>JAQPPZ010006606.1:0-10000000 GCA_028583015.1 Wollemia nobilis | reverse complement strand
AATATTTTTAATTAACCTTATCACTCACTATTCATTCTACCTTTGCACTTTAAAATAATCACGTGGTATCTATGTAATTTGTGTCTTCTGGTAGAAATTAAAATTAAAGTGCTTACCTTATAAAGGTTGGCCCATGTCCTCAACAAAAATTACTGCACCCTTTTTTACTACGCCCAAACTTGAACCCACGACCAGCCGTCATCGCAACACCTTAGCCCAAGGCTAAGATGTCGCCTGGGCTACACGCCTAGACAACACTCAAAGCGTGTGATCCACTATTAATGCCTTACCTTATATGAATTTTGAAATCAACCAAAAAACCTTTACTATGTGTAAAAATGAAGGGGACATGAATCAAACCCACGACTTGCCCTACACGAATGTATTAACCAGCCTTCGACCACTGTATGCACTACCCAACACCTTGGAATTGATTTGGTGCTCCACATGGATTTAAACCAAAGTCTGCCTCTTTAAATTTTAAAACACATGAATCCCCTTCTCCCTTCACAAATTAGTGCATGATTTATTTTATTAACTTAGGCAGACAAAATATCATTGTGGTTGAAATGAAATTAATTTCCTCCTTTTTATACATTGTCCTTTGCACTCCAAAATATTAGCTTATGTGATTTCAAATTTTAATTTTAATTTTAATTTAAACCTTTGGCGCCTTATGATTATTAAAATTAAAATTTTAACCATAAGTTAAAAGTTTTTTATTTAAATAAATTAAATAATAACCTTTATAATCTGCTCAATGGGTCTTTTCAAGGATATATTTTTTAATGATTCCTTGGACCTCATTTTTCTTCACCTCATCCTTTTGCCCGAAATATTATAATATTATTATTTCTTTTTAAACTTGCTTCTCTTTCCTTAGGTATTCAATATTTTAGGCCTCTTTAGGCATATAATATTTAAAATAAATATTATATCCTTTTTAGTTTAACCACTTCCTTGCCTTTTGGAAAAACAACTTTATGACATTAATGACTACGAAACTGGACATCAATCTTCTTGACGTCAATGACAACAAAACATGGTTAAATTTCCAACAATATTCCCCTTTGTCATTTATGGTAACCATTTTTCCTTTAAGAATTTCTTTTACCTTTTTTAGTTCTTCTCCCCTCAGAAACTGCTCCCCCTGACTGAATGCTTTCCCCTCACTCAAATATCTCCCCCTTTGGCATCAATGGCAAAGGACCACCTTTGGTTCTAAAGATAACACTCTTAGCTCAACCCCCTCCCCACCTCATTTTCTTGAGGTGGTTAATTTTGGGGTGGGAGTATCTCTACTCCCAACATATAATGCTCTTTTTATTTGTTCATCTTCTTCCTCAACTAATCCTTCTGATTCCTTTGAATATTCATATTCCTACTTGTCTTTAGAAATTTTGTTCTACACCACTTAGTCATATGCCCAACATTATTGCACTTATAACACTTAATTTTATGGTTCCTTGAAGGTGCAAATATCTTTAAGTTCCTCCTAGTGAAGCTATATCCATTCCTATCATGAACCTTGCAATTACTTGCTTTATGACCAAAATGATTACAAGAATAGTAATACCCTTGAAAGAGATGTCCATTTCTGAAATTTCTATTGGTGAAACCATATCCCTATTTTTCATGTGTCATGCACTACATAGCCTTGTGTCCAAACCTGTGACATGAGAAGCAACATCCATTGAAGAAACCTTGCCTTGACCCCATTGGTCTCTTAGTATCTTCTTCCCTGTGATGTTTCCTATTCCATTTGTTTCTTATTTGTGCATTGTTCCTTTCCTTGTTGAACTTTCTATTTTCCAAATTATCCTCAGAAGTCCCACTTTCTCTTACACTCTTTTCTTCTAAAACTTATTCTTCTTTGGATCTTGAGGTTGACTCCTCTCCTTGTTCTCTTTTTTCCTCTTCAAAACCAAGTCTTGTCCTCATAAATGGAGATCTTTGTGTTTTTATAATATCATCCAAATCTTTTGAAATTTTCCTGAATTGATATATCTTGTTATTAAAATTTTCAAGTCCTTTCCTTAGAACGTCACATTCTTGCTCTTTTATATTTAACTGTTCAATTGTTTCCTCTTCAACTCCCTTTTATTTTCAAATTTATCTTTCAAGTCATTGAGTTTTGTGTAAGCCTTGCTTTCTCTTCATCACATTCTTAAAATTAAAGCTTGAGTTTTGAGTTCTGCTTTCTTTCCTTCCTTAATTCCTTAAGATAAAAAAATAATCTCTCCTTCAAGATCAACTTCTCCTTCCTCTTCATTTTCTGATTTATCTTCAATAGGACCACTTCCTCCTTCTATTGCGAAAATGATATTTTCTTCTTATAGGTCTTCAAGAGCATCTTCATATTCATATTAACTGAAACTAAATTCATTCTTTGTACAACAATCTTCAATATGACCAAAGTTACCACACCTAAAACACTTGAGAATTATTGGTTCCCTTTTCGCTTTTCTAGCATTTTATTTTTCTACTATCAGAAATAGTATTTATTCTTCTTCATTATCTGAGGATCTTCCATCACTATCACTTGAACTCTTGCCTATCTTATTTGCAGAAAAACTCTTCTTATGCCTTTGGAAAAACTTATTTCCTCGATTGCCTTGTGCATTCCTACTTTTCTTTTGATACCTATATTTTCCTCCTTCCCTGTTATTATGATCATGTTTCTCTTCACCACTGCTATTTCTAGCTTCTGTATAGTCAGATGTATAGTGACCATATTTACCATAATTGAAACACTCAATTGTTTTCATACCTTTATGCTTTCTTGTGTCCTTGTTCCTTCTTCCATAGTTTACTTCTTCATCATTGGATAACTCATTACTTGAATCTTACTTATTATCCTTTGTCTTCTTTGTAACTTTAAAAGTTACTTCTTTCTGGGGGATAGGATCATTTGCTATTATCGTCCCAAAAGCTATGAGAATTCCATGTAACTCATCCCTTGTCAAAATTTCAATATATTTTATTTCTTCTATGGTTGAAACATTTTCACTATACCTGATAGGGAGTGAACTTAAAATATTTTGACAAACATATATTTCTTCAAATTTAAACCCAATTCCTTGCATGGATTTAACAACTTCATCGACAAGAACTAAGTATGTAACAATGTCTTCCTCATCCTTTATCTTTAGGTCTTCAAATATTTTCTTGTGATTTTACAATTTTGCCATCTTGAAATTTTTGTCTCCCTCATATGTTTTCTTCAACTTTTCCCAAATATTTTTTGCTGATGTGCAATGCATAACTTTTACAAAATCTAATTTATGTAAAATATTTAAGATTTCATTTATTGCCTTTGAATTATTCAGTTATAGGAGCTTGCCATATTTATCTGTAGGTGGAGTAGCTGGCAGCATGTAACCATCCTCAACTACTTTCCATTTATCATTTCCTTGTGTCATTAGGTAAATATTCATTCTTACACTACAAAATGCATAATTTTTTCCATAAAAAAATATTGCCTTATTTCTTAAAGATCCACTCTGATAATCGATTTGTGTTCCTGTAAGCTTTTCCTTCAAGCTGTTACACTCTTCGAAAGAAACTCGCTCTAAATACCAATTGAAGAACACAAGCTTATACTAAGAGGGGAGGTGAATAGTATAAGACCAACTTTTACTTTTCTTTCTCAAACAATATTATCCAATATATCAATGGTAATATAAAAAATAATAATCAAAGCAATACACAAATTATCACACACAATAGAGACACTAATTTAACATGGTTCACCCAATGTGGTATACTCCACAGAAAAAATATTTCACTAAAATTTTCTCAACAAATATCTTTTGGATCCTTTCGTGTTGAAAAGTTTATGGACCTCTGTCCAAAGGATATACTAATTCCCTAATCGATTTTGTGGATACCAATGCATAGGAGACACCAATCCCCTCTACTGGTTCATGGAAATATATCCACAAGAGAACTCTTCCTCTTCTCTAGTTGGTGATCTTCTAGAAGACTTTGGCTCCCTCTGCACTGGCTTCTAGATATCTCTCCACTAAATACCTATGTCCTCACTACCCTAGCTAATGGATCTCTATCCAATAAAGACTATTATCCTTTGATATATCACCTCCAAAGCTTACTCTGAGCTCTGCTCAATATCTGTCTCAAATCTACACTAAACATTATCCTCAGTCTAGCACAAATTTGCTCATAATTCTATCTCTAGTTTGGCATAAATATTCACTCAAACCTAAACCAACCTCTATCTTCAAATCTATCCTCAAGCCTTAACATAAATATTGATCCAATCAGAAATAAACTCTACTTAGATTTGCCTCAAAACTTACCATATTGAACAAATTAATCAATCAATTCTACTCTCAAGTCTTCTCAAAGACTTATCTCAAATTTGTCCAACAAGTTTTCACCAAGAATTTGCTTAAATATTCTCAAAAAGTCTTCACCAAGACTTACCTCAAATATGTCCAACAAGTCTTCACCAAGACTTACCTAAAATATGCTATTTAAGTCCTCTCTAGAACTTGTTCAATCTACTCAAAAAGTCTTCACCAAGACTTACCTCAATTATGCTATACAAGCTTTCAAAAAATCTTGCTTAAATTTGTCCTTAAGCTTTCCAAAAAGCTTACTCAAATCTATCCTTAAGTACCCTCAAGGACTTACACAAATCTGCCCAAAAGCTTTTACAAAATCTTGCTTAATTTTGTCCTTAATATTTCAAAAAATATTACTTCAAATCTATCCTTAAGTCCCCTCAAGGACTTACTCAAATCTGCCCATATGCTTCCACAAAATCTTGCTTAATTAGCGTACTCAAATCACTACAAAACTCAACTTAATCTCTTTCAAAAAACCTCTTCAACACACAAACAAGTTTCACTTAGAATCTTGTTTAACCACATAAACATATAGAGAATGATCAAAGACTCAATATGTTTTACACTCACAATGTTTTGTACTCAACAAAACACTCTTTTCAAATCAATTTAGAAATAAAGTATAATTTATTTCTTAAAACTTGAACTATCACTCCAATAATTTCAATCAATAATGCTCAACCTACTTCACTCAAACATTCACTCAATGAAACACAACTTGCTTACAAACCCTAACCAAGTGTTTCACTTTACTTTCAACAACTCACACTATGGATATCAAACCTTGACCCAAGATGATTCCAATTTAACTTAACAATGATACTCATGTTCTTTTACAAACCATAGTTCAAGATAGTTATCAATATCATATAACAATGATACTAATGTTCTTTCACAAACCCTAGTTTAATATAGTTCTCAATCTCGCATAATAATGATACTCATGTTCTTTCACAAACCCTAGTTCAAGATAGTTCTCAATCTCATATACCAATGACACTCATGTTCTTTCACAAACCCTACTTCAAGGTAGCTCTCAATATCATATAACAATGATACTCATGTTCTTTTACAAACCCTAGTTCAATATAATTCTCAATATCATATAACAATGATACTCATGTTCTTTCACAAACCCTAGTTCAAGGTAGTTCTCAATATCATATAAAAATTATACTCATGTTCTTTCACAAATCCTAGTTCAAGATAGTTCCAATCTCAAATCAAATCAAATCGTTCATCAACAAGATGTGCTCAACATTTCTCATACATTTCCAACAATAATAATCAATCCTTTTCACTCCACCTTATATTTCAAGCATTCATTTCAACAATATTTTACTCATAAGGATGATTTGCCCATACCTTTTGTTTTTATGGAGACATGTCTTTAAAACCTATCTTAATCACAATCAAATCCTCTTTGCCAATTTCAAGCTTAGATAGCAAAATTCTATCTTAAAATCTCCACACAAATATTCTCCTCAATAATTATTTCACCATACAAAAAATATAAAGTCTCAAGTACACCTTATAATCTCCAAACTTCTAAAAATAATATTTAATACGTAAAAAATCAAATTCCTTTGTTAACACCTTATAAATTCAAAACTTCACAAAATAACATTCAACATATAAAAATCAACTTCTTGTGTTAACACCTTATAACTCCAATCTTCACAAAATAAAATTCAACATATAAAAATTAAATTCCTTTGTTAACACCTTATAACTCCAATCCTTTTATTTATATTTCTAATCAAAAATGAAATATTTTTAATTAACCTTATGACTCCCTATTCAGTCCTCATTTGCACTTTAAAATAATCATGTGGCCCCTATTTAATTCGTGCCTTCCAAATCCTTGGTAGAAATTAAAATAAAAGTGCTTACCTTATAAATGTTGGCCCATGTCTTCAACAAAAATTACTACGCCCTTTTTGACTATGCCAAAAATCAAACCCATGACCAATCGTCGTTGTAGTGCCTTAGCAAAAGGTTAAGCTACCACCTGGGCTACATGCCCACAAAATACTCAAAGCATACAATCCAATATTAATGCCTTACCTTCTAAAAATTTTGAAATCTACCAAAAAACCTTTGTTGTGTGTCAAAACGAAGGGGACATGAATCGAACCCATGACTTACCTTGCACAAACGTCTTAACCAGCCTTTGACCACTATTTGCGCTACCCAATGCCTTGGAATCGATTTGGTGCTCCACACATATTTAAACCAAATTCTACCTATTTAAATTTTAAAATACACAAATCCTCTTCTCCCTTCACAAAGCAGTGCACGATTTATTTTATTAACTTAGGCATATGAAATAGCATTGGGGTTGAAACGAAAATCATTTTCCCATTTTTATACATTGTTATTTGCACTCCAACAAGTAGGCTTATACCATTTCAAATTTTAATTCAAATTTAAAATTAAACCTTTGGTACCTTATGATTATTTAAATTAAAATTTTAACCATAGGCTAAAATATTTTAATATAAATTAAATAAATAATAACCTTTATAATCTGCTCAATGGGTCTTTTCAAGGATATATTTTTTAATGATTCCTTGGACCTCGTTCTTCTTGACCTCATACTTTTGCCTGAAATATTATAATATTATTATTTATTTTTAAACCTACTTCTCTTTCCTTAGGTCTTCAACCTTTTAGGCATTTTTATTCTTTAACCACTTCCTTTCCTTTTGGAAAAACAATCTTATGACATTAATGACGATGAAACTGGATATCAAACTTCTTGACATCAATGACAACAAAACTTGCTCAAATTTCCAACTTAAGGTTCCAAATGCACAAGGGGAAATAAGACTCTATTAATCATATTATATGTTTAGAAAAACATGTAGAGATTTTGTCTATGATGATATATTATTGCTTAAAATTTCCCCAAAAGCCTTAGTGGTCCTTCTCTTGAGTGGTATTATCAAATACAACATCATTACCTAAATAACCTCAAAGATCTTGTTGAGATGTTCATAGAATATTTTTTATCTATATTGAAGAGAAGGTCACAATTAGTGACCTATATAAGATAAAATAAAATAAAAATACAAAAGCTACCAACTTCTTATCAAGGCGGCAATCCTTCGTAGGGAAAATTTGATATGTTCCCCAACCTAGTACCTTTTACATATATTCATAGGTAACCTTAATGAACATTTGAACTTCTAATTTGAGATGGCCAATGTGTCTTCCTTTAATGGTGCTATATAAATGGCAAAGATAATAGAAACTACTCTCCTTAAAAGAAGGAAACTAAAGGCCAAAACCCATAAGGAGGAATAAACACCCTTCTCACATTCAAAAAGACAATACAAAAACAAACATGGGGTAGGAAATGGAGTCACTAAGTCATGCTATAACAATAATGTAAATGCCACAAATTCTCTTTAAAACCTTGTTCTATCCAAACAACAAAATTCTAAATAAAACATTACCAAATTAGATCAACCTCACTCTACCATCCTAGAGTAACTCCTTGAAGGAAATATGGTGGCACTTCCACCTATCCAGACCGTATGCCATTAAAGATAAAAGTATCATATGTTTAACCCTGATGAACATTGTGCTTTCCATTGCACCCATGACCATGCAACCAATAAATATAGGGGCCTTAGGAATATGATTCAATATTTAGAGATATTGGTTAGCTCATCTTTAGTAGGTCCAATTTTAGACCTTTTGCAAATCAATACTTTGGGATTTTTCAAATATTATTTCTAAAACATGACCAAAATATAATGAACCATGTTCCTCACAAGAACCTCCTACCTTTAGATTATAATACGGTGGGAACACTCCACTCATTTAATTAATCTTTCCTATTAACCAATACTACAATTTTCTATTTCTTAATTTATCTTCACCAACTGCTTCTTCTCAAATAAATGATAATCAACCTAATAATAATAAAATAAATCTAAAATTAATAATAAATATAAAACTTTGTCTTCATTAGACCAAGCCAAACCCCTCTATCTCCCTGAATCATAGGTTCACCTTCTAGGAAGGGTAAAATGATACAAATAAGGTACTATTCTCTTGATTATGTCGATAATATCGAAAAAATATATGGTCATGACCCTTATTGAATTTATATTCCCTCCCAAAAGAAATATATCTCAAATTAGGGCATTAAGATCCCCATTAGAAGATAAATACTAGATAAGAGACCATTATATATGATGTTTCCTTAGCTATAGTGAGCCTATTTATGCTTCATTCTCATATAATAGTGATAATGAATCCTAATTTTCACCTTTGGGATATCATGACAATACTGTTTCTATAGATGAATAGGATTGGGACAAGATAAATAAGGATCCTTTTGATCATCCTAGATCTTAGAGAACTCTTAAATATTAATTTCTTTCAAACATAGTATCTCAAATTGGTTGTTTGCACATTTGCTTGTATGCATGTTGCTAGCTTGCAATCTTCTTACCATCATATATGCCTGTATGTACATGCCTATTGATTCTTGGATTATATAATGCATATCAAGTCAAGGAATCTACAATGATGAAATGATGATTCTAGTTCAGAATAAATTATTTTTTACTATACTTGTAGTAGATAACTAATGCTAGTATATTTTCCCAATCCTATTTGAGAATTAAATATCGATTTTTGATGACCCTTGATCTCTATCAGTTTTTATATTTTCTATATATTCATCCAACGTGTAACAAAATCATACTTACTACTTCAATCTAATCACATAGATGCCCTCAAATACCTTTGGATGACAACATAGAATTATTGGATCCTCACCTTGTATGTCCATAAGATTTTATAGATATACCAAATGACAAAGCAACTATGTATGCACACCATGTTAAATGATAGACAATTGTGTTATGTTGAATTTTCAAAGTCATATATGAGCACTATGGTCCCATTATTTCATCAATTCACCACTTGGCTACATAATTGATGTTATGATCATCCATGATATGATAGCCCTATCTATCTCCTCTTCTTCTATTTCATCAATAAGATACATGATTAATATCTAAATCATTTATGGTCCTATTATACCCATAAATATCATAATTCATCCCATAAAATACCTTTGTTCATGGGGGAAAACAACTAGAAAGACAAAAGGGCCTCCCAACTAGAAGCATCAAAATTAACTTCATACTTGGTCAAGAAAAGTAATAAAAAATAAATACTAATGCATTAATGGCACTTGAAGGGATAATTAAAATCTAATAAATAGGTCCTTAGTAAGATTTTACTAGGACCAATCAATTATTTATCATCAAAATAAAACAATCATTAGAGAGTTTCCTCCCATGGACCAATCAAATAATACCCTTTGGCCCCTCACCTAATGGTTTCCTAAATTGCAATCATTTTAAGTCACTCATTTAAAATTAATTCAAGTTCCCTTTGGGCCCTTGTCTAAAGGTAAATTAGATCAACATAATGTCCTCTAAAATCACCAATTAACACAAAATAAATCAAAACAGCCTCTAAGTAGGCCTATTGTATCCAAAGTCTCTTTAAATAGGTCAACCATAACAATCATATCAAGTGTGTCTTTAAATATGTTGATCAAATGTACCTTTAAATATAACAATTCAATAAGGTTCCAATAAAATCAAATATACTATTCAACATACTTTAGGACCCTCAACTCAAGGATAATTAGCTCAAAAAGAAACCTTTAGGGTCTAGCTGAAAGGCTAGTCAAAACAAAGTATCTTTATATGCCTTGTTTAAAGGTGATTGCAACCTAAAGGTGACTACATCAAATATTATAGGAAAAAGTACTTAATGGAAAATATCCATGGATGTTTCAAATAAAAAGTGAACAAATCAAATCAATTAGAAATATCTTTAATTAGACCAATCAAATTGTTAGACTATATCCCAAAGTTTTTCAATAATAAGAATTGACTTCATCTTATTTTTCCAAGTAGTGAAATTTATCCCCTATCATAACTAAGATTCTAAGAGAATGATTTTTGTATTTGCAATAGTACCTTTAGTAATGTTTCTCAAAATAGAATCACTAATTTATTCAACTTTTCAATTCCCTTTCTAAATTATAATCAATTATGCTAATTTCTTTTGCAATTTGGATGATGGAATGATGCCAACAAAATTATTCACCAAGTAGAAAACATTTTGACTCACTAATTAATTTATTATAGAATATTTTATTCTTTTATATTCTTGAAGTATTTTCCTTCTTTGGAATTTCCTATGAAATATATTTTTTTCAATGTTTTAATTTTCTTTTTCTTCTTTTAAAAAAAAAATGTTATCCATAAAATATGAGACTTCAATATTCTTTTAGTATTTTCTCTTTTCTTATACAAATTGTGAGAAGTGACCCACGACTCCTCAACATATCCACTAGGGATTAAATCCTTGTGGGTGTTTTATAACCTCAAAACCTCAAGTGGTAAGTTTTTCTCATGTGCAAAGGGGATTCACTGAGAGTATTTTTAAGCAATTACCCCAAATCCTATTGTTTGGTGTGTATAAAAACACCATAGTTTAGATTTTCTAAAGATATGCTAATTAATTATAAAATAAATTTAACTAATATGCATCAAATATTATATGCAACATACAAAGTCTATTCTAGAACCATTCTATTCTTGAATGAATGATATCTCTAAGTTTGTAAGGAAATAAAACTTTTTATTTAAGGAAAGAGTTCAAGAGAATGCTAATACAATGTTTATCCTAATGCAAACTACACGCGCTTTTGAATTTATTTCCTAAGTTAATAAAATGTGATAAAGTAATTAAAAAAACCAGAGCTAAGGGTTATTTGATCCTTGTTTTCTTTTGTGTGCCTAAAATAGAAAATAAGGACTAAGCCTAGGTTCCTCTACCCTTATTTTCTTTCTAAGTGAGGTCTACAAAAAACCAAAGAACAACCAAACAACAAACAATATCTTTTGAATTTAAATGGTACTAAGACTATCAAAGGGAATACATTGATTGATGTTTGATATGAAATAGTGCCCTACCTGCTTGAACCATTATCTACAATATCATGCCTTATAGGATGAACATGTGATCTGTAAAACCAACAAAAATAGAAATTCTAGATAATATAATTATTTTGTCTAGGGTTTTCTATGTATGGGTTAATAGAAGACTTCCTTTCGAAGAAGTCATACCCTCGAGGTCCCTTAGATGACCAAAACTAATTGTGAAAAAGTGATAAAAAAACGCATGGAAATCAAAATTGTGGCCTAAAATTACAAGGTGTGATTTTGCACTGTGGGAGGAAATACATGAATCCAAAAGAAAAATATTAAGGATTATGGTATGTTATAGGTCGGATACACCTTACAAAGGGATAATATGGTAAAAAAATACTATAAAAATCCACCAAAAATGTGATACGAAAGTGGATAAATTTTATAAAAGTAAGTGGTGTGATGATGTGTAGTTTTGTAATAGAAAAATGCTTAGATAAAAAAGAATATGAATGTGAATAGACAAGGTTAGTAGTGAAATAAGGAAATTAGAACCTAACTATGAAATGAAGAGGCCCAGTAACAAATAAACTAGCAAAGAGGTGCAAATATGAAAGAGAAATAATGGATAATGAGAAGGGAGATGTGAAAGAGCACAACCCTTGAAGATGAGTTGCCTCCCTCTTGGTTGGAGCTTGATGGTGGCCTCCTCCCTATGCTTGGATGCTTGAAGATTTGATGATGATGTCCCCTTGAGACCTTTGCTTGAGAACTTGAATGTTTACTAAGTGCTTGAGAGAAGCTTGTTTGAGAAAAGAAGATAGCTTATAGAAAAATCAAATTTTTATGCTTGAGAATGCTTGATAAAGAGGTTATTCCAAGGGCCCTATTTATAGATTTTTCATTTCTTTGGAAGAAAGGAAAAATATTTTGAATTTAAAATTGCAAGGGAAATGCATAAATCTTGGTGATATTGCTTGGGGATTGGAAATATTGCAAGGGAATTTGGTGTTAAATTTTGAATTCTTTGGATTGATGGGGTGGCCATTGTAAAGGCTTGCAGGTATCTCAAGCCATTAATGGCACAAGGCTCAAGAGGGGTGGAGAAATTTGAGAATTTAAAATTCTAACTTGATAGGTCAAAATCATGAGTAAACTTTTTACATCATGATTTTGCAGATTTGACCATTGTAGGTTTGCAAGGAATGATGGATTAAAAATTGATTTTTTTGTAAAATCACACCTAGGGGCAAAATCATGCTTTGCAAATCACACCTTGACTTATCAAGGTGTGATTCTGCAACAACTATACCTAGGTATAGTTTTTCTACATTTTAAGGCATGAATTGTTATTGAAGTATAGGCATATCTATACTCATAAAAGAGATTTTCTCAAGTCCTTTATAATGCTAGTATTTTTGTAAAAAATTTAGAATATTTGATAAGGAAAATGTTCAATTTTAGGTTTAAGAAAGGCATATTTGGTTTGGTTGATTATAAGGATGATATATAAGGATTAATTTGTGAAATTGATGAAAAAGTGGGTAATTTTAGGTGTCTACACTAACAAAATTTAGAGAAAATAAGTAGAGGAAAATTTTATTTTATACCTTATGGAAATTGCTTTAGGAATTTGACTTTATATTTGGGTCATCCTTCAATGACTCTACCTTGAAAACATTCCTTCAACAATGTGCCTTCCAAGCATTCCTTTTAAAATATCCTTTACAGATCAAATGCACTTTATAAAATAAAAAAACATTTCAATATAAAAAAATCCTTGAATGAATTTTTCTTATCAAAGAGCAAGTTAATAGTTCCTTTACATCGGGGTTGTTGTTTGCTTTCTCATCTGGAGGAATATACAAATAATTTGGTGGAGTAGAAGTGGTTAAAGGCTCTTTTTTCTTGGAGGAAATCTGCTTTGCTAGAATTTTTTTGAGACCTATCTGGTGGGCTCTGCGGGGATGGCAACAGTTTCTGGAGGAGGTATGAACAACTGGAGGAATGTAGTGATGGCATCAAGTCCATCACAGAGCGTGCATGCTAGGGCTGGTATTTCTTTTAAAAATTATTGGAAGGAATAGGATTTCCCATTGCATGCCAGGAATCGCTTGTTAAAGAACAATGGATGTTTGGAACGATGTGAAGCCAGGCCGGTTCTAGTGGTTCAACCAGACTCGGTGGTAGAAGATGTGGAGTATTTAACCAAACATGCACTTATTGGTAAATTTATGGGCATCCGAATTTCTCTTCCCTTTGTGGAGGCTTGGGTTAGGAAGACTTGGAACCCTGAAGGTGATGTGGAGGTGATGCTGAGTGCAAACAACTATTTTATGGTGGTTTTTTTCTTGTCTTGCGGATCATAACAAAGCATTTGAAGGAGGTACCTATTTCTGTAACCAAGCGGGACTCTTTCTTAAACCCTGGCATGTGGGTTTCAACCCATCAGAGGAGCGATCGTCACGGGTTTCGGTGTGGGTTCGGATTTCGTGGCTCCCATTGGAATTTTGGAGAAATGACATCTTGCATATGATTGCCCTTCTACTTGGGAAGTCGGTTGGGCCGTCACGACAAACATTGGATAAAAAGGTAATCTCTGTTGCCCGTATCTGTGTTGAAATTGATTTAAACAATCCTATTCCAGATTCTATTGAAATACAGTTCGGATCAACCAAATGGGTTCAAAAACTTGACTATGAAGCTCTTCCATTTCGTTGTCGGATTTGCCATGAATATGGCCACTTACAAAGAAAATGCCCTAAGTTTTTCTTGCCTGTGGCTTCAAATCCTAGGCCCTCTTGAGCTGTACAAAATATGGATAAAGGAAAAGCCCCGATAAAGGAGGGGGATCAGGATAAGGAAGGCTTTGTTACGGTAAAACCTCGAAACAAAGGAAGAAAGGCAAAAAGAGACATTAAGGATAACCAACCAGATGCTCAGCTCAACCATTTTGAAATTCTAGAGAATCTTGATCAATGCGTGGAGATACCTGAAACATCGCTACCTGTTATAGATATAACATGACCAAATCAGTTGTCTCTTCATGAGGTGGAACCAAGGGAACCAGATATAGGGGGTTTAAATGAATAACAGAGGGCTTTGGTTCTGAGAATAGGTGATATGGTTGGCCCTAGCCTTGAAAGTGAAGTTATCTTAGAAAATGGCATATATTTAGATATGCCCTCTCCTACCCAGGCACTGATGCAGTCATCCATGGACTGTAAAAATCCTGCGATGCTGGGATTGCAGCATAAAATAATTAAAAAAATGCTTCAGATAAGAATATGAATGTGGGTCGGATGAAAGACCAGGATAAAATTAAGTTAATGGGGGAGACTTTGGTAGAGTTAGGTTTGGTGAGAACATTGGACTCCCATTTTTATAACCCCAAAAAATGATTATACTTTCATGGAATGTAAGGGGGTTGAACAACATCCCTAGACAAAAAGCTATTCGTGATTTGATTCGTGTTCATTCTCCGGATGTGGTTTTTATTCAGGAGACTAAATTAGCTATTGATAGTTTGTTCAATATTGCTCCCAAGTTGTGGAGAAAGGGGCAATGTCAGTGTATTGGTGCATGTGGATATGTTGGTGGCCTTGCTTGTTTATGGGATCTAGTTAAGATCTCTCCTCTTACCTGGATTTCCAGCAGGTGGTCTATTTCGATGATCGGGCATGATAATGAATCTGGTGAGACCATCCTACTTACAAACATGTATGCTCCTATTGATTACAATGGTAAAGTGAATTTATGGGAGCACATTGGCTTTGTGAGAAGTCCTGCTCCCCTGTACCCATGGATTTTGGTTGGAGACTTCAATTCTATCACTTGTCTGGAGGAAAAACGTGGTGGGATTGATCATCTTGAGCCTTTTTCTTCTATCTTCAATGCTCATATCCAATCCTTGAACTTGGTTGACATCAAGCCGGATAATGGGATATTTACTTGTCATAATAGAAGATGTGGGGAATATTCCATTTCAGAGAGACTGGATAGGTTTCTGATCTCTAGTTTTTGGATTGGCAATAATAGAAGCGCTAGTTCTATGATTCTGGAGGGTATAGGATCTGATCATTGGCCTATCAAACTCTCTGCTCTAGAGTTAGGGCTAAAAAAGAATCCCTCATTTAAGTTTCAACTTATGTGGCTACGAGATCCTAAGCTTCATTATTTCATGCGAGGCTGGTGGACTAATGGCAAACCTCCTCATGGCACCGCTATGTACTCCTTTATGAAGCGACTTCAATTTGTTAAGCATAAATTGAAGAGATGGAATAAACTAAATTTTGGGAACATTTCCTTGGCTAAGTTAGCAGCTCTTAGGAGGGTGGAACAAGCCTCAAGTAAGATTAGAGATCAAGGACTCACAAAGGAGCTTCTTGTTGAGGAATCTGAGGCTGTAAAAGACCTTGCTAAATGGGAACTGAGGGAAGAAATTTTTTGGAAACAAAAAGCTTGAGTATATTGGCTTTAGGAAGGGGATAGGAACACAACCTTCTTTTATAACTCTATTAAGGCTCATCGTAATGGTAACCTGATTACCTCTCTTGTTAATTCTCAGGATGCCCTGCTTTCTTCTTTCAGGGATATTTCAGAAGAGACTAAGAGGTATTTTCTCTCTCTTCAAGGAGGATGCCATCTCAGATGATGAGGAAGAAAAACTTATTCTAAACTGTATTCCCTCGATTGTTTCTAGAGAGATGAATGAGCACTTGATGGATCCAACTTCCCTTGAGGAGCTAAAAAGTGTTGTATTCAAGATGAAAAAGGGGAAATCCTCGGGTCCGAATGGATTCCCGATTGAGTTTTATCAAGATTTTTTGGAGTTAATAAAATTTGACCTTTTGGAAGTGGTCCGTGAGTCCCAAAAGAACAAATAGATGCTAAGGGCCCTAAATTCTACCTTTGTGGTGCTTATTCCCAAGAAAGAGGGAGCGAATTCCCTGGATATGTTCAGGCCTATTGCTCTCTGTAATGTTGTATATAAGATCATCACAAAAATTATTGCTGAGAGGCTGAAGATATGGTTGAGCAAAATCATCTCTGAGGAGCAAGGTGGGTTTGTTGTTGGCCGACAAATCATGGATGGGGTTGTTATTGCTACAGAAGCTATTCACTCAATGGAAACTTCTAAGGAGAAAACTATGTTCATTAAGTTGGACATGGAAAAATCCTATGACAGAGTTAGATGGTCCTTTCTTCAAAAATTTCTTGCTGCTTTTGGCTTTGAGGAGGAATGGATTAGATGGGTGATGAGCTATATTTCTTCTTCCTCATTCTCTGTTCTTGTTAATAACGAGACAACGGAGCTGTTTGAGGCCTCAAGGGGATTGAGGCAAGGAGATCCTCTATCTCCTTATTTTTTTATCATTATGGTAGAAGGGTTGGGCATATTACTCAAGTCTTAGGTCAGGCATGGTCTCATTCAGGGGTGGAAGTGGGATAACAGTTTGCCACCTCTTTCCCACATTCAATTTGTTGATGATATTGCTTTGTTGGGAGTTGCCACTATTAAGGAAGCTGGAAACATTAGACAGTCTCTTGACATATATCTTGGTGCTTATGGATAGGTGATTAATGAGGACAAGTCCTTTATTTTCTTCTTCAATACCCCCCCTCTTATTCAAGCCAGGATTGCTCGCATTCTAAGATTCTAGGTCGGGACTCCCCCCTTCATTTATCTTGGGATCTCGATTTCATCTCATCCTTTGCCTAGATATTCTTGGCAGTCTATACTTGATAAGTTTAGAAGGAAGGTAAATCACTAGACTCTCAGATGGCTATCCTCTGCAGGTAGAGTATTGCTTTTAAAATTTGTTATTCAAGCTTTACCTATTTACAGATGTTTTGGGCAAATAGCTCCTTCTCGTTTCATCAAGGACATGGATGCTCTGTCAAGACAGTTTTTATCAAACTTGATCAATCTAAATAGAGTTTGGTTAGATGGGATTCCATTTGTAGGCCAGTTCAAGAGGGAGGCCTTGGGTTGAGACAGGCAACTCTTTCTAGGCAGGCTTTGGCTGCGAAACTTTATTGGAGATGGTGTACCTCTCAAGATCAGATTTGGGCTAAAATATTATCTTATAAATACTTGAGAGGTATTTCTGAGGCAGATATCCCTAGAGCCAGTTTGGTTGGGAAAGGTTCTATTATCTGGGACACTCTGAAAAGAGGAGCTAATTTAATTAAGTAGGGTTTGTTCTAGATTTGCAATCGGGGATCAGATGTTCTTTTTTGGGAGGATTCTTGGGATGGCCACCCTCCTATCTTGACTCAATATCCCAGGTTACATTCCCTAAGCATTTTTTTCTTGGAAGCGAGCTGGTCTCATGTGGAGGACTTTAAAAAAATCTAGTATTTTGGAAATATGGAGATGTACAGATGGAAAGATCCGCAGGAATGGCCCCAAGGGGGATTGGCCAAGGATAGAGAGGTGCTTGCTCTTATTCTTGCAGGGAGGTACTATTATTCATTGAGGGATAAAGACATTCTGGCTTGGAACCCTAATCCCAAGGGAACCTACTATGTAGCCTATGGTTATCAAGTTCTTGATAAGAAAAAGTTTGGGAGTCTCCCTGTCACATGGTGGAAAAAGGTGTGGAATAGATTTGCTTGGCCAAAATGTAACTTTTTTCTCTGGATGGTAGCTCGTAATAAATGCCTCACTTGGGATAACTTGAGGAAGAGGGGATTTTAGGGTCCCTCTTTATGTGTCCTTTGTGGTAAGAATGAGGATGACTCTTCTCATTTATTTTTCCAATGCTCCCTTGCCAGAGACATTTGGCACTGTTGGTGGAGTGCCTGGAACCATCCTTGTTTTCATGTGCTCTCCTTGGTGGAGTTTTGGAGTAGTCTGGGCAGACCTCCAGCCAAGGCCCCCTTCCTCCAAGTGGCTTGTAATTTGGGCCCTTCTTGCATCATCTGGAAGATTTGGCTCGAATGAAACCAACGCATTTTTGAGGGAAGTCATTTGGCTATTCAACAGATCTGGAAAAGGATCCTATGTATGGTTCAAGAAACTATCCATAGTAAATGTGATGTGGACCCTCATTTGGACTCTAGGGAGGAGAAGGTACGATAGGCCCTTGGTTTGTTTGGGGTTGGTGTGAATTCTTCTATCCCTAGTAGGATTCCTTAGCTTAGCAAGAAGGTTAGGAGAGAGGGTAGATGGAGACTGCCCCCTAGAGGAGTTTTAAAAATTAATACTGATGGGTCGTCTAGGGGCAATCCTAGACATGCTGGAATTGGTGGTGTTGGGAGAGATTCTGCTGGCGTGGTCAGTTTTTTCTTTTCCATTTATAAAGGTGTTCACTCCAACAATCTTATGGAAGCTCTAGCGATACTTGAGGCCTTGCAAAGGGGGTTTTCTCTTGGCTAGCGCAGGATTCTTTGCGAGTCTGACTCTCAAATTTTGGTTAATATTTTAAACAACAAAAGAGTGGAGGATGTTAATTGGCAGTTGGCCTCTGTGACCATTCAGATTCTCAGAATGAGTGAAGAGTTCGAATTTATATCCTTTGTGCACATTCCAAGGGAATGGAATGGGGTTGCTGATTACCTGGCCAAAAGGGCTTCTGAGCTATTGGATACTTAGAGTATTGATAACTGGGAGAGTCTCCCATCTATGGATTCTCAACACCTACGGGAGTTGATCTATAAGGATGTTCAGACTTAATGTGGTTTGTTTTTTTTGGTTTTCTTTGGGAGTTGACCTTGTCTGGTGATTTAGCCTGTCTTGTTGCTTATTTGAGTCCTGGGTGGGGGCTCAGCTGTACTTTGTAATCCAGACTTTTTATCAATAAATTTTTACCCCTTTATTTAAAAAAAAAAAAATAGTTCCTTTACATCCCTTTAATTTAAAGCACTTTCAAAATTTTCTCTTGCATAAATAATAAATATCCTTTTATAATTTGTTATTTTCCTTCTTCCTTGACTTTTATTATATATTCTTATTATTTTTTAAATATTCTTCAATTTCATTTACTAAGGCAACAAATTATTTTTCCTTCTTCTCTCTTTTAAATAAAAAAAATCAATCTTCCTTTTAATTTTTTTTATCTTTGTGTCTTCTACCACTTTGTCTTTATATCAATTTCCAAATTTAGTCTCCTCATAGACTTTAATATTAAAAATAACTCATTTTTAAATATGTAAATATTTGCTCTTAGTTCTTTCCAAATGTTTAATATTAAACTTTAGCACTTAATTATTTCCAAATAGTAAAATTTAGCACTCATAAAAATATGTGCATGGGATTTTTGAAAAATACCTTGCAAAGATTTCTTGATACCGTTAAAAAGAAACCAATGTTTCTTAAATTGATATTTATACAAACCTAACATTGTTGTACTCTTGATGTTACCTTCTACTACACTCTAATTATGTGAATATAAGTTATTGCTTGCATCCATTGTTCATCCATGCTTGCTTTCATTGCTCATCCATTTTTGCATTCACTGTTCATAGATTGATTTATATTTGTAATACCACATGTTGGGTAGTATCCAAAATAAAACTAGATACATTTATAAAAATTTGACATTTGCTTCTCACCTTAATTTATGAGACTTAACAGAGAAAACATTTATGACAATTCAATTTTTTTTTGAACTTTGCTTCTCACACAAATGGACTAGGATTTATTGAGAAGAAATCTATGATAACTTGGAATACAAAAGTGAGTCAAACAAACTATTAATACCTTAAACATATGTCACGCTCAAAGAAATCCCTTGCATATGGCTTTAGAAAACTAAACGATAGATAATGGACATGTTAAGAGTAGACCTAGAGAAATAAGTAATGGATACCAATGTTTGCAAATGAGATAGAATATAATTATGAAACCTAGATATGAGGTTAAGAACTTCTCATAATATATTTAACAATAATCTCATAATATCAAAGATAAAATTTGACACAAGAACACAACTTATACTCTCAAGCCATAATCCAAATAAACAAACATTCTCTATTCAAAAATGAATTATAGTATTTCATTATAGTACAAATAATGTATTGTAATTCAATACATTCAATCTACTTTGTAATCCCTACATAAAGCCTTTACATGGAGTCTCTTGATATTTCATCTTCAACTAATTCTTCATATCCTCAAAATAAAATAAGATATGACTCCTCATATTTGTCATAGGAGAAATATTTTTTTAACCTTCTAACAATGACAAAAAGATAATGATAAATAAAATTAAATATTTACATGGTTTAAAATAATGTAATATTCTCCAATAGAATCACTCTTCAGATTCCACTTGGGAGAATTTTACTCTTTTGAAGAAAATTGTTAGCTTTGCAAAGAAAATTGCTCTCTAAATTATACTTCAACATTTTTTTGCTTTTTTCAAGTGATTGGCTTTAATAGGAGCAAATTTCTCCAATTGTCAGAATGAATCACTTCCTAAGTGGATAATTGAAAAAATATACCAAATTCAACCCAACTCCATCCTAACATTATTAGTTAGTGTTTTTAATCATTTAATTATTATTTATTAACTCATAAAGTGAACCATCACGTCTCTTCATAACGTGAACCATCACGTCTCTTCACCAATGTATCTTTAGCGTAGATATATAGATTAGGTTGGTCATTCACACAAATCATCCAAGAAGAAGAACATATATTTGTTTAAACCTATTGGAGGGATTCCCCATTCCAATGCAACAATGACTCAACCCTAAAAGTGATTCTTTTTAATGTTATTTTATTTATTTGCTTATTAAATATTAGATAGAACCTTTAGGGTTCTACCATTTGGTATCAGAGCATCGATTCTAGACACGAGTGGGGAATTTGGTTTAAAGACATCATGAAATAAATCTTGCAAGTAATAAATAAATGGCAAGATGATTTTGAAACAAATATAGTAAGAAAAATAGCAGAATTAACCCTAAAAAAGGATGACATCGCAAATAAAATTATTACAAAGGAGGATTTTTACCAGTGGAAGGACCCAATTACAAAACCACCTGTATGGGAATCACAAAATACGTACACCACCCCAAAACTTACTCGAATATTACCCATTAAACGTATCAACCCCATAGAAATGAAGGCACAAAGAGAAAATGACCTTTGCTTTCATTGCGATGATAAATTTATTCGCAATCATCAATGTATTACACCCAAACTATATATTTTGGATGCAACTATTCCTTGTAGTTCTTCCAATGAAAAATTGTGATTGAGGTAGAAATAGCGATAGATTCACCTAACGATAGCACTAAATATGAGGAAGATGAGGAAGATAAGGAATATGAGGAAGCCACAAAAGATAAGAAAGAGGAGGAAGATATGGAAAACAAGGACAATGAGCAAGAAATACCCAAAATACTTGATTCCACCAATGATAGCAATAGGGTTGATATACCAAAAGTGATTGATGCACTAATAAAGGATGAGGTATACATACTCGAAGTGATCAATTCCAGCCATACATGCACTCTACAAGACCTACACACACCTTCCTCACCAATAGTGAGTTATCACCACATGACCAAACCTATTAAAAAACAATGCAAAGTGACTACTCACTCCTTCTCTATTGGCTCTGCATACTCCTAGTTGTTTGTAAACTTTATTTTAGTACTAGGCTTGATAGATCAAGTCCTTGTTACCACTAGGTATGTAAAAATGAATGTTGAGTTCATGCACAATAAATGTTTCTTTGTGGGGTGAATAATTAGATTCATTCCACCATGCATGCTAGAAAAATGTTGAAATATGGAGAGGAATAACTTATAATGTGCCCACAATCCTATTTCAACAAATTTTAAGGAAGGGATTATGTCTCTTCCAACCTTCAATTTTAGATTGACATCCTTTCTAAAATCTATCTAATATAATTGCATAAATTAAATATGTAAAATTATTTTGTGTAAAGTGAATACATGAAAAGTAAATTTTGAAGTTTAGGATGCAAGATATTGAAAGTAAATATGATTATAATCATGACAAGGAGAGTGTGTTATTAATAAATCATGATAAAATCAAATAACAATATTGGAATTCCTTTCATATGATATGAAGTTAACAAGGAATAACAAGAGAACAAAGGGTAGTGCCATAATCATCACACATTCCATAATCTAGGAGGGCAATACCATTGATAGAAATAAAAAGGTCTTATCAATTTCTTATTAATCTTAATAAGGGAGCATAATGTGGGTCTCACAAAGTGTAGCTCTAATTTTCTCAAGGCTAAAAGATGTTTACAATGGAGCCCATGGATCCTATTTATAGGAAGAATTCACCATGAGTTACTTGGGTGATAAATTCTTACTACTTGGTAAAATTAAATATTTAAGGGTATATTTAGCAAAGGTATACACCTCTAAATGTTATAGGTATTTAATTTCCTTTCTATATGACTTATAAGGCTTCTAAAGTACTTTTTGGTGTCACTACATGATAAAATATCACTTTAAAAAAATCTTCCTCAAGATCCACACATATTATTTTTATCCCTTTGCCTATCTATGATTTATTTGCTCTAAGAGGTGAGCAGTTCACTCTTAGAGTGAGTGAATCACTTTGATATACTAGTACTTCATTTTTATGATCCAATCGCTTCCATCCGACTAGCACTTCACTCTTGTGATCCAATAAATTCCTCTTAAGAAAATCAGTCCTCTAGTCTTCACTTAGAAAAAATTAGGTTTTGAAGGCTTTACTAATTGTTTTGAAGGGTTTTGTACATCTCCAAAATTGGTGGAAATCCCAAGGTATTAACCTATTACTAAAATTATTTTCTTTTATATTCTTAAATCAATATTCTTGTATGTTTTATTTTCTCTTTAGTCGTATTTCATGGTTATTTCTTTCTTATTTCCTTTCCAATAATGTTTTTATCATCCTTAGCATCTTTTGTTTCCTCAAGTTGTTCTTAATTTGACTTATTATATATAAATTTAAGTTGTTTTCTTGATGTATGAAAGGGCAAGGAACAACTCTACATTACTTTGTTTTAATTATAGGGATATAATTTTCTATTATTCAAAGAGTATGATATTATTTATATATACTTAGAGTTAACCTAATCCACCACCTCCCCTTTGAAAATTGACTCTATATATTCCTTCATAGCTTTATACCCTCCTAAATTCAAACACTTATATTGCAAATGTTAATATCATGCCTCTTTCTTGGTTCCTTCTATTGTTTATTCCATATGAACACAATGTACTTTTTCATATGCTAAGGTAGAAGGTCTTTCTTTGCCATATTTTTAGGAGAGAAAATCCTTAATCTATATCACCTTCGATTGTTATGTGATCCTCTTATTTCAACTCGAATCTTGTCTTATGACAATTTTTTTTATATCTTTTCAACCATTTTTATTTTATAATTTCTCTTCACATGCCTAATATCATGGCATTTGTGGCATAAGATTATAATATTTTTACAATCCTTATAGTGAACATGCATTCTCAATTATATTTGATAACGATGGATTTCAATAAATATTTTGAAATATCCAAGACAACAAATATTCATTCATATATAACTATATTTAGTTCCATAAAATTTGACTTTGTTTGGATAGATTCCCTTAATAAATTACCAATTTTATTCAAAACACTCATGTTGATAATGTCATAGAAATTTGAAATAGACTAACTCATATTGTGATCCTTCAAAGAGTTTTCCATCTATAAAAAGAAATTTACTCCATAATTTTTAATATAAAACATCCCTCCCCATAAAACCCTTGGCCTTTACCCATTGTTTCATCTCTTATTTAAAAATTAAATAATATTATGATAAATCTACTTCTAACTAAAATTCATAAGATATTATGATTTCAGTCTCTACATCCGTTTAATTCACATTTTAATCTCCAAGGAACTTGGGTAATAAACATTGAAATTGAAAACTAATCTTCTCTTTTTAAGAATTGTTATGTCATGTTTGATCAACTCAACTTAAATAATTATTTTTAATAAACCATGTATTAGCTTTTCATATTTTCTTTACTATTCTCATTGACTAGTAAAGGATTACTTCTTGCAAGTAGGCACCCTTATGTCCAAATAAGTTTTTTAAACGACTTATCATTATTTATACATGGTTTGTTTGACCAAAGTCAATATAAAGAAGAACTTCAAAGGTGAGGCTCATTCTTGTCTAAAGCTTGTTCTATGCTTCCACCATATTCAACAAAAAAATAACAATTCACTATGTAAAGTAATGGTCTTGAAAGGTTATATTTTATATGATTTAAAAAAATAAATTATAATTATTAATACATTTTATGTCTTTGTAAACATATATAAATTATATCTATAAAAACTTATGATTATAACTTTTTTTAATATTACTTCTTATAAACATCTATCGTGGGGATTTAACCTGGGTCACATCACCGATAATGTAAGTGTGTAAGTGGCATCCTTGCCAATAGACCACATTCAATAATTTAAAAAAAAAATAAACTCCTAAAAATATTGAATAATTGTTATAATCAAGATCCAAAAATATAAATTACTTTTTTATATTAATAATAATATTTTTTATAATCGAAACATAGAATAATAAAATTGAATATCTACTCAAGTTCAAACCTCGAGGGTAGCTTGTTTATAAAGTAGTAGTTTGATCTGAATCTTGTGAGTGTACTCAAACCAATGATTACGATATGAATCGTGATCAATCGGTGGTCCTCTTCATGTCGGTTCAACAATAACGAAGTGGGATAGGTTTAGTGGGAGCAGCCCCTATGGTTTGAACTATGTACTTGTTATTTACTAAAAACCTACACTTGTTAGTTACTAAAAATAATGTGGTTGTGACCAACTCTCCTATGTAACCAAAAAAATTGAATATGTACATTATTTTTTATTATTATGCAAGTATCGTCAATTAAAAGTTTTAAAAATAAAATATGGAAGAGAGGGGAAGCCATTTTTAGTCATGCAAGACGCTCTTTAGGAGGCCTAATGTGCTTATGGAACCTGAGAAAAATTAAAGGTAGATTGATTGATTCAAGTGATAGAATAACAAGTGTGTTATTTCATGACATGGATAATAACACTTCATGGATCCTATCCAATATTTATTCTCCAAACACATTACCAGGAAGGGATCAACTATAGGACACATTAAGTAGCATAATAGATTCTTTTCCAAAAATTCCTTGGATTGTAGAAGGGGATTTCAATACTCCCCTATACCCCTTAGATAAAAAAGGAGGAACAGGTCCCCCTCTTAAAAGCATGGAATACTTAAATGAGCTTTTCAATTCAAATAATCTCATGGATGTAAAACTCAAGGATGCTAAAATTATGTGGAGCAATAGAATATTGGGTAATCAACTTATCCAAGATAAATTGGACAGGTTTTTTTACTCTTAGGAAGCTATTAAAATGTTTGGAGATGTTAGCCTCCACTCTTTGCCCAATATATGATCTAATCACAACTCTCTCCTGATGGAAATTAAGAAATGCAATCCTTTCAAAATTCCATTCAAGTTTGAAGTGATGTGGATCCACCATCTCGATCTTAGAAATAAAATTTCCTAGTGGTGGCAAAGAAAAATTCAAACTAGTCATGCACAAAGAATTTGTGAATGATACCATCATCTCTACCTTTGCCTTTATTTTCAAATCCAAGGTAATAAAATACATTTTGCTTTTATATGAGGAAGTGGCTATTCAAAAAGTTAATTTCAATAAAAGAAAAATATATTTCTCTATCACCCCTTGTAAGAGGTGAATCAAAATAGCTAGAATCTTAGAATATTCTATGTCTTCATTTCATACTACCTACCTGGAACTTCCTCTATTCACTGGAAATACTTTAGACTCAATGTGGAATAATATGATTGAAATAATTCAAAAGAAACTGACAGGATGGAAAGGAATCCTCTTATCTCAAGTTGCCAAATCCACTCTTACTATGGCTTCTCTTCAAAGCATCCCAATGCAATTTTTGTTTGTCTTCAAGGTTCCTGCAATGGTCTACCAAAGAATAGAATAAATTATAGAAAAAATTTATTTGGTTTGGGTTAGAAAATAAACAGTGCTTTCATCTTGTTGTCTGGGATAAGGTGTGCAAACCCAAGGATAAGGGAGGAATTGGTCTTAGGAGAGTCCATTTATTAAATGTAGCACTTATGGCTAAACAAGTTTGGCGTCTAGTTACCAACATCAGTAATGAATGGATAACTATAGTCAAGAGAAAATACTTGCAGGGAATATATTTCCTTAGTGAAATGGCCCCCACTAGAGGATCTTCCCTTTGGAAATACATAATGAACACCAAACAACTACTAAAGAAAGGTCTAAGATGGAAGTTAGGGGATAAACACAATATAGATTTTTGGAATGATAAGTGGATTAGAGGAGAACCCCTTATTGAAGATCCTAACCTTTCTTTTCTAAAAGACTTCACTGATGTCATGTTTGATCAGAAAGTATTTGAATTTTTAGCCTTTAGAACAATAGAACCAACTAGAAACATATCAAAAGCAACACTCACCCGATGGAGTCTACTTCACTAGAATCCTTGTTGAATTCCATATTATTCCTTTTGGAAATCCCAGGGACCAGATGTTTTTGGAGCCCATTAAGAGTGGAAATTTTTTAGTCAAATCCACTTACCAATTGCTACTGAATCCTAAGGAACCTTTATTTCCTTGTCATCTCATTTGGCCCAAAATACTCATTCCCAAGATATCCTTTTTTGCCTGGTTGGTCATTCAAGAGAGAATCCTAATAATTAACAATTTGCTTAAAAGAGGTATTTTTTTCCCTAATAGGTGTTATATGTGAATGTCTGATTGGGAGTCCCCTTGTCACCTCTTCTTTACCTACCCTTTTTCCTCTTCCATCCTCAATAAAATCCTCTAAATATTCCATATCATGTGGGTCAAATCTTGCTCCTTTGTTGATCTCTTCATTTAGTGGCCTACTCCCTTTGATAACACCCACCTCAAATTCCTCTAGTGTTAAACTCAGCGAACAACAATTGTATTATTTAGCAGAGTTTAAATAATACATCAGTAGCCGAGAATAGCACATCCGGCGTAACTGAACTGTTACGTTGTAACAGTGTAACAGCAAAGTAATGTAAATACAAACAATATTGTTAATGTAATAACTAATAGCTAACATCCCCCTTTATTACATTATTTGGGTAATGTAATAACTAATAGCTATACTAGACTACTAACATCCCCTTACATCATTTTGCAATACAAAGTGAGCTGCGAAACAATTCAAATTTGACACGTCCAAGTGCCTTAGTGAAAATTTCTGCAACTTGAGCATCGATGGGAATGTGCTGAAGCTGAATTTGGTGCTTTGGAACTTCATCTCAAATGAAATGACATTGTGTGTCAATGTTCTTTGTTATTTCATGATGGATTGGATTCTTGACGAGGTTCAGAACACCCTGATTGTCGCAAAACAAGCATATTGGATATTTTTATGGATGGCCCATACTTGTCAGAATGCGACGTAACCATATCACTTCACACACAGCTTCACGTGCGGCGATATTCTGCCTCTGTTGATGAAATAGCAACCACCTGTTGCTTCTTTCTGTGCTAAGAGACAGGACCGGATCCCAGATGAAAAATGTATCCAGAAGTTGACTTTTGATCATCAAATGATCCAAAGATAGTCGGAGTCCGTGTATCCTTGCAAGAAGAATTTATTGTTCCTCTTGTATTCTAGGCCATATTCCATAGTACCATGGACATAGTGAAGAACACGTTTTGCTGCTTTCCAATGAGTGGTCTTAGGCTCCTGCATGAACCTCGAAAGATAGTTGACAACAAATACGAGATCTGGCCTAGTATTGGTCAGATATATGAGACTCCCAATCAACTGTCGATAGAGAGTACCATCTACCTGAGGTGAATCATCATATCGCGATAACTGAAGTCCATTCTCCATCAGAGTTGCCATTGGCTTGCAATTAGTCAAGAGATATTTTTCTAGCAATGTCTTGGCATATTTTTTCTGAGACACTTTGATGGAGTGCTCCTTCTGGCTGAATTCCAGACCAAGACAGTAATGGAGAAGTCCGAGATCTGTCATCTCAAAATATTTGCACAAGTTTCTTTTGACAAGAGAGATCATAGTTTCGAACTCCCCGTAATGAGCAGATCATCCACATAGAGTACAAGCAACACTATCTCAGAACCCTGTTTCTTGAAATAGAGGTTTTCATCTAACGGACATCTCTTAAATCCATGCTGCATAAGGTGATTGTCCATTTTTATATACCAAGCTCGAGGAGCTTGTTTCAGACCATATAAGGATTTGACCAATTTGCAAACTTTTTGCTTTTGGCCTTCCACTTCAAATCCTTCAGGCTGAGTCATGTAGACTTCTTCTTGGAGATCACCATTTAGAAAGGCACTTTTGACATCCATCTGGTGAACTTTCCACCCATATTGTGCTACCATAGCACACATAACCCGAATTGTGGTCATTCGAGCAGTAGGTGCAAAAGTTTCCTCGTAGTCAATGCCTTCTTTTTTAGCATAGCCCTTTGCAACAAGACGGGCCTTATGCTTATCAATTTTTCCATCTACCTTGTACTTGACTTTATATACCCATTTACAGCCAATGGGTTTCTTTCCATGCGGCAAATCAACAAGCTTCCAAGTTTTATTCTTCATAAAAGACTCATACTCTGTATCCATAGTGGCCTTCCACTGAGGCTCACTAAGAGCATCTTGGACTGATGCAGGTTCAAGATCATCTATTGTGGACATGAATGCCCTGTCATCATCAATATCCATATCCTCTACTTCTGTACTTGGAGTTACAGAAAGTTCCTCAAAAGATTGACAAAGATCATCAACCTCACCAGTTTATTTGGCTTCTTTCTCCTTCTGAGCCATACTGCGTGTACGAGGTCTATCTAAATTCAAATTGGAAGGAGTGGATAAATTTGCATCTCTGATTGTATTTGTACACCATTTAGGATTCTTCTTTGATGGAGTTGAAGAAGATGTAGAAGGACCTCCTGTCTGTGTTGACAAAGGAATCTTCTCTTCCTTAGATTCCACAATATCTTGGTGTACTTTAGATGTGCTCTGTGATGTGAAAGCTTCATCAAAGACAACATCTCTGCTGATATGAATTTTCTTGGTCAAAGGATCTATCAACCGATATCCTTTAGAGTGCTCAAAATAACCAAGAAAAATACATCTCAGTGTTTTCTCATCTAGCTTATTCCTTTTCTCTTTCGGTATGTGCATGAAAGCGTGACATCCAAAAATACGTAGATGAGATATGGAGGGTTTTCGACCACTCCATGCTTCCTGTGGAGTCATTCCTTTTAGGGCCTTTGTGGGTGCCCTATTCAACGTATACACTGTAGTGGTGATAGCTTCTGCCCAATATTGTTGCCCAAGAGTAGCTCCTGTGAGCATACAACGAACCATTTCCATGATAGAACGGTTCCTTCTCTCGAGCAACTCCATTTTTCTGAGGAGTATAGGCAGTTGTTAACTGTCTCTTGATTCCATGCTTATCTAGGAATGCAGAAAATTCATTAGAGGTAAACTCTCCCCCTCGATCTGAGCGGAGGGTTTTAATAGAAGCTCCTGACTCCTCAACGAATTTCTTGAACTACTGGAAGAATGCGAAAGCTTCAGATTTCAGTTGGAGAAAGAAAACCCACATCTTTCATGAGTAGTCATCTACGAATAACTGAAAGTACCTCTTCCCTCCATAACTGTTGGGTGTGAAAGGACCGCACAAATCGGTGTGAATTAACTCCAGAGGTTTTCGTGCTCTTGTAGAGCTCTTCTCAAATGGTACTCTATGCTGCTTTCCTGCCAAGCAGTCAAAGCACACTGGCAATGTGGCAGAAAGGGAAGGAAGACCCTTTACCATCTCATACTTGCTGAGCTCAAGTAAGTAGCCGTAACTAATATGCCCATATATCTTGTGCCATAGGGAAGTTGCCTCCTTGGTAGAGACAATCCATGGCAACATGTGGAGTAGAGATAGCATCTAGTGCAAATAAGCCGTGCTTATATGAAGCTGTTGCAATCTGCTTACCCTTCATGGTAATGGTACAACACTTCTTTCCATTCTCAACATGAAAGTTGACAACCATATTTCTATCCAAGATTTGTGTCATTGACAACAAATTGTTGGCCAATCCCGGAACATAGAGGACTTTGTCAATCTGACACTTGCCATCAGGAAGAGTGACTGAAACCGTACCCTCTCCCTGAACCCTATAGGTTTTATCATCAGCAATGGTGACAGGTTTGCCTTCTTTGGCCACAAATGATTCAAACCACGATCTGTCGCCAGTCATATGTTTGCTAGCTCCAGAATCGACATACCAAATAGGATTCCTTTGTGTGGAATTTGTGGTAGTCATGAGCACCTTGTGTGCCCATTCAGCATCTGAGTCAGATTCTTCAACAGAAACATTCACCTGAGGTTGCTTGTTTTTATTTTGTGGTTTTTTTTGGCCTTTCTGCTTGTTCTTATGCCAACACCTGTTGGTGTCATGGTTGTCTTTCTCACAGATCTTGCACCACCTCTTCTTCAGTTGAACTTGTTTGCCTTTTCCTTTAGTATCTTGTTGAGAATTTCCTCCTTTATGAAAGTTGCCTCCTTTTTGCCCATTACCTTTCTTCCTAGAACCCTGCCTGTTGGTGTATAGGGCTGTATTGGAAGAATCATCTTTGTGAAGTTGGCGTGCCTCTTGTTGTTGAAGCAGATTGACCAACTCGATGTAGGTAATTTGTCGTTGAGACACCTGGATGGAGGTTATCAACATATAAAATGAAGAAGGTAAAGCTCTCATCACAAGTGAAATGATAAGCTTTTCGTCCACAGTATCTCCCAAAGAACTCAATTTCTCTTTCAACTCAGACACTCTGCACAGAAAGAGTTCAACTGTTTCACCCTGCCTCAAACTCAGGTTATGAAGTTGTTGTTGAAGATGAAGAATGGTGGATTCATTCTTTCCCTCATAGATGGTTCTAAGGGCATCCCATGCCTCTTTACCACTTGCTTTGTCAGCTATATGATGTTGCACTTCATCTGAAACAGCAAACAAAATGAGCACCTTTGCTCTACTGTCTTTCTTGTCAAAAGCTATCTGATCTTTGGAAGGACCTGTGGATCCTGCTATTGGTGAAGGCCTAGTTGCTACTCCAGTAAAAATATCCCACAAATCTTCCATTTGGAGAATTGCCTTCATCTTATGTTTCCATGGTGTATAATTTGGACCTTTCAATAACTGATGCGGATCAGTCATCAATTTTGCAACAACGGCCATAGTGAAGGTTCCATATATCACCAATTGGTCCCCCTTTCGATATACCTTTTGCTAGGCCAATATACCGTACAAAATACCCGCCATTACATGAGGGAAACTATAGGTATTTATAAAGATCAACAAAAATCACCCGCCCTTACGTGAGGGAGAGTATAGGTGAGTTTTAGAGATCATATGATACGTGGAACATAAGCGGTACTGAAAGGGAATCGCCTTGTTGATGGCACCTACCATAGAAGATTCTTCTCATGCGTGGGGCGTAACTTCCCCTATACACTATGAATAATACTTCGTTAGGATTTACGCCTAAACACAAGTGCGATAAAGGGTAGTGGATGGAGTAAAAAAAACATGCAAAAAATGGCTAACTTATCTCTCCTCAATGATTTATAGAGAACAAGCTCAGACGTCGTTGTAGCAGCTATATTAGGCGGCGGATATAGTAGCCAAATCACGACAGCTTTACTTGTAATTTCTAGCTAGAGGTATCACAAATACCGAACGCTGCAAAGGCAATAAATTGCACGGATGGGTTTTAATTATTCCGGGGACTTAGGGAGTGTTTGATTTTAATTTTTAATGTTATAGTGCAAAAAATGAAATATGCAACATACAAAAAAAAAAAATGCCCACAAGAATAACCCACTAGGTGTCGGTCATAGCCGAAAATGCACCTTTACAATTCGCCAAATTGCCTTTTCAGAAAATTACTCACAATCCCCCTTTGATTTTTTGAAAAAATATCCCCCCTTAAAAATTTTTTCTTTAACAAAGCATTTTTAATAATTATTATATATTTAAAATTAAAATAAATAATTTTAATTTATATAGTTTTAAAACTTTAAGAAAAATAAATTAAAAATAAATTTTAATTTATAAAGTTTAAAACTATATTAAAAAAAATTAAAATTAAAAATTTTAATTAAAAAAAATAATAATTAAAAAACAACTTTGAAAAAAAATTATACCTTAGGGGGGAGTCGGCGGGTTTTGAACCCCCGACCTGCAGGCTCCCTGAGCCTTACCGCACGGCTCACGACCACGTGAGCCAGCGGGCTGATCCGAGAGGATCAGTCAACCTCCTCCCTTTTCAACGCCCGAATGGTCCTCCTCCTCGGCCTCGCGCGCTGCTGCTCTGCGGCTCCCGGCACTCTCTGTGTTTTAAAAAAAAAAATGTCGCCACTACAGTCTGCAATTCGTGCGCAGTCTCTATCTCCAGCCAGGGGGGGGGAGGGGGATCTCCCTCGCGACGCGCGCGCGTCCGTCCTAGACACGAGATGTCGCGTCTGCGCGGACGTCTGGGCCGGTGCGTCTACACGTGGGTCCCGACGCTCGTAGTTCGTCCCTCGATGAGGGGGGCGGACGTCCCCATTCCTTTCGCGTGTGCGCTGGCGACGCTGCCAGCCGTCCGCTCGCTATCGCGGCCTGCAGAGCGCGGGCTCGCGGCCTGTGCTCTTTCGCGTGAACGCAGCGCTTAGGCTACGTTTGCTCCCTACGGACGCAGCACCTGCGTTCTGTCCGTGCGGACGTAGCGCGCAGGCTGCGTTTGCTCTGCACGGTCGCAGCGCGTAGGCTGCGTTCAGTCGGACGCACACAGAAAAAAAATTATATTTTTTTTAATCTCCCACAACACGTGACGGAGAAAAAAAATCGCACTGAAACAACAATTTTTTTTTTTTCATATAGCTTCCTCCGCCTTCAGCCTCTCCCTTCTAAAATACGCTAACATCTGGAAAACCTACCTCCACCATTTCCTTTGGAAAATATGGCTTGAGAGGAATCGTAGAATCTTCTCCAATAGCAAGATGGTTCCTAACTCGATTACTAGAAAAATCCTATCCTTTGCCAAAGAAAATGCTCTCCTTATTCCTCCCTCCACTCATCCCGATTCTAGATTCGAGGCTTCCTTAGGTTACTCCTTGAACCTCCCTCTTGCAAAAATCCCAAACCAACCTCAATCCAATATGAGAGCTAACTCTAAGTGGAATCCTCCACCGAATGGATGGTTCAAGTTGAAATTTGATGGCGCTGCCAAAGAAAACATGGGAAGGGCAAGTGTAAGAGGTATTCTCAGGGATCACTTTGGGAATGTCATTTTTTCCTTTGTCGAGTACCTATGGGTCTAGACTAACCATGTTGTCGAAGCTAAAGCTATGTGGAGAGGACTAATCCTTGCAAAGAATTATCCTGACAGGGTGATTATTGAAGGAGAATCCTTTAATATAATCAGTTACCTAAGGAACAATAGTAATACTTCATGGAGAGTCAAGGATTGCATCAAGGAAGCAAGGATTTTAATTCTCAATCAACAAGAGACCATATTTCAACATACTTTCAGATAAGCCAACAGGGTAGCTGACAAATTGATAAATCATGGAGTCAACATAACTAGCCTAATCACTTGGACATATGACCTCTCGCAAGCAGTTAGTGATATTGTGGACCAAGAAAAAACTTAGAATGTCAACAAAAATTAATATTAATCAAATGGTTTTGTTTGTTTTACCAATGATCCACCTCAACACCCATGTTCTCTCCTTAACTGAAAATTAACATTTTCCAATGGAATGATATGGTGGACACTCTCACAAATTTTCGCAATACCTTACATATTCTATTTTTTCACAAATCTTTCACTGAGACAACTTTGGAAGATACTAAGGTATTTGAGGTCAACACCGAGTATGAGGTCAAGGATGTGGTAAATGATGACGCAAAGGATGGAGGTGTTAATGCAGGTGAGGAGGACTAGCATCTTCCTTCTTTTGCTTGATGATAGTTTTGGGGCTTCCTTGCGTGGGACATTTTTCTTTGGTGTTTTGTTACTGTATTTCATTTTTGGGGCTACATCCCCTTCTTTTCTTTTGTCTTAGTATTTTTTCAACATCCTTAAGTTGTGATTGTATGCAGGTTTTGGGCTTTCCTATCAAAACCCATTTTGAATGAAATTTTTAACTTATCAAAAAAACAAAAAGTTTTAAAAATATAAATTAAAGTGAAAAAACAAGTTAAAATGGATTCGACATAAAATAAAAAGCAAAAAAACACACATTTACCTCTTCGCATGGTAATTCACGTGACTAGGTTCTATCTTTTAATTTCGGATATGATTTTATATTTAATGTTGTTATTATAAATTTTAATTTATTTTATTGCAAATAATAATTATATTCAATAAAAATAAGATAGGTTATAATAAAAAGGTGTTGTAAAAATCATAACTTGGGTGTAAGGCCATCAAAACGATTAACATGTAAAGGCTCAGGCCAAAAACAAAACCAACCTTTAAAAGAGTGAATAAACAACATAACTAGGCAAAGGGTCGAGCACTACCATGTGGGTACTCATAGAATGACTTGAGGTTATAAAACATCGCCCTTTAGACCTACTACGAAAAAATAGAGGGAGGTTAGGCGAAACCCTGCTAAAAATGCTAATATGGAGCATCGTCCCAGTACCTAATAAGATTTGTTTTTGATGAAAAAATCAAATTTATATTAAATTAATATAAAAGCCTTTTACAATAAAAAAAGTGGGACGGTTAACACACCCCATGGGGAATCAAACTAACCCTCATTGCCAAGGATTAGTAAACAAAGTCAAAAATAAAACACAAGTTTAACAATCATGATCATTGATGATCATTACATCAAATAAAATATATCATATGGAGTAATGTGCCTGGTGTGTTGTCCTGCATAAAATTTTAGTGATTTTGGGATGGGAATCCACCCTTGTGCATCATGATGAAGGCCTTCAGTACTCGTGTTGCTCCAATCATTGGCTCTATATGGATCATAGACCCAGTGCACAAAAAGAAATTAAATATGATCTAAATCCATAGCATCTTTTTGGCTTGAGTACATATATGTAGCCACATGTCAATAAAAACTTATAATTTTTCAGCATGAGTAAATGTGACAGAAGGTGTATACTATTACGGGCCTTCCAAATATGAAAGAGTAGGATAATCCTAAAAACCTGCCACACTTCAAAAAGTAGGAGAGACAAAGTAAAAGAGTCCCCAAGAAGAGTTTGTGGCCAAGAAACTCTTGCAGTTGTAAATAGGATGAATAGGAAATAACCCATTCCCAAGATTATCTAGATCTTCTACAATTCCAAAAGAGGTGAGTACAAGATTCGGGTACACCACTAAAGGAACATTTAGGATCAGGAATTCCAAGGTGCTTCAAACGTTTTCCCAAAGGAAGGCCTTGACACAACAAGATCCATGTAAAAAAAGATTGCTTGGGATCAACATGAGTAGCCCAAACATTTTGAAATTTACAATTCCATCTAGTCCTTGTAGAAAATAAGTCCCAATGCTAATTGAGCTTAGGAACTAGAGGAATATGAGGAGATAACCATTTATACCCCAAATGAGCCTTATAATTAAGCAAAGGAGTGTCAACATGCCATCTCTAGTCTGACCACAAAGGATGTTGCAAGCACACACCAATATTGTGCAACATAGAAAAAGGTATGAGAGCAATAACAACATTATACATATCTTTTTCCACATCATTCAGTACGAATGTGCGTTTCAAGTCATTCCATGGGATCCAATCCCTGGTTTGGAGAGAAAAAAAATTAGCTATTGTAACAATACCCTTTTTGAAAAACTACTGAGCATGAATCCATTGCACCCAACCTAAGGGAGAACCTTGATGAAGAAACATGTGGAACCACCAAATATTCATAGAATTGATGGATAAGCCTTTATAGAAGCCATATCCTCAAAAAATATCCAAGGAGTGAGCTACTTATAGGCTTTCCAAATACTTTTAATAATAAAGGAGCCAAAAATCTTAACAAAAACCAGAGCAACAATGAGAGAGGTAAAATCCAACCCTCTCCATGCTCTATGGTTTAAGGGAATACCAAAGGAAATGAAATGTTGAACCAAAAATTTCCAAGCTTCAGCTCCCCTCAGAGCCCTGACCACCCACTTAGCACATAGAGTAATACCTTACCATATATAATCCAACATACTCATTTTGCTAGATTCTCTAAGAAGACAATAAATATCCTAGGCAACTCTATGAAATCCCTTTGTTTCAGAAGAATTATTCCAAATAAAATCTCGAAGGTTTCTATCAAGCTTATTATAGCAAGCCTATGAAGGAACCCAACAAGAGGAATAGTATACATGAGTGGAAGCTAAAACTTTAGAGAAAATCTGAAATTTACCTACTAATGATAGCTTCTTAGTAAGCCAAAAATCAAGTTTTTTTTCAACTCTTTGAAGAACATAATTCCAAGGCTAAGTAGGGGAGCCTTAAAAGGCAAAAGGAATACCAAGAAACTTAAAAAATTCTCCAGGAGGGATCCAATTCCAATGATACCCTTGAATCCAAGGCGACATAAGCAAGGGAGACTGTCTAAAGCAAGAGATCTTCCTCCATTGTATGCTAGAACCAAATGTTGTGCAAAATATGTTGAGACAAAATAGAGAATTAGAAATAGATTGCTCCTCTTCCCTTATAGTAAGAAAGGAGTCATCAGCAAAGTGACAATTAATAAGTTGTCCTTGATCATTCGAAAGAACAATTCCTTTAACAAGACCTATAGAAGCTTGAGTAGCTAAAATATATCCAAAGGCTTCAATAGCAAGCACATATAAAGATGGAGCAATAGGATACCCTTGCCTAATAGACCTAAAAAGGCCCACTACTTCAGACTGTGAATTATTCAGATTGAGAATAGCAAAAGCATATCTGAATAGCATAGCAATAGTCTGAATGAAAACTATCTCGAATCCTAAAGCTTTGAGCATAGAAAGAATGAATCTCCATTCATTGTGGTCATAAGCTTTCTCAAAATCAATTTGAATAAAAATCATGTTATGGTTTGACATACGAGTCCATTCCATGTCCTCATAGACATCCAAAATATTATCGAGGATGTACCTTCCTTGAATAAATCTAGTTTGCTATGATCTTACTATCAAAGGAATAAGAGGCCTATGGCGTAGAGCCAAAGCTTTAGCAATGATCTTGTAATTAACATTCAACAAAGTAATAGGCCTATAATCAGTGATCAACTTTGGGTCCCCTTTCTTGGGTATGAATTTGATCTACCCCTATTAATCATTTCTCCCAAAGAGCCTACTCGAAAAGCCTCCACATAGACTTCATGTAGATCAGGACCAACTAAGTCCCAAAGACCCATGTAGAAATCACAAGAAAATCCATCCAGACTTGGCACTTTATCATTTGCCATTTGAGACAATGCGACCTCCATATCTGTAAGGGAGAGTAGTTTATCACACCTTGCTAATTGAGACTCTGAAACCTTAACCAGTAAAACTGTCATACAAGCTACCAGTGCTTGCTCCCGCTCAGGGGAATAATATTAAGTGACAAAAATATTAGTATAGTGCTTGATAAAAGTATCAATCATCTCAAGAAGAGAGGTAAGCCTTATTCCATTGTATTGAATGACCTTGAATTGAGTAGCTTGTTTGGGAGGGCGAAGCCTTTGAAAAAAAATTTAGTGACCCTATCACCAACTTTAATCCAATGAAGATAAGATTTAATTCAAGCTCCTTGAGCCTCATAAAGTTCAGCAAGATTAAGTTCATGCCTTAGCTAGGCAAAATGAGATCAAAGTTCAGGATTAAACGGATAGGCCTCAAGCTTGAGAGAATATTTGGCAAGCTCATCATGAAGGACAATATTGGAATGTCTTCTAAATTGTGCCACCTTTTTTTCCAAATTATGGAGCAATACAGTTGTACAAAAAATGACATCATTCCACCATTCTATCCATCCCAACTCTCAAGTAGGTCTAGGAACTAGATTCCAGACTCTACAACTATGATAGACTATGGAAGGGTGTTGAAGAAAGGAAGTATTGAAAAAACATTGTGACTTGTAGTGTCTCTGAGTCAAGGATTTCATCAGAATATTAAACATGATGAGTGAATGGTTAGAAGTAGTGGTACCAAGAATGGTTTCCACAAACGAAACTGAAGCATTTCTCCTATGAAATAAAAAATCCACATGATCTAAAAGCATGGCTCTGTCCAACCTTCTCAGAATTCTTGCATGACTAGCTTGGAAATTGGACAACGTCTACCACAAATTTTCAAGAAAATTTTGAGGAGAAAAACAAAAATTAGGGTATGAAAAACCTAATTTATTTTTCATGAAGTAGCAAGCCTCTCTTTCCCAAGTAGCCCATCGCATGGGAAGTTGTTCTATCTTGTTTGTAGACTTTTCAATCATATTAAAATCTCTGCACATAACCCAAAAAATATGTGGTAAAGAAAAATCACACCACTGCCAGAGGCTATAGCACTCCTGAGCATCATTGGAGGTATAAACATTAATAATGCCAAAATATAGCCCACCAACCTCAAGTAAAACCCAAACTACATGATTGGAGGGGTCCACACCCCATGAGACAAAACTATCTTTCCACATAGATTCCAAAAGAATGACAACCCCCCCTCTGCCAGGGCAATGATTTGTGGCATAAAAAAAGCAACCTGACCAAAGAAAAGGGTAAGTACATGGTAAAATAAAGTCAAAAATCTTAATCTCTTGAAGACAGATAAAGTCAATATTACCATAAAACCTAGAGTATAAAGCAATCTCACCTTGGACCAAGTATTTGCAGACTGGGTCCATTAGCCCTCTAGCATTCCATGATTAAAAAATCATGGAGATCAATCAAGACTCATATGTCTAACTACATATTTAGCATCTTTGAGGTTTGAAAGAGAATCATAAATATTATTGAGAAAATGCTCCTAACTTGCTTTCCAAAACTCTGTTTGATGTCTTTTGTCCTGGTAAACAAGGGATTCTCCCCGTGGTGGGCTATGGGATCTTCGGCCATTGACAAAATCCCATTCAGGTTCCATGAAGCTTGAGTAAGACTGCCCATTGATATGCAGAACTAGAGAATTTGAAGACTGAGTAGGAGTAGAAGTAACAATTTTGGCAAAGGAAGTACTAATCGGTGGTACATTAGCAACCATCTATGAAGCCCTAACACTGGGTGCCACTGATTGTGTGGTATGCTGCTCCATCACCACACCATGCCCAAATAGCATAGAAGACACAAGGGATTGAGGTGAGCTACTAGGAGCAGCCATAGGGTTTATATTTTCTCGGTTCTTACCCTTCTAGACTACCTTCCATTCATCTTGCCCACATTTGTAATAAGGGACAGAGCTGGTAGTAAAAGGAGCCGCAACCATCTCCTTAGCTTTAATCTTGACCACCATTTAAGGACAATATTTTATCTTATGGGCAACTAATTGGTAACGGTAACATGTGTTAGGCAGGTTTATGTAGACAACACATTGCTTGAACCTATAGTCACCAACTTGAACATCAATAGTCTCCCTGAGTTATTTAGAAAGATTGATTTTGACATAAAAACGCTTTTGAGGACATGAGGCATAAAATTTATCTATTTCACTACAGACAAATTCACCAATGAGGGCCACAAGGTTCTGATAGTAAGCCCAAAGCGGCAAAGAAAGACTATGAAATTCAACCCAAATCGAAACCCGCAAGGAAACATCATTAGTGACCGAAAAATATTTGGTTCAAGGCTAAAAAATCAACAAGGAGCTATCAAGGCCCACGATTGAGAACCGCTTTGGCTTGAGTAGGTTCAGAAAAACGAAACAAAAAAAACCCTTGGGTGAGTTTCTAGATACCATCAACCTTGACGTCATGCTAAGATTTTTGGATCTAGTTTCGAAGGAGGGTCTCACTAAGGATGCAACCTAGAAAATACCCTACCAACGTATGACTTTCCAGCCAAGAACAAGTAGTATTAAACTCACTCAATGGGATAACAACATCCGGAGGAGAAATATTACCTCGTGATAAACTTTGGGAATAAACTTCCATGGTTGTTTTTACATCTTTAGCACCATTGCTCCCTTCTACAGCTTCAACAAAAGTTGGAGCTGCTGATTGAGCTCCGTCCATAAAAAAGAGGTTCAATCCGCCAAACAGAAAAGTAAAGTAAGAAAAAGCAGCAAAAAAAACCCTAAGAGAATACCCTAAGAGACGTCTCGTACACACTCTATACTGAAGAGGTAGTATGACACCAAAAACTCGAAACCCTTATGTATGCAACTTCTTCCTCTGACTTCAACATACCACATAATTTTTTTGATTTTATAAATTTAATTAATTTTAATAAGATTTATTAAATGCATCAATTTATAAGTCAACTTGAAAACCTAAACTTCAACTTTAAAAAAAAAACTAAAATTAATAAAATTTTAGTTTTCCAAATAATTAAACTAAAACAATGCCCATAAACTTGACCACTACCAATAACCCAAATGACCACAAACTTAACTACTACCAATAACCCTATCCTTCACTGGTGTCTGTTACATATATCGTGACGGAAACTTCATTTTAGTCAGCTATGAGAGTTTGGTTTGCGTTCTACTTTTACCTTTTTTCCAACAGGAGGCCTACTTATCGCGTGATCCTCATACCTGTATGGATTCGTTGTGGTCAGGAAGCATATGGGGAAGGCAGGGCTGCATCTTCGGACATTCTGGAATTGGCCACTGTGATTCCGGTGATTGCGGAGGAAAGCTGCGCTGTGATCATGTTGGTGCGGGAGATCTCATGCCATCTGCAATTACCACGGCTATCTTTACGAACGGATCCTCTGCTGTGAGTCTCGAGGATGGCTACAACATTCCAATCTCTATCCATGTTCCTGCAAATAGTAATGGCCCCAATTGCAAATCCATGGCTTGTACCGCCGATGTGGCTCTTGTTTGTCCCAAAGATTTACAAGTAGCCAAACATCGGGGTGTGATTATCGGTTGTAATGGCTCATGTGATGTGTATTTTAGATCATGCAGTCCACCTGAGTTCGCATCGGCATTCCAAAAGGCATGCCCCCACGCGAGTCCTTTTCGGGAGCAATCATTTTGTTGTGGGATAGTGTCTTACACGCTTACTTTTTGTGCCTGAAACATAAGCCTGCCTGCAAAAGCTGTGAATCCTCCTTCAATCTTGAAGGTAAAGATTAAACGTAAAGTTTAAATAACTTAATTGAAAGGATGGTGGACGAAATAAATATGTTTTTAATTTTTTTTTTCATATCCTCACGCTTTCGACCACCGATAAACATTGTCGAACGATAAATGAGTCCATTATGGATTTCCGACTTGGTCGCACTATGTCAGAGTTGGACGCCAAACATACTAATAGCCAATAAATAAAAACGCAAACGAGTTAGCTTTCACAAGTATACAAAGTAGGTCAATTCATTACGTCATATTGAAGTAATACCGTAATGTATTTATGATTGTTTATGTTAATGGTGTACCAATCACATTTAAGCATATAAGCGGCGAGTCCTTCCTGTCAAGTCAAAATGGAGGTCCTCCACAGACTGTTCCTTTGGCAGACGTGATATTTGAACACTTGCAAGAATAACTCATAGTATATATATTATATTGATAAATTATATAATGATTTTTTATTCGTTATTTTTATCGCAATATTTTTTTTTATAAGATTATTTAAATTATGTTTATTATCTTTTCTGTCATGATATATATATATATATATTTTGATAAATTATGTGATTTTTTATTGAGTTATTTATATCAAAATATTTTTTTTGTTATAAGATCATTTGAATCATGTTTATTATGTTTTCTATCGTGATTATATATATATATATATATATATATATATATATATATATATATATATATATATAAATTATTGAGGTTAGTGTGAGAAACCTCTATAACCGAGGCTCAAGATTGGGTATCCTCATCCCAACCATGACCTCTGATAAGGGTGAGAGTCAAGCTTTTTTTATTATAAGGGTGAGAGCTGAGCTTATCAATAGGGACCAAATAGATAGCCATATACACACCCACCCCCTTACACACTTGCTCAAGTGTGAGAAACCCCTATAACCTATGCTCAGGGTTGGGTATCCCTATCCCAACCATAACCTCTGATAAGGGTAAGAGCCAAGCTTATCAATAGGGGCCAAACACATAGCCATACATACACCCACCCCCTCAGACACTTGTCCATGTCATGATTTGAACCTTAGACCTCTCGAAGAAGAGCCAACGACTAAACCCTTGCGATGTCCTCCAAGACTATATATATATATTACTAATAGGTTATATAGGATTTTTATTGATTCGCTCTTATCAAAATATTATATTTGTCATTAAGTCAATTAAATTAAATCATATTTATAGTATTTTTTTATCACAAATATTAAAGTGTTATGTTTCCACAATCACCTCCTCAACAGTATTTAAGAAAAAAGTCTCATTTGGCCAGTTGCCTTCTAAAATTTGAAATCCATCATGATGGAGATCAATACTTTAATTGGCTAAATTATTTGCTATACAATTTCCTTCTTTATAAATATGCACACATTTCCAAGATATTCTCTCCAATAATGGATGATGAGCATTAACAATAATAATATTTTTTATCCAATCCTCATATCCATTTTTGTTGATAGCATTATAGTTTGTGAATCCCTCAATTGAAATATATTTTCATCATTTTTCTATTGCAATTTTAATCCTTGTAAGAAGTGCCCTAGCCTTTGCATAGTTGTTAGTGAAAATTCCACATGATTATTTCTTTTATCACATAGGAGAGTTGGTTACAACCACTATTTTTAGTAACTGGCAAGCATAGGGTTCAAACCATAGGGATTGCTCCCAACAAACCTATTTGTCTTGTTGTTGTTGATCCTACATGAGATGGGGGCCATATTTCGCTCAAGATTCGTACCATCGTTGTTGATTTGGTGTGCACTCAGAGGATTTGGAGAAGACTACTACCTTTGCAAAGGGTTGGCTTCCCCCAAGGTTTGAATCTAGGTCTCTTCTTGGTAAGTGCCCAACCACACCTGCACATACCAATCCACCTAACTCTTGGGGGTTAAAATTTCACATGATTAGGAGTAAGGAGGATTTTACCTTTATTATTTTAAAATAATCACCTCTACCTCCACAAGCTTTTCCTAAATTTTCTTTATTAGCATCATCAACATCAATTTTAATAAATCTAATTTTGGGGTGTTTCCATTTTACCCTAAGATCGAAGTAGATCCTTTGTTTTAATACCCTTATTGTAGATGGCTCTTCCATGTATGTTCAAATTTTATAACCAAGTTGTGACCACCTCTTTCTGCACTTGCACTTGAGACCTTCCATGTTGAGAGACATATTTATAAATCGTTTACAAGAGAGACATTAATATAGTTCCAAACTTGGGCATGATTTTCAGATTTATTTTTTAAAAATCTATTATTCCTTTCAAGCCATACATTCCAAAAATTAATGGTAGGTCCAAACCTCCATAGAATATGTAATGCTTTAGCTTTGAAATAATTAATCCAATATTTCATCACTCTTTCAATGGTGATGAAGCTATCCAATATATTTTCATATTTTAAAAAGTAACCTCAAATAGTGTGAGCAAAGGAACAATGGAGAAGTAAATTGTATGATGTTTTTAAATCCTTCTCACACAAGGAACATATGAAAGGTCCATGATATCCTCTTATTTATAGATTATTTCTTATAAGAATCTTACTTTTAACTCCTAACCAAAGGAATTTTGAGGCCTTAGGGATAGCCTTTAGTGACCAAACATTCTTCCAAAGAAAATATTTGAGAGTAGAAAATTTTGATTGTTGTATATTATCATAGCCCAACTTGACTGTGTATCTACCACCTTTTGATAGATTTTAAAGCAACTCATTTTTTTTTGTAAAAATCGACAAATAAAACTCTAAAGAATATTTTGAAGTTCATCTACAATTTTTATGAGTTGCTCTCCTTAAACTAGGCTACTAATAAAAATCCATGAATTTGAGTTCTTGCTCATATTAATATAGTCTTTGAATTTTGGAACTTTGCAAGCTAGGCATGCGTGAACTAATGGTTGTCATTTTGAGTTAGAGATAAGAGGATAAGGCTTCAACAAAACATTAAATAAACGTTTTGTATAATTCCTCTCATTTACTGACCATTTAGTATGCTTCTTTATCAATTGCAAACTATTTGATATGAAGGTCCATGTTGACGATCCTTTAGGAAGGGTTTTTTTCCAAAGTAATTTCATTGCATATCAAGAAAAATTATAAATTTTTAGTTATATTTTTTTCCCAATTCTTTCCTTGATCTCTGAATAATCTCCACCAAAAATTTACCCCTAAGGCCAAAATCACAAGTTTGCAAGTTTGCAAGCATGCTCCTCCAATATTCTTTCATTTGCAAACCCTATTCCACTTAAAAAGAGGAAAACTAGATTTTTTTCTGCATTCTTTCCAAAAAAGGTCTCTTTGAATTTTATTAATTTTTGAAGCTATACCTATTGGTAATCTTGAAAGTGACATCATATAAATATGGATGTATTACAATGTAGTCTTTATGAGTTGTAGCCTTCCTGCCATGGTTAAGAACTTACCTATACAACCTACCAAACAATCTTTCATTCTATCTAAACAAGAGACCCAAAGGTCCTTTTTATTTATGAGGCAAAGGAATACCCAAGTTGGTTGATGATTTTTTTTCAATTTTAAACCCTAAAATATCCACAATAAGTCATAAATGTAGCATAGTGTTAATAAAAAATCTTAGATTGATAGTATTAACCAATTGTCTAATAGCCTTCTCATAGCGTAATAATAATGATTTAAACTCCATGGCCTAACTAGATAAGAGATGGCCCAAATAAAAAAGTATCTTTAACAAATTGGAGATGAGATTCAAAGGGACCATTTTTTTATAGCTTGAATACCTTTGATTTTTCCTTTGAGAAAGCTCTTCCTAATGCCTCCATAAAATAATGAATAGATAAAGAGATAGTGGATCACCTTGTGAGAGTATACAAGATCACTTATAATAGCTAACAAGAGAACCATTGATAAAAATAAAATATTTTGTATTGTTGTAACAATATTTAATCCATTCACACCAACTATAATAAAAATCAATTTTTTTGTTCATATCGAATTTTATAAGAATACTTAGTTTTTTCATTGAATAAATAAAGTATATGAACTCCTATGCAATGATTTTATTATCAATAATTTGTTTACCATGAAAAAAACCACCTTATTCATCTGAGATAACATAATCTATAATACCATTCAACGTGTTTTCCATAATTTTTGAAATAATATTATAAATCATATTACAAAGGCTTACTGGACACAAATTATCAAAATATTTTTTCTCGCATTTATTGAGAACTAGTAAAAGTGGCATTGATCTCACTTATTATAGCCTTCCTTTTCCAAGCCTCTTCAACTACAACTGACATATAAATCTTCAATAAAATCCTATTTTTTTTAAATTACAAGAAATCCATTTGAGTCATGCCTTGTTAAGATGAAAAGAGAAAATTGCTTCATGTATTTCATCCTTGTTTGATACTTGATAGGATATTTTGTAAAAGTTTCTCTTTTAAAATAATTCCATCCTAAAAAGGCATTAGCATTGAACCAAACAAGATATCTTGTTCATCAAGCTTTCATTTTATCCTTGTTTGATACTTGATAGAATATTTTGTAAAAGTTCATCTTTTGCCTCCTTATCTTTCTTAGAATCTAATAACATATTTTTAAAATACTAATTGCTTTCTTACTTATATCCTTTTCTTCCTCCATATTTCTTCCATCTAGAGTAAAATATTTTTGCTGTGACAAAGAAAATTTTGTTTTTTTTGTAGCATGAAAAGATTTAAATTTTTATCTCCTTCGTTGAGCCATTTCTCCCTAGATTTTTAGAACTAGTATGACTCATTTTTTAATGCATTATATAATAAAGCAATTATTTTTATTTCACATTAAAATCCTAATCCATTCCATTAGTTTCTACTGTTGGAGCAAACACATTGGTTAATTTCTACTCATTATGTCACAACCCTTTCACTCAATTGTCAACCCATGGATGCTTGTAAACTTGCAAAGTACTAGATAAAGATTGACTACAATAGCACTGCAATGAGTCCACTGAATTCTATAATTTGGGGGTTATTTGTTGTATAGCATTAATTAAATATAAACCACTTAATATTCAAAAAATAAATTGCAAGAAATAAAATCACACCATAGTTGCAGAAATTGAAGAAAACAATAAATAAATAAAATTGCAAAAAATAACCAAATGCGTAAAAATAATAACTAAAAAAACTGAAATTCAAGTACATGAAAGTAAAGGAGAAGGGGAGGAATACTATCCAGGAGTGGGCCCAAAATCCAACATATTTCATCTTATTAATTACGCATGTCGAACTCCAAAAAATAGAACTTTGAATAATTATAATTGCATAAATGAGTTCAGAATAGTCCGGTTCTTCTCTATTTTTCTCCTCCTCCATTTTAGGGAAATATTGTGTATTTATATAATGCACTGGATTCTCTGATACAATATTTATATTATTTTTACAATAACTAATTTTACTACAAATGTGATTACAATAAATACACACCAAATTAAAACAATTCAAGCGTGTTCAGAATAGATTATATCCACTGCATGATATGTAGTCTAATTAAATCGAACAACTTTCATTCTTCTTTAGCCTTTTATTGGAAATAGTCGATTTTGGTTTATTTTATCACTATCATTTGTGTTCTACCTTCTAGAATTTGGTACTCTATTTCATACAAAAACAAGGCAGTTTACATGTTCAGTCGCTAACGAAAGTTAGGTACCATCCGATCAGGAGTTAGGCACCTCATTCTGATTTTATAGAGTCAACCATATTTGAATATATCAACAAAAATAATAAATCCTTCTATGGGAATATGGGAGCAAGGTGCCTTCCCATCGGGAGACAGTGGTAAGGTGCCTTACCATCTCAAGACGGGAGTAAGACGACTTCCTATCAGAAGACGATAATAAGGTGCCTCTCTAGTGAAATCTGGGAGTAAGGCATCTCGCTCTTTTAGGGTCGTACTTCTTCCTCGGTTATGTAGAAAATAATAAAAATGATAAAATCTACACACTTTTCACACAAGTTAGGCACTATACACAATTTACCATTCAATACATATAAATATTCATAAAAAGTACAAATTTGATATAATAATGTTGCACAAAACATTAGAAACATATGCATAAATATGAGCAATTTAGGTGCTCATCATCTCCCCATGCTTAAGGATTGTCACGTCCTCATGGCAACTTGTATTGGTAGTCTCTAATTTTATCTATGACTTCCCAGTAAGCTTTATTCCATTGCTTCCTCTTATTGGTAGTGGCCTTATCTCTTTTCTTATCCCTGGGTTTCCTCTTATTGATAGTGATATTATCTCTTTTCTTATTCCTAGGCTTCTGGTCACGCTGAATCTGAGGGGCACTGACCCCTTGCTACGATATATGCTATCGTGGGTTATGTCTAATTGTTCTGCTAGGTTTGGTACTTGTGCTTGGTGGCTTTGTGGCATATGTTTTCTATCATGCTTCCTTCATATAATATACTATAAAAATAGTGTCCCCTTTCTAAAATGTAGGCTCTACCTCCTTCAAAAGTTGGTGATATTGAGGTATCAGCTCTATGTCTGGGATATCTAGTTTGTTCCAAAAAGATATTTGGGATTCATCCACAACTTTGATCTTGTACGACTGGGCCACTTCAAGAGAAAGCATAACATCTTTTGAGTTAGGTGGTTTTTTACTTCCTTTAGAAAGTGGCTTCTTGCTAGCTACTTTGCCCTGGGTTGTAGCTATCATTGGATCGAATACCCTAATCTCCTGCAGGTATCTTTCCATTTTGGAGGCTTGATTTCCAATGGATCCATATATTTCCTAGAACTACTTCTTAGGGGTAATATTAATGTTAATCCTAGGCTCCCTGACCATTTTATTGAATGCCTTTCTTTCCATATTTTCCTCCTTAAGCTCTTTATAGAGCTTGTCAAACCGCTTCTGTTGCCTAGAAAAATATTTAGAGATCCAGTCCATTCTTCATCTGAATAAGGGGCTTTCTCAGTATTTGATTTTGTAGCTCTAGCCCTGGTTCTAGGATTTTATTATGGTGCCCCAGTTCTAGGCTTCTGCTATGGTGCCCTGGTCCTAGGATTTTGTTGTGGTGCCCTAGTCGCTTTCTTCTATGGTACCCTGGTCACTTTTTTCTCAGACCTTAGCTGGATTGAGTGCTCCAAGGTTGTTGTGTGAGGGGGAGTTTTACCTTTAGGTGTAGGCAGTGTAGTTTCTCTAACACCAAAGGGTTCAAGTGCCTAATCGTCTAGTTTTTCCTTAGCAAGCATCTCTTCATATACCTACTCAAATGCTGGTGTTTTTCTAGGTGGTTGACTTGCTAATTCCTTTGTAGAGTATGCTAGTTGTTGAGGATGTGTTTTCTTTGACTTGGCTCCCTGCTCCATCTCCTCTTAAGTTTGTTGGTTGTGAGCTAATTACTCAGTATTTGCTCCCTGCTCCATATCTTCATTAGGTTACTAGTTGTGGGCTGATGGCTCAGCCTCAACTCCTTGCTCTACCTCTTTGTTAGGTTATTTTTTGTGGGCTGATGGCTTAGCCTCAACTCCCTACTCCACCTCTTTTTTAGGTTGCTTGTTGTGGGATAATGGCTCAACCTCATATTCTGGGACCTCAATTATAGGGGGCTCTATTTGCAAAAAGGGATCCTCCTATTTTTCATCAATTTTTATATCAAAGGTGGATTAAATATCCCTTGTCTTAGCTTCCTCATTTCTAGCATCTAACTTGAATGTACTAGAAGAAACAACTTTCTCCACAAAGTTTAGATAAGTTATGGGAACTTCCATTACCCAGTCTATTTGAGTGGCATCATCTACCTTGGTAATCTTCCTAAACTTTAGCTACTAATTTTCTAGTTGAAGTTGTTGCACATCTTATCGTAACTAGCGTATGGTGCTTCCCAAATCTAGCTACTTTTTTGTAGCTGCTTTCCTAAACACTCTAAAAAGAGTTTCTTCTACCTTAAATTTTTCTTCCCATATGAAAGCCTATTGTTTTACCTTCTGTAGTTGTTCTTGTAGATTTTATTTAATCTCCTAGGAAGAGGGTTCACCATCAACTAGATTTTATATCACTTGGATCGTAACCTCTTCTGCAATAGTATAAATGTCTTAATCCTTGTTGGATGGGTTGTGGATGACCAATACTGCTAACTGCTTCGTCCTCCTCTTGGTTCTTAGGTAGTTAGCTTCCCTAATAGGGCTAGGAATGCTCTGCCTAGAATATTCATTGATTTGTGGAGAAGTGGCTGGTGAGCTTTGATTTACTTCCCTTTTGACTAGGTCATATTGGAAATTAGGTGGTTGTTCTACTGGAGGCTCCGCTATAGCTGATGGATCTTGGAAGTCAGGTGCTTGTTATACTATTGGCTCCTTTATAGTTGACTATTATTGGGAGTTAGGCATATAAAATCTCTCTTCCTATGCCATTAACACTTATTTTTTTACCTCTACATACTGAATTAGAAGTAAAATTAGCTCGTGATGTGCTAGGGTAGAGACTGTTCCTGCTTGGTATCGCTCGGATTCATCTTTCAGAGCATGGGCTAGGTAGAACGAGATATTAATATTTTCTCCATGTAGTAGGTGGCTCAAGAACCTCATATGATTGGTGTTCAAGTGTGTATACTTACCTTTGCAAGTAAATAACCTAGCCACCTGGTCAAAAATCTATTACCAGAGCCTTGGGAGGTGATGTTTTTGCAACCCTAAGCATGCTAAGTTTGTTGGTGGGTGCCCAAGGAGTCATTCTATGCACACAACTAGATATTATTCCTTATAAATATGGTCCCATATTTTAGGGAGACCAGTAACAATTGCAACATACTCCTTTACGATTGGAACTTCCAGTTCATGCAGTCGAGCACCATCTTCGTCCACAAATGTAATGAACTCCTTTGTTGTTTCCAAGTCCTAGTTATGGCTAACTAGGCAATAATAGTCCATCTACCTGGTGACTTTGAATTGGGCTTGAACCTCCTTGATGATTCCTACCACATTGTAGGGTTCACTTTTCTTTTGATTATGGTTCGTATATTTCCCTTCCATTATGGAAAATTTAATTTGTATTTGCCTGTACAATTTTTCTTTGCTCTTTGGGCTTGTCTGTAACCGGTTTATCGCTTCACAACTTTGACTGTACTACATGTAGATGCATCTTAATTTGTGGAGGTAGGTGTATTCTATTTTACATGGAGGACTATGAGGGTAGCCTTCCCAAATCAATGTTTGACATGTCACATTGGATAGAGTGGGTGATCAGTGGTTGGATATTTTTGCCAATTTTGTGATGATACTATTTTCAAAAATGTTCTAATTATAAATATCATATATATCTAACGAAAAATCACATACATACCTTATCGGTGATCCATGCATACTATACCAAGAGTGAAGACGATCGTGGTGTGTTATGATTTGATGTTTCGTGATAATAAAAATTACTGCATATTCCCCATGTGAGAACTTTCTTCAAATAGTTCTTCTTGGGTACTACAAAAAATACTCATTCAAAGTCTCATGCTGAAAATTAGGAAATATCGATGGATTTCGTGGGATGACTGTTGGTCAAATATTTTCCTAATCAACAAACACTGTGTTTGTATGCCCTAGATACAACCAACATTGAAATGTCAGAGGAAAGAAATGTCCTCTGTGCCAATCTCCAGAGAGGGCTAGTTTCCAAACTAAATCCTACACTGGTTGAATACTAGAGATGCAGGAAAGAAATCAGAAATATGGCCACAGGTCAAAAGCGTAGGATTTGGGGCAGACTAGCAGCAATAATTCTACCAAGTTTTATGACAACATGTAACAGAGGGAAAGCAATATAATTTCACTCACACCTTAGCAGAGACAACCTCCAGATTGTATTCCAAAACTAACTCATTTACCAACAATGTTTTAAATCTAGGAATATAATTTTAAACTTAATAGTAGGAACATGAGCATAAATAGAAATTCTAGAAATAGAAGGAAATAACACAAATAAGAATACTTGAAAATTCATAAGCCAAGTCTCTTCTATTAATGTAGAGAATTTAAGAAGTTTTCCTATAGAATGTCAAACCTCCTCCTCTTTATATATATATATATATATATATATATATATATATATAGATAGATAGATATAGATATGCCAAGGAAAAATAAGTCTCGGTTATCGTTCGTGTCATGTTCACCCAAAACAAGGGCGAACGACATGTTCACCCATCATCTGGGGCAAATGTGACGCTAGTCTCAAACTTGCTTTCGTCGATATGGATATCAGATTTATGCATTGAATTTACCTCAAACCAAAAGGCAAATGGTCATGTGGCATTTTACCAAGGTAAATACAATCCCGAAAACACTCATTTTATATTCACCTTATTCCTTAATTATTCTTGTGGCATTAATATTGCAAATGATTTTAACTGCTTTCATCACAATGTTGAGTCACCCCATCCTTGGGGTGAATGGCCCTCTCGCCTTTACTTGGGTCAAACGAGTTTTGTACATAGTGTATTGTTTTGTTCCTTCACCCAAATTATAGACATTGCTTTAGCCAATGCGTTCATCACTAGGGTGATCAGGTCCCTTAGAAATTTATTTCACTTCTTTCACTTCTCTTTTTTTTTTCTTCTTTTTTCTTTTTTGATAACTATATAAAATAGCAGCATGATTAAAAAACATCAACAAACTGGAAAAACTATTTACATATGTACAAAGTAATAACTCACTTGGAATATCGTCATTGAATATAGGCCTTAATATGAATACCATTAATAGAGATGGGGAGATCATAACCCTCCATTTCGTGAAGGTGATAAGCATTTGCAGAATTCATCGTAGAAATTTGAAAATGGGCCTCCCATATAGCCTTAAATTTATGGTGATTCCCGAGCTTGGCCTTCTTCTCATTCCATTTCAAAACCAAATCTCCCACTTGGAAATTGTGCTCAGTTGTTTTCTTTCCAAACCACCTCCTCATTTCTCTAGAATGCTCAACAAATGCTTGATAATACTGCTCCCTATCCTCTTCTAACTGTAACAACTATGCCAATATTATACTCATAGGATCATATTCATCCTAGAATAATTGCAACATTTGAAGTACCGATAGCTCGATATGAGTGGGAAGAACAACTTATTTCCCATAAACCAATGCATACAAGGAGGTGTTGGTGTATTTCTTCACGATACGATCTACACAAAGCGCTTGATTCAACAATAAATGCCAGCTTCTCTTGTTACTTCCCATCATTCTTTTGAAAATTTGCAGCAAATTTTTGTTGGTAGACTCAGCCAACCCATTCCCTTATGGATAATAGTTTTATGATATCTTTAGATAAATGCCATATTTACTACCAAACTCTATAATTTTATCCCCAATGAATGAAGTTCCATTATCAGTTACAATTGAATTTGGAACACCAAAACGAGTAATGATTCCTTTAAGAAAGGATATAATAGTAGCTTGATCGGCCTTCTTAGTGGGAATAGCCTCTACCCATCTGGTGAAATTATCAATCATCATCAAGATGTACTTATGCTCTATTAAATAATGTGGATAAATAACCCCAATGAAGTCAAGACCCCACTGTTTAAAAGGTGCCTCCACTTGGATTGGATGTAGGGGCAAAGCCCCTTTACTAGTTATGCCAATGTATCACTGAAAAGTATTGCAATGTTGGCTTAATTTATGAGCATTAGTGAACAAAGTGGGCCAGAAATAACCTTCTCAGCTAATATTCAAAGCCATAGGCCTACCTGCATAGTGACCTCCAGATAGTCCATAATAAAATTCCTCCAATATCTTCTCCCTTTCGAACGCTTTCACACACATGAGAAGAATTTTGTTGATGTTTTTATGATACAATCCATTGGGCAACAATACATACTTGAGCACTTGCAGTCTAAACCTACAATGTTGTGAAGCATAAAGGTGAGATGGACATCTAGAAGTAAAATAGTCAATAAATTCTTCAATCCAATATCGGTCACCCATAGTATGATTTACACAAATTATTTTGCTTGTCTCCCCCTCATGCACCACATCCAATGTCTAAGAGACAACACTTTTAGCTAATTCCTGGCATAAAGCTCACCCACAAAGTCATTTTGTTGGTCGGATCTCCACATCGCATTCTTGAATTTTCGTGACCCAACCTACCCTTTTATCCCTAGTTTGCCTTGGAGTATGAATTTTCAAACATAAGGATGAATGACATAAAAATGGTCTTAATTTGAGAAAAAAAATGTTGAAACTTATTCAACGATTTCGTCATTGCATAGACCTACTTCTCAATAAAGTTATACTTCTCCTAATGAGGTGCAATAACTTGGCTCAAGAAAGTGACTGGCTTCTCTTTTCCATATTCTTGTTTTTGAGTCAACATTGCAGTATAGCTTTCGTGCTCACCTACCGCATAGAGAATGAAGTCTTTTGAATAGTTAGGATTAATTAAAATCAAATCTTGAGAAATTATTTCTTTGATTTCTTGAAAATATCTTCTCCTAAATTCTGTCCACTTAAATTCAGTATTCTTTTTCAAAAACTTAGTCATGGGCTTCACAACCTGAGAGAAATCAAAAATAAATTTGTGGATGAAATTTATTTAATCAAAGAAATATTACAGGTCTTTCTTATTAGCAGGTAGAAATAATTTCATGAGTACTTCAGCCCTTGCAGGATCAATCACTAATCCTTCATGTGAGATCACATGACCCAACAATTTTCCTTCTTTAACAAAAAAAATCAACTTCTTTGGATTAATGAAAATATTGAACTCATGGTACTTCTCGAACACCTATATTAAATGAGCAACATGGTCTTCTCTACGATGCAAAAACATAGTCATATCATCAAGATATATCACAATAATTCTATTCAGTAACTCACCAAAGGTGATGTCCATGGCTCTATAAAAAGTAGTGTCGGTATTCAAGAGTCCAAAGGGCATCTGTTGGTAGGCGAATGTGCCCCAATTGGTGGTGAATGTTGTTTTATATTGGTCCTCATCGTTCACCTATATTTTATTATATCCAAAGAAACCATATAGAAATGAGAATATCTGAGCGCCAGCAACCACATGAAGAATTTGATCGATCTAGGGTAGGGGATAATGATATTTAAGCAATACCTGATTTAGGTTATGGAAATCAACACACAACCAAATATCTCCATTTTTATTTCTCACTGGGACTAGGTTTGCCACCCATATCAAGTGCTTGATCAGATATATTATCTTTACCTCTAACATATTTAGCAATTCTACCTTCATGAGCGCTTTGATTTTAGGATTGATAGGACACTTCTTTTGCCGAAAAGGCTTTACTCCCTCCTGCAACTCTATGGTATGTTCGATCACATACTTATTATATCCCTTTAAATCCTAGTAGCTCCATGCCACAATATAAAGGTACTCATAGCATAATTTTTTAATGCCTTCAAGTTCATATGATATGCAATCAATCCCGATTTTGATAACCTTTAGAGGTTCCAACTGTAATTCCTTGTACTTCTTAGCATCAACCTTAATTTTGTGCTTGTTAGCCCTATCATTCTGATCAAATAATATTTCCAATGAAATCAATCCTTTGGGGATATGATTATTATTTAACTGAATCATCCCTTCTTTCTCTTCCTCAGTAAGCATTTTGTCATCTGTGTTAGCAGCTTCTCTGAGCAGGAAATTGACTATTTGTTCATCATTGTCGAATACTTGCCAATAAAGATTCTTATGTGGGACTGAAGGTCTATAGATCACCCATACAGTGTTGGGTTTTCGGACCACCTATTTCATAGGAGAATAATTTGCACCTAGAGAGGCTAAAATATCTGCATGTTTATTCTGCTCCCAAAAAATTTCCTGAATGTTCAACGCTATGAAATATTCAAACAAATCCCAGAATCTGTTGTGATAGGCTTTCAAGTAATGTTGCTTCGAAACACACCTATTAGTGGTCTGGTTGATAATAAGCTTAGAGTCGCCAAAAATTTGCAGCTGCATAATGCCTAACTTTTCAGCCTTTTTCAACCCAAGGCACGATGCTTCATATTTAGCTGTGTTATTTATACAACTCCAATTCAACCTATAAGAATATGTTTTTTGTAACCCTTTTGGAGAGATCAACACGATAGCAGCTCCTATAGCATTATTACATTTGGCACCATCAAAATACAACTCCCATAGCTGATCTATGTCAGAATATTGAGAATCAAGGACCTCTTCTTCGGTTTTCTCAAGTATGGCTATGAATAACAACCAATATCTATCTTGATAATTGCATTAAAATTAGTGAGTAAAAACTCATATTCCAAGCAAATCTCACCCAATTCTTCTCCCACCAATTCCACCTCTTCTAGCTCTTCAATCATCATGTTTATTGCACTTGGAGATTGATCTTCTTCTTCCAGCCTTTTGATATGGAAAGGTGAAGGATTTTCATTGTGTATACGAATCCTTTTTTCTTTGAATGTGTAGACACAAAATCCCATCCACTTGTCACCCATCCTAACCATCCCAACAAATTTTCCTCCATCTTACCACCCACTTGAACACCACACACCTTTCCCGCCTTTAAAAGACCCACTTTAGCCCTTTCCCACCACTTTCTGACCCCTTTGGACTTAATTTATATTTATTTTATATTATTTATATTTAATATAATATATTATTATATTTTAATATGTTTATTATAAAATACATATATTTTAACCCAATTAACCTCAGTCATAATATTTAATCTAATCACAACCATCCATCTTCATTAATCCATGCCACACTTAAAGTGCAATCTTGGCCTTAGAATTTGATTTAATTTTAGCCACATGATCAAAAGTGTTAAGCTAAAACCCTAAGAAAACCCTTAGGTTGGATGATAAGTAGGAGCATTTTCAATGAATGTTCTCGCCCTTGGAGAGATTGTTGAAGAAGCCCTTGTGAAGCAAAATGTTGTAGAGCCCTAAAGATCCCATCGGTCGAATCCACTTGTGTGAGAGCAGACTCAAACCCTAGCTTGCCATAGGACTTCCACCATTCCAACCACTTCCACATCCATCCTCCATCACTGTCGCAACCCCCTCATCCGTCACATCCTTCACACCCCCGTGATCTACTTTTGCAGATTAAACCCTCACCCTTAGGCACCTTACATAGCTTTCTAGGCTCACTACAGAGCCTGCCAAGCACTTTCCAGAGCCTATAATATCCTGTAGGTGCATTCTAGAGCCTGCCAAGCTTACGCCAAAGCCTACCAAGCATCTTCCAGTGCCTATTGCCATCATCAATGCGAACCAGATCTTGCTACATAAAATAATCAGGTGTTGTTGGGGTACCTGGCCACCAAATCTGCAATGAAGCAACATATCATCACCATCAATAGCAAGGTAAATATTTATTTTGTTATTATCTTTTGTTTATTTCTACACATTTTGTTTACATAGATCTAGGGTTTTTAGTCTACATATTGGAGGGTTCACACTGTGGAACCCTCATTTTATTTTATAACAACCTTGTTGTTTATTGTGTGTGTAGGATTGAATAACATCAATCAAGAGATCATTGTATAACTTATAAAGCTGGAATGACCCAGAATCAGATATCTCACAAGTCCACTCACTCTGTTTGGAGTGAAGCGCAATTGAAGACACTCATATTTGTATAGCTAGGGTTTCATAGAATCCTAGAAAATTATATCTATTGTATCAAATCAACTCTGTTAAGGCAGAATAATTATAACAAGGAGTTTGTTAGCTCCTCCCCATTTATTGAAATATATTCTATTTTGTGCAATTATTTGTCTCTTTGAGTTGATTCATTTATTACTTGCATAGTGTCATGCTTTTAGCTCTACAAATGGTGATCCCGGTGGTACTCCACAAGGGTTTCATTTATTAATCTAATTTACTTTGCTGATTTTATTTTGTTTCTTTCTGTTATAGGTTTTTTAGAAAAAAAAATTGCCTATTCCACCGATTAGGATTTCTGGAGAATTCTGTAGTAGTTGTAGAAGTTGCACAGGATTTTTGCAATTACTGTTGACCATCAAAGGTGCTCCGCTACACCTACACAGGAGCTCTACTGCATCTACATATGCAACTTGCTATTCCTACACAGGAGCTCACCTGAGCCTGAAAGTGATCTGATGTAAAGTGTAGGCTTTGGAGTAAGTCCTATATCCTTGATTTCAATATTACAATTTACATATTTTGTTTTGGTATGATATTTTCAAATTCTGGGATAAAAAAATAATATAAATTAAATAATTTGGAAAATAATTCATAGTATATTACATTTAGGGTTTTTCATGCATACATTCACATAGTTTAAATTTCATGTCTTAAAATCTGCAAATTCGAGTGATTGCATGCATATTTTGTTTGCATTTGAAACTAAAAGAGAACAATATTTGAATGCAAAAAGTAATCCTACCCTTGGGTGGCACCTTTGGCATAGAGGTGGACGAACCCTCTGGTTGCTATTTAGGTAGGGGGTTTTAAGCGGTGTACTTCACACTCTTTAGATGAAATTTGCATTCATATTTTGGATTCTGATTTAGATGAGTAAAATTGGTGATCTTTAGCATTTTTTGAACATAATAAAGAACAAGAAACTTTAAAATCAATCACACACAACACATTTCACTCGAAAAAAGTAGTGGTTGGATTTCATCACCAACCATTGCTTGATATTTGGTGATGGTGGACGTCATTTCCATCCACAAATATCTACCCTAGACACCATAGGATTACCCTCGAGAAAAATTTTTGGAGGTCATTGCAAAAAAAAATCTCGTTGCCCCAACTAGCCTTAGTTTTTACCTTTATTTTTATTAAGTAAGATTAGATACATCAAAACACACAAAACTATCACTTTAAAAGGAATTCACATTAATGAAGAAAATAATTAATGTATGAGGTAAGCCACACAAGGTAACAACTTAGCATTGATTGTTTCTTTCATTTTTATTTTGTACAAATTTTAGCTTTGTGTTCATTTTGATAGTTCTAAATTGTTGGTTTATCTACTTTATGGTATTAACAAGAAATCAGAAGAAAGTAATAAATCAACATAACTTAATGGAAAACACATCCAATCCCTCTGCTACTTTGATGGCAAAACCCTATTACATCCCTACCACAAGTAGGATCCCTTCTGCATAACATTGGGGAGCCCATCACCCACATATACATGAACAGGATAGAGGCTATCTACAAGGCCTCTAACTATGTTCTTGAGCCCCTTAGTCAATACTATGATGAACAATCAGACTTGGCTACAGCCTGTCCATCCACCACCACCCAAGGATATCATAATTCTACATATGAAATGGTATACCTTCTTCTTCTAGCCCAACCCAAAACATAAGTGTTTTTAACACTTACCCTTCATCTAGCCATATCCAAACCTATTTCAATCCTTTGTATGAGGAGTATGTGAATGCTTCCTCACAAGCCATAACCTCCCAAGTTGCCACATCAAGTGTAACTTGTGCCATGCCCATTTATTCTAATACATATCCTTCACTTCCTCCATCTTTCAATCTAGTCACAACCATGTCAATGTCCACCATGTCTGAATAGGAGCTACAGGATATATCAGGTTACAAATTGTTCTCACAAATTTGAAAGGCTAAGAACCAAGTTTAGGTAGACCCTATGATCCAAGCATTTTCAACCTAGCCCATCATAGCCTATTAGAATCCAACATGGGTACCCCAATTTTTGGTGGTTTCCATCCCCAATACTCCACCAATTCATACCCTAACCTAGCCAATTCCTATTCATTCTGGCCAACCTCTTAACCAATTCTTCCAACATCCTCCTCTTCAATCATCTCCTTATTTAAATCATCAATATTAACCCCATGTTCAAACAAATTCATGCCACAAAATTTGGCTAATCACTCCACAATATTTTTCTTCCAGTCCATCTCCCAATAATCAGGTAATCCAAGGATTCCAATTTCCTAGGGAATATCTTAGGATACAGGCCATATAGAAATAGATTTATCAGTTGATGTAGAACACCCCTGACATGTCAAGAAAAAAATTGACCTTAATTCAATTGATCCACCAACAAATTCATCCTTTGGTGCCATCACTGCCATATCCGACAGATTTCACACTACAAAAATTTGATAAGTATAGGGGAACTGAGAACCCTAAGGAGCATGTGAGATCATTTGTTCACACATGTTTTTGAATTCAAATCGACGATGTTCTCATGCTCCAAAATTTTCCTCAAACATTAGGGGGAGACACCATAGAGTGGTTCAATCAGTTGCCAACACACAACATTTACACTTTTACTCAACTGATGGATCTATTCTTGGACTGTTTTGCCCTAAAAATTAGAAATAATGTCTCATTATCAAACATTTATTATCTAAAATAATGGGATGATGAACCTATCTATAATTTTGGAAACCATTGGAGGGTAGTCATAACCAAATTTCCATTCTCCCTACCAATGGATGAAATTATCAAATTATTCACCAAGAGTTGCTTAAAACCCATATCTTGGATGCTTCGGCTTAATACTTATAGCACATTTGAATAAGCTTTAGCATAGGATAGAATCATTGAGGAAATAAAAATCCAAGAGGGCATCATCAAGCCTAAGAATAAAGAATGGCAAAAGAAGGGTCAATATCGATATAATCAATTTGGTCAAAATAAATCATCATAATCCTCTATGACTAACACACCCAATCAAGTTAATTAAGTGGTGATGAGCCAGCCTGCAATGGCTCAACAACCTGTGCAACAACCAATCACTTATAATGTGGTCCCATTAGTCACACAAGCACCAATAGTGCAAAACATAGTGCCAACTATGGAACAACCTCCTCACCACCAATACACCCGACCTCAACGTCAATACACTCCCTTAGCAGAGTCATATTCTTCCCTTTTATGAAGGTTTTACAAAACAAACAATTTAGCATTACCTGACATCAATCCCGATGACCGTAAAAAATGGCCCAAGAATTATAGAGAACACCTATTTTGTCCATATCATAGACAAAAGGGTCACGACATCAACTCTTGCCATGTCTTTAAGAACATCATCCAAGACCTTATAGAGTTGGGGGCCATCAATGTGGGAAATCCTTTAGCTACGCAAAAACCAAAATTTGGGAAGTTTTCAAACACCTCTACTCAACCATGGAGAGGCTCAAACTACTATAGGAAGTGACAACCATCAAACACCTCCTACCAAGTCAACCATGTTCAACAATATCAAATTTTGTAGGAGTGGTCCATGTAGTCACAATAGGACAAAGGCAAAATCAATAGAATGTACAACAACCCTTAAATCCACAACCCATACAAACATATCCAAATCCTTCCCCACCAATTCATCTACCCAATCCACCAAATCAGCCCATCCATCACCCTATAAGGCCAATGGTAACCTTACGTAGCCAGTTGACTACTAGTTTGAAAATGGCATCAACAAAATTATCTGTATATGAGCTTATTCAAAAATCCTCTAGGCATTGAGAAGCTTTTATGGAGATACTTAAGTCTATTGAGTTAGAATCCCAAGACTCTAATACCTTCAATAGTTTTTTAGGGAGTGTTAGGAAATACATGGAGCCATCCATCACCTTTTATGATTTTGAAACTAAGTCGATAACCTCAAAATTTGTAGATCCTCCATTGCATATCATGGCCTTGATATATAATAAGCCATCCTAATAGATATAGACTCATCCATTAACATAATCACTACCGCTGCCCTTCACCACCTCAAGCTACCACCTTCCCACATTTCCAAGTCATCATTCACCATCAAAGCATTTAATGATGCTTTGTGTACCATAGTTGGCACTGTTTTTTTGCCCATTGAAGTAGGGGCCAGAACATTGCACATAATGTTTCACATGGAAGGAACCATGGCATACAATGTACTCCTTGGTAGACCATGGATGAGGGAAATGAAATGTTTTCCTTAAATACTCCATCAATGCTTGAAATACATTCATGATGGACAAGTCCATTGCATCCTCACAGATGTATAACCTTTTAAGTATTGCAATTTTATCTCAAATCCTTATGAATCCATGTTGCCTTCCACTCATTTATTTTTATCACGATATTCATCCAATCCACCTTCTTCATCCTCTCATCCATATTATTCTAATCCATTCACATCTTCTTCTAAAGCTCCCATATTAGAGGAGTTACCCATCACAACACCCTCTCAATCATCAATTTCCTCTTGTACATGTGGTCAAAATCAATCCACCATTGTCACATCATATACATAAACCATGCCTTCTTCCACAATCATTTCTTCTTCTTCATCGGTACTCCATCCTCCTTCTAATTCCATGCCATAATCCAACTATGCTCCATCAATAGATGTCTCACAAGTCAAACTTTTGGAATATGAAATATTTAATTCACCACCAACACCCACAACTACATCCAATCCTCACCCATCTGTGCCCACATCATCTACCACATTAGCCCAAATCAAAGTCCACATCATTAATCCTGGTATTGGTGAATACGTGGTCCAAGGCATTACTATTACCCCTCTATCCATTCCCACAACTAAGAATTTTGGTCACCCACATGACCATCCTTTAGCCATAGGTGTTGTATATGACATGGGATCCACTCCAAATAGTATTAATTTTTTTTATGGAGGGTTGGATTCCTCAATTGGGATAAACCCACCCGATGAACCTAAAGAACCAAGACATGTCAACATACACAATACGACAAGATTTCCATCTCGTTACTTTCACATAGTCAATTGGAAAGGTCAAGGTCTAGGTTCCTATGAACAAGGGATTCATGAAATAGTTGATCTTCCATATCGAGGAGCACATGATCGTTCAAGCTTAGGGTACACCCTACTTTCCACAACCACTTCCCTTGAGAAAGCTTTTCAAAATATTAGCGTCAAGGATGAAGATAGCAAATTAATTTACCTCAACCTCCTCTATTGAGCAAGCCCTTCAAGAGCTTAGCATCGATGAAGTGAATGAGGATGACCCCCTCAATTTTTCCTACCCAATCCTAGATTCCGATGAGGAAGGTTATGAATAGTTTGAAGTAATTTCAAACACTTCTTACAACTCTGAAGAGGAATTTTAACCCATTTACCCCTTACCCAACAGAATGAGTTTTACCTCAGAATGTTCCCCATCCATCAGCCCATTTTTCACTTTATTCTTCCACAAGAACAAATTGACCCACCTGGTGAACCACCTCCCACATAAATTACATTGATCCATTCAGCCAAATCCAAAATTTGTAATATATGTAAAAAAAAAAAAAACTTTCCTTACTTGTACATAGAATTTGATTTCATGTTTGTTACCGCTATCCAGGATTAACAAGAATCAACATTGTTTCAAATCCACTCATCCCATTAATCCATTAATCCAAAGCATCATGCCTTTCTGCCTATAATTCAATATGAATCCTATTGACTTATTCACCCCACTTCGTAATCCATACAATACGGCTAAGCCAATTCCAATTGACATAAGCCTTATTGACATGGACCAGATTTCCTCCCCACCATGGTTTTTGGAATTCATATTGTCCAAGGAATTGTTAAAGGCTTTGGCCAATTACATACCTCCTTCCCCTCCACCTTTGCCCTCATATTTAGCTAAGAGACCCAAGGTTTTTTAGGCAGAGTTAGATGACAACAAATAGGAAGAGCTGGATGATATATTAGATGACATTAATCTGATGCCAACACCACATCAACTTAAGGAAGGTTCACATATGTCTATTGAAGATACTATCTAACTGAACCTTATTTTAGATCCAAACAATCCACAAATTTTCAATCTTGGAAAAATTTTATCATCCGATGAAAAAGATCAATTCATCACTCTCCTCAAGAGGAAGAAATACGTGTTTGCATGGTCCTACAAGGATATGCCTGGCCTTGACCCTAATATGGTGGTCCACAACCTCACCCTACATCATGATGCCAAACCGGTCAAACAAAAGCTTAGAAGGATGCATCCTACCATGGCCCTCATAGTCAAAGAGGAACTTCAAAAACTTCTAGACGTCAAGTTCATCATCCCCATTGACTATCCTGAGTGGCTTTCAAACATGGTACCCGTTCGCAAGCCCAATGGGGCGATACGCATTTGAAATTATTTTCAATACCTCAATAAAGTATATCCTAAGGATGAATTTCCTCTTCCAAACATAGATACTCTTGTCGATACCTACGCAGACCACAAAATGCTTTCCCTCATGGATGGTTTTTTAGGATACAACCAAATTCGAATAAATCTCGATGACCAACACAAAACAACATTCACAACACCTTAGGGGGCCTTTTGCTTTAGGGTTATGCCCTTTGGTCTTAAAAATATAGGAGCCACTTATCAAATAGCCATGACTTATATATTTCACGATTACATGCATAAGATTATCGAATATTACGTGGATGATTTCTTGGAAAAATCTAAAACTTGATAAGAGCATATTGGTGTGTTGGAAAAGATTTTTGACTGACTTCTAGAACATACGGTGAGGTTAAATCCCAAAAAGTGTGTCTTTGGTGTTACCTCAGGTAAACTCTTAGGATTCATTGTCTCCAAAAGAGGAATTGAAGTGGACCCTAACAAAGTCAAGGCCATAATGGAAATGCCTCCCCCAATGAACATTAAGTAATTGCATAGTTTACAAGGAAATATTCAGTAAATCAAATGCTTCATTGCGAAACTTTCTGATAGATGTAGGCCATTCCATCACCTGTTACAAAAGGGGGTATCATTTGTATGGAAAGATAAATGTTGAAAAGCCTTTGATGACATCAAGCGATACCTATCATATTCTCCATTCTTAGCTCCTCCTCGTCCAGGGGTCCCTTTCCATATTTATGTCTCAACAACAATCTCTGCTTTAGGAACAATGCTTGCACAAAAAATGAACAAAATCGAGAGCAAGCTATTTATTACATTAGTCAAACATTGGTAAGTTATGAAACCCGATACGCTTACATAGAGAAGTTGTGCTTAGAAGTGATTTTTACCACTAAGAAAATTAAACATTATATGCTTAGCCATACAATTTATGTCATAGCTAGAGAAAATCCTCTACGTTATATGATGTCTCGCACTTACAATAACACTCATACAACTATATGGATAATGCTCCTTATAGAATTTGATCTTGAATTTGTCAATCAAAAATCCATTAAATGTCAACTTATAGATGATCAACTTGTGGAAGCTCCACAACCTAGTGATCATTCTTTGATTATAGAGCTCCTAGATGATTCAGTATTTTCTATCATTGAAATAGAATAAGATGTCATTCCAAAGGAAGACGTCAATATCACCTTATTATTTGATAGATCTAAGTGCGAGAAAGGTCAAGGTGTTGGAGTTGTCTTTCATACACCCTAAGGGATTCCCATCCCTTTATCATTCAAGCTAGACTTTTCATGCACAAACAACACTATAGATTATGAAGCCCTAATATTAGGTCTTCGATCAGCTATAGTTATGGGAATTAAGTGTATCAAGATATTTGGAGATTCTCAACTTTTTGTTAAATAATTAACCGAATAATACCAATGCAAAGAGCCTACCATAAAGCTTTATCATGAAGTAGCAATGAAATTGCTCTCAACATTTCAATGGTATGAAATCGATAGCTTACCTCATTTGACTAATAGATTTGCAGATGTGATTTCCTCTCTTGGATCATTGATTTTGAAAGACGACTTAGGAGAGGTATGCCCCTAATAATATCCACAATATCTAAAGCAACCATTGTCTGTACTGATCCTAAATATGAAAAATACATTTGTTTTATCCATTCAGAACCATATGAGTCTTGGTAAAGCAACATAGTGTCCTTTCTAAAATTTGGAACACTCCCATATGATATGTCTCGGTCTGCCAAATGCTCTTTTAAGCAAAAAGCAGGCCATTTTGTTCTCTTGGGGGACATGTTGTAAAACGTGGTTTTGATGGAATCCTTGTTTGTTGTCTCAAAAATAGTGAGGCTTAAAGATCCATAGAAGAGGCCCATGATGGTACTTGTGGTGGTCATTTTAGTGGAATGGCCATTGCAAAGCGTCTGTTACGCATGGGATATTATTGGCCCACAATGGAGCGCGAATGTTGCAACTATGTCAAAAATTGTAAGCAATTTAAAGAACACATCAATTTAACTCATGTACCATCATAGGCTTTACAACCTATACAAAGCCTTTGGCCATTTTCACAACGGATCCTAGATATAATTGGTAAAATTTCACCTCCTTCGTCGGGACAACATACATTCATCATCATAGCCACTGAATACTTCACAAAGTGGGTTGAGGCCATTCCTTTAACTAGTATGATAGGATCTCGAATAGTGTATTTCATACTCCACCATATCATCTATTGTTTTGGTATTCATTCTAAACTAATTTTTGATAATGAAAAGTCTTTAAAAAACAAGTATGTTCGAGCACTTTGTGAGAAATATAACATCCAACATAGTTTCTCGACTCCTTATTACCTACAAGTGAATGGACAAGCTGAAGCTACCAACAAGACCTTGATTGCTATTCTAAAGAAACTAGTCAATGAAAATCATAGACATTGGCATACAAAAATTTCTTTGGCACTTTGGGCTTATTGAATAAGCATATGAATGCCAATAGGAGCAACACCATTTTCCTTATTCTATGGAGCTAAAGCTATCATGCCTCTTGATCTCAATATCCCCTCATTGTGAATTTATTTCCAATAATTCATAGATGATGATACTGCTAGACAAACACGCCTTGACCAACTCACTCTTCTTGATGAGAGGTGATTCAATGCACTAGAGCACCTACGAGTTTATCAAGAACACCTCAAGTGTGCTTACAATGCCAAAGTCCATCTTCGTGAATTTTAGGTAGGGGATCTTGTCCTTAAAGAGAACCAATAAAACACCAATACTTTGTCACACCTTCATGAAAAATTCATGGCTAATTTGTTAGATCCATACATAATCACTCAAAAAGTGGGTAATGATACATATAGACTTACCGATTTAGAGGGAATAGAGGAACTCGAACCACTTAATGTTATCCATTTAAAGGTATTTTATTGTTAATATTATGTTATATGTATATATATACATGGCTAAAATAAATAAATAAATAAAAATCATCATTAACATAGGCATGTTCCTATTGAATACATATAGCATTTTCATATAGGTATTTTAGCATGCATTTGTACATTACATTCATACATACTGCATACACATTTCATTTGCATTCATTCCACTGCATTTTACATCCCACATACATTCCATTGCATTGTTTAATCTTGCATATTGCATTCATCCCATCCCGTGTTCAATGATCATTTATAGTAGTGATGATATGGCCAAAAATAAAAACAAAAAAAGTCAAGTTTCCACAACTGGGGGTACCTATTTGGGGAGCATTTATGCAACCCCTCCAACAATCGTATTTTTCCAAAGTTGAAATAAGCCAAAATTTTCACTCACTCAACCACTACTAGTGTGTCTAGAAACCTTCCAAACTTGTCCAATTTTATTTAGCACCAAAAACACTTTTTCTCAAATTAATAAAATCTTGAGTATTGTCAACTGATTTCAAAATAAATCTTGCACCAACCACACTTTCACATATTAGAAAATTTTGATTCAAAGAAGTATAACACCATACTTGGGTGGCACCTTGGAGTGAAAATAGTATTCCTCGCTTGTCCTATCATGCAACATAGTCTAAAATAAAAAACAACAATTTTCACCACTATCACAGTTGCTCACAAAATACAAACACAAAATATAGAGTGGTAAGGATAGGGTCACATTCTCATCACACTTCAGTTGAGAATATGATTCCCCAAATCTCTATCCAAAGTTAACAATTTCCATGCACACACCATAGATCCCTAAAGCTGTAAGGATTGTACTACACTTCCATCAAAAAGATATGTAGTCATCCCCAAGGCCTAAAGATCAGATAATTGGACTATGGAATGAATCTTCAACGGGCATATACATGCTTTATTGGCAGTGGAGTAAGCTCATGCGGGGTGACATGTCTCTCTTCCAAAAAAATGGATACCTCTGACTGCACATACGAGCAAGCTAGATTCTTGGTCAATATCATAACAAGTCATGCCCAATTTACTCATAATGGGTTAATGAACTTCACATGCACACACACTGGTTCTTGATTTCCTAGGGTCATTGTCATGCTCAATATTTGGTACATGAACTTCACTTGCACACACCTTGGTCCTAAATAAAGTTAGACAACCTTTAGTGAGTTTGGTTGATAGCACTAGTCTATTTGAGTCTTTGAAAATCCTGCAGTATTCCATATCAACATTCATATCTTCTTCCATATCAACATTCATATATTATTTCATATCAACATCCATATTTTCTTCCATATCAACATACATATCTTCTTCCATATTAGCATCCATGTCTTCATCATGGATCAAATCACATAAAACCACCAATATCAATGCCCCTGACTTCAAAACAATGAACAAAAATGGCCAACACAGTTTTGAACTAAAAATGATCATACAAACATCATGCATTCCTCTCATATAGTTTGCATCCATATAAACACTATGCATACTCATCATGGTTAGCTTACATTAATCATCCATAACACTATGCATATAAATCATGGTTAGCATACATCCATCATTCATAAAAAAAAATCTCAACATGCATTGCATAAAAACATAAAAAAGGCATTCACACAAAGGATAACACAAAAATATAAAAAGCCATGTATATATATATGTATACAAAATATCATATGTACAATGAATAACATAAAGGCTATAATAGAGAACCAAGGCTCATATACAAAAGTGCATCTAAGCACTAAGCTATTATCTATGAGTGGATCCCTAAGATCTAGTAGGAGCCCAAGCCCTAGAACTTTGCATAGATGTCATGTGCCTCGACCCCTCAGTCCTAGAGGAAGATGGAGGATCTGGCAAAGGAATATGATTATCCATACACACATCCTTCGAGGAGTGTGCATACGCTAGCACATAGTCATCATAGGTCAATTTTATGATGATGCTCCCTAGTTAAAATATCTACTTGAAGCCTCGTGACCATATCCTAATCACCTGCCCCAACTGTCGATCGCTCTGCCTCCATCCGAGCTATAGTAGCCAAGGCCTCCCTATGAGACTAAAGCATAGTATTCCACTCCTCATGAAGCTACTCTACCTGAGCCTATAACCTAGGCACCTCAAATATATCCCCCATATCCTCATCTTCATCCCCCTCCTCATCTGCCATCTCTATCTTAGGTGAAAACTAGGCTACTCCCCTCAACCACCTCTGACTCACCGATCACTAAGGCCTCGTTCTCTTCAAAGTCGTCCTCGACCCTGCAATTTTTGCCTCACCGCCACTCACCACCTTGGGAACCCATACTGGTTGGGAATCAAACCAAGTTATATATTCTGAATTCACCCCGACATCATCTATGTTAGGGACCTCCAGCGACTCGTCTGCCACCTACCATGGCTTTGCACATGGAAGGCCCACCTCATCCTGTTGATGTTAATACACCATCGGCTCATCTACCACATCCTGAGGCAAGTTGAACTGCCTAAGTACCCATGAGTATTGAAAGTACTCCATATCTTCATCCCTTCTCCCAACAAACCATCGAGCATGACTCACTTGATGCAGCTACTTCTCATCACCATCCCATTCGTCTCCTCACCATGACCTCCATATCATGTCATCCTGATTCAACCCTAACCACATATCTTGATACCATTGGATGGTACGCATCTCTCGACTTAGCTACACCTCCTCTGCCACTACCCATCGCATAGCACAGGGATCCCTTATCTACAATGCCTGGCATGACAACCCTTTCGGCTGAGCTACACTAAAATGCTCCCAAACCCAGCACTATAGGAGGAAGTTGCACCCAATACCCAATAAATCTCTTAAAGCTCCCAGTATAGCTACGCCAATAATGAAGGATCCCATGCATAATCCCTTGTATCAATGAGTCTATCACTCACCAACCCCAATAGGTTCGAAGGGAACCTACGTCTAGTGCTATTAGGTAGCACTATATTAGTTAACATGAACATAATCAATGTCAAGAGCGCATCCAACTCCTTCACCTTGTACATGCTCAGATAACATATACCTCCATATCCCATTCATGCCTCCCTCGATCACTCCACAAACATATTTTCCATATCAACGTTATTATCATGCCTACCAAACCTTTCTCCTCCTCTACTAGCACCTTGAGGATGTGATATACATCCTCAAGGGTGATAGTAGCCTCCCCATTTGGTAGCTGGAAGGTTACCCTATCAGAATCCCATATCTCTATCAATGATGATAGATACCCCTCATCCGCCCTCACAACATCCAACCTAGCCACCCCCTCCAAACCCACCCTACCCAAAATCTCCCAATCACCATCAGTGATCTTCTTCATCATCTTAGGAACAAGAGGAGAGAAGCGATGATGAGGCTCTATATCCCTCATATGTAGCAACAAACATTTTTTATTTTTTATTAATACTATTTAAAAACAAAAATAACTTTTGCACAAAATACAAAGTGTTTTTAAAAATTACCAAAGCAAGTTGTGCCTCAAACCCACCAGCAACATTTGATCCCTCCGACGCCATAGCTTCCGCTCTAATTCCCACTACCCTCACCCACCTCACTAATCCACTTCACTCCTCAGGTGCAGCTTCTAAAAGTTCAAAATGCACAAATGAGCCTCACAATTCACTTAGAAAACTATTTATAGCTTTACTTAGCACATTCAGGTGCAGGTCAATGCCTACAGTCCATAGGCATTCCTATGCACCTATCGGCACACCCGGGCACACCTGGGAGCCTGCAGGATGCCACAGGCGCATCTGAGTGCCTGGCGCCAAAAGACATGAAGATAAAATTGAGCAAAACAGTAGCTTACTTCCTCCAAATTTCACCAAATTTCATCTATACTTTATGCACATCATAAAATCAGGTTTTATGAAAACATAAATTGTTTTGCATGTATAATTTTTGAGAACAAGCCAAATATTAAAATGCACAAATTGAGTCACAAAATGCATAAAATAAATCCAAATTTGCATAAAACCAACATTCAATCATTTTTCATCATATTATTCATCATCCCAAGCAATTTCACAAAAATTGGAGTTGATATGACCAATAAATCTCTTATTTTCTTATAAAATGAGCCACTATAAGAAGCACAAAATACAAAGCAAACATCAATCAACTCCACATTTAGTGAAATCACAACATTCATTCATCCAAAATTCTTCCATCACCATATGTCACTCCATCAATCATTTCATACAACATTTTTCTAGTTCACCTACAAATTCAAGCGAACCTCGTATCTAGTGGTCTATTCTATCTCCTTGGTGATTGTAGCTTCACCAAGATAATCATCACTTACCACACTGTTCGAATTCACAATCACAATGGGTACTTCACATTTTGGAGTGAAACCTTGCCAAGAACAATTTACATAACTGTTGTCATTGATGTCCTAGTTCATGAGGCTTAACACATGAACAAAAACTCAAATTTCATCATTTTTCTTCAAAAACCTAATGATAGGCACTGACTAGGATGATTGGTTCCAATTGTCGAAATTATCCGAACAGTCACTAGCAGGCCATCCATGATTATTTTTCATTTTATCTGCATCATCATACATGCATATTAATGACATCAGAGAGAACACTATTCAACACCATCGAATCATCCCAAAATTCAGGGCAACCACAATTTGATCTTGATCCTCCCACAATGGGATACATCTTACATGATCATGACATCTACACTTAATAAAACCCCCTTTCCACCATTGGGGAAAAACGGTATCACATTTTACATCATTCATATCATCCAAAATCATATGGTATTTTATACCAACCCCCTTTCCACCATTGGGGAAAAAACGGTATCACATCATTCATCGTTTGCACAAATTTTTTCAATTGGCTCATGAGATGCATCCGTAACTCATTCACCAATTGAGGGGGTAAGCTACACAAAAAAAAAATTAAAAAATAAAAAAATAAACAAAAAAATTTCTTTATTCTTATGTCTTCAACATTGAGTGCTCAAAAACAACTATAGATAGAAGCTACTTCTGCACCCATAGCCCAATCTGGTGTCTCATATTTTTGCATCATATTGTGTTTCATGCAATATGGTACAAAAATGGGTACCTGTAGACACCAAATCCCAACCACTTGTCACCCATCGTAACCATCCCAGCCACTTGTTCTCCATATTACCACCCACTTATCCACCACACACCTTTCTTGACTTCAAAAGGCCCACTTTAGCCCTTTCCCACCACTTTTCGACCCCTTTGACTTAATTCATATTTATTTTATATTATTTATATTTAATATAATATTTTATTATTATATTTTAATATATTTATTATAAAATATATATTTAAACCCAATTAACCTCATCCATAACATTTAATCTAATCTCAGCCATCCATATTCATCAATCCATGCCACACTTAAAGTGCAATCTCAGCCTTAGGATTTGATTTAATATTAGCCACACGATCAAAAGTGTTAAGCTAAAACCCTAAGAAAACCCTAGGTTGGATTATAAGTAGGAGCATTTACAAATGCTCAACCCTTGGAATGTTCTTGCCCTTGGAGAGATTGTTGAAGAAGCCCTTGTGAAGCAAAATGTTGTAGAGCCTTGAAGATCCCATCGGTCGAATCCACTTGTGTGAGAGTAGACTCAAACCCTAGCTTGCCATAGGACTTCCACCATTCCAACCACTTCCACATCCATCCTCCATCGCTATCACAACCCCCTCATCTACCACATCCTTTGCACCCTTGTGATATACTTCTGTAGATTAAACCCTCACTGGAAGGCACCTTCTAGAGCTTACCAGGCTCACTGCAGAGCCTACCAGGTGCTCACTAGAGCCTACCATATCTTGTAGGTGCATTCCAGAGCCTACCAATCTTGCACAAAATCCTTCAAAGTTCTCACCAGCACCTTCTGTCATCATCAACGCGAACCAGATCTTGCCACATAAAATCATCAGGTGTCGTTGGGGCACCCAACGACCAAATTTGCAATGAAGCAATGGATCATCACCATAAATAGTAAGGTAAATATGTATTTTGTTATTATCTGGTGTTGTTTATTTCTACACATTCTGTTTACATAGATCCGGGGTTTTTAGTCTACACATCTAAGGGTTCACACTATGGAACCCTCATTTTGTTTTCTAACAACCTTGTTGTTTGTTGTGTGTGTAGGGTTGAATAACATCAATCAAGAGATCATTGTATAGCTACTAAAGCTGGAGTAGCCCAAAATTGGATATCTCACAAGCCCACTCACTCTTTTGGGAGCAAAGCGCAGTTGAAGACACTCATCTTTGTATAGCTAAGATTTTAGAGAACCCTAGAAAATTGTATCTATTGTATCAAATAAAATCTGTCAAGGAAGAATAATTGTAACAAGAATTTTTTAGCTCCCTCCCATTTATTGAAATATATTCCATTTTGTGCAATTATTTGTCTCTTTGAGTTGATTCATTTATTACTTGCATAGTATCATGTTTTTAGATCTACAAAATGGTATCTCCAAATGCGAATAGTCTAAGGAAACATATCCTCCCAACTTAGTCATGAACTCCCTTAAGAGGCACATGCTAAAGTAAGGCTCTAAGTCAACTACTACCACTTCTTGGATGACTTTGATTTGTGTTATACTATGAAGGGCAATGGGGATGTCTTTGATCACTCTCACTGTCTTAACCAGATTCCCATCCAACTGTAACACTCTTGGGATACTTATGGTATATTCCATCCCCATCACTTCGCATATGACCTTTGGCATGACAGTAGTTGTAGCTCCAGAATCGATCATAAAGTTGTGTACAATCCACCCTTCCATTCTCAATGAAAAATAAAATGGGGGAGGCCTATTTTTTCCTATCACAAAAGTCGGCAGTGATTGGGCTAGGACTGTTTGGGAAGAATTTTTTTTCTGATCTTTAGCATTCTTCAAGGACTCTTGTGGGAAATCAATTTGTCCTAGAAACTATAGCACATCATACAAACTAACTTTATCTAGAATCTTCTTCATTTACTCTACAATGTTGTAACTTGGAATAGCTGAAACCTTTTCTTCTGGAGCTCATTCATATTTTTTTTGATATTGTTGAGTAGCTTCTACTCTTTGACTTTTTCGTCAAATATAGGTACTTAAGTTTCTCTCTGGATTGCTCTTTTGTTTCAATTTGTGTTTGAGTAGCGACTACAAGTTACGAGGCTGATGCCTTAGTTTGCACTCTCTCTTGAGCTTGATTATGTAGTAAGTTTCTTAACTTGACAGAATCCTGCTCCTTAGTCCTCACACTAGGTGCTTTCACTAGAGGTGACCTCTTCTCATATTGTGTTTTGGGTTCTGTAGGCACCATTAAAGGTTCGATTTTAGCTAGATCCATAGTTACTGGCTTCTTTCCAGACCTCGTAATGACTGAAACTTGCTCCAAAGATTGCATCATAAAATTGTGTTCAGCTTTTTTAATCATATTAATTTTTCCACCCTCTAAACTCTTTGTAAGCATTTTCACATAATTCATATGCACCATGCATGTTTTTTCTCCATGAGGATCATTGCATGTCTAACACCAATATACCTTTTATACTGCACTAGTCTCCTATTTTCCAACATTGTTGGGATCTTATTAGGGCCTCTACTGGTAGAAGCTTATTCCCAAGTAATTGGTGGAGTTTGAAATATCCTAGACTAGAATTCAGCTTCCACTTGCTTCTTCCTTACTGTTGTAAGTTCATTGGATATTTTCCTTAAGGCTGCATTGTTAGACTTTACTTCTTGCAACAATGTTGTGAGAGGATCTAGATTAGAAGATGTGGTCAGTTCTGGCAAGGGTAAAGGCACTTGCGGTGCAGGTAGTGGCAACGAGGTTGAAGGTGTTGGTAATGCTGGGGAACTGATTGAGTCAGCAATTGAGAAAGTCCTAAGGCCAGATGCTACAGGATAGGGATCAGAGCAACATGAGGTGGGATAGAACTAGATATATGGAAGTCATGGGTTGCAAAAATGTACTTGAATACATATACTGTGGAAGGTTAGGGAAAATGGGCATAGTCATCTTCAAGGGAAGCCTACCTACAACAATAAAATCAGACTCAAATTTTTGAGCTTGTGTATACAAGTCTGGAAATATAGTCACGTTGGCCTATCATACAACCATACCAATTTTAGTGCTAACATATTGAGATAGTAGAACGCAGCTTGCTCATGTGTGGACCGTAACCCATCAGGGACTCTTTTCCAACTTTGTGCAAACCTGAAATTAAAATCAACTATCTCCTCTTGTGGATGTCTTTGAATTGTTGTGAACTGGTGCAACAAAGAGTATGGATCAACTTGTTCATGAAAATTTTTAATCAAAAACTCCGCTAGTTGATCCCATGATATAATAGTATCAAGTTGTAGTGATCGATACCAATACATCAATTTTCCTCTCAAAGACAATACCAACAAATTTATCATTACATCCTCATCTGTTATATCATGGATGGTCTCCAAAGAATCCACATATTGGATATGCTCATATGAAATTTTACTGATACCATGATAGGTTGGCAAAGCTTTCAAAGCATCTTGTAGGACCGAATTCTATGCTTGCAGGTTCAAATATCCTGAGCTATTCCAGGCTTGGAACTACCTTGGTGAAGTATTTTGAGCCATATAGACTGGTATATGGTGTATAGTATGGGAAAAAATCATGGTCGTTTGAGGTGGAGGTGGAGGGAAACTTATGGAGGTACTTATTGGGCTTATAGGAGCGAAAAATACACCTATTAACCGTTAGGATGTGACATACAGTATATGTGATATGTGGGGTAGTGAGGATGTACACAGAAAAGTAGCTAATTTAGGATGTTCCCACAACCTTTGAATATCAATTTCGTAGAACTCTATTTGATGATCAGAATTTTTGACCTTCGATCTTGTATTCATGAGACACAACTTTTGCTACTCTCACATTTAGAGATTTCTAGGTATAATCAAGTCGCCAGATGTTCTAATTTCATAGTATGAAGTTGAACATCAAACCTTAATACCATTGGAAGTGGAAAATTTGAGGTTCCATTAGGTATTCCAAAAACTATTGGTCAAATATCTACCTAATCAATAGAACTATGTTTTTGTGCCCTAGATATGGCTAACATTGAATGACAAAAGGAAAGGAATTTCCTCTGTGTCAATCTCCAGAGAGGCCTGGCTCCCAAGATAAATCCTACATTGGTTGAATACTAGAGATGCATGAAAGAAATTAGAAAATACGAAAATAAATGGGAAACGTGGCCACAGGCTGAAAGCATAGGATTTGGGGTAGACTAGCAACAAGAATTCTACCAAGTTTTATGATAGCATATAACATAGGGAAAGCAACAAAATTTCACTCACACCTTAGCAAAGACAACCTCTAGATTACATTCCAAAACCAACTCATTCACCAGAAATATTTTAAATCCAAGAATAGAATTTTAAACTTAACAACAGGAACATGAGCATAAATAGAACTGCTAGAAATAGAAAAAAATCATACACATAAGAATACTTGCAAATTCAAAAACCAAGTCTCTTCTATTAATGCAAAGAACTTAAGTACTTACAGAATGTACAACTTCCTCCCCTTTACAATGGAAATGTAATTAGTATTTATAGAGGATTTTGCCTCTTTCATTAAATGTACAAGAGAACAAAATGATCACAAATTAGAAAAAAATGAGGAAATTCCTCCTTGGAATCATTGAAAACCTCTTTCGTAGAGACAACAATCCATCCTTCAGGGGAATATTTTCGGGAAATCAACCTTGCAGGCATCGGTTCACAAATAATTTGGAAACATTTAATGTCTTGGAAACCTCTCTGTTCTTTGGAAATCATGAAAATTATCCTACTCTTTTCATTCAGCTTCTCCTATGCTTAGGATCAATGATTTGAGTTACTCACCACCACCATCATTTAATGCTTCAAATCTAATTATAATCAATTTCACCCAAAATTGTATTTACCCTTAGATAAAATCAGCTTCGCCCGATCATTCTCTACTTAGCATATTCGTGTGACAGTTCTGTGAGAATGCATTCACCCGTAGGAGGGTCGAATTGGATGTTCATCCCTCTACCAAGGTAAACACGAATGCATGTGTTTTTGAAGTACATTCACCCATGGTAGAGGCAAACGAGATGTTCACCCCTCACATGGGGTGAACACATTGCATTGCATTTTTGGGGTGAATGTGATTGCATTCCATCATTTGAGACACATTCTCCCATAGGAAGGGCGAATGGTATTGCATTGTGCCACACCTTTTCTATGAATTCCTTTGCCGTTCACCCCAACATGAGGCGCATGGGGCATTCACCCCATATTTGGGGTGAACGCACTGACACTTCTTAAAATTCAACTTGGCCTTTCATTATCTTTTATTTTTTACAAGCTTAAGCATGCCTTCATTGTTTATGTATTCATAACAGGGTGAACTTTGAATCCCACATAAAAATTACACACAAACACTTATAACGCCGATGAAAAGAATACATAAGTGAACAAATCAGAAATATATGAAATTATTTTTGAAAATAAAAGCCACCATATACAATTAAAAACTTCATCAAAATATTGCATCAAAATATTCCAGCAAAACTCCCAATGTGGCAAGGTGCCAAAATTGCCAACAATGACACACATCTCTATGTTGATTTCTTTGAAATGTGTGAAATTATCAATAATATTTGCAATAATTTCCCATGAAATATTTGACCTTTTTGTCATGTGGGATGCTGACATGGCTCAACCACTTCCTAAGGTTGTTGAATTATTCATATTGCATATAGGTGCTTAAATGGAAGGTAGACACCTTTTTGCTGAGAAATAGGTGCTTAACTGGAATGTAGATAAGCACTTTCTTTCAAGTATATGGGAGTCAAGCACATTCCTAATGGAAGTTAGGCACAATACTCTAGATAAATGGGAGTCAGGCATCTTCCTATCAAAATTTAGGTACCTTACTCCAAATATGCGGGAGTCAAGCGCCTTCCTATTGGAATTTAGGTGCCTAAATTTAGCATATGTATCAGATGAAGGCATCAACTTGATTGATGTAGGTGCCTATCTCTTTTAGATGGGATACAGGTGCCAATATGATGCTTTGACAAACTCTTATACCAGGCAACTTTATAGGAATTAGGTCCCCTTCTTCATATATATAAGTAAAACTTTTCAACGGGAGTTAGGCACCCTTGAAGTATTCGGGAGCTAGGTGCCTTCCTATAATTGAAAAGTAAGCATCTGTTGGTGTGTTTGTAGTCAACACTTCTCAATTTATTAGGCATTTCAGTGCTTCTTCCCTCATGAACTTCGTCAACAGCTGCTTTTTCAAACATGCATGTGGGTATTTTTCTTCTTGTAAAGTTAAAAGTCGCATACATATCCAGATTATGATTATCCCCTCCTAATGGAAACAATCAAGCTTCTACTTGTAGAAAAATGGAAATCATGCAGGTTCATGGATCTTGTTCCTTCTAGGCCTAGGTTTCCAAGGTTACCTACAACATGCATTTAGGGCATCATACCTACAAAAACATTAAAAAAACTATAAAGTAGTAAAAATGTAGGTTAGTGGAATCTATGCCTGATAGGCCTAGGTTTCCCAAGCTGCCTATAGATTGCAATCAGAGCACTATACCTGCAAAATTGAGAATCATATAACAATGTACACTCTCCTATTTTAACTACTTTAGCCTAATATGGTGGTTGTGCCATTGTGTTATTTGTCTCTATATGACCTCTATTCTATGCAGAGCATCTAATCAGTGTTCATCCGGATTATTCCGTTGCTAAATCCATTATTTTTGTGCATCATCCAAACTTAGGTTCAATTCTACTATGGTCTTGAGGGTTCTGATTTCAAACTCAATGGGCATCATTGCATTCTTCCCATACACCAATCAAAAAATTGTAAAACTAGTAGTTGTTTTTATATGCAGTCCTATAATCCCATACTACCTTTGGAAACCTCATAGCCCAATATTTTTTGTGTTGTTGTACATTTTTTATTAGGATATTCTCCAACTCTCGATTGGTAACCTTAACCTATCCATTTTCTTGAGGATGATAAGGGTTAATCTTGTTATACCTGATTCTGTACTATTGCCTAATTTCTTGAATTATACTTGAGGTAAATTGGAGACCTTGATTAGTGGTGATCTCTATGGGTACTCCAAACCTTGTGAAGATGTGTGAAAATAAGAAATCTACTACAATTTCTCCTTGGAATCCCTTAGTACCTGTACTTCAACCCACTTAGCCATATAATCAGTACAAACCAAAATATACCTCTTTTCTGCTGACTGTGGGTTGATTGGCCCTATAAAATCCATTCCCATTTATTGAATGGTTTAATGTGGATGTGTGTCTAGAGAGGTATCTCATCTTTGAAATTTGGTTTACCCATCCTTTTGTATCGATCACATTGATTTACATATTTGGCTACATCCTTGAATAGAAAGGGCCAGTAATATCTGGTTTACAATATGTTAAGTGTAGTCATATTTCCTTTAAAATGGCCACCATAGGGTTCATCATGACATGCTTTAAATATTTCTAAAAACTCATGCTCAACAACAAACCTTCTCATGATTTGATCAGGTCCTATTTTGAATAGACAACCATCAATCCATGAGAATGTTGCACTCTTCTCTATTAGTGTCCACTTTTTATGGGGTGAGAGTGTAGGGAATATTCTACCAATGGCTAAGTAATTAGCCATATCTACATACCATGGTGTTTATTCACTCAAAGGGAAAATATGTTCATCTAGAAATTGATCTTCTATAGTTGAATGGTCTGGTGGTGTCAACCTAGAAAAAAATTCTACAACCACATTATATTTACCTAGTTTATCAATGATGGTAACATCAAATTATTGTAGGAGTAGAAGCCACCTGATTATTATGCCATTAATTACAGGTTTTTTCATCAAATATCTAATGTTTGCATGGTCAATGTGCACACAGACCTTGTATCCTATAATGTAGTGGTATAATTATTAATGGTATGGACAACCACAAGGAACTCCTTCTCAGTGATGGTGTAGTTGATCTTAGCCCTAGTGAGATGCTTGCTGACATAATAGATGGCGTAAATCTCCTTGCCATCCTTCTATCCCAAAAGTACCCCTATAGCATTATTAGATACATCAAACTACTCCTTGATATCCATTGAGAGGTGGTTGGAGTAAGGGATTAGGACAACTCTTAATATGATAATGCATTCCTAAATACTTATTTCATATTCCATGCATCCAATGCAAACATAAATAAAATAAACAAGCCATTTACTTTCTACATACTTAATCCATTACATCAAGTATTCATATAGAAACCAATATTTTACATTTCTATTTTATTTTAAAACAATCACATGAAGAAACCCCATAAATTTCTTTATACAATATGGAATCTCCGCCTATCTTGTTTTTCCATGGTTTAAAATATACAAAGTAAATAAGGAACCCCCCCTTATTTATTTCATATAGATGGACTCCATGCCCAATTTAAGAGATTTTATAAAATACCCATATTATTTCATGTAACAATGGACTCCATGCCAAAAGAATTAATGAATAAGGAACTTCACAATAATTTCCTTATTTCCATTGGTCTCCACGTCCAAATAAATATTCCAAGATTTCTTTTCCTCAAAGCAAAACAAACAATATATTTCCACAATATATTCCACAAATAAACAATATATTTTTGCAATATATCTTTACAAAGCAAGCAATATATTTCCATAATATATTTCTAAAAAATATATTTTCATAATATATTTCTACAAAATATATTACTCAAACAAGCAATATATTTCCACAATATATTTCTATAGAATATAATTTTGCAATAAAACTTCACTAAGCAAGCAATATGTTTCCACAATATACTAGAAATATATTTTCCCAATATAACTTCACAAAGCAAGAAATATATTTCCACAACATATTTCTAAAAATATAATTCCACAATAAAATTCACTAAGCAATCAATGTATTTACACAATATATTGTTACAAGAAATCCTCAGAGCAGATCCCGTGGCTATGAAGGCCCATTGTAGTAGCCGGATAAGTACACCTACCAACATTCTGTGCCTGTGAACACTCTGCAATCTACGCCTGTGCCTAATGATGTTTGGGGGGCTTCAAGCAGTCATGGGTATATTTTTGGCTCGTCCTGTCCTTCTTCTCCTATTACTCATGCTTCAGGTTGGGGTGAGGAGCATTTTTATGGGTGGGGGGAACCACCCACTTCAAATGGATAAGGCCCTATTTGCCATAGGTTCACTTCTATAAAAACCTTTTTGGCTGTAAAATGTTTTTAGTTTGCTGTTGATGGCCGTGGTGCCCGTATAATGCAGTTTGTTTTTCTTTATCCGCTATTAGGATAAGTTAGTAGCATTCGGGGTGTGATTTTTTCTCCACCCACCCTTTTTTTTTACCGTAAAGGACTTCTATTTTTATAATTAAAATGGCCTTTCATCAAATATATATATATATATATATATATATATATATATATATATATATATATATATATATTTCCACAATGTTGAGTGGTATTTTCACCCGATTGTGAAAACACACTCTCCGATAGGATTTGGGTTCCAAATCCCCTCTTGCAAAGAAATTAAACAAGTAACTTCTCCAAGGTCTCCGCTATGTTAGCATTTGTGTAGGTATATTAATAATCTCAAATAAAGATATTCAATTTAAATGCTGGAACACCTTAGTGATTGCAAGTAACTGTAAACAATGGGCAATGTTGGTTTATTTTACCGTGAAACTTTAATGATTGTTCATTGAATCAAAGTAAAGCAAATGTGAGTTGGTCCTCGTATGACCACGTTGTAACTTCAAAGTGGAAATTGATGAAATGCCATAAAACATAACTCCTTCAATGAAATTGGAATTTTCATGAAGGGAATGTCATCATCGGCTCATGAATGAAAAACAAAACTGAAAAATGAAATTCTGGCCCTGAAATGGAAATTTTCTATTTTTGGATTTTAAAGTCTGCAACAAAACAACAGCTTTAATGAATTTTAAAGAAATACTAAACAACTCCAAAAATAAAATTTTAAAATGCGTATTTGAAATCTGCAGTATGACATACGCAATGGTGGAACTATTTTTGGATTTTGAAATTTTTTAATTTTTATTTTAATGACTGAGAATTAAAATAAAATTAAACTTTCTAGAAAAATAAAGTGCAGAAAAGATGAAAATAAAATGCAAAGAAAAATGAAAATGAAATACATTCAGGGTGATGCAATCCTATTTTGACAAAACCGAAGATAATGAGGTTTTCTGCATACAACCTAACCTATTGAACCTGCAAAACATGCACAATCCAGATAAGTTAAGTGCTGGTTTCTAGGGTTTTAACTATGATTTTCAGATTTAGACATTCGCATGAAGCAACCAAGAGAACTTGCATTAAACTTCACCTATAAGCCTAGAAATCTGAAAAGGGAAAGATAAACATTAAATCTTGCATGCAGAAAATGACTCCTTCTTTCTTGTCAATAAGATGCAACTCTCTAAATTTTTTGTATTAAGAATTTATCAATTTACAATGACAAAAATATCTAGTTTTCTCAAAACCAGAAAAAGGGGAAGAAAAACACTCCAAAGCAGGCCCAGAATGGCTTATCACCCTCAGCTCTGCAACTCTGCCCGTAGCGGTTTTCGACCCCTGTACCAATCTATGCTTCTGCTTTTAAACTTTTTGGCAATGCTCTCTGTTTCACTCTGCGTTCATTTCATCTTCCCCGCCTCTTCGTCATTTTTGACTTTCTGCTCTACGTCGAAACGTTTGATCTTCTCTGTGAACTGTAACGCTCCTATAATTCTTACACCTTTATGCCATGTGTTCAATTGTGCCCTGTATGTTCTGTAACGGCCCACCATGAATCGTGACAAAAAATAGCATGTCGCGATATCGTGACATTTTCTATCTACAGCTTTGTTCTTCCACCTGTATCGTGAAAACAAGACATGTCGCGATATCGCGACATTTTTATACCCATAGCTTTATTCGTCTTCAAGCACCACGAAAATGAGACATGTCACGATATCGCGACATTTTTCTCCTTTGGGCCGCGTGGATGCAACCTGTCATGAAATCATGACGTTTTTCTCCTTTTTTGATGCAACATGTCATGAAATCATGACATTTTTCTCTTTTATCTTGTTTCTTAACGACATGTCATGAAATGCGACACTTTTTCATTCCGTACCATCTCGTTGCTTTTATCGTGAAATCGTGACGTATTTCCCTTTAGCTCTATCTTCTTTGGTCATGTGAAAATGAGACCAACATGTCACGATATCGTGACATCTTTCTATATGTTCACTTTGTGCTAGATCGTGAAACTCAACTAATGTCACGATATCGTGACATTTTTTCATTTGTTTCCCTTCATCTCATCTTCAGATCGTGAAAACATGACATGTCGCGATATCGCGACAACTTTAGTGCCTTGCCCTGTTTGACTGGTTTGACCATGATTTTGTGACATGTCACGATATCGCGACATTTTTCATTTGTCTTCTCTCTCCTCTATGAACCGATTTCATGACATGTCGCGATATCGCGACAATTTTCCAACACTTCTTCTCTCTTCCATAAATGACATGTCGTGATATCGTGACATTTTTTTTTTCTTTCCTGTATCTATTCTTTTCATGTGATATCGCGACATTTTTAGTCTTCAACTTGTTCTTTGTCTTGCATCGTGATGACATGTCGCGATATCAGACACTTTTTTTTGCTGTTGTCGCGATATCTGACTTTTATTTTTTGAAATGTCGCGATATCGCGACATTTTTTTTTAGCGAGGAGCAACATGTCGCGATATCGCGACACTTTTCATTTTTGCCGCGACGGAGCAACATGTCGCGATATCGCGACATTCTTCATTTTTCTTTGCTCTTTTAACATCTAGGCCACTGCAATCTTCTTGGAAAGCATGCAAAAAAGGGGGTCCCCAATTTTGGGGTGTGTTGTGGATCAGCCACAACAAATGGCGACTCTATTGGGAAATGCTCCTGAGCATTTCGGTGAGAACCTAACCTGGAAATATACAAGCTTAGATACAGGCGTCAACACATAAGAGATAAAACAAATGTCGATAGATCAGAAATACATGAAACATTAGAATCATTAAGTATCAGCTCGGTGTGTGCAATGTGCTCCATTTTCTATCGTTTGAAATTGATCAACATTCCATTGTCAGTTTTACATGAATGCATATGTGAGATTGTGAATGATTTATGCATCCAGATAAATATGCTTAGAGATGTAGCAATCTGCTTTAAGCTTTCTAGTATCATACACAAACATTTAAAATTATCAAACCCTCTTAGGATCAACTATATATATAATGAATTGCTTTATTAGATCCCAAAGTTGGTTATGAGTCACTACTATCTTGAACCCATGTGCAAGTGAAAGTGAAATCAGAGCTTTGGGGAATCGGATTCCCAACCTAAACGAGATGGGAATTTAACCCTATCCTTACTACTCTGATATGGAATTCATTACCTCACTTTGAGCAAAATGATTTAACCAGTTATGGATGAAATTGTCAAGCTAGTCTATCCGTTTGAGCAGTCAGTGGTCTTGCTTTAAACAAGACATGCTGCCACGCATGAGCATACTTAACCCCATAATCCATAATTTGGCTTCATTCATTCTTTTTCTTTTATTTCTTGGACCTTTGGGATGACTACCCATCCTTGCTAGGGACATGTAGTACGATCCTTCCAATCCAATATTAAGATAAAATGGGAAATATTAGTTAATTTTATTTCTTGGACCTTTGGGATGACTACCCATCCTTGCTAGGGACATGTAGTACGATCCTTCCAATCCAATATTGAGATGAAATGGGAAAAATTAGTTTTACTTTTATTGCTTGGGCCTTTGGGATGACTACCCATCCTTTGCAGAGGACATGTAGTACGATCCTTCCAATCCAAGCTTTATGATGAAATGGGAAAAATGGAAGCTTTGGGGAATCGGATTCTCAACCTAAGCGAGATGAGAATTATGCCCTATCCTTACTACTCCATGTAGGTCAAATCAGAGCTTTGGGGAGTTGGATCCTCAACCTAAGTTCGATGAGGATTTAACCCTATCCTTACTACTCTGGTTTTAGGCTTTAAGCTTTTATGGGAGTGGTAAAAACCACTTGTTTCAAGGATTATGTTGCATGATAGGACAGACACGAAATACTCCTTTCGCCTCACCTTTTCTTCCAAGTCTGGTTTTGATCATTTTGCTCAAGATCCTCTTTAATATGAATAGAACGTGCTTGGTTCAAGATAGTTCGGGCATCAGTTCCCAACCTTAGGATTTTTTTATATATTATTTTTTATTATTATTATTTTTATGTTATAGAATAACCCTAAGAGGATTTGACATTTTTCAATGATTGTATTGGAAATGGATATGCAACTAAGATGGAATATATATGCAAAATGGAATGTAATATGAATGCATTGCTTTTCTGAATTGTGGATGGAGTATACCACCTATGTTGCCATAATTTGTAAAACTGACAACTTCATGCATCACAAGTTTCAAACGATATTATTTAATGTGTTTGCGTTACTTGTGGAGCTTTCTGCAATACAATTCCAATGTTTCATATTCTCCTGATTTTAGGCATAAGTTGACATCTCAATTTTTTTTTTTTTACAAACCAAACATGTCCATAGGACCAACACATAACTTTAAATCAAAACTTATTCAATCCAAAACCAAAATGCAATCCAAAAATGAAAATTTGAAAACACAAACCAAAACCAAAAAATCAAAACCTATATACAAATGTACAATATAATACAAGATGATGCAAAGCTTGGACTATCACTTTCCCGGATCCCAAACATGATTAGAACACTTCAACAAAAATATAACGTGATACGCATGCCAAATGTTGTGGGAATCCAACAAAAACAAGACTAGACCAAACAATGCAACCCACTTCAACTTTCCTCTCTCACCCCACCAATTAGATTTAGTTCCATTAGTATTCTCATAGGTGAGATTCAAATTTTCAAATTGATTAGACAATGATTGATTTTCAATTCTTTCATAATCCCATTCATGATTTAGAACTAGGCTTTCTTTATTCAAAATGAAATTTTGTAAGCAAAAGCCTATTTCTAAATATTTCAAAGCTAATTCATTTTCCTTCAATAAAGCCATAACATTAATGATATTTGAATCAAACCATTCATTAGGCAAACCTCCATTCGAATCTTGCATGGTGAAACCAAAAATATGAGATTTTACCTTTGGCATGCTTTCATTTGACCTTACCTGAAAAGGATTTGAAAATTCTTTTTTTCTCTCATGACCTTCATCATCACGCAACACTTGTTCTTTCTCAATGACCTGTTTATCAAAGGCACCAAACTTAGGTACCCAATTGAAAATATGTCCATCCCTTTCAAACCATAAGTCTTGTCTATCTGACGCCTTTTCGTGATCAGTCACTTGGGTTGTCTTGGGTAACGTGAGATTTTCAATTGGATCATCAGTGATATCAAACCCAAATGGTTCAGGTTTTGTAATTTTCTCTTTCTGAAATGGCATAATCGTCGTAGCGCAAGTACGTGGATCAAGATTTTTGATTTCTTTTCCTTCAAAGGGATCTAAAGCAAGTGACTCTCTTTCTTGGTTCATGGTTGTAGAATCCTTATCATGCTCCAAAATTTGATGAGATTCAAATTCCTCTTCCAAAACTTTCTCAAATTGTACAGGATTCATAGTATCCTCATGTGAGGAAGCAATTGAGTTATCCTGCATATTATTTGACGCAATAAGTTTGTTAGAAGATTCAGATTGATAATATTCTTCCCATTTCTTCCACGAATCATAGTAATCATCCTCCAAGTTCAAGTTGTGACGCTCAAGTACTTCTTCATATTCTGATTCATCAACATGTTTCTCATCCCATTCATCTTCACCTTCCTTAGATGGTTCAGTTATTTCCAAAAGTGGGTTATCTCTTGAATTCAAATTGGTAAAGCTATCATAATCCAAATTTGTAACCCATGATTCAATTTTATCACAATTTGGAAGGTGTGGATCCTCTTGGTCATCACTTTCGAGAACATCATCCAAAGTGTCCTTCGAGAACAAGTGGTGAAATTCGATTATGTCTTCAACTTCATTTGTTGATTTTTTTTCAAATTCATTTTCAACCACTTGTGATGGCTTAGGATCTTCTATAATGGGATCAATTTTTGAATTCCGTGTCATATAGTTGCTCCAATCCTTTGCAAGTACATCTGACCAAATCATATCCACATAAGTTTGTTCATCCAAATCCTCCTTTTCGGGTAATGATTCTGGATATTTCTTTTCCAAAACAAGATGGTGATCATTTGATTCCAACTTCTTGTTACCCATCCATAGAATTTCTTCTCCAAAAACTTCATGCTCTTCAAGACTTTTCGAATAGGTATTTACTTCAACGTGAGTCATCTCAAAATCTCTTGTATCACTTGAAGAAGCATAACATGAAACATCATTAAGATCGGCATTATGAATTTTCTTCCTCGGATAATTTGGATGCATACATTGATGTGTTCATTTTTGTGGTGGAACATGCCTACATACCTTCTTAACCACTTTCTTTTGCTCTTTTACTTCCGATACGAACTCTTTGGGTTGAGTGGTAGAAGTAGTAGGATTAGTTGGATTGATATCCACGGACAATGCTTGAACATTTGTTGCAATAGTTCCATGAGTGACCACATGATTCTCTAATTGAGGCATAGTTGGATGGATGGAAGTACTTGTATAAGCACATGTGGGAGCATAAGTTGGTATGGTAGGATAAAGTTGATTGTAGGGAAAAACATTTGATATCAAATTTTGTTGTGCCCACGCTTGATTTACCATCGAGGTTTGATTGCAAGCCCCTAGTTGTCCTACCATAGTTGATTGCTCCATTCCATAACCTTGTGGCCTCAATTGTTGATCTACAATCATAGCTTCTGTGTAGGCCGATGCAAGATCAGTAACCAAGGGATTCATCCTAACAAATATGGCAAACAATGGGTCCAATGCTCGAAAGTATATTTGAAGAGCACCACTTTCCTCAATAGTATAGGGAGAAATTAATCTCGCATAAAGCTTTCGAAACCTCATGTTGAAACTTCTCACTTGGCTCATTAGGTTCTCTTTTGCAAGAAGTAAATTGTTGATATATCGTGAGAGGATCAATGAGTAACCTAAATTGATTGATAAACTCATCTTTCAATTGAGTCCAAGATGTAATAGAACCAGTGGGTAAATTGATGTACCAATCATATGCCACCTCATCTAGGGTTCCAGGAAACATTCTACATGCCACATCCTCATGTTCGACATTCCATCTAACTAGGATATCCACATAGGCTTGAATATGTTCCTCGGCTAATGTTGGACCATTGTGTTTAAACTTGGGCAAATGTTTTTCTACGTTCTTGGGTAAATCATGAAAATCTCCACTAATGTTCAACGGATTAGCATGTATCCCATACCACGTTCCTACAGTTGTAGCCATTAATGAAACCCAAAGAATAATTTCAAAACCAATTTGTTAGTCATGAAAGAAGGAAACCTTGAAATGACTAGCAAATATCAAACATGTAACGTATGAATAATCATGTTAGCACCAACCAAGAGATGTATCCATTAAAATCAAATGAAAGTAATTGCATGGAGACAACCTCGTTAGTCAAGAGATTTTTTTTTTTTTTAAATCAAGTCAAAACACATTATTCCTGTATGAACAATCAAAAAGCGTTAGAACAATGCATAGCAATTCATGTCCTCCTTTTAACACTACAAGGTTGTATTGTTAAAAGAGGGCTATATAATCAATAGGGCATGAAATATTCAAAATTTAAATCCCTATAGCATTTAAATCACTCTGAAATAAACCCATTCAGGCCCTCCTTCTAGCGCCAATCTGTTGAGTTTTGTCTACAGTTTTAATTATTTAAAATGAAATACATTTCAGCCCTCCTTCTAGCGCCAATATGTTGAGTGGTATTTTCACCCGATTGTGAAAACACACTCTCCGATAGGATTTGAGTTCCAAATCCCCTCTTGCAAAGAAATTAAATAAGTAATTTCTCCAAGGTCTCCGCTATGTTAGCATTTTGTATGTATTAATAATCTCAAATAAATATGTTCAATTTAAATGCTTGGAATACCTTAGTGGTTGCAAGTAACTCGTAAACAAGGGGCAATGTTGGTTTATTTTATTTTGAAGCTTTAATGATTGTTCGTTGATCCGAATGAACTCAATGTGATGAAATTTATTTTTTAACAAAAAAATTGAAATGTATAATTAACTATTTTTGGATTTTGAAATTTTTTATTTTTTTATTTTAATGACTAGAATTAAAATAAAATTAAACTTTCTAAAACAATAAAGTGCATAAAAATGAAAATAAAATGCAAAAAGGAAAATGCATTCAGTGTGATGCTATCCTATTTCGACAAAACCGAAGATATGAGGTTTTCTGCATACAACCTAACCTATTGAACCTGCAGAACATGCACAATCCAGATAAGTTAAGTGTTGGTTTCTGGGGTTTTAACTATGATTTTCAGATTTAGACATTCGCATGAAGCAACCAAGAGAACTTGCATTAAACTTCACCTATAAGCCTAAAATCTGAAAAGGGAAAAATAAACATTAAATCTTGCATGCAAAAAATAACTCCTTCTTTCTTGTCAATGAGATGCAACTCTCTGAATTTTTTGTATTAAGAATTTATCAATTTACAATGACTAAAATCTCTAGTTTTCTCAAAACCAGAAAAAGTGGAAGAAAAACACTCCAAAGCGAGGCCCGAATGGCTTATCACCTTCAGCTCTGCAACTCTTCTCATAGCGGTTTTCGACCCCTGTACCAATCTGTGCTTCTACTTTTAAACTTTCTGGCAATGCTCTCTATTTCACCCTGTGACGCTTCGCTTCATCTCCCAGATCACTTCGTTTCATCTTCCCCGCCTCTTCATCATTTTTGACTTTCTGCTCTACGTCGAAACGTTTGATCTTCTTCGTGCACTGTAACACTTCCGATGATTCTTACACCTTTATGCCATGTGTTCTACACTTTTTTGCATGTTCTGTAATGGCCCATCGTGAATCATGACAAAAAATAGCATGTCACGATATCGTGACATTTTCTATCTGCAGCTTTGTTCTTCCACCTGTATCGCGAAAACAAGACATGTCACGATATCATGACATTTTTATACCTATAGCTTTATTCGTCTTCAAGCACCATGAAAATGAGACATGTCATGATATCGTGACATTTTTCCGTTTCGGGCCGCGTAGATGCAACCTGTCGTGAAATCACATCGTTTTTCTCCTTCGGGCTGTGTAGATGCAACTTATCGTGAAATCGTGATGTTTTTCTCCTTCGGGCTGTCTTGTTGTACTTAGCCATGAAAACGTGACATGTCATGAAATCGTGACACTTTTTCATTCTGTACCATCTCGCTGCTTTCTGTCACGAAATCGTGACATTTTTCCCTTGCTTAGCTTATTAGTCATTGTGAATCGCGAAAATGAGACATGTCACGATTTTCACATCTTTAGCCTATCTTTACCTCCTTTACTGAAGATCATGAAAACCCAACATGTCGCGATATCGCGACACTTTCTCCTCATATGTTCCTTCCTCACTTTCCTGCCGTGAAAACCTGACATGTCGCGATATCGCGACGTTTTTTATCTTTGCCCTTCATCTCGTCCTCAGATCACGAAAACATGACATGTCGCGATATCGCGACAACTTTAGTGCCTTGCCCTGTTTGACTGGTTTGACCATGATTTTGTGACATGTCGCGATATCGCGACATTTTTTACTTTGTCTTCTCTCTCCTCTATGAACCGCGATTTCATGACATGTCGCGATATCGCGACAATTTTCCATTCTGCTCTACCTCGTGATCTGAGCCATGAAAACGTGACATGTCACGATATCGCGACACTTTTGCGTTGACTGTTCCTCTTGCTGTCGTTGACCATGATTTCATGACATGTCATGAAAACATGACATGTCGCGATATCGCGACAGTTTCTGCACTTAGCCTTTTCACCCGCCAGACATCGCGAAAACATGACATGTCGCGATATCGCGACATTTTTGAGTCTTCACTTGGTTCTTTGTCTTGCATCGCGATTTCACGACATGTCGCGATATCGCGACACTTTTGGCGTCCAGTTCTATTTGACCACTTTGACCGCGATTTCATGACATGTCGCGATATCGTGACACTTTTTATTTTTGCTGTCTTTTGCCGATCTAAGCCGCGAAAACGTGACATGTCGCGATATCGCGACAATTTTCAGCTTCTTAGCTACGACAGAGCAACATGTCATGATATCGCGACACTTTTCATTTTCTTAGCCACGACAGAGCAACATGTCGTGATTTCACGACATTCTTCTTTTTCTTTGATTTTAGCATCTGGGCCGCTGTAGTCTTCTTGGAAAGCATGCAAAAAAGGTGGGTCCCCAATTTTGGGGTGTGTTGTGGAGCAGCCACAACACACAATATACTAGCAATATGTTTTGGGAATATAAATTCAGACAAAGGGGCCCCATAATCCATTCCTTAAATCAAAACATAGATTTATAAGATAATCTAAGGGTTATTTGGTTTGAAACCAACCTAGATTATAACATCATCTAAAGATTAATTTAGTCCATCATAGATTATAATCTAAAGATTAATTACTTTAATCCAATCTTAGATTATAACATAATACAATGATTAATTCTCAATATTAGATTATAACATGATCTAATGATTAATTCACTTTATTCTAGACTTATATTATAACACAATCTAATGATTAATTCACTTTAATCAAAACTTAGATTATAACATAATATAATGATTATTTTACTTTAATAAAAACTTAGATTATAACATAATCTAAAGAATTAATTCACTTTAATCAAAACTTAAATTATAATATAATCTAATTATTAAATTATTTAAAATCCACTTAGCTTATAAAATAATAAAAAATATTTAGCCCTTTTAATCTAACTCAGATTACAACACAAACTAGGATTTAATTCATTTAAAATTGGCTAAGATTAATTCACTTTAATCTAAATTGGATTGCAACAAACTAGGTTTTTAATCCATTTAAACCTAGCTAAGATTAATTCACTTTAATCTAAGTTGAATTACAACAAAAACTAGGGTTTTAATTCATTTAAACCCATATAATATTAATTTACTCTAATCTAAATTGGATAGAAAAAACCAGGGTTTTAATTCATTTAAAATTGGCTAATATTAATTCACTTAAATATAAATTGGATTGCAACAAAACTAGGGTTTTAATTCATTTAAAACCAGCTAAGATTAATTCACTTAAGTCCAGCTAATATTGCAACATAAACTAAGAATTAATTAAATTAAATTCTATGTTATATTATAAACAATCCAAAAGATTAATTAAATCTAACATAATAAAAGCGAACCAAAGGATTATTTCAATTAAATCCTACTTTAGGATACTTCATTGGAAACATAAAGCAGTTAGAGGTATTCACAATCACTTCATGCACATGACTTCACAATCACTTCATGCACACGACTAACCCAACTGATGAGCACAATGAGTGCAAAAGTGTAAAAAACCATGGAAACTAAAACATAGAGTCAACAAATGATACTCAAATCTTAGCTTCAATGCAGCCCAAGGATCTATCTATTACCAACCCCAACATAATATTACACAGGTAAATTCAAATATTTGTGGCTACGTAAAGTCCAACAATAAGCAAAAGACAAGGTATGGTTTTTTAAGGTGCTAAACAATCATCTAAGAGGCATGAGAATGTATCCAATGAACATATTTGAAAATTTGTGAAGGCATGATGTAGGTGAATCCTTCATTGTTATGTGCCAATCCCACCATACATGGAGATTATGTTCCATGCTAGAATGTGAGTGAGAAAAATCCTAACAATGCCAACCAAAATCACATAGGATATAACCAACATGGTGAATGCAAACACAAAAAAGCAATGTAGAACCTCACACAACAATCAAATATCAATATCATAACAAGCATTATCTAGGTTTGGGGATGATTGGAGTTGCCAAAAAACCAAGGTTACCCCCACCTTGCAAGTCATGAGGTTCCCTTATTACATATCCCTTAACCTTTTGTATCTATTCCTAATGTGTTCTCCCAAACACAAGCCTACGAGTCTAGTTTTAAAGGCCATAGGATGGAGGCCAAGTGCTAACACCATCAAGACAACATTTCCTCAAGCCATAATATCACATGAAGGAAACAATGAGGCTATCTAGGGGGATAAGGTGCTCCACTACATCATTAAAGGCACCACAACCAAGGTAATGGAGGAGGAAAAATGCCAATCTTAGCTGGCATCAAAGTTATCAATTAAAATATTTGATCGCACTAAAAGATTTAAAAGGTTTAAATCAATATCAATCAAAAGTTAGTCCATATTATTATAAATATAATATTAATAATTCTAACCTTATATTATTAACATTAGATTATTAATAATATTTTATTAATATTAAAATTAATGCTAACATTGGACAGTAATCATATTTCTATTAGATAACAAATCTAACATTTGGAAACACATCAATTATTTCATTAATTAATGCTAATTTTAGACTATCTAACATTAATAACTCTTTCGATTAATACATAATTTATTTTATTATTTTATGCTAATATTAGACTATCTAACATTAACCATTCCTTTGATTAGTATTAAGTCTAACATTAGAAATATATTAATTATTTTGATAACTAATGCTAATATTTTTTTCTTTGGGGGAAAAAAATATTCAAAATCTAAAACAATACATTCCACAAGGATTTCCAAGTGATCCAAGCCAACACATAATACAAAATACAATAAATCCAGCAAGAAAATCCATGGATCATTCAGACAAAAAATTTGATAGGACACAAGAACCCATGACAATCGGGTTCCTCCACCTTGGAATTATCTTTCTTAGTCCTTTTGAATTAACTGATTAAGAAGTTTGGATTTTTCCTAATCAATATCATTTCATCTATCAGCTTTCCAAGCCCACTTCGCCAAATAATAATCCACTCTATTCCATTCTCTTGGGATATGAACAAAAGAAATTTTAATAAAATTCCCAGCCAAGCTCAAAATATGTTTCACTATTCTAGCCATAAACTAGGAAGCATCCTAAAAATGCTTGTTTTTTAAAAGAGACACCACTATCATGGAATCAAATTCACAAATAATCCTTCTCCATCCCAAAGAAAAAGTTATTTCCAATGCATGGAGAATTGCCAATGCTTCCATATTATTATTTGAATGAATTCCCTTGTACAAAGAGAAAAAGAGGTGGGCCACACCCTCACTATCATGGCCATTTCCTCCTATTACAGAATTACCTGGGTTGCCCCTGGAAGAACCATTCGTATTTATTTTGATAACACCCCTAGGGGGGACTCCACTTCCCAAATCTATTGACCTTCAACAAACCAATCCCCCTCACAAGACCTCTATTTGCAGTTGGTGATGATAAATAAATCTCCAATCTATTGATAATATACCAGTTAGGGGAAGTAAGAGGATAAATCATAATACACTTGGCCTCAATAGTCTTCTTAACCATCCTTTTGACTCTGATCCATACTTGTAAGGCTCCAAGTTGACATCCCTAAAAAATTCTTCGGTTGTGTTCCAACCAAATCTGTCAAAATATGAAGGAAGGACCAAAATCCTTAGCAATTTAAAGACATGAAGCAGAGGTAGGGGTTCTATCCAAGCTTTCCAAAAACTCAAAAACAAAAGTAGCATGGATGATGGGCCTTTTTCAAATCTACCACCACAATTTCTAGACCTCCAAGAAATATGAGCATTGGAAGAAAATATGGAGAATGGTTTCCTCATTCTTTCCACAAAAAAAAAACATAGCGAAGGACCTTGAAAACCTCTTTTCTGAATATTATCCCAAGTTGAACATTTATTCTGACATAGAAGCCAAATAAAAATTACATTTGGGTAAACCAAACTTATTCCAAATATTCTTCCACCAGGGGGAAATAATCTCCTCTCTTCTTTGCATAATAAGGGTTTGATAACCTACAACAACAATGTATTTTCCTTTTGAATTATGGTCCCAAGTAATAATATCAGAGTCTTAAACAGAACAAAATGGTCTCTCATACAAAATAGAAGCCAAAGTGTCATGATATTCAAAATAGCCACCCTTTGGCTAGCCCTGTGAATCCCACCAGCAGTGAGTAAAAGAAATGCCAAGAGGATTTTATCACTTGAAGTCAACCACCTTAGACCAGTCCGCATAAAAAAAAATATACTAAAGAAGATGAAGGTTGTGGAAAGAAGAAAGGATAGGAGGATGATTATCCCAAAAATATTCCCAAAATAAGACATTTTTTACCTTATTAACAATCCAAAAGAGACCCTGCTTCATAAGCACGGCATATTTTTTTAGAGTGTCCCAAACAATGGAACCTTTCCCCCTTAGCTCCAATCTCAGAATCTCATCAGCCGGAGCACCACCAAAATATTTGAGGCTAAGAATTTTAGCCCAAATCTAACTAGGATTACTGCACCATATTCAATAAATTTTAGTAGCCAAAGTGAGACTATTCAAATCGGATTACCTCAAACCAAGATCCCCCATCTCTTTAGGGCAACACACAGTATCCCAACTGACCAGGATCCATTTATTATAGTCTAGGTTTCCTATCCATAAAAATTTTCTAGAAAGAGAATCAAATTCTTTGAGAAAGCACTTAGGAGTAGCCAATATAGAAAATTTTTAAATAGGTAACGCATGAAGGACAAACTTAAAAAGCATTAATCTACCAACAAAGGATAGCCACCGAAAAATCCAATGATTAACCCTTGATCGAAATCAATCCAAAATACTTTTCCAGTAAGTCCTTCCAAGATTTTTAGAAGAAATAGAAATCTCTAGATACTCCACCGACAAATAATCCACCTAAAAATGTAGAATATTAGCAATCCTACGTTGAATCTGACCATCCGTATTGAAGAATATATTTAATTTCTCTTCATTAATCATTTTACCAGAGGTAGATAAGTAAATATCTAAATATTTCTATTGAGCAAGGTGCAGTAATAGTATTGTCATTGTTGTCAACATAGACAGTTAGATCAGTTGATGCAGTGAACACAGTCATGATGCAGTGAACAGGAAGTTCAGAAGCTAGTTAGTTGATGCAGTGAACAGGAAGTTCAGAAGCTGTTCAGAATATGCAATAGTATTATCATTGTTGTCAACACAGTCAGATAGATCAGTTGATACAATGGATAGGAAGTTTAGATGCTCAAAAATTATTTAGATGTAGTGGATAGGAAATTCAGAGGTTATTCTGAGTATGGACAGTGAGTTTCCAATAAGACCATAGTGGCCCATTTGCAAAAGATCAAAGAAAAAGACAAGCAAGAAAAGTGTCACGATATCGAGACATAAACAACAGACAAGAAAACTATCGCGATATCACGACATGTAGGAGGAGAGAGAAAAAACTTGAAAAACTATCACAATTTCATGACATGTTCGAGGAGAGAGAAGCAAGAAAAACTGTCACAATTTTGTGACATGTTAGAACAGAGAGAAGAAGAAAGAAAAACTATCACGATTTCGCGACATGTTGCAAGAGAAAAATGCAAGTTAAGAATTTGTCGCGATTTCACGACTTGTTCGAAGAGAAAGCTCAAGCAAGAGAAACTGTCATAATTTTGTGACATGTTTGAAGAGAAAGCTCAAGCAAGAGAAACTGTCATGATTTCATGACATGTTCGAAGAGAAAGCACAAGCAGGAATAACTATCGCGATTTCGTGACATGTTAGAAGAGGAAGAGAAAGCAGGTTAAAGTGTCGCGATTTCACGACAAGTCAGAAGAGAAAGTGAAATCAAGATAAAGTGTCACGATTTCGTGAAGTGGTGCAGAAGAGAGAGTCTGAAGTGAAAAATTTTGTGATTTCGTGACAAGTTTGAGGAGAGAAAGTAAAATGAAAAGTGTCACAATTTCACGACATGTTACAAAGGAAAGAGTTTGAAGTGAGAACTATTGTGATTTCATGACATGTTTCATTTTTGCGGTCCAAAGCGAAGAGAAAGGGGAGAGAGAAAAAAGTGTCACGATTTTGCGACATGTTTCATTTTCGTGGTCCGAAGTGAAGAGGAAGGTAGAGAAAGAAAAAGTGTTGTGATTTCGTGATAGATTCGAAGAGAAAGCGCCAAGGAGAAAAAGTGTCACGATTTCATGACATGTCGGGTTTTCGCAACCCAAAAATGAGATAGAGTGTTCAGAGGCAGAAATGTCACGATTTCATGACATGTTCCATTTTTGCGGGCAAAAGGCAGAGAAAGGCATAAGGCAGCAAAAGTGTCGCGACATCACGACATGTCATGTTTTCGCTAGTGCAAGCTGAACAATGAAGCAAGACAACAAAAGTGTCATGATTTCGTGACATGTTCCATTTTCACGGGCAAAAGGCAAAGAAAGGCATAAGGCAGCAAAAGTGTCACGATTTTGTGACATGTCATGTTTTTACGGATGCATGCCGAGAAGAGTGCAAGGAAGCGAAAAGTGTCATGATTTTGTAACATGTCATGTTTTCGCTAGTGCATACCAAGAAGAGTGCAAGGAAGCGAAAAGTATCGCGATTTCATGACGTCATGTTTTCGCTGATGCAATCCAAAGAAAGAGGCAAGGAGGCAAAAGTGTCGCAATTTTGCGACATGCTACGTTTTCGTGGGTATAAGCCAAGAAAAGAAGTATGGCAGTGAAAGTGTCGCGATATCGTGACATGTTATGTTTTCACGGGGCCAAAGTTAAGAAACAGAGCAAAGAGAAAAAGTGTAGCGATATTGCTACATGTATTCTCGCGGGTCGAAGTTGAAAGAAAACGTACAGAGGAAAAAGTGTAGCGATATCGCTACATGTTGCATTCTCGCGAGCCAAAGCCAAGAGAAAGCGTTCGAAGGCGAAAGTGTCGCGATATTGTGACATGTTGTGTTTTCGTGAAAATAGCTATAGAAGAGTTACAAAGGTAGTTGAAGCCGACAAATACTGATGTTAGCCGATGAAGATTAGGGTTTGTAGCCGATGAAGATTAGGGTTTGCAACCAACTAATATTAGGGTTACAGTAGAATAAGATTAGGTTTTTGATCTTGAAAATATTGTTATAAAAGGAAGGTTGTTTGAAGAGTTTGATGTGTCATTGAGATGTGCGATGCTCAGGGACATAGTGCAGAGTGCGAAGTTCAATTTTTGATATCATCAAATTCGAAGTGTGAAATGCGGTCGTAAGAGCACAGAAAGCGCAGAAGCGATGAGATGATAGTGAAGTGCGCAAAGTAAGCAGAGAAGTCAAATCGTGCTAAGTGTGAAATTTGCAAAGGAAGTAGAGTGTGCAAAAGGGAGAAGATGATCATGAAGACTCGACAGTGAAGCAATAGATTATGCAAAGTGATTGCGTAGAGATAGCAGAGTGAGCAGAGAATGCAAATGTGAAGCAAACCAGTTAGGGTCTTTTAAAAGAAAGGTATTTTTATCATCAAACTTATAGATTCAAAATTGAAGTCCAGGTTGCAGTTTGGCATCAGGGGTTGGTGCTCCTTCTAGTAGGTGCTGATAAATCAGGGGTTGTTGCTCCTTTCTATTGGTGTAGATAAATAAGGGGTTGGTGCTCCTTCCAATGGAAGCTGATAAACTGATTGTAAAGTTGGTGCTTTGCAAAGGCTGGATTTGGATGGTAGTCCAAGTAGTCATTCTTGAGGAGTAGCCAATTTGGTGAACCTCATTAAAATATTGTGTTGTGTGATGTTCTCTTGATGTACTTGTTGTATCTATTTATAAGTTTTAATTATTGCTATTTTAAGAGCTATATATTCATCATTAAAGTACCACACTAATTCACTCTCCCTCTCAGTGCCATTGTAAGTCTAACAATTGGTATCAAAGCCAAGTTCCCTTATCAAGATAAATCAGTTGGGGTTGATATTGGATTAGTACACAATGGGTAAGAAGAATAGATCCTCCTCGAAAAAGGCATCTTAGTTAGTTTCAGTTCCTATGGAAGAGAAAAGTTAACTAGAAAAGGTTGAAGAAATGAATCCTGAAGTATATGATGAAAAAATTGAGGCTGAAGTAGATCGAGAAGGTGAGTTGATCGCTGCACTTGAAGAATTAAATATAGAAAGAAAAAAGAACAAAATACTGTCCAAAAAGTTGGAAGAATATGAAGATGATATTGAAGATCTCTTCTTGCAAATTCATAAATCCAAGAAAATAGAAGAAGCTTTGAAGTCACAGCTGGATGATAAAGGCGATGTATGCAGCAAACATGAAGAGGAATCTAAAAAATTTCTTAGTGATATAAAGCTACAAGTAGAAGAGTCCAAAAGGACCGGAGAAACTCTCAGGTCACAGATCAATGAGAAAGAGATTGTTTGCTACAAACAAGAGGAAGTGATTGTTTTACTGAAGAAACAACTAGAAGAGGCCAATAAAAATCTCAAATTCGAGAAGAGCACAGAGTTTCTAGATAAAATGATAAGCCAAAAAAGAAGCTCAATAGATAAGCATGGTCTTGGATATGAAGCTGAACAACCTTCATCTTCCAACTTTGTAGAGAAGAAGAAGTTCACTATTGAAGGATCGAAGCAAGAAAAGTTTAAAGCTAAATCTTCAAAAGGTAGAAAATATCAAAGGAGATCTATAGCAAAGCATCCACGACAAAAGAGGTTCTATCACTCTCACTCTATTCATACTAATACTTTTAATGGCTACTATTTCAGATGCAACCAGTATGGTCACAAGGCAATTCATTGAGGATTGAATAACAATTCAAAGAGTTATCCTGTTAGAAATATATCTGTATTTCTGAGAGAACACTATGTACAATGTTTTCAATGTAATGGTCATGGGCACATACCAAGGTTTTGTCCAAGCACTTTTGTATCTAATCTAAGACAAAAAATTAGGTCTCATCAGATGCAAAAACCGCAACACGGATAGGGAATGAATCATGTTCATAAAAGAAAGGAAAATAATAATTCATCGAGGATGCACATTAGACAACCACACGAGAAATGTTCAAGTTCACGAAAAGGTTCAAAATAGGGATGCAGCTAAAAAATCCAAGCCCGAGTTCAAGAAAGTTTGGAGAAAGATAGAAGAAAGGAATTCATGTCTCCTTAGACTGAAGGAGACTACTCCCCTATTGCACTAAGCAACTCCAGGTAGCACATCCTCAGGGGGAGCAATCTTAAAGTTTTATTTTAATGCTCCTATGTATTTGTTTGGGTTTTTGAGGATGAAAGGCAAGTAGTTAGGGGGAGTTGTCTATAGTTGTCGAAGTGTGTTCTCAATTCATGTAGTTGTTTGTGGAAGTGTCGTGAAGGGTGGTGATTAAATTAAAAGTTCTCATTATTGGTAGTATTGCTATATGTCATTGTTGTACTGATAATGGTTCTTACTGCCCTCGTCCAAAGTTAAGGATTATAACAGTTTAGATAAGTTGGTTTGTGAAAGAATGTTGCTCTAGCCGTATATATATGTTCTAATAAAAGTAGTGGGTATTTGAACTACACATTGATGGGAAGATTGTTAGATCTATTTTTGATGCTGTGGTGAAAAATATTGAAGTTTGATCATTGATTCCTGTTTAGCTCATCAAGATGAGCAACTCTGCTTTGTGAATCATACCTATCCGAGGTCCAGAAGTATGAGTTTGAGTAAGGTGCATTATAGTTGGCCGAGAAGTGGTTAACAAAATATTTTTTTCTGATTTGAACAGTTGATAGTAAGGTGTGACCAACGGTGACTATAGAAAACATAGACCAAGCTGAAAATGTAAAAAGGGATTTGGTTGGTGTTGTGATACTGTGTTTGATGCTTGCAAAGAATTGACAGTAAAATTGTAGTGTTGGTACAGTATTGGACAAAAGTTGGTACAAGAATGAGTCACTTGTCAATTTTGAAGAAGAGGTTTATATTGAGTAGCCAGATGGTTTCCATCTTGGTGATGATCCCCACTTGGTTTGAAAGTTGAAGATATGTGGCTTGAAACAGGCACCCCGAGCATAGCATGCATGGTAGCACGGTTTTAGGCCAATCCCAAGGAGACTCATGTGACAGGAGTAAAAAGGATTGATTGTGGTTTCTTTTTTGAAAGTGATTGGTTTAATGCTTCAAGGTTTTCTGGTTTTAGAATTGTTATTTAACCGTATCTTTATAAGCATTGTTGATGAAGCCCATTGGTTGTGCAAAGAAATTGAAATTGAGTTAGAGAAAAACTTTTTGAGTTGGTTGATACATGCTTCGACTAGGGTTTGTGATAAAGAGTTGTTCATTGAGGTGATTGGTTGAGTAGAGCTGATTGAGCCTAGTCAAGTGATTGGATGCATGGGGTTGTTCAAGTTCCATAAATTAAACTTTCCCTGATTTGAGTTGAGATTGAGATTTGAGAATAGAAGATATTAAGTCTCTAACAATTCTCTTTATGCTTCTATAAAGTGGATTTGGTTTAAGACTGTCTTTCATTGTTGAGTTCATTTTAAGTACTACTTGAGCATGCTTGATTGAGCCTTTAAGAAGGCCTTTGGGAAATATTTGAGGACAATGCTGGGATAGATTTCTAGAGGATATTTGGGTAAGTTCTTGGTAAGATTGCTAGAGAAGAATCAGACAAGTTCTTAGTAAGCTTGGTGGAGCAGATTTGGACAGGTTTTGTATGAGCTTGTTATTCAACATTGGACAAGTTCTATGTGAGCTTGTTAAGAAGATTCTATGTGAGCCTATTGAGTAGGATCTTAGTGAGCCTATTGACTAGCTACAGGGATCACATTCTCAGGGGGAGCATTTAAGTATTTGTCTATCTTTTTGCTCATGTTCAAGATTTTTGCTAAATATAATAAATTCTGCCTGAGAATGTTGTGCATGGACTCAGGGGGAGTCTGCAGCAGCCCTTTGGTATTATTGTCAAAGGGGGAGAAGAGTTACAGGTAACTGCATATGTGTTGACAACAATTCCAAAGGGGGAGATTGTTGAGCAAGGTGCAGTAACAGTATTGTCATTGTTGTCAACACAAATAGTTAGATCAGTTGATGTAGTGAACACAGTCATGATGCAGTGAACAGGAAGTTCAGAAGCTAGTCAGTTGATGCAGTGAACAGGAAGTTCAGAAGCTGTTCAGAATATGCAACAGTATTGTCATTGTTGTCAACACAGTCAGATAGATCAGTTGATACAATGGACAGGAAGTTTAGATGCTCAAAAATTATTTAGATGCAGTGGACAGGAAATTCAGAGGTTATTCAGAGTATGGACAATGATTTTCCAAGAAGACCATAGTGGCCCATTTGCAAAAGATCAAAGAAAAAGACAAGTAAGAAAAGTGTCGCGATATCGCGACATAAACAGCAGGCAAGAAAACTATCACGATATCATGACATGTCGGAGGAGAGAGAAAAAGCTTGAAAAACTATCATGATTTTACGACATGTTGGAGGAGAGAGAAGAAGCAAGAAAAACTATCGCGATTTCGTGACATGTTAGAAGAGAGAGAAGAAGAAAGAAAAACTGTCACGATTTCATGACATGTTGGAAGAGAAGAATGCAAGTTGAAAAATTGTCGCGATTTCATGACATGTTCAAAGAGAAATCTCAAGCAAGAGAAACTATCACGATTTCGCGACATGTTTGAAGAGAAAGCTCAAGCAAGAGAAACTGTCGCAATTTCGTGACATGTTCGAAGAGAAAGCACAAGCAGGAATAACTGTCACGATTTAACGACATGTTAGAAGAGGAAGAGAAAGAAGGTTAAAGTGTCACGATTTCATGACAAGTCAGAAGAGAAAGTGAAAGCAAGATAACGTGTTGCGATTTCGCGACGTGCTGCAGAGAGAGTCCGAAGTGAAAACTGTCGCGATTTCGCGACAAGTTCGAGGAGAGAGAAAGTAAAATGAAAAGTGTCACGATTTTGCAACATGTTGTAGAGGAAAGAGTTGGAAGTGAGAACTATCACGATTTCGTGACATGTTTCATTTTTGCGGTCCAAAGCGAAGAGAAAGAGGAGAGAGAAAAATATGTCGCGATTTCGCGACATGTTTCATTTTTGTGGTCCGAAGCAAAGAGGAAGGTAGAGAAAGAAAAAGTGTCACGATTTCATGATAGATTCGAAGAGTAAGCACCAAGGAGAAAAAGTGTCGCAATATCACGACATGTCGGGTTTTCATGACCCGAAGGGAAGAAAAGTGCCAAGGAGAAAAAGTGTCACGATTTCATGACATGTCAGGTTTTCATGACCCGAAAAGGAGATAGAGTGTTCGAAGGCAGAAATGTCACGATTTCGTGACATGTTCCATTTTCGCGGGCGAAAGGCAGAGAAAGGCATAAGGCAGAAAAAGTGTCGCGACATCGCGACATGTCATGTTTTCGCTAGTGCAAGTCGAACAATGAAGCAAGGCAGAAAGTGTCGTGATTTCGTGACATGTTTCATTTTCACGGGTGAAAGGCAGAGAAAGGCATAAGGCAGCAAAAGTGTTGCGATTTCATGACATGTCATGTTTTTGCGGATGCATGCCGAGAAGAGTGCAAGGAAGCGAAAAGTGTCACGATTTCATGACATGTCATGTTTTCGCTGGTGCATACCGAGAAGAGTGCAAGGAAGCAAAAAGTGTCATGATTTTGCGACATGTCATGTTTTCGCTGATGCAAGCCAAAGAAAGAGGCAAGGAGGCGAAAGTGTCATGATTTTGTGACATGCTACGTTTTCGCGGGTATAAGCCAAGAAAATAAGTACGATGGTGAAAGTGTCACGATATCGCGACATGTTATGTTTTCACGGGGCCAAAGTTAAGAAATAGAGCAAAGAGAAAAAGTGTAGCGATATCGCTACATGTTGTATTCTCACGGGCCGAAGTTGAAAGAAAGCGTATGGAGGAAAAAGTGTAGCGATATCACTACATGTTGCATTCTCGCAGGCCAAAGCCAAGAGAAAGCGTTCGGAGGTGAAAGTGTCGCGATATCGTGACATGTTGTGTTTTCATGACAAAAGCTACAGAAGAGTTACAGAGGCAGTTGAAGCCGACAAAGACCGATGTTAGCCGACGAAGATTAGGGTTTGTAGTCGACGAAGATTAGGGTTTGTAGCCGACTAATATTAGGGTTACAACCGACTAAGATTAGGTTTTTGATCTTGAAAATATTGTTATAAAAGGAAGGTTGTTTGAAGAGTTTGATGTGTTGTGAAGTGCGACGCTCGAAGACAGTGCGCAGAGTGCGAAGTTCAGTTGTTGATATCGTCAAATTCAAAGTGTGAAATGCGGTCGTAAGAGCGCAGAAAGCGTAGAAGCGGTGAGATGATGGCGAAGTGCGCAAAGTGAGCAGAGAAGTCAAATCATGCTAAGTGTGAAATTCACAAAGGAAGCAGAGTGCACAAAAGGGAGAAGACGATCATGAAGACTCGATAGTGAAGCAGCAGATTGTGCGAAGTGATTGCGTAGAGAGAGCAGAGTGAGCAGAGAATGCAAAGGTGAAGCAGACCAGTTAGGGTCTTGTAAAAGAAAGGTATTTTTATCATCAAACTTATAGATTCAAAATTGAAGTCCAGGTTGCAGCTTGGCATCAGGGGTTGGTGCTCCTTCCAGTAGGTGCTGGTAAATCAGGGGTTGTTGCTCCTTTCTGTTGGTGCAGATAAATCAAGGGTTGGTGCTCCTTCCAATGGGTGCTGGTAAACTGATTGTAAAGTTGGTTCTTTGCAAAGGCTAGATTTGGATGGTAGTCCAAGTAGTCATTCTTGAGGAGTAGCCAATTTGGTGAACCTCATTAAAATATTGTGTTGTGTGATGTTCTCTTGTTGTACTTGTTGTATCTATTTATAAGTTTTAATTACTACTATTTTAAGAGCTGTAAATTCATCATTAAAGTACCACACTGATTCACCCCCCCTCTCAGTGCCATTGTAAGTCTAACAATTGGTATCAGAGCCAAGTTCCCTTCAAGGCTAAATCAGCTAGGGTTGATCTTGGATTAGTACACAATGGATAAGAAGAATAGATCCTCCTCCAAAAGGGCATCTCAGTCAGTTTCAGGTCCTATGGAAGAGAAAATTGAACTAGAAGAGGTTGAAGAAGTGAATCTATGAAGTATATGATGAAACAAATTAGAAGAGGCTGAAGATGAGATCTAGAAGGTGAGTTGATCGCTGCACTTGAAGGATTGAATATAGAAAGAAAAAAGAACAAAATATTGTCCAAAAAGTTGGAAGAATATGAGGATGATATTGAAGATCTCTTTTTGCAAATTCATAAAGCCAAGAAAAGAGAAGAAGCTTTGAAGTCACTACCTGGATGATCAAAGGTGATGTATAGCAAGCAAACGTGAAGAAGGAAATCTCAAGAAAGTTCTTGAGCTGATCTAAAGGAATCAGTTGAAGTAGAAGAGTCCAAAAGGATTGAAGAAACTCTTAGGTCAAAGATCAATGAGAAAGAGATTGGTTGCTGCAAACAAGAGGAAGTGATTGTTTTATTGAAGAAACAACTAGAAGAGGCCAATACAAATCTCAAATTTGAGAAGAGCATAGAGTTTCTAGATAAAATGATAAGCCAACAAAGAAGCTCCACGGATAAGCATGGTCTTGGATATGAAGCTGAACAACCTTCATATTCCAACTCTGCAGAGAAGAAGAAGTTCACTGTTGAAGGATCGAAGCAAGAAAAGTTTGAAGCTAAATCTTCAAAAGGAAGAAAATATCAAAGGAGATCTACAACAAAGTAGCCACAAAAAAAGAGGTTCTATCACTCTCACTCTATTCATACTAATACTTTTAATGGCTATTGTTTCGGATGCAACCGAGTATGGTCACAAGGCAACTTCATTATGGATTGAATAATAATTCAAAGAGTTATCGTTGGTAGAAATACATTCTGCGTTTATGAGTGAACACTATGTACAATGTTTTCAATGTAATGGTCATGGGCACATAGCAAGGTTTTGTCCAAGCACTTTTGTATCTAATCTAAGGCAAAATAGTAGATTTCATCAGACACAAAGAATTCAACACAGACAGGGAATGAATCATGTTCATAAAAGAAAGGAAAATAATCATTCATCAAGGATGCACAAGAGACAACCACACAAAAGAAATGTTCGAGTTCATGAAAAGGTTCAAAATAGGGATGCAGCTGAAAAATCCAAGCCCGAGTTCAAGAAAGTTTGGAGAAAGATAGAAGAAAGGAATTCATGTCTCCTTGGACTAAAGGAGACTACTCCCCTATTGCACTAAGCAACTCCAGGTAGCACATCCTCAAGGGGAGCAATCTTAAAGTTTTATTTTAATGCTCCTATGTATTTGTTTGGGTTTCTGAGGATGAAAGGCAAGTAGTTAGGGGGAGTTGTCTATAGTTGTCGAAGCATGTTCTCAGTTCATGTAGTTGTTTGTGGAAGTGTCGTGAAGGGTGGTGATTAAATTAAAAGTTCTCATTATTGGTAGTATTGCTATATGTCATTGTTGTACTGGTGATGGTTCTTATTGCCACCATCCAAAGTTAAGGATTATAACAGTTCAGATAAGTTGGTTTGTGAAAGAATGTTGCTCTAGCCGTATATATGTGTTTCGATAAAAGTAGTGGGTATTTGAACTACACATTGATGGGAATATTGTTAGATCTATTTATTGATGCTAGTGGTGAAAAATATTGAAGTTTGATCATTGATTCATGTTTAGCTCATCAAGATGAGCAACTTTGCTTTGTGAATCATACCTATTTGAGGTCCAGAAGTATGAGTTTGAGTAAGGTGCATTATAGTTGGCCGAGAAGTGGTTAACAAAATATTGTTTTCTGATTTGAACAGTTGACAGTAAGGTGTGACCAACGATGACTGTAGAAAACATAGACCAAGCTAAAAATGTAAAAAGGGATTTGGTTGGTGTTGTGATACTATGTTTGATGCTTGCACAGAATTGACAGTAAAATTGCAGTGTTGGTACAATATTGGACAAAAGTTGGTACAAGTATGAGTCACTTGTCAATTTTGAAGAAGAGGTTTATATTGAGCAGCCAGATGGTTTCCAGCTTGGTGATGATCCCCACTTGGTTTGTAAGTTGAAGATATATGGCTTGAAATAGGCACCCCGAGCATAGTATGCATGGTAGCATGGTTTCAGGCCAATCCCAAGGAGACTCATGTGATAGGAGTAAAAAGGATTGATTGTGGTTTCTTTTTTGAAAGTGATTGGTTTAATGCTTCAAGGTTTTCTGGTTTTAGAATTGTTATTTAACCGTATCTTTATAAGCATTGTTGATGAAGCCCATTGGTTGTGCAAAGAACTTGAACTTGAGTTAGAGAAAAACTTTTTGAGTTGGTTGATACATGCTTTGACTAGGGTTTGTGATAAAGAGTTGTTCATTGAGGTGATTGGTTGAGTAGAGTTGATTGAGCCTAGTCAAGTGATTGGATGCATGTGGTTGTTCAAGTTCCATAAAATAAACTTTCCCTGATTTGAGTTGAGATTGAGATTTGAGAATAGAAGATATTAAGTCTCTAACAATTCTCTTTATGCTTCTATAAAGTGGATTTGGTTTAAGACTGTCTTTCATTGTTGAGTTCATTTTAAGTACTACTTGAGCATGCTTGATTGAGCCTTTAAGAAGGCCTTTGGGAAATATTTGAGGACAATGCTAGGATAGATTTCTAGAGCAGATTTGGGTAAGTTCTTGGTAAGATTGCTAGAGAAGAATCGGACAAGTTCTTAGTAAGCTTGGTGGAGCAGATTTGGACAGGTTTTGTATGAGCTTGTTATTCAGCATTGGACAAGTTCTATGTGAGCTTGTTAAGCAGATTCTATGTGAGCCTATTGAGTAGGATCTTAGTGAGCCTATTGACTAGCTATAGGGATCACATTCTCAGGGGGAGCATTTAAGTATTTGTCTATATTTTTACTCATGTTCAAGATTTTTGCTAAATATAATAAATTATGCCTGAGAATGTTGTGCATGGACTCAGGGGGAGTCTGCAGCCCTTTGGTATTATTGTCAAAGGGGGAGAAGAGTTACAGGTAACTGCATATGTGTTGACAACAATTCCAAAGGGGGAGATTGTTGAGCAAGGTGCAGTAACAGTATTGTCATTGTTGTCAACATAGATAGTTAGATCAGTTGATGCAGTGAACACAGTCATGATGCAGTGAACAAGAAGTTTAGAAGCTAGTCAGTTGATGCAGTGAACAAGAAGTTCAGAAGCTATTCAAAATATGCAACAGTATTGTCATTATTGTCAACACAATCAGATAGATCAATTGATACAATGGACAAGAAGTTCAGATGCTCAAAAATTATTTAGATGCAGTGGACAAGAAATTCAGAGGTTATTCAAAGTATGGATAGTGAGTTTCCAAGAAGACCATAGTGGCCCATTTGCAAAAGATCAAAGAAAAAGACAAGTAAGAAAAGTGTCACGATATCGCGACATAAAAAAGAGGCAAGAAAACTGTCGCGATATCGCGACATGTAGGAGGAGAGAGAAAAATCTTGAAAAACTATCACGATTTCGTGACATGTTGGAGGAGAGAGAAGAAGCAAGAAAAACTATCGTGATTTCATGACATGTTAGAAGAGAGAGAAGAAGAAAGAAAAACTATCATGATTTCGTGACATGTTGGAAGAGAAAAAGGCAAGTTGAGAATCTGTCATGATTTTGTGACATGTTCGAAGAGAAAGCTCAAGCAAGAGAAACTGTTGTGATTTTGCGACATGTTCAAAGAGAAAGCTCAAGCAAGAGAAACTATCATGATTTCGTGACATGTTTGAAGAGAAAGCACAAGCAAGAATAACTGTCACGATTTCGTGACATGTTAGAAGAGGAAGAGAAAGCAGGTTAAAGTGTCACGATTTCGTGACAAGTCAGAAGAGAAAGTGAAAGCAAGATAAAGTGTCACGATTTCATGACGTGCTGCAGAAGAGAGAGTCCAAAGTGAGAACTGTCACGATTTCGTGACAAGTTCGAGGAGAGAGAAAGTAAAATGAAAAGTGTCATGATTTTGCGACATGCTGCAGAGGAAAGAGTTCGAAGTGAGAACTGTCATGATTTCGTGACATGTTTCATTTTTGCGGTCCAAAGCGAAGAGAAAGAGGAGAGAGAAAAATGTGTCACGATTTCGTGACATGTTTCATTTTCATGGTCCAAAGCGAAGAGGAAGGCAGAGAAAGAAAAAGTGTCACGATTTCATGATAGGTTCGAAGAGTAAGCGCCAAGGAGAAAAAGTGTCGCGATATCGCGACATGTTGGGTTTTCGTGACCCGAAGGGAATAAAAGCGCCAAGGAGAAAAAGTGTCATGATTTTGTGACATGTCAAGTTTTCACGACCTGAAAATGAGATAGAGTGTTCGGAGGCAGAAATGTCACGATTTTACGAAATGTTCCATTTTCACGGGCGAAAGGCAGAGAAAGGCATAAGGTAGAAAAAGTGTCACGAAATCATGACATGTCATGTTTTTTCTAGTGCAAGCCAAACAATGAAGCAAGGTAGCGAAAGTGTCACGATTTCACGACATGTTCCATTTTCGCGGGTGAAAGGCAGAGAAAGGCACAAGGTAGCAAAAGTGTCACGATTTCATGACATGTCATGTTTTCATGGATGCATGCCGAGAAGAGTGCAAGGAAGCGAAAAGTGTCACGATTTCACGACATGTCATGTTTTCGTTGGTGCATGCCAAGAAGAGTGCAAGGAAGCAAAAAGTGTCACGATTTCATGACATGTCATGTTTTCACTGATGCAAGCCAAAGAAAGAGGCAAGGAGGTGAAAGTGTCATGATTTCGCGACATGCTACGTTTTCGTGGGTATAAGCCAAGAAAAGAAGTACGATGGTGAAAGTGTCACGATATCACGACATGTTATGTTTTTGCGGGGCCAAAGTTAAGAAACAGAGCAAAGAGAAAAAGTGTAGCGATATCGCTACATGTTGTATTCTCGCGGGCCGAAGTTGAGAGAAAGCGTATGGAGGAAAAAGTGTAGCGATATCGCTACATGTTGCATTCTCATGGGCCAAATCCAAGAGAAAGCGTTCGGAGGTGAAAGTGTCATGATATCATGACATGTTGTGTTTTCATGACAACAGCTACAGAAGAGTTACAGAGGCAGTTGAAGTCGACAAAGATTGATGTTAGCCGATGAAGATTAGGGTTTGCAGTCGACGAAGATTAGGGTTTGCAACCGACTAATATTAGGGTTACAGCCGACTAAGATTAGGTTTTTTATCTTGAAAATATTGTTATAAAAGGAAGGTTGTTTGAAGAGTTTGATGTTTTGTTCAGAAGTGTGACGCTCGGGTACAAAGCACAGAGTGCAAAGTTTAGTTGTCGATATCATCGAAGTCAAAGTGTGAAATGCGGTCATAAGAGCGTAGAAAGTGCAGAAGTGGCGAGATGATGGCGAAGTGCGCAAAGTGAGCAGAGAAGTCAAATCATGCTAAGTGTGAAATTTGCAAAGGAAGCAGAGTGCACAAAATGGAGAAGACGATCATGAAGACTCGACAGTGAAGTAGTAGATTGTGCGAAGTGATTGCACAGAGAGAGCAGAGTGAGCAGAGAATGCAAAGGTGAAGCAGACCAGTTAGGGTCTTGTAAAAGAAAGGTATTTTTATCATCAAACTTATAGATTCAAAATTGAAGTCCAGGTTGTAGTCTGGCATCAGGGGTTGGTGCTCCTTCCAGTAGGTGCTGGTAAATCAAGGGTTGTTGCTCCTTTCTATTGGTGCAGATAAATAAGGGGTTGGTGCTCCTTCCAGTCAGAGCTAGTAAATTGATTGTAAAGTTGTTGCTTTGCAAAGGTTGGATTTGGATGGTAGTCCAAGCAGTCATTCTTGAGGAGTAGCCAATTTGGTGAACCTCGTTAAAATCTTGTGTTGTGTGATGTTATCTTGCTATACTTGTTGTATCTGTTTATAAGTTTTAATTACTGTTGTTTTAAGAGGTGTAAATTCATCATTAAAGTACCACACTAATTCACCCCCCCCCTCTCAGTGCCATTGTAAGTCTAACACTTTCCTAAAATTCATTGTTTCCTCAAATTTTGACCTCCCCATTAGTGCAGTATAATTGAAAAACTAAATATGATATTGGGATAAAGAATTCTCTACCCAAGACCATCCCTGGATAGCATTACAATTCTAAAAACTCTTGAGAAATTTACCCAAACCTTTAGCCATAAGGATGAAAATATAGAGGGACAAGGGATCTCCTTGACGAATCCTCCTAGAGGTCAAGAAGAAAGTGGATGGTACACTATTTATTAAAACATCAAAGGAGGTCGAAGTCACACAACTCATGACCCATTTAATCCAATTATACTAGAACCCAAAAGCTTGAAGGATGTTCTGCAAAAAATGCCAGCTAACAGTGTTATAAGCCTCAGACATATCAAGCTTAATGAACATAGCATTTTTCTTAGATATATTCATAGAGTGAATAGCTTCAGAAACAACCACCACACCATTTAAAATCTGATGACCCTTAAAAACCCACCTTGCTTAGGAGAAATAAGAAAACCAAGAAATTTCTTCATTCGATCCACAATAATCTTGGTAATAATTTTGTAAGTAACATTGCATAGGGAAATAGGATGGAAAGACCCCAACGAGCTAGCATTTTAATATTTGAGAATAATAGCAAGGAAGGTTGAATTATTAGATTTAAGCATTTGCTTATTAACTTGGGATTCTTGAATAAATTTTAGTAGATCAAAAGAAAACACTTCCCAAAATTTTTGGAAAAATTATATAGGAAAACCATCAGGTCCAGGTGTTTTACCTTTTTTCATTTGAAAAACCACTGCTTTAAGTTCCTCCATTGATATGGGGTCCATTATCATCTTATTCATATCATTAGATACCAGCCTAGGATTACAATCCAAAATAAGCCTCATATTAATAACATCATGAGGACCTTGCTCAGATAAAATAGAGGAGAAGAACCTGGATGCTTCATTAGAGATATCATCAAAGGATGATAGAGTTTCCCCTTGATCATAAGTAAGTGAGACTATATCATTACCATTCCTACGGTCTAGAACCGAATTATGAAAAAAGGAGATGTTTCCATCCCATTCCAACAACCAATGAATCCGAGATTTTTACTTCCAAAAAATCTCCTCATGAAGCTCCCATTCAACAAGTTGACTAGAAAGGGAAGCTTCCATTTACAATAGATCCTTTGTCAATCCTTCATATTTAATTTGAAAAGTGATCTCCTCTAGGCTATCCTGTAGTTGCTTTTTCTTCTAAAAAATATTTCCAAAAGAATTTTTTTTCCATTGCCTGAATTTGAATTTGATAAATTGGAGGCTTTTGAAAAAATTAAACATAGCAATACCAAATTTAGGTTTCCCTTCGATCCATCACCTCTCCATATATTCATACAAATCCTTATCCCTGAGCCACATAAGTTAAATTTTGAAAGGTAGATTTCTTGGAAATGGGAATATTGAGGACTGAAAGAGAATGGGCCAGTGATTAGAGCCCCTCCAACCTAGAATTTCTGAGACGAAGCCCAACTATCATCAAACCAACTATCTTAATTATGGAATCGATCCAATATTTCAAAAATAAAATTTGTTCCACATATTCTATTAGTCCAAGTAAAGAGCCCCTTTCGAGGCTTCACATCAACAATATTAAGGAAATAAATATTGTCCCACATCAAAGTAGAAGAAGGGCCCAAAAAATCCACTCCACCATTCTTCTCCTCCAGGGACATGATATAATTAAAATCCCAAACCACAATTCAAGGATAATTGGGAGTAAGAGATTGAATGAATCTAAGATTTTTCCATAAGAGGATTTTACCTGATAAATCACTAGGGTATACACATTAGATAGAAGAATAGAAGATCTAGATGAAAAGTAGATAAAAACAACAGAGAGACAATTCTTGCTACCCACCCACCAAGAGGGAGTTAAGCTTCGTGGATCCCACAAACACACAACACCACCATCGAACCCTAGGCTCCAATAGCAAGACAGTGACCACCTTTCCATATCTTAGAAGAAATTCTAACCATATCTTCACAAGATAATTTTATTTCTTGGATAAAAACAATAATAGTTCTATGATATCTGATCAAATTCTAAGTATACTTTTGTCTAGGGTTGCTATCCAAATCCTAAATATTCCAAGATATCACTTTCATTTTTGTGGAATAGAGAAGTGAGAATCTAATTTCTTAACAATGCCAAACTCAACTAAGGATTCCCCTATCAATTTCATTTTTTATTGATTCTTATTTCTTCCTATGTTTACCACCTTATCCACCCCACATTTTTTGATAGTTTTTGGATGAATATCTAACAGAGAAGAAACTTTATTTTTTCGTTTGTCTCTAACAATCTTGTCTTGGGAGGGTTCAAACCCAGTCTCATCCTCATTTCCCTCAATCAAGTTTTCAGCAAAAGGGGAATGATCAGGAACTTTATCAAAATAATCTTACACCTCTTTGGACTTATTTTAATTTCCTACAAGAGGTTTATAAGGCACCACCCCTTACTTATCAGAAGTTTGTATTTCAAAAGAAGGATTTAGGAAAGAACAAGTACCTGGATATTGAATACAAGCATCCATATCACCTCCATTCCAGAATTACTCCTCAACATGTGGCTTCTCAAAAGTCTCAAGCACATCAAATCTATTACTAGAACCTCCCTTCCCAACACATTTATTCTAACGAACAAAAGGCCTAGATCTTGAATGAGACTTAACAGGAATAAATCCATTAGAACTGGGCATCTCATTAACCATAGGAGCTTTTCCTTTTTCCTTTGTAGATGCATCTTAAAAGTCATATGAAGAGGATGAACGCTAAGAATTCACTTTATTACAGTTTCTTTGAAGATGCCCATATTCAAGGCATATACAACATCAAAATGGGAGAGCTTCATAATCTAACTGATGGACCCAATACATGTTTCCTAGTTTACTCTTCAATGATATAGGCAATTGATTATTCAGATCTACTTCAACATAGATCCATGCAAAACAAGCAATTTTCCTATCCAAATTTTGGTAATATGGTCCAACCGATTTCCCAATAATCTCTATAATAGAATGAAGAATATTAAGCCTCCAATATTCCATAAGAAGTCATGGAAAACAAACCCACACAGGAATCCTAGAATGCCTTTCCTCCACTGGATCAAATCCTAAATCCTAAGGTTTGATAAATAATCCATATTGATTGTGAAATTAAGGACCTCCCTCAATCACTTTACTATGATTTTCCATATGGGAGAACACCACAATAAAATACCCATTAGCTGCAAGAATAATCTCTAGATCACCTTCAAGGCTCCAATTTTTTCTAACCTAGTTTTCTAAAAAAGCGAAAAAATTTGAGAACCATGAATTTACAGATGAGTGCATGCTCAGAAAATATAAAAAACCATCTGCAACAAAATTAGGATTGATAACCAAGATAGGACAATCTTTGCTTTTCTCCAATCACCCATTATTCTTCAGCTTTGAATTCAAAGAGGAATTAGAAATAGGATCAAGGGATGCATGTAGAAAAAAATACATAGCATTTGCATGATCATAAGAAGATGCATCCTTATTCAAAACAACATCCTTAAAATATAAATATCAGGGGTCACCAAGACCTCCCAAAGCTGCAATATCTAAAGCCAAAATACAACACACCTTTCACCAAACAACATATTGGTTTTAACATGAAACCCTAGATGTTCCTCCCATAAAAACCCTGCCTATTGAGTATCTCGATAACTAATTCTAATATTAGACTATCTAACATTAATTATTTTTTTGATTGATATTAAGTCTAGCATTAGAAATACATTAATTATTCTAATAATTAATGCCAATATTACACTATCTAACATTAATTTTTCTTTCGATTAATATTAAGTCTAACATTAGTAATACGTTCATTATTTTATCTAATGCTAATATTAGACTATCTAATGTTAATCATTATTTCTATTAATATTAAGTCTAACATTAGTTCTAAGATTAAGTTTTTATTTTCTTAAGCAAACAAAGCATATAATAATAATATTATACTCTAACCTTATGAAGTAACTTTAGAACCAATCCATCTAATCTATCAAGGAGATCATTCAGTCACATGCATCAAGGGAAATATATCTAAATAAAAGCATTCTTTTGATGTCTTGTACCATTGTTTTATCCCTAAACGAGTGGCTCCTTATTTAAGATAGACTCAACTATCATTGACTCATGTTAAGGAGACTCGTTGCACGCAAATTTCCTAGTTTGATGGCACAAACATGAGCATACACAAACCACAATGCACCTACATGAAAAAGGGTATTCATTCATGTTACCCTGAGTTGTTTGATGACCAAGTCATCATCATCATTTGGATTTTCAACACCTCAGTCTTGGTGATCAACTTATTCGTCCACCTACAAGAGTACATGGTCCTGTAAACACACGTAGAATCAGAAATACCATATCCTTATATATAAAAATAATAAAAATAGTGAATGCATATATCCATCCAATTGCATTAAATCTAAGCATTAAATATTATTTATCAATACAAAGTATACCTTATAAATATCATCCCAAGGTGTGTTGTGACAAATACCCAAATACATTGATGGATTTTTTCTTAATTTTAAATGCTAAAAATTTAGAATAAGTCATAAATATAGCATAGTGTTAATGAAAATCCTATATTTTGTAGTATTAACCAATTGTACAATAGTCATCTTATAGCATAAAAATATTGATTTAAACTCCATGGCCTCAATAATTGAGGGATGGCCTAAAAGAAACAACATAGGAATACTACAAGAATATGGAGAGATATTTGGGATAGCCCAAGCATTTCTAAAATCAAAATGTTTTTTTGGATAGTAGGTAATAGAAGAATTTTATCATAGGATAACCTTATAAAAAGGGGTTTTATGACCTCTCATAATGTGTTCTATGTAAAAACGAGAAGACTATAAACCATATATTGGGATACCATTCAATAGTCTAAACACTATGACAATGGATCCTTAATATGTTTGGTAAATGCATTTTGTTGAATGGTAAAATTGAGGAATGCTTAAAGCAATGGTAGATCACTTTTACAAGTGAGAATTTATAGACAATATAGGATATATCAAAAGATACAATACTTTGGATTGTATGGTTGGAAAGGAATAGAAAAATTACTAAAGGAAATGAAAGTAGTTTAGAGGTAATGGAAAAGAAGACTTTTTTAGTCATAGAGGAGTCTAAACCAACCGTATCAACTTACCAAATCCCTAATATTTAAGTAGAGAGCCTTGATAGATGGAGTCAAGTCATCAAATGGAATTATGATGTTGAGTATAGGAGAAACAAAAAGAAGGCAAAGAATATAAAGTGGAAACCATCAGAAGTAGAGTTGGTCAAATTATATTTTTATGGAGCATCTAAAGGAAATCTAGGACTAATAGTAGGAGGAGGAATAAATAGAAATAATAGGGGAAATATTTTGTCTCATTATGCTTTTAATAGTGGATTTAAGAAACTGAAGCTTGGGTAGCTTTGGAAGGGTTAAAAATGTGTAGACAAATGAAATGGAAGAGTATAGATGGAAGGTGATTCACTAATAGTAGTAAATGCAATTTTATATAAAATCAAAGAATCCATGGAACATACAAGAGATTATTATGGAAATACAAAACTTTGTTGCATATTTTGAAGAAATTAGATTTACATATACTTTAAGGGAGGAAAACAAATGTGCATATAGGCTAGTCAATAGAGGGGTTTTAATTGAGGATCGTGATGTTAAATTCTCTTTTTCATGGTTAGAGGAACTAGTAAGTTTAGCTAAAGTTGACAAGAAATTTTTTACTGCTTGAATTAAATAATGATTAAGATATATTTTGATGTTTTTTATTGGTAATATTTGTTTTATTTTCTAACATTAATATGTTTTCATATAAACTAATTATTATAATTTTATGGTTACAATTATGCTTTACGATGGAAACTAATAATCCATATCTAGTAATGCAATTTATGATAGCATAAAGTTTTGGAAATATTAATCTACTAAGATACAATGCATACACAATAAAGATGGATTTTTGGGATTTTGAAGGCTAATACAAAAAAATATCAAGAAAGATGCCAAATTTTGGAATATTTGTATTCAGACCAAAATTTGAAGAAAATCCATAAAATAAAAATCAAGAAGTTAGACATTCTATGAAAAAATATGTAGGTATCTAGATATAGCAACTCAATTGATATACGAATTGAATTTGTTTGTAAACTCTCAAGATCTAAAGGAGAGAGTTGTAATTTTCCAAGGATGGGGGACCCAAGTACAACCCCTTTTTTTCCAACAAAAATAATAAGGATGGCCTAAAAGAAAATTACCATCAAAAAAATAGACATGAGATTCAAAGGGACAATTTTTTGCAACTTGAATACCTTTTACTTTCCTTCCATTTTTTCCTTTTAGAACGCTATCCCTAATGCCTCTATGAGAATAATTAAGATACAAGTGTTAGGTACCCAAGATAAGTATTTAATATTAAAATATTGTATTAATATTATAATATTATACTAGATATTATAATCCCATATGTATAGATAAGTGGGAGTGGTTGGTAGTTGGACATTATAAATATAGAAAAAGACTCATAGAGAAGACATGATGAAGAGAATAATATTGTATTGTTAGGACCTCATGTTGATTTTTTAAGGAGTGGTTTGCTTGCAATAAAGAGCATTGTACGATGTTACCCTACCTTAAGGGTTTGAATTATAAATTGAATAAATTGGAGTTATATATTTATTTCATTATAAATTTATTGTGCTTAAGATTTGTAGATGAATGTTGTTATTTTAGTAAATATAAATGATATTGCAAATTATAACAAGCATTTATATGGATGAGCAAAGGAGGTTCATAACATGTGGTATTAGAGTACTTTCTAGGGTTGTGTTTTGCTATAGAAGCATCAACACTAGAGAAAATTCTAATACTAAGTTTAACTACAAAAGGTTTAGCGCTTAATAAGAACCTATAGTGGGCTAATAACCACTTGCAGGATTGGTTTTAAGTCTCGATTGCTTAAATGAGGTAAGTACTTGGGCTAATAATTTCCCTAAGACTCATTTTGAGTAACCTAGGAACCCTAGAGTAACTGGTTTGAGTGTGTCTCCTATGAAAAGGATCAATATCCACATACCTTGTTAGTATTATTTTTACCCTATGAGAGTATACAAAGAGTTATCATTTAGAGGTAAAATTGTGGTTGGTTTTTCAACAATTATTCCTTAGATAAATTTTCTTTGTAATTAAAGAGTTGTACTGACTTAAACAACCTTTGTGGCCAATGAGATTTATATTAATCCATTAGGGAGTCAAATTTTGGGACCTTATTCATTGTCAAAAGTTCCATACAAGTGCCATACAACCATCACTAATAACTTCAATAGAGTAGATAGTTACCAATATAAAAAAATAGTTTATAGTTAATAACAGTTTGTCTAAAAAATAAAAAGTTAGTCTAAAGTTGGTAGAAAATAGTTGCAGTTGGTAGTAGTTTACAAAAAAATAGTTTATAGAGTAAACCATTATAAATACTAGTCATGAATGTAGAAAACACTTAATTCACAAAGTAAGTCATTATCAAAAAAAATAGTCTATATAAGAGGTCATTATCAGTTGCCAGAAATACACAACCTATATGTTGTTAACAATTGTAAGCAAAGGGCCAAAAAAAGTCCACACAATAGCAACTTGTACTTTTGGTAGTATTCCATAGTGTAGCAATTACAATTTGGTTGCAGTGTAAAAATACTCAATCTGCAATTTGATAGCAGTTCAAAAAAGGGGGCCTATCATTTGTAATAGTCTGAAAATGGTAGTTTGTTATAAAAAAATCTATAGTTTGGAATAGTTTAGAAAAAAATCTAAGCTTTGAATTTTTTTGGCGGGAGATTTGAGGTCATGGAGTTGCCAATATTCACTAGAAAAATATTAATGTTCAAGAATGGTGGATGGAGTAAATATTTATATTTTTATGATTATTGGTGGAAAGCCTACCTTGGCAGATTTTTAGACAAAGAAGCTCTTTCTTGGTGGGTAAGTTCTGTCAAGAAAAATAAAAATTACACTTGGGATGAAATGGAGCAAGTATTTTTGAGTCAATGGGACCCATATAACAAGAAATACATAAAAGAGCCTAAAGATATGTCAAATTAAGGGCATAAGAGTGAAAATCATATAAAAGGAAGCACAACTTGAATTTCAGAGGAGTTAAAAATTATTCAAAATGATCTATGCCTACCATAATGCATAGAAGAAATAAACAAAATAAACAAACATTTGCGTAGAAGAAATAATCAAGCAGATAATTTGTGAGAAATTTGCAAAAAAAAACGAGGAGGATGATAGTGTACATATTGAAGGAAGCACCAAAAGCTATGGAGAAATATTTGAAAATATTAAAACGTTAATAGAAGAGGTCAATAAGCTTCAAGAGGAATATAAAAAATAAATAAAGAGGACATGATAGAAGGAAAAAATATAGATGACAACATGCAAGTTGATAGTGTATCACCCTTGTAGAGTATACAAGATGACTTTAAATAATTGGTAGGAGAACCATTGATAAAAATAGAATATTTTAGAATGCCATAACAACATTTAATTCATTTACACCAACTATAACAAAAACCAATATTTTTATAATATCATGTATAAAACTCTAGGAAACCCTATCATATCCTTTGCTCATATCTAATTCCATAAGCATACTTGGTCTTTTCATTGAATAAAGAGACTGTATGGCCTCTCATGCGTTTATTATGCCATAAAGAATTTATTTACCATTAAAAAAACCACCTTGTTCCTATGAGGTAGTTTAATCTAGAATGCCTTTAAACCTAATTGCCATAATATTTGAAAAAATCTTATAAATCATGTTACAAAGGCTTATTGGATGTAAATTATCAAAATATGTTGTCTTACCTAAAGTGGAATTGATCTCACTTAATATAGACTTTCTTTTTGAAGCCTCTTAAACCACAACTAACATATCACTCTTTAATAAATCATAAAATTAATATATATATATATGAAATCCATTTGGGCTAATGCCTTATTAGGAAAAAAAAGGGAAAATTACTTCGTGTAGCTCCTCAATATATATCTTCTTCATAAACCTTTCATTTTTTCCTTGTGTGATAATTGATGGCATATTTTGTAAAACCTTATCTTGTACCTCCTTATCTTACCCAATATCTGATATTATTTCTGAAATAATTAATTGCTTCTTTCCTTATACCTTTTTCTTCCTTAATATTTCTTCCACATATATTATAAAATATTTTTGATGTGATAGATTTTTTTTTTTTGTATGAAAATATTTTTTTTTTCTATTTCCTTTCTTGAGTCATTTCTCCCTAGACTTTTGAAATCAGTATGAATCGTTTTTAAATGCACTATATCAAAAGTAATTGTTTTTATTTCACATTAGAATCCTAATCCATTCCATTAGTTTTTGTTATCTCTTGTAAAATTTTGAGTTTGAATTTAATTTATTTATTTTATTTAAAAATGTTACCAAAGTTTTTGGAATTCCACTTTATTTTTTCTTTTAAATATTTTATATTTTGAACAAACCCATACATATATGAAATGTCAAAATTTGCTTCATCCCACCATAACATAACCATTTAGAAAAACAATGAGGACCTGGACCCACATAAAATAGAAGTGAAATGGTTGTGGGTGATGTTTATTGGGTAAATCACAAGTCAAAAGAATGTATTTGAGATCCGATCCTACTTGCAATAAAATATATGAAGAGATTGTATGTTTTGTTTGCAACCATATATTCGATAAAAAGAATTTATCCAATATTTCTACAATATGAGTTTTCCCAATGCATCTATTATCCCATGTATATTAAAAAATTGAATTCTAACATCCCAAAATCCATTTGAATTTATAAATGAAGAAAAATATTGCAATGCTTTAGACCATCATAGAGTATCACCCTTATTTTAAAAGGAGATAGAACAATTTTGAAATCACCCCCAAGAATTAATGGATCACAATTAATACAAAAATATGCTAAGGTTCTTACAACATATTTCATGAGGAGTAAGTATAGTTGGAGCATATACATTTATAACCCCAACTTTAATGTTTTCCTCTTTCCTACAAAATAGTCCAACAACCCAATTACTTTTTTCTTTTAAGAATTTTCCATCCCATTTGCATATATCCTGTATTTTTGTACTACTACTTAAAGCTCTTGTAGAAGAAATAACTAGATAGCCAAGCATCTTCCAAATTGTTTTAAAATCATATTTACATTCCTTACTACTTAATTTTATTTTTTATATTAAAATAAACTCAAGACTATAACAACCTATCAATTCCTTAATAAATCTTATTTTAGGGGTCTTATTCATAGCCCAAACATTCCATGATACCATTTTCATCATCATTACTTTATATTTTTGTTAGTGGGAATAGTCTCACTTCTTGTTAACACCTATGATATTTTTATCTAGATTCCCAAGTCGATGTCCCTTTAAGATAATTTTTCTCTTTTTTCATGCTTTGATGCAATTCCTCTCCTTTTCCATTCCTACCAAAACTCTCATTTTCATCAATCTCTTCTATTTTTAGATGTCATTCATAATGAGACTTATCTTCTAAATATTTATGTTACCCTAAAGAATCTAAAATGCAAGGAATAACCTCATAAACACTTTCTTCTTTATGTTGCCTTGAAAGCCCTAAAGTGTATAAAATAATCCTCCATAGTCATTACTTTCTTATGTTGCCTTGAAAACCCTAAATTTTCTTGGATATCCTCCATATGATTTTGTTTATTGTGCTACTTTTGAAACCTTAAAGTGTAATGAATACACTTTTTACTACTTTAATTTCTATTGCAAGGAGAAGATTTTATGCTATTTGAGGAAAATGAAGATGATTTACCTAGATTAACCTTGACCTTCTTCACCTCATTTGCTTTAAAATTTGTCTTCCAATATTCCTTTGCACCTTTAAATCCTTTTGTATTTGAACTTGCACATTGCACTTTCTCATCTCTTATGTTATTTTTTCTTCTAATGGTTGACTCAAGTGAACTATAATAGCCTTTACCATTTGATGATGTATAGGGGTTTTTCTTACCACTTTCCAAGGAGTGGAAAAACCTTGATTTTCCTAGCTTCTCTTATGATATGATCTCTTTGTTTAATTTTAAGGTTTACCTCATGCCAAAAAAAATTCATCTCTTTCCCCATCATTTTCACTCTACAATGTCTTACCATGTGTTTGATTTTATGACATTTATGATATTGAAATGTAATATTTTCATAATCCACTTGTTGATATCATTCTCTTGATTCAAATTTAATCCTAATGGACTATGGTAAAGGTTTTGAAATACCCATGGCAACACATATTTGAGTGTATATAGAATGCCTTCTCTCCTTAATAGTTGGTTTATCCTAGATAAACTTGTCTAGAGTGTTGACAATATTCATTAAGACCTTCTTATTGATGAATTTTATAAAGAATTCTAAAAATCTAATCCATATCGAAATAATTTTAATAATATTTGTATCCATATGAAAATTCTCATTTCATGGTGTTAATATAATCATATTTACCCTTAAACCAAGGGCCTCCATCCATTAATTTAACCTCTATTTCTGACTATAGAATATAATGAGGAAAATTCCTTTTAGAAAAAAAGTTATAAACTAATTTGAACTCAATCCCACTTCTTCTTGATCCCTTTAAGTCTCAAAAAGCCTAGCTAGTATCCATGGAACTTCTATATTAACCCTTTGGTTTTAAGAACCATTATATCATGGTCGATCATCTCATCCTTGATAATCACTTCTAGTTTAGTATCTGCTAGTTGGATAGGATTTTCCATAGATTCCTTCTTCCTCTTATTGTTAACTAGGGCATATTTACTTTTAGTAAGGACTTTAAAAATGATTTTCTTTTCATGTTATCTAGATTTTATTTACATGCATCCTTTAGTTTATGAGTTTATCCTAAGAGCTAGAACAAGAAGTGGCATTCACTCCTTGTTTGCACTTTACTTCCTACGTCCTACTCACGCCTCCTAATTACCCCTAACTTCACTCACACTCGCTCTCATACTCTTAATAAATTATCATATATTATCAATGTGATATAATTTATTTTTCTATTTTCAAATGACAAGAAGAAAAAAGAACTACAAAGTTTGGTTCTAGAAAAATAGATTTACAAGAGCAAGTATTTGTATCTCATTGAACATTTTTACTCAAGAAGATTAAACCTATTTAAAATATTTAAAATTATCATTATTTTTTTTTACCTTCAATCATTCAAAATATTGAATAGTCTACCCAACAAGCACTTGACAACTATCATATACCCTATCCACTTTAGGTAATAGGTTTTAATTATTACTATAATCTCCCTTTGAGACTAATAAATATGAACTAAGAATACTATTGATCCAATTGTTGGAACACATTTTAAACAAAGGTAAATATAAAAAAATTAAAGGAAGGTGAGCTACCTTTTGTAACATTAAACTTTTATCATAGGCTTTAAGTTGAAGCTTCCTAAAAGACCCAATTATTGCTGCTATTTTCATCATTATTTTTATATGCAAAAGAAATTTTGACACGTAACTAGGTTCCCATGAGTGTTTTATCCTCATTGTAATATGTTGTCTTTGTTTATACTCTACACCACTGATTTATTGTTCTCAACGTAGTTAGCATATATTTCATATTTTCTATTATTACATTATTGTTAGGCTTATTATTAGTTAGCTATTCGTTGAGCGACATCTTGTTGTGATCCGCTTTGTATGGGCTAATTAGAGCCTAAGTTTGTATTATTTAACTACGCTTGGTTAATATATTACGATCGCTTGCTCTATCATGGTATCAGAGCTTGTAAAGAAGCATTTCCAAAATTGTGAGTTCAATCTAACGTCTTGGAGGTGCATAACGACATTTGATGTGTAAAGAGAAGTCATGTCATGCATGGACGATCGTGTGGAGTCTCACTGTGCGTAAGAAAATCAAATTGCAGTGAAAATGAGAGATTTCTTTGTCTTGTTGAGAAATATTTGAGGATGTCGTGTTTATCGAAGAGAACGTTTAAACTTTACTGAGCTTTACCTCCGGAAGCCATCGAACCGCCGTCGGGATCATCATTTTTAAAAAGTTTACGGTTTACATTTATGCTTGATGAAAATTTGCTGCAAAGAAGTACATCAAATTGCAGAATTATGTTCGATCATTAACTTTAGTGTCCTTCCAATTTGGCTTGCATAGAACGTGATTTTGATGCTAAAAGTCACACTGTGGCGTGAGAGGAGACCGACGTGATGTTGATGATTTAAAAAAAATGTGATTGGAGCCCGAGACACGTTACTTATTCATCATCAATGATCTTGCCTCCGCTCTAGTGGCGATCTCTGACGAATCGCAGGAACTCTACTAGCGTATTGAACACAGTCAATACGCAGGAGGAATCACAACCAGATAAATAGAACCTATTGGAACTGAGACCAACACGCTCCCACTGCTTAATGGACCTTTTGCCATTCACTGTGTAGCTCTTCGTACACGTCTTCGCACTCGACGGCTGGCTCAAGAAAGGATCGAAGAACTACGCGAATTCTGGATCGCTACAAACCGTGCACGGTGGCGTTGCTTGAGTCTGCACTAAGATCGAAGGCTACACAGCGACAACAGAGCGTGGACGAGCTCGGGGAGACTCCTCAAATATGAGGGGGTCCCCTGATCCTTTCGGATCAGCCCGCTAGCCCACCTGGTTGTGGGCTGAGCGGTAGGGCTCAGGGAGCCCTGAGGTCACGGGTTCGAGTCCCGTCGACCCCCCCCAAAAAACAAAGGTATAATTTTTTTTTATTTAAAGTTTTTTTTTATATTCTTTAATTAAAATTAAACTTAATAACATTCTAATTTATTTTATAATAGTTTTAAAGTTATTATTTATTTTAAAACATTATAAATATACTTTTTTACTATATAAAATAAAGTTATTTGTTTTAATTTTAGTTATAAAAGAATGTTTTTAAAAATGCTTTATAAAGAAAATTTTTAAAGGGGGGAGTATTTTTTTTTCAAAAATCAAAGGGGGATAGAGAGTTTTTTTTGAAAAAGCAATTTTTGGCATTATTGTAAAGGTGCATTTTCGGCAGCGCCCGACACCTAGTGGTTTATTTTATGTGGGCACTTTTATGTTGTATGTTGCATTTTTTCTTGCTTTGCACTACATCATTAAAAGTTAAAATCAAATTCACTCCCTAAGTCCCCGAAATAATTAAAACCCATCCGTGCAATTTATTGCATTGTAGTGTTCGGTATTTGTGATACCTCTGGCCAGCACTTACAGGTAAAGTTGTCGTGATTGCGCTATTGTATCCGCCGCCTAATATAGCTGCCAAAACGACGTCTGAGCTTGTTCTCTATAAATCGTCGGGGAGAGATAAGTTTGCCATTTTTTTGCATTTTTTACTCCATCCATTACCCTAATAGTTCTTGTGTTTAGGCGTAAATCCTGACGAAAGTTCTGAAATCCAAAGTGTTTAGGGGAAGTTACGCCCCACGCATGAGGATTGCAGACTTTCTATGGTAGGTGCCATCAACAAGACTATTCCCTTTCAGTACTGCTTAAGTACCACGTATCGTATGATCTCTAAAAATTACCTATAGTTTCCCTCACGTAAGGGCGGGTGATTTTTTTTTGATCTTTCTAAATACCTATAGTCTCCCTCACGTAAGGGCGGGTATTTTGTATGGTATAACGGCCTAGCAAAAGGTATATCGAAAGGGGGACCAATTGGTGTTATAAGGAACCTTCACCATGTCTGCAAAATTAATGACCGATTCTCATCAATTGTTGAAAGGTCCTAATTACACACCATGGAAAAACAAGATGAAGGCAATCCTAGCAATGGATGACTTATGGGATGTTGTATCTGGAGCAACAACAAGACCTTCATCTGCTGCTGGCGCTACAACTCCATCTGTCGTTCAGAAAGACTTTGACAAGAAAGACAACAAAGCAAAAGTGCTCATTTTGCTTGTTGTGTCTGATGAAGTTCAACCCCATATTGTTGACTGTGAACATAGTAAAGAGGCATGGGATGCCCTTAATACTATATATGAGGGAAAGAATGATTCCACTATTCTATTTCTTCAATCTCAATTACACAGTCTAAGCATGAAGCAGGGGGAGACAGTTGAATTTTTTCTTTGTAGAGTGTCTGAATTGAAGGCAAAGTTGAACTCTTTGGGAGAACCAGTTGATGACAAGCTCCTTACCTCAATTGTATTGAGAGCTTTACCTGATTCTTATAGGGTGTTGATCACTTCCCTTCGGGTGTCACAACGAAAAGTTACTTTTGTAGAGTTGGTTAATATGCTTCAAGAAGAGGAGGCACGCCAACTACAACGAGATGATTCTTCTAACACTGCCCTCTACACCAACAGAAAGGGGCCAAACAAGAAGAAGGGTAATTTTTCGAAAGGAGGTGGTTCTCAAAAGGATTCAAAAGGGAAACAACCTCAACAACCAAAAAAGATATTGCAAGATCTGTGACAAAGAGGGTCATGATACAAACAGATGTTGGCATAAGAATAAACAACCTAAACAGAAAGGCCAGAACAAACCACCCAACAAGAACAAGCAACCCAAGGTGAATGTTGTTGTTGAAGAATCTGACTTGGATTCTAAGTGGGCACACAAGGTGCTCATGACTACCACAGCCTCCAAGCAGACGGATCCTGTATGGTATGTCGATTCTAGCGCTAGTAAGCACATGACTGGCGACAAATCGTGGTTTGAGTCCTTTGAGGCCAAAGAGGGCAAACCTGTCACTATTGTTGATGATAAAACCTACAAGGTTCAGGGAGAAGGTACTATTTTAGTTACTCTTTTTGATGGCAAGTGTCATATTGAAAAAGTCCTCTATGTTCCAGGATTGGCGAACAATTTGTTGTCGATCACACAAATTCTGGACAAAGATATGGTTGTGAACTTTAGTGTTGAGGGAGGCAAGAAGTGTTGTTCTATTACCAGGAGGGGTAAGAAGATTGCAACCGCTTCATTTAAGCATGGCTTATTTGCCTTAGATGCTATCTCTACTCCACATGTCGCCATGACAGTCTCTACAAAGGAGGCAACTTCCCTATGGCACAAGAGATATGGGCATCTTAGTTCTGGTTACTTACTTGAGCTAAGTAAGTATGAAATGGTAAAGGGTCTTCCTTCCCTTTCTACCACATTGCCAGTGTGCTCTGACTGTTTGGCAGGAAAGCAACATAGAGTACCTTTTGAGAAAAGCTCTACAAGAGCAAAGAAACCTCTGGAGTTGATTCACACCGATCTGTGCGGTCCTTTCACACCCATCAGTTGTGGGGGGAAGAGGTATTTTTAGTTATTTGTAGATGATTACTCACGAAAAATGTGGGTGTTCTTTCTTACTCTGAAATCTGAGGCATTTGGTTTCTTTCAACAATTCAAGAAATCTGTTGAGAAGGAGTCAGGGGCTTCTATAAAGACTCTCCGCTCAGATCGAGGGGGGGAGTTTACCTCTAAAGAATTTTTTGCATTCTTGGCTGCACATGGGATCATGAGACAGTTAACTACTACTTATACTCCTCAACAAAATGGAGTTGCTGAAAGGAGGAATCGTTCCATCATGGAAATGGTTCGTTGCATGCTCACAGGAGCTAGTCTTGGGCAACTATATTGGGCAGAAGCTGTCACCACAATAGTATATCTGTTGAATAGGGCACCCACAAAGGCCCTACAAGGAATGACTCCACAGGAAGCATGGAGTGGTAGGAAACCCTCCATTTCTCATCTACGCATTTTTGGATGTAAAGCTTTCATGCACATACCAAAAGAGAAAAGGAAGAAGCTAGATGAGAAGACATTGAAGTGTATTCTTCTTGGCTATGATGAGCACTCTAAGGGTTATCATTTGATTGATCCCTTGACCAAGAAGATACACATTAGTAGAGATGTAGTTTTTGATGAGGCTTTCACATCAGGAAACACATCAGATGTATACCTAGACCTTGTGGAAACTAAGGTTGAGAAGTCTCCTTCATCAAAGGTTGGAGGTCCTTCTTCATCTTCTTCAACACCTCAGAAGAAGAATCCAAAGTGGTATACAAATACAATCAAATATTCTAAGCTATCCACTCCACCAGATTTGACATTGGATAGGCCTCGTACTCGCAACATGGCTCGACAGGAGAAAGCTGCAACAGAGAATACTGGGGTTGATGATCTGTGTCAATATTTTGAGGAACTTTCTGTAGATCCAGAGAGAGATACAAAAGATATGGATATTGATGATGACAGGGTGTTTATGTCCTCAATAGATGATCTTGAACCTGCATCAGTGCAAGATGCTCTTGGTGAGCCTCAATGGAAGGCCGCTATGGATGCAGAGTATAAGTCTTTGATGAAAAACAAAACTTGGAAGCTTGTCGATCTGCCATACGGAAAGAAGCCCATAGGCTGCAAATGGGTGTATAAAGTTAAGTATAAGGCATATGGGACAATAGATAAGCATAAATCCCGACTTGTTGCAAAGGGCTATGCTCAAAGAGAAGGCATTGACTACGAGGAAACTTTTGCACCTATTGCTCGGATGACAACCATTCGAGTTCTTTGTGCTATGGCAGCACAGTATGGGTGGAAAGTACACCAAATGGATGTCAAGAGTGCTTTTCTAAATGGTGATCTCCAAGAAGAAGTCTACATGACTCAACCGGAAGGATTTGAAGTGGAAGGCCAACAGCAGAAAGTTTGCAAATTGGTCAAATCCTTATATGGTTTGAAACAGGCCCCTCGGGCTTGGTACATAAAAATGGATAATCATCTACTACAGCATGGATTTAAGAGATGTCCGTCAGATGCAAACCTCTATTTCAAGAAGCAAGGCTCTAAAATAGTGTTGCTTGTACTCTATGTTGATGATCTACTCATAACAGGGAGTTCAGAAACAATGATCTCTACTGTCAAACAGGATTTGAGCAAATCTTTTGAAATGACAGATCTCGGACTTCTCCATTACTGTCTTGGTCTGGAAGTGAACCAGAAGGAGCACTACATCAAAGTGTCTCAGAAAAAATATGCCAAGACACTACTAGAAAAATATCGCATGACTGACTGCAAGCCGATGGCAACACCAATGGAAATAGGTCTTCAGTTATCGCGATATGACAAATCACCTCAGGTAGATGCTACTCTCTATCGTCAGTTGATTGGGAGTCTCATATATCTGACCAACACTAGGCCAGATATCGTATTTGTTGTCAACTATCTTTCGAGGTTCATGCAGGAACCTAAGACTACACACTGGAAAGCAGCAAAGCGAGTTCTTCACTATGTCCGTGGCACAATGGAATATGGCCTAGAATACAAGAGGAACAACAAATTCTTCTTACATGGATACACGGACTCCGACTATGCCGGATCATATGATGATCGTAAATCAACTTCAGGATATTTGTTTCATCTTGGATCTGGTCCTGTCTCTTGGCACAACAAGAAGCAACAGGTGGTTGCTATTTCATCAACAGAGGCAGAATATCGCGCCGCACGTGAAGCTGTGTGCGAAGTGATATGGTTGCATCGCATCCTGACAAGTATGGGTCTTCCATCAAAATCTCCAATACACTTGTTCTGCGACAACATGGGTGTTTTGAATCTTGTCAAGAATCCAGTACATCATGAAAGAACCAAGCACATTGACACACAATGTCACTTCATTCGAGACGAAGTTCCAAGGCACCGAATTCAGCTTCAGTACATTCCCACAAATGCTCAAGTTGCAGACATTTTCACTAAGGCACTTGCACGTGTCAAATTTGAATTGTTTCGCAGCTCTCTTTGTATTGCAAAATGATGTAATCAGGGGGATGTTAGTATAGCTAGTAGTTATCCTATTACCCAAATAATGTAATAAGGGGGGATGTTAGCATATATTTCATATTTGCTATTATTACATTATTGTTAGGCTTATTATTAGTTAGCTATTCGTTGAGCGGCATCTTGTTGTGATCCGCTTTGTACGGGCTAATTAGAGCCTAAGTTTGTATTATTTAACTACGCATGATTAATACATTATGATTGCTTGCTCTATCAAATGTGTCCTACCTAAGAGAAAAGGGAATTCCCTTCTAGTTATTCACATACATGTTTTGGTTAATGCATTATTTGAATGCCTTGGCTCTTCATTACCAAATTTCAAAGGAAGAAAAATAATAAATCTTGATTTTTAAAAGTCTATTTACTAATGCCAAAAAAACATCCCCATCAATAGAGCACACATTACAGTTATTCAAAATCCTTACAGAACAAAACCAAACCTAAAAGGGTGAATACACAATATAATTAGGCATAGCAAAATAAACTAGAAATCCTAAACTATAGAATTATAACTCGAAAACTCGACATCAACCCAATGTAAAATTATTAAAAAATTTTGGCCATATAGGTGTCTTCCTAATGCAAAATTATTGGAAATTTTGTGTCAGATGGCGAAACCATTTTTTCATCTTCTTTTCCTTGTCGAGGACTACGAGAACATTGAAAGGGGGGGAAATTTAGATTCATCTAGAGGAACTATCAATTCCATCGATGATGGCTATGCATCCAATGATATATTGTGACCATTGTTAAGATACTCCAAAACATTGTAGTTGTTGTCCAACTAAATATTGGTCATATGAAATCGCTTCTCTAGAGCAACACCTTCTTCTATAGATCCCCTTCTAGCGCTACGAGAGTGCTTGGAATTAGCTGAAGAAAATATACTAGAGGAATCTGAAGCAAGCACTACTACAACCCTTTGTTGAGATCGAGGAGCCACATTGTTGGTAGTTTTAGCTACAAGATCAAATTTTTCCTTTCCATATACTTTTTTTACCGGTTGTGAGACATGTACCGATTTGGATTGTGTACCTTTAGAAGCATCCAAATGTACATTTTTACACCCTTCCACAGTTGTCCAACCCTCCTCCTAAGGTTGAGGAGTGCACTTGGTGTGGTGGGGCTCTGCTTGTCCCTGTTATGCGGCATCAAAGGACAATATTTGATCTTATGTTCTGAGGATTGGCATCGAAAATAAGTGTTGGGAAAATTAATGTAGAGGACCAGTTGGGTTAACACAATATCACCAACTTGTATGTCAATAGACTCCTTGAGATCAATCTCAACACAAACACATTTTTTAGGGTGTGCATGGAAAAAATTGTGCCTCCACCAAAAAGACACGCCCAAGAGGGTTGCTATGCGATTGAGAAAGGACCACAAAGGTAGAGGGAGTCCTGGGAATTCCACCCACACAAGGACTTTGGTAGATCTTTCCTCAAAAATAGAGAAGTCATGAGTCCAAGGAGAAAAAACAAAGAGCTTGTCTAGAAAGTCATGTTTATATCTGCATTTTTTGTTTTGTTTTTAAAAATATATTTTTATTTAATATAATGTTTTTTACATCAAAAAAGTCCATTTACAAAAAGAGTATTTATGTTCTTAGCACCTTCCTTTAATTAGTTTATATTTACAAAAGTCCATCAGTACCTGTACCACTAACAGTACAAGTCTATGCATCTGCTACAATTTTACCACAACCAAGAGCATCATCTATACATTTGGTACAATTTCACCTCAACCAAAACCATCATAGAAACTGAACATCCCAACAAAAAGCCGGGCAAGACGGACATTAAACTTTTAATAACATAGGCCGTAGCATTCACGGTACGCAACTCTAAGGATTTACTTCAAAACTTCAATTTCTCATATTTTCGTTGACGTTCTTATAATATTGAGCCCCTCTTGCCTTCGTTTGTTCCGTCCTTGGACGCACATAAGCCACTCTCAGCCTCATGCGTGCCTATAGAAGTTGCGTACCTACTGCTCCTCCGCTCTATGTTGGTGATCCAATTGACACCATGTCGAGCCAATGGAGATTGCCCCTCTGCTTAATCTTTCTCTGCCTAACTATGGCTTCTACGAGCACTGCTCAAGGTAAATTATTTTCGTTCTATTGCCTGCTATTATAGACTAGATTAGGAATATGTATAAACGAATTTGATGGATGTAACATGGTTCAGGTTTTATGAAGAAGAAGACTATCATGCTGATGAACAATTGCAGCTTTCCTGTGTGGCTTGCCATATCTTCATGGAATACACATGCTGAGGATACACCTGGAGAAGTCCCAATAATGTTGAAAGAGGGGGAGTCATCTTCTTTGACGTTGGATCCGTCCTGGTCGGGAAGCATTTGGGGAAGGCACGGTTGCATCTTCGGACCTTCTGGAATTGGACACTGTGATTCCGGTGACTGCGGAGGAAAGCTAAGCTGTGAACATGCAGGGGCCGGGAGACCCATGCCGTCCGCAATTACCACGGCTATATTTATGAATGGATCTTCTGCGGTTAGTCTCGAGAATGGGTACAACATTCCAATCTCCATCGATGTTCCTGCAAATAATAAGGAGATTAGTTGCTATTCCATGGCCTGCAACGCAGATGTGACTTCTGTTTGTCCCAAGACTTTACGAGTAGCCGACGATGGGGGCGTGGTCGTGGGTTTTAAAGGTTCATGCGATGCGTATTTGAGATCATGCAGTCAGCCTGAGTTCGCATCGACATTTCAAAGAGCACGCTCGCAGGCTTTTCCTTTTCAGGAAGAAGCGTTTTGTCCTCCCACAATGTCTTACACGCTTAGGTTTTGCTTCTAACGCTATGTCACATCTGGCGTGCCTGTAAAAGTTGTGAAGCCTATATTATCTCTTTTTAACATCTAATGAAGAATGCATCTGCCTTTTCCACTCTCTTACAGATAAATACCTTTCGTTTTAATGAGGTGGAATATATATATAGGGTTTATATGGGTTTGAAATTTTTTTAGTTTTGTTTTTTTTATGGGATTGAAATTGTTCGTAGTTTTGTTTTTTTAAATAAATTAATGTTATTGAGTTAATACTGTTTAAGAATTTAATTTAAATTTTATTTTCGAAATTAAAGAGTTTAATCAGTTAAATTATTATAATAAAATTGAAATTGAATATTAAATGATAAATATAATTTTTTTATTAAAATTTCAAAATTAAATTAAAAAGCTAAAAAAATAATTACATTAAAATTAAATTGTTCTAACATTAATACTATCAAAAATAAATACACAAAATTATGTTACATTGTACCAAAAGCTCAATATTTTCAAAATGTTTTAAAAAAATTGATTATGTCTAATGGAGGTCTCTACATTTTATAATGGGTCCATGAGTTATATTTAGAGGAATATCCATCCATTGATTGTTGTCCTTTTCGTTTGTTATTCTTATGGCCACTAGATGTAGGGGACCACATGACTAGACGACCACACTTCACATAGAATAACATAGTAGGGAAGATTTGACAGCATGGTAATCGGATTCAAAGGAATGCCTCCAAGGTTTTTTATAAAATGTTTCAAAGGAATCGATTATGTCTAATGAAGGTCTTCACTTTTTGTAATGGGTCCATAAGTTATATTTAGAGGAGTATCCATTCAATGGAATACCTCCAAGGTTTTTTACATGATTGACTCCTTTTAAGATGTGATCTTCAACGCTCTCTATTATAACCTACCTATCTATTGGGTGTATAGAGGAAAAGGTAAAAGAATGCAAAAACAAAGACAATGGAAAATAAAAAAGGTCCCAAGCTAATCTAAGCTCACCAAGGGTGATGCACCAAGATCATAAGATTCTTCTACACAACAGTGGGATAAATGAACATGTGAATCATCTGTAGACAATGCACAAGGAAGACTTTCTCTTCTCAAAACATATAGATAAGAATAGATTGCACATACAAAAAATGGGACAGAGATAAAGTGGTTAATGCCTCTTATACATGAGCATAAATATACACATACAAAAGAAACATGATAGAAATATTCTAGTAGCCACAACTTCTAGTATATATATTACAAATTCTGCCAAATGTAAGGGCTCGAAAGCATATCCACAAAACAACTTAGGTTTCGAGTCTAGACTATTATATAGAATAAAATGAAAGGAAAGCTATATACAAGGCCTAAGAATTGAATAAGAAATACATCGATGCTTTGTAAAGCCTAAAATTTTACTATTTATATACAAATTGAGGGGGTTTTTCCTATCAAAGTTGCACATGATTTTCTGACAGTGTATCTCTACTGCTCTCTTGATTTGATCCTCCTTATATTAATTTTAGACCTTTGAGGTCTCTAGATTTAGAATCATCAATTCTAAGTTTCTGGATCCTCAACTACCACCATAAGGATCCTAAAAATTGAGTATATACACCTTATGTAATTAATGTTATCATATTTGGGGGTGTTGATAATGTAGTTGTCATGTTCCTACCTTCAATAGGCCAACCACTTTTCCTAGATTGTTGAGCCTAAATAATATCAATAGGTGATGTTTAACTACTTTCAGTAATTACTCACTAGTCCAGCTCAAGTACCTATTTGGAGGCTTGTACATTAGCCATAAAGTCTCATAATCTGGTCTTTCTCCCTCTTATTAATCTACTATATCTAACCACTTATTTTGTATTGGTTATTTTTACATCATACCTAGTTTCTTAGGGCACTTTTGCCTTCAACCCCCTTCTATATTTGAAATGATCCAAGTCATGGATCTTAGTTTTGGATGAATGTTGAAACTTTTATTTGTCTTCCCTTATTAGACCTTTATAAAAATTCCACATCTTGGCTAATCCTTTGTTTGAAGGTCCCTAAAAATCTTGTGTCAGACTTTTCCTTGGATAGTCTAATTGTTGAAACTTTTGTTGCATCCACCTTTGGATTCACAACCGACAAGTTAGAAAATAATTTTCCTTCCTTCCCTTTATTGGAAATTTTCCAATATTTGATCTTCAACCAATTTTAATTCTACTTTCCTTTGAACTTTTCATGGCATTTCAACCTTTCAAAACTTTTCACAATGCATGAGTTGTCAATTTTTTTCCTTACTTATGTTGGAAATTTTGTAAATTGATATTGTTTTTTAATAAAAACTTTTACTTATGTTTGTTCAATACTTATTTATCTACCTACCACTTGCTCTACCTTGGATTTAGTATTTATTTCAATTTATTTTAAAGAAAATTCTATTAAGTGTAATGATCACTCACCATAAATTTAACAGTAGTCAAAATATTTCCAAGATTTTATTCTGTCATGACTTCTCTTAGAGTGGCATGAACCATTGGTTATGATATTTTAATAGTCTATGAGACTTCCAATTTGAAGTGTTCTAATATACCTCTTGCAACTTTGCTACACTAAGTTTTGGTTTCCTCTAGGCATAATAATTGGTTTAGAGAAGCTTAATCCAACTATACTCCTAGCAAAACGTAGGGAAGCTATTTATAGTAGGGATAGCTAGTGTTATCAAGTGTATCAACTAGATGTTTTGTAGGATCTCTTCATGATGAGCTCTTATGAGTCTCTATTTATATTTCATAGTTGTTGAATTCTTTCGACTAAAATATCTCATTGAACGTGTCCTATGATTGTGGTGTAGATATGATATATGGGTGGTCAAGAGTTGTGAACCTAAATAGGCATGAAAGATAACTTGGTCTATGAGCTCACCCATATCCATTGTATGGGTGGAACCTTGGTCAATGGTAGAGTTATTTTAGTTATCACTGAATAGCTCATGAGATACTACCAATGGTGAGGTTTGATTTAGATATCACTCTAAATATTATGAGGCATTACTACAAGCCACTAATTTTTAATATTCTATGGGGTTTTACACCCACTCTTAACCTTTGGTGATGGCTCCTTGGTGAATTCTCAACATATTTCTCCTTATGGGTAGTAGAGTTCTAAGAGATTTTCATTTTTCACCTAGCCTCGAACCATCACCATTCAAAGTCACCCTTTCTTAGATAGATTGTAGTGAAATTTTACTACAACTTTGGAAGCTCATATGGGTCCTTTGCTTGCAACAGGTAATGCAAATAAGAAATGTGGCCTTATCTATTGGGCATAGATTCATTTAAAGGTATCTTTAGTAATGAATAAATGTGAAATCAACTAATGCAATGGTCTTGATCTTGTGAGAAAATGAATGTATGGTAGTCCTTTTATAGCATTTTTCCTTGTGATGGAAGTACCTACTTGCATTAAATTTTCCATATTTGACTTGATTTCCCTTTTTCTTGACATCTTCTCATTTGACATGGCTTTATTTTATTTACATCGATGTGATGCAAGAACATACTCCTCCTTGCCTTAAGTACTCAATTCATGTGATGCAAAATTACTTATCCTTCGTGCTTAGGCAAATAAAAGGAGGGAATTGATAGTTTTACATTAAATCCATCTTATGTAACTTTGATATTTTTATTGATCAAAAGTCCTCCAACTATGCAGTAATGATCCCTAGGATCTATCCTTATTGATTCACCCAAGCAGTTCACATCCTTCTTCAGAGAGCTACACACTCATGTAACTATAACTTGTGCCATTCCATGGTTCATAATCCAATAGCTTATGTCATTATATTTGATCTAATATTTGACCTTGATTTTGATAATGCTCCTCTTGCTTGTCATAGTGTAACTCATACCCTTTGCTTTCCTATAGATTTTATCTGATTCTAGGCTTTGATATCTTCTTTTGTCAAGGTAAAATATGTCGAGATATTATAAAATATGTATATACCTCTTTTTTTGGGTAGAGCTCAAGGATAGGTGTTTATATGAATCTCATTGACTGGTACCAAGAAAATATATCCCCCTCTTGTTTCATGTAAGCAACTACAATATATGAGCCACTTCAATTCACATCTATTGAAAATATGAGTAGGATTTGTTGTCATTGATGTCAAAAAGAATACTAAGAAAATGTCAAAAGAATGATAAAAAAATGGTTCATGGTTGATTTTCTAAGAGGTAAGGATATAATATTTAATTTAAATATTATATGGCTGAAGCATCAAAAGAGAAGCAAGAAGGATAACAATATTATAATATTTGGGTAAAAGAAAAGGGCTGAAAAGATATCTTCGGTCCATGGTGTTTGAAATAAAATAATAAGGTTATTTTGATAAGGTGATAATGGCAAAAGGTTTCCCTCAAAACCTAAGGAAGTTTATATTTTATTTTAAAATACCCAAAGGAAATTTAAATATTCAATTATAATATTTAAATTCATTTTGAATTTAAATAATTATAATTAAAATACTATTTTTGAAATGCAAAGTCTAATTTCTCTATTCACCGACATGAAGGAAAATGCCTTGAAAGGCATATTAATATAGCCTTAATCAAAGGATTAAAAGTCCAATTTCGTAAATCCTATATTCTTGGATATGCTCGTCGATCGAATGTGGAAGGGAGAAGAAGTGTGCTAGTGGTAACTCCGAGGGAGATAAAGGCATAAATGGAAGCGGTTCTAGGTTCAAAGAACCATCTGGGTGGCTAGCCCAGATGACAATTGGCTTGTGTTCTAAGTTTTCATAGAGGGGAGGTCTCAGGTTCGATAATTTATGACTGCAAAAGGAGGAAGCTTTTTGGTTCTAAAATCTTTTGGCGGTAGCAGAGGAAATAAGTGTGTGTAGGCACACTTAGGTCCCATGTGAGCACCTAGCTCATGTGGCAGTTGAAGCCACGGCTAGGGCGCTAGTGGCAGCACAATGTGGGTTCAATTCCCACCAAGGGCAGAAGGTAGTTAATTTTTAAATTTAACTCTTTGTCCTAAGGTTTGTTTGGCATGAGATTTTAGGGAAGTAAAAAGGTCTATCCAAAAAAAAAAATTATATTGTGATTTTGGTGATTAAAGTATTGAAAGGAGTAATAAGCCTTTAGAGGAGTTTAAATATTATTTTAAAATAAATTCTTATTGGGTTTAATAGTTGAAAGGAGTAATAAGGTGTAATTGAGATCTAATGTTTTGTGAGCTTGTGGACATATTAGTGTAAGCTTGTGTGGAAGCTTACAAAGCAGGTTTGAGACAAGTCTTTGAGAAGACTTGTGAGTTGAGTTGATTGATTGATTTGTTCAAACCTTGAGTTAAGGTTTGGGGCAGATCTAGTAGAGTTGATTTGTGATTGAGTCAAGCTTTATGTTAAGGCTTGAGGACATATTTTAGGATAGATTTTGGTGCATATTTGAGTAAATGTTTATGCCAGACCAGAGATAGATATTGAGCAGATTTGTGCTAGACTGAAGGACAGTGTTTAGTGCATATTTGAGAAAGAGCTGAGAGCAAGCTTTGGAGGTGACAGAGTATAGAGGATGATAGTCTCTAGTGAATAGAGGTCCATTATCCAAGGTAGTGAATACAGGTCTTCTGAGTTAGGGCAAGAGTCTTTAGTGGATAGATATCCATAAGTCAGTGTAGTGGAGGCAGCAGTTCTTCTAGAAGATCACCGACCAGAGTAGAGGAGAAGGAGTTCTCCTATGGATAGATATCCATGAACTTTATTATGGGATTGGTGTCTCATTTATATAGAGGTCCATAAACATTGTAATAGGGAAAGTACTCTGAAAAAAAATTATTTGAGAAAATTTTATAAGAAATATTTTCTTCGTGGAGTAGCCCACATTGGGTGAACCACGTTAAATCATATCTCTCATGTGTGTGATGATTTGTGTGATTTTTACTGCTTTAAAATTATTTATGTTATCATATGGATTGAAAAGAAAAAAGTTTTATATTATATTGTTCACCCCCCACTCTAAGTATAAGCACATTTCTTCAATTGGTATCAGAGTGGGTTTTTCTGTGAAAAGACAAAAAGCTTGGAGGACGATCCATCATAAACACACATGAATTCAAAGAGTGAAGAAGAGACCATGTTTGACATAAAATAGGAATTATTTGTTGCTCTTAGGAACCTTTAAAAGGTTAGAAATAAAAACTCAAGTTTGAAGGATCAAATTCAAGAAGATGAAGAAGCAAGGATAGAACTTCTACAAAATCTCACTGAACTCAAGATAAAGGTAGAAGAGGAAAAGAAAATTGAATAGGATATGATAGATATATTAAGAACAATATAAATATAATGTGAAATATTGAAAGAAAAAATTATTTATCTAAGGAATGAAGTTGAAAAGACCAAGGTACTACCAGATATTGGAAAACAGAAAGAGGAGTCAAGTCCTCAAGAAGTGGAAACTTCAAACAAAGATAAGCAAGTGATGTATACTCCAGAAGGAAAATACATCAAGAAGGAAGAAAGAAAATAAGAACCATGAAAAAGAGTTAACCAAAAAAGGAGAAGCACTCAACCATAATCTCAAAGGCATCCAAATAGGTTACATAATTTCTTCCATGGCTATTTATTTTCTTGTAACAAATATGGTCATAGAGCTGTACACTGCACTGGTTATGTGAAAAATGATTTCAATAGAAATTTCAACTCTTTTTTGCACCTCTTATGAATAATGATATCATATGTTACAAATGAAATAATTTTGGGCATAAGGCTAGATGGTGCAAAATGGTATTTCCTAAGTCTAGTAAAAAGAATACAACTTCAACAACTAGGAAAGAGAAGGGAAATAAAAATGCTAGATCAATGTTAGTTCAAAAAACTCTTCATGCTTAGGATAAAGAAGAACAATGGTTTCTTGATAGTGGTTGTTCTAGACACATGATAGGAGATAATGATAAATTTCTTGTACTCAAAGAAAAAAATAGAGGATCAGTAAGTTTTGGTGATAATGGATCAGTAAAATTTTGTGGAAAGGGAACTCTAAGTTTAGATATCAGGAAAAAAAAATAGAAAATGTACTATATGTCAAATTGTTAAGACAAAATCTAGTAAGTGTAAGCCAACTTTGTGATCAAGGTCATATGATTACATGTCACCCAGATAGATGTGAGATAAGAAAATCAAAAATTGGGAAAGTCATTGCAAATGCAAGTAGAACTCCAAACAACCTATATATGCTTCATGATATTAAAGGGGAAAAGTGTTTTTTATCACAAGAATATGAGATTTTGTTGTGGCATAGAAGAATGGGTCATTTGAATTTTGAAAACATAGTCAACATAAGGAATAAACAAGCTAACATATATTTACCCAAGCTAAAAAGGCCACAAAACACAATCTATGCACCTTGTCAACATGGAAAGCAAACTAGAACAAGTTTCAAATCAAAGGGATATATGTCATCAGAGCCATTAAAGTGAATACATATTGATATCTGTGGTCCAACTATAACATAAAGTATTCAAGGTGAAAGTTACTTCATATTGTTTATAGATGATTACTCTAGAATGACTTGGGTAGCTTTCCTAAAATATAAGTCGAAAGCTTTTGATAAATTCAAGGCATTTAAAGAACTTGTCAAAAATGAAACTGTAAAAAGGATTTAGTGTTTGAGATATGACAGAGGAGGAGAGTTCACCTCAAATGAATTTTTAGATTTTTGTGAACAACATGGAATCAAGAGAGAATACTCAGTTGCAAGAAGTCCTCAACAAAATGGAGTAGTTGAAAGGAAAAATAGGACTATTTAGAATATGGCTAGAGCTATGTTAAATGAGTCCAAGATTTCATATGGATTTTTGAGGAAAGTAGTCAACACATCAATATATATAATCACTAGGGCTCAAATGAGGGTAAACCATCACAAGACTCTATATGAACTTTAATTGTGGTTGTTTATTTTGATGATATCCTTTTTGGAGGAAATAATGATAAAATGTGTCAAACATTTGCAAATAGCATGTACAATGAATTTGAGATGTTTATGCTTGATGAGTTGTCCTTATTTCTTGGAATTTAGATTTCACAATCAAATAAAGGGGTGTTTCTTTCACAAACCAAGTATATAAAAGAGATGCTAAAGAAATTCAAGTTAGAATATTACAAACCAGTAAGTACTCCCATGGTTATAGGATGTAAGTTAAGTAAATATGATGAATCTCCATAGGAAAATTAGAAACTATACAAATCTATGATTGGTAGTATTGGCATTTTTGCCACATTTTTTTTGTTGTTACTAATCATGCAAGAGAATGAACAAATTGTAGAGATACTCACTCCTCTGTTTGCCCCTCCAAGCACTTTGAAAGGGAAAATAAAAAAATCTATACAAGTTTTGTGTTAAAGTAAAGTAAGAGAAAGATGTCGCAATATCCCGACCTGTTGCAGTTTCATGGCATCCGATGAAGAAAAGAGCTAAGTATAGAAAATGTCGTGATATCGCGACATGTCGCATTTTCGTGACCTGTCACGTTTTCGCGGCTAAAAGTAGCCAAAGGAAGCAAGGGAGTAAAACTATCACGATATCGCGACATGTTGGATTTTCACGCTAGGAGCAACAAAAGGAAGCAGTAACGACAAAGTTGTCACGACATCGCGACATGTCGCATTTTCGCGACTTGTTGCGATGAGAAAGTGAAAAGTGAAAAGTTGTCGCGATATCGCGACATGTCGCATTTTCGTGACTTGTAGTGGCAACTAAGCAAAGTGAAGGGAAAACATCATGATATCGTGACATATAGTAGCAAAGAGGAGCGCCAAGGAAAAATTTCATGATATTGTGACATGTCGCGATATCGCGATAGGAAAGCAAGGAAGGAGCAAGATGGTAAGGAATGGCGCGATATCGCGACATGTCGCGTTTTCATGAAAGGGCTGAAGATAAACACAAGGTGGGAGAAAAACGTCACGATATCATGATATTTTTGGAAACGAAGCCAAGCAAGAGAAACTTGTCACGATATCGCGAAAAGAAGCAGCAACAAAGGAGAAGACAAAAAATTGTCACGATTTCACGACATGTCAGGGCGGAAGGGCAAAGTGCAAAGAAACGTCGCGATTTCGCGACATGTCACATTTTCATGAGGAAAAATTATGAAAGCAACCAGATAGTATAGAATGTCACGATTTTGCAACATGTCGAGTTTTCGCGGCCAAAAGCAGCAAAGTGCCAAAACAAAGAAAGATGTCACGATTTCACGACATTTTTGGAAACAGAGTCAAGCAGGAGAAAAGTGTCACGATTTCGTGACATGTCACGATTTCACGACATATCATGAAAACAAAACAAGACCAAGAAAAATGTTGTGATTTCGCGACATGTTGTGGAAACAAAACAAAATGAAGGCAGATGTCGCGATTTCGTGACATGTAGTTTCGCAGAAGTGAAAGATAAAGAAGAGACAAGTAAAGCAAGAGAAAATGTCATGATTTCATGACATGTCACATTTTCATGACTGGTGGTAACAGGAGAGAGCAGTAAGGTGAAAGTGTCACGATTTCGCGACATGTCGCATTTTCGTGACCTGTCACATTTTCATGACAGAAGCAAAAACAAAGGCCCGATAAGGTTCTGTCCGCATTTTCCTTCAAAATTGCATAGGAGAACGTGAGGAGAAGATAAGGATCAAACAAAGTAATGTTTTAAAAGCTCTCCAACTGATTTTGAGATCATGGTCAAAGAGGCTCCAAGATTAAATGTTGTTGTTTACCTATGTGCACAAGATGGAAGAACATGAGGTAGTTTTCAATGCCACCAAAATTAAAGATGCCTCCAGTATTAAAAGCTCTTGTTCATGATATCCTAACAACTTCAAGCATGCTCCGAGAACGGTCATTTAATGGAGAAATATGGTCCCTTGTTTCCGTTTGATTTTCAGTTTTGATCCATAAAAGCAGGGAATGTGTTTTCTTCAAGGGGGATTGTTTCTCTTTTCAAGTGCATACTTTGTGGATCTCCTCTTAAAAATATGTTTTATGTTTTAAATGTTGTGATGCAAAAGAGAGAGGGAAGACCTCTATAAATACTCATGTATATCTAAAGAAAGAAGGTTAGACATTTTGCAAGAAAACTCTCTAAGTTCTCTGCATCAATAGAAGAGACTTGGCTTCTGAAATTTGCAAGCATTCTTATGTGTGTGATTTCCTTCTATTTTTAAAGTCATTTCTATTTATGCTCATGCTCTTGTTGTTAAGTTTTGAATTCTGCATTCTGAATTCAAACATTGCTGGTTAGTGAGTAGATTTTGAAATGCGATCTGGAGGTTATCTCTACAAAGGTGTGAGTTAAATTCTACTGCTTTCCTTTTATTATATGTTGTTATAAAACTTGGTGGAATTTTTGCTGTTAGTCTGCCCCAAATTACACACTATTGGCTTCGGCCATATTTCCATCTCTTTCTGTTATTTCCCTTTCTTTCTGCATTTTCCATTTCTTTCCCGCACCCTTATCTTCAAACAAGTTTAGATTAGTTTGGGAGCCAACCCTCTCTGGAGATTGGCCCGGGAGACTTCTCTTTCTCTCGGCCTTTCAATGTTGGCCGAGTCTAGGGCGCACAAGTGATGAAATATTGTACTTAGGCATATTTGTGACCAATAGTTTTTGGCATGCCCGGTGGGACAAATGTTTCTGTCTCAGTAAGATCCATAATCGGTGGGACAAATATTATTCCAAATTGATAAACCCACCTGTGCCAACAATTTTGGCACGCCTAGTGGGACTCACAAGTCCCATATTTTGACACCTGGAGGAATCAAGATTTTGATGAACTGTCTTGACCTCAAAGCGGAGATTGTAAGTTCATCTGGTGACTCTATTGAAGGTGACTGTATAGTACCTAGAAATTTCTAATCGTGAAGCTGGTGAAAATATTTGCTTCATGATCACGAGATCAAGTGCCAAAGAATCGAAAGATCCAATCGAATTCTTCGAGATTGATGTTCAGAACTGGAGGGAGCGCTCAAGATTGGTAAGTCCTGTGAACCCATCATTTGCTATCTCATCGTAGGTGGCAGGCTAGTTTGTGCCATCTCCGACTCCTCCCAGTACTTCTACGAGCTTGCTACATCCAGATCCAGTAGTCCAAATGGCCCAACATCCTCCACCAAGGCAGTTCATGACATGGAATAGTTCGGGAGCCTTGAATTTACTGGCACAAAATCCAGTCCCTCAAGCTGCTTTGAAAGCTTTGCCGACCTATGATGGTACTGGTAAAATTGCTTATGAGCATATTCAAGATGTAGCCTCTTTGGCGACCATCCATGACATAACGGATGAAGACGTGATGATAAAATTGTTGGTGTCACTGAGAGGGAAATTGTTGTATTGGTACCGATCATTGCAACCAGGCACTATTGCATCATGGGATCAATTAGGAGAGTTGTTAATCAAAAACTTTCATGAACAAGCTGATCCATTTTCCTTGTTGCATCAATTTAATGCAATTCAAAGGCATCCGTAGGAGGAGATAGCGGACTTCAATGTCATATTTACCAGAAGCTGGCAAAGAGTTCCTGAAGGTCTTCGGCCCACTCATGAGCAAGTTGCATTCTATTATCTCAGAGCTTTTAACATAGACATTGGCTTGGCTATCCGACAGTCCAACGTGACTACATTCCCAGAGCTGTTCGAACAAGCGCAAAATGCGAAAGCTAACTTGATTGCCATAGGTAGGCTTCCCCCAAAGGTAACAATGCCTATCTTACTTGATCTTCCTAAGCATTTGTATTCTAGTTCATTTTCATAGCCTATGCCTTCCATGTATCCTATTCCATCATGGAGCTCAAGTGCGCCTCAGATCGCACCCATTCCAGTTCCCCAGCTCCCTGCTCCAACTATTCCACAATTATCAGCTCCCACTTCATTCCCAGCATTGCCTGCACCGCCAGCACCTCTACCTATACCGACATCGCCTGTGTCCTCAAGCCCAGATCCTCAATTGGCTATTTTGCAAGAAATTCAATCGGCCATGAGAGCCCTCACTAACAAGGTGACATCTATGGAGTGAAGAGAGGCAGAAAGGAACTATCAGCCATGAAGATTTATTTCGGTGGTAACAAGAGAACAACTTGCTCCTAGCAAGGCTATAGAGAAAGTACCTGAGAGGAACTCAACGATCCTGGTAAGTGAAGAGGTTGGCCCTCTGAAGTTTCACATGAGCCATCTTATTGGTGTTCTTCATGCAATGACCCACATGATGAGTCCACTTGCATGGTCCACCAAAATTATTTACAAGTTCTTATGGGGAGCCGTATAAACATGATTCGAGAGGTGGATCATAATACCGAGGAACACATTGCAGTCTTGACACGCAGTGGCAAGAAACCAATGGTGGTAGATCCGGCTAAGATGGAGCCATTGAAAGTGCCTCCTACACAAGCAACAAAGCAACAAATACCTGCAAGGACTCATGATCCTCCAGCTCAGCAACAAGATCCACCTATTTTTCCAAAGGATTCGCTTCCACCACAAGCAAAAGAGAAATTGCAAGCTAAGGCTTCTACTTCCCAACCGCAAGCGAAAACAAAGGAACAAGCTAGAGAGACATTGCGGTATCCATCATTGACTAAAAAACAATGAGTGGAGGCCACCCAACAATATAGAAGCAGATTTGAATCTGCTAGTGGAGGGAAAGAGCCAATTTCGATGGAGTACAACATCGTCGAAGAACTCAAAAGGATACCAGCTAAGGTAAGTCTGTATGACACCTTGCAGCTGCTTGGACAGGTGAATCTCTTACAGGAATCCTTGAAGACCACACAAAGTAAGGGGAAGGCTCCAGCCCAGGTAGTTATGGCTCAACCTCTGACTTCTTCGATCACAGGAAAAAATAGACCACCACCTTTTTATCTTTCATTGAGAATGGAGGGACATGTGGTGCATAATTGCCTCATTGACTCAGGAGCAGCTACTACTGTCATGCCGAAGGTAGTATGTGATGTCATAGGCATGGAGTATACAAGGACTAGCATGGGAGTTTTGTAGCTAGATGGTACCTCAATAAAGACGATGGGCGTAATTAAGGATGTTCCTATCTCCCTGCACGCCATGCCTCAGATTACTGTGATCCAGGAGATCATAGTAGTGGACCTAGAGCCATGTTTTGGTATGTGTCTCTCTCGAGAATTCATGGCTAAACTTGGGGGTTACCTTTCTTTGGATTTTACTCATTTGGAGGTGATCCATAAAGGTAAAAAGGTGAAGATTTTCAATGAGAAGCCTTCCACATTTCATGTGGAGAGAATAGATGAAGTGGACAGATTAGAAAATTTAGTGCACATGATGTCTGAAGAATTTGGTGAGCTTGACTTAATGGAAGAAGCCTTGGAAGAGCTCCGTCCAGAAATGAATTTTCCATGGCCAATTACATAATGTGAAAGCACAGTGTTACCTTGTACATAAATAAAAAAAAAGAAAAAAAAAAAAGAAAAACAAAAAAAGGAAGCACCACTTGTTGGAGTTCTTCCTTTGTACAGAATAAATCAACTTCGGCTCCTTTTGCACACGAGCCCGCAGGTATGTTTATTTCTTTCTCTTTTTCTTTTCCTTCCCAGCAGATAGTGGCTTCCATCTCCTTCTTTCTTCCACCACTTCCTTATTTTCATTCCCTTCCTCTCCCACTCCTTCTTCCACTGTACATAATCAAGCCACTACTGTTGTTTCTACTCCCCTCTCTGATGTTCCCTTTTCTTCACTTCCCCTTTCTTCTAATCCTTTGTCTTTTGAGCACTTTTCCATAGTTCCTACCACCTTCTCCATTCCATCCACTCCCATTTCATTATCTGTTTTCATAGAATCCCAATAGTTGGTAGCACAGTAGCACCCTCTTCAGTTGTTGTATCTACCACTTCTACTCCTCCATCTTCCACCATTCCATCATTCACCATTCCCGTTCCATGGCCTGCACATATGTCGGTCATCACCCCATTCATTCCCATTTTTGCAACTCAGGTGCTTCTCACTACTACCATGGAGATCCTTGCACAGCACCTGGTGATTACCCAGATCAACCGAGCTAGGCAAAATGTAGTAGTTCAAAGAATAAGGGAAGTTCTGCTCTTCCACAAATTTCTGTTGAAGGTCCTATTTTTGAGTGCCGAGCACCAACAAGAGCTTGTTGCAGCAGCCCATAGAGACGTCCAGCATCAACCAGCACTCACTTCTTCTACTCCTCCAGCTTCTTGACTCTGTTTCCCAATGGATAAAGGCCTAGGGTTCGTGCATACAGTAGAACTGTATACCCCGAGAGCCACCAAGAATGTTGGCATTTTTGCCACATTGTTTTTTTTGTTGCTATTCATGCAAGAGAATGCACAAATTGTAGAGATACTCACTCCTCTATTTGCCCCTCCAAGCACTTTAAAAGGGAAAATACAAAAATCTCTACAAGTTTTGTGTTAAAGTAAAGTAAGTGAAAGATGTCACGATATCGCGACATGTCACGATATTGTGACCTGTTGCAGTTTCGTGACATCCGATGAAGAAAAGAGCTAAGTATAGAAAATGTCGCGATATCGCGACATGTCGCATTTTCATGACCTGTCACGTTTTTGTGGCTAAAAGTAGCCAAAGGAAGCAAGGGAGTAAAACTGTCGCGATATCGTGACATGTTGGATTTTTGTGCTAGGAGCAACAAAAGGAAGCAGTAATGGCAAAGTTGTCACGACATCGCGACATGTCGCATTTTTGTGACTTGTTGCGGTGAGAAAGTGAAAAGTGAAAAGTTGTCGCGATATCGCGACATGTCGCATTTTCATGACTTATAGTGGCAACTAAGCAAATTGAAGAGAAAACATCGTGATATCATGACATACAACAGCAAAGAGGAGCGCCAAGGAAAAATATTGTGATATCACGACAGGAAAGCAAGGAAGGAGCAAGATGGTAAGGAATGGCGTGATATCGCGACATGTCGCATTTTCATGGAAGGTCTGAAGATAAACACACAATGGGAGAAAAACATCACGATATCATGACATTTTTGGAAACGAAGCCAAGCAAGCGAAACTTGTTGAGATATCACGATAGGAAGCAGCAACGAAGAAGACAGAAAATTGTCATGATTTTGTGACATGTCAGGATGGAAGAGCAAAGCATGGAGAAATATCACGATTTCACGACATGTGATGTTTTCATGAGGAAAAATTGAGGAAGCAGCCAGATAGTATGAAATGTCACGATTTCATGACATGTCGAGTTTTCACAGCCAAAAGTAGCAAAGTGCCAAAACAGAGAAATATGTCATGATTTCATGACATTTTTGGAAATAGAGTCAAGTAGGAGAAAAGTGTTGCGATTTCGTGACATGTCACGATTTCATTAAATATCATGAAAACAAAAAGCAAGGCGAAGAAAAATGTCACGATTTCGTGACATGTTATGGAAAGAAAGCAAAATGAAGGCAGATGTCGTGATTTCGTGACATGTTGCAGTTTTGTGGAAGTGAAAGACAAAGAAGAGCCAAGTAAAGCAAGAGGAAATGTCGTGATTTCGTGACATGTCGCATTTTCACGACTGGTGGTAACAGGAGAGAGCAGTAAGGTGAAAGTGTCACGATTTCGCGACATGTCGCATTTTCGTGACCTGTCACATTTTCGCGACAGAAGCAACAACAAAGGCCCGATAAGGTTTTGTTCGCATTTTCCTTCAAAATTGCATAGGAGAACATGAGGAGAAGATAAGGATCAAACAAAGTAATGTTTTAAAAGCTCTCCAACTGATTTTGAGATCATGGTCAAAGAGGCTCCAAGATTAAATGTTGTTGTTTACCTATGTGCACAAGATGGAAGAACATGAGGCAGTTTTTGATGCCACCAAAATTAAAGATGCCTCCAGTATTAAAATCTCTTGTTCGTGATCTCCTAACAACTTCAAGCATGCCCCGAGAATGGTCATTTAATGGAGAAATATGGTCCCTTGTTTCTATTTGATTTTTAGTTTTGATCCATAAAAGCAGGGAATGTGATTTCTCCGAGGCAGATTAAGGGGGATTGTTTCTCTTTTCAAGTGCATACTTTGTGGATCTCCTCTTCAAAATTTGTTTTATGTTTTAAATGTTGTGATGCAAAAGAGAGAGGGAAGACCTCTATAAATACTCATGTATATCTAAAGAAAGAAGGTTAGACATTTTGCAAGAAAACTCTCTAAGTTCTCTGCATCAATAGAAGAGACTTGGCTTCTGAAATTTGCAAGCATTCTTATGTGTGTGATTTCCTTCTATTTTTAAAGTCATTTCTGTTTATGCTCATGCTCTTGCTGTTAAGTTTTGAATTCTGCATTCTGAATTCAAACATTGCTGGTTAGTGAGTAGATTTTGAAATGCGATCTGGAGGTTATCTCTACAAAGGTGTGAGTTAAATTCTACTGCTTTCCTTTTATTATATGTTGTTATAAAACTTGGTGGAGTTTTTGCTGTTAGTCTGCCCCAAATTACACACTGTCGGCTTCGGCCATATTTCCATCTCTTTTTATTATTTCCCTTTCTTTCTACATTTTCCATTTCTTTCCCGCACCCTTATCTTCAAACAAGTTTAGATTAGTTTGGGAGCCAACCCTCTCTGGAGATTGGCCCGGGAGACTTCTCTTTCTCTCGGCCTTTCAATGTTGGCCGAGTCTAGGGCACACAAGTGATGAAATCTTGTACTTAGGCAGATTTGTGACCAACAGGTAGCTTACTGTATGTCATAGCTACAAGACCAGATATCATATAGGTAGTGGGATTAGTGGTAAGGTTTCAGGCAGTACCCAAGGAAACACATGTAGCAGTAGTAAAGAGGATTATTAGGTATCTAAAAGGGACTATGGACTTTGGGATTTGGTATCCCAAAAGTGATAGTTTCACTCTCATAGCTTATACAAATGCAGATTGGGTTGGCAACATTGATGGCATAAAAAACACAAGTGGAGGAGGATTATTTCTAGGAGACTATTTGGTATCTTGGTTAAATAATAAACAAACATTAGTATCGTTATCTATAGTAGAGGCAGATTATATTGTAGAAATTTCCAGTTGTACATAGGTATTATGGATGAAGTGAACTCTAGAGAATTTTAAGATAAATGATCATCCTATTACCATATTGTCTGATAATACAAGTGATTTAAATTTCTTAAATAATACAGTGATGCACTCCAAGACAAAGCACATTTTGATTAAGTATCATTTTTTGAGAGAGCAGGTGATGGATAAACAAGTTAGGTTGGAATATGTTACTACAAAAGAGCAGATTGTAGATATTTTCACTAAGCCACTTTCTAAAGAGACTTTTGAGTACCTACAAGAAACGTTAGGAGTATTTATACTCCCAGCCCAGAATTAACCACCTCAAGATGAGGTGGGGGAGGGGCTAAGATAAGAGTTTAATTCTTAGCCCCGAGCCCCAAAGGTGACCCTTTGCCATTGATGACAAAGGGAGAGATATTTGAGTAAGGGGAAGAGATTTGAGTTAGGAAAAAAACATTCAATCAGGGAGATCATTTTCTCAGGAGGAGCAGAATAGAAAGAGGTAAAGGAAATGATAAAAGGTAAATGGATTGTCATCAATGACAAAGGGGGAGATTGTTGGAAATATGAACAGGATTTGTTGTCATTGATGTCAAAAGGAATACTAAGAAAATGTCAAAAGAATGATAAGCAAATGGTTCATGGTTGATTTTCTAAGAGGTAAGGATATAATATTTAATTTAAATATTATATGGCTAACGCATCAAAAGAGAAGCAATAAGGATAACAATATTATAATATTTGGGTAAACGAAAAGGGTTGATAATATATCTTTGTTCCATGGTAGTTGAAAGAAAATAATAAGGTTATTTTGCTAAGGTGATAATGGCAAAAGGTTTCCCTAAAAACCTAAGGAAGTTTATATTTTATTTGAAAAGGCCTAAAGGACATTTAAATATTTAATAATAATATTTTTATTCAATTTGAATTTAAATAATTATAATTAAAGTACTATTTTCGAAATGCAAAGTCTAATTTATCTATCTGTCGACGTGAAGGCAAATTCATTGAAAGGCATATTAATATAGCCTTAATCAAAGGGTTAAAAGTGAAATTTTGCAAATCATGTATTCTTGGCTATGCTCATCGATCGAACATGGAATGGAGAAGAAGTGTGCCAATGGTAACTCCAAGGGATATAAAGTCTTAAAGGGAAGTAATGCTAGGTTCAAAGAACCATCCATGCGGTTAGCCCAGACGGTGATTGGATTGGGTGCTAAGTTGCAGAAGAGGTGAGGTCTTAGGTTTAAGACTTTATAACTATGAAAGGAGGAAGATTTTTGCAGCAAAATAGGGAATACGTGTGTGGAAGCACACTTAGGTCCCACGTGAGTGCCTAGCTCACATGTCAATTGAATCTATGGCTAGGGTGCTAGTGGTAGCGCAACTTGGGTTCGATTCCCACCAGGGGCAAAAGGTATTTAATTTTTAAATTTAACTCTTTGTCCTAAGGTTTGTTTGGCATGAGCTTTTAGGGAGGTATAAGGTTTCTGAAAATAAAATTTTATATTTTGATTTTGGTGATTAAAGTATTGAAAGGAGTAATAAGGCTTTAGAGGAGTTTAAATATTATTTTAAAATAAAGTCTTATTGGGTTTAATAGTTCAAAGGAGTAATAAGGTGTAATTGAGATCTAATGTTTTGTATGATGAGAATAATTTTTGAGGGATTTATTGAATGAAGTTTTGAGAAGGTTTTTTCTACCTAACCCTTAAGATTGACAAAAGAGTAATTGTGATTGAGACAGGTTTTTAAGGTCAATTATTCATCAAAAAAAGGTACAGGCACATCTCCCTTGTGAGTGATTGTTGGATGTTGTGAATGCTAATTTGGAGAGAAAAGAGTTGTTTGATAAGCATTTTTTAGTTTGATTGTTAAATACTTTTCTAAGTGAAAGTTTATGATAAAAACCTTGTTTGATAAGCATTGTTGGAAACATTGAATGAACCTTTATATGTATTATTAGGGTTTGTGTAATATCATGAGTATCATTGTTATGTGAGATTTTTTTATAAGCATTGTTGACTAAAATTTTATTGAGTGATTGGTTGAGTGGAGTAAGCATTTTTGGAAGCTTACAATACAGATTTGAGACAAGTCTTGGTGAAGACTTGTTGAGCAGATTGGACAAGTTCTATAGAGGACTTGTGGATAGATTAGTTTAAGCTTTTATGGAAGCTTACAAGGTAGGTTTGAGAAAAGTCTTTGAGAAGACTTGTGAGCATATTTGATTGATTGATTTATTCAAACCTTGAGTTAATATTTGGGGCAGATCTAGCAGAGTTGATTTGTAATTGATTCAAGCTTTGTGTTAAGGCTTGAGGACAGAGTTTGGTGTATATTTGAGGACATGTTTGTGCCATACCAGATATAGATATTGAGAAAATTTGTGCTATATCAAAGGATAGTGTTTAGTGCAAATTTGAGATAGAGCTGATATCAAGCTTTGGAGGTGATAGAGTATAGAGGATGACAATATCTAGTGGATAGAGGTACATTAGCCAGGGTAGTGAATATAGGTATTCTAAGTGAGGGTGGGAGTATTCAGTGGATAGATATCCATAATCTAGTGTAGTGGAGGTAGTAGTTCTTCTAGAAGATCATCGGCCAGAGCAAAGGAGAAGGAGTTCTCCCATGGATAGAGATCCATGAACTTGATTAGGGGATTGGTGTCTCCTTTGGATAGAGGTTCATAAACATTGTAATAGGGAAAGGATTCCAAAAATAATTTACTTGAGAAAATTTTATAAGGAATATTTTCTCCATGGAGTAGCCCACATTGGGTGAATCACGTTAAATCATGTCTCTCATGTGTGTGATGCTTTGTGTGATTTTTACTGCTTTAATATTGTTGATGTTATCATATGGATTGAAAAACAAAAGGTTCTATCTTATATTGTTCACCCCCCCTATCAGTATAAGCACATGTTCTTCAACATCAAACTTTGTATGACAACCTGTCTTGCTCCTGTCTTCAACTTATTTAAGTACCAGATCACCAACTTCAAATTTTTTAGGGGTGAATCTCTTATTGAACCATCATTTTTCCACTTCTTTATGCCTAAACAACTACTCTTCGATCTCTTTCCTTAGTTTCTAAAGCTTTAGTAGTTATCCCATTATTACAGTTATAACATCATTTTCGTACAACTCTAGTTATTGCAATACTTAAAGCTAGGTAATTCAATAGATATAGGTAGCTTAGAATCCTTTCCATATACTAAGTTATATGGAGAACATCCTAAAGATTTCTTTAGAGTGATGTGATCTTCTTGTGAATATTTTTTTAAATGAAGGTGTCATTACTATTAATATTTTGAGCCAACCCTTTTTAGAATTCACAATAGGTTATTGTTTGTAGATTGTACCAAACCATTGCCTTGTGGAAAAAAATTGAAGGTATCTTTAAATAAATGCCATGTTGAAAGATAAACTAGATAATATTAGAACCTATGAATGCTATGGAATTATTGATAATTATTGTATTAGGGATACCAAAACCATTAATCACATCCTAATAAAAAGCTCTATGATTACTCACTTAATGGTCTCTTTTAGTGGAACTGCCTCAACCCATTTGGTTAAATATTTTGTGGCAATGAGGTTCAATTTGTGATCTTCATTGGATGGTAGGTTGATCATTCTAATGAAGTCTAATATCCATTGGTAGAATGGTTATCTATGGTTATGTGTTTCAAGGGTATAGGGATATTCGTCTTCCTACTAGTGAAGAATTTACATTTGTCACATTTTCTAACACAATGATGAGCATTTGTAAACATACTTGGTCAATAGTAACCAACTTTAATGATCTTATTGGATATTGTTTTAGTTGAGAAATGCCTACTCAAGGATCCTTAATTGAATTCTTACAACAGAGGTTGATTTTTCTCCTTATTAATGCATCTAAGTAGGATTCCATAAAAATTTCTCCAAAATAGAACCCCATCTATCAGTGCAAAATAAAAAAAATTTACCCAAAAAGCTCTCCCTTGATCTTTGTCTAAATTAGGATGATACCTACTTGTTTGCACTTATTCAATAATTTATTTTATCCAGTCACGTTCTTCTTCATATTCATTTACCAAACATCTATCTAAATATACTTCTTCTTTGATATCATCTAGGTTTGTCTCTCCTTTGGAAACATCTTCAAATAACCTTTGATATAGCACCCTTCCTTTGAATAGTTTTATAGGCTTGATTTCAACATCATATTCTAAAATATTGGTAATCCATCTAGCCATTTTTTACTAATTTATCCATCCATTATATATTCTCAAATACATGAATGAATGACATAGGTGGTGAATTTATTGTTAGAATAATATTCCATAATTTGGGATATTTACCCTTTTCCTATATTAGGTAGAATTTATTTACTGCATGGTAAAAAGTAGATTGTTACTTTTTACCACTAGTTTTTACTATTTACTATTTACCTAGGGTTAGTTAGTCATTGTAGTCATTTTGACTATGTTAGTGGTTAGCTACCTTCATGGGAAGGCTAGCTGTAATGCGTTATTTATTAACACTAACTTAGGATATTATTTAGTTAATATTCGTAATTCTATTGTTAGTTTTCTATAGTGCTATTTAAGCACTTGATCATGAATAATATTCTAAATGCTTCTTTTCCTATGGTACACTCCTAATATATCATTGGTATCAGATCCATGACTTACCTAAGTGAAGAGCTTACCTGGGCACTCAGATACGATATCATTCCAAGCTGGACAAGGCAAGAGATGATCTTGTTCCAAGTTGGACAAGGCAAGTGAATTTTTATTCCACGCGTTTCAAGGAGGAGGGTTTGATTTAATTGGCTATTGAATTTTTTATTTCTAACTCCTCTAAAGGTTTCAATTTTTTTTTATTTGGACCAATTCGACCCGTTGGGTGTACGGGAAGGTGAGCTCCTCTCAGATAAAAAAGAACCACCAGCCTCAACAAGGAGGAGGTGCACTGACAGCAGTGGCATCGGTGGACTACTACGTGAAGGTAGTGGCCCTACGATCATCGGAGACCTCTGGTCAATTTCGATGATCGATCGAATCTCGCACAACGAGAGTTGATGCCGTTGTAGGATCGACATTGATGACCGATTAGCTCCCGCATAACGAGAGCTAATGATCCCATGGGACTGACATCGATGACCGATCGACTCTCGTTGTATGGGATCTAACAAAATTTGATAGCACCACTAACATAAGCATGGGGACCCAAACTCGATAAGACTGACACCTTAAGAAGACCGACACATGGACAACTCAGAAGTGGTGCATGGCTACCAAGGTGAACTGCTAACTTGGAGTTGACACCTAGATTGAGGACACCTAGCTAAGATGAGCTGATAGGCATGCAAATCGAGGAACTCCACATGGTGACAGGTGGCATGGCATGATTGGCTGGAGCGTTGCACATGTGGAGGTCATTGATTGGCTGTCGAAAGTGGCAAAAAGGAGTCTAACATTTGTTTATTTCTCATGGGCAATCGAATGAAGGTGGACATGTTTTGTTATTTATTCAATTGTATATGTGCAGCACAATGCATGCGGTACAATGTCCCAAAGCCTTTCAAAGGCTTAGAGCATGCAAATGCACGCGCTCAAGTTAGCACCTCGAGAGGGGAACATTCAAATAGAAGGAGGGTCCCTATCATCCCTGTCGGGATAGTTAGCCTAACCAAATATGGTGCTAGCACTAAAGCGCTGCTCGAAGGGAGGTCGAGAGTTTGACTCTCATCGGGGCCATCCTCCCCTTTATTTTACAAGAGGGGCATACATGCCCGAGGTAATTTTTTTTGTTTTTTAAGTTTATTTATTTTTTAATTATTTTTTAGTTATAATTTATTAATCATTTCATATTATTTTATATAATTTTTTTTATAAAAAATAATTTTTATTATTAATAAATTATACTTAAAATAATTAGAAAAATTTAATAAACTTAAAAATTAAAAGGGTTATTTTTTGCAATTTTCAAATCAAAGAGGGCTTTTGTTTTCTCCCAAAAAGGGGATCTAAGACATTTAAGAGCACCATTATTTTTGCAAATTATCGAGCCTTAAATTCTTCTCAAAAGCCTTGTTAATTTTGCAAACAATAAAGGATCAAACTTGAATTCTTTTTTGCCAAATTGTAACACAAGGAGCTACAAAAATTTGCAAACTTCAACATTGACATTGTGCATTTGTTTTCTCCAAGGGGGGATATAATACATGAAATTGCACATTCTATTATTTTTATAAAAATGAGAAGAAATTGAAGACCTTGGGTCCATAAAAACCAAGTTGTTTGTTGACTGGTTCTAGAAGAATTTCAAATGTAGGTCATGTGTCGACTTGTTTTGGAAGGAGTGCTAATTTGTCAATTTTGCAAAACAAAGGGGGGAAGACAAGAAATTGTATTTCTTTTGAAAATATGTAACACAAAGTGAGGAGCACTTAAAATAAAATCAAAACTTGTTAAATTTTTAACACAAACAGGAAATACAATTGTTTTATGCCACATTCTTTGCAAATTTAGAAAAAAAGAGGAGACATAAAATATCAAATTATTGCACAACACAAATCCAAATTTTGTTACAAAAATTAAAGGTGCATTTTTTATTTTACTCGACACCTTTTTTGGAAAATTAGGTGCATTTTTAGTTGCATACGACACCTATGTGATAAGTATTTTGTGGGCATTCTTGGTTTATTATTGCATTATGTTTTGAAATTATAAGTCATAAAATCAAGAACACTCAAAGATCCAAAATTTCACAATAATTTGTGTAAATCATTGCACAGTTTTAAAATCAATTTTTTTTTATATTCTCCCCTAAATCAAAACTCCTAATTCACTCTTATTTGTTTGGCTTAATTTCCTCAAACTGATTAACCCTCTTCAGGAGGATTTTTTAGACAGATGCCATTAAATATTTTTTTGAGTGAATTATATTTTGGTACTCTTTTAGGGTATATCAAAAGAAAAAACAAGTTTTTGTAAAATAAGGAACCTTGAAAGTAGCAATATTTTGCATTAAGGTGGGATAATTCCTTTCTTCCTTAAAAAATAGATTTTGACAAGAGGGAGATAAAACTTGTAAAGACAATCAGAAAAGCACAAGTCATAAAAATTATACCTATTCTTTTAGGCTTCATAATAGCAACCATGCTTGAAGTACTTGCAATAAGTAAGGATTATTTGGTGAATTTTTTTGATAAAATTGCCTAGGAGGCAAAGTTTTACATAAATTGTAAAAAGGATAACCATGACACCACTCGGTGTTGGTTTCAATACAAGTAAAACTAAAATTTCAAAGGCACATCACAGAGGCCCTATTTCTAGTGAAGTGTTTGATTTTGATTCTAATTCTGATTCTGGTTCAGAAAGAGCACACAAAGTGCTCATTGCTTAAATAGTATTGTAAAGGGGAAATAAATTTGTCATCCTAGGAAAAGCACTTTTTCCAAAAACTCTTTTTAGGCTTCATAAATAGCAAACTCACTTTGTTTGAAGTACTTGTAACAAAAGGAGAGAATTTTTTGGTGTAAAAAATTCCTAGGAGGTAATCTTTGTAAAAGCCTTAACAAGATTCTTAAGTTGCACATATTTTGCAATTAAGGGGGATAAACATTTATGTTCTTACTTAACACAAATTTCTATACAAAGGGAAGAAGACTTATAAGGGTGCATTTTTTGGTTGTGACCAACACCTTAGTCACACTTCTTTCAAAAATTTCATTACAACATGTTTTGCAACAAGGGAGGAAACTTATAAGGGTGCATTTTCGATGTGACCGACACCTTAGCTACCTTTTTTTTCGAATAAATGGGTAAAAATTTATTGATAAAAAGTCTAGATTACAAAGTACAACTGGGCTTCCAACCAGGACTCAAATAAACAACCAAATAGGCTAAAACCACTAGACTAGAATGACACCCAATAAAGATAACAAGAACAAACTACTTTAAGTTTGTACATCCTTGTGGATCAACTCCCACAGGTGTTGAGAGTCTCCAAATAGGAGACTCTCCCAATTATCGATACTCCAAGTATCCAGCAGCTAAGAAGCCCTTTTGGCTAGGTAATTAGCAACCACATTCCATTCCCTTGGAATATGCACAAAGGATATAAATTAAAATTCTTCACTCATTTTGAGAATATGAATGGCTACAGAGGCCAACTGTCAATTAACTTCCTCCACCATTTTACTATTTAAAATATTAACTACAATTTGAGAGTCAGACTCGTACATAATCCTATGCCAGCCAAGAGAAAACCCACTCTACAAGGCCTCAAGAATTGCAAGATCTTCCATAAAATTATTGGAGTGAACACGTTTATAAATGTAAAAGAAAAAATTGACACCACCAGTAGAATCTCCCCCAACACTGCCAATGCTAGCATGTCTAGGATTACCACTGGACGATCCATCAGTATTAATTTTTAAAACTACTCTAGGGGGTGGCCTCCACCTACCATCTCTCCTAACATTCTTGCTGATCTGAGGAACCCTAATAGGGCTAGAAGAGTTCACACCATCCCCAAAGAGACCAAGGGCTTGATGTACCTTCTCCTCCTTAGAATCCAAAAGAGGGTCCACATCACATTTGCTATGGATGGTTTCCTGAACCATACATAGGATCCTTTGCCAGATTTGTTGAACAGCCAAATAACTGCCGTGAAATATGTGCCAATTTTGTTTGAGCCAAATTTTCTAGATGATGCATGAAGGGCCCAAATTCCAAGCCACCCGAATTAAGGGGGCCTTAGTCAGAGGTCTTCGCAGACTACCCAAAACTTTTTCAACACAGACACCTTAGCTACCTTATCAACACTTTTTCAAAATCATATTGTAACTGAATGAACCTCGTATAAAGTGATATACTCTACTACACCTAGTGGTTGCAGTGGCTAGTTACCCATGCAATTCTATTGTATGACAAGATTACAATAAGAACATTCATTAATGTGAATAAAAAGTGAGAAATGAACCACTTTTTGCTTAGGAGCAGCTAGAGCACTGTGATAGAGCAAGAACCAGCAGATCAACATATTTTTTCACTGTATTGGGATAGTTATATACATTACCCAAATAATGTAATAAGGGGGGATTTTAGAGTAATATTCCATAATTTGGGATATTTACCCTTTTCCTACATTAGGTAGAATTTATTTACTGCATGGTAAAAACTATCTTGTTACTTTTTACCACTAGTTTTTACTATTTACTATTTACCTAGGGTTAGTTAGTCATTGTATTCATTTTGACTATGTTAGTAGTAAGCTACCTTCATGGGGAGGATACCTATAACACATTATTTATTAACACTAACTTAGGATATTATTTAGTTAATATTCCTAAGTCTATTGTTAGTTTTCTATAGTGCTATTTCAGCACTTGATCATAAATAATTCTTTGCCTATGGTACACTCCTAATATATCATTTATTATTTAAAACCATGTTCTTGAAATTATTCAAACCTATAACAAAAGTGTATACTTGTTTTTCAATAAATTTATACTTCTCTTCATACCCTTTTAAAGTCTAGTTGAAAAATACAATTGGGTGGTCATGCTTATTTTTATCTTTTTGTGTTAGTAAAGTGGTGATACTAAGCTCTCCTTCATATGCATAAATAGTCAAGTATTTTTCAAAATTTGGATTGAGAAACACTAGATCTTCTATACTAGATTTTTTTAATCTTCTCAAAGGCTTCCCTTCCTTCATTTTTTCATATAAATGGTCAATATTTCTTTAGAATGAGTGTCATTGGTCCAATAATAATTGTGAAGTTTGAGATGAACCTCCTAACAAATTTTATGTGGCCAAATAAATATTGCAATACCTTTTTATGATGTGGAAGTGAATGACTAGAAATAGCCGTAACTCTATATAGGTCTATGGCAATACCATCCTTCGATACAATGTGACCTAACAATTTTCCCTACTGAATACAAAAGACACACTTATTAGATTGAGGTGTATTCCAAATTCCTCACATTGCTTAAAAACTCTTTCTAAGATTTATAGATGATTTTATTTATTCTTAGAGAATAAAATAATATCATCCAAGTATATGTTAGGAACCTTCTCATTAAAATCATGTTCACAAAAATATTGCAAGAAAACATAAATGCATGTAACACAAGATATTACAATCTCACAAAATAACACAAGATCACAAACCACTTTGAGGGAGCAACCTCCTTTAATGCTTCATTCAATTATGCAAAAATATATATTCATTCTTTTCCTTTATAGTTTTAAAGATTTCATCTCCCACCTAACTCTCAAGGTTGCCTTACATGCTAAATTCCACCCAAACTAGAATCTCTACCTACAAAAATAATTACATTCTTGATAACAGTTACATATAATGGCACCACTTGTCTAGGTGCTTCTAGAGCCATAACTATTATAAAATATTACAAAATATTATCATGGGTGTCCCCCACATTCAATAAGGTTTATTAAATCATAGTGTTAGTATGGGGTCCTAACATGCCCTTCCCCTTCGAAAAGTTTTTCCTCAAAGCTAAATATGAGGAAACTATTATTGAAGTTGTTAAATAGGTTCCCATGTAGTATCTTCAAGTTGTAAGCCATATAATTAGACAAGAACATTGATGATGACATGACGACAAAGGGTATGTGATCTATGGTCTAGAATGAATTTAGATTTAAGAATGATTGAACCCTCATCATCCAACTATGTGAGTGTAGACTACACCTAGACCATGTTGCCAACCACCTAGTTGAGAGAAAATATATGGAAGACTAGATGAATTTTGGAGCTAGCTGGAAGGCCCAGTTTGTATGTTGTTGAACTGATACTTTGTAACACCTGATAAGGACCATAATATTTGGTGGTAAGTTTCTAAAAACCATGAAGCTAGAGTGAGAAATTTTTGTATGGTTGCAAGAAAAGAAAAACCATATCTCCAACTTCAAATCTATGTTCAGTGCGGTGTTGATCAAATTGTTGTTTCATATGATTTTAAGCCAAGTCCAAATTGACCTTGAGTTGGAAAAGAATAGAATCACTATGGTGAAGAGTGAAATCCATAGCTTGAACCTTGGAACTATCTAGAATGTAAGAAGATGGTGTTGGAGGAGGATAACCATAGACTACTTCAAATAGACTCACCTTAGTGGCAGTGTGATATGTTGTGTTATACCACCATTCGACCAAAGGAAGCCACTTGATCCATTATGTAGGATGTTTAGAGGTGAAGCAATGAAGGTATATTTCCAAGAATTTATTCATAATTTTAGTTTGGCCATCAATTTGAGGATGATAATTCAAACTCATCTTGAGCTGTATTCTCTACAATTTGAACAATTCCTTCTAAAAACTATTGGTGAAGGTAGGACCCCTATTAGAGACAATGTATTTAGGTATTCCATGGAGACAAAAGATGGATTTTGAAAATATTTGAGAAAAAATAGATATGGTGTATGGATGGGATAGGGAACATAAATGGGCATACTTTGTAAGACGATCCACTACCACCAAAATAAGTGATTTTCCTCCAAATTTATGTAACCCTTTAATGAAATCCATATAAATATCTATCCAAATTTATTCAAAAATCAACAAGGGTTTAAGGGTAATACGGGAACACATATTTTCTCCTTTAAGAGAAATAAGGAACCTCGACAAACTAAATCAAAAAAGCAGTAATAACATAATCAAAAGAAGATTGCATATTCACACATTACACAATATTTATCCTGGAAACCCTCAACTGAGAAAAAACCAGCATAGTATCATCTTATTATTTCCTTAACTTCATAATCTTCAATACAATAATATTCTTGTTATATCTCCCCAAACCCTCATGCAAGTGTGATATATAACAAATTCACATGCATTAATTTTATAATATCATGGGAAAAAAAGCATGGGTTCAAATATAGGTTTCCTAAAAGCCTTTTGGGTCTAAAAATAACTTTAAAAACCCTTAAAATTTTGGTGAGTATAGGTATAGAGTGTCCATTACCTGTTAGTGTTAATCCCAACAGAATAACATGGAAAATATTCAACATATTTCCAAGACCCCTTTCATACATTGGTAGCGATCACATTCAACCACAAAAGTATGAATATCCTTTTTCATTCCCCTCCAAAAGAAGGTACACTTGGTCCTTGTATAGGTTTTGAGAAACCCTAAATGGCCAATTGTTGGGGAAGCATGCATATCTTGTAGGATGAGGTTCTTTATTTATGACTTATGGGGCACAAGAATATGGTCATAATACTATAAATCTTAACCATACCAAGTATAGCCAAGGCATGAATGAGGATCTACTTGAAGTTTGTGGATGAAATTTTACAAAGAAAAGTATGTGACCAGTTCATCATGAATTTGATGAATCAACTAAGGATGTTGTGTGAATCTAGCATGGATAATTTCTTGTTCTTCATGTAGTCGAGATAATAAATTCACCACCATGTTCTCCTTACCCTTCTTATAGGTGATGTCATAGTCATAACCCAAAAATTTAGAAATTCGTTTTTGTTGTTTTGGTGTGGTCACCCTTTGTTCTAAGAAATATTTGAGACTTTGATGATTAGTCTTGATAGAAAAATGTCTCACAATGAGATATGGTTTCCAATTACTAGCCACATGTAGTATGACAGACATTTCTTTCTCATAAGTAGACTTACCTAAATTTTGGCCTAAAATGCTTTGAAAGTGAAGGCCAAAGGTCTACCGTCTTGCATTAAAATTACCCCAATGCCATTTCTAGATGCATCACTTTCAATGAAAAAATATTTAGAGAAATCAAGCATTGCTAACATGGGGGTAGGAGTGGGGATAGTGGTCATGGCATGCTTCAAATCTACAAAAGACTTTTATGTAGGTTCTATCCACATAAAAGAATTCTTCCTCAACATGGTTGTCAAAGGAGCTGATATCTTTCCATAATTTGACAAAATTCTTGTAATATCTAGTGAGTCCCAAAAACCATGAAGTCCCTTGAGGGTATGAGGATTAGGCCAATATTAAACAACTTAAATTTTCTTAGTATTGATATGAACTCCATCCTTGGTGACGATGTGACCTAAGTATTCAACCTTTTGCTAGATAATAGAATATGTGGAATTCTTAGAATAGATCTAATTGTTAGATAAAATTTTGAGTACTTGATCTAATCATTGGATATGCTCTTCCCATGAATGGTTGTAAATCGATATATCATCAAAAAATACTAAAATGAATTTATAAAAAAAAGGGCAAAAATGGAGTTCATCAAACTCTGGAAGGTAGAAGGTGCATTGGTTAACCCAAATAACATAACCAAAAATTCATAATGCCCTTTATGAGTTATAAAATCCATTTTTAGATTGTCCTCATATTTGATTTGAATTTGATGGTACCCTGACCACAAATCCAACTTGGAAAATTATTGAGCCCCATGCAACTCATCAAGTAATTCATCAATCACTGGAAAGATAATTTATCTTTAATAGTGATATTATTGAGGTCTCAATAATCCACACACAAGGGCTAGGTAGGGTTATGCATAAGGGGTTGGCCCCAAAATGAAGTTATAAAAATGAGGTAAATCAGTTTTGAAATCTAGGCGAATAGTATCCAAACTCATATACAAGACATGGAGATTTTTTTTTTCACCAAAAAATATAAAAATGTAGCACATTTATAATAATATTTGAAAGATTTATAAAAATTAAAAATATACTAAATTAAATAGAATTAAGAGGTATGGTGTAATTGAAATATTGTCCTTTTATTTAATTTTTATCTTTACATTTCAAAATTCAATATTTACAATGTATACTAGATCTTTTGCCTAGGCAAGCTAGGTCTAAGAAATTTTTATGTGTATATACATCACTTGATGGTAGCAGGCACAATTTTGTAACTTATTCTTGCTATTTATATTGTTATTTTTCCATAAGTTTACCATGATTATGCAAATTCTCCTAACATTAAAGAGCTTTGCATGAAATGTTGGAATTATTTATGCAAAACTCTTTAGTGCGGGGGATTTTTATAACCCCCTATTGTTTGAATCTTTCCTTGAGCCATTCATGATCAATAGCAACCAAGATGATGAAAAACGATTGATAGCATCACAAGTGATGAAAAATGACTGATAACATCACACTTTATGACAAATGATTGATTTCATTAATAATGATGTCGCAATGACTGAAAACATCATAATTAATGATAGACTACCTATATAACCACAAGGAATTAAGTATATATATTGGGGGTATAATAGGTATTTTTATTGGTGTAAATAAAATTATTTATAATTTCAAGGCAAAAAGGTCCACTATTATCAAGGGTAATGTTGGCCATTTAAACTTAAAGAGTCAAATTATTATAAAATTGGGGCAAGCTAACCCAAAAAATAAATTGTACCCAAAACTTTTGGGGTAATGGACCCTGGTCAAGGGTCCCCATGTTAGCCAATTCTAATTTCAAAAATCCAAATATTTTTTTAATTAACTATGATTAGTTGCTATGCATAACCTTGGAGCCAAGTCCCATCCTTTTTTCATACTAATAGCACTAGAGAATAATAGGGACTAACACTGGAATGGATAACCCCGACAACACGAAGCTCTTGAACTATTTTCTCAATTTTAGACTTTTGAGCATAAGGATACCTATAGGGACAGAAATTTGGGGGAAGACTACTAGGAAAAAGTTGAATGGAATGGTCATGAGAGTGATGAGGAGGTAGTCCCTTGGGTTCCTCAAAAATTTAAGCATATTTGTTCAATAAACCCTACAATTGCATTGAATGGTCCTTTTCTCCTTCCTTAAAAGCATCGATAGCAAACATTTGTGCCACCACTCCCTGAGAGGATATTTTAAAAAAAAATTACATATTATGAGTAGAAATAAACCGATACATGCCAACTGCCATGCCATGCAAGGTATATTTGATTCCTTCTTGAGTAAACTTCATCCACAACTCAAAAAAATCCCTAATGATTATCGTCAATTATTCATCATTTAATCAATATACTTGTCAATCTAGGGCGGTGTCCAATGGTTGTATACGATAGGAAAGGTAAGCAGTTTAAGGATCATTTCATTTAGGATATGGCTTTATTGGTGAAATAGTTAGTTTTTGGGGGTTTTATTTCACCTCTAAATCCTATAAACTAAAATTGAATCCTATTTACCCTTACAGAAATGAAAGTGCAGAAATTGAAACTTTGCAAGAAAAAGGAAACTATCTAAATTTATAGAATATGAAATGATAGAAATGAAATGATGCAGAAATGGAAATAGTAGAAATGAAACTTGCAAAATTAAAAATCACACTTTGCATAAAGGAGAACCTAATTACAATAACAGAATTCAAAGGATAGTAATCAAATGTTGCGAAACTGGAACATCAAAAAATTCTCTGATGCAAATTATAAATGCCAAAATCTGAGAATACTGTGGGAAATAGAAAATGGTGAATGTTTTAAGATGCATGAGTCTACCCTAGATGATAATTTTAAATGCATTAATGATTACTAAACATCATATACAATCTAACACAACTAGTAACATGCAATAAAAACTATCAGGTTCCTGCTAATCTGCTGCAACAAGAAATGAGTAGAAAACCTGTCAATGAGATCCCTTCTCTTAGACCTGGAAGTGGCCCTTGCTCACTAAACAAGTAGAAGGTGAAAATAACTTTTTCTAAACTATATAAACCTTACACATTCATTCAAAATGCCAATGTAATGGAGAAATTTTACCTTTATTGATTCTGCAATAGCATTATAGCAGTGCAGGAGAAAGCCTACAAAATACTACTCTGCTACAAAAACTTACAATGCCACAATACCATAATTATTATATACCTCCATATATATCCTATATTCTCAACAGAATGGGATCTAGGTTATTTATATTATTCTATTACAATGTTGATATGAGTTGTTATTGTTTTTCAAGGATTTTACAACTATTTTCATAACTATCTTCCTAGAATGCAAGAAACTGTTCTACTACAACTTATCCATTTCCTTTTCTAGGCTACATCCATTGGAATAAATGCACTAGAAAAGTTAATACAACCCCTTATATATCTACAATCAACTTTGTCTCACCATTTTCCACCTTTTTGATTTGTTTGTGGATGATTTTGACCAAAAATGTTCCTGTTGCACTCATTCTAGAGCTGCTTCAGAATATCAGGTAGTGTAACAGTTCTAGCACTTATCCATGCATCATATGTGTAGGAAAGTGGTTTTTACTGACTAAAAATTCTCCCTTTATCCCAAAAATACCTATTCCACAGTTGGTGCATGTTGGAACTGACCAATTTCATGCCATGTTATTCATACATAGCTAGCTAGAATTTGCATGGTCAAATTTTGTTTCCTACATAGTCAAATTATTTTGAACATGTTTTGGCATATTTTTGTTCATTTGAAATGATTATATGGTAGGGAAAGCAAATGGAATGATTTCAGCAGTGAAAACATATCAACACCTATTATTACAACTTCAAATAAATCCTAATTTAGAGAATTCAGATAAAACAAGTTAGAAAATATAGAAAAAAAATTAAATATAATATATGTTCTTCAACATTTAAAACATGTAAACACTATTACATAATGCATTATATCACCATAATCAGCATCAAAACATAACATAAGGTGTTTCAAAGAGTTTATAAGTTACAAAAAATAGTCCATGGATGAGGCAATTCCTAGCCTCATCATTTTCCCCCTAACTTGTTATAATGCATGTCCTCATGCATTCTGTGAAGCTATAGAGGCATATAGATCAATGTCAAGATATATTTCATGATACTTCCATAGTATTCCTGTATCGCTCCAAATTTTTTGCATCCTTACCTTCAGGCTATTGGATCCGTGCCCGGAAGGAGGATGGGAAAAGGATGTCATGGTACCTCGGACTGAGAGGACTTTGCGAAGGTCCCGCCTCTCAAGGGAGGTGTATTTTGATGATTTTTCGATGGATGGTGGGTTCACCAGGGAAACATTTAAGGGCAGTTTCCACGCCTAGGTTTGGAATGTGTTTTAATGTGTTCGTTTTTAACCTTAAGCATTCATATCCTAGGTTTGGCCAAATGAATCTAGATTAATCTATATGAAAATGCAAATTCAATGAATACAAAAAACAGATTTAAAGACATAAAACAGAGAATTGACAGAGTACAAATGCGAAATACCTGATCCGGATGTCTGGTGATGATTCTGATGTTTGAAGCAGTCAGGATCGTCTAGAATTCTATAGAATCGTCTAAGATCTAACAGAATCGTCTGAGATCTGACAGAATCGTCTGAGATCTGACGAATTCGTCAGACGAATTCGTCAGAGACCTGTAAGCAGAAAAACAGATACAAAACACAACGAATACTACTGTACTAACAGAGGGAAACGACACCAAATGATTGTATGAATACTGAATAATAGTTATGAACATAAATTCAAACAAATTACAATATTATAATGACAAATCATGATCTTAATATGCAATCTAAGCTAAATGGGTGAACTCCAAATGCAAAATAACATAAACACTGAATTAACTATCTAATTTGCAGAATAAAACAGTAGAGAAAAGTTTGAAAAGTGCAAACTTCAAGCATTGATTGCCTCAATATGGACTGTAGTCGAGATCATCTCGCATCAGTACGAAATCATCTCGAATTGGACAGGTTCGCCTCCGATCTGAACAGGTTCGTCGGTGACGATGTGTGCTGGCTTCGGCTGAAAAACAGTGATGTACCTGCAACAAAATTGGTATGGGACCAGTGCAAATGAAAATTGGGATGTTTCAACGTAGATGGAGTTAAATTGCAGATAATTTCAGCCAGGGGGGTGCTAAGGGAATAGTTTAGGATTAAATAGGCTTAGGGGAGTAGTTAGGAGGTTGGAGATCATCCCAATTTGGGAGATCTCCAACGGGGGAGGGTCTCTAACGGTGCAGACACGCTTCTACCCGGATTGGAGACCCGTTGGAACAGAAGCTAACTTTGCAAAATCAATTTTGCGACAAGATCGTCTGGACGTCCTAGTCCAGACGAAATCGTCAAATGTAGGGCGATATCGTCTGATCGGCGACGATATCGTCAAACGGTCAAAACAACCTCTAAAATTGGTGCGAAAAAGGGGGAAACGGATTACCCGGCGGTTAACGGGCGGTTTGGGAGGTTAAATTTGAATTTTAAATTATTTACTAAGGTGAATGTAATTATTGTAATTTTACTATGCCAATTTTAGGGTGCTACATTTTGCCCCCTCTTTAGCGAATTTTTCGAAGAAAATGCGTTAAAGATGAGTTCTTCTCGATCTACGAGAAAGCAAAAATTATTCCCATTTTTAGGCGACGATTCTTGGTCGAATCGTACGACGACTTACTATGGTGCCCCCTCCGTGTTTTTACCCAAATCGAACGTTTGAGGTAAAAACGCGAAAAAGCAAAAAATTATTTTTAAATAAAATTAAGAAAAATAGGGTAAAACCCTAATTCATTTTCTTGTTCATTTTTCGGTTTTTAGAGCTACGGAGCAAAAAATGGTGGAGACGACGCACAGATCGACAGAGGTCCAGCGCGGTCTACGGGTAAGAGTCTAGACTTAACTAGGATGCTTTAATTTAATTTGACATGCTTTGTAGGTAATTTTTAGGTGATTTTTGAGCATCGCGGCCATTTTTGGGCCATCGACGTCGTCGGGACGAAATCGTCCCGATTTCGACGAAATCGTCTCAATTTCAGCAATTTCGCCCGAGGGCGAAATCGTCGAAAGGGGGACGATTTCGTCAAATTAGGGACGATTTCGAACTGCAAAATCGGAGACGATTATGCTCAAATTTGGGACGATATCGTCCAATAGTGGGCGATATCATCAATTGCACAAAATTGAATTTTAACTTGCATTATTATTTACTTGAATTGTTATTAATGATTGTTTATTGTTTTGTTGTTTATGTTTGCAAGAGAGGATTACTAAAGAGCAGGGAGTGGAAGTATGGAGGGTTGAGAGATGACTTGGCCGCTCTCACACGAGCGAGAGCGGGATCGGCTAGCACGGGCCGGCTTGCGGCATGTGGCGGAGATGCCACAAGTATCCACGAGATATGGGGCTCCTAACGGCCCTAGCGAGAGAGGTGGTATCCGGGCTCTTCCTATTTTTGGCTACCTACGGGGGAGATGACTCCCACTTTGGAGGATGTATGGAGGATTCCGAGAATCCCCATACAAGGACGGCTGATTACTCCTGCGGCCAATCAGGGCCGTGCTATGGGACGACTATGTGGTGACCCGAGCTTCGCCCTGGAGAAGGGCGAAGTTAATATCGAGGCACTATGCCAGATGCCTAGGGCATCTACACTCACACAGGTTCTAGCTGGAGTGGTTGGTGGACTTTTGCTGTGCCACCAGAGTGGGTGCAGGGTGTCGTGGATGCTCACGAGATGTGATCCGCGATATGCGGGATCACGGCTACGGATTCTCTTGGGGCAGTTTTGTTCTATGCCGATTGTACGGGATCCTGTATGGGGTCGTGTACAAGGGCGGTCGATGTCTGGTTATGACATCGCTCCTACAAGTTTGGTGTTGGGAGCACATTGCGGTGCGGAGGCCGATAGGGCTTCCTTTGATAGGGGTTGACGGGGAGAGGCCCCGAGTCTTCTACTAGTGGCTCTAGAGAGGGGCACAGCGATGGATAGATCTGCCTATGTCCCGGAGGCTACTAGATGACCTTGTCCCAGACCAGATCACCTGGAGGCCATGGAGGGAGCATCCAGGGTGGGCCGAGGATGGACAGGAGTTGGCTCGCGTTAGGCGAGTTTGCTTGCTGAGGATGGAGAGGGGAGAGGTGGAGCTCCATAGGTACGACCGAGTTTTGTGGCAATTCGGTCTACAGCAGGGGATCCCATCTCTGAGGGATTATGAGTTTTCTTGGACTGTCCGGGATAACACTACGGTTAGCGGGGCTCCCGACATGCAGCGGTTCTGGAGCAAGGACACGGATGATGCCCCCATCCGGCCAGTGGATGGGGACGATGTAGGAGTAGCCGATGGCTATGATGCCTAGTACGCAGGCATCCGCCCTCCTCGGATGACGAGGGCACAGGGTTCGATCCACGTGGTTGTGCATCGGATAGGGAGGTGGCACCAGGCGGCGATGGAGGCAGCCCAGGGTCACGACGAGAGAGAGGTGAGGAGGCCACAGGCACAGGAGAGGCCATGGTAGAGAGAGAGGGAGAGGAGGGAGGCGAGACCCCCATCTCCATAGAGGCCACCATCGCCCGATAAGGGCAAGGGTGTCGACACAGGAGAGAGTAGCGAGATGGCTACTCTCCGAGCGGAGAGAGATCGTCTCCAGGCCCAGGTGCAGACGCTACAGGATGAGGCTGCACGCCACCGGGCTGAGGTGTCACAGCTGCGGGATGAGATTGCATGCCTCGGGGCACGGGGCGGAGGGGCAAGCTCGGAGAGCTGACACGGGCTATTGCCCGGCTGACCTTTTACCAGACATTATACTTCCAGCTGGTGCCAGAGGCGGATAGACTACCCCTGCCAGCTAACATCGCGGATCCGATCAGGATCGGGTCATCGAGGACCACGTCCCGATCGAGGACGAGGACTACACAGACGGCGATGGGGCCACCTCGTCCACCTCAGGGCGGGGGAGGAGATGAGGCAGAGAGCTCGAGGGGCTCTCGAGGCTAGAGGGCTGCACTGACATTGTATAGACTGTCATTGTTGTATTATTATTTTTATAGAGGATTGAGTATGCCGAGGTACAGATTGTGGCATACCAATCCAGTTTGATGATGTATATATGTTGTTGATATATATATGAGATGATATAATTTTGATCATATGACTTGTATTATGTGATGCTTATGATGCTTTTATGTTTGATTGATTGTTTTGATAATTGGATTGATGATTCAAGAAATTATGTTGTTTTTTTAATTTTAAAATATTATAATTTTGATGTCATGCTGGTAATATTTGAAATGAAATAATCTGATGTAACAAATTGATTGGTTGTAATGTGATGTAAAAATAAAAAGAGACTTCTAACAATAATTTCAAAGGACATTGTCGCTATTATAGACCATTTCATGGAGTCGCTGCTCACTCGGCCGTCAAGCTAATCCCAGGATAGAAATATGGTTAGAAGAACAAGAGTGCTTAAGAGATTGTCTTAAGACTTTGGTGCAATGGGGCAAATGATGATGATGATGGTTTGTTTTGCAGATTTCATAAGAAATATTGTGCATGAAATAATGTTTTAAAATGATTTTTGCTAGGCATAAATTCCTAAGTATGATAAAATTTTTGGATAATTCTTTAGGAATTATACCATCATTGCAAAATTGTAGGTTGACATAATGACATGAAATAATGAAAATGTGTTTGCTTTTGAAAAGCATAATTTGTGTAACATAATGAATTAAGTCATATGGTTTTCATGTTTTTTAATAAATGGGGAATAAAAATTGTTACAATGGTCTGCGCTAGGCATAGAATATGTAGGTATAGACTTATACCATCATCGCGAAAATCCAAAAAAGATAGTTTTATTGCATGGTTGATTTTTGATGAACAGAAAATATGAAAATGAGGACTTGCGCTAGGCATAAAATTCCAATTTTGGTTTTGAAACTATACCATCGTCGCGAAAGTCAACGAGATATATATGTATATGTTTTGTGTAGTTTGAAAGAAATTTTTGATTTTTCTATTATATAGTTGTCTTTGTGGTAAACAACTGTACTTGATTTATTCCAAACAAGTTGCAAAAATAATATTTCAAATTATTTTGAAGACAAAAGTTAGATTTATAAGGAATCCCATGTGCATATGTGAATTCATTTCCGATCTTGATTTATCATAATGATACACAAAATCTCTCAAATACAAATGTGTGTGCAATTGCATTGTTCATTTACGAGTTTTGAGCAAGATAATATGATACAAGTGATTTGAAGAAACCAAATAAGTGTTCATTAACCATGATGTAGATGCATATAACCATACTAAACTACTATGTAGGTCGGATTATCAAGAGCTAGCTAATCCATAAGCAGACATAGGTCCGTACAAAATAAGGTCGCTAATGTGACAGACATATCACCACGCTAGGAGTTACCCAAGGCCAAGCGGGTTGGGCACAAACCACCTGTTATGGGGCTTACCTCACAGTTTTCGAATAATTGAGAATTCCAGGGATTCAAGCTCATCAACCCTTCTTTTCTTTTCAAAGGGTAGGGAAGGGATTTTATTGCTTTCTTGCTTTTGCTTTCTGTTTTCTTTTGCTTATTTTTCTTTTTGTATTTCTTTTGCTTGATAATGCTTGGAACATTGCTGAAATGATATAAAATAACATTTTTCTTTTCTCTTTTTTTCTTTCTTGAACTTTTTCTTTTCTTTTTCTTTGCTAGGGATACTTGCTCGGATTAGCTGTAGAGCAAGGGATTTTTATTATGGGTAGGGGTGAGCTTGTCCTTTTGCCAATTCTCAAAGATTCTAGACCATGTGCATGATAGGATAGCAGGGGAAACTTTTCGCTCAAGAAATCACTTCTACTATGTAGCAAAACATGGAAATTACAAATATAATCATTTTATTGTGAAAAGATGTGCTTGGTTTAAGTAAATAACAAGATCAATTCTCTATGCTCAAACTTTATTTAATTGAATTTTGTGGACTTTGATATAAGAGAGATTAGTAATCATGCTAGATAAAACCAAGATATTTATTGTTGTGAGTGTGCAAGTGAGGGATTCCAAGTAAATGCTAATTTATCCCAAAATAATTTGAAACATATAAGCGCAATGATTGTAAGAAAATATATATAAATGATTTTTTGAGAAGTTTTTGAGAATGTTGACTCTCTCTTTCTTCTTTATTTTATTTTGGTTTTGAAAGAGTCAAGTATATAGCTGTTATTATATTTTTATCATTATTTTGATTTTTGGTTTTATTTTTGTTTTTGAGCAAAAAGAACTTAACAAGTGCTTTAAATAAATGCAATAGATAGTTTTTGAAGATTTTGGATGATTATGAATATTTTTGATGTTTTTGGATTTTTATAAATTTGAAAGAAATATAAGATAAAATTTTTGAAAACAATTATATACAAGGATGAAACGACCAAATTTATGCATAGTAACGTTTAAGATGCAAAATATTCATGGGTTCTTTAAGTTCTTTACCATCTAAGGTAGATAATTTATATGCTCCTGATTCAAATTTAGCAGTAATAATGTATGGTCCAAGCCAATTGGGCTCAAATTTACCTTTAAGTTCCTTAGTTGCATTTGTATTTTTTTGATTTTCTTTTAAAACAAGGTCGCCAATCTCAAAGGATCGATGACGAACTTTCTTAGCATATGATCTTTTAAGCTTGTTTTGATAAGCACGGAGATGCTCCAAAGCATTGATGCATTTTTCATCTAGGAGTTCCAGTTGACTGAGTCTTCCAGACATGATATTCATCTCCTACTTCGGTATCTTGAAGTAGCAGAGCCAAAGAAGGAACTTCCAATTCAAATGGAAAAACTGCTTCAGCACCATATACCAAAACAAATGGTGAAGTTCCAGTGGGGGTTCGAACACTAGTTCGATAGGCCCACAAGGCTGGATATAATTGAATGTGCCAATCACGGCCAGTTTTATTGACCAATCTTTTGAGAATTTTGATTAAGGTTTTGTTAGATGCTTCTGCTTGACCATTACCCTGAGGATAATAGGGAGTGGACCAGCGATGTTGAATCTTATATTTTTGACATAATTTTTTAACATCTTTATTTTTGAAACAAGTTCCATTGTCAGAGATGAGATTGGCAGGAATTTCGAACCTGCAAATGATTTGATTAAAAATAAATTTAGAAACTTGTGTGCCGGTGCAGGAAGCTAAAGGCATAGCTTCGACCCACTTCGTGAAATACTCGGTGGCGGTTATGATGAACTTGTGTCCATCGGATGACACGGGATTGATTTTGCCAATAATATCCAAGCCCCATTTAGAAAAGGGCCAAGGAGAAGAAATAGCCTCGTAGCTCTTGTGCGGGCGCATGGACAAGGTCGGCATGTTTTTGACACTTGTCGCAATGGTGCACATACTCATGTGCATTTGTTTCCATGGTAGGCCAAAAGTATCCTATCCGAAGGAGCTTTTTAGCAATGACACTACCACTAAAGTGTCCTCCACAAGATCCATCGTGGGCTTCACTCAAGGCTGATTTAGACTCTTCTAAGTTTAAACATCTTAATAGGATACCTTCAAAAGATCTCCTATATAAAGTATTGCCAATTATTACAAATCGACTTGCTCGTCGACGTAATAACCGATGCTAGTTTCTATTAGAATTGGCAGGGAAAGTCCCATTTTGGAGAAAATCAAATATGTCTGTATACCAAGGTTCGGGAGTAGTTTCATTGATTAGAAACACATCCAAAGGCTCTAAGCATGACTTATTTGAAGCGGGTTCCTAGAGTCGACGAATAATGATAGTGGCATATTCGTCATCTAACTCCAAGGGCGGGAGAGATGCAGCTACGGCCATAGCATCAGCTGCACGGTTGCTAGTTCGAGGAATAGCTTCTAAGGTAACTTGATCAAATAAAGACATTAATTGTAAAACATAGGCCTTATATGGGCGTAGTTTATCATCTCTGGTTTGATAAACTTCATTAATTTGGTTTATAACCAGTTGAGAATCACCAAAAACTAAAAGGTGTTTAATTTTTAGCGCTAGGGCAGCTCGTAATCCAAGGATTAGAGCTTCATACTCAGTAGTGTTGTTGGTGCAAGCAAATGTCAATTTGAAGGACAGAGGAATAAGATGTTTTTGCGGAGATATTAAAATAATACCCGCACCAGCCCCACTCATGCATCGGGCTCCATCAAAGTATAAGGACCATTGTTCGGTATGGTCTGCCTCTAATTGAAGGCATTCATCTAGAAACTCGATGATGAGGGGATGGGTAGACTCTAAGGGTGCAATAGCTAATTGATCTGCTATGATTTGACCCTTAACAGACTTCTGTCCTATGAATGTGAGATCAAACTCGCTTAGAGCAAGAACCCACTTGGCTGTGCGACCCGATAAATAAGGTCGACTCATGAGATACCTTAAGGGGTCATATTTAGCAATGACATAAGTTTTTTGACTAAGCATATAATGTCGTAATTTTTGCATAGCAAACACGACTGCTAGACATAGCTTTTCCAACGTTGTGTAGCGGGTTTCATAACTGATGAAGGTTCGGCTAATATAATAATTAGCACGTTCTCGCTTTTCATCATCAAGTTGAGCTAACATAGCCCCTAAGGCAGAATCTGAAGCTAAAATATATAGGAGAAATGGGCGATCAGATTTAGGTGGTGAAAGCATAGGTGGATTAAGGAGGTATTGTTTGAGAAGTTCAAAAGCTTCTCTACATTATGTGTCCCAATTAAAAGGGACATCTTTCTTAAGGAGTTTAAGAAAGGGACCAGTTTTGTCCGCCAGCTTATCGATGAAGCGACGGATGGCTTGAAGTTTACCTTGTAAACTTCGTAACTCAGATATATTAGTAGGTGCGGGCATATCAGTGATGGCCGCAATCTTGAGAGGGTCGATTTCAATACCACGTAAAGAAACTAAAACCCCTAAGAGTTTGTCGGATTTAACTCCGAATATGCATTTTGTTGGATTTAATCGAATGAGATATTCTCGTAATCGATTAAAGACTTTCCTTAAATCATCTAAATGATTATTTTCAATAATAGAGCAAGCTATAATATCATCTACATAATCATGTAGGATATCATGCATCATATCATGAAAAATATAGGTCATAGCTCGTTGATAAGTTGCATCGGCGTTCTTTAAGCCAAATGGCATCACTTTCCAGCAAAAGGTACCCCAGGGGGTAATAAAGGCTGTTTTAGCCTTGGTCTTCAGGAGCTATCCTGATCTGATTATAACCAGAGAATCCATCCATTAAGGACATCATCCCACTCCCGATAGTAAAGTCAATGATTTGATCCATGTTTGGAAGAGGAAAGTCATCTTTAGGGCATGCGGCGTTAATATCTCTAAAATTTGTGCAAACCCTAACTTTGGTAGCTTCTTTCTTGGTGACTAGAACTACGTTTGAGATCCATTCAGCATAATCAATAGCTTGTATAAAGATAACATTCAGGAGTTTTTCTAACTCCCCTTTGACTAGTAGAGCCACTTTGGGATGCATTTTTCTAAGTTTTTGTTTTAACAGTTTTAGCATTCGGATGGACCACTAGATGATGCATGACTACAGAAGGGTCTAGACCTGGCATATCTTCATATGTCCAAGCGAAGACATCTTCATACTCTTTAAGGAACACAATGTATTGTTCTTGTTTTTCTTGACTTAATTCTGATCCAATATTGATTATGTGAGGATTGTCCTCAGTTCCAATATTAATTTTAATGACGTTTTCTACCTCCATGTGTAGATCTCTTTCAAAATTAGGTGGGGCGGGTGAAACGCCCAATTCTTGTAATTCTTGTAAGGTTAATTTAGATAATTCATTTCGAGGATTAGTGGCTTCAATTTGGGCTATAGTTGGTATAGAACCATCAAAATAAAATCCATTGTGTAACATTTCTTCAACGGAGACATCATGGAAGATATCTCCTTCCAACTCTACATCTGGGTCACCAATCATTTCGGGGTATGCGATGGATAGCATGTTGCATGAAAATGATTGATTTTTAAGAGGCAAATCAACATGCCTATCCATATAATCTTGATAACATATGAGATGATCATCATCCTCAAAAGGAAAGGGTTGACCCTTACTAGGAAATAAGCCCACGCCACAGCGAGGCAGGGCCACGGTTCTACCTCGAAAGGTTCTTTCATGCCATTTTGGAAAGGTCCCAAGCCTTTCCCTTCATATCCCATTTTAAGCATCATGGGTTTAGCTTTAATATAATCATTGGTAAAATAACACCGAGCATATCCCTCATGATGAGTTTTGATATTCCGAGGGATTCTTCCCCAGTCATATCCTTTATAGATGAAGGCACAACTTCTAACTTGGTAAGTACTTCCCATAGGTTGTGGGAGGCCCAAAGTATAGGGAGATGGTGGCAAGTTATTTAAAAGGTTTGAATCTCGCATGAAAGCATTCATTTTTTTTTATATTAAGGTTGTAGATAAATCTGGTAAAAGTTCATCAGAAAGGGCATAAGATGTAGAAGGCTTATTACCTATATCTTTAGATGTGGAAGGTATGATAGGTGTGTCTATAGGTTTTGAATTTATAGGGATAGAACTTGAAGGATTGGTTGTAGACTTAAGATCTTTTTGAGGTTCTAAAATGATTTGTTTAGAGGGTTGTTGATCTATATAGGAGGATGAAATTAATGGAGAGGAAATAGGTGAAGTTATAGGTGTATGTTTCATAGTTTTAGATGAAAAATAAGAACTAGGATGTGTGGATGACAGAGCAGTGCAAAATTGCACTCCAACGGGTTCTGCCAAAGCACACATATCAAAAGGTCTAGGGTCACCATGAATAGTGACCAACTGATTTTTAAACTCAAATTTAACACATTGGTGTAAGGTTGATGGGACCGCTCGCATGGCATTGATCCAAGGGTGACCCAAAAGTATATTGTACAATGCTAGGCAATGTACAATAAACACTGTTGTTTCTAGGGTTCTAGGACCAACTTGCAATGGGAGGGTAATAACTCCACACGTTTCTTGTGTTTCGTCATTAAAAGCTTTGATAATCATATCAGTTTTCTTCATTTCATCACTTCTAAAGCAAAATCGTTGGTAGAATTCAAAAGTGCAAATGTTTAGAGATGAGCCATTATCAATAAAAACTCTTTTGATAGCTACATCTCCAATTAGAGCAGTAATGTATAAGGGATTTTCCTTATGTAAACTGTGTTATGGGATATATTTATCTCGAAAGTCAATACAATCAATCTCTCGAGTGGTGATAGTATTGGCCATAGCTTCAAGTTGAATGTTTTGAGGTACCATCATTTGGCTCAATGTAAGCATCAACTCATCCCTATGGGTGGGAGAGGATCTTAATAAATCCAAAAGGGAAATTATGGCCGTAGTATTGGACAATTGCTCATTAATATTGTAAGGGGGTTTAGATTGAACAGTAGGAACATGATTCCCTTTATTGGGGTTTTTCAAAACGAATGGAGTTGATCCATCGTTCTGGTTTGGTTCTTGTTGAGAGTTTTGAGCTTGTTGTCGAGTAACGACTCCAATGGTACCTACAATGTTATAGTGAAGACGCTGAACTGGGCTCGGTTGAGCATTAATGGCTTGTTCATTAGAAAGGAATATATTAGAAGAAGGTCGAGTAGTGACTCTTCTAGGGAATGGTTCTTCTGGAACCATAACATCTATGATGGGTTGAATAGGATCTGATTCGTTTTTAGAACTATTCGATTGGTTTGAAGTAATGTCTAGTTCACTTTCACTATCTGATTCTATATCACTAGAATCAAAAGTTTGAAAATTATGTAAGGGCTTGGTCGTAACCAGGGATAAGGTCGTGTCAAATATTTGAGGATCCTGAATAGGTAATTGTTCGCTAATGGTCCCTACATATTGGGTAGGAGGGGGAACATTATGATGTTCGATTTGATTGGCTACCTCTTTACCATGTCTTGGTAAAGGGTTTTGAAATATGTCTAGAGTTTGATTGGCATTTTGATATTTATTTTGGGGAATGGTCTTTTGAGTATTATTGGGAGGGTTTTGTTTAGGTTGGAAGGCTTGCACTTCCATTTCATTATTGTCAATCAAATATTGTATTTTATGTTTCAACCTTTTACAAGCGTTGGTAGAATGTCCAGGTCCTCTATGGAAATCACGAGTGCAAGTCAGCTCTGTATTCGGGTATAGTTGTGTCAGGTTCCCAGATAGTTGGTAATTGGATCAAACCTCTTTCGAGTAATTGAGGTAAAATAGTTGATAAGGGTTGATTTAATCTAGTGAATTCTCAAGGAGGCTTATCAGGAGGTTTCAATATGAATTTTTCTGTTGTCTTTGTTGCATTGATATTAGCAACATTCCTATTGTCAGTGACTCCATCACCGACAACTTGTTTGTTTTTATATTGATTTCTAGATGTTTTTTCATCATCCTTCTTCCTAAGTTGGCCTCTCATAATGAGGGCATCTTCTACTCTTCGAGCTAAATCTATATCTTGATCGAAGGTAGTTAAAGTAGTAGTTGATAGCTCATAAGATATTTGTTCCTATAAATTGTTGATGAAAATGTCCAACATTTCCCTATAAGGCAGCACAAAGTGCAGTTTTCCTATCAATTGCCTCCATCTAGCTAAGAAATCGGCAAAACATTCATCCTTGTATTGTTTTAAATTGTATAAATCTTTAATAGTTACATGCCTCTCGATGTAGGCACTAAATTGATGGACAAATGATTCCGCTATTTCTTCGAAGTTTCTCAAAGAATGAGTGGGCAATTGATAGTACCACTCTAATGCCATTCCACCTAAACTTTTTGGGAACATTTTTAGTAATAGCAAGTCGTCATGCGATATGTCGTGACATGCTATCCTAAACATGCGAAGATGCTCTATGGGATCTTTGGTTCCTTTATATATGGGTAGGATGGGCATGGGAAAATGCTTAGGGTATGGTTGAGCTACAACTATGGGATCCAAAGGTTGACTACAGATCTCTCGATAATTATACGAGGGACGGTAGGGATCTATCTAGTCCATACATGAAGCTAATTGTTTCACCATGGCTTCCAGATTACTAGTTTTCCCCCCATATTGGTTCGGTAGGGCATTGACATGAGTTTTATGGGCATATGATGGAGGAACATGCAGATTAGATGTCATGTTACTATTGTGTAAAGCATTGGTAGGAACAGTATTATGAAGGAATTTTGAAGCTGTATTATGTTGTATTCCAGATTGTTGAAAGTTTGTATTTGGCTTTGTTTTAGGTTTTTGTTTACTTGAAGCATATTGCTCAATAGTTTGGCAGAATAAAGTAGTGAAGGGAATTTTCTTTTGTGTGGGAGTGATTTTAGGTTGAATAACAGGTTCCATAGGAGGTTGGGTAACCTGTTGTTTTGACATGTTTTGAGCCATAGTGACCATATCCGTATTGGATGGCCCAGCCTTGTCACTTTCTTGATCAATTAAATACAAGGGGTTAGTGTGTATATTACACATATATTCCATGGTTGCTTGCGTGTTACTAAGATGAAAAATAAGAACTAGGATGTGTGGATGACAGAGCAGTGCAAAATTGCACTCCAACGGGTTCCGCCAAAGCACACATATCAAAAGGTCTAGGGTCACCATGAATAGTGACCAACTGATTTTTAAACTCAAATTTAACACATTGGTGTAAGGTTGATGGGACCGCTCGCATGGCATTGATCCAAGGGTGACCCAAAAGTATATTGTACAATGCTAGGCAATGTACAATAAACACTGTTGTTTCTAGGGTTCTAGGACCAACTTGCAATGGGAGGGTAATAACTCCACACGTTTCTTGTGTTTCGTCATTAAAAGCTTTGATAATCATATCAGTTTTCTTCATTTCATCACTTCTAAAGCAAAATCGTTGGTAGAATTCAAAAGTGCAAATGTTTAGAGATGAGCCATTATCAATAAAAACTCTTTTGATAGCTACATCTCCAATTAGAGCAGTAATGTATAAGGGATTGTCCTTATGTAAACTGTTTTGTGGGATATATTTATCTCGGAAGTTAATACAATCAATCTCTCGAGTGGTGATAGTATTGGCCATAGCTTCAGGTTGAATGTTTTGAGGTACCATCATTTGGCTCAATGTAAGCATCAACTCATCCCTATGGGTGGGAGAGGATCTTAATAAATCCAAAAGGGAAATTATGGCCGTAGTATTGGACAATTGCTCATTAATATTGTAAGGGGGTTTAGATTGAACGGTAGGAACATGATTCCCTTTATTGGGGTTTTTCAAAACGAATGGAGTTGATCCATCGTTCTGGTTTGGTTCTTGTTGAGAGTTTTGAGCTTGTTGTCGAGTAACGACTCCAATGGTACCTACAATGTTATAGTGAAGACGCTGAACTGGGCTCGGTTGAGCATTAATGGCTTGTTCATTAGAAAGGAATATATTAGAAGGTCGAGTAGTGACTCTTCTAGGGAATGGTTCTTCTGGAACCATAACATCTGTGATGGGTTGAATAGGATCTGATTCATTTTCAGAACTATTCGATTGGTTTGAAGTAATGTCTAGTTCACTTTCACTATCTGATTCTATATCACTAGAATCAAAAGTTTGAAAATTATGTAAGGGCTTGGTCGTAACCAGGGATAAGGTCGTGTCAAATATTTGAGGATCCTGAATAGGTAATTGTTCGCTAATGGTCCCTACATATTGGGTAGGAGGGGGAACATTATGATGTTCGATTTGATTGGCTACCTCTTTACCATGTCTTGGTAAAGGGTTTTGAAATATGTCTAGAGTTTGATTGGCATTTTGATATTTATTTTGGGGAATGGTCTTTTGAGTATTATTGGGAGGGTTTTGTTTAGGTTGGAAGGCTTGCACTTCCATTTCATTATTGTCAATCAAATATTGTATTTTATGTTTCAACCTTTTACAAGCGTTGGTAGAATGTCCAGGTCCTCTATGGAAATCACAGTGCAAGTCAGCTCTGTATTCGGGTATAGTTGTGTCAGGTTCCCAGATAGTTGGTAATTGGATCAAACCTCTTTCGAGTAATTGAGGTAAAATAGTTGATAAGGGTTGATTTAATCTAGTGAATTCTCAAGGAGGCTTATCGGGGAGGTTTCAATATGAATTTTTCTGTTGTCTTTGTTGCATTGATATTAGCAACATTCCTATTGTCAGTGACTCCATCACCGACAACTTGTTTGTTTTTATATTGATTTCTAGATGTTTTTTCATCATCCTTCTTCCTAAGTTGGCCTCTCATAATGAGGGCATCTTCTACTCTTCGAGCTAAATCTATATCTTGATCGAAGGTAGTTAAAGTAGTAGTTGATAGCTCATAAGATATTTGTTCCTATAAATTGTTGATGAAAATGTCCAACATTTCCCTATAAGGGAGCACAAAGTGCAGTTTTCCTATCAATTGCCTCCATCTAGCTAAGAAATCGGCAAAACATTCATCCTTGTATTGTTTTAAATTGTATAAATCTTTAATAGTTACATGCCTCTCGATGTAGGCACTAAATTGATGGACAAATGATTCCGCTATTTCTTCGAAGTTTCTCAAAGAATGAGTGGGCAATTGATAGTACCACTCTAATGCCATTCCACCTAAACTTTTTGGGAACATTTTTAGTAATAGCAAGTCGTCATGCGATATGTCGTGACATGCTATCCTAAACATGCGAAGATGCTCTATGGGATCTTTGGTTCCTTTATATATGGGTAGGATGGGCATGGGAAAATGCTTAGGGTATGGTTGAGCTACAACTATGGGATCCAAAGGTTGACTACGGATCTCTCGATAATTATACGAGGGACGGTAGGGATCTATCTAGTCCATACATGAAGCTAATTGTTTCACCATGGCTTCCAGATTACTAGTTTTCCCCCCATATTGGTTCGGTAGGGCATTGACATGAGTTTTATGGGCATATGATGGAGGAACATGCAGATTAGATGTCATGTTACTATTGTGTAAAGCATTGGTAGGAACAGTATTATGAAGGAATTTTGAAGCTGTATTATGTTGTATTCCATATTGTTGAAAGTTTGTATTTGGCTTTGTTTTAGGTTTTTGTTTACTTGAAGCATATTGCTCAATAGTTTGGCAGAATAAAGTAGTGAAGGGAATTTTCTTTTGTGTGGGAGTGATTTTAGGTTGAATAACGAGGTTCCATAGGAGGTTGGGTAACTTGTTGTTTTGACATGTTTTGAGCCATAGTGACCATATCCGTATTGGATGGCCCAGCCTTGTCACTTTCTTGATCAATTAAATACAAGGGGTTAGTGTGTATATTACACATATATTCCATGGTTGCTTGCGTGTTACTAATTTGCCCTTTATCAATACGTATTGCCACATTAAGGTCCTCAATGTTATCACTGAGAAATTTCTTGAAATGCTCTACATTGTCAAAAACAATAGTTCCATTTGGAGTTACTCTAGGGGATGAGGATCCATCCTCTTTAACACTTCCTTCTTGTTCCTTATCTTCACCTAAGTCTTCGTTTGATTGACCTAGAGTTTCTCCTTCCGGATTTGTATCTCCAAGAAGGACATTTGGGTCTTTAGTTGTATTTTGTAACCAATCTTCTTCTTATCCAAAAGTTTCTTTACCATTCCTAAGTTTAGGCATGGTGCTAAGTTTTGATTTCAGCAAATATATATATATATATATATATATATATATATATATATATATATATATATATATATATATATATATATATATGCAACAAATTAAGAGGTATATATTTATTATATACCTACTGCAATATTTGAAATGAAGTTTTTAAATTTTTGCTAAGTTTTTAATTTTTTAGTTTTTTGAAATAATATAATAAAGACAGCAAATAACACAATAAATGCAAGAAATAATACTGAAGTAATAATCTAGTTTTCTATAAACAATTTATGAATATCATTAATAGGTTCGAGTTGTTCAGGAGTCATGAAGTGTTCTTCAAATTGAAAGTTTTCTTTTAAAAATTTGATGAAAAGAGCTATAGTGATATTGTCTGTTTCAGATGCTGGTTGATAAAAGTAAAGCTCATGGCAATACTCTCGATATAACACAGCTCATAGAACTCTACTCCATATTTCCCTATCTGTAAGAACAACCTCTTGGTCTTCTACACAACCTAGGAACTGGTGCACAATGGCTGCGTTCTCGAGGTATTCCTCGAAGGTGAACAATTCTAAAGATACTAGAGATCTCCTATAAGCTAACCATCTATGGCAGGCTCTCTGAAGTTCATGATAAAAAACTAATTGATGAGGATCCAGGATTCTATCTAGGACTAACCTCTTGATTTGCTTAAGTTGTGTGGACCTAGATGAGATGAGACTAAGTCTTCTATCAAGTTCGTTCCACAGGAATTGATTTCTACTTGTTTTCGACACACTAAGGACAAAATTGACTTCTATAGCTGCCAATTGGTTTTCTACGTTTATAGTAACTGCTAACCTTTTCTTAGGAGCTACCATCTAAACATGATTTCAAAGTTAAAGGATCTAAAATGCATCTATGTTTTAGTTTTTCTGTATATATTATATATATATATATTTTTTTTTTGTTTTGTTTTTGTTTTGTTTTCAAAAGGTTATGATGCATTCACGTCGGGTTCACCAAAATGTATCGCTCCAAATTTTTCGCATCCTTACCTTCAGGCTATCGGATCCGTGCCTGAAAGGAGGATGGGAAAAGGATGTCGTAGTACCTTAGACTGAGAGGACTTTACGAAGGTCCCACATCTCAAGGGAGGTGTATTTTGATGATTTTTCGACGGATGGTGGGTTCACCAAGAAACATTTAAGGGCAATTTCCACGCCTAGGTTTGGAATGTGTTTTAATGTGTTCGTTTTTAACCTTAAGCATTCATATCCTAGGTTTGGCCAAATGAATCTAGATTAATCTATATGAAAATGCAAATTCACTGAATACAAAAAACAAATTTAAAGACATAAAACAGAGAATTGACAGAGTACAAATGCGGAATACCTGATTCGGATGTCTGGTGATGATTCTGATGTTTGAAGCTGTCAGGATCATATAGAATTCTACAGAATCATCTGAGATCTGATAGAATCGTTTGAGATTTTACAGAATCATCTGATATCTAACAGAATCATCAGAGACCTACAAGCAGAAAAACAGATACAAAACACAATGAATACTACTGTACTAACAGAGGGAAACGACACCAAATGACTGTATGAATATTGAATAATAGTTATGAACATAAATTCAAACAAATTACAATATTATAATGACAAATCATGATCTTAATATGCAATCTAAGCTAAATGGGTGAACTCCAAATGCAAAATAACATAAACACCTGAATTAACTATCTAATTTGCGAGAATAAAATAGTAGAGAAAAGTTTGAAAAGTGCAAACTTCAGGCACTGATTACCTTAATATGGACTGCAGTCGAGATCGTCTCATATCAGTACGAAATCGTCTCGAATTGGATAGGTTCGCCTCCGATCTGAATAGGTTCATCGACGATGATGTGTGCTAGCTTCGGCTGAAAAATAGTGATGTACCTGCAACAAAATTGGTATGGGACCAGTGCAAATGAAAATTGGGATGTTTCAACGTAGATGGAGTTAAATTGCAAATAATTTTAGCCAGGGGGGTGCTAAGGGAATAGTTTAGGATTAAATAGGCTTAGGGGAGTAGTTAGGAGGTTGGAGATCATCCCAATTTGGGAGATCTCCAATGGGGGAGGGTCTCTAATGGCGCAGACACGCTTCTACCCGGATTGGAGACCCGTTGGAACAGAAGCTAACTTTGCAAAATCAGTTTTGCAACAAGATCGTCTGGACATCCTAGTCCAGATGAAATCGTCAAATCTGGGGCGATATCGTCTGATCGACGACGATATCATCAAACGGTAAAAACAACCTCTAAAATTGGCACAAAAAATGGGGAAACAAATTACCCGACGGTTAACAGGTGGTTTGGGAGGTTAAATTTGAATTTTAAATTATTTACTAAGGTAAATGTAATTATTGTAATTTTACTGTGCCAATTTTAGGGTGCTACACTTCCCCCAATATTATAATATCCTTGATGCTCCTTTATTTATTTGAGCCATTCTTGGAATTGTTCATCAGATTGAAGATCATTGTCAAAGAAATAAGGGACAGGGGTGATGACTATTGGTGACCTGTACCTGATACCTACCCATTATTCCCTTACTTCTAGGGTGGTCTTGATAATACTTTCTTCTCTTCATATTGACCACAGCAAGTTGTTTGGAGATATGGTATCCCTCTTTTATAGTGATATGGGTAATTCTCCCCATCTACTTTTGCATGTTGATAAAGCATCAACAAAATATTTTACACATAAATCTTGAAAATTAGTCATACACCTCTAAATATTTCCCATATACATATTTTTGAACCTTGTATCTATCATCAGAGTATAATGCTAGCAGGTGGAATCTCTATGGTTACAATGAGCAGGTCTGATGAGTAACACTACTTATAGCTCCATGTCCTTAATTACTTTATTTTCCTATTCCTAGTGAATTTGATTTTGCAATGTTGACATCAAAGCCCTCAATTGGAGATCACCTATACATATGTGTGGCAATAATATCACTTCAGTTGGTAAGAAGTTATGTAGGAATAGCTCACATAATAGGTTCTGCTGGATACTGAACTCTGCCAAAATGTTTCTAAAAACTCTCTAGGAGTTTCTAGCTTATGAGGAATACCAAAAGCAATTCTCATTAATTGCCATCATAGATATTTCTCTTTCAATATCAAACTATATAATCTTACCAGTCTCCTACACTACACTAGACACTCTGCAATTTGACATGTTTCTTGTACCTGTTCCTGCAACTTACTGATGTATGCATTTTTAGATTCCAGATTTTCTTTCAAAGGTTTAAAGATAGGATTTGTGTCTTTAGCTTATGACACTGCCCCATCCAGTATGTTATATCCTCATTGTATTTTATTAAGGTCATTGTATCTAGAGGCCTAATTATAGGTTGCATTTGTGGGATAATATTTACTTGTATGCCTACTTCTATTGTTTCAACAATCGGTAAATATGTTTGTATCCCAATTTTTGATGTTTCCACTTCAGGTGTAACAAATGAAATCAAGTCAAAAAAACATTTAGGGGAATTTGGATTTATCTCTTCTTGTACTTCTATCCTTGCATCAATATTTGTTGCTTGTTCTTCTTGTTGTTGCAGATCCTTAGAAGATTGTATAAGTGCCCCTAAATTTTCATGCTCTATTATATCCACATCCTATTGGGTTTTTTGTGTGGCCACTCCTTTTGTATCCGCTTCCTTTATGGGTAAGTTTCTTTCAGGTAATGATGCATTTCCATCTTCTATAGCTAAGTCTAGAAAAATTTTGGCCAATTCATTCTCAGAATTAGCTTGAGGGGGATGTTGCTATAGAATTGATAGTCTAGCCTTTACTGCTTCTATTTCCTGCCATAATTTAGCAATGAGGACATATTTTTCCTTAATGGAGGCCTCATGTTTCTCAATCCAACCCATTTGTGTCTTTTTGACACTTCTGGTAGCATGTGACTAGGTTTGCATGTCAATTTCTTCTTCTTCTCTTATGGATCCTTTATCAGAACCAGAATATTTAGAATCTAAATAGTCAACAAGTGGGATTGTAGGCATATCTGCATATAAATATGTTATTGTGCCTACTCCTACATATTCTAGACCTATATATTCATCCTAGGTAAGTGTATTTTTAGATTCCTCCATGAATTCCTTTTCCTATAATGTGTCTTCACTGAAAAAATTAATATGCTTTGTTATATTTTCTTTTATCTCTTCTTCCATGGCACTAGGTTTCCAAAGTCTTGAAGACCTCCATAAACCTAGAGTAGGTTGTTTTTTTTCTTTGTAAATCTCATAACAGAGCTTGTCAATCCTAGGGCAGGGTCTACTTCAAGTATCTCCTTCTCCATATGCCCTTCCCTGCTTGAAATTCCAAATTGATCAGTGGACTGAGTGGGAAAAATAGTTATATTTTCAGAAAATGTAACCTTCCTCCTCTTTCCTATAGGATCAATATTATACTGTTTCTCTCTTTGCTTCCTGGTCTTGGAGTATGGAGGTCCCTGTGGTGAGGAGGGAATTTATTTTTTAGAGGATTTAGTTTCAATTTTATGTTCAAAACTTTCAATTTATATTTTTGCTTGATATTTAGGTTCTTCAACCTCTACCTCTTCTTCATATCCAGGGCTTTCAACTTCTAATTCATTCCATGCAGAGAAAATCATTCAAAACTCCTAGGGTTTCCCCTAAAGTGGCGTTTGCAGATGAGCTTTATGAGCCAATGGTGTTTGAAAGTGCCCTTTCCTTCTTGGTATTTTCTAGCCATATTTTTCAATTCTTGGTGAAGGTATAAGGGAAGATTTATCTTGACCTCCAAGTTTGAATTACCATGTCATAAATGATTCAAAATTCTGATATGATGTCCAGACAGAACATGAAATTGTCCATCACATGTTAAAAACCTAATAACACACATAGCTACATCATCCCAGGGAGGTGGTAGACTAAACCATTTAACCCCTTTGTAGATATTCTTACTCATTAAAAATTCAACTGGTATGTCTCCTTCTTCCCTAAACTAGTTTAAAAAAATTACTAAAGAATTTTTACTAGTTTTCACAATCTAAACTCCTTGCAAAGGCATTTCAGTAATATGGCTAAGAATTTTTGGAGTTACTTGGATGGTCATGCCACTGATATGGACTTAGTTGTTCCTAAATTTTTGAGCGAACTCAATTGCCAACCCTTCATAATATCCATCAAACTTGCTCAAGAACGGCATGAACCCACCCTCTGTGAAGACCCATAGGGATTCAAAATCCTTTTGCGAGTACTCAACATTTTTCAGTTTAGCCCTATTTTTCTTATCCTCCATTGTAAATTGCTTATGCTCTTTGTATTTTAGCCCTACAAAATTTTGGCAATAGAAGTTATCTCCAGTTTGGAATGATCATTTTTATTCGAAGCTTATGTTTGGCTTTGTAGAGTAAATTTTGGCAATGCAGGAACGACTTCAAAACGTGTCTAAGAACATGAATTGGACACATGGCAGAGTTTTATTGCACAAAGGAGTCCTTAATTATTTATTTTACTGCATGTCATTGAATGATTACGACTTGGTTGAGGTGACATAGAATCACCAATCTTATGGCGGTTTCCTTTCCAAAGTTTACCTTGATACATGTGCTGTAAAATTTTATATACCTCGAAACCATATGCTACCTTGAACTCTGTAGTTGAAAATTTGTGCTTTGTTTCATATTTCCAACCTCAATGGTAACAAAACTTAGGAGGACACGTGTTACCTTCTATTTCCAACTAACTCATTCCAAATTTTATTGAATCATTTCAAAGCGTAATGTTAGTTCAAATTCCAGAGCACAGGTTTTTTATTTCAAAGCTGCTTTCTATTTTCTAGTTTTGGAGCTTCCATTTATGAATAATATTCTCATTCTGGAGCATTATCATACAAAAGCATTTGAATACATTGACTAAAAATTTTCATGATCATATCATAGCCACATCTCCCATTGGCCAGATGGATAACTTTTGAATTAATCTTATGTATACCTTATATACTAACTAGGGATATTGAAAACTACATACTAGACATCAACAATGTTCTAAAATAAAAAAGACGCATACCTGATATAACCATTTATCTACATTTGTATAGATGGTTGTTCTTGTTGATTCCTAGATGGTTGCTCTACTGACTAATATAGGTGTATTCTAAAAACAAGTGAAACGGTGATTGTGAGAAAAGACAGAATAGTGATGGTGGATCCAAATTGTGATTTCAACAAGGCAAACATACCGAAAGACTAGTTTTCATGCAAGCCTAATTCAAAAGCACCTCAAAGAAGTTTTCACTTTTTTAATTATTCATTTTTTTTTATCATTTATATCTTTTTTTCTTTATTTGTTATTGTTTTTTTTTCAATTTCTTTCATGTTACTCTGTTGAGTTTGGTGTGGAAGAAGTGTTTTCTTCCAACATGTGTACATCCAAGTTTTACACTTGCTTGAGAAACTCCTCTTTAGTTAGTGGTTTATGGTATATCTGAAGACGATGTCCATTAACCACGAAATTTTTTCATGAATCATCAATAGGTGAAAGGCGAAAAACTCCATTTTCAAACACTTCCTCAATCTGATATGGTCCAAGCCACCTAGTCTGCAACTTTCCAAGATAGTATTCATAACGATAGTCAAACAACAAAGCCCAATCGCCTTGCTGAAATTTTTGTTGTTGAATGTTACTATCATGCCACAATTTTTGTTGTGCTTGGATTATCTCAATTTGGTGCAATGCGTTCATTCGTAGCTCATCCAATGCATTGAGTTGCAAAATTTGGTCCGTTTGTGCTTGTGATAAATCAATAACTATATCCAAAGCAGTTCAAAGAGTTAGGAACTCAAATTCAATAGATAAAAGAGGCTTTTTACCATAAAACAATTCATATGAGGTAAATACAATGGTGGATTTCCAAGTGGTGTTGTAAGTCCAAATTGCTCTAGGTAGTTTGTCCAACCAATTCCTCCTATGGGCTACTATGGTTTTTGTTAAGATCCTCTCTAGTTCCCTATTAGTCACTTCAACCTGTCCATTGGCTTGTGGATGATAAGGTGAGTATTTCTTGTGCTTGATTTGATATAGTTGAGTGAAATATTCAATAACTCTTGAAGTAAACTAAGGTCCTTGATCTATGGTGATGGATTATCAGGCCCCAAAACGTAGGAAAATATATGAATAGAGGAAATCAACAAATTTTTCTTCTCGTGCATGCTTAAAAGCACGGGCTTCTACCCATTTGGTTACATAGTCAGTACATACCAAGATATGCACTTTTCCTTGGGAAGGAGGGTCAATGGGTCCTACAAAATCTAACCCCCATATGTAAAATGGTTTTGTTTCTATTTGAGGTTGTAATGGCATTTCACTAGTGAAGGTAGGTTTTCCCATCCTTTGGCATGCATCATAATGTATAACATACCTTTTTCACATATTTATGTAAATATGGCCAGTAGTAACCAGTATCCAAAAAAAATTGAATGGTGCTTTTTACTGAATAATATCCTCCTGATGTTTCATCATGACATGCCCGTAAGATATCATATACCTTGTCCTTGCAAATACACCTATGTAAAACATGGTCAGGACTGCATTTAAACAATAAGTCTCCTATCTATTTGAAAGAAGAACTTTGTTTGATTAATTGTTTCTTATGCTTAGGAGTAAAGTGAAGAGGAATTTTTCCTGTAGCCAAGTAATTAGCTATATCTACAAACCATGGAGATTGTACATAAATAGAAAATAGTTTTTCATCTGGGAATGTATCTTCAACCAATTCTCCTGTATCTACATTTGGCAACCTTGATAGAAAATTTGCTACCACATTAGATTTTTCAGGTTTATTAACTATGGTGATATCAAATTCCTGTAACAGTATTAACCAGTGAATAATTCTTGTGCTAACCAAAGGTTTATTCATCAAGTATTTTATGGCAGCATGATCTCTATGAATGAACACTTGATATCCTATGATATAGTGTAAGAATTTATTAATAGCATACATCATAGTTAAGAATTACTTTTTATTGGTGGTGTAATTCTTTTCAGCTCCTATCAAGTTTTTACTGATGTAATAAATGAATTTTCAATTTGTCCTAATGTAGCTCCAATAGTAGTGTTGGAAGCATCAGTCTGACTATGGAATGGCAGTTCCAAATTAGGTCCTCTCAATATATGGGGATTTGTTAACTTTTCTTTCAATACTTCAAAAGACTTTTGACACTCAGTAGACCAAGTAAATTCAGAATCCTTAGTTAGTAATGCAAACATTGGATTGGTTATGGTACTGAAATTGGCAATAAATATGCAATAGAAACCAATGTGTCCCTAGAAACTCCTTACATCAATTTGAGTTTTTGGAGGAGGAAGGTTTTTTATGACTTCCACCTTTTTAGGATCAACCTTGATCCCATAAGAGGAAATATGATGACCAAGGACAATCTCTTCCTCCATCATTAAGAAGCATTTCTCAGGATTAAGATACAGATGGTATGTTTCACAACATATTAAAACCTTTTCAAGCTATTCTAAGGTATACTCAAAACTATCTCCAAACACTGTGAAATCATCCATGTAAATTTCTACACTTTCATTTATAAAATCAAAGAATATGGCCAAAACAACTCTCTGAAATTTTTTTGGAGCATTACACAAACCGAAGGGCAAAACTCTATAATCAAATGTTCCCAAAGGGCATGTGAAAGTAATTTTTTCCTGGTCTTCTGATGCAACTTATATCTAATTATATCCGCTAAAACCATCAAGAAAATAGAAAAATTTCTTTCCAGCAAGGGTATCTAACACTTGGTCTATAATTGGTAATGGAAAATGGTCCTTATGTGTAACCTTTTTTAACTCTATATAATCCACACACACTATCATTTTATCATTTTACTTTGGAACAATGACCAATGGAGAAACCCACTTACTATCTGAAATTGGGTAAATGAATCCTACACGTAAATTTTTTCAATTTCTTATTTAACAATATCTTTCAGAGCAGGGTTCAGGTGTCTTTGAGGTTGTCTCACTAGTTTGACATCTTCAGTATATATCCTATGTGTACATACATCAGGATGAATGCCATTCATATCCTTGTAACTCCAGGAAAAATCCTGAACATGCTTCTGGGGAAAAATAATAATTTGGATTCATGTTCATTAGTCAGCCAACTATTAATATTTAGAACTTTCCCTGGTTGTATTTCAATTTGTTTAATACTTGGATAAATATAATTGAATGCTTCATATCTACTGATTAAATAATTTAATGGACAGTGATGTGGCTACAGAGTATGAAATACTCTAGATTCTATTTCATAAGTGATGCCATATGGAATCATTTCATGCATAGGACATGTGAAAGAGGTAAGAAGATGATGATGCCATCCATGTGGCAGTGTGAAAGAGCTTTCTTGTATGGGGATAGGTGAGAAATATTTTTAAGTATAGTAGGTGATGAACAAGAATTTTATCATCTTTAAGTCCTTCCTATAATATTTTGACTAGGATAGTTTCATATTCAAAAATTTCCCTTTCTGGTGATTTGACTTCCTCAATGTGTTCCTTCACTATTACTATGGCCAAAGTGGCAATAGTTTCTTATTCTTCATCAGACTCAGGATACCATATATATCTAAAAAAATTTGTTGAAGGTTGGGCTGGTCGATACAAGGAAATATTCTTAAGGTCAATTCCATTTGAAATAGGTATTTCTCCTTACCTACAGTCTATAAAAGCAGCTGCAGTAGCAAGCCAAGGTCATCCTAGAATGATGGGAGAACCACTAACTAAATTTCTAGGCTATAATACCAAGAAATATAAAGGATACTCCCAGGAAGAAACTTCAATGGTAATATCTTCTAGGATCCCTTCTAGCCTACAAATTACCTATCTACCATTTCCAAACCTATAGTGGTAGGACTGAGATTACTGAGCTACAGTTTTTGCATTGTTTCTTTAGTCATTACATTAATTGTAGCTCCAAGGTCAATTAGTACATTTGGAATTTGCACTAACCCAATAGTAATTGTGAATACTAGACTTCCTGGATCACTATATTTGAGAGGCACTAGTTTTCCAAAAAGTAGGTCAACCAACTTCCCTTCTACTTGCATAGTTTTAGGAAAAAATTTCTTCTTTCTACCAGGTTTCTTGATACACAATTCTTGAATGGTTTTCTTGATTAATGGCACATCTTTTATTTTTTACAACAAAGGGAGGGAGATAGACATATTTTTAATTTCTATAACCAATTCTGATTCAGGAGTAGTGACAGTATGATCAAACCTTTTAGGGTATGACACTACTTCTGAAGAAGATTCCTTTTGCCCTTGCATTTTTTCTAGTTTCTCTTCTTTTTATTTTATTTGCATTGGTTTTGAACATGGAGACTCTTGTTTTCCATTAATTTCTTCAATGGTGGGTGGGGTAGGGTTAGGTAAAAATTTCCTTGAACGTAACTAGATATTAATACAGTCAAGTACATTGACTGCAACAATGTCTTCAAACTCAACTCCATAAACAAGAGTTGCTTGTCTGGTATTATTTAGGTTAGTCATAGGTTGAGCTGGAAGTGGGGGTTGATTAACTGGTTGTGCTTGTTGAGGTTGTATTATTCCTTGAAAGTTATGAGTAGGATCTATTAACAAATTTTGAGTTTGTCCCTGATACCTTTGTTGCCCTTGATATGATGGGTATTATGGCCCCCATCTTTGCCCATATTGTTGATTTTGTGTCCAAGGTGGATTAATAGGATTCCAAGGAGGATGTGACCAATCTTGGGAAGATGCCCAAGATTGATTCCATGGTTGTGAATGTGGTTCTGAATATCCCCAATGCATATTCCAAGTATTTTGTTGCCAACTTGTAGGAAAATGAGGGGCATTCTAGTATTGTGAAAAGTTGCCACCTCAATAACATTGAGTTCTTCAGTTTGAGTTTTTAAAATAGTTTTTAGGTGAGGCAACAGATGGCACCTATCAGTTTTATGCTATTTTTAACATATGCCACAAATTGTTGATATAGAGGTTCTATCCAAAGGAAAATCATTTAGGGCATGCTTATTTCTACATTTAGGACAATAAATAGCCAAGGGTGGTGAAGAATTGGATTTTGAATTCCTTTCACCTAATGCGGAATTTAATTGTAAAAGAATATCATTTTTCATATTAGCTATCTCTTCCATCAAATATTTTATATTAGTATTACCAGAATTCCACTTCCTTCTTCTTTTCCTAGTGCGAGAATAATTTATGCATAACTCTACAATATCATTAATCTCAAGTTGTTTTATATCTCAGTTTCCCATTAAATCCAATGCTTCTTTGGAATCATCCTAAAAACCCCTTAGAAATATATTTTTTAATAAGTCAATTTCCACAGGACCACATCTCTTTTGAATAAAGGTAAATCTATCAAAAGAATCCTCTAAATTTTCATCTTCTTCTTGTCTAATCTGAAATAACTCATCCTTCCTATTTCTCACTCTACAATACTCCTGATAGTTATCCAAAAATGCAGTTTCCATTTGATCCCAAGTACGGATTGAATCTGGTTCAGGGCTCATAAACAATCATAAGGTTGCATCTTTGAGTGTAGAGGGAAATAACTTTAGTTTCTAGTTGTCATTGACATATTCATAAGTCTGACACATAACTTAGAATTCAAACAGGATCTGATCAGGATCTTCAAAAAAAATTCCCCTAAACATTGGAAATACTGAGGGTGAAATTGTTTTCATAGGAGCATTCTGAGTAGGATTCAGACGAATAGGGTATTCAAAAGTTCTAATAGGATTGTCAACATCATGACCAACAATTTATCTATCACGTTATCCTTGTTCTTCCATAGGTTCTTCCTCAGTTTTGACTTGTTTAACTGGTTCAAACGGATCAACCCTATGGGTATGTCTAGAATCAAGTGCCTCTAAGAGTTCTTCTTGCAAAGATCCTAAAATTTTAGTTTATGAAGAAGATGATTCTTGTCTAAGTCTTTCAGGAAGTTCATACATAGTCATATCTTCACTTGATCATGAAGAACGCCTTGGTGGAAAAGAGCCAATTATGATAAACCTTCCTCTTTCATCTCTTGACATATTCATCCATGATCATCCACTAAATGAACTAGAATTTAGTTTTCAAGGACTGTTACCTGTAACAGGACAGTTCCTGAACTACTATGCTTCTCCTAACAACACCTAAGGTATCCCCAAAAAAAACACCAAAAATGATGATTATCATCAATTATTCATCATTTAGTCAATATACTTGTCAATCTAGGGCGGTGTCCAATGGCTATACACAATAGGAAAGGTAAGAATTTTAAGGATCAGTTCATTCAGGAGACGGCTTTATTGGTGAAATAGTTATTTTTTGGGGGTTTGATGTCACATATAAATCTTATAAACTGAAATTGACTCCTATTTACCCTTACAAAAATGAAATTGCAAGAATTGAAACTTTGTAGGAAAAAGGAAACTATCTAAATTTGTAGAATCTAAAATGACATAAATGAAATGATGCAAAAATGGAAATAGCAGAAATGAAACTTGCAGAATTGAAAATTACACTTTGCATAAAGGAGAACCTAATTACAATAATAGAATTCAAAGGATAGTAATCAAATGTTGTAAAACTGGAACATCAAGAAATTCTCTAATGCAAACTGGAAATGACAAAATCTAAGAATACTATGGTAAAAAAAAAAAATTGTGTGTTATAATATGCATGATTCTACCCTATAATATTATCTGAAATGCATCAATGATTACCAAACATCATATACAATCTAACACAACAAGTAACATGCAATAAAAACTGTCAGGTTCCTACTAATCTGCTGCAACAAGAAATGAGCAGAAAACCTGTCAATGAGATCCCTTCTCCTGGAACTGGAAGTGGCCCTTGCTCCCTGAATGAGGATAAGGTGAAAATAAATTTTTATAAACCATCTAAACCTTACACATTCATTCAAAATGCCAACATAATGGAAAAATTGGACCTTTATTGATTCTGCAATAGCATTACAGTAGTGCAAGAGAAAGCTTATAAAATATTGCTCTACTACAAAAACTTACAATGCCACAATACCATAATTCTTCTATACCTCAATCTATCTCCTATATTCTCAAATGAATGGGAGATAAGTTATTTATATTATTCTATTACAATACTTATATGATTTGTTGCTATTTTTCAGGGATTTTACAACTGTTTTCAAAACTATCTTCCTAGAATGCAAGAAATTTTTCTACTACAACTTATCCATTTCTTCTGTTGGGTTGCATCCATTGGAATAAATGCACCGTAAAAGGTTAAAAAACCCATTATACAGCTACAATCAACTTTGTCTCACCATTTTCTACCTTTTTAACATGTTTATGGATGATTTTGACCAAAACTATTCTTGCTCCACTAATTTCAGAACTGCTCCAAAATATCAGTCTATGTAATAGTTCTAGCACTTATCCATGCATCAGATGTGTAGGAAAGTGGTTTTGACTGACTAAACAGTCTTCCTTTGTCCCCAAAAGACCTATTCCATAGTTGGTGCGTGTTGGAGCTGACCAATTCTATGCCATGCTATTCATGCATAACTGTCTAGAAGTTGTATGGTCAAATTTTGTTTCCTGCATAGTCAGATTATTTTGAACTTGTTTTGGTGGCTTTTTGGTCATTTTAAATGATTAGATGGTAGGGAAAGCAAATGAAATGATTTCAGCACTAAAAACATATCAACACCTATTATTACAACTTCAAAATAAATCCTAATTTGCTTAGAGAATTCAACTAAAACAAGTCAAAAAATACAAAAAAAATAGTTAAACAAAATATATGCTCTTCAACACTTAAAACATGTAAACACTAATACATAATGCATTATATCACCATAATCAGCATAAAAAAAAACCACATAAGGTGTTTCAAATAGCTTATAAGTTATCAAAAATAGTCCATGGATGAGCCAATTCCCAGCCTCATCAATCCCATTAAACTAGACCTAACATCTACAACCATTGTACTCCCAAAACTATATTACACCCACCTAATGGGATGGAAAACACATATATCTCAAGATTGTATTTCCTAATTTGTATTTTGACATTATGATATTTTTATTTGTTTGGTAGGGTACCACCATTAGCAATAATGAATTCAAAGGAATTATACATAGTAGTGTAAGAATTACCTTGTTTGCCCACACATGGATCAATAAAGTTGTATGTACTACCAGAGTCAATAATAATGATGACCCTTTATCCCTTGAACTATCTGATGACTTTCATCATTTGGGGAGTTGATAATCCTACTAAAGTATGCACTAATTTTTTTAGTTGAGATTACTTTGAAACTTCGATTTGTTTTGTGGTTTTTACCTCTTGTGGGTCCTCTTATTCTTTTGAAGATTCTATGGTTGGTATCTCATTCATATCCCATAGATACATTTTTTTCACCACACACTTGTGCCTTGGAAAAAAAATTTCATCACAAATATAGCATAGCCCTTAGGCCCTTCTAGTCTCCATATATTTGTGAAACAATTTTTTTATGGTTGGAGTTTTAGTGGTAGGACTTACCATAGGCTTGTATAAAAAAGGTGGTCAAGATTGAGGAAATTTAGAGGTGCATCCCTGGGCCTTAAATTTATCTTCTTCCAATCTAGCCAGATTTATTACCTATTGTAATGTATGGGGTCTCAAAATTTTAACCTCAACCTTAATGCCATAGTTCAAACTGATCACAAAATAAATTTGAAATAAGGTGACATTTAAACCAGTAGCATGATTGGCTAGTTTTTTAAATTGAGTTTGATACTCTCGAATAGTTGAAGTTTTTCTAAGTTTAGAAAGAGCTCATGTAAAATATTCATATTCACTAGGACTAAAACGAGTGAGTAGATGTTGCTCAAATTCTCATCAAGAAAGATAAGGTTCAACCTTCCTAAGCCATTGAAACTAATGTTGTGAATCTTATTCAAATTTGAAACAGGCAATTATAAAACGCATGTAGCATGGGACATTATGAAGACTAAAATATTATTTTTCCTAGCAGATCCACCCCTTAAGATATTTTCCATCAAATTTTGTAAAGTCTAATTTAGGCAACTTAAACCTATTTTTATTGTGTACGTTCTGCTAGTGGTGACTCATACCTGTATATTTTTTATCCTAATGATCCAATCTATCTTGTGAGAGGGAATCAGTAGAGAGATAACTATCTAATTCTTCTTTCATTTCCCTTTGTGTCTTGGTGACCAAATTCATAGAATCATGGAAACTTTTGAGTTGTCTCTTTATCTTTTCTAAGTTGTTGGCTAATTGGGTCCCTAGTTGTTTCCTCATACGATCTACTTGCTTAGTAATTTTTGTTTCTAATTCGTGTTACTAAGTACCTGAAGCTATGTTCTCAGAGATATGACTTGTTAATTATTACTGAAAATAGAAATTTGATTTAAGAGGTTACTATTTTTAGTAAGAAGCCCTAAAAGTGGTTTTGGGTGCTATATATAAAATTGATCAGCTCAAAAATATGGTCATAATGAGATATATACCACAACAATGGTTTTGGACACCCCAATTTTTTTTACATATTGTTTTGTTATCGAGGTTTTTGGTGTTGTCAGTTTTCATCTTGGAAGCTTGGTTCAGAAATATTTTTTTTGTTGACCAACCTCTTATGATACTTTGTACTATTTGTTTTAAGTACTTATCAATCATGGCACTATGTTGTCATATGTCTAGTCTAACTTTGCTCTGACTATTGACACTATCAAACAATCTTGACACTTTTTTTGTCAACTGTCTCGTCTAACTCTATCATAGCTATTACCTATCTATTTTAAATTTTTATTGTCAAAGGTAACTATTTTTTTGGTAGGTTAAATTAAAAGTGGGTTTTTATCAAGGATGCCAAAATATGAATACATCAAAATGAGACATCCAAGGAAGGACAATAGAACAGGCTTGAGGAAATCCAAAAGGAATAAAAATAGGAAAACATTGAGGAAAGTGCTAAAAAATGAAAACACAAAAGCGGCCAGGAAAGCACTGAGGAAAATCATGTGAGCCAAAGTTTGAAAAGACCGCCATGTGGGAGAGGAGAAGGCGGTAGAATAGAAAATCCTACCTAAAAAAAATAAAAAATTCAGGAACCAAACTTGAAAAGCTCCAAACCGCCCAACCTTCTAGAAAATGAATTGGAACTTCCCACGGGCAAGAAAAGAGACAGGAGCCAAATTTAAACTTTGAAACATCCCAAGGGCGGGAAAACTAGAAACCACCCTTGGGATACCAGGAACTAAATGAAAAACTACTTTCCACATAGGTAAAAACCAGACTACAGTAGAAAAACCACCTTACACAAATGGGTGGAGTAGAGGAACAGAGAAAATAGTTAAACCTACCTAGAAAGGGATGGGAATCACCCAGGAATGGCATATGATCACATAAATGAAAAAAACCAGTCCCTAGAGAGCCTGAAAGGTGGAGAAGCATAATGAGGATTTCCATAGGCCACGAAGTGCTCATGCAATGGATCAATATCCTAAAAGGTAGATCAATAGTGGTCTAGCATCTAGAGGAACTCCATAGGCCACAAAGTCCTCATGCAATAAAAAAGAAGCCTTCAAAAACACCAACCCAATAGAGGAAGTAGTAGCAGTAAAATAATACCCTCTAGGAAATAGGAGAGAAATTTCCATAGGAACCCAAGAGGAGGGAGTCACGAGGAAGCCTAGCTACAGATGATAGATCCCAAATAGAAAGGAAGAAGCCAAAAATACTAGACAGCCTTTAATACTACCAATGAATAGTTTCAGGGACACAGATGAGGAAATCTTGCAGGGATATAGTAGAAAGAAAACAAGTGTCCCCTCCATGTAGGCCACAAAAGAAACTAAATCTCGCTAGACCTCCAACATCGATCCCAAAGATAAAATTTACAGTAGCAAGTGCATAGTCCTCCCAAACCAAAAGGATGCTATGCAAAAATTCTCATGAAGCCACATTTCCACAGACCTAGCATTCCACAATTGAAGATCCTCCAAGGAAAAACATCAAGAAGACACCTAAAACACCCTGGGAAAATAGAAATTTCAAGGAAAATACCCTAAATAACCCAAAAAACCTAGGGAAAGTCCCAAGGAAGAACCTAAAACCATCCCAGGACATAGACACTAAAGTAAAACCCCACCACAGGGCAAGGAAAGGGGCAGAACAATGGAATAGTGATCTCCCCCCTAAGAAGATCATCTACAACACCTTCATGCCAAGGAGGATGGGAAAATGAGGTGCTAGGGAAACTAGGACAAGGTCAAGGATCTGGGATAGGGTCAAGGAAGGGATACAGGAAAGTAGAATAGGAAACACCTACAAATCCCCAAGGCCTCGCATGGAGGCCCTTATTTTCAAAGGTAACTATTATTGACACTAATAACTAATAATTTTATATTGACTTTTACTAACTGAATATCCCAACTGTTACTAACATTGACCACCATGTTCCCATTGTTTTTGAATTTGATAGTTTTTGTCTTAACTATTATGTTCCTATGCAATTTATTTTGACTATTTTCATGTGTAATTCTAGGATAGAAATGTCTTCTTTGCATGCTAAATTTTTGTGGTAGGATTATGGTGGCAGGTTCAATATTCAACACAATAGGGTATTCTAGTTTAGGGTGTATGTACTACCCATATGCCCTTTTTTATACTGTAGTGACCAATTATAGTGCTTGGACCAATTTTTCAAGCCACTAATCAAGGAGAATTCCATGCATACCCTTGAGCACACTACTTGTCTCAAGGAGGGTGATCTTTTTGGATGATGTGTTTGGTTTATTATTGATAATACAAGGTAAAATATATTCCTAAGAGCTACAGGTTTCTCCTAATCCTAGGAGGTATCCCAATATATCCAAATATACATGAGATCTCAATTCCATAGATGGATGTTTTTTGAGGCTTAGGTATTGGAGCCTAATTGCCCCGCACTTCACTAGATGCTTTATGAGAATTATAGCTTAGACAATGATGACAAATCCTTCATGATATTTAAAACCCCTAGCACTGGTTTTATAACCTAATAAACTAATGTAAAAAAATAAGGGTTGGATTATATATATAAGAAAACTCATGAAAAAACTAAATGCAAGATATTATACCTAATAGTCAAAATGGTAGAAACTATCATAGTCATAGTAGAAAATGAACCTCAAAATGGCTCTGATACCACTTTTTAGGAATATTCATATTAAAATAAAAACATTCACAAAAATATTGCAATAAAACATAAATGCATGAAACACAAGATATTGCAATATGAAATATAAGTGCATAAATAAAACAATCTCACAAGATAACATAGGATCACAGGCCACTTTGAGTGACAACCTCCTTCAATGCTTTAATTTAATTATGCAAAAATTTACATTCATTCCTACCTCTTATATTTTTAAATATTTCATCTCCCACCTAACTCTCAAGGTTGTATTACGTGCAAAATGCCACTTGAGCTAGAATTTCTACCTACAAAAATAGTTACATTCTTGATAATAGTTACATATAATGGCACCACTTTTATAGTTTATTCTAGATCCACAACTATTACAAAATATTACAAAACATTATCATGGGTGTCCCCCATGTTCAGTTAGCATTATTACATCATAGTGTTAGGATGAGATCCTAACAATATATCAATATCACTTTGTTGGTCAAGTCTTGGAAATTAATACTCATGGTTCTCTAAAATGTTTCTCTAGCATTGGATAGCCTAAATTGAATCTGTTGATATACAAAGGGACCCCACTAAATGGTAAAAAAAAATGTGTTGATCCTCATATTTCACCCATATTTGATTGAAACCAAAGAATCCATCTAGTAATGAGAACCTTTCTAAGCCTACACTAGTTTGGAGAATATGATCCATGGAAGGTAAGGGGTAGTGATATTTTAACAATACTTTGCTCAAGTCTCTAAATTCAACACATAATAGGCACAAATTTAAATATCCTTTTCATTTTTTTTAGTGGATATATGATCTTTGATTTAATCGGTTTGCATAATTATTTCCACACGAGAGGCTCAATTTTTGGCTTTATTGGCCTCTATTTTTGCTCCACAATATTGGATTTATGATCTAGCTCAATTTTATGTTGGATGATATCCTTATTATATCCATTATGGTATTCATAATTCCAAGCTATTACTTCCCTATATTCATTTAATAACCTTATAAGAGACTCCTTTCTACTTCAGTAGCCACTTTGACTATTTTTAGCACTTTTCATGGGGCTAATTCTATTTCTTGGTAGTCCTCCTTATTAGTAGTGATTCCTATTTATCAGGGATAGCTAAGTCTGACTATTAGTTTTACCAACTGATTATTATGTATTAAATAATCAATTAGATCAAATTGGTATTCAATTACTACCATACGATTAGCATCTAGATTTTGAATCCTCAAGATAACCTTGAAATTAATGGCTTGAAAGGATTTGATTAGGTCCCCAACCCTATGCTTGTAAAATTTCATCAGCCAATTTTTGCCAAAAATTAAGATCTTACTTGCTTTATTATCAATTCAATATCACCAAGTAGTTTAGTTCCATTTTTTTCTACCATTTGAATCCCAAGTACCAAAGCTTAGTATTCCATATTATCTGAACAATTAAATTATAGTCAATATTCTTGTAATAACTATGGGAAATTTTGAGTTAGTTGTGTTGTCATTGATGTCAAGAGTTCAGTGTCAGAATCGATACAGGACTTGGCAGAAGAAGGGTTAAAATATTTATATTTTAATCCCAAGAGATTTGATCTAAGAGCTCCAGTTGCTTGGTCAAAAGGATAGTTAAATACCCTGAAGAAAAGGCCTAAAGGAAATAATATTATAATATTAAAGGTAGTCATAAAAGGCCCAAGGGTGAAAGAGGAAAACACCTAGGCCCAATGGAAATAATATTATAATATTTCATTATAATATTAAAAGTTTAATTATGCCTAGGGTAGTTTATAAATAATTTATTTATAATGTTTACATTATAAAATTATTTATAAATAATATTTTTAAATAACCCAAAGCTGGGTTAGGCGCCAAAAAATAATTTATCTCTGTCGATGTGCATTGGAAGGCATTTAATGAATTATTTATGCCGATGTGAGAGAGAGGCAGGCATAAGGTATAAATGCCATAGCCTTTCCCCAAAGGAAATTAAGTCTCTAAAAATTAAAGCGCATGTGAATTAAGAGGGAATGCGACATAATTTCGTGAGCAAGGAAAGCTAAGGATAAAGATTTAATTTTTATTCACCTCTGAGTTTTACGAAAGTCAAAGCGGTAAAAGCATAAGGGACCACCAACCAACGGAGGTTGGGCTAGTAGCAATTTTAGTTGTGTGCAAAGGTTTTGAAGAATGCGAAGGTGCTGCGTTTGATACCCATCGGCAACGTGGGACAAGAGCCTTTTGGCTCTTGGTGGGCAAGGGAGAGTCAAAGCGCTTTTAGCGCCTTTGACTCCCATGTGAGTACTTAGCTCACGCGGCTAGGGAGCCGTGACTAAGGCATTGTAGGCGCTTCGACCAGGGATCGATCCCACGGGAGCACACAAGGAGGTATTTAATTTTTAATTATAGTTTGCATTGCCCAAGGTCTTTGGTGGCGCTAAGGCGCATGAATTTTTGTGCTTGGACTATAGTGTTGAGGGGGAAATTATCAACGTGAGTTATTTGATTTTGCTATAAGTGTTTGAGGGAGTTATAAGGTAAAGAGAATTAAAATATTTTATTTTTGATTTTTGGTGATTGAAATTTATTTTATAAGTTTGGATATTATAAGGTGTATCAAGGAAATTGTGGTGTATTTTGTTATTATGAAAATGTTGACTTATATTGTGTAAGTTTGGAGATTATAAGGTGTACTAAGATATTTGATATTTTGTATGAGAAATAATTATTGGGAAAATTATTTTGAGGAGATATTGAGATAGGTTGTGGATACCTAACCCTAGTGTTGGCAAAGAAAATTTAATTGTGATTAAGATAGGTTTTGAAGATATATCTCCATCAAAACAAAAGGTATGGGCACATTTTCCTTGTGAGTGAAATATTGTTGGATTGGATGTTGTGGATGCTACGTTGGAGTGAAAAGGATCTTTTGATAAGCATTTTTGAGTTTGGTTTTGATATATCCAATAATAATTGAATGTTTTTCCTAGAATGAGAGTTGGTGCTAGAAACCTTGTTTGATAAGCATTGTTGGAAATATTGAGTGAGCCTTCATGTGCATGATTAGGGTTTGTGAAATATCATGAGTATCATTGTTATGTAAACTATCTTGAACTAGGGATTGTGAAAGATCATTTTATGTGAGGTTTGTTTGATAAGCATTGTTGACTAAGCTTTCATTGAGTGATTGGTTGAGTGGAGTTGATTGAGCTTAGTTGGTTGGAAGTGTTGGAGTGATAGTTCAATTTCTGTGAAACAAATTGTTCTTTATTCTGATTTGATTTGGAAGAGATATTGAAAGTGATTGAGTGTTGTGTGAGAGTGAAACATATTGAGTCTCTAACAATTCTCTATATGTTTCTGTGGTAAAACAAGAGAGTTTGAAAGTGATTGAGCATTGTTGTGAGTGTGAAGCATATTGAGTCTCTAACAATTCTCTATATGTTTCTATGATAAAACAAGAGAGTTTGAAAGTGATTGAGCATTGTTGTGAGTGTGAAGCATATTGAGTCTCTAACAATTATCTATATTTTTTTGTGAGATTAAACAAGTTTTGGTGAGGACTTGTTGAGCAAATTTGAGGTAAGTCTTGGTGAAGACTTGAGAGCAATTTGAGCAAGTTCTATAGAGGAAAAGTGGATAGATTTGAGGTAAGTCTTGGGGAAGACTTGTTGAGTAGATTGAACAAGTTCTAGTGAGGACTTGTTGAGCAGATTTGAGGTAAGTCTTGGTGAAGACTTGAGAGTAGTTTGAGCAAGTTCTAGAGAGGACTTTTGGATAGTATTTGAGGTAAGTCTTGGTGAAGACTTGTTGAGCATATTGAACAAGTTCTAGTGAGGACTTGTTGAGCAGATTTGAGGTAAGTCTTGGTGAATACTTGAGAGTAGTTTGAGCAAGTTCTAGAGAGGACTTGTGGATAGATTTGAGGTAAGTCTTTGAGAAGACTTGAGAGCAGAGTTGATTGATTGATTTGTTCAAACCTTGAGTTAGGGTTTGGGGTAGATCTAGTAGAGTTGATTTGTGATTAAGTCAAGCTTTGTGTTAAGGCTTGAGGATAGATTTGAGGATAAATTTTGGTGTAGATTTGAGGAAATGTTTGTGCCAGACCAAAAAAATGATTGAGAAAATTTGTGCTAGACTAAAGGATTATGTTTAGTGCAGATTTGAGATAGATATTGAGCAGATTTGTGCTAGATCGAAGGACTATTTTTAGTATAGATTTGATAAATCTTGAGAAAATTTGTGCTATACCGAAGGAATATTTTAGTGTAAATTTGAGATAGATATTGAGCAGATTTGTGCTAGATCGAAAGTTTGTGTTTAGTGTAGATTTGAGATAGAGAGATATTTTGTAATTTGGAGAGAGCTAAGAGCAAGATTTGGAGGTGATAAAGTAGAGGACAATAGTCTCCAGTGGATAGAGATCCATTAGCTAGGGAAGTGAGGATAGAGATATTCTAAGTGAGGACAGAGTCTTCTGTGGATAGATATCCACAAGCCAGTGTAGTGGAGGTAGTATTCTTCTAGAGGATCAACGAGAGCATAGGAGAAGGAGTTCTCCTATGGATAGAGATCCATAAACCAGTTGAGGGGATTGGTGTCTCCTATGGATAGAGATCCAAGAACTTGATTAGGGGATTGGTATCTCCTTTGGAAATAGGTCCATAAACATTGTAATAGGGAAAGGATTCCCAAGAGATTTGTTGAGAAAATTTTAGTGAAATATTTTCTCCATGGAGTATCCCACATTGGGTGAACCACGTTAAATTGGTGTCTCTATTGTGTGTGGTGATTTATGCATTGCTTTGATTACTGTTGTTGATATTTCCATTGATATATTGCATAATATTGTTTAGGAAAGAAAAGTAAAAAGTGGTCTTATACTGTTCACCCCCCCTCTCAGTATAAGCTTGTGTTCTTCAATTGGTATCAGAGTGGGTTACTTCAAAAGAGTCTAACAAATTGAAGGAAAAGCTTACAAGAACATAGATGGATTCTCAGAATGGATCATCAGGGAATTCAGCACCATTGTTCGATGGGAACAATTATGCACTATGGAGCACAAGGATGAATTTTCATCTAATGGCACTTGGAAATGAAATATGGGAAGCAGTTGAGAATGGATACACACCACCAGCAACTCCACCTACAGATAAATATGGTAAGCTTCTACATCATTACAATTCAAAGAAAATGAATGTAATTTTGAGAGGTTTATGTGAAATAGAGTTTATAAAGGTTATGCATTGCACATCAACAAAGGAAATTTGGGATAAGTTGCAAGGCATATATGAAGGAGATAAAAAGGTCAAAAGGACAAAGTTGTAAAATTTCAAGAGAGCATTTGAAGACCTAAATATGAAGGATGAGGAAAACATTGCGACATATCTACTTCGTGTGGATGAGGTTGTTAACTCCATGCAAGGACTTGGACTTAAAGTTGAGGAAACAAATGTTTGTGATAATATTTTAAGATCACTTCCAAAAAGGTTTAGTGAAAATATTTCAGCTATAGAAGAGGTAAAAGATATTGAAATTTTGACAAGGGATGAATTACATGGCATTCTCATAGATTTTGAGATGAGAATAAAAGAACAACCTATTCCCCATAAGGAAGCAACCTTCAAAGTTACTAAGAAGACAAAGGGTAAGAAGTCAGATTCAAGCAATGAGTCATCCAGTGATGAAGAAACAAATTATGGCAGAAGGAACAAGGACTCAAGAAAATATAAAGGTACAAAATTAGTTAGATGTTTCAATTATGGAAAATATGGTCACTATGCATCTGATTGTCCAGAGGCTGGAAATAGCAATGATGAAGAAAAACAGGATCATAAGAATAGGGAAATAGGAAAACACAAGTACCAAAAGAAAAATAGGGATGGACAAGGCAAGCAAGGAAAGAGGTTTTTCCAAAGGCATAAGAAGGTTTTCTATGCAGACAATGTAGGTAAGAGTTCAAGTGATAGTAATGAAAGTTCCTCAAATAATGATGAAGATGAAGTACTATTTCTGGCAAAAGAAAAATATGATGTTATAAAAAGGGCACCAATGATTCTCAAGTATTTTAGATGTGGTAACTTTGGTCATCTTGAAGATAGTTGTACAAGGAATGGATTCAGTTTCAATGATGATGAATATGAAGATACACTTGAAGGACCAGAAGAAAGTTTACTTTTGGCAATAGAAGAAGAAGGAGGTGATCCTATTGAAGATAAATCATAAAGGAATGAAGATGATCCCAAAGGTAAACAAATAGAGGAAGAATCAGAGAAAGGAGAAGTTGATCTTGAGGGTGAGCTTATTCATGCCCTTGATGCATTAAGGGAGGTAAGAAAGCAAAACTCAAAACTCAAGCTTAAATTTCAATAATGTGATGAAGAGAAAGGAAATCTTATAGAGGATCTAACTAACTCAATAGCTAAGACAAGGAGATTCAAAGAGAAGTTAGAAGCAAAGGTTTTAGAATGTGAAAGGTTAGAGCATGAGGTAGCTTCACTAAGGAAGGAAGTAAAAGAGTCTAAGGATAAGTTACACAAGTTTGGGAGAAGCTCAAAGAAATTGGATAAGATTATCAAGACACAAAAACCTACATCAAACAAGATAGGTCTTGGTTTTGAATAGGTACAAATAAAACAAGGAGAGGAGTCAATCTCAAGCTCCAAGAAGAAGAAGATTCATAATAAGAGAGTGTAAGAGAGAGTGAGACTTTTGAGGATGAGTTGGACAATAGAAAGTTCAACAAAGAAAGGAACAATGCACAAATGAGGAATAGATGGAACAGGAACTAGCACAGGGTAAAAGAGACTAAGAGACCAATGGGGTCAAGGCAAGGTAGTTTCAATGGATGATGCTTCTCATGTCACAGGTTTGGGCACAAAGATACATAGTGTAGGACACATGAAAGATAGGAATATGGAAATTTCAGAAATAGGCATCTTTTTCAAGGGTATTGCTACTCTTGTAATCATTTTGGTCACAAGGTAGTAAATTGCAGGGTTCATGACATGAATGGATATGGTTTCACCAGAAGAAACTTCAAGATAGTTGCACCTCCAAGGAATAACAACATTAAGTGTTATAAGTGCAATAATGATGGGCATACAACAAAGTGGTGTAGAGCAGAAATTCTAGAGACAAGCAAGAACAAGAATAGTCAAAGGAATCAAAAGGATCAATTGAGGAAGAAAGTAGACAAAGGCAAAGATCAGTGCATGTTGGGAGTAGAAATACTCCCACCCCAGAATTAACCACCTCAAAAGGAGTTGGGGGAGGGGCTAAGCTAAGAGTCTCATTCTTAACCCCGAGACCCAAAGATGACCCTTTGCCATTGATGTCAAAGGGGGAGATATTTGAGTTAGGGGGAGAGCATTCAGTCAGGGGGAGCAGTTTCTCAGGGGGAGCAGTTTTGAAAGAGGAAAATGTTTGATAAAAAAAGGGGTTGCCATCAATGACAAAGGGGGAGATTGTTGGAAATTTTGAGTTAGTTGTGTTGTCATTGATGTCAAGAGTCAGTTTCAGGAATCAGTACAGGACTTGGCAGAAGAAGGGTTAAAATATTTATATTTTAATCCCAAGAGATTTGATCTAAGAGCTCCAGTTTCTTGGTCAAAAGGATGGTTAAATACCCTGAAGAAAATGCCTAAAGGAAATAATATTATAATATTTATTATTATAATATTAAAGGCGGTTAGAAAAGGCCCAAGGGCAAAAGAGGAAAACACCTAGGCCCAATGGAAATAATATTATAATATTTCATTATAATATTAAAAGTTTAATTATGCCTAAGGTAGTTTATAAATAATTTATAATATTTACATTATAAATAATATTTTTAAAATAAATAACCCAAAGTTGGGTTGGGTGCCAAAAATCAATTTACTCCGTGACGTGCATTGGAATTCATTTAATTAATTATTTCCACCGACGTGGGAGAGAGGGAGGCATATGGTATAAATACCATAGCCTTTCCCCAAAGGAAAGTAAGTCTCCAAAAATTCAAGCGCATGCAAATTAAGAGGGAATGCGACATAATTTCATGAGAAAGCAAAGCTAAGGAGAAATATTTAATTTTTATTCACCTCCGAGTTCTACGAAATTCAAAGCGGTGAAAGTGAAAGGGACCACCAACCAACGGTTGTTGGGCTAGTAGAAATTTTAGAGTGTGCAAAGGTTTTGAAGAATGCGAAGGTGCTACATTCGATACCCATCAACGACGTGAGACAAGAGCCTTTTGGCTCTTGGTGGGCAAGGGAGAGTCAAAGTGCTTTTAGCACCTTTGACTCCCATGTGAGCACTTAGCTCACGTGGCTAGGGATCCATGGCTAAGGCGTTGTAGGTGCTTTGACTAGGGATCGATCCCATGGGAGCGCACAAGGAGGTATTTAATTTTTAATTATATTTTGCATTGCCCAAGGTCTTTGGTGGTGCTAAGGTGCATGATTTTTTGTGCTTGGACTATAGTGTTGAGGGGGAAATTATCAACGTGAGTTATTTGATTTTGCTATAAGTGTTTGAGGGAGTTATAAGGTAAAGAGAATTAAAATATTTTATTTTTTATTTTTGGTGATTGAAATTTATTTTATAAGTTTGGATATTATAAGGTGTATCAAGGAAATTGTGGTGTATTTTATTATTATGAAAATGTTGACCTATATTGTGTAAGTTTGGAGATTATAAGGTGTACTAAGAGATTTGATATTTTGTATGAGAAATAATTATTGGGAAAATTATTTTGAGGAGATATTGAGATAGGTTGTGGATACCTAACCCTAGTGTTGGCAAAGAAAATTTAATTGTGATTAAGACAGGTTTTGAAGACATATCTCCATCAAAACAAAAGGTATGGGCACATTTTCCTTGTGAGTGAAATATTGTTGGATTGGATGTTGTGGATGCTAAGTTGGAGTGAAAAGGATTGTTTGATAAGCATTGTTGAGTTTGGTTTTGAGATATCCAATATTAATTGGTGAAGGTTTTCTAGAATGAGAGTTGATGCTAGAAACCTTGTTTGATAAGCATTGTTGGAAATATTGAGTAAGCCTTCATGTGCATGATTAGGGTTTGTGAAAGATCATGAGTATCATTGTTATGTGAACTATCTTGAACTAGGGCTTGTGAAAGATCATTGTATGTGAGGTTTGTTTGATAAGCATCTTTTGACAAAGCTTTCATTGAGTGATTGGTTGAGTGGAGTTGATTGAGCATAGTTGGTTGGGAGTGTTGGAGTGATAGTTCAAGTTTTATGAAACATTTATTCCATTTATTCTAATTTGATTTGGAAGAGATATTGAAAGTGATTGAGTGTTGTGTGAGAGTGAAATATATTGAGTCTCTAACCATTATCTATATGTTTTTGTGGTAAAACAAGAGAGTTTGAAAGTGATTGAGCATTGTTGTGAGTATGAAGCATATTGAGTCTCTAAAAATTCTCTATATGTTTCTATGATAAAACAAGAGAGTTTGAAAGTGATTGAGAATTTTTGTGAGTGTGAAGCATATTGAGTCTCTAAAAATTCTCTATATGTTTCTATGATATTAAACAAGTTCTAGAGAGGACTTGTGAGGATATTTGAGGTAAGTCTGTGTGAAGACTTGTTGAGAAGAGTTTGAGCAAGTTCTAGTGAGGACTTGTGGAGTGGATTTGAGGTAAGTCTTGGTGAAGACTTGTTGAGCAGATTGAACAAGTTCTAGTGAGGACTTGTTGAGCAGATTTGAGGTAAGTCTTGGTGAATACTTGAGAGTAGTTTGAGCAAGTTCTAGAGAGGACTTGTGGATGGATTTGAGGTAAGTATTGGTGAAGACTTGTTGAGCATATTGAACAAGTTCTAGTGAGGACTTGTTGAGCATATTTGAGGTAAGTCTTGGTGAAGACTTGAGAGCAGTTTGAGCAAGTTCTAGAGAGGACTTGTGGATAGATTTGAGGCAAGTCTTTGAGAAGACTTGAGAGCAGAGTTGATTGATTGATTTGTTCAAACCTTGAGTTAAGGTTTGGGGCAGATCTAGTAGAGTTGATTTATGATTAACTCAAGCTTTGTGTTAAGGCTTGAGGATAGATTTGAGGATAGATTTTGGTGCATATTTGAGGATAGGCTTTTTCCAGACCAAATATATATTAAGAATATTTGTGCTAGATCGAAGGACTATGTTTAGTGCATATTTGAGACAGAGATTGAGAAGATTTGTGCTAGACCGAAGGACTGTGTTTAGTGAAAATTTGAGATAGAGATTGAGCATATTTGTGCTAGATCGAAGGACTATGTTTAGTGCAGATTTGAAAAAAATATTGGGGTGGTTGTGATTTGATACAGAGTTGAGAGCAATCTTTGGAGGTGACAGAGTAGAGGACATTAGTATATGGTGGATAGAGATCCATTAGCCATGGTAGTGAGGATAGAGATCTTTTGAGTGAGGACAGAGTCTTCTGTGGATAGAGATCCACAAGCTAGTGCAGTGGAGGCAGTAGTCTTCTAGAGGATCACCAACTAGAGGAGAGGAGAAGTTCTCCTATGGATAGAGATCCATGAACCAGCTGAGGGGATTGGTGTCTCCTGTGGATAGATATCCACGAACTTGATTATGGGATTGGTTTCTCCTTTGGATAGATGTCCATAAAAATTGTAATAGGGAAAGGATTCCCAAGAGATTTGTTGAGAAAATTTTAGTGAAATATTTTCTCCATGGAGTAGCCCACATTGGGTGAACCATGTTAAATTGGTGTCTCTATTGTGTGTGGTGATTTGTGCATTGCTTTGATTACTACTGTTGATATTTCCATTGATATATTGCATAATATTATTTAGGAAAGAAAAGTAAAAAGTGTTCTTATACTGTTCACCCCCATCTCAGTATAAGCTTGTGTTCTTCAATAACTTTATCCCTTATAGAAAAATCAAGCACACACTATCACTAACCCATTTCCACTTCTAGCATCATCAAAGTAAAATTTATATAGACCAATGGGATGCTCCTCCTTTGAAATTCTAGAAACAGATAAATTTTCTTATTAAATCGAATATATTCCCATACTAGTTTTCTCACATATTTTATAAGGATCTAAATTATGCATATCAACAACCAATTCACTTATTTGATCACTTGTTGAAGTATAACTAATTTCTCCAGCATATTCATTTGCCTTAGATTGTGTCTTTTCTATGATACAAGACTACTCAATATTTAATGTAATCAAAGGAACCTACACTGCATGATGTACATGGAGAGGTTCCATAAAAATATTCATCTTAGAACCACATTGGTTATTCAGTAGCATATGTGTGTAATATAAGGATAGGTAACCTCCCTTTTTGGTAGTAAAATATTTCAATAGAAAGATACCAAAGGTAGCTAGGAGTTTAATTAATACTAATTCCTAGTGAAAAGTCAAATTTGGATATGTCCACAAAGTTAGAGATAGGTCTCTAACCAACCGAAGGGCCTGGATTGGTGTTCTATCTAACTGAACTACACTTTGTTTATCTAGCTCATAGCTTAGTGCCATTGCATTAGGCACCTCTCTAAGTATGACCAATGTGCTTGCTCTAGAGTTTACCAAATAATTATGAATCAATATATTACCATGGATCAATGTTAGGTAGAATGGCATTGGCTTTGTTTTATTTTTTTTAGTATATACTTTTAAGACTAGGTGCTTTTCTATCATTTGAAGTTCTTTTTCTATTAGCACCTCTTCAAAATTATTTATTTTTCTAGGCATAGTGATCACTTCCTAGAGAAGCATGGTCATGGTATATTTCTTGAGATGCTCTGCTAATATTAAAATAATTTAAAGAATGTACCTTTTGGATAATGGGTTGTACCCATAGAGTTTGGGTTCTTTGTACCATAGGAAGCTAGGGGATATTTGTTTGCAATGTCATGATTTATTATTAATAAAGAACCCTTTTTGAATATGCTAGTGCATTCAGGGTTCATTCTACCATTGGAGTAAAAGTTTTCTTGGGATCTAGTAGCTTCTCTTGTATACCACTCTTCCTCCTTTTTTTCATTGCTTTTCTTCTAGTCCTAGTCATATAATAGTTGTGTCCTTGAGGTATTGCAATTTCATTTTCATAAAATACCATGTACATTTCTACTTCATACCAGGTTACTAATGTTTGTTTAGACAAATTAGCATCTAATTTTGGAAAAACATTATAGGCTAAAGTTTGGGAAGTAGCTGATTGTGTACAGGAGGGACTATTTTGGTTTGCCTAAAAGGTCAATTGGTTGCCTTGAGTATAAGCATTGAGAGGATGGAGAACCAAGAGGCTCTAAGTATATGAATTTCCAAATAACTATTTTTTAAGGGGACCAAATCTTTAGAAAAGTTTGGGGAAGGCATTCACAATAAGGTTTGTATAGGGGTATTCAATTGATTTGAAGTGTTTGGCTGGCCTAGGTTCCTGCTAGGGTTTTGATAGCTACTTGCAAGATTTCTAAATTCTTAATTTTTTTGTTTGGAGGAAGTGTTATGAATATTTTTATACCTTCTAAGGACTGATACTTCATTAGAAACTTCCTCCAATAGATTTTTTTATTGCTTCTATATCAAATAAAATTAGAGTAAGGATTAAAGGTTTGATTGACGTTTGAAAATTTATTGACTAAATGAATTGAGAAGGATGAGATGGAGATTGAACACTAGTAAAAAAAGGTATTGGGGGTCTAGGTCATTTTTAGCCTATATGGCTATGCCATAAGCATTTGACAAAGAATTTCCTCCATTGGTCATAATGATCATAGAGATTTTAGATTATAAGGCCTTCAAATAATATATAAATATCATATCAAGGATGGTATGGAACTCATTAGGTATTCTATACCACATATTATAAAATTAGACACTAAATTCATCTATAGCCTCAATCGATGCTCTCTCTATGGTTGATAATTGCTCCAAGAAATACACTACATCTACCTTCTTTCTAAATATTTCCATGAACAAGGCAACAAATTGGGCATAATTAGTAATTGAGTGTGGTTGAAGTGAAATGTACCACTCATGAGATTTACCTCTGAATGACACCATAAATAATCTTAAATACATATTTTGCTTTGTTACATTATGAAACACACACATGTTGACCATGTTTTATAGTTGTTCAATTGTCATTGTCATATCTTACTTGGTGTAGTATGGAAAATATTTTACTATAGCCATTGGCATATCATATCATATTTCAATCATATTAGGAGGTCATAATGGACCTCTATAATTCTAGGTAGGGAATGTTTAGGTTGGTTGAGTAGTCATGATTTATCCTTTATATCTTCTTTTCAGAATGGTGTTAAGTAGTGGGAGCAACATTTGAAGGTTAGCAACAACAAAGTATCTGATTCATCCAACTCAACTCTATCCATTATTTACAACTTCAATTTTCTTAACCCAAATGACTCATTTACTATATATAGATTAAGACATTTCTAAATAAACTTTCTCTTGTGTTTCTTATGCACATAATAAAGCTTGAGGACAAGGTCCCTGTTGACAATTTTTTCACATTGCACAAGGTGTAGAAAAAAATAAAAAAAATCAAAATTTTGTAGTCTTTCCTTTTGCAAAAGTATTTCTTTTTGTTTGTAAGTGTTGCAGCAATTTTGGCTTTCAATGCCACCCCCTTTGTACACAGAATGAAGAAGAAAAAGATTCATTTCCAAACAAGCCAAAGAAGATAGCTTCGCCGCAAGAAAGAAAAAGTGTCACGATATCGCAACATGTTGCATTTTCATGGCCAAAAACAAGGAAAGTGTCGCGATATCGTGACATGTTGCATTTTTGCGGCCGACAGCACGAAGAAAGCGCAGAAAGAAAAAGTGTAGCGATATCGCGACATGTCACATTTTCGTGGTCGAAAGCAAGGAGAAAGTGGTAGAAGGAAAAAGTGTCGCGATATCGCGACATGTCACATTTTTGTGGCCGAAAGCAAGGAGAAAGCGCCAGAATGAAAAAGTGTCGCAATATCGTGACATGTTGCATTTTTGCGACCGAAAACAAGGAAAAAGTGCAAGAAAGAGAAAGTCTCGCGATATCACAGCATGTCGCATTTTCATGCTTGAAAGCAAGAAGAAAGCGTAAGAAGGGAAAAGTGTCACAATATCGCGACATGTCGCATTTTCACGATTGACAGTAAGGAAAAAGTGCAAGAAGGAAAAAGTGTCACGATATCGCAACATGTCACATTTTCACTGCCAACAGTAAGGAAAAAATGTAGGAAAGAGAAGGTGTCGTGATATCACGACATGTTGCATTTTCACGATCGAAAGTGAGAAGAAGCGCAAGAAAGAAAAAGTGTCGCGATATCACGACATGTTGCATTTTCATGGCTCAAATCAAGGAGAAAAACCAAAGGAGGAAAAGTGTCACGATATCGTGACATGTTGCATTTTCGCAAATCAAAGCAAAGAAAAAGCACAAGAAAGAGAAAGTGTCACGATATCGTGACATGTCGCATTTTCATGGATCAAATCAAGGAGAAAGACCAAAGGAGAAAAAGTGTCATGATATCGTGACATGTTGAATTTTCATGGCTCAGAGCAAGGAGGAAGACCAAAGGAGGATAAGCGTCGTTATATCACGACATGTCGTATTTTCACAACTCAAAGCAACAAAAGAAGACACAGACATAGAAATGTTGTGATTTCGTGACATGTCATATTTTCACGATGCAAGAAGAAAAATCAAGCTGAAGGCATAGAAATGTCGTGATTTCGTGACATGTTGCTTTTTCGCGAGGGGCACACACTCTAAGCCGAGTTTTTTCTTGAGACCATCAAGTGCATCATAAATGCATTTTTACTTGCCTAGTAAGATAACTGCTCATTTTTGGCAATTGGAAACGAAGTATCAGTCAAGCATGGCGACCACTCGAACATTGCACCCAGAAACCAAGGACACTCAGACGGTTCATCAATGCATATTTTCGTGGTTGACTCGATCATAGTTCCCAGTTCTGGTAATGGATTTGAAAGCTCAGTCACAAGGGCCACGAGGAGCCGACTTCTCAAATCTCAAGAGTATACTTCGTCATCCTGTGTAATAATGACTTAGAGGGTCGAGTCCTCTATAAAAACCTAAGCATTGTAATGTAAGAAAGGGGGGGAACTATCTGCTAGAAAGCTACTATAACTTGATGTCCTATGATTAATACTAAAGATATTTGGGCTCAATTCCTTTCTTTTATGCTACCTCTTATGCTTGATTATTTTGTCTTTCTTCAATTGTATACTGAGACTCTGAATCTTGAATCCGGTCTACGATTGGGGACTGTACCTTGAAACTCGCCTGAAGGATACATAGGAAAGTAAAAATTCTATATTGGTCTTCTTTTATGTTTCCTGGTGGGTTGTGGTTTCTGTTACATTCACTTGTCCTAATCGTCTTTACTTTGAACCCTAAATTTTGATGAAAGGGAGAAGGAGAATCCCTATGAGCTTGCCTAGAGGATACATAGGAAGGTTAATGTAGTGTTTCTTTCATTTATTATTGGTGTTCCTTGTTGCTATTCAAGTTATTAGTTAGTGATTGTGCTTCCTGTTCTCTCCCACATTAAATCATCGATCTCTCTTCCCTTACCCATTTTTATTTCTTTCTCTAACCCTAACTCCTATATCTCTTTCTTGCATCCCTTATATCAAAACACCAAAGTAGATTAGCATAGGAGCTAGCATTTCTCCAAAAATTGGCACAAGGGGCATCTCTTCCCTTAGGCCTTTCAATGTTGGTCTAGGTCTAGGGCGCATACACTTACTCAGATCCTTTCCTTGGCAGATTTGATGACCAACAATTTTTGGCACGCCCAGTGGGACCTTGGTCCTATGTTTTAAGGAAGCCTAATTTTGGTGAATATCTGGCTTACCTCCATCTGGAAAAATCACCTGGCGACTTTGACTGAGCTGAAGATCCAGATTTCATGATCCTAGGCACCTTTTAAAGCTGAAAGAAGACACCTCGAAGGAATCAAGGTTTGATGAGCAGCCTTGACCTCACAAGCAAAGAAAATAATGTTCACCTAGTGAATCTGACTTAGTGGCGAGAACCATGATTTTTGCAGGCCACTGCTATAATGGAGAGGGTATGTTATCCCAGCTGGGATGACCATGGCCCTCTGAATCTTCAAAGTTACGATGAAATTCTTGAAAGTGCCTTGGAGACATTGACAAAATACAATGGCACTAAGGGAATGGCCCAAGAGCACCTTGAATATATTGCTTCTTTAGTAGCCCTCCATGACATAATCCATGAAGATGTCATGATCAGACTCCTTGTTCTATCTTTGGAAGGAAGGGCACTACAGTGGTATAGACTGCTCGAGCGTAAAAGCATCTGCTCATGGGATGACTTAGTGGGAGCACTATTCAGAACATTTGATGGCTCTCAAGACCCCTTCTAGCTTTTGACGTACCTCTCCACCATCAGGAGAGCACCTCTGGAGAGCATTATAGACTTCAATGTTCAATTCTATAGAAGTTGGAAGAGAATTCTAGGGGATATCCAACCGACACCCGCCTAAGCCCACCTCTTTTATGTTCATTCTTTTCACCCAGACATGGGCCTCCTCTTACTGCAATCAGGTGAGCGAAGATTCCATAAAATATTTGAGGAAGCAATACGAGCAGAACAACTTCTACTCTTATTGAGAAAGTGGTAGTGGGGAGCAGCCCCATAACCCTACCTAGTAACTACTGCTCCTATTTATCCAATGTAGTATTCATCATGGCAGACTCCTCATACTAAGCAGAGGCCTGAGATGTAGTCATTTGAAGCTCAAGAGGTGGGTTTCATCCAAGTCCAACAATGGGAATATGCAAGCCATGATCCAACAATGAACAATATGGTTGCTTGCAGTTCCCATCAGAAGATGGGCCGAGGAGAAGAACAGGCTCAAGTGGTAGAGCCTGAGAATGAAGAGGGCACATTTTTGCACCCTTTTTGTATCCCAAAGGATGACACGCAAGTACTCAGCCAGAATCCATTAAGCATGTCTCATCAAGCTGAACCTGAAGAGATCCTAGAAGATTACTCTTTGCTGAAGGAACACTGTTACCGCATCAGGAGGATGGAAGAACCTGTACCCAACCCACAGTTAATAGATTCTTTAGTATTCTGGTATTGGTTCCAGCCCCCACTATGAAAAGTACCCCAAGAGGCCCCTCATGCGGTGAACTTCTTTGACACATCATTCATCACCAGTATGGGTACTGGCAGGAGTGACAACCTGCCACGCTGCACTCTGTTTGCAACATGGACAACTTTGGGAAGAGGCCAACTGGACTTCAAAGATCAGATGAAGTTCAATCAGATCTAGTTCAAAAATTGTAGGTTCACCAGATAGGCACCCAAAGTTGGGTTTATGGTAGCGGCATGCCAATCATGTCACAAAATTTTGTGTAAATACTATAAATAGCCTGGCTAGTAAATAAGTGTCGAAAGCACTAAGTGTTGCTTAGGAGCTTAGGCACAAACAAAAAAAAAAGGCTATCAGTGGAAAGTCAAAGAATAAGACAATGGGAATGACTATTTTTCCCAATGGATAAAGGCCTGGGATCTCTATATTTAGACAAGCTAAATTCCCCACGACCCACCAAGAATGTTGACAATTTTGTCACATTGCACAAGGGGTAAAAAAAATCAAAAAAATCAAAATTTTGTATAGTCTTTCCTTTTGCAAAAGTATTTCTTTTTGTTTGTAAGTGTTGTAGCAATTTTGGATTTCAATACCAAACCCTTTGTACACAAAATGAAGAAGAAAAAGCTTCACTACCAAACAAGCCAAAGAAGATAGCTTCACCACAAGAAAGAAAAAGTGTCGTGATATCACGACATGTTGCATTTTTGTGACCGATAGCACGGAGAAAGCACAGAAGGAAAAAGTGTCGTGATATCGCGACATGTCGCATTTTCATGGCCGAAAGCAAGGAGAAAGTGGTAGAAGGAAAAAGTGTCGCGATATCGTGACATGTCGCATTTTCACGACCAAAAGCAAGGAGAAAGTGCCAGAAGGAAAAAGTGTCGCAATATCGCGACATGTTGCATTTTCACAACTGATAGCAAGGAAAAAGTGCAAGAAAGAGAAAGTGTCACGATATCGCGACACATCACATTTTCATGCCCGAAAGCAAGGAGAAAGCGCAATAAGGGAAAAGTGTCATGATATCTCAACATGTCGCATTTTTGCAACCGATAGCAAGGAAAAAGTGCAAGGAAAAAGTGTCGCGATATCGCGGCATGTCGTATTTTCGAGGATGATAGTAAGGAAAAAGTGCAGGAAATAGAAGGTGTCGCGATATCGCGACATGTTGCATTTTCGTGACCGAAAGCAAGAAGAAGTGCAAGAAAGAAAAAGTGTCGCGATATCATGACATGTTGCATTTTCGTGGCTCAAAGCAATGAGAAAAACCAAAGCAGGAAAAGTGTCACGATATCGTGACATGTTGCATTTTCATGGCTCAAAGTAAAGAAAAAGCGCAAGAAAGAGAAAGTGTTGCGATATCGCGACATGTCGCATTTTCATGGCTCAAAGCAAGGAGAAAGACCAAAGGATAAAAAGTTTTGCGATATCGCGACATGTTGCATTTTCATGGCTCAGAGCAAGGAGGAAGACCAAAGGAGGAAAAACGTCGCGATATCATGACATGTCGCATTTTCGTGGCTTAAAGCAACAAAAGAAGATAAAGACATAGAAATGTCATGATTTCGTGACATGTCATATTTTTGTGATGCAAGAAGAAGAATCAAGCTGAAGGCATAGAAATGTCATGATTTCGTGACATGTTGCTTTTTAGCGAGCGACACACACTCCAAGCCAGGTTTTTTTTTGAGACCATCAAGTGCCTCATAAATGCATTTTTACTTGCTCGGTAAGCTCGTTGCTCATTTTTGGAAATTGGAAGAGAAGTATTAGTCCTTGATGAAGTATTAGTCAAGCATGGTGGCCACTCGAACATTGTACCTAGAAACCAAGGACACTCAGATGGTTCATCAATGCATATTTATGTGGTTGACTTGATCATAGTTGCCAGTTATGGTAATGGATTTGAAAGCTCAGTCACGAGGGCCATGAGGAGCCGACTTCTCAAATCTTAAGAGTATACTTTGTCATCTTGTGTAATAATGACTTAGAGGGTCGGGTCCTCTATAAAAACCTAGGCATTGTAATGTAAGAAATGGGGGAACTATCTACTAGAAATTTGTTGTAACTTGATGTCCTACGATTAATACTAAAGAGATTTGGGCTCAATTCCTTTCTTTTATGTTGCCTCATGTGCTTGATTCTTTTGTCTTTCTTCAATTGTATACTGAGACTCTAAATCTTGAATCTGATGTGTGATTGGGGACTGTACCCTAAAACTCGCCTGAAGGATACATAGGAAAGGAAAAATGCTATATTGGTCTTCTTTTATGCTGCCTGGTGGGTTGTGGTTTTTGTTACATTCACTTGTCCTAATCATATTTACTATGAACCCTGAATTTCGATGAAAGGGAGAAGGAGAATCCCTATGAGCTCACCTAGAGGATACATAGAAATGTTAATGTAGTGTTTCTTTTGTTTATTATTGGTGTTCCTTACTGCTATTCAAGTTGTTAGTTAGTGATCATGCTTCCTATTCTCTCCCACATTAAATCATCGATCTCTCTTCCCTTACCCCTTTTTATTTCTTTCTCTAACCCTAACTCCTTTATCTCTTTCCTGCATCCCTTATCTCAAAAAACCAAAGTAGATTAGCATAGGATCCGGCCTTTCTCCAGATATTGGCACGAGGGGCTTCTCTTCCCTTCGGAATTTCAATGTTGGTCCAGGTCTAGGGTGCATACACTTACCCAGATTCTTTCCTAGGCATATTTGATGACCAACAGTCCCTAACTTTGAAATCATGATGATAGAATTTTTTATTATATTGCTTGGAAATATTTTTCTTGTAGGCTCTATAATGCTCAAGATCATGTACACACCTCTCAAAAAGTGTGGTAATCGTGGAAAGAAGGGCCTCCTTATAATCTTTATGGTGCTCATAACGACTAAACAAAATTTAAAAAGAAATATGTAAAGAAGACAATTCAATTTCAAGTGATAAAATAACTTCAGTATCATAGACAAAAAAAATGGATTTCCCCTATAAATACTAGTGTAATATGTCCACAATGTAGGATATAACTTTAAGTACCAATATTTATTGATTCTTTAACTATATTTTTCAAAATATTTACAATTTGTTTTTCCTAGAATAGCTTGACAATTCTCTTGTGGATGGTAATGCAAGGAAAAGTAGTAATGAATCCTAGTTGAGAAGTCAATTCTTGCATTTATTTGTTTTAAAAAGGATTACCATTATCAAAAATATGATTAAATAAGACACCAAAGTGACACATAATTTGGTTTAAAATAAATCTAGATATGGTGAGAACTATTTTTTTTGTTAGTGGCATAGCTTATATCCAATTTGTATAATATTCTATGGCTATGATAATAATTTTATGCCCATCCAAGAACAAGGGAGAGATAGGTCCAATAAGATCAAGTCCCCAAGTGGATAAAGGTCAAGGATACTTGATGGGATGAATAACCTTCACAAGGGCATGAATTTCATCTTTGTAAAACTGACACTTATCACAATATTTAGAATAATTATTGGCATTAGTTTTCATTGTTTGCCAAAATCAACCCATTCTTAATAGTTTATGAGCTACAAAATCACCACTAAATTGACCTCCATAGTTACCATTATGCACATAAAATAATATTTGGTACTTTGGTTTCTGTAAGGTATTATAAGAGAACACCATTATGATTAAGGTAGTATAGGAATAGACTAAGGACAACATACCTAAATTATTTCCTATGAATATGATACTACTACTTGGCACTAGTTATAGGAGAGTAGGATAGATCATAAAGAAACCATAAAATTCTACCATACAAAGGATCATCAAGAGGAATTTTATAATAAATAGCGTTGATCTAGATCATATGCACATCCACTAGGCCATTTGTGATGATATTATATGTTCAAACTGAACTTTTATCAAATTTCAAAAATGTTTTTATGTGGTATAAGTTTACTTGACAAAGTGATTAGGGAGTCAAATTTAGCATTCCACCCTGAGAGGAATGCCTTATGGTAAAGGATTCAAAATTATTGATCAAATTAGTAGCCACTTGGTGGTAAGGAATCAAATGAGGAGCTTTGATAGCATACTTACTAAAAATTTTATGAACCACAATTTGAGAACATCTAGCACTTTAATGTATAATATTTATTCATTAGGTAGTTAAGAGATCTAAAATTAGAGCCTCATATTCTACAACATTGTTAGTAATGCTAGAAAAATTTCAAGAGAAAATACATAGGAATAGTTAGACCTGATGCATGTCATTAATAGAATCATTTAATCTTATGATTTGTCAAATCTGGGGTGGTCCCCAAGGCTATCTACAATAGAAGGTTAGGGTAGAGCACAATTCAGACATTCAGATTATAAGCATTTATTGGGTGAAATATATTTTGGTTTAGCCTTTTTGTGTCACACTAAACCTATTTTGTATAATGTAAACTTGCAAGAATTGAAAATTAATTCTAAGTTGTAGAAATTTAAATCTAAATACAATTGCAAGAATTAAAATTACTAAATTGAAATGTTGCTGAATTGAAATCCTAAAGTACACTTGCAGAATTGAAACCTAGTTTACTCTTGTAGAATTAACATTATGTTTGAAAATAACACTTATGCTAAAAACACTTGTCAGTGTCTTGCTACGGAAGGTTATCAAGCTTCTGCTATAATGACTGATAGTGAAAATGAAAGCTACTGAAAAAATGATAAAAGTTGTTGTAACATAAAAAATAGGGGAACATGGAAAATAGGGTAAATAGGAGAAAAAATAGGTTTAAACTATTTTTTAAGATGACACACATATTGGCTACACAAAAACACAATTGAAAACATGAAAAACATCACACTAATTCAAAACAAGAAATGGAAATTAACAAGCATCCTGCTAAATCTACTACAACAAAGTTGTAGAAAAACCTATCATAAAAGTCCTCCTTCCAGGCCTAAAAGTGGGCCCAAGCTTTATGATTCATAAGAAGGTAAATAAGCAATTAATAGCTACTTAAAAAACTCACTTAAAACTCACAAAATAAACACAAAATACTACACTTTATTTCTGTCAAAACATGTTGAACTGTTACAGGAAAAATGTTGCACTATGTCCTATTTGCTGCTACTAACTACTCTCCTACCAACTACTAGCTCAACCAATGAGGGAGATATTATTTATAATACTCTATTACATGTATCTCATGCTCATATTAGCTATGTTGTTATTTCTCAGTGATTTGCCAATAGTTTTGAAACTAAATTAGTCCAAATTAAGATAGTTTGTGTTGCAGCAACACTCATTGGCCCTTGGGATGCATCTCCAATGGTGGGAGTGCATTGGAGGAGGTTAGAAATGTTCTTTTACACCTGTATCCACCTTGAAATATCATTTCCCTACCATTTTGGGTGCTCAAACCTCCATTTGACTAAAACTGGCTACTTTTCCCCCTTATTCCAGAGCATCTTTGGAATATCAATAGCAGAAATAGACTTTAAGCTTAGATGCAAAAAAAAAGGGTAATAAGGTGGTTTTAAGTGGATGGGACATCTCTCCTATCCCTTAGAAATCATTTCCAACTACTTCCCCCCATTTATATTGACAAATTCTATGACTTCCTTAATAATTGCACAATTTTGGTTTTTGTATGCATTTTCTAGTTGTTCCTGCTTTTTAGCCTTTTTGTCTTGTTGCTCCCATTTTTACCATGTGGAAATTCTTACAGGTGGATAAGGAGTCATACCTAACATCCCTTAGCTATTTTCAAGCATTTTCCTCCTCTTTAGTTGACAAATTATAATTCATCAATAAAGTGACAGCTTCCTAGTTATTGTATGGTTGTTTTTCTGCAGTTGACAGTTTTGTTGCATAGTCATAGGAACTTGGTGAAAAATTGCATTTAAAACCATTTGTAAGGTGGGAAAAACATTCAAATATTATTTTGAGGTTATAAAAAATAGCACACAACATTTGAATTTTTAAATACACATTTTATTTTCTAATTAATCAAACTAAAATAGTGTAGAAAATACTGCACAACTATCCCTATTTTGTGATGCCCTATTGTTGTCCATTTATACTATGTGGGAATGCTTATAAATAGGTTATATGTCTTATTTAGTCCCTCTAAATACATTCCATCCATTTTATCATGCTTTTCTTGACAACTTCAAGGTGCTTCTTCAATGTGATAGTTGGTTGATTTTTGTATGCTGCACAAAACTTGTCACTGCCATGTTAAATAGCAGAGAGCACTTTGATGCCAAATCACTTGAAAAATTTAGTTTTAAAATCGGATGACAATTAAAACATGTTGGAGTTAGCCAAATAGCTGAACATTCTTGTCTTCTTTATTTTTCTATATTATTTTCATGGCAAAAAAAATCACAAAATGCTAAAAATAATAAAAATAGGGCTATAGTGTTCCTAACATAAAATCATGTAAACACTTAACAAATAATACATTCTAATAAACTATTTGGAAATTAACTTTGTCATGTTTTGTAATATGATAGTTTTTATATGTCAAACATAGTGTAATAATGAGGTATTTCTAGGCTTCATCAAGGCCTATGAGAGAGTTGAGAAAGATACTAGCGCCTACACACAACTCAATTCTTGCTCCATCAAATTGAAGGATGCAAGTGTTAGGGTATAGGTTTTCAATAGATTCTTAGAAAGAGGAAAGTGTGTCTACTTTATATTTAGTTGTTTCTTCATTATGACTCTTGATAGCCCCATGATACTTCAAGAGGGCCTTTACCTACTGAGTAAGTTCATAGGGAGTGGACTAGAGGTAATGGAGGAAGAAAATATGAAAAAATCATGAGGGGTACAAGATATCACCATTATGTCTTCATAATGTAATACCTCCTTTAAGATCTATTGGACAATATTATGAGCTATTACCAATTGATCAACAATAACCTATGCTTTAATATTTTTTGTGTAATCATATAAAGATCAAATTCTTGTATCATAGTGATCAACATTTTGTATTAGGTTTCACCAGGGATGTAAGGATTTTATAGTAGGGGTCTCAAGGGGTCTATTTTAACAACTACATAAGTTATCTGATACAACATATAATTCTTGATTTTTTCATAGATAAAATAATGGCTAGATAATTCTTGCAATAAGCATATTTGACTAATATAGTAAACTGCATAATATTTATTATAATCATCTTGTTGAGTAAGGCTAGGTCCAAGAAAACATGAGTAGTAGAGGTATACAATACAAATAGATTATCTAGGTTGGGTGGGTTAATATTTGAGGGTTGTAAAATAAATTTCTTGAATTCTAGAAAGTCCTTGTTACAAATTTCATCCCAATTGAACTCAACATATTTTTTAATAAAATGATTCAATGCATAAGCTTCAAAATCTAACTCAGGGATAAATTGCCTAATAGTTCCAAGCTTCCTCAAGAAATATTTAATATGTTTAACAATTTTATATGGAGTCATAGATTTAATGGCTTTGATATTACCTTGATCGACATCCATACCTCTATAAATCCTAGTAACATTAAAGACATACTTCCTAGGATTAAGTCTAAACTTATAGAAATGTATTCATTTAAAATTTTATATGAAGTTTAGTTGTGTGGTCATCCCACTTTTTAGACTTATCTAGGAGGTCATATACATATGAATCCATTATATTTCCCATTAAATCTTGAAGACCATCATCATAGCCCACTAATAAGTTGCTCTAGTATTCTATAATCCAAAAGGCATGACAACATAATAGAATTTTCACTAAGGTGTAGTGAAATTTGATTTTATTTTATACTCAATGGAAATCTATATTTAATTATATCTTGAATAGACATCCATAATATACAATATTTCATACCCTATGGTATTATATATAATGGAATCAACAGAGGGTAACTCAATTTTTTTCTCTAGATAAGCTAGATTTATGTTTCTAAAATCATAGTAAATCTGGATAACATCATTTTCCTTATTTTTTGCAATCAAAATGTTAGATACCCAACCCAAATAATAAATAGGTATTATAGAATTGGTATATAACAACTTTTGGATTTTGATTTTGCATAGGTCTTGAATAAGGGGAAAGAACATTCTTTGTTTTTGTTATATATAAGTAACCTCCTCATAAGTAACAATGTTATGGACAACCAAATCCTCATCCATTCTAGGCATGTTAGAATATTCCCAAGAAAAGACATCCTTATACTCCTTGAGCAAAGTAATAAAGGTATTTTGCTCATTTGTAGATAGGTTTGACCTTATTTTAACTATTTGTGGTTTCTTGGGAACTATGTCAACATTTATAATTGTCTCAACATTCATGGCATTGCCTTCCTCAAAATTGCCTAGAGCATGGGGAAGTATCTCTAATTTAGAATTGATCTCAACCTAGAAAACATAGAACATTTATGCCTTCCTTATTTTTTATTAGGTTCTTGAAGGAACCCCCTCTTTTGATATTACTGAGGAATCCTTTCTTCTCTAGCATATAGGAATTTTAGTATAACTTCATCATTACGCAATAATGGGACAAAAATAACATTACTAATAATTTTAATTATAGGTCCTTTCACATGTCTCTTGTCCCTAAATTTAGAGAAGATGTGAGAATGATACGGGTATTGAGAAATATAGGAATGTGTTCACTAGTTTGTGGTATTATTTATTTGTAAGTATTCATTAAAGCCTTAATAACTACTATGGTTTTTATCTCAATGAATAATTCAATTTCAATCAAATTCCTTTCAAGATAATAGGGTGTAGTATCAATCAAATCATCAAGGCCTTGCCAGACAAGTTATCTAAGTAGGAAAATACATGCAAATATGGAAATAGATTGGAAAGGACAACAATGAATGCCTAAGAATTATTTATTTATCTAAAATTTGTAGTATTTGGGTGGTAATTTTTTCCAAGAAATATCCTTTAAAATATCAAACAATATGGGTATAACAAGTTTTCTTCAAGTCAACCAATCATTAGATACCATCAAAAGAGCAAGAATAGGCCCAAAAATAGTTGAAAATTTAGAATTGACCAAGATAGCCACTTTTAGAGGTATTCCTAGAACTATTAGAAATTTTTTAATAGATAGTGATCCAAGAATGGCTTTTAGTTCATGACAATTTACTATGTTAGAATTAACATTTCAAAAAATAGAAAAACCCACATGAAATTTTTGAAACTGGTAGAGTTTAGCCTTTTTTTAAATACCTAGGCAAGAGATTGGTTCTTATTATACCTAACCTATGTAGAGGTTTTGAAGTAGAAAAAATAGAAATATTAATAGTACTATACATATCTATCTTGGATTTGTATTGATTACATTCAAAATTCTTAAGCATACAATAGGCAAACAAATTATTGTTATCAATTACACAAAAAATTATATCAATTTGATCATCATTATCATCTAAAATAGGAACTTCCATTGAACCTACTTGATAATGCCCACACCCACCTCATAAAAAATAGTAGTAGAAGGAGCATTCTCAATTTTAATATTAAATATTTGATTAAAGTTATTATCTATGTCACTATTAGTTTCTTTCACCATGTTGTCATTGTCTATAAAAAACATTATTTGTTTTAGTTTTGCAACATCCTCGTGGGCTTTATGCATGTTGGCCAACCTTTGGTAAAACAAAATAGAATCCTCTTTTTGTTTTGATTTCAAAAATGGTGGTAATTTATCAACTAAATCTTGAGGAAGGTAGGTAATAGCATCCATGTCAAGTTTATCATCTTTATATTCATACCTATTTTGAGGGTATTTTAAATGAAATTTAGGATGCCCCTTGTATAACTTCCTTCTAGAAGTCCATTGAGGCTCATGTTCATAAATGGGAAATTTTTGTATTTCATCCATAAAAGTAATTAAATAGCTATCATATATTAGAGAAAGAGGCCCCCAAGAATCCAAATATCCTTATAAGGTGAAAATTTTATTATCATAGGTATACTTGACCACTTAACAACCAAAGGAATTTATGTCGTTCATATTACTAGTATAAGATCTACCTAATAGCATGTTATAATTGGTCTAAAAATCAAACATCATAAAATTCACTCTTACTTATTTAGGACCAACTAAAAGTGGTAGTTTAATGCAACCCAAAATATCTAAAGATTTACCATTATAATCCTAAGAATTATTTCTAGTAGAAAGGATATTTTCTCTAGGGATATTTAGTTTATCTATCAAGATCAATAGCATAGCACATGCACCACTACCATCATCAATAAAATCCCTATGATTAGCATATTGTTATATACAATAGTTATCATCAATGGTATGTCATCAACCCTTTGCTAAACAATTAACAACAATCATGTTTTTCAAAGGAAAATGTATAACCAAACCAAGGCTAGTATGTGCATCAATACTAAGGTTTTATTTGGTGATGACAATGTTTTGATGTCTCTCATTGATAAAATGCTTTTTTAAATATAAATTATATTTCTCCTTATAGATAAACCATACTAACAATATGATTTAAATAGTTGGTGGAAATCATAACCAACAGTCCTCACATGGTTTTTACATGAGTGGTTCTTACCACAACTAATTTTGATTACATGTATAAATCCCAACATTCCCCCTTTCTTACATCATGATCTAAACATGGATAGGGATACTCACAATAGTGCATATAACCATAGGAGAACTAGGACACATTCAATAGTTCATCAAGTATACTTATATTATGAATAGGGATATACTCAACTATTTGTAATAAGAAATAGGGAATGGCTCAACTATTCTTATTCAATGGGAATGGCCTCACTAGAAACTTAATAAAGAATGGGGATAAACTTAGCTACCATGGTTCTTCAATACAATTGGATAGTAATACATACACTATCTAATATAAAAGTTATAAATAGGGACACATACTACTATTCACAATAATTATGATTGGGGACACACACAACCAATCACAAATAATCAATTAGACTAGGCATTTTACATCATCTTGTGAATGGGGATAAACTCAACCATTCACCTTGAGTGTGACATGAGAATGTAATTATTACGTCAAACAATTATAATTGGGGGTAAACAACCAATCATAGATAAGTGTGGCATGGCCCCCCACTTGTCCATGTAATCAATAAAGTAGTTGGATGGTTCTTACTAATCCTGCAAACTTAACATTAGGAAATAATAATATTTATTCTCCCCTTAATGTGAAATATTCACTTACATAATATTTAGGAGTTTTGGGTACCACCGATCATGCACTCCAAATACATTGTAAAATACCTTTATAATTTTTTTGATAAAGTCAAACAACAAAAAATAATATAAATAAACGCTCTACATATAAAGAATTTTTATAAGACATCAAAAGATGAAAGAAAAAAAATAATTGAATAGGGGATTAAAATTAAAAATGGATACACTATTGGAAATTCCCTTACCCATCAGTCCTTCCTTCCCACTTAAGTTGAAAGTGTCTAGATACAACAAAGTGTATGAAACTTGCACTAGACCCCACCTATTCTTCAACCTTTCGTCTTTATTTCTCTCCATGATATTATTCTTAATATATTTCAATTAGGACCCAAATCACTCTAATGCCTCCAATATGCAAATATCGTCTATCCAATCAAAAGCTACATGTCCCAAGTACACCTCATTCATGGAATACCTCAACAAAATTTTGATCATTGCTATTACAAATATTGTTTGAAATTGATTTGATATTGTTCATAGGAATAACAAGTCTATATTATCTACAAGCTTTGAGAAATCTTGTAGTCCTTCCTCTAGAATGAATGTTCATCTCAACTTGGGCCAGTTGGGAATTTAGCCTACATATGGGTACTGACCAAATATTTTTGAAGAGCAAAGGCCACCCATATAATTATTGTTAGGCTCTTTTGGAGCTTTGCCAAACTTTCAATTTTATACCACCAAACCTCATGCTTTTTGTATCTATGCCATATTTTTCTTATTTTGTACCACGATTCTCGAAGCTCTATATTAGACTTCATAGCTTCTTCATTTTTATAGTGAATGATAGGTACTTGTTTGAGCTAGTACCAATCACAATATAAGAAGCTTTGAATACATGAGTAGTAAGCATGGTGATAAAACCAATGGTACTCAAATAAATAATCAACATAGTTGTCTTGGTTCCCAAACAAGCATGCTAGAATGCATGAAGTCTAATGCTTAATGGCTCACACATAGCACATTCCTCTAGGCTTACATTATTTGACAACTTGAAATAGAAATCTGCTAGTGTTAGCTTTTGATGCTAAATACTTAATGTAAAATCAACCATAAGATATAAAATGAGCATGCAATATTAAATATATTAGATTAGCAATATACTAAGTAGGTAAAACTCATAATAAAATTTTGTAATAACTCAAAAAACTACCATTAATGAAAGCTCACAAAAATAGTATCTTCATACAATATGTGAAGATCTTAAACTCTCCATACTTATTACATGCTCTACATTGTATCTACTACTTCTTGTTGAGAAGCAACACACCCCCACTAAAAAAATGAAATTCCATATTTTGAAAATATTTAATTTTCATTTTTTCGCAGGGACCCTCTTGATGTTTTTAGGGTTTTAATTCCAAATTTTGCTTGCATCCTTTTTCAAACTTCGCCTACATCAAAGTGTCAAAGTAGACTTGCATATGGCATTGATTTCAATTTAGAAATAGCAATTTCTATTTCTGGCCAACAAACTTCTAAATGTATTTTACCTTAATATGTGATGAATTTTGAAGTTTCGTTTGCATATTTGGATACCCTTTGGGATTTTTTAGAAACTTGTAAATTTTCATCAAATTCTGGGCACTTTGAATTTTTGTCATTTTTCTACGCCATGTGAAGCTGACCATTCTCGAGCAATTTAAAATTCATTTTTCAAATGTTAAAATAATTTCTAAGGAATATCCTTCACCAATATTTAAAAATGCAAAATACAGATGGAAAAAGTCATTGGAGTCAACCTACAATTTTTGGAGAATTTGCAAAGTGGAAGAAAATATTGAGGGAAATGTCGCAATATAGCGACATGTTCCATTTTCGGATATGTCTCATTTTCGTGAAGGAAAAACCTTGGAAGTAATGACTTGAGGGAAATATCGTGATATCGTGACATGTTCCATTTTCATACTTTTTGGACTTTCACTCAAATTTAATTGTACCCTAAAAATATTTTAAAGTCCAATGTCGTGATATCACGACATGTTCCATTTTCGGACATGTCTCATTTTCGCAAGGGCAAAATATTGGAAGAAATGAAGTGAGAGAAATGTCACAATATTGTGACATGTTCCATTTTCATGAGGGCAAAAGCTTGCAAGATATGAAGTGAAGGAAATGTCGTGATTTCGCGACATGTTCCATTTTCGCGAGGGCCAAAGCTTGGAAGAAATGAAGTGAGGGAAATGTCGTGATTTCATGACATGTTCCATTTTCACGAGGGCACAAGCGTGAGAGAAATGAAGTGAGGGAAATGTCACGATTTTGTGACATGTTCCATTTTTGTGAGGGCACAAGCATGAGAGAAATGAAGTGAGGGAAATGTCACGATTTTGTGACATGTTCCATTTTTGCGAGGGCGAAAGCTTGGAAGAAACGAAGTGAGGGAAATGTCGCGATATCGCGACATGTTCCATTTTTGTGAGGGAAAAAGCTTGGAAGAAATGAAGTGAGGGAAATGTCGTGATTTCGTGACATGTTCCATTTTCATGAGGGCAAAATCTTGGAAGAAATGAAGTGAGGGAAATGTCACGATATCGCGACATGTTCCATTTTTGCGACTTGTCTCATTTTTGTGAGGGCACAAGCAAGGAAAAAGTAGCTTGAGGGAAATGTCCCAAAATCATGACTTGCTTTAGTTTCATGGCATCACCCATCCAAAGGAAGTGGAAGCTTTTCAACACAGTCCAAACCCTAGAAATATTTAAATGAAAAAAATAATTAATTAATTAATTAAAATGAAAAACATTAAAAATCTAACCCTTGATTTTCTCTTGCAGAAAGTGATCCAACAATATTATCTTCTCCAGTTATGGCAAAAGTAATGGAGGGTAGAGGATTTCAACTCAAACCAAACAAAGGTGGTTGTGCGAGGATAGAAGGCCCGACAAGTCAGTGAATCATCTAGATTTTGCAGATTTTGTCGTAGATACATACTTTAAGGAATTTATCGGTGGATCCATTTGCCAAGAAAATTTATGGCAACTCAATGACTCATCCAGATTTTGCAGATTTGGCCGTAAAAACAAACTTTAAGGAATTTTTCGGTGGATGCATTTCTCGAGAAAATTTATGGCAAAAGTAATGGTGGGCAGAGAATTTCAACTCGAACCAAACAAAGGCGGTTGTGTGAGGATAGAAGGCCCGAGAAGTTAGTGACTCATCCAGATTTTTCAGAGGAGTTAATGAGATGCTCTAACAACTTACCGAAAGATAAAGATATATTTACACACGGTGTCCATTTGATGAAGATGAAACCAAGTCTTATCTTCTCCATTTATGGCAAGATCCACACGAAGATTTTTAGAGTGATTAGGGTTTATCGAAACTCTATATAAAAATACCTTATATTGTAAAGCCTCGATGGTGGGATTTTTATGATAAGATTTAGATATTTGAAAGAAGATATTTTGAAAATATCAGGGTCTGTCCTGAGTCTATATATACTTATTTTGAATGTAAAGTCCGGATGCGAAAACTTAGAATAAAAGACATTTTAGAAATTTCTTGCAAATCTTGTTTGAATGCTTTGTTCTGTACCTGGGGTTGGTGTGACATCATTTTTCTATGATAGCGTGGCCAGGAGCCTAATCTCTTTTGGATTGTGATAAGTGCATCTTCTTCTGTTTTTGTCTCACTAAGGTTTATTTATTTTAGTTGTAAATCTGTGTTATCAAGATTGAATATGCTACTAGGCTTCATTCCATTTGTTGTATGCTAGGGAAAATTAGAGATTTAAGGTGAAGGTCTGTTCTAATTGCTCTATCCTCACTGCGTGAGCTATGCTTCTGGTGAGAGATACCAGTTGACATCGACTTCCCTTCTATTTATGATTTTCTTTCAGACCTATGTTATTTTCATCTTATGCTCTTAGTAGAAGGTGATCTTAGAAAGCTGGACACCTTCCTCTTTGATTGGTTTTATTGTGAAGCTAAATAGTATAACTGAAATTGGTATTTTTGATTTACAACTAAGTTAGATAAGCTTCTCTTTTCTGCCCTACCCTACTCTCTCTATTCCACCATTAAATGATCCATTTTTATTTTCTTTTAAATTTGTCTTTTATTTAATCTGCTAAAGCATAAAGAGCTAGATCAAAGAACTCATTGTAAATCCGATTTTCAACAAAGATAAAAACCGCTAAACATTATTGAACTAAGGTTGAACCCATTGTAAGGTAACAAAAAGTCCACTTGAAACTATTCCAGAAGCGAAAAAGAGTGAATAGCCATTCGACCCAACTCTGTAACTCACACCTTGGATAACCAGAAAGATCCTAAAGTGAGTGGGATTTATCCCATATAAGTGTTATTGGTATTTTATGCTCATTATTCATGGGGTGTGTATGAAATATGAACCAACATTTAAAATTGGCACTAGAAGGAGGGTCGATCGAACTCCGTTCAGTATTTGTTAAGGATTGTAAGTTGCTTGTGTAGAGCTGGATTCTACCTACAGAGTAACCAGGTCCCACTCTAGAGCTGGAGATCTCCTTGTGCCTGAGTTGGAAACCCCAAGGAGAAGTAGCCTCATAAGAGCCAAGTCTTTGTCCAACATAGTTTTATCACCACTTGTAGTTCCTCCAACTGCAACTCAAAATATTATCATTAATCAGGTAGTTATGGCAAACTGGTTGGGTTCCACTACTTTGAATATCCCTGGTGTAGCGCATGATTTACCCAAAAATATTGAGAAGTATCTTCCTACCTACAAACATGATGGAATCGAAACAATGAGAAGAACACCTAGTGGCATTTAAAAATGCTCTAAAGTTGTTGAATGTGCAACATGAAGATGTGGCTTGTAGGTTATTCCCATTCACTCTCCAAGAGGGAGCATACGACTGGTTTTTGGATCTTATTAATGACTCTATTACTAGTTGGAATGACCTGGAGAAAGTTTTTGTATCACAATTTGGTGAAGTGATTGACCCCAACGTCTTATATCAACAGTTTTCTAACATTAAGAGAGAGTCTGGTGAAGCTATCAGGTCTTTCAATGTGAGGTTCCAAAAAGCTTATGGTAGAATGACTGGTCATTACATCCCAAGTGCAAATCTAGCCTTAGAAATCTATAATAATGCATTGGATTTGGTGACCTCTATTTTCCTCAAGAGAGACATCAATATCACAACCCTAGCAGGAGCTTATAAGGAAGATTTAATTCTTGAAAGACAGTTAGGACCTCAAATTTTGAGCAATACTTTGATATCCTATGTTACGCAGAACATGCCTATTTTGAATCCCATTCCACATCATGAGTTAGTGCCAACATGTCATGCTCTACCCAAGGAAACTCCATTAACTGTGACACACACTCAGCATGTGCAAAATATAGAGAAAGATTCTGACAAGTTCAAGGTGGAAGTGCCTAAAGTAAACATTTGTGACCTAGCATTACCCAACTTTGAAGCTTTTCTTGGTGAGTTAAATTTTTCTAAAAATTAGAGAAATATTGATAGTTTTGGTTCATCCAAAAATAGTACGACTATGGTTTCAAATTCATTCACCTTTCTGAATGAGTCAAAAAATGTTGTAGAAATTCCCATGGATGAAATGCATGGTTTTCAACAGTTCCAAAGGGACAATTATAATTTGAGATGTGAGAATCCAGAACCTACTCCTAATAATGATCCTCCCCCACCAAAGGGTAATGAAAATAAGATTCAATATCACTATATAGAAGTAACTAGGAAGGAGTATAACATCATTGAGGATATGAAGAAAATTAAGGCTAACATCACCCTCCATGAGCTGGCTCAGATTGTTGAACAAAATGATAACTTGATTGAAACTTACTCTAGACCACCTATTGAATTTCAAGAAAAGGAGAAGAAAATAGTAAATGTGAATGTGGTCAACCAACTCAGAATAGACAAAGAGTCTCGGTATAAGCATGTGATCACTGAACATAATATCAAAAAAGAGGTTGTAAACCGTGTTGATGCAGATATTGGAGTTTATAATTTGACAATTGAGAAGGTGAGACCAGTTACAACTCTAACCAATAACAATAATTATATTTGGACATTACACATTTATGGGGTTAAATCTAAGCAAGGCTCAGGTGAAAGAGCAAATTATGAAAATTCTACTAGAGGGATAAAAATTGAAATCTTGGATATTGGAGCAGTAGAGCAACCACAAAATGTTCAAGTTATTAAGAACTATGATGTACAAATAAAATATGATCTCTTTGAGTTGTTACATAAATTTGAAGATGTGATGATCTGGTTCTATAAAGGCCTTAAGGTATTTGATCCTGGGGGGTTTTTACATTCCGTCCCTTTGAAAGAATTCTACAAACCCTTCAAGTAGAAACATAAACATGTTAATGCCTTGATTTTGAAGGAGGCATAAAAATTGTATGCACATGGGCTGATAGAATAAGACATAAGCAGGTGTTGAAAACTTCACCATTCATGTTATTATATGATTTGACTAATTTGCATGGTGAAGGACTTGCAGATTTGGTGTTTCTGTGGGACAAGATCCATAAAAAAAAAAGGAAGACGACAAACACAACAAGTCTTTCCCAGGTAGCAAAAATTTTGGGAAGCATAATCTGGAATGCATTTCGTCTACAAGACCTGGAAGGTAATTTTCTGAACCTTCCTGTCAATGGTCAATATCTGAAGCATTATTTCTTAGCTATTCCATCCACTACATCATTTGAGTAATCACAAAGACTTTGTGCATATGTATATATTGTAAATAAAGTTTGAAGTAGTGTGTTTTTATTTTGTTTTATTTAAAGTTTGAAGCTGTGTTTTATCTTTTAAGGTCTGTGCAAATTTATCTTTAACTGGTGGCCTTTTTCCCTCCTCTTTAGCTTTTAAATCCTATTTGTTTGAGTTTTTGCCTAAACAACAAAACACAAATCAACATTTAAAATTGGCGCTATAAAGGTTGAAGTAGTGTGTTTTCATTCTATTTTATTTTTGTTAAGAGATAGTCTGCTAGAGCTAAAAAATGGAACTACTTATTATTTAGAACAACAGTAGAAAGATAATTGGATTTTGTATCTTGCTTGCCATAATTATTTTGATTATAAAGAAACTACTATACTGTTTGGTTGAAGAACTCCCAGGGAATCCAAGAAAAGTTGGTCATGAGAGGGGACTCCGATTCATAAAATTATTTTAAGTGTCCAAATAAGCTATCGGTACCCGAGCTAAATTGGTTAGTCGATCAATGAAATGTAAAAAAATTTCTAGCAAGGCTTTCCAGATATCGGTATCTTTCAAAAAAGGAGAGAGAAGGTGAAAGTTGGGCAAGCCAACATAAAACTGGCACTCTTTTTTGCAAAAAAAAAAAAAAAGGAAAAGAGAAAAGGTTATGTGATAGAAAGAGATAGCCAAGGCTCCTGAAGGATACATCTCAAACATGTTCACCAAGCTATAGATGCCACCTCATAGTTGTGATCAGGGTCTCGAAAATCTAAAGAGTAACTCTGTCGGGGTTGTAAAAGGCTAAACTAGTAAACAAAGCTCTACTCGGTTTCCCCTACACAATCTAAATAGCTGATCAATCCACAGTGAGCATTCAAAGCCCTGGTCATCCTTGAAGAAATTTTTATACGCTTATAATCGCACATCAAAATATTCTTTAAGTGATTCAACCTAGTATGTCCTTGGGAAACTTTAAAAACTAACAGATAGTAGTTAAATCATTTTAGAAAATATTTGTGGCAAAGCATGGTACATAGTCTAAATTGTTTTGAAACTAGAGTTCTGGATTCTAAATAGTGCTACTATTTTCCCTACAGATATTGCCATTTGTTGAGAAGCAACACACCTCCACTAAAAAAATGAAATTCCATCTTTTGAAAATATTTAATTCTCATTTTTCCTCGGGGACCCTCTTGATGTTTTTCGGGTTTTAATTCCAAATTTTTCTTGCATCCTTTTTTCAAAATTTGCCTACATCAAAGTGTCCAATTAGACTTGCATATGGCATTGATTTCAATTTAGAAATAGCAGTTTCTATTTCTGGCCAGAAAACTTCTAAATGCATTTTCCCTTAATCCATGATGAATTTTAAAGTTCCATTTGTAGATTTGGATACCCTTTGGGATTTTTTAGATACTTGTAAAGTTTCATCAAATTATGGGCACTTTGAATTTTCATCATTTTTCTACGCCATGTGAAGCTGACCATTCTCGAGCAATATAAAATTCATTTTTCAAATATTAAAATAATTTATGAGTAATGAAGATCTTTCAAAAATATGTAAAAATGAAAAATACAGATGGATAAAGTCATTGGAGTCAACCTCCAATTTTTGGAGAATTTGCAAAGTGGAAGAAAAGCTTGAGGGAAATGTCGCGATATCGCGACATGTTCCATTTTTGAACATGTCTCATTTTTGCGAAGGCAAAACCTTGGAAGTAATGACTTGAGGGAAATGTCGCGATATCGCGACATGTTCCATTTTTGGACTTGTCAGAATTTCGCTCAAATTTAATTGTGCCCTAAAAATATTTTAAAGTCCAATGTCGCGATATTGCGACATGTTCCATTTTTGGACATGTCTCATTTTTGTGAGGGCAAAAGGTTGGAAGAAATGAAGTGAGAGAAATGTTGCGATATCACGACATGTTCCATTTTCATGAGGGCAAAAGCTTGGAAGAGATGAAGTGAAGAAAATGTCGTGATTTCGCGACATGTTCCATTTTCACAAGGGCCAAAGCTTGGAAGAAATGAAGTGAGGGAAATGTCGTGATTTCGTGACATGTTCCATTTTTGCGAGGGCACAAGCATGAGAGAAATGAAGTGAGGGAAATGTCGTGATTTCACGACATGTTCCATTTTCATGAGGGCATAAGTGTGAGAGAAATGAATTGAGGGAAATGTCGCGATTTCGTGACATGTTCCATTTTCGTGAGGGTGAAAGCTTGGAAGACACGAAGTGAGGGAAATGTCACGATTTTGTGACATGTTCCATTTTCGTGAGGGTGGAAGCTTGGAAGAAATGAAGTCATGGAAATGTCACAATTTCGCAACATGTTCCATTTTCGTAAGGGCTTGGTTGGAAGAAATGAAGTGAGGGAAATGTTGCGATATCGCGACATGTTCCATTTTTGTGACATGTCTCATTTTCGCGAGGGCACAAGCAAAGAAAAATAGCTTGAGGGAAATGTCCCAAAATCATGACTTGCTTTAGTTTCATGGCATCACCCATCCAAAAGGAAGTGGAAGCTTTTCAACACAGTCCAAACCCTAGAAATATTTAAATGAAAAAATTAATTAATTAAATTAATTAATTAATTAAAATGAAAAACATTAAAAATCTAACCTTTGATTTTCTCTTGCAGAAAGTGATCCGACAGTCTTATCTTCTCCAGTTATGGCAAAAGTAATGGCGGGTAGAGGATTTCAACTCGAACCAAACAAAGGTGGTTGTGCGAGGATAGAAGGCTCGACAAGTCAGTGACTCATCCAGATTTTGCAGATTTGGCTGCAGATACTGACTTTAAGGAATTTGTCGAGAAAATTTATGGCAAGTCAATGACTCATCCAGATTTTGCAGATCTGGCCGCAAATATAGACTTTAAGGAATTTTCCGGTGGATGCATTTCTCGAGAAAATTTATGGCAAAAGTAATTGTGGGTAGAGAATTTCAACTCGAACCAAAGGCGGTTGTGCAAGGATAGAAGGCCCGAGAAGTCAGTGACTCATCCAGATTTTGTAGAGGAGTTAATGAGATACTCTGACAGATTACCAAAAGATAAAGATACATTTACACATTGTGTCCATTTGATGAAGATGAAACTAAGTCTTATCTTCTCCATTTATGGCAAGATCCACATGAAGATTTTCAAAGTGATTAGGGTTTATCGAAACTCTATATAAAAATACCTTATATTGTAAAGCCTCAGTGGTGGGATTTTTATGAGAATATTTAGATATTTGGAAGAAGATATTTTGAAAAGATCAGGGTCTGTCCTGAGTCTATATATGCTTCTTTTGAATGTAAAGTTCGGATGCAAAAACTTAGAATAAAAGACATTTTAGCAATTTCCTACAAATCTTGTTTGAATGCTTTGTTTTGTACCTGGGGTTGGTGTGACATCATTTTTCTGTGATAGCATGGCTAGGAGCCTAATATATTTCATATTACGATAAGTGCATCTTATTTTGTTTTCGTCTCATTAAGGTTTATTTATTTTAGTTGTAAATTTGTGTTATCAAGATTGAATATGCTACTAGGCTTCATTCCATTTGTTGTATGCTAGGGAAAATTAGAGATTTAAGGTTCAGGTCTGTTATAATTGCTCTATCCTCACTGGGCGATCTAGGCTACTGGTGATAGATACCAGTTGACACGGACTTCCCTTCTATTTATGATTTTCTTTCAGATCTATGTTATTTCCGTCTTATGATCTTAGTAGAAGGTGATCTTAGAAAGCTGAACACCTTCCTCTTTGATTGGTTTTATCGTGAAGCTAAATAGTGTAATTGAAATTGGTATTTTTGATTTGCAACTAAGTTATATAAGCTTCTCTTTTCTACCCTACCCTACTCTCTCTGTTCCACCGTTAAATGATCCATTTTTATTTTCTTTGAAATTTGTCTTTTATTTAATCTGCTAAAGCATAAAGAGCTAGATCAAAGAACTGACTGTAAATCCGATTGTCAACCAAGATAACAACCGCTAAACATTATTGAACTAAGGTTGAACCCATTGTAAGGTAATAAAAAGTCCACTTGAAACTATTCCAGAAGCGAAAAAGAGTGAATAGCCATTCGACCCAACTCTGTAAATCACACCTTAGATAACCAGAAAGATCCTAAAGTGAGTGGGATTTATCCTATATAAGTTTTATTGGTATTTTATGCTCATTCTTCATGGGGTGTGTATGAAAGACGAACCAACACTTCTCTACTCTATGCTCTGTATCATCTCATATTCTCTCTCTATATCTTTTTCAACAAAGGCCAATATATAATGGGATGTGAATCTTGGCCTTCCACCTACCTATGACTCTTAATATTCCTATTATATAGACTCATGTACACATGGACAACATGCACATTCACATAATTGCACATTCTAATAGTACTTGTGCATTTATTACATTGCATAAAGTAAATACACAAACCCTAATCTAAGACACACTCCTAATCTAAATATGTACCCAAGGTGGTACATTGGCATGTACACAATGATGTAATATATTCCAAAATCTCATGTATTAAATTATTTGGTTATTGAAGACTTTAGTCTTCAATATGAATTTCATCTTGTTCTTCAATTCACTTTGATCTTCCTCCTATAAATTGATATATGGATTCAGTTTGAGAGTATTTTCTTCCATCTTCATATTTTCTTTTCTATCATGTCTTCTCTTCCTATTTCTTCTTCTTATTTTTTTTTGCACCTTTACTAGTGATAAATATTAAACATTATGAGTTAGTACATCATCGCAATAGTTTTGGTCAGGATTCAATATTTCATTTTTAATATGTTCATATTTCTTTTGTTTCATCCCTTGAAAGAATTCAAAAATGATTTATGTTAGATATATCATCAAACATTCTTCTGAAGTAAGTATAACTATATTTTGAGCATTCCACCAAGATTTTAAAAGTACTTCATGAAGATAACCAATTAATGTCATAAAATTTTCTTCTTTTGCTTCCTTGATAAACAAAGAAAATATTTCTTTTAAACTAGTAGACAAATATTTATATCCATCAAAAGTATCTATTAAGTTTTGTGAATAAAAATTTAGTTCATGAAATAGTTCTTCATCATTAAAAGCATTCTTTATTATTTCATCCATGATTTTACTAATTTAACCTTTTAAGTAGAAATCCTTATGGATCCCTAGTATTATATATTGAGAATCTTTTAACTTTCAAAAACATTGAGGTTGACTACCTTATAACTCCCTAGTTTAGAGATTAAATTCAATGAACTCTTTTAAATTCTCAAATTTGTAGGATACCCTAAAATTTCTCATGTTCAAAAAATAGTTTTGACAAGGATTTATTTTTTTAAATCTCTAGGTAGAATTCCTTTTACCTCCCTAGTATTTTGAATGTAATAGATCAAATTTTGATATAAGATCTTTCTAATTCTCATTTTTTTGTAGAATACCTTGTATCTCCCAAGTGTTTTGAATATAATATGATCTTGATAAAATACTTATTTTTCTAAATTTTCCTTTGAGTTGAATCCCTTTTGTCTCTCTAATTTTCAACTTCAAGACAAGCACTTTGTAAATGGAAAGCTAAAGATAATTTTGATGCACTTTCAATTTTTGATAAGGTTCTCTATTTTCAAGACCTTTAAGTTGGATTCCTTATGTCTCATTAATTTGAGCAAGAGACTAATATCAATGTAATTTTACAACTCTATGTTGTGCTCCAATTTGCAATAGTAACGTTTCTAAATTTCAAGAATATAATTCCCTAATTCTAAATTTCTTAAATCTATGTTGATGTTGAATTATTTATAGCTCCCAAATAAGAAATTTAGAATCTCTATAAAATATATTTGCAAGTTTTGTGTTCCTAATTTGATGTTGAAAACCTTATTTCTCCAAGATAGCAATATTTGCAAATATTAAAAATACTTCATAAAACTTTATAATTCAATTGCAAAACTTTTCAAAATATTCCCAAAAAATTTCAAAAACTATTCCAATAATCTCCCAAACTTTCCAAAAATAATTATTCTTGTTTCTAAGGTTTTAATCACTTAATTAGACTACTTATCTCTCCTTTGGTATAATTAATTCATCTTAGATAAAATATTATTTATTATCTTTATTTCTCTTATCATTTAATAAATAGTTCAATAAATTATTCACTTCACCTTACCTCCTTAATAAATGCATGCATTTTATATAGTAATAGGAGTTTGACCTCTTCTCAAAGTGCACTCCTTGAAGAACTCTCTTTTTTGCCACACTCAACCAACTATGACAAGCTTCAATAAATGTGTATCCATTCTTTCTCTTCTCTTCAGGCACTTTGTGAAATCAAATTTGAACTTTGCTCTTTCTCCTCATCTTTTCTTTCATCAATGTAGTGCATGAAATTAATAGCTTGTTTAAAAAATGCTTCTCCTATCTCCAATGGCTTATGGTGCTCCTCCTTCCATGTGACAAGTGGTATGAACAATTTTATAACACTCAACCAACCTTAGAAATTATGGTTTCAATGATTTATGCTACATGTAACATTCTATTATTATTTAACTACGTTCTTCTTCCTATTACAAAATTTGGTTGCCTATGTAATGTATTTTACCTTACCAACAAAATGATGCATGTTATATTATTTGCAATGAATGTTATGAATTCCAACTCTTTGCTTCTCTGCTTGGTAGTTACAAAAACTAAATGTATACTTTCCTCCTTGTGCATTTCCAATATCTGAATGTTGTCTCTTTTATTGCTTACATGTAATCGGTGATTCTTCTTCTCTAATGGTGGCTCTCCTCCACTTTGGCACTTCTTTACTCCTCCTCCTAGACTTTGTGGCTCCACCTTTCAATAATGGCTCTCTAAAATAGTGCTAAGTGGGTGGCTCTTCTCATCTACCTGGTGGCTCTTCTCCTAAGCACTACTTGGATGCTTGTCCCCTTGTGCTTTGATGTCACCTTGGAACCTCTCCAATGGTGCTCAAAATTTATTTTTTCAGTGCCTCTTTCTTTAGTATAGTGATGCTTCCACTTGCTTAGTGGCCTCTCCTTTCTCATTTGATGGTTGCTATTCCTTTGTTCTTTGACTATCACTCTTGAACCTACAACTCTTCTCCTTACCTTGGCTTGATGCTACTCGGCTTCTCCACTTTGTTTGGATTTCTTTAACACAATTTTCAATGCTTATGCTCCTCTTTTGGCACTAATTTTTTTGACTTTTGATTCTAAAATTTTTGCAGGTTTGAAGATAACCAAGATGCCTCCTTCCTCAACTTGGAGACACTAAACTTTAGAACTCTATCTTGTTGGCTTTAATGGCTCTAATATGGTGCTCCTATAACCTTAAAGTAAACTGGTTTTAATGATAAGATAATAAAATTTTGTAGCACCAATGTGGCATACCTTTTGGCCTCATTTTTGTAGCTAATCCCTTTGGTGATTTGCTTCACCTTTTTGCTATCTTGATTTTACAACTTTTGCAGCCTTCCTTTCTTTCACTTTGTAGCTCTAAATTTATCAATTTTTCATTTCTAGTTGTTGCATAACATTTCTACCTTTTAATATTTAATTTTTTGCCTTCTTGCTGTCCTAGAACTCTATAGTTTTCATCTTCAAATTTTTCTAAATCCTCCTTCGCTTTGCTATTAAAATCTCTCTCAAATATTCCATAAACTCTACCAAATAATAACCCTCTCTTATCCTTTTAATGTTGCCCAATTTTGTAGTGCTAAAGCCTTCAATTCATTTCTCTTTGAATCTAATTTCTTTTTTTTATCTTGTTGTTCTAAAGCAACATTCAATTCCTCCAAATTTTTATCTTCTTCTATTGTCAATACTTCCTTCAATTGGTTGTTTAAGAGTACTTAAAACTCTACCCAAATATTCTTCTATTTTTAGCTTCATGTCACCTTCAATTTTTTGTCTTGTGACTCTTCAATTTCTACTATAAAAATCAGCAATCTTCTCCTTTTCAATTCAGCCTTCAAATCCTTTATGGATATCTTCAAAATATTTAAATTTGGTGGCCTCTTCTATCTTATTTCTACTTCTTAGATCTTTTTGGATTCTATCTTCCAATCTAACATTTATTACTGGTATCTTCCTCAAGAATCCAAAGGTCTTGAGATATTCAAGAATCCTTTCTAAAAATTTAGCAAACTTCTTGTCAAATCTTTTTCCTTTTTGGGATTGTTGTTGGAGGGTGATAATTGTACCAAATTCTTCTTTTTAGGAGCTACTCCTTCCAATATTATACCTTGATATTTATTAAAATATCCTTCAATGGCCACTTCTTCAATTTCTTCAATAGAGCTTCTCTAGGTTTCTTCTTCTTTCTCCTTCCAAGTTTTCTTGAGACCTTCTGCTTTTGGATATTCAAGTTTTGTAGCTTCTCAAATATTCAGTAGGAATTTTCCTAGTCTTCCTCTATCTTCAATATTCAATCGTCTATCTTCCAAATCTATGAATTCTTCAATGGGATCTCTTTCTTGAGTCCCCTCCTCAATATGTAGTCTTCAATCTTCAATATTTTAAGAGGACCTCCTTCTTGGTTATCCTAAATATTTTATATTTACTCTCCAAAGGTGTATTTTTCTTGGACATCCTTTTTCTTCAATTTGTACTTTTTTTTGCAACAAATAACTAATCCTTGCACGAGGAAAGCACATAGAATTTCTGGAAACCGAAGATGAAATTCTTCTCTATTCATTGTAGGAAGCTCTCAACTTCTAAGAACTAATTTTATACAACAAAAAAACTTATATAGCAGTAACAAAATTCATATAAATCTTTATATCTCTAAATTTCAATAAACTTCACTAGTTATCCTTCAATCTCTATGATGAGTCCTAGTCTTTACAAGTTTTTATGTAACCCTATGGAAATACTCTAGCCAAAAAGTAATTTTAAAATTTCTAAAAATGATATCTCCTTCTCTCCTCTCAATCTCTCTTGTGTCCCTATCTCCTATTAATATACCTTGTGCTCAGATACCACTGTTAGATTTTGATGCTAAATACTTAATGTAAAATCAACCATAAGATATAAAAGGAGCATGCAATATTAAATATATTATAATGGCAATATACTAAGAAGGTAAAAATCGTAAGAAAAGTTTTCAATAACTCTAAAAACTACCATTAACGAAAGCTCACAAAAATAGTATCTTCAATACAATATGTGGAGATCTTAAAATCTACATACTTCTTACATGCTCTACATTGTATCTACTACTTATTTACTCTATTATCTCTATCATATCATCTTCTCTCTCTATCTATTTTTCAATAAAGGCCAATATATAATGGGATGTGATTCTTGGCCTTCCACCTACCTATGACTCTTCATATTCCTATTCTATAGACTCATGTACACATGGAAAACATGCACATTTACATCATTGCACATTCTAATAATACTTGTGCATTTATTACATTGCATAAATTAAATACTCAAACCCTAATCTAAGACACACTCCTAATCTAAACATGTACCCAAGGTGGTACATTGGCATGTACCAAATAATATAATATATTCCAATAGCTATATGTACCATATTGTAAGCTAAATAACCCTACAACAAGGGTGTTTTAAAGGTTTTGACATGTTGGCAGAGGTTATAGTAATCCTTCATACAATGTATGCATACTCAATATAGAATCACAAGCTCCATGGACATGCAATCAACCACCAACAGATGTTTCACTTAATTTCCCATTTCTGTAATGATTCTTGTATATTTGTGTCCTAGCATATATGGTTTCTCAATAATGAAATCTATTGGTTGTAAATGCTTGATGTAGTTTACATTGCTATCACTAATACCCATAGATTTTATGTGCACCATCATGTCTTGAGAACCCATAGAAGAAAGTTGTAAATATGTTATACAAATAATTTGGACTCCATATATCCATGCAATGATATTCTTATCAACTTATCTACCATTTTCAATCACATTATTTGCCTTATCTATTCTTCTTGATATCATTAGTATAATTTTACAATTTAGTTGTGACTTCCATAAATTTTAGAGTGATGAATAGCTCTATTAAATTCTTTGAATCTTTTGAGATTGCAAGAGGTTATTGTTGCTATAGCACTCAATAAAATGGAAGCCTTGAGAAAAATAAAAACACCATAAAATTTTTACCATAGTGCAAGGTGGGAGTATGTCCTCATAATCCCTTCAATCGATCATCCTATTATGACACCACTAATGATGTCAATGCTTTGATGATTATTGTTTATAAAATGCTTGTTTAAATACAAATTGTGTTGCTCTATATAGAGCAACCATACTAACAACATGATTTCCATAGTTGATGGAAATCACAACCAACTAAAAATATTCACATGGTTCCTATATATACCAAAACCTAGCCACTTGTCATCCATCCAAATTATCCAATCACAACCATCAATTATTTATTTATATATATATATTTATTTATATTTATGTATAAATATAAAAATTTATATATATTTATATATTTAATATAAATATATATGTAAATAAATATCAACCATTCATTACAATTTAATCTCAACCATCCACTTAACATGATCCATGTCACATTAAAGTTATAATATTAACCATCCATCATGATTTTAATATCGGCTACCCACTAGTGTCATCGAAACCCTAACATATGGGAGGTAAGTTATAAAATATCATTCACTTTTGTGAATGAGGGTTAAGTGGTTAAGCATTCAATCAACTTGATCAGAGTCCTATATTCATCATTATCTAAAATCCCTAGAATTTCATTAGCACCCCTCCCCTTCACCACCATCACATCCTCAATTATTTTACCCAAAATCTCTATGAACCCTAAAAGGATTCTGTAGAGTATCTCCCATCACCCCGAACATTGCCAAGCATCCCCAAAACATTGTTAAGCATTTCAAGAATTTTGCAGGGCATTTACATCTCTTCTAGAATGCTCCAGGGTGTTTCCCAGCCCCTGATTTCCCACCAACAAACCCTCATATGCTTTCAAGAATTCGTGTGCCATAAAATCATAGAAGTAGGAGCATAAATTAGAAACATAGTTATATTCTTGACAAGGTATTATATTTTAGTGCATTACATCTTACATTTTCTTGTATTAGATTTTGTTTCACCATTTAAGCACTTAGGGTTTATAGATCTAGTATTCAAAGGGTCTCACAAAGTGGAGCCCTCACATATGCTATTGATTCCTTTGTGTTTTTATTTTTTCGTAGGTATAAGAATCATATTCTTAAATGTTTCTACAGCTAGGGTGGCCCCATAGGGATACTCAAGACCACCCCCAACTTGTTTGGAGTGAAAACAAGCGTTGAAGACACCAAATATTCATTGAAAAGAGGGTTTCAAAACCCTTGCATTGTAAAATAATTTGTATCAACATGATTTGCATTGTAATAGTGGAGATCAAGGCTCCCAAAATATCAATATAATATCATTTCTTTATTTTGTGCAATCTTTCTTGTGTTGGATGTATTATCTATACTTTGGTGTTGTTCATTTTTAGCTTACAAAATGGTGATCATGGTGGGACCTCCAAAGGGTTATTTATTTTAACATACCTTGTCATTATTTTTTATTTGTATTTTTTGTTTTTCTTCTAGGTTTTTGAAGATTCGATCATACAAAAATTGTGAAACTAGGGTTTTTGAAAGCAATAGGATTTGATATGTTGTCACACGAATGCCCCATTGTGTTAGAGGGATTCCCCACCACATCCAGGAGATGCCCCACCGTATTTGAGAGACTCTACAACGTATCCAGGAGAGTTGTGAAGAAATACGTAGGCTTCCTGGTAAGTCGTCATCAAACCCCACCTCCATTTTTTATTACTTTTTAAAGAGATATAAAGGAAGAATATTTATTTTCTATTTAAAAAGTAATACATATTGCATTTTAGGCATTTATAAATATTATTTTATATAGCTTGCACATAGGATAGATTTGCATTGGTGCATCCATCTTAGCTGCATTAGGGCACTCATCACACTAGGTTCAAATTTTTGTTGTTTTGTGGTGTTTTTACTTTGTATGTTGGTTGCAATAAAAACATAAAAAAAACATAAGTAGTTGCATCCTTAGGCTAAAGTTGCTCACTTTTTGCTTTTCTAAGTTGGAACAAGTCATTGATACTCAAAATTACTCCCACTATTGGAATCACTTGATGATTCAGGGTGGAAGAACTAGGTGAACCCTCCACTGTTGGAACCACTTGATGGTTCAGGGTGGATCTTAAGAGGTGTACCCTAGATTATTTTGGGGAAATTGATATTAATGTTCTTGGTCACCAGCTTGGATGAGTGAAAAAGGATTTCTTGGCATTGTATGAACACCATAGATCACAAAATAAAAATAAAAAATAATCACACACGCTTGCACGTTTCACATTAAACATCGGTGATTTGGACTTCATCACCAACCATCGATCGATATTAGCAATGGTGGGCTTCATCTCCATCCGCTATCTCGCCCCATAGTCACCTTAGCAACTCGTGAGTGATTTTTTTGGATTTCATCACCAAAAAAATCCTCATTTGCCATTCATTTTAGGAATCCATCCTGCATAGTAGTTTAGGGTTAGGTTTGCAAATCAAAACATACAAGCCACATACAAAAAAAAAATGTTGCAAAATATAGGATTAAATTATTTATTTGATTTTGTGTGCTTTTCATTGTCATTCCACATTTTCACACACATCCCCACATCCACTATCCCTGCTTGATTATAGCTTATGGTTTTGACTAGAAATCAAGCCATAACTATGAGCCAAGCACCAACCTCATCCATGGAGTGTTCCACTTCTTACTCCACTAGTCCAACATAGACAAGCCATTTTGGTTTATTTGCAGCCCCTTCACACATAGTATTCACCTCGAATGTTGATGTGATGCATAAAGCCATTCATACCTCCATCCCAGAGATAGAGCCTTCCACACCCACAGATTCCTACATCACCTACATAGACATGGAGAAATTTGGTGCTTACTTAAGACCAACCAGACCAGTCTTGGAACAACTTAACATTCCACACAACCAAGTTCCTTCTTCTCAATTGGAACTTACTCACATTCCACCAACTTCAGCCAAGTCCACACCAACCCTCTTTTTGAGGTCACATCCGCACCTTCACATCACATGTCCCCACCACAACATAGCCAAATCACCTCCATCCCATCTACCTATACCACCACCTATGCCAATCCACTCTATGAAGCACATGTCAATGCAACTTCACAAATTCCATCAACCACTCCCCATTCTATTATGATTCCTTTCACAACTTACCCCCCACCAACATCCACCAACATTGCAAACACCTACATTGCACCCACATCCACTTCTACTACACCCACACCATTTTCTTCATAAATTGCCATACAACAAGCATGGCAACACCTCAACCAATTGCTCATGGGCCAACAAGATGCTCATTCTTATTTCCAACAATAAACATAGATAGCAGATTTTAAATCCCATTCCATGCTAAACCAACACACCTACTTTACCCATGATCCATCTTGGGTATCACAATATTCTATGGTTTCCATCCCCACACCTCCATTAACCCACATCCATCCCAAATTCCATAACACAACACATTCACATTCCTAAAACCTCATCCCCACTTCACCAACAATAATAATTCCACCACCAAGCTCAACAACATGCCCTCCATCATCAAATACCCTTCAATACATCCAACCATCAACTTCATATTTCATCTCAACCATTCACCATTCCATACACCACACCTCCACACAATCATCAAACAATTCAGGGCTTCTACACACATGGGGAAGACCCTAAAATCCAAGCAATGCAACAACATATTGATAGCTTGATTCTACACACTCCTGGTATGATGTACCAGAAGCCTACCCTAAGATAATTAATCAATCAACCTATTCATTTTTTGGTACCATCACCACCATATCCGAAAGATTTCATAGTACCAAAATTTGACAAGTTTAAGGGATTGAGGACCCTAGAGAGCACATAAGCACATTTATCCACTCATGTTTTTAGATTCAAGACCAAGATGCTTTGATGCTTAGAAATTTTCCTCAGACATTGGGGGGAGATGCTCTAGACTGGTATAATCATCTACCTAATAATAATATCTATGCATTTGAACAATTGGTAGATAAATTTTTGGAGATATTTTCCCTCAATGTTCACAAAAAGACCACATTGACTGACCTTTACAACCTTAGACAATTCAAAGAAGGATTCAATCTACGATTTTGAAAACTATTGGAGGGTAATTATTACTAAGTTGCCATTCTCCCTACCAATGGAAGAATTGACCTGAATGTTCACAAGGAGTTGCTTAAAACCCATCTCTTTGTTATTACAATTACAACAATACATAACATTCGATGAAGCTCTCACCCAAGCTCATGTGATTGAAGAGATAAAGATCCAAGAAGGTGAGATAAAACCAAAGAAGAAAGAATGGCACAATAAGGACCAAACTAAAGGTAATTCTTCTAGCCAATAAAAACCAAGTCAAGTAAATCAAGTGGTCTTGATTCATTCGATAATGAATCAACAAAAACAACAACTAGTGCAACAACAACCACAACAAATTTCCTATCAAGCGGTTCCCCCACCCCAAAAACTTCACAACATAGTGCCAACTATGGAAAATCGCCAATGTCGATAATTTGTTCAACAAAATCACACATACACACCCCTGTTCGAATCATATGCATCCATATTCTATAGGTTGTATGAAATAAATCAACTTGCCTTACCTGAGGTTAAACCCGATGATCCAACCAAACATGGTAAGAACTATAGGGAACATTTATTTTTCCCTTATCATCGATAGAATGGGCATGATATTAATAACTGCTTCACATTCAAAGACATAGTGCAAGACCTAATAGACCTAGGGGCCATCAAGTTTGATAGTCCCTTGGCCCAACAAAACCAAAACCTTGGTATATACCAAACACCACTTCCTCATCATGAGGAGAAACAAAAGACAATAGGGGGGTCAAACATTAAGACTCCTCCTAATCAAGTCAACCACATCCAATAGTATCAAGGTTTTGTGGGGGCTATTCACGTAGTCACAAAATGGTCAAATAAGTACTAATAGACAGAACTAAACAACAACATGCAATTCAACCCCCTATAGCACCACAAACAAGTGTGTCTCAACAACCTGCAAATTCATCATCACCCATCCATTTTTCTTCCAATTCATCCCAACCAATTCACATTCCAAGGCATCCATCACAACCAATTCGTCCCCCAAATCGGTCACAAAGACCCATCATCTCACTGAGTAGTCGGTTGACAACTAGCCTCAAAATGGCTTCAGCCAAACTATCCATCTATGAGCTCATACAACAATCTCCCCCACATCGTGAGGCATTAATGGAAATTCTAAAATCCATTGAACTTCAATCCCAAGATACTAATGCCTTCAACAATTTCATGGGGAGTATTCACATGTGCATGGAGCCTTCCATCACATTCTATGATTTTGAAATTAAATTAGTTTCATCAGAATCGATGGACCCTCCATTACACATTATGGATCAAGTGGATAGGAAGCCATTTAAATGAGTGTTTATTGATACTAGCTCCTCCATTAACATCATCACCACATCTTCCTTCAACATCTCAACATTCTACCATCACACATAACAAAATCCACCTTCACCTTAAGAGCATTCAATGATGTTCTTTGTTCCATAGTTGGCACTATCGTTTTACCCATAGAAGTGGGGGTAAAAATATTGCACACCATGTTTCACATCCTAGAGGGGTCCATGGCTTACAATGTACTCCTTGGATATCCCTGGATTAGGAAAATGAGATGTGTCCCTTCCATACTACATCAATGTTTAAAATATGTGCATGAGGGACAAGTTCATTGCATACCAATGGACATCGAGTCATTTAAGTATTGCAATTTTATCTCAAATCCCTATGAATCCACTCTTCCATCCACCCACCTATTCCTAACCCCATAAACCACATCATCCACCACTTATTCATCCAAATCTCCCATTCCTAAGGAGCTACCCATCACCAACCCACATCAAGCTTCCACTTCCACACCCCCACCTTCATCATAGTCAGCTACATGTACATGTGGTCGAACCCAATCCACACCATCCACATCATCAACATCAACATCACCCATTATCACCAATTCATCATCACCCATCCAACCTACACCCACTACCATTACATCCACATTAGCATCATCCACCATTCATCAAACCCCTCAACCAAATTCATCTTCATCCACACAAGTAGATGTCTCACAAGTCGATCTAACGGATTGTGAGATGTCATTCACCACACATCCCTCCCACTATCAGAGCCACAAGTCATCCATGATCCTTCCACCTCCACATCCAATCCATCCACATCCACATCCACATCCTCACAAGTGGTAGTCCACATCACCAATCCTATCATTGGCAAATATGTGGTCCAAGATGTCATAATTACACCGCTAAGCATCCAAAATTATAGGGATTACGATCACCCACGTGACCCACCCTTATCTATAGGAGTGGTGTATGATATGGGTTCAATTCCCAATAGAATCAATTTTGTGTATGGGGAGTTGATTCATCATCCGATCCACCTCCCCTAGAAGAACCCAAGCAACCATCCCTTGCCAATATCGAACACATGTCAGGTTTTCCATCATGATATTTTCATCGAGTTAATTGGCAAGGCCATGGTTTAGGACTACATGAACAAGGCATGCATGACATTATCAAAATTCCATTTCGAGAAGTGCATGACCATTATGTCTTAGGATTTAATCCATAAACTTCCTCTCTTGAGCAAGCTTTTCAATGCTTCAATCTAGAGTATGAAGAGGAAAACAATCACAATGATGACTTTGAGGATGAACTCTATGAAGAATACAATGTCATGTCGATAGCTTCGGATGAATCTGATGAGGAATCTACCCCAATCATTCCATTCACTGAATAGGATGAGTATTATCTTAGAATGTTCCCCATCCACCAGCCCATATTTCATTTGCTTCTCCCAAGAGAGCGAGATGAACCAACCGGTGAACCACCACCACCACTTCATTGATCCATTTTCACCAAAACATCATGTAATATATGTACATAATTAAAAGGAAAATAAAAAATACACAAACAAAATATTTGCATTGCATGTGCATGGCTTCTTCCAATTGCATTTACACGTGTTTCTTGTTATTGTTTAGGATTTTAAGGTTTCCCTCATCGATTCTAGGAGACAAGTCCAACCTGTCCTTCACATTCCCAACCACTATTCTCCCACTAAGTCAACATGAATTCTTTTGACTTATTCACCCCAATCTATAATCCATATGATTTGGCAAAATCAATTCCAATTGACATTAGCCTCATTGATATGGAGTAGATTTCATTGCCACCATCCTTATCCAAATTCATTCCTTTTAGAGAAATTGTTAAGAGCTTCAACCAATTACATTCATGCACCACCTTCACCTTCACCTTCGCCTTAACTCTAAGATAATGAGTAGACATGGAAGATATTGATTTAGAAGAGTTTGATAATGTCATTGATGACATTCATATTATCCCAATGCCACATCCGCTTTAGGAAGGTTCACACATGTCCATTGAAGATACGATTGATGTGAACCTTAGTTCAGATGTGAAAAATTCAAAAATTGTCAAACTTGAAAAAATTCTATTTGTTGATGAACACAAGCAATTGATAGTTCTCCTCAAGAGTAATTGTTGGTCATCAAATCTGCCCAGGAAAGGATTTGGGAAAGTGTACGCGCCCTAGACCTGGACCAACATTGAAAGGCCGAAGGGAAGAGATGCCCCTCGTGCCAATCTTCGGAGAAAGGTCGGCTCCTATACTAAACTACTTCGGTGTTTAAGATAAGGGTGCAGGAAAGAGATAAAATAGTAAGGGTGCAGGAAAGAAATAAACAGAGTAAGGGTGCAAGAAGGAAATAAAAAGGGGTAAGGGAAGAGATGTTGATAATTTAAAGTGGGAAAGAACCAAAAGCACGATCGCTGGCCAATAGCTTGAAACAGTAGCAAGAAACACCAAGAATAAAATGAAAAGAACACGATATTAGCCTTCCTATGTATCCTCTGGACGAGTTCCAGGATTACCCTCCCCCTTCGTCAAAATTCAGAGTTCAAAGTTACGACGATTAGGAAAAAGTGAATATAATAGAAACCCGATCCACAGGCGGCATAAAAGAGAACTAATACAACGTTTTCCTCCCCTATGTATCCTTCGGGAAAATTTTAGGGTTCCATCCCCAATCGCACACCTAAATCCAGAATGCAGAATTACAGTATGCAAATGAAGAAAGAGATAAAATAAATAAACACAGAAGGCAGCATACAAGAGAGAAATTAGGCTCAAAGATCTTTAGTATTAATCGCAGGGATTCAAGTTACAGCAACTTTCTTAGCAAAAAGTTCCCCCCCCTTTTTTCATTACAATGCCTGGGTTTTTATAGAGGACCCGACCCTCTGAGCCATCAATGCACAAAATGGAGGAGTACATCCTCAAAACCTAAGAAGTCGGCTCTTCGCGGCTCTCGTGATTGAGCTCTCAAATATTTTACCAAAACTAGCAACTACGACCGGGTCAGCCCGGGAAACATGCATTAATGAGCCACCTGAACGTCCTTGGCCTCTGGGTGCAGTGCTCGAGTGGCCGCCATGCTCGTCGGGCTCTCCTTTAGGAACTGATACCTCATTTCCAATTGCCAAAAATGAGCAACGAGTTTACCGGGCACGTAAAAATGCATTTATGAGGCACTTGATTGCCTCAAAAAAATACCCGGCTTGGAGTGTGTGCCCTTGAAGCGCTTCGCTAGATTTTCGTTTGCAACTCCGCTTCGCAATGGATTTGAGCCGAAGCAGATCTTCCTTCTTGGTTTGCACTTCGCATGGTGGAGCTTCGCAAGACAGCTTCGGGGTGCTGAGTGCCGAAGCAGGTATTCCTCCTCAAGGTGGGGCTCTTCATTTCTCGTTGCTTCACTGGAGAGACGTGTCAAAACTGCTTCGCTGATGAATCATCAAAATGCTTCACCGTGATCTTCCTTCAAAACTATGGTTCGGGGTAATTTCGGCCGAAGCGCATTCTTGCCTTCGAAAAATGTTTCGTTCTTTACGGCCGCTACCGCTTCGGGTGAAAGTGCTTCGCACGAAAGCTAGCCGAAGCAGATGCTTCACGACAACTTTCGATGAAGTAGAAATGGTTCGCTGGTGGGGAGGCCCGAAGTGGGTGCTTCGACGGTTTTTTGGCGAAGTACTTTTCAATGTTTGCGCTCTTTCAACTTCTGCTTCGCAAGATTTTCGCCCGAAGTAGCTGCTTGAAATGCTTCGGGTCCGAAGTAGTTTTCTCGCCTTAGCAAACTCGGACCGCGATCTAGACTTTCCTTCTTCGACGAAGCTGTTCTTTTGGACTGCTCGAATGCCGCTTCGCAAAACTTTCGCCCAAAGTAGCTGCTTGAAATGCTTCGGGTGCGAAGCTCTTTTCATCCCCTACTTCTTTCTTTTGGCGAAGCTATCTTCCTTTTCCTGCGAAGCTTTTTTCCTTAGCCTGCTCAGTAGCGAAGCTCTTTCATCTTCATTCTATGTACAAGGGGGATGGCGATGAAAACCAAAATTGCTGCAACTTACAAATATTTTCAAAAACAACAAAAAGAAATACTTTACAAAAGGAAACACTTTACAAAATTTTTTATTTTTCTACCCCTGTATGTAATGTGACGAAATTGTCAACATTCTTGGTGGCTCACGGGGCAACGAGCTCGTCTCGATGGAAGAACCCTCAGCTTTGATCCGTTGGGCCAGAGTTACCTCCAGACCCTTCTCCTTTTTCTCCTTTCGGGGGTGCTTCCACGACTTCTTCTTCTTCTTCTTCTGCCTCTCCTTCTTCTTCTTCCTCCTCTGGCGAGGCTTCCTGTTGCGGCGATGGGAGAAGGCGATCGCGGATGCGTTCCATGGTTCGGCGAACGTGAGCCCAGGCACCTTTCGAGAAAGGCTCTCGGTCTTGTAGTGCTTTTACCAAAACATGGAACCGATCTATTTGCCCTATGTCGGCATGCTTGGCTCTTGTGCTTAGATCGTTGAGGCAGGCCGTGATCTTGCAATGTCTCAGAATAAAATCTGTGACTTGCCCTTCTGTAATTGGCTCTTCCCAGCCATCTATCTCTGAGACGTCGCCTTCAAAATGTAGCCAAGCCGGCTTGAGCTCTTCCTTAGTCAAAAGGTTCCCGTCCTCATCTGTGAAACTTGGGAAACCTAAGGAAGAGAGATCTTGGAAGTAGCCCAGTGATGTGCGCTGCTCGTGCTCAAATACATCCAGGAGGTCCTTCGCCTTCTGTGCTTTCCTCACCTTGGAGAAGAAAGCGCGGACCGTGGCTTGAGTTGTGGACCAATCTCTGGCTGTCCGGCTCATTGCGGCGACCTACAGGTCCTGATATTTGACACTTTGGACCTCAAAAGCCAGCTTGAGTCACTTTTTGATTTTTTGGATGACCTCATCTACTATTGGCCCTTCTTGAGCAGCGGCATACTGGGCTTCGGTAATGTAGGTCAAAATTGACAGGGCACTGGAGGCCCGAGATCTGAAGTTCTTGAGCAAGTGTGAGCGAATTTCTTTTATTCGGCCCCTATCAAACAGCTCCAGACTTTCTTTCTCGTACAACTACTGCTGCATCTCCAGGATTTTGCTTTCAAATTCTTTGGCCTTCAGATCAGCTTCGACCTGTATCTGGCTCTGGGTTTTAGTTGCACTCTGCAGTTGTCTTACTTGCTGTTTCAGGGTGACTACTTCCTTCTTCATCTGCTCACACTACTTTTCTGAGTCCTCCAGCTTGGAGCGGATCCTGGCTAGCTCCTCTTCCAACTTGATGTTGGCGCTCTCTGCTTCAAATCTGCGCTGATTGGCGATGTTTGCATGCGCACGAAAAGTTTCAATTCTGACATGCATGGATGCAGATTCATTATCTACATTTAAGTGCTCTAGGTCCTTAGTCTTCTCCTGATAATCATAATCTATTGGAGTCATCTCATCCAGAGGTTTCTGGACCTTGGGGACCTTTTTCACCTTATGCAACTTTCCGCCCTTCAAGTCAAAAATGACGCATTTTTCTACTTCGGCTAGAGAGCGCCCTCTCTTTTTCCTTGCCTCCTTTAACATCTTTTCTGTGTTCTATCGGGCTTGGAGTAGCTTCTCAGCTAGAGGGCATTCTTTAATCATGGACAACTCTGATTCAAATGAGGTTGGATCTCCAGCCAAAGGGGTGAACAAATATAAAGAATGAATGGGGGATGCCTCACCAGTAGGTTCGACGATGGGTGTGACGGGAGCTTTGACAAAAGAAACGATGTCATGTGTAATAGGGGAACAAGGAATGGGGTTCGGCATTGGGGTACTATCTTCACCCTGATTGAGAACCAAGGGAATGGTGGCATGGGTGAGTGAAGTAGTATCAATAGACTTGTCTCGGCCAGATGACTCGAATGGAGTGGGGCTAACGGGATCACGAGACAAACTTGAGGTGGCGAGGGGCAACATGCGAGAGGGTGATTGACTTTGCAAGGGAGAGAGAGACTATTGGGGACTCATGATCGAGACCATGGTGGACATGCCTTGAGAAACTAGGGCAAAGGGTGGAGAGTGCGTACCTTCGTGCCCACCTGGTAGAGCAGCAGTAGTGACTTCCTGTGTGATCGGCTCTTGCTCCTTTTGAACTTCGGTACTTGTGACCTCTACGACTTCTTCTTCGGGGACCCCTTCTTGTTGGAGGAGTTCCTCCACATCGATGACATCCACGTCTAGGGTTGCTTCGGCTCTTGGTGACGTCGTCCCTTCGATATTTGCTTCGGTTGGGCCGATCGTAGGTTGTCCGACAGAGACACTTGGGAGCTTCGTGCGGGGTCGCTTTGGGTGGGTCGGAGGCACTTGAGCTTGCTCCTGCCTCTTTCTTTTCTTCTTCTCTGATTATTGCACTGACCCCTCGGCACTTGTGTCATGGCTTTCCACCGGCTCCTGAGGCAGTTCTTGTGGTGTAGCTTCGGCCTCTTCCTCTTCTTCCACTTCCGAAGCATCATCATCTCTCCTTGGGCTTTCGCCCGAACCTGGGGCACTTGGGGGAATGAAGTCGGTGAAGGAGGTGGGCTTCCAAGTCCCAGCATTGGCTTCGTAGACAACCGCGAAGTCCTTATCCATCTCCAAGAGTCCATATGATTTCATCTTTTGTCGATGAACTCTCATTTTCCACCATTCTTTTAATTGTTCTACGCCCCAATCTTTCAATTCCTCCCTCAGATCATCTTTCATCTTCCTCCAAAAAGTGGAGTCTAGGGTTGGGAAAGGATGTTGGACAGGATCAAACTCAACTTCCATAGGGTAGAACTCATGCCAGGGAGGCAAGGTCTTCATCCTTTCTAAATGCCACTCCAGATCCTTCCCATTGGGATTATTTCTTTGCTCCACGATTTTTGGGTGGGGGCAGACATGAAAATTCTTGAATCTGAGGTGGTCCCTCATCACTCCCAAGGGATCGTAGAGCCACCTTTGAGGAATCTAGAGCAGACCAAAGCTGGCAAGCTTCTCCTCTAGGAATACATGTTGCTTCAGGGCAAACACTTCAATTACCCCCATTTTGAAGGGGAAGTCGCAAGTGTGTGCCCATTTTCGACCGTGGCCGTAGATGACATTTGTGGCGTCACTCTGCCAAGCAACTTCTAATGCGAATTGGTACTCGAAGGGGTAGACAGGCAGTAGGAAGGGCTTTCTTGTGAAGCCAAACAGGCGAATCACAAGTCCTTGCATCAATTGAAAGACGTCTCCCTTCTTCTCCATCACCACTTTGTCTCTTAAACTGAGGGGGACCCGAGGGCAAGAACCCTTCAACAAATGAATGGCAGGTCCCAAGAATTGTTGATTAAAAGAATAATATGACTCCATCCTCACCAGGAGGGGAGTCCACTGGTACATCGACAGAGGAGCTCCATCCTTGCCGCTCGAAGAAATAGCGATGTGGGGAAAATTCTTATGTACATGGTAGAAAAACAACCAAACTAGGAAAGAGCAGGGTGCGAAGTACTGGCCCGTCCCAGAATTCTTCATGTTGGTAAGCCGTGTGTGCAAGGTTCGGGCCACCCATTCTACCCAATCGAAGAATACTAGGTTGGTGTTCGACCTTGAAGCATCAGGGGCATAGAATTCCCCTCTTGAAATACATTCGGCCAAAGACACCTTCCAGGGGTGCACCGAAGCATCGGTCGACAGACCCGCTACCCATGCAATGATGGAGAAGATGTCCATGCTCTTGAAATCTGTCAGGGGGAGGGGCATCTGGGGTAGCTTGCCTGAAGGGAGCCCATTCTTGAGGTTCTCTCTTAGAAATTTCAAAATATAGGTGGAGGTAGTGAACCTCTCCATTTGTTCGCTCAGGATGACATTGCGAACGGAATAGCCCTTAGGCGGCCCCTGTTGCGGTGCGAAGGCTGCTTGCACATCTTCTTTTAAAATTGAAAACAATTTATGGCCCGTGGCATCTAGCACTTTTCTGGAGGAGGGCTGGTAGTTCTACGCGATGGCACAGATTAATTCGGGACAATGGTGCACGGGCGGGGTCAGATACCAGTAAATCTATGAATAATATGCAGTGACTCTCTTGTTCTCTGGGGTGAGTCTGCTTGTCATAAACTCGATGGTGTATCTGAGCTCGGCCATGCTCTTTGAGAGTTCAGTGTCCCTAATTTTCTCCCACCCATCAATTGGTGGCTCTTCTAGTTGTTCTTCTTTAGAATCCTCTCCTTCCTCCATCGACTGCTTTTCTGGGCGGGGATTGAGGTTGACCTTCTTAGGTGTATGTTTTTTCTCTTCCTTGCCCTTCTTCGGGGCTGCTACCTCAGGCTCCTTCCCCTTCTCCTTAGAGTTCTTCTTTCCCATTGTGAATATTCATGATAGCAGAGTTCACGGTGCAGAAGACTTTGATGCGAAGGACTTTGATGCAAAGGGTGGAAGAAATGCAGGCTATCAATGGGAGCTCTCAATATTTGCATTAACAGTTGGCGAACACCCCTCTTACCGCTAAGCCTCACGTTTTATAGCCTTAAAAGGCAACTACCTTAATTTATGGCACCTACCATAATTAAATTTACAACTCGAACGGGGAAGGTTGTCGTAACTTTTGATTGGCTTTGTGGCAGTGTTGTACGTGGACCCATGCGCTTCGATGATTATGCTCGACATCGAAAACTTAACCTTCTGCCACCTCGTACCTAGGAGCGAGCTTTTCTCATAATCGAATCCTCTCGGGATGTGCCCCGCCACCCTTGCATTAAACTCACTTGCTATGGATATTTCCCTAGGTTGTCGTTGGCACGTCCCTCTAGGCACATTTTAAATGCTCCCGCCTCGCATGTTTGTTGAATTGGCGAAGTAAAAATTGGTGCTGAAGATGCTTCGCAGTGAACCTTCGGTGCGAGCTCATTTTTTATGCTTCGGGCCTGAAGTAATTTTACTTCGTCGCATCGCTGCTTGCTTTGTGGAAGGTTAGCCCCCCCGAAGCTCGTTCTCTTTGAAAAATGCTTCGCTAGACTTTCTTCGAAAACTGCTTCGCTCATACTTATTTTGCGAAGCATTTCTTATGCCTTCATCATGCTCTTGTTCTTCGATGACTCCCTCCAGGCTAAAGTGCTTCATTGTGAAGCATCTCGCATCAGTCGCTTCGCATCAAAACTTCTCGAAGGAGATTCTGGCTAGGCTTAGCGAAGCTGGAGTTCGTCGCTGTGACACTTAACCTCTCGGAGATCTTGAAGCAGGGTATATATACAGGAATGAAAACTACATACAAAAGTAAAATTTGAACATCTTTTTTTTTTTTTGCTACATCTTTAGTGATGAAAAGTCTTCAAATGAAGACCATTGACAGAGATCGGCAAGATCTGACCATCGACATCCTTGAGGATGAAAGAGTTGGCCGAATTTACCTTCATGATTTTGAACGGTCCATCCTAGAAAGCATCCAATTTGTCATGATTCCCAGGCTTGGCCTTCCAAGAATCCCACTTCCATACTAGATCTCCCACTTTGAAAGTGCGGTCGGAGGACTTCTTCTTGAACCAGTCTCGGGTGATCTGAGCATGCTTAGCGAAGCTCTGGTAGGCCTTCTCACGATCTTCCTCTAGCTGCAGTAGCTGAGCCAACCTATTTTCCATAGGATTAACTTCCTCTTCATCATCCAATAGCTGCAATGCAGGGATCTCTACATGGGTTGGTAGGATGGCCTCCTTGCCATACACCAGGGCGTAAGGCGATGTTTTGATTGACTTCTTGATAGAAATCTGATCGGCCCACAAGGCTCGGTCTAGAAGGAGGTGCCAAGTTCTTTTGTTATCCTCCATGAGCTTTCTTAGCACCCTTAACAGAGTCTTGTTGGTAGATTCCACCAATCCGTTACCCTGTGGATAGTAGTTAGAGGAGACTTTATGGTATATCCCATATTTGTAGAGGAACTCGTTGATTTTGGCACTTGAAAACCTGGACCATTGTCCATAACAATTGCTTCTGGGATGTCGAACTGGGTGATCAATCCCTCTAGGAAGGCGATGACAGTCTCTTGATCAGCATGCTTCATGGGTACTGCTTCGGCCCATCTGGTGAAGTAGTCGGTTGCGGTCAGGATGAACTTATGCCCTATGGAAGAGTTCGACGATATAACCCCTATGAAATCCAACCCCCATTGTTGAAAGGGCGTTTCTACTTGTATCGGTCGGAGAGGCATAGGAGCACTTCTACTTTGGTCGATGAACTTCTGACATTGCTCACATCTGCGATAGACCGCAAAGGCATCGACGAAGAGTGTAGGCCAATAATAACCAGCTTTGATTATCTTCAATGTCATTGCTCTTCCTACGAAGTGACCTCTAGATAATCCTGAATGAAATTCTCCCAGGACTCTCTTCTTATCGTCTTCTTTTATGCACCTGAGGAGAACGCCATCAATGTTTCTAAAAAATAGGCCTTCGGGGCGTAGCGTGTATCGGAGGGACCGCATCCTGAAATGCCTTCATTGCGAAGCATTTAGATGCGAAGGACATCTATCGGTGTTAAAATATTCAACTATCTCACCGACCCAATCCTTCTCATCCTCTTCTTGGTTTGTGAAGCATCCTTCTGCTTGAGTCATCCCACTGACAAGCTGTCACTTCGGCCGCTACGCTCTTCGCTAGTTCTTGACACAATGCATGACCGCGAACCAATTTTGTGGGTCTAATCTCGATGTCGAACTCTTGTATCTTGCTGACCCAACCGACTCTTTTGCTACCCAATTCTCCTTGGATAATGAAGTTGCGCACATCGGGGTGAATGACAAAGACTGTAACCCGACTTTGGGAAATGAATTGCTTGAATTTCCTAAGAGACTTCATTACTGCATGCACCACACCTTTCTATGAAATTGTATTTTTCTTCATGGGGGTGTATCACTTGGCTTAGAAACGCGATGGGGCGCTCTTCGCCATCTTCCCCTTTTTGTGTCAGGATGGCAACATAGCTCTCAGGTTCTCCTATGGCATATAGGATGAAATCTCGATTATAGTCAGGGTTGGTCAGGACCGGTGCCTAAGCGATTCGGGCCTTGATCTCTTCAAATGCTTCTTTTCTTTCCTTCGTCTAGATGAATTTGGCGTCCTTCTTCAAAAGTTTGGACATCGGCTTGATGACTTGGGTGAAGTCTGGAACAAACTTCCTTACGAAGTTGATCTGGCCAAAAAAATATTGAAGTCCTTTCTTGTTCACTGGGAGTGGGAGCTTCAATAGAGCCTCAGCTCTATCAGGATCTACAGTGAGACCCTTCTCTGATATCACATGCCCCAATAACTTCCCTTCGTTGACTATGAATATGGACTTCTTTGGATTGATTGAAATGCCAAACTCTCGACATTTTTTGAATACCTATTGTAGATGAAAAGGATGATCCTCCCTTCTTCGGGAGAAGATGGTCATGTCATCCAGATAGATAACAATAACCTTATTCAAGAGTTCACCAAAATCTAGATCCATGGCCCTCTAAAAAGTGGCCCCCGCATTCGAAAGGCCGAATGGCATTCACTGGTAAGCAAATGTCCCCCACTTGGTGGTGAATGCGGTTTTATGTTGGTCTTCATCCCTAACCCAGATCTGATTGTATCCTGAGAAACCATCGAGTAGGGAGAAGCATTGAGCCCTAGCCACTGAGTGCAAGATCTGATCGATCTATGGGAGAGGGTAGTGATCTTTGAGAGAAGCCTGGTTCAGGTTGCGAAAGTCCACGCATAATCATATATCTCCATTCTTCTTTCTAACTGGGACTAGATTCACTACCCAAGAGGAATGCTTAATGGGATAAATTATCTTTGCCTCGAGCATCTTCAGGAGCTCGACCTTCATCAGGACCTCAATCTTCGGATTGATAGGCCTTTGCTTCTATCGAAAGGGTTTGATTCCCTCCTACAACTCAATTGTATGTTGGATCAGTTGTCGATCGTATCCCTTTAAGTCTTGATAAGACCAAGCCACTATGTCGGGATACCTCCTGCATAGAGATTGGATCTGTTCTAGCTCTTCCGAAGTGCAATCTGTTCCAACTTTTATTGCTTTTCCAGGTTCAAGTTCTAAATCTTGATACTGCTTTGCATTAACTTTGATCCTATGAGAAACTTCTCGATCATTCTGATCAAAGAGGCTTTCAAGAGTAATTAATCCCTTGGGAACATGATTATTCTTCAATTGAACTAACCCTTCATATTCTTCATCCTCAGGGCTTCTTTTCTCAACTGTGGCTACTTCTTGAATCATAAAATTCACAATCTGCTCATCACTATCAAAGACTTGCCAATGCAGATCTCTGTCTGGGACAGAGGGCCTATAAATCATCCTCACAGCTTTAGGCTTATGCACCATGTCTTCTGTTGGAGAGTACTTGGCTGCGATGGATGCTAGAACATCGGCATGTCGATTCTTTTCTCATGGAATAGACTACAGATTGAGAGATTCGAACTGGTCAAACAAGTCCCATACCCTGTTACGGTATGACTTGAGATAGTGCTTCTTTGAAGTGCACTTGTTGGTGACTTGATTGCATACCAATTCTGAATCTCCAAAGATTTGGAGATGCTTTATGCCTAACTTTTCTGCTTTCTTGAGTCCTAGGCATAATGCTTCATATTCTGCTGCATTGTTGGTGCAACTCCACACCAATCGGTAACAATATTCCTTCTGCTCCCCAGAAGGTGATACTAAAAGAATCCCTGCCCCAACACCATTTTTGCATCGGGCACCATCGAAGAACAACTTCCATAGTCCTTCTTGGGCAAAGATCTTATCTTCTGACTTGATGTGTTTCTCAGGCTTGGTGATGGCATAACATCCCATCTCGGTTTCTATCATGGCATTAAAGTCTGCCAATGAAAACTCATCTTCACAACTTAACTGTGCTAGGGATTCCTCGACCAGGTCCACTTGCTCTACCCCCTCCACTATCGCATGCACAGGATCGCTGCTCTCTTCTTCGGACATCTTCTGTACAAGGAAGGTAGAAGGCTTCTCATTGTAGATCTTCACCTTCTTCCCTTTGAATGGAATCTCCAAGTGCGAGTAATCCATAGATAGATATCCTCCCAGCTTCATCGTAAACTCTCTCGACAAGCACATACTAAAATAGGGTTCAAGGTCGACGACCACCACCTCTTGTATAACTATGATCTGAGGCATCTTGTGTAGTCGAATAGGTATATCCTTAATCACTCCTACAGTCTTCATGGGAGTACCATCCAACTGGAGTACACCATGACTGCTTCGCGTATATTCCATCCCTATCTCTTCGCACACTGCCTTGGGCATGACTATTGTCGCGGCCCCAGAGTCAATCATACAATTGTGTACAACATACCCTTCCATCTGTAGAGATAGGTAGAATGGAGGTGGTCTATTCTTCCCCGTAATGGATGTGGATAGGGTCTGCACTAGGGCAAGTGGTGCTGCTTTTCTTGCTTTGGTCATCTTCAATGATTCCTGTAGCAAGTCCACTTGTTCGAGTAGTTGCAGTGCATCATATAGACTGATCTTGGCTGAAATCTTCTTCAGCTCATCTACAATATTGTAAGCTAGGGAGTTGTGCACCTCAGGTTCTTTTTTCATCTCGTACCTGGTGCGATACTGCTCCGTAGCTTCAACCCTTTATCGCTTGGTCAACGAAGGAAACTTGAGCTTCTCTCTAGCTTGTTCTTTAGTTTCCACCTGAGGTGGATTTGTAGGGGCTTGTTGGGCCTTCTCCTTGACTAGTGCAGGCTGAGGAGCTTCGCTCGAGGCCTGAGAAGGTTGTTGCCCCTTCTCATGGTGGGCATGCACCTTTAAGGGAGCCATTTGTTTAGCAGCTACCTCTATTGACCTTTTCCCTCCTCTGGTAAGGACTGCAACTTGCTCTTCTTCACCAATTACCAGGTTCTGATCCAATTTCCTGATGATGTTGACTTGACCACCATGACTACTGCTCGCTAGCGTTTGCACATAATGTTGGTGCAGCATGCAAGTATTCTCTTCATGAGGGTCATTACATGTGGAGCACCAATGTATGTAATCGAAAGTGCTCGAAGCTTCATCAATCACGACATTTCTTGTCGATGCTCTCCCTTGCTGGACCGCTTGATCTTTAGTAAGCGTAGGTGTAGGATAAGACCTTCTCGGTAGAAACTCTTGTTGCGCTTGCTTCTTCTTCATAATGGTCATATCATTAGATAGAGTTTGCACTATGGAGTTTAGAGACTGAACTTCTTGTAGTATTTTGGCTTGCATATCTTCAGCTTTGGGAATAGATGGTAATGGAGCCATCGTTGGTATTGGAGGTAGGGCGGGGTGTTGAGGTGGTGCTGGAAATATAGGGAATGCCGAAGAGATAGTGGGCTGCGAGATCAAGAATGTAGGAAAATGGATTTGTGGAGTAGCAATCTGTGATACAATGGGATTCGGGTTCCAAGATGAGATCGGGTATGCAGGGGTTGCAGAGATCTACGAAGCGGCTATGCTCGCATACTGGGATTGAGGGAAATCAGGAAGTATGGGCATCGACATCCTTTGGGGAAGCTTGCCCATAGCTATTAGATCCATCTCCACTCTCTGGGCTAACTCGTATAACTCGGGGAAGGTATTAATGTTTGAATACCTCACCATGATGCTGATATCAGGGTTGAAAGCCCGAAGGAAATAGTATGTTGTAGCTTCGTCATTTGGCCGAAGTCCAACTGGTATCCTTTGCTAGGTTTGAGTGAACCTAACATTGAAATCAATGATCTCTTCTTGTGGATGTCTCTGGATCATTGTGAACTGATGCAGGAGAGAGGATGGATCGACGGACTCATTGAAGCTTCTCATCAACTGTCCGGCTAACTGGTCCCATCCCGTTATAGTATCGGGTGGTAAAGATCTATACCAATAGAGGAGCTTCCCTCTAAGAGATAGAACCAGAAGCTTTACCATAACTCGCTCTTCTGTGATGTCATGAATCACCGCCAGAGAAACTATGTCTTGGATATGCTCCAGAGCAGTCTTCCCAGTTCCATCGAACGTTGGGATCTTCTTCATAGCAGTAGGCGAAACTTGCCCTTGTCCCACTAGATTTAGCGGTCTCAAAGAATTCCATGCTGGGAATAATCTGGGCGATGGTTGCTGTTGCATTTGTTGTTGTTGTTGTTGTTGTGCCATATTTGCTCCTGGATTTTGAGAAACAGGAATTCTCGAAGCTCCTCCTTGGTTGCTAATAGGACGACTAATGTGAATGGAGGCACTAGGATGCTTCGGTGAGTTGGGAGGATTAGGAGGAAAGCTAGTTGTTGTACTATCCAAAGTTAGTCCTTGTTCATCAAAAGCAGCCTCTTGCGAGGATGTTCCCCGTAACAGTGACTCGGGGGTGACCAACCTAGAGCGTTCCCCGAAGGCGTCAATATCAAGCTCAAAGAACTCAGTTTCCTCTCCTCTATTCCTAACTCTCCATCTTGTTTGCATGAAGGCACAGACTTAGGTACCGGTCTCTACGACTTAAATATTCTCGGTTAAATAGAGTCGCCAGATGCTAAGAGTCTTTCGGCAATGAGACGAGCATCGACTCTCACTACCACTCACAAGGTGAGACTGACCGGGTCCCACCGGGCGTGCCAAAAACTGTTGGTCATCAAATCTGCCCAGGAAAGGATTTGGGAAAGTGTACGCGCCCTAGACCTGGACCAACATTGAAATGCCGAAGGGAAGAGATGCCCCTCATGCCAATCTCCGGAGAAAGGCCGGCTCCTATACTAAACTACTTCGGTGTTTAAGATAAGGGTGCAGGAAAGAGATAAAATAGTAAGGGTGCAGGAAAGAAATAAACAGAGTAAGGGTGCAAGAAAGAAATAAAAAGGGGTAAGGGAAGAGATGTTGATAATTTAAAGTGGGAAAGAACCAGAAGCACGATCGCTGGCCAATAGCTTGAAACAACAGCAAGAAACACCAAGAATAAAATGAAAAGAACATGATATTAGCCTTCCTATGTATCCTCTGGACGAGTTCCAGGATTACCCTCCCCCTTACGTCAAAATTCAGAGTTCAGAGTTACGATGATTAGGAAAAAGTGAATATAACAGAAACACTATCCACAGGCAGCATAAAAGAGAACTAATACAACGTTTTCCTCCCCTATGTATCCTTCGAGAAAATTTTAGGGTTCCATCCCCAATCGCACACCTAAATCCAGAATGCAGAATTACAGTATGCAAATGAAGAAAGAGATAAAAGAAATAAACACAGAAGGCAACATACAAGAGAGAAATTAGGCTCAAAGCTCTTTAGTATTAATCGCAGGGATTCAAGTTACAACAGCTTTCTTAGCAGAAAGTTCCCCCCCCCTTTTTCATTACAATGCCTGGGTTTTTATAGAGGACCCGACCCTCTGAGCCATCAATGCACAAAATGGAGGAGTACATCCTCAAAAATCTAAGAAGTCGGCCCTCGCGGCTCTCGTGACTGAGCTCTCAAATATTTTACCAAAACTAGCAACTGCGACCGGGTCAGCCGGGGAAACATGCATTAATGAGCCGCCTGAACGTCCTTGGCCTCTGGGTGCAGTGCTCGAGTGGCCGCCATGCTCGTCGGGCTCTCCTTTAGGAACTGATACCTCATTTCCAATTGCCAAAAATGAGCAACGAGTTTATCGGGCACGTAAAAATGCATTTATGAGGCACTTGATTGCCTCGAAAAAATACCCGGCTTGGAGTGTGTGCCCTTGAAGCGCTTCGCTAGATTTTCATTCGCAACTCCGCTTCGCAATGGATTTGAGCCGAAGCAGATCTTCCTTCTTGGTTTGCACTTCGCATGGTGGAGCTTCGCAAGACAGCTTCGGGGGTGCTGAGTGCCGAAGCAGGTATTCCTCCTCAAGGTGGGGCTCTTCATTTCTCGCTGCTTCACTGGAGAGACGTGTCAAAACTGCTTCACTGATGAATCATCAAAATGCTTCACCGTGATCTTCCTTCAAAACTACGGTTCGGGGTAATTTCGGCCGAAGCGCATTCTTGCCTTCGAAAAATGTTTCGTTCTTTACGGCCGCTACCGCTTCGGGTGAAAGTGCTTCGCACGAAAGCTAGCCGAAGCAGATGCTTCACGACAACTTTCGGCGAAGTAGAAATGGTTCGCTGGTGGGGAGGCCCGAAGTGGGTGCTTCGACGGTTTTTTGGTGAAGTACTTTTCAATGTTTGCGCTCTTTCAACTTCTGCTTCGCAAGATTTTCGCCCGAAGTAGCTGCTTGAAATGCTTCGGGTCCGAAGTAGTTTTCTCGCCTTAGCAAACTCGGACCGCGATCTAGACTTTCCTTCTTCGACAAAGCTGTTCTTTTGGACTGCTCGAATGCCGCTTCGCAAAACTTTCGCCCGAAGTAGCTGCTTGAAATGCTTCGGGTGCGAAGCTCTTTTCATCCCCTACTTCTTTCTTTTGGCGAAGCTATCTTCCTTTTCCTGCGAAGCTTTTTTTCCTTAGCCTTCTCAGTAGCGAAGCTCTTTCATCTTCATTCTATGTACAAGGGGGATGGCGATGAAAACCAAAATTGCTGCAACTTACAAATATTTTCAAAAACAACAAAAAGAAATACTTTACAAAAGGAAACACTTTACAAAATTTTTGATTTTTCTACCCCTGTATGCAATGTGACAAAATTGTCAATAGTAATAAGGGTATTTTTGCATGGTCCTATAAAGATATGCTTGGTCTTGATCTAACATGGTTTTCCATAACTTAACCTTGCATCCGGATGCTAATCCAATCAAACAAAAACCAAGAAAGTTACATCCTACCATTGCCCTCATGGTCAAATAAGAGCTTCAAAATCTATTAGATACGGGTTTTATTCAACCCATTGACTATCTCGAGTGGCTTTTAAATATGGTACCCATTCGTAAACCCAACGGAGCAATACATATTTGCACTAATTTTCAAGACCTTAATAAAGAATATCATAAGGTCCTCTACCAAACATCATTAATCTTATCGACACTTACACTGGCCATGAAATGCCCTCTTTAATGGATATTTTTTTAGGATACCATATTCAGATCAACATGACCAACACAAAACAACATTCACAACACCTTGGGAAACCTTTTGTTACAAGGTGATGACCTTTGTCCTAAAAAATGTAGGTGCTACTTAACAATGTGCCATGACATACATCTTCCATAATTACATGCATAAGATCATAAAATATTATGTGGATGATATATTGGCCAAATCTAAATCTCAACAAGAGGACGTTGATGTCTTGAAAAAAGTCTTTGCTAAACTTCTAGAGCATAATGTAAGGTTGAACCCCAAAAGTGTGTCTTTGGTGTTACCTCAAGAAAACTACTAGGATTCATTATCTCTAATAGAGGCATTGAAGTGGACACAAACAAGGTCAAGGCCATTATGGAGATGCCTCCCCCAATAAATTTGAAAGAGTTGCATAGTAATAAGGAAAGATACAATCAATCCATTTCTTTATCGTGCAACTCTCTAAAAAATACAGGCCATTCAACCACCTGTTACAAAAGGGGTGACATTTTCATGGATAGATGAATGCCACAAATATTTTGATGACATCAAGTAATACCTAGCTTCTCCACTAGTCTTAACTCCTCCTTGTCCAAGGGTCCCTTTCATTTGTATATTTCAGCAATAGAATTTTTATTAGGGACAATGCTTGCACAAAATAATGAAAACAATCGAGAGCAAGTTGTCTACTACATTAGTCGAACATTGGTAAGCTATGAAACCAGATATGCTTCTTTAGAAAAGTTGTGCTTAGAAGTGGTTTTTGCCACTAAGAAAATCAGACATTATATGCTAAGTCATACCAATTATGTCATAGCTCACAAAAATCCTCTATGTTACATGATGTCTTGCACTTACAATAACATTCGCACTGCAAAATGGATAATGCTCCTGACTTAATTCAATCTTGAGTTCATTATTCAAAAATCCATTAAGGGTGAGGTAATAGTTTATCAGCTTGCAGAAGCTCCACTTCCTAGTGATCAACCCTTGATTATTAAGCTCCTATATGCTTTAGTATTTTTTGTCACAAGAAGAATATGTAATTCCAAAAGAATATGTTGATATTACACTATTATTTGATGGTTCTAAGCGTAAAAAAGGACTAGGTGTAAATATCATGTTTCATACACCCCAAGGGGTACCAATTCCATTATCATTCAAACTTGATTTCCCATGCAAAAACAATAATGTAAAGTATGAAGCCTTAATATTATGATTTCAAGTAGCCATGACTATCGACATAAAGTATATCAGGATATTTTGTGATTTCCAACTTGTCATTCATGAAATAAATGGAGAATACCAATGCAAAGAACCAGTCTTAAAACTTTATCATGAAGTAGCAATAAAATTGCTTGCTAAATTTGACTAGTATGAAATTGATAGCTTGTCATGTTCAACTAATATATTTGTAGATGTGATGTACTCTCTAGGATTATTGATGCCAAATAATTTTGTAGGATAAGTACAACCACTAATAGTCACAATGATCTCTAAATTTGCAATTTCTCGTGCTGAATCTAAAGATGATAAGGATATATTATTCCTTCATACAGAGTCATATAAGCCTTGGTCTAGCCAAATCAAAGCCTTATTTAAGTTTGGAATACTCCCATTAGACATGTCACAAACTACTAAAAATATTTTCAATCAAATGGTAGCTCATTTCACTCTCTTGGGAGATGTGTTGTATAGATGTGGTTATGATGGAGTTCTCTTCTATTTTCTTAAGCCTATAAAGGCCCAAAGAGCAATATTGAAAGCTCATGATGGTACTTGTGGTGGTAATTTTAGTGTAATGGCCATTGCAAATTTTATGCATGGATTATTATTGGCCCACCATGGAACATGAATGTTACAATTATGTCAAGAAATACCAACAATATACCCATAGGTAAATGGACAAGTTGAGGCAACCAATAAGACCTTGATTGCTATTTTCAAGAAACTAGTCAAATAAAATCATAGATATTGACATACTCAAATTCCATTGGCATTATGGGCTTATCAAACAAGAATTTGCACACCTATTGGGACAACACCATTCTAATTGGTCTATGGTATCAAAGCAATAATACCTCTAGAGATAAAGATCCCCTTATTGTGCATTTAATTTCAAGAATTCATAGATGATGACACTACTGGACAAGCACATCTTGACCAACTTACACTCCTTGATGAAAGGTGAATCAATGCCTTGGAGAATATATGAGTATACCAAGATCATTTAAAGCATGCTTATAATGCCAAAGTCCATCTACATGAACTACAAGTAGGATATCTTATCCTCAAAGAGAATAAGCAAAATACCAATGCATTGCCACATATTCATGATAAAATCATGGTTAATTGGTTAGGTCCATACATTATCACCCAAAAAGTGGGTCAAGGAACATTTAGACATGTAAATCTAGAGGGAGAAGAAGAGCCCGAACTAATTAACATCATACATTTAAGAACATTATATTCTTAATGTGATTTACATATATGTATATATACATGGATAATACACAAAAACATCATCCACATTGCACAAAAATATTCATTGTCATTCGAATGCATTTCATCCACCATATAGGGGTTATTTGTTAAGTTTGGATAATACTTGATAAAATAAATATTTGTGCCTTAATTAATGGCGTCCCAAGTTCACATCCATTTCATTACATTTTTTCATAATTCAATTTACCATTTACACTACCACTTCATTATCCCTAGGTGTTTTTAGTCACTCAGCCACTCCTAGTGTTTCTAGCAACCTCAAGTACATGTCAAGTTTTCTCTAGGACCAAGACACATTTTCACTAAAGAAAATATTGAGTTTTGGAATCTGACTCTAACATTATTGAACCAACCAAATAAAACACATATTAAAAATATATTGTATCAAATAGAGATAACACCATGATTAGGTTGAACCTCGAAGAAAAATAGATCATCTTTAATTGTCCCATTATGCAAATAGTCTAAAATAAAAAATAGTGACCTTCACCACTACTCACATTACAAAAATAAAATAATGAGTAGTAAGGATAGGGTAAAATTCTCCTCACACTTTGGTTGATAATATGATTCCCCAAAGCTCTAATTATTTTACAAATCATACACCATAGATCCATAAGTTGTAAGGATATAACTACATTTTCATCTAAATGGTTAGGTAATCTGAATATCCAAAGCTTAGAGATCAAATTATTAGACTATGGAGCTAATATCCACTGAGGCTATAGATGCTTGACTGGCAGTGGAGTATGCTCATGCATGGTGACACATCTCTCTTGAATAGACCTCTAACCACACATAAGGACAAGATAGCTTATTGGTCTCCTCCATGATATGTTTCATCTCAATTTACTCAAGATGGATTAATGAACTCACTTGCACACACATTGGTTATTGATTGACTTGAGTCACTACCATGCTCACGATTTGGTAATTGAACATTCACTTCCACACACATTTTGTCTTAGAGAAATTAGATAGAACTTAGTGAGTTTGTTGGAAATCACTAGTATGTTTGAGTCTCTGCAAAATAATTTCAAAATCAATCATCCATAAGCCATAAAACCATCCATATTATAGCCATATCATTACATGAGTCTTCCATTCCACATACCACCATTTTGGTTTCCTTGATTAAAAAACAATGATCCACATGGTCAAGAAAAATCTAAATTACAAATGATCATTAGAGTGTAAGTTCATTTGCATTATTTACATTAAAAATGCACATCAACATGGTCATCCATCGCATCATGCACACATGCATACACATAAAATATCCACACAAGAGTCATAACACAAAAGTAAAAGCCATGTATATATATAAATATTGCATATACAATGAACGTCTGATGGCTATATACAATGAAGCACCAAGGATCATATACAAAAAGTGCATCTAAGCACTGGATAATGCCCATAGGCAGACCCTTGTGATATCAAAGGAGCCCTAGAAATAGAGTCAGTACGCCTAGAGACACTATGCCTAGAAGAACCTGCTATGGAATAAGAGGGTCAATCTAGCAGTACAATGTTATGATGCATAAGTAAATACTCCAAATCCTAGATATACCTATGTTGGGATCAAAGGTGTAGTACAATTTACCTATGATGAGAACTCCTTTGAGCCAAATCTACCTAGAGCCTCACTATCATATCCTCACCTCCACTAACCACCTCCCATGCATCCAACTCCACCTATAGCCAAATTATCTTAGCATCTCGCTCCACCACCATCTACCAGAGTTGATCTTCCTAAGCCTCAATCCTCACTCACTCCCCCTCACTCTGACCTAGAGTTCTATCAAAATCCTCCTTAATATCATCCCTACCACCATCATCACCTCTAATATCTGGATCCTACCCTACTACATCTCCTCATTTCCTCCCTCTGTTGGATCAATGATATCTCTAACATTCGGGAGCCTCCTCTACCTTCTTTGCAACATTCTCCTCATCCCCATTACCCTCCTTAACCACATGAATTGATACCCATGATGGCTATGAAGTGAACCATGTATCATAATCTGTAGTGGTCCTGACATCATCCACATTGGAGAGATCTATCTCCTTGTCATCCTCATACTACATCCAACATGCCTCCACACAAGGTAGACTCAACTCATAAAATCAATGCCTATAAAGCACAGGAGCCTTAGAAACTTCCTGCATCAATCCAAACTACCGTAACACCCATGATAACTAGATCAACTCTACCTAACTCACATGCTACCCAATCACCCATCTTGCCTACCTCACCATATCTCCATTTGGCAACTATAAGGTCCCCCTATCCATATCTTGCCTCTCTACTAAGGTATAAAGGTACCCCTCATCAGCCCTCACCACCTCTATCCATGCAATCATAGCCAATTCCAACTCTTGCAACTTATCCCAATAAATATTTTGCAAGGAATTTCTCACCACCAAAATGATAGGTGATGAGGTTCCAAGATCCTCAACTACAACAAAAACACAATAATAAACACATTACTAGCACATTCATTGCATAATAAAAAAAGAAAAACACATATTGCAAAAATTCAAACAAGAATACCAAGGGAAATTACCTCAGCCACCTGTGCCTCCACACCTGCTATCACATCCACTCCCTCCATCGCAATCACTTCACTCCTCCATACTTACTTCTTCACTCACTCACTCTACTTCAAACACTACTTCTCAAACCTTTCAACACAATAATGAATCTAAATTTACCTTTGTAGATATTATATAGATATTTTTGGTGCACTCAAATTCTCTAGGTTGTTTTCTAGGTCCACTCAAATGCGTCCCAATATTTATAGGGTCATGAATGCCCTCTCGTGTTTGTTACTGCCATGGATGCTGGTCGAAATTTGGCTCCAAAATACTACATAAGGTCTCCAAAGGCTCTAAAAGTGTAGCAAAACCCCATAATATCACCTCAAATTTCATTCATGCATCCATGTCATCATCACATCATGTTTTGTGAAATTCCAAACTGATTTGGGCACTTAATTTTTTTTTGCAATCAAAAGTCGTAAAATTTCTTGATGCCATTCAAAATACCTCAAAGTAGCTCAAAATTTTTATAAAAATACCATATTCGTCATGCTAATAATTCATCACACCATTCCATAACATTTTGTATTAAAATGGATTGATTTGGGATATTAAAACTTGTTTACGACCAAAAGTCACAAACTTGTCCAAAATTGCTTCCAAAATATCCTAAAACAATTCTAAATTTCATAAAATCATCACAAATTCACTCATCAATGCATTTTCATATCCATTAAACATCGCACACCATCACTCTACTTTTCCAATTTTAGTTATAATTGCATTTCCATTTAACATTTACCAATTCCACTCACATTTCCAAGTGAACCTTATATCCAGTAATTTACTCTATTACCCTGGTGATTGCAATGATTGGCTATCCATGCACATTGATAGGATGGGTAGATAACCATAAGGATTCTTGTTAATTCACATTCATTTACATAATTCATTTCATCCAATCAAAACCCCCTTTTTTTGTTGGGGTAAAAGCAGAAATCACTCATTGCATTCATTACACCATTCATATGCATCACATCATTCACATCCTTTTACATCATTCATTTCATCCAAGTGAACCTTGTATCTAGTGGTTTACTCTATTTAACCTAGTGATTGCAATGATTAGTTATCCATGCAATTTGGTATGATGGGTAAATCACCATAATGATAATTGCTCATCGGTCAACATCCTCTTGTTCAAAATCAAAATTGATTTGGTCCCCCATTTTTTGATTGAGACTATGATCAGATTAATTTTCTCAAAATATTTCATTGATGGACTTGTCCATGGTGCTTAAAACATGGATAATTTATACTACATCATTTAATTTAACATGCAAGAATTGAGCATATCCACCAAGTTTGGCTTCCTAGCAATCACTCGATCATAGGATGAATGGTTCCTAATGTTCTACATTTTCATCATTTTACATTTCAATGATGTCAAAAAAATATATTCTTCAATAGCACAAAACCACCTCAAACTTGGGATAACCAAATTTGATTTTGACTTCCCACATCAGGATACAATCATTTACATCAGTCATATACCCCTTCTCTATTGGGGCCAAAAGTATAACACATTGTACAACCATATTTACAATTGGTAAAAACCCATTTTTTGTTAGGGCAAGAACATAATAAATCATTGCATCATCATCTATGTCACCCACATTTACATCATTCATATCATCCACATCAATTGGCAAAAAACTCTTTTTTGTTGGGGTATTTGCATCATACACCTGCATTTACATCATACAAGTACATTTACATCATACACCTACATTTACATCATACACCCATATTTACATTATTACCCACAATTATGTGAATTAGCTCGTGAGATCCATTCTTCACTCATTCTCTAATTGAGGGGGTAAGCTACACTACAAATTTTTATCTTCAAGATCTTCTTACATTCTAAGGAAATAAATATGCTTCAACAAAACATATATCTCTTGTTTTTGTACTGCATTATGTTTTACTCGACATGATACAAAAAGGGGTATCTGTAGACACCAAAAACTAGCCACTTGTCATCCATCCACTTAACATGATCCGTGTCACATTATAAAGTTATAATAATAGCCATAAATCATGTTTTTGATATCGACCACCCATTGGTGTCATTAAAACCCTCATATGTTGGAGGTAAGTTATAAAATATCATTCACTTTTTGAATGAGGGTTAAGTAATTAACCAGTCAATTCATTATATCAGATTCATCCATCCATCACTATCCAAAAGCCCTAGCATTTTGTTAGCACCCCTCCCATTAACCGTCATTGCATCCTCTATTATTTAACTTGAACCCTCTGTGAACCCTACCAAGATTCTATAGAGCATCCCCAATCACCCTTGAGCATTGCCAAGAATCCCTAGAATATTTATAAGCATTCCAAAAACATTGTAGGGCATTTACAATCCTTTCAGAATGCTCTAGGATGTTTCCCAACCCCTAGTTTGTCACTAAAAAATCCTTGAATGCTTTCTAGTGTCCACATGCCATTATATCACAAAAGTAGGAGTATAAATCAGAAACACAGGTATATTATCGACAAGGTATTATATTTCAATGCATTACATATTATTTTTTCCTATATTAGCTTTCAATTCACCTTTGTAGCATTTAGGATTTATAGATCTATTATTCAAAGGGTCTCACCAAGTGGAGACCTTGCATATGCTATTGACTCCTTTGTGTTTTGATTTGTTTACAGGTACAAGAATCACATTCTTTAAGGCTATTATAGCTAGGGTGGCCTCGTAGGGATACTCAAGCCCACCCCCAACTTGTTTGGAGCAAAAATGAGAATTGAAGACACCTATTATTCATTGAAAAGAGGGTTTCAAAATCCTCAAATTGTAAAATCATTTGTATCAACATGATTTGCATTGTAATAGTGGAGATCAAGGCTACCACAATATCAATATAATATCATTTCTTTATTTTGTGCAATATTTCTTGTGTTGGATCTATTATTTATATATTGGTGTCATTCATTTTTAGATTACAGTTCCTACATGAGTGGTTCTAACCACTCAACTAATTTTAATCATATGTAATAAATTCCAACATTCTCTATGTGATTGAAAATATTTGTTAGGTACCCAACATAATTATTTAATGTTATAATATTCTATTAATATTATAATATTTTATTAGGTGTAATTATCCCACATGCATGGATAAGTGGGAGTGGTAGGTAGTTTGGCATTATAAATATGAGCAAAGACTCATAAAGAGAGGGTAGAGAAGAATATTTTATTGTTAGGACCTCATATTGAGATATTGTAAGCAATGGCTTCCTTCCAATAAGAAGCATAGTATTATGTTGCCCTACCTTAAGGGTTTGAATTATAAATTAGAAACATTTGAGTAATTTGCATTATTTTCATAATTGTATTATGTGGATCATTCATTGTGGTTGTTTAATTGATAATCATGTATACTATTAATAATTTTTATGGGTGACAAAAGAGGTTCATAACAAGTGGCATCAAATTTATTTCTAGGGTTGTGTTTTATTCCAAAAGCATCTATACCAAAGCATCTATGCTAATAAACTCTTGCAAGATTGGGTGTAAGTCCCAACCACTTGACTAGGATAAGTACTTGGGCTAATAATGTTCCTAAAAATCATTATGAGGAGTACCCCATGATTCCCAAAGTAACTAGATTGAGTATGTTACTAATGAAAAGGGTCAATGACCCCGCACCTTGTTGGTAGCATTTTTATCCCATGAGATTATACAAATAGTTGTCATTTAAAGGTAAAAAAATGGTTGGTTTCTTATCAATTATTCCCTAGGGAAATATTGTTGGTAATCAAAGAGTAGTACTCACTTAGAAAACCTTTGTGGTTGGTGAGATTTTCCTTAAGCCACTAGGAATCCAATGTCTAGGGTCTAGTTCATTTCCAATATTTCTAAAGAAGTGCCATACAACTGTCAGTAATAGTTTTAGCAAGAGTATTTGCATAGTTTCTATAGTCTACAATAGTTTCATAACTTCAGTAGAGCAGACAATTTATAGTCTACTAGAAATCCAAAAATCGTAGTTGTTAAAAAAATAGAAAGAGATAATTTTATAGATTGGTCGTAGTAAAAAACATATTTCATAAAGAAAGTTGTTATTAATACTAAATAAAAATCCATAGAGTAGTAGATTGTAGTTTGTTGATAGTTCATAAAGTAGCAATCGTAGTTTGGTAGCAATGCCAAAAATACTCATTCCATAATTTTGTAGCATTTTAGAGAGAGAGAGAGAGAGAGAGAGATTTACAATTTAGTAACAATTTGGAAAAAAATAAAAAGTACATAGCTTGGTAGCAGTTTGGAAGTGGCGGTTCATTTTTATGCTATAGAGTGGATGATGCATACATTTTTCTTGGTTATCCTTGGTAAAATTAGTTGGGTACTATTAATATTAATGTACAAAAGATTAATTTCATGAAGTTTTGGTATAAGAAAAATAAAATAACGGTACAATATATTTCCTACTGTAAGAAGCAAGAATCCAAGGAAAAATAAGAAGCAATTCTAGTATAGGAAGAAGTGGAGAAACCACTAGAATAATGAAAATTTGAATCTAAAAAAACAACAATAGCATGAGAAAAAATAACAACAAAAATCTAGGAAACTATGTCAAAGATCAAGGAAACTCTAATTTTTTAAAAAGAACCTAAAATAGAGGTGAAGGAGGAGGTAGTAGTAGAAATCAAAGAAGAAGAAAAAGCAAAGTCTAAGGATAAACCAAAATATAGGAGCATGACAAAGGGACATAAAATAAAATAATAAATACTAAATAATAAAAGCTAGTAGAACATCAGGTTAAAAGGTTACAACATATTGCCACCCTCACCATTAGGAGTAGAAATAATCTTGGAGTTATGGATTAAGGCAATAGTATTATGGTTATACATGGGATCAGAAGGGCACCAATTATGGTAGTGTTTTACAAAGAAATCATAGTGACTTTGGTTTTCAGATTAGTGTAGCAACATCAAGGAACAAATAGACCCATAATTTGAATTACCAAAGTAGAGCAACAAAAGCATAGAGCCAAAAAAGAAATCTTTGATACTCAAGTGACAAAAGCAAGCAAGTATGGATGAAAAAAGTGATACTTATTGCCAGAAAAAATATGCCTCCAATACATAGAACCAAGAGATTACTTCTAAAAATTCAAATAGTTTAAGGATATATTAGCATCAACAAAGACCACCACCAATCAAAGTTTCATTGGGATGGCTGGATGATCAATATCAGTACTAGTTCACATCATGGCTCAGAAGATCATATTGGTTAGTATCTTTTTATGTTTAAGGGATAATACCTTTTGTAAGGGGGATGGAATGTGAGGTACCCATGATAAGTATTTAATATTATAATATTTATTAATAGTATAATATTATATTAGGTTTAATTATACCACATGTATGGATAAGTGGGAGTGGTAGGTAATTGGGCATTTTAAATATGGGCAAAAAATCATAGAGAGAGGGATGAGATATTTTAATGAGATATTGTAAGAAGTGGAATCCTTCCAATAATGAGCATTGTACAATGTTGTCCTACCTTAAGGGTTTGAATTATAAAGTAGAATCATTTGAGTAATTTGCATTATTTTAATAATTGTATTATGTGGATCATTCATTGTGGTTGTTTAATTAATAATTCTATATATTATTACTAATTTTTATGGATAACAAATGAGGTTCATACCAATATTGCACTTCATAAGACCCTAGAATGATAGTCATGATGTTAGCAATTCTTGGTACAGGCATCTCCATTTCATCTACTAAGTCTCTTAACCTTTGCCATTGATAAGGAGATATCCTAAGAAATTCTAAGTTGGGACCTTGCAAGGAGTTGTAAGCAACTCTTCAACAATATCATACACTTTAGTTTTATTCATGACTACCTTCAGTAGTCACTCTTTGGGTTGGGCAACAACTTGTTGCATTTTTTATATGGGTTCCAAGATTGCTACTTTAAGTAGTAGCTATTGTCTTTCATAGTTTTCAAAATACTAGGTTTTGTAGACTAGGTTGAGGCCTTCTTAGGAATATTTTCTACAAAATTGGATGTTTTGTGTTTGTAAAAAGTTCCTAAATGACGAAAGGAGGGTTTTAATTTCATAAATAATAGTAGGATTAGCCATTACTTGAACGGGTTATTTTCCTTCATTATTCTTTTTTTCTCCCTTAGAAGTTGCTTCTTTTTATATTGAGATGCACTCTTAGTAATAGTAGTAATTTCTTATTCCAAATATTTAATTATTTATCTTTATACCTCTAAAATATTGATATAATGAGAAAAATTAACTAACTACAAATATATTCTCCACTTGGACCAGGTTAGGAAAAGATTTGATCAATTTGAGAAGTATTTTGAGAAGTGCTAGATTCAAGATTTTGATTTTTGAAAATAATAACAATTTTGATTCTAATACTTTTGATTTCCTCCTTAGTTACCATGATTAGATTTGTATCCATGATTTTGATAGTTTTGTTGGCCACCTTGATTAAACCCTTGACCTTAATTTTGAACTGTTTCTTGTTGTTGATTGGGAGCTTATTTATCATGGTTGGGGAATGGGATGCTATGAGTACCTGTTGTGGTTGTTCCACAACATACCCCAAAATTGGGGACCCACCTTTTCGTTTTGATGTCCGGGTGTTTGCATTTCATTTTTAGTGTCTAATCCTTCGTTTTGTCGTAGGTTTTGCAATTGTTGTTGGTTCTTGTTGAAAATATTTTTTTGTCGATGATATTTTATTGTCGATAACTTTTTCTTGTCGACAATATTTTCTTGTTGAGAACTTTTTCTTGTCGACGAAATTTTATTGTCATCATTTTCTTGTCGACGATATTTAATTGTCGACAATTTTTTCTTGTTGATGACTTTTGTCATCATTTTCTTGTTAATGACTGTGGTCATTTTCTTGTCGACGTTTCCTTTTTTATCATCAGTTTGTGTGTCGGCAAGTTTTTTTTGTCAGTGTTATCGTTTGAGATTTTGATGTCCAGTTGTTAAGTTTTATTTCATTTGTTTGGGTCAAAGAATAGAAGATGAAAATAATAAATGAATTTAAGTATATACATCTCATTAGCCTTATCTTTGATGCAGGTAGTCAAACCAAAAAATGCAGTGTGAAGGAAGATGGTGCTCATCACAATGAGGTTGAAGATGGAGGATATCGTGATAAATTTAAAGAAATTTTTATTAAAAAATGGCAGAAGAAGAGAGTTTACAGCGCCGTAGCAGAAAGTCAAGACAACGCGAATGCAGACGATTGATGGTCAGTCGTAGTGGACATCGTCAATATTTGAGGTAACCTAAATTCCGGCATTGACATTGGTGATGACAATAGCAAGGTATATCCGAGGCTAGCAAGGATAAAATGATGGATGGCGCAGGCGTGGAAATAGATAGGTGGCCCATTTGGTCATTATCCATAGCATGTGTTTCATCGAGATAAGCCAGGTGCAGAGTTAAAATAGGCATGTTCACTAGGGATACATCTGAACAGCAGGTTTATCAGCAACGTCCGTCGGAGAGAGGGAAACTCCACAGTGAGCTCATGGAGGACATGTGGCAAAATTGTGCAGTAGTAGCGGCCTCACAGACATTCATCATTCAACATTAAGAGAGTACAACGCTCGACTTCAAGGTCATTATGGAAGAGATGCACATTATTAGACTCTCACGAGTTTCGGATACGTGGATAAATGGGAGTGTAGTGCAAATCTCCAAAGATGATGGTCATGAGTAAGGGTTATGAAAATTCCTCTGAAAAAGTGCGAGGGAATTATTTTGATTTATATCATATATGTGTCCCTTTATGGTGATAAAAATATATCATTAAAATAGAAGGGTTATAAAAAAAGTGTGTTGAAGGAATGAATTGGCGGACAGTTATTAAAACGTGGCCAAATCAAATCAAATGGATACAAAAGGGATGCAAAATTACATGCAAATGAATGTGAAAGAATTCGAAAAAAAAACAAATGCAGTGAAAGGAGATGAAAGCGAACAGTTTCAGAAAAGCCAAAAGTTTGAAGAAGTAAACGACGGGTTTCGTTTGGTAAATTTTAAATATCTTAGAAAGAGCATGTATGAAGGGGCTGGAATTTTTGGGCATGGCCAAATGCAGCAGATTTTGATATGTAAAACTTGAAATATAATTTCAATGCTAAAGCTTCTCTTCAGAAATTTCAGGCCTTGTTAGCAAGAAAGGATGAGAAATTTTCTGCATGCTTCATTTTAACTGTTCTATTTTTCTCCTTTCAGATTTCAGATTTGTAAATGAAATTCATGCCATTGTTTTGGGTTATTTCATGTGAATGTCTGCAATCTGGAAATTATTTTAAACCCTAGGAGCCAGCACCTAGTTTACTTTGATTGTGTTTGTTTTGCAGGTCAAATAGGCTAGGTTGCATGTACGAAACTCTCACATATTCGGTTTTGCAGGATGGGGTGCTATCAGACTGAAGGAGCTTTTTGCATTGCTGCATTTTCAACAATTATTTTGATGCAAAATTTTAATTTTTTGTTTTCCAAAATTTTAATTTTAGAACTTTTTCTTATTTTTAGGCATTAAAATAAACAGTAAAAAAATTTAAAATCAAAAAAATAATTGCACCATTATGTAGATCACCTATCATAATTCCATTACACACTTTGAAATTTCATTTTCGGAGTTGTTTAGTATTTTTAAAAATTCATCAAAGTTGCTGTTTTGTTACAGATTTTAAAAATCTGAAAATAGAAAATTTCCATTTTAAGGTCAAATTTCATTTTTTTAGTTTTGTTTTGCACTCATGAGCCTATGATGACATTCCCTTCATGAAAATTCCAATTTCATTGAAGGAGTTATGTTTTATGGCATTTTCACAAATTTCCATTTTGAGCCTAAAATTACCCTTTTTTCATAAAAATTCTAATTTTACGGAAGATGGGTAATTTGAGTATTGCATTGAAGGTATTTTCCTCAAAGCACTTAATTGTTTAATAATATCGTTTGAAACTTGTGATGCATGAAGTAGTCAATTTTATATTTTTTATGGCAATACTCCATCTACAATTCAAAGGACAATGCATTCATATTACATCTCACTTTGCATATACATGCCATCTTAGTTGCATATGCATTTCACATACAAATCATTAAAGTGTGTCAAATCCTCTTAGGGTTATGCTATAACATAAATAAGAAAAAATCCTAAGGTTGGGAACTGAGCCCCGGGTTATCTAGAATCAAGCACATTTTATACACATTAAAAAGGATTTTGAGCAAAATGATCAAAACCTTGCTTGGAAGAAGAGGTCAGGCGAAGGAAGTAGTTCATGTCTATCCTAGTATGCAACATGATCCTTAGAACAGTGGTTTTTACCACTTCCATAAAGCTTAAAGCCTAAAATCAGAGTAGTAAGGATAGGGTTAAGTCCTCATCGAACTTAGGTTGAGGATCCAACTCCCCAAAGCTTTGATTTGACGTTCATGGAGTAGTAAGGATAGGGCATAATTCTCATCTCGCCTAGGTTGAGAATCTGATTCCCCAAAGCTCCTATGTCTCATTTCATGATAAAGCTTGGATTGGAAGGATCGTACTACTTGTCCTCTACAAAGGATGGGTAGTCATCCCCAAGGTCCAAGCAATAAAATTAATATTCTTCATTTACATCTAAATCTTGGATTGGAAGGATCGTACTACTTGTCCTCTACAAAGGATGGGTAGTCATCCCCAAGGTCCAAGAAGTAAAAAATTAATTTCCCCATCTCATCTTTATATTGGATTGGAAGGATCGTACTACTTGTCCTTTGCAAAGGATGGGTAGTCATCCCCAAGGTCCAAAGAAATGAAGTTAAGTCATGGATTATGGGGTTAAGTATGCCCATGCATGGCAGCATGTCTTGTCTAAAAAACAAGACCACTGACTGTTCAAAGGGTTATACTAGTAGGACCATTTCTTCCATAATTGGTTAAATTATTTTGCTCAAAGTGAGGTAATGAATTCCAAATCAGAATAGTAAGGATAGGGTTAAAACTCCCATCTCGGTAAGGTTGGGAGCCTGATTCCCCAAATTTTTGATTTCATGTACACTTACATCATGGGTTCAAGATAGTAGGGACTCATAACCAACTTTGGGATACAATCAAGCAATTCATTATACATATAGTTGATCCTAAGAGGGTTTGGTAATCTTAAATGATTGTGTATAATACTAGAAGGTCTAAGCCTTTATAAAAGCAAAATCTCTAAGCATATTTATCAGGTTACACAAATCATTCATAATTTCACATATGCATTCATGTAAAACTGACAATGGAAAGTTGAATGAGTTTCAAATGATAGGGAATGAAGCACACGGCACACATCGAGCTAATGCTTAGCGATTCTGATGCTTCATGTATTTCTGATCTATTTGCATTTTTGGATATTTTCTAATGCTTGTATTTGAGTTTGTGTATTTTCAGGTTGGGTTCTCACCGAAATGCTCAGGAGCATTTCCCAGTAGAGTCGCCATTTGTTGTGGCTATTCCACAACATACCCCAAAATTGGGGACCCACCTTTTCGTTTTGATGTCCGGGTGTTTGCATTTCATTTTTAGTGTCTAATCCTTCGTTTTGTCATAGGTTTTGCAATTGTTGTTGGTTCTTGTTGACAATATTTTCTTGTCGATGATATTTTATTGTCGACAACTTTTTCTTGTCGATAATATTTTCTTGTCGACAACTTTTTCTTGTCGACGATATTTTATTGTCATCATTTTCTTGTCGACGATATTTAATTGTCGAAACATTTTCTTGTTAACGACTTTGTGGTCATTTTCTCGTCGACGTTTCCTTTCTTATCATCAGTTTGTGTGTCGGCAAGTTTGTTTTGTCAATGTTATCGTTTGAGAGTTTGATGTCCAGTTGTTAAGTTTTATTTCATTTGTTTGGGTCAAAGAATAGAAGATGAAAATAACAAATGAATTTAAGTATATACATCTCATTAGCCTTATGTTTTATGGGGGGAGGGTGGGGGTTGGGAGGGGTTGATTTTGGGGGGGTGGTGGTGGTGGGTGTGGGAGTGGGTTTTGGATTTTGATGGGGGGGGGGGGGGGGGGGCGGGGATGGTATTATCTTTGATGCAGGTAGTCAAACCAAAAAAATGCAGTGTGAAGGAAGATGGTGCTCATCACAATGAGGTTGAAGATGGAGGATATCATGATAAATTTAAAGAAAAATTTATTAAAAAATGGCAAAAGAAGAGATTTTACAGCGTCGTAGCGAAAAGTCAAGACAACGCGAATGCAGACGATTGATGGTCAATCGTAGTGGACATCGACAATATTTGAGGTAACCTAAATTTTGGCATTGACATTGGTGATGACAACAACAAGGTATATCCGAGGCCAACGAGGATAAAACGATGGATGGCACATACATGGAAATAGATAGGTGGCCCATTTGGTCATTATCCATAGCATGTGTTTCATCGAGATAAGCCAGGTGCAGAGTTAAAATAGTCATGTTCACTAGGGATACATCTGAACACTAAGTTTATCAGCAACGTCTGTCGGAGAGAGGGAAACTCCACAGTGAGCTCATGGAGGACATGTGGCAAAATTGTGCAGCAGTAGCAACCTCACAGACATTCATCATTCAACATTAACAGAATACAACGCTCGGCTTCAAGGTCATTATGGAAGAGATGCACGTTATTAGACTCTCACGAGTTTCGGATACGTGGATAAATGGGAGTGTAGTGCAAATCTCCAAAGATGATGGTCATGAGTAAGGGTTATGAAAATTCCTCTAAAAAAGTGCGAGGGAATTATTTTGATTTATATCATATATGTGTCCCTTTATGGTGATAAAAATATATCATTAAAATAGAAGGGTTATAAAAAAAGTGTGTTGAAGGAATAAATTGGCGGACAGTTATTAAAACGTGGCCAAATCAAATCAAATGGAGACAAAAGGGATGCAAAATTACATGCAAATGAATGTGAAAGAATTCGAAAAAAAAACAAATGCAGTGAAAGGAGATGAAAGCGAACAGTTTCAGAAAAGCCAAAAGTTTGAAGAAGTAAACGACGGGTTTCGTTTGGAAAATTTTAAATATCTTAGAAAGAGCATGTATGGGGGGCTGGAATTTTTGGGCATGGCCAAATGCGGCAGATTTTGATGTAATGTAAAACTTGAAATATAATTTGAATGCTAAAGCTTCTCTTCAGAAATTTCAGGCCTTGTTAGCAAGAAAGGATGAGAAATTTTCTGCATGCTTCATTTTAACTGTTCTATTTTTCTCCTTTCAGATTTCAGATTTGTAAATGAAATTCATGCCATTGTTTTGGGTTATTTCATGTGAATGTCTGCAATCTGGAAATTATTTTAAACCCTAGGAGCCAACACCTAGTTTACTTTGATTGTGTTTGTTTTGCAGGTCAAATAGGCTAGGTTGCATGTACGAAACTCTCACATATTCGGTTTTGCAGGATGGGGTGCTATCAGACTGAAGGAGCTTTTTGCATTGCTGCATTTTCAGCAATTATTTTGATGCAAAATTTTAATTTTTTGTTTTCCAAAATTTTAATTTCAGAACTTTTTCTTATTTTCAGGCATTAAAATAAACAGTAAAAAAATTTAAAATCAAAAAAATAATTGCACCATTATGTAGAGCACCTATCATACTTCCATTACGCACTTTGAAATTTCATTTTCGGAGTTGTTTAGTATTTTTAAAAATTCATCGAAGTTGCTGTTTTGTTACAGATTTTAAAAATCCGAAAATAGAAAATTTCCATTTTAAGGTCAAATTTCATTTTTTCAGTTTTGTTTTGCACTCATGAGCCTATGATGACATTCCCTTCATGAAAATTCCAATTTCATTGAAGGAGTTATGTTTTATGGCATTTTCACAAATTTCCATTTTGAGCCTAAAATTACCCTCTCTTCATAAAAATTCTAATTTTACGAAAGAGGGGTAATTTGAGTATTGCATTGAAGGTCTTTTCCTCAAAGCACTTAATTGTTCATCTTGATGAAAATTTGATTTCATTTAAGAGGGATAAGTTAAAGTGACATTTAAAGCCCTTTATCTAAGGCCATAAATTATTGCTTCTTTGTGAAAATTCATTTCACCAAAGAGGGATAGTTTATCGATCATATTGAAAGCTATCTTTATCTTCATGGTAAGAAGCCATATTTGGACTTAATAAAGAAGATAAAATCTACCTTAAAACTCTCAAGATAAAAGGAATAAAGGCACTACATCGTGGTCATATGAGGGCCAACTCACATTTGCTTTATTTTGGTTCAATGAACAATCACTAAAGTTTCATGGTAAAATAAACCAACATTGCCCCTTGTTTACAATTACTTGCAATCACTAAGGTGTTCCAAGCATTTAAAATGAATATATTTATTTGAGATTACTAATACACATGCAAATGCTAATATAGCGGAGACCTTGGAGAAGTTGGTTGTTTAACTTCTTTGCAAGAGGGGATTTGGAACCCAAATCCTAAGGAAGAGTGTAATTTCACAATTGGGTGAAAATACCACTCAACATTTTGGCGCTAGAAGGAGGGCCTGAACCGGTTTATTTCAGTTTGATTTAAATGCTATAGGGATTTAAATTTTGAATATTTCATGCCCTATTGATTATTATCTTTAGCCCTCTTTTAACAATACAACATTGTAGTGTTAAAAGGAGGACATGAATTGTTATGCACTGTTCTAACGCTTTGATTGTTCATACAGGAATAATGTGATTTGATTTGATTCAAAAAAAAAAAAATTTGGTCTTGACTAACGAGGTTGTCTCCATGCAATTACTTTCATTTGAGCTTAATGGATACATCTTTTGGTTGATGCTAACATGATTATTCACACATTACATGTTTGACATTTGCTAGTCATTTCATACTTATTTGTAAGGAATTATTTTGTCTAAAATGTATTTGTTGTCGGAATTATGCTCTTCACTTGCGTGTAATGCGATCTTGTGAATCAGAAACCTACAACACTAGGAGTATGCTCTTCACTTGCGCATATGCGATCTGGTGAATCAGAAACTAATTTACATTTTAGAATATTGCTTTGTCATGTTTCCTTCTTCTATTGATGACTAACAAATTGGTTTTGAAGTTATTCTTTGAATTTCACTAATGGCTACAACTGCAGGAACGTGGTATGGGATACATGTTAACCCTTTGAACATTAGTGGAGATTTTCATGACTTACCCAAAAACGTAGAAAAACTTTTGCCCAAGTTTAAGCACAATGGTCCAACATTAGCCGAGGAACATATTCAAGCCTATGTGGATATCCTAGTCAGATGGAATGTTGAACATGAGGATGTGGCATGTAGAATGTTTCCTGGAACCCTAGATGAGGTGGCATATGATTGGTACATCAATTTACCCATTGGTTCTATTACATCTTGGACTCAATTGAAAGATGAATTTATCAATCAATTTAGGTTGCTCATTGATCCTCTCACGATATATCAACAATTTGCTTCTTGCAAAAGAGAACCTAATGAGCCAGTGAGAAGTTTCAACTTGAGATTTCGAAAACTTTATGCGAGACTAATTTCTCCCTATACTATTGAGGAAAGTGGTGCTCTTCAAATATACTTTCGAGCATTGGATCCATTGTTTGCCATATTTGTTAGGATGAATCCCTTGGTTACTGATCTTGCATCGGCCTACATAGAAGCTATGATTGTAGATCAACAATTGAGGCCACAAGGTTATGGAATGGAGCAATCAACTATGGTAGGACAACTAGGGGCTTGCAATCAAGCCTCGATGGTAAATCAAGCATGGGCACAACAAAGTTTGATATCAAATGTTTTTCCCTACAATCAACTTTATCCTTCCATACCAACTTATGCTCCCACGTGTGCTTATACAAGTACTTCCATCCATCCAACTATGCCTCAATTAGAGAATCATCTGGTCACTCATGGAACTATTGCAACAAATGTTCAAGCTTTGTCCATGGATATCAATCCAACTAATCCTACTACTTCTACCACTCAACCCAAAGAGTTTGTATCGAAAGTAAAGGAGCAAAAGAAAGTGGTAAAGAAGGTATGTAGGCATGTTCCATCACAAAAACGAGCACATCAATGTATGCATCCAAATCATCCTAATAAGAAAATTCGTAATGCCGATCTTAATGATGTTTCATGTTATGCTTCTTCAAGTGATACAAGAAATTTTGAGGTGACTCACGTTGAAGTGAATACCTATTCGAAATGTCTTGAAGAGCATGAAGATTTTGGAGAAGAAATTCTATGGATGGGTAACAAGAAGTTGGAATCAAATAATCACCATCTTGTTTTGGAAAATAAATATCCAGAATCATTACCTAAAAAGGAGTATTTGGATGAACAAACTTATGTGGATATGATTTGGGCAGATGTTCTTGCAAAGGATTGGAGCAACTATATGACACGGAATTCAAAAATTGATCCCATTGTAGAAGCTCCTAAGTCATCACAAGTGGCTGAAAATGAATTTGAAATAAAATCAACAAAGGAAGTTGAAGACATAATCGAATTTCACCACTTGTTCTCGAAAGACACTTTGGATGATGCTCTCGAAAGTGATGACCAAGAGGATCCACACCTTCCAAATTGTGATAAAATTGAATCATGGGTTACAAATTTGGATTATGATAGCTTTACTAATTTGAATTCAAGAAATAACCCACTTTTGGAAATAACGGGACCATCTAAGGAAGGTGAAGATGAATTGGATGAGAAACAGGTTGATGAATCAGAAGATGAAGAAGAAATACTTGAACGTCACAACTTGAACTTGGAAGATGATTACTATGATTCATGGAAGAAATGGGAAGAATATTATCAATCTAAATCTTCTAACAAACTTGTTGTGTCAAATAATATGCAGGACAACTTAATTGCTTCCTCACATGAGGATACTATAAATCCTGTACAATTTGAGAAAGTTTTGGAAGAGGAATTCGAATCTCATCAAATTTTGGAACATGATAAGGATTCTACAACCATGAATCAAGAAAGAGAGTCACTTGCTTTAGATTCCTTTGAAGGAAAAGAAGTTGAAAATCTTGATCCACTTACTTGTGCTACAACGATTATGCCATTTCAAAATGAGAAAATTACAAAACTTAAATCATTTGGGTTTGATATCATTGATGATCCAATTGAAAATCCCACGTTACCCAAAACAACCCAAGTGATTGATCATGGAAATGTGTTAGTTAACCCACCCCTAGATAGACAAGACTTATGGTTTGAAAGGGATGGACATGTGTTCAATTGGGTACCTAGGTTTGGTGCCTTTGATAAACAAATCATGGAGAAAGAACAAGTGCTACATTATGATGAAAGGCCATTGAAGGTGAATAAAGAACAAGGATTAATTTCTAACCACACCTTTGATAACATTACTTTAATGAATGAAAAGGAGCTTGATGCATTTAAATTGCTAAATCAAATTCATCAACAATTAATTCTTGAACCTAGGATAAAAGCTCCTAATGATCTCAATTTGGTAAATATCCTAGATGCTTGCAAACTGTTACACAAATTTGATTGGCCTACAAATTTGGAAAATGATTTGGCTTTAAATTTTTTAGAAATAGGCTCTTGCTTACAAAGTCTCATTTTGGATAAAGAGAGCCTAGTTCTAAATCATGAATCGAACTATGAAATGGATACTTTCAAGAATAGACAAGATAAAATTGAATATCATTTATTGTCTAATCATTTTAGTATTTCAACGCTCACCTATGAGAGTACTAATGGAATTAAATCTAATTGGTGGGGTGAGCAAGGGAAGTTAAAAGTTGGTGCATGGTGTGGTCTAATATTGTTTTTGTTGGATTCCTACAACACTTGGCATGTATATCACATTATATTTTTGTTGAAGTGTTCTAATCATGTTTGGGATCCAGGGAAGTGATAATCCAAGCTTTGCATCATCTTGTATTATATTGTACATTTGTATATAGATTTTGGTTTTTGGTTTTGGTTTATGTTTTCAAGTTTCGTTTTTTGGATTGCTAGTTAGGTTTGGATTCAAGTTGTGTGACATGTTTGGTTTGTCTAAAAAGGTCTTGAGATGCTAACTTATGCTTTAGATCAGGGAAATATGGAACATTGGAATTGTGTTGTAGAAAGCTCCACAAGAAACACAAACAGTTTAATAATATCGTTTGAAACTTGTGATGCATGAAGTAGTCAGTTTTATATTTTTTATGGCAATACTCCATCTGCAATTCAAAGGACAATGCATTCATATTACATCTCACTTTGCATATACATGCCATCTTAGTTGCATATGCATTTCACATACAAATCATTAAAGTGTGTCAAATCCTCTTAGGGTTATGCTATAACATAAATAAGAAAAAATCCTAAGGTTGGGAACTGAGCCCCGAGTTATCTAGAATCAAGCACATTTTATACACATTAAAAAGGATCTTGAGCAAAATGATCAAAACCTTGCTTGGAAGAAAAGGTCAGGCGAAGGAAGTAGTTCATGTCTATCCTAGTATGCAACATGATCCTTAGAACAGTGGTTTTTACCACTTCCATAAAGCTTAAAGCCTAAAATCAGAGTAGTAAGGATAGGGTTAAGTCCTCATCGAACTTAGGTTGAGGATCCAACTCCCCAAAGCTTTGATTTGACCTTCATGGAGTAGTAAGGATAGGGCATAATTCTCATCTCGCCTAGGTTGAGAATCTGATTCCCCAAAGCTCCTATGTCTCATTTCATGATAAATCTTGGATTGGAAGGATCGTACTACTTGTCCTCTGCAAAGGATGGGTAGTCATCCCCAAGGTCCAAGCAATAAAATTAATATTCTTCATTTACATCTAAAGCTTGGATTGGAAGGATCGTACTACTTGTCCTCTACAAAGGATGGGTAGTCATCCCCAAGGTCCAAGAAGTAAAAAATTAATTTTCCCATCTCATCTTTATATTGGATTGGAAGGATCGTACTACTTGTCCTCTGCAAAGGATGGGTAGTCATCCCCAAGGTCCAAAGAAATGAAGTTAAGTCATGGATTATGGGGTTAAGTATGCCCATGCATGGCAGCATGTCTTGTCTAAAAAACAAGACCATTGACTGTTCAAAGGGTTAGACTAGTAGGACCATTTCTTCCATAATTGGTTAAATTATTTTGCTCAAAGTGAGGTAATGAATTCCAAATCAGAATAGTAAGGATAGGGTTAAAACTCCCATCTCGATTAGGTTGGGAGTCTGATTCCCCAAATTTTTGATTTCACGTACACTTACATCATGGGTTCAAGATAGTAGGGACTCATAACCAACTTTGGGATACAATCAAGCAATTCATTATACATATAGTTGATCCTAAGAGGGTTTGGTAATCTTAAATGTTTGTGTATGATACTAGAAGGTCTAAGCCTTTATAAAAGCAAAATCTCTAAGCATATTTATCAGGTTACACAAATCATTCACAATCTCACATATGCATTCATGTAAAACTGACAATGGAAAGTTGAATGAGTTTCAAATGATAGGGAATGAAGCACACTGCACACACCGAGCTGATGCTTAGCGATTCTGATGCTTCATGTATTTCTGATCTATTTGCATTCTTTGGATATTTGCTAATGCTTGTATTTGAGTTTGTGTATTTTCAGGTTGGGTTCTCACCGAAATGCTCAGGAGCATTTCCCAGCAGAGTCGCCATTTGTTGTGGCTGTTCCACAACATACCCCAAAATTGGGGACCCACCTTTTCGTTTTGATGTCCGGGTGTTTGCATTTCATTTTTAGTGTCTAATCCTTCGTTTTGTCGTAGGTTTTGCAATTGTTGTCGGTTCTTGTTGACAATATTTTCTTGTCGACGATATTTTATTGTCGACAACTTTTTCTTGTCGACAATATTTTCTTGTCGACAACTTTTTCTTGTCGACGATATTTTATTGTCATCATTTTCTTGTCGACGATATTTAATTGTCGACAACTTTTTCTTGTTGATGACTTTTGTCATCATTTTCTTGTTAACGACTTTGTGGTCATTTTCTCGTCGACGTTTCCTTTTTTATCGTCAGTTTGTGTGTCGACAAGTTTGTTTTGTCAGTGTTATCGTTTGAGAGTTTGATGTCCAGTTGTTAAGTTTTATTTCATTTGTTTGGGTCAAAGAATAGAAGATGAAAATAACAAATGAATTTAAGTATATACATCTCATTAGCCTTATCTTTTATGCAGGTAGTCAAACCAAAAAAATGCAGTGTGAAGGAAGATGGTGCTCATCACAATGAGGTTGAAGATGGAGGATATCGTGATAAATTTAAAGAAAATTTTATTTAAAAATGGCGAGGAAGAGTTTACAGCGTCGTAGCGGAAAGTCAAGACAACGCGAATGCAGACGATTGATGGTCAATCGTAGTGGACATCGACAATATTTGAGGTAACCTAAATTCTGGCATTGACATTGGTGATGACAACAACAAGGTATATCCGAGGCCAACGAGGATAAAACGACGGATGGCACAGACGTGGAAATAGATAGGTGGCCCATTTTGTCATTATCCATAGCATGTGTTTCATCGAGATAAGCCAAGTGCAGAGTTAAAATAGGCATGTTCACTAGGGATACATCTGAATAGCAAGTTTATCAGCAACATCCGTCGGAGAGAGGGAAACTCCACAGTGAGCTCATGGAGGACATGTGGTAAAATTGTGCAGCAGTAGCGGCCTCACAGACATTCATCATTCAACATTAAGAGAATACAACGCTCGGCTTCAAGGTCATTATGGAAGAGATGCACGTTATTAGACTCTCACGAGTTTCGGATACGTGGATAAATGGGAGTGTAGTGCAAATCTCCAAAGATGATGGTCATGAGTAAGGGTTATGAAAATTCCTCTGAAAAAGTGCGAGGGAATTATTTTGATTTATATCATATATGTGTCCCTTTATGGTGATAAAAATATATCATTAAAATAGAAGGGTTATAAAAAAAGTGTGTTGAAGGAATAAATTGGCAGATAGTTATTAAAACGTGTCAAATCAAATCAAATGGAGACAAAAGGGATGCAAAATTACATGCAAATGAATGTGAAGAATTCAAAAAAAAACAAATGCAGTGAAAGGAGATGAAAGCGAACAATTTCAGAAAAGACAAAAGTTTGAAGAAGTAAACGACAGGTTTCGTTTGGAAAATTTTAAATATCTTAGAAAGAGCATGTATGGAGGGGCTGGAATTTTTGGGCATGGCCAAATGCGGCAGATTTTGATGTAATGTAAAACTTGAAATATAATTTGAATGCTAAAGCTTCTCTTCAGAAATTTCAGGCCTTGTTAGCAAGAAAGGATGAGAAATTTTCTGCATGCTTCATTTTAACTGTTCTATGTTTCTCCTTTCAGATTTCAGATTTGTAAATGAAATTCATGCCATTGTTTTGGGTTATTTCATGTGAATGTCTGCAATCTGGAAATTATTTTAAACCCTAGGAGCCAGCACCTAGTTTACTTTGATTGTGTTTGTTTTGCAGGTCAAATAGGCTAGGTTGCATGTACGAAACTCTCACATATTCGGTTTTGCAGGATGGGGTGCTATCAGACTGAAGGAGCTTTTTGCATTGCTGCATTTTCAGCAATTATTTTGATGCAAAATTTTAATTTTTTTGTTTTCCAAAATTTTAATTTCAGAAATTTTTCTTATTTTCAGGCATTAAAATAAACAGTAAAAAAATTTAAAATCAAAAAAATAATTGCACCATTATGTAGAGCACCTATCATACTTCCATTACGCACTTTGAAATTTCATTTTCGGAGTTGTTTAGTATTTTTAAAAATTCATCGAAGTTGTCTGTTTTGTTACAGATTTTAAAAATCCGAAAATAGAAAATTTCCATTTTAAGGTCAAATTTCATTTTTTCAGTTTTGTTTTGCACTCATGAGCCTATGATGACATTCCCTTCATGAAAATTCCAATTTCATTGAAGGAGTTATGTTTTATGGCATTTTCACAAATTTCCATTTTGAGCCTAAAATTACCCTCTCTTCATAAAAAATTCTAATTTTACGAAAGAGGGGTAATTTGAGTATTGCATTGAAGGTCTTTTCCTCAAAGCACTTAATTGTTCATCTTGATGAAAATTTGATTTCATTTAAGAGGGATAAGTTAAAGTGACATTTAAAGCCCTTTATCTAAGGCCATAAATTATTGCTTCTTTGTGAAAATTCATTTCACCAAAGAGGGATAGTTTATCGATCATATTGAAAGCTAGCTTTATCTTCATGGTAAGAAGCCATATTTGGACTTAATAAAGAAGATAAAATCTACCTTAAAACTCTCAAGATAAAAGGAATAAAGGCACTACATCGTGGTCATATGAGGGCCAACTCACATTTGCTTTATTTTGGTTCAATGAACAATCACTAAAGTTTCATGGTAAAATAAACCAACATTGCCCCTTGTTTACAGTTACTTGCAATCACTAAGGTGTTCCAAGCATTTAAAATGAATATATTTATTTGAGATTACTAATACACATGCAAATGCTAATATAGCGGAGACCTTGGAGAAGTTGGTTGTTTAACTTCTTTGCAAGAGGGGATTTGGAACCCAAATCCTAAGGAAGAGTGTAATTTCACAATTGGGTGAAAATACCACACAACAGTACCTAACCCTTTATTACAAGGATGATTAAACATCTTCTAGAGATTTTTTTCCTTTCATAGAATAATCCTATCATTGCTAATTTGATCAATGTTGGAATTGGGACCAAAGGCTTTCCTAAGGTAGAGTTTCACAAATCTATGCAAATGGAATTTTAATGACCCTATCCCATGCCAAAAATAAAACTTATTATCATTATGCTAGGATAAATCTTCAAACATATCATTGATATGATAGTTTTATACCTTAGGAGGTGGGAAAATTTTCATAATATCTTCATGTGTCCATTGAGGTATCATATTCTTAGGTTTTAGACCACCAACATATTTAGTTAGCATGTGGAAAAGAGCCCTATCTATTTATATTTCATGGGAGGTATTTTCAACATCTACATTGTAAACCCTATCCCCTAAAACATTGTTGTTAGGGTTTTTAGTTTTCAGGGATTTTTGACTATCCTTCTTTTCCTAGTGTTCAATATTTTTTACAAAATGAATATTTTTACTAAGGGAAGGAAAATCATAAGGATTATGTTCCTAGATCTTAGCTTGAAAATAGGGTTTAATTTTGTTTATAAAAATAACAATAGTAGCATCTTCAGTTAGATTCATGTTTGCATGATATTTGAGTCTTTCCCACATTTTATGAAAATCATAACAAATTTATTAGGGTCTTATTTAATGTTTATAAAAAAACCCATTGCTTTTGGGTATTACCCAAAAGTGGAATCCCTTTTGGGATGTTTTCCACAAATAATAATAAAAAAAAACCCATTGCTTCCATAATTTTTATATCATCATAAAACTCTTGTTTTAAATTTTAAACAAAACTATATAGGGAGTCAATAGAATTCTAATATAAGGATGCAAATTGGTCAAGTGCATTTCCTACGAAATCCCTAGTCATTCATTTTAATAAATATTTCTTATAAATACCTATACTATGTCATGAAATTATCTATAAATGTTTGGATTTATTAGTCCCATTATAAAATAACTTAAGCATAATCCTAGATAGGTCAATAATTTCCACATTAGGGGCTATAGATTACCTTTTATAGTTTTTCAATATTGGATCAGTCAATGCAGGTAAAACCTTCCTAGTGTTAGCTAGGGAAGGATGAGGATGAGGAGCATTGACGTTAATTATTGAGGGAGGAATGATAGATTTTACTAGAGGGTTTCTATTGAGACTCAAAATTTGAGTGATATTGGATATCAAATATTATATTTACTTGGTTTTTTCCTTCCTAGAAGCCTCTAAATCTCTCCTAAAATGTTTTAACTATTTTTTAGTATCATGCTGATGACTATCTAGCTAGGAAGCTCAATATTTTCTAAGGGTCATCATGTAAACAAGTAGCTTTTCATCGTTAAGCTTAAAATGAGTTTGGAATTTGACTTTCGTCATTCACATGTATGCTTGTATTGCCATAATTGTTACATGTTGAGACAACTATCACAAATATCTCATTTTAATGTTATCACGATCATGCGATGAATACCTCATTAAGGAGTGGTTCAAGTTCATTATGATGCTCATATTCAATACCTAACATCGAATTTCTTACAACTCTATAGGATGAAATGATAGATCTAATTATTCATAATAAAATAATATTAGTATCATTTTCTTCTTCTGAATTAGAATCCTTATCAGACCAATCCTTAATCCTAAGTTCATCATCATGAGTTATCAAATTAGGATGATTGATGTAATTTTGAATGATAATAGAAGGAATGTCTTCGAGTTCCATATTTTCTAGAACAAGATTCTTCATAGACATAGTACTCATTCTAAATCCCTTGGAAGAAGTTAGGGGATCCATAAGGGTAAGCAAAAAATCAACTTAAAAGCAACTAGGATATTACCACAATGTTCTACCTTTAAGTAAATAATCTACAAAAACCCTTACAACAAATTAAATTTGATTTTTGGAAAATACCTAATAGGAGGAAAAGCTATGGTAGTTTTTATTCAACACATAGGTAAGAAAGGTGCCCAACACAAATCCTACAATAGCTAACTTACCAAGCCATAGGGGTAGAAAATGGAAAGAAAAACCTCAAAAGGTAAGTTTGATGTTGGGTTTAAAATATTTTCAATAAAAAGGGGATATGTGATAAAATTATTCAAATTAATACCATATAAACCAAAATGCTAAAAATATGATAGCAAAATAGTAATTTAATAGTAAATTTTATAAGCCATATTATTTCAAGCATAAATAAATTTGAAGCATTCAAGGATAGCTAGACTAAAATTATCCACAAAAGAGTACAATGCTAGTTCTAATATTAATGTAGTAAAAAAACTACTTCACACCTAGATCATCAAGAACCATTCTATTTAGACAAGGAAGAAGCTCATTTCTACCCTATCTTATTTACAACATCACCATAGTAAGTATGGAGAGATCAAACCTAGGATTTTTTAAAGGGTTTGACTTTCCTTGGAATTGGTCTTGAAATCATAATTAGTGACCTTTGGATACAAGTCCTAGTAGAGAGAATTATATCCTAATGCAATGAACCAATGGTTGATGGATTTGGTTATACTTGCAAGGACAAGAGACATAGAGAGAGAGAGGGGGATGGGGGGGCAATTAGCTTGAAAGTAGTGTTAGTATTAAAATAATGCATTTATAGTTTTTAATATTTGAAGGAATGGTAATAGAATGATGAGAAAATAAGAGGGTGAAAGGGGTATTTATAGCACATTAAATGCAATAAATTTCCTTTACAACTAACGATTGATTTTCATAACTTTCAAGGTCATAAAATATTATATTGGTCCAAACCACATGATATTTAAACCCTAGGTGTAAAAACACACTAGCTTCATGATCATGCATTATAAATCCTAAAATAATTAGTGGTCACGATTATCATTTAAAGTGACGATCATGGAACTATCCATTTTTAGGAAGTCTTCTTTGGGGGACATGTGTCATGGCATCCATTAATCCTACCTCTATCCTTATTTTAGGTTTTTAAAAAGTTAGAAGGTAAAAACATCATGAAATATGGCAAAATATTGGGAACTGTATGAAGAAAGGGATAAAAATCATTGACCAACATGGCTTATTGTCATCCTATAAAGTTAGTCTACCCTTGTCTCATAAATAGAAGGACAAGACTCTCAACCACTTGCAAAGTATGTTGTTAGGGCTCTTTTTATAAATATTGACCATCCAAGGTTTCTATCCTTCTTCAATGGGGACATAATTATATCAAAGTCCCCACAAAGTACCCATAAAAAATACAAAACTTTCAATAATGACTCATTTTTGAATTCAAAATGAATAACTAGAGGTCCTATCAACATCTGGGATAAATATTAGCATTTGGATCATATTTATGACTCCAATTATTTAATTTTCACTTATAAGAAAGACCAATAGCCTAATTACTCATTAAATTTAATAATTCTTAATCCTATTTATTATCCTATATAGTTGTAATACCTATAAAAGTTCGCACAATAAAAAATACCAAGCAATATATTGTCTTCAAGGACTTTTGAATGCATCCCTACTTGTATCTCTTGTAGTAAAACAAATTCAAGGTTGTGAGAAACTACTAATATATTTATTTATTTTTAGGAGGATCCATATTCATACCTCAAATATTTAAATATATCATCTTAATATATTTCAATTTTTATTTGTAGGCTTAACCCCACTTATTATTAGTTATTATTGAATTGTGGAGAGGTCTAATTTCTAGTACACCCATATTTCTATTTCAACAAATTAGAAGTAAAGGACAATGCCCCTTCCAACCTCTATATTTAGGCTAACTCCTACCATAATTAATAAAATATAAGTTGAAAGCACGAGATTCCGGACGAAAGAAACACTAATTGCGATGTATCCAAAATCAAACACGCTTAAGTCCTAAAAATGTAGAATGCATGAAATGAAAGAGACGAATTGAACGGAGATACAAGAAAATGGAGAAACCACAGCCCTTTTATTTAACTCTTTTGATCTCGGTTACAAAGATGCCTCCTCCCTTTTCAGGGGTTAGGAGCGTTAAATGAATTTGGTTACAATCAAGACTTAAGGTTCTTCCTTCCGCGTGCCCACATTTGAAATGGGCGGGCCAAAACGTTGTCGTCGCTGATGTTGATGAGTCCTTAACCTCTGCTGCTCCTCCTACGAACAAAGAGACAACAAAGATGTCAGTAGCACCTGCTGCAAATAAGAAACGTTTGTTCTCTAAAATTAATGAAAGACGCATGTAAAATATTAGCCAAATCGATAAATAAGATGATTCCCAAATAACCTGCAAACTCGACAGAGACCAGAAAACATTACCATAGGGCCGCTGCCATCGAAACAGTCGACCAATTCACGTTAAACTAAAATTCATCCTCGGGTAGGATGAATCCTACTGTAATTCATCCTCGGGTAGGATGAATCCGACTGTAATTCGTCCTCGGGTAGGACGAATTCGACTGTGATGAAAAGCCGAGTTGATGTCGTCCAAATGTCGCATCTCGGGATCTCCAAACGACCTGCAAACAGAGGGGTTAGCTAATTGGGGGCATTTTGGGATGACCCAGATGGCCGGATTCTCCCAATTTGACCTCCATCAGCGAGAATTTGGCATCGCTACCTGCAAGTTAGTGGGACAACAAAAGCGACGAGAACATGATGAAATCTGATCAAAACATTGTGAGATTGAATACATAAACTATCTAATCAGTAGAGAATAAAATGAAAGATGAACAAATGACAGAAAAATGAATTAGAATGAAACTCAAAAGGTGCGGGGCGCCCAAGTGGGCCGCCCACCGTTGGCACTTGATTTTGGCACCAATCCACTTGGGATGGGCCCAAAATCTCTTAGGATGGGGTTGTCAGCAAATTGGTGGATTACAGTGGTCAAATGTCGGGTTTTTGGGTCCGAATTTACACTTCCAATAGCCACCCAATAACCTCTCTTGCGAAAGAGATTAAGGATGTGGAAAATGTAAATCAAGAGGGCAAAGGCGTGATATCAAATCGGCAGCACTTCGTTGCTTGAAAATGCCTCCTCCTTGTTCTTTTGGGTGGGAAAAGTCCACCATTTTATAGACCCAGGGGGTCTCTTTGGAGAGGGATGCATAAGCGCCATGTGGTGGTCATAGGTGCCATGTGGCGGTCATGTCTTCTCATGAGAGAGGAAAGTCCTCCATGACTTGGGCTTTCATAACTGCCCTTGTGACAGTCCTCTAACGGCCCATCTGCCCACCCACACACGCGTGCGAGGCAGGAGTCATCAACTGACTGTCTTTGGCTGCCACTTGGCGCCATTCTTCTTTTTGCCCGTTAAACCTGGAATTCGTCCCGACCAGAGACGAATTCAGAATTCATCCCTGGGTGAGACGGATCCCGGTTTGAATTCGTCCCTGGGTGAGACGAATACTGAGCAAAGTGCCCGAATGTGCCAAATTGCCTTTTGACCTTACAAAATTGCTATAAAAGTGGTTAGGACCACTGTTTAACCTCTGGGGCTGCCCCGGGGGCTGTGTGTGTGTCAAAGCGATCGGTGTTTGCAGTCACATAATCGGATTGGTGCTGTTTTGGTGTCTACAGATGCCCCTTTTTGGGATGCGTTGTGCATGGCGCAGCATTGAGCAAAAAACAAAAGATAACCAAAGCACTAATGATTAGGGTTTCTTGGTAACCTAACCAAATTTTGATGCCCCAAGCATGGAAAGGGCATGCATTCTTGAATCCTTGCTTCTAACGAGCTAAGGAATTTGATTTCAAGTATTAACCTATTTTGGTGAGGTGTGACTTGAGCTTGGACATTGATCAGTCATGAATAGGCAAAGGGCGCAACCTTTTGTCCACGGGGGGAAACTTGTGTTCATGATTCACAAAATGCCAAGTGTTTGATCAATTTGTGATTGTTGCTTGTTTATTGCCCCAAGCAGGAGCGTGATTGTCTTTGTCAATGATTCTTTGAATGCATGTCATTGCCTTGATTGGGTGTGTGTTTGTTGATTGGTGACTAAGTGTGACTACCCCCTCAAGCGACGAATCGATGAGGGAATGACCTTCGTGAGAAAAGCGACGAGTCGCTTGACCCAAGATGACTTGTGCAAGGGTGCCTTTAGATGGTTTATCGTTAAGCATATGCAATTTTTCCAACATTTAGACCTATTTTTGGTGGGTGTTAACCCTTTTTGCGATGCTGTTTGGAGCTGAAATTGGCGAAAATCCATCTGCCCATGGAGCGGTCCGGCTAATATAGCCTTCTTAGGGTGTAGGATAATGACAATTTGTGACCCCAACGTCTATTTTGTATGCCCGGGATGTTAAGTGCAACAGCACTCTCATCGGGCAAATTTATTATCTGTTTTAGTGCATTTTTGTCCAATTTTTGATGTTTTTGAAGTTTTTGGCCTGAATTCGTCCCGTGGTGGGACGAATTCCATCTTTAGAATTCGTCCCTGGGTGGGACGAGCGCTAACCAGAGCGCTCGTCCTAGGGAAGGACGAATTGAAGCTCAAAAGGCCTATTTAAGGGCCAAAACTTGAGTTTGGGCTCATTTGCATCTAATTTTTTTTTTTGCGATTTGGAGCTCTGGGGAGGAGGAGGTTAATTCTACGAAGCGAAGCGCTGCCGAATTTTCCCTACCATCATGAGTACACAAACCGGATCGAGCGACGGAGCCGAAGCGAGACCAGTAAGTGCTCCCTAGAGTTTATTTTTGTTTAAAATTGCAATTGTTTTATTTGATTATTTTTGTGATGTCGTTTTTCAAAATTTTTAAAACTTAAACCCTGAAACTGAATTGAAGACAACTAAGACTTAGTGTACAACTAAACGTAGCGTAAAACCTAGTTAAAGAATTTTGCTTACAACTAAACCCTAGGATAACGGAATGTAAAACCCTAAGACGTAATGTTTGTATTTTTGAATTTTTTTTTGTTTTTAAATTGATTTTTTTTTTTGAATTAATCAGTTAGGATTAGAAACCCTAGAACTGAAAAATTAATTGAATTTTTTGAATTTTTGTTTTTAAATTAATCAGTTAGGATTAGAAACCCTAGAACTGAAAATTTATTTTTTGTCTTAATTTTTGTTTGTTTTTGTTTTAAATTAATCAGTTAGGATTAGAAACCCTAGAACTGAAAATTTATTTTGTTGAATTTTTTTTTGTTTGTTTTTGTTTTAAATTATCAGTTAGGATTAGAAACCCTAGAACTAAAAATTTAATTTTTGTTTGTACATTGATAGGCAATGTGTTATATGCATGTTTTTGTTGTACAGTTTTTTTTTCATGATTTTAATTTTTTGAATTGTTTTCTTTTGCAGGTTGTTAGGAGCCGGTACCGTGTATCCATTGCTTTTGCTGAAGCGCGTGGGGCACTGACTGAGGCTGACTAGGAGTGGCTTGATGCCCTTGGGCTCAAGCAGGTGGCTTGTCTAGAGCCAGTGGTCATGGATCAGGCCTATTTGACGGCCCTGATCAATCTTTGGGATCCACGGACCAACACCTTCCATCTCCCGACAGGGGAGATGACTGTTACCTTGGAGGATATCTATCGGCTTCTACGGATTTCGATAGATGGACTGCCCATCAAGACATCATCGCGTGATCAGCGGATAGCTGTACTGACGAGATGCTTCGGCCATGGGGAGCGTTTGGGCGTAGAGAGCCCAGTGGAGACGACCGAGATTGACTGTCAGGTTGGTGGGATTTTTGTTCGATGGTGGCAGGAGAGGGGGGTGTTGGGAGTGAGGCACGCATTCCTTATGGGCCTCATTTCCAACATGCTATTACCTGACTCGTCAGGTGCGAGGTTCCCATGGAACCTGCTGGATTTGGTTTGGCAGTTGGTAGAGTGCCCGATAGAGGCACCGCTTATTTTTAGATGGGGACAGACATTGTTGGCATAGCTCTATGGGGAGCTGTATGAGGTCCGCTGTCGACGACGGAAGGGGATCAGTTGTAGTTATCTGTTGTAGTGCTAGGGTTGGCAGCACATAGCAGTTGAGAGGCCAACCGGGTTACCATGGATGACTCGGGAGTGATGGAGGATAAGGAGATAGGGTATGCGATTTTGTGGCGATGGTCCGGAGAGCAAGGGCAGAGTCGACGGTGGGCAGGTGTCGTAGGGCACTATGCCGATGCCTTCTCTCGGCTCACTCTGAGGGATGTGGTTTGGCACCCTTATCGAGACTATCCAGCTTGGCCGAAGGCTGGAGAGTGGCTTCGATGGGTACATAGGAGGGATGGCTGATTGGGCAGCATGGGACCGAGCATGAGTTCTTCTCATATAGCCGGGTTACACGATAGTTTGGGGTGTGCCAGGGTTGCCTGGTGAGCCCGTGGTCTATCGACGTCGGGGAGATGAGAGGACTCTAGACCGACCGATCATCGTGCCACTGGGCGAGGATTCGAATGCGGTGATCGTTGTCCCTGACATTGATGACGTCGGGACTACTGCAGAGTACGACCAGTGGTGGGTACTATGACGATGGCGGGGAGAGGGGCCACTGGGAGGCATGGAGGTGGTAGCGAGGGTGGGGAGGGTGCTGAGGCACCAAGGGATGATTAGGGAGCTCCTTTGGAGGACATGGTGGAGGTGGAGGGTGTTGATGCAGATTTGGGGGCTCCAGATCAGCCGGAGATGCAGGACATGGCAGAGCAGTGGGAGCCAGAGCAGGTGTTTTCGGAGAGTCCCATGCCTCAGGAAGGTGCGGAGGAGATGGAGTCTAGGGTACGCGCTGAGAATGCATGTTTGGCAGAGTTATTGCGAAGGCAAGACCAGGAGCTGGAGGATGCGCTACAGGAGAGGGATCTCCTACGGGCTCAGTAGAGAGGAGATAGGGGTTTGGGAGCATGATGATGCGGGGAGGGGGGCAAGAGTCGGAAATTGGTGATGACATTGGCTGGAGATGGAGGGAGAGATTATCTACCTCGATGGGCGGCTACCTGAGCCATCGGGAGGTGGATCTTCACGTCGGATGAGAGACAGTGGTATCGAGCAGTCAGCATCATCTCGTCGTAGGCGATTGGATGAGGGAGGGGGCAGTAGGCATGATGTGGGGGCTAGCAGTAGCCGCTATGAGGGGTCCCATAGGACCCACACCATGGGGGGTAGTTCCCGTCGCACCGATCCTACATGATCATGGTGGTCGACGCCTTAGGTTGGGTGGTTTTGTTAGATGATTGCGGGGTCAGATGACCAGTTTTGTAGCCTACGGGCATTTTTTTGATGATATATATATATATACCGACTTTATTTTGGTTATGCATATGTGATGATTTGATTTTATGCATGATGGTTTATGAATATGGATTTATGCATGTTAATTTATTTTGATGGATGCATATGTTATGATGAATGCAAATGTTTTTGATTTATATGTGATATGCAAAATGAAATGGATGAATGGAATTTGTGATGTTTGGTTATGGCACCATAGACTGTTTAGGACTTTATTATTTTTTTTTAGGCGATTGCTGTGGTAACTGACTTTGTATGTATACATGTGGTTTTTTTTTTGTATTTTTGATGGTATTGTAAGGATGAAAAGTAGCGTAGTTGGTTTAGAAATGTAGCTAAGGTTTTCTGAGACTCAGACGGTTTTAACTCACTAGCCATGACTGTACTTTTTCTTACAAGACTTTTGAACAAGGTATGAATCGGACTTGTTTTTGACCAAGTTATTTCACATCCCCGTGTGTGCAATTGAGTTCATTTATGTGGTATTTATCAGGATACCGCCAATGCCAGATGGGCTTTCAACCGAACTTGTACTGAGGATCACCTAATTAGCTCCACTAACTCCTTTATTGTATTTAGTCAGATTAATCTACGATGTTTTCTAGGATACCATAAGCTAGCTCATCCACATGCAAACATTGATCTGTACACAAGTTAATGTGATAGATATATCGTCATGCAGGAGGTTTACCGCCAGTGACCAATAGGTTGTCAACCAAACCAGCACCGAGGCTTACCTCATGACCTCGTCGAAATGCTGAGAGTTCCAGGGATTCAAGTTCGACTCCCTTCTTTTCTTCAATTGTATTGGGATACTTGCTCCTTTGTAGTGATAAAATCATTGTTTATTTTCATATATTTTTCATTCGAGCAAGGGATTTGGGATTTAGTGATAAGAGTCACTATTGTATGTGCTTTTTGATGTGTGCACTGTGGGATGTCAAATTTTTGAGTTTTGACGTTTGCAAATTTTTGATGAATTTTGGGATTCTTGGGGAATTGGGTAGGGAGGATGCTTGTCCTTTTGCCAACTCTCAGCATTCTTTGGGTCATTTACACAGGGGGATAAGCAAGATAACCGTTTCGCTTATGGTGACCTAGATTACTATGCAGGTTTCATCTTTCGTTCGTACAACTTAGGAATTGTTTTAGTGTTTTAGCTTGTGATGGGATGTTACGTAACAAGGCGTATTTCAAGTAGAACTCTACCTTCGTAAAATCTCTCTGACTTGGTATAGTACGTGGCTAGAAAGCAAAATGACGACTGAAAGATGAAAACTCTTGATACATTATGAGACCACTGACTCTATTGTGGTAAACAACAGTAAATGGCGTTTGTTTGTTTGTTTTGTAAAATGGAAAAGTATGGAACAAGATGGACTAGCAGAATAATTACAGTCTATGGTGCCTTTGACCTGTACGACCACAAATATGTATTGGTGTGATGCTTAATGCAGCTACATATTTTTGTATTTTTGATGGATTGATTTTTTTTTTGTGAATATGAAGATGAGATGCGAGAAGAGCTTTGTATTGATGAATTTGAGCATGCCTAGAAATGAGATGCAATTTTTTTGTTATTTTTTATTATTTGATTTTTCTTTTGACCAAGCGATTGCGGGAATCCTTGGAGCTTTTTGGGGTTGACCAAGCGATTGCGAGAATCCTTGGAGCTTTTTGGTTTGACCAAGCGATTGCGGGAATCCTTGGAGCATTTTGGTTTGACCAAGCGATTTCAGGAATCCTTGGAGCATTTTTGGGATTGACCAAGCGATTTCAGGAATCCTTGGAGCATTTTGGGATTGACCAAGCGATTTCAGGAATCCTTGGAGCATTTTTGGATTGACCAAGCGATTTCAAGAATCCTTGGAGCATTTTTGGGATTGACCAAGCGATTTTAGGAATCCTTGGAGCATTTTTGGGATTGACCAAGCGATTTTAGGAATCCTTGGAGCATTTTGGGATTGACCAAGCGATTTCAAGAATCCTTGGAGCATTTTTGGGATTGACCAAGCGATTTCAGGAATCCTTGGAGCATTTTTGGGATTGACCAAGCGATTTTAGGAATCCTTGGAGCATTTTTGGGATTGACCAAGCGATTTCAAGAATCCTTGGAGCATTTTTGGGATTGACCAAGCGATTTCAGGAATCCTTGGAGCATTTTTGGGGTATGGCTCTCTTAGATATAGAATGGTCGCAAATGACTGATATTCAAGGGTTCTGTTTCCTTGACTCCATCAAGAGAGGCTAGCCGGTACGTCCCGGGTCCTATTTTGCTATCAATGACATATGGACCTAACCAATTTGCCGTGAACTTGTCCCTTAGGTGGGGCGGCAAATTAGAGTTCTGTTGGTTTTCCTTCAAAACCAAATCACCAACCCGAAAGTCCCTTAGGTGAACTTTCATGTTGTAAGCTTTCTTAAGTCGCTCTTGATATATACGTAAATGCTCGAGAGCATTAACGCGTCGTTCATCAAGCAACGTAAGCTGGTCTAACCGGGCCTGCCGCGTAGTGTCATCATCGATGAACTCCTGCATTGATATGCGCAGGGAAGGAATTTCCAACTCTAGAGGCATGACTGCCTCGGAGCCATACACGAGCGAAAATGGAGTAGCCCCAGTGGGCGTCCGAATGCTAGTGCGATAAGCCCAAAGGGCAAGTGGAATTTTGATGTGCCAATCCTTATGACTGTCTACGACCATCTTTTTAAGGATGGCAACTAGCGTTTTGTTTGACGCCTCTGCTTGCCCATTTGCCTATGGATAATAGGGTGTCAAAAAACTGTGCTGAATTTTGTACTTTGTGGTCAAAGCATGCACGTCTTTGTTCTTGAATGATGGCCCATTATCCGAGATTATTTTGGATGGAATACCAAAACGACATATGATGTTATGCAAAATGAACTCCACAATGCGGGGTCTTGTCGTAGAGGTCAGCGAAATTGCTTCCACCCACTTGGTAAAATATTCTGTGGCCGTTATGATAAACGTGTGACGGCCTGACGACGTAGGGGAGATCTTTCCAATTAGATCGAAGCCCCACTATGAAAATGGCCAAGCAGATTGGACTGTCTGCAAGGCCTGGGAAGGTACGTGCATCAAATTGGCATGATGTTGACACTTCATGCACTTCTTGACATATGCGCAACAATCTTGCTCTAAAGATGGCCAATAATAGCCCATGCAAAGAATGCGCTTTGCAATGGCCATACCACTGAAGTGGCCACCACATGTACCATCGTGCGCTTGGGCGATCGCCCAAGTGGACTCTTGCTGGTCCAAGCAATGAAGGAGGATCCCTTCATAGCTTCGACGATACAAAATGTCTCCTATCAAGACATACTTAGCCGCTTTCTACTTGAATGTTCATTTTGCGACATGCGTCAATCCAAGCGGGAGATTACCTAACTTGAGGTAGTCTCTGATGGGTAAATACCAGTCCTGTTGATCGGAAACCTCGACAGTATGAACAACCAATCCCTCTTGAAGTTCATCCCTAACAAATGCTGAGCGGGATAGAACTTGTAAGAACAATGTTGTGTTGCTATTGATGGGAGTAGGGGAGAACAAGGACCCCCGATTGGCATGTTTCAGATGATCATGGATTCGAGAGAACTTATCCGAGGATGGTTCAATCTGGATCATGTGGATTCCTGACGTCAAGTCAGAGCTTGCACGCTCCATCATGGATTGCGATAAGGTTTTGACTTGAATGGTTGTCATATCACCGAAAAGGTCTTGCGGGATTAGTGACCCCAAGGAGGCCATTGTGTCCGCAAAATGATTCGATGACCGAGGGAGTGCCTCGATGTCGTACCATTCAAGTTTTGCCAGGAATTTGTCCACAAGGGCTTTATAAGCCTACAGAACTGGGCATTTGCATTGGTATACCCCTTTGACTTGATTGACGATTAACAACGAATCACCAAAGATGTTTAGTCATTTGATTTTCATGGCGATCGTTGTCTGAAGACCTATGAGCAAGGCTTCATACTCTGCATTATTGTTGGTGCATGGGAAATTTAATTTAAATGACAGGGGCATTGGAGCGCCCTGCGGTGTGAAGAATACTATTCCCACGCCACCACCTTGCTCACACTTAGAACCATCAAAAAATAAGGTTATGTCGGCCTGTGACTCAGGCTCATCAGAATCTGGCGATTCTGAGACATGGAAGACCCCATCATCGGGTAGTTCTATGACTAGAGGCTGATCGTCTTCAAGAGGAGCCTCTGCTAGTTGATCGGCTATGACCTGTCCTTTGATAGATTTTTGTCCAATAAACTCTATGTCAAATTCCGTCAACAACATGATCCATTTTGTCGTGCGACTACTATGATAAGTACGACTCATCATGTATCGCAATGGATTCTCCTTAGACACAACATACGTAGTGTTGCTCAGCATGTAGTGGCGTAGCTTCTTGGTAGCAAACACCACTGCCAAGCAGAGTTTCTCGACGTATGCATAGTTAAGTTCATAACTGACCAGGGTGCGGCTAAGATAGTAAGTAGCCTGTTCTTTGTGAAGTTCATTCTTCTAGGCCAGCATGGTGCCCAGTGCCACCTCAGTAGCTGAGATGTATAAGTAGAACGACACTCCTGGTCTAGGTGGTGCCAATATTGGCGATGAAGCCAAGTATTGTTTGATGTCATCAAAGGCTGACTGGCACTCGTCATCCCAGTGAAATGTAACCCCCTTGTGCAATAATTTGTTCATGGGTCGACACTTGTCAGATAGCTGTGCTATGAAGCGCTTAATCGACGCGACCTTTCCTTGCAAACTTCTAAGTTGCTTAATAGTAGTTGGGGGAGGCATTTCAAGGATTGCCTTGACTTTCTTTGGGTCCACCTCGATGCCTCGCTTTGAGACTATAAAACCCAAGATTTTTCCAGATGTGATGTCGAATATGCACTTCTTGGGATTTAGTCTGACCTTATGCTCTATGAGGCGATCGAGAATCTTGCTTAAGTCATCGAGATGATCTGAGCGCAAAAGAGACTTGGCTAACAAATCATCCATGTAATCTTCCAAATTTTTATGCATGTAATCATGGAAGATGTACGTCATGGCACGTTGGTAGGTGGCGCCAGCATTTTTAAGGCCAAAAGGCATGACCTTATAACAAAATGTCCCCCAAGGCATTGTGAACGCCATTTTGAGTTGATCCTCAGGATTGATACGAATCTGATTGTATCCCGAGAAACCATCCATGAGGGATAGCATTTCATGACCTGTTGTAGCGTCTACCAACGCGTCGATGCTTGGCAAGGGGAAATCATCCTTAGGACTCACTTTGTTTAGATCTCAAAAATTAGTGCATATGCGAATCCTCCCGTCGAGCTTTTTGATGGGCACCATGTTGGACAGCCATGGCGGATAATCCATGCAGATGACAAACTGTGCATCCAACAACTTTTGCAATTCATCTTTGACCATCAAGGCCACTGTTGGGTGCATCTTACGTAGTTTTTGCTTAACTGGCTTGATTGTCGGGTCAAGCGTTAGATTATGCATGACTAGCTACGGATCTAGCCCCGACATGTCTCTGTATGACCATGCAAAAACCTCCTTCTTCTCTTTGAGAAGGGCAATGTAGTCGGCTTGCTCTTCAGGGGATAAGCTTACCCCCAGCTTGATAATCTATGGATTCATTGGATCTAAGCCGATGTCTACGTCAGTCGTCTCCTCGACTGACATGTGGGATCCATCCTCCAACTGATGTGGAGTCGGGATCAAATGGATATCATTAGCTGAGTTTAAATCTATGTTTGGAACCTCGGGTCCCTCTTCAGCTTGAAAAATATCTTGAGTTGTCCCTGAGGTAAAATGAGGCATTTCATCGAAAGGCCAATACTCTGATGGGGAGAGCGGTGAATTGACGTGATCCCAGTTGATGGCATCTATGTCTAGATGCAATGACCATGCTGGATCATCCGGATTGCGGATGGGTGCGGTCAAATCAATGGAGATCATGTGGATGAAATGAATTTGATCTCCATTACCATGGGTGTGATAACTCAAACATTCTGGATGCTCCCTATGCTCTGGATCTGGCTCTGTAGGGATGGGCATGAATGGATCGGCCCTATGTGTTGATAGGAAGACAGGGTCTTCCCTCGACACTGATGTCATTATAGGGTCTCGGGGTGGACGGTGCTCGTCGTGAACTTGGAGCCATTGATCCAACACATGGTCCCACCCTGCTGGGTCTATGTACCATTCATGCCCTAACCTTATGCCTAGTTGTGCCATCAGTTCTTCATGGGTTACAGGGTGATTGTGCCATCGTGCATGATTAAGATATTCCATCTCAGTTTTATCTATGTAATCATTGTCGGTGATCCAAAGGCCCTCATTGGCCCCGACAGTTGTCTGTGCCATATTATGCTCATCTTGTTCGAGCAAATTAATCTGATCCCATTGCGGTTGTTCCACACTCAGTGGGGGGACCTGATTCGCTTGACATTGCACTGGTTCAATTGGAACCTCTAAAGGGAACAATTTTGAAAAGATATCTGGACACTCGTTTATGTTCTCCTTGGAAGTTAGTGTCCGAACTTTCACCTCTCTCTATCAACGGAGAAGGGTTATTGATGTTACCAAGGGTGGTTGTTGACCATGGGAGATAATCTCCCAATGTGTACGTTGTGTTTGGGTTGGCATAAGGATCTGATGCCAATCCACCCTTGTTGCCTATTCCTAGGCCTTGCATGTTTTCCACCAAGATGTCTAAGGGCAGGGGGTGGTTGAACCCTACTCCCGACTTATCATAAGGCATTTGATATCTTGGCTGGCAAAGGACACGCACCCCTTGCTCATACCTGCCTAACCCGTATCCGTGCCAATTGCATTGGCCTAGATATCTCAGAGCGAAGTCCGGGTTCGACAAATAATTGATATTTTTGGCAAAAGGCTCTTTGTCCTCGTCCTTTTGCTTGCATGGTTCAACACCATGATCAAGGCCCCCATACACAAAATTTGTTCTGGTTTGGTGGGTAACCTAAAGGAACAACTGTCCCTATGGGAAGGCGAGGTCTCCCCATGTCCTGCACTGATTCTAGCGTGGGCGTTGCTACAACATTCTGCACTAGATATTCTCCCAGGCCCGTACTGGTCATTTCAATAGTAATTGTTGACGATTGAGAGGGAGGAAATGGAAGGCCTTCCTGAGTCCATTCCATGTTGGGTGGATTAGGAGCCTCAGCTTCCATTGTGCTAGGTATTTCTTCTGTTGAGACAGTTGATATCGTTGGCAACACCTCTTCTAGGGGTTGAGCCTCTTCCAAGATCTGTTTTCCTTTGTCCTTCTGTTTAGCCATGACAGGTGGCGTTGGTGGTGAAGGAGCAGATGATGAAGATGCACCTGGCTGGGGTTTTGATGGATTAGTCACCAGTGGTGCCCACGGCATCGGACCCTGTCTAGATGGATTTAACTGGAAATCCAAGTGCGTCGATGGGAGGGTCGATTGCGGCATCAATTGCACTCGCATTGCAATATTTGAAGGGTTCTAAGTCCATCGGGACTACATGTATTTCTCCTTCAAATGCATACTTCAGACATTGGTGAGCTATCGAAGGGACACACTTCATGTCCCTGATCCATGGTCGCCCTAGCAGTATGTTGTATGCCATATTGCCTTCCAAAATATGGCACAATGTGGGTATCGTCTTTTGTCCTACCTGGACGGGTAGAACAATTGTGCCGACTGTCGAGCATATTGCATCGTTGAATGCTCGTAGTGTGTATGTTGAAGCCATGATATGAGAGGCTAGCAGCTTCAGATGTTTTAATGCTATAGTGGTAATGATGTTACTGGATGAGCCAGTATCTACCAACACTCTCTTGTACGGGATCCCGTTGACCCGCGCGATAACGTGCAGGGGTGGATCTGCCATGTCATTCGATACTATTTTAACTTCATCCTCTCTGAAGGTAATGACTGGCTCCGTACATCGTTTTACATGTCCTACGAAGTTATTGAAGGAATTTGCTTCGTGAGGCTATAACTCGATGGCTTTCAAAATTTCCATGAGAGCTTCTCGATGGGGCGCTGACTGTTGTATAAGCTCATAAATGGAAAGCCTAGCCGATGTGGTCCACAAACTCTGTGTGAGTTTGGTCCATATCGTGACCTCGGGTCTAGGCGGAGGCAATTGCACAGTGTGTTGTTGAGGTTGCGACGTTGAAGGAACTTCTCTTGTAGCTGCCTCTGGGGCAGCTCCTGGGTATTTCTTGTTCCTGGTTACTATGCTGATCATTCCCACATATCCTTGCATGGGGAGATTTTGTCGCACCTCATTGACTTGAAGAGGTTTTTCCTGTGCCTCGTGGGCAGGCAAAGGGTCCTTGAATACCCCCATCTATTGATTATTTGGTGCTATGGGGTTGTCCATTGCCAATGTTTGATTATCAATCAAATCTTGTATCAATCCCTTGAATTTCCAACATGCGTTTAGGTCATGTCCCCTTCGCCTGTGGAACCTACAATATAAATCCTCCCTGTATCCCTTAGGCTTGGGAGCGTTAGGATCTATGTTTTGGATTTCTAGAAGGGTGATTAGATTTGCCACTGACAAGCGGTCAAATAAGGAGTCCCTGGACTCCGTATAAGGGGTGAATTGTCGCCTAGGGCGACGCTGCTGATTTTGCTCCTATTTTTTATTTTCTCTTTCATAATTAGGAGGCACTGCCTGATAATTAGCCTTTTGAGGCTGTATTTCTTGCACAGGCTTGGGAACATTTATCGCAACTTGATTAACCACAACGGGTTTTGGTTGCATAGTCCCTGTCTTAGTATTTTTGTTCCACTCTTTCTTTTTAGGCTTGGTGATTTTGCCTTCTTGTATTTTGATCTCTTCGATAACTCTGGCTTGTGCCAAAGCTTCTTCTAGGTTGGCGTATTGCTGCAGCTTGCAATAGCCCAGAGATCGATCTCAGACAACTCCGTGAAAACATTTGTGTGAGGTCGGACATAGGGGGAAGGTAAGGTAGCTTAGAAAGTAGAGCCCTCCATCGATTCCCGTAAGCCGCCATTGTCTCTTCCTCATATTGCCTGAGGCTGGCCAGATCACTCAGTGATGCCTTCTTCTTGGTGTTGAAGGCAAAGCATTCCAGGAACGCATCTACTAATTGATCCAAGTTATTTATGCTGTGCTTTAGCAACTGTGTGAACCAATCCGAGGCAGGACCTACGAATGTGGTTATGAATGTCCTTAGCAACAGCGCATCATTATCCTGAATGCCAAAGCATTGGCTCAGGAATCTTGTCACGTGCTCTTGAGCATCCTCTTCACCCTTAAAGACTGCCAACTGAGGCAACTTGAAATGTTTGAGATAAAGAGGTGTGGGCACTGACGGATGCACCGGATGACTGCGGAGTTGTCGTAACATGGGCTTTTGGTGCCCAGAAGCTTTAGTCTCCATAGACTCCAAATGCTCTAATAGCACTTTGTATGCATCGAAAGATTTTATCTCTTCCTCTTTTGTTTGCTCCCATTGTGAGTTGTGGGAGACTGGAGGCCTATGGGGGGGTGGCCGAATGGCAACCCTCCCACCTTGATAGGGCATTTCGGCCCATTCTTCTTCTGGTTCATACTCCTCATAAACTTCTTAAGGAGTCTCTAGGCGAGACCTATGACCCTGAGTGAGTCCCCACTGAGGGTACCCATCATTGTTTCGGGGAGTGGCCTCCCTCTCAGGTCTATGGGGTCTCGGAGGCAAAGCTTGGCGAGGTCGCGGAGACCTATCCTGCACCAAGGGATTATACCTCTCATATTGTTCTACTTTTTGAGTGCGAGGGGTTGGCACCCTCTCAGGTAGTTTGTAAAGCAGCTCGTCTGCTTCGCACTGAATGCGCTCTTTGTTAAGGCGGTATAAGCGCTCTAACTGCTGATGATCTTGCTCAAGCCACGTGATCTGGGCTTGGCGGGCAGCATGTCTGGCGACTGCCAGTTCAATTTGATCTACCATCTTGGGCTTAGGAGGCCTGTATGCCTCTCCTATGTATTTGCCTTGGTCGTGATGATCCAATATTTCAATGGGTCGCTTCCCTCTGTCGAGGTTGGCGACATTTACTTGAGGCTCTGGCCTTAATGTGTGATCATGATATCTAGCAGGTGCGGAAGCGCAAGGCTCCCACGCTGTATGTTGCTCTCGAGGAATGCGATGATCTTCCTCGTACTCCCTTTCATGGGTGTGAAAGGGGCGGGCAGAGTTAGCTCGCCCTGTGTGGAGAGCCCTACGCTCTGGGTTTTGTCTTTCAGTTCTAACAATGATGGGAGGCAAAGGAGAGATGCCATAATCACGTTGTCTCTCTTCATTGACACTGTGCCTCTCTAGCACTTCGTTGCGTGGTGGCCACTCATATCTAGCCTCAAAAGGCGGTCTTCTATTTGCGTTGAGTGTCACACGTAAAGGTTCTTCCCGAAAGGGGCTATTCTGAATGGGCGTATCCCCCAGAGGGGTGTCCCTATAATTCCACCTAGACATGGAATGATGTGGATTCTCTTGTGGCCTAGACCGCCAAGGCGGTATGACCAAGTCTTCAGGGCTAAAGCGAAGGCGACTTGTGCCCACTTCTTGTGCACCTTCCAGAGCTTCTGCCCTTGATTGGGCTTGGCTACGGGTGTACACCATTGTGGTACCTTTCTACTAGCTAAGCATATTTTTATCTTTTCGTTTATGATTTTTGATTTTTTTTGTTACACTAAGCATAAATGAACACACACATACACAAACGGTGATTATCTCTTTTAAAGATTAATGGTGTGTCCTAAACTGGTTTTAGTGCATTTTGATGATTTTGTTTTGTTTTTGAAAGTTTTGAAGAACGTTTAAATGCGTAATGAAGGCTCATATAACTCCCATAAATGGTCGCCCCTTCGATATACCAACTAGGCCGATATACCAACCTCTCTATATACCCGCCCTTACGAGAGGGAGACTATAGGTACGTGAGAGCAGATGGTACATGGTACGTAGGCGGTACGAAAGGGGGATTGTCCTGTTAATGACACCTACCATAGAAGACTTATCCTCGCGTGCATGGGAATCACCCCAGCGACACTCGGTCAGCTTTCATCAGGATTTACGCCTAACAATAGTGACAATCGGGGAAATGGATGCAAAATCAAGCCAAGGTGGTGATGAAATCCACCAATGGTCTTGATCAAGGGCTGGGGTTTTACGACCAGCTCCTTGGTTAAAAAAATGTTGCGTGAAGTGTGTGTGGTTATTTTTATTAAAAATTGAAACAGGCAAAAACAACTTTCCCTAAGAAGGCAAAATTAATAGAAAATAGAAACAGAAAAACAGAAAATAACAGGAACAGTTTTAAAAAACCCTTACCTTTCTCTGCCTAAACCTACTGTTTCTGATCCTAGGCTCTAAAAATCCATAGACAAAAATTTGTCCCTCTGTGAGACGAATTACAGAACCGAATTCGTCCCTGCCAGAGATGAATTCGAATTCGTCTCAGGGTCAGACGAATTGCAGTAAAGTAATCGCCACCATCAAAGACGAATAACAGTCTGCTTTTGAAGAATGGTACCTGTGAAGCACAAAACACAAAAATATGATCAGTTTCTTGATCTCAAAATTCAGGGGACAGAGTCCCACCGTGATCGCCACTGAAAGCACGAGATTCTAGATGAAAGAAACACTAATTGCGATGTATCCAAAATCAAACACGCTTAAGTCCTAAAAATGTAGAATGCATGAAATGAAAGAGACGAATTGAACGGAGATACAAGAAAATGGAGAAACCACAACCCTTTTATTTAACTCTTTTGATCTCAGTTACAAAGATGCCTCCTCCCTTTTTAGGGGTTAGGAGCGTTAAATGAATTTGGTTACAATCAAGACTTAAGGTTCTTCCTTCCGCGTGCCCACATTTGAAATGGGCGGGCCAAAACGTTGTCGCCGCTGATGTTGATGAGTCCTTAACCTCTGCTGCTCCTCCTACGAACAAAGAGACAACAAAGATGTCAGTAGCACCTACTGCAAATAAGAAACGTTTGTTCTCTAAAATTAATGAAAGACGCATGTAAAAGATTAGCCAAATCGATAAATAAGATGATTCCCAAATAACCTGCAAACTCGACAGAGACCAGAAAACATTACCATAGGGCCGCTGCCATCGAAACAGTCGGCCAATTCATGTTAAACTGCAATTCATCCTCGGGTAGGATGAATCCTACTGTAATTCGTCCTCGGGTAGGACGAATCCGACTGTAATTCGTCCTCGGGTAGGACGAATTCGACTGTGATGAAAAGCCGAGTTGATGCCGTCCAAATGTCGCATCTCGGGATCTCCAAATGACCTGCAAACAGAGGGGTTAGCTAATTGGGGGCATTTTGGGATGACCCAGATGGTCGGATTCTCCCAATTTGACCTCCATCAATGAGAATTTGGCGTCGCTACCTGCAAGTTAGTGGGACAACAAAAGCGACGAGAACATGATGAAATCTGATCAAAACATTGTGAGATTGAATACATAAACTATCTAATCAGCAGAGAATAAAATGAAAGATGAACAAATGACAAAAAAATGAATTAGAATGAAACTCAAAAGGTGCGGGGCGCCCAAGTGGGCCGCCCACCGTTGGCACTTGATTTTGGCACCAATCCACTTGGGATGGGCCCAAAATCTCTTAGGATGGGGTTGTCAGCAAATTGGTGGATTACAGTGGTCAAATGTCGGGTTTTTGGGTCCAAATTTACACTTCCAATAGCCACCCAATAACCTCTCTTGCGAAAGAGATTAAGGATGTGGAAAATGTAAATCAAGAGGGCAAAGGCGTGATATCAAATCGATAGCACTTCGTTGCTTGAAAATGCCTCCTCCTTGTTCTTTTGGGTGGGAAAAGTCCACCATTTTATAGACCCAGGGGGTCTCTTTGGAGAGGGATGCATAAGCGCCATGTGGTGGTCATAGGTGCCATGTGGCGGTCATGTCTTCTCATGAGAGAGGAAAGTCCTCCATGACTTGGGCTTTCATAACCGCCCTTGTGACGAGTCCTCTAACGGCCCATCTCGCCCACCCACACACGCGTGCGAGGCAGGAGTCATCAACTGACTCGTCTTTGGCTGCCACTTGGTGCCATTCTTCTTTTTTCTCGTTAAACCTGGAATTCGTCCCGACCAGAGACGAATTCAGAATTCGTCCCTGGGTGAGACGGATCCCAGTTTGAATTCGTCCCTGGGTGAGACGAATACTGAGCAAAGTGCCTGAATGTGCCAAATTGCCTTTTGACCTTACAAAATTGCTATAAAAGTGGTTAGGACCACTGTTTAACCTCTAGGGGCTGCCCTAGGGGCTGTGTGTGTGTCAAAGCGATCAGTGTTTGTAGTCACATAATCGGATTGGTGTTGTTTTGGTGTCTACATAAGTAATATAATCTAATTGCATAAAATGAAAGTGTGAAAATTAGAATGCATAAAAAGTAAATTTGAAGTTTAAGGTGCAAAATATTGAAAGTAAATATGGTGATAACCATGGCAAGAAGAGTGTGTGATAAATAAAATCATGGTTAAATAAAATAAAAACAATTTAATCCCATTAATATAATATGAAATTAACAAGGAATGATAGGAGTACAAAATTATAGTAACATATTTACAATTTTTATAATCCAAGAGGGTAGTGAAATTGATAGAAAGATCAAGGTATTATCAGTTTCTCGTTAACTTCAAGAAGGGAGCACAATTTAGGTCTTGTAAGTGTATCATTAACTTAATCAAGTTCTAAATAGTTTTACAATTGAGCCAATGGATCCTATTTATAGGAAGAATTCATCCCTAAGTTACCTTGGGTGATAAAATCTTATTACCTAGTAAAATTAATGATTTGAGGAAAATTTAGCAAAAGGATGCACCTCTAATTATATTCCTAAATGACTGAGAAGGCTTATAAAGTTTTTAGTGGTGCCACTACATGCCAAAATGTTGCCTTCCCTAAATATTTCTTAGGACATGCATCTTCCTTTTATCACTTTACCTATCAATGAACCATTTAATCTAGGAGGTGAGTGATTCACTCTAGGATATAAGTATCTCTAGTCTACTACTTCTTCGTTCGAAGAACACAAGCTTATACTGAGAGGGGGGTGAACAGTATAAGACCACTTTTTACTTTTCTTTCCCAATAAATATTATGCAATGTATAGATAGCAATATCAATAGCAGTAATCAAAGCAATGCACAAATCACCACACACAATAGAGACACCAAAATTTACGTGGTTCACCCAATGTGGGCTACTCCACGGAGAAAATATTTCACTAAAATTTTCTCAATCAATCTCTTGGGAATCCTTTCCCTATTACAATGTTTATGGATCTCTATCCAAAGGAGACACCAATCCCCTAATCAAAGTTTGTGGATCTCTATCCACAGGAGACACCAATCTCCTAACTCTGCTCTAGCTGGTGATCCTCTAGAAGACCTCTGCCTCCACTGCCCTTAGCAAATGGAACTCTATCCACAGAAGACACCTGTCTTCCCTACTCTGGCTGGAGATCTCTATCCTCAACTCTATCACCTCCAAAGCTCTATCTCAAATATGTACTAAACATAGTCCTTCGGTCTAGCACAAATCTATCCTCAATATCTGTCTCTGGTCTGGCACAAACCTATCCTCAAATCTACACCAAACTCTATCCTCGAATCTGTACTAAACATAGTCCTTCGGTCTAGCACAAATCTATCCTCAATATCTATCTCTGTTCTGGCACAAACCTATCCTCAAATCTGCACCAAACTCTATCCTCGAATCTGTACTAAACATAGTCCTTCGGTCTAGCACAAATCTATCCTCAATATCTATCTTCAAGCCTTAACTCAAAGCTTGACTCAATCTCAAATCAACTCTGCTGGATCTGCCCCAAACCTTAACTCAAGGTTTGAACAAATCAATCAATCAACTCTACTCTCAAGTCTTCTCAAAGACTTGTCTCAAATATGCCTTGTAAGCTTCCACAAAAGCTCACACCAATCTATCCTCAAGTCCTCTCTAGAACTTGTCCAATCTTCTCAATAAGTTCTCACAAGAACTTATCCAAATCTGCTCTCAATCTGTATTGTAAGCTTCCACAAAAGCTTACCCAAATCTGTCCACAAGTCTTCTCAAAGACTTACCTCAAATCTGCTCAACAAGTCCACACTAGAACTTGTCCAATCTCATAGAAACATAAAGAGAATTGTTAGAGACTCAATATGCTCTATACTCATCACAATGCTCAATTACTTTCAATCACTCTTTTAGAAACATATAGAGAATTTTTAGAGACTCAATATGCTTCACATTCACCTCAATGCTCAATCACTTTCAATCACTCTTTTAGAAACATACAAAGAATTGTTAGAGACTCAATATGCTTCACAATCACCTCAATGTTCAATCACTTCCTCAAATCAATTCAGAATATAGAATAGTTTATTTTATAGAACTTGAACAATCACTTCACACATCCACTTGACTAGGCTCAACCAACTCTACTCAACCAATCACTCAATGAAACAATCCTTGCTTACAAACCCTAGTCCAAGCATATGAACCTTCACTCAAAATGTTTCCAACAATGCTTATCAACCAATCTCACATAACAATGATACTCATGTTCTTTTCAAACCCTAGTTCAAGTTCTTCACTCAACCAATGGCTTCAACAACAATGCTTATAAAAAATCTCACATAACAATGATACTCATGTTCTTTTCAAACCCTAGTTCAAGTTCTTCACTCAACCAATGGCTTCAACAACAATGCTTATAAAACAAGGTTTTAACAACAACTCTTTATTCCAGAAAACCTTGAAGCATTAACTCAACACACTCAATAAGGAGACCTACTTAAGTCCTTTTCACTCCAAACTTGTTTTCCAGAAAACCAACCAATCAACTCAACTATGGAAGAATGTGCCCATACCTTTTTCTTGATGATGAAGGAACCTCAAAAATCTGCCACAACCACAAACACTTCTTTGCCAAGCTCAAAGAAGTTATAAGATGATAAACTCTCTCAAAGATACAATGTAAATATCAAAACTTACATACACCTTATTACTCCATCTTAAAGAAATCATCCATCAATAATAATTGACCAAACACACCTTACTCTTCTCAATATTGCAATAATTGATTAAGTCACTTTACCAAATATATGCAATAAATCAATTTTTAATTCCCTAAGGTAAAAACAATATTACCCTAGTAAATTTCCATTTACCACTTAGGTAAATATCATAACCAATTTACCCCTTATCTCTCCCTAGCCTTAGCAAAGCAAAGAATAATTTTTATTTCTATTAACAACCCTTATCTCTCCACAACCTTAGCAACTTAATTAAAAATTAAATAAAAAATATAAAAACCTTTTATATCTCCCACTCCACGTTTCATGGGATTCGATCTTGCACTCTCTCCCTTGCTAGCACCTTGGTCGTGGCTTGCTAGCCATGTGAGCCAAGCGCTCACATGCCCACTAAAAGCATAGAAGGTACTTTAATATTTCATCGAATCCTTTAGAGCCCTTGGCTCCCTTCTCCTCTTGCCATGTAGCGTGTTCGATGCGCTCCCTTCTTACTGAATGCATGAACCTTTTTGTTTGTTGCTCCTTGGCACTTTCTCCATGAATCTTAGCATGATTTTTGGCATAGAAATAATCGAAGGAAATTCGAATGCTTGGTTTTGAACTTAGGCAAAGGTTTAAATACCTTTTGCCTTCCAAATATTGCATGTCGATGGTGTATTAAACTTGGACGTCGATACCTTTATAATATGCATAATTAATTTATAAATCATTTAAATTATATTTAGAATTTAAATTTTATAAATTAACTTTGTAACCTTTGGCTTTATAAAAATTAAAGCCTCCTTGGGGGTTAAATAAAAACTTTTTGTTTCTCATAATGATTTAATAAAAAATCATTTTGCCACCATGGTTTTAATAAAAACCCTTTATCTTGCCACCATGGTTTTAACAAAAACCCTTTATTTTTACCTCACATAATATAAAAATAATATTATGACATCTTTTCAATCAACCTCTCACATTATTCCTTTTGACCTTTTGACATCAACTGTAGCTTATTCCTTGACATCAATGACAACTTCATTCCTTGACATCAATGACAACTTTGACTCAAAATGTCCAACAATATCCCCCTTTGTCATTGATGGCAACCCAAATTCTTTTTACCAAAAACTTAACCTTTTCTTTGTTCTCCTCCCCTGGGACATTTCTCCCCCTAGCTCAATGCTCTCTTCAAATCTCTCCTCTTTACTCAAATACCAAATCTCTCCCCCTTACTCAAATCTCTCCCCCTTTGACATCAATGGCAAAGGGTCACCTTTGGGGCTCGGGGCTAAGAATGAGCCTCTTAGCTTAGCCCCTCCCCCACCTCCTCTTGAGGTGGTTAATTCTGGGGTGGGAGTATTTCTACTCCTAGAAAGCACTGGTCTTTACCTTTATCCTCTTTTCTTCTTATCTGATCCTTCTGATTCCTCTGACTATTCCTTTCCATGTCCATGTTCCTGTCCATGTCCATTTTATTCCTGTTCTTGTTCTTGTTCATGTTCTTGTTCTGTTCATACTTGATTCTGGAATGTCTGCTCTACACCACTTTGTTGTGTGTCCATCATTATTGCACTTATAACACTTAATGTTATTATTCCTTGGAGGTGCATATGTCTTAGGATTTCTCCTAGTGAAGCCATATCCTTTTCTATCATGAACCCTGCAATCCATTGCCTTGTGACCAAACTGATTACATGAGTAGCAATACCCATGGAAAAGCTATCTGTTTATGAAATTTCCATATTCTTATCTTTCATGTGTCCTGCACTGTGAAGCCATGTGTCCAAACCTGTGACATGAGAAACACCTTCCATTGAAATTTCCTTGTCTTGACCTCATTGGTCTCTTAGTCTCTCTTGACCTATTCTGATTGTTGTTCCATCTATTTCTTCTTTGTGCATTGTTCCTGTCCTTGTTGAACTTTCTATTGTCCAACTCATCCTCAGATGTCTCACTTTCTCTTACATTGTCTTCTTCTAAAGTTTCTTCTCCTTCAGAGCTTGAGGTTGACTTCTCTTCTTGTTTCTTTTGCTCCTATTCAAATCCAAGACCTATCTTGCTTGATGTAGGCTTTTGTATCTTGATGAACTTATCTAAGTTCTTTGAGCTATTTTTGAACCCTTGTAGCTTGAATTTGGAGTTTTTGACTTCCATATTTAATGAAGCTACCTCTTGTTCTAGCCTTTCACATTCTAAGACCTTTTCTTCTAACTTATCCTTGAACTTCTTTGTCTTAGCCTTTGATTTGTCTAGATCCTCTATAAGCATTTTTCTCTCTTCATCACATTCTTGAAACTGAAACTCAAGTTTAGAGTTTTGCTTTCTTACCTTATTTACTATGTCAAGAGCATAAATAAGTTCTCCCTTGAGATCATATCCTTCTTTATCTGATTCTTCCTCTATTTGTTTGCCTTTGTCCACATCTTCATTTTATTTTGACTTGTCTTCTATAGGATCACTTTCTTCTTTCTCTAGAGCCATTAGAATATTCTCTTCTGGTCCTTCAAGTGTATCTTCATATTCATCATCACTAAAACTGAAACCATTTCTTGTACAACTATCTTCAAGATGTCCAAAGTTACCACATCTAAAACACTTGAGAATTATTGGTGACCTTTTCTTGACTTCTTTTTCTTCAATCATAAATAGGACTTCATCTTTATCATTATCTAAAAAACTATTATCACTATCACTTGAGTACTTACTTGCCTTGTCTGCATAGTAGCTCCTCTTTTGCCTTTGGAAGAACTTATTTCCTTGTCTGCTTTGTCCATCCTTGCTTTTCTTTTGATGCTTGTATCTTTTTGATTCCCTATTTCTGTGATCCTATTTTTCTTCATCATTGTTATTCTTAGCTTCTTGACAATCAGTTGCATAATGACCATACTTTCCACAATTGAAACATCTAATAGATTTTGCATCTCTAGATCTTCTTGAATCCTTATTCCTTCTACCATAATTAGCTTCTTCATCACTGGATGACTCATTGCTTGATTCTGACTTCTTACCCTTTGTCTTCTTGATTGCTTTGAAGGCTGCTTCCTTATGGGGATTAGGTTCTTTTGTTCTCAACTCAAAAGTTGTAAGAATACCAAGCAACATATCTCTTGTCAAAGAATCACCATCCTTTGATTCTTCTATAGCAAAAATATTTTCACTAAATATTTTTGGAAGAGATCTTAAGACCTTATCACAAACATCCGATTCTTCAACCTTAAGTCCAAGTCCTTGCATAGCATTAACAACCTCATCGACTCAAAGTAGATAAGTACTAATGTTTTCCTCATCCTTCATTCTTAACTCTTCAAATTGTCCTTTGAGATTTTATATCTTTGCTTTCTTGACACCTTTATCTCCTTCATATATACTTTGCAATTTATCCCACATTCCTTTTGCATCTTGACAATGCATAACTTTTATGGACTCTGTTCTATGCAAACCTCTCAAAATTGCATTCATTGCTTTTGAATTGTAATGTTGTAGAAGCTTACCTTCCTTATCTGTAGGTGGATCAACTAGTGGTATGTATCCATTTTCAACTTCTTCCCAAATCTCATTGCCAAGTGCCATCAGGTAAATCTTCATTCTCATACTCCAATATATGTAGTCACTTCCATCAAATACTGGTGCTGAATTATCTGATGATCCATTCTTAGAATCCATTGTGTTCTTGTTAGATTTTCCTTCAAGCTGTTAAACTCTTTCGAAGGAACCCACTCTGATACCAATTGAAGAACACAAGCTTATATTGAGAGGGGGGTGAACAGTATAAGACCACTTTTTACTTTTCTTTCCCAATCAATATTATGCAATGTATAGATAGCAATATCAATAGTAAGTAATCAAAGCAATGCATAAATCACCACACACAATAGAGACACCAAAATTTATGTGGTTCACCCAATGTGGGCTACTCCACGGAGAAAATATTTCACTAAAATTTTCTCAATCAATCTCTTGGGAATCCTTTCCCTATTACAATGTTTATGGATCTCTATCCAAAGGAGACACCAATCCCCTAATCAAATTTCATGGATCTCTATCCATATGAGACACCAATATCCTAACTCTGCTCTGGCTGGTGATCCTCTAGAAGACCTCTCCCTCCACTACCCTTAGCAAATGGAACTCTATCCATAGAAGACACCTATTTTCCTTGCTCTAGCTGGAGATCTCTATCCTCAACTCTATCACCTCCAAAGATCTATCTCAAATCTATACTAAACACAATCCTTCGGTCTAGCACAAATCTATCCTCAATATCTATCTCTGGTCTAGCACAAACCTATCCTCAAATCTATACCAAACTCTATCCTTGAATCTATACTAAACATAGTCCTTCGATCTAGCACAAATCTATCCTCAATATCTATCTCTATTCTGGCACAAACCTATCCTCAAATCTGCACCAAAATCTATCCTCGAATCTGTACTAAACATAGTCCTTCGATCTAGCACAAATCTATCCTCAATATCTATCTTCAAGCCTTAACTCAAAGCTTGACTCAATCTCAAATCAACTCTGTTGGATCTACCCCAAACCTTAACTCAAGGTTTGAACAAATCAATCAATCAACTCTACTCTCAAGTCTTCTCAAAGACTTATCTCAAATCTACCTTGTAAGCTTCCACAAAATCTCACACCAATATATCCTCAAGTCCTCTCTAGAACTTGTCCAATCTGCTCAATAAGTTCTCACAAGAACTTATCCAAATCTACTCTCAATCTGTATTGTAAGCTTCCATAAAATCTTACCCAAATCTATCCACAAGTCTTCTCAAAGACTTACCTCAAATCTGCTCAACAAGTCCACACTAGAACTTGTCCAATCTCATAGAAACATAAAGAGAATTTTTAGAGACTCAATATGCTCTATACTCATCACAATGCTCAATTACTTTCAATCACTCTTTTAGAAACATACAGAGAATTTTTAGAGACTCAATATGCTTCACATTCACCTCAATGCTCAATCACTTTCAATCACTCTTTCAGAAACATACAGAGAATTGTTAGAGACTCAATATGCTTCACAATCACCTCAATGTTCAATCACTTCCTCAAATCAATTCAGAATATAGAATAGTTTGTTTTATAGAACTTGAACAATCACTTCACACATCCACTTGACTAGGCTCAACCAACTCTACTCAACCAATCACTCAATGAAACAATCCTTGCTTACAAACCCTAGTCCAAGCATATGAACCTTCACTCAAAATGTTTCCAACAATGCTTATCAACCAATCTCACATAACAATGATACTCATGTTCTTTTCAAACCCTAGTTCAAGTTCTTCACTCAACCAATGGCTTCAACAATAATGCTTATAAAATAATCTCACATAACAATGATACTCATGTTCTTTTCAAACCCTAGTTCAAGTTCTTCACTCAACCAATGGCTTCAACAACAATGCTTATAAAACAAGGTTTTAACAACAACTCTTTATTCTAGAAAACCTTGAAGCATTAACTCAACACACTCAATAAGGAGACCTACTTAAGTCCTTTTCACTCCAAACTTGTTTTCCAGAAAACCAACCAATCAACTCAACTATGGAAGAATGTGCCCATACCTTTTTCTTGATGATGAAGGAACCTCAAAAATCTGCCACAACCACAAACACTTCTTTGCCAAGCTCAAAGAAGTTATAAGATGATAAACTCTCTCAAAGATACAATGTAAATATCAAAACTTACATACACCTTATTACTCCATCTTAAAGAAATCATCCATCAACAATAATTGACCAAACACACCTTACTCTTCTCAATATTGCAATAATTGATTAAGTCACTTTACCAAATATATGCAATAAATCAATTTTTAATTCCCTAAGGTAAAAACAATATTACCCTAGTAAATTTCCATTTACCACTTAGGTAAATATCATAACCAATTTACCCCTTATCTCTCCCTAGCCTTAGCAAAGCAAAGAATAATTTTTATTTCTATTAACAACCCTTATCTCTCCACAACCTTAGCAACTTAATTAAAAATTAAATCAAAAATATAAAAACCTTTTTATATCTCCCGCTCCGCGTTTCATGGGATTCGATCTTGCACTCTCTCCCTTGCTAGCGCCTTGGCCACGGCTTGCTAGCCATGTGAGCCAAGCACTCACGTGCCCACTAAAAGCGCAGAAGGTGCTTTAATATTTCACCGAATCCTTTAGAGCCCTTGGCTCCCTTCTCCTCTTGCCACGTAGCATGTTCGATGCGCTCCCTTCTTACTGAATGCACAAGCCTTTTTGTTCGTTGCTCCTTGGCACTTTCTCCATGAATCTTAGCACGATTTTCAGTGCAAAAATAATCGGAGGAAATTTGAATGCTTGGTTTTGAACTTAGGCAAAGGTTTAAATACCTTTTGCCTTCCAAATATTGCACGTCGACGGTGTATTAAACTTGGACGTCGATGCCTTTATAATATGCATAATTAATTTATAAATCATTTAAATTCTATTTAGAATTTAAATTTTATAAATTAACTTTGTAACCTTTGGCTTTATAAAAATTAAAGCCTCCTTGGGGGTTAAATAAAAACTTTTTGTTGCTCATAATGATTTAATAAAAAATCATTTTGCCACCATGGTTTTAATAAAAACCCTTTATCTTGCCACCATGGTTTTAACAAAAACCCTTTATTTTTGCCTCACATAATATAAAAATAATATTATGACATCTTTTCAATCAACCTCTCGCATTATTCCTTTTGACCTTTTGACATCAACTGTAGCTTATTCCTTGACATCAATGACAACTTCATTCCTTGACATCAATGACAACTTTGACTCAAAATTTCCAACATGTTCTTGTATTGATCCATAATATACGAGGATAATGGATTTTTTGTGGTGTAAAAATAAAATTAGGAAAGAGAAAAGATTGTAAAATAAGAAGCAATATTTTATTAATCTAAAAATGGGATTACAAAGAAGGCAATCTCTAAGGAGAGATGTTTGCTAGCTCCCATAATCTATGAGAAGATATGTTTGCTAAAACCTACAATGCAACTGTGCAATACCACCATGCAACTATATCATCCCAAACGTTAATGCCACTATCTCCTTAAATGAATTATAGGGTGATTATGAAAAATTGACTTTTAAGATAATGGCTATGATGGTTCAACTTTCAATATGGTGATTATGATAGTTCTTTGTGGTTCACATTCTTTCCATAATCTACAATGTATAGTTCATACACATTTCATAATATGCATGTATGTACTTTTTGGTATGCACATGATTTATAATATACACTCAATGGTCCACACCCATTTTGCAATCTGCACTCCATGGTTTGTATGCAATATGAGTCCATTTATTAGAGTTAGAGTTTAAGTTTATCCATATGATATCCATAATCCATCCATCGGAGACCCATAGTTTGCCAGTCAAAATCCATAGTTTCTCTATTAAAATCTATATTTTATTAGAATCAAGCAATCTACTTGTATTAGTCAACCCTCCTTGAGAAGCAATGGTCCCCATTACATCAACTGTGGAAGCTCCTTTTAATTTGGATCTTTATAAACCACTTAGTTTGGTGACTGAATTGACTTGCTCAAAGTACTCTATAGAGCTATGCGGATTGTTCTTGGTGGTTTTAGTCCTTGTATCAACTATTTGATCTTCTTCTATAGATGCAATATCTTCAAGGTTGATCTCCTCAATCGCGAACTTATCTACTATAGTGGAAGTGTCTAGTAGATGTGGATAATATGGTTTTAGAAGCTTATCATTGAAAGTAGGATGTAAACCAAGATGCTATATCTATCTTGAAGATATTATCTCATGCTAGATTAGTGATGGTATAAGGTCCATAACACAAGGGTATACATTTTTTGTGTGGATCTATAAGACAGTATTTCTACAATTTCAACCAAACCTTATCTCACACTTTCAAAGAGTGTGAGGTGTGATGTTGATCATGATGCTACTTGTAATTTACATTCATATGGTGCAAAAGGTCATGAACTTGCTACTATATATGCTAAATATGCTTGAAAAACTTCATTGCATTTTTTATTCTTTTTTCTATGTGATATGAAGTTCATGGGTGAGACTGGAAGAGCCTTTTATATGGGATCCAAAGGTTAGAAACCAAAACACACATAAAAGAGTTTGTATTTGGTAGATATATGCAAATCCCTATTATACCCATGCTGGATGTATGGTAGGCTCTTGTCCCATGTTCGAGGATGATTTAAATTGTACATACACAACATATGCACCATTAACCTATTGATAGATTTTGTTTATCCATTAGTTTGAAGATGGAATATTGTGGATTAAGTGAGCTTTGTATCCATCATATCTCATAGAGTGTTCCAAAAGATACTTAGAAATTGATTGTTCTTATTTAAGATGATGGATTTTGGTATACCAAAATGAAGAACTGATCTACAATAAACAAGGGCATTACATAAAGAAGAATAGAGAATCAAATTAATAGAATATATCACCTTACAATTGTGTGGAACATTGATAGGTGATTTGCAGATATTAACATATTATTTTATGATCTCATCCATTTGTCATTGTTGTTATGATTAATGTGTAGTCATGGTAGTAGCAATCATCTTCTTGGAAGATTGAGGTTTGATCATCAAGAGAACAAACTGCTCTATTTTTTATCATCCTTTTACATCGCTTGACACTAATGAGGGAGACATAGGTGGAAGGAGTTACCTTTGGTATGCTATATTTTTGATCCCCAAGAATGATGATGGATTTGTGGGGTCTTGATTCATACATGCCATATCTGTACCATATGTATGGTTGGCCAAGGATCACATCATAAACATATAGTGGAACCACATCCTATACAACTTTATATCTAAATGGTTTAATGGTATAATAGAGAAGACACTATTGAGTGATACATATATCTCTACCTTGACTTAGCCATCCAATGTTATATGTCTATGGATGAGGCTTCAAAAGTAAATTTAGAGCCTTTACAGTATCAAAAAAGTGTTGGACATTTTGAGTCATTAAGTCAAAGTTATCATTGATGTCAAGGAATGAAGTCATCATTGATGTCAAGGAATATGTCAAAGAACAATGCAAAGGTTAAAGGAAAAAAGGTTTCATAATATTTTTAATATTATGTGGAAGCATAAGTTAAAAGGTTTTTCATAAAAACCCAAGGAAGTTTGTTTTAAAGCTAAAGGAAGGTTTAATATTTTTATATAATATTTAAATTCAAATTGAATTTAAATTTTATAAATAAATATTATTTATACAAAGTTGTACAATGAGAGATGGCCTTAATAAAACCAAAGGGTTTTAAAGAATTAATTTATAAAATTTAAATTCAAAAGAATTTAAATAATTTATAAATTAATAAATTTTAAAGGAAAATAAAAAGTGTCGTGTATGCATGAAGGAGGAAATCAATATATATACCCATGCATTAAATTTATCCTTTTGCTTGAACGTTAATGCGTGCAATTGTGTTGAGAGCTCGTGCAGAAAAATAGAAGCAAATTTTGTTTTATGTGCCATCAAATAGAGATAAAAATGAAAAGCACCAAAATTTGGAAGCCATCTGGGCAGTGTGGCCTAGTGGCAAGAGGGCAGTGGTTAGAGTGTTTTGGCGCTTGGTGACTTATGTTCAAAACATGACGGTAGAATGTTTTGGTGTTTTTTTGTGTGTTGGAATTGCCAAAGGGAAGGTGCACGTTTTTTATTGGCAAAGCAGGGAGATTCATAGAGCACGTGGTGCTCTCCACTCCCCAAGTGAGTGCCTAGCTCACACGACGGTTGGAGTCATGGCCAGGGTGTTGGTTGAGGTTGCGTTGTGAGTTCGATTCCCATCGAGGCCAAGGTAATAAATTTTGATTCTTATTTTTGTGTTTCCTAAAGTTTGACATGAGGTTTTAGGGAGTTAAAAGGGTTTCTTATAAGATTTATTATTATTATTTTTGATAAGTTTGAGGAATAAGGAGTTAGCTTTATTTTTGAATAAAGTATTTGAGTCACATTGATTTGTTGAAGTGTTAAAAGGATAAAGGGAACTTCTTGCATTGAATTATTTTGAAAAGAAGAGTACATTGAACATTATTTTAATTGGGATATTATAAGGTGTAAGTGGTGAATTATTTTTTGTAAATGTTGATGATTGTTTTCTTAAATATGGAGTGATAAGGTGTATATGTGTCTTGATATTTACATTGTATTTTTGAGGGAGTTTATCATCTTATAATTTCTTTGAGCTTAGAAAAGAAGTGTTTGTGATTGTGACATATTTATAAGATTACTTCATCATCAAGAAAAAGGTATGAGCACATTCTTCTATAGTTAAGTTGATTGGTTGGTTTTCTGGAAAATAAGTTTGGAGTGAAAATGACTTGATTAGAATTTCTTATTGAGTGTGTTGAGTTAATGCTTCAAGGTTTTCTGGAATAAAAAGTTGTTAAAAACTTGTTTTATAAGCATTGTTGTTGAAGCCATTGGTTGTGTGAAGAACTTTAATTAGGGTTTGAGTATCATTGCTATGTGAAAATTGTTTTATAAGCATTGTTGTTGAAGTGATTTGTTGAGAAAACAACTTGAACTAGGGTTTGAAAAGAACATGAGTATCATTGTTATGTGAGATTGGTTGTTGACCATTTTTGGAAATGTTTTGAGTGAATGTCATATGATTGGACTAGGGTTTATGAGAAAGAATGATTTCATTGAGTGATTGGTTTAATAGATTTGGTTGATCCTAGTAAAGTGGGTGTGTGAAGTGATTGTTCAATTTCCATAAAACAAACTATTCTATATTCTGAATTGATTTGAGAAAGTGATTGGGCATTGAGGTGAATAAGAAACATATTGAGTCTCTAACAATTCTCTTTATGTTTCTAAGAGTGTAATTGAAAGTAATTGAACATTGTGATAAGTGTAGAACCTATTGTATCTCTAACAATTCTCTTTATGTTTCTATGAGATTGGACAAGTTCTTTTATGGTCTTTTTGAGAAAATTTGAGGTAAGTCTTTGAGAAGACTTGTGAAAAAATTTAAGTAAGATTTTGTGGAAGCTTACAATACAAATTGAGAGTAGATTTGGACAAGTTCTAGAGAGGACCTGGAGAGAAGATTTTGAATAATTTATAGAGAGGACTTGTAGAGAAAATTTTGAACAAGTTCTAGAGAGGACTTGTGGAGTAGATTTGAGCAAGTTCTAGAGAGGACTTGTGGAGCATATTTGGAAAAGTTCTAGAGATGACTTGTAGAGTATATTTTGAATAAGTTCTAGAGAAGACTTGTATAGCATATTTAAGCAAGTTCTAGAGAGGACTTCTAGATAGATTAGTGTGAGATTTTGAGGAATCTTACAAGGCAGATTTAAGACAAGTCTTTGAGAAGGATTGAGAGTAGAGTTGATTAACTGATTTTTTCAAACCTTGAGTTAAGTTTTAGGGCAGATCCAACAGATTTGACATGAGATTGAGTCAATATTTGAGTTAAGGCTTGAGGATAGATTTGTGCTAGACCCAAGAACCATGTTTAGTGTATAATTGAGAACAAATTTTGGTGCATATTTGAGGGCAAGTTTGTGCCAGACCATAGATATTGAGTAGAATTGTGCTAGACCAAAGGACTATGTTTAGTGTAGATTTGAGAAAAATATTTAGAGGTGACAGAGAGCAGAGGACATTAGTCTCTAGTGGATAGAGAACCATTATCTAGGATAGTGAGGACAAGTCTTCTGAGTGAGGACAAGAGTCTTAAGTGGATAGAGATCCACAAGCCAGTGTAGTGGAGGCAGTAATATTCTAGAGGATCACCAGCCAGAGCAGAGGAGAAGGAGTTCTCCTATGTATAGAGATCCATGAACTTTATTTAGGGGATTGGTATCTCCTTTGGACAGAGGTCCATAAAAATTGTAATAGGAAAAGAATTCCCAAGAGATTGATTGAGAAAATTTTAGTGAAATATTTTCTCCATGGAGTAGCCCACATTAGGTGAACCACATAAATTGTGGTGTCTCTATTATGTGTGGTTATTTTTGCATTGATTTGATTACTGCTATTGATATTGCTATCTATACATTGCATAATATTGATTAGGAAAGAAAAGTAAAAGGTGGTATTATACTGTTCACCCCCCTCTCAGTATAAGCTTGTGTTATTCACAAAGATCAAATTCTTTTGATTCTCAATGTCAACTATGAAATATAAAAGCTTAATATTTACCCATAATTATGAGTGGACTAATTACACCTTCTTAGGTAGACCCTTCACTTTGATTTATGTAGTATAGGTAGTAATAATTACAGGTGGTTCAAACTGTATAATATGCATACCTTTATCCTTGGTTGGGAGACATGTTGGTGTTGTGGATGTAGATGGTTATGTCTCAGCAAATAGAGACTAAATTTCTTGGCACTCTTCTTGAGAATGTTGCCTACTCTTATGGTAGTCACACCATTTTGTAGTCTATTCTTTCTTTTTCTTCTACTTTTTATTTTGTTGCTGACCTTCTTTGTCTTGTTTATTTTGGGAATAAACTTTGTCTTTATTAGATTGACCCTTGGTATTTTGGTTCTTATCATTTAAATCATCTCCTTTCTTATTTTTGCATTTGTACTTTTGGTCAATCTTGATGGTAAATTTATACGCTTCACCCAAGATATTGAACTCAAAGAAGTCCATGTCCTCCCTTATGTACCAATGTAGTCCACTACAATACTTGAGAACTTGATGCATATCGGTGTCTTGGATGCCAAGTTTTGCAAATAGTGAATGAAAAGCATTGGTATATTCTTAAATAGATTATTCTTTACCTTGATACAGTTATTTCCATCACATGTATAAATCTTAATAGGTGCCTACTAGGTAGCATTGTTCTTGACTACTTACATGAACTCATCCTATGTAGTCTTCTACATCTTCTTGGTTCTCCTTCTATGCTTCCCACCAATTTTAGATTGGTATTGAAGCATTTAGCATGGAAAAATTGATCTTCTATTTATCAACGAAGTAATTGACAAAAAAGTATTTGGATAAATAATCCATCTAATTCTCCACCGCTGCCACATTGATTCTTCCTTCAAAAAAATATCAAAGCTCATCTAAAGTTTGAATGGTGTTGGGATATCGAATGGTTGTGTCATAGTGTTAGCAAATGGTAGCCATTGAAGAATCTAGGAAAATTTATCTAGCATGTAATTCTTCTATATTTCAAGGGCTTCATCTACCATTTATTTGAAAGGATCTACTAACTCAATGTTGTCTGCCATCTAAGATCATTTGAAATAGTTGGGTAGGTGATCAAAGGGGTTGTGCACCTAGCACCTAGACTTCTAATAGCTTGATCTTATATTTGGAATCATACATCTACAAATAGACTACTATGATACTATTGATCTAGAATTTTTGGTCATTAGAGACCCATAGTCTGTCTATCCAAATCCATAGTCTCTATATCAAAATTCATAGTCTCTTTGTCAGATTCGGGTAATTTACCTAGAACATGTCTACTATCTCTTCTCTCATATGAACCAATTATTTCTATCCTACTAGTGCTTTGATCATATGAGACAATTACTTACTCTTGAGCAAATTGTCCCTCTAGTACTCAGAAATATTTAGGTTTTTAAGGCTTTAATTAATTAATTTAAAGGGTTTTGTACATCTCTAAAATTGGTATAAATATCAAGGTAGTAACCAATTACTATACTTGTAATGACTTCATGGGGTGTAAAGCTTGATTGGCGAGATATCCTATGTCTTACCTTCATCCTTGGGTATAAATTCTTTAAAATTGAAATAGTCTACCACAAAACAATAAAATTGTTGGTCCTCCATAATATGTCTTATGGTAGTAGCCCTAGTAGCTTCTATCATTCCTTTTTTCATGAAAACTAAATATGTATAAGGTCCTCTATGTCTTCTACTAGGTTCTTATTTGGATTTTTAGGTAACCCATCTTGCTTCCTCACCACTTCTTGTAGCTTATAATGTAGTACCTCTAGTTGTTTGATATTTCTATTGTTGTCTCAGCTCCATCCTTGGTCTTTTCCACGTTAATTATCAAGTTAATGATGTCATATTTGAGGAGCTCATTTTGATGATCAAACACATCTGATAACACAACATAAACAAATATCTACATTTATTTTTTCATTTCACATGCTAGGGATTCCAAAGAGACCATTGTATCTTTACAGGTATGAAGGTTTCTTTGGATGTTGGAGATATTTAATTTTTTGATAATGTTTTTCCTATCTATATCCACGTAATATGCTTATGATGTTGCCATGGTGGTAGTCACTTAAGCACCTCCTAGTGCCTCTCCTTCGTAGCTAACTCTTCTTCTACTTAATTGGTAATCCTCATAACTTGGTTGAGGATGTTGTTGGTGTTGGCCACAAATTCAATGTACCTCTTATCACATCAATTTTTATTTTATCCCATAGAAACTTCCTCTTTCCAATATCTAAGGCCTACCCTTGGTCAAACACTACTCCTCTTAGTTTTTCAATCTTATCTTGAAGCTTAGATCTCTTATAATCTTTCTCTTGCTAGGATTTTTGTATTGCTTCACTTTTTTTTTTTTTATCTATGATTTTTCTTTTTCAAATTGTTTCTTTATTAAAACATTAATCAAATCAAACATTAAATTTGAGGTTATAAATGTGAGTATACTTATAATTAAGAAAATTGGATAGCAAATAATTTAACCAATCACAATGTTGATCTCCATCTTGATAAAATTTAAATTTTAGAAAGCAACTAGCCAAATGATAATTTTTCTATTGATGAAAATGATGTCAAAGAGTTGACTGTGGAAACATAACACTTTAAGGAAGTTGAAGAAAAGTATTAAAGTTGAAGTTGAAAATTATATTTGATTAAAAAATGAAATAAAAATTATTTATGGATAAAAAACATAATCAATATAAATTAATTAATATAACATAAAATATAATAATTAAAAAAAATGAAACAATGAAAATCATATGTAACTGCACTTGGGGGAGGAGCACAAAGGTGTGGGCTTTCGCTCTTCTTTGGGAGGTCCAAGGCCCAAACCATGGCATGGGCGAGTGTGTGAGGAGGTGGGTGTGTGGTGGCTTTGTGTTAAAGCCCCTATTGATAAGTATAGCTCTCAACTTTAAGAGGGGTCATGGTTGTGAGGAGACTGCTCAACCTAGACATAGAGTTTCTCACAATAACCAAATAAAAAAAAAATTCATATAAGCTTATAATATAATTTAAATTACCTAACAACAAATTTAATATTTAAAAAAATATATATATTTTTTTATTTTTATTTTTTTAATATGGCTATTGGTGCTCGAAACTGTCTGGTGAGAAAGATACGGAAAAAAAAATTAAAAACATATATATTTCGTCCACCATCCTCTCAAGTTATTTTATCTTTACACCCAAGATTGAAGAAGGCTTGACAGCTTTTTCAGGCAGGCCTATGTTTCAGTTTGTAGCACAAAAAGTAAGCGTGTAAGACACTGTCGCAGAACACGATGATGCCTCCTCGAAAGGAATCACCTGGGGGCATGCCTTTTGGAATGCCGATGCGAACTCAGGCGGACTACATGATCTAAAATACACATTACATGAGCCATTACAACCGATAACCAAATCCCCATTTTTGGCTACTTGTAGATCTTTGAGACAAACAGAAGCCACATCGGCGATGCACGCCATGGATTTGCAACTGGTGCCATTATTATTTGCAGGAACTTGGATAGAGATTGGAATGTTGTAGCCATACTCGAGACTCACAGCATTGGATCCGTTCGTAAAGACAGCCGTGGTAATTGCAGATGGCATGAGATCTCCCGCACCAGCATGATCACAGCGCAGCTTTCCTCCGCAATCACCGGAATCACAGTGGCCAATTCCAGACTGTCCGAAGATGCAGCCCTGCCTTCCCCAAATGGTTCCTGACCACGATGAGTTCAACGTTACAGAATCTGTCTCCCCCGATTTGAACAGTGTCGGTAGTTTCTTAGGGATATCATCAGCGTGGGTATTCCATGAAGCTATGGCAGGCCACAGGGGAAAGCTGCAATTGTTTCTCAGCTGGATCGTCTTCTTCTTCGTAGAACCTGAAACATATCCCAACCAGCAAATTTATTTATACAAGAAACAATCTGCCCTGGGCATGGAAGGGGATTCTAAATCTCTAAATACTAAAAGAAAATAATTTACCTTGAGCAGAGTCGAGTGAGGCCATGGTGAGCTCAGGAAGATTAGGCAAACTGTCAGTCTCCGTTGGCTCGCCATTATGTGAAGAACGTTACCTACAAACAGTCAAGGAGCAGGGGATACACTCTTATATAGACAGATACTCACCGAAAACAGCCTAAGTGTGTTCAAGGACGTAATCTGCTTATTGGAAAAATGCTGACAATGAAATACAGGTACGAGGATCACGAAAATTTATTGAAGTGATAACAGATAGCACCCTAAAAATAAGTTTCTATCACTATGTATGTAACATATAGCACCCTAAACTGGAAAAGATAAGCCAGTTTGTGGGTGGGTTGTTGTGGTTAAATTATTTAGAGAATTAAATTTCCTTAATTTCATTTTTATTTAATTAAATAAAATTTATAACTACAAAGTTATATTCGATATAAAAAATGTAACCCATTACCACATTCCACACTAGATAGCACCTAACTACTCACATTAATTGCAACGCCAACTTATCATTGGAGAGGTAAATGCGATTTTTTTTAATCTTTTACGTCGAATCCACTTTAAATTGTTTTTTTTAGGTTAAGTTTTTTTAAGATATAAAATGTAAACATATCACTTATCTTGTAAAACCTTTAATTGACTGTACTTGGATAGAGTTTTTTTAATGTAGATCTTCACTTTTATTATTTCATGTTTATAAAAATTATTATTATTATTTTTAAAATAATACTTCTTAATTAAAATTTAAAAGTTTAATTTTTAAAAAGTTTTATAAATAAATTGTAACCACAAGTTTTTATAGACATATGTTGATAAATACATAAAATGTATTAATAGTAATCATAATTCATTTTATAAAATTATAATATAGTCTCTCAAGACCATTATTTTATATAATGAATTGTTTTTGTTAAACATGATGTAAACAAAGATTAAGTTTAAGACAAGAATGAAGCTTATCTTTAAAGTTCTTATTTATATTTATACACGAATTTAAATAATAAAATTCCTTTAAACAAGTTATATATATGAATAATGATTGATGGCTTTTGAAGCCTTAATATTAATATAAATCTCACAAGATAATTATTATAGGATTAGATATATAATAAGCTACAATATAATGGAATCAAATATTAATGTATGAGACACCTAATATGTAATATCAAGGCTACACTAATAATGTATTAAATAACATTCATTAATAATCTAAAATATGAATGTAATAGCTTGAATCATACAATATAACAAGACTTACAATATTAGTTTCTCAAATGTATGCAATTTGTATTACTCCTCTTTCTATTACAAATGTATCATAAAACTCTCATACAAATAAATCCCAATACTATCAATGTAGATACAATATGAAGGCTATGTAGGCAATGTAGGCCATGTAGGTAATGTTCTACTATGAAAATTTATAGAGAATATATAGCCTTTGTAGGATGACTCTTTGGTTACTTGACTCTTCCTTTCCTCATGCCAAGTCTCATGACTCTTGGCTTCTCTACTTGACACTTGCATCCACATAACTCTATCTTGTATGTATAATTGGACATGACTCTTCACATCACACTTCCTAATTTAAAGATAAATGTGCACACTTTTATACATATTTGTGCATATTTACACACATTACACTTGCACACTTATTTACATGACACTTGTGCATTTCTTATACATTATTACATCACACAAAATATTTACTCACACTCTAGGACACAACCCTAATATAATATTTATAAGGTTGTACATAAGAGGTACATTAGCATGTACCAAATAATGTAATATTCTCCAACAGCCCCTTGTATTACATTATTTGGTTATTGAAGACTTTAGTTTTCAATAAAAACCTTCATCCTTTATGTGATCCTAGAACATGTGCTTGCTTTGATTTACTTTTGCTTTCGTCAATCTATTACATTTCTATATTATGATCAAATGAATGATATTATCTTTCAAATATTGTAATACAAATTCATCTTCATTGATTAACAATTTTGCTGAAAGAGCTTTGAATTTCATGAATTTCTTGAGCTAGATGTCCTTTTTTATTTTCTTCTCTATATTGTAATTGAGGTTGATTATATTGATACTGAGAAGGATACTGATGTTGAAATTGATATCATTATGGATTATATTGAGTTTGATATTGTCTTTGTTGTATTGACTTATTTTTTTGACCACTTTTATTCATATAATTTCCCTAAGACTAACTCCTTGGATTATATCTATAGTAGTTTGTATTATGTCCACTTTTATTACATACTCGACAATATTTATTATTCCATTTGGATCTATATCTTGAAGTTGAAGCAAGGTTTCCTTGTGAATTATCTTTTGACACTAAAGCATTGTTAGTCATTTCATATTTGATTGAATTTTCCACTTCATACTCTTGTAGAATATTGACTAACTCATCAAATGAAGTATATTTTATTAGAACTTGCAAATATGTAACTAGAATCTTGTATTTTTATGAAAGAGCTCTTAAAATCACTTGAACAAGAAATTTGTCCTCTACTTTTTCTCCTAAAGTTAATAGTTTTGCTTTTATGTCTACTACCTTCCTCAAAAATAGTTCAATACTTTCACCACTATTAAATTTTAAAGAATACAACTGGTTTTAATATTTAAAATAGTAGCTTTATTTTTTCCTTCAAATATCTTGGCTAAAGTATTCCAAGCTTCTATAGAAGTTTCTATTGAACTTATATAAGGTTGTATTTTTAGTAGAGGTTTTGAGAGAAAGAATTTGTTGTTTGACATAGTAGTACTCATATGACCTTTGATGTAGACTACCTTATGACTCCCTAGGTTTTTAGAATAGTTTTAATTTTTTTTTAATCAAATATTTTAAATAGAATTCCTTATGTCTCTCTAATTTTTAGAAGCTATGAATGTAAGGAATTTTGCAAATTTAATTTTCTAAATTTTGATATTGAATACCTTTTGTCTCCCAACTAATTAAATTGTAAAAATTCAATAGTCAAATTATTTCAAATAAATTTAAAAACCAAAAAATAATCAAAGTAACTATTAAATAACCTTATATCTCAAATATTAATTTTTTTTGGTAGATTGATTAATGGTTTTTAAAAGATCCCCAAAACCTTATTACAAAAAGAACATCTATACAACTGGATCAAAGCACAAGATATGGATCTGGGCCATGCTAGAGGGGAGATCCCAACAAAATAGTCAAAACAAATCCATGGGATTTACCCAAGCTAGCAAATCAAAAACAAAAATACAAGAAGCAAAACTAGATCATCCTAGAGGGAAGAACCCAGACATACAAAACTATGGAAAAATTTGGAACAAAGAGAACCAAGAGGGTTTGATCACAAATAGGACAACAAAAAATCAATCACCAATGACCTCCTCTTGGGATTTATTGGTGTCATATTCATTCTTGAAAAATTGCTTGAGTTGGTCATGGAGCTCATCTAGGGTTTTCACAACATGGTGGTAGATCATCCACGCAACCTTGGAGATGTTAGCAGTAGTAGAAAGGTTGACCACAAAGCTAGCAACATGGTTGAGGATGCAGTTCTAGAGCACAATGGAAGAGATTTAGTCAGGCAAATTTCCATCATCAAAATTATTTTTAGGGGACACATTAGAGAGGGTCCTTTCGATATTTGCCTTCTTGGAGTAGCTAGCACATTGAGCCTTAGCAGAGATTTCTTGATGCTTGAGCTATTTAAGAGATCGATGCCTGAACTCAAACCCAAAATAGTTGAACTCTTGCTTCACAAATCCAAGTATCTTCGTAGAAACAAGGGTCTTCAAATTTGGTTCAAGGGAGATGAACTCAGGATCATCTTCATCACTAGGTACTTCATGGGTAGGGGTAGTGTGGCTGGGACTATCCTTGGGAGGATCAGAGGGGTTACATGCTATAACATATTTTTTGGCATATTCTTCAAGGGTATGCTTGTATAGGATGAGGTACAGACCCTGATGGGTTAGTTGGGTTGAATTCCTCTTTCACATGTTGTTAATGGAAAGCTCAATGGATCTATATAAATAATCAAGAATGATGAATTTAATATCCCTAATATTATTTAAAAATGTGAGATGGAAACTACATAAAGGAAGATTAACATTATCAATAATACCATCACTCAATCCTAAGGTGAAGGGGGGGAATTTCTTACTATGTCACTATGTTCCTAAACAATATTTTTATCTTTATCGATGAAATTATCTATTTCTACTGTGAAAGAGTATCTATCATACCTGATGGTGCACTAATCGATTATAAATTCTAAAACTTCGATAATCAAATAGAAGTTGATATGGAACTCCAGACCCTGGATGACGATGTTCTCTTTTTTCTATAATTGGACAATATCATTTGATACCTCTTCATCATTACCACTAAATATTTTTAGGAAGGGGATGAATCCATGGGACCCAAGGATATCTTCAGTGATGGGATCAAGGTGGAGGGTCTCGAGCTCGATGAGGGTCATGGAACAAAGGTATAAAAAGGACCAAGGAAATGGGAGCACAAGTGGGTAATGAAACACACCATTCTTATCTCTAGTTTTATAGTTGTTAAGCATACTAAAGGTTCTAGATTGATAAGAATATGGTAGTCGTTTCATGCATAGAATAGTGGAGGAAATTGGTTTGTGTGCCTTGGTGCGATGAACGCTTCTTGTATGGGAAAGGTACCCATAAGGAAGGTTCAAGTCATCATTAATTCTTTAACATTAATCTACTTATCTCTCTACTATCTTAGATAAATAATTATCTTATAAAGTTACTTATCTCTCCATATCTTAATTAAATATTAAACTTCTAACTTTATTAAAAAAAAATATTAAACCTTATACCTCCAATTTAAACTTGATTTAAATTCAAATTTAAAAACCTTAAAACACTTTTGATCCACCTTCCTTCATTTGTGCTCGTGCTACTTCTCTACCTGTCCACTTTGGTGGACTATGGAAAATAAACTCCCTAACACACTTATTTTTTGTAAGTTCCACTTTAAAACCTCGCATGCAAGTTACATATTTCACCTTCTAATACCTGACCTTTCACATCATTCAAGGTAGGTATTGTACCTAGCGTTACAAAATGTAAGGCTCAAAATTAATCATTCTTTGGATGACTTTGTTTGATCATTTAGTTGCATTGGAGAAAATACTATTTGCTCCCAAACATTCAAATTTTCCTCTCTAATATCTATTCACCTTCAAACTGCTTCTGTTTACATTCTAAGATCAATTTGCACTATGTTCTGGTTGTCGACTATTGATGTTCCACAATATGATGGTGTTATGTTTAGGGTGTTGAGTGTTGATGTTCTATGATATGATGATGCTCTATTTAGGTTGTTAACTATTAATATTCAATGACCTCAATGCATGCTCTATTTGCTTGGATAATGAGAAATGGAGTACTTGGATTTAGGTGCTTCTCTACTAAGTATTGGTTCAATGCTTCATTTATTGTTGCTTCTCTAAGTTGGATTTAGGTGATTCTCTACCAAGTGTTGGTTCGGTGTTTTATTGATTGAGAATTCATTTTGTGCTTTGGTGCTTCTTTGATTGAGCACTAACTTGGGCTTATATAGCCCTTTATTTATCTTACTCTAGTTGTGCTCTTCTTATTTTGCTATTACATAGAGTTTTTACTTAACTCTTTGTATTCTCATTTTTAGAGAAGAATATATTTGTCTTCTTTGTTGTAGCATACACACTTTTATCTTTATCACTAGTAGTTGTTATGGAAAATTGGCCTTCTCTTTATTATGCAATTGGTGGCATAGCTATTCCTATTCACTAGCTAAATAGATTTCCCTATTTGTTGGTCAAATAGAAATATATTTTAATTACATGATTTCTTGAATGAATTTCCACTTTGATAGAAGATTTTTAACTCTTCAAACACTTTCCTTTGCAGCTGACTAGATCGAACTATGATTAAATCCTCTTATTATGGAGGCTTTTTATCTCTTGGAACATATATGTTATTTCTCTATTTTTGTGATTACATTCAAACCTTTCATAAACCTTTATTCAAATCTCATCTCTCTTTTGAAATAAGGAGCTTAAATGTATCAAATATGGTCTCTTCCTTTCACTAATAAGGTCCACTAATATTCATAAAGGACCTCTTTCTATGAAGGGTCCCAAATCCTCTAGTTCTCTTAATTCTAGACTTCTTTCAATAATATTTATCCTTTAATATTGGTCTCTCTTCTTGGACCAATTTTCAAGATCTATATGACTTGAATCCTAAATATCTCTAAAAACTTTTATCAAGGTTATTTTTTATCAATATCTAAATCCAAAATATCAATATCAAGGTCTATCTTCAAGACCTAAAATTATCTCTATCAAGATCTACCTTCAAGACTTAAAATTTTCTCTGTCAAGGTCTATCTTCAAAACCTCAAATCAATCTTATAGATCACCTTATATTCCTAATAGAATCTTATAATATGTAAACTCGATCTATCTTGTCTCTATCAAGATCTCTTCTTTAAGACCTAAATCAATAATAACCTCCAACTCAAATCAATCCCTACTTGATGAAATCTTTTTGCCTTCTCTAGCACTTGAAGATGATTCTTCTCTATTTGTTGTAGGAAGCTTCTCACTTCTAAATATCAATATTCACTACAAAAATATCATAGGTTGTTGTGACCTGGATCTTATTCTTTTTCAGGTGACAATAAACTTCCCTGAAAATACTATATCAATGTCAAGATGGCTATTTCCTAAATGATAAAATTTCTCCTAAGTTGGTTTTACCTCAATATTCCAATTGTAAATCTTCAAATTTTAGGGTTGGCTATTTCCCTAAATAATCAACTATCTTCAAGTTGATTCACCCAAATATGGGTCCTAGTCTTCATTGGTTATTCTTCAACCTAGTGGAAAGACCCTAGCTTTCTATTTTCTTCAATTTTTCAATAGAGTCTAGATCTAACTCCCTTTAAAGTAGATATACTCTAACCAATTTTTCATACAAGATACAAATTGATTTACACATATACACATGGAATAATGTGCACATTTACATTATTGAATATAATGCACACTTTAATAATACTTGTGAATTTATAGCATTGCATAAAGTAAATACTCAAATACTAACATAAGACACATAACCTAATCTAATTATGTACCCATGGTGGTACATTGTCATGTACCAAATAATGTAATATTCTCCAACACCCCCATGTATTACATTATTTGGTTATTGAAGACTTTAGTCTTCAATATGATCTTCATCCTGATTTTGGAGCTCATGTTGTCTTCTCTTGCTTTCTTCAATTGTGCTACCTTTCTATACACTGATCAAATGAATGGTCAATATATTCCAGTCTTTGTGGCTTCAATATTACAAGTTTCTTGAACTCTTTCATAGTCATAAAATTCTTGTATAATAATTTTATTTTTCCTTTGTTCTTAGAATCATATTATCCTTTATTTTTTTGTATAGAAACTTTTGCTTCATCACCTCCATTCTTTGATTCTTCATTATTTGATTTACAAACTGCTTGGGCTTCTTTGAATTATAATGCATGAACATGGTAGATAAATTTGGATCACAATTGATCCATTTTTATTTTTCTTGTTTTATAATATGACATTGTTTATTTCCATTGATAACTTTGAATTCTACTATCATATTTTGATCCATAAGTTGAGAAACTAAAATAAAAAATGATAGTCAATCCAGGAACATATAACACATTGTTAATTATTCCTTTTCTATTTATTAGATTGACTAGAATATTTTCTATCCCTTTTACTTCATAAGTATTACTATCTTCTATAGTAATTGGTCTCTCATTTTTTCCTCATAGAGAATCAAACCATTGTTTGTTTCTAGTCATATGTTTACTTGCTCCTAAATTTTTGTACCAATAATCCATAATTCCTTTAGTTTTGAATAATATATCCTTTAATTCTCTAAACCTTTGAAGTTGACTACCTTATGTCTCCCTAGTTGAGTTAAAGGTTAAATAAACTTTCTCAATCTTCAAAACCTATATGTTGTATACCTTATTTCTCCTAAGTCCTGTATATATGATCAAATATTAGTTTTGATAAAAACTTCAATTCCTATGTTTTGTAGAATACCTTGTATCTCCCTAGTTTAATTTATCAAAAAATAATTTGATCAAATTTCAAATTTCAAATTTCAAATTATCTACTCTTTATTTCTCCTTAGTTTTGAATTAAAGACTAAGGACTATAGACACCAAAATAGCACCAATCCGATTATGTGACTGCAAACACTGATCGCATTGACACACACAGCCCCAAGGGCAGCCCCCAGAGGTTAAACAGTGGTCCTAACCACTCTCACAGCAGTTTTGGAAGGTCAAAAATCAATTTGGCACCTTCAGGAACTTTGCTCAATATCCGTCCCACCCAGGGACGAATTCAAACTGGGATTCGCCCCACCCCGGGATGAATTCCAAATTCGCTCCAGGGTGGGGCGAATTGCAGGTTTGACGGGCAAAAAGTCAAATCTTGACAAATGGCAGCTCAGATCCGCCACTTAACGCTTCCTTCATCGCATGGGAGTGTGGGTGAGCATTTTCGAGCGTTAGAGGATGTTACAAGGGCAGTCATGAAGTCCCTATTCAGGGAGGAATCTCCTTCCCCCTGGGAAGGCATGATTGCCAAGTGGCGCCTCTGCATGCCCAATTCAAGAGACCTCCAGGTCTATAAATTGGTGAGTTTCCTCACCCCAAAAAGAATAGAGAAGGAGCATTTTGGAGCAACGAAGTGCTGTCATTTTATTTTCACACCTATTCCCCTTTGAGTTGTGCCTTTCACATCCTTGATCTCTTTTGGAGAAGAGGTCATAGGGTGGTTATTGGAAGCACAAATCCGGAACCAAACCCGACATTTGGCCACAATATCCCACCCAATTTTCCGAAAATACCCCACAAGAGGTTTTGGACCCATCCCAAGTGGATTGGTACCGAAATCAGGCCCTAAACGATGGGCGGCCTGCCCCATGGGCGCCCCCTCCCACACTGCTACAGTCCTAATCGCCCCTCTTCGGAGCGATTGGAAATCTATGGTAGATTTGCTTTCTTTCATTTTTGCATTCAATTCTATGATGCTTAGATAGGTTGTCATTTAAATTTCATCTTGTTTTGAGCAATTTTGATCATGTTTCTATCTTCGTTCGCCTTCACTAACTTGCAGGTAGCATTATCAAATTCCCATTGATAGAGGCCAAATTGGGAAAATATGACCATCTGGGTCTTCCCAAAATGCCCCCAATTAGCTAACCCCAAGTTTGCAGGTCTTTTGGAGCTTCCTAGGTAGGACATTTGGGACAGTACCATTTCAGCATTTTGTTGCAGGTGAATTCGTCCCGCCCCAGAGCGAATTCAAATCGGCGAGGAATTTTCTGACTGTTCCTTTTGTAGTGCCCTCCTGGTGATGTCTTGATGTCCCTATCAAATTTTTAGAGCATTTGGATTCATTTTAGTCATAGTTTAATTTATTTTTCTCATTCACTTATCGTAGGCTTGGGGATTGCATGCTTTATTTCATCCGTAGGTGCTATTGACCACTCCTTGTTTCTTTGAATGTAGGATCTAGACCTCAGAGGAGCAGCAAGGAGCCAAGACTCATCCACGTGAGTGGCGGTGATGTTTGGTCCACCCATTTTTACATGTGGGCATGCGGAAGAAGGAATGGCACACATGGATGTGACTAGAACGCATGTTTAACGCTCCTAGCCCTTGGAAAGGGAGGAAGCGCATTGTAACCGAATCTTGAAACAATATCAATAAAAAGGGTTGTCTTATTTATTGGATTTTGTTCAAATTTTTTGATTCATTCATGCTTTCCCTCTTTTCAAGCACTTTTAATTTGTAGGATTTAGCGTTCATTCTAAGTTCGATTCGCATCGCTTATTTGCTTTCCTTTTTGCTTTCGTATCCTCATGCTTTCAGTGGCGATCATGGTGGGACCTAGTCCTCTATTTTTTAATATCAGGGATCTGATCGAAACTTGGTTGTTTTTGCTTGCAGGTGCCGAGTTTCAAGACGTTGGATCGTTGTTCGTTCCATCAGGAGGCGGATACAGAGCTAGAATTCATCTTACCCAGGGACGAATGGGAATTCGCCCCACCCTGTGATGAATACAGTCCTGTAATTCATTCCCCCTGGGATGAATTTTTGTCTATGCGGTTTTCGGGCAGAAACTCAGAACCGACAGATTTGGGCAGAGAAGAGGTAAGGATTCTGAACTTTCCCTGTCAATTTTTGTCTTCAATTTTTCTGTTTCTGGATTACTCGCTTGCTTAGGGAAAGTTTTCCTTTACTGCTTGCTTGTTTCCATTTTGCAAAATAAAAATAACCCCACACACCACGTCGCAACATAAACACCAAGGAGCTGGTCGTAAAACCCCAGCCCTTGATCAAGACCAACGGTGGATTTCATCACCACCTTGGCTTGAATTTTGCATTCATAAACCCCGATCGCTACTGTTGCTAGACGTAAATCCTGATGAAAGCTGACCGAGTGTAGCTGGGGTGATTCCCAATACATGAGGATAAGTCTTCTATGGTAGGTGTCAAAAATAGGGTGATCCCCCTTCCGTACCGCCTACGTTCCACGTACCATCTGCTCTCACGTACCTATAGTTTCCCTCACGTAAGGGCGGGTATATAGAGAGGTTGGTATATCGGCCTGGCAATGGTATATCGAAGGGGCGACCATCTATGGGAGTCATAAGAGCCTTCATTTTGCATTTAAACGTTCTTTACAAAAGCTTTCAAAACAAAAATCAAAACACACTAAACCAGGTCTAGGACACACTTTCAATATTTAAACGAGATAATCATCGCTTGTGTGTGTGTGATATTTTCTGTTTAGTGTAGCATAAAAAAAAAATCATAAAAGAGATAAAAACCTACATAGCTTGTAGAGAGATACCACCATGGTGTACACCCGTAGCCAAGCCCAAGCAAGGGCGAAAGCTACGAAGAGTGTACAAGGGGGCACAAGTCACCTCCGCTATAGTCCCAAGGACTTGGCCATTCCGCCTTGGCGGCCAGACCCACAAGAGAGTCCACATCATGGCATCTCAGAATGGGACTATAGGGGCACCCCTTCGAGGGGCACTCCCATCCAGCATAGACCCTTTCAGGAGGAGTCCTTACACGTGGCACTCAACATAAATAGGAAAGCTCCCTTAGAAGCTCGATATGAGTGGCCACCACGCGATGAAGCGCTAGAACATAGGGTCCATGAGGAGAGGCCACAGGAGTATGTCATCCCTCCATTGCCCCCTCTCATTGTCAGAAACAATAGGACAAATCCAGAGCACAAGGCTCCTCTAGCAGGGCGAGCCAACTCCGCCCGCCCCTTTCACACTTATGAAAGGGAAAATGAGGAAGACCCCTACCTTCCTCAAGAGCAATATACAACATGGGAGCAATGCGCTTCCGCACCTGCTATTTACCAAAATCATCTTTCGAGGCCAGAGCCTCGAGTGAATGCCGCTAACCTCGATAGGGGGAAGCGACCTATAGAGATCTCAGATCACCATGACCAAGACAAATGTGTAGGAGAGGCATCTAGGCCTCCTAGGCTCAAGATGGCAGAACAGATCGACCTGGCAGTCGCCAGACATGCCGCCCACCAAGCACAGATTACGCAGCTTGAGCAAGATCAACAGTAGCTAGAGCATCTATACCGCCTTAGCAAGGAGCGCATTCAGCGCCAAATAGATGAGCTGCTCCACAACACGATGCCTGAGAGGCTTCCAACCCCTCGCACCCAAAGGGTAGAACCATATGAGAGGCACAATCCCTTGGTACGAGATAGGTCCCCATGACCCTACCAAGTGCTGCCTCCAAGACCTCCTAGACCTGAATGGGAGGCCACTCCTCGGAACAACGATGGGTTCCCTCCATGGGGACCCACCCATGGTCATAGGTCTCACCCAGAAACTCCTCGAGAAGCCTATGAGGAGTATGAACAAGAAGAGGAGTGGGCTGAAATGCCCTATCAAGGCGGAGGGGCTGCTATCCGGCCACCCCTCCATAGGCCTCAAGTCTCCCACAACCCACAACGGGAGCAAACTAAAGAGGAAGAGATTAAGTCTTTCGATGCATATAAAGCGCTTCTAGAGCATTTGGAGTCTATGGAAACCAAAGCTTCTGGGCCCCAAAAGCCCATGTTACGCCAACTCCGTAGTCATCCTGTGCATCCGTCAGTGCCTGCACCCCCTTACCCTGAACACTTTAAGCTGCCTCAGTTGGCAATCTTCAAGGGTGAGGAGGATGCCCAAGAGCATGTGACGAGGTTCCTGAGCCAATGCTTTGGCATTCAGGACAATGATGCTTTGTTGCTGAGAACCTTTATAACTACATTCGTGGGCCCTGCCTCGGATTGGTTCACGCAATTACCAAAACATAGCATCAGTAACTTGGATCAGTTAGTGGATGCATTCCTCGAATGCTTCACCTTCAACACCAAGAAGAAGGCATCACTAAGTGACCTGGCCAGCCTCAGGCAGTATGAGGAAGAGACTATGGCGGCCTACGGGAATCGATGGAGGACTCTGCTTTCCAAGCTACCCTACCTCCCTCCTATGTCCGACCTGACACAAATGTTCTCAAGAAGTTGTTTGAGATCGATCTCTATGCTATTGCAGCTGCAGCAATATGCCACCTTAGAAGAAGCTCTAGCGCAAGCTAGAATTATCGAAGAGATCAAGATACAGGATGGCAAGATTGCCAAACCTAAGAAGAAAGAATGGAACAAGAACACAAAAATAGGGACTGCACAACAAAAACCCACTACGGTAAATCAAGTTGCTATAAATGTCCCTAAGCCTACACAAGAAATACAGCCTCAAAAGGCTAACTATCAGGCAGTGCCTCCTAATAATTATGAAAGAGAAAACCAGAAGTAGGAGCAAAATCAGCAGCGTCACCCTCGATGATAGTACACACCTTATACGGAGTCTAGGGACTCCCTATTTGACCGCTTGTCAACGGCAAACTTGATCAACCTTCCAGAAATTCAAACCATAGATCCCAATGCGTCGAAGCCTAAGGGATACCGGGAGGACTTGTATTGTAGGTTCCACAGGCGGAGAGGACATGACCTCAATGCATGCTGGAAGTTCAAGGGTTTGATACAAGACTTAATTGACAACAAGACGTTGGCAGTGGACAACCCCGTAGCGCCAAACAACCAGCAGATGGGAGTCTTCAAAGACCCCTTGCCTGCCCATGAGGCACAGGCAAAACCCCTTCAAGTCAATGAGGTGCAACAGAATTGCCCCATGCAAGGGTATGTAGGAATGATAAGCATAGTGACGAGGAACAAGAGATACCCAGGAGTTGCTCCCGAGGTAGCCACAAGAGAGGTTCCATCGACGTCACAACCTCAACAACACCCTACGCAACTTCCTCCGCCTAGACCCGCGGCCATGATTCGGACCAAACTCACTCAGAGTTTGAGGACCACGTCGGCTAGGCTCTCCATATATGAGCTTATACAACAATCAACGCCCCATCGGGAGGCTCTAATGGAGATATTGAAAGCCATCGAGTTGCAGCCCTAGGAAGCGAATTCCTTCAACAACTTTGTGGGGCATGTAAAATGATGCACCGAGCCTGTCATCACCTTTCGAGAGGATGAAGTGAAATCGGTAGCTGATGACATGGCGGATCCACCCCTGCACGTTATCGCATGGGTCAATGGGATCCCGTATAAGAGGGTGTTGGTAGACACTGGCTCGTCCAGTAACATCATTACTACAGCGGCATTGAAACATCTGAAGTTGTCGGCATCTCATATCACGGCCTCCACATATACACTACGAGCATTCAACGATGCAATCTGCTCGACAGTTGGCACAATCGTCCTACCTATTCAAGTAGGACAAAAGATGATACCTACATTGTGCCATATTTTGGAGGGTGAGATGGCTTACAACATCTTGCTGGGGCGGCCATGGATCAGGGACATGAAGTGTGTCCCTTCAATAGCTCATCAGTGTTTGAAATATACATTTGAAGGGGAAGTACATGTAGTCCCGATGGACCTGGAACCCTTCAAATATTGCAATGCGGTGTAGCTGATGCCGCAATCGACCCTTCCATCGATGCATTTGGATTTTTAGTTAAATCCATCTAGACAGGGTCCGATCCCGCAAGCATCCCCGATGACAAATCCACCAAGACCCCAGTCAGGTACATCTTCAGCGTCAGGTCCTTCACCAAAGATGCCACCTATCATGGCCAAACAGAAGGACAAAGGGAAGAGACCCATGGAGGAGGCGCAACCTCTGGAAGAGGCGCTGCCAATAGTATCAACCATCTCTACTGAAGAGATGCCTAGTCAAATGGAAGTGGAAGCTCCTAATTCACCCAACATGGAGTGGATTCAGGAAGAGCTTCCGTTCCCTCCCCCTCAATCACCAACAATCACTGTTGAAATGGCCAATACGGGCCTAGGGGAGTATCTGGTGTAGAATGTTGTAGCAACGCCCACACTAGAGTCCATGCAGGACATGGGGAGACCTCGCCTCCCCATCGGTACAATTGTTCCTTTAGGCTGCCCGCCAAACCAGACCAACTTCGTGTATGGGGGCCTTGATCATGGTACGGAGCCATGCATGCAAGAGGACGAAGATGAAGAGCCCTTTGCAGAAGATGTCAACTATCTGTCTAACCCGGACTTCGCTCTGAGATATCTCGGCCAATGCAATTGGCATGGATATGGGTTAGGTAGGTATGAGCAAGGAGTGCGTGTCCTTTGCCAACCAAGATACCAAATGCCTTATGACAAGTCAGGAGTAGGGTTCAATCACCCCCTACCCTTAGACATCTTGGTAGAGGACATGCAAGGCCTAGGGATAGGCAACAAGGGTGGATTGGCATCAGATCCTTATGCCAACCCTAACACAATGTATAAGTTGGGGGATTACCTCCCATGGTCAACAACCACCCTTGTTAACCTCAATAACCCTTTCCCTTTGCTAGAGAGAGGCGAAAGTTCGGGGACTCACTTTCAAGGAGGTTATAGACAGTGTCAAGAGGGATCTTCGGAGGATGAATCAGAGTATGAACCAGCATCATATGACCCCTTCGAATCAGATAGTAATCACTCTCAAGTGATCCCCATGGATGACTATCAAGAGAGCCTCTTGACAATGTTCCCCCTAGAGGCTCCAATCGAGCCAGTGCCGCGTCAAGAGAATCAGGTCCCCCCACGGAGAGTGGAACAACCACAATGGGGCCAGATTAATTTGCTCGAACAAGACGAGCCTGTAATGCCTCAAACAGTTGTCGAAGCCAACGAGGGCTTTTGGATCTCCGATAGTGATTACGAAGATGAGACAGAAATGGCATATCTTAATCACATGCGGTAGATGCAACATCGATACCCCTTGGAGATTAATGACATATTTGAATAGATGAACATAGTGCCAGGGCATGAGTGGTACGTAGACCCAATGGGGTGGGACCAAGTGTTGGATCCGCCACTCTAGGTATACGAAGAGCACCTTCCACCCCGAGACCCTAGAGTGATATCAGTGTCGAGGGTAGACCCTATCCTCCTATCAGCACATAGGGCCGATCCATTCATGCCAATCCCTACAGAGCCAGATCCAGAGTGCAGGAGTCATCTAGGATGTTCAAGTCACCATACCCATGGTAATGGAGATCAAAATCATCTCATCAACATGATCTCCATTGACTTAACCGCCCCCATCCACAATCCGGCCGATCCAACATGGTCATTGCATCTAGACATAGATGCCATAGACTGGGATCACGTCAATTCACCTCCATCCCCATCAGAGTACTGGCCTTTTGGTGAGATGCTTCATTTTACCCTAGGGCCAACTCAAGATATCTTCCATGCTGAAGAGGAACCCGAGGTTCCCAACATAGATTTAAACTCAGCAAATGATATCCATTTGATCCCGACTCCACACCAGTTGGAAGACGGATCCCACATGTCGGTCGAGGAGATGACTGACGTAGACATCGGCTCAGATCCAATGAATCCATAGGTGATCAAGCTGGGGGTAAGTTTATCCCCCGAAGAGCAAGCCGACTACATTGCCCTTCTCAAAGAGAAGAAGGAGGTTTTTGCATGGTCATACAGAGACATGCCGGGGCTAGATCCATAGCTAGTCATGCATAATCTAACGCTTGATCCGACAAGTCAAGCCAGTTAAGCAAAAACTATGCAAGATGCACCCAACAGTGGCCTTGATGGTCAAATATGAATTGCAGAAGTTGTTGGATGCACAGTTTGTCATCTGCATGGATTATCCACCATGGTTGTCCAACATGGTGCCCATCAAAAAGCTCGATGGGAGGATTCGCATATGCATGGATTTTTGAGATCTAAACAAAGCGAGTCCTAAGGATGATTTCCCCTTGCCTAGCATCGACGCATTGGTAGATGCTACAACAGGCCATGAAATGCTATCCCTCATGGATGGTTTCTCGGGATACAATCAGATTCGTATCAATCTCGAGGACCAACTAAAAATGGCATTCACAATGCCTTGGGGGACATTTTGTTATAAGGTCATGCCTTTTGGCCTTAAAAATGCTGGCACCACCTACCAACGTGCCATGACGTACATCTTCCATGATTACATGCATAAAACTTTGGAAGATTACATGGATGATTTGTTGGCCAAATCTCTTTTGCGCCCAGATCATCTCGATGACTTAAGCAAGATCCTCGATCGCCTCATGGAGCATAAAGTCAGACTGAATCCCAAGAAGTGCGTCTTTGGCATCACATCTAGAAAACTCTTGGGTTTCATAGTCTCAAAGCGAGGCATCGAGGTGGACCCCAATAAAGTCAAGGCAATCCTTGAAATGCTTCCCCCAACTACCATCAAGCAGCTCAGAAGCCTACAGGGAAAGGTCACGTCAATCAAGCGCTTCATAGCGCAGCTATCTGACAAGTGCCGACCCATGAACAAATTATTGCACAAGGGGGTAGCATTTCACTGGGATGACGAGTGCCGATCAACCTTCGATGACATTAAACAATACTTGGCTTCACCGCCAGTATTGGCACCACCTAGACCAGGAGTGCCATTCTACTTATACATCTCAGCTACTGAGGTGGCACTGGGCGCCATGCTAGCCCAAAAAAATGAACTTCACAAAGAGCAAGCTACTTACTATCTTAGCCGCACCCTGGTCAGTTATGAACTTAACTATGCATACATTGAGAAACTCTGCTTGGCAGTGGTGTTTGCTACCAAAAAGCTATGCCACTACATGCTGAGCAACACTACGTATGTTGTGTCTAAGGAGAATCCATTGCGATACATGATGAGTCATACTTATCATAGTAGCCGCATGACGAAATGGATCATGTTGTTGACGAAATTTGACATAGAGTTTATTGGACAAAAATCCATCAAAGGATAGGTCATAGCCGATCAACTAGCAGAGGCTCCTCTTGAAGACGATCAGCCTCTAGTCATAGAACTACCCGATGATGGGGTCTTCCATGTCTCAGAATCGCCAGATTCTGATGAGCCTGAGTCACAGGCCGACATAACCCTATTTTTTGATGGTTCTAAATGTGAGCAAGGTGGTGGTGCGGGAATTGTATTCTTCACACCGCAAGGGGCTCCAATGCCTCTGTCATTTAAATTAGACTTCCCATGCACCAACAATAATGCAGAATACGAAGCCTTGCTCATAGGTCTTCAGACAACAATCACCATGAACATCAAGCGATTAAACATTTTTGGTGATTCATTGTTAATTGTCAACCAAGTCAAAGGGGTATTCCAATGTAAATGCCTAGTTCTACAGGCCTACAAAGCCCTTGTGGACAAATTCTTGGCAAATCTTGAATGGTACGACATCGAGGCACTCCCTCGGTCATCGAATCATTTTGCGGACACTATGGCCTCCTTGGGGTCACTAATCCCGCAAGACCTTTCTGGTGATATGACAACCATTCAAGTCAAAACACTATCACAATCCATGATGGAGCGTGCAAGCTCTGATTTAATGCCAGGAATCCACATGATCCAGATTGAACCACCTCAGGATAGGTTCTCTCGAATCCATGATTGTCTGAAACATGCCAACTGGGGGTCCTTGTTCTCCCCTACTCCCCTTAATAGCAACACAATGCTATTCTTACAAGTTCTTTCCCGCTCAGCTTTCGCTAGGGATGAACTTCAAGAGGGATTGGTTGTTCATACCATCGAGGCTTCTGATCAGCAGGATTGGTATTCACCCATCAAGGACTACCTCAAGTTAGGTAACCTCCCACTTGGATTGATGCATGCCACAAAATGAGCATTCAAGCAGAAAGCGGCAAAGCATGTCTTGTTAGGAGACATTTTGTACCATCGTAGCTATGAAGGGATCCTCCTTCGGTGCTTGGACCAGCAGGAGTCCACTTGGGCGATCGCCCAAGCGCACGATGGTACATGTGGTGGCCACTTCAGTGGTATGGCTATCGCCAAGCGCATTCTCCGCATGGGCTATTATTGGCCATCTTTAGAGCGAGATTGTTGCGCATATGTAAGGAAGTGCGTGAAGTGTCAACATCATGCTAATTTGATGCATGTACCTTCCTAGGCCTTGCAGTCGATCCAGTCGGCTTGGCCATTTTCGTAGTGGGGCTTAGACCTAATTGGAAAGATTTCCCCTGCATCGTCAGGCCATCACACGTTCATCGTAACGGCCATAGAGTACTTCACCAAGTGGGTGGAAGCAGTTCCGCTTACCTCTACGATAGGAACCCGCATTGCGGAGTTCATTTTGCATAACATCATATGTCATTTTGGTATTCCATCCAAGATAATCTCGGATAATGGGACGTCATTCAAGAACAAAGATGTGCATGCTTTGACCACAAAGTACAAAATCCAGCATAGTTTTTTGACACCCTATTATCCGTAGGCAAATGGGCAAGCAGAGGCATCGAACAAAATGCTAGTCACCATCCTCAAAAAGATAGTCGTAGATAGTCATAAATATTGGCACATTCAGATCCCACTTGCCCTGTGGGCTTATCGCACTAGCATTCGAACACCCACTAGGGCAACTCCATTTTCGCTCGTGTATGGCTCTGAGGCTGTCATGCCTCTCGAGTTGGAGATTCCTTCCCTACGCATATCAATGCACGAGTTCATCGATGATGACACTACATGGCAGGCCCGGTTAGACCAGCTTACGTTGCTTGATGAACGACGTGTTAATGCTCTCGAGCATTTACGTATCTACCAAGAGCGACTTAAGAAAGCATACAACATGAAAGTTCACCTGAGGGACTTTCAGGTTGGTGACTTGGTATTGAAAGAGAATCAATAGAACTCTAATTTGCCACCCCATTTAAGGGACAAGTTCACGGCAAACTGGTTAGGTCCTTATGTCATTGATAGTAAAATAGGACCTGGAACATACCGGCTAGCCTCTCTTGATGGAATCAAGGAACTAGAACCCTTGAACATCAGTCATTTGAGGCCCTTCCATATTTAAAAGAGCCATAGCCCAACCCAAAAAGCTCCAAGGATTCCCATAATCGCTTGGTCAACCCAAAAGCTCCAAGGATTCCCATAATCCTTGGGTCAACCCAAAAGCTCCAAGGATTCCCATAATCGCTTGGTCAACCCAAAAGCTCCAAGGATTTCCATAATCGCTTGGTCAACCCAAAAGCTCCAAGGATTTCCATAATCACTTGGTCAACCCAAAGGCCCCAAGGATTCCTCAATCGCTTGGTCAAAAACAAGAAAATTCAAAAACAATAAAATCATCAAAAATAACAAAAAGTTGCATCTCATTCCCATGCATACGCAAAATCATCATAACAGTACAGAGCTCTTTTGCATCTCATCTGCATATTCACAAAAATCAATCCCTCAAAAATACAAAAATATATAGCTGCATTAAGCATCACATCCATACAATGCATATTTGTGGTCATAAAGGTCAAAGCACCATAGACTGTCATTACTTGGCAAAACCATCATTTTTCTACATTTTTCCACTTTATCAATAACTCATCGCCTATAACCGCCATTCACGTTATTTTCCCCTATCATAGTCAGTTGTTTCCTAATGTATCGAGAGATTTCCGTCATTCAGTCGTCATTAGCTTTCTAGCCACGTACTGTACCAAGTCAGACAGATTTTACGCAGGTAGAGTTCTACTTGGATCACACCTTGTTACGTAGCATCCCGACACAAGTTAAAACATATAACAAAATTCCCAAGTTGTGTGAATGAAAGATGAACCCTGCAAAGCAATCCAGGTCACCATAAGCGAAACGGTTATCTTGCTCATCCCCCTGTGCGAATGACCCCAAGAATGCTGAGAGTTGGCAAAAGGACAAGCATCCTCCCTACCCAATTCCCCAAGAATCCCAAGTTCTCCAAAAGTTGCAAAACATCAAAAAAATTTGCAAAAGTCAAAACTCCAAAATTTGACACCTCAACCAAAGTGCATACATCACAAAGCACATACAATAGTGATTCTCATCACTCACTATTCAAAATCCCTTGCTCAAAAAAAAAATAATAATAATACAAAAATAAACAGTGATTTTTATCACTACAAAAGAGCAAGTATCCCAATACAATTGAAGAAAAGAAGGGAGTCGAACTTGAATCCCTGGAACTCTCAGCATTCCGATAGGTCATGAGACAAACCTCAATACCGGTTTGGTTGATAGCCTATCGGTCACTGGTGGTAAACCTCCCGCATGACGATATATCTGTCACATTAACTTGTGTGCAGATCAATGTTTGCATGTGGATGAGCTAGCTTATGGTATCCTAGATCGCACCGTAGATTAATCTGACTAAATACAACAAAGGAGTTAGTGGAGCTAATCAGGTGATCCTCAATACAGGTTTGGTTGACAGCCTATCTGGCACTGGCGGTATCCTGACCAACACCACATAAATGAACTCAATTGCACACATAGGGATGTGAAATAACTTGGTCCAAAACAAGTCCGATTCATACCTTGTTCAAAAGTCTTGTGAGATAAAGTACAGTCATGGCTAGTTAGTTAAAACATCTGAGTCTCAGAAAACCTTAACTACATTCGAAACCAACTTGCTATATTTTATTCTCACCATACCAAAAAAAAAAAAACACATGTATACATGAAAAGGCATTTACAACAGCGATCGCCCAGGACAAAAAGTCATAAAGTTCTAAACAGTCTATGGTGCGACTACCAAACATCACAAATTCAATTCATCCATTCCATTTGCATATCATATAAATTAGAAACATTTGCACTCATCAACACATATGCATCCATCACTATAACTTAACATGCATACATCCATATTCATCAATCATCGTGCATAAAATCAAATCATCACATGTGCATAAAAAAAATAAAGTCTGTATATATATATCATCAAAAATGCCCGTAGGCTACAAAGAGCCGGTCATGTGACCCCGCAACAAAATCCAAAAACTCAAAAACCCCCAAGCCTAGGGCATCGGCCACCATGATCACGCAGGATCGGTGCGACGGGAACTACCCCCCGTGTGGTGGGTCCTATGGGACCCCTCAGGGTGGCTGCTTCTAGCCCCCGCATCACGCCTGCTATCACCTCCCTCATCCAATCACCTATGATGAGATGATGCTGACTACTCAGTATCACTGTCCCTCATCCGACGTGAAGAGCCACCTCTAGGGGGCTCAGGTAACCACCCATCGAGGCGGATAATCTCTCCCTCCATATCCATCCGATGCCGAGACCAATCTGTCTCCCATCGCAACCACTCTACCTCTCATCGATGGTAGTAAGCTACTGCATCATCACGCTATGCCAGCTACATCCATAGGAGATCCCTCTCTTATGCAGCGTTGGTGTCCCCATCCTCTCGATGGTGTGCAGCAAATGCGCTATCCCGCTCTTCCAACTGAGTCCATAGGAGATCCCTCTCCTGCAAAGCTTCCCCCAACTCCTCATCTCGCCTTCGTAGCAGCTCCACCAATCATGCATTCTCAGCGTGCACCCCTGCCTCCGTGTCCTCCACCATGGCCTGATGCATAGGCACCTCTGGAACAATAGCCTGCTCTGGCTCCCACTACTCTGGGATGTCCTGCATCTTCGGCTGATCTAGAGCCCCAAAATCCATGCCCAAGTCATCCACCTCCACCATGTCCGCATCCTCTAGCGGAGCTCCCCAACCCTCACCTGGTGCCTCCGCACCATCATCCCCTATGCTTCCTCCGCACCTCCTAGTGGTCCCTCTCCCTGCCATCATCGTAGAGTCCACCATTGATCATACTCTAGTAGTCTCGATGTCATCCACATTCAGGACGTCGATCATCGCATCTGAATCCTTGCCAAGTGGCATGATGATTGGCCGGTCCAGAGTCCTCTCGTCCCCCGATGTCGATAGACCATGGGTTCACCAGGAAACCCTTGGTGCACCCCAAACTATCATGTCACTTGGATGTAAGGGAAGAACTCATGCTCGGTCCCATGCCACCCAATCAGCCATCGCCCCCTACGTACCTATCGGAGCCACTCTCCAGCCTCAAGCTAGGCTGGACAGTCCCGATAGGGGCGCCAGAACACCTCCCCTAGAGCAAGCCGAGCGAAGGCATCGACATAGTGCCCTACAACACCTGCCCACCGTCGACTCTATCCCTGCTCCTTAGACCATCGCCATAGTACCGTAACCTATATCCTTATCCTCCATCTCTGCCTGCATCGTCCATGGCAACCCCGTCGGCCTCTCCATCGCTATATGCTGCCAAGCCCAGCTCTACAATAGATAACTACAACTGATCCCCTTTCACCTTCGATAGTGGACCTCGTACAGCTCCCCATAGAGCTATGCTAATAGTCTGTCCCCACCTCATGATCAATGGTGCCTCCGTTGGGCACTCAACCAATTGGCAAACCACATCCAGTAGGTTCCATGGGAACCTCGCAAAGGTAGCAGCATGTTGGAAATGAGGCCCATGAGTACTGCGTGCCTCACTCCCAACACCCCCTTCTCTAGCCACCATCGAACTAGAATCTTGCCCATCTGTCAATCTCTGCCCTCTCCACTGGACCATCCACACCCAGCTCCTCCCTGTGCCCGAAGCATCGTATCAATACAACGGTCCGCTGATCACGTGGCGTCGTCCTGATCGGTAGTCCATCTATCGGAATCCATAGAATTCGATAGATATCCTCCAAGGTCACTGTCATCTCCCCTATTGGGAGATGGAAGGTGTTGGTCCAGGGATCCCACATATTGATCAGGTCTATCAGATAGGCTCGATCCCCGACCACAGGCCCCAGCCGAGTCACCTGCTTGAGCCCAAGGGCATCAAGCCACTCCTAGTCAGCCACAGTTAGCGCCTCCCGCGCTTCAGCAAAAGCAGTAGGCACGCGATACCGGCTCTTCACAACCTGCAAAAGAAAACAACACAAAAACATTAAAATCATGAAAACTGTACAACAAAAATATGAATATACAACATTGCATAAAAAAAAATGTACAGCTCAAAAGCAACAAAAATTCACAAAAATTCAAAAACAATTTTTTAAAAAGAAAAATAAAAATCCAACCAAGGTTTAAACTACGTTTTCCATTCAGTTTTAAGCTAAGTCTTGGTTCGTGTTCAGTTAAGTTTTAGGGTTTCAATTTTAAATTTGAAAAACAAAATAACAAAGAAAAATAAACAAATAACTTGCAACAACAAACAAAAGCAAATAAAAGAGGAGAAGCACTTACCGGTCTCGCTTCGGCTCCGTCGCTCGACCCGGTTTGTGCACTCATGGTGGCAGGAAAATTTTGGCAGCGCTTCGCTTCGCAGAATTAACCTCCTCCTCCTCAGAGCTCCAAATCGTAAGAAAATTCAAGTGCAAATGAGCCCAAACCCTAGATTTGGCCTTTAAATAGGTTTGTTGAGCTTATATTCATTCCTCCCCAGGATGAGCACTCTAGTTAGCACTCGTCCCACCCTGGGATGAATACTTAACTGGTATTCGTCCCACCCAGGAATGAATTCAGAGCAAAAATTTCAAAAACAGCAAAAAAATGAACAAAAATGCACCAAAACAACTAATAAACTTGCCCGATGCAAGTGCTTTTGCACTTGACATCCCGGGCATGCAAAATAGATGTCGAGGTCACAAATCCTCACTATCCTCCTCCCTAAGAAGGCTACCATAGCCGGACTGCTCCACGGGAGGACGGATTTTTGAGAATTTCATCCCCAAGCGACGTCGCCAAAAGGGTCAAAATCCAACCAAAAATAGCAATAACATTGTCGAACGAAGGCGCCTTGGCGCCTGACATTCTTGGCATCCAAAGTAGGCATTGGGGCCACAAATTGTCACTATCCTACTCCCTAAGAAGGCTATCATAGCCGGACCGCTCCACGGGAGAACGGATTTTTGACAATTTTAGCTCCAAAAAGCGTCGCCGAAAAGGGTTAACACCCACCAAAAATAGGTCTAAATGTCAAAAAACTGCACACACATTTAACGCTAAACATCTGAAGGCACCCTTGCACAAGTCATCTTGGGTCAAGCGACTCGTCGTTTTTCTCATGAAGGTCATTCCCTCATCGATTCGTCGCTTGAGGGGGTAGTCACACTTAGTCACCAATCAACAAATACACACCCAGTTAAGGAAAACGACATGCATTCAAAGAATCATTGACAAAGACAATCACGCTCCTGCTTGGGGCAGTAAACAAGCAATAATCACAAACTGATCAATCACTTGGCATTTCATGAATCATGAACTCAAGGTTCCCACAGACAAAAGGTTGCGCCCTTTGCCTATTCATGACTGATCAATGTCCAAGATCAAGTAACACCTCACCGAAAAAGGTTAACACTTGAATTGAGTTCCTTCGCTCGTCAGAAGCAAGGATTCAAGAATGCATGCCCTTTCCATACTTGGGGCATCAAAATTTGGTTAGGTTACTGAGAAACCCTAATCATTAGTGCTTTGGTTATCTATTTTTGCTCGATGCTGCGCCTTGCGCAGTGCATCCCAAAAAGGGGCATCTATAGACACCAAAACAACACCAATCCGATTATGTGACTGCAAACACTGATCGCATTGACACACACAGCCCCAAGGGCAGCCCCCAGAGGTTAAACAGTGGTCCTAACCACTCTGACAGCAGTTTTGGAAGGTCAAAAATCAATTTGGCACCTTCAGGCACTTTGCTCAATATCCGTCCCACCCAGGGACGAATTCAAACTGGGATTCGCCCCACCCCGGGACGAATTCCAAATTCGCTCCAGGGTGGGGCGAATTGCAGGTTTGACGGGAAAAAAGTCAAATCTTGACAAATGGCAGCTCAGATCCGCCACTTAACGCTTCCTTCATCGCATGGGAGTGTGGGTAAGCATTTTCGAGCGTTAGAGGATGTTACAAGGGCAGTCATGAAGTCCCTATTCAGGGAGGAATCTCCTCCCCCCTGGGAAGGCATGATTGCCAAGTGGCGCCTCTGCATGCCCAATTCAAGAGACCTCCAGGTCTATAAATTGGTGAGTTTCCTCACCCCAAAAAAGGACAGAGAAGGAGCATTTTGGAGCAACGAAGTGTTGTCATTTTATTTTCACACCTATTCCCCTTTGAGTTGTGCCTTTCACATCCTTGATCTCTTTTGGAGAAGAGGTCATAGGGTGGTTATTGGAAGCACAAATCTGGAACCAAACCCGACATTTGGTCACAATATCCCACCCAATTTTTCGACAATACCCCACAAGAGGTTTTGGACCCATCCCAAGTGGATTGGTACCAAAATCAGGCCCTAAACGATGGGCGGCCTGCCCCATGGGCGCCCCCTCCCACACTGCTACAGTCCTAATCGCCCCTCTTCGGAGCGATTGGAAATCTATGGCAGATTTGCTTTCTTTCATTTTTGCATTCAATTCTATGATGCTTAGATAGGTTGTCATTTAAATTTCACCTTGTTTTGAGCAATTTTGATCATGTTTCTATCTTCGTTCGCCTTCACTAACTTGCAGGTAGCATTATCAAATTCCCATTGATGGAGGCCAAATTGGGAAAATCTGACCATCTGGGTCTTCCCAAAATGCCCCCAATTAGCTAACCCCAAGTTTGCAGGTCTTTTGGAGCTTTCTAGGCAGGACATTTGGGACAGTACCATTTCGGCATTTTGTTGCAGGTGAATTCGTCCCGCCCCGAAGCGAATTCAAATCGGCGAGGAATTTTTTGACTGTTCCTTTTGCAGTGCCCTCCTGGTGATGTCTTGATGTCCCTATCAAATTTTTAGAGCATTTGGATTCATTTTAGTCATAGTTTAATTCATTTTTCTCATTCGCTTATCGTAGGCTTGGGGATTGCATGCTTTATTTCATCCGCAGGTGCTATTGACCGCTCCTTGTTTCTTTGAATGTAGGATCTGGACCTCAGAGGAGCAGCAAGGAGCCAAGACTCATCCACACGAGTGGCGGCGACGTTTGGTCCACCCATTTTTACATGTGGGCACGCGGAAGAAGGAATGGCACACATGGATGTGACTAGAACGCATGTTTAACGCTCCTAGCCCCTTGGAAAGGGAGGAAGCGCATTGTAACCGAATCTTGAAACAATATCAATAAAAAGGGCTGTCTTATTTATTGGCTTTTGTTCAAATTTTTTTATTCGTTCATGCTTTCCCTCTTTTCAAGCACTTTTAATTTGTAGGATTTAGCGTTCATTCTAAGTTCGATTCGCATCGCTTATTTTCTTTCCTTTTTGCTTCCGTATCCTCGTGCTTTCAAGGGCAACTTTTAATTTTCAAATTTTATGTTGACAACCTTTTATCTCCCTAATTTCAAATGAATAAATTCTAAATTTTAAAATCCTAATTTGATGTTGAAGTCCTTATGGCTCCCAAATTAGAAATTTAGAATTTTTGTAAAGTATATTTGCAAATTTTGTAACCCTAATTTGATGTAGGAATCCTTATCTCTCCAAATTTCAAAATATTTGCAAATATAAAAAATGCTTTACAAAACTTTATAATTCAATTTCAAAACTTTCCAAAACTTGAAAAATAATTCCCAAAATTTTTAAAATAACTTTAGGGCTTCTCAAATATTTCCAGAAATAATAAATTTTGTTTCTAAGGTTTCTAATTTTACTTTTAAACCTTATCTCTCCATGCAATTAAATTAATCTATAATTGATTAGATTAATTTATTAACAACCTTAGAAAAATAATTTTATATCTCCTTATAGCTCCTAACTTAGGCAAAAGTTCAAAATTTAATTAATTTAGATTTTGCCTCTGCAATAGGTATGCACAAATCACAGTCAATGGTAATTGACCTCCTCTTCAATATTCATTCCTCTTTGAAAGCCTCACTTGATGTAGCGCTCATTAAAAAAAATTATCGCTTCCTAGATGTGCTAATTTTAGACTTATTCAATGCATTTAATACATGTAAGAAGATGTTTCACCTTACTCATATGATGGTTGGTGCTCCTCCTTCCATGAGGACATATGGCATTCAATGTCTTCACATGCTTCTAAGTAATGGTTGGTGCTCCTCCTTCCACTATGGCATGTAGCATTCAATCTCTTCACATGCTTCTAAGTGGTGCTTCTTCATCCTAGATGTTATGTATAGGATTCTATTTTACTAAAAATGGCTTCTTGCCAATGTTTCAATGATGGCACTTCTCCCAAGGCTTTTCAAACAAGCCAAAAAATAGATAAATAATTTTCAAATAAATGTTATGCTTGTCCTTGCACTGCATAGTAACGTCTCTTTAGTTTTTACCAACCTGAGAGTGACTCTTCAGTAGAGTGAATGCAAATGGTCATTTGTGCCCTTAGAATGATACTTGTGCCTCTACACTCTCCAAATGTTTACTTGTAGTGATGCTTTGGCGATTCCTCCTTGCATGTTGATGGATCTTCCTCAAGTTACAATAATTTATTACACTTTAGTGGTTCTTCTTTCCTCCTTCATATGGTGGCTCCACATTTCAATGGTGGCACAACTTTGGTGGTTCTCCTTTCCTTCTATGTATGGTGGCTTATTTGGCTACCATTTCTATTGCATTTTTTCAGTATATTCTACCTCATATTTGGTGTGGTTTGTCTTCTCCACAATTCATTTTGGATGGGTGAATCTCTTGTTATTCTCCAAATTGCTTATACTCCATTTCCTTTACTCACTTTGCTAACTTATTTCTCTAAAATTTTACAGGTTTTGAGGATGCTCTTGTACCTTCAAATACTTACTTTACTTCCTTTCAAAACCATATATTGAGCATAATATTTTGAGTGCTCATTAATGCATTCATAGCTCCTTAGATTGTTGTTTTTTATTTGGAGTAATATTTGCTTCTTTAATATAGCATACAAATCTTCTTTTGCTGATTTCAAACTTAAAAATGAACCAAATTCTTTATGCTATATCAATACACTAATATGAAAGCTTCTTAAACTCCTTTAACTGGGAGATAATAAAATTAGAGTTCTTCTTTTCCTAATTTGAACTCTCTAATATATGGTGCCAAATAAACTTAGATTAAATCCACTTTTCATTAAACTAAAATATTATTTTAAGCACTTGATTTTAAACCTCTTTGGTTATATTTTGTAGCTCGTCTCCTCTCCTTTCTTGCTACTTAAACTTGTTGTTCTATACCTTCAAATTTGTAGCTTTACTTGCACTTTTCTTGCTGCCAAAAATCAGCTTCTATGTTGTCCAAATGATTATTATAAAAATCTAAAACTTTTCAGCATTTCTACCCTTTAAAATGTTGCTCAAAACTTGCCTTCTTTGTCTTCAACTTCTCTAAATTTTTCTACTCCAAATACTATCTTCTTGATGTCAGTTTATTTTGTAATTTGTAGCTTTAGTTTCTACCAAATATTTCTTTGCTTTGCTATCCAAATCTCTCTTAAATTTATCCTGAAATTCTTCAAAACGTATCTCTCTAATATCTTGTTAATGCTACCCAAATTTACATCCAAAAACTCTTCAATTAATTTCTTCAAAAACTAATTTCTTCTCCTTTATCTCACTATCCAAAAACAACATTCAATTCCTCTAAATTGTTGCCTTCTTTTTTTTCAAATCCTCTGTTACAATACTAATATAGCTAGTCGGCTATATTAGTATTTCATAAATATATTGATTTTATTCATATAAGTAGAGGTAGTTGATTTACAATCAATAATCTATCTTTTCATATATTCATCTGCACTTGCGCTATTGCATTTGCCCATTGCGACGGGGATCTGCCCTCCTTGAGTGACATTTGATTTAATTGATTACATTCATTTCCTCGCATTCCTTATTCGATTGATTTACTTTGATCTGGTTTTATGGTTGAGTAATAATATTAATTCTATCCAAAGCTAAGTAGAAGGCGTTGCGTTCCAAGTGGTATCAGAGCAACGGTTTTGGCACTGTGGAAATAAGGTAGCTGCAAGAATTTTGTCTCGGATCCGATCACAAAAATATTCGTTCACCTCTAGGAAGGTTTGAAGAACTTTTTAATTATTTTTCCAGAGAGCGCAGTAAGAACGACACAGGCAATCCCGTTTAAAAGCTGGTAACAAGCGTAGTTGTTTACCACCAAGTTCCAAGCATTCACGGTCATTAGGTCTACAGTCAAAAATCATCCGGTGCAGGGCTCGCCAAAGATTTTGGTGACATCGTAAAGTTTTTAAAATATTAGGGTTTGGCAGACAACAAATAAGAAAATAACCCATTTAAACCAAAAACAAAATTTACTGCCACTATTTATTAGCCACATGCATGGATTTCGATAGCTGGTTTCTCTCCCAACAAGCGGTTCAAAGAAATTATCCAGCTAGAGGCTTTAAAAATCCCTGCAGCAGAAGTCTTCAGGAAGTTCTTTTCAAAAATTCGACACCCATTACACATGGAATTACTCCTTATTCTCCTCTGGTGAGTGAAGGATCATGCGCAACCAAAATACTAGCCAGATAGTAGCCAGTTCAATTAAAATTATGCGCAACCAATAAACTAATAAAATCATGCACAACCAATAAATAATCTAGACAACAGCCAATAGCATTCACCAGATAGTCATATTACTGGAGCAATGGTGTCTTAGATTACCTCACGCACACCAGTAAGCGTTCGTTCATAAGCAACCCAAAAATTTTCTCATATTTCGTTCACTCTATTTTGCTCATCTATCGTTCGCAATTTCATTAATATTACGGGTGAATTAATTGATGAAGTAACAATGAGGAAAATTTCTTCTATGAGTTCATCCAATCATCCAAGCAGTGTGGTTGAGTCATTCAAAAAATCAAATTCATAGCATCTAAACTATCATCATGACATCCAAAGTCTAGCCATTGAAGGGTTCATACTAAACCGTCTGAAAATCTAGCTATGGAAGCGTGCTTACTCATCCATCTACAATAGAAATAGTCAGATAATTCTAGCACAGTAGGTGTGGATCATATTTTGAGTGTTTGCGGTGTAGAAGGCAGTTCATGAGTTGCAGTGTAAAAGGCAGTTTGGTAAAGCATTGTGAAAACAATTAAGTGTCAGAGATATCGTCGTATTCCGTTGGCATCCCTAGAACAATTTCATCAGAGACGATGACACTCAACATTTAATTCCATTGAATAACAAATTCAAGGGAGAGTAGAATAAGGTTACAACATCTGACATGATTAAATCAACTATTGCAGCGTGTTTGCAGAGATAGAACATCGGCGTCTCCGGTTGCATTCCTTCGTAGAAGAAAGTTACAGCAGTGTATGAAACAATTGACGTAATTAATCAATGATTACATTGTATAAACATCTCGCAAGAAAAAATTTAGAGCAAAAATAAAGCAGGGCAGCTTTCCAAATTATTGCATACCTAAAAGTTATCAAGCAAAGGTTAAGTCACTGTAACGAATCAAGATCGCTCAAGCATATTTCAATCGATGGTAATAAAATCTTACTAATTCCATCAAATATTAATAAGGCAAAAGTTATCACAATCCGTTACACGATATTGGAAGAGGAAAATCTGATCAAGGTCACCACGAATGGAAGAAATTCATTTCGTGATAAGTTCTCCGATGACATTCTGGCTCTCTATCAATCAAATTAATTCAATGTGAAATTAAGATCAAAGTACATTTGATTTCATAAAAGCGCAAGCGAATATATTATTAAAATATGAGCGCAACATTATTAAACAAAAGCTCATTGGACGTGCAATATTTAGTCGGTGATTAAAGCAATTTTTGCCACAACCTTTTCCAACAACTTTTTGCAACAATTTGGCAGCAATTTTTTGACGATTCTTGGCAACGAATTTAGCAGCAATTTTTGTTGAGATAATTTGACAAATATCTTCAAAAATGCTAAAATCTAGAAGACGATGCTACAAGGCAAACAAAGAATATTTTCCAGTCCTTCTCAAGCTTTGAGGACAAAGCTTTAAAGGGAGGGAGTCATGTTACAATACTAATATAGCTAGTTGGCTATATTAGTATTTCATAAATATATTGATTTTATTCATATAAGTAGAGGTAGTTGATTTACAATCAATAATCTATCTTTTCATATATTCATATGCGCTTGCACTATTGCATTTTCCCATTACGGTGGGGATCTGCCCTCCTTGAGTGGCATTTGATTTAATTGATTACATTCATTTCCTCGCATTCCTTATTCGATTGATTTACTTTGATCTGGTTTTATGGTTGAGTAATAATATTAATTCTATCCAAAGTTAAGTAGAAGGCGTTGCATTCCATCCTCCTTCAATGAGTTTTCCAAGGGCACTTCAAGAAACTACCCTAATATTCTCTCCAATTTTCAACTCTTCTATCTCCTTCCAATGCTGCCCAAATTCATAGTTCAAAACTCTTCAAATGCTGCTCCAAAGTTATGAATTCTTCTCCACTATCTTGTTGTCCTAAAATAGTCTCTAATTCCTCCAATAATCTGCCTTAATTTTTTGTCAAACCTTTGGTCAATTAGATGTTCAAAGGCATTTCAAAATCTTCCCAAATATCTTTCAATTTATAGCTCTATGTCACCTTCAATTGTTTTCCTATGACCCTTCAAATTCTATCACAAAAATTAGCAAACATCTCCTCCATAAATCATCATTCAAAACTTTAATAGCTATCTCAAAAATATCAAATTTTTGGCCTCTTATTTCCTTTTTATCCTCGTTAGATTTTACTAAATGCTATCTTCAAATTTGACCTCTTTGTTAGCCTCTTCCTCAAGTATCTGAATGAATTGATATCTTCAAAAATATTTTTCAAAATTTGGAAAACTTCTTGCCAAATCCTTCTTCCTTTTGGACTTGTTGTTGGATGGCAATAATTATCCCAAATTCCTCTTTCCAGGAGCTTCTCCTACTTGTAATATTCTTCTTCAAACTTTCTTCAAATCTTCTCCAATGGCCACTTCTTCAACTTCTTCAATATGGCTTCTCTAGACTTCTTCTTTCTCCTTCCAACTTTACTTGAAACCTCTTCACTTGGGTTTATAAATTCTTCAATCTTCTATCTCATTTCTAAAATTTACAATAGGAACCTCTTCTCTTTGGTATCCTCCTTCTCCAATATTCAATAGGGCTTCTATTGGACTCTTTATCTCTTCTCAATATTAAATTTTCTATGGAGACCTCTTTCTTGAGTCTCCTCAATCTTCAATTTGTAGTCTTCAATATTCAATGAGGACCTCTTCTTTTGGTTTTCCTCCTTCTTCAATATTCAATGGGGCTTCTTTCTTGTGCCTCCTTAATATTTAATGTCTACTCTTTTGCTGCAACTCAAAACTAATCCATGCATGAGGAAAGCATATAGTATTTCAGGAAATCAAAGATGAAAATTTTTCTCTTTGTTGTAGGAAGCTTCTCAACATTTAAGAACTAATTTTCTGCAACAAAACTTAGACAAAAGCAATCAACCAAATCTCTAGAATTCTAAATCAATAAACTTCACTAATTATTCTTTAATATAGTGAAAAGAAATCTATTTTAAGTCCTAGTATTTAATAGGACCTCCTTCTTGGGTCTCTTAATCTCATAAATTTTAAGGTATGTCTTCAAGACCTACAAATTTATTTCTATTTTGAATTTACTCTTGGAATAGGTAAATTAAATCTCCAATATTCATTGGTTCTCCTTCAACATAGTTGAAAATACTATCTTCTCTAGTTTACATTTTTCAAAGGTAATTTCTCCAACTTCATTGGTTTTCTCCTTAACCAGTGGAAATCTCCTTTGCAACTTTTAAAATCTCATGCAAAATAAAACCTTGTTGTAGCTCTAATACAACTGTTAACATTTGATGCTAAATACTTAAAGCAAAATAATATCAAGATCTAAAATAAATATACTATATCAAATATAAGATGATGGCAATATTCTAAACATTTAAAACTCATAAATAACTTTTGCAAAAAATCATAAAATTACCAATTAAAAAATGCTCATGACTATATTAATATAGAATAAAGATCTCAAGTACATCATACTTTCACACACTCTTACTCTACATTTTGTTACATAACTCAAGGCTATAGCATGTATATATAGCCTTCTACAATGACTCTTGGATGGATATGACTCTTCTATTCCTAGTGACTCTTGGCTCTCTTTTGCACACATATGGAGCCCTATTTGATGTACACTTGTAATATGACTCTTCACTATCTTTTCCTAATCTATGGACACATGTACACATGGACTAATGTGCACATTTACATTATTGAATATAATGCACACTTTAATAATACTTGTGCATTTATTACATTGCATAAAGTAAATACTCAAATACTAACATAAGACACATAACCTAATCTAATTATGTACCCATGGTGGTACATTGTCATGTACCAAATAATGTAATATCTTCCAACAATGATCCAATAACTTTATTTTAAGAAAATTGGTTCTTTGGCCCACACTTAGAGAATTTTTGGATTTGGAGGCTTTAGTTTATTGATTTTAAAGGTTTTTACATCTCCAAAATTGGTGGAAATCCTAAGGTAGTAACCTGTTACTATAATTATTTTATTTTGGATTCTTAAATCAAATGTTTTGTATGTTTTCTTTTCTCTTTAGTCATGTTTCACGGTTCTTTCTTTCTTCTTGTCATTTCCATAATGTTTTAATATTCAACCTCTTCCATTTTATCAAGTTGTTCTTAATTTCATTTATTATATATAAATTTATGTTATTTTCTTGATATCTAAAAGTGCAAAGGGCAACTCTACATTACTTTGTTTTTAGTTATAGTGATATGATTTTCTATTACTCAAAGAGGATGAGATGATTTATCTATACTTAGAGTTAACCTAATCCACCATCTCCCCTTTGAAAATTAACTCTATATATTCCTTCATAGCTTTAGATCCTTCTAAATTCAAACACTCACATTGTAATTGTTCAATCATGCCTCTTTCTTAGATCTTCTTATTGTTTGTTCTAGATGAATACAATGGTATTTTGCATATGCTAAGGTATAGGGTCTCTATTTTCTATATTTTTAGGAGAGAAAATACTTGATCTATATCATCTTCGATTGTTATGTGATCCTCTTATTTTAACTTTAGTTTTGTTTTATGACAAAACATTTTCACATATTTTTTATAATTTTTATTTTACAATTTCTTTTCATATGTCTAATATCATGGAATTTGTGGCATAAGATTATAAATATTTTACAATTATTATGGTGAACAAGCTTTCACAATTATATTTTATAACGATGGACTTAAAAAATATTTTAAAATACCCAAGGAAACAAATATTCATTCATATATAACTAGATTTAGTTCCATAAATTTTGACTTTGTCTAGATTCACTCCCTTAATGTCTTACCAATTTTATTCAGAACACTCATGTTGGTAATCTCTAGAAAGTTGAAATAGGCTAACTCATACTATAATCCATCAAAGAGTTTTTCATCTATAAAAATAAATTTACTCCATAATTTTTAATATAAGACATCCCTCCCCATAAACTCTTGGAATTTACCCATTACTTTGTCTCTTATTTATAAACTAAATAATATTATGAAAAATCTATTTCAAAATATAATTCATAATATGTTGATATTTCATTTTCCATTTCCTTTTAATTCACATTTAAATCTTCAAGAAATTTGGGTGATATTATTAATAATGTATTATATTTTTTATATGTTTCTTTACTATTGTCATTGACTAGTAAACAATTACTTGTTGCAAGTAGGGCACCCTTATATCCAACTAAGGGTTTTTTAGATGATTTATAATTATTCATACATACCTTGTTAAAAAAAAATCAATTATTTAAATTCATCTACATTTATAAAGAAGAACTTCAAAGGTGAGGCTCATTCTTGTCTTAAAATTATTCTTTGCTTACATGATTTCAGAAAGAATAACAATTCATAAGTAATGGTCTTGAAAGGTTATATTTTATATAGGTTTGTATGATAAATTATGATTACTATTAATACATTTTGTATTTGTGAACATATATGAATTATGTTTATAAAAACTTATGATTACAATATTTTTATGCAACCTTTTTAAAAATAAACCCTTAAAAATTTTAAATAAATATTTTAGTCACGATCTAAAAATATAAAGTATTTTTTTATATATATTTTTTGGCTGAATAATAAGGGGTTGTACTCGGGTCCTTGGCCCTCAAAAAATTACAAATATATTATTTAGAGCTTGATGGTTTACAAATAGATACACCTCTCATCTCAATTAATACGCTATAGCTAGAAACCTACATCATTTTACATAAAATATCTGAATTCTTGATTTTCATTTTTTGGATCTTTTCAATTTCTATAAGAATACGATTATTCCATATTTTAGCATTATTCTTGACATTTCCTATAGAATCCTTCACAATACCAAAAATTCACCTCTACTATCTATGCCTTGCATCTTAGTAGAGTAATATTTCTAAAACATTGCACTATCATAGTCTGCTTTACCAAATCTAGATTGCTAGTTTCCTTCCTGAAACACAAGTGCAACCACAAAAATTATAATAAATAGTTTATATGAAAACATATTATTGTTACAAATTAAAGAAGATATTACCAATGGAAAATTTTAAAGTAAATCTTAATCATTAATTGATTCATACAATCAACATTTTCTTGTCGGCTTCAACTAAACTTACTACTTCCTCTAACCATGGAAAGGAGAATTTAACTTCACAATCCTAAAAAAAAAACCCTCTATTGGCTAGTATATCTGCACATTTATTTCCTTGTCTTAATGTATGTGTAAACCTGATTTATTCAAACTCTTTAACAATATCTTGAATTTCTACAATATCTCTTGTATGATCCATGGAGCCTTTTCTTTCCTCAAAATTGTATTTTTTAATATGAGAGAATCACTTTGATCCATACTCTATTCCATTTAATTTTTTTATATATTTTCATCCTTATAATCCACCCAATATTTAGATTCATTATCTATCTTAAATCCACTATTGAAAGTGTAATGAGACAAAATATCTCCTCTATTATTTCTAATAATTTTTCCTCCTCCTAAAGGTCCTGGATTTCCTTTAGATTCTCCATAAAAATTTAACTTAACCCACTCCACATCTGGTGTTTTCCATTTTATATTATTTTTCTTCTTTTTGCTTCTCTTTTTTTTTTTTTAAAAGAGGGTAAAAATTTATTAACTCAACAAAACATTCATGATACAAAGAAAAAGCAGAAGCTATTCAGACATATCAGCTCTCAATAAAGAAGAGAGAGATTGAGAGCAATCAGAAGAAAGTTGAGACCAATTTTGAACATCCCAACCATCTTGAAACTTAGAAGCCCATTTAGCTAACAAATCCGCTACCCTATTCCACTACCGAGGAATATGCACAAAAGTAATGAATTCCAAGTGAGCAGAGATATTAAGAATTTTCCGAGCAACCCAACTCAACCGCCAACAACCATGAAGACTATCTCCAGAATTTAACAAATTTATAACAATCTGAGAATCAGATTCACAAACAATCCGACGCCAACCCAAAGCATACCCTTGCTCCAAAGCATATAAAATTGCGAGTGCTTCCATGAAGTTATTAGAATGATGTCCCTTAAAGCAAGAGAAAAAAAATTGGATAGTACCACTACTATCCCGCCCCACACCACCAATACCAGCATTACCCGGATTACCCCGGGAAGATCCATCCGTATTAATTTTTAGCACTCCCGGAGGAGGTGGATTTTCCTCTACTTTTCTTTTGATTTCATGGTTTGTCAATCAATTTAATAAAATAAAGTTAACCATGAAATAAAATCTCTAATATTTTGGTGAGGGTTTTCTCTTTTGGATCATATTAGGGTTTGGTCACTTCCAAAGCCATGTCATGGCAATGGCAGTGAGGGATATCCCTCCATATCCAAAATCCTCCTTTCGATATGTTACCATGAAAACTACCTTCATATTCAAGAATGTTGGTAATGACTCATTTTTCTTGTTCTCACTACCTCCTCTATTGGACCAATCAAAACCACATATCAAATTCTTGGATTGGATCCATACCCAACCACTGGATTATGATGGAATTTCCTTTAAATGTATTACCTATAATTAATATGGTAATTTCTCAAGGAACTATCCCACTAATGTACAACATGAGACAAAGAAGGAATATCAATAATTCCAAATACTAAGAAGAAAACAACAAAGAATATCTAGAAGTAGAAGAATGAGGCCTCAACCATTACCAAAAAAATAAAACAATAATAAGTTCTCTATTTTATCACAAAATGAGGAAGAGGAACATCAAAGGACATTGAAAAAGGGGAAATATATAATACATCCTAAAACAAAAGATGAAGTGGAGGAAACTCAAGCTACCAAATAAAATCTTCAGGAAGAATTTGAAGAATTAAAAGACTCGGTTAGCAACAACAACGATTCTAGGAGAAACCTCAACCATTATATATTTTATTAGAGGGAGGAAATCTAATCAAGAGTTAAGAACATAACAAGCAAATATAGAGATTCATAAGAAAGCACAAAAAATCTTAGACTTCAACAAGGTTAAGAATCCAGTTAAGAAATGTAGGTTCTATTATGGAATGAAATGGGATTAGGTAGTCCCTTGGAAAAAATCTACTTAAGTCAATTAATAGCCCAATAAAATTTAAAGGTTATCTACATTCAAAAAAATAAATTGTTAGAGAAATTAGCAAGATTAAAATGGATTCTTAGACCTAGAAGCGATAGATTCATCAAGTGCCTCAGGGGGCTTCTCCTTGCATGGGATAATTAGGCCCTAATATGTATTAATAAAACAAGACACTTAAATTGGATAATACCTTCTTTATCTTCTCCATAGGGATAAACTTGGAGCATAGTCAATTTTTATGGACCAAATAGCTCAGTATTAAAACAATATGCTTGGAAAATTCTTAGCATTGGATTCGTCAATAAATAACCCCAAAACTAATTATAGTAGGGGACTTGAATGCGACTTTATCCCAATGAAAAAAAAGGAGGTACTCCCTAAAAAGACCTTATAAAGACTTGGTTATGCAAATTATAATTAAGCAAAATATTTAAGACATTATCCATAGAAATGGAAACTTTGCATGGACAAATAGAAGAGTTGGGGTTAAATTCATTGCAAAAATGTTAGATAGATTCTTGATACAAGAAGATATACTATTCAAGTATCCTCTCGTATCAAATGGTATGATTCAAATTTTGGTCTCAAATAATAAGCCTATCTATTTGGATACAAGTGATAGCACTCTTAGAAAAATAAATATTGCTTTCAAATACAATCTAAAATTGATGGAGCATAAGGATTTTGCACCTTTAGTAGAAAGTATCTAGAAGCAACAATTCTATAAAAAAAATCTCGAAGAGGTATGGAAAATGAAAATTTTAAATCTCATGAAAGCCATTAGGGACTGGATTTCCAATAAGACTAAAGTTAAAAATAGTTCAAGCATATTGCTACAACGGATGGAGGAAGTAGATCAAGAGATAGGTGATTAGCTTCCAACACCTAAATAGGAAGAAGATGACTCTGGTTAAACCAATAAATGGATCAAGCTTTCAAAGAAGAAGAGGCACATTGGAGACTTTGATCAAGAATGATTTGGCTCAAGAAAAAAACAAAAATAAAAATTATTTTCATCTAAAAACAATGCAACACTACCAATGAAATACAATCACAGAGATTCACAAAATTGAAGAAAATTATTTTGTTCAAGCAATCATAAAGGAACTAGAAAGAGATCATAACTCAAATCTTATCACAAAAACAACAATAAATCAACAGGATCAGACCACTCTCCCGAATAACATCCTCATTTTTTAAATAATAGAGACAAACAATAATAAGTTCTCTATTTTATCACAAAATGAGGAAGAGGAACATCAAAGGACATTGAAAAAGGGGAAATATATAATACATCCTAAAACAAAATATGAAGTGGAGGAAACTCAAGCTACCAAATAAAATATTCAGGAAGAATTTGAAGAATTAAAAGACTCAGTTAGCAACAACAATGATTCTAGGAGAAACCTCAACCATTAGATATTTTATTAGAGGGAGGAAATCTAATCAAGAGTTAAGAACATAACAAGCAAATATAGAGATTCATAAGAAAGCACAAAAAATCTTAGACTTCAACAAGGTTAAGAATCCACTTAAGAAATGTAGGTTCTATTATGGAATGAAAGGGGATTAGGTAGTCCCTTGGAAAAAATCTACTTAAGTCAATTAATAGCCCAATAAAATTTAAAGGTTATCTACATTCAAAAAAATAAATTGTTAGAGAAATTAGCAAGATTAAAATGAATTCTTAGACCTAGAAGCGATAGATTCATCAAGTGCCTCAGGGGGCTTCTCCTTGCATGGGATAATTAGGCCCTAATATGTATTAATATAACAAGACACTTAAATTGGATAATACCTTATTTATCTTCTCCATAGGGATAAACTTGGAGCATAGTCAATTTTTATGGACCAAATAACTCAGTCTTAAAACAAGATGCTTGGAAAATTCTTAGCATTGGATTCGTCAAGAAAGAACCCCAAAACTAATTATAGTAGGGGACTTGAATGCGACTTTAGCCCAATGAAAAAAAAGGAGGTACTCCCTCAAAAGACCTTATAAAGACTTGGTTATGCAAATTATAATTAAGAAAAATATTTAAGACATTATCCATAGAAATGGAAACTTTGCATGGACAAATAGAAGAGTTGGGGTTAAATTCATTGCAAAAATGTTAGATAGATTCTTGATACAAGAAGATATACTATTCAAGTATCCTCTCGTATCAAATGGTATGATTCAAATTTTGGTCTCAAATAATAAGCCTATCTATTTGGATACAAGTGATAGCACTCTTAGAAAAATAAATATTGCTTTCAAATACAATCTAAAATTGATGGAGCATAAGGATTTTGCACCTTTAGTAGAAAGTATCTAGAAGCAGCAATTCTATAAAAAAAATCTCAAAGAGGTATGGAAAATGAAAATTTTAAATCTCATGAAAGCCATTAGGGACTTGATTTCCAATAAGACTAAAGTTAAAAATAGGTCAAGCATATTGCTACAACGGATAGAGGAAGTAGATCAAGAGATAGGTGATTAGCTTCCAACCCCTAAATAGGAAGAAGATGACTCTGGTTAAACCAATAAATGGATCAAGCTTTCAAAGAAGAAGAGGCACATTGAAGACTTTGATCAAGAATGATTTGGCTCAAGAAAAAAATAAAAATAAAAATTATTTTCATCTAAAAACAATGCAACACTACCAATGAAATACAATCACAGAGATTCACAAAATTGAAGAAAATTATTTTGTTCAAGCAATCATAAAAGAACTAGAAAGAGATCATAACTCAAATCTTATCACAAAAACAACAATAAATCAACAGGATCAGACCACTCTCCCGAATAACATCCTCATTTTTTAAATAATAGAGACAAATAATATCTCTATTCAACAATAATTAAATATTTAGAAGAACTTATACATTCACTGCCCAAGGAGAAAGCTCCAGGACAAAATGTCTTCACCAATAATTTTTATTTGTAGATTTATGAAATTATAAGAGATGACCTATTGGAAATGATAGAAGAGATAAGGATAAGAGGTAAGCTATCTAGGACAATCAACTCCACTTTTTAGCTTTAATTCCAAAAGGAAAAAATATAGTTACTTTTGATAAATTCATAACTATGTCTTTGTGCAATTTCACTTATAAGATGATGACTAAAATAATAGAAATACAATTAAAAGGAATATTAATGATTTTATAGAGCTAGAACAAGGGGATTTTATTCTAGGGAAACTGTTGGGGCCAAATGTGACCCATGTGCCTCCCCATGCATCATAACCTCCTGTAGTTATGATCTTTAGATCTCAGGCCTCATATTGAGGGGGTGTGTCTAGTGCCCCACACCATGCATGGTGAACACCAATCCTAGGGATTCTAGGGGAGTCTGTGATGTGGCTCCCATCAAACAACCTCTAGGATTTTTTATCCAAGGTCAGCTCCTTGTGTTTGAATGTGGTATTTCATGCTCATATTATTTTGGTCCTACTCTACAAGGTATATATGAGGAAAAGGAAAATAAAGAAAGAGATAAAGTCAAGAAATATAAATTACTCAAAAGAAATAAAATCAATAAATGACAAGAAAAGTAAAATATAGAAAGGCAAATTTTAACTGATCTATCTACAGGTTGTGATGCACCAAAGAAAATAATATTACCCTCCTGCATCATGGTGGTTCAAGTTAACACATGTGTAGCGGCCGATACTGCATGAGAAACATGTGTCCCTCTAAGACACACAACAAAGTAAAACACCTACACAAAAACAAGGACAAGGATTTCATAAACAGTGAGATTCTTATTAATGTGAAATCCAAATTACATGCATGAAGAGAGAGAAGAGGTTTGAAAACTACTTGACCAGCTAAATAAGGCTCATGCTAGGTTGAGACACAAAAGGGAATGAAGGAAAGCATCCCTTAGGAGATATATGTCTTTTGATAATTTATAATAAGGATAATGATACATATTATAGATAATACATGAGGCTTGCTTCTTTCCAAAATTTGAAATGCCTCATTTCAAAAATTCTTGCCCAGGGTACCTTGTAATGATGATGTGCAAACCCAAGATTGTTTGGTCTTGGGTTTGCTAGAGGTGAGATTGTATCACCCATGCTAGAGATTTGTTGTAGAGATATCCTACCATTTATGTCCTAAGATCTATAGTCTTTCCTCTAGAGTTCTCAAGATGAAGCTTTCAATATTATACTTTCCATATAGAAACATGACCATACCTCTCTGGGAACTAAGTACCTTTGCATAAAATTATAGGTAGCAAATACACATCCCAAAAGAAGAAGTGACAAGAGGATTTGTTGAGTTTGACAATTTTGACAAGTTTTGTAAATCGTACAAATAGGATCAAACCGTACAAGTAGGACGTAAATCGTACAGAGTGAAGGGAAAATCATACAATGTGTAATTAAATGAAATGAAATGCATGGGAATGCAATTTAAGATGTAATTGCGCATGAATTTGATAAATTATGTGTTTAGACTTGGTGAAAGTCATAATTATGCATTCCGTTATGCATGGGAAGTTGTGAATAATGAATTTCCTTAGGAATCACTTTGGAACATCTTGGGCAACATTATATAAGGCTCCCTTTTAATTTTTGATAGTCTGGTTAGTCTGGGAATGCTTGTGAGTTTTAGCTATGTTTTGGTCTGAATAGTATGAAGTATTGATGCATTGTTGAGTACCTTTTTAGTGATTGTATGACATTGTTGATAGTTAATGGAGAAAATAAAAATTCATAGCTTTCTATCATGTACTGTATGATCCTAGAATGGTAGTATAGTGTTTTGCAGTTTATCTTTGTTGCATGTACTTCTTTATGGTTGATGTTGATACTTAATTCTTTGCTATGGAAGAATTAGACTAAACCAGTGCTGGTGTGAACCTTATAGATGATCTATGATGAGTATGATATCACTAAATATGTATGAAGGCTATTGTATAATTTCTAGACATTGCCATTGGATATAGAACTCTCTTAAACTTTGATGATGTAACTTGCATGTTAGTAGAAATGGATTAATTGCCATGTTAAACATTTACAAAACTTAGTTGAGAGAGATTGGTCATGAATAAAATCCAATTGGTCAACATTTTGTACTTTTTTTTGTACAAATTGTATACTAGAGCTCTTACAAATCGTATAGAAAGAACTTACCCGATTTGGTAGTTTATACGATTAAGGAAAACTTACCCGATTTGGCAGTATTGGGGAATCAACAGTTTAGTTACAAAAATGTGTATGAAAGATTGCAAAACCAAATATGAAGGATTGGACGAGTGTGAAATCATACATTATCTATCACTGTATGATTTGGGATCGTACAATGGTACGATTTGGATTTTGTACAAGTTGTTCTATTATCACAAATTGGCAGTTGTAAAAACTATACGATTGTACGATTTGGTCCATCGATTAGGAATAGCCAAGTGATCATTATAAGACTTTTGGAACCACCTCCGCACCAGGAATACTATACCCCTATGCTAAAAATTTGTGGGGTCTAATACAATGATAGCAGTCCCATTTTAGGGGTATGATGGGCCTACAACCCTCCATGTGGAGGTTTCGAGGGTAGGAGCCCCCTAAAGCAAAATTTGCCCTCCTAATTTTTTGGATAATGGTTTGAGGTAATTTTATTGAAATCTATTTATCACGCTTCGAGCATTTCTTGATCTGGTTGAAGTCCCTCATGGTAGTCTCCCCTTTTTGCTTTATTTCAATATTTTGGTAACTAACATTGTTATTGATTGTTGGAATTGACTAGGTGTCTCCAAACCAAACTTCTTTTTTTGGTTCTAACTACTTGGTTAGCTACAATGCTTTATGATTATTGGAATTTTGGTGATGTCATATTTCTATGAGATCTTACTGTGTGAGTCTAGTTGTTAGGGCCTTTGTGCCTACATTTATCTGCATTTTGTCTTAGGGATCTGGTTCATTTTATTTTATCTTGTATCCTCACTTGATTCTTGGATGTTTCAATATTTAATTGGAACTAACCTTCAAAAGTTGCTAAATGGCCATGTTCTGCCTAAGTCTAGTGATAATTGAATACAATTTTGATAACTCATGGATATCCTCAACTTGATGAGGATAAGGAATCTAGAAAGCCAATGACTTATCCATTGGGTATGGAGTCAAAAATTTGGGGGATTTTGAGGGAAAGGGTAATGGAGGTGGACACATTGGTTACAATCTCTTGCTCAGTTTGGATGGAAGAGTTATTTTAATCAAAATAGTATTAGCAAGTCTTCCCATATATAAAATGTTGGTGTATCATGAACCCTTATATATCTTGCATAAGTTAGATGCAATGTTAAGAAATTTTCTATGGCAAGGGGGAAGACAATTAGATAGGAAAAAGTTCCATTTGATCAATTGGGATATTGTTACCAAGCCAATGGATCAAGGAGGTCTAGGAAAAAAAAAAATGGTCAGCAAGGAACTAACTGCTAAGCTACTTTAGAATCTGCTCACTCCACAGACTCTTCATGAAAGCAAAACTTAAAATGTAAATATCTAAACAACTCTAATAGGTCCCTGCTCATAAAAAGTGTGAAAAGTAAATCAAACTCCTAAATACATTGTGGAAGCTAAAGATATTAGATTAAACCATACCTCTTGGATTCTAGGGGATGGTAAACAAATTAATTTATAGGATGATCTAGTCTTGGGAGGATCTCCAATCATTAAGAATTATTTTCTAAAACTAAAAGCAAACCTACAACAATTGGGTGTTAACTCTCTTGCACACTTAATTGAATGTGTGAGAGATCCACCCCTGCCACATCTTGACCAAGACTCATGGAGACAACTTCACATCTAAACTAAAGGTATAAAACTTTCTCCCCAAGTTCCAAATCAACTTATATGGGGATCTATTAGTTGATCATGTGTTTACATAGTCAAACAAAGGATATTATTACAACAGCAAGGTCAGAAGAACTCAACCATAGCTAAGCTATAGAATTACAAGGTTTCCCCCAAACTTTAAACCTTCCTTTGGTTGGTGCTCCAAAAAAAGATTCTTACTGGAGATAAACTCATTAAGAGGAATATCATGGGGTCTCATATTTTCTATAGGTATCTTAAGAACGATGAAATAAGATCACATATGTTCTTTCAATGTACAAAAGCAGTTAAAATTTAGATTGAAATACCCTAGCAACTAGGATCAACACTATCAGAAACCTTCAACTCAAAAAATTGCCTAACCAATTAGGACTAAATGTACAAATGAGGACTAAAGGACAAACACCTTATCAAGTAGATATGGTATTCAATGCCAATATTTATCATTTGGTACATATGGAATAACAAAAATAACATAATGTTTGATGATAAAAGAACTAAATTTCAAGTGTTAACCAATAGAGTGTCAAGAGAGATAGTCTTGAACACAAAAGCTATGTATCATACACAACAAGACATTAGGATATTAAGAAAAAAGGAGATACAACTGTTACACAAAATGGATCTCCACAATCTCCTAAAATTTGGGCCACAGGTTAGAACAATCAAACCTCCACAGATAAAGTTCATTGACTTTTCTTTGATGGAGCCTCTAAATCAAACCTTGGTCATGCAACGACTGGTGGTGTGAATTTGTGATACTAGTGGCACCACACTATGAAATGCTTTAGTTCAAAATCAATTTGAAGAAAACAACCAATAATTTACAAAATTGATAGGTTATGAAATGGAACAAAAATTAGCTGAAGAACAAGGCATTAAACAACTCCATGTGTATGGTGATTAGAGACTTGTGATCTCTACCCTATCTAAAGAGAAGGATTTCTCATCAGTCAAACTACAAATAGTTTAGAAAAGACTAAGAGAATTGGAGCAAAAGTTTGAATATATACAATAATCCCATTTTGGAAGGTGGTATAATATGGTGGTTGGTGGCCTTGCAAATGAGACCATAATTATAGACTATTTGTATATCAAAATAATAAGAAAAAATAAAAACAGACAACATGAGTGACATAAGTAATAGGAAGTATATGGTAATTTTGGAGCCTTTGGAGATTCTGGAGCCTTCATAGACTTCAACACCCGTAGAGATTTTTATACCTCGAAACAACCCTAGAACATTGCGTGATTTTGGAGCTTTTGATATTTCAAATTTTCTCAGTGATTATGATACTCTTTGCATCTCTAGCACCCTTGGTATACGGTTGCACTTGTTGCAGCATTTAAATTTGTTTTTGTTGTGTATTCCTTCTTTGGATAATAATCTTATGACCTCCGAACAATTCAAACTACTTGTTGGATAATTATTCTTTACAAATTAAACATTAATATATATATATATATATATATATATATTTAAATAATTTTTATAATAAAAACATAAAATAATAAAAATGAATATCTACAGAATTTTTTATTCAAGTACGGTCAACTAAAGGTTTTAAAAGATAAATGATATGTTTAAATTTTATATATTAAAAAAACTGTGACTTATAAAAACAATTTAAAATGGATTTGACGTCAAAGAAAAAAACAAAAAAACTCACATTTACTTATTCAACATTGAAGATCGCCTGGAAATTAATGTGATTCGTTGGTGCTCTGTTTTTCCTTTTTGGCATTTCTGGATTGGCCGCCGCCTTTCTAAATCGAAATCCTGACTGTCGATAGTCAAACCTAATCAATCCGCCAACAAATTCGGCTGTTACCAAGCGCGCCTTATCCTTTCAAGATAGGGTGCTATCTGGACATACTATATAAGAGCGGATCGCCTGATGCTTGGCTTTTTGTGGGTAATGTTCTTCACATAATGGCGACCCAATGGAGTTTGACAGTCTGCGTAATCTGCCTGAGCTTAACCATGGCCTCAGCCGCTTCTGCTCAAGGTATATTATTTTTTTTTTCGTATTAAAAATTAAGAATCCCCTTCCATGCCCAGGGCAGATTGTTAACTGTATAAAAACATTTGCTGGTTGGGTTATGGTTCAGGTTCTACGAAGACGATCCAGCTGAAAAACAGTTGCAGATTTTCTGTGTGGCCTGCCATAGCTTCAGGGAATACCCACGATGATGATAGCCCCGACAATATACCGACACTGCTTAATGCGGGGCAGACAGCTTCTGTAACGTTGAACTCATCGTGGTCAGGAACCATTTGGGGAAGGCAGGGCTGCGTCTTCGGACAGTCTGGAACTGGCCAATGTGATTCCGGTGACTGCAGAGGAAAGCTGCGCTGTGATCATGCTGGTGCCGGGGAACCAATGCCATCTGCAATTACTGTGGCTGACTTTACGGGCGGATCCTCTGCTGTGAGTCTCGAGGATGGCTACAACATTCCAATCTCTCTCCAAGTTTCTGGAAATAATAATGGCCCCAATTGCAAATCCATGGCGTGCACTGCCGATGTGGCTTCTGTTTGTCCCAAAAATTTACAAGTAACCAAAGGTGGGTCGGTTATCGGTTGTAGTGGCTCATGTAGTGCGTATTTTAGATCGTGCAGTCCGCCTGAGTTCGCATCGGCATTCGAAAAGGCATGCCCGCAGGTGTTTCCTTTCCAGGAGGCATCATTGTGTTCTGCGACAGTGTCTTACACGCTTACTTTTTGTGCTACAAACTGAAACATAGGCCTGCCTGCAAAAGCTGTGAAGCCTCCTTCAATCTCTTGATTGAAAAGATGGTGGATTTAATAAATATGTTTTTAAATTTTTTTCTCACCTATCTTTAATGGTGGATAAAATAAGCATCTTTCTCACCATACAATTTCCAACACTAATGAACATCGTTGAACGATAAGACTGGATTGAATGGTAAGATTGTGGATGTAACCATGGAAAAAAATATTGTTGAAAAATAAATGAGTCCGTTTTTGGATTTCAGACTATGGCACTACGTCAGATTTTGAAAAGATTAAAATAAAATATGTACGCCAAACATACCAACAGCCAATAAATAAAAACGCAAATACAAGCGAGTTAGCATTCACAAGTATACAAAGGACAATTCATAAAGTCAAATTGAAAAGTTTCTTATTTGGCATGTTGCTTTCTAAAGAATTAATATATTAGTAAATTCTCACAACTTTGAATTTGTTTCAATACAAGAGATAAAATCAAATAGAGAGGAAAGTAGAACAGATTCAAAAGACCTAAAAGACAAATATTGTCAAGTGAGAACTTTTAGAGGTTTTACAACTATATAGGACAATAAAAATGTTTAAGAATTGTTAAATTCAATGAGTAATTGGGTTATTGGTTTTTTTATAAGGGAAAATTTGAGAATTTTATGATTCAATATAGTTAATATTTATTTTAGTTGTTGGAAATTTATTTATTTTGAATTTAATAATAAATCATAATTGTAAGTTTTATATTTTAGAAGGGTACTTTATAAGAACTTCAATATAATAATGTCTTTATTGAAGAAGGGTAGAAACCTTGGGTGGTTTAAATTTGTAAAAAGAATACTAACAACTAACTTTGTAGGTGGTGGAGAGTCATCTCCTTGTATTTATGAGATAAGGGTAGAATAACTTTATAAGATGACAATGAACTATGTTGGTCGATGGTTTTTGTTCCCTTTCTCACCCAATTTCCAAATTTTTGCCTGAAGAACACAAGCTTATACTGAGAGGGGGGGTGAACAGTATAAGACCACTTTTTACTTTTCTTTCCCAATAAATATTATGCAATGTAAAGATAGCAATATCAACAGTAGTAATAAAAGCAATGCACAAATCACCACACACAATAGAGACACCAATTTTACGTGGTTCACCCAATGTGGGCTACTCCACGGAGAAAATATTTCACTAAAATTTTCTCAATCAATATCTTGGGAATCCTTTCCCTATTACAATGTTTATGGACCTCTGTCCAAAGGAGACACCAATCCCCTAATCAAGTTCATGGATCTCTATCCATAGGAGAACTCCTTTCTCCTTAGCTTTGATTGGTGATCTTCTAGAAGAACTATTTCCCCCACTGCTCTGGCTAATGGATCTCTATCCACTGAAGACACCTATCCTCACTGCCCTGGCTAATGGATCTCTATCCACTGGAGACTGTCATCCTCTATACTCTTTCACCTTCCAAAGCTTGCTCTCAAATCTACACTAAACATAGTCCTTTGGTCTAGCACAAATCTGCTCAATCTCTATCTCTTGTTTGGCACAAACCTATCCTCAAATCTGCACCAAAATCTATCCTCGAATCTATACTAAACATAGTCCTTCAGTCTAGCACAAATCTATCCTCAATATCTATCCTCAAGCCTTACACAAAGCTTGAATCAATCTCAAATCAACTCTTCTAGATCTGCCCCAAACCTTAACTCAAGGTTTGAACAAATCAATCAACTCTGCTCACAAGTCTTCTCAAAGACTTATCTCAAATATACCTTGTAAGCTTCCACAAAATCTCACACTAATCTATCCACAAGTCCTCTCTAGAACTTGCCCAAATCTTCTCAACAAGTCCTCACTAGAACTTATCCAAATCTGCTCTCAATCTGTATTGTAAGCTTCCACAAAATCTCACACAAATCTTTCCACAAGTCCTCTCAAAGACTTACCTCAAATCTGCTCAACAAGTCCACACTAGAACTTGTCCAATCTCATAGAAACATAAAGAGAATTGTTAGAGACTCAATATGCTTCACATTCATCACAATGCTCAATCACTCAATCACTCTTTTAGAAACATATAAAGAATTGTTAGAGACTCAATATGCTTCACATTCACCTCAATGCTCAATCACTTTCAATCACTCTTTTAGAAACATACAGAGAATTGTTAGAGACTCAATATGCTTCACATTCACCTCAATGCTCAATCACTTTCAATCACTCTTTTAGAAACATACAAAGAATTGTTAGAGACTCAATATGCTTCACACTCACAAACTCTCAATCACTTTCAATCTCTCTTTTATCACAGAAACATATAGAGAATTGTTAGAGACTCAATATGTTTCACACTCATCAATACTCAACCTCTTTCTCAAATTTAGAATATAGAATAATTTATTTCATAGAACTTGAACTATCACTTCACACATCCACTTGACTAGGCTCAACCAACTCTACTCAACCAATCACTCAATGAAATAATCCTTTCTCACAAACCCTAGTCCAAGCATATGAACACTCACTCAAATATTTCCAACAATGCTTATCAACCAATCTCACATAACAATGATACTCATGTTCTTTGCAAACCCTAGTTCAAGTTCTTCACTCAATCACTCACTTCAACAACAATGCTTATAAACAATCTTCACATAACAATGATACTCATGATCTTTGCAAACCCTAGTTCAAGTTCTTCACTCAACTATTCACTTCAACAACAATGCTTATCAAACTAGATGCATAGCATTCACTTCACAATATCTCAACAACTCAATAAGGAAACCTAATCAAATCCTTTTCACTCCAAAGTTATTTTCCAGAAAACCAACCAATCAACTCAATCAAGGAAGAATGTGCCCATACCTTTTTTCTTGATGAGAAGTAGACCACACAAATCTGCCACAATCATAAACACTTCTTTGCCAAACTCAAGGAGGTTAGATGTCAAAATATTACTCCAATAATCTCTCAAAAATATTCCTTGGACACAAAAATAATCAATTCTCAAATATACCTTATTTCTCCCTTTTAAAATTAACACTCCTCAAACCATACATAAAAACAATTACTTGGATACACCTTATCAACTCCAACTTAAAATAATATCCAACACCACAAAAATCACAACCAATCTTTCTAAAACACCTTTATTTCTTTTTCAAACCCTAAAACAAATAATATAAAAAATTTATTTTGCAATATCCTTATAACTCCCTAAAACCTCATATACCACATGAAATATGCAAAAATTAATTTTTAATACCTCAACAACCTTTTTCGACAAATCCGGTGCTCAAACTTTAATGCATACCTTATTATCCTTCAAAAGGGTTTTCGGCATGATTCGATCCACCGTCTCCCCAAGCGCCAAGCACCTTAGCACCTTGGAGCCCACCACATGGGCTAGAAGCATCCACGTGAAGGAAGAAAATATTCCTCCCCTTTCTACCAATGTCCACCATGATTTCCAACCAAAATGCAAAATGAAATATCCTTCATGGGGGATTCGAACCTACGCCTGTCATTGCCCTAATGACTTGCCACTACCGCGCTTGCCAACTACGCTACCGATAGTTGGTGACCAAGGCTCCCTCCTTGGTGTATGATGTAATCTCACCTTCTCTTAGCACTTTAAACAAAACACAAAGCTCTCTGTTGCACCCACGATTCACATAAACACATAGCATAAGATTTAATTCAAAATATTCGAGGGCTTATGGTAAGGTGGGTAATCCTCCTTTTATACACATGGTAAATGTTCTTCCCACATCGATGCTTAGAAATTCAATTTTAAATTTTGAATTAATTTTAATAACCCTCCTTAGGGTTAGTTAAATATTAATATAAATTAATCTTATAATTAATATTAAAATTTATTAATAATTAATTTAAATAGCTTTAAGTAAATTAAATTATAAATTAATTTATAATAAAAATTATATTAATTAATTTATAATTAATTTAAAACTTCCCTTTATAATATTATAAAAGATATTATAATATTATTCACTTGGGATTTTTGCACTTTAGACCATATCTGATGTCCTGAAATCGGGTCTTGATCAACTAAAACTGGAGAACCTAAAACTGATGCTGCCCACTGAAACTACCACTGACTGGTGCTGAAATATTGACATCAATGACCACTCACTCTTGACATCAATGACAACTTATCTACTCAAAATGTCCAACAATCTCCCCCTTTGTCATTGATGGCAACCCAAATTCTTTTTACCAAAACTTGACCTTTTTCCTGTTCTTCTCCCCTAGGAAATTGCTCCCCTTGACTCAATGCTCTCTCCTTAAACCAAATATCTCCCCCTTACTCAAATCTCTCCCCCTTTGACATCAATGGCAAAGGGTCACCTTTGGGGCTCGGGGCTAAGAATGAATCTCTTAGCTTAGCCCCTCCCCCACCTCCTCTTGAGGTGGTTAATTCTGGGGTGGGAGTATTTCTACTCCCTACAAGCACTGGTCTTTACCTTTATCCTCTTTCCTTCTCATCTGATCTTTCTGATTCCTTTGACTATTCCTCTCCATGTCCATGTTCTTGTTCCTATCCATGTCCATATTCTTATTCTCCATATCCATATTCCTATTCCTATTCTTGTTCATGTTCATATCCATGTTCCTATTTTTGTTTATGTTCTTGTTCATGTTCATATCCATATTCCTGTTCTTGTTCCTATTCCTATTCATGTTCATGCTTGGTTATGGAATGTCTGCTCTACACCACTTTGTTGTATGTCCATCATTATTGCACTTATAACACTTAATGTTATTATTCCTTGGAGGTGCAAATATCTTAGGATTTCTCCTAGTGAAGCCATATCCTTTTCTGTCATGAACTCTGCAATTCATTGCCTTGTGACCAAACTGATTACATGAGTAGCAATACCCATGGAAAAGTTATCTGTTCCTAAAATTCCCATATTCCTATCTTTCATGTGTCCTACACTATGAAGCCATGTGCCCAAATCTGTGACATGAGAAACATCTTCCATTGAAGTTTCCTTGTCTTGACCTCATTGGTCTCTTAGTCTCTCTTAACCTATTCTGATTGTTGTTCCATCTGTTTCTTCTTTGTGCATTGTTCCTTTCCTTGTTGAACTTTCTGTTGTCCAACTCATCCTCAGAAGTCTCACTTTCTCTTACACTATCTTCTTCTGAAGTTTCTTCTTCTTCAGAACTTGAGGTTGACTCTTCTTCTTGTTTCTTTTGAGCTTGTTCAAAACCAAGACCTATTTTGTTTGTTGACCTTCTTTGTACCTTGATCATCTTATCTACAATATTTGAACTCTTTCCAAACTTGTGTAGCTTATCCTTGGATTTCTCTAAATCTTCCCTTAGTAGAGCTACTTCTTGTTCTAACTTTTCACATTCTAAGACCTTTGCTTCTAGCTTATCCTTGAACTTCTTTGTCTTAGCCATTGACTTGTTTAGATCCTCTATAAGCTTTCCTCTTTCTTCATCACATTCTTGAAACTAAAATTCAAGTTGGGAGTTTTGCTTTCTTACCTTCTTTAAAGTTTTAAGAGCATAAATAAGCTCTCCCTCAAGATCAACTCCTCCTTTTTCTGATTCTTCCTCTATTTGTTTGCCTTTGTCAACATCTTCATTCTTTTCTGACTTGTCTTCTATAGGATCACCTTCTTCTTCTTCTAGTGCCATTAGAAGATTCTCTTCTGGTCCTTCTAGTGCATCCTCATATTCATCATCACTAAAACTGAAACCATCCCTTGTACAACTATCTTCAAGATGTCCAAAATTACCACATCTAAAACACTTGAGAATTATTGGTGACCTTTTCTTGACTTCTTCTTTTTCTTCAATCATAAATAGGACTTCATCTTTATCATTATCTGAAAAACTATTATCACTATCACTTGAGTACTTACTTGCCTTGTCTGCATAGTAGCTCTTCTTTTATCTTTGAAAGAACTTCTTTCCTTGTCTGCTTTGTCCATCCTTACCTTTCTTTTGGTACCTATATTTTTCTGATTCCTTGTTCCTGTAATCCTATTTTTCTTCATCATTGTTATTTTTAGCTTCTCGACAATCAGTTGCATAATGACCATACTTTCCACAGTTGAAGCATCTAATAGATTTTGCATCTTTAAATCTTCTTGAATCCTTATTCCTTCTACCATAATTAGCTTCTTCATCACTGGATGACTCATTGCTCGATTCTGACTTCTTACCCTTTGTTTCCTTAATTGCTTTAAAGGTTGCTTCCTTCCGAATATTAGGTTCCTCTTTTGTTCTTAACTCAAAATCTATAAGAATACCAAGTAACATATCTCTTGTCAAAGAATCACCATATTTTGATTCTTCTATAGCAGAAATATTTTCACTAAATCTCTTTGGAAGAGATCTTAAGACCTTATCACAAACATCTGATTCTTCAACATTAAGTCCAAGTCCTTGCATGGCATTAACAACCTCATCTACTCAAAGTAGATAAGTACTAATGTTTTCCTCATCCTTCATTCTTAATTCTTCAAATTGTCCTTTGAGATTTTGAATATTTGCTTTTTTGACACTTTTATCTCCTTCATATATGCTTTGCAACTTATCCCAAATTCCTTTTGCATCTCTACAATGCATAACCTTTATTGATTTTGTTCTATGCAAACCTCTCAAAATTGCATTCATTGCTTTTGAATTGTAATGTTGTAGAAGCTTACCTTCCTTATCTATAGGTGGATCAACTGGTGGTATGTATCCATTTTCAACTACTTCCCAAATTTCATTGCCAAGTGCCATCAGGTGAATCTTCATTCTCATACTCCAATATATATAATCACTTCCATCAAATATCGGTGTTGAATTATCTGAGGACACATTCTTAGAATCCATTGTGTTCTTGAAAGATTTTCCTTCAAGCTGTTAAACTTTTCCGAAGGAACCCGCTCTGATACCAATTGAAGAACACAAGCTTATACTGAGAGGGGGGTGAATAGTATAAGACCACTTTTTACTTTTATTTCCCAATAAATATTATGCAATGTAAAGATAGCAATATCAATAGTAGTAATCAAAGCAATGCACAAATCACCACACACAATAGAGACACCAATTTTATGTGGTTCACCCAATGTGGGCTACTCCATGGAGAAAATATTTCACTAAAATTTTCTCAATCAATCTCTTGGGAATCCTTTCCCTATTACAATGTTTATGGACCTCTATCCAAAGGAGACACCAATCCCCTAATCAAGTTCATGGATCTCTATCCATAAGAGAACTCCTTTCTCCTTAGCTCTGACTGGTGATCTTCTAGAAGAACTATTTCCCCCACTACTCTAGCTAATGGATCTCTATCCATTGAAGACACCTATCCTCACTACCCTGGCTAATGGATCTCTATCCACTAGAGACTTTCATCCTCTATACTCTATCACCTTCCAAATCTCTCTCTCAAATCTACACTAAACACAATCCTTCGGTCTAGCACAAATATGCTCAATCTCTATCTCTAGTTTGGCACAAACCTATCCTCAAATCTGCACCAAACTCTATCCTTAAATCTGTACTAAACATAGTCCTTCAGTCTAGCACAAATCTATCCTCAATATCTATCCTCAAGCCTTAACACAAATCTTGACTCAATCTCAAATCAACTCTGCTAGATCTTCCCCAAACCTTAACTCAAGGTTTGAACAAATCAATCAACTCTTCTCACAAGTCTTCTCAAAGACTTATCTCAAATATGCCTTGTAAGCTTCCACAAAATCTCACACTAATCTGTCCACAAGTCCTCTCTAGAACTTGTCCAAATTTTCTCAACAAGTCCTCACTAGAACTTGTCCAAATATACTCTCAATATGTATTGTAAGCTTCCACAAAATCTCACACAAATCTTTCCACAAGTCCTCTCAAAGACTTACCTCAAATCTGCTCAACAAGTCCACACTAGAACTTGTCCAATCTCATAGAAACATAAAGAGAATTGTTAGAGACTCAATATGCTTCACATTCATCACAATGCTCAATCACTTTCAATCACTCTTTTAGAAACATATAGAGAATTTTTAGAGACTCAATATGCTTCACATTCACCTCAATGCTCAATCACTTTCAATCACTCTTTTAGAAACATATAGAGAATTGTTAGAGACTCAATATGCTTCACATTCACCTCAATGCTCAATCACTTTCAATCACTCTTTTAGAAACATACAAATAATTTTTAGAGACTCAATATGCTTCACACTCACAAAATCTCAATCACTTTCAATCTCTCTTTTATCATAGAAACATATAGAGAATTGCTAGAGACTCAATATGTTTCACACTCATCAATACTCAACCTCTTTCTCAAATTTAGAATATAAAATAATTTGTTTCATAGAACTTGAACTATCACTTCACACATCCACTTGACTAGGCTCAACCAACTCTACTCAACCAATCACTCAATGAAATAATCCTTGCTCACAAACCCTAGTCCAAGCATATGAACACTCACTCAAATGTTTCCAACAATGCTTATCAACCAATCTCACATAACAATGATACTCATGTTCTTTGCAAACCCTAGTTCAAGTTCTTCACTCAATCACTCACTTCAACAACAATGCTTATAACAATCTTCACATAACAATGATACTCATGATCTTTGCAAACCCTAGTTCAAGTTCTTCACTCAACTATTCACTTCAACAACAATGCTTATCAAACTAGATGCATAGCATTCACTTCACAATGGCTCAACAACTCAATAAGGAAACCTAATCAAATCCTTTTCACTCCAAAGTTGTTTTCCAGAAAACCAACCAATCAACTCAATCAAGGAAGAATGTGCCCATACCTTTTTGCTTGATGAGAAGTAGACCACACAAATCTGCCACAATCATAAACACTTCTTTGCCAAACTCAAGGAGGTTAGATGTCAAAATATTACTCCAATATTCTCTCAAAAATATTCCTTGGACACAAAAATAATCAATGCTCAAATATACCTTATTTCTCCCTTTTAAAATTAACACTCCTCAAACCATACATAAAAATAATTACTTGGATACACCTTATCAACTCCAACTTAAAATAATATCCAACACCACAAAAATCACAACCAATCTTTCTAAAACACCTTTATTTCTTTTTCAAACCCTAAAACAAATAATATCAAAAATTTATTTTGCAATATCCTTATAACTCCCTAAAACCTCATATACCACATGAAATATGCAAAAATTAATTTTTAATACCTCAACAACCTTTTTCGACAAATCCGGCGCTCAAACTTTAATGCATACCTTATTATCCCTCAAAAGGGTTTCGGCGTGATTCGATCCACCGTCTCCCCAAGCGCCAAGCGCCTTAGCACCTTGGAGCCCACCGCATGGGCTAGAAGCACCCACATGAAGGAAGCAAAGCTTCCTCCCCTTTCTACCAACGTCCACCATGATTTCCAACCAAAATGCAAAACAAAAGATCCTCCACGAGGGATTCGAACCTGTGCCTGTCGCTGCCCTAACGACTTGCCACTGTCGCGCTTGCCAACTGTGCTACCGGTAGTTGGTGACCAAGGCTCCCTCCTTGGTGTATGATGTAATCTCACCTTCTCTTAGCACTTTAAACAAAACACAAAGCTCTCTGTTGCACCCACGATTCACATAAACACATAGCATAAGATTTAATTCAAAAATGTTCAGGGGCTTATGGTAAGGTAGGTAATCCTCCTTTTATACACATGGTAAATGTTCTTCCCACGTCGACGCTTAGAAATTCGATTTCAAATTTCGAATTAATTTTAATAACCCTCCTTAGGGTTAGTTAAAGATTAATATAAATTAATCTTATAATTAATATCAAAATTAATTAATAATTAATTTAAATAACTTTAAGTTAAGTAAATTAAATTATAAATTAATTTATAATAAAAATTATATTAATTAATTTATAATTAATTTAAAACTTCCCTTTATAATATTATAAAATATATTATAATATTATTCACTTGGGCTTTTTGCACTTTAGACCATATCTGATGTCCTGAAACCGGGTCTTGAACAACTGAAACTAGAGAACCTGAAATCGATGCTGCCCACTAAAACTGCCACTGACTAGTGCTGAAATCTTGACATCAATGACCACTCACTCTTGACATCAATGACAACTTATCTACTCAAAATGTCCAACATTACCATATTTCATGATGTTTTTGCCTTCTAACTTTTCCAAACTCAAAAATAAGGATAGAGGTAGGATTAAGGGATGCCATTATGTATTTCCCTTAAAGCAAAGTTCGTAAAAATTGATAGTGTTATGATTGTCATTTTAAGTGACTATCTTTACCATCCAATTAGTTTAGGGTTTATGATGCATGATCATGATGCTAGTGTATTTTAACACCTATGGTTTAATGACGCGTGGTTTATACCGATATTTATGATTTTATGATCTTGAAAAGGATGAAAATCAATCATTAGCTCCAAAGAAAAATTTATTTTATTTCATCTGCTCTAAATACCTCTTTAAACCTCTTATTTTCTCACTATGCTATTACCATTCATTCAATTGTCAAAAACTATAAATACACGTGTTGAATATTACCATTGTAACACTACTTTCAAGCTAATTCTCTCTCTCTCTCTCTCTCTCTCTCATCCTTGTAGGTATAACTAAAGCCATCAACCACTAGTTCACTGCCTTCCACAAAGGAGGACAAGATGCTCTACCAATACTTACTACCAAAATTCATTGATTGCTATTTGAGGATCAAATTCCAAGGTAGGTCAAACACTTTAAAATCCTAACTGTGATCTCTCCATACTTACTATGATGACATTGCTAGTAGGATAGGGTAGGAATAAGCTTCTTTATTTTCTAAATAGAATGATCATATATGACTTAGGTGTCAAGTAATTATTTTTATTATATTAGGATTAACCCTAGCATTGCACTCTTTTATGGATAATTTTAGTGTAGTTATCCTTTAATTATTCATATTTATTTATGCTTGAAACAAGATGGCTTATAACGTTTATTGTTAAATTACTATTTTCCTATCATAGTTTTAACATTTTGGTTTATTTGGTATTAATGTAAATAGTTGTATTAGATATATTCTTTTATTGCAAATATTTTCATGAACCCAACATCAAATCTACCTTTTGAGGTTTGATTTCTATTTTCTACCCTATGGTTTGGTAGTTTGCTAATGCAAGGTTTGTGTTAGCCATCATTTTTATTGTGTTGAATAAAAACTACCACACTTTTTCCTCCTTTTATAAATTTTATAAAAATCAAATTTTATTTGTTGCAAGGGTTTTTGTAGCTTATTTAATTAAGGGTAGAACATTTTGGTAAAATCCTAGTTACCCTTATGGCTCCCCTAACTTCTTCCAATGGATTTGGAATGATTACTAGGTCTAGAAAGAAGCTTGTTCTAGAAACTATAGAACTAGAAGATCTTCCTTCTATTACCTTTCCAAATTACACCAATAATATTTGTTTGATAACTAGTGATGATGAACTTAGGATTAAGGATTGGTATGATATGGAGTCTAGTGCAGAAAAAGAAAAAGACAATAATATTAATTTTTATGAATATTCTAGATCTACCATAGGATCCTAAAGAATTGTACAAAATTTTATGTTAGATAGTGAAGATGATCATCACCATGAGCTTGAACCACCCCTTAAAGAGGTATTCATGGCATGAATGTAATCACTATAAAATAATATATTCATGGTGCGATTGTAGTTTCTCCAACATGCAAAAATTATGGCAAGACAAACATACATGTGAATGACATAGATCGAATGCCAAATCCCAATATTCAATACTAATTCTGAGATTAACGATGAAAATATACTTGTGTAGACCCTTAAGAAATATTTACATTACCAGCTACAGAGTCATAAGGATGATACTAAAAAATAGTTAAAACTTTCTAGGAGGGAAACAACCAAGTAAATACAATATTTAATAGCCAATATGAATAAAATCTTGAGTGTCAATAGAAACCCTATAGTACAAAGTCATCATTCCTCCCTCAATCATAAAATTCAAAGCTCCTCCTCCTCCTTCTTCTCCTCCCCTAGCTAACACTAGGGATATTTTATTTATATTGAGTGATCCAAAATTAATAAATTACAAAAGTCAATCTACAACCTCTAATGTGGAATATTTTTAACCTATTTGGGCATGTACCTAAGTTATTTTAGGATGGGACTAATAAATCCCAAACACATATATAAAATTTCATTACATATTATAGGTATTGAATTCATAATGAGAAAGCTTTATTGAAATTAATGACTAGCGCTTTGGCAGGAAACGATCTTAACTAGTTTGTATCCTTATCTTGACATTCCATTGACTCCCTAGATACATTTGTTTAAAATTTAAAACAAGAGTTTGCTGGTGATATGAAAATTATTGGAGCAATGGATATTTTTGTAAACACAAAATAAGACCCTAATAAATCTATTATGATTTTCACAAAAGGTGAAAAAGACTCAAATTCCATGTGAACATGAATTTAACTGAAGATGCTACTATTGGTATGTTCATAGATAAACTTAAACCCTCTTTTCAAGATAAGATCTAGGAATATAATCCTTGTGGTTTTCCTTCCCTTGATAAAAATATCCATTTTTTATAAATACTTGAACACTTGAGAAAGAATGATTGTCAAAAAGCCCTAAAACCTAAAAGCCCTAACAAAAATATTGTAAAGGCTAGGGCTTACAATGTAGATGTCCAAGGTATCTCCCATGAAATAGAAATAGCTGGAGCTATTTCCCACATGCTAACTAACTATGAGGGTGGTATAAAACCAAATAATATGATGCCTTAATGAACACATGATGATATTCTCAAAATTTGACCACCTCCTAAGCTAAAAAAATATCATATAAATGATATGGTTGAAGCTTTGGCTTGGCTTAATGGTACTAAGTTTTGCTTTTGGAATGAGATATATGGTCTTGATAATCCCACTTGCATAGGTTTATGAAAGTTCTACCTTAGGCAACCCTTTGGTCCTAATTTCAATATTGATCAAGTTAATTGCTTTATTCCATGAAATAACAAAGAATCTCCAAAAGATGTTTAATAATCCTCATAATCAAGGGTTATGTATCCATAAAATCCCATTCCACAACCATAATCATTTAGCTCCCAATAAAAAACAAGAATAAAATCAAAATTAATGTCAAGGTTTTAATCGAGGTGGCCAACAAAAATATCAAAATCAAAGACACAACTCTAATCATGGCAACCAAGAAGGAAATCAAAATTATTAGAATAAAAAATGTGATTATTTTCAAAAGCATGTCCTAATTCTTCTATAGTTTAATATACTATCATATACTTGATATCCATAACTTCTCTATATAGCTTCCTTCAACAACATACATATATAACCATAGGAGAACTAGGATGGGACTCATTCCTGTGTTGGTGAGATCCATGGTCATACCTCCAAAAATGTGCATCACCTAGTTTTTTTGTTGTTATTTCCTTGCTAATGTCCCATGCAATTGGATGAATTAGGATAAATTCATGGCCCCAAAACATTATGTAGATATTAACATATTAGAAAATTCCATTGACATCATTCCACACAAGGTATTGCACCTTTTTGTAATTTGAAGCGATTATGAAAATATCAAAACTTAGAGTTTGCCTTTGTAATTAATAGAGGTAATCATAAATACTATATTTCATAAATATTTCTTTAACAATTTTTCCATCTTATGAGAAGAAATAACCTGGACTTATACTGTCTTTGTACCACAAAAAGTGTATTCCTACCCATCTTGACTAAATTTTAGATATAATTATGCAAATTTCCATAAGACTAGTCCTAACATTCTCAACCATTGCACTCCTAGAACTATATCACACCCTCCTAAGGGTAAGACAAACATTTTAGGCTTGATATTATAGTCTCCAAATTTTAGTTTGACATTACCATATTTGCCCTTGCATTGTAGGGTGCCACCATTAGAAATAATGACTTCAAAGGAATTGCAAGTGGTGATGTAACAATTTCCTTGTTTGGCTACATGTGGATTAATAAAATTATGTGTACTACCAGAGTCAATCAGAATGATGACCCTTTATCCCTTGAAATGGTCAATCACCTTCATGGTTTGGGGGGTGGATACTCCTGCTAAAGCATACACCAAAATTTCAAGTTGGGTTTCCTCTTACTTGGTCGGCTGGTCTATAGTATATATTTCTTGAGGATCCTCCTCATCCTTAGAAAATTCTATAGTGATAATTTCATCCATGTCAATCAAGTACAATTTTTTTGCACATACTTGTGCCCTATAGAATATTTTTCATCACAACTATAACATAACCCCTGTGCCTTTTTGTTCTTCATATCCTCATGACTCAATATTTTTATAGGTGGTGATCTAGTAGTAGTGCTTGGTATTGGTTTGGCCAAAAAATATGGCTTAGATTGAGGAAATTTAGAAGTGCAACCGAGGGCCTTGAATTTATCTTCTACCGATTTGGCCAACTATAAGGTTAGTGGTATTGAAATAGGTCACAACAACTTATCCTTATCCTTGATTTCATCCTTCAGTCCACTTACAAAACAACTTTAGAAAGAGTCAACACTTAAACTCGTGGTTCTATTAGTAAGTTTTCCAATTAATCTTGGTATTCTTGCATAGTTAAGGTCTATATAAGTTTGAAAAAGACTCCTGTAAAATATTCAAACTCTCTAAGACCAAAATGAGTGAGTAAGTGTTGCCCAAATTCAGACCAAGAAAGATCAAGTTTAGTTTTTATGAGCCATAAAATTCAATGAAGTACATATGATTTAAATTAAAAGAAGCAATGGTCAACCATTGGAAATGATCAATATTATGAGAATGAAATATTGTTTGGACTTACAAATCCACCCCTTGGGATCCTTTCCATAAAAATTGGGAAAGTCTAATTTTTGTAATCTCATTCTATTATGAGTTGGTATAATTCTTTGGTGGTTTCTTGTACCAATTTATTTGTGGACTTGGTTACCTATGAAACCAAAAAAGGTACAACTATCTAATTCAATATTTATTTCCTATTGTGCAAGGGAGATTCCATTTATAGTTATTTAGATATTTAAGATTTGTGACGTATTGACTGCAAGGTTTGGTCAAATTACTTCCATACCTTGGTGCTCATAGCTTCCACTCTAGCTTGAATGTCCCTATCTAATGCTTGTTGTCGAGTACCCTCAACCATGTTTAGAGGTTGGTAACCTTTTTTAGGACTTACTAAAAATAGTTTTTTTGTTTGGGAATTAAGTTGAAGCACTTACTTAAGGATAGAGGTCACTTTGATTTTTGCTCGATCTAAGCACTCAATGAGGAGATATATTGACTTCTTTAACTTATTGTGGTCTCCTAATTTTGTGCAAGTCGATGTCAAGGCAATTTCTTCAACTTGGAATTAAAAATTCATAGGTGGGTCCTTGAGGGTATTTGGTGTAGATTAATGAGCTGCTTATAGTCCTAAAATATTGGTTTTTAATTGATTGACCACTAGGAATTTATGTCCTTAACAAGAAAAAAAATTATTGATTTTGGGAGATCGGTAAAAAATTTGACCAGGAGTTGCCAACGATAATTTTGTTCGAAATAGAATGTAGAGTTTTCTACTAAATTTTGGATTCATTTTGAGATTTGAGTGAATATATATCCTTTTTTGAGTAAAATTTCATATATATTATTTTGATGAGTATTGGTGTGGTCAGTTTTTTCTCTAAGGTTTGGATTAAAAATTGACTTTTGTGTTGAACACCCTTTTTTGATGATTTATTTTGACCACTTTGACCACTAACTAATTCTTGATACTATTATGTCTGCTAACTAAGTATAACTCTATCACAACTATTCCCTATTTATTTTGTTTTTACTATCACATGTAATTGTTCTGACTACCCAGGTAACTGTTCTAACTGTCATAGGTAACCGATATCCTAAATTTCTTGTGATGACTATTACTAACAAAATTTCTAGAATGTAACTGACTCTAACTCCCATGTTGCCCCTATTTTAGTATATATAGTTTCTATCCACTTGATATACTCTTATGTGATTTTGTATTATCCATTTTGCATGCAAAAATTCTAGAGTAGAGATGCCTTCTTTGTATGCTCAACTTCTATGAAGGATATGGTAACAGGTTCAATTTTTTTTGGTTGCAGGTTGAACAAAGACAAAAGGAATTAGAGAATATACTTTGTTTGTAGGTTTAAACAGAACCAAGGTATGCTAGGAAAATTTGTATGTAATACCCATAGGATCTCTGTTATACCACAATGGTAAACAATAGTTCTCAAACCAATATTTTAGGCCACTACTCAAAGAGGATTCCACACATACCTTTGAGCACACTATCTTCCTCTCTAATAGTATGAGAGGGTAGTCCTTTCGAATATTGTGTTCCATGCACTATGGACAATACAACGCCAAAAAAGCTTTCTAGGAATAAAATTTTATTTAATCCTAGATGGTCTCCTGCTATACCCAAAGATACGTGGGATATAAAATTCATGTGCGAGTGTTATCTGAGGCCTAGGTATTGGAGCCTAATCACCCCTCATTTCACAAGACATTGTATGGGCTATCTAACTTAGCCAATAATGATAGCTTCTTCATGATTTTTTAAAATACTTGGCTCAAGGATTCTAACCTACTCAACTACTATAAAAAGATTGTATTTTTTGGCTTTTTGCGGGATATATATTTTTTTGTTTTTTAGAAATAAGGAAAACTAGCAATTAAAAATTGAACATAGAAATCATATATCTAACAGTCGAATTACTAGAAACCATAACAATCATAGTAGAACAAAACCCTAGAAAGTGATACCACTTGTTAGGAATCTACTATTAAAATAAACACTCACACAAATACTTGAAAATAAATGAAGAACTCAAGCTTATACTGAGAGGGGGGGTGAACAATATAAGATCACTTTTTACTTTCTTTTCAAACCAATATCAATTAATTTTCTTATTTACAATAACCAAATATAGCAGTGTGCATTAATAACTCAGATAGCAATAGTAAGCAAGAGCACAAGTCACCATACACAATTGAGACACAATATTTAACATGGTTCCCCCAATGTGGGGTACTCCATAAGATAATATCCTTATAATATTTTGTACATAAATAAGGATCCTTATCCAATACAATGATTTCTTTGATCTGCTCAAAGCTAGGCAATAACAAGATCACACAGAACTTTTCCAAATATGCATAACAATCTCACACAGAACTTGTCAAAAACTACTCAAGCAAGCTCACCAAGAACTTGCTCAAATATGTTCCAACAAACTTACTAAGAACATGTCTAAATCTGCTCTAGAAAGCTCACCAATAACTTGCTCAAATATGCTCCAACAAGCTCACTAAGAACTTGTCCAAATATGCTCTAGCAAGCTCACCAAGAACTTGCTCAAATCTGCTCCAACAAGCTCACTAAGAACTTGCTCAAATCTATCCATAAATCTGTCTAAAACTATCCACAAATCTATCCCAAAAACTATCTAAAATTGTCCACAAAGCCTTCTCAAAGGCTCAATCAATCATACATAAACTACCACAAATTTATCCAAAAATCTATCCCAAAGGCCTTCTCAAAGGCTCAATCAATCATGCTCAAGTAGTACTCAAATCTCATCCAAAAATCTATGAAGGTAAGGCTCAAATATGAACTCAACAATGAATGGCAATGAACTCTACAATGGATGACAACATTGATCCACTATGATCTCAACTCAACTCAAATCAAATCAATCTCAACTCAAGTCAACTCATAGAAGCATAAAGAGAATTGTTAGAGACTCAATATGTTCTAAGCTCAATCTCAACTCAAAATCAAAATTATAGAATAGTTTGTTTCGTGGGACTTGAACAATCACCTCACACAATCACTTGACTAGGCTCAATCAACTCAACTCAACCAATCACCATAAGGGACAACTCTTTCTCACAAAACCCTAGTCCAAGCATATCAACCAACTCAAATTTTTCCAAAGAATGCTCAATCACAAATCTCACATAACAATGATACTCATGTTCTTTTCAAGTTTTTTACATAACCAATGAGCTTCAATGACTATGCTTATAAAATAAGGTTTAAACACAACTCTCAAATCATAAAACCTTGAAGCATCCAACCAACCACTTTCGAAAAGGAAACCACAATCAATATTTTTCACTCCAATGATATTTCAGAAATCAACCACCATAAACAATCAATAGGAGAATGTGCCCATACCTTTTTGATGCCAATAAGTTGTCCACAAAATCTGCCACACTAAACACAACTTTCCTTTCGAATATCAATAAGAGTTAGTGGACTTCAAATAAATCACAAGATAAAGCATAACTCAATTTACACCTTTTTACTCCAACTTAATAAACACATCCACCAAAGTCCTTTTAATAAAAACCCTTATCAAAAAATAATAATCAATAAACCTCTCAAAAATTATTTTATAACAACTCCTTATTTCTCCTAAATCTTAATTCTCAATTTTATGAACATCAAATTAAATCAACAACTCATCCACCTTTGAAATAATAATCACAACCCTTATAAAATCAAAGTTTAATTAAAAACTTTAATTATTCCTAACCACCTTATAACTCCAACTTAGGGATTAACAAAATTAATTAGAGAAAATACGTATTTACCTCCTCAAGGGGATTCGAACCCCCGACTTGCCCACAATGTGAGTGCATTATCTACGGCTAAGGTTTCCACACGAGCTAGGCGCTCGTTTGAAAGGGAAAGGCACAACGTACCTTAAAATATGTCCTCCCTTTCCACAATTCAAAAGTGCTTCAAGCGCTTTTCTTCTAACGCTTTTTGAACGCATTCAAGGGGATTCGAAACCTTGATGTTTGTGTTGCCACACACCTTAGCCAAAATCCAACTGCCAATGCGCCACTCTACCCATGATGACTTTAGACTTTGACCAACCTTATTTTATTCGTTGCTTCTGCTTTCTAAAATATTTTTGCACAAGCTCACTTTGGATGCTTAGCCAACGATTATTAACCACGAGAAAGTATTAGTTTATGAACCTTAGGTATCCCCTTTATATAACCTCCTTATTATTTTAGATGACTGATGAGGCCTGGAAATGCCTCTATCATAGCATGTTTTGAACAACTAAAACTTACCTAAAAATCTGTGATTTACTTTATATACTAGTGAATTTGATCTAATATGATGTGTATTAATTGTTTGCATGATTGATGTGTTTAGAATATTATATGCTAATTTTTATAGTTTTTGTGTAGTTTTATGTCACTTTACCATGACCTGTTACATAAGGGATATGCTTAGGATGATAGCAACACTTTACTATTCTTATTTTTATGTTTCTAAAGCATTAATTTATTTGAATTTAGCAAATATTGCAAAGAACTATTATTGTGCAGCAGAAACTGGTTTTCCTATGTAAATTTTAGCCAACTACCAATGAATGGCAAGGCATGGAATTCACACATGAAGAGGAATGAAGGCTATTGCAATATGATACTAAGGACTAATCCACTTGAGAAATACAGCTGAAATAAATTGAAGATTACATAGTTGGTCATTCTAAAGATCTTCATATTGAGAAATACGATCTCTTCAGATTGAGTGAATATCTTCAAATTGAGCCACTTAGCTCCAGATTGAGAACATAAAGCACTTTTTGACCTGTTTACTAATTTTTGACGGTGGAAAAATGGAAATAAGGCTAAGGAGGTTAAATTAAATTATCTCCCATCTAAATTTTTTGTCATTGTTGTTTAAAGCCACAATTTATGGAAAAGATCATCTTCTAGGATAAACCTAGGGAATACTATAGAATAACAGGAATTGATTTGCATAGGATATTTTTTGTTGTAATTAGATTTTAGGCATCTATAAAAGATAGATCCCATATAGGTTGAGCTAATAATAATAATAACATTATAAATAGTAATAGAGAAAATATAGATAGAGGATAAGCAAGAAAACTGAGACTATTATAGTTTTGTAACAGGTTTTCGTAGTAGATTTGTAATCATGTTTTGAATCAATAAAGTACAAGTTTTTATATTCATTATGTTATTTTTGAGTGTGAGTAATATTTAGAGAGAGAGGAACTCATACCTTCTTCTAGAAAATGAGGCTAGCCACTTCTATACCTAGGAGGAGAACTAACAGAAAGGTGTTATTCTGATTTTGCTGCAGCAGAATAAGCTATGAAACTTGTCAATTTCATTCTTTTGTAGTAGTTAACATCAATTTCAGTCCTAATAATTTATTTATTTTTTAAGATACTTTTGTGATGTGATTAGTAGTAGATTTTATTAGTCTTTTTTCTTTTCAACAACTTTTCAATTTATTGCAATTTCCATTTCTAGCAATTTACAGTTTTTTGCAATTTTCTTGCATTATTGTTTTTGATGTCAACCCCTGCATAGAATATTGACAACCTTCTGTTCCAGAGTATTGAAAGGACTTAATTTTAGTTTTCATTATTGCAATAGTAAATAGACTTTCATTTTTTAACTGTAATTAGGTTTCCAATTCTACAACTGTAACTAGGGTTTTAATTCTACAATTTAATCAAATTTCATTCTTGCAACTGTAACTAAAGTTTCATTTTTGTAATCAGAAATTAGTATTCATTCTTGCAATTATATTAAAGTTAAATTTATGTAATTTAGAGGTATAAGAGACCTGAAAACCCCCACACAATCAGTTCCACCAATAAGACTTGTTGCTCCCAATTGACCTTAAATTATAGCCCTGTTCACTCCTTGTTTCATAGATAGCCTTATACACTGCCCTGGATTAAAAAATTCATTGAGAATTAATGATGTGCTTGATGATAGAACATAATTTTGGTGCCATTGCCTAGGACAGTGTTGTTAGAAGGTGTCAACAGTTCAATAGCTGTTAATTAGACTGAGCTGTGAAAATTTAAGGTAAAAAACGAATATAACAGTTCGTTAAGTAACAATTATTGACTTATAATTTATGTCATTAAGGAGTAGGTATGAATGAGTAGGCCTAGGGACGAAGAAGGTAAAATTTTCAAAATATATCCCTGGGTTATTCCATTAATAAGATCTTCACGCCTAAGGGGTGAATCACCTGTGTTTGAACTACCAGAAAAACAAAAACAAAAACCACCAGCTTCATCATCATCAGAATCTCCTGAGCAATAAAAAATACTAGACTCATATTCAACAGAAGGTTTTGGGCCTCTTGAGAAAGAAATTTGGATAGGTTTAACTATTTTTGAAGAACAAGAAATTATGGCAGAAAGAGGTAATCTAGATGGGGATGACCAACATGGCCATGTCCATAATGAAAATGATCAATATGATCAAGATGTGCTCCAACATCCTGGAAAATTTGAATACCCTATTCTTCTGAATCCCACACAAAACTCTCCCATGAAAAAAATCTCATCTTCAGTGCTTCCAACCTTTCGGGGTGTTGCATATGAAGATCCTGATCAGTTCCTATTTGATTTCAAAGTAATGTGTCAAAACTATGACTATATAAATGATAATAAAAAACTCAAGGTTTTTCCTTCAACACTCAAGGACTCAGGATTACGTTGGTTCATGAGCTTATAGCCAGATTCCATCCAAAACTGAGATCAAATGGAGACTTTGTTTTTAGACACGTATCAAGACTATTGTCGAGTAAGGACCAGGAAATATGAGTTGTTTAAAATTTAACAAGAATATGATGAAACATTAGAAGATTACCTTGTTATATTTGTGTTTGTTCAAAGAATGTGTGGACTAGGAGAACTAAAATTGTGCAAAACCATTTTTCTAAGAGGATTACAAGATGAATCCAAAGAGGTATTATATTTGATGGGAAATTGGGATGTAAGTACTCGTAATATGGATGATATTGTGGATATTTGTAGAAATTACTCTTGCACTAGGCAAAAAATAAAGAAAAAGAGTACAAATGGCACTAATGTGAAGGTCCTAATAGAGGAACTTGCAAATTTTAATACTGATATCCTCGTACAATTAAACACAGCTCTGGGATAAATGTCTACTAAAGAAAAAACCATAGAACCTTTAGCAATTTATTTCCCAAGATGTAGGAATAAACATGCCTTACAGGAATGTCCTCTAAACAAAACATCCATTTTAGCCATTTGTAGTATTTGCTCAAAAGGACATTTGACTGAAAAATGTCATTTGCTACCACAACTAAAAACTTTCCTAGAAACTCAAATAGAAGAACTCAATTATGTGGGACCAATACAAGGGGGAAACTTTCAATAGTATCAAAATACCCCTCATTTTCCTACAAATTGGGGAAACAACCATGGAAACATGTCTTGAGGACAATCATAACCACCCCAATGTCCTTGGAATTATTCTCAATCGACAAATTCTCAAGAATGGCCACAGACAGGTTGGAATAATCCATCCTGGAATCAAAACCAGAATAACCCATCATGGAATCAAAATAACCCACCATGGACTCAAAATTAAAGTAATCGATATTGGATGCAAAATCAATTGTAGTGGGGTCAACAATACCAGTCCTATCCAAGGCAGCAAAGAAATCAAGGTCAAAATCAAAATTTGCTACCTACACCAAATCAAAATTTTCAAGGAAAACCAAATCAAAAAATGCAATAGGTGAAACAACCTCAATTACCAGCTCAACCTGTAATAAATCCAAATAACATAAGGCAGGAAGCTCCTACCTATATGGTTGATTCTAAAGGAAATTCAGATATGCAAATTCTGGATTGTAGCAAACATACAACTATGTTCAGGGAAAGTTTTACCTGAACATGTTATAATTGAAGTGAAAGAAGATGAAATTCAAGAATCTATTGAACCAAGAAAAGTCAAACCAACAATGGAAAAAGAAGAAGAAAAAATAGAACCACAAGCAGAATAGTTACCTTCATCAGGGATAATTCCATATCCTGAGAGACTTAACACTATAGCAAAAAATTCTGAATCAGAGTTAGTGAAAGAACTCAGAAAATTAACCATATCATTGCCCTTATTGCAATCCATTAAGGATATACCTATTATTAAAAGAATTTTTTGAGATTTGTACAACATAAGAGCAAGAAGAAAAAAGAAAGCATTTCCTAAAACTATTCATGTTGAAGGAAAGATAGCTGATCTCTTGTCAGGAAAACTAGTACCTAAAAAGTATAGTGACCCAGGAAGTCTAGTTAGCATAGTGATCATAAGATCAGTACCAATATCAAACGCCTTAGTTGATCTAGGAGCTTCAATAAATATCATGACCAAGGATACAATGGAACAATTACATCTCAAACATCTTAGCCCCACATTCACAGTTTTAGAAATGGCTGATAGGTCAGTTGCAAAACCTGAATATATCATTAAAGATGTCCCTATAGAAGTTTCTTCTTGGGAATTCCCTATATATTTTTTGGTTTTACAGCCAAGAAACTCAGCACATGGCTATCCCATTATCCTAGGAAGACCTTGGCTTGCAACTGCAACAGCCTTTATAGACTGCAAATCTAGAAAAATGATAATTTCAAATGGTATTGACCTAAAACAGATTTCTCTATATCCTTCTGCAAGACCTTTAAGAAATTTCATAGGTCAGTTATGGTTTCCTGACTGATATGAAGAACCAGAAGAGGTTATTTCCACACTAGCCACCTTGGTAGTAAGGGAACACATAGAATACCTCCATGACATAGAAATTTCAGAAAATGAAACAGTCCTAATGAATGTTCTGCATGAACAAGTGTTAGAATAGGAAGTAGCCAATATCAATCAAATGCTAGTGAGAGAATAAGGTCAAATTTCTGAAGAAAGGCCATCTATACCATCACACGAAACATCTATTTCATTACCACATGGGTGGAACCATCACTTGATCTTCCCTTCTCATTGTTCCATACATGATATGCTTCCATAATAAATCAATGAGACATAAACTTCTTATGTCCTCCCATCTCATAATTGTCCTCTTAATTCCCTAGTAAACAATTGTGAAGAAGTAAATTTAGTCCTTCCAAATACAAAACAAATAGAATTCCAGCCAGGAAATTTTTTGAACATAAATAGCTAGCACTAGGGAAGAGGAAGAAAAATTGACAGTTTTTTTGCAGAAGTATATCCATGCTTTTGCTTGGGATTACAAAGATATGTCGGGATTCACCCTGATGTATGTACTCATAGAATTTATCTTGAATATGTCAAGCCTATAAGATAGCCTTGGAGAAGACTGAATCCTGCCTTGAGGGATATTGAGAAAGAAGAAATTGAAAAACTTCTGGAAGTAGGATTCATTTACCCAATTTCTGATAGTCGGTGGGTCTCTCCATTGGTTATAGTTTCTAAGAAAAATAGAAAAATGAGAGTATGTATAGACTATAGAGAACTAAAAAAAGTGACATACAAAGATTATTTTCCATTGTCATTCATAGATCAGGTGTTAGATACTCTTGCTGGAAAGAAATATTTTTGTTTTCTTAATGGATTTAGTGGATATAATCAAATTTAGGTTGCACTTGAAGATCAAGAGAAAACAAAATTTACTCGTCCATGGGGAACATTTGCCTATAGGGTCTTACCTTTTGGTTTGTGTAATGCCCCAACAACATTTCAGTGAGTAGTGTTAGCCATATTTTCTTATCTGACTACCAAAAGTGTTGAAATATACATGGATGATTTCACAGTCTATGGACAGACTTTTGACTTTACATTGGAACACCTTGATAAAGTTTTAACTCGCTTTGAAACCTACCAGTTATCCTTAAATCCAGACAAATGTTTTATGATGATGGAGGAAGGAATAGTTCTTGGTCATCACATCTCTCCTTAAGGGATCTAGGTTGATCTAAAGAAGGTGAAAATTATCAAGAACCTTCTCCCTCCTCAAACTCATACTGATGTTAGAAGCTTCCTAGGACACATTGGTTTTTACCATAGGTTTATTCCCAGCTTCAGCATAATATGCCATCCCATGTTTGCCCCATTGACTAAATATTCTAAATTCTCCTGGACTGCAAAGTGTCAGGAATCATTTGAAGCTCTAAAATAAAAATTAGTAACTCCACCTATGTTAAGAGGACCTAACTAGACATTACCATTCCACATACAGACTGATGCTTCTAATATTGCAATTGGAGCAGCATTGGGACAAATTGACAATGATGAACACTATGCTATCTACTACATTAGCAAGAACTTGACAGGAGTTGAAAAAAATTATACCACAACTGAGAAAGAATGCTTGGCAGTAATTTATGTCATCAATAAATTCAGGCATTACATCATAGGTTATCAAATATTCATTCACACAGATCACACAACCATTAAATATTTTATGAATAAGCATATGGTGAGTGCAAGGATTATCTGTTGGTTACTGTTGCTGCAAGAATTTGATATCACAATAATCAATCAACCAGAAAAAGCTAATGTTGTAGCAATTTTTTTGTCCAGTTTGCAGAACACAGAGGAAGGGGAATTAGTGGAGGACACTTTTCCTGATGAAAAATTATTTGCTATATCTGTCCAATCACCTTGGTTTGCATATATAGCCAAATGTTTGGTCACAGGGAAAGTTCCCCCACATTTTACTTCCAAATAAAGAAAACAATTGATCAAATAGAGCTCTTATTTTGAATGGATTCAAGGTATGCTTTTCAAGAGTAGTCCTGACCATGTGTTACGTAGGTGCATCCGAAAGGATGAGGTATATGATATCCTTAGGGCTTGTCATGATGAACCCTCCGGTGGACACTATTCTATAAAAAGCACAATTAGGAAAATTTTAGGAACAGGATATTATTGGCCATCTCTTCACAAGGATGTGAAAAAGTACATTAGGCATTATGATCCATGCCAAATAATAGGGAAACCCACTCACACAAATGAAATGCCACTACAGCCTCAAGTGGTTTTAGAACCATTTGAGAGGTGGGGGCTTGATTTTGTGGGACCTATTGATCCACCTTCTCAAGGAAAGGTGCATATTCTGGTATTCACTGATTACTTGAAAAAGTGGATAGAGGTGTGCGCATGCTTTCAAACATGCTCGTGAAGAGAAGGTCGATGATTTCTTGTATAATCAATTTTTTTAGAGATTTGGAGCTCCACGGTCTATCACCACAGACCAAGGACCCCAATTTGCATCTAAAGTTATTGAGACTTTTACAGAGTTGTATGAAATAAAACATAGGAAATCATCACCTTACCACCCACAAGCAAATGGCCAAGTTGAGGTAAAAAATAGAGAATTGGAAAGGATCTTGACAAAAATAGTAGCTATTCATAGGATAAACTGGCTAGATAAATTACTTGAAGCAGTTTGGGATTACAATACTACTTGGAAATCCACTACTAGATTCACACCTTATGAACTAGTTTTTGATAAAAAGCCCCTCCTACCTGTTGAATTTGAGCTACTAACATTGCACACAACATTAGAAATTGGAATTGAATTGTCACAAGCACAGGTGAATAGGATTCTATAGCTGAATGCATTGGATGAACTTCAGTTGGATGATCTGCACCAAATTGAAGTAATTTAGGAGCAAAGGAAGTTGTGGCATGATGGCCACTTGCAATAGAGAAAATTTTAGCAAGGATATTGGGCTTTGTTGTTTTATTATCGTTATGTAGACTTCCCTAGAAAACTAAGGACTAGATGTCTTGGACCGTACCATATTGAAGAAGTATTTAACAACGGAGCAGCTCGCCTCTCTCCCATTGATGATTCACGAAGAAAGTTGGTAGTGAATGGACATCGCCTTCGAGTGTACCATACACCTCTAACTAAGGAGGAGTTATTGCAACAAATTGATAGCTTGGATGCACAATAGGTAGAAGAGATTCCCTCTTCCACCATAATTGCCATAGATTGAGCATAATCATGGATTTCAAGAAAACGGAAAAATACAAAAAAAAAAATCAAAAAAATCGAAAAACAAAAAGATGAATAAATTCTAGTTGTGAATTCCTTCATGGGCATAATCAGAATAAAAAAAAAAGGAAAAAAAAAGAGAGAAAATGAGAGGTAAAAAAAATATAAAAAAAAGAGAGAAAAATGAATAACTCAATAGTGAAAACATTTTTCTAAGGCACTACTGAGTTGGTATGCATGAAAACCAGTTTTCTGGCATGCATAACCTTGAAAAATTTTGAGTCACCATTGTACAAATTCACCAACTATATATTTTTTTTAAGTATTGCAGTAAGCCTCAGCAGAGCATCAACAAAAGCAATCATCTTTCAAAAACTTGCATTAACTTGTTTTAACTTGGTATATGTTTCTTGCACTTTTCTCATTGTAAATATTTGATATATAGTATATGACAATTAACCATTAGTATAAAAGTGTTCATAAGAGTTGGCATAAACAAAACATGTTTTAAAATAAGAATGTTGGTTTTTGTTGTATCTTCGGAATGACAGTTGCATTGTATCTACGGAATAACTATTGCATTGAATCTTCGAAAAGAAGCTTTGTCTTCGGATTAAAAATTTGTTAGGAGCAAATAATAATAATGAATTATTAACCTTAGCATAGGTTACAACATAGTTTAAATAGGTTACAGAATAGGAAATTTAACTAATATTCCTATAACCACGCTAACATAGCGCATTCTAGGATATCTAACCCTAAAGCTAGCTAACAACTAACCTACTAACCAACGTAGTCAAAATGACTACAATGACTAACTAGTAAAAGAAATTTACTAGTGGTAAAAAGTAATACCTTACTTTTACCATGAGGTAAATTATATCTACCTAAATAAGGTAATATTTATAGTTACTAACACAGTAACTCTAACATCCCCCCTTATTACATTATTTGGGTAATACATACATATCCCTCTTATACAACAATATTTGGGTAAGGTATATAGCTGTCCCAATACAGTGAAGAAGATGTTGATCTGCTGGTTCTTTGCTCTGTCACAGTACTCTGGCTGCTCCTAAGCAAGAAGTGGGGCATTCCTCAATTTGTCTTCACATCAACAAATGTCCTTATGGTAATCACATCATCCAATCGATTTGCATGGGTAACCAGCCACTGCAATCGCTAGGTATAGTAGAATAGATCACTTCATACAAGGTTCATTCATTTACAATATGAATTTGCAAAAGATAAGGTAGCTAAGGTGTCGGTCGCTGCCGAAAATGCACCCTTATAAGTTCCCCCTTCTTGTTGCAAAACATAGTGTAATTAATTTTGGAAGGAAGTGTGACTAAGGTGTCGGTCAAAGCCGAAAATGCACCCTTATAAGTCATCTTCCCTATTTACAAAAAATTGTGAAGAAAAGAAATGGATATCCCCCCTCAATTGCATAAAGGTATGCAACTCAAGAGTGTTGTGAAGGATTTTACAAATATTGCCTCCTAGACAATTTTACATCACAAAAAGTCGCTCCTCTTGTTACAAGTACTTCAAACACTTAGAATTTGCTATTTATGAAGCCTAAAAGAGGTACAAGTACCCCTTATTGCAAGGTCTTCAAACAAAATACTTATTCTATTTATGAATCCTAAAAGAAGAGAGAGAGAAGATGGTGATTTTGCCCAAGGGACACATGTGTTTTCCCTCTACAAAATTGTTTTTGCAATTAGCACTCTGTGTGCTTTCTCTAAACTAGAAACATAATCAGAATGAGACACTTCACCAAAAATATGGCTTGTATGTTGTGCCTTTGCCATTTTAGTTTTTCTTGTAATGAAACCAACACTGAATGGTATCAAGGTTGTCATTTTTACAATTTGTGCAAAACTATGCTTTCTAGGCAATTTGATCAAAAAAGTTCACCAATTTGTCCTTTCTTATTGCAAGTACTTCAAGCATGGTTGTTGTTATGAAGTCTAAAAGAAAAGATATAGTTTGTATGATGACTTCTACTTTTTTGATTGCCTTTACAAGTTTTATCTCCCTCTTGTCAAGATCTGTGTTTGAAGGAAGAAAGGAATTATCCCCCCTTAGTGCAAAGGATTGCTACTTTCAAGGTTCCTAAAAAACTTGTTCTTTCTTTTGATTACCCTAAAAGAGTACCAAAATATAATTCACTCAAATAGATATTTAATGGCACCTACCTTAACTCCTTTCAAGAAGGATGAAAAGTTGGAGGAAATTAAGCCAAACAAATAAGAATGAATTAGGGGTTTTGTTGATTTAGGAGAGAATATCAAGTAATTTTGGCTTTAAATCTGTGCAAAGATTTACACAAATTTGTGAAATTTTGGGGTTTAGTGTGTTCTTGATTATATGACTTATAATTGCAAAAGAAATAATGCAATAATCAAACAAGAATTCCCACAAAATTATTATCACCTAGGTGTCGGATGCTACCGAAAATGCACCTAATTTGCCAATAAAGGTGTCGAGTAAAATAAAAAATGCACCTTTTAATTTTTGCAACAAAATGTGTATTTGTGTTGTGCAAAAAATTGATATTTTTATGTCTCCTACTTTGTTTTACAATTTTGCAAAATAAGTACAATGTTGTCTTCTCCCCTGAATTTTGCAAAATTAACAATTTTTAGCACTCCTTCCAAGACAAGTCGACACATGAACCGCATTTGGAAGGCTTCCAGAACTAGTTAACAAATGACTTAGTTTTTGATGGACCCAAGGTTACAATTTCTTCTCAAATTTTTGCAAAAAATAATGTGCAATTTTATGTCTTATATCCCCCCTTGGAGAAAACAAATGCACACTTTGCCTTTGAAATTTACAAAAAATTTCAGTCTCCTTGTGTTACAATTTAAATCCATGGTCTATTTTTCATGAGAGTTTTGACAATTTCGTGCTCAACAAAAAAATGGAGCAAAGTTCAACTCTTCAATACTTGCAATAATTGTAATGTCTTCAATCTTGATGTCTATTTATCTTCTGAAAAAGAAGAAAACTTTGAAGAAATCCAATGTTTATTTTATTGCAATAAAAAATAGCCTTATGCTTTTATATATATTTTTAATTATTATTTTTAATGCATAATTTTAACTTAATTTTAAGCAAAATTTAAATCAATAATAAAATAGATTTGACATATATCACTTAATATATTTAAAAAAAAATGATTTTATATCAAATAATATTAAATTATTAATAAAAAATACTTAAAAAAATAAGTAAAAAAAAATTACAAAAAAAATAAAATAAAATAAAAATTTACCTGACCGCCGCCTTACCTTGCAAAAGGTGTATGTTTTGACGCTGTCGGGAGTCGAACTCCCGACCCCACGGTAGTAAGCACCCCGACTGGCGCTCCTGCCAGTCGGGCTATGCCGCCCGACGGGAAGGGAAGGGAATTCCTTCCCTTTATTCCCGTCGGGGTGGGGAAACCCAAAAATGTGGGTTTTAATTCCACATTCATCCCGCGAGGGATGAATAAGGCCTTTAAAGGCCTTAAAACGTGATTGCCTTTAGGTAATCAGGGTTCGAGTGGACCCCTTTTGTTGTCGCCCACCTGGCACGATCGGAGGGGTCCATGTGTCAGGTGGTCCACGTGGCCACCACGTGTCCAGTCAGTCACGTTAGGTGCCACATGGCCTATTTTCCATGTGTTGCCTTGTGTGTGGTCTGTCCAGCGTCGTCCAATGGTTTTCTGCCACTTGTTCGGTCCTGGTCAGTCCAGTCTACGTCGTTTAGTGCCTGTCTGCCACGTCAGCGCCTCAAGACATCAGCACTCGTCCACCAGGTTAGCACCTCGAGATCTGTGCCCAAGGTCACATGCATGTCGTTTGCCATGTTAGTGCCTTGGTATCTGTGCCTGAGGTCACGTGGGTGGTTAGGATCCAGTCATTGGTTGCCTTTTCAGTTGCCAAAAATCAAAGGGCCGCCTGCCCTCTCGAATTTTGATCGTCAAACGGCTCTCAGGCCGATGCCGATGGTCGGTTGTTGGCCACATCATGGTTGTTGGTCGATCGCCTGATAGGGTTGTCCCCCTGTCAGGGTTTGTCAGACCCGAGGGCGCTTTTGCCCTTGGGTTGAGGTCCTGTCCCCACCTAGGAGGGTGCGTCTGCCCTCTCGGCTATGTGCTAGACCCTCGAGGGCAGCAGTAGCGTTCGCCTATCACAATCGCTGGGGTCAGAGGGAGTGCCTGCTCTCATAGATCCTAATCGTTGAATCTGTGTCGACAGACACGGTCGGGCTGGCTCGATGACATGGGCCTATGGGCCCTCTCTCGAGGTCAGCAGGTCTTTCTCCTCGGGATTCATGCATACAGGCTACTATCTCGAGTTCTATCCAATGGGTCCCATGTCATGATTTGAGCCCCTGGTCCAGCTAGAACGGGATGTTGCATGCCTTGTCCAGGTTCCCTCCTACGGGCCTCCTCGGGAAGCAAGCCAGTCAACTCCTATAGGCTACCTTGGGAATCGTGTCGAATCCAGATCGGGTGGAATGAGCGAAGCTCATATTAGGCCACCCGAGCTCTGATACCAATGTTAGGAGAAAATAATAATAATGAATTATTAACCTTAGCATAGGTTACAACATAGTTTAAATAGGTTACAAAATAGGAAATTTAACTAATATTCCTATAACCACGCTAACATAGCGCATTCTAGGATATCTAACCCTAAAGCTAGCTAACAACTAACCTACTAACCAACGTAGTCAAAATGACTACAATGACTAACTAGTAAAAGAAATTTACTAGTGGTAAAAAGTAACACCTTACTTTTTACCATGAGGTAAATTATATCTACCTAAATAAGGTAATATTTATAGTTACTAACACAGTAACTCTAACAAAATTGTCTTCGGAATGACAAGTCCAGCCTTGTCTTTGGATTGAAAATTGTCTTCGAAATGACAAGTCCAGCCTTGTCTTCAGATTGAAAATTGTCTTCGTAATGACAAGTCCAGCCTTGTCTTTGGAATGACAAGTCCTGCTTTGTCTTTGGAGTGAACCTTTGTCTTCAGAATAAAAATTATCTTCGAAATGAAATTTAATCTTCAGAATGAGCACTTAATGTTATGTTTCCACGTGGTATCCAAGGAGGGAGAAAATACACGATCAACAAATTTTTTTACTCCATGTGATTATTGACACATATCAACTGGTTCGCGATGAAATTTGTATCATCTCGAGGAAGTATGAAATCATGAGGAAAATAACTAATAATGTGCCACCACCGTTCATTGCTGATAACCATGCATGTGAGAAAATCATGCATAGATCGGATGAGCTAAGGATATTTGACGGTAAGGACGTTTGTCCAATGATTGATGGACAGGTGCCCAAGTCAAAAACAAGGAAGCATGCCACTCTTCGTTCTGAAGACGTAATCACTGATGCAACATGATTACAATAATTTATTTCTGAAGAAGAACAAAACATTGCAAATCCAAAGAGAAAACATTTTAATTCTGTAGAAACCAAAAACTAGTGACCTAGCGGACGGTAGTAGCAGTAGAGGTGAGCAGTATTTTCAGCATAGCAATAACAAAAAAATGGGACAAAAGATAAAAATGGAACCAGTAGATACTACCATCCTTCGAGATATTCCAGAAGTGTTGCAAATTTTTGAATATAGAGGGTTTATGCCATTTTTAGACAAATTTGATGAAAGCTTTGAATATTTGGTTGTTGAATTTGCTCGTACATTCAGAAACAACAGGGTGCACATCAACGACATGAGAATTGAGGTAACCCCTGAAGTTCTTAGTCAAATTACTGAACTTCTATTAAAGGGTCTTCAAATTTCTAGAACTGGCAAGAATACACTAGCAAACATAGTCAATTTCTGGAATAAGATGATAAAGAACCAAAATACTTGATAAATAACATGTGTAAGGGTGTAAAGAGGACCAACTTGCAAAAACCCTGGGATGAAGTAGCCACATGGGTAAGCAATTTTTTAACCTATGAAGGGCAGTATATAGTTTTATCAAGGCATCATTTTAAAATTTTGAACCACCTTAGACATGGTAGGAAACAACTTGAGGTTAGGGTAAATATTCCCCTATATCTGCACCAGGAGCTGCAAAACATGGCAAAACACTATCAAGAGGGAAAATGGAGCCCTTGTCACCATGGTCTTATCAAATTGATTTACAAGCATCATTTCAGAGGAAACCTAAGAAGCTTTGATAGGTTTTACTCTACTCTGACTGATGTAGTCTTCAAAAAAGAGGATGAGGAGGAAGAAGACAAAAATGTTGTTGTATGAGGAGGAAACAGATGCTAATGCAAAGGAGGAAACATATGCTGCTACATATATTGCTACAAAAGCAATAGAGTACCTTTCCCCAGAACCTTCAACCTCATAAACTAAGAGAGGGTCTGGAACTGGCAACAAAAAAGGAAAACATAAGAGGGTCCATTTTTTTGAGAATATTGTTGATCTAACAGAACAGGGGAGTGAATTTCCTAGCAAAACTAGAGAAGAGACAGAAGTGGAAGTAGAGGAAATTCCACCAAAACCTAATACAATTCCTACAGCCCCTGTTGACACAATAAAACAGAGTAAGAAGAGAAAGTATACACCAGGAACCAGGAGGTCTAGAAGACTCCACCTGAAAGAAATAAAAAAAATAGACGATTGAAGAGGAAAACAACCAAGGTAGTCTTGATGTCACATAAATACAACCAGCCACTATAAATACTACCTTGAAGGATTTTTCAGAATTTCATGAACAGTTGGTTGAGGAAGAGTTTGGACAAGACAATTTTGAAATTGATGTAAACTTGGATGCAATCATAGATAACCTTATGGAACCTTTTGAACAGGACTGAACAGTTGAAATAGAAAGTGAGATAATGGTTGAGCAATAAACTGTAGATAATTTGTCTACATCAAATTTTGAATTAGAAGAAGAGGAGGTGGACATTGCAGAACAATTGAGAACAGCCAAGAGTGTGACTAAAACACAAACCAGATGGGTTGAGGAGAAGTAAAATATCGTTTAAAAACATAAAAAAAGAATTGTAGAGTTGCATCAGGAAGTGGAGGAACTAAAGAGTAGACTGTTACAATTTGAAAAATAGTCAACTACAGCAGATAATGAGGAAGAGTTGGCTCAATTACTGCTTGGATTATCTAGGGTAGATAAATCTTCCCCCTTGATAGAGGCATATTTGGATGAAAATACAAGAGATCATTCCAAAGTAGTGCCCTTCTATTTCGAAGCAACAACTTATCACTCCGAAGATTAGAATCGATCAAGAGCCTAGAAAAGAATATTTGTGGAGATTCATAGTAGTTATGTCTGCAAGAAGCACCTGCACATGAGAATTTTAAACAAAAAAATGTAAATAATCAAGTGCTCCTCTGAATAATATTTTTGTAGAAGTAGGGATACAAGTAGAATTGTTGTCAGATGTCCAACCAGTGGAAGTAGCAAAAAAATGGATACAACTAGAATTTCTATCAAATGTCCAACCAGTAGAAGTGGTAGAAAAATGGGTACAGGTGGAATTGTTACCTAAGTTTCAACCTGTAATTAGACCACCCAATACTATATCCCTCGAGTAGTATAATGCAGACATTGCTAACTGGATTATCAAATATGAAAAGCTTGCCACATAGGTTGAGAAATTGAAACTGTGCATTGAATGAAAAAGTAACTAACCTATGTCAAATTGCTGAATTTTTGGTTCAATTCAGAAGACCTGCCAGGTTTTACAGTCTCATTCTGAAGGAGAGATATCTAAGATGGCAGGTTATGATAATTAGCTCAGGTCTCCCCTATAAACTAGAAAAATCTGAAGAGTTTTTGGAAGCTTACTTCAAGAGTCCTACAGAGAAAAAAAAAATTACTATGTGAGTTATTTTTGCACAGCTTTTTCATTCTAGAGGATGTATATTTCCACCCCCAGATTTGCATAGGAGATGTGCAATTGAGATCTTTTATGTCTACCTTACAAAATCAGTTTTACTGGGACTAAGAAAAAAGATAAAATAAGGAAATTGAATTAAGAGCTAAATTTTTAGTCAGAGCAATTCAGCCAAATCATCCGATTATCACCAGACAACATTTTCTCATGATGAATAGGGACGATATCAAAAGGATGTATTTGAGAAATTTTAGGGACTGTGTAACTAAATTCCAAAATTTTTGAATGACAATTTTTTTCCAGCATTATCACATTGTAGAAACAGATGGGCAGAAATTTTTGTCTTTACAGAAAAGGGAGCCTATCTCCCCCATTAATCTGGAATGGTCTAGAAGAAGAGTAGAAGGGGTCATACAACTTATTGTAATTATGCAGCATAACTGGGTAGGTCTCATATTTAGACCTCCAACCATCATTACTCCAGTTCCCTACTATTTTTAAGAGGATCCTCAACCAGATGAGCAGTTTGGAAATTGTCTCAGAAACCTTCAGGAGAATAGAGGATACTATATAGGAAAAAAGTTTTTCTACAGATCATGGAACTTGAATATAGATATCTGTGATTCTATAGCCCAACAGAATACATGAGGACATGCATTAATATAAGTTGGGGGGAAAATGATGAGGCCTAGAAATGCCTCCATCATAGCATGTTTTGAACAACTAAAACTTGCCTAAAACTCTATGATTTACTTTATATACTAGTTAAGTTGATCTAATATGTTGTGTATTAATTGTTTGCATGATTGATGTGTTTGGAATATTATATGCTGATTTTTATAGTTTTTGTGTAGTTTTATGTCACTTTGTCATCACCTATTACATAAGGGATATGCTTAGGTTGATAGCAACACTTTACTATTCTTATTTTGATTTTTATCAATCATTAATTTCTTTGAATTTAGCAAATAGTGCAAAGAACTGTTACTATGCCACAAAAATTGGTTTTCTTGTGTAAATTCCAACCAACTACCAATGAATGGCAAGGCATGGAATTCATACATGAAGAGGAATGAAGGCTATTGCAATTTGATCCTAAGGACTAATCCACCTGAGAAATTTAGCTAAAATAAAATGAAGAGTACATATTTGGGCATTCCGAAGATCTTCGGATTGAGAAATACAGTCTCTTCAGATTGAGCGAATATCCTCGGATTGAGCCACTTAGCTCTAGATTGAGAACATAAAGCACTTTTTGACCTGCTGACTGATTTCTGATGATGTAAAAAGGGAAATAAGGTTGATGAGGTTAAAGAAAAATATTTCCCATCTAAATTTTTCGTCCTTGTCATCTAAAGCCACAATTTATAGAAAATATCCTCTTCTAGGATAAACCTAGGGAATACTGCAAAATAACAGGAATTGATTTGCAAAGTATATTTTTTGTTGTAATTAAATTTTAGGCATCTATAAAAGATAGCTCCCATATAGGTTGAGCTAATAATAATAATAACATTAGAAATAGTAATAGAGAAAATATAGATAGAGAATAAGTGAGAAAACTGATATTGTTACAGTTATGTAATAGGTTTTAGTAGTAGATTTGTAATCATGTTCTGGATCAATAAAGTACAAGTTTTTCTATTCATTTTGTTATGTTTGAGTGTGATTAATATTTAGAGAGAGAGTAACTCATACCTTCTTCTGAAAAAGGAGGTTGGCCACTTCCAGACCTAGGAGGATGACTAACAGACAGGTGTTGTTATGATTTTGTTGCAACAGAATAAGCTGTGAAATTTGTCAATTTCATTCTTTTGTAGTAGTTAACATCCATTTCAGTCCTAATAATTTATTTTATGTTCAAGATGATTTTTTTATGTTATTAGCAGTAGATCTGATTAGTCTTTTTGCTTTCCAACAACTTTCTAATTTACTGTAATTTCCATTTCCAGCAATTTATAGTTTTCTACAATTTTCCTACATTATTGTTTTTGTTGTCAACCCCTACACATAAGATTGACAACCTTCTGTTACAAAGTATTGACAGGACTTAATTTTAGTTTTCATTATGGCAATAGTAAATAGACATTCATTTTGCAACTTTAATTAGGTTTCCAATTCTGCAACTGTAACTAGGGTTTTAATTCTGCAATTTAATCAGATTTCATTCTTGCAACTATAACTAAGGTTTCATTTCTATAATCAGAAATTAGTCTTCATTATTGCAATTAGATTAAATTTTAATTTATGCAATTTAGAGGTCAAAGAGACCTAAAAACCCCCACATAATCAGTTCCACCAATAAGACTTGTTGCTCCCAATTGACCTTAAATTATAGCCATGTTCACTCCTTTCGTAGATAGCCTTGTACATTGCCCTGGATTGACAAATTCATTGAGAATTAATGATGTGCTTAACGACAGTGCATCAATGACTTTGACAAAAATCTTGCATATTTAGTTTTAAATTTAAATTTAAATTTTAAATAATTTAAATTTAAACTAAATATTAAAAATTAAATATCTCCATCACCGGGGCACATTTTTTGACGAAACAAAAGGCCAACTTGGGTTTTAAGAAAAATCCAATTTAAATATGCCATCCATGGTTTTAAATAAAATCTTTTATTTTGCCTACCTTGGTTTCACAAAAACCCTGTATTTATCCATGCTTTCCAAAATATCATTTGGACACCAAAACTCAATGTGATCCATGTGACATCAATGACAACATAAAATAACTCAAATTGCCAATAATAAACATATTTATTCACAACACATTTGGAAATAAAATGCACAATATGAAAGTAAATTATATAAAATGAATAATTTCATAATAACACTAAATTGTAAGCCTCTTTAAGGGGGCAACCTCCTTCAATACTTTATTCAATTATGCAAAAAATATACATACAATACTTCCCCTCACAGTTTTAAGAAATTCCTATATCACCTAACTCCTAAGGTTGGCTTAATTGCAAAATTCCACCTAGGCTAGAATCTCCTACCTACAATAAATTACATTCTTGAAAAATAGTTACATAGAAGGGCATCATTTGGAATAGGTGCTTCTTAATCCAAGACTATAATAAAATATTATAAAATATTATCATGGGTACTACCCACATTCCACAAGGACTATTCCATCAAGTGTTAGGATGGGGTCCTAACAATTTCCATTGTAGGAGATTCATCAAATTTTCCAAGGTATCATCTAAAATCATAGTCAGGCATCTCCTTTTGGTATTTATGCATTACTACCATCACATATCCTTCCTTAGTCACCTCAGCTATTAAGGGTGACTCCAGTATTTTTTGACATGGATACGACTCATCATATATGTTGTGCTACTTAGTTTTGAATAAATAAAAAAACCTAATATCAAGGCTCGAGGATCAAGATAAGACATAAAACAAAACATAAGGATAAAAAATCATCAACAAAATTACTAAATTCTTGAACCAGGTCATAAAACATAAGAAGGATTAAAGAAAGACTACATACAAGACTAGATACTAGGCATGAATACAATAGCTTTTTCATGATTTACTATGAAGAAGAAGATGGTATTTATAAGAATAAAGAGGGGAGAATTTACCCCCAAAATTTGTGCAAGGATTCAAAAATATCTAGTTTGAAATTTTCTTAGGCTTTTATCATCAAATTTGGGCCACCTCGAGGTCTTTAGATCTATAGCCTTAAATTTCATAGGTATTTTGATTTTATGGGACATAGTCCTTCCCTACCACTCTATCTAATCACCCATGTTGAATATTTATTGTGATTAGACCCCTAATATCTTCCTCCATTGATATCCTCAATATTGGAATTCACCCTTTGGATACCTTCATTTTGTCACCTTAAATGTACTAGTTGCCACCAAGGGGGTCATGTCCAATTTACTAGGACTGATAAGATTAGAACTGGATCGCCACCCCTTCCTTCATGTTTTTTTGGTAAGTTAATATGAATAAAAAGTGGATTTTTATCAAGGATCCCAAAACCTGATTACAATAAAATCAAGAGGAAATGTCCAAGGATGGACAACAAGATAGGCTTGAGGAAAGTCGAGAGGAACAAAAATAGAAAAACCCTAAGGAATTCATAGATGAACAAATTCAAGAAAAATCATGTGGGTAAAAGTTTTAAAAGCCCGTCATTCGATAAAGGAGAAGGCAATATAGAAGAACAAAACAACCCACCTAAAAACAAATTTAAAACTTCCCAAATGTGGGAAAAAAATAGGTGTCTAACTTGAATTTTAAAATATCCCAAGGACATGAGAAAGATAATAGTGCAAAACCACCCATGGAAACTAGATAGCAAGAGAAAAACAACTTCCCACACAGGGGAAAACTAGCTAAAAGTAGAAAAACCACCACCCAAAACCAAAGGGTGGAGTAGAAAAATAGAAATTACAATACATCCCACTAGATATAGTATGGGAAGTAGTCAGGGATGCAATAAGATCAAGCAAACTGAGGTAAAACAGATCCCTTACGATCCTGAAAAGTGGAACAGCACTCAGAGGATTTCCACAGGCTACAAAAATCTTCATGCAATGGAACATCATCCTAAAAAGAGAAACGTCATAGAGAGGAACTCCACAAGCCATGAAGTCCTCATGTAGTAAAAAAATAAGCCTTCAAGGATGCCAACCTAGTAGAGGAAGCAATAGAAGTAGAAAAACACATCGTAGGAAGACGAGAATATTCCAAAGGAACCCAAAAGGAAGGATTCACGAGGAAATCCAGCTACAGACGATAGAGTCCAGAAGAAAATATGTAGCCAGAAATCCCAAACAACATTTAGCACTACCAAAAAATAGCTTCAAGGACAAAGAAGATAAAATCCTACAAGGAAACTAGAGGTACCCCAGGCAGCCCATGAAATATGTTGAAATCCTGCAAGACTTACAACATCAGTCATGAATATCAGAGTCATAGGAGAAAGCACATGGTCCTCTTGCAAGACCAAAATGATGTTGTTCAAAACTAATCATGAAGCCTCATTCCTACATTCCCCATAATCTATAACTAAATAACCTCCAAGGGTAAACATCAAGAAGACATCTGAAAAAGCTAAAAAAACTAGGAAATCCAAGGAAAAAACCTTGAACAACCCATAAAACCTAGATAAAGTCCCAAGGAAGACCCAAACCCATCCCAGGACCAAGCCACCAGAGAAAAACCTCACCATAGGATAAGAAAAGGGATAAAACATTGGATCAGTGATCTCCCACCCCAAAGAGATCGTCTACAACACCATACTGCCAAGAAGGAAGAGAAAAGGAAGTGCCATGGAAACTAGGATAAGAACATGGAGCTGGGATAGGTACAGGGAAGGGATGTAGGAAAATGGGATAGGACTTCCATAGGAAGTCACCTGCAGAGTCCTCCTACCTCTTCCTTCATGTTTGGTTGCTTTGGGTTGGTGCAATTTCATGATGATGATCAATTATTTTTTTCCTTTGCATCTCAATCAACTCCTTTGGTGAAGTCCTTTGTGCTCAATTCAATATCTTGGTTATTTCCTTTTCACGTTCTTACTTGTTTGAAGGGATGCCTTTTGCCATTGACCTATTATTGCTTTCATTTTGGTGCTTTGGTGGTTATCAAGGCTATCAAATTTTTTGCTTTATTTCGTATTTTTGAGGTGTCCTTCCCTTCCATTATTTCCTCTTCTACTTATCATAGATATTTGGGATAACCTTTATAGGGGTTAGCAAGCTTGGGAATATCGTAGAGGTTTCACAACTTGAAATATTTAATATGCTTTGTATTTCATAGCTTCTTAAGTGTTAAGCTCCTATTGAGGGAGGAATAGTAGATTTTATTGCTACTATATCATCTAGTCACCTTGAATCTCCCTCCTTTCTCAATGGTTAATGGGTTATACACCCCAAGGTCCTTGACTAATGATGACTTATGAATGCACTAGGGAGCTATGAACACCATCAAATATTGAAGAGATTCAGACATTTTGTCCTTCCCTTCTTGGGAGAAAAAGAGTATTTATCCATTGGATGGGGTAAAATCCTACTAAGGGTGGATCCCCTTTAGCTATCATTGGAAAGGATTTGGGACTCTATGTCATGATATAATTAGACTTAGATACCACCAAAAAGTCTTATGAACCATCGATATTCTAGTTTTTCAAGCTTTATCGCATAGGGAGATTTATATTTAGCATTAGTTTATGATGAAGGTTCTTTCTTGGTTACACTTTCGATGGTATTTTAGCCTCAGTTTCTTCATATTTTAGGGGCATTGAACCCCTTCATATTATATTTTCTTAGTTGGATTCAGATGGTGCTTTGACCAAAGCTACATTTTTAAAAAGATATAATTGATGTAGTGATTCTTCACTATATATTTGGTGACTCATAAGGGATATATTGCTAGTAAGATATAAGGAACCATAAATTATGGTCTTATCTATTAGACATAGAGTCATAAGGGGTAAATCCTAAGGCTTTGTATAGCTTGGGTGAATAGGATAAGGATATGGTATTGAGAGGAGCTCTAATCAAGGCTTCATCAAAGGCTAAGGGAGCAGTGCCTAATTTTATAGCTCTCATACCTTGGTATGTATCCTAAAGCTCACCCCCTCCACATGTCATTCTATTGATCTTCTTCTAACAAGAAGATATGGGAGGACTCTTTCCTTCATGTTTGGATAGTTAGGATGTCATCATCCTTTATTTTATCTTATGGCATCTATAATATCTCTAATCATATGGTATCTAGTGGTAATCCTAATAGGGATTATACTCATGTAATACCTTGTGCGAGGTATCCTTCAAATGTGCAAACAATCTAGTTCCTTTGTTGCAAGTCTACACTCACTTATGTCCTACAACAACTAGATAAATGATTTAGAAAATAATTTCTTATATTTTTTAAAATATATAAAGGCTTGAGAGGGGCCAATGATTCATCCTTCTCCTAGATTCTATCCCATGTCAATGTGCTCAAGTAGTTTATTAGGACTAGAATCTAGACTTAAACAATCGAATGCTTTCTACTTTTGATTGAGTGTGTTTCAATAGAGGGTTCCTTCGATCTTGATGACTCTCTTTTCTTCTTGTAGTCTTGTTTAATGTCTAATGAGTTTATCAAGAAATGGATATGTTCCATCAGACTTTCAATCATTACCATATCCTCTCTCTTTTGGTCCACCCATGTTCTCTCTACCTACAAGTTGACTCTTGGATCAATGATAAAGTCATCTAGGAGGTGAGTGCCAAATTATGTTGGGAGATTAATAATTTTAGCATCTTAGGGAACCATGGATCTAAGGCTTTTTCTAGCCCCATAGGATTGGTCTATGTCCCCATCCCAATATTCTACTTTTCATTGGCTAGCTAAAAAGCTTAACTCATTGTATTTGCTACTACTTTTGGCATTATTGGGAGACTAGACTTGGGATTGATCATGCAATCGTGCACAAACTCATCATCCAATAGAAATATTCTAGTCTAGACTACATCATCATTAGATCAAGGGTCCACATAAATTTTGGTTCCTTTGAATCTCCCTAATTTTCCATGGTTTCCTTTGGATCTTCCTCTTGTGGGGTGTTTAGTAGCAATTGTGATTTAGTCCCAGCCTTGGTCAACCAAGGATTATTGAAGTGTCCTAAAGTATCATGCTTTGTGGTTACCAAAAATTTTGGTAGGTCCAATATCAGCATGTCCATGGCAATTGTAGCTCCTCCTTTTTTGGTTGGCTTACATTCCTAGAGTCCTCCAATTATTCCAAGACCAATTAGTGCCTTGAAGTCTAATTTGATCTGGTGCTCATTAAGGGTTAGAAAGATAAATTTGTTGGTTGTATGTGTTCCTTACTTCTCCAATTGTATTAGTTGTACTTAGTCTATAGATAGTTGGGGAGTAGATTAACTAGCATCGAGTTGGTATCCTTACCCCAAAAAGTGGGTAGGTGCCTAAATTAGTGCCCCATTTGATGGCATTGTTACATATGATCAAAAAATATCTTCAAGATGGGAATTATGGGGGTACACTTTTAGAAACCATGTGGTAGACTCCTCCATGTAGTTTTTATGCACAAGGTAAATATCATTAATAAATGGAGGAGGGGTCTGCTATAGTGGGATTGTTCCCATTTTTAGTTATTCTCCCAAACTAGGTATTGAGGTTTCTAGTATCCACTAAGAGGGGACCCATAATACTAAGGTTTTTGATGAATTTGATGTTGATAACTTTATTCATTCTATTGTATATTTGGTGTTAGGACCTCTTTTGAGATTTCTTGGAGCATTCTCTTTATTTATTCTATATTGACTATAGGCTAGTAATTTGGGGCCATAGGGAAGGTCATAATAACCAAAACTAGGCTTACAACTAGGTTTGGTTAGGGAGTGGTGGGTTGGACGTTCGAGAATAGTAGCACTGGGGACCTGGGTGGTAGAATTATTATCTAAATGATATCATTCTCTACATAAATCACTATCATGTAGGCTATTGGAAAGGAGTTTGCTTTGAATACTTTGATCATAATGGTAATATTTAAGTTAAAATACTTGAGGTAGTGCATGAGTGCCATACCTAGGGATTCAGATAACATCTAAAATTATATGCTAGGTTTTGTGAAATCAAGTATTTAAACTATCCATCAACTCCATGGAAGCTCATTTGATAGTCATCAATTGCTCCAGCAAAGATGCCCTATCTACCTTTTCCTCGAATCTATCCACTAGCATATCAACCAACTACTATTTTTTGATCAATCAGGAAGGAAGATTTATGTACCATTCCCATTATTTACCTTTGAATTATGGTTAAAAGAGTCTCAATCCATGTATTGTGCATTTATATTATGAACCACACATAGGCTCACCATGTGATGTAAATGTTTCGATGGTGTGATCACATTTTCTTTGGTGAAATATGGTAACAACTTTTGAGTTAACATTAAACTAGGTTGAAAATAGTAGGTGGTGTAGGATTTATAAGGGGTCCTCTATAATTCCATTATGGGAACCTTTTGATTGGTTGGTCCTTATGGGTAACTATGTTTCAATTACAAATTTTTTCATCATTATTGTGATTGTGACGTTTGGGGTCCCTTGATAGGAGTCGCTAGGTGAATGGTATAGCTTTCCTAATTGAGAAAATGTATTGATATATTCACCAAAATACTAATATTTAAACTACATTAATGGCTAATTTTGGGATCCTTTCCAACAAAGTCATTGAGTGTTTTGGTTCTTTAGCCATTGGAGTCACCAAATGAACTTTCTTAATGATTCAAAAAGTATTAGATTGATAATTTCACTAGGGTCTTAGCCTAATATCATAGTTATGGGATGACTACCATGTGATTTATCCCACCAAGCATACCATTTAATTGTTGGGAAATTGAAACATCTAGGAGACTAGTTTTTACTACATGCTCTAAGCATAGTGACCACTTGTGATTATTGGGTGCATCTAATTCTCATACCTCATATGAAGAACACAATTAGAAAGTATGAAAATGATGTAAAATGGATCTATGGATGACCTATAATATTTTAATCAAGTTTATCTCCTTGTTTAGATGTGATCTTGGTGCTCTCTTTTCGTAAGCTAGATTATTCTATTGGGTTTTATCTAGGAAAAGGGTTAGGAGGAAAGTAGTAAAATGAAAGGGAAATGACTTAAAAATTAAAATTCTATTCTATTGGAGGTGATGTGCCAAGATCCTAAATTTATCTATACTATATTAGGATTAGATAAAAACATACATCATCATTGATAGTGCACAAGGAACACATTCTCATTAGACACAAATTACCATATTTAAGCATACACAAGAACTAGGATAGGAAGGGGAATAATAAAAAATTATTATATATGCAACAACTAGATTGTATTTATGCTTAAAAAACAAGGCTCAAAACATATCAAAAAAATGACTCAAGGCTTGATCCAGGTTGTAATGCATAAGAGGGATGAAATAAAGGTTGCATACAATGCTAGATACGAAGAATGAATACAATAATTTTCCCATGATTTACAAAGTATAAGAAGGTATTTATAGGAATAAACAAGAGAATTTCCCCCCAAATATTTTGCATGGATTCAAAATTGTCTAATTTAGAATTGACCTACGATTTCATCATTAACTTTGGAAAATTACAAGGTCTCTAGATCTATAGCTATAAATGCCACATATAGGTTGGTTTTATGGGACATAGTACTTCCTCACCACTCTACATAATCACCTATGCTAAATATCCATTATTATTAGACCCTAAGATCCTCCTCCATTGATGTCCTTAGTCTTGGAATTATCCCTTGTGTTGATTTTGTGTCACCACCTTAAATGTGTGAGTTGTCACCTAGGGTATCATGCTCAGTTTACTAGGAATTATAAGACTCGAACCAAATCATTGTCCTTATATGTTTGGTCACATTGGGTTCGTGTGTTTGCCTAATTATGGCCAATGATCTACCCTTTTATGTCTTGATTGGATCCTTTGGTGAAGTTCTTCTCTACATGTTATTTAAGATCTTGTTCTTACCTTTTTACATTCTTCCTGGTTAATAGGGATGGACTTTACCATTGATCTATATATTTCTTTATTTTTTATGTTTTAGTGATGACCAAGCCTACCAAATAATTTTCTTTGGTGGGTATATCCAAAGCATCCTTCCCTTCAAATATTTCCTCTTCTATTTTATGTTGCTTCTCTACCATAGATCTTCAGGGTGACCTTCATAGGGTTCAATAATATTGGGGGGATTGTAGAGGTTACAAAACTTGAAATTTTCAATATGCTCTACCTTCCTCAAGTTCCTAAGTGTTAATCTCCTATTAAGAGAGTAATAGTAGCTTTCCTTATTGCTTTCTCATCTAGTCACATTGAATCCCCTTAATTACTCTATGGTTAATCGGTTGTAATCATCAAGGTCCCTAATATATGATGACTTTCAACTACACTAAGTATATATGAACACAATCAAACATAGAAGAGAGCTAGACATGCAATATTTTCCTTTTGAGGAGAAGAAGATTCCTCATGCACTAGATGGGATGCAATCCTGCCAAGGGTGAACCCTCTTTAGCTATCACTAGAAAGGCTCTCTTTAGCTATCATTAGAAATGCTCTAGGACTCTAAATCATGACATAATTTATCTTAGATTTCATTGAAAAGGCTTATGAACCATTGACATTATGGTCTAGTTGATGTGCTAAGCTTCATAGCATAGGGAGCTTTAGATTCAACATTTTAATTTATGACCAAGCTTCCTTTTTGGCTACACTTTTGATTATCTTCTAGTATTGGCTACTTCATAGGTTGTAGGGGCCTTGGACCCCTTCATATTGTCCTTCCTTATTTGGTTCTAGATGGCACTTTGATAAAAATTACCTTTTTAGCAATATTTGCTTAGTGTAGTGATTCTTCACTATAATTCCTTTTAAAATATCCTTTACATATCAAATGCACTTTATAAAATCAAGTGAACTTTAATATATATATTTTTTATATTCCTTGAATGAATTTTCCTTCTCAAAGAGAAAATTAATATTTCATTTTAACTCCCTTAAATTTGAAGCACTTTCAAAAAAAAAAATTGCATAAATCTCCTTTTATAATTTGCTCTTTTTCTTTCTTCCTTGAATTTTGTTATAATCTCTTGTTATTATTTCCAAATATTCTTAAATTTCATTTACTAAGGTAGAAAATTATTTTTCCTTCTACTCTCTTTTCAATAAAAATATCACTCTTCCTTTTATTGTTTTAATTTTTATCTTTGTCCTTTGCTACTTTGTTTTTCTATCAATTTCTAATTTCCTTTATTTTATTTTATAAATTTCCTTATAGAGTTCAATATTAAAAATAAATAATTTTAAATATGTAAATATTTGCTCTTGTTCCTTTCTAAATGTTTAATCTTCAATCTTGGAACTTAATTCTTTCCAAATAACTTTAAGCTCATAAAAATACGTGCATGGGATTTTTAAAAAATACCTTGCAAATCTATTTTGTTGACATTAAAAAGAAACTAAACATTCCTTCAACTGATGGTTCTACAAGCTTTAAATTGTTCAACTCTTGATGTTACCTTCTAATATTCCCTAATTTGATTGTAAATTATTGCTTGCATTCACTGTTCATCCACACTTTATTTCACCATTCATCCATATTTGTATTCATTGTTTATAGATTGATTTCTAAATGCTTTGTAATACCACATGCAGGGCAATATCTAGAATAATATTAGACACCTCTATGAGTTGCTTTTCACATAGATGTATGAGACTTAACTAAGGAAGTGTCTACAACAATTTAAAATTTTTGACATTTGCTTATCACTCAAATGGACTAGGAATTATTAAGGAGAACTCTATTGAAATTTAGAATACAAAATTGAGTCAAGCATACTATTATAGATTTAACCAGATGTCATCCTCAATGAACTCCCTTGCATATGGTTGTAGAAAACTAAAGGACAAAGAATTGATATGATAGGAGTAGACCTAGAAAACAAATTAATGGATATGGGAATAATATATTGAGAGGAATAACTTATGGATAGAATCAGAGTACCAGGTTCTAATACCAATGTTTACAAATAAGATAGAATTTAATTATGAAACCTACATATGAATGGATATGAGTTTAATATATTCTCACAATATATCATACAATAATATCACAATATCAAATATAATATTTGACACAAAAACACAACTCATATACTCAATCCATAATATAAATAAACAAACTCTATTAAAAATAGGTGATAGTAGTTCCTTACAATACAAATGATGTATTGTAATTTAATACATTCAATCTACTTTACAATCCTTACATAAATCCTTTGCATAGACTATCTTGACATTTCATATCCAACTAACTCTTCATTTCCTAAAACTCATGGGAGATATGACTCCTTATATTTCTAATAAGAGAAATATTTTATTAACCTTCTAATAATGACAAAACCTAATGATTACATAAAATAAAATATTTATAAAGTACTTACACGGTTCAAAATAATGCAATATTATCCAACATAATCACTCTTCAAATTCCACTTGGGGAAATTTTACTCTTTTGAAACAAATTGCTAGCTTAGTAGAGCAAATTGCTCTCTAAATTATACTTCAACATTTTTTTTCATTGTCCATGTGATTGGCCCTAAAAGGATCAAATTGCTCCACTTGTCAGTAGGAATTGCTTCCTAAGTGAAAACTTGGAAAACTATTCCAAACTCAACCCAACTACTTTTTAACTATAGTAAAAGCAAATTTTAGAACCCAAAAAGAGAAATTTCACCAATTGAGAGCCAAATTGCTTGCTTGTCTTGTAAAAATTTAGATTTTTGAATTTCATAACAAATTTTCCATTCACAAAGCATCTACAAAATCAAACATAAATAATGAAAAGTCTATAAATTTAAACTTCAATTTAGGACTAGGATCGATAGATCAAGTCCTTGGTCTCAGCAAGCATATCAGAAATGATTGTTGAGTTCATACATAATGGGAATTTCTTTGTGGGGTAAATATTTAGATTCATTCCACCTAGCATGCTAGAAACATGTTGAAATGTAGAAATTTCTAACTTCTAATGTGCCCACAATTCTAATCAACAAATTAGAAGGAAGATATAATGCCTCTTACAACCTTCATATTTAGATTGGCATCCTTGCTAAAATATATCTAACCTAATTACATAAAATTGAATATGTAAAATTAAATTGTGGAAAGTATATGTGGAAATTATAATACATGAAAATTAAATTTTTAAGTTTAGGGTACGATAGATTGAAAGTAAATATGATTGTAACCATATCAAGGAGACTGTGTGATCAATCAACTCATGATGAAATCAAATAACAACAATTGGATCCCATTCATATGATATGAAATTAACAAGGAATGACAAGAGGACAAAACATAGAACCATAATTATCATTCATTCCACAATCCACAAGGGAAATCCCATTTATGGAAAGCAAAAGGTCTTATCACGTTCTTAATAACTTAAATAAGGGAGCACAACGTGGGTCTCACAAAGTGTAGCTCTAACTTTCTCAAGGCTAAAAGATATTTACAATGGATCCCATGGTGTGATAGTAAGTATGCCTGATTATCTCATAGGTAAATTTCTCCAATATCATACAATAATCACACAAATAATACTCAAAATAATGCACACATAAAATACTTCTCCATTACATTCATAAATTAAACTTTCTTACATTAATTTAGTTACATAGCATGGATATTTATCTTCAATATATAACTTTACATAATAAACTCTTCAATACTCCTAACTATTGCTCTCCTCAAACACACAAGAGATGCAACCTTTCACATGCCTCACATTATGATAAAGCTTCTCATGATTACATAACCTCCTACTTCACATCTTGACACATATCACATGACTCTTCACTTCCACACTTGACATCTATCACTTATGACTCTTCACTTGCACATTTGACACCTTGCACACTCATAACTCACACCCGTACACATGAAATATTTCACACTTTATTATATAACACATAAACACTCTTTACACTTTGATGCCTACTATTGACACAAAAATTAAACACACTCCTAATCTAAATTTTTACAATAGTACTCAATGGTACCAAATAATGTAAAATTGCCAGCATCCCCTTAGATTACAATATTTGATATGAAGGCTTTGCCTCTTTACTTCGTGTTCTTCTTTCTTTGGTTCTTTTTATTGATCTTAGTCTTTTCCTTTTTTTTCTTAGAGTTATTTCTTGCTCTTGTTATATTTATTAACAAATCATCATAATAATATGACTCATATTCTTCATTATAGCACAGATGGTATTATTCTCGATGAGGGAGATGAAGTGGAAGGTTTTAGGATGAATTCTAGTAATTTACACTCAATATGGGCCAATCCATACAACTATGTGATTCCATTGGCACATTGGTATTTTCCAACTCAAATGCCTCCAGTACCAAGTCCATTTCCTCTTCTAGATATATGAGCATTATTTGTAATTGCTCACTCTATACAAGATATTTTTCCCACATTCGCATCTCCCATTACCTTCATGTTCACACTGGACTTGGTGTTAGTTCTGCAACCTCCTCCTCCTTATGAGATAGTGGTTGCTCCTACAACCTTTGCATAGGTACCTACTACTCTGAATCAGATTATAGATGCATTTGGTGATATTTTTTCCATTGATGGTAGACTTATTTTTTTGAATTCTCAGTCTCTTTAGACAAGATGGGTTTCAGTCTCCTTGTGTGCTTCTTTTGATTTAGCTTTTTTGGAGTAGCTTTGTGGGTTGGGACTATATTTATCCATCATATTATGGAAGGTTGATCCTTTGATAGATATTGAGGAGCTATTAACCCATAGAATGGAATATTTTCTGGAGAAAATACATCCAACATGATAGTGATTGCATGGAATACCATTTAAAAAATTTCCTTGTCCTCCAACAACAATTGAATCTATTGAGTTAAGTATGTGCCTTTTGGAACAAAATTTGCCTTTGGTTACTTTTTGCACCAAAGACTTTGCCAACATTGAAAGACCAAACTCAAACTGAGTTTGTTTGGTTCAATATCCAGGGAAGGTTGGTTCCTTCCTTTGTTAAGGAAAAGGGGTAGAGATAAGGGAATGCATAAAGGGATTGAAATATAGCCAATGCTAGGAGAATAAAGTGGTACAGATTAAGCAACAACACAACAATTATCACAACCTTTTGTAGAAAAGCATAATGGAACTCAAGACATAGAAACTAAAACCCTTTGATGAGTATCTATTTAAACACAACATGTTATTGAGGGTAATTGCAGATCTAATTAAACATGATACAAAAATTCAGAGTAAGAATTAATACATGATACATTCAATTTCCATTTTATTAGCAATAAACAACACATACATAATTGTAACACCATTGAGCTTTGAACTAGAATGGATGATATTTATTAAACTTTTCAGTAGTCTGAATACATATACTTCTAAAAACCTAAGAGATGACCATTTTCTTAGGTTGCTCATTCTATATATTGAGTTTTACATAATAGAAAACTGAAATTTGTTGCAAAAAACTGCCCGTAGGCTCATTCCAGTAATGGAGTGATTGAAGATTGATATATTTCTTGTTATAGAGATATTATTTGAATCATGGAGATTTTAATTGAAAAGGTTAAGATCTTTTTGTTGTAGAAATATTGTCCACCTTCTTGTAGACATCGTGGTCCACTTACTTGTCAAAATATCATAAAATCATGACTTTTGGCTTTCACTTGCTCCTTGCTCTTCAAAATGTCGTGATGTCACGACTTTAGCCTCTGTATTAGCTCTGTTTGTCAAAATGTCATGAACTATTGAATTTTGGATTTCACTTGCTCCTTGCTCTCCAAAATGTCATGTTGTCATGACTTTAGCCTCCGCCTTAGCTCTTCTTGTCAAAATGTCATGAAATCATGACTTTTGGCTTTCACTTGCTCCTTGCTCTCCAAAATTTCATGATGTCACGACTTTAGCCTCTGCCTTAGCTCTGCTTGTCAAAATGTCACAAAATCATGAATTTTGGCTTTCACTTGCTCCTTGCTCTCCAAAATGTCACGTTGTCATGAATTTAGCCTCCAACTTAGCTCTACTCATCAAAATTTCATGAAATCATGACTTTTGGCTTTCACTTTCTCTCTTCTCTCCAAAATATCACGATGTCATGGTCTTTCTTCACACTTAGCAAAATTTGAGGAGAGTACCCCTTGTTTCCCTGGGTGTGGTCATTTTGACAAACATTCTTGGTGCCTCTTGAGGTAATTACGTTAACTGAATGTCAGAACTTATAGCCTTTATCCATTGGGTAACGAAGTAAAAAAAAAGAAAATAAAAATAAAAAGAAACAATGAGAGAGAAAGGGAATGATGCCAAGCAGAAAAAAAAAAAAACAAATTTGAGAGTAATCAATCTTCCAGGGATTCTTCATTAAAATTTTCTAATTCTTCTTGGCCTGGAGGTGTTGTACTGCTTGGTGCAACTTTCTTGGCCTTTTATTGCTTTTCTTTATCCATCTTGTCCTTTTATTGGACAACTTCATTTTAAGTGCAACAATCCTTCTTCCGGTTCTCTTCATCAGTATCTGCTTTTTCTTTAAAAGTGGTGTATAAGTACTCCAATTACTCCACCTTGTTATAAGACATATGTTTTGACTTGAGGTGCAACTCATTTAGGCTAGAGTTTATTTGAGTGATATCTTGAGCCATGCTGAAAATATGATCTTCTTGTACTGGCTCTTCCCAGCTATCAATTTTTGATGTATTATCAAAGAATTTTTTCGAAATGACCTTTATCTTATCTTCTTCCAGGATATTAGATTTTGAGTCCCAAAAGCTGGGCATACCATAGTATTCAACCATGTTAATGTGTTTTGAAAATGATTTTGCTTCTGCTCTCATCTCTTGCATGATCTTGAAAACTATTGTTACCAACTTATATCACTTGAAAAAGTTCCTGACAACCAATTTGGCCTGGGACCAATTTTTATCTTGAGCTCTGTATCCAGCTATTTCCTACATGTTTTTCACCAGGACTTGAATTATTTCATTGTAGATACTCTTAGCGTCAGGATCTTGATTAAAGCTTCAAATTCTTTTTCTACCTAGCTTAACATGTTGTTAACTTTGGAGAGGTAGGTTAGAGTGGGTCTAGCTTTCAGCACCAGTTTTCTAACTTTTATAATCTTTTCTTTTTGGACTGCTATTACCTTCTCTTTAGATAACCCTTGAGTTTTATCAGAGACTTTTGACAACTACTTCTTCAAGTCCTCTATTTGTTGTTGTAGTATTTGGACCTATTCCTCCACCTTTGTTGCCTTTTCCTGGAAGGGAGTAGTTTTATTGAACTTTTTTTCCCACTTCTTGGCTTTATTTTTTAGAGTCTTTTCTGTGATTTTCTACTGGTTGAAGGCCTCTTCTAGCCATTTTCAGGCTTGCTCTTCTTGGATGAATTTTTCTTTGTAATGATTTGCATTCATATAAATTGTCCCCATGTGAGTTTGAGCCTTGCTCCACTCATCATCCATTGGTAGCTGGGTCATGTCTTTTGTAGTGATCTCAATCTGGTAATCATCTAGAGTCATTTGTTTTTTAGGCTTCTATACTAAGGAGATCAATTTCATAGTGTATCACTGCATGTTGATCGGGTCTAGTACTGTCCCTTCCCGAACGCGGGTTATATTAGTGGAACTTGGGGAGCTCCACAACTTTAGCCATGTAGTAGCATTCGCATTAGCCTTCTTTAGCTTTTGGAACTTGGAAACAGTAGGATTACTATAAAAAGAGGTACCTTGCAGGGATTGGAAACCTAATAAGTTTGTGGAGTAAGGGAATGGAGTATTGGGCATAGAGGATTTCATGTTTATCTACTAGGAAGGATACTCTGTGGGAGTCTGATGAGGTAAGGTTGATGGAGTTTTTGGGTGAATGAAGGGGATTTAGGAGGTGATGATGGGGTTGGATGGGAAGATGATGGTGAAGGATTGCCTTGATCCTTAAAATGGGAAGGGAAAACTCTCTACGAATGAGGGAAAAAAGAGAAAGTATCAATGTTGATTGGAGATATTTCTTGGTCTTTTTGTGGATCAATCCTTGATATCCTATGACTACTTTGTGTAAATTTCTCTTATATGCTTCAGGATTGAAACATTTTGCATCATCAATCACTAGTGGTGGAGTTTTCTCCCTGCTTGGAGGCTCTTTCTGGGGAGTCTCTTCTACTATTTTGGCCATTTTTTTGATCATCTACTCATGGTCAGACGTCTGTAGCTTTCCCCTATCTCTTCTTTATCATCTATTTTCTCTAGTTCCTCCTCTTCCTTATGATGCTCCAATTCCTCCAATTCTTCATGTAGTTACTCCTATTTTTGTTGTTCAGATTCTTCAGAAGATGATTCTTCTATTTTTCTTCTATTTGACTTTGGTTTTGGCTTCTTACGTTCGAGCAGAGCACTGTCATCAGACTCTGTGTCTGATCCTAAAGGAGGAAGATACTTCCTACGTCTCTTCTTTGGGACCTCTATATGCTCAGCTACAATTTCTTTTTCCTTTCCCTTCTCTGTCATTCTTGAAAGGGATGACATCTATTCCAAGCGGGACCTTGTTTTCCAGAGTCTCAGACCATTTATGATGGTGTTCATCATATTTTATGCAGAATTTTATGTCCATTTTGAGCTCGTACCTTGTGAAGATTTGAATGTGTCACCGCATTTGCCACCAGGCTAGGATTTTAGTATTGTCCCAATCATCTCCCCTTTTCTTTATTCTCTTAATGGTTTTTCTCTCAAGCCTATGATCTGGGTTCAAATTCAGGTTGTAATCCACCAAATGCTCATAGAAATCATGCCACTAAGGTAGTGGTTGCATCCTCTTGACATGCCATTCGAGTGGCTAATATTCACTGTTATGTCTGCCCTATTTGTCAATTTCCCTGTCAAAGGCATGGAATTGCTGGAAAGAGGTCTTATTTAGAGTGGATTACCTTTTAGCGAAGATATAATCAGGACCGTATTTCCATATATGTGGAAGCTCTACTAGCTTCATGCTTCTTAATAGTTGAGCTATTTTTTCATGATCTCCCTTTTTTGACATAGTTACCCCTTCATACTGAAAGTGCATGAGGCAAGTATGGGTCTTCTGGAAGCCTGCCCCAAATGTACAATTTATGAATTCTTGTTGTCTTACGTACTTTAGGGAAAAAATCTATTTGGTGACATAGTAAGGCAACAATAAAGGCTTCTCTGTGAAGCCATAAAACCTAATGACAACTCCCTGAGTCAGGATGAACTAGTCCCATTCTTCTCAATGGAGATATCTCAGGGTCTCTTCCATATGGTTAGGAATTCATGGCATAGCACCTATCCCAATTTACAAAGCAGGGCCCAGGAATTCCATATTGAACTAATAATATGGACCCATGTTCGAGAGAAGCGACGTCCATTCACAGACATGTAGATGTTCTCCCTTTGCATCCTTTTGAGTAATGGAGATAAATTTTTAAATTTTTGCTTGAAAAAAAAGAGCAAAACCAAATATGAAGAGTACTTGAAGGTATCTAGGGTATCTTTTTGCAACTTGGAAAGGTCTGCATGTAGCTTTTGGGTCAGGTAAGACGACCAGTCGAAGAAAATTGGAACTTTGTTTGGGTCTAGGCATGTTTTATCATAGAATTTAGGATTGAAGATGCAATGTACCACCACAAATTGCCACCCATGGACTAGAGATTCATCTTCTAATACCGCTACCATGGAAAACATAGAGAAGAGTTCTTTGTTTTTGAACTTTGACAAGGGAATGGGGGATTGCAGGATGGAATTTCCAGAGGGAGTCTGTGTTAGATTCAGCTAGAGGAAAGCCCCGATTCTTGGGGTGTTCAGATAGTACTTCGTAGAGTTGGTCAGATCAAACAATATAGGAGGAATAGGAGGTTTGACCCCTTGATCAAAAATGACCTTGATTTTATCGGGATATATCATGAAAAGGGTCTCTCCATGGTAATTTTTGACCACTCTATTCATGACGTCATAAAACTGCACCATCACCCTGATTAGCTTCGAGCAGGGATGAACCTGAGTAAGAACATACCAATAGAGCATGGAGTGATAGAGGAAGGTACTATGACTTTAAAGAGATACATATATAGTCATCCTAATGGCTATATATTTGTAGATTTACCCTGAGTCCTTCCATGTCAGCTTTGTGTCTGTAATATGGCCGTCAGGATCCACAAAGTTAATTACCTTTTTTCTGGAACTTATTTTCTTTTTGGAAGGCACTAACGAAGAAGTAGTGGCTAGAAGTGTAGTCGTTATGGTGACGCTGCTTAAAATTCAAGGACTCAGAGAAATTCTAGGGAATATTTTGAAATTTGTAGGACTTTCTAGGAGATCAATAAAAACACATTGAGCAGGAAAACTAAAAATACAGAAGATGAAAGAGGAATGCAGAGGGTTAGCGATATAATAGACTATGCATTATTGTGCAAAAAAATGATGCAATTAACTGTCAAAGTGATGCAGAGTAATTATGGTTGGTAGTGTGCTTTCCAATGTTGTTTTTTAGAAAGTTGGTGGGAGTTTTGGTTTGTGTGCCAGCTTTTATGGGCCAACAACTTCGAGCTATCATTTTTGATATGGGCTAATAAGATATCTTGTTGATGTCCCAGGCTAATAAAATGGTGCTACTTATAACATTATTTAATCTATGAATACGACAATACCTTAAAAAAAGTGTCCTTTATGATCCCGAGGGAACCGGTTTTATTGCTTAAAAACTTAGATTGGTCTAAAACAGCACATTGTTGCTCAAAATGTCAAGTCTGATGTGGCAGACTGCTACTCAAAATTTCAGGTATGATGTGGCACACTACTGCTCAAAATATCAGGTCTGACATGGCACACTACTACTCCAAATGTCAGGTCTGATGTGGCACTCTACTATCCAAAAGTCATGAAATCATGACAAATTTCCTTAAGGGAGCCTTGAGTGCTGAAAAAGTCATGCTATCACAACATCGTGCCTTGACGAGGCACTCTACTGCCCAAAATTCATGAAATCATAACAAATTTCCTGAAGAGGGCCTTGAGTGCCAAAAAGTCATGCTATCACGACATTGTGCCTTGGTGAGGCACTCTACTGCCCAAAATTCACGAAAGCGCAAAAAAAATCCTGAAGGGGGCCTTGAGTGCTAAAAAAATCATGCTATTATGACGTTGTGCCTTGGCGAGGCACTCTACTACCCAAAAGTCATAAAATCATGACAAATTTCTTGAAGGGGGCCTTGAATGCCGAAAAATTTGTGCTATCGTGACATTGTGCCTTAGCGAGGCACTCTGCTGCCCAAAATTCATGAAATCATGATAAATTTCCTAATGGGGGCCTTGATTACTGAAAAAGTCATGCTATCGCAACATTGTGCCTTGGCAAGGCACTCTGCTACCCAAAATTCATGAAATTGTGATAAATTTCCTGAACAGACCTTGAGTGCCAAAAAATTCACGCTATCGCAACATTGTGAGACAACTTGAGAAAAAGTAAACATATATAGAAAAATACATAAAAATACATGTAAATATGGGCACAATCCTATTATTTGTAATACAAATTCAGGTGGAAGTCGTTAATGGGAATGGGTTGAATCCGGCCCAGCTCATCTTTCAACTAGAAAGAGTTGTGCTACTTTAGTTATCTCAAAAGGGCCATCCCAAAATGTATCAAACTTGTCATGGTTTCCTAGTTTAGACCTCTTCTCATTCCATCTCAGGACTAAGTCTCCTACCTTGAAGATCCTTAGGGTGGTTTTCTTATAAAACCATCCCTTTGTTGCAATTGTATGCTTTTGGTAGTGATTATAGGCCTGCTCTTTCTGTTCTTCTAGCTGCAGTAGCTAGATCAACCTATTTTCCATTAGTTTTGCCTCCTCTATCCTGGATAGATTCAACAGTTTAAGGGTTGGTATCTTGATGTGCACTAGGAGAACAACTTGTTTCCCATAGACCAAATAGTAGGGAGATGTGTTGATAGACTTTTTTATCGTAATTATGTCAGTACAAAGCACTTGATTTATGAGAGAATGCCAACTTCTCTTATTATCCTTAAGAGTTCATTTCAGGATCCTGAGTAGGTTCTTATTTGTGGACTCAGCTAGTCCATTTCCTTGAGGGTAATAGTTTGAGGACGTCTTTAAGTATATCCCATATTTGCAAGCAAAATCGATCATCTTGGCACCTACAAAGTGCGAGCCATTGTTCATGACTAAAGCATGTGGGATGCCGAACCTTATGATTAAGCTCTCTAAAAAATCCATTACTACTTCTTGGTCTACTTTTTTCATGGGTATTGCTTCTGACCATTTCATAAAATAATCAGTGGTTGTGAGGATGTATTTATGCCCTACTGATGAATTTGGTTCTATTATTCCTATGAAATCCAATACCCATTGCTGGAATGGTTCTTCAACTTGAATGGACTTTAAAGGCAATGGAGTATTTATGTTTCTACCGATATACCTCTGACATTCTTCATAGTTTCTTGTGATTTTGAAGGTGTCTGTGAAAATCGTCGACCAGTAGCACCCAGTTATGATGATATTTAAGGTGGTGGTTCTCCCAGAGTAATGCCCTCCTGATAGACCTCCATGAAATTCTTCTAAAATTTTATATTTTTGTTCTTCTGACATACATCAAAGTAGTACTCCATCCAAGTTTTTCCTATATAGTCCCTCAGGCAATAAAGTGTATTTTAGAGCTTAAAACATGTATCTCCTTCGCTGAGAAGCATTCAAGCCTTCTGGACATATTCTAGTTTAAAAATACCTAATCAACTCATCTTCCCAATCGAGCTATTCTGAAAGTGGGTCTTCATATGATGTTACTTCCTAAGTCTGGCAGGCTACAAATTTTGACAAAACTTCGTACATCAGGGTGAATTGTATAGATAATAATTTTGCTCTGTGATAAGAAGTGCCTAAATTTTTTTAGGGACTTCATTATGACATAAATATATTTTCGATAAAGTTATAATTTTCCTCATTTTCCTGCATATTTTGGCTTAGAAAAACTATGGGCTTTTCTTCATTGTCATCTCCCTTTTGCGTGAGTAATGCGGCATAGCTTTCTTGTTTTCCCACAACATATAAGATAAATTCCTTGGAATAGTCTGGGTTCACCAATACAGGAGCTTGAGCTATTTGCTTTTTGATATATTGAAAAGCTTGTTTTCTTGCATCTGTCCATTTAAATATTGCATCATTTTTTAACAATTCTATCATAGGTTTAACAATTTGCCCGAATTTTGATATGAATTTGCATACAAAATTGATTTGACCAAAAAATGACTATAAGCCCTTTATGTTGAGGGGGAGGGGAAATTCCAACAGGGCTTTCACTCTGTTTGGGTCTATGGCTAGACCAGACTTTGAAACTACATGACCAAGTAAAAGTCCTCATTCCACAGTAAAAATAGATTTCTTAGGGTTTATAGAGATTCCATACTCTTATTATTTTTCAAGCACTCTTGTGAGGTGTGTTATATGATATTCTTTTTTGTGAGAGAAAATTGTCATGTCATCCAGGTATATCACTATCTTGTTTACGAGTTCTCCGAAGGCTACATCCATAGCTCTTTGGAAAGTTTCTCCAACGTTCGATAACCCAAAAGGCATCCTTTGGTAAGCAAATGTTCTCCATTTGTTTGTGAACACTATTTTGAATTGGTCTTCGTCTTTGACTCGTACCTGATTCTACCCGGAGAAACCATCTAGAAGAGAAAACCTTTATGCTCCTACAACTATATGTAAAATATGGTCAATATGTGGGAGATGATAATGATCTTTGAGTGAAGCTTTGTTCAAATTACGAAATTCGACGCATAATCAGATATCTCCATTTTTCTTTCTGATCAGGACTAGATTGGTGATCTACGTCGAGTGTTGATTGGATATAGAATTTTAGCTTCTAGAAGTTTCAATAACTCTTGAGTCATAGTGTGATTTTGAAACTTTTGGTGTTGCAAGTTTTCTCAGTGACTACGATACTCTTTGCATTTCTGACACCCTTGGTATACAATTACACTTTTTACAGTTTTTAAATTTATTTTATTGCTTGTTCCTCTTTTTAAATATTAATCTTATAATCTTCAAACTACTTGTTAGATAATTATTCTTTACTAAAATGAATATCAATATATTACTTCTTTTCTTTTAAAAAAATAAATATTTATAATAAAAACATAAAATAATAAAAATGTATATATAGTTGACGCCGCCTTTATAAATCCGTTAAAACTAAGTCGAACGAATCCTGATTGTCTATATAGTCAAACCTAATCAGCCCACCAAATTCGGCTGTTACCGAGCGCCTTATCCATTCAAGTTAGGGATAAGAGCGGATCGCCTGCTCCTTGGCTTTTCGTGGGTAATGTTCTTCACATAATGGCGACCCAATGGAGTTTGACAGTCTGCCTAATCTGCCTGAGCTTAACCATGGCCTCAGCCGCTTCTGCTCAAGGTATATTATTTTCTTTTTAGTATTAAAAATTAAGAATCCCCTTCCATGCCCAGGGCAGATTGTTACATGTATAAATAAATTTGCTGGTTGGGATATGGTTCAGCTTCTACGAAGACGATCCAGCTGAAAAACAGTTGCAGCTTTCCCGTGTGGCCTGCCATAAATTCAGGGAATATGGACGATGATGATATCCCCGACATTATACCGACACTGCTCAATGCGGGGCAGACAGCTTCTGTAACGTTGAACTCATCGTGGTCAGGAACCATTTGGGGAAGGCATGGCTGCGTCTTCGGACCGTCTGGAATTGGCCAATGTGATTCCGGTGACTGCGGAGGAAAGCTGCGCTGTGATCATGAAGGAAAGCTGCCATCTGCAATTACCGTGGCTGTCTTTACGGACGGATCCGATGCTGTGAGTCTGGAGTTAGGCTACAACATTCCTATCTCTCTCCAAGTTTCTGCAAATGATGGCCTCAATTGCACATCCATGGCGTGCACCGCCGATGTGGCTTCTGTTTGTCCCAAAAAATTACAAGTGACCAAAGGTGGGTCGGTTATCGGTTGTAGTGGCTCATGTGATGCGTATTTTAGATCATGCAGTCCGCCTGAGTTCGCACCGGCATTCCAAAAGGCATGCCCGCAGGTGTTTCCTTTCAAGGATGCATCATTCTGTTCTGCGACAGTGTCTTACACGCTTACTTTTTGTGCCTGAAACATAGGCCTGCCTGCAAAAGCTGTGAAGCTTCCTTCAATCTTGAACGTAAAGATTAAAGAACTTGATTGATTGAGAGGATGGTGGATAGAATATATATGTTTTTAAATTATATATTTATTTATTTTATTGAGTTATTATATAAAAACTCAAAAAAATATTATAAAAAATATATATTATTTTTGTTATTATTATATATGTTTTATTAATAAGATATATTTAATTTTTATTATATTATTTTTATTAAAATATTATATTTGTTGTTAGGTCAACTAAATCATATTTATTATGTTTTTTATCATATTTATATTTTATTAATTTTTATTTAATACATTTTTCAACTTCTTAAAGTGTTATGTTTCCACAATCGTCTTGACATCAAAATCAAGAGAAAAAATCTCATTTGGTCAGTTACCTTCTACAATTTGAGTTTTATTAAGATGGAGATCATCACTATGATTGGTTACAAAAGCTACTACCCAATTTCCTTCTCTATAAATACACTTACATCTATAACCACAACTTTAATGTTTGAATTGATTAATGTTGTACTAAAGAAATAACTTGAGAAAAAAATCATAACTAGAGAAATAAGTGAAGCAGCTACAAAAAGCAAAGAAATAGAAAGATTAAAAGACATATAAGCTTCAATATGCAAAGAAATAGAAAGATTAAAAGACATCTAAGCTTCAATATGAGATTGCAAAACTAAGAGGAGTACCATTTGACCAAGGGTAGGCCTTAAATATTGAACAGGGGAAGTTCCTATGGAACAAAATAAAAACTAATGTGACAAGTATCAAGAGGTACATTAAATTTGAGGCCAACACCAACAACATCCTCAAAAAGTGATGAGGTTATTAAACAAGTAGAAGAAAAGTTGGCTAGAAGGAGAGGCACTAGGAGGTGCTTAAGTGTCTAGCCACCATGGCAACATCACAAGCACATTAGGTGGAGATAGATAGGAAATATATTGTCAAAAAAATAAAAATATTCAAACCTACAAATATATAATGGTATTCATGGAATTCCTAGCACGTGAAATGGAAAAATAAATGTAGGGATTGGTTTATGTTGGCTTGTCATATGTGTTTGATCATCAAAAGAAGCTCCTCAAATATGACATCATTAACTTGATAATCAAAAAGGGAAAATCCAAGGATGTAGCTGAGAGAATAATAAATAGATCATACAACTAGAGACACTAAATGGTAAGCTACAAGAAATGGTGGGAAAGCAAGATGGATTATCTGAAAACATAAATAAGAACCTGGTAGGAGACATAGATGACCTTATAGGAATTCAATTTCCTTGAAACAAGAAATGATAGAAGCTACTAGGGCTACTACCATAAGGCATATCAAGGAGGACCAACAATTTTATCGTTTTATGGTAAAAAATTCTAATTTTAAAGACTTTATGCCCAAGGATGAAGGAAAGACCTAGGATCTCTAGCCAATCATGCTTGGTGCCCCATGAAATCACTAGAAATATAATAATTGGTTACTACCTTGAGATTTTTGCTAGTTTTGGAGATGTACAAAACCCTTCAAATTGATCAATTTAAGCCTCCAAAATATAAATATGCCTAAGGACAAGAGGAATAATTTTCTTGAGAGTAAGCAATTATCTCGTATGAGAAAAGTACTAGTAGGATAGAAATAACTGGCTTGAGAGAACTACTAGTAGACAAGAGCAAAGTAGTATTAGACTAGAGATATTCACTTATATCCCAAAGTGAATCACTCATGTCTTGGATCAAATGGTTCATGGACAAGTAGAGGTATAAAAGGGAGATGCATGGATCATGAGAAAGATTTTTGGAAAGTAACATTTTGGCATGTAGTGGCACCACTAAGAACTTTAAAATCCTTCTAAGTCATTTAGGAATATAATTAAAGGTATGTAACAATTAGAGGTGCATCATTTTCCTAAAGATGCCCCTACATCATTTTTTCTTTCAATTGGTTATATAGGATTGATACGAGCACCACCCATATTACATCATCACCACATAGTGGTATTACAACAAAGCTTGGATATTACCCATGTATCTCTTGGTAATATTTGAACCTTGATCTCCTAAAATATTGAAGAAGCTAACCTGTTGAGTTGATGCCACTTGATTAGAAATTTGAGTTTACGCGGGATTTTATGAGGGGTCTTATTCCCATCGTACTGGGGTTTGAACTTGGGTCTTGTATATGAAAACTCAAAGACTTACCACTATGATATCCATTATAGGTCTAAATATGTCCCAAATATTTATTTTTATGAGGTAGTAAGATTTTATCATCCAAGGTAATGCAAGGATGAATTATTCCTATAAATGGGATCCATGGGCTCCATTGTAAATATCTTTAGATCTTAAGGAATTCAAAGCTACACTTATGACACCCACATTCTACTCCCTTCCTAAAGTTAATAAGAAACTAATAATACATTTTGCTTTCTATCAGTGCCACTACCCTTTTGGACTTTAAAACTTGTGATGATTATGTCACCACAATTTTTCCTCTTATCATTTCTTGTTAATCTCATATTATATGAATGGGATCCAGTTGTTATTTTATTTATTCATGAGGTTATTGATCACACACTCTTCTTGCCATGGTTATGACCATATTTTATTTCACTCTCTTGCATCTTAAACTCCAAAATTTAATTTTTATGCATTATAATTTCTACGCTTTAATTTTATGCAATTAGATTAGATTATTTAGATTTTATCAAGGGTATTGGGAGTCAACCTAAATATAGATGTTGGAAGGGGCATTGCCGTTTTTTTCCAATTTGTTGAAATGGAATTGTGGGTGTAGTAGAAGTTAGACCTTTCCACACTTCAACAATAACTAATAAGAAGTGGGGTTAATCCTACAAATAATAATTAAAATATATGAAAATGATATATTTAAACATTTGAGGTATCAATATGGACCCTCCTAAAAAGAAATTAATATATTAGTAAATTCTCACATCCTTGAATTTATTTCAATACAAGAGATAAAATCAAATAGTGAGAAAAGTAGAATGCATTCAAAATACCTAGAGAACAAATATTGTCTAATGATTTTTATAGTGGGAATTTTTAGTGGTATTACAACTATATAGGACAGTAAAAATGTTTAAGAATTGTTAAATTCAATGAGTATTTGGGTTATTGCTTTTTTATAAGAGACAATTTGAGAACTAGAGTCATAAATATGATTCAAATATATCTAATATTTATTCAAGATGTTGGAAGGGCCTCAATTTATTCATTTTGAATTCAGTAATGAGTCATAATTGTAAGTTTTTTAGTTTAGGAAAGCACTTTGTGGGGACTTCAATACAATATATCTCCATTGAAGAAGAAGGATAGAAACCTTGGATGGTTTATATTTATAAAAAGAGCAATAACAACTAACTTTGTATGTGGTGGAGAGTCATGTCCTCCTTTCTATGAGACAAGTGTAGACTAACTTTATAGGATGACAATGAGTCATGTTGGTCGATGGTTTTTGTTCCCTTTCTCACCAAGTTTACATTTTTTTGCCATATTTCATGGTGTTTTTGTCTTCTAGATTTTCCAAACACCAAAATATGGATAGTGGTAGGATTAAGGGATGCCATGATATGTCCCCCAAAGAAAACTTCCTAAAATTTATAATCCTATGATCATAAATTTAAGTGACTATCATGACCATCCAATTATTTTAGGGTTTATGATGCATGATCATGATGCTAGTGTGTTTTAACACCTATGGTTTGAATGGCACATGGTTTGTATAGATGTTTATGATTTTATGACCTTGAAAAGAATAAAAAACAATTATGACATAGGCTTATACTGAGAGGGGGGGTGAACAATATAAGATCAACTTTTATTTTTCTTTCCCAAATAATATTATCCAATATTATCAATGGTAATATCAACAACATTAATAGAATTAATGCACAAATAATCATACACAATAGAGACATCAATTTAACATGGTTCACCTAATGTGGGCTACTCCATGGAGAAAATATTTCTACTAAATTTTCTCAACAAATCATCTTGGAAATCAATTCCCTATTACAATTTTTATGGTCTCTATACAAAGGAGACACCAATCCCCTATGCTTTGATTTGTGGATCTCTCTCCACAAGAGAACGCTTTCCCCTTTTCTTTGGTTTGTGGAACTTGATCCAAGAGATCTATATCTCCCCAACTGGTTCATGGATCTCTCTCCACATAATAACTCTATCTTCTCAGATGGTTCATGGATCACACTTCATAGGAGAACTTTTTCCCCTTACTCTAGTTCGTGGATCTCTATCCACAGGAGAACTCTTTCCCCTCTACTTTGGTTGATGATCTTCTAGAAGACTTTTTCCCCCATTGCTATGGCTTGTGGATCTCTATCCACAAGTGACCTTTGTCCTCACTACCATGCCTAATGGATATATCCACTGGAGACTCATGTCCTCTACTCTATCACCTCCAAATATTACTCTCAACTTTATATTAGATCTGCACTAAAATCTATCTCAAGTGTAGTACAAATATGCTCTAACTCTATATCAAATCTAGCACAAATCTAGTCACAAATCTATACCAAACTTTATCTTTAAATATATCCTCAATCCTTAACACAAAGCTTGATTCAATCATAAATAAACTTTGCTTAAATTTTCACCAATCCTTAACGTAAATATTGAACAAATCAATCAATCAACTCTGCTTTCAAGTCCTCTTAAGAACTTTCTCAATAAGCTCTCAGGTCTTCACCAAGACTTACCTCAAATATACTTTCAATTCCTCTAAAAAACTTGCTCAATCTACGCTCAAGTCTTCACCAAGACTTACCTCAAATTTAATTTCAAGTCCTCCCAAGAACTTTGCTCAATATGCTATCAAGTCTTCACCAATACTTACCTCAAATATGCTCTCAAGTCCTCTCAATAACTATCTCAATCTACCCTCAAGTATTCATCAAGGCTTCCCTCAAATATGCTTTCAAGTACTTATCAAGACTTGCTCAAATATACCTTCAAGTCTTCACCAATAATTGCTCAAATCTATCTTAATACATACTCAAAATAACTCACAAAATATGCTCAATCAATCTCAAATCTTGCACACAATGTTATCAAATACTTTGTCTAGTCTTCAAGGTAATTCCTTTAACTTGATGCAGTTAGACATATTTTATCCAGAATTTGTTTAACCTCTGGAACATATAGAGAATGATGTACTCTATCAAAAATCAATATGTTCTACTCAATAATTAATTCTATCACTTTCACAAATCTGATTTCTAATGTTTGCACATTCACTTTTAATATCACTCAAATCCAATGCTCAAGAATTTTATTCAATAATTCAACCAATGAAATACAACTTGCTCACTAACCCTAGAAAAGTATTTTCAAAATTCTTCAAACAAATAGCACAATATGGGTCTCAAACCCTAATTCAAATAATATTCAATCTCTATCTCAAATATTCTCTAAACATTCACCAATGAAGCATATAATAATTCACTCAAATATTTCCAACAATCCTTATCAAACAATCCTTTTCACTCCACCTTATATTTTACAACATTCATTCCAACATTTCAAACAAAATATGATGTGCCCATACCTCTTTTCTTTGATGGAGATATGTCTTCAAAACCTATTTTACTCATAACCAATTCCTTTTGTTTCACTTCTAATGATGTGGAACATTCTGCCATCCACTCCACCCATGCTTCATTTAGGAGGTTTATTTCTATTTTTGTAACTTTTTTTTTGGTGTAACAGCTCTGCTCTTGTAACAACTTTGTTCTATTTTTTAGTGTTGTAACAGCTATGCCCTTGTAACAACTCTATTCTATTTTTGGTTTTGTAATAGCTTTGCTCTTATAACAACTCTACTCTATTTTAGGATTTTAGTGGTACCAAAAATAGGAGTTAGGGTTTGAGTTTTTTAAGGTTATATATATTGTGATATTTTTCTTTTTGAGGTGGCTTGGAGTTGGGAATAATAAATTCTATTTTTTGTTCTAAGGTTTTTGTCATTTTTGTTAGTTTGATGTCTTTTTGCATCGGTTATTATTTTTTTTTAGGGTATAGGGTTGCAGGCTCGAGAGATAAAGTAACGGTCTACATCTGTCATTTTTGTTAGTCTATTGTCTTTTTAAGCTGGTTATTCTTTTGTTTCAAGGGATAGGTTTGGAGGCTCGAGAGATAAAGCGAGTGTCTGCATCATCCAAGTTTAGATAACAATGGTCTATCTCAAAATCTCCTCAATAAAATTTACCTCAACAAATATTTCACCATACAAAAAATACAATAAACTATCAAGTCATAAGTACACCTTATCACTCCTTCACTTTCAAAATAATATTCAACATACATCAAAAACAAAGTTCCTTGTTTACACCTTATAATATCCTTCTCTCATAAAATAAAATATATCCCCTTTTTAATTTTCTCAAAACAAATTTCAAAATAATGCTTTATATCACCCTTATAAAATTTCCAAGAAAAAATATGTGAACCCTTATAACTCCATGTAAAACAAATCACAAAATTATAATTTTGTCATACCTTATAACTCCCTCTATATAAACCTTATTTCTCTTTTAAAATTTAATCACAAAAAGAATATTTACCCATACCTTTTAACAAAAATAATTGCAAGCGCGGATGGGTTTTGACCCTCCAACCTTTATCAACTCAAAGTTATCTGCGACCACTTGTGCTATCTACTTGGATGGAGATAAAACATGTAGGAATCTATTTGACTCCTTCGTGCTTTTCAAACAACAACAAAAAAAATTGGTGTCGCTACGATTTGACCTTAAGACCTCCCTCTTCGCAAGCATACACATTGACTAGGAACCGACTCCTCAAAACTATCAAATGAGATCGAAATGGGGATAGCAAATTTATGTCATTTCTATTTATCCTTCTGAAAATGAGCAACCGTTAATTGTTGTCATGTTTCCAAATAATTTGAATCACATACTCTAGTTTTTAAAATATATTTCATCGTCGCATGATTTAATATTTGAATTTAGTGCACATCAAATTCGATATTTGTTGCCGCTTCATCAATTAATTCATCGATCACAGTGTAAAACCTTTTTATTCCCATTTTTATACATACCAAGGGTTTCAATACAAGGACATCAATGAAGTCGTAAGTGCTTCTAAATCATGTTGGACCATTAAACTTTAGAAGGAATAATTTTAAATTAAAATATTTAAATATTAAAATTTTAAATTATTTAAATCTTTAATTTAAATAATTTAAATATTTTAAATCTCCTTTGAGCCCTTAACCATGGTATTAAACTTGGCCTTCAATATTCCTTCAAACAATTTATCCATATACTTAGAATCCATGGTCCTTTTCTTTCTTTCATAGAACATTAATGACCATGCGTCTTTGACCTCAATATATTTTTGCCTTCCACCTTTGACATCAATGACAACTCAATAAATTCAAATTTCCAACAATCTCCCCCTTTGTCATTGATGTCAAGCCTCTTTCTATTAAATATTCCTTTTACCTTTTTCCAATTATGCTCCCCTTGATAAATGACTCCCCCTGACTAAATGCTCTGCCCCTTTGACATCAATGGTAAAGGGCCACCTTTAGGACTAAAGATAAGACTCTTAGCTCAACCCCCTCCCCACCTCTTCTCCTTGAGGTGATTAATTTTGGGGTGGGAGTAAATCTACTCCTAGCATGCAATGCTCTTTTCTTTTCTCATCTTCCTCTTTCCATACTTTTGAAGTCATACCTTTTTTATCATTTTGAGTGTTCCCGTTCCTATTCTTGCTTGTCTCTGGAAGCTCTAGAAATTCTAGAAAATTCATTGTACACCACTTGGAATTGTATCCCTGACATTATTACAATTAAAAAACTTGATGTCGTGGTTCCTAGAAGGTGCAAATGTCTTTAAGTTCCTCCCGGTGAAGCCATACTCATTCCTGTCATGAACCTTGCATTGAATTGCCTTATGACCAAAATGATTACAAGAATAACAATACCCTTGAAATAAATGCCCATTTTTGAAGTTCCTTTTAGTGAAACCATACTCCTTCTTTTCATGTGTCCTAAAATACGTAGCCTTGTGACCAAACTAATTACATGAGAAGCAACATCCTCTGAAGAAATCTTACCTTGAACCCACTGGTCTCTTAGTCCTTTCTTTTCTATGATGTTCCTTGTTGCTAATTTATGCATTGTATCCTTCCTCGGTGATGTTGTCACTTAAAACATCAGCGTAAGTCTTGTATTCTTCCTCACTCTTTTCCTCTGAACCTTCTTCTTCTTCAGAACTTGAGCTTGACTCTCATTTTTTTGCTTCCTATTTCCCTTGTCCTTCTTCAAAACCAAGTCCTGTTTTGATGACTGAAGATCTTTGTGCTTTGGTAGTGTTATCCAAAGCCTTTGAAATTTTCCCAAACCTATGTAGCTTGTCCTTAGAGTATTTCACTTCCATCCTTAGTGAAACTACCTCATGTTCTAATATTTCACACTCTAGATATTTTGCCTTTAATTTTTCAGCCATACCTTCTTCAATTTTCCTTGCCTCTTCAACCTTAACCTTGAAGTTCGTGAGATCTTGTAGAAACTTTGCCTTTGTTTCCTCATCCTCTTGTTCTTGGAATTTCAATCTTGAGTTCTCCCTTTTTAATTCTTCAAGATCAACAACAAGTCTTTCACATTCTAGCTCTTTTACCTTTAACTATTCAACCATACCTTTTTCAACTCTTCTTGCATTTTCAACCTTATCTTTCAAGTCAGAGAGATCTTGTAGAAACTTTGTCTTAGTTTTCTCATCCTCTTGTATTTGAACCTTCAATTCTAAGTTCTCCCTTTTCAACTCAACAAGTTCCTTAATTGTGGCTTCCTCCTTTTCTTTTTTCAAATCTTCCTCTTCTTCTAGGTCTTCAAGAGCATCTTCATACTCTTCAATATTTGAGATACTTTCATTAATTTCCCTTGAAGCACTACTTGCTACTTCAACAGGAGCGTATTATTTTTCTTCTATTTCTAAAAATAGAATTTCCTCTATATACCTTATTTGACTATCCTTTCTTTTCTTTTTCATCTTCACTGCTACTGAACCCATTACAATAAGTTGCATTGTGGCCAAGGTTACCACAAACAAAACATTCTTCTTCACTGCTACTATACCCAGATTTTGAACAATGATCTTCAAGATGACCAAAGTTACCATAGATAAAATATTTGAGTATTCTTAGTTCCTTCTTATTCCTTTTTGCATAGTTAGCTTCTTTTTTGCTGCTTGATTTTTCACTTGATCTTGTTTCTACTTCTCCTCTTAGAGCAAAAACAAATTCTTCTTCCTTTTCTTTCATGGCCATGTGTGTTCCTTCCTTTTTAGGTCTCATGGTTCTTCTTTTTCCTTTCCTTGCCATGTGTGTTCTTGTAGATCCTCCTTCAAGCTATTAGGCTTCCCTAAAGGAACCCACTTTGATACCAATTGAAGAACACAAGATTATATTGAGAGGGGGTGAACAGTATAAGACCAAATTTTACTTTTCTTTCTCAAACAATATTATCCAATATATCAATGGCAATATCAACAACAGTAATCAAAGCAATGCACAAATCATCACACACAATAGAGACACCAATTTAGCGTGGTTCACCCAATGTGGGCTACTCCATGGAGAAAATATTTCACTAAAATTTTCTCAACAAATATCTTGGGAATATATTCCCTATTACAATGTTTATGGACCTCTTTCCAAAGGAGACACCAATCCCCTAATGCTCTGATTTGTGGATCTCTCTCCATAGGAGAAATCTTTCCTCTTTTCTCTGGTTCGTGGAACTTGACCCAGGAGAACTCTTTCTCCTCAAATGGTTCATCGATATCTCTCCATAGAACTCTATCTTCCTAGATGCTTCACAGATCACACTCCACAAGAAATATCTTTCCCCTTGTTCTAGTTTATGAAACTCTATAAACAAGAGAACTCTTTCCCCTCTACTCTAGCTGATGATCTTCTAGAATACTTCTACCCCCACTACCTTGGCTTGTGTATCTCTCTCCACATAATACCTTTATCCTCACTACCCTGGCTAATGGATCTCTATCTATTGGAGACTACTATCTTATGCTCTATCACCTCCAAAGCTTACTCTCAACTATGTCTCATATCTACACTAAAAATATATCTCAAGTGTAGTACAAATATTCTCTAACTATCTCAAGTCTAGCACAAATATACTCACAAATCTGCACCAAAATCTATCCTCAAATCTATCCTCAAGACTTTAACACAAAGCTTGATCAAATCACAAATAAAATCTACTCATATCTACCCCAAGCCTTAACACAAAGCTTGAATAAATCAATCAATCAACTCTGCTTTCATGTCTTCACAAGGACTTGATTCAAATATACCTTCAATTCCTCTCAAGATCTTGCTCAATATTCTCCTACAAGTCTTCACCAAGACTTACCTCAAATATGCTATCAAGTGCTCTCAATAACTTGCTCAATATTCTCTCAAGTCTTCACCAAGACTTACCTCAAATATACTTTTAAGTCCTACCCAAAACTTACCCAATCTACTCTCAAGTATTCACCAATACTTACCTCAAATTTACTTTCAAGTCCACTTAAGAACTTGCTCAATCTGATCTCAAGTCTTTACCAAGACTTACCTTAAATCTACTTTCAAGTTCTCTTAAGAACTTGCTCAATCTGCTCTCAAGTCTTCACCAAGACTTTCCTCAAATCTACTTTCAATTTCTCTTAAAAATTTTCTCAATCTACTCTCAAGTATTCATATAGATATATCTCAAATATGCTTTCAAGTCCTCACCAAGACTTGCTCAAATCTATCTTCAAGTCTTCACCAAGACTTTCTCAAATTTGTCTTAACACATACTAAAAATAACTCACAAAATATGCTAAATCAATCTAAAATATTCCACACAATGTTATCAAATACTTTGTCTAGTATTTAAGGTAATTTCTTTAACTTGAAGCAGTTAGACATATTTTATCTAGAATTTGTTTAACCTCTGGAACATATAGAGAATGATGTACTCTATCAAGAATCAATATATTCTAATCAATCATTAAGTTTGCCACTTTCACAAATCTGATTTCTAATGTTTGCACATTCACTTTCAATATCACTCAAATCCAATGCTCAAGAATTTCACTCAATCATTCAACCAATGAAACACAACTTGCACATTAACCCTAAATAGGTGTTTTCAAACTTCTTCAAACAAAGAGCACAATATGGGTCTCAAACCCTAACTCAAATAATCTTCAATATCTATCTCAAATATTCTCTAAGCATTCACCAACAATCCTTATCAAACAATCATTTTCACTCCACCTTATATTTTACAACATTCATTCCAACATTTCAAAATAAATATGATGTGCCCATACCTCTTTGCTTTGATGGATATATGTATTCAAAACTTATTTTACTCATAACCAATTCCTTTTGTTTCACTTCCAAGGTTAGATAACAATGGCCTATCTCAAAATATCCACAAGCATATTTACCTCAATAAATATTTCACCATACAAGAAATAAAATAAAATATCAAGTTGAAGAACACAAGTTTATACTGAGATGGGGGTGAATAGTATAAGAGCACTTTTTACTTTTCTTTCCAAATGAATATTATGCAATTTATAGATAGCAATATCAACAATAGTAATCAAAGTAATACACAAATCACCACACACAATAGAGACACTGATTTAATGTGGTTCACCCAAATATGGCTACCTCCATGGAGAAAATATTTCTTCTAAATATTTCTCAAAAAATATCTTGGGAATCCTTCCCAATTATAATTTTTATGGACCTCTATCCAAAGAATATGTTGATCCCCTAAATCTAGTTTCTGGATATATACCTATAGGATAACTCCTTCTCCTCAGATTTGGTTGGTGATCCTCTAGAAGACTACTGCACTGGCTTATGGATCTCTCTCCACTAAATACTCTTATCCCCACTCAAAATACATGTCCTAACTACCCTAGCTAATGGATCTCTATCCAATGGAGACTACTATCATCTCTACTCTGTCACCTCCAAAGCTCTGTCTCAAATATATACTAAACATAGTCTAGTCGGTCAAGCACAAATTTTCTCAACAAGTCCACTCAAATCTGCACTAAACACAATCCAGTTGGTCTATCACAAATCTGCTCAACAAGTCCACATATAACTTGCTCAAATCTGCTCAACAATTTCACTCAAAACTGGCTCAACATGTTCACTCAGAACTTGCTCAAATCTACCCAATAGGTCCACTCAAAACCTGCTCAAATCTGCTCAATATGTCCACTTAGAACCTGCTCAAATCCACTCAATAGGTCCACTCAGAACCTACTCAAATCTTCTCAATAGGTCCACTCAAAACCTACTCAAATCTGCTCTATAAGTCCACTCAGAACCTACTCAAATCTTCTCAATAGGTCCACTCAGAACCTATCCAAATCTGCTCAAGAAGTCCTCTTTATAACTTAACCAAATCCGTATTGCAAGCTTCTACAAAAGCTCACACAAAATCAGTCCACAAGCCTTCTCAAAGACTTGTCTCAAATCTGCTTAACAAGCCCACATAGAACTTGTCCAATCTCATAGAATCATAAAGAGAATTGTTAGAGACTCAATATGTTCTATACTCAATGCTCTATCACTATCTCAAATTTTCAATCTCATAGAAGCATAAAGAGAATTGTTAGAGACTCAATATGTTCTATACTCAATTCTCAATCCACTCACAATTCAATCTCATAGAAGCATAAAGAGAATTGTTAGAGACTCAATATGTTCTATACTCAATGCCAATCTTTCCAACTCAAATCAAAGGGCTCGTTGGCAATTTTGGGTTTGAGATCCTAGCTTCTTGTCTATGAGTTGTCATTGATGTCAAAAGGAAATGACATTAATGTTAAGAGGATGTGTTGGCTTCAAAGGTGGAAGATTCCAAGAGAATCTTTTTAAGAGAATCCGGAGAGATTCCATTGGCAATGGTTTTTATTAAAACCAATGGAGGTTCTCTTTATTATTTATTTAATTATTATTTAAAACCCTTCAAGGTTTTAATTAATTAATTATTTAATTAATTAAGGGAGAAATTATTTTTAATTTATTAAAAATACTTTAAGGGTTTTTAAACCCTTTAGAAAGCAAATTTCGATTAAATTCGAAATTACTTTTCTTTGCAGCCGACGTGTTCTAAAGTCCACGTATGGACTATAAATATGAGAAGGTTCCTAAGGTTAAACCCTCTTGGAAAATCGAAGGCAATTAATTGGTTTGGCTGCGATCGAATGTTCTATTTACGCTGCGAAAGAGGAGAGCTCGTGGTTTGAAAAGCTTTCGAAAAGCTTGACCGTTTATGTGGAAGGAAGTCCGTCTTGGACTTCGTAAGCCCCTTGTGGGCTAGTGGCAGCGAAGGCTGCGTTTGGGCCTTGCGTAGGCGGAGGTCTGCGTTTCGATCCCCGCGGAGGGATTTGTGCATGGATTAGTCACGTTTTTATTAAAACGTGTTTTGTGCCATGAATTTCGGATTCTTCAAGGGCAGCCATTATAAGGTGTGATTATTTTCTTGATATGATTTTTGGCATTGTTTAGCATTGTTTAAAAGACATAGGAGAAATAAGGGGATATTTCTTTGGTTGTATTTTTGAGATTAGTCTTTTGCTATGCTAAATTTAAAAATGGAGATATAAGGTGTAAGTTTTGGTTGTTGTGTTTTTGGCTTCTTTGGTGGTTGTTTTTAAAGAAGAGGAGCTAAAAGGTGTATTAAGGAAAGTTTTTATATATGCTCATTTATCTTGGTTCTAACCCTAACTTGGTTGGAAGTTTGAGGGTTGTGTGTGGTGACAGCTTTAAGGATCAATTTTCTTCTACTCCAAAAAGGTATGGGCACATTTTCCTTATGAGTATGATTGGTGTATGTTTTTCTGAAATAAGGTTGGAGTGAAAAGGTTTTCAACTAGGTTTCCTTTGGTTGGGTGTAAATCCTATTTTCTGGTTTGTTGAAGACTTCTTATGCATTGTTATCCTTGATGAGAGTTTTGGTGAATGCATAATTCTGGTTTGAGGTAGTGGAAGCATTGTGCACTAGGGTTTATGTTTGTGAGTCTTGCTACTTGCATTGAGTTGGTGGAACCCTTGGTTGGCTGTTTTGAGTTTGATGGTTGAGTTGCTTCCATAGAGGTTGTTTGATCAAGTTATTGCTTTACTTGATTCATGATATTGGGCTTACTCCATTGAGTTGATTTGAGCAAGTTATTCTTTGCATTTGGTGATATTGTGTTGGTGGCTGTTTTGTTCAAATATCTTTGGAGGGAAAAGGATTTCTACTTGTTTCCTTTTCTTGTGATGATTGGTTGAATGCTTCAAGGTTGATGTTGAGTTGAATGGTGTTGGTTGACTAAACCTTGTTTGATGAGCATTGTTGTTGAAACCCTAATTGATGGTGAAAAGAACATGAGTATCATTGTTATGTGATTCTTTGCATAGTTGGCAATTGTTGGGGTTTCATGTTCTTGAAAGAAAACATTCTATCCTATCCATTTCAGATATTGAGTTGAGTTTTCAGATTTGAGATTGAGATTGAGCTGAGTTGATTTGAGTTGAGTTTTGAGATTGGGATTTGAGTATAGAACATATTGAGTCTCTAACAATTCTCTTTATGCTTCTATGAGTTTGACAAATCACATTGGGTCTCTAACAATTCACTTTGTGATTTCCTACTAAGAAAGTTTTTCTTGGTGAGCTTGCTTGAGTTTTTGGACAGGTTCCGGTGGGGACTTGTGAGCAGTTTTGGACAGGTTTCGGTGGGGACTTGTGAGCAGTTTTGGACAGGTTTCGGTGGGGACTTGTGAGCAGATTTGGACAGGTCCTAGCGGAGGACTTGTGAGCTGAGTTTGATAGTTCTATCAGAGAACTTGAGGACAGAGGTGCATTGGTTCTATGAGAAGAACCTGAGGACAGTTGGCAAGTCTTTGAGAAGGCTTGTATGCAGAGGATTGATTTGTTCAAGAGTTGGACAGATTCGACAGACAGAGGAAGACTTGTACTAGACCGACTATCTGTGTTTGGTACAGGTTGCTGAGCTATTGTGGACGTGATCATAGAAGGCAGAGGTCTCTTAGGCTAAGCATTGAGGATAGGAGGTCTTCAGTGGAAAGGAGTTCCACGTGCTGGCAAGAGGTAGAGCGCGGTTGATCTTCGAGGGATCATTTCAGAGTAGAGGGGAAGGTATCTCCTTTGAGAGAGGCTCATAAATTTTGATTGGGGGAAGGTATCTCCTTTGGGCCGAGGCTCATAAATTTTGTAATTGGGAAGGATTCCCAAAGAACTTTGAGATAACTTTTAGAGAAAAGTTTTGTGGACGTAGCTCGACCATTACGGGTGAACCACGTTAAAATTGGTGTCACTTTGTGGATGATATTGTACATTGCTTTGATATTGCTTTGGGTATATTGCTTTACTATTTTGAAGTATAAAGGAAAAAGTAAAAAGAGGTCTTATATTGTTCACCCCCCTCTCGGTATAAGCTTGTGTTCTTCAATTGGTATCAGAGCGGGTGCCTTCGAAAAGTTTAACGGCTTGAAGGAAAAGCTAGTAAAGAACACAATGGATCATTCAAGTGGCAATGCAACACCTATTCTTGATGGGTCAGATTTTGGTCTTTGGAGTGCAAGGATGAAGGTTCATCTAATGGCACTTGGGAATGAGGTTTGGGAAGTGATTGAAGATGAGTACACTATTCCTGAACATGGTCCTAATACTAAAGAAGAAAGGCTCCTACATCACAGCAATTCAAAAGCAATGAATGCAATCTTGAAAGGCTTACAGAAAGCAGATCTCACCAAAGTGATTCACTGCAAGACAGCTAGTGAAATGTGGAAACAGTTGAAGGTGGTTCATACGGGTGATACAAATGTCGGAAAGGCCAAGTTGAGACACTTCAAAGGTATGTTTGAACAACTCAAGATGAATGATGATGAAAATATTAGTGACTACATGCTTCGTATGGATGAGGTTGTTAACTCCATGAAAGACTTAGGTCTTGAGCTTGCTGAAAATGATGTTTGTGATAAGATTTTAAGATCTCTTCCTAATAGATTTAGTGAAAAGATTTCTGCTATTGAGGAAGCTAAAGATTTGGATAAGTTGAAAAAGGATGAGCTCCATAGTATACTTGCGGCATTTGAGTTGAGAACTCAAGTGAAGGTTGATGTCAAGAAAGAGGCGACTTTCAAGGCTACCAAGAATTCCAAGGGTAAACAACTTCAAGATAGTGATGAGTCTTCTAGTGATGAAGAGGCATATTACGACAAGAAAGGCAAGTTCTCTAGAAAGCACAAAAGTATGAAAAATATAAGATGTTTCAATTGTGGAAAGTTTGGTCATTATGCTACTGACTTGTATTGTTCCCAAGAATGAAAGTGATGAAGATAAACAGGATTCTAAGAGCAAGGATTATGAAAAGCACAAGCATCACGGGAAAAACAAAGATGAGCACAACAATCAAGGAAAGAGGTATTCTCACAAGCACAAGAAGAGTTTCTACCTAGACAAAGCAAGTAAGTGTTCTAGTAGTGATAGTGAAAGTTCTTCAAGTGATGATGAAAATGAGATGTTGTTCATATCGAGAAAAGAGGAAGAACCGAAACATAGATTCATTATCATGAAATGTCTTAGATGTGGAAATTTTGGTCACCTTGAGGATGATTGCACAAATAATGATTTGGTTTCTAGTATGTATGAGGATGCTTCTAGAAAACTATAAGGAAGATGCATGTATGGTTTTTGAAAAGGGTAGCACCTCTAGTGATAAGAAATCTGAAAAAGGCTTTGATGATTCAAAAGGAAATCAAATAAAGGATCTTGAAAGTGAACTTATTAGTGCTCTTAGTGTTTTGGAAAAGGAAAGAAAGAAGAATGCTAGACTCAAGGATAAGTTAGATGAATGTTGTATGGAGAGAGATGATCTTATAGAAAGTCTTGACTTCTCTATAGCTAAGACACAAGAACTCAAGGATGAGTTAGAGTCTAAGGTTCTTGAGTATAATGAGTTAGAACAGAAAATGGCTTCTTTGAAAGAGGAAACTAAAGAGTACAAGGATAAGCTTTACGAGGTTTCAAGATAGCTCCAAAAAGGTTAAGTCACTCATCAAAGGTCAAAGAAAGACAACGGATAAAACAGGCCTTGGTTTTGTTAAGCCACACAAGGAACAAGTTGGAGAGTCTAGTAAGAGACTCCAAAAGGAAGAGAGTTCTTATGAGGAAAGTATTTCAGAAAAGGAGTCCTTGAGTGATAGATGCACAAAAATAGAAAATAGGAAACAGAAAAAGGGAGAAAGTTTACGGGACCTAGAAGGTCATTTACGGGGAAAGTTTAATGGCGAGATGTTTTGCTTGTCACGAGGTTTGGTCACATGGCTTCACATTGCATGACTCAAGTAAGGAAGGTAAATGACAGTTTCAGAGGTGGTAATTTCTTTCAAGGGTATTGCTACTCTTGTAAACAGTTTGGGCATAAGGCAATTTTTTGCAAGGCTAATAACAAGAACAGGGTTAGTCAAAACAGGTGGATTCAAAGAACAGGTATGCCTAAAAGAAATAACATTGTTACTTGTTATAAGTGCAACAATGAAGGTCACACAGCTAGACAGTGTAGAGCTGAACTTCCAAGGTACAGGAACAGGAACAGTGGTATGAACAGGTCCAAGGATCAAGGCATGGATAAGAACAGGAACAGGAATATGGACAAGGAGAACAAGAGAAGACATGGTAAGGCAGCTATAGACATTGATGATGATCGGTGCCTGTTGGGAGTTTTACTCCCACCCCGAAATTAAACACCTCAACAGGAGGTGGGGGAGGGACTAAGCTAAGAGGCTCATTCTTAGTCCCAAGCCCCAAAGGTGACCCTTTGCCATTGATGACAAAGGGGGAGAGATATGAGTAAGGGGAGAGCCTCAAGACAGGGGGAGTTGTTTATGTTGAGTTTCTGTGTTGTTGAGAAGCATGGTTTGCCATCAATGACAAAGGGGGAGATTGTTGGCAATTTTGGGTTTGAGATCCTAGCTTCTTGTCTATGAGTTGTCATTGATGTCAAAAGGAAATGACATTAATGTTAAGAGGATGTGTTGGCTTCAAAGGTGGAAGATTCCAAGAGAATATTTTTAAGAGAATCGAGAGAGATTCCATTGGCAATGGTTTTTATTAAAACCAATGGAGGTTCTCTTTATTATTTATTTAATTATTATTTAAAACCCTTCAAGGTTTTAATTAATTAATTATTTAATTAATTAAGGGAGAAATTATTTTTAATTTATTAAAAATACTTTAAGGGTTTTTAAACCCTTTAGAAAGCAAATTTCGATTAAATTCGAAATTACTTTTCTTTGCAACCGACGTGTTCTAAAGTCCACGTATGGACTATAAATATGAGAAGGTTCCTAAGGTTAAACCCACTTGGAAAATCGAAGGCAATTAATTGGTTTGGCTGCGATCGAATGTTCTATTTACGCTGCGAAAGAGGAGAGCTCGTGGTTTGAAAAGCTTTCGGAAAGCTTGACCGTTTATGTGGAAGGAAGTCCGTCTTGGACTTCGTAAGCCCCTTGTGGGCTAGTGGCAGCGAAGGCTGCGTTTGGGCCTTGCGTAGGCGGAGGTCTGCGTTTCGATCCCCGTGGAGGGAGTTGTGCATGGATTAGTCACGTTTTTATTAAAACGTGTTTTGTGCTATGAATTTCGGATTCTTCAAGGGCAGCCATTATAAGGTGTGATTATTTTCTTGATATGATTTTTGGCATTGTTTAGCATTGTTTAAAAGACATAGGAGAAATAAGGGGATATTTCTTTGGTTGTATTTTTGAGATTAGTCTTTTGCTATGCTAAATTTAAAAATGGAGATATAAGGTGTAAGTTTTGGTTGTTGTGTTTTTGGCTTCTTTGGTGGTTGTTTTTAAAGAAGAGGAGCTAAAAGGTGTATTAAGGAAAGTTTTTATATATGCTCATTTATCTTGGTTCTAACCCTAACTTGGTTGGAAGTTTGAGGGTTGTGTGTGGTGAGAGCTTTAAGGATCAATTTTCTTCTACTCCAAAAAGGTATGGGCACATTTTCCTTATGAGTATGATTGGTGTATGTTTTTCTGAAATAAGGTTGGAGTGAAAAGGTTTTCAACTAGGTTTCCTTTGGTTGGGTGTAAATCCTATTTTATGGTTTGTTGAAGACTTCTTATGCATTGTTATCCTTGATGAGAGTTTTGGTGAATGCATAATTCTGGTTTGAGGTAGTGGAAGCATTGTGCACTAGGGTTTATGTTTGTGAGTCTTGCTACTTGCATTGAGTTGGTGGAACCCTTGGTTGGTTGTTTTGAGTTTGATGGTTGAGTTGCTTCCATAGAGGTTGTTTGATCAAGTTATTGCTTTACTTGATTCATGATATTGGGCTTACTCCATTGAGTTGATTTGAGCAAGTTATTCTTTGCATTTGGTGATATTGTGTTGGTGGTTGTTTTGTTCAAATATCTTTGGAGGGAAAAGGATTTCTACTTGTTTCCTTTTCTTGTGATGATTGGTTGAATGCTTCAAGGTTGATGTTGAGTTGAATGGTGTTGGTTGACTAAACCTTGTTTGATGAGCATTGTTGTTGAAACCCTAATTGATGGTGAAAAGAACATGAGTATCATTGTTATGTGATTCTTTGCATAGTTGGCAATTGTTGGGGTTTCATGTTCTTGAAAGAAAACATTCTATCCTATCCATTTCAGATATTGAGTTGAGTTTTCAGATTTGAGATTGAGATTGAGTTGAGTTGATTTGAGTTGAGTTTTGAGATTGGGATTTGAGTATAGAACATATTGAGTCTCTAACAATTCTCTTTATGCTTCTATGAGTTTGACAAATCACATTGGGTCTCTAACAATTCACTTTGTGATTTCCTACTAAGAAAGTTTTTCTTGGTGAGCTTGCTGAGTTTTTGGACAGGTTCCAGTGGGGACTTGTGAGCGGTTTTGGACAGGTTTCGGTGGGGACTTGTGAGCAGTTTTGGACAGGTTTCGGTGGGGACTTGTGAGCAGATTTGGACAGGTCCTAGCGAGAGGACTTGTGAGCTGAGTTTGATAGTTCTATCGAGAGAACTTGAGGACAGAGGTGCATTGGTTCTATGAGAAGAACCTGAGGACAGTTGGCAAGTCTTTGAGAAGGCTTGTATGCGAGAGGATTGATTTGTTCAAGAGTTGGACAGATCTGACAGACGAGAGGAAGACTTGTACTAGACCGATTGACTGTGTTTGGTACGAGGTTCTTGAGCTACTGTGGACGTGATCATAGAAGGCGAGAGGTCTCTTAGGCTAAGCATTGAGGACAGGGAGGTCTTCGGTGGAAAGGAGTTCCACGTGCTGGCAAGAGGTAGAGGCAGTTGATCTTCGAGGGATCATTTCCGGAGCGAGAGGGGAAGGTATCTCCTTTGAGCGAGAGGCTCATAAATTCTGATTGGGGGAAGGTATCTCCTTTGGGCCGAGGCTCATAAACATTGTAATTGGGAAGGATTCCCAAAGAACTTTGAGATAACTTTTAGAGAAAAGTTTTGTGGACGTAGCTCGACCATTACGGGTGAACCACGTTAAAATTGGTGTCACTTTGTGGATGATATTGTGCATTGCTTTGATATTGCTTTGGGTATATTGCTTTACTATTTTGAAGTATAAAGGAAAAAGTAAAAAGAGGTCTTATACTGTTCACCCCCCTCTCGGTATAAGCTTGTGTTCTTCCGGGCTCAACCAACTCAACTCAATCAATTGCTTAATGAAACTTCCCTTTCTCACAAACCCTAGTCCAAGCATATATCAACCAACTCAAAATATTTCCAACAATGCTCAACAACAAATCTCACATAACAATGATACTCATGTTCTTTTCAAAAACCCTAGTTCAAGTTCTTTGCACAATAACTCACTTCAACAACAATGCTTATAAAACAATCTTCATATAACAATGATACTCATGATCTTTGCAAAACCCTAACTCAAGTTCTTCACACAACCAATGGCTTCAACAACTATGCTTATCAAACAAGGTTTTAATCACAACTCTTAATTCTAGAAAACCTTGAAGCATTAACTCAAGCACTTTCGAAAAGGAAACCCTAATCAAATCCTTTTCACTCCAAAATTTATTTTCTAGTAAGCCAATCAATCAACTCAACCAAGGAAGAATTTGCCCATACCTTTTTTCTTGACAAGGAGTTGATCTCACAAATCTGCCACACTCACAATTACTTCTTTGCCAATCTCAATAAGGGTTAGAAGATAATAATTTCCTCAACAAAACACAATACAAAATGATATCAAAATTACACCTTATCACTCCAACTTAAATAATATTCAATACCTTCACAATAATCTTCTTTAACACAAAAACCCCTTATTAAAATTAAACAATACTCAAAAAGTCTTAATCCTTCAATATGCCAATATAGTAATTTAAGACTTTATCAAAAATAATTAAAACCAAAAACCTCCTTATTACTCCAAGTGATAATTTTCAACTACCACCACTATCCAACAAACACCCTTTCTAAACAATTCCACTAACAACCCTTATACCTCCAAACTTAGGCAAATAATAAAAATTTAATGCAAAATATTTACCTTACCTTCGAAGGGATTCGAACCCTCAATAATTCCCATGATGTACGCCTTGTCGTGGCTCCAACAGCCGCATGAGCTACATGCTCATTTGAGATAGAGGAAGCACCACGTGCTTCAAAATGTATCACTCTTTTGCCCCTTTGCAAAAATGTGCACCTTTGGCGCCTTCAACCAACATGATTGCCAATGCACACCGCCACGTTTCGAACATTGGCTCCCTTGCCAACAAATATTTTACCACCTACCCACTTGCCACTAGGCCAAGCTACCCGGTTGGCCTTCGACCATTCGATGCCTTCCACTTTGTTTCTATTCGCTGGAAAATTAAACACGAAATTCGTAGTCCCTTTTTCATGAGCTCTTCTCTTTAAACAATTCGTATGCAAATTAATCGATCGAGCAAGGATAAAGTTTAATGCCCTTTGGGCATAGGTATTTATATTAAATTCCTCCATGCTTTGTAAAACGTCGGTGCCTTTGAAGCTTTCATTACCATGAGACGTCGACGAAGATTAGAACCTTGATAAAGCGCTTTGAATATTTTAAACTCCAAACCCATCTTTGGGTATTGTAAAATATTAAATATTTTACTTTGGGCTTTTAACCAAATCACTTAATATTATAATATCAAACATTATAATATTATATCCTTTTAACCATTATAATATTATTGCTTCCTTCTCATTGCATACCATGGTGTAAATAATATTTATTTATAAAATTTAAATTCTCATTGAATTTAAATAATTTATAAAAAATATTATATCTCCTTTTTAACTTTGCATTGATTCTCTTGACCTTTGGCCTTCTTCCTGGATATCAAATAACAACTTTGACAACTTTGTTCCTTGACGAAAACCTTGATATTAATGTTGACTTCATTTCTTGACATCAATGACAACTTTAACTTTTAGGACTCAAAATGTCCAACAATCTCCCCCTTTGTCATTGATGGCAACCCAAAAATATTTTACCAAAAACTTGACTTCTTCTGTGTTGCTCCCCTAGGACACTGCTCCCCCTGGCTCAATGCTCTCTCAAATATCAAATCTCTCCCCTATACTCAAATCTCTCTCCCCTTTGACATCAATGGCAAAGGGTCACCTTTGGGGCTCGGGGCTAAGAATGAGCCTCTTAGCTTAGCCCCTCCCCCACCTTCTATTAAGGTGGTTAATTCTAGGGTGGGAGTATTTCTACTCCCAGAAAGCACTATTCTTTACCTTTATCCTCTTCTCTTATTTTCTAAATTTTTTGAATCCTCTGACTATTTCTATCTGTGTCTATGTTCCTATCCATGTCATCATTCATGTTCCTATTCCTGTTCACATCCATGTTCCTATTCATGTTCCTGTCCATATTCACATCCATATTCTTGTTCTTGTTCCTATCCATGTTCCTATTCCTATTTCTATTTCTTTCATATCCATATTCATGTTCTTGTTCTATTCTGTTTATGTTCAAGTTCCTGTTCATACCTATCTCTGGAATGTCTGCTCTACACCACTTTGTTGTATGACCATCATTATTGCACTTATAACACTTAATGTTATTATTCCTTGGAGGTGCAAATATCTTAGGATTTCTCCTAGTGAAGCCATATCTTCTTCTATCATGAACCCTACAATTCAATGCCTTGTGACCAAACTGATTACATGAGTAACAATACCCATGAAAAAGTTATTTGTTCCCATATTCTTATTTTTCATGTGTCCTGCATTGTGAAGCCATGTGCCCAAACCTGTGACATGAAAAGCATCTTCCATTGAAGCTTCCTTGTCTTGACCTCATTGGTCTCCTATTCTGATTGTTGTTCCATCTGTATCTTCTTTGTGCATTGTTCCTATTTTTGTTGAATTCTCTATTGTCCAACCCATCCTCTGATGTCTCACTTTCTTTTACATTGTCTTCTTCTGAAGTATCTTCATCTGAGGTTTCTTCTCCTCCAAAACTTGAAGTTGACTCTCCTTCCCATTTCTTTTGAACCTTTTCAAATCCAAGACCTGTTTTGCTTGATGTAGTCTTTTGTGTCTTGATGAACTTATCCAAGTTCTTTGAGCTATTTTTAAATCCTTTCATCTTGATCTTGGAGTCCTCTAAGTCTTCTTTTAGTAGTGCCACTTCTTGTGCTAACTTCTCACATTCCAAGATCTTTGCTTCTAACTTATCTTTGAACCTTTTTGCCTTAGCCTTTGATTTTTCTAAATCCTCTATAAGCAATCTTCTCTCTTCATCACATTCCTAAAACTGAATTTCAAGTTTAGAGTGTTGCTTCCTTACCTTCTTTACGGTGTCAAGGGCATAGATAAGTTCTCCCTTGAGATCATAACCATTATCTTTTGAATAATCCTCTATTTTTTTACCTTTGTCCACATCTTTACTCTCTTTTGGCTTGTCTTCTATAGGATCACTTACTTCTTCTTCTAATGCCATTAGAATATTTTCATCTGGTCCTTCAAGTGCATTCTCATACTCATCATCACTAAAGCTATAACCATCCCTTGTACAATCATCTTCAAGATGTCCAAAGTTACCACATCTAAAACACTTGAGAATAACTGGAGTTTTCTTAACTGGTTCTTTTTATTCAATCATAAACAGAACTTCATCTCTATCATTGTCTGAAACACTAGCATCACTATCACTTGAGTACTTACTTGCATTATCCGCATAGTAGCTCCTCTTTTGTCTTTGAAAGAACTTCTTTCCTTGTCTGCTTTGTCCATCCTTGCCTTTCTTCTGATGCTTATCCTGCCTATATCTTTCTGATTCCCTGTATCTGTGATCCTATTTTTCTTCACCATTGTTGTTCTTTGGTTCTCGATAATCTATTGCAAAATGTCCATACTTTCCACAATTGAAACACTTAATAGATCTTAGATCTATGGATCTTCTGGAACCTTTATTTCTTCTACCATAATTAGCTTCTTCATCACTGGATGACTCACTGCTTGATTCTGACTTCTTACCCTTTGTCTTATTGGTTGCTTTGAATGTTGCTTCCTTCTGGGACATAGGATATTTTGTTCTTATCTCAAATGTTGTGAGCATACCAAGCAACTTATCTCTTGTCAAAGTGTCACCATCTATTGATACTTCTATAGCAAAAACCTGTTCACTGAATCTTTTTGGAAGAGATCTTAAGACTTTATCACAAACATCAGATTCATCAATCTTCATACCAAGTCCTCGCATATCATTAACAACCTCATCAATTCGAATTAGGTAAGCACTAATATTTTCCTCTTCGTTCATTCTTAATTCTTCAAGTTGTCTTTTGAGATTTTGACTCTTTGCTTTCTTGACACTTTTATCTCCTTCATATATGTTTTGCAATTTATCCCACATTTCTTTTGTAGTGTTACAATGCATAACTTTCATAGACTCTGTTCTATGCAAACCTCTCACAAGTGCATTCATTGCTTTTGAATTATAGTGTTGTAGAAGCTTACCTTCCTTATCTGTAGGAGGATTGATTAAGGGATCGTATCCAAATTCCACTGATTCCCAAATTTCATTGCCAAGAGCCATCAGGTAGATCTTCATCATCATACTCCAATACATATAGTCACTTCCATAAAATACTGGTGCTGAATTATTTGAGGACACTTCCTTAGGATCCATTGTGTTCTTGTTAGCTTTTCCTTCAAGTTGTTAAACTCTTATGAAGGCACCCACTCTGATACCAATTGAAGAACACAAGCTTATACTGAGAGGGGGGTGAACAATATAAGAGCACTTTTTACTTTTCTTTCCAAATCAATATTATGCAATGTATAGATAGCAATATCAACAATAGTAATCAAAGCAATGCACAAATCACCACACACAATAGAGACACAAATTTAACGTGGTTCACCCAAATATGGCTACCTCCACGGAGAAAATATTTCTTCTAAATATTTCTCAAATAATCTCTTGGGAATCCTTCCCAATTACAATGTTTATGGACCTCTGTCCAAAGGAGATGTTGATCCCCTAAATCTGGTTTGTGGATCTCTATCCATAGGAGAACTCCTTCTCCTCTACTCTGGATGGTGATCCTCTAGAAGACTACTACCTCCACTGCACTGGCTTGTGGATCTCTCTCCACTGAAGACTCTTGTCCCCACTCAGAAGACCTGTCCTCACTACCCTGGTTGATGGATCTCTATCCACTGGAGACTATTGTCCTCTCTGCTCTGTCACCTCCAAAGCTCTATCTCAAATATATACTAAACATAGTCCAGTCGATCTAGCACAAATTTGCTCAACAAGTCCACTCAAATATACACTAAACATAGTCTAGTCGGTCTAGCACAAATCTTCTCAACAAGTCCACATAGAACTTGCTCAAATCTGCTCAACAAGTTCACTCAGAACTTGCTCAAATATGCTCAACAAGTTCACTCAGAACTTGCTCAAATATTCTCAATAGGTCCACTCAGAACCTACTCAAATCTGCTCAACAGGTCCACTCAGAACCTGCTCAAATTTGCTCAATAGGTCCACTCAGAACCTGCTCAAATCTGCTCAATAGGTCCACTCAGAACTTATCCAAATCTGCTCAATAAGTCCTCTCTAGAACTTAACCAAATTTGTATTGTAAGCTTCTACAAAAGCTCACACAAAATCAGTCCACAAGTCTTCTCAAAGACTTACCTCAAATCTGCTTAACAAGTCCACACATAGAACTTGTCCAATCTCATAGAAGCATAAAGAGAATTGTTAGAGACTCAATATGTTCTACTCTCAATGCACAATCACTTTCAGAATTTTCTCAATCTCATAGAAGCATAAAGAGAATTGTTAGAGACTCAATATGTTCTATACTCAATGCACAATCACTTTCACAATTTTCTCAATCTCATAGAAGCATAAAGAGAATTGTTAGAGACTCAATATGTTCTATACTCAATGCTCAATCACTTTCACAACTCAAATCAGAATGTAGAATAGTTTGTTTTATGGAACTTGAACAATCACTTCATACAACCACTTGACTAGGCTCAACCAACTCAACTCAACCAATTGCTTAATGAAACTCCCCTTTCTCACAAACCCTAGTCCAAGCATATATCAACCAACTCAAAATATTTCCAACAATGCTCAACAACAAATCTCACATAACAATGATACTCATGTTCTTTTCAAAAACCCTAGTTCAAGTTCTTTGCACAATAACTCACTTCAACAACAATGCTTATAAAACAATCTTCATATAACAATGATACTCATGATCTTTGCAAAACCCTAACTCAAGTTCTTCACACAACCAATGGCTTCAACAACTATGCTTATCAAACAAGGTTTTAATCACAACTCTTAATTCTAGAAAACCTTGAAGCATTAACTCAAGCACTTTCGAAAAGGAAACCCTAATCAAATCCTTTTCACTCCAAACTTTATTTTCTAGTAAGCCAATCAATCAACTCAACCAAGGAAGAATTTGCCCATACCTTTTTGCTTGACAAGGAGTTGATCTCACAAATCTGCCACACTCACAATTACTTCTTTGCCAATCTCAATAAGGGTTAGAAGATAATAATTTCCTCAACAAAACACAATACAAAATGATATCAAAATTACACCTTATCACTCCAACTTAAATAATATTCAATACCTTCACAATAATCTTCTTTAACACAAAAACCCCTTATTAAAATTAAACAATACTCAAAAAGTCTTAATCCTTCAATATGCCAATATAGTAATTTAAGACTTTATCAAAAATAATTAAAACCAAAAACCTCCTTATTACTCCAAGTGATAATTTTCAACTACCACCACTATCCAACAAACACCCTTTCTAAACAATTCCACTAACAACCCTTATACCTCCAAACTTAGGCAAATAATAAAAATTTAATGCAAAATATTTACCTTACCTTCGGAGGGATTCGAACCCTCAATAATGTCCATGACGTACGCCTTGCCATGGCTCCAATAGCCACACGAGCTACATGCTCGTTTGAGATAGAGGAAGCACCATGTGCTTCAAAATGTATCACTCTTTTGCCCCTTTGCAAAAATGTGCACCTTTGGCACCTTCAACCAACACGACTGCCAATGCACACCACCGCATTTCGAACGTTGGCTCCCTTGCCAACAAATATTTTACCACCTGCCCACTTGCCACTAGGCCAAGCTGCCCGGTTGGCCTTCGACCATTCGATGCCTTCCACTTTGTTTCTGTTCACTGGCAAATCAAACACGAAATTCGTAGTCCCTTTTTCACGAGCTCTTCTCTTTAAACAATTCGTATGCAATTAATCGATCGAGCAAGGATAAAGTTTAATGCCCTTTGGGCATAGGTATTTATATTAAATTCCTCCATGCTTTGTAAAACGTCGATGCCTTTGAAGCTTTCATTACCATGAGACGTCGGCGAAGATTAGAACCTTGATAAAGCGCTTTGAATATTTTAAACTCCAAGCCCATCTTTGGGTATTGTAAAATATTAAATATTTTACTTTGGGCTTTTAACCAAATCACTTAATATTATAATATCAAACATTATAATATTATATCCTTTTAACCATTATAATATTATTGCTTCCTTCTCATTGCATACCATGGTGTAAATAATATTTATTTATAAAATTTAAATTCTCATTGAATTTAAATAATTTATAAAAAATATTATATCTCCTTTTTAACTTTGCACTGATTCTCTTGACCTTTGGCCTTCTTCCTGGATATCAAATAACAACTTTGACAACTTTGTTCCTTGATGAAAACCTTGATATTAATGTTGACTTCATTTCTTGACATCAATGACAACTTTAACTTTTAGGACTCAAAATGTCCAACACAAATCAAAAGTACACCTTATCACTCTTTCACTTTCAAAATAATATTCAACATACATCAAAAACAAATTTCCATATTTACACCTTATAATTTCCTTCTCTCATGAAATAAAATATATCCCCTTTTTAATTTTCTCAAAACAAATTTCAAAATAATGCCTTATAGCACCCTTATAAAATTTCCAAGAAATTTTTGAAAAAAGAAAAAAAAAATCCAAGAAAAAATATGTGAAACCTTATAACTCCATGTAAAAAAAAACACAAAATTATAATTTTGTCATACCTTATAACTCCCTCTATATAAACCTTATTTCTATTTTAAAATTTAGTCACAAAAAGAATCTTTACCCATACCTTTTAACAAAAAATATTGCAAGCACGGATGGGTTTTGATCCTCCAACCTCTATCAACTCAAAGTTGTCTGTGACCACTTGTGCTATCCACTTGGATGGAGATAAAACATGTAGGAATCCATTTAAATCCTTCATGCTTTTCAAACAACAACAAAAATAATTGGTGTCATTGCGATTTGACCTTAAGACCTCCCTCTTTATAGGAATACACATCGACTAGCAACCAAATCCTCCAAACTATCAGATGATATTGAAATGGGGTATAGCAAATTTAACTCATTTCTCTTTATCCTTTTGAAAAATGAGCAATTGTTAATTATTGTTGCGTCACCAAACAATTTGAATCACATGCTCTAGTTTTAAAAAGATATTTCGACGTCGCATGATTTAATCTTTAAATTTTGTGCACATCAAATTCGATATTCGTTGCTGCTTCGTCAATTACTTTATCAATCACAGTAAAAAAAATATTCCCCTTTTTATACATACCAAGGATTTTAATACAAGGACGTCGACGAAGGGATTTTTGAGTCTCATGTAATAATTTACATAGTCGTTAGCGCTTCTAAAACATGTTGTCCCATTAAACTTTAGAAGGAATAATTTTAAATTAAAATATTTAAATTTTAAATTATTTAAATATTTAATTTAAATATTAAATAATTTAAATCTTTTAAATCTCCTTTGAGCCCTTAACCATGGTCTTAAACTTGGCCTTCAATATTCCTTCAAACAATTTATTCATATACTTAGAACTCATGGTCTTGCCTTGCTTTCATAGCACATTAACCTTTGACATCAATATATTTCTGCCTTGCACCTTTGACATCAATGACAACTCAATATGCTCAAATTTCCGACAAAGAGGACAAAGGGTAGTACCATAATTGTCATGCATTCCATAATCTATGAGGGAAATTCCATTGATGGAGTGCAAAAGGTCTTATCACTTTCTTAATAACTTTAAGAAGGGAGTACAATGTAGGTATCACAAAGTGGAACTCTAACTTTATCAAGGCTAAAATATGTTTATAATGGAGCTCATGGCTTGGTGGCAAATATGCTTTATTATCTGATAGGTAAATATCTATAGGATCATACAATAATCACACAAATAATACTCAAAATAATGCACACATAAAATACTTCTCCATTACATTCATAAAAATAGACTGTCTTTCATTCATTCAGTTACATAGCATGGAGATTTATCTCCAATATATAACTTTACATAATAAACTCTTCAATACTCTTGACTATTGCTCTCCTCAAACACATAGGATATGCAACCTTTCACATGCCTCACATTATGACAAAGCTTCTCATGATTACATAACCTTCTACTTCACATCTTGACACATCTCATATGACTCTTCACTTCCACACTTGACACCTATCACTTATGAATCTTCACTTGCACACTTTACACCTTGCACACTCATAAATCGCAATTGCACACTTGACATCTTTCGCACTTTATTATATAACACATAAACATTCTTTATAATTTAGCACCTACTATTGACACAAATATTAAACACATTTCTAATATAAATATTTACAATAGTACTCAATGGTACCAAATAATGTAATACTACCAATGGCTCCCATAAATAGAAAATGTTCACCCCTAAGTTATCTTGGGTGATAAATTATTACTACTTGGTAACATTATATATTTGGGGGTATCTTTAGAAAACTAATGCACCTCCAAATGTTAGAGGTCTTTGATTTCCTTCCTAAATGACTTAAAAGGCTTCTAAAGTGCTTCTTGGTATCATTACATGCCAAATATCGCTTTCCAAAAATATTTCTTAGGATCCCAAATATTTTTACCCCTTTTCCTATTTATAAGTGATTTGATCTAAAATATGAGTAATTCACTCCAAGAGAGTGTGAATCACTATGATCTACTAGCGCTTTATTTCTATGATCCAATCTCTTTCATCATACTAGAACTTCATTCTTATGATCCAATAACTTCCTCTTAAGCCAATTGGTCCTCTAGTCCTTAAATTTTTTTGTATTTTTAAGGCTTTAGTTGATTGATTTTAAATGTTTGTACATCTCCAAAATTGGTGGAAATCCCAAGGTAGTAAATCTGTTACTACAATTATTTTATTTTGGATTATTAAATCAATATTTATGTATGTTTTTTGTCTCTCTAGTCATGTTTTATGGTCCTTTCTTTCATTTTGTAATTCCCATAATGTTTGTATCCTCCTTATCCTCTACGTTACTTTATTTTCATTTATAGTGATATGATTTTCTATTACTCAAAGAGGATGAGATAATTTATCTATGTTTATATTTAACCTACTCCACCACCTCCCATTTGAAAATGGACTCTATATATTCCTTCATAGCTTTAGACCCTTCTAAGTTCAAATACTCATATTGTAATTGTTAATTTCATGTCTCTTTCTTAGTTCCTCCTATCATTTGTTCTAGATAAAAAATGGTCTTTTGCATATTCTAAGGTAAAGGGTCTCTCTTTGACACATTTTTAGGAGAGAAAATCCTTGATTGATATTATCTTTGATTGTTATGTGATCCTTTTATTTCAACTCTAATCTTGTTTTATGACCAAAAAATTTTACATCATTTCAACCATTTTCATTTTACAATTTCTTTCCATATGTCTAATATCATGGCATGTGTGGCATAAGATTACAAAATTTCTACAATACTTATGGTGAAAAAGCTTTCTAAATTATATATGATAATGATGGATTTCAGCAAAGATTTCAAAACATCCAAGGAAATAAATATTCATTCATATATAACTAGATTTAGTTCGATAAAATTTGATTTTGTATAGATGCATTTCCTTAGTGTATTACTAATTTTATTTAGAACACTCACATTGATAATCTCGTAGAAATTTGAAATAGGTTAACTCATACTATGATCCTTCAAATATTTTTTCATCTACAAAAAGAAATTTACTCCATGTTTTTTAATATAAGACATCCTTCTCCATAAACCCTTGGTCTTTACCCATTATATTGTCTCTTATTTATAAACTAAATAGTTGATGGCTTTTTAAGCCTTAATATCAATATGAAACTCACAAGATAAATTTCACAAGATCAAATATAATATAGTCACGATATAGTAAGATCAAGATGATGATGTAAGTAGAATAATATGAGATAATTAATATGTAAATCTAGGCTTATAATATATCAAATAACATTCATTAATAAGCATAAATATGAATGTAAATAGCCTAAATCATACATGTGCAAAGCATGTAGCATGACTTACAATATTAATTGCTCAAAATATATGTAATCTTTATTACTCCTCCTTCTATTAAAAATATAGTACATGACTCTTGACAATGATATTGATTTCTTATATATGTCTAATGATCTTCCATGGAGTAATATATAGCCATTGTAGAATGACTATTTGGATACTTGACTATTCCTTTTCTTATACCATCCCATGACTCTTAGCTTCTCTACCTGACACTTGCATACACATGACTCTATCTTGTATGCACACCTAGACATGACTCTTCACTTAGCAAACTCTAATCTAAAGACATTTGTGAACTCTTACATATGAGACACTTATGCACATAAACTCACATTACACTTGCAAAATTACTTACATGACACTTGTGCATTTACTACACACACACTTACATAACACTTGTGCATTTCTTGCACATTATTACATATCATAATTTTTTACTCACACTCTAATATAACCCTCACTCCTAATATAATACTTAAAAAATGTACCATGGGGTACATTAGCATATGCTAAATAATGTAATATACTCCAACACCCCCATATATTACATTATTTGGTTATTGAAGACTATAGAATTCAATCATAGTCTTTGTTCTTCATGTTCAATATACAAGTGACCTTGTAATAGATGTGATATTTTGTTTTCCTCACATATTTTTCGTCATCCTAAACTTTGGTTTCACACAATACTTTTGATGGTACAAATGTTCTTGATTCTCATTTCCTATACTTTATCTTTAATAACATTCAACAACGTTATCTTGAAATAAGATAATCTCCTGAGAAAAAAATTTAAATATAAAGCATATATCCCATTCTTAATTGATCCTATAGCCTCCATTATATGTTGATTTTTTTTTAATTTACATGGTGGAATCAATAGCCGCCACGAATTTGGATAGGCTGTTCAAATTTTATGGCTGCTACAGTATTCCATGCTATCCACCCTGGAATCCACCATACAGTTCTTCGTGCATTCCACCCCTATAACCACCATGCCATAGTCATTTTAAACCTTTTACGCCATTGAAAGCACTAGGAAGGGACAAACATTTAGTTCGACAAGGCTCGAGATTTAAACCTTGGAACTTTGCCCCCCTTACAGGGTTTGGTCAGACCAATTGGTCTACATATTGGACCTTATATTTTGAGTTTTTATAATACACTTATTGTTCTCATTTATACATTTGAAATAAATTGATCTTCTATTTTCAACCAATTTAGTAACTGAAATGAGATTTTTTGTTGATCCCAGTATATATAACACCTTCCAATACAAAAACTAAAAAAGTACACTAGGTATTACATTACCACTTCCATGAACTTGGTACCTCTTATCATTAGCAATATTCAAATAAAAATTATCTTTGACTTCTAAACAATCAAACCATTGTAAATTACTAGTCATATGATGACTAGCACCTAAGTCTATATACCAAAGATCTTTTTTTGTTTGATTCACTTGATTGGATTTACTTGAAACTATTTTGCATTGTTGATAAGATTTTTGAAGAATATGATATTGCTCATTAAATGAACCTTGTTCTTGAACTTTTCCTTTTGAAGAATATGGTTTTATACTTTGATAATGTCTTCTACATTGAAAAGTTCCTTGATAACTTATCCATTTTTGTACCCTTTAAGTTGAAAAAATTATAATTACCTAGACTTTAAATACTTCAAATATTCTAAATTTAGAAAACTTATGAAGTAGTAATCCTTATGTCTCCCTAATGTTTAGAAACTAAGAAAAAATGAAATTTGCAAATTTTGTTTTTCAAACTTTTTCAAAAAAATTAAAAATCAAAAAATATATTTCAAAACTTTAAAAACTTCAAACAAACTAATTTCTATACCTTATCGTTTCATATTTAATCAAATGCTTCAATAAATATTAAACTTAAGCAACTTATTACTCCAACTTAAAAAATAAATCAAACTAAAAATTAAATAATCCCAAACCTTATCACTCCTCAAAATATCAAATAAAACTAATAACACATTAATATTACTTATTACTCCATAACATTAATAAAAATTATTACTCCTATAAAAAAATAAAATCTTAAAATAAAACCCTAATAATTATTACTTCTAAGCTTCTCCTACTTTTGCACCTATTTCCATAACTTCCATCTACGACTCTTTCTTTTAGAAAAACACATTGTGAAAGCTCCTTAACAATCCAATATCATTGATACGTGTCTTTGGGTGTTGTAGTTAGAATATTTCATCGTCTTGCATGCAAAAGTGGAATTACCTAATGAAGTAATGCTACGTGGTAAGGTGGAATTATAAGGTGCTAATTAACCTAACTTATGCATCCTTATGCCTATGCCTTGAGTGTTACCAAGAATATTTGAATAATGCTTGGTACTCAATCATATTTATGATGCTAATTCACCCATTCCAATGTTGCACTCAAAAACCTGGTACTAAATTACCTGTTTCAATATTGTTTCATATTCTTGAATTATTTGATAAAGTACTTTCTCAAGTGTTTCAACTTCCTTATTGCATTTTGGTTTTGAGTACTCACAACTTACTATCCACTCTGATGTAGACTGTTGTTTTTCAACTTGCTATCCACTATGACGTAGAGTGCTTGGTACTGAATTTTGTACATTGTGACATAGATTTCTTTGTCATCTAACTTGCCTCACTTTTTTATATGTAGTAGTCTTGGAACCTTAGTGTTTTTTATCTTCCTAAGTTTTTCCTCACTTGCTTTGGAATTTGAGTGCTTTTTGTCCACTTAAATGTTTCCTCACTTACTTTGATGTAGGATGCTTGAATGCTTATTCAACCTGAGAACTTTCACTAGTCTTCAGGTTCTATTATATCAAACTAAGTGTGATGTTGTCATATATTCTAAGTGCAATCAATCTGAGGATATTTTTGTTCTATATTTCAAGAGCTATCAACCTTTAAACACTAACCTTCTTGCATTGTTAACTTTTATTTCTCTTTCCTGCACTTAGCTCTTTGTCATGTTCACATATTAAAGCTTCTCTTAATCTTTGTATGGAACTAAACAACTTGAGTTGAATGTGTTGCTTTCCTAAAGACAAAATAAGTTGCCTTCAAGAGTCAAAAACTTTATCTACAATAGTCGAATGCTTATTTTTAAGGTTGCCTATGAATGACATTGTCTATAAAATGCTTCTCTTTAAGACTACATTATTGACACTTGAATCTTCTTTATACCTTACTGCATATTTTCTTGAATCTTCTCTTTGAAATCCTCTTGAATATTTATTGTTTCTTATGTTAAGGTTCGAATGACCTAAAACTTTATGTAGTTCTTTTATTTTTCAAGGTCTCCCTTCAAGACCTAAATCCACTATGTCAAGGCCTGCCTTCAAGATCTGAATCCACTATGTCAAGGTTTACCTTCAAGACTTGAATCCACTATGTCAAGGTCTATCTTCAAGACTTGAATCCACTATGTTAAGGTTTATCTTCAAGACATAAATCTTAAATATATTGTAACTTTAATTAATCTCATCTTTATGAAAGCATTCTTCAAGATAGATATATCTTCCTGATATATTTTTCTCCTGTTTTGCTTTATCTTGCCCTTAGAAGATGAAATTTTTCTCTATCTATTATAATAAGCTTCTCACTAATCTTTCAATCAATATTTGTTGTAACTTTCTTAGGTCGCACCTAAGAACTCAATCCTTTAATATCAAGGGTTGTTTAATTCCTTTAATGATCAACTATCTAAAATTTGATTCACCCTCCAATATTTAAGTCCTTGTCTTCACTGGTTATAAACGTGGAAAGACCCTATAAATAAATCCTAGTATTCACTAGTTATTTTGCAACCATGGAAATATCCTATAAATGATTCCTATTCTTCACTAGTTATTCTTCAACCATGGAAATACCCTATAGTTGGGTCCTAGTCTTCATTAGTTTTTTTTCAATCATGGAAGGACCCTGGCCTTTCAACTTACTTTGCTTTTACAACAATTCTAGGTCTAACTGCTATTAAAGTAGACAAACTCTATATCTATTATATTAAGATAGATAAAACCAATTTTTGTATGTGACTAAATAAATTCAACCTATGCAAGAAACTCCTTATTGTAGCTTTGATACCACTAATGGCTTTTTAAGCCTTAATATCAATATGAAACTCACAGGATAAATTTTACAAGATCAAATATAATATAGTCATGAAATAGTAAGACCAAGATGATGATGTAAGTAGAATAATATGAGATAATTGATATGTAAATATAAGCTTATAATATATCAAATAACATTCATTAATAAGCAAAAATATGAATGTAAATAGCCTAAATCATACATGTGCAAAGCATGTAGCATGACTTACAATATTATTTACTCAAAATTTTGTATTTTTTATTACTCCTATTTCTCTTATAGATATAGTACTTGACTCTTAATTATGATATTAATAAATTCTATATGTCTAATGATCCTCCATGGAGTAATATATAGTCATTATAGAATGACTATTTGGATACTTGACTATTACTTTCCTTATGCCAAGTCTCATGACTCTTGTCTTCTCTACTTGAAATTTGCATACACGAATCTATCTCGTATGCACACCTAGACATGACTCTTCACTTAGCACACTCTAATATAAAAATACTTGTGCACTCTTACATATAATACACTTATGCACATAGACTCATAGTACACTTGTACACTTACTTGTGCATTTCTTACACATACACACATAACACTTGTGCATTTCCTACATATTATTACATTACATAAAATATTACTCACACTCTAATATAAGAGTCACTTCTAATCTAATATTTATAGGGTGTACCATGAAAGTACCATGGGGGTATATTAGCATGTACCAAATAATGTAATATAATCCAACAATAATATTATGAAAAACTATTCCAAAATAAAAACTCATAAGACTCCATTTCCTTTTAATTTACATTTAAATATCCAAGAAAAATAGGTGATAAACATTGAGATTGCAAACTAATATTCTCTTTTAAAGAATCATTATGTCATTTTTGATCATCTCAACTTAAATAATTACTATTGTGAATCATGTATTAGTTTTTTCATATGTTTCTTTACTATCTTCATTGACTAGTAAATGATTACTTCTTGCAAGTAGGGCACCATTATATCCAACTAAGGTTTTTTAGATGATTTATCATTATTAATACATACATTTTTCAACAAAATATCATTGTTTAAATTCATCTACATATATAAAAAAATTCAAAGGTGAAGCTCATTCTTGTCTTAAACTTGTTCTTTGCTTACGTGATGTTCAACAAAAACAACAATTCATCGTGTAAAGTAATGGTCTTGAAAGGTTATATTTTATTTATATTTGTAAAATAATTTATTATTAAAACTAATACATTTTATATCTTTGTGAACATATATGAATTATGTCTATAAAAACTTATGATGACAATATTCGTATACAACCTTTTTAAAATAAACCCCTAAAAATTTTAAATAATTATTTTAGTCATGATCCAGAAATATAAAGTATTTTTTATATATTAATAATAATATTTTTTAACTGTAATCTTACACCATTTTTTGGGTGTATCAGCTTGCAAGTGGCACTCATTCAAGGGAAGAATTGGTTAAATTTAAGCAAGAATCCTAATCCAAACTGGTAAGGGAAAGAGTTGTAACAATGTCGATTTTGATTATGTTGTCTATTGTTGATGCTTGGACATAGTTTTTTGATAAGATTTCATGCCATATAATGTATAAATATTTCCAGACCTAGATTCATGTTAGCTTTTGATGAGTAAATACTCAAAATAATATTGCCTCAAGATCAATAATATAATTGCAATATGAAAGATATAATAATGTTGATCAATCAAGCATATAAACTCAGAATCTACTAGATAATAACTCAAAGAATGCTAATGCCAAATACTCAAAAATATTTATTGAATGAAGAGATCAAAATACATCATATTACATCACCTTCCATTGCTTACATAGGTGACTCTTTCTCCTTTGCCATATATCTTTTACATCAATACATCCATATATATAGAATGGAATGTGACTCTTCATATGGAGGTTTCTTGGGCCTCACTCTTCCTATGACTCTTCATCTTCCTACTCTATTGACACATGTACATAGGGACAACTATGCACATTTACATTACCAAAATATCATTGCACACTTGTGCATTACATTGCATAAAGTAAATCCTAATCTAAGACTCTTTTCCTAATCTATAGATGTACCCATGATGGTACATTGGCATGTACCAAATAATGTAATATATTCCAACACCCCCCTGTATTACATTATTTGGTTATTGAAGACTCTAGTCTTCAATATGGTCTTCATCTTCTTTCTCGAGCTTGTGTTCTTCATATTGTAGGTACTCTTCATTTTGTATAGGTTCAACTTCTTCTTCATGTAGACTCTTGGATGATGTTGTGTTGTCATTTGATCCTTGTAGAGACTTATTCTTTTTCCTTTTGTTCTTCATATTACGAGTCTTCATTTTTTCTTGGTTCCTTGTCTTTGTCTTTGAGTTCTGCTTGGGCTTCTTGATGTAGTCAATCATGAGATATCCTTGTTGAGCTAGAGCTCCAATTACGTCTTTAGTCCATATTTGCTTTTCTTGATCTTTGTGTAGTCTTCTTTCCTGTTCTTCAAGCTTGTACTTGTTGTTATCAAAAGATTTAAAAATAATTCTTTGAAACAAGCATTGTAACCTGAATGTTAGAATTCTTTCAAAACTCATGTAATACTCCTTTCTGTAATGACAAAAGGAATATGAGTGAGATCCTTTCCCACAATATATGCAAGGATGTAAGTCCCAACAATCAGCTTTTTCATGGCCTTCTTTGTTACAGTAAGTACATTTCAAATTTTCTTGTGTTGTTTTGAATACCTTGACTTCATCTATTTTCTTGATCAACTGATACAACCATGCATGGATGGTTGAAGCAATTTTACTTTTGCTTCTTTCATAGACTTGTAGAAGAAGTTCTTATTCTACATGTTTTCTTGGACTTTGAAAATGTTCACTGTGACTGTCTTCTATCATATTGTTAGAATATGTCTCTAAAGTATTTCTTCTCATTGGACTAATTTGTGATTCTTCAAGAATGTTTTTCCTTCTATCCACATGTTTCATTTTGCTATTATTCTTAGAATCAAGTAGATCTTTAATCCAAGTTGATTTATTGAACCCTCTGTATTTAATAAAGTTTTCCATTGTTACAATTTTAATCCTTTGAGGTAGACTTCCTTATGAATCCCTAGTCTCAATATAGTCCTTTCAATTCTATGTTTTTGTAGAACACCTTTTATCTCCCTAATGTTTGAAAGGTAATGCAATTTTAATATCAACTCTATCAATCAATGTGTGCAATTTCAATCCTTTACAAATCTTCAAATCTCTAATAATTTTGAACTTAGAGATTAATCTTATCAAATGCAATATCTTTATGTAGAACTCCTTTTATCTCCCAAATTTATGAATAAAATATTTTACTCTAAATTTCATAAACTAATTTGAAGTAGGATTCCTTATTCCTCCAACTCTAGAAATTTAGAAAAATAATATTTGCAATATTTTGTAATCCTAATTTGATGTTGTATGCCTTATTTCTCCAACCTTAGCAATTTTGCAAATATTAACTTTGTTTTGTAAATCTAAATATGCAATTTTACAAAACTCAAATATAATGTTTCTTCAACTTCAAATAATCTTCAAATATGCAATATTCAAATTTTTCTAAGGTTCTATAATGCTTATCACTCCACTAGAAAACTTTAAATCTTTAACCTTAGAATATATTCCTTTAATCCTTATTTCTCCTACCAATATATAAACTTTAATATGGTGGTAAATATTACCTTAATAATTTAGGTGCTCCTCCTTTACTTGTTGGGCACTTCTCTTGACTGTTGGATGCTTCTCTTCTGGTCAACTTTGCTTGGAATCTGCTACGTATGGCTCTTGGAAGATGCTTTGACCCTTTCTTTAATGCTCCTACCTTGAATTTTCTATGTATGGTGCTAGACTTTGCTATATAAGTGCTTCCACTCTTACACTTTGGCTATATGAGTGCTTCTCCTTTCTTTTGTTGAGTGCCATGTATTGCAGGTACTATAAGATGCTTTGACTCCCTTCTTGGTGGTGCCAACATTCATGAAAGAGTAAAATGGACACTTGGCACAATATTCCTTGTTGTTTGGGAGTTACTAAACCTTTCTTGAGTGCTAGGTGATGATGTAGAGCATTGAGCACTCTTCTTTCTTGGAGATTTATGTTATGGCTTATGAGCCAACTTTGACCCTTGTGCCAAATGGTAATATTCCCTTTTCTTGCTTAGGACAAGTGTTACAAATTTTATGCATGCACTCCTTTCTCCAATGTATGAAATTACAAGGCTTTTCAATGCCTTTTTCTTTTCACTTTCCTCCAATGTATTCTTGCTTCTTTGTAACTGCACTTTGTGAGGTTTCTTCTCTCCTTGGATGATGGTGGATGTGTTCATGGATGGCTCTAGCTGTAATACCTCTTGTATGCTCCAATGATGGCCCTATGGTATTTTATTTGGTAGCTTGATCTATTGATGATCTTTCTTTGATAATGCACCCTGTATTTTTCTATCTTTTTACAATCTACCTTGCTTTGAGTAGATAGAATGGTTGTGCTACATAGGATTTACGTAGATTGATCTTTTGCAGGTTGTAGCAGATATCTTCTTGCTCTTTTAGCTGGCTGAATCTTGAGCCTAATGGCTCTTTTACTTAAGCACTTTTGTTAGTGCTTCTTTCCTACAAATGGGTGGATGTTTGTTGTAGAGCTTGCCCCCCTGTATTCTGGTGTTGAATGGTGCTCAATATGGTGGTGTTTTTCACCACTCTTTTAGTGGTTTTATTTACCACTTTCTATTGTACATCTGGTGTTTTTAAACACCTATAATATACCTTGAATTTTGGAGCTCTTCTCTTTCCAAAATCTGCTATATGTTGAGGAATATTCTTCCTCACAAACGTAGGATAATTTTTCTTTTACATTCACTTAAAAAATAACATATACTATTCACTTATAACTCCTTTAAAAATTCAATCTAATGTTGTTATAATCTTGTTGATTTCTCTAAAAATGAGAGTAAATCTATCTTACTAATGAATGTAAAATGAATCTGATTTTTCTATTACAAAAATAACATATATCAAACTCCTTATCACTCCTATTAAACTGTAACTTTTAGTTGTTGTAATATGCAATCTTTCTATAAAATCAATGGTGTGTAATGGTGTCTTTCCTTGGCTTAATGACACCCTACAAATCTTCCTTTTTGCTAGCTCTAAATGGCTCTAAAATTTGATGCTCTAAAAACTCTTAATAGGCACCTTCAAAAACTTTGCAATAATAATCTATATGGCATCAAATTAACACACCTTTTTTGTAGCTCCTTTATTTATAGCTTGTTGTCTTGTATTTGCTACAATGCACCTTTCTTTTGCTGTCAGTAGACTCTTCAATTTGTAGCTATAGTTGCTACCTAAAATCAGCTTTCTTCTTCTTCACATGTGCTAGCTATTTCTATAATTTGTAGCTTCAAATGTTGCTCTTTCACTATTCAATTATGTAGGAGGACTCCTCCTTAGATGCTGCTAAAATATGCTTGAGCTTTTTTGTCCAAATCTATCTCAAAACTATTCCAAATTTTTCTAAAATGTAGCTCACTTTCCTCTTTCAATGTTTCTTACAAAATCTGATTTGGTGTTGTCTTCAAGCCTTCAAATCTACTGCTCTTCTTTCTATCAAGCCTTCTCTTAGTTGGTTGTTCAAATATTTTCTAAAAGCTTCTCCAAAATTTTGTGGTTGTCTTCAAATCTCTCTAAACTATGACCTCTTCAATATTCTTGCTTTCTTCTGACTTCTTTAATTTTGACTTCAAATCTGACCTCTATCTCTATCTTCTTTCTCAAGAATCTGAATGTCTTGAGTTCTCAAAATTTGACAAACTTCTTGTCAAATCCTTTTTCCTTTTGGGCTTGTTGTCGTATGGTGACAATTATCCCAATATCTTCTGGTTAGGTGCTCTTTCTTCTTGCAATATTTTACTTCAAATCTCTTCAAATGGTCATTACTTCTTTAATAAGGCTTTCTCTTGCCTTCTTTTCTTTCTTCAAAATATTCTTTAGACCTCTATTCTTGGGTCTTCTAATTCTGCAACCTTCAATTCTCTTAGTAAATGCTTTTAATGAAACCTTACCTTGGTTTCTTCAATTTTCCAACTATGGGAAATTCTTCAATGAGATATCTTTCTTGGATCTCTATATTCTGTTGCTTCTATCTGCAATAGGACCTTTTGTAGTCCTTCTATATTCTATCTTCAATATTCAATCTTCCAATATTGGAAGTTCTTCAATGTGACCTCTTCTTGGGTCTCTTTCTTCAATCTATAATCTTGCAATGAGAACCTTCTTCTTGGTTCTTCTCAATATTCAATAAGGTCTCCTTCTTGGACCTCCTTCAATGTCTACTTTTTAAAAAACTTAGAAATAATAATTATATGTATTCAATGTTCTAGAAATAATAATCTTCACTAGCTATCTTAAAAACTAGTGGAATCAAATCTATATTGAATCCTAGTCTTCACGGGTTTTCCTTTCAACCCTGTGGAAATATTCTAGCCAAATAATCTGGAATCCTTTTTTATCAAGCTTATCAATAGGACCTCTTCTAAGGGTCTCTTAATCAAGGTCTATCTTCAAGACCTATAAATTTTCTTCTATTCTGACTTTGCTCTTGGAATAGGTATATTCTCTTTTCAATATCAAGGTCTATCTTCAAGACCTGTAAATGTTCTTCTATTCCAATTTTGCTCTTGGAATAGGTATATTCTCTTCTTCTCAATATCAAGGTCTATCTTCAAGACCTATAAAATTTCTTCTATTCTAATTTTATTCTTGGAATAGGTATATCCTTAAATGTCATTGGTTTTTCTTCAACATAGTGAGAAATGCTATCTTCTCTGGTTTCTCTTTCTAGAGGAAATTTCTTTATCTTCTCTGGTTCTTTTCTAGAGGTAATTTCTTTATCTTCTCTGGTTCCTTTTCTAGAGGAAATTTTCTTTATCTTCTCTAGTTTACTTTTCTAGAGGAAATTCTCTTTATCTTCTCTGTTTACTTTTCTAGAGGAAATTCTCTTATCATTATTGGTCTCTTCTTAACTAGTAGAAATCTTCTTTCTTCTGATCTATATAATGACTCTTGAGGCTCTTTCAATTTCTATCTAGATCTACCGTAGCTCTGATACCACTATTAGCTTTTGATGAGTAAATACTCAAAATAATATTGCCTCAAGATCAATAATATAATTGCAATATGAAAGATATAATAATGTTGATCAATCAAGCATATAAACTCAGAATCTACTATATAATAACTCAAAGAATGCTAATGCCAAATACTCAAAAATACTCAAAAATATTTATTGAATGAAGAGATCAAAATACATCATATTACATCACCTTCCATTGCTTACATAGGTGACTCTTTCTCCTTTGCCATATATCTTTTACATCAATACATCCATATATATAGAATGGAATGTGACTCTTCATATGGAGGTTTCTTGGGCCTCACTCTTCCTATGACTCTTCATCTTCCTACTCTATTGACACATGTACATAGGGATAACTATGCACATTTACATTACCAAAATATCATTGCACACTTGTGCATTACATTGCATAAAGTAAATCCTAATCTAAGACTCTTTTCCTAATCTATAGATGTACCCATGATGGTACATTGGCATGTACCAAATAATGTAATATATTCCAACAATTCAATAGAAATTGTGACTATTCTTTAATTTTTTTGCAATTATTTATCTTAAGATGTTTTGCTTATTCGTGTGTTGGTTTTATCTACTTTTGTTTTTCTTTCATGGTTTATCCATGAATTTAATAGAGGAAAGTAAGCCAAGAAATAAAATCTCTAATATTTTAGTGAGGATTTTCTCTTTTGGATAAGATTAGGGTTTGGTAAGTTCTGAAGTTGTGGCATGGCAATGGCAGCGAGGGATGTCCCTCCATATCCAAAATCCTCCTTTAATTATGTTATCATGATAACTAACTTCATACTCGATAATATTGACCATGAATTTTTTTCATTGTTCTCACTACCTCCTCTATTGGACCAGTCAAAACTAGAAAATGTAACTAAATTTTTAAATTCAAGGAGGCCACAATAGTCCCAACCAAGTACCAAAGGCTCCTATATTCCTAATTTGAATGATGCTCTAGTGGTGGATGTTCCTCCAAACTATATCCAGAGCCTAATACTCAACCTAACTGAGAGGGATCTTGCTTGTAAATTTATGGGTATTTGACCTACAACCATTCAAAGATGGATTAAGAGGGATATAAAATATCCAGCTATGAATTTATGATAGTAAGGAGAGAGTATTTCATAGTTATTTTCTCCTACATAGAGGAAAGGGATGTAATATTTCAAAGAGATCCTTGGTTCCTTGGATCAAGCCCTCTTTACATGATGCCTTAGTTAGTCAATTACAACCCACAAGTGGAAGAACTAGAAGTATCAATTTGGGTAAGACTAGAATTTTTATCCCTATATTTATGGAATAAATTTACTCTTGAGATAATAGGTAACTATATTGGCACATTTGTAGAATGGTCTCTTCTAAAGGCTAATAATACAACTTGTGCTAGGTTGTGTGTGCAAATTAATTTAAAAATTGACTTCTTGAAAAAATAGGTATCAAAGTCTTGGATTGGATCCATATCCATCCACTAGATTATGAGGGCATTCCCTTTATATGTATTAACTATAATTAATATGTTCATTTCTCAAGGAACTATCCCACTAAGGTACAACAAAATACAAAGGAGAAAGATCAAGAATTTCAACTAGTAAGAAAAAAAAACAACAAATAATATCTATAAGTAGAAGAAGGAGGCTTGAACCATAGAAAAAAAACAAAACAACAATAATATATCTATTTTATCATAAAATTAGTAAGAGTAACATCCAAGGACATCTAAAAAAGAGAAAGATCCAACAAATCCTAAAATAGAAGATGAAGTGGAGGAAACTCAAGCTCAGGAAGATATTGAAGAAATAGAAGATTTAGTTAGAAACAACAATGATTCTAAGAGGTAACCAAACCATTTGATCTTCTATTAGAGGTATTAAATCTAATTAAGAGGTAAGAACATAATAATCAAATATAGAGATTCAAAATAAAGTACAAAAAATCTAAAACTTCAACAAGGCTAATAAGCCACTTAAGAAATAAAGGTTTTGTCATGGAATGTAATGGGGTTGGATAGTCCCATAGAAAATAGCTACTTAAGTAAATTAAAAAAATTCAATGGTTATCTACATTCAAGAAACTAAATTTACAGACTAGTTAGCAAGATTAAAATAGAAAAATTTATGGAGATCCTCAGACCTAGAAGAAATATATTTTTCAAGTGCCTCAAGGGGCTTCTCCTTGAATGGTATCCACATAACCTAATATGTATTAATAAAACAAGACACTTAAATTGTATAATTGATTCTTTCTCCTCTCCATAGGGATAAAATTGGAGCATAGTCAATTTTTATGGACCAAATAACTTGGTCTTAAAACTAGAGGCTTGGAAAATTATTCAACATTGGATTCATCAAGAAGACCCCCAAATTCAATTATATTAGGTGACTTGAATGTGACTTAGTCTCATGGGAGAAAAAAGGAGTCATTCCCTTAAAATACCCTTCTACAGGACTTGGTTATGCAAATTATAACTAAGTAAAAAATTCAAGCATAATCCCTAATAATAAAAAATTTACAAGGACAAATAGAAGAGTTGGGATTAAATTCATTGCACAAATATTAGATAGATTCTTGATACAAGAAGATATACTATTTAGGTGTCCACTTGTATCAAGTGGTATGATTCAAAGTTTAGTCTTGAATCATAAGCTTGCCTATTTGGATATGAGTGATAGTGCTCTTGGAAAAAGAAATATTGCTATCAAATACAATCCAAAATGGATGGAGCTTTAGGAGTTTTCACCTTTAGTAGAAAGTGTCTAGAAGTAGCATATCTATGAAAATAGTCCCAAAGAGGTATGCAAAATAAAAATTTCTAATCTTATGAAATCCATTAGGGACTGGATTACCAATAAGACTAAAGTTCGAAATAGGTCAAGCATATTGCTATAATAGATGGAGGAAGTAAAGCAAGATATCGGTGATTAGATTCTAACCCCTCAACATAAAGAAGAAGACTTTGGTTAAACCAATAAATGGATCAAGCTTTCAAATAATAAGAGAAACATTGGAGACTTCTATCGAGAATTATTTGTCTCAAGAAAGGAAATGGAAATAAAAATTACTTTCATATAAAAACAACGTGATAGTACAAATGAAATACAATAAGAGATATTCACAGAACTAAAGAAATGTATTATGTTTAAGCAATCATAAAGGAACTAGAAAGATATCATTACACAATGCTTGTCACAAAGAAAATAATAAACCAATAGGCTCAAGCCACTCTCTTGAAAAACTTTATCATTTTTTAATAATAGAAACAGAGGAGATCTTTCTTCAGTAGTAACCAAAGAATATGGAAGAAGTTATACACTCACTGCCCAAGAACAAATCTCTAGGACCGGATGGCTTCACCAATCACTTTTATTAGTAAATTTATGAAAGTACAGGAGCTGACCTATTGGAAATGATAGAAGTTATTTTTGATAAATTCAAAAGTAGTTACTTTAATTCCAAAATAAAAAATGTAGTTACTTTTGATAAATTCATACTTGTATTTATGTGCAATTGCTCTTATAATATGACTAAAATAATAACAAATATAATTAAAAGGACTAATAATGATTTTTTTTAAATAAAGGGGTAAATATTTATTGATAAAAAGTTTGGATTATAGAGTACAACTGAGCTTCCAACCAAGACTCAAATAAATAGCCAAATAGGCTAAAACCACTAGACTAGAATGACACCCAAAAAAGACAACAAGAACAAACCACATTAAGTTTGTACATCCTTGTGGATCAACTCCCACAGGTGTTGAGAGTCCCTAGATGGGAGACTCTCCTAATTATTGATACTCCAAGGATCCAATAGCTCAGAAGCCCTTTTGGCCAGGTAATCAACAACCACATTCCATTCCCTTGGAATATGCACAAAGGATATAAATTCAAACTCTTCATTCATTATAAGAATCTGAATAGCTATAGAGGTCAACTGCCAATTAACTTCCTCCACCCTTTTATTTTTTAAAATATTAACCACAATTTGAGAGTCAGACTCGTAGACAATCCTATGCCAGCCAAGAGGAAACCCCCTATGCAAGGCCTCAATAATTGCAAGAGCTTCCATAAAATTTTTGAAGTGAATACCTTTATAAATGGAAAAGAAAAAAATGACACTACTAGTAGAATCTCTCCCAACACCACCAATGCCAGCACATCCAGGATTACCCCTAGACGATCCATTAGTATTAATTTTTAAAACTCCTCTAGGGGATGGCCTCCACCTACCATCTCTCCTAACCTTCTTGCTGAGCTGAGGAACCCTACTAGGGCTAGAAGAGTTCACACCATACCCAAAGAGACCAAGGTCTTGATGTACCTTCTCCTCCATAGAACCCAAAAGAGGGTCCACATCACATTTGCTATGGATAGTTTCTTGAACCATATACAAGATCCTTTACCAGATCTATTGAACAACCAAATAATTGCCCTAAAATAGGTGTCGATTTTGTTCGAGCCAAATTTACCAAATAATGTAAGAAGGGCCCAAATTCCAAGCCACCTGAAGGAAGGGTGCCTTGGCTGAAGGTCTACCCAGACTACTCCAAAAATCCACCAGGGACAACACATGAAAACATGGATGGTTCCAAGCGCTCCACCAACGGTGCCAAATATCTCTGGCAAAGGAGCATTGGAAACTTAAATGAGAAGAGTCATCCTCATTCTTACTATAAAGGACACAAAAAGAGAGACCCTAATATCCCCTCTTCCTCACATTATCCCAAGTGAGGCATTTATTACGAGCTACCAACCAGAGAAAGAAGTTACATTTTGGCTAGGAAAATTTGTTCCACATATTTTTCCACCAAGTGACAGGAAGAATCCCATACTTTTGCTTATCAAGAACCTGATAACCATAGGATACCGAGTAGGTTCCCTTAGTATCAGGGTTCCAAGCCAGAATATCTTTACCCCTCAATTAAGAACAATGCCTCCCCATAAGAATAAGATCAAGCACCTATCTATCCTTGGCCAGTCCCCCCTAGGGCCATTCTTATAGATATTTCCACCTGTACATCTCCATATTTGTAAAAGACTAGATTTTTTAAAGTCATCCACACGAGACCATCCTGCTTCCAAGAAAAAAATGCTTAGGGAACGTAACCTAGGATATTAATTCAAGATAGGAGGGTGACCATCCCAAGAATCCTCCAAAAAAAGAGCATTTGATTCCTGATTACAAATCTAGAACAAACCCTGCTTGATTAAATTAGCTCCTCTTTTTAGAGTGTCCCAGATAACTGAAACTTTCCCAACCAAGCTGACTCTAGGGATATCAGCCTCAGAAATACCTCTCAAGTATTTACAAGATAATATTTTAGCCCAAATCTGATCTTGGGAGGTACACCATCTCCAATAAAGTTTTGTAGCCAAAGCCTGCCCAAAAAGAGTTGTCTATCACAACCCAAGGTCTCCCTCTTGCATCAGCATACATATAGAATCCCACCTAACCAAACTCCATTTAGATTGATCAAGTTTTCCAGATCATAAAAATTGTCTTGACAAAGCATCCATGTCCTTGATGAAGTGAGAGGGATATATTTGTACAAAACATCTATAAATGGGTAAATCTTGAAAAACAGATTTTAAAAGCAACACTCTACCTGCAGTGGATAGCCATATGAAAGTCCAGTGATTCAAGCATAGACTGCCAAGAATATTTAGGTAGATGATGAGATGAAATTGGAATACCAAGATAAATTAAGGGGGGTTTCCCAACATGGAATATTAGAATGCAAGAAATCCTGGATTGAATAAGAGGAGGGGTATTGAAGAAGAAAATAGAAGACTTGTCTTCATTAATCAATTGTCTAGAAGCACCAAGATATATGTCAAGAGACTATCTAATTTTTCCAGCTTTCCTGATAGTGGCAACTCCCAACAAAGTAGTATCATCAACAAATTGAAGGTGTGAAAGATGTGGAAAACTACTATCCCACTTCCACCCCTGAATGAGACCCTACATGACTTGAGACTTGAGAAATCTTCCCAACCCTTCCACCATAATGATAAACAAATAAGGAGATAAAGGATATCCTTGCCTCAATCCCCTTGAGGCCTCAAATAGCTTTGATGGATCATTATTAACAAGAACAGATAATTAGGAAGAAGAAACACAACTCATCACCCATATAATCCATTCCTCCTCAAATCCAAAAGTAGCAAGAACTTTCTGAATAAAGGACCATCTGACCCTATCATAGGCTTTGGCCATGTCCAAATTAATGAACATAGTTTTCTCCTTAGAAGTTTCCATCGAGTGAATAGATTATGTGGCAATAACAACCCCATCCAAGATTTGTTGATCAGCAACAAATCCTCCTTGCTCCTCAGAGATGATTTTGCTCAACCATATCTTCAACCTCTCAGCAATAATTTTTATGATGATCTTATACAAAAAATTGCAGAGAGCAATAGGCCTAAACATATCCAAGGAATTTGCTCCCTCTTTTTTGGGTTAAGAAACACAAAGGTAGCATTTAGGACCCTTAGCATATTTTTGTTATTTTAGGACTCATGGACCACCTCCAAAATATCAAATTTGATTAAATCCCAAAACTCCTAATAAAACTCAATCGAGAATCCATCTGGGCCTGGGGTTTTTCCTTTTTCATCTTGAATACAAAATTTTCCAACTCCTCAAGGGAAATTAGACCCATTAAGTGTTCATTCATCTCTCTAGAAAAAATCGTTGGAATATAGTTTAGAATAAGCTTTTCATTCTCATCATATGATAGGGAGTCCTTGAAGAGAGAGGAAAAATACCTCTTAGTCTCTTCTAAAATATCCCTGAAAGAAGAGAGCAGGGCACCCTGAGAATTCACAAGAGAGGTAATCAGGTTACCATTACGACTAGCCTTAACTAAGTTATAAAAGAAGGATGTGTTCCTATCCCCTTCCTGAATCCAATCTACTCGAGCTTTTTATTTCCAAAAAATTTCTTCCCTTAGTTCCCATTTAGCAAGGTCTTTTGTAGCTTTAGATTCCTCAAAAAGAAGCTCCTTCATGAATCCCTGATCTCTAATATTCCTTGAAGCTTCTTCCATCCTCCTAAGAACTGCCAAGCCAAGGAAAGGTTCCCAAAATTTAGTCTATTCCATCTCTTCAATTTATGTTTTACAAATTGTAGTCGCTTCATAAAGGAATACATAGCGGTGCCATGAGGAGGTTTGCTAGTGGTCCACTAGCCTTGCATGAAATCATGAAGCTTAGGATCACAAAGCCACATAAGTTGAAACTTAAAGGAGGGATTATTTTTTAGCCCTAACTTCGAATCAAAGAGTTTTATAGGCCAATGATCAAATCGCCTACCCTCCAGAATCAGAGAACTAGAACTTCTGTTATTACCCATCCAATAACTAGATATCAAAAACCTATCTAGTCTCTTTGAGATGGAAGCTTCCCCACAGCCAAGTAAAGATCCCATTATCTGGTTTGATGTCAACCAAGTTTAGGGCCTGGTTATGAGCACTGAAGATAGAAGAAAAAGGCTCGAGACGGTCCACCCCACCATGTTTCTCCTCCAGACAAGTGATAGAGTTGAATTCTCCATCCAAAATCCATGGGTACAGGGGAAAAAAACTTCTCACAAAGCAAATGTGCTCCCACAAATTCACTTTATCATTGTAATCAATAGGAGCATACACATTTGTAAGTAGGATGGTTTCACCAGATTCATTATCATGCCCGACCATCAAAATAGACCATTTGCTAGAAATTCAAGTAAGAGGGGATATCTTAACCGGATCCTATAAACAAGTGATGCCACCAACATATCCACATGCACTAATACACTAGAATTACCCCCTTCTCCACAACTTGGGAGCAATATTGAACATACTATCAATAGCCAATTTAGTCTCTTGAATAAACACCACATCCAAAGAATGCACATGAACCAAATCACAAACAACTTTTTTTTTGGGGATGTTGTTCAACCCCCTTACATTCCATGAGAGGATAATAATTTTTGGGAGTTATAAAAATGGGAGTCCAATGTTCTCACCAAGCATGACTCCACAAAAGTCTCTCCCATTAAATTTATTTTATCCTAGTCCTTCTTCAAACCCACCTTCATATTCTTATCCGAAAAACTTTTTTTAATTATTTTCTGTTGCAATCCCAACACCGTAGGAGTTTTACAGTCCAAGGATGACTGCATCAGTTCCTAAGTAGGAGAGGGCATAACTAAATCTATACCACTTTCCAAAATAGTTTCCCTTATAGGGCTAGACCCAACCATTTCCCCTATACTCAGATCCAAAGCTCTTTGTTCTTTATTTAAACCCCCTAGATCTGATTCCTTAAGTTCCCCTTCAAGAAGAGACATTTGATTTGGCCTTGTTATATTTGCATCAAGTAGCAATGTTTCAAGTATCTCCATTCACTGATCAAGATCATATAATATTTCAAAACGGTTGAGTAGAGCATCTGGCTGGCAATCGTTAAGGTCTTTGTTTGCCCTTCGTCCTCTATTTTAGGATTTTACCAAAACAAAACCTTCCTTATCCTATTCCCCTTCCTTTATCGGGGCTTTTCCTTTATCCAAACTTTGTCCAGATTGAGAGGGCCCAGGATTTGAAGCCACAGGTAGGACAAAATTAGGGCATTTTCTTTACAAGTGGTCATATTCATGGTAAATCTGGCAAAAAAATGGAAGAGCTTCATAGTCAAGTTTTTGAACCCATGTAGTTGATCCAAATTATATTTCAATAGAATTTGGAATAGGATTATTTAAGTCAATTTCAAAACAAATACGAGCAACAGAGATTACCTTTTTATCCATTGTCTGTTGTGACGATCCAACTGGCTTCCCAAGCAGAAGGGCAATCTTATGCAAGATATTAGTTCTCCAGAATTCCAATGGGAGCCATGGAATCCACACACATACTGGAACCTGCGACGACTGCTCCTTTGATGGGTTGAAACCCACATGCCAGGGATTAATAAAGAGTCTCACTTGGTTATAGAAATAAGGACCCCCTTCAAATGCTTTGTTACAATTTGTAATACAAGAGAAAACCACCATAAAATAGTTGCTCGCACTCAACATCACCTCCACATCGCCTTCAGGATTCCAATTCTTCCTGACCCAAGCCTCCACAAAGGGGATAGAAATTCGGATGCCCAAAAATTTGCCAATAAGGGTATTTTTTGTTAGATACTCCACATATTCTACCACCAAGTTTGGTTGAACCACTAGAACTGGCCTGGCTTCACATCATTCCAAACATTCATTGTTCTTTAACAATCGATTTTCGACATGCACTGGAAAATCCTATTCCTTCTAGTCATTTTTAGATGAAAAAACATCACAAGCATGCACTCTCTGTGCCAGACCCGATGCCAAAATGAAATTCCTCCTATTTTGTATACCTCCTCCAGAAGCTGTTGTCATCCCCGTAGAGCAATTTTTCTTCATAAAACCCTAGCAGAGTAGTTTTTCCTCATCAAACCCTAGGAAAGCCCTCTCTCAATCGTCAAGCAGGACTAATAATGATTTGATAGATCTAGAACAAGGGGATTTTATTCTAAGGAAACTTTTGGGGCCAAATACAACCCCTATGCCTCTCCAAGAATCATGACCTTCCACGGTTGTTGTATTCATCCCTTAGACCTCCTATTAATGATGTGTGTCTAGTACCCCATGCCTTGCATGGGGACACCAATCCTAGAGAATCTCGAAAAATGTGGGATGCAGAACCTATCGAACAACCTTTGGGCTTATTTACCCAAGGTTGGATCCTTGCGTTTGGATGTGATATTTCATACAAATATTCTTCTGGTCCTACTCTATAAGGTCTTGTTCGGTGGTAATTTTACCCAATTGCAAAACCACACTCACACTTAGGATTTTGATCACAAAACCCTCTCTTGCAAAGAAATATGAAATTTCTCCAAGGTTCCTTTTAGATATGTGTGTTTGTAATCTTGTGAAGATATGTCAAGTGAGTGCTAGGAATACCTTAGTGATTTACAAGTCATTGTTAAAAAGGTGTCTGTGTTGGTTTATTTTATTGTGTTGTGCTATTAATTATTCATGAAACTTAAAAGAAATGAAAATATGAATTGGCCCTCATATGACCATGATGTAAGCCTTAGTTCATTTTATCTTGGAGGATTTTAGGTAGATTTTATCTTCTTTTGGTTAAGCATATTTAAACAAGTTTTTTAGCTTCTTTAAACCCTACTTTGAATATTAAAATAGAATATTAAAATCTCTCTAAGTGTGGATGCAAAACGATAATTGAATTCCTTTTTAATTTGCCTTGATGAATAAAATGAAAGGAAATAAATATGCATGAATAACCATGAAATGTAAGGGCCTTAAAATGTCATTATAATTATCCCTCTTTAATGAAATAATAATTTTCATAAAGAAGAAATAATTTAATGCTTTGAAAACAATAGCCTTTGATATAATAATAGATTACCTCTCTTTAATGAAATCAGAATTTTCATAGAGAAAAGGCAACTTATTGTTCTAAAAATCATGGCCTATGGAATGCGGTAAAAAATACCCTTCCTTTAATGAAATAGAAATTTTTATAAATAGAAGTTCATCTATTGCTTATGAATAAAAATACAAAGCTTAAAAAATTGATTTGCCTTCAAAATATAAAAAATGTGAAATACCGAAATTATACAAATTTCTATAAAACAACTACTTTAAATAATTTTTATAAATTCGAAATGACTTCAGAATAAGATTGAAATTGTTTCGAACGAAATATTGAAGCTCATTCTTCACCACCATGCATTTATTTTCTGCATTTTAATTTTTTTTTTTTTTTTTTAATCGCTGAAGTTTAAAAAAAAATTGCAAAAGTGAAGTTAGAAAAATAAAAATGAAATCTGGAAATATACCAGAATGCTGAAAATATAAACATACAAAGCCTTGAAATCTAATTTACCTTCGAAATATAAAATGATGTAAAACTCTTAAATTATAAAAATCCCCATAAAACGACAATTTTCAATGATTTTTATAAATTCAAAATGGCTTCAGAATGTGATCAAAAAAATTTCGGATGAACTATTGAAGCTCATTCTTCATATCCCTGCATTTATTTTTGATATTTTTTAAATTTTATTTGCCGATTTAAAAAAAAATGCAAAAAGAGAAGGTTAGAAAAAATAAAAATAAAAAAACAAAAATAAAATCTGGAAATGTTAAGAGCAAACTAATCTTAGTCTAATGCCACCCTATCCTACAAAAATCGGAGATGTGAGATTTTTTTGCATGTAACTAAATTTATTCAAATCTGCATACACATGGTTCAAAATAAATTAGGTGTAATCTTCTAAGGAACAAAAATAAATTTTGTGCTTCTAAGCCTTCGATAATGCAACCATTAAAATACATTTAACACTATCTATAAGCCAAGAAAACATGGAAGAAAAGATAAATCGTTAGCTCAAACATGCAAAAAAATTTCTCCTCTCATCTTGCTAACAAAGTGCAAGTTTATAAAATATTTGCATTAAAAATAATATTATGTTTTACAACCAGTATTTCAGCTTCTTCCAAAAAATGTTTAGCCCTTGTTTATAAGTTTCAATGGGTTTTTAAAGATTTCAAACATTGGCTATTCATTTCTTTTTCCAACTCTTGGCTTTCCAATGCTTTTTTTTCCAACTCTTGGCTTTCTTCTTTTCTTCTTTAAATTTCCAACATTTGACAATTTTTTTTTTTTCTAACTTTTGACTTTCCAACATTTTCTTTTCCATTGGCATGATATGGACATTTCTCCTTTTGAGTGTTGCCACTTTTTTTCTTTTATTTTCCTTTTTTTTTTTAATAGTAACCTGCAATAAAGAAAAACTAATGAATTAAACTTTCCAAATTAAAACTATCAATAAAATATAATTAAAACAAAACTAAAGATAAAATTTAATTAAACTTTTCCCAAAACAAAACCATTAATGAAATTAAATTAAACTTCCAAAAAAAACAAATTGATGGTTTTATTTTGATTGTTTTATTTTAATTTTATTTTCATGATTATTATTTTTATCCTTTCTCTTTTTATTTTTATTTTTATTTATTTATTTTTTCCTTTTCTCCTTTTTTTATTTTACTTATTTTATTTTTTTAATTTTTAATTTGATTTAATTAATTTCAAATGTTTGAATTGGTTTAATTCAAACATTAAAATTAACCAAAACAATAAAAACAATAAAGAAGCTAATCAACACACTAGACAACTTAAAAGAAACTAAAATGAGACAATAATCCACACCCAAACCTTGGAACATATATTGCAACCTAAACCAAAATTTTCTCTAACATCTAAAAACTGAAAAATAAAAAGGTGGGTCCCCAATTTTGGGGCTAGTTGTGGAATGGCCACAATAGGTATCTATGAGGAAAATGGAAAGGAAGAAAAGAGATAAAGGTAAGAAATGTAAATTAATTAAGAAGAAATAAAAGTGGTAAATGACAAAAAAGTAAAAAACAAAAAGTAAAATTCTATCTAGCCTATCTATAGGTGGTGATGCACCAAAGAAAATAATAAGATCCTCCCTAATCATGGTGGGTCAAGTTAACACATGTGTAGTGGCCAATAGTGCATGAGGAACGCATGTCCCTATGAGAACATGCATCAAAGCAAAACACCTACACCAAAATAAGGACAAGAATTTCATAGAGTCATAGATTCTTATTAATGTGAAGTCTAAATTACTTTCATGAAGAGAGAAAAGAGGTTTGAAAACTACTCAACCAATTGAATAAGGCTCATGTCATGTTGAGACACAAGAGGGAATGAAGAAAAGTACCCTTTAGGGGATAAATGGCTTTCTATCATAATTTATAATAAGGAGAATGATACATATTTCTAGATAATACATGAGGCTTGATCCTTTCTAAAATTCAAAATACCTCATTTCAAAAATTCTTTCCTAGGGTACCCCATAACGATGATGTGCAATCCCAAGGTTTCTTGGTATTGGGTCTACTAGAGGTGATATTGTATCGTCTATGTTAGTAATTTTTTGTAGAGATCTCCTACCATTAATATGCTTGGATCCATAGTTGCTCCTCTAGAGGTCTCATGATGAAGCTTTCAATATTGTACTTTTCATGTGGTGACATGACCATACCTCTCAAGTAATTAAACACCTTTGCATAATATGTGGGGTCTAATATATGATAGCAGCCCTAGTTAGGGGTATGGGGGCCAACAACCCTCTATGTGGGGGTGTCAAGGGCAGGGGATCTCTAACTTAAAATTTTCCCTCCTAAAGTTTTAGAGCATGTTTGGAGGTAATATAACTGAAATCCAATTATCATCCTTCATGCATTTCTTGATATGGTTTGAGTACCCCATGGTAGTATCCCTTTCTTACTTTATTCCATTATTTTGGTAACTACAATTGTGATCAAGTATTGGACTTGACTAGGTGTCTGCAGGCTAAACTTCTTTTTTGGTTCTAACTACCCATTCAACTATGGTACTTTGTGATTACTGGAATTTTTGTTATGTCATATTATTGTGATATCTTACCGTATGGGTCTAGACATTAGGGCCTTTGTGCCTAATTTTGTTCTCATTTTGTCTTAGGACTCTGGTTCATCTAATTTTGCCTTGGATTCTCATTTGATTATTGTATGTTTCAATATTTTATTGGAACTACCCTTGAAAAGTGGCCAAACAACCATGCTTCACCCAAGTATAGTGATAATTCACTATAATATTTATGAGTCACATGGGATTATCAACTTGATGAGGATAAGAAATATAGAAAGCCACTACCTTATACATTGGGAATGGAGTTAAAAAAATAGAGGATTTTGAGAGGAAGGGTAACTGAGGTGGGCACATCGACTACAATCCCTTGCTCCTGCACCCTTACAGAATTAGGCTGACTTGTAAATACCTGTATATGCTTGTAGTAAAAGGAAAAATTATAATACATGGTGGGTAGCCTCCATCCATTGGGTACGGAGTCAAAACTTTAGGGGGATTTGAGGGGAAGGGTAATGAAGGTGGATACATTGTCTACAATCCCTTACTCTCACACCCTTGCAAAATTAATCTCACTTGTAAATAATAGTATATCGTTATATAAAAGTGTAAAATTATAATACATGGTGGGTAACCTCTATCCATTGGGCATGGAGTTTAGACTCCCAAACCTTAGCGATTGTTGGAGCCATCTACTTTTTCCTTTTCTTCTAGTTTTGAGGGTAAAAATATTCTACCCTTATAGACTGATACTATGAGTATTTTTTTCTTTTATACAATCCTCTTGGTACTAGTGGGGGATCCTTTTCTTCCATCATGTTCTTCAAGGCCTATCATTCCTCCCCAACTTAGATCCTTTTCATATTTTAAGTTGTTGGTGATGGAGGGGTGTACTTCATCAATTTTTTTGGATAGGGTGTACTCTATATGCTATGTCATTCTTTTGCCTATCAAGTAGTTGATTTGGATCTTCATCATTTTTTATGTTGCATCCTCTCTTTCTCTTTGCATTTTTTCTTCCTTTCTTGGATGGTAATGATCTTATAGGGGGTAACAAGTTTTTAAGTGAGACAGATCTATGGTGCGATAGGCTAAATAGCTATAAGAGGATACTCCTTATCCTTAAAATTATCTACAAATAGGAAAACAAGTTGATCCTATTTATTGATTGAGTTTGAGAGGAGGCAGTCATATCCTTTATGATCCTTTCCTCTAAATGATTCCATGAGAAACGTCCAAACTATGTTTTTCTTTGTAATATTATGTAGTTGAAAGTAGCATATCATAACTCATAAATTTCATAGTAGCCCTGACATATCTTTATCAGTGTAGAGTGGTATTATATCATGTTTTGACGTCAAATTATTTTCCCATGCATCTAGTGGCATAAAATGCCACAATAGGTTGTTCTTGCTCCATGTGATAAAGCTCACAAAATTTTAAGCAACCATGTTGATGCATATGGGTCTAATGGAAGGATCATTTTGATTTTGTTTGAATCAAATTCATCGAGTGAATCATATTTATGCTTTTGAAATATATGGATCAAAGCCTTCATTAAAATATTGATCTTGGGATCTTCTTGATGACTTATTTGCATTTTTCTTTTTGTAGTGGAGTCACCAGATAGGGAGTGATGTTGTCCAAGTGGATATTCCCATCATAACCTCAGTCTAGGGATGGTGGCTTCTTATTCTTCTATATTCTTATTTAGTAGTGGAGTCATAAGATGAATCTATAGAGTGCTTCAAAAAGTTCATGACCACAACCTTCACCAAAACCATAGTCTAAGTTCTAGATCAAGGGATGAATATTTTTAAGTTTGGGTCCCATTGGGTATACCACTATGAACTATTGGGGGTCATATGTGAACCCTACACCTCCTTGAGTGTAATTACCTCCCATAGTTGTAATTTTCAATCCTTGAGCCTCCTTATGACTAGGTGCATATGATACCCCATGCCTTGCATGGGGGTGCCAGTCATGGAAATTTTAGGAGAGTTTAGTATGTGGCTCTTGTCATATGACCTCCAAGTTTTTTTATCCAAGAGTAGATCCTTGCATTTGGATGTGATATTTCATGCTCGTATTATTTTGGTCCTACTCTATGGGGAAAAGAGAAATGAAGGAAAGCAATAAAGGCAGGAAATGTAAATTGCTAAAAAATAAATGAAAGTTATAAATGATAGGAGAAATAAAATGTATAAAGTAAAATCATATCTAGCCTATCTATGGGTGGTGATGTGCCAAATAAAATAATAAGACCCTCCCACATCATGGCAGGTCAAGTGAAAATATAAGTAGTGACCAATAGTGCACAAGGAATATGGATCCCTTTGAGAATACATAGCAAATCAAAACACCTACACTAGAACCAAGACAAGTATTTAGATTCTTATTAATGTGAACTCTAAATTACATGCATGCAAATATAGAAGAGGTTCAAAAGCTACCACACCGACTAAATAAGGCTCATGCTACATCAATACATAAGAGGGAATGAATGAAAGCAACCCTTACAAGATGGGTGACTTTTGTAATTTACAATAAGGATAGTGGTACATATTTAAAGATAACACATGAGGCTTGTTCCCATCCAAAATTCAAAATGTCATGTTTCAAAAAACAATCCCAAGGTACCCCATAATGATGATGTGCAATCCTAAGGTTGCTTGGTCCTACGTTTCCTAGAGGTGAGATTGTGTCACCCATGCGTAAGATTTGCTAAAGATATCCCCTTACATTAATGTCCTTAGATTCATAGCTGATCCTCTATAGGTCTTATGATAAATCTTTCAATATTGTACTTTCCATGTGGGTATAGGATTGTACCTCATATGGAACTACACACCTTTGCATAACATGTGGTGTTCGAGAAAATGGTAGTACCCCTAGTTGGGGTATATGGGACACCAACGACCCTCCATGTGGGAGTTTAAGTTGTGGGGACACCCAAAGTAAAACTTCCCTCCTAAATTTTTGAAGCATGGTTGGAGGTAATCTAACTATAATTTGGTTATCACCCTTTGTGCATTGCTTTATCTAGTTGGAGTCCCTCTCATAATCTTTATTTTTTGCTCTATTCCATTATTTTACTTACTACCTCTGTAACTAGTTTTTGGACTTCAGTTCATCTGATTTTTCCTTGGATCCTCATATATTTCTTGGATAATTAGTATTTTATCCAAACCAACCTCAAAAAGTGGCCAAATGTCCATGCTCCACCCAATTGTAGTGATATTTGAATGCAAAAACAAATATACGAAAATATTATAATGACTCATGAAACCCTACAATCAAATTCCAATTTCAAAAATAAAATAATAGCCATTAAACTTGATATGGCTAATACCTTTGACAGATTAGACATTGGTTTTTTAACACAGGTGTTAGACACATTTGTATTTCCAGCTCAAATGATAGAGTGGATATGAGCTTGCATAGAGGGACCTTGGATAGTCCCTCTAATCAATAAGGGATCTACTAACTTCTTTAAATCCACTAGAGTATTAAGGCAAGGGTGTCCTCTATCCATTTACCTTTATATACTTATACTTGAAAATTTAGGGAGGACCTTGGCCAAATTCAGAAGGAAATAAATCTTGGGAATTAGAGTAGGTATAGGATATATAAAAATTATGCTCACATTACATATGACACTATTTTACTAGAGGAAGTCACACAACTGAATGTTAGGTTAATAAAAGAAGTTTTAGATTGTTTCTCTTTAGCCACAAGGGTAGATATAAACATCCAAAAGAGCAAATTTCACACTATCAATACTTAAGTAGTACAAGATAGATGTTTCTCTCAGATTTTTGGATTTAACAAACATAGTGATACCTTTAACTACCTGGGTGTTCCTATGGGATACCATAAAAAAATAGGAAACTTGGAATGTAATTCTAAAAAACATGTCAAGGAGAACACAATAGTACAACAATGGTTGGTTGAGTTTGACCGGAAGAGTTATTTAAATCAAAATAATATTAGCATGTCTTCCCATATATCAAATTTTGGTGTATCATGCACCCTTATATATATTGCAAAAATTATATGGAATGTTAAGAACTTTCCTATAGAAAGGGAGAAGGCAAACATATAGGAAAAAGTTCCATTTGGTCAATTGGAATACTGTTACCAAGCCAAAGGATCAAGGAGGCCAAGAAATTAGAAAAAAATTGTTAGCAAGGCATTAAGTGAAGAACACAAGCTTATACTGAGAGGGGGGTGAACAGTATAAGACCACATTTTACTTTTATTTCCCAAACAGTATTAATCAATATAATCAATGGAAATATCAATAGCAATAACTAAAGCAATGAACAAATCATCACACAAAATAAAGACACCATTTTAACGTAGTTCACCCAATGTGGGATATTCCACGAATAAAATATTTCACTAAAATTTTCTCAATCAATCTCTTGGGAATACTTTCCCTATTATAATGTTTATGGACCTCTATCCAAAGGAGACACCAATCCCCTAAATAAATTTTGTGGATCTCTATACACAGGAGAATTCCTTCTCCTCTGCTTTGGCTGGTGATCCTCTTGAACACAACTGCCTCCACTACACTGGCTTATGGATCTCTCTCCACTGAAGACTCTTGTTCTCACACAGAAGACCTATCCTCACTACCTTGGTTTATGGATCTCTATCCACTAGAGACTTTTGTCCTCTCTTCTTTGTCACCTCCAAAGTTCTATCTCAAAATTACACTAAACATAGTCCTTCAGTCTAGTACAAATTTGCTCAGTATCTATCTTTTGCTTGGTATAAATCTATCCTTGAATCTGCACCAAAAATTTGTTCAATAATTCCACACGGAACTTGCTTAAATTTTCTCAACAAGTCCAAATAGAGCTTGCTCAAATCCGCTCAACAATTCCACATAGAACTTGCTCAAATCTGCTTAACAAGTCCACACAAAACATATCCAATCTGCTCAACAAGTCCACATAGAACTTGTCCAATCTATTCAACAATTCCACACAGAACTTGCTCAAATATGCTTAATAAGTTCAAACAAAACTTGCTTAAATCTGCTCAACAAGTCCACACAGAACTTGTGAAATTTGCTCAACATGTCCACTCAGAACTTGTCAAAATCTCCTCAATAAGTCCACTCAGATGATTGTCCAAATCTGCTCAACAAGTCCACACAGAACTTGTCCAAATATTCTCAATAAGTCCACAAAGAACTTAACCAATCTCATAGAAACATAAGGAGAATTTTTAGAGACTCAATATGTTCTACACTTATCACAATGCTCAATTACTTTCAATCACTCTCTTAGAAACATAAGGAGAATTGTTAGAGACTCAATATGTTTCAACTCAATTCTCAATCACTTTCTCAACTCAAATCAAAATATAGAATAGTTTTTTTTATGGAAATTGAACAATCACTTCACACACCCACTTGACTAGCCTCAACCAACTCTTCTCAACCAATCACATAATGAAATAATCCTTACTCACAAACCCTAGTTCAATTATATGATCACTTACTCAAAATGTTTCCAACATTGCTCAAAAACCAATCTCACATAACAATGATACTCATGTTATTTTAAAATCCTAGTTCAATTTCTTCACTCAGTCAATTGTTTCAACAAAAATGCTTATAAAACAACTCTCATATAACAATGATACTCATGTTCTTTTCAAACCCTAGTTCAAGTTCTTCACTCATTAATGGCTTCAACAACAATGCTTATAAAATAAATCTTACATAACAATTATACTCATGTTATTTTGAAACCCTATTTCAAGTTCTTCACTCAAAACACTCAATAGGAAACCCTAATCAAGTCCTTTTCACTCCAAACTTATTTTCCAGAAAACCAATCAATCAATTCAACTATGGAAGAATATGCTCATACCTTTTTCTTGATTGGAGAATGATCTTCAAAAACTGCCTTCAAGAATATCTTTTTATTTGCCAAGTGCCAAGGGTTATATAACAAGTGTTATACTTCACAAAATACAAGAATAACTCAATTTCATAATACACCTTATATCTCCTCTTCAATTTTTGCATTTCACAAAATTGATATTCCAACTTAATTTCTATCTCCTAAGATAAAATAATATTTACCTTAATAAAGCACCTATTTACCACTTAGGTAAATAAATTAATATGACCTTATAACTTCATAACCTTAGCACAATTAATCAAATTCCACATACACCCCTAAAACCTTAGCACTATAATCAAATACCAAAAATATTCCCTTATTTCTCCTAAACCTAGACTTTGAGCGCTTCTTCCTTGCATTGTCCCTTTCTTCGAACACCATGTGTTGCCTCGATCACAATGCTCTACCCTTATTATAATACATTGTCATGTTTCAGCAATACACCACTCCCAAATTTTAGAGGCTTCGAATTTTTGCTTGTTTTCGAATTCAAATTTCAATTTCTTTCTTCCCTAAGGTTTTTCTTAGGGTTTAAATACCTTTCATTTTCTTTGCATACAACGTTGGCGGATGATTTGATTTGATGACGTCGGCTTGTATAAATTATAATTTATAATTAATTTAAATTCAAAATAATTTAATTAATTTCAAATGTTTGAATTGGTTTAATTCAAACATTAAAATTAACCAAAACAATAAAGAAGCTAATCAACACACTAGACAACTTAAAAGAAACTAAAATGAGACAATAATCCACACCCAAACCTTGGAACATATATTGCAACCTAAACCAAAATTTTCTCTAACATCTAAAAACTGAAAAATAAAAATGTGGGTCCCCAATTTTGGGGCTAGTTGTGGAAGAAAAAGGAAAAGGAAGAAAAGAGATAAAGGTAAGAAATGTAAATTAATTAAGAAGAAATAAAAGTGGTAAATGACAAAAAAGTAAAAAACAAAAAGTAAAATTCTATCTAGCCTATCTATAGGTGGTGATGCACCAAAGAAAATAATAAGATCCTCCCTAATCATGGAGGGTCAATTTAACACATGTGTAGTGACCAATAGTGCATGAGGAATGCATGTCCCTATGAGAACATGCATCAAATCAAAACACCTACACCAAAATAAGGACAAGAATTTCATAGAGTCATAGATTCTTATTAATGTGAAGTCTAAATTACTTTCATGAAGAGAGAGAAGAGGTTTGAAAACTACTCGACCAATTGAATAAGGCTCATGTCATGTTGAGACGCAAGAGGGAATGAATAAAAGTACCCTTTAGGGGATAAATGGCTTTCTATCATAATTTATAATAAGGAGAATGATACATATTTATAGATAATACATGAGGCTTGATCCTTTCTAAAATTCAAAATACCTCATTTCAAAAATTCTTGCCTTGGGTACCCCATAACGATGATGTGCAATCCCAAGGTTTCTTGGTATTGGGTCTACTAGAGGCGATATTGTATCATCTATGTTGGTGATTTGTTGTAGAGATATCCTACCATTAATATGCTTGGATCCATAGTTTCTCCTCTAGAGGTCTCATGATGAAACTTTCAATATTGTACTTTTCATGTGGTGACATGACCATACCTCTCAAGTAATTAAACACCTTTGCATAATGTTTGGGTTCTAATACTATGATAGCAGCCCTAGTTAGGGGGTATGGGGGCCAAAAACCCTCTATGTGGGGGTTTCGAGGGCTAGGGCTCTCTGATGCAAAATTTTCCCTCCTAAAGTTTTAGAGCATGTTTGGAGGTAATCTAACTGAAATCCAATTATCATCCTTCATGCATTTCTTGATATGGTTTGAGTACCCCATGGTAGTATCCCTTTCTTACTTTATTCCATTGTTTTGATAACTATAATTGTGATCAATTATTGGACTTGACTAGGTGTCTGCAGGCTAAACTTCTTTTTTGGTTCTAACTACCCATTCAACTACGGTACTTTGTGATTACTGGAATTTTTGTTATGTCATCTTATTGTGAGCTCTTACCATATGTGTCTAGACATTAGGGAATTTGTGCCTACTTTTTTTCTCATTTTTTCTTAGGGCTCTAGTTCATCTAATTTTGCCTTGGATCCTCATTTGATTATTGTATGTTTCAATATTTTATTGGAACTACCCTTGAAAAGTAGCCAAACAACTATGCTTCACCCAAGTATAGTGATAATTCACTATAATATTGATGACTCACATGGGATTATCAACTTGATGAGGATAAGAAATATAGAAAGCCACTACCTTATCCATTGGGAATGGAGTTAAAAAATTAGAGGATTTTGAGAGGAAGGTAACTGATATGGGCACATCGAGTACAATCCCTTGCTCCCACACCCTTACAAAATTAGGCTCACTTGTAAATACATGTATGTGCTTGTAGTAAAAGGAAAAATTATAATACATGGTGGGTAGCCTCCATCCATTGGGTATGATTTCAAAACTTTAGGGGGATTTGAGGGGAAGGGTAATGAAGGTGGATACAATGTCTACAATCCCTTACTCTCACACCCTTGCAAAATTAATCTCACTTGTAAATACAAGTATATGATTATAGAAAAGGGTAAAATTATAATACATGGTGGGTAACCACTATCCATTGGGCATGGATTTTAGACTCCCCAATCTTAGTGATTGTTGGAGCCATCTACTTTTTCCTTTTCTTCTAGTTTTAAGGGTAAAAATATTCTACCCTTATAGACTGATACTATGAGTATTTTTTTCTTTTATGCAATCCTCTTGGTACTAGTGGGGGATCATTTTCTTCCATCACGTTATTCAAGGCCTATCATTCCTCCCCAACTTAGATCATTTTCCTATTTTAAGTTGTTGGTGATGGAGGGGTGTACTTCATCAATTTTTTTGGATGGTGTGGACTCTATAACCTATGTCATTCTTTTGCCTATCAAGTAGTTGATTTGGATCTTCATCATTTTTTATGTTGCATCCTCTCTTTCTCTTTGCATTTTTTCTTCCTTTCTTGGATGGTAATGATCTGATAGGGGGTAACAAGTTTTTAAGTGAGACAGATCTATGGTGCGATAGGCTGAATAGCTAGAAGAGGATACTCCTTCTCCTTAAAATTATCTACAAATAGGAAAACAAGTTGATCCTATTTATGGATTGAGTTTGAGATGTGGCAGTCATATCCTTTATGAGCCTTTCCTCTAAATTATTCCATGAGCAACGTCCAAACTATGTTTTGCTTTGTAATATTATGTAGTTGAAAGAAGCATATCATAACTCATAAATTTATTAGTAGGCCTGACATATATTTATCAGTGTAGAGTGGTATTATATCATGTTTTGACATCAAATTATTGTACCATGCATCTAATGGCATCAAATGCCACAATAGGTTGTTCTTGCTCCATGTGATAAAGCTCACAAAATGTTAAGCAACCATGTTGATGCATATGGGTCTAATGGAAGGATCATTTTGATTTTTTTTAAATCAAATTCATCGAGTGAATCATATTTATGCTTTTGAAATATATGGATCAAAGCCTTCATTAAAATATTGATCTTGGGATATTCTTGATGACTTATTTGTATTTTTCTTTTTGTAGTGGAGTCACCAGATAGGTAATGATGTTATCCATGTGGATATTCCCATCGTAACCTCAGTCTAGGGATGGTGGCTTCTTCTTCTTATATATTCTTATTTAGTAGTGGAGTCATAAGATGAATCTATAGAGTGCTTCACCAACCTTCACCAAAACCATAGTCTAAGTTCTAGATCAAGGGATGAATATTTTTAAGTTTGGGTCCCATTGGGTATACCACTATGAACTATTGGGGGTCATATGTGAACCCTACACCTCCTTGAGTGTAATTACCTCCCATAGTTGTAATTTTCTAGCCTTGAGCCTCCTTCTTATTAGGTGCATATGATACCCCATGCCTTGCATGGGGGTGCCAGTCATGGAAATTTTAGGAGTTAGTATGTGGCTCTTGTCATATGACCTCCAAGTTTTTTATCCAAGAGTAGCTCCTTGCATTTGGATGTGATATTTCATGCTCTTATTATTTTGGTCCTACTCTATGGGGAAAAGAAAAATGAAGGAAAGCAATAAAGGTAGGAAATGTAAATTGCTAAAAAATAAATGAAAGTTATAAATGATAGGAGAAATAAAATGTATAAAGTAAAATCATATCTAGCCTATCTATGGGTGTTGATGTGCCAAATAAAATAATAAGACCCTCCCACATCATGGCAGGTCAAGTGAAAACATATGTAGTGACCAATAGTTCACAAGCAATATGGATCCCTTTGAGAATACATAGCAAATCAAAACACCTACACTAGAACCAAGACAAGTATTTATATTCTTATTAATGTGAACTCTAAATTACATGCATGCAAAGAGAGAAGAGGTTCAAAAGCTACCACACCGACTAAATAAGGCTCATGCTACATCAATACATAAGAGGGAATGAATGAAAGCACCCCTTAGAAGATGGGTGACTTTTGTAATTTACAATAAGGATAGTGGTACATATTTATAGATAACACATGATACTTGTTCCCATCCAAAATTCAAAATGTCATGTTTCAAAAAACAATCCCAAGGTACCCCATAATGATGATGTGCAATCCTAAGGTTGCTTGGTCCTAGGTTTCCTAGAGGTGAGATTGTATCACCCATGCTTAAGATTTGCTACAAATATCCCCTTACATTAATGTCCTTAGATTCATAGTTGATCCTCTATAGGTCTTATGATAAATCTTTCAATATTGTACTTTCCATGTGGGAATAGGATTGTACCTCATAGGGAACTACACACCTTTGCATAACATGTGGTGTTCGAGAAAATGATAGTATCCCTAGTTGGGGGGTATGGGACACCAACGACCCTCCATGTGGGGATTTAAGTGGTGGGGACCCCCAAAGTAAAACTTCCCTCCTAAATTTTTGAAGCATGGTTGGAGGTAATCTAACTATAATTTGGTTATCAACCTTTTTGCATTGCTTTATCTAGTTGGAGTCCCTCTCACAATATTTCTTTTTTGCTTTATTCCATTATTTTAGTTACTACCTCTGTAACTAGTTTTTGGACTTCAGTTCATCTGATTTTTCCTTGGATCCTCATATAGTTCTTGGATAATTAGTATTTTATCCAAACCAACCTCAAAAAGTGGCCAAATGTCCATGCTCCACCCAATTGTAGTGATATTTGAATGCAAAAACAAATATATGAAAATATTATAATGACTCATGAAACCCTAAACTCAAATTCCAAGTTCAAAAATAAAATAATAGCCATTAAACTTGATATGGCTAATACCATTGATAGATTAGACATTGGTTTTTTAACACAGGTGTTAGACAAATTTGGATTTCCAGCTCAAATGATAGAGTGGATATGAGCTTGCATAGAGGGACCTTGGATAGTCCCTCTAATCAATAAGGGATCTACTAACTTCTTTAAATCCACTAGAGGATTAAGGCAAGGGTGTCCTCTATCCATTTACCTTTATATACTTATACTTGAAACTTTAGGGAGGACCTTGGCCAAATTCAGAAGGAAATAAATCTTGGGAACTAGAGTAGGTATAGGATATATAAAAATTATGCTCACATTACATATGACACTATTTTACTAGAGGAAGTCACAAAACTGAATGTTAGGTTAATAAAAGAATTTTTAGATTGTTTCTCTTTAGCCACAAGGGTAGATATAAACATCCAAAAGAGCAAATTTCACACTATCAATACTTAAGTAGTACAAGATAGATGTTTCTTTCAGATTTTGGGATTTAACAAAGGTAGTGATACCTTTAACTACCTGAGTGTTCCTATGGGATTCCATAAAAAAATTGGAAACTTGGAATGTAATTCTAAAAAACATGTCAAGAAGAACACAATAGTACAACAATGGTTGGTTGAGTTTGATTGGAAGAGTTATTTAAATCAAAATAATATTAGCAAGTCTTCCCATATATCAAATGTTGGTGTATCACGCACCCTTATATATATTGCAGAAATTAGATGGAATGTTAATAACTTTCCTATAGAAAGAGAGAAGGCAATCAGATAGGAAAAAGTTCCATTTGGTCAATTGGAATACTGTTATCAAGCCAAAGGATCAAGGAGGCCTAGGAATTAGAAAAAAATTGTTAGCAAGGCATTAAGTGAAGAACACAAGATTATACTGAGAGGGGGGTGAACAGTATAAGACCACATTTTACTTTTATTTCCCAAACAATATTAATCAATATAATCAATGGAAATATCAATAGCAATAACTAAAGCAATGAAAAAATCATCACACACAATAAAGACACCATTTTAACGTGGTTCACCCAATGTGGGATACTCCACGAAGAAAATATTTCACTAAAATTTTCTCAATCAATCTCTTGGGAATAATTTCCCTATTATAATGTTTATGGACCTCTGTCCAAAGGAGACACCAATCCCCTAAATAAAGTTCATGGATCTCTATCCACAGGAGAATTCCTTCTCCTCTGCTCTGGATGGTGATCCTCTTGAACACAATTGCCTCCACTACACTGGATTGTGGATCTCTCTCCACTGAAGACTCTTGTTCTCACACAGAAGACCTGTCCTCACTACCTTGGTTTATGGATCTCTATCCACTGGAGACTTTTGTCGTCTCTTCTTTGGCACCTCCAAAGTTCTATCTCAAAATTGCACTAAACATAGTCCTTCAGTCTAGTACAAATTTGCTCAGTCTCTATCTCTGGTTTGGTATAAATCTATCCTTGAATTTGCACCAAAACTTTTTTCAAAAATTCCACACAGAACTTGCTTAAATATGCTCAACAAGTCTAAATAGAGCTTGCTCAAATCCGCTCAACAATTCCACATAGAACTTGCTCAAATCTGCTTAACAAGTCCACACAAAACATATCCAATCTGCTCAACAAGTCCACATAGAACTTGTCCAATCTATTCAACAAGTCCACACATAACTTGCTCAAATATGCTCAATAAGTCCACACAGAACATTCTTAAATCTGCTCAACAAGTCCACATAGAACTTGTGAAATTTGATCAACATGTCCACTCAGAACTTGTCAAAATCTGCTCAACAAGTCCACTCAGATGATTGTCCAAATCTGCTCAACAAGTCCACACAGAACTTAACCAATCTCATAGAAACATAAGGAGAATTTTTAGAGACTCAATATGCTCTACACTTATCACAATTTTCAATTACTTTCAATCACTCTCTTAGAAACATAAGGAGAATTGTTAGACTCAATATGTTTCAACTCAATTCTCAATCACTTTCTCAACTCAAATCAAAATATAGAATAGTTTGTTTTATGGAACTTGAACAATCACTTCACACACCCACTTGACTAGCCTCAACCAACTCTGCTCAACCAATCACATAATGAAATAATCCTTGCTCACAAACCCTAGTTCAAGTATATGATCACTTACTCAAAATGTTTCCAACATTGCTTAACAACCAATCTCACATAACAATGATAGTCATGTTATTTTAAAATCCTAGTTCAATTTCTTCTCTCATTCAATGGCTTCAACAACAATGCTTATAAAACAACTCTCATATAACAATGATACTCATGTTATTTTCAAACCCTAGTTCAAGTTCTTCACTCATTAATGGCTACAACAACAATGCTTATAAAATAAATCTTACATAACAATTATACTCATGTTATTTTGAAACACTATTTCAAGTTCTTCACTCAACACACTCAATAGGAAACCCTAATCAAGTCCTTTTCACTCCAAACTTATTTTCTAGAAAACCAATCAATCAATTCAACTATGGAAGAATATGCTCATACCTTTTTCTTGATTGGAGAATGATCTTCAAAAACTGCCTTCAAGAATATCTTTTTCTTTTCCAAGTGCCAAGGGTTATATAACAAGTGTTATACTTCACAAAATACAAGAATAACTCAATTTCATAATACACCTTATATCTCCTCTTCAATTTTTGTATTTCACAAAATTGATTTTCCAACTTAATTTCTCTCCTAAGATAAAATAATATTTACCTTAATAAAGCACCTATTTACCACTTAGGTAAATAAATTAATATCACCGTATAACTTCCTAACCTTAGCACAATTAATCAAATTCCACATACACCCCTAAAACCTTAGCACTATAATCAAATACCAAAAATATTCCCTTATTTCTCCTAAACCTTAGTATTATGCAAAAATCAAATTAATAAAAACCTTTGGTGAATCTCCCTTTCGCAATTTTCAATGTTTTGAAACTATGCCTTCTCCACGACTGGCACCTTAGTTGTGGTAAGCTATCCATGTGAGCTGAGCACTCCACCTGCTTATCTTAAGCCCTAAGGTTACTTAAGCCTTTTCACAAAGGCTTAAAAACCTTTGGACTTCTCCTACGTCTAGCACCAATCTAGACATCGAGCGCTTCTTCCTTGCATTATCCCTTGCTTCGAACACCATGTGTTGCCTCGATCACAATGCTCTACCCTGATTATAATACATTGTCATGTTTCAGCAATACACCACTCACAAATTTTAGAGGCTTCGAATTTTTGCTTGTGTTTGAATTCGAATTTCAGTTTCTTTCTTCCCTAAGGTTTTTATTAGGGTTTAAATACCTTTCATTTTCTTTGCATACAACGTCGGCAGATGATTTGATTTGATGACATCGGCTTGTATAAATTATAATTTATAATTAATTTAAATTCAAAATAATTTAAATATTATAAATTTAATTTATAAACTTTAGACTTTAATAAAAATTAAATCCCTCATTGAGTTAATATCAAATTGTCATTTGCACTTCACTAGGTTTATGAAAAATAATTTTTCCACCTTGGTTTTAATAAAAACCTTAATTCTGCCATAACAATATTAGAGAACTATCATTATGGTTTTAATAAAAAACCTTTTAATGTGCCATCATGGTTTTAACAAAAGCCCTTATAAAAACATATTTGGACAAATTTGCTTCATCTCTTTGCATTACTTCTTAGTGTTAATGATAATGTACTCCATGGTGTTAATGATAGCTTCATGTGTTCATTTTGGCATCAATGAAAAATTTTCACCTTGACATCAATGACAACTATATGAGCTCAAAATTTCCAACAATCTCCCCCTTTGTCATTGATGGCAATCCAAATTCTTTTATTGAAAACTTGACCTTTCCTTTTTTTTGCTCCCCCTCAGACAATGCTCCCCTAGCTCAATGCTCTTTCCTCTTTTTTCAAATACTAAATCTCTCCCCCTTACTCAAATCTCTCCCCATTTTACATCAATGGCAAAGGGTCATCTTTGGGACTCGGGGCTAAGAATGAGCCTCTTATCTTAGCCCCTCCTCCACTTCCTCTTGAGGTGGTTAATTATGGGGCGGGAGTATTTCTACTCCTAGAAAGGATTGTTCTTTACCTTTATACTCTCTTATTTTAATCCGATCCTTCTGATTCCTTTGACTATTTCTTTCAATATTCCTATCTGTGTCCCTATTCCTATTCATATTCATGTTCCTGTTCCTATTCCTACTTGTTTCTGGAATATCTGCTCTACACCACTTTTTTGTGTGACCATCATTATTGCACTTATAACATTTAATGTTATTATCCCTTGAAGGTGAAAATTTCATAGGATTTCTCCTAGAGAAGCCATATCTTATTTTGTCATGAACCTTGCAATTCATTGCCTTGTGACTAAACTAATTACATGAGTAGCAATACCCAAGAAAAATCTCTTTGTTCCTATATTCCTGAATTTCATGTGTCCTACACTCTGAAGCCATGTGCTCAAACCTGTGACATGAAAAACATCTTCCACTGAATAAACCTTGCCTATACACCATTGGTATCTTAGTATCTTCTACATTTTTCCTGTTCCATCTATTTTTTACTTTTGTGGTGTTCCTTTCCTTGTTGAACTTGCTATTTTCCAACTTATCCTTAGAAGTCTCACTCTCTCTTTTACTTACTTATTTTGATGCTTCTTCTTTTTTTGTGTTTGAGCTTGACTCTCATTTGCATGCTTCCTATTTCCCTTGTTCTTCTTTAGAACTAAGTCCTGTCATGGTGACTGATGACCTTTGTACATTGATAATCCTGTCTAAAGTCTTTGAACTTTCCTCAAAATTGTGTAGCTTGTCCTTAGAACCTTTTATTTCCATCCTTAGTGAAACTATCTCGTGTTCTAATATTTCACACTCTAAATATTTTATCTTTAATTTTTCATCCATACCTTCTTCAATCCTTCTTGCCTCTTCAACCTTGGTTTTGAATTTAGTGAGTTCTTGTAGAAAATTTGTTTTTGCTTTCTCATATTCTTGATCTTGAACTCTTAATCTTGAGTTCTCCCTTTTTAATTCTTCAAGAGTAACCATAATTCTTTCACATTCTATCCTTTTTACCTTTAACTTTTCAATCATACCTTTTTCAACTTTTCTTTCCTTTTAAAATTTATCTCTCAAGTCAGAGAGATCTTGTAGAAGTTGTGTCTTACATTTCTCATATTCTTGTATTTGAGCCTTCAATTCTAAATTTTATCTTTTCAATTCAACAAGTTCCTTAAGAGTGGCTTCCTCCTTTTCTTTTTCTGAATCTTCCTCTTCTTTCTTTATTTGATATTCTATAGGAGTATTTTCTTCTAATATTGAAAGTAGAGTTTTTATTCATACATGTTTTGATTATCCCTTTTATCCTTTTTTGAACCAACCTCTAGGATTTCATTTCCGAAAAAGTCTTCATCTTCACCGCTACTAAACCCATTGTAATAACCTGCATCATGGCCAAGTTGACCACAAAAAAAACATTCTTCACATTCTTGTGGACAATAAGCAGCATGGTGACATTTATTCCTACCTTTGGTACAAAACTTTATCAACCTATTTATTTCTCCATTGATTGATTCATATCTTGAATATATTTATATTCTTCCTCCCAAATAAAACAATATTAAATTCATATTTCTTTTCTTTCATGACCATGTGTGTTATTTTCCTTTTGTGTCTCATGGTTTTTCTTTTGCCTTTCTTTGTCATTTGTGTTCTCGTAAGATCTTCTTTCAATATGTTAAACCCTTTTTGAAGAAATCGGTTCTGATACCAATTGAAGAACACAAGCTTATACTGAGAGGGGGGTGAATAGTATAAAATCACTTTTTACTTTTCTTTCCCAAATAGTATTAATCAATATAATCAAATGCAATATCAATAGCAATAACCAAAGTAATGCACAAATCATCACACACAATAGAGACACCAATTTAACGTGGTTCACCCAATGTGGGCTACTCTATGGAGAAAATATTTCACTAAAATTTTCTCAATCAATCTCTTGTGAATCCTTTCCCTATTATAATGTTTATGGACCTCTTTCCAATGGAAACACCAATCCCCTAAATCAATTTCATGGATATCTATCCATAAGAGAACTCCTTATCCTCTGCTCTGGTTGGTGATCCTCTTGAATACAACTACCTCCACTACACTAGCTTGTGGATCTCTCTGCATTGAAGACTCTTGTCCTAAATCAAAATACCTATCCTCACTGCCCTGGCTAATGGATCTCTATCCACTAGAGACTTCTATCCTCTCTTATCTGTCACATCCAAAGCTCTATCTAAAATATAAACTAAACATAGTCCTTCGATCTAGTACAAATATGATAAATATCTATATATGGTCTGGTACAAATCTATCCTTAAATCTACACCAAAATTTTGCTCAACAAGTCCACACAGAACTTGCTTAAATTTTCTCAACATGTCCACACAGAACTTGCTCAAATCTGCTCAACAAATCCACACAAAACTTGCTCAAATCTACTCAACAAGTCCACATAGAACTTGTCTAATTTTCTCAACAATTCCACATAAAACTTGTCCAATCTATTCAACAAGTCCACACAAAACTTTCTCAAATCTGCTCAATAAGTCCACATAGAACTTGCTCAAATCTGCTCAACAAGTCCACATAGAACTTGTCCAATATTCTCAACAATTCCACTCAAAATTTGTCCAAATATACTCAACAAGTCCACTCAAAACTTGTCCAAATCTACTCAACAAGTCCACTTAGAACTTGTCCAAATATGCTCAACAATTCCACACATAACTTATCCAAATATGCTCAATAATTCCACACAGAACTTATTGAATTGTGTCTCATAGTTTTGCCTTTGCCTTTCTTTGCTATTTGTGTTGTTCTAAGATCTTACTTCAAGCTGTTAAACCCTTTCCAAAGGAATTAGATCTGATACTAATTGAAGAACACAAGATTATACTGAGAGGGGGGGTGAACAGTATAAGACCACTTTTTAGATTTCTTTCCCAAACAATATTAATCAATATAATAAATGGTAATATTAATATCAATAACCAAATCAATGCACAAACATCACACACAATAGAGAGACCAATTTAACATGGTTCACCCAATGTGGGCTACTCCATGGAGAAAATATTTCATTAATATTTTCTCAATCAATCTCTTGGGAATCCTTTCCCTATTACAATGTTTATGGACCTTTGTCCAAATGAGAAACAAATCCCCTAAATCAAGTTTGTGGATCTCTATCCATAGGAGAACTCCTCCTCTGCTTTGGTTGGTGATCCTCTTGAATACAACTACCTCCACTGCACTGGCTTGTGGATCTCTCTCTATTAAAGACTTGTTCTCACTCAGAAGACTTGACCTCACTGCCCTGGCTGATGGATCTCTATCCACTAAAGACTTTTATCCTCTCTTCTTTGTCACCTCCAAAGCTCTGTCTCAAAACTACACTAAACACAGTCCTTCAGTATAGTACAAATTTGCTCAGCCTCTATCTCTAGTTTGGTATAAATCTATCCTTAAATCTGCACCAAAACTCTGCTCAACAAGTCCACATAGAACTTGCTTAAATCTGCTCAATAAGTCCAAATAGAACTTGCTCAAATTTGCTCAACAAGTCCAATAGAACTTGCTCAAATCTTCTCAACAAGTGCACATAGAAATTATCCAATCAGCTCAATAAGTCCACATAGAACTTGTCCAATCTGTTCAACAATTCCACATAGAAATTTCTCAAACCTTCTCAATAAGTCCACAGAGAACTTACTCAAATATTCTCAACAAGTCCACACACAACTTGTCCAATATGCTCAAAAAGTCCACTCAAAAATTGTCCAAATCTGCTCAACAAGTCCACTCAGAACTTGTCCAAATCTACTCAACAAGTCCACTCAGAACTTGTCCAAATCTGCTCAACAAGTCTACATAGAACTTGTCCAAATCTGCTCAATAAGTCCACACTGAACTTAACCAAACTCATAGAAACATAATGAGAATTGTTAGATACTCAAGATGCTCTACACTTATCACAATTCTCAATTACTTTCAATCACTCTCTTAGAAACATAAGAAGAATTGTTAGAGACTCAATATGTTTAAACTCAATGCTCAATCACTTTCTCAACTCAAATCTTAATATAGAATAGTTTGTTTTATGGAACTTGAAAAATTACTTCACACACCCACTTGACTAGGCTCAACCAACTCCTCTCAAAAAATCACTTAATAAAATAATCCTTTCTCACAAACCCTGGTCCAAGTATATGATCACTTACTCAAAATATTTCCAAAAATACTCAACAACCAATATCACATAACAATGATACTCATGTTCTTTTAAAATCCTACTTCAATTTCTTCACTCAATCAATGGCTTCAACAACAATGCTTATAAAACAACTTTCATATAACAATGATACTCATGTTCTTTTCAAACCCTAGTTCAAGTTCTTCACTCATGAATGGCTTCAACAACACTTCTTATAAAATAAATCTCACATAACAATGATACTCATGTTATTTTCAAACCCTAGTTCAAGTTCTTCACTCAACACACTCAATAGAAAACCCTAATAAAGTCCTTTTCACTCCAAAATTATTTGCCAAAAACCAATCAATAAATTCAACTATGGAAGAATATGCTCATACTTTTTTCTTTATTGGAGGATGATCTTCAAAAACTGCCTTCAAGAATATATTTTTCTTTGTCAAGTGCCAAGGGTTAGATGACAAGTGTTATACTTCACAAAATACAAGAGTAGCTCAATTTCATAATACAATCTCCTTCTCAATAGCAATATTTGACAATAATATCTTCACAAAAATTTCCTCTTCAATTTTTCTATTTCACAAAATTGATATTCCAACATAATTTCTATCTCCTAAGGTAGAATTATATTTACCTTAATAAAACACCTATTTACCACTTAGGTAAATAAATTAATATCACCTTATAACTCCCTAACCTTAGCACAATTAATCAAATTCCACATACACCCCTATAACCTTAGCACAATAATCAAATATCACAAATATTCCCTTATTTCTCCTAAACCTTAGTATTATGTAAAAATAAAAAATCAAATTATAAAAACCTTTGGTGAATCCCCCTTTTGTAATTTTTGGATTTTCGAACCTATGCCTTCTCCACGACTAGCGCCTTAGCTACGGTAAGCTAGTCATGTGAGCTAAGCACTCCACATGCTTAGCTTAAGCCCTAAGGGTGCTTAAACCTTTTCACAAAAGCTTCAAAACCTTTGGCCTTCTCCTACGTCTAGCGCCAAGCTAGACTGCGATCGCTTCTCCCTTTGCATTATCCCATGCTTCGAACACCATGAACTACCTCGATCATGATGCTCTGCCCTAATTACAATGTGTTGTCCTATTTTGGTAATACACCACTCACAAATTTTGGAGGCTTCAGATTTTCGCTTATGTTTGAATTTGGATTTTGATTTCTTGCTTCCCTAAGGTTTTTCTTAGGGTTTAAATACCTTTCATTTGCTTTGCATACAACGTCGACGGATGATTCGATTTGATGATGTCGGCTTGTATAAATTATAATTTATAATTAATTTAAATTCAAAATAATTTAAATATTATAAATTTAATTTATAAACTTTATACTTTAATAAAAATTAAAGCCCTCATTGAGTTAATATCAAATTGTCATTTGCACTTCATTGGGTTGATGAAAAATAATTTCGCCACCTTGGTTTTAATAAAAACCTTAATTCTACCATCACAATATTAGAGAACTATCATTATGGTTTTAATAAAAAATATTTTAATGTGCCATCATGGTTTTAACAAAAACCCTTATCAAAAAATATTTGGACAACTTTTATCCATCTCTTTGCATTGCTTCTTGGTGTTAATGATGATGTACTCCATGGTGTTAATGATAGCTTCATGCGTTCACTTTGGCATAAATGAAAACTTTTCACCTTGACATCAATGACAAGTAAATGAGGTCAAACTATCCAACATTAAGTGCTAAGCTACTTTAGAATATGCTCACTCCATAAACTCTCCATGGAAGCAAATATTAAAATACAAATATCTAAACAACTCTAACGGGTCCTAGCTCTATGTGAAAAGTATAGGAGGCTCCTCAATTTGAAAATATATTATGGAAGCTAAAGATGTTATATTAAACCATACCTCTTGGATTCTAAGGGATGGTAAACAAATTAATATATGAGATGATCTAGTCTTGGGAGGACCTCCAATCATTAAGAATTATTTTCCAAAACTAAAAGCAGACCTGTAATAGTTGGGTGTTAACTCTCTTGCAAAATTAATTGAATGGATGAGAGATCCACCCTTGCTATATCTTGAATAAGACTCATAGATACAACTGCATATCCAAACTAAAGGGATTAAACTTTCTCCCCAAACTCCAAATCAACTCATATGGGGATCTATTAGTGGGTCAAGTGTTTACATAGTCATACAAGGGGTATTACTACAATAATAAGGTCAGAAGAACTCAACCATAATTGATATATGGAGTTACAAGGTTCTCCCAAAACTTCAAGCCTTCCTTTTGTTGGTATTCCAAAACAAGATTTTTACTAGAGACAACCTCATTAAGAGGAATTTCATGGGATATCATATTTTCTATAGATGTCTTAAGAACAATGAAACAATATCAGATCTATTCTTTTGGTGTATAGAAGTAGTTCAAATTTAGATTGAAATAACTCAATAGTTAGGATCAACACTATCAGGAACCTTCAACTCAAATGCCTAACAAATTGGGACCAAATAGGGACTGAAGGACAGGCACATTATTAGGTAGATATGGTATTCAATACCAAATTTTGTCATTTGGCACAATTGAACGACAAAAACTAGATACTATTTGATGATAAAAGAACTAATTTTCAAGTGTTAACCAATCGAGTGTTAAGAGAGAGTATTGAACACAAAAGTTATATATCATAAACAACAAGAATTTAGGATATTAAGAAAAAAAAAGATACAACTGTTACACCAAAGGGATCTCCAAAATCTCCTAAAATTTGGGCCACAGATTAGAACAATCAAACCTCCACAGGTAAAGTTCCTTGCACTTTTCTTTGATGAAATATCTAAATCAAACCTAGGTCAGCAACGACTCGTGGTGTGATACTAGTTGCACCACACTATGAAATGCTTCGGTTTAAAATCAATTTGGAGAAAACAACCAATAATTTTGCAAAGTTGATAGGTTGTAAAATAGGATAAAAATTGGCTCAAGAACATGGCATTAAACAACTCAATGTCTATGGTGATTCAAGACTAGCGATCTCTACCCTATTTGAAGGGAATGCTTTCTCATTTATTTAACTACAAATAGTTCAAAGAAGACTTCAAGAATTGGAGTAAAATTTTAAATATATAATACTCCGACATTGGAAGGAGGTATAATAGGGTGGTTGATCACCTTGCAAATGAGGACATAAACATAGCCTATTTGCATATCAAATTAATAAGAAAAAATGAAAGCAAACAACATAATAGGAAGTATATGATAATTTTGGAGCCTTCAAAGATTTTGATACCTCTAAATATTTTGGTACCTCTAGACAACCCTCAAACATTGCATGATTTTGGAGCTTTTGGTGTTTCAAGTTTTCTTAGTCATTATGATACTCTTTGCATCTCTAGCACCCTTGATATACAGTTGCAATTTTTACAGTTTTTAAATTTGTTTTGTTGCTTGTTCGTCATTTCAGATAATAATCTTGACCTCTAAACTACTTGTTGGATAATTATTCTTTTCAAATTGAATATCGTATTACATCATCACCACATAGTGGTATTACAACAAAACTTGGATATTATCCATGTATTTTTTGGCAAGATACAACAAAACTTGGATACTATCCATGTATCGTTTGGCAAGATTCGAACCTGGATCTCCTTCTTGAAATGTTGAGGAATCAAACCAGTTTTCTTTGCAAATTGAATATTGTATTACATCATCACCACATAGTGGTATTACAACAAAACTTAGATATTATCCATGTATCGTTTGGCAAGATTTGAAACTAGGTGTCCTCCTTGAAATGTTGAGGAATCTAACCAGTTTTCTTTACAAATTGAATGTCGTACTACATCATCACCACATAGTGGTATTACAACAAAACTTGGACATTATCCATGTATCATTTGGCAAGTTCACCACATAGTGGTATTACAACAAAACTTGGATATTATCCATGTATCATTTTGGCAAGTTCACCACATAGTGGTATTACAACAAAACTTGGATATTATCCATGTATCATTTGGCAAGATTTGAACTTGGGTCTCCTCCTTGGATATTATCCATGTATCATTTGGCAAGATTTGAATGTGGGTCTCCTCCTTGAAATGTTGAAGAATCTAACCGGTTGAGCTAATGCCACTTGATTAAAATTTAAGTTTACTCAAGTTTTTATGAGGGGTCCCGGACTCCTCTTATCGGGGTTTAAACTTGAGTCTCTTTGATGAAAACCCAAGAACTTACCACTACAGTATCCCTCACGGGTCAAAATTTAAGTTTACACAGATTTTTAAGAACCCCTTTTACCGAATTTAAGCTTAGATCTTCTTGATGAAATTTGCAAATTGAATACCCATATATAACTTCTATATAACTTCTTTCCTTTATAAAAATACTTTTATAATAAAAACATAAAATAATAAAAATGAACATCTAGATATTTTTTATTCAAGTACGGTCAACTAAAGGTTTTAAAAGATAGATGATATGTTTACATTTTATATCTTTAAAATTTCAAAGAAAAAAAGACTCACATTTACCTTTTCAACATTGAAGATCGCCTCGTAAGTGTTCCGTTAAAACTAAATCAATAGAATCTTGATTATCCAGTAATCAAATCAAAATAACCCACCAATAAATTTTTTATTATCTAGATAATCAAACCAAAACAACCCACCAATAAATTCGACTGTTATCCAGATAATCAAACCAAAACAACCCACCAATAAATTCGAATGTTATCAACCACTTTATCTATTCAAGTTAGGGTGCTATCTCTATCTGAACACACTTACTGTTTTCGGTGAGTATCGCTCTATATAAGAGCGGATCCCCTGCTCCTTGGTTTTTTTGTGGGTAATGTTCTTCACATAATGGCGACCCAATGGAGTTTGACAGTCTGCGTAATCTGCCTGAGCTTAACCATGGCCTCAGTCGCTTCTGCTCAAGGTATATTATATTTTTTTTAGTATTAAAAATTAAGAATCCCCTTGTATCCCCAGGGCAGATTTTTACTCGTATAAAAAAATTTGCTGGTTGGGATATGGTTCAGCTTCTACGAGGACGATCCACCTGAAAAACAATTGCAGCTTTTCCGTGTGGCCTGCCATAGCTTCATGGAATACCCACGATGATGATATCCCCGACAATATACCGACACTGCTCAATGCGGGGCAGACAGCTTCTGTAACGTTGAACTCATCGTGGTCAGGAACCATTTGGGGAAGGCAGGGCTGCGTCTTCGGACAATCTGGAACTGGCCAATGTGATTCCGGTGACTGCGGAGGAAATCTGCGCTGTGATCATGCTGGTGCGGGGGAACCAATGCCATCTGCAATTACCGGGGCTGTCTTTAAGAACGGGTCCCCTGCTGTGAGTGTTGAGTTAGGCTACAACATTCCTATGTCTCTCCAAGTTTCTGCAAATGATGGCCTCAATTGCACATCCACGGCGTGCACCGCCGATGTGGCTTCTGTTTGTCCCAAAAATTTACAAGTAACCAAAGGTGGGTCGGTTATCGGTTGTAGAGGCTCATGTGATCTGTATCAGAATGTATGCAGTCCGCCTGAGTTCGCAACGGCATTCGAAAAGGCATGCCCCCATGCGGTTCCTTTCAATGGTGCATCGTGTGCTGCGACAGCGTCTTACACGCTCACTTTTTGTGCTACAAACTGAAACATAGGCCTGCCTGCAAAAACTGTGCAGCCTCTTTCCTTCCATCTTGAAGGTAAATATTAAATATCTTGATTGAAAGGATGGTGGATTAAATAAATATGTTTTTAAATTTTTTTCTCACCATATCTTGATTACACCATACAATTTCCAACACTAATGAACATCGTTGAATGATAAGACTAAGATTGTGTAGTAACCAATTCTTCCATTAATAAAATATATATATATATATTGTCACAAGTATTGAAGTAATACCGTAGTGTATCTATGACAGTTTAGATTAATGGCACGCCATCAACCGCATTTATATTCCAGCACATTGCGGAGCTAATCCTGATCGTCAAGTCAAAAGGGAAGTCCTTCCCTTATTCATAGTGTTGCTTTGGCAAGAATAAACCATACTATATAAATATATATATATATACATAAAGAGTACATATAAAAGTATATATGATTTTTATTGATTATTTAAAATATTATATTTGTTATTAGTATGTATATTTTATTAATAAGATATATGTAAATTTTATTGGATTATTTTTATTAAAATATTATATTTGGTGTTAGGTTAACTAACTCATATTTATTATGTTTTATATCATAAATATTTTTTTATTATTTTTTGTTAAATATATATTTTCAACTTTTTTAAAGTGTTATGTTTTCACAATAACCTTCTTGACATCATTTTGATTAAGAGAAAAATTGGGCAAGTTACCTTTTAAAATTTGAATTTTATTAATATGGAGATCAATATTGTGATTGGCTAAATTATCTTTTACCCAATTTTCTTCTTTATAAATACATTTATATTTATAACCCCAACTTTAATGTTGAATTGATTAACGTCGAACTAAAGAAACAACTTGAGAAAAAAAAAAATCATAACTAGAAAAATAAGTGAAGCAACTACAAAAAGCAAAGAAATAGAAAGATTAGAAGACATCTAAGCTTCAAGATGAGATTGCAAAACTAAGATGAGTAGAGTCTGACCAAGGGTAGGCCTTAAATATTGAAAAGGGGAAGTCCGTATGGAATAAACTAAAAACTAATATGATAAGTATCAAGAGGTACATTAAATTTGATGCCAACATCAACAACATCCTCAACCTAGTGATGTGGATTATTAAACAAGTAGAAGAAGAGTTGGCTAGAAGGAGAGGCACTAGGAGGTGTTTAAGTGACTAGCCATGATGACAACACCATAAGCACATTAGGTGGAGATAGATGGGAAAACATTGTCAAAAATTTAAAGATCTTCAACACCCAAAAGAGACCTTCAAACTTGCAAAGATACAATGGTCTTCATAGAATACCTAGCATGTGAAATGGAAACAAAAATATAGGAATTGGCTTATGTTAGATTATCATATGTGTTTGATTATCAAAATAAGCTCCTCAAATATGACATCATTGACTTGATAATCAAAGAGGAAAAATCCAAATATGTAGCTAAGACAACAATAGAAAGATCAAACGACTAAAGACACTACATGGTAAGCTACAAGAAATGGTGGGGAAGTAAAATGGGTTATTCGAAAATCCAAATAAGAACCTAGTAGGAGACATAGAGGATCTTATAGACATTTCATTTCCTTGAAACAAGAAATGATAAAATCTACTAGGACTACTACCATAAGACATATCAAAGAGGACAAACAATTTTGTCATTTTGTGGTAGAAGATTCCAAATTTAAAGACTTTATACCCAAGGATGAATGCAATACATAGGATCTCTAGCCAATCAAGCTTGGCACCCCATGAAGTCACTAGAAATATAGTAACTTGGTTACTACCTTGATATTTTTGGTAGTTTTTGAGATGTGCAAAACCCTTCAAATTTATCAATTAAAGCCTCCAAAACCTAAATTTTTCTAGGTGAGGACTAGAGGAACATTTTTTTTAGGAGTGAGTAATTGTCTCGTATGAGAAAAGCACTAGTAGGATAGATATAATTGGATCATAGGAGAGAAGTGCTAGTAGACAAGAGCAAAGTAGTAGTAGACTAGAGATATTCACTTATATACTAGAGTGAATCACTCACCTCTTGGATCAAATAGTTCATAGACAGGTAGAGGGATAAAATAAAGATGCACAGATCGTGAGAAAGATTTTTGGAAAATGACTTTTTGGCATCTAAATATTGGTCTCCTCCTTAAATATTGAGGAATCTAACTCGTTGAGCTAATGCCACTTGATTAAAAATTTGAGTTTACACGGGTTTTTATGAGGGTTCCCGATCCCCTCGTACCAGGGTTTGAACTTGGGACTCCTAGATAAAAACCCAAAGACTTACCACTATGGTATCCCTCGTAGGTCTAAAGATGCCTACTGGAGACAACCTCATTAATATGAATATCTTGGGGTCTCATATTTTCTATAGGTGTCTTAAGAACAATGAAAAAATATCACATCTATTCTTTTAGTGTACAGAAGTAGTTAAAATTTGGATTGAAATAACCCAATAGCTAGGATCAACACTATTAGGAACCTTCAACTCAAAAAAATTGCCTAAACTACTAGGGCCAAATGTACAAATGGGGACTGAAGAGAAAGCACCTTATCAGGTGGATATGGTATTCAATGGCAATATTCATCATTTGGAACATATAGAATGACAAAAATAGGATAATATTTGATGACAAAAGAACTAATGTTCAGGTGTTAACCAATAGAGTGTTAAGAGAGATAGTCTTGAACACAAAAGCTATATATCATAAACAACAAGATATTAGGAGATTAAGAAAAATGAGATACAATTTTTACACCAAATGGATCTTGAAAATCACCTAAATATTGGACCATAGGTTAGAACAATCAAACCTACACAGATAAAGTTCCTTGCACTTTTCTTTGATGAAGTCTCTAAATCAAACCCAAGTCATACAATGACTGGTGGTGTGATACTAGTGGCACCACACCATGAAATGCTTCAATTCAAAATCAATTTGAGGAAAACAACCAATAATTTTGCAAAATTGATAGGTTGTAAAATGGGATAAAAATTGGCTCAAGAACAAGGCATTAAACAACTCCATGTGTATGGTGATTTGAGACTTGTGATCTCTACCTTATCTAAGAGAAGAATTTGTCATCAGTCCAATTACAAATAGTTCAAAGAAGACAAAAAAAATTGGAGCAAAAGTTTGAATATATACAATACTCCCACATTAGAAGGAAGCATAATATGGTGGTTGATTACCTTGCAAATGAGGCCATAAACATAGCTTATTTGTGTCTCAAAATAATTAGAAAAAATAAAATCAGACAACATGAGTGACATAGATGATAGAAAGTATATGACAATTTTGGAGCCTTTGGAGATTCTAGAGCCTTTGAAGATTTTGACACCCTTAGAGATTTTGATGCCTCTAGACAACCGTGGAACATTGTGTGATACTAAAGCTTTTGATGTTGTAAATTTTTTGGATGATTATGATGTCCTTTGCATCCTTGACACTTTGATATACCATTGCACTTCTTAAAGTTTTTAAATTTGCTTTGTTACTTTTTCCTCCTTTTAAACAACAATCTTGTGGCCGTCCAATCCAAACTACTCGATAAATAATTATTCTTTACAAATTTAAATATCAATATATAATATTTTTTTTTTAATTATAATTAAAACAAATAATAATAAAAAAGAATATTTACATTTTTTAAATTTAAGTACGGTCATTTAAAGGTTTTAAAAGATAATCTTAAAAAAGACTTTAACTAAAAAAAACAATTTAAAATGGATTGGACGTCAAAGCTAAAAAAAAGCTGGCATTTCCCTCTTCAACATTAAAGATCACGTGGCAATTAATGTAATTAGTTACGTCCTTTCTGGATTGGACGCCGCCGCCTCTATAAATCCGGGTTTGTTGCTTGAAACCAAGTGAACTGATTGTCCGGATTGTCAAACCTAATCAACCCACCAACAAACTCAAATTGCAAGCCCAACATTTTTAGCTCTAGACGTTTGATCATAAAGTACTGGTACGTTTGTGCAAACTTATGAATTGTTTGAGAATATAAGTGTGTTGATAAACAAAACAATATAGTTAGAGTGGTAGCTGAACATACCTTGCGGTTTTCGGTATCTGTCTATATAAGAGCTGATCCAATGGCTCCTTGACTTTTTTTGTAGGTAATGTTCTTCACATAATGGCGACCCAATGGAGTTTGACAGTCTGCCTGAGCTTGACCATGGCCTCACTCGACTCTGCACCAATGAACAAAATGAGTCTATTAATGATTTCAGACTTAGTCGCACTGTGGCACTATGTCATATTTTGAAAACATTCAAATAAAAATATGGACACCAAACAGCCAATAAATAAAAACGCAAATACACTTGAGTTAGCATTCACAATAAAGTCATATTGAAGTAATACAGTACTGTTAATGGCACACCATCAATCTCATTTATATTCAAGCTAGTCTTGCCCGTCAAGTAAAAGAGGTCCTTCCCTTATTGACATTGTTGCTTTGGCAGATGTGTTATTTGAACAGTTTCAATAATAATTCATGGTGTATGTATATATTAATAAGGTTTATATGATTTTTAATTGAGTCATTTTATAAAATATTATTTTTTGTTGTTAATAAATTAAATTATATTTATTATGTTTTTTATTTTAATTATTTTATTTTTATTTTTTTATTGAATGTATTTTTTAAGTTTTTTAAAGTGTTATGTTTTTACAATTAATTTTGAACATTATTTTGATTGAGAGAAAAAAATCTTAATTAGTTGCCTTTTAAAATTTGAATTTTATTAGGATGGAAATCAACATTATGATTGGTTAAATTATCTATTACCTAGTTTTCTTATTTATAAATATGCTCACATTTATAACCTAAACTTTAATGTTTGAATTGATTAATGTTGTACTAAAGAAACAATTTGAGAAAGAAAAATCATAGCTAGAGAAATAAGTGAACAAAAAGCAAAGAAAGAGATAGAATAGTAGACATATAATCTTCAAGATGAGATTACAAAACTAATAGGAGTAGTGTTTGACCAAGGATAGGTCTTAAAGATTTAAAAGAGGAAGTCCCTATGGAATAAACTAAAAACTAATATGACAAGTATCAAGAGGTACATAAAATTTGAGATCAACATCAACAACATCCTCAACCAAGTGATGAGGATTATTAAACAAGTAGAAGAAGAATTGGCTAGAAGGAGAGGCACTAGGAGATGCTTAAGTGACTAGCCACCATGGCAACATCACAAGCACATTAGGTGGAGATAGATAGGAAAAATATTGACAAAAAAATTAAAGATCTCCAACACCTAAAGAGACTTTAAAACTTGCAAAGATACAATGGTCTTCGTGGAATCCCTAGCATATGAAATAGAAAAATAAATGTAGGGATTGGTTTATGTTAGGTTATCATATGTTTTGATCATCAAAATAAGATCCTCAAAGATGACATTATTAAATTTATAATCAAATAGGAAAAGGCCAAGGATGGAGTTGAGACAACAATAGAAAGATCAAACAACTATAGACACCACATGGTAGGATACAAGAAATGGTAGGGAAGCAGGATGGGTTATTTGAAAACCCAAATAAGAACCTAGTAGGAGATATAGAGGACTTTACAGATAGCATATCGCGACTTAGCCAAAATCATCAACAATTTTTTTATCTTTATGGTGGTGCCTTGAAAATGAGCGTTCACCATAGTGGACAGTATCTTGGTATTTTCCCAAGCTTGGGCCATGTCGCTCATTGGGCCAAAATTGAAATCCATTTTAGCCATTGTTTGGATCTTCATCGCCATTTCTAGTTTTGGTTCGAAGTCCTCTTTCGAATACTCCACTACGTGCAAGTCATATGAAACAACCTATTGCACCTCCTAAAGGAACATGAGAACCAATGTTGCTTTTGATGCCATTGTCGAACAATCGATAAGCAGATGACTGCGAGCCTCCTTGAATTTTTCCTTCATGAGAGCTATCGATTGCATCGCCTTGTCTGCCAACTGATCCTGCAGACTCTGGATTTGGTCCTTCAAGGCTTGGACTTGTTGCTCTGCTTCTTGTCGTGTTGCTTGATGTTGTTTGACCACCTGCTTGTATCCTTCAATTTTACCCTCCAGGCTTATCACTTTTTGCTACCATCATTGAGATTCTGACTATGCAGTGTCCAGTTGGACCTTCTGCTCAGCTAAAGCATCTTCTAGTTCTGCTATCTTCGCTTCAGCTTGGAAGAAATGATCCTTGAAATGTTCACCATGCAAGTAGATTGAACTCATATCCACCTGTATGTTACCCATTTTCTCAATCGTATCAATTTTTGTGAGGTCCTCGATGATGAACTGATATGAATAATCATTCGACATCATTTCTCCTTGGAGTTTCTAGACCTGAGGGACCATCTTCATAGTGTGCACCTCCATAGCCTTTGGATCAAAAGTCACCTTCTTCACTATCTTAGTCGGGGCTTGCATGTCCTTTCTCTTGTGGATTTTCAACCATCATGAGGAAATTTGTCGTGCTCGATTGATCTTCTCTGCTATGGGGTGCTCCGGTAGAAGTTCCATTTCTAAATCCAGTGGCTCCTGTGATGCAAAAATTAAGGAAAATAGGAAGAGATCCTACTGAGGGTTTGGCTCAACAGAGGGAGTGGAAATGGAAGGCACTACAGTTACACTTACCCTTGGAGGGGCTTGCGTACTTATAGTGACAATGGGGTTGATAGGGGTGGAAGATGGAATGGAGGATAATGGAAGGGAAAATGGATTAGGGGTGGATGCAAATGAACTGAAAGATAGAGGAATGGAAGGAATGAAAGAAATGGGAGGAGCATTGGTGACCTACGACTATGAAATGGAGAAGGGAGCAGAAGAGGTAGATACAATAAATGGAAGTGAAGTGGAAGTAGAAACTATAGGATGAGAGGCAATGGTCACCAGATGCTTGTTATTGAGAGAAGAAGAAATAAAATATGTACCTATGGGCTTCGACACCATTTGAGCCGATGATGAAGGCTGTTGCACTATTGGATCTTTCTCTTCCTCATCTTTCACTACCTCTACTTCAAGATCTACCAACTTCACCATCTGGCTTGGCTATCCTTGTTGAGCCGAAGAGGGTGCCTCCCTAAAACTAGTCTACTCAATCGCAAGTGAAGAAAGAGGGTTTGTGCTAGGAGCAGAAACTGCACCACTTCTAGGCTTCTTTACAATATTAGGGAAAGATAGCTTTGTATCCGTGCTCCTTTTTTTGAGTGAAATTTGTTCTTCGGGTGGTAGGTGTTCCTATTTTTCTTCAACAACTGGCTCCTCTTCAACCAATGACTTCTCTTCTCTTGCCATGACCTCTTCATTGTCAGGACTTTGAATACTTTGAGGCACTAGGTCAGTGAAATAGATGGGCTGGTACTTATCACAATGCTCATCATAAATTTATAAAAACACTTCATCCATAGCCAATGGGTAAGTTGACCCAGGCTTCCCTCGGTGAACCCTCATGATCCACCAGTTGGTGATCTTCTCATCAGACCATTCGAGCAATTTATCTTTCATTTGATTAAACAAATCCTTAGGAGGAACCTGCTCCGGATGATTTGCAGGATCATACTCAATTTCCATTTCATAGAAATTATGCCAAGGAGGGAGCGACATCATATTTTCAATATGCCACTCAAGGTCACGTCCCTTGGGATTGTTCCTCTACTACAAGATATCTTCTTTGGAGCAGCAATGAAAATTATTAGCCTTGATAAACTTCCCAAAAATACCCAAAGGGTCGTATCGCCATCGTTGGGGAAGCTCAATTAACCCAAGGTCATACAATGTTTCGACAATCAACTCGTTCTGCCCGTATTGAGTCACTTCAATGTCACCAAAGTGAAAAGGCATGGCGCACATGGCTGGCTTTCTCCTACCTAACCCATATGTGTCATTGGTAAAGTCATTCTGCTAGGCTACTTCCAATGCAAATAGATGCTCCATGGTAAAATACGACAAAATAAAAGGCTTACCGATGAAACCAAAAATTCTAACGACAACTCCTTGCGTCAGCAAAAATACGTCACCTTTCTCTTTTTCAACAATCTCCTCCTTCATCGCTTTCGGCACTCTATCACATGCATCATAAATGAGTTCAAGGGCGGGTCCCAAAAACATCCGATTAAAATTATAGTAGGATTCCTTCTTCGACAAATTCTGGGTCCATGAATAAACCAACAATATTTCACCTGCTTCATCTATTTTCTTCATCGCTACAAAGGCAAAATGATGATGCATATAATAAAAGAAGTACCAAACCAAAAATAACAATGCCTGAAGGTGATGTCTTCCCCACTCTACACCTTCTCCAGCTGAGTGTGCATCCTTCGAGCTACAAAATCTGCCCAATCAAAGAAAATTGGATTTGTGTTCGCCTTCATGGTAGTCGGGGCATAAAACTCAACCTATGAAATGCATTGTGCAAGCAACGCTTACCACTTATATACTGTGGAGTCTGTGGATAGTCCAACAATCCATGCCAACATCGAATATAGGTCTAGGCTCTTAAAATATTTTAGCAACCTCAGCAAAGCTAACAATTCTCCAAATTGAGGTGTTTTTAGCAATTGATTTTCCATGAACTACCGCATGGGCACTGTAGACTGGTATCTTTCCTCCTACTCTGCAAGATTGAGCTTCTTAAAAATGATGTCAGAAGGAGGTCTCATGCCACAAGCAAAAGCTTCTCTGATAGAGTTGGCTGAAATGTTGAACAACCTATCTCCTTTGGCGTTTCGAATGGCTCTCATAGAAGAGTCATAAAACTGAGCAATTGCCCACACCAACTTTGGACATGCATGCACCGACGTACAAAGATACCAGAAAACATGAGAATAAAATATCGTGGTGTGCATGAAATTTTGGTGGATACCTTCTGAAGAGAAAATTTGACATCTTACCACAATTTCTCCATGCCTTTGTTCGTGATTACACAATCATTAATTTTTGCAAGTCGATCATAATAAGGCACCAATTCTTCTTCTTCATCCTTTTTGGCTTTTTGCTACTTCTTTCCTGCATCAGCCTTCTTCTGGGCCTTCTCTTTCTTGGCTTCTGTGGTCTTCCTTGCCATATTTGACCTTCTTTCTTTAACAGACAACAGATAATTCTATACCTTTGATAAAAAGCAATTCTACAACTTCGAGCAACGACTCTGCAAACAGGAGCTCTGCAATTTTCTTTGTTTATTCAGCTAAAGTGTTCACCCTTTTATAGCTTTTTGACCACACCTACCAGATTTAATGCATGCGGTGCACCTACTAAATTTGAGATGAACGTGCACCTAGGTCTTGGGGCATGTCACGCTCTCCCATGATTTTAACGATTTTACCCATATCTTTTTTGAGCGTCGTGATAGGTTATTTTATTTTTTCCTTTTTGGGGCATGCAACCTATCATTAATGGTTATCCTTGGAAAGCGTGATTACCTACTTTTTCACCTCGAACTGTGTGATAGGTACTTGTTTTCACTGATGTGGAGTGCTGACAATACCTTTTCCTGACTTTGCTGGTGAAAAAGCCATGCATCTGGGAGTTTCACTGAAAAATAAGGTGAAAAGCACTTTCACTCACTTAGACACCAAAAATGGCTTTCGCCAACTCGAGCGCCCAAAAAGCATGTAAGCAGAAGTATCTCTTGCCAACTTGGTTGAATGCCAAAAATACTCTTCGATGGCGCGAAGATGAGTTTCGCTTCGAAAAATAAGATATGCATGGGTGAAATCTTTGTTTTGAGTGAAGCCATTTTTTTTTTTTCATCAAGTGTTTTTGCTAACTTGAGTGCCAACATTGCTTTTTGGTGGTTCAACTATTAAAAATAGGCATGACTTAACTCCATGCACTAAAAAAGAAAAACTTTTAAAACATGCATGTGTTTTCACTAATTTTAAGCATCGAAAATACCTTTTGATGTCTTCACTACCAAAAAAGTAGGGCGTGTAGGCAAGAGAGCACTTTTGGGTGAAATTTCCAACTTGGGCACCAAAAATCATTTTTTGGTTTATCTATGTGTTCGAAAACCATGCTTTCAAGCAAAGTTCATGTCTTAAGCTCCAAAAATAGAAGGAAGGAGCAAAGAGGATTTTTGCTAGAGAAAATGATTTTTGCTAGTGAAAACACTCTTGCCTAGCGAAAATGACTTTCGCTCATGGAAGACTTACCCATTTTTTAAATCAAACAAAGTCAAATAGACTATATACATATTTACAACTTGGATGTTCCTGCATTTCTTTACTAATAATAGGCCTTTAGATGAAGACCATTGACTAGAATTGACAGAACATGACCTTCCATGTCCTGCAAATAGAATGAATTAACTTGATTACTATTGGTGATCTAGAAGGGACCTTCCCATATTACCTTGAATTTATGATGATTTCTTGGCTTGGCCTTATTTTCATTCCATTTCAACACAAGATCACCAACATTGAAAGCTTTGTCTAAAGTTTTCTTACTGAACCAGTTCTTAGTCACCTGGATATGCTTCATGAATGTAGTATATGCTTTCTCTCTTTCCTCTTCCAACTACAAGAGCTGAGACAACCTTGTACTCATAGGATCGAACTCCCCCTCTTCACTGTCAAGCAAGTGCAAGGACTGGAGCACTGACAACTCTATATGGATAGGCAAAATCACTTCTTTTCCATACACCAAAGAGTATGGAGATGTTTTGATAGACTTCTTAATTGAGATGTGATCAGCCCATAGAGCTTGATTCAGGAGCAAATGCCAACTTCACTTGTTATCTTCTAGAGTTCTTTTCAAAATCCTTAGCAGATTTTTATTTGTCGACTCAACCAATCCATTTCCCTACGGGTAATAGTTGGATGAAGTCTTCAAATATATTTCATACTTGCTTGCAAATTCATTAATTTTGGCTCCAATGAATGGAGTCCCATTATCTATCACAATGGCATCTGGTACACCAAAGTGCGTTATCAACCCCTCTAGGAAAGAAATGATAACTTCTTGATCTGCTTTCTTAGTTGGCACTACTTCTACCCACTAGGTGAAATAGTCAGTGGTTGTTAAGATATATTTATGCCTAGTAGATGAATTAGGGTCAATAACCCCAATAAAATCTAAGCCCCATTGTTGAAATGGTGCTTCTACTTGAATTGGGTGAAGCGGTAAGGAAGCATTTCTACTTCGACCAACATATCTTTGGCATTTATCACAACTTTGGCTAACCTTGAATGCATCATAAAAGAGAGTAGGCCAATAATAACCCACCTTTATGATTTTTAGAGCCATGGGTCTACCTGCATAATGTCCTCCTGATAATCCAGAATGGAATTCTTCCAGGATATTCTATTTCTCTGACTCTTTGACACATCTCAGAAGCACTCCATCAATATTCTTTTGGAATAGCCCATTTGTCAACATGACATATCTGCAGGCTTGCAACCTAAACCTTCTTCTTTGTGAAGCATTAATATGAGAAGGACACCTTCCTGTATTGAAGTATTTGACAAGGTCTTCTGTCCAATCTCGGTTAATTACGGGTTGATTAGCAAGATTACTTTCTTACACTGGACCTTCAAACTAGCATGCTATTGTTTTAGAAGTAGCACTCCTCGCAAGCTCTTGATACAGTGCTTGGCCATGAACCAACTTGGTCAATCAAATATTGATATCGTATTCTTGGATCTTGGAGACCCAACCAACTCTCTTATCTCCAAGTTCTCCCTGGATAATGAAACTTTGGATATCAGGATGTACAACATGAACTATCATTTTGCTTTGTGAAATAAAATGTTGAAACTTCTTCAGATATTTCATCACTGCATACACTTGCTTCTCAATGAAGTTATATTTTTCTTCATGCGATTGAATCACTTGACTCAGGAATGCAATAGGTCATTCATTTCCATCTTCTCCCTTCTATGTAAGGACAACCACATAACTTTCTTGCTCACTAACAACATAAAGGATGAAATCCTTAGAATAATCAGGATTCACCAAGATGAGAGCCTGAGCAATCCTCTCCTTAATCTCTTTGAATGCTTCTTTTATTTTCTCCATCCATTTGAACTCAACATTCTTTTTCAAGAGTTCAGTCATTGGCTTCACTACTTGAGCAAAGTCTACAATAAACTTCCTAATGAAGTTGATTTGGTCAAAGAAATATTGTAAACTTTTCTTGTTAGCTGGTAATGGGAGCTTTAAGAGAGCTTTGGCTCTAGCTAGGTCAACAACTAACCCTTTCTCAAAAATCACATGGCCTAGGAGCTTTCCTTATTTTACCATGAATATGGACTTCTTTGGGTTGATGGATACCCCAAATTCTTGGCACTTCTCAAATACTTGTCGTAAATGTAAACCATGTTCTTCCCTTTTATGGGAGAAAACTATCATATCATCCAAATAAATGATAATGATTCGGTTTAGTAACTCATCAAAATCTAGGTCCATTGCTCTCTGAAAGGTTGCTCTAGCATTTGAGAGGCCGAAAGGCATTCACTGGTAAGCAAATATTCCCCACTTTGTGGTGAATGTCATTTTGTATTGGTCTCCATCTTTGACCTAGATTTGATTATACCTAGAGAATCCATCTAGTAGAGAAAATCTTTGTGCTCCTGCAACCACGTGGAGGATCTGATCTATCTATGGCAAAGGATAATGGTCCTTTAGAGAAGCTTGATTAAGATTTTGAAAATCAATGCATAAGTGAATATCTCCATTCTTCTTCTACATAGGGACCAAATTTTCTACCCAGGAAGAGTGCTTGATAGGATAAATGATCTTTGCTTCGAGCATATTCAAGAGTTCTGCCTTCATCAGGGTCTTGATTTTGGGGTTGACTGGCCTCTACTTTTTTCTAAAAGGTTTTACTCCTTCCAGTTCAATTGTATGTTGGATAACATTCTTGTCGTACCCTTTGAGGTCCTGATAACTCTAGGTGACAATGTCTAGGAATTCTTGGCATAGTTCCTTGATTTGCTCGAGTTCTTCAGGTGTGCAATCAGTTCCAACCTTGATTGATTTTCTAGGTTCTAACTACAAATCTTTGTACTCCTTTTCATCCACCTTGATCTTATGCTTTATTGTTCTATCATTTTTATCAAAGATACTTTCAAGTGAAATCAATCCTTTCGAGATGTGATTATTTTTCAACTGGATCAATCCCTCAGGTTCTTCTTCATCAAATGTTCTCCCTTCAATACTGCTAGCTTCATTTATTAGGAATTTCACAATCTTCTCATCATTCTCGAATACTTGCCAATGAATATCCTTATCAGGAACTGAAGGCTTGTAAACAAGCTTCATAGTCTTTGGTTTTTGCATCATGTGTTCAGCTTGGGAAAACCTGGCACCAATGGATGCTAAGAGATCGGCATGCTTATTTTGTTCTCATGAAATTGCTTGGACATTTAATATCGTGTAGGCTTCAAACAGGTCCCAAAATTTGTTGTGATATACCTTCAAATAGTGTTGTTTGGAGACACACTTGTTAGTCACTTGATTGATAATCAGATTTGAATCTCCAAAAATTTGGAGTTGTTTGATCCCAAGTTTCTCTGCTTTCTTCAAACCTAAGCACAATGCTTCATACTCGATAGTATTATTTGTATAGCTCCATGTTATTCGATATGAATATGTCTTCTATCTACTAGAAGGGGATATGAGGATAATCCCTACTCCAACACCATTTTTACATCTTGCACCATCGAAGAAGAGTTTCCACAACTGATCTGAGATAGGATCTCCATCATTGGATACCTTCACTTCCACCTTTTTAGGCTTGGTAATGGCATAGCAACCAATCTTAGTTTCAATCATTGTGTTGAAGTCATTCATGGAGAATTCATCTTCTATGTGAAGTTCACCCAGAGCTTCTTCCATTAAATCTAACTCTTCCATCTCTTCGATCATCAAGTTAGTAAAATCCATGCACTTTTCTTCATCCTCGATCCTTTCTATATGAAATGTGGAAGGTTTCTCATTGTAGATCTGAATTATTTTCCCTTTGAAAGGAATTTCTAGATGGGAATAATCTAGAGAAAGATAGCCTCCCATCTTGGTAGTGAATTCTCTCGAGAGGCACATACTAAAGTATGGTTCCAAATCAACCATGACCACCTCCTGGATCATAATGATTTGAGGTATTTTATGCAACACAATTGGGATATATTTAATAACACCCACTATTTTCATAGGGGTTCCATCCAACTATAAAACTCTCAGGCTACTTTTGGTATACTCCATGCCCATGATCTCACAAACCACTTTTGGCATGATAGTCATCGCAACACCAAAGTCAATCATGCAGTTATGCACAATCCAACCCTCCATCCTGAGAGACAAGTAAAATGGTGGTGGTCTATTCTTTCCAGTAGCCAAAGTTGTAAGCATTTGAGCTAACACATTTTGAGTAGGATTTTTCTTTTTACCTTTAATAGACTTCAAATATTCTTGCAACAAATCAACCTATCCAAGCAATTGCAAAGCATCATAGAGACTAACCTTGGTAGGAATTTTCTTTAATTATTCAACAATGTTGTATGTGGATAAACTGGATTCTCTTCCTTCATTAGTAGCCTCATACTTGCTCCGATATTGTTGCATGGCTTCCACCCTCTAACACTTGGTCAAAGATGGGTATTTAAGGTGTTCTTTTGCTTATTCCTTCATCTCATCTTGCATTTGTGAAGTTGATGCCTTTGCTTGAGAGATTATTTCTTTTGCTTGTGCAAGCAAGAGATCTTTTAAGAGAACATGTTCTTTCGACTTAGGTGTTGATCTAGGTGCCTTCGCCTGTGCTTGTATCTTTTCATTCTGCACCTTCAGCTCAATAGGTATCTTCAGTGGCTCCATCTCAGCTTGGGCCCACTATGATTAGTTTTTTCCAGCTCTCATGAGAACTAAAACTTGTTCTATGGAAGGGATCATAAATTTATGATCAAATTCTCTAATCATGTTGATCTGACCATCGAAAGAGTTGTCTGCCAATGTTTGCACATAGTTTAGATGAACCATGCAAGTTTCTTCACCATGCAAATCATTGCAGGTAGAACACCAATATGTTTTGTCTGATGGACCAACTTCTTCATTTGTCAACACAGTTGCATTCCTTTTAGGAATCTTACTGGTCAAATTTGCTTGCTCTTTAGTGATTGGTGGAGGTTGAAATATCCTAGGCTAGAAACTTCTCTCAGTTTCTCTTTTATTCAGGATTGTGATCTCATTTGTCATCATTCTCATTGTTGATTGCATCTCTTGCAACATCTTCATTTGAGGATCAAGATTTGAGGGTGTTGGAGGAGTTGGTAATGGTAGTGGTACTGGCAGAGACGACAATGCTAGGAATGGAACTAGAGTGGGCAGTTGTGGAATGGAAGGGGTAGGAAATTGTGGGATAGAAACTATCAAGGTTTGAGAGGAACTAGGATTCCATGAAGGAACTGGATACATGGGGGACATTGGTAAAGACTAAGAAGATACATTGGGATATAAATGTTATGGGAGATCAGGAAAGATCAACATTATCATTTTTAGTGGGAGCTTACCAATAGCAATTAAATCAGCTTTAGCCTTTTGTGCTTGGGAGTACAAGGTCAAAAATGTATCAACATTGGACTGACAGATGGCCATGCTAATATCAAAATTAAATTCCTAGAGATAATAAAACATAGCTTATTCGAGAGTCATTTGAAGACCGTTAGGGACTCTACCAAGTTCGAGCGAACCTAACATTGAATTCAATGATTTCCTCCTATGGATACCTCTAAATATTAGTGAATTGATGCAATAGAGAAAAAATATTCGCTTGTTCATTGAAGCCTTTTATCATTAACTCAGCCAACTGGTCCCATGTGGTAATAGTGGCAGGTGGTAAGGATCGGTACCAATAAAGCATCTTCCCTCTGAGAGAGAGCATGAGCAATCTGACCATGACATCTTTGTCTATGATGCTATGAATAGTTGCCAAAGAAGCCACATCTTGAACATGCTCATAAGCTTTTTTCCCATACCATTGTAAGTAGGCAAAGCCTTTAATGCTGTTGGGATCAGATTCTGAGCTTGCAGATTCAAATCTCTAGAATGATTCCATGCTAGAAACTATCATGGTGGATTTTGAGCCATTTGGATCGAATAATTTGCTCGGGGAGGAAAGCTAGTGGTAGTGCTAGAGGGACTTGAAGGAATGGAAAACACACCAACTACCTGTGAAGACATTACAATTGATGGGATAGTCAGAGTGATTAATCTAGGATGCTCTCCCAAGACTTGGGTGTCAAGCTCAAAAAACTCAATAGGATTTTCTAAATTTTTGGCCTTCGATCTTGTGATCATGAAGTAAAGTTTTAACCAACTTCACGTTCTAAGGCTTTTGGGTAAAACTAAGTCACCATATGTTCTAATCAAATAGTAAAATATGAACATAAAATATTAATATTACTTAAGGTGGACCTTTCGTGTCCCACCGGGCATGCCAAAAACTATTGGTCAAGAGTCTACCCTAGGATAAAATGTATGTATACACCCTAGACCCTATCAAAATTGAAAGGCTGAAGGATTCATACCAATATCTAGAGGGGGTTGGTTCCTTTGCTAATATAAAACTGGTATAAATATTCAAGAAAGAAATTAATAGAAAGGAAGGGAAATATGGTTGTAAGTTGAAGAGATAATGCAAGGATGAATTAACAACAAGATTAACAACCCAGTTTAAACTAACAACATTCAATAGAAGGACAGAACAAAAATTGAACTTAGATCATATTATAAAGCATGACTTCCAATAGCATTCCAACATCCATTCCCCATTGAAAAACTAAATCCAGACTCAAAATTTAATCCACCAATGATGATATAAATCTAATAAAAATGCAGAACATAAAGTATAAACATACATAAAATTATTAGGAACTCAGAGCCAAATAGTCCTTGAATCAAAGCAAATGTTTAAACTGTGAGAGTTTCACAAGCAAATATTTATCCTCATTTTACATCAAATTTCTTAGTATTTGTAGACACCAAATTACAGCCACTAATCCTCCATCCTAACCATCCCACCACCCACTTGTCCACCATACACCTTTCCCACCAATTATTTGGCCCAATTCCACCTTTCCCGCCATCCAAAAGGCCCACTTTAGCCCTTTCCCACCATTTCCTAACCCAATTGAGATTATTTTAATATTATTTTATATTTAATATAATATTTTATATTATATTATAATATATTTATTATAAAATATATATTTATAAACTCAATTAACCACAGTCGTCCGATCCAATCTAATCTCCACCATCCATCTTCATTAATCCATGCCACATCTAAAAAGTAATCTCAACCTTAGGATCTAATTTAATCTTAGCCACATGATCAAAAGTGTAAGGCTAAAACCCTAAGAAAACCCTAGGTTGGATTATAAATAAGGGCATTTGCAAATGCTCAAACCTTGGAACCTTGATATTAGAATTTGCATCTTGAAGAGATCATTGGCGAAGCCCTAGCGAAGCAGAAAGAGATAGAGCCCTAAAAATCCAAAGCCCTAGCTAGCCAATAGGACTTCTACTATTCCAGCCATCCCCCATATCCATCCTTTCCACCTCACCCTCCTCCATTGTCATCATCGCCACTTCCACCCATCCATCGCATTCATCGCATCCCCCACGATCTGCTTCTGCAGATTTTATCCTCACCATAGGTGCCCTCTCGAGCTTGCGAAGCTCACTGTAGAGCTTGCCAAGCACACGCCTATGCCTGATGCATTGCAGGCTCACTCTAGAGCCTGTGAAGCTCGCACCAGAGCCTACCAAGTATGCATCCGAGCCTACTATAACCATAAAAACATGAATCAGAGCCTGCTGCATCACACCATCTACTATCAAAACTACAACAACGAAATGAGGTATCATCACAAGCAAGGTATATCTTTATTTGTTTTATTCTGTTACATGATTTGTATATTTAGCATGCCATTTGATCTATTTTTAGTTAGGGTTTATTGATGTCTGAGGGTCTCACACTGTGGAGCCCTCACAGGTGTTATTAATCTCTTTCTTTATTTTTGTGTATGCAGATCTATAGATTCTATATATTTTTGAATGATTGTTGAAGCTGGAGTGGTCTGACATCGGATACCTAAAGCCCACTCATTCCATTGGAAGCGAGGACACACTATTTGAAGACACTTCATTGTTGTAGCTAGGGTTTTGGAGAACCCTAGCATATTGTAAATATTTGTATCAAATACTCACTGAGTACAGATTGTATCAAAAGGAGTTTATTAGCTCCCCCACTTATTGAAAAAAAATTTTTTTTTTTGTATATTTTTTTTTTTTTTGGGTTTTTTTTTTTTTTTTATTTTTTAAGTGTCATGTTTTTGTCTTCACAAATGGCGATCACGGTGGGACCCCACAAGGGTTTCATTATTTAATAGATCTACCTTGCTAACTTAATTTTATTTCTATTTGTTAGAATTTTTAGAAGCGTAGAAGTCATTGATTTTGTCGCTAGGGTTTTTGAAGTAGTCTATAGCACTTTCAGAGATTATGCAAGCATTTGAAGACAACCACAGGTGCTCTATTGCACCTACATAGGTGCCCAACTATGCTTGGCATTGATTTGGAGTAGAGCTAAGGCTTCCAAGTAGGTCCCATAACCCTGGTTTACCATTTAGCGATTTACGTATTCTATATTTTGCTGCTATTTTTCGTTGTTTTTGGGTTTAACACTAAGTAATCTGGGAAAGAATCCTTAGCAAGTTACATTTAGGGTTTGTGTGTATTTAATTACACAAAATTCATTTCTTGTTCTAAAGTTGTAGATCTAGGTGATTGTTTGCATTTTGAGTGCATATGAAACATAAAAGCATCCTAGATTTCGCATTTTAGAGTTAAAGATCACTTTAATTTTGCATATCTAAATAGGAACAACATCTTGATGCATAAAGTAATCCTGCCCTAGGCTGGCCCCTTTGGCAGAGAGGTGGACGAACCCTCCGGTTGCTCTTGTGATTTTAATCACTTGTAGGCAGGGGATTTTAAGGGTGTACTCTGCACTCTTTAGGTGAAATTTGCATCTTTATGTTGGCTTCTGATTTAGATTAGTAAAGTTAGTAATATTTAATATTGTTTGCACACCATAGAGAATAAGAGATCTAATAAAATTAATCACACACACTTGCACGATTCACATTTTTAATAGTAGTGGTTGGATTTCATCACCAACCATTGCTTGAGATTTGGTGATGGTGGCAGTGATTTCCATCCACCAATATCTGCCCTAGAAACCATAGGACTACCCCCGAGCAAACTTGTTGGAGGTCATTACCAACAAGAATCTCGTTGCCCTAGCCAACCTTAGTTTTTACCTTTGTTTTCTTTAAACAAGATTAAGTTACATCAAAACACACAAGCCAACAATTCTAAAAATAATCTCACATTAACGAGAGAAAATAATTAATGAACAAGGTAAGCCACACACGGTGAAACCTAGGATTGATTGTTTTCTTTACTTTAAATTCTGAAAAAGTTTTTAGTTTGTGTGATTTAGATTAAACTTTGAATCTTTGGTTTAATTACTTTATGGTACTAACGAGACAACAAAAGAAAGTAATAAATCAAAGTAGTTTAATGGAAAACATTTCCCATGCTCCCACTACTTCGGTAGCCAACCTATCCAGTATGGTTCAGACTACTTTGTCTGGATCATCATATCCATCCCTACCTCAAGTAGGAACCCTTCCACACAATGTGGAAACAACCACCACCCACATAGACATGGATAAAGTGAGGGCCATCTACAAGTCCTCCAACTATGTCTTAGAGCCCCTTAGCCAAGAGGGATTTGAAGAACCCAAATTGGCTACCACCCACCTTACCCAAGGATATCATAATTCAGGTTATGAATATGGTATGCCTTCTTCCATGAGCCAACCACAACAAAGCCCAAGTGTTCCAAACACTTACCTCACATCCACCTATTCCAACCCATTGTATGAGGAGTATGTCAATGTTGCCTCACAAATCCCTAACCACCAAGTTGTCACATCAAATGCAACTTGCACCATACCCATGTCTTCTCATCCATCATCATCCACCCCTCCATCATCTCACTTAGCCACCATACCCATGTCTTCTCATCCATCATCATCCACCTTCCCATCATCTCATCCAACCACAACCCCATCCTTTGATACATGGTCAAATCAGGAACTTACGGACACATTAGGGCTCATAAATAGGTTGCTTTCACAATGAACAAAAGGAAAACAATCGGTTAACATAGACCCTATGACCCAAGTAGTTCCAAATCAACCTCCACTCACCAATCAAAATCTAGCATGGGTTCCCCAACCTTCCATAGTGTCCATCCCTAATCCACCATCAATCCACACATCAACCATACCAATTACTATTACCGCCAACCAACCACACAACTCATTCTTCCATCAACATCCTCATCAATCATCCCCATCCTTCAACCATCAATATTCACCACACACCCATCCCAATTCATTTCACAATACCATGTTGGTCACACCCCAACATCTACCATCCAACCCATCAACCAACCACCACATAATCCAAGGTCCTCACATTCTAGCAGAAGATCTTAGATTCTAGGCAATACAAAAGCAAATTGATCAGTTGATGCAAAATTCACTAGGAATAATGAGTCAAAAGCTCACATTAAGCCAACTGATCCATCAACCAATCCACCCTTCGGTACCATCACCGCCATATCCGACAGATTTTACGGTACCAAAATTTGACAAGTTCAGGGGAACTGAGGATCCTAAGGAGCATGTGAGTTCATTTGTCCATGTATGTTTTTGGATTAGCGATGATAATGCTCTTATGCTCTGAACATTTCCTCAAACATTAGGGGGAGATGCCATTGAATGGTACAATCAATTGCCTACACATAGTATTTATACTTTTGATCAATTGATAGATCTATTCTTGGAACGCTTCACCCTTAATATTAGAAAGAAGGTGTCCTTATCAGATATATATTATTTGAAACAATGGGATGAGGAACCTATCTATGATTTTGGAAACCGTTGGAGGGCAGTCATAACCAAGTTGCCATTCTCCCTCCCAATGGAAGAAATTATCAAACTTTTTACCAAGAGTTGCTTAAAACCCATCTCTTGGATGCTACAACTCAATACTTATAGAACATTTGAGGAGGCTTTAGCATAGGCTAGTGTCATTGAGGAGATAAAAATCCAAGAGGGTGTCATTAAGCCTAAGAAGAAAGAATGGCAAAATAGGGGCCAATACCAAAATAATCAAACTGGCCAAACCAAATCAACACAAGCCTCAATAGCTAACACAACTAATCAAGTCAATCAAGTGGTCATGAGCTAGCCCGTAATGGCTCAAAAACTAGTGCAACAACAAATTACCTATCATGCGGTCCCATCAGTAACCCAAGCACCAATGGTACAAAACATAATGCCAACTATGGAACAACCTACCCACCGCCAATTCAATCGGCCCCAACGTCAATACACTCCTTTAGCGGAATCATATTCATCCATATTTCGAAGGTTGTATGAGACCAATAAATTAGCCTTGCTAGACATTAGGCCCGATGATCCCACCAAAAGGCCTAAAAATTATAGAGAGCACTTGTTTTGCCCATACCATCGACAAAATGGGCATGATATCAATTCCTGCCATATGTTCAAAAACATAGTGCAAGACCTCATAGACCTAGGGGCCATTAACGTGGATAACCCCTTAGCTCCACAAAATCAAAATTTGGGCATATATCAGACACCTCTACCTAACCATGGGGAGGTCCAACATAATGTAGGAGGTAACAATCAACAACCACCTCCTAATCAAGTAAATCATGTCCAACAATACCAAAACTTTGTAGGAGCAGTCCATGTGGTCACTAGAGGGCAAAGGCAAAATCAAAAAAATCCTCAACAACCTTCGAACCCACCTCCCATCCAAACATCACCAAATCCATCTCCACCAATAAATCTATCCAATCCATCCAATCAGCCCATCCTTCATCCAATAAGGCCAACGATAACTTTAACTAGCCGGTTAACCACTAGTTTGAAAATGGCATCAACCAAACTTTCTGTGTATGAGCTTATCCAACAATCCCCTAGGCATAGAGAAGCTTTAATGGAAATACTCAAGTCAATTGAGTTAGAATCCCAAGACTCTAATGCCTTCAACAACTTTGTAGGGAGTGTTAGAACGTGCATGGAGCCATCAATTACCTTTTATGACTTTGAGGTAAAATCAATGAATTCAGAATCAGTAGACCCTCCATTGCACATAATGGCCCTAATAGATAGAAATCCATTCAAAAGAGTCCTTATTGATACCATCTCATCAATCAATATCATTACTACCGCTGCCCTTATCCACCTCAAATTACCTCCATCCCACATTTCCAAATCATCATTCACCCTCAAAGCATTTAACGATGCTTTGTGTACCACAATTGGCACTATTGTTTTACCTATAGAAGTAGGGGCCAAAATGTTGCACACCATGTTTCACATCTTGGAAGGAGCCATGGCATATAATATACTCCTTGGTAGACCTTGGATGAGGGAAATGAAATGTGTTCCTTCAATTCTCCACCAATGCTTGAAATATGTTCATGATGGACAAGTCCATTGCATCCATGCGGATGTCGAACCTTTTAAGTATTGTAATTTCATTTCAAATCCTTATGAATCCATGTTACCTTCCACCCATTTATTCTTGGCACCATCATCAAATTCATCCACATCATCTCTTAATCCACCTTCTTCCAATCCATCTACATCTTCTTCTAAAGCTCCCATCATAGAGGAGCTACCCATCACATCACCTCCTCAAACATCCATTTCTTCTTGTACATGTGGTCATAGTCAGTCTACTATTAGCACATCGTACATCACATCTACCCCTTCTTCTACAACCACTTCTTCTATTTCATCATTATCCCATCCTCCATATTCTAATTCCACACCGCCATCCAATCCCACTCCATCGATCGATGTTTCACAAGTCAAACTCTCAGATTGTGACATATTTAATTCACCACCATCCATAACCAATCCAGAGCCATCTGAATCCCCACCATCAACCATGCCAGCCCAAGTCAAATTCCACATCACCAATCTTGGTATAGGTGAATATGTGGTCCAAGACGTCACCATCACACCCCTAGCCATTCCCATAACCAAATATTTTGGATGTCCTCAAGACCGTTCTTTATCCATAGGCATTGTTTACGACATGAGTGCAGCTCCAAATAACATTAAATTTGTTTATGGAGGGTTGGATTGCTCAACTAGGGCAAACCCACCCAAAGAACCACAAGAGCCTAGGCATGCCAATATACCTAACATAGAGGATTTTCCCGCTCGCTACTTTAACATGTTCAATTGGCAAGGTCAAGGTCTAGGTTCCCATGAGCAAGGGATGCATGATATTTTAGAGGTCCCATATAGAGGCACCCATGATCATTCTAGTTTAGGCTATACCCCATTGTCTTCCACCACTTCTCTTGAGCAAGCCTTTAAAAATCTTAGCCTCAATGATGAAGATCACCCCATCCACCCATTACCCTCAACATCTTCTCTTGAACAAGCCCTTCAAGAACTTTGCATTGACGAAGTAAATGAGGATGACCCCATCAACTTCTCCTATCCTATCTTTGATTTCGATGATGAAAGTTATGAAGAATTTGAAGTCATGTCAAATGCTTCTGACGATTCTGAAGAGGAGTCACATCCCATTGTCCCCATCACCCAATAGGAAGAGTTTTACCTCCGAATGTTCCCCATCCATCATCCCATATTCTATTTACTTCTTCCATAAGAACAAGTGGACCCACCTGGTAAATCCAAACTTACCACACATAAGCCAAGAAATGTAACATATGTACATATTTAAAAAAAAAACAAAAAAAAAAAAATGCGTTGCTCATGTTAATGCCATGTCTATTATAGGGATAACACCATTCGACATCAGTTCAGCTCCAATCATTCCATCCATTCATCCATCCAAGCCACCCTTCCTTCCACTAAGTCAATATGAATCCTATTGACTTATTCACCCCACTCCGTAATCCATACGATCTGGCTAGGCCAATTCCAATTGACATTAGCCTTATTGACTTGGACCAGATTTCCTCCCCACCCTCCTTTTTGGAGCTCATCCTATCCGAGGAACTGCTAAGGGCTTCGGCCAGCTATATTCCTCCTTCATCACCACATTCACCCACATCACCTTCCACTAGAGGTCTCGAGGTCTTTCAAGCAGAGTTAGGCAGCGATAAGCAGGAAAAGTTGGATGACATCTTAGATGACATAAATCTGATCCCAACACCACATCAACTTGAGGAAGGCTCACACATGTCCATTGAAGATACCATCGATGTGAACCTTAGTTTGGATCCCGACAACCCCCAAGTTGTCAAGCTTGGAAAAATTTTAACATCCGATGAACAAGAGCAATTCATTGCTCTCCTCAAGAAAAAGAAAGAAGTGTTTGCATGGTCCTACAAGGATATGCCTGGCCTTGACCCTGACCTTGTTGTCCATAATCTCACCTTGCATCCTGATGCCAAGCCGATCAAACAAAAACTTAGGAGAATGCATCCTACCATGGCCCTCATAGTCAAAGAGGAAATACAAAAGCTATTGGACGTACATTTTATCATTCCTATTGACTATCCTGAGTGGTTGTCAAACATGGTACCCGTTCGCAAGCCCAACGGGGTGATACGCATGTGTAATGACTTTCGAGATCTAAATAAAGTATGTCCTAAGGATGACTTCCCTCTTCCAAACATTGATACTCTTGTCGACACCTGTGCAGGCCACGAAATGCTTTCCCTCATGGATGGTTTTTTAGGATACAACCAAATTCGAATAAATCCTGATGACCAACACAAAACCGCATTCACAACACCTTGGGGAACATTTTGTTTTAGGGTTATGCCCTTTGGTCTCAAAAATGTAGGAGCTACTTACCAAAGAGCCATGACTTATATTTTTCATGATTACATGCATAAAATCATCGAATATTATGTCGATGATCTCTTGGCTAAATCTAAAACTCGACAAGAACATATTGATGTCTTGGAAAATATTTTTGATCGACTTCTAGAATATAAGGTGAGGTTAAATCCCAAAAAGTGTGTCTTTGGTGTTACCTCTGGTAAAATTTTAGGATTTATTATCTCCAAAAGAGGCATTGAAGTGGACCCAAACAAGGTCAAGGCCATCATGGAAATGACACCCCCAACTAATATTAAGGAATTGCGTAGCTTGCAAGGCAAAATTCAATCAATCAAATGTTTCATTGCGCAACTTTTCGATAAGTGTAGACCATTTAACCACTTACTACAAAAGGGGGTGTCATTCGTATGGATAGAAGAATGTCAAAAAGCATTTGAGGACATCAAGTGATACCTAACTTCTCCGCCAGTCTTAACTCCTCCTAGGTCGGGGGTCCCTTTTCATCTATATGTCTCAGCCACAGAGGTTGCTTTAGGGATGATGCTTGCACAAAAAAATGAACAAAATCGAGAGCAAGCAATCTATTACATTAGTCGAACATTGGTAAGTTATGAAATAAGATACACTTATGTAGAAAAGCTATGCCTAGCAGTGGTCTTGGCCACTAAGAAGCTACACCATTATATGCTAAGTCAAACAACCTATGTCATAGCTAGAGAAAATCCTCTGCGTTATATGATGTCTCACACTTATAACAACACCCGTACCGCTAAATGGATAATGCTACTCATAGAATTTGATCTCGAATTTATTAGCCAAAAATCCATTAAAGGTCAGGTTATCGCCGATCAACTTGTGAAAGCTCCACTACCTAGTGATCATCCTTTGATTATTGAGCTCCCAGATGATTCGGTATTTTTAGTCATTGAAGTAGACAATGATGTCATTCCCGAGGAAGATGTCGATATCACATTATTCTTTGATGGATCTAAGTGCGAGAAAGGTCAAGGTGCGGGAGTTGTCTTTCATACACCATAGGGGATTCCTATCCCCTTATCATTCAAGTTAGACTTCTCATGTACAAACAACACAATAGAGTATGAAGCCTTAATCTTAGGTCTTCAATCAGCTATAGCTATGGGTATTAAGCATATTTAAATATTTGGGGATTCTCAACTTGTAGTGAAATAGGTAATAGGAGAATACCAATGCAAAGAGCCTACCATTAAACTTTATCATGAAGTAGCAATGAGATTGCTCTCAACATTTGAATGGTATGAAATCAATAACTTACCTCGTTCGACTAATAGATTTGTAGATGCAATGGCCTCTCTTGGATCCTTGATTCCAAAGAATGACTTAGGAGAGGTACAACCCCTAATAATCTCAACAATCTCTAAAGCAACCATTGTGCATGTTGACCCAAAATATGGACAAGACGTTTGCTTTATCCATACGAAATCATGTGAGTCTTGGTCAAGCCCAATAGTAGCCTTCTTAAAATTTGGAACACTCCTAGTGGACATGTCTCGGTCTACCAAATGTGCTTTCAAGCAAAGAGTAGCCCGTTTTGTTCTCTTGGGTGACGTGTTGTATAAACATGGTTATGATGGAATCTTGCTTCGTTGTCTCGAACACGAGGAGGCCCAAAGGGCCATACATGAAGCCCATGATGGTACTTGTGGTGGTCATTTTAGTGGAATGGCCATTGCAAAGCATCTTTTATGCATGGGTTATTATTGGCCCATAATGGAACATGATTGTTGCACATATGTCAAAAATTGCAAACAATGTCAAACACATGCCAATTTAACTCACGTACCATCACAAGCTTTACAACCAATACAAAGTCTCTGGCCCTTTTCACAATGGGGCCTAGACCTAATTGGCAAGATTTCACCCTCCTCTTCGGGACAACATACATTCATCATCACCGCCATAGAATACTTCACAAAGTGGGTTGAGGCCATACCTCTAACTAGTACGATAGGACCTCGAATTGTGGATTTCATACTCCATCATATCATCTATCATTTTGGCATTCCTTCTAAAATAATTTTGGATAATGGTAAGTCTTTCAAGAACAAGGATGTTCGAGCACTTTGTGAAAAGTATAATATCCAACATAGTTTCTCGACTCCTTATTACCCACAAGCAAATGGACAAGTTGAAGCTACCAATAAGACCTTAATTGCCATTCTTAAGAAACTTGTCAAAGAAAATCATAAATATTGGCATACACAAATCTCGTTGGCACTTTGGGCTTATCGAACAAGCATCCGAATGCCAATAGGAGCAACACCATTCTCTCTGGTCTATGGAGCTGAAGCTATTATGCCTCTTGAGCTCGAGATTCCCTCCTTACGAGTTTCCTTGCAAGAATTCATAGATGATGATACAACTAGACAAGCACGACTTGACCAACTCACGCTCCTAGATGAAAGGTGAGTCAATGCATTAGAACATTTACGAGTTTATCAAGACCGCCTCAAGCGTGCTTACAATGCTAAAGTCCATCTTCGAGAATTTCAAGTAGGGGATCTGGTACTCAAAGAGAACCAACAAAACACCAATGCTTTGCCACACCTTCATGACAAATTTGCAGCAAATTGGTTAGGTCCATACATAATCACTCAAAAAGTGGGTAATGGTACTTATAGACTTGCCGATTTAGAGGGAATAGAGGAACCCGAACCACTTAATGTTCTTCATTTAAAGGCATTCTATTGTTAAAAGTGACACTTTATATGTATATATACATGGCTTTTCATAAAAAAAAATATTCACATAGGCATGCACACATTGCATACATTCCATTTGCATTTACATTTAAGCATTTGACATGCATCTTCACTTTTTGCATTCATACATTGTTTCATTCGCATACATTAAATCATACATATTCCATGGCATTGTACAATTTCCATTTACATATCAATACTCCATTGCATTAGGCATATACATTTGCATTCATCCCATCCCATGTTCAATGATCTGACATAGTAATGATGATATGGCCATAAACAAAAAGTCAAGTTATAAAAATTGGGGGTACCTAGTTTGAAACAATCATGCAACTCTCACAAAATACATAAGCCAACAATACCATATGCCAAAATCACAAAGCCTAGATTTTCAGTCACTCAACCATTACTAGTGTAGCAAGCAACCTCCAAATGGATGTCTGATTTTCTTTAGGACCAAAACACACTTTACACACTAAGAAAGTCTTGAGCATTGCCGATCGATCCTGAATACAATCTTGAACCAATCACATTCCATCACATCTTAAGAACATTATGAGATAGGGGGGCTAGTACCATCCTTGGGTAGTACCTCATGGTGAAAAGGAGATATCCCTCACTTGTCCCATTATGCAACATAGTCCAAAAAAAATAGTGGTTTTCACCACTACCAACATTGCTCCAAACATAAACATAAAAACATAGAGTAGTAAGGATAGGGTCAAAATTCTCATCACACTTCGGTTGAGAATCCGATTCCCCAAAGCTCTATACAAAATACAAAAAATTCCCAAATACCCTACATCCCTAAAGCATGAGGATTTCCCTCATAAAGTCATGTAGTCATCCCCAAGGCCTAAAATATCAATCCCATTCGACTATGGAGTGAATCTCCACCGGGGCTATAGACGCTTGACTGGAAGTGGAGTAAGCTCATGCGAGGCGACATGTCTCTCCTCCAAAAAGGGAGACCTCTGAACGCACATAAGGATAGGCTAGCCTCAGGTCATCTCCATAATAGGTCATGCCTAATTTACTCATAATGGGTTAATGAACTTCACATGCACACACATTGGTACTTGATTGGATAGGGTCATTGTCATACTCAAGACTTGGTAATTGAACCTCACTCGCACACACATCTGGTCCTAAAGAAAGTTAGACAACCTTAGTGAGTTTGGTTGATGACACTAGTATGTTTGAGTCTTTGAAAATCTTTCAGTTTTCCATATCAACATCCATATCTTCTTCCATATATTCTTCCATATCAACATCCATATCTTCTTCCATATCAACATCCATTTTCTTTCTCTTCATTTCAACATCCATGTCTTCATTAAAATTCAAGTTGCAAAAATGCCAACAAATTAGGTACCCCCAATTGCCAAACAATGGACAACAAAAATGGCCAATAAAATTTCTGAACTATAAAAATATCATTCGAACACTATGCATTCCTCTCATATAGTTCAGATTCATTATACATTTACTTGCATTAATCATCCATAACACATGTCATTTAGCTAGCATTAATCATCCACATAAACATCATTCATATACATGTCATTTAGCTTGCATTAATCATCCATATAAGCATTATGCATACACATCATGATTAGCCTACATTAAGCATCCATAAAACATTAAACACAAATTGCATAAAACATAAAAGCATTCACACAAAATATGACACAAATATATAAAAGGCCATGTATATATATATAAATATGTATATACAATAAATGCCAAAAAGGCTACAAGGGAGCACCAAGGCTCATATACAAAATAGTGCATCTAAGCACTAAGCTAATGTCCATGAGAGGACTCCTGAGACCTAGTAGGAGCCCTCGGCCTAGTACTCTACCTAGACTCAGTATGCCTAGATGACTCAACTATAGAAGAGGAAGGAGGATCCGACAATGTAATATGGTTTTGCATACACACATCCTCCAAGGAATGTGCATATGCCTCACTAGCTTGTAGATATCGTAAGTCCATCTGATGTCGATGCTCCTTCACCAACATCTCTACCTGAAGTCGTGTGACCATAGCCTGATCACTAGCCACAACTATCACCCGCTCCACCTCCAATCGAGCTATAGTAGCCTATGACTCCCTATGAGTCTCGAGCATAACCTTGCACTCCTCATGAAGCTGCTCCAACTTCACCCACAACCTCGCCACCTTGGAGATCTCACCCATCCCCTCATCATCCTCCCTCTCATCATTGGCCAACCCCATATCTAGGAGTCTATTGAGCCGATCCCCTTGACCATCTTTGACTCATCGATCATTGAGCCCTCATCCTCTTTGGAGTCACCCTTGACCCCATAGCTATCGCCTCATCACCCATAATCTTTGGTACCCATACTGGTTGGGCACCAAACCACTCCACATACTCTAGAGTCACCTCGACATCATCTACATTGGGGACCTCCATCTCCTCATCATCCTCAATCACCACTCACCATGGCTCTACACATGGCAACATCCCCTCATCTCATCGATATCGATACAACATCGGCTCATCTGGCACACCCTAAGGCAAGCCAAATTGCCTCAACACCTATGAGTACTAGAAGTACTCCACCTCCTCATCTCTCCACCCAATCAACCATCGAGCCTACCTCACCCGATGTAGCTGCTCCCCATCACCATCCCATCGAGCTCCATGCCATGGCCTCCATATCACATCCACCCGAGTCAACCCCAACCACATATCTCGATACCACTAGTTGGTATGCACCTCTCAACTCGATTGAACTTCCTCCACCATTACCCATCACCTAGCATAAGGCTCCCCCATTTGCCATGACTCACATGGCAACCCCTCGGGCCGAGCCACAACAAAATGCTCCCAAGCCCAACACTATAGAAGGAAGCTACATCCAATCCCCTTCCTCTCCCTCTGAATCACCTCATATAACTCTCGGTATAACTACGCCAATAAGGTAGGCACCCATGCATACTCTCGAGGATCCCTCAATAGATCACTCACCAACCCCAATAGGTTCCAAGGGAACCTACAACTAGTGCTATTAGGTAGCACTATGTTTGCTAACACAAACATGATCAAGGCTGGGAGTGCATCCAACTCCTTCACCTTGTACATGCTTAGATAGCATATACCCCCATCCCCCATCCACGCCTCCCACCATCGGTCCCCAAACATCCTCTCCATCTCCACCTTCTTATCATGACCAACTACCACCCTCTCCCCTTCTACTGGCACCTTGAGAATGCGGTATACATCCTCAAGCGTAATAGTAGCCTCCCTAATCGGCAGTTGGAATGTCCCCCTATCAGGGTCCCATCTCTCTATCAATGATGAGAGATATCCCTCATTGGCCCTCACCACATCTAGCCTAGCTACACCCTCTAGGCCCACCTTCCCCAACAACTCCCAGTCATCAATCATCAACTTCTTCCTCATCCCAGGAATGAGAGGAGAAAATCGATGTCGAGGCTCTATGTCCCTCAACTGTAGCAACAAACAATTTCATTAATACTATTACAAAAAAAAAAAAAAAAAAAATGCACAAGAGATAAAGTGTTTTTAAACATTATCGAGGAAAATGGTGCCTCAGCTCCGCCAGTAGCATTCGATCCCTCCATCGCCATAGCTTTCGCATAAATTCTCACTAGCCTCACTAAGCTCACACACCCACTCCACTCCTCAGACGCAGCTTCTCAAAGTCTAAAATGCACAAGTGAGCCTCATGATTCACTCAGAAAGCTATTTATAGCTTTCCCTAGTGCATTCAGGTATAGGTCTGCACCTACAAATTTGTAGGCTCGCCTAGGCACCAACGCGCACACCCAAGTGCATCTGTGTGCTTGCGGGACACCATAGGCGTAGTCGTGCGCCTGGCAACAAAATGGCACAAAGACAAAATCAATCAAAATGGTAGCTTACCTCCTCCAAATTTCACCAAATTTCATCCACACATCATGCACATCCTAAAATTAGGTTTTGTAAAAACATAAATCGTTTTGCAAGCATAATTTTTGAGAATAAACCAAATCTTCAAAATATGCTAATTGAGGCACAAAATGCAGCAAAACAATCCAAATTTTCACAAAACTCACATCTGATCATTCTGCATTATATTCTTCATCATCACATACAATTGTGCAAAAATCGGAGTTAAACGAACCTCGTATCTAGTAGGTTATTCTATAAACTTGGCGATTGCAGTGATGGTCATCCATGCAATTCGGTAAGATGAATAATCTACAATAAGGACACTTGACAATGATCATCATCCATTATCACATCATCAAATATCACAATCACATTTGGCACCTCACATTTTGAGTACAACTTTGCCAAGAACAATTTGCTCAAAGGCGGTCATTGATGCCCTTTTTCATGGGGCACGAAAACACGGATAATCAAAATCACAAACACTCATTCATTTGACAATAGTCACCATACAGGACATATCGGTAGGTTGATTGGTTCCATTATGGAATTGGCGAAGAAATTTCCACAATCACTACCCCACCCCTACGTTGACTTAGTCATCATGCATCTTCATAAATTGCATACTCAATGATGCCATTGTGACATCTTATTCAACAACATCGAATCATCCCAAAGTTTGGGGCAACCACAATTTGATTATGATTTCTTACAATCACATGGTATTATACACCAACCCCTTTCCCACCGTTGGGGCATAAATGGTATCACATTTTACATCATTCATATCATCCACAATCACATGGTATTATACACCAACCCCTTTCCCACCGTTGGGGCATAAATGGTATCACATTTTACATCATTCATATCATCCACAATCACATGGTATTATACACCAACCCCTTTCCCATCGTTGGGGCATAAATGGTATCACATTTTACATCATTCATATCATCCACAATCACATGGTATTATACACCAACCCTTTCCATTGGGGCATAAATGGTAGTTACATTTTACATCATTCATATCATCCACAATCACATGGTATTATACACCAACCCCTTTTCCACCGTTGGGGCATAAACGGTATCACATTTTACATCATTCATATCATTCACAATCATATTGCATTTCACACCATTCATTCATCAATGGCACAAATTCACCACATCATTCATTATTAGCACAAAAAATATTTTCAATTGGCTTGTGAGATACATTCGTAACTCATTCACCAATTGAGGGGGTAAGCTACAAAATTCCAAAAATTCTTTATTCTTTTATCTTCAACATTAGTGCTCAAATCCAATGACAGAGAGAAGTTGCTTCTGTGCCCATAGCCCAAGCAGGTGTCTCATATTTTTGCACCATATTGTGTTTCACGCAACATGGTACAAAAAGGGGCATCTGTAGACACCAAATTACAACCACTAATCCTCCATCCTAACCATTCCACCACCCACTTGTCCACCATACACCTTTCCCACCAATTATTTGGCCCAATTACACCTTTCCCGCCTTCAAAAGGCCCACTTTAGCCCTTTCCTGCCATTTCCTAACCCAATTGAGATTATTTTAATATTATTTTATATTTAATATAATATTTTATATTATATTATAATATATTTATTATAAAATATATATTTATAAACTCAATTAACCACAATCGATCCGATCCAATCTAATCTCCACCGTCCATCTTCATTAATCCATGCCACATCTAAAAAGTAATCTCAACCTTAGGATCTAATTTAATCTTAGCCACACGATCAAAAGTGTAAGGCTAAAACCCTAAGAAAACCCTAGGTTGGATTATAAATAAGGGCATTTGCAAATGCTCAAACCCTGGAACCCTGATATTAGAATTTGCATCTTGAAGAGATCATTGGCGAAGCCCTAGCAAAGCAGAAAGAGATAGAGCCCTAAAAATCCAAAGCCCTAGCTAGCCAATAGGACTTCTGCTATTCCAACCATCCCCCATATCCATCCTTTCCACCTCACCCTACTCCATTGTCATCGTCACCACTTTCGCCCATCCATCGCATTCATCGCATCCCCCAGATCTGCTTCTATAGATTTTATCCTCACCGTAGGTGCCCTCTCGAGCTTGTGAAGCTCATTATAGAGCTTGCCAAGCGCACGCTTGCACCTGCTGCATTGTAGGCTCACTCCAGAGCCTACAAAGCTCACACTAGAGCCTACCAAGTGCGCATCCGAGCCTGCTACAACCACAAAAATGTGAATCAGAGCCTATTGCATCACGCCATCTGCTGTCAAAACTGCAACAACAAAATGAGGCATCATCACAAGCAAGGTATATCTTTATTGGTTTTATTCTGTTACATGATTTGTAGATTTTGCATGCCATTTGATCTATTTTTAGTTAGGGTTTATTGATGTCTGAGGGTCTCACACTGTGGAGCCCTCACAGGTGTTATTAATCCCTTTCTCTATTTTTGTGTATGCAGATCTGCAGATTCTACATATTGTTGAACGGTTGTTGAAGCTGGAGTGGTCCGACATCGGATACCTGAAGCCCACTCATTCCGTTGGAAGCGAGGACACACTATTTGAAGACACTTCATTGTTGTAGCTAGGGTTTCGGAGAACCCTAGCGTATTGTAAATCTTTGTATCAAAGGCTCACTGAGTACATATTGTATCAAAAGGAGTTTATTGGCTCCCCCGCTTATTGAATAAATCTATCTATTTTGTGCAATCTTGTGTTTCCTTGGGTCATTTGATTTCTTTATTATTTTAAGTGTCGTGTTTTTGTCTTCACAGTATTTGTAGACGATTTCACCTCAAAAATTGAATGATCATTAAATAAAATGATGGCAAGTCAAAGATTGGTCAGTAGCAATTTTCTCCTTGGTAGCAAAAATGAACCAATCTGGTGGTACATTGGGAAGCAATGAGCAATTTCAGCCAATAGCATATCGCTACTTAGCCAGAATCATCGACAAAATTTTTATCTTCATGGCAATGCCTTGAAAATGAGCTTTCACCATAATGGACGGTACCTCAAAATCAGTAGGATCACACCAAAGTCAAGAGCTAAGCATATTGAAAAATGGATAGCGTTTAATTTTAGTAATCCTCTGGTTATTTATCGAATCTAATTTTCACTAGCAATAATCCCAGAAGCATTTACTTCTTTGCCCCAAATATTGAATTTGTTGGCCTTGAAATTCATTCCAAAATTATCTTTGCTCGAAGCGCCATCAAAAATGACTTTCAATCAGAAGAAATGGCAAAAATTAATTTTGCCAAGGTGACGCCCAAAATGTGCTTTCATCAAGGCATGGGTTGAAAATGACTTTCACCCGAAATGGGCTTTTCACCATGATTTCACCCGGAATGGGCTTTTCACCATGAGTTCACTCGAAATGGGCTTTCACCACGATTTTGCTCGAAATGGGATTTTCACCACGATGAAGCCCAAAATATATATTATTGTCGAAAATTAGGTTCACCCGAAATGAAATGTTTCTAGAAAATGAACTATCACGCACCCGAAATTGAATATTTTGCTCGAAAATGGTATTTCTCTCAAAGCGTTACCCAAAAATAGATTTTGTTGAGCGAAACTCATTGCACACTTGGGAAAAATTTTAAATCTAATTTTAGTGTGGCAAAAATGCCAATAGGTACCCTATGAAGACACTAGCAATATAGTAATTGGTTACTACCTTGAGAGTTTTTCTAGTTTTGGGTATGTATAAAACCCTTCAAATTGATTAATTAAAGCCTCCAAAATCTAAATTTTTCTAAATAAGGACTAGAGGAAAAATTTGCTCAAGAGTAAGTAATTGTCTCATATGAGCAAAGCACTAGTAAAATAGAAATAATTGGCTCATAGGAGACAAGTGCTAGTAGATAAGAGGAAAGCAACAGTAGACTAGAGATATTCACTTATAACCAAGAGTGAATCACTCATGTCTTGGATCAAATAGTTCATGGATAGGTAAAGGGATAAAAGGAAGATGCATGGATCCAAAGCAAGAATTTGGAAAGCAACATTTTGGTATGTAGTGGAACCACTAAGAACTTTAGAAGCCTTCTAAGTCATTTAGAAATATAATTAGAGGCATGTAACAATTAGAGGTGCATTTTGTTAAATATAACCCAAATCTTTACTTTTACTAGGTAGTGAGATTTTATCACCCAAGGTAACTCAAGGATGAATTATTCCTATGAAGAGGATCCATGGGCTCCATTGTAAACATATTTAGAACTTGAGGAATGTTAGATTTTTAAGCCTTACTACCATAAATTATCACAGGTAATCTCACAATATCACACAAGTCCCAAATTTAAATAACCACAATAATAAAGGTCAATATAATATGAGTAGAATAATATATGAGAAAATTAATATGAATATCAAGGTTTATAGTAAATCAAATAAAATTAACTTATATACTAAAATATGAATTCAAATAGCCTAAATCATTCATGAACTATGCATGAAGAACACTTATAATATTAATTGCTCAAAATGTATACAAGCTTTATTACTTCTCTTCCTCTTACAATCAGATAATAAGATATATGAATTGTATTTAATATATATTTTCGATGGAGAATTTTCTCCATAATATAGCCATAGTAATGTGACTTTTCAAGTACTTGATTATTGCTCTCCATATGCCAAATGTCATGACTCTTGGCTTATCAACTTGTGACTTGCATATTTGCTGGATACTTGAATCTACAACACTTGTACACATCTACTTGAATCTTGGACTCCTACATGGACTCCTAATATAGGACACATGTACACATTCTCACATTAAATATTTGTACTCTTACATATAATACACTTGTCCACATTCTCTCTTACATGATACTTGTGCATTTCCTGCATATTCACACATACATAAAAGGGAAAATATAAATCACACTCTAAACTATAAATTCAACCCTAATATATTACATATTTAAAAATATACAATGAAGGTACAAAGGGGGTACATTAGCATGTACCAAATAATGTAATACATCTCAACAAGGAAGTAAAATCTACACGTATGAGACCCACATTTTTCTCCCTTCCTAAAGTTAATGAGAAAGTCATAATACCTTTTTTTTTCTACCAGTGGCATAGCCCTATAGGATTATAAAAATTGTAATGATTATGTTGCTATAATTTTGTACTCTTATCATTTCTTGTTAATTTCATATTATATGAATGGGATTTAATTGTTGTTATTTTATTTATTCATGAGGTTGTTGATAATACACTCTTCTTGCTATGATTATGACCATATTTACTTTCAATTTTTCACACCTTAAACTTCAAATTTTACTTTTTACGCATTCTAATTTCTACACATTAATTTTATGCAATTATATTAGATTACTTAGATTTTATCAAGGGTAGTGAGAGTCAACCTCAATATAGAGCTTGGAAGGGGCATTCCTTTTTTTTACAATCTTTTGAAATGGAATTATGGGTGTATAAGAAGTAAGACCTTTCCACAATTCAAAAATAACTACTAAGAAGTGGATTCAAGCCTACAAATAATAATTAAAATATATGAAGATGATATATTTAAATATTTGAGGTATGAATATGAACCCTCCTAAAAAGAAATCAATATATTAATAGTTTCTCACAACCTTGAATTTGTTTTAATACAAGATAAAAAATCAAATAGTGAGGAAAGTAGAACACGTTGAAAATACCTAGAAGACAAATATTGTCTAGTCATTTTTATAGTGGAAAATTTTAGAGGTATTAAAACTATATAGGAAAATAAAAATGTTTAAGCATTGTTAAATTCAATGAGTAACTAGGTTATTGGTCCTTTTTATAAGGGAAAATTTTGAGAACTAGTCATAATATGATTCAAATATAACTAATATTTATCCTAGATGTTGGAAGGACCTCAAGTTATTTATTTTAAATTAAATATTAAGTCATAACTATAAGTTTTGTATTTTAGGGGGGCACTTTTTGGGCACTTCAATACAATTATGTCTTCATTGAATAAGGATAGAAACCTTGGATGCTCTATATTTGTAAAAAGAGCACTAATGACTAAATTTGTTGGTGTTGGAGATTCATGTCCTCTTATTTATGAGATAATGGTAGATTTTTAGGAACCGTTTAATTAAAATAAGCACATCCACATAAATATTGCAATAAAAGCAGTAATTCATGAAAGAAAAAAATATTACAATATGAAATGTAAATGTATATATATATATATATATATATATATATTAATATCACAAATCACAATACAGAATTGCAAGCCTCTTCAAGGGGGCAACCTCCTTCAATGCTACCAAATATACATTCATTAATGCTTCCTTGTATTTTAAAGATACACTTCATGCAACCCTAACCTAATGCTCAAGAGTTGACTTACATACAAAGTGCCACTCAAGCTAGAATATTCTACCAAATAAACAATTACATTCTTTATAATGGTTACATGAAATGGCCCCACTTTTCTAGGTACCTCAATTGTCACATACCATTATGAAATATTATAAAATATCATTAGAATGAGGTTCCCACATTGGAATGGGGTCATTATATAACAATATGATAATTACATAATAATGTTAGGATGGGATCCTAACATGCCCTTCCCATTCAAAAAGCTTTGTTCTCAAAGCTAGAGATGAGGATATTGCTGCTATAGTTGTTGGAGAGACTCTCAGGTAGCATATTTAGGTTGTAATCTATGCCATTAAGCAAGAACCTCAATGATGACACATTTGTGAAGGGTGTACGTGTTATATTTTGATGCAGTATGCAATGGGAGATATCAATCACAAGATGCATAATAATATGAAAGAAAATAAATCTGCAATATGACTAAAATATGTTATAAATAGAAATGATGGAAATGAATACAATGTAGCTATGGAGGTAATGGACACTCCATGGGCAAAGCTACCAGACTACATTGCACTCATCATCAATATATGGTGATATTCACAGTACTATTCTACTACCTACGAATATGCTCTGAGCTTCTATATTCTCTACTTGTTACAATGAGGCTCTTTTTATATAGGAATATAGGTTCCTTGGCCAACACTCTACCTCGTTGTGTAAGGGACACCTTGCACATATACAACTTGCACATTGAAACTTGTGCATTTATTACATTACATGAAGTAACTAGATAACTTCCCCATAAATTAATCTAATTTCCTAATTATGTACCTAGGAAGGTACATTTACCTGACCCAAATGATGTAATATAATCTATTTCTAACATTACAATCTTCAATCCAAAATTTGTTGAGGTTCAAGCAAAATCGAACCTTCTTTATCTAGTTCTGATAGAGTGGATTTAACTTGAACCTTAGTACCTACAACCTTCTTAAAAGAAGAGACATGAAAGACTAGATGGAGCTTTTACATAGCCAAAAGTGCCAATTTGTAGGCTATTGACCTAATTTGTTGTAATACCTGGTAGGGTCCATAATATTTGACAGCTAGTTTTGGCATTTGTGGAGCTGGAGTGATGACTATTTTTAGGGTTGCATGTGGAGAAAAACCATATCTCCTACTTTATAACTACACTCAAATTAGTCTTGATCTATTTTTTGACACATACAGTTCTAGGCTAGTTCAATATTTATCTTAAATTGTTAGAGGACTATATCATGTTGGCTGAGAATGGTATCTACAACATGAACCATGGATATTCCTAGAATGTAGGAGGAGGGTGTTTATGGAGGGTAATCATAAGTTTATTCATAGGAGGTAACCTTGGTCATAGCATGATATGAAGCATTATAGCACCATTTGACCAAGGAAAGCCACTTTGCTCACTATGTAGGATATTCAAAGCTAAAGCAATGGAGATAAGTTTCCAAGTATTTATTAACAATTCTTGTTTGGCCATTCATTTGTGGATGATAGGCTAAACTCATTTTTGATATAAGTTCCCTACAAGAACAGTTCCTACCAAAAATTACTAGTAAAGGTACGGTCTCTATCTAACACAATAGATGTAGGCATACCATAAAGGTAAAAAATAGAGTCTAAAAATATTTGAGTTACTATTGAGGTTGTGTAAGGATGGTAGAGGGGGAAAAAATAAGTATACTTTGTGATATTATCTACTACCACTAGATTAACTTATTTTTCTCCCAAGTTGGGCAACCTTTCAATAAAATCCATGGAAATATATCCATATCTTTTCTATTGGTAAGGGTTGAAAGGTTCTAGGGGAACAAACTATTTCTCTTTTTATTATTTGTCACATGTCACATTTAGCCACAAAGGTTTGAATATCCTTCTTCATTCCCTTCCAAAAAAGTACACTTGGTCATTTCATAAGTTTTTAGAAACCCAAAATATCTCATTGTTGGTGAGGTATGCATTTCCTTCAAGATGAATTCTCGCATTTGTGAAGTTTGGGGAATAATAAGTCGATCACGATATCTCAAATATTTTCCATCCCAAGTGCATGAGTTAGGATTTTTTTGGATATTGGTGATCAAATTTTGCAATCCCAAATACTTGGCCATGCCTTATTTAAGAGAATTGATCCATTAAGGTATTGGGGAATGGATAGCATTAAACATAATCTAATCCTCAAACTATCGAGATAGTACATCAACCATAATATTCTCTTTTACTTTTTTATATGTGATTTCATAATCATAGCTTGTTAGGATCCCATCCTAACATTATTTTATAATTCTCATATTATTATGTAATGTCCCCTTTCCAACATGGGGATCCTATTATAATGATATTTTGTAATATTTTGTAAAGGTATGTGGTAATTGATGTGCCTAGACAAGTGGAGCTATTTCATGTATCCATTATCACAAATGTAACTATTTTTTGATAGAATATTATAGCTCAAGTGTAACTTTGCATATAAGCCAACTCTTGAGTGTTAGGTTAGGGTTGCATAAGGTGTATATTTAAAAGAAAAAGGTCCATAAATGAATGTATCGTTTTTCTTATTGAATGAAAGTATTGAAGGAGATTGCCCCTTCAAAGAGGCCCATGATTTTTTGTTGTGCCATTAAACTGTTATCCTATCTGATTGTCTCATGAAATAGAGTCGGGACAATAATGTCTTGCATGGAACAACATAGCAGGGACTCTCCCAAGAGCATGAGGTTTGGCTCAATCGAGGGCCTTCGGGAATTTTTTACAAGGTTGAATCCTTGTTAATATGTATTCTTTGGGTTCACCTTCCTAATATAATATCTTTGAGGTAAAAGGGTTAAGAGAAAAGAGTAGGAAAAGTAAATATAGCAAAAAGTAAAAAAGAATCCTAAGCTAAAAAAATAGTAATACGTGAAAGATAAAATAATATCCTCTTGCACAACATGCATGAACGTTATGTGCTAGCATGAACACTTTATATTCTTGAAATAGATGAGTCTAAATGATATTTATAGGTATGCACACACACAAATAGATAGTTCAAATCATGAAAACTACATATGCCTACTCAAAATAGATGTGTAGGCATCACATACACATGCATGCGTAAAATCCAAAAATAGATAAAGACTACAAATACACATATACATAATAGATACAGTTCAAAGCATAATAACCATATATGGCTACCCAAAATAGATGCATAGGCCTCTAGTATATATATATACAAGAAGTATTATAAATATTGTTCTTAGAGCAGAGGTTCGATTACCCACAAGTTGCTCAAGATTTTGCTAACTGTTATATTGGAAGAAATGAAAGAAAAGCTTACAAAATTTATCAATCGTTTAGAATTATTAACTACTATTATTTATAGATTACAAAGAGGAGAATTTCCCCCTAAAACTCATTAAGATATTTCAAGATGATTGTTGCTTCCTAGCGTCTAGTCATATCTTCATTTAATTTTTGGATCTCCCTATGGCCTTTGGATCTAGAGTCATGAATATCAAATGGTTCTAAGTATTCGGATGAGAAGCTACCATCATTATTGTCAACTACCCCTTTTTTGTATTCCCATAATCTAGGTGTAGAATATTTCTATATTTAATGCTTCAGATTTAGAGGGTGTGTCTGTTGTGACTCCCATGCTATTGTTGTCATTTCTAAGATATGTGTTATGATTTTATAAGAAAGGACTATGCTTCTTATAAGACTTCAAACCTCAACATAATGTGTGGGATTTGGGGGTAGGAGTTCTCTCAAAGTATATTTGTTCCCTTCAATTTTAGAACATAGGTGGTTCCAACCTTCAAAATTTTTCTTCTTAACCATCTAACATCTGTACTTTTCTAGCCTTGAGACTCTTGACTAGGGAACCTCTATGTTGGAACTTTTGCTTCCCATGTATGGTTGGGACTTTATAAACTTTTAAATTTTATATTTCTTGCATCTTCCAAGATCTTGAACCTCTAATTCTCAAAAATTTATTTTGCACATTTATCTGCTAGTTCAACTTTTGCTTTTCATCACCTAAGAATGATGCATCTTTTCAGTATAGTGAAAAATCACTACAAGTCCTATGGGAAAGGATATATCAAAATTATTACAAGCAATGTAGAATTCCTTTGGACATTTATTTAAAAAATATATTTTTTTTCATATTTGTATTTATCTTTGTATCATGACATAGCTAACTAAAGTCCCCCTAAGCAAGTCTAAAAGCTAACAAAAGTCTCCTTAGGAAAGTCAAAAGTTGGCTAAAGTCCCCTTGGACAAGTCTAAAAGCTAACTAAAGTCCCCTCGGACAAATATCTCTCTGTATAGTTGTATATAGTTATATGTATATTTATAAAATATTTTTTGTACATATTTGTACTATAGTAATACCCTTTTGGGCACATCATGAATCTTTCTTCAGTTAATCAATTCATTTTTTATCTTTAATTAATTAATCAATCATCATTAATCATAACTAACACCACAGTTAATCTTAATCTATGCAATTTTGATCCTTAATAAAACCATCATCATCTAATCTAAAAATCTATTTTTAATCACCAATCCAAATCAAACCTCTATCCCATTTTTTCATCACTACATCTGTATGGATCATAATCAAGTTGATTTTTCTCAATCTAACTTGATTTTTCCTCCAAAACATGAGGGATCACATTGGGGGATGAAAGTATTTAAGGTTGTTCAAAATATAATTTTTAACATCACTTTTAAGCAAACAATCACAACATCAATCATCTAGCATCACTGACCATAAGCAACAAAAATATGTCTCAAAATTGGAACATTTATGTCAATTTTTGACATATTTGTTATCTAATAAATAAATCAAAATATGGAAAATGTAGATTTCCAATTTTGAATATATGGTTAATATTTAATCTTACCAGTCTCTTTATCAATTAGCCTTTCAATCAACTAAATTGAATCAACCTTCCTTATGCCTAAATTTTAGCATTTACTACTCCAAAGGTGATAACATTGGGAGTTGTATCATAACCTGGAGGTGCTTTTGCAAAACCTCTTAACTTTGACCTTTTCTCACCCATTTTTTACCTCCAAAAATTGTGAGGTGAAAGTGCTAGTGTGATAGCACCACCGATGCAATCACCTCCCAACACTTTTGACTATCATGCACCAAAATCAAGAAGTTATACTTCCTATCTCTTTTAAGTCACCCACCATTGATAAAGTTGAATTTCCAAAATCTAATCTATAGCTCCTACAATAAGTCCCAAATCTAAGAATTGTTATTCTTATGTTTCTCCATTAATGACATCCCTTTTTAAATTCTTACCTTCTCCAATATTGTCATCTTTAATACAATTCCTCCCCCAAGGAGCCATGGCTTCCTATAAAGCCAACACTTAGGAGATCTCAATCCATGACCATTTTGGGTATTGAAGCTTTGCCAAACTTTCATCTACGATCTTTTGAAAGCGATAAAATTATTTTATAATCTCTCTAGAATCATAGGAATCAAGCATTTTGCATGGCAACATTATGCCAAAATCTTGCCATAATCTTATGTAGACCATCCTTGTAAGAGCTTACACTCTTATTTTTTAATGCATCCAAGCAAGTCTCCAATCAAGTCTACAAGCTCTCAAGCAATCATCAAGTCATCAAGCATCAACAAGTTGAAGCATTCAAGTGCCATCAACAAGAAATCTATTAAGTTTTCATCAAGCTTCCAACAAGGGAAAAACAACCTCGTGTTTTGGGTTCTGTTTTTCCCATTATTTTTAAAAGGATTTTCCTTGTCCTTGTAGCTTTAAGATTTATTTTATTACATTGAAAGATAACCATGTATCTTGCATTTGCGGTTTATAGTTTGCGTATAGCTAGTATTTCATTTTTGTCATTTAATATTCATCCTATGGAAATAAATTTCAATTTTACCACTGTTTAATAGGGTCTTTGTACTTCCAAATTAGAGACCTTAATTATTGAAATCATAACCCTAACTCATCTTGCAATTAATCTTGTTATTCTTCTCTTAGAAGCAAAAGTGTTGCTAGATTGTAGGTTGGTGGTACTATCGCTCTCTAGTTTACATAGACCAAAAGCATCAACACTAAGCAAAAGCATTGGTGGTGTAATTGTGACCTTATGGCACTTTTGTTACTTGTCACTTATTTCTTGTATCTTATTGTTTTTATCATCGCTATCTAGTCGAATAAGGGCCTGATAGATGCTCAAGGTAGTCTAACCTCATTTGCCAGCTCAAACAGACCCTTATAGCACACTCGATAGGCGATAGCATCGACAACACTTTTGCAAACTGGTGGTGCTTTTGTCTCTATAACAAAAACAAGTCATTATGTCCCTAATATTTATCATTTAAGCATTTAAGATTTGTTTTATGTTTGTGTATATGTAAACTAGATTTTTTTTCTATGTATTGGTAAAATAAATAAGAAATTAGTCTTAATCATATAAAAAATCAACTTAATATTTAAGTTTTGGCTTTTTCAAAAAAAAAATATTTAAGTTTTGGCATCAAATAAAAATTACATATAATTGTATCTTAAATTTTGTTTGCTACATCTTCTTGTAACTTTTCCTCTTGAAAAATAGATTTTTCCTTTCTCATAAAAACAAAAAAAAAAATTAATTTTAAACCTTAATTATTACATTTGTATGTATTGAAACTAAAATGAAAATTAAATTCAACTACTCAAACAAAACAAAACTTTAACCTAACAAACTTCCCCTAATTTTAAAACGGAAAAAAAAAACACAAAAATCTTCAAGGTATCCTTCCCACACTACACTATAAAACACCAATAAACCAGAAGTCTGGTCCATCAAACAAAAAAAATCCAAATAATAAACAGATTTAACTATTACCCACACACCTTTCAAATTCTGTAAATATAACCTTCAAAAGAATATTGAAAGCTCCGGAAACTTCTGCCAAGATTTTGGATGACTTACCTCAATAGCACTCATTGGTTATTATTTTTCAATTAGCCCACTCGTACTCCTTTAAGATCAGGCAAAAATCATTTCAGCAAGACTTATCAAATTAAGATTAATGTCTCCAAATCATTTCAGCCAGACTTATCAAATTTAGATTAATGTCTCCCTACCAAACATATTAATAGTTTTCCGCATATCATATGCCTAAATTATTTAAAACCACATTTTTAACTGTCCACTCCTAACTCTGGTCCTGTCAAGCACTACACTATTAACCTCACCAGAGACAAAAATTACATATTACTAACATTAACTAAACGGAATGCAGCACATACAACTTATTAAAAGCCTCGTCCATTCTCATCATGTTCTTCTCCTGCACTCCAGAGGTCAGGAATCGAATGGATCACATAACCTTATAAACTAACTCTTGCAAATAGAATCGAAATTTTTTTATTTTCTTCTAGTTCTCATACAAATCTAAAGTAAGAATTATAAAAATTACATAAACAACTATAAAATATTTACATTATTTTAAACAACTATAAAATCTTTACATTACTAAAATAGATAAGTGCAGGGTTTCAAACTAGAGGAGCTTCTTCCATCAAACTTATTCGATTTCATTTCATAAAAACTGTTTCTACCAAATCTATTCCACTTCATTATAGGACTACTTCCACCAAACCATTTAAAAAACTACTTCCATCAAACCTCTTCCACTTCATTATACAATAATATAAATCACCATACATACAATGAATCAGACCTCCTTATGAGGCCGAGGTTCATAGGGCAGGCTCTTCAAAAACAAATATTTGGGGTCCCCGTGCGTAGCGGGGCACTGGGGAAGCCAAGTCCAGAAGCCCCGTCTCAGGCTGTAGGTGAGCACCTCTATGCTGCCGTAGGCCCTGAAACACATGTTATCACTCACGCCCACGCACTCGAACCAGTTGGAGTACGAGCTCCGCTGAAAATCCTCACACAACGCTCTCGGCATCCTCGCAATCTCCTTCCAATGGAGGTCACAAAACTCCCAAACAATCATATCGACGAGAACATTATCCTCCTCGATGGCACCCACCAGAAGCACAGAGGATCCGCAGGCGAGCAACCGCGGCCACAAGTTGCTCCCCTGCACCACCGGCATCGCCAGAACCCTGCAGCTCCCGTCGCCGTCCACATCGCAGACCAGAACTCCCGGCGGCTCAACAGTCATACAGAAGAAATGCCCCCTGCAGAACACCAACTCCTCGTTTCTCACGGCCAAACGCTCAGGCAGGTCAGCCGCCATCGCCTTCCACGATTTGGCGGCGGAGTCGTACACCTGCACGAGGACCGAGTTCAGCCTGGACTTGCCAAGCACGACCACTTTGTAGCCATCGGCGGCGGCGCCGACGATCCCCCGGGCCATGACCGTCGTCAGCGCGGGCTCCATCTCGGGGAGACGCAGGCATTTCCGGCTTAGGGGATTGCAGACGCAGAGGTGGCAAAAGGCGTGGCTGAAGCAGGAGTGGGTGGGGATGTCCATCAAGATGAGCCCTGCGGCCGATCCCTTGTAATTGATGCCGCATTTTTCCTCGATAAACGATAGGGATAACGTCTGCCAGGAGTTTGAGGCGAAGGAGTAGAGAAGGCATCGCATCTGGCTCTTGGGCATGCAGAGCATAAGCAGGGGATGCCGCTCGCCGGAGGCATCCGCCCAGCTGCGCAGGAAATATTTGGAGGATAGGAGCTCGTTCCATCCCCTGCACACGGCGCGCAGCCGAGAAACAGAGTCCCACGGCAGCCGCGCCAGAATTACCCACTCTATCAAATGCTCTGGCAATTCTCTCCATCGGATGCCGATGATTTCTCCCATTTCGGTCTTCTCTGCTTTGCTTAAAAATCTCACTCACAAATCCCTCGTACACGAAGTTGACGACATCGGCATAGAAAATGACGGAAAGGACGCACTGATCTTCCGAAGGATGAAGGCAGGGCTCCCCTGCCTTGTTTCTACTTGTGTTTCAACGAGTTCCCCGGCATAACAGAAAAGCTGTACCAACTTTCAGTTTTTTTCTTGCAGAATTCGTTTTTGATTTGTCTGTTTAGCACGACCCCCATCCATTGTTGTTGCAAGTTTATCCATGATTCCCATTAGTAAGTGACGACATGATGTTTCTATAATTAGCAAATGATGGCAACATTAAAGCGATCGATCGTTGCTCATTAGGATAAGAAATATCCTGCAGTGTAATCTATATCATTAGCAACTGACATTGCTCATTAGGATAAGAAATATCCTGCAGTAATCTATATCATTAGCAACTGACAACATGATGTTTCTATCGTTAGCAAGCAAGGCGACATGTGACACTTTTCTATTGCTTTTTCATATTTTGCATGCAGTCAAATTGCTTACGTCTTGTCCTTCTAGATAAGTGCCAAATAGTTTTCAAACTCTCATGAACACCTGCATGAACACTTAAATAATTTTTGAATTAAAATATTATTCTTATATAAGAATTTATTTGCTAAAACAAAGATATTTTTATTAGAAGCAAAAAGCTATTAGAAAGCACAACTTGTCCCAAATTTAAGGATCTACCTTTAAATTTTAAGGTTTTAGGTTTTGTTTAGATTGATTTGAGTGATGAGTTTGATGGGCCCGTATCCATGGCCTTGCAATATAAATGCCAAGGTTCACCATTGTTAGGGTTTCCTTTCAAGTTCTTTTAAATGGTTTATTGTTTTGGATTTTTCATAGGTTAGTTTTAATGATGCTTGTTCGTTTTTTTGCTTTAAGTTTGTGCGAGTATTTTAAATTGGTTTGAATTAAATTTAAAAATAAAAATAAATAAATAAAATATATAAATAAATAAATAAAAATGGACGAAATCTATTTTGAAGATTCTCATTATGTTCATATGATTACATATTATTCTGAGGCCTAAGAGCATTCCTATCATTTACGTAAAGGAAGGCATTATTACTTTATTTCAATGTTTTGCTTTAATGTTTAAGAAAGTTAATGCCTAATTTTTTTTTTTTTGATTGGTTGAAAGGGTGTTGAAAGGTCCCTGAACCTTGTACAAGTATTTTTTACATGTTATCCAAACCAACCGAAGAGGCCCAAGAGCTAAAGATCAAAGAAAAATCCAAACACCACAAGAAGAAAGGTGTCGTGATATCGCGACATGTTGCATTTTCATGGTCCCAAGCATAGAGAAAAAGCAAGGAGGAAAAGGTGTCGCGATATCGCGACATGTTGTGCCGTCGCGACCAAGGGAGGAAAAGGTGTCGCGATATCGCGACAAGATGCAGCATCGCAGCCGAAGGAGAGAAAGTGTCGCGATATTGCCACATGTTGCAACGTCGCTGCCAGAATAGAAGAAGTGTCGCGATATCGCCACATGTTGCAACGTCACTGCCAGAATAGAAGAAGTGTCGCGATATCGCGACAAGTTGCGTCATCGCGGCCAGAGGAGGAAAGGTGTTGCGATATCGCGACAAGGTGTATCATCGAGGCCAAAGAAGAAAATATGTCGCGATATCGCGACATGTTGCATTGTCGCGGCCACAGGAGAAAAAGTGTCGCGATATCGTGACATGTTGCACCATCGCGGCTATAAGAGAAAAAGTGTCGCGATATCGCGACATGTTGAATTGTCGCGGCCAAAGGAGGAAAAGTGTCGCGATATCGCGACATGTTGCAATGTCACGGCCAGAAGAGAAAAAGTGTCGCGATATCGCGACATGTTGTATCATCGCGGCCTAAGGAGAAAAAATTTCGTGATATCGCAACGTGATGCATCGTCTTGGAAAAAAGATAAAAAATGTCACGATATCGCGACATGTTGCATTGTCGTGGCCAAATAAGGAAAAGGTGTCGCGATATCACGACATGTTGCATCATCATGGCCAAAGAGAAAAAGTGTCGCGATATCACGACATGTTGCGTCATCGCGGCTAGAGAAAAAAGTGTCGCGATATCGCGACATGTTGCAGCATCGTGGCCAGAGGAGAAAAAGTGTCGCGAAATCATGACATGTTGCATCGTCTCGACAGAAAGGAAAAAAATGTCATGATATCATGACATGTTGCATTGTCGCGGCCAAAGAAGGAAAAGGTGTCGCGATATCGCGACATGTTGCATCATCGCGGCCAGAGAGAAAAAGTGTCGCGATATCGCGACAAGTTGCAACATCACGGCCAAAGAGAAAAGATGTCGCGATATCACGACATGTTGCAATGACTTGGCCAAAAGAGAAAAAGTGTCGCGATACCGCGACATGTTGCATTTCCACAGCCAAACGTGGAAAAAGTGTTGCGATATCGCGACATGTTGCATTATCGCGGCCAAAGAGAAAAAGTGTCGCGATATCGCGACATGTTGCATTATCGTGGCCAAAGAGAAAAAGTGTCGCGATATCGCGACATGTTGCATCATCACGGCCGAAAGAGAAAAAGTGTCATGAAATCGCGACATGATGTAACGCCACGACCAAAGGAGAAAAAAGTGTCGCGATATCGCGACATGTTGCATTATCACGGCCAAAGAGAAAAAGTGTCGCGATATCATGACATGTTGCATTATCGCGGCCAAAGAGAAAAAGTGTCGTGATATCGCGACATGTTGCATCATCACGGACGAAAGAGAAAAAGTGTCACGAAATCGTGACATGATGTAACGTCATCGCGACATGATGTAACGTCGCGACCAAAGGAGAAAAAAGTGTCGCGATATCGCGACAATGTCGCGTCGAAAAGAGAAATAAATGTCGCGATATCGCTACATGTTTCACGGCCAAAGGTGAAAAGTGTTGTGAAATCGTATTAATGCCTAAATTTAAACCTCGTATATGTTGCAGTTATCCAAGGTAACAACATGGCGATGACGTGGCGATATTGAAGAAAGAAGAAATGGATAATACAGATTTTGGTGGTTCGTTTAGTGCGATGTTTAAAGTGGAGGCGTGGTCGAGTTAAAGGTACGATTCTTGGATGAATTGGTTGCAGAACTGATGAGGATCTGATATGATGCTAACTAGGACACCGACGAACCCTATCCTGGACCTAGACGCATAAGGGAACCGAGACATCAATGATGCAGATTGAAATGCTGACATGACGAACATTTGAACCCGTGGGTATGGTGACCAACGGTGTGGCGACGATGGTGACATAGACCGCGTATTGGGTGTTCAACGTTACCTCCAATCATGTGTGCTCCATGTAATATCATTTGGTGTGAATTTTTATTTCCCTTACACTATCGTATTATTGTTCTGCACGGTTTCAGTGAAGAGCTCTTATTTAGTCTTGAAGCAAATGGTTGAGAATATCAGTGAAGTCGATGATCAAATCAAACTTGATATCTTTTCTATGGCTAGGCTTGTCGATGCATCTATAGTGCGTCATAGATGATACGTAGAAGCAGTGATATAAAGGATATGGTGATAAGCGAAAGGTCACGCATGGAGGTAACGATGTCTTTGATAGATTTATACATTATCCGTAGTGTCTTCAGAAAGGAAGTGGTTCGAGGAGACGATGTGTAATTATCATGAATTATATGATACCATACCAATGGGTAGGGCCAGTGGACATCATCTAAGTAGTCGAGTAGAAATTATTTCAATACGCAGGAGCCATATCAGCACGGTACCTATTTTCGTGATGGAAAGCGATTTTTGTGGTGTAGCGGTATTTAGCATCATAGAGGGGATTCTTGCCTCCAACGTGAATAGTACCAAAAGTTCGAACAGGTGAAGATTATGAAACTCGGGGTACTGTAATAGCATACATGGGGACGATGGTTACCACATGGGGATGTGCTCTCAAGGCCTTGGTCATTAGGTTGGTAGTGTAAGGGCTAAACACATCATTTCTGACATGGATGGGCTCATTTCTTAATGAAGTAGATATTACCATAGATAACGATGGTAAATCAAATGCTTTTGGTTATTGTTTTATTATAAAGGTTAAACAAAAATATGTTATCAAAGTAATAAAGGAGGTCACGATTATGAAATTAGCCATTATAACTACTACCACAATAATAAAATAGAGAAATATTATGGAACAGAAGGAATATGAAAGTGAATAGTTGAAGAACGTTTCGAATCCAAGCATCGGAGGAAAGTTGTAAATGCAAAATACTCTAAAAATAGCACCTTGTAAGTAGAATCGGAGAATAAATGTTTATAGATAGTGTTTAATGCAGTTTAATGGTTGCACTATCAAATGTTTAGAAACATGAAATTTATTTTTTCCTTAGAAGATTACACCTATTTTATTTCAGACTGTAAATGCAACTTCGATTAAATTAGGTTACATTCAAAAATTCTCACATCTCTGGTTTTGCAGGATAGGGTAGCATTATACTGATAGTAGTTTATCTTTTAATATTTTTAGCATTTACTTTTGTTGTTTATTCTTTTTGCTTTATTTTATTTATTTTTCTTCCAAAGCATTATCAAATACTCAGAATCCCAAGGTTTTATTTTACCCATAAATTCAACCAAGGGATTTTGTAGTCACTAGTCATCCAGGTAATTAGTTTTAAAAGGCATTAAGGCAGATAATTATTTGGACATATTTTCATTTCAAGGGTTAAAATGAACTCATTCTACACAAGTTTCAACACTCATTAAAGATTAAAATAAAATATATAAAAAAATTAAAAATCCAAAAATAGATGCACGGATCCCAAGAATAAGCTTTAATGTTTCATTTTAAGCAATTTCAATTTTATTTTGAAGCAAATTCAAAATTCCAAAAATTTATAAAGTTCACAATTTTAAAGGAATTTTGTAGTTTCAAAGTTTTACATGATTTCACATTTTTATAGGAAAGTCAGATTGCAAACTTTGCACTTTTATTTTATCAAGAAATTAATTAACTTTTCTTTATGAAAATTACAATTTCATTAAAGCAGGTAATTTATATGGTATTTCAAATGCTATTACATGATAAAGTTTATCATTTAGATTATTTTCTTCTCATGTTCAAAGCAGGATAAAATGAATCCAATCATCATTTCATGTTCATATTTTGAAGATAGATTTGATTCTTTTATTTGCATGCTCAAAGCAAAGTTTAACAAATAAAATTGGTTAAAATCTACTTAACTAAAGAAGATCGAGTCTATCTAAAATACTCCAAGATAAAATGAACTTCATATTTTCATCATGGTCATATAAGGGCCAATTACATTTTTTTCTTTTAAGTTTCATGAACAATCAATAACATAGCATAATAAAGTAATACCAACACAGGCCCCTTGTTAACAGTTGCTTGCAAATAACTAAGGTATTCTAGCACTTATTTGACACATTTTCATAAGCATACATGCACATATTAAGTAAAAGGAACCTTGGAGAAATTTCTATTTCTTTGCAAGAGAGGGTTTTCTAATAAAAATCCTAATTGTGAGTGTGGTTTTACAATTGGGAAAAATTACCACTCAATACTACCCCTTTATAATGAGGGGTATTACCCTATTTATAGTTTTTTCTTGGCTAAAATGAAGCTAACTACTATGTACAATAATGAGCAAAAATATCTTTGCATGATCAGGGATGAGATGACACTACTTCACATATTTTATCAAGCTTCAAGCGGTTATAACTATAGGATCTTTAATTATGCTTCACTAAGGTGGTTGTCATTTTTCTACTCTGATAACTACCACATGACCTAATTGTTCTTTATCTAGGAGTGTCTCTTTTCTTTAAACCATGTTGCTTTGTAAGCATGCTAGACATTGTTAATGTTGATGTTATCTAGGAGTGTCTCACCAATAAAACTCCAATTGAGGATGTTATCCCCTTTCTATTCCATTTTGGATTACCTTTCATGCTTGATACAAGCTTTTCACTATGAAAGAACCTTTTGAAAATCAGGTTGACATCATCACTTGAAAGTTCTAGCATGATACCCTTCAGACTTATACATTATTAGATTTACAAACTTCTTATCTTGTCAAATATTTTGAAGCATGTTACTAATGTTATTGCCTAAAATATTTGGCATGCCTCCTTTACAGGTATGAAATTAAGCTATTCTCAATAAAGTCTTATGGCTTGAAGGAGTAAGTAAAACTTAAGAAAATTTTAAGCCCAAAATTATTTTCTTTAAAACCTATAATAATATACTAAAAATAATTAAATCTAGATATATCTTTTGAGCTTTGAATGTTAGTCAGATCTCTAATTTCTACCTGTTTAAGTATCTCCATGTTTTATGAGCACATTTTGATGCCTTCTTTCCTATTGTTTTCTTTTTTCATTCTAATGATATTAGATATCATAACTTGGTGAATGTGTTTGAGCTATTCTATTTGTTTGATTTAGTCTCTTTTTCTTTCTACCATGAATTTTTGAGGTGACCTTCATATGGACCAGTAAACTTATTGAGTCTTTATCTAAACACTTTATCTCCCTTATTTTATTCCTTCATTATTTATGGGTCTTACTTCCCCATGGTATTTCTAGTGTTGTTTTGTAATTGCACCAAGGTATATGGTGTATTACAAACCCAATTACCAATGGAGGATGGCTTATATTCTTAACCCACTTGGTTGTGGAGTGGGTTTGCCACTAAGTGGATATAAACCCTACCAACAGTGAAATATTTTTAGCTACAATTCAAAAGGATTAAGGGTTATTTCCTATGGTAAGGTTTGTCTTAGCTAACACCAAAAATGCTATAGGTCATTATCTTTCTAGTTCAATGGGTTAGCATTACCTTATGGCATAGGGAGCTTCAAATTTGCAAGCATCTTTTGGTGAAGGCCTTCCCTTAATATCTTTGGATTTTTGTTAGCATCATCTACTTGATAGATTGAAGGAGCTTTAGGTCCTCTCATCTTGCTCAAGTCCAAGTGGTAATTATGCTAAACAAAATTATTTTCACAAAATTTGACTAGTGTAGTGAAATCTAACTATAGGGTCTTTTTCTCCTAGCTTTGAAACTCCTAAATTTCAAATTTGAAAAAAGGAAGGAATATCCCATTAACCATATTAGGCTATTTATTATAAAAATATTTCTTATGATGAAATATTTCTACTCAAAATCTCTGCCAAGATCCTTAGTGGCCCTACCTTGGAATTGTACTACCAAATACCAAGGAATTACCTTAAGAGTTAGAGGGATCTTGTCAAGATATTTGCCAAAAAATATCCATCTACATTGAGTAGGTCATAATTAGTGACCTGTATTATCTTAAAAAACAAAAAAAAAAACTTTGCTACCTTTTTATAAATATGGTGAGCCCTGGTGGGGAGTTCCCAATATGTCCCTCCACCAAGAGACCACCTAGATATCTTTATAGGTAACCTAAATGATTAATTGGCCTTCTATTTAGAGATGACCAATGTATCTTCTTTTGACGGTGTCATTCATATTTTCAAGAGAGTAGAGACTTTTCTTCTCAAAATATAACAATCAAAATCCAAATTCTATGAGGAAGATATGTCTTCCTCCCACCTAAAGGGACTATACAAGAATAAACACATTGTAGATGATGGAGTTACAAAACTCATGTCAAACCAACAATGTTAATGTTGCATAAAACCTTAAAAATCTTATCTTAGAGAAGCCTCAATAATCAAAACCTAGGAGGAAGTACTCTTGACTGGATGATCCTCCTTCAACCATCCTGGAGTAACTAATAAAAGCTAAAATAATAGAGCTTCCACCTAACAAGCCTTTAGAACCTTGTAGGTAAAAAGCTTATTGGTTTTGTCTATATGAGTAATATGTCTTCTACCATGTTAACAAACATATAATTGATAAACGCATGAGCCTTAGGAACCTAATCCAAGACCTAATTGATAAAGGTCAAGTTGTCCTTAGTAACTCGAATTCTCAACCTTATTCTAATCAAGACTCTAAAATTTTCTAAAATATGTTTCCCAATCATAATCAAAATTGAAGAGCAAAAAATAACATCCACTACAAGAATGTCCCACATCCAAACAAAATAATGGTTGGTATGATTTATTCTTCTACTCCTATTTATATTGTAAGTAAATAACAACACAAGAATCCTTCTTTTGATCAACCTTCAAGACCTCCTTTGGTCATTTGTGCAAAAATAAACCCCTCGAAGGACCTTTATTAATCATCCAAACAAGAGAAAAAGCTAAGGGAACTTTTAATTTACCCCATCAACTTGAAAGTACCCTAGCTAAAATCTCCCTTGAACTTCACAACATCTCTTTGACTCATAGAAACATCCTACTTAAAATTTTGAATGAACAAAATGTTTCTCAAGACCTTAAATGAAATTAAATCACTTCCATGGTAGGATCCATTGGGATTAATCATGCAACTATATCATTCCATGAGGATGATATCCCTCAATCCTCTATGGTCAAATATCTCCCATTGTACATCATAGGCTATATCGGTGATAGATTCATCAAATGAATCCTAGTTGATAATGGCTCTGTTCTTAACATTTGTAGCCTAGGATTCACTTATTTTTATGGGCTAACCAAATAATATTTTCAAAAATCTAATCTTCTTATCAAGGTTTTCAATAATGGGAAGCATGAGGCTAGTGGCATTATAGTCTTACCCCTTAGATTTGAACCCTGCATTCTCAATACTCTTTTCTATGTCATTCCTTGTGACTTAACTTACAAAATTTCTCTTCAGAGGCCATGGATCCATAAGATGTAAGTTGTTCCTTCAACTCTCCATTGTTAGAAATATATTATATTACATAATTTGGATCATGTAAATGTACCTTCCTTGGTACATACTCAGGACATTAGATTACTTTAGGGGGAATTTATCTAGTTACTTCATGCAATGTAATAAATGTACAAGTGTCAATGTGCAAGTTATATATGTGAAATGTGTCACTTGTATAGCTAGGTAGAGTGTTGGACAAAGAACCTATCTTCCTATATAAAGGGCCATAGATAGTAGTATGAGATATATAGAGTGGGATATTATGATAGTACAGTGTGGTAGTGTAGAGAGTGTGTGAGATATAATCTCAGAGCTCATTCATGAGTAGTATATTAGATCATGGAGTGTTCATTACCTCCATAGCTACTTTGTATTCATTTTTTCATTTCTATTTATAGCATATTTTAATAATCTCATAGATTTACTTTCTTATTATTCTGCATCTTTTTATTGCTATCTCCCATTACATGTATCAAAATCTAACATCCATTAGTGCCTTAAATATAAATATAAGAGAAAGAATTATCATATTTCATCCAACCACAAGCTCTTTTCATATTTCCAGGTGATCAAGAACAAAAACCCTCAAACTCATTTTTAACCTTATCTCAATTAGTCTCTTAAGCCATATTCTTCTTAGATTTTAATCACTGATGCATTAACGTCTCTCTCCTTTAGTAACCCACCTTATAATGAATCTAAAGGACAAACCTCTAATTTAACCTACCTTAAAATTAATAATCAAGATAAGAATCAATATTTTTTGGACCTAGCTAAGCTTACTCTATATTCTCAAACCTTAGGCTTACCTTCTAGTAGCAAGGTTAAAATAGTACAAATTAAAAGTTGCTCCTTTATTTACACTAGTAATGCTAAGGATGAGAAAATCCATGGTATTAAACCTTTCTTGATTAAATTATAGTATGATTCATGCTTATCATTGAACTCGTATTCTATTCTAAAATAAATACTTTCTAACATGGGATATTTGAAGAACACAAGCTTATACTAAGAGTATACTGAGAGGGGGGTGAACAATATCAAACCACTTTTTACTTTTATTTCCTAATAAATATTATGCAATGTATAGATATAAATATCAACAATAGTAATAAAAGCAATGCATAAATCACCATACACAATAGAGACACCAATTTTATGTGGTTCACCCAATGTGGGCTACTCCACGAAGAAAATATTTCACTAAAATTTTCTCAATCAATCTCTTAGGAATCCTTTCCCTATTACAATGTTTATGGATCTCTATCCAAAGGAGACACTAATCCCCTAATCAAGTTTGTGGATATCTATCCACATAAGAACTCCTTTCTCCTTAGCTAAGATTGGTGATCTTCTAGAAGAACTACTGCCCCCACTACTCTGGCTAATGGATCTATATCCACTGAAGACTCCTATCCTCACTGCCCTAGCTAATGTATCTCTATCCACTGGAGAATGTCATCCTCTATACTCTGTCACCTTCAAATATTTATCTCAAATTTGCACTAAACATAGTCCTTTTTTCTAGCACAAATTTACTCAATTTTTGTCTCTGGTCTGGCATACAACTATCCTCAAATCTGCACCAAACTTTATCCTCAAATTTACACTACATATAGTCCTTCATTCTAGCACAAATCTATCCTCAATATCTATCCTCTGATATGCATTAAACACAGTCCTACGGTGTAGCATAAATCTATCCTCAATATCTGTCCTCAAGCCTTAACACAAAGCTTGACTCAATCTCAAATAAACTCCATTAGATCTACCCCAAACCTTAACTCAAGCTTTGAACAAATCAATTAATCAAATTTGATCACAATTCTTCTCAAAGACTTGTCTCAAATATGCCTTGTAAGCTTTCACAAAATCTCACACTAATATGTCCACTAGTCCTCTCAAGAACTTGTCTAATCTACTCTTAAGTATTCACTAATACTTACCTCAAATTTGCTCAACAAGTCCTCACTAGAACTTGTCTAAATCTGCTCAATAAGTCCTCACTAGGACTTATCTAAATATGCTCTCAATATTTATTGTAAGCTTCTACAAAAGCTCACAAAAAGTTGTTCATAAGTCTCCTCAAAGACTTGCCTTAAATCTGCTCAATAATTCTTGTCAATAACTTATCCAAACTCATAGAAACATAAAGAGAATTGTTAGAGACTCAATATGCTTCACACTAATCACAATGCTTAATTACTTTCAATCACTCCTTTAGAAACATATATAGAATTGTTAGAGACTCAATATGCTTCACACTCACAACCTCTCAATCACTTTTAATCTCTCTTTTATCATAGAAAAATATAGATAATTGTTAGAGACTCAATATGTTTCACACTCATCAACTCTCAATCACTATCTCAACTTAATTCAGAATATAGAATAATTTGTTTCATAGAACTTGAACTATCACTTTAACACATCCACTTGACTAGGCTCAATCAAATCTACTCAATCAATCACTCAATGAAATAATCCTTGCCAAAAACCCTAGTCCAAGCATATGAACATCCACTCAAATATTTCCAACAATGCTCATCAATCAATCTCACATAACAATGATACTCATGATCTTTGCAAACCCTAGTTTAAGTTCACTCAACTTAATCACTTCAACAACAATGCTTATAAAACTAGGTTTTAGCAACAACTCTTTATTCCAAAAACCCTTGAAGCATTTATTCAAAACACACTCAACAATGCTTACCAAACAATCATTTTTACTCTAACTTTGCATTCACAATATTCAACAATCACTCACTAGGAAGATGTGTCCATACCTTTTGTTTGATGTAGAAGTGCCCTTATAAAAACCTGTCTCAATCACAATTTTCTCCTTTGACAATTTCAATAGTTAGATGACAAATATCACACTAACTCTCTTTCCAAATATTTTTTAAACACAAAAATAATCAATCCCAAATACACCTTATTACTCTTTGAAATTAGACATCATCAAATTACACATAAAAATAATCACTCAAGATGCTCCTTATAATCTCCAATTTAATTAATCAAACATTCAAAAATAACCCTTCAGAAAAAATAATTGCCTACCCTTTTATCTCCCTAAAGAACACTTAATCATCAATTTTTACTTAGGCAAAATAAACTCTTCAACTACCAAAAGGTCCTTGGTGGGTTTTGACCCCGAAACCTCTCTGTCGTTGAGCACCTTACCAAGGTGCTAGCCCACCATGTGGGCTAGGCGCTCCCATGGGAAAGGGAAGGCACTAGCCTCCCTTTGTTCCCCGTGCTAGGCACCGCTTCAAAAATAATGATGACCTTCCTATTTACAAAATGCGAACCCCACGGGATTCGAACCTGCATCCTGCCAGCAAGCATCTTAACTCCTTTCACCATCACTAGTTGCACTACGTAGTGCTTGTGCAATGTGAGTGTAGCCTAGCTCCTACTTGTCCCCTCTCTTCTATCAAATTCTTTTCAAACAAGAATCGGTGCTTCCTCTTTTCTCACGTTTTGAACTTAGGGGTATTCAAATTAATAATTGCATGGGGTGTTAGAACTAAGGAAAAGGTTTTTGCCTTGATTTATATGCAGTGCCTTGATGTTTATAATACATCGACACTCAAATCGAATTTAAAAATTCGATTTATAAACTTTGCTTTATAACCCTTTTAGGGTTTATTTAAATTAATAAAAATTAATTTATAATTAAATTAAAATTTACTTATAATTAATTTAAGTAACATAAGACTTAATTAAATTAATTAATAAATTAATTTATAATAAAATAATATTAATTAATTTAAATCTCCTTTTTAATATTATAATATTATTTGCCTAGGCCTCTTCTTTGCCCTTTGGACCTCATATGACTTCCTGGAACTGGGTCTTTGATTAACTGAAGACGGATTAACCTTTTGCATTCATTGGAGAACATGAAATTGATGCTGCCCTCTGAAACTGCCACTTCTTGACATTAATGACAATTCACTATTGACATCAATGAAAACTCATCCACTCAAAATTTCCAACAATCTCCCCCTTTTTCATTGATGACAACCCAATTAATTATTACCAAAACTTGACCTTTTTCCTATTATGCTCCCCCTGATTCAATTCTCTCTCCTTAAACCAAATATCTCCCCCTTACTCAAATATCTCCCCCTTTAACATCAATGGAAAAGGGTCACCTTTGGGGCTCGGGGCTAAGAATAAGTCTCTTAGCTTAGCCCCTCCCCCACCTCCTCTTGAGGTGGTTAATTCTAGGGTGAGAGTATTTCTACTCCCAACAAGCATTGGTCTTTATCTTTGTCATCTTTCTTTCTCATATGATCCTTCTGATTCCTTTGACTGTTCCTATCCATGTCCATATCCATGATCATGTTCCTACTCATATTCCTATTCCTGTTCATGTCCTTATTCCTGTTCCTTTTCATGTCCATATCCATATTTTTGTTCCTGTTCTTGTTCCTATTCCTGTTCATGTTCATATCCATATTCCTGTTCTTGTTCTTGTTCCTGTTCATGTTCATGCTTGGTTCTAGAATATCTACTCTACACCACTTTGTTGTATGTCCATCATTATTGCACTTATAACACTTAATGTTATTATTCCTTGGAGGTGTAAATATCCTAGGATTTCTCCTAGTGAAGCCATCTTTGTTCTTGTTACGTACCTTGCAATTCATTGAATTGTGACCAAAATGATTACATGAGTAGCAATACCCATTGAAAAATTGCATGTTTTTGAAGTTTCCATATTCCTATATTTCATGTATCCTGCACTATGAAGCCATGTGCCCAAATCTGTGACATGAGAAACATCGTCCATTCAAATTTCCTTGCCTTGACCTTATTGGTATCTTAGTCTCTTTTTATCTATGGTGGTTCTTGTTCCATATGTTTCCTTTTTGTACATTGTACCTTTCCTTGTTGAGCTTTCTATTGTCCAAATCATCCTCAAAAGTCTCAATTTCTCTTACTTTATCTTCTTCTAAAGTTTCTTCTTCTTCAGAACTTGAGGTTGACTCTTATTTTTGTTTCTTTTGAGCTTGTTCATAACCAATACATGTTTTGTTTGTTGACCTTATTTGTACCTTTATCATCTTATCTACAATATTTGACCTCTTCCTAAACTTATGTAGCTTGTCCTTAGACTTTTATAACTATTCCCTTCGTAGGACTACTTCTTGTTCTAAATTTTCACATTCTAAGACATTTTCTTCTAGATTATCCTTGAACTTATTTGTCTTATCCATTGACTTATTTAGATCCTCTATAAGCTTTCATCTGTCTTCATCACATTCTTGAAACTAAATCTCAAGTTGAGATTTTTGCTTTCTTACCTTATTTAAATTTTTAAGAGCATAGATAATCTCTCCCTCAAGATCAACTCCTCATTTTTTTTATTCTTCCTCTATTTGTTTGTCTTTGTCAACATATTCATTTTATTTTGACTTATCTTCTATAGGATCACCTTCTTCTTCTTCTAGTGCCATTAGAATATTCTCTTCTAGTCCTTCAAGTGCATCCTCATATTCATCATCACTAAAATTGAAACCATTCCTAGTACAACTATCTTCAAGATGTCAAAAATTACCACATCTAAAACACTTAAGAATTATTGATGACATTTTCTTAAATTTTTATTTTTCTTTAATCATAAATAGGACTTCATCTTTATCATTAATTGAATAATAGCATCACTATCACTTGAGTACTTACTTGCCTTGTCTGCATAGTAGCTCCTATTTTGTCTTTGAAAGAACTTATTTCCTTGTTTGCCTTGTCCATCCTTGTCTTTCTTTTGGTACTTGTATCTTTCTGATTCCCTGTTATTATGATCCTATTTTTCTTCATTATTTATATTTCTTGTTTCTTGAAAATAAGTTGCATAGTGACCATACTTTCCACAATTAAAACATCTAACAGATTTTGCATCCTTAAATCTTCTTGAATCCTTATTCCTTCTACCATAATTTGTTTCTTCATAACTAGATGACTCATTGCTTGAATATGACTTTTTACCATTTGTCTTCTTAATCGCTTTGAAGGTTGCTTCCTTTTGGATATTAGGTTCCTCTTTTGTTCTCAACTCAAATGTTGTAAGAATACCAAGTAACATATCTCTTGTCAAAGAATAACTATTTTTTGCTTCTTCTATAGCTGAAATATTTTCACTAAACCTTGTTGGGAGATACCTTAAGATCTTATCACAAACATATGATTCTTGAAGAACATGGACTTATACTGAGATGGGGGGTGAATAGTACAAGACTTAACAAATTAATAATTTTAACTTTAGATAGCAGTGGCATCAACACAACATTAATCAAGACAGAAAGCATCACACATTGAAGACCCATTTTTAACGTGGTTCACCCAAAATGGTTGGGCTACGTCCACAAAAACTTTTCTCTAAAAGTTATCTCAAAGTTCTTTGGGAATCCTTCCCAATTACAATGTTTATGAGCCTCGGCCCAAAGGAGATACCTTCCCCTCTCGCTCCGGAAATGATCCCTCGAAGATCAACCGCCTCTACCTCTTGCCAAGGACGTGGAACTCCTTTCCACCGAAGACCTCCTGTCCTCAATGCTTAGCCTAAGAGACCTTCGCCTTCTATGATCACGTCCACAACAGCTCAGCAACCTGTACCAAACACAGTCATTCGGTCTAGTACAAGTCTTCCTCTGTCTGTCAGATCTGTCCAACTCTTGAACAAATCAATCCTCTCCATACAAGCCTTCTCAAAGACTTGCCAAATCTGTCCTCAGGTTCTTCTCATAGAACCAATGCACCTCTGTCCTCAAGTTCTCTGGATAGAACTATCAAACTCAGCTCACAAGTCCTCTCGCTAGGACCTGTCCAAATCTGCTCACAAGTCCCCACCGAAACCTCGTCCAAAACTGCTCACAAGTCCCCACCGGAACCTCGTCCAAAAACCTCACAAGTCCCCGAAAGCTCACCAAGAAAAACTTTCTTAGTAGGAAATCACAAAGTGAATTGTTAGAGACCCAATGTGATTTGTCAAACTCATAGAAGCATAAAGAGAATTGTTAGAGACTCAATATGTTCTATACTCAAATCCCAATCTCAAAACTCAACTCAACTCAATCTCAATCTCAAATCTGAAAACTCAACTCAATATCTGAAATGGATAGGATAGAATGTTTTCTTTCAAGAACATGAAACACCCAACAATTGCCAACTATGCAAAGAATCACATAACAATGATACTCATGTTCTTTTCACCATCAATTAGGGTTTCAACAACAATGCTCATCAAACAAGGTTTAGTCAACCAACACCATTCAACTCAACATCAACCTTGAAGCATTCAACCAATCATCACAAGAAAAGGAAACAAGTAGAAATCCTTTTCCCTCCAAAGATATTTGAACAAAATAGCCACCAACACAATATCACCAAATGCAAAGAATAACTTGCTCAAATCAACTCAATGGAGTAAGCCCAATATCATGAATCAAGTAAAGCAATAACTTGATCAAACAACCTCTATGGAAGCAACTCAACCATCAAACTCAAAACAGCCAACCAAGGGTTCCACCAACTCAATGCAAGTAGCTAGACTCACAAATATAAACCCTAGTGCACAAAGCTTCCACTATCTCAAACCAAAAATTATGCATTCACCAAAAACTCTCCTTAAGGATAACAATGCATAAGTAGTCTTCAACAAACCAGAAAATAGGATTTACACCTAGCCAAAGGATACCTAGTAGAATACCTTTTCACTCCAACCTTATTTCAGAAAACATACACCAATCATACTCATAAGAAGAATGTGCCCATACCTTATTGGAGTAGAAGATAATTGAACCTTCAAGCCGTCACCACACACAACTCTCAAACTTCCAACCAAGTTAGGGTTAGAATAAAAAGAAATGAGCAATAATATAAACTTCCTTTATTACACCTTTTAGCTCCACTTCTTTAAACACAACCACCATAAGATGCCAATAAATCAACAATCACAGACTCACACCTTATACCTCCATTTTTAATTTTAGCATAGCAAAGAATAATCTTAAAAATACATCCAAAGAAATATGCCCTTATTTCTCCTAAGCTTTTATTCAATGCTAATCACAAAAGCCAAAACTCATAAAATTTAATCACACCTTATAAATCGCTGTCCAAGAAACTTCGAATTTCGTGGCATAAAGATGTTTTAATAAAAACGTGTGTTACTCTAGCAAAGCACCCCCGCGAGACTCGAAACGATGACCTCCGCCAATGCAGTGCCCAACAAGCAGCCTTCACCGCCACTAGCCCACGCGGGCTACGAAGTTCACAAGTGAACTTCCCTCCACTTCACCCTCGCAAAAACTCTCGAAGACTTTTCAACCGCACGTGCTTCTAAGTCTTCCTTCGATCACAGCGAATACAGAGCACAAACACCGCAAATTGCATTCGAGGAATTTCAAATTAATTAGCCTTCCAACCTTAGGAGTTGGAGAATAAATAGTCTCTTCGAAGACACCTTGACGTCGATGAAAATAAAGACCATTTCGAAATTAATCAAAAGTCTTTTCAAAAAGGGTTTAAAACCCTTAAATAATTTTAATAAATTAAGAATAAAAAAGGTTTAAAAACCTTTAAGTATTTTTAATAAATTAAAAATAATTTCTCCCTTAATTAATTAAATAATTAATTAATTAAAACCTTGAAGGGTTTTAAATAATAATTAAATAAATAATAAAGAGAACCTCCATTGGTTTTAATAAAAACCATTTAACTTGGTTTTAATAAAAACTCTTTGGTTTTAATAAAAACCCTTGCCAATGGAATCTCTCTCCCCCTAAAAAAATCCCCTGGAATCTTCCCCCCTTGAAGCCAACACATCCTCTTAACATTAATGCCATTTCCTTTTGACATCAATGACAACTCATAGACAAGAAGCTAGGATCTCAAACCCAAAATTGCCAACAATCTCCCCTTTGTCATTGATGGCAAACCATCCTTCTCAACAACACAAAACTCAACATAAACAACTCCCCTTGTCTTGAGGCTTTCCTCCTGAACTCTCCCCTTACTCATATCTCTCCCCCTTTGTCATCAATGGCAAAGGGTCACCTTTGGGGCTCGGGACTAAGAATGAGCCTCTTAGCTTAGTCCCTCCCCCACCTCCAGATGAGGTGATTAATTCTGGGGTGGGAGTACAACTCCCAATTTCTCCCTTAGATACTCAAACGTATCTCTTGGAAGAGGTTTGGTGAAGATATCTCGCAATCTGCTCTTTAGTAGACACATACTCTACCTTGACCCGCTTGTCTTGCACTTTCTCCCTTAGAAAGTGATACTTGATGGAAATATGCTTTGTCCTTGAGTGCATTACCGGATTTTTGGAAATACTTATGGCACTTGTATTATCACAAAGTATGGAGATGGGTTGTTCATGCTTGACTTTGAAATCCTCCAAGGTGGTTTTCATCCATAAAACCCGTGTACACCCAGCCACCGTCGCTATGTATTCAGCCTCTCATCGTAGATAAGGAAACCGAAGGTTGTTTCTTACTTAGCCAAGAAACCAAACTCTTTCCCGTAAAGAATGCTCCACCACTAGTGCTTTTCCCGTCATCAATACCGCCCGCCCAATCTGCATCTCGTATAAGCCGTGAGGGTGAAATCATCACCTTTGGGATACCAAAGCCCAAAGTCCATAGTGCCCTTCGGATATCTGAATATCCTCTTAACCGCTATAACATGAGAATATTTTGGAGCTGCCTGAAATCTTGCTACTAACCCAACTGCCTGCATGATATCTGGTCTGGTAGCTGTAATATATAATAAACTGCCAATCATAGATCTGTACAACCTCTGATCTGCCACTGGAGATTCATCATCTTTACTCATCTTGCACCCTGTAATCATTGGAGTACACACTGGTTTGCTGTCCATCATCCCAAATTTCTTCAACATTTCTTTGATATACTTTCCTTGAGAGAGAAATATACCATCCTTTGATTGAGCAATCTGAAGACCTAAAAAGAATGACAACTCTCCAATCATAGACATCTCAAATTCCTTCTGCATGGTGTTAGCAAAAACTTTGCACATCCGAGTATTATTTCCCCCAAAAATAATATCATCAACATAGACAACCATAATCAGCATATCATCATCTTCATTCTTAATATACAAATTGCTATCTCGCCACGCCTTTCCTGAAGCCTTGCTCATGAAGATACCTGTCAAGTCTTGAGTACCAAGCCCTAGGTGCTTGCTTTAACCCATACAAGGCCTTTTCTAGTTTACACACATAGTCTGACTGTTCCGAGAGAGACACTCCTTCCGGCTGTTCTATGTAGACTTCTTCTACCAACACCCCATTTAGAAAAGCTGACTTTACATCCATTTGATATACCTTGAATGATTTGAAGCTTGAAAGGGCCAAAAATATTCTCGATAGCTTCAAGACGAGCAACAGGAGCAAACGTCTCTTCGAAATCAACACCTTCTACTTGAGCATAACCTTTGCAGACTAACCTAGCTTTGTTTCTGACAATCTTTCCATCCTCATTGAGTTTATTTCTGAATATCCATTTTGTGCCAATGACATTCTTGTCCTTAGGTCTTGGAACCAATTCCCAAGTTTCACTTTTCTCTATTTGATTTAGCTCTTCATCCATTGCTTTTACCCAAAACTTATCCGCACATGCTTCACTGAAATATTTTGGCTCAATCTGAGATAATAATGAAACATTTGTAGAATCATGTGAAGGAATGACTCTTCTTCTTGTTTGCCCGCTATTTGGATCACCAATGATCAAATATTTGGGATGATGTTTCTGAACATATCGTGAAGGAGTTTTGGGAAGCAGCTTGTTGTCTTTCCTCTTCTTCATCTGAAACCTCTCTCGAATTCTTCTTGACAAATTTCATCACCGAGTTCCTTGACTGGTTCTCTTATCCCTGTCTTTTCATCAACCGTTACATTTATGCTCTCTACAACCGTATGAGTTCTTTTGTTGAAGCATCTCGTAGGCCTTGCTTCTGCTGGAATATCCAAGAAAGATTCCCTCATCACACCTAGGATCAAACTTACCCAAATTCTGATCTTCCCTTCCGATGAAGCACTTACTCCCAAACACTTTGAAGTATTTTACTGTAGCTGGTCTTCCTTTCCACAACTCATAAGGAGTTTTATGATGATTGACTCTAAGTTGGGCCCTGGTGATAATGTAGACTATCGTATCGACTGCCTCTTTCCAAAAACCATCTGAAAGTTTTGACTCATTTAACATAGCTCTAGCCATATTTTCAATAGTTCTATTTTTCCTTTCAACTACTCCATTTTGTTGAGGAGTTCTTGCTGCTGAATATTCTCTTTTGATTCCTTGTTGCTCACAGTATTCCACAAATTCATTTGAAGTGAACTCTCCTCCTCTATCTGATCTTAAGCATTTGATTCTCTTGTCAGTCTCATTTTCAATCATTTCTTTGAAAGCTTTAAATTTTTCAAAAGCTTCAGATTTTTCTTTGAGAAAAGTAACCCAAGTCATTCTAGAATAATCATCTATAAACAACATGAAGTAGCTTTCTCCCTGAATGCTCTGAGTTCTGGTAGGGCCACATAAATCAGTATGAATAAGATCCAATGGTTTTGAAGAAGTATACCCTTTTGATTTGAAACTGGTTCTGGTCTGTTTTCCATGTTGACAAGGACCACAAATGATGTTATGGGGCCTTTTTATTTTGGGCAAGTCTCTAATCGCTTCCTTGTTACTAATATTGACAAGATTATCAAAGCTCAAATGCCCCAATATTTTATGCCATAACCAACTCTCATCTTCTTGAGTTAGAAAACACTTTTCCTTTTTTATCTCACTTAGCATGTAAAGATTGTTTGGAGTCCTTGTAGCACTAGCAATGAGTTTTCCATTTTTTTCTTTACTTATCTCACATCTATCCGAAAAGAAAGATACTATGTGCCCTTGATCACAAAGTTGACTCACACTTAGAAGATTATGTCTTAGGCCTTCTACATAAAGCACATTTTCTGTTTTGGATTTCCCATCCAAACTAAGAGTCCCTTTACCACAGATTTTAGCCGACCTCGTTATCTCCAAAACTGACTCGTTCCTCTGTTTGTTTCTTTTAAGACCAAAAACTTTTCCTTTTCACCACTCATATGTTTTGAACAACCACTATCAAGATACCATTTTTCTACTTTGTCTTGAGCATGAAAAGCAGTTTGAACTATCATTGACTTAGATTTGATCTCATTTCTCTTTTTAGTGAACTCAAGGCTAGATCTATCCAAACCGCACATCCTTGCTATATGCCCAAAATTCTTGCACTTGTAACACATGACATTTTTATTCATAAGAGGTGCAAAAGAGTTAACATTTTCCTTACTATGGCTATTCAAAGACTTATTGCAATGCATAGCTTTGTGACCAAATTTCTTGCAGGAAAAACAATAGCCATGGAAAGTATTATGTAACCTGTTTTGATGCCTTGGATGATTGTTCTTCTTGTGACCAACTGGAATCCACCGCTCTTCAGGATGAAGATTGATCTTGCTCGAAGACCCTGTTTCATGAATGGTGATACAATCCTTCTTTTGCTTTTCACATGGAGTATTCTGTCTGAGAGCCAACTGCTCCAACTTCACTCTAAGAGACATAACCTCTTCTTCTAGTTTCTCGCAATCAGCTTCCTTTCCTTTTAGAGCCTCTCGTCGTAACCTCGTTCAACCTTCTTCCCTTCTTCAGCTAGAATTTTGAAGTCTATAACACTTTGAGACAATTCTGATCTTGCTATCTCTTCTTCCCGACATTGATGCTTGAGAACATAATTCTCTTCCCTGAATTTCTCAAGCTTTCTTAAAGCCAAGAAGAATTCACCTTTGAGATCGAACTCAACCTCTTCATCTCTTTCTCAATCTGTATGTTCCTCTGATAGATCCTTCTCCAAGCCGTTAGGCTCTTTCTGGAGAGACTTGCTCTGATACCAATTGAAGAACGTGGACTTATGCTGAGAGGGGGGGGGTGAAAAGTATAAGACTTAACCAATTAATAATTTTAACTTTAGATAGCAGTGGCATCAACACAACATTAATCAAGACAGAGAGCATCACACATTGAAGACCCATTTTTAACGTGGTTCACCCAAAATGCTTGGGCTACGTCCACAAAAACTTTTCTCTAAAAGTTATCTCAAAGTTCTTTTTGGGAATCCTTCCCAATTACAATGTTTATGAGCCTCTGCTCAAAGGAGATACCTTCCCCTCTGCTCTGGATATGATCCCTCAGAAGATCAACTGTCTCTACCTCTTGCCAGCATGTGGAACTCCTTTCCACCGAAGACCTCCTCGTCCTCAATGCTTAGCCTAAGAGACCTTCGCCTTCTATGATCACGTCCACAGTAGCTCAAAACCTGTACCAAACATAGTCATTGGTCTAGTACAAGTCTTCCTCTGTCTGTCGATCTGTCCAACTCTTGAACAAATCAATCCTCTCATACAAGCCTTCTCAAAGACTTGCCAAATCTGTCCTTCGGTTCTTCTCATAGAACCAATGCACCTCTGTCCTCAAGTTCTCTGATAGAACTATCAAACTCACTCACAAGTCCTCTGCGCTAGGACCTGTCCAAATCTACTCACAAGTCCCCATCGAAACCTGTCCAAAATCGCTCACAAGTCCCCACGAACCTGTCCAAAAGCTCACAAGCTCACCAAGAAAAACTTTCTTAGTAGGAAATCACAAAGTGAATTGTTAGAGACCCAATGTGATTTGTCAAACTCATAGAAGCATAAAGAGAATTGTTAGAGACTCAATATGTTCTATACTCAAATCCCAATCTCAAAACTCAACTCAAATCAACTCAATCTCAATCTCAAATCTGAAAACTCAACTCAATATCTGAAATGGATAGGATAGAATGCTTTTCTCAAGAACATGAAACAACCCAACAATTGCCAACTATGCAAAGAATCACATAACAATGATACTCATGTTCTTTTCACCATCAATTAGGGTTTCAACAACAATGCTCATCAAACAAGGTTTAGTCAACCAACACCATTCAACTCAACATCAACCTTGAAGCATTCAACCAATCATCACAAGAAAAGGAAACAAGTAGAAATCCTTTTCCCTCCAAAGATATTTGAACAAAATAGCCACCAACACAATATCACCAAATGCAAAGAATAACTTGCTCAAATCAACTCAATGGAGTAAGCCCAATATCATGAATCAAGTAAAGCAATAACTTGATCAAACAACCTCTATGGAAGCAACTCAACCATCAAACTCAAAACAGCCAACCAAGGGTTCCACCAACTCAATGCAAGTAGCTAGACTCACAAATATAAACCCTAGTGCACAAAGCTTCCACTATCTCAAACCAAAAATTATGCATTCACCAAAAACTCTCCTTAAGGATAACAATGCATAAGTAGTCTTCAACAAACCAGAAAATAGGATTTACACCTAGCCAAAGGATACCTAGTAGAATACCTTTTCACTCCAACCTTATTTCAGAAAACATACACCAATCATACTCATAAGAAGAATGTGCCCATACCTTATTGGAGTAGAAGATAATTGAACCTTCAATCTGTCACCACACACAACTCTCAAACTTCCAACCAAGTTAGGGTTAGAATAAAAATAAATGAGCAATAATATAAACTTCCTTTATTACACCTTTTAGCTCCACTTCTTTAAACACAACCACCATAAGATGCCAATAAATCAACAATCACAGACTCACACCTTATACCTCCATTTTTAATTTTAGCATAGCAAAGAATAATCTTAAAAATACATCCAAAGAAATATGCCCTTATTTCTCCTAAGCTTTTATTCAATGCTAATCACAAAAGCCAAAACTCATAAAATTTAATCACACCTTATAAATCGTTGTCCAAGAAACTTCGAATTTCACGGCATAAAGACGTTTTAATAAAAACGTGTGTTACTCTAGCAAAGCACCCCCACGAGACTCGAAACGACGACCTCCGCCAATGCAGTGCCCAACAGCAGCCTTCGCTGCCACTAGCCCACATGGGCTACGAAGTTCACAAGTGAACTTCCCTCCACTTCACCCTCGAAAAACTCCCGAAGACTTTTCAACCGCACGTGCTTCTAAGTCTTCCTTCGATCGCAGCGAATACAGAGCACAAACACCGCAAATTGCATTCAGGGAATTTCGAATTAATTAGCCTTCCAACCTTAGGAGTTGGAGAATAAATAGTCTCTTCGAAGACACCTTGACGTCGATGGAAATAAAGACCATTTCGAAATTAATCAAAAGTCTTTTCAAAAAGGGTTTAAAAACCCTTAAATAATTTTAATAAATTAAGAATAAAAAAAGGTTTAAAAACCTTTAAGTATTTTTAATAAATTAAAAATAATTTCTCCCTTAATTAATTAAATAATTAATTAATTAAAACCTTGAAGGGTTTTAAATAATAATTAAATAAATAATAAAGAGAACCTCCATTGGTTTTAATAAAAACCATTTAACTTGGTTTTAATAAAAACCGGTTTGGTTTTAATGAAAAACCCTTGCCAATGGAATCTCTCCACATCCTCTTAACATTAATGCCATTTCCTTTTGACATCAATGACAACTCATAGACAAGAAGCTAGGATCTCAAACCCAAAACTGCCAACAATTCTTCAACATTAAGTCAGAAGTCCTTGCATAGCATTAACAACCTCATCTACATTAAGTAGATAAGTACTAATGTTTTCCTCATTCTTCATTCTTAATTATTCAAATTGTCCTTTCTTTGCCTTTTTGACACTTTTATCTCCTTTATATATGCTTTGCAACTTATCCCAAATTCCTTTTGCATCTTTACAATGCATAAATTTTATTGATTTTGTTCTATGCAAACCTCTTAAAATTACATTCATTGCTTTTGAATTGTAATGATGTAGAAGCTTACCTTCCTTATCTATAGGTGGATCATCTGGTGGTATGTATCCATTTTCAACTACTTTCCAAATTTCATTGCCAAGTGCCTTCAGGTGAACCTTCATTCTCATACTCCAATATATATAATCACTTCCACCAAAAATTGGTGTTGAATTATCTAAGGACATATTCTTAGAATCCATTGTGTTCTTGAAAGATTTTCCTTCAAGCTGTTAAACTCTTCCGAAGGAACTCGCTTTGATACCAATTGAAGAACACAAGCTTATACTAAGAGGAGGGTGAATAGTATAAGACCACTTTTTACTTTTTTTTCCCAATCAATATTATGCAATGTATATATAGCAATATCAATAGCAGTAATCAAAGAAATGCATAAATTACCATATACAATAGAGACACCAATTTTACGTGGTTCACAGAATGTGGGCTACTCCATAGAGAAAATATTTCACTAAAATTGTATCAATCAATCTCTTGGAAATCCTTTTCCTATTACAATATTTATGTATCTCTATCCCCTAATCAAGTTTGTGGATCTCTATCCACAAGAGAACTCCTTTATCCTTACCTTTGACTGGTGATATTCTAGAATAATTGTTGTCCCCACTACTCTGACTAATGGATCTCTATACACTTAAGACTCTTGTCCTCGCTACCCTGGCTAATGGATCTCTATCCACTGGAGACTGTCATCCTCTATACTCTATCACCTTCAAATCTCTGTCTCAAATCTACACTAAACACAGTCCTTCAATTTAGCAAAAATCTACTTAATCTCTATCTTTGGTCTGGCACAAACCTATCCTCAAATTTACATCAAAATTTGTTCTAAAATATTCACTAAACACAGTCCTACGATCTAGCATAATTTATCCTCAATTTTTATTCTCTGATCTGCACTAAATGCAGTCCTTCGATCTAGAAAAAATATATTCTCAATCTCTATCCTCAAGCCTTAACACAAAGCTTGACTCAATCTCAAATCAACTCTGCTAGATCTGCCCCAAACCTTAACTCAAGCTTTAAAAAAATCAATCAAGCAACTCTTCTCATAAGTCTTCTCAAAGACTTATCTCAAATCTGCCTTGTAATATTTCACAAAATCTCACACTAATTTATCCACAAGCCCTCTCAAGAACTTGTCTAATCTACTCTCAAGTCTTCACTAAGACATACCTCAAATCTGCTCAACAAGTCCTCACTAAAAATTATCCAAATTTGCTCAATAAATTATCATTAGAACTTATTTAAATCAGATCTCAATATGTATTGTAATATTCTACAAAATCTCACACAAAGTTGTCCACAAGTCTCCTCAAAGACTTACCTTAAATCTTCTCAATAATTCCTCTCAAGAACTTATCCAAACTTATAGAAACATAAAGAGAATTTTTAGAGACTCAGTATGCTTCTCACTAATCACAATGCTTAATTACTTTTAGTTGCTCCTTTAAAAACATATAGAGAATTGTTAGAGACTCAATATGCTTCGCATTCACAACATCTCAATCACTTTTAATCTCTCTTTTATCACAAAAATATATAGATAATTTTTAGAGACTCAATATGTTTCGCACTCATCAACTCTCAATCACTATCTCAAATTAATTCAGAATATAGAATAATTTGTTTCATAGAACTTGAACTATCACTTTAACACATCCACTTGACTAGGCTCAATCAACTCTACTCAATCAATAACTCAATAAAATAATCCTTGCTCACAAATCCTAGTCCAATCATGTGAACATCCACTCAAATATTTCCAACAATGTTCATCAATCAATCTCACATAACAATGATACTCATGATATTTGCAAACGCTAGTTCAAGTTCACTCAACTTAATCACTTCAACAACAATGCTTATAAATTAATTTTTTATCAATAACTCTTTATTCCAGAAACCCTTGAAGCATTAATTCAAAATACACTCAACAATGCTTACCAAACAATTCTTTTTACTCCAACTTTGCATTCACAATATTCAACAATCACTCACTAGGAATATGTGTCCATGCATTGTTTTTGATGTAGAAGTACCCTTAGAAAAACCTATCTCAATCACAATTTTCTCCTTTTCCAATTTCAATAGTTAGATGAAGAATATCACACTAACTCTCTTTCAAAATATTTTTCAAACACAAAAATAATCAATCCCAGATACACCTTATTACTCCTTGAAATTAGCAATCATCAAATTACACATAAAATAATAACTCAAGATGCTCCTTATAATCTTAAATTTAATTAATCAAACTTTCAAAAATAACCCTTCAAAAAAAACAATTGCCTACCCTTTTATCGCCCTCAACAACACTTAATCATCAATTTTCATTTAGGCAAAATGAACTCTTCAACTACCAAAAGGGCCTTGGTGGGTTTCGAACCCGAAACTTCTCTGTCATCGAGCGCCTTACCAAGGTACTAGCCCACCACGTGGGCTAGGTGCTCCTACGGTAAATGGAAGGCACTAGCCTCCCTTTGTTCCTCGTGCTAGGTGTCGCTTCAAAAATAATGACAACCTCCTCTTTGCAAAATATGAACCCTATGGGATTCGAACCTATGTCCTGCCAACAAGCGTCTTAACTCCTTCCATCATCGCCAGCTATGCTACGTGGTGCTTGTACAATGTGAGTGGATCCTAGCTCCTACTTGTCCCTTCTCTTTCACCTAAGTCTTTTCAAACAAAAATCGTTGCTTCCTCTTCTGCGCACATTTTGAACTGAGGGGCATTCAAATTAATAATTGCATGGGGTGTTAGAACTAAGGCAAATATTTTGGACTTGATTTATATGCAGTGCCTTGATGTTTATAATACCTCGATGCTCAAATCAAATTTAAAAATTTGATTTATAAACTTTGCTTTATAACCCTTTTAGGGTTTATTTAAATTAATAAAAAATAATTTATAATTAACTTAACTAACATAAGAGTTAATTAAATTAATTTATAATAAAATTATAATAATTAATTTATAATTAATTTAAATCTCTTTTTTAATATTATAATAAAATATTATAATATTAATTGCCTGGGCCTCTTCTTTGCCCTTTGGACCTCATCTAACTTCTTGGAACTGGGTCTTTGATTAACTGAAGACGGACTAACCTTTTGCATTCATTAGAGAACCTAAAACTGATGTTGCCCACTGAAACTGCCACTAGCTTGACATTAATTACCATTCACTGTTAACATCAATAACAACTCATCCACTCAAAATGTCCAACAATATCAACATAAATGACTAGGTTTGTATGATAAAGGCATCAAAGATATCCTACAAGATAAAACCTAGATGAGTCACTATGGGATAGGTTATATCCCTAGTTGTAGTCAGCTTCTTCCCTATTATTCTTCATCCAATAGTGAAGATAAATTTAGCTTCCTAATAGGAAGTCCCATATTGACACCATTTTGTTAAACAAATTAGATTGGGATAAGGATTATAACAATGGATCATCACTCATCATAAATCCTAGCTTCTACCAATTTACATGATTTGCTAGTGTAAGTCTCTTAACCTTGGTCTATCCTGAGTTTATTGCTTACAAATATGATTATGAGATGGAGGGTGTCTTGAAAAATCCTCCTTGAGGCAGTCCTTCAAATTATCTTAGTTAAAATAAATTTTATTTTGGTGGATCTTTTTTCCAACTTAAAAAAATCATTCTCTCATAGTCAAAAAATTATAATCAACCATTCCTAGATCCTACAAATATTGAGAGCCTAGGATTTTTCTTGCTCCTCCTTAATTGAAATATAAGTCTCATAATCTAATTGAGGAAACTATGGATATTGTTATTGGGAATCCCAAATATCCCAATATCCTTAAGCTAGGAAAAGTATTAATCCTAACCAAGTGTGAGGATACACCAAGATTTTAAATAAATATCAATAATGTATTTGCTTGGTCCTTCTTACATTTATGTGCCAAGTCTTAATCCTTTTATAGTTTTCCACTACTACATAATCAACACTTAAAACTCATAGGGTCATATGATATTGTATTTAAAGTAGACCATGTATCAAGTTAGAAGTGAGTCATGTGTTAAGTTAGGAGTGTGTGTCATATAATCATGTATATAATTGCTTTGTCATAGAATCATATATGCAACTGCTTTTTTGTTATAGTATTATTAATGTAACTGCTTTGTAACTACTTGGTATCATGAATATACCTATCATAGAACAGGTAGTCTAGAATATTGTCATATAATACTCTCATAGTAGGTTATCATAAAATAGCAAGAAAAATGCTTGTAAATATTATAAAATGGAAAGGATGTAACCCTCGTGGTCTAGTGAAGAATTTGCATATTTTGTAAGGAGGTTGCCCCTCAAAGAGACCTACAATAGTAATATTACCTATTATGAATTCCTACAATTACTATTATTTGTATTTCTATATGTCATTTAATGAATTCTTACGTTATTGGATATATGATATTAGTGTTGCTTTTAGCAATACTTTGTGTAATCATAGTTAGAATTATCTTTGGCACTGAATTTCTTATCTCAATATAGCTCCACATTAAAATTTTGAGGTGAAAATTTTGTATGAGAAGAAGAGGTTCATTGCAAGTGGTATTAAAGCCCTTACTTGGACATGGTAAGCTTCTATTGTGAGCTAAACAAAAAAATCTATTAGCCCTAGGTTTGTAGGTTATAAATGGTGTTCCAACCATTTTAAATAACATGAAGGAGTTTTTGTTATTGGCTAAGCTAGATTTCCCATAAAACATCTAGTGAAGTGAAGCGTGATCAAGGTCCAATACCCAAGCCTCAAATAGAATCTATACACAAAATTGAGCTCCCACATACCTCGTGTATATTAGGAGACCCCTTTTAGAAACCTTGAGACAAACCTTCATATATAGGAAACTAGTTAGTTGTGTAATATTCGTAGTGCATCGAGCATAACACTTAGGAAGATCACCCTCTCGTATTGATAAAAGAGGTGGGTAGTGCACTCAAGGTTATACATGGAATCCTCCTTGAGTAGTGGTCTAAAATATTGGATAAAGCATTATTGATCATTGTTGTAATATAATAGAGGGCTATAGGGAGTACACAAACCCCAAACTAGAATACATTCATTCCCTACTTACCTTATTAGGAGTAGAGCTCATGGGATAGAAAAAGTGATATTCTAAGAGGTTTGAAGTAGATACACAACCTAAAAACCCTTTATATATAAAAAATTGGGCTATTGAAAAACATTATTTTAGGATATAGTCCATTGTGATTGTATCATTGAGTTGATATTTTTGGTATATAGCACCCATAAACTTTTTTAAAAACCTTACAAAAAATAGTAATAGCTAAAACTAGCATTCTATTTTTAGTAAATACCCCTTTAGACCCACTATCAAGCAATGGAGGTGAAAATGCACAAGCTAGATGAACAACTCTCCAAGTTGAATGTCATAGTGAAACCCAATGGTTAAATATCTTCTTTCACCACTATGATAACATACTTCCAGCATAAGCAAGACTAGATGAATTAAAATATTAAAGTGCTTAAAATTAAAATTCCAAATTTTGATGGGTATGCTGCAAATGGCCCAGAATATTAGATGGGGGAAACTATTGAACAACTAGAATTTTCTATGGTCTTTACTAATAAAAACAATCGACGTATATGAAATAATATAGGCATGAATTATAGACTTCCCCAAAAAAAAATTTCAAGGTTTTATGCAATAGATCCACATAATTGGTTGATTAAGGCCAATAGGACGAGCTCCATGAAATCTCTTTTTACCAATGAATCATTATAGATATATTTCATTTTGAACTTAAATCACTACTTCAATACTAGTGGTTGCAAAAACAAGTCCAAATCTTGTATGGACCCAAATCAAGAGAGAAATCCCTAGTCAATGTGGGCCATTAGAGTTTGAAGATTTTACTAGTGCCCTTCCTAAGATTTGACAAAAAAGCATGTTTTTGAGTATATTACTACTTTTAAGAATCTTACCAATAGAATTGAATCTCTTCTAGATTGGTTTTTTAAGAGTTGTTTTATTAGTGGTCGTAAGGAAGAGATGAGAACAGAGGTTCAAATGCTTAAGTTGACCATTTACATGACTGTCACGGGGATAGATAATCACGTAAAGAAGAAATATATTTCTCAACACAAATATTATAAACTCCCTATATTTCAAAATAAAACCTTTTCCTCCACAAATAATAATGCTCCAAAAGCTTGAACAATCAAGAGGCTAACACTAGAGGATATGGTCAACTACAAATCCAAGGGACTCTATTATAACTATGATAAAAAGTGGGCTATATGACATAAATGCAAAAGATAATACCTCTACCTTTTGGATATGAATAGTACTTTAGCTTCTTCTATAGACAGAAGGGATGAATTTTTAAATTTAGTAAAAGATATGCTAGAATCAGTAGATTCATAACCTCCAAGTGATAGTCCTGAAGAAGAGATTTACACCCTTTCTTTGAATTTCATTGTAGGAATATTGACATCCCAATGCATGATAGTCCAAGAATTTTCCAAAGGGCACAAAGTTTTGATCTTATTTGACTCTAGTAGCACTGATAATTTTATTGACCTCAATGTTACAAAAATAGCAAATTGTTTCATCTATTGTCATGATCAAGTTTAGGTAAAAATCGCTAATGGGAATATTATGACTTGTAATGGGAGGTGTCAAAATTCTCATCTATCCATATGTGGCTATTACTATTAGATTGATATCTATACGGTCCAATTGGGTGGAGTGAACATTGTATGGGTTACCCTTGTCTATGAACATTAGGAATGGTGTCTTGGAACTTTTCTAAAGTTTGGATGTAGTTCACTATAAATAATAGAATCCACACCATTCATGGAATTAAAGCTACAAATACCTAAATTATAACATCCCATCAGATGAAGAGACTGATTAATATTGATCATAAGGAAGTTGTGGGTAGATTTTTCCAAATCCAGTTGTATCTTATCTAGGATGAAATAATACCTTCATACTTGTCAATTGTCTTAACTAATAATCAACAAGAATTTACCAATTCTAAATAGCTATTGCCTAGTCAATTGGAAGATCATATAATCAACTTAGTTCCCAATAATTGACTTCCAAACATTTGACCATATAGGTACCCCAATAACTAAAAACATAATATTAAGTATTTGGTAAAGGAACTATTGGATGCAGGGCACAAGTCCTTTTTTAGCCCCTATCTTACTGGTCAAGAAGAAATATGGGTCATGGATTATGTGTGTAGACTTTCATGAACTCAATAATATAACCATCAAGGATAAGTTTCCCATCCATATGATTTATGATTGGTTGGACAAACTACATGGTGTTTAATATTTTACCAAATTGGACCTCAAGTTAGGGTATCATTAGATTCATTTTCACAAGGTAAACATCTCCAAAATAGCTTTTAGCACCCATGAAGGGCATTACAAATTCATGGTCATGATTTTTGGCCTCAGCAATGCACCATTGAATTTACAAGGATTAATAATAGGGTTATAAAATCCTATCTACTAATTTTTACATTTGTCTTTTTTAATGATATAATGATCTACAATAAAACATGGGAAGAGAACCTACAACATGTTGATCAAGTAGTAAATATCCTGTAGCAAAACTAGTTGTATGTCAAAAAATATAAATGCATCCTAAGGTAATTAAGATAGAATATTTAGGGAACACTGTGGCCAAATATGGTTCCTATGTAGATCCAATAAATATTAAGGCCATGAAGGAGTGACCTAAACCCAATCTATTAAAGAGTCTTAAGGGATTCCTTAGATTTATAGGTAAATTCTAAAAGTTGGTTAAGGACTATGGGAAGATAGTGGCCCCTTTGAAAACTATGATTCATAAGAATGCATTCGCATGGAATTGTGCACCTGAGTAGGATTTTTTGACTTTGAAGGATTCCATATGCTACACACTAGTCTTATCCATACCTAATATTTCCAAAATGTTTGTTATAAAAATTTATACCTCTAAAGTGGGATTGGGGTGATAGTTACGCAAGAAGGTTGACCACTTGTACTCATAAACAAGACCTTGTAAGGACAAAATATCAAAGAATCAACTTACAATAAGGATATGATGGCCATTATTTTTATCGTCCTCCATTGGTGACCATACTTGTTAGGGCAACACTTCATTATTAAGATATATCATCATAACCTTAAGTATCTCTTGGAATAGAAGATTTCTTAACCTAATAAGTAGAAATGGGTCTTACTATATGATTATGAGTTATTCTATCGCAAGGAGAAAGAAATATGTGGTCACTAATGCTCTTTCTAGACTATCTAAAACACAAGATATTCTCTATGTATTATTTATCCTTAAGGTTGATTGGCTAGAGACTCTTAAGTCAGAATGGTAGGGAGACCCCAAACTTGCAAAGATTATTCAAGATTTGTAGACAACAACAAGGGACCATCCCAATTAATCATGGAAGCAAGGTAAATTATGTTATAATCATCAAGTTTTTATTCCACCCACTTCACAACTCAATTCAAATATTCTCTTAGAGATTCACTCTGCTCTGATAGGGGGCACACTGATTTCTTAAGGACCTATGAGCAAGTAAAGCACATATTTTACTAACCCAAGTTGAATTCTGATATCAAATATTTTATGGATAGTTTTGATACTTTTCAACACCAAAAAGGGCAAACAATTAATACACCAGGGTTACTTCAACCTTTGCCCATTCTAGAGTACCCATGGATAGATATTTTAATAGACTTTACTGAAATACTTTGTCAATATAGATGAAAATCAGTTATAATGGTGATCGTGGATCTAATTGATCAAGTAAACTCACTTTTGCTCCTTAGGTCATCCCTATAATATGAAGAAAATAACACATGTTTTCATGGACTAGACCTTTCGGCTCCACAATATCCCACACTCCATAGTCAGTGATCATGATAAGGTGTTCACTAGTAAATTTTAGGAGGAACTCCATCACATTCAAGGGACCTAGTTCAATAAAAGTTTTTTATCACCCACAAACTCATGGATAGATAGATATGGTGAATAAATGTCCCAAGACATATCTCTAATATATTTTTTGAATCAATGGATTCCCTTAGTCAAATGGTGGTACAATACCACTTTTTATACAACCACAAGGATGACATCATATGAATTAGTATATGGTCAACCACCCCCAACACTCACTTCTTACCTATTAGTAAAATCAAATGTGGAATTAGTTGACACAATCCTTAATCGCAGGTTGGAAGTCTTATCAACTCTAAAATAGAATCTAGCTACATCCTAGAACCATATGAAATAACAAGCAAATAAATAGAAAACTAAGAGGGGATTTATTGAGGCTAACATGGTCTTCCTTCATCTTCAACCTTACAAACAAATGTCCCTCAAACAAAAGGGTTGACACAAGTTGGCACCCAAGTTGTATGGATACTATAAGGTACTGCAATGAATAAGGGAGGTTGTATACAAGTTGCAACTACCAACAACATCCAAGATTCACCTAGATTTTTATGTATATTGCCTAAATAAAGTGGTGAGCATGCATACTCAAGTATAGTTGGTCCTTCCTAAATTGGATGAATAGGGGTCCATTCTTTTTAGTCCACAACCATTTTGGATCGTAAAACTTGGCATCTCCACTCTCATTATATCACTAAAGTGTTGGTGTTGTGTTAAGGGATACAACTAGAAGATGCCATATGCGTGCTATTCTAGGACTTCAACAGTAGTTCCCTACCTTTTATATTTGAGTACAAAGCTTCTTTACAGGGGGTGGCATGTTCCATACCTAAAACTTGTAACTCATAGGGGCATATAATATTTTATGTAAGGTGGACAATGTATCAAGTTAGAAGTGGATCACATGTTAAGTTAGGAGTATGTACCATAGAATCATGTATATAACCACTTTATCATAGAATCATGTATGTAACCACTTAGTTATCAAAATTATGAATGTAACAACTTTGTAACCACTTGGCATCATAAATGTAATAATCATATAATAGGTAGTTAGGAATATTATCATACAATATTAGGAAATATATTTGTAAATATTTTTAAATAGTAAGGATGTATCGTTCACATGTTAGTGAATACTTTGCATATATTTGTAATGAGGTTGCCCCCTCAAAGAGACCCACGATAGTAATATTATATATCTTGAATTATTGCAATTACTGTTATTTTTATTTCCATGTTTCATTTAGTGAATGCTTAACTTATTGAATATATGATATTAGTGTTATTTTTATCAATACTTTTGTGTAATCATAGTTATAATTATCTTTGGCATTGAATTTCTTATCTCAGTATAGCTTTGCACTAAGAATTTTGAGGTGAAACATTCTCATGAGAAAAAGAGGTTCATTGCATCCACACCTAGTTTCCAGTCCCAATGCAAATCCTCTAAAGCAAATATTATGGAATATACATCTAAAAGTAAAATTTTTGATCAAAGAGGAGCTCCAAAAACTTCTTGATATTAGATTCATCAAATGCATCAAATAGTTTGACTAGATCTCTAATATTATCCATTTTTCCATGAAAATAGGTAGCATTAGATTTTGCACACTTTTGGTACATCAATAAATCATGTCCTAAGGATGAATTTTCTCCACCCACCATTGATATGATCATCAATTTCACTACAATATGTAGAATGTTGTCTTTAATGGATGTATCATTAGGATATAATTAGATCAAAATCACTCCTTAAGACCAATCTAAAACATCTTTCACTACCCCATAGGAAAACTTCTACTATCAAGCCATATCTTTCAGATTGAAAAATACAAGAGCTACCTACTAGTGATCCATAACATATATCTTTCATGACATGATGCATAACATCATGGAAGAATATGTTAATTATCTTCTTGGTCAATATTTAAAACTTTAATATTATGTTCAAGATCTAAGGTGCATATTTGAGTAGCTATGAGAGTATAATGTATTACTAAAGCCATAGAATGCATATTTGGGGTTACTTTAGGAAAACTACTAGGATTCATCGTATCCCAACATGGCATAAAATTTTATCCTAACAAGATATCTGTATAATATACCCTCAAATTTTAACCTAGCTTTAGAGTCTTCAGGGCAAAATCCAAGCCACTGAGAGATTCATTTCTTATCTTGTTGAAAAGTTTCAACCTTTCACCAAGCCTTTGAGAAAGGATGTAGTCTTCAATAGGGATGTTGATTACAAAGTGGCCTTTTATGATCTTAAATACCATCTATTGTCTATTCATGTTCTTGTCCCTCTTAATCCTTTCTTACTCTTGTTGTAATACACAACAACAATAAATCATGCCTTAAGTGATGTGTTGCTATAATATGATGACCAACATAGAGAGTGAGTCATTTTCTACATTAACAAGACTTTGGTCAAATACAAAGTCTACTATATCCCTTTAGAGAAATTTTTCCTTTCCATAGTGTTTTCTTCCCAAAATTTTAGAAATTACTGTGGAATTGATTCACATTAACTTAATTTATTCAGCAAACTTGATTACAATATATAGTTTGGAAAGCAGTAAAAATGCTAACCACTAAGCCAAATTGGAAAGATGCTTAATCGAAGAAAAACAAAACTCAACTTCTACCTAGACTTAGCCAAATATGTCGACTATTATATGCTGAACATATACAAACAAATAAAACTTATATGAAACCTAAATGCTAACATTCTCCTCCTTAAATTTGAGAGGACTGACAAGACAATCTCTCAGATTTACATATTGAGCTTTAGCAACTCCTTTGGTGAAGATATCTGCCATGTTATCCAAAGTGCTACAATATTGAAGCTCAACTACCTATTGCTCCACCATGTCTCGAATGAAGTGATACTTCATATCAAAGTGTTTTGACTTGCTATGGTGGATGGGATTATGTTCCAATTGGATCGAACTCATATTGTCATAGTACAATCTTGTAGGACCACTTTGTTGCTCTACAATATCTTCAAGGAATTTTCTCAACCATAGATCTTGAGTACTAGCATGTGTGATTGCTATATACTCAGCCTCAATAGATGACAATGCTACAACACTCTACTTTTTGGAACTCCATGTAATTAGTCCCGATCCAAGACTAAAAAAATTTCCTAAAGTAGATTTTCTATCATCTATATTGCTGCCCCAATCACTATCACTAAAGCCAACTAATTTTACAAAATTAAATTTGTGGTAATGGATCCCAAAATTGAATGTACCCTTTACATATCTCAGAATTCTCTTAGTTGCTTAAAAATATAGTTCTGATGGATCAGCCATAAACCTTGAAACAAGAGAAACAACATACTGAATATCAGGCCTTGTGTTGGTGAGAAACATCAGACTCCTGACCATGCTCCTATAAGTGGTCATGTCAAATTTTGGTTCTCCATCATCTTTGCTCAAATGGATCCCATGACCCGTTGGAGTTGCAACAGGCTTGCATTGCTCCATGGCAAATTTCTTAATCATATCTTGAGCATATTTGTGTTGACATATGAAGATACCTTTATCTATTTGATGAACTTCCATGCCTAGGAAGTAATGCATTAAGCCTAGATCTTTCATTTCAAATTCTCTCATCATGGAATGTTTGAACTCCTTATTCATCTTGTCACTACTACCCATGAATAGTATATCATCCACATATAAACATACTATGAGAATATCTTTACCTTTCTTTAGATAGTAGAGAGTAGGTTCACTTTTCCTCCGAGTGAATCCATACTCCTTAAAGTAGCCATAAATGCGAGAGTACCATGCCCTTGGTGCTTGCTTGAGGCCATATAGTTCTTTTTCATTTTGTAGACAAGGTTTTCCTTACCATGTTCTTTAAAACCTTGAGTTTGTTGCATGAAAACCTCTTCATTCAACTACCCATTGGTAAAGGCACTCTTTACATCCATGTGTTGAATTTTCCACCCTTTGTGGGAAGCCAAGGAAAGTATTGATCTGATAGTCTCCTGTTTAACACCATGAACAAAGGTCTCCTCATAGTCAATCCCATACTTCTGAATGAAGCCTTTTGCTACACGTCTTGCCTTGTGTCATTCAATGCTTCCATCAGCATTGAATTTGGTCTTGTAGACCCATTTGAATCCAACACATTTTTTACCCTTAGGAAGCTTTACTAGCTCCCAAGTATCATTACTTTTTATAGAGGTGATTTCCTCTTCCATGGCTTGTTGCCATACATCATGAGTGCATGCTTTCTCATAGCTAGATGGCTCTAGCACTTTACTGGTCATTAAAGCATAATTGACTACATCTACCTTAGGTTCTTGGGAGTCATCATCACCATACATATGCAGATTTTCAAGTCTTTTTAAAATTGCATTCATTTCACTAGCTTGACTTCTAGTGTATATTTTCTAGAAATTCTTATCCAACATTTGAAAATATGGATGGTGCTGAAGTGTTCTTTTACCTCTTTATGGAGAATAAATATCCATTATGAATAAATTACTGATATTTGTGGATAATTACTTGGAGTAGCATCTGGTGTACTCATATTTGGGCTTCGAGGACTTCCTTTGCTGTTTTTGGGCAGCACTTGCTGCACTTGCTGCATTTGAGAGGAACTTGCATCATGAGATCCATCATCAACAAAAAGTTTTTTATAACCCCATTCTCCCATTCATAAAAAATTACATCCCTGGAAAGTACAATTTTATGTGTTTTGGGATTGTAGAGTCTATATGCTTTGGTAGACTCACAATATCCAACAAAAATACATGCTTGACTTTTGGGGTCAAGTTTCTTTCTTTTTTTCATCAGGAATGTGGGCATATGCAAGACAACAAAAAATCTTAAAGTGTTTTACATTTGGATTTTTGCCATTCCATCCTTCATAAGGAGTGATCCCATCTAGACTAGAAGTAGGACTCTTATTTAAAATTTTAACACTAGTTCTTACAACATCATCCCAATACATGTTGCTAAGATGCTTAGTTTGCAGCATTGATCTAGCCATTTCTACTATGATGCGGTTCTTTCTTTCAGCCACACCATTTTTTTGTGGAGTGTAGGCAGTTGTGAATTACCTTTGGATTCCACAATATTTACAATATTGTAGAAATGCATTTAAAGAATACTCTCCTCCTCTATCAGTACTTAGAATATTTACAACAAACTCACTTTGTTTCTCTACATTATTTTTTAAATCTATGAAACAATCAAAAGCTTCATCTTTAGTTTTCAAAAAATAGATCCAACACATCCTAGAGAAATCATCAATGAAAGTGAGAAAGTAAGAATTATTACCAATGATTTTGGTTTGCATTGGACCACAGATGTCTGAATGCACCAATTGGAGTGGATGTCGAGCTCTCCATGCTTGTCCTTTTGGAAACTTGGATCTTGAGTGCTTGCCCAAAGTGCACCCTTCACAAACCTCCTTGTATTCATCAACTTTTGTAAGTACACATACCATAGCTTGAGAAGTAAACAATTTCAAGCTTGCAGAATTTAGATGACCATATCTCAAGTGCCAAAGTACACTTGGATTGCTATAGCAATACTAGCAAGTTGAGAACCCCCATTTTCCCTAAAATTAAGAGTAAATAACCTATTATTTGTCATAGGTACTTGTGTAATAACTCTATTACAATTGTTCTTATCAAAAATTACACATTTTCCTTCATCAAAAATAAGTCTATAATTTTTCTCCATCATTTGTCCAACACTAAGCAAATTATGTTGGAGTTTGGGGGTGTAATAGATGTCATTTACTTTTTTGGTGCCTTCTTTTGTTGGAACCTGCATGGCTCTAATACCTTCAAATTGTAGAGCTTTGTCATCTCCCAACTTGATTATTGATTTGTAGGTGGAATCCATTGTAGAAAAGAGCTCCTCTTTACCACTCATGTGATTGGAAAAACCAGTATCCAAAATCCAAGTGTCATTTAGACTTTGATCTGATTTTCCATAAGTAAGAAACAGATTTGAAGTTCCTTCTTCTTCACCATAGTTGCCATATTGACCTCTTCCTCCTTGAGAATTCTTGGACCAACAATATCGAGCAAAATAACCAGGCTTGCCACAATTGAAATAAGATTTATTTATTTTGTCACCTCCTCTTCCTTGATTGTCGCTCCTTCCTTGATTGCCACCTCTTGGTTGATTTCCACCTCTGGAACTGCTTCTTCCTCTACCTCATCTTTTTCCTTTGCCTTGGCCTCTTCCTGCATCCTCATTGGATGAGAAAGCTTTGTCATCTCCTCCATAGCTTGTTGAAGGAGAAATTTGTAATATTTCTTCATGAGACATCAAGGAACCAATTAGAGCATAAAAATATAGGCTAGAAATATCTTTTGACTCCTCAATAATGACAGCTATATGATTCCATTTGGGAAGAAGTGTCCTCAACACTTTCTTCACCACTACTTCAGTTTTGATGTCATCACCAAGGGTTTCCATTTTATTTACTATGGATTTCACTCTAATGAAATAATCACCAACATTCTCATCATTTTGTATTTTTAAGTTTTCAAAATCCCTTTTCAAGGTTTGAAGCCTCACTTGCTTCACCTGATCACTACCTTGATAACTATCCTTCAAAGATTTCCATGCATCTTGGGCAGATAAACAAGAAGTAATTCTCGAAAATATGCTCTTCTCCAAAGCTGCTTGGAGATGGTAAATGGCAAAAGAGTTGCTCTTTTGGGTATCCTTTTTGGTATTCTTATTTGCTGCACTCAAAGTGGTCCAATATGAAGGTTCTGCATAACCTTCTTCAACTACATTCCATAGTCCTTTTCCAATGAGTAAGGTCCTCATTTTGATGGACCAATACTCCTAATCTAACCCATGAAACTCAGGTATTGGTAGATTATTATTTAAATCCATAAATTTTGGAAATAAACTAGAAATACTTTGCTTTTATTCCTTAATACTAACAATCCACTATGCTTTGCAAAAGAAAATTACAGATTTAAATCAAATATCACTTGGTCAACTCTCTCGTAGAGATATTGTTCTACCTGCATAGGTTCACCTATCACTTCATTGACAAAATTGTCAGCAACAAAATCACTATTGTCACTAACAATTATGACTTCAGGTGAATAAGGTTCTAGCTCCACTTCCTCAACCGAATCACTGTCACTTAGATAAATAATCTCAGGTTCTTGTGGTGCAACTTCAACAGATATTGACTCCTTAGGTCTGCTATCAAATGATTTGTTGTCTTCGAAATCACCATCATAACCAGAGTCAGGTGCTCTCAGGTTTGCTATTACAATGTTTTTAAGTTTATTGAAGACAGTGTTCAGTCTATATATTCGCACCCTTTCATCAAATTATTCAGGAAACTCTCTAGCTAGAAGATATTGTAGGACAAAGTAGCTTTCGTTTGACCTTAACATAATCAGTTGACCTATTATGCAACACTCTAGAAGCACTGGACGACTCCTCTCAAATATCAAAATTAAGCCCCTGAACGGGTTCCAAGGGGTAGCATGTTCCAGAAGGCTTCCACAGGCAAAAAATCAATACTTGTTACAAATATTGCCTCTTAGGAAATTGTGTGAAAATTTTACAAAGATTACCTCTTAGACAATTTGCAACAAAAAAGAATCCCCCCTTGATGTGGCAAAATGAAGGATAAAATATGTGCTTTATATCCCCTCTATTTGTTTTTTAGAAAATATTTTAATTAAATTAAACAAATTTAATAATTAAATACTTTATTAAATCAACTAAAAGAAAATAACTGATTAATAAAATAAAAAAATATTAAAGAAATTAATTTTAAAGAAAATAATTTAAAAACCTCTAAGACCACATCTCTACACAGCGGACCACTTATCTACCCCCATTCGATCATTCAATGGATCACATTTCCTTGCAAACGTAGGACCACATTTCCTTGCCAACACATGATTCAGCACGTAGGATTCTGACACACAACGCAGGTCAGACGTTGACCTCCAAAATGACATCCTCGCAAATGTTCACCATTCGCAGAAATTCCATCAAACATCCTTACAAATGTTCACCATTAAACAGCAGTCAAAGACGATTATATCTTCTGCCACGCCTGAGCTGGTGTAAATTTAACGTAGATCCAATTACTCCACATGAACGTTGCACCTCCACTGCTAGTTAAGATGACTCCTCTGCTAGTTTTGATCTCTGTTTTTCACTACATCACATCGCAAGAGCATTGCTAATCACCAAATGTGATTTTACCAGTGCGACTCGATGTGTCACTCAATAATATTAGTTTATTCCTTTGTCCTTTAAGCTCAAGTTTTCCTCTACCAACAATACCATTGAATATAAATATTTTATCCTAGGGTTTCACACAACCTTTGCTTTGTACTCCTTTGTTTTAGAGATTCCTAGCTTGTAGTTAACCAATTCAATTGTATTTATCAAAAAAAAGATAAAAATATTAAGCCATACAAAGACATCATGTATAAATTATTGGCTACTATAAAAAAATTATAATTGAAGCCATACCTAGGTCTATCAATTACCATGCCAATACTATGGCCATAACTACATCCCTTATATCATTAGAGTTGGATAATTAATAAGCCATAACTATAATTTAGTAGAGTATGGAACCTTTAACCTTAGAGTCTAGTCATATTTCTTTAGAAGTATTTTATGTAGAAGCATCTCCTTTTCCTCATCCTTGGTACAATAATATCTTTACCTTCTTTAGAGGTGTCACATTGCCTAATGGTTTGAACAAAAATGAGTGTAAGAACCTCAAACAATGCATCTATAGGCATGTCATCATTGGCAATATCTTATACAATTATTTCTTTGATGACCAAGCCTAAGTATTTATCAAAAAGGCCCATGATGGATCATGCAGTGGTCACTTTAGTGGTGTTTCCATTACTAAGAAACTCCTATAGATGGGTTATTATTGGAACTACATTGAAAATAACTCTTGCAACTATGTTAAGAGGTGTAATAAGTGTTAGAAGCATGACAACCTTATCCATGCTCCATTCCAAGCTCTTCAACCCTTGACTTCTCCTTGGCCTTTTTCCATCTAGGGCTTAGACATCATTGAGAAGATCAAATTTATATCATCTAATGGATATAAGCTCATCATCATGACTATCGATTACTTCACTAAATGGATAAAAACCATAACTTTAGCCTTAGCCACTAGATTCTAGGTCTTCAAGTTTATCTTTAATCAAACTTTTAGTTATTATGGTATCCCTTTTATATTAATGTCTAACAATGGAACACTCTTCAACAACAAGGATTCCCATAAAAATTGTGCTAAATACTATATTTAGCATAAATAGTTAGCACCTTACTATCCTCAAGGTAATGACCAAGCTAAAGTTTCTAACAAGACTCTTGTCAATATCCTCAAGAAGATCATAAACAAAACTAGTCAAAATTGGCTTCTTCAACTTTATCCTATCTTGTGGGTCTAATGCACTAGTGTTTGAACTCCCACTAGTGTGATGCCTTATGCTTTGGTTTATGAAATCAAATTAATCTTCCGTTTTAATATATATGTACCTTTCATATGTTTCTTGTTATAGGACTTGACTATTATAGATAAATAATGGCTTTCCTGCCCTAAGCCAACTATTTTGCTTGACAAAAAGCAGATCCATATCCTAGAGAACTTGTGGGTCTACAAAAAAAGGCTTAAACATGCCTATAGCAAGAAGGTATAACTTTAATCCGATGAATTTGTTGATCTTATTGTTAATAGAATCAAAGGAACACCAATACCAAAACCAATCTCAAAAATAAGTTTGAGCCTAATTGGCTAGTGTTGGAAAAATAAAATAACTTGATGTTTATTGTATTGAAGGAACTTTGCTTAAATAGCAAAGGTGTACAATCTGATCCATCGGATCATAATAAACTAAGTTGATCTTTTTTTTATGGCTCTGTGTGGTTTTGATACCATGTTCGAAAAATAAAATAACTTGATGTTTATTGTATTGAAAGAAATTTGTTTAAATAGTAAAGGTGAACAATCTGATCCATCGGATCATAATAAACTGAGTTGATCTTAGTCACACAAATTATCCTAGTAACAACTTAGGATATGATATACTCTAACAGGTAGGTCCATTCATCATATATGCCATGTTTAGTTTAGGCACTTACTGCCTCACCATACTTGATATAAAATAACTAAAGAACCGATTAACATAATGCATTTTGAAAGGTATTACAGTTGATTCTATATTGGTTGCCTATTTTCTTTCAGCTACCTGACACTGCTTACTTGTATCTACCTAACTTCATTATTTCTTGTATTACATGTGTCTATCTATGTTTAGATTGCTTGTTGCATCTCGATTCAAGGCTCCATAACGACATGTAAATTATTATCCTAGATAGGATAGTTTATTTTATATTGCACAAGGTGACTACTGCAAGTAAATCCTTCTAGTCCTATTAAAGTAAAGTAAATTTAGGTTCACACAACCATTTATCTCTCCATCATCAATCTATCTTTCTCAATATGGTTTTTCTCAAACCATATCGATCAAGTATTTCAAACTATCAAATCAATCACCATACAATGAAAACTATGAAGCTCATAGGTGCTAATGGAAAAATCAAATAAACTTTTATCTCATTAATCACTATATGTTAAATATTGTGAAGTTCATATGTGTTGATAGGAAGATCAATATTATAATTTGTTGTTTTTCACATATGATCTTGGATGGGGGTAAATGGTAAAAAATGAACCCATATCCCAATTTAAGACATCATATGTTGGCACACCAATCAATCAAAAATCCTTTATGACACTTATGTACAAGGCAAATTGGGCTAAGTAAAAGTTCTTTAAGAATTTCTTTAAAGACAAATAAAAAATCCTTTTAGGCATATTCTTAAAGGTAAATATTAAACCAAAAGTCCTATGGATGAAGCTCAAATAAAAATTCCTATGGGAAAGGCTAAATCAAAATTCCTATGGGCAAGGCTATATTAAAAGTCCTACAAGCAAGGAAAAAGCACTTTAGAAATTTATTTAAAGTAAAATAATTTTTATTTTTCATGTTTGTATTTATATTTGTATCATAGCATAACTAACTAAAATCCCCTTATTCAAGTCTACAATCTAACTAAAGTCCTCTTAGATAAATCTCTATGTAAATAATTGTATATAGTTGTATATATTTATAAATATGGTTTGTACATAAATGTACTATAGTAGTTCCGTCTTGGGCACATCATGCATCTCTCATCATGAATATTTTTTAAATTAATCAATTCATCTTTAAATATCTAATAAATAATCATTAATCATGACTAACACCACATCTAATCTTAATCTATGAAACTTTGATCCATAATCAAACCATCGTCATATAATCTATAAATCTATTTCTAATCACCAATCCAAATCAAACCTCTACCCCAACCTTTCATCACTGCATCTACATGGATCATAATCAAGTTTATTTTTCTCAATCTAACTTGATTTTTCCTTCAAAACTTGAGGAAGCACACTAAGGCATAGTAGTACTTAATGGAGTCCAAAATATAATTTTAATATTACTTGTAAGCAAACAATCATAACAACAATCATCTAGCATCATCGATCATAAGCAACAAAATATGTTTGTATTAAAATTGGGACATATATATTAGCTTTTAATGCATTTAATATGTAATAAATGCATTAAAATAGGGCAAATATAGATATCCAATTTTTAACATATGATTAATATTTAAGCTTTTCAATCCCTTTATTAATTAGCCTTTCAATCAACCAAATTGAATAAATATTTTTCAGGCCTAAGGTTAAGAATTTATTACTCCAAAAATGATAGCATTCATGGATGTATCATAGCTTGGTGATTCTTTTGTAAAACCTCTCAACTTTGACCTTTTATCACCCATTTTTTACCTCCAATAGTCATGAGGTGAAAATGCCAATGTGATAGCACCATTGATGTCATTGCCTCCCAACACTTTTGACTATCATAAACCAAAATCAAGAAGTTTGACTTCCTATCTCTTTGAATCCACCCACCATTATTTAAGTTGAATTCCCAAAATATGATATGCAACTCCTATAAAAAATACTAAATCTAAGAATTGTCATTCTCATGTTTCTCCACTAATGAAATCTTGATCCCTTTTTAAATTCTTACATTCTCTAATATTGTTATCTTTAATGTATTTCTTCCCAAAAGGAGTCATGGCTTTCTATAAATTTAACACTTGAGAGAGCTCAATCCATGACCATTTTGGGTAGTAAAGCTTTGCCAAAATTTCATTTATGGTTTTTTGAAAGCAACAAAAGTCTATCAAAATCTCTTTAGAATCATAGGAATCAAACATTATGCATGGTAATATTATGCCAAAATATTATGAAGGCCATCCTTGCAAGCACTTAAGCTCTTGTTATTTAAAGCATCCAAGAAAATTTCCAATCAAGTCTACAAGCTCTCAAACAATCATCAAGTCATCAAGCATCAAGCCTTCAAGATCAAGCATTCAAGTGCCATCAACAAGAAAACTAGTAAGCTTTTGTCAAGCTTCCAACAAGGGAAAAACAACCTTGTGTTTTGGGTTGTGCTTTTCTCTTATTTGCTTTTGAATTTTACTTGTCCTTGTAGTTTTATTTTTTATCTTATTACATTCAAAACTAACCTTGTATCTTGCATTTGTATTGTTGTGTATAGGTAGACTTTCATTTTTGTTATTTAATCCTCATCCTAAGGAAATAAATATTTGTTTTATTATTTTTAATAGGGTATTTGTTGAAAATATTAGAATTAGCATTTAATATCATGTTTAATTTTATGTTTTGACTAATAAAATATTTGTAGGCCCGAACCTTTTAATTTTTGTCAAAAAATTTAATATATGAATGTAATGTCTGACAAAACAAATGGACTTATCTATCAGAGAAATTAATTCGATCCTATTTGATATCTTTTGGAAGGATCCTTCTCAAGCATGTAATCTAGCTATTTATATCCCATTAGATAATGCAAATCTCAGCTTGGTTTTGTTTCATCCTTGCTCTTGTCTACTTATATTAGTTTGGTATTAGAGCAATTATGATGTAGGATCAAAATGTATAAAGCTATTTTATTCCTCAAATGCATTAAATATATAGTAATACAATAGGATGTTACATGGTTAAGTGGTTGCAACAAGTTGCCTCACATGGCCAGCCACTTAACTAATGGTTAACTGAATGCTAACCTAGGAATTTCCACTAACTGCTAGAAGACAAGGGGGATATCTAACAGCTAACAAACATCTAACAAATGCTAACAACTATGTCTTATGTGGGTATACTATGCCTCACGTGCATACAAAGTGTAAAATAAATAAGACATAATAATAATAATAAATATAACTTAGGCTTAAATAAATAAGCCTAAGTATCCTCAACACTCCTCCCAACCATATAAGCATTGGAACCCAATGCTCTCAACAAATGTGGAAAGTCATGGGCCATCTCATGGTGAGGAATCCAGCGAGCCATGTGTGGAAAGTGACCGCGACGAGTGACAAGGTATGTAGTGGAAGAACCCTATCCATTATAATGAGTCTTCATCTTGAAAACTCTATCTAAAATGAGTGGAATATGACGATCAGGTGCCACTACTATTGTAGGGCTGAAAATAGGATCAAGTACCAAAATAGGGTCCTAAAATGGTGTCTCTGGAAAGTGGCGCTCATCCAAAGGAACCCAAACTCTACCTCCAACCTATGGTGAGTGAGGATTGTTATGCTTACACACCACTCCTTGTGGAGTCTCCTGCAAGTCCTGTGGTATCTTTCATATAAGGCTATATCAGTGCTTAGTGAAGGAAGTAACCTTAGCTTGCTCCTCCATGTGTGCAATGGTGGGAGTGGGCAAAGCCAAAGGTAACTTCTGTGGAACAAGTGGTTCAGTAGTTGTAGGTGTACCTAAAATTATGCCAATGGAGTGCATGGCATATTTATCATGAGTGAGAATGGTGGGTTCCTTAACCACTTGCTCTTGTGATTGTTCATCATATGGGAGTGAAACTTCTTCATTTGCATGTTCCTTAGGTGGTGTTTGTTCTTAATTTTGTGTAGGACAAATGCTAGTAGGATCCAAAATGAGTGTTTGACTTAATGGCTTCCTTACTTGCCTACAACTCAACATAAAATTGGAAGTAGGTGTAGTGCTTTGTATCAAGTAGGTTTTACCATGCAACTCCAATATGTAGGTGTTCTTTTTAGCATGATAAATAGCATTCCTATCAAATTGATACCTATAAAGAGCCCACAACAATCCATATCTATGACATCACACCTAACTTTGTCCACAAACTTGTCACCAAAAGCAAAATTCAAGGTGCAAGTATGGGTGATGTTGGATGTGGAGTCTACATCTTTCCACCCAAGTGCATAAGGTTGGTTATGTGGTTTGATGGGAAGTTTCAACTTCTCCACAACAGACTTTGCAATGAGGTTCTTTTGTGATCTGTTATCAATGATATAATCAACATAGTAATCATGTGTCAAGTGGTCTCTAGTGATAAACAAATGGTCACGCCCCCCTTGAGCAAATACATTGGAGATAAGGGTAACTTTCTTCATTTTACCCTTTAAAGCAGGATATTCTTCTTCTATCCCTATAGCCAAAATAGAACCATCTTGTGGTTCCTTATGTGTAGGTTGTACAATTAGGGATTTCTTCTTCTTAAACTTCTCAAAAGTATAGCATTTGGATTTTACATGTCCATGCTTTTTACAAAATTTAAAATACAATGAAGAAGAAGAATCTTTAGCATGAAAGGAAGAAGAATATTATTTAGGAGAAGTGGGAGGAGAAGAAGAATGAGGAGAAGAATGAGAATTGTTCTTCAGCTTCTGTTGATGTTGATTCTCGCATTTGGAAGAGCCCTCTTGTGATGAATGAGACTTTTGATTTGCACCAACTTTCTCCTCTACAAGAATGGCATGATTGAATGCCACATCCAAGGTGAGGAAGACATTGAATTTGATCTCCCTAAAAATCTAATCTTGCAAGCCATGAGTGAATTTATTAATCAACTCCTCTTCTGAATGTTTCACACTAAGAAATACCCTTAACCTATTGAATTGGAAAATGAAATCAGAAATTGACATCCCATAGTTTTACCTCAATCTGTACCACTTTGTAGTGAGGTCACTTCGGTAGTTTAGTGGAAAGAAGGTGTTTTTCAGAATTTGAGTTAATTCTTTCCAAGTCATAGTGGAATTATGGCTCTGTCTTTCTACAATGAGAAATTTTGCTAAACCTGTGAGTTTTAGTGTAGTAAAAGTGGCTTGTTCATCCTCCAAAATTTTAGCATAAGCAAACCAAGTTTGCATATCTAAAATCCATGCAGATAAGACATTTGAATCCCTAGATCCATCATATAGCTTAACCTCACATTTCGGTCAGTGCTAGGCTGTCGTTAGTGGTTTTCAGATAGTCGAGGTTGGTCGGTGCTAGGCTACCATTAGTGGTTGTCGGTAAGTCAAGGTCGATGGTCGTTGCGACTGGTGGTTAGTCAGGTTGTCGGTCTTCGCTGGCACCTGTTGCTGGCATTCGCTTGGTGGTTGCTGAGTGGCTGGCAGCTCCGGCTGGTGTGGTTGTCGATTTTCAAAGGAGGTTTCAGTTTCCACTGTTTGTGGCAGTGATCGAGCAGTGCATGCCCAAAATAGGCTTAAAGGCCTAAATTAAAAAACATCATGCATGAAATTCAACTCTTTTTTTTTATAATAAATATTAATAAAGGTATTAATATTTTATAAAAAAATTATTTTCATGCATCAATATTTTAGTATTTTGCTGAAAAGAGAAGTGAACTCCACTTCAACCTCAAACTTCTCATCCTGTTTTTGGTAGACTCCTCGACAAAACTTCTTCGATAAACCTTCAGTAGATCTACTCCTTCTCATCAAATAAATGGTGTAGGGGTAATTTCTTCCCTCTGCCCTCAGCTTCACTTGGTGTTGTGGATGGCTTCAAGCTCCACTTAACACCTTCCTAGGATCTTGATGGCTAGTTGAAAACTCCAACTAAACACCTAGCAAAAAGTGGATCAAACTTGCCCTCCTTTCTGCAACTTTTTCTCAGGCTAACTAATACTAATGATGTAGGATCAAAATGTATGAAGTTATTTTATTCCTCAAATGCATCAAATATATAGTAATATAATAGTATATTACGTGGTTAAGTGGTTGAAACAAGTTACCTCACATGGCCAACCACTTAACTAATGGTTAATTGAATGCTAACCTAGGAATGTCCACTAACTACTAGAAGACAAGGGAGATCTCTAACAGCTAACAAACATCTAACAAATGCTAACAACTATGTCTTATGTGGGCATACTATGCCTCACGTGCATACAAAGTGTAAAATAAATAAGACATAATAATAATGAATATAACTTAGGCTTAAATAGATAAGCCTAAGTATCCTCAACAGGTTCGCTCCTTTGGAATCTCCCTAAGGGGAGGATTTACCTCTTAGATATTCTGCCCTCCCCCTCAAATCTATTGTAGTTATAACATTTGGTCTCTATAATTAATCTCCATTACCATTTTTGTCTAATTTGTCGATCCTATCAACTTGTTATTCACTCTGATAAGAATCTTTGTGTGACTAAATATTTCGATCACACCTCCTAGTCTATTTTCTATTACAATTTATTTGTTGTTTGTTGTTACTGCATCTAATGTCTTCCATTAGTTGCATTTGCATAGATATTCATATTTCTCTAGTAGACCAATTCTTGGTTGCACAATTTTGGTCGATGTCCCTCCCATTGAAACACCTTCAATTGCTATCAATGATGCAACTAGTATGCGATGTGGCCCTGTCCTAGCCATTGTTTATGTTATTATCTCCATACTATGATTTTGATATGCGAAATTGTGTCACCCAAATGTCCTCGATGCATGTTAAGATGTCTACCAAGTCTCACTTTTTCACTACCACACGTAGTTGAATTGTCAATAGGTTATATTTCTACTATTACATTCCTCGATCGATAGTTTATGCCAACCACATCAGATGGATATTTTTTGTAGTAGATAATCACACTAGAATATCAAATTTTGGCCTAATTTTTTTTTTTTTGTCATTCTATTTATTCTATTTGCCTCTTGAATATTGTTGGTCATATTTATCATTGGATAATACTTGTTAAAAATATCACTTGTATTTCAACACACAATGACCTCGCCTATGGCTTCATATTCTTCTAGAGAAATACATGGTAGCTCATTTCCATCGTGTCATTCATGAACCCAAAGTAAGTTGTATGTTGGTTATGGATGTTTGTTGTTTGAAAATGGATTTGGGCTTGTAGCAAGGCTAACACACAATAATGGCTTATCATTTGACCATGTAATGAAGGTTGGTATTTTGTTCTCATCTATTTGAAGTAAAATATGGATTATTCAACCTTAAAATTTATAATATTGAGTAGCTTATCCCAAGTAATATTTTTTCCTCCATGTTGCATCTTATTTTTTATATTCATCATAATTTTGATGTGTTGCCTTGCACTCCCTCTTCAATATTCATTTGAATGTCTGGTTGTTATTCATCTAGTCTCATTTTTTTTAACTTGACTAAATATTTCAACTAATGTTTGTGATATTTCCTATAGTAAGAGATCTTGCTCCAAACTACTCGTTCCCACTACAGACGTCTCAATGTCTCTCCTCCAGTAGGTATTTTTTGGACACATGGATGCAACTCACATTGTAGCAACCCCTTAACCTCCTATTCTAGCTTATTGCCATCACGTTCAACTCTAATATTGTTCTTCAATGCATTACCATCAGAAATTTCTCTTGTATTGAATTTCACTTAAGGTAGGTACTAGAGACATTCATTTGAATGGTAATTTTATTTGACATCTGGCCTTGTCATGTTTTGGTTTCTATTTTGTTTTTTCCAAGTCCACACATTTTGGATTTTATTACTTGATTTTGAGTGTTGAGAATGCGAAGTTTTAGCTAGCATTATTTGCAGACATTAGAGAACTTACTTTGGAGGCCACTTTTGTCATCTACCATATTCAGGTGGTTGTTTTATTTTGGTGTGGATGTGTATGGGTACATAAAACATGGCACCCCCTACCAAAAATCTTGTGGATCTAGAGGTGACACCTTACCCACCTACCACCTTTATATTAACCATGTGCAGCTTATCCTATATTATATTTGTGCATTACTTTGAGTACGGGCCCAATTAGAACTGATGAATAACAGTATCTCAAATCACACATGCTATGTGGAGGCACTCAAGTGGTTTTTTTTTGGACTACTATAAGATTTTTTTTGGTGTGACATATTCCATGCTTTGTGGGAATATTGTTTGGGAGATGCATATTACCTTTTATTTGCATATGAAACAAAATGTGAAAAACAAAGGAGGTTTAAATAATGTTTGAAAATTCATTATTAAAGAATATTTTCCTCGAATATTTCTAATGCTATAAATTGAAAGGCAACCTAATATCCCTTCTTTTACTGCTAAAAGAGCCCTGTTGTTTTTATCACAAATGAAGGTTTTATTCATACCCGAACATAGCCTTATTTATAGTCGTTGGAAAGCTCTTTTCAAGATAGATCTAGTAGAAGCATAATATTTCTATTTTATAAAGGTCTATTTTGACCTCTGATGCTCTAAAATGTTTGTTGCCCAAAATTATTTTCATCAACTTGATATATCTTGGAGTTCATTTTTTTGTTGTAATTAATAGTGTTGACACTCTCCACCATAATGTAAGTGAACCTAGTAGCTAGTGATCTCCTCTATCACACATGATGGCTATAGTGACTAGTTATCCATACAATCTTGTAGGATGATAAAATCACCATAAGGGTACTTTTTATTTTTTTATTGTAGGCTCTTCTTTCAAGTAATTGTGTTATGTCAAAACAAATCCACTTTTGACATTAGAAAAAATATTGTGTCAATCTTATTCTATGTCTTGTTTGATATTCGAACAAGTGTTGTGGCAACCTTATGTTATGAGGCAAGTTCTATGATAGACTTATCCTCTTATCTATTAAATTGGATTTGACTTTGATTTTTGTATTAGAGACTACCATCTAGACACGATATCATTCTGGGGATGATCATAAGACCATGATCCTTTTGTATGTGATCAATAGGCATCACATGGGTACTCCTACCATCAAAGTTGTCTTAGCCCTCTAGCGACACGTATCTCTCAGTGGATTTCAATATTTCAACTTTTTAGCTTGACTTATGTCTTCATCAGCAAGACTCATTAAATTTCATAGGGCAACATTACATCAATTAGTTTTGCATCAACTTCTATATTTGGTTCATTTGATCCTTAGCTATATTGACTCCTGCTCCTACTAGGTCACTTCTTATTTTGGCTCTAGATTTTGCTTTCTTGATAGATGGATTGTAATTCTCCTTCCCTATTTGTACACATTGGATTCTAATGCTTCTATAGGGGGATGAATGATAAGGATTAGCATTAGAATTTAGTATTATGGTTTATTATGTATTTTGGCTAGTAAATGATTTATAAGCCCAAACCTTTTAATTTTTGTTAAAAAGTTTAATATGCAAAAGTAATGTCTAAAAAAACAGATGGACCTATCTGTTAGAGATATTAATTTGATCTTATCTGATATCTTCCAAAAATATCCTTCTCAAGCATGTAATTTGGATATTTATAGCCTGTTTAGTAATGCAAATTTCATCTTGATTTTGTTTCATCCTTGCACTTATCTGGTCATATCATTTGTACTCCCAAGTTAGAGCCCTTCTTTATTGACATTATAACCCTAGATCATCTTGCAATTAATCTTGTTACTATGCTCTTATAAGCAAAAGTGTTACCAAATTATAGGTTGGTGGTACTATTGGTCACTGGTTTACATAGATCAAAAGTGTCAACACTAAGCAAAAGCATTGGTGGTGTTATCACGATCTAATGGCACTTTCACAACTTGACATTTATTTCTTATATTCTATCATTTTATCATCTCAATATAACTAAATTGCTGCTTAAGGAAGTCTAACCTCTTTTGTCAACTTAGATAGGCCCCTTTACCACTAATTGTATCTTTCTTCATTTGTTTTATAAGTCAATCAATAGCACCATCAATAGGTGATAGCACCAACAACGCTTCTACAAACTGGTGGCGCTTTTGTCTCTATGATAAAAATAGGTCATTATATCCCTAACCTTTGTCATATAAGCATTTAGGATTAAATTATGTTTGTTATATGTGTAAACTAGGTTTTATTTTCAATTTATTGGTAAAATAAATAAAAAACGGAAAGAAAGAACTAATTAATCTCAATCATTTAGAAGATCAACTTAATATTTAAGCTTTGGCATCAAATCAAAATTATATATAGCTTCATCTTAGGCTTTGTTTGCTATATCTTCTTGTAACCTTCCCTCTTAAAATAAAAAGTGATATTTTATTCTTCATCAAAATCAAAAAAAACATTTTAATTTTAAACCTTGATTGTTACATTTATATATATTAAAATTAAACTTATATATATATTAAAAAAACTTATAAGTTTATTGATTGACCATCAATAAACTTATCATCGAAGGAGACTCATTGCACTGTATCAACTGCCTCAAAGGTACAACTAAGCCTCCCTGGTCCCTAGCTTCAATTTTCTAAGAATGCAAGGCTCTAGTTGGCAATTACCCAGAATTAGTCATTAAGCATCAGTACCGGGAAGGAAACAAAGCTGCGAACTGGCTAGCTAACAAGGGAGTCGGTGAATCTGACATTCAAGTGTGGAGAGACTCCTTCCCCATTGGCCTAAGGAACGATCCTACAAGTTTCAATGTTTGCACAATGTGAGTTATTGCCAGGGGGATTGGTATGGTCTGTTGATGCTCTAATCACCTACGCCACGCTGGCAAATCCCATCCACAAATGTATCCACAAGCATCTCAATAATTTCTAGATTGAGGACAGTTGGAACCCGATCAGTTGGTCTGCACGTTGCCTGCCGACCACGGAGTCTTTCCATGACATTCTCAGGGAGGGTTTGTTCGAAATCAGAGTCAACATCAACTCCTGTGCCCATCGGTTATGGAAGTTTGGTAAATGGAAGGAACACCGGTCCAAAGGCATTCACAAGCGACAGTTTCCTTGGAGCGCACCCCTGATTTCCAACGTCCTCACAAGCATAATTATGAATACCCGACCCCTTTCCCATGCAGGAAACCCTTTCAGGATGTTAAGATGGAGGATTCTCAATTCTGGTGCGTGGACTTCTCCCCATACCCGAAAAAATATGAGCTCTTTACGGTGGCGTTGGCAGTTGTTCATCGTCCTCAGCACCCTTCCTGGAGTCTGTTCCCTTGGCGAAAATCGGACATGTCACGAAATCACGACACTTTTTGTTTCTCTGCTTGCCTGCCCATTTTGAATCGCGAAAATGCAACATGTCGCGATATCGTGACACTTTTTCTTTCTTCTCTTTTGGCTACGAAAATGCAACATGTCGCGATATTGCGACACTTTTCTCTTTTGGTCGCGAAAATGCAACATGTCACGATATCGTGACACTTTTTCCTCCTTTGGTCGCGACAATGCAACATGTCGCGATATCGCGACACTTTTTCCTCCTTTGGCCGTGACGATGCAACATGTCGCGATATCGTGACACTTTTTCTCTTTTGGCCGCGATGATGCAACATGTCGTGATAGCGCAACACTTTTTCTCTTTTGGCTGCGATGATGCAACATGTCACGATATTGCAACACTTTTTCTCCTTTGGCCGCGACGATGCAACATGTCGCGATATCGTGACACTTTTTCTTTCTTCTCTTTTGGCCGCGAAAATGCAACATGTCGTGATATCGCGACACTTTTCTCTTTTGGCCGTGAAAATGCAACATGTCGTGATATCGCGACACTTTTTTCTCCTTTGACCGCGACGATGCAACATGTCGCGATATCGCGACACTTTTTCTCTTTTGGCCGCGATGATGCAACATGTCGCGATATCGCGACACTTTTTCTCCTTTGGTCGCGACGATGCAACATGTCGCGATATTGCGACACTTTTTCTCCTTTGGCCGCGACGATGCAACATGTCGCGATATCGCGACACTTTTTCTCTTTTGGCCGCGACGATGCAACATGTCGCGGTATCGCGACACTTTTTCCTCCTTTGGCCGCGACGATGCAACATGTCGCGATATCGCGACACTTTTTCCTCCTTTGGCCGCGACGATGCAACATGTCGCGATATCGCGACACTTTTTCCTCCTTTGGCCGCGACGATGCAACATGTCGCGATATCGCGACACTTTTTCCTCCTTTGGCCGCGACGATGCAACATGTCGCGATATCGCGACACTTTTTCCTCCTTGCTTTCTCCCTTTGCTTTGGACCGCGAAAATGCAACATGTCGCGATATCGCGACACTTTTTTCTCCTTGTGGTGTTTTGCTTTTTCTTTGATCTTTAGCATATGGGCCACTTCGGTCTTCTTGGAAAACATGCAAAAAAGGTGGGTCCCCAATTTTGGGGTACGTTGTGGAGCAGCCACAACACCTCCAAATGGTGAATTTCTTTGTTTAAGTTTCACTTTCCCTTTTTTGATTAGCCTCTGGTCATGTTTCCCTTTAGTTAGTTCTTCTAGTTGGTTCCTCTGGGCGCCTTTACCTTAGGTAGCCCCTGCTGTTTTCAGGCTTTCTCGTTCTGCTGCCGCCGTTCTTCCCCTTTGCCTCCCTCTTCGAAGGCCCACGGCTGTTTTGTACAAGGTGTAGGGACCTTTCAACACCCTTTCAACCAATCAAAAACAAAACGTAAGTAATACAATAAAACTAAACTTAAAGTTAACCTTTAGTAACTCGCAAGCGGGTTGAATATTGAAAGTCCCGCAAACTTTTGTAAACAAAGCGGGTTGAATATAACCTTCAAAAGAATATTCAAAGTCGCGCAAACTTTTCTAAACAAAGGTTTCTCCTAGATAATTCCTTATAAATTCGAGTGCGGTTGTTCAAGGAGCACACTCCACACAACAACTACGTGAGTGCCCATTATTTATTTTCGTGTTTATCAGGGACGACTCAAACGGTTGTTTATATCTCCAACGAACTTTTTTCGAATTTTTACATAAATAAATTGGAAACTGTCAACCATAGCCTGATTCATAGTTTAGCTAACTTTGGAAGAGGGCTACAAATTTTGGCTTTAATATACGCCTCATCCATTCTCATCATGTCTTTTCGTGCACTCCAGAAGTCAGGAATCGAATAGATCACATAAAACCTTATAAGCTTACACTAACTTGCGCAATCAGGAAATTTTTATTTTCTTATAAAAAGATTAGACTGCTGTATTAGCCACTGTACATATATAATAATAATAATACAATGAATCAGACCTCCTTATGAGGCCGAGGTTCATAGGACAGGCTCTTCAAGAGCAAATATTTGGGGTCCCCGTGCGTGGAGGGGCACAGAGGAAGCCATGTCCAGGAGCCCCGTCTCAGGCTGTAGACGAGCATCTCTATGCTGCCGTGGGCCCTGAAACACACGTTATCGCCCACGCCCACGCACTCGAACCAGTTGGAGCATGAGTTCCGCTGAAAATCCTCACACAACGCTCTCGGCATCCTCGCAATCTCCTTCCAATGGAGATCACAAAACTCCCAAACAATCATATCGACGAGAACATTATCCTCCTCGATGGCACCCACCAGAAGCACAGAGGACCCGCAGGCGAGCAGCCGCGGCCACACGTTGCTCCCCTGCGCCACCGGCATCGACAGAACCCTGCAGCTCCCGTCGCCGTCCACATCGCAGACCAGAACTCCGGGTGGCTCAACAGTCATACAGAAGAAACGCCCCCTGCAGAACACCAGCGCCTCGTTTCTCACGGCCAAACGCTTAGGCAGGTCCGCCACAATCGCCTTCCACGATTTGGCGGCGGAGTCGTATACCTGCACGAGGGCCGAGTTCAGCCTGGACTTGCCAAGCACGACCACTTTGTAGCCATCGTCGGCGGCGCCGACGATCCCGCGGGCCATGACCGTCGTCAGCGCGGGCTCCATCTCGGGGAGCCGCAGCCGTTTCCGGCTTAGGGGATTGCAGACGGAGAGGTGGGGAAAGGCGTGGCCGAAGCAGGAGTAGGTAGGGATGTCCATCAAGATGAGCCCCGCGGCCGATCCCTTGTAATTGATGCCGCATTTTTCCTCGATAAACGAAAGGGATAACGTTTGCCAGGAGTTTGAGGCGAAGGAGTAGAGAAGGCATCGCATTTGGCTCTTGGGCATGCAGAGCATAAGCAGGGGATGCCGTTCGCCGGAGGCGTCCGCCCAGCCGCGCAGGAAATATTTGGAGGATAGGAGGTCGTTCCATCCCCTGCACACGGCGCGCAGCCGAGAAACGGAGTCCCACGGCAGCCGCGCTAGAATTGCCCACTCTATCAAATGCTCCGGCAATTCGCTCCATCGGATGCTGGTGATTTCTCCCATTTCGCTCTTCTCTGCTTTGCTCAAAAGCCTCGCTAACAGATAATTGTTTATCTGCTAGTTTTTCTATGGAGAAATCCTTCCTACACGAACATGACGACATCGGCATAGAACTTTCAGTTTTTATACTATTTCTAAAGGTGAGCCATCCTTGTTGCCCCCACCGCCACCCCCATATTTCTGGGTTAAAAAATCCATTTTTCTATAGGAAATATATAGTTCTTTACCTTTTTTTAATGTATTATGCTGGGTCTTTCCCTCTGAAAGCAGCACAACAAGGCTTTAGATCACGGATTTTATGTGGGCGGTGAGAAGAAGTGTCTGATTTATCTTAAAGAAGACTGATAATGACATAAGAGGCCAGATTCTTTGTCCACGATGTCACCATAGCTGAATATCGTTTTAAAAACCTTAAGGCAACATCGATTACGAAGCGAGGAAATTCTAGGACCAAACAAATCCGGGGACTTGTGTGTCACTTGGATAATTTTCCAAAATATCGATATTTTTTTTTGTTATTTGTAATCAAACACAGTGGTTTGAACTCTCCCTCTATCCCATAAAACTAATATCGATATTTTTATTATTAAATAAATTTGTTTTTTTAGTTTCTCACGGACACGTCTTAATAGTTAAATATTTGTTTTTAGTAATCCTTTTTGCCGTCCATAATCAGTGAACCAATTCAAACAACCAAGTTTTTGTCCACACATACTAGTTGATATATTTTAAGTTTTCATTGAGATTTGTAAAAAAACTTAATTTAAAAAATTAATAATTTTTATTCAATAAAAAATAAAAAAGATTATAATAAAAAGGAGTTGAAAAATTAGAGTAAGGGGTGTAAGGTCATCTAAAGATAACACCGTAAAGATGAAGCCTGCAAATAACAAAATTAGCTCTTAAAATGGCGAATAAACATCATAGGCAAAGGGAGCAGCTTCTAGTGGAGATCGAGCCTTGCCTTGAGGTTGGATAATATTGCTTCTAGACCTGTGACTTGAGGTTGGATAACGTTGCCTCTCGACCTGCCACGTTCAGGCCTTAAACAAATAAAGGGACTTGAAACAGAGGTCCATAAAGAAATAAAAGGACTTTAACAGAGGGAGGTTAAGAAGATTTGTCAAATGCGTCAAACTCATCAATCAACTTGAAAATTTACGAATGAATCTGAACAATAAAAAAATAAAAAAAAGAACACCCTAATCTTTCCATTCATAGAAAACTAACTGAAAATAGAAAACTAACTAAAAATTAAATCTACAAAATAGATAGCATTTTCCAAAATGGAAACAAATTAAAATCCAATATTTTTAATTTATTTTTATTTATTTATTTTTATTTTTAAGTAATACTTCCTACATATTTACTATGGGGATTGAACCTGAATTACATCACCGATAATGCAAATAACATCCTTATCGATAAACCACACTCACAAAAATAAAATATTCAATAGAGTAAAATAAAATGAAACGATATCGTCGCCCAACTCTCATGGCACAAGACAAATCATGCAAGATATAATCAACAATGCATGTCACGACGAACCTCTTGTACAATGTAAGTTGTTAACCAAATCCTTAAAAACAATTACTTTTACACGCTAATTGACTAGTGTCTTTATTATTCTTTTTAATACGATCCTTAAAATTGATGAGTGTAGATTATAAGAAATTTCTTATGACAAAAGGTCATCTTCCTAAAAGAATCTTAAATCGCATGGGATAATTTTGTTTTTTATAGGTGGTATAGGTAGGCCACAGTTTCTATTTGCATAATAAAATATATATGTTTTGGGATATTGTAATAATTTTGGTTATTTTTTAAAAGGTTTAAGGTTTAACTCTTAGTGTAGGTAAGCATGTGAGGGGTGGGTGTATATGGTTATGTGTGGTGCAGGTGAGCATGTGAGGGGTGGGTGTATATGGTTATGTGTTTAGTCTCTATTGATAAGCTTAACTTTTACCCTTATAAGAAGTGCATTGGCTAGTCCAAATGACATGACTAACCACTTGTACAAGTCCTCTTTAGTTTTGAAGGTTGTCTTCCACTCATCTTCTTATTTGATACGGATTCGATGATATCCGCTCTTCAGGTCAATCTTTGTGAAGTACTTTTCTCCACTCAAACAATTCATAAGGTCGTCCATCCTTAGCAATGGAAATTTGTATTTGATTGTAATCTTGTTAATAGCTCGAGAGTCTGTACACATTCTCCATTCTCCATCTTTCTTTGGTGCTAGTATTGCAGGTACTATACATGGACTCAAACTCTCTCGAATCAATATTTTCTTCAATAGCTCTTGAACTTGTATGTTCAGCTCCTCATTCTTTGCAAGAGTCGTTCTATGGGCTGCCTTATTTGGTAAACTGGATCTTGGTATCAAATCCATCTAGTGACTAATATTCCTCACTGGTGGAAAACCTTCAGGTACATTATCTGATACAATATCTTGGAATTCTCCCAACAGATCTGAGACTTCTACTGGTATATCTTCACATTTTCTTCATTAACTCTATGAATCAATGCATAGCACATATGCTCGTGCTTCATACAATAAAAAAAAAATCTACCATCAACTAAACAAATTCTTGCACTACTACATACCTTTTATTCCACCTCCTTCAAGGGTTTCAACTTGTGGTGAACTCCATCCTTTGGCAAGGAATAAGTGTTGGCATGTCCATCATGTACTGCACGCCGATCAAATTGTCACGACCTCCCCAATAGCACATGACAAGCATCCATGGGCATGATGTCACACAGTACCTCATCATGGTAATTCCCAATTTTGAACTTCACTAAACATTGCTCTTTGACCAAAGTTGTATCGTCTTTCTACAACCATGCAATCTGATAAGGATGCGGATGTCTCCTTCTCTCCATATATAGTTTGTTAACCACCTCCTATGAAACTAGGTTATCAGTGCTACCATTATCAATGATAACATTACAAACTTACCTTCACATTTGCACCTTGTGCTAAATAAAATCTTCTTCTAGACTGGATCTTTCTCCTCATTTAGCAAGGCTCTCCTTGTGAAAATAACTCCTCCTACCTCTTCAGAATGCTTAGATTTAGCACCTTCATCTGCATAAGAAACTCGTGCATTACCTTCAGGTCTCTTATTCGTCCTTCCTTTATGTTGTGGACACTCGTAAGCTTAATGTCCTTCTCCACATTGGAAACAAGTTCCATGAAATCTTTCTCTTCTAGGTCCTTGTCCAAACCTTTCTCTTCCTCTTTGATCACCATTAGTTTGCTCACGAGGACGGTAGACATTATACCCTTTCTGGTTTTGACTATTGCTAACTTCTCTATTCTTCTTTTGGTATTTATTTAGTTCTCCATATGGTCTTCTTCTAGTCCTGCCACCACGACCTCTTTCTCTCTGCTTGCTTTCAAATCTTATATTCAACTTCTCTTCTACCTTTAGGGTAAACTAATAAGCATCTTCTATGTTAGTCATTTTGACCAAACTTAGCTCTTCTTGAATACTTGACTTCAATACATTTATATAACGAGATACCTTCTCCTTTTTGGCCTGAGAATGTCATGTTCTGATCATGACCTTGTAGAACTCTTTTGTATACTCTTTGACAAACTTACCTTCCTGTCTCAAACCCTTCATTTTTTTGGCTAATCTAACTCATAATCAACTGAAATGAACTGTCGCTTCAACTTCTCCACCATTCGATCCCATCTTCTTATTATTTTTTTTCCTCTTCTATTTCTATCTAGTTGTACTTCCACTAGATATTAGCGTGACCTTTCAGCTTGGTATTTGCAAATTTTACCCTCTCAAAATCTTCCACCTCCTCATACTCAAAGTACTCTATATCATTGATCCAATCAATCAATTTTTTTGGGTTAAGATTCCCAAAAAATATAGAAACATCAATCTTCGACCTTTTTTCAATCTTGGATATGGCCCTAAATAATATGACTTGATCAGACTCTACTGCATCATGTTCTTCTTCGAATTGGGCTTCTTCAACTTTGTCTTCACTTTCATCTTCTCTTCTTGGCTCAAAACCTGTACGCAGCTCCTCTTGCAATGCTTGAACTTATCTCTATAGGGCTCTAAAATCCTCTTCTAGTACCACAATATTCTCTCCACCATCATGGATTTTTCGTGGAGGTATTCTGATCACTTTTCTCACAACCCACAATCCCAAGTCCTGGTGCAAATTACCTCATGTTCGGTGATCTATTTACACACTCAGGAACTAACGCTCTAATACCACTTAGTGAAGGGTAACTACACCAAACGCTCACACAATACTCACAAAAATTTAGAAGAAATACAATATCTGATATTATTTTATTGAAATGAAAATACAAAATCAAAAATTACAAGGTTATGACCACAAGGCCGATTCTATTACAAAGAAATCTGCTAGAAATCTACAAGCTGGAGCCACGATCCGTCATACTGGACTACCTTTAGTAAATATTTGTTCACCCTTTAACAAATTCCATGGAAGATTCTGGAAAGCGCAAATCTTGTTTTCCCGTCGTTCATTTTCCAGCACAAGAAGATATTTTGGTGGTACAACTTCTCGGAGCCATAAATTTTGACTCGGTTGTTCGATTGGCTATTATAATATATCGTTGGAAAGCTTGCAAAGAGATATACAAAAATGAAATTATCTAATTTTCATCCCTTTTTGGGGCTTCTAAGGTCTTCAAGTTTCATTTTTAAACTTTATTGGCGATATTTCTCGAGACGAAAATTTTAATATCTCTCAAACCGTTCAGGCTATTAGGGTTATTCTTTCGCCACTGGATACAATTTTCAATTTCACTCCTTGGGATAAATTTTCAATTCCATACATGCCTATTTAGGCTGACTTAATAAAAATATTTGATGATTGTTTCTCGCCTTTTTGGACTTTTGACTGACTTACACCTCTCAATTATCATCATGGACTCCAAAACAACTAAAGAAATCTACAACTAAAAGATAAACTGTAAATTTTTGGTGATGCAAGATTACCCTTACACCACTGGATACTCCTACATCAGATAGTATAGGTAGAAACTAATATCCTAATCTGGAATATATGGAAGGAAAGAAACAACCACATCTTCAAACAATATAAAATCATCCACTATATTTGGAAAAAGATCACAACTAACATAGAAGATACAATTCAACATACACTGATGTATCCACAGGAATCCCACCAACAATTGGAATAGATCATGAGTCAATTTAAAAATATTCCTAAGGTTGTTAATCAAAAAATGGTAATCATAAGGCACCTAAAAGTAGTTAGAAAAGGTAAGTGGAAAAATCCCCAGAGGATTAGGGAAAAGTTAACACAAATAGAGCATCATGGGGGAATCTAGGAATAGCTAGTGTAGGAGGAATAGAAAGATACTCGAATGGGACCCTAGTTTTCACCTTTGTAGAGAATCTTGGCATTTTTTCCAACAACCTAGTAGAGGGTTGTGGCATCCTTAGAGGGCTCAGCAGTTAAGGTAGGTTGGAAGAAGGTCTAGATAGAATTTGACTCATAAGTCATGATCAACCATCTGAAGAATCCAAGGGAGAATAGGAAGCTTGATTGGAGACTAAGAAGAATCATAGAGAAGATTAAAATGGTACAAACAATATTTCTATTTGTGAAATACAATCACATCCCTAAAGAACAAAATAGAGTTCCATATGTGATGGCCAACTAGGCTCTAAACAAAGGCAACCTCACTTGTTATGACTATCATCCAAGATAGTGGGCAACACGGACTAGGGAAGATATTCTCTCTATCTTATCTCTTGATGGTAGCATCATTAGATGTATCATTAGTTTATTCCTATTATACATGGGTTACTATAGTAGATTAGTTGATAGAGAATGTAACATTATTTATTCTGCTAAATCCTAGATCAAAAGCCTATGTCCGTGGAAAGATAGACGAGGTATCTCTTCTAGTTGAATTCCGTAATATAAATTCTTTTTTACCAAATTTTTTTAAAACAAAGATAGTAGAAACAAAATTTAATAATAAACATTATCGTTTGAACTAATTACAATTTGAATAAAGGCACTTAAAATTTATGTTTTAAATTAACTGAAAATATTTTAAAGCATGTTTTTAAACATTAATATAATAAAAAAAAAATTATGAATGCTTCAAGATAAAAATAAATATTTTTTTGTTAAAATCTTAGTTTATTTAGAATTGGATATATGATTAGGTTCTTTGAATATGTAATAAGTAGTAAATTGGCATAAATAAATGCTTTAAGGGTGTGCAATTATAAATGTTATATCTATTCAAAGCTAGAGAAAATACCTTATTAAAAGAAGAATGACCTCTACAAGGATCTCAGTTTTTTCAGTTTGATCTTTAAAAGTTATGATGACAACTAAAATATGAAAGGATTATGTTCAAATAATAGTTCACACCAATGGGTTGCATCCCATGTACAAGAGTATTGCAATTGCCAGTAAGGGTATCTAATTCGTCAAGTTCATGGTAATTGTTAGAAATCATAGAGAAATTAATTTTATTAGCTCTACAAAAAGACTTAATTTTATCATTTAAATAAATTGAATATCTTATCATAGGGGCTTGATTTATCTCATTACATTATTCTTTTCTTGTTTATACAACCTCTTAAAAATGATGTTGGTGGAAGAGAGATAGAAAAACTTAGAAGGGGTATTTGTTGTGGGGATAAGCATGCTAGAAATTGTTGAAACCACAAATTCGATACATATGCACCTTTAGGGAGGATGGGTCATTTCAACTAAAAATTATGATGACAACTAAAATATGAAAGGAATATGTTCAAATATTAATTCATTCCAATGAGAGAACACCTTATTAACAGAAGGATGACCTCTACAAGGATCTCACTTTTCTATAGTTGGGCCTTTAAAAAAATATGATGACAGCTAAAATATGAAAGGAGTATGTTCAAATAATAACTCACACCAATGAATTGCATCCCATGTAGAAGAGTATTGCAATTGACAAGAAGGGTGTCTAATTTGTCAAGCTAGTGGTAAATGCTAGAATTCATAGAGAAATAAATTTTTTTAGCTCTACAAAAAAACTTAATTTTATCATTAGATCAATTGGATCTCTTATCATAAAGTCTTGATTTATCTTATTACATTATTCTTCTTCCTATCTATAAAACCTCTTAAAAGTGATGTTGGTGAAAGAGATATAGAAGAACTTAGAAGGGGTATTGTCTTGAAACCACATTAGCTAGAATCTAAACGGATCATGACCAGGTCTAGTCTTCCACACTTCCACCAACATTAGCCAATGATCTAATCTTGCATTGTTCAATGTTTGTGCTCTTGGAATATATCCATTGCTCAAAAACTCTGATAACATAAAACTATCTAGTATTTATAGAATGTATGTTGGGCCCTCCCTTTTGCTAAACCAGATCATCATATCATTTTTTGGTTAGATATCTACAATATGAAGATATCTAATATTTTTTTATCAAATGCTAATATAGCGGAGACCTTGGAGAAGTTATTTTGTTTTAACTTCTTTGCAAGAGAGGGTTTTGGGATCAAAATCCTAAGGGAGAGTGTGATTTTGCAATTGGGCAGAATTACCACTCAACAAGATCCCAATATGTCTTTCCAAATGCAATCTTCCTCATAGATCACTTCCAAGGCTCACACCAATGGTAATTCGATTCCATTATTCCTACTAGTGCATTAACATCATCCATAGATAGAGAAAAGTAACATGCAACATTCATATAATGCAAAACACTAATCTATCATTTTGAAATCATACAATGGCATGAAAGAACACTATGCAATGTGATTCTTCATTCATTACTCTTCAATGAAATATTATAATCACTAACAACTTCTACAAGGATACACAATGAACCAATAATTCCACACAATAATCAGATAGATGCATTTAATAATCAGACTCATCAAATCGGACTTATAAAATTGAAAGGGAGCATTATATAACGTCTGACCAGGCTATTCCAAGTGGTTCTTGAGGCAATTTGTTATTCACAACTACCCATGTATAATATAAATATTAATTACATCCTTTTACTAAGTCTAATCATATTATTTATCAAATTCATTTGCAATTACAACTCAAATTTTATTTCATCTGCATTTCATTGCACCTTGTACATTTTAGCTCCAGTTTGTACATTTTGCTTTCTCCTTGTATGTTTTACTCCGCTTTGTACATTTTTCCAAAACTATTAATGTTGTCAAAACTACCAAAACTAGGCAAATCCTCTTGTCACTTCTTCTTCTTCCAGAATGTGTATTTGTTGCCTACATATTCCTCCTTGTTCTCCATTGGTGATATTCCATAAGTTGGATTATTATATAAGCTTGATGCAAGACTAAAATCTATATGATGACCAGTGCTTCTCATGGGTGGAAACCCATCTTTTGAAATGATCTCTACATAGTTTTCTAGAAAATCCTTCACTTCATGTGGGATTTCATGAATGTTGTCCACTATCCTTTCTTTTGTGGGTTTAGCGATGAAATCAAAACATGCTTCCTTATTCATTTCCTTCAACAATTATTTTTTCATTTCTAAGCACACTGTAGGACTATTGTTCACCTTTTCTCCTATGTACTTCAATGGACTTAATGTGTACCTCTTGTCATCCTTATCAGTAGTGTAGGTGTTCACCCTACCATCATGCACTACCTTTCTATCAAACTACCATAGTCTACCCAATAAAATATGACACACATACATCGATATGATGTTGCATAGAATTGCATCCCTATAAGATTCAATTTAGAAATCTAACATATATTGTTCATTTACAAGAATTTTATGCCCCTTTTATAGCCATGAGACTTTGTATGGGTTTGGGTGTTCAATCTTCTTCAACCCATTCTTTTCTACCATTTCTATAAACACTAAGGTATTCATACTATTGTTGTCTACAATCACCTTACAATATTTACCTCTTGATTTACAAATTATTCTAAACAAGCTCCTTCTTTGTTAAAGCTCATGCCCCTCCTTTATTAGTTTCAACAATACTCTTTTCATCATAAGAAATTCTCCTTGTTCTAGTTCTTCCATTTTCTTTAATGAAACAATACTACCTTCATCTACTTATACAATTTGATTATGGGTTTCCTTTCCATGTTCGCTAATCTATTATGCTTAAGGATATTCAAATTTTGTATGTCCTTCCAATCATCTATAGTAGTTGCTAGTAAAACCGCATCCTCTACCTCTACCAAATCCACCTCATCTTCTTGATGATTCACCTTTTTCTTGGGTACTTTGGCTTAAATCACTTTGAAAATTACTAGCTTCTCCTTCTTGCATATGATTCCCTCTACCACCATTTAATTGTTCTCATGCAACACAAGTTCCATTTCTATTCATGAACTTAAGATGCATAGTAATCACACATGCAATGAAGTTCTCACGATGACAAGAAAATTCTTAAGACAACATAGCGATATCCCTTGTATGACAATATTTTCTTTATGTTCACTATCTTCCATTGCATGATCACACTCATAATACAAGCTACATTATCCCTTGTATAATGTTGTACAATTGTATAATTAGATTAATCAAATGGAAGATTTTTTAACTATACAACAATCTCAAGTTGAGTTATATGAAAGGCAAATTCAATTGTACGACCACCCTTGTTGTACAACCAACATCTCTTGATAGTATAGTACTACTTTAAGATATATGCCTCTAGATGGTCTTACTTAGCACATCATTCAAATGATAATAGTGGCCTTTGTATTGGATGGTATCCTATAATGAACAATGATCACATGTTCATGGCTCACATGAGTCCAATCTATCGATGTCACACAATAAGCTCTTGGATATCAACAAATGTTGTCTCCTTCAAACAACATACTTACCTCGACTACTACTATATCTAACTTCTCCAATAGAATTATACCCTGCAAACAAAAGGTTAACTAATACACGTTTCTAGTATCTCTAAACATTTATCATTTACACATAAACATAGGATAGTTTAAAATTTGAAAATAATTTTATTCTATTGAAACATAAATACAATAGATAATTAATTCTTCTTGATTTGTCTTACTCCTATTTACTTCCAAACGGTCTCTCTCCTAGCTCTATCTTTCAAAGTATTTCTTCTATTTATTTGTCCTATTGTTTCTCTATCTCACACATAATTTTAGACCTTCACTCTAGATATTCCCCTCTTCTTCCTACTAATTCTTCTATCTCCCTCTTTCCAGGTCTTCCATTCTCTCTCTACATCCCTATGTCCATTTAGACTCTCTTCTCTCCCTCTTAGGATGTTTCATTCCATCCCTTGGATATATCTCCTTTCTTTTATTCCTCTAATTGTTTTTCTCTATGTTTATCCCTTTATATTCTACTTCTCTTTTTCTATATTCTCTACCCTTTCACTTCTCCTTGGTTATATCATCCATGGCCACCTTTCATTTCCATTTTTGCTTCTTTTTTCTCTTCTCTAAAATTTTATGTCGCTTTGCCTTTTTATCAACTCCTCTTTTCTCTTCATCTCTTTATCTTTCACACAAAAGGTTAGTATATGCAACAATGACAATTATGTACAAGAGGTGGTTACCTAACCGGTAACTATTCAGATGGCATACATTAGATGGGAACCCATTTCTAAGAAGCCCAACCCATAGGTTGGGTGGCATAATCCCATGGATAAATGTTCCCCCTTATGTCAAATACATACCTACTACTACATGATTTCCAGTGGATTTCTAATTATTTTCTCTTCTTTTGGTTGTTAGTTTATAATTCTTATAACCCTATTTGTTTACAAGTCAAACCCATGCATAGGCTTATTGGGGTGTGCTTTCATACCACACATTTTTGTTGTGAATAGTATACTCTTATTATTCTATTAAGTAATATAATATCACTTTTCAACAAAAAATAGTTTCTAATTTTGATGATAAATAAAATTGAATCTTGTCTTGGCTCCTTATACATAAATTTATCATGAAGCTTTGAGGATTAATTCACTCTAGAGTTTAGAAGAAGGATCAAAGGATCTAAATGAACTCTTTGCCTGATCAATGATGCTACTTCTACCTACTCTAATATGATGTTGGATTTCACACCTATTTTTAGAAATAAACAGAAGCAATCTACCCACTACCATCTTATATAAAGAGTTTACTATAAATAATCATTATAGTATTCATAGATAAGGATCATAACACTCTGATGCAATGGATGGAGTGGCAAGGGATATATATGCTAACACTAAAATCCCATTTACATAAACACATTTAATCTAATATGACATAACAAGATGAATATAGGTTAATTACAAGTTATAATATGGGTTTAACCATAACAAGGTTAATCAAATCCTATAGGGCATACATAATTAATGTAGTGAAAATTCACTACACTAGATAAGTCTTGCCACAAAAGGTAATTTTGATCTAGAGTGTCAACTAAAGTCAAAATAAAGGGGCCAAAAGCTCTTGCTACTTATGAAGCAGTTGAAGCCAAAAGACCATCCTAAGTGCAACTAAGGAGGAATCCCTACCACCAACTAGTGCTAGACCAAAATCTCCCCATGCTGCAAAGCCTAGGTGACCCACCAAACTAAAACTAAGAAAGGATTCAAAAGCCTTATCAATGTCAACAAAGGAGAGTTTTACCATAAACTTGAGTTTCTAAGATCTTTTGATGATAGCTAATAGAAAACCACATATGACAAGTCTCTACTCGATATAAATCTTGTAAGCTTCCCCTATCTTTAGGTAGGATTGATTTTTTGTCTGGATTCCCTCCATATTCTTTGGTGTTTAGATTTCCTTGATGATATTGCAAGTCATCATCACGTAGCGATCTCCAAGGGTTCAACTCAGTTGCATGGAAGAAGATAGTGGGACGACTTGAGACAACTAAGAAAGAAGGCATCCATGAAGTCTCCTTCTACCTCAAGAGGATATTGAATCTCAAAGTATTTTTAAAAGCCTAGTCTCTTACAAATTCCAAGCTGTGAAGCCCCTATTATGCTTTGAGGTTTCTTAACCCTCATAAAGTCCACCTAAAAACATACAATAATAGAATGACAAAGGTCACAAGAGGATAAGAATACCTAGAGATATATCCATAAAAATTTAGAGCTTAGCATTCCTAGTTTTCATTGAGATGCTAATTAAAATAGTAAGGGATGAGCCACTAACGATGCGAGTGTCCTCCCAACAACATAGAAAGTGGTAACCGCTAACTCTATAGGATGTGCTAAGGAGAATATATTCATCAAGGGACTTTTTAAGAGTGTGGAAAATGCCAAGTATCAATCACCATCAGGGTCACTAGACCATACCATAGGAACTAGACATAAGAGAAGCAACATAATAAAAATCCCAAGGGCAACACTAAACCCAAGATATTGATGACAAAGGATCCCAAGGGTCTAACCATGGAGATATCCAACATAATATAGCTCTATGTAGACCCAAATGTTTTGCACCCCTTTATTTTATGCTAATGGATCTACACCTGAAAGGGGGAGGAAAAATGAAGTGCCTACACCTCATATGAGAAGCACTTGAGTTGTGCTCTCCTTAGTGTTTGTCGATAAATTAGGTGGGGTTCACCAAGAAACACTTTATGGCAGTTTCTATGCCTAGGTAATATGAGTTTTTGATGGATTCTTTGATTTACACACATCTAGAGTTTAACCAAATGCATATATACCTAATTATATGCACTTCAAATTTTCATGAAAGCATCAGTATACAATTTAACTAAAAAGCTTGTAAATTTAACTACAATGCAATGATTCTTGTGGATACTGAAAGCAAAAGGTAAATTCTATGCTATCATGTATATGTATGTATTTTTTTTCTTTTGTATTTTTCAACTAATATGATTGATGCAAAAGCAATGCAACTAAATTTATGTTTTTATCTTTTCTTTCTTTTTCTTTTATGAAAATGTTGTAAAAGATAAGAGTACAAAATGAAAATATGTAAAACTAAAATGAGTCAGGAATCAGATCCTTACCTGATCTGGATGATTGATTCCAAGAAAATTTGTATATGTCAAAGTGAATTCAAAAACACAGAGCAAATTTGGATCTCAAAAAGCGAATTTAGAAATATCCTGCAGATTTCTAAATTCGTTCAAAACCTACAATTTCACACATAGGACACTTAAAATTGCAATTAGTGGTGAGGGATCTACTTGAGCCACTGCAAGTGTGATCCTCAATGACGTGGCAGTCAAATCCCATCTATTATTTCAGAAAACTATAATCAAAATGGTAGATTTTTTAGATCTAATGCAAGCATATATAGTCAAATAGAAACAGTAAAACAATATATAATTCAAAAAGTAGTAAAGACTATGATAATAAAAATGTAATATCTAAAATGATGTGATAAACCTGAGAACCAAAATTTTACCCCCAACATATGTTTGCACAATTTTGGATGTTTTCAATGAATTCAAAAATATCTTGACATTTTTTGAATTTATTCAAACCTACAACTGTAATCAAGGGATGTCAAGATTAAGTATATCCATTATCAAGATCATTACAAGATAATGATTTTATATTTTAGGAATATATATGCAAATTCAAAACTTGTAGAACAAATTCGGAAGCACTTTGGAAAGTCCAAATTTGTTGAAATTGAATGAAATTTAGATCTACAAATGTAAAATAATAAAATCAGAAAGCTAAATCAACGCATAAATCAATGGTACCAAATGTTGCCTCAGCTGATCTCTGAAATGATGATGGGATGGAAAAATCTCTTCATAAAACCTGCAACAAGATATGAAAAGCTCTTCTCCACCTCAATTTCCTATAAAATCACCATTACCTCCTTTTGAAAGTCACTTGCAACTTTTAAGAACCAGGGAAGATTGAGAAAAATCAAGGAAAAAGATAGATCACGGTTGTTAGGAAAAATTTAGAAATTTTCCAATGTGGGTGAATTCATACGATTTCAAATTCACTAAGAATCTGAGTTTTCCTAGATTGGAGGCAAATCTAAATGGTGCACAAACTAATTTAGGTGCACGTTGGATTTGATAAATTCGAATAGTTTTGAATTTGATTCGATTATCCAAATTTGCTTAAAAAAGTGAGAAAGACAAGAATGGGATTTAACAAACATGAAAATCGAGGTAGACAGATGAGGAGGGGAAGCTACGTTGCTAAGGAGGGAAACATGTTGTTAGAGAGTCTAGGAATTTTGAAGTGTGTCAAAATTCCATGGCTACATTTTACCCCATCTTTGGTGCATTTATGAACAATAAATGTGTTAAATAAATATGTAGTGGAAAGTGGAGTTGCACTACAAAGCAAAAATATTTTTACATATTTCTTGTTATTATTTATTGTCTAGAGTATCCCCTTCGGGTTTTGTGAGAAATTCAAAATTAGTTACAAAACTCAAAATTTTGAAAAAAAGGGGTAAAAATAGAAAATTAGAGTAAAACCTAATTCATTTTTACCCTTGTATTCTAAAAATATTCCTTTAGATAAAATGGCTTCTCCTCTTCATCGGGGTGGATGGAGTGTAAGCAGGAGGAAACTAAGCAGGCATACCTTTATGGGTAAGCATGACTCTAAGCTTTGAATCTTGATTTTTTTATTATTTATTTCATTTTTTGAAATTTTTGATGATGTCTACCATCACATGGTAGAATAAAAAAATTTGACTGGTTCAGGCAAATTCAGACATTTGAATTTGTCTGAACTGACTTTCAAATTCGCAAATTTAGACGATTCAGGCAAATTCAGATGTTCGAATTCGTCTAAAAAAAAATCAAACTTAGCAAATTTAGGCTTGCTTATGGTAGATTCGAAAGTTTGAATCTATGTTTGAAATTCATTCGAATTAGTAAATTACATCCAAATTTGTAAAGGAGAATTAAAAATTTTATTTTACTAGTATTATTTTCATAAATATTATTTTTTAATATGATATGTACTAAAAATTATTTTTGTTTTTGTTTTACAACAAGGCTCTCTCAAGAATCGAGAGTGGTAGTATAAGGGGTTTGATGACCATGTTAGAGAGTTGAGTGGTCCTGAAAGATCAGTTCTTGAGTTAGTAGGGCTCTGGCACGTGGATAAGATGCCATGAATAGAAGCAGACTATCCTCTTATGATTGCATTGGCTGAAAGATGGTATTTAAGATCTTCTACATTTTGGTTGCCTATAGGTGAGATGACTTTGACTCTGGAGAATGTGTGGAGGATCCTCCATATTCCTATTAGGGATTAGTTCATATATCAGTATATGACCCAAGTACAAGGGATGCATCAATTGATAGGGTATCCCTTTTTCTATAGATTAGAGTGGAATTAGTATTGAGGGATTAATAACTATAGAGGGAGTGTCCAAACTAATAGTGGTGCTATCTGGGATAGTTGTGGGATTGTTATCATGTCATCAGAGTGGACAATATCTCCCATGGGCTTTAGCTAGCATGGTTATTGACCTACAGGATTCTAGCAGGTAGTTTATATGGGGATATTTCATGCTATGCCACTTATACAATACATTGATTAATGTAATGTATATGAATGATTGTAGTCTGGTCCTTACCACTTTATTACAGGTATGGTGCTGGGATAACATTACAGTGAGGAGACCCGAGGGGTTTCTCCATTTGTAGGTATAGGAGGATCGACTTGCTGTATTTCTATGGGACCACACAAGAGGTCATGGGAGGAGGATGAGCAGTTTAGAGGAGGTTAGGATGGCTATTGATGAGCTGACAACTCCTCGTATTTGTTGGAGATCCTAGTAAGGACATCCTAGTTGGGATGAGGATGGTGAGGAGATGGCCCAAGTACGATGGATATGGTGGCTACGGATGGAGAAGGGATAGATAGAGCTACATCAAGTCAAAAAATTGTAGTGTTAGTTTGGATTGGTACAAGGGATACCCTCGATATAGAATTTTTGCTACAGATGAGTGAGACAAGACCCGACGACTGCTAGTAGGTCACCCAATCTCAATAGGTTCTTAGAGCTAGACAATGATGACCTTGTGGTGATACTCGTAGAGGTAGATGATGTGGGAGTGGAAGATGGATATCTTGAGTGGTATGTCGCCATCCTACCTGCTAGGATCACATGGAAGAGAGGCACAATACTAGAGTAGATGCAATGAGCACATTAGGTGGTATCTAAATGGATATTTGCTAGGCTATATTGGGTGAGAGACCTATGACACAAAGGAGTGGAGGTCCTCTAATGAGAGGAGGTGGGTAGATATAGAGGTTCTCTTGATAATAGAGTGCCTTGGATAGAGGGAAAAACTAATCAATAGTAGCATGTTTTATCTCCTTAGAGACATATGTCACCGATGTAGTAGGGTGCACTATACATTGGAGGTGACATCACCATATTGAAAGGAGTTTCTTGGTAAGGGTGTTACAATGGAGATGGAAGATTCGAGCAGCACTAGAGAGGTTTCTTCTCTATGAATGGAGAATGTTGGGTTGAAGAGTCAGGTGGGGATATAGGCAAGTTAGATTTAGTCACTAGAGGGTCAAATCTCTCAAGCTTAGGCTCTATTGGTACAAACCTACACTCAGCTATCACAAGCTCATACACAAATTATGCAGGCATAGACACAGTCACACCAAGCATAGTCATGATCACACCAGACGAGGAGTGGAGATTCAGGCCAGTCCTCGGGTAGTCGCTCTCTACAGAGTGCACTAATGGCAAAGGTGATCTTAGCATCACTACAAGTGACCTATATCAAAAACTATATTTTTAGGTAGTTTCTAAGGGTCAAAGGGCTCCATTGCCTGTATATTTAGTAGCTTCGAGTCACTCTAGAGGGTTCTATTGCCCCTAGAGTTAGTAGCTCCGAGTTTCTCTAGAGTAGCAGCTCTAGGTAAGTGTCTGAGGTCCCTTAGTTTTAGGTACCTAGGCCACCTCTTGATTATAGCTAGATTTCTAGAGGCTCTAGAGGATGATATACCGAGGCTTAATTTTGTGGTATACCCCCTCATGACTGAGTATGCTAGTTTTGATTGTGGTATACCAGTCAACTTTATGTACTCTATATACCTTTTGCAAGAGTAATACTATGCTGTTGTTTTGATTTTTCTTTTATGTGTTATGCGTAATGCAATATATTTTTATTTTTTTTGGTGATCATCAAATCATATTTTATGGTCACATTTGATTTCTAATGTTCTTTTATCATGCTTAATCATGGTATCATTGTGGGAAAGTGAAGTTTAATTTGATGTAATTGATATGTTATGTTGTAGTGTGATTTAATTGTTTGTAGAAGAAATATTGTTTGAGAAATATGCCCTTATGATTTTGATTAGTCGATAATAGACCTCAAGGATGTTTTCTTGTATATGATCGTTTATGGAGGTTGACCCTCATGTTGGTCATGAAGTGGATCCTGTGTGAGGTTTTGTTGTAATTCTGACATCGAAGGATTATGATCCAAACGTATTTGAGATTTGTTGATTAAAAATGATAGAAGTAATGATAAGTAATGTGTGATATTAAGATTAATTTTGATTACCTTAAGAAAAGTATGATGTAATATAGGTGATTTAAGCATGAAGAATGGGATAGAAGACTTGTTCTAGGCATACAATTTCTAGTATGAAGTAAATGGAGAAATTTTATTAGGGTTATCTCATGCCATCATCACAAATTCTATATGCAATTACATGACCAAGAAATTATGTATGATCAATGCAAATTTTTGTATATGGAAAACAATCATGCAATGTGGTGAAATGAATGCATTGTACTAGACGGTAGATATGAGATGCAAGGTTAATTGGTTTTAGGAACAATTGCTTATGCTAACAATCATACAAATATATAAGGATATAATGACTTCAACTAATCAAGACTCAAAGAGAATATTAGTCATTTTAGTATGAAAATCAAGTTTATCAAGAACCAATGTGTGATTTGTGTATTCATTTTCTATATTGATCTTAATTATCATAGGAAATCTCTCAAGGATCAAATGTGTGTGCTTATGAAGTTTATTTACCAAATTTTGAGTAAGGTAATGATGCAAACAAACTTTAAGAACCAATGTGTGTGCAAATGATGAATTCATTTACCATGATTTTTGTACATGGTTAGACTTAACTGCTTTATAATACAAGCCACCAAAATCTAGCTTATCCATAAGCAGACATTGGTCTATACAAAAGAAGGTCACTAATGTGATAAACATATAACCATACATAAGACTACCCCATTTCCAGGTGGGTTTTATTCAACCCATTGCTGTAATGGAGATCACCCCATGGTTTTTGAATAACTGAGGAATTCCAAGGATTCAATATCATTACCCCCTTCTTTTCTTTTAATTTCTTTAGATGGGGATTCTTGCTCATTTATGAACAAGGGGATTTTTATTTGCTTTGTAGTAAAAATCAGTTTCTTCTTTTGATTTTTGGTTTTTCTCTTTTTGTTTAAGGGATACTCATATTAGTGGAAGAGCAAGGGATTTTATTGCTTTGGGTAGGGGGGGCTTGTAATTTTGCCAATTCTCAGTATTTTAGACCATACGCATAATAGGATAGCAAGGGAAACCTTTCACTTAAGGAGCTAGGAATACTATGTAGTATCATATTTCCTATTAAAGAATCATTTTTAACATGTATAAGTGTGTTTTGGTTCAAAAGTGGCAGATTTAATTCCCAAAACTCAAAATTTTCTTAATGAGAAATTGTGGTTTTTGTTCAAGAGATATTTTTAATCAAATATCAAGAATCAAGATTTTATTAAAATGTGAATCTTGTATGTGGTTCAAGATAAACTTTGAATTTCTTTAAAGAAAACCAATATTGGCTATGAATCTTGACGATATTGGTGTAATATAATAACTAGATGTGACTATGTGCCATATGCAATTGGATTGGAACTCATGAAAGATATAGGATAAATGCAGCTATATGAAATATGGTTTATACTTTATGTAATGCAATGTGGATATGATAGTTGTGCCATATAAGCTATATGCAAAGATAAATGACATACATAGGTGAATGAAAACAAAACTCCAAAAGGCCAAAGAAAAATTATAAGGTGTGTTGAATGCGCTATGAGTGTAGTTCTTGCTAATAGCCAATAATAGAAGAGATATACCTGTTGGGATGTGTGCTTGCAAATCGTCAAATGGAGGCTGCCCCTCGCTCATGACCATGAAGCTATCCACTATGGATTGTTGGGATGATGAGAATGATATTGCTAAAGCAAGTACTACTCAATAGGGTTGTATACTAAAATACATGAATTAAGGCTAATGAAGCAAAACAAGAACTATATCCCTCACCTTGGGGATATATGAGCAATGAAACATTTCCCAAGTCAAGGGATATAAAATGGCATGAAAAAATACAATAATGGAAATACAATGATTGTAATGCAAACTAGATGAGAATGCAATACTTATGTATAACTTTTGTTTGATTTGATTTTATTGTTTCTTTCATTATTTTTGATGTGTTTGATTTTTTATTTGACTTTTGATTTTTTTTTATGATGGAATTTGTGGTATATTAGAAGATGATATATATACATTATACAAGGTGATTCATGCATAACATTTCTAAGGTGGCTTCAAAATAAAAAGAAGTTTTTGAAGGAAAATTTGGTTGTGGTGAAGGTGATTGAAGCTAATTTGTTGGTGGTTGAGATTGTTGTGATAAATAATGATGATACAATATAGATGAATAAAAGTGATGGACAAAAGACGGTGATGATGATAAATAGGAAAGGAATAGAGAACTTGATTTGATGATGATAAAGAAAGAGAGAATGAAGAACAAAAGGTTATAGAAAAAAGGTGGCAATGATGATAAAGAGAAAAACAATAGAGAACTTGATGTAGTGATGATAAAGAAAGAGAGAATGAGGAACAAATATTCCCTATGAATAGGAGAGGTTCGCAAAAGTTTCAAAAGGGATATCTTAGTTGGAGGGTTGGCCCACTATTTTTGAATGTCGAAGGAGACTTTAGGTTGAGGCTTTAATATTAAAGGTGTTTTTTCTATGACTGTATCCTCTTTCTGATTATTCTTCAAAATTAAGCGAGGTCTTGAATGTTGGTTGGATGAAGAATTTTTCTCTTGCTTATCAAATTGAGTAGTGTGAGCTTTAACTTATTTTCTTGTAGTCTTAGATATGATATTTTTGTAAATGTGAACAGGGATTCACATAACTAGGCTTAGAAAGATCCCTTTCCTAAGCCTAAGTGTGAACACACCCTACATTTGTCGGCAATTTTCTGTCGGCAAATTCTCGTACCTTCTCTCCTAATATCCCTCCTAACTTCTTCCTATTTTTCCTCCTCCTTATCCCTCCGTGAATTCTTCTTTCCCCTTATCCCTCCAACTTCCTTATCCCTCCACGCCTTTCTTTCCCCTATCTTCTTCCTCCTTATCTCCTATTTCCCCTTATCTCTCCTTTGCCGACTTTCCTCCTATTCCCTTTCTATATATTATGCAATTTGAATATATTGTAAGGTTGAATGCTTCAATATTAATAAAGTTGTTTAATTTTTTTGCATTTTTCTGTGATTTGACTGCGTTCGGGTTCAATATCTGGTATCAGAGCCAGACTTCGTCGTCTGACGGGCACGGTTCCCGAGGCAAAGTTAGGTCAGCGTGGGCACGGTTCTCGAGGCATGACCAGGGCTCGAATCTCGAGGCGGATCGCGAGCAGGCTCGGGCACGCATCCCGAGGTAGTTTGGGCATGGATCCCGAGGTAGAGGTGGCAGCGGCACGGTAGTCGAGGCAGTGAGGTCGCAACACGTGGCGGCACGAGGTAGCAGCATGCGGATCGAGGTGTGACTATTTTGGTCTCCTAGAGAAGGAGGAAGGATGGGTGGTGATCCCTATGGAGTTGGTTGAGGATCCTTTTCTCGGGGGCCCCATTGATCCCCCTGATATTCTAGGTGATAAGCTTCATTTGACACCCTTGTGGGGTCACTTGCCCCCCTTCTTGGCTTGAGTGAGGGGTTTGGGTCGGAGGGCATCCGTCTTGGAGAAGCTCGCGCCAATGTTAGAGAGAGTTGCTTGGGAGCAATTGGCTATGTCATATTCAGTGATCCTTGTCCACTAGTCACCCAGGGTGGGCCACCCTCTTTTGAGTTTGCAACCAAAGTCTATGGCAAAAGTCTTGCTTTAGGTCATCTTGGGGCTGACTTCATCAGGCCTTGATGGAGAACTGCCTTCAACCTCTTCATCTAACTCCTAGAATTCGCACTCCAATGGGGGAAGCACAATAGGGGCCATCAAGAGGGGCAGGAGGGGGTCGAGGGGGGGATAGTGGGAGTGTGGGGGGAGAAGGGAACCCTGACAGAGGTGGGAGCCGATGGGGAAAGGAGCCTGGGCAGGTCGCAGGCCTGGGGGGCATAAGCAAGGGCCTATGAGGAGGGATTAAAAATAGGCAGGGAGGGAGAACCTGGGATTAGGGACCTAAAAGATGACCTAGGGGAGGGAGTAGTGGAAGGGGAAACCTAAGGAAGATCGACCTCCAGACCGGGGTCCACATGAGAGTCCTTTGGGGTAGAAGGGGGGGCCTCATTGTTGGTCTAGACCTAGGATCTATGGCCATCACGAGGGGGCCTTCGAGATGGGGCTCAACTTGATCGGGGAGGGAGTTTGGGGATAGGGCCATCAGCCTTTCTGGATATCAAGCATTGGTGGGAGAGGTGACCTTGAGTGCAGTAGGTGGGGTAGAAAGCAGGTTTGTTTTTGTAGATCAGGGACTGGTGCCAAAAGAAGGACCTAGAAGAGATGGTCATCGAAGAGGGGAGTTTAGATTCAAGATTTTTGTTGACATAAAATTTGGCATGCACCATTTAGGATCCTGCCTTGGTAGTGGGGTCGAAGGCCACCAGGTCCCCGACCGACTGAGCAATGAGTCTTAGGATGTCTTCGTGCCACAAGTGGAAGGGAAGGTCTAGGAGATAGACCCAGACTGGGGCAAAGTTGATGTTTTGGGTGTTGGGCTAGAATTCAGCTCCATAACACCTAAGGAAGAGGCTTTTGCATCCTAGAAACTAGGGCCTGCCTGATAGGATATTTTTGGCATCCTCAATTTTATTTAGTTTGATGATGAAGAAGCCCTTGGTAAGGGCAACCAGCTGAATATACCCGAAAACCTTCCATTTGGAAGCCGCCCATCTACAGACGGTTTCCATGTCTGGACGCCCTCCCAAGAAATTTCCTACCAGGGAGGCAGAGGATCTAGTGACCGAGGAGGAGTAGACCTCCTCCTTGTGGGTGCCCTCGAGGGAAAGTCCTAGAACCAGGGCCCGAGAAGGGGCCCTGGTGCCTGCCAAGATCTATTGATAGGAGGGTTTGGGCCTGCCCGGACAGAACCCTACCCAGGATCAAGAGGATTTTTCCCTAGGTTTGCACTTGCATCGAGGCTAGGCTGGGGGACCAAGCCCAATATTCCATCCCCACCTTGGCCACCATTCATCTCAGGTGCAGAGCCATCCTTTGGGCCCGTCGAGGGCCTTGTTGGCCCAAGCCCAGGCCCTAACATACCCGATCCTGATCCCACCCAGAACCCTGCACCAATCTCTAAACCTATCCCCAGTCCTACTCCCTATCCTACTCCTGCTCCTACTCCCACTCCTTCCATGCCCTTTCAATTCAAAGTAGAAAATCCTCCTTCCATATTTTTTTGATATCCTTCTCTTGATGAATTACTTGATCTTCTTGTCTAGAACCTGTTTGACCTTCTTGCCTTGAACCTATTTGGAATTGAGTCCTACACCATATTGCAATATACCCAAAGTTATTACAATTAAAACACTTGATATTGTAGCCTTTGGTTGGTGCCCATGTCCTGAAATTATTCTTAAAATAATTTCCATATCCATTCCTTTCCTGAACCCTGTATTGTGAAGCTCTAAAACCAAAACCATGTTGCTCATTTCCTTTGCACTGAAAAGCTCTATGACCAATATTGTTGGATGAGAATCAATGTCCCTGAAAACCATACATTCTTCCCTTGAAGTTTCTTCTAGAAAAATAAAACTTCTTTGATTCATAAACCCTGTAGTGTATAGCCCTGTGTCCAAATCCATTACAAGAAAAAAATATCCTTGAAAAGCCCTTTGTTCATGCCTTGGTTCCTCATACCATTCTTGACCATTATCCTTATGATTATATTCAACTTGTGCATTACATTCTTGAACCTTCTTTGTAGAATATAAAACCTCTTCCTTGCCTTTCTCTTCAAGAAATTTTTTTCCCTTTGAGCTTGATTCACCTATCTCAAAACAAGAACCAAACTAAATATTTGAAGCCATAGGAACTTTGGAACTTTCCTGAAAAATATTAGGTGCTTCCTTGATTTCATATTTTAGAACTTCCTTTCCTTTTTGAATCTTTTCATCTAATGTATCATGTCTTGTCATTGTTACCCGTAGTTATTAATTCATCCTCTCTTCTATCCTTTTTACGTTTGAAGCTCTTCTATGAGATTACCGATTGTTTGAAGTAGTTCTTATCTGATTTTGACATCTGTTTGAATCTTGTTTTCAAGATTCTTGTATTCTTCTTTTAACCTTTTGATTTTTTTTTTTTTACTTGGTTCATCCTCTTCCTTTTCTATTACCAAAAATGAGACTTCTTTGTTTTCACTGCTGCTAAAATTATCACTAGAGCTGCTACTTTCTTTTTCAAATACACTTTCCTTGTAATTGTTGTAGTATGTGCAATCATCATCTATATGCCCAAAATATCCATATATGAAGCATTTTAGTATCCTTAGACCTTTCTTGTACCTATCTGCTTGCTCAATGGCTATGGCAAGCTCTTCATGTATTTCTTCAATAGGCACATCCTCTTCTTTAACTTCAATAGTTTGGAGTGAATGTTCTTATTTTACTTATATTATTCCATAGAAAAACCATTCTTCATCTTCACTATCACTAAGATCATTATAATATTCTATAGCAAAAAACTCTCAAGATTTCTTTGATCATGCCTATTTCCTTGATGTGTCATCTCATCTTCACTATCAGTGAAACCATTGTAATATCCTGATTTGTGATATCTTTGACCACACACAAAACAGTGTTCTCTTTCACCTTCTATTCCTAGGAATAAATGCTCTTCCTTTTCATCATATGAATGTTCTCTATCACTATGATCTGAGCTATCACTTGATTCTACAATGTAGTAAGATTTATTTGCCTTACAAAAAAATTTCTTCTTCTCATACCTGTTTTGCTTGAATCTGACATCTTTGTCATGCTTATGCTTTCCATCTTCTTTTATTTTGTGACCCTATTTTTCATCATCACTAATTTCTTCATGTGGACACTTGTATGCATAGTGACCAAGATCACCACACTTGTAGCACCTAAATTTCCTTATATCTCTAAAATTCCTTGAGTCCTTATTCTTTTTTATGAAGTTAGCTTCCTCATCATTTTCTAAAACTCTATCTGTTTCTAAAACTTTCCCTGTCTCTTTTTTTGAAGCCTTGAATGCAATATCTTTTATTGGAGCTTGATGCTTACTTACCCTCATCTCATAAGTTGTGAGAGTACCTTGCAATTCTTCCATTGTTAATTTGTTGATATCCATTTTTTCTTCTATTGCTGAAACCTTTGCATTATATTTCATGGGAAGTGATCTCAAAACCTTTTTAGCAACTTCTAATTCTTTCATATCAAAACCTAGGCCTCTCATAGTGTTAGTAATCTCATCAACTCGAAGTAAGAACTTTAAAATATATTTAGAATATTCCATTTTCAATTCCTCAAATATTTTTCTATGAGTTTGTAGTTTTGCCAAATTTACCTTGGAATCTCCTTCATAAGTATTCCTCAACTTGGTCCACATCTCATTAGCTGAAGTACATACCATGACCTTTGCAAAATATATCTCACATAGCCCACTCAAAATACAATTCATTGCTCTTGCATTGATCTCAACCAATTTCCTGGTAGTCTTATCTTCCTTGGGATCACCTTCAACCTTATACTCTTTTTCAACCATCTGTCATACCTCATATTCTTGTGATATCAAGTAGTTCTTAATTCTCATGCTCCAGAAAGCATAATTGTTACCATCAAAAAACGAAGCCTTATTTGAAGATAATCCTTTCTGTGAAGCCATAAGTGTTCTTTGTAGAATCTGCCCTCAAGTTGTTAGCCTTTCTGAAGGAACCCGCTCTGATACCAATTTAAGAAAACAAATTTAAGAACACAAGCTTATACTGAGAGGGGGAGGGGGTGAACAGTATAAGACCGCTTTTTAATTTTTCTTTCAATTCAATATTATGTTGTGTAAAGATAGCAGTATCAATAGCAGTAATCAAAGCAATGTAAAGAAACCATACACAACAGAGACATCACAATTTACATGGTTCACCCAATGTGGGCTACTCGACAAAGAATTTTTTTACTAAAACTTTCTCAATCAATATCTTTGGGAATCACTCCCAATTACAATGTTTATGGATATTTATCCAAAGGAGATATTGATCCCCTAATCTCAAGTTCATGTATCTCTTCCACATGAGAACTCTTTCCACTTCTACTTTGGCTATGTTATATTCTAGAAGACTATGTGTCTCTACTGCATTAACTGGTGGACCTCTCTCCACTTGAAGAATCCTCACTTAGATCTGTCTTCAATTGTACTGGTTGCTAGATCTCTATCCACTAAGACTCTATCCTCTATACTCTATCACCTCCAAAGCTCTATCAATAGGCTCACTAAGAACCTGCTCAATAGGCTCACATAGAACCTGCTTAACAAGATCACACAAAGCTTGTCCAAATATGCTTAAAAAGCTCACATAGAACTTGTCCAAATCTGCTTAACAAGCTCACACAAAACTTGCCCAAATCTGCTATAGCAAGATCACGAAGAACTTACCAAAAATATGCTCTAGCAAGCTCACCAAGAACTTGCCCAAATCTGCTCTAGCAAGCTCACCAAGAACTTGCCCAAATATCATAGAATCATAAAGAGAATTGTTAGAGACTCAATATGTTCTATACTCCAATGTTCAATCAATATGTCAAATAAATCTCATAGAATCATAAAGATAATTGTTAAAGACTCAATATGTTCTATACTCAAACCCCAATCTCAACTCAAATCAATCTTATAGAAGCATAAAGAGAATTGTTAGAGACTCAATATGTTCTATTCTCAATTTTCAATCTCAAATCAAATCAATATTATAGAAGCATAAAGAGAATTGTTAGAGACTCAATATGTTCTATCCTTAAATCTCAATATAAACTTAAATCAAGAATATAGAATAGTTTTTTTCAATGGAACTTGAACAACCACTTCACACAATCACTTGACTAGGCTCAATCAACTCTTCTCAATCAACTACCACAAGGAAAAAATATTTCTTACAAACCCTAGTCCAAGTATGTATCAACCAAATCAAATGTTTCCAAAAATGATCAACCACAAATCCCACATAACAATTATACTCATGTTATTTTCTAACTCAAGTTCTTTTACAACCAATGGGCTTCAACCACTATGTTTATAACACAAGGTTTAAACACAACTCTCAATTCAGAAAACCTTGAAGCATTCAACCAACCACTTTCAAAAAGGAAACCACAAACAATCCTTTTCCCTCCAATGATATTTCAGAAATCAACCACCATAAAAAATCAATAGGATAATGTGCCCATACCTTTTATGAAGATGAAAAACCCTCTTGTAAATCTTCCACAATCACAAAATTCTTTTGCCAATCTTCACAAGGGTTAGTAGATCACAAAATAATCAACATTACTCCACTTTTCAATAATCATCACCAAGGCCTTTAATTGCACAACTTCCTTATCTCTCCTAAAACCACTTGTACCATAAAATAAAATAATAAAAACATTGCATAACCTTTTCACTCCCAAAACCACTTATACCATAAAATAAAATAAATCACAATATTGCATACCTTGTCACCTCATGAAATAATTACTCCTCTTGAAAAAGAACAAGGTAAACTTCACTTTTGGAACCCCTTTGTAAAATTAGAAATATCTCTTTACACACACTTCATTTATCCTTCTAAATAAGTTATTCAAGTAGCCCTCAAAATAAGCTTTCCGACGATATATAATATGCCCACTTTCCAAAATAAATTGAAACCTTTACATATATATATGCCAACCTCCATTAATTGCACATAGGTCGGACCTCCATTAATTTAAACTTAAACTTTAATATCTTCATCACCGGAGGTCCTTTTTTTCAATGAAACAAAATTTCACCTTGGATTTTAAGAAAAACCCTTTCCACATAAGCCCACCATAGTTTTAAATAAAAACTTTTATTTTGCCTGCCTTGGTTTTCATAAAAACCTTGTATATATCCATGCTCTCTAAAATATCATAGATGATTATCTATGAAGTGCTTTTGCCACCAAAACTCAATGTGACATCAATGATCCATGTGACATCAATGACAACATAAAATGCCTCAAATTAACTCAATTTTCCAACAGTGTTTTCCAACATTTGTTCATAGAGTGTCCATCATTTTTGTAATGTGTACAAGTTAAAGGGCCTCTTTCTTTCTTTTTGAATTTTTCTTTAGTGGAGGTGGATTCTACTACTGCTTTTGAGGAAGAGGGAGAGATCTCATATTTTGCATTTTTCATTTCCTCTCTATTTAGCCTATCACAAAATTCCTCAAAAGAGGGCATTTTAAAACTTGTACCAAGTACATCTTTTGTAGAAAAAAAGGTGGTGGAAAAAATTTGAAGCACTCCATTTAACTTAGAAAGAATAAGATAAATGTATTCTTCTTCTATTTTATTCTTGCCACTACCTTTTAGTTGAGTGAGGAATTATTTAAATTTTGTGAGAAAGTCAAAAATAATGTTGAAGTCTTCAGGAGATAATGATGTTAATTTTTCCTCTAGCTACATTGACCTTATTTGATCCACTTTACCAAACAAGTTCTTTAATTTTTTCCAACTTTCAAATGGGGTTTTACATTCTAAAATGTGAAACCATAAGCTTTCATTTATATTTGTGCTTATAATACCCATTGTTTCATACATCTTCCCTTAATTAACAAATATCTCATATTATTTTTCAAACTCAGGTTGTTTCTCTTCTAGCAAGTGTGTAAGCCTTTTTTGAGAAATGAGATTTAATATTTTTGGTTTCCATGTATGATAGTTGTGAGGGGTGAGTGGGTAAATTGTATTTATTTTGTAAAAAGAAGATTGCAATGACCCAATTATTCCACCCTTTACTGCAAGAAGCTTTAGATAAGAAAATGATGCACCTTACTTCAATTATAGTAGTGTGGAGCAAGAATTCCTTTGAAACAAGGCAGCAGAAGCCAAACCTCTATACCAAACTTCTAAATTTACCTGCCCTTACGAGAGGAAAACTATAAGTAAATTAAGGATTTCATGGAACATAGGCAATGGGAAGCAAGAATTACTTTCCAGAACTTTATAATGAATCTTCTTAATGACTCACCTTGACATGAGGGTGACTATAGGTCAACGAGAAGAACGATACGTGGAACATAGGCGATTATATTGAAGATATGGGCCAAAAATTTGGTGCCTTTATTGAATCTATTTGATTTCTTAGAGTGAATTTTGAAGTGTTTTGCAAGTATACCATATATGAAATGATTTAGGATGTTGTGCAAGCATCAAATATCAAATTCCCAATAGAGTGTGTCAAAACCAATGCAACAATCTTTGTTAAGTATCACCTTCAAGAATCAAGCAACAATAGTAATGCAGTAAAAGATGCAGTAGTAAGAAGAGCAACAGTAGTAGAGTCTACAATTTATGAAGTTAGACACATGAAGAAGCCCCCCATTTGTTTGAATCCATTAAGAGTAGGTGCAATATGCAACACTACCATAAAACCCCCCCAAAAGATATTTTATTGATGATTTTACAAAGAGATTATCACTTAGAATGCCTTTAAAAATAGGCAGAGAATAGTGAGATGGTCTTTTAAGAAAACTCATACAATGTTGTTCTTCTTGAAGAAGAACAATTGAGCTTAAAAAATATTGAGATCACATACATATTATAGCACCCGATAGCAGCAAATTTATACAAGGATATCCATTCTTTAAAAAAAAAATAGTGCCATCTCACTGAATAAAAAAATAGCACCCTCAAACTTGGATTATCCACATAAATCTTATGCTTGAACCCTCTAATTGTCTATCTTCTCTTGGTTGCAGTTGAATGACAATGAGCTCTACGCTTGTGGAGTCACCTTGGTGTGAAGGTACATAGCCCCAATCTCTATGCTCAAATGACATCCCGGCTCTACACTCAAGTTGAATCTTGCGAGGTTCAAAGGTGCCAAAGCTCCTGGTTTGCATATGTTGTAGTTTAATGACATCCCATCTCTGCATTCGAGTGGACTTTGTGAGTTTCGAAGGCACCAAAGCTCTTGGTTTATGTCTGTTGTAGTCGATCAATATCCTAGCTTTGCTTTTGAGTGGAATATACAAGGTTCAAAGGCACCAAAGCTCCTGGTTCACGTTGAAAACCTTCCTTACTAACATAGAATTGAAGTCAAATTCTTTTCACTGGATCACAAAAACATTAGAGCATTTAAAAATTTTCCTCACCTGTGGTCGAGTAAATGACTCCCTACAAAGTGGAAAAAAGTACTGATGCACTGTTACAGAGGGAGTGAATCGATTTATAGTTTGGATGTGGGCAAGATAGGATGAATAAGACCTCCACAACAAACAAATAACTAAAGAGATGCCAACATAGGCACCAAGGAGAAAGACATTGAAATACATCCATTGGATGGACGCTAAGCTGATTGAGGGTAATAAAATACTGAAAAAGCTCCAACACGACAGTCTCTAGGAACACATGCAAAATAAGGACACTGATGAAGACTCAATGGTGCATGTAATTCAAGGTTGCCAATGATTTTCATCAACAAAATGGTTCCAAGGAATATATGGGTGCCAAGGAGATTTCACTACCACGGAGGGAATGTTTTGAAGTACGATGAGCTATAGTTAGGCAAACAAGTGCGATCATGTCAAGAGAATGAGGCATGAACTTCAAAGGGCACTGAGAAATATTTTTAAATGTAATATTCACCAAGAACTGAGCTTGCTGACTACAACTATCGATATCAAGGAGATCGAACTTCCACAAGAAAACCTGCGGGAAAAATATTCTTTCAACAAGAAAAAAATCGACAAGCAACTTCGAGTGGAGAGTCTCGAGTCATGGGTACATGATTAAAGAAATGTAGCAGAATATTTCTTCTTGAATGGCATTCAAATACTGTTAGAACGTGCTTCTAAAATAATTTGAAGCATGTACTTCATATGATATTTATACCATATGGTAAATATTTCAACTTATAACAAAACCAGTCTCTTTTAAATATTCAAAATGAGAATTAAGGCTTGAAATGTCAGTAATAATACCACAAAGTTACATTCATACAATGAGATATATGCAGAAGTTAAATTCAAACACTTTTCAACAAAATAAAATATTTTTGTTGAAAAAAACTTATGAATAAAGAGTATGACTACTTTTAACTCTAAACAAGTTTTTGTAGTAAAAAAAATTATCCAAATAAGGTGAACCAACTCTATGAAAACCTTAATGCAAGAAAAATCTAGCCTAGCTCTGGTACCATGTAGGAATTTTGATACTATACATGCAAAGCATTACTAAAATATCAAGAATTGATTGATTTATTCCATGGGATCAACTTTGTATAAATAGAAAAGTTGATCAAAGTGAGTCGTTGACAACTCAACAAATCTGAACTAGTCTATACTGAGAGTTCACCTAACTCATGGAAGAATGGTAACTCAAGTAAGACTATCCTAGTAGAACTTAAGAGAACAAATATTTATTCTAACACTTCCTCGATAGTTTGAATCAAGCAATAGGAACTTTGGTGCACCATTTTCCATAGTTAATCTTCACAGTAGTGGAAAATTTTGATTCCACTTTATTATATTTGAAAGTGCTCTTTGATAAGTGTATATAAGCCTATACTTATGGTTTAACTAATACCTCAAATTACAAGAAAATTAATGGAAAAAATATAGATATGAATATTCTTCTTTCACTAGAATATTCAAGAAATATTTTCCAAAATATTTCAATGTCTTCTCAAAATTTTATATGCACCTTCATACTATAATTGAAAGGGGCAATTACTTATAAAAAATTAACTATTTTTCTCACCATTCATGTGATATTGGAGACAAGTGTTAATTTTATTTATTGGTTTTTGCTTGAATTTAATTTTTCTTCTATGCAATATGCAAACACCTTTATTTCATCGAAGCTTGTGTAATTTTTGTCCAAGAAAATAGGTACTTTCAAAATGCTTTGAATTTGACCCAAACAAGGAGTTTGTACCTTTGATTTCTTGGTGTATTTTATAAGAGATAATATAATAAAAATATTCTAGTTCTTGGTCTAAATACATTAATTAATGTCTACAAAAATCTCCTAAAATTTATTTTGTGAATATTTTTTGTTGAGGACAAAACGTTTCAATGTTGGATAATATTTTTTTGAATTTGTAAAATTCTTGTTTGTCATTTGAGTTTGTAATCTAGTTTTCAATTGTGTTTCTTGAACCTTTGAATCATATGATATCCTTTTTTAGTAGAAACTATATTTAAGAAGATTTTTTTATTTGCTTCAAATGCAGTTGCCTCTTGGGATATTATTGTGCTTTTGGATAAAATATCCAATGGAATATGTTTGGAGAGTAATAATTGAAGGCTTTATTTTAAACGAATGTCAACGTACTCTATCCAATGAAATTCTAGTCTTGAGACATTATTGAGTCTTCATTTAGTAAATGCAAATGATGTTTTACTCAAGTTGTGAACTTAGTAGGATATGACCATGTGACCTCCAATATGACATCTAATAAACTCATATTAGGAGCATTTTGAGATTTGAATTTTAGTCTTGGAATGACCGCCATGACATTTCATATAATAAAGTTTATTAATAAATATTTTAGCATTAAATATTCCATGGATGTGACACAAATTTGTCTGAGTGATGTTGGAATGCACTATGTGAGTAAGCTACAATTTATCTTCAAATGCGTTGGTGTTGTTTGTCATCTTCTTTCTATGAGATGTTTTTTATTAGGTGGCCTTTAACTAGTTTCTTGATGTCTCATGGGCTTAAGCTTGTTATTAGGGAGTATGTATAGATGTCTTGCTTGTCTAAACAAACACTTCATAAATTGATCTATGCCCTTATTTTGTATAGTTCTATGATATTCTATATTTACAAATGATTAAAAACACAAGAAATGTCTTAACGTTGGAACTTATTTATTGTTACCTGTAAAGCATAAAAAAATCGATACCAATAATATCAATGAATTAAAGTAAATAATAAAATACACATGAAATGAATGCTCTCATATATTTTATTAAATTAGGAATCCTTGATCTCCACTCTATACATCCATATGCCCCAAACTAGGGATCACAAAATATTGATTTGTTTTGTAATAATTACAACAGAGAGGTAAAACCTATAACTGGATCAATCAACTATGGTATCTTCAGATCTTCTTCACTCCAAACAAGGGTTGAGTGGGCTTGTGTATCCACTACAGGGCCAATCCAAGATACACTAACTATCAATGAAAATATCTCCTACACCTGCATACAAACAAACCATAAAGCATATCAATAGTACATATGAGGGCTCCATTGTGTGAGGGCCTCTATAAAATGTATATATACAAAACCCTAAGTGCAATTCTTGTGAAATATATATGAAATGTAGAAAAACATAAGTTAGTATTAATCAATAACCTTGTCAATACCTGAATTTTTGGATATACATTTTTGCTGGTTCAATCTACGATCGTGCAAACACCTAAAAACATTTGAGGGCTTTATGGATGCAATGCAGTATCTTGTGGATGCCCTGGAGCATTTGTATACTATTGTGGACACCCTACAACATTTCGAAGATGCCCTACAACATTCAAATAATACCCTGAGGTGTTTGCAGGTTGGATCGTATGCTCTATGATGTTTGGATCTAGTTCACAAAAGCTCCTAGGATTGAATGATAGATATGATGGTGGTTAGGGTTCGTGCGAGTACGAAGGGTTGAGATTGCAATTTGATAAGTGACACAGATTGCATTGAATGAGCAGCCAAGATTAAGACATGATGGGCGGTTGAGATTTATTCATATATAAATATATGTATTAAATATTTATACAAATATATAAATATAAATATAAATATATGTATATATATATATAAATAACTAATGATGAATAACTATGATTTTATCATGATGAGTGGATAATGAGTGGCTACAATTTGTTGTCTACAAATACCCCTTTTTGTATCGTGTTCAATGAAACACAATGTGGTGCAAAAATAACAAACACCTACTTTGGTGGAATGGAAACTTTTCTCAGCGTATAAGAAGATTCTAAAAAATTTGTGGTTGTAGCTTACCCCCTTAATTGGAAAATGAGTGAAGAATGAATCTCATGAGCCAATTGATAGAATGTGGATGATGCAATGAATGTGAATGATGCCATGAATGTGATGGATACAATGGATGTGTATGATGCAATGGATGTGATGGATTGATTGATTTTGCTTTTGCCCTAACAAAAAGGATTTTTGCTTGGATGATGTTATCTTTTCCTTGGTAGGATAGATATTGTGATAGATTTATTAACTCTACTTTTTCCCAAATAGAGTGGATTTTTTTATTTAGATGGTGCAATGGATGTATGTGATGTATCTTGATGTTAGAAATCAACATCAAATTTGTTTACCCCAAGTTTGGGATGATTCTGTGCTATTGAAATATATGCCTTTTGGTTTTGTTGAAATGCAAAGTAAATGATGAAGTAAAGGAACCTAGTTCACTACCTAGTGACCCCACAAATTCCTTAATCCAAAATGATGAAGTAGTAATTTTCCCGTATTTGTAACTCCACAAAGAGGGTATCAATGACAAGGTTGAGCAAATTAATCTGGACATAGTCTCACTTGAGAAATAAGGAATCAAAATGATCTTATTTTCAAACAAGAGGATGTTGGATGATGATATGATCAAGCATCCTTATGATGATCTACTCATCCTATCGAGTTTCATGGATAACCAATCACTACAACCACCAGGCGAATTAGAACAAATCACTAGATATGAAATTCACTTGACAATGAAAGTGGATTTGATATTGTTGAATGAAGATGTAAATGCATTTATGAGTGGATTAGATAGTTTTATAAAATTTGGAACTATTTTGGGATATTTTGAAGTAGTTTGGGACATTTTCATAATTTTTTATCGCAATCAATAATTAAACACCCAAATAAATCCACGTTATCACAAAATGTGATACAATGATGTGATGAATTCTTGGAATGGTGGATTTGGTATTTTTGTAAAATTTTGTATCATTTTGAGATGTTTTGAAGCATTTTAGATGTTTTCATGACTTTTGGTCGCAATAAAAAATGAAAAATCCAAATAAATCGATGCTATCACAAAATGTAATGAGATGATGTGATGAATGCATGGATGGATTTTGTAGTGATTTTTTTGGGTTCTGCTATTTTTTGAACCCTTTTGAAAATCCTTGGCAATATTTTTATGATAAACATTATCCTGCACCCATATCTGCATAGATGCAAGGATGTGTCTACCAATATACAGATGCAAGGAGGTGTCTCAAAACACCTGGAAGATGTCTTGAGGCATTTGGGCTCGTTAGATCAGCTATAAAAGGGCTACAAAGATGAATTTTCATTTTATTCTTTCATTTGAGAGTTCAAGAAGTGGCATCTTAGAGGAGAGTGCAAGTGATTAATGATGGTTATGGAAGGAGTGGATGCGGAAATTGGAGGTTATGCAGGGTGGTGAAGGCAAGTTCTTATAGCTCTCTTGTTTGGTTTTGAAATATTTTTTTAGTTTCTTTTTTGACGATTGAAAGGGAGAAGGCAAAAAAAATTTATTTTATTTTATTTTTTATTTTTTATTTTTATTATGCAATGGATGAGATGTTGATGTGCATTTGATTTTATATTGTGTTATAATTAAGGATTACGGAGGCTCGATATTAAAATTCTCACCTATCTTAGCGAGGGTGAGAAAGGTGCTACGAAATACCGACTAGGAGTGGTTGGAGCATGTGGGATTGGGTTGATGTGCACGAATTGAGGTGGTGAGGGCCGATGCAAGGTACCTCTCTGCCTTAGCAGAGTAGTGGGATCCAAAAAAAGTGGACCTTATAGATCCTAAAAATGGAGATAATCATGATGCTTAAGGATGTGCACCGCATATTTTGAGTACCTATGGAGGTATTGTGTGTTCGAGTTGGACACGATAAGGTATATGATATGAGTTATATTTTTGATGATGGGTGGAGGGATGTGAAGATCAGTGATGGTGGAATCAAATACCTAGATATTTATGTGCATGGGCAATTAGAGGCATTACCAATATATGTCATGTTATTATTGACTAATGTGTTGGTACCTAACAACATAGAATGTTGATTCCCTTGGAACATGATTCGGTTGGTATTCGATGATCGATGAGCCTTAGGTGTATGCTTGGACGCTTGTCTTGATAGCTCAGACATACATGAAGTTGTATGAGATGAAGAGGTGATGGCAGAAGGGGTTGGGTTGTAGTGTGTTGCTTCGAATTTGAAGTTGGGAGCATTTCGGTATAACTCATCCTATAGGCTTACCATGTGAGTGGGATAAGGATCAACCCTATGTATTGAGGTGGTGGGTAGTTGAGGAGATACAATCAAGTCATCTTGATCAAAGTGACTTGGAGTGTAGATATCTATGGCTAGGGTTGACATTTGACTAGGTGTACTAGTGACCATGGCAAGATATTAGGTGGCCCACTGATGGAGAGCAGTTGTAGTAGGTTAGAAAAGCCAAATGTATGGTTGGTTAACATGATAGTGGGGTGGATCTGATCTAATTTTCATGGATGTTGCGGTAGTTAAAGATACAAAAGAGGGTACCTGATGCTATAGTTTTGTACATGAATCAAGCTGATGAGTTGAGCTTACTTTATACTAATGCATAGTTGGTGGAGTATGAGAATGATGAGGAGATGGATATCTTGAATATGGATGATGTCGAGACCACCATTGAGTATGATTCTTGGTTTACCTCATACCCTCCATGGGCATCAATTCAGGTGGTGGATGAGGGTAGTGGTGATGATGGGGAGGTGACAATTGAGGTAGAGGAGACTCCCTAAAATTAAAGACATCATCATTCTAGCAATGGATGGAGATAGGAAATAGCCACAATAGATTAGCCTCTTGATATTGGAGGAGATGGTGAGGGTGGGGGTGATATGGAGAAGTTTATAGAGAGACCTATTTTTCAGAGTGAGGAGGAGTGGGTTAAGCTCTAGGATGAGTGATATAGCCTAGTTGAGGAGTGGGATCAACTCAGGTAGATGGTGATGAAATGAGATACAAGGATAATGACACGATATGTCGAGAATGCTTAGCTATGGATATATTTGGAGGTGCAAACTATGATAGGTGGGGGTGAGGATGCGATAGTAAGGCTTTGACTGAATATAGTGTTGAGGGATGCTCATTAGAGATAGGATGTTTCATTATTTTGATCTCATAATGGCTATATTTAGGATCTTAAGGATTTCCTTATGCAACATGGCATTGGATTACTAGTGCAGCCTTCCTCATTCGCATCTAGATATGTTAGGCATAATGAATCTAGGCATAGTGGATCTCACTCTAGGGCTCCTTGGGTTCCTGATCCCTTAGGATCACAGGGGTCTACCTTTGGGTGCTAGCTAGGGGCATCTCATTTTTGTATTTGAGCCTTGGTGCTCCATTATATACAACCTTTGGGCATACTTTGTACATGTGATATATATCTATATATATACATATATACATGGCTTTTATTTTGTGTGAATGTATGTGTTAATATTGTGATGGATGACAATATAATGACAATGTGTATATTTTATGATAATAATGTAAGTGAACTGATGCTCTAATGATCATTTGTAGTATTTTAGATTTTGCTTGACCATATTCATTACTTAATCAGGGACACCAACATCTAATGGTGGGATATGAAGTGGAAGACTCATGTAGTGATGTGACTATGGTATGGATGTGATATTTTGACTTATGGGTGAATGATCTAGAATTTTTTTGTAGAGACTCAAACATCCTTGTGATTTTGAACAAACACATTATGTTCTGTCAAATATCTCAGAGATCAAATATGTGTGTAGTGATTCTTTATTTACCAATCATGAGCATGGTGATGACTCAAGTCAATCAAGAACCAATGTTTGTGCAATCAAGAACCAATGTTTGTGCAAGTGAATTCATTTACCCATCTTTGAGTAAAGTGAGATGAAACCTATCATGGAGAAGACCAGGAAGCTAGCTTGTCCTCATGTGAGGTCAAATATCTCTTCAAGAGAGACGTTTCACCATGCATGAGTGTACTCCATTTCCAGTCAATAATATATAGCCCTTATGAATATTAGCTCCATAGTATAATGATATGATCTTTAAGCTTTGGAGAATCAGATTACATAACCATCTGGATGAAAATGTAGTGCTACCCTTACTACTTGGGGATCTCTAGTGTGGGGAATCAGATTATCGACAGAGGTGTGATGAGAATTTTACCCTATCCTTACTACTTATTCTTTTATTTGGAAGTGTTGTTAGTAGTGAAGAGCACTATTTTTATTTTGAACTATGCACATAATGGGACAAGAAAATATGATTTTTTTGCTTCAAGGTTCAACCCAATCATGGTGTTATCCCTATTTGACATAAGATGTTATTAATAGGTGTTGTATGTGTTTGGTTCAAGAATGTTAGAGTCAACTCCCAAAACTCAAGGTTTTCTTAGTGAAAATGTGCTTTGGTCCTAGAGGAAACTTGACATGTAATGGAGGTTGCTTGAAACACTAGGAGTGGTTGAGTGATTGAAAACACCTAGGGGTGATGGAATTTTATGGCAAATGATGACATGACTTATGAAATGGTGAAATGAGATGGATGTTAACTTGAGGGTGCCCCTGATTAAGGTAACAAGACTTATTGGATTAATAATTATCCAAATTAAGAAAATAATCCCTAATATGGTAGATGTCATGACAATGAATGTGATTGTGCAAAATTGATGTATGAAATGCAATTGTATTGATTTTGTATTTTTTTAGCCATGTATTTATATACATATATAACTCACATTAAGCATAGAATGCTCTAAAGAACACAAGCTTATACTGATATGGGGGTGAACAATATAGTGCCCACTTTTTACTTTCTTTCCAAATCGATATCAATTAGTGTCCTTAATTACAATATCTAAATATAGTAATGTGCATTAATGATGTAGATAACAATAGTAAGCAAGAGCACAAATCACCACACACAATTGAGACACAAGATTTAGCATGGTTCCCCCAATGTGGGGCACTCCACAAAATAATATCCTTATAATATTTAACAAATAAATAGGAATCCTTATCCCAATACAAATGATTACTTTAATCTGATCAAAGCTAGGCTATCCACTGATCTGCTCAACAAGGCAATTCACTGATCTGCTCAGCTAGGCAATCCATTGATCTACTCAGGTAGGCAATCCACTGATCTTCTCAGGTAGGCAATCCACTAATCTGCTCAACAAGGTAATTCATTGATCTGATCAGCTAGGAAATCCATTGATCTGCTCAGGTAGGAAATACATTTATCTGCTCATGTAGGCAATCTTGATCTGCTCAGGTAGGAAATCCACTGATCTTCTTAGAAAGGCAATAATGATCTGCTAAGGTAGGCAATCCACTGATCTACTCAATAAGGTAATATTGATCTTCTCAGGTAGGCAATCCACTAATCTGCTCAGCAAGGAAATTCACTAATCTGCTCAACTAGGCAATCCATTGATCTGCTCAGCTAGGCAATCCACTGATCTGCTTAACAAGGCAATCCTGATCTGATTAGGTAAGCAATCCACTGATCTACTTTAGTAAGCTCACCAAGAACTAGCCCAAATGTGCTCATCAATCTCACCAAGAACTTGCTCAAATCTACTCCAGGAAGCTCACCAAGAACTTACTCAAAATTTGCTCTAGCAAGCTCACCAAGAACTTGCTCAAATATGCTCTAGAAAGCTCACCAAGAACTTGCTCAAATCTACTCCAGCAAGCTCACCAATAACTTTCTCAAAATATTCTCTAGCAAGCTCACTAAGAACTTTCTCAAATCTTCTTCAGCAAGCTCACCAAGAACTTGCTCAAAACTGCTCCAGTAAGCTCATTAAGAACTTGCTCAAAATTTGCTCTATAAAGCTCACCAATAACTTGCTCAAATATGCTCTAGCATTCTCACCAATAACTTGATCAAATATACTCTAGCAAGCTCACCAATAACTTACTCAAATATGCTCTAGCAAGCTCACCAAGAACTTGCTCAAATCTGATCCAACAAGCTCACCAATAACTTGCTCAAAATCTGCTCTAGCAAGCTCACCAAGAACCTGCTCAAATCTGCTCAGCAAGCTCACCAAGAACTTGCTCAAAATATTTCCACAAATCTGTCCATAAATATATCCAAAAGCCTTCTCAAAGGCTCAATAAATCATGCACAAAAGCTACCACAAATCTATCCAAAAAGCCTTCTCAAAAGCTCAATCAATCATGCATAAAATTTGCCACAAATCTGTCCAAAAATCTATCCAAAAGCCTTCTCAAAGTCTCAATAAATCATGCTCAAGTAGCACTCAAATCTCATCCACAAATATATGAAGGCAAGGCTCAATGATGAACTCAATAATGAATGGCAATGCACTCTACAATGGATGACAACAATGATCCACAATGATCTCAACTCAAATCAGAATATAGAATAGTTTGTTTCATGGAACTTGAACAACCACTTCACACAATCACTTGACTAGGCTCAAAAAACTCTACTCAACCAATCACCACAAGGAAAAACTCTTTCTCACAAACCCTAGTCCAAGCAAGTATCAACCAACTCAAATATTTCCAACAATGCTCAACCACAAATCTCACATAACAATGATACTCATGTTGTTCTCTAACTCAAGTTCAAGTTCTTTGTACAATCAATGGGCTTCAACAACAATGCTTATAAAATATTATTCACATAACAATGATACTCATGTTCTTCTCAAACCCTATCTCAGGTTTTTCACACAACTAATGGCTTCAACAAAAATGCTTATAAAACAAGTTTTAAACACAACTCTCAAATAAAAATACCTTGAAGCATTAAACCAACCACTTTCAAAAAGGAAACCACAATCAATCATTTTCTCTCCAATGATTTTTCAAAAATAAACCACCATAAAAAAAGTCAATGGAGAATATTTCTCATACCTTTTGATGCCTTATTAGTTGTCCATTAAATCTGCCACACTCAACAAAATTTCTTTTTCAAATTTCAATAAGGGTTAATGATCATGATTAATAACACAACAATAATATCCAAATAACACCTTATTACTCCTACTCAATAAAATACATCATGTCCCCTCATGAAAGAATTAATCCTCTTTGAAAAAGAACAAAGCAACCTTCACTTTTTAACCTCTTTACAAAATTATAAATATCTCTTTACACACACCTTATTTATCCCTCTAAGAAAGTTAATCAAATAGCCCTCGAAATAAGCTTTCCAATGATATATAATATGATATACTTCCAAAAAGAAAATCACCAGAAATCTCTCTTTTTCTTAAGGTGCATCATAACCCTTATTTCTCCTAGGACAACTTTAGAAAAATAAAATATTAAAAATATTAACTTGCCTTTGTCCCTGACGGGATTCAATCCCTTGATGCCTCCTCGCTCAATGTCTTAACCGCAGCCAAGCCACCATTGGACCACACGTCCTCACGTGTTCAAAGGGGCACAAATCAACACAAATACCTTAATATTATGCGCCCTTCAAAAACTAAAAAATGCTTCAAGCGTTTCAACACAACAAGCATCCCTGACAAGACTCGATCGTAGGACCTCCTGCTTCTTACACAACACACGAACCACTAGGCCAAAGGTGCCTATGCATTTGGTTATCCTCTGTGAACGATTCTTCAACAAACCTGAATTTTGCAAACCCTTCACACGCCTCTTTACACATGATTCAACACATAGGCTCTTCTCGCATTACGTTATCAATTCGAATGCATTCAAAAATCGAGGACAAGGATTTACGAAGCTTTTGGTGGCATGTATATATATATATATATATATGCCTTTCCTCATTTATTTAGACGTCGGCACTATAATTTTATTTTTAATTTTAAAATTTAAATTTTAAATTTTAAATAATTTAAAATTAAACTAAATATTTAAAATTAAATATCTCCATCATCAGGGCACCTTTTTCGATGAAACGAAAAGCCAACCTAGGTTTTAAGAAAAACCCATTTCAAATATGCCATCTATGGTTTTTAGTAAAACCTTTTATTTTGCCTGCCTTGGTTTTCACAAAAACGATGTATATATCCATGCTCTCCAAAATATCATAAAAGACATTTTATGAAGTGCTTTTGCCACCAAAACTCAAATGTGATCCATGTGACATCAATGAAAACATAAAATACCTCAAATTGCCAACATTCTCTCAAGTGGAAGATGTTCAATGGCTCAGGCTCTTCTACTCTCTCTAGACTGGCAAGCCTATAAGTTCCTTGACCCACCTTTTGTTTGATAATGTATGGACCTAATCAATTAGCCATGAATTTATCATGAAGATATGGCAATGTATTGGTGTTTTGCTGATTTTATTTAAGGACAAGATCTCCTACTTGGAATTCACGTAGATTAAATTTTGTATTGTAAGCATGCTCTAGACGGTCTTGATATACTCACAAGTGATCCAAGGCATTGATTCATATTTCATCAAGGAGCATGAGTTGGTCAATATGTGCTTGTCTAGAAATATCGTCATCTATGAATTTCTACAATGATATACGAAGTGAAGGAATATCAAGTTCAAGAGCATGATTGCTTCAACACTGTAGACCAATGAGAATGGCATTGCACCGATAGGTATGTGAATGCTTATTCGATAAACCCGTAATACCAAGGGAATTTGAGTATGCCAATCTCGATGATTTTATTTGACTAATTTATTTAGAATAGCGATCAATGTATTATTTGTTGCTTCATCTTATCCATTTGTTTGTGGATAGTAAGGAATTGAGAAACTATGTTGGATATTATATTTTTCACAAAGTGCTTGAACATTCGTGTCTCTAAAAGACTTACCATTGTCAGAGATTATATTCTAGGGAATGCCTAAATGATAGATGATATGTTGAAGTATAAAATCCATAATTCAAGGTCCTGTCGTACTATTTGGAGGAATTACTTTGACCCATTTGGTGAAGTATTTAGTGGCAGTGATGATGAATGTGTGTTGTCCCAAGGAAAGAGGCAATATTTTACCAATCAAGTCAAGACCCCATTGTGAAAAGGGCCAAATATTTTGAATGGACTATAATTCTTGTGATGGCATATGAGTTAAATTAGCATGTCCATGAAAATATCATGCCCTTTTGTAGTAAGTTATTAAATGACCTGCTTTTGTCTGAGAGTTGTGAAATGAAGTGACAGATAGATTAGATCTTTCCTTGTAATCTATGCAACTATTTCAAGTTTATTGGGGGAGGCATATCCATAATGGCCTTGAAATTTTTTTGTTCCACTTCAATTCCCTACTCGGAGACAATTAATCTTAGAATTTTACTTGAGGTAACACCAAAGACACACTTCTTGGGGTTCAACCTTACGTTATGCTCTAGAAGTCAATCAAATACATTTTCCAAGACATTGATATGCTCTTGACGTGTTTTAGATTTATCCAATAGATCATCCACATATTATTCAATGATATTATACATATAATAATGAAATATGTATGTCATGGCATGTTCATTGTTAGCACTTGTATTTTTAAGGCCAAATAGCATCATATTGTAATAGAAAGTCTCCCGAGGTGTTGTGAATATTGTTTTGTGTTAGTCATTAGGATTAATTCAAATTTAATTGTATCTTGAGAAACCATCCATTAGAGATAGCATTTCATGGCCAACACAAGTATCAACAAGAGTATCAATTTTTGGTAGAGGAAATTCATCCTTAGGATGCGCTTTGTTAAGATCTTGAAAATTATTGCAACTGTAAACCACCTCGTTAGACTTACGAACAAGTACCATATTTGAAAGCTACTTAGGATATTCAATGGGTTGAATGAAACCCACGTCTAACAACTTTTTAAGTTCCTCTTTGACCATGAGGGCAATGGTAGAATGTAAATTTCATAGTTTTTATTTGATCAAGTTAGGATCAAGACCAAGCATATCTTTATAAGACCATGCAAATATGACCTTATTTCTCTTGAGGAGACCTATGAATTGCTCATGTTCATCAGTGGATAAACTTTTTCTAAGTTTCACAATTTATGGATTGTTCAGATATGTGCTTAGGTTCACGTCGATAGTTTCTTTAATGGCCATGTGTGAACCTTCCTCAAGCTAATGAGGTATTGGAATCAAATGAATATCATTAGTGATATTGTAAAACTCTTCTAGCACAATCTCTTTTATTTTTACCTAGAAAATAGCTAGATCCAAGGGTGAAGACAAAGATGAAGGTGAAGGCTGCGAAGGAATGTAGATGGTAGAAGACCTTAAAAATTCCTCGAAAGGGATGAATTCAAAAAATAATGGAGGTAATGAAATCCATTCCATATCAATGAGACTTATGTCAATAAGGAGTTGGTTTTGTCAAATCGTATGGATTACGGAGTGGTGTGAATAAGTCAACAAGATTCGTGTTGATTTAGTGGGAGAAATATGGTTGCAATGTGAATGGTGGTTTTCCTTATTCCTTTGGAGTCAATGAATAAACCTCGAGAACCTAGATAGCAAAAAGAAACATGTATAAATGTAAATGACACATATATGTAGATGAAAAAATACAAATTACTTTGAGTTTTTTGATTTTTTATTCATATTGTACATATTTACATCATGTTTTCAATGGGGTGGACAAGGTGGAGGTTGTTGTTCACTGGTTGGTTTAGCTCACTCCCTTGGAAGGAGTAAAATAAATATGAGACGATGGATGGGGAATATTCTGAGATAATACCCATTTTGTGTAGTGAATGGAGTGATTGATATCGATTCCTCTTCATATCATCTAAAGCTATCAATATGATATCGTATTATTCATATAATTCATCCTCAAAGTCATCGTAATCATTTTTTTCCTCTTGATCTAGATTGAGGTATTGAAAGGCTCATTCAAAATAGGAAGTGGAAGGTTATGTGTCGTAGCCCAGACCAAAATGATCATTCACTTCTTGATATTGAGGTTCAATGATATCATGCATACCATATTCAGGTAATCCTAAGCCATATCCTTGCCAATTAACCTAATAAAAATATCATGATGGGAAATTAGGATTTTTCATGTGTTCGATAATGGATGCTTAGGTTCATCTAGGGGAAGTGGATCAGATGATGAATCGACCCCCCATATACAAAATTGATTTAGTTGAGGGATGAATCCATGTTCTAAATTTCTCCTATAGATAGGGGTGGATCACGTGGATGACCATAATCTCTGATATTTTTTATGTTGAATGATGTGACTGTGACATCTTGCACCACATACTCACCAATACTAGGACTAGCGAGGTGGACTACAAATTATGTGTATGATGATGTGGATGGAGTGGATGTGGATATATGGGGCTCAAAAGTGGCTTGCGGATCGAGTGAGGGGAGAGATGCAATTTGGAATGGCATCTCACAATATGTCAAATCAACTTGTCAGACATTGATTGGTGGAGACGAAGATGGGTTTGGTTGAGGAATTTTATGGATGGCTGGTGATTCTAATGTGGATGAAGTGGTATTGAATACTTGTAAAGTAGGTTGTGTGCATGATGATGAATTAATGGTGATTGATGATGTGGATGATGTGGAGGGATCTCCTTAATGATTGGGTTTGACCACATGTACATGTTGTTGATTGTGATGAAGGTTAGGGTGTGAAAGTGGAGGCTTGATGTAGATAAATTATGGGAAGGTCCTCTAGAATGGATGCTTTAGATGAAGTATTATGATGTGAAGTGGATGGTGAGGTTGATGGAATTAAGAATAGATGGGTGGATGGAAGTGAGGATTCATATGGGTTGGAGATGAATTTGTAGTATTTGAATGGTTCAATATCTAGAGGTATACAATGAATTTGCATCTCATGTACATATTTCAAATATTGGTGTAGTATTAAGGAAACACATTTAATTTCCCTTATCCAGGTGAATTAAAGGAGTACATTGTAGGACATGGCACCTTCTAGGATATGCAAAATGGTGTAAAACATCTTGAACCCCATTTGTATGAGTAAGACCACCGTGCTAACTATATAACATACAACATCATTGAATGCTCACAAGGTGAAGGTGGATTTGGTGATATGGGAAGGTGGAAGATTAATATGGTGGAGTGTTGAAGTGGTAATGATGTTTATTGATGAGATGGTGTCAATTAATACTCATTTAAAAGGCTTCCTATCAACCTAATCCATGATGTGTAGTGGAGGATATGATGATTCTAATGATATTGATTTGATCTCAAAATCATAGAATACAATAGAATGATTCATACATGTTTGAATACTCCTCCCAAAATTGTTGAATGTATTAGAGTCTTGAGTTTGAAGTTCAATGGATTTCAATATTTACATTAATGCCTCACAGTGTGGGGGAGATTATTGTATAATATCATATATCAATAATTTGGTTGAAGCTATTTTAAGACTATTTTTTCAGCCAATTGCTTACTGTGATGATAGGTCTTGGTGGATGACTTGGTAGATTAATGGATTGAGATGGATGAGTTGGAAGGTGAGTTGGTTGAGATGAATTAGTATAAATATGAATGGGTTGATATGGATTGGTAGGTTGTGGATACAAAGTTGTTGGAGGTGCCATAGGAGATTGAATTGATTGAGGTTTTTCATTTTGACAATTTGTGCTTCATTGACCTCAGGTTACAACATGAACAACACCCATAAAACCTTGGTATTGTTGCATGTGGTTGAGTTGGTTAGGAGGAGTTATAGGATTTGATCCCCCTATTATTTTTTGTGTTTCCTCACGATGAGGAAGTGGTGTTTGGTAAATACTAAATTTTTAGTTTTATTGTGCTAAGGGACTATCAGACTTAATAGCCCCTAAGTCTAGCAAGTATTGCACAATGTCTTTGAATGCATAGTAGTTATTGATGTCATGGCCCTTCTATCAATGGAAGGGATAAAACAAATACTCCTTATAGCTCTTGCTACGTTTAGTTAGATTCTCAGGTCTGACTTCTAGAAAGGTGATTGCATGTGTATCATACAACCTTCAAAAATGGAGGTATATGACTCTGGTAGTGGTGTGTAATTATGAGTTTGTCAAATAGACTATTGGTATTGATTGTTTTCATAGTTGGTGTTGGGTTGTGTAGTTGCGATGATAATTGTTGTTGCTGATAGACTTGTGTTTGTTGAGTCAATGTTGGTTGACTTAAAACCATTTGATTCACTTGTCCAGATTTTGATTGACCATTATAGTTTTATTTGTATTGGCCCTTTATTTGCCATTCTAAATTTTTGGGTTTAATCTCACCCTCTTGAATCTTGATTTCTTCATTAACTCGAGCTTAGGCAAGAGCTTCATCAAATGTTCCATATTGTTGTAACTAAAGAAACAAGAAGATAGTTTTTAGAAAACTCCTTATGAGCATTCATGTGTATTATTCCATTGGAAGGATGAATGAAAATTTGGTAATGATTGCCCTCCAATAATTCCCAAATTCATCGACCAATTCTTCTTCAAATTGTCTAAGATTATACAAGTCAGTCAAGATAGTTTCATTTCTAACATTGAGGCAGAACCTTTCGAAGAATTTTTCCACCAATTATTTGAATGTATAAACATTGTGATGTGGTAGATGGTTGTACCATTCTAAGGAATCATACCCTAATATCCGAGGAAAATTTCAAAGAATTAAGGTACCATTCTCTTGGATTCTAAAATATGGATGGATGAATGCACTAATATGCTCCCTAGGATCCTCGGTCCCTTTGAATTTATCATTTTAGTAATGTAAAATTAGTAGGATATGGTGGTGATGGTACCAAAGTATGAATTGGGTTATTGACCAGCTATCTCAAATTGGGTTTCTAGTACAACATACCAGGTGTATGCATGATCAGATTGTTAATCTATTTTTGTAAAGCTTGTATTTTAGGATCATCTATTTGTGTTTGGAAGCCTTGGTTTATGTAATGAGTGTAGGTGGGTGGTGTATGTTGAGTGATGAATTGTTGGAACACAATGAGGTTTTGATTGACCAACGGATTGATGTTGGTGGGCATGTGGTGTTGTTGAATATTTTGTTAAATTTGATTGTGGAATATTTGATATTTATGAGGTGAATATTGATTATGTGAATTTTTAGGGATGGTGGTATTTTGATTGGTTGATATGGTATGGATGAGGTGGAGTGGATGAATAGGTATAGTGATCATGGGTGGTCACAATACCCAAGATTAGTCGAGGATGTAAAAATGTAGTTTGTGTGGATGTGAGTGGATGGTTAAAATTTTCTACCTATGACTGCTATTATGGGTAAGAATGAGCATTTTTATTACCCATGAGTAGTTTATTTAGATGTTACTAAGCCTATTGTATGGCAATTTTAGATTTTTTTGTGTTGGGAGTTGATGTTGGCATGGTATAAGTGTTGGAAATGTTAGTTGAGATTAATGGAGGGTAGGTTTCAAAAGGAATCACAACTAAATGATGGGCGGTAACCCAAATGAAGTTAAAGAAAATGTGGATGGAATATGTGAAGCAACATTAACTTGTGCTTTATAGAGTGGTTTGGAGTGGGTGGTAGTATAGGTAGATATAACAGAGGTGTTTTGGATAAATGATTGTAGAAGAATTTGGTGTGGGAGTGTGGATGTGGCCTCAAAAAGAAGGTTGGTGATGACTTGGTTAAATTTTTTGGGGTATGAGTGATAAAATTACTACTGAGAGGAAGGAATATGTCTAGGTGGGATGTTAAGTGGTTCTAGAACTAGATTGGTTGGTCTTAAATAGGCTTTGAATTTTTCAGATACTATGTAAGTAATATGGTGGTTGATTGGTGTGGATGGTTCAGTTTCATGGATGGTAGTGATAATTACCCTCTATAGTGTATCTACATCCAAAGTGGATGCTACATAAGAGGGTCCAACAGATAAGTCAATATGTCTTATCTATGCCACATAGGCTGGGTTAGCCACATAAGTGGTTGGAAAATGAGTGAAGCACTCCATGGATGAGGTTGGTTGGCTAGCGGGTACCTAACTCATGGCTCTAGCTTGATTTTGGGTAATACCATAAGCTATAAGTAGGCTAGAATAACAAATATATGGGGTGTGTGTGTGAAAATTGTAATTGCAATAAAAATGACCAAATATACAAATCAAGAAAACAAGTGTTGTCCTATTATCTTTGCAAAATTTTCTTTGATTTTTCATATTTTTTTATGATTTTTTTTTGGTTTCATGTGTTTTTATGTTAAGACTCCTAAGCCTAGAACAACTATGCAAGATGAATGATGTATGCAACTAAAAGGGTGTGTTCGAACCCACCCCTCTGATGAAGGATGAATCTCAAATGGCTAATGATGTATTCCTAAGGGTATGATTGGCTCAAGGTAATCATAAGGAATCAAAATTACCCTTTGATGGAGGCCATGTTGTTTGAGTCCTGATACTTGCCCAGTCAAGATTTTGCTTCACACTCAAGCATGCTCAAACAAAAATGATAGTTGTGTTCCACTTATTATTGAGCCCTATGGTAAAAGGACATTACTAGTCCTTCCTACTATGAGCACACCCAAAAGTAGAGGACTTTTTAGTGATGAAATATATAAAGCCACTCATTATGGGCTACTACAATTTCTAGGGGGTGAGCCAATGAATGGAGATGAAGCCCACTGTCATTGGTCTCGATCAACAGTTGGTGATGAAATCCAACTCTTTGATGTTAAAAGTGGAGTGTGAAGTGTGTGTGGTTCCTTTTAAGTTTTCATTTTCTATGGCATTTTTTTAACATTAAAATGCAAATAAAAACTATCTTAATATGCAGCTAGTATGCACTTCAAATTTGTTGCCTAAAACATAAGCAAAAACACACAAGGCAAACAAAGTAGCAAACAAAATGCCATAAATAACAGAAAACTTGAGCCAAATATAGTGGGTAAATTTCCAAATAAAACCTCAATTTTGGAAAATATCTCCCATCTGACTTTGCCGTCCTTGCATTCCAAAGTCACCATTCATGGAAAAGATCAATTTTGGTCCTCTTCTAGGATAAACCCAGGAAATGCTGCAACATAATAGGAATAGATCTGTAAGATAGGAATGAGATATTCTCAGTTTGTAATTAGATTTTAGGATATCTATAAATAGATAGCTCCCATCCAGGTTGAGCTAAGAAAGGTAGAGGAAAAGTAAGCAAGAAGTATAATAATAAGAAAAGTGACTGTTACAGTCCTGTAACAGGGTTTTTAGCAACAACACTATAATTATGTTCTTGAATCAATAAAGTGTACTATTTTTATTCATGTTGTTGTGAATGAGTGTGAGTAAGATCTAGAGAGAGAGAAAGACTCATACCTTCTTCTGGACAAAGAGGTTGGCCACTTCCATACCTAGGAGGAGGACTAACAGCAGGTTTTTATTCTGATTTGCTGCAGCAGAATAAGTTGTAAAACTTGTCATTTCATTTCCTTGTAAACGGCTAATAGTATTTGCAATCTTAGTTTATCTCATGATTAGGATGATCTTGTGATTAATGATAGGTTTGGTTGTAATCTCTATTTTTAGCAAGCTTTCAAATTTTTGTAGATTGTCATTTCTAGAATTTACTATTTTCTGCAATTTACTGCATTTTGTGTTTTGTTGTCAACCCCTACACAGAAGATTGACAACCTTCTATTACAGAGCATTGAAAAGACTTAATTTACATGTTATAATTAGGTTTCCATTACTACAAAAGTAAATAAAATTCCTTTCTGCAATCATAATTAGATTTCTAATTCTACAACTGTAACTAGGGAGTTATTTTTGCAATATAATTAGATTTCATTTTGTAATTGTAACTAGGATTTCATTTCTGCAGTTAGTAATTAGTTTACATTCCTTCAATTAGATTAAAAGTTCAATTTATGCAATTTAGAGATAAAAATGTCCTAAATCCCCCACACAATTGATTTCACCAATAAGGCCTGTTGCTCCCAAATGACCTAAGTTATAGCCCTGTTCACTTCTTTCAAAAATAGCCTTGTACATTGCCCTAGATTGACAAATTAATTGATAATTAATGATGTGCATAATGAAAATGCATCATTTTGGCACCGTTGTCAGGGAACAGTGTTTCTAGAAGGTGACAACAGTCCAATAGCTGTTAATTAGACTGAGCTATGAAAATTTAGGATAAAATCTGAATATAACAGTTGGTTAAAGTAACAACTATTGACCTATAATTTATGTCATTCAAGAGTAAACATGAATGAGTAAGCCTAGGGATGAAACAAGAAGAATTACTCAAAATGATCCCTGGCTTGTTCCATTAAGAAGATCTTCACGCCTAAGGGGTGAATCACCTGTGTATGAACTACCAAAAAAATTGAAACAAAATTCACTAGCTTCATCATCATTAGAACATCCTGAGAAAGAAAAATCATCAAACTCATCATCAAAAGATGATTTTGGACCTCTTCAAAGTAAAATTTGGATAGGTTTAACTGTTCCCAAGGAATAGGAAACTATGGTAGAAAGAGGCAATCTAGATGGAGATGGCCAACATGGCTATGTCCATAATGAAGGAAATGATCAGGATATGCCCCAACCTTCCAGAACATTTGAATATCCTATCCATTTGAATCCAACACAAAACTCCCCCATGAAAACCATTTCACCTTCAGTACTTCCAACCTTCCGAGGTGTTGTATCCGAAGATCCTGATCAATTTTTGTTTGAATTCAAAGTAGTGTGTCAAACCTATGACTATGTAAATGACAATAAAAAACTTAAGGTTTTTCCCTCAACACTCAAGGACTCAGCATTACGTTGGTTCATGAGCGTAGAGCCAAATTCCATCCGAACCTGGGATCAAATGGAAACTGTGTTTTTAGACAAATATCAGGAGTATTTCCGTGTAAGGAATAGGAAATATGAGTTATTCAAGATTAAGCAGGAACATGATGAAACACTAGAAGACTATCTTGATAGGTTATCCTTTGTTCAAAGGAGGTGTGGACTTGTAGAACCTGAGTTATGCAAAGCCATATTTTTGAGAGGATTACAAGATGAATCCAAAGAAGTATTGGATTTTATGGGAAAAGGGGATGTAAATACTCTCAGTAATGAGGAAATTGTGGGTCTCTACAAGAATTACTCTCGCACTAAGAAGGGAAGAAGAAAAAAGAGTACAAATGGCACTGATGTGAAGGACCTAATAGAACTTGCAAATTTTAAAACTGATATTCTGGTGCAATTGAACACAACTTTGGGAGAAATATCTGCAAAAGAAAAAACCACAGAACCTTTGGAAATTTATTGCCCAAGATGTAGAAATAAACATGCTTTGCAGGAATGTCCTTTGAATAAAATGTCTATCTCAACCATTTGTAGTATCTATTCGAAGAAGCATTTGACTGATAAATGCCACCTGCTACCACAACTCAAAACTATGTTAGAGAGTCAAACTGAGGAACTCAACTATGTTGGACCAAAATAGGGGGGAAATTTCTCTCAGAACCAAAATCCCCCTTGTTTTTCTACAAATTGGGGGCATAATCCTTGGACTATGCCTTGGGGACAATCAGAACCACCCCAACATCCTTGGAATTATTCTCAATGGACAAATTTCCAAGAATGGCCACAAAAAAGTTGGAGTAATCCAGACTGGAATCAAAATTAGAATAACCCATCATGGAATCAAAACAACCCACCCTAGAATCAGAATCAGAATAATCCACATTGGATGTAAAATCAACCACAGTGGAGTCAACAATACCAGTCCTATTCAAGGCAACAAAGAAATAAAGGTCAAACTCAGCATTTGCTACCTGCACCTAATCAAAATTTTCAAGAAAAATAGAACCAACCACAACAAACACAACAGGTGAAATAGCCTCAACTTCCAGCTCAACCAGTCACTAATCCAAACAAATGAGACATGAATCCCCTGTCTATATGGCTGAAGCTGAAGAAAATGCTGAAATAAATGTTCTTGATTGTAGTAACATCTAACTTCGTTCAAGAAAAGTTGTACCTAAACCTGTTTCAACTAAAATCAAGGAAAATGAAAAGCAAGAACCTTTGGAACCAGTTAGAGTTAAACCAACAACAGAGAAAGAAGAAGAAAATATAGAACCACAGGCAGAACAATTACCTTCTTCAAGGATAATTCCATACCCTAAAAGATTCAATACCACAGCAAAAAATTCTGAGTCAGACCTGGTCAAGGAACTTAGAAAGTTAACTATATCATTGCCCTTATTGCAAGCCATTAAGGATATACTAGTGATTAAAAGTACTGTATGATATTTGTGCATTAGAAGAGCAGGAAGAAAAAAGAAAGCATTTCCCAAGACTGTTCAGGTTGAAGGAAAGATAGTTGATATCTTGTTCAAAAAACTAGTACCTCCAAAGTATAGTGACCCATGGATTCCAGTTATCATAGTTACCATAGGCTCAGTGCCAATATCAAATGTCTTAGTAGATCTAGGATCTGCAATAAATGTCATGACCAAGGATATAATGGAACAATTATAGCTCAAACATCTCAATACCACATTTACAGTTTTAGAAATGGCTTGTAACTACAAAACTTGAAGGTATCATTGAAGATGTCCCTATAGAAGTCTCTTATTGGGAATTCCCTGTAGATTTTTTGGTTTTACAGCCAAGAAATTCAGCACATGGATATCCCATCATTCTGGGAAGACCTTGGCTTATAACTGCAGCAGCCTTCATAGACTGCAAATCTGGAAAAATTACCATTTCAAATGGTATTTATCTAAAATAGATCTCTTTGTATTCTCTTGCAAGACCCTCCAAAATTTTTTTAGGTCATTTATGGTTTCCTAACTCAGATGAAGAACCAAAAGATGTTATTTCTACACTAGCCACCTTGGTAGTAAGGGAACACACAAAAGACCTCCATGATATAGAAACTTTAGAGAATGAAACTATCCTAATGAATGTTCTGCATGAACAAGGGTTAGAAGAGGAAGCAATAAATATCCATCAGTTGTTAGGGACTGAGGAGAACCAAAATTCTGAAGGTGATTCATCTGTACTATCATAGGAAACATCAGTTTCACTAGCACATGGGTGGCATCATCACCTGATTTTCCCTTCTCACTGTTCCATACAGGATATGCTTCCATTAGAAATCAATGAAACATAAAATTATTATTTCCTCCCATCTCATCATTGCCCTCTTAACTCCCTAATCACCAAGTATGAAGAAGTGAATTCAGTCCTTCCAAATACAAAAAAAATAGAAGTCCAGCCAAGCAAATTACTAAATAATAACAGCTGGCTTAGTAGGGAAGAGGAAGAAAAATTGATAATTGTTTTGCAAAAGCATGTTCATGCTTTTTCTTGGGACTACAAGGATATGTCAGGAATTCACCCTGATATATGCACCCATAGGATTTATACTAAAGAATTCAAGCCAGTAAGACAACCCCAGAGAAGACCGAATCCTGCCTTGAGGGATATTGTAAAGGAAGAAATTGAAAAACTTTTGGAGGTAGGATTCATTTACCCAATTTATGATAGCTAGTGGGTCTCTCCATTGGTTATAGTTCCTAAGAAAAATAGAAAAATGAGAGTATGTGTAGACTATAGAGAGCTGAAAAAAGTAACATACAAAGACCATTTTCCATTACCTTTCATAGATCAGGTGTTAGATACCCTTGCTGGAAAGAAATACTTTTTTTTCTTGATGGATTTAGTGGGTATAATAAAATTTAGGTTGCACCTGAAGATCAAGAGAAAATAACCTTTACCTATCCATGGGGAACATTTGCCTATAGGGTTTTACCTTTTGGTTTGTGTAATGCCCCAACAACATTTCAACGAGCGGTCTTAGCAATTTTTTTTATCTAACTACCAACAGTGTTGAGATATACATGGATGATTTCATAGTATGTGGATAGAATTTTGACTTTACATTAGAAAACCTTGATAAAGTTTTAACTCGTTGTGAAACATACCAGTTATCCTTGAATCCAGAAAAATGTTTTATGATGATGGAGGAAGGAATAGTTCTTGGTCATAACATCTCTCTTCAAGGGATCCAAGTTGATCCAAAGAAGGTGGAAATTATCAAGAATCTTCTTCCTCCTAAAACTCATATTGATGTCAGAAGCTTCCTAGGACACATTGGTTTTTACCGTAGGTTTATTCTTAGCTTTAGCACAATAGCCAATCCCATGTTTGCCCTATTGACTAAAGATTCTAAATTCTCCTGGATTGCAAGGTGTCAAGAATCATTTGAATATCTGAAAGAGAAATTAGTAACTCCACCTGATAATTGGACATTACCATTTCACATACAGGCTGATGCTTCCAATACTGCAATTGGAGCAGCATTAGGACAAATTGAAAATTGTGAACACTATGCCATCTACTACATTAGCAAGAATTTGATAGGAGATGAGAAAAATTATACCACAACTGAGAAGGAATTCTTGGCAGTAATTTATGCCATCAACAAATTCAGTCATTACATCAAAGGTTATCAAATATTCATTCACATAGATCACACAACCATTAAGTATTTGATGAATAATCCTATGGTAAGTGCAAGAATTATTCGTTGGTTACTATTGCTACAAGAATTTGATATCACAATAATCAATAAACTAGGAAAAGCTAATGTTGTAGTAGATTTCTTGTCTAGGTTGCAGAACATAGAGGAAGGGGAATTAGTTGAGGACATTTTTCCTGATGAAAAATTATTTGCTATAACTGTCCAATCATCTTGGTTTGCAGATATAGCCAATTATTTGTCACAAGGAAAGTTCCTCCATATTTCACTTCAAAACAGAAAAAACAATTGATCAAATAGAGTTCTTCCTTTGAGTGGATTAAGGGTATACTTTTTAAGTGCAGTCCTGACCATGTGTTACGCAGGTGCATCCAAAAGGATGAGGTATATGATATCCTTAGGGCTTGTCATGATGAACCCTCAGGTGGACACTATTATGTAAAAAGCACAATTAGAAAAATTTTAGGGACATGATATTATTGGCCATATCTTCACAAGGATGTGAAAAAGTACATCAAGCATTGTGATGCATGCCAAAGAATGGGGAAACCCACTCATACAAATGAAATGCCACTATAGCCTCAATTGGTTTTAGAGCCATTTGAGAGGTGGGGGCTTAATTTTGTAGGACCTATTGATCCACCTTCTCAAGGAAAGGTGAATATTTTAGTATGCACTGATTACCTAAAAAAGTGGGTAGAGGTGTGTGCTTTCAAACATGCTTGTGAAGAGAAGGTCACCGATTTCTTGTATACTTAAATTTTTCAAAGATTTGGAGCTCCATGGTCTATCACCACAGACCAAGGACCCTAATTTGCATCTAAATTCATTGATGCTTTTACAGAATTATATGAAATCAAACATAGGAAATCATCACCTTACCACCCACAATAAAATAGCTAGGTTGAGGTAACAAACAGGGAATTAGAACGAATCTTGACAAAAATAGTAGCTTTTCATAGGATAAACTGGCTAGATAAATTACCTGAAGCAGTTTGGGCTTATAATACTACTTGGAAATCCACTACTAGATTCACACCTTATGAACTAGTTTTTGGTAAAAATCCCCTCCTACCTATTGAATTTGAGCTACTAACATTGTGCACAACATTGGAAATTGGGATTGAATTGTCACAGGCACAAACAAATAGGATTCTACAATTGAATGCATTGGATGAACTTCGGTTGGATGCTCTGCACCAAACTAAAGTAATTCAGGAGCAGAGGAAGCTATGGCATGATAGTCACATTCAGCAGAGGAAATTTTAGCAAGGAGATGGGGCTTTGTTGTTTGATTCTCACTATGAGGACTTCCTTGGAAAGCTGAGAACTAGATGGCTTGGACCTTACCAGATTGAAGAGGTATTTGACAATGGAGAAGCTCATCTATCTCCTATTGATGGGTCACAGAGAAAGTTGGTAGTGAATGGATATCACCTCAGGGTGTACCATACACCTCTGACTAAAGAGGAATTCTTGCAGCAACTTGAAAGTTTGGATGCACAACATGTGGAAGAGATTCCCTCTTCCACTTCAATAAAATTAGCATGATCATGGATTTCAAGAAAAGCAAAAAAAAAATTAGAAAAAGCAGAAAATAAAAAGATGAATAAATTTTGATTGTGAATTCCTTCATGGGCATGATTTCAAGGAAATCATGAATTCCTTCACGGGCATAATCAGAATAAAAAAAAAAAAAAGAGAGAAAAGGAGAGGTAAAAAAAAGAGAAAAATGAATAGCTCAGCAGTGAAAACCTTTCCTAAGGCACTACTAAGTTGGTATGCATGAAAACCAGTTTTTTGGCATGCATAACCTTGAATTTTTTTGAATCATCATTGTACAAATTCACCAACTACACTTGTTTTGAAATATTGCAGAAAATCTTAGTAGAACATCAAAAAAAGCAGTCATTCTTCAAAACTTGCATTAACTTGTTTTAATCAGGTATATATTTCTTTCATTTCTTCATTGTCAATGATTGGCATGTAGTATATAACAATTAACCATTAGCATAAAAGGTATCCATAAGAGTTGAAACATGTTTTGAGAAGGAGAATATTGGTTTCTGCCTAATCTTCGGAATGAGAATACCAAAAATAGTGCCTGCTATCTTCTTCAGAATGACTACTGTATTGTCTTTGGATTGAAATTGTCTTTAGAATGACTGTTGCACTTTGTCTTCGGAATGAAATTGTCTTCAGAATGATTGTTGCACTTTGTCTTCGAAATGAAATTGTCTTTAGAATGACTGTTGCACTTTGTCTTCAGAATGAAATTGTCTTCGAAATGATAGTAGAATGAATGTTGCACTTTGTCTTCGAAATGAAATTGTCTTCGGAATGACAGCAGAATGAATGTTGCACTTTGTCTTCGAAATGAAGCTTTATCTTCAAAATGAGGAATTATCTTCGAAATGAAACTTTATCTTCGGAATGAGGAATTGTCTTTGCAATGAAGCATGATCTTCGGAATGAGCATTCAATAGGATATTTCCATGTGGCATCCACGAAAGGAAAAAAAATACGATCAATAGAATTTTATTTTGATTGCATATGATAAATAACACGTGTCAGTTGAGATGTGATTTTTTGTATCTTGAACCCATTAAGGAAGTACCAAAATCACGGGCAAGTGACCAACAACATGCCACCCTTGTTCAATGTTGATAACCACACATGTAAGAAATCTACAGGCAAAACAAAGGAGCTAAAAACAAGTAAGGTGGATCTGACGACAAGGACATATGTGCAATCATTAACGGACAGGTGTTCGGAGTAGAAATAGAGATGCATGCCACCCTTCCTTTCAAAGACATAATTTTTAATGCAAAATGATTATGAGGTACAGTGTCGATATTGTAGTTCATTTCGAAGAAGATAAACAAAGCAATTGAAAACCTAAAAATAAACCCTACAAGTCTATAAGAATCAGAAACCAGTGATCCAGCAGAAGAGTAGCAGTAGAGGCGACCAGTTTTTAACATACCAAAATAGGAAAATCGAACAAAAAATAAATATGGAACCAGCAGATACCACCCACCTTCGAGAAAATCTAGAAGTACTACAAATTTTTGAAGATATAGGGCTTATGCCATTTTTGGACAAATTTGATGGGTCCTCTGAATATTTGGCCAGCATGTTCACTCACACATTCAGAAATAACCAGGCACACATTAATGGCATGACAATTAAGGTAACCCCTAAATTTTTAAGTGAAATTACTGATCTTCCATTAGAAGGTCTTCAAATTTCTAGAATTGGAAAAATACACTGGCAACTGTAGTTAATCAATTTCTGGAAGAAAATGATAGGGAGCCAGAATACTTAATGCACAACAACACATGCAAGGGGGTAAAAAGGGCCAGCCTACAAGAACCCTAGAATGAAGTGGCCACATGGGTAATAAAATTTTCACCTGTGAAGGGTAGTATGTACTTTTATTAGGGCATCATTTCAAAATTTTGAACCACCTAAGACATGGTAGGCAACAACTAGAAGTTAGGGTAAATCTTCCCCTGTATCTACACCAAGAGTTGAAAAATATGGCAAAACAATATTAGGAAGAAAAAGGGAGCCCTCACCACCATGGTCTTATTAAATTAGTCTACCAACATCATTTTAGAGGAAACCCTAGAAGCTTTGATAGGTTTTATTCTACTCTGAATGATGTAGTTTTTGGAAGAGAGGATGAGGAGGAAGAAGCAATAGATGCTGCCATAGATGTTGTTGCAGAGGAAGAAGAAATATATTTTGTTGTAGATGTTGTTGTAGAGGAAGAAACACACCCAGCAGAAGAAACATAACACCTTTATCCAAAACCTTCAACCTCACAAGCTAAGAAAAAAAAGAAGAGAGGGCCTGGAACCGACAGTCAAAAGGAAAAACATAAGAAAGTTTGTTTTTTTGAAGATGTTACTGATCTTTCAGAAAAGGAGAGTGAAGTGCCTAGAAAAATAAGGGAAGAGACAACAAGGGAAATAGAAGCACTCCCCTCAGAATCTAAAACTATCCCCATAGCCCTTGTTGTCACCAAAAAATAGGGCAAGAAGAAAAAATTTATAGCAGGAACTAGGAGGTCTACAAGACTCCACTTGAGAGAAATAGAAGAACAGGTGATAGAAGAAGAAGGTGGACAAGGCAGTCTGGATGTTATAGAAGTGCAACCAACCCCTAAATATTTTTTAGAATTCCTTGAACAAATGATTGAGGAAGAGACTGGGCAAGACAGTTTTGAAGTTGCTATAGTTCAACAAGCCACAGAAGATGTGGATGCAATCATAGATAGTTTCATGGAACCTCCTGAACAAGAGCAGATAGTTGAATTAGAAGATGAGATAGCGGTTGAGAAACCAACTATAGATGATTTATCTGCATCATATTCTAAATCAGAAACAGAGGAGGTGGACATCATAGAATAGCTAAGAGCAACAAAAAGTGTTATCAAAACACAAACTAAATGGATTGAAGAAAAAGAAAATATCATTGAAATACAGGAAAAGAAGATTGCAGAATTACAATAGGAAGTGGTAGAATTTAGGAAGAGGCTATCACAGTCTGAAGAACAGCCAACTGTATCAATTGATGAGGATAATTTGGCTTAGTTACTTATGGGATTATCTAGGGCAGATGACTCTTTTACTTTGATTGAGGCGTCTAAAACTTTGACTAAAGACATAGGTGCTCATTCTGAAGCAGCGCCATTTCATTTTGAAGAAGTGCCCTTCCATTCTGAAGCATTGCCTTCTCATTTCGAAGATGCTCCAGAACTGATAAAAAGCATAGAAAAGAGTATTGGAGATGAGTCACAGCAGGAAACACCAGCACAAGAGCAATCTAAACAACAACATGAAATTTTGCAAGTAAGTAGTCCTTCAAATGAGATTTATGTATTTAAAACTGTTATACCTTCAATCAAAGTAGAGGATAAGGGGGTACAAGTAGAATTGTTGTCTGATGACCAACCAGTGGAAATAGTAGAAAAAGGGATACAAGTAGAATTATTATCAGATGACCAACCAGTGGAAGTAGCAAAAAAAGGGGTTCAGGTAGATCCGCTACCCAGATTTCCACCTGTAGTTAGACCACCCAATACTGTATCCCTAGAGCAATATAATACAGACATATCTAGTTAGGTGATCAAATATGAAAAGCTTTCCACTAAATTTGAAAAATTTAAGTTGGAAGGTAAACATTTAGAAGCAAAAGAAACAGAAATCTAGGCATTGAATGAAAAAGTGACCGATTTATGTTAGATTGTTGAGTTTTTGGTCCAATTCAGAAGGTCGACCAGATTTTACAGTCTCATTCTGAAAGAGAAATATCTCATATGGTACGTCATGAGGATTAGCTCAGGTCTTCCATACAAATTGGACACAACTGTAGATTTCTTAGAAGCATATTTTGATAGCCCTGTAGAACAGAAAAACCTCTTATGTGAATTATTTTTACACAACTTCTTTATTCTAGAAGAGGTAGAGTTTCATCCTCAAATTTACATAGGAGATGTTCAACTGAGAGCATTCATGTCCACTTTACAAAATTAGTTTTACTAGGATCAGGAGAAAATACAAACTAAAGAAATTGAATTAAGAGCTAAATTGTTAGTCAAAGTAGTTCATCCAAATCATCCAATTATCACCAGACATCATTTCACCATGATGAACAAGGAAGATGTAAAAATGATGTACTTGAGCAATTTGAGGTACTGTGTGACCAAATTCCAAAATTTTTTGTAGTAACATTTTTGTTCCAGCATTATCATTTTGCAGAAACAGTTAGGCAGAACTTTCTATGCCTTTACAGAAAATGGAACCTATCTCCCCCATTAACCTATAATGGTCCAGAAGAAGGGCATAAGGAGTAATACATCTGATTGAAATCATGCAACATCACTGGATAGGTCTCAGATTTAGGCGTCCAACCATCATTTATCCAGTTCCCTTCTATTTTGAAGAAGATCATCAACCTGATGATCAGTTTGAAGAATGGCTCAGAAACCTTCAGGAGAACAGGGGATATTATATAGGCACCAAATTGTTCTACAGATCATGAAATTTGAATATGGATATATGTGATTCTATAGCCCAACAGAATGCATGAGGACATGCATTAATATAAGTTGGGGGGAAAATGATGAGGCCTGGAAATACCTCAATCATAACATATTTTGAACATTGAAACTGCCTAAAAAATCTTGTGTTTAATCTGATATGCTAGTTAAGTTGATTTAATATGTTGTGTATTAACTGTTTGCATGATCAATGTGTTAGAAATACTATATTCTAATTTTTTACAATTTTTGCATAGTTTTATGTTACTTTGTCATGACTTGCTAAATGAGAAGTATGCTTAGGTTGATAATAGCACTTAACTAGTTTTATTTTAATGTGTTTCAAGTATTTTTTTATCTAAATCTAGAAAATAGTGCAAGCAAACTGTTACTGTGCAACATAAACTAGTTTTCCAATGTAAATTCCAGCTAGCTGCCAATGAATGGCAAGGCATGGAATTCACACATGGAGAGAGATGAAGGCTATTGCAATATGATCCTGAGAGCTAACCCACCTGAGAAATGTAGATGAAATCACTTGAAGAGCACACAGTTGTTCATTCCAAAGATCTTTGGAATGAGCAGACATCTTTAGAATGAGAAATACAGTCTCTTCGGAATGAGCGGACATCTTCGGAATGAGAAATACAATCTCTTCGAAATGAGAACAGAAAGCGCTTTTTGAGTTGTTGATTGATTTATGATAATGGAAAAAGGGAAATAAGGTTGAAAAGGTTAAGGTAAAATATCTCCCATATGAATTTTCCGTCCTTGCCATCCAAAGCCACCATTCATGGAAAAGATCAATTTTGGTCCTCTTCTAGGATAAACCCAGGAAATGTTGTAGCATAATAGGAATAGATCTATAAGATAGGAATGAGATATTCTCAGTTTGTAATTAGATTTTAGGATATATATAAATAGATAGCTCTCGTCCAGGTTTAGCTAAGAAAGGTAGAGGAAAAGTAAGCAAGAAGTATAATAATAAGAAAAGTGACTGTTACAGTCCTGTAATAGGGTTTTTAGCAGCAACACTGTAATTATGTTCTTGAATCAATAAAGTGCACTATTTTTATTCATGTTGTTGTGAATGAGTGTGAGTAATATCTAGAGAAAGAAATACTCATACCTTCTTCTGGACAAAGAGGCTGGCCACTTCCATACCTAGGAAGAGGACTAACCACAGGTTTTTATTCTAATTTTGCTGTAGTAGAATAAGTTGTAAAACTTTTCATTTCATTTCCTTGTAAACAACTAATAGTATTTGCAATATTAGTTTATCTCATGATTAGGATGATCTTGTGATTAATTATAGGTTTTGTTGTAATCTCCATTTTCAGCAAGCTTTCAAATTTTTGTAGATTGTCATTTCTAGAATTTACTATTTTATGCAATTTACTGCATTTTATGTTTTGTTGTCAACCCCTGCATAGAAGATTGACAACCTTCTATTACAGAGCATTGACAGGACTTAATTTCCATGTTATAATTAGGTTTCCATTACTGCAAAAGTAAATAGAATTCCTTTTTGCAATCATAATTAGATTTCTAATTCTGCAAATATAACTAGGGAGTTATTTTTGCAATATAATTAGATTTCATTCTATAATTGTAACTAGGATTTCATTTCTATAGTTAGTAATTAGTTTCCATTCCTGCAATTAGATTAAAATTTCAATTTATGCAATTTAGAGATAAAAATATCCTAAATCCCCCACACAATCGATTTCACCAATAAGACCTATTGCTCCCAAATGACCTAAGTTATAGCCATGTTCACTCTTTCTTTCACAAATAGCCTTGTACACTACCCTGGATTGAAAAATTCATTGAGAATTAATGATGTGCATAATGAAAACACATCACCTTGATCTTCAATATATACATCCATGTGCCCCAAATCAGGAGTTATAGAATATTGATTTGTTTTGATACAATAATTACAACAAAGAGGTAAAACCCTTTAGCTAAATCAATTGAATACAGTGTCTTTAGATCTTCTTTGCTCCAAAAAATGGTTGATTGGGCTTGTGTATCCACTACGGGGTCACTTTGAGCTACAACAACTATCAATAAAAATATCTCTTGCACCTGCATACAAACAAGCCATAAAATAGATTAGTAGTACATGTGAGGGCTCCACTATGTGAGGCCCTCTATAAAATGTAGATATACAAAACCCTAAGTGAAATTCTTGTGAAATGTAAATAAAATGCAAGAACACATAAGTAAAAAAAAATAATAACCTTATCAATACATGAATCATTTGAGATATTCTTCTATTGGTTTGATCTATGATTGTACAGATACCCAGAAGCATCCGAGGGCTTGATGGATGCAATGCAATGTCTGGTAGATGCCTTGGAGCATTCATTGACTGTTGTGGATGCCCTTCAGCATTTTGAAGATGCTCTATAGTTTTCAATGAATACCTTGAGTTTTTTGTGAGCTATATAGGATGCTTTGTGGCATTCGGATCTTGTTCATAGAAGCTTCAAGGGTAAAACAATGGATATGGTGGTGGCTAGGATTTGTGCAAGTGCAAAGGGTGAATGTGATAACAAAATGTTTGACCTCTCAATGTTTTTTGATTTTGATCCTCATTCATGACAAGTGAATGATATTTTATGATTTCCCTTGATTCATGTTAGGGTTTCAATGACATCAATGAGCAGTTGAGATTAAAACATAATAAAGGGATGATATTGCAATTTTATAAGTGACACATATTGCATTGAATGAGTGGTCAGGATTAAGACATGATGGGCGATTGATATTTATTCATATATATAAATATAAATATATAAAATATTTATATATATAAATAAATAAATATATAAATAACTAATGATGAATGGTTGTGATTTGATGGTGATGAGTGGATAATGAGTGGCTAGGATTTGGTGTCTATATTAACAATAAGAAATATTACTTCTACCCATGTGTACCTTGATGCCTTAACGTTGATATCTATCTTTGGTTAATAATAAAACTACTACTTGTACCAATGTATCCCTCATTGTTCTGTGTGACTTATGGATGATTAGTTCTAGTTCTTTTTGGAACAATACAATGGTTATGGTATGTCATGTTAAAACTTGTTAAGAACTTCTCTACTCTTATGATGCTTTATAATCTTGGTCTCTTTCTTCTATGTAGGAAATTTTCAATCTTGATTCCTGATAGCCTTCAATTGTGTAAGTGAAATGGCATAAAGAGTTGCTTCTAGCTAATCCTTGGTAGGATTTCTTATCTTGGGATTGCTTTTTCCTTTATTAGGGTCTTTTGGAAATTTTTTTTTATCTTGAGATCCTTCTTAGTAAAAGTTTGATATTTTAAAATATTCCATGGTAATGCTTCAAGGAGATAATGGTTACCTCTTTCTCTTTAGGTTAAAATTTACTTGGTCTTTTATAGGATTCTTTAGCCCAAGACCACTTTTTCAACAAAGTACTTTTATAACCCCTCTGGATTGAAGCAAAGGGGATGGACTAGAAGGAGAGTGTACTCTTCCTTCCACCTACTCTAATAGCACTGATACTAATAATTCTTAGATGTTTCAATATTTTACACTATGAAATGATGGATATTTAAATATATTGGATTCCCATTTTTGACATAACAAAACTTGCAACCACCCTTGTTCTTTGGTACATGCATAGTCCTTGTGATGGGTGATTATACCACTCTTATTATCACGTTGACTATGATGTAATAGTTCCCAAAAAAAAGTAGAGATCTTGATTCAAGAACTAGATTTATGAATACATGCACAAAGTATACAAGTTTCAAAGGGTTCATATTAAAGAGCAAAAGGTTACAAGAATAAAAGTATATAAAGAATTTTGAATAACAACTAGGGTTCCAAAAGACCATAGGAAGATAGACAAGAAAATATATTACATGGATGAGGAGATAAGACCCATAGAATTATATATGTATCAAGAGTAGATATTGCTAATTATGAAATCAAGATATCCAAAATGGATTAAGATAAACTTAAGTCTTTTACAAACAATCCACCAAAAGTGTAGTTTTACTCTTTAATGAGCTTGTGAAGTTGGAAACATATTAACTTGATAGGAGTTATAACTATATGATATTAGACTTTCATTCTAAACCATTAATTTTTCACTATGCTAGCATAAAAAACTTGATTTTTTATTTTTATTTTATTGCAAAAATTAGCACTGTCATAGTGTCAAACTAGCATCAAACAATGTATCAATGCTACTTCAACTTTATTTCTATACTAGTTTGAATATATAAGTTAGTGCTTTGCCAATGATAAGTTTCCTTTGAATTACATTAGTATGGCATTTCTATAGTGCCACATGTAATCCATGGATGCTATCAAAAAACAATTTAAATGACATTATGGATATTTTGTTGAATAGTGACTATTCAAATCCATTTTATTTAAAAAAATAAATGGAAGAAGGCTAGTAATGAAGTTGCTCACTATGGATAAATTGTTTTCTAATGTTTTTTTGCTAATGATATTTTAAGTGATTGTCAACATAAATTTTGTCATGTTATTTGCATCTAGAATAATATAAGGAGTATGTATTTTTCACTATTGTATATATGTTTGAGAAGATTACAATTAGATAGATTATTCAATATAGTTGTAGCATAGTAGCTTGTCTAGGAAGATTGTAGTGACCATTAATAAATAATAATATTACAATTAGAATGGTTGTATGGACAAATAATAATAAGAATATAGTAATAGGTATAGGTAATGATAAAAAACTAAAGTAGATAGTAAGAATTAAAGTGTCATTGTTGTGGTAAATTGTATTTATCACAAAGTCAATTTTATTAAGGAATGATGTAATAGATAAGTTTATGACAATAACTTGTAGAATATTTAGAAAGTGTGTATAAGTACAAGATATTTCAAATTACCTTTGGAATTATTATGTAAATTATTAAAATATCATGAGAAGTGTCTGGTAGGAGAATATATAAAAAGCATGTGATATTTTGACTATCTCATGTAATTATAAAATATCACAAGAATATTCCAAGAGAACATGGGAGAGATGTCTAAAATATCTTAATATAAAGGAAAGAGTCCAAAAAGATATGTCTAGAACATATTGATATGTTTTTATTCGGCATTCTCCATCCATGTAATATTTTCTCCCATGAGGCTATAAATAAAGGAGAATTCCCTTATAAGAGGTAAGTTGAGCATTGGAGAGCTGGAACAATTAAACAAGCTTAAGTAAGAGAGTGGGGATAGAAAATATAGCTATAAAAATGAAAAGTGTATCTTTTTTAGGAGCATGTTCAAGTTATTATCTAGGTGAGAGTGTGGGATACATCAATATTGAGTTCATAAGAGATGGAGGATAAATAGGAGGACTAAACAAAATAAATGGAGGTAATTTGGTGAGCACTTTGTATATTATCTATTTGATGTATGTAATAAAAAATTACTCTCATTGTGTCAACCTTATGGTGCTATTGTTTACATTGTCTAGCCTTGTTCATGTTATTGTGTATATTTGTTTTGTGCACAAGTTTTGTATATTAGCATTCTATCACTAAAATACCGTAGTATGAGGATGGATATTGAAGGTAGTTTTGTTCATGCCACTTATTAACATTTATGGTTTTGTTACTAGGATCAGTCCTCATTGGTGATGTTTTTGTCTGATAACTATGTCTTTATCCGTTTGGTATATTTATTTTTTACCCATGGCTATTTGTACTATAGTTACTTTCAAATTTACCATTTAGTAAAAGTTTTATGGTTATTCCAATTTTATTGACAAAAATCATTTTTACCATGGTAACTCTAGAATTTAATTGTGTGGCAAATCTTATTTATTGTGGTCACTGCTAACTGATACCTCTAGTCAATATCCTTATGGATCAATTTTAATGTGCTCATAGGTGAAGGTGTATGGGGTCTATAATTTATAATTATATCATAGTTTGTTGTCTTCATTTATAAAAATTATATTTACCATAGTAACTAGAATTTAATTGTGTGGTAAATCCTATTTGTTGTGGTCATTGCTAATTGATACCTCTAGTCAATATCCTTGTGGGTCAAGTTTATTGTTCTCATAGGCGAAGGTGTATGGGGTATATCATTTATAATTATATCGTAGTTTGTTATATCTTCATTTATGTATATGTAATTGATGTATTTTATTAAATACTTTGATGGCAAATTTTAGTAGACTTGGTATTTGTTTTACTCGGTAGCTAGTTTCCACTTCATGTGAACTTAATAATTTTACTAGAAATATTTGGTGAATATTGAAGGAATTTTTTAGAGGAACAAATTGTATACCCATAATTATCATACTTGGGATTCTAAGACTTCTATCACATGAAATATAAATTTTTTTTTTGTAGTTTCATTCTAATCCTTTAAATATGCTAAGATTTTTATTCAAGAATGAAAGAGAGCATGCATTTACAATGACTTGACATAGAAGGAGCAATGGACTAAGTTCCTTCCAATATTTTTGAATGATTTTGTTTGGGGTGGTACAAGACATATGAATATGAGATTAAGAATTTCTAGGATTGGGTGATCTAGTACATGATCAAGGAGTATAGTCTATGCTAAAATTATTCTAATCTAATTATTGAGATCTTGAAATCAATTTAAGTAATTGAAGAGAAAGTATAATATTATCATTTACAAAGGAATATTGAATTATAGATAAATAAGAAAGACTTTACCAATGACCTAACTCCTGATGTTCATAGTATGATTTCTAAATATTTTGTCATAGGATCAAAGGCAAAAATTAGTCTAAGATTAAAATATAAGAAAAACTACCATTTAACAAATGTATGAGTTTGTGAAGTGATAAGGGAAGAGCCTAAAGGAAAAATAAATACCACCAACACCAATAATTAAAATAGATTTTGGCTAGGGCCCACAAATAATAATAGTAAGTCTATTTCATTCTACTTCGATAGCTAAAGTAAAAAAATTAATTAAAAATATGGGATAACTCACCATCAATTTATCACAAAGAAAAGAAAAGCAAACTCAATGATCCCAGTCTAGAGATAAAGTACCAAATCATTTTGATCTAAATTAGTTTGCTATGAATTTAAGGAGAAATGTTATTATAAGATAAATTCCACTAAGGCATCTACTTCAGGAACAAATGTAATGCGAAAATAAAATCTCTAGTTAATGACATTAAACTTATTTGATACAATGGGGAAGCATTTTATGCCATGACAAGGAAATAAAATATGGATACGAATCCTAATAAAGAAAAAATAGAAAAAAATACCAAAAAATATAGAAGAAAGCTAGGTGTTCAAAAACTTTCAATATAAGTAGGCTATCGACCATACTCAATCATGGAGAAATTATTTAAGTAGATTACCAACATTGTTTATGGGAAGTTGTTGGTGTTATCATTAAAAGCACAAAGTGATATACATAGTTGAATTAGTATTAAATTATGGAAGAGGGTTGAGGTTGTAGACATCCAATTTTATGCACTACATAGATCATCAATCCACCATACAACTAGTCTTGTAACCAACCAAACTAGTCCAACCTGCTTCATGACCAAATTTAGAGCATTTATTGCTCAAATACATTTGCACTAGACAATGAGAATTTGTGCTAGCTAATAAGTATTTTTATAGGAAGCACAAACATCAATTTTTACTGTTTAATATTTTATCACCTAAATTTGACCTCTAATGATCACCTGGCATTTGTGCTAGCTCATTTTCACTATAGTGCAAGCAACACAAAAGCTCTAGCATAAGTGGAATCTCAAATGAATACCTCTTAGGCACACCCCAAACTAATCACCACTCCTTAGTTGATCATGTTCACTAACTTTCCTTTAATTCCTAGATCCTATTAAACTTTGGGTCTCCAGAACCTTCCCTCTTAAAACCTCTTAAGAAATATATAAATATAACCCTTGAGTAGGGCATATGAGGAAGGAATTTTAGTACTAAAACTTTGCTACTATTTTTCTTGATAATTAGTCTTCATTAGGGAAACTTTGCAAATTTATTCTTGGGATCATAGTGTTATAAAATGGGCCAAAAGATATCATAGGTCTAATTTCCTAGGATTTTAAATATAATAACAAAAAATATCAACACTCTCACAAAACCAATATTGCACAAAATAACACTTTATTGATAATAAAAACTCTTAGTACAAATTTTATTATAAACTTATTATAGATAACATTACTCAATTATTTAGTCTACTCAGTTAATTATATAGCATGGACCTTTGTATCCAATATATAACCTTACAAAATACTCTTGACTTTTGCTCTCATAAAAATCCCAAGAGATGTAACATTCACATACCTTTATAACAAAGCTTCTCATGATTACATAACCTCCCACCTCACATCCTAATATATCTCACATGACTCTTCACTTCCACACTTGACACCTATCACTTATGACTCTTCACTTCCACACGTACAACTCACACCTACACACTTGACAACTATAAGTCATAACTCACATGATACATAAATAGTCTCTATAATTTGACACATACTTTAGACACACACTTTCTAATCTAAATATTTACAATAGTACTCAAAGGTACCTTATGGTACCAAATAATGTAATATCTACTAACATCCCCCCATGTATTACATTATTTTGTGTGAAGGTTTTTAGCCTTCAATATTTGACTCTGGTCTTTGTTCTTCTACTTTGGCTCTTGTATTGCTTGAAGTTCTAGCACTGTCTTATATAAGTATTTTCTACAATGCCTATCAAAATTTCTTTGTCCATAAAAATATTGTAACATGTCCATAATTATGTTCCAATATGATTTACTGATCCATCCATAGTTTATTTCATATTTTTATTTGTGACACTTTTTTGGTTTGATCTTCTCACAAATATAATAATTATGAAATAATTTTGATTTTAATCCATGCCTTTCATTTGTTCCTATTGTCTTTTGTTCAATTTATTTTATTTTATAATTTGAAACATCAATGCCTTTAGAAAATTTTGAATGATTTGTATTATCATTCTTATCACACTCATCCTCAATTTGGTCTTCATCTTCATTGTCTATAATCCTTCCCATAAGGGCTCTTATTTCATTTTCACCTTCATTTTCTATTTCTTGAACTTCTTGAACTAAGTTTCCTTTTTTATTTTCTTCTTTTGGTTGTTGTTATTGCATAAGTGTATATCGAGGTTGATATTGTCTAGAATGAAACCTTTTAAATAATTTATTTATTTGATTTCTTTGATTCAAAGAATTATATCTACAATAGTTTGTAGTATGACCTTCTATATTGCATATGTGATAATATTTTCTTCTCCATTTAGGTTGATATTGTGATGATGTTGCAATATTATTTGATGTATTTTTCTTTGATATTAGAGCATTATTAGTCATTTCATCTCTAACTAGATTTTCCACTTCATATTCTTAAATAATGTTAACTAATTCATCAAAGGATATGGTTTTATTTAGCACTTGAAGAGAAGTGACTAAAATTTTTAATGTCTCTAGGAGTGCTCTTAATGTAACTTGGACAAGAAATTTATCTTCCACTTTCTCCATTAGTAACTTAGCTTTTAATTCCACTATTCTTCAAAGGAAAATTTCTATACTTTCTCCACTCTAAACTTTTAAAGAGTATAATTGTGATTGCAAATGCAAGATAGTCACTTCATTCTTTCCTTCAAATATTTTGCATAGTTTTGTCCAAGTAGATTTTGAAGTCTTTGCTTCACTTATATATGGTTGGATTTCATCTATTATGTCAAATGTGATTAGCATAAGGGCTTTTGCATCATCATATTTAATTTTTTGTTTTTCACTTTCATATTTTGGCATTTTCTTTGTTCCATTCACTATATCCCAAAGCTTTTCAATATTGAGAATTGAGTTCATTTTATTTTCCATGATGTAAAATTTTGTCCTTTCAAAAGTTATGATTTAGAAAGTTTTTTTTTTTTTTTTTTTTGTATTTTCCATAGAACTAATTTTCTTTAAATCAATCAATTCTTCAAATTCAATTTACACTTCTTATAACTCCCAAAATTTTAATTTAAAATTATTCCTTCCAATTTCACAAATTTAAATTTAAATTTTTAGTTTCCTCTTCATTCAATTTAATTAAAGAATAAGTTTCTTATTATGTCTCCCTAAGTTTCAATTTCACAATTTATCCTTCAAAAAACTCAATTTTAATTCATTTCATTTCATTTTCTTATCAATTCTTCCTTTAGTCTTAATATGATTTCAAATTCAGTTAAATGATTTCATTTCCTTATACCTCCTAGATTAATGCATTTCTTTTAAATTCCTTTTAACTCCTAATTTTTATTCTTTTAATTATTAAAACCTTATACCTCCCCAAAAATTTAAACAAATAAATATAGCCCTTAAATAATTTTCCCAAATGAATAATTAATGTGTGCCTTAGTTATTACAAAAATTATAGTTTTGCCTTGTCTATGGCACCACATATAAAACCAATTTAAATTAGAAAAATATCTCAGGCATTACGTGAATTCTTTGTATTCTAATATCTAGCACAATTGTTGTATTATGTGGAAGTTTCAATGCAGGTCTATTCTTCTACTATTCCTCAAAAATATGTTTGTGTTCAGGTTCTTAACATTTTAGCTCTAAGCTCTTGTTTGACTCAAGCTCCTACTAATATCTCCTTCTATTCCTTGGCTCATCCAATGTTTCCTTCCAATTTTTTGGCTTCACAAACATCTCTTTTCGTATTTTGGCTCCTTCCTCCAATGTCTCCTTCCAAATTTTGGCTCCTTCCTCATTTTATATTGTGTTTGGATCCTTCCTCTTTCAACACCCCCTTTTTCTCTACTACTATGTTTAGCTCATTTTATTGTATTCATTTCCTTCTACTACATTTCTAGAAAATGGTCCTTCACAAATATCTCCCAACAATCTTCATACTGCACTCATATCATTTCCAACAAGCAATATTTCATGAATTTCTTCCTCCAACTTTCTTCGTCTCACTCTAACTTTTTCTTTCACCTCCAATCTTCTCTTCTCTTCAATATTATCCTTCCTCCTTCAATCTTATTTTTTATCCTCCAATAATCTTCTTCACTTAGTCTTATTTCCTCCTCATATGTCTAAAGTCTCATGTTCAATATCACACTCGTCGTTCCATGATCAATATTCTCCTTTTCCTCCTTCAAACTGTCTACTTCAAAAAACTCTTCACTTTCTCTAACAATCTCATATTATTATCCTTTAATTTTCTCACTCTTTCTCACTCTCTCTACCTTGGATATGGCTAGCTAAAGTATCTTGATACCACTATTAGCAAACGGTCCTAAAGATATCATAGATCTAATTTCCCAGGATCTTAAATATACTAGTAAAAATTCTCAACACTCTCACAAAACCAACATTGCACAAAATAAAACTTTATTGATAAGAATAAAATCTTAATACAAAATTCATTATAAACTTGTTATATATAACATTACTTAGTTACTCATCCAATATAGTTAGTTGTGTATCATGTATTTTTATCTCTAATATATAACCTTACAAAAGACTCTTCAATACTCTTAACTTTTGCTCCCCTATAACTCTTAGGAGGTGTAACCTTTAACATGACTTTCTTACATTATGATAAATCTTTTCATGATCATATAACCTCATAATTCACATCTTGACACATCTCACATGAATCTTCACTTCCACACTTGAAACCTATCATTTATGACTCTTCACTCACACACTTACAACTCACACTTGACAACTATAACTCATAACTCACATGACACATAAACACTCTCCATAACTTGACACATACTTTATATAGACAAAATTCCTAATAAAATTTTTTATAATAGTACTCAAAGGTACTTCATGGTACCAAATAATGTGATATCTACTAACACATAATTATCTTGTAATTTATTACTTTTGCATCATAATAGGTATTTCATCTAGCATAGCATACCAATCAAGGAAGACCAACAATCAACATTGATAGCAAACATCAAGAGATCCATGGATAATAGCTACAAAGAGGTAACCCCACAATGATAGGATTGTACCACTACCTATTATATTTATTTTGGGTCTCTTTCCTTTATATATTGTATTTAACTTATCTCTTTATCTTATCATATTTTGTTGATTGTGATATTAGCTTACTTTGATTTGATGTTCTTAATAATTACTTGTATCGATCACCACATCATCATAATTTATTAACTAGAATTTTATGTAGTTTGAATCTATCATTTATCTCTTTACTAATCACATAACATGGTACTTGTTCCCTTGAATAGAACTCTTCTATTGTAATTAATCATATTTAATTTCACTACATTTTGTCTGCTCATTCATTCATTAGAGTTAGTTGTGTTGCCTTACTATAGGTAGACAATGTATTTGTGAAGGCATTTGTATTATCCATATTTGTGTTGTATTGCATTTGTCTAGGCAACACAAATGTCTTTCACTTATTTATTCTTACCCTTTTGAACTCCTTTATTTTGTCTTTTTGATCAAACATATCTTGCTATCTTCTTACACTAGATTATCATCATATTATTCCGTTGGTCACTGTATTTATACTTTATCATTAGCATAGATATTTATTATTAAATACTTAATCTAGTCATCACATATTTCTATTACATTTTTTATCACATACATCATGGTATCCATTCCTTTGAAGGGTATTCTACATTTGTAGTCTTACATATCTTAAGATATTTTATATTTCATATTCATATTTGTTCCTCAAAAGCATTTGCACTACCTGCTTGTAGGTAGGTAGTGCAAATGTCATTTACACATTCATTTCATATTTTTACCAATTTTTTTTTTTTTAAGATTAGAGGTTTGACCAGCTGACATGCTGACCCTTATTCCTTTTTTGTCTATTTTTGTAGGTTTTGTATTTGCACTACCTAAAGGTATTTGCATTGATAGGATTAGAAGCAACACAATTACAATCAGGTGATGTATTTTCCCTTGTGGAAAATCTAGGTGCCTTCATTATAGGAACTATACCTTTCACTCTCTATACACTAGTATTTGTTTGCTTATTACTGTAATTCAACTCTATTTTTTAATTTATTATAAATTTAATAGAAAATAAATAGTGGACTTAGTTGAATTATTATTAGGTCTACTTCATAATTTTGTCAGAGGGAATAAATAAAATTACATGAAGCCTACATCTAGGTTATCTTGTTTGGTGCATTCATATCTTGTACCCTTGCCTTGGAAAAGAAATGAATATCTATTCTTATTGTATCATTGAATCTAAAAAATCATAAAGTCTAGGATTCGTCTTCTTGCATATAGGCTTGCTTGGATCTCTTTAATTTCATATTAGGTTCATAAGGTCTTGGATAGAGAATCGTAGGTGGAGAAATTTGTTCTCCTTGGAATTCTAGGTGTTTGTTAAACATACACATAAACTTAGTCTAGGCCCCATATACCCTATAACATATACCTAAAAAATATTGAAGTAAAACATGTGTTTAGAATCCTCACATTGGTTGAGGAGATCTTTAATTCTTTTCTTACATTTTGATGAACCCAACGTGAAGACCTCTATCGATCCCAAAGTTTCATTGACCTTGACCAAAACACAATAAAAGATAAAAATCAATCACACACTAAGAAAGACCACCTAAATTTTTGGTTGTGTACTTAGCTCATGTTAATAAAGATTAACTAGAATATAACCAGTTTCTAGTCCTACCAAGGATCATATTTAATATTTTGAGTAACCACTATACAAATCCTTCAACTATATTGGATATATTTGAGCCCAGGGAACCAACCATCCATATAAGGTATCTAGTGGGAGTTATAAGGAGGTTTTCTATTACCTCTTATGTACCATCTTGGTCCACATACCTAGGAGGTCACTTCCATGTACCTTTGTCATTCCATGTACCAATTTTCTCTCACATATTGATGGGTATATAGAGATCAATTAGGTATATAGGTATATTTAGTATATAGGGAGGCTACTAAGGTATATCTATCAGATTGGTATATTAAGAGAATCTGATATAAGTGGAAAATATAAAAATTCCAAGGCCCCCATATGGGATAAAAATGCATGGATCTCCTAAGAGAAGATGAAATATTCTTCTAAAAAGGGTAAAACAACTTTATCTTTATTATGTATGATCTAAATTTAATCCAAAATGGATCATTGTATCTTGATGACAACAAAACAAATAATGGAGCAAGCAAAAGAATCTCTCTAAAACATTTAGAATAACTAATGAGAAGAATAGAATAAATAATTGATTATTAAAAAAGAATAGAGTAAATAATTAATGAAATTAGCTCAATTGGTTATTTTCATCAACTTTCAAGAAGGAGACCCAAGTTCGAATCTTGTCAAATACATGTATAATTACCAAGTGTTGCAATACCACTATGTGATCATGATGTAACATGGGTGAGGTTCATTTCAATACCATATAAACCATTCAAAAAATGGAGTAAAATATTTTGTTTATATCTTATGCTAAAAAATATTATTAATATCTACGAAGTAACTTTTGTAGATGATCAAAAACAATGAAGTATCCAAATAAATATTTTCTATGACCAAGTAATGAATGTCTATATCTGCTCTAGCACCATTCTAGGTTTCACAGTACTTTATAGGAATGAATAAAAGCAATTCATTTCCTCAAATATTATACAAGGAGGAAGATCAAAATGAGAAGAGTGATAAACATAATTGGATGTATACACTTGAGCACCAAATATCATTATAATATTAATAGATAATAATAATAACACATTGGGAAGAATGAAGGAGAGCAAAGGAGGATCCAACGAGAGGATCCATGCGATGGAATGCGAGAAAGGATCTATCCCATCGATAGGAGGCAGGAATACCAACAAGGCGAACGAAGGTCGGAGGGGATCTAGCGGGGATGAATCAGTGCACCCGATAGTAGAAGGTCAACAAGACGGATCGAAGAAGAAAGACAAGGACCCCCCGGACAAAGGAGGCCAAAGGGGGCCCCCAACCCTAATGCAAGAGGATCCTATGCCCACATGGTGGTGAGCCATGCAACCCCAGACAACTACTTTACCCAAGAACTATTTCCATCTGGTGAGGATTTGGACATCCCCGACGAGGTCCTGAATAGTTTTTTGGAATTCAAAAAGTTTACCCTAATTGGCAAGTTCATAGGAGGACGCCCAAACATGGAATCCATCCACAAATGGGCTCTCTCCAAGTGGCGAATCTCTGGAAACATGGATATTGTGACACTAACCCGAGGTTTCTTTGCCATCATCTTGAACAATCGAGAGGATTACTGCAAAATCTTGGTGGGAGGACCATGGTTCCTAGGGCGCAGGAGCCTCTTTCTTCGAAAGTGGGGAAACGACTTCAACCCGGATACCCAAAACATCAACATTGCTCCGATTTGGGTAAGGCTTCCTAGCCTTCCTCTTCACTGTTGGCATGAAAATGTTATCAGAGGGATAGCATGGTCCATTGGAGAATTGGTCTCCATTGATCCCCCACTAAAGCCTGGTCTAGACTAACCTAGGCTTGGTTTTATGTGCTAGCGAACCTGGACTCCGAGCTCCCCTCCTTCATCAACCTATGGTTAGGATCAACCTTCATCAAGAGATAGGCCATCGAGTATGAGAACAGACCCGCCTTTTGTTCTCATTGTCGCACTCAGGGGCACCTCCAGACTCAGTGTCCAGCTACCAGGGGCCAATGAGTGGAGGAGCTGACCAAAGGATCCACATACCCTCGAGACTCGTAGCTGGTGATGGGGGAGAAACATAAGAGGAATCCTCCTCCCATTGACCAACTCTTGGTGAAGCCCAAACCTAACTCAGATAGACAGCAAGCTCAAGAGGAGGAACAAGACGGGTCTATCAAGCAACTAAAGCAAGGTTCACAGCAAGGAGGAAACTCCCTTCAGGAAAAGGAGCACCGAGAGGGGGTTCAAGCCTTCCACCCCAAGATGAAGTAGAGGAACCGAATTCCCAGGTACAAATCTCTCCCGTCACTAACTCCTCGTAATCCCTCATGGAAGATTATTTGCTAGGCAATAAGAAAACCTCACCCCATCGAGAAAAGGGGGAGTTTCCTTCTCATCATCATGAAAAAATGGGATCCTCCCTATCAAGAAGGGTCAGCCCTAGGAACACCAGAAGCAAGGAAACAATCGATGGATTTTGGTAATGAGAGGAAAAGAGGAAGACCTCCTGGTAAATATCAGAGAGACAAAGAAATAGCGGAGGATGTGGCGAATGGGACCCAACTATTGCTATTCTTGGATGATTCGAACACTCAATGGGATGAAGCACAAGGAACCAAACCCCCCTTCCAGATGGTGAAGGGAGGCAAGAAAACCTCCAAATCATCAATATGAAGGTTCTCTCATGGAATGTGAGAGGACTGACTAGAGCATCCAAGCAGAGGATGGTTGTGGACCTCCAAAAATGATCAAATCCCTCTATCCTTATCCTCCAAGAGACCAAGGTTGATGTGGTCTCTACTAAAAAAGCAGTGAAAGCTATCTGGGCCAAAGCAGAGCTCCTATTCAGTCCAACTCAAGGATCTTCAGGTGGGCTCATGGTCTTATGGGACCCGACCCTTGTAGAAGGAAGTTTGCTTTCTTCATCCAGCAAGATTCTCAATATCCTCTTTCATTCTAAGATAGGCAATCAGTCATGGATCCTGTCCAACATCTATGCCCCCAACTCGGTCATTGAGAGGGCTGAGATGTGGAAGACCATCACCCAGATGTGAAGGAATTTCAATGCCCTCCCCTAGATAATAGGGGGGACTTCAACTGCCCTTTACATCCTTTCAAAAAAAGGGAGGATCTGATATTGGTTCCAGAAGCATAGAAGACTTCAGAGATTTTGTCAACACCAACGAGCTAGTTGACATAGAGCTCAAAGGTTCCTCTTTTACCTAGAGCAATAGGAGAACAAGGAGTGGGCTTATCCAGGTCAAGCTAGACAGGTTCCTTATCTCCCAGGAGGCTATTCCCTTCTTGGGGGATGCGACCCTCCTAGCTCTTCCCAGGATCGGATCAGACCACAACCCCATCCTTCTTGAATCGGGCGAAGGACCTAGTTTCAAAACACCCTTTAGGTTCGAATCCATGTGGACCCATCATAAATATTTTAGAGCACAGGTAGCGGGATGGTGGAAGCAGGAGGCAAAAGGATCCACCTCAAAATGCCTAGCCCTGAAGCTTAAATCTATCAAAGAAAACCTCAAGATCTGGAATAAGGAGGTCTTCGGCAACATCTTCGAATCCAAGAAAGCCATATCCAAAAGCCTCAAAAACTTGGAAAGAAGGTTGGAGGCAGGTGTCTTCAACGAATCTGATAGAAATGAAGAGAGAATCCTCCTGGCAGACTTTCACACTATCTTGGCCAGGGAAGAGACCTTCTAGAGACAAAAATCTAGAGATCTATGGCTGAAGGAAGGAGACTCCAACACTAGGTTTTTTCATGCTTCTACCCTCCGACATAGAGGTTCCAACAAAATCAAGGAAATTTGGTGAAGTGATGGTACGACTACCAAGGACATTGTTGAGATAAGAACTGAAGTGGTGGGCTTCTTTCAGGATTTGTTGGGATCCTCCCCCGAAAGCGACTTACAAGCCCAAAGAGATCTTTTGGCAAAAATTCCCTCTCTGGTACCCCAAGAGGCTAGCCTCAGGCTCCTGGATCCTTTTTCTTCTTTCGAGATCAAGGAGGCCTTGTTTTCTATGCAACCTGACAAAACCTCGGGTCCAGATGGGTTTCCTCCTCACTTTTTCTAGACCATGTGGGAGGTTGTGGGGAATGATGTTTGTGATGCCATTCATGAGATCCAAGCCTCTGGATCCATCCACCCCAGTCTGAACGCCACCTTCTTAGCTCTTATTCTAAAAACCTCTACCTACAGGACCTTCTCGGACTATAGACCCATCAGCCTTTGCAATGTTTTCTACAAGATCCTGACCAAAGTCTTAGCTAATAGGCTGAAGCCCATATTGCCCTTGCTCATTGACCCTTGCCAAGGCAGCTCTATGAAAGGTAGAAACATCCTTGATGGTGTCATTTCTATCCATGAGACTCTCCACTCTGCGTCCTTGTCTAATAAGGTTGCCCTCTTTCTCAAGCTTGACATGAACAAAGCCTTCGATAGGGTGGATAGGGGTTTCCTCTGTGTTGTTCTCCTAAAGTTTGGTTTCCCTCCCTCTTGGATTGACCTCATCCAAAGCTACATATCCACCCCTTACTTCTCTGTCCTAATCAATGGGTCCCCCGTAGGCTACTTCCAGAGTTCCAGAGGGCTCAGGCAAGGAGACCCCCTATCCCCCATTCTCTTCATCATCCTGGAAGAGGTTCTGGGTAGAACCCTCAAGGAGAGCCTCCAAAGATAGAGGATTTCGGGCATCATCCCCACCTCTAGAGTGGAAGTAGTCACCCACCAATAGTTTGTGGATGACACCCTCTTGTCTACTATCGCCTCTGTGGCCCAGGCCAGACACATCAAGAGGATCCTCTCCCTTTACGAGCGAGTTGCGGGCCAAAAAGTAAACTACACCAAGAGTAAGCTTTTCTTCCTGAATACTCCCCAGGGGTGGCAGATCCACATTGCCAGAATCCTGGGATGCACGATCGAATCCCTCCCTACCACCTACCTTGGGCTCCCCCTCTTCTGCAGTGGTAGGGCCAAGGACAGCATGTGGAATATGGTGGTGGAGCGAATTCACAGGAAGCTGGCCTCTTGGAAAGGTAAGTTTTTGTCCCAGGTAGGCAAGGCTACCCTCACCAAATCTTGCCTCCAAGGGATCCCGACCTACTTCATGTCAGTCTTCAGCCTCCCAATGTCTATCCATCGCAAGATCGAATAGATTCAGAGGAAATTTCTATGGTCTGGGAACGAAGATAAATCTAGGATCCCTTTGGTGGTGTGGGACAAGGTGTGTAAAAGCAAAGACCAAGGTGGGCTTGGGCTAAGGAGAACTAGTCTGATGAACCTGGCCCTCATGGCCAAGCATGCTTGGAGGATCCTGACCAACGAGCCTATGGAGTGGGTCAAAATCGTCAAGAAGAAATACCTCACCAACTGCTCCTTCCTAGATGTTGAGGCCCCCTTCGACGGATCCACTTTCTGGAAAGTAGTCCTCCAAGCCAGGCAGCTGCTCAGCAAGGGAGTCCGATGGATTTTAGGAGATGGGCAGACAATCAACTTTTGGAAGGATAGATGGGTCAAAGAAGATCCTCTATCTCAGAAGGCTAAACTTTCCCTCCTCAAATCCTTGGTGGACCCAAACTCCCAGTAGAAGGCAGAAGACTACATTGTGAGGAAGGATGGCAGCCCTCAGTGGAACATCCCGACCCTCATCGATCATGAAGCTGAAGTCTCCTCTCTAGATAAGATCCTCCAGGGCATTACCATCCTGACTGCCAGAAGACCCGACAAGATGATCTAGACAGGCACTGACACTGGCATCTTCTTGGTTAGGACAGCCTACGAGATCCTTTCCAAGGAGGCTAAGGGGGATTTCCCATGGTAGATAGTCTGGTAGAAAGGAGTGATCCCGAAGGTAAATTTCTTTGCTTGGATTGTTTTTTAGAATAAATCTCTAACCATGGACAACCTCCACAAAAGAGGGTTTGCCTTCCCTAGTAGGTGTTATTTGTGCATGGCAGATTGTGAATCCATAGATCATCTCTTCCTTCACTGCCCGTTCACCACCATGGTGTTTGATGTGATCCTCTCCTCCTTTCAGGTCCCCTGGAGCCCTCCCAGGACAATCAAGGAAGCCTTTGCTCAATGGCCAAACCCGTTCAGAAATCCTAAGCTCCGATTCCTTTTCGATGCATCCTTCCATCACATCCTTTGGTAGATTTGGCTAGAGAGGAATGGAAGAGTCTTCGGTAATCCTCCAAGAGACCCCCCTTCCATAGCCTTCAGAGCTCTTGCCTTTGTAGTAGAAAATTCAAAATTCACTCCTAGTCCCCTCCCCAGGATCCGATCGGAGGAAACTGTGTTCAAAAGGATGAACCTCAAGGAGGATCCAGACCACCCTAACATCTTTTCGCCCAGGCTCAAGGTCAAATGGAGAAACCCCCCGGAGGGTTGGCTTAAGTTGAACTTTGATGGCGCTGCTCGTGGCAACCTGGGGCCAGTAGCTATAGGAGGGGTGGTCAGAGATCACAAGGGGAGGATTGTCCTCACCTTCTGCGAGAACCTGGGTATCCAATCTAATCATAGTGCGGAGGCCAAGGGTGTCCTCAGAGGGCTTCAGCTCCTCTCAGAGGATCCTCGCCCTTTGGTCATCGAAGGTGACTCTCTGAATATCATAAGGTATCTGTCGAATGGCAAAGATCCTTCATGGAAAGTTTTCAATATTGTCTCTGAGGCAAGGATCCTCCTATCTAGATGGACCGATGCCCAAATCAATCACATCTACCGGGAGGGTAACAGGCTGGCAGATTACATGGCTAATAAAGGTCTTTTGACCTCTGTGTTGGTAGTATGGAGGTCGTCCTTTCTGGATGAGGTGGAGAAGATGGCCAGATCAAAGTTTCCTCATGAAGACACATAAGCATAAAGGGAAGGTGCTCGGAGGTGGTGCATCCTCTCGGCCACCAATTCTTTGATCAAGATGTTGACCAGGATCAAGGAGCAGAATGTTAAGGATGACCAGGAGGATCCGGAGTAGCGGAGGATCCGGGGCTGCCTTCCTTGTGGTTTTTTCTTATTTTTCCCATGGTTTTTTGTTGCTTCCATTTTAGTTTGCTTCAGATTGGTTTTTGTCTGCCGATCCTCTCATGGAGAGGCCCCTTTGTAAGCCCTGTGGGCAATTTTGAATCAGGTTTAGTTAGATTTTGCAAGTCTGTTTGATCCTAGCCCTTGAGGCCTGTAAGGACAGAATGGGCTCAGCCCTATTTTTGTACATAAGGTTTTGGGATCCTCTATAAAAACCCATTGTTAATACAATTAATCTACCAAAAAAAAATAATGATAACACATTGATATAGTAGATCAAGTGGATGGGGGTATTTATACTAATACTTTAACTCAAACAATAATTATTAGATAATCACAATAATCTATATATAACATAAATGTTTAAGGTTAGTTACAAGTTACTAAACCCTTGTTTATTACACATTGGGCAAAAGAGGTTTAGTGAAGGGTTTAACCATGACAATGTTAACTATGGGCCCATGGGCTATACAAAAATAATAAAAATTACATTGCATAGTTATTTTCTATAGGATTACACTTTATTAGATCTTATAATGTCAATCTTGTCCAATAAGGTCATATTACAACTTTCATTACCCATTATGTATGTTATGCACACATATTGAAAGATAAAATGAATAACATCCTAATTATCATTTAAATTAGAAAAGGAAGAAAAAACATCCATTTATATAGACCATCCAAGAATACTATCCTTATTTTCCAAAGGAGATATAACTCTAATTAAGTCCCCCCACTTCTCCATAAAATGAAAATATGAACCATTATTTAATTTGACATAAATAAACTAAGATGCTTCCAATATCTATCAAGAAGACTAACTATGGTTGATGTTTATAGACTTATTACCCTAAATTCAATATTTTCATATTTTTTAGAAAAAAAAAACCAACAACTCAAATACTTATTATGTCAATCTATTTTCTATACTATTTGTGATTGTCTCATATTGTTGTGATATCTCCATAAGCTCTCACAACTAAACTTGCTATGCAATCCCCCAACTTCCAAATATGTCTCTATGTATATTAACATTCCTCATTAGTTATCTATGTTTATTATATTAAATAAATTAAATACTATAGCAACATATCAATTCCTTCATAAATCCTTTCTATAGGGGCCTTTCTTATCCATAATAATCCAAAATACCATCTTTATCATTATCACTTTTTATTCTTGTTTGTTATTATTTGTGAGCTTGGTCCCACTTCTTGTTCACACATGTGATATTTATTTTTGGTTTCCCAATATATATCACTTTGAGTTTTATTTTCTCTTTGTTCATATTTTGAGGGCCTTTATCTCCTTGTTTCATTTTCACCAATGCTTTCATCCTCACCAATATCTAACATTTTTCTAGATTATTCATGATGTGATTTATCATCCATTGGTTTATTCTACAAGGTGGAACCTCAGGTGCAAGGGATAACCTTGAAAACACTTTCTTCTTTGTACTTAACTAGAAAACCTTAAGTCTAAGGGTCATATTTCATGGTAATTACTTCCTTATGTTTCACTAAAAACTATAAATTACAATGGGTATCATCCATATTACTTTTTCATTATGTTGCCCTTGGCACTCCACTTCAGCAAAATAAGCACCCATCACATAGTTAAAGGTGAAAAAGTGATGAATCACATTTTTCCAAATTGACCGTTAACGCCAGGTTGCACCTCCCAAGAAGGAAAAAACAAAAATAAGATAAAACAACCAATCACAACGCTCAAAAAAGATATGGACGAAACCGTTCAATCATTGGAAATCATGACATGCCCCTGAATTTAGCAGGTGCATCGTAGGCATTAAATTTGATAGGTATGGTTGTAAAATTATAAAAGGGTGAATACTTCAACTAAAAATCAAGAAAATTGTAGAGCTCCTGTTTGTAAAGTTACTACGAATTGCTTTTGCTCCAAGATTTAAAATTATTTGTGGTTTGCTCAAAGAAAGCTAAATATGGGAAATAAGACCACAAAAGCCAAGAAAGAGAAGGCTCCGAAGAATGCTAACCCAGAGAAGAGATGGCGAAAAGCTAAATGGGAGGATGAAGAAGTAGAACTGACACCTTACTACGACCGCTTGACACAAATAGGCGACTATATAATCACAAACAAAGGCATGGAGAAATTGCAACAAGACATTGAATTCACTCTTTAGAAAGTATCTGTTGAAAGTTCATGTACTGCAATGTTTTACTCCCATAAATTTTTGGTATCTTTGTACATCGGTGCATTCATGTCTCGAGCTGGTATGGGCGATTGTATAGTTTTATGATCATTCTACAAGAGTTGTTCTAAATGCCAATGGAGACAAGTTGTTTAGCATTTTAGTCAACTTGATCAAATAAGATTTTTCTTATGGTGCAAGACATCCTTTCGACATTATTTTTAAGAGGCTCAATCTTGCAAAATAGGGGGAGAGATACTAGTCTACAATTCCTACATGACGGTTCATGGAAAATCAATTGCTAAAGACACCACAATTTAGGGAATTTCCTGATTTGCCATTGCCACTAAGAGATTTTAAGATCCTAGACTTATATTCAATATTGGCATGGTTTGTTGGACTACCCTCAGATTCCACAATGCATAAGTGGCAAGAGTCGCTTGTATAGTGTATTTCACAAGTTAATTTTTATGCCCCAACCGCCATGAAATCAACCACAAATCTAATTTTCTTTGATTGGGCAGATTTCATAGCTTGAAGGATGCACACTCAGCTATAGAAGGTGTAGAGTGGGGAAGAAATCACCTTTAGGTATGGTTATTTTTTGGTATGGTACTTCTTTTATTACATGCATCCACATTTTACCTCGTAGCAATAAAGAAAGTAGATGAAGCAGGCAAAATATTGCCAATTTATTCATGGACCCAAAATCTATCAAAGAAGGAGTCCTATTATAATTTTAACCAAAAATAGCTGGAACTCATCATTGAGCTCATTTACGGTGTGTGCAATAGAGTTCCAAAAGCGATGAAGGAGGTAATTGTTAAAGAGGAGAAAGGTGATGTATTTTTGCTAATGCAAGGAGTTGTCATTAGAATTTTTGGCTTCATTGGCAAACATGTTTTGTTATCGTATTTTACAATGGAGTATATTTTCACACTAGAAGTAGATCGGTAGAATGATTTTACAAATGACACATATGGGTCAAGCAAGGGAAAGCAAGCTATGTGCACCATACCTTTTTAGTTTGGAGACGTTAAAGTGACTCAATGCGATCAAAACAAGTTGATTGCCAAAATGCTATACGACCATGGGTTAATTGAGCTTCCCCAATAATGGCAATATGATCCTTTGGGTATTTTTGGAAAGTTTATCAAGGTCAAGAATTTTCATTGCTACCCCAAAGAATACATCTTGTAGTAAAGGAACAGTTCCAAGGGGCACGACCTTGAGTGGCATGTTGAAAATATGATGTCGTTCCCTCCCTAGAATGATTTCTATGAAATGGAGGTTGATTATGATCTCGCAAATCATCCAAAGTAGGTTCCTCCTAATGATTTGTTTAAACAAATGAAAACAAAATTATCTGAATGGTCTGATGAGAAGATTTCCAACTTGTGGGTCATGATATTTCATTGAGGGAAGCCCGAGTCAGCTTACCCATTAGTGATGGACAAAATATTTTTATAATTTTATGATGAGCATTGTCATAAGTACCAACCCATCTCTTTCGTTGACCTAGTACCTCGAAGTATCCGAAGTCTTGACAGGTAAGAAGACTTGGTAATAGAGAAGAAGGTATTGGTTGAAGAAAGGACAGTCATCAAAGAGGAAGAGGAACAACCGCAACCCTAGGAACAACTTTCACTTAGAAATAGGAGTGCAGGTATAAGGCTACCTTTCCCTAATATGGTAAAGAATCCCAAAAGTGGTGTAGCTTCTGCTCTCAGTACAAAGCCACTTTCTTCACTTTCAGTTGAGTAAATTGGTTTTAAGGGGATACCCTCTTTAGCTCAGCAAGAACAGTCAAGCCAGATGGTAAAGTTGGTAGATCTAGAAGTAGAGGAAGAGAAAGATCCAGTAGTGCAATAGCCTTCTGTTGTGGCCGCTCCACAACGTACCCCAAAAAATTGGAGACCCACCTTTTTGCTTTGAAAGTTCGATGTTTGCAGTTTGTTTTAAGGGTCTATGCCTTCGTTTCGTCGTGGGTTTTGCAATTGTTGTCGGTTCTTGTCGACAATATTTTATTGTCGATGATTTTTTATTGTCGATGACTTTTTCTTGTCGACGATATTTTATTGTCGACAACTTTTTCTTGTTGATGACTTTTGTCGTCATTTTCTTGTCGATGACTTTTGTCATCATTTTCTTGTCGATGAATTTTTCTTGTCGACGATATTTTATTGTCGACAACTTTTTCTTGTTGACAACTTTTGTCATCACTTTCTTGTCGATGACTTTTGTCATCATTTTCTTGTCGACGACTTTTTCTTGTCGATGATATTTTATTGTCTACAATATTTTATTATCGACGTTTTTTCTTTTTATTGTTGTCGATGACTTTTTGTCACCGTTTTTGTTGTCGACAACTTTTATTGTCATTTTTGTTTATGACAACTTTGTCGTCATTTTTTTTGTTTTTAGCAAGTTTATTGTCGAGTGTTGGTGTTTCTTGTCATGGGTGGTTCAGATAATGAAAACAATAAAATAATAATAATAATAATAATAATAAAATTGTTTATATATATTTAAAATTTAAAATAAATAAATTAGAGGATTTGTCATCATTTAAACTTCAGTTTAATGGTGGTCATGGTGTTGATATCTAATACGTTAATTTGGTCTTTGCAGATAGAAGGAGCTAATTTTGTTTAAGATGTGGTAGAGGTTGAACCAAGTGAACGACAACCACGTCTAGGTGAACAGGTTTTGACATGAACCCTACGATAGTGTGGCATCTACGACATAAGAGGAGGACACTTGGCACTCCCAGACATGACATAATTTCTTCCCTGTGTAGACTCGACAACACGATTGACGATGCAGTGCTCGCTGAGGATGAGCTCAAGGTAAATATGATGGCGAATGAATTACATATGGCCATGGGTGGTCATTGTCGCGGAAGGGTGGCATCGATGTTATCGTTGTCATGGATTAAAATTTGACCGCAGAAGCCTGCAAGTATAGAGCTTTCATTGGTGGACACCTTATCATAAGGCCAAACTCTAAGGTTCGAATGGTCATAGGGGGGAGTGCCATAGATGTCCATGGTAACGAAGACTGGCTAATGAACTGATGACACACTAGCAGGAGATGAAGGGAAGCCAATAACCCAGGCGAAGAGCATTATGACACAGGTGACATTAGGTTTTGGGCGCATCGAGCCATGAACGTCAAAAAATAACGTCGATATGGTAGGTAGTCGAAGGTTCCACAGAGCAGCGTTTCATCGAGGTTTTGATAGTATAATAACGTCGATGTCGGTTACAAGCAAGTGATAATGCTGACTATCCAGCACATCCATGAATGGGTAGTTTTCATGAGATACGTCAGATAGGATATTATGCAGCGTAGCAGCAGACATGAGATATAGCCGACAATACAAACATGGGCTCCAAGCGAAGAGTTGCGCTACAAGTGATGGTCAAAAAATTTACAGTGCAGACGAATAGCAAACGCAGATCCCCACATAGGCGAACAAACGTATAGGATGTGAAGTTCGATGAAAATCCCAGTCGATGTAGCATAAATCGTCAAATAAGGCACGGATAGTGTGATAGTGGGTAAGGGTCCACGTGTAAAGGCAGCAAGGTTTGGCGAATTTATCAAAGTTGTTTTGAATATGTGGCAAATGTTATTGACGAAACAAATGATTACATGGAGAGCGTTACGACCTAAATTCACAAGCTTTGATTACCCGAATCTTGTGAAGGTGGATTGATTATTGTATAAAGGGTAAACCAAAGAGCATATATGGTGATTGAAAACATCTACAAGGGGGTGTAGCACCAAAGATAGCAAAAGTGTTATAAAATGAGATGGCATGGAGGCGGCCGTTAAACAGTGAAGGTACCTTGGTAGATGAAAGGGAGATGTTTCATTAAGGTTAATGGAAATGGTTTAGGCATTTAATCAAGGGAGTTAACGTTTCTATCCATAAGGTGGTGATTAAAAGTCCTTGCATAAATATTTAAAAGAGGAACGTGGGTTCAACGGATTGAACATGGCATCCACCATGGCTTTTCATTTGGAGGACATGAGTAAAATAAATCAAGGAAGGATATAAAAGAATACGTTTCAAATAGGGTATTTGTTTTTTTATTGAAATCATATGAAAATGAAAAATGAAACATTTTAAAATGAAGAAAATGAAACGAAAAACCAAAAATGAATAGGGAAAGTACATCGAAGAGTTTCCATGGAAATGAAACGAAGAGACAAATGAGAGTTTTAAATCTGCCATTGAAAGAGGAAAGAGGGTTGGAAACTTCTAAAACAGAGTTGCAGAGCTGAGGGCAAGAGGCCATTCTGGACCTGCTTTGGATTGTTTTTCTTCCACTTTTTTTGGTTTTGGAGAACCAGATTTCTGCCATGTACAAGGACATATTTTTAATGCAGATAGTTTTTCAGAAAGTTGCATCTTATGGACAAGAAAGGAGGAGTCATTTTCTGCATGCAAGATTAAATGTCTATTTTTTTTCCCTTTTCAGATTTTAGGCTTGTAAATGGAGTTTATGCAAGTTTCTTGATTGCTTCATGTGAATGCTTAAATCTGAAAACCTCATTTAAACCCTAGGAGCCAACACTTAGCTTATCCGGATTGTGCTTGTTTTGCAAGTCCAATAGGTTAGGTTGCATGCATGAAAACCTCACATCTTCGGTTTTGCCGGAATAAGATAGCATCAAACTGAATGTATCATGTGTTTCATTTTCTGCATTTCATTTTCATTTTTCTGCATTTTATTTTTCCAGAAATTTTAATTTTTTTTTTAATTTTCAGGCATTAAAATAAACATTAAAAAAATTTCAAAATCCAAAAACAATTTCACCATTGCGTAGGTTATACTTCATACTTCCAATACGCACTTTGAAATTTCATTTTCGGAGTTGTTTAGTATTTTTAAAAATTCATCGAAGTTGTTGTTTTATTACAGATTTTGAAAAATCCGAAAATAGAAAATTTCCATTTTTGGGCCGAATTTCATTTTTTCAGTTTCATGCTTCATTCATGAGCCTATGATGACATTCCCTTCATGAAAATTCTAATTTCAATGAAGGAGTCGTGTTTTATGGCACTTTGCAAATTACCATTTTGGGAGCAATCAAAGCACTAAATTATTCGTCTTGATGAAAATCTGATTTCATTTAAGAAGGATAATTAAAGTGACATTTTGAAGCTACATTTGAAGACCCTATTCATCATTGAGGATTTAATGCAAGATAAAATCTATTTTAAAACCCTCAAGATAAAAGGAATTAAGGCACTACATCGTGGTCATATGAGGGCCAACTCACATTTGCTTTATTTTGGTTCAATGAACAATCACTAAAGTTTCATGGTAAAATAAACCAACATTGCCCCTTGTTTACAGTTACTTGCAATCACTAAGGTGTTCCAAGCATTTAAATTGAATATCTTTATTTGAGATTACTAATACACATATGCAAATGCTAATATAGCGGAGACCTTGGAGAAGTTGTTTGTTTAACTTCTTTGCAAGAGGGGATTTGGAACCCAAATCCTAAGGGAGAGTGTACTTTCACAATTGGGTGAAAATACCACTCAACATTTTGGCGCTAGAAGGAGGGCCTGAATTGGTTTATTTCAATGTGATTTAAATGCTATAGGGATTTAAATTTTGAATATTTCATGCCCTATTGATTATTATCTTTAGCCCTCTTTTAACAATACAACCTTGTAGTGTTAAAAGGAGGACATGAATTGCTATGCATTGTTCTAACGCTTTTGATTGTTCATACAGGAATAATGTGTTTTGATTTGATTTTGAAAAATTTTGGTCTTGACTAACGAGGTTGTCTCCATGCAATTACTTTCATTTGATTTTAATGGATACATCTCTTGGTTGATGCTAACATGATTATTCATACGTTACATGTTTGATATTTGCTAGTCATTTCATGCTTATTTGTAAGGAATTATTTTGTCTAAAATGTATTTGTTGTCGGTATTATGCTCTTCACTTGCGTGTAATGCGATCTTGTGAATCGGAAAGCCTACAACACTAGGAGTATGCTCTTCACTTGCGCATATGCGATCCGGTGAATCAGAAACTAATTTACATTTTTAGAATATTGCTTTGTCATGGTTCCTTCTTTTATTCATGACTAACAAATTGGTTTTGAAGTTATTCTTTGAGTTTCATTAATGGCTACAACTGCAGGAACGTGGTATGGGATACATGTTAATCCTTTGAACATTAGTGGAGATTCTCATGATTTACCCAAGAACGTAGAAAAACGTTTGCCCAAATTTAAACACAATGGTCCAACATTAGCCGAGGAACATATTCAAGCCTATGTGGATATCCTAGTTAGATGGAATGTCGAACATGAGGATGTGGCATGTAGAATGTTTCCTGGAACCCTAGATGAGGTGGCATATGATTGGTACATCAATTTACCCACTGGTTCTATTACATCTTGGACTCAATTGAAAGATGATTTTATCAATCAATTTAGGTTGCTCATTGATCCTCTCATGATATATCAACAATTTACTTCTTGCAAAAGAGAACCTAATGAGCCAGTGAGAAGTTTCAACTTGAGGTTTCGAAAGCTTTATGCGAGATTAATTTCTCCCTATACTATTGAGGAAAGTGGTGCTCTTCAAATATACTTTCGAGCATTGGATCCATTGTTTGCCATATTTGTTAGGATGAATCCCTTGGTTACTGATCTTGCATCGGCCTACACAGAAGCTATGATTGTAGATCAACAATTGAGGCCACAAGGTTATGGAATGGAGCAATCAACTATGGTAGGACAACTAGGGGCTTGCAATCAAACCTCGATGGTAAATCAAGCGTGGGCACAACAAAATTTGATATCAAATGTTTTTCCCTACAATCAACTTTATCCTACCATACCAACTTATGCTCCCACATGTGCTTATACAAGTACTTCCATCCATCCAACTATGCCTCAATTAGAGAATCATGTGGTCACTCATGGAACCATTGCAACAAATGTTCAAGCTTTGTCCGTGGATATCAATCCAACTAATCCTACTACTTCTACCACTCAACCCAAAGAGTTCGTATCGAAAGTAAAAGAGCAAAATAAAGTGGTTAAGAAGGTATGTAGGCATGTTCCACCACAAAAATGAGCACATCAATGTATGCATCCAAATCATCCTAGGAAGAAAATTCATAATGCCGATCTTAATGATGTTTCATGTTATGCTTCTTCAAGTGATACAAGAGATTTTGAGGTGACTTACGTTGAAGTAAATACCTATTCGAAATGTCTTGAAGAGCATGAAGATTTTGGAGAAGAAATTCTATGGATGGGTAACAAGAAGTTGGAATCAAATGATCACCATCTTGTTTTGGAAAAGAAATATCTAGAATCATTACCCAAAAAGGAGGATTTGGATGAACAAACTTATGTGGATATGATTTGGTCAGATGTACTTGCAAAGGATTGGAGCAACTATATGACACGGAATTCAAAAATTGATCCCATTATAGAAGCTCCTAAGCCATCACAAGTGGCTGAAAATGAATTTGAAAGAAAATCAACAAATGAAGTTGAAGACATAATCGAATTTCACCACTTGTTCTCGAAAGACACTTTGGATGATGTTCTCGAAAGTGATGACCAAGAGGATCCACACCTTCCAAATTGTGATAAAATTGAATCATGGGTTACAAATTTGGATTATGATAGCTTTACCAATTTGAATTCAAGAGATAACCCACTTTTGGAAATAACTGAACCATCTAAGGAAGGTGAAGATGAATTGGATGAGAAACATGTTGATGAATCGAAGATGAAGAAGAAGTACTTGAGCGTCACAACTTGAACTTGGAAGATGATTACTATGATTCATGGAAGAAATGGGAAGAATATTATCAATCTAAATCTTCTAATAAACTTGTTGTGTCAATTAATATGCAGGATAACTCAATTGCTTCCTCACATGAGGATACTATAAATCCTGTACAATTTGAGAAAGTTTTGGAAGAGGAATTCGAATCTCATCAAATTTTGGAACATGATAAGGATTCTACAACCATGAATCAAGAAAGAGAGTCATTTGCTTTAGATTCCTTTGAAGGAAAAGAAATTGAAAATCTTGATCCACTTACTTGTGCTACAATGACTATGCCATTTCAAAATGAGAAAATTACAAAACCTAAATCATTTGGGTTTGATATCATTGATGATCCAATTGAAAATCTCACGTTACCCAAAACAACCCAAGTGATTGATCATGGAAATGTGTTAGTTAACCCACCCCTAGATAGACAAGACTTATGGTTTGAAAGGGATGGACATGTTTTCAATTGGGTACCTAAGTTTGGTGCCTTTGATAAACAAGTCATGGAGAAAGAACAAGTGCTACATGATGATGAATGTCATGAGAGAAAAGAGGAATTTTCAAATCCTCTTCAAGTAAGGTTAAATGAAAACATGCCAAAGGTAAAATCTCACCTTTTTGGTTTCACCATGCAAAATTCGAATGAAGGTTTGCCTAATGAATGGTTTGATTCAAATATTATTAATGTTATGGCTTTATTGAATGAAAATGAAAGCTTATTTCTACACCATGAATCAAAGTGCGGAATGGACATCTTAAAGAATAGACATAAAAGAATTGAATATCAATCATTGTCTAATCAATTTGAAAACTTGAAACTCCACCATAGGATTATTAATGAAACTAAATCAAATTGGTATGGTGAGAGGGGCAAGTTGAAGTTTGTTTCTTTGTTTGGTTTGATCTTGTTTTTGTTGGATTCCTACAAAACTTGGTATGCGTATCACGTCATATGTCTTTTAAAGAATTCTAATCAGGTTTGGGATCCGGGAAAATGATAATCCAAACTTTGCACCATCTTGTATTATATTGTACATTTGTATATACTTTTGGTTTTCGTGTTTTGGTTTTGGATTGGATCTCATTTTGGTTTTAAGTTTTGTGTGTTGGTCCTTTGGACACTTTTGGTTTGTCTTGAAAAAAAAAAAAAAGCGAGATGTCAACTTATGTCCTTATGAATGTTGACTAAGACTAAGAGAATATGAAACATCGGAATTGTATTGCAGAAAGCTCCACGAGTATCGCAAACACATTAAAGAATATCGTTTGGAACTTGTGATGCATGAAGTTGTCAGTTTTACAAATTATGGCAAAGTAGGTGGTATACTCCATCCACATTTCAAAAAGAGCAATGCATTCATCCATATCTCATGTTACATTCCACATTGCATATACATTTCATCTCAATTGCATCTACATTTCAAATACAATCATTGAAAAGGTGTCGAATCCTCTTAGGGTTATTACATAACATATATTAAAAGGATCCTAAGGTTGGGAACTGATGCCCGAACTATCTTGAACCAAACACGTTCTACACATATTAAAGAGGATCTTGAGAAAAATGGTCAAAACCATACTTGGAAGAAAAGGTGAGGCGAAAGGAGTATTTCGTGTCTGTCCTATCATGCAACATAATCCTTAAAACAATGGTTTTTACCACTCCCATAGTGCTTAAAGCCTAAAATCAGAGTAGTAAGGATAGGGTTAAATCCCCATCGAACTTAGGTTGAGGATCCAACTCCCCAAAGCTCGATTTGACCTTCATGGAGTAGTAAGGATAGGGTCTAATTCTCATCTCGCTTAGGTTGAGAATCCGATTCCCCAAAGCTTCTATTTTGCCTCCATCACGCTTTAAGAAATTAAAAGCGTGATCTACACTCAAGAACTTGAAATTCCAAAGCAAATATTTTTCATTCTACTTTCATTTCATCATTAATATTGGATTGGAAGGATCGTACTACATGTCCCTTGCAAGGATGGGTAGTCATCCCCAAGGTTCAAGAAATCAAAAGTAAAGCCAAATCCTGGATTATGGGGTTAATCTCCACCGGGGCTATAGACGCTCGATCGGCAGTGGAGTATGCTCATGTGTGGCAACATGTCTTGTCTAAAAGCAAGACCACTAACTGCTCAAACGGATAGGCTAGCCCGACAGTTTCATCCATAACAGGTTAAATCATTTTGTTCAAGATGAGGTAATGAACTCCAGATCCGAGTAGTAAGGATAGGGTTAAATTCCCATCTCGCTTAGGTTGGGAATCCTATTCCCCAAAGCTCTGATTTCACTTACACTTGCACATGGGTTCAAGATGGTAGTGACACATAACCAACTTTGGGATCTAGTAAATTAATTCAAGTATACACATATTTGGTCCTAAGAGGGTTTGACAGTTTTAATATGTTTGTTCATGGTACTAGAAAGTTTGAGCCTTTGCAAAGCAGGTTGTTATATCTCTAGCATCTTCACCATACATTAAATCCTACAGGAATCATCCATAACTTCTCATATGCATGAATCATAAGTGAAACAGATGATGGAATGTTGATCAATTTCAAACGATAAGGAATGAATCACACCGCACACATTGAGCTGACGCTGAATAATTCTAATGCTTCATGTATTTCTCATCTAGTTTCATTCTTTGGATATTTGTTGACGCTTGTGTTTGAGTTTTGAAGGTTTTCAGGTTGGGTTCTCATCGAAATGCTCAGGAGCATTTCCCAGCAGAGTCACCATTTGTTGTGGCCGCTCCACAACGTACCCCAAAAAATTGGGGACCCACCTTTTTGCTTTGAAAGTTCGATGTTTGCAGTTTGTTTTAAGGGTCTATGCCTTCGTTTCGTCGTGGGTTTTGCAATTGTTGTCGGTTCTTGTCGACAATATTTTATTGTCGATGATTTTTTATTGTCGATGACTTTTTCTTGTCGATGATTTTTTTGTCGACAATTTTTCTTGTCGACGACTTTTGTCATCTTTTTGTCGTTTGTTTTTCTTGTCGATGTTTTTTTGTCGTTTTTTTGTCGTTTTTTTTTTTTTATTGTTGTCGACTTTTTGTCATCATTTTTGTTGTCGACAACTTTTATCGTCATTTTTGTTTATGACAACTTTGTCGTCATTTTTTTTGTTTTTAGCAAGTTTATTGTCGAGTGTTGGTGTTTCTTGTCATGGGTGGTTCAGATAATGAAAACAATAAAAAAAAATAATAAAAATATATATATATATATATATATATATATATATATATAAATTTAAAATTTAAAATAAATAAATTAGAGGATTTTTCGTCATTTAAACTTCAGTTTAATGGTGGTCATGGTGTTGATTTCTAATATGTTAATTTGGTCTTTGCAGGTAGAAGGAGCTCATTTTGTTTAAGACGCGGTAGAGGTTGAACCAAGCGAACGACAACCGCGTCTAGGCGAACAGGTTTTGACATGAACCCTACGATAGTGTGGCATCTACGGCATAAGAGGAGGACACTTGGCACTCCCAGACAGGACATAATTTCTTCCCTATGTAGACTCGACAACATGACTGACGATGCAGTGCTCGCTGAAGATGAGCTCAAGGTAACTACGATGGCAAATGAATTACGTATGGCCATGGGTGGTCATTGTCGCGAAAGGGTGGCGTCGATGTTATCTTTGTCATGGATTAAAATTTGACCGTAGAAGCCTACAAGTATAGAGCTTTCGTTGGTGGACACCTTATCATAAGGCCAAAATCTAAGGTTTGAATGGTCATGGGGTGGAGTGCCATAGATGTCCATGGTAACGAAGACTGGCTAATGAACTGATGACACACTAGCAGGAGATGAAGGGAAGCCAATAACACGAGCGAAGAGCATTATGACGCAGGTGACGTTAGGTTTTGGGCACGTCGAGTCATGAACGTCAAAAAATAACATCGAAATGGCAGGTAGTCGAAGGTGCCATAGAGCAACGTTTCACCGAGGTTTCGATAGTATAATAACAACGATGTTGGTTACAAGCAAGTGATAATGCTGACTATCCAGCACATCCATGAATGGGCAGTTTTCACGAGATACGTCAGATGGGAGATTATGCAGCGCAACAGCAGACATGAGATATAGCCAAGAATACAAAACGTGGGCTTCAAGCAAAGAGTTGCGCTACAAGTGATGGACAAAAAATTTGCAGTGCAGACAAATAGCAAACGTAGATCCCCAAATAGGCGAACGAACGTATAGGATGTGAAGCTCGATGAAAATCCTAGTCGATGTAGCAAAAACCATCAAATAAGGCACAGATAGTGTGACAGTGGGTAAGGGTCCACGTGTAAAGGCAGCAAGGTTTGGCAAATTTTTCAAAGTTGTTTTGAATATGTGGCGAATGTTATTGAAGAAACAAATGATTACATGAGAGCGTTACGACCTAAATTCACAAGCTTTGATTACCCAAATCTTGTGAAGGTGGATTGATTATTATATAAAGGGTAAACCAAAGAGCATATATGGTGATTGAAAACGTCTACAAAGGGGTGTAGCACCAAAGATAGCAAAAGTGTTATAAAATGAGATGGCATGGAGGCAGTCATTAAATAGTGAAGGTACCTTGGTAGATGAAAGGGATATGTTTCATTAAGGTTAATGGAAATGGTTTAGGCATTTAATCAAAGGAGTTAACGTTCCTATCCATAATGTGGTGATTAAAAGTCCCTGCATAAATATTTAAAAGAGGAACGTGGGTTCAACGGATTGAACATGGCATCAACCGTGGCTTTTCATTTGGAGGACATGAGTAAAACAAATCAAGGATATAAAATAATACGTTTCAAATAAGGTATTTGTTTTTTTTATTGAAGTCATATGAAAATGAAAAATGAAACGTTTTGAAACGAAGAAAATGAAACGAAAAACCAGAAATGAATAGGGAAAGGACATCGAAGAGTTTCCATGGAAATGAAACGAAGAGATGAAGAGAGTTTTTAAATGCAATTGAAAACGGAGGACAGAGGATGGGAAACTTCTAAAATAGAGTTGCAAAGCTGAGGGCAAGAGGCCATTCTGGACCTACTTTGGATTGTTTTTTTTCTATTTTTTTTTTGTTTTGGAGAACCAGATTTTTGCCATATACAAAGACATATCTTTAATGCAGATAGCTTTTCAGAAATTTGCATCTTATGGGCAAGAAAGGAGTCATTTTCTGCATGCAAGATTAAATGTCTATTTTTTTCTCTTTTCAGATTTTAGGCTTGTAAATGAAGTTTATGCAAGTTTCTTGATTGCTTCATGTGAATGCTTAAATCTGAAAACCTCATTTAAACCCTAGGAGCTAGCACTTAGCTTATCCGGATTGTGCTTGTTTTGCAAGTCCAATAGGTTAGGTTGTATGCATGAAAACCTCACATCTTCGGTTTTGCCGGAATAATATAGCATCAAACTGAATGTATCATGTGTTTCATTTTTTGCATTTCATTTTCATTTTTCTGCATTTTATTTTTCCAAAAAAATTAATTTTTTGTTTTAATATTCAGGCATTAAAATAAACATTAAAAAAATTTCAAAATCCAAAAACAATTTCACCATTGCGTAGGTTATACTTCATACTTCCAATACGCACTTTGAAATTTCATTTTCGGAGTTGTTTAGTATTTTTAAAAATTCATCAAAGTTGCTATTTTATTACAGATTTTGAAAAATCCGAAAATAAAAAATTTCCATTTTAGGGCCGAATTTCATTTTTTCAGTTTCATGCTTCATTCATGAGCCTATGATGACATTCCCTTCATGAAAATTATAATTTCAACGAAGGAGACGCGTTTTATGGCACTTTGCAAATTACCATTTTGGGAGCAATCAAAGCACTAAATTATTTGTCTTGATGAAAATCGATTTCATTTAAGAAGGATAATTAAAGTGACATTTTGAAGCTACATTTGAAGACCCTATTCATCATTGAGGATTTAATGCAAGATAAAATCTATTTTAAAACCCTCAAGATAAAAGGAATTAAGGCACTACATCATGGTCATATGAGGGCCAACTCACATTTGCTTTATTTTGGTTCAATGAACAATCACTAAAGTTTCATGGTAAAATAAACCAACATTGCCCCTTGTTTACAGTTACTTGCAATCACTAATGTGTTCCAAGCATTTAAATTGAATATCTTTATTTGATATTACTAATACACATATGCAAATGCTAATATAGCGGAGACCTTGGAGAAGTTGTTTTTTTAACTTCTTTGCAAGAGGGGATTTGGAACCCAAATCCTAAGGGAGAGTGTACTTTCACAATTGGGTGAAAATACAACTCAACACCTTCATCGTTAGCTCAAATGGTGTTAGAGCCTGTAGGTACACGTTTTATTTTTTCTTCTCTCAATTACAAGCACTTGGTGACCACTGCCTCCCTATCTATAGTTTATATTTCCACTTCACCTCCATTTATTTTACCCATATTTTCATATCCCCTCTCAATTTCATGATCGTAGGTCACCAATTCCCCCTACTTCTTCCATTCCCTCCATTTATCTCTTTCAGTTCATTTGCATCCATCCCGAATCTATTTTCCCTTCCATTGCCCTTAATTCCATATTCCATCCCTATCAATGTAGTTCTTGCTATAAGTTTGCAAGCCCCTCCTAGGGTAAGTGTAACTGTAGAGCCTTCCACTTTTGCTCTCTTTGTTGAGCCAAAACCTCAGCAGGCTCTTTTCTTGTTTTCCTTGATTTTTACAATACAAGGACCACTAGCTTCAGAAGTGAACTTTTACCATAGCACCCTAAAGCAAATAATATTAGCCAAGCATGGCATAGTTCCTCTCGATGGTTGAAAAGCCGCAAGTGAAAGGATGCACAATCCCTAGCTAAGATAGTGAAGAATATGACTTTTGATTCGAAGGCTATGATATGGTCCCTCAAGTCTAGAAACCCCAAGGAGAGATGATGCCAAATGATTATTCTTATCAGGTCATTATCAAGGACCTTAAAAAAATTGATACAGTTGAGAAAATGAGTAATATACAGGTGGATATGAGTTCGATCTACTTGCATGGTGAGCATTTTAAGGATTGTTTCTTCCAATATGAAGCAAATATAGTAGAATTAGAAGATGCTTTGGTTGAACAAAAGGCCCAACTAGATATTGTGTGTTTTGAATGTCAGTACTGGTAGCAAGAAGTGATTATCTTAGAGGGTGAGATTGAAGGATATAAGCAAGCGGTCGCACAACATCAAGCAGCACGATAGGAAGCACAACAAAAAATCTGGGCCTTGAAGGACCAACTCTAGAGTCTACAAAATTAGTTGGTAGATAAGACAACACAATCGATAGCTCTCACAAAGGAAAAAATTGAGGCTCGTAGTCATTTGCTTATTGATTATTCGAAAATGGTGATAAAAGCAACATGTGTTCTCATGTTCCTTCAGAAGGTACAATAAGTTGTTTCGTACAACTTACACATATTCGAGTATTCATAAGAGAACCTCAAATCGAAACTAGAGATGGGATGAAGATCCAGGTAATGTCTAAAATAGATCTCAGTTTTAGTCCAATGAGTGACATGGCCCGAGCTTGAACAAATACCAAGATAACACTCCACACTTTGTTTCCTAGGTTGGATCTAGTTAAAGAAGCTTGAAATTTTTTGAATACATTTGAGAAATAGAGTTCATTGATTTACTTTGAGACTATAGCGAGCATTGGTTTCCCTAGTTTCATTGATGATCAAGGAAATATCCTAGAAAAGAAATACTTGGATGCAGTATAGGCTATTTTTGTAGATGACACTTCAGATATTGATGACTAAAGTAATCCCATCATCGAAGAGCATGTGCTACCATTTATGAGGAAGCTTACTCACATCGAGTCTGGTTTGTTGGAGCTTAGCTAGAGGGTCAACTATATCGACATGGAGCAGGTTCAGACTTTTTGGTACATTGTTGATATGCTCTAGACTCGTGAGGTGATTAGTATTGATTCTTGGGTCAAAGCTATCATGGTATATGAAACTACAACCTCACATCTCAAAGGATAGGAAGAGACTGGTGCAAGCAGCAGGCAATCAGATGCAACTGGTGGTCAAAAATCTGAGCCCAATGGATAAAGGCCTTGGGGTCAATTGCATTCAGGTGAGCTGAATACCCCACAAGCCACCAAAAGTGTTGGTATTTTTTCCACACTAAAATAAATTTTAAAATTTTGTCTAAGTATGCAATAAGTTTCGCTCAACGAAATCCAATTTTGGGTAACGTTTCGAGCAAAATATAATTTTTGAGAAATAGATCAATTTCGGTGGTTTATGCATTGCCTTGGCAAAATTTGTTCTCGCGTGAAGGCTGAGTGAAAGTCATCTCCAAGAAAAATTGCAGTAAAAATTATCTTTAGGTGAAGTCACAGTGAAATTCTATTTTCACTCCAAGTTGGAGCAAAATTCATTTTCGCCTCCTTTCGCAGCGAAATTCCATTTTTGCCCAACTCTTCAACGAAATCCCTTTCGCTCTATTCCTTGGAAAAAAAACATCTTTTCAATTGAAATGCCTTGGTGAAAACCCATTTCGGGTCCATGTTGTGGCAAACGCCCATTTCATATGTAGCTCAAGCAAAAGCCCATTTCGGGTGTAACTTGAGCAAAATCCCATTTCAGACGTAGCTCAAACAAAAGCCCATTTTGGGCATAAGATTGAGTGAAAGCCAGTTTCAAAATTGAAAGTCATTTCCTCTGGCACTTTTAGTGAAGATTCTAGCTAAGTCTCGATTTGCCATCTACTAATGTTGCTCATTGTTTCCCAATGTGCCACTAGATTGGTTCATTGTTGCTACTAATGAGAAAATTTTTGCCAATCAATATTTGACTGGCCAACATTTTATTTAATGATCATTTAATTTTGGAGGCGAAATCCTCTATAAATACTAGAAAACTTGGTGTAAAAAGGGGGGAACATTATGCTAAAAAACTCTTGGAGTTTAAGATTTTTGCCTCAATTGAAAGACTTTTTAACTCTGGTTCCTAGATTAGTTGTGTATGTGATTGCTTTCTACCTGTTTTTTCTATTATATTCATGCCTTTATTATATAGATTAAATTTTGCATTTGAAATTAATTTATGATGAAGAAGTGAATGTTGAAATGTTAATTGGAAGTTACATTTGTGATCTGTGATTGGTTCCTATGTTGTTCTTTATGTTAGCTGGTTAGAACTTGAATTGGTTATTTAATTGTTAGTTCATCCCCATTCTATTTTCCTAGCTTACAACCATATTTCCCATCTCTTTATGTTAATTTCTCTCCTTAAACTATATATCAATTTCTATATTAGTAAGATAACCAACCCTCTCTAGATATTGGCTCGAAGGACATCTCTTTCCTTCAACCTTTCAATGTTGGTCAAGTCTAGGGCACATATTTTATACTTAGGTGGATTTATGACTAACACTATTTCAAATTCCTAATGAAACCATTGATGAAAATAATTCAAGCTATAAAGGGTCCTATCTACCATTTAATTGATGATCACTCGAGAGAAAAATGAAAGTCTTACTAAGATTGTTAGTCTGGAAGAGGTAGAAGATGATGTTTTTGGCATAAAGAAAGAGAAATATCCTACACTTGATGACTTTCCCATCAATTTCTACCAATGTTATTGGGATATTATTAAGAATTATATCCATCAAGTGGTGGAGGAGGCTTTTAACTCTAAATAATATTTGGGAACCCTAAACTCTACTTTCTTGACCCTAATCCCTAAGACCCATCAAGCTACTCATATGGATAACTTTATATCCATCTCCTTGTGTAATACTTCTTACAAAATTATCACTGAAGTTATGGCTAATAGAATTAAGAAGATTCTTGATTCAATCATTTTTCAAAAGTAGGAAGGTTTTGTGCATGGTAGACAAATTTTGGATAAGATCCTCATCGCTCAAGAAAATTTTCACTACTTTCTTGACCCTAATACCTAAGACCCATCAAGCTACTCATATGGATAACTTTATATCCATCTCCTTGTGTAATACTTCTTACAAAATTATCACTGAAGTTATGGCTAATAGAATTAAGAAGATTCTTGATTCAATCTTTTTTCAAAAGTAGGAAGGTTTTGTGCATGGTAGACAAATTTTGGATAAGATCCTCATCGCTCAAGAAAATTTTCACTCCATGAAGAATACCATATCTAGGGGGATGCTTATTAAGTTAGACATGGCTAAATATTATGATCGGGTTAATCAAAACTTCCTTTTAAAAATATTGGAAAGCTTTGGCTTTTGTCATGAGTGGATTGAGTGGGTGAAAGCTTGCATCTCCTCTCATAATGGCAGTCTTGGTGAATGGTTCTCCTACTAGGTCCTTTGCTCCATCTAGAGGCTTGAGACAAGGGGACCCTCTTTCTCCTTACCTCTTTATTATTTTGGCAAAAGTTCTATGGATATTGCTCTAAAAAGATAAGAGCTATGGTCACTTAAAGTGTGTTTATGTGGCCAAGGATGAGTAGAAAATTTCTCACCTCCAGTTCATGGATGAAACTTTGCTTATGGGTGAAGCCACTCTTAGGGAGGTACAAAGATTTGAGTAATTGGAGGATTATCTGGCTACCTTTGGAGGGGTAATTAGTGTGATGAAGTCTAATGTTTTTTTCAACACTCCTATTTGTATCCAAGTGAATATTTTTAGGTTTCTCAGCTTTGAGAGGTCCTTTCTTCCTCTCAAGTACTTGGGATTTCCTTTGACTAAAATCTAATCCAAAAAGATTAGACTGGAGTGAAATTATTTCTAAATTTAGAGAGAGGTTGCAAGGAGGGAATTTCAGATAAATTTCCTTGGTTGATAGATTAACCTTTCTCAAGTCTATTCTCCAAGCTCTTCTAATCTACTTCTTTACTTTATTAGCACCTATAAAGGTTTTACTATAGCTCCAAAAACTTTAAAAGTACATTTTTTGGGGTGGTCCCTCTCTATAAAGGAAATGGCCTCTTGTTGCCTAGAAATATATTTATAAACCTCTCCAAGAGGGGGGCCTTGGAGTCAAGGATCTTAAAATTTTCAACAAAACCCTTAATGGTAAACTATTTGGAGATTTTGAAATGGAGAGAACCTTTTTTAGGCTAGATTTCTTAAGCAAAAATATATCCCTAAGGTGGACTGGAAGGAGTTGATCAAGCTTAAACACTTTCCCCTAGGTTCTTCTCTCTGGATAAGCATGACATCCCATAGTGCATGGGTGTTGTATGCAACCTTTTAGAAGATCAGGGATGGCAACCATGCTCTCTTCTAGGAGGATGCATAAAACAAATATGAACCTTTAAGAGAAGGTAATTCCTTGATTTAATTTAAATGAGGTGTTCAAAGAGGTGGGTTGGAGTCGATTCAAATACTACATTGAGATTCATCCCATTTTGCATGAGACTGGTAGGATGGTGCTTCGTTTATGGAAAGAACCTTAATCCAATCCTGGTCAAATCAGGGAAGTTGATAGAAAAAACTTTAAGGAATCATCTATAATAGGAAACTTTCATACTACTAGAGCCTAGAATTGTTAAGTTGGGGGAGAAGTGGAGATGGAAATTTTACTACCAAGAAATTTTACAATTTTCTTATGGAAGCAAACTTCAATGTTGATAGGAATCAAATTTGGTAGAGAATATGGAGGAAAGGTGTTTGGCCCAAGATCTCAATTTTTTTCTGCCTAGTGGTGCAGGATAAAATCTTAACTAATAATAACTTGATTAAGAGAGGCTACTATAGCCCCTTTAGATGCCCAAATTATGAAGATAATACTAAAACCATTAACCATCTCTTCATCTCTTGCCCCTTTTTCCAATCCCTCTGGCAAGACTTTAAAAACTCTTAAAGAGAACCCCTCCACAATTTTTATACTATAAGAGATATGATTTTGGAGTGGGTTGGATGAAATTCTAATCCTAATTATATTAGAGCCATCTGGGAATGGATCCCTACTTATATTATTTGGAAAATTTGTTTACAAAGAAATAAAATAAGTTTTAGGGAGGAAAGAATCCTCAAATTCTAAACTTGACTTTCTATTCAAAGGGTGATGGCTGAATCCATTTTGGTCAAGTAGTGGGTGGATTGAGATAAACCCCTAGATAGTAATCTTGGAGATATAAATATTTAATGGTTGGGCTAGCATTTAGATGAAAAAAGCATTTGATGCCCAATAAAGAAAAATAAAACCTCTAAGAGACGCTAAAATCAACTGGTAACCTCCTCATAAAGGTGTTTTTAAGTTCAATTTTGATGGTGCGTCTTAGGAGAACCCAAGTAAAGCTGGTGGGGTGGCATATTTTGTGATGACCAAGGGAATATGAGAGGCTATTTTTTCTTTAGCCTTGAATATACCACTAATAATCATGCTAAGGCACATGCCCTTCTTGAAGGCCTATTGTGTTTCCTTACTCAAAATTAGAAAATATTTACATTGAAGGGGATTCCCAAGTGATCATCAACTAATTAAAAGACCAAAAATGGTCTTCCTCACTCTCTAACTAGAGGTTGGAGGATATTATTTAGACTATAAGATAATTTTATCACTTTTTTTAGTCCTTGGAGTACTTTCATGTGTGGAGATCTACAAACAAGGTGGTTGATGCTATTGCTAATTGGGGAGTGGATAGAGGTCTGAGAGAGATCACCTGGATCAACCAGTTTGTTGACATGGATGCTCTTGAGGGCATCAAGCATAGAATTACTACTAGCACTAGTCATGGTGAAAACATGATGGAAAAAACCTTATGAATGTTACAATATGCATGAGCCTTGAGTATTTTATTTTTTGTCATCCTTTCTAGCTGGTACATGCATGGCTTTTTGACTAATTTACTTTTTTCTAGGCATGCTCTTTGATTTTTAGGTGTGTGTATTTTTGTGTTTTTTTGTTATCTTTGTTTTATTTTATGTTTTTTGTGTTGTCTTTTTTTTTTTGTTCTTTTTCTTTTGGTTGTTTTTGTTGTTTTTTGTGTTGTGTTTGTTGTGTTTTTGTATTGTTTTGTTTTTTTTGGAGGGTGTGTGTATTTTTTTGTGTTTTGTTGTTGTTGTTTTGTATTTTTTAATTATTATTGTTATTTTTGTGTGTTTGTGTTTATTGGCATTTTTGTGTTTGTTTATGCTTTTGTTGTTTTAGGCATGCTCTTGAGTGTGTCGAAGGGGGTAAGCTAAGTGAGAGTCTTGGGTGATTTTTGTGGAATAGACACCCAGGGGTCTCCTTGGGTCTTACCCAAATATGGCATCCCAAAAGGGATGTTTTCCACAAACAAAAAAATCCAATTTTGAGAAATATTGGACATCATGAAATTCATCTAACAACTCATCAATTACTGGAATGGGAAATTTGTCCTTAATAGTAATTTTATTGAGTTCTCTAAAACCCACACACAAACACCAAGGCCCATATTTTTTCTATAACAATAACACTAGGGAACAATAGGGAGTGATGTTGGGATGAATAACCCCTGCAATGAGAAATGCCTTCATCATTTTCTCTATTTCTAATTTTTGGATATATGGATAGTTGTAAGGGTGGACATTGGAGGAAGACTACCTGGAATAAACTTAATTTCATTATTATGAGTATGACAAAGGGGTAGTCCTTTGGATTCTTAAAAAACTATGGCATGTTTTTGCAATAAAAGTTGCAATTCCTCCTGATGGTCTTTATCTCCATTATCTAAGGCTTGAATAGCAAATAGTTAGGCCACAAATACATGGGTTGAATTTTTTAATAGTTTCTCTATCATATAAGATGAAATAATTTGAATAGCCCCAGCCTTCAAGCCTTATAAGGTGTACTCTATTCCTTATTGGCTGAATTTTATCCATATTTTGATAAAATTCTAGGCTACCATTCCCAAGGTATGGAGCCATTATGATCCTAGCACATCACATCCACAAAGTGGAAGGGAAAACATATCAAATTTGAGTTCATACTCCCCTATGTCCAACTTAATATTTTGGCTTTTTCCCTTACAAGGTAATGTTCCTCCATTTGCTACCATGACTTCAAAAGAGTTGTAAATATGTATGTAATAGTTTGTTTGCTTAGTTGTTTGGGGATCAATGAAATTATGCATACTACCTAAATCAATCAGAATTATAATTCATTATCCCTTGAATAACCCCACTACCTTCATAGTCTAAGGGGTCAAGATTCTTGCAAGTGCATGGAAAACAATTTTGGGTTGTGGTTCTTCCTATGCTTCACCCTCATCTTGATGCTCTTCCTCCTATGGTTCTTCGTCATCGTTAGGAATTTCATGCACCACTAAGCCATCCACATACAACAATTGTTTTGTTGTTGTATGTATTATACCCCAAAGCATATTTCTCATCACAATTATAACATAAGCTTTATGCTCTACGGGCATCCATTTCCTCCCTAGTCAATTGTTTAATTGACACAAATTTATTACTAGTATTTGATGTGATGATGTAAATCCAACTGCAAGAGGTCAAAACAAAATACCTCCCATTATGTAAAAACTACTATAAATGAAAATAAAATGTAAAACCATCCATTTACATAAAAACTACAATAAATGAAAACAATCAATAAAACCCTCCATTTACATAAAAACTACAATACATAGAAATAAACCAATAAATATTCTTTTCTCATTCTTGGATTCACTTCCCCCTTTTAAAATGTAATATCAAGGGAATATATATCCCCAAAGAAACCCGAAAGCTTGAAGCCCTAAAAGAAAATCCTAAAGTTTAAAGCCTAAAAATAAAAAATTACTATTTTCGACAAATTGATTTCTTCCCCAAAAATTGCCTTTTTAAGTAATTACTATTTTTGGCAAATTATTTTTCATCATAATTTGCATTTTTTAGTAATTACCATTTTCGACAAATTATTTTTGTGTCAAAGAATTTCATTTTGAGTAATAAAAAAATTATTTTAAAACTCCTTAAAAAAAAAAACCTCTAAAGATAGGCTCCTACATCATTCTCCTCTGGTTGAAAAGAACTCTGCTCCTGCGAGTTCCTTTGATCAAACTCATAATTGCTCTCCATATAGGGCCACACATCTGCAAGTACTCCTCAAAGTACCAATCTCCTTCCGAGGTTCTATATCTCAAACCTCCTGCAAGCACTACACATAGTGCCAATTTCATTCTCTAAGGTTTTACAAACCTTCTACAAGCACTACACAAAGTGTCAATTCCTCCTTCTAAGGTTTTACATAAAAAAACCTCCTGCAAGCACTACACAGAGTACCAATTTATTTCTCCAAGGTGTTACAAACCTTCTGCAAGCACTACACAAAGTGTCAATATCTTTCTCTAAGGCTTTACATAAAAAAAGCCTCCTGCAAGCACTACACAAAGTGCCAATTTCTTTCTCCAAGGTTTTACAAACCTTTTGCAAGCACTACACAGAGTGCCAATTTTCTTGGAGCCTCTTTGGTCTCCTCTCATTTTCTCTTCTCTTCTCTTTTCTCCTCCTAACAAGATCCAACTTGCTCTGATACCAAATGATGTAAATCCAACTATAAGAGGTCAAAACAAAATACCTCTCATTATATAAAAACTACGATAAATGAAAATAATATGTAAAACCATCCATTTACATAAAAACTGCAATAAATAGAAATAATCAATAAAACCCTCCATTCACATAAAAACTACAATACATAGAAATAAACCAATAAATATTATTTTCTCATTCTTGGATTCACTTCCCCCTTTTACAATGCAATATCAAGGGAATATATATCCCCAAAGAAACCCTAAAGCTTGAAGCCCTAAAAGAAAACCCTAAAGCTTAAAGCCTAAAAATAAAAAATTACTATTTTCAGCAAATTGATTTTTCCACCAAAAACTGCCTTTTTAAGTAATTACTATTTTTGGCAAATTATTTTTCATCAAAATTTGTCTTTTTTAGTAATTACCATTTTCGAAAAATTATTTTTGCGTCAAAGAATTCCATTTTGAATAATAAAAAAATTATTTTAAAACTCCTTTAAAAAAAAAAACCTCTAAAGATAGGCTCTCGCATCATGTGAACTTGGAGGGAAATATGGGTTTGGTCTATGGGAACTTGGATGATCTCCTAAAAATTATTTTGCTAATCTCACCAATCCTATGGCTTGCATCATAGATTGTGGTTTGAACATTTTTACCTCTACCTTGATATCATTTTTCAACCCACTAATAAAATAACTCTTAAAAAATCCTTCACTCAACCCTTTTGTCCTATTAGCAAATTTCTCAAATTGAGTCTAATATTCTTGGATAGTAGAGGTTTGTTTCAATTTGGTTAAGGCTCCTATAAATTTTTCATAGCCACTAAGGCCTAATTGAGGTTTAAATTTTTTCTAAGAAGGATTAAGAATCATGGTTTGTGACCATTAATACCATTATAGGGCCTCATATTAAAAGTTAAAAGATGCCATGTTGACCCGCAAATATCAAGGCACATTATGGAATTTGAAAATTTTATCTTCCCGACACAACCAACCATCAACATCCTTTATATTAAACTTGGGAAAGTCTAATTTAGGTATCTTAAACAGGGTATCTATGCCAAAAATAACATGATGGATTTATTTCTCATTATTGCCTAAACTCCCATCCAGTCCTTTAGTGTTATTACGTTGGAATATTTTTGGGGCTTCCTTTAAATGCTCTTCCACTTCTAAGAAAATTCCTTCCATCACTGTTTGACTTTAATCTAGTCAATTTTTCATAATATGTATGTGATCTTTCATCTATTTAACTTCCTATTTAATATAGGATATTTGGCTTATTAGGCTACTAAATATTTTATTTAATTGTTCCATGTATTGGCTTTTTTCTAAACCCATTTTTCCTCTAGTCCCTCTAGCCATATATATGTGATTTGGACCACCCTAGCTAACTTACTAAAACTATAAGTGTTGTTCCAATAGTTACTATTTTTAGTGATGAGTTAGAAAAAGTGTTTGGGTTATATCAAAATTGTCAATTTGAAAATGTGAATAGGGTCTCATAATGACATTTTTTGCATCCCAAAAATTTTTTCTAGGGAAGTGTTGTCTTCAAGTGTCATCTATTTTTTTCTTGGAGTCTCTGTTCAATAAAAAAATTAACTTTTATCAGACAACCCCTTTAGCAATCTACAGTGACCGTTATTGACAACTATTTTATCTTACTTATATAAGTAACTATTTTTTATGTTTGTCTTGGCACTTTGTTACTAAAAATTCCCTAATTGTTATGATTCTCAACTATAGCTGACTATTGCACAGTTAAACTTTATCTTGACTGTTACTGACTATGGCCTAGCTGAGATGATACTCAATTATTACTGATAGAACCTATCATGACTGTTATTTTCTACACAATTTATTTCATCTATTTTGGTTTAGTATATTCTATGATAGTGTAGTCTCTTTAGTATTCTCAAATTTTATGGTAATAATTTTGACATTTAGGTTAAACATTTAACAAAAATAGGGTACTCTAGGCCAAGGTGTATGCACTATCCATAGCCCTATATTATACTACAACGTCAAACAATTATGCTTGGACCAATATTTTAAGTCATTACTCAAGGAGGATTCCATGCATACCCTTGAGTGTAGTAGCTATCTCTCTAAAAATATGGAAGGGTGATCTTCCCAAGTGCTGAGCTCATTGCACTATAGGTAGATACACGGTCAAAAATCTTCCTAAAGCTAAAGGTTTATCCTAATCCTAGGGGATCTCTTGATATACCTAAAGATACGTGGGAGCTCAAGAATGTATATGGGTGTTGTCTAAGGTCAACACTTTTATTCAATATACACTTTATCTGTATATCTTTAAAATTTAAGATATGTAAGATGTTTTTTTACCTTTATATTGTTAAGTTTCTAGTGCAAAGGAACAATCAAATTCATCTAAAAAATAATGAATGCATCCATATTATCTATAAATAAACCCCCTGAGTTCCATATATAGATCCCTAGGGTCCTATTTCTTATCTTTCTTATTGTATCTCTTAGCTTAGTTATTGGATTTTTGTTTATTAATTAAAGTTAGAAGACTCCTCTTACGACTATAACCTTTGACAATTCCTCATCCTCTTGATATATTAACCTTTAGTTAGATCTTCATTTAGCTAAATATAAATAAAAATGCATACTTAAAATTAAATAAAAAATTATTATAATAAAATAAATAAAAATATATATAATTAAATAATTAGATTTTTTTTTTGTCGAAAATATCCCAGAAGGGATGCCACTTTCGGGTAAGACCCAAGGAGGCAAGGGTATCCATTTCACCAAAATCATCCAGGACTCAAACCTGGCCTACCACCTTTGACATATTCAAGGAGCAAACAAACACACAAAAACATTTTTAAAAAATAAATAAATAACAATAAAAATAAAAAAATAAAATAAAAACATGCTCCTTGAGTGTGTCAAAAATAAAAGCACAACCAAACACACACAATAAGATTAAAAAAACCACAACACGAACCACAGAAAAAACACAACAACATAACAAAACACAAACATGACAAAAACAACAAAACACTACAAAGACATAACAAAAAAAAACATGAAAAATAAACACAACCAAAACCTAAACATAAAAAAAAAAAAAAACAACCAACAACAGACAATAATTAAAAACAAAAAATATAGAATAAACTCACACATAAAAACACGAATTAACACAAGCATATAAGAACACAAGAACAATAACAAAAAAATAAAAAATAAAACACAAAACAAAAAAAACATAAGAACAACAAAAAACAACACAAAGAACACAAAAACAAAACAAAACAAGAAAACACACACACCATAAAAAACTAAACCAAAAAAAAATGAACATAACAAAGACCTTTCTAGACCAAAAGACTTTTAAGGCAAGAATCAATAGAGGAAACAAAAGAAAGAATAGTTTGATCTAGGGAACTAAAATACCTTGATTGAACCAAAGAGAAGCAAAAAAACGAGAAGAAACTAGGTACATTCAGAACTGGAGCCATCCAAAGAAATGATAGAAAGAAGAGCTTCCCTTATTTGTGAAGCCCACCATCTAGGAGGGTGGTCATAACAAGTAAGATCACCTTTTCCAAAGCCCAATTAGCTAAAGCATTAACACTCTTGTTTTGATCTCTAACCACATGATTGTAATCAAATTTCAAAAATCCCATCTGGATTAATTGAATCTTCTCAATAATTCTTTTTATTCTCCAATCAACCTTATGATTCTTAGGAGTCTTTAAAATATTAATTATGAGTTGAGAGTCTGACTCAAATAATACCTTTTCCCATCCAACCTTAGTAGACTCTTGAAGGCCTCTAAGGATACCATACCCCTCAACAAGGTTATTGGAAAGAATATCCAAATTCTCAGTAAAATTAAAAACCAGAGAGCCATCTGAAAGTCTACCAATTCCTCTTGCACTAACTTTTCTAGGGTTCTCTCTAGAGGCTCCATCAGTATTGACTTTTCCAAAATTCTGAGGAGGTTGCCAATTTCTTGTCCTATCCATCTTACAAATACTCACATTCCCTTTAAGTTGGTTGTCCTTAGAATATTTAATCTTCAATATTTACATCACTTGATCCCATATTTGGTGGGAGTTTTGGGGGTGATTAAGGAGTTGATGGATTGATTCAACTAAGTTGGCTATGGTCTTTTGCCAAATATAGTGAATATCCTTCCTATCTTGATTAAAAATTTAGTTGTTCCTTTTATTCCAGATATTTCAAAGAAGAATGGTAGAACCCATACAAACTAACTGCCTAATAAAATGATCAACACCCTCTTGTTTAGGTCAATCCCTCCAAAGTTGTTCAAAAGTAAAAAAATTGAACCACTTTAAGCCAAGTAAAGTGGCCATTCTCCTCCATAGCTTAGAGGCTAAATTACACTAAATAAAAATATTGCTGAGAGTTTCTACATTCTCTCCACACATTTCACATCTACAAGGGCCATGAAAACCACGATTCATAAGTTGCTCACCAGTAAGCACCCTATGATGCAATAAAATCCAAGTAAAGAACCTTGCCTTAAGCCAAAGCTTTTGAGCCCACAACTGAGAAAATATGTCAAAATATTGGTTGGTATTATTATGGCATAAGGTCATATAACCTTGAGCAACTGAATACTCATCCTTAGTGGTGTTGATATATCCAAAGCAATATTTTTCATGGGATCAAGAGAGAGATCTCATATGAAGGATGCCTTGGATATCTTGTCTTTACCTTTCTGGGATTTGAATAGGTCATTCCTCAATAAGAATCCAATATTTACCAATATTTGAATTACCAATATGGTACCGATAGTAATTAGCCACCTTTATCCAATTAGCTTGGTGAATCTCCTCCATCCAAGGCCTCTAATAGGGAAAGTGACTTATCAAAGGCTTGTGACCATCCCAAAAATCTATCCAAAAATTTACCTGTTGACCATTATGAATGATCCAAAATAATTTTTTCTTTATCAAATCCTCACCAGTCTTAAGAACTGCTAAAATGGGAGAACCTTTGGTAGGAAGTTGATAGCAAAAAATATCTTTAAGAATTTTGTTCTAAACATATTTAGCATGGAGATTATTGGCCCAAAGAGCATTGGGGTTATGCAACATCCTCCAATATAATTTAGCAGCTAAAGCTTTGTTGTTATTAATAGAATACCGGAATCATAACCCCCCTTCATTCTTAGGAAGACATAAAGTGTCCCATTTCACCAAGGCCCATTTTCTTTTCTCCTTAGTACCACTCCAAAGGAATCGATGACTGATTTGATCCAATTCTCGAAGAACAGCCTTTGGGATATTCAAAACAGAAAAAACATAAATAGGAATAGCTTGAAGGGCTGATTTTACAAAGGTGATTCTACCCCATAAGAAAGCCACTTGTTGGTCCACTTTCTAATTTTCTTCTTGACTTTGTCCAACAACCAATTCCAATATTATTTTTTTTGCCTTTGAATATTGATGGGAATACCTAAATAAGTGATCATAAGGGAGGTATTCTTATATATTAATTTATCCAAGACCATGGATTCCTGTTTGGCAGAATAGTGAAATAAAATAAATTTAGATTTATCTTCATTTATCAACTACCTAGTAGCCTTAGAAAAACAACTAATGATTTGTTTAATATTAGAAGCTTCCTTAACTGTAGCTTAGTCATCAAAAAATTGAATATGAGAGATAGGTCTAGCTCCATGAGCAATGGTAACTCCCTCAAGGGTTTTGTTTTCCCTCTTTTTGGTTATAGTCATACTCAAGCATTCAACAAGAATGATGAATAAATAAGGGGATAGCGGGTCACCTTGCCTAATACCTCTGAAAGTTGGGAACGATTGAGAAGACTTGCCATTGATAAGAACTACGTAGGAAACTAAATAGATACATCCCATAATCCAATCCATCCAATCCTTAAAGAAAAATTTGATAAGAAAGTGCCAATCCACTCTGTCATAAGCTTTGGATAAGTCTAACCGAATGAACATGGAAGGAGATTTTTGCATATCCATGGAATGGATGGCTTCCTGAGCAAGAACTATCTCATATACTATTTGACTCACTTCCACATAACCCCCTTGTTCAGGGGAAATAATCTTATGCAAAAGAGGCTTCAACCTTTCTACCATGATCTTAGTAATGATTTTGAGAAGAGCATTACATAAAGCAATAGGTCTAAAAGTTGAGATATGATCAACCTCTTGATCTTTTGGAACAAGAGTAATATAAGTTTTATTGATAACCTTAAAAAATTATTTGGCTTTCCTGCTTCTTCCACCATCTCTAATAAATCAGCATGAAGGATATTCCATAACTCTTGGTAGAACTCGATGGGAAAACCATCAGGACCTAGAATTTTCCCTTTTTGCATTTTAAAAACTACCTGTTGAAGCTCATCAATAGTAACAGGAGCAGTCAAAATAGAGTTCTCCTCAGAAGTGATAAGAGAAGGGATTTCTTGAAGAATATTTTATTGAGAAGCTGAGTCAAGAGGAGTAGCAACAAAAATATTGGAAAAGTAATCGACAACAATACAGTTCATGCCATCCCAAGTATAGACAACATCTCCAGAATCTGATTTTAGGAAAGAAATAAATTTGTGAGATATTCAATCTAGAAGATATTTGTGGAAGAAATTTGTGTTTTGATCTCCTTATTTTATCCATTGAATTCTATATTTTGGTTCCATAAGAGTTCTATTTTTTCCATTCCTCTAACTGAGTTGTGAGTTTAATTTCATCTACACTTCTATTCTCTGTGAGGCCATCTAAACGGATTTTCTTATTCAAATTTTCAAGTTGAGCAATAACTTCATATTTTTTTATGAACATCCCTAAACTCCTTCCAGTTCCAAGTCTTGATTTTGTATTTAATGTATTGCATTCTTTTGGAAAAATAGAACATCTTAGTCCCATACCTAGGTTTACCTTCCTTCCACCATTGTTGTACATGAGGTCTAAAGGAACTGTCTCTGAGCCACATTAATTAAAAATAAAAAGGAGAGAAGCTCACATTGGTTTTCCACGTTTCCACCATGACTAGCCAGTGATCCAAACCAACATTGTTAAGAGTATTCACTTTAGTAATGTGACCATGGATTAAGAAATTTTCAGAGAGCAAAAACCTATCCAATCTCTCCATTATACAAGCTAATCCTTGCCTTATGTTAGACCAAGTCATAAGACTATTATCTGGTTGGATGTCCACACAATGGAGGTTTGTAATATATTCGCTCATGGGGTCAGTGCTTTTGTATAAATTTTGATTTTCCCCCATTTTCTCATCTAGAGAGGATGTTATTGAAATATCCTCTGATCAAGATCCAAGGTTTAGGAAAATGAGAGATAATATGAGTTATATCCTTCCACTGTCTTATTTTTTCCTCCAAATCATATGGAGCATAAACAATAATGCAAAGCATAATTTGGTTGGAATGTCTACTTTGAATAACTATAGCCAACAAAACCCAACTGCCAACCATATGGTGAATAACTACCTCTTTTGGGTCCCAAAGACAAGCAATGCCACCAGAAGTTCCTTGGGAATTGAGAGAAACCACTTTTCCAACTGGCCAAATTTTACTGGCAATTGAGTCCATATCCTCCATTGACATATTGGTTTCTTGAAGGAAAACAAGATGTGGATGGTTTATCTGAATCATTCTTCTAATTTCATTTTGTTTTGAAAGACTCCCTTTGAGTCCTCTAATATTCCAAGTGATGATCTTAATTAATACTAGGGCTAAAAATGTTGGAAAGGGTATTAATATTACCTTACTCTACAAGATTTTCACCTTATTATCCCATATGATATTGATTAATCTTGCGACCTAACTTTTGATTAGAATCCATATTCAGTTTTTTTTCTCTGTTTCTTAACTTACTCCAATTGAATCTGAGATGGCTTCTAACCTTGAAGAATGCTCATACACATCCAAAATTTTAGTAGAGGGTTCAACAGATTCTATATTGGGACTTGTATTATTTAAATTTTTGACATTTAAAAGATTGTTTTTCTTGTGTAAATTTTCTCCATTTTTTCTGTTGAAAACCTTTGATTTTTTGGTTTGTCTCTGAGTTCTTCCCTTCATCTTTAAATTGTGTTTCTAATATTTATGTTTCCATTATTTCCTCTTCCTCACTTGGGACATCATTTGTGGAAAGGATTTCAAACATATTAGTAGATGACTTTGATTGATCCTTCATAATTAGTTTTTTTTAGTGTTCTTCTTCTTAGGCTTTTGGAAACCTACTGAGTTTATATATTCTTTATTTTGATTAGGAATTTTATTTAGGTAAGCACTAGCTAAATGACCATATTCATGGTAAATTCTACAACGAAAAATAATATTCTCATAATCCACTACTTGCTCCCAAGTTTCTTCCCCAAATTGTAATGTGATCTTTTTAGGTGGGGGTTTATCAAAATTCATTAAAACACAAATCCGATCATAAATAATATGTTCAAAATTTTGAGTACAATAAGAAGTCATAATAAAAGTTCCTAAAGAGTTTCCAATTGAAAAAAAATAGTAGGATTCCAAAATTCAATAGGGGGGCCAAAGATTCTAACCACATGGAAGCTATAGAAGGCATCTCTTCTTTGGCTTTAAATTTAGTATGCCAGGGCTTCATGAAAAGCTTGCCCTTCCAAAAAACCAGGGACCCCCTTGAAAAGTTTTCTCTCTATATTCATTATTAGCAAATAAAACAAGAAAATAACCATTTGGATAAATAGATATTTGTAACTCATCTTTAGTTTTCTAGCATTTTGTAGCCCAGACTTTGAAAGTAGATAGGCTCGGACGAAAACCCACGAACCGAAAAATTAGTCGTCTTTTTTCCAAATCTTCAATGTCATTCTGAATTTTACCCATATCAAGCTTAACAATAGGAGTTCTATCAGCTGCTTTAAAACATCCTGACTTTGTTTTCCTGGGATCAATCTTAGGCATTCTTAGAGGTTTATGGGAAGCCCTAAGATTAATATTAGCTAAATAAATAGATATTTAATTAGTTATTTGAACAATGACACACCCTCTTTAAAATTTCCAAACTCACTTATTTATGGAATATATCCCTAGCTCATTTATGTTGGGGTATATGGTTGGAGCGCAATAAAAATATTTTTAGAGATGGTTACAGGGATGATAAAACTATCTTGTTTAGAATTAAGAGTGCAATCTAGGAGAACCTGTCAATAAGTAAGCTTGAGGAAGGGGTTGAGTAGGGAATAGAGAAATATATAGCTAATAATTGGAAGTTAGAAGTAAATACCAAATCTGGCCACAAGTTGAGAGAGGACTATTGAAAGAATGCCATATAGAAGAAACTTGAGGAGGGGTGGGCAAAACTTAACTTTTATGGGGCCTCTAAATGCAACTCAAGAAAATATGGGGGAGGTGGTGTGATAAGAAAATCAAAAGGGGGGATTATATGAGCTTACTTGTAGAATTATGGGACCCAAACCATCCATTTGGCTGAAGATAAGATGATGATAATTGGTATCAAGTTCCTGTTGGTCATCAAATCCACACAGGAAAGGACTTTCGGTGGGTTTGCGCACCCTGGACCTGCGACCAACATTGAAAGGCCAAGGGGAAGAGATGCCCCTCGTGCCAATCTCCGGAGAAAGGCCGACTCCTATACTAATCTACTTTTGGGGTTTGATACAAGAGTGCAGGAAAGAAATAAACAGAGTAAGGGTTAGGAAAAGAAATAAAAAAGGGTAAGGGTTAGAGAAAGAAATAAAAAGAGTAAGGGTTAGAAGATGATGATTTAAGGTGGGAGAGAATAGGAAGCACGATTACTCGCTAACAACTCGAATAGCAGCAAGAAATACCAAGAATAACACGAAAGAAACGAAATGTCGCACTTCCTATGTATCCTCTGGACGGGCTCGCAGGGTTCTCCTTTCTCTCTCGCTGGAATTCAGGATTCAGAGTAACAGTGATTGAGACAAGGGAATAACAGAAACCTCGATCCACTAGACAGCATAAAGGAAAGCGACAAGGCATTTTTCCTCTCCTATGTATCCTTCAGGGTGAATTTTAGGGGTTCAGTCCCTGATCGCACATCGAATTCAAGATTCAGAGTCTCAGTACGCGAACGAGAAAAGAAAAAAGAATTAAGCACAGAAGGCAGCATAAAAGAGAGAAATAGAGCACAAAAGTCTTTAGTATTAAATGCAGGACATCAAGTTACAGCAGCTTTCTAGCAGAAAGTTCCCCCCCACTTTTTACATTACATGCCTAGGTTTTTATAGAGGACCTGGCCCTCTGAGTCATTATTACAAAAAACGACGGAGTACACCCTCGGGCCCTGAGAAATCGGTGCCTTGCTGCTGCTGCGAATGATCTCTCAAATCGGCTACCAAAACTGGCAACTGTGACTAGGTCAACCATGGAAACATTCATTTAATGCATCACCCGAGTGTCCCTGGCTTTTGGATGCTATGCTTGAGTGATCGTTATGCCCGCTAGGTTTTACTTCGAGGACTATTACGTCCCTTTCATTTGCCAAAAATGGTCAATGGACTTATCGGGCAAGAAAGGGGGTATTTATAAGGGGCCTTTGATCACCTTGGGAAGTTGTCCGCCTTGGAACGTGGGCCCAGAAAGTGCTTCGCTACATCTCTGCCTTGCCAAATCCTTGGGCCGAAGTAGATTCTACTTGATTTTTTCTTCGCAAAATAATGCTTCACGAAAACTACTTCGGGGATGTGGAGCGTCGAGCGGATTCCATCTTTGAAATGGGGCTCTTTGTCCTTTGCTAGCGAAACTGCTTCAGCTGGAAAATGTTTCGGCTCGATTCTTTCTCAAAACTGTGGTTCGGGGAATATCCTCTCGAAGCACTTCTCTGTTTTTGAAACATTGCCATTTTGCTTCGGGCACCACCGTTTCGGGTGAAAACTGGCCGAAGTAGGTGTCAAAAATACTTCGGGCCCGAAGTGGTTTCCCTACCTTAGCTGATTTGGATTATGCTCTCCTCCTTCGGCAAAGTCATTTGGACGTTGCATTGCAAAACTTTCGCCCGAAGCGGCTGCTAAAAATGCTTCGAGTGCGAAGCGTTATCTTTGTATTTTCTTCGGCGATATTACTTCGCAAGGCTTTCGCCCAAAGTGGTAATTTAAAGTGCTTCGGGCCCGAAGCTCTTTTCACATTCTCCTTCTTTTCTTTCGGTGAAGCTATTTTCCTTGGCCTATTTGGTAGCAAAGCTCTTTCTTCTTCATTTTATAAAAGGGGCGATACGGAGGGTCAAAATTGCTATAACTTAAAATAAAAGAAAAAATTTCAACAAGGAAATATTATACAAAATTCTACTATTCTTCTACCCCTTGTATAATGTGACAAAAAGGTGTCAACATTCTTGGCAACTTGCGGGGTGACGAGCTCGTCTCAGCAGAAGAACCCTTTAGTCCTGATCCATTGGGCTACGGAGTCACTAGTCTCCCTCAGACCCTGCTTCTACGGTCTGTCGCTCTTCTTGTTCCTCTTCTCCTCCTCTTTCTTCTTCTTCTTCTTCCTCTAGCGTGGCTTCTGGCTGAGGCGATGGTTTGAGGCGATGTCAGCATGTTTGGCCCTGATGAATAAATCATTTAGGCATGCTACCATCTTGCAATATCTCAAGATGAAGTCTGTTATCTGCCCTTCTAAGATCGGCTTCATCCACCTGTCTATCTCCGAGACATCGCCCTCGAACTGGAGCCAGACTAGCTTGAGGTCATCTTTAGTCAGAAGGTTCTCGTCATCGTCTGTGAAACTCAGGAAACCCAAGGAGGAGAGGTCCTAAAAATAATTCATCGAGGCACGTTGCTCGTGGTCAAAAATTTCTTGGAGTCTTCTCGCCTTCTGAGCTTTTTGCACCTTGGAAAAGAAGGCATGAACCATGGCCTGAGCCGTGGACCAATCCCTAGCCATCCGAGTCATCGCAGTGACCTGCAAGTCTTGATATTTTGCATTCTGGACATCGAAGGCTAACTTGAGTCGGCGCCTGGCTTTCTGCGTGACTTCATCAATGATTGGCCCTCCTTCGACAATAGCGCACTGGGCTTCGATGATGAAGATTAATATTGTGAGGGCACTGGAACATCGAGAGCTAAAATTCTTGAGCAAATGGGCGTGAATCTCCTTAATTTTGCTCCTGTCAAACACTTTCGGGTCTTCCTTTTCGTACAACTGGGCTTGCATTTGTGTAATTCTGCCTTCCAGCTCTTTGGCCTTTAGATCGCTCTCGGTCTGTTTCTGTGCTTGGCTCTTGGCTATAGACTGGAGTTGTTGAACTTGCTGGTTTAGGTCAAGCATCTCCTTCTTCATCAATTTGCATTGCTCCTTAGCCTCTGCTAATTTGGAGCGGACCTTTTCCAGGTTTTCCTCTAGCTTGACATTAGCGGCCTCGGCTTCAAACTTGCGCTGGTTGGCGATAACTGCATGAGCCCTAAAAGTCTCAATTCAAACATGCATGGATGCCGATTTGTTGTCTACATTTAGATGCACCAGGTCCTTAGGTGTTTCCTGGTAATCATAGTCCGCTAGAGTCATTTCATCTAGAGGCTTCTGTACCTTGGGGACCTTCTTGATTTTATGCACCTTTTCGGCCTCTAAATAAAAAATGGTGCATTTTTCAACTGATGTCGTCGAGCGCCCTCTTCTTTTCCTTGCCTCCTTTAGTATTTGCTCAGTGTTCTGTCGGTCTTGGAATAGCTTCTCGGAAAGGGGGGGGTCCTTAATTAAGGACACCTCTGATTTAGACAAGGCTAGATCACCAGCCGAAGGAGTAAACAAATGTAAAGAATGTGCGAGGAATGCCTCACTAGAAGGCTCGGTGATAGACATGGTGGGACTTGGCATTGAAGTGGGACCCCTGTACCTGCTAATAACCAGGGGAATGGTGGTGTGGAAGGGCGAAGTAGGGTTAGTGGTCTTACCCCCGTCATGATCGTGGGATGAGGTCGGACCAGTGATAGGTGACATGTGATGGGGCGATGGGCTATGCAGGGGAGACTAGTGAGAACTCTCAGCTGGGGTTATGACAAAAATGTGTGAGGCTAGGGCAAGGGGAGGAGAATGCGTACCTGCATGCCCTCTTGGCATTGTGGCGGTGGTGACTTCTGGTGTAGCCGCATCTTGTTCTTTCTTTGTTTCAGCACTCGACAGGGCTACGACCTCGATACTTGCTTTGGATGGGTCTGATATTGGTCGCCCAGTGGAGGGGCTTACAAATCTTGTGCGAGGTCACTTTGGGTGTTTTGGGGCACCAGGGTCTGTTCTTGCTTTTTCCTTTTCCTCCTCACCAACGGCTGTTCTGCCCCTTCAATGCCCGATTCATGGCCTCCTACAGGCCCCTGAGGTGATCTTGGAGGTGTAGCTTGGGCCTTCTCCTCTATTTCCTTTCTCGAAGTAGTATCATCTCCTTTTGGTCTTTCACCCGAGCCTGGGATAGCTAGAGTGATGAGGGTGGTGAAGGACAAAGGCTTCCACTTTCTAGCATTGGCTTCATATATTTTTGCGAAGTCCTTGTCCGTTTCCAAGAATCCATAAGAGTTCATTTTCTATCGATGGACCCTCATTATCCACCATTCTCTCAGCTGAGCCGTGTCCCAATCCTTTACTCCTTCCTTCAAGTCATATTTTGCTTTCTTCCAGAAGGTGGAATTGGGGCTTGGGAGTGAATGTCGATCTAGGTCATATGCGACCTCTATTGGGTAGAATTTATGCTAGGGAGGCAAGGCTTCCATCCTCTCTAGATGCCACTCCAAATCCTCTCCCAGAGGATTATTTCTTTGTTTCACAATTTCTGGATAGGGGCAAACATGGAAGCTCTTGATCCGTATATGGTCCCTCATCACTCCCAAAGGATCATAAAGCTATTTTTGGGGAATTTGGAGTAGGCAAAACTTGGCAAGCTTCTCTTCCAAGAAGACGTTCTGATTCAGGGTGAACACTTTGATAACTCCTATCCTAAGAGGGAAGTCACAAGTGTGGACCCATTTCTGACCCTTGTCATAGATGGCATTAGTTGCATCGCTCTACCTAGCGACTTCCAACACGAATTGATACTCGGAGGGGTAAACTGGCAGTAAGAAGGGCTTCCCTATGAAGTCGAAGATGCGAATCACCAGCCTCTGTGTTAGTCAAAAAATGTCTCCCCTCTTCTCCCAGACCACTTTGTTTCTCAAGCCAAGGAGAACTCGCGAGGAGGATCCTACCAACATACGCATGGCGGGTCCCAAGAATTGTTGGTTAAAGGGATAGTAGGACTCTGATCTCAACAGTAGGGGAGTCCACTGATATACGGGCAAAGGACTTCCATCCTTGTCGCTTGTCGTAATGGCAACATGAGGAAAACTACTATGTACATGAAAGAAAAGTAACCAAACAAGAAAGGAGCAGGGTGCGAAGCACTGGTTGGTCCTAGCATTCTTCATGCTGGTGAGTTGTGCATGCAAGCCCCTGGCCACCCATTCTGAAAGACTGGGTTAGAACCAGGTCTCAAAGTATCGGGGGCATTGAACTCCCCTCTGGAAATGCATTCGACCAAGGACAACTACCATGGGTATACTGAAGTATTGATAGATAGGCCTGCCACCCATGCAATGATGGAGAAGAGGTCGGCATTTTTGAAGGTCTCCAATGGAAGGGGCATTTGAAGCAGTTTGCCCGAAGGAAGCCGCTTTTGAGGCTCTGTTGCAAAAAATTGATCATGTAAGCAGTAGACGTGAACCTCTCTGTTTGTTTGCTCAAAACGATGTTGCGAACCATACATCCCTCGGGTGGGCCCTACTGTGGTGCAAAAGCTGCTTGTACATCTTCTTTCAAAATTGAAAACAACTTCTGATCAGATGTGTCTAACACCTATCGGGTGGCGGGTTGGTAATTCTATGCGATGGTATTGATCAGCTCAGGGCAATGGTGAGTGGGGGGCATCAGATACCAGTATATCTGGGAGTAGTAGGTTACAGCTCGTATGCTCTCTATCGGGAGCCTGCTTCTCATGAACTCGATGGTGCTTCTGAGTTTAGCTACACTCCTTGACATCTCTGTATCCCTGATTCTTTCCCACCTGTCGACTGGTGGTTCTAGAGGCTGCTCGTCCTTAGAGTCCTCTCTTTCTTCCAAGACGCGTTTATCTGGGTGGAGGCCCAAATCAACGGGCTTTGGCTTTGGCCTTTTCTCATGGCCTTTTGCCTTTGGCTTCTTGGGGGCCAATACTTCTGGCTCTTTTCCCTTTTCCTTGGAACTTTCCTTGCCCATAGTTGATGTTTAGGGCAATGGGATTTATAGTATGAAGTGGAAAAAAAAATTTGCAGGTTGGCAGTGAGGTCTGTATGAGTCGTTGAACGAGTAATCCTCTCGGCTGCTTGGAGTCTGTGTCATATAGCTGCCAAATACAACTACCCACATTTATGGCCTGTGCCACAATTAATCCTGTACTTCTCACCTGAGATATCATCGGTTCATCGGATTGGCCCCACGATGGTGTAGTACATAGGACCATGCGTTATGATGATTGCGGCTACTTTGGGAACACAGTCGACCACCACCTGGTACCTGGGGGTGGACCTTTCTCTCAGTCGAATCCCCTGAGGATGTACCCGACGCCTTTTCATTTAACTCACCTGTTTCAGATGCCTTTTAAAGATGGCTATCGACATGCTCCTCTAGGCACGCAATAAATGCTTCTGCCTTGTGTATCTTTGGGTCATCGAAGCCGAAATCAGAGCTAGCATATTTCACGACGAACCTTTTGTGCTAGTTAAACCTTTATGCTTCGAACCCGAAACTTCTTTCCCTTTTAAAAAGTAGCTCGCTCAGACTCTCCTTAGGCGAACATATTTCATACCTTAGTCGGGACCCCACTCGGCTAATCGTACTTCATCGCGAACCACTTTGCATCCACTACTTCACAAGCCAAGTTTTTGAAGGAGTTTTTTTTTTTTTTAGAGTTGTCGAAGTAAAACTCGACCTGAGCTTTCCAGCAACACCTTATTTATTAGCCGAACTATTTACACTATTCACAAGCTTACGACATAATAGGCATGCCGCCACCATGAACTTAGCTTCGGGTAATTATCCGATAAACCTGTAGTGTCCGGACCAGATCTGATTGTACTTTAGCAGATCCTTGAAGTTCGGCTGGCCCCTTCCCAAAGTTGTCCATGTTGCGAATAAGAAGCAACGCAGCCGATTTCCATTCCTACTAGTGCCCAGATTATTGGCAAAGAATTTCGCCACTTGAAAGCCTTCTTGGGGCATCGGTCTTAGGGATATCTGAAACCAATACCAGACCTAATGCTAGAATTCTATAGATTCTTTGAAATAAAGGTCGGGTACAGGCTCTTCCATCCCACTGATATGGTAACAAGGTTCCTCCGGTGAAAAGTAGTCTTCCAAAATCCCTTCGAACTCATCCTTTGAATCGGACAGGCTTGATGAGCTTTGGATGAACACTTGCATGCCATCTCTTGAGATACAAAAAGGGTGCAAAAATGTGCCCTCTTTTTCTTCGGGTTCTACCACTCGAGCCCACTCCTCCCCTCGATTCATCTTTTGATGAAGATCGCAAGCAACCGTGTTGTTCATTGGGTGGGCGATGCTTGCATACTCCCATTGTTGAGCTAGTATGAGGTCTACCTCCTGAGCTCCAAATGATTGCATCTCAGGCCTTGTCTTAGTTTGATGAATGCCCCATGATGAGTACTATGTTGGCCGGACAGGAACAGTAATTATCGGAGGAAGTGACAGAGTTTCTCTCCACTGCCACTTTCTCGATAGGAGCAAAAGTTGTTTCGCTCGTATTTCCTCCTCAAATATTTGAGGGAATATTCGTTCCCCTGATTGCAATAGAATGAGGCTTACGTCCGGGTGGAAGGCCCGAACATATAAGAGATGGGCTTTGGCGGGTGTCGGTTGGATCTCCAGCGGAATTCTCTTCCAACTTCTGCAGAATCGGACATTGAAGTCCGTGATACCTTCCAAAGGTGCTCTCTTGATGGTGGAGAGGTATGCGAAGAGATGGAAGGGGTCCTGAGAGCCATCGAACGTTTCGATCAATGCCCCTGCTAAGTCATCCCATGAGTAGATGCTTTTGGTCCTGAGCAATCTGTACCATCGTAGCACCCTTCCTTCCAGAGATAGAATAAGAAGTCTGATCATGACATATTCATGGATAATATCATGGAGGGTTGCTAAATCGGCAACATCCTCAAGGTGCTCTCAGGCCATTCCCACGGTGTCGCCGTATTTCGTTAATTATTTCAAAGCACTTTTGGGAATCTCGTGGTAGATTTGGATATTTAGGGGGCCTAGATCATTCCAGCTAGGAAAGCTTCTCCCAACCATTACGACAATAGCCTATGGAAATCACGGTTGTCGCCATTGATTCAGAGTCGTTAGGTGGACATTCTTTCTCCGCTTATGAGGTCAAGGCTGCTCACCGAACCTTGATTCCTCCAGGATATCTTCTTTTAGATTTGAAAGGCACCTATGACTAGGAAATCTGGATCTTTAGCTCAACTGAGTTGCCAAGTGATTTTATCAGATGAAGACAGGCCAGAGATTCACTGAACTTGGACCTTCTTAAGACACAGGGAGTCTTGGTTATGAAAACTAGGTTTAGGCACTGGTCTTCACGACTTTAGAGATTTTTGGGTAAAACAGAGTCGCCAGATGCTAAGAGTCTCTTAGTAATGAGGGCATCGATTCTCACTACTACTCAGGGGATGAGACTGACCGGATCTCATCGGGAACTTGTTAGAACTACTGGCTCCAATGAAGACGAGCTAGAAATTTTCTCAAATATGGGACCTTGGGTCCCATTGGGTGTGCCAGAAACTGTTGGTCATCAAATCCACATAGGAAAGGACTTTTGGTGGGTTTGCACACCCTGGACCTGTGACCAACATTGAAATGTCTGGGGGAAGAGATGCCCCTCGTGCCAATCTCCGAAGAAAGGTCGGCTCCTATACTAATCTACTTTTGGGGTTTGAGACAAGAGTGTAGGAAAGAAATAAACAGAGTAAGGGTTAGGAAAATAAATAAAAAAGGGTAAGGGTTAGAGAAAGAAATAAAAAGAGTAAGGGTTAGAAAATGATGATTTAAGGTGGGAGAGAACAGGAAGCACGATTACTCGCTAACAACTCGAATAGCAGCAAGAAATACCAAGAATAACATGAAAGAAACAAAATGCCGCACTTCTTATGTATCCTTTGGATGGGTTCGTAGGGTTCTCCTTTCTCTCTCACTGGAATTTAGGATTCAGAGTAACAGCGATTGAGACAAGGGAATAACAGAAACCTCGATCCACCAGGCAGCATAAAGGAAAGCGACAAGGTGTTTTTCCTCTCCTATGTATCCTTTAGGGCAAATTTCAAGGGTTCAGTCCTCGATCGCACACCGAATTCAAGATTTAGAGTCTCAGTACGCGAACGAGAAAAGACAAAAGAATTAAGCACAGAAGGCAACATAAAAGAGAGAAATAAAGCACAAAAGTCTTTAGTATTAAATGCAGGACATCAAGTTACAGCAGCTTTCTAGCAGAAAGTTCCCCCCACTTTTTACATTACATGCCTGGGTTTTTATAGAGGACCCGGCCCTCTGAGTCATTATTACAAAAAATAGCGGAGTACACCCTCGGGCCCTAAGAAATCGGTGCCTCGCTGCTGCTACGAATGATCTCTCAAATTGGCTACCAAAACTAGCAACTGTGACTGGGTCAACCATGGAAACATTCATTTAATGCATCGCCCGAGTGTCCCTGGCTTCTAGATGCTATGCTTGAGTGATCGTTACACCCGTCGGGTTTTACTTCGAGGACTGTTACGTCCCTTTCATTTGCCAAAAATGGTCAGCGAACTTATCGGGCAAGAAAGGGGGTATTTATAAGGGGCCTTCGATCACCTTGAGAAGTTTCCCGCCTTGGAACGTGGGCCCAAAAAGTGCTTCACTACATCTCTGCCTTGCCAAAGCCTTGGGCCGAAGTAGATTCTCCTTGATTTGTTCTTCGCAAAATAATGCTTTGCGAAAACTACTTCAGGGATGTGGAGTGTCAAGCGGATTCCATCTTTGAAATGGGGCTATTTGTCCTTTGCTGGAGAAATTGCTTCGGTTGGAAAATGTTTCGGCCCGATTCTTTCTCAAAACTATGGTTCGGGGAATATCCTCCCGAAGCACTACTCTATTTTTGAAACATTGCCATTTTGCTTCGGGCACCACTGCTTCGGATGAAAACTGGCCGAAGTAGGTGTCAGAAATACTTCGGGCCCGAAGTGGTTTCCCTACCTTAGTTGATTTGGATTATGCTCTCCTCCTTCGACGAAGTCGTTTGGATGCTGCTTCGCAAAACTTTCGCCCGAAGTGGCTGCTGAAAATGCTTCGGGTGCGAAGCGTTATCTTTGTATTTTCTTCGACGATATTACTTCGCAAGGCTTTCGCCCGAAGTGGTAATTTAAAGTGCTTCGGGCCCGAAGCTCTTTTCACATTCTCCTTCTTTTCTTTCGGCGAAGCTATTTTCCTTGGCCTATTTGGTAGCGAAGCTCTTTCTTCTTCATTTTATAAAAGGGGCGATAGGGAGGGTCAAAATTGTTGTAACTTAAAATAAAAGAAAAAATTTCAATAAGGAAATATTATACAAAATTCTACTATTCTTCTACCCCTTGTATAATGTGACAAAAATGTGTCAACAGTTCCTAGCTTAGTTTGACATTCCTAAGATAGTAGTGGAGGGGGACTCTCTTAACATCATTAACTATTTGCTTGGAAAGGGAGAACCAATCTGGACTGTGGAAGGAATCATAAGAAATAGTAAAATATTATTTCAAACTTTTCAAGAGGTTAAAATCATGTATACTTTTAGGGAAGGGAATAAAGTTGATTATTTGTCTAATCTAGGAGTAAACAACTGTAAAGGAGACATATGGGTGGACTTGTATCCACCTCATGTGCTTTCAAATTTAGACCTAGATTATCAATTCAACTCTAGTAATGTGGAAATTCAATAAGAAGAGGATGAAGGACAATTGGAAGGAACTTAAGATATTGGTTCAGATAAAGAAAAAGGATGATGACATAGAATTTTATCTTATCTAAAATAAAGAAAAACAATCAGGAACATCCAACCTTTCAATTTTGAATGTAGTTTCTTTGAGTTGTAACTTTTTGTATTGAATTTTTTGTTGTTTTTATGGTGTATCTTCTAGTGTTTCATATAAAGAAATATGAAGACATGTAAGTTGTTGTTATCCTGTTCAAAATAAATTAGATAAATTAGGATCATCCAACCTCTTGATTTTAAATGGAGTTTCTCTAAGCTTGCTTCAAATAAAAAAATAAGGATAAATACATGGAATTTGTTTTTATCCTTTCCAAAATGAAGTAGAGCAATCGAGATCATCCAACCTCTTGATTTTGAATATAAAGAAGGATTAAGACAAGATTTTTAGATATGGTTACAAGGATGAGAAAACTATCTTGTTTAGAATTAAGAATGTAATACAGGATATCCTATCAATAAGTAAGCTTGAGGAAGGGATTGAATAGGGAATAGAGAAATAAACAGCTAATAATTTGAAGTTAAAAGTAAATGCCAAAGATGGCCACAAGTCGAGAGAGGACTATTGAAAGAATACAATATGGGAGAAACTTGAGGAGGAGTGGGCGAAACTTAAATTTTATGGAGCCTCTAAATGCAACCCAAGAAAATATGGGGGATGTGGTGTGATAAGAAATCAAAAGAGGGGATGATAGGAGCTTATAGAATTATGGGACCCAAACCAGCCATTTTGCTGAAGCTAAGACGATGATAATTGGTATCAAGTTCCTATATTATTTTGACATTCCTAAGATAGTAGTGGAGGGGGACTCCCTTAACATCATTAACTATTTGCTTGAAAAAGGAGAACCAATCTAGACTGTGGAAGGAATCATAAGAAATAGTAAAATATTGTTTCAAACTTTTCAAGAGGTTAAAATCATGTATACTTTTAGGAAATGGAATAAAGTTGATTATTTGGCTAATATAGGAGTAAACAACTGTAAAGGAGACATATGGGTGGACTTGTATCCACCTCTTGTTATTTCAATTTTAGACCTAGATTATCAATTCAACTCTAGTAATGTGGAAATCCAGCAAGAAGAGGATGAAGGACAATTAGAAGTAACTTAAGATATTGGTTCAGATAAATAAAAAGTATGAATACATAGAAGTTTATCTTATCAAAAATAAAGCAAAACAATCAAGAACATCCAACCTTTTCATTTTGAATGTAGTTTCTTTGAGCTGTAACTTTTTGTATTGAATTTTTTGTTGTTTTTATGTTATATCTTCTAGTGTTTGAGATAAAAAGGATGAAGACATGTAAGTTGTTGTTATCCTATCCAAAATAAAGTAGAGCAATTAGGATCATCCAACCTCTTGATTTTGAATGGAGTTTCTCTAAGTTTGGTTCAAATAAAAAAATAAGGATAAAGACATGGAATTTTTTGTTATCCTTTCCAAAATAAAGTAGAGCAATCGAGATCACCCAACCTCTTGATTTTGATTATAAAGAAGGATTAAGACAAGATTTTTAGGGATCGTTACATGGATGAGAAAACTATTTTTTTAGAATTAAGAATGCAATACAGGAGAACCTGTCAATAAGTAAGCTTAAGGAAGGGGTTTAGTAGGGAAAAGAGAAATATATAGCTAATAATTGGAAGATAGAAATAAATACCAAAGATGGCCACAAGTCGAGAGAGGACTATTGAAAGAATACCATATGGAAGAAACTTGAAGAGGAGTGGGTGAAACCTAACATTTATGGGGCCTCTAAATGCAACCCAAGAAAATCTGGAGGAGGTGGTGTGATAAGAAAATCAAAAGGGGGGATGATATGAGCTTACTTGTAGAATTATGGGATCCAAACCAACCATTTGGCTGAAGCTAAGATGATGATAATTGGTATCAAGTTACTAGCTTAGTTTGCTTGGGGGACTCCCTTAACATAGTAGTGGAGGGGGACTCCCTTAACATCATTAACTATTTGCTTGGAAAGGGAGAACCAATCTATACTATGGAAGGAATCATAAGAAATAGTTAAATATTGTTTCAAACTTCTCAAGAGGTTAAAATCATGTATACTTTTAGGGAAGGGAATGAAGTTTATTATTTGGCTAATCTAGGAGTAAAAAAACTATAAAGGAGACATACGGGTGGACTTGTATCCACCTCATGTGCTTTCAACTTTAGACCTAGATTATCAATTCAAATCTAGTAATGTGGAAATTCAACAAGAAGAGGATGAAGGACAATTGGAAGGAACTTAAGATATTGGTTCATATAAAGAAAAATGATAAAGAAAGAATTTTATCTTATCAAAAATAAAGAAAAACAATCAGGAACATCCAACCTTTCAATTTTTAATGTAGTTTCTTTGAGATGTAACTTTTTTTATTGAATTTTTTGTTGTTTTTATTTTGTATCTTCTAGTATTTTAGATAAAGAAGGATGAAGACATGTAAGTTGTTATCCTGTCCAAAATAAAGTAGAAAAATTAGGATCATCCAACCTCTTGATTTTGAATGGATTTTCTTTGAGCTTGGCTCAAATAAAAAAATATGGATAAAGACATGGAATTTGTTGTTATTTTGGACAGGATGAGTTTTTTGTTGTTTTTATGTTGTATCTTCTAGTGTTTGAGATAAAGAAGGATGAATACATGTAAGTTGTTGTTATCCTATCCAAAATAAATTAGAGCAATTAGGATCATCCAACCTCTTGATTTTGAATGGAGTTTATCTGAGTTTGGTTCAAATAAAAAAAGAAGGATAAAGACATGGAATTTGTTGTTATCCTTTCCAAAATAAAGCAGAGCAATCGAGATCACCCAACCTCTTGATTTTTATTATAAAGAAGGATTAAGACAAGATTTTTAGAGATCGTTACATGGATGAGAAAACAATTTTTTTAGAATTAAGAATGCAATACAGGAGAACCTATCAATAAGTAAGCTTAAGGAAGGGGTTTAGTAGGGAAAAGAGAAATATATAGCTAATAATTGGAAGTTAGAAATAAATACAATAGATGGCCACAAGTCGAGAGAGGACTATTGAAAGAATACCATATGGAAGAAACTTGAAGAGAAGTGGGTGAAAACTAACTTTTATGGGGCCTCTAAATGCAACCCAGGAAAATCTGGAGGAAGTGGTGTGATAAGAAAATCAAAAGGGGGGATGATATGAGCTTACTTGTAGAATTATGGGACCCAAACTAGCCATTTGGATGAAGCTAAGATGATGATAATTGGTATCAAGTTACTAGCTTAGTTTGACATTCCTAAGATAGTAGTGGAGGGCGACTCCCTTAACATCATTAACTATTTTCTTTGAAAGGGAGAACCAATCTGTACTATGGAAGGAATCATAAGAAATAGTAAAATATTGTTTCAAACTTTTCAAGAGGTTAAAATCATGCATACTTTTAGGGAAGGGAATGAAGTTGATTATTTGGATAATCTAGGAGTAACAAACTGTAAAGGAGACATATGGGTGGATTTGTATCCACCTCATGTGCTTTCAAATTCAGACCTATATTATCAATTCAAATCCAATAATGTGGAAATTCAAAAAGAAGAGGATGAAGTACAATTGGAAGGAACTTAAGATATTGGTTCATATAAAGAAAAAGGATGAAGAAATAAGTTTATCTTATCTAAAATAAAGTAAAACAATCAGGAACATCCAACCTTTCAATTTTGAATGTAGTTTCTTTGAGATGTAACTTTTTGTATTGAATTTCTTGTTGTTTTTATTTTGTATCTTCTAAAATTTTAGATAAAGAAGGATGAAGACATGTAAGTTGTTGTTATCCTGTCCAAAATAAAGTAGAGCAATTAGGATCATCCAATCTCTTGATTTTGAATGGATTTTCTCTAAGCTTGGTTCAAATAAAAAAATAAGGATAAATACATGGAATTTGTTGTTATCCTTTCCAAAATGAAGCGGAGCAATCAAGATCATCCAACCTCTTAATTTTGAAAATAAAGAAGGGTTAAGACAATATTTTTAGATATGGTTACATGTATGAGAAAACTATATTGTTTAGAATTAAGAATGCAATCCAGGAGAACCTACCAATAAGTAAGCTTGAGGAAGGGGTTGAGTAGGGAATAGATAAATATATAGCTAATAATTGGAAGTTAGAAGTAAATACCAAATATGGTCACAAGTCGAGAGAGGACTATTGAAAGAATACCATATGGAAGAAACTTAAGGAGGGGTGGGCAAAACTTAACTTTTATGGGGCCTCTAAATGCAACCCAAGAAAATCTAGGGGAGATGGTGTGATAAGAAAATCAAAAGGGGGGATGATAGGAGATTACTTGTAGAATTATGGGACCTAAACCAGCCATTTGGCTAAAGCTAAGATGATGATAATTGGTATCAAGTTCCTAGCTTAGTTTGACATTCCTAAGATAGTATTGGAGGGGGAATACCTTAACATAATTAACTATTTGCTTAAAAAGGGAGAACCAATATGTACTGTGGAAGGAATCATAAGAAATAGTAAAATAATATTTCAAACTTTTCAAGAGGTTAAAATCATGCATACTTTTAGGAAAGGGAATAAAGTTGATTATTTGGCTAATATAGGAGTAAAAAACTATGAAGGAGACATATGGGTGGACTTGTATCTACCTCATGTGCTTTCAACTTTAGACCTAGATTATCAATTCAACTCTAGTAAAGTGGAAATTCAACAAGAAGAGGATGAAGTACAATTGGAAGGAACTTAGGATATTGGTTCAGATAAATAAAAATGATGAAGACATAGAATTTTATCTTATCAAAAATAAATCAGAACAATCAAGAACATCCAACCTTTTGATTTTGAATGTAGTTTCTTTGAGCTGTAACTTTTTGTATTGAATTTTTTGTTGTTTTTATGTTGTATCTTCTAGTGTTTGAGATAAAGAAGGATGAAGACATGTAAGTTGTTATCCTGTCCAAAATGAAGTAGAGCAATTAGGATCATCCAACCTCTTGATTTTGAATGGAGTTTCTCTGAGCTTGGTTCAAATAAAAAAGAAGGATGAAGACATGGAATTTGTTGTTATCCTGTCCAAAATGAAGCAGAGCAATCAAGATCATCCAACCTCTTGATTTTTAATATAAAAAAGGATTAATACATGGAAGTTATTGTTATCCTATTCAAAATGAGGCAAAAAAATTAGGATCATCTAACCTCTTGATTTAAATGTAGTTTATCTGAGTTGTAACTTCCATACTAGATTTTTTGTTGTTTCCTATGCTATTTATTGAAGAACACAAGCTTATACTGAGAGGGAGGGGTGAACAGTATAAGACCACTTTTTACTTTTCTTTCCCAATCAATATTATGCAATGTATAGATATAAATATCAACAGTAGTAATCAAATCAATGTACAAATCACCACACATAATAGAGACACCAATTTAATGTGGTTCACCCAATGTGGGCTACTCCACGAAGAAAATATTTCACTAAAATTTTCTCAATCAATCTCTTGGGAATCCTTTCCCTATTACAATTTTTATGGACCTTTGTCCAAAGGAGACACCAATCCCTTGATCAAGTTTGTGGATCTCTATCCACAAGAGAACTCCTTTCTCCTTAGCTCTAGGTGGTGATATTCTAGAAGAACTATTGTCTCCACTGCACTGGCTAATGGATCTCTATCCACTGAAGAATCCTATCCTCACTACTCTAGCTAATGGATCTCTATCCACTAGAGACTGTCATCCTCTATACTTTTTCACCTCCAAAGCTTACTCTTTGCTCTATCTCAAATCTACACTATACACAGTCCTTCGATCTAGCACAAATATGCTCAATATCTATCTTTAGTATAGCACAAACATGTCCTCAAATCTGCACCAAACTCTGTCCTCAAATTTGCACCAAACTTTGTCCTCAAATCTGCACTAAACACATTCCTTCGATCTAGCACAAACTTATCCTTAATCTCTATCCTTTGATCTACACTAAACATAGTCCTTCAGTCTAGCACAAATATATCCTCAATCTCTGTCCTCTAATCTATACTAAAAACATTATTCTGGTCTAACACAAATATGTCCTCAATATTTGTCCTCAAGCCCTAACACAAAGCTTGAATTAATCTCAAATCAATTCTGCTAGATCTGCCCCAAACCTTAACTCAAGGTTTGAACAAATCAATCAATCAAATTTGCTCTCAAATCTTCTCAAAGACTTGTTTCAAATCTACCTTGTAAGCTTCTACAAAAGCTCACACTAATTTGTCCACAAGTCCTCTCTAGAACTTGTCCAAATCTGCTCAATTCCTCACTAGAACTTATACAAATCTACTCTACAAGTCCAAAAACTTGATCAGGGGATTGGTATCTCCTTTGGACAAAGGTCCATAAAAATTGTAATAGGGAAAGGGAGAACCAATATGTACTGTGGAAGGAATCATAAGAAATAGTAAAATAATTTTTCAATCTTTTCAAGAGGTTAAAATCATGCATACTTTTAGGGAAGGGAATAAAGTTGATTATTTGGCTAATATAGGAGTAAAAAATTGTAAAGGAGACATATGGGTGGACTTGTATCTACCTCATGTGCTTTCAACTTTAGACCTAGATTATCAATTCAACTCTAGTAAAGTGGAAATTCAACAAGAAGAGGATGAAGTACAGTTGGAAGGAACTTAGGATATTGTTCAGATAAAGAAAAATGATGAAGATATAGAATTTTATCTTATCAAAAATAAATCAGAACAATTAGGAACATCCAACCTTTTGATTTTGAATATAGTTTCTTTGAGCTATAACTTTTTGTATTGAATTTTTTGTTGTTTTTTATGTTGTATCTTCTAGTGTTTGAGATAAAGAAGGATTAAGACATGTAAGTTGTTATCCTCTCCAAAATAAAGTAGAGCAATTAGGATCATCCAACCTCTTAATTTTGAATGGAGTTTCTCTGAGCTTGGTTCAAATAAAAAAAGAAGGATAAAGACATGGAATTTATTTTTATCCTTTCCAAAATGAAGCAGAGCAATCAAGATCATCCAACCTCTTGATTTTTAATATAAAAAACCATTAAGACATGGAAGTTATTGTTATCCTATTCAAAATGAGGCAGAGCAATCAGGATCATCTAACCTTTTGATTTAAATGTAGTTTCTCTGAGCTGTAACTTCCATACTAGATTTTTTGTTATTTCCTATGCTATTTATTGAAGAACACAAGCTTATACTGAGAGGGAGGGGTGAACAGTATAAGACCACTTTTTACTTTTCTTTTCCAATCAATATTATGCAATGTATAGATATAAATATCAATAGTAGTAATCAAATCAATGTACAAATCACCACACATAATAGAGACACCAATTTAACATGGTTCACCCAATGTGGGCTACTCCACGAAGAAAATATTTCACTAAAATTTTCTTAATAAATCTCTTGGGAATCCTTTCCCTATTACAATTTTTATGGACCTTTGTCCAAAGGAGACACCAATCCCCTAATCAATTTTGTGGATATCTATCCACAAGAGAACTCCTTTCTCCTTAGCTCTGGGTGGTGATATTCTAGAATAACTATTGCCTCCACTACACTGGCTAATGGATCTCTATCCACTGAAGAATCCTATCCTCACTACTCTAGCTAATGGATCTCTTTCCACTAGAGACTGTCATCCTCTATAATTTTTCACCTCCAAAGCTTACTCTTTGCTCTATCTCAAATTTGCACTAAACACAATCCTTCGGTCTAGCACAAATATGCTCAATCTCTATCTCTATTCTAGCACAAACATGTCCTCAAATATGCACCAAACTCTATCCTTAAATCTACACTAAACACATTCCTTCGATCTAGCACAAATTTATCCTTAATATCTATCCTTCAATCTGCACTAAACATAGTCCTTCAGTCTAGCACAAATATATCCTCAATCTCTGTCCTCTAATCTGTACTAAAAATAGTATTTTGGTCTAGCACAAATATGTCATCAATATTTTTCCTCAAGCCCTAACACAAAGCTTGACTTAATCTCAAATCAATTTTGCTAGATCTGCCCCAAACCTTAACTCAAGGTTTTAACAAATCAATCAATCAACTCTACTCTCAAATATTTTCAAAGACTTGTCTCAAATCTACCCTGTAAGCTTGTACAAAAGCTCACACTAATTTGTCCACAAGTCCTCTCTAGAACTTGTCCAAATCTGCTCAAGTCCTCACTAGAACTTATACAAATCTGCTCTACAAGTCCACAAACTTTATCAGGGGATTGGTGTCTCCTTTGGGCAAAAGTCCATAAAAATTGTAATAGGGAAAGGGAGAACCAATATGTACTGTGGAAGGAATCATAAGAAATAGTAAAATAATATTTCAAAATTTTCAAGAGGTTAAAATCATGCATACTTTTAGGGAAGGGAATAAATATTATTTGGCTAATATAGGAGTAAAAAATTGTAAAGGAGACATATGGGTGGACTTGTATCTACCTCATGTGCTTTCAAATTTAGACCTAGATTATCAATTCAACTCTAGTAAAGTGGAAATTCAACAAGAAGAGGATGAAGTACAATTGGAAGGAACTTAGGTTATTGGTTTAGATAAAGAAAACTGATGAAGAAATAGAAGTTTATCTTATCAAAAATAAATCAGAACAATCAGGAACATCCAACCTTTTGATTTTGAATGTAGTTTCTTTGAGCTGTAACTTTTTGTATTGATTTTTTTGTTGTTTTTATGTTGTATTTTCTAGTGTTTGAGATAAATAAGGATGAAGACATGTAAGTTGTTATCCTGTCAAAAATAAAGTAGAGCAATTAGGATCATCCAACCTCTTAATTTTGAATGGAGTTTCTCTGAGCTTGGTTCAAATAAAAAAAGAAGGATAAAGACATGGAACTTATTTTTATCCTTTCCAAAATGAAGCATAGCAATAAAGATCATCCAACCTCTTGATTTTTAATATAAAAAAGCATTAAGACATGGAAGTTATTGTTATCCTATTCAAAATGATGCAGAACAATCAGGATCATCTAACCTCTTGTTTTAAATGTAGTTTCTCTGTGTTGTAACTTCCATACTAGATTTTTTGTTGTTTCCTATGCTATTTATTGAAGAACACAAGCTTATACTGAGAGGGAGGGGTGAACAGTATAAGACCACTTTTTACTTTTCTTTCCCAATCAATATTATGCAATGTATAGATAGAAATATCAACAGTAGTAATCAAATCAATGTACAAATCACCACACATAATAGAGACACCAATTTAACATGGTTCACCCAATGTGGGCTACTCCATGAAGAAAATATTTCACTAAAATTTTCTCAATCAATCTCTTGGGAATCCTTTCCCTATTACAATTTTTATGGACCTTTGTCCAAAGGAGAAACCAATCCCCAGATCAAGTTTATGGATCTCTATCCACAAGAGAACTCCTTTCTCCTTAGCTTTGGGTGGTGATATTCTAGAAGAACTATTGCCTCCACTGCACTAGCTAATGGATCTCTATCCACTGAAGAATCCTATACTCACTACTCTAGCTAATGGATCTCTATCCACTAGAGACTGTCATCCTCTATACTTTTTCACCTCCAAAGCTTACTCTTTGCTCTATCTCAAATCTGCACTATACACAGTCCTTCAATCTAGCACAAATATGCTCAATATTTATCTCTAGTCTGGCACAAAAATGTCCTCAAATATGCACCAAACTCTGTCCTCAAATCTACACTAAACACATTCCTTTGATCTAGCATAAATTTATCCTTAATCTCTATCCTTTGATCTGCACTAAACACGGTCCTTCTATCTAGCACAAATATATCCTCAATATCTGTCCTCTAATTTGTACTAAAAAAATTATTTTGGTCTAGCACAAATATGTCCTCAATATTTGTCCTCAAGCCCTAACACAAAGCTTGACTTAATCTCAAATCAATTCTGCTAGATCTGTCCCAAACCTTAACTCAAGGTTTGAACAAATCAATCAATCAACTCTGCTCTCAAATCTTCTCAAAGACTTGTCTCAAATCTACCTTGTAAGCTTATACAAAAGCTCACACTAATCTGTCCACAAGTCCTCTCTAGAACTTGTCCAAATATACTCAAGTCCTTACTAGAACTTATACAAATCTGCTCTACAAGTCCTCACTAGAACTTGTCCAAATATTCTCTCAATATCTATCCTCAAACTGTATTGTAAGTTTCCACAAAAGCTCACACAAATCTGTCCACAAGTCTTCTCTAAGACTTACCTCAAATCTACTCAACAAGTCCTCATTAGAACTTTTCCAATTCTACTCTCAATATTTGTCCTCAAACTGTATTGTAAGCTTCCACAAAAGCTCACATAAATCTATCCACAAGTCTTCTCTAAGACTTACCTCAAATATAATCGATAAGTCCTCACTAGAACTTGTCCAATATTATATAAACATAAAGAGAATTGTTAGAGAATCAATATGCTTCACATTCACCACAATGCTCAATCACTTTCAATCACACTTTTTACCATAGAAATATATAGATAATTGTTAGAGACTCAATATGTTTCACACTCATTAACACTCAAAATATTTATCAAATAAATTTAGAATATAGAACAATTTGTTTCACATAAATTGAACTATCACTTCAACACATCCACTTGACTAGGCTTATCCAATCACTCAATGAATTAATCCTTGCTTACAAACCCTAGTCCAAGCATATGAACACTCACTCAAATGTTTCTAATAGTGCTTATCAATCAATCTCACATAACAATGATACTCATGATATTTTTAAACTCTAATTCAAGTTCTTCACTCAACCAATCACTTCAATAACAATGCTAATCAAACAATCTTCACATAACAATGATACTCATGATCTTTGTAAACTTCACATAACAATGATACTCATGATATTTGTAAACTTCACATAAAAATGATACTCATGATCTTTGCAAACTTCACATAACAATGATACTCATGATCTTTACAAACCCTAGTTCAAGTTCTTCACTCAACCAATCACTTCAATAACAATGCTTATATAATAAAGTTTTATCAATAACTCTTATTCTAGAAAAACTTGAAGCATTAATTCAAAAAGTACTTAACAATGCTTACCAATCAATCCTTTTCACTCCAACTTAGCATTCATAACATTCAACAATCACTCACTAGGAAGATGTGCCCATACCTTTTGTTTGATGTAGAAGAGCCCTTAGAAAACCTGTCTCAATAACAATTTTCTTCTTTGCCAATTTCAATGGTCAGATGACCAAAATATCACTCTAACAGTTTCTCAAATATTCCTTAGCCACAAATATAATCAAATCTCAAATACACCTTATTTCTCCATCTTAAAATAGTATCCAACACCACAAATCTTTAATCAAAACACTTCTTCCAAAAATCTAACTCATAGGTCCGAGGTGTAGATCAATTGGTTCATCCAAACCCTATAAGGGGGCGGAGGTCCAAGGTTCAAATCTTGAGCCTCGTCGAACTGAAAGCTTTTTCCTTTCCTGGTGCTTTCAATTGCGTAAAAGGTTTAAAATGATTATGGCATGGTGGTTATAGGGGCGGACTACGCGAAGATCTGTGTGGCGGCTTTCGGGGTGGATAATGCAGAATACTATGGCGGCCATAAAATTTGGACAGCCTACCCGGATTCATGGCGGCTACCGATTCCACCATGTAAATACAAAAAACAAAAAAAAACTCTAACTCATCAAAAGAACATCTTAACAATTCAGTTTTATCATAACCCTTTTCAGAAAGATATCTCAAAAATAATCCAAACTCTAATTATGACTCCCTACTTAATATTGCATTAATTAAATAAATCACTTTATAAAATAATGTAATAAGTCAATCTCTCACTTTTCTAAGGTAAAACAAAATTACCCTAGCTTTTACTTTAGTAAAAATAACCCTTCATATATCAAAAATTATTTCCTCAACACTTAGGTTAATTTCACAACTTAACTTCCACCTTATCCCTCCTAAACCTTAGTAAAATAAATTAAAATAATTTCTCAAAAAATATTACCACTTTTTGCAATTTGTGGGGCTCAAAACTTGGCACAATACTCCCACAATGCCTTGGGTGCATCTTCCATGTCGTGTAAGCCATGTGATCCACTTGGAGCCTCAAAGCACAATATGTGCTTTGACTCCTTCAAACCCTTAAGAGCCCTTGGCTCTTCCTTTGACATCGACAAAACCACACACTATGCTATTCAGGAGGCACATGTTTCAAAATTTGCACGAGCTCTTTTCACTTAATGTGGATGTAATAAAATCGATGCCAAACCTTAGGAATGGTTCTGGTATTTATACCATATGCCTTCCCTTGTCACACACGTCGGTGGAGAGGAAAATACGTTGGGGAAACAATGTTGTCGTCGGCGCTACCAACTTTACCTTCGAAATATATTTATTTATAATTATTTAAATTCAAAGGAATTTAAATATTATAAATTAAATATTTAAATATCCTTTGGGATTTTAAAATAAAAGTCTCCTTAGGTTTTAGAAAACCTTTTGATTTTCCCAACCATGGTTTTAATAAAAAAACTTTTATTTTGCCCAACCATGGTTTTAATAAAAACCTTTTATTTTATGCTTCACATAATATTTAAAAATAAATATTATGAAGCTCTTTTACCACCAACCTTTTGCATTACTCATTTTGACATTTTGACATCAATGACAACTTCATCTACTCAAAATTTCCAACAATCTCCCCCTTTGTCATTGATGGTAACCCAATTATCTTTTCAAATTTTCTTAACATATTTCTATCCTTATCCCCCTGGGAAACTGTTCCCCTGACTCAATGCTCTCTTCTTAAATCAAATCTCTCCCCCTTACTTAAATCTCTTCCCTTTGACATCAATGGCAAAGGATCACCTTTAGGTATTAGGGCTAATAATGAGTCTCTTAGCTTAGCCCCTCCCCCACCTCCTCTTAATGTGGTTAATTCTACGGTGGGAGTATTTCTACTCCCATAAAGCACTAATATTTACCTTTGTCCACTTTCTTTCTCATTTGATTCTTTTGATTTCTCTAACTATTCATGTTCATGTCCATGTTCCTGTTCCTATTCTTGTTCTCGTTCATGCTTGGTTCTGGAATATCTGCTCTACACCACTTTATTGTATGTCCATCATTATTGCACTTATAACACTTAGTATTGTTATTCCTTGTAGGTGCAAATATCTTGGGATTTCTTCTAGTGAAGTCATATCTATTCCTGTCATGAACCCTGCAATTCATTGCCTTGTGATCAAATTGATTACATGAGTAGAAATACCTATGAAATAACTGCCTATTCTTGAAGCTTCCGTATTCCTATATTTCATGTGTCCTGCACTGTGAAGCCTTGTGCCAAAATCTATGACATGAGAAACATCATCCATTAAAGTTTCCTTATCTTGACCTCATTGATCTCTTAGTATCTCTTACCCTATGCTGGTTACTGTTCTATTTGTTTCTCCTTTGTGCATTTTTTCTTTCCTTTTTGAACTTTTTGCTGTCCAACTCATCCTCATAAGTCTCACTTTATCTTACACTATCTTCTTCTGAAGTTTCTTCTTCTTCAGAACTTTAGGTTGACTTCTCTTCATGTTTCTTTTGAGCATGTTCAAATCCAAGACTTGTCTTGCTTGATGTAGGCTTTTATGACTTGATAATCTTATCCAAATTATTTGAACTTCTTCCAAACTTGTGTAGCTTGTCCTTAGACTTCTCTACTTCTTCCTTTAGTAGGGCTACTTATTGTTCTAACTTTTCACATTCTAATACCTTTGCTTCTAACTTATCCTTGAACTTATTTGTCTTAGCAATTGACTTGTTTAAATCCTCTATAAGCTTTCCTCTCTCTTCATCACATTCTTGAAACTAAAACTCAAGTTGGGATGTTTACTTTCTTACCTTCTTTAAATTTTTAAGAGGATAAATAATCTCTCCCTCAAGATCGAATCCTTTCTCTGATTCTTCCTCTCTTTGTTTGCCTTTGAGAACATCATTTTTTTCTGACTTGTATTCTATAGGATCACCTCCTTTTTCTTCTAGAGCCATTATAATATTCTCTTCTGGTCCTTCAAGTGTATCTTCATATTCATCATCACTAAAACTAAAACCATTCCTTGTACAACTATCTTCAAGATGTCCAAAATTACCACATCTAAAACACTTGAGAATTATTGGTGATCTTTTCTTAACTTCTTCTTTTTCTTCTATCAAAAATAGGAATTTATCTTTATCATTTTCTAAGAAACTATTATCACTATCACTTGAGTACTTACTTGCCTTGTCTGCATAGTAACTCCTCTTTTGTCTTTGAAATAAATTCTTTCCTTGTCTGCTTTGTCCATCCTTGCCTTTCTTTTGGTATCTGTATTTTTTGATTCCCTATTCTTATGATCCTATTTTTCTTCATCATTGCTATTTCTAGCTTCTTGATAATCAGTTGCATAGTGACCATACTTTTCACAATTGAAACATATAACAGATTTTGCATCTTTAAATATTCTTGAATCCTTATTCTTTTTGCCATAATTTGCTTCTTCATCACTGGATGACTCATTGCTTGAATTTTGACTTCTTGCCCTTTATCTTCTTAGTAGCTTTGAAGTTTGCTTCCTTTCGGAGATTAGGTTCCTCTTTTGTTCTTATCTCAAAAGTTGTAATAATACCAAGTAACATATATTTTGTCAAAGAATCATCATCTTTTGATTCTTCTATAGCAGAAATATTTTCACTAAATATTTTTGAAAGATATCTTAAGACCTTATCACAAACATTTGATTTCTCAATCTTTAGTCCAAGTCCTTGCATGGCATTAACAACCTCATCCACATAAAGTAGATAAGCACTAATGTTTTCCTCATCCCTCATTCTTAATTCTTCAAATTGTCCTTTGATATTTCATATCTTTGCTTTTTTGACACTTTTATCTCCTTCATATATGCTTTGCAACCTATCCCAAATTCCTTTTGTATTTTTACAATGCATAACTTTTATGAATTCTATTCTATGCAAACCTCTCAAAATTGCATTTATTTCTTTTGAATTGTAATTTTGTAGAAGCTTACCTTCCTTATTTGTAGGTGGATCAACTGGTGGTATGTATCCATTTTCAACTACTTCCCAAATTTCATTGCCAAGTGCCATCAGATGAATCTTCATTCTCATACTCCAAAATACATAATCACTTCCATCAAATACTGGTGTTAAATTATCTGAGGACACATTATTAGAATCTATTGTGTTCTTGTAATCTTTTCCTTCAAGTTGTTAAACTCTTTCGAAGAAACCCGCTCTAATACCAAATGAATAACACAAGCTTATACTGAGAGGGGGAATGAACAATATAAGACCACTTTTTACTTTTCTTTCCCAATCAATATTATGTAATGTATAGATATAAATATCAATAGTAGTAATCAAAGTAATGCACAAATCACCACACACAATAGAGACACCAATTTAACGTGGTTCACCCAATGTGGGCTACTCCACGGAGAAAATCTTTCACTAAAATTTTCTCAATCAATCTCTTGGAAATCCTTTCCCTATTACAATATTTATGGACCTATATCCAAAGGAGACATCAATCCCCTAATCAATTTCATGGATCTCTATCCATAGGAGAACTCCTTTCTCCTTAACTCTGGCTAGTAATATTCTAGAAGAATTATTGCCTCCACTACACTGGCAAATGGATCTCTATCCACTGGAGACTGTCGTCCTCTATACTTTATCACCTCTAAAGCTTACTCTTTTCTTTGTCTCAAATCTACACTAAACATAGTTCTTCGGTCTAGCACAAATTTGCTCAATCTCTGTCTCTAGTCTGGCACAAACCTATCCTCAAATTTGCACTATACACAGTCCTTCGATCTAGCATAAATTTATCCTTAATATTTTTCCTCTGATCTGCACTAAATATAGTCCTTCGATCTAGCACAAATATATCCTCAATATCTATCCTCTAATCTACACTAAACATAGTCCTCCGATCTAGCACAAATCTATCCTCAAGACTTAACACAAAGCTTGACTTAATCTCAAATCAATTCTTCTAGATCTACCCTAATCTTAACTCAAGGTTTGAACAAATCAATCAATCAACTCTGCTCTCAAGTCTTCTCAAAGACTTATATCAAATCTGCCTTGTAAGATTCCATAAAAGCTCACACTAATCTATCCACAAGTCCTCTCTAGAACTTGTCCAAATCTGCTCAACAAGTCCTCACTAGAACTTGTCCAAATATGCTCTACAAATCCTCACTAGAACTTATCCAAATATCCTCTCAATATTTGTCCTCAAATTGTATTGTAAGTTTCTACAAAAGCTCATACAAATATGTCCACAAGTCTTCTCTAAGACTTGTCTCAAATATGCTCAACAAGTCCTCATTATAACTTGTCCAATTCTGATCTCAATCTTTGTTCTCAAACTGTATTGTAAGCTTCCACAAGTCTTCTCTAAGACTTGCCTCAATTCTACTCGACAAGTCCTCACTAGAACTTGTCTAATCTCATAGAAACATATAGAGAATTGTTAGAGATTCAATATGCTTCACATTCACCACAATGCTCAATCACTTTCAATCACTCTTTTTACCATAGAAACATATAGAGAATTGTTAGAGACTCAATATGTTTCACATTCATTAACACTCAAACTCTTTCTCAAATCAATTCAGAATATAGAACAATTTGTTTCACAGAACTTGAACTATCACTTCAACACATCCACTTGACTAGGCTCATCCAACTCTTCTCAACCAATCACTCAATAAATTAATCCTTGCTTACAAAACCTAGTCCAAGCATATGAACACTCACTCAAGTATTTCTAATAATGCTTATCAATCAATCTCACATAACAATGATACTCATGATCTTTACAAACCCTAGTTCAAGTTCTTCACTCAACCAATCACTTCAACAACAATGCTTATCAAATAATCTTCACATAACAATGATACTCATGATATTTGCAAACTTCACATAACAATGATACTCATGATATTTGCAAACTTCACATAACAATGATACTCATGATCTTTGCAAATCCTAGTTCAAGTTCTTCACTCAACCAATCACTTCAACAACAATGCTTATAAAACAAGGTTTTATAAATAACTCTTATTCCAGAAAACCTTTAAGTATTAATTCAAAACACACTTAACAATGCTTACTAACAAATCCTTTTCACTCCAACTTAGCATTCATAACATTCAAAAATCACTCACTAGGAATATGTGCCCATACCTTTTGTTTGATGTAGAAGAGCCCTTAGAAAATGTGTCTCAATCACAATTTTCTTCTTTGTCAATTTCAATGGTTAGATGACCAAAATATCACTCTAACACTTTCTCAAATATTCCTTAGTCACAAAAATAATCAAAGCTCAAATACACCTTATTGGTCCATCTTAAAATAATATCCAACACCACAAATCTTTAATCAAAACACTTCTTCCAAAACTCTAACTCATCAAAAGAACATCTTAACAATTCAGTTTCATCATAACCCTTTTCATAAAGATATCTCAAAAATAATGCAAACTCTACTTATGACTCCCTACTTAATATTGCATTAATTAAATAAATCACTTTATAAAATAATGCAATAAGTCAATCTCTCACTTTTCTAAGGTAAAACAAAATTACCCTAGCTTTTACTTTAGCAAAAATAACCCTTCATATATCAAAAAATATTTCCTCAACACTTAGGTTAATTTCACAACTTAACTTCCACCTTATCCCTCCTAAACCTTAGTAAAACAAGTTAAAATAATTTCTCAAAAAATATTACCACTTTTTGCAATCCACGAGGCTCAAAACTTGGCACAATACTCCCACAACGCCTTGGTCGCGACTTCCACGCCGTGTGATCCACTTGCTCCACTTGGAGCCTTAAAGCACAACATGTGCTTTGACTCCTTCAATCCCTTAAGAGCCCTTGGCTCTTCCTTTGATGCCAGCGAAACCACACGTTGCGCTATTCGAAAGGGGCACGTTTCAAAATTTGCACGAGCTCTTTTTGCTTAAGGCGGATGCAATAAAATTGATGCCAAACCTTAGGAATGGCTATGGTATTTATACCATATGCCTTCCCTTGTCACACACATCGACGGAGAGGAAAATACGTCGAGGAAACAATGTTGTCATCGGCGCTACCAACTTTGCCTTTGAAATATATTTATTTATAATTATTTAAATTCAAAGGAATTTAAATATTATAAATTAAATATTTAAATCTCCTTTGGGCTTTTAAAATAAAAGCGTCCTTAGATTTTAGAAAGCCTTTTGATTTGCCCAACCATGGTTTTATTAGAAAACTTTTATTTTGCCCAACCATGGTTTTAATAAAAACCTATTATTTTGTGCTTTACATAATATTTAAAAATAAACATTATGAAGCTCTTTTGCCACCAACCTTTTGCATTACTCCTTTTGACCTTTTGACATCAATGACAATTCATCCTTGACATCAATGACAACTTCATCTACTCAAAATATTCAACATTTATATGTTATATCCTCTGTCTAAGTTTGTTGTATTTCATTACCCTTGAACTTTTTATCACTTTGGTAAAGGAATTTGGTTCCTTGTATAAAAGGTTGAGGCGCTTTCAAAAACCCCTATTTTTCACTTCTAATAAAAAATATAAAGTAGAAAAATAAAATTATGCTTCCTTTAAAAAATGTAATGTATAATGAGTTTGATAAAGAAATTCTAGTCTCTCCTGATAAGATTGTATACCCTACTCTAATATATTAAAGATACTAAACAACTTATGTTTTTTTTTATGAAAAAAGCTATTTACATTAAATTAAGATAACAACCTTTACAATCAAAAAAGTGGGTGATATAACACATCCCATGGGGAATCAAACTAACCCTCGTTGATAAGGGCTAGGAAACAAAGCCGCCAACAAAACACAAGTTTATCAATCATCATTGATCAAAGAAAGCATAGAATATTGTGTCGTCCTACATAAACTGCTAATGATTATGGGATGGGAATCCACCCCTCTGCATTGTAATTCTCATTAAGGCCTTCAGTTCCTGTGTCGCTCCAATCAATAATTGGCCCAAGTGAAACTGATTGAACATCATCCCAGCTCCCAACCTGGTGGTACGAACAAGCAATGTCAACATTAGGCCTGATCGGCAAGGGTTGGGACAAGTGCCTGTCTACGAGAGCACTTCTTGCATATGACAGAGGCCGACAACGAGAGCGAGATTGAAAACACTCTTGAGAAGAGTGCTCTAGGAGGATCCGGTTGACTGTACACAGAGCATTGGTCCAGTGCACCAGAAGAACAAGTACATATTTGTAGCCACATGTCATTAAAAACTTCTAATTTGTTCGCATGGGTAAAAGTGACAGAAGGTGTATACTATCTAAAAAAATTATGTTACAGGCCTTCTAAATATGAAAGAGCAGGCTAATCCTCAATACCTGCCACACCTCAAAAATCGGAAGAGAAAAAGTAAAAGAGTCCCCAAGAAGAGCTTGGGGCCAAGAAACTCTTACACTTGTAAATGGGAAAAAAAAGGAATAACCCGTTTCCAAGCTTGCCTAGATATTTTGGAGTGCCAAAAAAGGTGAATACAAGACTCGTGTACACCACAAAAAGGACATTTAGGATCAAGAATTCCAAAATACTTCAAACGTTCCCTCAAAGGAAGACCTTGACACATCAAGTCTTACACAAAAAATGATTGTTTGGCTCAATATAAACAGCCCCAAATATTCTGAAATCTAAAACATCTTATGTTTTACTCTAAACTCTTATGATATGATACAATTGTGTAGAATCTTATTTATAAGTTATTTTTTTAGTTAAATTTTATTTATATTTTTTAATTTCAATTAGAGAATATATAGTTGTGGGTCTAAAGGTAAATATTTTGGAATTTTGAATAAATATTTAAGGTTTTAATGTGTATAATCAGTTGAATAATTACATATTAATGTGGTTCCTAGGGACTAGGTGAATTGATAAGTTCTGACTTACTAAGAAGAGACTTAGGCCCAAACCCTCGGCATGCATGTTTGTGCAAAGTAGTAATCCAACCTTCGTCCGTTCAGTGCGTGCCAACCCAACAACGATAGTACCAATCTCAAGCCCCCTCGACCTCGATGTTCCTCCTTGCATGGGGTTAAAAAACAACAAGATGGAATAAGTGTTGTTGGAAACAGCCCAAAAGATTTAAGCAATACTTAATAATAGAAAAGTACTGTAGATGTATATAACCAGCACCCTTATAAATAAAAAAATATATATATTAATATAATTAATCGTATAATATGAACTATCACCTCTTACACATTAAAAATTACTTTTGTGTACCTTTGACCTTTAACACTCTACTGTGCAGATAAAAAACTGTTTTAAATGAAATTAAAGTTACAACATACCTTTCACTAAATAATATAATTAAAATAAGTTTTAAAATCCACAAAACTATAAATTAAATTAAATATATAATTTATTATATAAAATTGAAATTAAAATAAACATTTTAGAATTTAAACTCGTACAATTCCGTGACCTACGCTCACAATGCCCTAGACTACTAATACCAACTCATTTAAATGTTCGTTCCACGCTAATAGTAACTGAATTCTATTTTAAAGATATTTCTCTTTAACATTCTACGGCGTTAACAGCTATTTGTTATAAGGTTGACCTGTTCTACGGCTTTATTAATTATTTGTTACACTATTAAACCTTGAGTATTGTTGGGGTTGCGTATTTTAGTACATTCAATGATTTTGGAACTTTGAATATCGTGTGGTAAAGATAATAAGCTTCAATTAAATAATTATATATTAAATAAATAATATAATTAAAAAAACTATCAATTTTTACAATAATTTAGTGATCTCCATTTTAATTATGACTTTTGATAAGGTTGAACCTGAAGCTTACATAGAGTTAGGTATCCCCATCGCAACCATGACATCTGATAAAGGTGAGAGCTGAGCTTATCAATAGGAGCCAAACACACAGCCATACTCCCACCCCTCACACTGGTCCACATTGTGGTTTAAACCTTAGACCTCAAAAGAAGAGTCAAAGCTCATTACGCTGTCCCTTGAAGACAACATGAGGTTAGTATTACGATGATGTTCAAGGTTGATCATCATCCTCATCCTAACCATGACCTCTCGTAAGGGTGAGAGCTGAGCCTATCAATAGGGACCAAACACACAAGGCTGAGCATTCCATTTCAACCATAACCTCAAAAATTAAAGTTAAACTTATCAGTAAAAGCCAAATACCAACCACACACCCACCCTTAAACCTTTAATAAAAAAAATAAAAAAACTAGACAAAGGATAAAGACAGGCCTAGGCGTGGCAGGTTTATTTTCACGTTCAAACCTAAACCCATCTCCGACATTAACGCTCCTCAAAGTCACACCATCCATTTTTCTTCCACTCAAAGTGTTTGGCCATGGGGTTGGTGCTTAGAAATAGACCATCCCAAATAATTTAATTATAAATAGTTAAAAATTAACCCATTTCAGATAAAATTAATCAGAAAGACCCTGTCGCATATGCGTAAATTTAAGAAATAAATATAATAGAGCAAATTTGAGAAATAAATATAATTGGATTTAAATTTGTTTAACAGGTTAAAAGGATAGATTGAATGGTAACTAAAAATATTTGTTAACTAATTATCTCAAATAATCGAACCCGAATTCAGTTGACTTTCTTACTGGTTAATTTAATTTATGGAGGAAGTATCCAACTTCCCTATGTATATAAAAAAATATAATGGGCTCCAGCTCCACCCGTGACGGTCACACGATGGCGATGCTCTCTCCCAGTGAAAGTGCGACATCGGTGCTCTAGCCTTTTCGGACGCAGCTGTACGCGTAAAGTGTAGTATATTTTTTGTTTATATACCTGTGCGAAGGGATTCAGGTTGGGAGACAGACATATACTCATGGATTGCGGGGTTTTTGCGGTGAACAGAATTCTTCTCAAAAGGGCGAGCAGGAAATGGCGAAAGGGCGTGCCGTATCAGGAGCTTTCGGTGCTGAATTTGAAGGACGCCGAAGAACAATATGACGGGAGGGATATGGATGGTCTGGAATGCAATCGAGAAGAAGAAAGAGAAGAAATTAGGTTTTCCAGGCCTTCCGGGAATTCCCGCGCCAATGTGACCGTGGTGGTGGGGAAGGAGAGGCGCGTGTTCAAGGTGGATCCTCACATTCTGGAGGACGAGTTGTTTCGGTATCTGCGGGAGAAGGAGAAGGACAAGGCGAGAGAAGATTTTGGTGACATCGTGTTTTTAGAGCACTGCGATTCGATCTTGTTTGAACACATGCTTTGGCTTGTGTGCAACGACGATCCATCGCTTCTGCGTTTAAATCTGGAGGAGCTCATCGAATTCTATGCCCAAGACGGCACATGACAAAATATATATATATATATATATATTAACCGACATTGTTCTCTGTACTCTGTTCTCTGATTTGATTATTCATAGATGAAAGAGATTCAAAAGGGTTTGATTGTTTATAAATGAAAGAGATTCAAAGGGGTTTAACTGTCCTGTAATTCTCCGAAAACTGTATTGAATTATTAGATATTTCAGATGCCGTATAACAATTGAGCAGTAAATTTGTTTTATTTAACTGGTTTTCTGGAGAATTGTTTTGGTTCTGTTTTGCTGAATCATAGATTTGATCGTAAATTCTCTATAGTTGTCAATCTTAAAATAAGGCGAATTCTCGTTGTCTAAATCTTTATAAAGGTTTCCATGCATTTGCGCGTTTGCGGGACTTTGCCATTAAATTTACAGCTTGCAGGATGCCAACCGTCCAAATTTAAATTGTTATTATTAGTAGTCTTAAAACCCTTTTCCTATTTTGTAGGATACACACTCACATAGAGCCTTTGTAATTACGAAGGGATTGGTTATAGAGGAATTCGATACCGAAACCTTCCTACAGATTCAAAAGCTTAACCTTATCACAACGAACACTTCTATTCATCACTGCATATGCAGAACGCTGACGTCTTATCAAGTTGGTTTAATCGTTGACGTGCAGATCCTCTAAGTCTTGCATTGTTTTTATCGTTACGTGCCTGCCGACCATGATTTTGATGTAATGGTTAAGATTAAGTCATTGCGTTTTTGAGGCGTCTTATCGTATTGGTTTTATGGTTGACGTTCAGAACCTGTGAGTCTTGTCATCTTGTGCCTGCGACCATGGCTTTGATGTAATGGTTAAAATTAGGGCATTACATTTTTTAAATTTCTTAGTAGTCGTTAAGATTTTTGTTTTTTAATAAGCTATTTAGCTCCAATTTTATGTCTTCTAGGGTTGGAGGTTTTGTAGGGTTTATAATAAACATTTAACCATGTTATAGATTCTTTTCCAAACTACAATTTATAATAATAATGTTACTTATTTTATTTTTAAAAAATTAAATTTAAATAAAATAAATAGAATGAACTTTATTTTTATTATTCCATTTTCAATCGTGGTATTATGAGGTTTTTATAATCATAATTGTAATGGTGTTATGTATGGTGGGTTAGATGAGATTTTCTTGTTTAAAATTCATGTTTCTTTTGTGAAAGTTAAAGAATTATTAATAAAACTAGTCATTTGATATATACATTATTTTTATTGTTATATAACAAAATATATTGTTTAACTTATATTAATTTGGTATAATTATCATTGAAAATGTATTTATAAAAATAACTATTAATTTATTTACTTAAAAATATATATATTAAAGAAAATAATAAAAATTAATCTGCTTGTTGTGGGGCAATGGTAAATACCCTGGGTGTTGGTAGTGGCCGATCCAGGTTCTATTCCCCTTGTCTCCATCCTGCAGATATATGGTATAGTTAAGAATGTCCTATGTGCTGGTAGAGGCCGACAAGGCTCCATTCCTCCTATGCCCAACCTGTTGAAAGTGGCACCTCGAAAGGGGTGTTTTCCACTATAAATTAGTTTTCTCGTTGGATTGAACGCTTGTCCCTTTCCTGGTGCTTTCAACGGCATAAAAGGTTTAAAATGATTGTGGCATGGTAGTTATAGGGGCGGACTGTGCGAAGATCTGTGTGGCGGCTTTTAGGGCGGACAGCGTAGAATACTATGGCGACCATAAAAGCTGGACAGCCTGCCCGGATTTGTTGCGGCTACCGATTCCACCATGTAAATTAAAAAAAATAAATAAATAAAAATAATGTATATAAAACCCATGTGTTGTAGGTGAGTTGGAGAGGAGAGGGCAATCCTCCAAGGGAGGTCCCAGGTTCAAATCTCCACCCTACCAAAAAGCTAAATTGGGTATCTAAAATCCAATTGATAATGTATATAAAAAATAAATAAATAAAAAATAAAAATAAAAAATAATGTATATAAAAAAAAACTTATATAAAAAAAAACAATAAAAAATAATGTATATAAAAAAATAAAAAATAATGTATATAAAAAAAAACAAAAATAAATAGAATGAACATTATTTTTATTATTTCATTTTCAATGGTGGTATTATAAGGTTTTTATAATCATATTTGTAATGGTGTTATGTATAGTGGGTTAGATGAGATTTTTATGAGTCTAACTTGTTCAAAATACATGTTTCTTTTGTGAAATCTAAAGACTAATTAATAAAATTAGTCATTTGATATATACATTATTTTTATTGTTATATAATAAAATATATTGTTTAACTTGGTATAATTATCATTGAAAATTAATTTATAAAAATAATTTTTAATTTACTTAAAAAAATTATATTAAAGAAAATAATAAAGATTAATATGCATATACATTGGTATCAAATGTCCAAATTAATATATTATATAAGTTAAACAATATACTTTATTATAGATATCAAATGTCCAAATTAATACTAGCTTTTATATTTATATATATATATATATATATATATATATATATATATATATATATATATATATATATATATATATATATATAACTCACGATTATCAATATCGAGACGTCTATCACACCAAGAAATGAGATAGGCGGCCTCGAGATTGATAACATAATTTTTTTAATGTCGAGCTTTTTTAATAAAATATTAATATTGTTTATTATATAAAAATTAATAACAAGCTATTGTAGGACGTCTATTGGCGTAATAAGCTAAACAATATATTTTATTATATAAAAATTAATGTATATATAAAAAAAAAACAAATAGAATGAACATTAATTTTATTATTCCACTTTCAAAGGTGGTATTATGAGGTTTTTATAATATAAGGTGGTATTATGAGGTTTTTATAATATAAGGTGGTATTACGAGGTTTTTATAATATAAGGTGGTATTACGAGGTTTTTATAATATATTTGTGTTATGTATGGTTGGTTAGATGAGTTCAAAATCCATTTTTCTTTTGTGAAAGTTAAAGAACAATTAAAAAAATTAGTGATTTGATATATAAATTATTATTATATTTTTTTTTTAATTTACATGGTGGATTTAGTAGTCGCCATGAATTCGGTAGGTTGTCTGGCTTTTATGGCCGTCACAGTATTCTGCATTGTCTATTCCAAAAGCCGTCACACAGATCTTTTCATAATCTGCCCTTATAACCACCTTGTCACAATCATTTTAAACCTTATACGCCATTGAAAGCACCAGGAAAGGGATAAACTTTAGTCCGACAAGGCTTGAGATTTGAACCTTAGACCTCCGCCACCTTACGGGGTTTGGTCGAACCAATTGGTCTACACCTCGAACCCTTAAAGATATTGCGCACATCTTCAACGACCAACACCCAAACTCAACCTATGCATGTCTTCAACAACCAGCGCCCAAACTCAAAACCGTGACCTATACCGCTGCAATGCCCTAACCTAAGGCTAGATTATTGCTTCCATTATTTTTATTGTTATATAATATTAATTTGGACATTTTATACCAATGTATATGCATATTAATTACGTCGATAACCGTCCTACAATGGCAACCATGAAGGTTAGCCACGCAGTAAACAATATTAATATTTTATTAAAAAAGTCGACATTAAGAAAATTATCTATCACACCCCCAAGAAATGAGATAGGCGCCTCGAGATTGATAACTCTCGACGTTTATAGATATATATATTTTATATATCTAAGCTAGTCTTTATTATTTTTTTAATATAAATAATTTTTTAAGTAAATAAATTTGATATATCTAACCTTTATTGATGTCAAAAATAATAGTTATCATATTTAAATTTCATTATCTTCAATAGTAATAAATTTTATCGTCATACAATGTATATATAAAATTCTTTAATAAAATAATTTTTATATATATAATTCTTTAATAAAATAATTTTAAAGAAAAAACATTATTATTGAGTTTTTATATAAAATTAATATGGTTATTTACTTTGACACATATTTAATATAAGATGGATGATATTATTTCAAGACAATATAGTGATAAATTTTCAAACATTCTATATACGATGAGGAAGGAAGATACAAATGAAAAGAAGATTTTTTTTACTAGTATACAAGATATTGAAGCTAAGAGGTAGTCGAGTAAAAATATAACAACAGTGATTATTTCGAGGGGAGCCAAGAATAAGTTGATATCAGAGTTGAATTGCTTAGGAGAATACACAACAAGAAGTGGATATAATATAAAACGCCATCAAAATAGAAATATCACAAGAATACGAAGAGATATTTGGGATAGCCTGAGCATTCCTAAAGTCAAAGTGCTTGTTTGGCTACTAGGTTATAGAAGAATTTTATCCTAAGATAATCTCATGAAATGGGATTTTCATGGCCCCTCAAAATGTGTTCTTTGTAAAATGGAGGAGAGTATAAACCATCTCTTGGGACACTGCTCAATAGTTTGGAAACATGGCAATGGATTCTTAATATGTTTGGTAAATGTGTGGTGAATGCACTTTTAAAAGTGGCACTTTCTAGACAATATGGGATATATCAAAAGATACAATACTTTGGACTGTTTGGCTAGAAAGAAATAAAAGAATACTTAAAGGAAAGGAAAGCAGTTTAGAGGTAATGAAAAGGAAGATTTGTTTAGCCATAGAGGAGTCTAAACCAACCCTATCAAATCACCCAATTCCTAATTTGGAAGCAGAGAGCCTTGATAGATGGAGTCAAGTCATCAAATGGAATTATGATGTTGGGTACAAGAGAAAAAAAAGAAGGCAAAGAATATAAAGTGGAAACCACCAAATGTGGAGTTGGTCAAATTGAATTTTGATGGAGCATCTAAAGGAAATCCAAGATCAATAGGAGGAATAATTAGAAATAATAGAAAATAGATTTTGTTTTATTACATTTTCAATAGTGGATTTAAGACAAACGATAAAGCTAAAGCTTGGGCGACTTTGGAAGGGTTAAAAATATGCAAACAAATGAAATGGAATAAAGTATGGATGGAAGGTGATTCACTCATAGTAATAAATGTTATTTTGAGGAAAGCAAAGGCTCAATGGAACATACAAGAGATAATTGTGGAAATACAAGACCTTGCTATAAAAGTTGAAGAAATCAGGTTTACACATACATTAAGGGAAGGATACAAATGTGTAGATAGGCTAGACAAGTAGAGGGGTTTTAATTGAGGATTGTGAATTTAAATTCTCTTTTCCTTGGTTAGAGGAAGTAGTAAGTTTTTGATAAGAAAATGTTGATTGTATGAATCAAATAACGATTAAGATATACTTTAATGTTTTTCATTGGTAATATTTGCTTTATTTTATAATGTTAATGTGCTTTTATATAAACTATTCATTATAATTTTGTGGTTGCACTTATGCTTCATGAAGGAAACTAGCAATCCAGATTTGGTAAAGCGGGTTATGATAGTATGATGTTGTAGAAATAGTACTCTACAAAGATGCAATGCATATATAGTAAAGTTGAAGTTTTGTTATTGTGAAGGTTGCTGAGGTTATTGTAGGAAAATGTCAAAAAGTATTTTGAATACTAAAATATTTGTATTCACATAGAAAATTGAAAAAAATCCAAAAAATAAAAATTAAGAATCAGACATTTTATGTAAAATAGTATAGCAACTCAATTGAGATGAGAATTAAATTTTTTTGTAAAATCTCACACTATAAAGAAGATATTTGTGATTTTTCAAGGGTGGGGAACCCGAGTACGACCCCTTCTTCTCCAACGAAAAAAAATAACTTTGACATATCATTTTTAGGACTCTCTTTCCAATGCATCATGATACAATTGCTTTATTTTTGTAAGCCTTATAATTATATCATATCTTATATTCTCCATCAATTTATGGCAACCTATATGTGTATACCATTGAAATATAAGGGTTATAAAGAATGTAAATTAAGTGATATTAATAGTGGAGACAAGGAAGATGTTGAATTATCATCATGATTAATGTTTATTTTTAAAAAATATTTTCACACATGTAATATCTTATAAGCTCATTATATCATTGAAAGATGACCAATTTTCACAAGAAGGTATTTATTATAAGGAAATATTTTATGGATTTTTCACTTAAGTGATATTAATAGTGGAGAAAAGAAATATGTTAACTCATCAACATGATTAATGTTTACTTTTAAAATATCTTTTCACGCTTAATATCTTATAAGATATTTTTACACATGTGATATCTTATAAGCTCTTTATATCATTGAAAGATGACAAATTTTCATGAGAAGGTATTTATTATAAGAAAAAATTTAGGGATTTTATCATCTTCAAATGATTTTTTTAATGATGAATACGCATTAAATTTTACAATCATATAACTTTATTAATTTGTTAATAATCACAAATTATAAGAATCATAAAGTACATGTGTATCTTAAGTAATACACAATTTGAGTGAGTCGATTGATAAGACTTTGGAACTTCAAATAAGAGGATAAAAATAAGCACATTCACAATAGAAATTAAAAAATGCAAGAAATAAAATAATAGTAGTGCTTGAACAATACAAAATGGAAATGTTTACAAGACTCTTTGAGGGGGAAACCTAGCTTCCTCCTAAAGTTACCATGCCATACTTTCCAAATTTGTATGCACAACAAGCCTTAACCACTTCAACACCTAAATTTGCTTCTATTCCCACACCTATAGCCTTGCCTTATCCATTGACACCTTCTCTACCTCTCTTATTAGCTCCAAAGCCTAAAGAAAACATAAAATTGTTAGAGTTAAGGGCAACATTGAAAATTTTGAATAATTAATTCATTGTGCTAGAGAGAAAAATGTTGAGAAGAGATATGCGAGCTATCATTCTAGAAGGTTCATTTATGTCACAAAAGACTAGGGATCTTCTAGCAACAATGTGGTCGGGTAAGCAAATGTTGCATATCCTAAGATAGAGGATGTGGCATCTACTTTTTCTCCTCATGAAATCTACTATTACTTGGCCTATAATTATCCTCACAATATATAGACATGCATGGTCTATTAGCACAAAGCTCAATGGGAAATAACAAAGAAAATGGAAAGAGCAAAAAGGGCATAAAAGGAATTGATGAACGTAGTGATGGACCCAAACAAAGTCATGAAAACCAAAAATCTTGAGGAAGAGGAATGCATTCAAGTCTTGACCAGATCTAGGAAGAAGACTCTACAAGTAGAGCCACAAAAACTAGAACCATTCAGAGTGCCTGCTCAATATTAGAAAGAACAAGCTAAAGAATAACCAAGGATAGAACCTATAAGACCAGAGCCAGTAAAATCAAAGGCCACCCAAGAAGATCCCAAGGAGCAAGTGTTGAGAAAGTTAAGGTATCCCTCTATGACCAAAATTTAAAGGTTTTAAGACATTGAGCAACACCATAAAATATTTGAGAAGCCTAGCTAGAAGGATCAAAAGCCATCAACAATGATTGGGTATATTATTGTCAAAGAGATAAATAAGACTCCTTCCCATGAAAGCATGTATGATGCATTACTAGTCCCAAGCTATATAGACTTCCTTAAAGTGTGTTGGAAATTTGGCCAACCATACATTAAAACAAAATTTTGGGCCATTAGATGACGTTTTCAGACTTGGAAAGCATCTCCTCTTAAAGGAGATAAAATTAAATCGTAGAGATTCAAAATCTATGCAATCTACAAAAAAAATAGGCTCAAAAAAACACTCGAGTCAAAAGTTATGGTCGAAATACTAAGACATGTAATAAACACCGTCAATGTAGATCCGACGGATGTGATTTGCTAGGGTTAGGGTTTTCTTTGTTTTTTCTTACTTAAGACAGTTTTAGGGTTTTATTTTATGAAGAAGAATTTTACATTGTAGCAAGTGTGTGTGAGCTCTTCCAGAGCTTGTGAGGAGATTGTAACAAAGTACTGAAAATCTGCAAAAATTATTCCATATAATAAGAAGATAATATTTGCTCCAATTTTGTTTTATTGTATTATTGTAAATTCTTCATTTGGTATCAGAGCGAGGCGATCGAGAAATTGAGTTTGAGTAACTGTGGAAATTTTTCTGCAAGTTTTACAGAAGCTTCTTGGAGATCTCAGTTTGTGTTGAAGGGAGCTATTATGGCCAACAACACCAATTCAATTTTGATCCCAGAATTTGACGGTTCCGACTACAAATATTGGAGCATCCGAATGAGGATGATTTTGAAGGCAAAAGGAGCTTGGGCCATCATTGAATTTGGGTTCATCAAACCAAAATACTGGAGTGCATTGACTACAAATCAAAAGAAGGAGATGTAGGAGAAAGAGAAAGAAAATAATTTGGCTTTGGCTTTCATCCAATCGGCTCTAGACAAGAGTCTCTTTTCCCATATTTTTTCCTGTGTTTCGGCTCAAGAAGCTTGGAAGGCATTGAAGGAGAATTACCATGGGAGTGCCCAAGTTAAGGAGGTGAAGTTGCAGATCTTACATAGATATTTTGAAAATCTCAAACAGGAGGAGAATGAAACTATAGGAGATTACTGTGTTTGAGTAAAAATAGTAGTAAATAAAATGGCCACTTGGAGAGATCATAGAGCAAAATGTAGTTATTAAAAATGTTTTAAGAACCTTGATAGAGAAGTTTCACAATGCAGTCCTTATAATAGAAGAAATGAAAGACCTCTCAAAAATAGATATTGATTCATTAATTAGCTCTCTCACATCTCATGAAGAGAGAATTGCCAAGAGGAAGAAGGATAAAGAAGGAGGTTCTACAGAGGAACAAGCTTTTTCGGCAAAATAGAATTATGGAGGAAGAGGTCACGGTAGGGGTTCTAGAGGAAGAGGAAGAAATGAAATAGGAGGTATAAGAGGCTCCTATGGTGGTAGAGGTCGAGGAAGATCTCAATATTAAGACAATGACCAGGCTCATGCTGCAAGAGGAGGATCTAGTGCAAGAGGAAGAGGTAGAGGCCGAGATATGATAAATGTGCAGTGTTACAATTGTAACAAATATGGCCATTATGAGAGGGATTGTAGGCTAAAAAATTAGCACATTATGGAGAAGAGGATTCCTATGAGGATGATACTTTGTTCTATATGATTGAAGAAAAAGTGGAGCAAGCATATTTCCTCTCTACATATAATAGCACAAAGGAGACATGGATCCTGGACAGTGGTTGCACAAACCATATAACCGGAAAGAGGGATGTATTTTCATCTCTTGGTTCTTCTTATCAATCCAGTATCAGGCTTGGGGATGAGAAGAGCTTGGAGGAGGTTGCGAAAGGAGAAATGGAGGTTCCTACCAGGAGAGGAAAAATAATGAAGGTAAAAGATATTTACTCTGCACCCCATTTGAAGCATTCATTAATGAGTATTGGTCAAATGTTGGAAAAGTATTATAAGTTAGTGTTTGAGGATAGAATGTGCAAAATTTATGATCAGAGGAGAAAATCGATTACCACTGTAAATATGACCAAGAACAGGCTCTTCCCATTACAGTTTTTAGATCAAGGGGGAGCTCTAGCATTTATTGGTGTAGAAGGTAAGGAGAGGCTATGGCATTTATGGTTCAAGCATTTAAATTATAAGAGTTTTAAGATGCTTTCACCACTTTTCTATTGGTTACCAAAAGTTGAAGAATCCAAGGAGGTTTGTGAAGGCTGTGCACTTGGCAAACATGCAAGGGGTAAGTTTTTGCATGGTGAAGCATGGAGGGCCCAACATCCATTATAGTTGGTTCATAGTGACATTTGTGGACCAATGCAGACACAGAGTATGGGTAAAGCTTCTTAATTTCTGACTTTTATTGATGATTTCTCTAGATATTGTTGGGTTTATTTTATTAAGAATAAGGATGAGGCATTCAATTACTTCAAGAATTTTAAGGCTCTAGTTGAAAATTTGAGTGGTCATTATATCAAATTTTTTAGGACAGGTATAGGAGATGAGTTATGTTCTCATGAATTTGATGATTTTTGTAGTGAGTTTGGGATTAAAAGGTAGAAAAAAAGTCCTTACACACCTCAACAGAATGGGGTGGCTGAAATAAAGAATAGGACTTTGGTGGAGATGGCACGGTGCATGATGCAAGAAAAAGGTATGAGTAAGTTTTATTGGGCTAAAGCAATTAGGATTGCTAATTACATTTTAAATAGAAGTCCTACTAAGAGTCTTGAGAATATTACCCCTTATGAATGTTGGTACAACAAGAAGCCAAATGTAAATCATTTTAGAGTTTTTGGATGTGTGGCTTTTGTGCATGTTAATGGTGATAATAGGAAGAAGTTGGATGCAAAGAGTGAAAAATGTATTTTTATTGGGTACAGTGAGCAATCTAAGGCTTAAATATTCTTTAATCCTATTTCACATAAAATAATTGTATCTAGAGATGCAATTTTTGATGAAGGGGAAAGTTGGGGATCACAAAAATTGTTTTTTGAGGATGTTTTTGGTGAAGAGAATGTGGAACCAAGTTATTTTTCAGTTCAGCCCAGCCATGAAAAAGTTTCCAGTTCATCTTCTACAAGTGCACCTACAAGTTCAAGAGAAGGTTCTTCCAGTAGTTCTCCACCTCCATCACCACTGGCCAAAGGAAAAGGTAAAATATTGTTGAAGGATCACCTAGAATCTGAAATTCTTGATAAAAATTTCCATAGGAGGGTGACAAGAAGTCAACATACAAATATGAATGCAGTAATAGAGAGGTTAGAGAACCTGCATCTTTATGGAGATGATGACAGTGGAGATCCCAAAGGTGATGTTGTAAACTATGCACTTGTTTCACAAGTTTCTATAGTTTCAAAAGTTGTTGATGATTTTGAGCCTTCATATTTTGAGAATTCTAGTACTAACAAAGTGTGGATGAAGGCTATGGAAGAAGAAATGCATTCTATTTAAAAGAATGATACTTGGAAGTTGTGTGATTTTCCCAAGGATAGGAAATGTGTAGGATGCAAGTGGGTCTACAAGATCAAGAAGAATAGTGATGGATCCATTGAGAGGTACAAGGCACGATTTGTTTTTCACTCAAAAATATGGTTTGTACTATGAGGAAACATTTGCTCCAGTGGCAAGGCAAGAAACAGTAAGGATGTTGCTATCATTGGCAGCTCATAAAATGTGGAGGGTGCATCATATGGATGTCAAAAGTGCATTTCTCAATGGGTATTTAGATGAAGAAGTATATGTGGAACAACCACAAGGTTTTGTTATCCAAGGAAAAGAAGATCAAGTCTACAGGTTGAAGAAGGCTCTATATGGGCTGAAGCAAGCTCCAAGAGCTTGGTATGCTAGAATCCATGACTACTTATTGCAGTGTAAATTTTAGAGTAAGAGTGAGCTTACTTTGTACTACAAAAGTTAAGGTAATAATATTCTTATTTTATGCCTTTATGTTGATGATATGTTATTTATGGGGATTAGTTCTTATTTGAATTATTATTTTAAATATGATATGAAGGAGTTTGAAATGTATGATTTGGGTTTGATGAGTTACTTTCTTGGGATGGAAGTACATTAAACTAGCAGTGATATTTTTGCTTGTCAATCCAAATATGTAAGGGATATGTTGAAGAGATTTGGTTTGAGTGAATGTAAACCTGTAGCAAAATCCATTGCACATTGGAAGATCTTGAGTTTGGAGGATGGAGCTGAAAGGGCAAACAAAATAGAGTACATGAGTATTTTTGGTAGCCTTATGTTCCTTTGTAACACTAGGATATATGCTTTGTTATTTCACAGTGTTCCAGGTATATTGCTAATACATCATAGTTACATTTGAAGGCAACAAAGAGGATTTTGAGGTATGTTCGTGGAATAATTGATTATGGGATCCACTACTCACAGGAAAAGAATTTGAAGTTAGTGGGATTCAATGACAGTGATTGGGGTAGTAATATTGATGATAGGAAATCCATGAGTGGACATTGTTTTTCTCTTGGTTTAGGTTTGGTGACATGGAGTTCCAAGAAACAAGCTACAATGGCATTGTATTCTACTGAAGCAGAGTATATTGCACTTACATCGATAAGTGCACAAGCATTATGGCTTCAAAAGGTGATAGGAGAGATTAGGGAGAAGCAAGGGACTCCGAATACTTCATTTTGTGATAATCAGAGTACCATTAAGTTGGCACATAATCCTATCCACCATACCAGGTCCAAGAATTTTGACATTAAGTACCACTTCATTCGGGACATGGTAGAGAAGGAACAAGTTAAATTAAGGTAATTCTCCACACATGATCAAGTAGCAGATATTTTTACTAAGGGAGTAGTAAAACCTCAGTTTTTGCTACTAAGGGACTTGATAGTCAGTCCCCTTACCAACAAGGGGAGAATGTTGGAAATCTAGCCAACCATACATTAAAACAAAAATTCGGGCCGTTAGATGATGTTTTCAGCCTTGGAAAGCATCTCCTCTTAGAGGAGACAAAATGAAATCATAGAGCTTCAAAATCTGTGCAATCTGCAAAACAAATGGGCTCAAACGGACACCTGAGTCAAAATTTATGGCCAAAATACTAAGACATGTAATAAACACCGTCGATGTAGATCCGATGGATGTGATTTGCTAGGGTTAGGATTTGCTTTGTTTTTTCTTACTTAAGGCAGTTTTAGGGTTTTCTTTTATGAAGAAGAATGTTTCATTGTAGCAAGTGTGTGTGATCTCTTCCAGAGCCCATGAGGAGATTGTAATAGAGTACTGAAACTCTGCCAAAATTATTCCAAATAATAAGAAGATAATATTTGCTCCAATTTTTTTTTATTGTATTATTGTAAATTCTTGAAAGTGACATTAAAATGTTCCAACTAGGAAGGGACAAAGTTATTGGACCTAAACTTGACTCAAGAACAACAAAGCCTTGACATGGGTAAGAATTGACCACCATCATTTTACATATCTTTACAAATGGAAGGGTATATAGTGCACAACTACATGGTAGACTTTGGATTAGCCACTACTATTATACCAAAGGCAGTATATGAAGCAATTGGAATGTAATAAACTTTCTCGAGTCATGGATTTATACAATTGTATGGTACTCCTATTCAAATCGTTGGTATGGTCAAGGACATACCTATGAAGCTTTACAACCTACCGGAGGTAACAATTATTCAGGAGGTGGTAATGGTTGACCTTTCAAGATACTTTGGTATGTGCCTTTTTAGACAATTCATTGCCAAGTTGGAAGGATATGTGTCCCTAGATTATTCTTATATGGTTATCCCTTATAAAGGTATAAAGGTCAATATCTATGTGAAAAAACCATTTGGCTTCCACATTGAAAATTTTGAAGAAGAAGAAAGGGTTAACTTGGTTGAGGATGATTTGGATTACTTCCAAGAGGTCACAAGACAATTTGAAGAGGTCATCAAAGATTTTCAAATGGAAAACAAATTATTATTGGAGGACTTTAATGCTATTTCAAAGGATAGACCAATATTTTTTTGTGACGCAAGGCTAAATGGTCAGTAATTTTTGGCCACTTCAAAGCAACGAATCTAAGAATAAGGGTGGATGGCTTGTTGTTACAAGAGGAACCTAGAAAGAAATATTTTGATAGCATTTGACAATAACAAGACTATGCTAAATGCCTCTCTAACATGGATATTTAGTCATAAGAGTTTCTAAAGGGTAACCCAATGCACTGGGATGAGGAGAAATTTAGGCTAGGAAGGCACAAAAATTTTACCCCATAGGGCTTGGTCCCTAGAAAAATACTTGAAGGCATGAGTGTAATGCGTGTGAGCTAGCAGTGATCAATGACCAAAATTTTCCAATACTAGTAAATGACTATTATAAGTAGCGTTTGCACAAAATAAGAAATATGCCAATTTGTATTATAAATGTATATAGAAAGGTGTGATAAAACAATTATGGCTATTTTGAGAAGTGGTAACTGGCACATGATAATTTTGAATTGTAAATAACATATCAGCTTGAAATGATATGATGACCCTTAGTTCAAAAAAGTCATATGATATAAAAGACCAAAAAAGTGGTGGTTTGAAACACTATGGACTGAACACTACAGATTCTGATGAAAGAGTGACATATGAGAAATTTTAGAAAGAATGGTAAAAAATTTTGTGAATAGGCAGAATGTAAATAAAGTTGAAGGCAATATATTCATTGGTTGGAACATCTAGTAGATTTTTGGGAAACTACATCAAGTAAATCACATGCAAAATAACCACATAAACTAGATATTTATGATATACTATCATGCTTTTGCTAACTCATCAACATCCAAGAGTCATTTCATGCGAGCTCCGATGAATATTTCAAATGGCTAATGCACAAAAGACATGAAAGTTGCTTTCAAAAAAAGTCATAAAAGACAAATAAGATTGAAGCTTCTTGTGCCATGAGGCTCTGTTGACTCATCGAATTGGAAAAGCAAGTCATTTCTAAACCTTCCTATGATAGTTAAGTTAGACCTTATCATTGGTTGGGAACTTGAAACCTTCCCAATGATAGCTAAAAGGGTTCCACCAATTGTAAGGTTATCCAACATTTAATAGTCATGGACACACTTCCCATGTTAGGGGGTGTGTTCATGGATAATACCATCCTCTTTTGGAAATTAGGTTTGTAACTTACCACATACCTTGTTGCTATTTTAAAATGGCACCAATAATAAGGTAGAAAAGCAAATCCCAAGAACAAAAGATAAAAAATTCAACAAAAAATTTTGAGAGGTTAGTAATCTTGCTAAACCAGACAAAAATATTCCTTAGTTGGCTTGACTACAAAGAGTCTCTACAAGTGCATACAACCTATTTAATAATAAGTGCATGTTTTAAATTGATAAAAATTTCCATACACCTAATAGTCTTGTATGTCGAAAGGGAGTAGTGAGGCCAAGATAGGCAAAACCACTGGCATAGTGCATAAGTAGAAATATGGCAATTATTACAAAAAAGCAACTAAAAAATACCAAAAACCAAGTAAGGAGCATAAGAAAATAGTGGAAAGCATGTGGCTCTACCATGAAAATTCCAATTGGTGAGTAGATGTGGATGAAGGATAACTCATAGTAGGCTCAGCTCTTTGACAAGTATGACGTATTTAATGCAATAAATAAATATATGACCATATTTTCAAGAAGTTAGTGGCTCTAATAAAGGCAAGACATGTAATCAAACCATTGGTCATGAGTCATGCATAATTATTTAAATCTAGGCTAATATTTAAATCTAGGATAATATAGCCCTCAACAAAGGCTATAAAAATGTATGCAAGTTTACTACAATCCACAACATGGCGAGATATTTGAATGAGTTCATGTTTGAAAGAACAACCATGGAAGTGCATGCATGTTTAGAGGTCATTTGCAATTTTGAGGAGAAGCATCTATGCTATGTTATAAATAAAATCACAACAAGCATACATCACCAAGAATCAAGGGCTTGGAACTTTTACCTAAGATAATGTGAGCTATTGTTGATCTTTATCAAGAGGAATTCTTCTCTCCAAGAGCTATTGCGAGTAAAGTATATCCATTTCTACTTTTTTCTCTTCTTCCTTCAATGTCTCCCTCATCTTCTTTCCCCTTTTCTTCCCATTATCATTGATTCCTTTTTTCTAATCTTCTCTGTATTCATCCCCTCACTATTAATTATTTTCTAAATCCCTACCTTGTCTATTCTTCTCCATTATAGAATTTTACCCTTCCACTCACATAATATGTTATGCTTGTTCTTTTTCATATCTTATTCTTTCCATCCTCTTTTTGTCATAGATAATCCCATATTTTATAGGCAAATGGGATGCAATTAGGATAGGGGCATCTTCCAATACATGATCTAAAACCCCATTGATGTCTAAATTTTTTTAAACACTCTTTTCCAAGTTTCCTTCTCCATTGAAACCATTTAACTTTCTAAAGGTTTCTTCCTTTCTCTTCCCCTTGATTCTTCTACTATTTTGACTCCATAACCCAATGGAAAAATATATATGGGTTCTTAATTATGTAAGAAAAAATCCTTTTGAGTAACCAATAATATGGATCGATAAAAAACATGACATAGATAGATCCTAGTATTCTACTGGAGTATCATTTTTTTAAGTTTCCTATTTATAATACAAGGAAATTTTGATAATTACCATACAAATACTGGTCAAAGGTTCAATGGTAACTTAATGGGCCATGTATACAACTAAGGTAGGGAAATTTGACCACTTAAAAGTAGTTGGATTTAGAGTGGCCAAGTACAATGTGACTAGATACTCAAGTTATGAAAGGCTTGAGTGGCTAAGAGTTTAAGTGATCGAAGGCTCTGAACAATATCAATAAGGACTCACACTAGCCTCGAGCAGGTCAATTATATCCTTATGATAAGCAAAAGTCTAAATTAGATGATGAAAAAATGAGGAGAGCTCCTAGACATGTCTCTTTTAGAATAAGATCATGTGTGTCAGAGACATAGGCTACCTGAACACTTCTCAACCATCTAGAATGAAGCAGTTATAGGAAAATAACAACCGGTCTCCCTAAACTTGCAACAACATCAACCACCACTAATAATAAATAAGGGACCTAAAAATTTGATAGCTAGAATAACAATAAGGTATAGTAGAAGGATTCAAGCATGCTTAGGTGGCACAAAGTTGTTGAGGACATGGATGTTGAAGATATTAAATGGTGTAGATCAAAACAACTGGTCAAGATAGAGCAAAAAGTGATTCCCATCCCTTTCAAGCATGTTGATCAAGCATAGGATCTAGACAGAGCTAAGCTATGCTATTTTGTTAGGCCTATGGTAGGCCACCCTTGTAATTATTAGCTAGGCTAGTATAGAAATTTATAAATAACTTAATGTACCTCAATATGAGGGTTGACAATTTAAGTGTTTGGATATTGTATAATACATAATTTTGTTCTATAATTTTAATGAATCAACTTATTGTTTGATCTTTGCTAGCATTGTGTTTTGGAATTCTTTCATTTATGGATGCTTTGTAGGCCCTAGATATTTCTATAAAAGCTTTGTGGGTGGTCTATTCTATTAGGCTTGAGTTGTTTAGATTATCACTCTAGGCTATTGGAATATTAAGGATGCTTAGCATTCATGTGGTTTTTCTTTCTTTTGTAAATATTTGCTTAGGGTGCTAAGGGCTATTGCAGTAGTAGAGGGATTGATATGAGCATAATTTACATACTATAATGGTTTTCTTAGTAAATGGTTTGTTAGGCCCTATATGTAGTTTAGTTGTAGTGTATTTTGTATTGTATCCAGTGATGTTAGCTAAATATCGTCTACATGTAAATCCACATTTCTCTCCCTTATATTCCTAACCATTCATTTTTCACTTTAGTATTACCCCATTTATTTTATTTTTTGTTTTACAATAAGAAACTAGCCTTCTCTAAGGTTGGCTAGGAAGAAATCCTGAACCATCCAGTCTTGGACCTTGAGGTTTAGGGTGAACTATCATCCACTAGGAATATCATAAACCAAGAATTCTTCTTATTCTCCCTTAATTTTTTTAAGTGATGTATGAAATGATAATTCATGGTTGTGATGACCCTATAATTTTCCTTTATTTTATCCCCCCACGTTAATTAAAACCTTATAATAATCTCACTCAAAGATGTGCTTGGCAACTATTGATGAGACAATTCATTCAATAGAGAAAAGAGGAGACCTAGGCATGTTTCTTAAATTAGATATGCATAAAGCCTATGATAGAGTCTCATGGAATTTTCTTTATAAGGTTATGCATAAGTTTGGTTTTAGTGGCCAATGGAGAAAATGGGTTAATATTTGTATTTCTTCAATCAAAATTTTCAGTCATTATAAATGGAAAACCTTGTGGTTGCTTTGGGAGCCAAAGAGGTATAATAAAAGGGGATCCTCTATCCCATTATATTTTTATTTTAATGGTTGAATCATTATGAATATCAATGCAAGTAGCCACAATTATAGGTAGAATCAAAGGTGTCAAACCAGCAAGGAGTTTGAAACTAGTTTCATGTCAGTAGTTTGTGGATGATACTTTCATTATGGGAGAAGCCACATGTAGAGAGGCAAGGGAAATAAAATATATTATCTATAAATATGAAAGGGATATAAACCAATTGATAAAATTCATTACAAGCAATATATATTGTGTGAACACAAAGAAACAATTACAATTGAGGATTGCAAAAAATTCTAGTTAGAATATTGCTAATCTCTGATCCATTTACCTTGGTATGCCACTTTTTTTGGGATGAATTAAGGAGGAAATGTGGTCTCCAGTGTTGGATAGGATTCAAAGGAAGTTGGCAGGGTGGAAAGGCAACTTCCTTAGCCAAGCAGGAAAATACAACTACTTCAATCAACCTTAGAGAGCATGCCAATTTATTATGTCTATTTAAAATGCCCTCCAAGGTTAGAAGGATGATAGAGAAGACATTTAAAATATTTCTATGGACTGGGGCTAAATACAAGCAAATAATTCCTTTAGTGGCTTGGAATAGAGTTTGCACTCTAAAGAAACTTGGAAAATTAGGCCTAAAAATTTTACAGATCTTTAACAAAGCCTTAATATCAAAAACTGCATGGAGACTTTCCACACAAGGAATTTTGTTGTGAAAAAAATTATGAAAGTGAAGTACTTAGAAAATCATATTCCATTTTTTAGAATTGTAATTTCTCCTAGAGGATCAACCATATGGAATGCAGTGCTAAAAATGAGAAGTTTTCTAAGGAGTAATATAATATGGCATATAGAAGAAGGGAAGGAAGTTTTCTTTTGGAAAGATTCTTGGATCCTTCAGGAACCTCTAATAAATAAACAAGATTTTCAAGAGTTGTGGGTTCCACTGGTAACTAAATATGGGAAAAATTCAAGGATTATATAGAATTTCTTTATGGTAGAAAGAAATGGAAATAACTTTCTTTAGATTTAGATGAAGTTCATAATCAGCAAGGTCTCATGAGTTTAAATAAGTTGATTAGGAGCTTCCACATCTCCCAAACAAACAAAGAGGATTATTTGTTATGGATCCATTCTCTAAAAGGACTCTTCTCAGTCAAATTAGCCTATGAAGCTCATATTTTACCTAGAGGAGGATCTTATCCAATGAAGAAGGTTTGGTCCCCTGATATTCTGTCAAAGACTGCTTGCTTTCTTTGGTTATGCCCTCAGAATTAGATTTTAACAATAGATCATTTATGCAAAAGAGGGTTCCAAATGACAAATATATGTTCTTTGTACCATAAGTATGTTGAGTCATTAGATCACTTATTCAACCATTGTGAGGGTTCAAACAAATTTTTCTATGCTATAATGAACTCTCAGTCAAGTGGAGCATGCCACAAACCTCTAGAGATTTTTTTAACCAATGGATATCTCCCTTTTTAAGTGAGATCCTAAAGAGATTATGGAGCCTAATTCTCCCTCACTATATATGGGGCATATGGTGGGAAATTAATAAATGCATATTTAGGAATAAGATAAGGATGAAGTATTCCCCCCTGTCTGTTGGCCCCACCCCTGATGTGGCTATTTCCTCGGCTGGTTCCCCTGCGGCTTCCATATCCAAGGAGTCCCCCCCGCACGATGGCTCCCCCACCTCGAAGCACCGCAGGCCAACCCAAAAGTGCAAAACTCTGGCCCAGGGCACAGGTGGGGCTTCGACTCCTAGAGGTGCCCACAAAGACCCCTTCCCTGGTAGCAGTAGGGCTGCTGGCAGTGCCAAGAGGTCCAAATAGGAAACCTCGAAGCCTGTTGATGTCAGTTTCGAGGCAGACAGCAAATTGCAAAACCTAGCTATTAGAGGCCTCCTCGATGCAGCTATCGGATCTCTGAACATGGCTGCCCAAGCAGCCTCCTTCGCTGCCACTGCCCTGGTTGAGCTCCGATGCAGGCTAGGTGACGGCCCCGACAGGGAGTAGCTTGATCGACGTGGGGCCCTATCTGGTCAGGGGTGACCGCTGGGCCCAGTTTTTCTTGGTGTCCAGCTTCTACGATCTGTCAGTGGCAATTTCTCATTTTGATGGCTTTTAGCCAGGGTTTTGTTGGCGTATAGCTATTTTTGTAGGGCCCGAGGCTAGGGCCCTGGGCCCTGGCTTGTTGCCTTCGACGCAGCCCTATTTTATGGTTTGCTATTTCAGTCTTGGCTGATGCTGTAACTAAGGTTTTGGGATCCTATTTAAAAAACCCATTGTAAATATATTGTTACTTACCAAAAAAAAAGATAAGGATGAAGTATATATATTCAAAATAATCAAATATATTATTGAATAAAATCTATCCATTATCCCATAGGTTAAAGGGTATGACAAAAGATAATAAATAATAATTGTTGAAGGGTGGAAGGTAAAACAATCTAAACCATGCATAACAGACTTATCCCAAAAAATAATTAACACAATATGGATGAAACCCATACAAGGTTGGATAATACTTAACTTTGATGGGATAGCCAAAGGAAATCCAGAAAGAGCAGGAGGGGGCGGAGTGATTAGAGATGATAAAGGATAAATTTTATGGGCTTATGCATAGGATTATGGAATTTATACCAACCATATGGTAGAATCCAAAGCTCTTTTTTTAGGAGTTCAACAATTATATGATAGAGGTTATAGAAAAGTTATGGTCCAAGGGGACTCTCTAAACATTATTAGAGATTTGAATTCAAGAGAAACAAAGAATATATTTATACTTAATATTATAAAGAACACTTTAAGGATCCTAAAAGATATGAGTGATGTTGTAATTGATCATATCTATAGATAAGGTAATTATGTTGTTGATGTTATGGCCAATATGGGGGTGGATAGTGGTCAAAACAAAATTTGGAATGACAAATTTCCACTGCCATTACAAAGAATAGTTGCATTAGAGACTGAAGGTCAACCTAGTAGATTGAATAATATCATATATTGAATGAAGTGGGTTGTCAATTTCTATTAAGGTCATTGAGCTAAAATACAATGCTTAATCTAAGTTTAGTCTATTTAGGTAGTATTATTGTAATTCATTTTTTTGTTAGTGTATATTTAGCATCATTCATTCCTAGGAGGAAAGGTGTGTGATTTTTGTTGGGATCTCTTTGGCCTGTGGTTTTTATTTTGCAATATGATCAGGGTTCTCTTGTAAAAGGGTTAGGTCCCCTTTCAAAACCTTATTTTTCACCCAATATAAAAAGAAAGATGTGCTTGGCAACTGATGAATTTCATTCTTCCTATTTTTCCATATAAATTGTCATGCTATATTATTATTGAATTCATAATATTGGATAATTTAACAATCATCATTAGCTCTAGATCACCTATAGGCCTCTGAAAGGCTTAGGCTTATAAATACAATATCTTGTAAATTTGTAATTACTTGCAGATATACCAAGCAATGGATTTATAAGGTTGAACCTTTCCTCAGCTGACTAGGTAGCCATGAGAAAATATGTTCCAATCATCATCAAGTCTCAATCATCTAATAGATCCTTGAAATATCTAGGTCTATTGATCCAATATCTAGTTAATATATAATCATTTATAGGTTTACCAAACATTGGATCAATGGAGTTGGACCTTTCCATAGCCTATTAGGAAACCATGAGAAAACTCATTTCCAACCCATTTCCATATGACCTTTATCATGAATCACCCACCATGGCCAAATTCTTAATGACTATTAAAGCATTTGATCACCAATAGCTTCTTTAAAAATTCCTACTAATACTGATTAATAAGTTGATAATGATTTAATTCTCTAGAAAACATTAAGACTTTTGCCTCAGCCCTTCTGATCATGTCTATTCTAATTTTTCATTTGCATTTCCCAACATGTTGTCATCTGAATTGGGACCTTCAATCCTTTGCCTTAAAAATATTTAGATATCTTAAAGATCTGATAGATAATAAAATGAGGGTTTTATAATAAGGAAACTAGTGGTTGGAAATTCTCCCAAATTATCACATAGGTATATTTTCTAGGATCAAATATTAATCACTAATAATAAAGTTCACAATATTACACACCAAGGTTATGCATAATGGCTAATCATCGTTAATTAACGAATATATGAATTTTTTTAATTTGAAATTGGTTAATATTGGGGACCCTTTATCGGGATCCATTGCCCAAAAATTTTAGGTGTAAATTTTTTTGGGGTAGATTCGCCCCAATTTTATAATAATTGGATCATTTTAAGTTTAAATCTCCAATATTATCCCTAATAATAGGGGACCTTTTCACCTTGAAATTATAAAGAATTTTGGATTTCAAAACTAATTTGCCCCATTTTTATAAATACATTTTAGGGCCAACCCCTTACGCATAACCTTGTTTCACACACAAAATATAAGATATTATTGCTAAGAAATCTACTAATGCATGCATGAAGCTATGCATATTCAATGGTTTACCACCAATATAAAAATTAATATGACCCCTTGCATGAATTCCTCTTGACATTGTCTATCTAACATAACTCTTCACTTTCCTACTTGACACCTAACATCTATGACTCTTCACTCACTCACTTGACACTTTGCACTCTCACAACTCACACCTCACACTTTGCACACTTGCACACTTTATTACATAACACATGGACACTCCTCACATATTGACACATACATTAGACATATTGGCACATACATTAGACAAATACTTAGAACATTTCCTAATCTAAAAAATCACTCCCTAAACTATGCACACCCTAAATTATTACATGACCCAATAATGTAATGTTTCTAACACCCCCTTATATTACATTATTTGGTAAAAAATAAAAAGTCTCATTTTATTCTCCAATATAAATCTTTGTCTTCTCAAGATTATCCAATATGAAAAATTATATTCTTTTAGTTTCCAATGTCGTTATGCATGTTGGTATTTATTTCATTTCTATATCTCCTATTTTGTAACAGTACACCAGCTTCTTGTCCAACCAACCTAGACACTCCACCTTTTCAGCAAGAAAGACACTCTACATGGCACCATTTTTTCTTTTTAAATCTCCATTGAATAAGGAATTGATTACACAATTAGTACCATATAAAAAAATTGTCCCAAATTTCTCTCTTTATGAAAAACAATGTTTCAAAAATCCTTTGAATATCGGCCTTGCTCAAAGCACAAATTTTAACCATAACATGATCATGACTATTCTTAGGAGAACCATTGAATGCTTTATTCTATGCAATTTTAATCCAGTTTTGTTTCAAATACCATTTCCATAATGTAATAGTTATAAACTTTAATGTTTATGTGTTTTGTCCACATAATACTTGCATTAATAATTCCCTAAATATCGCTATCGACTCCTATCACTGTGTTTTCTTCTATGATATTCCTTATCATCCAAATGGTCACATATGTACCAGTAACAATTGTAACAATCCATGAAACATTAATACAAGTAACATCAATAAATATAATATCTCTTTTAGCACATGCATTTAGTTTTTCTATCAACTCTTATTAGTGTTTCTCAACATAATAATTCTTCTTGATATTTTTCTTGTTGAGTTTGCATTACTCTTAACTTCTCTTGGTTTTGAAAATTTATCTCTAGTGCACTCTTTGGGCCTAATGTTATCTTCATCTTCTACATCAGTCTTTTCATTTTTTAGCTTAATAATCTCCTCCATAAATTTTTGCTTAAGTAATTCCAGTGTTTGGTAAATCAATGGGTCTTGATAACCTGCATCCATTTGTTGTTCATTATTATATTCTTTGATGTTTTTAACATTTATTTTTTTTACAATGTTGCTTTAGGATCTAAAGGATATTGACCTTTTTTTATACATATGAGTTGGAATATTTGACATCTTTGGATTCTCACCTTTCATTTCTAGTGATATTATGCCTTTGAAGACATATAACACTACTCTTCCTCTAGAGGAGGAACACTAGCCTTGATGGATAAGTGTTCAAACCCAAATTTTATTGCATGATTTGAATAGCAACCAATGGATTTATATTGGAACCACCATATGGACCTTAGAATCTCATGGTTGCTTCTATTCTAGAAGACTTTGAGTAACTATCCCTTTCTCTTGATTTGTTTCTCTATAATTAGTTAACTTTTAATTCAAATTTGTGTTCCTTAAAATATTTTAAATACCTTTAATTATCTTTATTTTTATTTCAATATTTTTTTCTTCCTTATAACTCTCAAATTAATTTGCTTCAATGATTAATCTTTCTTTTTATTCACTTCAATAAATATTCAAAATTTTAATCCAATTAATAAATCAAGCATTCATTAAATTATTCTTTCAACCAATTCGTCTCTTCTAATATATTAAAAAAATATCTTACAAATTTTCTCCTCCAAAAATATTCTTTACCTCTCCATTATTATTTCTTAAAATCTCTTTTTTTATTATTATTAATTTAATAAGCTATGTGTGGCTTCTATTGGGGGCCACTCCCATTACAAAATAAAAACATTACATTGCTCTCATTACATTTCTAACAAGTTAATTAAATCATATCCAACTTTGTCTTTCTATCATAGATATTCTTCGTTTACCCTTCTATCAAATACATTCATCATCTTCCTCAAACTACTAAGTTTCCACAATCAACTTCTTTTATATCAAATGCCTTAAAAGTTTTAAATTCTGTCAAGATGAAATTCAACACTGCCAACGGCTAAAATATTTGTTTCCAAACTTCTATATCCAAAAATATCTTGTCTATAACAACCTCACGATTTCTTAATACCTTTTTTTTGGGTTCTTATTCATTCCCCTAATATTCCAAGATATTATTTTCATTATCATTTTTTTATTATATTTATGGGTTTAGTCCCACTTCTTGTTAACACTTGTGATATTTGCTTTTGTTTTCCTATATCAATATCCATTTGTGTGTTTTTTTATCTTTATTTTTGCTTCTTAGGTCTTCCTCTCTTTTTTTCATTCTCAGCAATACTATCATCTTCATCAATCTCTTCGATATTCTCACACTACTCATAGTAATATTGATCATATTTAGATTTTCCTTGTTCTGAAGGATCTGAAGTGCAAGGAATAACCTCAAAAGAATAATATTCTTTGTATTTCCCTAGAGACTCTAAAGTGCAAGGATGCTTTTATGTAGCAATTACCTTCTTATTTTTCCCTAAAAAACCTAAATTGTTATGGGTTTCCTCCAACCTCATTTCTATATTATTCTGCTCTCGAAACCTTAAAGTGCAAGGGATAACATCTTCACCACTTTCACTTTTATTTTTTGAAGAGGATTCTATACTACTTAAGGAAAATGAAGATGATTTACCTGGAATAAACTTGACATTTTTTTCTATCTTTGTTTTGGGTTTTATTTCCACATCTTCTTTTGCACCTTTAATTCCTTCTAACCTTGCCAATTGATATTGTCTATAGGATTTATTTACCTCTTATTTTGGAGTGGAATATCCTTGATCTAATATAGCTTCTATTATTGAATGTTTTCCTTCCTTCGTCTGGAATTTTATCTCATGGCTAGAATTTTTGTCTCTTTCTTCATAGTTTTTACTTTGCAGACTCTTGCCATGTGTCCAATATCAAAATAATTGTGGCAATGAAATGCTATATTTTCATAATTTACTTGTTGATCTCATTCTCTTGATTCAAATTTAATTGTAATGGATTGTGGTAAAGGTTTTGAAATATCCATAGCAACACATATACGAGTATATATAGCATGTTTTCACTCCTTAGTTGTTGGTCCTTCATTTATGAATTCCCCTAGGGTATTTCTAATATTTTTCAAAACATCCTTATTTATAAGCTGATATGGAAGTCGAAAAAGCCTAACCCGTACTAGAATCTTCTTAATAGTTTTTTATTCAACAAAAAAAATTCATTCCATGGTCTCAAATAAAGTGCATATGTTCCTCTAAACTATAGGCCACCAACCATTATTTTATCCCTAATTTTTTATATGGAAAATATGATGAGTAAAAAACCTTTAAGAAGAAAAATTCACAAAATAATTTGAATTCAATCCCCACTTCTACTTGATCCAATTTTGAATCTCCAAAACCCTGGCCATGATCTATGGAACTTACATATTAGCCCTATAATTTTAAAAACCATTATATCATGCTCAATCATCTCATCCTTGATACTTACTTCTGGTGTACCATCAGGTACCTAGATCGAACTTACCATGTATTGTTGAGCAAGGTGCAGCAACAATATTGTCATTGTTGTCAACACACTTATATGAATAGGTTGATGTAGTGGACAGTTGTTCGGAGGTTTTTTGGAGTATTTAAAATGATGTTCAATGCTTATGAAGATGTTTTTCATGTTCAGGTGAAGTTGTTGCAAGTTGTTTGTGCAAATTTGCAAAAGTTGAAAAAATCATCAAGAAGTTGTCAAAAAATTGCAAAAGTCATCACGGACGTAGTTGGATAGGATGGATCAGTTTGGAACATGCCAAAATTTCAATAAAAATTCCATAACAGCGTTGGAGGTGTCGGTACAGTGTTTTATTGATTGGTGACATTTTTGGTATCTTGGCGGATGATTTGGCAAGTGGTTGTACAAGCCAAAAAAGGGCAGTTTTTTCAAAAGCACTGCGAGCAAACCGAGAAGAATTTGATAGTGAAATTTTAACTGGATGTGGTAGTTATATTTAATAACATGTGTTCCAAATTTCCACAAAAAAATATAAACGAGGTGAATATTACAATCATTGCAAGACAGTCACAAAAACGCTCTTTTTGGAAAAAGTGTGTCAGTAACAGTTTTCGTGGAGGTGGTACAGGCGAACCGTGAGGAGTTATATAGTGATATTAGGAATGGATGTAGTAAGTATTGCATATATTCTACGTTTCAAATTTTGAAGAAAACATAGTTACGAGGTGAAATTTATGATTGTTGTAAAAACGGTACAGGTCACTTTTATGTCAATTTGTTCCACTTGTGCAAAATCCTTTAGTTGGTCGTTGCAACCTTGCAGAGTCGCCAGAGCTTTGGTTTCAGTGTTGTTACACCTTCAAGGCATCAAATAGAGCATATTTCATTTTTGTTTTGAGGTTTCACGTGGCTCCAAAGTAAGAGAACGAGTAAGGTGTCAATTCTTTGCATGTGACGTGTTTGACGAAATGCCTTCTAAAAATAAAAAAAAAGGAAGTTATATTGTTTTAAGAAGCTTCATTAAAGAAAATATTTTTAAAATTTAAAATGGAAAAATGAAGTTATACTGTTTTAAGAAGCTTCATTATTGAAAAGTGGGGACTTTATTTTGTGAAGAGAGAAGTGTGTGTGGAGAAAAATAAAGAGTGAAAATCCGTGATTTTTGGAGAGTGGTGAAAAATATCACTTCAATATTTTGGGTATAATTTTCTCATATGATATCCATTTTGGCTAAAATTTTGAGAGGAGTTCGCAGACAATGTGCTGCACAATAACCAGAAAGCGTTTAGAAATTGGTAGAATGAGTTAAGAGAAAAATCATTTTTTTGTGAGAAGAGAAGATTCAAATTCTGAGTAATGTAGAGAGAAGGATGTTATACTGGGTGAAATAGAAAGTTTTAGATTTTAAGCTTACATACCATAGAGGTTTCTAGTTTTAGTGAAGACATTTATATATGTCATTTTATTATCAATATCAAAATCAAGTGGATGCTTGGTAGAGGGGTTGGTGCTCCTTTCTGTTGGTGTAGATAAATCAGGGGTTGGTGCTCCTTCCAGTGGGTGTTGGTAAATTGATTGTAAAGTTTGTGCTTTGCAAAGGCTGGATTTGGATGGGAGTCCAAACAGTAATTTTTGGGGATGTAGCCAAATCGGTGAACCTCAGTACATCTTGTGTTGTGTGATGTTCTCTTGTTATACTTACTTTATTTGGTTTTATGTTTTCATTGTTTTGGCTTTGAGTGTTGAAGATTTAAGTTTTAAAGAGCTACACTGATTCACCCCCCTATGAGTGTCATTGTGAGACTAACATGTATTTTCTATTTCACTTATATCTAACTTGGGCCTTCATACTTCCAACTAGGGCATTTGGATATCTGGCTAGGGTATCCTCACTTCTTATTAGGGCTTTCAAAAATGACTTTCCTTCCATAATAGCTAATGGGGTTTTCTTTTGGCTTGCACTCCCTCTTGGTTCACACTCTCTCTGCCCACACTTGCTCTTGCTCATAACTTACACTCTCTCTTGCCTCACACTTGCTCTTGACTTACACTTCCTCCTGTCTCACAATTACCCATGTCTCTTCTTTTTTTCAGTGTTTCTTCACTTCAACAATTTTTTGGAAATAATGTTTCATGCAATCATGGTAAGATTTTGGAGCATTGATGCACTCTAGATGAACCTACCACTCTTTTGACATGATTGAACCTTGGTTTGCACTCCCTCTTAGTTTACACTCCATTTTGGTTCACACTTTCTCTTGCATCACACTCTCTCCTATCTTGCACTCACTCCTAGCTTTAACTCCCTCTTGGCTCACAATTGCCCTTGTCTCTTCTTTTTTTGGTGTTCCTTCATTCCAACAATTTTTTGAAAACAATGTTCCAAGAATTTATGGTAATAATTTGAAGCATTGATGCGCTCTGGATGAACCTATCACTCTTCTACCATGATTGAATCTTGGCTCGCACTCCCTCTTGGTTCACACTTCCTCTCTAATCTCATTCACTCCCAAATTGCACACTCACTCTCAGCTTGCACTCACAATCACTATTGCACTTACTCTTGGCTTGTGTTTGCACTCACTTTTGGCTACACTCACAATCACTTTCAGCTATACTTACTCACACTTGTTGCATTTACTCCCAAATCATGCTCACACTTTCTACTAAACTTACTCCTAGATCACGCTCGCAATCGTTGCTACAATTACTCCCAGCACTCACACTCACTAATGCACTTACTCCAACTTGCACTCGCACTCGTCACAATTCTTCAAAACTCTTTTCCAACAATTAAAATTCAATTTGTTCTCTTAAAAAAAGCTTTATTATTCTCTTATTATTTCTCAAATAATTTTTCCTTACCTTAGCAATTCTTCTCCAATTTCTTCTACAATTTGGGTGACCTCAACCCCTCAATCTTCAATATTCATCCTTATTTTTCTTATTCTTCTTCAATATTCAATATTTTTACAATTTGGGTAACCTAAGCCCTTTAATATTTAGTCTTTTGGCTTCTTTTTTCTCTATTTCAATCTTTAATATTTTGCATGCCCAATCTTCAATCTTCAATTTTTAATATTCAAAATTGTATCTTTGAATTTTTGAATATAACTTTAGTGCTACAATTATGACATGACCCTTTCTTCTTCAAGGCATGGTTTCCTATATTTACGGTTCTCTTACCTTTAGTATTCCTATTTCAGGGCTTGACTACTTACAAGTATGATATTTTCACTATTTATCTTTTGCAAATATGGCCTTCCTTAATCAAGGCTTGGCTCCTTCAAAAACATAATCTTCTCAATTTTATGCTCTCACAAATTCTACAAACTCTCACAATAGCTATGAACCAAGATGGATTTTTCTACTATGGTTCTGATACCACTATTAGTAATTCTCCCATATTATCTCACAGGTATATTTCCTAGGATCAAATATTAATCACTAACTATAAAGTTCACAATATTTCATACACAAAATATAAAATATTAGTGATAATAAATCTACAAATGCATGTACGAAGCTATGCATATTCAATGCTTTTTATAATTATTTGCCACTAATATATAATTAAATGCAAATCCTTATATGCATGCCTCTTGACCTTCTCTCTCCTACATAACTCTTCACTTGCCTACTTGACACCTAACATCTATGACCTTTATTCACTCAACACTTTGCACTCTTACAACTCACACCTCACACTTTACACACTTGCACACTTTATTACATAACACATGGACACTCCTCACATATTGACAGATACATTAGAAAATATATAATACACTCACTAATCTAGTAAATCACTTCCTAAACTATGCACATTGATAGGGAAACAAATAATGATAGTGGTTGACATTTTGACATTTTTTAATTTGCATTTAATGTGTTCTCCAAAATTTTCCTTCTTAGGTGTTGTAATTGGCTATAAACAACCCCTATTCTGAATGGAAAAAACATCAATATTCTCTTTGTGATTTGTATTTTCTCTCATGTTTGTATCATCTAGTTTTAGAGCAATATATCCCCCTTCCTTTGATTTTCTTTCATTCGTTATTTTCATTTTGGCATTCTTTTTTGGCAATTGTGTTGACCATTGTCAGGCTAGGTTTTGAATGTGTTTCCACAATATTTGGTTGCATTTTTATATATATGTTTTTGGCCTTTGCAGACTATGTGTTGAAGCTCTAGCATTTGATCCTTTATCAATTTTCTCTTAAGGTTCCATATCCCTTTTTTTTTCTTAGGGTTCCATGTCTTTTTTTCTTGAATGAGATAAAGGTCTTCTTGTTCCAAGTTTGTTGTTTGTTTTGAAAATAACAACCCTCCATTCTGCTTGAAAATACCATGACATTAATCATAATGGTGAAATTGGTTGAAAGAAAGTATTATCTTCCTCTAGGGAAAATTGGTTTAGAAGGGGAATGAGAAATATTTTTCTAGTGGATCCTAGTATGGGTGTTTGCACTTTTCTACCTACTTATAAAAAAATATCCTCTGGTTTTGTCTTTTGAGTTTTTTCTATGAGCTTTGAGTTTGTAGTTTCATGGGTTGTTCAAGAGTAATTCAACCATAACTTTGTAAGAGATTTCATTACACTTGGTAGCCACCTACTTTGGCCTTGATATTATTAGCCCTATTGTATTTGTCCCACAAAATAGAGCCACATATCCAACCCACATGGTTTATGCATATTGGATCTATTTCAACAACAAGATTTTAATAGTTCCTTCACACCTAGTTTTAAAAATTGTTTTGTTGGACTTTAGTTTTCATGTTTATGTTTTGCTCACATCATGATGTTAACCTTTGGAAGAGCTATTTACCCATTTGCTTTCACATCATCTATTTCTTTATTTGAGACATCCCTAGATTCAGGAACCCTGGCAAGCATTTATTTAATTTTACCCAATGTTCTAGAAATGAGAAAAGTCATTTTTTCTTGTGGAATTTACTCCCACCGTTGTTTTCTCATTTTTCAATTATATGTTTTAGTCCGCTTCATGGAGAATCTACATTCGGTTCACCTAACCCTTTTTATGTTCCATCGGCCACTTTTCACAAAAAACCCCAAAATATCATTTTCCATAATAAACCCTAGTCATCATTTTCTACAACAAAACATAGCAACCATTTTTTCCAACAACCCCTCGTAGCCATTTTCCATAGCAAACACTAGTAGCAATTGTTCACAGCAAACCCTAGTAGTTGTTTTCCACAGCAAACCCTAGCAACCATTTTCCATAGTAAACCCTAGTAGCTATGTTATATAGCAAACCCTAGAAACTATTTTCCACAACCATGACCATATGGTCTCTAGATCTACCAATGTCAAATACATACTTTGACATATCTAGTGAAGATTTTGTCATAGTTTTGGTTGTTTTATGACCACTTTTCATATTTTTGGTATCCCCTAATTACTCATCAACTCATCATGCCTCAACCACCTCCCTTCTAACATTAAACCATCATCACCTTTGTTTTTGAGTATGTGTGGTCTATCGGCTACATTTTAGTTCATTAAATTTACATGTTCATCGAGGATTATTAAATTATATGTCCCCCATGATTTTTAGGAATGAAAATTATTATCTTTATATTCAATTTCTTTCAACTTGTTCATGTGTTGAAAAAGGAGGAAGGCACTTATTTATTTTATAAAACAAAGGCATAAATATTAAAAGTGAATATTATTTGATACTCTAGATGTAAAAAGAGGGATTTTATCAAGTTGCAAGCTTACTACAATGGTAAGGGCTTTGGGATATCTTTGAGAGGTCCAAGGTTCAAACCCCACTTCGTATGAGGGGGCTAGGATCCCTCATAATAACCTGTATAAACTCATTGAAAAACAAATTATCCCTCCTATTTTTTTCAACAAGACCCTATATTTTTTTTTATTTTATGGTTGTCAGTAAGCTCTTTTTGAGTTGGATCTAGTAGAAGGTTTATCTTTTTTTTTTTGTAAAGGTCTCCTTTGACCTATGGTTCTTTGAAACTTAGGTTGTCCAAACTATTGTAAACCTACTTGTTGTATCTTGGAGTACATTTTTGGTTGTACCCAACCCTCCTTTGGTCCACCTTTGACATCAAACATGTATTTTAGCACTTTTATTTTGTGTGATTTGTTTCATGAGGTAATATTTCTATTTTATTTCTTAAGGTTGTTCCTCATTTTTTGAATAGTATATTTTATTCCAATTTCTAAATCCAAGGCACTATCCTTCATTGTCTCTCTCATTGGATTTCAACATTTTAGTTCATTTTATATTTGCTCACAATACCATGGACCTTCTATATGTGATCACTAGGCTTCGCAAGGGTACTCCTACCATCAAAGTTGTCTTTCAATTTTTTAATACCATTAGTTTGGTTCCACATTAGCTTCTAATTTTGACCCACTAGATCCTTGACTATCTTTGCATCTGTATTAACCACTTCAACATTCTCCTTTGGTGGTTTCTAAATTTTATTCCTTTTTGTATTTGATTTTCTTTTCTTTTTGTTCATATTTGAGTCTAATTATTCTATGGTGGGGAGAAATGATATGGATTAATTAATGATAGTGTCCAATATTTTGATATTTTCATTTAATATTTTGTTCTTTGGAAGGTTCCTTCATGGGTGTTGTAATTAGCTATAAATAGGCCTTGTTCTGAATGAAAGAAAAACATCATTATTCTCTTTGCAATTTGTGTTTTCTCTTATGTTTGTATAAAACACCCTAAACTATTACATGACCAAATAATATAATATCCCCAACATATTTTAGGCAATTAAGAATACCCAACCATCATTGTTCTTGATTTTGCTACTTTGCCTAGTGAACCACCAAGGGGTTCAAACCCCTCAATATCCAATATCTTGCAAACATGTAAATGCTTCCAAGTGTTCTAATTAATGGATAGATGGTTTTGAACCTCCATGGTTGCTGCACTAGGTAACCTAAGCTAGTCAACTCACCAACTACCTTTTTTCTAATCTATTTGTGTTGCCTGGTAGATCACTGGGAGGCTTAGGTGTCTTATATCCACTATATTGTAGATGTATAAATATATAAAAGTGTGACAACTAATGGATATAAGGTTTTGAACCTCCTGGTAGGTACACTAGGCAACTACTTCCTATGAATCCATATTGCCTCATACCATTGAGAGGTTTGAATCTCTCTATGTCCAATACCATATGGATATGTAAATATTTACATATGTGCCAGGTAGTGGATAATAGGATTTGAACCTTCTATTGGTGTATTACGAAACTATGGAGGTCTTAAAATTAGTACATTTTACCCTTAATATCTCACAATAAATTTAATTGGTTGTCTCATACATCATTGTGAGGTCCAAGCTATGCAAACCAATATTTTTCAAATATATAATTACTTGCAGATTTGCTAGGCAATAGTACAAGAGTTTGGCCCTTACAAGAGTTTATCAAGCAACCAAGCTTCATCACCACTTAAATGACACACCAATATATTCCAAGTCCTTTATTCCTACAATATTTCTTCCCTCTTGAATCAAATAAATTTCATTTGGTTTCCTTATACACCATTGTGGGGTCCAAGCCATGTGAAACATTGTCTTACAAATATGTAGTTACTTATATTTTTTCAAAAAAATGCTACATTTGGTTTGGCCCTCACAAGGGTTTATCAGGCAACTAAAACTAACCTCCACTTCTCACTTTCTCTTTGCCTACTTATAGACCCTCAAGAAGGTGGGATACAGTTGATTAGAAATTTTTAAGTGCATAATATCCTATGGATGCACAAAGTAGTTTATCAATATTTTCATCATCTCTCGTTGATTTATAAATTGGCTAAGGAACACCTCCAAGGTTATCCACATATACTTATCACATCTTCATATTCTTATCACTTTATAAGTCATCAAGAAGAGCAACTATTTATTATCATTGTTTTATGCATATATAATATTTTGTATACATGCTAGGCAATGATGAGAAATACTCCCTCTTCTTAGAGGCCTATATGAAAACCAAAATAGGTTCCTCTTGAGTGTCCATGTTTGTAAATAGGCACCTATCATAATGTTGCACTACCATACAGAATCACAAAAAGAGATGACTTTTTTAACCATTATTTTGTAGATATATAATTCTTTATACATATGTCAGGCAATGGTTAGAATTATCATATCTTTTTGGTAGTCTGTAAGGTAATTGGGTAAGACCTTAGGATCCATTTTAATATTCATCTAAAGGAATATCTTCCTTCCATCCTATCTATGCACTTGGAATTAATTCATTAAATCTATAATATTCTATCTTAAAAAGAAACCATCTTTGCTTGCCCATCACTTCTTATATACCCTCACAAAGAGTGGATGTTTTCAATCATTACCTTTCACATGTATGACGTCTCATAGACACACTAGGCCATGGTAAAAAAATTATTCCTCGTCGATGGTCCATAAGATGAAATGGACAATATTAATGCATCCCCTAGCTATATCTAGGGTAAATACTCTTATTTCCCACTAGGGAGTAGACAATTGCTTTAAAAACAAAATTGCTTCAAGTGAACCACCCATCTCAAACATGCAATCTTTGCTTCATCGAACTAGAAGCATTGACATTTCCAACTACTATTTTTACGAATATATAATACCTTTTTACATATGCATCCTCGCTTTCATTAGAGATTGATGCTTTTTCATTTACCCTAGGCACATTTCTAGGGGTAAATTTTTCATTCACTTGAAATATCACATTTTTTCCCTATTAAGGGCATGCAATAATTTAAATACACATATAAAATTCTTTAATAAGTCATCTATTCTTGGGATCATTTTCTTTGATGGCATTGACATTTTATACTTATTTTTATCATCTATAAATTCCCTTATGGAATTAACATTAAAAGTACCTCTTGAACATATATATTTTAAGGTCCCCATGTGGCATACACATTTGAATTCCTTCTTGGGTATTAACATTTTGAAGTCCCCCTATGGCATAGACATTTAAAGTCCCTCTTGATCATAGACATTTTGAAGTCCCCTTGTGGCATAGATATTTCAAGTCCATATGACAAATAGATATTCTGAAGTCCCCCTATGGCATAGATATTTGAATTCCCCATATGGCATAGACATTATATTCCCTCTTAGGCACAAATATTTTGAAGTTCCCCTATGGCATAGACAATTTGAAGTCCCCTTATGGCATAGACCTTTTGAAGTTCCCTTGTGGCATAGACATTTGAAGTCCCCCTATGGCATAAACATTTAAAAGTATCTCTTAGGCATAGAAATTTTGCAGTTCCTCTTGGGAATTTACTAATTGAAGGCCCCCTATGGAATTTACAAACAAAAGTTCCCTTGTGACATTTACTAATTAAATTCCCCCTATGGATTCTATTAACCAAATTACTATATATCTCGTTGTATTATCTTGTACATATTTCAGTTAAAATATCATCATTACCTAAATACTTTTCATATATCTAGCTATAAGGCCATCACATGGGAATGACACATAATATAAATACATATCACAAACATATTATTTAATCTTGTAAATGTTTATCCTTTACTAGGCTATTAGCCCACCACTCAGGGATATGACAACTTTTGTACATATTCTTATACATACATGATTTACACCTAAGTTTTTATCCTTCATTAGGCTTTTAGGCCATTTCTTAGAAGCAAATCATGAATTATACATACTTTTCCTACCTTAAGTGCTTGTCTATCATTAGGTGTATAGGCCATAACTTATACATAAAAACAAGTTTTTGTATATATTCGTAAACATATTTTTGTATCTTCCAAGTGTTTATCCCTTATCAGGTCCTCTAGATCACTACTTAGGAATACCTCTCATATTCTATAGGGTATACACTTATAGTTTTTAGGAATTTTACATATTGGTATTCCCCTTTTGATTCAACATTAGCCATCCTTCTTCTTTCACTTTTTGACTTGGAGAATAGATTGAGGATGGTTGGTGTTGAGTTAAAAAAGTCTCACTATCTCCTTATACACCAATCTATCCTCCTTTAGATAGGGTCTTCCATTATTCCTCTCAAATATTCTTTTGTTTTATTCAAAATCCCACTTCTAACAAATGTTCCACCTAATTATAACTAACCAATGCATTTTCTCTACAAAAGGCCTTACTTATTTTTTCAACCTAGATGCTCTTGTCTCTACTTAATTAGCATAAACCCAATCCATTCATCCTAATATTGCTTATAGTACCTTTGAATTTTCCATAATCCTTCTCAATAAAATTGCATTTCCTAACTATAGTCAAGTGGTGCACTTTCATCCAAAAAGGATTTACTTATATTGTAGACATGGAAAATTGACCCACCCAAGTGGGTCATTTTTCCTAGAACCTTTGATAAGGCCCTTAAACTTGTCTAAGCACAATTTTGGGCATCCTTTCCCATTTTTCTCGCTTTTATCCCTAGCTTTTCCAAAATCATGGTCACTCCTTACAAGGCGTGATTTTGGCAAGTTAAGGTCTCCTCTTAGAAAACCCTATTTTAGGGCCAACTCTTAGGACGTCAACCCTCCCCTAGGTTTTATTTTCATTTTCTTGCTCTTTTTTCGTATAAACCTCTTATAAATAGAGGGTTTGGATCCTCCTTTTATCCTAGAAGTTTTCTAAGTGATCCTAAGTTCTGAGAAATACAATTTCAAGTGATCAATTCTCTTGGCAAGCAAGTCTTCTAACAAGATCAAGTTTTATTGGGTGTTCTAATAGTGCTCTATTATTAATTTTCTATTCTTGGTGGATAAGTGTGGGATCCTTGACGAGGAGTCTACCATTTTATGGAGTTCTTCATCCTTTTGTCTCTTCTCTTGCTGCTACCAGGTTCATTCTTGCATTTTTGTATTTCTAAAGTTGTCTATTCTATGTTTTGCATTCAATTTTGAATCCATATATCATTTTTGCACTTCTATTATGAAAACTCATCATTTCCATACAAGGTATGATTTTAATAGAATCTAAAATCACAATCACCCCTTACAGGGCATGATTTTAGTTTTTGTAGGCTTGGGAGTAGATTTTAACTCCCAAACCTCAATTTGCAATTGCATGTTCCATTTAGCCCATAATATTGTTGTTTGCACTGTTATATTTCATTGCATTTATCTTGTTTGTTCTAAAAAATATCAATAATAACTCTTGTTTTTGAATGGCCAGCTAAAAGGACCAAGGAAGCTTGACTCTAAGCTCAGTCTTACAGTAGCCTGAATAGGCCCCCAAATATTAATCAAAATTTCTAGGGTTTTGTGAAGCTATTTTGTATATTATGGAGTTGTTTTACAAATTTTAAAGTTTTTGGACACATTTGGACACAAGTTAAAATCTAAGGTCAATTTTTGGATCAAATAAGTGCTCTAAATTAATCTCTTAGGTTGTTTTTTGATTTCTTTCTATCCATTACTATTCTAAAATCTAGATCATAAATAAAGGGAAAATATTTGGTTACATTCTAGGCATTTGAAAGGATAAAAACATATAGTTTGCATTCTAGGTTAAATATATTTATGCATTCTCTTAAATACTTGCTAAAAAGAAAAGATGTATTTTATTGCAAGTTAGGGTTTTGTCATCATTGAAAATAAAGAATCATTCTAGGACTAGTCCTTGTTTTCATGCAATTCTGTTTGCTTGCATTGTCCTTTAATTTTCATAAATTAGCTTTTAGAAAGGCCAAATATAGATTTTTTCTTAATAAATACATATAACACCTCCACCCCAAACTTGGATAATTTTTTTAAACCATTCCTGGTGAACCCTTCAATCCTCAAGCCCTCGAATGTAGAGAATATAACACACCTCTGCAGTCACCTCGACTCCCAGTGGATCCAATTGAGATTCGTATGTGGAAAGGTAGTTTTCCCCCTCTACACATATGCTTATCATTGATAAATTTTATTTCCATTAAATGATAGGCACTTGATCCTAATAGTATGGTTTCGCTTATCAATTTCTTATTTGGGGCAAAAAATTCATGTTGTGCATTTGCACTACTTAATTGTAATTAGGTGGCACATTTGTGTAAACAAGGATTTTCCCCCTTTACTACCCCAAATACAAGTTAAATAATTAGGATTCCATCCTATAACTAATTATAGGCCCATGGCTTTTAGGGTGAACATCGTAGAATACTGTGGCGGCCATAAAAGTTGGACAACCTGCCCAGATTCATGGCGGCTACCGATTCCACCATGTAAATTAAAAATATATATTATAGGCCCTATTATCCCTCTAAATTATTTTCACATTTCAAAATTAACATTAGAAATATTAATAATCTAGATATCAACTAACTCTATACAAATTGTCAAGTAAATGAGAGTTAACTCAATGAATCATACCATAAAAATAATAACACATTATCATCATGAAAATACATTTACACAAGTAGATCCAAGAATCACATATATATAATAAAGTATGTATACATCAATATATCAAGACAAGTGTACTAAAATAGAAAAATTAGGATACTCAATTAAATATGTATGATGGTACACCACATGATACAAAATTTGTATACTCAATCTTAATAAATATACAAAATTTGTAGGCAACCCATACAAATTATAAGCTCTTAGTAAGAGAACCCAATTTCTCCACTTATAGATGGCATTGGTTATGGTGATGGTAGAGGCAATCCCTTTATGGACCTTTGTGACTGCCTCATCATCGAACGCAATCGAGATCTAGGCTTGGACTTTGTAGGAGAGGTAACTTTCTAGTTAGTAGGTACAATGACATGATATAAGGCATAATAATGCATTGCTCAATTTACCTTTACCTGAGCATCCTACTAGGAATCCTAGACCTACACCTGAGCCTATGCCATTTGGCTCAAAAACACCTACATAGAATCATTTGTGCTAGTTCCTAGCAATGACACCTATGTCATAGTTATATCATGCTTTGTCATAAATTCCTAGACCTAGGCCAACACCTAATCATGCTCCCCCTTGATCACCGAGACATGCATAATGGCCTAACCCTACTTAGTTACCACCTAATCTAGTTGAGCTTATACCAAGGGTATCTCTTGCTATAGCCTTGCCACCTTCACCTACCTGTGGGTAGGATTTTCCACCCACACTCATCTTTGGATAAGGAGATGATTTTTTTTAATCAAATACATTGCTCCCTTGCTAAGGTAATTTTTTGACCAATTTATAACAAGGGCTAGATCAAAGAATACAAGAAAACAAATACAAATTTTGCTAAGTATATAAGTACTATAAAAAAATTTGAATGTTGATGTCAACATAGATTACAAAAATATTTGACACCTAACGGTTGAATCAAGTAAACCTAGGCCAAATATTGACTAAGTAGAATGGCCATAAAAAATTTTAGTGTTGATGTCAATAGAAGGGCTATTTAAATTTGGCATCTACCATACATCTTAGGCGCACAATGATGTTGATGTCAACAAGAGAGAAAAATATTTGGTTTCATATGGAAAAACACCTGACTCCTTGAAACAACAAATAGACAAGGTATAAGAGTTTGACATCTAACACATTGTGGAGTCTACTAGGTATAATGATTCTCAGTGCTAGATGGTTTAGAATGCTTATGTCAGTAAAAAAATGAAAGTAAAATTGACCAAGGCATAAGTTAAACCTAATGTCCGACAAAACACTTCTCCAGGTTATAGAATCAAGGAATATCAGACGATTTTGTGTGTTGATGTTAGGAAGGGATACCAATATTTTTGGCAGATATAAATTGAGAGCCTTACACCCAATAAAAAATAAGAGGAAAGTTTGAAAATGAAGATATCAAGTAAAAGAATGCATCGAACTACCCAAGACATGCTCCTGACAAGTGAATCTACTATCATAATATCCTAACAACCTCAAAATATTTTTTGGTTGAAACATGTGCTATTATCACAAGGGAGGTAGTGGGACAATTAAAATTAAAATATACATGACAAAGGATCCTATGCACCAGATGAAGACACAACAACTAATTCTCCCTCAGATCAAACAAGAGAAAGCCACATCAACACCATAATACCAAATGAGTTACAACAATATGAGCTAAAGGAATTAGCACACACATAGCAACAACCTATCAGACCTACAATCCACTCTCCAAAATATGATGATAACATAACCAATTGTAATTGTACATCTATATATACCAGAATGTAAGCCATTTTTATGGTCGACACTTCGATGTTTACAATTGACATAATTATATTGATTGAGGCTATACATCTTGAATGAAGATTAGATTTTTTTCTAGACTCTTGCTAACTTCTTGTGCAAAACATGTATGTATGTCTTACTGAGTAGCTAAGAATTTTTTGTTAAAGCTAGGAATGGGCAATTCTACTACAGTTATTTTGCATTCTAGATTTTTACCTGGATTTATTATTATAGTTCTAGAATGACTTAGCATTGCTCAATTTTCTTAATGATTAATGTTTTGAATACATAATACAAGTAGGTTGTTGTTGCGGGCCAAACAAGGTGAATGGTTTCCTATTTTTGTCACATGCCCGTGCATTTAATTATCAACCCAGGGAGCTTCGTAAACTTGCGAAGAGTCGGAATTAGGTTACTACAATACCACTGGAGGTGAATCTGCTAATCCTACGTTTGGGGGGTGTTCTTGAGATGGTTGTCAATCATTCCCGCACTCCTCAATAAATTACGTAAGAAGAACAAAATTAAATCTACAGAAATAAATCATGTACACATTCCTGAAAATAAACCTACTGCAAATACTGGAACTAGCAAACTAATGAACGTTCCTATGAAAGCAATAAACTAATTAAAATAAATAAACAGAAAAGAAATGGGGAAGAAATACTGGCTTGGAGTGGGCCCGGGCTCCAGCAGATTCCTCCCGATCGAACACGCGCTTAGAACTTCCGGAACTGGAATATATTTATCAACGTATTACAATCTATCTTCTGTAATTCAAAATAGATCTTTATTAATTAATTCTATATATTCTCAGAATGATCTCGCGTGTGTTTATATAACACACCCGTAGAACTTCTATTACGAAGTGGTTACAACAGTCGATTCTTCCCAGACTAAATTAGAACAATCTGGCGAATGCAATCGACGTCTGGCATTCTGTTCTAAAGGCGGCGTGTTCATTTTGGTTCGTGCTTTGCCTGGCATCGGTAAGACATTTGGATACGTTGGTGCTATCTCCAATTTAGCTCTGCATGATGCAGAGCTGGAACTGCACCAGTTGCTGCCATCCACGTCGTTCAACTCTGGTCAACGGGCAAAGAATCAGTGGCACCTTCCGGTTGTAGGGAGGCGCTTGCCTCCTATTAGCGCCTTTCGGTTGTGGGGAGGCGCTTGCCTTCTATTAGCACCTTTCGACTGTGGGGAGGCGCTTGCCTTTGGTTGGCACCTTTCGGTTGCAGGGAGGCGCTTGTCTTTGGTTGGCGCCTTTCGATTGCAGGGAGGCGCTTGTATTCAGTTGGCGCCTTTCGACTGTAGGGAGGCGCTTGTATTCAGTTGGCACCTTCCGACTGCAAGGAGGCGCTTGTATTCAATTGGTGCCTTCCGACTATAGGGAGGCGCTTGTATTCAATTGGTGCCTTTCGACTATAGGGAGGCGCTCGTATTTGGTTTGGCACCTTCCGATTGTAGGGAGGCGCTTGTTCCCTTGGCGCCTTTCGGTTGCAGGGAGGCGCCTATGTTCTCTACATTGACCCCCGATGAAATAAAGTGCCAGGTCCATCAAAAGGACCTCGACCATTCCAAATCTAACTAAATCAACTGCAATTCCACAAAACATACTAAAAGCACACAAATTAGATAACACGCATAATTATATCAAATATCTATATAATCATTCATAAAAGTATGCAATCCTTATTATACAACCGCATATTGATCCAAGAAATATGTACAAAATATGAGCATTTCTGGTGCTCATCATCCCCCCACGCCTAACATATGCCATGCCCTCGTGGCATCCAAACTACAGGTAGCCCTCTGACTTTTCATCATCGCCATCTCTTGGAGGATTCGGCTGCCCCTACGGCCCGAGTCTATCTTTTCATGTCGGCATTTGAAGGTGTGGTTCACCTTTGCCTATGGGAAACTACGGTTGTCAATTGTCCCCTTCTTGTTCTGGTTGCCATTGGTGGTGGTCTAGCCAGCGTTGTTCCTGCCGATTGAAATGCAGCTTCAGCAGCTTGCCAAAGGTCGGCGTCTGGAGGTTTGACCTCTTCCAGAGGGATATCTGAGTTATCCCCTCTGGAAGGCACTACTTGGGCCTTGTATAATGCGGCCACTTCAGGGGTAAGCCCTGCATTCTCCTTTGCAATTGCAGTGGCCTCCAATTGTGGGCCATATACTCCCCACCATTCCAAGTACCTCCTCATCATGGAAGGCCACCCTCGGGATGAACCATAGATGTCCCAAAACTGGATGTCTTCTACCGGATTGACGCAGATGCCGGAATCTCCTTTTACCCTCGAGGATGCCTTCCTGGCCTCCTTGGCCGCTTTCATTTCGTTGCGCAACTTGCTCAAAATATTTTTGCCTTTCGACGAATAGCTGCATGTCCCATTCATCCTCCTCTCGACTCGACGAAGGTCACTTTCACCTTCTTTCGAGCCGTCCTGGGCCTCTTTGCCTTGGCCTCTATAAAATGTGGTGGCTCGGACCGGGGTCTCTTCTTTCTCCTTTGGGGACTTCTCTTTACTCCGAAGGATCGGCTGTGCTGCTATCTCCGGGGTGATCCTTCGTTCTCCTGTCTACCTGGTGTCGACCCCTCAGGCTCTTCTCCTTCTTCAGGCCTGGGGAGGTCCTCCGTATCCTCTGGTCTTATCTACTGCTGGAGACCTTCGTCCTGCTCTGTGTCACTCAGGACAATGACAGGGGGCATCGTAGGACTTCTTTCCTTTTCACCCCTAAAAATAGAGGAATCCTCCCCTGCCTTCGGGCTGCTCTGTCGGGCGTCCGATCGAATCTCCCCCGAAGAGAATACTCGTTCGACGGATGTGGGAGAGTTCGTCGGCACTTCTTCTGCCCAATCAGTCTGAGTGGACGCCTCCTATCTTGCTGTTCCTCTGTCCTGAAGTATTTGATTTTCCTCCTGCAACTGTCGGACCAGCTGCTCGAGCTGAGCGATTCGTCTATCCCTTTCCTCCAATTCCCTTTGATGCTGGTTCTGGCAATCTTCCAGAATCTGTTGTGCCATCCAGCAATCGGTTTGCCAGTCGAGCGCCTCCTCCAAGGCCGCATCGATCTGGTCATTACTCCCGAAAGTTCCTTCATTCCGTGGGCTCTGGTTCGTTAATTCTCGAAGGGTTTGGGCGGCAACGTCTATCTCTGTGTCACTCTGTCCTTCCTCTATCGAGAGGAATCACCGTAGATGTTTCCTCCTAGGAATTGGTTCGTCCTCACCACCAGCGAGTGGCGCTCCTTCCTCCTCATACTCGGGCACTGGGGAATGCCCTCTATCCTCTATGTCTTCGGGCACCGGTGACTGCTCTACTCCTCCTAGAAAATAGGGCAATGCCAATTGCCCGATGTTTGTTATCTCCTCTGCAGGGGATGCTTCGTCTTGCCCTAATTCGGCAACCGCATTGTGTTGCTCTATTTGGCCGCCATCTCCCTCTGCGTCGTGGTTCTGTCCTTGTGCTTCTGCGTGGCGGACCAATGCCGATATCAGCCCATGGTGGGCTAAGGCGGACGGTGCCCCTTTCTGGTACCGAGCCGCTTCATCTTTCAGAGCACTCGCCAGGTAGAAAGGTATATTTAATTTCCTCCCATGCACTAGGTGATTGAGGAAGTGCACATGATTAAGGTGCAGATGGGTATACTTCCCTGTGCATGTGAAGAATCGAGCAATCTGCTCGAACATCTTCCGCATATTCATGGGGAGACTATTTTTGAGTAACCCCTCCCTGTCTATCTGCACATTTCCTCCCGGCAGCAGTATTTCGGCGTATAGTTTTAACACTCCGCCCTTGTATATACATTCCCCCATGAGAGGCAATCCAGTCGCCTGTGAGATGAACTCAGGGGTGACTGGAATTTCCATCCCTCGTACTTGGGCCACATCGCCCCTCAAAGAGGTGGTGAATTCTCTAGCTGCCTCCACGTCCTGGCCCTGACTGACCAGGGTGCAGTATTCGAGCCACCCCTCGGCTTCGAATTGGGTCTTCACTGCCCCTCTGATCCCATCAGTGTCACTGGGTTCATTCTTCTTGATCGCGTGGTTCTTGGACCTTCCTCCCATGGCGCCTTCTGCTACTGTATTTTTTTTGTCCTTCCTTCTTCAGGAAGGCGCCTTCTTATAGAAAAGATGCCTAACCCTAGCAGTTATGGAAGGTGCCCTATCATTGGCACGCATTTTCGGCTATGGGGGGGTACGATCTCTATGACGGTTGTATTTTTTGGTACTGCGTATTTATAAATAATTATATAAAAGATTTGATTTAATATGCGCGTACCTGATTCGGCATTCCAGTTGTCATGGTAGCCACTGATTTGCTGACTTGTGACACGAGGGAGGGGTATGGTCATTTGATGTCGCTTATTCATGCGATGCTTCGTTCCGCTCGAGGCATCCGATAGATGTAAATGTTGCACACGGGAGGCATTCTTTGGTACCTTCCCCATGTGGATGGTGCCCTTGTAGCACCTTTCCAACGTTGTCGATGCTCTTCTTCGAACGAATGCGCCTTCCGATGCTACGAGGTGCCTCTGATTGGTGGGAGGCACTTTTGCCTACATGCGTCTTCCCAATGTGGGGGGCGCCTCCTTCTGGTTCGCGCCTTCCCGATGTTGGAAGGCATTCATCTTGATGAATGCGCCTTCCTGATGTTGGAAGGCATATTCGGCTGGATGAATGCACCTTCCTGATGTTGGAAGGCGTATTCGGCTGGATTTTTTTTTTTTTTTTTCTTGGTGCCTTCCTGCCACGGAAGGCGCCTATATATATATATATATATATTTTTTAATTTTATGCCTTCTTCTAGATGGGCACCTTTCGGATGTAGTAAGGCGCCTTCTTGTGGACTTGGCGCCTTCTGGATGCAGTAAGGCGCCTTCTTCTGGATGGGCGCCTTCTTCTGGATGCAGTAAGGCGCCTTCTTCTGGGATTGGCGCCTTTCGGGTGCAGTAAGGCACCTTCTTCTAGGCTTGGCGCCTTCTAGGTGTAGTAAGGTACCTTCTTCTGGTCTTGGCACCTTCTTCTGGATGTAGTAAGGCACCTTCTTCTGGGCTTGGCACCTTTTGGGTGTAGTAAGGTGCCTTCTTCTGGTCTTGGCGCCTTCTGGGTGCAGTAAGGCACCTTCTTCTGGACTTGGCGCCTTCTAGGATGCAGTAAGGCGCCTTCTTCTGGTCTTGGCACCTTCTTCTGGATGCAGTAAGGCGCCTTCTTCTAGACTTGGCGCCTTCTGGGTGTAGTAAGGCACCTTCTTCTGGACTTGGCACCTTCTGGGTGCAGTAAGGCGCCTTCTTCTGGATGGCGATTTGACTGGAAAAAGGGTGATCAAGCCTTCCCAATTTTTCACGCTGCCCAAATTCTACCTACGAGCCGGTGTCGGAATGCTGAGCCGAATCAGGCCTGGTTTCCCAGATACCTATCCCTCGTGCTGTCAGGTCCTCCACCTGCAAAAAGCAACCAAAAAAAAAGGAAAATAAAGGCAGTTAGACGCGTTCCGTGCCTGTTAGGCCCTGGATTAGGATGCCTGCAGCTTGCATGCGGGCGTCGTCCCTACAAAAAACACACATTAAAAAAAAACTATATTAACTAACTAAAAATTTGGGTGAGCACTTTCGTGCCCACCATTTCACCTGTGAGAGTTCGGTCCAGATCTAGCAAGATGGGGTCTCCCCCACGCCTACTCTGGATTCCACCTGTAACGTTTCGGACGTATTATAGGGGCGTAGTCGGTGGCCATTGACTGTGAACATGGTGTTGCTGCCGTCAATTGTCTTAACGCACACCGCCCCATTCCTAATGAGCTCTGCCACCTCATACGGCCCCATCCACCTCTGCATAAGTTTGCCCTTCCTTTCCTGGAATCGAGAATCGTACAATAGTACCCATTCCCCTACCTGGAAATTCTTCACCTTGATGTGGTTATCATGCCACTTCTTTCTCTCGCTTCGTATAATCTCTGTCCTCTCGCAAAGCATCCAGTCGGATTTCGTCCAGCTGATCTAGCCGGCGAATCCTCTATTTTTGAGCTTCATCCAAGCTCAAATTTAATTCTAAAGCCGTCCTCAGAGTTTTGATTTCGAACTCGATGGGCATCATCGCATTTTTTCCATAGACCAGTTGGAAAGGTGTGCATCCTGTGGTGGATTTCCACGTGGTGTTGTATGCCCAAACTGCCTCTGGCAACCGTGTGGCCCAATATTTCTTGTGTTGCTGCACGGTTTTGGTCAGGATGTTTTCTATCTCCCTGTTTGTCACTTCTACTTGCCCGTTCGCCTGTGGATGGTAGGGCATGGTTTTATTGTGCCAAACTCTATACTGCTCCATCAGCTCCTCAATCAATTTGGAGGTGAATTGGGGCCCTTGGTCTATTGTTATCTCCCGAGGAACCCCAAATCATGTGAAAATATGGGCAAATAAGAAATCGATGACCGTTCTTTCCTTTGAGTCCCTTAATGCCTGCACTTCCACCCATTTGGTGACGTAATCCGTGCAGACCAGAATAAACCTCCTTCCCATCGAAGGTGGATTAAATGGTCCCACGAAGTCCATGCCCCATTTATCAAAAGGTTCCAGGTGTACCTGGGGCTGCAGGGGCATTTCATCTCGGTGGGTTGGTCTACCCATCCTCTGGCACTCGTCACACTTGCTGGTATATGCTGCCACGTCCTTGAACAGAGTGGGCCAAAAATACCCAACCTACAGGATTTTGTAGGCAGTTCATTTCCCTGCAAAGTGTCCTCCGCATGGCTCATCGTGACATGCCTTGAGCACTTCTGAAAACTCCTGTTCTGCTACGCATCTTCTTATAATTTGGTCCCGTCCTATTTTAAATAGGAGACCATCCATCCAAAGGAATGATGCGCTCTTCTCTATGACCGCTTGCTTTTCTCCGTAGGAGAGAGCAGGTGAGGTCCTTCCGATGGCCAAGTAATTGGCTATGTCTGCATACCACGGAGTTTGTTCACTAATAGCGAACAAATGTTCATCCAAAAACCGATCTTCCACTGCTTGATGATCTTTTGGTATCAATCTGGACAGAAAATCCGCCACGACGTTGTCCTTGCCCGGTTTATCGACTATAGTGATGTCGAATTCCTGCAATAGCAATAGCCATCTGATAATTCTGCCACCAATGGCCGGCTTGCTCATCAGATACCTGATAGCCGCATGGTCCGTATGGACGAAGACCTTGTATCCCGTTATATAGTGGCAGAATTTGTTTATTGCATGGACAACTGCGAGGAATTCTTTTTCTGTCATCGTATAGTTGAGCTCCGCTCCCGCCAAGTTTTTACTGACATAATAGATGGCGTAGAATTCTTCACCGTCTTTCTACCCGAGGACTGCTCCGATCGCACCGTTAGATGCATCGCAGTAAATATGGAACGGTATGGCCCAATTCGGTCCTCTCAAGACCGGTGCAGATATCAATTTTTCTTTCAGCAATTGGAACGCTTCTTCGCAATCTCCCATCCAATTGAACTCTACGTCCTTAGAAAGTAGGGTGTGCAGTGGTTTGGCAATCTTACTAAATTCGGCGATAAATCGTCGGTAGTACCCGGCTGATCCAAGGAAACTTCTTACCTCCTTCTGCGTTCTGGGGCTAGGTAGGTCTCTGATGACCTCGATCTTCCTCTTGTCTACTTTTATTCCTTCTGCAGAGAGGTGGTGTCCCAACACGATGCCTTCCTACATCATCATAAAACATTTTTCATTACTTAGGGACAAATGATTTTCCTTGCTCCTGTCGAGCACTCTTTCCAGATTTGTCATTGCCTCCTCGAAGGTTTCTCCATAGGCGGTGAAGTCGTCCATGTATACTTCCACCCCGTCTCCTATCATATCAGAGAATATGCTAAGCACCGCCCTTTGAAAGGTGGTCGGTGCGTTGCACAGTCCAAAAGGCAATACCTTATAGGCAAACGTTCCCCATGGATAGGTGAACGTTGTTTTATCTTGATCTTCTTCCCCTATCTAGGATCTCGGTTGTAACCACTGAAACCATCCAGAAAGGAGAAGTATTTTCTTCCTGAGAGTGTGTCCAAGACCTGATCGATGAACGGGAGCGGGAAGTGGTCTTTCTTAGTCGCCTTGTTCAACGCCCGGTAGTCCACGCAGATCCGCCATTTCCCATTCTTTTTGGGGACCACCACTAATGGTGATACCCATTCACTGTCAAAAATTGGATATATGAATTCGGTAGCCAAAAGTTTGTGCAGTTCTTCTCTGACAATGTCTTTCATTGTTGGGTTCATCCTTCTCTGTGGTTGTCGACTAGGAGTTGCCTGGTCATCTAAATAAATCCGATGGGTACATATTTCTGGGCTGATGCCGTGCATATCTGCGTAGTCCCATGCAAATGCTTGCTGGTGTTTTACCAGAAGCTCTTCCAATTTTTCTAGCTGTGTGGGCGTCAACCTGTTGTTGACGTTTAATGTCCTCCCTGGCCCAACGTGTATTTGTTGGATGTGCTGATCTTGGGCGCCAGTCAACGACGATCCAGGTGTGGGGGTGGATGATTCTCCATGGAGAAACTCCATGATAGCACCATCCTCGTCCTCTTCTGCCACCTCCTCCAAGGTCATCACCGGCTGGATTATGGACAACTCCGTAGTTCCATGCTCGGTGATCCTGGGTTCTTCTACCGAGTCCATAGACTGAGCTGGCGGTGAAATGGTCAGCCTTTTGATATTTTGCCCATTGGAGATGGTCATTAGCCCATCCCGATAGCTGATGTAAGCATCAGCTGTTGCCAGCCATGGCCTCCCCAAAATGAGCGGGTAACCGCCCAGCCTGGTCTTGGTTTGCAAAACTAAAAAATCGGCTGGATATTCCCATGCACTGACTATTACGATCACATCTTCCAACATCCCTTTCGGCGACACGGTTGATCGATCGGCTAACTGTAGCACTGTCGTGGTTGGCTTCAGGTTCGTGAGCCGCAGCCTCTGCATGGTCTCTTGAGGCATCACGTTGATGGCTGCCCCGAGGTCAACCAATGTGTTGGACAGGGAATGTCCTCCAATTTTTACGGTCAGCACTGGGCTGCCTGGATCTGCATACTTCGGATGACGTGTTCTACCCATCATTAGATCTGCCAGTTTACCCACGACGTTGATAGTCTGGGTAGCTTTTCATCCCGGTCTCCTTAGACACATTTCTCTAATTGCCTTGGTGTAAATGGGGACATCTCGAATTGCTTGAAATAATGGGATTGTCACCGTGAGATTCTTCAAGCTCGACAAGATGTCAAATTTTGGCTGTGTTGTTTTTCTTTGTTCCCGCAACCGGCTAGGAAATGGAGCCTCCGCTCTCTCAAGTGCTTTTCCCTCTTCTACCAGAGGTGTCTCCTCTATTTCTGCCTCCTCTTCTACCAATGGAGGTATCTCTACTATTTCTTCCTCCTCTTCTACCAGAGGCGGTGTCTCTACTCCTAGCTGCCTACCTGATCTAAGCTGAATATTGTACATATGGTACATCTCACCTTCTACGTTGTATGCCGACTGATTTACTCTGTTGTTCGGGTTTGCTATCGGTTGTGCTGGTAGCTGCGCAGGTCTCGCTGCTGGCAATGCTGGTAAGTTCTATTGGATGTGAGCAGGAGCTGCACTCTATGGAGTCTGATTCCATGCATTGTGGCCTCTCCACTACTGCCCAGGATATGGATATGGCATCCATGGCTGCTGATTCGAGAATGCTACTGGGGGTGCATTCGTCCAGGGTGATGGTCCCCACCACCCCATATTAGGTGGTTGAGGGGGTCCTTGGTGCATGTATGACCCTCCCCCATATGATGGCATTTCGGTTGGTATATTCCCCATGGGGGGCTGTGGCCAACTCTTCCTATTGCCTATGAAGTAGGCCTCCATGCTCTCAGCCGCTTCCTGGTTACTGGGCAGTTGTGGGCACAATCGAGTTTTATGATTCAGCTTGCAAACTATGCATACTCTGACCTTGTTTTCTGGGCATGCATTCTTTGCATGCCTTCCTCTACATTTTGGGCAGAAATAGGCTAATGCTGCGTCATTTTCTTGTTTCTTCTTTTCTAAGAGTAGCATATCCATCTGAAATGCTAGAGATGAGAGCATTTCGCTCTTCAAATCCTCCAAAGATGTTGCCTATTTTTATTTTGGTGACTCAAGCAGTCGCCTTCATGGTCCTGGCGATGATTTTGCCTCGCCTTCTCGAGTAGTTCCGGCATAATTTCCGGATGTCATCCATAGCATGCTGATAGACATCACCTCCAGAGATCATGTTGAGAGCCTCCAGTGACTCATTGGTAAGTCCCCTCAAGAAGATGCTTTTGAGGGACTTATCAGATAGCTTCGAGTGAGGGGACCGTTGAAGATTAAAGCTGAATCTCTCCCAATACTCCTCGAGAGACTCATCTTCTCTTTGTGTCATGCTCAGGACCTCCTCCCTGGAGTCTCTTGCTCTCCCGAAATCTTGATATTGCTCTAGAAAGAGCGTCTTCATCTGGTCCCAGGTGGTGATGTGTTTGTCTCCCAGACCGATGAACCATCGTAGAGCTGCATCGTCTAATGTAGAAGGAAATAATTTCAACTTCTGCGCATTTGATTTGTAATCCACAGACCTGCACAAAACATCAAACTTGAATAAAAATAGGTCGTGGTCCTCAGTCGGGTGTCCTCTGAAGGACGGGAGGTGAGCAGGGGATATGTTTTTCATTTTGGTATCTCCTACTCCCTCCTCTATTGGGAAACTAAAGCCAGATGAGACTTCATCGTTATCCATTTTTTTGGGAAATGTGGTTTCTAATGCAGCGTTTATGGCCTTCCGGTCATTTAAAACTTTCTGAGTCAATGCTCTAAGGTTGTCTGGCGAGATCGTCTGATCCTCCACAGCCTTCCACAATAGGGCTTCCTCTAGAGGAGTCCTATTAAACAGGGGATTTATGATGATTCGTTCTTCCCCTTGTTGATGGGATGAGGCGGCACTTTGCACAAAGTGTGGTTCCTCACTCCAATGGACTGCTGGTAGGTCGAGCGAGTCTAACTCAAATCCAAAATGCTCGGCTGACTCAGGTCCTGATGGATTAGTTCTTATAAAGCGACCGTCAGGTCCTCTTCTTCTCGAAGAACTCATACAAGGTCAGATGGAAGGTTTTAGGGTATTGTAAGTAATCTAATTAAGATGCTTCCCCAGCAACGATGCCAAAATGTTGCGGGCCAAACAAGGTGAATGGTTTCCTATTTTTGTCACATGCCCGTGCATTTAATTATCAACCCAGGGAGCTTCGTAAACTTGCGAAGAGTCGAAATTAGGTTACTACAATACCACTGGAGGTGAATCTGCTAATCCTACATTTGGGGGGTGTTCTTGAAATGGTTGTCAATCATTCCCGCACTCCTCAATAAATTACGTAAGAAGAACATAATTAAATCTACAGAAATAAATCATGTACACATTCCTGAAAATAAACCTACTGCAAATACTGGAACTAGCAAACTAATGAACGTTCCTATGAAAGCAATAAACTAATTAAAATAAATAAACAGAAAAGAAATGGGGAAGAAATACTGGCTTGGAGTGGGCCTAGGCTCCAGCAGCTTCTTCCCGATCGAACACGCGCTTAGAACTTCTGGAACTGGAATATATTTATCAACGTATTACAATCTATCTTCTGTAATTCAAAATAGATCTTTATTAATTAATTCTATATATTCTCAGAATGATCTGCGTGTGTTTATATAACACACCCACAGAACTTCTATTACAAAAGTGGTTACAACAGTCGATTCTTCCCAGACTAAATTAGAACAGTCTAGCGAATGCAATCGACGTCTGGCATTCTGTTCTGAAGGCGGCGTGTTCATTTTGGTTCGTGCTTTGCCTGGCATCGGTAAGACGTTTGGATACGTTGGTGCTATCTCCAATTTAGCTCTGCATGACGCAGAGCTGGAACTGCACCAGCCGCTGCCGTCCACGTCGTTCAACTCTGGTCAACGGGCAAAGAATCAATGGCGCCTTCCGGTTGTAGGGAGGCGCTTGCCTCCTATTAGCACCTTTCGATTGTAGGGAGGCGCTTGCCTTCTATTAGCGCCTTCCGGCTGTGGGGAGGTGCTTGCCTTTGGTTGGTGCCTTTCGATTGCAGGGAGGCGCTTGTCTTTGGTTGGCACCTTTCGATTGCAGGGAGGCGCTTGTATTCAGTTGGCACCTTCCGACTGTAGGGAGGCACTTGTATTCAGTTGGCGCCTTTCGACTGTAGGGAGGCGCTTGTATTCAGTTGGCACCTTCCGACTGCAGGGAGGCGCTTGTATTCAGTTGGCGCCTTCCAACTACAGGGAGGCGCTCGTATTTGGTTTGGCGCCTTCCGACTGCAGGGAGGCGCTTGTTCCCTTGGCGCCTTCCGGTTGCAGGGAGGCGCCTATGTTCTCTACATTGACCCCCGATGAAATAAAGTGCCAGGTCCATCAAAAGGACCTCGACCGTTCCAAATCTAACTAAATCAACTGCAATTCCACAAAACATACTAAAAGCACACAAATTAGATAACACGCATAATTATATCAAATATCTATATAATCATTCATAAAAGTACGCAATCCTTATTATACAACCGCATATTGATCCAAGAAATATGTACAAAATATGAGCATTTCTAGTGCTCATCAGTTGTTCTGTTAGGTGGTTTAATTTAAATTCAAATTGTGAGACTCTTTACACTGTGTCTCTTGATGTTGTCGAATATGTACCACTTTTAGCTCATATTTCTAACCTTTGTATTTCTTACTTTAGTTTGCAACCCCCCATTTAGTTAGATTATCTAGGCATAGCAATGAGCCTTCTCCAAAGATTGACTCAAAAATTCATGTTTCTAAGCCATCCAATCTCTTGGTCGAGGTCTTAAGGGTGCATCTCATTCACTTAGGTCGATTTTAGAACCAAGAGTATTTAGGATTAATTTGAGGTAATGGTCCATAGATAGAAGACAAGACATGTCCCAAAAATCTTATGTTGAAAGGAAAATAAGGGGATGTCTCCCTAAGAACTAGGGTCCAATTTACTATTGACCATGGTTGATTTTTGTGCTTTTTAGTGAGAATGATGTTATGCATATTTTTAGGTATATGAAAATAAAAATTTAGGCTAGGAATGAAGGAATGCAAAATTTTTTACTTTATTTTAGCTTTAGGAAAACTAGCTGGTTAAGAATTTGGATATTTAAAAAGTGATCCTAGTCAAAGAATATAGGATTAGTACTTGTAGTTCTATCATAATTTTACATATTTATGAATACATAAGCAATATATAATTGGTAATCATAGATAAGTTCATCAAAGTCTAACCCTAAGATTACAGATAACATAAACACAACTATTTGTAGAGTATCCATGAAATTACTTAACTTAATGGGAAAACTTTTAGGGACTTTGCCAATATGCTTTTTTAGCCATGCAACAAAGGTAGGCTTATCTAAGTAGCTCTTTTGCTCCTTTATGTTAATGGTTTTGAGCCTCATACCTGGTTGTTCTCCCAATGCAAATTCTTTTTTATTGAGTCCTTTGTGATGGTGAACAAGAATTGCTTCTTTGCATTGTATACCATGGTTGTCTCTAGATTGTAGTGCTTTGCTATTGCTCTAACAAGATCAGGATAGAGATGAATGAACCTAGGCATGTATCTAGAAAAAAATGAGTTCCATAGAGTAGCTTCCTCCCTTCCAAATGATAATTATTCTCTTATTTATGATCCTTCTTGAAAGCTTTTCCATTTTTCTTTAAGTGTAATAATTAGGTCATGTATCTTTGCCAAATTATCTTCCAACTCCTTTATAGTCTTATATATCTTCTGCGCTCTCTTTCCTCTAGCCATGTTCTATCAGCTTTCTACTTCTATGAAGAGTGGACAACAGAAGTTATGCAATCCCTTTTCTTTGCAATTTTTTTTAGCAATTTTTGCGAAGTGTGCAAAAATGCACCCGGGGGAGGATCAGGTGCATTTTTGTATACGAGTGCGCTTTTTCATCCAAAATATTTTCCACTACTCCTCTACCAAACCATTACTTCTCTAAAACAATTTTCTCCATTGATCATCTGATCTTCTCTTTACAACTGATTATTATTTTCGCTACTATAGGTCAATTTTCAATAAGAATGAATGTTTTAGTTGTATGGGTGTGGTTGTTATGTTAGGTATATATACTAGTATAAGAGGTGAATTTTTTGGGATGATTAAAAAAATATATAATTTTAATGTGAAAAGGGTCCTCGATTTAGGTGGAAGACTTGGTGAATTATTTTACCTAAAACTTTTGGACAAATGGGTTGGCGTACAGGGTCCCCCAAATTTGCCAATTTGCATTTTTAAAAATGCTAATATTTACCCATTTTGTGAATATTCATCATTGTGCATTACCTTGCATATATTAGATATATTACCCATCTATAATTTGTTGATGACATGATTATCCTTGGTAAATCTTCTATAGCAAAATCTAGAGGGTTTAGAAATATTCTCAACATTTATGAAAAGGTGTCTTATCAAATGATTAACTTGGAAAATAGCAAAGTGTTTTTTTAACATGCTAAGGACAAACAAAGGAGAATAGCTAGAGTGCTAGGATGCAATATTTTAGTTCTTCATGCAATTTATCTTGGTATATCAATGTTTACTAGTATATGTAAGGATAATATTTGGAACCCATTGCTAGACAAATTTTAGTAAATGTTGATAGGATGGAAAGGTAATCTTCTAAGTCAGGCAATGAAACTTAATTTGTTGAAAAATACTCTTCAAGCCATCCCTATGTATCTTCTCTCAATGTTTTAAATTCTTGAAAATATTGCAAACATAGTAGAAAGTATTTAGAAAAGGTTCATATGGTTGGGATCAAAAGAAAGGAATAAACTACATCTTGTGGCATGGAACAAAGTATGTAGGCCTAAATCAAGTGGGGTATTAGGGCTAAGGAACATCCAAATTTTGAATAAGGTCTTGGTTAAAAAAATAGGATGGAGGATCATCAAGAAAGGGGATTCATTATGGGCAATAATTCTAAAGAACAAGTATTTGGACAATCAAGATGCAAAAAGGTTTTTGACTACCTTAGACCCTTGTAGAGGCTCATATTTATGGAACCATTGTATAAGAAGTAGATATGTACTTTGGAAGGGTGTCATATGGAAAGTAGGTAAAAAAACTAAAGTTCACTTTTGGGAGGATGCTTGGCTAGAAAACCATCCACTAAGTGAGGATAGCGAAATATCCAAAATCAAGAATGAGTTAGAGAATGAATATGGTAGTTTGGTTTGTGATTACATAGAAAGGATGAAGGAGAGGTAGGATAGAAGAAATTAAGAGGAAATTCATAGAATGTAGAGGCTCTTGATAAACTCAATGACAAATTGAGAGTGTATCATGTGTGCTCATCCTAGAGGAAGATTCCATTCTTTGGTTCATTACCCCTAAGGGTGTTTTTAGTTTCAAATTAGCCTATGATTTACTTTTGGTAGAACCAAGTAGAATATTTTTGTGGAATAAATTATGGGGTAAGAAATTTATTCCAAAGATAGTTATTTTCCTTTGGTTAGCATCTCAAAATAAAAATTTGCTTGTGGACAATCTAAAAAAATAGGTTACTGATTTTCTAATAGGTGTTACTTATGTGAAGTTGACGAAGAATCCATGAAACACATTATGTTAGAATGTAAATACTCATTGAAGGTTCTTAATGATTTAATTCTAGAAATGGGAATAAGTTGGGTCCTGCCAGATAACATGGTAGATTGGATACAACAATGGGAAAGGTCATTCAAGAGTAGTAGATTAAACAACATTTTAGATCTCATTCCATTTCACTATGCTTGGGGTATTTGGTTAGAGAGAAATAAAAGGTTTTTTAGATGGGAGAAAATATCTATAGCCATAATTTCTCAAACCATTAAAGTATCCATTCTAGATAAAACATCAATTTTGAAGTTGAAGGGAAAACCTAAATTTGATGAGGAGGCAAGTATAGTCTTTAAGTGGAATCTTAAACCTTTAGAAAAAGAAGATGTTGCTCAAATAAATTTGAGAGATCAAGTCAGTTGGCATCCTCCCAAATAAGAATGAATGAAATTAAATTTTTATGGGGCTTAAAAAGGTAACCCAGGTAAATTTGGTAGAGGGGGAGTTATCAGGAACAATAATGGTAGTATGGTGGGAGCAGTTACTAAATACCTAGGAACTATGACCAACCATCATACTAAGGCTAGAGTAACCCTTATTGGTTTAAAGCTAGCCATCAACATAGGAATTAATAAGTTGGTGGTAGAGGGAGACTCTTTAAATATTATTAATTTCTTAAAAGGAAAATATAGGGTAAGCTAGAAAATATCAAGTATCATTGAGGAAATGTTATAATTGTTAAAATCTCTAGAGAATTTTGAATTTCACACATACTTATAGAGAGGGTAACAGTGCAATATATTGGTTGGTGAATTGGACTGTGCTTAGACAAAACAACAAAATATTGATCTCCCTTTATAGATTTCATCCTAACCTAATTTAGCTGGGGGAAAGGATAAAAACAACTTAAGTTATAATCTATAGCTATCTATAGAGTATTTATAGTGGATTGTTTCTAAGGCTATTGTTAGAGATTGTTGCTAAGGTTGTTTTTTACTATTGTTACAACTATTTTCCAAAAATATTGTTAAGGCTATTTTCAATATTGTTGCTACAGTTATTTTCCAAGGCTATTTTCTAATTGTTTTCTAGGATTGTTGCTAATGATTTGTATTTCAATATTATTGGTAAGATTGTCTTCTACAATTATTGTTAAGCCTATTTTTGAGTCTATTGTTGAGTAATTTTTTGAGTTGTATAAGAAGTATGATGGTGGCTTATATGTGGTTTTTATAATACCTTAAAAACTTCATTTTATCTTGTTATAATGGAAAATATAAAGAGTGATGTCCTAAGGCATGAACCAAATTTTTGATAAGGAATGTGAGAGGACAAAGGTAAAATATTTGTGTAGATATATGGTGATGTAGGCCATATTCTTGAGGAGAAATGCAGTGGCACTAGGCAAATTCCTATGTAGGGATCTAGTGTCTAGAAATCTATGCTCTATATTATACACTTTGCAGTATACATAATTACCTTCATGATACCTTATTTATAGAAGTTACCATGTGTTAAATAGTTCATGTAGAAACACATTGACAACATTGTCACATGTGAAATAGTGTGAACATATTAAAACATCATCACATGCGAAATATTTATCTACTTTACTATTTTTCACATATGAAACAATGCCACATGTGAATACATTGAATATTATGGTCATTCGATCATATTGAAATAGTTTCACATTTGAACACATTGACCAAAATACTATCATATGTGAAATACGTTACATGTGAATACATTGACAAAATCATTGTTACATATAAAACCATATCATATGTGAACATGTTGACTAAATTAGCTATTTGGTCAGATGTGAAATAATGTCACATGTGAATACTTTGATTTAATTGGCTATTAAATCACATGTGAAACAATATCATAAGTAAACATGTTGACAAAATTGTCTATTTGATCACATTTGAAATAGTATTACATGTGAACACATTGACCAAATTGGCTATTCAATCACAAGTAAAATAGTTTCATACATTAATACTTTTTAGATCATTCATCCTCTTAAGAGGTAATGGATCCCATTGCATCCAATTATGGGACCATATGAAAAAACTTCTACTAAACATGATTCCTAATCAACCACTTCTCCTTATGCTAAGAAGTCTTCTATGTAAAGAGTTGGTAGGATGAAGTTGAATCCTATGAGCAATAGGCCAAATAGATCTAAGTTTTGTTCTTCTAGCATGTCCTTGGTGGACTTCAAGATATTTTAGGTCTATAATTTAGTACATCCAAGATTAATCTAAATTATAGGGATGATAAAGGTCAAGGTCCAAAGCAATTGAATATTGGACCACATCCTAATCTAATACAATGATTCTTTGTTCTTTCAACAATATTGTTGTATGGAGAGATGACTAGGGCAGGTAGGTTCTTCCTCTAAAATATATCAAATCATATTCTTGATTTCTTTGGTTCTTGTCTTAGGTTGAGATGTTGAACTCACCATTACTTGACTCCTTTGTAGGGGCAATATACTTCAAGGTAATTTAGACATGACAACACAAAATTCTAAAATTTTACATTATAAAGGGGAAAATATAGAAAAACAAAAAAATAACTAAAACATAATATTTTTTGCAAATTAAAATAGGCCCTTATTCAAAATAATTTTACAAAGAATATCTACAAAATAGATAGATATTTATTCCCTAAGGGATGATCCAAGTTTTTTTATAAGAAATGTGAGAGGATATAGATTATATCATTATGTTTGGCAACACAAGACATTTCTTGAGGAGGAATGTGATGGCACTAGTCAAATCCCTATGTAGGGATATAGTGGTCAGAACTCTATGCTCTACATTATGCACTCTACACTACATAATTACCTTCATGATCCCCCATATATAGAAGTTATTAAGTGTAAAATTGTTTTACATGTGAACCCATTGAAAATACTATCACATGTAAAACAATGTGAACACATTTAAACATTGTCACATATGAACACATTGAATGAATTGGCTACTTAGTCTCATGTGAAACAGTGCCACATGTAAACACATTGACCAAAATGTTGTCACATGTGAATACATTGATTTAATTGGCTATTTGACCACATGTGAAATAATGTCACATGTGAACACATTGATCAAATTGGCTATTTGGTCACATGTGAAGACATTGACCAAATTGGCTATTTGGTCACATGTAAAATAGTATCATATGTGAGCATGTTGATCAAATTGGCTATCTGATCACATGTGAATATTATTTGGATTTGTATGTTATAAAGTACATAAAATTTACCTAAATGATACATATTTTCACTAAGGTAATTCTCTAGCACTGATCTGCCCTATGTAAGTTGATGATGTATTGTAGTGAAGTTAGCAACAATAGAATAGGAATTCTAGTTAGTGAAGTTATGGCCTCTAGCATTCATGAATATTAATAGTGCATGAACAAAAAGAAGTTGACATAATCAACTGCTCAATTTTCTTTGACCTTGCAATGTTTGATCGTTAAGTGGAACTAATATAAGTATATCATATATTTTAAATGATATGCATTTTCCAATTTAAATGAAGTTTGTAATAATTTCAAAGGCTTGTGATTAGAATAAATACAAGTTTCATTTCCATTGATGTGTTGATTTTATTATCATATAATCTAAACAATGGTGTGTAGTTCATTATCATAGGTGGAGTAGCATTAGACTATTTTATTAAGGGTCTTGAAATTATACAATAAGGTGTCTATTTTGTATCAGGATGGTGTTAAAGGAATAGTCAAATGAATCAATCCCAATATAAAATAATTGAGTTATGTCTAGCATGACTAACAGTAGCAAAAATAAAAGATGTCGTTTAAGTTCACCAAAGTCTTCTTGTTTTTAAGTCTATTAAAATGGTGCTTTGGTACACATGACTCGGTTAAGTAGTCAAGATGATGTTGAAAATGTATAATTTATGTTATTAGCCAAGGCCAATAATATTTGATGTAATCATGTGGAAGCTTATGGGAAATCATTATATTATGTCTAGTAATAATTTATATAGTTAATTGATGGGCCCATGGTTCAACCTTGTCGTGGTTAACCTTTACTAAATTTTTATGCTTGATTTGTTATGGGTAAGGGTTATGTAACTTGTAATTAATTATTAAGGATTTGGTATTTGTACCCCTTAACCACGTAATATATTGTATTGGTATAAATTTATTTTATTCAATTATATGGATGCCTAAGGGTATCTTTTGTCTATTGTATGTAGTGTTCTTTTATTTTTCTCTCTAAATATCTTTCTTTATAATTTGAGTTATTGTCCTAATATTGTTTATTTTGATAAAGCATTATGAAATTGAATCTAGTAAGTAGGTATTAAGCATCATCGTTTGGTCATATAGAGGTCTCTCTTGAGACTCTTGTCCTTAATTTTATTTTAACGGAAAATTATTTTTTTGAAGCTTTATAAGTCTCATTATTATAATAAGTAAAGGTAAAATCTTATCCTTCATTTTTAGTTACTATCATTTCTATCAAAATATTTTAAAGATTGTTTTCACCCTCACCATAATTTTGCATTCCATCATTTGAGAATTTGATCATAATTTATTGGTGTGACCAAGGTAAAACCCTCATATTCCCATTACTTGATATGGGAAGGTTGGCATCTTGGTCATCATCAAAATATACTTCTCTCAATATGCATATTTTCAAAACATAAAATACTGTGGCATGTAATTTTGTATCCCTTTGAGAAAGGGTTACCACAATCACTCCATGTATTGTTGGTATTTTCCCATTTATTCAAGTGCCTTGGAAATTTGGTTATAATGAGGATAAAAAATAAATGGTTACCATTCCTACCCTAGTTTGATTTGCATTCGTTGTTAGGTCCTTGGGTCACAAAGATATTTTTTTTTATTTGTGGTGATGATGGTGTCCTACTTTATGGAGTAGTGCCCTTACCCTATATTGTTGTGAATTGTGATATCTTGGATATGTGGCTATGGTATTAGGATTATTATCTTAATTCTTGTGGGTTTGAATCATCCATCCACTTTTTCCCTTACATCATGCATTGGGTGGACATACATATAAAACTAGCACAATAGTTAGCTTGTAAAACCTCTTTAGCACAATTCCTTATCCTATCCAACCTCTTTAAACCAAGGACCCATGATGCAATAAATCCTTGGAAATAATCTCCCTTCTCCAACTTATTTGATCATCATATCATAAGTCCTCGACCTACACAGACTCTTTGGTCCATAGATTTACATTACCATGTTCATATGGCCAAGGCCCTACCCTATCATTTCCTTTGACACAAACCCTTGTCCTATCATTCTCTTTGGCACAAGCCTTGCTAGTTGACCTTCACCAACATGCCTATGGATAATTTCCTTTTTCCCTCATGAAGCTAGCCCATGAGTGGTGTAGCACTAAAATATTCCCAGGTAGTCACACATCCTAGTCTACTCCTAAGGAAGCCTAAGTTATATACACATATATATGTGTGACTATGTGTGTGTGATCATCCAATTAAATTATCTAATATGAATATTGGTAATACGTTCTCTCTATGTAGGTATTGTAAATGTATTGGATCCCTTCCTATTGCTACGTAAAAAGTAGCATATTTATGGTTTATAGTACATTGGTTATGATTTAGTGGATTTAATGTTTTACTTTCAAGATCATAATGTAAAAACTTCTAGATGCCATGACTTTTGCAATAGAAGCATTTTAGGCTCATTTTGTAGATTTACATAGTTTTTTATCTCTTCAGATTGATGATATAAACTAAAGGACCTTTTATAGTTTTGAAAATAAATTTAGATGAAATGGATTGTTTGGCATGCATTATTTACCTTAATGAGCAAAATAATAGGACCTAGGGTATACATATGACTAGTTTATTGAGAAGCCAAAATTTATGGCATATTTTTGAGGATGAAACAATGAAATACCTGATGATAAATATTTGGTTCATAAGATGAAGGTTAGTTGAGGTCTAGTCTAACTAGCTCAAGGTAAATCATGTGTGGAAGTCATAGGTTCAAAACTCATGACCACCTATATAGATTATTTGTTATACTTGGTGATGACTTAGTGAATGTGGCGGTTGATGTGTAGAACAAATCAAAAATATATATACATACATACTATAGATACATGTATACACATGTATATTTTGATGTATGTATTTATAACATTGGTCATCCAATGTGGAGATTAGTGATTCACTCACTTTGCATAGTTGTATGCAAGCGTTGACAATGTGGTGGATACCCTCTTATTTCTATGTGATAAGTGACACATTAGTTTACTGCACATTAACTAAGGTTTGATAGATTTATTTTTTTACTTTGAGAATTAATAGGTTGGAACTTCTACATGCTATAATGTTTGCATATAAAAGAATTTCGAGCTCCTTTTTGTATTTACATAATTTTTTAAGTTCTTCACATTGATGAAATTAATTTAAGGACCTATTTCAATGTTGATAATGAATTCTTGGGAGATGGATCCTTTGGCATGTGTTATTCACCTTAATGAGCAAAATAACAATACGTATGCAACACAAATGAAAATTTTATTAAGAAGCAAAATTTATTATGTAGTTTTAAGGATGAAATAATGAAAGAAATGATCAAAACATATGGATCATAATGAGGCCTTGGGTCATTGTGCATTTGCTATGATTTATGGATTTAAATTTTTGCTTTAAGGATTAATATGTCAAAAATTCTAGAGGCCAAACTTATGTATACACAAGCAATTCATGTATATTTTTAGATTTACATATTGTTTTAAGACCTTGACATTAATGAAATTAAATTAAGGAGTATAATATTAACTATAATTAGAAAAATAACAATGCTTTATAACATATATGATTGTTTTACTAAGAAGCAATCTATGGTGCATTTTTAAGGATGAAATGATAAAATACTTGATGAGAAAATTTTGGCTTGTAAGAAGGAGACCCTAGGTCTATCCTAGATAGCTCAAGGTAAACTATGTTAGAAGACATAGGTTCAAACACCATTATACACTTTGTGGTTATTTTTCTATGATTTGGTGATCACTTGGCCAATGTGGTGGCTAATTTGGAATCCAACTAGGAAATTCAATATATATATAGACACACACATACACACACACACACACACACACACACACACATATATATATATATATATATATATATATATATATATATATATTGAATGTGTCTAGCACTAAAAAACACTTCTCTATGTTGGCATAGAGCTTATGTTCATTTTTGGGTTAGGGAACTGTCTAACTTCTTGTGCACCCTTAATTCTAGTTTCAAAAAAGGTGGATGGAAGGGTTATAGCCTCTTCCAGCCTCTAGATTTAGATTAGATCCCCACTATTATTTCTCAATTATAATTTGATCTAATCTAATTGCATAAAATTAAATACAAATAAAATATAAAAAGTAAATGCAAAATTTAAAATGCATGATAATAAATTGTGAGGTTTAGGGTGCAAGAGATTAAAAGTAAATGTATTTGAAATTATAGCAAGGAGAGTGAAATTAATCAACATATGAGAAATTTAAATAACAATAATAAAATTCTATTTAAATGAGTTTAAATTATCAGAGGAATGACAGGACAGAAAAAAGGGTTATTGCACAGTCACCATGCATTCCACTATCTAGGAGGGTAGTGTCACTAATGTAAATCAAAACACACATTAATTTCTCATCGATATCATGAATTACGAGAGCACAATGTGGGATTCACAAAGTGTAGCTCTACATTTCTCAAGGCCAAATGATATTTACAATGGAGCTCATTGCTTCTATTTGTAGGAAAACATTTACCCCTAAGTTACCTAGGGTGAGAAACTCTAACTCCTAGTAGTAGTAAAGATTTGGGGTATCTGTAACAAAATGATACACGTCCAAATTTTACATACCTATAATTATGCCCCTAAAGGGATTCAAAATTTTCCAACATAAGTTATAGTTCCGCTACATGCCCAAATATCACTTTCTAAAGATATTCCTCTAGATACATGTATGTATTTTTACCCCTCTATTGGTCCATGAGTGATTTTCTCCATGAGGCAAGCAAATCACTCCAATATTCTAGTGCTTTGCTAGTGATTTACCTGTGCTTTCCTAGAGCTTCACTCCTACAATATGATTACTTCATCTTGCTAGTGGATTTATCCTAAAGCAACTTCTTTCTTCTACTTGTCTTAGCAAGATTTAAAAGGTTTTAAATTCCAACTTGTTTTGTAACCTTTCAAAATTGCAAAAATCCCAAGTAGTGACTTATTACTAAATTTTTGGTGACTTCATGGGCCACCAAGATTGATTGGTTAGACATCCTAGATCTTGCCTTCATCCTTAGGTATGAATACTTAAACATTAAAATACCTATTATAAAATTCATAAAATTATTTGTTTTCCCTCTTATTTTTGTGGCAGTAGGCCTAATAATTATTCCTATTATGTATTCCCTAACAAATATATGTTGTAAGATCCTCTACATCTTCTATCAAGTCCTTACATGGGTTTCATAACAACCCATAATGTTCAACTATTATCTCATGCAACTTAGAAAACAATGACTCTAGTTGCTTAGCCCATTTGACTACATCTTTAGTTTTATTCTTGATTTTCCCCTCTTTGATAATTAAATCAATGATGTCATCATCAAGGAGTTTCCTTTGTGGATAAAATATGTTAGGTAATCTAATAGTGATGATATCTTGAATTTCCTTTACCATTTATTGTATCAGGGCTTCTAAAGATACTAATGCATCCTTATAAGTTTGTATGTCCCTTTGGGCATCAAGGATTTTTTTAATTTACTGACCATATCTTTTCAATATATCCCTAATTATTGGGCTTGTGATAACATCATAGGAAAAATCTTGAGTACCTCTTGATACTTCTCCTTTGCAACTAGTTCCTCTTTAGCTTATTAAATTATTCCAACCACTTGACTAAGACTACTTTCCATGTTGGCTATAAACTTCAAGTAACTTTTGGCACTTATTACTTTAGATTTGATGTTGTCTTAGAGGGAATTCACTCTTTTGAAATTGAAGGATTTTCCTCAATCTATAATTACTCTTTATTTTAGCTTCACGATCTCTTTTTAGAGATCTAAAATTTAATTATCTTTTGCTTAATGGGATTCTTGCAACTATTTAACTTTATCTTTTAATTAGGATTTCTCTTGTTCATTTTATTTCCTCAACTAGTTTTGCCAGTTATTGTAAGGGATATTATAGTTGTTTCCTTTTATTTTTAATGTCATCAATTTGGGTCTTGATGCCCTTGACCTATTTTTGTAGTAATATTTCTCTATGGAAACCTTCTTCATGCCCTCATTTTCCCATTGTTGTTGTTATTTCTTCATCTTCAACTAGGCCATTGTTACCTCTAGTTTTACATTATTTCTATTCAATGCATCATCCTTCACTGCTAGTTGGATAAATTAAATAGTTTACTAATTGATAGGTAATTTACAAGCTATATCATTTAATATGGATCTATTCTACTCAAATCCAACTTTGATAGTCTAGCAGTGAAATCAATAGGTAATTTAGTAGGTTTTGAATGGTCATCTTGTACTGCTTAAACAATGAGGATCTTATTACCTCTAGATGCTACCTATGATTGCATTATAACTGGTGCTTGAAATATTTTATCTTTTAGCTATTTATATTTTTTCTAACCCTCTTCTCCTCACCTTAGAGGTAGTCAATTATCTTTTGGACATATATCTCTTTAGGCTCATTAACAATATTCTAAAAAAAGGCTTGGCTAGACCCTATGGCTACACTAACATATAGAGTTGCTTTTGTTGGCTTTGCCATCAAATTTGGTATAGATGATGTCATTGTTAGAATTTCCCAAAAATAGACATGCAAAGCATTACAAGAATTATGAAGAGAATAGTAGAACTGATTGATTATTCCATGGGATCAACTTTGTATAAATAGCAAAGTTGATCAATGTGAGCCATTGGATTACAACAACTCAACAAATCTGAACTAGTCTAAACTGAGAGTTCACCTGACTCATGGAAGAGTGGTAACTCAAGTAAGACTATCCTAGTAGAACTTAAGAGAACAAATATTTATTCTAACACCCCCCTTAAGTGATACTAGGGGTGAATGTAACAACAAGAGATGAGTCCCGACAACAAGGCCTGATGAGGTACTCATGTACAATGAATTCTTATAGAAGAGATGGTAAAAAAACACATGGGAAAAAACCATCTTTCAAGAAGAAGAAGAAGAGGCATGTCTTCGGATGGCGAAGATTGTCCTCTATTGAACACCAAAAAAATGAGTCCCGGCAATATGGCCTTATTAGGTACTCATGTACAATGTACTTACATATAGGAGAGATGGTGAAAAAACCACATGGGAAAAAACCATCTTCCAAGAAGAAAAAAAACAATAAGAAGAAGAGAGAGGTGAAAACCTCTGTGCACCCTTCTAATGCAACTGCCTAACCCCAAGTTTCTCTCACAACTGAATGTAACGCGGAGAAGGAAAGGATTTGGTGAAGATGTCTACAATTTGATTTTCTGTGGGAATGTACTCCAAGTTTAGATCCCCTTGTTGAATATGTTGTCGAATGAAGTGCATGTGAATCTCAATGTGCTTGGTGCACTGATGCTCAACTGGATTGTGGGCAATATGAATTGTGCTCTGATTGTCACACCAAAGGGTAATGGGTTGGTCATGGAAAAAACCAAATTCCCTTAGTATCTGATGAAGCCAAAGAGCTTCCTGACTGGCCAAAACTACTGCCCTGTATTCTGCCTCTGTAGATGATAATGCTACTGCTTGTTGTTTTTTGCATGACCAAGCAATAGGTGAAGAACCAAGACAAAAAACATAGCCAAAAGTGGAACATCTATCTTCAACTGAACCTGCCCAATCAGAATCTGTGTAACCAATGATATCCATGGATCCTCCCTCATATAAGAGCCCAAAGTGAGTAGTTCCTTGCAAGTAGCGAAGGATTCTCTTTGTTGCTTGCCAATGGCTGAAATGAGGTTGATGTGAGAATCTAGATATTAAGCCAACAACATATGAAATATCTGGGTGAGTATGAGTGAGGTATAATAGACTTCCTACAAGCTGTCTGTAGAGAGTAGCATCACATAGAGGGGACTTGCAGGAAGTACTTAGAGTGACTCCAGACTGAAAAGGTGTGGAAGAAGGCTTGCAATCAGTCATCTTAAACCGTTGAAGAAGGTCTAGAGTATATTTCTGTTGACACAATGAAATTCCTGCATCTGTTTGAGTTATCTGAAACCCAAGGAAGTAATGAGCTAAACCCAGATCAACCATCTCAAATTTCTTAGAAAGGGAGTCTTTGATAGTCTGGATGTGAGAAATGGCACTACCAGTGAGTAGTAGATCATCAACATAGAGAACAAGTATGGTGATGTGTTCTTCATCCCTCCAAATGTAGACTGTTGCATCAGACTCACAATGAGAAAATCCTGAGGAAAGAAGGAAGGAGTCCATTTTTTCATACCAAGCTCTAGGAGCTTGTTTGAGACCATAGAGAGATTTCCTTAGTCTACAAACAAGGGAGGAGTCTTGAATAAATCCAGCAGGTTGTTCCATGAATATTTCCTCTTTTAAGTCACCATGCAAGAAAGCACTTTTAACATCCATTTGAAAAACTGGCCACTTTTGGGAGGCAACAAGTGCAAGTACCAGCCTAACAGAATCCATTTTTGCAACTGGTGCAAAGGTTTCAGAATAATCAATGCCTTCAATTTGTGAAAAACCTTTAGCTACCAAGCGAGCTTTGTGTTTGTCAATTTCTCCATCAGGTCCATACTTAGTTCTGTAAATCCATTTACAAGTGAACCAATTTTCTTCCTTTAGGTAGAGGGACTAGATCCCAAGTTTTGTTTTTGATTAAGGAAGAAAATTCATTCTCCATGGCATCATCCCATTCTTTTATACCAGTTTCTTCTTTGAAGGATTGAGGATCTATGGAAATGGACTGACAGACAAGACCAGAACCCATGGAGTTGCTTATTCTGGATGATGGAAGATTTTGGATGTAAGGAGTGGCCTCTTGAACTGTGGTGCGGGCCCATTTTGGCATTGTGGAAGGGGTAATGGGTGTGGCAGGACTTTGAGTTGGAGTTTGAAGTATAGGATCCTCATTTTGGTCATCTATCTCAAGGATGGGATCTTCATTATATTGAGGCTCAAATATTGGAGATGGCTCAAGAGAATTAATGTTGGAAGATGAAGATTGAGGATCTTTATGAGGGAATGTTTCATCAAATTGAACATTTCTGTGAAAAAATACCTCATGAGTTGTGGGATCAAGGAGCTTGTAGGCTTTCATTTCCTCACAATAACCAACAAATATGAGTTGCTTGCTCTTTTTGTCTAGAGCCTTCCTCTTTTTCTTTGGGATATGTGCCCAAGTAGTACACCCAAAAACTTTGAAAAAAGAGACATCAGGTTTTGAGCCAGTCCATGCTTCCTCTGGAGTCAAATGGCCAAGAGCTTTATGAGGTGTGCGATTTTGAATATAATTTGCACAGTTAATTGCCTCAGCCCAAAAAACTACTGGAAGATCTCTTGAGTGGAGCATACAGTTTGCCATTTCTTTTAAAGTTCTATTTTTCCTTTCTGCAATGCCATTTTGTTGTGGATTATGGGAGACTGAATGTTGATGAATTATGCCATGAGTTGAGAGAAATATGGAGAACTCATTACTGAAGTATTCCCCCATTATCTGTACGAATTTGCTTGATTTTGCAAGTGGCTTGATTTTCAACTAAGGCCTTGAATATTTTGAAGTGGGATAGAACATCACTTTTGTATTTTAGAAAGTAGACCCAAGTTCTTCTTGAAAAATCATCAATGAAGGTTAAGGCATATTTTGCTCCTTTGAAAGAAGGCTCTGGGAAGACCATCAAGTCACTATGGATTAACTCTAGAGGGGATGAGGCTCTTTGAGAACCACTTGGGTGAAAAGGATCTTGATGTTGCTTTCCAAGAGCACATCCAGGACATACTCCATCAATAGAAGAGACTTTTGGCAACCCTGTTACCATTTCATGAGTATTCAACTCCTTTAGATAGCTATAACTGAGATGTCCAAACCTTTCATGCCAAATTTGACTTTCAAGATCTCCATGTGCAACAAAACAGGAGGCCCCATCTGAATTTTTGAATCCCTTGAAGTGAAATAGGTGAGTGTTATGATCAATATCTCCTTTTTCTATGAGAGAGTGTGGTTCTTGAAAGTCTCTTATCTCAACTCCTGTTGGTGAAAATAGAATTGTTTTGCCCTTTGCAGAAGTACAAATCTGATAGATGGAGAGGATATTTGTAGCTATATTTGGGACATAGAGAACATTATTGATATAACCACCATCAATGGATATGTCACCTTTTCCTTTGATTGGGATAAAGGATGAGTCACCAACTTCTATGCTACAAGTTGAGCTTGAGGAGATTGAAGTGAATGACTCATGAGAGGAAGTCATATGATGAGTTGCCCCTGAATCTAGAACCCAGTATTTTGATGAAGTTTTTATAGCTTTGCCTTGAACATTTAAGGCTTTTCCTATCTGCTTCTTAATGTCTATTTTGTGATCCTTCATTGTTGCCTCTAGTTGTTGAAGTCTTTTCCAACATTTGTTCCCATAATGACCATCCTTTTTGCAATGTGTACAAGTTATAGGGCCTCTTTCTTTCTTTTTGAATTTTTCTTTAGTGGAGGTGGATGCTACTAATGCTTTTGAGGAAGAGGGAGAGATCTCATATTTTGCAAGTTTTGTTTCCTCTCTAGTTAGCCTATCACAAAACTCCTCTAAAGAGGGCATTTTAAAACTTGTACCAAGTGCATCTTTTGTAGACAAAAAGGTGGTTGCAAAAATTTGAAATACTCCATTTAACTTAGAGAGAATAAGATAGATGCATTCTTCTTCTATTTTATTCTTGCCACTACCTTTTAATTGAGTGAGGACCTCTTTAAATTTGGTGAGAAAGTCAACAATATTGTTGAAGTCTTCAGGAGATAATGTTGTTAACTCTGCCTCTAGCTGCATTGACCTTATTTGATCCACTTTACCAAACAAGTTCTTTAGTTTTTCCCAACTCTCAAATGGAGTTTTACATTCTGAAATGTGAAACCATAGGCTTTCATTTACATTTGTGCTTATAATACCCATTGTTTCATACATCTTTCCTTTATGAACAAATTTTTCATATTCCTTTTCAAATTTAGGTTGCTCCTCTTCTAGCAAGTGTGTGAGCCCTTTTTGAGAAATGAGATTTAATATTTTTGGTTTCCATGTGTGATAGTTATGAGGGGTGAGTGGATCAATTGTATTCATTTTTCCAAAAAAATTTGTAGTGAACCAATATTCCCCCTTTAACTACAAGATTTTTAGAGAAGACAATGTTGCACCAGTAGAAACCCTTGTTGAATTAATGTAGCAGAAGCCAGACCGTTATACCAAACTCTTCAATTTACCCGCCCTTACGTGAGGGAAACTATAAGTAAATGAGGAGAGCGATACGTGGAACATAGGCGATTTGAAGCAAGTAAAATCTGCCAGACCTTTATACCGAATCTTCTCAATGACCCGCCCTTACGTGAGGGAGACTATAGGTAAATGAGGAGAATGATACGTGGAACATAGGCGATTATTAAATATTTGGGCCAAATTTTGAATAGATGCTTTTTAATGGTGGCTTGCTTGTATGTTCATAATATCAATGGAACTACACTAGATTTGAAGAATGATGATAGATTGTAGCAACAAATCAAGCAACAAGTGAAGACTACGATATGCAGTAGCAATCCTCCCTAGAAACCAATGTAGCAACAATAAACCTCCTCTTAATGCACAAAATAGGTGCAATAACTAGCACCAAGAAACCCCCTTGTAAGAAATACAACAGACAGGTGCAAAAATCAGCACCAAGAAAACCCCCCCAAAAAAAATTGTAATGATGAAAGTACAATGAGACTCTTCATTATATGACTACCTTTATAGAATAGGCTAAAAAAATAGTGAGAGGAGTCTAAAAAGGAGGTTTACAAGGCTACAATGCTTTTCATAGATATGCCTCTAAAAAAAATATTTTAGGTAGAGTGCATTTACATACACGATCAATGGATCAAAAAATATTTGTTTCTAATCGTCGTTGAGTGGATTGATTCAGTGGAGGGCATAGAGAAGGAGCTACACAGTAAGATATCATAGGCCATTGCCACTTTAGTCGAGTGCTAGCTGCTACAGCATATATTATGAACCAAAAAATCACTCCAGTTGCCTCCACTAGATATTTTGGATGTTTATTGCATTATCATCGAGACCTTTACATGGACTACACCATCACAGTTTCTTACTCTCACCACACCATCATTGCTTCTCAGATGAACTGTGTAGATTGGATAGTAGCATCTGGTGATAGATGTCCCAGTGCAAGCTTTTGAAATTTATTTTTCAAATGAACCGAGCAGATCGAACAGGAGCTTTGTTGGTAGTTGTCACCACTATGAGTGTTCTATTTTGCAAGCTGAAAATGAACTCACAGGCAATTCAAGAAAGTATATAAAAAAAAAAATTGCTCCTCGTTTTAAATAGAAGATAAAATATGGTGAGGACTTAGCATCAACTCTAGTCCATGTGTGATAGTTGTTAAATCACTTCGGACGTGTCTCTTCACCAAGGGCTTAGCTACCAAAAAATATGGTAAGGTCTAAAGTTATGAAATATGTTTTCTTATACGTGTGATAGCCATTGAATCACTTTTTACGTGTCCCTTCGCTTAAAGATTTTGCTATCAAAAATATGTCAAGAACTACAGTTAGATATTATGCCAAGGCTAATGTGGCTTTCTGTCCCACGTGGTGTGCTACATTTCACTCTTGTCTGCTAGTAGTCATTGGAAGGATTACTCTATCATGCGTTACACCAATCACTGAAGTGAGATGCATCAAAGAGCATTGTGAAAAAAGAATGAACGGATCGAAAAAATAAAGACTACTTAGTCTTATGCATTCGCATGCACTGTGTAACAACGAACGGCTGATAGAGACTGCATTTGTCTCTTTGAAGAACGCAATTGCAATTGATTTGATGGAATAAATTAAAGTTGCCAAAGCAGATATTAATGGGTCACTATTTACTTTTACCGTGATCTTCTCTTGGAGAGTTGAGGTGTATGGCTAAAAATAGTGAATGTAGCACAAGCACAATACCGAATATGTGGTCGAGAGGATTAGTTTTGCAACAAGCACGGCCAAAAAAATATTAATCCTCACTGTTTATACACACCGTAGCATAGCATAAAAAAATTTCAAAAAAATATCACTTTTTTTTTTTAACATTTGCAAATTTTATTAAGATAACTACTAACATCCAGTAGAAATTATAAAAAAAAAAAATTCCACAATATCTCATACCAGATTATCTCATCAAAAAATATAATTCCTTTAAAAGAACTATAACCAAATTTTGCCAAGCTTTTAAAAAACAAAATTGTAGACTTATAACAAATGCAATATGAATAGTCTACAAGAGATATGTTTTTTTACCCAAAAAAAATGATCTTTGTTGAGAAAAAAAGCTTTTAAAAAAAGGACAAAATGTAATGAACCAGTTCTTAGAAGAGCCTTCAAGAGAGAACGCTAGCAAAATCTATCCTACTCTGGTACCATGTTAGAATTTCCCAAAAAATAGATATGCAAAGCATTCAAGAAGTTTGAAGAGAATAGTAGAACTGATTGATTATTCCATGGGATCAACTTTGTATAAATAGCAAAGTTGATCAATGTGAGTCGTTGGATTACAACAACTCAAAAAATCTAAACTAGTCTAAACTGAGAGTTCACTTGACTCATGGAAGAGTGGTAACTCAAGTAAGACTTTCCTAGTAGAACTTAAGAGAACAAAGATTTATTCGAACATTCATTGCCTACAATAGAAGTTTCTTGGCTTGTAATATGAGGCAACATTATTGGGATGACACATTAGATAGAGCGATTTGTGTGTAGATGGAGTGAATGTTGATGTAAATATGGTTGTTCGTGATGCCAGTTGTGCTAGTGTTTCAGCTAACAAGGAGATTGACAAGGTGATCGATGATTATGACACTAATGGCTATGAAATATAGACTTCAATGGTTGTGGAAGTGAATGAGGTGATTGATATTATACGAGTAAGAAAATTTGTAATAGGAGATAGGGTACCTTTAAGATAAATATGGGTTGTACTAGTGGATGGTGAGGGAAGTATAGTAGAATAAGGGATGGGGGAAGAGAAAGAAGTGGAAATATAAGAAGTAGTTATAATAAAGAATCACAAGTAATAGTAAGAGAGAGAAAAGTGGTGGTGAAGGGAAAGGTAGCCATAGTTTTGGTTATTTCCAGCTTAGGAGTTCCTCCTTGAGTTGGAGCACTTGTTGTTATTGATTTCTTATTACCATTTTCTTGGATATTGAACCATAAGGGTCACTCCTTAGCGTCTACAACCTTTCTTTCATCATCTCATGTATTACAATCGTTATGATGGCCAATGTAGTTTGTGTCACAAATATCACAATTTCTAGCATAGAGGAAAGAGGTGGTATAAGGGGGCTATCCAAAAATTCTCATACTGTTCTTGACCTTTTGGTACTCCTTAGGTGTCACCTATCCTATATGTATAAGAACTACTCATCAAAGGGACCATCTCACACTAACCTTGTCATTGTTCCAATATCATGTCGCATTCTATGCCAAGCAAGGATATTTATTTTTGAGTGTCCCATATTTTCTAATGCCTATAACGCATGATGGTTAGGCTTGACTTGAAGATCAAAATCATGCTTAACCTTTACTTAAGCATATAAATCATAGCACTCTCTAGGTAGGCATAGCAAATTTATGTCATCTTCATACCTCAAGTCACTTTCCAAAGTGGTTTGGGATAACTTTTCTATCAAGTTACTTTCTTGTTGATCGTATACCTCTTTTCATATAAAAATGCATGTAATCCCTTATCATTGAGCTTATTCCTATAGTATTTATATGGATTATAGGACCACACATCTTGAAGTTTTTCTAATCCCGTGTCCTTGAGATTTTCCTCAATTACCATGTAGAACCCTCATAACTTTGGTATTATTTTCATGATTGACTACTTGAGTTGGTAGAAGGTGGTATTAAATTGCTCTAAAGTACCTCAAGCCACATAATTAGGTTACCTAACATAATTGAGGTTGAAAATATAATCTAGCACATATGTCAACAACTCAAAGGGCATGACTAAAAATACAAACAATTGGATAAAAGACCTTTATCTCCCTATACAATAGCAATGTTGGTACATTACTTTAACCTCAAAAATTATCTAACCTCTTGTAATACTATGGGTGCTTTTCCTTTCATCTTCTCCATTATAATATCATACACTTTAACATAGAAGTGATAAGATATCTTCCTCGGTTATTAATAAGGTACATTCATGTAGTTGACTACTTATAGTAGTTGTCTATTTGACCTTGTCTAATAAAGCTAGAGAGTAGAGGACCAATCCTCCTTGTGATACATGATGAGCCAAATCAAGTAGGAAGTGTAAGTGAATTTAATTTCCTCTTTGAACTCCTTTAGTTTATTTATACCTTACATTTTCTATCATTTGTGAATTCCCAAGGTAGATTTCGATTGTGTGAAGAAGGGTGACATGTTTCTTATGCATATTTGCATCCAATATCTCCCCCAATATGGTTATAATCCTGAACAAGGTCATCTATATTTAATCCTTGAGTTATTCTAAGACCAAGGAAATGTTGAAGTCAATAGGTTTGTTTGGGATCTTTAGATATACGATCAAGAAATCATGTGAGTAATTTTATTCAAATATTTAATAATAGTCCTTTTGTGTCCTTGGGTTGCATGTGACCCATATGATTGGATTATCTACTACCTTCAACATCTTTTTTTTATCTCTCTCCTAAATATAAAATGATTTCTTGGTCCATTTGGTGATCTTAGGCTTCTTCCCATGAAATAATCTCTTTGCATAGACTTCTATCAACTTTGAACAACTCCAAATTTATGGGACTAAGTTTATTGCAAATATCAAGGTCCAAATCTGGGTTATTCTCCATGATTCAGTCTATGGGCCTTAGTTGAATATCTTAAGGACTTCCTTTCCTACACTTCTAGGGGACTATTTATATTTTCTCTCAACCATTCTATATGGTTTTTCAAACAACTCTTCTAGGAGGGCTTCATTTATTTTGGCTTATTATTTCCCTTATCCATAGAGGTCCCTACCTCATGAATCTATTAGCACTGGTTTTAGTGGCATGGACACTAGAGGGGCAATGGTGGTGGATGGTAGATTTTTGGGGTTGGCCCTAGGCATGGAGAGACTTGTGGAGGAGGAAGAAATGTCCATGATGATGAAATAGGAAGGTAGAATATTTTGAGAGGAAAATAAACAAATTTACCAAGTATAGTTTAGGGATTGATTTGCTTGTTGACTAGAGTGATTTACTCCTCTTGAAGGATTTAAAAAAATTCTTACTCTTGGAGCAATTTTCTAGAGAATTTGATTTATTTGCTCACATAAGCTAGCAAATCACTCACAAGGCTATACTTGGTAAAAATTATTTAATCACTAAGCCATTTATTTTGGAGTGATTCACTTAGTATTGAATGAACAAAAATAATATTTTACTAATATTGAAAAAGAATAATTCCTAAGGGGACCGATTCGCCCTCTCAAAGAAAATTTTCCTCAAATAGGTTGTCTTGGTGGGGAACTCCTATGGGGTTCCACCTAGCTTATTAGGAGTGAGTGCATGGGCAATAATATGAGGAGATATAGGATTATTTGATTCTAAATATGGAAGGAAGGAGTGGATCACTCCTTGATGATTGTGCGATTAGTTACTTTATAGAATAGGTTTTCTAGCTAAGGCCAATGGTGCAATTCACACATAGGGGAAGGTGGGTTAGAAATATGACAAGGTCTGAAGCTATTTATTTAATAAGGTAGGCTGGTCCATACAAAGTTAACTAGGAAGAAGTTATGGGATTAGGGGTTTTTTTACCCCTAACCTATCATGTCCTTCATTAATAGGTTGTGTAGGTAGGTTAGCCCAAAGTGGTTTGATTTTCTCATGTAGTATTGGTTTGTGGGTGGAACTATTGACGATCAATTTGCTCATTGCTCCTAATTTTATTTTTGTATAAATGTTTAATTGATAAAATAAATTCACCTATGGATAAAAAATAGGAAAAAACAAAAGGATACCTAAAATGAAGTAATTGTTGAAGGAGAATAAGGAAAATAATAGTCAGAAAATGAAAAGAGGGTTATGTACATATTTACAAATCTTTTGGCTTCAATCTTTTCATCATATTGGTTGGAGATGTTGCCTAATAATTGAAATTGGAAGTATCCTTCCGTCCATTATCACAATCTTATAAATATTTGGTCCCTAAATTTGGATGATTCAATATGGTTTGGTCCAAAGAAAAAAAAATTGATGGTCCCTTACTCTAGCTTAATCCTTGTCTCACTTGAATACCAAATCATCTTCATTATAATCCATTTTAGTGGCTCATTATTAAACCATATTTTAATTGCCTCTTGATGTTGGACCATCTTCTTGAACATATTTTTAATTTATTATTCTATATCTAGTAAAGCATTTAATCAAGTTGGTATTGGCCCAATAATGGTATCTTCAACATCAATGACATTTGGAGGGAAGGGATTTCCAAATTGATTGGTATAAAAATTTCCTTCCCAAAGATCAACTTGTAGGTGGATGATCTTGTTAAAACTTTAGGTGTCATCTAGTCTACCAAAAGTGCTTTCTATAGCTGGTTATAACAATCTCTTTGTAATTATGCTATAATCCTCTTCAAGATCCGGAGAAGGTTCTTATTGGTGACTTTTCTAGTCCATTTCCCTAGGGGTAATAGTTACATAATTGTTTTAGTATAAAATCATATTGTAGTGAAAATTTCATCACTTTAAAACTTATGGATAAGGTAGCATTGTTGGTGATTATTGTGGATTGTATCCCAAATCTTGTAATGATATATTCTAGTAAGCAGGATGACCACTTCCTGATTAACTAATTTAATCGACACTACTTCAACCCACATTGTGAACTAGTCTATTTTGGTTAAAATACATACATATTTGGTGCTAGATAAGGGATTGATATTACTAATGAAATTGATGCACCACTACTAGAAAGGTTTTGTAATAATAATTAATTTCAAGAGCATTGGTAATTTTATCTTTCTTTCCATAAACATACAATAAGATTTATAATTCTTAACCCATTAGAAGCAATCAAAGAATATGGTGGGCCATTAGTATCTTACCCTTATTATTTTATGTGTAGTATTTTATGTAAAATAACCCTCCATTATGATATTCTATTATTATGGCTTCTATCTTATCTCCTTTGATACATCTAAACAAGACACCATTGTATCCTTTCTGGTGAAGAACACAAGCTTATATTGAGGAGGGGGTGAACAATATAAGACCACTTTTTAATTTGTCTTCCAATTCAATATTATGTTGTGTAAAGATAACAGTATCAATAGCAGTAATCAAAGCAATGCATATAAACTATACACAGACACCACAAGTTATGTGGTTCACCCAATGTGGGCTACTTCACAAAGAAAATATTTTACTAAAACTTTCTCAATCAATATCTTTGGGAATCACTCCCAATTATAAATTTTATGGATCTTTGTCCAAAGGAGATGTTGATCCCCTAATCTCAATTTTTGGATCTCTTCCACAGGAGAATTCTTTCCCCTTCTACTCTGGCTATGTGATCTTCTAGAATACTATGTCTCTCTACTGCACTAACTAGTGGACCTCTCTCCACTTGAAGACTCCTCACTCAAATTTGTCTTCAGTTGTGCTAGTTTTTTTATCTCTATCCAATGAGACTTTTTCCTCTGTACTCTATCACCTCCAAAGCTCTGTCAATAGGCTCACTAAGAACCTGCTCAATAGGCTCACACAAAACCTTCTTAACAATCTCACATAGAACTTGTCCAAAAATTCTCTAGCAAGCTCACCAAGAACTTGCCCAAAACTGCTATAGCAAGCTCACCAAGAACTTGCCCAAATTTGCTCCAACAAGCTCACTAAGAACTTGTCCAAATCTTCTCTAGCAAGCTCACCAATAAATTTCTCAAATATTCTCTGGCAAGCTCACCAAGAACTTGCTCAAATCTACTCCAACAAGCTCACTAAGAACTTGTCCAAAACTATCCCAAATCTGTCCACAAATCTGCCCACAAAATTGTCCCAAATGCCTTCTCAAAGTCTCAACCAATCATGCTCAAGTAGCACTCAAATCTCATCCACAAATCTATCAAGGCAAAGCTCAATGATGAACTCAACAATGAATGGCAATGTACTCTTCAATGAATGACAAAAATTATCCACAATGCTCTCAACTCAACTCAACTCATAGAAGCATAAAGAGAATTGTTAGAGACTCAATATGTTCTAATCTCAATCTCAACTCAACTCAACTCCAATCAAATCATAGAAGCATAAAGAAAATTTTTAGAGACTTAATATGTTCTAATATTACTCTCAACTCAAATAAACCTCAACTCAATTCAAGTATTATAGAACATAAAGAGAATTGTTACAAAATCAATATGTTCTAACCTTAATCTCAACTCAACATAGAATGATGGAATAGTTTGTTTCATAGAACTTGAACAATTAATTCACACATCACTTGACTAGGCTCAATCAACTCAACTCAACCAATCATCACAAGGGACAACTCTTTCTCACACAACCCTAAGTATGTATCAACCAACTCAAATGTTTCCAAAAATGCTCAACCACAAATCTCACATAACAATGATACTCATGTTCTTTTCTAACTCAAGTTCTTTCACAACCAATGGGCTTCAACAACTATGCTTATCAAACAAGGTTTAGACACAACTCTCAATTCAGAAAACCTTGAAGCATTCAACCAACCACTTTCGAAAAAGAAACCACAAACAATCCTTTTCCCTCCAATGATATTTCAGAAATCAACCACCATAAATAATCAATAGGAGAATGTGCCCATACCTTTTATGAAGATGAAAAAACCTCTTTGTAAATCTACCACAATCACAAAATTCTTTTACCAATCTTCACAAGGGTTAGTAGATCACAAAATAATCAACATTACTCCACTTTTCAATAATCATCACCAAGGCCTTTAATTGCACAACTTCCTTATCTCTCCTAAAACCACTTGTACCATAAAATAAAATAAATCAAAACATTGCATAAGATTTTCACTCCCAAAACCACTTATACCATAAAATAAAATAAATCACAATATTGCATACCTTGTCACCTCATGAAATAATTAATCCTCTTGAAAAAGAACAAGGCAAACTTCACTTTTGGAACCCCTTTGCAAAATAAGAAATATCTCTTTACACACACCTTATTTCTCCTTCTAAATAAGTTAGTCAAATAGCCCTCGAAATAATCTTTTCAACGATATATAATATGCCCCATTTCTGAAATAAATTGAAACCTTTACATATATATATATATGCCAACCTCCATTAATTGCACATAGGTCGGCCCTCCATTAATTTAAACTTAAACTTTAAACTTTAATATCTTCATCACCGGAGGTCCTTTTTCGATGAAACAAAATTCCACCTTGGATTTTAAGAAAAGCCCTTTCCACATAAGCCCACCATGGTTTTAAATAAAACCTTTTATTTTGCCTGCCTTGGTTTTCATAAAAAACCTGTAAATAGCCATGCTTTCCAAAATATCATAAATGCTTATTTATGAAATATTTTGGCCACCAAAACCAAATGTGATCCATGTGACATCAATGACAACATAAAATACCTCAAATTAACTCAAATTTCCAAAAATATCCCCCTTTGTCATTGATGGCAACACCTCTAAAGCAAAAACCACAATCACTACAAAAACCATCTCTGAGAATCAAAGTTGCTCCCCCTGACTCAATAATCTCTTTGGAGGCTGCTCCCCCTAACTCAATTCTCTCCCCCTTACTCAAATATCTCCCCCTTTGACATCAATGGCAAAAGGGACACCTATGGGGCTAAAAGATATGACTCTTAAGCTTAGCCCCCCTCACCCCCTTCTCTTTTGAGGTGATTAATTTTGGGGTGGGAGTACTTTTACTCCCATCTCACTTTTTTTCTTTCCTCTATCAACTTCCTTCCATATATTTCTGATATCCTTTTCTCGATGAGTTCCTTTCTCTTCTTGTTTTGAACCTGTTTGACCTTCTTGTCTTGAAACTGCTTGACCTTCTTGCCTTGGATCTGTTTGGAATTGAGTCCTACACCATATTGCAATATGCCCAAATTTATTGCAATTAAAACACTTGATATTGTAGCCTTTGGTTGGTGCCCATGTCCTAAAATTATTCTTGAAATAATTTCCATATCCATTCCTTTCTTGAACCCTATATTGTGAAGCTCTGTTTTCATGACCATTATGACCATGACTTCTGAATTGTGTAGCTCTAAAACAAAAACCATGTTGCTCATTTCCTTTGCACTAAAAATCTCTATGACCAATCATGTTGCATGAGAAGCAATGTCCCTGAAAACCATACCTTCTTCCCTTGAAGTTTATTCTAGCAAAATCAAACTTCTTTGATCCATGGATCCTGCAATGTATAGCCCTGTGTCCAAATCCATTACAAGAAAAAACAATATCGTTGAAAATATATGTGTTCATGCCTTGGTTCCTCATACCTTTCTTGACCATTATCCTTATGATCATCTTCAATTTGTGCATTGCATCCTTGAATCTTCTTTGTAGCATCTAAAACCTCTTCCTTAGTTTCTTCCTTGCATTTTTATTCAAAATTTTCATTTCCCTTTGAGCTTGATTCACCTATCTCAAGACAAGAACCACACTGAATATTTGGAGCCATAGGAACTTTGGAACTTTCCTCACAAATATTAGGTGCTTCCTTGCTTTCATCTTTTAGAACTTCCTTTCCTTTTGATTGTGATTCCCCAAACCTGAAATATGAGACCTTTGGTGCTTTGAAACCTTTCCAAAACTTGTGCAATTTATCCTTGGAATCTTTCACTTCCAACCTTAATGAAACTATCTCATGCTCTAATCTTTCACACTCTAGATCTTTTGTTTTTAATTTTTTGACCATACCTTCTTCAATTTTTCTTGTCTCTTCAACTTTGATTTTGAAGTTAGTGAGTTCCTATAGAAACCTTGCTTTTTATTTCTCATCTTCTTGAGCTTGATCCCTTAATTGTGAGTTCTCCCTTTTTATTTCTTCAAGAGTAATCATAAGCATTTCACATTCTATCTCTTTTGTCTTTGACTATTTAATCATACCTTCTTCAACTCTTCTTGCTTTTTCAAACTTATCTCTCAAGTCAGAGATATCCTATAGAAGCTTTGTCTTACATTTCTCATCTTCTTGTATTTGAGCCTTCAATTCTAAATTCTCTCTTTTCAATTCAATAAGCTCCTTAAGATTGGCTTTCCCTTTTTCTTTTTTTGAAGCATCTCCTTTTTCTTCTATTACTGAAAATAGAGTTTCTTCTTCATACTTTTTTGATTGTCCCTATTAGCCTTTCTTGAACCAATCTCTAGGATTTCATTTTTTAGAATATCATCTTCATCTTCACTGCTACTAAACCCATTACAATATCTTGCATCATGGCCAAGTTGACCATAAACAAAACATTCTTGTGGACAATGAGCTGCATGGTGACCTATTTTCCCACATCTGGTACAAAAATTTATCAGTCTGGATACTTCTCCATTACTTGATTCATCTATTGAATCTATTTCCATGTTTCCTCCCAACACAACAATATTAAACTCATCTTCCTTTTCTTTCATAACCATAGGTGTTCTTTTCTTCTTGTGTCTCATGCTTCTACTCTTGCCTTTCTTTGCCATTTGTGTTCTTATAGAATCTTCCCTCAAGTTGTTAGCCTTTTCGAAGGAACCCACTTTGATACCAATTGAAGAACACAAGCTTATACTGAGAGGGGGGGTGAACAGTATAAGATCACTTTTTATTTTTTCTTCCAATTCAATATTATGTTGTGTAAATATAGCAGTATCAATAGTAGTAATCAAAGCAATGCACAAAAACCATACACAATAGAGACACCACAATTTATGTGGTTCACCCAATGTGGGCTACTCCACGGAGAAAATATTTTACTAAAAATTTCTCAATCAATCTCTTTGGGAATCACTCCTAATTACAATGTTTATGGATCTTTGTCCAAAGGAGATGTTTATCCCCTAATCTCAAGTTCGTGGATCTCTTCCATAGGAGAATTCTTTCCCCTTCTACTCTGGCTATGTGATCTTCTAGAAGACTTTTTCTCTCTACTGCACTGACTGGTGGACCTCTCTCCACTTGAAGACTCCTCACTCAGATCTGTCTTCAACTATGTTGGTTGCTAGATCTCTATCCACTGATATTTTGTCCTTTGTACTCTATCATCTCCAAAGCTCTATCAATAGGCTTACTAAGAACCTGCTCAATAGGCTCACACAAAACATGCTTAAAAAGCTCACTTAGAACTTGTCCAAAATTGCTCTAGCAAGCTCACCAAGAACTTGCCCAAAACTTCCATAGCAAGCTCACCAAGAACTTGCCCAAATCTGCTCCAAAAATATCACTAAGAACTTGCCCAAATCTTCTCTAGCAAGCTCACCAAGAACTTGCCCAAATCTGCTCTAGCAAGCTCACCAAGAACTTGCTCAAATCTACTCCAACAAGCTCACTAAGAACTTGTCCAAAATTGTCCCAAATATGTCCACAAAACTGTCCCACAAAACTATCCCAAATGCCTTCTCAAAGTCTCAACCAATCATGCTCAAGTAGCACTCAAATCTCATCCACAAATCTATCAAGGCAAAGCTCAATGATGAACTCAATAATGAATGGCAATGTACTCTTCAATGAATGACAACAATGATCCATAATGCTCTCAACTCAACTCAACTCATAGAAGCATAAAGAGAATTGTTAGAGACTCAATATGTTCTAATCTCAATCTCAACTCAACTCAACTCAAATCAACTCATAGAAGCATAAAGAGAATTTTTAGAGACTCAATATGTTCTAATCTCACTCTCAACTCAAATCAACCTCAACTCAACTCAAGTCTTATAGAACCATAAAGAGAATTATTAGAGACTCAATATGTTTTAACCTTAATCTCAACTCAACATAGAATGGTGGAATAGTTTGTTTCATAGAACTTGAAAATTTACTTCACACATCACTTTACTAGGCTCAATCAACTCAACTCAACCAATCATCACAAGGGACAATTCTTTCTCACACAACCCTAGTCCAATTATGTATCAACCAACTCAAATATTTCCAACAATGCTCAACCACAAATCTCACATAACAATGATACTCATGTTCTTTTCTAACTCAAGTTCTTTCACAACCAATGGGCTTCAACAACTATGCTTATCAAACAAGGTTTAGACACAACTCTCAATTCAGAAAACCTTGAAGCATTCAACCAACCACTTTCGAAAAGGAAACCACAAACAATCCTTTTCCCTCCAATGATATTTCAGAAATCAACCACCATAAACAATCAATAGGATAATGTGCCCATACCTTTTATGAAGATGAAAAAACCTCTTTGTAAATCTACCACAATCACAAAATTCTTTTACCAATCTTCACAAGGGTTAGTAGATCACAAAATAATCAACATTACTCCACTTTTCAATAATCATCACCAAGGCCTTTAATTGCACAACTTCCTTATCTCTCCTAAAACCACTTGTACCATAAAATAAAATAAATCAAAACATTGCATAATATTTTCACTCCCAAAACCACTTATACCATAAAATAAAATAAATCACAATATTGCATACCTTGTCACCTCATGAAAGAATTAATCCTCTTGAAAAAAAGAATAAGGTAAACTTCACTTTTGGAACCCCTTTGCAAAATTAGAAATATCTCTTTACACACACCTTATTTCTCCTTCTAAATAAGTTAGTCAAATAGCCCTCGAAATAAGCTTTTCAATGATATATAATATGCCCCCTTTTCGAAATAAATTGAAACCTTTACATATATATATATATATATATGCCAACCTCCATTAATTGCACATAGGTCGGCCCTCCATTAATTTAAACTTAAATTTTAAACTTTAATATCTTCATCACCGGAGGCACTTTTTCGATGAAACAAAATTCCACCTTGGATTTTAAGAAAAGCCCTTTCCACATAAGCCCACCATGGTTTTAAATAAAACCTTTTATTCTGTGTACCTTTTTTTTTTTAAAAGTGAAAAACCCCTTGCGGGGCCGCCTTGGTCTGAGAGACCACGAACAGGGGATTCTATACTATCAAAGTCACCCGGGAGTCGCACCCGACCCTACCCGCACCAACATTATCAATTGGATTTTGGGTACCCAATTCAGCTTTTTGGTAGGGTGGAGATTCGAACCTGGGACCTCCCTTGGAGGATTACCCTCTCCTCTCCAACTCGCCTACAACACCTGGGTATTATTCTGTGTACCTTGGTTTTCATAAAAAACCTATAAATAGCCATGCTTTCCAAAATATCATAAATGCTTATTTATGAAATATTTTGGCCACCAAAACCAAATGTGATCTATGTGACATAAATGACAACATAAAATGCCTCAAATTAACTCAATTTCCAACATCTTGAACCATACACCATATAGCCATGTATAATGCTTTCTACCCAAAACAAGCTCTTTATTTAGGTGTCAAGTCTTTTGAGATATTTCTAGATGCAATGTATCTATTGGTGTATCCCAACCATCCTCTTTTATTCTTGGGATCTATTTCATCCACTAGGGCAATTTGGTCCTCTAAATCAAACATTGTAAGGTTCTCATATAAAGCTTTACCCTTGATGAGCTTGGCAAGTTGATTTCTATATTAAACTCTTGAATTTTATTTATCCACTTGATTCTCTTCTCCCCTATTTCACCATGAATAATTAGAGATAAAAAATTGGGATGGAATACGAAGATAGTAGTCCTACTTTAGGGCAAGTGGTACCTAATATTTTTGATGGATTTTATGATAGCAAACACTTATTTTTCAATTAACATATACCTTTATTTGTAATTGTGAAGGACCTTTTGCATGAAGGAGATGAGTGTTTTTTGTCCTTATTCTTATTTGGATTACTACTACAATAATACTCTTATTTTCCCTAAACACATAGATTCTAAAATATTTGGACAAGTCTGGGTTGATTAGGACTGAAGCTTTGTTGATGGTTACTTTAAGGTCCTAAAAATATCTTTTTCGTTCATTAGTCCATGTTAGGTTTGCATCCTTTTTCAAAATTTTAGATATTGGCCTAACTAATTACAAAAAATTGATTATGAACTTAGTAACAAACTAGATTTGACATAATAAGGATTGAATTCTTTTGATGGATGTGGGTAGGGGAAGATATTGGGTTGCTTTTATCCTATCTAGATCTATGGGTAGACCATGTTTTGATACTACATGACCTAAAATTTTACCTTCTTGTACCATAAAGATGGAATTTTAGGGTTTAGAAAGATTATATATTATTTACACCTTTTAAAGATAAAATCTAAGTGTTCAATATGCTTATTCATTTCTTTTGAAAAGATCATTAAATCATCAAGGTATATAAGAATGATCTCATCGAATAATCCTATGAAGATAATGTCCATAGATCATCAAAAAGTGGCTCTAATATTTGGCAATCCAAAAGGAATTTATTGGTAAGCAAAGGTTCCCCACTCAGTGGTAAAAGTTATTTTATGTTGATTGTCATCATTGAACCAAATCTAGTCATACCCTAGGAAGCCATCCAAAAGTGACAATATTTGTGACCATGCCACTTTCTATAGGACTTGGTCAATATTAGGTAAGGGATAGTGATATTTTAATGATGCCTTATTGAGGTTCTTGAAATTAATACATAGCTTGATATCACCATTTTTTGGACTAGCACTATGTTGGCTACCCAAGTGGAGTACTTGATTAGAAAAATTGTTTATTGCTATAAGATTTTTAAGATCTCTTTTTTCATCACTACCTTAATTGTAGGATTGATGATTCATTATTTTTTCTAGATAGGTTTTTCTCTAGGATCTAATTTGATGATATGTTCTATGATATCTTTGTATTTACCAAAGTGCTCCTTGAATAGCAATAACTCTTCCTTAGTGGACTCTTTGATTAGCAATAAGTTTTTTTCTTAGTTATCCCTATAGGGTGGTAGAAGGAGGCCTTCAATTTAATATTGTACTTCTTAACACTGTCATCTAGATTGAACGCACTCTCCCAAGTGATTAACCCTTAGAGCAATTCATTAGTTTTAAATTTAATCACCCGTGTCCTTTATGTCATCTCCATATTCATTTTTATCTTCAACATGTTGAGCTTATTTTATGAGGAATTCAATTATTTACTCAATATTAATGAATACTTTCCGATTATAATCATTATCAAGGATGATTGGCCTACATATTACCTCTATTTCTTTTGGTTTATCATGAATATCATTGTTGGATTAAATTTTATTGTCATGGATGCTAGCTCATTTGATCTGAAATTTAACTCCCTATGAACTACCTTGATTTCATAAGTGTTGAAGCTATCTAGCAAATCCCATACTCAATGTTTGTATGAATTTAGGTGTTTGTTCATGGTGACACATTAGGAGTTAACCTGATTAATGACTAGTTCAAAGTTATCAAACAATTTCAACTTTTTGATACCCATATTTTTATCTTTCCTTAGGCTAGTGTATAATGCTCTGTATTTGACCATATTATTTTTTTGGTATTGATAAAAAAAAATGTTTAAGGGCCCTGATCCTTTACACAAAGCTTGAAAGATATACAAGAAAAAAGTAAGAGAAGATCATAGATATGCAAGATAGCCCTATCTTAGTAAAACAAATAAACCTAGGCTAAACATGTTTATGGAGAAGCTAAAATAATATTCCTCCCACTATCCTTCTATTTAACGTAGTTGATGCAGTGCTCAATGCTTTACATAATTGATAAAGAAACTGCTAACAATAATGTAATTTAGTGTGCTCAAATCCTTCATCGCATGATCCCAATAAGTATTCTGCTTTGCTCTGCCCTCTTTATCTGCTAGCTTCATTATCAATTCTTATAATATCTTTCAACTCCATGGAGGTATATGAACAGACCTTAAAATTCTTAGATTTAACTGCCATATTCGCCATTTTATCGAAAGATTTGTTTCAATATCTATAAATATGTTTAACTTAACTTTATTTTAGGTTTCCCAAAATACTCCTTATATCTATAATTATTTGGAAAATACTATAATTATTTAACTCCTCTTTTTTAATGGAAGTTATAATATTCTTGGAATCCCCCTCAAGAACAATCTCCTACAACCCAAATTCACTGCAATTCGGAGGCTTGTAAGCATTACCCTTGCTTCAGCTTGGAAATTTGTGGTAATTCCTATATCCTCAGCATATGCAGCCACTACTTGACCTCTATCATTCCTAATGAGACCCCCACCACCAAAATGCTTGGGTTACCTTTTGTAGCTCCATCGAAGTTAATTTTTATCCAGTATTTGTGGGGACGTTCCCATATGGTATCTAGTCTCACCTTATTGATTTTTTCCATATTTAAGATATATTTTTCTCTATAGAGGATCATTGCAAAATTTTCTTGGCCAACAATATTTTTAATACAATCCTCCAATAGGGTTGTTTTTATCCTGGCATAAATTCCTCTGGTTTTATTTTTGAACACTCGTCTATTTATTTCCAACCAAATCCCCTAGCAAATATGTGGAATGCATTTTTGCCAAAAAAATATTGCTTCCTAAGTGCCACTATTCCCAAATCCTAATTAGAGAATATGGAATGACCCAAGCAACATTAACTTCTCTCAATAACATATTTAGGATATCATGAAAAAAGTCACAAGTTCCAAACAAGTGGTCCATACACTCATCCTCTTTGTTACATAAGACAAAAACAATTGGAACCACAATCCCTCTTTTGAACATATTGTCTTTTGTAAGGATCTTATTGAGAATGGAATTCCAAAAAAAATAGCAACTTTAGGAATGATGTTTAGCTTCCAAATTCTTTTAAGCTTGGGTTTCTTTGAGGTTACTTTGCCCAAGACTCTATATCCATCCTTCACTAAGTATTGGCCTTGATGGTTTCTTCCCCAAATTATCTGATACTCCTCTAAACTTCTACCTAAATAATAACTCCTTAGGAGGTTTTTCTGATCTTTACCCCTCGAGCCTTGCATATCTTCTTGCATGATATTTCACTCTTGAAAATCACCCACCCTATAAATGCAACCATTAATTTTCTTACCATAGGTTCTGGTTAAATGTTATTTAATATCTTTGAACTTTTTGTAGTTCGCTAAAGGCTCCTTTTGAATCCAAGGGTCTTTCCAAAAGTTAATTTTGTCTCCCCTGCCTACTCTCCATTTTAGACCTTGCCATAGAACTTTCCTACTTTTGATTATATTTTGCCAAAAAACAGATCCACATGGAGGATTAGAACAACTGATAAAGTGGTTTCTACCCTCCAAGTATTTTTTTGGATAATGCTAGCCCATTTCCCTGATGCTCCAATGCAAAGCCTCCAACCATGTTTATCTAGAAGGGCTCTATTTAGATCTCTTAACTTACTTAAACCAAGACCCCCATTCTGTAAAGGCTGGGAACAGGTTTCCTAGGCTACCATATGTATACATTTTTTGCATTCAGTGCCATCCCATAAGAAATTTTTTTGTATTCTTTCTAAATTATCTTCCACTTTCCTTAACATCCTTAGGAAAGACATGAAATAAATAGGGAGGCTTTGAAGCGTGTGTTTCATGAATTGTTCTTTCCCTGCAGAGGATAACAGAGATCCCTTCCAACCTTGAAGTTTCCTATTAAATTTATCAATAATTGGATTCCAAATTTCATATTTCATCTTGCCTATAAACAAAGGTAAACCAAGATAGGTGATAGGGAAATTTTCCTCCTTACAGCCCAACACTTTAACTATTTTATCTCTTATACTCTCCTTCGTGTTTAAAAATATAATCTTGTTTTTTTCATAATTTATTTTTTGGCCTATAGCTTTTTCATAAGAATCAAGGAATTTTTTAAACTCCAAAGCTTCTTCCTCTGTAGCTTCCCCAAGCAATAAAGTATCATCCACAAATTGTTGATGAGATAAAGCTTCACCAATGGATGAATGTTTTAGACCTTTGATATTACCATCCTTTCTCTTTCTTTCCAAAGTTCTTCCCAGGGCATCTGCCATAATGATAAAGAGATATGGAGACAACGGATCTCCCTGCATGATTACTCTACTAGAAGGAAATAACCCAGTAGATTGTCCATTGATCAAGATTGAAAATTAGGGGTTAGAAATACACATACCAATCCATACCCTCCATTTTTCAATGAAACTCATTCGCTCCATTATTTTATCTAAGAAATACCATGAAACCCTATCATAGGTTTTATTCATGTCCAGCTTAAGGAACATGCCTGACCCTTACCTCCTTTGAAGAGAGTGTGATGTTTCATAAATGGCAATGATGCTTTTAGTAATCTTCTTACTTGCCACATAACCTCCTTGATCTTCATTAATGATTGAAGGGATGATGTTTTTCAACCAATTGGCCAAAACTTTAGTAAATATTTTATAAATTGTAGTACATAGGCTGACTGGTCTAAATACCTATAATTTATCTACACCATATTTCTTGGGAATTAGAGCAAGGAAGGTATTATTCCATTTTTTCAGCAACTTACTAGATTCTTGGGCTTCTTGGATTGCATTGACTACATCTCCAACAATATCCCAATGATGTTGAAAAAACCTGGTGGAAAACCATTTGGTCCTCAAGCCTTGGATGCTCCCATAGAGAACACAACTATTTTAATTTCCTCCTTAGAGATTACCTTGCATAGATATTCATTCATGCTATCATTAACTCCTTTGGAAACATTGTTAATGATGCTTTCTATTTCCATGTTGCACTCTATTTTTTCTTTGCTAAGAAGGTTCTAAAAGAAAGTAATGGTCAAATTTTTAATATCATTTAAATCTTCATACTTTATTCCATATTCCCCATAAGGTATAGGATTTTATTATTTTTCCTATGTCTCATAGTCAAAACATGGAAGAATTTAGTGTTTCTATCACCTTCCTTGAGCCACAAAACTCTTGATTTTTTTTTCCAATGAATTTCCTCTTGGGCAATGGTATTATGATACTTCATGAGGAGTTGTTTTTCCTTTTCATGCCACTCTGGTTTTCTACCTTCCATGTCCATTATTTCCTCTATATCTTGGATATCCTTTTTAATTTGTTGTTTTCTTAAATTGATGTTACCAAAAATATCTTTAATCCAAATTTTGATTCGATACTTGATGTTCTTTAATTTTTGGGTAAGTTTATACATTGTTGATCCTTGAACCTCCTCCTGCCACCAAGATTGAATTTTATTTGTAATTTTTGGGTGCATATTCCACATGATCTCATACCTAAAGCATTATCCTCCCTGCTTCTCCTCCTTTTCCATATCCAGCAAGAGGGTATTGTGATCTGATCCTATTTTGGGCATACATGTAAGTCTATGAATATTGTTTATACTTATCCAACTATCAAAAATAAGAACTCTATCCAGGTGTATTTGAATGTTATTGTCCCTCATCCTTATTTTTTTCCATGTAAACTTACCTTTACACATATCCAGGTCAATCAGCTTATTATTCTGAATAAAATTATTAAAATATTGCATACCTTGAGTGATGTTAATCCTCCCTCCACTTTTGTCCTCTATTCTTAATACTATATTGAAGTCACCCAAAACCATCCAATGCAAATTAATAAAAAGACTCCTCTAAAAATACAGCTTATTCCATAGATGGAATCTCTTACGATCATCATTTTGAGCATAAACCCATGTCATTACCCAAAAAAAAGTTAGTTTTTTTGTTCTTCAATTTTACTGTGCATAATATCTCTTCTTGATCAATTAAAGTGCCCTAAAAATTCATTCTATCCCAAAAGATGCAAATACCTCTAAAAGTACCTTGTGTTGGGATTATGATCCATTCAACATTTGACCATACCTCTTTCTAAATAATATCAAGTTTTTTGTGTCAATTTTAGATTCTTGAAGATAAACAATATCAAGTTTTACTTCCATGAGTAGATCTCTAACAATTCTTCTTTTCACAGGAGATTTTAGCCCCCACACATTCCAAGAAAGGATTTTTGTTTTTTGGTTTCATTTGATGGGCTTTTACCCTTAACCATGCATTCTTCATTTGGATCTAATTCTTATCCCCTATTCTCTAGTACTTTTTGTTCTTCTTGTTTGGGGGGTATTCCTTGCTTTCTTTTCCCATAATTACCTGTATTCTTTGTATTTTTTGTATGTTTTCCAGGAGGATCATTCTCTCCCATTTGATTACATCCTATCAGAGATTCTTTTGCTATTGATTGAGTTGTTTTACCCAACTCTAGTCTTTTGTTGAATCTTGTTTGCATACCCTCCTTAGACTACTTTGAGTTTTCTATTATTCTTAGATCCTTTTGTTCCTCAAATTGTTTAGTTTCATTATTTGAACTTAAAACTTGATCTAATCCTTTCCATCCCTCTATTTATTTGATTTTAAACCCCCAAAATGAGAGTCATAATTAGTCTGATCTCTCCTCATGGGACATTAAGAAACCTATGAGCTAATCATATGTGAGAGTATTCAAGTCCTTACTCTACTCAATTACAATGGAGACTTGGCTCCATTTGGGTAAAATTGTCCTCAACACTTTCTTTACAATGACTTCATTATTCACTTCTTCACCAAGAGTCTTCATTTTGTCAACACATGCTTTGGCTCTCATGCAATAGTCTCCAAACTTTTCATTTTCCTTCATCCTGATATTTTCAAACTCCATGTTTAGAGTTTGCAATATTACTTGCTTGACTTGAGTGTTGCCTTCATAGCTGTCTTTTAGAGCTTTCCATGCATCTTTGGTTGATGCACAACTTGCAATTCTTGGAAATATGCTTTCATCCAAGGTTTTTTGCAAGTATAATATAGCAAGGTTGTTCTTATTTTGTGCCTCCCTCATTGTTTTCTTATTTGCAATAGTACTCTAATTAGTTGGTTCTACATAGCCATACTCCACAATTTTCCAAGCACATTTGCTAATGAGCAAGTGCTTCATATTGATGGACCAATAGTCATAGTTGTCTCCTTTAAATTCTGGAATTGGGACATTATTGACATATGTTATTTTTACAAATCAGATCCTTCCATTTTTGCATAGCTACAACAGGATAAAATGGCCTCTTATCTTGAATGCTTACAGTTCCTCCAAGCTTTGGTTAACATTTGGGCTCAAACCAATAAGCCAATCTCCAGGAATTAGCCTCTAAAGTAAAAAAATAGCTCCATGGAATATACACAGAGAAAAAAAATAGTCCAACAATAATCTAATATATAAGATGTAATCTCTATTTGCCACTTGGAACCATCAAAACTGCTCTCCACCTTGCTAACAATGCTTGAAATTTATTCACCAAAATAATAGCAGATAAAAAAAATTCAAATGCTTATCCCTTTGTCAACTACCGAGGTGTGGTGGATCTATGTGCAACTGAGACGTCTCATTTTGGCAGCGATGGTTGTGAAATGCAACAAATAGTGTAGTATTCCAATCTAACGGTATCAACAGCAGCAAAAGTACAACCAATCAATTTACCTTTGGATCTCTGGCAATGGGCCAACTATCATCTGCAAATTATGACAAAAATCTTCTCCAAACGATATTCAAATCTAGATCCACCACCTCTAAGATTCACCTCTCTCATGATGACTATGATGCACAATATCAGTAGCTCTCTTTGGCTCTTCTTGATAGTATTGATGCTACAAAAAACAACAGTAGTAGTCCTCACATATTGATTCACCTTTTCAGTTTCCACACATGCCAGCCACTCATCCTCCTTATGCGAGCTTCATCTCCACTTATGCTAGTAGGGAAGAAATTATTTATCATCGTCTTCACGCATACACAACATACATATATGTAGTTCAACCTCACGTAGCACAAGCTCCCTCCTCACAGCGCTTCATGCAGGCTTCTTTCTCTTTCAATCTCCTTCACGTAGCTCTCTCAATTCTATATTATGATGTTGCTCCTCAGTGCAAGTCTCTCTTATTTCTCAAGGAGACAAGCTTTCTAGCCTTCTCTCCTCATTCAATAGGTAGTCTTGCACTGTCTCCTTTCATAGCATCCTCCTTTCTCCTTATGCATCAGATCTCTTCTCTAGATCTAGAATGAGAGTCTCATTACTCGCAGTAAGTAATATTTAATTACTTTTGTGGACTCCTCCTATTCTCTGGAAAGCTCCTCCTAGGGTTTACTCTCTCAAACCTAAATCTGATACCACATGAGAGTTAGAATTAGTCTAAGCTAATTTATTCATGGAAAGACATTACAATTTATAGCTTGGGAATCAAACAAAAGAATATCCCAAAAAAAAAAGACAAATGCAAGTACGTGAGACCATATGTTCTCAACAAACAATACAAATATAGCATAAAACTGTTAAAAACAACATGAATTGTATGACCAAAAAATATACCAATCTAGGAAATAAACAAAGTGTGAATAATATGTGATCAAGCTCCAACACAAACTCCTTCAATCTGATCCTTCTCCTATTTTGAGTCCATTTGAGTGGATGGGGTATCCTCTACCATTTTAGCATCATCTACTAATATTACTTCTTCAACTTCCAAATTACCATATGCATTCTTTGTGCTGATTGCAATCACATTTTGTTGTTGTGTCTTGGTATCTAGATTTATATGATTTTCAATCATATTTATTTTCATCTTATGGTTACCTTCTTCATAATTATTTTCTTTTTCTTGATTGAGACTATTCTCTTGTTGATTAGTGTTATTTCCAAAACCACTCAAGTTTTGTTTCTCATTATGTTCTTCATATGCTTGTTGGTTTAATTGTTGACCATACTATTAGTGTAATTGGAAAATAGCATATATGTAAAATTAGTTTTTGTATCCTATGGTTATATGAATTAAATATTTATGTATGCTCCATTGCTAGTTCATGCACATTAAAGTGCATTATCCAAGATTTTTCAGACCCTAGTGCATATTGGCTAGTAAGGGTTGGGATGTTAAATAGTTTATTTGATATTTAATAGTTCTTGAGCTTAGTTTCCTTGAATTTCACCCTTGTATCATTATTTTCTTGGAGCACACTGATAATTATTCTTATCTTAGACATCTTATCATCTTCTAAGACTTGATTATCCATAAAATATAGCAATTCATTCCAATTTACCATGTCATCTTTATCTATCTTATGTAGCAAGTAATTTAATGGAGGCTCATTCTTAATTTGGATCATCTTTTCATCCCATGGTACTCTCATGTGGATATATTCCATTGCTAAATACCCATCCCTAAATCACTTGTGCACCCATACTCTAGATACAAACATGTCAAACTATGAATCAAGATCAACTACTATTATATCTTGGACTACCACTAGATTTGGATGCTTTTTTATGGTCATGATCAAATACTTCATAACACCTATTATGTTCACTCTAGTATCATCCATCTAGATTGTATTCCTAGTTATTTTTGTGTAGGGAAGTCCCATCTCTTCATAGACTACTTTTGGCATCATTATCATAGCTACTTATGAATCAACTATACAATTTTTTAACAAGTAATTCTCAATATTTAGTCACATATAATGATGATAAATTTAGATTTTTAGGCTTTGAAGTATTAAATATATATGTCATGGTGAATTTAATTTTATATGGATCCTCCACTATCAAGTTTTGTTGTTTGAATAGAGTAGGTTGAACAGGCTTTGGTTTCCCATTTCTAGCATAGATTATTTCTTGTTCATTGAAAACTTCTCAAAGAAAGTTTCTTTTACTAAGAAGCTCTACAAATTCTAACATGATTACTTTCATAGGATTCTTCCTCGTCTCTTCTACAATGTTGAACCTAAAATTGATAGAACTACTCTTGTTGCATGTTGTAAGCTTTCTATTATACCTAGTAGCCATTGTGTGTCCTTCACTAGTGAGGGAAGTATTTTGAGACATTGCTCTATCTCATTATAAATTTTTCCCCTCTCTTTTTCATTCCTCCCTTTCTTGGACTTGTCTACACCCTTTGGACCTCTCTTTTTAGCTTCTAATTCATTTTTATTATTCAATTTTTTATCCTTATTATCCCATGCATTTACTTGGGGCATGTCAATAACATTCTTCCTAGCACTTTCACTCTATTTTTCCTATTGTGTAGTTATTACTAACCCCTTATATTCTAAGTGTAGTGGTGGTCTTATTTTGTTAAGTATTATAATATCTTTTCTAATCTTAACATGTTTTTGCATTGACATTTGATCTTTTGAGCCTTACTTTTTCACTTAGTCCCAATTCCTTGTTGATTTGTGCATATGATAAAATCTTCAAATATGGAATCTTTGTCTACTTTAATCATGGCAATGTTAGAAAAAATTGTATTGTTAGGCTTTAACAAGGTGTTTGAACCTGGTATGATGGTCAACTCAATATAGGCTACTAGTAGGTGAGCTAATTCATTTTTGGCTCCATTTGACCCAAGGGGGTGATCTATTGAGCTTGACATTGTTGGTCATAGTGATTTTTCTATTAATGCCTAATGGATACCACCTTACATTATATGAAAAGCACCATAACATGTTAATATTTGAATTAGCATTTTTTGTATTATTCTAAACATAATTTACACCCTAATTAGCACCTTGTCAAGGTACTTGATCTATAGTGAGATAAGAGGTTTTTTTAGGCTACTAATTTTGTTGTTGTTGTCATATGTTGTTTTTTCTAACATATTGTCATAGGTCCCAATAGTTAGGATTAACTATAACAATTAAATATTTGAGCATTCACTATATGAGGCCAATATTAATAAATAAACATTCATATAAAATAACAATAATATGAATAGAATGGCCTATGTCATTCATGCAAAATACATGAAGAAAACTTATAGTAGAATTGCTCAAAAATATGCATACAAGCTTCAATATTATTAATGCTTAAATGATCTTCACTTCATATATATTACACATAAATTTTTCTCCATAATATTGCCTTCTAAAAATGACTCTTCAATACTTGATTGTTGCTCTCCTCACACATATGGGAGATGCATCTATTCCTATTCCATGCATAAAATAAATCCTCTCATATTTTTTGTCTTCTCATATTTCCACTTGTATACATGACTTTTGACTCTCTATTTGCACACTTTATTCTATGAAACTTGTACGTTCCTATTTGCACACTTTACTATATGACACATTGCACATTCCTACACACTCCATTATATGACACATGCACATTTTTACTCTTCACACTTGCACACATAATTACATGACACTTGTGCACATCTTACTCATAAAAACTTACATTAAGAGGAAATATAAATCACACTTCTAAACTATAGACTTACATCCTAATCTATCACATATTTATAGTTGTACCATAAAGGTACCATGGAGGTACATTAGCATGTACCAAATAATGTAATATCCTCTTCTACTACCATTACTTATTTTTGGTATTATTTTATTTTATCAAGTTCTTTATCATGTCTACTATATATTTTATGTTGATATTGTATTGATCCATAAAGGCTTTACTATCATTGTTGGTTCGTGTGGAAGTAGGTATAGTTGGCAGTTGTGGTTGGAAGACAATAATCAATGACAAATTTTGGCATAGATGCATTATGATGTATGGAAAAGTGGTTGAATTAAAATATGATTTTGTATTAGGAATGGTGATATGGAGGGTGTAGTCTTAGGGAGCTCTAAATTTTAGATGATATTGGAGGCATAGGCCATAGGCATGGTAGGCAGTAACTTTCCTACCCTAATTAGGACATCTTCTACATGGGCTACTTTTTCAAAGGCTACAACTAAAATGATATAGTTAGCATTATAAACCACTAATGCTAAGTAAGATTGTAGGATTTTGATATAATATGACAATGCTTATTCTTTTTTGGGACTAACATTTAGTGGAATTAAATTCAAGGTCTTCAAAAATCTAGCATTGTAATCATGAATATCTTCTTTAAGATACCTTTGCATAGCATTAAACTGAAACAAAATAGAGTACCCATTACCTATACTACTAAGTCCATGCATAAAAGGTTCTACAATTTATGCTTAACATATAACAAAATTGTTAGGTAAACCTCTATACCGCAAAGCACCTTTATCACACAATGAATAGATGAGTAAATGTACTATAATGTCTTTCTCCAATATGTGATGAATTAAATTGAGTGTAGATAAGTCATCCAAGTGGTCCAATAGCATCATATTATCACTCTTATTAAAGGCATGCAACACTTTCATAACAACATTTAGGATAGGGGAATGAGTCCTTATGTTTAGTGGGCCTTGATAGGTCCAATCAAGAAGTTGGTTTTGGGGCATAGGTGGCTAAGGCACTAGATTATTTTATGGAGGTTGACCATACTATATGTGATAGGGGTATATTGTGTAGTATTGAAGTGCAATTGCATATGGTGGATATGGAGGCATTTGAGGGTATTGGTATTTAGCATAATAAGGTGGTGGGAAAAGAAGGTTTATATTTTGACAAAGAGGAGGTAATGTATTTTGATAATCCCATTGTTTATTAGGGGGGCTTTCATATTTTAGAATGGAAGAGGATACTACAAACCTTGTAGAAGGACTTGTTGATTTCAAAAAGGTAGACATTATTATAGATTTTGTATTATATGATTGGTTGGAGGTAACATTTAACTTGAGTCTTTCCCTACATACTTTTTGCCCCCTTTGATTAACCAATACTTAAAAATTTTGAGTAGATCCTTGTATTTGATTATGAATAAAAATTTATCCTGAAAAACCTACATTTGGTGTCATAGATTTTCTACATGAAAAATTTGTTATATTGAACATGCTACATCTAGATGGGCTTTAAGATGAATTCACACTAATAGGAGGGGTGGTTTGCATGTTAGACACTAGAGGTTGATTCACATTATTTGGATTATAGAGGGATGATAGGAATGGATTATTCATATGAATATTCACATCAAATGATATTCCATAAACGGGATTAGGATGAGTGGACATACATCCCATACTTGCCCAAGTTTGATTTGCAAGAGCAAAAGAATAACCATAATGGAAACTGAAGGAGACCATTTTCTTGTGATGTTATATTTTAACTCACTTGATCAATTATGGGGTTCTTCCCTTTAGATAGAGTGCAATTAAACATAGAAATTTTCTCAATATCATCATTTTGATGCACCCATATGACGATTTGCTATTTATTTTTCCCCTTCATGTTCCTCTATTGATACATAATAAGTTCATGGATTGAATTTCTTTATTTATCATTACATTTTTTAGTGAATATTTATTAGCTTGATCTTGTGCACGTGTGTACATACATGGATAGAATTTCATGATAAAATTTTGAATTTTTACAAAAATTGAGTTTATAGAGCAAAATTTTAGCAATTTGGACCAAATTGTCAATAAACTTGAGTGAATTGCTTCTCAAAAAAATTAATTAAAAAAATATTTACAAATAAAAGGGCAAGAAAATCACTTGGATATTGCTTCAATTCTAGAGGTGAATCTCCTAGGAATTAGAAATATTTCTTGATATTTTGAGCAAATTGCTCCTAAGAACCTGTGTAAAATGCTCCTTGAGTTCTTATTGGAGAATTTTTACTATTCTAGAGTGAATTGTTGGCTATATGGATCAAATCACTATTTGTAAAAATTTGTCCAAAATTCCTTCTATCTATGGTGGATGCAAAATTAGAGTCAAAAAGTGAGATCTTTTTATGATTTTATGGCACCTTGATTGCTTACTTTGTGAAAAAAATATGATTCTAAAGTTTGTAATGGAGTCACTATTTGCAAAGAACCTACAAAAATTAAGTACAAATGACAAAAAATGATGTGAAACTCAAGAACAATTTGAAACTAGGATTGATAAAGCAATTCCCTAGTCTTGACAAATCGTTCTAGTTCAAGTTCTAAAATAATTATAGATTTAAAAAAATCCTAGCTTAGTGGAATGAATTGCTTCCAGTATTTGACTTAGAATCTGTCACGACCCTCCTTGGTAATGTTAGATTTTGAGGTAGATCACAATAAGATATGATAATCACAAGATGCTGAAATATGAAAGAAAGTAAACTCACCATATTTCTGAAGTATGCTATAAATAGAAATGTTGAAAATGGATACAATATTGCTATGGAGGAAATGGACACTCCATGCAAGAAGCTATAGAATCATAATGTGCTCCATTACTAATGGAGTCACCCACTAATACTACTACTCTACTACCTATTGACTTGCTTCTCAAACTCTTACAATGAGGGTTTATTATAGTGGAAAATAGATTGCTTGCCCAACGCTCTAACTAGTTGTACAAGGGACACCTTGCACTTTTACAACTTGCACATTGACACTTGTGCATTTATTACATTGCATGAATTAAGTAGATAATTTCCCCCTAAAGTAATCTAATGTCCTAAGTATGTACCTAGGAAGGTACATTTACATGATCCAAATGATGTAATAGACTCTAACTCTAACACCCCCTTGTATTACATTATTTGGGTACTGAAGACTTTTGGTCTTCAATATACATCTTCATATTCATCTTGAACTTTGTATCCTTTCTCTACATTCTTTGTGTTCAGGTTCAGAAGGTAATTTGTGTCTTCATATGATGCAAAGTCAGCTAAGGCTTCTTCCTTCATTGGATAATATTTGGCTTGTTCAGATTCATCTTCCTTGTCTTCTATCCAGCCACTTTTGCAAGTATCTCCATCTAGTTCTAATTGTTGATGAATGAGTAGGGCATGATGCAATTGTCCTCTCATATTTCTATTTTTTATCCTTCTGTGCTTGCCTTTTTGGTGTACATGTTCTTCATTTTCTTCAACATGTTCCTCTGTAAATATGTTAGTATCCTTTTGAAACATCACAATGTCTTGTGAGTTTTTATTTGAGTCTAGGATGTAGGTATTTTCATGAATTTAACCTGTTTCTTTTATGCCTTCTTGATTCATAATAATACATGTATTGATCCCATCCATATATCCAAAGTTAATCATATAGTTGTTTTCTACTAATTTTCTTACTGAGATGAGATTGAATGTTAATCCAAGAACATACAATACTTTTTGTAGTAGAAGATTTGGAAATGATTTGCTTGGTGTTACACATCCAAAACCATGTATAGGATATGTTTGGCTATCTGCAATTCTTAGTCTATAACCTTTAGCAATTTCAAGACAGTCAAACCATTGTACATTTCCTGTCATATGATGGTTGGCTCCAGAATCAATAAACCACATGTGTTCATGACTTGTGAACTGGTTTTTGTTGGAGCAAGTTTTACATTCATTGTATGACATTATTTTACCCATTTGAAGAGAGTAAATAAACCTAATAAGTTTTAGGTTTTGTATCAAGCTTACATCTACCCAATAAATTCTGAACTTGATAATTTTTTATTTGATGCTAATATTACCAAGTTTTGTAGAATGCCTTATGACTCCCTATGATGTTTTTGGATAGAATGTATTATCAATATAGTGCTTTTGTAAATTGTAGTTCAATTCTAAGTTGATTTTGTAAAATTTTGTAAATACAAAAAATAACTTTTCAATATCCTTATTACTCCTATTGAACTAAGCACTATTTTCAATTTTGAAGAGGTTTTGAAGTTGGTATATATATTTCTTTCTTTAAGTGTTTTGATACAACACTATAAAAAACCAACTTTTGAAGATCATTTAATAAACCTCTTTTAATACCCTTCTTTGATTGATTTGATGTTTTCTAATTTCCAATTCCTAAGTTGATGTTGTATTCCTTATAACTCCCAAGTTTGGAAAAATTAGAAAAATAATATTTGCAAGTAATTTAAACAATTATAATATCCCTTATTCCTCCTTGATAACTTTTGCAAATAATTATATCTAAAGTATGCTTGTTTAATAAGAATGCATTTCCTTATAACTCCATAAAAATTATGTTTAGACAAGCATAAATAATTTTACCTTAATAGCTCATCATTGTTGTACGTCGAGTAGAACCGTTGCTATGTGTTGCGTAGGGCTTGTGGGCAATTTAGAGCCCTCTTTGATCGACGTAAATATTCCTCCAAATGGTGATCGAACACCTCTACAATATGATGGCTTCAAATCTCTTTCACTGGTCTTCTCCAAATGATAATGTCTTTACTATCTTCCTTACACCATATGGATGTTTCACCTTGAAGCATTAACTAGTTTTTGACTTCTCCTTGCTTGCTTGACTATGTTCTATTGCTTTTTCCTTCGCTCTCCCAGATTGACATCTTTAATAAGGATAGACTTCATGACAAGTGTCACACGAAGCGTTACTAGCCGTATCTCTTCGGTAATAATAAATGTTCTTCATTAGTGAGTGTTTCTTCAACAATGAGCATTTCTTTGGTAATGATGAGGTTGGTGGTAACCTCCAACGAATCTCAACTCCCTCCAACTATGTGTAACTCCCTTTAGGTGAGCACTCAAATGTTGGTAGATGTAGAGAGTTCATGCCAAGTGGCTTGTGCATGCAATATTTCTTTCTAATGCTCCAAGTAACCCTAATTCCTCCTTTATCTTTGCACCCTTCATGAGCTTGCTTTTCCTTGGTATGCAAGCTTTCTTTTGCTAGCTAGCTTGGAGAGGGTGACGGATGGCTATAGTTGGATAGCTTCTCGACACACCTTCAATATCTTCTCTTGGTGGATGCTTGCTTCAATGGAGGCTTTAGGTATAGCTTCCACTCTCTTTCTGCACTTCTAATGTTGATTTCCTCCTTCCTTTACCACTAGTTAGAACACCCAATGCTGATTCTTTTACGTAGATATTCTTCTGTTGAATACTTTCCTCCTTTCTATGTATGCATGAGTGTTAATATCCTTCCTTTGTCATTGGTTAGAACACCCAATGTTGCTTCTTTTACGTAGATATTCCTTTGTTGAATACTATCCTCCTTTCTACGTATGCATGAGTGCTAATCTCTTCTTCCAATGGATCTACTGTTGTAGGTGACACACTGCCTTATAGGGTTGATTTCAATGGTAATAATAGTTTTTTAAATACCTTAGCTTCTGGACATGTGAGCTCTTCAGTAGCTCCTTATTTAGTTGCAAATCTACTATTTGTATGGGCTACTTAACTTGGTTGCAACTCTGTTGAAATGAGGATGTGTGAGCTCTCTGATAGCTCTTCCTTTTGGCCATAGATGTACTGCTTATGTGAGCTTTAGATAGCTCCTTCACTTGACTGTAGACTTGCTAGATAAAAAACATCCTTATGCCCCCTGTAAATGGTAAAGTATTTGTTCTTCCAAGGAACAAAGGAGGTGGATTTTGTAATATATAATTTTGCACCTAAAATGAAGAATCTTTATAATCCTTCTTGATTATTTTGGATGATAGTCAATCCAAGTTATTGAAAGTAAGGATTCTTGCACTCTGTGCTTGAAGAAAGAATCCTTTTATTCTCCTTGAGTCTTGAGACTACCAAGGTCTCGATTTGAGGCTTCCTTCAAGGATTTCAATGGTGGTTTTTCTACTCCACCTTTTTCCTTATAATGGTGGATTATTTTTGCCACTACAATGCTACAATTTTTTTTGTGCTTCTTAATAAACACAAACAAATATAGAGCAACTAGTTAAAAAATTTAATAAAATAGTTCTTAATAGATCCACTATAAATGGTAACAATAAATTCACCTTATTGCTCCACTAATTTCTTAAATATGCTCTTGATAATCCCACTACAACTTTTCATATATAATATACAAATTTTACTACAAACACAGTTGTAGGATTCAATATTCTATTTCAAGATGTAAGGTAGTTGATAGATAGATGTAATTTGTAATCTAATCAAATCCAAAAATAATGTGCAAATTAACCTTAAAATGAACTTTTATTTTTGCACTTCTATGAAGACTTATAATGCAATCTTTCCCTTTGCAATTTTTGATCTAGCATAAGGTGCTTTAACAAATCTGTTGAGTAATCTAAATAATGAATTCACTTGCACCAATAGTTGCTTATATTTTTTGATAGCTTTTCAAGTAGCTCCTCCTTCACCAAAAAGAGGTCTCGAACTTGCTTTCACGAGCCTGAATTTTGGTGATTTGGTCTTCTCCTTTCTATTGTGGATACAGAGGATTCTTTGGGAAATCCTCTAGTCTCTAGGCTTTGACAAACTCCTTTTGTCTTTGAGTCTTCTTATCGAATTCTAACTTCAAACAGGATCTTCTTCTTCTCAATACTTTGAATGTCTTGAGGTCTTCTGTATCTTCTTTAGCACTCCTTGCCAATTCGTCTTCTCTTGATTGGGCTTGTTGTCGGATGGCGATAATTGTACCAAGTCTTCCCTTGTGAGAAAGTTTCTCCTTGATGGAGAATTTCTCCAATGAGTTCTTCCAGGAACTCTTTGATGATCTTGCTTCAACAACAAGGCTTCTCCAAGCCTTTTTCCTTGAGACCTCTCCTAGGTCTTCAATTTTGTAGCTACTTTGGTCTTCCTTGAGGCCTTCTTATTCTAGAGTTGAGATCTCCTTCCTAGATCTCTTGGTTATTCTAATCTAAACAAGTTCTTTCTAATCGTTCCAAGAATGAAAGCTTCTTCAATGATATCTTCTCCTGATCTCTTCACCTTCAGGTTCGCTTCAGGTGCTAGATGATTCTAAAGCAAATACTCTTCCTAACTCTGAATGTAGGAAGTTTCTCAACTTCACTAGAACTCCTCTTTTTCTGCAAATTTTTTATTAGAACTAAAATCTAAACTTTCTTCTGAATTAGGTACTCCCTTCTGGAGTCTTTTTTAGGATCAGGGCTTCTATGGACCTTTTTGGATTAAGTTTTTTATGGCCTTCTTTAGATCAAGGCTTTTGTGGCCTTTTTAGATTAAGGCTTCTATGGCCTTTTCATATTAAGGCTTCTATGGCCTTTTCAGATTAATGCTTCTATGTATTTTTTCTTATGTGAAGTTGATTTTACTAATAGAGATCTTCAATCTCTAGTCTTCACTATGACTCTTTCTCCTAGAGTCTCTTATGTAGTATTCCTCTTTTACAAAAACTAATCTCTACACTATGAAGGCACTTCGAACTTCGAGTAACAAAGTTGAAATCTCCTAGCTTTCTATTGTAGGAGGTGTCTCAATCATTTGAGAGTTAGTTCCCTGTAGTAAGAAGAACCTTCAGGTAATAATTACCAAGTTCCAGATATTTTAAATGATCTTCACTAGATGATCTGTCAATCTAGTGGGTTGAATACTGAGTCCTAGTCTTCACGAGTTTTCCTGTAACTCTATGGAGAGACTCCAGTCAAATACAATCTTAGTACTTTTTGAAACTAAGATTTCTTTCAGTCCTCTCTTGTGACTCTCCCTAATTCTACCACCTAGACTCTTCCGCAAATTTTTGATAGTGACTGGTCCAATGACACATCAAGTTGACAAAAAACTTAGACTCGATAATAATTGTGGTATTCCTATTGACCTACTATGACTAGATCTACCATGGCTATGATACCACTGTTATCTTTTGAGGTAGATCACAATAAGAAATGACAATCACAAGATGCTGAAATATGAAAGAAAGTAAACTCACCAGATTTTTGAAGTATGCTATAAATAGAAATGTCAAAAATGAATACAATATTGATATGGAGGAAATGGACACTCCATGCAAGAAGATACAAAATCATAATGTGCTCCATCACTAATGGAGTCATCCACTACTACTCCTACTACCTACTAACTTGCTTCTCAAACTCTTACAATGAGGGTTTTCTATAGTGGAAGATAGATTTCTTGCCCAACACTCTAACTAGTTGTACAAGGGACACCTTGCACTTTTACAACTTGCACATTGACACTTGTGCATTTATTACATTGCATGAAGTAACTAGATAACTTCCCCCTAAAGTAATCTAATGTCCTAAGTATGTGCCTAGGAAGGTACATTTACATGATCCAAATTATGTAATAGACTCCAACTCTAACAGGCAATACTTAGCATTGATATTGATTATGTATTGATGTATGTTTTTTCAATGCTTAATCCTATTAATATTATCAAGGTAAGTGGTTAATTGCATTTTATGTTTTTTTATATATTATTCTAGAATATGGTATTCTTGATAATGTATACGGTTGCAGGACCAGGTACTCTCGTAGTGGATTGAACTAGGACAACCACCAAATTTGAGAGACCTAAAAAGGGAAATGATGGTAGATGAAATATTCTATGACAACTCTAGGGTAAAATGTTACCCTCATGTAGTTGTATTTTTATAATTGTGTGTTTGGATTTAATTATACCATCGGTTGGAAAATTTTTGGAGCAAGGGAGTAGTTCTTAATAGACAGGTGATGAAGGGATAATCATAAAAAAACCTGATAATTAAGAATAAGAGGTGGTATAATGTAATTGCATGGTTATATTATGTGTGTTTTTATGAAATGGGTCTAGCAAAGGATCCACCAAATAATATATTAATAAAAATTGAGGGTTTATTAATACCTAGATGCTTAATATCAAGGCTATTAATCAATACTATATTTTGATATTAATTAAATTAATTAAGAAGAAATAGTTGATTCAATTGTCTTAGGTCTGAGGTGCAGACCAATTGGTTCGACCAAATCCGTAAGGGGGTGAAGGTCCAAGGTTCAAATCTTGGGCCTTGTCGGACTGAATGCTTATCCCTTTCATGGTGCTTTCAGCTACGTAAAAGGTTTAAAATGATTATGGCATAAATATCTGTGTGGCAGCTTCTGGGGCGGACAGCGTAGAATACTGTGACGACCATAAAATCTGGACAGCCTACCCAAATTCATGGCAGCTACTGATTCCACCATGTAAATTCAAAACCCAGGTTTTTTAGGTGAGTTGGAGAGGAGAGGGTAATCTTCCAAGGGCGATCCCAGGTTCGAATATCCACCCTACCAAAAAGTTGAATTGGGTACTCAAAATCCATTTGATAATGTTGGTGTGGACAGGGTCGGGCATGACTCTCGGGTGACTTTGATAGTGTAGAACCCCTTGGTCGTGGTCTCTCAGACCAAGGCAGCCCCGCAAGGGGTTTTTTGCTTTAAAAAAATGATTTAATTGTCCTATGTTTTCTAATGTTTATGTTAATATTAGAAAATTAATAATGGAATATTAATAATGAATTGATTTATAAAGCAATAAGGGTATTTTTGCATGGAAAGGTATTTAATTAATAAAAAATAAATAAATAAGAGAATGAGACTCTTTGATAAAAAAAAAAAATCCCTACAGAGCAAAAACAAGTTGGATAATTCGGTTAAGGTCCTATCATTCTTTTGGGGTGGCCTCGGATGAAAAAAAAACATGGGCAGACAGAGAGAGGGTAATGACTAGAGAAAAGAAGCATAAAAATGAGCCTTGGAAGTTGGACGGAAGATTGAAGTGCAAATATAAATTCAAAAATCTTCCTTGGATAAAACTCTCATTGGAAAATAGGTAATCCTCATACAATTTATAATAGGTTTAAAGTGACTGGTTTGCTGGTATTTTTTGGTATAAGTGCATTAATTATGTAATATAGAAACTTTGTTTACATTTACACCCTATTAGATTTAGTTCCATATTTCATGAGAATGCTAAGGAAGGACCATAACCCTTAGTAGTATTGGCAGTTGCAATTTGATATTTTATTCTTTATCATAGTTTTATCATAGTAGTGTTTTAAACAAACTTCTTCCCCTTTTAAGCTATCTATTTTGATGGCTAATGAATTGTGCTTGAGAGATTTTAGACTGAGCGGTATAGGTTAGAATTACACCAATAGCCATTTATTTTATAGAAGGCCACAACCTTATCTTTTTCTAGCTTGCCATTGTTTCCAATTAAGCTATAGATAAAAAAATACAATATTCGTCATTTGTACCATATTAGAAAACTTGAACTATTGTTTTTCTTAACCACTTGAGAAATGTGTGTGAATTCGATCACTATCTTGAAATGTTATACAACACCTTGCTATTACACTTTGTGGGTTGTATTAGTTCGTTGTTTCATGTTCTAGAAAGAACATATTGATATGTGTAATTCTTTGTTGAAACTTGTATTTTAAAGAATGATGATTCACTTAGATTATCTACAAAAATATATTATATTATCTTATATTTCCTTTGAGAAATAAAATTTTTGTCATTTATGCCAGGAGAATACACTACAACATATTTATTTAACTTAGTAGAATAAGATACCCTTTTGTCTTGTCTGAGCATAATTTTTTGGCAACTTCGATTTTAAAATAAAAACTTTTCATTGTTGGTTGTTATGAATCCTTGAGATAGTATAGTAGACGTGTGCAAGCTTTTAAAGGAAGAAATAGGTCTGTGAATAGTTTTCCTTTATGAAAATCTTAACTATAAGTCAAGTCTTTTGTATTTTAATAAGGTTGTTTAAATTTAAGAATTTTGTCTTCTAGTTGTTAATCTTTTTAATATATAGTTACTTTCTCTTGGAAAAGTAAATAGAAAATCATTAGATATGTATGTGGATGATAAAAATATGTAATGATTTTTTTTTGCTAGATAATAAGGGGTTGTACTTGGGTCCCCCACACTTGAAAAATCACATATATCTTATTTAGAGCTTGATATTTTACAAATATATACACTTATCATCTCAATTGAGATGCTATAGCTAGAAACCTACATCATTTTACATAAAATGTCTGAATTTTTTATTTTCATTTTTTGGATCTTTTTAAATTTTTGTATGAATACAATTAATCCAAAATTTAGCATCTGTCTTGACATTTTCCTATAGTAGCCTTCACAATGCTAAACATTCACCTCTACAATCTATGCCTTGCGTATTAGTAGAGTAATATTTCTAAAACATCACACTATCATAGTCCACTTTTCCAAATCTTGATTGCTAGTTTCCTTTCTGAAACACAAGTGCAACCATAAAAATTATAATAAATAGTCTATATGAAAACACATTATTGTTACAAAATAAAGCAGATATTACCAATGGAAACTATTAAAGTAAATCTTAATCATTAATTGATTAATGTAATCAACATTTTTTGTCAACTTCAACTAAAATTTCTACTAACTATAACCTTAGAAAGGAGAGTTTAACTTCACAATCCTCAATAAAAACCCCTCTATTGGATAAATTATCTACACATTTATTTCCTTCCCTTAATACTGTAGGTAGTAAATCCACCTCCCAAAAGAAGAAGAAGTTATTTGCTCAATTTTGATAGTTTTGTGACAATTTTCTCAAGTTTTGTAAACCGTACAATGGGGAGCAAATCGTACATTCAAGGGAAAAATCATAAATTTGGATTGGTAAATCATACAGGGCACTAGAAAATCATACAAGGTGCACTGGAATTCACTCAAATACAAAGAAAATGTAATTTCAAGATGAAATGGTGCATGGAATTGCTAACTAAGGTGTTAAACTTAGGAAAAATGCCAAAATAATGCATTTAGTTGTACATGGGAAGTTGTGAATAACATATTGTCTCAAGAACCACTTTGAAATGACTTGGAAAATGTTATATAAGGCCCCATTTTCAATTTTTTAGGTTTGGCTACTAGTTTACTGGTTACTGGTTGTTAGAATAGAGAGTTAAATACTTATAATTGTAATTCCTGAGTTATTGCAATTACATTGAGATATTTTTCCACATTGTAATCAAATATACAAACATTAATGAGCATAAGTACATTTTGGATGACTGTGTACGATCTTGATAATGATGGATAATGAATTATGGATTAATATTGTGTAATTGTGTTTTCTATCTTAATGTTATATGTTAGTTGTATGCATTATTGCAACCTATTTACGAAGATTGGCACTGGTGAATCATGGAGAATGATTTAGGAGCATGAGGGCATTGGTAAAAATGTATTCAAGAGAATTTTATGATTTTTGAGCATAGACAAGCGTATGGAATCTCTCACCAGCCTGGTTAGGATATTTTGCCTATGAATGAGATTGTATTGTTTGGACTATTAAACCATTACAAAACATCCCAGAGAGAGATTGGAGTAGTAAATCATCTCAAATAACACCATGTTGTACCATTATTTCATACATATCATACATCAAATTTTGTACAAGTTGTACAAAGCACTTTTCCTTATTTGGTAAATTAGGCAATCAATAGAAACTTACCCGATTTGGCAGTTTTGGGGAATCGTCTTGATCGATTACAAAACTGTGTACGATAGCCTCCAAAATAGCATCTGTCAATTTTTTTGAGTACAAGATCGTACCATCTTGATACTGTATGATTTTATATCGTACAATGTAGGTAATTAAGGGTCGTACAAGGAGATCACAATTTGTACAAGGGTAGTTTGAGTGAGCATGAGACCGTACGATTTGGTAAGTGAGTTGGGTATTAGCCTACTAATAATTATGAACTATGGAAAATGCCTCCCTACTAGGAATAATCCAATGCTATGCTACATTTGGCACCGTTGCATTATCAAATCTGGCATTTTTTGTTAAAAATGGATCAAATTTGGATAAAGTTGAATACTAAGACTAGAGGTGATTTTTTTAAGACGGACACCAGTACACTAAGCCATGGGAGACGAGAATCATGAGACAACATTCCAGTAATAAGGACCATGAGGATTTTTCAAATAGAAAACATGAGTAACTCATTTTAGAGTATGCACGAACCAGAGATAGAGCAAGTTTGGACATCCTAAGGAGACTTTGAGGTGTTGTTGGTTGAAACAAAATATGAGGATATAGAACCACCAAGCGTAGAGAACAAGGTTGACAAATAAAAAGTGTAATACAACGGAGAGTGGATGGTAAGGTTGAGGAAGTGATAGAAGGGTTTCCAAGGGGTGCAAAGGACGGGAGTCAGGCACCAGAGCAATAGGACATAAGGACTCAGGAGGACAGACCAAGACCATCTCCATCACACTAGCGAAGGAGGTTGTAAAGTGAATACGCAGGAGAATTTGGTCACTGAGTGGTGGGACAAAACAAGATACCTCGAATTAACACTTCTAATGACAACAGGAGTAAGACACCTCCAAGGATGAAATCGATAGAGATTCCATGAGATGCCTCAAGTGAGAGTGATGACTCACCTAAAATGGCTAACAGATCAGTGAAATAAAGATATCCACCATTCTCAGGTGAGGGTAAGGAAGATCCCACACGACATATAGGGACTTGCATAACCATTTGAAGATCAAATGGTGTATACAGACTAGAGGATTGGGTAATCCTATTTCCTGTTACCTTGAGAGGATTGGCAATAGATTGGTACTTGAAGAGAGAAAATAATGTTGATTTTTAGACTTGGAATTAGATAAAAGAGAAGTTCATCGAAGAATTTTGACCTTTAAAAGATGATGGAGACATTGTTACCAAGCTTTGCATGACAAAATAGAAAGCTGATGAGGATGTGAAATCCTACAATGATCGACTAAAGCAATTAGTTGATAAGATGCAGATGCCATTGGCAGATGTTCTAGTAAAACAATGGTTTGTACATGGGTTACTACTAAAATATAAGAAAAGTATGAAGGTAGTACCATATGAAACATATGAGGAAGCACTTAAACACATAAAGAACTTTGAGAGCGAATCAAAATAGATGCATACGGTAATCTTGTCTCATCCCAAGTCGAGGGATTCAGATAGTGAAGAATATGACACTATACAAAGGATGGTAGCATCATTTTGTAAAGAATTTGATACGATGGTAAAAGTACAAAATATCAAGCCGAACAAGAATGAGTTATGGTGCATAGAATGAAAAATAGAGGGACATACAAATATGAAATATTCGAAGAATGACTATTGCCATATTTGTAATGTGTTGGGCCATGAGGTAACAATTTGTCCCTATAATGCAAGAGTACACCCATAGGTACTGTCAATCCAGGAGTAGGAAGAGAAACCAAAGTCCTAAGGATGTGGGCAACAAGCAACAAGTGGTGATTACAGAAATAACAGATGATGTGGGAGACAAAACCAAGGTAATCGAAAAAGGCGAGTTCGAGTAACCCACAAAATTTTAGTTATTTGGACATTGAAGTTCCTCAAGTTAAGGAGGAAACTCAGGAAGTTTTAGCCATGATAAGGAATTAGGCTAAAAAGGATAAATATCCAGAGCCAACAAAATAAAAGTAATGCTGGCAAGCAGTAAATAAAATATTACAAGAAGAAGTTGAGAAAACTAAACTAGCAAAATTGAGAGCAAGAAAGAAATTGAGAAAACCATCAGATCAGGAGACAGTTTTGCAAAATCTGGCAGCACAAGTTTTGGATACCATAATGTAACTTAAAGTATCTGACTTGCTAGAAGCTATCCCATAATTACAGAAGGTAATTGTGGAAGAATTACAATCATAGAATGTGATGGAGGTACAGAGCCAACCAATCCAGGAAGAAGAGCGCAAATATCAATTTATGGATCCTACGGTATTGATGATTGATGTGGAAAAGAAACCTGCATTACTGCATATGGAGATATTAGGACATAAATTGATACAATTTATCATGGATGGAGGATCCAGCGTCAATGTGTTACCTGAGAGAACTTGGTTAGAACTAGGTGCTCCATCGCTATGGGCACCAATTTCCAATTATACGGGGCTAACCAGAATGGTATTGACATAAAGGAAGTCTTAACAACACAACAAGTAATGATAGCTGAACAAGAATTTGTCTTGGATTTTTTTGTGATTACAATGTAGAAACCTGCATATGATGCTCTACTAGGGAGAGGCTGGCTACGAGTAGCCAAAGTTAATCACAATTGGGGAAATAATCATATCAATTTTAAGAAAGGACAACATAAATACATGATTAATCTAGCTAATCAAAGAGTTAGTGAAGATGTAGCTACAACCGATGAATCAAAAAACTCCTTAGGGGATGAAGTGCATGAACCTGATGGAGAGGGAATGTTGTACCTAGATTAATGTAGTGAAGATGAAGCTCGATCTGATAGCGGACTGCTTCATTGAAAAATGGAGGAGTACGAAATGTTTCTACCTGACTACCTCTATATTGAGTCAGAGGAGATCAAATAAAAACAAGACAAATCAAAAGTCAGTAAATAAACTAAGATGGAAACAAAAGAGAAGTGGGCATTTCCAAAAAGCTTTGCGGAGTATACAGTAGGATATGCAGAGATTGATACAATACCAGCACACCCTAAGAATGTAATGAAAGCTACAAGTGAGCCAAAAAATATCAAGTATGAAGGACCTAAGATAGTGGACATCAATCTAGGAACAGAGGAGGAACCTAGGATGGTCCATTGTGGCAAATATTGGAATTGGTATTGAAGGCAACAACTTTCAAGATATTTTGGAGTACAAGGATGTCTTCGCATGGACATATAATGATATGAAAGGAATCCCACTGGAATCATGTGTCCATAAGATCACACTAATGCCTGGTGCTCAACCTGTAAGGATAAGGCCATATAGAATGAACCCAAAGTATGCGGTATTAGTAAACATGGAGATAGAAAAGATGTTGGAATTAGGAATCATATTCAGGGTGACAAACAGTGAATGCGTTTCACCTATAGTGATCACCTTGAAGAAGTAAATAGATAATATCAGGATATGCGTAGACTTTAGGAGTCTAAATGCAGTGACCATTAAGGATCCCTTCCCCATTCCCTTTATAGATTCTATCTTGGAAGAAGTTGCAGGACATGAGATCTATTCGTTTCTGGATGGATTCTCAGGATACAAACAAATCAACATCATCGAGGAGCATAAGCTGAAGACCACATTTATTGTGGAGAATGGCATCTACGCATATAATCGAATTCCATTTGGGCTTTGTAATGCCCCAAATACATTTTAGTGTATCATATCGTATATATTTGATCAGTTGGCAATGGGGAACTTCAAAGAATTTTTGGATGATTGGTCCATCTATGGGAAGATCAAGGAGCATCTTCCTACCCTTAGTGAATGTATGAGTAGGTGCAGAAATGCATAGATATCATTAAACCCAACAAAAAAAAAATTGATGGTACCATATGGGAAATTATTAGGACACATTGTGTGTAGTGAAGGATTGAAGATAGATCCTGATAAAATTCGCGTGATATTGCACATGGAAGAACCCTTTGATGTGAGTTCACTCAAAACCTTCCTTGGTTCAATAGGATATTATCGAATATTTATCAAAAATTATGCCCATGTATCCTACCCGTTAGATTCTTTGACAAAAAATAATATTCCTTTTAGATGGACAGAGGAGCACCAAGGAGCCTTCGAGGAGTTAAAGGCTAAATTGGTGAGTAGTGCGATTTTGGTATTTCCTAGTTGGGATAAGGAATTCCATATCCATGTTGATACCTTGAATTTTGCAATTGGATGTGCGTTAGCACAGGAAGGACAGTTTAAGCTGGATCAGCCGATTTTCTTTGCTAGTCGCCTTTTGTCAAGGCCAGAAAGAAACTATAGTACAACAAAAATGGAAGCCTTGGGGATGGCATATGTAGTCCAAAAGTTTAGGCATTACCTACTAGAAAACCCCTTTGCATTCTGCGTTGATCATCAATCTTTGTTGTACTTAATAAACAAACCAGTAATACAAGGATGAGTTAATAGGTGGCTCGTCACCCTCCAAGAGTTTGTATTTCGAGTAGTAGTAAGACCTAGTAAGAAACACATGATTGTAGACCAGTTATCATGGATACGATCAAGGGAGCTAGTAGGAACAGGAGTTCCTAATGAATTTCTAGATGTGCAACTATTTGCCATCAATGTTGTTCTATCATGGTACAAGTTGGTTGGCCAATATCTATCCACAAGCAAGTTGCCACAAGAGATGATGACAACCAAAAAGAAGAAAATAATTATGAAGTCAGAACCCTTCCATATAATAACAGGATTACTATACAAGATGGTAAGTTATGGTATCTTGCGCAAATGTGTAATGGAGGAAGAAGTCAAGGTGAAATTGAAAGAAGCCCACACAGGCTTAGCAGGGGGACATATAGGACCAGATGCAACTGCACGAAAAATATTGTTAGCAGGTCTATGGTGGCCCACACTATATAATGATGCAAAAGAACATGTGAAAGCTTACGATACTTGCCAAAGAGTAGGTAAGCTAGTCAAAAGGGACTTTATGCCCTTACACCCATTGCAACCATAGGAGTTGTTCGAACGTTGGGGCTTGGACTTTGTAGGACCATTAAAGACATCTCAAAGATGAAAGTGTAGATATATCGTAGTGGCAACGGAATACCTAACAAAATGGATAAAAGCAATAGCATTACCTAATAATTTAGCCAAAAGTATAGCGAGATTTTTGTATGAGTAGGTAATCACAAGATTCGATATTTCGCTATGAATAATGAGTGACCATGGAGGACACTTTGTTAATGAGATTATCAAGAAGTTGATGACAAAGTTTAATATTTTACACTCGTTGTCTAGTTCGTACTACCCTAGAGCAAATAGGTATCCAGAAGCAACCAATAAAGTCTTAGTATCTACTCTATATAAAAATTATGGAATAAAGGGAGTAGACTGGGAGGAAAGGTTACCGTCCGTTTTGTGGGCATACAGAACAACTTTTAAACCAACAATGAAACATACACCTTTCCAATTGATGTATGGTCAAGAAGCAGTGGTGCCAGTCAAGTTCTTGATACCAAGTTTGAGAGTCACAGTAGAGCATCACTTGGGGGATCAAGAAAGTTTGGAGGAACGACTGATGACGTTGACCAAGTTAGATGAAATAATAGTGATAGCATAATGGGCAATTGAGATAGCTTAGAAAAGATGAAAGGCGTGGCATGACAAGCATTTGAGGAAGTTGGAACTTAGTTCGGGGGACTTGGTTCTAAAGTTTAATGGGAAGAGGGAAATCAAGCCAGGTAAGCTGAAGATATTATGACTTGGTCCTTATAAATTTATTGAAGTAATGAGTAATGGAGCAGTTAGGTTGCAGAACATGAATGGGACGGAGGTACCTGACACTATAAATGGCTCAAAGTTGAACCCTTATAAAGTACAGTGTTTATTCATTGATTCAGAAGATATTGAACGAAGAAGATGAACGAAAGCTCAAAATGAGGCTTATCATGAGCCAAGTCCATCGCAGGAGGAGCCTGATTTTGGACTCGCACATTTATTTGCAAAAGGGGAGGACAACCAATAATTGAACAACAAGATTTGGCACCTAGACACGATGAAAGAAGATGATTGCGAGTATATATCAGAAGGGATGATGGGGCCATACGAGAAGGAGAGGATTGGATTTCTCCAGCACCAAGAGGCTATCAGGAGATGGCACTATTACCAAGATCTTCGAATATGAAGTACCCACAAATATAACATAGAAAACTACCTCGTCAGTCGAAAGGACAAATAAGGATAAGGTTAACAGTGCACAATGAATATAGAGTGGACATGTTTGAGATGGAAATTATAGAGGATTCTAGGGAGGAGATGATAGATGAGGAACTAGCGAAACTTTCCCCATTGGCTCAGATAGGGCTATTACAATAGAGGATGAGGATGCAAACTCAACAATTACAAGAAGAGTATCAAACATTGTGAATTCACAATGCGAGGTTGAGAACACAAGTCATCCAAGAGTTGGATGGTACCATACGAATACTGGATGAATAAAGGGCAGCTAGACAACAATAGATTGGAAGTGAAACTGATGAGGTTGAAGGTTTAACTCCAAGAAATGGTGGAGGAAATTAAGGCGCAAGCACAAGTTTACCATTTCCACCAAGCAAGTACCCAACGATAAATGAGGGCATAAATGTACTTTGGCGAGACATAGAGGAGACCACCACATCACCTGAATCTCAATGCAACATATTAGATATGATGGATTCTAGTAATGAAGGAATTTCATGGTTGGTAGGAGATCCTAGTATAGATGATGATGAACCAGAGAATCCCCATAATCCTTAGAGAGATCGTAATACTCCAATCAGAGCATTGAGACCAAGGCAAGTCAAAAGAATGCAAGAGGACAAACTCGATAGTGATATGTAAGCATATATAATAGCTCACCAACAACTGAGAAGACAAAGAAGGGAAGTTCGAATATTGGAGAGAGTGATGAATTTACCAATAGATTAGGCAGAATAGAGGGAAGAGGGTTAGACCGATTCTAGCTCTGAGATAAACTTTTCTGATGAATATAGAGAAGTATTGGCATCTTCATCCCCCTAGATATCCTTTGAGGAAAGAAGATGGAGGCGTCATTTGGTACGAGCTAAAAAAAGAATTAGAACCTTATAGTAGTTGTCACCTAACCGAAGTCCACTAGCTAATATTGAGTTGGTAGAAATTATCCTTGATAACCGAGGAACAAGAGGGGGAATTGACAAGGACCTCTAAGACTCCAACGAGGAAGAAGAAGAGGTAAATGACCAGAGAACAATCGAGACCTTGGTGATGTTGAAATTATAGGACGAAGAGGATGAGGAAGATTTTTATTGCCTACTCCTAGATGGCCAGGAGATAGTCCATTAGCATTTATGAATTGGGTATGGAACCAGAGAGATATACCCAGAATAAGAGGCATGTTATGAAACTTGGTAAGAAGACGCACAGGGGGGCAACTACCCCTAATCAGACAAGGACCCTAATGAGAGGAAAGTAATTGGTGATTACCCCAAGTAAGAGAGGAATCATCAATAGTGCGAGGAAGTTTTATGCCAAGAGGAAATGGAATGGGAAGATACCCACATGGTCGAAACCTTGCTGGAAGAGGAAGGGTACACTTTGCAGAAGATAGAAACCTGGGCCAACAACAAACCCGATCACCAAGTTTGGAGCCATAAATGATCCGTGGAGATAGGTGAAGAAGTCGCTCAAATAGTAGTAGAGTGGTGAGGACACCACCACCATGATATCAATTACCTGCATGATGAGAAGAAGGCCTACCAAGAGAAGATACTCCAACTTGCCATTGTACAATTTTGAATTGTACACATTGTAGGAGAGGAACTGAACATGCAACAACATCATAGGCAGAGACAAGCCAAGCAAGGGAACGAGAGGTAAATGAGGATACCACTAACCAAAATATGATGGTCGAACCTCAAGGTCAAGATTTATATGGGATCATACAAGTGAATGTCACTGTACGGTTACCAAGACAGTAAGTGTAAATAGACCAGGTGAAAAAAAAATAGAAAATAAAAAGAAAAAGAAAATTGAAGAAAGAAAAAAGTGTGCCTTAGTTGTGAAAATTCCTTGGGACAAAATTAATAAGGGTGAGGTTGAAAACTGAAAACAACGGCCTCTCCAGAGAAAAATAAAGCCAAATTTTTCTAAGTATAGGGATCGTACAATTGGAAAAATTATGATTGGAAGTTGAAAATTTTGGAAAATTGTACAATTAACATGGACAAAATGACATGGGAAATCGTACAAGAAGCCACATTGTATGATTTGAATTGTACATTGTATGATTTGACCCATGTCGTACGATTTTTAACTACCCATTTAATGTGGCATGCGCGAGAGAAAACAACGATTGGAGGAAAAAGCGAGGAAAAAAGATAAATTTTTTAAAACTAGCTGTTGAGTTGGCAATCATCTAACGGTGGAGATGAAAAAGCATGCAATATGGTGCCATTTTAGATTTTATTTACGGTTAGGATTTTAGTTAGGGTTTTAAAAACTCCTTTAAAAGGAAAGAAGATTGACAATTTCACAATTACCACTCTGAATTCAAATTTTTTTAGGAGATTGAAGTGGGAAAGCGTATAATTGATGAAAGAAGACTATATGGGCAATAAATATTCACCAACAATCTGAAATTGATGACCCATTTTAAATTTTGTACCAGGGAGTATTTTTAGCTTCAAGAAATTGACCCGAGAGAGGAATTAGGGTTTTTCTCCATAAAAAGGGAGAAATTCAAATTTTCAAAGAATAATAGCAAAAAGATGTCAAGAAAACGTCATTGTACAAATTTAGGAGTGGAAGATTACTGTTAGAGTCGGAGGAAGTAGAAATTGGTGGTTATATTGTTGAAATTGTAAAAGAATGGAAGGTTAGAACCCTAAAATAACGGAGGAATCTAGAAAAAAGTGAGCTAAGAACCATGGGGGAAGGAAAATAAAGTCCGTACAACCATACAATATAGCCAAAATTTTGTCAAGTTAAAGAAAATTGTGCCAGGGTTGAAGGAGTTGAGGAATTGATGTCGAAAAGCACTAGAAGAGTAGATCGAGGCAATTTAGTAAATGGGTCGGTGAAGGATTCGACAAAGAAGATCAAAATTTTGAATTTTTCATCACTTGGGGTTGAAAAAGTCGTACTGTATGATTTTGGGAGCAGCCGATACGATTTCCAAAAAGGATAGTGTAGTTCGAAGGTTTTCTTGCCATTTTTGGTAGTTTTCAAAGGATCGTACGGAATTGTATGAAATTGTACAAATTGTAAAGGGGGGGCAGATAGAAAGTGACATCGTATGGAGTACTATCACCTTGTACAATTTCAGGTTGTAGTTGTACGCTTTGAAGAAAGTATAACAGTTTCAAGATTAACAGGTTGGAAAAGAACTGCAGAACATTGTACGATCCAGGAGCGGATGGAGGAAGGTAAAATCGCACAAGTGACAGAGAATCGTACACTATACAATTTCATAGGAGGTTGTACGATTTCTAGTATGCTTCTAATTGCAAAAGAGGAGGTTGAGCTAATCGACGAGATGTTGAAGGAATGATATCAATAAAAGAATTTGGATGTCGATTAATATGGATTGCAACTAATCGGGTGGAGAGATCACTAGGTCCACTACACAAGAGAGAGGCATACCCACGGTAGCACCAATGGCATTAGTTTTAGTTCTATGGAATGCGTGGTAATCATCCTTGGAGAAGAGGAGGACATAGGTCATGGAGGTGACAGTGACATTGATAGGCACACCTGGATAGAACACCATCGAGGCACAAAGAGGGAAGAATGGGCCAATAAGTAACCTCACAAAGAGAATTGAGGAGTGAGTTGCATGTGCAAGAACAAGAAGAACACCTAAGTAGTGGACAAGAGGAATGCCAGGTATAATTGTCAAAAATTACATTTGTACAACATGGAGCAGATGCGTGTAGGAAGTGATGGAATGAGGAGAGAAGAACATGGGTCATCCCTCGAGGAAGACATTCGAGGATGCATGTGGTGGTTATTATGCAGATCCCATAATTCCATTGGGTATTCTTCTATAACTATCTCTTACAGATAGTTCAGGCATATAATGCAGCAACCCGAGTTGCCTACATCACTCTGGGCAAGAGGTCCGTAAGAGTGGAAATTTTGGCAGAGGCTTTCTAGAAAATATTTGGATTAGCAGAGGATGGTATGGAGATAGTGAAAAATATGGTAGACCCAATAAAGGCATACCATCTTGTTACCACTATGACCATTGTCAAATCACTGACAAAGGTAAAGATTTCAAGTGCAGGGACGTGCGAAAACAAACAGAGCCAGCTGCGAGGAGAACATTGGGCATGTGCAATGAATACAATTATGGCTCTATTGTCAGGGGATATAAGGGCAATGAAGATGCCAATATGGATGGAAAAATATGTAGAAGGTATCACCAAGGTAATTCAGTACGATTAGGGTACCTATTTGGAAAGAATAATGCACGAGGCACTGACCAAAGACTGAAGAATGTCGGGATGGCCTTCCATGCAATTGGATTGCTACTAAATGCAGTAACAGTAGTAGGAATGCAATTCCTAGGGTTGTAAAACCCTAATTGAAACCCTCACCATCAAGAAAATCTAAAATGGTGCCATATTGCATGCTTTTTCATCTCCACCATTAGATGATTGCCAACTCATCAGTTGGTTTTAAAAAATTTGTCTTTTTCCCCCGCTTTTTCCTCCAACCATTGTTTTCTCCCGTGCATGCCACATTAAATGGGTAGTTAAAAATCATAATACATGATCCAAATCATACAATGTACGATCCAAATCATACAATGTGGCTTCTTGTACAATTTCCCATGTCATTTTATCCATGTTAATTGTACGATTTTCCAATTTTTCCAACTTCCAATCATAATTTTTCCACTTGTATGATCCCTATAATTAGAAAAATTTGGCTTTCTTTTTCTCTATAGAGGCCGCCGTTTCCATTTTTCAACCCCACCCTTATTAATTGCATCCCGAGGAATTTTCACAACTAAGGCACACTTTTTTTCTTCAATTTTTTTTTCCACCTAGTCTATTTACACTTACCGTCTTGGTAACCGTAGAGTAAAATTCACATGTACGATCCCATATAAATCTTGACCTCGAGGTTCGACCATCATATTTTGGTTAATGGTATCCTCCTTTACCTCTCGTTCCCTTGCTTGGCTTTTCTTTGCCTATGATGTTGTTGCCTGTTCAGTTCCTCTCCTACAATGTGTACAATTCGGAATTGTACAATGGCAAGTTGGAGTCTCTTCTCCTGGTAGGCCTTCTTCTCGTTGTGCAGGTAATTGATCTCATGGTGGTGGTGTCCTCACCACTCTACTACTATTTGAGCAACTTCTTTGCCTATCTCCATGGATCATTTCTAGCTCCAAACTTGGTGATCGGGATCATTTCAAGTGATCTTGATATATTTAGCAAGAGTTTGTATTTCTTCAAACTCTTTAGCAAGATCTTGAATTTCCACAATTATCTCTTGTATGTTCCATGGATTCTTTGCTTTCCTCAAAATTGCATTTATTACTATGAGAGAATCACCTTCCATACATACTCTATTCCATTTTATTTTTTATATATTTTTAACCCTTCTAAAGTCGCCTAAGATTTAGCTTCATTATTTGTCTTAAATCCACTATGAAAAGCATAATGAGACAAAATATCTCCTCTATTATTTCTAATTATTTCTCCTCCTCCTATTGGTCCTAGATTTTATTTATATGCTCCATCAAAATTTAATTTAACCCACTCCACATCTGGTGGTTTCCACTTTATATTATTTACCTTCATTTTGCTTCTCTTGTACCCAACATCATAATTCTATTTGATGACTTGACTCCATCTATCAAGGCTATCTACTTCCAAATTAGGGACTCGGTGAGTTGATAGGGTTGATTTAGACTCCTCTATGGCTAAAAATATCTTCTTTTTCATTACCTCTAAACTGCTTTCATTTCCTTTAAATATTCTTCTATTCCTTTCTAGCCATATAGTCCAAAGTATTGTATATTTTGATATATCCCATATTGTCTGTAAAGCCTCACTTTTATAAGTGCTCTACCATTACTTTAACCAATATTCAATTCTACTATTCATCACCATGCATTTACCAAATATATTAAGAATCCATTCCATAGATTTCAGACTATTGAGCAATGTCCCAAGAGATGGTCTATACTCTCCTCCTTTTTATAGAAAACACATTGAGAGGGGCCATGAAAAACCCAATTTCATAAGGTTATCCTAGGATAAAATTCTTCAATGACCTACTAGCCAAACAAACATTTTGACTTTAGGAATGCTTGGGCTATCCCAAATATCCCTCCATATTATAGTGATATTATTATTTTTTTGGTGTTGAACATTATATCCACTTCTTGTTGTGTATTCTCTTGATCTATTCAACTCTCAAATCAATTTATCCTTGACTCTTCTTGAAATAATCATAGTTGTTATCTTTCTACTCAATTGCCTCCTAGCATCAATGTCTTGTATACTTATAAAATAATATTCTTTCCATTTGTATCTTCCTTCTCGATCCTTGTACAAAATGTTTGAAACCCTATCACTATATTTATCTTGAAGCAATCTCATCTAAGGTTTCAAAATTAGATCTAAATTGAGTGGTTTTTTATCACACCAAGTATCCATCCAAATATTTTTTTCTCCACTGCCCACAACCCATCTTAAACCTTTAATCATAATATCAATAAACTTTTTTAAACCATTCTAAAGAGCAGAACCATTTGGTAGAGAGAATGAAGTAAATATTAAACTTGGGTCATTGGGATCAACATATTTAGAAGAATTATTTCCCATTGTCTTTGACTCTCTTTGTACAATCTCCATAAAACTTTTCCCCTAAGAGCTAAGCTTGCTTCTGTAAGAACTCTTAAACCAATATCTTCCCTAGTTTTATCATCACACAACTTGTTCCATTTTACCAAAGAAAATTTCCTTTTATCATGTAAACCTGACCATAAAAAGGATCGCATAATATAGATTAAGCTTTTTTCAACTGATTTTGGCATAGAAAACAATGACATATAATATTTTGGAATGGCTTGTAAGATTGAATTAATTAACTGCACTTTTTCTACTAATGATAACCATCTACCTTTCCAAGATGGAATTTTATTCTGAACTTTGCTAATAACTAGATTTCGTAAATCTATCCTCATTATCCCCTCAAATAAAGGTATCCCAAGATCAGTTGTTGGTAAAATTGCCTCCTCCATTTGAAGCAACCTACAAATTCTTTCTTTGATATTAGCAGGAGTGTTAAGGAAGTAAATTTTGGATTTAGTCCTATTAAATTTTTGCCTTGAAGCTCTTTCATACTCTTTTAAAAAGTTATTCAAAGCTCTAACCTCATTTATCCTTGCCCTTCCAAAAAGGGTTGTATCATCTACAAACTATTGATGGGTGATGTCATCGATGTTATTACTAACATCAAGTCCACTTATAAGCCCATTTTTGTAAGCCTTCTTTAAGTTCCTACTCAAAGCTTTTGCCATAATAATGAACAAATAAGGAGATAGAGGATCTCCTTGTCTAAGGGCTCTCTTGCATTTAAAATATTCTATCACTAACCCATTGGCCAACACTGAATAAGAAACTATAGATACACAAGCTTTAATCCATCTAAACCATTTCTTCCCAAAACCAAACTTATCTAAAACTGCAAAAAAAAATCCTATTTAACCCTATCATAGGCTTTACTTATATCAAGTTTTAAGATCATTGCTTTCTATTTTATTAAAGTTGTTGAATGAGCTACTATGATCCCATCCAAAATTTGTCTTCCTTTCACAAATCCTCCTTGCTCTTCTAAAATTATTTTGTCTAACAATGGCCTTAATCAATTCGACATCACTTTGGAAATAATCTTATATGCCATATTACATAGGCTTATGGGTCTAAAAGAATCAAATAAATCAACATCCTTCTTTTTTGTAATTAGGGTAAGATATGTTGCATATATTTTATAAGGTATGTATTGTTTTACCCTAGATTATTCCACTGCCACCAATAAAAAATCCTTCATTATATCTTAATTATGTTGGTAAAATTTGTAGAGAGTCCATCCGGACCTAGGGATTTATCCTTATTAAAAGAGAAAAGAGCTAAATTAACTTCTAGAGTAATAGGCTCCATAAATTTCCTATTGTCTTCATTCGTTATAACTGAAGGAACATGTTGAAGAAGTTTATCATTAAGAACTTCAGTCTCCTTTGAACCTAGAATATTATGAAAATCAATTTTACCTCTTTTCTAATATCACTCTGATCTTCAATCCAAACCCCTTCTATTGATTTAATTCTACTAATTCTGGAAGTTGATCTTTGTACTATAGTCATCATATGAAAAACTTTGTATTTTTATCTCCTTCTTTTAACCAAGTGTGTCTTGATTTTAATCTCCAAAATTTCTCTTCCTTACTCAAAATATTATGATATTCACTAAGCAACTCATTTTCCTCTTAGTTTGGATTATTATCATCACCTTTTTGGATTTTTTTATTTTACATTGTGGAATCGGTAGCCGCCACGATGATCCGGGCATGTTGTCCACCTTTTTGGAATTTTGAAATTTTATCTTTTAGTTCTTCTTTCTTCTCAAAAATATTTCCAAAGGTGTTCTTGTTCCATTCTTTTAATATAGATGTCATAGATTTAATTGGGTTTGGAATAGCATACAACCCACCCTTACCTAAAGAAATGTAATGATTAAATGCTAAGAGAAGTATATGTTTATTTAAATATTTATTTAATTAAATGTTTAAGATAAAGGAAATATATTGTATGAAATTATATTTTTAGTAGAGAATCCTTTGATTTATTAATGGTAATTGAAAGGTAAAGTTTTTGAGATATATATATATATATATATATATATATATATATATATATATATATATATATTTATTTATTTATTTATTGTTTAAAAGGATTATTAGATTATGATTTTATGCAAAAATAAATGAATGCTAGTTTTCCTTTTTAAAGAGAAAGAAGTTTTTGCTTTTCATTTAAAATGAGAATGAAAGGTTATTAGACTAGAAGTTGTATTTGAAAGCAAGTTATGATTTTAACATGGGAATAGGCAATATAGTGAATTTTATATTTAATTTGCTATATTCTAAAAGAATGGAAGTGGATTCCATTCTTGAGAGGAGTATGGGATCCTCTCAAAGATTGTTGTATGAAATTGTATGGTAAAATGTATAGGTTGCATTATTGAAAAACTCCTTATGGCATGATGCATATTAAGTTGCATTTTCATAAGCAAGAGTTGTCCTGATCCCTTACTTCACCATCGTTACGCTCTAGATAGAAGAAAGAACCTGATTTTATGTTAAGGAAATTATAGATTTCATATTGATATTTTGAAAAAATAGTGAACTCTTGTAGAGAAGTAACTATCATTTGTGAGTTATGTAAATATGAAAGGTACATTGTAATTTGTGGATATTGGGGAACTCGGGTTATTATGAAAGTTTAATTACTTGAATTTGGTTATGATGTATTAATTCATGATTTTAATTATAGTTGTTCCTCTTGTATATCCCTTATATCATTGTTTTAAAGGAAATGGAAATGGATGTTGAAAGTGTAATATGAAAGAATTTTCTTTAAATATGTTATGATGTTCAAATCTAGTATGAGATGGAAATATTTGAATTATCATATCTTTAGCAATATATTATAATGCTTTAATCTAGAGTTTCATTGTATTTATGAGAGAGTTACGATTATTTAAAAACAATACATTTATGGGTTGAAATGGGTATCTTGGGAGGGCATAAATTTAGTAGCCATGTTAGAACCCTTAAATAATATGAATTCCAAAATCCTGAGAAAAGTTGCGGTGAGGCAACATCTAGGTTACTGCGAATGACACCTTGAACAAGAAGGCTCATGTGTACCCAAAGTAGGTAAGTTTTTGGGGAGTCCTAAGCAGGGAGGCTTAGACTATAATTCCTACCACGAAGGTTAGGAATTCATTTGCAAAAATAATACAGTTATGACACCTTGAACAGTGAGGATCAGGTGGCCATGTGTATTATCACATGGAGTGATAATAGCCTTAATTATCCCACCGTAGAGGTGTGGTAATTAAGCACTAAAGCACCGATTACACCACCACAGAGGTTTGATACCTAGGCTAGCTTTAAGGCATTACATTAGAATATCCTACATAGATGGACTTATGTAGGGTTAGGGAAATGGCATCCCCTTTTTTTATGAACTAGAAAGGGATAATCCCTACATTGTAGTCAAATTATCTTGTACTCGGGGAAAGTGTAAGAAATGTGGGGGGACCATTGAAGACATCTATTCTAACCATGGAGGTTTAGAAAATTGAACCCTATAATTTAAATGATGTTGGTCTATACTATCCACTTGAGAGTTGTCTATAACGACAAGATCTCGAATGTGGTTATGCCTTGTTAATATGGAAAAGATTTTGGGACTTCATTGTGAACCTTACATATAAAAAAATATATATCTCTCTCTCTTGGGTTGGTTTAGTTGAGTTGTTACAAGATATTTCTAATGTCTTTTAGGCAATTGAGTCCAAGTGGAGTGAATAGCTCTAATTTTGGAGCAAATTGCTACCTAAATGGGGACTTGAAAAAAAATCCTTAAAAAATAGACCAAGTGCTTTCTACATGTTGTAGAATGCTAATTTGGTACAAAAATAAAGAATTTAAACCAATTAATGGACTAAATGACTAGGGTCCCATTGAGCATGCCAAAAACTATGTTGAATTCATCTATGGTGGGTGTTTGGAAAAATAATCAGATTTGTCCAATAAGTATACCAAAAACTATGTTGAATTGGATAATTATTTGACTTCTTATGCGTCCTCAATTCTAGTTTTAACCGAGTTGGATGGAAGGGTTTAGGGACTCTTTCAACCTTCATACAGGTGTGTTCCCCATTATCCTTGCTAAATTCTAAACTGATCTAATCTAATTGCATGAAATTGAATGCAAATGCATGCAAGTAAATTATGAGGTTTAGGGTGTGAGAGATTAAAAGTAAATATAGCTAAAATCATAGCAAGTAGAGTGTGCATGTTGGAATTCACACCTATTTCTAGAAACAAATAGAAGTAATTCATCCACTCAAATTTTATACGAAAAGCATGAAAAGGATGAAAAAGAGAAAGTTATAGTGGACACCCATAGGTACCATAAATTATCACTATATTATATATAGATAAGAGTCACACACTTTGATACAATGGATGGAGTGGTTGGGGGGTATTTATACCAATATATAACCCCTAAATTTTATTAATAAGTTTAACGTAAGCTAACATAACAAAAGGGCTTTCAAGTTAAATACAAGTTATAAGATGGATTTAACCATGACAAGGTTAATTATGGCCCATAGGACTAACATAATAAAATATTATAATAAATTAAATATATTGTATAATGATTTCCCTTTGACCTATCCAAGATTATATCATACAATGTCTAACTTGGCCATGAATCAAATTACAACTTTTAACACCTCCTCATAATCTAAACTAAGGGTCCAAAAAGAGAAGACATTAGTGACAATAATATTTTCTCTCCTATAATGTATGCTCTAGTGGGACTCTATAGTTGAGTTTGATCCTTCTGAATCCCACTCATCATCTAAAAGATGTCCATCCATCTTTAGAAACTTAACTTCAATCCTTTGTAATTTTAGCGAAAAATTATTCATTGGATGTCCTTGTAGTATTTGCAAATTGTGTTCAACTACTTTGAAGGATTATACTAACCCGTAGGCACCTAGGTATTAGTCTCCTTCGATTTAAATTCTTTTGCATGAGCTTGTATTTGTGAAGTACCACCACAATTCGTCATTAACACATAAAAATGGACTATGAAAGAGATTTATCAAGAGTAACAGTTTTTTGAGACTTCAAGAACATAGGAATCATATAAACCATGAGGTTCAATATCTACAAAAAAAAGAGAGATTAGCAAGGACAATATTCAAAAATTTTGTATCATCTTTATTTTTACCTCTAAAATATAGAATATCTACTCTCAATACCTTAAATTTTATAATATAGTCCTCAATGTTATCAAACTCAACCAATTTAAGGGAAGAAATATCTAATTCGAAATAACTTACTTCAGTTGTATTAATTTTTCCAAATAATTCATATAAATTTGATCATACCTTAGTGGATTTGCTCTCCTCTTTGATGTGAAAATGCAATTCTAGTTCAATCAACAAGTAAATTAGACCAAGAGATTATTCTTCCCTTTGTTGGCAAGTTTCTTCATTAAGGGTTACTATTTTATCTTCTTGAAACATGCACCATGGATTCTTAATGTATAATAGGCCAACCATTTGGGTTGACCAAATATTGAGGTGAGTAACTAGGGATCGATGATCCATCTTATAGATTTTGATCCCTAACACTATAATAGGTCCTTGAATTGATGGCACTAGTGCACAAAGCTTGAAAAATAATGTTATTTGAAAAGGGACTCAAAATGCTTTCTTAAATACAAAACTTAAATTCTCAGACCTTAGAGATGCAAGAGCTAACTCTAACCTACCACTTGGCAAGTTCTAATTTGTAGGTGCACTCTAATCCTATTTTGCCACTTCAACTCTTATGTTTCATTAGAATTTTGATACTTTCTACTCCCTATTTGGTCGAAGGTATTTAAATAGGCTAAAAATATAGTTATATGGCACACAAGCATTCCATGTTAGTCTCCATGTTAATGGAAAAGTAACCCAACTCCAAAATAGGGATTCAATATTGGGTTGGATGGAAGCTAAGTATTTCATTCTAACCAATATTCCACAATTGGAGTCGAGGCTTACAATTTTAATATTTTTTCATGACCTATCCCACACAGGCTTAAAGAAACAAAATAAAAATGCTTTGCTAATGGGAATTGAATTTGCAATTCATGCCACCTAACACACTTCAACTAAACACTACATCAATATTCTTCTTTGTGTGTAGGCCATCAAACCTTCCTCAAATAATGTCATATATCCATACAAATTTGCATAGTGGATGCAAAACAACATAGGCATAGGTTTCAAATCCTACACCTTTCCCTACTCATGCACCAATCAACCTTACTTTTGCCATTTTACCATGCATGATTTGATGTCTCGAATGTTGTTAAATATTTTATTAAATTTGGTTTTTACCCTATAAAACAAAATTTATATTATTCTTGACCCGAACCTACTAACTTCACCATGCTACACCTTCACACACACTACACTAGCCAATTTAGCATTTCCTACAATTGGGATCTATCATTCCCAATCATAATTTTAAACTATAAAATGGCCCCAAATGGCCTCTTGTGATGCATGCATATTATTTTTCAAATTTTGGAATTCAACATTTGGCATCAAAGTCATATTCTTCATCATGAATTCTTTAATCATATTTTTCCTTAGAACAAAAGAAGGTTTGTACACAATTGAACTCAAATAAGTTGATCTTCCAAAGAGAAGTAAAATACAATGATGAAGAGATAAATCCTCTAGAAAAAAAAAACAATTTTAGTTGAAAAATAATTAAATTAAAAAACCTTCTTTAGTCCTTATGATAAAAGTGTTTATGAAGCTGTGAAGAAAAAATCACCCAAAAACTCAGAAGAAAGAGTGGAGGCTCCTAGTGGTCTTTTTTCATAACCAAGTCATGCCACCCCATACCTGCTTTGACACCATGTTGAAATTTACACCTATTTCTAGAAATTAGTAGAAGCAATTCATAAAATCATATCTTATACAAAAAACATAAAAAAAGATAAAAGAGAGAAGGATATAGTGGGCACCCATCAACACCATAAATAATCACTGTATTATTTGTAGATAAGAATCAGACACTTCGATATGATGGATGGAGTGGTTAAAGGGTATTTATATCAATATAAAATCTCAAATTACATAATTTTAGCCTAGGATGACATAATGAGAGGGTTTTAACCATGGCCCATAGGGCTAACATAATAAAATATTACAATAAATTCAATATATTGTACAATGATTGCCCTTAGTCCTATTCAATATTACATCATGCAATGTCATCCTTAGCCATACATAGTATTGCACTTTTAATAATGCAATTAATCAACATATGAGAAATATAAATAACAACAATACACTGTGATTTAAATGAGTTTAAATTGTGAGAGGAATGATAAGATGGTAAAAAAAATTGTACCATAATCGCTATGTATTAATTTTTCTAGGAGGGTAGTGCTACTAATGGAAATAAAAAGACATATTTATTGCTCATCAATCTCAAGAATTACAAGAGCACAATGTGGTTTTCACAAAGTATAGCTCTAAATTCCTCAAGGCCAAAATATGTTTACAATGAATCACATAGCCCCTATTTATAGAAAATATTTACTCCTAAGTTACCTAGGGTGAGAAAATCTTACTCCTAGTAAAAGTTAAGTTTTGGGGGTATCTCTAACATAATGGTGCACCTTTAAATGTTACCTCTATCTATGCCTCTTAAGGGATTGGAATACTTTCAAAATGAGTTATGGCATCACTACATTTCAAAATGTCATTTTTCAAAGATCTTCCCTGAGATTCATGCATTTTTAAAATCCCTTTACTAGTCCATGAGTGATTTGCTCTAGGAGGTAAGCAAATCACTCTACCCTACTAGTGATTTACCAATATTTTATCAGTGCTTTGCTCTTGTAAGCAAATCCCTTCATCTTACTAGCAAATTACTCCTAGATCAAATCAACCCTTGTAGAGCAATTTGATCCTTGTCCTTGACTTAGCAAAATTTAAGGGGTTTAAAAGGTTTTAATTAATTAATTCTAACTTTTTTTTTACCTTTAAAAATTGCAAAATTTCCAAGGCAAAAATTTTTCACTACACTACCACAAAGTGCTCCAAACATGGCTAACATGTTTCAAATGATCTTTCCATAATTTGTTGAATATAAGAATATTATCCATGTAAAAAACCAGAAATAAGCCAATGAATTATCATGGTAAGTCATTAATTGTATGCATAAATATTGCATATGTGTTAATAAGGCCAAAATTCATGACATTTCACTTGAATAGACCCTCTTCGGACTTGAAGGCTATCTTTTGAATGTTAGCTAGCTCAAGTGAAATCTGATGATACCTAGACTTTAGATCACCCTTGGTGAAGTATTTTGCATCTCTTATTGGTCTAAGAGATCATCAATCCTAGGGATAGGATAACAATTCTTCACTATGATCTTACTAAATACTCTATAATCAATGTAGAGTTGCTAAGATTTATCTTTCTTAAAAGTAAATACAATCGACCTTCCATAGGGTGACTTGTTGGTCTAGCATGATATTTTTGTATTAGCATGTGAATTTTGTGCTTGGTTTCATCATTATCTAGAATGGAGCTTTAAAAGGTTGTTGCATTGGGAAGAGCTATCCCTAGTATTATATCAGTTAGATGTTTGACCTAACAATGAAGTTGGATCTAAGAAGGTAATATGAAGATATAATTATAAGTTAAGACCACTTAGTATATCTGGTTCTATTTTCCTTACTGGGTGTCCACAACAAACCTAAAATTGGTTATAGCATACTTCTTTCCTTATTGAGGCTCAATTATCAAAAGAACAAATATCTTTGATTGATTAATCATATTATTACATTGTTTAGCAATGATCAAAGATACTTTGTTGGGTGGTACCACCTATTGAATCTTGTACCTCTAGTGAATGTAATGATGATGATTTGAGTAATAGATTCATATGCCATGGTGCTCCCACATGAATGATTATGCAATAAGGACATCTTAGACATCAAGTGGAATAGCATGATAGATTACCTCATCCTTGAAAGGATGGATGTTATGAGAGAGGCAACACTAATTTGTGATACACATTACTATGGTGAATTGCTCAACATTGTATGGTTGAGGATATGGTATCATGATTAGTTTATTTTGTTTGATTACATCCATTGATATTAGGTTCTTCTAACTACTAATATCCATGATAAAATATACGAGTTCTCCTTTCTCCCACATCTTTGAATAAAATATATGCTTCTTTTCGTCTTTATTTGTTAAAGATAATTATGCTATAGCAATGAGGGTTGGCATCCATGATATACTTCCCTTTATCTTGTCAAGTAGGGGAAGAACATGATATATGCTTGGATGATGGTGATGGCACTTCAACCAACAATGACTAGTAGGTACGACACTCATCCTAGTTATGAAATTTAATCTTATGATAAACACATCATTTAGTATATTTTAAAGAGATTTATTGAGATTATTTTTTTGTAGCTATCCCTTATTCTATAGTTTATCACTAGGTTTGGGACTACTTTTATATTTTTTAGATTATGACTTCTAGTTAAATCCATTTATCTTTTTTGCATAACAATATGCTTCTCCTGGTGAAGTGATGTGGAGGAAACTCGTCTCCCTCTAGAAGAACTTATGCAAATCATAACAATACTTGAGTATCTTGGATCACTTTGTATCACATATGCCAAGCTTTATTGACAACTTGTGAGAAATGTTGGTGTAATCTTTGAAAATTTAGTCTTTGCCTTGCCAAAATTGTTTCTATTTGAGATAGTGTTCATCATAGTCACCTATTAGTAGTATTTATCCTTGATGGACTCAACAAACTCTTCTCAACTAAGGTTGGTGTCGAGTATGTCAACTATTGTTATTCATTTAGCTAGTTCTCTATGACTTATACATCAATATCTCCTTAAAAATTAGGAATCATAAAGTTTACTTATACTTTAAAAGGAATGAAACTTCTAAAGATCCTTTCGATTAGAAGAAGAGAAAAAATTATTATAAGGATTTGTTGTAGAATTTGTGAAAACTGATCAAGCATCTTCATTCTCTTTCTTGAGAATGTTTTGCTTAGTAACATTTGCACAAGATCTAATGTCTCAATTTCATTGGTCATCTAAGACCTTTTGGTGTATTAAAGAAGGTATATGGAAAGATCATCTAGTACGATTCTGCTCTCTTGGTAGCTCATTCTCATTTTGTCCTATATACAACACGATCTCTAGCTTGATCTAAGACCATTGATTTAATTTTTTGGAGTACCTTGGTAATTACTATAATAATAAACAAAAGAACAAGAATACAAAAGAATATGCATAAGCATTCACCATTATTTAGAAATAATATTATACAATGGTTTTTGTAGGAGAGATGCATGTATCCTTATTTATATTTGTTATTATCTATATTGAGATACATGAAAATATATGTTTATAAAGAGATGTTGAAGAAGACCAAAACTATTGTATTCCAATGGTTACTGTTGGTCATCAAATCCACACAGGAAAGGACTTTCGGTGGGTTTGCGTGCCCTGGACCTACGACCAACGTTGAAAGGTCGAGGGGAAGAGATGCCCCTTGTGCCAATCTCCGAAGAAAGGTCGGCTCCTATACTAATCTACTTTTGGGGTTTGAGATAAGAGTGCAGGAAAGAGATAAAAGGAGTTCGGGTTAGAGAAAGAAATAAAAGAGATAAGGGTTAGATATTGATGATTCAAGGTGTGGAAGAAAATGAAGCACGATCACTCACTAATAACTCAAATAGCAACAAAGAACACCAAGAATAGACAAAAGAAACGCGATACTTGCTTTCCTATGTATCCTTTGGACGAGTTCACAGGGTTCTCCTTTCTCTCTCGCTAGAATTCAGGGTTCGAGTAGCAGCGATTAAGGCAAGGGAATAACAGAAACCATGACACACCAGGCAGCATAAAATAAAGCTTATACGATGTTTTTCCTCTCCTATGTATCCTTCAAGGCAAATTTTAGGGTACAGTCCCCAATCGCACACCGGATTCAGGATTCAGAGTCTCAGTATATGAGTGCAGACAGACAAAAGAATTAAGCACGGAAGGCAGCATAAAAGAGAGAAATGGAGTACAAAAATCTTTAGTATTAGACGCAGGACATCAAGTTACAGAAGCTTTCTAGCAGAAAGTTCCCCCCCTTTTACATTGCAAATCCTAGGTTTTTATAGAGGACCCGGCCCTCTGAATCATTATTACAAAAACGATGGAGTACACCCTTGGGCCCTGAGAAATTGGCTCCTCGCTGTTGCTGCGGATGATCTCTCAAATCGGCTACCAAAACTGGTAACGATGACCAAGTTAGCCGGAGAAAGATGCATTAAATGAGCCACCTGGGTGTCCTTGGATTGTAGGTGCGGTGCTCGAGTGGCGGCCATGCTTGGCGGGCTCTTCTTCTTGGGCTAATACTTCGCATCCAATTGCCAAAAATGAGCAGCGGGCTTTTCGGGCAAGAAAATATGCATTTATGAGGCTTTATGATTACCTCGAGAAAATACCCAACTTGGGAAGCGTTCCTGGGAAGCGCCTCGCTGATTTTCACTTCGCAAAACTACTTCGAGGGCGTGGAGTGCCGAAGCCGATCCTCCTCTATCCTTCGCTGCTTCACTGGAAAAACTGCTTCGCTGATGGGTTGGGACAAATGCTTCGGGTCGATCTTCTTTTGAAACGGTGGTTCAGGGGAGTTTTGGCTGAAGCACTTTCTTGACTTCTACTACTTCAGGAGAAATCTGGCCGAAGTGGATTTTAGAAATACTTCGGGCCCAAAGTAATTTCTTTTCCTTAGCCGATTCGGACTATCTTTTTTTCTTCGACGAACTTGCTTGGATGCCGCTTCGCAAACTCTTCACCCGAAGAAGTCGCTGGGAATGCTTCGGGTGCGAAGTGTTTCCTTCATCCCTTTTTTGGCAAAGTTTTCACCCAAAGTGATGATTTGAAACACTTCGGGCCCGAAGCTCTTTTCTTTTCATTTTGTCCACTAGGAGGCGATAGGGAAAACCAAAATTGCTATAACTTATAAACAAAATAAAACTTTCAACAAAACAAATATTATACAAAGTTTCAATTTTTCTACCCCTTGGTGGAATGTGACAATATTGTCAACATTCTTTGTAGCTCGCGGGGAAACGAGCTCGTCTCGATGGTAGAACCCTCAACTTTTATCCATTGGGCCACAGTTACCTCCAGACCCTTCTCCTTGTTCCTTTTTTGGGGTGCTTCCATAGTTTGTCCTTCCTCTTCCTCTTCTTTCTCCTCTTCTTCCGCTACTGCTTCTTCTTCTCCTGCCGCCATTGCTTCTGCTACATCCTCAGCTATTGGCAGTGGGGCCAGGCGGACGCGGATGTCTCTGAAGGTTCGGCAAACCTGAGACCAGACGCTTTTTGTGAATAGCTCCTGATCCTCCAAGGATTTGACCAAAGCATGGAATCTATCGATCTGCCTGATTTTTGCATGCTGGGACCTGGTCTACAGATCATTTAGGGAAGCAATGATTCTATAGTATTTCAATATGTAATTAGCAACCTGCTTCTTTGTTATTGGTTCGGCCCACTCGTCTATCTCCGAAACGTCGCCTTCAAATTGCTACCACTTCGACATGATTTCTTCCTTGTCTAAGGGCTTCCCATCATTATTCGTGAATCTCGGGAAGCCTAAGGAGAAGAGGTCCTCAAAGTAGCCCATTGACACACGCCTCTCGCTTTCAAATGTGTCCAGTAGGATTTTTGCCTTTTGAGCTTTCTTGGCTATGGAGAAAAAGGCGCAAACTATGGCCTGGGCCTTTGACCAATCCTTTGTTGTCTGACTCATCGCTGTGAGCTTCAAATCTTGATACCTTGCACCCTGGACCTTGAGGGCCAGCTTGAGTCGGGCTCTGACATTCTGAATGACTTCTTCGACGATTGGCCCTCCTTCGACGGTGGCAACCTGGGCTTCTATGGTGTAAACTAAAACTGAAAGGACACTGACAGCCCGAGACCTAAAATTCTTCAGCAGATATGAGCGAATCTCCTTGATTTTGGTCCTATCAAATAACCCTAGGCCTTCCTTCTCGTGCAGCTGTATCTGAGCTTGCAAGATCTTACTTTCAAGTTCCTTTGCCCTCAAATCATTTTTTGCCTGCCTTTGTGCTTGATTCTCAGCTGTGCACTCCAACTGTGTTATCCGCAGCTTTAGGGCATGTGCTTCTTTCTGCATCAGCTTGCACTGCTCCTCGGCCTCTACCAATTTGGAGCGAGCCCTTGCTAGCTCCTCCTCTAGCTTGATGTTAGCGCTCTCGGCTTTGAACCTGCGCTTGTTGGCAATGTTGGCATGTGCCTTGAAGGTCTCGATTCCAATGTGCATAGAGGCGGACTCCTTGTCTACGTTCAGATGTTCCAAGTCCTTCTTTTTATCCTGATATTCATAGTCCATTGGAGTCATTTCATCCAGGGGCTTCTGGAATTTGGGTATCTTTTTTACTTTATGCAACTTTCCCACCTCAAAATCGAAGACGACACATTTCTCCACTTGAGCGAGCGAGCGCCCTTTCTTCTTTCTTGCCTATTTCAACATTCTCTCTATGTTCTGTCGGGCCTGGAGGAGTTTTTTGTCCAAGGGGGATTCCCGTATTGAGGACAGCTCGGAGTCGAATGCGGCTGGGTCTATAGCCGAGGGATTGAACAAATATAAGGAGTTGAAGGGGGTAGCCTCACCCGAAGGTTCGACAGCAGGGGTGACGGGGGCTTCGATGAGGGGGAGCACGTTATGTACAACGGAGGAATGAGCCTCGAGGTTTGGCATTGGACTATTAGCTTTGCCCTGGTTGATGACTAAAGGGTTGGCGGTGTGGTTGGGCGAAGTAACTCCGATAGTTTTGTCCTAGCCAAAAGACTCGAGGGGAGTAGTTAGGGATACGATGTAAGAAGGTGACTGACCTTGTGGGGGTAGGGTGGATAGGTGAGAGCTTTCGGCCAGGGTCGGGGTGGACTTACGAGCAACCAAAGCATAAGGTGAAGAAAATGTACCTACATGCCCTCTTGGCAGAGCGACCATGGTGATCTCCTGGGTGATTGGCCCTTGCTCTTCCTGGGCCTCGGTACTTTCGGCTTCCATGACTTCCACGAGTTCCTCCACGTTGATGACATCTATGTTTGGGATTATTTCAGCACTTGGTGGAGTTCCTCCATCATTTTCTTCAGTCGAGCCTGATACTGATCTTTTAGCAGGGGCACTCGGAGTGCCTGTGCATGGTCACTTTGGGAAGTTTGGGGGTGCCTGTGTAGGTTCTCGCTCCTTTATTTTCCTCCTCTTGAGGGGTTGCTCTGATTCCTCTATTGTTGTCTCGAGATCTTCGGATGGACTCTGTAGTAAAGCTTTTGGCATGGCCCTGGCTGCTTTTTCCTTGGGGACATTATCAGTCCTCCTGGGGCCTTCGTCTAAACTTGGGGTGGCCGGTGGAACGAAATCGATGAAAGACAAGGGTTTCCAAGACCCAATATTGGTCTGATACACAATTGCAAATTCCATGTCCATTATTCGAAGCCTGTAAGAATTCATATTTCGGTGATGGACTCTCATGATCCACCATTCTCTTAACTGCTCCTCGTCTTAGTATTTTAACTCCTCTTTTAAATTGTCCCTTGCTTTTTTCCAGAAAGTGGAGTCGGGAGTTGGGAATGGGTACTAGTCTGGGTCGAATTCGACCTCCATAGGATAGAAGTCATGCCAAGGATGCAATGTCCTCATCTCCTCTAAGTGCCACTCTAGGTCTGTACCATTGGGGTTATTCCTCTACTCCAGAATTTTGGGGCGAGGACAGACATGGAAGTTTTTGCTTTTCAAATGGTCTCTCATCACCACCAACGGGTCGTAGAGCCACCTCTGTGGTATTTGAAGCAGACCAAAATCGGCGAGCTTCTCCTCCAGGTATATGTTCTGCTTCAGGGCGAAGACTTCGATCACTCCCATCTTGAAGGGGAAGTCGTAGGTGTGTGCCCACTTTCATCCGTGGTCGTAGTTTTCGTCGATCATGTCGCTTTGCCGAGCAACTTCCAGGGCAAATTGGTACTCCGAAGGGAAAAATGGCAGCAAGAAGGGCTTCCTTGTGAAGCCAAAAAGGTGGATCACAAGCCCTTGTGTCAATTGAAACATGTCCCCTCTTCTCTCCAGTACCACTTTATCTCTAAGGTAGAGAGGCACCCAAGGGCTAGACCCTGTCAGAATGTGCATCGCAGGTCCCAAAAATTGCTGATTGAAAGGGTAATAGGACTCCGACCTCAGCAAGAGATGGGTCCATTGATATACAGGCAAAGGGATCCCATCCTTGTCGACTAGTGAAACATCACAATGGTGAAGGGATTTATGTACATGAAAGAAGAAAAGCCAAACCAAGAAGGAACAAGGCTGGAAGTGTGGCTCCTTGCTAGCATCCTTCATGGATGTCAACCATGTATGCAGATTTTGGGCCACCCATTCTGCCCAATCGAAGAAAACTAGGTTGGTGTTCGATTGTGAAGCATCGGGGGCGTAGAACTCTCCTCTGGAAATGCATTCGACTAGCGACACCTGCCATGGGTATACCAAAGTATCACTTGACAAGCCTCCCACCCACGCAATGATAGAGAATATATCTGTGTTCTTGAAGGCCTCCAAGGGCAGGGGCATCTGGGGTCACTTGTCGAAAGAAAGTCCGCTTTTGAGGTTTTCACGCAAAAAGTTTAGGATGAATGGCTTAGAAGTGAACTTATCTGTTTGTTCGCTCAGGCTAACATTGCGAACGGTATAGCCTTTTGGTGGCCTTTGCTGTGGTGCAAACACTACCTACACATCCTCCTTCAGAATGGAAAACAATTTTTTACCCGAGGCGTCCAACACCTGCCTGGTTTGTGGTTGATAGTTTTGAGCAATGGCGTATATGAGCTCGAGGTAGTGATGTGTAGGAAGGACTGGATACTAGTATATGTGGGAATAATACGTCGTGGCCCTCTTGTTCTCCACTGAGAGCCTACTTTTCATGAAGTCGATGGTATACCAAAGCTCGACCACGGTTCTTGAGAGTTCTGGGTCTCTGATTTTTACCCACTTATCAACAGGTGGTTCTATGATGGGCTCGTCATCGGAGTCTTCCCTTCCTTCCATCACTTGTTTTCTTGGGCGTTGGGGAGGATTGACCCTCCTAGGTCTCTGTTTCTTTTCTTTCACGGTTCTCGCCTTCTCTGGAACCGTCGTCTCTAGTTCTTTTCCTTTTTGAGTGGGGTTCTTCTTTTCCATTATGAACGATCGCAACAGAATAACTTGTGATGTAGAAGAGTTCAGCACCTCAAAACAAGGGATGGGATAATCACGACGAACAACGAAACCCTCGATTTAGAAGCTCTCCGAGGTGACATGATGCAGACTCAACTCTCACACTTGCAAATGGTTTGTTCTTAACGGGCATCTGCATTTTATAGCTTCGAAGGGCAACTTTCGGCATTTATGGCAACCACCGTAATTACTTCGTGGGCCTGGCCTGAAAGTATTGTTGTGGCATCTGATTGGCCATATGGCGACATCATACATAGGGCCATGCAATTCGGCGAATCACTGCCACCTGGTACCCTAGCACGGCTTTTCGATTAACGAACTGCCTTGGGATGAGTGTCATTTCTTTCGTATTGAGTTCATCTGCTTTGGCCCCCTTTTGAGGCTGTTGTTGACACATTCCCCGAGGCACATTTCAAATGTGTCCTCCTCATATGCGGGGTTCAACGATATGGGGTTGGCGAAGAAAATACTTCGCCGTGAAGTTCTTCTTCGGGCTCATTTTTTTCTTTTCGAGCCCGAAGTTCTCCTTCGCCACGCTGTTGCTCTGGTTCACGACTATCGTCGACTGAAAACCGTTTCATTGAGGGCCTCACCAAGAATTTCTTTGAACAACGCCTTCGACACATTTCTTTAGCGAAGAATTTTCCATGTCCTTGATTTGCATGTGGTTTGGTTCTACGAGGATGAACTGCTTTGCGATGAACTTCCCTTCGTTGGCTACTTCGGACCGAAACCTCCCGAAGGCGATTCTGATTGTGCTTTGTGAAGCCGAAGCTAGGAATCTAGCTTTTGCGATTGAAGTGGCACCTGCTCGTCGCGATCTTTCGAACAGAGTACAGAAAAAGAACTGAAAACCCTATATACAAAGATATATACAAAAGTTTTTTTTTTTTTGTTGGAGTAGATAACTCAGCGATTGAAGGTCTTCAGGTGAAGACCATTGAAGGATATTGGTAAAACTTGGCCATTCGCATCTTTGAGGATGAAGGAATTGGCCGAATTCACTTTTACTATTTCAAACGATCCGTCCCAGAATGCAACCATTTTGTCATGATTCCCAGGCTTGGCCTTCCACGAATCCCACCTCCATACCAGGTCTCCTGCTTTGAATGTGCGATCGGATGATTTCCTTTTGAACCATTCTCGGGTGACCTCAGCATGTCATGCAAAGTTCTAGTAGGCCTTTTCACGTTCCTCTTCTAGTTGTAGTAGCTGGACCAGGCGTTCCTCCATCGGGTTGGCTTCATCTTCTTCTAGCAACTGTAATGTAGGGATCTCGAGGTGAGTGGGCAGGATGGCCTCCTTGCCGTAGACCAGAGCATAATGCGAAGTCTTGATTGACCTTTTGACAGAAACCCGATCGGCCCACAAGGCCCGATCCAGAAGGAGGTGCCAAGTTCTTTTGTTTCGATCGATCAGCTTTTTCAGTATCCTCAACAGGGTTTTGTTGGTGGATTCTGCCAATCCATTGCCCTTGGGGTAGTAGTTGGAAGACACCTTGTGATATATCCTGTATTTGTATAGGAACTCGTTGATCTTTGCGCCCATGAAACCAAGACCATTATCTGTAATAATTACTTCGAGGATATCGAAGCGGGTAATCAATCCTTCCAGGAAGGTGACAACAGTATCTTGATCGACATGTTTTATGGGGACTGCCTCGGCCCACCTGGTGAAGTAATCAGTCGCAGTCAGAATGAATTTGTGTTCAACATAGGAGTTTGGTGATATGGCCCCTACAAAATCCAGTCCCCATTATTGAAAGGGGGCTTCCACTTGTATCGATTAGAGTGGCATCGAAGCATTTCTGCTTCGATCGGCAAATCTCAGGCATTACTCGCACCTTCGACAAACGGAGAAGGCATCGACAAAGAGTGTGGGCCAATAGTAACCCACCTTGATTATCTTTAGCACCGTCGCTCTTCCAGCAAAGTGTCCTCCAAATAGTCTTGAATGAAATTCGCCCAAGATTCTCCTCTTATCATCATCTTTTATGCATCTGAGGAGGACGTCATCGATGTTCCTTAAAAATAGGCCTTCTAGGTGCATAGCGTATCGGGCGGACCGCATCCTGAAATGCCTTTGATGTGATGTGCATAGTTCCCCTTGAATAATGAAACTATGCACATTGGGGTGAATGACGAAGACTGTGGTTCGACTCTGAGAAATGAACTGTTTGAATTTCCTGAGAGACTTCATTACTACATGCACTTGACGCTCGATGAAATTGTACTTTTCTTCATGGGGATTGATTATTTTGCTGAGGACGCAATGGGACGTTCCTCTCCATATTCCCCCTTTTGCGTCAAGACCGCGGCGTAGCTTTCAGGTTCTCCTATTGCATACAGGATAAAATCTCGACTATAGTCGGGGTTGATCAAGACCGGTGCCTGAAAAATTCGGGCCTTGATTTCTTTGAATGCTTTTCTTCTCTCTTCTATCCAGACGAATTCTATGCCCTTATTTAAAAGCTCAGACATCGGCTTAATGACTTGGGCAAATTTTGGGACAAACTTCCTTACGAAGTTAATCTGATCGAAGAAATATTGAAGGCCCTTTTTATCCACTGGGATTGGGAGTTTCATCAGAGCTTCGGCTCTGTCAGGGTCCACGGCGAGACCCTTTTTCGAAATTACGTGTCCCAGCAGCTTTCCTTCGCTGACTGCGAAGATAGACTTTTTGGGATTGATTGAGATGCCAAACTCTCGACATTTTTTGAAATTTTTTTGAAGATGTTCTGGGTGGTTTTCTCTCCTTCGAGAGAAGACGGTCATGTCATCCAAATAGATAACAATAACCTTGTTCAGAAGCTTGCCAAAAGCTAGATCCATCGCCCTCTGGAAAGTAGCTCCCGCATTTGAGAGGCCAAAAGGCATTCGCTGGTAGGCGAATGTGCCCCACTTGGTTGTGAATGCGGTCTTATGTTGGTCTTCGTCCCTGACCCAGATTTGATTATATCCGGAGAAACCATCAAGCAGGGAGAATCATTGAGCTCCAGCCACCGAATGCAAGATCTGATTGATCTGCAGGAGAGGATAGTGGTCCTTGAGGGAAGCATGATTCAGGTTGCGAAAGTCCATGCATAACCGGATGTCTCCGTTCTTTTTTCTGACAGGGACCAAGTTTGCTATCCAAAAAGAATGCTTGATGGGATAAATGATCTTTGCTTCGAGAATTTTTAGCAGTTCGACCTTCATCAGGACCTCGATCTTTGGATTAACCGGCCTTTGCTTCTGTCGGAAAGGTTTGGCCCCTTCTTGTAATTTGATTGTATGTTGGATCAGCTGCCGATCATATCCCTTGAGGTCGTGATAAGACCAAGCCACGATATCTGGGTACCTTTTACACAAACATCGGATTCGCTCTATTTCTTCTGAAGTACAATCGGTCCCGACCTTTATTACTTTCCCTGGTTCCAGTTCTAAATCTTGATATTGCTGCGCACTGATCTGAATCCTATGGGAGAGCGATCGATCATTTTGATCGAAAAGGCTTTCAAGCGTGATCAATCCTTTGGGAACGTGGTTGTTCTTCAACTTGACCAATCCTTCATATTCTTCTTCATTCGGGCTTCGGTCTTCGACTGTAGCGGCTTCTTGGATCATGAAATTGACGATCTGCTCGTCGTTGTCAAAAACTTGCCAATGTAAATCTTTGTCCGGGACAAAGGGTCTATAGATCATCCTTACAGCCTTTGACTTATGCACCATATCATCCATTGGAGAATATCGGGCTACGATGGATGCTAAGACATCTGCATGTCGATTCTTTTCTCGTGAAACAGACTGTAGATTAAGGGATTCAAACTGGTCAAATAGGTCCCATACCCTATTGCGGTATGATTTAAGATAGTGCTTCTTTGAAGAGCATCTGTTGGTGACCTAGTTGCAAACTAGTTCAAAATCTCCAAAGATTTGAAGATGCCTTATGCCTAACTTGTCAGCTTTCTTGAGTCCCAAGCACAAGGCTTCATACTCTGTTGCATTGTTGGTGCAGCTCCATGTCAATCGATAGCAATATTCCTTTTGCTCATCGGACGACAAAATTAGAAGGATTCCTGCCTCGGCGTCGTTTTTGCATCGGGCACCGTCGAAGAACAATTTCCACAGTCCTTCTTGAGTAGAAACCTTCCCCTCTATTTTGGCTGGTTTCTTGGACTTGGCGATGGTGTAACACCCCACCTCAGTCTCTGTCATGGCATTGAAACCTGCCAATGAAAATTCATCTTCACAACATAACTGTGCGAGGGATTCCTGGACCAGATCCACTTGCTCTAGTTTCTCCGTGATCGTATGCACAGGGCCACTGCTCTCTTCTTCAGACATCTTCTGAACCAGGAACATAGAAGGCTTTCATTATAGATCTTCACCTTCTTCCCTTTGAAGGGGATCTCCAAATGAGTGTAGTCCATGGACAGATATTCGCCCAGCTTTGCCATGAATTCCCTCGACAGGCACATGCTGAAGTAGGGCTCAAGGTCCACGACTACCACGTCTTGTATGACTATGATTTGAGGTGCCTTATGTAGCTGAATAGGAATATCTTTGATGACACCTACAGTATTTACTGGGGTACCGTCCAACTGGAGGACTCCGTGACTGCTTTGTGTGTATTCCATGCCTATTTCCTCGCATACTGCCTTCGACATTACTATCGTCGTAGCTCTTGAATCTATCATACAGTTATGCACGATATACCCTTCCATTTGTAAGGATAAGTAGAACAGTGGTGGTCTATTTTTCCCTATGATGGACGCGGACAGGGTCTGCACCAGGGCGAGCAATTCTGCTTTCTTTGTATTAATCCTCTTCAATGATTCTTGCAGCGGGTCCACTTGCCCAGGAAGTTCCAGAGCATCATACAGAATGATTTTGGCTAGAATCCTCTTCAACTCTTCTACAATGTTGTAGGCTGGGGAGCTATGCACCTCAGGTTCCTTTCTTAGTTCGTACTTGGTGCGATATTGCTCTGTCACTTCGACCCTTTGTCGCTTGGTGAGTGAGGGAAACTTGAGCTTCTCCTTAGCCTGTTGTTTGGTCTCCACCTGAGGTGGTTCGACAGTGGCCTTTTGGGCCTTTTCTTTGATTAGAGCTAGCAGAGGAGCTTCGCTCGAGGACGAAGAGGATGGTTATCCCTTCTCAAATCAAGCGTGTACCTTCAAAGGAGCCATCTAAGTAGCATCCACCTCTATTGACCTTTTACCTCCCCTGGTAAGGACTGCGACTAGCTCTTCCTCGCCAATGACAAGTTCTGATCCAATTGTCTGATGACGTTGATTTGGCCGCCTTGATCGTTGCTTGTTAGTGTCTGCACGTAGTGTTGGTGCAACATGCATGTATTCTCCTCGTGAGGATCATTACATGTAGAGCACCAATATACATGATCGAAAGTGCTTGGGGCTTCATCTATCGCAGCATTTCTTGTCGAAGCTTTTCCTTGATGGATCGCTTGATCTTTGGTAAGTGCAGGCGTGGGATAATATCTTCTTGGTAGAAACTATTGTTGTGCTTGCTTCTTCTTGACAACGGTCATGTCATTGGACAAGGTCTACACTGTGGCATTTAACGTTTGCATTTCTTGCAGTATTTTGGCTTGCATATCATTGGCCTTGGGAACTGATGGTAAAGAATCCATAGTCGGTATTGGAGGTAGGGAAGGATGTTGGAGGGGTGTTGGCAACATCGAAAATGTTAGAGTGATAGTGGGAGGCGTAGTTGAAAGTGTGGGGAAATTTATCTGTGGCGCGATGATCTGCGACATAATGGGATTCGGGTTCCAGGATGAGATCGGATATGCAGGGGTTGCAAAAATCTGTGGAGCGATTACGCTCGCATACTGGGCTTGAAGGAACTCAGGGAGTATGGGCATTGGCATTCTTTGAGGGAGTTTACCCATAGCTATGAGGTCCGTTTCTGCTTTCTTGGCTAACCCATACAACTTTGTAAAGGTATTGACATTTGAGTATCTTATCATAAGACCTATATCAGGGTTGAAGGCTCGAAGGAAGTAGTATGTCGTGGCTTTGTCAGTTGGGTGAAGTCCAACTGGGACTCTTTGCCAGGTTCGAGTGAACCTAACATTGAAGTCCACAATCTCTTCTTGTGGATGTCTTTGGATTGAAGTGAATTACTGCAGAAGAGAAGTTGGATCGACGAAATCGTTGAAGCCTTGCATCAATTGCCCGGCTAACTAGTCCCATCCCGTAATAGTGTCGGGTGGCAGAGATCTGTACCAATAGAGGAGTTTTCCTCTAAGGGAGAGAACCAGGAGCTTCACCATCACTCGCTCTTCTGTGATATCGTGGATTGCCGCTAGGGAAATGATGTCCTGGATATGCTCTAGAGTAGTCTTTCCGGTTTTGTCGAACGTCGAGAGCTTTTTGATTGCAGCAGGTGGAACTTGCCCTTGGCTCGCAAGATTCAATGGTGACAAAGAATTCCATGCTGAAAATAATCTGGGTAGCGATTGCTGCTGCATTTGCTGTTGTTGTTGTTGTTGTTGCTGTCGCTGGGCCATATTTATGCCTGGGTTCTATGGAAAAGAGGTCCTCGAAGTCCCTCTTGGGTTGCTCGTCGAAAGGCCAACGAGAACGGAGGCACTAGGATGCTTCGATGAGTTGGGAGGATTTGGAGGAAAACTAGCTACTGTGCTATCGAAAGTTAGGCCTTGCTCGTCAACAGCAGCCTCTTGCGAGGATGTTCCACGTAAGAGATATTCGGGGGTAACTAACCTAGAGCGTTCCCCAAAGGCATCAATATCAAGCTCAAAGAACTCGGTTTCCTCTCCTCTATTCCTAACTCTCCATATTGTTTGCATGAAGGCACAGGCTTTAGTACTAGTCTTTACGACTTGAAGATTCTTGGGTAAAATAGAGTCGCCAGATGCTAAGAGTCTCTTAGTAATGAGAGCATCGATTCTCACTACTACTCAGGGGACGAGACTGACCGGATCTCACCGAGAACTTTTTTAGAACTACTGGCTCCGATGAAGATGGGCTAGAAATTTTCTCAAATATGGGACCTTGAGTCCCATCGGGCGTGCTAGAAACTGTTGGTCATCAAATCCGCACAAGAAAGGACTTTTGATGGGTTTGCGCGCCCTGGACCTGCAACCAACATTGAAATGCCGAGGGGAAGAGATGCCCCTCGTGCCAATCTCTCGAAGAAAGGCCAACTCCTATACTAATCTACTTTTGGGGTTTGAGATAAGAGTGCAAGAAAGAGATAAAAGGAGTTTGGGTTAGAGAAAGAAATAAAAGGGATAAGGGTTAGAGATTGATGATTCAAGGTGGAGAAGAACAGGAAGCACGATCACTCACTAATAACTCAAATAACAACAAAGAACACCAAGAATAGATGAAAGAAACGCGATACTTGCTTTCCTATGTATCCTCTAGACGAGTTCACTGGGTTCTTTCTCTCTCGGTGGAATTCAAGGTTCAGAGTAGCAACGATTAAGGCAAGGGAATAACAGAAACCACGACCCACCAGGCAACATAAAAGAAAGCTTATACGACATTTTTCCTCTCCTATGTATCCTTCAGGGAAAATTTTAGGGTACAATCCCCAATCGCACATCGAATTCAGGATTTAGAGTCTCAGTATACGAGTGCAGATAGACAAAAGAATTAAGTATAGAAGGCATCATAAAAGAGAGAAATGAAGTACAAAAATCTTTAGTATTAGACGCAAGACACCAAGTTACAACAAATTTCTAGCAGAAAGTTCCCCCCCCTTTTACATTGCAAAGCCTAGATTTTTATAGAGGACCCGACCCTCTGAATCATTATTACAAAAATGGTGGAGTACACCCTCGAGCCCTAAGAAATCAGCTCCTCGCTGCTACTGCGGATGATCTCTCAAATCGACTACCAAAATTGGTAACGGTGACCGAGTCAGCCGGGGAAAGACGCATTAAATGAGCCACCTGGGTGTCCTTGGATTGCAGGTGCGGTGCTCGAGTGGCGGCCATGCTTGTCGGGCTCTTCTTCTCGGGCTGATACTTCGCATCCAATTGCCAAAAATGAGCAATGGGCTTTTCGGGCAAGAAAATATGCATTTATGAGGCTTTCTGATTGCCTTAGGAAAATACCCAACTTGGGAAGCGTTCCTAGGAAGCGCCTCATTGATTTTTGCTTCGCAAAACTACTTTGGGGGCATGGAGTGCCGAAGCCGATCCTCCTCTATCCTTCGTTGCTTTACTGGCAAAACTGCTTCGTTGATGGGTTGGGACAAACGCTTTGGGCCGATCTTCTTTTGAAACGGTGGTTCGGGGGAGTTTTGGCCGAAGCACTTTCTTGACTTCTACTGCTTCAGGAGAAATCTGGCCGAAGTGGATTTTAGAAATACTTCGGGCCCGAAGTAATTTCTCTTCCTTAGCCGATTCAGACTGTCTTTTCTTCTTTGGCGAACTTGCTTGGATGCCGCTTCGCAAACTCTTCACCCGAAGAAGTCGTTGGGAATGCTTCGGGTGCGAAGTATTTCCTTCGTCCCTTTTTCGGCAAATTTTTCGCCCGAAGTGATGATTTGAAACGCTTCGAGCTCGAAGCTCTTTTCTTTTCATTTTATCCACCAGGGGGCAATAGGGAAAACCAAAATTGCTATAACTTATAAACAAAAGAAAACTTTCAACAAAACAAATATTATACAAAGTTTCAATTTTTCTGCCCTTTGGTGGAATGTGACAATATTGTCAACAGTTACGAGTTTGGATGAAATTGTTAAATAACTAGCTTTTGGTATTTCGGTGGTACCATAATTGAAGATGACATTATGGATCTTGGTTCCAAGGATTTTATTGGTGTCATGCTAATGATGCCATAATAGTGACACCATGTTGATATCACCATGATAATATGATGCCACACTCAATTAGAAGAATTGGCATTGACATCAAGTTTTCTAATGCTAGCAATAGGTCTAAAGGGTGGGGAAGGAGCTATGTTTTGGCACCAAGTTCTACCAAAATCTATTTTAGTATCATGAGGATAATTTAGAATTTAGGATGGGGCCAAGATCAATAAATATACCATAAAAAAGAATACATTAGCATTAAAGAAGTCAAATATAGTCAATAGGTCTAGAAAATATATAGAAGAGTAAATTCATTTCAAAAAGTATAGTTCTTATTTGGTTCAGTATTGTGGATAATAGTTGTTCTAAATACAATTTAAAAAAATGAAAATCTTTTGGTCCTCATACATAATTTATTATTAATATGGAAAATCCATTGACAATTTGCTTGTATCATAAGCTTTACAACTTAGTTTTACTTATATATTTTTGTTTAGTTGTTATGTTGATTGAAATTTTGATGATCAACGTAGTAGTATACTTATCCCCCCCACTTAAAAGAAGAAGAAGAAGAAGAGGATGGATTAAAATGAAATATAATAAGAACCTTATTGCCTTGATGTTTATGGAAGGAAATTAATGATTAGGTTTATAAAAACAAATTTAAAGATATAGTTTGTTTTTGGAATAGATTTTTGAATGGTACACATGAAATCAATAAGCTCCTTTTAAAACATAAAAAAGAAAAAATTCAAGAGGGTAACATATGTAGAAGGGAATATAAATATCTTAAATGTGAACCTTTAACTATGGAAAAGCATAGACTAAATTTCAATGATTTGGAAATAGGGAATTCAAACAAAGGAGGAGAAAGAGGTGTTTGCAAATATAAGGACATTATTTTTTGCATTTAGTATGAGCTTGGACATTGTGACTAACAATATAGCAAAAATGGAAGGAACATTGATAGGATTGCAATTGCTAGAGAGAAAAATTATAATAATATTCATATAGAAGGAGACTCCCATGTCACTTTTATAGATTGAACACCAACTCAATGAGAGATAAAAAACTACATGCAAAAAAAAAAGAAAGTATGCCAATTAATAAGGAAGTTCCAACAAATTTCATTTAAATGTTGTTTTTTGTGAGTAGAATAGATTAGTATATTATCTAGAAAACAAAGTAACCAAGCAACAAAAAAAATTCAAAATTGAGGAAGAATTGGTAGCAAAGAAACAATGTTTGATTAAGGAAGAGTAATTTTCTATTAATTTCAAAACAATGGATCACATCTAAAGCTATCCACTTTGAATCTATGTTTCTCATGTTTTAATTGATTTGTTCTAAGAAGTTTGATTGAGTTTCTATTAATTTCAAAACAATGCATCATGACTGAAGCCATCCATTTTGAACCTATGTTTCTCTTGTTTTAATTAATTTATTCTAGGATATTTTTTTTGTCATGCACATGAAAATATTATTTATACAAAATTTAGAGGAGTCTAAATCCTAAGTTTTTTAAAGTCATTTTTATATGTAAATAATATGTTTGTATATGTGTTGTGTTAGCTAAAGTAGGTACTGACATGATATGATTTATTTTATACGTAATATTTATAACAATTTGTTATATTTTGTTTACTAAAATATATTTTGTGGGTTCGAATCCTATTCCTTGTTGCCTCTATAACCTTGAGTTACGTAGGGTAAAATTTTTAATGTAACTGATGACGCTGGCCTGACACACCCTTCGATACTATGAGGTCTGAGGATTCGAACTAAGGTCTCCGCACTTCAACGTGAGTGATTTTAATCAACTGCTTGACCCTCAAACCTTATGATAAATGAATTTTAATCTCATATTAGAAGACATAATATATTAAATAAAAATCGTAGACAAATATGAATAGAGTGGTGACTTTGGCTCTTCTTCGGGAGGTCAAAGGTTCAAACCGCGACGTGGACGAGTGTGTGAGGAGGTGGGTGTGTAATGACTGTATGTTAAATTACCTATTGATAAGCATAGCTCTCAGCTTTATGAAGAATCATGGTTAGGAGAAGACTAATCAACCCTATGCATTAATCACAAAAGTTTCTCACACTAACCAAATACAAAAAAATTATAATAACTCATAAAAAATAATTTAAATAAAAAATTAAATTATTATTTATAGATTATATAAACAATCGACAGCTTCTCTTCATTGTTTATTCATTTTTAGTACTGGTTGTTGCTACTCTAACTCTCCTTATAACATGATAATATAAAATAAACCACCAACCATTTGAAAACTCAAACATAAAGTAGACCACCAACCATTTGAGGAATCTAATCATAGTTATAGCATGACTAACTCTTAAGTTACTTCTAATTTTTTTTATCCGTCAAATAATAAAACGTAGGCCACCAACCATTTGAGAACTCTAATTATATTTATAGCATGACTAACTCTTAAGTTACTTCTAATTTATCTATCCGTCAAATAATAAAAAGGTTTTAACAACATTTATTATTTAATTTTTAATAAAAAACATTCTAAACTTTTTTAATTATCATCCTGTCTTGATTGACCTTTAAAACCTTGATTTTTTATAATAATTTTCTAACATCACCTGCAAAAGTAAGTTGTGGCCCCCAAAAAAAATCTTGGGAACTAATTCTAAATTTCTCTTGTGGGTGGATTCCCTTTATAATTTTTAACTCGAGTAGGCAATTTGAAAGGAATGACATGACATATGCAACTTGCGAATCTCGTAGAAAGCACATCATTAATAATGCTATTATAACCTTATATGGAGGAAGCTGATAATCATAATAACTTATGGGCCTATCATACTAATCTCTTTTAAATATTTTATTGCATAGTATCCAATTTTCTTTACATCTTTGATGAATTAAAAAATCCCTATATTTGGATAAGAGAACCAGTCAAATATACAATTGCTCAACTGTATCTTTACAATGCCTGCAAATTTAGCTCCCAAAATCCAATTATTAAAATATAGTGACTCATTTGAATGTTAGTCCTCACCTGCATACAAAAACACATTTGCACGTGTTATTTAATATTTTTTAATCTTTACATGCACGTGTGCACAAAAAGACATGCTTGGGCATGTAAAACTATGAGGGCCAGAGTCAGAAAGGCCTTGTTATACAGACATTGCCAGTCCTTTTTGTAAGAGCAGCAGAGAAAAGTTTGAAAACACATTGACTATCCTTTCATGAATCCATCTTTACATGGTATATTTCAATATTGAGCTGCAATCTTGATGCTGGAGTTAATGCAAGACATGCACGTGGGATGTCTAATTGATGTGTTCTTTGAGGAAAGAAGAAACCAGAAATATAATATGAATTACCATACAAGCAATCATATAATATATAAAATCTCGAATCTCAAATCTACACATATGCAAATGCAAGTAGATTAAACTTTCGAAGAAAAAAAATCACCACACCATTAAAAGTTGGAGCAAGATATCATTTCTTTCCTTTTTCATATAATTGATATTCTAAGAGCTCAACATCCTCACCAATTGCACTCCATTTTGTCTTGCTCGCCCAAACCCAATAAACAAACATGAATAACCCCTCTACATTCCACCTGATTTGATAGATGGAAGGTTCTTAGCCTTTGTTTATAATTATAATGTACATGCATGATAATTTTCTTGTTTATAATACAAGAATGATAATCTTGCATGGACAAAGACTTCATTAAGGACATTCACAAATTTTAGGTCATAACTGAGAAGGCTTATGTTGACGAACCAAGTTCTCCACTTCCAATGAGAATGAGCACATGACGTCCATTACAAAAGGTTAAGGGTGCACGCCTACACCCACATCAAGGGGGGACACACCTTGCTCTTTCCAAAATCATCTTTTTAATAATGCTGCTCCAAAGCTATTATTGAAAGGATTTTCACACCTTCCCATATGGGTATGCCGAAAAGTAGAAAAATACCTGGTCACCCTCCAATCTTTTCTTCCCTTGGTCTTCATTTTTTCTCTTTTTGCCACCTTCACCCTCCATTGCATTATACATCGACATTAGACTATACCTGGGTATTAAGAAGATTTCAATGGCAGAGCTACATTCGAGGGGGACGCTGTTGAAGCCTAGGTGGGAGGAGCAGCTCCATTCAGATTCTTCTGCCACAACAACAACATTCTGTAGGCAGTCAAATGTAACTGTGGCCACAGATTTGGCACCACAGGCATCAAGTTTGGGTGGGTTTTTGGTTTCTGTTCCAAATTATTCTTCTACAGTGATACCAACTTCTTCAGCTTCATGTGGCAATGGCCTCCTTATCAGCCCGCCCTTTGTGGGTCAGCTGCCCTATGTTACCACCGTTGGGAATAATAACAATAACAGCAATATATTTTGTTCATCATACAAGCAAGAAGCCAATGCTAATGTTAATGTTTCTAGTAGGCAGACGTCAGAGCATGAGGCCAATGAGAATGGGGTGAATGTGGGTCAAGTCTTGGCTGAGCTTGAGAGAGAACGCCAGAAGAATGCCGAGCTCCTGGGCAGATTATCTTCTTTGGAAGCTCAGTTACAAGGAAAGGAAAAAGTTTCACCTGACCAGGTATTGCTTTTTTCTTCACTCTGTTTGAGAATAAGAAATCGGAGTTTTGGAACAGGCCTTCCTTTTGCTGGACTCCAATTTTAAGCATTGCGCATTTTAATATGATAGCGTGTATTGGATGGTTATCCTCTAGAGAATGACCTAGTGTGTACTTTATTTGTATTTGCTTCTACTCTTCAGTCAAATAAACATTAAGGGTACATTGTTAAAGCAAAGTATTTTGAGATAATATTTACTCTCAGCCAAGGGCTGGATTACACGTGCGTGGATTTAACCTAGTATAACGGGTGCAAGGGTCTGATATGTTGTACGATGTTAGCTTGTAATGGAAGCATATCCCTTAAGCCCTATAGTAAGAATGTGCTGTTTAATGTGTTCTGGGAAATGGAATGAGCTGTCTTAGGTGATATAGGTCTCTATTCCAATTGTTAGTCGCAGCAACTTTGGCAAGTAAAACCATATTTTTTTTCTAATAATAAATGCTAGCAATTATATTCTAAGAAACAAAATCGCATAGTGCAAACAGAAACTACCCATAGACAAAACCTTGCTAGCATGCCAGTAAGCAGGATGCATTAAAACCCTATAATAATAATAATAAAGAGCTTCAACTTAAAAAATGAAAAGACGCATGCACACAAATGAATTATACCTTGACAAAGTATATGTGTTTAGGTTTCATTACAGAGGTTTTGGACTCTATCCTCCCATACCATCCTTTCTATTGTATACAGGTGGTGGATTTAAATGTACCTGGCCCTTGTGTGTAGACCTGGATTGTTGGCCACAAGAATGTTAGTCTTCTTGTCACAATACAAGGTACTATATTCTTAATCGAATTGCTTCTGCTATTATAGCTGCGCTTCTATATTCAACTTATGTTTGAAGGTTTAAAAAAAGAATGGTAGCTTGGTTTTGGTACCTATCATTTACCATTGGAAGTATGATCAATATATAATTGTTAAGTTATTAAGTGAAATTAATTTAATTGGTTAAATTCCTCAATTTTTAAGGAGGAGACTTAGGTTCGAATCTTGTCAAGCAATACATGCATAATTGTCTAGCTATTATAATACTACTATATAAGCATGATATAATATGTGTGAGATCTTTTTCAATCCAATATAAATAAATTTATTTATTTGATTATAAAAAAAAAAACATAATTGTTAATTTTATAGTTAAATTTAATTTCGCAAACAATAAAACCACATTATGTAATGCGGTAGCATTTTAAGTAAAAAAACTACAAACTAACTGTTTATCAAAGTTCTATAAACATTTTAAGTAGTAAAATTAATAATCATAAACATTTTAAGTAGTAAAATTAACAATCAAATTTATAAGATTGTGAAACAGTGTAGGAGCAGTCTTACATTTGTTATCTTAAATTCTTTTAAAATAAAATTCAATGGAGACGTAAGTCTACCTCTTTTGTCAAACTTGTGTTTCAAGAATAGTGCATGAAACTAAATTTATTCATATCAAATGTTGTTTTTAAGTTTTGCTTACTGTCTAATCAAGTCAAGTCAATAAGATGCATGTAATAGTTGAATTCTCCACATAAAGAACAGTAATTTAAATATTACTAATAGATCTTTTCACATATAATTTAGAAGAAAAATTACTTTCAAGATCTTGTTGCAAAACATGATCATTAATTTTATGTGACAAGCTCTAGTGGCTTGTTTTAGCCAGTACAACCTGCAATAGGATGTCACTGCTATACAATGAGCATAGTTAAGTGGAGCTTGCCATTTTGTGTATAATAAGGTAATTTTATGTATAGAAGTTATAATAGGTTACTTTGTTTGGGATGACTTCATATCCTAGTGTTTCATGATAACAAGTGTTACTATAGATTTGACGATTTTAATCAAAATTATCCAAATTTTGGTGATTTTCTACATACACAAAAAAATTTCGATGAGCATAATCATATGGACGGCAGTCAATAGAAGATAAATTTCAAAAAATAAATTTAAAAAAGAAAAAAAAAAAGGACAATGTAAAACTTGTCCTATTTTTGTCCTTTATTCTTGCATCTACTTGACTTTATTCTACATCTATACAAAAAAAAGGTTGAAACGAAACAGCTGAAGAAAAAGTTAAAATGATTTGAATAAGGCGAAATGATATTGGGCCAACTCATTTATGGAGGCATCTACAATTCAATCTCATACTAGTACGAAATATGAAGTTCTTTATAAATATCTATATTTATTTTAGACATTAATAAAAATACTTATTTCTATTTGTCGAACTTCATGGCAAATTTTACAGTTATTTTTTTTTCTGATTTTTATCTTTGTCGAACTTGAACACAAACCCAAACGTACTAACTTAGATGATAACTCAAGTGACTTGAATGCCACTTTATGTTCTAGTATAACTACTGAGGATACTTATGAATATAGTTAGGATACAATGTAAATAATGATGCTTGTCATGCTGCTTTGTGTATTAGTTTTGAGAGCACCATACCTAGGGTTAGGTATCTAGGGATTTGATATTATATTTTATATGGATTTTATGGATAGTTGGCAGACGCCACACATAACCCAAGGTTTATATTGGGATATTATATTGTAAGATTGACTTGACTAAGGTTTTTAGGTTACAACTAGGAATAGGGTTATACCCTCCCCAAAGTAGCATAAGATCATGACTATATAAAGAAGAGATCTTGTCATAATAATCAATCATTGATCATTTCAAATATTATTTGTAATCGTCTTTGTCCATAGAGTGACCCTCTCATCTTTGGAGATCTTATGGAGTTATTCCTTCCTTAAGGAGTATTATTGGTGTTGTACCTTAAGGGTATTATCTATCTTTGCCTCATTGTGGATTGTTTTTTTCAGTAGATTATATGGAATCAAAATGGATCCCACCTGTATTACATCATGACTACATATTGGTATTACAACAACTTGGGAATGATGCATGTATCGCTTGGCATGATTTGACCCTTGGTATTTGCCTTGAAATTTTAGGAATTTAACCGGTTGAACTAATGCCGTTTGATAATAATTTAAGGTTCACCCATGAGATTTGAACTTTGGTTGAAGAGGTGAGACTCTTCACTCCCAACCAATTGCTCTGAACCCCATGGGAGTCTCATTTTGGATATTTATCTTTGGATAATTTATTTAATATTCTAGTATATTTGTGGATGATATATGTTTATGAGAATAATTTTTTGTAATAAGATGGTATGGAATATCAGATGGTTGGGATATCCTTAATTGGTTTCATTGAGTATTGTTAACATTAATGTGCAAAATGGTGTAAACCCTAGGTGCAGTCAAGTGATGGAACAAAGCGAAAAATTTGGCTATAGTCTTTGTGAAAGCGTGCAAACCATAGGTGTAGTCAAGCGTTGAAGGAAGAGGGTTGTTCGCAGACTGTCTCTTCATTTTGTGAGAAAGCTTCTTCGGTCAGAAGAAATATCTCTCAAGGATATTTGGGTTCACGGGTGGATGAACCTCTACCCTCTATCAGGATTTTAGAGGATGAATTTGGGTTGGATCTGATTGATCATGAAGCTCGAAAAATTATCTGCAAACTCAAGGGCAAAAAACCAGGCCTGGAGGAGCTCAAAGGATACATTAAATATTGGTGGACCAGTACAAAATTCCAAGTAACTCTCCTACCCAAAAACTTCTTTTTTATTTCCTTTTCTAATTTAGTGGATAGAGATAGGGTAATGGATTATAGATATAATTGGTTTTTCGGACAAAGGGGTGTCTATATAAGACCTTGGACTCCTAGTTTCAACCCCTTTACAGAAGAAGTTAATGGCTTCCCAATCTGGGTGAATCTTTATGCTCTCCTTGTGGAGTTTTGGGGAGAGAAGATATTCACCAAAATCGGTAATGCCATTGGTGCATTCCAGTATATGGATGCCCAAATAGAGGAAAATTTGTCCAGTAAAATTAATATGAGTAAAGCAAGATTGGCTGTTTGGATGCATGTTTCAGTTCCTGGGCCTCAATTCATTATTATCTCAAGCAAAGGGGAATGGATCCAAAATATTGAATATGAAAACTTCTCCCTAAGATGTTATGGTTGTCAGCAATATGGCCACTTGAAGAAGAGATGCTCGATCATCCAATCATGCTCTGATTCCTCCTTGGTGGAGGAGAAGGCCCTGCATGCGAATGATTCAAAACCTTCAAATGTCCCAGTTCAAAAGAAAGAAGCTCATCCTCCAGATGCACCAATTGTTCAACAAGAATCATGCGAGCAACAAAAGACTCAATCCCAAAAGAAGAATTTGAATTAGATCATTGATAAAAGCCAAAGGGTTACTAAAGATCGTCCAAACGGTTCCATGGAAAAGATTAGCACCTCGGATGGTATTCTTGAAGCTAATAATGAAAAAATCAGTGACGATCAGTTTTCTGAAAATCAAGATCCTACAAAATGTGTTTCAACTAGATAGTACCTCAGGAGCTTGAACTCAAAAAATGCATTCTTAGATCTTGCCACCCTAAAGGAGGAAGAACCTTTGCTACAGAAGAAAAATAATCGAACTGATTTCCTATTTAATGGATGACTGTTATGTTTATTTTTCTTCTATTTGTTGGAGTTATGTATCATGTAAGGGTTGTTCTTGTTGTTGGTTCCTTAAAAAAAAAGAGTTGATTGTGGAAACTTAGCAGTTTGAGGAAGATAGAAAATATCTTTGATAGAAAGGCAAAGATGGGTATGCTTTAATTAACTTGTTAGAAATGTAATGAGAGCAATGTAATGTTTTATTTTTATAATAGGAGTGGCCCCCAATAGAAGCCACACATAGCTTATTAAAAAAAACATTAATGTGCAAAAGAAGTTTTTTTTTTTTGTTGGAGAGCAAGGGGTTGTACTTGGGTCCCCCACCCTTGACAAGCCACAACTCTCTCCTTTAGAGCTTGAGAGTTTACAAACATATTCAATTCTCATCTCAATTGAGATGCTATAGCTAGATACCTACATCATTTTCATAAAATGTCTGAATTCTTGATTTTCATTTTCTACATCTTCAATTTTCTGTGTGAATACAAATATTCTAGAATTTAGCATCCTTCTTGACATTTTCCTATAGCAGCCTTCACAATACCAAAACTCCACCTCTACTATCTATGCATTGCATCTTAGTAGAGTAATATTTCCAAAACATTGCACTATCATAGTTTGCTTTACCAGATTTGGATTGCTAGTTTCCTTCTTGAAGCATAAGTGCAACCACAAAAATTGTAATAAATAGTTTATATGAAAACACATTAATGTTATTCATACCGAAAAACTGCTCTGCAGGGATGGCAACAACTTTTGGAGGAGGTCTGAAAAATTGGAGGAATGTCGTGATGGCATCGGGTCCGTCACAGAGAGTGCATGCTCGTGATGTTTTTTCATCTGAAAATTATTGGAAGGAACAAGATTTCCCAGTGCATGTCGGAAACCGCTTGTTAAAGAATGATGGATGTTTGGAACGATGTGAAGCCAGGCCGGTTCTAGTGGTTCAACCAGACTGGGTGGCGGAATATGTGGAGTATCTAACCAAACATGCACTTATTGGCAAATTTTTGGGCATCCGAATTTCTCTCCCCTTTGTGGAGGCTTGGGTCAGGAAGACTTGGAATCCTGAAGGTGACGTGGAGGTGATGCTGAGTGCGAATAGCTATTTTATGGTGGTTTTCTCTTGTATTGCAGATCGTAACAAAGCATTTGAAGGGGGTCCTTATTTCTATAACCAAGCGGGACTCTTTCTTAAACCCTGGCATGTGAGTTTCAACCCGTCAGAGGAGCGGTCGTCGCAGATTCCAGTATGGGTTCGGCTTCCGTGGCTCCCGTTGGAATTATGGAGAACTAATATCTTGCATAAGATTGCCCTTCTTCTTGGGAAACCGGTTGGACCGTCACAACAGACAATGGATAAAAAGGTAATCTCTGTTGCCCGTATCTGTGTTGAAATTGATTTAAATAATCCTATTCCAGATTCTATTGAAATATAGTTTGGATCGACTACATGGGTTCAAAAACTTGACTATGAAGCTCTTCCGTTTCGTTGTCGGATTTGCCGTGAATATGGCCACCTGCAAAGAAAATGCCCTAAGTTTGTCCCGCCCGTGGCTTCAAATCCTGGGCCCTCTCGGTCTGGACAAAGTTTGGATAAAGGAAAATCCCCGATAAAGGAAGGGAAACGGGATAAGGAAGGCTTTGTTTCGGTAAAAGCCCAAAAAAGAGGACGAAGGGCAAACAAAGACCTTAAGGATAGCCAACCAGATGCTCTACTCAACCGTTTTGAAATATTAGATGATCTTGATCAGTGCATGGCGATACCTGAAACGTCCCTACCTGATGCAAATATAATAGGGCCAAATCAGATGTCTCTTCTTTAGGTGGAACTTCAGGAATAAGATCTAGGGGGTTTAAATGAAGAACAAAGGGCTTTGGATCTGAGTATAGGTGACATGGTTGGATCTAGCCCTAGAAGGGAAACTATTTTGGAAAGTGGTACAAATTTAGTTATGCCCTCTCCTACTCAGACACTGATGCAGTCATCCTTGGACTGCAAAACTCCTATGGTGTTGGGATTGCAGCAGAAAATAATTAAAAAAAGTTTTTCGGATAAGAATATGAAGGTGGGTCGAAAGAAGGACCAAGATAAAATTAAGTTAATGGGGGAGACTTTGGTGGAGTCAAGCTTGGTGAGAACATTGGACTCCCATTTTTCTAACCCCCAAAAATGATTATCCTTTCATGGAATGTAAGGGGGTTGAACAACATTCCCAGACAAAAAGCTTTTCGTGATTTCCAAGAGATGGTCTATTTCGATGATCGGGCATGATAATGAATATGGTGAAACCATCCTACTTAGAAATGTGTATGCTCCTGTTGATTACAATGGTAAAGTAAATTTGTGGGAGCACATTTGATTTGTGAGAAGTCTGGCTCCCTTGTACCCATGGATTTTGGTTGGAGACTTCAACTCTATCACTTGTCTGGAGGAGAAACGCGGTGGGGTTGACCATCTCGAGCCTTTTTCTTTTGTCTTCAGTTCTCATATCCAGGCCCTTAACTTGGTTGAGATCAAGCCAAATAATAGGATCTTTACTTGGCACAATAGAAGGTGTGGGGAAGATTCCATCTCAGAGAGACTGGATAGGTTTCTGATATCCAGTTATTGGATGGGTAATAACAAAAGTGCTAGTTCTGTGATTTTGGAGGGTAGGGGATCTGATCATTGGCCTATCAAACTCTCTGCTCTGGAGTTAGGGCTAAAGAAGAATCCTTCCTTTAAGTTTCAACTTATGTGGCTTCGTGATCCTAAGCTTCATGATTTCATGTGAGGTTGGTGGACCACTGGCAAACCTCCTCATGGCACCGCTATGTATTCCTTTATGAAGCGACTACAATTTGTAAAGCATAAATTGAAGAGATGGAATAGACTGAATTTTGGGAACCTTTCCTTGGCTAAGCTGGCAGCTCTTAGGAGGGTGGAAGAAGCTTCAAGGAAGATTAGAGATCAGGGACTCATGGAGGAGCTTCTCGTTGAGGAATCTGAGGCTGTGAAAGACCTTGCTGAATGGGAACTAAGGGAAAAAAAAATTTGGAAACAAAAAGCTCGAGTAGATTGGCTTCAGGAAGGGGATAGGAACACAACCTTCTTTTATAACTCAGTTAAGGCTCGTCGTAATGGTAACTTGATTACCTCTCTTGTGAATTCTCAGGGTGCCCTGCTCTCTTCTTTCAGGGATATTTCAGAAGAGACTAAGAGGTATTTTTCCTCTCTCTTCAAGGAGGACTCCCTCTCAGATGATGAGAATGAAAAGCTTATTCTAAACTGTATTCCATCGATTGTTTCTAGAGAGATGAATGAGCACTTGATGGGTCCAATTTCTCTTGAGGAGTTGGAAAATGTTATATTCAAGATGAAAAAAGGAAAAGCCCCAGGCCTAGATCGATTCCCGATTGAGTTTTATCAGGAGTTTTGGTATTTAATCAAATTTGATCTTCTGGAGGTGGTCCATGAGTCCCAAAAGAACAAACAGATGGTAAGGGCCCTAAATGCTACCTTTGTGGTGCTTATTCCCAAAAAAAGAAGGAGCAAATTCCTTGGATATGTTCAGGCCTATTGCTCTCTACAATGTTGTGTATAAGATCATCACAAAAATTATTGCTGAGAGGCTGAAGATATGGTTGAGCAAAATCATCTCTGAGGAGCAAGGAGGGTTTGTTGTTGGCCGACAAATCCTGGATGGGGTTGTTATTGCTATCGAAGCTATTCACTCGATGGAAACTTCTAAGGAGAAAACTATGTTCATTAAGCTGGACATGGCCAATGCCTATGATCGGGTCAGATGGTCTTTTCTTCAGAAAGTTCTTGCTGCTTTTGAATTTGAGGAGGAATGGATTAGATGGGTGATGAGCTGTGTTTCTTCTTCCTCGTTCTCTGTTCTTGTTAATAATGAGCCATCAGAGCTGTTTGAGGCCTCAAGGGGATTGAGGCAAGGAGATCCTTTATATCCTTATTTGTTTATCATTATGGCGGAAGGGTTGGGAAGATTGCTCAAGTCTCAAGTCTCAAGTCAGGCAGGGTCTCATTTAGGGGTGGAAGTGGGATAGTAGTTTGCCTGTAGTGTGCTACCCTCTTCTGAACACCAAATTTCTGCCCTTGGTTTAAGAGTTTCGGTTTGTGATTGTTTTTGTGTTTTTCAATATATATATATTTTTTGTGTATTTTTTTCTGAATATAAATAACACACTGCTGGAAATGAAAATAGCTTCTAACTTTTCCACTACAAATCCAAATACAATGAAATTCGGACACAAGCTTCTTTATATTAAAATAAACAAACCCAATAGAGGAAATTGCGAGATATTGAAAATACCCGGATAAAATGAAGTCTGATACAAGTCTGGAAATGTTCATTAGCATACAGAAATCCTCATATTTTGATCATAAAATCCAAAGTACAGACTTCTTCAGCATATATCCTTTATTTTTGAGTACCCTTTAAGCCAAAAATCACAATGTATATGACTTAGAGCCCCCAAATGGAGCGTTTCTGCTCCTCCCAGCGATCACGTCCCTCTTGAGATTGTACAACCAAGCTGAGAGAATGTAAAATCTGGAAATGTAATTTAGCTTCAAACTCCACCAATACTTCCCGTCTTCAACTGGGTATGCAGATGAATAGTGTCGATGAATAGTGCCGTGTGAACAGTACCACGTGAACAATGCAGATGAATAGTGCCGCTTGAAAATCGATTTGTGTTTTAATCAATCTGAGGGTGTCTCTCAACCCCGAGATCAATGACCTTGTTTGTGGGTTTCGTCACAAACAAGCTTAAGCTTCAAATTCTTGCAAACTGCAAGACTTCATTCGCAAATAATAAGATAGTAGAAGATAATCCCCCCTCCCCAAAGCATTGTGTTGCTTTATATTCTATTCTTCCGGTGAGCTTGCCTTCTTTCTTGCAAATGTGGGATAAAACATATTTCCCTCTTTTTTTTTTTTTTTAAATAAAATAACTATATAATGCTCTTTTAGTTTATTTTAATGCCAAACACTTGAATACGTTAAATAATTTAATTTTAACGCTTAATTAACTTCAGGCATTAAAATAATTGCCTTCCACATATCGGACCGGAGATCTGAAGATAGATCTGGATACCCATTTCGCCAAACTATCCGGTCGTGAAATCCTTTTCCAGCCCCCTGCCAAAAATAGTGACTTACTAAAAATAGTAAGTTTCCTTGCTTGATCATCCAAATAAGCTCGAAACCGATATCTGAGACCCCAATGCTATGGACCTGAATCCACTGTCTCCTGGTCATGACATCCAAAATTGATTTACTATAAATAGCAAATCCACATCCTCTGCTCAAAAATAGAACTACTGTTGGTTCCTAATCACCTGACTTTGCCTACGGAACCGCATGAATAGGCAAGTCTATATTACGCTCTGTTAGCTGACTAGGATGGGGACATTACAGTCCTCCCTCCTCGAGATTGCTTGTCCTCAAGCAATCCAATCTCAAAACATGACAATATCAAAAATAATTGCCATGCAATCCTTGGATCCCAGATGAACCGATGAGCTTCATATCTCCAACTGAGATAAATCCTACATTGCTGACCCTCTGCAAGTGTCATCTCGTGTAGTCCTCTATCCAGAAGTGCAATCAGTCTCTGAAATAGTTCAACCAACTCACAAGTAAACTGCTCTCCACAATCCCGGTCAAGCTCTATCACCACACTGAAACCGAGCATATCCTCTAAGTCCCAAATCAACATCTTGTCAGAACTAACACGCTGACGCTGCGCCACTCTGATCAAAACCAGAAGCTCATAGTAACACAACCGCACACACCTCATCTGGTATTCCCGAATGACAACACCCCAAACTAGACTGAAAACCGGTGTGAGAGGACAAGTAAATCAAGGACGGTAAGTTGAGGAGATGTTGGAATCAACCCCCCAACAACTCCCAACAACCAAAGTAACCGATCCCTGACCAAAAAATCTCTCCAATCTTTCTGTTGACATAAGATTGGAGTTAATCGGTTGCTAATCCACAACCGAACAATAATGACCCATCTAGGAGTCTGAACTAACTCCCGCCACCAAATAGCCAACGGAAGTGACATCAAGGCACGATCTCCACAGATCACTGACCTCCATGGGCACACACCTCCCGGATCCCATGGGCCAAAGAATATCCTAGTAGTCATGTCAACTACCAACTCGGTGAAACAACAACTAAACCACTGACAACTACCTGGATCCCAAATCCATATGTGGTCCCCTGCCATATCGCCCGAACCAAGGAAAAATCCAAGATCCAGCACCGAAATATCATAACTGCATACAAGCGAAGAGTTGTTCAGCCATAACTCTGTCTTTGCACTACATCCATCATGCTGAACCAAACAATCATCCCAACAATGAATCACCTTACCCTCTAATGAAGAAGGCATCTCATACCCCAGTGAAGTATACAACCCGCTATAACCATTTTTCAACCCACCACTATGTGTCATCCGAAAAAAGGTGCACTCATCTACATGTGGGCTGAAATCAAAATGACTAGCATACCTCACTATACAATCCATATGAACCTCACCAACTGAACCCCTGTGAATCTCCAAAGAATCTCCTGAAGTATGGCTCGCATCATCATCCTCAGGATCGGAATCAGGTAATGTACCATCATCTACTGCACCAAATGAGGAAGTAGCATCCATTAAAGAAAGCATATCATCACTTCGCTTATGCACATATTGATCGACTTGAGTGAATGCGGAATCATTATTACTAATCAATCCTTCCTCACGTCCAATCTCATGTATCCCCTCAATCAACTGCTTAACCACCATAGTATCCGAATTAGTCTTTGAATCATGTGAAGTGGATGCAACAGATGACTGACTTTTCACTGTGAAAAGGGAGTGATGAGCTAAACTCAACTCAAGACAAAGCTTATCAATCTCCTCATCTTTCCGAGTGAGCTCTCGGGAAGTCTGCTCTGCAAACCGCATAACCCGATCCCTATCAGATAATAGCCTCAAGTAATCTGATTTTATTACCTCTAATGCTCGCTTGATGGCCTGCAAATCTGTAGTAGTAGCTCCAACTGTCAACCGGTGCCGTCTCTCTCCAAGTTGGGCTGTTTGATAAAGGCATTCAACAAACTCATGTGTGCTATTCAAATGTGTCAATGTGTGGACAACCTCGCTCATCTCAGTAACCCGTATGTGATCCTCGCAATGAACTGGAATCATCAACACAAAATAAACTCTCGGGTGTATCCTCCAATGCACAATGATCAATCTTAGGCCCTTTCACCGCACCGCACTCACCAACCGCATACTCTAAAGTGATGATAGAACTATGCTCATCCTCCGAATCACCAACTACATCAACAACTGAATCCTCAACCACAAGATCAGCGTGCTCATCAATACACACCTCTCCAATATCCAACACACAAGATGAAGTGACCTCATCCTCATCAATTACTATTGTTGCTTTGTTTTCCCCATCAATACAAGAATCAACCTGAACCTCGGTTATGCATGAAACATTCTCTAAATTTTCAACCTCCTTGTTTTCCTCTTCGCTGTCCACAACTGTGGTTGGCTGCAATGAGTCGTTTCCCTTTGTCCCTGTTTTTATTCCAACTGCTAATGGAGGCTTCAACCACTTAGGATGATGTTCTATTATTGTTGTAAAAAACTCATTTTGTTCTTGAAATTTTTGCATCAGCTCTATCATGAGTTCCTGGATAGTAGCCATTACCAACACACTACTGCAACTTTGTAACCCTCAGGCTGGCAGGATAAGCTGAGCTCTGATACCACTGTAGTGTGCTACCCTCTTCTGAACACCAAATTTCTGCCCTTGGTTTAAGAGTTTCGGTTTGTGATTGTTTTTGTGTTTTTCAATATATATATATTTTTTTTGTGTATTTTTTTCTGAATATAAATAACACACTGCTGGAAATGAAAATAGCTTCTAACTTTTCCACTACAAATCCAAATACAATGAAATTCGGACACAAGCTTCTTTATATTAAAATAAACAAACCCAATAGAGGAAATTGCGAGATATTGAAAATACCCGGATAAAATGAAGTCTGATACAAGTCTGGAAATGTTCATTAGCATACAGAAATCCTCATATTTTGATCATAAAATCCAAAGTACAGACTTCTTCAGCATATATCCTTTATTTTTGAGTACCCTTTAAGCCGAAAATCACAATGTATATGACTTAGAGCCCCCAAATGGAGCGTTTCTGCTCCTCCCAGCGATCACGTCCCTCTTGAGATTGTACAGCCAAGCTGAGAGAATGTAAAATCTGGAAATGTAATTTAGCTTCAAACTCCACCAATACTTCCCGTCTTCAACTGGGTATGCAGATGAATAGTGCCGATGAATAGTGTCGTGTGAACAGTACCACGTGAACAGTGCAGATGAATAGTGCCGCCTGAAAATCGATTTGTGTTTTAATCAATCTGAGGGTGTCTCTCAACCCCGAGATCAATGACCTTGTTTGTGGGTTTCGTCACAAACAAGCTTAAGCTTCAAATTCCTGCAAACTACAAGACTTCATTCGCAAATAATAAGATAGTAGAAGATAATCCCCCCTCCCCAAAGCATTGTGTTGCTTTATATTCTATTCTTCCGGTGAGCTTGCCTTCTTTCTTGCAAATGTGGGATAAAACATATTTCCCTCTTTTTTTTTTTTTTTTAAATAAAATAACTATATAATGCTCTTTTAGTTTATTTTAATGCCAAACACTTGAATACGTTAAATAATTTAATTTTAACGCTTAATTAACTTCAGGCATTAAAATAATTGCCTTCCACATATCGGACCGGAGATCTGAAGATAGATTTGGATACCCATTTCGCCAAACTATCCGGTCGTGAAATCCTTTTCCAGCCCCCTTGCCAAAAATAGTGACTTACTAAAAATAGTAAGTTTCCTTGCTTGATCATCCAAATGAGCTCGAAACCGATATCTGAGAGTACTTCTGGAACCCCAATGCTATGAAGGACTTGAATCCACTGTCTCCTGGTCATGACATCCAAAATTGATTTACTATAAATAGCAAATCCACATCCTCTGCTCAAAAATAGAACTACTGTTGGTTCCTAATCACCTGACTTTGCCTACGGAACCGCATGAATAGGCAAGTCTATATTACGCTTTGTTAGCTGACTAGGATGGGGACATTACATTGCCACCTCTTTCCCACCTTCAATTTGTTGATGATACTGTTTTGTTGGGATTTGCTACTATCAGGGAAGCTGGCAATATTAGACAGTCTCTTGACATATATCTTGGTGCTTCTAGACAGTTGATTAATGAGGACAAGTCTTCTATTTTACTTCTTCAATACCCCTCCTCTTATTCAAGCTAGGATTGCTCGCATTCTAAGATTCCAGGTCGGACTCCCCCCTTCATTTATCTTGGTATTCCAATTTCATCTCATCCTCTACCTAGATATTCTTGGCAGTCTATGCTTGATAAGTTTAGAAGGAAGGTGAATCACTGGAATTTCAGATGGCTATCCACTGCAGGTAGAGTGTTGCTTTTAAAATTTGTTGTTCAAGCTTTACCCATTTATAGATGTTTTGTACAAATAGCTCCCTCTCATTTCATCAAGGACATGGATGCTTTGTCAAGACAATTTTTATGGTCTGGAAAACTTGATCAATCTAAATGGAGTTTGGTTAGGTGGGATTCTATATGTAGACCGGTGCAAGAGGGAGGCCTTGGGTTGCGATAGACAACTCTTTTTGGGCAGGCTTTGGCTGCAAAACTTTATTGGAGATGGTGTACCTCTCAAGATCATATTTGGGCTAAAATATTATCTTGTAAATACTTGAGAGATATTTCTGAGGCTGAGATCCCTAGAGTCAGCTTGGTTGGGAAAGGTTCAGTTATCTGGGACACTCTAAAAAGAGGAGCTAATTTAATCAAGCAGGGTTTATTCTGGATTTGCAATCGGGTATCAAATGCTCTTTTTTGGGAGGATTCTTGGGATGGCCACCCTCCTATCTTGAATCAATATCCCAGGTTACGTTCCCTAAGCATTTGTTTCTTGGAAGCAGGTTGGTCTCGTGTGGAGGACTTTAAAAAAATCCAGTATTTTGGAAATATGGAGATGTACAGGTGGAAAGATCTGCAGGAATGGCCCCAGGGGGGACTGGCCAAGGACAGAGAGGTGCTTGCTCTTATTCTTACGGGGAGGCCATGTTCTTCATTGAGGGGTAAAGATATTCTGGCTTGGAACCCTGATCCCAAGGGAACCTACTCGGTAGCCTATGGTTATCAGGTTCTTGATAAGCAAAAGTACGGGAGTCTTCCTGTCACTTGGTGGAAAAAGGTGTGGAACAAATTTGCTTGGCCGAAATGTAACTTCTTTCTTTGGCTGGTAGCTCGTAATAAATGCCTCACTTGGGATAATGTGAGGAAGAGGGGATTTCAAGGTCCCTCTTTTTGTGTCCTTTGCGGTAAGAATGAGGATGACTCTTCTCATTTATTTTTCCAATGCTCCTTTGCCAGAGACATTTGGCACCGTTGGTGGAGCGCTTGGAACCATCCATGTTTTCATGTGCTGTCCATGGTGGAGTTTTGGAGTAGTCTGGGTAGACCTCCGGCCAAGGCCCCCTTCCTTCGGGTGGCTTGGAATTTGGGCCCTTCTTGCATCATCTAGCAGATTTGGCTCGAACGGAACCGTTGCATATTCCAAGCCAGTTATTTGGTTGTTCAACAGATCTGGCAAAGGATCCTGTGTATGGTTCAGGAAACCATCCATAGCAAATGTGATGTGGACCCTCTTTTGGATTCTAGGGAGGAGAAGGTACAACAAGCCCTTGGTCTCTTTGGGGATGGTGTGAACTCTTCTAGCCCTAGCAAGGTTCCTTAGCTCAGCAAGAAGGTTAGGAGAGATGGTAGGTGGAGGCCACCCCCTAGAGGAGTTTTAAAAATTAATACTGATGGATCGTCTAGGGGCAATCCTGGACATGTTGGCATTGGCGGTGTTGGGAGAGATTCTGCTGGTGGTGTCAGTTTTTTCTTTTCCATTTATAACGGTGTTCACTCCAACAATTTTATGGAAGCTCTTGCAATTATTTAGGCCTTACAGAGGGGTTTTCTCTTGGCTGGCGTAGGATTATCTGCGAGTCTGACTCTCAAATTGTGGTTAATATTTTAAACAAGAAAAGGGTGGAGGAAGTTAATTGACAGTTGGCCTCTGTAGCCGTTCAGATTCTCAGAATGAGTGAAGAGTTCAAATTTATATCCTTTGTGCACATTCCAAGGGAATGGAATGTGGTTGTTGATTACCTGGCCAAAAGGGCTTTTGAGCTGTTGGATCCTTGGATTATCGATAACTGGGAGAGTCTCCCATCTAGGGAATCTCAACGCCTGTGGGAGTTGATCCACAAGGATGTACAGACTTAATGTGGTTTGTTCTTGTTGTCTTCTTCGGGTGTCAATCTAGTCTAGTGGTTTTAGCCTGTTTGGCTGTTTATTTGAGTCCTGGTTGAAAGCTCAGTTGTACTCTATAATACAGACTTTTTATCAATAAATTTTTACCCCTTTATTAAAAAAAAAAAAAACACATTAATGTTATAAAATAAAGCAAATATTACCAATGGAAAACATTAAAGTAAATCTTAATCATTATTTGATTCATGCAGTCAACATTTTCTTGTTAGCTTCAGTTAAACTTACTATTTCCTCTAACCATGGAAAAGAGAATTTAACTTCACAATCCTCAATTAAAACCCCTCTATTGGCTAGCCTATTTGCACATTTGTTTCCTTCCCTTAACGTATGTGTAAAACTAATTTCTTCAAACTCCATAGCAAGGTCTTGAATTTCCACAATTATCTCTTGTATTTTCCATTGAGCCCTTGTTTTCCTTAAAATTGCATTTATTACTATGAGTGAATCACCTTCCATCTATACTTTGTTCCATTTCTTTTTTTTGTAAATTTTTAACCCTTCCAAAGCTGCTCAAGCTTTAGCTTCATTATTTGTCTTAAATCCACTATTGAAAGCATAATGAGACAAAATCTCTCCTCTATTATTTCTATTTATTCCTCTTCCTCCTGTTGGTCATGGATTTCCTTTAAATGCTCCTCAAAATTCAATTTGACCAACTCCACATCTGGTGGTTTCCCCTTTAGATTTTTTGCTTTATTTTTGTTTCTCCTACACCCAACATCATAATTCCATTTGATGACTTGACTCCATCTATCAATGCTCTCTGCTTCCAGATTAGGGATTGGGTGAGTTGATAGGGCTGGTTTAAAATCCCCTATGGCTAAACAAATCTTCCTTTTCATTACCTCTACACTACTTTTATTTCCTTTAAATATTCTTCTATTCCTTTCTAGCCATACAGTCTAAAGTATAGTATCTTTTGATGTATCCCAAATTGTCTATAAAGCCTCACTTATAAAAGTGCTTTGTCGTTATTCTTCAATTCTTCTAAAGTATTGTATTCTTTAATTCTTCTATTCATCACCATGCATTTACCAAACATATTAAGAATCCATTGCCATAGATTCCATACTATTGAGCAGTGTCCCAAGAGATGGTCTATACTCTCCTCCTCTCTTTTACAAAGAACACATTGTGAGGGGCCATGAAAACCCCTTTTCATAAGGTTATTCCAGGATAAAATTCTTCTATGACCTACTAACCAAACAAACATTTTGACTTTAGGAATGCTCGGGCTATCCTAAATATCTCTCCATATTCTTGTGGTATTTCTATTTTGTTGGTGCTTTACATTATATCCACTTCTTGTTGTGTATTCTCCTGAGCTATTCAACTCCCAAATTAGCTTATCCTTGGCTCCCCTCGGAATAATCACTGTTGTTATCTTTCTGTTCAACTGCCTCCTAGCATCAATGTCTTGTATACTTGTAAAAATATCTTCTTTCCATTTGTATCTTCCTTCCTGATCCTTGTACATGATGTTTGAAACCCTATCACCATATTTGTCTTGAAGTAATCTCATCCATGGTTTCAAAATTGGATCTAAATTGAGTGGTTTTTTATCATACCAAGTATCCATCCAAATAGAAATATTTTCTCTAGTTCCCACCACCCATCTTAGACCTTTAATCACTATATCAATAGATTTTTTAAAACCATTCCATAGAGCAAAACCATTTGGAAGTGAGAATGCAGTAAATATTAAGCTTGGGTCATTGGGCTCAACATACTTATGTGCTAAAGGAGTTCATGAAGGTATGCTATAGCAAAAAAAAGAATACAATCATAAGATATTTCTCAGCTTAAGGAGCAAGGATCTAAGGAGAAGCAAGAAGAAGTTATTGTAGAAGAATCAAAAGTAGGTTCCCAAAAAGAAGCAGAAGACAAGTACATAAAAATGGAATACAACATACTACAACACAATTTCATTACCGCTTAAATAAACAAAATATACAATGCAAATAACTTACAATTACAAATGGATACACTACTCACACAACATATATTAGACGACCTGGTCCAACAGTCAGACGACCTTGCACAATAGTTCAGACAACCTGGCATAATAGTCAGACGGCTTGGCACAATAGTTGAACAGCCTGGCACAAGTATCTCATGAATACATGTCTGATTACACCCAACTTCCACTACCATGTGCAATACCAATGTACAAATGAATGAGGGAGGGGTCTTATTTATACAACTAAGGAGGTAGTTGCATCCTCAAATTCCTCCAACTAACTACCCTAATACATTTATCTTCATTTACATTTCATGAACTTTATTAAGAACACATATACACATTTCGTCAAACACTCTACGTACGAACTACAAAATAACACAAAATGACAAAACTTTATTCATTGGTCAATTCGTTTGCCTATGGGAAGAACCAAAAGGACATAAAAAAAGAGAGCATGGGGAAGAATCAAAGGAGGACCATCCAAAAAAAAATAAATTATAAAAGTCAAAGGATGCAACACAAATGTCTCAGGTTGTAGCATATTGCCACCCAAACCATCATGAAAGGCTACAATCACGGAGGCAAGCCGTAAAGCATCATAACTATTATGAACCTACATGGAATCAAAAAGGTATCAAGTATAATAGTATAGGGCAAAAGAACAATAGTAATTATGGATATTAGAGTGGTGTAGCAACAACACAAAGCCAAAGGAGCAATCATTATGGATATCAAAGTGATGCAGTAACAACATGGAAACAATGGAGCAATTATTGTGAATATCAAAATAGTGTTGTAGAAGCATGGAACCATAAGAGTAGTCATTATGGATATTAGAGTGGAGTAGCGAAAACATCGAACCAAAGGAGCACTAACGGATTTAAGAACTGTACAACTTGGCATCATAGAAGATCATCACCAATCGACATTTCACTTGGATGGATGGATGATCAAGATTGGTACCAGTTGTCACCGATGCTTAGAGGATCACATTCTTTGGTTTCTCCTCGTCTTTTAAGGAGAAACCAATTTTAAGGGGGGTGGAATGGTATGGTACCTAGGATAGGTATCTAGGAATTTGATATTATATTGTTTATGAGTGTTATGGATGGTTGGCATGGGGCACACATAACCCAAGGTTTAGTATGTTGAGATATTATATTGTAATAATGAGTTGAGGAAGGGTTTTAGGAGTTAGCTAGGATTACAATTATACCTTCCCAAAGTAGCATTAGATGATGGGTATATAATGAAGAGATCTTATCATTGTAATCAATCATCGATCATATCAAGTGTTCTTTGTAATCGTCTTTGCCTATGGAGTGGCCCGCTTCTCATGAAAGATCTTGTAGAGTTCTTCCTTAAAGAGTATTATCATCTCTATCTCAATGTACAACTTGAGTGGGCCTAATGGTAAGACTTTGGAACTCCAAATAGGAGGTTCAAGGTTCAAATCCAATGGGGGGTAGAGTTGTACACTATACTTTGGTAATTGGAGTTTGGTTGGATAAACATATTTTGGGTAAATAACATCCTCTAGGAGGGTCACCTCCTATGGCCTATGGTCCCATTGACGTTAAGAACTACTTCACCTTTGTAGATTGTTATCTGTGGATGATTTATTTAATATTCCAGTATATTTGTGGATGATATATATTTATGAGAGTAAATTTTTGTAACAACCACCCATTTTTTATTTGTAATCATATTTAATGACCATTGAGATCATCACCTTTTGTTAGCTCTGGGATTATCATAAATGATCCTCATTATTATCACTCTTTGTTATTATAAAATTATCTATCATAATTAAGACAAAGTAGAAGTTCTCAATTCCTCTTATGTGCTCATAACAATAATCCATACATTCACAACGTGAAGTTGCACTACCTAACTACAACTTATTCTTTTTGAGTATTGAAAACATCCTTTTGTATGTTTGTGAGACAAGTATCCAACATGAATGAATCCTCTTATATATTTGTAAACTATTTAGAGACATCTAATGGAGAGAATAGAGCACATGAATGAATCCTCTTATATATTTGTAAACTATTTAGAGACATCTAATGGAGAGAATAGAGCATGTTTTACAGTTGTGGTGATTTTATGGTCTTGTTCTTATGTAGTTGTTTTTTGTTTCCTCTGGGTATTTCTCCCTCTTCATGCAGTTTTCTGGTTTACTCAAGCTATGCATCTGCCACTTGCTATTGGAGCCTACAATCCGGTCTTTTGGAGTATCACAGTTCCATTTTTTTGTTTCCCTTTTTTGTCAGTCGGTTATATGGGGTTGAAATGGGCACCATCCATATTACATTGTCACCGTGTTGGAGCAATATTTTAACAAACTACATTATTGTGGTATTATAACAAACCTCTTTATCATGGGTTGCCTTATCTCAGGATTTTCATCACAATGTGACAATTTGAGCATGGTTAGAAATTGTTAGTCCTTATTTTTGGAACCTACCACAACTTCCTCTTGTTCTTGGTAGTGCCTTTTGCCTTTTACAATACTACCCCTCTTTTTACTGATATTCCAGTACAAATTCTATAAATAAATTATATCACTTGAATGATTGCACATGGTATTTACTGTTGCCACATTTTGCACGGGGTGCAATGTTTTCAGTTTTGTAAGAGTGCTGCTCTTCCTTTTCCCTCTTCCTCTTTCTCCCTTTCTTCTTCTCTCCCTTTCTCTCTCTTCCCCGCATTCTCATTCTTTCCCCCTTTCTTTTGAGCCCCTCAGTCCGATCTCAAATTTGACAGCAGCTTGCCCCGAAAAATGGCTAAGTGTTAGGGCGAAGTCCGACTTCGCGCGAAGTGCGTACTTCTCCCAGTTTTGGTGCGAAGTGCGTACTTCTCCCAGTTTTGGTGCGAAGTCCGACTTCTCCCAACTTTCTGAGCGCACCTTGTAGCAGGCTGGCAGGCTGGCAGAAAATGACTAAGTGTCGGGGCGAAGTCCGTACGGCGGCGGACATCGCCTCACCTGCGCAACCCGACTTCGCAACGAAGTCGGAGTGCGCCTTGACAGGTGCGCAGTAGGGAAACAAACTCGGAAATGCACCCAAGGCATGAAGGCCTTCCTCGACTGCGCTGTTTTCTGCCTGCGCAACCCAATGACGCTCCTATCCCGAGAGAAGTTGGATAAACTGCCTTTCAAGGCAGACACATGTCAAACAGCATCATCCGACAAGTGTCCAGCTTCGGGATCTGAGCCAAGACGTGCCGAGCAAAAGGACAAGCATGGGCTGCACTACTTATGCCAGCTGCCTCATTTAATGCCGATTAGAGGTTCTACCAGCTCCACCTGCCCGCGTTCCTGCCGATGTGAAGTTCTACCCAACGCGCCGCCACGTAGCTGTCCGGCCTTCGTGGGAACCATGCCGCAGTGTACGCTCCCGTCCGACAAAGGTCAGCATCGCAACTCCATAGCTGCTTTTTGTCAGCCAATGTTTGATCGGGACTTTGTGCCCATTAATGTAACGGGAGGGACTCGGGCTATAAATACCCACCACATTTTCATTGTAAAGTGGTGGAAGGGGAATGTTTGTTAGGGAACCATTGTAACCGTGCTTCTGCTTATAAATATAAAGTATATGCCTGGCTCTGTTCTACTGCTTTTATTTTTTATGCTGCCTCTCCTTTACATGTCTGCTTTACGTTTTCCTGTGTCACGGCTCGTTGATTCGTTTCAGCATTTGGTGGTCAGGTACACCTGAGGCATTGCTTGTGTCATGGCTTGTTGATTCACTTCGGCATTTGGTGGCCAAGCACTCTTGAACTTAATAGATTAGAGGATACATAGAATACTTTTGGTAGCAGTTCCTTCAGTTTGTGTGTTACGTTGTCTGTCCGTAGTGGTGATTGATGCGTTGTCGTGCTGTTAGTTCTCCTTGTAGGGAGAATGTTTGCTAAGGGACCATTGTAGCTATGCGTATAAATTCTCTACATAACACATATACCTGGATTTGACATCTCTTAGTTGCTTTCTTTTTTGAGTTTCTGTACGTAGTGGTGATTGATGCATTGTTGTGCTATTAGTTCTCCTTGTAGGGAGAATGTTTGCTAGGGGACCATTGTAGCCGTGCGTACACCGCTCTATACGTAAAGTATACTAGACTTTGCGCTTCTCGGCTATGCTTTGTACTTATAATGCAGTAAGTAGTGGTGATTGGTGTGTTGCTGTACTGTTAGTTCCCCCCACCCAACTCCAATCATATTTGTAAATTCTTTCCGCATTTTTATCTCTTTCCTGCACTCTTAGCTTAAAACCAAAACCCACAAGGAGCCGGCCTTCTCCGGAGATTGGCTCGGAAGGCATTCCTTCCTTCCGGCCTTTCTAGCTGGTGGGCGAATCTGGGCGCATTAACACAAAATCCTTTCCTCATGGCAGATTCGTAACCAACAGTTTCTCTGGCACGCCCGGTGGGACCCGGAGTCCCACATTTGAAAAACTCAGGCTCGTGTTCACTCGGGCTGACAGTTTATTCTCGAGCACTCGGTGGGCCAAGGAAGTTTCCCACCCCCAAACGTAATCGAAGCACCGGTGTTCGCTTCATTGCTGTTCAAAATCAGAGCACCTGGCGACTCTGCACGAACATATCTTCTGAGTCTGAAAGACCGGTCCTAGCACCTTCATGCAAACAAGAAGGTGGCGAGCAAGGGATCCGAGAAACCCGCCTGACTTCTACGAACTGGACATCAACGCTCGAGGCGAAGTTGTCAGGCTGGCTGATCAACAAGCTCGTGTCGACGAAGCCGAGGCTGAAATTCAAGAAGAAGCCGAAGCTGAGGTCGGAGGAGCTGAGTACGAAGTAGAAGAGGCCGAGGAAGAAGAGGAATCCACATCCTCGGAAGGTACCGACACTGAGTACACAACCGACGGAGGAGAAGAAGAAGAAATGGCTGCCCAGCAGCAAAATGATGATGATCTCTTCCCGGCGGTGGACTCTACAGGGCCCTTGGCCCTGGTCGGACAGCAAGCTGTGCCCCCTGCTGCTTTGAAGTCCATCCCTACGTACGACGGCTACGGCAAGACGGCGTACGAGCACATCCAGGACATCCTTGCCCTGGCCGCATTACATTCCATTATCGACGAGAGTGTGAAGACCCGTCTGCTGGCCCTTTCCCTAAGGGGAAAACTTCTCTACTGGTGGAGATCGCTGCCAGAGGGATCTATCACAGGATGGCCCCAGCTTGCCAGAAGGCTCGTGAAAGGATGCAACGAGTCCGCTGACCCTACTTCTCTGCTGCATCGGTTCCAAAGTATCCAGAGACATCCTCAAGAGGAGGTGTCTGACTTTAACATCAGGTTTGCGAGATCCCGGAAACGGGTACCTCGCGAACTTCGGCCTTCAACCGGCATGGCCGCTCACTACTATCTGAGATCCTTCAACTCAGACATATGCCTGCTGCTGAAGATTGCCAGAATAGACGAGTTTCCTGCTCTGTACGAGGCTGCCCAACAAGCTGAAGCTGATATTATTTCTATCGGCAGACTCCCGTCCAGGGTGCAGGAACCCATTCATCCCGACTTCCCCACATCCCAGTATCCTCCTGCTTCTGGTGGTGCGCCGTCCACATCATGACAAGCAACCCCAAAGAACAATGGAATCCGGCGCCGGTCGTAACTCCTTACGGCCCGCCTCAATTGCATTATCCTCACCCGCCTCCTCCCGCTCCGCATTTTCCAGCGCTCCCCGCTCCTCCGCAGTACGCACCTTATTCCAATCCCCCTCCATTAGCCGCATTGCCTCCACCGGCACAGTTGCCGCCTCCTGACAGTAACATTCAGAATACAATCCTCCAGGAGGTGCGGGCTTTGGCCTCAGGATATCATGCCATGTCCAATGACATGACCGCTCTGAAGAAGAAGCAGGCCCAGATGGACCTCGTTCCTAGGAGGCCATATCCGCCCCCGGCACTGACAAAAGACAAACCCCCAGAGCACCAGCCGCAGAGGCGTCCGCCTCCGAGAAATGCTGCTATAGAAGACCCGCCTGGTCCTTCCGACCAGGTTAACTGGTGCACTACGTGCAATGACCCGCATTCGGAGGAAGACTGCACACTGCACCAGCACTACATCCAGACTTTGGCCGGCAGCGCCATAGAGGACGATGAACTCTACATGATCCTGGACGGCGAAGCCAACTTTGCCCTCCCAGAGGAGAATCTAGTGCCGCCCGCCAAGGAAGAAAAGAAAATCGCAGATGCTGCCAAGCCTTTGCAAGTTTATGCCAGAAGAGAAAAACCGCAGCCCGGTGGGCTGCCACCGTACAAGCGGCTGTGGCCCTACACAGCCCAGGAGAAGGCATCCAAAGACAAAGCTCCAGCCAAGCCTCTTCCGGCAAAGGCAGCCCCTGTTCCAGCCAAGCCTCCTATAGCAAAAGTTCCAGTTCCGGCTAAAGCTCCCGTACCTCGGCCTCCACCTGAAACCAAAGAACAAGCACAGGAGAGGCTGAAGTACCCGTCTCTGACCAAGAGACAACGAGTTGAAGCTACCCAGCGAGCACCGGACGAAGTATGAGCCGGCGAAAGAAGCAGAAGGAGCTAGCACCTCGAGCTACAGCATAGTAGACGAGTTGAAAAGAACACCTGCTAGAATCAGCATGTACGATGCTCTTCTCGCTCCCGGGCCGTGGATCCGCTCGCAGGAATCTCTCGAAAAACATGAAGAACGGCAAGCGGATACAGCCGCTGTCCCGGTTCAACCTCCGATGGCCTCACGCAATTGGGAAGAACAGACCGCCTCCCTTTTATCTGTCTTTACGGATGCAAGGGCACATAGTACACAACTGCATGGTGGACTCTGGCGCTTCCACGACTGTGATGCCGAAGGCCGTCTGCGATGAGATCGGGATGGAGTACACACGGAGCAGCCAAGGCGTGCTGCAATTAGACGGCACCCCTGTCAAGACAGTTGGTGTCATAAAGGACATCCCTATCCGGCTGCATAAGGCTCTCGACATTGTGGTCATCCAAGAGGTCGTGGTCGTTGACCTGGCTCCCTACTTCGGCATGTGTCTCTCTCGGGAGTTCACTGCGAAGCTGGGCGGGTACCTGTCTCTAGACTACTCACACATGGAAGTGCCCTTCAAAGGAAGGAGACTGAAAATTTTTAATGAGAAGCCTTCCACCTTCCTAGTAGAGAAGATACCCGGAGGAGAGTTGGACTGCATGGTCCAGCTGTCTGAGGAAGAACTGGTGACAGTTGAGCTGACGGAGCAAGCCCTCGAAGTGCTACAGCTTGAAGATGAGTTCTCTTTGCGGGATTTCAATGCCGTAATTGAGACAGAGCAGGGCTGTTACACCGTTGTACAGCCCGAGAGGCTTGACAAGTCAGCTGCAAAAGAAGTGGGACCTGCACCTGAGAAGCTGTGGAAGCTTTTCTTTGACGGCGCGCGATGCAAAAATGGCGCCGGTGCAGGGGTGCTTCTGGTTTCTCCGACCGGGGTCCAGAAGGACTATACCTACAGAGTTGGCCTGGAGCTGCACTAACAACTCGGCGGAGTACGAAGCCCTGTGCTTGGGTTTGCGAAAGGCGGAGAGGTTGGGGATTAAACACCTGCAGATCTTTGGAGATTCAAAGCTGGTGTGTCACCAAGTTACGAATAAGTGCGCCTCCAAACATCACTACCTCAAGGCGTACCGCAACCGGGTGTGGGACCTGATGGAGTCGTTTGACTCGTTGAATGTCAAGGCGATATCACGTGATAAAAACAAACACGCTGACATTCTGGCGTCTGTTGGAGCCAGGTACGTTCCGGCTGATGACGTTGTCCATAAACCGAAGCCGGTTCGCACTATTTACAGGCCTTCTGTGCTCGATAAGGACACCCACCGGCAGTGTTCGATTGTGACGAGGAGATCGTCACATTTTTGGTTAACGAAGTTGGTTCAATCGAAGGTAGAGACCCTGATGACGAGCAATATGAGGGGTTAATACAGTTAAAAAATAATCATGTCCCAAAAGGACTGATTACATTGGAGAGTCTATTTGATCAGAATGACAGAGCAATATCTCACAGGATCAAGGTAGACCCGAAGCAGTATGCCGACCTGGAACTTGAACCTGGTAAAACTATCAAGGTCGGGACAGACTGCACTTCGGAGGAACTTGAGCAGATTAGATCACTGTGCCGAGAGTTCCCCGACATCGTGGCCTGGTGCTACGAGGATTTGAAGGGGTATGACAGAGATGTAATCCAGCATACCATTGAGCTAGAGGATGGCGCCAAGCCATTCCGACAGAAGCAGAGGGCCGTAAATCCAAAAATTGAGGCCATGATGAAAGCAGAGCTCTTGAAGATGTTGGAGGCCAAAATCATCTACCCCATCAAGCATTCTTCCTGGGTCGCGAATTTGGTGCCTGTGGAGGAAAAAGAATGGCGACATTCGTCTCTCGTGTCGACTTCGAAACCCGAATCAGGCTTCCCTCAAGGACCACTATCCGCTTCCCCAAATTGACCAAATTCTACACATCGTTGTCGGAGCCCGCAGATTCTCACTTCTAGATGGATTTTCCGGCTACAACCAGATTTGGGTCGTGGATGAGGACCAAGGATAAGACGGCGTTCACCACCAAATGGGGGACGTTCGCCTATCACCGCATGCCTTTCGGCTTATCCAATGTCGGTGCCACATTCCAAAGGGCCATGGACCCGGCCTTCCGAGAGCCGCTCAATAAGATCATTGTCATCTACCTTGATGACATGACCGTTTTCTCTCACCAAAGAGGGGATCATGTTTCCCACCTGCGGCAAATATTTGAGAGGTGTCGAGAATTCGGCATTTCTATAAACCCGAAGAAGTCTGTCTTCGCGGTAAAAGAAGGAAAGCTGCTGGGACATGTCATCTCCGAGAAAGGCCTCGCCATTGACCCTGACAGAGCAGAAGCCCTCCTTCGCTTGCCAGCCCCAATCGATAAAAAAGGGCTGCAGTCCTTCTTCGGTCAGATTAACTTCGTGCGAAAGTTCATTCCGGACTTCGCGCAAGTGATCAAGCCTATGGCCGAACTGCTGAAAAAAGATACAGCTTACGAATGGACTGATGAGAGAGAGCAAGCCTTCGAGGAAATCAAGGCTCGAATTGCGCAAGCTCCGGTGTTGATAAACCCGGACTACTCCAAGGACTTCATCCTGTATGCGGTGGGAGAACCGGAAAGTTACGCCGCAGTCCTAACTCGTAAGGGAGACGATGGCGAGGAGCGCCCCATAGCGTTCCTGAGCCAAGTGATTCAGCCGCATGAGGAAAAGTACAACTTTATAGAGCGGCAGGTTCACGCCGTTATGAAATCCCTCCGAAAGTTCAGGCATTTTGTCTCCCGCAGCAAAACGACCGTCTTCGTGATTCACCCGGACGTTCGAAGCTTCATCATACAAGGAGAGCCGGGTCACAAGAGAGCAGGATGGATTGCAAAAATCCAGGAGTTCGACATCGAAGTGCGGCCCACAAAGCTTATCAGAGGCCGAGCCTTGTGTCAGGAGCTGGCCCGAAGCGCTGTAGCCGGCATCTCCGCCTGTAAGTGGGAGGACACAACGACAAGCATCTACCTAGCCGACTCCTTATCGGAGGGGAGTGATTGGACAGATGAACTGGTGAGATATTTCTGCACCGGGAGATGTCCAGATCACCTGAACGCCTCACAACGAAGGAGATTTCGGCTAGGTGCACTTAAGTACACTCTTCGCCCCGAGGGGCTTTACTTCAAAAATATTGACGGCATCCTGTTGCGATGCGTCATGAAATCAGATCAGCCCAGGGTCCTCGGAGATTTTCATTCCGGGATGCCTGGAGGTCATCATTCCGCAAGGCCTACGGCTTTAAAAATAATTAGAGCTGGGTACTATTGGCCCACTCTATTTGACGTACGCTTATGCGGTCCTGCTCCAAGTGTGATCAATGCCGCAGGTTTGCCGGCAGAAACGTAAAAGCACCCCCGCCCCCTTCAACCGATTCAAAGCCGAGACTCCGTTCCAAAGAATGGGGTCTAGACTTCATTGGGGTGATTTCGCCTAGTTCCTCTGCCGGACACAAGTTTATTCTTACAGCCACCGATTACTTCACACGGTGGGCAGAGGCGATCCCGACCAAAAACGCGGACCAAGAAACGGTCATTAGGTTCCTTGAGAGCCTGATTACCCGGTTCGGGGTTCCAGAGTCAATTGTGACGGACAATGGTCCGGGATTCGCAGGCGCTGTACTCACGGAGTACACTGGCAAACTTGGCATCTATCACAAGATGTCTTCTAATTACTACCCGCAGGGGAATGGCCTTGCCGAGTCCACTAACAAGAACCTCCTGAAGATCATCAGAAGGACCATTGACAGGAACAAGCGGACTTGGCATTTACTCCTGAACCGGGCGCTATGGGCGGACAGAGTTTCATTCAAGAAATCCATCAGGACGTCCCCTTATGCGCTCGTCTACGGTAAAGAGGCCGTCATGCCATCCCACATCGAAATCCCTGCCCTATGGATGTTGGACGAAGACAGGAGCAATGGGAGACCCGGTGGATGACAGACCGTGCCAACTTCTGCAGCTTGGAAGAAGACAGAGAAAAAGCATACCGTGCCTTCACCCAAAATATTGGAGCCACTCGAGGCTGGTTTGCAAAAGGCACCACAGCCCGAGTTTTTAAAATCGGGGACCTGGTGCTGAAGTGGGACTCATATAAGGCGAAGCCGGGCAACCACGGGAAGTTTGATGCCCTCTGGGAGGGCCCTTATCAGATTGCCCGGGTGAACCAGTTCAATGCTTATGTACTTCGGGATATGGAGGGTCAGCTCCTACCTATCCCCGTTAACGGGTTCCACTTAAAAGTTTACCGCTGCTGAAGGTGCCCAATGGGCCCTTCTGTGTAAAAATTTCCCTTATGCATTTTGCTTTTTCAGCATGTACAGTTTCCAGCTTTCAGTTTTTTATTTGTTTGAGCCAAACTGCGACATGGGAGAGAATACAGACTTCGCAGCGAAGTCTGTTGTCGCCCCTCAGAAGGAGCGAAGTTCGTGAAGGGGCTGCTTGAGTGAAGAAAGCAAAAACGGCTAAGTGCTGGCTGCTGCCCGACTTCGCAGCGAAGTCGGGCTGCGCGCCAGCCAAAAGGCGAAGTTTGAAAGAAGAAAACTGCAAATTTGCGAGTGTTCGGACTGCGCTCAGTTTTTGAGCGAAGTCCGACTTCGCGCGCGAAGTCCGAACACAACCGGCTTGCGCGCGAAGTACGAACTGCGCCCAGCTTGCGCGCGAAGTGCGAACTTCGCGCACACATCGCGCGAAGTGCGAACTTCGCCCGAACTTCGGGCGAAGTCCGAACGCGCTCCATTTTATAAGCGCAGCTCGTGCACCCGATCCCAAGAGGCAATAAAATTCTAAGTGCTCGCCAACTCTTCCGAAGTTTGCAAAGGTCGGACTGCGCTCAATCCTCGGGCGCAGTAGGAAAAGAAAGGGAAACAGTCTCAGTGCAAGTGGCAGTTCGGACTGCGCTCGACTTTGGAGCGAAGTCCGACTGCGCAGGCGAAGTCGGATCGCGCCCAACCTTCGCGCGAAGTCCGACTTCTCCCTGTTTTCTGAGCGCAGCTTGGATGAGTTTAAAAAATGAATAAAAAATTCTAAAGCGTGGGCCCAAGGCGCGTTGCGACGGTTTGAGATGGGTTTCCGAACCAAGGGGCTTTTTCTTGAGCAGTGTGCCCATATTGTGGCAGTGACGTCAGCCATGGCGCAACATTCGAAATTAAATTTAATGATTGCGCAGTCTTCAATGAAAGTGCAATCAAAGAAGCATGGCGCGGCGGCCGGGGTGCATCTTCCAAGACATTCTCCTGCGCGGCCACCCAAGAAACATAACTCCTTCACTTGCCAGCCGACCTACCCCCTCCTGCGCGACATTAATGACGCTGTCATTATCTAGAAAAGGGGGACTGATGCATCCAGACATGCCAAATCGCGCAAATTATTCCTACGACTATGAAATCTGTTGCAGGCGTCCATAAATCATAATTATTGCTGTTTCAGAAGGATGGACAAAGGAAAGTTGACAATGTCAGCGCAATCCAGCGAAGGGCGCGAACTGGAGGATTTACCGCAGTCAAGTGTTTTCAGGAGTGAGACACCGCCGGAGCAAAAGTCAAAATCCCGGCCAAAGAAAGTACAGCATGGGCAAGCCCCACCACCGCCGGTCAATTACCTGGCGGGATACAAGGACGGCTCGTTTTCCATGAGCCTTACTAAGCTGCGGATAAATGTGGAGAATTGGGCTGACAAGGTTTCGCCCTCTCACCATTTCGGAGCGGCGTACAAGTCTAACCTCTTCCGGTTCTTGTGCCCTCCCGTCCATCAATGCCCGGAGCTGGTAGACCTAATTGTCAGACATTACAGACCAGCTACCCGGCAGATTTGCAGCTCCAGCGGTAAACCCTTGTTCGCACTTCGCAGGGAGACTGTCCAGCCGGCCTTCGCCCCAGGGTTGGAGTATGACTCCAGCACGATTGTCAGAAAGATAAATCTTGGCGAGCAAGCGGGACGCTTCACGCACACAAAAAGGATGAGGGATTTCCTCAATTCAGAACTGAACGCCCCGCTTGCAACTGGACAATGGCCAACCGGCCCCATACCCCTGGAAAGGTTTCGTAGCAAATACCTATACACCATTCTGGCGTGGGTCCTTGGTCGCGACTCGCACGAACTGGTACAGCCGTATCAGTTAGCGCTGAATGTCTCCTATGCGGAGAATCCTACGAACCAGCAGCGCAAAGAAGTGGGAAGCGCCCTATCTTTTTTGACTGGGCGGACTGGCTGGCATATGCCATTCACTCCACTCGGTAAAGCTCCAGAAGAAGCAGTCGACTGAATTTCGGTTCAGTTCTTTCTCGGCTTGGCTATGTTTGTATCATTTGCACTCCCGGATGCCGATCCCGAACTTGAAGAAGGTAAATGAGAGGGGAGAGCCACAACCCGTCTATGATTGGACGGATGACCTATACCGGAAAGGGTCCTACTACAAGTTCAACTTCAACTTTCTGGGCTTGGTCATGTCAGTCTTCAGCGAGGGTGAGATCCCTCGCCCCCCGCAAGAAATGACGAGCTATTTGCTGAATCACAAGCTCGGGGACGTTTTTAGACTGACGCAGGGGATTGTGGTCAGAATCTACGGATTCAAAGGCAAGCCTCATCTGCTGCCCTACTGGTGCACGGATCATCAGTTTGGGATGGAGGTTGCCCGGCAGATGGATTACGTTGAAGAGGAGTTCGGCCAGGGAAAGAGAAAGGGCCATATTTTTCCATACCCTCTTTCCTGGGCGAACGTTGAGATATCAGAGGTGGGACAACATGTCTATCTCGAGCAGGAGCTTTTTCGCATTGGCCTGATTCTGTTGCCGCAGCGCTGGAAGTACGACCCGTACGGGATAAGGGGAAAGTTCACGCATATCTGCCCCCGGGCGGATATAATCGAAGACAGATGCGATGTGGTCCATGTTGACCTCGACTGGGAGATTGACTCGATGGAAGCATGGCCTCCGTGGCAGGAATTTTACTGCGAGGAGGTAGCATATGACCCCGAGCGAAACCCGGACCACAAGTTCTCTTCTCCAGGATTTAAAAAATTCATCTCCAAGATAGCAAGCCTTAACTGGCCAAAAGAAAAGATTGTTGAATGCTGGAAGATGAGGTGCCGCACGCAGCACGATAAATCCGTCAGGAGGAATCTGGCCGTTGATGACGACTTTTCAGTTCTATATGACCAGCACCATGACAGCTGGCGGCCTTTCGCATTTCGAGATTACGTTCCCCGAGGTCCCTTTGAGGGTTATAAAGGAGGGTCTTCCTCCCAACAGTTGTACACTTTGGCAACTGCCAGCGCGGGCCCAACAGACATCCAAGTGGACCCAATGCAGCCCGTGGCTTCCAAGGCGGCGCCTGAAAAGGCGAAGAAATTAGTCAAGGCAACGCCCGAGGTGATTCCTCAGGCACAAAAGACGCCAGCGCCGCCAGAGAGCAGACCGGTTGCGGCAGACCTTCTGCAAGTCAAACCCCGGTACAAGTTTACCGTGGGAACATCAGCGCCCGCTGCACCTGCTCCATCTCCTTCCCCCGATCCAGCCATCGCTCCGGAAAATAAAAAGAGGAAGAGAGTTGAAAAGATCAGGCGACCTAGTCTGACAGTGCAGCAGCCAGTCGCAGAGCCGCAGCCGCGTTCAGCCGCTCCAGAGATTGTTTCTCTGGACAGTCCCGAGCCAGCCGTCGGAACCAGAATCGCAGACATCCATCCAACATCGGCTCAGGCGGAGCCCGCAGGTACGTTTGCTGCCCCACTCCCTCTGATCTCATCTAGCCCTACTCCTACTCCATCTCCCGCTCAATCCGAGCAAGTCATGGCCGCATCTTCCTCCCCATCTCCACACCCTTCTAGCGGCCCCCATTCTTTCGACCAGTTTGCTCAAAACCCCAACGCTTCCCTATCCCCGAGTCAAACCCCAAACCCTTCACCCGTGGTTAGTGCCGAAGCCGCGCGTTCACCGTTGCACCCATCGCCTCAGCCGCTTGAAACCCTTCCAGCACCAACCGCTCCTATCTCCACTTCCCGGTCGCCCTCAGAAGCGGCCGCCCCTTCCAAAGTCCGTCCGGTTTCTCCTCCTTCCCTTCCCGCAGGAGAGACGTCTCAGCAGAACCCTAGGCTGGGGGAACCAGACTTCATGGACGACCTCCAGAACACGGATGACTTGCCTCTGGCAACGAGAGCTGTAGAATACCCTATCTCTTTCCTCCAAAACCTGAAGCGGAGGAGACCTGAAGAGATAGCCGCCCCGGTAAAGCGCACCAAGTTTAACTTCGAGAGGAGAGTGCTTACAACAGAGAAGATAATCCCGAAAGTGAAGAAGCCTCTCCGGGAAATGACCAGGGCGGACTACGAGCTCCAGACAAAGGAGAAGAGCTTTGATGATATTCACCCGCAATACGAGATTCAGGGAATCCTCCGTAAAGCGGATAATCTCCTTGTCAAGAATCTGGAGGAACAGGAAGAGCTTTTCCGGTTGCAGGATAAGACAAGACAGCTTGAAGAGGACCTGTCCAGGTCCACTGAGCAGCTGGAAGCGGCGCAGCGAGAAATAGATGAACTAAAAGCCCAGCTGGCCGCTTCTCAGCAAGAAGCCGCAACGGAAAAGCAGGCAGCCCTGGAGCAGATTTCTCAGCTCCAGGAGTCTTTGAAACAGGCGCAATCGCAATCTGCAGAGAAAGCATCTCAAGCGACGGTCTTTTCAAAGAGCAAAGTTAAGGAGATGCGGGCTGATCTGCTGCGGGGATGCAAGCCCCACACATATAAGGCTATGTCGGTCCTGGATTTCACACTCAGGATCCAAGAAGTTTCTGCCCAGGGAAAGCCTGTGGTAGAGGAGGCCGAACGCCAGGCGAAGCAATGGCTGGACCTGGCAATAAAACTTCAAGAGCGCGAGCGCGAAGGCCTCCAATTCTCCCCCATGTCCTCATTCGCTGCAGAATGGGCAGATGCAAGGGTAACCTTGCATAAATATTTCAAGAAAGCAGAAGAGGTGAGAGTTGCCAGACGAATGCTAGATGCATTCAAACATGAAAAGGACATTTGTCTGGCTCCTTTTCACGCTCTCGCTGAACTAGGGTGCCCCGGCTATGTTGAGAATGGTGAATTCCTCACCCACGAGCAGGTGAAAAAGAATTGGCTGTCCTTTGAAGCAGATACAGCTGAAATTGATAGCTGGACTGAGCCAATTCAAGAAAGTCAGGTCACCCAGATGGTGTCCAAGTGCTGCAGGATCAGTTCCTACTTCCAGGAGCTGGGAAAAAGATACCTCACCATCGACCTGCACGCGGTCGCTGCATTCCACGCAGCATTAGAAGAAGTTGCTGACCGCAGACCATTCGAAGCAGAAGCCTGGGGCCAAGCCCAGGCCGCATACAACCGCATCTGCGAGGCAGAAGCCAATGCTGGAGAGCATTCGGAAGGTGATTCTGAGGAGGCAACTGCCGAAAGTGGATCTGAAGAACAGTTGCCGCGGAGTGAACAGCTAGAGCAGCAGAAAGCAGGGGAAGCAAGTTCCTCTGCACCCAATGGATGAAGGCATGGATTCTTTGCGCCGAGGCGAGCTCGACACCCCGCGAGCCGCCAGAAATGTTGCCACATTTTGCACGGGGTGCAATGTTTTCAGTTTTGTAAGAGTGCTGCTCTTCCTTTTCCCTCTTCCTCTTTCTCCCTTTCTTCTTCTCTCCCTTTCTCTCTCTTCCCCGCATTCTCATTCTTTCCCCCTTTCTTTTGAGCCCCTCGCTCCGATCTCAAATTTGACAGCAGTTGCCCTGAAAATGGCTAAGTGTTAGGGCGAAGTCCGACTTCGCGCGAAGTGCGTACTTCTCCTGGGGCGAGGCGACTTCCCTGTGCGAAGTTCGTACTTCTCCCAGTTTTGGTGCGAAGTGCGTACTTCTCCCAGTTTTGGTGCGAAGTTCGTACTTCTCCCAACTTTCTGAGCGCACCTTGTAGCAGGCTGGCAGGAAAATGACTAAGTGCTGGAGCGAAGTCCGTACGGCGGCAGACATCAGCTTTCACCTGTGCGCAACCCGACTTCGCAGCGAAGTCGGAGTGCGCCCTTGACAAGGGCAGTAGGGAAACAAACTCGGAAATGCACCCAAGGCATGAAGGCCTTCCCGACTGCGCTGTTTTCTGCTTGCGCAACCCAATGACGCTCCTATCCCGAGAGAAGTTGGATAAACTGCCTTTCAAGGCAGACACATGTCAAACAAGGATCATCCGACAAGTGTCCAGCCTTCGGGATCCGAGCCAAGACGTGCCGAGCAAAAGGACAAGCATGGGCTGCACTACTTATGCCACCCGCCTCATTTAAAGCCGATTAGAGGTTCTACCGACTCCACCTGCCCGCATTCCCGCCGATGTGAAGATCTACCCAACGCGCCGCCACGTAGCTGTCCGGCCTTCAGTGGGAACCATGCCGCAGTGCACGCCCCGTCCGACAAAGGTCAGCATCAACAACTCCATAGCTGCTTTTTGTCAGCCAATGTTTGATCGGGACTTTGTGCCCATTAATGTAACGGGAGGGACTCGGGCTATAAATACCCACCACATTTTCATTGTAAAGTGGTGGAAGGGGAATGTTTGTTAGGGAACCATTGTAACCGTGCTTCTGCTTATAAATATAAAGTATATGCCTGGCTCTGTTCTAATGCTTTTATTTTTTATGCCGCCTCTCCTTTACATTTCTGCTTTACGTTTTCCTGTGCCACGGCCCGTTGATTCGTTTCAGCATTTGGTGGTCGTGCACACCGAAGGCATTGCTTGTGTCATGGCTTGTTGATTCACTTCGGCATTTGGTGGCCAAGCACTCTTGAACTTAATAGATTAGAGGATACATAGAATAAATGTGGTAGCAGTTCCTTCAGTTGTGTGTTACGTTGCTGTCCGTAGTGGTGATTGATGCGTTGTCGTGCTGTTAGTTCTCCTTGTAGGGAGAATGTTTGCTAGGGGACCATTGTAGCCGTGCGTATAAATTCTCTGCATAACACATATACCTGGATCTGACATCTCTTGGTTGCTTTCCGTTTGAGTTACCGTACGTAGTGGTGATTGATGCATTGCCGTGTCGTTAGTTCTCCTTGTAGGGAGAATGTTTGCTAGGGGACCATTGTAGCCGTGCGTACACCGCTCTATACAGAAAGTATACTAGACTTTGCAGTTTCTGGCTATGCTTTGTACTTATAATGCAGTAAGTAGTGGTGATTGGTGTGTTGCTGTACTGTTAGTTCCCCCCACCCAACTCCAATCATATTTGTAAATTCTTTCCGCATTTTTATCTCTTTCCTGCACTCTTAGCTTAAAACCAAAACCCACAAGGAGCCGGCCTTCTCCGGAGATTGGCTCGGAAGGCATTCCTTCCTTCCGGCCTTTCTAGCTGGTGGGCGAATCTGGGCGCATTAACACAAAATCCTTTCCTCATGGCAGATTCGTAACCAACATTTACCACCTTATAGAGGTGAACCTCTGTGGCTAGAATTAAGTGCTAGAATGAAATTTCTCTATTTGGACTGAAATTTGACCAAAAGGTAGATCTGATTCTATAGATCATTATGTTATTCTGCAGCAGTACTAGATTCAGCCCTAGCATTAGCATTTTTGTACAACATTGGGAGACATGCCAAAATCAAGGTTTTCTGTTTGCCCTAAATTTTCTCCAACAAAAAGAAGATTTGCTGCAGAATCATCTTTCCCTTCTGCAGAAATATTAAAGCCAGTTTGCAGACAACATCTTTTTGGGGGACCTCATGATTCACCCAAAAAACGATTTCCTTGGTCAAGCTAAAATTTTACAGGGAGGTACATTTTGTAATTCTGATTGCTTTATCGTTTTTTTGTTTGCTAGATGTAAGTGTTGATTTACAGTAATTTTTATCTTGGCAGATTTTTGCTTTTCTACCCTCCAAACAAAAAGAACAATCTTTGCAAATCTTTCTTATCTTCTCCACTTTTTTTATTAATTTTGCTTCATGGTAACACCCAGAGATAGCTCAAGCGAGGCCAAACTCCACCAGCAAGCACATCTTGTTGTTCGTTTTAGAGAAGTCGAGATAAATACAAGACATGCTGAACATGTTATAGCAGGCAATGGTATGACAACAATATTTTCTTGCTTCCTTGTACATGGGTTTGCACAAGTAGTGAGAGTGAAGAGTTTCACACCTCAAGTCCATGGGTGAATCTTAACATTTGATCAAAGGGCACTAGCTCAAGTGGTTAAAAACGTGGGCTTTTAGTGGAGAGATCAAGTTTCAAATCTTGTCAGGCAAAATAATACCACTATGTGGTTTGTTAAAATAGCGTGACAACATAGTGATGATGTAATACAGGTAGGGCCAGTTTCAGTCCCATATAACCAATTAGAAAAGAAAAGAAAAGAAAAGAAAAATATTCCTTGCTGCCTTAGAAATTCCTACCAATGTTCCAGTCTTAGAGTTCGTGTTCAAGGTAAATGTAAAGTTCTTCATTCTTCATTCCCTAATTTGATAGCATGCTTTATAGTGAGAAGTTAGATGCATGGATACATAGTCTTTGAGGATATTTCAAGTCTAGATGCATGAATGTAGCATAGTGGCGAGGTTCCCAACTATGGAATTGTAGAATAAAAGATTCAGGAACCAATCAAGACTGCAATCATCAGATTAGGCTTACAGTCATATGACATACTTTTCTCGACATCAGTCACAGGATGGCAAAATGCTATTGTACAGCAAACAATTCCTACTTGTATGGCACAGTTTATCACTTGTATGACACAAAGCATAAGATGATTCACTGCATGAACAATGCGGTCTTCAGCAGTCCAATTCCTAGACTTGTATGGCAGCAATTGTACGGTAGTCACATGTACAATGCCCGAGTCTTCACCAGCAATACTTGCAACAGAAAGACAGCGAATTTACTTAGGTTTTCGTACATATTTTTATGGCAGTCTTCATGTATGGATCTGCAGTAACTAACTTTACAATCCTTCTCCTCTGGCCGTCGTTCCCTGCAACATGCAACCTGCAACCTGCAACCTGCAACTACAATAGCATACACTGCAATACAATGGAAACAACAACGGCTAACACCATGTAAAGAGAACACAATTGGAATCAATGTCTTGGCATTAACTTGGTAACTGCATTACATATTCATGGCAGACTGTAATGCCTGCAACAGTATGTACTCTCCACTATGCGTCTTCCTCACTAGACACAATTCACAGCATTGGATTGCAATGGAAATGAACAGGACTGAACGTATGCCTCATGATCATGATGATTAGAATGGAGGGGGGTCTTATTAAAGCCTTGTCCTCGGCCGTTGCCCACAACAACTTCCCTGGATAGCGCACCACCCAACCGTCTCCTTATATGCATTTACATTTCTCATTTCACATTTCACATGTATTTCATTTACATGTGCATTACATTTCATTCCATTACAAAAAGTCTTAATGCAAAACTTCTAGTATTTCTTCTGGGAAGCTGTTTGCTGCCTACAATAGATGCATAGCCTTGGAGGATATTTCAAGGTACAATGAAACTTGATGGAGGCTCAAAAAATTCCAATTACATAATTACATATAAATGACAAGGCGTTGATGTGGAGGCACGTCCACATGCAATTATTGGCTAAGACTTACATGCCTTTTGGGGGGATTGTATAACTGCATTGCAGAAATGGTTCTACGCACTTGGCTCCAAGGAAAACCTCTTAGTATGCTAGTCACAAATCCATTAAAGTTCTAGTCAAATCTTGTAGGGGTATACATTCCAGTTTAACAAGCTTTCCATCAAGCTTGAAGCATGGTACCCTGATGAGAATTTTCACATCAAGTTCACTTCCGGACTGTTTCTACACATGAAAGGAGATGAAACTACTTAATATCGCATCCATGGAGCAAGCAGTTCACTTTCACTTGAAAGTAGAAGCTGATTTACATAGAGGAGCCATGCCAAGTTCATTTCAAGGCCATTTCAACTCATACACAAGGAGATGGAGCTGCTTAACATCACATCCATGGAGCAAGCACTTCAGTTTGACTTGAAAGTAAAAATCAATTTGCATAGGTGAATCCTCTGAGCGAAGCCATTAGCCACAGTAGTCACAATAAAAACCATCACCTAGCCTTCAACCTCTTTTCAAGAATGGTAATAATTGGGTTCAAGTTGAGGGCTGCATTGGAAATGGCAATGGAGAGTATTGTGAATAGCATAAAACTTATGGTCATATTGATGTCCCATCTTACACGCCAAGAAATCCAACGCACCTTTGTTAGAAAAGTAGCAAGAGCCTAATGCTTCAAAATCAAAGTAACTAGTCTCAACTCTTTTTTCCTTAATTGGTCCTTATGGTGAAGGTTTAGGATGGTAGCTATCAAAAGGTGCCTGTTGGTTACGAATCTGCCATGAGGAAAGGATTTGTTGTTATTGCGCCCTAGACCCGCAAACCAACATTGAAAGGCCGGAAGGAAGGAATGCCTTCCGTGCCAATCTCCGGAGAAGGCCGGCTTCCTGTGGGGGTTTTGAGGTTCAAGATAAGAGTGTAGGGAAAGAGATAAAAATGCAGAAAGGGATTCCAAATTAGATTGGAGTTGGGTGGGGGGAACTAACAGTACGGCAACGCATCAATCACCACTACTAACACCAATATAACCATAACACACCACTATGGATGCTGTCACTAACCGGTAGAACAGAGTCAGGTATATGTTTTGTATTAAGAGCCAGAAGCACAACTACAATGGTTCCCTAACAGACATTCCCTCCAAGGAACTAACAGTATGGCAACGCATCAATCACCACTACTAACAACACTATAACACAAAACATAACCAGAAAACTGCCACTAGCGTTTACCCTATGTATCCTTTAATTTATACATCCCAGGAATACCTGACCACCAAATGTCGGAGTCCAGAGTTCAGTACAACAACAAGCAATGATACAGGAAAACATGAGGCAGAAATGTCAAAGAGAGGTAGCATACAAAATAAAAACAATAGGACAGCACCAAGTGTATGTATTATATTAAAAGGCAGAAGCACAGCTACAATGGTTCCCTAACAGACATTCCCCTTCCACCACCTTACAATGAAAATGTGGTGGGTATTTATAGCCCAAAGTCCCCCCCGTTACATTAATGGGCACAAAGTCCCAGTCAAACATTAGCTGACAAAAGCAGCCGCAGAACTGTTGATGCTGACTTCTGTCGGGCTGGACTGTACTCTCGGCATGGTCTCCTTGAAGGTTGAACAGCTACGTGGCAGTGCGCTAGGTAGAACTTCACATTGACGAGGAATGCGGGTAGGCGAGGCGGTGGAAACTCACATCAGCCTTAAATGAGGCAGCTGGCATAAGTAGTGCGGCCCATGCTTGTCCTTTTGATCGGCATGTCTTGGCTCGGATCCCAAAGTTGGACACTTGTCGGATGATAATGCTTGACACATGTTTGCCTTGAAAGGCAGTCTATCCAACTTCACCCGGGATTAGAGCGCAATCGGGTAGCACAGGTGAAAAACAGCGTAGTCGGGTTGGCCTATTTCCCTACTGCGCACCGGTCAAAGGGCGCAGTCCGACTTCGCTGCGAAGTCGGGTTGCGCACCGGCACTTGCTGATTCTCACCGCTGTTCGGACTTCGCACGGACAAGGGAGCGCAGTCCGACTTCGCTGCAAAGTCGGGTTGCGCACCGGCACTTGCTGATTCTCACCGCTGTTCGGACTTCGCACGGACAAGGGAGCGCAGTCCGACTTCGCTGCGAAGTCGGGTTGCGCTCCAACACTTAGTCAATTTCTCTGCCAGACTGTTTCCAAGTGCGCTCAGGAAGAAGGGCGCAGTCGGACTTCGCACAAAAACTGGGCGCAGTCGGACTTCGCACAAAAACTGGGTTTCCTGGTTCTGCTTCCCGGGACCATAACTTTTGATCCGCTAACCCGATCGCCTATTATAATATATCGTCGGAAAGCTGGCGAGAAGATCTGCAATGATAAAATATCCAGAGCTCATTTTGTCCATTTTATCGCCCCTGTTTATGGCCCGCGAAAACCCGAACACCTCAGCATGCTCTTTACCGCTTTAAAGCTCCATATTTAGGCCAAAATTTATCAAAAGATTTAATGTGGCAAAATTGCCAACAGTGCCTTTTACACATAACTGTCAAATCAAGAACAAATTGGTGCAGTTGATCCTTCATAAAAACCATCAAAAAAATTATTTTCTTAGTGTTTAATTGAGAGATTCTAACTTTCTACTATACTTCATCCTATGCAATATTTGTTTGAATGGGTCCAGGAAGGTCATCCTACGTTGGCGACAAAGAACTATGGCACCACTTTTGTAATTGAGGCTTATATCCACACAATTGAGTGCATTATCACTTGTTTTGATTGTCAAAATATTCTTGTTGGGTCTTCTTATCAGTATGACCTTCAAACTATTTTTGGTGGCTTTCAAAAGGCACATAAGTTTTACAGGGATTGGAAAGTCTACAGGGTTATATCCTCATATCTTAAATTTCTTGATTTCATGGTGGCCAATAGTCAAATAAATCAATCTTCAAAAGGTGTCGAGTCTCTGCATGCATAATTCAACCAACGAGAACAAGATAGATACACTTCCCCATACTTCCATGCAATCTATGGTGGATGCTTACATTGACGTTTTTGAAGTGCCCAAAGGACTTCCCTTTTAGTGCATCATTCAACATACTGTTGATTTGATTCTAGGATTTTCATTACCTAATTTGATACCTTATGGGGCCTTTACCATAGATAGTGTTGGGTAGAATGCTAGATTAGGTATCTGCTGAAAGAAAGCAAGAACTTGGCCTTGTGGTTCTATTACTTTTTGGGGCCAACACAAGGATCAACTTAAATGGAGAATATGAAGAAATTATAGTATTGAACATTATAATGGTCATGAGCCACTACTGCCTTCCCACGATTGATGATATCATTGATCAACTAAATGGAGCTAAGTATTTCATGAAGATTGATCTCACTTTGTTATATCAGAAAGTTGAACAAGTAGCATGGTGACATATGCAATATAGATTTCAAGGTGAAGTCTGAACTTTAAAAGCAGGGGTGATGCATTTTGATTTAACCAAACTGCCTTCAACAGTCGTGCCCCAACAATATCATTTTTTAGCCTTATCTAGGTAGATCTTTTGTGGTTTATTTGGATGATATTGTTATCTTTTAGCTTTATCTAGGTAGATCTCTGCACTATGTTAAATATCCTTTGCTAGCATCTGGACTTTGTCATGCACAAGCATCATGTTTGTCTAGATCTTGACAAAGTGCTTTAAGTTTACCCATCATCAAGAATTTTCAAATTTATGCAAATTATAAGTGGCATGAAATTATTTTACACATTCATTTGCAACTGTTTACATATAGTTCATTCTCTACATTGACCAACCAGCGAATCCATTGGCCTAAAACCTGAAGCAAATTTGCAAAGGATAAAGGATACATTTTGTTTTGCTCCTGCGGTAATTCTCCTTGGTATTTAACAGGTTTCTGAAATTGAAGCAAATGCTTTATAATATGCCATAGGTATTGTTCATAAATAGGGAGGATATATAGTTGTGTATCATTTTGAGACTCCTACACAAGCCGAGTTAAATAATTGTACTTATAACAGAGTTTCACAACCTGAGTTAAATAAGAGTACTTAAAACCGAGTTTTGCATACTAGTTCAGGCACTTAATTAGAGACACCATTATCTCCTTGAAAAGAAGACCATTTTAGACATGAATAAACTATCACAGGTGCTTGAATTCTCAATCCAAGTTTGATGAACATCTACACTTGAAATAGGCATCATACATCTAACAATTCTGGTTAGTGATTATTTGTAAGAGCCAATAGACAATGAAATGAATTTTCTTAGCTGCCCACGTACTGGGTTCTCAACATTCTTGATATCAGTTAGGCTACTCACCTTGAGCTGCCCAATTGGGATTCGAAGACTATGCATTGTGTGCTACTGAAGGTATTGGGGAGGAACTATTTTGCCCTCTTGAATCTGTAAGAAGTGCTCATAGTAGAAAGACAGCTTGGGGGAAAGAGGAGCAACAGGAGAGATCCACGTGCATCTAGTGTACTGGAGATTAACATCCTTTCGGATCTCATGGAACACCTTCTCCTTACTAAGTTGAGAGGGGGGGAGAACACCCAAGGAATAATGGCGAAGCTTGTCTATCTGTATTTGAATGCTGGCCAGGAGGGTACAGACCTGACCAGCACCTTCGACCTCCCTGAGAACTCGGAGAGAGTTCCATTGAGGAGCGAAGAGCGAGGTAAGGGTACTGCCTGCAACCCGCAGGGGTATCCCCTAAAGTATGGATCCTGTGAAGATAACCGATAATCAAGAAGATAATCTCAAGCTGGAGAGGAGAGGCCCCAAACTCTACCAAAATAATAGAGCGGGGGACTGTGCCCTTGCGATGAATGAATCGTCGAAGAAAGAGTGTTTGTACTCATTCAACTCGTGACCACTCAGTCGGGCCAAGACTAGGAGCCCAAACCACTGATCCATAAGTAATAATTGGCTTGACCAAGGCATCAAAGATCCTCATCTTCACAAGTATATCTTGAAAATGTGCTTTGAAACAATTCCTCTCTAGCAAATATAGAGCTGCATACCCCTTACACACTCGGGCCTAGGCAGTGGGTTTCATACCAAAAGTGGGACCAGTGAAGAGAACCCCTAAGTACACATATGAGGTGGCGATCTCAACCTCTCGACCTTGGAAAAAGAAGTGGAGATGAGATAGGGCCTCTTTGGTAGTATTGAACACCATAACCTTGGTCTTAGAAAGATTCACCGTCAACTGTCTCAAGTCACAAAAAGTGGCAAGTGTGTCCAGATGACGCTGAAGCCCCTCAAGGGAGGAGGCCAAAAGAACGTCATCAGCAAAGAGGAGAATAGAAATCAGCACATAGTGGAGAAGGAAACCATCCTCTGCATGAGTGCTCTTCCAAATAAAAGTCTCAAGCTTGTTGATGAAGATCCCAAAAAGTGTCGGTGAAAGGGGACACCCTTGTTTCACTCCTATGGTGCTAAGAATAGTAGCTAAAAGCCCTTGAGGGGAGTGAAACCGACCCTTCATAGTCTCATATAACCGTGAAACCGCTGTCAAAAGCTGCCCAAAGATGCCAACTGACCGAAGTCTCTCAAGAAGTAAATGCTAAGGCACCGTGTTGAAGGCTTTCCTAAAGTCTACAAAGCAACAATAAACCTTCGAGGACTTGGAACGCGCCTCCTCAATAATAGCTCTGAGGACTAGAATGTGATTTGCTGATCTTGCCGAAAACCAGCTTGGCCAATAGCCTTGTGACCCTCCTCCAATCTCTTGGAGAGAAGCATCTCCAATGCTATGGCATAGAGCGTGGCAAAGATATGCCCAATCGTGATAGTCCTGTAATTATTGGGTTCATGGGGATGAACCCAATAATTACAAGACTATTGCCACTTGCATTATCGGTGATGTGACCCGGGTTCAATCCCCATGGTGGATGTGTATAAGAAGTATTACTCAAAAAAAAAAAAAACAAAATTATTGGGTTCATGGGGATCCGCTGCCTTATGGATGGGGTGGATGATATGCTGACTCCAGGAGTCAGGAAAACCAAAACAAACAGAGAGATTAAAGAGATCAGTGAGGGGCCCAACAAGAGGGTCAATGCCATGCTTCAGAAATTCCGCTTGTAGCCCATCTAAATCTGCTGCTTTGCTCGTACAAAGCTTCCAAATAGCCTTCCTGACAAGCCCAATAGAAAAGAGGTGGCACGAAGAAGGGGGGGAGGGGACAGTAATAGGAGGCTGATTTGGGATGGTATAGAGGGATGAGGTGTGAGTGGTCCAAGAGGAAATATTGATCCCATGAGTAATCCGATCATGGGGGAGGATAAGGCGCCAAAAGGATTTAGGAGACTGCTAAAGGGAGTGAATAAGATCAAGTCTATGCTGAGAGAGGAAGAGATGTTTCTTCTTCCGGATGAGCAGCCTGTAATCTTTGTGGGAGGTGGCTTTGAGTTGGGGAGAGTATTGAATAGCATGTTTCAACTTTCGGTGGGCAGACTTACATTCCTCGTCATACCAGATGTTCATGGGGCAATGACCGGGGGGACGAGGGCGAGGAGGGGGGCGGATGGTGTGGGGGTAAGAGTCCAACGCTGCTCTCCAATTGGCTTGGACCAAAAAAGTAGACCGATTGGTAGCAACGGGAAGAGAAGACAACCCAGGGAGAACCTGACGCAAGCGGTCCATGTAAGTGGAGGAATAGTAATAGTCAAAGTCAATAGACACTCGAGGGGTGGGAGTGGAGGAAGGGGGTGGAGGAATAATAGGAAGGGAAATAATGGAAAAAGTCAAAGAAAGAACGGAGTGATCAGTAAGGGGGGAGGGTTGTTAGAAACGCTGAACCGAGAAATGAACGGGATGAGGGTGGTGGAGGAAAGAGCATAGTCCACAACACTAGCCCCATTGCTGTGAGGAAAACAAGTAAACCCACTAGAGTTTGGAAAACGAGATAGGCCGTTGAGAATAACGAGCCTGTTGGATTCACCCAACTCCAAAAGATGCTTTCCGTAAGCAGTAACCTGTGTGTCGATGGAGGTTCGAGCAAAACCAAGGTCATCAGGATCTAATTCCCGAATCTGCATCTCGTCTGTTGTGAGGTCGTGGAGAGAAACCTACATAGATCCAATTTGGGCATTTAAGTCTCCCAACAAAAGCACCTCCCCTGAAGCCGAGTACCTAGTAATGTCATCATAAAGGTCCTGAAAAGGGTCCCCATCCGTGTGTATAGCAAAATTGGATGTGGTGGGGGGGAAGTAACAGGTGGCCATGAAGATATCCCGAAGAGGTGGGTGATGAAAAATTTTAATCCATAGAAATTTGGAGTGGGGATCTAAGGAAACTAGGGTCACAGAACCTTGGAGTCTATCCCTGTGTTGGCCTAATTGCCACATTTTATAAAACTTTTGGTTGTATGCAGTTTTGGGAGTTAAATCATTGTAAAACTTCTCTTTTTCCATGAAAAATGGTTAAGACGTTATTTTTGCTGTGTTTTCACCAGCTGTCTCCTTTTACTCAGAGCTGTTTTCTTTCAAATCCTGTAGTTTCTCTGTTTTTCTGTACTTTTCCTGTCGTTTCGCATGCAAAATTGTAAATGTTTTAGCATGGACGATGTTGTGGATGTGTTTTCTGCTTAAGGCTGTTTTCTGCAAATTCATTTCATTCTTCAGACATGGTGACAGTTCCCCGCAACTTAACGTGCTTCCCTTTCAAGAGCAATGAAGGGACACTTTCGCTCCACTGGTGGAGCTTTAGTGTTTTCGCTCCCAAGTATGGAGCGAAAGTTCCTATTAAATGGAAGGGGAGCAAACGACTAAGTCCTGGAAAAGGCATAAAGTGCTTTCGCTCCATAAAGTGCTTTCGCTCCATGTGGAGCGAAAGCCTCCCAAAAGAATTAATTGTGCACTGACCAGACTTTCGCTCCACTTGTGGAGCGAAAGGAGCGAAAGCTCCTTCTCAAAGTCCAGAAAAGTCAAAATCCTGGTCAAAGTTGTTGTCGCTCCACCAGTGGAGCGAAAATCAAACAAAACGTAGTGATTGGCAAGTATGAAGTCAAAGCGCAAGGAAAAGTCTAAGTCTTGGTCAAAGGTCCTGCCGCTCCACCAATGGAGCGAGAGGCCTTGTCGCTCCACTTGTGGAGCGAAACTCCCTGTCGCTCCACTTGTGGAGCGACACTCAAGAAAAGGTGCAAATTGTCTAAGTGTAAGGCCAAGGGTGCTTTCGCTCCACTTGTGGAGCGAAAGCTGGCCAGAAAGCAAGATTAAGGTTGAGCAAAGCAAGAGGATGCTTTCGCCCCACTTCTGGAGCGAAAGCGCTTTCGCTCCAATTATGGAGTGAAACTCTAGGTGGGCCCCAAACACTGCGGAAGCTGCCCAGAACCACCATTAACTGCTTAACCAACCCTGAAGTTGCGCTCCTAGCCGTCCGATCATGGTGGGTCAGGGGAACCTTCTACATTCAATGCTAAGTTATCTGCAGAATCAAATTTGTGTTGTTGAGTCGGTTCCGGATCAAATCTGCCTATCACCATCGCAGAAGTGGTTGGGCATTAATGTTTTAGGAGGCAGAATCCTCTATAAAAGCTAGTCTTTTCTCTATAACTAAGGATGGACAATCTCTGCTAGAAAAGCAACTGTATATCTTGAAATCTACTTTCGAAATACAGACTTCTGGTTCCGGTCTTAAATCTGTTGTCTTGTGTATGCCTTCTATCATGTTATTTCTGTTAAGTTAGTCTCTTTGTCATTCAACTTTAATTCTGTTTTCTGGATTTAGCTGTTTGTAAAGGATTAATTCTGGAGTACCCCTGGAGGTTATGCAAGTGAGAAGGTTTAATGTTGGTTTTTGTTAAAGGTCTATTGTTTTGATTGTTGTTGGTTCAGGTATTAGTTGTGTATGATGCTTCCTTTCCATCACCTCGTATTTCAGGCTTTTAGCCTCTTTTCCCATTCCTTTCAGTAATTTCCCTCTCTTTTAGCATCTTCCCTAACCCTTATCTAAAAAAAACCAATTTTACTTTCGGAACCAGCCCTACTGGAGATTGTCACGGAGGACATTCATTTCCTTCGGACATTCAATGCTTGGCAGCGGGTCTAGGGCGCTATAGACTTAGAAAATCTGCATCTAGGCCGATTTGATCGCCAACAGTTTCTGGCACGCCCAGTGGGACGCAGACGTTCCACGTTAAAAGCAGTATTAAGAAGTTGTTCATCTTATTGCTGTCAAATATGAACATTTGGCGACTCAGCTGAACTCAGACGCCTTCGAATCTTGAAGACCAGTTTTAAAGCTACGCCTTCATGCACACGAGATGGAGAGTTAAAAATACAGAAGAAGAAGTCGAGTTCTTCGAGCTTGACATCGACGCTTTGGGAGAACATCCTAGAGTGGTCTGACCAAATATCCCGTTAGACGGGACATATTCGCAAGTAGGTGTAGTTGCTTTGCAGACTCCAAGTCCTGCCAGCACAACAACTAGCTTGCCCCCAAATCCATCGAGTTCTCCAGATCATCAGAATCCTCTAGTTCAACCGAATGTTCCAGTTCAGCCAGCTCAACTAAATCCGCCAATCCAAATGGCGCAGCAAGCGGTCCCCAGGGAATTCGCCGCATGGAATCATTTGGGACCTTTAGCTTTGACGGCTCAGAACATAGTCCGCCAGCAACATTAAAAGCTTTTACCCACATACGACGGTACGGGGAAGACAACTTACGAGCATGTCCAAGACGTTGCCGAACTAGAAACTATTCACCACATCTTCGAAGAAGATATTATGGTGAGACTGTTGGTCCTCTCCCTCTGAGGTAAGCTCCTCTACTGGTACCGGTTGCTCCTGGCCGGCACCATCACTACATGGGACCAACTGGAAGAATAGTTGATAAGGGGCTTCAACGAACAGGCGGACCCCTTCTCTCTATTGCACCAATTCACCACTATCTAGAGGCATCCTCAGGAGGAGGTAGCTAACTTCAATGTCACGTTCGCTTGGACCTGGCAGAGAGTCACTGCCGGCCTTCGACCAACCTCGGAGCAGGCGACGTTCTACTACTTGAGAGCTTTCCATTCTGATATAAGCATGAGCATTCGGCATGCTAATATCAACACGTTCCCTGCCCTGTATGAGCAGGCGCAGAAGGCCGAGGCTGACCTGATAGCCATCAGAAAGTTGCCTCCGAAGGTGACTACGCCGATTTGTCCAGACTTTTCCCAGAACATGTATCCCAATGCATCTTTTTAGTCTATGCCTCCACCCCCGATGTACTCCAATCAATCATGGAATCCACCCCCTCAGAATCAAGCGGTACCCACTCTGCAGTATCAAGTACCCGCAGTTCCTCAGCTCCCGACTCCTGTCCAATATCCGGCATTGCCTGCACCATTGGCGCCATTGCCATCGCTCGCGACTCAAGTAGTTTTAAATGCAGACCAAGTCAAGGAGTTGCATGATTTGCGGGCATCAATGAAGACAATGGCGAATCAGATGATCGTCATGAGGAGGCAAGATGACCAAAGCTTCCAGTCAAGGAGATTCCCTCCTCCCCCGATCACTAGGGAGCAAGCCGCTTCTGACAGGAGGGCTCCTGAGAGAAACGCAACAGTGTTGGAAAGTGCAGAATTCGGTTCATCCGGCAGCACTTACTGGTGTACCACGTGCAATGATCCGCACAACGAAGAAACTTGCATGGTGCACCTCAACTATGTCCAGATGCTGATTGGTGGCGCTTACGACGGCCAAGTCAACATGATAAGAGAAGTTGGTCATAATCTCATGATGCATTCCGTCGAGCAAGTCTCAGTCCTCACCAAGGCTGGGAAGAAGCCTATTGAGGTAGATCTAGCCCATATGGATCTGCTAAAAGTGCCTGCTACACCTAAGCCACGGAGTGAAAAGGCCCAATCGCCAACGAAAGCTCCCGATCCAATGACGACCTCAGATCAGTCCGACTTACTGAAGGACTACCTGCCGCCCCGAGCTAGAGAAAGGGGTTTCCAACCCAAAGCTTTGACTTCGCAGCCACAAACCAAGACCCGAGATCAAGCCAGGGAGAAGCTTCGATACCCCTCACTGACCAAGCGTCAAAGAGTGGATGCCACGCAACAAAACTGGAATAAGTACGAGCCTGCAAAAGGAGTCGGAGAATATGGCACTTCGGCGTACAACATAGTCAAAGAAATGAAAAAGGCACCCGCCAAGGTAAGCCTTTATGACGCCCTCTAGCTTCCCGGTCAAGTAGACCTTTTGCAAGAATCTCTCGAGTCTGCCAAAGACAAGGAGAGTAGGCCGACGTAGACGGTGTTTGCTCAGCCGTTGACGATGTCGACCACAGGTAAGAATAGGCCCCCGCCATTCTACATTTTCCTTCGGATGGAAGGATGGATCGTGCATAACTGCATGATCGACTCTGGCGCTGCAACAACCGTCATGCCCAAAGCAGTATGCGACATCTTGGGAATGGAGTATACCTGGAGCATCCCTGGGGTGCTGCAGCTAGACGGGACTCCCGTAAAGACGGTGGGAGTGATCAAAGACGTTCCGATCCAACTCCACAAAATGCTGCAGGTCACGGTCATTCAAGAGATCGTGGTAGTTGACCTTGAGCCATACTTCAGTATGTGCCTCTCAAGAGAATTTACAGCTAAGTTGGGAGGCTATCTCTCCCTCGACTACTCGCATTTGGAGATCCCCTTTAAGGGGACAAATTTAAACTCTTCAACGAGAAGCCTACCGGTTTTCATGTTGAAAAACTTGAAGACGAGGAGAAGGGCTCGGTCTCTGTCAACTTGATGACAAAAGAAATGCAAGAGGTGGATTTGATGGAAGAATATCTCGGTGAACTCCGAGTTAAAATTAATTCTCCATGACCGATTTTAATGCCATCATCGGGACGGATTTAGGGTGTTACTCCCTCACTAAGCCTGAAAAGGCCGAAATGAAAGCCCTTGAAGAAGAGCTCCCGATGCTTGATGAGCTATGGAAACTGTACTTCGACGGCGCGCAATGCAAGAACGGCGCCGAGGCTGGTGTCGCTCTTATAGCTCCATTGGGCGAACAAAAGATTTACTTGTACAGGCTTGCATGAAGCTGTATGAATAATGCAGCGGAGTATGAGGCTTTGTGCCTCGGACTTAATAAATCCGAGAAACTCGACATCAAGCAGTTGCAGATATTTGGGGATTCCGAATTAATCTGCAACCAAGTAACAAACAAGTGCATCTCCAAGCAACACTATCTAAAGGCGTACTGCAACGAGGTGTGGGATTTGCTTGAATCCTTCACCACACTGATCATCAAATCGATTTCGCGAGAGCGAAATAAGCTTGCGGACATCTTAGCCTCCATTGATGCCCGGTTCTTACCGGCAGACGATATGATGCATAAGCCGAAAACTGTGAGGCTGATTTATAGGCCTTCTGTGCCTGATAAAAAGATCCACTGGCAAGTGTTCGACAATGACGAACAACTTGTCAATTTTTTGGTTAATGAAGCGTCCTCGCGAAGAAGAAATCCGAGAAGCCGAGGCTGAAATCGAAGAATCCGAAGCTGAAATCGAAGAAGCCGAAGCTGAAATCGAAGAAGAAGAGGCCGAAGAAGAATCCACATCTTCGGATAGTTCCGATACTGAGTACACTACCGGGTCAGAAGCAGACATGGCTGCTCAGCAAGATGATGATGATCTCTTCCCAGCAGTGGACTCTATGGGGCCCTTGGCCCTAGCCAGACAACAAGTTGTGCCTCCTGCTGCCTTAAAATCTATCCCTACGTACGACGGCTACGGCAAGATGGCGTATGAACACATCCAGGACATTCTCGCCCTGGCTGCGCTACATTCGATTACCAACGAAAGTGTGAAGACCCGTCTGCTAGCCCTTTCCCTTAGGGGAAAGCTTCTCTACTGGTGGAGATCACTGCCAGAGGGATCCATCACAGGGTGGCGATAGTTAGCCGGCAGACTCGTGAAAGGATGCAACGAGTCTGCTGACCCCTCTTCCTCGTTGCATCAGTTCCAAAGTATTCAGAGACACCCCCAAGAGGAGGTGTCAGACTTCAACATTCGGTTTGCGAGGTCTTGGAAACGAGTTCCTCGCGAACTCCGACCGTCAGCAGGACAGGCCGCCTACTACTACCTGAGGTCTTTCAACTCAGACATTTGCCTGCTGCTGAAGGTCGCCAGAATCAACACATTCCCTGCTCTGTACGAGGCTGCCCAGCAAGCTGAAATGGATATCATTTCCATCGGCAGGCTTCCACACAGAGTACAACCACCCATCTACCTTGATTTTCCCCGATCACAGTATCCGTCAACTTCTGGTTTGGAGCCGTCCACTTCAGGACAACAACCCCAGCAGCAATGGAACTCGGCGTCGGTCGTGAACCCTTACGGCCCGCCACAAATTCATTATCCGCCTCCTCGTCCTCCACGTTTTCCAGCACTTCCTGCTCCTCCACAGCATGCACAATATTCAACTCCTCCTCCATTGGCTGCATTGCCTCCCCCAGCTCAGTTACCGCCGCCTCCCGATCATGATATTCAGAATCAAATTCTTCAGGAGGTACGGGCCCTGGCATCTGGCTATCATACCATGTCTAACGACATGACTGTTCTGAAGAAGAAGCAGGCCCAGATGGACCTGGCTCCAAGGAGGCCATATCCGCCTCCGGCGTTGACAAAAGATCGGCCCCCCGAGCAACATTTGCAACGGCGGCCCCCTCCGAGGAATGCTGCCATTGAAGAGGAACCTGGTACTTCTGACCAGGTCAACCTGGTGCACCACGTGCAATGACCCGCATGACGAGGATGATCGTACACTGCACCAACACTACCTCCGGACCTTGGTCGGCAGCGCCATTGAGGACGAAGAGCTCTACATGATCCTGGGCGACGAAAGCAATTTCGCCGTTTCAGACGAAGTTCCGATGCCGCCTCCTGCCAAGGAAAACAAGAAGTCTGCCGAAGTTGCAGCCAAGCCTTTAAAGGTGTACGCCCGAAGAGATAAGGCGCAACCTGAGGAGCTACCGCCCTACAAGAGACTGTGGCCTTACACAGCCAAAGACAAGGCTCCTCCGGCGAAGACTCCCGCAGTCAAGCCTCCTGTAGCCAAACCTCTTCCGGCTAAAGCTCCCGCTACTCAGCCTCCAGCTGAAACAAAAGAACAAGCTCAGGAGAGGCTGAGATATCCGTCTCTGACCAAGAGACAGAGAGTTGAGGCCACTCAACAGTACCGGACGAAGTATGAGCCGGTGAAAGAAGCACAAGGAGCAAGCACTCCGGGCTACAGCATAGTAGACGAGCTGAAGAGAACTCCCGCAAGAATCAGCATGTATGATGCTCTTCAGCTCCCAGGTCAGGTTGATCTGTTGCAAGAATCTCTGAAGATTATGAAGAATGGCAAGCAGATACAACCCGCTGTCCTGGTGCAACCCCTAACAGTCTCAGCCACTGGAAAGAACAGACCACCTCCCTTCTATCTGTCACTACGGATGCAAGGGTACATAGTACACAACTGCATGATGGACTCTGGTGCTTCGACGACCATGATGCCAAGAGCCGTTTGCGATGAAATCGGGATGGAATACACAAGGAGCAGCCAAGGCGTGCTACAACTAGACGACACCCCTGTTAAGACAGTTGGTGTCATAAAAGACATCCCCATTCGGCTGCACAAAGCTCTCGACATCGTGGTCATCCAGGAGGTCGTGGTCGTCGACTTGGAACCCTACTTCGGCATGTGCCTCTCTAGGGAGTTCACGGCGAAGTTGGGAGGGTATTTATCTTTGGACTACTCGCACATGGAAGTGCCCTTCAAGGGAAGGAGACTGAAGATTTTCAATGAGAAGCCTTCCACTTACTTAGTAGAGAAGATACCCGGAGGAGAGCCTGAGGATTGCATGGTTCAGCTGTCGGAGGAAGAACTGGTAACAGTGGACATGACAGAGCAAGCTCTCGAGCAGCTGCAAGTAGAAGATGAATTCTCCTTGCGGGACTTCAACGCTGTAATTGAAACTGAGCAAGGCTGCTACACCATTGTTCAGCCTGAAAGGCTCGACAAGTCAGCCAGGAGAGAAGTAGGACCAGCACCTGAAAAGCTGTGGAAGCTTTTCTTTGACGGCGCACGATGCAAAAATGGCGCCAGTGCAGGAGTACTTCTGGTTTCTCCAATCGGGATCCAGAAGGATTACACCTACATGCTGGCCTGGAGCTGTACAAACAATGCTGCGGAGTATGAAGCCCTGTGCTTGGGTTTGCGAAAGGCGGAGAGACTAGGGATTAAACATCTTCAGATCTATGGGGATTCAGAACTGGTGTGCCACCAGGTCACGAATAAGTGCGCCTCCAAAAAGCACTATCTCAAGGCGTACCGAAATCGGGTCTGGGATCTGATGGAGTCTTTTGACTCGTTGAATGTCAAGGCTATTTCACGAGAGAAAAAGAAACATGCAGACATTCTGGCGTCTGTTGGAGCCAGGTACATTCCGGTTGATGACACTGTCCAGAAGCCGAAGCCGGTTCGTACTATTTACAGGCCTTCTGTGCCTGATAAGGACACCCACTGGCAGGTGTTTGACTGTGACGAGGAGATCGTCACATTTTTGGTAAATGAAGCCTGTGCAATCGAAGGTAGAGACCCTGATGACGAGCAATACGAGGGGTTAATACAGTTAAAGAATAATCATGTCCCAAAAGGACTGATTACTCTTGAGAGTCTATTTGATCGTAACGACAGAGCCATATCTCACCGGATCAAAGTAGACCCGAGCAGTATGTCGACCTGGAGCTGGAACCTGGAAAATCAATCAAGGTCGGGACAGACTGCACCACAGAGGAACTCGAGCAGATCAGAGCATTGTGTCGAGAGTTCCCGGACATAGTAGCCTGGAGCTACCAGGACTTGAAGGGGTATGATAGGGAAATAATCCAGCATACCATCGAGCTAGAAGATGGCGCCAAGCCATTCCGGCAAAAACAGAGGGCCGTCAATCCAAAAATCGAGGCCATGATGAAGGCCGAGCTCTTGAAGATGCTGGAAGCCAAGATCATCTACCCCATCAAGCATTCATCCTGGGTTGCGAACTTGGTTCCCGTGAGGAAGAAGAACGGAGACATTCGTCTCTGTGTGGACTTCAGAAATCTGAATCAGGCCTCCCTCAAGGACCATTATCCGCTGCCCCAAATTGATCAGATCCTCCATATAGTTGCTGGAGCCCAAAGATTTTCCCTCTTAGACGGTTTTTCGGCTACAACCAGATATGGGTCAAGGATGAGGACCAGCATAAGACGGCGTTCACCACCAAATGGGGAACGTTTGCCTATCAACGCATGCCTTTCGGCTTATCCAATGCTGGCGCCACATTCCAAAGAGCCATGGACCTGGCCTTCCGAGAGCTGCTCAACAAAGTGATTGTCATCTACTTGGATGACATGACCGTGTTCTCTCACAGGCGAGAAGATCATGTTCCCCACCTGCGGCAAATATTCGAAAGGTGTCGTGAATTCGGCATCTCCATAAACCCGAAGAAGTCTGTCTTCGCGGTGAAAGAAGGAAAGTTGCTGGGGCATGTCATCTCAGAAAAAGGCCTAGCCATAGACCCTGACAGAGCAGAGGCCCTCCTCCGCTTGTCCCCCCCAATTGATAAAAAAGGGCTGCAGTCCTTCTTCGGCCAAATCAACTTCGTGCGGAAGTTCATACCGGACTTCGCGCAGGTAATCAAGCCCATGGCCGAGCTGCTGAAAAAGAATACTGAGTTCTTATGGACTGAAGAAAGGGGGCAAGCCTTCGAGGAGATCAAAGCTCGAATTGCACAAGCGCCGGTGTTGATAAACCCGGACTACTCCAAGGATTTCATCCTGTACGCGGTGGGAGAACCAGAGAGTTACGCCGCAGTCCTGACCCAAAAGGGAGATGATGGCGAGGAGCGCCCCATTGCATTCCTGAGCCAAGTAATCCAGCCACACGAGGAAAAGTACAACTTCATAGAGCGGCAGGTTCACGCTGTCATGAAATCTCTCCGAAAGTTCAGGCACTTTGTCTCCCAGAGTAAGATCACTGTCTTTGTGATCCACCCGGACGTTCAAAGCTTCATCATACAAGGAGAACCGGGTCACAAGAGAGCAGGATGGATTGCCAAAATCCAGGAGTTCGACATCGAAGTGCGGCCAACCAAGCTAGTCAGAGGCCGGGCCTTGTGCCAAGAGCTAGCCCGAAGCGCGGCAGCCGAGATAGCCGCCTGCGAGTGGGAGGATCTAGCAACACGCATCAACCTAGCCAACTCCTTACCCGAGGAGTGCGACTGGACAAATGAACTGGTGAGATACTTCTGCACCGGAAGATGTCCAGACCACATGAATGCCTCACAAAGAAGGAGGTTTCGGTTAGGTGCTTTGAAGTACACTCTTCGCCTCGAGGGGCTTTATTTTAAAAACATCGACGGCATCCTGTTGCGGTGCGTCAGAAAAGCAGACCAGTCCAAGGTCCTCGGAGAATTTCATTCCGGGATGCCTGGAGGTCATCATTCTGCAAGGCCCACGGCCTTGAAAATAATCAGAGCTGGGTACTACTGGCCTACTCCGTTCTGACGTACGCTCATGCGGTCTGTACCAAGTGTGATCAATGCCAGAGATTTGCTGGCAGGAACAGAAAAGCACCCCTACCCCTTCAACCGATCCAAGCCGAGGCTCCGTTTCAGCAATGGGATCTGGATTTCATCGGGGTGATTTCGCCGAACTCTGCAGCGTGCCACAAGTTTATCTTAACCGCCACCGACTACTTCACGCGGTGGGCAGAGGCGATCCCCACGAAGAATGCTGACCAAGAGACGGTCATCAGGTTCCTTGAAAGCCTGATTACCCGTTTCGGGGTCCCAGAATCAATAGTGACGGACAATGGTCCGGGGTTCGCAGGCGCAATACTCACGGAGTATACCAGCAAGTTTGGCATCTATCACAAGATGTCTTCCAACTACTACCCACAGGGGAACGGTCTCGCCGAGTCCACCAATAAAAATCTGCTGAAGATCATTCGAAGGACAGTGGAGAATAACAAGAGGACTTGGCACCTACTCCTGAATCGGGCGCTATGGGCGGACAGAATTTCATTCAAGAAGTCCATCAAAACGTCCCCCTATGCGCTCGTGTACGGCAAAGAAGCTGTCTTGCCGACTCACCTTGAAATACCCGCTCTCTGGATGCTCGATGAGGAGAAAGGCAGTGGGGACCCGGTGGAAGACAGACTTTGCCAACTGCTGCAGTTGGAGGAGGACAGAGAGAAAGCGTACCAGGCCTTCACGAAACATGCTGAAGCAACGCAAGGCTGGTTCGCGGAAGGCACCACAGCCTGAGTTTTCAAAATCGGGGACCTGGTGCTCAAGTGGGACTCGTTCAAGGCCAAACCCGACAACCATGGAATGTTTGATGTGTGCTTCGGGACATGGAGGGACACCCTCTCCCCATTCCCGTCAACGGGTTCCACCTAAAATTGTACCACCACTGAAGGCGCCCGAAGGCGTCCTTCTTTGTACAGACTTCCCTTTTTGTATTTTAAGTTTTCGGCATGTAAATATTCCAGTTTTCAGTTTTAATTTCTAAGTAGCCCAAGTCTGAGGCAAAAACCCGACTTCGCAGCGAAGTCGGGCAGCGCTCATCAAATGGGGCGAAGTAGGGAAGAAGGCAGTCGAAGAAAAGGCTAAAACGTCTAAGTCTGGCTGCCCAACCCGACTTCGCAGCGAAGTCGGGTTGCGCCCCCTCCAAAGGGCGCAGTCGGGCGGCAGACTACAAAGAAACGCCAAGAGTCGGACCGCGCCCCGTTTTCTGGGCGAAGTCGGACTGCGCCCATTTTCGGGCGAAGTCCGAGTGCGCTCTCACTCTCGGGCGCACCCTGGGTGATCCGATAAAAGGAGCTGAAAGCGCCTAAGTGTAAAATCCAAAGTTCGCCCAATTTCCCGGGCGAAGTCCGACTGCGCCGATTTTTTGGGCGAAGTTCGACATGCGCCCGTTTTCGATGCGAAGTCCGACTGCGCCCCGAATTTTGGGCGAAGTCCGAACAGCTCACCACGCAGAACGAAAAAATCACAAGTGTGGGCCCAGGGCGAAATTCGGCACGAGGCTAAATTGGGTGCACAGTGACGTCAGCGGCGACACAACAATCAAGGAGGCTTTAAATGATTGTGCAATTACCAATGAGGATGCATTTAAAGGGTAAGGCGCCTTTTTGGGGGCTAACGACTAATAAATCATGTTTTTGAAAAAAGCCCATGCCCAGCCGCCAAGATCATAACGCCTCCACCAACCCAAAGCAAACTGCCCTAACTCCCTCCTTCGCGCCATTAATGAGCAGTCACTGTCTACAAAAGGACCCTGGCACGGCCAGAAAATTCATAAGTTCGAAGCTGACTCCCGGACTGCAGAGAATAAGCCTGACAAGTTCAGAAGTATTTGTCCCTGTCTGATTGTTCCAACCAGGATGGACAAGGGAAAAGCGCCCGTACGGGCGCAATCAAGTGTAGAAACGCGCGAAGCTGGCAAGTCTCCCGAGTCCAGCGACCATGAGAGCGCAGCGCCTCAGAAGGGCAAGAAAGCAAAATATAGAACAAAGAGGCGCGTAGCTGGCCAGACTCCGTCGCCACCAATCAATCGTCTGTCCGGGTACAAAGATGGTTCGTTCTCCATCAGTATCACGAAGCTGCGTCTAACGATCGCAAAGTGGGTGGGTAAGGTCCCGCCTTCTCACCACCTCGGAGCTGCATATAATTCAAATCTTCACTAGTTCCTGTGCCCTCCGACTCACTGGTGTCCGGAGCTAGTTGAGGTGATTGCCAAATATTATAAACCAGCTGCGCGGCAAATATGCGATAACAGAGGAAGGGTGTTGTTCACTCTCTTCCGAGAAAGCGTCCAGCCGGCGTTCGCCCCAGGGCTTCAGTACAGCCCAGACGTAATTGTCAGAAGGGTGAGCATCGAAGAACAGACTGGCAGATTTTCGCAGATGAAGCGGATGAGAGAGTTTCTTAACTCAGAGCTGAAGACTCTGCTGAACCCTGGGCAATGGCCAACTGGCCCCATACCACTGGACCGTTTCAAAAACAAGTACATCTACATCATCCTGGCATGGGTCCTCGGCTGCGACTCAGACAGAGTGGTACGGCCGTTCCAGCTCGAAATGGCCGAGTGCATCCTGCACGGGGAGTTCTACGACTCTACGGCGCAAAAGAGCGGGAAGCGCCCAATCTTCTACGACTGGGCGGACTGGTTGGCCTACGCAATTCATGCGAGCCTGGTGCGACTACAGCAGAAGCAGTCAACGAACTTCCGGTTTTGCTCATTCCTCACATGGCTATGCCTGTACCATATGCATTACCGGATGAACGTCCCCGACCTGAGGAAAACGAATGAACAAGGAGAGCCGCTCCCTATGTACGAGTGGATCGAGGTCCTGTATCGGAAGGGCTCGTTTTACGATTTTAACATCCAATTCCTAGGTCAGGCCATGGGACTGTTCAACCGTGGCGCAACTCGCCCACCAGCGGCTATGACGAAGTCCCTGCGGGAAAATGAGTTCGGAGATACCTTCAGGCTGACCCAGGGTATTGTCGTCCGAATCTACGGATTCAAGGGAATGCCGTGTTTGTTGCCCTACTTCTGCACAGACCATCAGTTCGGGATAGAGGTGGCGCGGCAAATGGATTACGTCGAAGAGGAATTTGGCCAGGGAAAGAAAAGGGGTCACATATTTAAATATCCTATGACCTGGTCCAATGTCCAAGTCTTCGAAATAGGGCAGCACGTTTATCTTGAACAAGAGCTGCTGGAGATGGGCCTGATTATGCTGCCGCAGCGCTGGAAGTACGACCCAATCGGGGTCCGGGGAAGGTTCACACACATCTGTCCCAGACCTGAGATCATGCAAGAAAGGAGAAACAGGACAGGTGCAGACCTCCACTGGCGCATTCATTTGATGCAGTCATGGCCACCATGGCATGAGTTTTACTGCGAGGAGGTCACTTATGATCCGGAACGAAACCCGGACCATCGGATGGAGTCAGCTGGTTTCAAAAGATTCCTCGCTAATGTGGCGCCGCTCAACTGGCATAAAGACAAAATCCTCGAATGCTGGAAGATGAGGTGTCGCACGCAGCACGACAAATCAGGTCGGAAGAATCTTGCCGTTGATGATGAGTTTTCGGCACTTTATGATCAACACGTCGACACGTGGCAGCCCTTCGAATTTCGCAATTGCGTTCCCCGAGGCGCAAACATAAGGTATAAAAGAAGGGCTACCTCTCAGTCATTGTCAACCCCGGCGACTTCCAGCGCAACTCCTTCCAGCAGTCAAGTGGGCCCGATGCAGCCTGTTGCTCCTGAGGCAGTGCCCGAAGCGGTGCAAAGTTCAGAACGGTCAACTCCTGAGCTGGCCCCTCCTTCAGAGAAAACATCCACGCTGCCAGCCAGTGGACCAAGTGCGGCAGGTATCCTCCCAGCGCGACCCAGGTACAAATTTACCGTGGGGACATCAGCGCCTGCCCCTTTATTGCCGCTTCCTTCAGGACCAACCGCAGCGTCGGGAGAAAAGAAAAGGAAAAGGGTCGAGAGGACCAAACGTCCCAAGGAGCCAGTGCAGCAATCAGCCGCAGAGCAGCCGCAAGCAGCAGCGCCGGAGGTTGTCTCTTTAGACAGCCCCGAACCAGAAGCACGTACCCAGGCCGCGACCATCCCTCCAGCATCGGCTCAGGCGGAGCCCGCAGGTACGTCCTCTGTGCCATTTGCCCAAGTCCATGTCGGCCCTGCAGAAACCCCAACCTCCGCTTCATCAGGGCAAGCCGTAGCCGCATCCTCTGCATCTCAAGCCACTCCACCGTCTAGCGGCCCGCACTCGTTTGACCAGTTTGCTCAGGATCCCAACGCTTTTCAATCCCTGGGTCAAACCCTAGAGCCATCACCCGCGGTTAGTGCTGAAGCCGCTCCCTCATCTCCACATCCTTCGCCCCAACCAACTGAAACCCTACCAGCGCCGTCTAGCCAAACCCCTGTCACTCCTAGGACCCGGTCGCCCTCGAAGGTAACCACCCCCTCTGGTATCCCACCGACTTCATTGTTCGCGGGAAAAATGCCGCAGCAGGCCCAGGAGCTGGAAGATCTTGATTTCATGAGCATCACTGAGGACCAGCCTCTGGCAATAAGAGCCGCAGGGGGGTCTGCCTCCTTTCTTCAAGGAGTTAAGCGCAGAAGGGCCGAAGGGATAGCCGCCCCGGTCAAACGCACAAAGTTTGACCTAAATCGGAGAGTGCTTACGACAGAAAAGCTGATTCCTAAGGTGAAGAAGCCTCTCCGCGACATGACCGAGGCAGACTACGAGCTTCAGACCAAGGAGAAGAACTTCGATGATATCAACGAAGAGTACGAGATCCGCGGTATTCGCCGCAGAACAGACAACCTCCTTGTCAAACATCTCGAGACCCAGGAGGCGCTTTTCCAGCTGCAGAATACCACAAGGCAGCTCGAAGAAGACTTGGCGAGGGCTACCGCGCAGTTGGGGTCAGCACAGCAAGAAGTTGAAGACCTTAAGGCCCAGCTGACCGCCTCCCAGCAGACATCCGAGCAAGAGAGAAAAGCAGCACTAGAGCAGATTTCACAACTGCAAGGTTCGCTGAAACAGGCGCAGTCGCAGCTCGCAGAGAAAGCATCACAAGCGACGGCCTTTTCAAAGAGCAAGGCGAAAGAGATGCGCGCAAGTCTGCTACAAGGTTGCAAGCCCAACCTTGTCAAATCCTTGTCAGTTCTGGATTTCGTATCCAAGATCGAGGAGGTATCTGCCCAGGGCAAGCCTGTGGTAGAGGAAGCCGAACACCAGGCGAGGCAACGGCTGGACCTGGCTACGAAACTTGAGGAGTTAGAGCGCGATGGCTTCCAAATCTCCCCTATGTCACAACTTGCCTCAGAGTGGGCAAATGCAAGGGTAACCTTGCACGCTTATTTTGCCAGGACAGAAAAGATCAGAACGGCCAGGAAGGCGCTAGGCGCCCTAGAGCATGAAAGACACATCCTCCTGGCACCCTTTCACATTCTGTCCGAGCACGGGTGTCCGAGTTACATCAGAGATGGTGAGTTCCTCACCCTGGAGCAGGTTAAGGAGAACTGGCTGTCCTTTGAGGCAGATACAGCTGAAATCGACAGCTGGACAGAACCAGTTCAAGAAGCGCAGGTCACTCAAATGGTGGCTAAGTACTGCAAAATCAACTCTTCTCTCGAGGAGTTGGGCAAAAGATTTAACACCATTGACCTGCACGCGGTCGCTGCATTCCATGCAGTACTCAGAGAGATCAGCGACCCCTCTCCTTTCCAAGCCGCAGTCTGGGATCAAGCTAAGGCTGTGGTCGAACGCATAAGCAAGCTAGAGGCCGAAAGTGGAGAGCCTTCAGATTCAGAAGGCGAGACTGAGGAGGCAACTGGTGAAAGCGAACATGAAGAAGAACAGTTGCCGCGAGGGAAGCAACCAGAGCAGCAAAAGACAAGGGAAGGAAGTTCCTCTGCACCCAAAGGATAAAGGCATGGTTCATTGCGTCGAGGCGAGCTCGACACCCCGCGAGCCGCCAGGAATGTTGCCACATTTTGCACAGGGGTGCCATGTTTTTGGTTTCTGCAAAAGAGCTGCTCTTTTCCTTCCCTCCTCATTTTCCCCTTCTCCTTCTCTCCCTTTCTTCCTCTCCCTCACAGCTTCATTCCCTCTTCTTCTTTCCCCCTTTCTTCCCCCAGTAAAGCTTCAGCAAGTGTGCCTTGAAAAGTTTCTAAGTGTAGGGCGACACCCGACTTCGCAGCGAAGTCGGAGTGCGCCCCTCAGCTGGAGCGCAGTAGGGAACCCGAAGTGCGCGAAATCTGACTAAGTGTCAGGGGTGCAACCCGACTTCGCAACGAAGTCGGGGTGCGCCCTTCTTCCTGGGCGCACTAGGGGAATCATTCATCAGAAAAATGGCTAAGTGCTGGGGCAACACCCGACTTCGCAGCGAAGTCGGAGTGCGCCCCTTTTCCAGTGCGCAGTTTGAACAGCGGATGAAGACAGCCAAACACCGGTGTGCAACCCGACTTCGCAGCGAAGTCGGAGTGCGCCCTTTGACCGGTGCGCAGTTGGGTAAAGTCAACCCAGAAATTTGCTAAGGCAAGAAGGCCTTCCAACTGCGCTGTTTTCCTCCTGCGCAACCCGATAGCGCCCGGATTCTCGGCGAAGTTGGATAAATTGCCTTTCAAGGCAGACACGTGTCACACCTCAACATCTGACAAGTGTCCATCTCCGGGATTCGAGCCAGGACTTGACCGCGCAAGGACAAAGCATGGGCAACACTACCGGCACCATCTGTCATCATTTAAGCCGATGTGAAGTGCCATCTGCCGCACCTACCCGCATTCCTGTTGACCGAAGACTTGACCCAACGCGCTGCCACGTAGCTGTACCGCCTTCAGGGACACCATGCTGCAAGGACAGTCCGGCCCGACAGAAGTCAACATCAGCAGCTCCTCAGCCGCTCGTGTCAGCTACTGTCTTGTCTGGGACTTTGTGCCCATGAATGTAATCGGGGGAAATTTGGGCTATAAATACCCACCACTTTTCCATTGTAAGGTGGTGGAAGGGGAATATATTGCTAGGGAACAATTGTAGTCGTGCGTTTGCCTCAAATACAGACATATACTTGGCTCTGCTTACTGTCTTTTATCTTGCATGCTGCCTCTCCTTGTCATTTCTGCCTCATGTTTCTTGTGTCATTGCTTGTTGTTGTACTGAACTCTGGACTCCAGCATTTGATGGCCAGGTATTCCTGGAATGCATAGATAGAGGATACATGAGATCGCTGATAGCTGTAGTTTCAACGTATGTTTGTAGATGAATGCTGTTAGTAGTGGTGATTGATTCGTTGCCGTGCTGCTTATTCCCCCCACCCAACTCCAATCACATTTGGAATCCCTTTCTGCACTTTTATCTCTTTCCGCATTTTTATCTCTTTCCCTGCACTCTTATCTTAACAAACCCCCCATAGGAGCCGGCCTTCTCCGGAGATTGGCACGGAAGGCATTCCTTCCTTCCGGCCTTTCAATCTGGTGGGCGAATCTGGGCGCATTAACAACAAATCCTTTCCTCATGGCAGATTCGTAACCAACAGGTCTCACTCACCATCAGGAACATATAATGACAAGTTATGTTTGAAATGAGTGTTGCAAGGTTTCCTATGGCACTTCCAATCTGTCATAAAAACCTAAAAGCCTTTCGAGTGAAGAGGAGAATTAATCATGTCCTTTTCCATTCTTTTCGAGTGGTCCTTTTGACCCTTCGAATTCCCTAGAGTGAAGCTGCCATCCATTCTTATTAAACAGCACTTATTTTCTCTTTATTAGACTGATCTTAGTTTATCTTTTCTTGTTTACTTTTTGTCCCCTTTTTTTACTACTTTGGCTTGAGCCTCGATGTAATCTGCTCCTTCTTTCTTTATTTAAGCTTTGATTTATAAGCTGAAAAACATATTATGTGAAGTGAGGGGAGTAACTTCATAATACTGAAAACCGTGGCTATAAAGATGTTATAGCACTATTACTAATTTGCCACAAAAGATGGATGTTTATAACATCGAGAAGTCAAATTAAACCATGGAAACATGATAGGCCATGAAAATCACGAATATCATCTCCAGCAAGTTTTCCCACTTTATGAGAAGAAAAAAATGCGAGACAGTTATTATGTATACTCAACTGAAAACTATTGCTTTAACACATAAAATACAAAGGGTAACCAGAGTCAGTGCATAAGCCTTGTCCCATTGTCTTTTTCCTGCATGTTGGCTATCCACAGTTTCTCCATATAAATGCTTTGATTGTATGAAATCTTTATAACCTCTCTTTAGCGCATGGCACTGTTTCTTTTTTTTTTTAAATTAAAAACTCTTATATACTTCACTTTGGCAGTTGTATTCAAATCTTAAAAAAATTACAATTTAGATGACACCAATTAAAATTGATTCTCAAAGTGCAAATCACAGCCCTTACATCGAAAGCATTTTTCAACTCAGGTCATGGCCTGGTTTTAAAGTTTCATAATTCATTCACCATAGTAATAAACTATAATTGATGATATTTCAACAAACTGTATAATGGGATTGTATGTTAGTGCACTTATAACACTGTCCTATTGGTTTGGTCCCTGTCTTATTAATGTACTAGATATTATGTGGTGCCATAATGAAGTAATGCAATTCATAAAAGCATATTTTGGTCTTCATCTGTATTTTGGTTCCGTTTGTTCTGTATTCCGATGTCAACTTGTAGTGACATCCTTGTCTTCATTTGTCTTGACTGAAAATGAACCTTACATATGAATCAGTTGTGGAACAATCTTCACATCTTTTGAGCATGCATGTGCAAGGATGTGGCCAGTGCCTTTCAGAAAATAGATTACAGAAAGCCTGGATTTTTTTTTTTTGGTTTTATCACAGCAATAGATATGTACTGATTTCAAAATATGTGCTTTCAACCAATATTTATATTGCCTTTTAAACTGATGAATGCTTCATCCTGTTTGCTAGGAAAATTCACCTAGGATCATGCAAAATGAAATCAAGAAACTCAAAAGAACTAGGAAAGGAGAGGAAGGTGGCAAGGGTGAAGATACAGAGAATAAGAAAAACCTTGATACTGAACTGCACATCAAACAGGAATGTTTGGAAATGGCTATAGGAATGACTGCTCAACCAGATACCCTTGTAAATTGGATGAGCCGGGAGGAAATACAACTTCCAGATTCTGATAAATTCAAGGAAAGTGATTCTGAGGAGGAATCTGATGAGAGTGATGATACAGATGATGATGATTCCGACAATGCATATGATGAAGATGAAGTGGAGGAATTTGAGCATGTAAAAAACAAGGACACTGCAAAAAATATGGAAGTAAGGCAAAAAGAGAATGAAGGAATGGAGATTCACGGATTAGAGAGTGTGTGTATTGTTCTGCATGATGGGAAAAATATAGATGCAAATGTAGAGGTGAAGGAGGAGCAAGATGAAGTTCGCGTCCTATCTGTTGCTGATTCTCATATGAAAGATGCAGGAGATGAGAAGAAAGTCAAAAAAATGAAGAAGAAGAAAGAAAGGAGGAACCAAAGAATATACGAAAAGACCTTGTACAGTGAGAAACATTCTGGTTATGAAATGGGTCCATCAAAAGCACCAGGTGTTCTCCTGTCATATAAAAAGCCACCAAAAACAGCTTTTTGTCCTAAGGAGGTTAAGAGGATTATGGAATCACGAGTACTTGCACTTAAAAATGCGCAATCACATACAATGCGTAAAATTATAGTGTTTGCTTCTCTGGGAATACGACATGGTTGCGAAGATATGTATGAACTGGATTTCAATCATTTTACTGTTCTCAGAAAAGGGAAACCATATGTATCTCCAAAAGAACCTGGGGTATGTGATCCGTGTTATATTTGCACTTATGAATTTGTTTTGTTCTTTCAGTATGAAGTCTTTTTATTCTAGTGATTACTCATCCAAAATATTTATGCTTATTCATTGTTGCCCTATGTGTATGTGTGTTTGTATTATTACATTTTACATACAATTGAACTTTGTTGTGTTTCTTTTTTAATTTACTTTTGGAGATTGTTTTGACTCCCCCTAATGCTACTGCACCTAAATGCACTTATCAGGTGCTATTGATCTACCTTAGTCACTTGTAAACATTAATATAATTTCTTTCTTTCTTTCTTCTGAACGCATGCCATAATATGGGTGTTCGTGCAAAGTTCTCGAAACAATGCAAAGCAAACTTTTCGTCTTAAAGGTAATTAAATATTTTGAGAAGAATACTATCATCTTGTGGAATCTTTGCAATCAATACCTTCACTGGCATTTCTTCCCTAAAATTTCAACTATTTATCCTCTCATTTGCACAACCTGCATCTTCTTTTTTTACTCACATTTGACATGATAGTTTTTGAATATAAATATGTAGGGTAATAACAAATATTTTGAAATTGGTGCATTATGTTTAGCATCTGAATTATAAAAGAAAACAATAAGAATATATTCAGAGGGATTGGTTAGTGCAACTATGAAATATTTCATACTTTAAAGGAACATAAGACAAAGAGCACATGAACATTGGAAAAAATACCTATGATATATGGTGATGGTTATTTATGAAGATGAGTACATCTTATTCTAAAGAATTTCATAAACTAGCCATGAGAGGATCGAATGGAACCAACTTAAGATCTAGATTCAGCAAAACAATGACCATTCAACTGAGCAATGCAATAACTAAAAGGCACAAAAACAAAAACATGAAGATATGGAGTGGTATCACAGAACACTTATAGTACACTAAAGGATTGAAAAAGAGGAATAGTATGTAATGTCACATGATGTGTCAATTGAGATATTTATGCATACTAGGATTCATTTCATGGATCCCAATACTGTCACACACGAGCATATTATTGGTCTATGAATATTACAAGGGTCGGAACAAATTATAATAAAATACTATGCACCAGCCCATGACCATAAGTGAAGACATATTCCACCATTATCATCAACTGTGACGTGCCATTTTCATTATGACTTTCACCATTGGTCTGCAACATAAGATGTATAAGACAAACTTGTAAACAGTTCACCCTGATTTAAAAACAGACCGTCTTCCTTCTTTCCATAATTTATGTAACCTGTCCTATCACCCTTTGCTATTGATGCTATTTCTGCCTCCAATTTTTCTTTTCAGATCCCATTTTTTGAAGTTTTGTTTGCAGATAACGAAAAGAAAACTGGTTCACTTTCAAGCTCTGAAATCATTCCTTTGGTTTATCTCCCCACTGAACAGTGTTGATTGAAATGGCCACAAAGTGTTTCTCCCTCTCTTTTCCCTTGCTTGCTGGTTGTCTTATCTCTTTATCATTATTTGCAACATGTTAGGGTTCACCCATCTGTGGGTCCATCCCTCAAGGATGTGATTAGATCTTGTACAGCAGTTTAGTAAAGTTCACTCTAGTTTCTACTTTAATTTCTTAATGGTTTCTTGGTATCTACAGTGCTTTGTAACAGCTCTTTATGTTGAGTCCCATTGACCTACTTTGACCATTTGTGGACACTAATAGTATTATCTTATCTTATTTAGTCTCTTTAAGCATTGTGATATACCCGTAAGTTTTCTGTTTTCCTAATCAAAGAGGCAATTGTATCCCTTTTATTCTTCTTCTTTGTATGTTTTCCACAGTCCAATTGGCCAATTTTGGGCACCAATGGACATTAGCACTTAACAATAGATATTAGACCAAATTATAGCTCAAGTTCAGCAAGAGACTATATTATGTAAATAGTAAATCTGAACATGTATAAAACTAGCAGATGGGGAGGTCATTTGGCCTTCTCTTTGCATGGATTGTGTTTATGCAATGTAACTGATTTTCTGTTGTACTTGAAAGGACAATATTATTTTGCCAGAACCAAGGGAGATAACACCTCAAATTCTGAAAAGTGTCATAACTCTTAGTCAGAATTCTGTTTTGCTAAATCAGAGATCATCATGGCAAGAAAATACAGCCATGACCTTTTCCAAAATATTGTGGACGGTTTAGCAGATACCTCCAGTAGCTGGACGCATGGCACATTCTGGCATGACAAAAAGGTTGGTTGGAAAGGTCCGGTTAACTCCCTGATATGTTTGGGACAAAATACACATTGGAGCTCTGCAATGATGTCGAAAGTTGTTCCACTGCAGATAGTGTGGCTTGTTACCATATATATCCATTGTCCATGCTTCAACTTCAGCTTCTGAGTGAATATCTTTATTGTCAGTAGGTTTTTACCAATACGAGGTAACTTTCTCTCTTCAGTAGCAGTTTGGCTTGCTCTTACTAGTTGTTTCTTACCAATTGACCTCTTTAAAAACTTGGGTAATAATGAACATGCTCTACATATTTAGCACCTAAAGGTTACACTTTTCTGCATTATGCACATTCCAAGGGTGATGGACAACAAAAGCAGCTCAGCATATGCTAATATGTTTCAGTCAATTTGTTACCTTATAGAGAAGACATTTTAAAGTTGTTTTTAACTTAGATTTACCAACAAGGCCTTGTCTAATGAATCGCAACATTTATAGAATCATTTAACAAGTGTATATTACACAGTTTGGGAAGTGTTAAAGGTCAGGATCATATCAAGTTTGTAAATTGCTAAGTCGCATATAATTAAGTTCAATGGTAGTTGAAATCTGTCCCTTGAAAACCTCACTAGCGCATCCAATTTATCATAATAAAAGCAGAAAGCTTAATGGGAAGTGTTAAAGGTTAGGAGTTGACCTTTCTGAGCTTTGCGCCGCTTCGGGCACTGCCTCGGGAGCTACGGTCTGCATCGGGCCCACTTGGCTGCTGGTCGGAGTCGCGCTGGAAGTCGCTGGAGTTGACAATGACTGAGAGGTGGCCCTTCTTTTATACCTTATTTTTGCGCCTCGGGGAACGCAATTGCCAAATTCGAAGGGCTGCCACGTGTCGACGTGTTCGTCATAAAGTGCCGAAAACTCATCATCAACGACAAGGTTCTTCCGGCTTGATTTGTCGTGCTGCGTGCGACACCTCATCTTCCAGCATTCGAGGATTTTGTCCTTATGCCAGTTGAGCGGCGCCACCTTAGCGAGGAACCTTTTGAAACCAGCTGACTCCATCCGATGGTCCGGGTTTCGCTCAGGATCGTAAGTGACCTCCTCACAGTAAAATTCATGCCATGGTGACCATGATTGCATTAAGTGAATGCGCCAGTGGAGATCTGCACCTGTCCTGTTTCTCCTTTCTTGCATGATTTCAAGTCTAGGACAGATGTGTGTGAACTTTCCTCGGACCCCGATTGGGTCGTACTTCCAGTGTTGTGGCAGCATAATCAGGCCCATATCAATGAGCTCTTGTTCAAGATAAACGTGCTGCCCTATTTCGAAGACTTGAATATTGGCCCAGGTCATTGGATATTGAAATATGTGACCTTTCTTTTTTCCCTGGCCCAATTCTTCTTCGACGTAGTCCATTTGCCGCGCCACCTCCATCCCGAACTGGTGGTCAGTGCAGAAGTAGGGCAGCAAGCACGGCTTTCCCTTGAACCCGTAGATTCGGACCACAATGCCTTGAGTTAGCCTGAAAGTATCCCCGAACTCATTGCTCCACAGATACTTCGTCATAGCCGCCGGTGGGCGAGTCGCGCCGCGGTTGAACAATCCCATGGCCTGGCCCAGAAATTGGATGTTAAAATCGTAAAATGAGCCCTTCCGATACAGGACCTCAGTCCACTCGTACACGGGGAGCGGCTCTCCTTGTTCGTTCGCTTTCCTCAGGTTGGGGACGTTCATCCGGTAATGCATATGGTACGAGGCATAGCCATGTGAGGAATGAGCAAAACCGGAAATCCGTCTACGCTTCTGCTGCGGTCTCACCGAGCCTCGCATGAATTGCGTAGGCCAACCGATCCGCCCAGTCGTAGAAGATTGGGCGCTTCCCGCTTTTCTGTGCCGTAGAGTCGTAGAACTCTCCGTGCAGGATACATTCGGCCATTGCCAGCTGGAACGGCCGTACCACTCTATCTGAGTCGCAGTCGAGGACCCATGCCAGGATGATGTAGATATACTTGTTTTCGAAACGGTCCAGTGGTATGGGGCCAGTCGGCCACTGTCCAGCTTTTAGCGAAGTCTTCAGCTATGAATCCAGGAAATCTCTCATTCGCTTCGTTTGAGAAAACCTGCCGGTCTGCTCTTCGATGTTCACCCTCCTAATAATTGCGTCTGGGCTGTACTGAAGCCCTGGGGCGAACGCTGGCTGGACGCTCTCTCGGAAAAGAGTGAACAACACCCTTCCTCTGTTATCGCATACCTGCCGCGCAGCTGGTTTGTAATATTCGGCAATCACCTCAACCAACTCCGGGCACCAGTGGGTCGGAGGGCACAGGAACCAGCAAATATTTGAATTATATGCGGCTCCGAGGTGGTGGGAAGGCGAAACCTTACCCACCCACTTTGCGATAGTCAGGCGCAGCTTTGTGAGACTGATAGAGAACGCACCATCTTTGTACCCGGACAGACGATTGATTGGTGGCGGCGGAGTCTGGCCAGCTACGCGCCTCTTTGTTCTGGATTTTGCTTTCTTGCCCTTCTGAGGCGCTGCGCTCTCATGGGCGCTAGAGTCTGGAGATTCCTCAGCTTCGTGCGGATCTTCGCTAGATTGTGCCTGTACGGGCGCTTTCCCTTTATCCATCCTTGTCGAGACAATCAGAGACAGGAACAACAGCTTCAGAGCTTGTCAGGTTTATTCTTTGCAGTCCGGGAGTCAGCTTCAAACGCTATGAATTTTCTGGCCGTGCCAGGGTCCTCTTGTAGACAGCGACTGCAATCATTAATGGCGCGAGGGAGGGAGTTAGGGCAGTTTGCTTTGGGTTGGTGGAGGCGTTATGATCTTGGCGGCTGCGCATGGGCCCTTTTTTGAAAAACGTACTTATTAGTCGTTGGCCCAAACGCACCTTACCCTTTAAATGTATCTTCATGGGTAATTGCGCAATCATTTAAACTCTCTCGAACCATGTGCCGTAGCTGACGTCACTGCCATCAATTGGGCACACTTTCCAAAGGACCTTGTAATTAATTAACCCAACTTCGCCATGTGTCGGACTTTGCCTCGGGCCCATACTCACAAACTTTTGGCGCTCTCCGTGATGAGCCGTTCGGGCTTCGCCCGGAATTGGAGGCGTGGTCCGACTTCGCCCAAAAACGGGCACAATCCGAACTTCGCCCGAAAAACGGGCGCAACTTGGATTTTACGTTTTGCGCGCCAGCTTACCCAAGGTGCGCCCAAGAATGGGGGCGCACTCGGACTTCGCCCGAAAAACGGGCGCGGTCCGACTTCGCCCACCAACATGGGCGCAGTTCGACATTAGGCGTTTCTTTGTAGTCCGCCACCCGACTGCGCCCTTTGGAGAAGGCGCAGCCCGACTTCGCTGCGAAGTCGGGTGGGCAGCCAGACTTAGGCATTTCAGGCATTTCAGCTTTCTTTTAACTGCTCTCTTCCCCTCTTCGCACCATTTGATGGGCGCTACCCGACTTCGCTGCGAAGTCGGGTTTTTGCCTCAGACTTGGGCTACTTAAACTATAAATAAAAAACTGAAATATTTACATGCTGAAAAACTGGAAATACAAAAAGGGAAATCTGTACAAGGAAGGACCCTTTCGGGTGCCTTCAGCGGTGGTACATCTTCAGGTGGAACCCGTTGACGGGAATGGGGAGAGGATGTCCCTCCATGTCCCGGAGCACATATGCGTTGAACTGATTAACCCGGGCAATCTGATAGGGGCCCTCCCAGAGGGCATCGAACTTTCCGTGGTTGCCGGGCTTCGCCTTCAACGAGTCCCATTTCAGCACCGGGTCCCCGATTTTGAAAACTCGGGCGGTGGTGCCTTTTGCGAACTAGCCTTGTGTTGCTTCAGCGTGTTTGGTGAAGGCCTGGTACGCTTTCTCTCTGTCTTCCTCCAACTGCAGAAGTTGGCAAAGTCTGTCATCCACCGGATCCCCGCTGCCTCTCCCTTCGTCAAGCATCCAGAGGGCGGGTATTTCAAGGTGAGTTGGCAAGACAGCTTCTTTGCCGTACACGAGCGCATAAGGGGACGTTTTGATGGACTTCTTGAATGAAACTCTGTCCGCCCATAGCGCCCGGTCCAAGAGTAGGTGCCAAGTCCTCTTGTTCTTCTCTACTGTCCTTCGAATGATCTTCAGCAGATTTTTATTGGTGGACTCGGCGAGACCGTTCCCCTGCGGGTAGTAGTTGGAAGACATCTTGTGATAGATGCCAAATTTGCTGGTGTACTCCATGAGTACTGCGCCTGCGAACCCCGGACCATTGTCCGTCACTATTGATTCTGGGACCCCGAAACGGGTAATCAGGCTTTCAAGGAACCTGATGACCGTCTCTTGGTCAGCATTCTTTGTGGGGATCGCCTCTGCCCACCGCGTGAAGTAGTCGGTGGCGGTTAAGATAAACTTGTGGCCCGTTGCAGAGTTCGGCGAAATCACCCCGATGAAATCCAGACCCCATTGCTAAAACGGAGTCTCGGCTTGGATCGGTTGAAGGGGCAGGGGTGCTTTTACGTTCCTTCCAACAAATCTTTGGCATTGATCACACTTGGTACAGACCGCATGAGCGTCTGTAAACAGAGTGGGCCAGTAGTACCCAGCTCTAATTATTTTTAAGGCCGTGGGCCTTGCGGAATGATGACCCCCAGGCATCCCGGAGTGAAATTCTCCAAGGACCCTAGGCTGGTTTGATTTTCTGACGCACCGCAACAGGATGCCGTCGATGTTTTTAAAATAAAGCCCCTCGGGGCGAAGAGTGTACTTCAAAGCACCTAACCGAAACCTCCTTCTTTGTGAGGCATTCATGTGGTCTGGACATCTTCCGGTGCAGAAGTATCTCACTAGTTCATCTGTCCAGTCGCACTCCTCGGGTAAGGAGTTGGCTAGGTTGATGCGTGTTGCTGGATCCTCCCACTCGCAGGCGGATATCTCGGCTGCCGCGCTTCGGGCTAGCTCCTGGCACAAGGCTCGGCCTCTGATTAACTTGGTTGGCCGCACTTCGATGTCGAACTCCTGGATCTTAGCAATCCATCCTGCTCTCTTGTGACCCGGTTCTCCTTGAATGATGAAGCTTCGAACGTCCGGGTGGATCACAAAGACAGTGATCTTACTCTGGGAGACAAAGTGCCTGAACTTTCGGAGAGATTTCATGACAGCGTGAACCTGCCGCTCTATGAAGTTGTACTTTTCCTCGTGTGGCTGGATCACTTGGCTCAGGAACGCAATGGGGCGCTCCTCGCCATCATCTCCCTTTTGGGTCAGGACTACGGCGTAACTCTCTGGTTCTCCCACCGCGTACAGGATGAAATCCTTGGAGTAGTCCGGGTTTATCAACACCGGTGCTTGTGCAATTCGAGCTTTGATTTCCTCGAAGGCTTGCCCCCTTTCTTCAGTCCATAAGAACTCAGTATTCTTTTTCAGCAACTCGGCCATGGGCTTGATTACCTGTGCGAAGTCCGGTATGAACTTCCGCACGAAGTTGATTTGGCCGAAGAAGGACTGCAGCCCTTTCTTGTCGATTTGGGCGGGCAAGCGGAGGAGGGCCTCTGCTCTGTCAGGGTCTATAGCTAGGCCTTTCTCTGAGATGACATGCCCCAACAATTTTCCTTCTTTCACCGCGAAGACGGACTTCTTCGGGTTTATGGAGATGCCGAATTCACGACACCTTTCGAATATTTGCCGCAGGTGGGGAACATGATCTTCTCGCTTGTGAGAGAAAACAGTCATGTCATCCAAGTAGATGACAATCACTTTGTTAAGCGGCTCTCGGAAGGCCAAGTCCATGGCTCTTTGGAATGTGGCGCCAGCATTGGATAAGCCGAAAGGCATGCGCTGATAGGCGAACGTTCCCCATTTGGTGGTGAACGTCGTCTTGTGTTGGTCCTCATCCTTGACCCATATCTGGTTGTAGCCGGAAAAACCGTCTAAGAGGGAAAATCTTTGGGCTCCAGCAACTATATGGAGGATCTGATCGATTTGGGGCAGCGGATAATGGTCCTTGAGGGAGGCCTGATTCAGATTTCTAAAGTCCACACAGAGACGAATGTCTCCGTTCTTCTTCCTCACAGGAACCAAGTTCGCAACCCAGGATGAATGCTTGATGGGGTAGATGATCTTGGCTTCCAGCATCTTCAAGAGCTCGGCCTTCATCATGGCCTCGATTTTTGGATTGACGGCCCTCTGTTTTTCCGGAATGGCTTGGCGCCATCTTCTAGCTCAATGGTATGCTGGATTATTTCTCTGTCATACCCCTTCAAGTCCTGGTAGCTCCAGGCTACTATGTCAGGGAACTCTCGACACAATGCTCTGATCTGCTCGAGTTCCTCTGAGGTGCAGTCTGTCCCAACCTTGATTGATTTTCCAGGTTCCAGCTCCAGGTCGGCGTACTGCTTCGGGTCTACTTTGATCCGGTGAGATATGGCTCTGTCATTCTGATCAAATAGACTCTCAAGAGTAATCAGTCCTTTTGGGACATGATTATTTTTCAACTGTATTAACCCCTCATATTGCTCGTCATCAGGGTCTCTACCTTCGATTGAAGAGGCTTCATTTACCAAAAATGTGACGATCTCCTCGTCACGATCAAACACCTGCCAGTGGGTGTCCTTATCAGGCACAGAAGGCCTGTAAATAGTACGAATCGGCTTCGGCTTCTAGACAGTGTCATCAGCCGGAATGTACCTGGCTCCAACAGACGCCAGAATGTCGGCATGCTTGTTTTTCTCTCGTGAAATAGCCTTGACATTCAACGAGTCAAAAGACTCCATCAGATCCCAGACCCGATTTCGGTACGCCTTGAGATAGTGCTTTTTGGAGGCGCACTTGTTCGTGACCTGGTGGCACACCAGCTCTGAATCTCCGTAGATCTGCAGATGTTTGATCCCTAGTCTCTCCGCCTTTCGCAAACCCAAGCACAGGGCTTCGTACTCCGCCGCATTGTTTGTACAGCTCCAGGCCAGCCTGTAGGTGTAATCCTTCTGGATCCCGGTTGGGGAAACCAAAAGTACTCCAGCACCGGCGCCATTTTTGCATCGTGCGCCGTCAAAGAAAAGCTTCCACAGCTTTTCAGGTGCAGGTCCTACTTCTCTTCTGGCTGACTTGTCAAGCCTCTCAGGCTGAACAATGGTGTAGCAGCCTTGCTCTGTTTCAATTACAGCGTTGAAGTCCCGCAAGGAGAATTCGTCTTCTACTTGCAGTTGCTCGAGAGCTTGCTCCGTCATGTCCACTGTCACCAGTTCTTCCTCCGTCAGCTGAACCATGCAGTCCTCAGGCTCTTCTCCGGGTATCTTCTCTACTAAGTAGGTGGAAGGCTTCTCATTGAAAATCTTCAGTCTCCTTCCCTTGAAGGGCACTTCCATGTGTGAGTAGTCCAGAGAGAGATACCCTCCCAACTTCGCAGTGAACTCCCTGGAGAGACACATGCCGAAGTAGGGTTCCAAGTCAACGACCACAACCTCTTGGATGACCACGATGTCGAGAGCTTTGTGCAGCCGAATGGGGATGTCTTTTATGACACCGACTGTCTTGACAGGGGTGCCGTCTAGTTGCAGCACGCCTTGGCTGCTCCTTGTATACTCCATCCCGATTTCATCGCAGACGGCTCTCGGCATTACGGTCGTGGAAGCACCGAGAATCCACCATGCAGTTGTGTACTATGTACCCTTGCATCCGTAATGATAGATAGAAGGGAGCTGGTCTGTTCTTCCCGGTGGTGAGAATGTCGGGGGTTGCACCGGGACAGCGGGTCGTATCCGCTTGCCATTCTTCATGGTCTTCGAGGATTCTTGCGGCGAGATCAACCTGGCACGGGAGGTGAAGAGCATCGTACATGCTGATTCTTGCGGGGGTCCTCTTCAGCTCGTCTACTATGCTGTGGCCAGAAGTGCTCGCTCCTTGTGCTTCTTTCGCCGGCTCATACTTCGTCCGGTATTGTTGAGTGGCCTCAACTCTCTGTCTCTTGGTCAGAGACGGATATCTCAACCTCTCCTGAGCTTGTTCTTTTGTTTCAGCTGGAGGCTGAGCAGCGGGAGCTTTAGCCGGAAGAGGTTTGGCTACGGGAGGCTTGACTGCGGGAGTCTTCGCCGGAGGAGCCTTGTCTTTGGCTGTGTAGGGCCACAGCCTCTTGTAGGGCGGTAGCTCCTCAGGTTGCGCCTTATCTCTTCTGGCGTACACCTTTAAAGGTCTGGCTGCAGCTTCGGCAGACTTCTTGTTTTCCTTGGCAGGAGGCGGCATCGAAACTTCGTTTGAGACGGCGAAATTGCTTTCGTCGCCCAGGATCATGTAGAGCTCTTCGTCCTCAATGGCGCTGCCGGCCAAAGTTTGGAGGTAGTGTTGGTGCAATGTACAGTCATCCTCGTCATGCGGGTCGTTGCACGTGGTGCACCAATTGACCTGGTCGGAAGTACCAGGTTCATCCTCTATGGCAACATTCCTCGGAGGGGGCCGCCGTTGCAAATGTTGCTCAGGGGGCCGATCTTTCGTCAACGCCGGGGGTGGATATGGCCTCCTTGGAGCCAGGTCCATCTGGGCCTGCTTCTTTTTCAGAACAGTCATGTCGTTAGACATGGTATGATAGCCAGAGGCCAGAGCCCGTACCTCTCGAAGGATTTGATTCTGGATATCATGATCGGGAGGCGGTGGCAAGCGAGGCTGGGGAGGCAATGCAGCCAATGGAGGAGGAGTTGAATATTGTGCATGCTTTGCGGAGGAGCAAGAAGTGCTGGAAAACGTGGAGGACGAGGGGGCGGATAATGAATCTGCGGCGGGCCATAAGGGTTCACGACCGGCGTCGGGTTCCATTGCTGCTGGGGTTGCTGTCCTGAAGTGGACGGCTCCGAACCAGAAGCCGACGGATACTGTGATCGGGGAAAATCGAGGGTAGATGGGCGGTTGTACTACGTGCGGAAGCTTGCCGATGGAAATGATATCCATTTCAGCTTGTTGGGCAGCCTCGTACAGAGCGGGGAATGTGTTGATTCTGGCAACCTTCAGCAGCAAGCAAATGTCTGAGTTGAAAGACCTCAGGTAGTAGTAGGCGGCCTGACCTGCTGACGGTCGGAGTTCGCGAGGCACTCGTTTCCAAGACCTCGCAAACCTGATGTTGAAGTCTGACACCTCCTCTTGGGGGTGTCTCTGAATACTTTGGAATTGATGCAACAAAGAAGAGGGGTCAGCAGACTCGTTGCATCCTTTCACGAGCCTGCCGGCTAACTGTCGCCACCCTATGATGGATCCCTCTGGCAGTGATCTCCACCAATAGAGAAGCTTTCCCCTAAGGGAAAGGGCTAGCAGACGGGTCTTCACACTTTCATCAGTGATGGAGTGTAGCGCGGCCAGGGCGAGAATGTCCTGGATGTGTTCATACGCCGTCTTGCCATAGCCGTCGTACGTAGGGATAGACTTTAAGGCAGCAGGGGGCACAACTTGCTGTCCGGCTAGGGCCAAGGGCCCCGTAGAGTCCACCGCTGGGAAGAGGTCATCATCATCTTGCTGTGCAGCCATGTCTTCCTCTGACCCGGTAGTGTACTCAGTATCGGAACTGTCCGAAGATGTGGATTCTTCTTCGGCCTCAACTTCTTCAATTTCAGCCTCGTCTTCTTGGATTTCAGCCTTGGCCTCTTCTTGGATTTCAATTTCAGCCTCGTCTTCGTCAGCCAGCCTGACGCGCTCTCCTGGAGCGGCAATGTCAATTTCGTAAAGGTCAGACCGATCTCCCGGATTCCTTGCTCGCCACCTTCTTGTTAGCATGAAGGCGTTAGGACCGGTCTTCGCGGACTTAGAGAATATTCAGATTTGCAGAGTCGCCAGGTGCTCTGATTTTGAACAGCAATGAAGCGAGCACTAGTACTTCGATTCTGTTTGGGGGTGGGAAACTACCATGTCCCACCGGGCGTGCCAGAGAAACTGTTGGTTACGAATCTGCCATGAGGAAAGGATTTGTTGTTATTGCACCCAGATTCGCCCACCAGATTGAAAGGCCGGAAGGAAGGGATGCCTTCCGTGCCAATCTCCGGAGAAGGCCGGCTTCCTGTGGGGTTTTGTTAAGATAAGAGTGCAGGGAAAGAGATAAAAATGCAGAAAGAGATAAAAGTGCAAAAAGGGTTTCCAAATGTGATTGGAGTTGGGTGGAGGGAATAAGCAGCACGACAACGAATCAATCACCACTACTAACAGCATTCATCTACAAACATACATTGAAACTATAGCTATCAGCGATCCCATGTATCCTCTATCTATGCATTCCAAGAATACCTGGCCACCAAATGCTGGAGTCTAGAGTTCAGTACAACAGCAAGCAATGACACAAGAAACATGAGGCAGAAATGACAAGGAGAGGCAGCATGCAAGATAAAAGACAGTAAGCAGAGCCAAGAGTATGCTTATATTTGAGGCAAACGCACAGCTACAATTGTTCCCTAGCAATATATTCCCCTTCCACCACTTACAATCAAAACGTGGTGGGTATTTATAGCCCAAAATTCCCCCCGATTACATTCATGGGCACGAAGTCCTAGACAAGACAGTAGCTGACACGAGCGGTTGAGGAGCTGCTGATGCTGACTTCTGTCGGGCCGGACTGTCCTTGCAGCATGGTGTCCCTGAAGGCGGTACAACTACGTGGCAGCGCGTTGGGTCAAGTCTCCGGTCAATAGGAATGCGGGTAGGTGCGGCAGATGGCACTTCACATTGGCTTAAATGGTGACAGATGGCGCCGGTAGTGTAGCCCATGCTTTGTCCTTGCGCGGTCAAGTCTTGGCTCGAATCCCGAAGATGGATACTTGTCGGATGCTGATGCGTGACACGTGTCTGCCTTGAAAGGCAGTTTATCCAACTTTGCCAGGAATTCGGGCGCTATCGGGTTGCGCAGGATTAAAACAGCGCAGTTGGAGGGCCTTCTTGCCTTAGCAATTTTTGGAGTTAACTTTACCCAACTGCGCACCGGTCAAAGGGCGCACTCCGACTTCGCTGCGAAGTCGGGTGTCGCACCGGTGCTTGTCTTCTTCCTTTGTTCGGACTTCACACTGGAAAAAGGGCGCACTCCGACTTAGCTGCGAAGTCGGGTGTCGCCCCCAGCACTTAGCTGATTTTCTGACAGACTGTTCCCCTAGTGCGCCCAGGAAGAAGGGCGCACCCCGACTTCGCTGCGAAGTCGGGTGTCGCCCTTGACACTTAGTCAAATTTTCAATTATTTCTGTCCTGCTGCGCACTTCGGGTTCCCTACTGCGCTCCAACTGAGGGGCGCACTCCGACTTCGCTGCGAAGTCGGGTGTCGCCCCAACACTTAGAAATTTTTCAAGGCACACTTGCTGAAGTTTTATTGGGGGAAGAAAGGGGGAAAGAAGAAGAGGGACTGAAGCTGCGAGGAAGAGGGAGAAAGGGAGAAATGAAGAAAGGGGAAAATGAGGAGAAGGGGAGGGAAAGAGCAGCATACATGCAGAAACTAAAAACATGGCACCCCTATGCAAAATGTGGCAACAGTAACTATTAAGGACCCCTTCCCAATCCCATTCACAGACTCCATTCTAGAAGAGGTAGCAGGCCACGAGATATATTCATTTTTGGATGAATTCTCGGGGTACAACCAAATCAGCATTGCGGAGGAGGATAAGCTAAATACAACCTTTGTAGTGGAGAACGGGATATACGCTTACAACCGAATGCCGTTTGGAATGTGCAATGCACCAGCCACCTTCCAGAGAATCATCTTATACATCTTCGACAAGATGGCTACAGCCAACTTCAAAGCCTTTTTGGATGACTGATCACTCTATGGCCGGACGCAAGAACACTTAAAGGCATTAGAAGAGTGTATGGGACTATGCAGGAACGCCCGCATATCGCTAAATCCAGATAAGTGCGTCTTGATGGTGCCTTACGGAAAATTGTTAGGGCATATAGTGTGCCAACAGGGTTTGAAACCTGAACCGGACAAAATTCGGGTAGTACTGTTGATGGAGGAGCCACATGATGTGAGCTCAGTAAAGACCTTTTTGGGAACAGTTGGGTACTACAGGAGGTTCATCCGGAACTATGCTCTCATGTCACACCCACTAGATGCTCTTACACGGAGGGGTGTCCCGTTTAGATGGACAAAAGAACACCAAGAAGCATTTGAGGGGTTGAAAGGACATTTGGTGAAGGCACCAATCCTGATTTTTCCAGACTGGGAAAGGGAGTTTCATGTACATGTCGACGCCTCAAACTTTGCAATAGGATGTGCCTTGGCTTAGGAGGGCCAATTTGGGTTAGATCAGCCCATATATTTCGCAAGTCGGCTACTGTCCAGAGCCGAGAAAAGCATTGGGAATGGTGTATGCAGTGCAAAAGTTTAGACACTATTTATTGGCTAACCCATTTGCTTTCTATGTGGATCATCAGGCCCTGTTATACTTGATAAACAAGCCAACAATATACCGACGAGTAAGTCGATGGCTCGTCACCTTGCAGGAGTTCGTGTTTCGGATAGTTGTCAGACCAGGAAAGAAGCATGTAATAGCCGATCAGTTATCAAGGATACACTCCGGCGAACCTGCAAAAGGAGGAATACCTGACGAATTCCCCGATGTGAATTATTTGCGATTAGTGCCATACCGGCATGGTACAAACACATAGGGGAATACCTATCGACAGGAGAGATGCCGAAAGAAATGATGACGATAGAACAAAGAAAAGTGATTGCAAAGTCAGCACCCTTCACCTTGATTGCAGGATTGCTTTACAAGATGGGGGAGGATCAGATTCTGCGAAGATGCATAATGGAGGACGAGGTTCAACAGACCCTGAAGGAGACACATGAGGGATTGGCAGGAGGACACATGGGACCAGATGCAACAGCAAGGAAAGTGTTGTTGGCAGGTCTATGGTGGCCCACCCTTTATCACGATGCGACAACTTTTGTCAAGGCATGTGATACGTGTCAGAGAACGGGGAAGCCATTGAAGAGGGACTTCATGCCTTTGCTTCCGACACAACCTCAGGAACTCTTCGAGAGATGGGGGTTGGATTTTGTAGGTCCATTACAGACAAGTCGCAGAAGAAAATGCAGATATATTGTAGTCGCTATAGAATACCTCACGAAATGGGTGGAAGCTAGAGCCCTACCTGACAACTCGGCAAGAAGCACGACTCGTTTCTTGTACAAACAAGTGATCACCAGATTTGGGATACCCCTTCATCTGACAAGTGATAGAGGAGGCCATTTCGTGAACGAGATTATTCAGAACTTAACGAAGGAATTCAAGATTTGTCATTCCTTGTCCAACCCGTATTACCCAAGGGCGAACGGGCAAGCAGAGGCAACTAACCAAATCTTGGTTTCTATCATGTACAAGACATGCGGCGTGGAAGGAGCCGACTGGGAGGAACGATTACCAGCAATACTGTGGGCATACAAGACTACTTTCAAACCAACAACGAACCATACACCCTTTCAGCTAATGTACGGGCAAGAAGCAGTGGTACCGGTAGAGTTTTTGGTACCAAGCCTGAGGGTAGTAGTCGACAATCGACTAAGTGAAGAAGAGAGCGTCGAGGAGCGGCTGACAGCATTGGTTCTACTAGGGGAGAAAAAGGTCATGGCACAATGGGCAACGGAGATATCGCAGAAAAGGAGAAAATTTTGGCATGACAAGCATCTTCGGAAGATGGACCTAAAGGCTAGTGAATTGGTCCTCAAATATAATGGAAAAAGAGAGATCAAGCCTGGGAAATTGAAAACCTTATGGCTTGGACCCTTCCAAGTGGAAGCGGTATTGGAGAACGGGGCAGTCAGACTGAGGAAACTGGGATGGAACAGTCTGCCCCGAAGCAATAAATGGTTTTAAACTGAAACTATACAGGCCCCATGTTCAGATAAACATGATTGGTTTAGAACAATTAGAGGGAAATCCCGAAACCAAGAGAGATGAATCAAATCCAGGTACTCAAACTCCAGACAATGACGAGTAGAGTGATGCTGTTCGGGAGGAGGGAAGTCATAACCTGGAATGGCTATTTGGAACTGAAGAAGGACCGGTAACCGGAAGTGGTGAACAACAACAGTTATAACAACCTGCTCCAAATAGCGAAGAGGAACAACTTCAGGTACCAGTAGAAGTTGTCCTAAAAATTTCGGGAGAAGGACAAAATGAAGAGGGGGCGAGAATTATGCAACAAATGCAGTTGGAAACTCAGAGATTGCACGAAGAGTATGAAACTCTGAGACAGTACAATGGCCAGTTGCGAGAGCAAGTCATCCAGGAGTTGGAGACCACTATGGAAGAACGTCAGGAGGTACGCAGAGATGAATGTGGCGGAACAGGAGGATGAAGAACGAAGGACTGAATCGGGCAACTCCCCAGCAAGCAGTCTATTTTCCTTACCCAATGCAGACCAAGGGGAGAGGGTGAGAGAGAAAGCAGTAGCATCAGACGACCAGTCCATGAGTTCATCCTCAGCCACATTAAGGATAATACTGAACTCAAAAGATTAAGCAAACTCAGACAATGCACAAGTCGCAAGATCTGAAGAACAAGTGGAATCACCTGAAAGACCGAGGGTTTGGGAAGCAGGACAGAGTTCAACTGCCAATTACAGAATAACAAAAGAAGAGATGGCAGCAATCAATTGGAGGGATGTCCAGGTAGCAACAGAGGGAATAAGAAAAAGAGGTTGGCGGGGATAAATCAAGTAGTGATGAAAATCAACCTGATCCCGACATTCCCCAAGTAAGTCCCCAAAGAAGCCCACGACACCTGACTCATGATCAACAGACAAGAGTACGGTTTGCAGATGGAACACAGGTGATTGGGAGTGGAAGTTCTTCAGAAGAAGGACTAAACATTGCTAACACAAGTACAGATGAAACAACAGAATTGTCATTACCTTGATGATTCAGAACTCCATATATCGCAGCCATGCAACATCCTATTGAACTTGAAGAAGTAGCCTGATATAGGCTAGCAGAATTGGACCTCAGGCGACACAGGAGGGAAGTGAGAAGGCTAGAACGTCGAGTCCACGAGACTTCCAATTGGCCCATATTTGCATATGAAAACGTGAACAATTCAAGTACTGACTTAGAATTTTCAGAACAATATCAGGTAGCCTTAGCACAATGTGCACCTCAACGGCGCTTCGAGGAAGCCAGGTGGCGAAGGAGGTTGCTAAGAGCGGACCAAAGGTTGCGAATTCTGCATAACGTAACTGTTGGCCACGGATCCGCCACCTGGGAAGGACTTGGTGTGTCAATGCGCCCTAGACCCGCATACCAACATTGAAAGGACGGGAGGAAGGGATGCCCCCCGTGCCGATCTCCGGAGAAGGTCGGCTCCTTTCCTAACCTACTTGGGGGTTTTTAGATAAGAGTGCAGGAAAGAGATTAAAAAAAGGGGGTAAAGGGAACTGGAAAGAGATTGAAAAAGATAAGGGAACAGGAAAGGGATGTAAATATCATGCATTTCGGGTGAGGGGAGAACAAGCAGCACGATCGCAAATTTGCATCCAAACCAACAACAATTAAAACAAAGCATGTAACAGAAACTGCAGCTATTATTCTATCCTATGTATCCTTCTGTTTAGTATTCCAGATCCAAATAATCACCAATGCCCAAATCCAAAATTCAGAATTGAAGCAGAAATACTAGCAGAAGGCAGCATAAAAGACAGAGACAAGAAGCAGAGCCAAGGATGCTTTGAATTAATTAGAAGGTGGTCCGTCATAGCAGAGTCCTCTAGCAATATGTCCCCCCTCCACCCTTGTACAATGAAATGAGGCTGCTATTTATAGCGCAAATTTTCCCCCCATTACAACTTTGGGCACAGGATCCCAGACCTGACAAAAGCTGACAAAGCTGACAAAAGCGGCAAAAAGCGGCTGATGTTGACCTCTGCCGGCATGGAACGTACTTGCAGCAAGGTCCACCTGAAAAATTAGCAGCTACGTGGCAGTGCGGTGGATGATGCTTCGAGTCAGCTTGACTGAGGGCAGTTGAGGTACAATAAGTCAGTTCACGGTCGCACACCTCCCGTCACATCTTTGACTCAAATCTCGAGGTTGGACACCTGTCGGAATTTGATAAGGGGAAAAATCTGCCTTAGGAGCTCACACTTTCTCTCTTGCCCGAATTCTCCCAAAATTGGAGCGCAACCGGGCAGCGTAGGGGGGAAGTAGCGCAGTTGGGAAGGCCTCCGTGGCTTGGAAAATTTCTGGGCAGGTTTCAACGTTCTTTGCTCGAGTGGGCACAGGTCAGTGAGCGAAGCCCGACTTCGCTGCGAAGTCGGGCAGCTCAACACTTAGTCGTTTTTCTGGAGATACCATGATGGGCTGCCCAACTACGCTCTTCTTCCAGGGCAAAGCCCGACTTCGCTGCGAAGTCGGGCAGTCCCAGCACTTAGCCGTTTTCTTCAAGTGAGCTGCCCAACTGCGCACAAGTTTGAGGGCGCAGCCCGACTTCGCTGCGAAGTCGGGTGATCCCAACACTTAGGCATTTTTTGGATGTCCCTCATTGACAATGCCCAGGTGCGCACAAAATTGAGAGCGCAGCCCGACTTCGCTGCGAAGTCGGGTTGCGGCAACACTTAGTAAAATTTTGGGCTCAGCTCCACACATCAGCTCCCCAAGTGCGCACAAAATTAAGAGCGCAGTCGGGCGGGGCCCGACACTTAGAATATTTTAGCAGCATTTTCTTGTCTTTTTGCCCTATTGCGCACAAATGGATGAGCGCAGTCGGGCGGGGCCCGACACTTAGAATATTTTTGGCTGCTTCTTCCTGTCTTTCTGCCCTATTGCGCACAAATTGATGAGCACAGTCGGGCGGGGCCATAACTTTTGATCCGCTGACCCGATCGCCTATTATAATATATTGTCGGAAAGCTAGCGAAAAGATCTGCAATGATGAAATATCCAAAGCTCATTTCATCCATTTTATCGCCTTCGTTTATGGCCCGCGAAAACCCAAAAACCTCCGCATGCTCTTTGCCGCTTTAAAGCTCCATACTTAGGCCAAAGCTTATCAAAAAATAATGTGGCAAAAATGCCAACATTTTTGGCAGCTTGCGGGGCATTGAGCTCGCCTCAATGTGAGGACCCAAGCCTTTATCCATTGGGAAATAGAGTCACCCTCGCCGTCCTCTTGATACTCACTGCCGGCAGCAACCTCTTTCTCAAACCCTTGGCACCCATGGCCCTCTTGGAACACTAAAAAAAAAACACTGCACAAACTAAACTAAGAAAACAACTAAAAATTTGCATACTAGCCGGCTTATTTATATTATTTACACAAAAGTTTGCGGCATGATTGACATGCCACCAACACAAATCTAGCTTTGGTTGCCTATCCGGTGAACCTGCAGTGTCCGGACCAGATCTGATTGTACTTCAGTTGATCTTTGAAGTCCGGTTGGCCTCCCAAAGTTTGCCAAGTCGCGAACATGGTGCAACGTGGCAGGTTATCATTCATGCCGGTACCCATACAATTGATGAACAATGTGGCAAGGAGATTTGCCACACGAGAGCCCTCTTTGGGTACCGGTTGCGGTGATGGTTGGAGCCAATACCACCACTCTAGAGAGTCCACCACCTGTGGGCTCTCGAGCACGAGTTCCTCCAACTCCTTGATGCGATAGCAGGAGCTTTCCGGCGATAGGCTTTTTACCGGCGTCTCCTCAGGATCAACCTCCTGGTGAGGCATGCTTATTTGGCTTTGGCTGAATGCTTGTGTGCTATGCCCTGGGACACAAAAAGGGTGCAAACATGTGCCCTCTTTGTGTTTAGAATTTGCCACTAGATTTTGTTCCTCCTCTTGGCCTGTCTCCCGATAGAAACTGCAAGCAACCGAATTATTCATCGCTTGGGTGGTGTTTGCATATTCCCACTGTTGACTTTGGACGAGATCTTCCTCTCGAGCTCCACACAGCTGCATTCTAGGGCTTTGCATAGTATGAGGGATTTGCCTTGGTGATTTTTCCGGATGAAGGCAAGCCAGAGATTCACCAAACTCGGGCTTGCTGAAAATATGGAGGCTGTAGGTGAACATTCATTTCTCCGCTTGTGAGGTCAAGGCTGCTCACCAAACCTTAATTCCTCCGGGGTGTTTTCTATTAGCTTAAAAAAAAAAAAGGCACCTGCAATCAAGTAATCTAGATCTTCAGCTCAGTCAGAGTCGCCAGGTGATTTTGCCAGATGAAGGCAAGCCAGAGATTCACCAACTCGGGCTTCCATATTTTATGGAGACTGTTCGTCCCACCGGGCGTGCCAGAAACTGTTGGCCACGGATCCGCCACTTGGGAAGGACTTGGTGTGTCAATGCGCCCTAGACCCGCAGACCAACATTGAAAGGACGGGAGGAAGGGATGCCCCCCGTGCCGATCTCCGGAGAAGGCCGGCTCCTTTCCTAACCTACTTGGGGGTTTTTAGATAAGAGTGCAGGAAAGAGATTAAAAAAAGGGGGTAAAGGGAACTGGAAAGAGATTGAAAAAGATAAGGGAACAGGAAAGGGATGTAAATATCATGCATTTCGGGTGGGGGAGAACAAGCAGCACGATCGCAAATTTGCATCCGAACCAACAGCAATTAAAACAAAGCATGTAACAGAAACTGTAACTGTTATTCTACCCTATGTATCCTTTTTTTTAGTATTCCAGATCCAAATAATCACCAATGCCCAAATCCAGAATTCAGAATTTAGACAGACAGAAATATAAATGGACATGAAGCAGAAATACTAGCAGAAGGCAGCATAAAAGACAGAGACAAGAAGCAGAGCCAAGGATGCTTTGAATTAATTAGAAGGTGGTCCGTCACAGTAGAGTCCTCTAGCAATATGTCCCCCCTCCACCCTTGTACAATGAAATGAGGCTGCTATTTATAGCGCAAATTTTCCCCCCATTACAACTTTGGGCACAGGATCCCAGACCTGACAAAAGCTGACAAAGCTGACAAAAGCGGAAAAAAACGGCTGATGTTGACCTCTGCCGGCATGGAACGTACTTGCAGCAAGGTCCACCTGAAAAATTAGCAGCTACATGGCAGTGCGGTGGATGATGCTTCGAGTCAGCTTGACTGAGGGTAGTTGAGGTACAATAAGTCAGTTCACAGTCGCACACCTCCCGTCACATCTCTGAATCGAATCTCGAGGTTGGACACCTGTCGGAATCTGATAAGGGGAAAAATCTGCCTTAGGAGCTCACACTTTCTCTCTTGCCCGACTTCGCCCAAAATTGGAGCGCAACCGGGCAGCGCAGGGGGGAAGTAGCGCAGTTGGGAAGGCCTCCGTGCCTTAGAAAATTTCTGGGCAGGTTTCAATGTTCTTTGCCCGAGTGCGCACAGGTCAGTGAGCGAAGCCCGATTTCGCTGCGAAGTCGGGCAGCTCAGCACTTAGTCGTTTTTCTGGAGATACCATGATGGGCTGCCCAACTACGTTCTTCTTCCAGGGCGAAGCCCGACTTCGCTGCGAAGTCGGGCAGTCCCAGCACTTAGCCGTTTTCTTCAAGTGAGCTGCCCAACTGCGCACAATTTTGAGGGCGCAGCCCGACTTCGTTGTGAAGTCGGGTGATCCCAACACTTAGTAAAATTTTGGGCTCAGCTCCACACATCAGCTCCCCAAGTGCGCACAAAATTAAGAGCGTAGTAGGGAGGATGAGCGCAATCGGGCTTGGTTCGACACTTAGAATATTTTAGCAGCATTTTCCTGTCTTTTCGCCCTATTGCGCACAAATGGATGAGCACAGTCGGGCGGGGCCCGACACTTAGAATATTTTAGCAGCATTTTCCTGTCTTTCTGCCCTATTGCGCACAAATGGATGAGCGCAGTCGGGAGGATGAGCGCAGTCGGGCGGGGCCCGACACTTAGAATATTTTTGGCTGCTTCTTCCTGTCTTTCTGCCCTATTGCGCACAAATGGATGAGCGCAGTCGGGTGGGGCCCGACAGTCAATTTTCTGGCCCGAAATTAAGCTTCCTGGTCCTGCTTCCCGGGGCCATAACTTTTGATCCACTAACCCGATCGCCTATTATAATATATCGTCGAAAAGCTAGCGAAAAGATCTGCAATGATAAAATATCCAAAGGTCATTTCATCTGTTTTATCGCCCCCTTTTATGGCCCGCGAAAACCCGAACACCTCCGCATGCTCTTTGCCGCTTTAAAGCTCCATACTTAGGCCAAAGTTTATCAAAAAATAATGTGGCAAAAATGTCAACAGTAAGCCAAGAAAACCAACGCCAAGATGGGAGTTCTAGGGCCGAACTCATTAATCAGGGCCGAAATAGAGGTATTTTGAGGAATCCGGAGGGTTCATTAGTGCCACTCGGTGACCAAGACTTACCTGACCAAGGGAGGAGTGTGGTTAACCTCCGTCCCGGTAACCAGAGTGGGAGAAATTCAACTTAGGATACCCCTAGGTCGACCAGACCACTTGCGGAACTGCAAGGTCCAGTAGTGGGTATGGCCACAGTTAACCCATCACTACGTGCTCTTGAGGTTAGTCCTATGGGCCAACCTCAACGAGCTCATAGGAACCGAAGACGTCATCAGGAACGACAGAGGGACCGACCGAATCTCGGGCAGTTGGGAGTACGGCAACCCTACAATATGGAGATTCGATCGGAAAGAGGTCGAGGCCACAGGAACCAGGTTCGAGGGAGGAGAGGAACCTGGAATGGGAATATTAATCTAGAACGAAGAAATCAAGTAAGAGTTGTTGAGCAACTGCGGAATGGCGAAATCCGAGGAAAATGCAGAAGAGCCAGAAGAAATAACTGAAATCACTCATTTCACCCGAAAGTAGTTACACCCTCCAACTACCTGACACCTCATCATTTCCCCAAATTACATTTCATATGCATTTAATCTTTGCATTTACATGACATTTCCCACTACAGGACAAACTAGCTTATGACTTATGACGTTGTTGACATACATGACTTAACATTACATTATTACATAAAATATTACATTGCCACTTTATAACATTATTAAATATATGTACGCACATTTCGTCAAACACTTTGCGTACAACTACAAAATAACACAGAATACCAAAACTGGTTTACTAAATTTAGACATATCAATTTGCCTATCTATAGGCACCACACAGGAGGCAGAATTGGGTAAGAAGGAGGAAGCAACATCAATGCACAAGGCCAAAGGAGATCCATTGGTAGGAATGCAGAAGAATCCTATTTTAGTGGAGGAGGAATTGCCTAATGTGTAGCAAGAGACAAAGACAACACATGACAAGGACCCACAACAAACACATATGCCTCAAAAGGAATTGGTACCAGCTACGGGAGAAAGTAGCCAATCACATGTACCTCTAGATCAGTAGTTGATCATGGAAGGGAAAGCGGCTAAGAAGCCTATTGACCTTTTAAGGAAAGGGAAGGAACAAGGTGTAACCTCGGGAGACGAGGAATCTAACACAGAATTATCTGATCACATAATGTTGGATGTGCCTAATTTTCAAGATCCACCAGAAATGGGTGCACACATTACCCAACAAGCGGTTGCTTGTTTTACCAAGCTAACCCATGTGATGGACAGATTGTAACTGGAATTTGAAGTAGGTTGTGTTGGGCAATGGAAACAATGGCAGTTGATGGCAGAAGAGGAGCTGGATAAGTTGGTCAAATGGGCTGGAAAAGGCAGCTGGCGAGTGGAGATTTCCAGCATTTACCAAGAACAGCCGTGGGATCTGCCCATTGAACATCTTAAGACCATGGAAGGAGTTGAGAAACTGCCTGAAGGAACGCCTACACTATATCTTGAACCAGCCAATGTGTATGTGTTAGGACATGGTACCCATCCCCCTTCCTGGATCATACCAGAACAGAGGCCACAGGTGGAATTGGTACCTGAGTTACTTCCAATGTATAACCAGATTAAATTTCTGGCACACTTGATGTTGGCTAGCTGAAAGGATCAAGCAACTGTACATGATCAAGAAGAATTTGGCTCAGCACTTACAAGACATGGAAGGGCAACTGCAGGCAACACAGGCCAAACTATAGGAAACGGAACACAAGTTGGCAGATGATATACATCAATTGGAGGATGCTATGAGACAAATTCAAGAAAGGTAGAAGGAATTCCTAGATCTTCATGCTCAACTCAGTGAGAGGGAGCAAGTGATTATGGATATGGAAGAATTGCTGCAACAAAAATCAGCAAAGGAGTTAATCCTGTAACAAAACGTGACGATCCTGGCTTAGAAAAGCCAAAGTGAGAGTACCTTGAGGGAAGAATTAGAACAAGCCAAGCAACGAGAGGAGGTATTGTGTAGAGAGTTGGGCCAAACACAATAGCGAGAAGCAGCTCTCAAGGATGAATTGAACCAAAGGAAACCATCTTCCTCTACCTTGACACAACAGAAGATGAAGGATATCTTTATCAGACATGAATCAAAGTTGTTGACAAAGTTGCAAGAAATGGAAGATAAGGCCAATGCATATGGCATGGAATGGGCCACATATTTTAATTATGCAAAGCAGCTTCATGATGAATAAGAAGCCTTCAAACTTTGTGTGCAGGAATTGGAAGGACTTCAAACTATTGAGACGAAGGAGACCGAGACCCCCAATAGGACAATGCAGGAAGTTGCTGATGACATCGACTACTATAAAGGGGAGGATAGATGTAGAAAACAGTTCCAAAAAGAAATAAACATTGTAATTACGTAGGATATATGTAAATAGTCAATGTGGTCAAAGCAATGTCGTGTAGCGCTTAATCATGCGATTGCAATGTAATTAGACACATGAAATTAAGTTTATTAGTACAATGTAATCAGCTGTCATGCAAAGTGTTAAATTGCTGTTAAGACTGTTTTGTTAAGGCTGAAACACAAGATGGTTGGGGAAGTTGGGGCCTGGTTGGTTACAGTAACCACCAGAGCCACCCTATATATAGACCCCCTTTTCATTTTGTAAAGCATCCATATCAATGTAGAGATGATCCACCATTTGTTCAAGTCCATTGCATAGGAGAACAATCACAAGAAGGACGTAGCGTTGTGCTGCAGTCATAAGACTGGATGTAATCATCTTCATGATAATGCAATGATACGAGTGTTCTAGGGAGGATCACTGGGCGGAGCGAGAGAGTTGCAGGGACAGAGCCGTCTAACTGCCCGGGGGAGCCGACATTCCTGGAGCCAACAGGAGCTATGCCGACATCTAGTAGCTATCAGTTATCCGTCATACCTATCCGTCCTAAATATCTGTCACAACAAATCCATTAGTCTATTAGTCACAAGGCAATCTGTCATTAGTCATCAACAATCCGTCATAGAGTTATTTGTCGTAGAGTTAGCTGTTTAGGCTGATCCGTAATATATTAAGCCGTTAGGAATTAGCCGTCTAAGTGATACTAACACAGTCAGTATCAAGTCATAATGACATGTTCTTTAGTATGAGTTGCCACTCCTTCCCCCACTAAACCCTGTCATTCCCTCATCTCGGGAAGTACTCACTGCTGTCTACATAGACTTTAATTCTGCTATTGCTGCTTCTACCCCAGTCCATGCTTGTGTGAGCCGTGTGATTTCTTTATCTTTCTGTTCTTCCAGCTCTTGGACAATGGCCTTCAAATGTTTTATCTGCTCTTGCAGAACATGCTCGTTTTCCTCTTGCCTCTATCTCCTTTGATTCCATTCCTCCTTTGCCTATTCTCTCATGGTGGTTATTTGTTGTTCCATTTGTTCCTTCCTTGCCTTCAACTGACAAGTGACAGGGGTGGTCACTTTGTGAAAGAAGTTATCAAAAAGTTGACAACTGATTTCAGAATTTTACATTCATTTTCAAGCCCGTACTATCCAAGAGCAAATGGGCAGGTGGAGGCGACAAACAAAATCTTGGTCTCTACTCTTTATAAAACTTGTGAAGTAGGAGCATATTGGGGGGAGAGGTTGCCATTAGTCCTATGGGCATATAGGACAACTTTTAAGCCCACAACAGACCATACACCATTCCAGTTGATGTATGACTAGGAGGTAGTTGTGCCGGTGGAATTCTTGATGCCTATTTTGAGGATAGTCGTAGAACATTGGTTAGGCGATCAAGAAAGCCTAGAGGAGAGGCTTGCGACACTAATTAAGTTGGACGAAAAGAGGGTCATGGCGCAATGGGCAATTGAAGCAGCCCAAAAAAGAAGGAAGTTGTGGCACGACAAGCACCTTTGGAAGTTGGAATTGAAGCAAGGTGACTTGGTCCTGAAGTATAATGGAAAATGGAAAATGGAAAATTAAGTTAGGGAAATTGAAAACCTTATGGCTTGGTCCTTTTAAAGTGATAGAAATGATGGAAAATGCGGTAAAACTATAGAAATTAGATGAGACAGTAGTTCCCGAAACAATAAATGGGTATAAGTTAAATCCATACAAGGCACAACGCCGGTTTATCTAATGAAGAAGGCAAGAAGAATAATCCCATGCACAACAAAAAGCAGCCCATAAAAATCAGTCTCCTCAACAAGATGAGGATGATATCGGGATGAGAAGGCTATTTGTAGAAGGGGAGGAGGCACAACCAATCATAGAACAACAAGAACTAGAACCTCACCCTAGTGAGAGGAGAAGCATGTAAGTACATGTACGATTCATGGATGGAAGCGAAGAATAGGAAGAAGAATCGGCTCCTACGAACGAAGGAAGAAGTTAAAACGAGGAACCAACAACGATAAACTTGGAAGTACAAGAAGAAGCTCCACAATAGGCAACAAGAACAATATATCCTCAATTAGAACAAGTGTTGCCCCACCATATTGATGGACGAAGGAGGATACAATTAACTATACAGTATCCAGACAGAACAAATATATATGATATTGGAGATACCAACCTCGGAAGATGGAGGAGTCACAAATGAGGAGTTGGCACGACAGACTCCATTAGCTAAAATTGGAATGATACATCAAAGGATGTGCAACCAGTCACTATAATTGCAAGAAGAATATGAGACCTTGCAAGCACATAATGCAATATTACGAGAGTAGATCATCCAAGAATTAGATGATACAATGCAAAGAATTGATGATCGACAGGCTGCAAGGCAATAGGAGCTTGAGCAATAGGAAGAAGAAGAAGGGGGTATACAACGAGAACAAGAGACAACACTAGAATGACAAGAAGAATCGAAAGGAAGTGCCAACCGGGAAGAATGGTCGCAAGGGTAACCAATAGGTCTTGTTGGTTACGAATCTGCCATGAGGAAAGGATTTGTTGTTAATGCGCCCAGATTCGCCCACCAGATTGAAAGGCCGGAAGGAAGGAATGCCTTCCGTGCCAATCTCCGGAGAAGGCCGGCTTCCTGTGGGGTTTTGTTAAGATAAGAGTGCAGGGAAAGAGATAAAAATGCGGAAAGAGATAAAAGTGTAGAAAGGGATTCCAAATGTGATTGGAGTTGGGTGGGGGGAATAAGCAGCACGACAACGAATCAATCACCACTACTAACAACATTCATCTACAAACATACGTTGAAACTACAGCTATCAGCGATCTCATGTATCCTCTATCTATGCATTCCAGGAATACCTGGCCATCAAATGCTGGAGTCCAAAGTTCAGTACAACAACAAGCAATGACACAAGAAACATGAGGCAGAAATGACAAGGAGAGGCAGCATGCAAGATAAAAGACAGTAAGCAGAGCCAAGTATATGTCTGTATTTGAGGCAAACGCACAGCTACAATTGTTCCCTAGCAATATATTCCCCTTCCACCACCTTACAATGGAAAAGTGGTGGGTATTTATAGCCCAATTTCCCCCCATTACATTCATGGGCACAAAGTCCCAGACAAGACAGTAGCTGACACGAGCGGCTGAGGAGCTGCTGATGCTGACTTCTGTCGGGCCGGACTGTCCTTGCAGCATGGTGTCCCTGAAGGCGGTACAACTACGTGGCAGCGCGTTGGGTCAAGTCTTCGGTCAACAGGAATGCGGGCAGGTGCGGCAGATGGCACTTCACATCGGCTTAAATGATGACAGATGGTGCCGGTAGTGTTGCCCATGCTTTGTCCTTGCGCGGTCAAGTCCTGGCTCGAATCCCGGAGATGGACACTTGTCGGATGTTGAGGTGTGACACGTGTCTGCCTTGAAAGGCAGTTTATCCAACTTCGCCAGGAATCCGGGCGCTATCGGGTTGCGCAGGAGGAAAACAGCGCAGTTGGAAGGCCTTCTTGCCTTAGCAAATTTCTGGGTTGACTTTACCCAACTGCGCACCGGTCAAAGGGCGCACTCCGACTTCGCTGCGAAGTCGGGTTGCGCACCGGTGCTTGGCTGTCTTCATCCGTTGTTCGGACTGCGCACTGGAAAAGGGGCGCACTCCGACTTCGCTGCGAAGTCGGGTGTCGCCCTCAGCACTTAGCTGAATTTCTGACAGACCGTTCCCCTAGTGCGCCCAGGAAGAAGGGCGCACTCCGACTTCGCTGCGAAGTCGGGTGTCGCCCTTGACACTTAGTCAAATTTGCAATTCTTTCCTGTCCTGCTGCGCACTTCGGGCCTCCTACTGCGCTCCAACTGAGGGGCGCACTCCGACTTCGCTGCGAAGTCGGGTGTCGCCCCAACACTTAGAAACTTTTCAAGGCACACTTGCTGAAGTTTTTGCTGGGGGAAGAAAGGGGGAAAGAAGAAGAGGGAGTGAAGCTGCAAGGAAGGGGAAGAAAGGGAGAGAGAAGAAAAGGGAAGATGAGGTGAAGGAAGGGAAAAGAGCAGCATACATGCAGAAACTAAAAACATGGCACCCCTGTGCAAAATGTGGCAACATTCCTGGCGGCTCGCGGGGTGTCGAGCTCGCCTCGACGCAATGAACCATGCCTTTATCCTTTGGGTGCAGAGGAACTTCCTTCCCCTGTCTTTTGCTGCTCTGGTCGCTTCCCTTGCGGCAACTGTTCTTCTTCAGGTTCGCTTTCACCGGTTGCCTCCTCAGTCTCGCCTTCTGAATCTGAAGGCTCTCCACTTTCGGCCTCTAGCTTGCTTATGCGTTCGAGCACAGCCTTAGCTTGATCCCAGACTGCGGCTTGGAAAGGAGAGGGGTCGCTGATCTCTCTGAGTACTGCATGGAATGCAGCGACCGCGTGCAGGTCAATGGTGTTAAATCTTTTGCCCAACTCCTCGAGAGAAGAGTTGATTTTGCAGTACTTAGCCACCATTTGAGTGACCTGCGCTTCTTGAACTGGTTCTGTCTAGCTGTCGATTTCAGCTGTATCTGCCTCAAAGGACAGCCAGTTCTCTTTAACCTGCTCCAGGGTGAGGAACTCACCATCTCTGATGTAACTCGGACACCCGTGCTCGGACAGAATGTGAAAGGGAGCCAGGAGGATGTGTCTTTCATGCTCTAGGGCGCCTAGCGCCTTCCTGGCCGTTCTGATCTTTTCTGTCCTAGCAAAATAAGCGTGCAAGGTTACCCTTGCATTTGCCCACTCTGAGGCAAGTTGTGACATAGGGGAGATTTGGAAGCCATCGCGCTCTAACTCCTCAAGTTTCGTAGCCAGGTCCAGCCGTTGCCTCGCCTGGTGTTCGGCTTCCTCTACCACAGGCTTGCCCTGGGCAGATACCTCTTCGATCTTGGATACGAAATCCAGAACTGACAAGGATTTGACAAGGTTGGGCTTGCAACCTTGTAGCAGACTTGCGCGCATCTCCTTCGCCTTGCTCTTGGAAAAGGCCGTCGCTTGTGATGCTTTCTCTGCGAGCTGCGACTGTGCCTGTTTCAGCGAATCTTGCAGTTGTGAAATCTGCTCTAGCGCTGCTTTTCTCTCTTGCTCGGCTGTCTGCTGGGAGGCGGTCAGCTGAGCCTTAAGGTCTTCAACTTCTTGCTGTGCTGACCCCAACTGCGCGGTAGCCCTAGCCAAGTCTTCTTCGAGCTGCCTTGTGGTATTCTGCAGCTGGAAAAGCGCCTCTTGGGTCTCGAGATGCTTGACAAGGAGGCTGTCTGTTTTACGACGAATACCGCGGATTTCGTATTCTTCGTTGATGTCGTCAAAATTCTTCTCCTTTGTCTGAAGCACATAGTCGGCCTCGGTCATGTCGCGGAGAGGCTTCTTCACCTTAGGAATCAGCTTTTCTGTCGTAAGCACTCTCCGATCTAGGTCAAACTTTGTGCGTTTGACCGGGGCGGCTATTTCTTCGGCCCTTCTGCGCTTAACGCCTTGAAGAAAAGAAGCTGACCCTCCCACGGCTCTTACTGCCAGAGGCTGGTCCTCGGTAATACTCATGAAATCGAGGTCTTCCAGCTCCTGGGCATGTTGCGGCATCTTTCCTGCGAACAGTGAAGTAGGCGGGATACCGGAGGGAGTAGCAGCCTTTGAAGGCGACTGGGTCCTAGGAGTGACAGGAGTCTGTGTGGATGGCGCTGGTAGGGTTTCGGCCGGCTGGGGCGAAGGATGCGGGGATGAAGGAGCGGTTCCGGCACTAACTGCGGGTGAGGGCTCTAGGGTTTGGCTCAGGGACTGAAAAGCGTTGGGATCCTGAGCAAACTGGTCAAATGAGTGAAGGCCACTAGATGGTGGGGTGGCTTGAGAAATGGGAGACGCGGCTACGGCTTGCCCTGATGAAGCGGAGGCTGGGGTTTTTGCAGGGCCGACGCGGACTTGGGCGATAGGGACAGAAGACGTACCTGCGGGCTCCGCCGGAGCCGACGTTGGAGGGATGGTTGCAGCTTGGATGTCTGTTTCCGGTTCGGGGCTGTCTAAAGAGACAACCTCCGGCGCTGCTGCTTGCGGCTGGTTGCTGCACTGGCTCCTTAGGGCGCTTGGTCCTCTCGACCTTTTTCTTTCTTTTCTCTGCTGGGGCTGGTCCGGAAGGAAGCGGCAATAAAGGGGCGGCAGGCGCTGACGTCCCCACGGTGAACTTATACCTGGGTCGCGCTGGGAGAATACCTGCCGCACTTGGTCCACTGGCTGGCAGCGTGGATGTTTTCTCTGAAGGAGGGGCCAGCTCAGGAGTTGACCGTTCTGAACTTTGCGCCGCTTCGGGCACTGCCTCAGGAGCTACGGTCTGCATCGGGCCCACTTGGCTGCTGGTCGGAGTCGCGCTGGAAGTCGCTGGGGTTGACAATGACTGAGAGGTAGCCCTTCTTTTATACCTTATGTTTGCGCCTCGGGGAACGCAATTGCGAAATTCAAAGGGCTGCCACGTGTCGACGTGTTGATCATAAAGTGCCGAAAACTCATCATCAACGGCAAGATTCTTCTGGCCCGATTTGTCGTGCTGCGTGCGACACCTCATCTTCCAGCATTCGAGGATTTTGTCTTTATGCCAGTTGAGCGGCGCCACATTAGCGAGGAACCTTTTGAAACCAGCAGACTCCATCCGATGGTCCGGGTTTCGCTTCGGATCATAAGTGACCTCCTCGTAGTAAAACTCATGCCATGGTGGCCATGACTGCATCAAATGAATGCGCCAGTGGAGGTCTGCACCTGTCCTGTTTCTCCTTTCTTGCATGATCTCAGGTCTGGGACAGATGTGTGTGAACCTTCCCCGGACCCCGATTGGGTCGTACTTCCAGCGCTGCGGCAGCATAATCAGGCCCATCTCAAGCAGCTCTTGTTCAAGATAAACGTGCTGCCCTATTTCGAAGACTTGGACATTGGACCAGGTCATAGGATATTTAAATATGTGACCTTTTTTCTTTCCCTGGCCAAATTCCTCTTCGACGTAATCCATTTGCCGCGCCACCTCTATCCCGAACTGATGGTCTGTGCAGAAGTAGGGCAACAAACACGGCATTCCCTTGAATCCGTAGATTCGGACGACAATACCCTGGGTCAGCCTGAAGGTATCTCCTAACTCATTTTCCCGCAGGGACTTCGTCATAGCCGCTGGTGGGCGAGTTGCGCCACGGTTGAATAGTCCCATGGCCTGGCCTAGGAATTGGATGTTAAAATCGTAAAATGAGCCCTTCCGGTACAGGACCTCAGTCCACTCGTACACGGGGAGCGGCTCTCCTTGTTCATTCGTTTTCCTCAGGTCGGGGACGTTCATCCGGTAATGCATATGGTACAGGCATAGCCATGTGAGGAATGAGCAAAACCGGAAGTCCGTTGACTGCTTCTGCTGCAGTCTCACCAAGCTCGCATGAATTGCGTAGGCCAACCAGTCCGCCCAGTCGTAGAAGATTGGGCGTTTCCCACTTTTCTGTGCCGTAGAGTCGTAGAACTCTCCGTGCAGGATACATTCGGCCATTGCCAGCTGGTATGGCCGTACGACTCTGTCTGAGTCGCAGTCGAGGACCCATGCCAGGATAATGTAGATATACTTGTTTTCAAAACGGTCCAGTGGTATGGGGCCAGTCGGCCATTGTCCAGCTTTTAGCGGAGTCTTCAGCTCTGAATCCAGGAACTCTCTCATCCGCTTCGTTTGAGTAAACCTGCCGGTCTGCTCTTCGATGTTCACCCTTCTGATAATTGCGTCTGGGCTGTACTGAAGCCCTGGGGCGAACGCTGGCTGGACGCTCTCTCGGAAAAGAGTGAACAACACCCTTCCTCTGTTATCGCATATCTGCCGTGCAGCTGGTTTATAATATTCGGCAATCACCTCAACCAGCTCCGGGCACCAGTGAGTCGGAGGGCACAGGAACCGGTGAAGATTTGAATTATATGCGGCTCCGAGGTGGTGGGAAGGCGAAACCTTACCCACCCACTTTGCGATAGTTAGACGCAGCTTTGTGAGACTGATGGAGAACGAACCATCTTTGTACCCAGACAGACGATTGATTGGCGGCGGCGGAGTCTGGCCAGCGACGCGCCTCTTTGTTCTGGATTTCGCTTTCTTGCCCTTCCGAGGCGCTGCGCTCTCATGGTCGCTGGACTCGGGAGACTTGTCAGCTTCGCGCGTCTCTACACTTGATTGCGCCCGTACGGGCGCTTTTCCTTTATCCATCCTGGTTGGGACAATCAGAGACGGGGACAAATACTTCTGAACTTGTCAGGCTTATTCTCTGCGGTCCGGGAGCCAGCTTCGAACGTTATGAATTTTTTGGCTGCGCCAGGGTCCTTTTGTAGACAGCAACTGCTCATTAATGGCGCGAGGGAGGGAGTTAGGGCAGTTTGCTTTCGGTTGGTGGAGGCGTTATGATCTTGGCGGCTGTGCATGGGCTTTTTCTTTAAAAAGCGTGCTTTATTGGCCCAAAACGCACCTTACCCTTTAAATGCATCCTTTTTGGTAATTGCGCAATCATTAAAAGCCTCCTTGATTGTTGTGTCGCTGCTGACGTCACCGCCATCATTCGGACACACTTTTCAAAGATCTTCATAACCCATTTTAGCCATGTGCTGAACTTCGCCCTGGGCCCACACTTGTGATTTTTCATTCTTCGTGGTGAGCTGTTCGGACTTCGCCCGAAATTCGGGGCGCAGTCAAACTTAGCGCAGAAAACGGGCGCTCTTCGAACTTCGCCTTGAAAACGGGCGCTCCTCGAACTTCACCCGAAATACGAGCGCTCTTCGAGCTTCGACTTAGGCGCTTTCAGCTCTCACCGGGTTACCCAGGGTGTGCTCGAAATTCAGAGCGCACTCGGACTTCGCCCGAAAAATGGGCGCAGTCCGACTTCGCCCAGCAAAATGGGCGCAGTCTGACACAACTTTTCTTTTGTAGTCTGCTTCCCAACTGCGCCCTTTGGAAAGGGCGCAGCCCGACTTCGCTGCGAAGTCGGGTTGGGCGGTCAGGCTTAGACATTTTAGCTCGTCTTCATCTGCTTTCTTCCCTTACTTCGCCCCATTTGATGAGCGCTGCCCGACTTCGCTGCGAAGTCGGGTTTTTGCCTCAGACTTGGGCTACTTAAAAATTAAAACTGAAAGCTGGAATATTTACATGCTGAAAACTTAAAATACAAAAAGGGAAGTCTGTACAAAGAAGGACGCCTTCGGGCGCCTTCAGTGGTGGTACAATTTTAGGTGGAACCCGTTGACGGGAATGGGGAGAGGGTGTCCCTCCATGTCCCGAAGCACGTATGCATTGAACTGATTCACCCGGGCAATCTGATAGGGGCCCTCCCAGAGGGCGTCAAACTTTCCATGGTTGCCGGGTTTGGCCTTGAACGAGTCCCACTTGAGCACCAGGTCCCCGATTTTGAAAACTCGGGCAAAGGTGCCTTTCACGAACCAGCCTTGTGTTGCTTCAGCGTGTTTTGTGAAGGCCTGGTACGCTTTCTCTCTGTCCTCCTCCAACTGCAGCAGTTGGCAAAGTCTGTCTTCCACCGGGTCCCCGTTGCCTTTCTCCTCATCGAGCATCTAGAGAGCGGGTATTTCAAGGTGAGTCGGCAAGACAACTTCTTTGCCGTACACGAGCGCATAGGGAGACGTTTTGATGGACTTCTTGAATGAAATTCTGTCCGCCCATAGCGCCTGATTCAGGAGTAGGTGCCAAGTCCTCTTGTTATTCTCCACTGTCCTTTGAATGATCTTTAGCAGATTTTTATTGGTGGACTCGGTGAGACCGTTCCCTTGCGGGTAGTAGTTGGAAGACATCTTGTGATAGATGCCAAATTTGCTAGTGTACTCCGTGAGTACTGCGCCTGCGAACCCCGGACCATTGTCCGTCACTATTGATTCCGGAACCCCGAAACGGGTAATCAGGCTTTCAAGGAACCTGATGACCGTCTCTTGGTCGGCGTTCTTCGTGGGGATCGCCTCTGCCCACCGCGTGAAGTAGTTGGTGGCGGTTAAGATAAACTTGTGGCCCGCTGTAGAGTTCGGCGAAATCACCCCGATGAAATCCAGACCCCATTGCTGAAACGGAGTCTCGGCTTGGATCGGTTGAAGGGGCAGGGGTGCTTTTCTGTTTCTGCCAGCAAATCTTTGGCATTGATCACACTTGGTACAGACCGCATGAGCGTCTGTAAACAGGGTAGGCCAGTAGTACCCAGCCCTGATTATTTTCAAGGCCGTGGGCCTTGCGGAATGATGACCTCCAGGCATCCCGGAGTGAAATTCTCCGAGGACCCTAGACTGGTCTGATTTTCTGATGCACCGCAACAGGATGCCGTCGATGTTTTTAAAATAAAGCCCCTCGGGGCGAAGAGTGTACTTCAAAGCACCTAACCGAAACCTCCTTCTTTGTGAGGCATTCATGTGGTCTGGACATCTTCCGGTGCAAAAGTATCTCACCAGTTCATCTGTCCAGTCACACTCCTCGGGTAAGGAGTTGGCTAGGTTGATGCGTGTTGCTGGATCCTCCCACTCGCAGGCGACTATCTCGGCCGCTGCGCTTCGGGCTAGCTCTTGTCACAAGGCTCGGCCTTTGATTAACTTGGTTGGCCGCACTTCGATGTCGAACTCCTGGATTTTGGCAATCCATCCTGCTCTCTTGTGATCCGGTTCTCCTTGTATGATGAAGCTTCGAACATCCGGGTGGATCACAAAGACAGTGATCTTGCTCTGGGAGACAAAGTGTCTGAACTTTCGGAGAGATTTCATGACAGCGTGAACCTGCCGTTCTATGAAGTTGTACTTTTCCTCGTGTGGTTGGATTACTTGGCTCAGGAACGCAATGGGGCGCTCCTCGCCATCATCTCCCTTTTGGGTCAGAACTGCGGCGTAACTCTCTGGTTCTCCCACCGCGTACAGGATGAAATCCTTGGAGTAGTCCGGGATTATCAACACCGGCGCTTGTGCAATTCGAGCTTTGATCTCCTCGAAGGCCTGGCCCCTTTCTTCAGTCCATAAGAACTCAGTATTCTTTTTCAGCAGCTCGGCCATGGGCTTGATTACTTGCGCGAAGTCCGGTACGAATTTCCGCACGAAGTTGATTTGGCCGAAGAAGGACTGCAGCCCTTTTTTATCAATTGGGGGGGACAAGCGGAGGAGGGCCTCTGCTCTGTCAGGGTCTATGGCTAGGCCTTTTTTTGAGATGACATGCCCCAACAACTTTCCTTCTTTCACCGCGAAGACAGACTTCTTCGGGTTTATGGAGATGCCAAATTCATGATACCTTTCGAATATTTGCCGCAAGTGGGGAACATGATCTTGTCGCTTGTGAGAGAAAACAGTCATGTCATCCAAGTAGATGACGATCACTTTGTTAAGCAGCTCTTGGAAGGCCAGGTCCATGGCTCTTTGGAATGTGGCGCGGTCCATGGCTCTTTGGAATGTGGCGCCAACATTGGATAAGCCGAAAGGCATGCGCTGATAGGTGAACGTTCCCCATTTGGTGGTGAACGCTGTCTTGTGCTGGTCCTCATCCTTGACCCATATCTGGTTGTAGCCGAAAAAACCGTCTAAGAGGGAAAATCTTTGGGCTCCAGCAACTATATGGAGGATCTGATCAATTTGGGGCAGCGGATAATGGTCCTTGAGGGAGGCCTGATTCAGATTTCTAAAGTCCACACAGAGACGAATGTCTCCGTTCTTCCTCACAGGAACCAAGTTTGCAACCCAGGATGAATGCTTAATGGGGTAGATGATCTTGGCTTCCAGCATCTTCAAGAGCTCGACCTTCATCATGGCCTCGATTTTTGGATTGACGGCCCTCTGTTTTTGCCGGAATGGCTTGGCGCCATCTTCTAGCTCGATGGTATGCTGGATTATTCCCTATCATACCCCTTCAAGTCCTGGTAGCTCCAGGCTACTATGTCCGGGAACTCTCGACACAATGCTCTGGTCTGCTCGAGTTCCTTTGAGGTGCAGTCTGTCCCAACCTTGATTGATTTTCTAGGTTCCAGCTCCAGGTCAGCATACTGCTTCGGGTCTACTTTGATCCGGTGAGATATGGCTCTGTCGTTCTGATCAAATAGACTCTCAAGAGTAATTAGTCCTTTTGGGACATGATTATTTTTTAACTGTATTAACCCCTCGTATTGGTCGTCATCAGGGTCTCTACCTTCGATTGCACGGGCTTCATTTACCAAAAATGTGACGATCTCCTCGTCACAGTCAAACACCTGCCAGTGGGTGTCCTTATCAGGTACAGAAGGCCTGTAAATAGTACGAACCGGCTTCGGCTTCTGGATAGTGTCATCAGCCGGAATGTATCTGGCTCCAACAGACGCCAGAATGTCAGCATGCTTGTTTTTCTCTCGTGAAATAGCCTAGACATTCAACGAGTCAAAAGACTCCATCAGATCCCAGACTCGATTCAGGTACGCCTTGAGATAGTGCTTTTTGGAGGCACACTTGTTCGTGACTTGGTGGCACACCAGTTCTGAATCTCCATAGATCTGTAGATGTTTAATCCCTAGTCTTTCCGCCTTTCGCAAACCCAAGCACAGGGCTTCATACTCCGCAACATTGTTTGTACAGCTCCAGGCCAGCCTGTAGGTGTAATCCTTCTGGATCCCGATTGGGGAAACCAAAAGTACTCCTGCACCGGCACCATTTTTGCATCGTGCGCCGTCAAAGAAAAGCTTCCACAGCTTTTCAAGTGCTGGTCCTACTTCTCTTCTGGCTAACTTGTCGAGCCTTTGAGGCTGAACAATGGGACATGATTATTTTTTAACTGTATTAACCCCTCGTATTGCTCGTCATCAGGGTCTCTACCTTCGATTGCACAGGCTTCATTTACCAAAAATGTGACGATATCCTCGTCACAGTCAAACACCTGCCAGTGGGTGTCCTTATAAGACACAGAAGGCTCGTAAATAGTACGAAGCGGCTTCGGCTTCTGGACAGTGTCATCAGCCGGAATGTACCTGGCTCCAACAGACGCCAGAATGTCAGCATGCTTGTTTTTCTCTCGTGAAATAGCCTTGACATTCAACGAGTCAAAAGACTCCATCAGATCCCAGACTTGATTCCGGTACGCCTTGAGATGGTGCTTTTTGGAGGCGCACTTGTTCATGACCTGGTGGCACACCAGTTCTGAATCTCCATAGATCTGTAGATGTTTAATCCCTAGTCTTTCCGCCTTTCGCAAACCCAAGCACAAGGCTTCGTACTCCGCAGCATTGTTTGTACAGATCCAGGCCAGCCTGTAGGTGTAATCCTTCTGGATCCCGGTTGGGGAAACCAGAAGTACTCCTGCACCGGCGCCATTTTTGCATCGTGCGCCGTCAAAGAAAACCTTCCACAGCTTTTCAAGTGCTGGTCCTACTTCTCTCCTGGCTGACTTGTCGAGCCTTTCAGGCTGAACAATGGTGTAGCAGCCTTGCTCAGTTTCAATTACAGCGTTGAAGTCCCGCAAGGAGAATTCATCTTCTACTTGTAGCTGCTCGAGAGCTTGCTCTGTCATGTCCACTGTTACCAGTTCTTCCTCCGATAGCTGAACCATGCAATCCTCAGGCTCTCCTCCGGGTATCTTCTCTACTAAGTAAGTGGAAGGCTTCTCATTGAAAATCTTTAGTCTCCTTCCCTTGAAGGGCACTTCCATGTGCGAGTAGTCCTAAGATAAATACCCTCCCAACTTCGTCGTGAACTCCCTGGAGAGGCACATGCCGAAGTAGGGTTCCAAGTCAACGACCACGACCTCCTGGATGACCATGATGTCGAGAGCTTTGTGCAGCCGAATGGGGATGTCTTTTATGATGCCGACTGTATTGACAGGGGTGTCGTCTAGTTGCAGCACGCCTTGGTTGCTTCTTGTGTATTCCATCCCGATTTCATCGCAGACGGCTCTCGGCATTACGGTCATGGAAGCACCAGAGTCCACCATGCAGTTGTGTACTATGTACCCTTGCATCCGTAATGACAGATAGAAGGGAGGTGGTCTGTTATTTCCAGTGGTTGAGACTGTCAGGGGTTGCACCAGGACAGCGGGCTGTATCTGCTTGCCGTTCTTCATGGTCTTCAGGGATTCTTGCAGCAGATCGACCTGTCCTGGGAGCTGAAGAGCATCGTACATGCTGATTCTTGCGGGGGTTCTCTTCAACTCGTTTACTATACTGTAGCCCGAGGTGCTTGCTGCTTCCGCTTCTTTCGCCGGTTCATATTTCGTTCGGTACTGCTGAGTGGCCTCAACTCTCTGTCTCTTAGTCAGAGACGGATATCTCAGTCTCTCCTGAGCTTGTTCTTTTGTTTCAGCTGGAGGCTGAGCAGCGGGAGCTTTAGCCGGAAGAGGTTTGGCTACGGGAGGCTTGACTGCGGGCGTCTTCGCCGGAGGAGCCTTGTCTTTGGCTGTGTAAGGCCACAGTCTCTTATTGGGCGGTAGCCCCTCAAGTTTCGCCTTATCTCTTCTGGCGTACACCTTCAAAGGTTTGGCAGCAGCTTTGGCAGATTTCTTGCTATCCTTGGCAGGAGGCGGCATCGGAACTTCGTTTGAGATGACGAAATTGCTTTCGTCGCCCAGGATCATGTAGAGCTCTTCGTCCTCAATGGCGCTGCCAGCCAAGGTCTGGAGGTAGTGTTGGTGTAGTGTACAATCATCCTCGTCATGCGGGTCGTTGCACGTGGTGCACCAGTTGACCTGGTCTGAAGTACTAGGTTCGTCTTCAATGGCAGCATTCCTCGGAGGGGGCCGCCGTTGCAAATGTTGCTCAAGGGGCCGATCCTTTGTTAACGCCGGAGGCGGATATGGCCTCCTTGGAGGCAGGTCCATTTCGGCCTGCTTCTTTTTCAGAACAGTCATGTCGTTAGACATGGTATGATAGCCAGAGGCCAGAGCCCGTACCTCCTGAAGAATTTGATTCTGAATATCATGATCGGGAGGCGGCGGTAATCGAGCTGGGGGAGGCAATGCAGCCAATGGAGGAGGAGTTGAATATTGTGCATGCTGCGGAGGAGCAGGAAGTGCTGGGAAACGTGGAGGACGAGGAGGTGGATAATGAATCTGCGGCGGGCCATAAGGGTTTACGATCGGCGTCGGGTTCCATTGCTGTTGGGGTTGCTGTCCTGAAGTGGACGGCTTCGAACCAGAAGCTGACGGATACTGTGATCGGGGAAAATCAAGGTAGATGGGTGGTTGTACTCTGTGTGGAAGCCTGCCGATGGAAATGATATCCATTTCGGCTTGCTGGGCAGCCTCGTACAGAGCAAGGAATGTGTTGATTCTGGCGACCTTCAGCAGCAGGCAAATGTCTGAGTTGAAAGACCTTAGGTAGTAGTAGGCGGCCTGTCCTGCTGACGATTGGAGTTCGCGAGGAACTCGTTTCCAAGACCTCGCAAATCGAATGTTGAAGTCTGACACCTCCTCTTGGGGGTGTCTCTGAATACTTTGGAATTGATGCAGCAGAGAAGAGGGGTCAGCAGACTCGTTGCATCCTTTCACGAGCCTGCTGGCTAACTGTCGCCACCCTGTGATGGATCCCTCTGGCAGTGATCTCCACTAGTAGAGAAGCTTTCCCCTAAGGGAAAGGGCTAGCAGACGGGTCTTCACACTTTCGTCAGTAATGGAGTGTAGCGCAGCCAGGGCGAGAATGTCCTGGATGTGTTCATACGCCGTCTTGCCGTAGCCGTCATACGTAGGGATAAATTTTAAGGCAGCACGAGGCACAACTTGCTGTCCGGCCAGGGCCAAGGGCCCCGTAGAGTCCACTGCTGGGAAAAGATCATCATCATCTTGCTGAGCAGCCATGTCTGCTTCTGACCCGGTAGTGTACTCAGTATCGGAACTGTCCGAAGATGTGGATTCTTCTTCGGCTTCTTCTTCTTCTGTTTCAGCTTCGGCTTCTTCGATTTCAGCCTCGGCTTCTTCTCGGATTTCTTCTTGGATTTCTTCTTCGCGAGCTTGGTAATCAGCCAGCCTGACGCGCTCGCCTGGAGCGGCAATGTCGATTTCGTAAAGGTTAGACTGGCTTCCCGGATTCCTTGCTCGCCACCTTCTTGTTAGCATGAAGGCGTTAGGACCGGTCTTCGCGGACTCAGAGAATGTTCAGATAATTTGCAGAGTCGCCAGGTGCTCTGATTTTGAACAGCAATGAAGCGAGCACTAGTACTTCGATTTTTTTTGGGGGTGGGAAACTACCATGTCCCACCGGGCGTTGAGAGAGAAACTGTTGGTGCTAGGTGGAGACGGGTTAGAAATTCTCTCTTAAAATACGGGACCTCGGTCCCATCGGGCATGCCATAGAAACTGTTGGTTACGAATCTGCCATGAGGAAAGGATTTGTTGTTAATGCGCCCAGATTCGGTCACCAAATTGAAAGGCAGAAAGGAAGGGATGCCTTCCATGCCAATCTCCGGAGAAGGCCGGCTTCCTGTGGGGTTTTGTTAAGATAAGAGTGCAAGGAAAGAGATAAAAATGTGAAAAGAGATAAAAGTGCAGAAAGGGATTCCAAATGTGATTGGAGTTGGGTGGGGGGAATAAGCAGCACGACAACGAATCAATCACCACTACTAACAACATTCATCTACAAACATATGTTGAAACTACAGCTATCAGCGATCTCATGTATCCTCTATCTATGCATTCCAGGAATACCTGGCCATCAAATGCTGGAGTCCAGAGTTCAGTACAACAACAAGCAATGACACAGAAACATGAGGCCAGAAATGACAAGGAGAGGCAGCATGCAAGATAAAAGACAGTAAGCAGAGCCAAGTATATGTCTGTATTTGAGGCAAACGCACAGCTACAATTGTTCCCTAGCAATATATTCCCCTTCCACCACCTTACAATGGAAAAGTGGTGGGTATTTATAGCCCAAAATTCCCCCGATTACATTCATGGGCACAAAGTCCCAGACAAGACGATAGCTGACACGAGCGGCTGAGGAGCTGCTGACGCTGACTCTGTCGGGCCGGACTGTCCTTGCAGCATGGTGTCCCTGAAGGCGGTACAACTACGTGGCAGCGCGTTGGGTCAAGTCTTCGGTCAACATGAATGCGGGCAGGTGCGGCAGATGGCACTTCACATCGGCTTAAATGATGACAGATGGTGCCGGTAGTGTTGCCCATGCTTTGTCCTTGCGCGGTCAAGTCCTAGCTCGAGGTGTGACACGTGTCTGCCATAAAAGGCAGTTTATCCAACTTCGCCAGGAATCCGGGCGCTATCGGGTTGCGCAGGAGGAAAATAGCGCAGTTGGAAGCCCTTCTTCCCTTAGCAAATTTCTGGGTTGACTTTATCCAGTTGCGCACCGGTCAAAGGGCGCACTCCGACTTCGCTGCGAAGACGGGTTGCGCACCGGTGCTTGGCTGTCTTCATCCGTTGTTCGGATTGCGCACTGGAAAAGGGGCGCACTCCGACTTCGCTGCGAGTCGGGTGTCGCCCTCAAGCACTTAGCTGAATTTCCGACGGATCTGTTCCCCCTAGTGCGCCCGAGAAGAAGGGCGCACTCCGACTTTGCTCGCGAAGTCGGGTGTCGCCCTTGACACTTTGTCAAATTTGCAATTCTTTCTGTCTCGCTGCGCACTTCGGGCCTCCTATCGCGCTCCAAGCGAGGGCGCACTCCGACTTCGCTGCGAGTCGAGTGTCGCCCCAACACTTAGAAACTTTTCAAGGCACACTTGCTGAAGTTTTTCTTTGGGGGAAGAAAGGGGGAAAGAAGAAGAGGGAGTGAAGCTGCAAGGAAGGGGGAGAAAGGGAGAGAGAAGAAAAGGGAAGATGAGGTGAAGGAAGGGAAAAGAGCAGCATACATGCAGAAACTAAAAACATGGCACCCCTGTGCAAAATGTGGCAATAGGTCTGGCACAAGATCCATCGATTACAGATGAAGTAGCTGAAATCCTGTGGAGGGATATTGAGGAGGATACCACATCACCAGAACAAAGAAGAAATTGGGAAACAGATTCAAGTGATGATGGGGTTCCCTTAGTGGTCAGAAATAGTAGTAGCTCAAGCAATAGTGCAGATTTCTTGCGAAGGTACCAAGAACCACAAGTTCGTCCTGAGGTGGAATATTATGTAGCAACATGTCGACAACTAAGAAGGCAATGAAGGGAGGTGAGGAGACTCCAAAGGATCATGGAGACATTGCCTGGATGGACTATGCAATGAGAAGATAGTTGCAATGACTCAAGCACTGATTCTGATTTTTTAGAACAATATAGGGAAGCATTAGCAACTTGTGAACCTTAAAGGCATTTTGAGGAAAGGTTGATACGATGATTGTGATGAGCGGATCACAAAATGAGGTCCTCATTCCTCCTTCTTTCTCCTTAACCTTGGCGTGTTGGACTTGGAACTGGACCACTTGGCAATACTTTGTCTTCTTTTCCGGAATCCTTGTCTCCCCTGAAACCTTTCCATACATCCTCCCCTTATTTTCGGTCGAATCTCTTAGACTTACAATCTGAACACCATGTCTTTTCGATCCTTCTTCACCTTGCCTTTGACTTCCTTGATCATCTTGTCAAATTCTGTCCTCATAGACTAGATAGCGCTATGTACCTTGTCATTGGCATTGCTATCTAGATCTTCACCCCTAACATGGCCTACAATTCCAGCTGCTGTCTACTTCGCCTCACTCTCAAAATTTATTGCCTTCTCCAATGCTTCTTTGTATGTTGAAGATGGTACAACCTTCATCTTCTTCCTATATTTTGGCAGTAAGCCATATTTTAACCAAACCACCGCTTGGTGGCATCTCCATTTTATCTTTCTTTTGCTTTATGAAGTATATCTTTGTGATGATCTCCATATCATCTCTCAAGGATCAAAATTCCTTCTTGAATTCCTCTATCACAGTGTCCCATTCTCCGAAGGCGTCTATACCCTCTATTTTTAGGTACCAGTCAATTGCGATACCTTGCAATGTAGTAGGAAACAATTGCAATCATTCATTTGGTTACCTTACCCCATTTACTTTCCAAATGGTGGTGCAAGTACCTATGTGTCTTACTGGATCTTATTTCCTTTCTCTAGTAAAGGGTGGGCATTTTTTCTTGCCCACTCTATTTGCAATGTTCGCCATTGAGTAGTTTTCTACTTCCTCATTCACTTGTCAATGGCTCCCTTGGGATGTCACCCTAGGGCCTTTTTGCTATTGGTCGATCTACTTGCTTGTCGGTCCTGGGCACTTTGTCTCCTTGAAGTGTCTCTTGACCTTCAATTCCTTCTCCAAATAGTCTTCTTCGTAATTCTTGTATGTCCTCACTTTGTGACCTTCTTCGCAAATAGACGATATGTGGGTTGGTCTACTTCCCCAGGTATCCACGTGCGGTTGCTTCAGTGCTTGAATCCCGTCCTCTACACCCTCAGTAAACTGCTTCCTGCTTGCTTAGTTGTCACCATCCACTCCTCGTTTCCTCGCCCACTTTCTATGTTAGCGTCTTCACTTACGCGAGTGTTTCCTTCGACTATTTGGTGTTGCTGCTCTTGCATTCTGTTCTCTGTAGTTAGCAACAATGTTTGCCACCTTTTAGTCTCTTCCCTCATACTATCGTCTTCTTGCGAGTTCCAAAATCGTTCTACTTTCGGCTGTGTAAGCTCTTCTCGTCGCTGCACTCCTTGGTTTGCAAGACTTGTGCTTCTTCTCACGGGTTGCTCTGTAGTCCTTCCTTGATTCCTTCTTCGCTTGCGCAACCTTGAATCTCTCATTCACCTCTTTGTTCGTCATGCTTGCTAACTAATGCTTCGTTCTCTGTCAACCCGTACTTGATTAGGCAACAACGCCAAATGTAGCACAGCGGTGAGGATTCCTAGAGATGAGGGAATGATAGTTCTAGGCCAAGAAAATGCAGTGAAGGAGAGAGTGTTCAGTCCTTGACAACATCATTCTATAGACGAAAAATGTATCTTCAGTTGGCAAGTGGAGTTTATATGGCAACATAGCCATATGGCATACATCCGTTAGCACTCTGGTCTAATGTCACTCCATAGTCGGTGCATTGGCTTGACAACAACTACAATCTCAGACAACAATCCTCACGAAGACATAACGACATTCCATGACGGCATGGCGACATGATCTGTCTGCAGTCTCTGATGATAGTGACACAGATGATAGCTTATCACTTTTTGTTGGCTCCCTCTAACGACGATGCACTCTGATGCCGATGACGACTGTAACTCCAACTACAACTGCAATTCGAATTGCGATTGTAACTTCAACATCGTAAGTCTGTCAACTTGCAACCAACACTTGCTAAAAGAATCTAACATTCTAACATACCGACACCATCACATCGTTGGACACATATTGGGAGCAAACGGGTATATCTTTATTATCAAACTTCCATGGCATACAATCATGGCAAAGATTCCAATATCTCTGTGACTGCAATTAGACTTCCCTCATGAACCAAGTGTACACACATCTACAACACATTCTCTCATGGCATGGTATTGCATTACCTTCCATATCCTCTTCAAAATGAAGTAGGGGGGGTCTATTTAAAGCATAGTTGAGAAAATCGGCAAAAAATCGGTGGACTCCCATTTTTTTGCTGATTTTTTGAAACGGTGATGCAATTGGCAAAAAATCTGCCATTTTGTTTTTTTCCATTTTTTTTGAAGGCCGTGGCTGATTTAGGGTTTTTTTATGCAAGCCCATTTTTCAACTGTTAATGTTTGAACTTCGAAGTTTAAAGTTTAAACCCTAAATCTGAAACCCTAGTTTAGGGTTTCGGTTTTTTTTTCCCTCCTCTTTTTAAGTAAATATTGCTGCCTGATAACTATGTATGCAAGCCCAATTTTCAGCTGTTAATGTTTGAAACTTTGAAGTTTAAACCCTAAACCCTAAACCCTAGGCTAGGCCCTAGGTTTTATTTTTTCTTTTTCCTCCTCTTTTTAAATAAATAAGTAAATATTGCTGCCTGGTAACTATGTATGCAAGCCCATTTTTCAGCTATTAGTGTTTGAATTTAAAACTTTGAATTTGAAGTTTAAACCCTAAACCTTAGTCTAGGCCCTAGGGTTTGGGTTTAGGGTTTTTTTCCTCCTCTTTTTAAGTAAATATTGCTGCCTGATAACTATGTATGCAAGCCCATTTTTCAGCTGTCAATGTTTCAATTTTAAACCCTAAACCCTAGCCTTTTGGTTTAGGGTTTAGGTTTTTTTTTCCTTTTTTTCAAGTGATTGTAACTTTGTTGTTACTTGTTTCCATGTGTAGGCATATAAAAAATGAAACCTTTTTTTCCTTGTTACTTGTAACTTTGTACCTTTTCATATTATAAGCAATACATTCATGTGTACTTAAAGCTTGAGCCTTGTATTATGTCTTGACATGATTAATTGCTTTTATTGCAATATTTGATTTGCATAATGTTAATTCCTTGTAATATGCATGAAAAACACTTTTTTTCAATGAAAATTTTCGTTTTCTTTGGTTTTTTTTTTGCCGATTTTTCCCCGATTTTTGCTGATTCCTGATTTTTGCCGATCTTTAAAAATGCCGATTCTTTGCCGATTCCGATTTTCTCAGCTATGATTTAAAGCATTGTCTTGGCGGTTGACACAACTGATTCCCTAGATGTCGTTTTTTTTAACAATTGCCCAACTTCCTACTCTAATTACCTTCGCAAACCTTTTAACTAGCTTAGATATAAAGGATATATATCTAAAAACGCCGAGAGTTATTAATCCCGAGGCGCCTATCTCATTTCTTGGGGGTGTGATCTCCAAGATAGGCGCCTCGGGATTGATATCTCTCGGCGTTTTTAGATATATATCTTTTATGTCTAAGCTAGTTTTTAAACAGTTGCAACGGTTGGTTAGTCAACTGTTTTAGTTTAAATATTTTAAATGTTTGCAACGGTTGGTTAGTCGATTGTTTTAGTTTAAATATTTTAGATGTTTTTGTTAATGTCGGCTTTTTTAATAAAAATAAAAAATTGTTTACGGCGTGACATGTATGATCTCTTTGCCTCCCACCCCGCTATCTGCCATTGTAGGAACGCCTCTCGGCGTAATTAATCAAATTATTAAGGTTTGGCAATGACGACTACGTTACATTTCATTTAGGCACATTCCATTTCATTTCATTAATTACAAATTGGTGTTTGCTTCTTGGACATTTTAACAAACACTTATTTTTGCTTCTTAGAACTAGTGTCTACACACATTCAACACTTCTTGCCTCCTTGCTTCTATTATGTCAAGATTCTGAATGGTCCTTCCAATGTCTTGAGCAATTTGTGCCCTCTTCTACACATTATGCCTTTGCAACTCTTCATACTCTTCCTAAAACATTTGTTAGAAAATAGAATACTTGATATTATTGAATGAAAGGAGCCTTGCTTAAATAGCAAAGGCATACAATCTGATCCATTGGATCATAACTAACTGAGCTAATCTCAGCCACATAAATTATCCTAGTAACAACTTAGGATATAATTTATTATTCTAACACCCCCCCTTAAGTGGTACTAGGATATACTAACACCCCCCTTAAGTGATACTAGGAGGTAGTGAAAACCAACAAAAACCAAAACAAGTGGCATATCCATAAGTATGAGTCCCGGAAACAAGGCCTGATAAGGTACTCATGTACAATATATCCATAAAAAAACTGCTGGAGAGATGATGAAAATCCACAAGGGAGAAAACCACCTGTCTGAATAGAAGAAGAAGAAGGAGGAAGATGTGCATGGAGGATGGAGAGGAAGGAAGATGTCCTCTTCAACCCCCCTTAGGACAACTTACATCAAGAAGCCTACAAAGGATCCATCAGATGTCTCAGAAAAAAGTAGAGACTCGTCGCCGAACTGAATGAAAGCATACTCCCAGACTGGTGCTTGTGACACAGATCAAGGCTGTGAGCCATGAAAAAAGGTCACTAAAAAACCCCTAAAACCAAAGTGTCTCACAAAAAGAAGAGTGTGAAGATAGTGTGGAAAGAACCACAAGAATCGCAAGGGATGTCCAAATTGACTCCACAAGCATAAGTAGTGGTTTCCACCTATATGAACACAATGGGTTGATAACAAGGTCCAAAAAATTTGGACAAACAACAAAAACAAGGGAATCTGAAAAAGAAAGGGCACCAATGTAGCTCTCGAACGTGTCCTTATGGTGACCTCCTCATCCTACCGGAATGCATGGGTAACCAGCCGCTGCAACCGCTAGGTGATATAGAGGAGATGACTAGATACGAGGATCACTTACAAAGCTATGGGAGTGTCGGGTTCAACCGAGAATGCACTCCATATTACAATATTTTTTAGGCCAAAGAATACAGGTTCAACTGCCTCAGAATGGAAAATGGACACCACCAATGTGTCCCTCTCGGAAAAACCTTTCCAACGACTATAAATACCCCTATATACGGGTGACATTGAGGCCTTCATCTGCAGGAAAAACAAAACTTCTTCTTTCCCTCTCAAGGGAATATTCCAGAAAATTGGAATAAAAAATGTTGACATTAAGATTTCTCGTAGGAGAAAATATATGGACCAATATTGAATACTATAAAAGTTTCAAAAAAGGCTAAAAAAAAATAGCCCATTTGGCCCAATTTACCACTTAAAAAAGGTTTTACTTTTTAAAAAAAACTTTTATTTAAAGTTCATATAATTAAAAAAAGAGATGGGCCCTTCACTTTATTAAAGTTCCTTTCATTTCATAATTCTAATTTCAATTTTAAATGTTCTGAATTTATGAAACCTTCTCGCCGGGCGTTGCCATGTCATCATATATGACCATCGCTTCCAACCTGTAGTGAAATCTGAGATGTCCTTTTGCATGTGTATCACATTTCTACCTCGTTAAATGCGCCACTGGCCTCGACAGTGACTTTGCGGCCTAAGCATGTGCAACTTATGGCCATCCTTTTCCCGTAATCAAACCACCGCGGACGCCACGATGTGGGCCTGGAGCGCCACCTCCACAACCTCTCCTCCATCAAAATGCGGCGGATTCCTCGATTTGGGCTCGGGGCTTTTGCGTGAAAGCAAACAATAGCGCCAGTGGCGCACACCATCGTGATTACCGCTGTAAACGCAGGCTCCGAGGGAAACTCCTCATGTGCACCACTAGGAAAAAATAGAAGTGTTGCTTCGCCATTACGGGTGTACCGCCAAACAATAGCTCCAACGCATCACCTCACGATGTTTTGAATGCAAAAATATGGAAGTGCCTTCTTCAGCGTCTACGACCCGGATCGTTGGCGCCAATCTCGGCGTCCGTCTGCAACGAGGATTCTCCCGACACTGTCGAACAGTGTTACCACCATTTCGGCCACGGGGCTCGGGCGATCAACACGGGGCTCGGGTGCGCTCTTTGTATCATAATGTTGTCTGTTAGGGCACATACAATCAACGGTAATATTTGCCCCACTTTCGAACGTTGCGGCATCGGCGGCAACACCCGTTCTACACGCTCAAACAGATAGAATTTAGCAATGGTGGAACATCGGACAGAACGTCTTGATTCTCAACACGATGGTATTAGCGCCACCATCTGCATCACGTCTTGAAAGTTTCGCTGTTCCATATCAAAAGGAGATGATATACACCAATACAAACTTTCGTGCTGAGCCCATTGCAAATTTGGGAAGAGCTTTATCAAAACAGCCTTTATCAAAACAATTGAGTGCCCATCGGTTTAAAAATTTTTTATCGGACAGTGACTAAAAATCAATCATGTTGCGCTGCAGTGTTGATCCATGTAAACAGAAAAAACTATTAAAAAACATTGGCACTTCGTATATCCGCCTGATTTAGTCTGAACAGCAAGCGTCTTCCCGAAGTGCTCAATGGAGTGAAGCATTCCAACGTTAACATCACCATCTGCAACTCAACCGCATCATCCACGAACAGAATTCCTCCCCATCGCAGACAACAACCGGTCTCGAATTTCATTGCCGGCGGGCAGTGTCCCGTATACCGCACCTTCAAAAAATATGACGCCAAGGAGATGAGATTAAGCTGACGATGATCGACACGAGTAGGCCAGGATCGCTGCAAAAGAGCAAGGCCGTTAAGATGCTCAGGGTCGTTAGTTGGCCTGGCGAATCAGCCACTGTCGCATGCTTCCAAAACTGCTCGGGAAAAAAAATGTCTACACACAGAAATCTTTAGAGCATATCACTTGTATCATGCAATGCCACATGCACGAAATCTCACGAACGGAGAACAAGCGGAGAACATGTAAAGAGCACTCAGAATAGCATCCGGTGGTGGCAGCTATTTATTCAGTAAAACAGGTCCACAATCACCATCGGTTATAACAATCGCAGGCCAAAAAATAGCAAATGTATTCATGAGGGCAGCAAAAAAATTTATCACGAATGAGCAACAGCAGCGGAAGCCTTCTGCGTAGGCTGGCTTAGCGGGCCTGTGGGGCTATTATGCATGTGCAAAAAAAATAAATTGATGCAGATCCGTCAGGAAATTTGCTGCCGTCATATTCGATTTTAGCTGATGACATCGACAGTTTATCCATGGCTGCTTCGTCGAACTGCAACGGTAAAATAAACCGAAGCTCCACTTATCTTCGTCTTCGCAACATGATCACAAGCTCAAGAATATTGCCACGACTTGTAGCGGGAGACTAACATAGCGAGCTTAGACTTCTTCTGTGCAAATCTCTTGCGCGCTGTTGTCCAGGTGGAGAGCCTCGTCGGAATGCCGGATTGACTTTTCAGCCAAGACATAACATACCCATTTAAGCATCGTAGCAGGGCATTAATATCTTCAAAAGTTCTCTTTTCATTTTATTTGCAAGGCGACGGGAATCCCGTTTCTTTGACGACATTTACCAGCTCCCCGGTTAGAGTCAGTAGCCACTCAGTCAGACGCACGACCTTGCAGCTGACATCCATCATGGTCGAGTACCCGCTGTTTGTACGAGCTGTAAGCGCTATAAAAGAGAGCAGAGCTACCACAACTATGCGAATCGTAGACAGAGCGCCAAAAACACAACGCGAATAACACGATCATCAACGAGAGAGATGTCTGCAGCGGAGCAACATATTTTTTTTTTTTTGCCATAAAAAAAATTTGAAAAGTACGTCGCCAGGGAGAAGATGGATCTATCCATCAATGTATTCTATGCACATAAAAAAACTCCTCCACGGAAAATGAGCCACAGGCACTCCATGTAGACGCTGAAAACTGTAGAAAAACCTTTTTCTCAAACTCTCCAATTTGCTGGAATGTTGGATCGCCGACAAAGATGGCACCGTTGTGCAAACCCTAAAAAAACTAAAAAAAAATATTAACCTCCAAAACTAAAATTTTAAAACCATATGGTTTTTGATCCATCAAAATATGGAGAGCATACTCCCTCGGTAAAAAAATTAGAGAAAAAAATGAGAGAAAAAAACAAGGGAGGGATTTCCATGAGGGAAATCCCCCCATGAGGAAAAGCTCCTCAGGCTCACAGGGTAGGGAAGGCCTGCTCTAATACCATGTTAGAAAATAGAATACTTGATATTATTGAATGAAAGGAGCCTTGCTTAAATAGCAAAGGCATACAATCTGATCCATTGGATCATAACTAATTGAGCTAATCTCAACCACATAAATTATCCTAGTAACAACTCAGGATATAATTTATTATTCTAACAACATTTGTGTTTCCAGGAATATTCATTGCTATTGGAGACTAAATTGTGCTAGCGGGCTCATGTCCTCATTCTCTAGTCGTTCTCTACTTACGAATTCCATTTGTTGCACATCAACATATGTAAGTGATTTGATTCACCATTCCTCTTCTGTGTCTAGGAATTATACATGCACCCGTATGTGTCTTCTCTTTGTGGGAAGAGGTTCCAAATCCTCTTGCTCTATCATAGGAATTCTTCTACATTCCCAAATAATCGCCTCAACCCTAGATCATTGTCTTCTATTCCTTCTACACTCTCTTCTTGCTTGGTTTAGGTTGATTCTCCTTCCCAAACCACTCTCCCTTTGGAATCTTGTGAAGACTGATTTGGTGCTATAACTAGTCTTCCTATGCTTTTGTCATTCTTTCTCCTTGGCTTGACACCAACCATATATACTTTTACTTTCATGTGATATGGTTCCAATATCAACCCATTAATTGTTTTGGTAATGACTGTCCCATTCAGTTTTTGCAATTTTATTGCGCCATTATCCATCATCTCAATCACTTGGAAGGGTCCAAGCCATAAAGTCTTCAGCTTTCTTGGCTGGATCTATCTTTTGCTATTATACCTCAAGACCAAGTCACTTGGCTTTAATTCCGTTTTCCTCACTTGGCTTTAATTCCGTTTTCCACAAGTGCTTGTCATGCCACAACTTTCTCCTATGTTGGGAAATCTCTGTTACCTTTTGTGCCATCACCCTCTTTTCATCCAATTTCACCAGTGTCGTTAGCCTCTGCACTAGGCTCACCTGGTCACCCAGGCGATTTTGCGCTGCCACTCTCAGATTTGGTATTAGGAACTCCACCGGCACAACAACTTCCTGCTCATACATCAATTGGAATGGTGTATGGTTTGTTGTTGACTTAAAGGTAGTTTTGTATGCTCACAAAACTATTGGCAATCTCTTCTCCCAATCAACATCTTCAACAACACAAGTCTTGTACATAATAGAAACCAAGACTTTATTTGTTGCCTCCACTTGCCCATTTGCCTTGGGATAGTACGGACTTGAGAGCGAATGCAAGATCTTGAATTCCGTGGTCAACTTCTTAATGATTTCATTGATGAAATGGCCTCCTCACTTATCAGCTGCAAAGGTATTCCAAACCTCGTGATCACTTATTTGTATAGAAATCGAGCTAGATTCTTTGCAGAATTATCCGACAGTGCTCTTGCCTCTATCCATTTCATCAAGTATTCCGTTGTCACCACTATGTATTGACACTTCTCTAGCTTGTTTGCAGGGGTCCCACAAAATCAAGGCCCCAACTCTCAAATAGCTCCTATGGTTGTGATGGGTGTAATAGCATAATTTTCCTTTGTAATGGCTTCCCAACTCATTGGCACATATCTTGCGCACCTCATTGTAGTTGCTTCCACGTCGAACTCTCATCTCATGCAATGTCAAATGCACAAACTTGTAGTTGATTTGACGTTGGACTCTCTTCTTGCTTATCATCGAACATTCAAATATGTCAACCTGCACTTGCCCTAGTGTCGAACTCCCATCTCACACAATCCACTTAAATTTTTACTAGCCTTTCTTGTCGAACTAGGTTTGCCCTACTATAGACATGTCACTCGGGCCTTCGCTTGCAACATGTGTCATCACGTATGCCTTTGCATTGGATCATCATGCCTTGCATCATCATGCACACGTTTGTGCCTTTTGTTGTCATGCATGCCATCTTGCAGGTCTTCGTGCCTTGCATCCTCACATACACCTTGCATTGTCATTCATGCCTTGCTGCGTTGCATCATCACATATGCCTTAGTGCATTGTGTCTTGCCTCATGCTTTTGTTGTGCCTTCATGGACAACTTCATCACTTGGCCCTTCATTGACATCAAGGAACAAGTTTGCATCACTTTTGTATTGTTAACTTCCATCTTCCCTCCTCCCAAGGGGAAAAAGGCACACTTGGACTGCAATACTCGTTGACCATATTGTAATTATCCCATTCTCATTGTTATGTACCTTCTTGATAAGATGTTCATGAAAAATCCATGTCAAAGCTCCTGTCAAGCATACAACACACAAACTTGCATTGACAAACATCGACCAACGTCATAATTTAATGGACGTCTCTACCTCTACTTGATGATTGATATCCTTCAACTTCATCTCTCTACCAACATGGACAAATACATATAGCTATCACAGGACTGGTAGATGGTTGGAAATGGCCCTTCTACCACTAAGTGACTTGTATATATAGAAAATTAAAATACCCCAAAACACATTACGTAATATTTATCATACACTTATGTCTATGTTGCCACGTATAAAGATACAACTACACACATGACAAACTATATTTACACACACCAACATGTAGCACATGGATCCATACATGCATGTGTCATATCGTCTACCTAGAGGGACTCGCCGAAAAGAGCAGTTACATTGAATTTGAGTAACAAAAAAAGTAATTTGGAAACAAGCTAAACTAGTGTAAGGTAACTAGGATAAACTGCATCAAGTTGAACAACTATATGACATCAAATTATAGGATCAAGTGTTGGATGCAAAAATGGGGAAATCCTAACATGCCAAAGGTAATGATGAAGATGAGAGCCAACAATCAAGTTCTTGAGCTGTTAAGAGAGCTTCAAAGTGTTTGGCTCTGTCACAATATTTATGAAAGGGATGAATAATATACTGAGACCAAGAGGGTAGAAGAGTACAACAAATGTTGTCAGTGAATAACAATGCAATTGGATGGATTATGGATTAATTACCATATTCAAGGAATTTAGCCTAAGCCTTCATGATCAGATGCTTTGCAGGTATGTAATTTCTGGATTGCTCTCCTAATCAGGGCAGAAAATGTGAAAAAAGGCAAGGAGAGAGAACCTAGGTGGTGTGTGGGGACGGGATGTCATAGAGAGAGGTCGCATGTGCAGCCCAAGCTTACTCTTCAATGCCAGAAGGGCAGAATTTCCATCGTATGAGGGTATGCCAAAATACCTTAGGGGAATTGTGAATGACATTAAAGAGCTTAGCTCTCTTGGAAACAAGAATTCATATATCTTGTGTCTGAGAAGACAATGTTACTCAATGTTAGTGGATGGAATGGTGGCAAGGTCACATGTTGGGGCAAAATTAAGTCTCCTTGGATGATTTTACAATCCATCTTGTCATACCAATGTTTCATATGATAAATGCTAGAGGTGTAAGTTGGCGGTCGGCAATGGACTATGTGAGGAAATGAATCAAGGGCAGCTTCAGAGAGGACATGCGAAAGAAAGGCAAATTTGGTGGCAATTGAGGATATGGAAAGTGTGTACTACCTTGGCATTGCATAGGACAGATGTGTAGCATAGGCATTGACATTCTCTATGTCAAAATGAACTGTAGTATGTGCAATTAGAGTTTCAGGCAATTGTACTTTCTTATACGGTACTAGCTGTAGACCTAGCAAGCTGGATGTTTTATTTCTTTTTCTAATTTTTTTTTTTAATAGTATTATTGATGCTTTGTATCCCTTGATGAAAATGAAGCTTTATAGCACATAAATTTAGCAAGTTGTTTATAATGTCTAAAATGATAATTAAGGGCAAATAAAGGAAATAACAATGGTTATTATCTGAAATTTCACCACAAGATAAAGAAAGAAGTATCAATAATGTCCTCACCTGACCGAGAAATTATCAATTGCACTGGAAATTTAAGCATATAGTCATAAAGCAAGGGAGTGAATGAGCCATCTCTGGCCTTCTTGACACCCAAAGCTGAAACGAAAGTGGCAAACAATGTATCAAAATATAACAAAACAGGTAAAGAAAAAATGCATATCAAGAGGGAGTTGACTGTGATATGCTTCCTGATCAAGCATTGTGAGCTCTTCAAATTAAAACTGTTAAATTGCTTTAGTGGAGTCTGGACTATAATTTGAAAATGTTGCCCATGTCCTTTCTCATATATCTTGGCATAATATGTATTTTCCCTCAACTAGTTAGTTTGAGAAAGTCTGGTAAATTGCCATCGATGCTGAATCTGGACTTCTTTTCTTCATGCTTCTGTTTGCTCACTTCCACGTAATGAAATGCAAATTCTTTTTCATCACATTCGTAATAAAATATGTCTCAGATAGTGGATTTGAACACTACAATTCAATGAGCTGTCAAGTTTTTCAGAACATAGCAAAATTGTCGAATAAGTACACTTAACAAAAAAAAAACAAAGTTGAAAACTTGTCCGTAACTTTCTTATTGAAAGAGCTAAGTACCCAGAAAATATTGCCTTCAAAAATTACAGAATTTCCAGGAGATCTTTGAACGCTGGTGCAATGCAAGGACACAGGCTTTGAAGTTAGGAATCACTAGAATAACAAGGAACATAAAATAATTGAACCCCATAAAACAAATAGAAAATCCAGAAAAATGCTAGCCAATGCTTTGACAATTCTGGAAATCCTCTTTTGTGGAAATGATCAATTTCATCTCATCAAAACATTGTTAGCTCAAATTAGTTGCATGTTTGAAATATATGAAATGCACTCAAGAATTCTGGTGAAAACAAACACAAAAATTGATATTTAAATCATGATCAGTTAAGTAAATGTCTTATTCTGGATATATACCTTGGTAGAGGTGCCATCATTTTGCAGTTACTTACAGTGGTGGAAAACAAGCAAATTTGAAAACACAGATTGAGTTATTAAAATTTTTTTTCTTTTACAGAAAAAGGTTCAACAGAAATTGTTTGATACAGTTCATTGACTGCATACTGCAATAGTGGAAAATTCCAGTTCTAGCAATGTATTTTAAAATGATAGAATTTCTTGTAGTTCTTTTAATTGATTAGCAAATATAGTTCTTGTATGCTTATGATGAACTCCTCCTTGACTTCCTTGCAAGCGTTGTTCCTTATTTTCTGTGAGGGGAACAACTGTATATATGATTCATATTGTTCTCCAGGAGCATGTGTTGTATGAGCAGCCTGGTGTTCGAAGGAAGATATTTTACCCTAACAGACAAAATCCAATTCTTTGCCCTGTTACCATACTTGAAGAGGAGAGGGCAATGCGTCCTTCAGATCCAAGTTGCCCATCCTGTTTGTTTCTCTGCATTAAATATGGTGGCAGGACAAGGAATCTTCCTCAAAATGAGTAAGTAACAACTTACAGAGGTAAATCAATATGTTCTATGTTGATATAGGGAACAATTTCGATATAAGCAGTATTTTTACTCTCTACCATGCCTGCGATCTTCAATATTTATTCATTCAGTTCATATGCAGTTTAACAATCATGATATATCTGTTCTCATTTTTGTTGAATTGCTTGATAATTATTGATGAGAGCTTGTTGAATGATTTTCATGGGGCTTTTCTTGAAGAGAACATTTAGCAGTAGTGAATGTGCCAGTTCAATTAAAGCGAGACTGTCACTTTATGAGGCTTCTCCGACATTTTCTACGTAAAGCTGTTACTGTCTCTTCTGTTAGCACTGTTTTATAACTTATATTATTATATTATGAATAAACGAGACATAGTCTTTTTTTTATTTATTTTAAACATAGCTCTCATTTGGCATTTCTTATGAACGGATTTTCCTGAGTCCATTTTCGGTTGAACACTAGAGGATAAAGCATAGAGAGAAAACAGGCAATTATAACGAATATACTCTCGCATTCAAATCTACCCAATCACATAAGGTAAACGAATCTAATAGCACTATATAGATATAAGAAGTGTGAATACATGGAACATGATGGTCACCAAGCATGCTTCAGTGCCCACACTGTGGTGATCATCTGTTTGATAGTATTTCAATTCTGGCTGGGGACCTCCTTATGGATTTGGAGGTCAACATAATGTTCATAGGGAAGAACTGCTAACCAACCATTTGCTTACTGCTAAATACCTATGATCAATTTATCATATGGTTGATTACATCAATAATCTGTACTTGATGATAGAACTTCAATGCACTAAGGATATGTATGTAATATTACCCTCAAATTTATTATTAATAAATACAAAGCTCATATTAAGTACAAAGTCATCATCCGAAAAGGGTATACCATCTGCCTTCCCCACTAAATTTGGGCATTTCTCTAGACGATCAATGTTTAGCTTATTTTCTTTCGTACTTTTTGGTTACTACAATGCATTATAACAGCTCTTTTTGACTAGTTTCATTGACCTGCTTTTGCTCACCCATGGACATAATATCTGATCTCATCGTAACACTCAATTGTGACTTGAACTTCTTTTTCTTTTCTTGCCAACTGGCACCCGTTTTCTTATCAGATAGCTTGATGTTGAAGCTAGAAGTGGGCATATTTTTTATCCCTATAGTTTTCTTTTGCATGCTTGATGATAATTTTGTCAGGCATGATTTTTCACAAGATGAAATTGCCAGTGCCTTGAGGGTTTTATTTTATCCTATTATCATGTCTTTCTCCCCTTGGACATCCTTGTTGGATGACCTATTCCTTGCTGGATGGATGTCCTAAAAGAATGTGTTTTCTTTCCTCACTCTAGATGACCTTGTATGGCATTCTTTTGTTCATTGATATCCTGTTAGGACTTCCTACTGATTCTTAAGTAAATATCGTAGGAGGACAATGATGTTTTGTAACTTGATGCCCCAACAACATACTTTTCTTTCTTCTAGCTAGATGTTTCGGTTGAACTTATTGTTCCTTTGTGATAGGACATTAAAATAGGAAGTTTTCGTAGATTGAAGCATTGATCGATAGATTATATGCAATGAAATTGGGGTTACAAGGGATGTGTCCCCAAGGTCTTGGTTGGAATCCCCCATCCACCTTTTATTTTAGGGACATCATCAAACATTCATGAATATGGGGTCATGCATGCAATACACTTGATACATAAAAGCCAAGCTTCCTTTCTCATTAATTGAAGATTTAATTACAATTTACAAAGTAGCAGTTGATTGCAAAGAGTAGTTCTAGCTTTTTTGAAAATGCCAAAGGACCCCTACAATGATTCTTGAACTCTTATTTTATAGATGAAATCTGGCCTACTCTACTTCTAACTACAATAAAAGCAAATCCTAGGTTACATAGTGGTTGGCACTACAAGACAAAAATGTTTGTGTCACTCTTCCATGACGGAGTAGGGCACACTTCTAGAGTATAGGGCACACTCTTGGTGAGTGGGGAGCATTGCCATGAGAGAAAAATCTTGGAAGCAATGATGTTTGAAGTAACCTCATTTATTTCACTTGAGACACTAAATTATAGATCTTCTGTTTGCATCATACTAGATTTTGCCACCATGACCACCCCATGTACTCCTTGTCAGGTATTGCAAAATCCTCCACTAGTGGCATCTCCTTTCAAAGGGCTGATGGACCTCTCTTATAGTTCTTGTGTCAGGAGGACTTGTTAATTCTCTTTCATATTGAATTGGCATTCCTTGATTGAGTATTGCTCGATATTGTAGATATCACATAATGTCATATTTGGCCATGCTGTGCTGGTGTGGGCTTCCATCTTACAATCCATGCACCGTATCTCTTTCTTTTCCTTCTTGTTTTTTTCTCTAAACTGCTTGAACATCCACCTTATATCCTTTTCAAGAACATCAAGTGATGTTATCTCTCCATCACTATCAACACCATTGGAGTCACTCACACTCAACCTAACCATTGGTTGTCTTGGTGTTACTTTTTGTGTCCATAGGTCTGTCAAGGGTCTTTTTATAAGATATTGGGAGGGATTACTCTTATCTTCATGTACCTGTTGGCAATTTTGCCACATTAAAACTTTTGATAAATTTTGGCCTAAGTATGGAGCTTTCAAGCGGCAAAGAGCATGCTGAGGTGTTCAGGTTTTCGTGGGCCATAAACGGGGGCGATAAAATGGACAAAATGAGCCCTGGATATTTTATTATTGCAGATCTTCTCGCCAGCTTTCCAACGATATATCATAATAGGCGATCGGGTCAGCGGATCAAAAGTTATGGCCCCGGGAAGCTGAACCAGGAAACCCAGTTTTTTGTGCGAAGTCGGTCCGACTTCGCCCAGTTTTGGTGCGAAGTCCGTACTTCGCCCAGTTTTGGTGCGAAGTCCGTACTTCGCCCAGTTTTGGTGCGAAGTCCAACTTCGCCCTTCTTTCTGGGCGCACCTTGTAGCAGGCTGGCAGGCTGGCAGGAAAAATGACTAAGTGCTGGGGCGAAGTCCGACTTCGCAGCGAAGTCGGACTGCTCCCCCTTTCCAGGGCGAAGTCCGAACGGCGGTGAGAATCAGCAAGTGCCGGTGCGCAACCCGACTTCGCAGCGAAGTCGGCCTGCGCCCTTTGACCGGTGCATAGTAGGGAAATAGGCCAACCCGACTGCGTTGTTTTTCACTTGTGCTACCCGATTGCGCTCTAATCCCGAGCGAAGTTGGATAGACTGCCTTTTAAGGCAGACACGTGTCAAGCAGCATCATCCGACAAGTGTCCAGCTTTGGGATCTGAGCCAAGACATGCCGAGCAAAAGGACAAGCATGGGCCACACTACTTATGCCAGCTGCCTCATTTAAGGCTGATGTGAGTTTCCACCTGCCTCAGCTACCCACATTCCTGTCAATGTGAAGTTCTACCCAACGCGCTGCCAAGTGGCTGTTCAACCTTCAGGGAGACCATGCCGAGAGTACAGTCTAGCCCGACAGAAGTCAGCACCAGCCAGTTCCGCGGCTGCTTTTGTCAGCTAATGTTTGACTGGGACTTTGTGCCCATTAATGTAACGGGGGGAACTTTGGGCTATAAATACCCACCACGTTTTCATTGTAAAGTGGTGGAAGGGGAATGTCTGTTAGGGAACCATTGTAACCGTGCTTCTGCTTATAAATATAAATTGTATGCATGGTTCTGTTCTACTGCTTTTATTCTTTATGCTTTACGTTTCCCTGTGTCACTGCTCGTTGATTCGTTTCAGCATTTGGTGGTCAGATATACCTAAAGCATTGTTTGTGTCATGGCTTGTTGATTTATTTCGGCATTTGGTGGCCAAGCACTTTTGAACTTCATAATAGATGTGGTAGCAGTTCCATCAGTTGTGTGTTACGTTGTTGTCCGTAGTGGTGATTGATGCGTTGCCGTGCTGTTAGTTCTCCTTGTAGGGAGAATGTTTGCTAGGGGACCATTGTAGCTGTGCGTATAAATTCTCTGCATAACACATATACCTGGCTCTGATATCTCTTGGTTGCTTTCTGTTTATGTGATTGTACGTAGTGGTGATTGATGCATTGCCGTGCTGTTAGTTCTCCTTGTAGGGAGAATGTTTGCTAGGGGACCATTGTAGCTGTGCGTACACTGCTTAATACAGAAAGTATACTTAGGTTTTGCAGTTCCTGGTCATGCTTTGTATTTATGATGCAGTAAGTAATAGTGATTGATGTGTGGCAGTATTGTTAGTTCCCCCCACCCAACTCCAATTACATTTGTAAATTCTTTCCGTTCCTTTATCTCTTTCTTGCACTCTCATCTTACTAACCCCCGCAAGGAGCCGGCCTTCTCCGGAGATTGGCCCGGAAGGCATTCCTTCCTTCCGGCCTTTCAATGTTGGTTCGCGGGTCCAGGGCACGACAGCGACAAAATCCTTTCCTCATGGCGAATTCGTGACCAACAGTACCTAGGAAGTAAGTCCCTCAATTAACTATTTTTCTCATTCCATTTGTCTAGTGTTTCTCTAGTTGACTCAATAGTTCCTTCAACCTATGATTATGTGGCTAGATAATCTCAGTTTTACGTTGTGCTGCAAATTTTAGCAATCGTGTCATTGTTGTCTTACAAAATTTTAAAGTATTTCTTGAAGGCTTGCCTTACGTCCTCTATATTGGTTTTCTTGGTGTTACTTTTTTATGTTCATAGATCTGTCAAGGGCCTCTTCATAAGATATTGGGAGAAATTACTCTTTTCTTCTTCTTGTACCTAGGAAGAAGTCCCTCAATGAACTATTTTTTCTCATTCTATTTGGGGATTCTTGATCTATTTGACTCAATAATTCCTTCAACCTATGATTATATGACAAGAGAAACTCATTTACATTGTGTTGTAAATTTTGGTGATGATCTCATTGTTGTCATGCAAAATTTTAAAAAAATTCTTGCAGGCTTGCCTTAGTTCTTCTATATTTGTATTCGCCATCTGATAGTTCGACATACTAGTCTATCAAAATCCATCTAAGGGGTTTCGGCACCATTATCAAATTTGCCTGATCAACCTGCCCATTCACTTTCTAGATAGTGATGCAGGTTTTGCAATGTGTCTTAGGGTCTTCTTTACCATTGCCATGGAAATGGGGGAATTTTTTTCTTTTTCCCAAACTATGCCATTATTGCCTTTGGTGGATTTGGCATTAGGTTGGTTTTCCTCTCTTTAAAACTTGTTCTCACATTAAGCCTTGTTCAATATCTCTTGGACCTTTATCATTTCTTTGCTTGCTAGATCCTCCTCATTTGATAGGATGCTACCAGTTGCTCCAATGCCAGAGTCCCCTCCTATACACTGCTAGAGACACTATTCATACTCTCCTCATTGCAAATAACCAACAACCTCGTAGCTGAATTTGGTTTCTCTGTATGCATTCTCTCCTCATCAAAGAAGTTTGTGGACTCACTTCTTGGATAAGGACTTCCCTCAAACCAAGGGGGCAATCAAGTTCTTCCTATGAAATTTTTTGTGGACTCAACAATTCTACACCACTTTCCCCACTTTGATCCAATTGTTCCTGATTTACCTCTCATTGAGGGAATATAGGAATTTGCTTGTTCTTTCTTTCCTTCAGTAATTCGCTTTGAGGAGGCAAGTATTGTCCTCCTCACTCTAAGAGCGGACTATAAAATAATCGTCTTCTATTCTTCTTTCCCACAAACAAAAATCCAAATGAACTACTTCTAGTAGTGTGTCCTATGGAAGCAAGTCACTTTTGGCTGCCACTTTGCGGAGCCTAGGTTGTCTTCTTGCTTTTTGCTAAACAATCCTATTGGATCTACTCATGAGTTGATCTCTCCATTGTCATTGCTGCCTACTACAAACAAGTTGGTCAATTGGATTTCCATTCATAAAATTTTCATATGCACAAGATTTGAATAGAAAATAGTGCTAGAAATGCAGCATTTGGAAACTATTCCTAGTAGAAAACAATACCAGCAAGGTCAACAGAAAGAATACACAATCAAAGACTTTTTAAAATCTATCAATTCTCCAAGAGGTACAACGACATAAATAGGGAGAATCCAAGGGAGAGTACTCCCTATCCAATGACATCTCGACTAGATATAACCATAGAGGGGAGGGAGTGTAAAGGCAAAAGCCCTACTTGCAGGGGAGAGAGTGTAAAGGCAAGAGCCGTACTTGCTCCCCCACCTCTCATTGTAAAAATGAAATTCCTTTGTAAAAAAGCTTTACTAATCCAAAGTACATCATTCCATTTATTTCTTCCTTTATTCTAAGTACAAGCATAACATAATATAACAATCGAAGACTCACAATTTAGTTTATTTCCTAGCTATACCATGCAGCTAATGTTATAGAAAACACCATTAAAACATAAAGGTTTTTTTAAAGCAAACAGACTTTGCTTTATTTTATCTAGTGGCATATTGTTTGATGAGTTCTCTTAGATTAGAAGCATTAGTAGGAAATGCTTTAGGACTCAGTCTAATACTTCTTTCTAATTTCATTGATTGCATTTAGTCACTATTATTTTAATTATTTAGTCACTATTATTTTAATTATTTTCCTACGAAACTATTAATTCTATTTTAATTGAAATGAAGTAATTAATATGCATACATAACATCAATAAGCATGCTTTAGAGAGATTTGTAAAGCAGACATCTTCATCCTTTTAATGCTGTGTAGAACTTATTTTTTCTTGTAATGTGATTGATGTAGGTATGTAAGACAACGCATGGGAAGGAATAAGTTGAAGTCTTTTGGGCCTCTTATGTGTCAAATGGCAATGTTAGTTCATATTCGAACTGGAAGCTTTTTTTTCAAAGCCCTGGGCATTACACTTCTCTTCATGGCTGGATTTACAGATGATGTAGTCCGTAGAGAAACAAAGTATGGAAATCTGGATTTGCTTCAGAAGTACTACAGGTAAGTAATGAAGGTGGTTCATTAATTCTTTGCAATTCTCCTTCTATAGACATCTCTCTTTCAATGAAGTCCTGCATTAAATTTGATATATTATCTACCATGTCAATGCTCTACAAACCACTGTATGTCATTAACTAAGCATTGTTAACAAACATATTTAGTGCAATGTCTTTAGAATGACATCATCAGTCCAATTTCTTTGATGGTCTCTTTTATTTTATTTTTCTAAGCACATTAATTTTGGATTCCTGATTTTTAGATTTGTGCATCCTTTTATTTAATGTTTTCTGATAAATCCCAATTTTTTTATTGGGACATGTTAACATTGAATCTATAATAGCATCAACTTCAATTGGTTACATTAAATAACAATCAACTTCCTTGCCAAAGTCGTGCGGTGGAGCTGAAGTAGCTGAAAAAATGGGCTTGCATACATAGTTATCAGGCAGCAATATTTACTTAAAAGGAGAAAAAAAACCTAAACCCTAGACTAGGGTTTAGGGTTTAAACTTTAAACATTGACAGCTGAAAAAATGGGCTTGCATACATAGTTATTGTTGGTTACGAATCTGCCACTAGGAAATGTTTTAGGTCTTTGCGCCCTAGATTTGCCTAGCAGATTGAAACGCCGGAAGGAAGGAATGCCTTCCGTGCCAATCTCCGGAGAAGGCCGGCTTCCTATAGAAAGGGATGGAAATGTGATTTACTTTGGGTGAGGGAGATAAGCAGCACAGTTACTAACCAGACACTTTACCAACAACAATCAAAACAATGTATACCTAGAAACCATTAGCACTTTCCTATCCTATGTATCCTTTCTATATTATTCCAAATATACTTAATTGCCAATGCTGAGATCCAGATATGCAGAATGACAGCAATCAGAAAAATAAGCAACATGAAGCAGAAATACTAAAGAAAGGCAGCATACAAGATAGATGCAACTAATGAGCCAAATATACTTTTGAATTAAGAGCAGATGTACAGCTAGAGAAGCTTCTTAGCAAGATATCCCCCTTCCCTTCCTTTTACAATGAGATGCACTTGCTATTTATAACATATTTTCCCTCCCAATTACATTTCAAGCGCAGATCCCCAAACCTGCCAAAAGCTGTAAAAGCTGCAAAAAGTGGAGAGATTTGATCTTTGTCGGTCCTCCCTGTACTTGCAGCATGCTCTTTCTTAGTCTCATACAATTTTTGACAGTCTTGGTCGCTGAAAGGGAGTTATCATTTAGTTTTGGTAGATGGGGTACAATTTATCTTTCAATGCCCACCCACTCTTTCTTGAAGCCCAACTGGCACGAATTCCAAAACCTGATCTGGAGATGAGGGGAAAACCACCTTCAAACACTTTCTTGACTGCTGCCGAAAATCGCTGAAATGGAGAAGATACGCCCAAAATCGCTGAGAAGCGATGGCGATCTTCGGAATTAGGATCCAAGGCAATTATTGACTTGAGCTGGAAAGAGGTCAACAACTAAGCGATTTCGGGATTTTTTGCCTGGCGACAGCGATCTCGGGCATGGAGGAAAAGTTGGCCAATTTTGCCCTTTCCTATCTTGTTGGATGTCGCTGGAAAAGTCAAGCGATTTCGGGCTCGGAGGGGTAGCGACAGCGGTCTCGGGCTCAGCGCTCTTCTTCTTCTATCCACGCGCTCGAAAGCGCTATGGCAATGGATGTCGTTGGCCTGGGCTGGCGATCGCTAGCTCCTCGAGACTTAGAATTTTTCTCCTTTTAAGCGTTGTTCCCATAATCGTTGGAAAGCTGACGCGACACCCGGTGTTGCTGAAAGCGATGGCGATCCCAAGTGCCAACTCATAGCATTCTCATAGGCTCCAAAGCGCTTGAAACTCTTGCGCGCTGAGGAGCTTTTCCCTTTGCGACAGCGATCTGGAGCCTGCCTTCTTTTATCTTGATGCCCCTTGTCGCTCGAAAAGTGCTATAGCGATGGGCGGATGGAGTGTGCGACAACGATTTCGGGTTTCTTAGGAATTAGGCAAATCTGCTACTTTCAAGCATGACCATTAGTCGCTCAAAAACATGCTCGCGCTAGAAATCGTGCGACAGCGACAGCGATTTCGGGTAAGGGCTGACAATTAGCAAAATTTTACAATTTTTTTGTGCCAATGCTGGCATTCAAATTTGATGAAAGTTGAGGACTGGAAACTGAGTTTTTGAAGAAGCACCAAGAAAAACCAAGATAACAATGAGGAAAGAACAGTGAGGAAGGTGGGAAGCAACAACCTGATGAAATCTGAAATTTTGTACCCCTAGCAAAAATGTCGACCTTGGATTAACTTGGTGGGTCGTACCTCTATGTCGAACTCCTGGATTTTAGCAATCCATCCTGCCCTCTTGTGGCCTGGTTCACCTTGAATGATGAAACTTCTGACGTCTGGGTGTATCACAAAGATTGTGATCTAGCTTTGAGAGACAAAGTGCTTAAATTTTCTCAAGGATCTTATGACGACATGCACTTGTCGCTCTATGAAATTATATCTTTCCTCATGCGGTTGTATCACTTGGCTTAAGAAGGCTATTGGCCGCTCTTCACCATCATCTCCCTTCTGGGTTAGGACTGCAGCATAGCTCTCAGGTTCCCCGACGACATATAGGATGAAATCCTTTGAATAGTCTGGGTTTATTAGCACGGGCGCCTGAGAGATTCTAGCCTGATCTTGTGAAATGCTTTTTTTCTTTCCTCTGTCCAGAGAAAATCAACATCTTTCTTTAATAACTCGGCCATAGGTTTAATGACTTGAGCGAAATCAAGCACGAACTTTCTCACAAAGTTGATTTGGCCAAAAAAGGATTGGAGCCCCTTTTTGTTGACTGGAAGAGGAAGTTTTAGGAGAGCTTCCGCTCTATCGGGATCATCAGCCGGGATGTATCTGGCTCCAACAGACGCCAATATGTCAGCATGTTTGTTCTTCTCTCTAGAAATAGCCTTGACATTCAAGGAATCAAGTGACTTCATCAGGTCCCAGACGCAGCTGCGGTACGCCTTGAGATAATGTTTTTTGGAGGCGCATTTGTTGGTGATCTAGTTGCATACCAGCTCTGAGTCTCCGAAGATCTGCAGTTGTTTGATCCCGAGCCTCTCTGCTTTCTTCAGACCTAAGCATAGGGCTTCATATTCTGCCGCATTGTTGGTACAACTCCAAGCCAGCCTGTAACAGTAGTCCTTTTGTATACCAGAGGGAGAGACTAGGAGGACCCCTGCTCCGACGCCATTCTTGCATCTGGCGCCATCAAAATATAGCTTCCATAGCTCATCGGGGGTAGGGCCTATGTCTTCTTTCATTGTCTCCTTTGACTTCTCAGGCTGGGTAACAGAGTAGTAGCCTACGTCGGTCTCGATCATGGCATTAAAATCTAGCAAGGAGAATTCATCCTCTGCTTGCAATTTCTCTATAGTTTGCTCCACTAGGTTGAATGCCTCAAGCTCCTTAGTTATTAGGTGCACCGTTTCTTCTTGCTGTTCCTCTTCAGGTATCTTCTTGACTAGGAAAGTAGAAGGTTTCTCATTGTATATGTTGAATTTTCTCCCTTTGAAGGGAACTTCCATATGCGAGTAATCTAGCGAGAGGTATCCCCCGAGCTTGGCGGTAAACTCCCTTGAGAGGCACATGCCAAAGTAGGGCTCCAAGACGACAACTACGACCTCCTGAATCATCGTGATATCTAGCACCTTATGCAACTGAATGGGAATGTCCTTGATGACACCCATCGTTTTCACAGGAGTGCCATCTAGTTGTAAGATGCCTTGGCTACTTCGGGTGTACTCCATGCCAATTTCTTCACAAACTGCTCTTGGCATGATGGTGGTTGATGTGCCGAAGTCGACCATGCAATTATGTACCACATGTCCTTCCATTCGTAAAGACAAATAGAAAGGGGGTGGTCTATTCTTGCCAGTGATTGATGTTGTCAGGGGTTGAGCTAGCACGGGCTGTGACGACTTTTCTCCCTTCACGGTCTTTAGAGATTCCTGCAGCAGGTCCACTTGTCTTGGGAGCTGAAGGGCATCGTACATGCTAATCTTTGCTGGAGTCCTCTTAAGCTCATCAACAATATTATATTTGGCAGTAGACGGTCCCTCGACCTCCTTCGTTGACTCATACTTAGTACGGTACTGTTGTGTTGCCTCGACCCTTTGCCGTTTTGTCAGTGATGGGTACCGAAGCTTTTCTCGGGCTTGCTCCTTTGTTTCGGGAGGTGGCTGGGCCACTGAAGCTTTGGTGAGAGGTACTTTCTCTTTAGCTGGTGATAGCAGAGGTGTTTTGTTGGGAATATTTGCGGTAGCATCTGCAGCAGGCGTTGTCTTTTCCCTCCAAGTGTATACCTTCAATGGATTCATTTGGGCTGGTTCGACCTCAATCGGTCTTTTGCCTTCTTTAGTCAGAATGGAGACGGTATCCTCCTCAGAAACAACAAAGTTTTGTTCTTCTTCTCGGATCATATTTACTTGATCCTCTTCATCTTCCACGCTGCTACCGGCGAGAGTCTGGACGTATTGTTGATGCAACATACAACTATCCTCTCCATGAGGTTCATTGCAGGTAGAGCACCATTTTACTTGGTCTGCAGTGCTGGGCCCTGCTTTGGTGGATGCGTTCCTTGCCGGAGGTCTCTGGTTCTGGGCAACCTATTCTCTTGTCAGCGCCAGAGGAGGGTACGGCCTCCTAGGAATGAACTCCTGTTGGGCCTGCTTCTTCTTCATCACGGCCATGCCATTAGACAGTGTCTGACAGACGGTGGTCAATGACTCCATTTGCTGCAGGATCTTGGACTGTACATCCACGGTTTGCACTGGTTGGGCTGGTGGTGGTAATGGAGCTAGTGGCGGCTGAGATGAAAGCGGAGGAATGGAATGAGCAGGGAGATGCACCTTAGGCGGATAATGAGTGATAGTTGGAGCGGGGCTCCAAGATGAATCGGGATATGGAGAGGGTGGGGCGGACGCTGGCGGGTACTGTGATTGTGGAAAGTTCGGGTAGATGGGCGGTTGCACCTTGTGCGGGAGCCTACCTATGTTTATCATATCTAGTTCCGCTCTTTGAGCTGCCTTATACAAATCCGGGAAAGTGTTCACGCGGGCCAACTTAATGACTAGGCTGATATCTGGGCCAAATGCCCTAACATAGTAATGAGCAGCTTGTCCATCAGAAGGACGAAGTTCAGGAGGAACTCTTTTCCAGGACCGCGCAAATCTTACATTAAAATCTGAGTTTTCCTCTTGTGGGTGCCGTTGGATGGTTTGGAATTGGTGTAACAGCGAAGATGGGTCTACAGATTCATTGAATCCCTTACATAACCGACCAGGGAGCGAAGGCCATCCAATGATGACACCTTCAGGCAGGGATTTGTACCAGTATAACAACTTGCCTCGCAAGGAGAGCGCCAAAAGACGGGTCTTGACACTTTCATTGGTAATGGAGTGAAGCGCAGCCAAGGCCAAAATGTCTTGAATGTGCTCATACGCTGTCTTACGAGTCCCATCATAGGTTGGAATAGATTTTAAAGCAGCAGGTGGGACAACATCTTGTCCCACCAGAGCAAGAGGCCTAGTGGAGTCAACAGCCGGGAATAAATCAACAACATTTTGTTGATTCTCAGCTGCCATGTCTTCTTCCTCCTCTTCGGGCTGTTCAGTGGTATAGTCGATGTCAGTACCGTCTGAAGTTGTAGGATGTTCTTCAACTTCAGCTTCTTGCACTTCCTCTATTTCTTCCACTTCTTCAATTATAGGTTCCGCTTCCTGGTGAGCTTGGTAATCAGCCACCCTCGGGTGTTCTTCGGTAGCATTGATGTCGATTTCATAAAAATCGAGCTCTTGTCTGGGATTCCTAGCTCTCCACCTTCTCGTATGCATGAAGGCACTTTTGGTATTGGACCAATCTTACAGACTCAGAGAATATTCAGGTAATGCAGAGTTGCCAGGTGTTCTGATTTGACAGCAATGAAGCGAACACCAATGCTTCGATTCTGTTTTGGGATGGGAAACCTTCGGGTCCCACCGGGCGTGCCAGAGAAACTGTTGGTTACGAATCTGCCACTAGGAAAGGTTTTAGGTCTTTGCGCCCTAGATCCGCCCAACAGATTGAAAGGTCGGAAGGAAGGAATGCCTTTCGTGCCAATCTCCGGAGAAGGCCGGCTTCCTATATTTTTTCAATTTAGTTTAGAATGCTGAAAGGGATTTAAAAGTGTAGAAAGGGATGTAAATGTGATTTACTTCGGGTGAGGGAGATAAGCAGCACAGTTAGTAACCAGACACTTTACCAACAGCAATCAAAACAATGTATACCTAGAAACTGTTGGTGACGAATCTGCCATGAGGAAAGGATTTGGTATAATGCGCCCCAGATTCGCCCACCAGATTGAAAGGCCGGAAGGAAGGAATGCCTTCCGTGCCAATCTCCGGAGGAGGCCGGCTTCCTGTGGGTTTTTAGTGTTTAAGCTAAGAGTGCAGGAAAGAGATAAATTGCGGAAAGAGAATCCAAATGTGATTGGAGTGGGGTGGGGGGAATAAGCAGCACGACAACGATCAATCACCACTACTAACAACAGTCCTATACATAACACATAATGAAACTACAACTATCATGCATCCTATGTATCCTCTATCTATGCATTCCAGGAATACTTAATCATCAAATATCGGAGTCCAGATTTCAGTACAACAGTAAGCAATGAAATAAGAAACATGAGGCAGAAATGACCAGGAGAGGCAGCATACAAGATGAAGACAGTAAGCAGAGCCAAGTATGTGTTTTGCATTCAGAAGCAAACGTATAGCTACAATGGTTCCCTAGCAGTATATTCCCCTTCCATCCCCTTTACAATGAAATGCTGTGGCTATTTATAGCCCAAGTTCCCCCCGATTACAATTACGGGCACAAAGTCCCAGACCGGACAATAGCTGACAAAAGCGGCAGAAGAGCTGTTGATGCTGACTCTTGTCGGCGAGGACTGTACCTGTAGCAAGGTCTCCCTAAAAGCTATACAGCTACGTGGCAGTGCGTTGGGTCAAACCTCTAGTCAGCAGGAATGCGGGTAGCTGTGGTAGATGGAACTTTACATCAGCTTAAATGGAGGTAGTTGGCGTAGGTAATGCGGTCCATGCTTGTCCTTCATCCCGTCACGTCTCGGCTCGAATCCCGAGGCTGGACACTTGTCGAATTTTGATGAGTGACACATGTCTGCCTTGAAAGGCAGTTTTTCCAACTTCGCCTGGGATCGGAGCGCTTTTGGGTAGCGCAGGTGGGAAACAGTGCAGTTGGGGAGGCCTCCATGCCTTAGCCAATTTCTGGCTTGCTTGATGATTCTTGCCCAACTGCGCACCGGTCAAAGGGCGCACCCCGACTTCGCTGTGAAGTCGGGTTGCGCACCGGTACTTAGGCTGATTTTGCCGCTGTTCGGACTGCGCACCAAGAGAGGAGCGCACCCCGACTTTGTTGCGAAGTCGGGTTGCGCTCCAGCACTTAGCTGATTTTCTGCACACTGCTTTCCCTAGTGCGCACAGGAAGAAGAGCGCACCTCGAGTTCGCTGCGAAGTCGGGTTGCGCTCCGACACTTGGCCAAATTCTGATCATCTCCTGTCTGCGCTCGCACTTTGCATTCCCTACTACGCTCCGGCTTGAGGGCGCACCCCGACTTCGTTGCGAAGTCGGGTTGCACCCTGACACTTAGAATTTTTCAGGGAACACTTGCTCAGTTTTGGGAACTTGACTGGGGGAAGTACAAGGGAAAAAAGGGAGGAATGAAACTGCAGGAAAGGGAGAAAGGGAAGAAAGAGGAGGGAAGGAAGAGCAGCACACTTACAAATTTTGAAAACTTGGCACCCCGTGCAAAATGTGGCAACAGAAACCATTAGCACTTTCCTATCCTATGTATCCTTTCTATATTATTCCAAATATACTTAATTGCCAATGCTGAGATCCAGATATGCAGAATGATAACAATCAGAAAAATAAGCAACATGAAGCAGAAATACTAAAGAAAGGCAGCATACAAGATAGACGCAACTAATGAGCCAAATATACTTTTGAATTAAGAGCAGATGTACAGCTAGAGAATCTTCTTAGCAAGATTTCCCCCTTCCCTTCCTTTTACAATGAGATGCACTTGCTCTTTATAACATATTTTCCCTCCTAATTACATTTCAAGCGCAGATCCCCAAACCTGCCAAAAGCTGTAAAAGCTGCAAAAAGTGGAGAGATTTGATCTTTGTCGGTCCTCCCTATACTTGCAGCATGCTCTTTCTTAGTCTCGTACAATTTCTGATAGTCTTGGTCGCTGGAAGGGAGTTATCATTTAGTTTTGGTAGATGGGGTACAATTTATCTTTCAATGCCCACCCACTCTTTCTTGAAGCCCAACTGGCACGAATTCCAAAACCTGATCTGGAGATGAGGGGAAAACCACCTTCAAACACTTTCTTGACTATTGCCGAAAATCGTTGAAATGGAGAAGATATGCCCAAAATCGTTGAGAAGCGATGGCGATCTTCGGAATTATGATCCAAGGCAATCTTTGACTTGAGCTGGAAAGCGCTCACCAAGTGAGCGATTTTGGGATTTTTTGCCTGGCGATGGCGGTCTCGGGCACGGAGGAAAAGTTGGCCAATTTTTCCCTTTCCTATCTTGCTGGATGTCGCTGGAAAAGTGGAGCGATTTCGGGCTCGGAGGGGTAGCAATAGTGGTCTCGGGCTCAACGCTCTTCTTCTTCTATCTACACGCTCGAAAGCGCTGCGACAATGGATGCCGTTGGCCTGGGCCAACGATCGCTAGCTCCTCGAGACTTAGAATTTTTCCCCTTTTAAGCGTTGTTCCCATAATCGCTGGAAAGCTGGCACGACGCCGGGTGTCGCTGAAAGCGACGGCGATCCCAGGTGCCAACTCATAGCATTTTCATAGGCTCCGAAGCGCTTGAAACTCTTGCATGCTGAGGAGATTTTCCCTTTGCAACAACGATCTGGAGCCTACCTTCTTTTATCTTGATGTCCCTTGTCGCTCAAAAAGTGCTATAGCGACGGGCGGATGGAGTGCACGACAACGATTTTAGGTTTCTTAGGACTTAGGCAAATTTGCCACTTTCAAGCATGACCCTTAGTCGCTCAAAAACATGCTCGCGCAAGAAATCGCGCGACAGCGACAGCGATTTCGGGGAAGGGCTAACACTTAGCAAAATTTTACAATTTTTTTGTGCCAATGCTGGCATTCAAATCTGATGAAAGCTGAGGACTGGAAACTGAGCTTTTGAAGAAGCAGCAAGAAAAACCAAGATAACAAGGAGGAAAGAACAATGAGGAAGGAGGGAAGCAACAACTTGATGAAATCTGAAATTTTGTACCCCTAGCAAAATTGTTGCAACAGTTATCAGGCAGCAATTTTTACTTAAAAGAAGGGGGAATAAACCCTAAATCCTTAGGGTTTAAACTTTTAACATTGATAACTGAAAAAATGGGCTTGTTATTAGGCACCAATTTTTAGTTAAAAGGAGAAATTAAAAAATTAAAAAACGTAAACCTAGTTATTTAAATTTTTAACTCAAATGCAACAGTTATGTGGGTGTTGCATTTGGTTTTAATCTTTTAAAAAAAAATGCTTGAAGTAGAAAAAGAAAAAAAAAAAGAGTTTGCAAAATTTTTTCTTACCTTGGATGAATCCTTTGGGCAATTGTTGGTGGCAGCTGAATTCCTTCAAACTGCAAAAAATCCGTTGCTAGGATGGCCTAGTGTGTTTTGTTTGGTGGGGTATTGGAAAAAAAAAAATTATACCATTTTCTCTGCACGTGCGGCTGTGGCTGTTTTTTTGTCACAGGAATTGTGAATTTTTAATCTCAATTTCCGATTTTTTCAAAATATTGGTAAAAAATTGCCAAACAATCCGATTCTACGCAATTCAGCTCGGATTTTGGGTAGGCTCAGAAAAAATTAGGGAATCATCGGTTTTTGTAGCTATGATCATACAAATTGCACAGCGCAACTAGGTTTAGACAACGTGTTGCATGTTAATATATATATATATATATATATATATATATATATATATATAAAAAGACAAAACGCAACAGTTGCATGCAAGGTTGCGAGGTGGCGACCAGAGAACAGTTATGCATGGGCAACAACCATCCCACGAATCTTATAAATAGGGGCAACAGGAAAGGCCTGAGTATCTTATTTGCACTTAGTGCCAGACAAAGAGGGAGGACGAAGGTTGCACCGAGGAGCAACAGTTGGGCGAATGCAGTTTGATGGAGAAGTGCGCAGAGCATTATCGAAGGAGAAGCCATGCCAAATTTCACAGAGCATGGCCAAAGCAAGAGTTGTGCTTACATAGAAGTTGTTGATAGATGAAGGAAAGAACCAACTATTGCCGATGAAAAGTTGCAGAGGAAAGATGGTACCTTGGAAGAATTTCTACATAGACGAAGAGATGAGAAAGTGCAAAAGGGTTTCTTTTCTGCAGAGTAACTGCAAGTGTATGGTCGTATAGTTGTATGGATGGAAGGAGACTTGTCCAGTTGCAGGTATTGAAAGGTTGAGAAGTTGTTGAGAGAATTGCTGTGACAACGTGAAAGTGGAATGGCAAAAGTGATGCAGACTGTGTAGAAGACATGCAAGGGAGGTTGCCGTGTGAGTTGTATGTGGAAGTTGCTAGGTGAGCAATGTCGTACAAGTGAAGTTAATGCTTGTCGTATAGTAGCAAGCCTGTTGGGCACCGTACAAGTGAAAGGAAGTAGATAACTGTCATACGAGTCAGGGTCAGATGACTATTGTACAAATTAGTAGCCGATGATCGTTGTACAAGTCAGTTTTCTACCGTACAAGTGCAAGAGGCAAACAACAGAAATCAATCAAGAAAAATTTAAAGCTTGATAGGAGCAATTACAGTTGAGAACATACAGAGGCCTAGTATCCGTGAAAGGTGGGGCGGGTGGAATAGGATCTAGAAAGGAATCCATCCAACTCGAGAAGGTGAGAAGAAAGTGTCAGAAGTAGTGTAGAAGAATCTCGCTGAGCACATCCAACAAAGAGAGAAGGAACGCATTTCTGATTAGCGAGGTAGAAGCAGGCAACATAGTGGACTCTTGTGGGAACAACCTCGAGCTAACATTCTTGAGGAGTAGAGAGTGGAGGCTTCGCCTCAGAAGGGGAAGGAAAGGATGCTAATAGTAGTAAAGGACATTACATGGCAACAAATAGCAGGAGAATTTTGCCACAACTGGTGGAAGCCAAGTGCAATAGATTAAGAGGTGCATTCAAGATTGCAGGTATAAGTTGCATACTACAGATCCCAAATTTTGAGTTCTTCAAGAGTTATTTTTTGTAGATGTTGCACACATATAATCCACAACAAAACCCCAACAAAGTGAGGATTGGTGACAAGTGGGTGTAGGTGGTGTTTTCACCTGGCAATTTTCAAAGAATGTTCAAATTGTCGAACCATGGATTACAGGTTATAAAGGAGACAATAGATTAGAAATGGTGGAATGAGATAATTTGTGAGGTCACCAACATAACTCCAGAGGAAGTTGCAAAGCTGATGAAGCATGGGAGCTATGGAATAAGGTAGCAACAATTGAAGACAATGGAATTGCAATGTGCCATGAACGTAATAATGTCCAAGTTATTAGGAGAGCAACAATGTGTAGACAGGGGTGAGTACTTTCCCGGGACGAGGGAATGACAAGAATTCAGGAAGGATTGATTGTCTTTGCTATAAAACCTGGCATGTTGCTCAGCCTTAGACGGGTAAGTTTCAGTAGACGTCTAGGCTAGACGGGTAACAATGCAGATGTGTAACAACTCCTAGACGTGTAAGACTTCAGACGTCTAGATGATATGGTTTAGACGGGTAGTTGGCTAGACGTGTAGTCGGCTAGTACAAACGTCACAGGCGTGTAGACGTCTAGGCAGTGTAGAAGACTAGGACAGGTAGTGCAGACGTGTAGATGTCTCAACTAGTAGACGTCTAGGACGGGTTTATCAACAAGTCTAGACGGATAGGCCTAGACGTCTAATAGTCAGGCTTAGACGGGTAGGCCTAGATGTCAACTGTTCGCACGTTCATCTTCCAGTCTGCAACCAACATTTCCTCGTTGTTCCCTGCAACTGCACAACACAAACACAACACAACCTGCGATGCTCTATCTCGTACCAAACATTGATCAATACCTGCAACACAACAATATGCTCACGATGCAATCACACATGACACATGCATTCCAGAATAACTCTTGTTGCACAACAGATCTGCATTTATGGACAAGTATGGATATCTTACAAAAATGAATAGGGGGGTATTTATAGGCAAGTCCAGGTGGTTACTGCAACCAACCTGGCTCAACCGTCCCAACTTCCCTATGTTAACACTTAACAATTGTTGTTTAAAGCGTAACAACCAGTCTTAGACGTCTAACTCAACTAGTCTAGACGTCTAACTAATCCTAGACGTCTTAACTAATCCAGACGTCTTAACAATTGATGGCTAGTTTTGTCCTTTTGTGCATTTCTATTAATCAGTCCGTAAAAACATTATGACGGCTGATTTTACATTGTAAAATACATTATCAAAATTGTTGTACATAGTCAAAATTGTAATTCCTTAGTAGACATTCCGTCAAACAGTTTGGTATATTATTTCTTCTTCGAACTGTTGTCTACATCTATCCTCCCCTTTGAAGAAGTCGATGTCCTCAGCGACTTTCTCCGTTGGCTTTGGGGGGTCTCAGCATCCTTGGGTTCTGCAGCCTGTAGTGCCTCCTCCAATTCCTGCACTCGTAACTGAAGAGCTTCGCGTTCATCCCGAACCCGCTTGGCATAGTTGAAATACTTGGCCCATTCTACTCCCAAAGTATTGGCATGGTCTTCCGTCTCCTGGAGCCTAGACAACAGTTCAACTTCCCGCTGTAGAAAAAGCTCCTTCATCCGTTGTTCGGGCACTGTGGAGGAAGATGAAGCCTTCTGTGCCAATTCTGTTTTAAGAGCGGCCTCACGCTGTTGTGCTTGGAGCAACTCCTCCCGCAATGCTTCCCGCTCCTTCTGCCAAGCCTCTTCGCGTTGTTTCATCTCCTTTTGCCAAGCTATTTCTTGTTGACTCTTCTGGGCGGCCAGGTCTGAAACCTGCTTAACCAACAACTCCTTAGCCTGCTTGTGCTTCAACATTTCAGCCTCAATGTTGATAATCGTCTGGCTCCTTTCGTGAAGTTGATCGCTAAGGTATGCCAGTTGTTGTTGCTTTTCCTGAATGTGTTTCAAGGCATCATCCATCTGAGCGATCCCTTCTGACAGAAGGTGCTCTTTCTCTTGCAATTCTGCCTTTGTCACCTGCAAATCCTTATCCAATTGCTGCCTAGCCTGATTCAAGTGCTTAAGTCCCACTGCTAGCCAACACAACAAGTGGGCTATGAAGTTAAGCTGACTGAACATTGGCTGCAATTCAGGTTCTAGTTCCACCTGTAAGCCTGTTTCTGTAGGGTGTGGGGAAGAAGTGTTGCCATGGCCCAGAACGTATACCTGTGCTGGTTCAAGATAGAGAGTAGGAGTCTTATCAGGCAGTTTCTCTACTCCCTCCATAGTCGTTAGGTGTGTTGTAGGTAGAGACCAAGGCTGTTCTTGATAAATGGTGGAAATGTCGGCACGCCAAGATCCCTCTGTGGCCCATTTCACCAATTTGTTCAACTCCTTGACCATCAACTGCCATTTCTTCCATCGACCAACACAAGCTGCATCAAACTGCAGTCGTAGATTTTCCATTGCCCGACTCAACTTAGAAAAACGGTCGACCGCTTGCTGGTCTACACGGGCTCCCCGTTCTAGTGGGTTTACAAAATTCGGCATTTCCAATATGAAGCGTTCTGCCCAAATATCTTTGGCTTGTTCTTCCTCTGCCTCATACAACAACTGCTTTCCCTTTCCTGAAAGATCTATGGGATTTTTAGCTGCCTTGCCCTCTGTAAGCCCTGGTTGCTCCTCAGGTGGTTGCTCTTGGTTGCTACCTATTTCTGTCCCAACGAACTGCTGAGATACGTCCGTTTGTGGGGGCTTCTCTCCCATCTCTATTTCGGTCTCATGTCCCAAAGAGACCTCTTCGTCTACTGTAATGGGATGTTGTTCTGTCCCAGGTGTCGGATTTCCAACACTAGGGGGTGGTAGGCCCTCCTCTACCATCGCTGTTGCGGTTTCTGCTAGGGTGTCCGTATTTGCCGTTTTTCTTGCTGCTCTGGCTGCATCTACTGCGAGGATATCCTCAAAGGAAAAATCCCACAAGGAGGCAGTAAAGGAAGTTGTCGCAAACAAGGATTCGGGTGGTGCTTCTGGTGAAGTCGCACGCGCCCGGAATTGGGCTTCTGCCAAATACTCTGTAGGCCCAATTCGTACGACAGTACTGGTTCCAGCTGGGACATGTTGAAGTCGCCGTGTGCAAGCTTAGTTGTTGCTCAAGGTTTCGAGCTATCTCTTGACTACGAGCAATCTTCTCCATTGCAATACCATGCACCAAATCTGGGGATAGTGATGGAGGTGGTGACTCAAATCGTCGTCTCTTCCTGGTTGGCTTAGGCACTTCTGGTGGGGGTGCAACAACTTGTTTTGTTGGCCCTTTCTCCTCAGACAGTGGTGGTGCCGTATCCTCCCCTTTTGAATCGGTCACTAGCCCCTCCTTGAGTGACGGCTTATGGGAGATCTGCTTCACCCGTGGCTTCTTGACCGGTGTCTGTTTCTTCACTTGTGGCTTGGCATCCTTCCACCGCAAGATTGTCGGGGCCAAGTCCGGTAACTGCTGAGGTGGGTCAAAATCTGGAATCTGCACTCCTGCACTGTAGGCTGCATCCAAGAGTAATCCAATGGCATGAAAAACCATCGAAAAATTCTTGGTGGTTCGCATCAGAAAATTCTGAATGCGAAGTGCCAAATGGGTTGCCCAATCATACGCCACTCCTTGCTCAATCCCCTGCAAGTATGGAATCAACCAAATGGGGAGGTCTGAGCTCCGCTGTTCTCCGGACAATCTGGCCATCAAGACATTCATTATGCATTGTAAACCCTTAGTCCTTAGCTGCGGCTGCTTCACTCCCCGGTTGCCGTGAGTTGCTAGCATGGCATCAATCTCTGCGTTAGTCAGAGTAGTGATACTCTTAATCAACTGTGGAGTTTGCTTTGGATCGACCCGCTCATTCACCACTGGTTTGCCCTTCTTCGAAGTCCAAATGTACGCTGAAATGCTTCAGGAGAAAACTCAATTACCAGGTTTCGATCACCAACGCGTATTGTGCTGGTATTACGCAACAAGTCATAATTTTGCAACATTTGTACCAGATACTCCTTGAAAAAATCTTTCTCAAAACTTTGGACTTGCAAAATAAAATGGACTCCTACGTCTTTGATCTTCATCTTCACCGGATCCTTTGCTGGTGTCTCTGCCCACCATTGCCAAAAAATCTCCCCTTGGGCAAATCCAGGTGATTTCATTGATTGGGACCTGATCCTTGTCGATTTGTTGGGCTTCTTTGGTTCTCCGAGCGGGTACTTCTACTTGCACAACCTCACGTCTACCTCGAATCTGCCCTTGGTCTGGGCTCGGTACCTGTCCGCGCATCATTTCTCCGTGCTCCTGATGATGATGGAGTCACTTAGCAACAATTGACTCGGGTACCGCTTCGGATCGGGGTGGACCGTGTCCTGATTTCTAGCGGCTCATTCTTCTGCAATTGTCTCCCCTCTTTGACATGTTTGTTCACCTCAGATGTCTATTCAACCTTCTAGATGTCTTCTCCTTTATGATCTAATCTCTGACGTTTCTCCAAACGTATTTCTGAGTTTCTACTAGACGTTTAGTGACGGGTATTTGAGGTGTAGCTAATGGTGTAGACGGGTAGCGGTCTTAGATGGGTGCCCTTAGACGTCTAATCTACAAGTGGTCGCCGCTAGACGTCTTCACATCTAGATGCGTCGTAGGCAGAACTTGTGCGCGACTTCCCTTATGCATCTTGTTCGTCTGTTTGCGAATCGGGAGATAGAATGCTTGCACTTGCACAAAAAATTTGAAAAATCTCCATGAAGCGTTTGATTCTTCCAGTTGCTATGGCATCTAGCTTCGTCCCAAAAAATCGTGGTGCGTCGACAACCCTATCTCAACTCCAAATCTGTACACTCCTCTTGCTTTCCACCTGCAATTGCTCACGATAGAATGAGCATTTCATCCTCAAGCGCTCCCAATTTATAGACGTTTTGCCGCCCATGTAACTGCTTGTTTAACAACCACTTATCACCCTGTCGTCTGCATGTGCGCCACCTCGCCAGTTTGCATGCACAAGACGTCTAGTGTCTTTTTCTTATTTTGTCTTTTTTTTTTTTTTTCCTTGTTTTTGTCTTTTTCTATTTTTCTTTTTTTTTTTTATTTTATTATTTTTTCAAAACTGCGTTTTTCCTTTAACGTCGTCGGGTGAAGCGCATGGCAATGCCAATGCGTACTTCCAAAGTATCTGACGCGTTATCCTGCTAGTGATGGGTACCAGTTCCGTAAACTACTAAAATCATCGCCATCCTCCTGTTTGTCAGCTTGTTGACGATTCCGACGATTGCCATGGTTACAGGGGTTTCCATCTGAGGTTGCTCCTCACGTCTTACAGTTCCACGTTTGGTGATACACCAATCTGACCTCTCATCTTCGCAAGGATGGCTTCTGCCTTCTTCTGACTGGTGACATGTCCCCTGCCTAATCGTCTGGTAATTTACAGCTTGACGTCTACTTTTGTTGATGTCAGCTTGATGTGTGTGGGTGTCTTCCAAACGGGTTGTATTAGTTGCAAGATGGGTTCTGTTGATGCCTAGACGTGTTGACTCATCGTCCAGATGAGTTCTTCCAGAGTCTAGACATGTTGACTCATTGTCCAGACGGGTAGGCTCATCCTCGAGATGAATTTGCTTGGACCTTCCATCATTTTGTTGGATTAAAATGCAGTTGTCAAGATAATGGAACACAACCCCTTCTTGCTCCTGACGGTTAGTCGTCCTACTACTGGGATGATGACTTCCCCTTTGCCCAATATTTCGATAGATCCTTCCTGCCCCGTGGCCTCTCTATCGATCTGTTGGCGGACTACTGCCCATCCTTGGTCTATCTGATTTTGATTGAGATCCCTACTTCGGGTCCCATGTCTTCCTCGAGTCTGTGCGACTCGTCCTCTTCCCCTTGTCGATCGAATCTCCCTAACGTTGGGCTGCCGCACTCCCAGCTGCCCGAGATTCGGTCGGTCCCTCTGTCGTTCTTGACGACGTCTTCGGTTCCTACGAGCTCGTTGAGGTAGACCCAAGGGTCTATCCTCAGGAACATGTAGTGATGGGTTGACTTGGACTATGTCCACAGATGGTCCTTGCGGCCCAATCCGCGGACTAGTCGACCTAGGGGTAGCAGGAGGGGAATTTCTTCCTCTCGGGCTACCGGGATGGAGGCCAACCACACTCCTCCCTTGGTCAGGTAAGCTTGGGTTACCCAGTAGTCCTGACGAACTGCCTGGATTCCCCATGTTACCTCTGTTTCGGGCTTGGTTTATAAGTTCTGCTCGCGAGCTTGGTTCCGCATGTGCTTGATTTCCAGGTGTCAGTTGGTGCAGGATTCTTAGCCTCCTATCTACTCTCGTCGCCACCTCGCTTCTTCAAAGCGTCTCTGAGGTGCACATTGAGCTAAGGCCTCTTGGTACTGATCTGAGAAGGTTGAATCCGTGCTTGAATCATTTCCTTCTCCTACAGTGCTCATTGGCCAATTTGAGGTTTCCTGAACCCTTCGTTGCATTCGCCTGACTTCTTGTCGATGGCATCGTAAGTCCATTGCAGCCAATCGATATTCTGCCACTTCTCGACGTTCAGTCGATCATTGCATGGCTTCTTCAAATGGCATCCTTCGCCAACGGGGGGTTGCACCTTCATCTTCTGAAGAATTACGCATTCCTCCGTTCTCCTCATCTTGTGATTCCTCGTCTTCGATTACCTGTGTCATTTCGAGGAACCGAACTCCTGCCTATCGGCTTCGGATCTCGTCCCGTTGTCTTCGTCGATCCGGGGTGGGACTTGGGTAGGGTATATTGGGATCCCGAGGCAGATTCTCATCACTGCTTGAATCAACCAGCCACTTCCCCTTCATTGGCCGTGCTGGTACTTCTCGAATATCCCTCCATAGTATTTCAGCAATCTGTTCCCTACTAACTTGATATTCATTATTGCCAGCTAGATGCTGATATGGTTCCCTTATCCCTGCTTGTCTCGGCGATCTTTGTCGTATTGATGGTGAGGCTGTACTGGAGGAACTTTTTGTGTTCAGGAGGATTCGTAATGTGGCTGGAGATGAGTTACCAGAGTCCGAGGAGGATGCATTATTTCCCAAGGGCTCTTCGGTATTTGGCTCAGTATTTTCACTTAGTTCTTCATCTATCAGTCTTCTATTCCCTTGCCTCCTAGAGCGTCGCAAGTTGCTTGCTAATGGCGCTGAAGTATTTGAAGCCAAGGAGAATAGGTTGCTTTCCGAAGAGGCTCCCTCATTGCCATCCGCGCTTCCTCTTAACTCTGCTTGCTCTCGTTCAGCCCATTCAACTCTTCGTGCATCTTGTCGTTCTTGCATTCGCTGCATGGTTTCATCCAACTCCTGAATCACTTGTTCTCGCAATCGCATATTATACTGCCTTAGAGTTTGATACTCCTCTTGCAACCTTTGCGTTTCCTGAGCCATCTGTTGCAGGATTCGAGATCCTTGACCTTCATCATCTTCCACTTTTGGAATTTGTTCTTGTAAAGCGACATCCGTGAGGGTTTGGAGTCACTCCTCTGCTTCGCTATTTGGAAATCGAACGTGGACTTGTAATCGTCTCTGTTCTCCCTCTCGAGGTTCTAACTCCCTCTGCTCGATTACCTGTTCGCCTTCTGCGCCAAATAGCCAATCCAGGTTTATTGGTTCATCCTCTCGAACGATGTTACTTGGCTCCCCGTGTTCATAGGATCGTATCCCTGGTCGAGCTTCATCTATGGCCTTTCCAGAAGTGTCGCCTGAGGTTTCTAAGTTAATCGTGTTCACTTGAGCTTGTGCCTTATACACTTTTAACTTAGAACCATTCACCGGGTCGGGGCAACTTGTCCCATCCAACTTCTTTATCCGGACAACTCCGTTGTCCAGTACCTCTTCCACTTGGAAGGGTCCAAGCCATAGGGTCTTCAACTTCCCTGGCTTGATCTCTCTTTTCCCATTGTACTTGAGCACTAATTCACCAACCTTCAAATTCATCTTTCGGAGATGTTTGTCATGCCAATACTTCCGTCGTTGCTGAGCAATCTCCGTTGCCCACTATGCCATTACCCTTTTCTCGCCTAGTTGTACCAATGCTGCGAGTCTCTCCTCCATGCTGTCTTCATCATTCAGGCGGGTTTCGACGGCTACCCTCAAACTTGGTACCAGGAATTCTACTGGTACTACCGCCTCCTGCCCATACATTAATTGAAAGGGTGTGTGGTTCGTGGTTGGTTTGAAGGTGGTCCTGTATGCCCACAGAACCGCTGGCAAGCGCTCCTCCCAATCCGCTCCTTCGACTCCACATGTTTTATACATGATGGAAACCAAGACCTTATTTGTCGCCTCCGCCTGCCCATTTGCCCTGGGATAATATGGACTTGACAAGGAATGGAAGATCATGAATTCCTTCGTCAGATTCTGGATGATTTCGTTAACGAAATGGCCTCCCCTATCACTTGTCAATTGAAGAGGTATGCCGAACCGTGTGATAACCTGCTCATACAAAAAGCGAGTCGTGCTCCTTGCAGAATTATCTGGTAAGGCCCTTGCTTCGACCCATTTCGTTAGGTACTCCGTCGCGACTACGATATACCTGCACTTCCTCTTCTGACTGGTTCGCAGTGGACCCACAAAATCCAAACCCCATCTCTCAAAGAGTTCTTGAGGTTGCGATGGATGCAATGGCATGAAGTCCCGTTTCAACGGCTTCCCTGTTCTTTGACACGTATCACATGCCTTAACATAGTTCTTGGCATCGTGATAAAGGGTAGGCCACCATAGACCCGCCAACAACACCTTTCTAGTTGTTGCGTCTGGTCCCATATGGCCTCCGACCAATCCCTCGTGTGCCTCCTTCAGGGTCTGTTGCACTTCATCTTCCATCACGCATCTTCGTAGAATGTGGTCCTCCCCCATCTTGTATAGCAAACCTGCAATCAAGGTAAAGGGTGCCACTTTCGTAATCACCTTCCGTTGCTCAACCGTCGTCATCTCCTTTGGCAGCTCTCTTATCGATAAATATTCCCCTATATGTTTATACCACACGGGTATCACACTTATCATGAATAATTGTGCATCGGGGAATTCATCCGGTATTCCTCCTTCTGTAGGTTCTCCTGAGCGAATCCTCGATAGTTGGTCCGCTATTACGTGCTTCTTCCCTGGTCTTACTACCACTCGAAACACGAATTCTTGTAGAGTGACGAGCCATCTACTCACTCGTCCATAGATCGTTGGTTTGTTAATCAGGTACAACAGTGCCTGATGATCTACATAGAAAGCAAAAGGGTTAGCCAATAAATAGTGTCGGTACTTTTGTACTGCATACACCATCCCTAGTGCTTTATGCTCTATCGTACTGTAGTTCTTCTCGGCTCGAGACAATAACCGACTTGCGAAGTATATGGGCTGATCCAACCCAAATTGGCCTTCCTGAGCCAATGCACAACCAATGGCGAAGTTTGAGGCATCTACGTGCACATGGAATTCCTTCTCCCAGTCTGGAAAAACTAGGATAGGTGCCTTCACCAAGTGCACTTTTAAGCCCTCAAAAGCTTCCTGGTGCTCCTCTGCCCACTGGAAAGGAACACCCTTGCGTGTAAGAGCGTCTAGCGGATGAGAAGTTTGTGCATAATTCCGGATAAACCTTCTATAGTATCCCACTGTTCCTAAGAAGGTTTTCATTGAACTCACGTCGTGTGGTTCTTCCATCAGCAGTATGACTCGTATCTTGTCTGGATCGGGCTTCAAACCCTCTTGGCATACGATATGCCCTAGCAGCTTCCCATATGGCACCATCAAGACACATTTGCCGGGATTTAGGGATATCCGAGCTTTCCTACACAAGCTCATGCATTCATCCAACGCCTTCAAATGTTCTTGTGTCCTGCCATACAACGACCAATCGTCTAGGAAGGCTTTGAAATTGCCTGTGGACATCTTGTCGAAGATGTATAAGATGATTCGTTGGAATGTAGCCGGTGCATTGCACAATCCAAACGACATGCGGTTGTAAGCATATATCCCGTTTTCTACTACAAAGGTGGTCTTCAACTTATCTTCCTCCGCAATACTGATCTGGTTGTATCCTGAGAATCCGTCCAAAAATGAATAGATCTCATGGCCCGCTACTTCTTCCAGAATGGAGTCTGTGAATGGGATCGGGAAGGGATCCTTTATAGTTACGACATTGAGGCTTCGGAAGTCCACACAAATCCGGATTTTGTTTGCCTCCCTCTTCAAGGTAATCACAATCGGTGACACCCATTCACTTGTCGTAACTTTAAAGATGATGCCTGCATCTAGCATCTTCTCGATTTCAGCATTCACCAGAGCTGCGTATTTGGGATTCATCCTGTATGGCCGCCTCCTCACTGGTTGTGCGCCTTCAATCAGAGGAATCTTGTGTACACAGAGTTCTGGTGGAACTCCCTTCAGGTCCTTGTATGTCCAAGCGAAGACATCCTTATATTCAAGAAAGATTTTGAATGTCGTCGCTTTTAGTACTGGATCCCAGTCGTCTCCACACTTGATCATCTTTTCCTCGCCATCTTCTCCCAAGTTCACCTGAATCATTCTAGGTCCTTCGTATTTAATGGACTCAGGTTCGTTCACCGCCTTTAGAACATCGATGGGGTGGGCTGGTTTGTCTTCAATGACTGCATCCCCCATCGTATATTCTGCAAAGTTTTTGGGAAATGTCCATTTTTCTCGTTCCTTATCCTTCTCTGCTGTTGTCTGCTTCTTACTGCTTTCGTCCTTCTCCGGTTCCTTCTTCTCATCCTCTTGGACTTCGTCTCCTGCATTAATGCAAAAACACTGGGGAGAAAATATTTCATAATCTTCTAACTGCCAGTGGAGTAAGCCTTTATCTTCGTTGTGCTCATCCTCCGTGCATTCTTCCAAGTGCAACACCCCTTCCTCGTCTGGTTCATATCCTGATTCTGCATCCGAGGAAGAATTTCCTGAGTCATCCAAAGTTGCAATTTCCTGGCTTACTGCCTGGTTCTTTAGATTAATCAAGTACTTGTGCTGGCCTTTCTTGAAGGTCAAATGCTCCTTCTCCCAATTGTGGTTTACTTTCGCCATTCGTAACCACCCACGTCCCAACAATGCATCATATGTTGGTTTCTGCATAGCAATTATAACGAAATCCAATAGAAATTCTTGTTCCGCTATACGTACTTTTTGGCTCATTAGTACGCCTATTGTCTCGATGCCGTATTGATCAGCTCCATATAGTTTGAAGTTTGGAGATCTTAGTGCGGGTTGGCCAATACTCCGCCACGTTCTTTCTGGCATCACGTTCACGCTTGATCCTCCATCAACGATTACCTGATTCAACTTATGGTCCAATATCTCCATGTGAACCAGAGTTGGCTTCTTCCCTGCCTCGATCATAAGTATCGTTGGATCAATGAATTGGCCTTGCTTGATGTTAGCTACCTGTCGGGTTTCTGCTTTCCTCTTTGTTTTCATTACTTCCCCAACCGTAGCATATAATTTCGGTACTATATTGAATAGACTTGCTACTTTTACTTCCACCGTCGTATTCAGTACCTGTGTCACCAAGCCTTCTACTGATGCCTTCTTATCAGTTGTGATCTCCACCTTCTTTAGAGCTTTCTCCAGAACTAGTCTTTCCTGTTTTTCCTTGTCTAGTTCCGTCCTTATCAATTCTTGTGCTTCCTGCCATCGCTCTTTCTCCTTGGCAGGATTTGGATACTCTTCTATCTTCCTAGCTTGTGCTCTTGTTACTGCTAGGACTTCATCTTCCCTTTCTACTACTGTACTCACTTCTTCAATGTCAATCAAATTGACGTTCTGCGTGCCACTCGAACTCGCCTTATTTGGGCAATTGGCCTCTTTGTGGTTCCCTGGTCCACACCACCTACACATTTGGGTAGCATTGCTACCACCAGTATTGCCTGTATTCTGAGGCTTGGGGCAATTCTTCGCAAAGTGGCCCCATTCTTGGCAATTCCGACATTGGATTATTGGTCTCCCTTCAGAGTCATATTGCAATCGACTCTGCCCTCCTTGTCTTCCACCTCGACGGTTGTTCCTGTATCCGCCGCTTGTTGCACCTTGTCCATTCCTTGAAGTGTCCGGTTGATCTCCTTGCTGGACTGTCAAGGTCTGGTGTCTTGCTCCCTTCAAGTTAAATGGGCAATCTGCTACTGGGTGTCCGGCGATATCACATATGTTGCAATACGCGTTCTTTGGGCAATTGATATTTGTATGTCCTTCCGTTTTATAGTCGGAACACCAAATATCTTTTCTATCTTTCCGCCCTTCTCCTTTGACTTCTCTTATGATTTTATCAAATTCCTTTCGAAAGGAGTGTATTGCACTTTGAACTTTATCCTCTCCATCACTATCGGAATCCTCGCGCCTTGGCTGTCCTCCGATCCTTGTAGTTGTTTGCTTGGCTTCACTTTCGAAGTTCTTTGCTTTCTCAAGAGCTTCTGCATATGTGGAAGCTGGTACTGCCTTCATTTTCTTTCGGTATTTATGCAGTAATCCATCCAAAAACCAGCGTTTTACCATTCCATCGGCAGGTGGCATCTCCATTTTGTCTGTCAACTGCTTCAATCTCCTGTTATAACTTTTAACATCCTCATCTGGTTTTTGCTTTGTTGCAAAGATTTCAGTAATAATCTCCGTATCATCCCTCAATGGTCGGAATTCTTCTATAAATGCTTCTTTCAGGGTGGTCCATTGTGTGAATGGTTGCGTATTCTGTCGTTTCAGATACCAATCCATAGCCATTCCTCGCAAGGTGGCCGGAAACAATTGCAACCACTCCGTATCTTGCGTTACCCCATTTGCTCCCCAAATGGTTATGCAAGTTCCTATATGACGTGTCGGGTCTTCTTTTCCTTCCCCGGTGAAGGGTGGGCATTTCTGTTTGCCCGCTCGGTTAGCAGCGTTCACCATTGGGACTGTCCCACTAGGCGGACTTCTTGGTGGTGATCGGGGTGGAGTTCTATCTGACTCCCTTTCTGCTGTTGATGGTGCAAAATTTGGATCAAATAGCCTTCTTCTTGGCTCTCGTGAGCCTCTACTTCGCGACCTCCTTCGCGAGTAAACGAGATGTGGTTCTGGTCTTCCTCCCCACGAACCTACACGTGGTTGCTGCGGTACAAAGTCTCCTTCTGTATCCGCCAGCCAACTCCTCTCCGTTGGTTCGGGTGTTACCGTCCACTCCTCGTCTCCAATGATAGGCACTTCCTCCACTATTTGCTCTTCGCCTTCTGCTGTCACCAACAACGTCTCTATTCTCGGATTCTCGTCTTCCACGGGGTTCCACACTCTTTCCACTTCGGGTTGTGAAACTTCGTCTTGATTGTGTGTCCTTTGATTCGCCAGTCGTGCACTTCGTCTCAGTGGTATCGTACTCCTTCCTCTTGCACCTTGTGTCATTCACCTCTTTGCCTTATCACATATGCCTCTTGACCCAAAGTTTGATTTAGGCAACGACGCCAAATGTAGACAGGGGTGAGTACTTTCCCAGGACGAGGGAATGATAAGAATTTAGGAAGGATTGATTGTCTTTGCTATAAAACTTGGCATGTTGCTTAGCCTTGGACGGGTAAATTTCGGTAGACGTCTAGGCTAGACGGGTAATAGTGTAGACGTGTAACAACTGCTAGACGTGTAGGACTTCAGACGTCTAGATCATATGGTTTAGATGGGTAGTCGGCTAGACGTGTAGTTGGTTAGTACAAACGTCATAGGCATGTAGACGTCTAGGACAGTAGACGTCTAGGCAATGCAGACGGGTAGACGTCTCAAGCAGTAGACGTCTAGGACAGGTAGTGCAGACGTGTAGACATCTCAAGTAGTAGACGTCTAGGATGGGTTCGTCGACAAGTCTAGACGGATAGGCCTAGACGTCTAACAGTCAAGCTTAGACGGGTAGGCCTAGACGTCAACTGTTCGCACGTTCATTCTTCAGTCCTGCAACTAACTTCTCCTCGCTGTTCCCTGCAACTGCACAACACAACACAACACAACCTGCGATGCTCTATCTCGTACCAAGCATTGATCAATACCTGCAACACAACAATATGCTCACGAAGCAATCACACATGACACATGCATTCCAGAATAACTCTTGCTGCACAACAGATCTGCATTTATGGACAAGTATGGATATCTTACAAAATGAAATAGGGGGGTATTTATAGGCAAGTCCAGGTGGTTACTGCAACCAACCTGGCTCAACCGTCCCAACTGCCCTATGTTAACACTTAACAATTGTTGTTTAAAGCGTAACAACCTGTCTTAGACGTCTAACTCAACCAGTCTAGACGTCTTAACTAATCCTAGACGTCTAACTAATCTTAGACGTCTTAACAATTGACGGCTAGTTTTGTCCTTTTGTGCATTTCTACTAATCAGTCCGTAAAACATTATGATGGCTGATTTTACATTGCAAAATACATTATCAAAATTGTTGTACATAGTCAAAATTGTAGTTCTTTAGTAGACATTCCGTCAAACAGTTCGGTATATTATTTCTTCTTCGAACTGCTGTCTACACGATGTTCAAAGATTCCCACTCGGCTCCTATCATATGTGCAAGGAATTATGGAGGATGTCACATATGACTAGGCATCGTATATGTCAGTACAATAAAATTTTCTTGATGCGGTATTCCAAGAACTTTTAGATGGCATTTCACACTATTGCACTATTAATGGATGTCATGGCATAGGAGAAGTTGCAGTTTCCTAGACTGAATCCTCCAAGGGAGATAACGGAGCAGGAGCCAACGATCTTGAGGTGGATCAATGGGATGCCACTTACAAAGGCTAATACTCAAGTAAGAACAAAGAAAATATTGAAGAGGAAGGACTGGCTAGATGACGAGGCAAGTGATGATTCAGATGATGATGAATAGTTGCTGGTACAACAAGAGAAGAGGCATAGGAGATTGGTATGGCAAGAGAACCAAGAAGAAGCTATAGTAAGAGAGTAGCAGTCTGTGGAAAAGACTACACAAGAAGAAGAGGGAGGAACTACACAGTAGGCACAAATATTGGTAGAAGTTATGGATATGGATAGAGAGGTATAGGATGTAGTTCAAGTGGAAGCAGTTGGGGAATTGGGAATAGATTTACCTGATATTTTTGCAGAATTTCAGCAACAAATAGATCCATGTGCATCACCTCCATTGCGAAAGGAGTTGCCGTTTGAGATCACATCCACAACAGATGAGCAAGGGAAGAGACAGTGCCAGCAGAACTAACAGAGAAAGGAAATCAGCTTAGAGGAAAATTCAAAGTTATAAGGAGAGGACGTAACAACCAAAGAATGGAAAAACTGGTCGAGCAAAGAACTAATATTGTGGAGCAGCCAATAACATAAGGCAAGATAACAAGGAACATAAATCTAAGAGGGGATGGTGGAGACAAAAAGGAGACTCTCACCGAGGTCGAAGTACCTGAGGAGACAAGTCAGCATTTCATGATTGAAGTGCCAAATCTTAGACAGAGATTATGTGGAGGAATAGATTAATGTACTCTTTGAAAAGATGATGAAAATTATGGATAGAACAAGATTGGAATTCAGGATGGGTTGCGTTGGATAGTTGAAGAAGTGGCAGCTAATGGTATATGAAGAGATAGATAAATTAACATAGTGGGTTCAAGATGAAGAAAGGATGAAGAAGCTCACTGAAATCCATTAGAAGTAGCCATGGGGAATGGAGGCTAGTGATGTACAAAATATGGTTGGAATAAAAGAATTGCTAGCTGGAATGAGGACAATGTATAGACAACCAGACCGAATATATATTGACGAAGCAGACTTGATGCCTTTTCCGAAAGATGGAGCAAATGTGGAGTATAGGAAGATCACACCTGAGTTGGTGAAGATGTATGCAAGAATTAATTTCTTGGCATACTGGATTGAGTGGTTAGCTACAGGATTGCAAAAGATCCACCAGTCATATGAAGGACAAGCTAACAAGTATGAGGAGATGAAGAAAGCAAAAGAGGAAGCTGAGGTAGAATTGGTTGCTTTGAATCACCATCATGTATCTTGTGAATCAACGTGTGACCAAGTATATCCATATGCAATAGTGCGGGCCACTTCTTGACATAAATCATTGACAATGTTGAGTTGACAAATTGGTCTTTTGATCTTGTCCTAGGTGGCAATGTTTCTTTGTTTCCTTCCTCTCTTCTTTACTATGCATGAACTCTTCCACAGTTGCTTGTAGGTCTGGCATTGTGAGAATCAATGTTGCCACTTTCACAAGTATACTTGACTCTATCAACTATATACCCAAGCTCTGTGATGTTGACAACTCTTCCATTTGACATCCGGTGGATTGTCTAGCTTGGTCACTTTGTTCCATTGCAATTTCTTCTACTTGCACTCGGGCTTCCAACAACCTTTTCCTCTCAACAAATTTAGAATATCCCCCCTTCTTCCTTACTTGTGCCTGAGTCATGGCAATGACTTGCTTTGTCCTTATGTTATTTTCCTCAATGTCCAACAAGTTGACATGTTCATTAACCCTTGGCTTCTTAGTGCAGTTCTATTTCTCGTTGTTGTCTCCCTCTTGCACTTTACTGGTATGCTTGGCTGGATCATATGTCAGTAACATCTGTAGTAGATACTCCTTATAAAACTCCTTATCAAAATTAGGGACCTGCAAGATGAAATTGACACCGACCTCCTTGAGCTTTTGCTTAAGGGCATCCTTGGGTGGTGTTTGCTCCCACCACTATTTGCAGTAGTCCCCAGTGGCATGAATCCATGTAATCTCCTTAAGGGGTATCCGGTCCCTCTCAGGCTGTTGAACCTCCTTTTCTTTTGTTTTTGGCGCCACTACTTGTGAGCGCATTTGCTTTTCTTCAGTCCTTCCCTACTCAGGATTTTGCACTTGTTTGTGTGCCTCCCCTCCAGTGCAGGAGTGTTCTTGACGGTGTTGGAGTTGTTTTTCAGATACTGACTCCGACAGAGCTTCTTGTTGTGAAATTGCAGATGGTCATTCTCCTCCAGAATGTTCAGAATCAGTCACCTTGATCTAACCCGAGCGACTTCGACTCATCTTTTCCTAATGACGAAAATCCTCCTTATCCAAGCCTCGTGATGGTGGTGTCACTGACTGTTCTCTTTATGACGGTTAACTATACAACAATTGTCAGCTCATGACGACTTCTTCCTTTGTTTTTTTCTAACAGATGACGACACTGCAAGATTGATGGCAGCTTCCTAGCCAACTTGTGTGATGGCAGCCTACAACCAACTCGCTTGATGGCAACTTAGACGCGCCTTGATGGCAACCTCCTGCCAACTCGTCTGACGACAACTTCTTGGCAGACGCGTTCGACGGCTCCTTTGTTGACTTGAATGACGGCTCCTCTGCTGAATTTGTTGACGAAAGGAAAATACGACAGTTGAGATTCCTTGCAGTCATGGACAAGTAGCTTGTTCCTTTGTCGTTCCTCCTTCCATTTCTTCTACAATTCTCGCGAAGTGTGTCCAACTACAAATATTGGAGCAAAAAAATCTTGCAAATGCATAGTTATCTCAAATTCTCCACGAAGCCTTAATATTTGTTGAATGTATGTAGTTTATGGCATTCTTCGTTTTGTCTAAAATTGTTGATGCACAAATTATTCCTATTCACGAATCTCTAGCTTTGGCTTCGCTCACATGAATGCTTCTACTCTGCAAACAATGAGCCTCCCTTACCTTGGCCATCCTATTTATAATCTTCCAACGTTTGTCATTGCTGCCTATGCAACCATTCAGCAGCTGCCATTTCTTGCTTCAACTATCGCATGTGTGCCACCTCATCACCTTTGCATGCAATTGTTGTCTTTTTTCTTATTTTGTCTTTTTTCCTTATTTCATTCTTTTTTTTTTCATCTTTTTCCCTTGGGTCATTGATGTCGCGTGAAGCGCATGGCAATGCCTATGCAAACTTCCAACATTTCTACTGACGCTCCCTCCTATCGATGACTCCAATTTTCCTCACTTACTGAGTCCTCATTGTCATAGATTGATTTTTTCTATGGTCTATGGCGACGATTCCCTCGACTGTTGATCTTGCCTTCGATTATGTTCAGTGCTCACGATACGCCAATCCGTCTTGTCCTCTTTCTCCTGTCGACATCTTGTTCCCATTGGCAAGTGGCGGAAAGACTGCTGATCAGCTCTGTTTCCGTCATCCTAGCGGATCTCTTGCCCATCGTCATCATGACAAAATACTATTTTGTCATCAATGTAACAAATCTTTGCTCTGTCACCTGCATGACGGCTACCTGCCCTATTCTCTTGATGACGATTGTTTTGTTTGTCGTCATTCTGACAGATTATTGTCGTCCTGTTCGTAGGTTGTCTTCTGCCTCTAAATCTGCCTTCATGCCTTCTAAAATTCTGCTTCTCCTTGGCGTATCGGACTTTGAACTGGATTCCTCGGAGGTGCTTGATTCCTATTCCAAAATCCTTGTCTTCCTCAAAAATTTTTGAAGCATCCTCTTCTTTCCTGTCGAATCTCCCTTGAGTTGGATTGTGAAATCCCAATTGTTCAAGATTCGTCCAGTTCCTCGGTCTTTCTTGACGTCTTCGGTTCCTATAGGCTCAATGAGGTAGGCCTAGTGGCCCATCCTCATGAACTCGTGTTTGTTGGTTGTTTTGTACTGTATTTACGAATAGTCCTTATGGCCTATCCTGCTGACTAGTCGACCTATGGGTAGCAGGAGGAGAATTTCTTCTCCTCAAGCTACCGAGAAGGAGACCAACCGAACTCCCCCCTTGGTTAGGTATACTCGGGTTACCGAGAAGTCCTATCAAACTCCTTGGATTACTGAAGTTACCTTTGTTTCTCACTTGATCAATTGATTCTGCTCTTGTTGGTTGTCCTTCGCGATTTTGGGTTTCTGGTGACAATTGCCTTAGGAGTCTCAATCTCCTATCTGCTCGCAATAATCTTCTTCGCCACCTTGCCTCTTCATAGTGTCTTTGTGGTTCACATTGTGCTAATGCCCTCTCTATACTAATATGAGAAGGTAGATTCAGTGCTTGAATTATTCCCTTCTCCTGTTGTGTGCATAGGCCACTTGGATGTTTCCTGCACTCTCCTTTGCAATCTCCTGACTTCTCTTCTTTGTCTTCTCAATTGTCATGCAACGGCTTGATACTATTGTACCTCTGGTCTTCCTTGTGGTCCTCTTATTGGTTCATCATCGCTACTTGGTTATCTTCCATTCGTTCTTCCTCCTCCTCCCGAAGCATTAGTGGTTCATTATTCTGAATGACTTGAACCATTTTGAGGAATTGTACCTTGGCTTGCTGACTTCTAGCTTCGTCCCTTTGTTTTCTCGTTCCAGGTTGGGACTTGGGTATAGAGTGTTAGGATACCTAGGAAGGTTTTCATTGTAGACAGCAGTTCCAGACAGCAGAAATGAGGAATTGACTGTGAAAATGTCCCAAACAATTTTGAATGTATATAGCAAATGTTGGTTTATGCTATTTTGTAATGCCATTTTGTATAAGGCATAATTTTTGTTTAGTTTAATCAGCCAATCAGAAGAGAAAAGGATTAAATGCACAAAAGGACAAAATGGCCGCCATTTGGGTTAAGGCTAGTTAAGCCAGACGTCTAGTTAGTGTAGACGTCTGGCTAGTCAGACGTCTAAACTGTTAGTTAGACGTCTAACTAGTTGGTTGGGCAAACGGTTGGGTGGTTGGCGCAGGTAGTTGGGGAACCGCTACTGCAGCCTTTAAATACTCCCTTACTTTTGCATTGTAATTTGTAACCTTCTGGAGATAATAAGACAGCGCTTGATCATGGTGTTATGCTGTGTATTGCAGATCGTGCTTGAGTTTTATTGCAGGTTATGTTGCTAATGTTATGCAGGTTGAAGACTCTTCCTGGCAGGTTGTTTGCAGGTATTCGGGAGCAGAAGCCATGGCAGCAGCCGTGTGATGTCTAGACGTCTGTACCCCAGACCTCCAGCTCCAGACGTCTAGCCCCTAGACGCCTAAGTCCTAGACGTCTAGCTCCCAGAAGTCCAGTCCCTAGAAGTCTAGCCACCTGACGTCTCCCTTCTAGACATCTCACCCCCTGACGTCTAGCCTCCTGACATCCCAGCCCCAGACGTCTAGTACCCAGACGTCTGGTTCCAGCCGACTGACAGATAGACTAGTTTGACGTATGATCCCTCTGACGTCTAAGTTACCTTGTACCTCCGAGACCTTGTCTCGTCTGTTCGATTAGTTCACCTCTCGTATCGAGAGTATACTCACCCTTGTCTATATTTAGCGCCGTTGCCTAAAAATCGAACTTTGAGTCTGAGAGGCATAAGTGACAAAGCTAATAGGTGAATGACTGATCGCAGGTTACAAGAAAGTACACAGGTACTGGTGCGAAGAAGTACACGGCTGGCGAATTTAAGATCACGGGAGGCGACGAAGATCTCCCACCTGGACGTAGAGAGAGTCTGGACTCCTGAGGAGGAAGAGAGTACGAACATAGGCATACTGTCGGTGACTGTAGAAGACGAAGAGCAAATAACGGAAGAGGTGCCCATTATTGAGGAAAGGACGGTGACACCCGAATCAGTGGGAGATGGTTGGCAAGAGGATACTGAAGGAGAAGACCTTGTATTTGAGCAACCACATGAGGGTTCATGGGGAGGGCGACCGGAACCAAGATTGGTATATTCGCGAAGGAGATCGCGGAATAGAGACCAATTGGAGTTGGGCAGAACGTTATTTGGATATAACTTTGCACCATCAACAGTAGACAGACAACCAAATCGAACAACACAACCATCAACATCGAGTAATCTGGGACAAAACACAAATCAAATGGCAAGTATTGGTAGTAAGACAGTACAACAAAAGTGCCCGCCTTTTTCAGGCGAGGGAAAAGAAGACCCGTCAAGACACATGGGAACTTGCATAACCATTTGGGGAGCAAATGGAGTCACGCAGGATATAGAATGGCTGCAACTGTTTCCAGCCACACTGCGTGGCATGGCGATTGACTGGTATTTGAAAAAGCAGAGTACACAGGCATTTGTGCAATGGGAAGACTTGAGAAGAGCATTCATTGAAGAATTCCGACCATTAAGAGACGATAAGGACATCATCACGGAACTATGCATAACAAACAGAAACCTAATGAGGATGTCAAGAGTTACAATAGACGACTGAAGCAGTTAACTGATAAAATGGAAATGCCACTTGCCGACGGCATGGTGAAACGCTGGTTTCTGGATGGATTACTGGCAAAATACAGGAAAAAGATGAAGGTAGTACCTTCCTCAACATATGAAGAAGCACTGGAGAAAGCAAAGAATTTTGAAAGCGAGAGTAAGCAGAGGATTGCGGGGATTGGAGCACATATGAAGCATAATGAAGATTCCAATAGTGACGAAGAAGACAAAGTACAGAGCACAATCCACTCCTTTAAAAGGGAATTTGATAAAATTTTGAAAGAAGTCAAAGGAGATACTCGCAAAGACCGAAAAGAAATCTGGTGCTCGGATTGCAAGAAGGAAGGACACACAAACGTCAACTGCCCGAAGACGGCATATTGTAACATCTGTGATATTGCAGGACATTCCATCGCAGACTGTCCATTCAACTTGAAAAGTAAACGACATCAGACTATGACCATACAACAAGAAGAGCAGCCGAATGCAACAAGGAATGGACAAGGAGCTACAAGCGGGGGCTATCGAAATAATCGTAGAGGCGGCAGACAAGGAGGTCAGGGTCGACTGCAGTATGACTTTGATGGTCGACCTATCATCCAATGTCGGAATTGTCAGGAATGGGGACATTTTGCGAAGAACTATTTAAAACCCCAGAATGCAAAAAGTAACAATACCAGTAACACCACACAAATGTGTAAGTGGTGTGGGCCAGAAAACCATACGGAGGCGAATTGCCCGAACAAAGCAAGTTCCAGTGGGACTCAGAATGTCAATTTGATTGGCATTGGGGAAGTGAGCCCAAAGAACGGAGGAAAAGGAGGTGTTGGCTATGACAAGGGCCCAGGCCAAAAAGATAGAGCAATACCCAAATCCTGCCCAAGAGAACGAGCAGTGGCAGGAAGCCCAGGAGTTGATTCAGACAGAACTAGAGAAAGAGAAGCAGAATCGACTAGTTCTGGAGAAAGTGTTGAAGAGACCGGAGATGAGTAAGAAGGCATCGGTCGAAGGGTTGGTAGCGTAGGTACTGAACACAACGGTAGAGGTGAAGGTTGCGAACCTGTTCACCATAGTACTTGAGCTGTATGCTATGATCGGCGACGTCATCAAGATGAAGAATGAACCGTGACAGGTAGCAGCAATCAAACAAGAGCAATTCATAGACCCCACAATTCTAATGATAGAAGCAGGAAGGAGACCTGCTATGGTCCGTATGGAGATTTTGGACCATAAACTGAGTCAAGTAATTGTGGATGGAGGGTCTAGCATGAACGTGATGCCGGAAAAGACATGGCGGACTATTGGGCAACCCGCCTTAAGATCTTCGAATTTCAAGTTGTATGGTGCTGATCAATACAACATCGAAATAATTGGCGTTCTGATGAACCAAAAAATACGCATAGCAGAGCAGGACTTTGTCCTTGATTTTGTAATTATAGCTATGCAAAAGCCCGCATATGATGCATTGCTAGGACGCAGATGGTTGAGAACTGCGAAAGTCAACCATAATTGGGAGAACGAGCGTCTATCCTTTAAACAGGGGCAGCACAAGTATGTGATTAATCTGAAGAATCAGACAGTGAGCCAGGACATCACGACTTCAAATGACTCAGAATCTTCGTTATCCGAAGGCGAAACGGGGTATGAACCGAATGAAGGAGTTCTGCACTTGGAGGAATGCACAGAGGATGAGCAAGACCAAGATAAGGGTCTACTCCATTGGCAGATGGAGGATTACGAGGTATTCGCTCCTCAATTCCTATGCATCACTACAGAAGGTGAAACGCAGGAAGATAAGAAGAGAGAAACTGAAGAGGAAAATAGTAACAAGAGAGACATCAGCAGAAAAGGATAAAGAGAGAGAGAAGTGGGTGTTTCCCAAAAACTTTGCAGAGTATACAATGGGGGAAGCAGCTATTGATGGTAAGCCGAGAGAGACCCTGAATTGATCAAGTACGAAGGACCAAAAATGATTCAGGTAAACCTAGGAGAGGAAGATGAGAATAAGATGATTAAGTGCGGAGATGATTGGGACCCAGTGCTGAAGGCGACAACAATTAAGATTTTTATGAAGTATAAAGATGTTTTTGCCTGGACATATAAGGACCTAAAGGGAGTTCCACCCGAACTATGTGTACACAAGATTACGCTGATTGATGGAGCTCAACCTGTTAGGAGGCGACCATACAGGATGAACCCCAAGTACGCAGCTCGGGTGAACGCGGAGATTGCGAAGATGCTGGATGCAGGCATAATTTTTAAAGTTACGACAAGAGAATGGGTGTCTCCCATCGTAATCACGCTCAAACAGGAAGCAAACAAAATTCGAATCTGCGTGGATTTCAGAAGTTTGAACGCCGTAACTATTAAGGACCCCTTTCCAATCCCATTCACAAACTCCATTCTATAAGAGGTAGCAGGCCACGAGATATATTCATTTTTGGATGGATTTTCGAGGTACAACCAAATCAGCATTGCGGAGGAGGATAAGCTGAAGACAACCTTTATGGTGGAGAATGGGATATACGCTTACAACCGAATGCCGTTTGGACTGTGCAATGCACCAGCCACCTTCCAGAGAATCATATTATACATCTTCGACAAGATGGCTACAGGCAACTGTTGGCAATTTTGCCACATTAAATTTTTTGATAAACTTTAGCTTAAGTATGGAGCTTTAAAACGGCAAAGAGCATGTAGAGGTGTTAGGTTTTTGCAGGCCATAAACGGGGACGATAAAATGGATGAAATGAGCTTTGGATATTTTATCATTGCAGATATTTTCGCTAGCTTTCCGACGATATATTATAATAGGCGATCGGGTCAGCAGACCAAAAGTTATGGCCCCGGGAAGCACGACCAGGAAGCTCAATTTCGGGCCAGAAAATTGACTAAGTGTCGGGCCCCGCCCGACTGCGCTCATACAAAGGCCCAAAATTTTCAAAGTGTTAGTGTTGCCGCAACTCGACTTCGTAGTGAAGTCGGGCTGTGCCCTTAATTTTGTGCGCACTTGGGGAGCTGACGTGTAGAGAGCTGAGCCCAAAATTTGACTAAGTATTGAGCGAACCCCGACTTCGCTGCAAAGTCGGGTTGCGCTCTCAGTTTTGTGCGCACCTGGGCATTGTCAGTGAAGGACATCCCAAAAAAGTCTAAGTGTTGGGTGCGCAACCCGACTTCGCAGCGAAGTCGGGCTACGCCCTCAAATTCGTGCGTAGTTGGGCAACTCACTTGAAGAAAACGGCTAAGTGCTGGGACTGCCCGACTTCGCAGCGAAGTCGGGCTGCGCCCTGGAAGAAGAGTGCAGTTGGGCAGCCCATCATGGTATCTCCAGAAAAACGACTAAGTGTTGAGCTGCCCAACTTCGCAGCGAAGTCGGGCTTCGCTCACTGACCTGTGCGCACTCGGGCAAAGAACGTTGAAACCTGCCCAGAAATTTTCTAAGGCACGGAGGCCTTCCCGACTGCGCTCATCCGCCCGACTGCGCTCATCCGCCCGACTGCGCTCATACAAAGGCTGAGCTTAAAGACGATTTCTTCCCCCTCCATCAGATGCTGACAGGTGTCCAGCCTCGAGATTCGAGTCAAAGATGTGACAGAAGGTGTGCCGCCAGGGTACCGGACAGATGAGCATGAACTGACAGATTGTACCGCATCTGCCCCCATTCAAACTGACTCAACTTCCCACCTACCGGATTTCCACGGAGCTACCACGTTTTTAGGAGGACCTTGCTTCAAGTACATTCTTTACCCACAGTGGTCAACATCAGCTGCTTTTGTCAGCTTTTACAGCTTTTGTCAGGTCTGGGATTCTGTGCCCAAAATGTAATCGGGGGGGAAAATGGTGCTATAAATAGCAGCCTCATTTAATTGTACAAGGGTGGAGGGGGAACATATTTCTAGAGGACTCTGTTGTGATGGATCACCTTCTAATTAATTCAAAGCATCCTTGGCTCTGCTTCTTGTCTCTGTCTTTTTATACTGCCTTTTGCTAGTATTTCTACTTCATGTCCATTTATATTTCTGTCTATTTGAATTCTGAATCTTGGATTTGAGCATTGGTGATTATTTGGATCTGGAATACAAAACAGAAGGATACATAGGATATAATCGCAGTTGCAATTTCTGTTACATGCCTTGTTTTAATTGTTGTTGGTTCGGATGCAAATTTGCGATCGTGCCGCTTGTTCTCCCCCCACCCGAAACGCATGACATTTACATCTCTTTCCTGTTCCCTTATCTTTTTCAATCTCTTTCCAGTTCCCTTTACTCCCTTTTTTAATCTCTTTCCTGCACTCTTATCTAAAAACGCCAAAGTAAGTTAGGAAAGGAGCCGGCCTTCTCCGGAGATCGGCACAGGGGGCATCCCTTCTTGTCGTCCTTTCAATGTTGGTCTGCGGGTCTAGGGCGCATTGACACACCAAGTCCTTCCCAAGTGGCGGATCCGTGGCCAACAACAACTTCAAAGCCTTTTTGGATGACTGGTCACTCTATGGCCGGACGCAAGAACACTTAAAGGCATTAGAAGAGTGTATGGGACTATGCAGGAATGCCCGCATATCGTTGAATCCAGATAAGTGCGTCTTGATGGTGCCTTACGGGAAACTGCTAGGGCATATAGTGTGCCAACAGGGTTTGAAACCCGACCCGGACAAAATTCGGGTAGTACTGCTGATGGAGGAGCCACATGATGTGAGCTCAAGTAAAGACCTTTTTGGGAACAGTGGGGTACTATAGGAGGTTCATCCGTGACTATGCCCTCATGTCACATCCACTGGATGCTCTTACACGGAAGGGTGTCCCGTTTAGATGGACAGAAGAACACCAAGAAGCATTTGAGGGGTTGAAATGACATTTGGTGAAGGCACCAATCCTAGTTTTTCCAGACTGGGAGAGGGAGTTTCATGTACATGTCGATGCCTCAAACTTTGCAATAGGATGTGCCTTGGCTCAGGAGGGCCAATTTGGGTTAGATCAGCCCATATATTTCGCAAGTTGGCTACTGTCCAGAGCCGAGAAAAACTACAGTACAACAAAGAGGGAAGCATTGGGAATGGTGTATGCAGTGCAAAAGTTTAGACACTATTTATTGGCTAACCCATTTGCTTTCTATGTGGATCATCAGGCTCTATTATACTTGATAAACAAGCCAACAATATACGGACGAGTAAGTCGATGGCTCGTCACCTTGCAGGAGTTCGTGTTTTGGATAGTCGTCAGAGTAGGAAAGAAGCACGTAATAGCCGATCAGTTATCAAGGATACACTCCGGCGAACCTGCAAAAGGAGGAATACCTGACGAATTCCCCGATGCGCAATTATTTGCGATTAGTGCCATACCGACATGGTACAAACACATAGGGGAATACCTATTGACAGGAGAGCTGCCGAAAGTAATGACGTTGGCAGAACAAAGAAAAGTGATTGCAAAGTCAGCACCCTTCACCTTGATTGCAAGATTGCTTTACAAGATGGGGGAGGATTAGATTCTGCGAAGATGCATAATGGAGGACGAGGTTCAACAGACCCTGAAGGAGACACATGAGGGATTGGTAGGAGGACACATGGGACCAGATGCAACAACAAGGAAAGTGTTGTTGGCAGGTCTATGGTGGCCCACCCTCTATCACGATGCGACAACTTTTGTCAAGGCATGTGATATGTGTCAGAGAACGGGGAAGCCATTGAAGAGGGACTTCATGCCTTTGCATCCGACACAACCTCAGGAACTCTTCGAGAGATGGGGGTTGGATTTTTTAGGTCCATTACGGACAAGTCGTAGAAGAAAATGCAGATATATTGTAGTCGCTACAGAATACCTCACGAAATGGGTGGAAGCTAGAGCCCTACCTGACAACTCGGCAAGAAGCACGACTCGTTTCTTGTATGAACAAGTGATCACCAAATTTGGGATACCCCTTCATCTGAAAAGTGACAGAGGAGGCCATTTCGTGAACGAGATTATTCAGAACTTAACGAAGGAATTCAAGATTTTTCATTCCTTGTCCAGTCCATATTACCCAAGGGCGAACGGGCAAGTAGAGGCAACTAAAAAAATCTTGGTTTCTATCATGTACAAGACATGCTGCGTGGAAGGAGCCGACTGGGAGGAACGATTACCAGCAATACTGTGGGCGTACAGGACTACTTTCAAACCAACAACGAACCATACACCCTTTCAGCTAATGTACGGGCAAGAAGCAGTGGTACCGGTAGAGTTTTTGGTACCAATCCTGAGGGTAGCAGTCGACAACCAACTAAGTGAAGAAGAGAGCGTCGGGGAGCGGCTGACAGCATTGGTTCGACTAGGGGAGAAAAGGGTCATGGCACAGTGGGCAACGGAGATATCGCAAAAAAGGAGAAAATTCTGGCATGACAAGCATCTTCGGAAGATGGACCTAAAGGCTGGTGAATTGGTCCTCAAGTATAATGGAAAAAGAGAGATCAAGCCTGGGAAATTGAAAACCTTATGGCTTGGACCCTTCCAAGTGGAAGAGGTATTGGAGAACGGGGCAGTCAGACTGAGGAAACTGGACGGAACAGTCTGCCCCGAAGCAATAAACGGTTCTAAACTGAAACTATACAGGCCCCATGTTCAAATAAACATAATCGATTTAGAACAATCAAAGGGAAATCCCGAAACTAGGAGAGATGAATCAAATCCAGGTACTCAAACTCCAGACAATGACGAGCAGAGTGATGTTGTTCGGGAGGAGGGAAGTCATAATGTGGAATGGCTATTTGGAACCGAAGAAGGATCGGTAACTGGAAGAGGTGAACAACAACAGTTACAACAACCCGCTCCGAATAGCGAAGAGGAACAACTTCAGGTACCGGCAAAAATTTTCCTACAAATTTCGGGAGAGGACAGAACAAAGAGGGGGCGAGAATTCTACAACAAATGCAGTTGGAAACTCAGAGATTGCACGAAGAGTATGAAACTCTGAGACAATACAATAGCCAGTTGCGAGAGCAAGTCATCCAGGAGTTGGAGACCACTATGGAGAGAATTGAAGAACGTCAGGAGGTACGCAGAGATGAATGGGCGGAACAGGAGGATGAAGAACGAAGGACTGAATCGGGCAACTCACCAAAAAGCAGTCTATTTTCCTTACCCAATGCAGACCAAGGGGAGAGGGTGAGAGAGAAGGCAGTAGCATCAGACGACCATTCCATGAGTTCATCCTCAGCCACATTAAGGATAAGACTGAACTCGGAAGATTCATCAAACTCAGAGGAAGCACAAGTCGCAAGATCTGAAGAACAAGTGGAATCACCTAAAATATCGAGGGTCTGGGAAGCAAGACAGAGTTCAACTACCAATTACAGAATAACAAGAGAAGAGATGGCAGCAATCAATTGGAGGGATGTCCAGGTAGCAACAGAGGGAACAAGAAAAAGAGGTTGGCAGGATAAATCAAGTAGTGATGAAAATCAACCTGATCCCGACATTTCCCAAGTAAGTCCCCAAAGAAGCCCACGAAACCTGACTCATGATCAATAGAAAAGAGTACGGTTTGCAGATGAAACACAGGTGATCGGGAGTGGAAGTTCTTCAGAAGAAGAAATACCGAGACTGAACATTGCTGACACAAGTACAGATGAAACAGCAAAATTGTCAGTACCTCGACGATTCAGAACTCCATATACCGCAGCCATGCAGCGTCCTACTAAACACGAAGAAGTAGCCCTATACAAGCTAGCAGAATTGGACCTCAGGCGACACAGAAGGGAAGTGAGAAGGTTGGAACGTCGAGTCCATGAAAATTCCAATTGGCCCATAGCTGCACATGAAAACGCGAACAATTCAAGTACTGATTCAGAATTTTCATAACAATATCAGGTAGCCTTAGCACAATGTGCACTTCAGCGGTGCTTCGAGGAAGCCAGGTGGCGAAGGAGATTGCTAAGAGCGAACCGAAGGTTGCAAATTCTGCATAACGTAACCCCAGAAAACCAACGCCAAGAAGGGAGTTCTCGGGCCGAACTCATTAATCAGGGCCGAAATAGAGGTATTTTGCGGAATCCGGAGGGTTTGTCAGAGCCACTCGGTGACCAAGACTTACCTGACCAAGGGAGGAGTGTGGTTAACTTCCGTCCCAGTAACCAGAGTGGGAGAAATTCAACTTTGGATACCCCTAGGTCGACCAGACCACTTGCTGAACCGCAAGGTCCAGCAGTGGGTATGGCCACAGTTAACCCATCACTACGTGCTCCTGAGGTTAGTCCTATGGGCCAACCTCAACGAGCTCGTAGGAACCTAAGACGTCGTCAGGAACGACGAAGGGACCGACCGAATCTCGGGCAGTTGGGAGTACAATAGCCCTACAATAGGGAGATTCGATCGGAAAGAGGTCGAGGCCACATGAACCAGGTTCGAGGGAGGAGAGGAACCTGGAATGGGAATATTAATCCGGAACGAAGAAATCAAGTAAGAGCTGTTGAGCAACCGCAGAATGGCGAAATCCAAGGAAGAGGCAGAAGAGCCAGAAGAAATAACCGAAATCGTAGACAGCCGAGACCCCAATAGCCTGACCACAACATACTTGATGGACCAGGAAAAAAAAAGGGAAATGTTTCATTACTTGGATGATTGTGTAATCATCCGGCGCCATGACGGAAGCACGGAACGGATTCCATGGCAGAGACATCCGGATCCCCCAGCAGTAGAACTGGCACATCAGAACCCTGTGAGTAGACCCCTGGAGGATGTAATTGAAGAATTTGATCCAAATACCGACAGTACAAATGAAAGAGAAATTCGTTTGGTAGAGGATTGGATGGAGCAAATAAGGGTGGCGGCAAAAAGAAGCCGGTAGAACACGGGACGTCAAGGAAGTAGGCACCAGTTGCCAGAACAAGGAGCCAGACAACAACCGGAAGCAAAGCAGCCAGACTTTTGAATTGTACCAAGGAACAGAGTGAGACGTCCGGAGCAACCTCAGCCCGAAACTCGCCACAGACGAAGTAATCGTCGAAGACGACAAGAGTCGGATGAAGCAGAAACAGGGGGTGATGACGGGTTTAGCAGTTTCGACAGTCGAAGTCGTCAACAGGAATGAGATGCCAGATATCTTCGAAATCCGCGTCGGCATGGCTGTGCGGTTTAGCCGGAGATATTAAATGATCAAAAAAAAAAAAAAAAAAGACAAAATAGGGAAAATACAAAACAACACCCCTAGACGTCTAAATTCCAAACGTCTAGCTAGGTGGCGCGTATAGAGGAGACGGTTGCTAGGTTGCGGTTGGAGAAACCGTTATGGCATGCATGAGAGGCTATAAAAAGAAGGTTAAACATCCATTTTCAGCATTCCAACAGTTGCAGGTAGAGGAGAAGGCAAGGAGCACGGTTGGCAGGAGAGGAAGCAGCTGAGAGGGGTGGTGAAGACGGCGCGCGCCACAACAAACGTCTACGGCATAGCAGACGTCTAGCCCAAGAGGACTGCCATCAGACGGGTTAGGCAAGCAGACGTCTGAGCAGACGATTTAGGCAAGCAGACGACAGGCGCGTAGGCCAGGAGAACTGACGTTTGGCAGACAGCCAGACAGACGTCTGGGCAGAAAGAGTAGACGTCTGGTAGACAGCCAGGTAGACGTCTGGGCAGGAAGAGTAGACATCTGGGCACGAAGAGTAGACGTCTGGACCAGGAAGCAGACGTCCAAACTGAAATTGCAAACGTCTGGCATCCTGCTAAGGCAAACGTCTAGCAAATTATTTCAGACGTCTAGCCAGACGTCTGGCCTGGTAAGGCAGACGTCTAGCAAATTACTTCTGACGTCTAGCCAGACATCTGGCCTAGTAAGGCAGACGTCTAGCAAATTACTTCAGACGTCTAGCCAGACGTCTGGCCTGGAAAAGGCAGACGGCTAGGAAGGCAGCCGAGCAGTTGGAGCGGGAAAGATGAGTCACAGATCTGGCAAGGCTCCAAGTCAGGCAGAATCGGAAACAGAGTTCGTGTCGACAAAGAGGCTGCGGCATCACCTGGAGCACGAGGTGTGCGGACAAGTGGAAAACCCAGGGCAGACGAGAATGCGGAGGGAGGCAGCGGAATTGGCTAGCAAAAGGAGGAAGGAAGTCCAAAGAAGGTGGAAAAGCACCAATTCCCGCCACAGAGATTACATGGACTTGTCCGACGGGTGATTTTTGCCAGCAATGGTGGGCAGAGGCAACTTTTGATAACCCTGTCAAGGGAAGACTTAAGGAGGAAGGAGTACATTTTATACTACAAGTCCCTAACTTTGCTAAAGAGTTCTTTAAGGGTTATCTGATTCAAATGCTGGAGAAATACGATGAGGACAACTGCAGGAGTTATGTGCGCATAGGAGATAAGGTGGTGACAGTGGAATTCTCTCCCGAGTCATTTCAACGCGTATTCAGACTACCTAGGAAGGGTAAGCCAGTGGTGAACGAAAGGGTAGACCCCAAGAAGACACCAGAATTGATTATGAGCATCACTACTCTCGCCAAGGCAGAAGTTGATACGATGCTTAACACCCATGGTGGAAGAGGCATCAAACAGCCGCAGTTGAGACATACTGGGCTAGAAGTGATAATGAACGTTATTATGGCCAGATTATCAGGGGAACAGAGGAGTTCAGATTTGCCCATATGGCTGATTCCGTACTTGCAGGGAATAGATAAAGGAGTTGCTTATGATTTGGCACAACATTTGTCGCTCCGCATCTAGGCATTCCTGTCAAGAGTAACGAAGAATTTCTCCATGGCATTTCATGCCATTGGGCTGATTTTGGACGTAGCCATGAGAGCAGGAGTACGGATTCCTGACTTTGGACCAGAGAAGAAAATTTTGGAATTAGCCCCAAGTGTCTTGCGGTGGATTGATGCACAACCACTAGCAAAGGGGACTACACCAACGAAGAAGGTGAAAGTGAAGCAGATATGTCATAAACCACCGAGGTAGGAGAAGACGGTGACTGCTTCAGAAGGGGAGGATACCCAATGGTCAGGAAAGAAAACAGCCACAGAACAGAGAGTTGCCCAGTCACCGGAAATAGTGCAAAGGAAGAAGGGACGGTTTGATGAGCCACCCCCAGCTCTCTCTAAAGATGCATTGCAAACCATTCAACGGAATTTAGAGACAGCTCGCTCAATCCAAAGACAGATAGAAACTTCTTGGCAGGTTGTTTGCAGGTATTCGGGAGCAGAAGCCATGGAAACAGTCGTTTGACGTCTAGACGTATGCACCCCAGACGTCCAACCCCTAGACGCCTAAGTCCTAGACATCTAGCTCCTAGACGTCCAGTCCCTAGACGTCTAGTCCTAGACGTCTAGCCACCTGATGTCTCCCTTCTAGATGTCTCACCCCCTGACGTCTAGCCTCCTGACATCCCAGCCCCAGACGTCTAGTACCCAGACGTCTGGTTCCAGCCGACTGACAGATAGACTAGTCTGACGTCTGATCCCTCTGACGTCTGAGTTACCTTGTACCTCCGAGACCCCATGTTGATTCCTTGTCTCGTCTGTTCGATCTGTTCACCTCTCGTATCGGGAGTATACTCACCCTTGTCTACATTCATCACTACTTGATTCTTCTATCCATCCTCCATTCCTAGGTTGTTCAGGTACTTCTCTAACATCTCTCCATAAGATTGCAACAGTTTGTTCCCTGCTCACCCGATGTTCTATACAATTAGCAAGACCTTGTTGAGGTCTATCCTCGATTCTTCCTTGAAGTTCCACTTGTCTCTTCTTGTTCTGGTGGCCTCACATTCCTTTGTCTTCTAGAACGTCTTGTCAATGGGGAGGTAGTACTAGAAGAATCTTCAGTATTTAGTTGGATTCTCAACGTCTCTAAAGAGGAACTACTAGAGTCTAAGGAGAATAAGCTACTTTTCGAAGGTACTTCCTCATTACCATTTGCACTTCCCCTTAACTCCTCCCATTGTCTCTCTAGTTGTTGATCAAATTCATCCAACTCTGCTCTTCGTAATTCTTCTCTTTCATTCATTCGCTGCATTGTTTCATCTAGCTCTTGAACCACTTGTTCTCTCAATCATGCATTATGCATTCTCAGGGTTTTGTATTCTTCCTGTAACCGATATGTTTCCCTGATCATTTGTTGCAGAACCCTTGATTCTTCATTTTGAACCTCATTCCCCTCTTCTCCTACTCCAGGCTCTTGTTCCTGTAATGCGACATTCGTGAGGGTTCGAAGTCGTTCTTCTCCTTCATTATTCGGAAATCTTACATGAACTTGTAATCATCTACGTTCCCTATCTCGAGGTTCCAACTCCCTCTGCTCGATTACAGGTTCCCTCTTCGCTTCGAATAGCCACTCCAGGTTCATTCGTTCTTCTTCTCTAACGATTCCACTTGGTTCTCCGTGTTCGTAGGATCGCATCCCTGGTCGTGATTCTTTTGTTGTTCTTCCAGAAGTTTCTCCTGATGATTCCAAGTTGATTACATTCACCTATGCTTGTGCCTTATACACCTTCAACTTAGAACCATTTACAGTTTTGGGGCAAATTGTACCATCCAACTTCCTTAACCGGACAACCCCATTGTCCAGTACTTCTTCCACCTGGAAGGGTCCAAGCCATAAGGTCTTCAATTTTCCTGGCTTGATCTCTCGTTTCCCATTATATTTGAGCACTAGATCACCAGCCTTCAAATCCATTTTTCATAAATGTTTGTCATGCCAAAATTTACGTCATCGTTGGGCAATCTCCATCGCCCATTGTGCCATCACCCTCTTTTCTCCCAGTTGTACAAGTGTTGTGAGCCTCTCTTCCATGCTCTCCTCATCACTCAGGCGATTCTCCATTGCTACTCTCAGACTTGGTACCAAGAATTCAATTGGTACAACCGCCTCTTGTCCATACATCAACTGGAAGGGTGTGTGATTTGTTGTTGGCTTGAAAGTTGTCTTGTATGCCCACAAGACTGCTGGTAACCGCTCTTCCCAATCGGCGCCTTCCACGCCGCATGTTTTGTACATGATGGAAACCAGGACTTTATTTGTTGCCTTTGCCTACCCATTCGCCCTAGGGTAGTATGGGCTAGACAAGGAATGAAAGATCCTGAATTCCGTTGTTAGGTTTTGGATAATTTCATTGACGAAATGGCCTCCTCGATCACTTGTCAACTGAAGAGGAATTCCAAACCTAGTGATAACCTGTTCATACAAGAAACGAGCAGTGCTTCTTGCAGAGTTATCCGGTAGAGCCCTTGCTTCTACCCATTTCATCAAATATTTTGTTGCCACTACAATATATCGACATTTCCTTCTTTGGCTTGTTTGCAATGGTCCCACAAAATCCAATCCCCATCTTTCAAAAAGTTCTTGGGGTTGAGAAGGATGTAATGGCATGAAGTCCCTTTTCAATGGCTTCCTCGTTCTTTGACACGTATCACATGCCTTCACGTACTCCTTGGCATCGTGATAAAGGGTGGGCCACCATAGCCCTGCCAACAACACTTTCCTTGCTGTTGCATCTGGCCCCATATGGCCTCCTGCCAATCCCTCATGTGCCTCCTTCAATATTTGTTGAACTTCATCTTCCATCACACACCTTCTCAAGATGTGGTCTTCTCCCATCTTATATAGCAAGCCTGCAATCAACGTAAATGGTGCCGATTTTGTAATGACCTTTCTTTGTTCTGTTGTCGTCATCTCCTTTGGCAGCTCTCCTGTCGATAGATATTCCCCGATATGCTTATACCAAGTTGGTACCGCACTTATCATGAATAATTGTGCGTCAGGGAATTCATCTTGTATTCCTCCTTCTGTAGGTTCTCCAGAGCGAATCCTCGATAGCTGGTCCACTATTACGTGCTTCTTTCCTGGCCTTACTACCACTCGAAACACGAATTCCTGTAGTGTGACGAGCCATCTACTCACTCGTCCATATATTGTCGGTTTATTAATCAGGTATAGCAATGCTTGATGGTCTACATAAAAAGCAAATGGGTTGGCTAGTAGGTAATGCCTAAACTTTTGTACTGCATAAACCATCCCTAGTGCTTCTCGTTCTGTCATGCTATAATTCTTCTCTGCCCTTGACAATAACCGACTTGCAAAATATATGGGCTGGTCCAATCCAAACTATCCTTCTTGAGCTAAGGCACAACCGATCGCAAAGTTTGAGGCATCTACATGGACATGAAACTCCTCCCAATTTGGATAAACCAGGATAGGTGCTTTCACCAAATGCGCCTTCAAGCCTTCAAAAGCCTCTTGGTGTTCCTCCGCCCATTTGAAAGGAACACTCTTACGCGTGAGAGCATCTAGCGGATGAGCAATTTGTGCATAGTTCTTGATAAACCTCCTGTAGTAGCCCACCGTTCCTAAGAAGGTTTTCACGGAACTCACATCATGTGGTTCTTCCATCAGCAATATTACCCATATCTTATCCGGGTCTGGTTTCAAGCCTTCTTGACATACAATATGTCCTAATAGTTTCCCATATGGCACCATCAACATGCACTTCCCTGGATTTAGTGCAATTCGAGCTTTCTTGCACAAGCTCATGCATTCCTCCAATGCCTTCAAGTGATCCTATGCTCGGCCATACAAGGACCAATCATCCAAAAAGGCCTTGAAATTCCCTGTGGACATCTTATCAAAAATGTACAAGATGATTCGTTGAAAAGTAGCCGGCGCATTACATAATCCAAAAGGCATGCGGTTATATGCATATATGCCATTTTCCACTACAAAAATGGTCCTCAGCTTATCTTCCTCTATAATGCTGATTTGGTTATAGCCTGAAAAATCTGTCCAAAAATGAATAGATCTCATGGCCGGCTACTTCCTCCAATATGGAGTCTATGAAAGGAATTGGGAAGGGATCTTTTATAGTTACAACATTAAGACTCTAGAAATCCACACAAATCCGGATCTTATTTGCTTCTCTTTTCAGGGTAATCACTATAGGTGACACCCACTCACTTGTCGTAACTTTGAAGATAATGCCTACATCTAGCATCTTTTCTATCTCGGCATTCACTAGAGCTGCATACTTTGGATTCATTCGATATGGTCACCTCCTTACTGGTTGTGCACCTTCGATCAAAGGAATCTTATGTACACATAGTTCTAGTGGTATTCCCTTCAAATCCTTATATGTCCATGCAAACACATCTTTATATTCCATAAAGATCTTGAATGTTGCTGCTTTGAGCATAGGATCCCAATCATCTCCACACTTGATCATCTTCTCCTCGCCTTCTTCACCAAGGTTAACCTGCACCATTCTTGGTCCTTCATATTTAATAGATTCAGGTTCTTCTATTGCTTTTAGAACATCAATGGGATGAGCTGGTTTGTCTTCAATTACTGCATCTCCCATGGTATATTCTGCAAAATTTCTTGGAAATATCCACTTTTCACGTTCCTGATCCTTTTCTATTGCTGATTTCTTCTTGCTACTCTCACCTTCTTCTGGTTCCTTCTCTTCCTCTCGGATTTCATCTTTTGTGTGGATGCATAAGCACTGAGGTGTGAACACCTCATAGTCTTCCATTTGCCAATGGAGTAGGCCTTTATCGTCATCCTTCTCATCTTCCATGCACTCTTCTAATTGCAACACTCCATCCGGTTCATATCCCGTTTCTCCATCTGATGATGAACTACCTGATTCATCTGAGGTTGCGAGGTCTTGGCTGATAGACTGATTCTTCAAGTTAATCATATATTTATGTTGACCTTTCTTGAAAGTGAGGTGTTCCTTCTCCTAGTTATGGTTCACTTTCGCCATTCTTAGCCATCCACATCCAAGCAATGCATCATATGCAGGTTTCTGCATGGCAATCACTACGAAATCCAAGGTAAAATCTTGCTCTGCTATCCACACTTTTTGATTCATTAGTACACCTCTTGTCTCTATCCCATATTGATCTGCTCCATATAATCTGAAATTTGGAGATCTCAATGTGGGTTGGCCAATGCTTTTCCACGTCTTTTCTGGCATCACATTCACACTTGATCCTCCATCTACGATCACTTGAGTCAGCTTATGGTTTAATATCTCCATATGAACCAAGGCTGGCTTCTTCTCGGCTTTGATAATTTGTATTTTTTATATAATTGCACTAAGTAGATTTGATACCTTCACTTCCATGGTCGTGTTTAGTACTTGTGTCACCAAACGTTCAATCGATGCTTGCTTACCTGTTATGATCTCCATCTTTTTCAAGGCTTTTTCTTGGAGTAGCCTTTCTTGCTTCTCCTTCTCCAATTCTTCCTTTACCATCTCCTGGGCTTCTTGCCATCACTCCTTTTCCTTAGCAAGGTTTGGATATTGCTCCATCTTTCTAGCGTGAGCTTTGGTCACTGCTAGAACTTCCTTTTCTTTTTCTACATTGTTACTTACTTCACCAATGTCAATCAAATTGACATTTTGTGCGCCACTTGTACTTGCTTTGTTTGGGCAATTTACTTCCTTGTGGTTACCCGGTCCACACCATCGACACATATGGGTAACATTGTTACCATTTGTATTTCCTCCAGTCTATGGTTTGGGGCAACTTTTTGCAAAGTGTCCCCATTCTTGACAGTTTTGACATTGTATGATAGGTCTTCCATTTGAATCATATTGTAGTCGACTTTGTCCTCCTTGCCTTCCACCTCGGTGATTATTCCTATATCCGCCACTAGTTGCACCTTGTCCATTTCTTGAGGTATTTGTTTGTTCCTCCTATTGCACCATCATGGTTTGGTGCCTTGCTCCCTTCAAATTAAATGGACAATCTGAAACTGGATGTCCTACCACATCGCATATATTACAATATGCGTTCTTAGGGCAATTAATATTTGTGTGACCTTTTGATTTGCAATCCGAACACCAAATATCTTTTTGTTCCTTTCGTACTTCTCCTTTGACTTCTTTCATGATTTTATCAAATTCTTTTCTAAAGGAGTAGATAGCACTTTGCACCTTATCTTCCGCATCACTATCGGAATCGTCATTCCTCGAATGCCCCACGATTCCAGCTGCCATTTGTTTTGCTTCGCTCTCAAAATTCTTTGCTTTTTCCAGAGCTTCCACATATGTGGAGGATGGTACTACTTTCATCTTCTTCCTGTACTTAGGTAGAAGTCCATCTATGAACCAACGTTTTACTAGTCCATCTACGGGTGGCATTTGCATTTTGTCAGCCAATTGCTTTAATCTCCTATTATAATTCTTGACATCTTCATCTGGTTTTTGTTTTGTGGCATAGATTTTTGTTATAATTTCTGTATCATCTCGTAATGGTCGAAATTCATTTATGAATTCGTCTTGCATGGTCTCCCATTGTCCGAATGGTTGTGTACTTTCTCTCTTCAAGTACCAATCTATGGCCATTCCTCGCAAAGTGGTAGGAAACAATTGCAACCATTCTACCGGTTGCGTTACTCCATTTGCTTTCCAAATTGTGGTACAAGTACCAATGTGGCATGTTGGGTCTTCTTTCCCTTCCCTAGTGAAGGGTGGGCATTTTTGTTTGCCCACTCTATTGGCAACGTGTGCCATTGGGTCTCTCTCGACCTCCTCGTCACTTGATGACGATGCTTGTGGAGTTCTATTCCACTCTCTCTCGACTATAGGTGGTACAAGTGCTTCTTGTTCAAGTGCTTCTTGTTCAAATAGTCTTCTTCCAAACTCCCTTACGTCACTACTTCGCGACCTCCTTCACGAGTAAATGATATGCGGTTCTAGTCTTCCTCCCCAAGTATCCCCGCATGGTTGCTCCGGTGCCAAGCTCCGATCTTCCGCACCCATTGGCAAACTCCTCTCCATTGGCTCAGGTGTTACCATCCGCTCTTCGCTTACAATGTTAGCTTCTACTGCTACACTAGTATCTTCCTCGACTATTTGATTTTGCACCTCGTTCTCTATTGTCAATAACAATGTCTGCCACCTTTCTCTTTCAGCTCTTGGACTCTCGTCGTCCAAGGGGTTCCACACCCTCTCCACTTTTGGTTGTGTAACTTCATCTCTACTTTGTGTTCCTTGATTTGCCAGTCTCGCACTTCTCCTAACTGGTTGCTCCATTGTTTGTATTTGATTCCTCCTTCGTCGACCTTGCAACCTTGAATCTATCATTCACCTCCTTGTCTTATCACGTTCACTTCTTCTTTTGACCCGAACTTGATCTAGGCAATGACGCCAAATGTAGACAATGGTGAGGACTTCTCGAGATGAGGGAATGACAGTTTTAGTGGGAGGGAAATTGGCAATACATGCTAAGGAACATGTCAATGTCGGCTTGACACTTCTATGCTACTGATGCTTAGACGACAAACTCCTGATGACGGATTCACCTGTGACGGCTTGCTCAAGACGGTTCTAGTCCTGACAGCAATGACCAATGTCGGATGACTTATGACGGCATGATGGAACGGACATGATGGCAAGATGGATGTCAGATGTCAGCACTCAACAAGACGGATGTCGAATGTCAGCACTTAAGCAAGACGGAGGTCAACTCCTCATGTCGGCTACAGGCGTGGCAGCAAGCTCATGTGGGCAACAGGATGACGATTGGCTAATGTCGGCTAGCTTGTGTCGGCTCCCCTGGACAGTTCGGCAATGTTGTTCCTGCAATTTTTATGTTCCGGTTGAGCGCTCCTTCCTGCACACTGTAACAGAGCATAGATTCTAACACATACAAGCATTCAAAGACAAAGTTGGCAATGGTATCCTTGCATTATCATGAAGACAGTTACATTCTAGTCATGTGACTGCAACAATCTCACGTACAACACTATCTCCTTCCAGTGGTTGCTCTCCTATGCAATGGATATGGATGATTGATGGATGCTTCCTTGATAGATGATTTGCAAAATGAAAGGGGTCTATATATAGTGCGGCTCTGGTAGTTACCATAACCAACCAGGCCTCAACTACCCAAACCGTTTTTCATTTCAGCCTTAACAACACGATTAACAACTTAGTTAACCTATTGCACATGATGGCTGATTACATATGTTTGATTTCATTACATTATCATGGCTAATTACCTTAATGACATTACATTTGACCAATTTGACTATTTTGCATGCCATATGGACGTAAAAGCAATGTACAATGTTTGATACGTAGACATTTCGTCAAACACGTTATTTCTTTTTGGAACTGCTATCTACATGTCAGACTCCACACCATCAATACATCATTTTTTTGCCAACGCTTGCAGTCGTTGTTCAATTACACATAAAAAATCCCATTGCTTATACTAGACTAATTACTAGTATGAGCATCATTTCTCCTCCCTTGATGTTTGATTTGATACCTACCACTGATTGTACTAGCTCCACCTTTCGTGGTATAAGGCATCTCCTCAACTTCTTTTTAAGTCTGATGTTTCTTGCCCTTCAAATTGAACGGACATTTCAACACTGAATATCCATATATGTTGCAAATGTTGCAATATGCGGGGTTTGGGCAATTGGTGTTGGTGTGTCCTTTCCATTTGGCACTTTGAAAACCAAATGTTGTGTTTGTACGTATCTTTCTTTTCTTCTTTCATCTCATGCATCATGTGTAAGATGTCCTTTCTAAGCACTATAATGAATGTGCCTTTCTTCTCATCACCATTATCACTATCGAAGCTATTGTCAACCCTGCTCCAACTTCCTCTTGTTATTACTATCTTCATCTCACTCTCCAAATTTAAGGCTTGATCAAAATATTTCTAGTACAATATTTGCGGTACAACCTTTATCTTCTTTTGGAAATTTGGAAGAAGTTTGTCCATTAACCACCCTTTTTGGAGTTTGTTGGTAGGTTGCTTTTCCAATTTGCCTATAAGTTTCTTAATATGACAGTTGTAGGACTTGATGTTTTCATCCTTCTTTCGCCTAATGATATGCATTTTGCCACTAGTCTCTATATCATTGCGCAAAAGTTCGAATTCCTTTTTCAAAATCTCATTTGAGATTGTCTCATGAATTGGACGAAGTCTGCAGTGATAGGTTCTATTGTTCTAGTCGATCGCTACACCCTTGACTGTACGTGGGAATATTTGCATCCATTCTATATCTTTTTCACCATTCACTTTCTGTATTGTTACGGAAGTACTGATACAGAAAATGGGATCCTCCTCCCCATCTCTGAGAAAATTCGGGCACTTCTACTTTCCCATTGCTATTGTAGCCATAGTTAATTGTAATGTACTTGTTGTTGGTGGTGTGATTGTTTGTTGACCTTGTTCATTAGCTGAAGACCCTTCTTCTAACACTTGGCCAAAACTTAGATGTCTTGATGTCTGCATTGATGCTATGCGACCATCATTGTAAGAATACAAATGTTGGATCCGATCGAGTGTTGAAAGACCACTCACTTCTTGACACTCTCCATTGCGGTTGTCTTTTTTTCAAACTCTCATTCCATGCACCTCTAGATGCTCTCCTACACTTGTGTTGGTACTAGAGTTAATTGCCTCGTTTGGTTGTGTGAGTTTCTTCATCTCAAAAAATGCTTATAGCCCAACAAAGATGTAGTTCACACCATCTCAAACGCAAAATTGGGAGTTAGACAATTCCTGAAGAGGCATGGCAGAACAAATGTCTTTTGCACAACAGGAATAGTGGAGATTGAAAAACGTTTTTTCATGGAATGTGAAGCCTACAAGGACATCAAGAATGCATATGAAGACACTTTAAAAGTAAACTCACTAATGGAACTTTTTGAAGAATTTAGAATAGAAAAAAAGGGAAACTTCTCATCAAAATCAATTACAGAAGAAACACACTCTAAAAGATGATAAGGAGATGTTGAGCTTTTTGACTTTGTTGACCAATTTTATTCTTGGATGTTAAACTTTGAAACTCTGAATAGGAGGTCCTAGGAGGTCCAAGGTTTGAATCCAAAAGGGAGTAGGGTTGTACACCATACCCCATCTTGTATTAAAGCTCTTGGTCCCATAGACTGTTTTGGTCTCGTGGACATAATTAAAATCATTTCATGTCATTTTATCATGATCCTCTGTCTACACAAACTCGTATGGTTGTGCGAAGCTCGTATACACATTCTATTTTGTCTTCCACGTGCATGTTCTCTTCAACATGTCATGTATATGTTATCTGCTCATCTTTTATTGACAACAACAATTTTTCCCACCATGATTATTGTTGATCGTTCCTTTTCATGTCAAAAATCGTTACTTTCATCTAAGGACTTCCCTCTACCCAAGTGGGCCACACATGTTCAATCTCTAGCAACAATACTCCTTCTGTAACCCAAAAAGTGTCATCTCTATTGTCCACACACCTTTGTTTTGATAGAACATGCATCCTTGTTTCCACACCTTGTCTTCCCTCATTCTGAGGGGCTTTGTAGAAGGTTCATCTTTTACATGTTCCTTTTTTCCAGGGAAGGGGCTCTTGTGGTTGTGTTGCAATCCATCTTGCGTCCCCACGCATGTTGTCTTCGCCATGTACTTTGTTTGGCTGCATCATGTACTGTGCAATTTGTGGTGAATCTTCTGTCACTCATCATTGTCTTCGTCCATGTCTGCATACCCTTCATGGAATGTTACTGATCCGACTTCTATTTCATGTTCCTTTTGTCACCGTAATCTTTGATCCAGATTTGTTATGACAGTGGGCCCAAATTTAGCACAACGGATTTGGTATTCCATACGCAAGGAAAGAACATAAAACGCAAGAGAAAAAATGACTCAAACATGAATGCTAACATCGGTAGCAACCATCCATTTGTATACAAAGCGATGATCACACAAAGCAAACATTAGATTACCAGAAAATTAGTGTATTGGATGTTTGTAACTGGTACAATCAAGATAATATTCTCCAAATGATATGCTATGTTATGCTATGCTCCAAAAGATATCCCCAAAGGACACAAGGGATGTAAAAGGGATGAGCACAAGGCAATTGGTAATTGTCTAGCTATTCACTTATATCCATATACACAAAACAAACACTTAATCTCTTACTTTGTACAAAATGGTGTTCTGTACCTGTTGGTTACGAATCTGCCATGAGGAAAGGATTTGTTGTTATTGCGCCCAGATTCGCCCACTAGATTGAAAGGCCGGAAGGAAGGGATGCCTTCCGTGCCAATCTCTGGAGAAGGCCAACTTCCTGTGGGGTTGTGTTAAGATAAGAGTGCAGGGAAAGAGATAAAAATGCAGAAAGAGATAAAAGTGCAGAAAGGAATTCCAAATGTGATTGGAGTTGGGTGGGGGGAATAAGCAGCACGGCAACGAATCAATCACCACTACTAACAGCATTCATCTACAAGCATACATTGAAACTACAGCTATCAGCTATCGTATGTATCCTCTATCTATGCATTCCAGGAATACTTGGTCACCAAATGCCAGAGTCCAGAGTTCAGTACAACAACAAGCAATGACACAAGAAACATGAGGCATAAATGACAAGGAGAGGCATCATACAAGATAAAAGACAGTAAGCAGAGCCAAGTATATGCTTGTATTTGAGGCAAACGCACAGCTACAATTGTCCCCTAGCAATATATTCCCCTTCCACCACTTTACAATGAAAATGTGGTGGGTATTTATAGCCCAATCTCCCCCCGATTACATTCATGGGCACGAAGTCCCAGACAAGACAGTAGCTGACACGAGCGGCCGAGGAGCTGCTGATGCTGACTTCTGTCGGGCAGGACTGTCCTTGCAGCATGGTGTCCCTGAAGGTGGTACAGCTACGTGGCAGCGCATCGGGTCAAATCTTAGGTCAGCAGGAATGCGGGTAGGTGTGGCAGATGGCACTTCACATCGGCTTAAATGGTGACAGTTGGCGCCGGTAGTGTAGCCCATGCTTTGTCCTTGCACGGTCAAGTGTTGGCCCGAATCCCGAAGGTGGATACTTGTCGGATGCTGATGTATGACATGTGTCTGCCTTGAAAGGCAGTTGATTCAACTTCGCTAGGAATTCGGGCGCTATCGGGTTGCACAGGCTGAAAACAACGTAGTTGGAAGGCCTTCTTGCCTTAGCATTTTCTGAGTTAGTTTTACCCAACTGTGCACCGGTCAAAGGGCGCACTCCGACTTCGTTGCGAAGTCGGGTGTCGCACCGGTGCTTGTTGTCTTCTTCCGCTGCTCGGACTTCGCACTGGAAAGGGGGCGCACTCCGACTTCGCTGCGAAGTCGGGTGTCGCCCCAGCACTTAGCTGTTTTTCTGACAGACTGTTCCCCTAGTGCGCCCAGGAAGAAGGGCGCACCCCGACTTCGTTGCGAAGTCGGGTTGCGCCCCTGACACTTAGTCAGATTTTGCTTTGATCCTGCCTGCTTGCGCACTTCGGGTTCCCTACTGCGCTCCAACTGAGGGGCGCACTCCGACTTTGCTGCGAAGTCGGGTGTCGCCCCAACACTTAGAAATTTTCGGGGAACACCTCTGTTCTGGAAACTTTACCGGGGGAAGAAAGGGAAAAGAAGAAGGGGGAATAAAATTGCACGGAAGAGGGAGAAAGGGAGAAATGAAGGAAGGGGAAAATGAGGAGAAGGAAGGGGAAAGAGCAGCCTACTTACAGAAACCAGAAACATGGCACTGTGTGCAAAATGTGGCAACAAGTACCAACATAGGACAACTTACATAAAATCAAATATCATAAGGATAGACTATATACACTCAAAATGCTCGTACATGTCATAAACACATACTTGGCAACTCACTATTGAGGTGGCACTTGAGCTGGTGCCACATCGGATTTACCACCAACAATTTCGAAGTTCATTGCCTTGGAATGCTGCTTGTTTGGGGTTGTCAAATGTCATTTCTTTTGGGTAGTTGTCTGTCCCTGTAAATGTGCCACTATATTTCAGGTCTGTGTTCTTTTCATTTATACTTTTATCTTTCTGCTACAGCTGCTTTCCTGATGCATTATTTTTGACATCAAATGCTTTCCTGCTATTATGAAATTTATTCGTTGCGTCAATAAGACCCTTCCTAAACTGTTCACACACCTCTCTATGTATCTTGGCTTATATATATTGAATTTGAGCATCCATATCAAGGCATACCGACTTGTAAAGTGCATTATTTATATGTTTGTCTTTTCATTACCTTCAGTTACCCCTACTTGAACTAGCTTTTATGTAATATCAAGGCAATAATATTGCTGAAGAAGATAATTTCTAAACAAATGTTCTTCATGTTAGATAATGTGATCCAAAGTAGTGTTATACTAAATTACAATAGCTTGTAATGAGGAGTATGATAACTTCCTTGTAGATTTGATGAGTGAAAGAGATTTTTATCTTAATATTTTATTAGAATAGAATAGCTTGGGATAGAATCATTATTTGTTAGAATTTAGGATATCATGTGGCAATTAATATAGAAAAATTAGTCACTGTTGGTTACGAATCTGCCACTAGGAAAGGTTTTAGGTCTTTGCGCCCTAGATTCGCCCAACAGATTGAAAGGCCGGAAGGAAGAGATGCCTTCCGTGCCAATCTCCGGAGAAGGCCGGCTTCCTATGGTTTTTTAGTTTAGTTTAGGGTGCTGAAAGAGATTTAAAAGTGCAGAAAGAGATGTAAATGTGATGTACTTCGGGTGAAGGAGATAAGCAGCACAGTTACTAACCAGACGCTTTTACCAACAACAATCAAAACAATGTATACCTAGAAACATTAGCACTTTCCTACCCTATGTATCCTTTCTATCTTATTCCAAATACACTTAATTGCCAATGCTGAGATCCAGATATGCAGAATGACAGCAATCAGAAAAATAAGCAACATGAAGCAGAAATATTAAAGAAAGGCAGCATACAAGATAGACGCAACTAATGAGCCAAGCATACTTTTGTATTAAGAGCAGATGTACAGCTTAGAGAAGTTTCTTAGCAAGATATCCCCTTTTTCCCCCTTTTTACAATGAGACGCACTTGCTATTTATAGCATTTTTCCCTCCCAATTACAATGAGAAGCGCAGATCCCCAAACCTGCCAAAAGCTGCAAAAGCTGCAAAAAGGGGAGAGATTTGATCTTGGTAGGCCATCCCTGTACTTGCAGTATGCTCTCACTTGATCTCGTACAACTTCTGACAGTCTTGGTCGCTGAAAAAGGGGGCTATCGTCTAGCTTTGGTAGATGGGGTACAATTATCTTTCAATGCTCAGCTACTCTTTCTCAAAGTCTAATCAGCGCGAACTCCAAAATCTGACCTGGAGAAGAGGGGAAAGACATCCCAAACGCTCTCTTTGACAGCAGCCGAAAATCGCTGAAAAGGCAAGATGCGCCCAGAATCGCTAAAGAGCGAAGGCGATCTTGGGAATGATGATTCAAGGCAACCTTTGGCCTGAGCTCGAAAGCGCTCACAAAATGAGCGATTTTGGGCTTTTCTGCTTGGCGCTGGCGATTTCGAGCTCGGGGAAACCTCTTTGCTGGATGTCGCTAGGAAAGCCGAGCGATTTCGGGTTTGGGGAAGAGCGACAGCGATTTCGGGCTCAAAGCCTTAGCAACCTCGCAAGCTCAAAAGCGCTGGAAACTCCTGCGCGCTAGGCGGCTTTTCTCTTCGCGACGGCGATCTCGAGCCCGCCTACTCCTCTCTGGTGCCCCTTTTCGCTCGAAACGTGCCATAGCGACGGGCGGATAGTGCGCGCGGTAGCGACTTCGGGTTCAAAGGACTTAGGCAAATCTGCCACCTTGAAACACGACCCTTAGTCGCTCAAAAACTCATCTTTGCCCGAAATCGCGCAACAAAAACAACGATATTGGGAAAGGGGGAAACACTTAGTAAAATTTTACAATTTTTATGCCGATGATGGCATTAGACCTGATGGAAGCTGGGGACCGAAAACAGAACACCTTGCAGAAGCACCAAGGAAAATCACCATAACATATGAGGAAAGAACGGAGAAGAAGGAGAGTGGCAACAACCTGATAAAATTTACGCCCCTATCAAAAATGTGGCAACATTCTGGCGGCTCGCGGGGTATCGAGCTCGCCTCGATGCAAGAATCCATGCCTTTATCCTTTGGGCCCGGAGTCACCCCCGGACTCTGTTTCCTTTTCCTGTAGGCCCTGGTCCTGCTGCTCTGTATCCTGTTGCTCTGTATCCTTCGAAGGACTTTCCTCCTCGGGTTGATTTTCGTTATTTTCTCCTTGAGACCCCTCTGTTGATGGCTCTTCTCCTTCCTCTGGATCTTCGTCTGGAGTGAACTCCCCGGAGGCAAGGCGAGCCTTAATGCGCTCATATGTCTCTTGCACTTGAGCCCATGCATTTTCAGAGAAGGGCTCCATATTACGGATGTCGCTAGTTAGGTACTTGAAGGTCTCCAGCTGAACTATGCCCATCTGCTTGGCCCTCTGGCCCAAATCCAGCAAACAAGAACGAATGGTACAGAATTTTGAGGTGAGCTCCATCACTTGCTCTTGCTGGATAGGATCCTCCCATGCATCAATCTCAGAAGTGTCATCAGCGAAGGTATCCCACAACTGGCGCAGAGCTTCTTTTGGCAAGCACTCGCCTTCGCTATCGGTGAAGTTTGGGAATCCATGCGCTGAGAGAGTCAGGAAAGGGGACGAGCATATGTCCTTTTCTTGGTTCAACAGGTCCAGCAATGCCCTGGCTCTCTGAATCTTCTGAAATCTTTCAAAGAATGTGTGCAAGGTGGCCCTTGCGGCTGCCCAATCAAAGGCAACGGAATCTGTAGCAGGTACTTGGAGGTTCTGGCGCTCAAGGTTTCCTGCCTTGACTGCCAGATCGAGCCAGCGATCTGCTTCACGCTCTGCCTCCTCCAACACAGGCTTACCCTGTGCGGATGCTTCTTGAATCTGGGTGAGAAATACAAACACCCTGAGGGCTTTAGAAGCCCGCGGCCTGAAATTTTTCAACAACCTGGTTCGGATCTGTTTGACACTATCCTTGGAGAACGTCTCCACAATCTTTTCTTCTAGCTCCTGCTTTGTCTGCTGAAGTTGATCTTGAAGCTCTTCGATTTGATGCCCGACAACTTCTTTCTGATCCGATGCCTCCTTCTGAAGGCTCGCCAGCTGCTCTCTTAGTTGCAGGCGCTCCTTTTCAGAATTCTCAAACTGAGCCTGCGCCTTGGCCATGCCTTCTTCTAACTTCATCTTCTCGTTCTCCATCTCATAATAACGCTCTTGCAACTGGAAATATTTCAGGCGTAATGTATCAGTCCCATCATGGACAGCTAGTGCCTCATTCTCGAAACTGACCTCATCCAGATTTTTGGCCGTGCTCTTATACTCATAGTCTCCAGGAAGCATGTCCTTTACGGGCTTCTTCACTCTTGGAATCTTCTTCTCCTTATACAGGAGCATGCTCTCTGAGTCGAACCTGATGCGCTTCTCGACTGTGGCGATCTCTTCGCCTCTTCGCTTAATTGCATTCTGCATCCATTTGCCTGAGGAGCGCTTCGGCCGAGATGTGGCGGGCTGATTAGGCCGCGATATGAGGGATTGGCTCTCCATTATCTGGATCAGACTTGTGTCTCCAAAAAGAGACCTGGCCAGGGGCAGACCTTGCTGTGACACCTCCCCTTTCATGAACAGGCGTGGAGAACCGGCGGAAGGGCGCTCCTCTTCTTTGTGGGGTGACTCGGTCTGGGCGGGAGCGACAGATGAGTCCTCGGGATGTTCAGATGAAATGTGGGGGGAGGGAGGCGAGCTCGAAACGGTGGCGTCCAACTGAGTCTTGGTCAGGGCTTGAAGGGTATCGGGCCTTGCAGAGGATAGGCCACGATGGGACTGCTCAGGTATGACTGGTGAAACCTCCTTTTGACCGGCGTGGGGCTCAGTGAGAGAGGGAGCGGCGAGTGCGCTGGGAGCTAATGGAATATTGGCGGGGATGGATGAGGCAGCAGGGGTTAAGGATGCCACGGACATTGACTCGGCAGTATGTGAGGGGGCAGAAAACGTACCTGCGGGCTCCGCCTGAGCCGGTGAGTCGAAGACGTGGTCTATCCACTGGTCGCCCGCAAATGTAGATATATCGTCCTTCTCCGTAGCAGTCTCTAAGACCTTGCTCTTCTTGGGCGGCGGAGTGGTATCCGGCTGTGGTGCTACCTCCTTCTCAGGCGCAGGCCCTTGCTCTTTAGGCCTTTCTGACCTCTTCCTCTTAAGAGGTGCGAGTTCTTCCTCTTGGGTGATAGGTGTCAAACTAATAGAACTCTTTGGGGCCTTAGGGGGCTTCACGGTCACCTTGACAGCCTTTTTCTTTCGAAGCACGGGGGACACTTCTGCCGAGGAAGTCTGCTTTGCTTGGGTCACGTGCGTGGGTACTTCTCCTTTGGATGACGCGGCCTTAGCATGTTGCTTCTCGGCCGGCTGCTGCATTCTGGGCTCCTCAATCCTCTCTTCCCGCGACTGCTGACTGGAGCCCTCACCACTCGTTTGCAATTGCTTAGGTGGGACCTGCCCCTTTTGTAGGCGAAGGCCTGGGGGCACGATGTGACGAAACACCACTGGCCGCCACGTGGCGTGATGTTTGTCGTAGAGGTCGGAAAAGGTGTCGTCGTCTTTTATGTCCTTCACGGATTTGTCTTTTCCGGTCCTGACACGCATTTTCCACCACTCTTCTATTTTGTCCAGTCTCCAACCCCTCCTCTGCAGTCTTGCCTCTAATCTCTTGTATACATCTGTATTCGGCCTGTGTCCTATATTTCGGCCAGGGTCAAACTCGACCTCTACGCAGTAGAAGTCATGCCAAGGCGGGAAAGACTGCATGTCCTCGATATACCACTCCAGATCTTCGTCTTGGTTATTGCGTTCTTCCAGAATCCCCAATTGAGGACAGACGTGAAACTCCTGGCGAGATGTAAAGTCTTTTATGATGTCCAAGGGGTCGTATTTCCACTTTTGCGGTAGCTCCACCAAGCCGAAACTTGAGAGCGTGGCATGCAAGTATTGATGTTGTCCATTGGTGTCAACTTCGATCCCGGCCCAGGTGATGGGGTATTCAAACAGGTGGCCTTTTCTCCTTCCCTGACCATATTTTGCGTCTGTATAATCCATCTGCCGAGACACCTCTAGGCCGAACTGATATTCTGATGCATAATAGGGCAGCAAGAAAGGTTTGCCCGTGAAGCCGAAAACCCTTATCACAAGTCCCTGCGTAAGGCGAAAAGTGTCGCCGTAATTCTGATCACTGAATTGGTCCCTCAATGCTTGCGGGACGCGCGGGCATGAACCGTGAAGGAGAGCGAGAGCTGGACCCAAGAATGATATATTGAATTGGTAGTACGATTCCTCCTTCCATAGAACTCTGGTCCACTCATAGACCGGTAGCCGTGCGCCTTTGTCATCTTCGCGCTGTACAGGGAGCGACCGCAGGCGGCTGTGCATATGAAATAAAAATAACCAGGCCAAGGCCGAGCAGTACCTGAAACCATCTCGCGCACCGGTCTTATACTCTCGCAGCTGCTGGTGCATTCCCCGGGTGACGCAATCTGCCCAATTGAAGAAAATCGGCTTGGTCTTATCTGTCATCTCATTTGGGTCATAGAACTCTCCTCTCAGAATACACTCGGCGAGGGAAATCTGGTATGGGAGGACTGTCGCGTCCGAGCCAAGACCTAAGACCCAAGCCAACATAGTGTATATGCTAGTGCTCTTGAATTCGCTCAGAGGCCTTCCCTGTTTTGGCCATTGCCGCGGCGGAATAGGCTCATGAAGCTGAGAGCTCATAAAATCCCGCATCCTCTGGTTATCTGAATACCTATCCGTCTGTTCTCCCAAGTTGACGCCTTTAACAATATAGTCTTCCTTATTCAACTGTATGCCCGGCGCGAAGGCCGCTTCAACGGTATCAGAGTAGAGTGAAAACAAGACATTGCCCTGGTGGTCGCATACTTGCCTTGTGTTCGACCTATAGTATTCGGCAATCGCCGCTATTAGCTCAGGGCAGTGATGTACCTCCGGGCATAAGAACCAGTAGAGATTAGACGAGTACGCCGCAGCATAAGGATTCGAAGGGGAAAACTTATTCCGCCATTTGTCAATTGTCTGCCTTATCTGGCTGGTACTCTGGGAGTAAATCCCATCTCTGAGCTTGACCCAACTGTCAGAGGGCGGAGGAGGAATCGGCTTCGGCTTCGCGACTCGCGGCTTCTTTTCTTCTCCTGCCTCGGCCAACTTAGCTTTCCCTTTATCTTTCTGCTCTTTCTTCTGCCCACTCGCAGGCGTGCCTGACGCCGCTGGCGCTTCTGCTGCAGCTTTCTGCTGTCCTTCTTTCTTTCCCATGGCGCTAGTATAATCCAGTCCAGAGTGCGCTGGAATTCGACTGACCAAGTGCCCTCGCGAGAGCGCTATTTTATATGGAGAGTTCGAGGTAGAAGCTTCAATAGGTGGCGCAGCCGAGTACTTTAAATTCAATGCGAGGAGCGCGGGGTTGGTAGGAGTTGATATCGAGCTAGGGTGGCCATGCACACGATCTCTCTTGGGAGTGTAAACATTTAAACCTTTGCCGCCTTGGAATGTCCACCTTTTAATAAGTACTTATGGAACACGTGCAAATCGTTCCCTTTTGGCACGCTTTTCTATGCCGCTAGCTCGAGAAACGGGGCCCACTTTATAATTTCATGCTTTCCTCCATATCGCTCAAATTTCGAGCGATTTCGGGTTTGGGCCCTCATAGCGAGCGAAGGCGAGACTTTTTCCATTCAAAACAAATGTTTGACCTTTTCCCTTACCCGTTGTCGCTGTTTTGACGTGTGCGCTTTGGGGAAAGTGGTGCTTGGCGAGCGAAAGCGAGCAACCCACACTTGGGGAAATTCTAGCCCCTTTCATGAACTTGGCGACGCCTGTCTTGAACTCCCGCTGTCGCTAAAAAGTAGAAGCGACTTCGAGCTTATTCGAAAACTTGGGCGCTTTTGAGACAGTTATGCCCAAAAGCGCTCGGGCGTTTTTTCTTGATATCGCTCGAAACTTTCGAGCGCGCCCGAGATCGCTAAAAAGTTGAGCGACCTTGAGCTTCTTTCTTAAAAGCGAGCGCGGACGGGATTTTGCATATAACTTCTTTCAATTTACCCACTCCCGCCGTCGTCGAAACTTTGGAGCGCTCTTGAGGATTTACACACTTAGCGAGCGAAAGCGAGACCGCCCACACTTAGCAGATTTTCGGGCCTCTTTTACTCGTTCCCCTCTGTGCTCTGAATCGCTCAAATCTCGAAAGCGCTTCTGGGATTGCTTAAAATCTGAGCGATCTCGGGCCTTTTGACTTGGCAAATTTTCTTTTGTTTGTCCCTAATTCGGCCATAGCTTGGAAGGGATTCCCGTTTTCGCCCAAAAGGCGAAGCGACTTCAAGGCGTTGGCACTTTAGCGAGCGAAGGCAGGCAGGCTGATTTTTGCTTCTCTTCTCGGCCATCCCCATATCTCCCTTTTGCGAAGGAGACTGCTTCTGCATCTTAACACCAAAAGCTTGCGGACCCACAGGTCCGGCGAACTACTTGGCTCAACAGCCTAAAGAACAAAAACAACTTAAAAGCATATTTACAAACAGATAAAAAGGAAAAGCATAAAGGAAAATATGTACAAGGGGGAAACTTCAACTGAGAGTTTTAGTTGCGATAGGCTTTCAGATGAAAGCCATTGACAGGAATGGGGAGGATATGACCCTCCATGTCCCTCAGGACGAAAGCATTGAATTGATTGACTCTGGCGATCTGAAAGGGGCCTTCCCAGAAGGCGTCAAATTTGTCATGATTGCCCGGTTTTGCCTTTAATGCATCCCATTTGAGCACTAGGTCACCAATTTTGAAAATTCGGGCTGTGGTCCCTTTAGAGAACCAGTTGCGTGTAGTGTTAGCGTGCTTCATGAAAGCTTCATGAGCACTCTCCCTCTGCTCCTCAAGCTGCAATAACTGAGCTAATCTGGCATCAAGGGGATCCAGGTTGTCTTTTTCATCATCAAGCAACCAGAGTGCAGGCATCTCAATGTGGGTAGGCAGAACCGCCTCTTTCCCATAGACTAACGCATATGGCGATGTTCTAATGGATTTCTTTATGGATATGCGATCTGCCCATAGAGCTTGATCCAGGTGTAAGTGCCATGACCTCTTATTTCTCTCAAGGGTCTTCTTTATGATATTCATCAATTTTTTATTTGTAGACTCTGCGAGGCCATTTCCCTGTGGGTAATAATTGGAGGAAGCTTTATGATAGATGTTGTATTTGCAAGTGAATTCTGTCAGTATAGCCCCTTTAAACCCTGGACCATTGTCCGTCACAATCGCCTCCGGAATCCCGAAGCGAGTTATCAAACTCTCCAGGAAGGCGACAACTGTCTCTTGATCGGCATGTTTTGTGGGTATAGCCTCGGCCCAACGAGTGAAGTAGTCTGTGGCAGTCAAAATGAATTTGTGCCCTGCTGAGGATTCTGGGGAGATTTTACCCACGAAGTCCAATCCCCACTGCTGGAAAGGGAATTCTACCTGTATGGGTTGTAAGGGCATTGGAGCATTTCTGTTCCGGCCGGCAAACCTTTGACACTTCTCGCACCTCTGGCAAGCCTTCTGGGTGTCCGCGAAGATGGTGGGCCAATAGTAGCCTGCCTTTATTATCTTTAAGGCCGTAGGCCTTCCCGAAAGGTGTCCCCCTGACATTCCGGAATGGAATTCGTCAAGGATTTTCTGTTTTTCAGTTCCTTTGACACAACGTAGAAGGACTCCATCAATATTTTTATAAAACAGCCCCTCGGGGCGTAGAACGTACTTTAGAGCGTTAAGCCGGAACCTCCTCCTTTGCGAGGCGGTGAGTTGATCTGGACACTTCCCTGTGTTGAAATACCACATTATTTCATCAGCCCAGTCGCTTTCCTCAGGCAATGAATTGACAAGGTTAACCTCCATCACTGGGTCTTCCCATTGACAAGCAGACACTTCGGCGGCGGCGCTTCTAGCCAACTCCTGGCATAATGCCCGCCCTCGGACAAGTTTGGTGGGTCGAACCTCTATGTCGAATTCTTGGATTTTGGTAATCCACCCTGCTCTCTTGTGGCCTGGTTCACCCTGAATAATGAAACTTCTGACGTCTGGGTGAATCACGAAGACTGTGATCCGGCTTTGAGAGACAAAGTGCTTAAACTTTCTCAAGGATCTCATGACTGCATGCACTTGCCGCTCGATGAAATTATATCTCTCCTCATGTGGCTGTATCACCTGGCTCAAGAAGGCTATCGGACGCTCCTCGCCATCATCTCCTTTTTGGGTTAGGACTGCAGAATAGCTCTCAGGTTCCCCAACCGCATATAGGATAAAATCTTTCGAATAGTCCGGGTTTACTAGCACAGGTGCTTGAGAGATTCTAGTTTTGATTTCTTCGAATGCTTTCTTTCTTTCTTCAGTCCAAAGAAAATCAACATCCTTCTTTAATAATTCAGCCATAGGTTTGATGACTTGAGCGAAGTCAGGAACGAACTTCCTCACAAAGTTGATTTGGCCAAAAAAAGATTGGAGCCCCTTTTTGTTGACTGGAAGAGGAAGCTTCAGAAGGGCTTCCGCTCTATCGGGGTCAATTGATAGTCCCTTTTCAGAAATAACGTGGCCTAACAACTTCCCCTCCTTGACTGCGAAAACAGATTTCTTGGGGTTGATGGATATGCCAAATTCTCGGCATCTCTCAAACACTTGCTCCAGGTGAGAAGTGTGTTCCTCCCGTTTGTGGGAGAACACGGTCATGTCATCTAAATAAATGACGATAATTTTGTTCAGCAGTTCCCGAAAGGCGAGGTCCATGGCCCTCTGAAATGTGGCCCCGACATTAGACAAGCCAAAAGGCATGCGTTGATAAGCAAACGTCCCCCATTTAGTGGTGAACGTTGTCTTGTGCTGATCTTCATCTTTCACCCATACTTGGTTGTAGCCAGAAAATCCGTCTAAGAGGGAAAACCGTTGGGCTCCTGCGACCACATGGAGAATCTGGTCGATCTGCGGGAGCGGGTAGTGATCCTTGAGAGAGGCCTTGTTTAGATTGCGAAAATCAACGCAGAGGCGGATGTCCCCGTTCTTCTTTCTAACCGGGACCAAATTGGCGACCCAGGAGGAATGCTTGATAGGGTAAATGATCTTGGCTTCCAGCATCTTCATCAATTCTGCCTTCATCATAGCTTCGATCTTGGGGTTAACTGCTCTCTGCTTCTGCCTGAAAGGTTTAACCCCTTCTTCCAACTCTATGGTGTGTTGGATTATTTCTCTGTCATACCCCTTGAGATCTTGATAACACCAAGCCACAATGTCTGGATATCTCTTACACAAGGCTCGAATCTGTTCCAGCTCTTCCGTTGTGCAGTCTATCCCTACTTTGATTGTCTTTCCTGGTTCCAGTTCCAACTCTCTATACTGCTTGGCGTCGACCTTGATTCTGTGAGATATAGCTCTGTCATTTTGGTCAAACAGGCTCTCAAGGGTTATTAGTCCCTTTGGGACATGATTGTTCTTCAGCTGTATCAACCCCTCATATTGCTCGTCATCAGGGTCTCTACCTTCGATTGAACTTGCTTCGTGTATCATAAAAGTGACGATATCTTCATCACAATCAAACACCTGCCAATGGGTGTCTTTATCAGGCACAGAAGGCCTGTAAATAGTACGAACCGGCTTCGGCTTTTGCATAGTGTCATCAGCCGGGACGTATCTGGCTCCAACAGAAGCCAATATGTCAGCGTGTTTGTTTTTCTCTCTGGAGATAGCTTTGACATTCAAGGAGTCGAATGACTCCATCAGATCCCAGACACGGTTGCGATAAGCTTTGAGATAATGCTTTTTTGAGGCACATTTGTTGGTGATCTGATTACACACCAGCTCTGAGTCTCCGAAGATCTGCAGCTGTTTGATCCCGAGCCTTTCCGCTTTCTTCAAACCCAAGCATAGGGCTTCATATTCTGCCGCATTGTTGGTGCAACTCCAGGCCAGTCTGTAGCAGTAGTCCTTTTGTATGCCAGAGGGAGAGACTAAGAGGACGCCTGCTCCGGCGCCATTCTTGCATCTGGCACCGTCAAAATACAGTTTCCATAACTCATCAGGTGCAGGACCTATATCTTCTTTCATCGTCTCCTTTGGCTTTTCAGGCTGGGTAACAGAGTAGCAGGCTATGTCTGTCTCAATCATGGCATTGAAATCCAACAAGGAGAATTCGTCTTCTGCTCTCAATTGTTCCATGGTTTCCTCTACCAGGTCCATTTCTTCAAGTTCCTCAGACGTTAGGATCATTTCTCCCTGCTGTTCCTCTCCGAGTATCTTCCCGACCAGAAAAGTGGAAGGCTTTTCATTGTATATTTTGACTTTTCTTCCTTTGAAAGGGACTTCCATGTGAGAATAATCTAGCGAGAGGTATCCCCCGAGCTTGGCGGTGAACTCCCTTGAGAGGCACATGCCAAAGTAGGGTTCTAAATCAACAACCACAACTTCTTGAATCACTGTTATATCTGGGGCCTTATGTAACTGAATGGGGATGTCCTTGATGACACCCACCGTCTTTACTGGAGTGCCGTCTAGTTGCAGAACACCCTGACTACTCCGGGTGTACTCCATGCCCATTTCTTCACAAACTGCTCTTGGCATGAGGGTAGTTGATGCGCCGGAGTCGACCATGCAGTTGTGTACCACATGCCCTTCCATTCGTAAAGACAAATAGAAAGGGGGTGGTCTATTTTTGCCAGTGATTGACGTTGTCAGGGGTTGAGCCAGCACGGGTTGTGACGACTTTGCCCCTTTTACGGTCTTCAAGGACTCTTGCAATAAGTCCACTTGTCCCGGGAGCTGAAGGGCATCGTACATACTAATCTTCGTTGGAGTTCTTTTGAGCTCATCAACGATATTATATTTGGCAGTGGACGATTCATCAACCTCCTTTGCTAACTCATATTTAGTACGGTACTGCTGAGTTGCTTCGACCCTTTGTCGTTTTGTCAATGATGGGTACCGAAGCTTTTCTCGGGCCTGCTCCTGTGTTTCGACAGGCGGCTGGTTTATTGGAGCTTTAGTGAGAGGTACTTTCTCTTTGGCCGATGGCAGCGGAGGTGTTTTGTTGGGAGCATTTGCGGTCGAACCCGCAGCTGGTTGTGTCCTTTCCCTCCGAGCATATACCTTCAATGGCTTCATTTGGGCAGGTTCGACCTCAATCGGTCTCTTGCCTTCTTTAGTCAGAAGTGAAACGGGATCCTCTTCGGAAACAACAAAGTTTTGCTCTTCTCGGATCATATTCACTTGATCATCTTCGTCCTCGGGGATGCTACCGGCGAGGGTCTGGAGGTAGTGTTGGTGCAGCATACAACTATCCTCTCCGTGAGGGTCATTGCAGGTAGAGCACCAGGTTACTTGATCTGCAGAGCTGAGTCCTGCGTTGGTGGTTGCATTCCTTGCTGGAGGTCTCTGGTTCTGGGCGGCCTGTTCTCTTGTCAGCGTCGGAGGAGGGTAGGGCCTCCTGGGAACGAACTCCTGTTGGGCTTGCTTCTTCTTCATCACGGCCATGTCATTAGACAGTGTCTGACAGACGGTGGTCAGTGACTCCATCTGTTTCAGGATCTTGGATTGTACATCCACGGTTTGCACTGGTTGGGCTGGTGGGGGTAACGGAGCTAATGGCGGCTGAGATGAAAGCGGAGGAACAGACTGAGCTGGGAGATGCACCTTAGGTGGATAATGAGTGATTGTCGGAGCGGGGTTCCAGGTTGGATCGGGATATGAAGAAGATGAGGCGGATGCTGGTGGATACTGTGATTGTGGAAAGTCCGGGTAGATGGGCGGTTGCACCTTGTGCGGGAGCCTACCTATACTTATCATATCTAGTTCCGCTCTTTGAGCTGCCTCATACAAATCCGGGAAGGTGTTCACTCGGGCCAACTTAATGACCAGGCTGATATCTGGGCCAAATGCCCTGACGTAGTAGTGAGCAGCTTGTCCGTCAGAAGGACGAAGCTCAGGAGGAACTCTTTTCAAGGACCGTGCAAATCTCACATTAAAATCTGAGATTTCCTCCTGCGGGTGCCGCTGGATAGTTTGGAATTGATGTAACAGCGAAGATGGGTCTGCGGATTCATTGAATCCCTTACATAGCCGACCAGCGAGTGCAGGCCATCCAGTAATGACACCTTCAGGCAGGGATCTGTACCAATATAGCAACTTGCCTCGCAAGGAGAGCGCCAGCAGACGAGTCTTGACACTTTCATTGGTAATGGAGTGAAGCGCAGCCAAGGCCAGAATGTCTTGAATGTGCTCATACGCCGTCTTTCGAGTCCCATCATAAGTTGGAATAGCTTTTAAAGCAGCAGGTGGGACAACATCTTGTCCCGCTAGAGCAAGAGGCCCAGTGGAGTCGACGGTCGGGAATAGATCAACGACATTTTGTTGATTCTGAGCTGCCATGTCTCCTTCCTCCTCTTCGAGCTGATCGGTTGTATAGTCGGTATCAGTATCGTCCGAGGTTGTAGGTTGTTCTTCGATCTCAGCCTCTTCAACCTCCTCTATCTCTTCCACCTCTTCAATTATAGGTTCCACTTCTTGTTGAGCTTGGTAATCGGCTACCCTCGGGTGCTCTCCAGCAGCGTTGATGTCGATTTCGTAAAACTCGGGCTCTTGTCCCGGATTCCTAGCTCTCCACCTTCTCGTATGCATGAAGGCACTTTTGGTATTGGACCAGTCTTACAGACTCAGAGAATATTCAGGTAATGCAGAGTCGCCAGGTGTTCTGATTTTAACAGCAATGAAGCGAACACCGATGCTTCGATTCTGTTTTGGGGTGGGAAACCTTCGGGTCCCACCGGGCGTGCCAGAGAAACTGTTGGTTACGAATCTGCCACTAGGAAAGGTTTTAGGTCTTTGCGCCCTAGATTCGCCCAGCAGATTGAAAGGCCGGAAGGAAGAGATGCCTTCCGTGCCAATCTCCGGAGAAGGCCGGCTTCCTATGGTTTTTAGTTTAGTTTAGGGTGCTGAAAGAGATTTAAAAGTGCAGAAAGAGATGTAAATGTGATGTACTTCGGGTGAAGGAGATAAGCAACACAGTTACTAACCAGACGCTTTTACCAACAACAATCAAAACAATGTATACCTAGAAACATTAGCACTTTCCTACCCTATGTATCCTTTCTATCTTATTCCAAATACACTTAATTGCCAATGCTGAGATCCGGATATGCGAGAATGACAGCAATCAGAAAAATAAGCAACATGAAGCAGAAATATTAAAGAAAGGCAGCATACAAGATAGACGCAACTAATGAGCCAAGCATACTTTTGTATTAAGAGCAGATGTACAGCTTAGAGAAGTTTCTTAGCAAGATATCCCCTTTTTCCCCCCTTTTACAATGAGACGCACTTGCTATTTATAGCATTTTTCCCTCCCAATTACAATGAGAAGCGCAGATCCCCAAACCTGCCAAAAGCTGCAAAAAGGGGAGAGATTTGATCTTGGTAGGCCATCCCTGTACTTGCAGTATGCTCTCACTTGATCTCGTACAACTTCCGACAGTCTTGGTCGCTGAAAAAGGGGGCTATCGTCTAGCTTTGGTAGATGGGGTACAATTATCTCTCAATGCCCAGCTACTCTTCCTCAAAGTCTAATCAGCGCGAACTCCAAAATCTGACCTGGAGAAGGGGGAAAAAACGTACCAAACACTCTCTTTGACTGCAGCCGAAAATCGTTGAAAAGGCAAGATGCGCCCAGAATCGCTAAAGAGCGAAGGCGATCTTGGGAATGATGATTCAAGGCAACCTTTGGCTCTGAGCTCGAAAGCGCTCACAAAATGAGCGATTTCGGGCTTTTCTGCTTGGTGCTGGCGATTTCGAGCTCGAGGAAACCTCTTTGCTGGATGTCGCTAGGAAAGCCGAGCGATTTCGGGTTTGGGGAAGAGCGACAGCGATTTCGGGCTCAAAGCCTTAGCAACCTCGCAAGCTCAAAAGCGCTGGAAACTCTTGCGCGCTAGGCAACTTTTCTCTTCGCGACGGCGATCTCGAGCCCGCCTACTCCTCTCTGGTGCCCCTTTTCGCTCGAAACGTGCCATAGCGACGGGCGGATAGTGCGCGCGGTAGCGACTTCGGGTTCAAAGGACTTAGGCAAATCTGCCACCTTGAAACACGACCCTTAGTCGCTCAAAAACTCATCTTTGCCCGAAATCGCGCAACAAAAACAACGATATTGGGAAAGGGGGAAACACTTGGTAAAATTTTACAATTTTTATGCCGATGATGGCATTAGACCTGATGGAAGCTGGGGACCGAAAACAGAACACCTTGCAGAAGCACCAAGGAAAATCACCATAACATATGAGGAAAGAACGGAGAAGAAGGAGAGTGGCAACAACCTGATAAAATTTACGCCCCTATCAAAAATGTGGCAACAGTTACTTGAACATTATTATATATGTTCCAATGGAGGATGGTACCCAATGCACACCCCTTGCTCTTGATGTAAAGAATTTGCTTTTGATTAGTGAGAATATACTACTACATTTTAAGGATTTTCAGTAGTTTTTCCAGGTCGCATATAAGTCAATCATGTGGTATCAAAGTCTATCCCAAAAAAAGTTGCCTGGTGCACAACTGCCTGGACTTTGCTTGGTGCATAGATCTATTCAAGAAATTTGCCTGTTTATATATGCAAGTGTGGATGGAACTGTTTTTTAGGACACTTCTACCTGATGCAGTTGAACAATTTGTTGCAAGAAGACATGAGCTGAACGGTGAGGATTTATACAAGAACAAGGCAATAGCATTGAACATGATAAGGAAAGGGCACCTACAAAAGAGGATCCAACGCCTTTGCTGTAGTTTGTTTGTTGTCAATGTTAGCATCAATGTAATTTGCAGTTAATGCTAGATGGTTAGATATTATATGCAGCTTTGTCCTTTTCTGATAAGTAGACACTTCTTAACCTGTTATGATTATTCCATTGCAGCTGTTTCCATTCAAATATAACTTTATGAAAGAGAACGAAAATGCTAGCCTGCCAATATCATGTGCTTATAATTCAGTCATCCAAAATATAGTCTTGTGTCATTAACAGGAATCTATTGTCTATTTGTTTGAAATTCCAATTCTTATACTTACATGTAATACCTGAAAATTTGTAGGTCAGACGACGATGCTAAAGGGGAGGAGCTGTTTCATCCCTATCCAATGTTCTATCCACTGGTGAGAATCTTTAGCTTTTATTTACCTAAATCTTATTCTTATTGAATTTATACTAATTATTATTCATGTGCGTTAGCAGCTACAGAATATGTGCACTATACTAGTAGAATTTAAGCAGATTGAAGCAACTTTATTGACAAGTAACTTATGCCTTTATGTGGTTTTATTCTCAACTAATACATCGTTTTCTTTTGACTTGCCCACTTGAAGATGAAAAAGTGCACGTTCCATGTATTTTGTTTTGCCACAGGAAAAATATACCAAACATATAATATTAAAGAATATGACATAAAAGATGATGGCAGATCTTGTAGCGTGTTCAGAATCTGGTCATCTACATGATGGAGAGGAAGCCTGAAAGGGCAATGATTGTTGTATGGACAATCTGCCATCCAAGATCTCCTCTCGTTCAACACATGACTATATATTAAAAAAAGGTACTTACAGCTGGTTAAATCACCTATCAATTCCCATGGATTAATACATGCTTAAATGTTGAGATACAGAATGGCATTACCTATTGAAATGAAATTATCTTAATGCTCAGGAATAATCATAGTAGATTGACTAAAGCATACATGAATGTGACAATGGAAGTATAAGGGTGTAAGAAAATCCCTCACGAGGAAAAGATAAAGGAGACAAAGGAAAAGATAAAGGAGACAACAGCTAATAAATAAAGATTAATAAAACAAATAAAAGCTGAGGGTACATGTCTTAATAGATTATGAAATTTGGTATATATGGTATATAGGCAAAAAAGCAGTAACTGGATTCAAGCTAGACTTGACAGATAGTATACTCTTCTTGCTCCCAACATTTCCTCTAGTGGCTAAAGGTCAGTTATTCTGTATGATACCTGATGAGGATACGAAGACCCAATAATTTGCAAAACGAAAGCTTCGGTCTGATTGGTGTAAGGATGATTTTGATGTGGTGTTAGACCTGTTACACAGACAGAAAGCAGTGAAATTAGCAAACAAGGTAAGATGAGCAAAGGAACATGGGAAATCCCATAAGAAACACACAAGACATGTTAAAAAAAAAGCACCAAGAAACAACTATTGCTACAGCCTATGAAAGACAAGAAATGCCTGGTGTGTCATGGGTAAATAGGGTCCCACCATGATCGCCATTTATGTGACCAAGAAAAGATGCACCATTTACATTAATGATAAAGAGTTTATTACAATACTTCTCTTTTATGAGTGGTTCTTGTTGGCAATTTTGCCACATTAAAACTTTTGATAAATTTTGGCCTAAGTATGGAGCTTTCAAGCGGCAAAGAGCATGCTGAGGTGTTCGGGTTTTCGCGGGCCATAAACAGGGGCGATAAAATGGACAAAATGAGCCCTGGATATTTTATTATTGCAGATCTTCTCGCCAGCTTTCCAACGATATATTATAATAGGCGATCGGGTCAGCGGATCAAAAGTTATGGCCCCGGGAAGCTGAACCAGGAAACCCAGTTTTTTGTGCGAAGTCGGTCCGACTTCGCCCAGTTTTGGTGCGAAGTTCGTACTTCGCCCAGTTTTGGTGCGAAGTCCGACTTCGCCCTTCTTTCTGGGCGCACCTTGTAGCAGGCTGGCAGGCTGGCAGAGAAATTGACTAAGTGTTGGAGCGCAACCCGACTTCGCAGCGAAGTCGGACTGCGCTCCCTTGTCTGTGCGAAGTCCGAACGGCGGTGAGAATCAGCAAGTGCCGGTGCGTAACCCGACTTCGCAGCGAAGTCGGACTGCGCCCTTTGACCGGTGCGCAGTAGGGAAATAGTGCTACCCGACTGCGCTGTTTTTCACCTGTGCTACCCGATTGCGCTCTAATCCCGGGCGAAGTTGGATAGACTGCCTTTCAAGGCAGACACGTGTCAAGCATTATCATCCGACAAGTGTCCAACTTTGGGATCCGAGCCAAGACATGCCGAGCAAAAGGACAAGCATGGGCCGCACTACTTATGCCAGCTGCCTCATTTAATGCTGATGTGAGTTTCCACCTACCTCAGCTACCCGCATTCTTGTCAATATAAAGTTCTACCCAACGCGCTGCCACGTGGCTGTTCAACCTTCAGGGAGACCATGCCGAGAGTACAGTCCAGCCCGACAGAGGTCAGCACTCAGCAGTTCCGCGGCTGCTTTTGTCAGCTAATGTTTGACTGGGACTTTGTGCCCATTAATGTAACGGGGGGGACTCTGGGCTATAAGTACCCACCACGTTTTCATTGTAAAGTGGTGGAAGGGGAATGTCTGTTAGGGAACCATTGTAACCGTGCTTACGCTTATAAATATAAATTGTATGCCCGGTTTCGTTCTACTTGCTTTTATTTCTTTATGCTTTACGTTTCCCTGTGCCATGGCTCGTTGATTCGTTTCAGCATTTGGTGGTCAGGTATACCTAAAGCATTGCTTGTGTCATGGCTTGTTGATTCATTTTGGTATTTGGTGGCCAAGTACTTTTGAACTTCATAATTGAATAGATGTGGTAGCAGTTCCATCGGTTGTGTGTTACGTTGCTGTCCGTAGTGGTGATTGATGCGTTGTCGTGCTGTTAGTTCTCCTTGTAGGGAGAATGTTTGCTAGGGGACCATTGTAGTTGTGCGTATAAATTCTCTGCATAACACATATACCTGGCTCTGACATCTCTTGGTTACTTTATGTTTATGTTGTTGTCCGTAGTGGTGATTGATGCATTGTCGTGCTGTTAGTTCTCCTTGTAGGGAGAATGTTTGCTAGGGGACCATTGTAGTTGTGCGTACACTGCTTAATACAGAAAGTATACTTAGGTTTTGCAGTTCCTGGTCATGCTTTGTATTTATGATGCAATAAGTAATGGTGATTGATGTGTTGCCGTACTGTTAGTTCCCCCCACCCAACTCCACTCTCATTTGTAAATTCTTTCCGCATTTTTATCTCTTTCCTGCACTCTCATCTTACTAACCCCCGCAAGGAGCCGGCCTTCTCCGGAGATTGGCCCGGAAGGCATCCCTTCCTTCCGGCCTTTCAATGTTGGTTTGCGGGTCCAGGGCGCAATAACGACAAATCCTTTCCTCATGGCGGATTCGTGACCAACAGTTTTTGGCACGCCCGGTGGGACTCTTTGTCTCGCATTTGGAAGATCTCAAGCTCGTCCTCACTCGGGCTGACAGTTTCTTTCCGAATACTCGGTGGGACAAGGAAGTTTCTCACCCCCAAACAGAATCGAAGCACTGGTGCTCGCTTCATTGCTTGTTCAAAATCGGAGCACACGGCGACTCTGCGCATTCATATTCTCTGAGTCCGAAAGACCGGTCCTAACGCCTTCGTTCAAGCAAGAAGGTGGCGAGCGAGGAACCCGGCAAACCAGCCTGACTTTACGAAATTAATACCAACGCTCCAGGCGAGCGCGTCAAGCTGGCTGATTACCAAGCTCGCATAGACGAATCCGTGAGGTGAGACGATCAGTCTCCATATTTTAAGGAAGCCCGAGTTGGTGAATCTTTGGCTTGCCTTCATCTGGCAAAATCACCTGGCGACTCGACTGAGTGAAGATCCAGATTTCTTGATCGCAGGCGCCCTTTTTTTAAGCTAATAGAAGACACCCCGGAGGAATCAAGGTTTGGTGAGCAGCCTTGACCTCACAAGCGGAGAAATGAATGTTCACCTACAGTCTCCACCGTGGTGGTATTGGCTCCAACCATCACCGCAACCGGTACCCGAAGAGGGCTCCCGTCCGACAAATCTCCTTGCCACATCGTTCATCAATTGTACGGGTACCGGCATGAATGACAATCCGCCACGTTGCACCATGTTCGCGACCTGGCAAACTTTGGGAGGCCAGCCGGACTTCAAAGATCATCTGAAGTACAATCAGATCTGGTCCGGCCACTGCAGGTTCACCGGATAGGCAACCAAAGTTAGATTTGTGTTGGCGGCATGCCAATAATGCCGCAAAATTTTGTATAAATAATCCGGCTAGTATTCAAAGTTTTAGTTGTTTCCTTAATTCAGTCTGTGCAGTGTTTTCTTTTTAAGTTTTCCGTCGAAGCAGAGTGCCGTGGGTGCCAAGGGTTTCAGAAGGAGGTTGTTGCTGGCAGTGAGTATCAAGAGGACAGCGAGGGTGACTCCGTTGCCCAATGGATAAAGGCACGGGTCCTCACATCGAGGCGAGCTCAATGCCCCGCAAGCCGCCAGGAATGTTGGCAATTTTGCCACATTAAAACTTTTGATAAATTTTGGCCTAAGTATGGAGCTTTCAAGCGGCAAAGAGCATTTTGAGGTGTTCGGGTTTTCGCGGGCCATAAACAGGGGCGATAAAATGGACAAAATGAGCCCTGGATATTTTATTATAGGAGATCTTCTCGCCAGCTTTCCAACGATATATTATAATAGGCGATCGGGTCAGCGGATCAAAAGTTATGGCCCCGGGAAGCGAACCAGGAAACCCAGTTTTTTGTGCGAAGTCGGTCCGACTTCGCCCAGTTTTGGTGCGAAGTTCGTACTTCGCCCAGTTTTGGTGCGAAGTTCGTACTTCGCCCAGTTTTGGTGCGAAGTCCGACTTCGCCCTTCTTTTTGGGCGCACCTTGTAGCAGGCTGGCAGGCTGGCAGGAGAAATTGACTAAGTGTTGGAGCGCAACCCGACTTCGCAGCGAAGTCGGACTGCGCTCCCTTGTCCGTGCGAAGTCCGAACGGCGGTGAGAATCAGCAAGTGCCGGTGCGTAACCCGACTTCGCAGCGAAGTCGGACTGCGCCCTTTGACCGGTGCGCAGTAGGGAAATAGTGCTACCCGACTGCGCTGTTTTTCACCTGTGCTACCCGATTGCGCTCTAATCCCGGGCGAAGTTGGATAGACTGCCTTTCAAGGCAGACACGTGTCAAGCATTATCATCCGACAAGTGTCCAACTTTGGGATCCGAGCCAAGACATGCCGAGCAAAAGGACAAGCATGGGCCGCACTACTTATGCCAGCTGCCTCATTTAATGCTGATGTGAGTTTCCACCTACCTCAGCTACCCGCATTCTTGTCAATATAAAGTTCTACCCAACGCGCTGCCACGTGGCTGTTCAACCTTCGGGGAGACCATGCCGAGAGTACGATCCAGCCGACAGAAGTCAGCATCAGCAGTTCCGCGGCTGCTTTTGTCAGCTAATGTTTGGCTGGGACTTTGTGCCCATTAATGTAACGGGAGGGAACTTTGGGCTATAAATACCCACCACGTTTTCATTGTAAGGTGGTGGAAGGGGAATGTTTGTTAGGGAACCATTGTAACCGTGCTTCTGCTTATAAATATAAATTGTATGCCTGGTTTTGTTCTACTGCTTTTATTCTTTATGCTTTACGTTTCCCTGTGTCACTGCTCGTTGATTCGTTTCAGCATTTGGTGGTCAGATATACCTAAAGCATTGCTTGTGTCATGGCTTGTTGATTCATTTCGGCATTTGGTGGCCAAGCACTTTTGAACTTCATAATAGATGTGGTAGCAGTTCCATCAGTTGTGTGTTACGTTGCTGTCCGTAGTGGTGATTGATGCGTTGCCGTGCTGTTAGTTCTCCTTGTAGGGAGAATGTTTGCTAGGGGACCATTGTAGCTGTGCGTATAAATTCTCTGCATAACACATATACCTGGCTCTGACATCTCTTGGTTACTTTCTGTTTATGTTGTTGTCCGTAGTGGTGATTGATGCATTGCCGTGCTGTTAGTTCTCCTTGTAGGGAGAATGTTTGCTAGGGGACCATTGTAGCTGTGCGTACATTGCTTAGTACAGAAAGTATACTTAGGTTTTGCAGTTCCTGGTCATGCTTTGTATTTATGATGCAGTAAGTAATGGTGATTGATGTGTTGCCGTACTGTTAGTTCCCCCCACCCAACTCCACTCTCATTTGTAAATTCTTTCCGCATTTTTATCTCTTTCCTGCACTCTCATCTTACTAACCCCCGCAAGGAGCCGGCCTTCTCCGGAGATTGGCCCGGAAGGCATCCCTTCCTTCCGGCCTTTCAATGTTGGTTTGCGGGTCCAGGGCGCAATAACGACAAATCCTTTCCTCATGGCGGATTCGTGACCAACGGTTCTCTTGGGGCTTACAATAGGGTCCTTAAAATGAAGGAAATCCCTTCTACAACATGCAATATGAGTGATGCCCAATAATCTTCTCTTGTCACCTCCAAAGGATGGATGGGTTTCAATAGTTGCGGTAGCTGGACCATCCTCGGCTGCATGCTTCTTCATGGCACTTGCACACAACCCACAACAAGCAGTCAATAGCATCAAAAGGGCTCACCTCGATTGAGCCCAAAACCTATGAAGATGCAAAACACAAAAAGCTCTACAAAACTTGATCTGAAGAGAAATAGAGCATGGAAATGTTATAAAACCACAAAAACATGCCTTTCTTACCTTGTTGATCTGTTTGTGGCCGATTTGATGTCTGTTTTTGGTCTCAAGATGCAACTGCCCAGGGGTTTGCTATTGGGACTGCTAACCACTAGAGGGGTTGGTGGTTGGGCCTGCTAACTGCCCTGGGGCAGGTAATTGGCTTTCTGCAGCTCTGGTGGTGCTGAGATTTGGTGTGATCCTTCTGTGGGATGTTAAGAGCCTCTAGTGCCGATCTGGTGCAGGTTTGACCTCCTGTTCGAGAACAATTTCACAAACGGGATGTATGCATGGTGGAGGTTACATTCATCTTCATGGCCATGGAACAATACACAAAGGGGATGGGCTATAATGGAGGACTGAACACACAAATGGGGTGAATGGAAATTTTGGTAGGGTTTTGGCTTGTAAAATCATGTGTTGTTGTTTCAATGGAGAAATGAGGGGGGTATTTATAGGAATTTGCAAGGGAGATGGGGGGTGACTAGGAGGTGAGGTGGTAGGATGTGGCAGCCATGTGGTTGGTGTGAGGGGACATGGAAAATCTGGAGATTTCTGTTTAGAAATATGTGCACCTTCCACTATTAATGGCCTTGGGAGACGTGAAGGAATTTTAAATTCATAAAAAATTGCAAGGTGGGTTTTGGAACGATTTGGGAATTTATGAGAAGGATTTATTAGGGGGTTTGATTGGGAATCTAGGGAATTTTAAGTTCTTAAAAAAAAAAATTGCAAACAAGAATGTGAAAGGGACTTGGGAATTTAATGTGGGTATTGTTGGTTACGAATCTGCCATGAGGAAAGGATTTTTGGTTAATGCGCCCAGATTCGCCCACCAGCATGAAAGGCCGGAAGGAAGAGATGCCTTCCGGGCCAATCTCCGGGAGAAGGCCGGCTCCTTTTAGGGGGCTTGATTTAAGCTAAAGGGAACAGGAAAGAAATAAATGAACGGAAAGAGACAAATGTACAGAAAGAGATACAAATATGTCCAAAGGTTGGTGGGGGGGAACTAACAGTACGGGAACACACCAATCACCGCTACTTACTGCATACAAACACAGAGCATGACAAGGAACCGCAAAACCTAGGCGTACTTCCGATACACCAGCAGCGTATGCACAACTTCAATAGCTCCCTAGCAAACATTCCCTACAAGGAACTAACAGCAGGGGATCGTATCAATCACCAGATACATACACTGACAGGGGTAGAAAGTAAACCTAGAGATGTCAGAGCCAGGTATATGTGTTAGGTAGAGAGTTTAACCGCACGACTTCAATGGCTCCCTAGCAAACATTCCCTACAAGGAACTAACAGCGAGGGGATCGCATCAATCACCGGATACGGGCCGACAACGTCACACACAACCGATGGAACTGCTACCAAATTTATAATGAATGCTTTAAATAATGAAGTACTGAAGGTGCTTTAAGCAAGCAATGCTAGAGGAACCCGATCGCCAAATGCCAAAGTGAATTAACGAGCAGCGACACAAGTGGGCCTAAGGCATATAATGAAAGACGAGCATAAAAGAATAAAGCTAGTAGAACAGAACCGGGCATACGATTGTATTCATAAGCGAAGCACGGTTACATAGAAGCACAGTAGTTCCCTAACAAACATTCCCCTTCCACACTTTACAATGAATTTCAGATGGGCTTTTATAGCCCGAGTCCCACCCGATTACATTAATGGGCACGAGTCCCGATCAAACATGAGTCGACGAAGCGAGCGAAAGAGCCGCAAATGCTGACCTTTTGTCGGATCGGGCTGTACCCGCGACATGGTCTTCCCGGAAGCCGGACAGCTACGTGGCGGAGTGTTGGGTAATTCTTCAAGTCGGCAGGCTTGCTAGTAGTTGGAGCAGGTGAAACCTCAGATCAGCTTTGAATGAGGCTATTAACGCAGCGGTGCGGGCAGCCCATGCTTATCCCTTTTGGTTGGCAGTCTTGGTTCAAATCCCGAAGCTGGACACTTGTCTGATGATGGGTTATGCTGTGTGACACATGCCTGCCTTAGAGGGTAGTCTATCCATCTTTGCTTGGGATCGGGGCTCCTTGGGATGCGTGCATAAATCAGTGCAGTCGGGGAAGGCCTTCAAGCCTTGGTCAAATTCCGGGTTTGTTCCCCTACTGTACACTGTCAAGGGCGCATTCCCGCTTCGTTGAGAAGCCGAAGCTGCGCATGAGCGAACACTGGTGTCTGCCGCCATATGGACCTGCTCCGGCATTTTACCTTTTTTCTGCATTGACCTGCCAGTCTGCCAGTGCAAGGTGCGCCCAGAAGGTGGGGCGAAGTACGCACTTCGCACCAAAACTGGGCGAAGTACGCACTTCGCACCAAAACTGGGCGAAGTGCGAACTTCGCACCCAGACTTAGCCAATTTCAGATAGACCTGCTGGAAAGCTGGAAAATCAACTGGGGAACTCCAAGGAAAAAAGGGGGGAGAGAAAGAGAATGGGAAAGAAAAGGAAAGGGAGAGAAGGGAGAAAAACGGAAGGAGGAAAAGAAGAGCAGCACTATTACAAAACAATATTGAAGACATTGCACCCCGTGCAAAATGTGACAACATTTCTGGCGGCTCGCGGGGTGTCGAGCTCGCCTCGGCGCAAAGAATCCATGCCTTCATCCTTTGGGTGAAGAGGAACTTGCCTCCCCTGCCTTTTTCTGCTCTAACCGTATTCTCCTTGCGGCAAGCTGTTCTTCGATTCATCTTTGTCGGTCGCCTCATCGGTATCTCCTTACGAAAGGTCTCCATTTCCCTGTCTGCCTCGCACATGCGAGTGTACGCCTCTTGGGCTGAGCGCCAGGCTTCCGCTTCGAATGGCTTGCGGTCAGCTATGTCTTCTAATGCTCCATGAAAAGCAGCGACCGCGTGCAGGTCGATGGTGAGGTATCTTTTCTCTAACTCTTGAAAATAGGAGCGGATCTTGGAATATCTGGACACCATCCGAGTGACTCGACTGTCTTGAATTGGCTCTGTCCAGCTATCAATTTCAGTCGTATCCTGCTTCAAAGGACTGCCAATTCTTCTTTACCCGATCTAGGGTAAGGAGCTCGCCATTCTCAACAAAACCTGGACACCCAAGTTCTGAAAGAGCGTGAAAGGGGGCCAGACAGATATCTTTTTCATGTCCGAATGCGTCAAGCATTCGTCCGGCCACTCTCACCTCTTCAACTTTTCTAAAATATTTGTGCAAGGTCACCCTTGCACCTGCCCATTCTGCAGCGAATGAGGACACGGGGGAAAAAAGGACGCCGTCGCGCTCGCGCTCCTGAAGGTTTATCGCCAGGTCCAGCCATTGCTTTGCCTGGCGCTCGGCCTCCTCTACCACAGGCTTTCCCTGGGCGGAAACTTCTTGAATCCTGGATGCGAAGTCCAGGACTGCCATCGCCTTAAAGGTATGGGTCTTGCATTCCCTCAGCAAACCAGCCCTCATTTCCTTAACTTTTGTCTTTGAAAAGACAGCCGCTTGAGATGTTTTTTCTGCAAGCTGCGACTGTGCCTGCTTCAAAGACTCCTGGAGCTGAGAAATCTGCTCCGAGGCTGCTTTCTTTTCGGTTGCGGCCTGTTCTTTGAGAAGCGGCTAGTCGGGCTTTGAATTCATCTTGTTTCTCGCCGCGCCGCTTCCAGCTGCTCAGTGGACCTAGATAGGTCCTCTTCAAGTTGCCTTACTTTGTCCTCGCAACGCGAAAGTTCTTCCCGCTCCTCCGGACTCTTGACAAAGAGATTGTCAGCTTTGCGCATGATCGTCTGAATCTCATCATACTGTTTATCAATGTCGTCAAAGCTTTTCTCCTTTGTCTGGAGCACGTAGTCCGCCTTAGTCATTTCTCGGAGAGGCTTCTTCACTATTGGGATTATTTTCTCCGTTGTAATCACTCTCCTTCCGAAATCATACTTTGCGCGTTTTGCCGGGCGGCTATCTCTTCATGTCTCCTTCGCTGTGGTCTTGGCGGAAAGAGACAGAATACTCTACGGCTCTTGTTGCGAGGGGCAAGTCATCTGAGTTCCGGAGGTCGTCCATAAAATCTGGTTCCCCCGGCCCTAGGGATTCTGCTGAGACGTCTCTCCTACGGGGATTGGATCGGGGAGGAACCGGACGGACCTTGGAAGAATCGGTCGCTTGTGGGGGCGACCGGGAAACGGAAATGGGAGAGGCTGACACTGTGAGGGTTTGAAGCGGCTGAGGCGGAGGATGTGATGGTGAATGGACAGCCTCAGCACTAACCTCGGGCGAAGGGTTTGGAGTTGTGCTCAGAGAAAGAGAGACGTTAGGGTTCTGAGCAAACTGGTCGAAAGAATGGGGACCGCTAGAAGGACGCAGAGACGGGGAGGAGGATGTGGTCATGGCTCGCCCAGATTGAGCGGGGGACTGAGTGGAAGTAGAACTGGGTGAGACTAGAGAGACAGGGACAACAAACGTACTCGCGGGCTCCGCCTGAGCCGATGCCGGGTGAATGTCTTCGCTTCTTGTCTCGGCGGCTGGCTTGGGACTGCCCAAAGGAATTGCCTCTGCGGCGGCGGGACGCGGCTGCGGCTCTGCGACTGGCTGCTGCACTATCAAGCTAGGTCGCCTGATTTTCTCAACTCTCCTCCGCTTCTTTTCTTCTGGAACAACTGTCGGATCAGGGAAGGAGACGAAGCGAGTGCAGCGAGAACCGATGCTCCCACGGTAAACTTGTACCGGGGTTTGACTTGCAGAAGGTCCGCCGCGACCGGTCCGCTTTCGGCGGTGCTTGGCGCTTTTCTTGCTCGAGGAAGTGCCTCGGGCGCGCCTCGGCTAACTTTTTCGCCCTTTCGAGCGCCGCCTTAGGAGCCACGAACCGCATTGGATCGGCTCGGTACTTGCTTGGGCCGGCGCCGCGATTGCTCGAAGTGTACAAGTTGTTTGGGAGGAGACCCATTTTTATAATCCTCAAAGGGGCCTCGGGGAACGTAACCTTGATATGCGAACGGCCGCCAGCTGTCATGATGCTGGTCATAGAGAACCGAGAAGTCGTCATCTATGGCCAGGTTTCTCCTTGTGGATTTGTCGTCTCTGCGTGCGGCATCTCATTTTCCGGCATTCAATAATCTTTTCTTTAGACCGGTTAAGGCCCGCAATCTTTGACGAAATTTTTTGAACCCCGGAGATGAGAAGTGATGGTCCCGGTTTCTCTTGGGGTCATATGTCACCTCCTCATGAGTAGAAATCCTGCCAAGGGGGAGAAGCTTCCATTAATTCAATCTCCCAGTCCAAGGTCCACATGGACCACGTCGCATCTATCTTCGGTTATGTCCCGGGGGCACAGATGTGCAAACTTTCCTCTTATCCCATGAGGGTCATACTTCCAGTGGCTGCAGCATAAAACCAGGCCAATCCGGGACAGCGCTTGCTCTAGGTAGACATGTTGTCCTACCTCGATAATCTCAACATTGGCCCGGAAAGAGGGTATTGAAAAATCTGTCCTTTTTTCTTCCCTAGGCCAAACTCTTCTTCCACATAGTCCATCTGTCGGGCAACTTCCATCCCGAACAGATGCTCTGAGCACCAATAGGGCAGCAAATAGGGTTTGCCCTTGAATCCGTAGATTCCGATCACAATCCCTGCGTCGGTCCGAAAACGTCCCCGAGCTTCTGATTTATTAAAGCACTCGTCATTTCTCTCGGGGACGGGGGATTTCACTTTCGGTGAAGACTGACATGACGAATCCCAGAAAGTTGAAGTTGAACTTGTAGTAGGACCCTTTCCGGTATAAGTCATCCGTCCAATTATAGACGGGCTGGGGTTCTCCCTTCTCGTTAACCTTCTTCAAGTTCGGGATCGGCATTTGGGGGTGCAGATGGTACAAACAAAGCCAGACCAGAACGGAACTGAAACGAAAATTGGTTGATCGGCGCTTCGGATCTTCGACAGATCGGAATGAATGGCGTAAGCCGACCAGTCTGCCAGCCGAAAGAGATGGGGCGTTTTTCGCTCAGCTGCGCCGACTGGTTCGTAAGATTCTCCACACAAGAGGCATTCCGCGGCGCCACTGGTACGGGTGCACCGACTCATCGGAGTCGCAGCCGAGGATCCATGCCAAGATGGTATATAGATACTTGCTCGAAATTTTACCAAAGGCATGGGGCCAGTCGGCCATTGTCCGGTTGGAAGCGGGGCGCTCAGCTCTGAATTGAGGAAATCCCTCATTCGCTTGGTGTGCGTGAAACGTCCCGCTTGTTCGCCCAAATTGATTTTTACGAGGATGGTGCCGGAGTCATACTCCAGCCCTCGGGCGAAAGCTGGCTGCACAGTCTCCCTGCTTGCGATGCGAACAAGGGTTTGCCGCTGGAGCCGCAAATTTGCCGGGAAGGCTGGTTTATAGTGTCCGACAATTAAGTCTATCAGCTCCGAGCATTGGTGGACAGGAGGGCACATGAATCCGAAGAGGTTTGATTTGTACGCCGCTCCAAAATGATGGGAGGACGAAACCTTGTCGACCCGGCTCTCCACATTCGCTCTCGACTGTGTTAGGCTCATGGAAAACGAGCCGTCCACATATCCCCGCTGGTAATTCACCGGAGATGGTGGGGATTGCCCACGCTGTACCTTCTTCGTCCGGGCCTTTGACCTTTTCTCTGGCGGAGGATCGCCTTTGAAAACTCCTGGCCGCGGCAAATCGCCTGGTTCGCTGCTTCCACTGGACTGCGCTGACACTGGCATTTTTCCCTTGTCCATCTCTCCGAGTCAGCAATAATGACGAGTTCGAGCTGTCTGCAACAAATTTCGCTATCGGAGGAATAATTAGCACTGTCCGAGGAATAATCTCTGCAATCTGGAATGTTGGCATGATTCGACCCCCTTTTCTAGATAAAAACAGCGCCATTAATGCAACGCAGGAGGGGTAGGTCGGCTGAGTTAAAACCCTTGGTGGCCGCGCAGGAGAACGTTTAGGAAAAGACGCGCCCCGGCAGCCGTGCCTTGCTTTTTTAGTTGCGTTTTCGATTGAAAAACGCACAATCATTAACTCAGCGTTGGGGACTGCACCATGGGCGACGTTGCTGCCACCACTTGGGCACACTGATCAAGACAAAACCTTCGGTGCGGAAACCCACATTAAAACAAGTGCAAACGCGCCTTGGGCCCAGCTTGGGGTTTTTGAATTTTTTTTTTTTTTTATTATTCTTTAAACCGCGTCCCAATACTGGCCCGGAAAACTAGGCGCAGCCGGGCTTCGCCCAAAGTTGGGCACGGCCCGACCTCGCCGGCGAAGTCGGACTTCGCCCGAATTTCGGGCGAAGTACGAACTTCGCACCAAAACTGGGCGAAGTACGCACTTCGCGCGAAGCGCGTGCTTGAACTGTTCTACCTCTGTTTTTAGCTGCGCCCAAGGTTTGGGCGCGATCTGGGTTTTTGCCGCCTTTCATCTTTAGATGGACTTCGCACGGGCGCTGCCCGCTTTGTTCGGACTTCGGCCGAAGCTTGATGCGAAGTGCGAACTTGCGCGAAGTTCGCACTTCGCCCAAGCGTTGAGCGCAGCGCGCACTCCAGCACGGGCGTTGGCCGAGTCAGACTTCGGTGCGAAGTTCGTACTTCGCACGAACTTTGCGCGTAGTGCGTACTTCGCACGAAGGGTTGCGCAGTGCGGACTTTAGTCTGCTTCAGCTTTTCTCGGAAAAACTTCGCAATTCGGCTGGGCCGAAGTCAGGTTTCGCTGCGAAGTCGGACTTCGGTCAACACTTAGTCGATTTTTGCTCTTTTTTCTCCTTTCTTTTTCTGCATAGCCGAACTTCGCCCTCTCCTGGGGCAACGACAGACTTCGCTGCGAAGTCTGTCTTTCTCTCCCATGCCGCATTTAAGCTCAAAGAAGGAAAAATAAACTGAATGCTAAAACTAGAAACTATACATGCGGGGAAAAATAAAAACACAAGGCAAAATTTTTACGGGGAAGGGCCACTCGGGCGCCTTCAACAACGATAAAGCTTCAAGTGGAACCCGTTGACGGGGATGGGGAGGAGCTGACCCTCCATATCCGAAAGTATGTAGGCATTGAACTGATTCACCCGGGCAATCTGATAAGGGCCCTCCCAGAGAGCGTCAAATTTTCCGTGATTACCCGGTTTTGCCTTGTATGAGTCCCACTTCAGCACCAGGTCCCCGACTTCGAAAACTCGGGCAGTGGTGCCTTTGGCAAACCAGCCTTTAGTGGCTGCAATGTGATCGGCGAAGGCCTGGTATGCACTTTCTCTGTCTTCTTCCAACTGCAGGAGTTGGCACAACCTGTCGTCTACCGGGTCTCCGCTGCTCCTGTCTTCGTCAATCATCCACAGGGCGGGGATTTCAATGTGTGATGGCATAACAGCTTGCTTGCCATAGACGAGCGCATAGGGGGACGTCTTGAGGGATTTCTTGAACGCAACTCTGTCCGCCCATAGCGCCCGGTTCAGGAGCAAGTGCCAAATCTGCTTATTTTTTTCAATGGTCCTCCGGAGAATTTTCAGGAGGTTCTTGTTAGTAGACTCGGCAAGGCCATTCCCCTGCGGGTAGTAATTAGAAGACATCTTGTGATAGATGCCAAGGCCGCTGGTGTACTCCGTGAGTACAGCGCCTACAAATCCCGGACCGTTGTCCTGTCACAATCGACTCGGAACCTCGAGCGGGTAATCGGGCTCTCAATGAACCTGATGACCGTTTCTTGGTCGGCGTTCTTGGTCGGGATCGCCTCCGTCCACCGTGTGAAATAGTCGATGGTCGTGAGAATAAACTTGTGGCCAGCGGAGGAGTTAGGAGAAATCACCCCAATGAAGTCCAGACCCCATTGCTGGAACGGAGCTTCGGCTTGAATCGATTGAAGGGGCAAGGGTGCTTTTCTGTTTCGGCCAGCATACCTCTGGCATTGATCACACTTGGCGCAGACCGCATACGCGTCTGCGAACAGTGGGCCAATAGTATCCAGCCCTTATTATTTTCAAGGCCGTTGGCCTTGAAGAATGGTGACCCCCAGGCATCCCGGAATGAAAATCTCCGAGGATCCTAGGCTGGTCAGATTTTATGACGCACCGCAACAGGATGCCGTCAATGTTTTTGAAGTAAAGCCCCTCCGGGCGAAGAGTGTACCTTAGTGCACCTAGCCGAAATCTCCTTCGTTGTGAGGCGTTCGAGTGATCGGGACATCTTCCGGTGCGGAAGTATCTCACCGGTTCATCCGTCCAATCACTCCCCTCCGATAAGGAGTTGGGTAGGTAGACGCGTGTCGCTGTGTCCTCCCACTTACAGGCGGAGATGCCGGCTACAGCGCTTCGGGCCAATTCCTGACACAAGGCTCGGCCTCTGATAAGCTTGGTGGGCTGTACTTCGATGTCAAACTCCTGGATCTTGGCAATCCATCCCGCTCTCTTGTGACCCGACTCCCCTTGCAAGATGAAACTGCGAACATCGGGGTGAATCACAAAGACAGTGGTCTTACTTTGGGAGACAAAGTGCCTGAGCTTTCGAAGGGACTTCATGACCGCATGGACCTGCCGCTCTATAAAATTGTACTTCTCTTCGTGTGGCAGAATCACTTGGCTTAGGAACGCAATGGGGCGCTCCTCACCGTCGTCTCCCTTCTGAGTCAGGACTGCAGCGTAACTTTCGGGTTCTCCCACTGCATACAGGATGAAGTCCTTGGAGTAGTCCGGGTTTGTCAACACCGGAGCTTGCGCAATTCAAGCCTTGATTTCCTCGAAAGCTTGCTCTCTCTCATCAGACCATTCGTAAGGTGTATCTTTCTTCAACAGTTCGGCCATAGGCTTGATCACCTATGCGAAGTCCGGAATGAACTTTTGCACGAAGTTAACCTGACCGAAGAAGGACTGCAGACCTTTTTTATCGGTGGGGGCTGGCAAGCGAACGAGGGCTTCCGCTCTGTCAGGGTCAATGGCGAGGCCTTCCTCGGAGATGACATGTCCTAGCAACTTTCCTTCCTTTACCGCGAAGACAGACTTCTCCGGGTTTATAGAGATGCCGAATTCTCGACAACTTTCAAATATCTGCCGCAGGTGCAAAACATGATCTTCTCGTCGGTGAGAGAAAACAGTCATGTCATCAAGATAGATGACAATAATCTTGTTGAGCAGCTCTCGGAAGGCCAGGTCCATGGCCCTTTGGAACGTGGCACCGGCATTGGATAAGCCAAACGGCATGCGACCGATAGGCGAACGTCCCCCACTTCGTGGTAAACGCCGTCTTATGCTGGTCTTCGTCTTTGACCCAAATCTGGTTGTAGCCGGAAAATCCATCTAAAAGTGAAAATCTCTGGGCTCCAACAACGATATGCAAAATTTGGTCGATTTGGGGAAGCGGATAGTGGTCCCGGAGGGAAGCTTTGTTTTAGGTTTCTGAAGTCGACACGAGACGTATGTCGCCATTCTTTTTCCTCACGGGCATCAGATTCGCGACCCAGGATGAATGTTTGATGGGGTAGATGATCTTGGCCTCCAGCATCTTCAAGAGCTCGGTCTTCATCATGGCCTCAACCTTTGGATTTACGGCCCTTTGCTTTTGTCGGAACGGCTTGGCGCCATCCTCTAGCTCGATGGTATGCTGGATGACAGATCTGTCATACCCCCTCAAATCTTCGTAGCACCAGGCCACGATGTCGGGGAACTCCTGGCACAATGATCTAATCTGCACCAGCTCCTCCGACGTGCAGTCTGTTCCGACCTTGATAGTTTTACCAGGTTCGAGCTCCAGGTCAGCATACTGCCTCGGGTCTACTTTGATCCTGTGGGATATTGCTCTGTCATTCCGATCAAAGAGACTTTCTAATGTAATCAATCCTTTTGGGACGTGATTATTCCGTAACTGTATCAACCCCTCATATTGCTCGTCATCAGGGTCTCTACCTTCGATTACACACACTTCGTTAACCAGGAATGTGACGATCTCCTCGTCACAGCTGAATACCTACCAGAAGGTATCCCTATCAGGCACAGAAGGCCTGTAAATGGTGCGGACCGGCTTCAGTTTCTGGACGACGTCTTCAACCGGAACGTACCTGGCTCCAACAGACGCCAGAATATCCGCGTGCTTGTTTCTCTCACGCGATATTGCCTTAACGTTCAATGAGTCAAACGATTCCATCAGGTCCCAGACCCGATTGCGGTACGCTCTAAGATAGTGATGCTTAGACGCGCATTTATTCGTAACTTGGTGACACACTAACTCTGAATCTCCGAAAATTTGGAGATGCTTGATCCCTAGCCCTTCCGCCTTTCGCAGACCCAAGCACAGGGCTTCGTATTCCGCCGAATTGTTAGTACAGCTCCAGGCCAGCCTGTAGGCATAGTCCCTCTGGACTCCGGTTGGAGAAACCAGGAGGACCCCTGCACCGGCGCCATTCTTGCAACGGGCGCCGTCAAAGAAAAGCTTCCACAGCTCTTCGGGTGCAGGTCCTACTTCCTTCGCAACGGACACGTCAAGCTCCTTGGGCTGCTTAATGAAATAACAGCCCTGCTCTGTCCCGATTACGACATTAAAATCCCGCAACGAGAACTTGTCTTCTAGCTGTAGCACTTCGAGAGCTTGCTCGGTCAGTTCTCTTGTCACCGGTTCTTCTTCGACAATTGGACCATGCGGTCCATCTCTCCCCGGGTATCTTGTCTACTAGAAAAGGGGAAGGCTTCTCATTGAAAATTTTCAGTCTCCTTCCTTTGAAGGGCACTTCCATGTGCGAGTAGTCTAGAGACAGGTACCCGCCCAACTTCGCAGTGAACTCCCGAGAGAGACACATGCCGAAGTAAGGCTCCAGGTCAACAATCACGACCTCTTGGATGACCACAATGTCGAGAGCTTTGTGCAGCCGGATAGGGATGTCCTTTATGACACCAACTTGTCTTGACAGGGTGCCGTCTAATTGCAGACACACCTTGGCTGCTCCGTGTGTATTCCATCCCGATCTCATCGCAGACGGCCTTCGGCATCACAGTCGAGGAAGCACCAGAATCCACCATGCAGTTGTGAACTATGTGCCCTTGCATCCGCAAAGACAAATAAAAGGGTGGCGGTCTGTTCTTCCCAGTGGCGGAGACGTCAAAGGTTGAACCAGGACAGCAGGCTGCATCTGCTGCCGTTCTTCATGTTTTTCGGTGATTCTTGCAGCGAGATCCACCGGCACCGGAAGCGGAAGGGCATCGTACATACCGATTCTTGCGGGAGTCTTCTTTAACTCGTCTACAATGCCGTAGCCCGAGGTACTAGCTCCTTCCGCTGGTTTAGCCGGTTCATACCTGGTCCGGTACTTGTTGGGTGGCCTCAACTCGCTGTCTCTTGGTCAGAGACGGGTACTTCAGCTTCTCCTGGGCTTGTTCTTTGGTTTCGGCTGGGGCTGAAGTACAGGAAGTTTAGCGGGAGTTGGGGAGGCTTAGCTGGAAAAGCAACGGCCTTTGTTGGAGAAGGTTTAGCGAGAACTTTATCTTTGGACGCATTCTCCTGGGTTGTGTAAGGCCACGACCGCTTGTACGGTGGCAGCCCATTGGGCTGCGGTCTTTCTCTTCTCGCATATACCTGCAAAGGTTTAGCCGCGTCCGCAGCTTTCTTTTCTTCCTTGGCGGGCGTCACTGGGTTCTCTTCTGGCAGGGCAAAATTGGCCTCACCGTCCAAGATCATGTACAGCTCATCATCTTCTATAGTGCTGCCGGCCAAGGTCTGGATGTAGTGTTGGTGCAAAGTGCAATCTTCCTCCGAATGTGGGTCATTGCACGTAGTGCACCGGTTGACTCGGTCGGGAGGACCGGGTGGGTCATCTATAGCAGCATTTCTCGGAGGCGGACGCCTCTGCGGTTGGTTCTCCGGGGCTTTATCTTTTGTCAGTGCCGGCGGCGCATACGGCCTTCTAGGAGCAAAGTCCATTTGGGCCTCGCTTCTTTTTCATAGTTGTCATGTCATTGGACATGGCATGATATCCGGAGGCCAAAGCCCGCACTTCTTGTAGAATCGTGTTCTGGATGCTGCTGTCCGGAGGCGGCGACTGTGCCGGTGGAGGCAAAACGGCCAATGGAGGAGGGTTAGAATAAGACGCATACTGCGGGGGAGCAGGAAGCGCTGGAAAATGCGGAGCAGGAGGAGGCGGATGAGGGTAATGCAACCGAGGCGGGCCGTATTGAGTTACGACCGGCGCCGGATTCCATCGCGGGGCGGGGCTGCTGCCCCGAAGTAGACGGCACACCACCAGAAGCAGAAGGATACTGCGATCTTGGAAAGTCGGGATGAATCGGCTCCTGCACTCGGACGGAAGCTCGCCGATGGAGATAATGTCGACCTGCACTTGTCGGGCAGCTTCGTATAGTGCGGGGAACTCGTCAATTCGGGCGATCTTCGATAGCGAGGCATACGTCTGAGTTGAAAGACCTCAGATAGTAGTGAGCAGCCATGCCGGCTGAAAGCCGAAGTTCGCGAGGTACCCGTTTCCAGGATCTTGCAAACCTAATGTTAAAATCGGACACCTCCTCTTGAGGATGCCTCCGGATTGCTTGGAACCGATGCGATGAGAGAGGTAGGATCAGCGGACTCGTTGCATCCTTTTACGAGCCTCCGGCAAGCCGGGGCCATCCGAGTGATGGATCCCTCCGGCAGCGATCTCCACCGGTGAGAAGCTTTCCCCTCAGGGAAAGGGCCAGGAGACGGGTCTTCACACTTTCATCGGTGATGGTATGCAGTGCGGCCAGGGCAAGGATGTCCTGGATGTGCTCGTACGCCGTCTTACCGTAGCCGTCGTATGTGGGAATAGACTTTAAAGCAGCGAGGGGCACGGCTTGTCGACCGATCGGGGCCAAAGGCCCTGTAGAGTCCACCGCCGGGAAGAGATCATCGTCATTCGGCCGTTGATCAGCCATTTCTTCTTCTTCTCCGCCGTCGGTTGTGTACTCGGTGTCGGTACTTTCCGAGGATGCAGGATTTTCCTCTTCCTCGGCCTCTTCTACTTCGTACTTGGCTCTTCCGACCTCAGCTTCGGCCTCTTCTTGGATCTCAGCCTCGGCTTCGTCGAAACGAGCTCGCGGATCAGCCAGCCTGGGTATCTCGCCTCGAGCGTGGATGTCTAGTTCGTAGAACTCAGGCGGGCTTCTCGGATTTCTTGTTCGCCACCTTCTCGTGTGCATGAAGGTGACAGGACCGGTCTTCTAGACTCAGAGGATTTGTTCGTGCAGAGTCGCCAGGTGTTCAGATTTGGAACAGCAATGAAGCGAACACCGGTGCTTCGATTCTGTCGGGGGTGAGAAACTTCCTTGTCTCACCAAGAGCTCAGGAACTGTCAGCGCCAGGTGGAGACTGATCAGAAAATCTCTCGTCAGATGTAGAACCCGCATTCCGCCGAGCGGGTCAGAAGAACTGTTGCGCTAGGTGGAAACTAAATGGGTACTCTTTCTTTAAATCGTGGGACAAGCGTCCCACCGGGCGTAGAAACTGTTGGTTACGAATCTGCCATGAGGAAAGGATTTTTGGTTAATGCGCCGCATTCGCCCACCGAAGCATGAAAGGCCGGAAGGAAGAGATGCCTTCCGGGCCAATCTCCGGAGAAGGCCGACTCCTTTTAGGGGGCTTGATTTAAGCTAAAGGGAACAGGAAAGAAATAAATGAACGGAAAGAGACAAATGTACAGAAAGAGATACAAATATGTCCAAAGGTTGGTGGGGGGAACTAACAGTACGGGAACACACCAATCACCGCTACTTACTGCATACAAACACGAGCATGACAAGGAACCGCAAAACCTATGCGTACTTCCGATACACCAGCGAGCCGTATGCACGGCTTCAATAGCTCCCTAGCAAACATTCCCTACAAGGAACTAACGAGCGAGGGATCGTATCAATCACCGGATACATACACCGACGGGGGTAGAAAGTAAACCTAGAGATGTCGAGCCGGTATATGTGTTAGGTAGAGAGTTTAACCGCACGACTTCAATGGCTCCCTAGCAAACATTCCCTACAAGGAACTAACGAGCGGGGATCGCATCAATCACCAGATACGGGCCAGCAACGTCACACACAACTGATGGAACTGCTACCAAATTTATAATGAATGCTTTAAATAATGAAGTACAGAAGGTGCTTTAAGCAAGCAATGCTAGAGGAACCTGATCGCCAAATGCCAAAGTGAATTAACGAGCAGCGACATAGGTGGGCCTAAGGCATATAATGAAAGACAAAGCATAAAAGAATAAAGATAGTAGAACAGAACCGAGCATACTGATTGTATTCATAAGCGGAAGCACGGTTACGGATAAGCACGATAGTTCCCTAACAAACATTCCCCTTCCACACTTTACAATGAATTTCAGATGGGCTTTTATAGCCCGAGTCCCACCCGTTACATTAATGGGCACGAGTCCCGATCAAACATGAGTCGACGAAGCGGCGAAAGAGCTGCAAATGCTGACCTTTTGTCGGATCGGGCTGTACCTGCAAGCATGGTCTTCCCGGAAGGCTGGACAGCTACGTGGCGAGTGTTTGGGTAATTCTTCAAGTCGGCGAGCTTGCTAGTAGTTGGAGCAGGTGAAACCTCGGATCAGCTTTGAATGAGGCTATTAACGCAGCGGTGCGGGCAGCCCATGCTTATCCCTTTTGGTCGGCGGTCTTGGTTCAAATCCCGAAGCTGGACACTTGTCCGATGATGGGTTATGCTTGTGTGACACATGCCCGCCTTAGAGGGCGGTCTATCCATCTTTGCTTGGGATCGGGGCTCCTTGGGATGCGTGCAGAAATCGGTGCGATCGGGGAAGGCCTTCAAGCCTTGGTCAAATTCCGGGTTTGTTCCCCTACCGTACACTCGTCAAGGGCGCATTCCCGCTCCGTTGAGAAGCCGAATCGCGCACGAGCGAACACCGGTGTCCGCCGCCATATGGACCTCGCTCCAAGATTTTACCTTTTTTTCTCGTATTGACCTGCCCGATCTGCCGGTGCAAGGTGCGCCCGAGAAGGTGGGGCGAAGCACGCACTTCGCACCGGAGTGGGCGAAGTACGCACTTCGCACCAAAACTGGGCGAAGTGCGAACTTCGCACCCAGACTTAGCCAATTTCAGATAGACCTGCTGGAAAGTTGGAAAATCAACTGGGGAACTCCAAGGAAAAAAGGGGGAGAGAAAGAGAATGGGAAAGAAAAGGAAAGGGAGAGAAGGGAGAAAAACGGAAGGAGGAAAAGAAGAGCAGCACTGTTACAAAACAATATTGAAGACATTGCACCCCGTGCAAAATGTGACAACAGGTATTTATTAGGAACTTTGACTTGGTGACTTAGGGAATTTTAAATTCATAAAAATTGCAAGGGAGAATGTGAAAGGGACTTGGGGATTTAATGTGGGTATTTATAGTGGATTTTTACTTGGGATTTGACTAGGGGTTAGGAAATGATTAGGGTTTAATTAGAGATTTGATTAGGGAATTAGAGATTAATTAGGATTTTGGGAATTTTGAGGATAATTTAGGGAATTAAAAAGGATTACAGAAAGATTAGAGGAATTTAGGAGGATTTGGAGAATTAGGGGTATTTAGAGGATTTAGGAAAAATAAAAAGGAATTAGGAAAATTTAGAGGATTTAGGAAAATTTAGAGTGAATTAGGGGGATTGGAGAGAGAAATTAGGGATTTAGGGAAATTAAAGTAACGGTATTTAGAAGGATTTTGGGAATTGAAGAGAAATTAGAAGGGGGTTAGAGAAAGATTCAGAGGAAATTAGAAAAATTAGAGAGAGAATAGAGGAATTATGGAAATTAGATAGGGAATTAGAGGAAATTAGAGAGAGAATTAGGGATTTTGGAGGAAATTGGAAGAATTAAAAAGGAATTGGAGGAAATTAGAAGAATTAGAAAGGAATTAGGGATTTTAGAGGGAGTTAGGGAAATTTGAGGTTTTGGTGGATAGATTGCAAGACGGGTTTGGATAGTTACAAAATTGACACATTTTGGGTGTCTACAATACCATCACTAAGTTGAATCATCGTCTACTGTCCACTTTTATGTTCATTGGGGTAGATTCTCAATTGGAGCCCAATCAATCTTCTAGTTTTAGTGTTTGAAGACGGTTGTGAGAGGTTCAAATCTAGTGCCTATTGCCAATTTTGCCACACCTTGTTGAAATTTATATTATATACAGTTTTGAGACCATTCATTGTAAAAACTTCTCTTTTTCCATAGAAAAATGGTTAAGATGTGGTTATGCTGCTGTACTTTCGCAGGCTGTCTCATTTAGTTTAAAACTGTACTCTGTTGCTTTATGTGGTTCCTCATCTTTGCTGTACTTTTCTACGTTTTCTGTACTTTTCCCTGTTATGTTGCATGCAAAATTGTGAATGTTTTAGCATGGGCATTTTTCTGTTATTTCCTCTTCCTTACCTTTGTCTTCAAAACCTTTTCATATTTTGCACATATGGCTTTAATTTCCGGCACTTAGGCGCTTGTTTTCGTTTTTATGATAAGTTGTAAAATCGCTCCGGCAATGGGAGCGGGAGGCCAAAAAGGAATATAAAAGGGCAAATACGACTAAGTATGAAAATCTAAACAGTTAGAGTTGCAGGCGCTCCTCTTCTGGAGCGGGCTCCCAAAGCGCTCCACCCATGGAGCGACATTCTAAAAACAACAAAAGCAAGTATAAAGGCTAAGTGTAAAAGTCAAATGTGGTCAAAAGGCAGAGCGCTCCAACCAGGGAGCGCCTCTCCAAAGCGCTCCACCTAGGAAGCGCTTGAGGGAAGAAGGAACGCAAAGACTAGATAGAGGAAAAAGAGCACTAAGGATGAGGGTGCAGTAAGAGAAGTCAAAGGGTCAATGAGTAAAGCGCTCCACAAGTGGAGCGCCTCTCCAAAGCGCTCCACTAGTGGAGCGCATCTCCAAGGCAAAGGCAAAGCAAAGTGAAAACAAGTTATAACATAAGTGAAAAAGGCAAAATCCTAAAAGGTCAACCAAATGGTCAAATCTTCAAAAGCGCTCCACAGGTGGAGCGCCCCTTCAAAAGCGCTCCATAGGTGGAGCGCCCCTTCAAAAGCGCTCCACAGGTGGAGCGCCTCTTCAAAAGCGCTCCAGAAGTGGAGCGCCTCTTCAAAGCGCTCAAGAATGGAGCCAAGGAGAAAGGGTCAATTTGGTCAAAATGAAAAGCGCTCCACTAGTGGAGCGCCTCTCCCAAGCGCTCCACTAGTGGAGCGAACTCCTCAAACAAGTGACTAAGAGAAATTGTTGCAAATCTACCATGGACAGTTCGAACCGACTCCAAGTTGCATTCTGTAAATTCGAATTGACTGTTTCAAGTCATTGCCGGAACCTTCTGTCTTCAATGCTCAGTTATTTGAAAAGCCCGAATTGACTGTTTCAAGTCATCACCGAGACCAAGTCTGCCTGTCACAGGAGTGGTTGGGCATTAATGTTCTAAAGCAGCAGATTTCTTCTATAAAAGTCGGCTTCTTCTCTGTAACCAAGGATGGATAACTTCTGCTAGAGAAGCAGCTCTGTACTTCGAATTCTGCTTCCAAAATAAAGGCTTCTGGCTCCGGTTTTAATTTCTCTATCCCTGTGTATGACTTCTATTCTGTAATTTCTATTAAATTAGTCCCTTTATCGCACAGTTTAATTCTGTTTTCTGGATTTCACTGTCAATAGAGGACTAGTCCCTGGAATACTTGTTGGAGTTTACATAGTTCAGAGAATTTAATACTGGTTTCTGTTAAAAGTCTATTGTTTTGATTGTTGTTGGTTCAAGTAGTTAGGCTGTCTATCGTGCTTCCGGTCCATCACCCCGCATTTCTGGCTTTTAGCCATTTCCCATTCCTTTCAGTTATTTTATCCCTTTCAGTATCTTCCTAACCCTTATCTCAAAAACCCCATTTTTATTTTTGGAACCAGCCCTACTGGAGATTGCCACGGAGGACATTCCTTTCCTTCGGGCATTCAATGCTTGGCAGCGGGCCTAGGGCGCTGCAGACTTAGAAAATCTGTATCTAGGCCGGTTCGATTGCCAACAGTTTCTGGCACGCCCGGTGGGACGCAAACGTTCCACGTTAAAATAGTATTAAGAAGTGATGTTCATCTTATTGCTATCAAATCTGAACATCTGGCGACTCTGTTGAACTCGGATACCTCCAAGTCTCGAAGACCAGTCTAAAAACTCACGCCTTCATGCGTACGAGATGGAGAGTTAGAAACGCAGAACAAGAAGAAGAAATCGAGTTCCACGAGCTTGACATCGACGCTCTGGGAGAACATCCTAGGGTGGTCAGGCCGAATAACCCGCTAGACGGGACATCTTCACAGGAAGCTGTCGTTGCTACACGGACTCCAACTCCCGATAGCACAACGACTAGCTTACCCCCAAATCCACCGAATTCTCCGGATCATCAGTATACTCCAGCTCCACCGAACGTTCAACCAGGTGCTCCGAGTGTTCCGACCGTTCCGGCTCAGCAAGTTCTACCGCCTCCACCGCTCCATACAAATCCGCCACCCCATATGGCGCAGCCAAATCCACCCAGGCTGTTCCCAGCCTGGAATCATACGGGACCGCTTGCCTTGCAGGCTCAACACACGGTACCTCCCGCAGCCTTGAAAGCTCTACCTACTTACGACGACACGGGAAAGACGGCGCACGAGCACATCCAAGACGTCGCGGGACTGGCAACTATTCACCAAATCACCGAAGAAGATGTCATGGTGAAGTTGTTGGTTCTTTCACTGAGAGGTAAGCTCCTTTACTGGTACCGGTCGCTTCCGCCCGGCACCATCACCTCATGGGACCAACTGGCGGGCCAACTTATAAGGGGCTTCAACGAACAAGCAGACCCCTTCTCTCTGTTGCACCAGTTCACCACTATTCAAAGGCATCCTCAGGAAGAGGTAGCTGACTTCAATGTCAGGTTCGCCCGAACCTGGCAGAGAGTCACCGACGGCCTTCGGCCCACACCTGAGCAGGCTGCGTTCTATTACTTGAGAGCTTTTCACTCGGATATTAGCATGAGCATCCGACATGCTAATATCAGTACATTCCCTACTCTGTACGAGCAGGCGCAGAAGGCGGAAGCTGACCTGATAGCTATCGGGAAGTTACCTCCCAAGGTGACGACTCCGATTTACCCAGACTTCCCGCAAAATATGTACCCAAGCGCATCCGCTCCGCCTACATCTCAGATGTATCCTAGCCAACCATGGAATCCAACCCCTCAGTATCAAGCGGTACCCACTCCACAATTCCAAGCACCTACGCCACCATATCAAGCGCCTGTCATCCCTCAGCTTCCAGCTCCTATCCAATATCCGGCATTACCTACGCCGTTGACTCCATTGCCATTATCCGCAAGTCAGGCAACCACTAATCAAGCAGCTGTAAATGAGGCCCAGGCCAAAGAGTTGCAAGAGGTAAAGGCGTACATGAAGACGATGGTGAATCAGATGACCGTCATGAAGAGGAGGCAAGACGACCAAGGCTTCCAGCAGAGAAGATTCCCTCCTCCCCCGATCACGAAAGAGCAAGCATCATCCGCTCACCGACAGCCCGAAAGAAATTCAGTTGTGATGAGCAGCGGAGAGGCCAATGTTTCAGACCCAACATATTGGTGTACCATGTGCAATGATCCACACAATGAAGAAACCTGCATGGTGCACCTCAACTATGTTCAGACACTGTCCGGCGGTGCTTACGAGCAAGTCAACATGATCAGGGAAGCTGGTCATAATTTTATGATGTCTTCCGTCGAGCAAGTCTCAGTCCTCACTAGAGCTGGGAAGAAGCCTATTGAGGCAGATCCGGCTCAGATGGAGCCATTGAAGGTACCAGCGCCACCCAAGCCATGGAGCCAAAAGACCCAGCCTTCGGCAAAAGCTCCAAATCCATCAGCGACCTCGAAGCAGTCCGACTTGCTGAAGGACTACCTGTCGCCTCGCGCTAGAGAAAAGGTGCTCCAGCCTAGAACTCCGACTTCTCAACCGCAGGCCGAGACACAAGACCAGGCTAGGGAGAAACTCAAATATCCCTCGCTGACCAAGCGCCAGCGGGTTGATGCCACACAACAGTATCGAAAAATGTATGAATCTGCAAAGGGAGCAGGAGAACCAAGCACTTCGACGTACAACATAGTCGAAGAAATGAAGAAGGCTCCGGCTAAGGTAAGCCTCTATGATGCTCTCCAACTCTCGGGTCAAGTTGACCTTTTGCAGGAATCTCTCAAGTCCGCTAAGGACAAGGAGAGTAAGCCGACACAGACGGTGTTTGCATCACCGCTGACGACTTCGGCCACAGGTAAGAATCGGCCCCCGCCATTCTACCTTTCCCTTCGGATGGAAGGATGGATCATGCATAATTGCATGATCGACTCTAGCACCACGACAACCATCATGCCCAAAGCAATGTGTGAAATCATGGGCATGGAGTACACCCGGAGCAGTCCTGGAGTGCTGCAACTAGACGGGACTCCCGTGAAGACGGTAGGAGTTATCAAAGATGTTCCCATCCAACTCCACAAGATGTCGCAGGTCACGATCATCCAAGAGATCGTGGTGGTCGACTTAGAGCCATACTTTAGTATGTGCCTCTCACGAGAATTCACCGCTAAGTTGGGAGGCTATCTCTCCCTCGACTACTCACACTTGGAGATCCCATTCAAGGGGAACAAATTTAAGCTCTTCAATGAGAAGCCTACCACTTTTCATGTTGAAAAACTTGAAGATGAAGAAAAGAGCTCGGTCTCTATCAACCTAATGGTAGAAGAAATGCAAATGGTGGACCTGATGGAAGAATCTCTTGGCGAGCTCCGAGTCGAAGATGAGTTCTCTATGACTGATTTTAATGCTGTCATCGGGACTGATTTGGGTTGCTATTCACTCACAAAGCCTGAAAAGGCTGAAATAGAAGCACCTGTAGAAGAGTCCCCGACACCCGATCAGCTATGGAAGTTGTACTTTGATGGTGCCCGATGTAAGAATGGTGCAGGAGCTGGAATCGCTCTCATTTCCCCATCAGGTGAGCAAAAGACTTATTCGTACAGGCTCGCATGGAGTTGTACGAATAATGCAGCAGAGTATGAGGCTTTGTGCCTCGGACTCAAGAAAGCTGAAAAGCTCGGCATTAAGCAGTTGCAGATATTTGAGGATTCCAAATTAATCTGCAACCAGGTTACTAGTAAGTGCATCTCCAAGCAACACTATTTGAAGGCGTACCGCAACAAGGTGTGGGATTTACTCGAATCCTTCACCGCGCTGAACATCAAGTCAATTTCGCGAGAGCGAAACAAGCTTGCGGACATCTTAGCCTCCATCGGCACCCGGTTTTCACCGGTGGATGATATGATGCATAAGCCGAAGACGGTGAGGCTGATCTACAGGCCTTCTGTGCCTGATAAAAAACTCCACTGGCAGGTGTTCGACAATGACGAACAACTTGTTAATTTCCTGGTGAATGAAGCATCCTCCATCGAAGAGCGGACTCTGAATGAAGAAGACCACGAGGGATTGATTCAGTTGAAAAATAACCACATCCCGAAGGGTCTGATCACGTTGGAAAGTCTCTTCGACCGGAACGATAGGTCTATCGGCCACAAGATCAAGGTGGACCAGAAAGAGTTCGTGGACCTGGAGTTAGAGCCGGGAAAGGTTATCAAGGTAGGGGCCGACTGCACAGCCGAAGAGCTTCAGCAGATTCGCGCCCTGTGCAAGGAGTACCCCGACATCATCGCTTGGTGCTACCAAGATCTAAGGGGGTACGATAAGAATATCATCCAACACACCATCGAGCTGGAGGAAGGAGTCAGACCATTCAGGCAAAAGCAACGACCCGTCAACCCAAAGATCGAGATGTTGATGAGGGTCGAGCTTCTGAAAATGCTTGAAGCAAAGATCATATACCCGATCAAGCATTCCTCCTGGGTGGCCAACCTTGTTCCAGTACGAAAGAAGAACGATGACATCCGCTTGTGCATTGATTTCCGAAATCTCAACCAAGCATCGCTCAAAGATCACTACCCGCTACCCCAGATCGATCAAATCCTTCACGTGGTGGCGGGAGCACAAAGGTTTTCCTTGCTAGATGGCTTCTCCGGCTACAACCAGATCTGGGTCAAGGATGAAGACCAACACAAGACTACGTTCACCACCAAGTGGGGGACCTTCGCCTACCAACGCATGCCCTTCGGCCTTTCAAATGCCGGAGCGACTTTCCAGAGAGCGATGGACCTCGCCTTTGGTGAACTGTTGAATCATGTCATCGTAATTTACTTAGATGACATGACAGTCTTCTCCCATAAGAGGGAGGAACACGGCCTACATTTGCGGCAAGTTTTTGAAAAATGCCGGGAGTTTGGGGTCTCCATCAACCCCAAGAAATCAATCTTCGCAGTGAAAGAAGGAAAGCTACTCAGGCATTTAATCTCTGAAAAGGGGTTAACTGTTGATCCCGCTCGAGCTGAGGCGCTTCTCCGCCTTCCACTGCCAACAAATAAAAAAGCCCTGCAGTCCTTTTTCGGACAGATAAACTTCGTCAGGAAGTTCATCGCCGACTTTGCCCAAGTGATAAAGCCGATGGCCGAGCTCCTGAAGAAGGATGCCGAATTCAAGTGGACCGATGAAAGGAGGCAGGCTTTTCAAGAAATTAAGGAGCGGATCGCCCAAGCTCCCGTCCTCATCAACCCCGACTATTCACGAGATTTTATCTTATATGCAGTCGGGGAGCCAGAAAGCTATGCAACTGTTCTGACACAGAAGGGCGAAGACGGAGATGAGCGCCCGATAGCGTTCCTCAGCCAAATCATCCAGCCACACGAAGAAAAGTTCAATTTCATTGAACGACAAGTGCATGCGGTGATGAGGTCGCTCCAGAAGTTTCGACATTTCGTCTCTCAGAGCAAAACGATAGTGTACGTGATACACCCAGATGTTCGGAATTTCATCATCCAAGGCGAGTTGGGCAACAGGAGAGTTGGATGGGTTACTAAGATCCAAGAGTTCGACATCGAGGTACGCCCCACCAAGTTAGTCCGAGGCAGAGCGCTCTGCCAAGAGTTGGCCAAAAATGCCGTGGCTGAAGCTGCGAACCCCGACTCGGACAACCCCGCCCCGATAGCAATCTTGCCAATCTATCGGTTGACAGTCCAGATTGGATAGACGATCTGGTTAAATACTTTGACACGGGCAGGTGTCCTTCTCACTTCAATGCTTCGCAAAGAAGGAGATTTCGCCTGCAAGCTAGCAGGTATGTCCTGACTCCTAACGAAATGTATTATTAGAACATCGACGGAGTTCTCCTGAGATGTATCAAGGAGTCGCAGAAGGCGAAAATCTTGGAGGAGTTTCACTCCGGGATTTCGGGAGGACATTTTGCAGGCAGACCGATGGCGCTGAAGATCATCAAAGCGGGCTATTATTGGCCCACCCTTTTCTCCGACGCTTTCAAAGTCAGCCAGCGCTGTGACAGTTGCCAGCGCTACTCGGGTAGGACTAGGAATGCATCGCTTCCTCTCCACCCCATCCAAGTGGAATCCCCGTTCCAATAGTGGGGTCTGGACTTTATCGGGATCATCAATCCCAACTCCTCCGTCGACCACAAATACATTTTGACCGCCACAGACTACTTCACTCGGTGGTCGGAAGCAATTCCGACCAAGCAGGCTGACCAAGAAGTGGTTATCTCCTTCCTTGAAGGACTGATCACTCGCTTCGGTGTACCTGAAGCCATTGTGTCTGATAACGGTTCTCCTTTCACCGACGCAAAAATCTGCGATTTCGCGGTCAGGTATGGAATCTATTTGAAAACCTCGTCTAACTATTACCCGCAGGGCAATGGACTGGCGGAATCCACAAACAAGAACCTGCTGCGGATATTGAAGAGGACGCTGCAGAAAAATAAGCGGAGCTGGCACCTACTCTTGGACCAGTCGCTTTGGGCCGACCGCATTTCTATCAAGCGATCAATCAAGACTTCGCCCTACTCACTGGTGTACGGGAAAGACGCAGTCTTGCCCACGCACATCAAGCTGCCCGCGTTGCAGTTGCTTAAGTGGCTCGACACCGAAGAGGGCCAATTCAATCCGATGGATGCGAGGTTGGCGCAGTTGCTGCAGTTAGAGGAAGAAAGAGAGAAAGCTTACGAAGCCTTCGCCAAGCACGCCGAATCCACCAAAGGCTGGTTCGGAAAAAAGACTTTTGACCGAACCTTCATTGTCGGAGATTTGGTCTTAAAGTGGAATGAAAACAAGTCCAAGCCGGGGAACCACAAGAAGTTCGACGCCTTCTGGGAAGGCCCATTTCGAGTCTCCGGCGTTAACCAGATCAACTCATTCATTCTGCAAGACATGGAGGGTTTCACTCTCCCGATTTCAGTGAACGACTTTCTTCTGAAAGTTTATCACCCGTCGAGCTCCGAGGAAGATCGTTGATCCACCAGGTATTTCTCGTGTATATAATCTTTTTCAAATTCTATACAGTTGCCTGTCGCTCCAGTTTTTTGAGCACAACTGAAAAAATTGATAAGGGAGAGGGAGTTCTCTGTCGCTCCATTTGTGGAGCGAAAGCCCTCTGGCGCTCCACTAGTGGAGCGACGACTTCCCGTTATTTAAAAAAACAAAAACTCTCTAAGTCCTAGGGAGCGCTTTCCCCAAGCGCTCCCCTAGGGGGAGCGCTTTCCCAAAGCGCTCCACCTAGGGAACTTATAAAAAAAAAAGGGGAGGGAGGTTTTCTAAGCCCCATGGAGCGATCCTCCAAGAGCGCTTCACCTAGGGAGCGCTTCCCCAAAAGCGCTTCTCTAGGGAGCGCTCCACGCATGGAGTGATTCTCCAAAAGCGCTCCACCCACGGAGTGCTCGAAGAGCCCGTAATTTTTTGGCACGTTGAGTTGCCAATATGCAAGGGTTTCCGTTCTAGAGATGGAGCAGATGCCCCATGACGATGGGGCGGGGCGATGGGTTGGCGAGTTCGGAGCTTCTGTGTACTCATTTCAGTGTTTTGCCGAAAGTTAAGCAGTTCTCGGTGGAGTAGTGCTCGGATGGGTGACCTTCTGGGAACTGTCCCGGTTGGTGCGCGCCATGGTAAGAGTTGAGCATAAGAGTTGAAAAGTTGCCATAGGAGTTAAACTATTGCTGGAATAAGAGACAAGTTGGCTATTGAATGAATGAATGAAAGATTTTAATTACGTCCGCGAGACCCAAATATGGTCTATGGGACCTCAAATATGGAAGTACAATTACTCAAATCATATCATATGATCTTTAATATCTTTGAGAAGGTTGTTCCTTCTCCTGCTGATTTGTGTTAGCAATTCTCCAACTTTTTTTATTTTACTGTCTTCAAATAAATCTGTCATAAACTCGTTCCCAAGTGTTTCTTTGTATTTGTCACGGATATCTGAAAAACTCGGGCATTTATAGATGAAGTGTTCCTCTGTCTCTACTGCCCTTGTGCTGCATAGAGTACATATCCTTTCTTCCCATTGTTCTTTGGGCGTTGTCCATCTCCTTGTTTCACATCTAAGCCTATGAGAGCTAGTCCTTATCTGAGCAATGAGTATTTTTTCCTTCCACTTGATTTCAGCGCCTATATACGCTTTTTCCTTGTGGTCATACGTTGGGTTAAAATTTGCAATATAATATTGTCTTTTCCTGCTTGCATTTTTCCACATTCCACTTATGAACTTTTCATTCACATAATTTTTTATGTCTTTGTTGACATTTGGGCATTCATTTATGTTGATTTCCCAACGTTTCATCCATTTCTGATTTTGTTTCATCCACGTATTCTTTCGCCTATGCAACTCTTCGTCCCTAGCTGCCCTAGGCCATCTATCATTTGTCATGTTTTCTGTTTTTTTCAAGTAACATAACAGCTTGGTCATAGCAATTGCTTCTAAAGGGAACATTCCAGTTTCAGCTAGAATAATTTCATAAGGGGTTGTGGCCTTAATTTTGAGAAAGTTTGTGATTAGATATTTTTGAATCCTTTCTATTTGCCTCCATTTTGCATTTGTTGTGCCACTAGCCCACACCTCGCAACCATACAACAGAACCGGTGTAACAAGTAGGCCAAATAAGACCTTGGTGGTCTTCCAGTCCCACAACTCGGCATTCCTACACCTGTTTTGAAGTGCATATAGTGCTCTCCAACCACTTTGAGTTCTTTTCATCCTACATGTATTCCAATTAAGTTTGTCATGAAAGTCTATGCCCAGGTATTTGTATTCTACTACTACATCAAGCGGTTCTCCTGCAAACTGAAATTTGAGTTGTTGCTTCTTTTTTGCTGAAAAAATCATAATTTTTGTTTTGCTCGTGTTCACCTGCATCCCAACTTCTTTACAAAAGAGTTCTAGAGCTTGAAGGTGATCTTCTAGATCTTTGGCTGTTTTGGCCACAAGAATTACATCATCTGCATACATGAGGAGTTTTACCACATATTTGGCTAAATGCACACCCTCTCCCCCAAATTTGTTTATCCATTCTTCTAACTTGTCAATGTACAGCCCAAATAAGGTCGGAGATAGAGGGCAACCTTGTTTGACACCTATGTCACTACCAAAACATTCAGATAACCCTTCTTGTGTTTTGATTCTAGCCTTTACATGCTCATATAGTCTGTGAACTGCTGCCCTGTAGTGAATTGGAACCTCTAGCTCTTCCATTCTGCTCCATAATTTTTTCCTTGGCATTGTGTCAAATGCCTTTTTGAAGTCTACAAAACAGCAAAAAGCCTCCTCTTTTTGTCCCATATTTTTTCCACTATGTGTTAGAGCGTGATACAGTGATCAATAGTTGAGTGCTTGGGCCTAAAAACTGCTTGCCCCTTTGCTCTCTTTCCCTTTTCTTCTGCCCATATGCTGATCCTACGCTCTATCATACTCCCAAACAACTTTGCAAAGAGAGGGTTGATCATGATAGTTCGATAGTTTGAGGGATTATTTACATCTCCACTTTTAAACAAAGGAATGGTCAAGCTAGTTGTCCACTCAGTAGGGAAGCCATTTTGTATGACCTCATTGAAAATTTCTTTGATTTGCGGTGCCAAGATATCTACCCCCCATTTTATATGCTCTGCTTGAAGATTGTCTATGTCACGGGCTTTACCATTTGCTAACTTTTTTATCCCTTGAATAATGTCTTCAATTGTGAAAAGTTCTTTCTTGACAATGATAGTAGGGGGTGTCTCCTGCTGGTTACTACGCTGATACGATTGTTTTGAATACTCCAACCATTGATTAACTGTTATGTTATTTTCAGTTTGCATCCTTTTCACGCTTAGTTCCTTCCAAAATTTCTTTGGTTCATGCTTCCCTAAATAAATCAATTCTTTCCTCCTTGTTCTAGTGTATTCTTCTTTTTTTGCCCTTACCAGTTTCTCATATGCTTTTTTGTTTGCTCTTGTTTTACCCGTTGGTTCCTTTAGTAATCTTCGCATTTTTTTGCAATCTTCATCGAACCATGGGTTGGTTGGGAAGCTATTCCTTTCTTTCTTTTTAGGTTTAGCTCTCTTGCATTTGTTTAGAGCTTCTTGAATAACGTGCATTAACCATTCACTCTTCCTGTAATCTCTACTACTGTGATGTAGTTCTTCCCTTTCCTGTAACTTATTATTTAATACTTGCTCTAAAATTCTGCCGATTTTCATCTGTTAAGAGAATGTTTCCCTTGTGAGGATATTTATTTTGATTGCCTTGCAAGTGTTTTCCCTTGGTTTGTCTCCATGCATTCGAAGTTTCATAACAATTGGGTTGTGATCTGACTTAAGTTCCATTGGAGAATCTTCCACTTCTAGCTCCTCTATTTTTGGTATGTAATTCTGTGAGCATATTACATAGTCTATTACACTTTGTCCCTTATATGTTTTGCATGTATACTTTCCTGAATTTTTCCATTTGTTCATCCCATTGCAAATAATCAAATTGTATATCCTTGCAAAGACCTAACAACTCTTCTCCATATTGCGTGATAGCCCCATGCTCATCTTACGAAGTCCTGGCCCATTGTTGATTTTCCTCTTCGGCATCCAAAGAGGATTAATCTCAATATCTTCGTTACCTTCTAGAATGTTAGCTTGCTTATTTGCTGTCCTTGCATTGAAATCTCCAATTAATATAATCTCCCCCAACTTATTGTATATTGAAATGTCTCTTTTTAGGGAGGAGTATGGGTCTTCTCTGTTAAGGTCATGTTTCTTATAGAATTTAGAATTCTTGGGAGCAAAATAATATGCTTGCTATGCTAATAACTGACTTATTTTCTAGGATCTTTATCCAGGATGTATTGTTTGTTTTCATCTTGTTTTTCAATTTTAATGACCCTATCCCATTCCTCTTTTATTAAAACCATAATACCCCCATGCCCTTTGCCATTTTCTGCTGCTTTATTCCATATTGCTATTTTTTTGTATCCCACAAATTATGGAGTCCTACATCCATCGTGTTCATGTGTTTCTGTCAATATGATTATATCTTTGTCTCTAGCAATGGGCCCTAACCCGGGTCCTCTTCTCCAAGGGGAACCTCTACAGTTCCAACTTACCATTGTAAGATGTTCCCGAGCGGGCCATACTCCCTATTTGTTTTGGATTTGTTTAGATGTGATGTATGCCTTTCCATTTCTTAAATATGCCTGTTTCCCTTCATTCCTTGCTGCCCTCACCTTTTCCCATTCCTTATTTCTTTCTTCCTGCTGTAAAAATGTTAGGTCATCATCTAAATAAAATTGTGACCCTCTCAGCATGCCTCTGTTTTTAAGTAACCTTATTTTATCCTCGTAGCTCATCAATGTGACCCGAATATGTCTATCTCTGCCTCCTTCTCTCAGCTTGCCAATTCTGCTTACTTTTTTTATCTGACCCTTCCATTGTAATCGATCTGACAAGAAGTCCCTGGTTAAACGATTTGTGTCTTCCCTGTCCCCATAATCTTTCAACCCTTTGATGATTATATTTGTTAACTTCTCATGTCTTTCTTTCTCTTCTATTATTTGAATTTTTACTTGCTTCTCTATCAACTCTTTTTGTTGATTGATTGGTTCTTTTACTACTTGAGACCATGTCTTTGCCTTTGCTAATTCATTTCGTAGCTCATTTTCTCTTGTTTCAATGTTTTGGAGTGTTTTCTGTACCTCTTTTATTTGATTTGCATTTGTTTTTTCCACCTCTATTGCATCATTGATTGGGGGATGGATGGCTTGTTTGAGGACATGCCATTCACGTTGACCCATGTTTGCAAGGTTTTGTAGCTTTGACACTTGCTCCTTGAGTTGGTTGTTTTCCTTTTCCGACCTCCGAATGGTGTTTATAACCTCATCTGATTTAGTTTCTCTTAATTTCTCCCTCCTTTCCATGCTTTCAAGTTTCTCTTTCATCTTCATTAGCTCTTGCACATAAAGTCTTGGTGCCCACATGAGTGGTGTAGTTGTGGGACTGTAAGTTTCTTCCTCATCTGAAAACTCATTTTGGTGATTTGCCTTTGATTGTTCCTTATTCTCCACCTGTTTATGTGGTAGAATATTTTTTATTTTTATTTTTTGATATGCCCTTTTCATTGTTGTTGCCCTTGCTCGAGCTTGTCGACGCCTTAATATCCTCCAATACTGTTTCTCATTGACATATATTGGTTCTTGCAATTGTTGCTTCCCTTCTTCCATTTTCAAACCCTTTATAGCCGAACCCTCTGTACTATTGATCCGATGAAATAAATGTGTAATAAAACCCTCCTTGCTCTGCAAACCCTCCGCTGCAAACCCTTGTTGATAATAAAACCTTCTGCCACAAACCCCTATAACGAATGTATTTCTCCTACCTACTTAAATTGTTTTATAAATCGAAAGAGGACAAAAAAAATATGCTTACCCGATGAAATAGATGTTTAATACAATACTCCACCGCAAACCCTCCTTGCTCTACAAAAACCCTTTGCCGCAAACCCTTTAATTTTTTTGTGCTGATATTTCTTGTCTGGTTCAGTGTACAGTTCAAATCTTCTCCGTTCTATCGGCTCTGCTTCAGTATCCCCGTGCTCTGCTTCCAGTATCCCCGTGAATACTCCGCCGCAAACCCTCCTTGCTTAAACTAGATCACAGAGTGCCTTCCCGCCGCAAAAAGGCTTTGCAGGCAGGATGAGATGGTTGGCAGTAGTCTTGCATCAGGTAAAGGCGTCGATGATCTCTAGGGAGCAGGCCAATCCCATTAAAAAAGCATTATTTTTATTTTATAATTTGTATTTTGCTATCCGTCCAAATTGCGCCAAGTATCGCGGAGAGATAAGATCATTTGTAAAGGGGCCGTCTTCAAACCCTAAAAGCGCAGTATTTTTAGGTGAGAATCGTACAACTATCCAATCAAAACATTCTCACTCTCCATCAGCCTAAGCGTGTCCTCCTGGAAGATTTGTACGGGCCCTCCTCCCAACGAGCTGCACACGCCCCAAGGAAGTGTCCTTGTCCGCCGCCGTTATTCACCATTTCAAAAAGCAACCACCAGCACGTGGGTAATTCAAGGCACACGCTTACATGCACGTCCTCCACCAGCATTAACTTTAGGTACCCTACATTAAAGGTGGTGGATTCAAAGTCGGTACTACAAGGTGGCGAGTAGAAAAACTTCAAACTATCTGTAACGTTTCGATTTCTCCTCTGCCCCAGCGCCCTGCGTTCGTCCAGAGAGAAAATCTATTCAGAGTGTGAATTGTTTTAATACATTCTGCAGCCATGGGTAAAAAGAGTAAAGAAACTGAGGAGAAGGCGTCGAGAGAGAAGGCGCCCAAGGAAAAAGCAGCACCTGCAGGAGCATCCGACTCAGAGAAACCACAGAAGCAGCGGAAATGAGAGAAAAAACCAGCAGAGTTGATAGCTCCGCAACATACTCTCTTCCGATACCGGGATTGCCTGGTCACAAACAAGGATATGGAGCAATTGCGCCTGGAGGTTGAAGAGGCGCATAGAGAAAACCCAACCAAGAACCCGTTGGCCGCTGTCTATCATTCGCACCTGTACTTTTACATGTGCACACCTGTGCATCACTGTCCAGACTTTATAAAGGCTGTGTCAATTTTCTACGATGCCCAGTCGAGGACGGTTCGGAATGCCAAGACGGAAGTATTGTTCGCTATCACAGCTGACGCTGTCCGGGATGCTTTCGCAAGTGGGAGAAAGCACTCGTCCAAGTGTATCCCAAGGAGAATCCACACTAATGAAGAGGGCGCTAGATATCAGCCAACGCCGGAAATGCACCGTTTCATAAGAGATTAGCTGGGAGGTGCGGCAGCATCTGACGAATTTCCCTAGCTGCCGAAGCCCCTGGCGCAATTCGTCCACTGTGACATTTACTCCATTCTGGCGTGGGTAATGGGGCTTCCAATAGATGAGTGGGTCTCTTACTGGCAAGTCGCAATGGCGTGGGCCATACTTGAGAACAAGATCTATTTCCCCTCCAAAGTAAGTCCGGGCGCTATTCCAGTTTTTTAGACTGGGCGGAGTTCGTGGCACGGCATTTGCACGCATGTTTGGTCTATCTTCAATGCCCTAAAGTCGACCAATTCAGACTCTCTTCCTTATTGGCATGGTATTTCTTTTGGCATACGCACGTGAAGTTTCATTACATAACAAAAAATGAAATGGATGAGGAGGGCAAAGCTTTGCCAGTTTATCTCTGGACAAACAGCTTGTCCAGAAATTAATCGTACTATATCTTCAACCAGGTTTTCCTCAGGTCAGCACTGGAGATGATATATGGCCAGTGTGAACGAGTTCCAATGGAGTTGAGGGACAAGGTGGTAGATGAGCAATTGGGAGATACCTTTCTCTTCACCCAATGCCTAGTTATTAGAATCTACGGGTTTATAGAAAAGCCCTTTCTGTTACCCTATTACGCCACGCCCTATTTGTTTTCCGTGGAAGTGGCCCGGCAGCTTGACTACACCAATGAGGAATACAGGAAAGGTTGGGGCAGGAGAGTTGTAATTTCTACTCCTTTCGAGTTCGGAGATGTTAAGATAACACAGTGTGGTCAGAACGCTGTTCTTACGGTGACGCTTTCAAACTACGGGTTGATCGAGCTTCCCCACTGCTGGAAATGGGACCCACTTGGTATTATCCAGAAAAACCTTGGGGTGAGATCTTTTCATTCTTGCCCTAATTACGACATAGAGAGACAACGTAATAATTCACTGGGCCTCGAGCTGGAGTGGCACGTGGAAGAAATGAAGCCTTTGCCTCCTTGGCTAGACTTTTACACCATGGAGACTGAGTATAAGCCCGACTTCGCTGCGAAGTCGGGCAGGCCCAGCACTTAGCTGTCTTCAAGTGAGCTGCCCAATTGCGCACAAAATTAAGAGCGCAGCCCGACTTCGCTGCGAAGTCGGGTTGCGGCAACACTTAGAATACACTTAGAAAATTTTGGGCCTTTTGCCCTCTCAAAGAAACAGCCAGAAGAAAAGGAGGGGGGGAATGAAGAGAATGAAACTGATGGTAGGGAAGATAGGGGATAGTGGAGAAAGGGAGAGAAGGAAGAGGGAAGGGAAAGCAGCATTTTCCTGTCTTTCTACCCTATTGCGCACAAACAGATGAGCGCAGTCGGGCGGGGCCCGACTCTTAGTCAATTTTCTGGCCCGAAATTAAGCTTCCTGGTCTTGCTTCTCGGGGCCATAACTTTTGATCCACTGACCCGATCGCTTATTATAATATATCGTCGGAAAGCTAGCGAAAAGATCTGCAATGATAAAATATCCAAAGCTTATTTCATCCATTTTATCGCCCCGTTTATGGCCCGCGAAAACCCGAACACCTCCGCATGCTCTTTGCCGCTTTAAAGCTCCATACTTTATCAAAAAATTTAATGTGGCAAAATTGCCAACATTCTTGGCTGCTCACGGGGCATTGAGCTCACCTCAATGTGAGGACCCAGGCCTTTATCCATTGGGCAACAGAGTCACCCTCGTCGTCCTCTTGATACTCATTGCCGGCAACAACCTCTTTCTCAAACCCTTGGCACCCATGGCCCTCTTGGAACACTAAAAAAAAAACATTGCACAAACTAAACTAAGAAAACAACTAAAACTTTGCATACTAGCTGGCTTATTTATATCATTTACACAAAATTTTGCGGCATGATTGGCATGCCGCCAACACAAATCTAGCTTTGGTTGCCTATCCGGTGAACCTACAGTGTCCGGACCAGATCTGATTGTACTTCAGTTGATCTTTGAAGTCCGGCTGGCCTCCCAAAGTTTTCCAGGTCGCGAACATGGTGCAACGTGGCAGGTTATCATTCATGCCGATACCCATACAATTGATGAACAATGTGGCAAGGAGATTTGCCATACGAGAGCCTTCTTCGAGTACCGGTTGCGGTGATGGTTGGAGCCAATACCACCACTCTAGAGAGTCCACCACCTGTGGGCTCTCGAGCACGAGTTCCTCCAACTCCTTGATGCGATAGCAGGAGCTTTCCGGCGATAGGCCTTTTGTCGGGGTCTCCTCAGGATCAACCTCCTAGTGAGGCATGCCTATTGGGCTTTGGTTGAATGCTTGCGTGCTATGCCTTGGGACACAAAAAGGGTGCAAAAATGTGCCCTCTTTGTGTTCAGAATTTGCCACTGGATTTTGTTCCTCCTCTTGGCCCGTCTCCCGATGGAAACTGCAAGCAACCATATTATTCATCATTTGGGCGGTGTTTGCATATTCCCACTGGTGACTTTGGACGAGATCTGCCTCTTGAGCTCCACATAGCTGCATTCTAGGGCTTCCATATTTCAGCTCAGTGAGAGTCGCCAGGTGATTTTTCCAGATGAAGGCAAGCCAGAGATTCACCAACTCGGGCTTCCATATTTCAGCTCAGTGAGAGTCGCCAGGTGATTTTTCCAGATGAAGGCAAGCCAGAGATTCACCAAACTCGGGCTTCCGAAAATATGGAGACTGTAGGTGAACATTCATTTCTCCGCTTGTGAGGTCAAGGCTGCTCACCAAACCTTGATTCCTCCGGGGTGTCTTCTATTAGCTTAAAAAAAGGCGCCTGCGATCAAGAAATCTGGATCTTTAGCTTAGTCAGAGTCGCCAGGTGATTTTGCCAGATGAAGGCAAGCCAGAGATTCACCAAACTCGGGCTTCCTGAAAATATGGAGACTGTAGGTGAACATTCATTTCTTCGCTTGTTAGGTCAAGGCTGCTCACCAAACCTTGATTCCTCCGAGGTGTCTTCTATTAGCTTAAAAAAGGCGCCTGCGATCAAGAAATCTGGATCTTCGACTCAGTCAGAGTCGCCAGGTGATTTTGCTAGATGAAGGCAAGCCAGAGATTCACCAAACTCGGGCTTCCATATTTTAGCTCAGTCAGAGTCGCCAGGTGATTTTGCCAGATGAAGGCAAGCCAGAGATTCACCAAACTTGGGCTTCCTTAAAATATGGAGACTGTTTGTGCCACCGGGCATGCCAAAAACTGTTGGCCATGGATCCGCCACTTGGGAAGGACTTGGTGTGTCAATGTGCCCTAGACCCGCAGACCAACATTGAAATGCCGGGAGGAAGGGATGCCCCCCGTGCCGATCTCCGGAGAAGGCCGACTCCTTTCCTAACCTACTTGGGGGTTTTTAGATAAGAATGCAGGAAAGAGATTTAAAAAGAGGGTAAAGGGAACTGGAAAGAGATTGAAAAAGATAAGGGAACGGGAAAGGGATGTAAATATCATGCGTTTCGAGTGGGGGAAGAACAAGCAACACGATCGCAAATTTGCATCCGAACCAACAACAATTAAAACAAAGCATGTAACAAAAACTGCAATTGTTATTCTACCCTAGGTATCCTTCTGTTTAGTATTCCAGATCCAAATAATCACCAATGCCCAAATCCAAAATTCAGAATTCAGACAAACAGAAATATAGATGGACATGAAGCAAAAATACTTAGTAGAAGGCAACATAAAAGACAGAGACAAGAAGCAGAGCCAAGGATGCTTTGAATTAATTAGAAGGTGGTCCGTCACAGCAGAGTCCTCTAGCAATATGTCCCCCCTCCACCCTTTTACAATGATATTGCGGAGCTATTTATAGCGTAAATTTTCCCCCCATTACAACTTTGGGCACAGGATCCCAGACCTGACAAAAGCTGACAAAGTTGACAAAAGCGGCTGATGTTGACCTCTGTCGGCATGGAATGTACTTGTAGCAAGGTCCACCTGAAAAATCAGCAGCTACGTGGCAGTGCGGTGGATGACGTTTCGAGTCAGCTTGACTGAGGGCAGTTGAGGTACAATAAGTCAGTTCACGCTCACACACCTCCCGTCACATCTTTGACTCGAATCTCGAGGCTGGACACCTGTCGGAATCTGATAAGGGGAAAAATCTGCCTTAGGAGCTCACACTTTCTCTCTTGCCCGACTTCGCCCAAAATTGGAGCGCAACCGGGCAGCGCAGGGGGGAAGTAGCGCAGTTGGGAAGGCCTTCGTGCCTTAGAAAATTTCTGGGCAGGTTTCAACGTTCTTTGCCCGAGTGCGCACAGGTCAGTGAGCGAAGCCCGACTTCGCTGCGAAGTCGGGCAGCTCAGCACTTAGTCGTTTTTCTGGAGATACCATGATGGGCTGCCCAACTGCGCTCTTCTTCCAGGGCGAAGCCCGACTTCGCTGCGAAGTCGGGCAGGCCCAACACTTAGCTATCTTCAAGTGAGCTGCCCAACTGCGCACAAAATTAAGAGCGCAGCCCGACTTCGTTGCGAAGTCGGGTTGCGGCAACACTTAGAAAACACTTAGAAAATTTTGGGCCTTTTGCCCTCTCGGAGAAACAGCCAGAAGAAAAGGGGGGGGGAATGAAGAAAATGAAACTGATGGTAGGGAAGATAGGGGATAGTGGAGAAAGGGAGAGAAGGAAGAGGGAAGGGAAAGCAGCATTTTCCTGTCTTTCTGCCCTATTGCGCACAAATGGATGAGCGCAGTCGGGCGGGGCCCGACACTTAGTCAATTTTCTGGCCCAAAATTAAGCTTATTGGTCCTGCTTCCCTGGACCATAACTTTTGATCCGCTGACCCGATCGCCTATTAAAATATATTGTCGGAAAGCTAGCGAAAAGATCTGCAATGATGAAATATCCAAAGCTTATTTCATCCATTTTATCGCCCCCGTTTATGGCCCGCGAAAACCCGAACGCCGCTTTAAAGCTCAATACTTTATCAAAAAATTTAATGTGGCAAAATTGCCAACAGTAGTTAGAGATGAGGTGTCTTGGGCAGTAGTTGTTAACTACCAACCCTCACGAATAAATAGAACCCCCCATTTCATTCGGGCAAAGAGCATGGTGATATCCAAAAGTATCATTGCAGGAGTTCTATAGGATCAGAGTACTAGTGGAAATTTGTATCATGTTAGGCAGAGAGTAGATACGTTTGCACAGACTGTGATGTAATACAAGTGTCGTACAGGCAGGAGTAAATGCAATATCTACTCATTCTATTCTTCATTTGTTTGTGTATATTGTGTGTGATGTCATTGTTGTAGCAAGGTAGATCTGTAGGTGTTCTTTCCAAGTTCTGTGTGCAGAATTGAAGCACTAGTTGCAGTTCAGGAGTGTTGTACCAGTATGTTGTTGTGCAAGTGCTTGCCATTTAAGTGTTTTCTGTACAAGACTACAAGTGCTTGTCGTACAAGTGCTTGTCATTCAAGTTGTTGTCATACAAGTGCTTGGCGTACAAGTACATTGTCGAGCAAATGCTTTGCTACACAACCAGTTGCTGGATTAAGTTGTTATAAGTTTGCACCCTGAAGTGTTGATTGCAATCATTGCTAATTGCTAAATATGTCACATCAAATTGTATTTCCAAGAGTGGAGTACAAATCGTTCTGCTACAACAATCAGGGCCTCAAAAATTGCTAACAAATAAGGATCCCTAAACGAGGCGAGAATTGGAAAATCTCATCTTGCAAAATTAAATGGAATGTTGGAGTAGAAGCCAAAATTCCCTATTGCACTTTTAGATGCTTAATGTGTCTCCTCATTTCAAACAATACCTTTTAGCAAGGCTTGGGAGTTTGAAGAAGACTGCGAGATCACATATGATTCTAATTATAGTTAATAGTTGTGGAAAATTCAATTTGATCAAGTGCACCTTATCATGGTCATATTTCAAATTGATAAGGTAGTGTGTGATTATAATGCGGTTCATTGAAATACGACTATGATGCAGTCTAATGTAATATGGATAGGGCCCATTTCAACCCCATATAACCAATTAAAAATAAAAAATTGAAAATATAAAATATTTTGACCCATAAAATTACAATAAAATACAGACTAGTTAAAGATGTTGTTGATTCAATTAAGGAATTTGTAAGCAAAATAAAGCTTTGATATTAACTTATAATTATACATGTTTGATTATAAGATAACTTGTATATTTCTGAATTTGTATCGAGTGAATACAACATTATTCCATTTCTAAATTGTTCTTATCAATTTACAATGAGATTTTAAAAGGTTATTGAAGAAAATGCCTTTTCATGAAAAATGGTCAGTTTAGTTGTGACTAAGAATTACAAATATCTCAAGATATACATAAATTAAAATTCACTACATACACTTAGCTTCAAAATTGATTTAAATAATATGACTAATATTAAACTATCCAATGGGTTCCAACTTAACTCAAAATGGTCAGTTTAGTTGTGGCATGGAATGAGGAGCTTCACATAGTAAGCCTAGGTTCCAACTCCATGGGTTTTCTTTAGCACTATCCAATGAGTTTGGAATAAACAGTGTAGAGTGAAGAGTTTTGCATTGTAAACCAAGGTTCAAGTCCCATAGACAGGGCAACATTTAGAACCATAAGGACACCTAGAGGTAGAGGTTGAATTATGCATGGACATAGTGTTGAGTGTAACCATATTATCAATCCAACAAACCCTCATGTTCTCTATGAGCTCTATCCTAATGTTAACCTTAACATTTGCCCAATTGATTAGTGCAAGTGGTGGCAAGCAAGGAGTTTGACACCATAAGCAAGGGTTCCAATCCCACAAGTAGGACACCTTGTAGAGCGACAATGACACCTGGAGGTAAGGCTTAAACTCATGGAAATGCATGAATCTAGGGCTGAGTGGTTATAGATCTAGGTGAAGTGTAACCATATTAAGGATCCAAGTCTACTCTCATGTTCTATATCAACTCTTCCCCATTGTTAACGTTTATAGTCCAAGTCATTGTGGAGCAACAATAAATGGGAAGCAATCCTATAAGTGTGATTGAATTCAAATCCTTGCATTGTGATGGACACTTGCGATAATTTGGCCTATGATAATACAATTTGTTGTAATACCACGACAATATGGTTGCTTGAAATATTTTGATAATTTAGTTTTGATATAATATAGGTGGGACCTATTTCAACCCCATATAACCAAATTAAAGATAAATAAATAACATACAAATAAACTGGAATACATCTTTGAGTATTTGAGAAGCAAAAACGTGTAAATAAATTGAACTCTAATAGAATTTGTAAGTTTGAAGAACAGTTTTACCCTCATTCACAGCGATGACCAATAGAATAGAGAGTGATGACAAAGAAGACTGGAGTTTCATGACAATAAACAGAACAGTAGAAAACAGCTGCTGCAAACTATAACTAGGAATCTAGATCTGACTCAAAAAAGAATTTAGAACATAAGTGAGAACTACATATACCTGATGGATTTTCAAAAATTTATTTATTTATTTTTTTGGGGGGAGGTGTGGGTAAGTAAGATAGCTGTCTTGAATCAAAGAGTCACCATTATTCATAGTCAGAAGGGTTTTTTATTGGCATGAACAAGTCTTTGAACTTTATTTACGTTTATGATTTTATCTTTCCTGCTTTTTAACTTTGTTTAAGTAAAAAATATTTGTATTTATGCTATCAAACTTAGGGCCAGACTGAACCAGTCGGAGCTAAACATTTGATTTGAACCAAACTTTGACCAAGTTTGATCAAACATGGTAACTATGAATTTAATCAAGAAGGTGACAAGCATGTCTTGCCACACTTCCTTAAATTGATAAAAGCAGAGGGAGATAATAATATGACCGAAGCAATTTAATTGGTGTTTTACCCATTTACCATTTTTTTCTTGATACTTTTCTGTATCCTTCTTGAAAATCTCAAGATATAGTGTTTTCCCCATTTACCATTTTTTTCTTGATACTTTTCTGTATCCTTCTCGAAAATCTCAAGATATACAACTATATCTTGAGTTATCTCCAGACCACAACTTTTCCATGGCCTAACATCTTGTTCAGGAATGCGTACAATGTGGTATGCCTCCATGTACTTCTAATTTACACTACTTGCATCTAAACTTACTCGATTTTTGGTCTAAATAGCATTCTTCCATGTAGGGTCTCTTTTTTAAGGTCTTCTGCAACATTTGAGGTTAAAGAAGGTATAAAATCAGAATTTTGAAGGTGAACATTTAAAATAATTGTCTGAAAGGTTTGAAAATAAAAACAAGTGGAGAAATTAAAGAATAGAGAAAGGGGAGGGGAGGGAATAATAATAATAAATTTAAGAGGAGAATGGAGAAGATTACAATTCCTAATATTTTCTTATCTTAACGTTCTCTAGAACAGAGGGGAAAAAAAATGAAGATTGAAGAAGAAAGAATGGGAAAGCAGGAAGGAAAAACTTGCTTCAAACCCTAGCTCCAAACCCTTGCAAATTGCTGCTAGCTTCAAGGTCAGGAAAACCAAAACTCATAGCTTCAGTCTTGTGGCATGTCCATCTCTGGTAACATCAATTCTCTTTGGGCCATTTAGGCATATGTGTACACATTTCAAAATGTGAACAGTAGAGGGGCTTTAAGAATATAACTTGCTGTTTTCTTCCAGAATTCTCTTTGTTGTAGGCAACAGCTTCTTATTTGAAATAATATCCAGATTAATAGGTTGAAGCTCTTTGGATTGAAAATGGCCTCCTTGGTATAGTTCTTCAATTAAGATTGCAACACATCAGACAGTTGGAGACACAATACTTATTACTGTCTTTTGAGTTTCTTTGGATGGTAGAAGAGTGTATGCTTGATGCAAGAGTGAAGAGAGTTTTGGAAGACATCTCTAGTTGTAGGATTTCTCTGTTGCGTCTTCATTCTTTTGGGAGATTCTGCTCTTCAGGTTGCTTGCCTAATTAACCCAGGTTGCTCCTCTTTCTACTTGATTGCACTTTATTTGCTAACTTTACAGGGAAATGTATCTCATTTCATGTGCATTTTGGATTCCTTTTTATTTTACTTACTTTCCTGTCCACAATTGTCTTTTATTGTTTCTGTACAAATGAGTCCTGAGTTACAAAGAAAGAAAATATATGCACAAAGATTATGAAGTACAATGTTTCCTCTTCCCTGTTTCCCTTTCTACATCTTTGGAAGAAATGGATTATCACAATTTTCAACATTCTGGGAGATAATTTAATGCGTGTATGGTGCTTAATTTTAATTTCATTGACTGCATCTGTTTCTTCTCTTCCCATTTCATCCCATAAAAGTACATAATAGAGGCACACTTACATCCTCTTTATCTCTTGGAGGCAGTGAGTGCAAATCCATATAATGGAGTAATGGATATCTAATAGGTGAATATAATGGATAGTTTCCATGCCATAAATTTTATATAATTTGTGAATGCGATATATAGATTGCTATTACTTTGTAGCTTCAGAAGATGTTTCTTTGATATTTATTATCTTCTATGAGATATATGCCCTTGAAGTTTTAAACTATCCATGTAAATTTTATAAATTTTCCAAAAATAACATTCTAATTTACTAATGTCAGATGTGACCATCTTTTGTCATGAAGGGTTAAATCTCAAAGTTTTTTTATTCTGCAGCAGGCTGTCACAACCGCACCTTCAGTTTCAGCAAGAGCTGTTTCAGCAGGAGGCAAATCATCACGCAAGAGGTCACCTCCCCTGATCCTGAGCAAGCCCCCTATGTCTCATATGACACAGTATATCCCACCTATTTCAGAGAGTGCAATGATATCTTCTCAATTCAGTTCTATGGCATATCATCATACTTTAACTGCTTCAGGAGCTACTCTTCTAACATCTCCACATCTTCAAGCTGCATCAGCTTCTGCCAGTGCTGCTATAGTGACAAACATTGCTGCTCGGCCAGGGCCATTGTCTTCCCTCCCTAGACCATTTTCAATGTTTCCTCCATATTCCACTCAGCGTCCAACTGGAAGCTATCTGCCAATGCCAGCATGGCATCATGTGAACTCCTTTCCTTCCAATCATTACCAATCATCTCCATATGGATACCATTCATTTCAACTCTCATCACACTATTTATCTCATCCCTCACAACCATACTATAGTAGACAAATTTTTCCTCCCTTCCCATCCAATGCAAATAAAGGTACAACAATCAAAACTGAGGAATTAGATGAATTAGAAAGTGATACGGAAAGCAGCTCAAGCGAAGCAGATGAGATAAGCAATAATCCAAACAGTTTCGAGACTAAGGATTTATAAAGAAATGAGATGCTACACATAATTAGGGTTCTTGTAGGGAGAGCAGATGGTGCGGAACAAACCAGTGGGATGAACCATAAAATGACAAGACATTTCAAGCAAAACAAAGAGAAACGCAAGAAGTCGAACAATTATGAGACTTAAGATTTACAGATAAGTGAGATGTTACATGTAATTTTGGGGCACTTCAGAAAAATGGATGAATTAAATGAATCAGAAAGTGACACAGAATGGAGCTCAAAAGCAGATAAGAAAACAATAAATCAAACAATTCTGTGATTTCTAGAGAACTGAAGATGTTACATGTAATTGTGGCATTCTTTTTCACTTTCTTAAATCAGAATGGGTTACCCTTCTAAATGAATGGCAAAATACTATATTTGAAGAAAAATTACTATTTTTTTTAATTTCAGATCATCTTTGGCATGCTTCACATTTGGCCTTATGGGTTTTCTTAATGTTTTTTTTCCCTTCTCATATATAAAATTTGATCTATGTTTTTTGATCTTTAAGCAAGTAAAGGTTTGTCATTATTTGTAACATTAGTTGCTATTGCAAGCCCAATTCTTTAACAAGGTCTTCAAGAAGCATTTTTCTGACTCTGAGCATAGAGTTTAGTTGTGCCTCATTAGGTTGAACGTTCCTTGGCTAGACTAATACGCCTTGTGCAAGGTTATTGTTTTCCTCTTTTCTCTACTTTGAAGACGAAGTCTTTGAACTGTCTGGTCTTGATTCAATACACAAGCCACAACATGACTATGTATTGTATTTCTTCAAATGATTTAAGAGGTTAAACCCTGTGATTCTTTGATAGAATGTAACTATGGAAATATGGTTATAAATACTAACTGTTATTATGTGAGTGTTCATTGTGTTCTTTGTATGCTAATGAGAATATTTATTTTTCCAGTTAGTCATTGTGGTCCGTGGTTGTGGGAATGGTTTTATGCAGGGAATCTATGTTGCAATTCAGGTTCTTTGTAGGACCAATGTCACACTATTATAACGTGGTCCTTGGGTTTAGTCTGGTCATACCGTCATAGTAATGAAGATATTCATTTTTTCAGTTAGCCATTGTGGTCCTTTGGTGCAGGCAAATAGTTTTAAGCAGGGACTCTATATTGCAATTCAGGTTGTATTGAAGACGAAGGTCACACTGTTATGAGATTTGTTGTAGCCTAATGGCTGTACCATCTTAGTGGGTATGGAATTCACAAGTGATATGACTAGGATAGCATTGAAGGTATAGCCCCAGGCATTGCAAACTAGAAACTTAATATAATGGATTTCTTGGAGACCTTATCTTAATACTGTTGCAGCTTATATTCTCCCTTATGTGTTCTGGTGATCTTACTGTTAAGGATACATCTTAGTCATAGGTATAATAACTAATATATATATATATATGTTATTATCTAGATAGTTGTAACTGATGATTAGTCTCTAAAAGACTTTAGAGCATGAAAATACAACTCAACTGTAAGATAAGCAAAATATGTAATGTTGTAGCAGTTCTAACCTTACAGTTTTTATTTTTATTTTTTCAATTGGTCATATGGGATTGAAATGGGCCCCACCCGTATTACATCGTCACCATGTATTGGTATTACAAGAGCTTGGATATTATCCATGAATCGGTTGGCAAGATTCGGACCTAGGTCTCCTTGAACGTTGAGGAATCTAACCTGTGAGCTAATGCCATTTGATAGCTCCAGCCTTCTAGTTGCATCAAGGTGGCTACACGAATTTTTCCAGGACATGCGGAGAAAACTTAGGAGTATTTTACACCAGAAAAATATCATGGAGAAATATAACAATAATAAAACATTGAGCGCATGCATAATGCTACGTGGCAGTAAACATGTGTTAGTGGGTACTGTGAATTTTAGGTGCCTCTCTCCAGAACTGCTTATTTTTTGCTAAATATTTTTCCGTACTGTGACCTTGTGCAGCAGAAAATTAGAGTTTATCCTCATCATGGGACCCCAGTCTGAGTTATATGGAATAAACTGGAAAGTGGTAAATACAATGCCACTTCTAACAGTAAGTAGAGCATATCTATCATGAAATCTTTTTTTCTTCTTATCATTTAATTCTTGCAAGGATTGTATTAATAAATGAGTGTGATAGCTTACCATTTAGTTTATTTTGTTGCAATAGAGATACTTGCAATTTAATTATCAGATGTTGCTCAATCTAGTTTAGTATGTTCCAACAGATCAATCTGGGCTAGTTTGTCATTGTCCAAGTTGATAATGCCATCCGATGTCACAATCCATAATTGCCATATAGTGAAATGACAATGACTTGGAATCTCATACAATAAGGAAATAAGGCACAGCCCATGTAATTAATTTCTTGCACTGAATCTCATGTTAATGCGGACAGTGCTTTGACGTGTAAGTTAATTATTATATGGATTAATTTAAAAACAGTTCAATGCATGTTTGTTGGTAGGGACAACACAGATAAATCCTTGTGTGCAGATTAAAGCAAATTGCATATTATTTATAAAAGCATGGGCATCCCCACATTTACTTTGAGATAGTTACTAGGCCAATTATATATCTCAGATAGTACAGTGTAGATGTCATTATTCAGTAACCACACGAATGAATATGAATAGATTTTTTAAATTGTGTACAAACATTAGAATTATAGGGAACCTTTAATGTTCCTCAGACCTGTTTTTTCTATATGTGCTATTGCTGGAGTTTATTACATTATTTGGTACATTGCAAGCACATTGTATATACTTTGTAAATATGTGGTGTGAAGGAGTCTTGTAAATATTTGTCATTTAGTAATCATTAGGTGTTTGTCATTATTATGGAGTCAATAAATATATTTCTTCTATGAGAAATATGAAGAGTCATATCTCCTATGATTTTGAGGAGATGAAGAGTTAGTTGAAGTTGAAATGTCAAGAGCCTCCTTATAAAGGCTATTTGTAGGAGCAACATATGTGAGATCTTGTAATGTGAATTACAATACATTATTTTGTATAATAGAGTATTGTATTATTCCCATCAAAATGAATATAGTGTGTGTTCATTTTATGAGTTGAATATATTTTAATGCATCCTGGTATATTGTGAGAGTTATTTGATTATTGCATTCATTATTGAATATTGAACCCCTAATGTTCTTCGGACCTGTTTTTTATATATAGGGAACCTTTAATGTTCCTCGGACCTGTTTTTTCTATATATGCTATTGCTGGAGTTTATTACATTATTTGGTACCTTGCAAGTACATTGTAAATACTTTGTAAATATGTGGTGTGAAGGAGTCTTGTAAATATTTGTCATTTAGTAATCATTAGGTGTTTGTCATTATTATGGAGTCAATAAATATATTTCTTCTATGAGAAATATGAAGAGTCATATCTCCTATGATTTTGAGGAGATGAAGAGTTAGTTAAAGTTGAAATGTCAAGAGCCTTCTTGTAAAGGCTATTTGTAGGAGTAGCATATGTGAGATCTTGTAATGTGAATTACAGTACATTATTTTGTATAATAGACTGTTGTATTTTTCCCATAAAAATAAATATAGTGTGTGTTCATTTTATGAGTTGAATATAATTTAATGCATCCTGGTATATTGTGAGAGTTATTCGATTATTGCATTCATTGTTGAATATGTTTTAATGCATCCTAGTATATTGTGAGAGTTATTCGATTATTGCATTCATTGTTGAATATTAAAATAAGCACAATTGCTAACAGTGGTATCAGAGCCATGTTGAGACTGCTTTGGTGAGAAAAAGAGACGCTGAAACTGCATTGGTGAGAAAAACGTTGGAGAGTCCCTTGGTGTAAGAGCTATGGTGAGAGCGTCTTGATAAGAGCTCCATGGTGAGCAAGTTACAGGACGGGAGAGCCCTTGATAAGAGCACCACAATGAGAAAGGTATAGGAGAATCTCTACTAGAAGTGAATGCTTCCCAAATGTTGAGAGATGCCCTTGGAAGAAGATGCATTCGTGGGCAATAAACGTTCTTAGAAGGATTGACTAAAGCGCCCAAAGGAGAAGTTGTTGATAAATACTAGAGTATGTTGAATAGAGGGAGAGTTTGTTGATTAAACTTGTATTGGAAAGTTGCAGGAAGGCCCTAATAAGGGAGGAGACTGTGAAATAAAAGCAACAAATGGAAGCTAAGTCGAAAGAAACAAGCACGGGAGAAACCAAGAAGTGCAAACCAGAACCAGAGAGAAGGAAAGTAAGGTGAAATGTCTAATTGTAGGTTTGTTGAAGAAGCGTGTGTCAAAAAGAATAGCTCTTGGTAAAGATGTTTTAGAGGTAAAGTTACAAAAAATGGTTTAGAAATTGTAGCGCCATTTTGGAGGGAAACTCAAAGTGACAAGCATTCAAGGTAAATATTTCTGAAAGAATATTTGATAAATTAAAAGGTGGGCTGCAAAATATATTATGATAAATTCAAAAGGTTGGCGTTGATAAGTTGAAGTTTTGATTAAAGGTGATAAAATAAGGTTGAAGTGATAAAGTAAAGTTTTTTTTATTAAAAGGTGAAAGCTCACGTGAATTTTTAATGAGATATTTTTTGGAAAAGGATTTTTTTTAAGGTTTTGTAAGGAGCTTTTTGGAATAGGAATAGAGATATTGGAGGACTACTTCAAGGAAAGAAGAGGACAAATTGTTGAGCATGATTTATAAGGTATGTGTTGAGTGGTATTTTCACCCGATTGTGAAAACACACTCTCCGATAGGATTTGGGTTCTAAATCCTCAGCTTGCAAAGAAATTAAACAAGTAACTTCTCCAAGGTTCCTGTTATGTTAGCATTTTGCATCTGTGTATTAATAATCTCAAATAAAGATATTCAATTAAAATGCTTGGAACACCTTAGTGGTTGCAAGTAACTCGAAAACAAGGGGCACTGTGGTTTATTTTACTGTGAAAATTTAATGATTGTTCATTGAACCCTGATAAAGCAAATGTGATTTGATCTCTATATGACCATGCTGTAACTTCAAAATAAAATTTAATGAAATGCCATAACATGAAGGAATTATTTATGGATTTTGAAGTTTTTTAATTTTTTAATTTTATTTTAATGCTTGAAAAATAAAATTGGAACTTCTAAAAATAAAGTGCAGCAAAAAGAAAATAAAATGCAAAAGAAAAAAGAATTAAAATTGCATTCAGTTTGATGCTATCCCGTCCTGGCAAAATCGAAGATGTGAGGTTTCCATGCATGCAACCTAACCTATTGGACCTGCAAACACGCACAATCTCGATAAGCTAAGTGCTGATTCAAAGGGTTTTGAAATAAAATTCAAATTTCGAACATTCGCCTAATGCAACCCACAAAAGTGGCATTTAACATTATCTATAAATCCGAAATCTGAAAAATGAAAGAATAAACATTAAATCCTTTAGCATGCACAGAAGATCTCCTTCTTTCTTGCCCACAAGATGCAAATTTTTGAACACTCCTGCATTAAAAATAAATCATGTTACAATAGCAGAATCTCTGGTTTTCTCAAAACCAAAAAAGGAAGAAAAACACTCTCAAGCAGGCCCAGAATGGCATCTCGCCTTTGGCACTACAACTCTGCCCGTAGCGGTTTTCGACCCTTGTATCAATCTGTGCTTCTGCTTTATACTTCGTAAATGCTCTCTCCTTCCACGACGCTTCGCTTCATCTTCCAGATTGCCTCGTTTCACCTTCCCACTTTTGTTGCTTTTGAATTTATGTTCGAGATTGAAATGCTTGATCTTCTCGTGAACTCGTAACGCTTCAACCTTTACACATGTATGCCATGTGTTTCACACTTTTTTCATGTTCTGTAATGGCCCCATGTAAATCGTGACAAAAAATAGCATGTAGCTTTGCTCCTTTACTTTCACTGCGAAAACGCGACATGTCGCGATATCGCGACATTTTTCTCAACCTTTCGCTTCATGCGAAAATGAGACATGTCGTGATATCGTGACATTTTTCTGACTTTCTTGCCTTCATGCAAATTCAGTCGCGATATCGCGACAACTTTTCATTCCGTACACTTTGCTATTTTTTTGTCGTGAAATCGTGACTTTTTCTCTTTCGTACACCTTTGTCGTGAAATCGTGACGCTTTTCCTGTGCTTGCGTCGAAATCGTGACCTTTTTCATTGGCCTTTGCTTGTCGCGAAATCGTGACGCTTTTTTATTTGTCTTTGCTTTTTGTCGCGAAATCGTGACATTTTTCCTTCTCCTTGTTTCGTCGCGATATCGTGACGTTTTTCGCTTTGTGCCCCTTTGCTGCTTTTTTGTCACGAAATCGCTACGCTTTTTGTGCCTTACCCTGTTTGACTAGGTTTGACCCACGGATTTTGTGACATGTCACGATTTCGCGACAATTTTCCATTCTGCCTTTCTCTCTCCTCTTTGGACCGCGATGGAGCAACATGTCGCGATATCGTGACATTTTTCATTTTTGGCTGCGATGGAGCAACATGTCGCGATATCGCGACACTTTTCATTTTCGCGGAGCAACATGTCGCGAATCGTGACACTTTTCATTTGGATGGCGAACATGTCGTGATATCGTGACACTTTTTATTTTGCGACGGAGCGACATGTCGCGATATCGCGACACTTTTTCATTTTTGTGCAATTTTGCCTTTTTCTTGATTTTTAGCATCTGGGTCACTGAGATCTTCTTTGAAAGCATGCAAAAAAGGTGGGTCCCCAATTTTGGGGTGTGTTGTGGATCAGCCACAACAAATGGCGACTTCTTTGTCAAATGCTCTTGAGCATTTTAGTGAGAACCCAACCTGGAAGTATACAAACTCGAAAACCAGCATTAGCACATAAGAAATATAAACAAATGCCCATAGATCAGAAATACATGAATCATCAGAATCATTAAGTATCAGCTCGGTGTGTGCAATGTGTTTCATTCCCTATCATTTGAAATTGATCAACATTCCATCGTCAGTTTTACATGAATGCATATGTGAGATTGTGAATGATTTGTGTAACCTAATAAATATGCTAAGAGATTTTGCTTTTATAAAAGGCATAGTCTTTCTTCTAGTATCATACACAAACATTCAAGATTATCAAACCCTCTTAGGATCAACTATATGTATAATGAATTGCTTTATTAGATCCCAAAGTTGGTTATGAGTCCCTACTATCTTGAACCCATGTGTAAGTGAAAGTGAAATCAGAGCTTTGGGAAATCGGACTCCCAACCTAATCGAGATGGGAGTTTAACCCTATCCTTACTACTCTGATTTGGAATTCATTACCTCACTTTGAGCAAAATAATTTAACCAATTATGGAAGAAATGGTCATGCTAGTCTAACCCTTTGGACAATCAGTGGTCTTGTTTTTTAGACAAGACATGTTGCCATGCATGGGCATACTTAACCCCATAATCCAAGACTTATCTTCATTTCTTTGGACCTTGGGGATGACTACCCATCCTTTGCAGAGGACAAGTAGTACGATCCTTCCAATCCAATATAAATATGAGATGGGAAAAATTAATTTTTTACTTCTTGAACCTTGGGGATGACTACCCATCCTTGCTAGGGACATGTAGTACGATCCTTCCAATCCAAGCTTTGGATAAAAATGGAAAATATTAATTTTATTGCTTAGACCTTGGGGATGACTACCCATCCTTTGCAGAGGACAAGTAGTACGATCCTTCCAATCCAAGATTTATCATGAAATGAGACATAGGAGCTTTGGGGAATCAGATTCTCAACCTAAGCGAGATGAGAATTTATGCCCTATCCTTACTACTCCATGTAGGTCAAATCAAAGCTTTGGGGAGTTGGATCCTCAACCTAAGTTCGATGAGGATTTAGCCCTATCCTTACTACTCTGATTTTAGGCTTTAAGCTTTATGGAAGTGGTCAAAACCACTGTTTTAAGGATCATGTTGCATAAATAGGATAGACATGAAATACTTCTTTCGCCCAACCTTTTCTTCCAAGCAAGGTTTTGATCATTTTGCTCAAGATCCTTTTTAATGTGTATAAAATGTGCTTGGTTCTAGATATCTCAAGACTCAGCTCCCAACCTTAGGATTTTCTTCTTATTTATGTGATAGCATAACCTTAAGAGGATTTGACACACTTTAATGATTTGTATTTGAAATGCATTTGCAACTAAGATGGCATGTATGTGCAAAGTGAGATGTAATATGAATGCATTGTCTTTTGAAATGCAGATGAAATATTGCCATATAAAACTGACTACTTCATGCATCACAAGTTTCAAACGATATTATTAAATTGTTTGTATTTCTTGTGGAGCTTTCTACCACATAATTCCAATGTTCCATATTTCCCCGATCTAGAACATAAGTTAGCATCTCAAGGCAACTTTTTCATCATTTTTTTTTTTATATAGACAAACAAAACATGTCAAATAAACACACAACTTTAAATTAAAACTTATTCAATCCAAAACCAAACTGCAATCCCAAAAATGAAAATTTGAAAACACAAACCAAAACCAAACAATAAAAAGATCTTGAAAACACAAACCAAAACCCAAAAACCAAAATCTATATACAAATGTACAATATAATACAAGATGATGCAAAGCTTGGATTATCACTTTCCTGGATCCCAAACATGATTAGAACATTTCAACAAAAATATAACATGATATGCATGCCAAATGTTGTGGGAATCCCACAAAAACAAGACTAGACCAAACAATGCAACAAATTTCCACTTGCCATGCTCACCATACCAATTTGATTTAGTTCCAATAATACTCCCATAGGTGAGCATCAAATTACTAAAATGATTAGACAATAAATGATTTTCAATTTTATCATGTCTATTCTTTAAAATGTAAACTTCATAATTCCCTCCTTGATTTAGAATTAGGCTATCCTTTTCAAATATGCAATTTTGTAAGTAGGAGCCTATTTCTACAAATTTCAAAGCCAAATCATTTTCCAAATTTGTAGGCCAATCAAATTTGTGTAACAATTTACAAGCATCTAGGATATTTACTAAATTAGGATCATTAAAAGTTTTTATCCTAGATTCAATTAGTAATTGTTGATGAATTTGGTTTAACAATTCAAGTGCATCAACTTCTTTTCCATTCATTAAAACAATGTTATTAAAGGTGTGATTAAAAATTATACCTTGTTTTTCATTTACCTTTAATGACATTTCATCATAAACATTATTTAAATTCAAAATATGGTCATGCAAATTTTCAACCCTCAAACATTCTTGGTCAAAGTGTATGTCCCATGACTCATCTTGATGATCCTTCATTTGAGTTGCTTCCAATTGATCAATCTCTTTGTCATTTGGTTCTAATTCTTTGTTCACTATCCATGGTATCTCTTCATTTGAATCCTCAAAATCATCATGCAAACTTGCATCCACACCTTCAATGAATTTATATTCAACATGATCAAATTTTGTCACCTTTTCAAATCTTGTGAATATGAGATCTTCGTATGATGTAGAAGGTTCAACATCCCGCATATCAAGTGAAATATGAGTTTCATCTATAGGGATGTGAGAAAAGAATGCATTATCATATCTCCCCCAACCATTGTAAAAATTGTCATCCAAATCCATGGAATGAAATTCCATGATGTTTGTGACATGATCTTTTGATTCATTCATCAATTCTTTTTCTTCTTTGTCCTTGGTAATAGGATCATTATAATCTTCCAAAATTTGATGAGATTTGAAACCCTCTTCCAAAACATCCTCAAATTGTACAGGAGTTGTAATATCTTCCTTTGAGTAGGCGATTATGTTGTCCTGTATATCAATTGGCACACAAGTTTCATTAGTAGTTTTGGATTGAGTGTAGTCTTCCCACTTCTTCCAAGCATCATAATAATCATCTTTCAAAATCAAGTGGTGACGTTCAACTACTTCTTCAACATCTTCCAATTCATCAATATGTTTCTCATCAAATTCATCTTCACCTTCCTTAGATGGTTCAATTATTTCCAAAAGTGGGTTATTTCTTGAATTCAAATTTATAAGGCTATCATCATCCAAATTAGTAACCCATGATTCAATTTTATCATAATTTGGAGGGTGAAGAATTTCTTGATCTTTAATTTTACACATCTCATCAATAGTATCTTCCAAGAACAAGTGGTGAAACTCTATCATGTCTTCAAATTCATTTATTGATTTTCTCCCCATTTCACTTTCAACCACTTCATTCAATTCTATGGTGGGTTCCATCCTATCACATATATCAAACATTGTTGAATTTAGAACCCCTTCATCTAGATAATCGTGTATCTCTATGAATGAGATCATTTCTGCATAATCCTCACTAGTGGATGTTGGCTTATCAATTTGCACCTCCTCGTGGACTACATCTAAGGTGGTTGTAAGATTTGGATATTCAAATTCATCCCCTTGATCATTCACCTTAGGTATCATTGGAGTGGAGGGTGCTATGTTTGATGGTTGGTGTAGGTTGGCATCAAAAGAACAATCTCTCATGTGAACATGTTGTGCCTTTTCTTCTTCAAGACCTTGTCGTTCTATCTCTTCTAAGACCTCATGGATTTTCTCTAGAGACAAACCACTCAGCTTTTCCTCAATGAGTGAAGCAAGTGTGGGGTGTATGGCTCCTAGGTATACTTCCATGGCTTCCTCTTCTAATGTGTTAAAATTTTCCCACATTTGGGAGTGCAACTCATGAAATCTTCCATTGAATTGACTCAAGGATTCATTAGGCTCCTTACATATGGAGGTAAACTGATTTTTCAAGATTTCTAAGTCAACCTGATTACCAAAATGATAAAGATAGGTCTGCTTCTAGTTGTATCCAAGAAGTCCTAACCTCCATGGGTAGTTGGCTGTACCAAAAGAATGGTTTATCATCCAAAATGTATGCAAATAACTTACAAGCCACCTCCTCATAGAAAATCTGGAATTTACATAATGTATCCTTGTAGACATGCAGTTTTTGCAAGTATCCTAGTGGCACCTCTTGATTAAAACACCGTAAAAAATCCAATAACATTTTAGGAATTTGATAGGGTACCACAGGTATAGATAAACCCTTATAATGATCCTCTATCATTGATACCATTCTCTCTCTTAGAGAAATTATTTCAGCTCTTAGGGATACCATTTGCTCCTCAAGTGTTGCCATTAGTGAAACTTAAAATGTAATTTTAGAACCAAATCTGTTGAATATTCAACCTGCAATGTAAAAAAAAATCAAGTTAGCATCAACTAAGAGATGTACTTATTAAAATCAAATGTCAAGTAATTGCATGAGACCAAAATTTTCAAAATTAAATCAAATCACATATTTCTGTATGAACAATCGTAAAAGTGTTAGAATAATATACAGAATACCTGAATTGCTTAAAATAGAATAAGTAAATAAATTCAGGCCATCCTTTTTACAATCTATGAGTGTTAGAGGACTAAAGCATAAAAAATTTAAATTTAAATAACACTAAAATAAACCCGTTCGGCCCTCCTAGCACCAATCTGTTGAGTGGTGTTAGAGGCCGAAGATGCTAATCAAATGGACTTGAAATATTTAGCAATGTAAAGCTCTTAAACAATTATAAACCCGTAGCATCTAAAATCATGATAAAATAAACCTTTCATGCCCTCCTTCTAGCGCCAATCTGTTGAGTGGTATTTTCACCCGATTGTGAAAACACACTCTCCGATAGGATTTGGGTTCTAAATCCTCTCCTTGCAAAGAAATTAAACAAGTAACTTCTCCAAGGTTCCTGTTATGTTAGCATTTTGCATCTGTGTATTAATAATCTCAAATAAATATATTCAATTAAAATGCTTGGAACACCTTAGTGGTTGCAAGTAACTAAAAACAAGGGGCACCGTGGTTTATTTTACTGTGAAACTTTAATGATTGTTCATTGAACCCTGATAAAGCAAATGTGATTTGATCTTTATATGACCATGCTATAACTTCAAAATAAAATTTAATGAAATGCCATAACATGAAGGAATTATTTATGGATTTTGAAGTTTTTTAATTTTTTTATTTTATTTTAATGCTTGAAAAATTAAAATTGGAACTTCTGAAAAATAAAGTGCAGCAAAAAGAAAATAAAATGCAAAAGAAAAAGAAATTAAAATTGCATTCAGCTTTGATGCTATCCCGTCCTGGCAAAACCGAAGATGTGAGGTTTCCATGCATGCAACCTAACCTATTGGACCCGCAAACACGCACAATCCCGATAAGCTAAGTGCTGATTCAAAGGGTTTTGAAATAAAATTCAAATTTCGAACATTCGCCTAATGCAACCCACAAAAGTGGCATTTAACATTATCTATAAATCCGAAATCTGAAAAATGAAAGAATAAACATTAAATCTATAGCATGCACAAAAGATCTCCTTCTTTCTTGCCCACAAGATGCAAATTTTTGAACACTCCTGCATTAAAAATAAATCATGTTACAATAGCAGAATCTCTGGTTTTCTCAAAACCAAAAAAAGGAAGAAAAACACTCCCAAGCAGGCCCAGAATGGCTTCTCGCCTTAGGCACTGCAACTCTGCCCGCAGCGATTTTCGACCCTCGTACCAATCTGTGCTTCTCTTTTAAACTTTGGTAAATTGCTTCTCCTTCTGTGACGCTTCGCTTCATCTTCCAGATTGCTTCGTTTCACCTTCCCCTTTCATTGCTTTTGACTTTATGCTCGACATTGAGATGCTTGATCTTCTCTGTGAACTGTAACGCCCCTACAACCTTTACACATGTACGCCACGTGTTCCGCACTTTTTTGCATGTTCTGTAATGGCCCCATGTAAATCATGACAAAAAATAGCATGTAGCTTTCTCCTTTACTTTCACGGAAACGCGACATGTCGCGATATCGCGACATTTTTTGCCCCTTGCCGCCTTCATGCAAAATGTGACATGTCACGATATCACGACATTTTTTGTCAGCAGTCTTTCTTGCCTTCATGCACAGCAAAATGGCGACATGTCACGATATCACGACAACTTTTCATTCCGTACACTTTGCTTTTCGTCACGAAATCGTGACACTTTTTTTTTCCTTGCGAAATCGCGACGCTTTTCATGTGCTTTTGTCGCGAAATCGCGACTTTCATTGCCTTGTGTCGTGAAATCGCGACGCTTTTCATTTGGGCTCTTTCGTCGAAATCGCGACATATTTCTCCTTCGTACCACTTTGCTTGCGTCGCGATATCGCGACGTTTTTCCGCTTCGTGCCCCTTTGCTGCTTTCTGTCGCGAAATCGCGACGCTTTTAGTGCCTTGCCCTGTTTGACTGGTTTGACCGTGATTTTGTGACATGTCACGATTTCGCGACAATTTTCCATTCTGCCTTTCTCTCTCCTCTGGACCGCGACGGAGCAACATGTCGCGATATCGCGACACTTTTTCATTTTCGCCGCGACGAAGCAACATGTCGCGATATCGTGACACTTTTTCATTTTCGCTAGTGATGGAGGAACATGTCGCGATATCGTGACACTTTTTCATTTTCGGCCGCGACGGAGCAACATGTCGCGATATCGCGACACTTTTTCATTTTCGGCCGGACGGAGCGACATGTCGCGATATCGCGACACTTTTTCATTCTTGTGCAATTTTGCCTTTTTCCTTGATTTTTAGCATCTGGGTCACTGAGATCTTCTTTGAAAGCATGCAAAAAAGGTGGGTCCCCAATTTTGGGGTGTGTTGTGGATCAGCCACAACAGTATGAAACTATTTTTTTACCTCCAAAGTTTTTTATTGAAAGGAAAATAGGGAGACAGAAGGAATTCATAAGGAACATTTTATATGATACCAAGGAAAATGATTTTAGAAGAATTAAACTTAGGAAATTATTGAAAGTCATTCAAAAATTGAAAGTTTTTATAAATTAAGATAAAATTGATGAATGGAAATATTGGTCTGTAAGGATATTTTAATGGACAAATTTTTGAAATTAAAAAAAGAAGACAAATCAAAAAATAAAAAGGAAACTTCAAAAAGATGTTTGAAGAAAAGAAAAATCAAAGAAGCATTTTTTTTTTCTTGAATAGGTTGAAAAGCTAGGGGCACATTTGGCACCACCCTCCCCATGATTTGAACTTGGGTATTTTCTAGGAGAGCCCGATGCCTTTTACCATTGTGGAGTCCCTCACGAGATCAAAGAAGGAAATATTGAATTAGGGAGTTAAAAGGCTTTCTACTTGATACTTAAAAATATTTTTTTGAACTTCCCCTCATCCAAGCAAATTACAAAAGAATAAGATAAAGGAAAAAATCAAATTAATTAATGATTCTACATTTATTCGAAGGATTTGAAAAACATTTGAAAGAAATTTCTAGGAATCCAAATTATGTCTTCATCAGAATCCCTCTCTTAAAGCCTCATTTGTACGAAGAACCAAGTTTTATTAGAATATGAATTAAAAAACATAGAAAATTAGTCTCAAAGAAGAACATGATCAAATATGTCAAACCACGACATTTGTTCAACAAAAAAGTGGAAAATCAAATTCAGAACAAAAGTTTGAAATGACACATGACATAAAAATTCAAAGGATAATTGTTGGTACATTGATTCAAGGGTAAGAAATCACATGACTAGTAATTTGCATTGGTTTGATTCTATCCAAGTAAAACAAAGCATACCTATTAAAATTGCAGATGACAAAATCTACCAGGTTTAAGGAGTAGGTAATGTTTCACTCAATCTTCCAATTTTTGAATGCACACTTGAAAATGTACTTTATATGCTTGGTTTAGCGAACAAATTGATATCCGTGTCACAATTATTGGACAAGGGTAGAACAATTGAATTCAAAGTGGTCAATAGAAAGAAAAAATGTTTCATTAAAAGAAAAAGGGAGATTGAAGCTGTTGGTTCTATAAAAAGTGAGATTTTTTCCCTAAGATATGACATCATTTTCTCATTAACACTTGAACCAACTACTACCATGAGAGAATTTTAAATCACAAATGCAATATCAAAGAAGTATAAATCATTAAAGAGACAACATAGTATATATGACTTTCATGATGAAAGAAATGAATCAAGAGAAGAATTGTTAAACGATGCTTTATTTCAACAAAAAGACCACCAAGTAACATATGAAATTCTTTTCCCTTACAAAATCAACCAAAATGGATAAGAGAAACTTTCCTTATGGCAAAAGAAATGCAAAAACAAGATGAATTATTGAGTAATAAACTCAAAATGATGAGTGAAAAACATGAAACATGTGACCTACATCAATATGATACTAGTAATATTCATCAAAATAAATATATGAATAATAATACATATGATTTCAAACTCATGATGGTAGACACTTGTTTTAATACAAGTAATTTGGATCCCATGAAGGCTTATGCGAATTATGGTACTTATGATTTAAGACAACCCGTGACAACAAATGTATGTTGTGACCTTGTTCATGGAACAAATATAGCATGTGACAAAATGAATTTAAGCATTGATAGAGAGTGCAAAATTTGTATGTATTGTTCATAATTAATTGTGTTACATATGATGATCCTCCACAAAAAATAAGTATTACTCTTGATACAAAAAATGGTTGTGACTCAATTTTTTTTATCATGAAAAAAATGTTTGTGGGATAGTCAATATGTGTAATGGTTGTGATGAAAGTCAGATTGCTAGATTTTTTGACAATAATAGTTTATTTTTTATGAACATTTAAATATTATTGATTGTATACATAATACTTGTGATGGTCATATTGATAGCACTAGATGGATGTCTCTAGAGAAGACTATTTTAAGGTTTTCTAAGTTTGATAGTGATATTTTCAGATGTGTTCATGAGAGTGCTTGTATAGGAAATGCTTGTGATGATTATGCAAAATGTGCTGGTCAAAATAAAGGTCAAATTGCCAATATTGATGGATAGTATGTTGATAATGGTTTGAAGTATTTAAATAGTGACAAGGATTATAATAGTATAAGTCATATATGATTTGTTAGAAATGGTCTAAATTATGATAAATACTATTTTGATGACTTGTTACCTTCAAAAAGATAAAGAAATCAGGGCAATGATGAATTTGAAAGGCACACAAAAGTAGTTGGTACTAAATAGGGATATGATGAAACAAGGAAAGAAATAAAATAATCTATTGTATCTAAATACAAAGGCTTTAGATTTATTGGAAAAGCTAATGAAAGCGATTTTGTGACAAGGAACATTAATATCGGTTTTGTAATAGGGAATGTTGTGAGAGGAAACAAAGAAGCCAAAGATATGATAAGTACCAATTACAACTATTGTGACAAATTGACACATGAAAGATAAATGTTTGAGAAAGCCAAATCCAAAAAGTAGGAGCCAAAGTCAATGCCTGAACCAAAGCGTGAAAGTCAAAATCAGAATGAGAGATTGACGTTATACCAAGTAATATGGGCGGTGTTGGAGTTTATACCTTACAAGTACATTGTAAATACTTTGTAAATATGTTGTGTGAAGGAGTCTTATAAATATTTGTCATTTAGTAATCATTAGTTATTTGTCATTTAGTAATCATTAGGTATTTTTCATTATTATGGAGTCAATAAATATATTTCTCCTAGGAGAAATATGAAGATTCATATCTCTCGTGAGTTTGAGGAGATGAAGACTTAGTTGAAGTTGAAATGTCAAGAGCCTTCTTGTAAAGAGAATTTGTAGGATTGACATATGTGAGATTTAGCTTAATTCACTAGGAAGCCACAACCTGTCACAACCCTGGTCTACACACAACAGGTTGTCAAATTCACTATGCAAAATTTTTGACGAGAGATTACTTATTTGTTGTTTTTACCCTTTCAAATAAGTACAAGGCATAGATGTTTTTGCACTTCAAGTGTTCTCAACCACTGCAACTAGTGACTTAAGTGCTCGAGACCGACCATTTTTCTGCAACATGGTGCCATTAAAAGATCCTTTCCCCTCCCTCGGGTTATCTAAGATCTTGGCGTGGTTTTGCTCTTCCAGGGCCCATATCACATTACGCTTTGGAACTAGCGTTGTTATGCTCGTGACTGATCATTGACCTTCCACTAAGGTGTGACCAGGGTCCCCATCGCATGGTTATGGATTGGATTACTCAGTTCCAGCTCCAGTTGAGGGTAATACTGCCCATACCATCTACCGTTGGACCTTCCAACCTCATAAACCTACACTCTGGTTATGAGTCCAGTTGGCAATTCTGCAACTGGGTTGGTTTGTGAGCATCCTCACGTACCTTTCGTGTATATCCAAAGGCGATGTCCCATACCATCGTCTCTTGCCCTCAATAGCGCGGAACCTCTGTACACATGCTTGGCTAGATACACTGGTTCTCGATAGCTGCCACTGCTAGCTTTTAGGGTTGGGTTAGTGCTATCCTCCTCGATAAGCACAGGCTCTCATATGAATATATTTTTTCTAAATTTACATTCTTTTGGTTTTGGCTCATTTCTTTCTTGCCAAGATTATGTTTAGAATCCCAGTTTTTTATTTTTATTTCAATGACTTGGTTAAATGAGAAAAATAGCATCAGATAATAAGCCTCCTTTTAAAAATTTAAGATAAAATTACCTAGCCATATAACCATATTTCAAAAGAACATATAAAAAATTCAACTTATCCAACTCAATCCAATAAAAGTTCCTAATAACATAGCTATAGAAAAGAAACTTAATCACTATAAAGCGCAAGCATTTATTAGACAATCCATTAATTCTTGGGTCATAACTATTATACAGAGACATTATATATATTTCTTCTTTTTCCTCTATTATTATTCTATAAAATTTTTTCACATAACATGATAAACGAGAACAGGAATGTAATCATTTAAATCATCATAAACCCTAATTCCATTATTATTATTATTATTTTAAAATAAAACACATAATCATATATCCATATGCTTAATTAACATATTAAAAACTACTTAAGTACTTGGCTATAAGCAAAAAAGGCATCCGAGTCATATTTCTCTTCACTTAACCATTATAAAGTTATATCAAATATTAACCCAAAATATCTTCTTCTAAAGTTTCCATATAAACATTTTATTTAAATATCTATTCTAACATTTGATTATAAACGATTATGCAACTATATTCCTATTAGTTTCAAAGTTTCTCTTTAAGACATGCATACACAGGCCACAACAGTCAGTGCTTCTTTTTTGTAGAGATATTGATTAAAGGTCCCATACTTCTTTACACAATATTAAACATATACTATACTTTTTCCAAATACTAAAATATACTTAATAATAAATAGCCACGCAATCTTTTAATGTAAAGCCCAAGAGAAGAATGTAAGGTTTAAGGATAGCATGGAATCTTTGGCAAATGTTATATTATTTCAACTCATTTAAAAGAGAAACACAATGAAAACGTTTTCCCTACTAAGGTTGTTCTAGGTTTTAAAACAAACACTATCGCTTAGTATAATAGTTATTTTATTGAAGCCACACTTTCGCCTTAATAGCATTGCTCATGCGCAGTTGAGTGTATGTATGAGCTTTTTCCCAAATTTCCTTCTTTGATTGCGCCTCCCATGACATCATTGGAAGACTAATTAAGGAGCCCACCCATAGAAATCATCATAGTTCCCAGATTAATCTTTTTTCCCAAATAAAGAAATTAAATTTCGTTCCCATGAAAGCTTTTGCCTAAAACTATACTTATAAAGTTAAATTACAAATTTATTAATACACTTACAATTTCTTTAACTAAAAACGATGCACAAACGAAAGCTTTTGCTTGATTTAAACTTTTATGACATAGACTTTAAGCACTCAAACAACTATATGGCCATGGCGCCACAAATGAGTTTGCTATAAATTCATTTATGTACATCACATCTGGTTAAATTGCAGGAATACAACATTTTACTATTTTTTTTTTTAATAGAGAAATAAGCTATTAACTTGGTCTAATTTTAACATAGAGGTATAAAGTTCTTCACACACGGTAGGCTTGTATATCAAGTATGCTCTGCTACTCTCCTAGCTCAACAATGTCGCAGCCATACACCAGTTTGTCAACACATTCCGCAGCCCCACACTCGTAGGTAGAGACGAAGCTTGGAAACTTATAAGAGTATTGGGTCAGCTTGGCCCTCTATATGCAGTCTATATGCATCTACAAGCAAGCATGCAGTCAAACCAAACCGGGAAGTTGCACTCCACTTTTTTTTTTTAAAAGAGTATTGGCTATATCTTTCCTATTGTGGTTATGTAGATAACAAGCTAAGGAATATTATTATTTTTATTTTATAAAGCAAGCAAATTACTAGCAATACCATACTAGAAGATATAAAACCATCTTAGCATATTCGTTTTGAAAGGAATTTAACAACGATATCGAATTTCTTTTCATAAGTAGTATTTAATTTTCTTATAACACAGAAGCAATATTTAAATTTCCTATAACAAAACACAGCAGTAGCACCATTTACACAACATAAAAATATTCACCAAAGTGACAATTAGTCTGACTTGGTCACAAAATGCGAAACTCTCAACAGGGTTGACGGCTTCCTGAACACAACTTTCGCAAAACTGGAGAACACATATTTTTTAACATCTCATATCGTTGTTTTATAGAGGAATTTGTGGGTCGTCAAAGTGACACCTTACATTTTTTCATTGTCATATTATCCCCTAAATGTAGCCATGTGGAAAAGCTCTCTTCATCCGGGTGGAGAGGTGAAATTATATTATTTTTATTATTTTTTTATTATTTAATATATTAATGATAATGTTTCCTTTCTCCAACCTATATTTAATAACGTCATTTTTATATGTTACTTTTACTGCAGCTTTTTCTATTTTTATTTGTATATATTGGTCTAGGCTTACTTTATAATACATACACCTGTGTGGCCTAAAATTCAATTCCGAGCTCTTTTTTTTCAAAATGAAAAGAAGGAATATACATTTACTTGATATTATTATTATTTAATATGTTATATTAATACCCAGGTGTTGTAGGTGAGTTGGAGAGGAGAGGGCAATCCTCCAAGGGAGGTCCCAGATTCAAATCTCCACCCTACCAAAAAGGTGAATTGGGTATCCAAAACCCAATTGATAATGTTGGTGCGGGCAGAGTCGGGTGCGACTCCCGGGTGACTTTGATGGTGTAGAACCTCCTGTTTGTGGTCTCTCAGACCAAGGCGGCCCCGCAAGGGGTTTTTCGCTTATATATATATGTTATATTAAGTGTATATTTTTATTGTATTGTTATGACATTATATATATCTTGACACTTTGAGCTACAACAAGCAACAAGCAAGAAATGTAGTGCAATTAAACATGAAATGTAGTTACACACATATTTTCAAATGCAACAGCAGGCAGGATGATATTTATATGCAAATTCTACGGTGGGCTTCTATGTACCCACGAGCCAAGGTGCACAAGGTACGAACATCATACCCCACCTTACCTGACGCTTCCAGCCTTTGTCTCCGTCAGGATGATGGGTGTCTTCTACCGCCTCCACATATTTACATGTTCCTGCACCACAAAACTCATCGCAGACTCATATTCTTCCAAACAAAAGGATGATAAGTGGCAGGGATGTTACATACTCCCCCACTAGGAATTAACACAGTCCTTGTGTTAGTCCAAAAATATAGATACAGATATCCATAACATCTAGTCATGTACATATATGCAATTAATACAACACAATATCTATATTTTTTACTACATCAAGTTCCATATATAAAAATTTAAATCTTAATTACAGAATAGCAAATTGTCTTTTTGATATTAATTTTCAAACAAGTATGAAAATTGGTTTCTCATGGTAGAAACATCCTTCCAGGTGGTATTTTTCTCAGAGTATTGATCCGACTGGACCCTACACTATTCCACAGTCCTTTTCCTCAAATTTTTGGTTCTAAAGCCCAAAATTTTTATTGGTCGTACCTCAATGAGCTGCGGGTCTGACATCTACAAATGAGTTATATCCAAAATGTGGGGTGGGTTAGTTACTTATTTATGCAAGAGGGACACATAGAAAACACTGTAAATTTTTGACAACTTCGGTGGCAATGCGAGTTTGTAGCCAACAAGACTGATTTTGGCAATTATGTCAAAAGGACTGAAAAAACTAGGGCTTAATCTGGTGGATTTGATGGAACTTTTGGTTGGTTTGACTCTAAGGAAAGACCTTGTCACCAATAGTAAATTCTCGGGGTGTTCTTTTAAGATTAGCATAACTTTTATGACGATCAGTGACTTCACGTATTCGCTAGAAAATTTCTTTAAGTTGGTTCTTCATTCGCTTTACAGCTTCAAGAACGATCACTTCTTGATCATCCAAATTATTCCACGTTAACGGTGTCTTGCACCTTCACCCATATAGGGCCTCAAAAGGGGTCATGCCCAACGTGGTATGAGAGTTGTTATTATACGCAAATTCCACCAGAAAAAGATAATCTTCCCATTTGCTCTGGTGGTCCATACAATACATGCGTAGCATATCTTCAAGCACTTGATTGACCCGCTCAGTCTGTCCATCCATCTCTGGATGATAAGCAGTTCTAATGTTGAGCCTTGTTCCCTAGGCTCAGTGCAAAGCTACAAAACTCAAAAGTAAATCTTGAGTCCCTATCAAAAATGATTATTTCAAGAAATCCATGTAACCTCATGATTTCTCGTACAATTTTCTATGCTATAGTAGGAGCATCGTCTTGTACACTACCTAGTTTAAAATGTGCTACTTTGATTAATTTATCCACCACTACAAATATTGCATCATGTTGAAATCAAGTCTTAGGAAGACCCACAATGAAATCCATGGATATTACTTGCCACTTGAGTTCTGGTATTTCGAACAGATGTAATTTTCCACCAGGATGTTGATGTTCTGCCTTGACCTTCTAACACTCGAGGCATCTTGCAACAAATTGTACTACATATTTTTCCATTCCAGGCCAAAAATAATATTTTCTTAAGTTTTTCCCTCATCTTAATCACCTATGGATGAGCTAGAGCATAATGAGCTTCCTCTAGAATAGTTCTTTTAATTCCCTCATCATTAGGTACTACTATTCTATTCTAAAAATATACCAAATTTTGTTTGACACTATAATTTCTATGTTGTTCTGGTTCCTGCTCAACCTTAATATGGTATTGTTTGCAATACTTATCATTTCCTTGCTTTTCCATGATCTGCTCTTTTAGCCTATATTGACGTTTTGTAAGAGTTGTTATATGTCTTCTCCTATTGAGAGCATCTGCCATTTTTTTCTTTCCCTTTGATATATTCAATTCCAACGTCATACTCGGCCAGAAATTCCATCCACCATCGTTGTCGGGCATTTAGTAGAGGTTGGGTGAATATATATCTCAGACTTTGGTGATCTGTTTTAATTTTAAAGGGCTTTCCTAATAGATAATGTCTCCAAATTGTAAGTGCATGAACAACTGCGACTAATTCTAAATCATGTGTAACATATTTTATCTCATGCTTTTTTGAGTTTCCTGAACTCATATGCTACTACAACCTCATCCTACAACAATACACCACCTAGGCCCTCCAAAGAAGCATCAGTGCAAATGTAAATGATTTTTTTAGGTTAGGTATTTTCAGTATAGGTGGAGTTGTCAACTTCTCCTTAAGAGTTTTGAAAGATTCCTCACACTGAGTTGTCCATCTAAAAACTTTCTCTTTTCTTTGTAATTTGGTAATGGGGAATGCTACTTTTGAAAACCCCTTAACAAATTGTCGGTAATATCCAGATATACCCATAAAGCTTCTTATTTCTAACACATTAGTTGGAGCTGGCCAATCTATTATGGCCTCAATATTCTTAGGATCTACAGCTATTCCTTCAGCTGAGACAATGTGCCCTAAGTATTGAACTTGTGATGTGTAGAACTCACATTTAGACAACTTACTATATAATTGATTTTTCCTAAGGAATTCTAGCACTATTTTCATATGTTCATCATTCTTCTCTATTTTGGGAGTAAATCAAATATCATCCAAAAATATTAGCACAATTCGGTCTAATTGTTCTCGAAATACACTGTTCATCAAGTGCATAAATGCAACTGGTGCATTGGTTAATCCAAACGGTAAGACTGTGAACTCTTAATGACCCTATTGAGTTTTAAAGGTAGTCTTATAACTATATTCTTCCCGAATTCTTAACTGATGGTGTCCCAACCTAAGGTAAATCTTATAAAATATTGTAGCTCCCTTTAGTTGATCAAATAGGTCATCAATTCTGGGTAGAGGATACTTATTCTTGATAGTCATCTTGTTAAGCATCATATAGTTAATGCATAATCTTAAGGTGCCATCCTTATTTTTAACAAATAGAACCGGTGCTCCCCATGGTGACACACTGGGTTTGATGTGCCCTTTTTCTAATAAATATTGCAATTAGGTTTTAGGTTTGGACTACTGGAGTTTCTCCTAGCATAAGCTCAATCAAACTCCCTTTTTGAAGGTAGTCCAGACAAATCTTCAGGAAATACATCTCGAAATTCATTTAATACTAGGTATTGTTGGAATAATGCAGAACTTGAGTCAGTTCCCTCCTTTTTATTTTAACCACATACAATTTACATCCTTTCCTCCATGATATTTTGAATTGCATGACGGTCATCAAATTGGGCTCAAAAGATGTCCCATTGTAGTGGATACAGATTCGTTGATTAGCGTCATCCGTATAATCCAACCATATTTCCTCAAAGTTCAGCAGAGCCTTGTGAGCTTTTAGCCAATCTACACCTAAGACTATGCCAAAGGCATGCAAAGGTGCCTCATACATGTGCCAATTATTTTTTTCCTGAGGTATTTCTATTTGTCGATCAAATAGACACTGGTTGACTAGATAAGTTTATCCTGAACCATACTCGACTTGCCACCCTTTTTCCATAACCCCAGGTTTTACAGGTATATCCCTCAAAATACTATTAAAATGAAACTATCTGTGGCACCACTATCAATTAATATTTGTACATCCTTTTTGCCTAATTTTTCCTCAAAATTGGAGTAGCTTGCTCTGAAGGGTTAGGGTTACCTGTGGCAGCAAAAATTTTGTGTGGAGTCTCTTCTATAGAATTATTTTGTTCATTTCCATATTTCTCAACATAAAATTGTGGCATGAGAAAACGGTCCTTAAATGCCCTTTCAAATTCCTCCCATGGAATGCCAACAATGTCTTTCTGAGTAGCCTTTGCAGATAATTGTGGCATATTGGCAGTTTGCACCCTTTTAGACTTCTTCACGAGTCATCTTGGTCCCTTCATTAGAACCTTTGCAATCTCCTCTTGCAGATTTATGCTAGTCCTCTGCGAGGTACCCGCCATCAAATAATTTTGTCAGAACAACTATGTTAGCCAGGGTTTTGCAAAACTAGGATTTGATACCAACTGTCACAACCTTGGTCTACAGACACCAGGTTGTCAAATTCACTATGCAAAAATTTTGACGAGAGCTAACTTATTTATTGTTTTTACCATTTCAAATAAGTACAAGGCATAGATGTTTTTGCACTTCAAGTGTTTTCAACCACTACAGCTGGTGACTTAAGTGCTCGGGACCGGCCAGCTTCTTGTAACATGGTGCCATTAAAATATCCTCACCCCTCCCTTGGGTTATCTAAGATCTTGGCGTGGGTTTGCTCTTCCAAGGCCCATATCACCTGGAATAGTGGACACAATAATTCCTGTGTTCCCAAGCTTGAAAATTCTCAATACTGATTAATTGTATTATGTTTAAGTTTTGTAACTAGCGTTGCTATGCCCGTGACTGATCATTGACCTTCCACTAAGGTTTGACCAGGGTCCCCATCGTATGGTTATGGACCAGATTACTCAGTTCCATCTCCAGTTGATGGTAATGTTACTCATACCATCTCCTGCTAGACCTTCCAACCTCATAAACCTGCGCTCTGGTTGATTCTAGTTTGCAATTCTGTAACTGAGCTAGTTTGTGAGCATCCTCACTTACATTTCATGTATATCCAGAGGCGATGTCCCATACCATCGTCTTTTGCCCTCAATAGCATGAAACCTCCGTACACATGCTTTTATAGATACATCGGTTCTTGATAGCTACCACTGCTAGCTTCCAAGGTTGGGTTAGTGCTATCCTCCTCGATAAGCACAAGCTCTCATATGAATATATTTTTTTGTAAAAATATATTCTTTTGGTTTCGGCTCAATTCATTCTTGCCAAGATTATGTTTAGAATCCCAGTTTTTTTATTTATTTAAATGACTTGGTTAAATGAGAAAAATAGCATCAGATAATAAGCCTATTTTTAAAAATTTAAGATAAAATTACCTAACCATATAACCATATTTCAAAAGAACATATAACAAATTCAACTTATCCAACTCAATCCAATAAAAGTTCCTAATAACATAGCTATAGAAAAGAAACTTAATCACTATAAAGCGCAAGCATTTATTAGACAATCCATTAATTCTTGGGACATAACTATTATACAGAAACTTTATTTATATATATATATATATATATATATATATATATATATTTCTTCTTTTTCCTCTATTATTATTCTATAAAAAGTTTTCACATAACATGATAAACGAGAAATGGATGTAATCATTTAAATTATCATAAATACTAATTCCATTATTATTATTATTATTTAAAATAAAGCACATAATCATATATCCATATGCTTAATTAACATATTAAAAACTACTTAAGTACATGGCTATAAGCAAAAATGGCATCCGAGTCATATTTCTCTTCACTTAACCATTATAAAGTTATATCAAATATTAACCCAGAATCTCTTCTTCTAAAGTTTCCATATAAACATTTTCTTTAAATATCTATTCTAAACATTTGATTATAAACGATTACGCAACTATATTCCTATTAGTTTCAAAGTTTCTCTTTAAGACATGAATACACAGGCCACAACAGTCACAAGCCACAACAGTCACAGGCCACAACAGGTAGTGCTTCTTTTTAGTAGAGATATTGGTTAAAGGTCCCATACTCCTTTACACAATATTAAACATATACTATACTTTTTCCAAATACTAAAATATACTTAATAATAAACAGCCACATAGTATTTTAATGTAAAGCCCAAGAGCAGAATGTAATATTTAAGGATAGCATGGAATCTTCGGTAAATGCTTTATTATTTCAACTCATTTAAAAGAAAAACACAATTAATTTTTTTTTCCTACTAAGGTTGTTCTAGGTTTTCAAAAAAATATTATTGCTTAGTATAATAGTTATTTTATTAAAGCCACACTTTCACCTTAATAACATTGCTCATGCGCAGTTGAGTCTATGTACGAGCTTTTTCCCAGATTTAGCATTCCTACTTTGATTACGCCTCCCATGACATCATTGGAAGACTAATTAAGGATCCCACCCATAGAAATCATCATAGTTCCCAGATTAATCTTGTTTCCCAAAGAAAGAAATTAAATTTCATTCCCATAAAAACTTTTGCCTGATACTATACTTATAAAGTGAAATTACAAATTTATTAATACACTTAATATTTTCTTCAACTAAAAATGATGCACAAACTAAAGCTTTTGCTTGATTTAAACTTTATGACATAGACTTTAAGCACTCAAACAGCTATACGGCCATGGCGCCACAAATGAGTTTGCTATAAATTCATTTATGTACATCACATCTGGTTAAATTGCAGGAATACAACATTTTACTATTTTTTTTTTAATAGAGAAATAAGCTATTAACTTGGTCTAATTTTAACATAGAGGTATAAAGTTCTTCACACACGGTAGGCTTGTATATCAAGTATGCTCTGCTACTCTCCTAGCTCAACAATGTCGCAGCCATACACTAGTTTGTCAACGCATTCCGCAGCCCCACACTTGCAGGTAGAGACGAAGCTTGAAAACTTATAAGAGTATTGGGTTAGCTTGGCCCTCTATATGCAGTCTATATGCATCTACAAGCAAGCATGCAGCCAAACCAAATCGGGAAGTTGCACTCCACTTTTTGTTTTTAAAGAGTATTGGCTATATCTTTCCTATTGTGGTTATGTAGAGAACAAGCTAAGGAATAATATTATTTTTATTTTATAAAGCAATCAAATTACTAGCAATACCATACTAGAAGATATAAAACCATCTTAGCATATTCATCCTAAAAGGAATTTAACAATGATATTGAATTTCTTTCTGTAAGTAGTATTTAATTTTCTAATAACACAGAAGCAATATTTAAATTCCTATAACAAAACACGGCAGTAGCACCATTTACACAAATAAAAATATTCACCAAAGTGACAATTAGTCTGACCTGGTCACAAAATACGAAACTCTCAAAAGAGCTGACGGCTTCCTGAACACAACTTCCGCAGAACTAGAGAACACATATTTTTTAACATCTCATATCGTTGATTTATAGAGGAATTTGTGGGTCGTCAAAGTGACACCTTACATTTTTTCATTGCCAGATTATCCCCTAAATGTAGTCATGTGGAAAAGCTCTCTTCATCTAGGTGGAGAGGTGAAATTATATTATTATTATTATTTTATTTTTTATTTTTTATTATTATTTAATATATTAATGATAATGTTTCCTTTCTCCAACCTATCTTTAATAACGTCGTTTTTATATGTTACTTTTACTCCAGATTTTTCTATTTTTTATTTTTATATATTGGTCTAGGCTTGCTTTATAATACATACACTTGTGTGGCCTAAAATTCCATTTCGAGCTCTTTTTTTTCAAAATGAAAAGAAGGAATATACATTTAATTCATATTATTATTATTTAATATGTTATATTATGTGTATATTTTTATTGTATTGTTATGATATTATATTATATATATATATATATATATATATATATATATATATATATATATGTGTGTGTGTATATATCTTGACACTTTGAGCTACAACAATTAGCAAGCAAGAAATGTAGTGCAGTCAAACATGAAATGCAGTTACACACAAATTTTCAAATGTAACAACAAGTAGGATGATCTTTATATGCAAATTCTATGATGGGCTTCCATGTACCCACGGGCCAAGGTGCATGAGGCACGACATCATACCCCACCTTACCTAACGCTTCCAACCTCTGTCTCCATCAGGACAGTGGGTGTCTTGTACCGCCTCCACATATTTACCTGTTCTTGCACCACAGAACTCATCGTAGACTCATATTCTTCCAAACAAAAGGATGATAAGAGGCGGGGATGTTACACAATCTAAGGCCCAACTCATTGCCAATATTTATATAGAAGTTTCATACAAACAGTAGCAACAACTTCATGAAAAGTATGAAGACAATAAAGGAAATATTGGAGGCAAGAAAGGAGTTGTAGGAGGTGGGAGCAAGAGGCAACAATAGTCTTGAGGTGCAAAGCAACGTAGTTGGAGTTGCAGAATTGGATCAATGTGTGCTTGAAGCTTCTAAAACACTGGAGAAGAACCCAAAGCTACAATATGAGAGTAGTAACATGAACAAGGACGATAGAACATGGGCAGAGCATTTGAATGGGAAGAGAAGTGGGGAGGAAAACAAGAAATAATAGTTATTGATCACCTTTGAAACTAAGGAGGGAGGAATATTTTTTAATATTCTTGACAAAGTCTATGAAAGAGCATAAACAGACTTAATAAAACTCTTATAGGGAAGTTCATAGGCTCAAGACCATCAGGGGAGCATATTAGGAAGTAGGTGGCTAATCACTAGAAAGTTAAAGGTCATGTGGATTCTTCTTTCTACCAAAATATTTTTTCCTCACTTATTTTAACAACGAAAAAGAGTGATATAGGGTTCTTCTCAAAGGCCCATGGTTTATTGGTAGATCTAACCTTTATCTCAATAAATGGGCTCCTGGCTTTAACCTTGAAATATAAAATATAGAGGTGGCCCCATTATAGGTGCAATTACCTGGTTTACCTCTAGAATTTTAGGAAGAAGTCTATGAAAGTGTAGCAAACTCCTTGGGGTGCTTTATCATAGTGGATTTTGTCACCAAAGAAAGAAAAAGGGTATTTTATGCTAGGATGTGTTATGGTTGAATTAGGACATAAACTGCAAGAGGAGATCAATCTAGTGTCAAGTTGGGGGTGTGGAATCAAAGTATAATTGATGAGAACATGTTGAGGATATTATTATTGTAATAAGCCTAAGATATTATTATTTCTTATTTCTTGTATTGTAATATGTGAGGCATAGTATGCCCATGTTGGATATGTGTTTGTTAGTTGTTAGGATGAATGGTTATGCTATTAGGGATATGTGTTTGTCATCTAGCGGTTAGTTGTTTGTTTGCATCTATATTTAGCAGGTGGTTATCCCTGCATATATTAAAGTTACAAGTGGTTGGCCTTGCATGAAAAATTGTTACAACCATTATAACCTATGTGATTATTTGTATGTTCTATATATTATATTGCACATAATGAATAATCAGATTCATGTTTGGTATTTCCATATCACTCGCAATCAAAGATAGAGGAATTTTTTTTGCAAGAAGGGAGGCAAGGTGCCAAATTTGTTGCTAGGTGACTAGTGAATATTGTTCAACTAGTGCATCAATTCGTAGGCTAGGTGTTGCAAGGATTTGGCTTGGGCCAATCCATAGCATTCATTTTGTGAAGCTCCTGAGGTAGAAAAGGGTTAGAAATTACCCCTGCATCAAATACCCCTGATAAATCAGAGGGTAACCAGACTTACCCTGAGGAAGGTAAGAAAATTGTATCCTGTTTGGAGATTGAATAATGAAGGAAAAAATACGTTGTTTGTAAGATCATATGCACTAATTTTGAGGCCAATTTGTGGTCAAAAGGAAGCCATTGACAGTACTTGCTGAGAGAACACCAGGTTGTCGAAGAAAGAATTGTCCTCTTATGTCTTTGAACTAATTTTTCTTCATATATATTAATATTTTATTAATATTAATATTTTCTTAACCTTCTAAGGTTAAAAATAGGCCTTTAGTATATTAAGGGGATCATCATAAATTTAGACTAATGGGTTTTATTAAATCGCCAACAACCAATCAACTTTGGCCACCAAGCCATTGACAAGTCCATCCTGGCTACTTGTAGCCAGCCATCAATCTAACGGCCTTAAACAGAATGCCAACCGACTTCAACCCTGATGATGACAACACCTTGTTGCAGCTCTGGACATTGAGTTTCGATTCATGATGTTTTGGCAGCTGGTAATGTAATAGGTTGATGCTTGTCATCGTCGACCAGGATTTTGTGGCACAGATGGTCATGCCACACCAGACATCGAAGCGCACACATACCTTCATAGTGTCGTGCATAACGAAGATCGCATAACAAAGGTTGAAGATAGAAACCTATGCATGGATAGATTGTAGTCTTAGACTAGTTTGCTAAAACTTACAAGTGGTAGAAAATTTTTAAATAGTATTTCTACGATGTGCTCTCGCTCGATGTTGCCATAGTCAGTGACTACCCTGACATAGACAGAATATAGCAAAAACAAGTCATGGATCGTAGACAAACATATCTGTCACAATGTAAAGAAATTACAGAACGATGAAAATAAATTCACAAGGAAAAATTAAAATTGGTTCTAAGGTTTTTATTTTGGCCAATCATGACCCTCCAACTGTAGGTCAACACGTGGTAGCATTGGATGCTAGGGAATCTTTCACGCAACCAATAAACAGTGGACAGGTGGTGTGTTGATAGTTTTTTGATAAGAAAATCACGTTTCCAATGGTGAATTTCATTTCATGGTGAGCAAAATTAGTTTTTGACAAAAATTGATGATTTCTCGATGACTTTTTGCATTTTTGACAAGTTTTTTGGCAATTTTTTTATTCTATTCACGTGTTTCTGATAGTTTCAAAATTTTCAACCATTTTTCGACGTTGTTCACACATTTTTGATGGGTTTCAAAGTTTCCAATGATCACGTTCATTTTTTGGGCAACCACATTATTTTTTTTGGTGATCACGTTATTTTGTTGGTGACTTCACCTACTTTTCGACCGATGGGAAGATAAATTGTTTGAAAATTTGGGGATATTTATCCCACACAACCTGTGTTGTAGACTTGCAACATATTATAAGTGCTAGCACGCAACAAGGTTAGTAACCACCTCAAGGTGTTCACCAACTAGTCGCGCATGCACGTGGGCTAGCATACCTATTTGGCCCCACCGCTAAGGCGGGGAAGGTGATTTGGATACTTGGAAATATTTGCATAGTTGACGGTTAGACCTTGTGATGTTACCCATAGTTGAATCGTGTGAGGAAATTGCAGTTGACTGTTCAGATAGTGGAAGTTTCAATATTTTCGATGGCCAATTCTAAAGTTCCAGTGGTTATATCCTACATTGGCCCTATGGGAGGTCAATATAAGATATAAATATGCGAGCGTGCATAAACAAAAGTAACGAGTTGGTCACCATTGTGATGTTACCCATAGTTGAATCGTGCGAGGAAATTGTAGTTGACTGTTCAGATAGTGGAAGTTTCAATATTTTTGACGGCCAGTTCTAAAGTTCCAGTGGATATATCCTACATTGGCCTTGTGGGAGGTCAATATAAGATATAAATACGCGAGCGTGCATAAAAAAAAGTAACAAGTTGGTCACCCTTACCTTGTGCTTGTATGCAGGCTAGTACGCTCTCCTTATTGCACCACTTTGTGAATTTTTGTTCCCATTCTGTCAAGCTAGAGTTGGACTTTGAAGCGTTGACCGAATTATGACCCCGCTAGTTTACCATTGGAATAATTCACAATTCGCAAGCGTTGACCCGCCAGTTTACCATTGGAACAATTCACAATTCACAGGCGTTGACCCATTGACTTGCAGTTGAAAACCAAATTTTGGCCACCAAAGGCAAAATTTTCTTGCCAAAATTCAAATAAATTTTTTGGTGCCAAAGCAAGGTGAATCTCCTTTTGCTAAAATTTGCAATTTTCACCATTTTTAAAATTCATTTTTACCTCTAAAAAGCTGAATTTTTGCAATTTTTAAGGGCTAATTTTCTAAATTTTAGTGCTAATTTTTATTTTACCACTTCAAATTGAAGGGTAAATTATTTTTTGTAAATTGCACAAGTTCTGTAAAATTGAAGCACTATAATAGCCCCTTTTTTGTAAATTGCAAGGCAATTTTTGTAAATCTAGGTCAACTTTTGCATTAGGAGTTTCACAAATTACCCTAAGCAATTGCCTAGATAGTTCTTGCAATCACATTAGAATCCTCCTAGTCTGGCATATACTCATAAACAAATGGCTTCTGACCTCTAAAAAAATATGGCAAATCTTACCATTGTAGTAGATGTTTTGGAAGATAAGGTGAAAGATATTACTGTCCAATGACTCCCGATGATGTCAAAATTTATAACAAATTTTCTAACAATGCAAAATATGAGGTCAAATTGTATGATGGATCAAAGGATCCTGATGTGTTGTCTACTTGGATTTTGGATATGCAAACTTGGTTCACCTATGCTGAAATTCCTTCAAATGTAAAAGTTGCTTTTGCCATAGTCAAACTCATAAGTTTGGAAAAAGTTTTGATTGTATAAAGATAAAGCCACAATGCTGCCATGACTTGGAAAGAATTGATCCGAATTCTGAAGAAGACCTTTTTTCCACCAAACTATCAAAGTGACCTCACGACGAAGTGGTATAGGTTGAGGTAAGTCTATTGTATGTCAGTTCTGAGACTACATTTTTCAATTCAATAGGATAAGGGTTCTTGGTGTAAAATATTCAGAAGAGGATTTGATTAACAAGTTCACTCGTGGATTGCAAGATCAAATTTTTAGGGAAATAAAATTCAATGATTTCCTCACTTTGGATGTGGCATTCAAACATGCCATTCTAACAGAGGAGAAAGTTGGTGCCTATCATAGATCTTGACCTTCATAACAAAATAGTTTCAAAGGCGTGAATCAATATCAATAAAAGGCGAAGAACACTTCTCATTCTTCCCTTAATTCTTCTTCTCCTCTAACTTCACCTAAAGCCCATTCTTATTCTCACTCTAAAGATTCTTCTTCACATTTGATATCAGAACAACTCCTTTAGCTATAGAATCTATGCCAAATGGGTCATCCAGAAAAGGATTGCCCAAATAGACAGAGGAGGAATAACCGAGAAAGCCATAACAAGAATGAAGAAAGGAAAATAGGTTTAATATGGAAGAAAAATGATCAAATCAATGAAGTGAAGGGCAAAGAGTTTCATAAGTAGGAAGTTGAGGAGAGGAGAGAGCCAAAACATAATAAGGAAGAAATAGAGGAATATGGTATTGGTGAAGGCAAGGAAGAAGGAAATGGATATGGAAGGAGGTAAAATACTAATTCTAAGAAAGTAATACCATAGAAATCCAAGATGCTTCAAAAAGGTCAAGCTCTCAGATACCACATGATGAGGTGACTAAAAAAGAAAAAAAATAGATAAAATAGCAAAATAGAAAAAGAATTGACAAGGGATATGGAGCCCATGGAGATTCAGATCCAAAATTTGTGTCGTGTACAATTAACCAAGAAGAAGTGGATGTAGGATCTTCAGGGAAAGTACCAAACCTATGGATGTCGAGGAGTTCTAAGAAGTGCCTAGATGTAGGAGTAGAGGGAAAGAAGGTGGGAAGACCATATTTGAAGGAAAAACACTTAAAGAAAACTAAGAAGGATTTGAAATATGGGAAGTAGATGACCATAGTCTTGAGTGGGAAGAAGCCTACTACAAGAAGTAAAACATGAAAGTCATATCATGGAATGTTAGGGGAATGAATGCCCCTAACAAATAGAGATTGGTGAGGTCCATGTTGAAGGACCACCAACCTAAAATAGTATTATTGCAAGAAATAAAATTATCTTGTGCAAGGTGGGAGAGTATTCAAAGTGGAATATGGAAAAAGGGTAAGAGCTATTAGGAGGGAGCCAGAGGATATTTAGGAGGATTGTTAACTATGTGGAATTCTGACCTCTATGAGGGAGAAGTCATCTCTCAAAGTGTAAATCAGTTGTCAGTTCTATTCTTGATCAAGTATTCAAAGTTAGATTTCCTTGTTACAAATGTCTATGCTCCAAAGGAGTTTTGGAAAGAGTTAGAACATATGGGACAATAGGTTAGGGGGATAATATGGATAGTGGTAGGAGACTTCAACACTCCATTAAGACTAGGTACTAACGGAGGACCTTAGCAAGTTCATATCAACATCAAGTCTTTATGATGTTGATTTGAGTGGCAATGCATTCACATGGACTAATAGGAGGTTAGGGGAGGACTTGATCTAGGTGAGATTGGATAGGGTTTTGCTATCCTTGGAGTGGTTTGAGAAAAATTGTGAGCATACTTTGGTACCATTGCCAAGAACAGGGTCAGACCATAACCCTCTTGTATTTTGGTGTAGTCTAGAGGATAGAAAGAAAAACAACCCCTTCAAATTTAAATTTATGTGGTTATAGCACCCAAGCATTTATGAGAAAATGGAAATATTATGGATGCATCCAATCCAAGGATCCAAGATGTATGTGGTTGCTAGGAAATTGAAACATGTGAAGAGGGAAGTAAAAAAGTGGAACAAGGAGGTCTTTGGAAACATCTTCTTGCAAAAGGAGTGGTTAAGGCAAGAATTGAGTCAAATTGAAGAGGAAATTAACAAAAATGGAATAGGTCCTTTTTAATAGAGAGAAAGTTATCTAGGAAGAATTGCATACAATAATGGCAAGGAAGGGGGAATACTAGAGATAAAATTCAAGGACCCAATGGTTAATGGAAGGAGATAGGAACACAAGATTCTTTCATGTCTCTACCATAAGACATAAAAGTGCAGCAAGGATATCTAAAATCCAAAAGGAATATGGAGAAGTAATAAGAGATGAAGATCAAATTAGACAATAGGTGTTGGATTTCTTCATATTGTTTCTAATAAAGGATAGGGAGGATGATCAGGAAGCTATGGAGGAATTAATTCAACATATCCCAAGGATTCTATCTAGAGACATGAATGCATAACTTGTCAAAGAGGTGAGTGAGGAGGAGGTTAGGGAAGCGGTCTTCTCATTGGGAAAAGATAAAGCTCCAAGGCCTAATGGATTTCAAGTGGGTTTCTTCCAAGCCTTCTGGAACATAGTGAGAGAGGATGTAGTAGCAATAGTAAGAGAGTTGCACCATTCAGACAAAGTGTTAAAATAATACAATAATACTTTTCTAGTGCTCATTCCAAAGAAGCTTAGGTTGAAGGGATTTAAAGACTTTAGGCCAATTAGTCTGTGTAATGCCATTTATAAGATAATATCAAAAGTGATTGCATTAAGACTAAAGTTTATTCTCCTAGAGATCATTGCAGAGCAGCAAGGGGGCTTTGTGAAAGGTAGGTAGATTTTGGATGGAGTAATCACACTCCATGAGACCATGCATTTAGTTAACATTAGTAAAAGGGAGGGAATGGTGTTAAAGCTTGACATGAACAAAGCCTATGATTGGGTCTCATGGCATTTCCTAGATAGAGTCCTAGAGAATTTTGGCTTTAATAGATGTTGGAGACTATGGGTGAATAATTACTATGGAGGACCTAAATTCTCAATTATAATGAATAATTCTTTAGCTAGATTCTTTGGTAGTAATAGGGGCTTAAGGCAAGGGGACCCTCTATCCTTGTATCTCTTCATAATTATGACAGAAGCATTGGGAAGGTGCATTGGAGCAGCAAAGCAGGCAAGAGCCTTAAGTGGGTTGAAACCATCTATATCCATAGAAGGTATTATTCACCAACAATTTGTGGATGACATAATTTTGTTGGGGAGACCCTCTATAGCTGAGGTAAAGGAGTTTAGGAGGATACTAAATCTCTATGAAAAAGCATCCCAACAAATGATAAACATGGACAAGAGTAAGGTGTTTTTTATAAACATTATAGAGAATCAATAGATAAGAATAGCAATAGAGCTTGGGTGTAGTGTTTCAACTCTCCCTTCTATTTACTTGGGCATACCAATGTTCACTAGGGCATGCAAGGATCAGATGTGGAATGTGTTGATTGACAAGGTCTAGAGTAAATTAGCTAGTTGAAAGGGAATTTGTTGAGTCAGGAAGGTAAGTTACAACTTCTTAAGAGTACTCTCCAAGCAATCCCTGTATATTTATTATTAGTGTTTTAGATCTCATTCAAAGTAACTAATATAATAGAAAGTATTCAAAGAAATTTCCTATGGTCAGGAATAGAGGAGAAGAGTAGAATTTCACTTGTAGCTTGGGAGAAAGTATGCAATGATAAATCAAGTGGAGGACTTGGGATTAGAAGAATAAGGGATATGAACAAGGCCTTGGTAGTAAATATGGGATGGAGGCTAGTGAAGGAGGGTCATGCCTTATGGGTAAGAATTCTAAGAGATAAATACCTTGACAACCAAGAGGATAGTAGATTTTTTACCACACTAGAGCCTTGTCGAGGATCTTCATTATGGAACCATATAGTAAAGGGTAGAGAGTTGCTATGGAAAGGCACCCAATGGAAGGTAGGGAATGGTAGGTCTATCCACTTCTAGGAAGATGCATGGCTAGAGAAGTACCCATTAGTGAAGGATGAGGAGTTAGCAAGTATCAAAGTAGATTTAGAATAAAATTATGGGAATATGGTGAGTGATTATTTGGCTATAGAAGGAGGAGAGGTAAGATGGAAGGAGCTAAAAATCCATAATTAGTATGAGGATGAGCTCCAAAATCTAACAACTAAATTAAGAGTATATTATGTAAGCTCCAATTTGGTTGAGGATACAATAGTATGGGGAGCTACTCAAGAAGGGTCATTCACTATTAAATCAACCTATGATCTTTCACATGCAGTTCCTAAGGGGGATTTCAATGGGATCGATTATGGGGAAGGAAAGTCATTCCAAAGTTAACAATTTTCCTTTGGCTAACAGTCCAAAATAAGATTTTAACAATAGATAACCTTCATAAGAGGGGTTTTCAATTCCCTAATAGATGTTACCTTTGTGAAGCTCATGAGGAATCAATGAGTCACATATTATTAGAATGTAATTACTCCCTCAAAATATTGTATGATATAATAAATAATATGGGGGTGGTGTGGGTGATGCCTAATAACATGGCAGGATGGATAGAATAGTGGGAGAAGCCTTTTAAAATCCCAATATTGAATCAAATTTGGAATTTGATTCCCTTTCATTATGCATGGGGAGTTTGGTTGGAGAGAAATAGAAGGATTTTTAAAGGGGAGAAGATATCTACAACCAAGAATAGAGAACATATCATAGCATTCATAATGGAGAATCTTAAAGCATTGAAAGTGCATGAGAGTATAGAGTCATTGGAGGAGGCTAAATTAAGTGAAAATTGGAACCTAAGTCTAGTTGGGGGAATGACAATCCCTAAGGAGGCTTGAGGAGCTTGACCAAGTGGCAGCCACCAAAACAAGGATGGCTGAAACTAAATTTTGATGGGGCTTCTAAAGGAAATCCAAGGAAGGTTGGAGGAGGAGCAATGCTAAGGGATAGTCAGGGAATGGTGATCAAAGCTATGAGTGAGTACTTGGGCATTATGACTAGTCATCAAGCTGAAGCTAGAGCAGTGTTGGTAGGAGTAAATATGGTAGTTCAACTAGGGGCTAAGAGATTAATAATTGAGGGAGACTCATTAAATATTGTTAATTGCCTCAATAAAATGTTGATGGAGAGTTGGAGAGTAGTAGACATAGTAACAGATACACTAAGATACCTAAATGCATTGGAATAATTTCAAGTGGTACATGTGTATAGAGAAGGAAATAGGGTGGTTGATTGGCTAGCCAATTGGGGAGCTCTCAGAGAGGAAGATAAAATATGGATACAACCAGATGGGATACATCTAGATGTACTCCATTTAGTGGCAAAGGAGGGAGGACATTTAGAAAGTCAAGTCAATGGGTGAAAGTTCTAATTTTTAGAATGTCCATAGTAAATTATTTTTTGGAGATTTGTGGAATTGCATGTTGTGGGGTCCTTGGATTGGTAACCTTGTAGCTATAATAATTCTAAGGGATTTGTCTGATAAGGGTTCCATTTTTTGAAGATCTGCATCTGCAGAGGGACCCATTGTCTAGAGATCTATGGATTCGCCTTTGGAGGGCTCCTTTTTTGAAGATCTATGGATTTTTCTACTATGAGTTCCATCTTCTAGAGATCTATGGACTTGCACACTGAAGGTTCCATATTTTGGATATCTATGGACCTATCTATTGAGGGTCTCATTTTCTAGAGATGTGTGGACTTGTGACTTTCTAGAAGCATTGTGAGGTTCCAAGTGAGAAGGGTTCCATTTTTTAGAGATCTATGGATTTGTCTACTTAGGGTTCCATTTTTTGAAGATCTATGGATTTGTGTGTTGAGGGATCCATTTTTGAAGATCTATGGACTTTTCTACTAAGGGTTCCATTTTCTAGAGACTCTTCAAAGATATGAATGTAAAGAGACTAGTAAGGAATGTAAATCCATAGAGATTTGAAACAAGGTAGTTCCATGCTTTGAATATCTTGTAGAATTTAGAGATGAGGCTTGTTGGTTGGTAAGACTAGACATAGCAGTATAGGATTGTAAAAGGGTCCAAGTCCTTTCAAAAAGCCAAATTTTACCCTAGTAAAAAATATTTATAAATTTAATTTGTTTCTTGATAGTGAGCCTTAATATCTTTGTTTTCCCTTTTATCTATGCACTACTAAGCCTACTAGCAAAGATCCATTTTTCTTGTAAAATTTTCCACGAGACCAAATCATTGGAAGTTATATAATTTAGGGAAAGAAAAAATCAAACTAAAAGGTTACCTTATCAATGCAAATGGTATGGTAAGAGTTACTGCCAAAATAAATTTCCTATGTTATGCAATTCAATAATGACAAGTGGTGAACATAATAAAATCTTGTAAATCCCTACCATGCGACCTATATTAGAACATAGTGACCTCTTTACCTCTAAAATATAATATAAGCTACAAACACAAAATAGAATCTTACAACTCCATTATTGAATTTAGTGACATCAAGTCAAAAGTTGCAACCATGGAGTAGGTTCTCCAATATTATTACTTTATCATAACAAAGTCATTGTAATTATTAGACAACCAATATACATAATTAAATATTAGAATTGACAAGTATTTGTCCACACTTTGACATAATGAAGGCCCTTCATCCATAATGTAAGTGGTGATATACTTATCATAAGAAGAGATGGGATACATATTATTAAAATTATGTAAAATTTAATGAATCAAAGAGAAGAATTTAATGTTTGTGGTAATATTGTGTGGATTAATCAATTTAATATATTATTTTGATTGGAAAAGCAATGAGTGGTTCATGTCATTTTTAAGGGAAATTTGAAAGTAAAATTATACATCCAACCAAATTTAGGTATAGTTACTACATATTGTTTTAGTGTCTCTCTTTTATAAAAATTTGAAAAGCCAATATGCTTGTTTAAGAAAACTAAAATCCAAATGGTTTAGCCATGTGTAAATGTGATATAGGGTATTAGAAATGAAAAGGAAGTGGAAGCAAAATTTGTTATCTTTTGTGGATAATAAATCCTTATATTTTATTTTTGTAATATTCTTGTTAACATATATCTATAGTTTTGTTTTGATTTTTTTTTAACTTTTTTTTCACTTAATGTTTTTTTATAATATAATTTTCCAATTATGTTTTTTTATAATATAATTTTCCAATTATGTTTTTTTTATGTAAAATTCTTATACAACTTACCTAGATTCAACTCTAATAATTTATATAGAATACTACAACCAAATGGAAGTTAAAAAAAATAGAATGTTTTGAATGTTTTGAGTAGATTGATAGATTATGGTAGTTGAATGGTCCTTAATATTAAATGCACTACCATTTATTTTTTATGGCCTAAAGGGTTTGAGAATTGAGGAGCCAAAAGTTTCAAATTCGAAGCCAAGGTTATAGTTCCATTTATAAACCTTAATTTTTAGTTCATGAAGCTAAGATTGAATGGTTGAAACAACTTCTTTTTTTATTAGGTGGAAGAAGAGGTTTTGAAAGGATCCTCTAAACCTTTTACAAAGAGAAATGATCTACCCTCTCAAAATACCCAAAAATGTAGGAAACAAAATGGGATAAACCAAAAGGTTTGCCATTAGAGAACCAAAAAAATCCCATGAATGGCACACAAACAGTTAACTGGAGTAGAACAACAACAACAAAAATAAAAAATAAGAACAAACTCCCATGCAAGGGAGGATCCAAACGACGAGACAATCTAGCACCAAGAAGGCAAAAAGCATTCAAGGATCCCACTCTTGAATTATTCAGGTCACTAGCTCCCACTTCTTTCTTATCTAAGTCTTGTCCGTTCATGTCCCACTACTCTCAACCCATCAACACCATGATTTATTTGATGCAAGAGATGGTCGCTTGCATGGAGTCAACCAAGGATTTTTGCAGCTTCAATAACATCCTTTTGAAGGACTTTGGTATGCTAAGAGTATCTTGGGATCGAGTGATTATATCTTTTTTCTTGCTAGTTGATCTAGATAAAAGTTTAGCTTTCTTCCTAGCAGGTATGGAATCATCGAATTCAGATTTGTCAACATAGAGTGGTGCCTTATCAGTAATAGCCAACTTTACCGCTAGGTTCTTAGAATATTTGATTCTATCCTTGCTACCCCCGACATGTTTTGTGGAGGAATATTCCACCTTGATCCTAGAAGTCGAAGCAGGGGTTGTGTGGATGGCATCTTGAGTCTGGGAATTATTCTTCTCAAATTGAGACAAATTTGGGGACTCGACAATCATAGGCACCACCTTAGACAAAGTATTTAAAATATTTTCCTCGAAAATCCTCTAGCTTTGACAACATGGTTGAAAATTAACTTCACTAACCCTTGGTAAATAGGATCCGACGTAGCCCCTTTCTTAACTTGACTCATAAAAATGAAGGAAGGGATATTCATGAGTCTATTATGGTGTAATTAGTTTAGTAATATGCAATGGAATATCCTAAGGATGTCCTAGTTCTCGTCTAATGTGTAGTACTACACTATTACCAAGGCCACTTTGTCCCAAGGCACCTTAAGGGAAGCTATTTTAAACTTGTTATAAAATTTGATAAGCTCCTCACCTTCACCCAAACATTATTGGGATTCTCTAGATAGTGAGTGTTTCTCTCTGCTATGCACAAACCCATTTGTGGGTAGACCCGTAACTTCATCTATAAGAGGAATGAAAACCTCAAACACTAGGCTTCCTACTCTAACCATCTCATTGTGCCATGAATACACCATATGCTTCACCATTTCCTTGTTGTGGCCATTAAACTTTATCAGATAATGGAGGAGATTTTCCTTCTTTAGAAATTTTATCACACCCTCATTGACGATGAGAAAGCTCGAATGAAGGATTAACCCTGCCATTTTACCAAAAAATACTCTACATAGGAACCACCATAGTAGGGGCATACACCAGATGATATCATAGGAAATCCCATGAGCACCAAAAGTATTGAGGCTTTATTGAGAAGAAATTAAGATTGCAAAGAGCCTAAACTTTTGACATCCTATAAAATCCAAACTACCCTAACAACTAGCAGCCTCGGGACCCAACAAGAATTATCAAGAAGAGATGTAGAAAAAAAAAAAAATTCAAGAAAAGAGTTGGATCGGATTATGATACCAATATCGGTCAACCTATCCATTAGCAAGACACAACGCTACCAACTATCGTTTAGGGAATTGCACCTTGGAAAGAATGCCTAGATTATAAAACCATGCCTTAATGCGATCTTCTTAAAAATAGAACCAATCATTCTAGAGCCCTGGCACCCAAATCTAGATGAATTTATGGTGATTTCAATGGATAGGAGAAAAGATCTTTTGCATGCTCTCACAATGTCCTAGCTAGTTTTTGGTACTTCTTACATGTCGAACGACCACCTTAGCCCATGCATAACCATCATGAGGGGAAAACCAAAATCTTGACCAATCATAATAGTCCGTGACTGGCTACAATCAAACCCTTTCATAAACCAATATTTCCACCATTAAAAGATCATATCACAAGTAAAGTTTGACCATAAAACACTAGTTCGAACCGCAACCCCTAGCTAATCAAATTGATGATGGTTGAATTAGATCGTGCCTCCTACCTAATTACTTTGGATATGGCCAACTCGTCTTGCAACCCTAGTCCATAAAAAATGACGATGATCCATTATTTAAATCGATAAAATAATAATAGATAAAACGATTGATAAATGGAAGCCATATGTAAACCTTACCCTGTTTGTAAATAGGACTATTTCACTTCAAAGTAATAACTACGAACACAATTTATATTCAAGCTTCATAAAGTAATATCAATATTTACATTTGACACTATTTTTAGATAAGCATGTTCTTAATTTTTATTTGCAAGAAAGCTTGTTTTGTCACATAAGATATTGTTGTATACTAGTGAGTGTTCAAAGATAATTTGAGAAGTATACTTTAGTAAAGTAGCAGGTCACTTTGGGGTGGGGGAACATTGGAAGATCTCCAAAAGTACTCCTACTAGCCCAAAATGAGGAATGATGTCAAGAGGTACATCATGTCATGTACCCCTATGTTGTTTCCAAACCAACCAATAGAAAGCAAGAATTGTATACACTATTGTCAATACAATCCAAGCCTTGGAAGTTTTACTTTATGGACTTCTTAGGTTTGCCTACATCGAAGCATGGTAATGATTGTGTTTTTGTGTGTGTTGATAATTTTTTAAAAATGGTTATCATGATTTCTTGAAATAAATTCATTTTAACTAAGGATACTGCTAAGCTTTATTTTAATAATGTATGAATCAAATTTAGCTTTTCAAAGTCTATTGTATTTAATAGAGATAGTAGATTTCAAAGCATGTTTTTTCCATCCTATGAAGTGTCAGATTAGTGGAAATCACACAAAAATTCCAAGGAGTACAAACAAATATTTCACAACATTATATTTTATTTTATCAAATATTCTATTACAATACACTAGTTTCATCTCACATATCTTCCATACAAATCCACCAATATTTTCTAGCATACATCATTCATAATTAATGCATTAATGTATCTCTTTGATTCAAGATACCTTTGGTGTTTCATTTTCAATGTGTCTTTTCATCTCCTCACATTCTCACAAGAGATGTGACTATTCAATTTTTATATGGGAGAAATATTTATTAATCTCCCAATAATTACAAACATCAAATTATTACATAACTCCAAATAATATAATAAATTCTAACATGAAGCATACCAAGTCGACCATGTCTATAGCCTTCCACCCTCAAACCAATGACTGGACATAAGTTATAATTTGATTGACTATACATATTCAAATTTACAATTCTAAGCATCTACACACATGGAATAAGAACCTTATCTACATTTCACATGGATACAATCAAGCTTTGATTAGCTCTATCAAACACATCCTATTTCATATTGGTTTTAGGTTCTAACCCTTGGAAGCCACCGATTTAGCTCTCCCTATGCAACCCATAAAGTTCTCACCTCATAGATAGAAATAATAAAAAAATATACCGTAGTTTATGGAATATATTGAACAACAGATCCATGACCTCTTTAGAAGATAAATTGAAAATACAAACAATGTCATAACCAATATTTGGTCCCACATCAATTTAAGGTTGGAGATAAGTCATGATTACATATTCAGAAAGAGATACTTATAGGATCCCATAGGAAGTTTAGACCTCATCACTATGGACCATACACCATATCCAAGAAGTTGGAAGAGAATGTTCTGAATTGAATCTTCCATTTTATCTTGGTTTGCATCCAATTTCAATGTTGAACTTCTCAGCCCTATAATCCATTTATGTTGGAAACTTTCATAGTAGTAGAAAACTTGGACATTGAAATACTCAATCCACATATATTAGAACTACTAGAAGAGGATTATATTTTTGATGCATTGACCAGAAGGAAATCTACTCATATGTATAGAGTTGTTAGGGTAGGACAACTTGATTACAAAGGGGAATGGCTCACAAAAAATTAGATAAAGAAATAATTATGCACCTCATGTCAAAAGTTGATGCAATGGAGACCACTACTTTTCAATAAGGGATAAATGATTTAGGCATGTGACTTTGTTGGGGCATGTATTTATGCCCAAAAATATTCTAACCACATTTTTAGGGACATAAATTTATGCTCTATACTCTATTTTGATTTATTCAAAAAGCATTGTAAAACTTAGACAAAGAACAATAATTTTAGAAAGCAAAATTGTTGCAGATAGGCCACTAATAACTGTTGGTCATCAAATCTGCCTAGGAAAGGATTTTGGGTAAGTGTATGCGCCCTAGACCTGGACCAACATTGAAAGGCCGAAGGGAAGAGATGTCCCTCGTGCCAATATTCGAAGAAAGGCCGGCTCCTATGCTAAACTACTCGGGTGTTTGAGATAAGGGTGCAGGAAAGAGATGAAAGAGTAAGGGTTAGAGAAATCGGTAGTTTAAAGTGGGAGAGAACAGGAAGCACGATCACTAACTAGCAGCTTGAATAGAAGCAAAGAATACCAAGAATAAACAGAAGAAGCGTAATATCAACCTCATTATGTATCCGTCAGGCAAGTTTTAGGGTACATTTCCCGATCGCACATCGAACGCAGAGTTCAGCATCTCAGTATACAAACGAAGAAAGGCAAAATAATCAAGCATAGAAGGCAGCATAAAAGAAATCCAGTATGACGTTTTCCATTCCTATGTATCCTCCAGACGAGTTTTAGGGTACAATCCTCAATCGCACATCGGACACAGGGTTCAGCATCTCAGTATACAAATGAAGAAAGACAAAAGAATCAAGCATAGAAGGCAGCATAAAAGAAAGGAATTGAGCCCAAAGCTCTTTAGTATTAATCGCAAGACATCAAGTTACAACAACTTTCTGGCAGATAGTTCCCCCCATTTTCTATTATAATGCCTGGGTTTTTATAGAGGACCCGGCCTCTGAGTCATAATTACACAGCAAGGAGAAGTACGCCCTCGAGCCCTGAGAATTTGGCTCCCCAAGGCTCTCATGATCGAGTTCTCAAATCTGTTACCAAAACTAGCAACTGTGATCGGTTCAACCATGGAAAGATGCATTGATGAGCCGTCTGGATGTCCTTGGTCTCTGGGTGCGGTGATCGAGTGGCCACCATGCTCGTCGGGCTCTTTATCATGGCCTGATACTTCATTCACAACTTCGCTTCGCAATGGTTCTGAGCTGAAGCAAAAAATCCTCCTTGGTTTGTACTTCACAAAATTGAGCTTCGCAAAACTACTTCGGGGGTGGTGAATGCCGAAGTATATCTACTTTGCAAAATAGGCCTCTTCGTCCTCGTCGCTTCGTTGATGAAATTGCTTCACTGATGCTTTGGAGAAATGTTTCACTGCGATCCTATTTCAAAACTATAGTTCGGGAAGGATTCAGCTGAAGCAATTGTCCTCAATGATGTTGCATTCTTCACGTCCTCAGTCACTTCGGGTAGAAGTACTTAGCATGGAAGCTAGCTGAAGCGGATGCTTCGAAATGACTTTCTATGAAGTAAAAATTATTTGCTGATGGAGGGACCCGAAGTGGGTGCTTTGGCAACTTTTTGGCGAAGTATTTTCAATGCTCCTTTGAGTTCTGCCTCGCAAAAATCTCACCAGAAGTAGCTACTAGAAATGCTTCGGGTGCGAAGTAGTTTCATTCTTCCTCCTTTGTATTTTACTTCGGCAACGCTGCTTCATAGAAATCTTGCCCGAAGTAGCTGCTGGAAATGCTTCGGGTCCAAAGTAGTTTCATTCTTTCTCCTTTGTATTTTACTTTGGAAATGCTGCTTCGCAGAAATCTCACCCGAAGTAGTTGCTGGAAATGCTTTGGGTCTGAAGTAGTTTCTTTCTTCCTCCTTTGTATTTTACTTCGACAATGCCGCTTCGTAGAAATCTCGCCTGAAGTAGCTGCTGGAAATGCTTTGGGTCCGAAGTAGTTTCTCGCCTTAGCCAGTTTAGACCGCGGTCTGGACCTTCCTTTTTTGAAAAAGTTGTTCTTTTGAATGCCGCTTCGCTCAAATTTCTCCCGAAGTAATGGTTTGAAGTGCTTCGGGCCCGAAGTTATTTTTATCGCTATCCTTGTATTCTTCTTTGGCAATTCTACTTCGCAAAAATTTCACCCGAAGTAGTGCTGAAAACGCTTCGAGTGTGAAGCTCTTCTCATTTTCAAAGTTCTTTTCTCTAGCCTATTTGATAGCAAAGATCTTTCTTTTCTCTTTTATATACAAAGAGGTGGCATTGAAAGCCAAAATTACTGTAAATTTTCAAATAAAAAAACAACAAAGAAAAAATTTACAAAACACTATACAAAATTTGTTTTCCTTTTCTACCCCTTAAGAAATGTGACAAAATTGTCAAAATTCTTGGTGGCTCATGGGGCAATGAGCTCGTCTCGATGGGAGAACCCCTAGCTTTGATCCATTGGGCCAGAGTCCTCTCCAGATACTTCTCCTCATTCTCCCTTTGGGAGTGTCTCTGCAGCTGGTTCTCCTTCTTCTGCTGCTTCTTCTTCCTCCTCTGCTCCTTCTTCTGGCATGGCCTCTTGTTGCGGTGATGTAACAAGACGGTCATGGATTCTCTTCATGGTTTGGTGAACATGAGCCCAAAACCCTTTCTAAAATGGTTCTTGGTCTTCAAGTGCCTTGACCAAAACATGGAATTGATCAATCTGCCCTATATTGGCATGTTTAATTCTTGCACCTAGGTCATTCAGGCAAGCCGCAATTTTGTAGTGTCTCAGGATGAAGTCGGTGACTTGTCCCTCTGTGACTGGCTCTTCCCACTCATCAATTTTAGAGACGTCACTTTCAAAATGGAGCCACGTCGGCTTAAGTTCTTCTCGGGTGAGAAGGTTCCCATCTTCGTCTGTGAAACTCTGGAAACCCAAGGAAGAAAGGTATTCAAAGTAACTCATTGATGTGCGCTGCTCCTGCTCAAATATATCTAGGAGGTCCTTCGCCTTTTGCACTTTCTTCACCTTGGAGAAGAAGGCACGAATAGTGGCTTGGGCAGTAGACCAATCCCTAGCCGTTCGACTCATAGCAGCAACCTGCAGGTCCTGATATCTAATACTTTGGACTTCAAAAGCAATATTGAGTCACATTTTGATTTTTTGGATCACCTCATCTACTATCGGTCCCTTCTTAGCAATGGCATGCTAGGCTTTGGTGACATAGATTAAAATTGATAGGGCACTAGAGGCCCACGATCTAAAACCTTTGAGCAAGTGAGAGTGGATCTCCTTGATTTTGCCTTTGTCGAACAGCTCTAGGTTTGCTTTTTTGAACAATTACTGCTGGGCCTGCAATATATTGTTCTCGAGCTCTTTGGATTTTAGCTCATTTTTGACCTGTTTCTGTGCTTGGTGCTCAGCAGAAGACTGCAATTGTAGTATCTGCTATTTCAGGGCATGTGTTTCTTTCTTCATTAGTTTACACTTCCCCTATGAATATTTCAGCTCGGAGTGGATTCTAGCCAACTCTTCCTCCAACTTGATGTTGGCACTCTCTGCTTCAATCCTGTGTTGATTGGAAATATTTGCATGCGCTCAAAAAGTCTCAATCCTGACATGCATGGATGCGGATTCGTCATCTATATCTAAATGTTCTAGGCCCTTGGTATTCTCTTGGTAATCGTAGTCAGCTGGAGTCATTTCATCCAGAGGCTTCTGGACCTTAGGGACCTTCTTAACCTTACGTAACTTTTCGCCCTTCAAGTCGAAGACCACACATTTTTCAAATTGGGCCAAAGATCGCCCTCTTTTCTTTCTTGCCTCCTTCAACATTTTCTCTATATTTTGTCGAGCTAGGAGTAGCTTCTCGGCTAGGGGGCATTCCTTTATTAAAGATCAATTTGTTTTAGAAAAGGCTGAATCTCTAGCCAAAGGTGTGAACAAATATAAAGAACTACTGGGGAATGATTCCCCTAACGGTTCGAAGACGGGTGTAGCAGGGGCTTTGGCAAGCGGGACTATGCTTTGAGCTATGGGAGAGTGGGCTACGGGTCTTGGCGTTGGGACATGGCCTTTGCCTTGACTTAGTATTGAAGGAACGACGACATGGGTGAGCGAAGTGGTTTCAACAGGCCTGTCCTATTCAGACAACTTGGGTGGAGTGGAGCTATGCAGGATTGGACTGGCAATGGGCAGTATCTGAGTGGGTGATTGACCTTATAGGGGATGTAGAGATTGATGAGGACCTTCAATTGGGACTACCGTGGACGTGTCAGAGACCAAGGCGAAGGAAAGGGAGTGCGTACCTACATGTCCTCTTGGAAAAGCGGTCGTGGTGACATCTTGGGTGGTTGGATCTTATTCCTTTCGGGATTCAACACTCCTGACCTCCACAAATTCTACTTTAGGGTCTCCTTCTTGTTGGAGAAGCTCCTCCACATCAAGATATCTATATCAGGGACTGTCTCAGCACTTGGTGGACCTGCATCTTCGATATTTGCTTCAATCAGGCCTGGTGCAGGTGATTCGACAGGATTACTTGTAGGCTTCATGTGAGGTCACTTTGGGTGGCTCAAAGGCACTTGAATTTTCTCTTGCCTCTTTCTTTTCTTTCTCTCCAATGGTTGCTCTGCCTCTTTGGCACTTGTGTCCTAGATCTCCGACGGTCTCTGTGGTAGTGGTGCAGGCATATCTTCGATCGCTACTTCTTCTTCTTCCTCTGAGGCATATTTAGCTCCTCCTGGGCTTTCGCCTGACCCTGGGGTAGCTGGAGAAACAAAATCTGCAAAGGATATAGACTTCTAGGTTTCAACATTAGTGTCATAAAGAATCATGAAGTCTTTATCTGATGCTAAGAGTCCATAAGAGTTCCATTTTTGGCGATGGACTCTCATTATCCACCATTCCCAAAGTTTTTCCTCGCTCCAATTCTTTACTTCTTCCTTCAAATCGTCCCTTTCCTTTTTCCAAAATGTGGAGCTTGGAGTCGGGAGGGGATACTTATCAGGGTCAAACTCGACCTCCATGGGGTAGAACTCATGCCACGGAGGCAATGTCCTCATTCTTTCCAAATGCCACTCCAGATATTTCCCATTGGGGTTATTCCTTTGTTCCACAACTTCGGGGTGGGGGCAGATGTGGAAGTTCTTGAATTTTAAATGATCCCTCATCACGCCCAAAGGATCATAGAGCCATTCTTTGAGGAATCTGGAGTAGGCCAAAATCGATAAGCTTTTCCTCTAGGAAAACGTTCTGTTTTAGGGCAAAGACTTCGATCACGCCCATCCTGAAGGGGAAGTCACAGGTATGTGCCCACTTTCGGTCGTGACCGTATACTGCATTTGTAGAGTCGCTCTGTCGAGCGACTTCCAATGCGAATTGATATTTGGAGGGGTATACTAGTAATAGGAAGGGCTTCCCTATGAAACCGAACAGGCGAATCACTAGTCCCTGTGTCAATTGGAAAATGCCTCCTTTTTTTCCCTACACCACTCTATCTCTTAAACTGAGTGGTACCTGAGGACAAGAACATTTTAACAGATGCATGGCAGGTCCCAAAAATTGCTGATTAAAAGGATAATAGGACTCTGCCCTCAATAATAGGGGAGTCCATTGATACACTGGTAAAATATTTCCATCCTTGCCTCTTGGAGAAATGGCGATATGGGGAAATCGCTTATGAACCTGGTAGAAGTACAACCAGACAAGAAAAGAATAGGGTGTGAAGTACTGGCCTGTTGTCGAATTCTTCATGCTAGTGAGCCTTGTATGCAAGGTTCGGGCCACCCATTTTGCCCAGTCAAAGAAAACTAGGTTGGTGTTTGGCCTTGAAGCATTAGGGGCATAAAACTCCCCTCTTGAAATGCATTCGGCCAAAGACACCTTCCAGGGCTGTACTGAAGCATCTGTTGACAAGCCCACCACCCATGCAATGATGGAGAAAATATCGGTGTTTTTGAAGGCCTCCAAGGGTAAGGGCATCTGGGGCAACTTGTTTGAAGGTAGCCCGCTCTTGAGATTCTCGCGCAAGAATTTCAATATGTAGCTATTAGAGGTGAATCTCTCCATTTGTTTGCTTAAGATGACATTACGAACCGAATAGCCTTTGGGCGGATCTTGCTGTGGTGCGAAGGCTGCTTATACATCTTCCTTCAAGACGAAAAACAATTTGTGACCTGAAGCATCTAACACTTGCCTGGATGCAAGTTGGTAATTTTGTTCGATAGCATGGATCAGCTCAGGACAATGGTGAGTAAGCAGGGTTAAAAACCAGTAAATCTGGGAGTAATATGCAGCAGCTTTCTTATTTTCTAGGGTGAGTCTGCTTGTCATGAACTCTATGGTGCGTCGGAGATCAGATACACCCTTAGAGAGTTGTGTGTCTCTAATCTTCTCCCACCCATAAATTGGTGGTTCCACAAGCTGTTCTTCCTTTGAGTCGTCCCCTTCTTCCATTGGCTGCTTTTTGGGGCAAGGGGGGAGGCTTAGCTTCTTCGGAATACGTTTTTTCTCTTCCTTGCCCTTCTTTGTTTTTTTGGGGCCTGCAACTTCGGGCTCTTTCCCCTTCTCCTTGGAGTTTTTATTTCCCATGTTGCAAGTGATAGCGGCAGAGTTCTTGATATAGAGAGCTTCAATGCAAATGGCCAGATGTAGAGGATAGGAGGATTGCAGAGTATCTGAAGGTTCTTAGTCTAGTTTGAACTGATGGACAAATAACTTCCCTCTTGCTAGGAATTCATGTTTTATAACCTAAAAAAGGCAACCACCTGAATTTATGGCACCTACTAAATTAAATTTACACCTTGGATGGAAGAGGCTGCCGTATTCTTAAATTGATTCTACAGCGACGTGGTACACAGGGCTACACGCTTTGATGATTACACTTTCTACTGGAGACACAACCCGCTGCCACTTCGTACCTTGGTGCGAGCTTTTATTTTCCCTTTTTCTAACTAAATTACCTCAGGAAGTGCTCCACCACCTTTTGCCTTAAATTCGTTCGTTTTGAAATCCTTTCAAAGTTGCTGTCGACATGTTCTCTGAGGCACGTTTCAAATTCTCCACCTCGTGCGTGGTCGGTTCGGCGAAGTTGAAATTAATGTCGAAAATGCTTCACGGTGGACCTTTGGTTTGGACTGCCTTTCGACACTTCGGGCCCGAAGTACTTTCCTTTTGCCGTGCTGATACTTGCTTTGGAAACTGCTTTGCAAGAGTTCTTTTAAAATCTACTTCGCAAAAAACTTGCTCGAAGTAGTTGCTGAAAATACTTCGGGTGCGAAGCTCTTCTTTTTTTTTAAAGAAAGGAATTGAAACTCAGCGATGAAAAGTCTTCAGATGAAGACCATTGATAGAGATCGGCAAAACCTGTCCATCTGCATATTTGAGGATGAAAGAGTTGGCCGAGTTTACCTTCATAATTTCGAACGAACCATCCCAGAAAGCATCCATCTTGTCGTGATTCCCAGGATTGGCCTTCCAGGCATCCCACTTCAATACCAGATCTCCCACATTGAATGTGCGATCGGATGACTTTTTCTTGAACCAATCTTGAGTGACCTGAGCATGCTTAGCGAAGTTCTGGTATGCTTCTTTGCGATCTTCCTCTAGTTGTAGCAGCTGAGCTAATCTATTTTCCATTGGGCTAACTCCATCTTCTGCTTCTAACAGCTGTAGTGCAGGGATCTCCACATGGATGGGTAAGATGGCCTCCTTGCCATAGACCAGGGCATAAGGTGAAGTCTTGATTGACTTCTTGATAGAAATTCGATCAGCCCACAAGGCCCGATCTAGAAGGAGATGCCAAGTCCTTTTGTTTGCCTCTATGAGCTTTCTTAGCACCCTCAACAAAGTCTTATTGGTGGATTCTGCCAAGTCATTGCCCTACGGATAGTAGTTGGAGGATACTTTATGGTATATCTCATATTTGTAGAGGAATTCATTGATTTTGGTGCCTGTGAAGTCGGGGCCATTATCCGTGATGATTGCTTCGGGGATGCCGAACCTGGTGATCAACCCTTCTAGAAAGGTGATTACAGTCTCTTGATCTACGTGCTTTGTAGGAATTGCTTTGGCCCACCTGGTGAAGTAGTCAGTCGCAGTCAATATGAATTTATGCCCAGTGGAGGAGTTTGGCGATATGACCCCTATAAAATCTAGCCCCCATTGTTGAAATGGGGTCTCTACTTGTATCGGTTGGAGGGGCATTGCAGCATTTTTGTTTTGGCCGGTGAACCTCTGACACTGCTCGCATTTGCGACAAACTACGAAGGCATAGAAAAAGAGTGTGGGCCAATAATAATTTGCCTATATGATCTTTAGCATCATTGTTCTCCCCACGAAGTGACCTCCAGATAGTCCTAAATGAAATTCTCCCAGAACTCTCCTTTTATCATCATCTTTGATGCACCTGAGAAGGACCCCATCAATGTTTTTGAAAAATAGGCCTTCAGGGCGTAGAGTGTATCGAGAGGACCGCATCCTAAAGTGTCTTCGATGTGATGCATTTAGATGTGAGGGACATCTGCCAATGTTGAAGTAGTCGACTATCTCATTAACCCAATATTTCTCATCCCCTTCCTGGTTCGCGAAGCATCCTTCTGCCAACGCGTCATCCCCTTGAGGTTCTATATCTTCGACCGCTGTGCTCCTTGCCAATTCTTGACACAAGGCATGATCGTGAACCAGTTTGGTAGGCTTGATATCAATGTCAAATTCTTGTATCTTGTTTACCCAACCGACTCTCTTGCTTTCCAATTCTCCTTAGATTATGAAATTATGCACATCAGGGTGAATGACAAAAATTGTGACTCGACTTTGGGAGATGAACTGCTTGAACTTCCTTAGTGATTTCATTACTACATGCACTTGACGTTCTATGAAATTATATCTTTCTTCATGGGGATTGATCACCTGACTCAGAAACGCGATGGGACACTCTTCGCCATCTTCCCCCTTTTGTGTCAGGATAGCAACATAGCTCTCGAGCTCTCCTATGGCATAAAAGATAAAATCTCGACTGTAGTCAGGTTTGATCAGGACCGGTGACTGAGTGATTTCGACCTTAATCTCTTCGAATGCCTCCTTTATTTCTTCCATCCAGGCGAATTCGACACCCTTCTTCAAAAGCTCGGACATTGGCTTGATGACTTGGGCAAAATTAGGGATGAACTTCCTTACAAAGTTGATTTGGCCAAAAAATATTGCAGTCCTTTCTTGTCTACTGGGAGTGGGAGCTTTGTTAGAGCCTCGGATTTGTCCAGATATATAGCAAGGCCCTTTTATGATATCACGTGTCCCAACAACTTTCCTTCGCTGACTACGAATATGGACTTCTTTGGATTGATTGAGATGCCAAACTCTCGACATTTTTCAAAAATTTGTTGTAGATGTATGGGGTGATCTTCCCTTATTCGGGAGAAGATGGTCATGTCATCTAGATAGATGATGATAACCTTATTCAGTAGCTCACCAAAAGCAAGATCCATTACCCTCTGGAAAGTTGCACTAGCATTCGAAAGGTCAAATGGCATTCGCTGGTAAGCAAATGTTCCCCACTTGGTGGTGAACACTGTTTTATGCTGGTCTTCATTCTTGACCTAGATCTGGTTATATCCAGAGAAACCATTGAGCATGGAGAAGCATTGAGCTCCAGCCATCGAGTGCAAGATTTGATCGATTTGCGGAAGAGGATAGTGGTCCTTGAGAAAAGCTTGTTTCAGGTTGCGAAAGTCCATGCATAACCATATATCTCCATTCTTTTTTCTAACGGGGACTAAATTTGCTACCCATGAATAATGCTTGATGGGATATATTATCTTCGCCTTGAGCATTTTCAAAAGTTTGGCCTTCATCAGGATCTTGATTTTCGGGTTGACTAGACTTTGCTTTTGTCGAAAGGGTTTGACCCCCTCCTGTAATTCAATTATGTGTTGAACCAGCTGTCGATTGTATCCCCTAAGGTCTTTAGAAGACCAATCAATTATGTCTAGATACTTTCTGCACAGAGTCTGGATCTGTTCTATCTCTTCAGAAGTGCAGTCAGTTCCAACTTTTATTGTCTTTCCAGGTTCAATCTCTAAATATCGATACTGCTTTTCATTGACCTTAATCATGTGAGAGAGTGCTCGATCATTCTGATCAAAGAGGCTTTCAAGAGTGATCAGTCCTTTGGGAATGTGGTTATTATTTAATTGAACCAGCCCTTCATATTCCTCTTCATCAGAGCTTCTATATTCGACTGTGGCGGCTTATTGGATCATGAAATTCACAATCTGCTTGTCATTGTCAAAGACTTGCCAATGCAGATCTTTGTCTGGGATAGAGGGTCTATAGATCATCCTCATAGCTTTGGGCTTGTGCACCATGTATTCTACTGGAGAGTACTTGGCTGCGATGGATGCCAGAACATCAGCATGTCGGTTCTTTTCTCTCGGGATAGACTACAGATTGAGAGATTCGAACTGGTTGAATAAGTCCCATACCCTATTGCGGTATGAATTTAAATAATGCTTCTTTGAAGTACACTTATTTGTGACTTGGTTGCAAACCAGTTCGGAATCCCCAAAGATTTGGAGTTGCTTTATGCCTAACTTGTTAGCCTTCTTGAGTCCTAGGCATAATGCTTCATATTCTACTGCATTGTTGGTGCAGCTCCATAACAACCGGTAGCAATACTCCTTTTGCTCTCCGGATGGTGAGACTAGAAGGATTCCTGCCCTGGTACCATTTTTACATCGGGCACCGTCAAAGAACAAATTCCATAGTCCTTCTTGAGAACTTGTTTTATTTTCTGGTTGGGAGTGTTTTTCAGGCTTGGTGATCGCATAAAATCCTATCTCGGTCTCCACCATGGCGTTAAAGTCCACCAATGAGAACTCATATTCATAACTTAGTTGCGCAAGATATTCCTTGACCAGGTCTACCTACTCTATTTCCTCCACTATTGCATTCACTGGATCGCTACTTTCTTCTTCGGACATCTTCTGCACAAGAAAGGAAGAAGGCTTTTCATTATAGATCTTCACATTCTTTCCTCTGAATGGGATCTCCATATGAGAGTAATCCATGGACAAATATTCGTCTAGCTTTGCCGTGAATTCCCTTGACAAGCACATACTGAAATAAGGCTCTAAGTCGACTACTACTACCTCTTGTATGACCATGATTTGAGGCATCTTATGTAGTCGGATAGGAATGTCTTTGATCACCCCTACAATATTTACTGGGGTTCCATCCAACTAGAGTACACCTTGGCTGCTTCGCATATATTCCATTCCTATTTCTTCGTAGACTGCTCTTGGCATGACTGTTGTAGCGGCCCTAGAGTCAATCATGCAGTTATGTACAATATACCCTTCCATTTGTAGGGATAAGTAGAACAGAGGTGGCCTATTTTTCCCCATGATGTATGTGGATAGGGTATGCACAAGAGCAAGCGGTGTTGCCTTTTTTGCTTTGATTGTCTTCAATGATTCTTGTAGCAGGTCTACTTGTCTAGGTAGATGCAGTGCGTCGTACAAGCTGATTTTGGTTGGAATCTTCTTTAGCTCCTCTACAATGTTGTACGTCAGGTTTTTGAGCACTTTGGGTTCCTTTCTAGGTTCATATCTGGTGCAATACTACTCCGTAGCTTCAACTCTTTGTTGCTTAGTTAGTGAAGGAAACTTGAGCTTTTCCTTAGCCTGCTCCTTAGTTTCTGCCTGAGGTGGTTCGATAGAGGCCTTTTGAGCAGTTTCTTTGATTGGTGTAGGCGGAGGAGCTTTGTTTGCAGTCGAAGAAGATGATTGTCCTTTCTCGGGTCGGTCGTCCCCTTTTAAGGGAGCCATCTGAGTAGCATCTACTTCTATTGCCTTCTTTCCTCCTATGGTAAGCATAGCAATCGGCTCCTCCTCGCCAATTGTCAGGTTCTGACTCATTTGCCTAATGATGTTGACTTGACCGCTATGACTACTGCTTGTCAGCATTTGTACATAGTGTTGGTGCAGCGTGTAGGTATTTTCTTCATGCGGATCATTGCACATGGAGCACCAATATACATAATCGAAAGTGCTTGGAGCTTCATCAATTACAACATTTCTCGTCAAAGCTTTCCCTTGCTGGATTGCTTGGTCTTTGGTAAGCGCAGGCGTAGGATAAGATCTTCTCGATAGGAATTCCTATTGCACTTGCTTCTTCTTCACAATGGTCATGTCATTGGACAACATCTGAACTATAGAGTTTAGATACTGCATCTCTTGCAGAATTTTAGTTTGTATATCATCGGTTTTTGAAACGAGTGGTAATGAAGCCATCATCGATATTGGAGGCAGCGCGGGGTGTTGAGGTGGTGCTGGTAGTACGGGAAATGCTGAAGTGATAGTGGGCTATGGAGTTGAAAATGTAGGGAAATGAATTTGTGGAGCGGTGATTTGAGACACAATAGGATTTGGGTTCCAAGATGAGATCGGGAGTGTAGGGGTTGTAGAGGTTTGCGAGGCGGCTACGCTTGCATACTGGAATTTAAGGAATTCGAGAAGTATGGGCATCGACATCCTTTGGGGAAGCTTGCCCACAACTATCAAATCCATTTCTGCCCTCTTGGCTAACTCATACAACTTGGGAAAAGTATTAACGTTAGAATATCTTACCATGAGACTAATATCGGGATTGAAATCCCGAAGGAAATAGAGTGCTGTAGCTTCGTCGGTTGGCCGAAGTCCAACTGACACTCTCTGCCAGGTTTGAGCAAACCTAACATTGAAATTTGTGATTTCTTCTTGTGGATGCCTCTTGATCAAAGTGAACTGATGCAGGAGAGAGGTAGGATCGAAAGACTCATTGAAGTTTCCCATCATTTGCCCAGCTAACTAGTCCCATCCCATAATACTACCGGGTGGTAGAGATCTATACCAGTAGAGGAGTTTTACTCTAAGGGAAAGAACCAGAAGCTTTACCATAATTTGCTCTTTTGTAATGTCGTGGATCGCCGCCAGAGATATTATGTCTTGGATATGCTCCAGAGCAGTCTTCCCAATTCCATCAAACATTGGGATCTTTTTTATGGCAGCAGGTGACACTTGCCCTTGTCTCGCTAGATTCAGTGGTGACAAAGAATCCCATGCTGGGCACAACCTGGGTGACGGTGGCTGCTCCATTTACTGTTGTTGTTGTTGCTGTGACATACTTGGTCCTGGATTTTGAGAAACAAGTATTCCCGAAGCTCCCCCTTGATTGCTAATAGGATGACTAATAGGAATGGAGGCACTAGGGCACTTCGGTGAGTTGGGAGGATTGGGAGGAAAGTTAAATGCTATGCTATAAGAAGTTAGGCCTTGTTCATCGATAGCAGCCTCTTGCGCAGACGTTCCTCATAATAGTGACTCAGGGGTGACCAACCTTGATCACTCCCCAAAGGTGTCGATATCTACCTCGAAGAACTCAGTTTCCTCTCCCCTATTCTTAACTCTCCATCTTGTTTGCATGAAGGCACAGAATTTTGGTACTGGTCTTTACGACTTAATATTCTTGGGTAAATAGAGATGTCAGATGCTAAGAGTCTTTCAGTAATGAGAGCATCGATTCTCACTACCACTAGTCAGGTGAGACTGACCGGGTCACACCGGGAACTGGTTAGAACTATTGGCCCCGATGAAGACGGGTTTGGTGTTTAAAATATGGGATCTTGACTGGTTATGGATCTTACTGGGATAGACACAGTCGGTCCCACCGGGCGTGCCAAAAATTGTTGGTCATTAAATTTGCCTAGGAAAGGATTTTGGGTAAGTGTATGCGCCCTAGACCTGGACCAACATTGAAAATCTGAAGAGAAGAGATGCCCCTCGTGCCAATATCCTGAGAAATTCCAGATCCTATGCTAAACTACTCGGGTGTTTGAGATAAGGGTGCAGGAAAGAGATGAAAGAGTAAGGGTTAGAGAAATCAGTAGTTTAAAGTGGGAGATAACATGAAGCATGATCACTAACTAGCTGCTTGAATAGAAGAAAAGAATACCAAGAATAAATAGAAGAAGTGCAATATCAACCTCCCTATGTATCCTTCAGGCGAGTTTCAGGGTACATTCCTCGATCGCACATCGGATGCAGAGTTCAGCATCTTAGTATACAAACAAAGAAAGGCAAAAGAATCAAGCACAGAAGGTAGCATAAAAGAAAGCCAGTACGACATTTTCCCTTCCTATGTATCCTCCAGACGAGTTTTAGGGTACAATTCTCGATCGCACACTAGACGCAGGGTTCAGCATCTCAGTATACAAACGAAGAAAGACAAAAGAATCAAGCACATAAGACAGCATAAAGAAAGGAATTGAGCCCAAAGCTCTTTAGTATTAATCGCAAGACATCAAGTTACAACAACTTTCTAGCAGATAGTTCCCCCCTTTTCTATTATAATGCCTGGGTTTTTATAGAGGACCCGGGCCTTTGAGTCATAATTACACAATAAGAAGTATGCCCTTGAGCCCTAAGAATTTGGCTCCTCGAGGCTCTCATGATCGAGCTCTCAAATTTGTTACCAAAACTAGAAACTGTGACCGGGTCAACCATGGAAAGATGCATTGATGAGCCGTCTAGACGTCCTTGGTCTTCAGGTGCGATGCTCGAGTGGCCACCATGCTTGCAGGGCTCTTTATCATGGCCTGATACTTTGTTTTTGATTACCAAAAATGAGCAGCGAGCTTACCGAGCACAAAAAATTGCATTTATGAGGCACTTGATTACCTCGGGAAAATACCCAGCTTAGAACGCGTGCCCATGAAGCGCTTCGCTAAGTATTCATTCACAACTTCACTTTGCAATGGTTCTGAGCCGAAGCAAAAACTCCTCCTTGGTTTGTACTTCACAAAATTGAGCTTCGCAAAAGTACTTCAGGGGTGGTGAATGCCGAAGTATATCTGCTTCACAAAATAGGCCTCTTCGTCCTTGTGCTTCGCTGATGAAATTTCTTCGCTGACACTTTGGAGAAATATTTTGCTGTGATCCTCTTTCAAAACTGTGGTTCGGGAAGGATTCGGCCGAAGCAATTTTCCTTAATGATGTTGCATTCTTCATGTCCTCAGTCGCTTCGAGTAGAAGTACTTCACACGGAAGCTAGCCGAAGCGGATGCTTCGGAATGACTTTCTGCGAAGTAAAAATGATTCGCTGATGGAGGGACCCGAAGTGGGTGTTTCGGCAACTTTCTGGCAAAGTATTTTCAATGATCCTTTGAGTTCCACCTCATAGAAATCTCGCCCGAAGTAGCTGCTGGAAATGCTTTGAGTGCGAAGTAGTTTCATTCTTCCTCCTTTGTATTTTACTTCGACAACGCCGCTTCTCAGAAATCTTGCCTGAAGTAGCTGCTGGAAATGCTTCGAGTCCGAAGTAGTTTCATTCTTCCTCCTTTGTATTTTACTTTGGCAAAGCCGCTTAGAAATCTCACCCGAAGTAGCTGTTGGAAATGCTTCGGGTCCAAAGTAGTTTCTTTCTTCCTCCTTTGTATTTTACTTCGGCAACGCCGCTTCGCAAAAATCTCGCCCGAAGTAGCTTCTGGAAATGCTTCGGGTCCAAAGTAGTTTCTTGCCTTAGCCAGTTTAGACCGCGGTCTGGACCTTCCTTTTTTGGCAAAGTTGTTCTTTTGAACGTCGCTTCGCTCAACTTTCTCCCGAAGTAATGGTTTGAAGCGCTTAGGGCCCGAAGTTATTTTTATCGCTATATTTGTATTCTTCTTTGGCAATTCTACTTCGCAAAAATTTCACCTGAAGTAGTGCTGAAAATGCTTCGGGTGCGAAGCTCTTCTCATTTTCAAAGTTTTTTTCTCTAGCCTATTTGACAACGAAGCTTTGTCTTTTCTCTTTTATATACAAAGGGGTGGCATTGAAAGCCAAAATTGCTGTAAATTTTCAAATAAAAAAAACAACAAGAAAAACTTTACAAAACACTGTACAAAATTTGTTTTCCTTTTCTACCCCTTAATGTGACAAAATTGTCAACAATAACTACATGGGAAAAAAATTCCAAAGGTCATAAAAATACATAACAAAATATTTACTAAATATAATGATTTTCTATTTTTAGATATTCATGGCCAAAATACATTTATAGCCAAGTTGATACATCAGTAGAAGACAAAAGACGAGGAAAATTCATGTATACGTAATTTTTATTTAATATGCACATTGTAACTTATGGAAGGTGAACCACCATGTTTCCATATGGATGACCTTCTAATTGATGGAATGTGAACCACTGCATTTCCATGCAGGTGACCTTTCGTATTCAATACAATGGATCTCCAACACAACAAAAATATTGTATAAAGAGAGATGCATCCCTAACTATAAAAGGCATGAGTAGTGGATGCAATGTTATAGCCTCAAATCTCTTAGATATTTCTTGTATGTTACTCTCTTTTGTTAGCAATAAAATTATTTTGTTATTTTGCTTATGTTTCTATGTTCTAATTTGTTATACTTTGTTTTTTCTAAATTGCAGTCTTTCTTAATCTTCTTTAACTTCAAATTCCTTGTTTTAGATCATTTGAATTGAATACCAATTTCAAAAATCTCTTAGACTCTTACAAAATTTAAAGTGGATTTTACACAAATTTTGTAGCAAAACTCAAGTCTTATCACATTTCAAAAGAAAGACAAACACAATCACTTTTATTTGCTTTTAAATTGCATTCAAAGATGTCACTTAATTTTCAAAAAATATTCATACCCAGGTTCATGTTAATTTTCAGAAAGGTAAAAGCAAGCCAAAAAATAATAAAACATACTAAAATTATCACTTTCTTGAGGGTTGGAATAGAATAAAAAAATAGGTATCTTGTAAGGTGAATCTCCACAAATTCATAGATAGGAGGAAGCTACAAGACAGCTCTATTGGTTTTTGCTCATTTCTTCTTCATAAATGATGGATATTGATGTCTTCTCTCTTGTGAATTTTAGTCTTAATGTTGCTTTTTTCCGGTAGTCCCCATTATGATAAAAAAGATCTTATTTAAAGAAATACCTTGGTCTAAATTCATTGTTCTCCCCAAATAAGTAACTGCTTCATATAGAAAATATCACAATGGAAATGTTTCAAAATAGAATGTTCCCACATAAAATTGGTTTTTCCACCAAAATTATATGCCCAAAATGTTATTATTTATTATTTTCATATATGTATGATCTTCCAACTCATAAACAACAATAAATATTACTAGATATATTATGGTAGGATTGCCTACTCATTGGTCAGTATCTAATGATCTCTCCCCAATGATACTCTCCCTCCTATTCATAATAAAAGGTGACTTCTATCAAACACTACAAAAACAAATAAAATTAGATATATTTTAGTGTAATAAAATCAAGAGTCTATCATGTATAATTGCCAACTCGATATTTACAACATTAAATATAAATTGCATGTCATGCACAAGTTCATATAGCTCTCATATTTTATAAGAATAGGTAGAATTTAAATTGATATTTAAATTTTATTATTATTTGGGATGTGACAATGTGAACTATCGCATAGGAAAAGAAATCTTTAGAGGGTGTTGAAAACCTTCAATCCTCCTCTTCAACCATATTTTGGAAATCATAAATCAAATTTAAAGGTACTCCACAATTCACAAAATGAGATTTTGTTTTTAATAGCAACCACAATTTTTCATCTCTAATAGACCGACTACTCAACTATTTGCAGAGCCCAAGCCCTCCACAAGAACCCAAATAAACCATGATTTAGGAGGTCTACGCTAGGCATGCTGAATAGACTCTTGAAGAATCCAAATATCTAGCCCAAAAAAATTAATATTTTTTTCACGATGTAATATAAAGTAAATAATTTGAAAACCAAATATGTATTATTTTGAAAATAAAAATTTAAATAATTATTTTTTTAAATAAACAACTATCAAGTTGGGCTATATGCTAATTTTTTTAATGTCTTTTGCATGATATTTAATGAACTTGGGAATTGTTAACAAAATCATGTCTAAAGCAAGGCCTGGAATGTCATCCATCTTGTTTTCCTAGAAATAATAATATAGGGGTAGTTTCCATCTTCCTTGGAAGAGAGAGATTGAAAAAAACTGATGAATATATAACAAGTATCAATAATGAACTCTATAAAGTAGGGGTCACAATGAGATCCTTTAATTCCAATCCATAGAAAACCATATTATTTATATATATAGAGAGAGAGAGGTTTGGATGTTTTTGTCTTGGTACGAAAATGAAATGATTTTAACTACATCCACGAGACCAAAATAATTTATCAATCAAAGAGCTTTAATACAAGATGAGGTATTGTATACAACCCTACTCTCTTTTAGATTCAATCTTGGATCTCCTATTTAAAGATTCAAAGTTTAACATCCAAGAAAAAATTGTACAACAAAGTCAAAAACTCAACATCTGCTTGTCATCTTTTAAAGTGTGTTTCTTTTGTTGTTGATTTTGATAAGAAGTTTTCTTATTTTTCTATTCTCAAATCTTCAAAAAGTTCCATTAGTGAATTTACTTTTAGAGTGTCCTGATATGCAATGTTGATGTTCTTGTATATTTCACATTCCGTGACAAAATATTTTTTGATCTCCACTACTACTATACAAAAGATATTCATTCTGGCCATGCCTCTTGAGGAATTGTCCATCTCCTAGTTTTGCATTTGAGATGGTGTGAACTAGATCTTAGTTGGGTTATAAGAATTTTTTATTCCATTTGATATTTTCATCTATTTGCTTCTTTTGGTTAAATTCATAGTTTGGGTTGAATTTGTTGATGTATAATTTTTTTTCCTTCCTAAATTTTTAGTCCACATGACAAGTCTGAATTTTTTCCTCATATTATTTGATTCCTTTGTTGGAATTTGGAACCCTATCAAATTTAATGCTTCATTTTTGCATCCATTTATTATATTGTTTCATCCACGTGTATTTTATTCTTTTTAGTGTTTCTTTGATTACCTATTTTGGCAACCTTCTATCTTCCATTATTTTTTTAGGTACCCCAATAGACTTATCATAGCTTCTTCTTGTAGTGTAAAAGTCCCTATTTTAGCAAGTAAAATCTCATATGGGATTGATGCTTTAATTCTAAAACTATTTGTAATCAGTCGCTTTTGAATTATTTCTATTTGTCTCTATTTAAATTTGATGTTTTGCCAACCCACACCTCACTTCTATATAGCACCATTAGAATAATCAATAACCAAAAATTGATCCTAATGGTTTTCCAATCCCATAGCTCTATTTTTTTATCTCTATTTAGCAATGAGTAAAGTGCCCTCCATCTTACTTGTATTTATTTCATCCTACATGTTCCTCAATTGAGTTTGCTTTGAAAATCTAACCCAAGGTATTTGTATTCTATTAATACCTCTAAAGGATTTCCTTTAAATACAATATGTGGTTGTTTTTTCTCTCTAAGTAGAGAATATCATAATTTTAGTCTTGTTAGTGTTTACCTACACCCCAAATTCTTTACAAAAATGATCTAAAGCTTTTAGATGTTCTTTTAAACTTTCAAGTGTCTTGTCAATCAATATGAGGTCATCGACATAAACAAGAAGTTTCACTACATAATTAGTCAATTGTATTCCCTGGCCTCCCATCATTTCTACCTATTCCTCCAATTTGTCAATGTAAAGGTCAAATAAAGTAGGTGACAATGGGAAACCCTATTCCACCCCAATATCTCTCCTAAAACACTATTATAGTCCTCTTGGAGTTTTGATTTTTTCCACTGTCTGCTTATAAAGTTTGTGTATAACTGCTCTATAATTGGTTGGTACACCGATTTCTTCCATTATTTTCCATAGTTTACCTCTAGAAACTATGTCAAAATATATTCTAAATTCCACAAAAAAATAATAAAATTCTCATATTTCATTCCATATCCTCTCTATTTGGTGTCTTAAAGTAATGTAGTGATTTATTGTTGGATAATTTGGTCTAAATCGTACTTGATTTACTTTCTTTCATTTTCTTCCCACTAACTAATTTTGCTTTCTACTATACTACCAAATAATTTTGCAAAAAGAGGATTAATCATGATGGTGTTGTAATTTAAAGGATTGTTGGTATCTCCATTTTTATGAAATTGTATGACTAGGCTAGTTATCCATTTCAAGTTATCCATTTCAGTGGAAAGCTTTCTTTAATGATGTCATGAAAAAAAGTTTGGATGTGTGGTGCTAAAGATGCCAATCCCACACTTGAGATGTTTGGCTTGCAAACCATCCATATCCCGAGCTTAACATGTTATTTTCATAATGCCCTCCACATTTATCAAAGAAAGAAATTCCTCAATTGTGTCAATTATAAGAGGTGTATCTTTTTTTATTTCTCTCATGTATTTGCTTATCATACTGCAACTATTGTCTGCTTGTAATATTGGTTTTGTGTGCATTTTTCTTTGTTGTAGTAGCTAGCTCTTTTCAAAGATGTCTTGGGCTATTCTTTGCAAGATATATCAAATATGTTTACCTTAATCTTATGTATTCTTCCTTTTTTGTTTTCCCTAGCTATTTAAATATCTTGTTACTTGTTTTATTTTTGTCTAGTTTTTTCAAAGGTCTCCTTATTGCTTTGTATTTTTCATCATACCATGGTTTTTTAGGGAATATTTCATGTTTTATTTTCTTGGGTTTTAATTTTTTTCATGGTTCCAAGATTTCTCTAACTATATCCATCAGTTTACTACTATCAAAAGTATAAGTTTGAAAAATGTCTATCCTCTTTCTTTCCTCTTTTTGCATAATATACTTGAGTGGTAGTTTAGAAGTTTTCTTAATTTTCTTTATCATAGATATGTTTCATGTTGTATTTCCTTTAGCTACTTGTATATGTTCTTCTTGCCCATTTTTTTACATTTGTATCATTATGTACATTGGGTTGTGATCATTTTTCTTTTTAAAGTAGAGTTTTGAAAAGGTTACCCTTTATCTTTTACATTGATTTAGTCACATTGAGCTATTTGATGTCGTTAATATTTGAACCTTGGTGTACACTACATCAACTATTTGTCTCAACCATTGAACCAAGGACCATTGGCAAAATTTAAGTTGAAAATGTAGATTTTTTGTGAGGGGTTTTGGTCCCCTTGTAATGAGTGGGGTTTGAACCTTGGACCTCCCCAAAGAGAGACCAACCCTTACCATTGTTGTAAGCTTGTAGTTCACTTTAAAAAAAGAGAGTTAAAATTACAAGTTTATATGAGGGGTCTTGGCAAGGTTATGCATAACGACTAATCATCATTAATTAATGAATATTTGGATTTTTAAAATTTAGAATTGGCTAATATGGGGACCCTTGATTGAGGCCCATTAGCCCAAAATTTCTAGGTGCAAAAATATTTTTGGGTTGGCTCACCCCAATTTTATAATAATTTGACCATTTTAAGTTTAAATTGCCAACATTACCCCCGATAATAGGGGACCTTTTCTCCTTGAAATTATAAAAAAAATTATTTACATTGACAAAATCGCCTATTATACCCCCAATATATATACTTAATGTGATAGCGATATTCCTACATCTTAAACATTGTGCTAGGTACCTAAGTATATGCATGTGGAGATATAATATAATATTGTATTATGACATGGGTCACACATAAAATTATAATAATATTTAACATAATGTCATATTATAATATTATGCACTTTGTAACTCATGGAAGGTGAACCACCACATGGGTGACCTTGTAACTTTTGGAATCTGAACCGGAACATTCTTGTATAAAGAGAGATGTACCCCCATTGTAAAAAATAATTCATATATGAAGTATTCTTGTAGAAGTCTTGGCTTGTGGAGCTAGATATCTTGTGGAGTGATTTCCTTCTAATAAGAAGCATTGTATGGTGTTGCCCTACCTCAAGGGTATTATCAATCTCTATTTTATTGTATGGATTATTATTGTGCAATTTATTTGTGGATGCATGTTGAATATTTATGCATATTGGTGAATGATTTATGGTAATGAGAAGAGAGGTTCTTAACATTTGGATTATTATTAGAAGTCTTGGCTCATGGAGCTAGAGATCTTGTGGAGTGGCTTCCTTCCAATAAGGAGCATTGTACGGTGTTGTCCTACCTCAAGGTATTATCATTCTCTTTTATTGTGTGGATATTTATTATGCAATTGTGGATGCATGTTGAATATATTTATATTTTGGTGAATGATTTATTGTTGATAAGAAGATAGGTTCTTAACATTTGGTATCATACCAATGATTCGGATAAAGTGGGGTTGTTTTTACAAAGCTAGGGCACGTTTGTCATAAAAACATCACATTTTGTGGGAGCCATATTTTTTAGCAATAATTTTCAAAAGGTTTTTGCACCATTGTGTAGATCTTTTTAAGTAGTATAAAATAACTGCTCATTTGTTAATTTATGATAAGTATTGAGAAAGTTATGGTTGTTTGAAGTTAGGTTATTTGTATTGTTTTTGGGCCACATTAAGTTTTTGCAAAATTAAAAAAATAATAATTGTATTAAATTTTTTAGTAGTCATTTTTAGAATATTTTGGCACCAGTATTTAGATTTTTTTTATTACTATAAAAATGACTACTCATTTGATAAATTCTTATAGGTATTGAGAGAGTTACAACTATTTGAAATTGAGATATTTGTGTTGTTTTTTGGTTGCGTGAATGTTTTTCAAAAGATTTTTTTTTTTTTATAGCAATCATACTTTTGCATCAACATATAGGTTATTTTAATTACTACAATAATTACTACTCACTTATTAAATTTTGATAAGTATTGAGAGAGTTATAGTTGTTGCAAGTTGGGCTTTTGGTGTTGATTTTGGGTTGCACAAAAAATTCATGCAAAAAGAAAAAATTCATCTCTCAATCCAGATAAGAAAATCAGTTGTCATTTGACTTGTTTTGAATTTGTTTTAAAAATTTCATTGTCTGAAGCAAGGAATAGATAAGATTTGAGAAATTTTAATTTTTGAGAATTTTTGGTTATTTAAAACCCTATCTACTTTGAAAAAAAAAGTCATGGAGTTACCAAAATTCTCTAAAAAAATTGATATTGATGCAAGGGAATGGTTGAAAATATTTAAATTTTTTAAATTCTATGATTTAGAATGGAAAATTGAGCTTTGCAATGCTTTGAAAGGGGAAGATTTTTCTTGGTTTTCAAAATTTGGTCAAGCCCATAATTATACATTCACATGGGAAGAATTTGAAGTTGCATTTTTTAATAAAATGGGTATTGAAGGAAAATGATAAGGATATGCAAGCCAAGGAAATCACACCTTTGGTGCCAAACAATGTTAAAAAAAAATTGTTTGAATATCAAAAAATTATTTTGCAAGTTCATGGTTGCATCCAAAAGAAAAATGTTATTGTCTCCATAAACCTTAGTAGCAAGCATAATTTCATCAAGAGGGACTTGGTTAATAGTTTGTAAGTCCCAACAACAAAAATTAAAAACAAAAATCTTGAGGATGAGGATGTTCAGATTTTTGAATATCACCGTGGATAAATATGTTTTACACTAAGATTTTTATGCTATTGATATGGGTGATATAGATATTATTCTTGGCTATCCTTGGTTGCATTCTTTGGGCACTATTAACATAAATGTGTAAAATAAATTTATGAAGAAAGAAGATAACTTTGCATGATATTTCTCAACTTAAAGAGCAAGGATTAAGGAAAATCCAAGAAACAATTGTAAGAGAACAAATTGAAGAACACATGAAAGAAATTGTAATAGAATTTGAGGAACTAGTGGCAGAGACCAAAGATGAAGTTAAACCAAAGTCCAAAAAATATCCAGAAGAGAGGAGTGTAAGAGAAGAGCATAAAATAGAGGCATAAAATATTAGATCATATTGTCATCCACATCACCATGAGAGGCAACAATCATGGTGTTAGCTTTTGATGCAGCATGTAATGGGAGATAGCAAACACAAGATGCAGAATAATATGAAATAAAGTAAATCTACGAGATGACTAAAAATATACTATAAATAGAAATGATGGAGATGTTTACAAAAGTAGTTGTGGAGGAAATGAACACTCCATGAATATAGCTACAACTCAAGAATGGGCATTGAGCATATTACACCCCATCACAATACATCACACTGCTACATCATGCCACTCTGGTCTATACTACTTCCTACAATGTAGTTCACTCTCTTGTCTCTATATCTATGTCTATGGCCCTTTATATAGGAAATAGGTTCCTTGGCCAACACTCTACCTAGATGTGCAAGGGACAACTTGCACATATACAACTTGCACTTTGACACTTGTGCATTTATTACATTGCATGTAGTAACTAGATAACTTCCCCCTAAAGTAATCTAATGTCCTAAGTATGTACCAAGAAAGGTACATTTACATTATCCAAATGATGTAATAGTCTATTTCTAACACCCCCTGTATTACATTATTTGGATATTGAAGACTTTAGTCTTCATTGTGGATCTTCTTCCATCGGATAATGGAATTTGTATTCTCCTTCATCGCTTACTGTGATCAGGTTCAGTAGATAATTTATGTCTTCATATGATGCAAAGTAAGTTGTAGCTGGAGGTTCTTCTAGTTGTTGTATGTGTTCAACTGGTTCAGTCTTCATGATGCCAAGTTTCTTTTTAGCATGTTTTTTCTTCCTTTTCCTTCTTCTTCTCTTCTTGTGATTCTGCATTGGTGCTGGTAGAATTTTTGCTTCATGACAAGTTAGTTTATCATCACAATAATATTATTCTTTATCTTGTTCCTTGTGTCGAGCAAGTACAAACACAATTAGTGATAGATACACCATCAGACATTCTTCTAGTGAAAATATAACCAATCTTTGTGAATTCCACCATGTTGTGAAGAGAATATCATGAAGATAACCAATCAATGTTGTAAAGTTACCTTCTTTAGCTTCTTTAAGAAACAAGGAAAATTTCTCTTTGTCACTAATGGATAGATACTCATATCCTTCTAGAGTATCTATTAAGTTTTGGGAGTAGTATTCTACTTCATGTAGTAGTTCTTCATTATTGAAGGTATTTCTTAAGATATCATCCATGATAGATCCTTCTAGATTTTGCAAGAATCTTTGGAGTTTACCTTGTGACTCCCTATGTTAGGATATATGATTCCTGATTGAAGAAATATAAGCTTGATTTGATAAAACCTTTAATAATCCTTGTTTTGTAGACTACCTTATGTCTCCCAAGTAATGTGAGTATATACTCCTAAGGATTTTTAGGTTATGAGGAAAGCTTATATTTTGTAACTTGATAATCTATGATGGATGCTTGATATTACCAAGTTTTGTAGAATACCTTATGACTCCCTAGTATGCTATGGATAAGATATAGTGCTTTTGTAGAATTATAGTTCAATATTTGATTGATTTTGTAAGGTTTTGTAGAATACCAAAATCAATTCCTATTATCCCTTATTACTCCTATTGAACTAAGCATTGTTCCCAAATTTTAAAGAGGTTATAATGTTGGATCTTTTGTCTCCTTTTGAAAGGATTGAGACAATAATATTATGAATATCCAACCTATGAAGAAAATCTCTTTATAAATAACCCTTTGGGAATTAGGTTAAGTGTATCTAATTTTCCAATTAAATGATTTGATGTAGTAGCCCTTATGACTCCCTAATATTTGGATAAATTAGATCACAATTAATATTTGCAAATATTCAATATTTATCCAAGTAGAAAACCTTATTACTCCTAGGTTTTATATTGCAAATATTTGATTTAATTTGATAAAATATTTCCCTTGATATATGGCTTTCAATGTAAATAAATTCCTTTGATTTAACCCTTATAACTCCAAGGAAATAAAGCACATATTAATGGAAATAATTTTACCTTTCTCCAAGCAATGTTCAATGCTGAATTTAGAGAAGCTTGGACTACTGATTTTACGTAGACGTCATGGATGCTTTGGCTTTATCCTCCAATGGAAATGCTTTGGGTTTAATGCATTCCAAATCTGGCATCTTCTAGTCTCTTCCCTTGACTTCGATTGCCTTGAGCATTAAAGGCTCTAACACCTTCTTGACATGCTGCAACTCAGCCCTTTTTCGCATAGATGATGAGAGAGTAATTTTGACATCAAAGAATGCTCCTTGACTTTGGTCATTGACGTCCTTAAATGGGGATGATTCATCTCTTATGTGCCAAGTGGCATGACCATTTCCTTTGAGTGCTTGAGGAGAGTTTGGTGCCAATGAACATTTGTCTCCCTTCTTGTAATGTAAGAATGTTATGTTCTTTAGTGAAATACTTGGTCTTCCTCTTTGACAAGTGTACTCAATGCACCAAATGCACTAGGTTGTTCATGTAACTCCTCCTTGAAGATGAACGCTCTCTTGAATTGAGCATTAGGGTTTCCCTTGAGTGACAAGTGTCACTTTCTTCTCTGCATGGATGTAGACCCTATTGTTGGTTTGAACGGATCCTTTGAGACCTTTTTAGCTTCACAAATCTCCTCCTTTGCCTTCATTCATCTGCATAGTCTTCTACTAGGATATGGAGCAATAGTATGGAGGCCTTGAGCACCACTTTCAATGAATGTATATGGAGTAAGTAGTACTCCAAATGGTGCTTCAACTTTCTTTTGCTTTATATTTGATTTTTTCCCTCCTTACGTAGATTCTCTTGCTCTTTAATGATGTTGTGCTTCCATGCTCTTGTACATGTATCTTGCAGGTTCGACGCTCTAGAATGTGAGGAGTATGAGCCCTTCGTATGGCTCCTTGAGCTAGGCTTGGATGGTTGCTAGCATACGACTACTTCTAACTGGTTTTTCTAGCAAGAGTAGTGCCTTTGAGGCACCTTTGAATCTACCTTCTCTCCCTGTATAACTAGATTAGAAATAGTGCACTATCATGTAAAATAGTTTTAATACAAGATGACCTTGTTGCACTTTCTTTTGCACTCCTCTTTGTTGATCATAATTTCTTGGTTTTTGAGGTAGAATATTGAGTGCAATATAGGGGTTTTGAGGTTGTCTCTTGATTAGACACCTTCCCCTGTTTTCTTGGATATTTTATAAATGAATCCAAGCTTGTAACCATATGATAGAAGCTATTTTTTTGCACTATTTTCTTGTGCTTTGAACTTGAGACTCACCAAGTCTCGTTCGAGGCTTCTTTTGATGCTCTTATGATGGTTACTTTCTTCTCCAATGCTTGGAGGATTGAGCTGATTTTGTGGCTTCCTTAGGCCACTTCAAAGTTGCAGATCTCAGTGCATTAATAGTGTCTTTAGACACTTTGACAAATTCTATTTTTGTGCCCTTCTAATGAACACAAACAATAATATTTGAGAGCAATATAATAGTGCAAAATGAATCTAATAATACTGCACTAACAATTTCACCTTATCACTCCAATCAACTCTCAAAAGTAATGCACTTAAATAATTTACTACAACTAATCAAGAATAATCTGAAATGAATCTTCAAGAATTATTCTAAAATTTCTTTATAAGCAAGGTAATAGGAGTTAGTCTTCATTTTCTTTCCAAAGTAGATGATAGGTAGTTGATAGATAGTTTAAGATTCTAAAATCTAATCAACCCCTAAAGTGCAAATGAACCTTAAAGAATCCTTTATTTTTGCACATTTGAAGACTCTTAATTCAACTCTCCTTTTTGCAACTTTACTCCAATTAAGGTGCTTAAACAAATCTGATAAGTAATCCACTTAATGAATTTACTTGCACCAATAGTTGCTTACCTTTTTCTGAAAGCCCTTTTCACCACTTCTGTAGAGGATGTAGATCTTGGTGTCTAAGATCACCAAGTTGTTGTCTTGAGTAAGATCTTGTAACTCTCTGTAGGCTACCTTGAACAACTTCGTCTTCACCAAAATATGATCTCCAACTCTCTTTCATGAGCCTAGGATTTTGGTGGCTTGTTCTCCTCTTGTAGTCTCCTCCTTTTGTTGTATATTAGAAGAGATATCTTTGATTCTGAAGTGGTGCCTTCTTGCTATGAGAGGTAATCTCCTAGATTTGGTAGGCTTCTTCTATCTGAATCTTCCTTCAAGCTTCTTGTCAAATTCTGACTTCAAATAGGATCTTCTTCTCAAGATTCTGAATGTCTTGAGGTCTTCTGATATTTGGCACTCCTTGCCAAATTCTTCTTCTTGGGCTTGTTGTCGGATGGCGATAATTATCCCAAATATTTCACTATCTCCAATAGTGAATTTCTCCAATGAGTTCTCCTTGGAACTCCTTTGATGATTTCTTCAGTAAGGCTCTCCAAGCCTTTTACTAGATGCTCATAGAGGCCTCTCCAAGGCCTTGCAACTTCTTCTGGTCTTCTTTGAGACCTTATCTTCAACCTTCTGCTCTTGGAAGTGTTGGTGGTGAGATCTTCTCCTGGATCTCTGATTCTGTTACCTTTGTATTTGAGTAGGACTCTCCTAGTCCTTCTTCATCAATGAGATCTTCTCCTGATCTCTTTTGCTTTAGGTGTTGGATTGATTCTAAAGAAGATACTCTTCCTAACATTTTTGTAGGAAGCTTTCCCAACTCACTGAATCTACCTATTCCTGCAACAAAGTATTAGTACTAAAATCTACTTCTAAATTAGATACTCCCTCCTAGAGTCTTCTTCAGGATCAAGGCTTCTATGGCCTTTTCTTCAAGGCTTCTGTGGCCTTTTCTTTAGTACCAAGGCTTTTGTGGATTTTTTTCAAGGCTTCTGTGGCCTTTCTCTATGGATCAAGGCTTCTATGGCCTTTTCTTCTGGATCAAGGCTTCTATGGCCTTTTCTTCTTGTGAAGTTTCCAATCTATCAATGGAGATCTCCTATCTCCAAACTTCACTACAATTCTTCTCCAGAAGTCTCTTCTGTAGTGATCTTCTCTTGCAACAACTAATCTCTGCACTATGAAGGCACTCTAACCTTCGGGCAATGAAGTTGAAATCTCCTAGCTTTCTATTGTAGGAGGTGTCCCAATCATCTGAGTATTAATTCCCTATAATAAAAGAACCTTCAGGTTAGTTTCTCCAGATCTCTTAGATGGGCTTCACTAGTTGATTCATCAACCTAGTGGATCAAGTGTTGAGTCCTAGTCTTCACAAGTTTTCCCTTGAAACTCTGTGGAAAGACTCTAGCCATATGCAATCTTAGTATTCCTAGAATCTGAGATTTCTTTCAATCCTTACTTGTGGCTCTCCTTAATTCTACCACCAAGACTCTTCTGAGAATTTTTGATAGTGATTGGTCCAATGGCATGTCAGGTTCTCAAAAATCTCAGGGTCAATGATAATGGTGGTTCCCTATAGACCTACTCATAGCTCTAATACCACTGTTAGCTTTTGATGCAACATGTAATGGGAGATAGCAAACACAAGATGCAGAATAATATGAAATAAAGTAAATCTGTGAGATGACTAAAAATATACTATAAATAGAAATGATGGAGATGTTTACAAAAGTAGTTGTGGAGGAAATGAACACTCCATGAATATAGCTACAACTCAAGAATGGGCATTGAGCATATTACACCCCATCACAATACATCACACTGCTACATCATGCCACTCTGGTCTACACTACTTCCTACTAATGTAGTTCACTCTCTTGTCACTATATCTATGTCTATGGCCCTTTATATAGGAAATAGGTTCCTTGGCCAACACTCTACCTAGATGTGCAAGGGACAGCTTGCACATGTACAACTTGCACTTTGACACTTGTGCATTTATTACATTGCATGTAGTAACTAGATAACTTCCCCCTAAAGTAATCTAATGTCCTAAGTATGTACCAAGAAAGGTACATTTACATTATCCAAATGATGTAATAGTCTATTTCTAATACATGGAAACATGGATACACTTAGAACTAGAAGAATAAAAACTATGGGTATTCAAATGGCACAAGGGCAGTTTGGCATCACCAAAGAACAAAACCAATCAAAGTTTTATTAGGATCAATGGATGATCAAGATCAATACCAATTCTTATCTTCACTTAGAAGATCATATTATTTAATTTCTTCCTATGTTTCTAGGATGAAACATTTTGTAAGGGATATGGAATGTTAGATACCTAAGTATATGCATGTAGGGATATAATATTATATTGTATTATCACACAAAATTATAATAATATTTAACATAATATCATATTATAATATTATGCACTTTGTAACTCATGGAAGGTGAACAATCACATTCTTGTATAAAGATATATGTACCCCCATTGTAAAAAGTAAGTCATAAATGAAGTATTATTATAGAAGTCTTGGCTCGTTGAGCTGGAGATTTTATAGAATGGCTTCCTTCTAATAATGAGCATTGTATAGTATTGCCCTACCTCAAGGGTATTATCACTTTCTATTTTATTGTGTAAATTATTATTGTGCAATTTATTTGTGGATGCATGTTGAATGTTTTTATATATTGGTGAATTATTTATGCTAATGAGAAGAGAGGTTCTTAACACATTGATTCTTATAGAAACAACTGGTAGCAATAATATATGCCCAGTAGCAAGAATAAATGATATATGAGTGGTAGCAATAATAGATGACTAATTACTGATAATAGGAATAGACAATATTTTTAATTTTTACAATTTTTTTCAAGTAATATTATAAATTTACCATATTTTTATATTTCTGGTGGAAAAAAGGCAATTAACCATGTCTTCTACATGAGTTTGGACACTCTTCACCTGGATTTCAAAACTAATTCACCCCATTTTTATAAATATATTTCAAGGTTGACCCCTTATGCATAACCTTAGGTCTTGTTCCCCTCGTACTGAGTGGTGTTTGAACCTTGGACCTCACCAAAGGGATGCCAAAGCCCTTACCACTGTAGTAAGCTTTCAACTCTAATTGTGGTCAGATTTTAGCTCCATGGAAACTAATTTAATCTCTACATAATTTTATCCTTAAATTAAGTTTGGTGAGAAAATAACATAGTCAAGTACACTATGTCCATTATGTGTTTAACAAGTATATTTTATATATTTTTACCATCTGTTTATGCCATTGTAGATGATAATTTTATATATGCTACATAGTTTAAGTTATCCATAATGTGTGATGGGTTCTTGATTGTCATCTAAGGACCTTAACCAATAGTGATCCATCTCTTCTTCTAGCCATAGTTGATTATCATTTATGCCTTAGCCCTTAATTGATATTTAAAGAGCTTACTTGTCTATTTGTTATCTTGGAGTTAAATCCAACCACTAAAACCACCTCTCCAAGCTTGCTATACTTTATGATGTCTTTTATCAATATCATATATGGATCCTCATGATCTATGCCATGTTTCTTATAAAAATTTGATTGTTGTGGAGAATTACAAGAATATACAATGCCAATCAATTCATCATTATATATGATTCTTAAACATGTATATTATTTATTTGGGTATTCTTTCTCAATCTATATGAGTCTACCCCAAGGCTCTTTTATTATTATTGTTACTCCTCCATGTCCTTTTCCATTTTTTACTACTTCATTCCATGCTAATATATTTTTTAATCCTTCACAATCTAGAATCTTACATCCATCATGTTCATGTGTTTACATCACTTGCTTTAGTTATGGGCCCTATATCAGGACCTTTTCTCCATGGATATCCCTGACAATTCCAACTCACTAATGGTAAGTGTTATCGATGGCCCCAATTTCCTAATTATTATTTTTATTCTATTTATAATGTATGCTTTCCCATTTTTTAACCATACCTTTTTACTCTCACTCCTTGCTATCTTTACCTTTTCCTATTCTACCCTTGTATCTTCTTGTTGCATAGGAGTAAGATTCTCATCTATGTAAAAATATGACTATACTACGAATTCTTTATTTCAAAGAACCTTCTTTTTATCTCCTATATTGAACATTGTGACTTGGATTGGTCTAGCTAACAAGTCTTCCCTTAGTTTTCCTAGTCTACATGCTTGATGAATGTTTTTGCTTCAATGAAGTCTATCAAAAAGAAAATCCCTTATTAAGTTGGTTGTCTTTTCTTGTTCTCCATGCTCTTTTATTACCTTAATGATGATGTTTATTGACCTATTTTGTATTTACTTTTCTTCTAAAAATTGCATTCTAATATTTTTATCTATTAAATATATTTATTCCTTTTTCTTGATTGTTGAATCTCTTATCATTTGTGCCCATGATGTAGTCGCTAATTTACTTCATAGTTTTTATTCTTTATCATCATGTTTGTAATTGTTGTCTAAATTTATTTTATTTGTAATAGATTATCTTTATTTTCTTTTTCTTTGTTGATTTTTAATTAAATTTTAATATGGGATCCATTTATAGAATAATTACTACTACACAATCCCATGGTAGTGGATGATTTCAATTTCACCAATGATATCTCTAGCAAATTGATTTCAATAACTTATTTCAAAATTATTCTTTGTTGTTCCATGATGAGGCTTTGTTAGTCTCTCGTGACTATCATAAATTCCAACATCTCATGTCACAAGGACCCTATATAATCTTCTAAAACTATGGTTGTATTTCATCAATTATCTTGTTGAAGTCTCTAGTCCACTTAAGTATGGTTGGAGGAAACTTTGTCATTCTTGTGGTGGTGGACCATCTCTCAAAGTATGTTTATTTATGTTCCTTGGATCACCCCCTCCATACATCCACCATTTCCTATATATTCATGAACTTCATTTTTTTCCTCCATGGTATACCAAAATCCATTGTGTCTAACCATGACCCTACTTTCAGTAGTCATTTTCATAAAAACTATTTAAATCATAGGGTATCCAACTATGAATGAGCTCAACCTACCATCCCTGGATTTATGGAAAAACATAAGTTGTCAATAAATGCCTTGAAACTTACCTCTATTTTTTTACTTATGAGTATCCAATCCAATGGTCCAAGTGGCTTCCCTTATGTTAGGATCTCACTATTAAAAATAAGCACACTCACACAAAATACTAAAAAATAACTCAAATACATCAAATAACTCAATAACACTATGCAGAAATCAAATGCAAAAATGGAACAATCTCACAATAACACAGAATCGTAGGCCTCTTCGAGGGGGCAACCTCCTTCAATATTTCATTAGCTTGCAAAAGGATGAATTCGTACATGGCTTCATATATTTTAAAGAAAAACTTCATGCAACCCTACCTAAAGGCTCAAGAGTTGGCTTACATGCAAAATGCCACTCGAGCTAGAATCTCCTACCTACCATCGGTTACAATCTTGATAAAAATGGTTACATGAGATGGCGCCACTTGGCTAGGAATCCTACTTGCCACATACATTACAAAGTATTACAAAATAATATCATAATGGGATCCCCCACGTTGGAAGTGGGTCATTACATAAGTAAATGAGAATTACAAAATGGCGTTAGGATAGGATCCTAACATGTCCTTCCCCTTCGAAAAGCTTTGTCCTCAAAGCTAAAAATGAGGGAACTGGTGTTGGAGCTGATGGAGAGACTCCCATGTAGCATCTTCTGGCTGGAGCCCATGCCACTGAACAAGAACTTCTATGATGGTACGATTGCGGAGAGTGCGGGTTCGACGATCCAACAATTGTTCAGGTTCGAGTAATATGGACCCTTCTTCATCCAATTCTGGTAATGCTGACTGAACCTGTACCTGTGTGCCCACAACTTTTTTGAGAGAGGAAACATGGAAAATAGGATGGAGCTTGGAGGTGGGTGGAAGAGCCAATTTGTAAGCAGTGGAACCAATCCGTTGAAGAACTTGGTAGGGTCCATAGTATTTTGCAGCAAGTTTCTGGCACCGACGGAGTTGTAGAGATGATTGTTTGTACGGTTGCAAGCGAAGGAAGACCATATCACCCACATCAAAGCTACGCTCAGAATGATGTTGGTCAGCCTATTGTCGCATCCGATTCTGGGCCATGTCCAAATTCTGCTTCAGCTAGCGGAGAACATCGGTATGTTGGCTGAGAGTAGTGTCGACTACCTGGACCTTGGAGCTACCTGGGATGTATGAAGAAGGCGTGAGTGGAGGGCACCCATAAATGACCTCAAAAGGGGTGAGTTTGGTTGTTGTATGATAGGAAGTGTTGTACCACCATTCGGCCAAAGGAAGCCACTTCACCCATTGAGTAGGATGATCTGATGCAAAGCAACGAAGATAGGTCTCCAAACATTTGTTGACAATCTCAGTTTGACCATCCATTTGCGGATGATAGGCTGAACTCATTTTGAGCTGAGTTCCCTACAACTTAAACAATTCTTGCCAAAAATGACTAGTGAAGGTTGGGTCTCGATCGGACACAATGGAGGTGGGCATACCATGAAGGCAAAAAATAGAATCCAAAAATATTTGGGCAATGGTGGAGGTTGTGTAAGGATGGCCAAGGGAACAAAAATGAGCATACTTCGAAAGGTGATCCACTACCATGAGAATAATAGACTTACCACCAGATTTAGGTAACCCTTCTATAAAATCCATGGAAATATCAGTCCAAACCTGATCTGGAATGGGCAAGGGTTGAAGAGTACCTAAAGAATGTACCGTTTCACCTTTCATCCATTGGCAGGTATCACAAGCTGCTACAAAATCATGGATGTCCTATTTCATACCTTTCTAGAAGAATGTGCGCTTGAGGCATTCATATGTTTTAAGAAATCTTGAATGGCTTATAGAGGGAGCAATATGTAGTTCCTTCATGAAAAGCTCACGGAGTGGGGACGTGCGAGGAAGAACAAGGCATTGGTGATAATGCAGGTCATGGCCATCCCAATTGTAGCCTGGGAATGAAGTAGGATCATCATGGAGCGAGGCCACCAAAGCTTTCAAGTCTGCATCCTGAAGTACCTCCTATCGTAAGGAATCTATCCATTGAGGAATCGGTGAGGAAATGGCACATAACATACTGAGGGCCTCAAATTGGTGAGAGAGAGCATCAGCCACAAGATTCTCTTTGCCCTTTTTATAGGTGATATCATAATCATATCCCATGAGTTTAGAAACCCATTTTTGTTGTTCTGGGGTAGCAACCCATTGTTCCAAGAAGTATTTGAGACTCTGATGGTCTATTTTAATGGAGAAATGGCACCCAATGAGATATGGTCACCAATGGGTTACGACATGTAAGATGGCCAACATCTCCTTGGCATATGTAGATTTTCCCAAGTTACGATCAGAGAGTGCCTTACTAGTGAAAGCCAAGGGTCTCCCTTCCTGCATCAACACGGCCCCGATGCCATGACCGAAAGCATCACTTTCAATGATGAAAGGCTTGGAAAAATTTGGCATGGCTAAAACTGGTGTTGTGGTCATAGCATGCTTCAATTCGAGGAAGGCTTGGTCAGTGGGCCCCATCCAAGTAAAAGAGTCCTTCTTTAACATGGATGTGAGGGGGGCTACTATTTTACCATAATTATGAATAAATTTGTGGTAGTAACCTGTAAGCCCTAAGAATCCTCGAAGTCCCTTGAGAGTGCGAGGTTTTGGCTAGTCCTGAACTGCTTGAATCTTCTTGGGGTCGACCTTGATGCCATATTTGGAGATAATGTGTCCTAGATACTCCACTTCATTTAGACCAAAGGAACACTTGGACCGCTTAGAAAAAAGTTGATGTTGTGCCAACAATTGTAATGTCTGATCCACATGGATAAGGTGTTCTTCCCATGAGTGGCTATAAACCAAGATATCATCAAAGAAAACCAGGATGAACTTCCGTAGGAGAGGGTGAAAGATGTTGTTCATCAGGCTCTAAAATGTGGAAGGAGCATTTGTCAGACCAAATGGCATTACCAAGAACTCATAGTGACCTTCATGAGTACGAAATGCAGTTTTGGGGATATCCTCATCCTTGAGCCTGATTTGATGGTAGCTAGAATGAAGGTCTAACTTGGAGAAGTACATAGCTCCATGTAATTCATCCAATAATTCATCCACTATCGGAATGGGGAATTTATCCTTGATGGTAATTTTTTTGAGCTCATGGTAGTCTATACACAATCACCATGAGCCATCCTTCTTGCGAACTAGTAAAACTGGAGAAGAGTAAGGGCTGGTACTCGGTCGAATGACACCAGCTTTGAGCAATTCTTGTACCATATGCTCGATTTTAGACTTGAGAGCATGAGGATACCGATACGGTCTGATGTTGGGTGGTGCATTACCTGGTAGTAGTGGAATAGCATGGTCATGTGAGCGACGAGGCGGTAGGGTAGTTGGTTCTAAAAAATGCCATCGTGCTTGGTCAGAACAAGTTGCAAATCTGTTGGAATTTGATCCACTATGGAAGTGCTTGGTTGAATTGAAAATATTTGTGCAATGACCCCATGGGATGACTTTTTCAATAATTTCTCCATACGATTGGAACTGATAATTTGGGAAGGGCCTATTTTGGCACCATGGAGGGTGTGTGTTTGTCCATGTTGTGAAAATTGCATCCATAGTTCTGCAAAGTTCTAGTTGATAGTGCCCAAGGTGCTCAACCATTGGGATCCCAACACAATGTCACATCCTCCCAATTGGAGGGCAAACATGTCTTGCTTGAGTTCATAATCCCCCATATTTATTTTAACATTACGACATTTACCTTTACAAGGTAAAGTGCCTCCATTTTCCACCATGACTTCAAATGAATTGCATGTGTGTATATAGCAATTGGCCTGCTTAGCAACTCGAGGATCAATAAAGTTGTGTGTACTACCTGAATCAATAAGAATAGTAAGGCGTTGGCCTTTGAAAAAACCCACAACTTTCATGGTTTGTGGAGTGGTAACCTCAACAAGAGCATGGATAGAAATTTTTGCTTGAGGTTCTTGGGTTTCCTCTTCCTATTGAGTTGGTGCTTCAGTTGTGTCACTCTCCTCATCACTATGGTCACTACTATCGGGTTCCTCTGCATCTATTAAGAACAATCTCTTATTTGCACATCTATGCCCCTTCACAAATTTTTCATCACAATTATAACATAGCCCTTGGGCGCGATGCACATCCATTTCATCTATAGTCAGTCACTTAGGAGTAGGAGGTTTATTATCAGTATTATTTTGGAATCGAGGAGGAAAGGGAGGTCGAGCTTGAGAAAATCATGGTGTCCATCATTGAGCTGAGAGTTTAGATTCAGCCAATCGGGCTAAACTGATAGCCTCCATCATGGTTTGTGGTTTAAACATCTTGACTTCAGCCTGGAGATCATCTTTCAACCCACTCACGAAACAACTCATAAAAAATCCCTCATTCAAGCCCCTTGTTTTATTGGCCAATTTCTCAAATTGTGTCTGGTAATCATGAACTATGGTAGTTTGTTTCAGCTTTGTCAATGCTCCTGTAAAGTCTTCATAGTCATTAGGGCCAAATCGGGTGAGTAGTTGGGACTCAAAGTCCTCCCAAGATAGATCAGGGGTAGTGGCTCGTAGCCATTGGAACCAATGTAAGGCTTCAGATTCTAAGTTGAAGGAAGCCATCTGAACTCGATGATATATAGGGACATTGTGGAGTCTAAAGAATTGATCAACCCGACATAACCACCCATCGACATCCTTTCCACTGAACTTAGGAAAATCTAATTTAGGCATTTTGAAGGTCGGATCATGGTCATAGTGAGTGTCTTCGGTTCCCCTTCTTCGGTCTTCTGTTTCCCTTCTTCGACCTCGTTCAGAGTTTTTAGCTTGGTGTTCAGATGTGAGAGTACCTTGCAATTGTGTCTCCACCTCTGTAAGTTGTTTTTCTAAGCGGATTCTAGTGGTATCCTGATCCGTTCGGAGCTCTCGAATCTCTTCTCTTATGGTGTGGTTTGTAGTGGTCAAGTAGTCAAGGGCTTTTTGCATATCGACCAATATTGTGGCAATTTCTAACTCCTTTTGTCCATGAGTGTCGCTCGCCATTGTGGGCCCTCTTTTACTCAGTTACTAAAAATAGATGTGGGATTTCAGGAGTTACTATTTTTAGTAAGGGTCCAAAATTTAATTTGGGAAATGGGTTGCAACACTGATTTTAGGATAGGGTCCACTTCGGTGGTTGTTTGATCTGAGCGCTCAATGAGGAGATATACTGAATTTCTTGACTTTTTGTGATCTCTTGTTGGTTGCAAGTCGATGTCAAGGTAATTTCTTCCACTTGGACTTAAAATTTCACTAGTGAGTCCTTGAGGGTCTTTGGTGCAGAATAACAAGTAGCTTCTATTCCCAAAAATTTGGATCAATTTGATTGATCGTTGAAAAGTTATGGCCTTAGCAAGAAAAATAAAAAATTGCTATTTTTGGAAAATTGGTGCAAAATTTGACTAGGGGCTGCCAAGGATAATTTTGTCTGGAATAGAGTGTAGAATTATCTGCTAAATTTTTGAGTCAATCTGAGCTCTGTGTGAAGAGATATCCCTATTTTAATAAAATTTATTGTGTTGTGTGTTGTCGGTTTCTGATTTGGAGTTACGGTTCAAAATTTGGGGTTTGGGATCAACTGTCTTTGACCTGTAGTCTGCACCCTGACCACCCTGTCACTATCTTATCTCTTCCTCTATCACCTGTATTATGGTTACTGACATGGTTCCTATCACTGACCCTAGGGATTCTCTGACATTGATAGTATTATTTTTGACATTGGAAGTCTATAATTTTGGACTATTATAGAGGGTTGTTATTGTCGACTTGACTATCTCTTTTGATCAGACTATTTTTGTCACTGTCTTGACTATTTTGTTTCTGACCATGGGTTGTTGTAGACACTTGCAAAATCTATCCTGACTATTGGTGCATGCAAGTTTGTTTTCTATGATAAGGAATGCCTTCTCTGTATGCTCACTTTTGGGGTTGTGAATGCAGGTTAGTAGAATAGGGATGGTGTTGATTTGTAGGTGGAAGTTATGTTTTGTAGAACTAGGGTATGCTAAGTAAGGGAGTATGTAATACCCATAGGCCCTCTGTTATACCGTAGTGATGAACAATAGTGCTCGGACCAATATTTTAGGCCACTACCCAAGGAGGATTCCACACATACCCTTGAGCACACTATCTGCCTCTCTGATAGTATGAGAGGGTGATCGTCCAGGATGTTGTGTCCCATGGACTATGGATAATACAAGGCCAAAAAGCTTCCTAATGGATAAAATTTTGTTTAAACCTAGATTGTCTCTCGATACACCCGAAGATGCGTGGGAGCTCAAGTCCATGCGTGAGTGTTGTCTAAGGCCTGGGTATTGGAGCTTGATCGCCCCTCACTTCACTAGATGCTTTATGGGCTATCTAGCTTAGCCAATAATGATAGCTCCTTCATGATATTTTAAAACCCTCACATAGGGTTTCTAACCTACACAACTACTAAAAAGAGATTGTATTTTTTTTGTTTTTTGGTTAAAAAAAGATGTATTTTTTTGGATTTTTTAATAAAGGAAAAAATAGAAATGAAAAACACATAGAAATTTATACCTAACAGGCGAATGGATGGCAAAAATCATCTCAGTTGCAGTAGAACTCGGCCCTAGAAAGCGCTCTGATACCACTTGTTAGGATCTCACTATTAAAAATAAGCACACTCACACAAAATACTGAAAAATAACTCAAATACATCAAATAACTCAATAACACTATGCAAAAATCAAATGCAAAAATGGAACAATCTCACAATAACACAGAATCGTAGGCCTCTTCGAGGGGGCAACCTCCTTCAATATTTCATTAGCTTGCAAAAGGATGAATTCGTACATGGCTTCATATCTTTTAAAGAAAAACTTCATGCAACCCTACCTAAAGGCTCAAGAGTTGGCTTACATGCAAAATGCCACTCGAGCTAGAATCTCCTACCTACCATCGGTTACAATCTTGATAAAAATGGTTACATGAGATGGCGCCACTTGGCTAGGAATCCTACTTGCCACATACATTACAAAGTATTACAAAATAATATCATAATGGGATCCCCCACGTTGGAAGTGGGTCATTACATAAGTAAATGAGAATTACAAAATGGCGTTAGGATAGGATCCTAACACCTTGCTAGAGTGGTGGTACAACACTTCATTCCACATAGCCATAGATTAACTCATTTTGAAGCACCCCCATAACCTTATTCATATGTTCTAAGTAAATCCAATGTGTAGGTAATGGATTCAACACTTCAAGACCATACCCAGCCACTACAACAACTAAAAGAAAATTTGGCTTTCGCTCAAAATCATATATAACAACAAACAAATAGACACCATTCAAAGCATAGTTTTAATATAGGGGACATGGTCTTCCTTTTATTGCATCTATATAAGAAAAAATACATGTAAATATATGCTTACCATAATCTTACAACCATATTATATGGTCCCTATCAAGTAATGTAGTGATTTGGACAAATGGCCTATAAACTCGCTTTACCACCTTCTTCCAAGATCCATCTAGTCTTTCATATCTCTTGTCTAAAGAAGGTACTTGGAAATCACATTCAGGTCCAATTAAAACTTCCTAAGTTGGATGATGAAGTTTTGGTCATCTTGGAACTTGAAAACATTTTGGATCAAATAACCCACACTCTTTGTAACCACGCCATCACTAAATTCTTAGTCTGGTGCTCGGATTTCTAGCAAGATGATGCCATATGGAAATATCTTCAATAGCTCCATCAATAGTTTTCTCATCTCAAGCTTTGAGGACAAAGATTTTTTAAAGGAAAAGAGTGTGTTAGGATCATATCCTAACATCATTAATAACTATATAGTCACATGGTACATTGGACGGCTAGGCTTACGGGCCCATATTATGTAACCCTTATTTCTTATAACCAGACATTATATAAAGATGTATCAATTGTTATTTAGGAGTTAATAGCTTGGGCCCCTACTTGCACATAGATGGGAACCCTTAAGAATTAGGATTAATGTTAGATAGACTCTTTAAAAGAACCAAGGGGGCAAGAGGATGGATCATCTTATATTTTCATATTGTAATGAAGATTTGCTTCCACGTAGGTTGCCCCCTTGAAGTGGCTTGCAATTCTGTAATGTGATTTTTTTTTTCAATATAATCTGCTATATTTCTATTTTATGTTGCAATATTGTTAATCATTTGCATTAATTTTTGTTTATTATTGTAATATTGTGTGGATTTGTTTTTAATTTACTACAAGGTTCCTAACATGCCATTGTGCCACTTGAATATTCATAACTATTTTGTTGGCTCCATGCTTCTACTCTACTCTAATATTCCAAATGATTGGTCATGTGGTTTTAGAATTTTTCTATACCACTCTAAAATTCATGATTACTATCATTTTTCTTCCAAACACTACCATACTTGATGTCTTTTTTTTTATATTTATACCCATAATAATATTGATGCCCAAATCCATGCCTCCAAGTTTGTTTTTGCTCATTGTGGTGTGAATGTCAACGTGTTGCAATCTTAATTTGATGTTATTATTCCTTTTTATTTTTAATATTTTTCTCCTTTATTTTTAAATTATTCCTCATGCTCTTTGCTCATGTGCCCTTTGTTTAGTGCATCATTGTTCTTTTCTAATAGAGTTTCCTTGGAATTTTTTGTTGCTTCTTCCTTGGACTCTTCTATTGCCTCTATTGTAAACTTAACTTTTGATTCCTCTATCAATTATTTACTTTGTTCCCCTATCATAATTGCTTCTTGCTTCTCCTTGGATCCTTGTTCTTTAAGTTGAGAAATATCTTGTACCGTTATCTTCTTTTTTCTATACTATAATTTAATGAACTTTTGCACAAAAATGTTAATAGTATCGAAAGAATCCAACCAAGGATAACAAAAAAAAATATCCATATCATCGATATCAATAGCATGAAAATATTATTATAAAACATATTTATCCATGGTGATCTCCAAATATTCAAAAAGCTAAACATTCTCACCCTTAAGTTGTATGTCCCTAATTTTTGTTGCTTGAACCTGCGACCTCTTAGCCAAAGAACTATTAATGAAACTATATCTACTGTTAAGATTAATGAAAACAATAATATTTTATTTTTGAATGCATCCATGAACCTGTAAAATAGAATTTTTAGATGACTTTTAGATTCTTTTGATCCCTATTTTGCTTTTGCAAATCCAAAGATGTAGCTTATTTCTTTGCACTATCTTCTTTAACATTTTCCTCTTCCTCCTTGAGTAATTTTCTCTTTTGCATAGTATTCATTCTATTTATTGAAAAAATACCTCTCATTTTATTTTATTTCTTTCATTTTAAAGTCTTTGATGACACCCATTAGGTTACCTATTTGTTTATCCTTTTTTTTCAAGCTCTCTCATGCAAATATATTTCTTTGTATCTACAAATGCATAGGTTCCTATCTAATCCAACTTATTATTATAAAATAATATTAAAATATAATCAGCCTTGGGTTATTTGTGGTTCACGCCAACTATCCATAATACCCATATACAATATAATATCATAGCCCCATACACCTATCCCTAGGTACCATAATAGTCCTATGTCATTGGGTCGATCATATTATGAGTGCAATATCATATCCCTACTATTTAATTGATTAAATAAAATTGATTAACTTTAATAAATTAATTAATATTTAGAATTTAAATAAAATTTATGGTTTTAGTTAAATATGTTGAGCAAGGTGCAGAAACAATATTGTCATTGTTGTCAACACAGACAGATAGATCAGTTGATGCAGTGGACAGGAGTTCAGAGGTTAGTCAAAGCATGTACAGTGAATTTCCAAGAAGACAGAACTGGCCCAGATTCAAAGGATCAAAGAAAAAGACAAGTAAGAAAATTGTCATGATATCGCGACATGTTTTTTGTCACGATTTCGCAACATATCGGAGGAGAGAGAAAATGCTGGCAAAATTGTCACGATTTTGTGACATATCGGAGGAGAGAGAAAATGCTGGCAAAACTATCACGATTTCGTGACATATCGGAGGAGAGAGAAAATGCTGGCAAAACTGTCACGATTTCGCGACATGTTTCATTTTCACGGTCCAAAGCGAAGAGAAAGAGGAGAGAGAAAAATATGTCACGATTTCGCGACATATTGGACGAAAGAGAAAGTGCAAGGAAAACTATCATGATTTCGCGACATGTTCGAAGAGAGAGAAAGCGCAAGGAAAAATATCGTGATTTCATTACATGTTCAACAAGAAGGTGTAAGCAAAGAAAACTGTCGTGATTTCGCGACATGTTCGGTAAGAAGGTGCAAGCAAAGAAAACTGTCATGATTTCGCGACATGTTCAGCAAGAAGGTGCAAGCAAAGAAAACTGTCACGATTTCGCGACAGGTTCAAGAGAAAGAGCTCCCAGAGAAAAAGTGTTGCGATTTCATGACAGGTTCGAGAGAAAGAGCTCCCAGAGAAAAAGTGTTGCGATTTCATGACATGTCGGGTTTTCACGACCCGAAGGGAAGAAAAGTGCCAAGGAGGAAAAGATGTCGCGATTTCGTGACATGTCATGTTTTCGCTAGTGCTTGTGAAAAAGAGTGTACGGAAGCGAAAGATGTCGCGATTTCATGACATGTCATGTTTTTGCTAGTGCTTGCAGAGAAGAGTGTATGGAAGCAAAAGATGTTGCGATTTCGTGACATGTCATGTTTTTGATAGTGCTTGCAGAGAAGAGTGTATGGAAGCGAAAGGTGTCACGATTTCGCGACATGTCATGTTTTTGCTAGTGCAAGTAGAGAAGAGTGCAAGGAAGCGAAAGTGTCACGATTTTGTGACATGTTTCGTTTTCGTGGGCAAGAGACAGAGAAGAGCTCAAGGCAGCAAAAGTGTCACGATTTCGTGACATGTTCTATTTTCGTGGGTGCAAGCTGAGAAAATGACAAGGAGGCAAAAAGTGTCGCGATATCACGACATGTTTTGTTTTCGCGGTCAAACGCCAAGAAAAGTCAAAGGGGCAAAAATGTCACGATTTTACGACAGGTCATTTTGTCGCGAGCTAAGAAGAGGACCCAACCAAAATAATATATGTAATAGTTAACTAAAATTATACATCAGTTATAGGGGCGGTTATAGAAGAAATATCATGCAGCTAAAATAAGAATAGTATGACAAAAGTCAGTATGACAGTATCAGGGACTGTTTCAGAATGAAATCTTCGAGTGGTGGATATACCAAACGTCTTCATTAGTTGACAGGCGAACAGAGTCTACAGCGACAACACTGATCAACACGTAGCACCAAGGTGCAATGAAATCCGACGAAGACCAGGAGTGTCATGTGAAAATATTGTTATACTGAACGTCATCAGACGTATACTAGGAGTTAACAAAGAGAAAATATTGTTATAAAAGGAGTGCTGCTCGAAGAATTGAAAAAGAGAGCTGAATGTGTGCAGAGAGGGTTGTATGAGTGTGAAAACTGTGTGTGTTCTGTGAATTGTGAGAGAAACTAGGTAAACCAAAGACCAGTCAGGGTCTTGTAAAAGTGAAGGCATTTTAATGTCAATCTTTTAGTTGAAGAATTGAAGTCCAAGTTGGTGCTTGGCATCAGGGGTTGGTGCTCCTTCCATTCGATGCTGGTAAATTAGGGGTTGGTGCAGATAAATAAGGGGTTGGTGCTCCTTCCAGTGGGTGCTGGTAAATTGTTTGTAAAGTTGGTGCTTTGCAAAGGCTGGATTTGGATGGTAGTCTAAACAGTCATTTTTGAGGAGTAGCCAAATTGGTGAACCTCGTTACATTGTGTGTTGTGGTGTGCTCACTTGTGATAATTTCTTTATTTGCTTTTAAGTTCTCTTTGTTTTAGCTTTAAGAGTTGTAGATTTGAATTTAAATAGCTACACTGATTCACCCCCCCTCTCAGTGTTATTGTGAGAATATCAATTGGTATCAAAGCAAGGTTCCTGAACAAGCTTAATTAGCTAAGGTGATTTGGGAAGGAACACAATGGCAGGTGGTGAATAATTCTCATCAAATAAAGCTCTATTGTTCGATGAAACTAATTATTCATTTTGAAAAATCAGAATGTAGACATATCTTTGTGCACTAGGATACGACATCTAGGAATCAGTAGAAAGTGGATACACAATACCCGCCACACCTCCAACCAATGCTACCGGTAAGAAACCATTTGAGAATAAATCTAAAGCAAAGAATGCTATAATGTGCGGTTTAGTGGACAGTGAATTAATAAGGATCATGAGCTGTAAAACGACAAAAGAAATGTGGGACAAACTGAAGAGAATTCATGAAGGAGATGGCAAGATCAAGGAAGCCAAGCTACAAACGCATCGAGCTCAGTTCGAAGCATTAAGAATGAATGACGATGAGAACATAGAGGCCTATATGCTGAGAGTCAATGGAATCATTAATGTGATCAGAGGACTCAACGAAGAAATGGAAGATGCTGTCGTCGTGAAAAAGGTACTAAGAAGTCTTCACAAAAGATTTAATTCTAAAGTTTCTGCTATAAAAGAAGCTAAAGATCTAAATAATTTTAGCATGGATGAGATGCATGGTTATTTGACTGCATACGAATTGAGAATAGGATAAATTAAGCCCATAGATAGAGAAGCTGCTTTTAAAGCACACAAAAATATAAAAGCTAAACAAGAACCTGAGGATGAAGAGACATCGGATGAAACTAAAGCTAACTTTGTTTAAAAACTTATAAAGGGAAAAGGAAAATATAGAGGAAAGTCACAATTTAAGAGTTTCAATTATAGAGGCATCGGTCACTTTGTAGCTAAATTTCCAATGAATGAGAAAACCAAAAGTGATGAAGGGTCACAACAAGAAAAAAGTGACTGGAAGAAGAAACCAAATTTTAGAAAAAGCAACTTCAAAAAGAAAAGTTTCATATCCAAGAATGTCAGCTCTTCTTAAGATAGCTCAGGTGAGGATTCTGAAGAAGAAACAGGTGAAGCTCTGTTCATGGCATTTGAAGAAGAAAAAATAGAAGAAAAATAGGAAGGTGATAAAAACATTAAGGATGAGGCTGAAGTATATCTAGAAGGTGAGTTGGTTGCTACACTTGAAGAGTTGAGTACAGAAAGGAAAAATAATAAAAAGGTTTCAAGAAAGCTAGAGGATGCCAATGACATAATAAACATTTTGAAAGTACAGACAGAAGAATTTAATAAAATGTTTGAAGAACTCGAAGTATAATTAACCATGAAAATAGATGAGTGCAGTAAACTGGAAGAAGAGATTGTTATTTTAAGAATGCGGCTAGAAGAAAAGAATCAAAAATTGAGTTGCTATCACAAACTTGAAGGAAGTTCTACGAAGCTTGAAAAGATTATAAATAGTCAGAGGACTACAAGCATCAAATTTGGCTTGGGCTTTGTTGAAGGAGAATCGTCAAGTGGATCAAAGGCCATAACTATAGAACCAATAAAGAAAGAAGATAAGATCAAGGTTGATCAAGGAAAAATGAATCATGCAAAAGAAAGCAACAATGCCAGGAATGAGAAGAGTGCTGACAATGAGGGATTCACAAACGTCACACATCAAAGGAGAAGAAAATTTGTGGCTCCTACTACAAAATAGCAAAGACCAACTCTCGAGTTCAATCATTCCTTTTCCGGTTATTGTTTTAAATGCAATACTTACGGTCATAAGATTTCGACTGTATTTATAATATAGGACAAATAAATTTTACCAGTAGAAATGTCTTTTCACCCTTGATGGATTATGCAGTAGAATGCTATAATTGTCATAACTTTGGACACATTGCAAGAAACTGTAGAAGCACATATGCAACAAATAAATATCAGGGAAGAAGATCTCAACCAAACAGTTTAAGGCAAAATAGAAAATTCCTAGAAAAACATGCACATGTCACTGACAAAGAAAAGTCTAAACAAGTGACAAAAACTGTAGCCAAACCAGAGTGGAAAGAAAAGGAGTGACCCAAGGAAGAAAAGGAATCCTTGATTGTACAGACAACATTCAAAGCACAGAATAAATTTGCACCATGGATATTGGATAGTGGATGCTCCAGTCACATGACAGGAGATAAATTTTTTTTTTAAAAGCTACAGAAATATGAAGGGGGCTCTGTAAATTTTGGAAATAATGATGAAGCCAATATAGTTGGCAAAGGATCAGTCAAGATAAGTGATGGAAATATCGATTCCAAAGAAGTTCTGTTTGTGATTGGTTTGAAGCACAACTTACTGAACGTAAGTCAAATCTGTGACAGAGGTCATGAAGTCATTTTTAAGAAGCAGGGCTGTAAAGTCAGAAAAGCTCACAGTGGGAAGTTGATAGCTAATGTATTGAGGACTTTTGGAAACCTGTATACTCTCTCAGAGACTTCAGAAGGAGAATGTTTGATTGGACAGGAAGATGAAAATTGGCTATGGCACAAGAGGCTCGGTCATATTAGCTTTGAAAATCTGGTAAAAATAAGTTCAAAAAGGGCAGTAAGAGATATACCAACCATTGGCAAACCATTAAATAACATCTGTGCTTCATGCCAAAAAGGGAAGAAAACTAGATCCACATTTAAATCAAAGGAATACTTCACCAGCAAACCTTTAGAGTTAATACATACTGATTTATGTGGACCCATGAGAACACAAAGCATAAATGGTGACAAATACTTTATGCTGTGCATAGATGATTATTCCAAGATGACATGGGTACTATTTTTAAAGCTTAAATCAGATGCCTTTGAAATGTTCAAGACTTTCAAAAAACTAGTTGAGAATCAAACAGAAAAAAAAATTAAATGCTTAAGATCAGATAGAGGAGGAGAGTTTATATCAAAGGAGTTTGCAGAGTACTGTCAAAAATATGGAATCAGAAGACAGTTTTCAGTAGCAAGGACACCTCAACAGAATGGTGTTGTTGAAAGAAAGAACAAGATAGTGTAGGAAATGGCACGGAAAATGTTGACAGAGAACAAAATAGCAGACAAATTCTGGAAAGAGGCAGTTCATACTATGGTTTACATCCAAAATAGGTGCATGTTGAGGACACATGAAAGCAAAACTCCTTATGAGCTATGGTTCAGGAAAAATGCAACAACAAGATACTTCAAAGTCTTTGGCAACAAGTGCTACATCAAAAGAACTGAAGATAATCTTGGTAAGTTTGAAGATAGAGCCGATGAAGGAATTTTTCTTGGCTATTCAACAAAAAGCAAAGCCTACACATGCTATAACAAAAGGGTAAAGAAAATTGTGGAGAGTGCCGATGTTAAGGTTGATGAAGGTAGGGAACGAGAAATTAGCTATGAAGAAAACTACCCTATTTATGAAGAAGTTATTGAAGGAGATGAAGAAAAGGAAACATAAGAGAATAAGAAAATTGACCCAGATGATTTAAGTATTGACTCAGAAGTAGAAGAAAACAAGAAATTCAAAATAGGCAACTGGAAAAAAAATCATCCCAGAGAGCAAATTATTGGAGACCCCACAGTTGGTATTCAGACAAGGAGAACAATAGTAAGGAACTACTCTCTATTATCCAACATTGAGCCCAAAAATGTTGCTGAAGCAAGCACAAATGAAAGTTAGATAAAGGCAATAAACGAAGAACTAGATCAGATTGAGAAAAACAAAACCTGGGAGTTAGTACCAAGGCCTACAAATAAAAACATAATCGGTACTAAATGGATTTTTTGAAACAAATTGAACGAAGACAGACATGTTGTCAGAAATAAGGCAAGATTGGCCTGTAAAGGCTATTATCAAGTTGAAGGTATTGATTTTGAGGAAACATTTGCACCAGTGGCTAGACTCAAGGCAATCAGAATTTTTTTGGCTTTAGCTGTACACAAGAATTTCAAAGTTTATCAGATGGACATGAAATCAACATTTTTGAATGGCAAATTTGAAGAAGTTTATATTGAGCAACCAGATGGTTTCCAACTCGATGACAGTCCCAATTTTGTTTACAAGTTAAAGAAAGCTTTATATGGTTTGAAACAGGCACCCAGAGCATGGTATGCAAGGCTGGATAACTATCTTATTCAATAGGGGTTCAAGAAAGGTATGGTGGACAACAAATTGTATGTCAAAACAGAGAATGGCCATCTTATTGTACTTGTTGTTTATGTAGATGATATCATATTTGGCAGCAACATGGATGAGTATTGTAGAGACATAGCAAATAAAATGAAGAAATAATTTGAGATGTCTATGATTGGTGAACTGTCGTATTTCCTCGGACTGCAAGTTAATCAAAGTGAAAAAGGCATTTTTATCTCTCAATTTAAATATGTGAAAGAAATGCTAAAAAAATTCACAATGGAGGATTGTAAACCTGTTAGCACTCCCATGACAATAGGTTGCAAATTGAGCAAGGATGCCAAATCTCCAGATGTTGATCAAACCATGTACAAATCTATGATTGGGAGACTACTGTATTTAATAGCTACAAGACCAGATATCTTACAGGTAGTATGCATGGTAGCAATATTTCAAGCTAGTCCTAAAGAGACTCATGTGACAGCTATGAAGAGGATCTTTCAGTATCTCAAGGGTACTATGGAGTATGGGTTATGGTACCCAAAAGGTAAGGACTTCACTCTTATTGCATATTCTGATACAGATTGTGCAGGATGTATAGATGACAAAAAAAGTACCAGTGGAGGTGCATTCTATCTTGGAGACAGGTTGGTAGCATGGCATAACAAGAAACAAGAATCAGTCTCTCTATCCATAGCAGAGGCAGAATACATTGCAGCAACAACATGTTGTACGCAGATTTTATGGATGAGACAAACCCTAAAATATCTTGGTATTAACTTCAAAGAGCCAATTTCAGTTAAATGTGATAACACTAGTGCCATTAACATCTCAAAGAATCTGGTTATGCATTCTCGAACCAAACACATTGCAATCCGATATCACTTTTTGAAGGATAAAGTTGCAGAAGGTGAGGTTAAATTGGATTTTGTTCCAACTACAGAGCAAGTAGCAAATATATTCACAAAACCATTGCCCAAAGAAGTTTTTGAGTACCTTCGGAGTAAGTTGGGAGTGGTCACACTACCCAAGAATTGACTAGCAATCGAGACCACATTCTCAGGGGGAGCATTTATGCCTATGTTTATAGTTTTGCTCATAATCATGTTTTTTGCTAACTATAAAAATGTGTGTCTGAGAATGTTGTGCATAGACTTAGGGGGAGTCTGTAGCAACCCTTTGGTATTATTGTCAAAGGGGGAGAAGAATTACAGGAAATTGCACATGTGTTGCCAACAATTCCAAAGGGGGAGATTGTTGAGCAAGGTGCAGAAATAGTATTGTCATTGTTGTCAACACAGACGGATAGATCGATTGATGCGATGGATAGGAGTTCAGAGGTCAGTCAAAGCATGTACAGTGAATTTCCAAGAAGACAGAAGTGGCCCAGATTCAAAGGATCAAAGAAAAAAATAAGTAAAAAAACTGTCGTGATATCGCGACATGTTTTCTGTCATGATTTCGTGACATATCGGAGGAGAGAGAAAATGCTGGCAAAATTGTCATGATTTCGCGACATGTTTCATTTTTGCGGTCCAAAGCGAAGAGAAAGAGGAGAGAGAAAAATATGTCGTGATTTCGTGACATATTGGACGAAAGAGAAAGCGCAAGGAAAATTGTCATGATTTCATGACATGTTCGAAGAGAGAGAAAGCGTAAGGAAAACTATCACGATTTAGCGATATGTTTGGCAAGAATGTGCAAGCAAAGAAAACTGTCATGATTTTGTGACATGTTCGGCAAGAAGGTGCAAGCAAAGAAAAATGTCATGATTTCACGACATGTTCGGCAAGAAGGTGCAAGCAAAGAAAACTGTCACGATTTCGTGATAGGTTCGAGAGAAAGAGATCCCAGAGAAAAAGTGTAGCGATTTCATGACAGGTTCGAGAGAAAGAGCTCGCAGAGAAGAAATGTCCCAATTTTGTGACATGTCAGGTTTTTGCGACCCGAAGGGAAGAAAAGCGCCAAGGAGGAAAAGATGTCGCAATTTTGTGACATGTCATGTTTTCGCTAGTGCTTGCAGAAAAGAGTGTACAGAAGCGAAAGATGTCCCGATTTCATGACATGTCATGTTTTTGCTAGTGCTTGCAGAGAAGAGTGTACGAAAGCGAAAGATGTCGTGATTTCGCAACATGTCATGTTTTCTCTAGTGCTTGTAGAGAAGAGTGTATGAAAGCGAAAGGTGTCACGATTTCGTGACATGTCATGTTTTCGCTAGTGCAAGCAGAGAAGAGTGCAAGGAAGCAAAAGTGTCATGATTTCGTGACATGTTTCGTTTTCGCGGGCAAGAGACAAAGAAGAGCTCAAGGCAGCGAAAGTGTCACGATTTTGTGACATGTTCTATTTTTGCGGGTGCAAGCTAAGAAAAGGACAAGGAGGCAGAAAGTGTCACGATATTGCGACATGTCTTGTTTTCACGGTCAAACGCAAAGAAAAGTCAAAGGGGCAGAAATGTCATGATTTTGCGACAGGTCGTTTCATCACGAGCTAAGAAGAGGACCCAGCCAAAATAAGATATGTAATAGTTAACTAAAATTATACATCAGTTACAGGGGCGGTTATAGAAGAAATATCATGCAGCTAAAATAAGAACAGTATGACAAAATTTAGTACGGTAGTATCATGGACTATTTTAGAATGAAATCTTCGAGCAGTGGATATACTGAATGTCTTCATTAGTTGACAGGTAGACAGAGTCTACAACGGAAGCACTGATCAACACGTAGCACCAAGGTGCAATGAAATCCGACGAAGACCAAGAGTTTCATGTGAAAATATTGTTATACTAAACGTCATCAGACGTAGACCAGGAGTTAATAAAGATAAAATATTGTTATAAAAGGAGTGCTGCTCGAAGAATTGAAAAAGAGAGCTGAATGTGTGCAGAGAGGGTTGTATGAGTGCAAAAACTGTGTGTGTTCCGTGAATTGTGAGAGAAACTGGGTAAACAAAAGACCAGTCAGGGTCTTGTAAAAGTGAAGGCATTTTAATGTCAATCTTTTAGTTGAAGAATTGAAGTCCAAGTTGGTGCTTGGCATCAGGGGTTGGTGCTCCTTCCAGTCGATGCTGGTAAATCAGGGGTTGGTGCTCCTTTCTGTTGGTGTAGATAAATAAGGGGTTTGTGCTCCTTCCAGTGGGTGCTGGTAAATTGTTTGTAAAGTTGGTGCTTTGCAAAGGCTGGATTTGGATGGTAGTCCAAACAGTCATTTTTGAGGAGTAGCCAAATTACCTCGTTACATTGTGTGTTGTGGTGTGATCACTTGTGATAATTGCTTTATCTGCTTTTAAGTTCTCTTTGCTTCAGCTTTAAGAGTTATAGATTTGAATTTAAATAGCTACACTGATTCACCCCCCCCTCTCAATGTCATTGTGAGAATATCAAAATATTGAATTATATATTATTAAATTTGTATTTATAGAATTGACTAACTTTCTTATCGTTGCAAGTGTTGATAGGTCACCTCTAGGATGATTTTGATGAAGAAACCTCACAAGCACATGTTGTAGTTCATTTTACATATTTGACATCCACTTCTTTAGATGAGTGGATAGCTAATTCAAGGGCTACTAGGCACATGGTAAAGCACAAACATCTTCTTCAAGGCTATAACAAAACTAATGTAGAAAAAATATATTGTGATTGAATATGACTCTCTATTGTAGGTTACAAGAAGTGGATATTCGTCCTTTGATGAGGTACTTCATGCTCTTAATGTTGGTCCTAACCTTTTTATTTATAACATTAGTCACACAAACAAAAAATTAGAATTCTAGCCTAATATATGGATGATTAAGTATATAGACAATGGGTTTAGGATTGCTACTTTTAGATATTGTTATGATCTAATAATATGTATAAGCTAGGTGAAAGACCCACTTCCTCTTCTAGCAAGAAGATCTTTGTTGAACTAATAGCACATTATGATGAGAGTTAAAGTGGCATCATATAATTGGATATCTTAGTTATGGTTCCTTAAGGTACATGAGTCAACATGAGATGGATATTGGGCTTCCATGCATATCTCATCCAAGAGGTGTTTGTGAGGGATGCATTTAGGGAGACTTTTTTGGAATAAAATGCAAGGAGAGCATCTCATCCTTTGGAGATCATCCATAGTGGCATTTATGGACCTATGGATACACCTTCTCTTTTAAAAAATATGTACTTCTTTCATTGATAACTTTTCTAGATTTGTGTGGGTATATATCATTTGTACCAAGGATGAAGTGTTTAAGAAATTCAAAACTTTCAAGGTTCTTATTGAAAACTAGATAAAAAGATCAAATATATAAGGACAGACGAGGGTTGTGAATATGATTGTTATAATTTCTTAGCCACTAATGGAATAACATATTAGAGGACTATTCACTACACTTTTAAATAAAATGGTGTAGAGAAAAGAAAAATAAGGTAATCATGAAGATGGCTCACTGTATGATTTATACCAAGGGATTAGATCACATGTTTTGGGGTGAGGAAATCACTTGTATAGGGTATATCATCAACAGGGTACCTATCAGTGTTATTCAAGGGATGACACATCTTGAGAAATTAATAGGGGTTAAGTCGGATGTATCTATATTTTAATATTTGTGTTCTTTAGCATGGGATCATATACCCAAGGATATTTGAAAAAATGAGGAACCTAAGAGCCGTAAGTATATATTTATGGAATATTCTAATATCTCAAAGGCATACCATCGCTGAACTTCATAGACATTAGGTGTTGATTAGGAGAGATGTCATATTTAATGAGGTTCTTCCAGGTACTCCTTCCAATCCCCCTCCTATTATTTTAGATTATGATTCCTTTGATTCTATGCCACTTCTAAATCTAGTAATTCTTTCATATATCTTGGTTGGTGTTGGCAATTTTACCACACTAAACTTTTCGTAAAAACTTCCAAGTAAAATATAAACTATGCATTATTGCTAGTTTTCTTAAATTTTAATGTTTTCATTGATTTATTTTGGCATTTTTGCTAGTAAAAATCTCTCTTTCAAATGCTTTTGCCAGCGAAATTAAGTAAAAAAAATTTCACCGAAGTTCATGCATTTTTAGTGGTCAAAGTCAATTTTGCCATGGTCGGGTGTCCACTTTTGTCGCATTCAAAATTTTCCAAATTTTACCTAAGTATGAAATGAAGTTTTGCCAGTGAAATCATTTGTTGGCAATTTTGCCCTTGTTTCCAATGAAATCCTCTTTTCACCCATGTTCTAGCGAAAATTTCTTTCGCTTACTTTTATGGTGAAATTTCCTTTTGCTTGCTTTTCCAAGCAAAATCCCCTTTTCGCCCTGTTTCCACCAAAACTCCCATTTTGAAAGCAAAAATCCTTTTTGCTCATGCCGGAGCGAAATCACCTTTAAGTTTAGTTTTGGGGTGAAATTCCCTTTCGCGTTTTGCCTGGGCGAAGGCGTCTTTTCGTGCCTTAGCTTGGTGAAAACACATTCTTGGCTTGACGTTGAAGCGCAGTTTCTAAGCAAAATTCCTTTTCACGCTTCACAAAGGTGAAATTCTTTTTTTGCCCCTCATAATGGCAAAATTTCTATTCAAGTGTAGTTCCTAGGAAAAATTATTTTCCACGTGTTCCTAGGTGAAAACAACAACACTTGGCGTATTTTCCAACGAAAGCATCTTTTTGCAAAACATAAGGCGCTATCTTGGGCAAAAAACCGTGACGTATTATAATCTGGAGAAATCAACTTCTTTGCATCTCACGCCTTGGTGAAAGCCCCTTTCGAGCTTCAACCTAGTGAAATCAATTTACTCCATTTGCTCTAGGTAAAACCATGGTCAAAGGCTCTCCAATAAAAGATCATATTGGTAGGGATTTTGAGAATAGCGAATTTAATTCTTGGTATAAAGAAAGTAACATCTCTAGAATTATTGCTAAAGAGTGATCGAAATTAAATGTTACACCTTTGACGCTGGTATGATCCTATTGTTTTTGAGGCATCGTCCACTGTGGTGGATGTTCATTTTCAAGGCACCATCATGGAGATGAAAATTGGGTTGATGATTTTTGCCAAAGTCTCGATATGCCATGTGATGAAATCGCTTGTCACTTCCCAATGCGTTTGCTGATTTGTTCATTGATGTTACCAAGGAGGAATTACTATTATTCAATATTTGACTGGCCAACATTTTATTTAATGAGCATTTAATTTTGGAGGTGAAATCCTCTATAAAAACTAAGAAACTTGATGTAAAAAAGGAGGGACATTCTGCTAAGAAACTCTTTGAGTTTAAGCTTTTACATCAATTGAAAGATTTTTGGACTCTGGTTCCTGGATCAGTTGTGTATGTGATTACTTTCTGCCTATCATTTCTGTTTCATTCATGCTTTTGTTAGATAGATTAAATTCTGCATTTGAATTTAATTTTTGATGAAGAAATGAATGTTGAAATGCTAATTGGAAGTCATATTTACAATCTGTGATTGGTTCCTGTGTTATTCTTTCTATTAAATGTTGGTTAAAATTTGATTTGGTTATTTAGTTGTTAGTTCATCCCCACTCTATTTCTCTGGCTTACAACCATATTTCCCATCTCTTTCTATTAATTTCTCTCCCTAAGCTTTACACCGAATTTTAGATTAGTAAGGGAACCAGCCCTCTCTAGAGATTGGCCCGAAGGACATCTCTTTCCTTTGGCCTTTCAATGTTGGTCGGGTCTAGGGTGCATATTTTTACACTTAGGCAGATTCGTGACCAACAGTTTTTGGCACGCCCGGTGGGACACTAAAAGTTCCACCTTAAGTAGTATTAAGGTTTGATGTTCATCTTTTACTATTTGATTAGAACATATGGCGACTCAGTTTTACCCAAAAGCCTCCGAACGTGAAGTTGGTGAAAGCTTTACTTCATGATCACAAGATCGAAGGCCAAAAATTTAGAAAATCTCATTGAGTTCTTTGAGCTTGACACCCAAATTTTAGGAGAGCATCCTAGATTAGTCACTCCGACTATCCCATCAGTTGGAACCTCTTCACAGGTAGTTGGTGTGTTTTCTGTTCCTTCAAGTCCCTCTAGTACTGCCACTAGCTTTCCTCCCCAAGCAAACACTCTAGTTCAAATGGCCCAAAATCCACCACCACCACCAAGATAGTTTCCAGCCTAGAACCATTTCGAAGCTTTGAATCTGCAAGCTCAAAACCCGATCCCACCAGCAGCATTGAAGGCTTTGCCTACTTACGATGGTACAGGAAAAATAACTTATGAGCATGTTCAAGACGTGGCTTCTTTGGCAACTATTCATAGCATCACAGATGAAGATGTCATGGTCATATTGCTCGTGCTCTCTCTCAGAGGGAAGTTACTTTATTGGTACCGATCCTTACCACCTACCACTATCACCACATGGGACCAGTTGGTTGAGTTAATGATAAAAGGCTTCAATGAACAAGCGGATCCTTTTTTCTTGTTGCATCAATTTACTAATATTCAGAGGCATCCACAGGAGGAAATCATTGACTTCAATGTTAGGTTCACTCAAACTTGGCAAAGAGTCCTTGATGGTCTCCGACCGACTCCCAAACAAGCCATATTTTATTACCTCTGAGCCTTCAATTCTGACATTAGCATGGCCATCCATCAGTCCAACATTGATACATTCCCGACCTTGTACTCTATCGTGCAAAAGGCTAAGGTCGATCTGATTGCTATTGGTAAGCTCCCACCAAATATGACGATGCCTATCTTCCCTGATCTCCCACAACATTTATATTCCAATGCATCTTCTCAGTCCTTACCAATGTCCCCCATGTATCTGGTCCCTTCATGGAATCCAAGTTCATCTCAAACCTCGATAGTTTTTATCCCGCAACTACCTGCTCCTTCCATTCCATAGCTTCTCACTCCAGTTCCATTCCCAGCACTACCATCTCCACTAGTACCACTTCCATTACCAGCTCCTCCAACACCCTCAAATCCTGATCCCCAAGAGAAGTTGTTGCAAGAGATGCAATCAATGAACTCAACAATAAGAGCGATGAGCAATGAGATCACAATTATTAAGAAAAAGTAGGTTGAGAGAGATTTCTAGCCTAGGAGATTTCAACCTCCACCAATCACTAGAGAGCAAGCAACTTCGACCAGCAAGATGCCTGAAAGAAATCCAACAGTATTGACAAATGAAGAAGTTGGCCCATCAGATAAAATGTATTGGTGTTCTACCTGCAATGATCCACATGGTGAAGAAACTTGCATGGTTCATCTGAACTATGTGCAAACATTGGTAGATAGCTCTTCCAATGGTCAAGATCAACATGATTAGAGAAGTTGATCATAATTTTATGGTCCCTTCCATAGAACAAGTTTTAGTTCTCACGAGAGCTAGAAAAAATTTGGTTATAGTAGATCCAATTGAGATGGAGCCATTGAAGGTGCCTATTGAGCCGAAGGTGTAGAATGAAAAGAGACAATCACAGGTGAAGGTGCATGGCTCAACATCTAAGTTAGAGGAACCTATCTTTTTAAAATATCTCTTGCCCACACAAGCGAAAGAAAGAATCTCTCAAGCGAAGGCATCAACTTCGCAAGCGCAAGTTGAGACGAAGGAACAGGCAAAAGAATACCTTAAATACCCATCTTTGACCAAGCGTTAGAGGGTGGAAGCCACGCAACAATATCAAAGCAAGTATGAGGTTACTGATGAAAGAAGAGAGTCCAGTTCATCTACATACAACATTGTTGAAGAACTAAAGAAGATCCCTACCAAGGTTAGTCTCTATGATGCATTGCAATTGCCTAGACAAGTTGATTTGTTGCAAGAATATTTGAAGTTTGTTAAAGAGAAAAAGAAGAATCCCACTCAGACTGTGTTAGCTCAGACACTTACAACTTTGGCTACTGGAAAGAATAGACCACCACCATTTTATTTGTCTCTCAGGATGGAGGGTTGGATTGTGCATAACTGCATGATTGACTCTGGTGCTGCGACGACTATCATGCCGAAGGTAGTTTGTGATGTTATGGGCATGGAGTATACCAGGAGTAGCCCAGGAGTTTTGCAGTTGGATGGTACTCCTATAAGAATAGTAGGAGTCATCAAAGATATCCCCATTGTCTTGCATAAAATACCTCAAATCACTGTGATCCAAGAGGTGGTTGTAGTTGACCTAGAGCCATATTTCAGCATGTGCCTCTCAAGAGAGTTTACTACCAAGTTGGGAGGCTATCTTTCTCTGGATTACTCTCACTTGGAAGTTCCTTTCAAAGGGAAAATAATCTAAATCTACAATGAGAAGCCTTCCATGTTTCATGTAGAGAGGATCGAAGAAGAAGAAAAGTCCATGGATTCTGTCAACATGGTGACTGAAGAACTAGAAGAATTGGATTTAATGGAAGAATTTCTGGATGAGCTTCATATAGAAGATGAATTTTCAATGAATGATTTTAATGCGATGATGGAAATTGAGATTGGTTGTTACTCCATTACTAAGCCTAAAAAGGCTGAAGTGAAGGTGTCTGATGATCAAGATCCTATTCCAGATCAGTTGTGGAAGCTCTACTTTGATGGTGCAAGATGCAAAAATGATGTAAGAGCAGGAATTGTTCTCATTTCTCCTTCTAGAATACAGAAGACATATTCATACCGGTTGACCTAGAGTTGTACCAATAATGTTGCTAAATATGAAGCATTGTGCTTAGGCTTGAAGAAAGCTGAGAAACTTGGGATCAAACAACTCCAGATTTTTGGAGATTTAGAACTGATTGTCAATCAAGTAACTAACAAGTGTGTCTCCAAGCAGCACTATTTGAAGGTATACCACAACAAAGTTTAGGATTTATTTGAAGCTTACACAACGTTAAACATCCAAGCGATTTCATGAGAACAAAATAAACATGCAGATATTTTGGCATCCCTTGGCACCAACTTTTCTCCAGTTGAGCACATGGTGAAGAAACCAAAGACCATGAGGTTGGTTTATAGGCCTTCAGTTCCTGATAAGAATATCTACTAGCAAGTGTTCAAAAGTGATGAGCAGATCATGAACTTCTTGATAAAAGAAGCTAGTACTATGGAAGGAAGAACACTCGATGAAGAAGAAGCTAAGGGACTGATCCAGTTAAGAAATAATCATATCCCAAAAGGATTGATTACGCTCGAAAGTCTCTTTGATCAGAATGATAGAGCTAAAAAACATAAGATCAAAGTAGATGAGAAGGAGTACACTGAGCTGTAGTTGGGACCCGAAAATTCAATCAAAGTTGGCACTGATTGCACTCCAGAAGAACTTGAGCAGATCAAGGAGCTATACCATGAATTTCTAGACATTGTTGCCTGGAGTTATCAGGACCTCAAAGGTTACAATAAGGATGTGATCCAACATACTATTGAACTGCAAGAAGGAGTGAAACCCTTTAGGCAGAAATAGAGACCAATCAATCCTAAAATTGAAGTTTTGATGAAAGCTGAACTGTTGAAAATACTGGAAGCTAAAATTATTTACCCAATCAAGCATTCTACCTGGGTAGCTAATTTGGTCCCTATGAGGAAAAAGAATGGAGATATTCTCCTGTGTGTTGATTTTCAAAATTTAAATTAGGCTTCTCTAAAGGATCATTATCCTTTACCACAGATTGATCAGATTCTTCACATAGTTGTAGGAGCTCAAATATTTTCTCTGTTAGATGGATTCTCTGGCTACAATCAGATATGGGTCAAGGATGAAGACCAATACAAAATGACATTCACCACAAAATGGGGTACATTTTCTTATCAACGAATACCTTTTGGTCTCTCAAACGCTGGAGCAACCTTTCAGAGAGCGATGGATGTAGCTTTCGGTGAGTTACTAAATCGAGTCATTGTTATTTATTTGGATGATATGACTATCTTCTCTCATAACAAGGAGGAGCACAACTTGCATTTAAGACAAGTGTTTGAGAAATATCGAGAGTTCGGAATATCCATCAACCCAAAGAAGTCTATCTTTGCGGTGAAGGAGGGAAAGCTCCTAGGCCATGTAATCTCATAAAAAGGTTTAGTTGTTGATCCAGCTAGAGCTGAGGCTCTTTTGAAGCTTCCACTACCAGCCAACAAGAAGGGTTTGCAGTCATTTTTTGGTCAGATTAATTTCATTCGAAAGTTTATTGCAGATTTTTCCCAAGTTGTGAAACCAATGACTGAACTCTTGAAGAAAGATGTTGAGTTCAAATGGACTGAGCAAAGGAAGCAAGCATTCCGGGAAATCAAGGAAAGAATTGCTCAAGCCCCTATTTTGGTAAACCTTGACTATTCAAAGGATTTTATCCTTTATGCTGTTGGTGAACAAGAGAGTTATGCAACTATGCTCACATATAAGGGAGAAGATGGAAATGAGCGGCCTATTGCATTCTTGAGCCAAGTCATCCAACCGCATGAGGAAAAGTACAATTTCATAGAGAAGCAAGTGTATGCAGTGATGAAGTCCCTAAAGAAGTTTCGGCATTTTGTTTCCCAAAGCAAAATAATTGTGTATGTTGTTCATCCGGATGTCCAAAGTTTCATTATCTAGGGTGAGCTTGGAGACAAGAGAGCTAGTTGGGTTTCTAAAATCCAAGAATATGATATCGAAATCTGACCAACCAAGCTGGTTCATGGCCGAGCATTATGTCAAGAGCTTGCAAAGAGCACTGCCTTCGAATCAATGGTTTACCAGTATGAAGATTCAATAAGTGAGAGTAATCTTGCTAATCATTCCTCAGTTGACCGTGATTGGATAGAGGACCTTGTTGAATACTTCAATTCAAGAAGGTGTCCTTCACATCTCAATGCTTCACAAAGAAGGAGATTTAGACTACAGGCCCTCAGGTATGTTATGTTACCAAATGGATTGTTTCATAAGAACATTGATGGAGTGCTTCTCAGGTGTGTCAGAGAATCAAAAAAGCAAAAAATCCTGGAAGAGTTCCATTATGGATTGTCAGGAGGCCACTATGCAGGAAGACCCATGGCATTAAAAATTATCAAAGCAGGTTATTTCTGGCCCACCCTCTTTTTAGATGCATTCAAAGTCAATCAAAGTTGTGACAAATGCCAAAGGTATGTCGGTAGGAGCAAAAATGCATCTTTACCTCTTCACCCGATCCAAGTAGAAGCACCATTTCAACAATGGGGTTTAGATTTTATTGGGGTCATTGATCCTAATTCATCTACCAAACATAAATACATTCTGACTGTAACTGATTATTTCACCCGATGGGCTAAAGCAATCCCAACCAAGAAGGCAGACCAGGAGGTAGTCATCACTTTCCTTGAAGGATTGATCACTCGCTTTGGCATACCAGATGCGATTGTAATAGACAATGGAACTCCATTCATCGGTGCCAAAATCAGTGAGTTTATGGGTAAGTATGGTATTTATTTGAAAACTTCATCAAATTACTATCCGTAGGGGAATGGTTTGGCCGAATCCACGAACAAGAATCTGCTCAGGATTTTGAAGAGGACTCTTGGTGACAACAAGCGAAGTTGGCACTTGCTCTTGAACCAAGCTTTATGGGTTGATCGCATCTCAATAAAAAATCTATCAAGATGTCCCCCTATTCTTTGGTGTATGGTAAAGAAGCAGTCTTGCCCATTCACATTGAATTATCGACCCTTCAATCCTTGCAATTGCTTGATGATGAAGATAATGAATTTGATCCCTTGAGCGCAAGGTTGGCTCAACTATTACAGTTGGAGGAAGAAAGGGAAAAAGCATATAATGCATTCATGGAGCATGCTCAGATGACAAAGAATTGGTTTAGCAAGAAGACTTCAGAGAAGGCATTTAAGGAGGGTGATCTTGTGTTAAAGTGGAACGAGAACAAGGCAAAGCCAGGCAAGCATCACAAGTTTGAGGTAATTTGGGAGGGCCCATTTTAGATTTCTAGTGTGAATCAAGTTAATTCATATTACTTGCAGGATATGGATGGTCGTGTGTTGCCAATTCTAGTGAATGGTCTTCATTTGAAGGCCTACTACCAGTAAAAAACTTGGGATCAAAAGTGTAAATATGTACATAGTTTTTTTAATGTTGTTTTTGTTTGAAAAAATGACTAAGGATGGGAAGCGAAATTCCTTTTCGTTGGGCAAAGGTATTTTCGCTAGTGAAAATCATTTTCACCAACAAAAACCTTCTCCGCCCCTTCCTAGATCAAAAAAAAAAAAAAAGAAGGGATTGAAAGTCATTTTCGTTGGGTGAAGGTAGTTTCACTGGTGAAAATCTTTTTCGCTAAGCGAAACTCCTTTTCACCCCTTCCTTCTCCTTCCGGAGCGAAAACATGAATTGCGCTTGATTTTTGGCGCCCAAGTTGGAAACTTCACCCCAGGACTGCGTTTTTGGTAGTGAAACGTTAAAAAGCATGCAAGTTTTAAAATATTTTTGCTTTTTAGGCAAATGAAGGTAAAATTGTGCCTATTTTTAAAGTTGGGCACTCAAGTTGGCAAAAGCACGAGACAAAAAGCAGAGAAAAAGAGAAAAAATGGGTGGGGAAAAAAGTGATTGAGTAGAACATATTGAGTTTTTGATAGAGTACATCATTCTCTATATGTTCCAGAGGTTAAACGAATTCTGAATAGAATATGTCTAAACTGCTTCAAGTTAAAGGAATTACTTTGAATATTAGACAAAGCATTTGATAGCAATTGTGTGCATGAGTTGAGATTGATTGAGCATATTTTGTGAGTTGTTTTGAGTGTGTATTGAGTAGATTTGAGGTAAGTCTTGGTGAAGACTTGTAGGTAGATTTGAGCAAGTCTTAGTGAAGACTTGAGAGCAGATTGAGAAAGTTCTTGAGAGGACTTGAAGGTAGATTTGAGGTAAGTCTTGGTGAAGACTTGTAGGTATATTTGAGCAAGTCTTGGTGAAGACTTGTAGGAATATTTGATAAGTCTTAGTGAAGACTTGAGAGCAGATTGAGCAAGTTCTTGAGAGGACTTGAAGGTAGTTTTGAGGTCTTAGTAGATTTGAGCAAGTCTTGGTGAAGACTTATAGGTAGATTTGAGCAAGTCTTAGTGAAGACTTGAGAGCATGTTGAGCAAGTTATTGAGAGGACTTGAAGGTAGATTTGAAGCAAGTCTTTGTGAAGACTTGAGAGCAGAGTTGATTGATTGATTTGTTCAAGATTTGTGTTAAGGCTTGGGGAAATCTAAGTAGATTTGATTTGTGATTGATCAAGCTTTGTGTTAAGGCTTGAGGATAGATTTGAGGATAGATTTTGGTATAGATTTGTGAGCATATTTGTGCTAGACCTGAGATAGATTTAGAGCAGATTTGTACTACACTTGGGATAGAGTTTGGTGCAGATCTGAGATAGAGTTGAGAGCAAGATTTGGAGGTGATAGAGTAGAGGAAAAGAGTCTCCAATGGATATAGATCCATTAGCCAGGGTAGTGAGGATAGAGGTCTTCTATGGAGAGAGATCCACAAGCCAGAGTAGTGGGGGTAGTAGTCTTCTAGAATATCATCAGCCAGAGCAGAGGGGAAAGAGTTCTCCTATGGAGAGAGATCCACAAACTAGAGCAAGGGGAAAGAGTTCTCCTATGGAGTGTGATCCATGAACCAGCTGGGAAGATAGAGTTATTCTGTGGAGAGAGATCCATGAACCAGTTGAGGAGAAAGAGTTCTCCTAGGTCAAGTTCCACGAACCAGTTGAGGAGAAAGAGTTTTGGATCAAGTTCCATGAACCTAGAGAAAAGGGGAAAGAGTTCTCCTATGGAGAGAGATCCACAAATCAGAGCATAGGGGATTGGTGTCTCCTTTGGATAGAGGTCCATAAACATTGTAATAGGGAATTGATTCCCAAGAAGATTTGTTGAGAAAATTTAGTAGAAATATTTTCTCCGTGGAGTAGCCCACATTGGGTGAACCACGTTAAATTGGTGTCTCTATTGTGTGTGATGATTTATGCATTGCTTTAATTATTGCTATTGATATTGCCATTGATAATATTGGATAATATTGTTTGGAAAAGAAAAGTAAAAGTTGATCTTATATTGTTCACCCCCCTCTCAGTATAAGCTTGTGTTCTTCAATTGGTATCAGAGCGGGTTCCTTCGAAAGAGTTTAACAACTTGAAGGAAAAGTATATAGGAACACAGATGGCATCTCAGAGTGGATATTCAGCAAATAAGGTACCATTGTTCTATGGGAACAATTATGCTTTCTGGAGCATAAGAATGAAGACTTACTTGATGGCACAAGGATATGAGACATGGCAAATAATTGAGGATGGATACACACCTCCAACTAGTCCTCCTATAGATAAAGATGGTAAGCTCCTACATTTGTATAATGCAAAGGCAATGAATGCAATATTAAGTGGTTTACATGAAGCAGAGTTTGTAAAAGTTATGCATTGCACATCAACAAAAGAGATTTGGGAAAAGTTGAAGAAAACATATGAGGGAGACAAAAAGGTCAAGATGGCAAAATTGCAAAATCACAAGAAAACATTTGAAGACTTGAATATGAAGGATGAGGAAGACATTGCTACATACTTACTTCGTGTGGATGAGGTTGTTAACTCCATGCAAGGACTTGGGTGTAAAGTTGAAGAATCAGATGTTTGTCAAAAGGTTTTAAGGTCACTCCCTATGAGGTATAGTAAAAAGGTTTCAGCTATAGAAGAAACAAGAGATATTGAAAATTTGACCATGGATGAGTTGCATGGAACTCTCACAGCTTTTGAGATGAGAATAGGAAAGGATCCTATCCCCAAGAAAGAGGCAACCTTCAAAGTAGAAAAGAAGACAAAATATAAGAAGCCATATTCAAGTGATGAGTCATCCAGTGATGAAGAAGCAAACTATGGCAGAAGGAACAAGGACTCAAGAAAGCACAAAGGTACTAAAATAGTTAAGTGTTTCAATTATGGTAGATATGGTCACTATGCATCTAACTATCCAAAATCTGGAAGTAGTAGTAGTGAAGAGAAACAATAGGATCATAAGAACAGGGAAGCAAGAAAATCCAGGTATCAAAAGAAAAATAGGGATGGACAAAGCAAGCATGGAAAGAAGTTTTTCCAAAGACATAAGAAAAGTTTCTATGCAGAAAAGACATGCAAGAGTTCAAGTGATAGTGATGGAAGATCCTCAGATAATGAAGAAGAATAAATCCTCTTCTTGGCAATAGAGGAAGAAGGAAATGCTTCTATTGGAGATAAATATGAAAAGTATGAAGATGCTCTTGAAAATAAAGAAGTAGAGGAAGAATCAGAAAATGAAGAGGAAGGAGTAGTTGATCTAGAAGTTGAGCTTATTTCTTCTCTTAAGGAATTAATAAAGGTAAGAAAGCATAACTCAAAAATCAAGATTTCAGGAATGTGATGAAGAAAAATGAAAGCTTATACAAGATCTGACAAATTCAATATCTAAGACAAGGAGATTTAAAGAAAAGTTAGAGGTAAAAGTCTTAGAATGTGAAATATTAGAGCATGAGGTGGTTTCACTAAGGAAAGAAGTGAAAGAGTCTAAAGACAAGCTGCACAAGTTTGGGAAAAGCTCAAAAAACTTGGATAATATTATCAATGCACAAAGATCTTCATCAAACAAAATAGGACTTGGTTTTGAAGAAGAACCAAGAGCACAGAAAGAGGAGTCAAGCTCAAGATCCAAAGAAGAAGAAGCTTTAGAAGAAGAGAGTAAAGGAGAAAGTGAGACTTATGAGAATAGAAGTTTCACCAAGAAAGGAAACAATGCACAAACAAGGAACAAGGAACATCACAGGGAAGAAAGGACTAAGAGACCAATGGGTCCAAGGCAATATTTCTTCAAAGGATGTTGCTTCTCATGTAATAGGTTTTGTCACAAGGCTATGTAGTGCATGACACATGAAAAGAAGGAATATGGTTTCACTAAGAGAAATTTCAAAAATGGGTATCTCTTTCAAGGGTATTGCTACTCTTGTAATCATTTTGGTCATAAAGCAATTCATTGTAGGGTTCATGATAGGAATGGATATGGCTTCACCAAGAGGAACTTCAAGATATTTGCACCTTCAAGGAACCACAACATTAAGTGTTATAAGTGCAATAATGTTGGGCATATAGCTAAGTGGTGTAGAACAGAATTTCCAGAGATAAGCAAGAACATGGATATTCAAAAGAATCAAAAGAGTCAATTGAGAAAGAAGGTGGACAAAGAAAAAGAGCATTGTATGCTAGGAGTAGAAATACTCCCACCCCAAAATTAACCACCTCAAGGAGAGGAGGTGGGGAGGGGGCTGAGCTAAGAGTATTATATTTAGCCCCAAAGGAGTCCCTTTGCCATTGATGTCAAAGGGGGAGAGATTTGAGTTAGGGGGAGAGCATTCAGTCAGGGGGAGCAGTTTCTCAAGGGGAGCAGTATTGAAAAAGGTTAAAAGAATGCTTAAAGAAAAAAGGGTTGCCATCAATGACAAAGGGGGAGATTGTTGGAAATTTGAGCATGTTTTGTTGTCATTGATGTCAAAAGGTTGGATGTCCCAATTTGATGAAATTAATGACAAAAGGGTTGATTAATGTCAAAAGGTTAAAGGTCCTAAGTTGATGGAAATATTTGTGAGAAATGTTTGTTAATTACCTTGGTGGTAATTTGGCAAAGGTTAAAATATTAATGGTGGCAATAAATTACCTTGGTGGTAATTTGGCAAAGGTTAAAATATTAAATGGTGGCAAGATTCTCCCTAAAAAGAAAAGGCCCAAAAGGTTTTAAATATTTAAATTATAATATTTAAATCCTTTAGGATTTAAATAATTATAATTAAATATAATAATTCGAATATTCAAATTTGAATTAAAACAAAGGCAGCCGACGTCATATGATAAATTGGGCATGTGTATAAATAAGGCAAAGGTAGCCTAAGCCCAAAAATTAATTGAGCATTCGATTTCCCTTGCATGATTTATTCCTCGCACACGATAGAGAGAGAAAGGGTAGACATTCATGGTTTTTGGAGGCAGTAGAAGGACAAAAAGTGGTGAGCGCCTATCCCCACCTAAGTGAGGTGGTAGCTGAGTTGGTTGGCACAACGCATTGGGAGCAATGAGGTGCGGAGTTCGAACCGCACAAAGTTTTTGTTGAGCGCAGTCCATTCGACTTTTGCACCAGCGGGAAGGAAGATAAAGGAGCACATGCTCCTTGGTTCACATGGGGCATTGTAGCCCACATGGTTGTGGCCCTTGTGTTAGGGCATACGGGGCTAGGAGGTCATGGGTTCGAGCGACAATGGTGGCAATTAAATTTTGCCAAGAGGTATGTGCATTTACCATAGTGGGAGTTATAAGGTTTAAATAAATATTTTTATTTGCCATAATTGGGAGTTATAAGGTTTGGATAAAGTTTTGTTGCCATGTATGAGGGTTAAATAAATATTATTGTGTATGCTCAATTAGGGAGTCATAAGGGATTGTTTTGATTATGTTTCAAATAAAAAGGGAATGCATGAAATATAGTATGTGATGTTGTTTTGAAAAGGGGTTTCAATAGTTTGATTGAAAATTATTTTGAGAAAGGAGTTATAAGGTGTATGTGAGAATTATGTTTATGTGATTGATAACTCTTGTTGATGAAATTTATTTTTAAAGATAGGAGTAATAAGGTGTACAAGTGATTTGGCATTGTATGAAGAAATATTTGTTGAAGTGAACATTCTTGTGAAGATTTTTAGATAGACTGTTGCTATCTAACCTGGAATTGGCAAAAGGATTTGGTTGTGAGTAAAATAGGTTTTGAAGACATATCTCCATCAAAGAAAAGAGGTATGGGCACATCATATTTTGTTTGAAATGTTGGAATGAATGTTGTGAAATATAAGGTGGAGTGAAAAGGATTGTTTGATAAGCATTGTTGGAAATATTTGAGTGAATGTTTATATGCTTCATGGTTGAATGTTTAGAGAACATTTGAGATAGAGATTGAGGATTATTTGAGTTAGGGTTTGAGACCCATATTGTGCACTTTGTTTGAAGAAGTATGAAAACACTTGTTTAGGGTTTGTAAGCAAGTTGTGTTTCATTGGTTGAATGATTGAGTGAAATTCTTGAGCATTGGTTTTGAGTGATATTGAAAGTGAATGTGCAAACATTAGAAACCGGATTTGTGAAAGTGATAGACTTAATGATTGAGTAGAACATATTGAGTTTTTGATAGAGTACATCATTCTCTATATGTTCCAGAGGTTAAACAAATTTTAAATAGAATATGTCTAAACTGCTTCAAGTTAAAGGAATTACTTTGAATATTAGACAAAGCATTTGATAGCAATTGTGTGCATGAGTTGAGATTGATTGAGCATATTTTGTGAGTTGTTTTGAGTGTGTATTGAGAGCAGATTTGAGGTAAGTCTTGGTGAAGACTTGTAGGCATATTTGAGCAAGTCTTAGTGAAGACTTGAGAGCAGATTGAGCAAGTTCTTGAGAGGACTTGAAGGTAGATTTGAGGTAAGTCTTGGTGAAGACTTGTAGGCAGATTTGAGCAAGTATTGGTGAATACTTGTAGGACAAGTCTTAGTGAAGACTTGAGAGCATATTGAGCAAAGTTCTTGAGAGGACTTGAAGGCAGATTTGAGGCTACTATATTTGAGAAGTCTTGGTGAAGACTTGTAGGCAGATTTGAGCAAGTCTTAGTGAAGACTTGAGAGCAGATTGAGCAAGTTCTTGAGAGGACTTGAAGGTATATTTGAAGCAAGTCTTTGTGAAGACTTGAGAGCAGATTTGATTGATTGATTTTTTCAAGCTTTGTGTTAAGGCTTGGGGAAATCTAAGCAGAGTTGATTTGTGATTGATCAAGCTTTGTGTTAAGGCTTGAGGACAGATTTGAGGATAGATTTTGGTACAGATTTGTGAGCAAATTTGTGCTAGACCTGAGATAGAGTTAGAGCAAATTTGTACTACACTTGGGATAGAGTTTGGTGCAGATCTAAGACAGAGTTGAGAGCAAGCTTTGGAGGTGATAGAGCAGAGGATATGAGTCTCCAGTGGATAGAGATCCATTAGCCAGGGTAGTGAGGATAGAGGTCTTATATGGAGAGAGATCCACAAGCCAGAGTAGTGGGGGCAGTAGTCTTCTAGAAGATCATCAACCAGAGTAGAGGGGAAAGAGTTCTCCTATGGAGAGAGATCCATAAACCAGAGCAAGGGGAAAGAGTTCTCCTATGGAGTGTGATCCATGAACCAGTTGGGAAGATAGAGTTCTTCTATGGAGAGAGATCCACGAACCAGTTGAGGAGATAGAGGTCTCCTGGATCAAGTTCCACGAACCAAAGAAAAGGGGAAAGAGTTCTCCTATGGAGAGAGATCCACAAATCAGAGCATAGGGGATTGGTGTCTCCTTTGGACAGAGGTCCATAAAAATTGTAATAGGGAATTGATTCCCAAGAATATTTGTTGAGAAAATTTAGTAGAAATATTTTCTCCGTGGAGTAGCCCACATTGGGTGAACCATGTTAAATTGGTGTCTCTATTGTGTGTGATGATTTGTGCATTGCTTTGATTACTGCTATTGATATTGCCATTGATAATATTGGATAATATTGTTTGGAAAAGAAAAGTAAAAGTTGATCTTATACTGTTCACCCCCCTCTCGGTATAAGCTTGTGTTCTTCACATAGACACATATATATTGCAATTTGAGAGGGATGATCACACTCATATAATTCACCTTAATTTAAGGTAACACGACTTTTCTCCAAGCCCATATATGGTTGTGGATAATAGAGGTGTCTTGATCAAGTCTATATAGAGTGTATTTCTATGACTAACGGACGTAGAGTAATTCCTTAATTTAAATTTTTATGGTCTTATAGATATCATCCAAACACAAAATTTATTATAAAGTATTTGGAATGATATAATTTATAGCTTTTATTTGAAAAAAATAGTTTTTTCATCTAAAACTATAATAAAGTTTCATTAAATTGGAATAGAAATTATTGTTACATGCAACTAACTATTTCATGGATGCATTGCATGATCCCATAGGAAAGCTTAAAAATATGAATTAGATATAATAATTACCATTGCCTTGAAACCATTAGCTTCAAATTTCACCTCGACTCCTATACCATAATGGATTTTACAACTATCCCATGTAGATAGCATAAATTATTTTTGCAAGTATCTTGCAAATAGTTTATGATACATATTCCATAATCCATGCATGTTTTTTGACTAACAATGCACAAATTTTAAGGCTAAATTCTTCCAATATATTTCCTATTCCTCATTGAACTCTTCAAGAATGTGAAGATAATATTTCAATTGATTGATATCATGAAGAATCTCACAAATCATGTGCATTGATGTCACGACCCACCTTGGAGGGACTCTACTATTTGTATTATGATAGTTGATTTATAATGCTTAATGTACTTGCATTATATTAGTTTTAGTCAAGAGAAAATGATGTTGCATGCATTGACTATTGCAGGAAAAAGTATTCTTGAAGGTGGAAGATTTACCATCGAGATATGAGAAGGGAAATGATGACCAAGACAAATCAACAGGTAAAGCTCATATTCCTATCATCACTAGTTACCTCCCTGATGGTGGTGTTACTAGAGAATAACTCTAAAATTCCCGCCACTCAAAGGAAAAACAGTGATGGGGGATATTGAGCACGTGCATCGAATGCTTGTATGCCTTTTGAGTGATTTATGTTTGATTTTACAATTAAATTTGTATGATATTGACATAGTGGAATTTTACATTAATTAATGTTCACTATTCACTGTTCACTGTTCACTATTCATTGTTCACTGTTCACTATTTACTATTCACTATTAACTATTTACTATTTACTGAATTGGGTGAAGTGTCCTATTATACAAACTTGTCCAATTTTGATTGGACCAAAATAAAGAGAACATTATATTGACTTGATGGTCCTATCCTTTCCTCCACATGGCAACTTTAGGATGAGCAGAATGGTAGGTGAGATTCTTCCAATTTCAATCTTGCAACACCCGTCTACTAAATAGTAGTAGATAGACACCCTTTTTATTAAAATAATTAGATGCCCATAAAGTGGACCCAATTTTGATTGAGCTTTAAAGGACTTTAGAATTATTAAAAAATATATACCCCATCCTTTTGGGAAATCACCCACTTGGCTCCCCTACATCGGTGGAAATAAAAGGGAGATCTCTCCTATTATCATTAATAGTCATAGCTTTGTATCTATTCTATACCACAATAGTATTAGTTTTGTATTTTTTCCCATGAAAAGGGAACACAAAACAAGATAAGGTCACCTACCTTAACCTTATTTGGACCCTCTTCAATCCTCTACGTGACATGATAAGTTTTAAGGGACCCAAGGCATCTTTTAATAATAAAATAATGAGGCCACTATTTGGCCATACATGGGAAATTTTCCTATAAATAGAGGGCACCTTGGGATGGAAGGAGTATCCAAGAAATCTCGGGGCTTAGGGATTATGCTCTCCACTTATGTGGATCAGAAACCAAAAAGCTTTGAGAAAGTACTAAGAATTAGGTAAAAGGGGAGGAAATCTTGGAAAACTTAGGGAGTATGCTCTCCACCTCGGTGGATCAGAAACCAGAAGGTTTGAAATACTCCCCAGTGGTAGAAAAATATATTTAGAGTGGTCCTTTGAAGCTGAGAAGATAATAAGTTGTGCTGGAAAGGAAGCAAGAGGAGGAAATACCCAAGTCAAAGTAGGAACACCTTGCAAGGATTCCAGGTTGGAACTTTCCACTCTACCTCTTTATTAGAATTTTATCTGTTCTGAAGTGAGGATGTTTTATACTGCTTGATTATAAAGTGTAACCATAGTTAATGATCTATGATGTATTGGATATATGAAGGCTTACTATAAGTGCATAGAAGTTAGTAATTTCTTGTGTCTTTCAATGAAGAGTGGTTTCTATGTAGAGAGTATTATAACCTTGTATTGGAAGATAGGTTAACGTAAGTAAATTATATATCATGTGATGGAACCATTATTGGAATTGTCTTGAATAGTCAGATAGTATTGCATATGTTGACTTGATGTATGCAGGGTATCTAATAGAAAAGTGAAAGTTTTGTATTCATGCATTGAAATATGCCAAGTGATAATTTTAACTCTTTTGTAGGATTTGAATTTATATATTTTGGATATTTGGATTAAAGAGATCTATTCCAATTTAAATGCTTTGTTTGGTGACAAAATAAAGTGATACGTTTTCTTAACATTATATGTATGGTAAACTTCTAGTATTGAAAATATTGGTGTCTTTTACCTTAGGAAGAGGTATGGGACTCTTCCTTGAATGAAGACAAACCAAACATATGATGATAAGGATTGTGCAGTAGACTTTACTTTGCATGATGATTTATGCAACTAGCAAAGTTAATATTGCATGTATGCATTTAAATATGAAAAAGCATGGTTTGCTTGTGTTGCATTGGCATACTCTGCATGTGAGTTGTCCTGATCCCTTACAAAATCATCTCTCACACATCATGGAGATGCAAGAAAACCAGAGGAGAACCAGTCAAGCGCTGAAGATGTTTGTACTGTAGTTCATTTTGTATAAGCATGTTTTGATATGTTCATATTGTAGTCTTGAAGGGCTGAAATGATTAAGCCAAGTTATGTAATATTTGATGTATTTCTCTACTTGCTTTTGGATATTGTAAGGGAATACTTTTATATGTTGTAAAGGAAAAACTCAATTAGATGGTAAATGATGTATAATCTTGGAAAAATGATCAAATGAAGATGTCTTGAATAAAGCTTATTAGCAGTTGTGATTTGATGTTAATGATATTTTTGTAAATAGAGACTACTTGTATGATTGCTTATTATAAATGTGAGTGTAAAATATATGATGATATTTGGTTGTTTAGTAGCATCATTTCTTTATATGGATTATAGTAAAAGAGAGACACAATTATGTAATCAATCCAAAGATTTAAACTTAAGGTATAGGACCCACCACCACCATCAAACTAACAACACCTTGATGACAAGAAATATTTATAATAACGCTTAAGATGTTTAACCCAAGTTGTATGTAAGTTTCCATAAAGAGCAATAGATTAATGGAGTCTCCTAAGACACTACCCTTTGTTGGTAGTTTGGAGAATTGGAGAGAGGTATTCCTTTGGTGAGGAAATATTCTCCTAATTGGTTGGAACAACCATCAAGATGTCCTCTTGTCATTTGGAAAACGTATTATGAGGACATAGCCATTGCACTTTGATATTCATCCACCATTATGGGATGGTGAGATGGTGTTGTTGGGGTTGACGCTCCAACTTGCAATTGGCTCAGAAAGACATATAGAGGTTGGTGCTTCTATTTATTTAATCTATTGCAATTCAGACTACTTACATCTTAAGTGGGATAACTTTGTCTTAGAACGTTATTATAATCTTAACTTTTTGAAAGGTGACCAAAAAAAAAAATGTGTAGTGACAATTGGGGACGTTACAATTGAACCCAATTATCCTGCACTTTCATGTACAACTATTTACCTTAGGTATTGATGCTTAAGGCCAATAATATTATAAGTTTAGACAAACCTTGAATTTTCTAAAGCATAAAGCATAAAATTATAGATGCAATATCTTCGATGTTTTGTTCACATCCTATTGATTTATTGACCAAATTTTTGCCATATGTACCTAAGATATAGATATCTCCATGTTTATACTCCCTATAGAGTACATTCAGTTATACCTAGCAATTGGAATCTTGATACTGATTATGTTTGACAATGGTTGAATCTATTAGAAAATGAATTAGATTCAATACTTAAAATAATGGTTAAGGAGTTTTAGCTTCTTTTTGAGCTTCTAGTAGCATTAGAACTCAATCTCTAAACATCAGAGGAGAAGCAATCACCAATTAATTCTTGGATAGAACATCAACTTTTCCTATGAGTTTATATCCTTCCAATATTGTAAGCATTGCAATAAAATCTCTCAAATAATAGTTTGGGCCTTATGGACACTTTTCATATTCATCCTTATAACATCCACTAAAATTAAGCTTTATGTTAAGAGGCTTCTTTAAGATCTTCTTGTATAAATAAAGTTTAGTCATCATCTTCATTCTCTATAGATTTTTCGATATTGAGAATAGAGAATACATGGCACCTAAAAATACCTTTTGCCAGTAGTTGAAATGACCCCATAGTACCTAAAGGTGTACATGTATTGAAATTTTTGTTTCATCGATTTCTAACATGCTTATCCCCACAATGAATACCCCTTCTAAGTTCTTCTATATCTTTTCCAATATTTTCTAGTATGAACAAATTTTAGTCATCATCTTCATTCTCTATAGCTTTTTTGACATTGACAACAGAGAGTACATAGCACCTAAAATTAATTTTTGCCACTAGTTGAAATGACCTCATAATCCTTGAGGGTGCACATGTATTGAAAATTTTGTCTCATCAATTTATAACATGCTTATACCCATAATAAACACCCCTTATAAGTTCTTCTATATCTTTTCCACCAACATCATTTTTAAGAGGTTGTATAGATAGGAAAAGAAAAATGTAACGAGATCGATCAAGCCTCTATGATAAGAAATCCAATTAATCTAATGATAAAATTTAGTTTTTTTCCTAGAGCTAATAAAATAAATTTCTCTATGATTTCTAGCAATTACCACTAACTTAGAAAATTAGATACCCTTCATATCAATTGCAATACTCTTCTACATGGAATGCAACCCATTGGTATGAATTCTTATTTGAACATACTCCTTTCATATTTTTGTTGTCATCATGAATTTTTAAAGCCAACCAAAAGAAAAATAAGATCCTTGTAGAGGTCATTCTTCTTTTAACAAGGTGTTCTCTCTAGCTTAGAATAGATATAACATCCATAATTAAACACCCTTGAAATCTTCATTGACAAGGAAGTGCTAATACTTCTTAATCTTCAAAGAACCCAATTATTTATCCAATTCCAAATAAACTAAAACTCAAAATTATTTATTTTTATATTGAAATATTTATAAAAACAAAATATATCATATTAATGTTTTAAAACATGATGAAAGATATTTTCAACTAATATAAAACAAAAAAAATTAAATGCATTTATTTAATCCAAATAAAAATATTTATTATTAATTTTGTTTTAACTTTCTTTGTTTAAATTTTCATTAATTCAAATGAAAATGTTTATTATTGATTTTATTTCAACTTCTTTAATTTAAATAAGTTCTAATTAAAGTAAAAGTTACTAGGATTTGCACCTGGGATGTAGCACAACAGCGTGGGTGAGTGGGTGAGGAGTGGGTGTGTGGTGGCTTTGTGTTAAATTCACTATTGATAAATATATCTCTCAAACTTTAGAAGGGATCATAGTTGAGAGGAGACTACTTAAACTTTAGGAGGATCATGATTGAGAGGAAACTGCTCAACCCTCTACATCAGTCATAAAGATTTCTTGCAATAACCAAATTAAAAAAAAACACTAATTATAAAGATATTTATACTAGGTTTCGTTCAAGAGGGATTTTAAATTGGGCTACGATATTAGTATTGAATATTTTTTTTTTGGTAAGTAGTGTTTGTATTTACAACGGGTTTTAACAAGGATCCCAAAACCTGATTACATAAGCAATGGGCCTAGGGCATCAATCCCTTGAACTGAACACCAAAACAGAAATCCGCCCAACGGTAACAGTAAGCATGAAACAATCCCTCTCAGCGGGAAACAAACAAATAAGAAAGAAAGTAGTTTTGGAGATCCCGCCCAACGGGGAGTAGCCAAAAACCACCATCGAGAAGATCTCGCCCAGCAGGATGCAAAGAAAAACCGTTACAATAAAATCCTGCCTCGCGGGAAGCAGTCAAAACCACAACAAACAGTCCCGCCTAGCGGGAAGCAATAGAGAAATCCTGCCATCCGAGAAACCAGCAGAAAAGAAAGGATCCTGCCTCGCAGGAAAACTGACGGATTTGGCGGATCCCGCCCTGTGGAGAAACCATCCCGCCCATCGGGAAAACATTCCGTTCAGCGAGAGCCATCCTGCAGGAAGCTGACAGCTAGCACAGAGAGGATCCAGCCCATTAGGAAGTGACCAGAGAGTTGCACCATAAGGAACCCGCCTCGGGAAAACAGAAGAGGATCCCAGCAGCAGGGACCAAGAATCCCGTCCAAGCACAGAGCCCGTCAAGGATTCACAAGAAAAAGGGGGAAGTTGTCCAAACCCTAAACCGTCACCTCCATCGCACCGAGAAACGCAGGGGACCATATCCACGCGAATAACCTGCAAAAAACCCCAGGTGGAAGCCTGAGGGAAAAAGGGAAGGGATCCCCAACCAAACAGGGATCCCTGGGAAGCACCAGTCCAAAAAAATAACCAAGGAAACCCTAGCCGATCGGGAGGGGTGCAGATAGTGGAGAAGGATCTCCCCCCAGGAGATCATCTGCAAACAACCACTCCCTGGGAGGGATGACCTGGGTTGAGCCGAGGGGCCAGGCGGGAACCGGGGAGCCATGGGAGGGGGAGCAGGGGAGGGACCAGAGCCCTCCCCTCTCTACTTTCTTCCCTCTCCAATGAGTATTGAATATTTTAAAATAAGTATAAATTTACAATTTTAATAATTTTTTTATAAATTTTATTCAACGAAATTCTGAATATAAAATTAGAATGCGTTGACAAAGACCTTGGTTCACTAATTATGGACGGCTAAAAGGCTTACGGGTCAGAATTAAAAAAAGAATTGGATTTTTTAACCCAGAATGTTGGGGTGGGAATCTCGGATACAACTTGCAACAATTTGGATGTTTCACCTTTAGAAATAATAAAAAAACCGCAAGTTTGGATGTTTCACCTTCAGAAATAAGTAAAAAACTGAAAGTTCTACGCCGATGTCGTCATCTTCGTGTGGGAAGGAGTTCTCCATAGAAAAACTACCAAATAAACAATTATCTGCTAGCAAGGCGTTTGAGCAAAGCAGAGAAGAGTGAAATGGAAGAAATCATCGGCATCCGATGGAGCGAATTACCGGAGCATTTGATAGAGGGGGCAATTCTAGCGCGGCTGCCGTTGAGGCGAGCAACTTGTGGCCGCGGTTGCTCGCCTGCGGATCCTCTGTGCTTCTGGTGGGTGCCATCGAGAAGGATAATATTCTCGTCGATATGATTGTTTCGGAGTTTTGTGACCCCCACTGGAAGGAGATTGCGAGGATGCCGAGAGCGTTGTGTGAGGATTTTCAGCGGAGCGCGTACTCCAACTGGTTCGAGTGCGTGGGCGTGGGCGATAACATGTGTTTCAGGGCCTACGGCAGCATAGAGGTGCTCGCTTACAACCTCAGTCGGGGCTACTGGACTTGGCTTCCGCAGTGCACCGCCACGCACGGGAACCCTAAACATTTGCTTTTGAAGAGCCTGCCCTATGAACCTCGGCCTCATAAGATCTGATTCATTGTATTACTAGTTTAGATATATAATATATATATATATTGTTTTTGAAGATCCTGTGCTTATCTCAATTAAATTTTTAATAAAATTTTAATATTATTTATAATATACTGACCTTCCTCGCTGCCATTGTAAGACACCTATCGTATTTATTATTGTATATACACCGTGGCTAATATAGTAGTATTATCTGTTTTACAAGAAATAAAAGTTTCCTCATTCTATATGTATAAAAGCTCATAAGGTTATGTGATCTACTCGATTTCGATTTCTTACTTCTGGAGTACAGAAGACATGATGAGAATGGACTAGGCTTATAATAAGTAGGTGTATCTGTTGCATTTCATTTAGTTAATGTTAACATATAATTATTGTCTCTGTGAGGCTAATAGTGTAATCATGTATAAGAAATGCTTGACACGACTATAATTAGATAGGACTAGAGTTAGGAGTGGACAGTTAAAGATCTGCATTTTATTCTCCTCAAAAAATTGATCCGTTAGGAGAATGAGTGTTAGCAACTACTTCCTATGCTAGGAGGAAGCACTCTTAATGAAAGTCTCATTTAATAGAAGTGATACCATAGTGGAAGTTTTCATAATAAAAGTCTCAATTAATAGAAGTGATACCTGTGAGAAATATCATAGTGGAATGTTTTTGGATTTCTAACTAAAAGACTCAAAGTTTAAATCTTGAAATGAGGGACTAGAATATCTTGTAAAATCTCTTATTTTTAATTCAAAAAAGGATAGTGAGCTACAATGCAAGTGTTGAGGGTTAGTAGAGACCCTTGGCTAAGGTTTATAGAAATCAATTGATAACATAATAGTAAAGCCTTGGATGGTGGAAGGAGGACTCCATGGTAACAAGACCAATATGCAAAATAAGTCAAAGAATGTGGACTCCAAGAAAAGCCAAAATAATCATGAGCACATGCAAGTGAAACACATAGGACCAAAATAACCATGAGCACATGCAAGTGAAACACATAATACAAACCAATGATCAGATCCCACTCCAAGAAGAGAAATCTAAAGATTTATTTGGTTTTATAGCAGTTAATCTCAAACAAAGGCAAAACCAAGGATCCAAAAGCACAAGAGGCAGAGGACCAACTTTAAAACAACAAAATAGGTTTATGTTGCAATCCATGAAAATTTCTAAAAAGAGGAATAAACTTGGACTATTTGAAAGTAATCATGTAGGTGCCAATGTTGTTGGTTATAGCAAGGAAAATGAGTTGATACCTAGTATGGGAAGATATTATGGTGAAAAAGTACCAAAGATGACCTTCCAAGATCCCTTGAGAGCAAGATAATCACAAAATATTGCAACTAACTACACTAGAAATTCTCGTAGACCTTTGAGAAGCCCAAAACGAACGCTAGGAAAAAAACCTTGGGGTGTATGAAAGCGATGGATGGATCTCCCATAGTCCAACTTCAAATTTCAAACATACAATCTAGATCGACACTATGGAACATAGAGGATTAATCTACCGATTTATGGATCTTTGTCTAGGCCTCCCTGCTTTCAATATGGGGGCTGATATACAATGGAGAATTAGAGATGAGTTAAATATTTTTGCTTACCCCAATGGTTACTTATTAGTTCTTTTTGCTAATGAGGAGGATAGAGAACAATTTTTCCATGGGGTCCTTGGTTTTTAGGTAGGGCAAGGATTTTCATGAAGCCTTGGCATACCAAGTTTAAGGAAGAAGAGGAAATTCCCTTAGTAGCCCCAATCTAGGTGAGACTTTTGGTTGCCATTTGAGTTTTAGAACCAAGTTGTTTTTATGGCAATAGGCAATAATCTAGGATCTTATCTAATGATAATAGATAATACAAGTTGATTTAAACAAGTTATCTATGCCAAAAGTTGTGTTTTCATCGATCTTTAAAGCCCTTGTTGAAAAAAAAAATCTTTGTAGTTTGGGGAGGATACTTGGGAACAAGACGTAGACTATGAGAACATCCCATCCAGCTGCAATATTTTTCATGAATATGATCACCTAGCTAGGAATTGCAAATATTGGATCCCAAATCAAGCACAAGAGGAAACAACCCTTGGAGGTTTTCAACTGCCTAAAGAGAAGAACATACAAAGACAAAAAACATCTAAAGAGTAGGCAATCATCTCCACCAATAAGTTTGCTAACCTCCCAATGGATGATGATGAGAACTTTATGAAGATAGATATCCTAGAAACTCATCTTCAATCCTTAATAAAGGAACCAATAGTTGAAGAGATAAATCATAACACTAAGCAAATTCTAGGTCTACCAAGTAGCCTATAAGAGAACCCAACCCAACTGCTGAAGAGATTCAAAAGGAAACACAAAATCCAAAACAAATACAATGACTCAAATGGACGAACTCATAAAGAAATAAATAGTGGATGTGATGCCAAGAATATTTTGATAGGGTAATGGTAGTATTCTCACCTGCATCAGGTTTGGAGTCCATCTCATAACCAATAGGAGCGAGTCAAGAGTCTACTAAAAATATGAAGCTAGACACACATTAAAGAGTGAGCATAAAGACTACTTAACATAAAATAGAGAAAGAAGACGTAAAGTTGATAGCGATGGGTAAGGTCAAGTATCTTACCCATATTTTCAATCCATGTGCTTGATAAAGTGCATCACCTAGAACATTCAAGGGCTTAAGGGTAGCCCAGTAAAGCATAATGAAGTAAAATGAATGATCCAACAACATTGTCAATAGATGTTTTTCATCAAGAAACAAAAATATAGGTAGAAGAGATGTAGATATTTGCTAAAATGATTTGGCATGTGTGTAGGGTGGAATCCATAAGCTCCCAAGGAGCATTAGAGGGAGTGGCTTGTCTTTAGGATCCGAAATAGATAATGATAAACCAAACAATAGAAAGGTGGGAGATTTTGACTTTACTGGTCTAGAGTAAACATTCTCCTTAACATTGGTTATCTCAATGTATACATACCTATCACCCTAGATGAAAAATGACAACAATAGAGGAATGCAACTTATATTATCAGTTATTTTCCCAAAGCTTGGTGTTGGGAATTTACCATGTACAAACAATACATAGCCTACGAAAAAAATAAATAATAACAATGAAAATGGAGAAATAGTTCAAACCCTAGTTAAGCTCCCATAAGCAAAATAGGAAATAGTGCAATAAACAACAAGCAATCACACAAATGTAAGAGACACAAGATATACGTGGTTCGGGCAGTGTACCCTACATCCACGGAGAAACAATCAGTCCTTTGTATTAGCAACAATACAACAATCTTCTCCACTTGTACAATGTCTCCTCCCCTCTCTTCCTCCAAACCAAAAAAGAGCATTCACATATAAGATGACCTTTACAGTATAAAATATATAGAGATTCATGACTTTTCCACTACCCAAAACCACATAGTGGTGTCGAAATACAATGGGCCAAAACCATGGGTTGAAACCACCCATACGGTTATCACATTCTTTTGACAAGTGTTTTTCACCAAGAAATACAGTTAAATTTTCAAAAAAATTATCCTATTGTTGATCGTTGCCCATCAACAATATTTAATGGCCTTGGAACCCCACCAACAATATTTAATGGCCTTGGAACCCCGCCAACAATATTTAATGGTAATTAATTCCTTTCTTATCAATTTGGCTCCATTACGTAACACTTGGTTGCTTATAGGTAGATATTTCAACACCATAATCTCATTGGAAGAGAAGATAGAGGGGAATTCCACTCTAGACAGTAGCACTTACCTCATGACAAAGCATATTAGATCTCTTCATCTGGTAGATATCAAACCAAAAAATGATATGATGACCTGGTCTAGTAAAATGGAGGGCCCAACATACATTATATAAAGACTAGATAGGTTTTTGTTATTAGATTTTTTGAGAAATGGATATATTCCAAGAGCACAAACATTGAATAATGTAGGATCAGATCATTGGCCAATGTTGGTGGAAGTGTGGAAGACTAGACCTGGTCATGCTTATTTTAGATTCTAGTTTATGTGGTTTCAAGACAATAGCTTTTGAGATAAAGTTTCAACAATAGTGGCAAGAGGGTAAACCCATTCATGGTACGAAGATGTACAACGTTGTTAAGAGGCTTCAATACCTCAAGTCCAAATTTCTTGTTAGGATTAAATAATAAATTACGAGAAATAATTAAATGCGAAAATAAAATGTAGAAGAATACACAATAATACAAGAGACACATATTTACGTGGTCCACCCAATAGGGGCTACGTCCATAGAGAAAATAACCAGGCCTTTTATTTTATCCATAAAACGAAGGGATACAACCTATAACATATATGTTGAACTTCCTATTTGCTCTATCACTGTCAATTACAATAGGCGTGGTCTCATTACCATACATTACAGTCACCATACATCCCCCTCTTATAAAAACATGTTATAATTTGGGCAAAAATGCTCACCTAAAATTCTTCGTTCAATCTATGACCTAATAATAAATGGTTCAAATTTACATAGAGAAAAACACATATATTTTTGGCTTCGAGGGCACTACCCTCAAAAGCTCTGTGAAGGGGATCTCCATAAAATATCACCCCCTAAACCCCCTAGCAGACAATAGTAGGGGGATGTTGCCCCCCATACACCCCTCCTTTGTCAAGTGGTTCCAAGTGCGGCTGAAAACAAGGCCTGCCAAATTAATCAGGCTCCACAACCAACATCACTTTCCCTAAAAAAGTAAAGTCATCAACAAATTGGACATGAGTGATTGGTCTGGTTTCATTTGCAATAGTGATTCTTGTTAATGTTTATTTTTACCTATATTTAGCCATTTTTCTTCCTAGGCACTCAACTAGAATGATAAATAAATATGGGCAAAGGGGATCTCCCTGCGTAATACCTTTGGATGTAGTGAATAATTATGAAGGGAAACTATTGATCAAAACTAAATAGGACACTAATGAAATACATCCCTTGATCTAATATGTCCATTCCTGTGAGAAGCCAAATTGACCAATTAATTTGAGGAGGAAAGCCCAGTCCATCCTATCATATGATTTGGATAAGTCTAATCTGATGAACATGGATGAGGATTTTTGTGCTTCCATGGAGTGATAGCCTCTTGAGCCAAAACTATCTCATCCACTATGTCTACCTTCCATAAAACCACCTTGTTATAGTGAGATAATCTTATGCAAAAGTGGTTTGAGTCTCTTCGCCATTACCTTGGTGATTATTTTGAGCAAGATATTACATAAAGCTATTGGTATAAATTTAACTAACATCTTATGCCTTTACGATCAAATTTGTATATGATTTGTTGATTTCCTTCAACACATCTTCAAATTTCCTAGCTTTCTGAACCACATTAGAAGGTCGTCATGCATTCCAAAATTATTGGTAGAATTCAATAGGAAATCCATTTGGCCTAGGAGTCTTGCCAATCTACATTTTGAAAGCCACCTACTATAACTCTTTGGCAGTTATTGATGTAGTTAAAACTAAATTATCCTCCTCTATTATTAGTGCAAGTATCTCCTATAACACTTCTTGTTGGACTTCAATATCCAAAGGTTCTACTATGAATAGATGTACAAAATTATCTATTGCAATTGACCTCATACCTTCCCATGTGTGGATAGTATCTCCTGCTTCTATTCTTAACGAGGGTATGAATTACGATTTGTGGGCTAGAAGAGATTTGTGGAAGAATCCTATGTATCGATCCCCCTCTTGGAGCCATTGGATTCTAGATTTTTGCTTCCATAATAACTCTTACCTTTTTCCCATTACTCTAGCTTGGCTGTAAGTTTAATATTTGCCATACTTAGATCCTCTATGAGGTCATCTATGCAAATCTATTCATTCAAATATTCGAGTTGGGCTATCACTTTGAGTTTTTTCTTCTTGACATATCCAAACTATTCTCAGTTCTAGATCTTTATATTGGATCTGGTGTAATAAATCCTCCTCACAAAGCAATACATCTTGGTTCCATGCTGAGGTTTTATTTCCTTCCACTATTGCTACACTCTAGTTCTAAAAGAGTTATCTCTGAACCATATCAGTTGGAATTTGAAAGGCAAGTGTCTAGCCTTGGATTTCCATAGTTTTGTCATGATTGGCCAATGATATCAGCCTACATTGTTTAGGATATTCACCCTAGAAATGTGCCTATGAATTAATTTTTTTCTAATAGCAAAAATATGTCTAAACTTTCCAAAATGCAGGTAGAGCCTTACCTCCTATTAGACCAGGTCATCAGACGATTATTTGGTCTGACATCTACAAGATGGAGTTTTTTAATTATTCTTTCGTGAGGTTTGTGCTCTCATCTAAGCTACCATTTCCTCTCAACTTATCTTCCAAGGATAGGATGGTATTGAAATATTCTCCTATCAAGACCCATGCTTAAGGGAATTGAGTAATAATGTAGTCTATATTCTTCCACTGTCTATATTTATCCTCTAGGCTAGGAGATGCATAAACATTCATGCAGAGCATAACTTAGTCTGATTGCCTAATTTGAGTTGCTACTGCCAAGATATCCAAGCTACCTACCACTTGGCGGCTAACTACATCTTTAGGGTTTCAAAGGCATGCAATACCTCTTGATACCCCTTGGGAGCTGAGGGATTTTACTCTTATAGAAAGACACACTTTCATTGCAATTGTCTCCATCTCTTCAATCGATACCTTTGTCTCCTAAAAAAAAGATAATTTATGGTTGATTTATTTGTATCATTCTTCTAATTTCATTTTATTTTGAGGGACTGCCCTTGAGTCCTCTAACATTCCAATAATTTATCCTCATCAATATTAGAGATTAAATATATGAGTAAGGGAATTGACCTTACAAATTGCTATTAGTTTTTCTCCTTTTTCCACATGGTGTTGATGATTTTTGTGGTCTACCTTTTGATTAGTATCTATTTTCATCTTCTTACTTGTCTCCTGGCTCACCCCTCCTACTTCTTGAATAACATCTAACCTTGGAATATGTGTGTACAACACTAGGGAATTATTGGTAAATACAGTGAGGTATTCCCTAGGCTTTGGGTTTTTTGTAGTGCCTACCTTTAATATATTATTACTCTTATTTTTATTTTCCCCCTTTCTTTTTTGTTGGTATTCTGTTGGTTGATTTACTACTTCCTATTTTTTGCTCTACACAACTAGGGTAGTGTTAGGGGTACTATTTACCTCTTCTAGCATAGATTTCTTCCTCTCACCATGGAACTGTATCTCTAGGACTTCTGTATCTATTTTATCCTCATCATCATCCAAAAGGTCATCAATGGGGAGATTGCCAAACATATTTTTTATACCACTGCTTGACTCCTCACTGTCAATTTCTTTTGAATATTCTTTTTTTGGCACTTGAAACCCTTTAGCATTTGTTTCCTCTTCCATGCTCTAAGATCTTATGTGTGCAGTATATTTCTAAATAACTATACTCATGGTATATTTTGTAGAAAAAAGGTATGTTCTCATAATCCACCTCTTACTCCCATGTTTCCTCCCCAAACTTCAGACTAATTTTTTTGGAAGAGGTTTGTTAAAATATATTAGGACACATATCCAAGCATAAATAATTTGCTCAAATTTATATGTACTATCGACAACCATCATGAGTGTTCCTAGGGCATTCCCAATTGCAAACAAACTACCATATTCCAAAATTCTACAGGCAAGCCAAACAACATCACTCAAACTGGTGTTATGGGTGTCATCTCTTCCTCTACCTTGGATTTAGTATGTCTGTTGGATTATATTATATTATTTGATACATGCTAATGTACCACATTGGGTACATAACTAGAGTAGGATTTCACCTTAGAGTAAGGTTTGAGCAATAATTTCATGCAACGTAATAAATGCACAAGTGTTAGAATGTGCAATGATGTAAATGTGCATGTAATCTACATGTACATGAGTCATAGGTTAGGTAGATGAAGAGTCATGGGTAGATGAAAGACCAAGGGACTTATCCCCCTACATCCCTATATATATGACTTTTATAGAGTTGAATGTAGTTGAATGAAGTAGCATCAGTAGCTAGTTAGTATAGTGAGTACAATGTAGATTCTTCATGTAATTTTTGGAGTGTTCATATCCTCCATTATATTACATTGTACTATTTTCATGAGCTTTCATTAATGGCATATTTTTGGGTTATTGAAAAAGTTTCTTATATATTTTCTTGCATATTATAATGTCATTATCATATAGTTATCATTTCTTACTCATTTTACATATTGTGATTGTATTTCCTTTAATATTTATCATCAAAAGCTAACAGTGGTATCATAGCACATGATAGATTGATAGGAAATTGGAAGAGCCACAAGAGAGATTTAAAGGAGATAGGAAATATCATTTTCAATTTTTTTGAATTTGCATTTAGGTATAGTCTTTCCACAGAGTTTCATAAAAAACTATGAAGAGTAGGACTCAACATTCATTCCACTAGATTGATAAATCAACTAGTGAAGATTCATTATCTCTAGATTTAAAATACTTCTCATTACAATTTTTCTAATACTTTGTTGCAAAAAAGAGGAGATTCAAATAATGTTGGAAAGATTCCTACAAAAGAGCTAGGAAGAATATCTTCTTTAGAATCAATATAGCATCTAAAGCAACAAGTTAAAGACTAAATATTAGGAGGTCTTAAAAAATGGTCCCATTGCAAGAGTTGCAGACTTGCAGATTGAATATTGCAAAAGAGAGAAAAATACCAAAGGAGACTTATTAAAGATTGAAGGAAGTAGAGACTCCAAAAAAGAGTCCTGGATAATATTGGAGATTGGAGATCTCCATTGAATATTGAGGAGAACCAAGAAGGAGGTCCTCATAGAAATCTAAAGATTGAAGAATTCAGAGTGAACAAAGAAGAGACTCAAGGAAAAGAGTCTCATAGAATATTGAAGACTACAAATTGTATAGTGGAAGAATAAAGCAACTCAAGAAGTTGAAGAGACCCACAGGAGGTCCCATTGAAGAACTTCCATATTTGGAAGATTGGAGATTGAGAAGGACTAGCAAATATCCTATTGCAAATTTCAAAAGCAACGAAATTAGGAGATCCAAGAAAGAGATACCATTACAAAACTTCCATAGTTGAAGATTGAAGAGATCAAAGAAGGTCTCATTGAAGTTTTGAGAATACTAGAAGAGAAGCTGTAGGATTTGAAGGCCCAAGGAGAAGGCCTCAAGCTACTTGAAATGAGAAAGAAGGAGAAGGCTAGGAAAGCCTCATTGAAGATTTGAAGAAGGCCATTAGGATATTTGGAGAAGGCCACTGGAGAATATTATTAGCAAGGAGAAGTTTTTGATAGTGAAGAATTTGGAATAATTATTGCTATCTAACAACAAGCCCAAGGGAGAAGTATTTGGCAATAAGTTTACCAATTTTTGGAGGAAATTTACAAAGACCTCAAGACATTCAAATTCTTGATAAGGCCAGAAAATAGGCCAATATTGAAGCTATATTTTGACAAGGAGGTTGAAGGATAAAGGAGTTAAAATAAACCACCAAATATGAAAGATTTAAATATTACCTTTGAAGGTTAATTCGAAGAAAGGAGTTTGCTGATTTTATAATAGAAACTTGAAGATCTCTAGGAGATAAGTCTTAGTTGTGATTTGGAGGAGTTTCCTATCAAATTTGGGAGATTCAAGGACAACATTTTTGAGGAGAAATTGAATTCATTATAATTTAATTTTTTTATTTTTGAGGACAACAAGGAAGCACCAATTTGGGCAGCATCAATAGTTGTTAAGTTTCATATTTTCAGAGTGCATTCTGAAGGAGAGTTAAAGCCATTAAACTACATTTTTAGGCAGCAAGTTAGAGGAATTTCAAAGATGAAAATTGGTGAATTAAAGACCTACTTTGGATAGCAAAGAAAGAACTATGATTTCATCTAACATAGGGCAGAAATTAGGTGATCCAAATCACCAAGAAATACATCATCTACAAAGGTTAAAAAGGTATGCAAATTAGGTGCAAAAGGTTCATTATTTGAACACTTATATTAAGTTCATTATTAAGTTTCATTAAGCACCAAATTAGAGTTTAAAGTTGCAAAGGAGAAGGTTTCATATTAAAGTCTTCAAGGAAGTGTAGAAGATAGTTTCTACAAGGGTTAAAACCTACACATAATAAAGAGGAGTTAGATATATTTTGAAAGAAAGAAAAATATCAACATCCTAACTTCTATTGAAAGTAAAAAAAGACACTATTCTAAATCATAGAGTGCATGTACTATAGTGCAAAGTAAATTCATACAAAAGGGCATATTATTTGCATGATTGAAAATCTTGGAATTAGCATTGCAAAGTTAATCAAGTAAAGGAGTTAGAGGAGAGAGTTTCCTAGTACAAGAAGGTAACATTAAATCACTATTTACCATCAAGGGATAGAGAAGAAGTCACCATACTAAAGGAGACCAAGATAGCTTAAAAAGAAGACCAAAAAATCTCAAAAATTCTTGTGCAAATTAAGGTATTTTATCTTAGTTATTGCATATTTATTTACATTACATAATTGCACCATACTTGTCTTGTCCAACATAGCAAAAGGAGGTCAAAAGTTAAAGGGTCTTAAGGTATTAAAACAACAAGTAAATTACAATCATCAAGTGCTCGTATCATCAAGGTTGAAGAGCAAACTTCGAAGCAAAGGGAAGATATCCAACTAAAGGGCTCCAAAGCATAGTATTTGTTAGGATCCTATCCTAACGCCATTTTGTAATTCTCATTTACTTATGTAATGACCCACTCCCAACGTGGGGGATCCCATTATAATATTATTTTGTAATACTTTGTAATGTATGTGGCAAGTAAGGTGCCTAGCCAAGTGGCGCCATCTCATGTAACCATTTTTATCAAGATTGTAACCGATGTTAGGTAGGAGATTCTAGCTCGAGTGGCATTTTGCATGTAAGCCAACTCTTGAGCCTTTAGGTAGGGTTGCATGAAGTTTTTCTTTAAAATATATGAAGCCATGTACGAATTCATATTTTTGCAAGCTAATGAAATATTGAAGGAGGTTGCCCCCTCGAAGAGGCCTACGATTCTGTGTTATTGTGAGATTGTTCCATTTTTGCATTTAATTTTTGCATAGTGTTATTGAGTTATTTGATGTATTTGAGTTATTTTTCAGTATTTTGTGTGAGTGTGCTTATTTTTAATAGTGAGATCCTAACAAGTGGTATCAGAGCACTTTCTAGGGTCGAGTTCTACTGCAATTGAGATGATTTTTGCCATCCATTCCACCTATTAGGTATAATTTTCCATGTGTTTTTCATTTCTATTTTTCCCTTTATTAAAAAATCCAAAAAAATATAGTCTATTTTTTTGGCCAAAAAACTAGAAAACACAAAAAAATAGTCTCTTTTTTAGTAGTTGTGTAGGTTAGAAACCCTGTGCTGGGGGTTTTAAAATATCATGAAGGAGCTATCATTATTGGCTAAGCTAGATAGCCCATAAAGCATCTAGTGAAGTGAGGGGCGATCAGGCTCCAATACCCAGGCCTTAGACAACACTCACGCACGGACTTGAGCTCCCATGCATCTTCGGGTGTATCGAGAGACAATCTAGGCTTAAACAAAATTTTATCCATTAGGAAGCTTTTTGGCCTTGTATTATCCATAGTCCATGGGACACAACATCCCGGATGATCACCCTCTCGTACTGTCAGAGAGGCAGATAGTGTGCTCAAGGGTATGTGTGGAATCCTCCTTGGGTAGTGGCCTAAAATATTGGTCCGAGCACTATTGTTCATCACTACGGTATAATAGAGGGCCTATGGGTATTACATACTCCCTTACTTAGCGTACCCTGGTTCTACAAAATATAACTTCCACCTACAAATCAACACCATCTCTGTTCTGTTATCCTGCATTCACAACCCCAAAAGTGAGCATACGGAGAAGGCATTCCTTATCATAGAAAATAAACTTGCATGCACCAACAATTAAGATAGATTTTGCAAGTGTCTACAACAGCCCGTGGTCAGAGATAGAATAGTCAGGATAGTGATAGAAATAGTCTGGTCAGTAATAGTGATAGTCAGGTCGATAGTAATAACCCTCTATAATAGTCCAGAATTATAGACTTCTAGTTTCAGAAATAGTATTATCAGTGTCAGAGAATCCCTAAGGTCAGTGATAGGAACCGTGTCAGTAATCGTAGTACAGGTGATAGAGGAAGAGATAGGATAGTGATAGGGTGGTCAGGGGTAGACTATAGGTCAGAGATAGTTGATCTCGGACCCCAACTTTTGAATCGTAACTCCAAATCAAAAATCGACAACACTAGTAGACTCGTCAACATAATAATATAAAAAAAGTCTGGGGTGCCCAAATTTAGTGTTGTGGGGTATAGCTCATTGTGCCTATTTTTTGAGTTGATCATTTTGATATACCACACCCAAGCACTTTTTGGATGCCTTACTAAAAATAGTAACTCCTGAAACCCCACATCTATTTTTAGTAACTTAGTAAAAGAGGGCCCACAATGGCGGGGGGCACTCATGGACAACACAAGGAGTTAGAACTTACCACAATATTGGTCGACATGCAAAAATCCCTTGACTACTTGACCACTACAAACCTCACCATAAGAGAAGAGATTCAAGAGCTTCGAACGGATCATGATACCACTAGAATCCACTTAGCAGAACAACTTACAGAGGTGGAGACCAAATTGCAAGGTACTCTCACATCTGAACACCAAGCTAAAAACTCTGAACGAGGTCGTAGAAGGGAAATAGAAGACCGAAGAAGGGAAATAGAAACCACTCACTATGATCATGATCCGACCTTCAAAATGCCTAAATTGGACTTCCCTAAGTTCAGTGGAAAGGATGTCGATGGGTGGTTATGTCGGGTTGATCAATTCTTTAGACTCCACAATGTCCCTGTATATCATCGGGTTCAGATGGCTTCCTTCAACTTAGAATCTGAGGCCTTACACTGGTTCCAATGGCTACGAGCCACTACCCCTGATCTATCTTGGGAGGACTTTGAGTCCCAATTACTCACCCGATTTGGCCCTAGTGACTATGAAGACTTTACAGGAGCATTGACAAAGTTGAAACAAATAACCATAGTTCACGATTACTAGACACAATTTGAGAAGTTGGCAAATAAAACTAAGGGCTTGAATGAGGGATTTTTTATGAGTTGTTTTGTGAGTGGGTTGAAAGATGATCTCCAGGCTGAATTCAAGATGTTTAAACCCCAAACCATGATGGAGGCTATCAGTTTAGCTCGATTGGCCGAATCTAAACTCTCAGCTCAAAGGTGGACACCATGATTTTCTCAAGCTCGACCTCCCTTTCCTCCTCGGTTCCAAAATAATACTGATAATAAACCTCCTGCTCCTAAGCGACTGACTATAGATGAAATGGATGCGCGTCGCGCCCAAGGGCTATGTTATAATTGTGATGAAAATTTTGTGAAGGGGCATAGATGTGCAAATAAGAGATTGTTCTTAATAGATGCAGAGGAACCCGATAGCAGTGACCATAGTGATGAGGAGAGTGACACAACTGAAGCACCAACTCAATAGGAAGAGGAAACCCAAGAACCTCAAGCAGAAATTTTCGTCCATGCTCTTGTCGGGATTACCACTCCACAAACCATGAAAGTTGTGGGTTTTTTCAAAGGCCAACGCCTTACTATTCTTATTGATTCAGGTAGTACACACAACTTTATTGATCCTCGAGTTGCTAAGCAGGCCAATTGCTATATACACACATGCAATTCATTTGAAGTCATGGTGGCAAATGGAGGCACTTTACCTTGTAAAGGTAAATGTCACAATGTTAAAATAAATATGGGGGATTATGAACTCAAGCAAGACATGTTTGCCCTCCAATTGGGAGGATGTGACATTGTGTTGGGATCTCAATGGTTGAGCACCTTGGGCACTATCTCCTGGAACTTTGCAGAACTATGGATGCAGTTTTCACAACATGGACAAACACACACCCTCCATGGTACCAAAATAGGCCCTTCCCAAATTATCAGTTCCAATCGTATGGAGAAGTTGTTGAAAAATTCATCCCATGGGGTCATTGCACAAATATTTTCAATTCAACCAAGCACTTCCATAGTGGATCAAATTCCAGCAGATTTGCAACTTGTTCTGACCAAGCACGATGGCATTTTTTAGAACCAACTACCCTATCACCTCGTCGCTCACATGACCATGCTATTCCACTACTACCAGGTAATGCACCACCCAACATCAGACCGTATCGGTATCCTCATGCTCTCAAGTCTAAAATCGAGAATATGGTACAAGAATTGCTCAAAGTTGGTGTCATTCGACCCAGTACCAACCCTTACTCTTCTCCAGTTTTACTAGTTCTCAAGAAATATGGCTCATGGCGATTGTGTATAGACTACCGTGAGCTCAATAAAATTACCATCAAGGATAAATTCCCCATTCCGGTAGTGGATGAATTGTTGGATGAATTACATGGAGCTATGTACTTCTCCAAGTTAGACCTTCATTCTGGCTACCATCAAATCAGGCTCAAGGATGAGGATATTCCCAAAACTGCATTTCGTACTCATGAAGGTCACTATGAGTTCTTGGTAATGCCATTTGGTCTGACAAATGCTCCTTCCACATTTTAGAGCCTGATGAACAACATATTTTGCCCTCTCCTATGGAAGTTCATCCTAGTTTTCTTTGATGATATCTTGGTTTATAGTCGCTCATGGGAAGAACACCTTATCCATGTGGATCAGACATTACAATTGTTGGCACAACATCAACTTTTTGCTAAGCGGTCCAAGTGTTCCTTTGGTCTGACTGAAGTGGAGTATCTAGGACACATTATCTCCAAATATGGCATCAAGGTCGACCCCAAGAAGATTCAGGCAGTTCAGGACTGGCCAAAACCTCGCACTCTCAAGGGACTTCGAGGATTCTTAGGGCTTACAGGTTACTACCACAAATTTATTCGTAATTATGGTAAAATAGCAGCCCCCTCACATCCATGTTAAAGAAGGACTCTTTTACTTGGATGGGGCCCACTGACCAAGCCTTCCTCGAATTGAAGCATGCTATGACCACCACACCAGTTTTAGCCATGCCAAATTTTTCCAAGCCTTTCATCATTGAAAGTGATGCTTCCGGTCATGGCATCGAGGCAGTGTTGATGCAGGAAGGGAGACCCTTGGCTTTCACTAGTAAGGCACTCTCTGATCGTAACTTGGGAAAATCTACATATGCCAAGGAGATGTTGGCAATCTTACATGTCGTAACCCATTGGTGACCATATCTCATTGGGCACCATTTCTCCATTAAAACAGACCATCAGAGTCTCAAATACTTCTTGGAACAATGGGTTGCTACCCCAGAACAACAAAAATGGGTTTCTAAACTCATGGGATATGATTATGATATCACCTATAAGAAGGGCAAAGAGAATCTTGTGGTTGATGCTCTCTCTCACCAATTTGAGGCCCTCAGTATGTTATGTGCCATTTCCTCACCTGTTCCTCAATGGATAGATTCCTTACGATAGGAGGTACTTCAGGATGCAGACTTGCAAGCTTTGGTGGCCTCGCTCCATGATGATCCTACTTCATACCTAGGCTACAATTGGGATGGCCATGACTTGCGTTATCACCAATACCTTGTTCTTCCTCGCACGTCCCCACTCCATGAGCTTTTCATGAAGGAACTACATATTGCTCCCTCTGTAGGCCATTCAGGATTTCTTAAAACATATGAATGCCTCAAGCGCACATTCTTCTAGAAAGGTATGAAATAGGACATCCATGATTTTGTAGCAGCTTGTGATACCTGTCAATGGATGAAAGGTGAAACGGTACGTTCTCCGGGTACTCTTCAACCCTTGCCCATTCTAGATCAGGTTTGGACTGATATTTCCATGGATTTTATAGAAGGGTTACCTAAATCTGGTGGTAAGTCTATTATTCTCATGGTAGTGGATCACCTTTCGAAGTATGCTCATTTTTGTTCCCTTGGCCATCCTTACACAACCTCCACCATTGCCCAAATATTTCTCGATTCTATTTTTTGCCTTCATGGTATGCCCACCTCCATTGTGTCCGATCGAGACCCAACCTTCACTAGTCATTTTTGGCAAGAATTGTTTAAGTTGTAGGGAACTCAACTCAAAATGAGTTCAGCCTATCATCCACAAATGGATGGTCAAACTGAGATTGTCAACAAATGTTTGGAGACCTATCTTCGTTGCTTTGCATCAGATCATCCTACTCAATGGGCGAAGTGGCTTCCTTTGGCCGAATGGTGGTACAACACTTCCTATCATACAACAACCAAACTCACCCCTTTTGAGGCCATTTATGGGTGCCCTCCACTCACGCCTTCTTCATACATCCCAGGCAGCTCCAAGGTCCAGGTAGTCGACACTACTCTCAGCCAACATACCGATGTTCTCCACTAGCTGAAGCAGAATTTGGACATGGCCCAGAATCGGATGCGACAACAGGCTGACCAACATCGTTCTGAGTGTAGCTTTGATGTGGGTGATATGGTCTTCCTTCGCTTGCAACCGTACAAACAATCATCTCTACAACTCCATCGGTGCCAGAAACTTGCTACAAAATACTATGGACCCTACCAAGTTCTACAATGGATTGGTACCACTACTTACAAATTGGCTCTTCCACCCACCTCCAAGCTCCATCCTATTTTCCATGTTTCCTCTCTCAAAAAATTTGTGGGCACACAGGTACAGGTTCAATCAACATTACCATAATTGGATGAAGAAGGGTCCATATTACTCGAACCTGAACAATTGTTGGATCGTCGAACCCGCACTCTCCACAACCGTACCATCACAGAAGTTCTTGTTCAGTGGCATGGGCTCCAGCCAGAAGATGCTACATGGGAGTCTCTCCATCAGCTCCAACACCAGTTCCCTCATTTTCAGCTTTGAGGACAAAGCTTTTCGAAGGGGAAGGACATGTTAGGATCCTATCCTAACGCCATTTTGTAATTCTCATTTACTTATGTAATGACCCACTCCCAACGTGGGGGATCCCATTATAATATTATTTTGTAATACTTTGTAATGTATGTGGCAAGTAAGGTGCCTAGCCAAGTGGCGCCATCTCATGTAACCATTTTTATCAAGATTGTAACCGATGTTAGGTAGGAGATTCTAGCTCGAGTGGCATTTTGCATGTAAGCCAACTCTTGAGCCTTTAGGTAGGGTTGCATGAAGTTTTTCTTTAAAAGATATGAAGCCATGTACGAATTCATATTTTTGCAAGCTAATGAAATATTGAAGGAGGTTGCCCCCTCGAAGAGGCCTACGATTCTGTGTTATTGTGAGATTGTTCCATTTTTGCATTTAATTTCTGCATAGTGTTATTGAGTTATTTGATGTATTTGAGTTATTTTTCAGTATTTTGTGTGAGTGTGCTTTATTTTTAATAGTGAGATCCTAACAGTATTCAAGGTGTCTAAAGAAACCAAATTTGATGCCATCGATCTCATGAAAGTAGTGCTCATAGTGCAAGAACTTGCAACTAAAAAGAGATTAAGGGTAGCATAATGGCATTAGAAAGGACAATATAACACAACAATAGTGCAAGTTTCAAGGATAACAACATAAAGAAATAATATAAGTAGTAAAAATCAATGTGAAAATAGCAAGGCACATTACCCAAGAGAATAAGGATGAAATATTGGATGAAAAACCACCTAGAAGATAGCATTGAAGCACCTTAGAGCCACCTTCATTGGAGTAGAGTTACCTTTGTTGAAGAGGAGCCACCATTTGTTAGAGAGGAGCCACCATACATTGGAGAAAGCTTGCTAAGTGAAACAACTAGCAAAAGTTAGCAAGAACTATTGATAAAGAACATTGATGAAGCGGTTGGTTGTATGCAAGAGAAGGAGCCTCCAATTGCCACACAAACCAAAGAAATATTGTGCCACTTGGCACAAATATAGAATAGCACCCCATTTATATAATGCTTGCATAAATGTAATGAGCACCAAGGTTTGGAGTAATTCTCCATTCAAAGCCAAGAAGAGATATTAATCATTAGTTCAACACTCAAAGGCTTGTACCACCTAAAATAATGTTTGCAAAGGGTTGTAACCTCAAAATGCCACCCAAAAAGTGACCCTACATTCTAGTGCAACGTAAAGCACCATGTGTAATGCATTTCAAGGAAGAATGACGTATTAATAGCCCAGTCTAAAGAAGAGCACACTCATATAACTTAAACGGTGGTCAAAGTGCATTGAAGGAGGAGAAGACTATCATAAGGCACCCATTGAACATAAGAGCATTCAATGCTCATTGTTATTTGTTGAAGATAAGCAAATACAACGCCTACAACTTGGATAGAGGAGTCAAAATAGGATCCAATCATCTAGCAACCTACAACATTACAAGGAAGGTATATTCTTACATGAATTTAATATTTACCTTCTATTAAATACAAGGAGATATAAGGTGCATTATATAAGGTTGATTTTATTTATTATTGCATTGGAGATATAAGAAAATAACAACCTTAGTGAGGTAGAAAACAAATCTAAACAAGGATTTTATATCCTTAAGTGAAATTTTAAAAGTACATTAGTTGAAATACAAATATCATAATGTTTGCAAACAATTAAAATAAGAGATATAAGGTTTTCTACCTTGGAAAAATTAAAGCATTATTCTTTTTCAAATATTATCATTTTCTAAATTTCCAAATTAGGGAGATATAAGGAGTACTACATCAAACTTTAGATTGTTGAAATTTAGAAAATTAAACCATTAAAAATTAAGGATAAAGGAAGCAAAAACATTGAATTGCTTAAAGATTTGGAAATTACTACTTATACTTATCTCATATACAAATTAAAGGGACAAAAGGAATCCAACCATAGAGAACTTCATCAAATTGAAAAGTGCATATATCAGTAGGAAGAAATAAGGTGAAATAGGAGTTGATTACTATATTAACATTATCTTCAAAATATTAGGGATAAACTCAAAATAAAATATAATAAATGCTAAGCACTTTATCAGGACCATAGCATACTCCAAACACTTGGGAGATATAAGGGATTCTACAAAACCTAAGATTTTATAAGGCTTTATCAAGTTTGATCACATACTCTAAACTAGGGAGTCATAAGGTAGTCAACCTCAAAGGTTTAGAATTTAAAGTCCTATCAGAATTGTTCCTTCTTAACAAGAAAGACAACTTCAAAAGAACCATGGAAAAGCTTATAAAGTATTGTTGGACATTTTGAGTCCCTAAGTCAAAGTTGTCATTGATGTCACCAGATGAAGTCATCATTAATAATCAAGGATTTCAACACGAAACAAAGGGGATAAAAATAGTTATTTGATATCTAGGAAGAAGGCCAAATATCAAGTGAATTAGTGCAGAAGTTAAGAGTTCAAAAGGAGATATAATATTTATTTATATAAATTATTTAAATTCAGTGAGAATTTAAACTTTATAAATAAATATTATTTACAACATGGAATACAGTGATTATTTTGAATTAAGGGTTTTTGTGATTATTGTGAGGGTGTTGATTATTAATCAAGTTGGAGTGATAAGGTGTAAATTTGATATTATTTTTGTGTTATGTTTTGTTGAGAAAATTATCCTCTAACCCTTATTGAGATTGGCAAAGAAGTAATTGTGAGTGTGGCAGATTTGTGAGATCAACTACTTGTCAAGCAAAAAGGTATGGGCAAATTCTTCTTTGGTTGAGTTGATTGAATGGCTTACTAGAAAATAAAGTTTGGAGTGAAAAGGATTTGATTAGGGTTTCCTTTTCAAAAGTGTTTGAGTTAATGCTTCAAGGTTTTCTGAAATTAAGAGTTGTGATTAAAACCTTGTTTTATAAGCATTGTTGTTGAAACCATTGGTTGTGTGAAGAACTTGAGTTAGGGTTTGAAAATATCATGAGTATCATTGTTATGTGAAGAATGTTTTATAAGCATGGTTGTTGAAGTGAGTTGTTATGCAAAGAACTTGAACTAGGGTTTGAAAAGATCATGAGTATCATTGTTATGTGAGATTTGTTGTTGAGCATTGTTGGAAACATTTTGAGTTGGATGATACATGCTTGGACTAGGGTTTGTGAGCAAGAGTTGTTTCTTGAGTGATTGGTTGAGTAAGTTGATTGAGCCTAGTCAAGTGGATGTATGAAGTGATTGTTCAAGTTCCATAAAACAAACTATTCTATATTCTGATTTGAGTTGTGAAAGAGATTGAGTTGTGAGAATAGAACATATTGAGTCTCTAAAAATTCTCTTTATGCTTCTATGAGATTGAGTTGAGAAAGTGATTGAGTTTTGAGTATAGAACATATTGAGTCTCTAAAAATTCTCTTTATGCTTCTATGAGATTGAGTTGAGAAAGTGATTGAGTTTTGAGTATAGAACATATTGAGTCTCTAACAATTCTCTTTATGCTTCTATGAGATTGATTTGAGTTGAGAAAGTGATTGAGCTTTGAGTGTAGAACATATTGAGTCTCTAACAATTCTCTTTATGTTTCTATGAGATTGGACAAGTTCTGTGTGGACTTGTTAAGGATTTTGAGGTAAGTCTTTGAGAAGACTTGTGGACTGATTTTGTGTGAGCTTTTGTGGAAGCTTACAATACATATTTGGTTAAGTCCTAGAGAGGACTTATTGAGCAGATTTGAGTAGGTTCTGAGTGGACCTGTTGAGTATATTTGAGTAGGTTTGAGTGGACCTATTGAGCATATTTGAGCAGGTTCTGAGTGGACCTGTTGAGTAGATTTGAGTAGGTTTTGAGTGGACCTATTGAGAATATTTGAGTAGGTTCTGAGTGGACCTATTGAGTAGATTTGTGCTAGATTGACTAGACTGTGTTTAGTGCAGATTTGAGTGGACTTGTGCTAGACCGATTGGACTATGTTTAGTACAAGAGTTGAGCAGATTTGTGCTAGACCGAATGGACTGTGTTTAGTGCAGATTTGAGTGAGCTTGTTGAGCAGACTTGTGCTAGACCTACTGGACTATGTTTAGTGCAAGAGTTGAGGGAGGTGTGCTAGACCGACTAGACTGTGTTTAGTACAGAATTGAGATAGAGCTTTGGAGGTGACAGAGTAGAGAGGACAAAGTCTCCAGTGGATAGAGATCCATCAGCCAGGGCAGTGAGGATAAGTCTTCTGAGTGGGGACAAGAGTCTTCAGTGGAGAGAGATCCACAAGCCAGTGTAGTGGAGGCAGTAGTCTTCTAGAGGATCACCAGCCAGAGCAGAGGAGAAGGAGTTCTCCTGTGGATAGAGATCCACAAACCAGATTTAGGGGATCAACATCTCCTTTGGATAGAGGTCCATAAACATTGTAATTGGGAAGGATTCCCAAGAGATTATTTGAGAAATATTTAGAAGAAATATTTTCTCTGTGGATGTAACCCACATTGGGTGAACCACGTTAAATTGGTGTCTCTATTGTGTGTGATGATTTGTGCATTGCTTTGGTTATTGCTATTGATATTGCCATTGATTATATTGATTAATATTGTTTGGGAAAGAAAAGTAAAAAGTGGTCTTATATTGTTCACCCCCCTCTCAGTATAAGCTTGTGTTCTTCAATTGGTATCAGATTCGGTTCCTTCGAAAAGGGTTTAACAACTTGAAGGAAGATCCTACAAGAACACAAATGGCAAAGAAAGGCAAGAGTAGAACCATGAGACACAAGAAGAAAAGAACACACATGGTCATGAAAGAAAAGGAAGATGAGTTTAATATTGTTGTGTTGGGAGGACAAATGGAAATAGATTCAAGAGATGAATCAAGTAATGGAGAAATATCCATACTGATAAAGTTTTGTACCAGATGTGGGAACACGGGTCACCATGCAGCTTATTGTCCACAAGAATGTTTTGTTTGTGGTCAACTCGGCCATGATGCAGGTTATTGCAATGGGTTTAGTAGCGGTGAAGATGAAGATGACATTTTCGAAAATGAAATCCTAGAGGTTGGTTCAAGAAAGGATAACAGGGAAAATCAAAATAGGTATGAAGAAGAAACTCTACTTTCAGTATTAGAAGAAAATGCTCCTATAGAAGATTCAAAAAAAGAAAAAGAGAAAGTCACTCTTAAGGAACTCGTTGAATTGAAAAGAGAGAATTTAGAATTGAAGGGTCAAATACAAGAAGATGAGAAATGTAAGACAAAGCTTCTACAAGATCTTTCCGACTTGAGAGATAAGGTTGAAAAGGCAAGAAGAGTTGAAAAAGGTATGGTTGAACAGTCAAAGGTAAAAGAGATAGAATGTGAAAGACTTATGGTTACTCTTGAAGAATTAAAAAGGGAGAACTCAGGATTAAGGGTTCAAGCTCAAGAAGATGAGAAAGCAAAAGCAAGGTTTCTACAGGAACTCACTAACTTCAAAATCAAAGTTGAAGAGACAAGAAAAATTGAAGAAGGTATGGCCAAAAAATTAAAAACAAAATATCTAGAGTGTGAAATATTAGAGCATGAGATAGTTTCACTAAGGATGGAAGTAAAAGGTTCTAAGGACAAGCTACACAAGTTTGAGGAAAATTCAAAGACTTTGGAAAGGATTATCAATGCACAAAGGTCATCAGTCACCATAACAGGACTTAGTTCTAAAAAAGAACAAGGGAAACATGAAGCAAAAAAAGGAGAGTCAAGCTCAAACACCAGAAAAGAAGAAGCATCAAAAGAAGTAAGTAAAAGAGAGAGTGAGACTTCTAAGGATAAGTTGGACAATAGAAAGTTCAACAAGGAAAGGAACAATGCACAAGTAAGAAACAAATGGAACAGGAAACAGGTAGAAGAGACTAAGAGACCAATGGGGTCTAGGCAAGGTTTCTTCAATGGAAGATGTTTTTCATGTCACAGGTTTGGGCACATGGCTTCACAGTGCAGGACACATGAAAGATAGGAATATGGGAATAGACAACTTTTCCATGGGTATTGCTACTCATGTAATCAGTTTGGTCACAAGGCAATGAATTGTAGGGTTCATGACAAAAGAGGATATGGCTTCACTAGGAGAAATCCTAAGACATTTGCACCTCCAAGGAATAATAACATTAAGTGTTATAAGTGCAATAATGATGGTCACACAACAAAATGGTGTAGAGCAGATATTCTAGAAATAGGTATGAATAAGAACATGAACATGAATAGGAACAAGAACATGAACATGAACAGGAACATGAACAAGAACAGGAATAGGAATATGGATAGGAACATGGACATGGAAAGGAACATTCAAAGGAATTAGAAGGATCAGATAAGAAGGAAATAAGACTTTCAAAAGGTTCAAAAATGTATGATTTTAAAAGTATAGAAAAATAAATTTGAAAAAGAAAAGGAGAACAATGCCTTTTGGGAGTAGAAATACTCCCACCCCAGAATTAACCACCTCAAAAGGAGGTGGGGGAGGGGCTAAGCTAAGAGGCTCATTCTTAGCCTCGAGCCCCAAAGGTGACCCTTTGCCATTGATGTCAAAGGGGGAGAGATTTGTGTAATGGGGAGAGATTTGATATTTGAGAGAGCATTGAGCCAGGGGGAGCAATGTCCCAAGGGGAGAAGAATAAAAAGAAAGGTCAAGTTTTGGTAAGAAGAGTATGGGTTGCCATCAATGACAAAGGGGGAGATTGTTGGACATTTTGAGTCCCTAAGTCAAAGTTGTCATTGATGTCACCAGATGAAGTCATCATTAATAATCAAGGATTTTAGCAGGAAACAAAGGGGATAAAAATGGTTATTTGATATCCAGGAAGAAGGCCAAAGATCAAGTGAATCAGTGCAGAAGTTAAGAGTTCAAAAGGAGTTATAATATTTATTTTTATAAATTATTTAAATTCAGTGAGAATTTAAATTTTATAAATAAATATTATTTATGACATGGAATACAGTGAGAAGGAGATATTTTATCAAAGGTATAATATTATAATAATGGTTATTATAATATTAAAGGTGATATGGTGAAAACCCAAATAAAATATTTGTAATTCTTATTGTAATATTTTATAATGCAAAAGTGGGTTTTATAAAGTCTAAATATATTTTATAAACCCAAAGGTTGGGTTTAAGACAAAAGGTATTCTAAGCCTTTATAATCTCCTTCGACATCATGGAATACAACATGGAGAGCACCGACATTTTTAAAACAATGGAGAAAGCATATAAATACAATGCCCAAAGTTCAATTAATTATCCTTGCTCGAAAATTAAAAATATTGCATGCGAAGAAAAGAGCTCATGAGTTTTTTTGAAAGTCATGATAGAGAAGCGTTTAAGGGAGGAAGCTTTAATCCTTGAAGTTGCATAGGACATAGTGGCCTAGTGGTATTTTGGTAAGTGCAAAAGTGTTGGCTTGCAAGAGGGTTTGCGTTCGAATTTTGATAGGTGCATCATGAGTTGTGTTGGTTAAGGCGCCTACGATGCACTTTCCTTTACCCAAAGTGGAAGGTGTGAGGAGATTAAGAATTATGTGGTGCTTCATTAATATTATATGAGCACTTGGCTTGTGTGGCAACTTTGGCCGCGGCTAAGGCACACATTAGGGGCAATGTTTAGGGTTCGATTCCCTTTGAAGACAAGGTAATATTTTTTAATTTTAATTTTAATTAAATGCCTAAGTTGGAGGTATAAGGTTGTTTAGTGGTTTGTGTTTGGAAAGGTTGCTTTGTAGTAAAGTTGTGGTAGTTGAGAATTATCATTAGGATTTATAAGGAGATTTATGTTCTTAACTTTTAATAAAGTCTTAAATTGCTATAGTAGTATATTGGAGGATTAAGACTTTGTGGGTATTGTGTTATTTTGAATTAAGGGTTTTTGTTATTATTGTGAGGGTGTTGATTATTAATCAAGTTGGAGTGATAAGGTGTAAATTTGATATTATTTTTGTGTTATGTTTTGTTGAGAAAATTATCCTCTAACCCTTATTGAGATTGGCAAAGAAGTAATTGTGAGTGTGGCAGATTTGTGAGATCAACTACTTGTCAAGCAAAAAGGTATGGGCAAATTCTTCTTTGGTTGAGTTGATTGAATGGCTTACTAGAAAATAAAGTTTGGAGTGAAAAGGATTTGATTAGGGTTTCCTTTTCGAAAGTGTTTGAGTTAATGCTTCAAGGTTTTCTGAAATTAAGAGTTGTGATTAAAACCTTGTTTTATAAGCATTGTTGTTGAAACCATTGGTTGTGTGAAGAACTTGAGTTAGGGTTTGAAAATATCATGAGTATCATTGTTATGTGAAGAATATTTTATAAGCATGGTTGTTGAAGTGAGTTGTTATGCAAAGAACTTGAACTAGGGTTTGAAAAGATCATGAGTATCATTGTTATGTGAGATTTGTTGTTGAGCATTGTTGGAAATATTTTGAGTTGGATGATACATGCTTGGACTAGGGTTTGTGAGCAAGAGTTGTTTCTTGAGTGATTGGTTGAGTAAGTTGATTGAGCCTAGTCAAGTGGATGTATGAAGTGATTGTTCAAGTTCCATAAAACAAACTATTCTATATTCTGATTTGAGTTGTGAAAGAGATTGAGTTGTGAGAATAGAACATATTGAGTCTCTAACAATTCTCTTTATGCTTCTATGAGATTGAGTTGAGAAAGTGATTGAGTTTTGAGTATAGAATATATTGAGTCTCTAATAATTCTCTTTATGCTTCTATGAGATTGAGTTGAGAAAGTGATTGAGTTTTGAGTATAGAACATATTGAGTCTCTAACAATTCTCTTTATGCTTCTATGAGATTGATTTGAGTTGAGAAAGTGATTGAGCTTTGAGTGTAGAACATATTGAGTCTCTAACAATTCTCTTTATGTTTCTATGAGATTGGACAAGTTCTGTGTGGACTTGTTAAGCAGATTTGAGGTAAGTCTTTGAGAAGACTTGTGGACTGATTTTGTGTGAGCTTTTGTGGAAGCTTACAATACATATTTGGTTAAGTCCTAGAGAGGACTTATTGAGCAGATTTGGACAAGTTTTGTGAGCTTGTTGAGTAGATTTGAGCAGGTTCTGAGTGGACCTATTGAGAATATTTGAGTAGGTTCTGAGTGGACCTATTGAGATATATTGAGCAGGTTCTGAGTGGACCTATTGAGCAGATTTGAGTAGGTTTTGAGTGGACCTATTGAGAAGATATTGTGCTAGATTGATTGGACTATGTTTAGTGCATATTTGAGTGGACTTGTGCTAGACCAATTGGATTGTGTTTAGTACAAGAGTTGAGCAGATTTGTGCTAGACCGAATGAACTATGTTTAGTGCAGATTTGAGTGAGCTTGTTGAGCAGACTTGTGCTAGACCGACTAGACTATGTTTAGTACAAGAGTTGAGTAGAGTTGTGCTAGACCGATTGGACTATGTTTAGTATAGAATTGAGATAGAGCTTTGGAGGTGATAGAGCAAAGAGGACAGTAGTCTCCAGTGGATAGAGATCCATCAGCCAGGGTAGTGAGGATAGGTCTTCTGAGTGGGGATAAGAGTCTTCAGTGGAGAGAGATCCACAAGCTAGTGTAGTGGAGGCAGTAGTCTTCTAGAGGATCACCAACCAGAGCAGAGGAGAAGGAGTTCTCCTGTGGATAGAGATCCACAAACCAGATTTAGGGGATCAACATCTCCTTTGGATAGAGGTCCATAAACATTGTAATTGGGAAGGATTCCCAAGAGATTATTTGAGAAATATTTAGAAGAAATATTTTCTCTGTGGATGTAACCCACATTGGGTGAACCACGTTAAATTGGTGTCTCTATTGTGTGTGATGATTTGTGCATTGCTTTGGTTATTGCTATTGATATTGCCATTGATTATATTGATTAATACTATTTGGGAAAGAAAAGTAAAAATTGGTCTTATACTGTTCACCCCCCCTCTCAGTATAAGCTTGTGTTCTTCAAGTATACAGGTTTCAAAGAATCAAAATGGTTCAGAGACATGCTTTATTCTAGAAATTAAAATAAGGAAAACACAATTAGAAGAGAAGAACCAATATGTTTTAGAGATATTTTTGAGAATTCACTAACTAATAGTTTAGCAAAAGTAAATTCTTTAGAAATATCTTCCAATGAAATAATGAAAGTAATCAATGAAAACTATACTAATGAAGATATTGAAAACCATATTCAAAAGGAAGCAAATATTGATCAGGAAGATTTATGAAAGAAGTAAAGATTGGTGGTTTAACTATTTCATCAAGGAAATAGATGGACTTGAATTTCCTAGAACAATTAACAAAGAAATTATGATATCTTCACTATGCACTTATTACAACAAATTTGGTCATGAGCAAGAAAACTGCTAGAGTTTCCATCCATGTAAATATTGTGGAGGAAAATCACATTCATATTTCTTCTGTTACTTTAAATACAAGTACTATAAAATATTTGAAGAAATATTGATATTCATATTAGATTATTTCTTTCAAGTTCTTATTTCAGAAGCATCCACTAACAATGAATTCAAGTTTGAAACTTTTTAAGAACAAAGAGATAGGTCATTCAAAAATCCAAAGGAGATAAAATGGATCAACTCTAATCCACTTATGACTTATAATATTATGATATCTCTAGTTCATCAAACATACTTGGAAGACTTCAAGAAAAAATATTCTACCAAACACTTCAAAATACGAAAAAGTAGTGAAATTAAGAAGACAAGGAAAGACAACATGAATACTAAAGTAGAAGGACCAGTTCAAACTAAAGAGTACTTGAAGGATGAAGACCCATATTGAAGACTAAAGTATTCAATACCCAAATAATGTAATACAGGGGGGTGTTGCAGTATATTAAATTATTTGGTACATACTTATGTACCACCTTGGGTACATAACTAGAGTAGAAGTTTACCTTAGAGTAAGGTTTGAGTAGTTACTTCATGAAATGTAATAAATGCACAAGTGTTAGAATGTGCAATGATGTAAATGTGCATGTAGTCCACATGTACATGAATCATAGGTTAGGTAGATGAAGAGCCATGGGTAGATGAAATTCCAAGGGACTTATCTCCCTATATATATGCCTTTGAGAGAGTAAAGTATAGTTGAATGAAGCAGCATTAGTAGCAATTTAGTATAGTGAATACAATGTAGATCCTTTATGTATTTTTGGAGTGTTTGTGTCCTCCATTATATTACATTGCACTATTATCATATATTTATCATTTCTTGCTCATTTTGCATCTTGTAGTTGCATTTCCACTAATATATCATCAAAAGCTAACAATACCAAGGTTTCATAAGGAGACATTTCCTTCCTAAAAACCATGGGCCCCCTTGGAATATTTATTCCCTATATTCCCTAGAATAAAAAATAATAAGAAAATAACCATTAAGGTATGTAGAGATTTGGAACTCATCTATTATTCACCATTGTTTAGCAACCCACAACTTAAATATTGAAAGGATCGATCTGAACCCCATAAATTGACATATTAACCATTTTCTCTCCATGTCTTCTATTCCATTCTAAAATTCCTTCATATTCATCTTCACTATCAGATAACCATTTGTTACCTTTAAACACCCCGTTGCAGTTTCCCTAGGATCCATCTTTGGCATCCTCAAAGGTCTTTATGGTGCCCTTAGGTTATTTATCACATTTGATCGATGTTGTTCCCCAAAAAGGGCATCCCTAATTTTTTTTTTGTAGCTCCCCTGACTCCTTCCCCATATTAGGTAATGGTACAATCAACTATGTTAGAAATAGAGTATATTACATCATTTGGGTCATGTAAATGTATCTTCCAAGATACATACTTAGGACATTAGATTACTTTAGGGGGAAGTTATCTAGTTACTTCATGCAATGTAATAAATGCACAAGTGTCAATGTGCAAGTTGTCCCTTGCACAACTAGGTAGAGTGTTGGCCAAGTAACCTATTTTACCTATATAAGGAAGGCCTCACTATTAGGTAGATATAGAGTCGGGGGACATAGTCAGATAGTGTAGCTTAGTGTGTAGTCATATGTGTATCACCATCCATTGGTGATGGGTGCAATGTAGTTCAGTAGCTTTATTAATGGAGTGTTCATTTCCTCCATAGCTACATTGTATTCTTTTATATCATTTCTATTTATTGCATATTTTAGTCATCTAGCAGATTTACTTTCTTTCATATTATTCTGCATCTTGTGATTGCTATCTCCTAGTGCTCATTACATCAAAAGCTAATAGTGGTATCAGAGCTATGGTAGATCTAGTCTATGTAGGTCAATAGGGAAACCACCATTATCATTGAGCCTGAGTGTTTTGTCAAACTGATGCGTTGGACCAACCACTATCAAAATATCTCAGAAGAATCTAGGTGGTAGAATTAGGGAGAGTCACAAAGTTAGGACTGAAAGAAATCTCAGTTCCAGAAATACTGAGATTGCATTTGACTAGAGTCTTTCCATAGAGTTGCAAGAAAAACTCGTGAAGACTAGGACTCAACATTCAATCCACTAGATTGACAAATCATCTAGTGAAGATCATCCAGGATATCTAGAATTTGCTAACTTTTGCCTAAAGTTTCTTTTGTTGCAGAAAATTAATTCTTAGAGGATTGGGACTCCTCCTACGATAGAAAGCTAGGAGACTCCAACTTCGTTGCTCGAAGGTTAGTGTGCCTTCATAGTGCAGATATTAGTTCCTTGTGCAAGAGAAGAATACTATGGAAGAAGACTTCTAGTGAAGAGTTGTGGTGAAGTCAGGAGATTGAAGATCTCTAGTGTTGAATCGAAGAACTTCACAAGTTGAAGAACAGGCCATAGAAGCCTTGACATAAAAAGGCCATAGAAGCCTTGAAGAAAAGGCCATAGGAGCCTTGAAGGAGAATCCATAGAAGTCTTGATACTAAAAAGGCCATAGAAGCCTTGATACTAAAAAGGCCATAGAAGCCTTGATACTGAAAAAGGCCATAGAAGCCTTGATACTGAAAAAGGCCATAGAAGCCTTGATACTAAAAAAGGCCATAGAAGCCTTGATCCTGAAGAAGAATTCTAAGAGAATATCTGATTCAGAAGTAGACTAAATATTTTAGTACTAATACTTTGTTGTAGGGAAAGAAGATTCAGTGAGTTGGGAAACTTCCTACAAGAAAGTTAGGAAGGGTATCTTCTTCAGAATCAATTCAACACCTGAAGCAAAATCGAAGAGATCAGGAGAAGATCTCATTGAAGAACTTCCAGTCAAGGAAGAAGAAGAAGAAGGACTAGGCGAGTCCTGCTCGAATCTAGAAGCAATAGAATCAGAGATCCATAAGTAGATCTCACCACCAACACTTCCAGGAGTAGAAGGTTGAAGAGAATGTCTCAAGGAAGACCATCAGAAGCTGTAAGATCAGAGACCTTGGGAAGGTCTTATCGAGCATCCAGAAAAAGGCTAGGAGAGCCTTACTGAAGATATTCTCAAAGGAGAACTCATTGGAGAAATCCACTACCAAGGAGAAGCTCCTGATAGTGAAGGACTTGGGATAATTATCACCATCCGACAACAAGCCCAAGAGAAGAAGAATTTGGCAAGGAGTGCCAAATAGAGAAGAAGAATTTGGCAAGGAGTGCCAAATCCATGAAGAAGAATTTGGCAAGGAGTGCCAAATCTCAGAAGAAGATCCTGCTTGAAGTCAAAATTCGACAAGAAGACTTGAAGATAGAAGAAGCTCACCAAATCTTGAAGATTTGAAGATTACCTCTCATAGCAAGAAGGCATCACTTCAGAGACAAAGACTTCTCCAAATCTATAGCAGAAGGAGGAGAACACAAGAGGAGAACAAGCCATCAAATCCTAGGCTCGTGAAAGAAAGTTCGAGACCATCATTTGGTGAAGAAGGAGTTGTTCAGGATAGTCTACAAAGAGCTGCAAGGTCATACTCATAGCAACAACTTGGTGATCCTAGACACCAAGATCTACATCCTCTACAGAAGTGATAAAAGAGCTACAAAAAAGGTATGCAACTTATTGGTGCAAGTAGATTCATTAATTGGTTTACTTATCAGATTTGTTAGAAGCACCTGAATTTGGATTAAAGTTGCAAATAGAAAATTGGATTACAGTCTTCAAAAGTGCAAAAAGAAAAAGTTATTTTTAAGGTTCATTTGCACATTAATTAGGAGTTGATTAGATTTCAAAATTGCTTCTATCAACTACCTATCATCTACTTTGAAGAAGACTAAGTCCTACAATATTAATTGTAGTGAAATTGCAGAATAACTCTTAAAGATTCATTTTAGGTTATTCTTGATTAGTTGTAGTAAATTGTTAGTGCATTAATTTGAGAGTTGATTGGAGTGATAAGGTGTAATATTAGTGCATTAAAAGTGAAAGACTTGCACTATTATACTACTCTAAAAAAGAAATTAGTTTTGTGTTTCTTGAAGGGCACAAAATCTGATTTGTATCAAGTGTCTAAAGACACTATTAAAGCACAAAGATCTACAACACAGTGTGGCCAAGAGAAGCCACCAAAATAGGTTAGAATCCTCCAAAACTTGGAGAAGAATACAACTAACCAAAAATAGAAGTAGAAGCTTCAAATATTGAGACTTGGTGAGTCTCAAATCCAAAGCATTACAGGGTTAATTGCAAGGATAAAAGTGCAGAAAATTGCATCATATATCTACTTCTATCTAAGCTTGGATTTGTCATCATAATATCCAAGCAAAAAGGGAAGGTGTCTAAGCAAAAAGACAACCTCAAAACCCTACACTGCATTCAAAATTCTGCCATACAAATCAGAATACTAGACCTACAAAAAGGGAGTGCAAGAAAAGGTGCAAAAAGGTATCTTATTTACAAATATTGATACATTGAGTTGCACTACTCTAACTCATTCTACATAGGAAAAAGGGTAGATTGGAAAGTGCCTCAAAGGCACACTACAAGCAGGTTGAATCAGCCAAAGGTGACCGAATACTATCACTCTTCCAAGCATATCAAAGAGCCTCTCTTTTGGCTCATCCTCTACGTATCTTGGATGATCGAACCTACAGAAGACAAGGCACAGGGGAAAATCAAGCAGTGTATAAAGCAAAAGAGCAAGCATACGTCAAAGCAAAGGAGCATCTCTATCAAAGCAAGCATACATCAAAGCAAAGGAGCATTCCTATCAAAGCAAGCTACGTCCAATCAAGGAGCATTTCTACCATAAGTGGAGCATCAAGGAGTCTTCATCCAATCACTGCCATTCGAACTCCACTCAAGGGCCACCAAAGCTCCTCCATATCTCCACCATTAGCATTGCTTGGCTGGAGATATTTCAGCATCTACGTAGAACAACAAAGAACAAGGTGGAAAACGCGTTGGAGAGCCTTCAAGAAAGCGTTGATAAAGACAAGGGCATGCAGATGCCACTTGTCATTCTTCAAGAGAAACTCTAAATAACGCTCACAAAGAAGATGTTACAATTCTCTCTTGGCACCCATACTCCATGCATAAGAGGAGTTACATACAACTAATAGCTTGATATACGTCCGTTACAGCAAGGAAGTCTCGTAGACGTTGAAGAAGAAGCATTTCTTGGACAGCGCTCAAAGGGGAATAAAAACATCTCAACCAAAAGGTGACATTTGTCACAAGCAATGGAGTAAGTTCGGCATCTCCACCAAACAGTCGAAGCATCCATGAGGCGTTAAAAAATTCTGCCATGACACTTGTCACTCAACTGACCACCTATTAAAGGTGCCTTGGACCTTGGAAAAGGAAGACAACAATAGTTTGAAAGCTACTCGACAACAACTTGATGGCAATTTGATAGATCGATGATAGTTTGGCAGAAGCACAGTGGTAGTGATTCAACAATGATCTGGAGCAAGTCGAGAGCATTCGAAAGCACTCTCGGTCAACCAACATTAAAGGATAGCATTAAAGCCAAAGCACACCTTGGGGAATTCATGCTCAAGAAGGACATATTACTGCCATATTCATCCGACTTCATAAAGGTACAAAGCCTTAATCAAAATTTCCTCATCTAATTTGCTTTCATTTTAAAAAGGGAGTTATAAGGTTATATGTTAAGGTTGAGATATTAAATGAAATCAATCTTTATTTGAAAGCAAAACTTAGGGAAATTAATATAATATTTGCAAAATACAACTTAGGAGAAATAAGGGATACTACTTGGAATTAATCCATTTAATGTTTGCAAATATTAATGTGTTCTAATTTTCCAAATTTGGGAGTGATAAGGGTTACAACATCAAACTAGGTTATTGGAAATTAGAAACACTTGAATAAAATCCTAAGGGTTACAAAAAGGGGTTATTAAGATCTTTTATTGAAGTTGGAAATTTATATTCTTGTCTCAAAAATTTCTCAAAAGGGACAAAAGAAATCCAACATTAAAACCTCTTCAAAAATTGAAAAGTGCTTAGTTCAATAGGAGTAATAAGGAGTTAAGAAGTTGATTTTTGATCTTTACAAAATTTGTACAAAATCAACCAAAATTGAACTATATTTTACAAAAGCACTATATCATACTCCAAAACATATCTAGGGAGACATAAGGAAGCCTACATATCCAAGGATTGATATTAGGAAGATTTAAATGGCATCAAACAAATTCTTCCTAGCATAATCTCAACTACTCAAGGGTCCAAATTATTTCTCTTGGAAAAATAAAGTGAAAGCAATCTTAGTATATGAAAAACTTTGGGATGTTGTCAAAGGGAAAACACAGAGACCTACTACAGGTGAAACTGAAATCCTAAAGTTTGAAGAAAATGATTCAAAAGCCTTAATGATAATAACTTTTGCTATCACTGATGAGATTCAACCATATATCAGTTCAGCCAAAACATCTTCAGATGCATGGACAAGCCTAGAGAAAATATTTGAAGGAAAGAATAAGGTGACTATCCTTCATCTCCAAACTCAACTTCACTCTTTAAAGATGAATAGTGGAGAAAGCATAGAACTATTCCTAAGGAAGGTTGCAGATATTAAAGGTAAATTATTGACCTTAGGAGAATCAGTTAAGGATGAACTTCTCACTCAAGTAACCATGAGAGCACTTCCAAACAACTATAAACACTTGGTCACATCTTTACAGGTTTTAAGTAAAGATACTTCTTTTGATGATCTAGTCAATATACTTCAAGAATATGAAGTAGAAAATACTGTGAAAGATGAAATGACTAACATTGCATTGGCATCAAAAGATAATCCATAGGGAAATATTGCATCTTCAGTGAGAGGATGGAAAACATGGTATTGTCAGATATGCAGAAAGAAAGGTCATAGTACCAGCTATTGCAGATACAATCCCAAAAATCGAAAGCAAGGAAATCAGATGAATAATGGGAATCAATTTCAAACTCGATAATATCAAAGGAACCCTCATCAACAGCAATTTCAGTGACCAACCAATTATCCTCAACTGGAATATCAGAAGAGAAATCAGAAGGGACACTTGGTTCAGAGGATAGAAGAAATTGAAGAACTGGAAGAACCCATAGACACCTATGAGGTGAAAGCTTTATCAACAAATGCTACATATTACAGAGACACTAATTATTTGCTTGAACAGGTTACAAAGAATGCAAAAGAAGAGTACAAAGTTCAGGATGAAGAAGAAGAAGATCCATATTGAAGACTAAAGTCTTCAATACCCAAATAATGTAATACAGGGGGTGTTAGAAATAGAGTATATTCCATCATTTGGGTCATGTAAATGTATCTTCCAAGATACATACTTAGGACATTAGATTACTTTAGGGGGAAGTTATCTAGTTACTTCATGCAATGTAATAAATGCACAAGTGTCAATGTGCAAGTTGTATATGTGCAAGTTATCCCTTGCACAACTAGGTAGAGTGTTGGCCAAGTAACCTATTTTACCTATATAAGGAAGGCCTCACTATTAGGTAGATATAGAGTCGGGGGACATAGTCAGATAGTGTAGCTTAGTGTGTAGTTTGTAATTTCCCTTTTTAAGAAACAACAAACCCTTACTATGAAAATGCAAAAATTAAGTACAGCAAGGAAATAACTCAAAAATTGCTCATAAAATAACACAAATATGAGGAGAAATCAGCCAGTATCATATATTAAATATTTCCAAACCAATACAATAGATCCCCAAGGCTGAAAAGATGCAAAACTCCTCAAAAATGACCCCAAATACAAGCATAGGGTTTGGGGCTACCAACAGATCTAAAAAACATGACAAAAATGCTCCCAAAAATGCCACGAACTCCTCACGAATGCCTCTTTTTTTGTATTTTTGATATTTTAGGGCAATAAAACCTGCAATGATATTGCCAAGACCCCAACCATGCACCTCCAATGCACTATGGGAATGAGCAAGACCTGCAATCTCAACTCATGGAACATCTAGGGTTTCAATATTCAATTCTGATATCAACATAACATGCCCAAAATGGGACGTCTCACTCCCTTATATAGGGTGAGGTTATAATTTGGAGTTGACATCTCCCAACCCTAAAATCACTTAAAGTGCCTTATTACAACATAAAAACATAAATAAACACAACTTAAGTTATGTCTCCTAGTCACATGAACCCCTTTTTCACTTTTATAATTAAGTGTAGGAGACATTTACAAAAATATTTATTTTGGGGACATTACAAGTCCACCCTCCTCAAATTGCTTGTCCTCAAGCAAAGTCAAAATTGGAGCATCTAAAATTTCTGCACCTTCCCAAGTAGCATCCTCCATAGGGAAGTCCTTCAACTTCACAAGATATTCTTTGACAGTCCTACTCCTAAGCTTTCTCTCCCTTGTCTCAAGGATCAATTCAGGTTCAAGAATGAGCTTTCCTTCATCATCAAGGGGTGGAAAATTTGAATATGGCTGAATATGTTGGCCCAAGGACTTCTTCAAACAAGAAACATGGAAGACATTATGTATTTTACTTCCACTTGGAATTTCCAAAGCATATGCAACCTGTCCAACCTTACTCAACACCTTGTAAGGTCCATAAAATTTGGGTTTGAGTTTTTTTGCTCCACTTATTTTCAATGTATATTGTTTGTAGGGCTACAACCTAACATAAACCAAGTCTCCCACCTCAAATAAGTGCTCACTACGCTGCTGATCTGCATACTTCTTTTGTTGATTTTGTGTCGTAAGAATATTGTCCTTCAAAGCATTAAGAATATCTTGATTTTCTGCTGCAAAGTCTCTAGATTTTTGGACCCTTGAATCACCAAAAATTAGATCTGAAAAGTGTGGGGCATTATAACCATAAAGTTCATTGAATGGAGACATTTTTATGGACATATGATAAGTAGAATTGCAGCAATATTCACCAAGGTGCAGCCATTTAATCCATGCCTTTTGTTGACCTGAAACATAATTTCTCAAATATCCTTCAAGCCATTTGTTAACAATTTTAGTTTGCCCATTAGTTTGGGGATGGTAGCTAGTACTAGGAGTCAATTTAGTACCACATAGCTTAAACAATTCTTGCCAAAACATGCTCAAAAATTTGTTGTCCCTATCACTCACAATGAATTTAGACAAACCATGCAATCTGAAAACTTCTTTAAAAAACAAATCAACAACTTGTATGGTTGTACAAGTTGTTGAAATGGCATAGAAATGAGCAAATTTTGTCAATCTATCAACAACAACAAATATGTAATCCTTCATGTATGCCTTGGGAAAACTAATAATGAAGTCCATGGAGATACTTTCCCATTTTTGATTGGGAATAGGAAGTGGCTGAAGTAAACCAGCTACAAATTCATGTTCCCCCTTGTTTTCTTGGCAAATAACACATTCCTAAACATGCAAGAAGACATCCCTTTTCAAACCCTTACAATAGAATCTTTCTCTAACCTATTTGTAAGTCTTGTAGAAACTTGGATGGCCTACAAGTGGAGCATCATGCATGGCTGTAATTAAAGCTTGTTTTAGCTTTGATTCAAGTACTAGAAACACTCTTCCCTTGCAAAAAATCAGTCCTTCTTTATGGCTGAACCTGTCATATTCAACTTGCCCATTTATTAGTTTAGAACAAAAATCATTCTTTGCATATTCAGCCATAATTTTCACCTTCCAATCAATAGAAATAATGGAAAGAGAATGAAAAGTAGGGTTCCTAGAAAGTGCATCAGCAGCTGAATTCTTCTTACCCTTTACAAAATCAATTTCAAAATCATATTATTGCAACTTTGTTACCCATTTATGTTGTCTTTCATTCAGTTCAACTTGCCCTAAGAAGTATTTCAAGTTGTTATGATCAATTTTGACCACAAACTTGCCACACACTAAGTATTGCTTGAATTTGGTCAAGGCATGCATGATAGCTAGCATCTCTTTATCATAGATGCTGAAAATTTTCTCCACATTTGAGAGCTTTCTACTCTCATAAGCAATGGGGCATCCTTTTTGCATAAGTACAGCTCCAAATCCAACACCTGAAGCATCACAAGCAATAGGAAAAGCAATAGAAAAATTAGAAATAGCAAGTAAAGGAGTGGAAGTCATTACATCTTTCAGCTTTAAAAAAGCTAAAAGAGCCTCATTGGACCATGGAAAGGCCCCTTTCTTAGTTAATTCAGTAAGGGGGGCAACCAAAGAAGAAAACCCCTTAATGAACCTCCTGTAGTAACTGCATAAACCCAAAAAACCCCTCAATTATGTTAGGTTGGATGGTATAGGCCATATTTGTACAACTAAAAATTTAGTTTGATCAACCTTCACCCCATCTTTGCAAATAATGTGCCCACTCTCAAGTAAATCAGCAATGGTCTTTTCAATCTCATATTTGAAAACCTTAGGATGCCTATAAGGTTTAATTATGATAGGTTTACTATTTGCTTCCAATTCAATAACATGCTGAAAACCTCTACTAAGTGGAAAACCTTTAGGTAGGTCAGAAAATACCTTACGATGTTTTTGTAGTAAACCTTGAATTTGAGGATGATAGGTGGCTGATTTTTTCCCTTATGAACTAAAAATTACAGCTGCTCACTCAACGTCCTTATGCCTTATCTTCTCCATTCTTTTGTATGAAACCTCCAAAATTTTGCAAGAATATTTTGACCCATTTTCCTTGATTCCTTGCAACACCACATCTTTCCCTTCAAGCACAAATTTCAGTTATAATTTCTGATAATTGGTAACATAATCACGAAGTGAATACAACCATTGCACACCCAAAACCATATGTGGAATACCTCCTAAGGGAAAAACAAAGAATTGCTCATCTACTTCCATGTTGCCAAAATTAATTTTTATGTTTCTTACCACTTTGTTGCATGTGATAAGATCACCATTGCCAATAGCAACACTAAAACCAGGAATGATAGTTGTAGGAAGATTATTTCTAGTGGAAAACTTCTCATCAACAAAATTGTAAGCATCACCACCATCTATTAAAACAATAACCTTTTCATAAAAAGATCTACCTGGTACCTTAATAGTGCAAAACTGATTCAGCCCACTTAAAGTGGCTAGAGAACCTTCAGGAACTTCCTCATACTCCCTTTGTGCTTCCGCTTCCAAGGGTGTCTCATCTGCCTCATAAAAATTAGGATTATTAAAATCAAAATCAGAATGTAATTCAATGATTTTCATACCTCCTTCTTTGCATTTATGACCTCTTTGCCAAGGAGACTTGCAAATGAAACACTTGTTTTGTTTCCTTAGCTCATATTTCTCTTCTTGTGTCAAGCGTGGGCCATTTGGGGGCTTATTATGTGGCTAAAAACTAGATTTGAAACCTTCTCCATGCGTGGGATTCCTACCATAAAAATTTCTCTCGTTTCCACCTTGTTGCGTGAGGTTTCCTTGCTACCCATACTGTTGTCCAAAAACTATTTTTCTAACTACAAAATGTGGTCTAGCAGGTGGATTATGTGTAAAATATTTTTGTCTAGGAGGTAAAACAGATTCTAAGCTTAAAGCTCTCTTAATGGCATCTTCAAGAGTGGCTAGTTCAAAAGCTTTAACTAATCCCTTCACGGGTTCCAACAAACCATCCATAAAAAGAAAAATTACCCTCTTGGGTGAAATATTTTGTACCTGAACTAAAAGTTGTTCAAACTCCTCCACATAGGCATGAATGGATGAAGTTTGCTTCAAAGTGGTAAGCTCCTTGAAATACTCTTCCACATTCCTCCTTTCAAACCTGTTCAAAACCTTGGTACAAAATTCATCAAATGTATCAATATCACCATGCCCTTGGGTTACTAACCCATGATGCCACCATGAGTAAGCACTACCCTCAAGGTGGAGTGTAGCAATCCGAATCGCATCGGCTTCAGAAATAGGCTCCAAGGTAAAAGAAGTCTACAATTTTTGAAGCCATGCCCTAGCTGTAAGACCATCTTGACCATTAAATGAGGGAATAGTCACCTTTTGATGCAAAAAGGGCTTCTTTTTATCTTTTTTAGCCTCAACAACAAATTTACCCACAATCTTCAAATATTTATCAAAAGAAACTGTTGCCCTAAAACCCTCAGATTTATTACTATAAGTAGTAAACCATTCATCTAATTCATCAGTTACCTCATTTTCCTCTCGTGGAGGTGGTGGAACAAGGAACATAGGCTTGGACAGCCTAGGCAAGGGAGTGTGTGAGTTAGATGATGACTCATTCCCATTGTTGTTGCCTCCCCTTTCTCCTTCCCTCCTTGTGCCATTTGGATTGCCCAAAGCTGCCCTCAATTCTTACTGATTTGTCTCTTGTAAGGACACCATTCTTTGCAACATGTCAAGTAGGGCATCGAATTTTTGCTCGACTCCTATCAACTGGCCTTTGGGGCTCTTCAACCTCTTCCCTGTTTGACATTTCCAAAGCGAGTCTAGTTCTCCTAGTAAAATACTGATGAATAGGAGGACGATGCATAAAACCCTATCAAACCCTAAAAAGATGAAAATCTGAAATTCTAAAAATTCTGAGCACCAATTTTTTTTTTGAAACCATAGAACTGCAAATTGGTCAAAAGGGTATCGAAATATGCAATTTTATTTTCTGAAAAAAAATCCCTAAAAATTCGTGAATCCCCTAAAAATCTGCGATTTTTACTAGGGCACAACTTTTCACCACGGAAACACACTTATCACCACGAATAACTGAAAAAACACTAAAAATGTTGAAACTAACCACAGGCTAGCAAGATTCCAGCTCTAATACCACTTTTAATGTCCCTTTTTAAGAAACATCAAACCCTTACTACAAAAATGCAAAAATTAAGTACAACAAGAAAATAACTCAGAAATTGCTCATAAAATAACACAAATATGAGGAGAAATCAGCCAATATCATATATTAAATATTGCCAAACCAATACAACAGCTCCCCAAGGCTGAACAGATGCAAAAAATCCTCAAAAATGACCCCAAATACAAGCATAGGGTTTGAGGCTGCCAACAGATCTAAAACACATGACACAAATGCTCCCAAAAATGCCACGAACTCCTCACGAATGCCTCTTTTTTTTGTATTTTTGATATTTTAGGGCAATAACACCTGCAATGATATTGCCAAGACCCCAACCATGCACCTCCAATGCACTATGGGAATGAGCAAGACCTGCAATCTCAACTCATGGAACATCTAGGGTTTCAATATTCAATTCTATATCAACATAACATGCCCAAAATGGGACGTCTCACTCCCTTATATAGGGTGAGGTTCTAATTTGGAGTTGACATCTCCCAACCCTAAAATCACTTAAAGTGTCTTATTACAAGATAAAAACATAAATAAACACAACTTAAGTTATGTATCCTAGTCACATGAACCTCTTTTTCACTTTTATAATTAAGTGTAGGAGACATTTACAAAAATATTTATTTTTGGGACATTACATAGTCATGTGTGTATCACCATCCATTGGTGATGGGTGCAATGTAGTTTAGTAGCTTTATTAATGGAGTGTTCATTTCTTCCATAGCTACATTGTATTATTTATATCATTTCTATTTATTGCATATTTCAATCATCTAGCAGATTTACTTTCTTTCATATTATTCTGCATCTTGTGATTGTTATCTCCCAGTGCTCGTTACATCAAAAGCTAACAAACTCCTTTTGGTAGTTTGCTCTCGAAATAGTCTTGCTCATGTTCTCAACCATATCAATTTCCCCCCATTTAGGTTTTGTCTACACCATGATTTTTTTTTGTTCTCTTCAACCCTTGTTCTCATTTTTGTTGAAGATTGTGATCTCTTGTCTCTTTTTGCACTGTGATCTGGAAGTGTTTGTTGCTTTTTCCTTTGTTCTATGTGGCTTGTAAAAATTGGTTGTCTATTGTAGTTTGAATCCATTGCATTTCTTAGAACTATGCTTTTTCCTTATTGTGATCATCCTCGTCGAAAATTTCCTAGGCCAACAAGCCTTACCTTTGTATTTTCTCTACAATTTTGTCCGAAACCCTTCAAAATCCTCATCCCAACTCTCTCTCCTGCAACTTCCAAAACTTCTTATCCTCAATTTTGTTAAAAAGTTTCTTGTGTTCTTTCTTGCTTAAATTTTGATTAATTAAAATATATTTTACTAAAAGTAAAAATCCTTAAAAGAATTCCATGTTTCATCGTAAAGATATTTATACTAAGCCTATTGTAGTTTGCATCCATTGTATTTCTTGAAACTATGTTTTTTCCTTATTGTGATCATCCTTGTCGAAAATTTCTTAGGTCAATAGGCCTTACCTCTGTATTTTCTCTACAATTTTGTTTGAAACCCTTCAAAACCCTCATCCCAGCTCTCTCTCCTACAACTTCCAAAGCTTCTTAATCTCAATTTTATTAAAAAATTCTTGTGTTTTTTTTTGTTTTGATTTTGATCCATTCAAATAAATTTTAATTAAAGTAAAAATCTAAAAAAAAAATTCCATATTTCATGATAAAGATATTTATACTAGGCATCGATCAATTGATTGTAAAAAAATATATATATTTTATCTTTGACACTATAATAAACTCAAGGTCTAAAATAAATACCCATCCTCTTTACATGAAATGCTAGAATATGATAATACAAATATATAGTTTGAAAAAAATTAAATTAATTCTTATTATTTTGATTATTTCAATCTAGTTTATATAATTTATTATTATATACCTGTGCCTACATACACCACCGATAAAGAAACAAAATTATCCCATGCGATTTAAGATTATTTAATTGGCTAAATGTCCATGTGGACATATCTTGTGATAGACTTAGGAAGATGACCTTTTGTCATCAAATATGAAGACACTTATCAATTTTAAGGATCGTATTAAAGAATAATAATGACTTAAAAAGGTTAGTGGGTTGGTGAATGTTAATATAGTTGAACATTTTTAAAAAAATATTTAAGTTTAAACACTTATCAATTTTAAGGATCTTATTAAAGAATAATAATGACTTAAAAGGTTAGTGGATTGGTGAATGTTAATATAGTTGAGCATATTTAAGAAAATATTTAGGTTCAAACTTTAGTGGTGTAATATAGCAAGGGAAGTAATCTGATCCAAATACTTTAAAAGATTATGGTGTCTCAAGGGTCAATAACAACAAGACTGGGGCGCTTACTAAGAAGAGACCTAGGTTCTAATTCCAAGAGCGTGCCCATGCATAGTCAGTAGCCCGATTTGACTCCTCTGCGTGTTGCATCTGACTGACGACAGTGATTTGTTTCCTTCCTGTTTGACGGTTCCTTCATGTCACGTGTTGAACCATACTGACGAAGACGGTGTGAACCCTTTGTGTCCGACGGTCTCCATCTCACGTCGAGTTACCATTAATGAGACGGTGGATGTGTTGAAAGCCTTCGCTAATAGTTTAAACCCTGCCAGCTGGGCTAACAATTACTAAAAATTGTAACCAATTCATTTATGTAACCAAAAAAAAATAACAATAAAATGAAATAAAAGTTATAAAAAACAGCTTCAAAATTCAAACCCTAACAAAAAAAACTGTAGATCCAACCAATTTTCTATATAATAAAAAAATAAAATTAGCGTGTAAAAGTAAATTGTCTTTTAGGGATAGGGCTAGCAACCTACACTGTCGTGACATGCATTATTTATTATATCCCGCATGATTTGTCTTGTGCTATGACAGTTGGGCGACGATATCATCTTATTGTATTGAATATTTTAAAATAGGAGTAAATTTACAATTCATAATTAGTTTTTAACAAATCTTGATGAAAATTTAGAATGTCTTAAAATTTTAATTATGGAATAGAAAGTTAGAACATTGAACGAAATTCAAGGAATATAAAATTAGAATGTGTTTGATAAAAACCTTGGTTCACTGATTATGGACGGCAAAAAGGCTTACAGGTCAGAATTGAAAACAACGACACCTAACTACTAAGACGCACCGCTGAGGAATTAAAAAACAACATTATCTAATAATAAAAATATCGATATTATCGAGAATTATCCAAGTGACAAAGAATTCCCCGGAGTTGTTGGGTCCAGAGACATCCTCGACTCGTAGTCGCTGTTGACTAATGGTTTTTAAGCCTTGTTGCGCTGCTTCAAGAGGGAAAGACCCACCACAATACATTAAAAAAGAGGAAAGGAACTAAATATTTCCTACAGAAAAATGGATTTTTTAACCCAGAAATGTGGAGTTGGAAATCTCGGATACAACTTGCAACTATTTTGGATGGCTCACCTTTAGAAATAATAAAAAAAAGTGAAAGTTCTATGCCGATGTCGTCATCTTCGTCTAGGATGGATTTCTCTACCAGATAAACAATTATCTGTTAGCGAGTCTTTCGAACAAAGAGCGAAATGGGAGAAATCATCGGCGGCACCCGATGGAGCGAATTGCCGGAGCATTTGATAGAGGGGGCAATTCTAGCGCGGCTGCCGTGGGACTCCGTTTCTCGGCTGCGCGCTGTGTGCAGGGGATGGAACGACCTCCTATCCTCCAAATATTTCCTGCGTGGCTGGGCAGACGCCTCGGGCGAGCGGCATCCCCTGCTTATGCTCTGCATGCCCAAGAGCCATATGCGATGCCTTCTCTACTCTTTCGCCTCAAACTCCTGGCAGACGTTATCCCTTTTGTTTATCGAGGAAAATTGCGGCATCAATTACAGCGGATCGGCCGCAGGGCTCATCTTGATGGACATCCCTACCTACTCCTACTTCGGCCACTCCTTTCCCCACCTCTCCGTCTGCAATCCCCTAAGCCGGAAACGGCTGCGGCTCCCCGAGATGGAGCCCGCGCTGACAACGGTCATGGCCCGCGGGATCGTCAGCGCCGCCGCCGATGGCTACAAAGTGGTCGTGCTTGGCAGGTCCAGCCTGAACTCGGCCCTCGTGCAAGTGTACGACTCCGCTGCCAAATCGTGGAAGGTGATTGCGGCGGACCTGCCTCAGCGTTTTGCCGTGAGAAACGAGGAGTTGGTGTTCTGCAGGGGGCTTCTCTTGTGTATGACTATTCAGCCGCTGGGAGTTCTGGTCTGGGATGTAGACGGCGACGGGAGCTGCAGGGTTCTGGCGATGCCGGTGGCGCAGGGGAGCAACTTGTGGCCGCGGTTGCTCGCCTGCGGATCCTCTGTGCTTCTGGTGGGTGCCATCGAGAAGGATAATATTCTCGTCGATATGATTGTTTGGGAGTTTTGTGACCCCCACTGGAAGGAGATTGCGAGGATGCCGAGAGCGTTGTGTGAGGATTTTCAGCGGAGCGCGTATTCCAACTGGTTCGAGTGCGTGGGCGTGGGCGATAACATGTGTTTCAGGGCCTACGGCAGCATAGAGGTGCTCACTTACAGCCTCAGTCGGGGCTACTGGACTTGGCTTCCCCAGTGCACCGCCACGCACGGGAACCCTAAACATTTGCTTTTGAAGAGCCTGCCCTATGAACCTCGGCCTCATAAGGAGGTCTGATTCATTGTATTATTATTATTGTATATGCACCATGCCTAATATAGCAGTCTATCTTTTTTTTTTTTTTTTTTTTTTGTAAGAAAATAAAATTTCCCAAACATTTGCGTTTGAAGAGCCTTCCCTTTGAACCTCGGCCTCATAAGGAGGTCTGATTCATTGTATTATTATTATTGTATATGCACCATGCCTAATATAGCAGTCTTATCTTTTTTTTTTTTGGTAAGAAAATAAAATTTCCCAAACATTTGCGTTTGAAGAGCCTTCCCTATGAACCTCGGCCTCATAAGGAGGTCTGATTCATTGTATTATTATTATTGTATATGCACCATGCCTAATATAGCAGTCTTATCTTTTTTTTATTTTTGGTAAGAAAATAAAATTTCCCTGCATTCTATTTATGCACAAGTGAGTATACAAGCTCATAAGGTTATGTGATCTATTCGATTTCGATTCCGAAGACCTGATGAGAATGGATGAGGCTTATAATAAGTTGTATATGGTGCATTTCATTTAATTTAGTATATAAATCTTGTCTCCGGTGAGGCTAATAGTGTAATCACGTCTAAGAAAAGCTTGACAGGAGTGGACAGTTAGAGATGTGGTTTTAAATATTTGGGCATACAGTTAGAGATGTGGTTTTAAATATTTGGGCATACAGTTAGAGATGTGGTTTTAAATATTTGGGCATATTATATGCCGAAAACATTTGACTGCATTTGTTTCTCCGCAAAAATCTGGTCCATAAAGAGAATTAAGTGTTTGCAACTACTACATAGGAAGTTCTCAAAAGTCTGTTTTTGGATTTTTAACTAAAAGATCAAATTTCAAACCTTGATATAAGGGGACCAGAATACCTTGTAAAAACTTGCATTTGTAATTTTAAAAAAGATAGTGAGATGTAGTGCAGGTTACGAGGGTTTGTAAAGACCCTTGGATGAGGTTTATAAAAATCAATTGATAACGGAACGGTGAAGCCTTGGATGGTGGAAGGAAGATTCCATGGCAACAAGACCAATATGCAAAACAAGCCAAAGGATGCAGACTCCAAGAAAGGTCAAGATAACTATGAGCACATGCAAGTGGAATAAATAATATCAGATCCCATTCTAGGAAGAGAAATTTGAAGATTTATTTGAGTTTACAACAGTTAATCTCAAACAAAGGTAAAACCAAGTGTGCAAACGCACAAGAGGCAGAACACACAAGAGGCAGAGGACTGACATTAAAACAACAAGCTAGCGTTATATCACAACCATTGGAAATATCTAAAAAAGGAATAAACTTGGACCATAGGAAAGTAATCAAGTAGGAGCCAATGTTGCTAGTTATAGAAAAGAAAATGAGTCAATCCCTAGTATGGGAAGAGATTCTGAAGAAAATTTGTCAAAGATGACCTTCCAAGATGTCTAAGAGGAGGACAATTGCAAACAACTACAACTAACAACACTATGACTTCTCGTAGACCTTTGAGAATGCCCAAAACAAACCCTAGGAAACCAACCTTGGGGTGCATGAAAGCAGTGGCTAGCTCTCCCATAGTCCAACTTCAAATTTCAGACATGCGACCTAGGATCAATGCTACGGAATGTAGTATTCTTACCTACATCAGGTTTGGATTCCATCTCAAAACCAATAGGAGTGAGTCATGTGTCTACTAAAAAGATGAAGCTAGACACACATCAAAGAGCGAGCAAAAAGACTACTCAACATCAAATAGAGAAAGAAGGCACAAAGTTGATAGCCATGGGTAAGGTCAAGGATCTTGCCCACATTTTCATTCCATGTGCCTGATGAAGTGCATCACCTGGAACATTTGAGGGCTTAAGGGTAGCCTAGTAAAGCATAATGAAGTAAAATGAGTGATCCAACAACATCGTCAATAGATGGTTTGCATCAAGAAACAAAAATATCTGTAGAAAAATGTAGATATTTGCTAAAAATGTTTGGCCCGCGTGTAGGATGGAATCTATACACTCCCAAGGAGCATTAGAGGGAGTAGCTTGTTTTTGGGATCTAAAAGAGATACTGATACACCAAACGATGGGAAGATGGGAGATTTTGACTTTATTGGTCTAGAGTAGACATTCTCCTTAGCATTGTTTGTCTCAATGTATACATAACTATCAGCCTAGATGAAAAATAACAACAATAGAGGAATGTAGCTTATATTATTGGTCATTTTCCCATAGCTTGGTTGATTGTAGGTGGAGATTTCAACACCATCATCTCATTGGAAGAGAAGATAGGAGGAAATTGCACTCTAGATAGTAGCACTTACCTCATGAAAAAGCATATTAGATCTTTTCATCTGGTAGATATCCAACCAACCAACGATATGATGACCTGGTCTAGCAAAAGAGAGGGCCCAACATATATTCTATAAAGACTAGATAGGTTTCTGTTATTAGATTTTTTGAGCAATGGATATATTCCAAGAGTACAAATATTGAACAATGCAGAATCATATCATTGGCCAATGTTGGTGGAAGTGTGGAAGCCTAGACCTGGTCATGCTCCTTTTAGATTCTAGCTAATGTGGTTTCAAGACAGTAGTTTTTGAGGTAAAGGTTCAACAATAGTGGTAGGAGGGTAAAACCATGCATGGTATGAAGATGTACAACTTTGTTAAGAGGCTTCAATACCTCAAGTCCAAATTAAGAACATGTAATTGAGAGTTTGGTGACATAAAGGAAAATAAACGACATATCTTAACCAAAATTGAGGACCTAAATGAGCAAATATGAACAAATGACACTATTGATATCCAAAGCAAGGAGGAGGCTAGGCTTATTGTTCAAGTGGAGGAATGGGATAAAAGATAAGAGATTCTATGGAAGCAGAAATCTAGGATCTAATGGCTCCATGAGGGAGATAGGAACACTAGCTTCTTCCATAAATCTCTCCTAGCAAGGCAGTCACACAATTTCAACTCATCCTTGAAAATAACAATGGGTGATTCAATACACGCATGATATGGGATGAAAGATATACCAAGAGAATACTTTGCTCAACTCTTTAAGGTAGAACCACTAAATCAAGAGGCACAAAAAGAAGTACTCCAAGAGATTCCTTCTCTCATCACAAAGGAAGATAATGTAACTTTGTCTACCCCAATTATTACAAAAGAACTAGAGTAGGTAGTTTTCAAGATGTGAAAAGTCAAAACTCTAGGTCCAGATGGATTTCCCATAGAATTCTACCAAGAATTTTGAGATATCCTCAAGGAAGAACTATTGGAAGTGGTAGAAAAGACTAGGATAGCTAATGTGGTGCTCAAAGAGGTGAACAAGATATATAGCTTCGGTTCTAAAAACCCAGAAGTATGAACACATATTTGGATTAGAACTAGTAGCCCTTTGTAATGTCCTATATAAAATTATCACTAAGATCATGGCAGAAAGGTAAAATCTCTTCTTAACAAAATTATTTCTTTGGAACAAGGTGGTTCTGTGGGAGGAAGACCAATATTGGATGAGATAATCTTAGCTCAGGAGGCCATCCATGGCACCTAAAAATACCATTTTCCTCTAGTTGAAATGATCCCATCCTCCCTAAAGGTGCACATGTATTGAAATTATTGTTTCATCGATTTCTAACATGCTTATCCCCACAAAGAATACCCCTTCTAAGTTCTTCTATATCTCTTCCACCAACATCATTTTTAAGAGATTTTATAGATAGGGAAAAGAATAATGTAACAAGATAAGTCAAGCCTTTATGATGAGAGATCCAATTGATCTAATGATAAAAAAAAAAATGTAGAGCTAAAAAAATGGATTTTCTATGAATTTTACCATTTACCACTAACTTGGCAAATTAGATACCTTTTTTCAATTGCAATACTCTTCTACATGGTGTTGGAAATGTTAATTCTAACTTCGCACCCGTAAGTGCTTCGGCGCGAAGCTTTTCCGAATCGCGTTCGGAAAGCACTTCGGCGTGAAGGACATTTCGGCAGCCCCCGAAACACATTTCGGCCCGAAGCAAATTTGACTCGGCCGTTGAAAGCACTTCACCGTGAAATAATGTCATTCTGCCCTCCGAAGCGGAAATCTGCCGAAGCGGAATGCAAGCACGGGAATCGACGCATTAAATTCCCAAGCGTGCGGGTAGCTGGGGTTGTCCGGCAGTTGGTCGAAAAGCCACTCCGGCATTTACTTCTGTCAGTGGGTTGGTGAGTATATCCCGCCTTTTGTCCTCATTCCCCATCTATAAATACCGGGGCCATTTTGTCATTTGTGAGAAGGAGGAAGAGCGTAGAGAAGAGAGGAGCAGAGCAGCAGAACGGGTGAAGCACCAGCAGCCATTACCCGGAGAGTGGAGCAGCAGTCTCCCATTTAAGTCTTGAGTTTATCCTGCAGACATTTCGTCTTGCAGAAGATTGTAAACGCTTCAGTTGGAAGCACTTGTAAACCGACAATATAGGTAAATACATAAATATTTATTCTGCATATTTGGTCGCTGTGCATGTGTTTTTATCTGCAGATATTCCAGAGCTAGGGTTTGCCCGAAGTTTGAAAACACCCGTTCGATCCAAAAAAGGAGCCGGGTTTAATCGTTTGTGCCGAAGCACATTGCGGCATTTGTTTTCTCCAAAGTTGCCGCGGGCTGCCGATTTTTTGCAGCCTTCCCGAAGTACTTTTGCCGCGCCTGTTTTTCCCCCGAAGTACCAACTTCGGGAGTACTTTACCCGAAGTAGATTTACTTCGAAAGTCTCCTTCCCCGAAACTCTCTCTCGCTGGAAATTTTCCCGAACCTCTCTCCCTCGCCGAAGTTTCTCCCTCGCTGGAAACTTCTCTGAAGTTCCTCGCCGAAGTAAAAATTGCCGAAGCATTTCCAGTTCGGCAGTTTATCCCCGAAGTAGACACTTCGGGCATACTTTCCTCCGAGACGTTTTTCCTCGCCGAAGTAAAATTGCCGAAGCAATTTTACGCGACCTGAAGTAGTTCTCCCGACGCGATTTAAAATCGCGATTTGAAATTTTAATTCCTTCAAATTGGTATCAGAGCTGTGTTGCCGTGACACGGAGATAGAAGCATGGCTTCCGAGAGAAACTCGCTGCAGTTGCAGATCCCGCGATTTAACGGCAAGAACTACGATTACTGGAGCATCCAGATGAAGATCCTCTTCGGGTCTCAGGATTTGTGGGACTTGGTCGAGAATGGTTACCCGGAGCCGGCAGATGCAGCAGCACAGGCCGCCCTCTCCCAAGCCGACAAAGATCTTCTGAAGGAGAATCGAAAGAAAGATCAGAAAGCCCTGTTTTATATCATGCAAGCGGTTGAGGAGACCATCTTCCCGCGGATTGCATCAGCCACCAAGGCCAAGCAGGCCTGGGAAATTCTGGCAAGTTCGTACCAGGGCACCAACAAAGTCAAGTTGGTAAAATTGCAGATGCTCAGAAGGCAGTTCGAGAACCTGCAGATGAGCGAGTCAGAGTCAATGAGCGACTTCTTCACCCGAATGACAGATGTCATCAACCAGATGCGGTTGAATGGTGAAATTGTGCAAAATCAAAGGATCGTGGAGAAAATTCTGCGAAGTCTGCCAACGAAGTTCGACTCTGTGGTAATCGCAATTGAGGAGTCAAGGGATTTGACGATCCTCTCGATGGATGAACTCATGGGTTCCCTGCAGACACATGAGCAGAGGCTGAGCCGCTCAACTCAGTCCTCTTTGGAGCAAGCTTTCAAAGCAAAAGTCTCAGTCCGAGACAGCGGCAGACAAGACTCCCACCACAGCGCTTCTAGTTCTCAAGGAGGAAGAGGCAGAAGCAGACGTGGGAGAAGTAACAAGCAAGGAGGGAGGTCAAACCCTCATGACAGCGAGCCCAGTTGCAACTTTCATCAGCATGGAGGAAGAGGCACTGGCAGAAATCAGCAAGGAAGCTCTCAACAGAAGGACATGTCAAAGGTCCAATGCTACTACTGCAATAAGTTCGGCCATTATGCCTCACAGTGCAGAAAGAAAATGGCGAACGAGAATCAGCAGCAAGCCCATTATACGGAGGAAACCGAAAATGCGGTAGGAGGAAATATGCTGCTGACTTGCAGTGTTGAGGAGGAGAGCAAGAAGAACATTTGGTATCTTGACAGTGGGTGCAACAACCACATGACTGGGAACAGGGAGATGTTCTCACAGTTGGATGAAACAGTCCAATCCGAAGTCAAGATGGGGAACAACAGCAAAGTTCCCGTGATGGGGAAAGGAAAAATCTCCATCCGCACCCGACACGGTGAAAGAAAAACAATTCAGAATGTTTATTATGTGCTTGGGTTGAAGCACAATCTGCTGAGTGTTGGACAACTTGTGCAGAATGGACACACTGTTCAGTTCAAAGACGGTGTTTGTTCAATCAGAGACAAAGTGCATGGACAAATCGCAACTGTGTCCATGACGAAAAACAAGATGTTTCCGCTATAGATTCAGAATGAATCTTTGATGTCTCTGAGTGCAGTTGTGAAGGATGCTACCTGGCTGTGGCATCTCAGATTCGGTCACCTGAGTTTCAGTGGCCTGAACTTGCTGCACAGGAAGCAGATGGTGAAGGGTTTACCCCTCATTGAGCAACCGAACCAAGTTTGTGAAGGTTGCCTTGTCGGCAAGCAGCACAGGGACGCATTCCCTGTAGGACAGTCTTGGAGAGCATCACGACCATTGGAGCTGGTGCACTCAGACATTTGTGGTCCCATGCAGACCACCACATATGCTGGCAACAAATATTTCTTGACTTTCATTGATGACTTCAGCCGGAAGACCTGGATTTATCCCATCAAGTTGAAGTCAGAGGCATTTGGGAAGTTTAAGGAGTTCAAGGCTCTGGTTGAGAAACAGAGCGGATATTATGTCAAGACTCTTAGAACTGATGGAGGTGGAGAATACATCTCCAACGAATTCCACAACTTCTGCAAGCAACATGGAATTCGTAGGCAGTTCACTGCCAGATACACACCACAGCAAAATGGTGTAGCTGAGAGGAAGAACAGAACAATCATGGAGATGGCACGGAGCATGCTGAAGGCAAAAAGTTTGCCACATGAGTTCTGGGCAAAAGCTGTAAGTTGTGCAGTTTATCTGTTGAACCGATGTCCCACCAAGAGTGTGAGAGACAAAATCCCAGAGGAAGCCTGGAGCAATCTGAAGCCAAGTGTGGCTCATTTGCGAGTTTTTGGGTGCATAGCATATGCACATGTTCCAGATGAGAAAAGGCAGAAGCTGGATGACAAAGCTGAAAGATGCATCTTCACAGGATACAACGAACCAGCAAAGGCATACAGGCTGTACAATCCTATGACAAAGAAACTTGTCATCAGCCGAGATGTGAAGTTCCTGGAGGATGAAGCCTGGAACTGGAAATCAGAGACTGGTCAGCCTGAACCAGCAGTTGCTGAACCTGTAAACTTGGAGGAAGACAGTGTGCAGCCACCTGTACCTTCAAGCAGCAACAGTGGTGCCAGCAGCAGCACAACCACATCATCCCGATCACCTTCACTTGCAAGCAGAATTCAAAATCTGAGAACACCTGCGAAGACTCGAAGCTTGCAAGATATTTATGAGGTAACCCGTAATCAGATGGATGAAGATTATTCTGACTTTGCCCTATTTACGGAGTGTGATCCAGTGGAGTTTGAAGAGGCAAGTCAGAATCGCAAATGGGTGAATGCGATGGATGAGGAGATAGCAGCCATTGAGAAGAATGAGACATGGCAGCTGACAGATCTTCCAATAGGGAAGAAGACCATTGGGGTCAAGTGGGTGTATAAGACGAAGTTCAACGCCCAAGGAGAAGTTGACAGGCATAAAGCCAGATTAGTGGCGAAAGGCTACAAGCAGAAGTCAGGAGTTGACTATCATGAGGTGTACGCACCTGTAGCCCGACTTGACACAGTCAGGATGATTCTGGGACTAGCAGCTCAAAAGGGATGGAGCGTGTACCAGATGGATGTCAAGTCTGCCTTCCTGAATGGAGTGTTGGAAGAAGAGGTCTACATAGACCAGCCACCCGGTTATGAAGTACAAGGACAAGAGGACAAGGTCCTGAAGCTGAAGAAGGCCCTGTATGGGTTGAAGCAAGCACCCCGGGCATGGTACAGCCATATTGATGGCTATTTTCAGGAGAATGGGTTTCAAAAATGCCCATATGAGCACTCCCTATACCTAAAAATAAATGAAGCAGGGGAGTTGATAATCGTCTGTCTGTATGTGGACGATCTGATATATACTGGCAATAGCAGCAGCCTATTCGCGCAGTTCAGGACAACCATGAAGTCCGAGTTTGAAATGACAGACATGGGGCTGATGAAATATTTTCTCGGCATTGAAGTTGTCCAATCAGCAGATGGCATCTTCATTTCTCAGGGCAAGTATGCAAAGGATGTCCTGAAGCATTTTAAGATGGAGGACAACAAGCCTGCCATCACTCCGACAGCCACTGGCGTCAAGCTGAGCAAGACTGACAACAACAGAAGTGTTGACCCAACTCTCTATAAAAGGTTAGTTGGAAGCCTGATGTACTTGACAGCAACCAGGCCAGATTTGATGTACGCCGTGAGTTTAATCAGTCGGTTCATGGAGTCGCCCAAAGACACTCACTGGCAAGCAGGCAAGAGAATCCTGCGATATGTCAATGGCACGAGGAACCATGGACTCCACTATGCCAGAAAGGACCAGCTGGAGTTAATTGGCTACACCGACAATGATTGGGCTGGTAGCGTAGATGACAGGAAGAGCACTTCGGGAAATGCCTTCCATTTTGGATCCGGAGTCGTCTCTTGGTCCTCGAAGAAGCAGCCAATTGTGGCTCTATCTACAGCAGAGGCAGAGTATGTTGCTGCCACCTCAGCAGCCTGCCAAGCAGTCTGGCTGAGAAGAGTTCTGAGTGAACTACAACATCCGCCCGAAGCAGCAACAACAATATTTTGTGACAATAACTCTGCCATCGCGCTCTCGAAGGACCCAGTCTTCCATGGCCGGACAAAGCACATAGACATCCGGTATCATTTCATCAGAGAGCTGGTGAAATTCGGCGAAGTATAGTTGCAGTTCTGCAGGTCGAAGGAGCAGCTGGCTGACATCTTCACGAAGCCCTTGAAGGAGGAGGACTTCGCCAGATTGCGAGAAATGTTGGGTGTTAGAGAATCTGTGAAGTTAGATTTAAAGGAGGGTGTTGGAAATGTTAATTCTAACTTCGCACCCATAAGTGCTTCGGCGCGAAGCTTTGCCGAATCGCGTTCGAAAAGCACTTCGACGCGAAGGACATTTCGGCAGCCCCCGAAACACATTTCGGCCCGAAGCAAATTTGACTCGGCCGTTGAAAGCACTTCGCCACGAAATAATGTCATTCTGCCCTCCGAAGCGAAAATCTGCCGAAGCGGAATGCAAGCACGGGAATCGACGCATTAAATTCCCAAGCGTGCGGGTAGCTGGGGTTGTCCGGCAGTTGGTCGAAAAGCCACTCCGGCATTTATTTCTGTCAGTGGGTTGGTGAGTTTATCCCGCCTTTTGTCCTCATTCCCCACCTATAAATACCGGGGCCATTTTGTCATTTGTGAGAAGGAGGAAGAGCGTAGAGAAGAGAGGAGCAGAGTAGCAGAACGGGTGAAGCACCATCCGCCATTACCCGAAAAGTGGAGCAGCAGTCTCCCATTTAAGTCTTGAGTTTATCCTGCAGACATTTCGTCTTGCAGAAGATTGTAAACGCTTCAGTTGGAAGCACTTGTAAACCGGCAATATAGTTAAATATATAAATATTTATTCTGCATATTTGGTCGCTGTGCATGTGTTTTTATCTGCAGATATTCCAGAGCTAGGGTTTGCCCGAAGTTTGAAAACACCCGTTCGATCCAGAAAAGGAGCCGGGTTTAATCGTTTGTGCCGAAGCACATTGCGGCATTTGTTTTCTCCAAAGTTGCCGCGGGCTGCCGATTTTTCGCAGCCTTCCCGAAGTACTTTTGCCGCGCCTGTTTTTCCCTCGAAGTACCAACTTCGGGAGTACTTTACCCGAAGTAGATTTACTTCGGAAGTCTCCTTCCCCGAAACTCTCTCTCGCTGGAAATTTTCCCGAACCTCTCTCCCTTGCCGAAGTTTCTCCCTCGCTGGAAACTTCCCCGAAGTTCCTCGCCGAAGTAAAAATTGCCGAAGCATTTCCAGTTCGGCAGTTTATCCCCGAAGTAGACACTTCGGGCGTACTTTCCTCCGAGACGTTTTCCCTCGCCGAAGTAAAATTGCCGAAGCAATTTTACGCGACCCGAAGCAGTTCTCCCGACGCGATTTAAAATCGCGATTCGAAATTTTAATTCCTTCACATTGGATGCAACCCATCAGTGTGAATTATTATTTGAACATACTCCTTTCATATTTTAGTTGTCATCATAATTTTTAAAGGCCCAACTAAAATAAAAGTGAGATTCTTGTAGAGGTCATCCTTCTTTTAATAAGGTGTTCTCTCATTGGTATGAATTAATATTTGAACATACTCCTTTCGTCTTTTAGTTGTCATCATAATTTTTAGTTGAAATGACTCATCGTCCCTAAAGGTGCATATGTATCGAATTTGTGGTTTCAAAAATTTCTAGCATGCTTATCCCCACAACAAATGCTCCTTCTAAGTTCTTCTATCTCTCTTCCACCAACATCATTTTTAAGAGGTTGTATAAACTAAAGTAATGATATCAATCGAGCCTCTATGATAAGATATTCAATTGATCTAATGATAAAATTAAGTCTTTTTGTAGAGCTAATAAAATAAAATTTTCTACGATTTCTAACAATTACCTCTAACTTGACAAATTAGATACCCTTCCTGGCAATTGCAATACTCTTCTACATGGGATGCAACCCATTGGTGTGAACTATTATTTGAATATACTCCTTTCATATTTTAGTTGTCATCATACTTTTTAAATGTCCAACTAAAAAAAATGAGATCCTTGGAGAGGTCATTCTTCTTTTAATAAGGTATTTTCTCTAGCTTGGAATAGATATAACATCTATAATTGAACACCCTTAAAGTATTCATTGATGCCAAGGTACTAATACTTCTTATATATTCAAATAACCTAATCATTTATCCAATTCTAAATAAGCTAATATTTTAATAAAAATTATTTATTTCTATCTTGAGACATTCATAAAAACAAAACTTATTATATTACTGTTTAAAAGCATGCTTTAAAATATTTTAATTAATTCAAAACATAAATTTTAAGTGCCTTTATTCAAATTGTAATTAGTTCAAACGACAATGTTTATTATTAATTTTTTTTCCACTATCTTTGTTTAAAAATTTTGGTAAAAAAGAATTTATATTACGGAATTCAAATAGAAGAGATATGTTGTCTATCTTTTCACTGACACAGGCTTTTGATCCAATATTTAGTAGAAGAAATAATATTACATTATCTATCAACTAATCTACTATAGTAACCCATGTATAATAGGAACAACCCAATACAGTGAATTACAAGACTAAATATATCTAATGCTGCTACCATCAAGAGATAAGATAGAGAGAAAATCTTCCCTAGTCCATGTTGCCCACTATCTAGAGGGATAGTCATAACAAGTGAGGTTACCTTTATCTAGAGCCTAGTTTGCCATCACATATAGAACTCTATTTTATTCTCTTGGGATGTGATTGTATTCGACAAATAGAAAGCTTGCTTGTACCATTTGAATATTCTCTATGACTCTCCTTAGTCTTCAATCAAGCTTCATATTCTCCCTTGGATTCTTTAGATGGTTTATCATGACTTGTGAGTCAGATTCTATTTAGACCTTCTTCTAGCCTACCTTAACTTCCTCCTATAGCCATATAAGGATGCCACAACCCTCTACTAGGTTGGTGAAAAAATACCAAGATTCTCTACAAAGGTGAAAACTAGGGTCCCGTTCGACTGTCTTCCTATCCCTCCTACACTAGCTCTTCCTAGATACCCCCGTGATGCTCCATTTGTGTTAACTTTGCCCTAATACTCTGGGGGAGTCTGCCACTTACCATTTCAAACTACTTTCAGGTGTCTTATGATTACCATTTGTTGGCTAACAACCTTAGAAATATTTATTAATATGCTCATGATCTATTCCAATTGTTGGTGGGGTTCCTGGGGATACTTAAGTGTATGTTGGATTGTATCTTCTATGTTGGTTGTGGTATTTTGACAAATATAGTGGATGTTTTTAGATTGTTTAAATATGTGGTTGTTCATTTCCTTCCATATGTTCCAAAGTAGGAGAGTAGTTCATTCCCATACTATTTTCCTAACATATTGATCTACTCCATCCTGTGCAGTCCATTCCCTCCACATATGCTCTAGGATGGTAAAGCTAGACCAATTATTACTAAGTAATATAGCCATCATCTTCCACAACTTTGAGGCTACAGGACATTCAATAAATAAGTGATAAAGCGTTTTGAGGTTATCCCCACACATCTCATACATGAAAGGACCATGGTAGCTCTTTTTATAAGTTGTTACCATGTTAGTACCCTTTTATGTAGAAGAATCCAAATGAAGAATATCATCTTAGGCCATAAATTCTATGCCCATATTTGTTTGAATAAGTCTCGAAGTGGGTTAAGAGTACTTTGGCATAAAACTATATATCCACTTGCTACTATATACTCCCCTTGAATCGTGTTGCCCCATCCAAGGGAATCCTTCGCTTGAGACCATGAAAGTGATCTCATTTGTAGAGTTTATTGGACAATGATCTTCTACCTCTCTAGTATTTGAATTGACCATTTGGCTATGGGGACCCAATTTCTCCCAACTTCAAAATTTCTAGTTTGGTACCTGTAGTATTTTGTTACTTTTATCCAATTTGTTGTGTGTAGTTATTCCATGAAAGGTCTCCACTCTAGAAATTGAGACACCAAAGTTTGGTACCCATCCCAAGAGCCTGTCCAAAAGTTTACATGTTGACCACTGTAAGTTATCCAAAAAAGCTCATTCTTTATCAACTCCTCTTATCCTCAAAACTTCTAAGATGGGGGATCCTCTATTAGGTAGTTGGTGTCGAATAATTGTGTTGAATTTTTTTGTTGCATATTTAGCTCTCAAACTTTGGACCCATGGTGTATTGGGGTTGTTTAGCATCCTCTAATATAGCTTAGTTGCTAGTGCCTTGTTGTTCTTGGTTGTTGATCTGAATCTTAGTCCCCCTTCATGTTTATGAAGGTATAAAGTTTCCCAACACACCAATGCCCATTTCCTTTCCTCCTTAGTGCCCCTCCAATGGAATTGATGGTTTATTAAATCCAAATATCTTAGCACACCTTGAGAATGTCCAAAAATATAGACATAAATAGGTATAGATTGAAGGATTAATTTAACTAGGGTTATTCTTCCCCCTGATGATAGCCATTTATTAGTCCATTTTTCTTTTTACTTTGTCCACTAGCTAGGCCCAATCCTTCTTTTGTCTCTCTATTTTAAGAGGAACGTCTAAGTAGGTAATGGGAAGGGGGGTATTTTGGTATCTTAGTTTGTCAAGAACCATGATCTCCTGTTTGGATGAGTATTGGAAGAAAATGACTTTGGACTTTTCCTCATTGTTTTGTTGCCCTATGGCTCTTGAGAAGCAACTTATAATATGTTTGAAGTTTTAGGCTTTCTTCACTGTCGTTTTCTCTAACAAAGTAAAGTCATCAAAAAATTGGAGATGAGTGATTGGTCTGGTTCTATTTTCAATAGTGATTCTTGTTTTTGTTTAGTTTTCCCTATATTTGACCATTGTCCTTCCTAGGCATTCACCTAGAATGATGAATCAATATGGGGAAAGGGGATCTCCATGCCTAATACATCTGGATGCAATGAATAATTATGAAGGAAACCATTGATAAAAACTAAATAGGACACTAGTGAAATACATCCCTTGATCCAATCTATCCATTCTTGTAAGAAGCCAAATTGACCAATTATTTGAGGAGGAAAGCCCATTCCACCCTATAATATGCTTTGGATAAGTCTAATTTGATGAACATAGATGGGGTTTGTTTTGCTTCCATGGAGTGATAGCCTCTTGAGCCAAAACTATCTTGTCCACTATTTTTCTACCTTCCACAAAACCACCTTGTTCTAGTGAGATAATCTTATGCAAAAGCAGTTTGAGCCTCTCCACAATTACCTTGGTGATTATTTTGAGCAAGATATTACATAAAGCAATTGTTCTAAACTCAATAATGTGCTCTGCATCTTGTGCCTTTGGGATCAAAGCTATATATGATTTATTGATTTCCTTCAATGCATCTTCAGCTTTCCTATCTTTCTCAACCACATCAGAAGGTCCTCATGTATCCCAAAAATCTTGGCAAAATTCAATGGGAAATCCATCTAGCCTAGGAATCTTGCCTTTCTGCATTTTGAAAACCACCTGCTATAACTCTTTGGTAGTTATTGATGCAATAAAAACTAAATTATCCTCCTCTATTATTAGTGCAAGTATCTCCTATAACACTTCTTGTTGAGCTTCAATATCCAAAGGTTCTACTATGAATAGACTCACAAAATTATTTGTTGCAATAGACCTCATACCTTCCCATGTGTGGATAGTATCTCCTCCTATTATTAACGAGGGTATGAAGTTGTGCGATCTGTGGGCTAGAAGAGATTTGTGGAAGAATCCTATATATCGATTCCCATCTTGGAGCCATTGGATTCAAGATTTTTGCTTCCATAATAACTCTTCATTTTTTCCCTCTAGCTGGGATGTAACTTTGATATCTACCATACTTAGACCTTATATGAGGCCATATATGTGAATCTATTTATTCAAATATTCGAGTTGATTTATCACTTCCAAATTTTTCTTCTTGACATCTCCAAACTCTTCCTAGTTATAGGTCTTTATCTTGGATCTAATGTACTAAATCCTCCTCACAAAGAAGTAAATCTTGGTTCCATGTTGAGGTTTGCCTTCCTTCCACCATTGTTGTACTCTAGGCCTAAAAGAGTTATCTCTGAACCACATCAGTTGGAATTTGAATGGCAAGTTTTTAGCCTTGGATTTCCATAGTTTTGTCATGATTGGCCAATAATCTCAGCCTACATTGATTAGGATCTTTACCCTAGGAATGTGCCTACGAATTAAAAATTTATCTGATAGCAGGAATATGTCTAATCTTTCCAAAGTGTAGTTGGAGGCTTACCTCCTATTAGACCAGGGTATTAGACCATTTTTTGGCCTAACATCCACAAGATGGAGGTTTTTGATGTATTCCTTCATGAGGTCTGTGCTCTCATGTAAGCTACCATTTCCTCCTAACTTCTCTTACAAGGATAGGATGGTATTGAAATATTCTACTATCAAGACCCATGCTTGAGGAAATTGGGTAGTAAAATATTTTATGTTCTTCCAGTATCTATGTTTCTCCTCTAGGCTAGTAGGCGTATAAACATTCATGCAGAGCATAACTTGGTCTGATTGCCTACTCTGAGCCGCTATCGTAAAGAAACCCAAACCCACCACTTGGTAGCTAACTACCTCTTTAGGGTCCCAAAGGTATGCACTACCTCTTTATACCCCTTGGAAGTCGAGGGATTTCATTATTCTACTAGGCCACACTTTATTTGCAATTGTCTTCATCTCTTTCATTGACACCTTTGTCTCCTCAAGGAAGACAAGTTGTGGTTGATTTGTCTATATCATTCTTATTATTTCATTTTGTTTTGAGGGACTCCCCTTGAGTCCTCTAATGATCTAGGAAATTATCTTCATTAGTATTGGGGGCTAAATATGTGAGTAAGGACATTGACCTTGACTTTTACTATTAGCTTTTATCCTTCTTTTGCCACATGGTGTTGATTAGTTTTGTGACCTACCTTTCAATTAGTGTCTATTTTCATCTTCTTACTTGTCTCCTAGTTTACCCCTTCTAATTCTGGAATAACATCCAACCTTGACGTATGTGTGTACAACACTAGGGTATTGTTGGTAGATCCAGTGAGGTATTCCCTAGGCTCTTGGTTTTTTTGCAATATCTACCTTTAATAGACTGTTACCCTTATTTTTATTTTTCCCCTTGTTCTTTTGTTGGTAGTTTGTTGGTTGATTTAATACTTTCTATTTTTTGCTCTACACAACTAGGGTGGTGTTAGGGGTGTTATTTACCTCTTCTAGCATAGATTTCTTCCTCCCCCCATGGAATTGTATCTCTAGGACTTTTGTCTCTATTGTATCCCCCTCATCATCCAAAAGGTCATCAATGGGGAGATCATTGCCAATTTATTTTGAATATTCTTTTTTTTGGCACCTGAAACCCTTCAGGATTTGTTTCCTCTCTTCCATGCTGTAAGATCTTATGTGGATAGTCTCTTGCTAACTGGCCATATTCAAGGCATTTTCTGCAACAAAAAAGTATGTTCTCATAATCCACCTCCTACTCCCATGTTTCCTCCCCAAACTGCAGAGTGATCTTTTTTGGGAGGGGTTTGTTAAAATCTATTAGGACACATATCCAAGCATAAATAATTTGCTCAAATTTATATGTACTATCAACAACCATCATGAGTGTTCCTAGGGTATTCCCAATTGCCAAAAAAACTACCAGATTTCAAAATTCTACTAGCAAGCCAAACGTCACCCAAACTGGTATTGTGGATGGCATCTCTTCCTCTGCTTTGAATTTAGTATGCCAAGGTATCATAAAGAGGCCTACCCTTCCCAAAAACCATGGCCTCTCTTGGAATATTTGTTTCCTATCTTCCTTAGAAGAAAAAATAACAAGAAAATAAACATTAAGGTATGCAGAGATTCTGAACTCATATCATTGTTTAGCAACCCACAATTTAAATGTTGAAGGGATCAGTCTAAACCCCATAAATTGACATGTTAACCCTCTCCTCTCTATGTCTCATATTCTGTTTTGAAAGTCCTCCATATTCACCATCACTATCAGAGAACCATATGTTACCTTTAAACACCCCGTTGTAATTTTCCTAAGATCCATATTTGGCATCCTCAAAGGTATTTGTGGTGCCCTCAGGTTATTTATCATATTTGGCTGACGTTGTTCCCCACAAAGGGCATCCTTGAAATTCATTGTTTTTGGTAGCTCTCATGACTCCTTCCCTATATTAGGTAATGATACAATCAACTCCTTTTGGTAGTTTGCTCTTGGAGTAGTCTTGCTCATGTTCTTGATCATATCAATTTTCCCCTATTTAGGTTTTATCTATGCCATGGAATTTGTTTTTGGTTCTCTTCAATCCTTATTCTTATTTTTGTTGAAGATTGTGATCTCTCGTCTCTTTTTGCACTATGAACTAAAAGTGCTTGTTGTTTTTTCCTTTGCTCTATGTGGATTGTAAAAATTGGTTGCCTATTGTAGTTTGAATCCATTGTATTACCTTGAACTATGGTTTTTTCTTATTGTGATCATCCTTGTCGAAAATTTCCTAGGCTAACAAGCCTTATCCTCTATATTTTTTCTACAATTTTATCTAAAACCCTTCAAAACCCTCATCCTAGCTCTCTCTCCCACAACTTCTAAAGCTTCGTAACCTCAATTTTGTTAAAAAGTTTCTTATATTCTTTCTTATTTATATTTTTATTAATTCAAATCAATTTTAATTAAAATAAAAATCCATAAAGGAATTACATGTTTCATTGTAAAGATATTTATACTAGGTCTTGTTAAAGAGGGATACTAAATTTTTATGTTGGAAAAAATTATCCTTGTCTTGACACTATAATAAACTCAAAAGATCTAAAATAAGTACCCATCTTTTTATATGAAATGTTAGAATATGATAATACAAATATGAGTGTGTGAGGGTGGGGGTGTGTTCATTAAAAAAAATACAAATATGTGGATTGAAAATAAATAAATTAGTTCTTTAATTATTATTTTATTTTGGTTATTTCAATTTAATTTATATATATATTTTTTTTTGGTTAGTGCGAAAAACCTCTACGATTGATGTTCACATACCCCTCACACTCGTCCATGCCACGGTTTAAACCTTAAACCTTCCGATAAAGAACCAAAACCCAAATTGTTGTGGTCTCCTCAAAACATATAAAAAAGATTTTTTAGCATATACCTAGAAAGTGTGGCCTACATATGCCACCTATAAAGAAACATAATCATCCAATGCGATTTAAGATTCTTTAATTCGCTAAATGTAGGAGTGGGCATATCTTCCGATAGACTTAGGAAGATGATCTTTTGTCATCAAATATGTAGAAATTTTTTTATAATCTACACTTGTCAATTTTAAGGATCATATTAAAAAGAATAATAAATACTTTAGTGAATTAGCGTATAAAAAGTACAGCGTAGGTTCGTCGTGACATGCATTATTTATTATAAGAGTAAATTAAAAATTATGGATTTTTTACATTAAGTTTTTTTACAAATCTTGATGAAAACTTAAAATATATCAACGACGCACGGGGACCCCAAACATTTGCTTTTGAAGAGCCTTCCCTATGAACCTCGGCCTCGTAAAGAGGTCTGACTCATTGTATTATTATTAGTATTATATATGTACAGTGGCTAATACACCAGTCTTATATTTTTATAAGAAAATAAAAGTTTCCTGATTTTATATGCACAAGTGCGTATAAAAGCTCAAAAGGTTATGTGATCTATTGATTCCTTACTTCTTGAGTAAAGGAGAAGACATGATGAGAATGGACGAGGCTTATAATAAGTAGGTGTATGTGTTGCATTTCATTTAGTTAATGTTATAATTCTTGTCTCTGGTGAGGCTAATAGTGTAATCACGTCTAAGAAAAGCTTGACAGGACTACAATTAGACAGGACTAGAGTTAGGAGTGGGACAGTTAAAGATCTGCATTTGTTTCTCCGTAAAAATATGGTCCTAAGGAGAATGAGTGTTAGCAACTACTTCCTATGCTAGGAGGAAGTACTTATAATGAAAGTCTCAATTAATAGATTAATAGAAGGGATACCTTGTTAGCAACTACTGCCTAGGCTAGGAGAAAGTTTTTATGATGAAAGTCTCAATTAATAGAAGTGATGCCTTGTGAGAAATATTATAGCGTATATTTTTTGATTTTTAATTAAAAGACTCAAATTCAAACTTTGATACGAAGGATTAGAATACTTTGTAAAATCTCGCATTTTAACTCAAAAAGACAGCAGGGTGTAATGCAACTGTTGAGAGTTAGTAGAGACCTTTGGTTGAGGTTTATAGAAATCAGTTGATAACAAAATAGTAAAGCCTTGGATGGTGGAAGGAGGACTCCATGGCAACAGGACCAATATGCAAAATAAGTCAAAGGATGTGGATTTCAAAAAGGGCCAAAATAACCATGAGCACATGCAAGTGGAACACATAATACAAGTCAGTGATCAGATCTCACTCCAAAAAGAGAAATATGAATATTTATTCGGGTTTACAACAGTCAATCTCAAAAAAATGCAAAACCAAGGGTCCAAATACACAAGAGACAAAAAACCAACTTTAAAACAACAAGCTAGGTTTATATTGCAACCAATGAAAATGTCTAAAAAAGGGAATAAACTTGGACCATTAGAAAGTAATCAAGCAGGGGCCAATGTTGTTGGTCATAGCAAGGAAAATGAGTTATCCCTAGTATGAGAAGAAATGAGGGTGAAAAATTGCCAAATATGACCTTCCAAGATACTTTGAGAGCAAGACAATCGCAAAAAATTGCAACTAACAACACTAGGACTTCATGTAGATCTTTGAGAAGCCCAAAACGAACCCTAGCAAAACAACCTTGGGGTGCATGAAAGCGATGGATGACTCTCCTATAGTCCAACTTTAGATGTCAGACATACAACCTAGGATCAATGCTATGGAACATAGAGGATTAATCTACTGATTTATGGGTCTTTATCCATGCTCCCTACTTTCAAGTTGTGGGCTAGTATACAATGGAGAGTTAGAGGTGAGTTAAATATTTTTGCTTACCCCAATGGTTACTTAGTTCTTTTTGCTAATGAGGAGGATAGAGAACGAGTTTTCCAAGGGGTCCTTGGTTTTTAGGTAGGGCAAGGCTTTTCATAAAGTCATGGCATAACAATTTCAAGGTAGAAGAGGAAATTCCCTTAGTAGTCCCAATCTAGGTGAGACTTTTAGGTTACCATATGAGTTTTAGAACCAATTTGTCTTCATGGCAATAGGCAATACTATAGGATATTATATGATGATAACAAACAATACAAGTTGAATTTGTGTTCTCATTGACAACAGGTAATAGGTAATACTCTAGGATATTATATGATGACAACATACAATATAATACTCTAGAATTTGTGTTCTCATTGACCTTTACAAGCCCTTGCTTAAAAACTCGTTGTAGTTTGGGGAGGATACTTGGGAACAAGATGTGGACTATAAGATCCCCTCTAGGTGCAAGATTTGTCATGAATATGATTACCTAGCTAGGGATTACAAATATTGAATCCTGAAGCAGGCACAAGAGGAAACAAACCTTGGAGTTTTTAAATTGTATAAATAGAAGAACATACAAGGAAAACAAACATGTAAAGAGCAGACAATCATCTCCACCAATAAGTTTGCTAACCTCCCAATGGATGATGAGGAGAACGTTATGGAGACAAATATCCTAGAAAATCATCTTCAATCCTTAGGAAAGGAACCAATAGTTGAAGAGATAAATAACAACACTAAGCCAATTCTAGGTCTACCAAGTAGCCCATAAGAGAACCCAACCCAAAAATTGAAGAGATCCCAAACGAAACACAAAAGCTAAAAGAAAGACAATGACTCAAATAGACGAACTCATAAAGAAAAAAAAAGTGGAGGTGATGCCCACTTTTTTTTGATAAGGTCATGGTGGTATTCTCACTTACACTATATTTGGAGTTCATATTGGAACCAACAAGAGTAAGTCAAGAGTCTACTAAAAAGATGAATCTAGATACACACCAAAGAGTAGGCAGAAAGACTCCTCAACAAAAAATAGTGAAAGAAGACACAAAGTTGATAACAATGGGTAACGTCAAGGATCTTACCCATGTTTTCAGTCTATGTGCTTGATAAAGTGCATAACCTAAAATATTAAGGGTAGTCCAGTAAAGCATAATGAAGTAAAATGAATGATTCAATAACATTGTCAATAGATGATTTTCATCCAAGAAACAAAAGTGTCAGTAGAAAATATGTAGATATTTGCCAAAAATATTTGGTCTGCGTATAGGGTGGAATCCCTAAACTCCCAAGGAACATTTAGAGGAGTGGCTTATCTTTGGGATTCGAAAGAGATAATGATACGCTAAACAATGGGAGGGTGGAGGATTCTGACTTTACTGGTCTAAAGTAGATATTTTCCTCAACATTGGTTGTCTCAATGTATACACACTTATCAGCCTAGATGAAAAATGACAACAATGGAGGAATGTAGCTTATATTATCAATCATTTTCCCGGAGCTTGGCCGCTTGTAGGTGGAGATTTCAACATCATCGTCTCATTGGAAGAGATGATAGGTAAAATTGCACTCTAGACAGTAGTACTGACCTCATGACAAAGCATATTAGATCTCTTCATCTGGTAGATATCAAACCAAACAACGATATGATGACATGATATAGAAAAATGTAGGGCCCAACATACATTCTAGAAAGACTAGATAGGTTTATGTTATCAAAGGAGTTTTTGAGCAATGGATATATTCCAATAGCACAAACATTGAACAATGCAGGATCAGATAATTGGTCAGTGTTGGTGGAAGTGTGGAAGACTAGACCTAGTCATGCTCCTTTTAGATTCTAGCTAATGTGGTTTCAAGACAATATTTTTTGAGATAAAGGTTCAACAATGGTGGCAAGAGGGTAAACCCATGTATGGTACAAAAATGTACAACTTTGTTAAGAGGATTCAATGCCTCAAGTACAAATTGAGAACATGGAACTAGGATTTTAGTGACATAAAAGAAAAGAAACAACATATATTAACCAAACTTGAGGAGCTAAATGATAAAATACGAACAAATGACACTATTGAGATCCGAAGCAAGGAGGCTAGGCTTACTGTTTAGCTAGAGGAATTAGAGAAAAGAGAAGAGATTCTATGGAAGCAAAAATCTAATATCCAATGGCTCCAAAAGGGAGATAGGAACACTAGATGCTTTCATAAATCTCTCCTAGCAAGGCATTCACACAATTTTATCTCATCCTTGAATACAACAACGGGTGATTCAATACACACATGGGATGAGATGAAAGATATCACAATAGAACACATTGTCCAACTCTTTAAGGTAGAACCATTAATCAAGAGGTACAATAGGAAGTACTCTAAGAGATTTCTTCTCTCATCACAAAGGAAGATAATGTAACTTTGATTACCCCAATTATTGCCAAAGAACTATAGTAGGTAGTTTTCAAGATGCAAAAAGGTAAAACTCCAAGCCTAGATGGATTTCCCATAGAATTCTACCAAGAAATTTGAGATATCCTTAAGTAATAATCGTTGGAAGTGGTAGAAGAGGCTAGGATAGACAATGTGGTGCTCAAAGAGGTGAATAAGACATATATAGCTTTGCTTATAAAACCCAAGAGTCTGAACACATCTCTAGCTTCCAACCAATAGCCCTTTGTAATGTCCTATATAAAATCATCTCAAAGATTATGGTAGAAAGGTCAAATCTCTTCTTCACAAAATTATTTCTTCGAAATAGGGTGGTTTTGTGGAAAGAAGACAAATATTGGATGAGTTAGCCTTAGCTCAAGAGGCCATCCATGGCACCTAAAAATATCTTTTGCCTCTAGTTGAAATTATCTCATCCTCTCTAAATGTGCACATATATTGAAATTATTGTTTCATCAATTTCTAACATGCTTATCCCCACAACGAATAACCATTATAAATTCTTCTATATCTCTTCCACCAACATTATTTTTAAGAGGTTGTAAAGATAGGGAAAAAAATAATGTAACAAGATAAATCAAGCCTTTATGATAAGATATCCAATTGATCTAATGATAAAATTAAGTTATTTTTTTTAGAGCTAAAAAATAAAATTCTCTATGAATTCTAGCAATTACCACTAACTTGGCAAATTAGATATCCTTCTTATCAACTGCAATACTCTTCTACATGGGATGCAACCCAACGATGTGAATTACTATTTGAACGAACTCCTTTCATATTTTAGTTGTCATCATAATTTTTAAAGGCCTAATTTAAAAAAGTGAGATACTGGTATAGGTCATCCTTTTGTTAATAAGGTGTTCTCTATTTGGTGTGAATTATTATTTGAACATACTCCTTCATCTTTTAGTTTTCATCATAATTTTTCGTTGAAATGAACCATCATCCTACTTAAAGGTGCATATGTTCGAAATTGTGGTTTCAAAAATTTCTAGCATGCTTATCCCCATAATGAATACCTCTTCTAAGTTCTTCTATCTCTCTTCCACCAACATCATTTTTTAAGAGGTTGTATAAACAAGAAAATAATAATGTAATGAGATCAATAGAGCCTCTATGATTAGAGATTCAATTGATTTAATGATAAAATTAATTCTTTTTTTATAAAGCTAATAAAATGAAATTCTCTATGATTTCTAACAATTACCACTAACTTGAAAAATTAGATACCCTTCACATTTGCAATACTCTTCTACATGAGATGCAACCCATTGGCATGACCTATTATTTGAACATACTCCTTTCATATTTTAATTGTCATCATAATTTTTAAAGGTCCAACTTAAAGAAAAGTGAGATCCTTGTAGAGGTCATTCTTCTTTTAATAACGTCTTGCTTAAAATAGATATAACATCTAGCTTAAAATAGATATAATATCCATAACTGAATAGATATAACATCTAGCTTAAAATAGATATAATATTCCTAACTGAATACCCTTAAAGTCTTCATTGACACTAAAGTACTAATATTTCTTAATTTTGAAAAGATCCAATCATTTATCCAATTTCAAATAAACTAAAATTTTAATAAAAGTTTTTTTTTTTTAACATTCATAAAAACAAAACTTATAATATTAATGTTTAAAAACATAACTAAAAATATTTTTAATTAATATAAAATATAAATTTTAAATATATTTATTCAAATTGTGATTAATTCAAATGAGAATGTTTATTATTAATTTTTTTTTCCACTTTCTTTGTTTAAATTTTGATTAATTCAAATGAAAATGTTTGTTATTGATTTTGTTTCAGCTGTCTTTGTTTAAATTTGTAAAAAGCCACTAAAGGAATTTCATGTTTCATTGTAAAGATATTTATACTAGGTCTCTTTCAAAAGGATATTAAACTGGGCGACGATATTATTTGTATTGAATATTTTAAAATAAAAGTAAATTTATAAAGTTTTTTACAATTTTTTTATAAAAATTTAAAATATATTAATTAAATAAGTATTAAAATGGAACTAAATTGTTGACAAAACTTGGTTGTTTGTATTGGTTCACTGATTATGGACGGAAAAAAGGCTTACGGGTCAGAATTAAAACTAACGATATCTAACTATTAAGACGCAACCGCGAGGAATTAAAAAACAACATTATCTAATAATAAAAATATCGATATTATCCAGAATTATCCAAGTGACAAACAATTCCCCGCATTTGTTGGGTCCGAGAATTTCCTCGACTCGTAATCGATGTTGACGTATGGTTTTAAAACGATATTCAGCTATGGTGACATCGTGGATCACATATATAGACCAAGAATCTGGCCTCTTATGTCATTACCAGTCTTCATAGCAGTCTTATCTTTTTATAAGAAAATCAAAGTTTCCTGATTCTATATGCACAAGTGAGTATAAAAACTCATAAGGTTATGTGATCTATTCGATTTCGATTCCTTCCATCTGGAGTACAGGAGACATGATGAGAATGGACGAGGCTTATAATAAGAAGGTGTATGTGCTGCATTTCATTTAGTTAATGTTAACATATAATTCTGGTCTCTGATAAGGCTAATAGTGTAATCACGTCTAAGAAAAGCTTGACAGGACTACAATTAGACAGGTCTAGAGTTAGAAGGGGGCAGTTAAAGATCTGCATTTGTTTCTCCACAAAAATCTGGTGCATTTGTTTCTCCACAAAAATCTGGTCCTTTAGGAGAATGAGTGTTAGTAACTACTTCCTATGCTAGGAGGAAGCACTCATAATGAAAGTCTCAATTAATAGAAGTGATATCTTGTTAGCAACAGGAAGTTCTAATAATAAAAGTCTCAATTAATAGAAGTGATACCTTGTGAGAAATATCATAGTGGCATGTTTTTAGATTTTTAACCAGAAGACTCAAGTTCAAACCCTGATATGAGGGACCATAATACCTTGTAAAATATCGTATTTTTAAGTCAAAAAAAGGTGCAATGCAAGTGTTGAGGGTTAGTAGAAACCGTTGGCTAAGGTTTATAGAAGTCAGTTGATAGTATAATAGTAAAGCCTTGGATGGTGGAAGGAGGACTCCATGGCAACAAGACCAATATGCAAAATAAGCCAAAGGATGTAGACTCCAAGAAGAACTAAAATAACCATGAGCACATGCAAGTGGAACACATAATACAAGTCAATGATCAGATCCCACTCTAGGAAGAGAAATTTGAAGATTTATTTGGGTTTACAGTAGTCAATCTCAAACAAAGGCAAAACCAAGGGTCCAAACGTACAAGAAACAAAGGCCCAACTTTAAAACAACAAGCTAGGTTTATATTGCAACCAATAAAAATGTCTAAAAAGGGGAATAAACTTGGACCATTGGAAAGTAATCATGCAGAGGCTAATGTTGTTGGTCATAGCAAGGAAAATGAGTTGATATCTAGTATGGGAAGATATTATGGTGAAAAAATGCCAAAGATGACCTTCCAAGATGCCTTGAGAGCAAGACAACCACAAAAAATTGCAACTAACTACACTAGGACTTCCCGTAGAACTTTTATAAGCCCAAAACGAACCCTAGGAAAAAAATCTTAGGGTGCATGAAAGTGATGGATGGCTCTCCCATAGTCCAACTTAAAATGTCAGACACACAACCTAGATCGATGCTATGGAACATAGAGGATTAATCTACCGATTTTTGGATCTTTGTCTAGGCCTCCCTGCTTTCATGATGTAGGGTGATATACAATGAAGAATTAGAGATGAGTTCAATATTTTTTCTTACCCCAATGGTTACTTAGTTCTTTTTGCTAATGAGGAGGATAGAGAATGAGTTTTACATGGGCTCCTTGGATTTTAGGTAGGGCAAGGCTTTTCATGAAGCCTTGGAATACCAACTTCAAGGCAGAAGAGGAAATTCCCTTAGTAGCCCCAGTCTAGGTGAGACTTTTGGGTTGCCATTTGAGTTTTAGAACCAAGTTGTTTTCATGGAAATAGGCAATACTCTAGGAAATGATATGATGAAAATAGATAATACAAGTTGATTTAAACAAGTTATCTATGCTAGAATTTGTGTTCTCATCGACCCTTACAAGCCCTCACTGAAAAAAAAAAATCTTTGTAGTTTGGGGAGGATACTTGCGAACAAGACATGGACTATGATAACATCCCCTCCAGGTGCAAGATTTGTCATGAATATGGTCACCTATCTAGGGATTGCAAATATTGGATCCCAAAGCAAGCACAAGAGGAAACGACCCTTGAAGGTTTTCAGTTGCCTAAACAGAAGAACATACAAAGACAACAAACATCTAAAGAGCAGACAACCATCTCCACCAATAAGGTTGCTAACCTTCCAATGGATGATGAAGATAACTTTATGGAGATATATATCCTAGAAAATAATCTTCAATCCTTAAGAAAGGAATCAATATTTGAAGAGATAAATCACAAAACTAAGCCAATTCTAGGTCTACCAAGTAGCCCATAAGAGAACCCAACCCAAAACTTGAAGATATCCAAAAGGAAACACAAAATCCAAAATAAAGTGAATGACTCAAATGGAAAAAAACATAAAGAAATAAATAGTGGAGGTGATGTCCAAGAATATTTTGATAGGGTCATGGTGGTATTCTCACCTACACCATGTTTGGAGTCCGTCTCAAAACCAATAGGAGTGAGTCAAGAGTCTACTAAAAAGATGAAGCTAGACACACATCAAAGAGCGAGCAGAAAGACTACTCAACATCAAATAGAGAAATAAGGTGCAAAGTTGATAGCGATGAGTAAGATCAAGGATCTTACCCATATTTTCAATCCACGTGCTTGATGAAGTGCATCACCTGGAACATTTGAGGGCTTAAGGGTAGATAATGAAGTAAAATGAATGACCCAACAACATCGTCAATAGATGGTTTTCATCAAGAAACAAAAATATCGGTAGAAGAGATGCATATATTTGCTAAAATTATTTGGCCTGTGTGTAGCGTGGAATCCATAAGCTCCAAAGGAGCATCATAGGGAGTGGTTTATCTTTGGGATCTGAAAGATATTGTGATACACCAAATAATGGAAAGGTGAGATATTTTGACTTTATTGCTCTAGATTAAACATTCTCCTTAGCATTGGTTGAATCAATGTATACATACCTATCAGCCTAGATGAAAAATGACAACAATAGAGGAATGTAGCTTATATTATCGATCATTTTACCAAAGCTTGGTTGCTTGTAGGTGGATATTTCAACACCATCACATCATTGGAAGATAAGATAGAATATTAGATCTCTTCATATGGTAGATATCAAACCAAACAACAATATGATGACCTCGTATAGTAAAAGGGAGGGCCCAACATACATTATATAAAGACTAAATAGATTTTTGTTATCTGAGTTTTTGAGCAATGGATATAGTCCAAGAGCACAAACATTGAACAATGTAGGATTATATCATTGGCCAATGTTTGTGAAAGTGTGGAAGACTAGAATTAGTCATTCTCCTTTTAGATTCTAGCTTATGTGTTTTCAAGACAGTAGTTTTTTAGATAAAGGTTCAACAATAGTGGAAAGAGGGTAAACCCATTCATGGTACAAAGATGTCCAAATTGAGAACATGGAATTGAGAGTTTGGTGACATAAAGAAAAAGAAATGACATATCTTAACAAAACTTGAGAATCTAAATGAGAAAATACGAATAAATGACACTATTAAGATCCAAAGTAAGGAGGAGGATAGGCTTATTGTTCAAATAGAGAAATGGGATAAAAGATAAGATATTCTATGGAAGTAAAAATCTAGGATCTAATGGCTCCATGAGGGAGATAGGAACACTAGCTTCTTCCATAAATATCTCCTAGCTAGGTGGTCCCACAATTTCATCTCATCCCTGAAAATAAAAACCGATGATTCAATACACACATGGGATGGGATAAAAAATATACCAAGATAATACTTTGCCCAACTCTTTAAGGTAGAACCACTGAGTCAAGAGGCACAATAGGAAGTACTCCAAGAGATTCCTTCTCTCATCACAAAGGAAGATAATGTAACTTTGACTACCCCAATTATTGCAAAAGAACTACAATAGGTAGTTTTCAAGATGCAAAAAGGTAAAACTCTAGGTCTAGATGGATTTCCCACATAATTATACCAATAATTCTGAGATATCCTTAAGGAAGAACTATTGGAAGTGGTAGAAGAGACTAGGATATCCAATGTGGTTCTCAAAGAGGTGAACAAGACATATAAATTTGGTTCTAAAAACCCAGGAGTCTAAACACATATTTGGATTCCAACCAATAGACCTTTGTAATGTCCCATATAAAATTATCACTAAGATCATGGGAGAAAGGTAAAATATCTTCTTAACAAAATTATGTCTTTGAAACAGGGTGGTTTTGTGGGAGGAAGATAAATGTTGGATGAGATAGTCTTAGTTCAAGAGACCATCCATGAAATCTAAAAATACCATTTGCCTCTAGTTGAAATGATCCCATCCTCCCTAAAGGTGTACATGTATTTAAATTATTGTTTTATTCATTTCTAACATGCTTATCCCCACAAAGAATACCCCTTCTAAGTTCTTCTATGTCTCTTCCACCAACATCACTTTTAATAGGTTTTATATATAGGAAAAAAAATAACGTAACAAGATAAATCAAGCCTTTATGATAAGAGATCCAATTGATCTAATGATAAAATTAAGTTTTTTTTGTAAAGCTAAAAAAATGGATTTCTCTATGAATTCTAGCATTTACCACTAAATTAGAAAATTAGATACCCTTATCATCAACTGCAATACTCTTCTACATGGGATGCAACCCATTGGTGTGAATTATTATTTGAACATATTCCTTTCATATTTTAGTTATCATCATAATTTTTAAAGGCCCAACTAAAGAAAAATGAGATCCTTGTAGAGGTCATCCTTCTATTAATAAGGTGTTCTCTCATTGGCATGAATTAATATTTGAACATACTCCTTTAATTTTTTTTTGTCATCATAATTTTTAGTTGAAATGACCCATCCTTCCTAAAGGTACATATGTATCGAATTTGTGGTTTCAACAATTTCTAGCATGCTTATCCCCACAACGAATACCCCTTCTAAGTTCTTCTATCTCTCTTCCACCAACATCATTTTTAAGAGGTTGTATAAACAAGAAAATAATAATGTAATGAGATCAATAAAGACTCTATGATAAGAGATTCAATTGATCTAAATGATAAAATTAAGTCTTTTTGTAGAGCTAATAAAATGAATTTCTCTATGATTTCTAACAATTACAACTAACTTGACAACTTAGATACCCTTCTTGGCAATTGCAATACTCTTCTACATGGGATGCAACCCATTGGTGTGAACTATTATTTGAACATACTCCTTTCATATTTTAGTTGTCATCATAATTGTTAAAGGTCAAACTGAAAAAAAGTGAGATCCTTGTAGAGGTCATTCTTTTAATAAGGTATTTTCTCTAGCTTGGAATAGATATAACATCTATAATTGAAGACCCTTAAAGTCTTCATTGATGCCAAGGTACTAATACTTCTTACATATTCAAATAACCTAATCATTTATCCAATTCTAAATAAGCTAATATTTTAACAAAAAATATTTATTTTTATCTTGAAACATTCATAAAACAAAATTTATTATATTAATGTTTAAAAGCATGCTTTAAAATATTTTTAATTAATTCAAAACATAAATTTTAAGTGCCTTTATTAAAATTGTAATTAGTTAAAACAACAATGTTTATTATTAATTTTGATTCCACTATCTTTGTTTAAAAAATGGTAAAAAATAATTTATATTATGGAATTCAAATAGAAGAGATACGTCGTCTGTCTTTCCATGGCCATAGGCTTTTGATCTAGGATTTAGCAAAAGAAATAATGTTACATTATTTATCAACTCATCTACTATAGTAAACCAAATATAATAGGAACAACCTAATACAGTGAATTACAAGACTAAATACATCTAATGATGCTACCATAAAGAGATAAGATAGAGAGAAGATCTTTCCTAGTCCATGTTGCCCACTATCTAGGGGGATAGTCATAACAAGTGAGGTTGTCTTTGTCTAGAGCCTAGTTGACCATCACATTTGGAACTCTATTTTTTTCTCTAGGGATGTGATTATATTTCATAAATAGAAATTTTATTTGTACCATTGGTATCTTCTCTATGATTTTCCTTAGTCTTCAGTCAAGCTTCCTATTCTCCCTTGGATTCTTCATATGGTTGATCATGACTTATGAGTCAAATTCTATTTGGACCTTCTTCCAACCTACCTTAACTACCTCCTAGATCCTTCTAAGGATGCCACAACCCTCTACTAGGTTTTTGTAAAAAATGCTAAGATTATCTACAAAGGTGAAAAATAGGGTCCCATTTGACTGTCTTCCTATCCCTCCTACACTAGCTCTTCCTAGATTCCCCCGTGATGCTCCATTTGTGTTTAATTTTCCCTAATCATCTGGGGGAGTTTGCCACTTACCTTTTATAACTACTTTTAGGTGCCTTATGATTACCATTTGTTGATTAAAAACCTTAGGAATATTTTTAAATCTACTCATGAACTATTCCAATTGTTGGTGGGGAACATGGGGATACTTCAGTGTATGTTGGATTGTCTCTTTTATGTTGGTTGTGGTATTTTGCCAAATATAGTGGATGTTTTTAGATTGTTTGAATATGTGGTTGTTCCTTTCCTTCCATATATTCCAAATTAGGAGAGTAGTTCCTACCCATACTATCTGCCTAACATATTTGTCTTCTGGTATATTAGTTTATCAAGAACCATGATCTCATGTTTGGGTGAGTATTAGAAGAAAATAACTTTGGACTTTTCCTCATTGATTTGTTGCCCTATGTCTCTTGAGAAACAAGTTTTTATATGTTTAATTCTTGAGGCTTCCTTTACTATTATTTTCCCTAACAAAGTAAATTCATCAAGAAATTGGAGATGAGTGATTGGTTTGGTTCCATTTGCAATAGTGATTCTTGATAATGTTATGTTTTTCCTACATTTGACCATTGTCCTTCCTAGGTATTCAACTAGAATGATGACTAAATATGGGTAAAGGGGATATCCTTTCCTAATACCTTTGGATTCAATGAACAATTGTGAAGGGCAACTGTTGATCAAAACTAAATAGGACACTAATGAAATAAATTCCTTGATCTAATTTGTTCGTTCCTGTGAGAAGCCAAATTGACTAATTAATTTGAGGAGAAAAGACTAGTCCACCCTATCATATGCTTTGGATAAGTCTAAAACGATGAACATGGATGGATATTTTTGTGCTTCCATGGAGTGATAGCCTCTTGAGCTAAAACTATCTCCTCCACTATTTGTCTACCTTCCACACAATCACTTTGTTCTAGTAAGATAATCTTTTGCAAAAGTAGTTTGAGCCTCTTCGCCATTATTTTGAGTAAGAAATTATATAAAGCTATTGGTCTAAACTCAGTAATGTGCTCTGCATAGTATGCCTTTGGGATCAAAGCTATATATGATTTGTTGATTTTATTCAACACATCTTCAGCTTTCCTAGCTTTCTCAACCACATCAAAAGGTCCTCATGTATCCCAAAATTATTGGTATAATTCAATGGGAAATCCATCTGGTCTAGGAGTCTTACCTTTCTATATTTTTAAAACCACCTTCTATAACTCTCTAGTAGTTATTGATGTAGTCAAAACTAAATTATCCTCCTCTATTATTAGTGCAAGTATCTCCTATAACACTTCTTGTTGGAATTCAATATCCAAAGGTTATACTATGAATAGACTCACAAAATTTTTTGTTGCAATTTGCCTCATACCTTCCCATGTGTGGATAGTATCTCCAGCTTCTATTCATAATGAGGGTATGAAGTTGTGAAAGAATATATTTGTTGAAGAATCCTATGCATCGATCCCCCTCTTGGAGCCATAGTATTCTAGATTTTTGCTTCCATAATAACTCTTTCTTTTTTTCCCATTCCTCTAGTTTGGATGTAAGTTTGATCTTTGCCATACTTAAACCCTTTATGATGCCATCTATGCAAATATGTTCATTCAAATATTTGAGTTGGGTTATCACTTCCAACTTTTTCTTCTTGAAATCTCCAAAATCTTCCCAGTTCTAGATATTTATCTTGGATCTGATGTACTAAAGCCTCCTCACAAAGTAATACATCTTGGTTCCATGCTGAGGTTTGACTTCTTTCTACCATTGGTACACTCTAGGCCTAAAAGAGTTATCTCTGAACCACATCTCAGTTGAAATATGAATGGCAAGTATCTATCCTTGGATTTCCATAGTTCTATCTTGATTGGCTAATGATCTCAGCCTACATTGTTTAGGATCTTTTCCCTAGGAATGTGCCTATGAATTAAAAATTTATCTGATAGCAAGAATATGTCTAATCTTTCCAAATTTTACGTAGAGCCTTACCTCCTATTAGACCAGGTCATTAAACCATTATTTGGCCTAACATCCACAAGATGGAGGTTTTTGATGTATTCTTTCATGAGGTCTATGCTCTCGTATAAGCTACCATTTCCTCTCAAATTACCTCCCAAGGACAGTATGGTATTGAAATATTCTCTTATTAGGGCCCATGATTGAGGAAACTGGGTAATAATGTAGTTTATGTTCTTCCACTGTCTATGTTTTTCCTCCAGGATATTAGGTGCATAAATATTCATGCAAAGCATAACTTGGTTTGATTGCCTACTTTGAGATGCTACTACCAAGAGACCCTAGCTACCCACCACTTGGTGGATAACTACCTCTTTAGGGTCCCAAAGGTATGCAATGCCTCTTGATGCCCCTTGGGAGCTGAGGTATTCCATTCTTCTAGCAAGACACACTTTCGTTGAAATTGTCTCCATCTCTTTGATCGACACCTTTGTCTCCTAAAGAAAGACAAGTTGTGGTTGATTTGTTTGTATCATTCTTCTAATTTCATTTTGTTTTGAGGGATTACCCTTGAGTCCTCTAATGTTAAAAGAATTTATCTTCTTCATTTTTGGAGGCTAAATATATGAGTAAGGGCATTGATATTTCCTTCTACTATTAGCTTTTCTTCTTCTTTTGCCACATGGTGTTTATGAGTTTTGCGGTTTACCTTTTGATTAGTGTCCATTTTCATCTTCTTACTTTTCTCTTGGCTCACCCCTCCTAATTTTAGAATAACATCCAACCTTGACGTATGTGTGTACAACACTAGGGTATTATTGGTAGATCTAGTGAGGTATTCCCTAGGCTATGGGTTTTTTTATAGTGCCTACCTTTAATATATTTAACTCTTATTTTTAATTTCTCCCTTGATTTTTTTTTGGTAATATATTGGATGATTTACTACTTCCTATTTGTTGCTCTACACAACTAGGGTGGTGTTAGGGGTGCTATTTACCTCTTCTAGCATATATTTCTTTCTCCCACCATGGAAATGTATCTCTATGACTTATGTATTCATTGTATCCTCATCATAATCCAAAATTTCATAAATAGGGAGATTGCCAAACATATTATTTGATACCACTGCCTAACTCCTCACTATCGATTTATTTTGAATATTATTTTTTTGACACCTGAAACCCTTCAGGATTTGTTTGTACTCTTTCATGCTCTAATATATTATGTGGGAAATATCTTGCTAAATGACCATATTCATGATATATTCTGAAGTAAAAAGGTATGTTCTCATAATTCACCTCCTAATCCCATGTTTTCTCCCCAAACTATAGAGTGATATTTTTTGGAAGGGGTTTGTTAAAATATATTAGGACGCATATCCAAGCATAATTAATTTTCTCAAATTTATATGTACTATAAAAAACCATCATGACTGTTCCTAGGGCATTCCCAATTGCCAAAACAACTACCAAATTCTAAAATTCTATTGGCAGGCCAAACAACGTCACTCAAACTGGTGTTGTGGATGGCATATCTTCCTCTAATTTGAATTTAGTATACCTCTTGGAGTATATTACATTAATTAGTACATGCTAATGTACCACCTTGGTTACATAACTAGAGTAGAAGTTTACCTTAGAGTAGGTTTTGAGTAGTTACTTCATGTAATGTAATAGATGCACAAGTGTTAGAATGTGCAATGATGTAAATGTGCATGTAGTCCACATGTACATGAGTCATAGGTTAGGTAGATGAAGAGTCATGAGTATATGAAATGCCAAGGAACTTATCTCCCTATATATATTACTTTGAGATATTTGAGTGTAATTGAATGAAGTAGTATTACTATCTAGTTAGTATAGTGAGTATAATGTAGATTCTTCATGTATTTTTGGACTTTTCATGTCCTCCATTATAATACATTGTACTATTTTCATGAGATTTCATTAATGACATATTTCTAAATTATTGCAGAAGTTTATTATATATTTTTCTTACATATTATAGTTCCATTATCATATAGTTATCATTGCCTGCTCATTTTACATCTTGTGGTTGCATTTCCTTTAATTTTGAAGTGTAGAAAAAGACCATACATCCAAGCAATAAAATAATAGATGAAAATTCATGTAACCATAATGTAAAAGCCGAATATATGATAATGGTGCTTCTTTTATTAAAAAAATCTATTTCTAAATTGATTACAATATGATACCTCTTAGAGATGCTATCCAACATGATACAATGATTTACAATAAGGATATTTCAGATGTAATACGCAGGGTCTTCTTCATACCCACGAATTGTATTGGAGAGGGTTTTTCGTGACCTCTGCAAATGATATTGAGTTCTTGGCACTATTACTTCCTATGTAAAATTCTATGATATACACACATAAAAATTTAAAATAATGTTAAGAGCATATGAAGGATCCTTCGAGATAGGACCCATATTAATAAATATGAAAACGATAAATGAAGTAAATCTAAGCATATATCTACATAAATTGAAATGTGACTGATCTAAGAAACAAAAAACATAATAATATAAGTCTTATTAAAAACAAAATAAAACTAATAGGTCCCTGCTAGAGGCTGTCCCTAGGTGAGACAATATTTCTTACAGACTGTCTCTTGGTGAGATAGTCACTATTATTGCGACCACGTCTTTGTGGCCAAGTCAGAACAATGTCTAAGTTCAATCCTAAGTTGTGTCAGTGAATTGGTTGCACTTGGAAAGTGGCTTAATAGCTGGTGGTAATCTATAGAACAAGTTCCTGAGTTACATGAACTTGCAGATGATATTTGATAGCACTTCATGGCATGAAAGTAGGAATTGGACTCCTTTAGCTAGTGACTTTGATAACACTTTGTTTCTTCAAAGTTTTATCCTTCTTTTTTTTTTGGCATGGTAAACATACCTCCTTTTATAAGCCTTTTTTAGGGCTTATATGAAATAGGAATAGGATTCCCCATAAGTGCCCATGCTCCTTTTTAGGTGGGAATATTAAATATCCTAAGTGGAGCATGTGTCTTACTGTTCCCTAAGTGGAGAATGGAATCTCCTCTTTTGCCCATGCTGGAAGGATAGGCTCCTTTTAGTGGAGGATTTAAAAACTTGTTAAATCCCTTTTGGTATGCACATGACTGACATACACACTAAAAAAATTTGTTTTATGTGAAACACTCAAGGCTAGCGTAGGATTGACTATCAACTTTTTACTTTACTTTATTTCTAGTGAGATCGTCTTGGGGTGAGACGACTATGATCGGAGGTCATCTCATGGTAGGATGGTATCTGAAGGTCATCCCTTAGTGAGATGGCCTTGTGTGTAAAGGGAAATTCCTCTCTGTCTAAGTGGTGACAACCACTATTAAGCCCTAGGGTTGCCCAAGGTGGGTCATATGTCCTGAAAATGATCCATATAGGTAGTCTTCTCAATATGACATGTTTTAGCCGTCTACAAATATATATCATCAAAAGCTAAAAGTGGTATTAGATCATACGATAGATTGATAGAAAATAGGGAGAGCCACAACAGATATTGAGAGGAGATACAAAATCTCATTTTAATTTTTTTTGAAATTGTATTTGGCTACAGTCTTTCCACAGAGTTGCAAAAAAACTTGTGAAGACTATGAATCAACATTGATTCCACTAGATTGAAAAAATCAACTAGTGAAGATTCATTATCTCTAGATTTAAAGTTTTTTCCATTACAATATTTCTAATACTTTATTGCTGAAAAGAAGAGATTCAAAGAAAGTTGGGAAGCTTTCTACAAGAGAGCTAGGAATAATATCTTCTTTAGAATCAATCCAACACCTGAAGAAACAAGTTGAATAATAAATATTATAAGGCCTTAAATAAAATGTCCCATTGCAAGATTTGCAAATTTGCAGATTGCAAATTGTAGAAGAGAGAAAAAGGCCAAAGGATCCTTATTGCAGATTGAAGGAAGTAGAGACTCCAGAAAAGAGTCTTGGAGAATATTTTAGATTGGAGATATCCATTGAATATTGAGGAGAACCAAGAAGGAGGTCCTCATAGAAATATGAAGATTAAAGACTTCGAAGTGAAGAAAGAAGATTCTCATAGAATATTGAAGACTACAAATTGCAAAGTGGAAGAAGAAAACAACTCAATAAGCTGAAGAGATCCACATGATATCCCATTGAAGAACTTCCAGATTTGAAATATTAGATATTGAGAAGAACTAGAAAAGGTCCTATTGCAGATTTCAAAAGCAATGAAATTAAGAGATCCAAGAAATAGATCCCATTGCAAAACTTCCATAGTTGAAGATTTAAGAGATCAAGGAAGGTCTCATTGAAGTTTTGAGAAGACTAGAAGAGAAGCTATAGGATTTGAAGGCCCAAGGATAAGACCTCATGATACTTGAAAGGAGAAAGAAGGAGAAGGTTAGGAAAGCCTCGTTGAAGACTTGAAGAAAGCCATTGAAGGAGATTTGGAGAAGGCCATTGGAGAATATTATTAGCAAGGAGAAGTTCCTAAAAGTGAATAATTTGGGACAATTATAGCCATCCGACAACAAGCCTAAGGGAGAAGGATTTTACAAGAAGTTTGCCAAATTTTGGAGGAGATTTACGAAGACCTCAATACATTCAAATTCTTGATAAGAAGGCCATAAAATAGGCTAAGATTAAATCTAGATTTGATAAGGAGGTTGAAGGAGAAAGGAGTTAAAAGAAACCATAAAATATGAAATATTTAAAGATTATCTTTGAAGGTTTTTAAGGTTAATTCGGAGAAAGGAGTTTGCCAATTTTACAGTAAAAAATTGAAGGTCTCTAGGAGACAAGTCTCAATTGTGATTTGGAGGAGTTTCCTACCAAATTTTGTAGATTCGAGGATAAAATTTCGGAGGAGAGACTGCATTATAATATGAAAATTTTATATTTGAGGACAACAAGGAAGCAACAATTTGAGCAACATCAATAACTGCTACGTTTCATATTTTTAGAGTGCATTATGAAAAAGAGTTAAATCCATCAAACTACATTCTGGGGCAGCAAGTTAGAGGAGTTTCAAAGCTGCAAATTGGTGAGTTAAAGAGTTATTTTGGATAGCAAATAAAGAGTTGCAATTTTATCTAACATAGGGCAGAAATTAGGTTATTCAAATAACCAATAAATACATCATTTACAGAGGTTAAAAAGGTATGCAAATTAGGTGTAAAAGTTTCTTTATTTTAACACTTACATTAAGTTCATTATTAAGTTTCATTAAGCACCAAATTAGAGTGTAAATTTGCAAAGGATAAGGTTTCATATTAAAGTCTTCAATGATGTGTAGAAGATAGTTTCTACAAGGGTTAAAACCTGCACATAAGAAAGAGGACTAGATATATTTTAAAAGAAAGAAAAATTTCAACATCCTACCTTCTATTGAAACCAAAAAATACTCTATTCTAAAGCATAGAGTGCGTATACTATAGTGCAAAGTAAAGTCATCCAAAAGGGCATACTATTTGCATGATTGAAAAGCTTGGAATTATCATTGTAAAGTTAACCAAGCAAAGGAGTTAGAGCAGAGAGTTACCTAGTATAATAATGCAACATTAAATCACTATATACCATAAAGGGATATCGAAGAAGCCTCCATACTAAAGGAAAGCAAGATAGATTCAAAAAGGAGACAAAAAAGTCTCAAAAAATTTGGTGCAAATTAAGGTATTTTATCTTAGTTATTGCAGATTTATTTACATTACAATATTGCACCATACTTGTCTTGTCCAACGTAGCAATAGGAGGACAAAAGTTAAAGGGTCTTAAGGTATTAAAATAATAAGTAAATTACAATCATCAAGTGGTCGTATCATCAAGGTTTAAGAGCAAAATTTGAAGCAAAGGGAAGAGAGCCAAGTAAAGGGCTCAAAAGCATAGTATTCAAGGTGTCTAAAGACACCAAATTCAACACCATCAATATCATGAAAGCAACGCACAAAAGGCAAGAAGAACCTGTAACTAAAAAGAGACCAAGTAAGGACAACATAATAGCATTAGCAAGGATAGTATAACGTAATAGTAGTGCAAGTTACAAGGAGAACATTGTAAAGAAATAACATAAGTAGCAAAAATCAATGTGCAAATAGCAAGGCACATTACCCAAGTGAATAAGGATGAAATATTGGATGAACAACCACCTAGAAGATAGCGTTGAAGCACCTTAGAGAAACCTTTTTTGGATTAGAGCCACATTTGTTGAAGAGGAGCCACCATTTGTTAGAGAGGAGCCATCATTTGTTGGAGAGGAGCCACCATATGTTGGAGAAAGCTTGTTGAGAAAAAAACTAGCAAAAGTTGGCAAGAACTCATGATAAAGAACGTTAATGAAGAGGTTGGTTTTATGAAAGGGAAGGATCCTCCACTTGCCACACCAACCAAAGGAATATTATGCCACTTGGCACAAAGGAGAAGAGCACCCCATTTACATAATGCTTGCACAAAGGTAAGGAGCACCTAGGTTTGGAGTAATGCTCCATTCAAATCCAAGAAGGTAATCATTAATTCAACACTCATGGGCCTGCACCACCTAAAATAATGTTTGCAAAAGGTTATAACCTCCAAATGCCACCTAACAAGTGATCTTATATTCTAGTGCAACGTAAAGCACCATGTATCATGCGTTTCAAGGAAGATTGATGTATTAATAGCCCAGTCTAAAGAAGAGTGTGCTTATATAACTTACACGATGGTCAAAGTGCATTGAAGAAGGAGAAGACTGCCATAATACACCCATTGAATGTAAGAGCATTTAATGCTCACTATCATATGTTGAAGACAAGCAAATACAACACCTAAAGCTTGGATAGAGGAGTAAAAATAGGAGCCAATCATCTAGCAGCCTACAACATTACAACGAAGGTAAATTCTTACATGAATTTAATATTTGCCTTCTATTAAATACAAGGAGATATAAGGCGCATTGTATAAGGTTGAGTTTATTTTTTACTACATTGAAGATATAAGCAAATAAAAACCTTAATTAGGTAGAAAACAAATCTAAACAAGGAGTTTATATCCTTAAGTGATATTTCAAAAGTGCATTAGTAGAAATACAAATATCATAATATTTGCAAACAATTAAAATAGAATATATAAGGTTTTCTACCTTAGAAAAATTAAAGCATTATTATTTTTCAAATATTATCATTTTCTAAATTTCCAAATTAGGGAGATATAAGGAGTACTACATCAAACTTTAGATTATTGGAATTTAGAAAATTAAACCATTGAAAATTAATGATAAAGGAAGAAAAAACATTAAATTGCTTAAAGAGTTGGAAATTATTGCTTATACTTGTCTCATATACAAATTAAAGGGACAAAAGGAATCCAACCATAGAGAACTTCATCAAATTGAAAAGTGCATATATCAATAGGGAGAAATAAGGTGAAATAGGAGTTTATTATTATATTAACATTGTCTTCAAAACATTAGGGATCAACTCAAAAGGAAATATAATAGATGCTAAGAACTTTATCAAGACCATATCATACTCTAAACACTTGGGAGATATAAGGGATTCTACAAAACCTAAGATTTGATAAGGTTTTATTAAGCTTGATCACATACTCTAAACTAGGGAGTCATAAGGTAGTCAACCTCAAAGGTTTAGAAATTTAAAATCCTATTAAAATTATTCCTTTTTAACAAGAAAGAAAACTTCAAAAGAACCATGGAAAATCTTATTAAGTATACAAGTTTCAAGGAATCAAAATGGTTCAGAGACATGTTTAATTCTAGAAATGAAAATAAGGAGAATGCAATTAGAAGAGAAGAATCAATATGGTTTAGAAATATTTTTGAGAATTCACAAACTAATAGTTTGGCAAAATTAAATTCTTTAGAAATATCTTCCAATGAAATAATGAAAGGAATCGATGACAACTATACTAATGAAGATATTGAAAACCATATTCAAAAGGAAGCAAATATTGATCATAAATATATTTTGTATATTTATGAAAGAAATAAATATGGGTGGTTTAACTATTTCATCAAGGAAATAGATGGACTTGACTTTCCTAGAACAAGTAACAAATAAATTATAATATCTTCACTATGCACTTATTACAACAAATTTGGTCATGAGAAAGCAAACTGCTAGAATTTCCATCCATGTAAATATTGTGGAGGAAAATCTCATTCATATTTCTTCTGTTACTATAAAGAAAAGTACTATAAAATATTTGAAGAAATATTATATTCATATTAGATTATTTCTTTTGAGTTCTTATTTCAAAAACATCCACTAACAATGAATTCAAGGTTGAAACTTTTGAAGAAAAAAGAGACAGGTCATTTAGAAATCCAAAGGAGATAAAATGGAGCAACTCTGATCCACTTATGACTTGTAAGATTATGAGATCTCTAGTTCACCAAATATACTTGGAAGACTTCAAGAACAAATATTCTACCAAACACTTTGAAATACAAAATAATAGTGAAATGAAGAAGACAAGGAAAGACAACATGAAGACTGAAGCAGAAGGACCAGTTCAAACTTTAGAGTACTTGAAGGATGAAGACTCATATTAAAGTCTTCAATACCCAAATAATGTAATACAAGGAGGTGTTGGAGTATATTATATTATTTGGTACATTCTAATGTACCACCTTGGAAACATAACTAGAGTAGGAGTTTACCTTAGAGTAAGGTTTGAGTAGTTACTTCATGCAATGTAATAAACACACAAGTGTTAGAATGTGCAATGATGTAAATGTGCATGTAGTCCACATGTACATGAATCATAGGTTAGGTAGATGAAGATTCATGGGTAGATGAAAGGCCAAGGGACTTATCTCCCTATATATATGCCTTTGAGAGAGTTGAGTGTAGTTTAATGAAGCAACATTAATATCTAGTTAGTATAGTGAGTACAATGTAGATCCTTCATGTATTTTTGGAGTGTTCATGTCCTCCATTATATTACATTGTACTATTTTTGTGAGCTTTCATTAGTGGCATATTTTTGAGTTATTACAAAAGTTTCTTATATATTTTTTCTGCATATTATAGTGTCATTATCATATAGTTATCATTGCTTGCTCATTTTACATCTTGTAGTTGCATTTCCTTTAATATATATCATCAAAAGCTAACAATGCCAAGGTTTCATAAAGATGCCTACCATTCCCAAAAACCATAGGTTCCCTTGGAATATTTGTTCCCTATATTCCTCGAAAGCAAAAATAATAATAAAATAACCATTAAGGTATGTAGAGATTTGGAACTCATCTTTTTTTCACCATTGTTTAGCAACTCGCAACTTAAAATGTTGAAAGGATCGATTTGAACCCCATAAATTGACATATCAACACTTTCCTCTCCATGTCTTTTATTCCATTCTAAAAGTACTCCATATTCACCTTCACTATCGAAGAACCATCTGTTGCATTTAAAACCCCGTCGTAGTTTCCCTAGGATCCATATTTGGCATCCTCAAAGGTCTTTGTAGTGACCTCAGGTTATTTATCACATTTGACTGACATTTTTCCCCACAAAGGGCATCCCTAAAATTCATATTTTTGGTAGCTCCCTTGACTCCTTCCCCATATTAGGTAATGGTACATTCGACTCCTTTTGGTAGTTTGCTCTCAGATCAATCTTGCTCATGTTCTCGACCATATCAATTTCCCCCATTTAGGTTTTGTCTATGCCATGAATTTTTTTTTTGGTTCTCTTCAACCCTTGTCCTCGTTTTCGTTGAAGATTATGATCTCTTGTCTCTTTTTGCACTATGATCTGGAAGTGTTTGTTGCTTTTTCCTTTGTTATGTGTGGCTTGTAAAAATTGGTTGTCTATTGTAGATTGAATTAATTGCATTTCTTGGAACTATATTTTTTCCTTATTGTGATCATCCTCATAAAAAATTTCCTAGGCCAACAGGCCTTACCTCTGTATTTTATCTATAATTTTATCTAAAACCCTTCAAATCCCTCGTCCCAGCTCTCTCTCCTAAAAATTCCAAAGCTTCTTAACTTCAATTTTGTTAAAAAGTTTCTTGTTTTCTTTCTTGTTTAAATTTTGATTAGTTCAAATAAATTTTAACTAAAGTAAAAATCCATAAAAGAATTTCATGTTTCATCGTAAATATATTTATACTAGGCCTATTGTAGTTTGAATCCATTGCATTTATTGGAACTATGTTTTTTCCTTATTATGATCATCCTCGTAAAAATTTCCTAGGCCAACAGGCCTTACCTCTGTATTTTCTCTACAATTTTATATGAAACCCTTCAAAACCCTTGTCCTAGCTCTCTTTCCTACAATTTCTAAAGCTTCTTAACTTCAATTTTGTTAAATAGTTTTTTGTGTTCTTTCTTGTTTAAATTTTGATTAATTCAAATAAATTTTAATTAAACTAAAAATCCATAAAAGAATTTCATGTTTCATCGTAAAGATATTTATACTAGACCTCATTCAAGAGGGATACTAAATTTTTAGGTTAAAAAAAAATTATCCTTCTCTTGACACTATAATAAACTCAAAAGGTCTAAAATAAGTACCCACCCTCTTTATATGGAATGCTAGAATATAATAAGACAAATATGTGGTTTGAAAAAAATTAAATTAGTTTATGTAATTATCATTTTATTTTGGTTATCTCAATTTAAATTATATAATTTATTATTATATACTGGAAAGTGCGCCTACATATGCCACTTATAAAGAAATAAAATTATCCCACGCGATTTAAGATTCTTTAATTGGCTAAATATCCAAGTTGACATATCTTGCGATAGACTTAGGAAGATGACCTTTTGGCATCAAATATGCAAAAAAAATTTATAATCTACACTCAATAATTTTAAAGATCATATTAAAAAGAATAATATAGACTTTAGTCAATTAGCGTGTAAATAGAATTTTAAGTGTAATGTTGGAAAATTTAGGTATGATGAAGTTCAAAATTAATTTTAAACCAGAATCAGAGAAAAACATTGTTAAAATTTGGGAGCTAGCTTCCAATTATCAAAATTTTTGCTCATCCTCATTTCATTCACTAACCAATTCAAAATGCAAAAGGCCACCAAATGGATGGATAAAATTGAATTTTGATGGAGCGACAATAGTAAATCCCGAGAGTGCTAGAGTAGGAGGTATCTTTCGAGATAATTGGGGTAGACCACTCTTGGCCTATGTAGAGCCTCTAAGAGATCAAACAAGCCATGTTGTTGAAGATAAAGCAGTCTATATGGGTGTGTCACTTCTTGGCAAGCTAAATATAAGGAAATTAATAACATAATGAGATTCACAAAACATCATTAACATTTTGAATGGAAAACACCCTCCAATATGGAATATAGCAGATATGAAAAATGAGATTAACACTAAACTAGAGCTTCTTGAACAAGTGCATATTGTCCATGTCTATAGAGAGGCTAATGGGGAAATTGTCTGTCTGGAAAACATGGGTGTATCTTTAGATGAATTGCAGTGTTGGGAGTTAACCTTACCTCATAGTGTTCAAGAAATTATAAATAACAAAGCCAAGGATGATGAACAAAATGAGATTAGAAATTAAATTTGCTAGGGGGATTTTAAATATTTTATGCGTAAAGGTTTACCCTTCATCCGAAGGGAGGAGTTTGAATAAAAACTTGACAGTGAGTCTCCAATAGTGGTGGATCTTTTATTTTGGAGTTGGAACGTGTGTTATTGAGCAAACATGATTTTACCTCTAACGAATTCCACTTTCTGGTTTGGTTAGCTCTACCCTTGGTTTTTTACTAATTATTATTTTTTGAGTTACAGGTTGTATCTAGTTTCTCAATGGGACTGGAGCTGGTATGTGGGGCTTCTCTAAGTCCCAATACTCAATATCAGTCATTATACCAGCAACCGGAGCATCAAAAGGAAATATGACATGCTTGATCCTATTGAGTAATATGTTTCCACGAGAGTCTCATGCTTGCCAACAATATTCCTTTTATTTTTTGGAAGGGATAGAGGTGACTCAACAGTCTGGAAGTTTGATTATGAGTTTGGAAGCATTATAAAAGATGACAATCTGTGACTAGAGCCTTGAATAAGGGACTAGAACTGCATACTGAAAGACCTGCATACTAGACGACTTTCTAAAAGACCTTTATAACTCATCAAAATGTTTGCTCCAATTGTTCTTGGAAAAATAAAAGAAGCAAAATATCACTTAAAAGACCTAAAAAAGAGGATCTTGATGCTCAAGGCCCAACAATAAACAATTTTGGATCTTTGATGGTTTAAGCTTTGTGTTGATTGTTATTTTTTGTAATATTAAATAATATATAGATTGTTTGATCTTCTTGTTTAACATTTGGGCAACAATATCATCTTATTGTATTGAATATTTAAAAATAAAAGTAAATTTACAATTATGGACTTTTTATAATAAGTTTTTTACAAATCTTGATGAAAATTTAAAATATATAATTAGAATATGTTGATAAAAACCAAAATCTTTGATGAAAACTTAAAATACATCAACTAGTGGAACGAAATTCTAATAATCATGGAATATAAAATTAGAATGGGTTGAAAATAACCTGATTGTTTGTAAATATATCAACTAGTGGAACGAAATTCTAATAATCATGGAATATAAAATTAGAATGGGTTGAAAATAACCTGATTGTTTGTACTGGTTCACTGATTACGGATGGCAAAAAGCAACGATACCTAACTACTAAGACGCACCCCTAAAGAATTAAAAAACAACATTATCTAATAATAAAAATATCGACATTATCGAGAATTATCCAAGTGAAAGAATTCCTCGGATTTGTTGGGTCCGAGACATCCTCGACTCGTAATCGCTGTTGACGTATGGTTTTTAAAATGATATTCACCTATGGTTTATGGACCAACAATTATCTGTGAGCGAGTCCTTTGAACAAAGAGCGAAATGGGAGAAATCATCGGAGGCATCCGAGGGAGCGAATTGCCGGAGCATTTGATAGAGTGGGCAATCCTAGCGCGGCTGCCGTGGGACTCCGTTTCTCGGCTGTGCGCCGTGTGCAGGGGATGGAACGACCTCCTATCCTCCAAATATTTCCTGCGCGGCTGGGCGAACGCCTCCGGCGAGCGGCATCCCCTGCTTATGCTCTGCATGCCCAAGAGCCAAATCCGATGCCTTCTCTACTCTGTCACCTCAAACTCTTGGCAGACGTTATCCCTTTCGTTTATCGAGGGAAATTGCGGCATCAACTACAACGGATCGACCGCAGGGCTCATCTTGATGGACATCTATACCTACTCCTACTTCGGATACTTCTTTCCCCACCTCTCCGTCTGCAATCCCCTAAGCCGGAATGGAGCCCGCGCTGACAACGGTCATGGCCTGCGGGGTCGTCAGCGCCGCCGCCGATGGTTACAAAGTGGTCGTGCTTGGCAGTTCCAGGTTGAACTCGGCCCTCGTGCAGGTGTACGACTCTGCCGCCAAATCGTGGTGGGTGATTGCAGCGGACCTGCCTGAGCGTTTGGCCTTGAGAAACGAGGAGTTGATGTTCTGCAGGGGTCTTCTCTTCTTTATGACTATTCAGCCGCTGGGAGTTCTGGTCAGGGGATGTAGACGGCGACGGGAGCTGTAGGGTTCTAGTGATGCCGGTGGCGCAGGGGAGAAACTTTTGGCCGCGGTTGCTCGCTTGCGGATCCTCTGTGCTTCTGGTGGGTGCCATCGAAGAGGATAATGTTCTCATAGATATGATTGTTTGGGAGTTTTCTGACCCCAACTGGATGGAGATTGCGAGGATGTCGAGAGCGTTGTGTGAGGATTTTCAGCGGAGCGCGTACTCCAACTGGTTCGAGTGCGTGGGCGTGGGACATAACATGTGTTTCAGGGCCTACGGCAGCATAGAGGTGCTCGCTTACAGCCTCAGTCGGGGCTCCTCGACTTTGGCTTCCCCAGTGCACTGCCACACACGGGAACCCCAAACATTTGGGTTTGAAGAGCATTCCCTATGAACCTCGGCCTCATACAGAGGTCTGATTCATTGTGGCCATAAAGCTATGATATAGCTTCATGGCCACACGCAAGGGGTTACCTACATTTCGTTCATTTGTGATCATACATCCTAGCAGGTATCTTTTGTCCATTTGTCCATCTAATCATATTAGCGAGCATTGTACCCATAGCGGGTCATGCTCCACATTTTACCATATATCCATCTTAGCGAGTGCTACACCCATAACAGGTACAAATCCACTTGTCCATCTTTGCAGACCTTACAGGATAGCTTCATGGCCACATGTGAGGGACAACCTCCATTTCGGTCAATTACAAGCATACATCCTTATTGGTATTGCCTTTTATCTTCTTCTCTTTGACCTCTTTGGAGCTATGTTTTCTTCATTTTTGCTTTCTCCTTCGATTTGTTCGCTTCTCCTATTTGTATCTTGTCACCTTTTCTTTCATTGCATTCTACATTTGCATTCATGTTAGCTTGCAAGGCATTTTTGTTAGTTAGATTTGTTCATTCATTCAGTTAAGTCCATCATGCATTGCATCCATTATGTTTGTGTTCATCATCACTCATTAATTAAAACACAAATATAATAATAAAAGCAATCACACATCAACACACACACACATTCATTCTTTGTTCTTTTCTTTTTGTTTTTTGCCTCCTTTTCTCTCTTCTCTTTCTTCTTTTATTCTTCTTCTCTTTTTTCTTTTGTTCTTCTTCTCTTTCTTCTTTTGTTCTTCTCTTTCTTCTTCTATGTCTACCATTAAGAGTTTCTTTAGGAATTTGGTATTCCTTTTGAAACTTAAGGAGGAACCTTGGCCTGAGAGGCATTAATGTCCCTAATGCCTCTTTTGAATGTAAAACAAGAAAGTGTATAGAATGACATCGTTTCTACACCACTCCTTTCTTCTAAACTAGCCACTCCCTTTTTGTTTGGTGTTCTATGCCTATAAGCATCTACATATTTATTTGATGCATTTATAGGGCCATAAATGCATCAAAGAGGGGGCAAAATGTAGACACAGAAAATTGATCCACTTAAGTGATTCATTTTATTTAGATCCCTAGTTTTCCCCTTAGAAAATTAGGGTCTTCTTTGATCCAACTTTTCATCTATAAAATATTATCTTTTCCTCCCAAATCCTATATCATTGGGTCAAGCTCGAAAAGAACTTTCCAATGGTATATGATATATCCCATTTTGATATTGTTTGGTCCTCCAAAGTGCCAAAAACCTGCACATGGGTCTAGTTGTTGCAAAATCACAATCGGCCCTTACGGGGCGCGATTTCACCTAGCTAGGATTTTCTCTTACAAAACCCTAATTTTTCAAGTTTGTATCTTTTAGACATTAGATTTTCTTGGTTTTTCCTACCCATTCTTCTTTCAAATCCTGTATAAATAGAGCATTTGAAGTCTGCTTTTTCACAACACAACAACAAGACGTTATTTCCAAGTGATTTTCGCAAGTGCTCAAATCAAGTTTCCAAATAAGCCAAGTGATCTGTTGAAGCTTTCTAACCATTGTGGAGTCTCTTTTCTACTGCATGTTTGTGTGATTCCTGCTTTTTGGTGGGCAAGCATTGAAGCCCTAAGGAGGAATTTTCTACTTGGAGGTTTCCATCCTTTGGTTTGCTTTTTCGCTACCACAAGGTTGTTTTCACTCTTCTACATTTACATATTAGTTAGATTTTTATTTTACATTAGTTCACCTGCATCATTCAAGGGTTTTTCTCCTCTTTTGCGATATCATGCTCGATAATTTTGATATGCAATTTTGTTGTTCTATAAAATCATGATCGCTATGAACAGGGCACGATTTCACACAAACTATGATTGGGAACAATCTATTGTTAGCAAATTTGAGGTTTGCATTTCATGCTGTATTCTGAGCATTGTAGCACATTTTATTCTTTGCTCATCATATTGTTTTGTTGCATTATATTCTGCTTGTCCATCTTCCAAAGGTTAAATTTCACTTTTGTGTTTCAAAGGTTAGCTAAAAGTACCTAGGTAGCTTGACGGTTGCACCTCCAAGCATTGTCATATAGTGGCCTAAGCAGACCCTCTAATGTTGATCATATTTTTTCAAGTGTTTGTGAAGCTATTTTGCAAGAATAGAAATCATGGAACATTTAGGGATGAAAGATAAAGCTAGGATCAACCAACATATGAGATAAGTATTCTGATAGATCTATAGGTTGTTTGTTGTGTGATTTCTATTTCTATCAAAAATCCTAGATCAGATTTAAAAAGGAAATATCTATTTGGTTTTCTAGGCATTTGAAAAGACAAAAAGCATATAGTGTGCATTTAGGGTTTAATATTGTTTGTGCATCTTCCCTTGGACCCTTGCTTAAAATATTTTATTTTGCAATCCTAGGGTTAGAGATCATTCAAACAAAGAATCATTCTAGGGTTAGCTCTTGTCTTCTTGCATCTTGTGTATTCTTGCATTGTCCTTTTGCTTTCATGGTCTAGCTATAGAAAGACCAAACCTAGGTGTATGCTCAATTGAACACATTAAACATATTCCACCTTAGACATGGAGGGATTCCTAAAAACGTTCTTGATGAACTCTTCCTCCCCCAAATCAAGTGTAGATTTACAACGACCATCATGGTCACCTTAAAGCTTCTTTGCAGATACAACCTTGAGAATCGTATGTTGGTGTATGGTTTTCCTCCTCTACACTTCTATCAAGGCCCATGCTTGAGAGAATTGGGTAAGCATGTAGTTTATGTTCTTTCACTATCTACGTTTCTCCTCTAGGCTAGTAGGTGCATAAACATTCAAGCAAAGCATAACATGATTTGATTGCTTGCTTTGAGCTACTACCGCCAAGAGACCCAAGCTACCCACCACTTGGTGGTTAAGTAATTCTTTAGGGTCCCAAAGGCATGCAATACCTCTTGATGCCCCTTGGGAGTCGAGGGATTCCATTCTTTTAGCAAGCCACACTTTCTTTGCAATTGTCTCCATCTCTTTCATCGACACCTTTGTCTCCTAAAGAAAGACAAGTTGTAGTTGATTTATCTATATCATTCTTCTAATTTTATTTTGTTTTGAGGGACTCCCCTTGAGTCCTCTAATGTTCCAAGAAATTATAGTCATCGGTATTGGGGGCTAAATATGTGAGTAAGGACATTGACCTTACCTTTTGCTATTAGCTTTTATCCTTCTTTTATCACATGGTGTTGATTAGTTTTGTGGCCTACCTTTTGATTAGTGTCCATTTTCATTTTTAGTGGCCTTCCTTATTTTTACCCTTGTTTTTTTGTTGGTAGTTTGTTGGCTGATTTACTACTTCCTGTTTGTTTCTCTACACAACTAGGGTGGTGTCAGGGATGCTATTTACCTCTTATAGCATAGATTTCTTCCTCCCACCATGGAACTGTCTCTAAGAATTTTGTCTCCATTGTATCCTCCTCATCATCCAAAAGGTCATCAATGGAGATATTGCCAAACATATTGTTTGATAAAACTGCCTGACTCCTCATCGTTGATTTCTTTTGGATATTCTTTTTTTTTGTATCTCCCCTGACTCCTCCATATTAGGTAAAGGTACAACTGACTCCTTTTAATAGTTTGCTCTTAGAACAAACTTGCTGATGTTCTTGACCATATCAATTTTTCCCTATTTAGATTTTGTCTACACCATGAAATTTGTTTTTGCTTCTCTTTAACCCTTATCCTCGTTTTCATTGAAGATTATGATTTTTCGTTTCTTTTTGCACTATAAACTAGAATTGCTTGTTGCTTTTTCCTTTGTTCTATGTGGTTTGTAAAAATTGATTGTCTATTGTAGTTTGAATCCATTGTATTTCCTCAAACTAACAATCCCTACCCTATGTATTGTCTCTACATTTTTTCTAAAACCCTTCAAAATCCTTGTCCTAACTCTCTCCTACAACTTTCAAAGCTTCTTAGCCTCAATTTTGTTAATATATATATATTTTTTCTTTTCTTATTTAAATTTTAATTAATTCAAATAAATTTTAAATAAAATAAAAATCCATAAAAGAATTCCATGTTTCATCGTAAAGATTTAATAATCTACACTCATCAATTTTAAGGATCGTATTAAAAAGAATAATAAAGACTTTAGTCAATTAGCGTGTAAAAGTAAATTGTCTTTTAAGGATTAGCAACCTACACTGTACAAGAGGTTCGTCGTCGCATGATTTGTCTTGTGCCATCAGAGTTGGGCGATGATATCAACTTATTGTATGGAATATTCTAAAATAACATTAAATTAAAAATTATGGATTTTTTACAATAATCTTTTTAATATATCAACTTAGTTGTTTGAATAGGTTCACTGATTATGGACGTAAAAAGGCTTACAGCTCAGAATTAAAACAAATATTTAACTATTAAGCCGTGCCTGTGAGAAACTAAAACACACCATTATCTAATAATAAAAATATCGATATTAAGGAGAATTATACAAGTGACAAACAATTCCTCGGATTTGGTGGCTCCGAGAATTTCCTCAACTCGTAATCGATGTTGACGTATGGTTTATAAACTATATTCATCTATGGTGACATCATGGCTCACGTTTATGGACCAACAATCTGGCCTCTTATGGTTTTTAAACAATTATCTGGTAGCGAGGCTTTTGAGCAAAGCAGAGAAGAGCGAAACGGGAGAAATCACCAGCATCCGATGGAGCGAATTGCCGGAGCATTTGTCTTATCTTTTTATAAGAAAATAAAAATTTCCTGATTCTATATGCACAAGTGAGTATAAACTCATAAGGTCGTGTGATCTATTCGATTTCGATTCCTTACTTCTGGAGTACACGCTCCCCTGAAAATCTGAAGACATGATGAGAATGGACGAGGCTTATAATAAGGAAGTGTATGAGGTGCATTTCATTTACTTAATGTCAACATATAATTCTGGTCTATGGTGAGGCTAATAGTGTAATCACGTCTAAGAAAAGCTTGACAGGACTACAATTAGACAGGGCTAGAGTTAGAAGCGGACACTTAAAGATTTGCATTTGTTTCTGCGAAAAAATCTGATCCTTTAGGAGAATGAGTGTTAGCAACTACTTCCTTAGGAGGAAGCACTCATAATGAAAGTCTTAATTAATAATAGAAGTGATATCTTGTTAAGAACTACTTTCTATGCTAGAAGAAGTTCTTATAATAGAAGTTTCAATTAATAGAAGTGATACTTTGTTAGAAATATTATAGTGGTATGTTTTTGGATTTTTAATCAGAAGACTCAAGTTCAAATCTTGGTAAAGGGATCAGAATACCTTGTAAAATCTCGTGTTTTTAACTTAAAAAAAGATAGTGAGGTGCGATGCAAGTGTTGAGGGTTAGTAGAGACCCTTGGCTAAGGTTTATAGAAATCAGTTGATAACATAATAGTAAATCCTTGGATGGTGGAAGGAGGACTCCATAGTAACAGGACCAATATGCAAAATAAGCCAAAGGATGTGGACTCCAAGAAGGGCCAAAATAACCATGAGCACATGCAAGTGGAACACATAATATAAGCTAATAATCAAATCCTCCTCCAATAAGAGAAATCTGAAGATTTATTCGGGTTTACAACAGTACATCTCAAACAAATCCAAAACCAAGGGTCCATACGCACAAGAGGCAAAGGACCAACTTTAAAACAACAAACTAGGTTTATATTGTAACCAATGAAAATGTCTAAAAAGGGGAATAAACTTGGACCATTGGAAAGTAATCAAGCATGGACCAATGTTGTTGGTCATATCAAGGAAAATGAGTTGATACCTAGTATGGGAAGAGATTATGGTGAAAAATGCCAAAGATGACCTTCCAAGATGCCTTGAGAGCAAGACAATTACAAACAATTGCAACTAAAAACACTAGGATTTATCGTAGACCTTTGAGAAGCTCAAAACGAACCCTAGGAAAACAACCTTTGAGTGCATGAAAGCGATGGATGGCTTTCCCATAGTCCAACTATGTCAGACATACATCCTAGATTGATGCTACGAAACATAGAGGATTAATCTATCGATTTATGGGTCTTCCTCTAGGCCTCCCTGCTTTCAAGATGTGGGTTGATATACAATAGATAATTAGAGATGAGTTAAATATTTTTGCTTACCCAATGGTCATTTAGTTATTTTTGCTAATGAGGAGGATAGAGAACGATTTTTCCACGGGGTCCTTGGTTTTTAGGTAGGGCAGGGCTTTTCATGAAGCCTTGGCATACCAAGTTCAATGTAGAAGAGGAAACTCCCTTAGTAGCCCCATTCTAAGTGAGACTTTTGGGTTACCATTTTGAGTTTTAGAACCAGGTTGTTTTCATGGTAATAGGCCATACTCTAGGATCTTATATGATGATAATTGTAATTTCAAGTTGATTTAAACAAGTTATCTATGCCAAAATTTGTGTTCTCATCGACCTTTACAAGCCCTCACTGAAAAAAATCTTTGCAATTTGGGGAGGATACTTGGGAACAAGATGTGGACTATGAGAACATCCCCTCCAGGTGCAATATTTGTCATGAATATGGTCATCTAGCTAGGGATTACAAATATTAGATCCCGAAGCAAGCACAACAGGAAACAACCCTTGGTGGTTTCTAACTGCCTAAACATAAGAACATACAAAGACAACAAACATGTAAAGAGCATCCAATCATCTCTACCAATAATTTTGCTAACCTCCCAATGGATTATGAGGAGAAACTCATCTTCAATCCTTAAGAAAGGAACCAATATTTGAAGAGATAAATTGCAACACTAAGCCAATTCTAGGTCTACCAAGTAGCCCATAAGAGAACCCAACCCAACAGTTGAAGAGATCCAAAAGGAAACACAAAATCCAAATTACCACGAACTTGATAAATACGATACCACAAACTTGAAAAATTAGATACCCTTCCCGACAATTGCAATACTCTTCTACATGGGATGCGACCCATTGGTGTGAACTATTAGTTGAACATACTCCTTTCATATGTTAGTTATCATCATAACTTTTAAAGATCAAACTGAAAAAAGTGGGATCCTTATAGAGGCCATTCTTCTTTTAATAAGATATTTTCTCTAGATTGGAATAGATATAACATCTATAATTGAAAACCCTTAAAGTCTTAATTTATGCCAAGGTACTAATACTTCTTACATATTCAAAGAACATACTCATATATCCAATTCTAAATAAGCTAAGATTTTAACAAAAAAGATTTTATTTTTATCTTGAAACATTCATAAAAACAAAATTTATTATATTAATGTTTAAAAGCATGCTTTAAAATATTTTCAGTTAATTTAAAACATAAATTTTAAGTGCCTTTATTCAAATTGGATAGTCAAATTGAAAAGCACAAGGTATGTCTTATTACCAGGGACTTATCTCAATAGGATAGAGTGGACTACTCTAAGGCATTTGTACCTATAACTAAGGTGGAAGGTGTATTAGATGGATGCGAAGATTGTTTTTCTTCATGGAGAACTTCAATATGAGATATATTTGTAGCAACCACCCAAATTTGAGCTAGAGGATCCTACACCATTGGTATTTTATTTGACTCGATCTTTGTATGGTCTTAAGTAGGCTCCTTAGGCTTAGTATAAGCAAATCCATTCTTTCTTTTTCAGTTGTGGATTTCAAAAATGTAACGTTGAGCATGATATTTATATTAAACATCATGGTGAGGAGACTATGGTGATTATGTTATATTTTGAAGACCTTTCTATCATAAGTAACTTCATAACTGTCATTTAAGATATGAAGTTATATCTTTTCTCCACCTTTGAGATGATAGATTTGGGGCTTTTGCACTATTTTTAGAAATCCAAATTGATTAGTCAGATTATAGCATTATAATTTATCATCTCAAGTATATTTTTGATCTTCTTCAATAGTTCAATATGGAGAGGTGTAAGCCTTCTTATAATCCCTTTTCTTTAGGTCTAAAATTATGGGTTTATTATACCATTTTTTTGGTTGATGATATGCTATGCCAGTCTCTTGCAGGGGGTCTATTCTATCTCACTCATACTAGACCAGTTCTAGCCTTTGTTATTAGATATTGCTCCAAGTATATGTAGGCTCCTTGAAAAAGTCACTAGACAATAGCCAAGAGGATTCTTAGATACATCACAAGGACATATCAAATTTTTATTCACTACTCTATTGATTCTCCTCTTATTTTCATAGGTTTTCAAATATTGATTAGGAAGGTGATTTGGATGAGTAGTTATCCACTATAGGCTTTGTGCTCTACTTGGGTTTTTACCTTGTTTCATGTTGTTCTAAATTCTAATCTACCATTTCTCAATCTTTTATAGAGGCTAAATATTATGTTGCTAATGAGACAACCAAGCAGACTTAGGTATATCTTAATGATTTTAGAGGAAATTGATGTGCCTCAAACTTCTCTAGTCCCTATCCACTATGACAATATGTGTACTATTTAGCTTATCTTCAATATTGTGTTTCATCAATAGATAAATCACATTGAGATATAGATGCATTTTTTCTGATGGCTTCATGCTCATGGGTTGTTAGATCTAGCATTTATTCCTTCATTAAAGTAGGCAATATACATTTTGACCAAGATCATATCTAAGATCACTTTTGTGTGCATGCAAGAGATTCTTGGAGTGGAAGAGTGTCCCTTAATAAGGATCCAATGTAAGGGCATCTCTTCATGTCTTCCATTCATATTAAATGGGGATGTTGGAATATGTGGTGGTTAGGCTTCTCTTGAGGCCACAACTAACTTTTTGTTATGTTTTCCCATTGGGCCCATAAACCTTGAATTTTTTTTCTTGTAAATTTTAATATTTTATTCCTAAGGGTCAATCTCATAACCTTGACCTAAAGGCAACATGTACTTGGATGTACATGCCCCTTCTCACTAATCAATTTATAATCGGCTCAAATGTAATTTTAATCCTCTTTGAGTGAAGATATTTTGGTGTCTACATATACCCTATCATATACTATGTTTCTTTTGTATAATATGTATTTATTTTGACAATAATATTGGGTGATGTTTGATTCCATTCATTTCTAGAAACTACTACGGAATATGACACAAAACACTATTTTGTAAATTCTACTATACTTATATTTGGAAATAGAAATAGTTGTGTAAAAATATGAACTAGATTTTATTTTTTGAGTGTCCTATTTGGATGCATATGATGTTGGTAGTTGTGTAAGACATGAAAATGATAATGGCAATAGTAATGTTTATATTTGTCCTATTTGGATGCATATGATGATGGTAGTATAAAAAATGAAGTGGTTAATGGAATTTGTTTATTCTACATGACTACACATGATAAATATATATTCATGTAAATAATATCATAAGAATATCTTGTAAAAACTTGCACTAAAGTTATTGTTGGAATGATTGCATGGTTGAATGTATTATGCAAAAGTATTATCTACACTTATAATTGATTATATTGTAAATAATTCATGTTTGATTGTTAAATCAAATGAATGGACACTTAGATTATAGAGAGAAAATGGCTAGTGGACACCCATGGTCTAGTTGAAAAACTAGTACATCATGAAAGTGGGAAGTATATGCATAGTATTTGTATTTCCTAAAGGACAATTGATCACCACAGTAGAAATCTAGTGCTAGCATGATTATAGACTTGTGAAATCATAGAGGTATACACAAAGCATTTTGCACATGTGATCTCTCTAGCTAGGTGGTTCTATGTATATATCTCTTTATGACATGAAGCTAAGACAAGGAATTTGATAATTTCCATTTGGTTTGGCAGTAAAGTTCCTAGATGATGCCTTCTCTCCTAGGAGCATAAACTTAGGTTTTGAAGAAGACTAGAACTATAATAATTATGTTTTACTTTCTAGAAAAGAATAAATGTTTTGCTTGTATGTATCACAAACTTTATAGCATATTTGATGACTAAATTTTTGAAATAGAATTTATATCTTGATGCATTTGTAAAATACAAGTATGAAAAGTATATATAAGTTGAGTAGTTTTCAATATGAGCTTGATCGAATACTTTGGTTTTGATTTCAGGTTTTTTAACTTAATGATGGATTGAAAATGAGTTGGAAAGTATTCACATTATGACATGGAAATAGAAATTCTTTTGTTTGAGACTAATTATGCTTCCTTTAATTTTTTATGGGCTCCTTGTTGAAACTATGGAAGGATTACAGTTTAAACTTTTGAACTTTACAACCATTCAATTTTTTTTTTTTGGAATTTTACATGCATAAACATTGAATGTTGTTGTATTTCTTTGTATGTCCATGGACTAGAACAAACCAACTTCCATATCAATAAAAAACATGAGCTTAAAATTAAAGGAAAAAGTAAATCTTAAAAATTATAAATACATATATATTGTGATTTGAGAGGGATGATCACACCCATCTAATTTATCTTAATTTAAGGTAACATGACTTTTCTCCAAGCCCATATATGGTTGTGGATAATAGAGGTATATTGATCAAGTCTAGATAAAGAGTGTATTTCTATGATTAATGGATGTAGAGTAATTCCTTAATTTAATTTTTTATGGTATTATAGATATCATCCAAACACAAAATTGATTATAAAGTAATTGGGATTATATAATTTATATATTTTATTTGAAAAAAACTAGTTGTTTCATCTAAAACTATAATAAGTTTTCATTAAATTGGAATAGGGATTATTGTTACATGCAATTGACTATTTCATGGATGCATTGCATGATCCCATAGGAAAGCTTAAAAAGACAAATTAGATAAAATAATTGTCATTGCCTTGAAACCATTAGCCTCAAATTTCACCTTAACTCCTATACCATAATGGGTTTTACAACTATCCCATGTAGATAGCATAAAAAATATTTGCAAGTATCTTGCAAATAGTTTATGATACATCTTCAATAATCCATGCATGTTATTTGACTAACAATGCACAAATTTTAAGGCTAAATTCTTCCAATATATTTCATATTCCTCATTGACCTCTTCAAGAATGTAAAGATAATATTTCATTTCATTGATACTATGAATAATCTCATAAATCATGTGCATTGAACCCAATATTCCTACACTTCCATGTACAACTATTTGCCATAGGTATTGATGCTTAAGGTCATTAGATGTATTTGGTGATAATAATATTATAGTTTTAGACAATCCTTGAATTTTCTAAAGCATAAAACATCAGATTATAGATGGGATATCTTAGATGTTTTATTCACATCCTGTTGAATTATTGATCAAATGTTTACCATATGTGCCTAAGTTAGAGACATCTCCATGTTTATACTCCCTATAGAGTACATTCAGTTATACCTAGCAATTGAAATATTGATACTGATTATGTTTTACAATAGTTGAATCTATTAATAAATGGATTAGATTCAATACTAAAAATAATAGTTAAGGAGTTTTAAATTCTTTTTGAGCTTCTAGTAGTATTAGAACTCAATATCTAAACACCATAGGAGACACAATCACCAATTAATTTTTGGATAGAACATCAACTTTTCCTATGAGTTTATATCCTTCCAAGACTATAAGCATTGTAATAAAATATCTCAAATAATAGTTTGGGCCTTATGGACACTTTTCCTACTCATCCTTATAACATCCATTGAAATTAAGCTTTATGTTAATAGGCTTCTTTAATATCTTCTTGTATAAACAAAGTTTAGTCATCATATTCATTCCCTATAGATTTTTTTATATTGAGAATAGAGAATACATGGCACCTAAAATCATCTTTTACCACTAGTTGAAATGACCCCATAGTACCTAAAGGTGCACAAGTATTGAAATTGTTGTTTCATAAATTTCTAACATGCTTATCCCCACAATGAATACCCCTTATAATTTTTTCTATATCTTTTCCAAGATATTCTTGTATAAACAAAGTTTAGTCATCATCTTCATTCTCTATAGCTTTTTTGATATTGAGAATAGAGAGTACATGGCACCTAAAATTAACTTTTGCCACTATTTGAAATGACCTTATAATCCTTGAAGGTGCACATGTTTTGAAATTGTTGTTTCATCAATTTCTAACATGCTTATACCCACAATGAACACTCCTAATTTCTTCTATATCTATTCCACCAACATCATTTTTAAGATGTTGTATTGATAGGAAAAGAAAAATGTAATGAGATCGATCGAGCCTCTATGATAAGAAATCCAATTAATCTAATGATAAAACTAAGTTTTTTTCGTAGATATAATAAACTTAATTTCTCTATGATGCAATTACCACTAACTTAGAAAATTAGATACCTTTATATCAATTGTAATACTCTTCTACATGGGATGCAACCTGTTGGGGTGAATTCTTATTTGAACATACTCCTTTCATATTTTAGTTGTAATCATGAATTTTTAAAGCCAACAAAAAACAATGTGAGATCCTTGTAGGTCATTCTTCTTTTAATAAGGTGTTCTCTCTAGCTTACAATAGATATAACATCCATAATTGAATACCTTTGAAGTTTCATTGACACCAAGGTACTAATACTTATTAATCCTCAAAGAACCCAATTATTTATCCAAATCCAAATAAGCTAAAACTAAAAATTATTTATTTTTCTATTGAAACATTTATAAAAGTAAAATTTATCATATTAATGTTTAAAACCATGATGAAAGATCTTTTCAACTAATATAAAAACAAAAATTTGGTTAGTGTGAGAAAACCCTATGAACTGGGAATTTGCCTTTATACTTTTAATGGTTGCCACTCATTCGGTAGCTTAAAATTATGATGAAGTTGGCCGGAGTGAGGAATAGTGCCAAGGAAGAGACCCTGTAAGTTCATGCCAAAAATTTTCCACAAGGTAACTTTACCAATCCTATTGTTGAAATTTTGTTATTGAGTTTGATAATGCATGCAAGTGGCTATAAGAGAATACTCTAATATAATATTTCATAAATCATATCCCAAATTATACTCTGATCTGATAATGGATTTAGAAGTATTGGCAACCTTATGGCATTAAGATAGAGAATATCTAAAATTTGTAAAAAGGATTTTTTCTTTTTCACTTTGTTGTTGCTCAGCATGCACATTAGTTGAGGTAATTGGTATGTATGAAGATCTTTGCTTGTATTTAAATAGTGGCCTAGATATTTCTCTATCAATGATGAGGCTTCTCTAGAAATGCCTATTTAGGCTGAGTTCCCTGGTATTTCAATGACCTTTTGGCCATTCCTACAAAGTATTGCTTCCACCCTTGAAAAGGTGGTCTGCTTAGAACCAAATAAAATCTATAATGTTCACCCTAACATGTGTGTGTGTGTCAAATTTGATCTTTCCAAGGACATTACTGAGTCTATTGACCTGAATATTGGTGATAAGGTTTTTATACAACATGTTGTGTACATTAATTTACCCAACACCTGCTACCGATATCAATTAGCAGAGCATAAAATTAAATATTGTCTGCTTATGGATGATAAGTTCAAATCATGCAATGCTAGTGCTCCTCCCCCTACTACGACAACTCCAGATCCAAGAGCTAAGAATCATCCAGATGAATGGACTATCATGACAAATAGGAAAAATCATCAACCTAAGCAACCGATGTTGCAGGGAGGTTCTAGTTCCAACTCTTTGGTGTAACAACCCTCGACACCACACATGCTAGCCCTTTCAACTTCCACTGCTCTGGTGCATCCATCTCCCTCAACACCAGGAGGGTCCTCTTTTGTACCTGCTTCAAATGGAGTTTCACCACCTCTAGTATCTTCTTCTTCTGATTATTTTTCTACTTCCATTCTTAAGCAAGCATTACTTGAGGATGTGTCATTCTCCAGGTCCCATCATTCATGTAGTCCGACTCATGATGGGTTACATCAAGAAAAGAGATGTCAAACCAACTTTCTTAGGGAAAATCATGAATGATTTCTCATCAATTCGTTCACTTCCCTAGGAGAGTTGGGAGATACTAAAGATGTTCCCAAGGGAATGAACCTCGATCATCCTCAATGATTTTTTTGTCCTGGAATGTAAGAGGACTGACAAACCCAGTCCAAAAATATAAGGTTCGTAGAGAGATTCAGAATGTTGCTTGCCTGCATGGTAGTTTGAATTTTTTGTGTTTGCAAGAAGTTAAATTTGTTGACTTTATTTTGGATAGTACATGTACCTTTTATGGTCAATAAGTAGGTTTTTATATTCCCATCATACTCTTTGCAAAGGAGGAGATATCACTTTCAATTATCCCAAGTGGCATTCTTGTATTGTCACATGAGGGGTGGACCCTTCAAATCAAGCTGTTTGGATTCTTTTTGAAGTTGGTGGTATCCGTTTTGGTTTGATTAATGTGTATGCTTCTAATAATGCATTAGAAATATGTACTTTATGGCAATGGCTTGCTCTTTCCTTGCATAAAGTGGTTTGGGTGGTGTGTGGTGACTTCAATATAGTGGAGAAATTGGTTGAAAAACTTGGTTTTCTCCCTATGTGTTGGATTATTGTAGAGTGGGAAGCATGGATTTTTAAATAATAAGCTTGGGCTAAGTGACCCTAATTCCTACTTTACATCCTCCAATTTTACTGAGTTGGTGTGGTATACCTGGTACATCTTTCAAGCTAGCAATGCCCATATTTTGAAGTGGATTGATAGATCTATGCTATTTGAACATTCTCATTTTCATTTCCATTGCTTGTCAGCTTCTCTACCCTTTGTTTCAACTATTCCTTATACCACCCTTTATGATCATACTCCATTGTTTTTTCCATTTATTGTTCTCCACCTCCACCTCCATCTTTTCAATTCAAGTCTTAGTTATATCTGAATATTTTTTTGAAACATCAAGCTATGTCTGCTTATATTCACAGGATTTAGAATTTGGTTCCTAGACCAACTAGAATTCATGGTATATTTTCCTGGTGGAATGTAACTATCTCCAGAAAAACTGTTCTTCTCAAGAATTTAGGAGTTGAAGTTGCCAAGTGGAGATGAATCTCTAATGCATCCCTTAAAGCTGATCTATCTTGAGATTTTGTCAGACTAGAAGTGATCCCTCCAAGCTCTATTCTTCAAGCCCAAGTTGCAAGTCTTAGGCATGAGCTTAAAAAAATGAGCTTTATGAAGAAAGGGGAGCTCAACTTCGTGCTTGACTTCACTAGCTAAAAATTGGCGATAGGGTTTCAAAATATTTTTTTTAGAAAATAAAGCCCTTGAGACAAACCATTTAGTTTAATTCTATTCTGGATGCAGGGGTTCATTGGATGTCGCTTCCTGATATTATTAAAGTTTTTCAAATATTATCAATTTTTTTTTGCTTCTCAAGAGTGAACTCCTAAATGGTAGGTTGCAATTCAAGATTCTTGTGTAGTTGTTCTTGAGAAGCTTTCAAGTCTTCAAAAAGAATCTTGTGAACATCCTTTGTAATTGGATGATTTTTGTTGAAGCTTTGTCCAGGATGGTTAATAATTAATCTCTAGGATTAGATGGATTTCCTTGTAAATTTTATAAGGAGTACTAGGACATGGTTGGTCCAAATTTATTGTATGCTTATCAGGAAGCAGTGGCTTTTAGTTCTTTAGGTTCTATAATTAATATGGACAATATTAAATTCATTTCTAAGCAAGGGATCCAGAAATGCTTACCAATTGGAGGCCTATTACTTTACTCAATGTGAGTTACAAAATTATTGCTAAGGATTTTACCTTATGCCTTAGACCTCTGTTGCCATTTATTATATACCCTAAGCAGACTGGATTTTTGTAGAGTAGATACATTCTGGATATTGTAATTTTTTTTTGGAAGGGTATGGAATGGGCTAGAGCTACTCAACAAAATACTCTTTTTATCAAGATTGATTTTGAGAAAGCCTATGATAGGATTGAATGGAATTTCATCCTTACCATGCCTCAAGCTCTTGGTTTTGAGCCACATTTTTTGAGCTTGGTTAGTATGCTTTTTGCGGATGCTTTAGTTGTGCTTACTTTTAAAAAAATTTAGTCTGAATCAATTGGATTGTTTAGATTTTTCAAACAGGCTTGTCCTTTGGCTCCTCTATTCATATTGGCAGCTGAAGATTTTTTATACCTTCTTGCTAACCAAGTGAGTCAAGGCAATATTAAGGCTATTTATTTACCTATAGAATATTCTCAACTCATAAATGGAAATTTTGCAGATGATTATTTTTTGATACTTCACACTCTGTCAAACAAGCACTAGATTGCCTGGATATTTTTTGTAAAGCATCAGGATCTAGCATTCAATGGAGGAAGACCTCATGCTATAGGCAATCCTCTTTGGACCTTCTAAGATGGCTTGAAAGCTTCCAGTGGCATCGAATCCAAATAGGAGAGATGTTTAAATTCCTTGGAATCCCATTTGCATTCCAAAATTTATCTACTATCCTGTGAAATTATGTTTTAGAAAAAATAGAGAAAAAAACTTCCTTTTGGATCACCAAAAAACTTACTCTAACTGTTAAGTTTTAGGTGTGTTCCAAAATTATTGCTACTACTCATGTGTATTATTCATATTTTGGGTCCCTTCTCAAGCTTGCTATAAAAATTTGGAAAAGCTTTTAAGGGATTTTCTTTGGGCTAACTCATCACATAAACAAGAGTTTCATCGAGTTTCCTAGGATATTTGTTGTCTTCCCAAAAAATTAGGAGGTATAAGGTTTTGCTTTGTCTGCTAAATGGATTTTGTGAGCCTTAAGTGGTTATGGAGCTTGGAAATTTTTAATTCAACACCGCATTTCCACTGGTTTACCTCTTGGTAGGAAGGCTTGGAAAGTCTATCACTTCTATTTGACCATAAACAATCATGTAGAGCATAACTTGATTTGATTTCCTATTGTGAGATGTTACTGCCTAGAGATCCAAACTACCTACCACTTGGTGGTTAACTACCTCTTTAGGGTTCCAAATGCATGAAATACCTTTTGATGTCCCTTGGGAGTTGAGGGATTCTATTCTTCTAGCAGGACACACTTTCTTTGCAATTGTCTCCATCTCTTTGATCGATACCTTTATCTCTTGAAGGAAGATACATTGTGGTTGATTTGTTTGTATCATTCTTTTAATTTTGTTTTTTTTTTAGGGACTATCCTTGAGTCCTCTAATGTTCTAATAATTTATCTTCATAAGTATTAGGGGCTAAATATGTGAGTAAGGGAATTTACCTTACCTTATACTATTAGCTTTTCTCCTTATTTTGCCACATGGTGTTGAAGCATTTTGCGGTCTATCTTTTGATTAGTGTCCATTTTCATCTTCTTACTTATCTCCTAGCTCACCCCTCCTAATTCTAGAATAACATCCAACCTTGGCATATGTGTGTACAACACTAAGGTATTATTGGTAGATCCAATGAGGTATTCCCTAGGCTTTGGGTTTTTTTGTAGTTCCTACCTTTAATAGATTGTTACTCTTATTTTTATTTTCCCCCTTGTTTTTTGTTGGTAATCTATTGGCTGATTTACTACTTCCTATTTGTTGCTCTACACAACTAGAGTGGTGTTAGGGATGCTATTTACCTCTTGTAACATAGATTTATTCCTCCCACCATGGAACTGTATCTCTAGTAATTTTGTCTCCATTGTATCCTCCTCATCATCCAAAAGGTCATCAATGGAAAGATTGCCAAACATATTATTTGATACCACTGCATGACTCCTCACTGTCGATCTCTTTTGAATATTTTTTTTGTACCTGAAACCCTTTAGGATTTGTTTCATCTTTTCCATGCTCTAAGATCTTATGTGGGCAGTCTCTTCATGGCATATTCTATAACAAAAAGGTATGTTCTCATAATCCACCTCCTACTCCCATGTTTCCTCTCCAAACTACAGAGTGATCTTTTTGGGAGGGGTTTGTTAAAATCTATCATGACACATATCCAAGCATAAATAGTTTGCTCAAATTAATATGTACTATCAATAACCATTATGAGTGTTCCTAGGGTATTCCAAATTGCCAAAAAATCTACCAAATTCTAAAATTCTATTGGAAAACCAAACAATGTCACCCAAACTGTTGTTGTGGATGACATCTCTTCCTTCACTTTGAATTTAGTATGCTAAGATTTCATAAAGATGACTACCCTTTACAAAAAACATGGCCCCATTGGAATATGTGTTCCCTGTCTTCCTCATAAGCAAAAATAACAAGAAAATAACCTTTAAGGTATGCAGATATTTGGAACTCATCTTTTATTCATAATTTTTTAGCAGCCCATAATTTAAATGTTGAAAGGACTGGTATGAACCCCATAAATTGATACATCAACCCTCTCCTCTCCATGTATTCTATTCCTTTCTGAAAATCCTCCATATTCACCTTCACTATTAGAGAACCATCCATCGCATTTAAACCTCCTGCCATAGTTTTCCTAGGATCCATCTTTGGCATCCTCAAAGGTCTTTGTGGTGCCCTCAAGTTATTAATTACATTTGTTTGGCATTGTTCCCCACAAAGGGTATTCATGAAATTATTTTTTTGGTATCTCCCCTAAATCCCCCATATTAGATAATGGTAATAGTTGGCTCGTTTTGGTAGTTTGCTCTCAGAACAATCTTGTTCATCTTCTTGACCATATTAGTTTTTTCCCATTTAGATCTATCTATGCCATGAAATTTGTTTTTGGTTCTCTTCAACCCTTGTGCTAATTTTTGTTAAAGATTGTGATCTCTCATATCTTTTTGCACTATGAAATAAAAGTGCTTCATGTTTTCCCTTTGCTTTGTGTGGCTTGTAAAAATTGATTGTCTATTGTAATTTGAATCCACTACATTTCCTCGAACTATGTTTTTTCCTTATTGTAATCATCCTCATTGAAAATTTCCTAGGACAACAGGCCTTACCCTCTGGACCTGCCTGAGCATTTGGTGATGAGAAACGAGGAGTTGGTTTTCTACAGGGGGTGTTTATTCTATATGATTGTTGAGCCATCATGAATTTTGGTCTATGATGTGGACGATGATGGGAGTTGTAGGGTTCTGGTGATGTCGGTGGTGCAGTAGAGCAACGTGTGGCCATGATTGCTCACCTATGGATCCTATATGCTTCTAGTGCATACCATCGAGGAGGATAATATTCTCATCAATATGATTGTTTAGGATTTTTTTGACCCCCACTGGAAGGAGATTGTGAGGATGCCAAGAGCGTTGTGTGAGGATTTTTAGCGAAGTGTGTACTCTAACTGGTTCAAGTGTGTGGGCATGAGCAATAACATATGTTTCAATGCCTACGATAACATAGAGGTGCTCGCTTACAGCCTTAGTCGAGGCTCCTGGACTTGGCTTCCCCAGTGAACTGCCATGCATGAGGACCCCAAACGTTTGAGTTTGAAGAGCCTTCCCTTTGAACCTCGGCCTCATAAGGAGGTCTGATTCATTGTATTATTATTATTGTATATGCACCGTGACTAATATAGCAGTATTATATATTTATAAGAAAATAAAATTTTCTTGATTCTATATGCATAAGTGAGTTTAAAAACTCATACGACTATGTGATCTATTCGATTTCGATTCCTTACAAAAGTAAGGAGAATACATGATGAGAATGGATGAGGCTTATAATAAGTAGGTGTATATTTTGCATTTCATTTAGTTAATATTAACATATAATTCTTGTCTCTAGTGAGGCTAATAGTGTAATCACATCTAAGAAAAGCTTGAGAGGACCACAATTAGATAGGACTAGAGTTAGGAGTGGACAGGTAAAGATCTACATTTATTTCTTCTCAACAATCTGGTCCTTTAGGAGAATGAGTGTTAGCAACTATTTCCTATGCTAGGAGGAAGTACTCATAATGAAATTCTCTATTAATAGAAGTGATACCTTGTTAGCAACTACTTCCTATGCTAGAGGAAGTTCTCATAATGAAAGTCTCCAATGATATTTTGTGAGATGTAATAAACATCCCTAATTTTTTTTAATATATATAGAACAATATAAATATGTAAGTTGGAAGGTAAACACTACCGCAATAATTAAAAAATTAAATAATCTTATGCAAACTATTGTAACAACATATTTTGATTGAGAAACACATTCATAACATTGTTACATCAAGTAATAACTCATTGCATACACCTAGGTGTTGTAGGTGAGTTGGAGAGGAGAGGGCAATCCTCCAAGGGAGGTCCTAGGTTCAAATATCCACCCTACCAAAAATATGAATTGGGTATCCAAAATCCAATTGATAATGTTGGTTTGGGCAGGGTCGGGTGCGACTCCCAGGTGACTTTGACGGTGCAGACCAAGGCGGCCCCGCAAGCGGTTTTTTGCTTAAAAATAAATAAATAAATAACTCATTGCATACCATAAGAGAGATGAAATACTAATTCTTTAATAGAGGGAAGTGATGTTATAGGTTTGAAAAATACCAAATACATGGCTACAAATTCTACTGTCCACCAAACAATGTCACACCAAGTTGTTCACCTCTCTACTAAGCGTTGTCTTAAAGATGAAATCTCACCCAAAGCCTTCTAAATGACAATACGGTCATAGGCAACTAGAAATAACCAACACCCACAAGATACCATAGCTATAGGATCTACAAAAAGGTTTGGCTACCTCTAAAAAATTAGGAACAACCACTAAAAATATGCAACTCTATAAAAACGGGTACCCAAGTCCACTAAAACCAAATAAATAATACCCACAACAAGATTCTACTTCCTTTGAAAGTTGCACATCAAATTGTGGTTCGGCTTCATGGCCAAAATGGTATGGTCAGTCATGCCAAGCAATTTTGCATTACACAAAACCTCAAGAACAATTATCAAATATCGAAAAATGAATATCTCATGCACAAAATATTGTTGGCAATTTGAGTTGTTTTATGTTGTCATTGATGTCACATTAATGTCACAAGGTAACATTGAGTTTTGATGACCAAAGCATTCATATTTCGGAGAGCATGGATATATACAGGGTTTTTGTGAAAACCAAGGTAGGTAAAATAAAAGGTTTTATTTAAAACCATGGATGGCAGATTTGAAATGGGTTTTTCTTAAAACCCAGGTTGGCTTTTCGTTTCATCGAAAAAGGTGCCCCGGAGATGGAGATATTCAATTTTGAATATTTGGTTTAAATTTTAATATTTAAAATTTAATTTTAAATTTTAAAATTAAAATTACCTCGACGACGTCATCATCAAAAAGAAATTAATTTAAAAGTGTCACCGACGTTTGCAAAATTAAAGGGAAGTTGCATATAAATGCAAAGGCTTTTATTTCAAAAGCCTTGGAATCGAATGCAAGAGGAGATAAGACGAAAAGCGCCGAAATCTTCGTGTGGTAGCGTGGTCCAACGACGAGCGAGGGGAGTGCAAAGGTTTTTGCTTGTGAAAGAGACGAGGTTCGATTCCCATGGGTTAGAGTTTCGAGCAAGATAATTGGCCCACGTTTTTGTTGACGTGAGCAAGGGGAGAAGGACAAAAGCGCATTCTACGCTCTTCGTCCTATGCGAGCGCGTAGCTCGCATGGTCTTTGGCACCACGGTTGAGGATTGTTTGGGCAGAGACGAGGGTTCGATTCCCTCTAAGAGGCAAGTAACGTTTTTATTAATAAATTTTTTATTATTGCCTAATGTTGGAGGAATAAGGTGATGAGGGTTGATTTGATTTTTTATTGGAAGGCAAGTTTAAAAGCACTTTTAGAAAAGAAGATATTTCTGGTATTTTCCTTTTATAAAAGTATATCATATTATATATCATTGGAAAGCTTATTTCGAGGGCTATTTGACTAACTCATTTAGAAGGAGAAATAAGGTGTATGTAGAGAGATATTTCTATTTTTGTAAAGGGTTTCAAAAGTGAAGATTGTTGTGCTCTTTTTCAAAGTGTGTTGAGTGTGGCAGATTTCCAAAGGGGTTTCTTCACTTCATAAAAGGTATGGGCACATTCTCCTATTGATTGTTTATGGTGGTTGATTTCTGAAATATCATTGGAGGGAAAAGGATTGTTTGTGGTTTCCTTTTCGAAAGTGGTTGGTTGAATGCATCAAGGTTTTCTGAATTGAGAGTTGTGTTTAAAACCTTGTGTTATAAGCATAGTGGTTGAAGCCCATTGGTTGTGAAAGAACTTGAGTTAGAAAAGAACATGAGTATCATTGTTATGTGAGATTTGTGGTTGAGCATTGTTGGAAACATTTGAGTTGGTTGATACATACTTGGACTAGGGTTGTGTGAGAGAGAGTTGTCCCTTGTGATGATTGGTTGAGTTGAGTTGATTGAGCCTAGTCAAGTGATGTGTGAAGTGATTGTTCAAGTTCTATGAAATAAACTATTCCATAATTCTATGTTGAGTTGAGATTGAGGTTAGAACATATTGAGTCTCTAACAATTCTCTTTATGGTTCTATAAGACTTGAGTTGAGTTGAGGTTGACTTGAATTGAGTTGAGAGTGAGATTAGAACATATTGAGTCTCTAACAATTCTCTTTATGCTTCTATGAGTTGATTTGAGTTGAATTTAGATTGATTTGGGTTGAGAGTGAGATTAGAACATATTGAGTCTCTAACAATTCTCTTTATGCTTCTATGAAGTTGATTTGAGTTGAGATTGCCATTCATTGTTGAGTTCATTTTGAGTACTACTTGAGCATGATTGATTGAGCCTTTGAAGAAGGCCTTTGGGATAGATTTGAGGACAATGTTGGGACAGATTTGTGGATAGTTTTGGGCAAGTTCTTGGTGAGCTTGCTAGAGATATTTGGGAAGTGGAGTTTGGGAAGTTTGGGTTTAGAGTAGATTTGGGCAAGTTCTTGGTGAGCTTGCTAGAGCAGATTTGGGCAAGTTCTTGGTGAGCTTGCTAGAGCATATTTGGGCAAGTTCTTGGTGAGCTTGCTAGAGTATATTTGGGCAAGTTCTTGGTGAGCTTGCTAGAGCAGATTTGGACAAGTTCTTAGTGAGCTTGTTGGAGCATATTTGGATAGGTTCTGTGTGAGCTTGTTATTAAATTGGATAGGTTTTTGTGAGCTTGTTATTCAGCATTGGACAAGTTCTGTGTGAGCTTGTTATTCAGCATTGGACAAGTTCTATGTGAGCTTGTTAAGCAGGTTCTATGTGAGCCTATTGAGCAGGTTCTTAGTGAGCCTATTGATAGAGCTTTGGAGGTGATAGAGTATAGAGGATAGAGTCTTAATGGATAGAGATCCAATAGCCAACACAGTTGAAGATAGATCTGAGTGAGGAGTCTTCAAGTGGAGAGAGGTCCACCAGTAAGTGCAACAGAGAGACAGAGTCTTCTAGAAGATCACATAGCCAGAGCAGAAGGGGAAAGAGTTCTCCTTTGGACAGAGATCCATAAACATTGTAATTGGGAGTGATTCCCAAAGAGATTGATTGAGAAAGTTTTAGTAAAATATTTTCTCCGTGGAGTAGCCCACATTGGGTGAACCACGTAAATTGTTGTGTCTCAATTGTGTGGTGACTTGTGCTCTTGCTTACTACTGCTATCTGAGTTATTAATGCACACTGCTATATTTGGTTATTGCAATTAAGGACATTAATTGATATTGGTTTGGAAAGAAAGTAAAAAGTGGTCTTATACTATTCACCCCCCTCTCAGTATAAGCTTGTGTTCTTCAATTGGTATCAGAGTGGGTTCCTTCAAAAAGGCTAACAACTTGAGGGCAGATTCTACAAGAACACAAATGACAAAGAAAGGCAAGAGTAGAAGCATGAGACACAAGAAGAAAAGAACACCTATGGTTATGAAAGAAAAGGAAGAACATCTATTCCTAGGAATAGAAGGTGAAAGAGAATAGTGCTTTGTGTGTGGTCAAAGAGATCACAGATCAGGATATTGCAATGGTTTTAGTGATAGTGAAGATGAAATGATACATCAAGGAAACAAGCATGGTCAAAGAAATCTTGAGAGTTTGTTTGCTATAGAAGATTATAATGACAGTGATGTTGAAGAAGAGGAAGATTTAGATAAAGAAAAGGAGGAAGCCACTCTTAAGGAACTTGTTGAATTGAAAAGAGAAAATTCAGAATTGAAGGATCAAATACAAGAAGATGAGAAATGTAAGACAAAGCTTCTACAGGATATATCTGACTTGAGAGATAAGGTTGAAAAGGCAAGAAGAGTTGAAAAAGGTATGGTTGAACAGTCAAAGGTAAAAGAGATAGAATGTGAAAGGCTTATGGTTACTCTTGAAGAATTAAAAAGGGAGAACTCAGGATTAAGGGTTCAAGCTCAAGAAGATGAAAAAGCAAAAGCAAGGTTTTTACAGGAACTCACCAACTTCAAAATCAAAGTTGAAGAGACAAGGAAAATTGAAGAAAGTATGGCCAAAAAATTAAAAACAAAAGATCTAGAGTGTGAAAGATTAGAGCATGAGATAGTTTCACTAAGGATGGAAGTAAAAGGTTCTAAGGACAAGCTACACAAGTTTGAGGAAAATTCAAGGACCTTGGAAAGGACTATCAATGCACAAAGGTCATCAGTCATCATAACATGACTTAGTTCTAAAGAAGAACAAGGGAAACAGGAAGCACCTAAGTGTTATGAAGAAAGTTCCAAAGTTCCTATGGCTCCAAATATTCAGTTTGGATCTTGTTTTGAGATAGGTGAATCAAGTTCAAAAGAAAGAGAAATACTTGAAGAGGAAAGCAAGGAAGAAATTAAGGAAAAGGATTTAGATACTACAAAGAAGGTTCAAGAATGCAATGCACAAGTTGAAGATGATCATAGGGATAATGGTCAAGAAAGGTATGAGGAACCAAGGCATGAACAAAGGGCTTTTCAAGGACATTATTTTTCTTGTAATGGATTTGGACACAGGGCTATACATTGCAGGGTCTATGGATCAAAGAAATTTGATTTTGCTAGAAGAAACTTCAAAGGAAGAAGGTATGATTTTCAGGGACATTGCTTCTCATGTAACAGGATTGGTCATAAAGCTTTTTAGTGCAAAGGAAATGAGCAACATGGTTTTGGTTTTAGAGCTACACAATTCAGAAGTCATGGTCATAATGGTCATGAAAACAGAGCTTCACAATACAGGGTTCAAGAAAGGAATGGATATGGAAATTACTTCAAGAAAGAATTCAGGACATGGGTACCATCCAAAGGCTACAATATCAAGTGTTTTAATTGCAATAACTTTGGGCATATTGCAAAATGGTGTAGGACTCAATTCCAAATAGGTTCAAGGCAAGAAGGTCAAACAGGTTCAAGGCAAGAAAGTCAAACAAGTTCAAGACAAGAAGATCAAGTAATTCATCAAGAGAAGGATATCAAAAAAACATGGAAGGAAATTGATAGAGGAAAGAAACAAAGTGATATGGGAGTAAAAGTACTCCCACCCCAAAATTAATCACCTCAAGAGAGAAGGTGGTGAGGGGGCTAAACTTAAGAGTCACATATTTTAGCCCCATAGGTGTCCCTTTTGCCATTGATGTCAAAGGGGGAGAGATTTGAGTAAGGGAGAGAGATTTGAGTTAGGGGGAGCAGCCTCCAAAGAGAGAATTGAGTTAGGGGGAGCAGCCTCCAAAGAGAGCATTGAGTTAGGGGGAGCAGCCTCCAAAGAGAGTATTGAGTCAAGGGGAGCAACTTTGATTCTCAGAGATGGTTTTTGCAGTGATTGTGGTTTTTGCTTTAGAGGTGTTGCCATCAATGACAAAGGGGGAGATTGTTGGCAATTTGAGTTGTTTTATGTTGTCATTGATGTCACATTAATGTCACAAGGTAACATTGAGTTTTGATGACCAAAGCATTCATATTTCGGAGAGCATGGATATATACAAGGTTTTTGTGAAAACCAAGGTAGGTAAAATAAAAGGTTTTATTTAAAACCATGGATGGCAGATTTGAAATGGGTTTTTCTTAAAACCCAGGTTGGATTTTCGTTTCATCAAAAAAGGTGCCCCGAAGATGGAGATATTCAATTTTGAATATTTGGTTTAAATTTTAATATTTAAAATTTAATTTTAAATTTTAAAATTAAAATTACCTCAGCGTCGACGTCATCATCAAAAAGAAATTAATTTAAAAGCGCTCATCGACGTTTGCAAAATTAAAGGGAAGTTGCATATAAATGCAAAGGCTTTTATTTCAAAAGCCTTGGAATCGAATGGAGAGGAGATAAGACGAAAAGCACCGAAATCTTCGTGTGGTAGCGTGGTCCAACGACGAGCGAGGGGAGTGCAAAGGTTTTTTGCTTGTGAAAGAGATGAGGTTCGATTCCCATGGGTTAGAGTTTTGAGCAAGAGAATTGGCCCACATTTTTGTTGACGTGAGCAAGGGGAGAAGGACAAAAGCGCATTCTGCGCTCTTCGTCCTATGCGAGCGCGTAGCTCGCGTGGTCTTTGGCACCGTGGTTGAGGATTGTTTGGGCAGAGACGAGGGTTTGATTCCCTCTAAGAGGCAAGTAACATTTTTATTAATAAATTTTTTATTATTGCCTAATGTTGGAGGAATAAGGTGATGAGGGTTGATTTGATTTTTTATTGGAAGGCAAGTTTAAAAGCACTTTTAGAAAAGAAGATATTTCTGGTATTTTCCTTTTATAAAAGTATATCATATTATATATCGTTGGAAAGCTTATTTCGAGGGCTATTTGACTAACTCATTTAGAAGGAGAAATAAGGTGTATGTAGAGAGATATTTCTATTTTTGTAAAGGGTTTCAAAAGTGAAGATTGTTGTGCTTTTTTCAAAGTGTGTTGAGTGTGGCAGATTTCCAAAGGGGTTTCTTCACTTCATAAAAGGTATGGGCACATTCTCCTATTGATTGTTTATGGTGGTTGATTTCTGAAATATCATTGGAGGGAAAAGGATTGTTTGTGGTTTCCTTTTCGAAAGTGGTTGGTTGAATGCATCAAGGTTTTCTGAATTGAGAGTTGTGTTTAAAACCTTGTGTTATAAGCATAGTGGTTGAAGCCCATTGGTTGTGAAAGAACTTGAGTTAGAAAAGAACATGAGTATCATTGTTATGTGAGATTTGTGGTTGAGCATTGTTGGAAACATTTGAGTTGGTTGATACATACTTGGACTAGGGTTGTGTGAGAGAGAGTTGTCCCTTGTGATGATTGGTTGAGTTGAGTTGATTGAGCCTAGTCAAGTGATGTGTGAAGTGATTGTTCAAGTTCTATGAAATAAACTATTCCATCATTCTATGTTGAGTTGAGATTGAGGTTAGAACATATTGAGTCTCTAACAATTCTCTTTATGGTTCTATAAGACTTGAGTTGAGTTGAGGTTGACTTGAATTGAGTTGAGGTTGATTTGAGTTGAGAGTGAGATTAGAACATATTGAGTCTCTAACAATTCTCTTTATGCTTCTATGAGTTGAGTTTAGATTGATTTGGGTTGAGAGTGAGATTAGAACATATTGAGTCTCTAACAATTCTCTTTATGCTTCTATGAAGTTGATTTGAGTTGAGATTGCCATTCATTGTTGAGTTCATTTTGAGTACTACTTGAGCATGATTGATTGAGCCTTTGAGAAGGCCTTTGGGACAGATTTGAGGACAATGTTGGGACAGATTTGTGGACAATTTTGGGCAAGTTCTTGGTGAGCTTGCTAGAGCAGATTTGGGCAAGTTCTTGGTGAGCTTGCTAGAGCAGATTTGGGCAAGTTCTTGGTGAGCTTGCTAGAGCATATTTGGGCAAGTTCTTGGTGAGCTTGCTAGAGAAGATTTGGGCAAGTTCTTGGTGAGCTTGCTAGAGCAGATTTGGGCAAGTTCTTGGTGAGCTTGCTAGAGCAGATTTGGACAAGTTCTTAGTGAGCTTGTTGGAGCATATTTGGACAAGTTCTGTGTGAGCTTGTTATTCAACATTGGACAGGTTCTATGTGAGCTTGTTATTCAGCATTGGATAGGTTCTGTGTGAGCTTGTTATTCAGCATTGGACAGGTTCTGTGTGAGCTTGTTATTCAGCATTGGACAAGTTCTGTGTGAGCTTGTTAAGCAGGTTCTATGTGAGCCTATTGAGCAGGTTCTTAGTGAGCCTATTGATAGAGCTTTGGAGGTGACAGAGTATAGAGGACAAAGTCTCAGTGGATAGAGATCCAACAACCAGCACAGTTGAAGACAGATCTGAGTGAGGAGTCTTCAAGTGGAGAGAGGTCCACCAATCAGTGCAGCAGAGAGACAAAGTCTTCTAGAAGATCACATAGCCAGAGCAAAAGGGGAAAGAGTTCTCCTTTGGACAAAGATCCATAAACATTGTAATTGGGAGTGATTCCCAAAGAGATTGATTGAGAAAGTTTTAGTAAAATATTTTCTCCGTGGAGTAGCCCACATTGGGTGAACCACGTAAATTGTTGTGTCTCAATTGTGTGGTGACTTGTGCTCTTGCTTACTACTGCTATCCGAGTTATTAATGCACACTGCTATATTTGGTTATTGCAATTAAGGACATTAATTGATATTGGTTTGGAAAGAAAGTAAAAAGTGGTCTTATACTGTTCACCCCCCCCTCTTAGTATAAGCTTGTGTTCTTCAAACATCACATTGGAAACCAAACACACCAAAATATCCGAGTTATTAAATCACCAATGCATTTCTTGGATGAAAATGCCATATCTAGCTAGGATGGGTCTTTCACCATCAAAACCTAAAGAGTTGAAGAGGTTTTCCATCCTCCACAACTTGCAAATAAAAATCTTGGATACATTCTAGCAGCATCTCCCTAAGTTGTCAATTCTCATATCATAAAAATGGGATCCAAAACCCACTTTTAAAGAGCTTGGTGAGGAGTTAGGTTTTTTCTCAATGAGAAATTAGGTGTTCGAAAATAAACATTACTTTATCTTCACAAAAGCTCACTTCTAAAATATTTCATTTTCTCCGTTTTTGGTGCACTTTATTGAAATATTAAAATATAACATTACACTTAAGTTACTTTATAACTTAAGTGAAATATTAAATTAATCAAATTTACACACTAAATGCCAAAATAAAATGAATATTATCCAAAAAAACCATAAACCTCTGCAATTGACTGGATGTTGAAAACTGGAAATACCACTTACTAAAAATAGTATATTCTATAAATAGTACCAAAACTCAAAGATCATGGAATTGAAAACATGGGCTTTCCAAGCCAATGAGCTTCCTAACCATCACCAAATAGCCTACGAGAACTCTAAAATAGGCTAACGGGTGTCAAACTATCTAAGTTTAAGAAGGGGATATTACAATCCTCCCTCTCCAAAATTGCTTGTCCTCAAGCAATTGCAGATCTGGGTGATGTAAAATCTTCTCACTCTCCCATGTAGCATCCTCTACTAGCATATTATTCCTCTTCACCAAAGCTTCTCTAAATGTCCTCCTCCTAAGGGAACACTCTCTGTAGTCAATAACTGCTTTAGGGATCAATATTAACTTCCCTTCCTCATCTAAAGGAGGTAACTCTATAAATTGTACCATGTTATATCCAAGTGCCTTCTTGAGGCATGACACATGAAAGACATTGTGCACCCTACTACTCTTAGGTAACTCCAAATCATATGCCACCTATCCAATCCTCTTGGAGATCCTGAATGGCCCATAAAATTGAGGCCTAAGATTCTCTTCTCCACTCCTTTTGATATTGGATTGTCGGTAGGACTACAAGCGCAAGTAGACCATGTCTCCTACTTTGAAAACTGATAAGGATGCCACTTGCATTATCAATGATGTGACCCGGGTTCAATCCCTATTGTGGATGTGTACAATAAGTATTATTCTTCTCTTTTACATACTCAATATCAAAATCATAAGCCTACAACTTGCTGAACCATTTTTTTTCCTATCATTGAGATATTTTTGATTCAAGAAATGTATGAGGCTGTTATGATCAGTTCTCACCATAAACCTACCTACCACTAAGTACTATCTGAATTTAGCAAAAGCATACATGATGGCTAACATTTTATTGTCATAAATATAATAAGTCCTTTCTCCATCCCTCAAATTATTTCTCTCATAAGATTTAGGATGCTTATTTTGCATCAATATAGCTATAATGCCTTCCCCCTAAGCATCACAATGAAGCTTAAATGGTTTAGTAAAATCTGGAATGGCCAAAACAAGACATGTGCTCATAAGTTGTTTGAAGTTATAAAAGGTCTTCTATGCTGATTCAAACCAAGTAAAAGCTCTCTTTTTAGTCAAATCTGTAAGTGGAGTAGCTATTTGTGAAAAAACCTTGATAAAATACCTGTAAAAACCACACAACCCAAAGAACCCCTTCAACTGTGTAATATTGGTAGGTGGTGGCCAATATAGAATTGCTTTTATTTTCTATGGATCCACACTAACTCCCTATGAGTTGATTATGAATCCAAGGTATAATAGTTTTGTCATCCCAAATTCACACTTTAACTCTTTGGCAAACAATGATTCGACCTCAAGGATTCCCAAAACCTCATCTAAATATTTCAAATGCTCTTCCCATTATTTGTTGTAAATTAAAATATCATCAAAGAATATTAATACAAACCTACGTAACTATTTTCTAAAAATCTTGTTCATGCAGGATCGGAAAGTAGCATGTGTATTGGTCAATATGAAAGGTATGACCAAGAACTCAAAGCTGCCAAAGTGACACTTGAAAGCTATTTTTCAATATCCTCCTCTCTGAACTGAATCTGATGATAACCAAATCTCAAATCTATCTTGGAAAAATGCACTGCACCATGTAGCTCATCAATGAGCTCATCAATATGAAGGATGGGATACCTATTTTTAATCATTTTTTTATTCAAAGATCTATAATAAATTCACACGTGCATGGTTCCATCCTCCTTCTTCACCAATACCATTGAATAAGCAAATAGACTCTTACTTGGTCTAATGTGCCCCATCTCAAATAGTTCCTTAATAGTCTTTTCAATCTTATCCTTGAGTCTTTTAGGATGTCTGTATGGGGTAGTGATAATGGGATTTGCACCCTCCTCTAATTCTATCACATGCTCAATACCTCTATCAGAAGGTCTCCCTAGAGGTATGCTACTAAAAACCTTACTTCACTTGGTAAGCAAAGCCTAGATCTTCGTATGATAAGAATGTTTCACCTCTTCTATAATTGTGGGTATGATCACACACACTACTACCCACTCCACCTGATCATGTCTAAATAGTCTCTCTATTCTTTTGAATGAGACTACTCGTGGTCCTCCATTTGACATCCCTCTTAGAACCATATTTTTCCCTTCAGATTTTAATTTCAATTCCATAGTCTAAAAATAGAGTACCACATCACCTAAAGAGTGCAACCACTAAATACCCAACACAACATGTGTCTTCGATGCTAACAACATAGAAATCATCTATGATTTTGTGGTTGCCCAACTGAAGACCCATCTGTGAGATTTTTCTAGTACATGTAATGGTGAATCCATTTGCTACCATCACCCTAAAACCATTCACCTCCTCAATTTTTATTCCTCTATGAGCAAAAACCCCCTCATCAATGAAGTTATGTGTGAATCTTGTATCTATCAATGCCACAACTCGTTGCCTTCCTAACACTCTTTGTATCCTCAATGATTCATTCCTTTGAAAACTATGGAGTTGTGCAAGAGTTCCTTAACCTTTTATCTCCTTTTTAGACTCTTCTAATGACTTCTCTTCTTTTTCATCCAGATCAGATTGTTGGTCTGAGTTTTCAATTGTTGATTCATCAGCTGAATAGTATTCTATTTGATTGGATTTTGTCTTAACAACACATATATCCCAAAGCCCATGGTTATTTGCATGTGAAGCATAAATTTTTCTTCTTAAGTCATTTAATGCCTCATAATCAGTCTTTGGAATTTATCTCTTATGCTGATTTGCTTCTTTCTAAAAATATTTTTTGTTCTCCTTTCCTATAGAGGGTTTGGTCTAAAATTTAGATCTAGGAGCAGCCAACTCCATGTTCCTTGTTTTATTCATAGCTTATTGCAAGGTTGGTGGATCAAATGCTTTAATCCAACCCCTGATAGGCTCCATGAGTCCCTCACTAAAAAGGACTACTAATATCCTCTCTATGATTCCCGAGACCATCACTGAAAGTCTCTAAAATTTTGCTATATAAGTCTCCAAGGATCCATATTGTTTCAACTGAGCTAACTCCCTGAAATGTAACTCTGGGTCCTTCTTGTCAAACCGTTCGATGAGCTTCTGAGTAAACTCATCATATGTAGTAATAGCTCTATGTCCCAAAGTTGTAAGTCCATGATACCACCACTTGTGTGCAATCCCCTCCAAATGCAAAGTGGTGAACTTGATTGCTTTCTCTTCATGCATTGGTCTAAGAGATATATAGTTTTCTAGCTTCTGGAACCTAGATGTACACTTATCACTCCCATAAAAATGAGCCAAGGTAACCTTACTTAGTACCTATTGCAAATATTTTTGTATTGTTGTTCCCCTCTGTTCAGTCCATGTTCCACCTTTGCTCTTCTTTTGGTTAATGTATTTTTTGATGGAGAAATGATCCTTGATCTCTTTCGGTAAGGTGTCATACTCAGCATATGCATGTCTCAACTCATAAACTAAAGGAATTTGGGTGTAGCACCCTAAAATTGGCACGGTTAAAACATTAGTAAAAAGATAAAATATTAAAATTTGAATTTCAACCCCAAACTGCCCGTTAAACCGCCTTTTACCCGCTTTCCCCATTTTTTGTGCCATTTTTAGGATTTGTTTTGACCGTTGGACGATATCGTCGCAGATTAGACGAAATCGTCCCCGATCTGACGAATTCGTCTGGAACAGAACGTCCAGACGATTTCGTCCCAAAACCAAATTTTCATAATTAGCTTCTGTTTCAACGGCCTCTCCAACTCGGGAAGAAGCGTGTCTATGCGGTTGGAGATTTCCCTGTTGGAGATCTCCCAGATTGGGATGATCCCCAACCTCCCAAACCTCTTCCTAATCCTATATAAACTAGGATTTTTCTAGTTTATCCCCCTGCTTGCCTCCTGCCTAATGCTTGCTGATTCTCCCTGAACCCCCAACCCCTTAGTTGACGGATTTCATTGCAGAGTTAGCTCCTCATTCCCTCGCACTATTTTGCTTGCATTTGGTATTTTTGTATTTTTATTGTAGGAACTCTACTATTTTTTAGTCGAAGCTAGCTTGGATCGTCGCAAACGATCTCGGATGATTTCATACGATTGGAGGCGATCCTGACTGTAGTCCAGATTGAGAGCAGTCCGAGTTTAGAGTTTGCATTTTCTTAGCTGTTTCTGCATTTTTTATATCATATCTCTGCACTGTTTTAAGTTATTATGTTTTATGCATCTTGGAGTTCACCTCATTTAGTATAATTGCATGATAAAGATAAAATCAATCATTAAATTTATTGCATTTCCTTATCTATTATTATAATCTATTATTTAGGCATGTTTGCTATTATTTCTACCATTACCCCTTGCTTCTGCATTTGCATATTTGGTATTTCGTGTCTATTTTTGTGATTGCAGGTTTCTAACGAATTCGTCTTACGAATTCGTCAGATTTCAGACGATTCTGTCTGATTTCAGATGACCTTCTATGATTTGGGATGATCTCGAGCAATATCAGATGATTACGTACAAACTGAGACGATCTGAACTGCTACAAGACTCAGAATCTCCATCAGACATCCGAAATCAGGTATGATTTCTTCTAGTTAGCATATTCTCTATTATTTGCATCTATTTCTATTTTTGTATTCATTTAAATCAGCATTGGCATATAGAATAGATTAGATTCATATCGGCCAAACCTAGGAGTTGAATGATCAAACATAAAAATGAACACATCAAACACCCTCTCAACCTAGGCGTGGAAACTGCCATTCAAAAGTTTCCTGGTGAACCCACCATCCGTCAAAAATTCACCCTTATACACCTCCCCCGAGAGGCGGGACCTTCGAAAGGCCTCTCAGTCCGAGGTATTGTCCCATCCTTTTCACATCCCCCTTTCGGGCGCGGATCCTATAGCTTGAAGGTAAGGGTGCGAAAAATTTGGAGCGATACATTTTGGTGAACCCGACGTGAAACAGAAACCTTTTGAAAACAAAACCATTTTAAAAACTAAAAAAATAAAAATAATAAAAACCAAAAACATAAATGCATTTAGACTTAAGAAAATTTGCATGTCATATTTAGATGGTAGACTATAATAAAAGAAGAGTTGTCACTATTAATGTTGAAAATCAATTAGCAGCTATAGAGATCACTTCTGTGCTTAGAGTACCTCAAACAAATAGGGTCCAACCTTTGTGGGACGAACTTGATAGGAGATTGAATCTCATTTCATCTAGAGCAACCGAACTTAGGCAAATCAAGAGGTTTGTCCTAGATAGAATCCTGGATCCCGATCAAGTGATTTTGTATCATGAACTTGAGAGAGCTTGCCATAGGTGGTTAGCAGATAAAAGAGCCCTTGTGTCTTCGAGTTGTATACCTTTGAGGAATACCTTGATAATGCAGCTGTAGTGCATAAATTTTTGTCTCGTGTAGAAGACCAAGAGGTCATTCTCACGGATAGAAAGAGATGGAATAGAGTTCCCAGAGCTGTGTTATATCGAGAGTATTGCCATGAGATTTATTTTTACAAAACAGAATCTGAAACAGATAATATCACCATAGCACACTTTGTTGACTTCTTGAAAAACAATTTCCAATTTGAAGAGGAGCACTTTATGACTCCTGATGAACTTGATCCTATCAATGATATCTATAAACTATTTATAGAAAACTAAGCTATTATTTTATTATTGTTATTTCTTGTATTTAGTGTGTTGTTTATTGTCTTTATAAAACAAAAACAAAAACAAAATAAAATCATAACAAAAAAATCAAAACATTTTCTTTTAAGTATTATAGTAGGTATATAATTAAAATATATACCTCCCAAGATCTGTTGCAAATATATTAATATATATTTGCTAAAACCTAAATTTAGACACAATGACTAGACTCGGGAATGGAAAACAAATTGAAGTAGAAGAGGATTGGTTAGGAAAAACCAATAAACCGAGATGCCCTTCTTGAAGACCCAATTCAAGAAGAAGGAACCTTAAACCAACAAGAAGAAGAATTTGTGGACGCAAATGAACAAAAAGAAAATGATAGAGAGGAAGGATCCTCATCTCCTAAAATAACTCCAAAAGGATCTGTTACTTTTGAGAACATGGACCATTTTTGGAAATTTCTCAATAATAATATTGGCACCCTTAATAGAGCGAGTTCATATGGATAAAGATCAAATTAGTGACACTCAAGCAACCCTAGAAGACATATATCACACACGCACTAATCCTTTGTCCTTTGTTGATCAAGAGAGTGATCAAGTGGACCGTCCAATTTGGACATGGCTGCTATAATCCAAAACATGCAACAACAACGAGGCTACCCAACCACCTAGAGTGCATGTTACCAAGCCAAGGGTTATTCCCACACAAAAGAAACCTTCATTCACTGCTCTATTTCGCCAAGCTATTGATCAATATACCTCAAATCAACAAAAGCCTAAAACAAAACCAAATACCAATTTCCAACAATCTGGGATACAACATAATGCTACAACGAATCTTCTTCATAATACTCTTCCTACCAACCATTTGCATAACAGTAATATAGCATCTAATCCTTATGTCCCGCCTTCCTACGGTCACAAGACCCATACTCATGTACCATCAAACCAATATGGTGGACAAACTGGTAATTTGGAAGCCATGGTGAAACAGTTAGTCTCTCGCATGGACCAGATAGATCCCTACCGTCCCTCATACAATTATCGAGAGATGTGTAGTCAACCTCTAGATCCTATAGTTGTAGCACAACCATATCCCAAACACTTTCCTATGCCTGTCCTACCTATATATAAAGGAACTGAAGATCCCATAGAGCATCTTCGTATGTTTAGGATAGCATGTCATGACATATCACATGATGATTTGCTATTACTAAAAATGTTCCCGAAAAGCTTAGGGGGGATGGCATTGGAATGGTATTATCAATTACCTACTCATTCTTTGAGAAATTTTGAAGAGACCGTTGAGTCTTTTGTGCATCAATTTAGTGCCTATATCGAAAGGCATGTAACCATTAAATATTTGTACAACCTAAAACAAGACAAAGATGAGTGTTTTGCTGACTTCTTAGCTCGATGGAGACAGTTGATAGGAAAATTACACTTTGTGTTACCTTATCGGGAGATGTTGGATATTTTTATCAATAATTTACAAGAACAACTATCCTATGAATTATCAACTGCTACTTTGACTACCTTCGATCAAGCTATAGACTTAGCTCGAAGGGTGGAAGATGCTCTTATTAGAAGAGGTCAGCTCAAAAAGAAAGATGATGAGAAAACATCCAGAAATCAATATAAAAATAAACAAGTTGTGGGTGACGGAGTCACTGATAGCAGAAACATTGCTAATGTTAACACTGCGAAAACAACAGAGAAGTTTATATTGAAACCTCTTGATAAACCACCCCGAGAATTTACTAGGTTAAATCAACCTTTATCAACCATTCTCCCGCAATTACTAGCACGAGGCTTGATCCAATTACCAGCTATCCAGGAACTTGATCCAACTATACCCGGATACAGAGCTGATTTATATTGTGATTTTCATAGAGGACCTGGACACGCTACCAACTCTTGTAAAATATTAAAACATAAAATACAAGATTTGATTGATAATAATGAGATGGAGGTGCAAGCCTTCCAACCTAAACAAAATCCTTCTAATAACGCTCAAAAGAGCATTCCCCAAAATCAGAATCGAGAATGCCAATCAATCATTGGACATATTTCAACATCCTTTACCAAAACATGGTAAAGAGGTGGCCAATCAAATTGAGCATCACAATGTTCCTCCTCCTACCCGATATGTAGGGACTATTAGTGGACAATTACTCGTTCATGATCCTCAAATATTTGACACAACTTTATCCATAGTTACGACCAGACCTCTACATAATATTCGAATACTTGATCTTAGTGACACCGAATATGAGGATGAAAGTGACATGGAAATCACTTCAAATCAATTGAATAGTTCTGAAGATGAATCAGATCCTATTCAACCTATCCCAAGTTCTATGGTTCCAGAAGAACCATTTCCTCGAAGAGTCACTACTAGACCATCTTCTCACCAAATAGTTTCTAATGAACAAGCTATAAATGCTAGACCAAGACCTATTCATCATCCACAAAATAATATTGTAGGAACCATCGGAGCCGTTACCAGACAACAGGCTCAAACCTCTCAACGGGATCAAACTCAGAACGATGGATCAGCCCCATTTGTTTTGAAAAATCCCAATAAAGGGAATTATGCGTCTAATGTTCAACCTAAACCTCCTTACAATATTAATGAACAATTATCCAATACTACGGCCAGAATTTCCCTTTTGGACCTGTTAAGATCTTCTCCTACACATAGGGATGAATTAATGCTTACATTGAGCCAAATGATGGTACCACAAAATATTCAACTTGAAGCCATGTCCAATACTATCATCACTCGAGAAGTCGATTGTATTGACTTTCGAGATAAAGATATCCCGCAACATAGTTTACATAAGGATAACCCCTTATATATTACTGCCCTAATTGGAGATGTAGTTGTTAAACGAGTCTTGATTGATAATGGTTCATCTTTAAACATATGCACTTTTGACTTCTACCAACGATTCGGGTTTAGAAGTGACGAAATGAAAAGAAGCGATATGATTATAAAAGCCTTCAATGACGAGACACAAGAAACGTGTGGAGTCATTACTATACCCTTGCAAGTTGGTCCTAGAACCCTAGATACGACCGTGTTTATTGTACACTGCCCTGCATCGTACAATATACTTTTGGGTCGCCCTTGGATCAATGCGATGCGAGCGGTTCCCTCCACTTTACATCAGTGTGTTAAATTCGAATTTAAAAACCAGTTGGTTACCATTCATGGTGATCCTAGACCTTTTGATATGTGTGCTTTGGCAGAACCTGTTGGAGTTCAATTTTGTCCTGCCCTGTCATCCACACATCCTAATTCTTATCATCCATCCAAACGTGTGAAACACACACCCATAACATCATCTACTCTTTCAACTACACCTATACATATAGCTCAACCATCTTCTGAACCAACCACATTAGGACCTCGAAACGATCCTAAACCGACAACCAATGCTTCTTGTTTTAATCCTATACCTTCCATACCTATAGATTCACCCATCAATATCCCTATGACATCTACATCCACTACTGGCATCCTTTCTACACCCGACGATGTAGGAAATGTTCCTTCTACCTCTTATGCTCTTATTGATGAGCTCTTACCCGATTTATCTACAATTCTTATATCTAAGGAAGCCAACAACTGCCATGCAGACTTCCCTCCTTTTAAATAAACTCCCACCCTCTCCTCGTACCTTGGGCCTCCCACAACCTATGGGAAGTATCTACCAAGTCGGGAGTTGTGCTTTTATTTATAAAGGATATGATTGGGGAAGAATACCCAGAAACATTAAGACACATTGTGATGGATATGCTAGATGCTATTTTGCTAATGATTATCTTAAAGCTAAGCCCATAATGCTTAAATTGGGATATAAAGGGAAAGGTTTGGGACCTTTCCAAAATGGTATGAAAGAACCTTTTGAGGTAGAACCAGTGGCACTTGCCCGATGTGGTGTGGGCCTATTTTCTAGTAAAGGTCAGCCCTTTCCATTTGAGGATGATGATCATCTCGTATGTTATCAAGATTATCTAGATAAACAAGATTCTTTGTGTCTAAAGAATAATTCTTTTACCTGCAATATGCTATCCATAGCCTACCCTGAAATGATTGCCGAATCCGACGAAGAGTTGGAAGGGGATATTTTCCATGATGTCTCCATTGAGGAATTGTTACATAACGAATTTTATTTTGATGGCTCTATACCTAGTATAGCTCAGCTTGAGGCCTCGACTCCTCAAGACGAATTATCCAAGCTAACCTTGGAAGAATTACAAGAATTAGGTGTTTCATCCGCCCCACCTAATTTTGAGAGAGATTTACATATGGAAGTTGAAAACGTTATAAAAATTAACATTGGAACCGAACATAACCCTCACATAATCAATATTGGATCAGAATTAAGTCAAGAAAAACAAGATAAATACATTTCATTTCTTAAAGACTATGAAGATGTCTTTGCTTGGACATATGAAGACATGCCGGGTTTGGACCCTTACGTAGTTATGCATCATCTAGTAGTCCATCCAGGATGCTAAACACTGTTAAACAGAAACTCGAGAAAAATGCATCCTAAAGTGGCCTTACTAGTCAAAGGAGAACTAGAAAAAACTGTTGAAAGTCATTTTTATACAAGCCATTGATTATGTCGAATGGATCTCAAATGTAGTTCCAGTAACTAAGAAAGAAGCCACTAAAGTTAGGGTTTGCACCGATTTCAGAGACATTAATGTTGCATGCCCTAAAGATGATTTTCCTCTTCCCAATATGGATCAGATCATTGACTTTATTGTTGGAAGTGGAATGATATCCTTAATGGATGGATTTTTAGGTTATAATCAGATCGGGATAGCTCCTGAAGATCAGGCCAAAATAGCCTTTATTACCCCTTGGGGAACCTTTTGTTGGAAAGTGATGCCATTTGGCTTAAAGAATGTGCAACCTATCAACGAGCTATGACTTATATCTTTCATGATATGATGCATGATATCCTACATGATTATGTAGATGATATCATAGCTCGTTCCATCAAAGAAGATGATCATTTAAATGACTTAAGAAAAGTATTTGATCGGTTAAGGGAATATCTTATCCGACTAAATCCAGCTAAATGCATATTCGAAGTTAAGTCCGGTAAATTATTAGGGGTTATAGTTTCTTTACGTGGCATTGAAATTGACCCTCTCAAGATCGTGGCTATCACGGATATGCCCGCACCCACCAATATATCAGAATTACGAAGTTTACAAGGTAAGCTTCAAGCTATTCGCCGCTTCATCGACAAGTTGGCAGACAAAACTGGACCCTTTCTTAAGCTTCTTAAGAAAGATGTCTCTTTTCATTGGGACGAAGAATGCCAAGAAGCATTTGGACTCCTTAAGCAATATCTCCTTCAACCACTAGTGCTTTCCCCACCTAGATCTGATCGTCCTTTTATCTTGTACATTTTTGCTTCTGATTACTGCCTTAGGAGCTATGTTAGCTCAGCTTGACGATGAGAAGAAAGAACGCGCTAATTATTACATTAGCAGAACCTTAATCAATTATGAAACTCGATATACCACATTAGAGAAATTATGTCTAGCAGTCGTATTTTCTACACAGAAACTATGACATTATATGCTCAGTCAGAAAACGTATGTTATTGCCAAATTCGACCCTTTGCGATATCTCATGAGTCGACCGTATTTATCTGGTCGCACGGCCAAGTGGGTTCTTGCGCTAAGCGAGTTTGAACTCACGTTTATAGGACAAAAGTCTGTTAAGGGTCAAATCATAGCAGATCAATTAGCTGCTGCACCCTTAGAATCTACTCATCCCATCATCATTGAGTTTCCTGATGAATGCCTTAAACTAGAGGCGAGACCATCCCGAGCAATGGTCCCTATACTTTGATGGAGCCCGATGCATGAGTGGGGCTGGTGCGGGTATTATTTTAATATCTCCGCAAAAACATCTTATACCTCTGTCCTTCAAATTAACATTTGCTTGCACCAATAACATTGCTGAATATGAAGCTCTTATCCTTGGATTACGAGCTGCCTTGGCATTGAAAATTAAAATTTTATTGGTTTTTGGTGACTCCCAACTTGTCATAAACCAAATCAATGATGTTTATCAGACCAGAGATGATAAATTACGCCCATATAAAGCATATGTTTTGCAGTTATTATCCTTGTTTGATCAAGTTACTTTGGAAGCTATTCCTCGAACTAGCAATCGTGCGGCTGACGCTATGGCTACAGCTGCATCTCTTTTACCCTTGGAGTTAGATGATGAATATGCTACCATCATTATTCGTCGACTCCAGGAACCCGCTTCAAGAAAATCATGCTTAGAACCTTTGGATGTGTTTCTTATCAACGAAACAACTCCTGAACCATGGTATACTGATATATTTAATTTTTTGCAGAAAGGAACCTTCCCTGATGGTTGTACTAGCAACCAACGTAGGTTATTACGTCGACAAGCAAGTCGCTTTGTGATTATTGGTAATACCTTGTACAGAAGATCTTTTGAAGGCATCTTATTGAGATGTTTGAATCTAGAAGAATCCAGATCAGCTTTGAATGAAGCCCACAATGGATCTTGTGGGGGACATTTTAGTGGTAGCGCCATTGCTAAGAAACTCCTTCGGATAGGATATTTTTGGCCTACCATGGAAAATGATGCACATAATTATGTGCGACATTGCGACAAGTGCCAGAAACATGCTGACCTTGTCCATGCGCCTGCACAAGAACTACAGGCTATTTCATCTCCTTGGCCCTTTTCAAAATGGGGCCTAGACATCATTGGAAAAATCAACCCTGTGTCATCCGATGGACACAAATTCATCATAACCGCCATTGAGTATTTCATGAAGTGGGTTGAAGCTATGCCATTAGCTTCTTGCCTTTGGAACACAAGTTTCCAAATTTATTTTTAATCAAATTATTTGTAGGTTTGGAATTCCTGCCAATCTCATTTCAGATAATGGGACTTGTTTCAAAAATAAAGATGTTAAAAAATTATGTCAAAAATATAAAATTCAACATCGTTGGTCCACTCCCTATTATCCTCAGGGTAATGGTCAAGCAGAAGCATCTAATAAAACCTTAATCAAAATTCTCAAAAAATTGGTCAATAAATCCGGTCGAGATTGGCACATTCAATTATATCCTGCTTTGTGGGCCTATCGAACTAGTGTTCGAACCCCCACCGAAACTTCACCTTTTGTCTTGGTTTATGGTGCTGAAGCCATTTTTCCCTTTGAATTAGAAGTTCCTTCTTTAGCTCTACTACTTCAAGATACTTGAAGTAGGGGATGAATATCGTGCTTTGGCAGATTTAGTCAGCTAGAACTTCTAGATGAAAAGTGCATCAATGCTTTGGAGCATCTTTGCGCCTACCAAAACAAGCTTAAGAGAGCATATCTTAAGAAAGTTCATCCTCGATCCTTTGAGATCGGTGACCTTGTCTTAAAAGAAAATAAAAAAAATACTAATGCAACTACAAGCCTTAAAGGTAAATTTGAGCCCAAATGGCTTGGACCATATGTCATCATTGCTAAATTTGGATCGGGAGCATACAAATTATCTACCTTAGATGGTAAAGAACTTAAAGAACCTATGAACATTATGCATCTTAAACGTTACTATGCATAAAAATTGGTCATTTCATCATTGTATATATTTGTTTTGCATATTATTTCCTTTTAGTCACTTATTTAAAACATTTCAAAAAACAATTATCTTGTATTTCTTTTAATTCATCACTTAAAATTAAAAACATTCAAAATCATCAAAATCTTCAAAAACATCTTTTATTTTGTACTTCTCAAATTGTGAAGTATTGCAGTTATATTTTTAGTTATTTTGGATAAATTAGCATTTATTTGGAATCCCGCACTTTCACATTCACATGAATAAATATCTTGATTTTATTTGGTATGATTATTAATCTCTCTTATATCAAAGTCCACGGTTGAATTAAATAAAGTTTTGAGCATAGAGAACTGATCTTGTTATTTACTTGAACCAAGTATATCTTTTCACATTAAAATGATTTCATTGCAAATTCGATATGATGCTACATAGTAGAAGCTGGTTTCCTGAGCGAAAAGTTTCCCCTGCTATCCTATCATGCACATGGTCTAGAATCTTTGAGAATTGACAAAAGGACAAGCTCACCCCTACCCAGAATAAAAATCCCTTGCTCTACAGCTAATCCGAGCAAGTATCCCTAGCATAGGAAGAAAAGAAAAAGTTCAAGAAAAAGAGAAAAAGAAAAAGGTTATTTTATATCATCACCACAATATTTCAGCATTTTCTCAAATATCAAGCAACAATACAAAAGTACAAAAAAAAAGAAAAAGAGAGAAGCGAAAGAGAAAAGCAAAATGCAATAAAATCCTTTCCCTACCCCTTGAAAAGAAAAGAAGGGTGAATGAGCTTGAATCCCTGGAATTCTCAATTATTCGAAAACTGTGAGGTAAGCCCCATAACAGGTGGTTTGTGCCCAACCCGCTTGGCCTTGGGTAATCCCTAGCGTGGCGATATGTCTATCACATTAGCGACCTTCTTTTGTACAGACCTCTGTCAGCTTATGGATTAGCTAGCTCTTGATAAACCTAACTTACATAGTAGTCTAGTACGGTTACATGCATATAAATCATGGTCAACGAACATTCATTTGGTCAAGGCAAATTACTTGTATCAAATTATCTTGCTCAAAATTGGTGAATGAACAATACAATCGCACACACATTTGTATTTGAGAGATTTTGTATCATTATGATAAATCAAGATCGGTAATGAATTCACATTTGCACATGAGGATTCCTTATAAATCTACATTTCTCTTTGAGATAATTTAAAATATTTCTGTAACTCTTTTCGGAATAATTTTATCCTTTTATTTCAGAATTTGTTGTTTGTATAAGAGCAATTACATACATCTTCTCACAAAATCTCAAAATAATAATTTCCAACAAAATTTTCATATTATTATTTATATCAAAAGTCATAAATTCATCTTGCAATAAAACCAACAATCTCTTTTCTTCTTTGGATTTCGCGATGATGGTATAAGTCTATACCTATAATTCTATGCCTAGCGCAAACCATTGTTCTAATTTTATGTTCCATTTATTTTAAAAACAAATTCATCAAAACATATGACTTGCATCATTATGTTACACAATTATGCTTTACAAACAAACAAACACCTATTCTATTTCATGACATTATGTTCATTATTCAATATTGCAACCATGGTATAAATTCTAAGGAATTGTTCAAAATTTTATCACACTTAGGAATTTATGCCTAGCAAAATCATATTTCTTTTAGTATCTCATGCATACTATTTTTTATGAAAATCTGAAAACAAATCATCAAACCATCATTATCTCCATCATTACAACACAAAGTCTTAAGACAGTCTCTTAAGCACTCTTTTACTTTTAACAATATTTCTATACTTGGGATTAGCTTGACGACCGAGTGAGCGGCGACTCCATGAAATGGTCTATAACAGCGACAATGTCCTTTGAAATTATTGTTAGAAGTCCCTTTTTATTTCTTTTATCAAATCACACCACCACAACCAATTGTTTATATCAGATTATTTCATTTAAAATCTTACAACATGACATCAAATTATAATATTTCAAACACGACATAATTACATGAATCATCAATCCAATAAGCAAAAAATTCAAACATTAAAGCATCATAAAAACATATGAACAAGTCATATCATCAGAAACAAGATCATATATATATATCAAAAAATTATATACATCATATCAAAACTGGATTGGTATGCCACAATCTATACCCTGGCATACTCAATCCTCTCAACAAATCTCTCCAAAATCTATAGTCCATCGACACCTAGCCTCGAGAGGCCCTCGAGCTCTTAGCCTCATCTCCTCCCCCACCCTGCCATGGAGGAGGTGGTCCCATAGAGGTCCGGGATGTATCTCGGGTCCTCGTCGTCGATCGGGAGGATGTCCTCGTCGATCCCAGCCTGATTGGTTCTACAATGTTGGCTGGCAGCTGTACCCTCTGGCCCTCTGGAACCAGCTGAAAGTATACACCCTGGTAAAATGCAGTCTACATCATGGACCGCACTAGGTCATCCCTGCTCGCTCCTCCACCCCGAGCTCTAAGCCGTGTAGCCTCATCCTACAATGTCTGCACCTGAGTCCGAAGGCGGGCAACCTCAGCTCGGAGAGCCACCGTCTCGTTGCTCTCCCCTGTGTCAACACCCTTGCCCTTATCAGGCGATGGTGGTCTCTCACCCTGCTGTGAAGGGAGTCCCTCCTCCCTCCGCTCTATCTCTCGTGGCCTCTGTGGAGCCCGTGCCATCCTCTGGCGTCTCTCCTATGGGATCCGTCGTTGCTCTCTCCCCCTACGACCCTGTGTTGCCTCAATAGCAGCCTACCGTCGCCTCCCCATCTGGCACACCACAGCGTGCATTGGACCCTGCACCCTCGTCATCCGAGGAGGGTGGATGCCTATGTACCAGGCATCATAGCCATCCGCAACCTCGACGTCGTCACCATCCATTGGCTGGATGGGGGCATCGTCCGCGTCCTGACTCCAGAATCATTGCATATCTGGAGCCCCGCTCAGTGTAGTATTATCCCAAATAGTCTGGGAGTACTCGTAATCCTTGAGAGAAGGGATCCCCTACTGTAGACCGAACTATCACAGTACTCGATCGTAGCGGTGGAGCTCTACCTCTCCTCGCTCCATCCTCAGCCAGCAGACTCGCCTGATGCGAGCCAGCTCCTGCCCATCCTCTGCCCACCCGGGGTGCTCTCGCCATGGCCTCCAGGTGATCTGGTCTGGGATGAGGTCGTCTAGCAACCTCCGTGACATCGACAGATCTATCCACTGCTGTGACCCCCTCTGTAGCCACCAATAGAAAACCTGGGGCCTCTCTCGGTCAACCCCTATCAGTGGGAGCCCTATCGGCCTCTACATCGCAATGTGCTCCCAGCACCAAACCTATAGTAGCGATGTCAAAACCAGACATCGACCTCCCTTGTATACGACCCCATGCAGGATCCTATACAAGCGGCAAAGAACAAAGCTGCCCCATGCAAATCTGTGCCCATGGTCTCTCATGTCGTAGACTATGTCTGAGAGCACCCACGGTAGTCTGCATCCGCTCTGGTGGCACAATAGTAAGCCATCGACAACTCCTGCCAAAACCCGTGTCAGCCTAGATGCCCCAGGCATCTGTCGTAGCGACTCGATGTTCACTCTGCCCTTCTCTAGGGTGAAGCTCGGGTCTCCCGTGAGCCTCATCATTGTCTGGCCCTGATTGGCCGTAGGCGTCATCAGCCGTCCTTGTATGGGGATCCTCATGATCCTCCATACGTCCTCTAGAGTGGGAGCCATCTCCCTTGTCGGTAACCAGAATCAGGATGACCCCGGATACCATCTCTCTGCTAGGGCTATCAGTAGCCCCATGTCAGTCGGTACTTGTGGCATCTCTACCACATGCTACAGACCGACTTGTCCAAGTCGGTCACGCTCTGCCTGGTCAAGCGTGGCTATGTCATCTCTTAGCCCACTGTATTTCCATTCTCGGCTCTTTAGTAATCCCTTCTGCAAAACAAACAATAAAACAACAAAATCATTAATAACTCAATCATTCAAATTAAACAACTTAAAATCAAGTTTTAAAATGATATCGTCCACTATTGGATGATATCGTCACCAATTGGGCAAAATCGTCCTTTGTGAGGATGAAATCGTCTCCGATTTCGCAACTTGGGAATCGCCCCTTGTTGGACGAAATCGCCCCTAATTCGCCGATTTCGTCAGTAGACGAAATCGACGATCTAGGGACGATTTCGCCGAAATCGAGACGATTTTGTCTCGACGACGTCGACGGCCTAAAAATGGCCACGATGCCCCAAACAATCAAATTTAAATCACAAGAATTGCACAAAGTTAAATTAAACCTAATCTACTAGGATTAGATCCTTACCCATAGCCCGTGTCGGACCTCTGTCGCTCTATGCGTTGTCTCCACCATTTTTCTTCTCTACAGAACTCTGGAACAGTAAAAATGAATAGTAAAAATGAATTAGGGTTTTCCCTATTTTCTTTAATTTTATTTAAACATCAACATTTTAAAATTTTAATTTTTGCTTTTCCACGTTTTTACCTCAAACGTTCGATTTGGGTAAAAACACGGAGGGGGCACCATAGTCAGCATTCGTACGATTCGACCAAGAATCGTCGTCTAAAAATTTGAGTATATTTTTGCTTTCTCGTAAAACGGGAAAAACTCATCTTTAACGCATTTTCTTCGGAAAATTCGCTAAAGAGGGGGCAAAATGTAGCACCCTAAAATTGGCACGGTTAAAACATTAGTAAAAAGATAAAATATTAAAATTTGAATTTCAACCCCAAACTTCCCGTTAAACCGCCTTTTACCCGCTTTCCCCATTTTTTGTGCCATTTTTAGGATTTGTTTTGACCGTTGGACGATATCGTCGCAGATTAGACGAAATCATCCCCGATCTGACGAATTCATCTGGAATAGAACGTCCAGACGATTTCGTCCCAAAACCAAATTTTCATAATTAGCTTCTGTTTCAACAACCTCTCCAACTCGGGCAAAAGCGTGTCTGTGCGGTTGGAGATTTCCCTGTTGGAGATCTCCCAGATTGGGATGATCCCCAACCTCCCAAACCTCTTCCTAATCCTATATAAACTAGGATTTTTCTAGTTTATCCCCCTTGCCTCCCTGCCTAATGCTTGTTGATTCTCCCTGAACTCCCAACCCCTTAGTTGATGGATTTCATTGCAGAGTTAGCTCCTCATTCCCTCACACTATTTTGCTTGCATTTGGTATTTTTTATTTATTTTTATTGCAGGAACTCTATTGTTTTTCAGTCGAAGCTAGCTTGGATCGTCGCAAACGATCTCGGACGATTTCAGACGATTTCGTACGATTGGAGGCGATCCTGATTGTAGTCTAGATTGAGAGCAGTCCGAGTGTAGAGTTTGCATTTTCTTAGCTATTTCTACATTTTTTATATCATATCTATGCACTGTTTTAAGTTATTATGTTTTATGCATCTTGGAGTTCACCTCATTTAGTATAATTGCATGATAAAGATAAAATCAATCATTAAATTTACTGCATTTCCTTATCTATTATTTAGGCATGTTTGTTGTTATTTCCACCATTACCCCTTGCTTTCGCATTTGCATGTTTGGTATTTCATGTCTGTTTTTGTGATTGCATGTTTACAATGAATTCGTTTTACGAATTCGTCAGATTCAGAATGATTCTGTCTGATTTCGAGATGACCTTCTATGATTTGGGATGATCTCGAGCAATATCGAGATGATTACGTACAAAGCGAGAGCGATCTAAACTGCTACAAGACTCAGAATCTCCATCAGACATCCGAAATTAGGTATGATTTCTTCTAGTTAATATATTCCCTGTTATTTGCATCTATTTCTATTTTTGTATTCATTGAAATTAGCATTGGCATATAGAATAGATTAGATTCATATCGGCCAAACCTAGGAGTTGAATGATCAAGCATAAAAATGAACACATCAAACACCCTCTCAACCTAGGCGTGGAAACTGCCATTCAAAAGTTTCCTGGTGAACCCACCATCCATCAAAAATTCACCCTTATACACCTCCCTCGAGAGGCGGGACCTTCGAAAGGCCTCTCAGTCCGAGGTATTGTCCCATCCTTTTCACATCCCCCTTTCGGGCGTGGATCCTATAGCCTGAAGGTAAGGGTGCAAAAAATTTGGAGCGATACATTGGGGTTCTTGATCAATAGGAACTTTTTCTCTTCATGTAAATGTGGTTTGTAAAGGTCTTGGAACAATCCATGAAGTTGTTGATTTAGTACCTCCATGCTAATTGGAAGTGTTGGATTCACCCAAATGTGTTACCATACCTAGATTATTATTATGAATTTATGGTTATATTCCTTGGTTAATATTAGAAAGCATTTGAGACATCATCTCCATCATAACATCAAATTTTTGTTCAGTCTTGGCATCAGGACTCTCTGAACCAACTCTCCCATTATCTCTTTCTGCCATAACCTTCAAAATACCTTCACTATCACTAGGACTTTCCTATTGTAAACCCAATATCCCTATGATAATATCACCTTCAATAATTTGAGGTGGTTGCTAATGATTTTTCCTTAGCTCTCTATTATAGTATCTTTGTTCCCTTTCACTCATGAAAAGTTACAATTTTGTTTAAAAATATCAACAAGGTTGGCAGGAAAAAACTTGCTCTAATACCATTGTAATAAATGCCCCTAATTTTTTTTAATATATATAGAATAATATAAATATGCAATATGGAAGGTAAACACTATTGTAATAACTCATAAACTAAACAGTCTTATGCAAACTGCTATAACAACATATTTTTATTGAGAAACACATTCATTGTTACATAAAGTAATAACTCATTGCATACCAGAACAAGGATGACTCCTAATTATTTGAGATAGGTAAGTGATGTTACAGGTCTAAAAATACCAGATACATGGTTGCATCTATTTTTCACAAAACAATGTCACACCAAGTTGTTCACCTCTCTACTGAGCATTGTATTAAGTCTAAAATCTCACCCAAAGCCTTCTAAATGACAATACAGTCACAGGCAACCAAAAATAACCAACACCCACAAGATACCATAGTTATAATATCTACAAATAGGTTTGGCTACCTCTAAAAAATTGGGAAAAACCACTAAGAACATGCAACTATGCAAAAAGGTGTGCCTAAGTCCGCTGAAACCAAAGAAATAATACCCACAACAAGATTCTACTTCCTCTAAAAGTTGCACACCAAAATGTGGTTTGTATTCATGGCCAAAATGGTACGACCAATCATGCCAGGCAATTTTACATTACACAAAACCTCAAGAAAAATTACACAAATCACCAAAAATGAATATCTCATGCACAAAACATCACATTGGAAACCAAACACACTAAACCCTAAAATATGCAAATTAAAATATTGAAATCTCTGAAGCACCAATGTATTTTTTGGATGAAAATACCATATCTGGCTAGGATGGGTATTTCACCATCGAAACTTAAAGATTTTAAGAGATTTTCTGTCCTCCACAACCTGCAAATCAAAATCTTGGATACATTCCAGTAGCATCTCCCTAAGTTACCAATTCTTAGATCATGAAAATGGGAGCCAAAATCCTCTTTTAAAGAGCTTGGAGAGGAGTTAGGTTTTTTCTCAATGAGAAATTAGGTTTTCAAAAATAAACATTACTTTATCTCTACAAAAGCTCACTTTTAAAATATTTCATTTCCCCCACCCTTTTTGGTGCACTTTATTGAAATATTAAAATATAACATTACACTTAAGTTACTTTATAACTTAATTGAAATATTAAATTAATAAAATTCACTCACTGAACGCCAAAACAAAATGAATATTACCAAAAATCACCACAAACCTCTGCAACTAACTAGATGTTGAAAACTGGAAACACCACTTACTAAAAATAACATATACTAAATATAGTATATTCTATAAATAGTACCAAAACCCAAAGATCATGGAATCGAAAACATGACCTCTCCAAGCCAATGAGCTCCCTAACAATAACCGACTAGCCTATGGGAACTTTGGAATAGGTTGACGAGTGTTAAACTATTTAAGTGTAATAAAGGGACATTACATGAGAAATAGTATAGTGGTATGTTTTTGGATTTTTAATCAGAAGACTCAAGTTCAAACCCTGATACGAGGGGCCAAAATACCTTGTAAAATAGATTATTTCTAACTCAAAAAAGATAGTGAGGTGCAATGCAAGTATTGAGGGTTAGTAGAGACCCTTGGCTAAGGTTTATAGAAATCAGTTGATAACAAAACAACAAAGCGTTGGATGGTGGAAGGAGGATTCCATGGCAATAGGACCAATATGTAAAATAATCCAAGGGATGTGGACTCCAAGAAAGGCCAAAATAACCATGAGCACATGCAAGTGGAATACATAATACAAGACAATGATAATATCCCACTCCAAGAAGAGAAATCTAAAGATTTATTCAGGTTTACATCAATTAATCTCAAACAAAGGCAAAACCAAGGGCGCAAACACACAAAATGCAAAGGATCAATATTAAAAAACAAGCTAGGGTTATATTGCAACCATTGGAAATGTCTGAAAAGGGGAATAAACTTGGACCATTGGAAAGTAATCAAGTAGGAGCCAATGTTGCTAGTCATGGAAAGCAAAATTATTCAATCCCTAGTATGGGAAGATATTCAAGTGAAAAATTACCAAATATGACCATCCAAGATGCCTAAGAGGAGGACAATCACAAACAACTACAACAAACAACACTAGGACTTCCCGTAGACATTTGAGAATACCCAAAATAAACCTTATGAAACCAACCTTGGGGTGTATGAAAGTGGTGGCTAGCTCTCCCATAGTACAACTTCAAATTTTAGACATACAACCTAGGTCCAATGCTATGGAACATAGTATTATCACCTACACCAGGTTTCAAGTCCATATCAAGACCAATAGAAGTGAGTCAGGAGTCTATTAAAAAAAGGAAACTAGACACACATCAAAGAGCAAGCAGAAAGACTACTCAACATCAAATAGAGAAAGAAGGCACAAATTTTATAGCAATGGGTAAGGTCAAGGATCTTACCCACATTTTCAATCCATGTGCTTGATGAAGTGCATTACCTAGAACTGAAACTACCAAAAAGACACCATAACACCTCATTCAAATATTATGGAACCTGCTACAATTGTATTGATAATTGTAAAAAGAGGGTTACAAAAGGTGATATCCTTTTACAATTTTACCCCTTTGGGCTACAATAGAGCCTTCCCCAAGGAAGCTCTTAGGAGTGTGGTACAAAGACAACACGATCAGTCCTTTGTGGGTTCCTCGATGTAGGTGGGCTTCTTGCTCGTGAGCCACCGCTTGTTGGATATTTCCTTGTGCTTTGCTGGACCTGTAAACCTGCAAAATCTTATTAGTGCATTGGGGGGTCTGCCTCAGTCAAACCCCGTATTTATGAAGACAAAAGACACATAAAACTATTCAAAACATGAAATTAACTATTAAAAACTAGCATAAAATCACAAAACAAGTTATCCTTACCTGTCCGAGTGATTCTGGAGTCTGTTGCAGAGGTTCGCACTCCTGGGGTGCGAACCGAGAGGTTCACACGTGTGAGGTGCGAACCGGCCCTTTTGAAGTCGGATTGCTCAGGTAGGGTCCCTGGATAGTCTTGATTGGTTCTGTTGGTATAATTTATCCAGAAAAGCTTCTGAGCAACAAATCCTGATAATGAAGTCTACCTGTCTCACTCACAAAATGATCATAAGGATGAGGCAAGCTGATTACGATGTTTGTATGATAGCTATGTGACTGGTGTATGATGGATGAGTGATGGATGTAATGGCAATGGTAATTTCAGCAGAGTTTCAGTATGCAAAAGTGTGATCCTCTAAAATGGTGAAAATGGCCTTCTACTTATAGAGTGGGCCAGGGTGAGAGAAAGGTGGTGAGGTGTCCCCTGTGAGGTGGCTATGGTGAGGTGTCCACCAAAGAGGTGTCCCCTGAGGTGTCCTGGGTCATAAATGAGGTTGGGTGAGAGAATCCCTCACCCATCCACAAATAATGATGATTTTCAAAAGATCTTGATTTGTCATTAATAATCACCTTTATTGAAATATCTTAGGATTATAATTGTCTTTTTAAATGCAAAAGTCTCCATCTTGCATTAATGACCCAAGGGTGTGTGATGTGGAGAAATATCTGGGTGTAAAGGTGGTAGGGCTAGGCTAGGCTAGGCTAGGTGAGGTGGAAGGCTAGACTTAGTCAAAGTAGACTAGGTGAGGTGGAGGTTTTAATTAAATCCCGATTAGATCTAATTAATCATGAAATTAGCCATAAAGCATAATTTGACTAAAAGTGTTGACTTTCTAATCATAAAGTGCTTTTTGACCATGGTGAAGGTTTCAACCTTAGTTGAGTTGCCTATGAGGTCACATGAGGACCTTGAGTTAAGCGTAGGAAGGGGCTTAGCTAGCCCAAAGGGGCTAATGGTGATGAATAGTGATTTTTAGGCCAATTTATGCAATTTTCAATGGTTTTGCACATTAATTAACCGTGGAGATGGGGAGAGGGACAATGTGCGACTTTTTGGTGTCTACATTTTGCCCCTTTTTGTATTGGAGTGTGTGAAACACGGTTTAGTACAAAAACTGATGATATGAATTGATGGTGGTCGATGGCTTGCGAAAGAGACGCATTGATAAAAAATGATTTTATGAGTGACTGCTTTTGGGGAAAGTCGGATGATTGCCTTGCATTATGATCAATTGTAAATGTTTCAATTTTGGACATAACAAGATGCTTTGGTTAACTTTTGCTTTTGATTGATTGATGAGATCATTTGGCAATATTTGATAAATCGTTGGAGCCTCAGGTAGAACTTCAGGATTTTTAATTCACAAGTGGTCTTACGCCTGCCACTTATGACAATTGGAATCCATATGGCGTCTACAGGCAAAGGCGTTTGAAGATTTATCAAATATCATTTTGTTTGGAATTGGACTTTTGGTCATTGAGATAATCGTTAGCAAAAATTTTCTTAGGCATTCGTTGAATCTGTGATTGGATGTTTGGTTGTTTGATCATGTGCAAGGTGTGATTTATGATAACCCCCTCAAGCGGTGAATTGGCGATGAAGGAAGTGAAGATCGATGGTGCGACGGTTGATGAAGATGAAAGGGTAAATTTTGAGAAAATTTGGGACAAAAGCAATGAGATGAGTTGTGGAATGGATTTGAGGATGAAATTTGAGGTTTATGGGAGAATTTGGGCTCTACATGGTAGGTTCGCACATCACACATGTGAACCAGTTGGTTCACACGTGTGGGGTGCGAACCCACCAAAAATCATTTATAAAAGGTGAAATTTGAAGGTATGACATCATTTGCATGCATGCAGTTGGCAGAGAGGTGGAGAGGAGAAGAAGAAGGTGACAGGGTGTTGTCGGATTGTGGATCGGATGGAGTGAAATGGTAAGTACTTCGGGAAGCACCGATGCGGGGGCGGATGTGCTGGAGGTATGTAGATTTTTTACTATTGGTTTGTGTGATTTTTGCTTGTTGGGGGGGTTTAAAATGAATATTTTCACTTTTACAACCATGAAATGGGGATGGGGGTAATAAATAATAAAAATTTGAACACCATGTGTAAAACCGGTGAAATGGGTACCCAGAAAGATGTTTCATTTTTTATTTTGACTTTTGGATGCATGGGGATGTGTGCATGGGGTGAATGTGAAATGTGATGATGAAAAATGGGTGGAAAATGGACATGGGGAAAAGAAAGGAAAATGAAACCTACCTTTTAAGCCAAATGGGTATCCCGATCTGGTCTTGGTTTTCTGTTTTGACCTTGTTTTGACTATTTCGTATTGCATGCTAGCAGTTAGGGTTTTTGTGTCATTTTTTGCATTTTTAGCACTTGTTTTAATTTTTTTGCACGTGTGTTGGGTACCAATAGAATCAATATGAAATTCCGCATTGGGCCATGGAATTTTTATCAATTTTTGGTGGTTCACACGCCACACGTGTGAACTGGTCGGTTCGCACGTGACACGTACGAACTGTCGGGTTCGCACGTGTGACGTGCGAACCTGATTTGTGCTGAGAGTGTGGAGTTTCTGGGATGTGGGTGAGATGGAAATGGGTGGAATGTATGATGCATTGTGAAAAATTTGTACATCGAGGTGTAAAATGTATCGTGTGTGGTGGTGTGTGTGTAAATGCAAAGTGTGATGGAATGTTATGTGCAAGTGGACTAATAAATGAAGTGTATTTATACATGATTTCAAATCCTATTTAACAAATGTGTAGAAATAATAAAAAAGTGTGCTTTTTATTTTACAAATGAATGTGTATAGTTTATGTACAAATGTGTGGATTGTTGCTGACATGTGATGTGTGTGATGCAGGTGAAGCAAGTATTTACCCACCATCGACTCCGAACTTGTAGAAGGGAGTTGGAGAGGTAGTGGGGGGCGGATGTGAAGTGGTTAAAGACCATGGGTCTTTATGGAGTATGGGTTATGTGTGGGGTTCATGTGAACCATGCGTATATGGCTGCACTATGTGAGAGGTGGGATCCTGATAGGAACACCTTCCATTTGTCGATCGGTGAGATGACGGTGACCTTAGAGGACATTTATCGGATATATCGGTTACCCATTGATGGTTTGATGGTGATGGTGGTGGGGAAGGAGGCTCGAGAGTGGATTTTGGAGAGGGCTTTTGGGGAGAGGTGGAGATGAGTGGAGGCGATGAAGGGTGTAGATTATATGTTCTACTGGTGTAAGAAGGAGAGGTGGATTTCACTATGGCATGTGATGGCTATGTTGTTGATTGTGAGTCATGCATTGTCGGATGCTTCAGGGGTGAAATTCCCTTGGAACATGATGGGGATTGTATGTGATATGGTGGAGTAGGGGTGTCGATATGCATGGGCACCCACTTTGTTGACTCAGGTGTATCGAGAGTTACATGGTGTAGTGTGGATGATGAGGATGGGATTGAGTGTGCTACCCCTACTATAGGTATGGGCCTGGGAGCACATCCTAATTTTATAGCAATGAATTTACCTTATGATGCGCATGTGCATGAGGGGCGATAGGCGTATGCTAGCCGATGGTGGGTGGATATGGAGAGGAGGAGGAGGGAGCATGTAGGGGAGTTGGTGCATTATCGAGATGAGCTGGGGAGGTTGACGATGGATCAGATCAGGTGGAGGCCATGGTGAGGAGGGCCGAGCTGGGATGATGAGGCTGTGCATTTGGCATCCGTATGATGTGGGAGGTGGGTGGTGGGGAAGTATGTCTTTGAGGTGGAGTTTATTCCATTTTCCTGGGTGCAGCGCTAGTTTGGACTCGTACAGGGGCGTCCTGAGCCACCTGTAGAGATTTATAGGGTGAAGGGAGACAGGGGGTGACAGCCTATAGTGCCACCTCTAGACTTGATCTCAGATGAGGTGATTGACATCCTAGATGTGGATAATGTTGGGATGATCATGGAGTATGATGTATGGTGGTCGAGGCAGTCTTGGGAGCCAGGGTGAGGGGTGGTGGATGGATGGGTGGATGTGGTTGGAGCTTTATCGTATGTAGGGCTACTAGGAGGGGCACAAGGGAGATCACCAGTAGAGGAGGTGGAGGATAGGGGTTCACCTGAGCTAGGTGAGGTGGAGGATGTAGAGTATGAGCTACTGGTGTGATGTGTGACTACGTCGAGATGATCATGATCATTGGTGAGGGATGTAGGTGTGGGACCATTAGCAGGAGGTGGTGGGGATGGTGCGATGGAGGGTGTGGGTGGTAGAGATGATTGGTTGGTGGGAGGCCATGGTGTAGGGCCATCGGGAGGAGATGGTGAGAGGATAGTGCCTAGGGAAGATATCCCTATGGTAGAGGTAGGTATGGAGGGACTAACTGAGGGACCTTTGTTGGGGGAGGGGTTGGAAGGGGATATGGATGATTTTGATTTTGGGGGTGACCTCTAGGGAGCACTATCAATGGAGGCTGAGATGGAGTGACTTTGGATGGAGTTACGGAGGGTGCAGGATATGCTCTTTGAGTGGGATATAGAGTGGGGGATGGAGCGGTCCTTGTGGGAGAAGGAGAGGGTGGATGTTGATGAATATTTGAGGGACATGCTATAGGAGTGGGATATGGTTAAGGTGTGAATATAGTAGATGGTCGAGGAGATGGATAGGCTCTGGATTGAGTGAGATACTCTCTAGTGGGAGCGAGATGAGGTGAGGGTAGACTATAGCTATGAGGGCATGTCATGAGGCATGGGTAGCTGAGCTAGAGCATATTGTGGGAGGCACTAGAGGCAAAGGGGAGGGTGGAGCAGGAGATTGCTCAGTTGGGGAGTGTAGTGCCATAGCTAGAGGTAGCATGAAAGATGATTGCATGGTTGTAGGAGGGCAACCGATGGCTTATGTGAGGGCTATGAAGGAGGCAGGTAAGTGAGAGTGGAGGAGGAGATAGATGTGTGGGGGATACCTATTCCCATCTATGAGGGATCACTGGCCTCATTGGATGTATAGCTAGGGTAGAGTGTTCCATCAGTAGGTGGTATGGGATAGGTGATGGTGGCACCTACGGTATCGTAGGCACCAGTGTGGATAGGGCTAGAGAGGTGGGGGTGGGTGGTGGAGGATGTTGGAGAGGTAGGGGTGGAGGGGGGGGGAAAGTAGGTAGGGGAGATGGCATGGATGAGGGGGTTGGGGAGACCTTGGGAGGGTAGCCGCTATGAGGAGACTTGTTTTTGTTGTTTGTAGGCGCTCAGGATGAGCGGATTCTTTTTGTGGGGAGATGTACCTGATGATGGTGCATTCCTTATTGTAGTCGGATGGCATTTTTGTGGATGTATAGACATGGATGTGTGATGATGTGCCCATAAGGGCCCACACATTTTATTGTAGCCTGATGGCATTTGATTTTGTTAATATATATATACATACGATATTCGATGACACTTGTGTTATTTGCATTTTTGTGTTTGTTACTGTCTGCTTATGGTAGTGCATGATTAGCATAGATGTGATAATAGATAGTGGGATGGTAATAACAAATGATATACTTAAGTAATGAAAACTTAAGAATATTGGTTAAATGAACAAAGAAAGTATAAAGAATAATATGGTATGCATGAATGTGTATGAGGTCAATATTTTGCTTAGGGATAGCATGTGCATCATTACATTGCTCAAATGATGTGATCCATGCCGTTATTCCAAGAAATTTGGATAGGAGAAATATCTTGAAGAGATTCGAGCATTACAGTTTGTACAATCAAACCCATTGAATAATTGAGCGAAATTTCTTGATTTACTTAGAGACTTTCTTGGTAAACAAGACCTCTATCTTGGACTTGTGTGTGAAAAGTGATGTTCATTTTACCATTCTAGAATGGGGAGGAGTATAACTGCAAACCAACTTAGCTTGTGTGCTAGCTCATTTGGTAAAGACCGGAGGACTACAGGGATTCAAGCTGATGATATCTCGAGGCGTTTCCTTTTGTTTTCTGCCCTGGTGTGACTGATTTGCTTGTGGAGGAGGCTTGTATTCTGTGCTCTTGTGTGTCTCTTCTTGTTCTTTGCTTTTGTGCTTTTCTTTTCTTTTTATTTTTTTTATACATGCTCAGATTAGATGTAGAGCAAGAGAGTTTGACTTTCTTGTGCTTTTTTGAGAACACTTGCTCAGATTAGATGTGGAGCAAGGGATTTTTCTGTGAGTATGCTTCTTCGGGATACTTGCTCAGATTAGATGTGGAGCAAGGGATTTTTATTCAACTGGTGGGGGGAGAGCTTGTCCTTTTGTCGGTCCTCCGGTTCATGAGAAATCATGTAAATGATGTAATAAGTGGAGTAATTTTTGCTAAGCATCAGTTGGTATGCAACGTAAGCAACCCCATTTCTAGAATGTTATTAATATGTAGGACGTGCATGTAAGTCCAAAAAAGAGAGCAAGGTGACCAAGGGAAGTCTAAAAGTATATCTGAAATATGCCAACATTGGATGGTGGTTGATTAGATAATTATTTGTGGTCGAAGCAATCAAAACATAGCTCTAATCTGGTCTCCTAAAAAGGGGTGTTGGGTATCAATTTGGCATGCTAGCATGTGCATTTTTAATTCCTTTTGCATTTTATTGACACAAAATATATACAAGTACGGTCATGAATGTAAAAGGTAAATATTTATGTACAAGGGTGCCCCAGTATTATGGATAATGGAATGAGGCATGAAATGAAGTGATGTGGAAATGGAGAATGCAAGAAAGATGAAGAGGAAGGTAGAGAAGAAAGAAGAAATGAACTTATCAATGGTATGTAGCCGCTCGAAGCATGACCATACAACATTGGCAAGTACCTAGAAGAAAATAATATGAGAAAGGAAAGAAAAATAAAAAAGAACCCATTAGAGGTATGTAGCCGCTCGAAGCATGACCATACAATAGTGATGAGTAACTTAGAAGAAAATAAGATATAAAGAGAAAAGAAGAGAAGAAAGAGAAACCCATTAAAGGTATGTAGCCGCTCGAAGCGTGACCATACAACAATGATGAGTAACTTAGAAGAAAATAAGATAATAAGAGGGGAAGAGAAAGAAGGGGGAAATGGAAGGTATGTAGCCACTCGAAGCATGACCATACAACATCCATTCATGGAAGAAATAAAGAAAAGGGAGGAAATGAAGGGAGCAGAGTTAGATGTGCATGCAAATAGATTTAGTGCCACTGAATTGTAAAATAATGAAAGCATTGTTTTTGGTTTTTGTTGTTTTTTTTTTTTTTTTTTTTACATATGTACATTAGTAGTGATGAGCGGTAATGCCTACGACTAGGCGTAAAATGCTCGTAGGTGAATAATTTTAATGGGCTCAAGCTCGGCTATTCCTTCCAAGGTAGCTAGATGATATGCCCCAGATCCAAATTTGTGAGTAACCATGTATGGGCCTAACCAATTTGGTGCAAATTTGTCATGGAGATGGCACGGTTGGCTAGTGATCTGTTGGTTCTCTTTGAGGACTAAGTCTCCAACTTGAAATTCATGTTGGTGTACCTTAGAATTATAGGCACGTCGGAGATGATCTTGATAAACATGCATGTGTTCAATGGCATGGATGCGACATTCATCTAAAAGGGTCAATTGATCTAATCGGGCTTGATGAGTCATGTCATCATCAATGAATTCTTGCATAGAGACTCTTAAAGATGGTATTTCGAGCTCCAACGACATGATGGCTTCTGCATCATAGACAAGAGAGAATGGGGTTGCCCTAGTTGGAGTACGAATACTGGTTCGATATGCCCATAAAGCTAAAGGTATTTGATTGTGCCAATCACGGTGTGAATCTGCAATGGTTTTGCGAAGAATGGCGATGATAGTTTTATTAGTTGCTTCAGCTTGACCATTACCTTGGGGGTAATATGGAGTAGAAAAGTTATGTTGGATATTAAATTTTTGCATAAAGCATGCACATTCTTATTCTTGAATGGTGTACCATTGTCAGAGATGATTTTTGATGGGATGCCAAAATGATAGATGATGTGTTGTGTGATGAAATCGATGATTTTGGCACCTGTTGTTTGGACTAATGGGACAACCTCCACCCACTTGGTAAAATACTCAGTGGTGGTGATGATGAATTTATGGTTGTTGGATGAGGTAGGAGTGATTTTTTCGATAAGGTCCAGGCCCCATTGTGAAAATGGCCAGATAGATTGAATGGGTTGTAGGGCCTGAGAGGGTAAGTGTGTAAGATTGGCGTGATGTTGGCATTTGACACACTTTTTGACATAAGCACAATAGTCATGCTCCATGGTTGGCCAATAATAACCCATTCATAAAATACGTTTGGTGATAGCCATACCACTAAAATGGCCACCACAAGTACCATCATGAGCTTCTTGAGTAATGCGTTGGGCTTCAAAAGGCTCAAGACAATGGAGTAATATGTCATCATAACTTCGCTTATATAGGATATCACCTAGCAATGTGTAGTGAATGGCATACAATTTAAAAGCTCATTTATGAGTATGACTGATATCAGGTGGTATGATGTCGAGCTTGATGTAATCCTTAACTTGGGAAAACCATGGGTCATGCGGTGTGGCTTCGATGATATTGATGCCATCGTCACGAGGAGGTGGTTTGTTGGAAATGGCTGAATGAAGAAGGGTGTGAATGGACACGTGAGTGGTGTCAAAAAGTGGGTTTTGTGGGATGAGTGAGCCTAGAGAGGCCATGGTGTCGGCAAAGTGGTTTGTGGATCGCGGGGTAGCGGTGATGTCATACCATTCGAACTTAGCCAATAGATCTTCGACAACCTGCTTGTATTGTTGTAAGACTGGGCAACGACATTGCCACTCTCCCTTGATTTGATTGACAATGAGGAGGGAATCTCCAAATATGTCTAGGCGATGAATATGCATGGAGAGTGCTTGCTTCAAGCCAAGGATAAGAGCTTCATACTCAACATTGTTATTGGTGCATGGAAAGCCTAACTTAAAAGAGAAGGGGAGGGGCTCCCCTTGCGATGTGAAAAAGACTATTCCTGCACCCCCAACATGTGTGCATCGGGAGCCATCAAAGAAAAGAGTCAGTTTGATAGTTGATTCAGGCTCTACAGGTTCTTCGGCTTCGCTTATGTGAAAAATTAAATCGTTTGGAAGCTGAATAAGCAGTGGTGCATTATTTGGTAATGGGGCCTCAGCTAATTGATCAGCAATGACTTGGCCCTTGATGGATTTTTGGCTAATAAATTTGAGATCAAATTCTATGAGGAGCATAATCCATTTGGTTGTGCGGGTGTTGTTGTAGCTTCTGCTGAGCATGTAGCGAAGTGGATTGTCACGAGCAACTACGTAGGTAGTGTGACTGAGCATGTAATGTCACAACTTTTGGGTGGCAAAAACAATGGCAAGACAAAGTTTCTCCATGTATGCATACCATGTTTCATAATCAATTAGAGTGCGACTAATGTAATAGACCACTTGCTCTTTGTCATTCTCATTCTTTTGGGCAAGGAGTATACCTAATGCAACATCAGTAGCAGAGACATATAGGTAAAATGGATGGTCTGGATGAGGTGGGATGAGAATGGGTGGTGATGTAAGGTAGGTTTTGATGTCATCAAAAGTGGCTTGACATTTGCTATCCCATTTAAATGGGACCCCCTTTTGTAATAGATGATTAAATGGTTGACATTTATCGGACAACTGGGCGATGAATCACCGAATAGATTGGATTCGTCCTTGGAGGCCACGTAACTGCTTGAGGTTCGTAGGGGGCATGTCAATGATGGCTTGGAATTTGGTGGGATCGACTTCAATGCCTCATTGGGAGATGATGAAACCTAATATTTTTCTAGTGGTGACACCAAAGACACATTTTTTGGGATTCAATCGAACATTGTGTTCTAAGAGGCGATCAAATATTTGTCGTAGATCTGCAATATGTTGACCACGGATTTTGGATTTAGCAATAAGATCATCTACGTAGTCTTCAAGAGTTTTATGCATGAGATCATGGAAAATATAAGTCATGGCATGTTGATAGGTTTCCCCAGCATTCTTGAGGCCAAAAGGCATGACTTTGTAACAAAAATTCCCCCAGGGCGTAGTGAAGGCAGTCTTGTATTGGTTTGCTGGATTAACACGAATTTGATTGTAACCTAAAAAACCATCCATGAGTGATAGTATTTCATGTCTGGCTGTAGCATCGACCAAAGTTTCGATATTAGGGAGTGGAAAATTGTCCTTGGGACAAGCTTTGTTAAGATCCCTAAAATCGGTGCAAATGCGGATACCCCCTTGGGTTTTCTAATGGGAACCATGTTTGAAACCCATTCTGGGTAGTCAATGGGGACAATGAAATCAACATCAAGGAGTTTTTGTAATTCTCCTTTTACCATAAGGGCCATAGTAGGGTGCATGCGATACAAATTTTGTCGCACAGGTTTGGCGTTGGTGTCGAGGACAAGGTTGTGCACCACTAGAGATGAATCGAGGCCCGACATATCTTGATAAGACCAAGAAAATACCTTAATATAGTAGTAGAGGAAGTTGGTGTATAGGATCCACTCTTCTTCCATGAGGCTAGCGGTGAGGTAGATGATGTGAGGATGGTCGGGATCATTGCCAATGTCAACTTCAATGGTGTCCTCAACAAGCATGTGAGAACCATCTTGAAGTTGTTCTGGGATGGGGATGAGGTGGAGGTCATCAATGGAGTCAGGGGTGAGGAATTCATCATCGAGATAAAAATTTATGTTATGAATCCATGGGATGTGGGGTGGGTTGGTAGGTAATGGTGCACTAGCAGAGTGGATCATGTGGGGTGTGGGGAGGAAATCAATGGTAGATGGGGGGAGGAGATATCATCGAAGTCAAAAAAATCATTAATGGGAGGTGGGGTGTAATTAGGTTGGTGTGGGTAGTGAAGGGGAGCGTAAAGGTCAATGGAAATCATGTTGACTGATGCATTGTGAATGGATGAGGTGGGGGAGGAAGGTTTAGAAGAGTCGAAAGAGGATAGGAAGAAATCGAGAATGGGTTGGTGGTGACTTGGATTCAAAACTATAGGGGGTGAAGGTGTGCGAGTGATTTGGCATCAGGATGGGATGGTTTTGTACCTTGGGAAAAAAGGAACTGTGGGTGGAGAGGATGGGGCTAGAGAGGGAGGGGAAGATGAGTCAATGGGCGAGGATGAATCGGAGGGGGATGGATGAAGGTGGGGGATGAATCGATAGGCGAGGTTCATCAACAATGAGGTAGGTGAAGTGATAGATCAGTGTGTCGACTTCTTGGGGGAAAGAGGCTCATGGGGTGGAGAGGGTGGAAATAATGTGGATGGTATGTCAATGGTAGAGTGAGGAGAAGAGCTCTCTGATGGCATGGCAGGTTTAAATTCCTCATTAGGCAAGAGGTTGGGAGGATTGAGATTTAGATGTTGAAATTCATGCTCAAGAGTATGAATGGTGGCGGGATTGTAACCAACTCTAGAGCGATCTATGGGAAGGTGAGTGGGAGGACTAATATAGGAATGACATCCTTGTTTGTATCTCTCGAGGCCATACCCATGCCAATTGTATTGATGCAGATATTGCCAGGAAAAAATAGGATTTGACATGTGATTAAGATTACTGTAAAATCTGGTTTGTGGTAAAGGAGGTGTTGGTGGTAGCATGGATGAATCAAGGCCTCCATAAATAAAATTTATGGAATTATTGGGAGGACCAAGAGGAATGATAGCCCCAATAGTCAAGGGCACATCATGAGGTCGGTCAAAATCATGGGTGGTTTGGAAATTGGCTGGTGAAATGCGTGAATCGATGATGTGATACTCGCCAGGGCCGGGTGCGGTCATGTGGATGGAAACATGGGGAGGATTAGTATGCGTGAGTGGAGGGGAGGACCCCTATGTGGTTGGGGTGATGGTGCATTAGATAGAGGGGGTGTTTTGGATGGTGGATGGGTATCCATATAGGTGGATTGGGCTAACTCTGCATCAAGTCGAGCAGCACATTGTGCCCACTCATAACATTTAGTGGGAGATCCAGTGATGGGATGATTAGCATGTTGGAATTGGGATGGAGGTGAAGGTGTGGGAGTGTTTGAATGGGAAACCATGCATACTTAGGTGGACCATGACACAAAGTGATGAGTGGATGGTGGTGGTGTGGGAAGGATGGGTGTGGTATTGGATGATGGTGGTGGGGTTGGCATAGCAGAAAAGGTAAATGGTGGTGGTGTGAAGGATGATGAAGCAGCATGGGAGAAATTAGGGGTTGGTGGTCATGGTGGAGGTTGAGGCAGAGTGGATGAAGTGGAGGCCACATTGCTTAGGTTAGGGGTAGGGGGTGGTTGTGATGATGGGGGATAAGTGTTAGCGAGCGTACGATGGGGGATGGGGGTGAATTGTGTAGATGTCAAGGATGGACCAGGTGGAAGGTTGATGATGTTGCAGAATTCAAAGGGATCACCGTCGATGGGGATGCAATGAACTAATCCATTATGGACATATTTGATGCAGTGATGAAGTATGGAAGGGATGCATTGCATGTCCCGAATCCAAGGTCATCCTAATAGGATATTGTATTGCATCTCGCCTTCGATAACATGGAAGAGGGTGGAAATGGTTTTGACACCTGCCTTAATGGGTAAGACAATAGTGCCAATGGTGGGACGCATAGAGCCATCAAAGGCTCTAAGATCCATGGATGGTGTAGCAATATGAGATGGGGGAAGACGAAGATGGTTTAAGGCTATGGTAGAAATGATGTTGATGGAGGAACCAGTATCGATGAGAACACGCTTATAGGTAACAACGTTGATGGAGGCTTGAATATGTAATGGAGGATCCACTCCCTCACCTACAACTTCTATAATTTCATGGTCATGGAAGCTGATAGAAGGTTGTAAGCATATCTGAACATTGCCAACAAATTTGGTAAAGGAATCTACATTCTGGGTGTCAAGATCGAGAGAGCAGAGGATAGAATCGAGGGCTTCACGGTGAGGTTGGGATTGTTGCAAGAGGTCATAAATGGATAGCCATGCAGGGGCGGTGCGGAGCTGATGAGAAAGGCTACCATGGATGGTGATAACATTTTGTGGAGAAGGTGGAGGGATGGGTGGTGTAATGATGGAAGTTGTGACTGGAGGTTGTTGTGATGTAGAAGGTTGTTGAGTGGCTACAGGGGGTGGGTAACGTTGATTGCGAGTAACGATGTGGATCATACCCACAAAACCCTACTGGGAAGGATCTCGATTGACGTGGTTAACTTGACGTGGATCATTTTGAGGTGGATTACCCCCATGCTTAGGTAAGGGATTTTGAAATATCCCCAAATTTTGATTTTGTGGTGCAAGGGGGTTTGAGACTTGAATGGAGCCTCGATCAATTAGGTCTTGGACAACATGGCAAAAGATGCGATATGAATCAATGGTATGGCCATGTTGTCGGTGATAATCACAAAAATCTTGGGGGTTGTAATCTCATGGTAAAGGGTGATTTGGATCAAGTGGTTGGACATTCGATAAATGGATGAGGCCCCCCTCAGTAAGTCATCAAAATAGAGTAGGCATGGGTTCAGAAATAGGCATCCAATTGCGTGGGGGTGAGGTGGTCATGGATTGTGGCCTTGATAGGTATTGGGTTGTGGTGGGGGGTTGCTTGTTTGTGGAGTGGGAAGAAGTGGAGGATTGGCTTGATACTGATTATGGGGGGAGCATGGAGGAGTGGGTTGTGGAGCTTGCGTAGATGCCACTTGCATCGATGGATACGATGGGTTGATAAGAACTTGATTGGTTTGTGGTGGTCGGGTGGTAGGTGGGATATATTGAGGGTGATTGTAGTGGTAGTTGGTGGGGTAAGGTGGTTTTTGATGCAATATGATTTTTCCTGTGTGGACCTTGATGTCCTCGATTACTTTGGCTTGGGAAATGGCCTCCTCGAATGTTCGACTCTGATGTATTTGCAATGTTTGGGAAATTTGTTTGTGACAACTCTTGGCAAAGAGTTTGATGAGCTCTGAAGGTGGGAGAGGGAAAGCGAGATCATGAAGGACCACTCTCCAACGTGCGATAAAATCAGTAATAGGCTCGTCATCCCACTGGCGCAAAGCATATACATCAGATAGGGTGAGCTTGGTTTTGATGTTGATAGCAAAATGTTCAAGAAAAAGATTGGCCAACTGCTCAAATGTGTAGAGGCTATGGTGAGGTAAATGGTTGTACCAATCTAATTCTTGACCTCCAAGTGACATGGCAAAGGTACGAAGCATAAGGGGATCACTTTTGTGCAATTGGTAATAGGTAAAATGGTAATTATTGAGGTGCTCTCTAGGATCTTCCTTACTTTTGAATTTATCAAATTTGGGAACTTCAAATCTGTAAGGGTAAGGATGGACAGGAATAGATGGGTGAATGGGTTCATTGCACAGCTCATCGTATGTGGGATTTTGAGGCCCATAACCAGTGGTACGTAGATCCAAAGCATGCAACTACTCTTGCATGGCTTAAAAATCGCTAGAGAGCATGGTGGTAGTCTCAGGCGGGGCTAGAAATGGAAGGGGTGGTGTGGAAATGGGTGGTGGTTGTGATGTGGCTGAGGCATAAGTTAAATGTGGGGGATACCATAGCTGCTGCTCTTCCCACTGCTGATAGTAAGCATCCTACTGTGGAGTGGGTACAGTTGTGGAGTGGTATTGCAGAATAGGAACCTGAGATGGATGGGGTGAGATGTATGGAGCCTGGGACATGGGTGGTGGTTGTTGTGATGGATCATAATATCTAGGAGGTGAGGGACCAAGAATTGGGATCTGTTGCTGCTGTTGCATGTCATAGTAATCGGGAGGTGACTGGCTGGGCATGGGCATCTATTGTTGCTACTGTGCATACTAAAAAGTAGGTTGCACCTGAGTAGTAGTAGTGGATGACCATATGGGTGGCATGGTGAAAAAGGTTGGAGGTGTGGAAGAAGGGGGTGGGATAGACATGGATGTATGAAAGGAAAACTATTGTGAGGTAGTGGGGGGTATAGAAGAGGACTGAGGTGAAGCAGAAGGGTTGGTGAATAGGGAATATGGTTGAATGGAATATCGAGGTGGGATGCCTTGGTAGGTGGAGTGCAATGGAGGTGGTTGATATGAAGGGGGAGGAGGTAGCCAAAAAGTACTGGGGTGTACGGATGGTGGGCCATAGGTGGAGAATGGAGGGTAATTGGGAGGTGGAAATGTGGTGAACTGGGGGTAGGTGGTGGGGGTGGGGTGTGAGATGTGCGTGGTGGAAAATCCTGGATAGAGGGGTCTATAAGGCTTGATGAAGCCATGCGGTAACTCTGTGATGGATGGGAATAATATGTGGGGGATCTGGTAGATGGTGGTTGAGATGAAGGTGGATGACTGGAGGAAGCCTGGTGAGATATCGATATGTGTGAGGAAGGTGGTGTGGAGGAATGAGGGGTGGAAATCATACCAATAGACTGCACCATGGTAACAATATCTAGGATAATTTGGGAGATGATGACATCATCACCCAAAAGAGGATGAGAAGAATGGTCAATGAATGGATGAGTGGAGGAAGGGGAAGGAGGGGGAGTGAGCTCCTCTACCACCATAACTGGTATGGGGTGGTCGGGAGAGGTGTAGATGACATTGGGGTAGAAAGTGGATGGGGGATTGGGTGAAGAGAGAGCTTCTAAAGGAGGGGGCTCCTCGAGGTGCTCATCTAGGAAATGAGATGGTGGAGAAGAGGCCATATGGGATGCAGTACTAGCTCTAGGGGTGGAAGGCCCTATCAATAGGTCAGGCATAGCTCTGGATGGAACCTACTCAGACTCGGAGGGTGGATCTATGGTCTGAGAAGAAGAGGCCCCTATGGTAAGAACAGTCTATTGGGCAGCCTCGATAGCATGATGAAGTGCTTCATGCATCTGACTACGTGTGACCGATATGGTAAGATATGAAATAAGTGGATCAATAGTCAACATAAGTGAAAGGTAGGCTCAAAAATTATTTGTGACTGATCTGGATACTCTCTGGTAGCAGAAAAAAATAGTTCATAGGTCTGGAGTGCGGACCAGAAAGGTTCACACTCTAGGGGTGCGGACCACCCTGAATGAAAAATAGAAGGCTAAAAATGTGTAGTAAGTGCCTCTGTGTGCTATGTGTGTAGTCTGGAACCTAAAGAATAGGTTCATAGGTCAGGGGTGCGGACTAGAAAGGTTCGCACTCTAGGGGTGCGGACCACCCAAAAGTGTAGTAGAGGGTGAAATTTGTGTTGTGTATACCCTCCCTGTGCTAAAAAATCTGTGTGAATCAGTATGGTAGCCTGAATGCTAGATTTTCGCATAGAATCATGCGAAATAAGCTTGAGTGTAGGATGATTACGTTGGGAAGCGCAAACCACCTAAAAACAAACTGTGCAGTGAAAATCATGGAGATGAACTTGTGAGACAATCTGTAAGTGAGTTATAGCACTTTTGATGCGCTGTTGTAACCACTTTTCCCGAGACTCAAAAGCAAAAGTTCTTTTTTTCTTTTTGGTTTTTCATGTGTTTTGATGATAGAATATATGGCCTAGTAGTAAAATCTGGGTAGTGGGTGATATGCTAATATGAATCAGGTATGTCGTAGCACATAACCTTCTACAATGCCCAAAGGTGCACAAAATAGGACTATGTTTCCAATGGGTGAATGGCTACCTAGATGGAATAAGGTATAGTAAAATGATATCCAAAAGGGGGAGACTCAAAATGTGCTAATGAGTCAAATAAACTCTCACGAAGAGAGGTCACGTTGTCAATGTGGTGCTACCGGCATACCCATGCTTTCGCTTAACCCTCACGTTTAAGGCACCCATAGTAATGATAAGTTGTGCCCACTAATTATTTGAAAAGCCTTGTGGTAAAGGGGCTTTCTAAAACTACCCACTCTGAAGGTACCTTCTAGTGATGAATTCTGGATAACCAACACTCAAAGTGGGAAGGATCGGTTGGGTATTAATGTCGGAACGGTCCACACGGGGGGAAATAAGGTGTCTAATCTGGAGGTGATCTAGTGGAGGGCAAGCCCGTACCACACCGAACTTTGGTGTTGAGTTGGTGATGAAATCCAACTCGGACTGGAGATGAAACCCAGTGCCTTACACCATTTAATTTGGAGCGTGAGTGTGTGGTGTTTGTTTGTGCGGTACTATTTTAGAAGCAAATCTAGATTAATGCCTTTTCAAAAGAAATCTATTCTAGGATGCCTTTTCAAAATTGAAACTATGCTAAGATGCCTTTTGGAAGCAAATCTATTTACTGGTTGGTGCGCAAAAGTGAATCTAGGCTAGCAACAAGTGAATTAAAATCTAGTTAAGTGGTTTACAAAAAGGTAAAATTACTCTATTGATTTGCAAAAGGTAAGTCTAGCTAAATGCTTTTGGAATTTGAATTTAACTAGGAAATGACTAAAAATTTGATCTAAAACAAATGAGAATGTGTAATTGTTTGTGGAACTTGCAGCTTAATATGTTAGAGTAGCTTTAAAATAGAGGAAATGGAAATATTTTGGCACAAAACCTGCGTCCAGGTGAGTGGAAATACCTCCAATTTGCTCTCTAGTCCAAGACTGTGTAATTTTGGAAGGTTCGCACTCCTGAGGTGCGAACCTATCTTCTGTTGAGGAGTTCACACTCCTGACCTATGAACCAAGATCCATAGACCGAGCTGACTGATTTTGGAGTCTTGTGATGATTTTGATGTCCCTGGATTATTTTTAGTACAGATACCTACACAGAAAAATTCCAAGAAACCCAAATTGAGTATGTCAAGACAACCAAAACAAATAAAATCTCACAAATTCTCATAGTAAGGAAATGATAAAAAATAAATTAACTACTGGTTTGGTGCCAAAAAATGCAAGGATGCTTTAACCTCGCATACGTCGTGGCAAGAGACAGTTTGGGATCTAGGTATGGAAGCACGCAGACTCTAGGAACATGAGGCTTTTAACCTCCCCTGACTTACCTTGTCATTGGTTGTGGGTGTCTAAACCAATACCTGGGTATCAAGTAGTAGTTTGAGGCAGATTGGGGAATTCACACGCCCAAGTGTGTACTCACTACTCTCTTTGTAAGCTCATCGGTGCACCAGTGAACCTTTTGTGGTTAGGTCTGGGCCTTTTGTGGTTTGGCCTGAGATGTTTTTCAGGGCATTTTTGATTTGTGGTGTTCTTCAAAGATGACAACTACCTGCCATACAAAATAGACCATAATTTTTGTTAGAAGGTGATTAAGATTTAGCTTGGTGGGGGTCCCACCGGGCGTGCCAGAATGAAACTACCAAAAAGACACCATAACACCTCATTCAAATATTATGGAACCTGCTGCAATTGTATTGATAATTGTAAAAAGAGGGTTACAAAAGGTGATATCCTTTTACAATTTTACCCCTTTGGGCTACAATAGAGCCTTCCCCAAGGAAGCTCTTAGGAGTGTGGTACAAAGACAACATGATCAGTCCTTTGTGGGTTCCTCGATGTAGGTGGGCTTCTTGCTCGTGAGCCATCGCTTGTTGGATATTTCCTTGTGCTTGACTAGACCTGTAAACCTATAAAATTCTATTAGTGCGTTGGGGGGTCTGCCTCAGTCAAACCCCATATTTATGAAGACAAAAGACTCATAAAACTATTCAAAACATGAAATTAACTATTAAAAACTAGCATAAAATAATAAAACAAGTTATCCTTACCTGTCCGAGTGATTCTGGAGCCTGTTGCAGAGGTTCACACTCTTGGGGTGTGAACCAGGAGGTTCGCACGTGTGAGGTGCGAACCGGCCCTTTTGAAGCTGGATTGCTCAGGTAGGATCCCTGGATACTCTTGATTGGTTCTGTCGATATAATTTATCCAGAAAAGCTTTTGAGCTACAAATCTTGATGATGAAGTCAACCTGTCTCACTCACAATATGGTCATAAACATGAGGCAAGCTGATTAAGATGGTTGTATGATAGCTATGCAACGGATGTGTGATGGATATGTGATGGATGTAATGGCAATGGTAATTTCAGCAGAGTTTTGGTATGCAAAAGTGTGATCCTCTAAAATGGTGAAAATGGCCTTCTACTTATAGAGTGGGCCAGGGTGAGAGAAAGGTGGTGAGGTGTCCCCTGTGAGGTGGCTATGGTGAGGTGTCCACCAAAGAGGTGTCCCCTGAGGTGTCCTGGGTCATAAATGAGGTTGGGTGAGAGAATCCCTCACCCATCCACAAATAATGATGATTTTCAAAAGATCTTGATTTGTCATTAATAATCACCTTTATTGAAATATCTTAGGATTATAATTATCTTTTTAAATGCAAAAGTCTCCATCTTGCATTAATGACCCAGGGGTGTGTGATGTGGAGAAATATCTGGGTGTAAAGGTGGCAAGGCTAGGCTAGGCTAGGCTAGGCTAGGTGAGGTGGAAGGCTAGGCTTAGTCAAAGTAGACTAGGTGAGGTGGAGGGTTTAATTAAATCAAGATTAGATCTAATTAATCATGAAATTAGCCATAAAGCATAATTTGACTAAAAGTGTTGACTTTCTAATCATAAAGTGCTTTTTGACCATGGTGAAGGTTTCAACCTTAGTTGAGTTGCCATGAGGTCACATGAGGACCTAGGGTTAAGCGTAGGAAAGGGCTTAGCTAGCCCAAAGGGGCTAATGGTGATGAATAGTGATTTTAGGCCAATTTATGCAATTTTCAATGGTTTTGCACATTAATTAACCATGGAGATGGGGAGAGGGACAATGTGCGACTTTTTGGTGTCTACAAGAACATTCAAGGGATTAAGGGTAGCCTAATAAAGCATAATGAAGTAAAATGAATTATCCAACAACATCATCAATAGATGGTTTTTATAAAGAAACAAAAATATCGGTAGAAGAAATGCAACTATTTGCTAAAAATATTTGGCCTGTGTGTAGGGTAAAATTCATAAGCTCCCAAGGAGCATCAGAGGGAGTGGCTTGTCTTTGGGATCCGAAATAGATAGTGATACATCAAACAATGGGAAGGTGGGGGATTTTTACTTTACTGGTATAGAGTAGACATTCTTCTTAGCATTGGTTGTCTCAATATATACATACCTATTAGCCTAGATGAAAAATGACAACAATAGAGGAATGTAGCTTATATTATCCATAATTTTCCCAAAGCTTAGTTGCTTGTAGGTGGAGATTTCAACACCATAATCTCATTGGAAGAGGAGATAGGGGGGAATTACACTCTAGACAGTAGCACTTACCTTGTGACAAAGCATATTAGATCTCTTCATTTGGTAGATATCAAACCAAACAATGATATGATGATCTGGTCTAGCAAAAGGGAGGGCCCAACATACATTCTTTAAATACTAGATAGGTTTCTATTATCAGAGTTTTTAAGCAATGGATATATTCCAGGAGCACAAACATTGAATAATGCAGGATCAAATCATTGGCCAATGTTGGTGGAAGTGTGGAAGACTAGACTTGGTCATGATCCTTTTAGATTCTAGCTAATGTGGTTTCAAGATAGTAGTTTCGAGATAAAGGTTCAAAAATAATGGTAGGAGGGTAAACCCATGCATGGTATGAAGATGTACAACTTTTTTAAGAGGCTTCTATACCTCAAGTCCAAATTGAGAACATAGAATTGGGATTTTGGTGAAAAAGAAAAAAGAAATGACATATCTTAACCAAACTTGATGACCTAAATGAGCAAATACGAAGAAATGACACTATTGATATCCAAAGCAAGGAGGAGGCTAGGCTTATTATTCAACTGGAGTAATAGGACAAAATATAAGAGATTCTATGGAAGCAAAAATCTAGGATCTAATGGCTCCATGAGGGAGATAGGAACACTAGCTTCTTCCATAAATCTCTCCTAGAAAGGAAGTCACACAATTTCATCTCATCCCTAAAAATAACAACGGATGATTCAATATACACATGAGATGGGATGAAAGATATACTAAGAGAATACTTTGACCAACTCTTTAAGGTAGAACCATTGAATCAAGAGGAACACCAAGAAATACTCCAAGATATTCCTTCTCTCATCACAAAGGAAGATAATGTAACTTTGACTACCCTAATTATTGCCAAAGAACTATAGTAGGTAGTTTTTAAGATACAAAAAGGCAAAACTCTAGGTCTAGATGGATTTCTGATAGAATTATACTAGGAATTCTGAGATATCCTTAAGGAAGAACTATTGGAAGTGGTAGAAGAGACTAGGATATCCAATGTGGTGCTCAAAGAGGTTAACAAGATATATAGCTTTGGTTCTAAAAACCTAGGATTCTGAACACATATTTGGCTTCCAACCAATACCCCTTTGTAATGTCCCTTATAAAATTATCACTAAGATCATGGCATAAATGTAAAATATCTTCTTAACAAAATTATTTCTTTGAAATAGGGTGGTTTTGTAGGAGGAAGACAAATCTTGGATGAGATAGTCTTAGCTCAGGAGGCCATCCATGGCACCTAAAAATACCTTTTACCTCTAATTGAAATGAACCCATCATCAATAAAGGTGCACATGTATTGAAATTATTGTTTCATTGATTTCTAACATGCTTATCCCCACAAAGAATACCCCTTCTAAGTTCTTCTATATCTCTTCTATCAACATCATTTTTAAGAGGTCTAATAGATAGGGAAAATAATAATGTAACAAGATCAATCAAGCCTTTATGATGAGAGATCCAATTGATCTAATGATAAAATTAAGTTTTTTTTGTAGAGCTTAAAAAATAGATTTCTCTATGAATTCTAGAATTTACTACTAACTTGGAAAATTAGATACCCTTCTTGTCAATTGCAATACTCTTCTACATGGGATGCAACCCATTGGTGTGGATTATTATTTGAACATACTCCTTTCAACTTTTAGTTGTCATCATAATTTTTAAAGACCCAACTAAAAGAAAATTGAGATCCTTGTAGAGGTCATCCTTTTTTTAATAAGACACTCCTTTCATATTTTAGTTGTCATCATAATTTTTAGTTGAAATGACCCATCCTCCCTAAAGGTGCATATGTATAGAATTTGTAGTTTCAACAAATTCTAGCATTCTTATCCCCACAACGAATACCCCTTCTAAGTTCTTCTATCTCTCTTCCACCAACATCATTTTTAACAGGTTGTATAAACAAGAAAAGAATAATGTAATGAGATCAATCGAGCCTCTACGATAAGAGATTCAACCCCACAACGAATACCCCTTCCAAGTTCTTCTATCTCTCTTCCACCAACATCATTTTTAACAGGTTGTATAAACAATAAAAGAATAATGTAATGAGATCAATCGAGCCTCTATGATAAGAGATTCAATTGATCTAATGATAAAATTAAGTCTTTTTGTAGAGCTAATAAAATGAATTTCTCTATGATTTTTAACAATTATCACTAACTTGACAAATTAGATACCCTTCCTAGCAATTGCAATACTCTTCTACATGGGATGCAACTCATTGGTGTGAACTATTATTTGAAAATACTCCTTTCATATTTTAGTTGTCATCATAATTTTTAAAGGTCCAACTAAAAAAATGAAATCCTTGTAGAGGTCATTCTTCTTTTAATAAGGTATTTTCTCTAAGCTTGGAATAGATATAACATCTATAATTGAACACCCTTAAAGTCTTCATTATGCCAAGGTACTGATACTTCTTACATATTTAAAGAACCTAATCATTTATCCAATTATAAATAAGCAAATATTTAAATAAAAAGTATTTATTTTTATCTCGAAACATTCATAAAAACAAAATTCATTATATTAATGTTTAAAAGCATGCTTTAAAATATTTTCAATTAATTCAAAACATAAATTCTAAGTGCTTTTATTCAAATATTAATTAGTTCAAACGATAATTTTTATTATTAATTTTATTTCCACTATCTTTGTTTAAAAAAAAGGTAAAAAATAATTTATAATACGGATTTCAAATAGAAGAGATACATCGTTTTAAGCTTTTTAATTAAAAAAAACCTTTATTATTAATTAGTTCAAATGACAATGTTTTTAAGGTTTTATTCAAATATTAATTAGTTCAAACGACAATGCTTATTATTAATTTTATTTCCATTGTCTTTGTTTAAAAAAATGGTAAAATATAATTTATAATATTTCCAACAATACACACTAATCAACCCTTTTATCTCCATCTTATAATTCTGAAATATTTGCTCAACCAACCACCTTAGAGAAGGAATAATGTCAACATACCTTTTTAATTTGCTTTGATGAAAAGTGCCCTCACAACATGTTCCAAAATAATTTCCTTTTTGCCAATTCAAGAAATTAGTCAATCTTCTTTTCAAAACAATCACAAAAACCTTACCTCAATTTGTTCACAAAAATATTTTCTCAATACTCCTTTTATTTTCTCAAGGTTTTTAATTTAAATATTATTAATTAGTTCAAACACAATGTTTATTATTAATTTTAAGGTTTATTATTTTAATTTTAATTTGTGCACAAAAACATTTGCTCAATACTCTTATTTTATCAAAATAAGGTTTTTAATTTAAAAAAAAAAAAAAAATTATTATTAATTAGTTCAAACTACAATGTTTATTATTTCCAACAATACACACTAATCAACCCTTTTATCTCCACCTTCTAATTCTGAAATATTTGCTCAACCAACCACCTTAGAGAAGGAATAATGTCAACATACCTTTTTAACTTGCTTTGATGAAAAGTGCCCTCACAACCTGTTCCAAAAAAATTCCTTTTTGCCACTTCAAGAGATTAGTCAATCTTCTTTTCAAAACAATCACAAAAACCTTCCCTCAATTTGTGCCTAAGGTGGTTGGTATGTTGTGATTTAAATTTTAATTAGTTCAAATGACAATGTTTATTATTAATTTTAAGGTTTATTATTTAATTGTAATTTGTGCACAAAAATATTTGCTCAATACTCTTATTTTTTCAAAATAATATTTTTAATTAAAAAAAAATCTTTATTATTAATTAGTTCAAACGATAATTTTTATAATTAATTTTAAGGTTTATTATGCCAAGAGGCATTCCTACAATGGCAGACAGGGGTGGGAGGCAAAGAGGTCATACATGTCACGCCATAAACAATTTTTTTTTATTAAAAAATTCGACATTAACAAAAACATTTAAAATATTTAAACTAAAACATTCGACTAACCAACCGTTGCAAACATTTAAAATATTTAAACTTAGTCGACTAACCAACCATTGCAACTATTTAATAAACTAGCTTAGATATAAAGGATATATATCTAAAAACACCGAGAGTTATCAATCCCGAGGCGCCTATCTTGGAGATCACACCCCCAAGAAATGAGATAGACGCCTCGAGATTGATAACTCTCGGCATTTTTAGATATATATCCTTTATATCTAAGCTAGTTATTATCAATTTGTGCACAAAAATATTTGCTCAATACTCCTTTTATTTTCTGAAAATTAGGTTTAAACTTTATTATTAATTAGTTCAAACGACAATGTTTATTATTAATTTTAAGGTTTTTAATTTTAAGGTTTATTAAAATAAGGTTTTTATCCCCATGAGTGTGGTCTACCTGTAAGGATGCCACTTGCATTATCAATGATGTGACCCGAGTTCAATCCCCATGGTGGATGTGTGTAAAAAGTATTACTCCAAAAAAAAATAAGGTTTTTAATTTAAAAAAAAACCTTTATTATTAATTAGTTCAAAAGACAATGTTTATTATTTGTTCATAGCTACGTTTATTTTCTCAATATACGGTTTTTAATTAAAAAACACCTTTATTATTAATTAGTTCAAACGACAATGTTTTTAAGGTTTTATTCAAATATTAATTAGTTCAAAGGACAATGTTTATTATTAATTTTATTTCCACTAACTTTGTTTAAAAAAAATGGTAAAATATAATTTATAATATTTCCAACAATACACACTAATTAACCTTTTTATCTCCACCTTATAATTCTGAAATATTTGCTCAACCAACCACCTTAGAGGAGGAATAATGTCAACATACATTTTTAACTTGCTTTGATGAAAAGTGCCCTCAAAACTTTGTTCCAAAATAATTTCCTTTTTGCCACTTCAAGAGGTTAGCCAATCTTCTTTTCAAAACAATCACAAAAACCTTCCCTCAAATTGTGCACAAAAATATTTGCTCAATACTCCTTTTATTTTCTCAAAATAAGGTTTTTAATTAAAGTTTTTATTTATTTATTTTTTATTTGTATTTTATTTTTATTTTTTCTTTATTTTTTTCTTTATTTTTTCTTTATTATTATTATTATTATTATTATTATTATTATTATTATGATTAATTTTATTTTATTTTAATTTAATTTTTTTTAATTTTTTAATTTTTATTTTATTTTTTTCTTATTTTTTAATTAGTTCAAACGACAATGTTTATTATTAATTTTTCTAAAATAATTTTATTTTTTCCACTTCAAGAGATTAGCCAATCTTATTTTCAAAACAATCACAAAAACCTTCCCTCAAATTGTGCACAAAAATATTTGCTCAATACTCTGTTTATTTTCTCAAAATAAGGAATTTAATAAAAAAAAAAACCTTTATTATTAATTAGTTCCAACGACAATGTTTATTATTAATTTTAAGGTTTTTTATTTTAATTTTAATTTGTGCACAAAAATATTTGCTCAATACTCCTTTTATATTCTCAAAATAAAAATTTTAATTAAAAAAATACCTTTATTATTAATTTTAATTTAAATATCAATTAGTTCAAACGACAATGTTTATTATTAATTTTATTTCCACTATATTTGTTTTAAAAAAATGGTAAAAAATAATTTATAATACGGAATTCAAATAGAAGAGATACATTGATTTTGATGAAAAGTTTAGAAATATTTCTATAATATTTTCAACAATACACTAGTGTAATCAACCTTTTTATCTCCACATTAAAATTTTGAAATATTTGCTCAACCAACCACCTTGGAGAAGGAATAATGTCAACATACCTTTTTAAGTTGCTTTGATGAAAAGTGCCCTCACAACTTGTTCCAAAATAATTTCTTTTTTGCCACTTCAAGAGATTAGTCAATCTTCTTTTCAAAACAATCACAAAAACCTTCCCTCAATTTGTGCACAAAAACATTTGCTCAATACTCCTTTTATTTTCTCAAAATAAGGTTTTTATTAAAAAAAAAAAAAAACTTAGTTCAAATGACAATGCTTATTATTAATTTTATTTCCACTATATTTGTTTAAAAAAATGGTAAAAATAATTTATAATATGGAATTCAAATAGAAGAGATACATCGTCTGTCTTTCCATGGATACAAGCTTTTGATGAAAATTTTAGAAATATTTCTATAATATTTCGAACAATACACACTAATCAATCCTTTTATCTCCACCTTATAATTCTGAAATATTTGCTCAACCAACCACCTTAGAGAAGGAATAATGTCAACATACCTTTTTAACTTGCTTTGATGAAAAGTGCCCTCGCAACCTATTCCAAAATAATTTCCTTTTTTCCACTTCAAGAAATTAGTCAATCTTCTTTTCAAAACAATAAGAAAAACCTTCCCTCAATATGTGCACAAAAATATTTGCTCAATACTCCTTTTATTTTCTCAAAATAAGGTTTTTAATTAAAAAAAAACCTTTATTATTAATTAGTTCAAACGACAATGTTTATTATTAATTTTAAGGTTTATTATTTTAATTTTTATTTGTGCATAAAAATATTTGCTCAATACTCTTATTTTCTCAAAATAAGGTTTTTAATTAAAAAAAATTATTATTAATTTTAATTTAAATATCAATTAGTTCAAATAATGTTTATTATTAATTTTATTTCCACTATCTTTGTTTAAAAAGATGCTAAAAAATAATTTATAATACGAAATTCAAATAGAAGAGATACATAGTCTGTCTTTCCACAGATACAAGCTTTTGATCTAGGATTTAGAAAAAGAAATAATGCTACATTCTCTATCAACTAGTCTACTATAGTAACCCATGTATAATATGAACAACCTAATACAATGAATTACAAGAATAAATACATCTAATGATGCTACCATCAAGAGATGAGATAGAGAGAAGATATTCCCTAGTCCATGTTGCCCACTATCTAGGAGGATGGTCATAACAAGTTAGGTTGCCTTTATCTAGAGCCTAGTCATCCCATATGGAACTCTATTTTGTTCTCTAGGGATGTGATTGTATTCCACAAATAGAAAGTTTTTTGTACCATTTGAATCTTCTCTATGATTCTCCTTAGTCTCCAATCAAGCTTCGTATTCTTCCTTGGATTCTTTAGATGGTTGATCATGAATTGTGAGTCGAATTCTATCTAGAAATTCTTCCAACCTACCTTAACTACCTCCTAGAGCCCTCTAAGGATGCCACAACCCTCTACTAGGTTGTTGGAAAAAATGACAAGATTCTCTACAAAGGTTAAAATTAGGGTTCCATTCGACTTTCTTCCTATCCCTCCAGTACTAGCTCTTCCTAGATTTCCTTGTGATGCTCCATTTGTGTTAAATTTTCCCTAATCCTTTGGGGGAGTCTCCCACTTACCATTTCTAACTACTTTTAGATGCCTTATGATTTTCATTTGTTGATTAACAACCTTAGGAATAATTTTTAATCTGCTCATGATCTATTCTAATTGTTGGTGGGGTTCTTAGGGATACTTTAGTGTATGTTGTATTGTCTCTTCTATGTTGGTTGTGATCTTCTTCCAAATATAGTAGATGTTTTTAGATTATTTGAAGATGTGGTTGTTCCTTTCCTTCCATATGTTTCAAAGTAGGAGAGTAGTTCTTATCCATACTATCTGCCTAACATATTGGTCTACTCCATCCTGTGAATTCCATTCTCTCCACATATGCTCTAGGGTGGTAAAGCTAGACCAATTAATACCAAGTAATATATCCATCATCTTCAACAACTTTGAGGCTATAGGACATTCAAAAAATAAGTGGCAAAGTGTTTCGAGGTTCTCCCCACCCATCTCACACATGAAAGGACCATGGTAGCATTTTTTCATAAGTTATTCCCATGTTAGTACCCTTTTATGTAGAAGAAGAAAAATGAAGAATCTCACCTTAGAACATAACTTCTATGCCAATATATTTTTGAATAAGTCTTGAAGGGGTTAAGAGTACTTTGGAATAAAATTACATATCCACTTGCTACTATATACTCCACTTGAATCATGTTGCCCCATCCAAGGGAATCCTCCACTTGAGACCAAGAAAGTGATCTCAATTGTAGAGTTTCTTAGAAATTGATCTTCTGCATTTCAAGGACTTGAATTGGTCATTTGATTGTGGGGACCCAGTTTCTCCCAACTTCAGAATCTCTACTCTGGTACCTATAGTATTTTGCTACTTTTATCCAATTTGCTCTGTGTAGTTATTCCGTGAAAGGTCTCCACCCTAGAAACTGAGCCACCAAAGTTTGGTACCCATCCCAAGAGTTTGTGCAAAATTTTACATGTTTATCATTGTGAATTATCCAAAAGAGCTCCTTCTTTATCGACTCCTCTCTTGTCCTCAAAACTACTAAGATGGGGGATCCTCTATTAGGTAGTTGGTGTCTAATAATTGTTGTTGAAATTTTATTTTTTGTATATTTAGCTCTTAAAATTTGGGCCCATAGTGTATTGGGGTTGTTTAGCATCCTCCAATACAACTTAGCTACTAGTGCCTTGTTGTTCTTTGTTGTTTATCTGACTCCTAGTCCCCCTTCATGTTTATGAAGGTATAAAGTTTTCCAACACACCAATACCCATTTTATTTCCTTCTTAGTGCCCCTCTAGAGGAATTGATGATTTATTCAATCCAACTCTCTCAACACTGCCTTGATAATATCCAAAAGTATAGAGACATAAATAGGTATAGATTGAAGGATTGAATTTAACCAGGGTTATTCTTCCCCTTGATGATAGTCATCTATTAGTCCATTTTTCTATTTTTCTTTTTACTTTGTCCACTAGCTAGACCCAATTCTTATTTTTTCTCCCTATTTTAAGAGGGATGCCTAAGTAGGTGATGGGAAGGGAGGTCTTCTGATATCTTAGTTTATCAAGAACCATGATATCCTATTTGAGAGAGTATTGGAAGAAAATGACTTTGGACATTTTCTCATTGATTTGTTGCCCTATGGCTCTTGAGAAACAACTTATAATATGTTTGATTCTTGAGGCTTCCTTCACTATCATTTTTCTTATCAAAGTAAAGTCATCAACAAATTGGAGATGAGTGATTGATCTGGTTCTATTTGCAATAGTGATTCAAGTTAATGTTTAGTTTTCCCTACTTTTTACCATTATCCTTCCTAGGCATTCAAATAGAATGATGAATAAATATGGGAAAAGGGGGATCTCCCTACCTAATACCTCTAGATGCAATGAACAATTATGGAAGACAACCATTGATAAAAAAATAAATAAGACACTAATAAAATACATCCCTTGATCCAATCTGTCCATTATTATGAGAAGCCAAGTTAACCAATTACTTTGAGTAGGAAAGCCCATTCCACCCTATCATATACTTTGGATAAGTCTAATATGATGAACATGGATCGGGATTTTTGTGCTTCCATGGAGTGATAACCTCTTATGCCAAAAATATATTGTCCACTATTTATATACCTTCCACAAAACCATCTTATTCTAGTGAGATAATCTTATGCAAAAGCAATTTGAGCCTCTCCATAATTACCTTGGTGATTATTTTGATCAAGACATTACATAAAACTATTGGTCTAAACTCAGTAATATGCTCTGCATATTGTGTCTTTGGGATCAAAGTTATATATGATTTGTTGATTTCCTTCAACACATCAGAAGGTCCTCATGTATCCCAAAATTCTTGGTAGAATTCAATGGGATAAAGACACCATATGGTCCCCGAGTATAATATCCTCAAGTTTCCAGTCATTCATGTTCAAAATTTTGTTCTCACTATAAACACCTAGGACATACTTACTTCTAAAGGGGTTTTGTGTTGCTTCTTTTCTTATTGGAATGTAAGTAATATAAATTCTTTTCAACATTTCTTCATTTAGAAGAAGTTCTCGATGTGAAAATATACTAATGCACTTCTCTTGAAATACAAAACCCACGAGATCCCAAAGAAATCTTTCTAGGAAAAAGATTAAAAATTTAGAGGATTGATATTGCATATGATAATCCTTTGTATCAAAGAATTCTCCTAATATTATCCGCTATTGTTCTTGTTCTTGTACCTACCTTTTTGCATTTTAAAAACCACCCACTATAACTCTTTGGTAGTTACTGATGTAGTCAAAACTAAATTATCCTCCTCTATTATTAGTGCAAGTATATCCTATAACACTTCTTGTTGGGCTTCAATATCCTACTATGAATAGACTCAAAAAATTGTTTGTTGTAATAGATCTCATACCTTCCCATGTGTGGATAGTATCTTATGTTTCTATTCTTACAAGGGTATTAAGTTGTGGGATTTGTGGGCTATAAGAGATTTGTGGAAGAATCCTATGTATCAATCCCCCTCTTGGAGCCATTGTATTCTAGATTTTTGCTTCCTTAATTACCCTTCCATTTTTTCCCATTCCTCTAGCTGGGATATAAGTTTGATCTTTGCCAAACTTATACCCTCTATGAAGCCATCTATGCGAATCTATTCATTCAAATATTCAAGTTGGGCTATCATTTTTAACTTTTTCTTCTTGATATCTCCAATTCTATGTCTTTATCTTAGATTTGATGTACTAAAGCCTCCTCACAAAGCATTACATCTTGGTTCCATGTTGAGGTTTTCCTTCTTTCCACCATTGCTACACTCTAGGCCTAACTCAGTAGGTTTATGCATAAGGGTTCGACCCCAAAATGTATTTATAAAAATTTGGTGAATCAGTTTTGAAATCCAAGTGAATAGTGTCTAAATGCATGTAGAAGGTTTATTGTTGTTAAGGGTAATGTTGGAAATTTAAACTTTAAATGGTCAAATTATTATAAAATTGGGGTGAATCAACCCAAAAAACTATTGCACCCAAATTTTTTTGGCTAATGGGCCCTAGTCAAAGGTCCCAAATATTAGCCAATTCCAAATTTTGAAAATCCTAATTTTAGCAATTTTGGCAATAAATAGCCACTATGCATAAACCTAGTCCTAAGAGAGTTGTATTTGAACCACATCGGTTGGAATCTGAATGGAAAGTGTCTAGCCTTGGATTTCCACAGTTCTATCATGATTGGCCAATAATCTCAACCTACATTGTTTAGGATCTTCACCCTAGTAATGTGCCTATGAATTAAAAACTTATATGATAGCAAAAATATGTCTATTATTTCCAAAATGCATGTAGAGCCTTACCTCCTATTATACCAAGTTATCAGACCATTATTTGACCTGGCATCCATAAGATGAAGGTTTTTGATGTATTCTTTCATGGGGTTTGTGCTCTCATCTAAGCTACCATTTCCTCCCAACTTCTCTTCCAAGGATAGGATGATATTAAAATCTTCTCTTATCAGGGCCCATGCTTGAAGAAATTGGGTAATAATGTAGTTTATGTTCTTCCATTGTCTATGTTTCTCCTTTATGCTACTAGGTTCATAAACAATAATACAGGGCATAACTTGATCTAATTTCCTACTGTGAGATGCTACTGCCAAGAGATCAAAACTACCCACCACTTGGTGGCTAAGTACCTCTTTAGGGTTCCAAAGGCATGCAATACCTCTTTATTCCCCTTGGGAGTTGAGGGATTCCATTCTTCTAGTAGGGCACACTTTCTTTGCAATTGTCTCCATATCTTCGATAGATACCTTTGTCTCTTGAAGGAAGATAAGTTGTGGTTGATTTATTTGTATCATTCTTTTAATTTCATTTTGTTTTGAGGGACTATCCTTGAGTCCTCTAATGTTCCAATAATTTATCTTCAATAGTATTAGGGGCTAAATATTTTAGTAAGGGCATTGACCTTACCTTCTACAATTAGCTTTTCTCCTTCTTTTTCCAAATGGTGATGATGAGTTTTGCGGTCTACCTTTTGATTAGTGTTCATTTTCATCTTTTTACTCATCTCCTGGCTCACCCCTCCTAATTCTAGAATAACATCCAACCTTGGCGTATGTGTGTACAAAACTAGGGTATTGTTGGTAGATCCCGTGAGGTATTCCATAGGCTCTGGGTTTTTTGTAGTGCCTACCTTTAATAGATTGTTACTCTTATTTTTATTTTTCCCTTTGTTTTTTTGTTTGTAATTTGTTGGCTGATTTACTACTTCTTATTTGTTGCCTCACACAACTAGGGTGGTGTTAGGGGTGCTATTTACCTCTTATAGCATAGATTTATTCCTCCCATCATGAAATTGTATCTCTAGTATTTTTATCTCCATTGTATCCTCCTCATCATCCAAAAAGTCATGAATGGGAATATTACCAAACATATTATTTGATACCACTGCATGATTCCTCATTGTTGATTTCTTTTGAATATTCTTTTTTTTGCACCTAAACCCCTTGAAGATTTGTTTCGTCTCTTCCATGCTCTAAGATCTTATGTGGTCAGTCTCTTTCTAAATGGTCATATTCATGGTATATTCTATAACAAAAAGGTATGTTCTCATAATCCACCTCCTACTCCCATGTTTCCTCCCCAAACTGTAGAGTGATATTTTTTGGGAGGAGTTTGTTAAAATCTATCAGGACACATATCTAAGAATAAATAATTTGCTCAAATTAATATGTACTATCAATAACCATTATGAGTGTTCCTAGGGTATTTCCAATTGTAAAAAAAACTACCAGATTCTAAAATTCTACTAGTAAACCAAACAACGTCACCTAAACTGTTGTTGTGGATGGCATCTCTTACTTCACTTTGAATTTAGTATACCAAGGTTTCATAAATAGGACTACCCTTCCAAAAAACCATGGCCTCCATTGGAATATGTGTTCCCTGTCTTCCTCATAAAGCACGTAATAGGGATAAGAAAGTTAGCAACTGGTAAAGCCTGTGACATAGACAATATTCAAGCAGAGCATATAAAATGGAGGGTAGATATCCTAGCACCGTAGATCAAGAAATTTTTAATGAGGTCATACAAAATGGATTCCCTATCGAGTGGACAACTAGCTTGACCATTCCTTTGTTTAAAAGTGGAGATGTAAATAATCCCTCAAACTATCGAACGATCATGATCAACCCTCTATTTGCAAAGTTGTTTGGGAGTATGATAGAGCGTAGGATCAGCATATGCATAGAAGAAAAGGGAAAGAGAGCAAAGGGGCAAGCAGGTTTTAGGCCTAAGCACTCAACTATTGATCATTGTATCATGCTCAGACACATAGTGGAAAAAATATGGGATAAAAAAATGAGGCTTTTTATTGTTTTGTAGACTTCAAAAAGGCATTTGACACGGTGCCAAGAAAAAAATTATGGAGCAGAATGGAAGAGATAGAGGTTCCAATTCACTACAGGGCAATAGTTCACAGACTATATGAGCATGTAAAGGCTAAATCAGAACATAGGAAGGGTTATCTGAATGTTTTGGTAGTGACATAGGTGTCAAACAAGGTTACCCTCTATCTCCGACCTTATTTGGGTTGTACATTGACAAGTTAGAAGAATGGATAAAAAAAATTGGGGGAGAGGGTGTGCACTTAGCCAAATATGTGGTAAAACTCCTCATGTATGCAGATGATGTAATTATTTTGGCCAAAAAACTGATCTAGAAGATCACCTTCAAGCTCTATAACTCTTTTGTAAAGAAGTTGGGATGTAGGTGAACACAAGCAAAACAGAAATTATTATTTTTTTAGCAAAAAAGAAGAAGCAACAACTTGAGTTTGTAGGAGAACCGCTTGAGGTAGTAGTAGAATACAAATACCTGGGCATAGAATTTCATGACAAACTTAAATGGAATACATGTAGGATGAAAAGAACTCAAAGTGGTTGGAGAGTACTATATGCACTTCAAAACAGGTGTAGGAATACCGAGTTGTAGGACTAGAAGACCACCAAGGTATTATTTGGCCTACTTGTTACACTGGTTTTGTTGTATGGTTGCAAGGTGTGGGCTAGTGGCACAACAAATGCAAAATGGAGGCAAATAGAAAGGATTCAAAAATATCTAATCACAAATTTTCTCAAAATTAAGGCCACAACTCCTTATGAAATTATTCTAGCTGAAACTGGAATGTTCCCTTTAGAAGCAATTGCTATGACCAAGTTGTTATGTTACTTGAAAAAAATAGAAAACATGAAAGATGATAGATAGCCTAGGGCAGCTAGGGACAAAGAGTAGCATAGGCGAAAGAATACATGGATGAAACAAAATCAGAAATGGATGAAACGTTGGGAAATCAACATAAATGAATGCCCAAATGTTAACAAAGACATAAAAAATTATGTGAATGAAAAATTCAAAAGTGGAATGTGAAAAAATGCAAGCAGGAAAAGACAATATTATATTGCAACTTTTAACCCAACGTATGACCACAAGGAAAAAGTGTATATAGGCACTGAAATCAAGTGGAAGGAAAAAATCCTCATTGCTCAGATAAGGACTAGCTCTCATAGGCTTAGATGTGAAACAGGGAGATGGAAAATGCCCAAAGAACAATGGGAAGAAAGGATATGTACTCTATGCAGCACAGGGGTAGTAGAGACAAAGGAACACTTCATCTATAAATGCCCGAGTTTTTCAGATATTCATGACAAATACAAAGAAACACTTGGGAACGGGTTTATGGCAGATTTATTTTAAGGCAGTAAAATAAAAAAAGTTGGATAATTGCTAATCCAAATCAGCAGGAGAAGGAACAACCTTCTCAAATATATTATAAATCATATGATATGATTTGAGTAATTGTACTTCCATATTTGAGGTCCCATAGACCATATTTGGGTTTCACGGACGTAATTAAAATCTTTCATTTCATAAGTAAAAATAATAATAAAATAACCTTTAAGGTATGCAGAGATTTGGAACTCATCTTTTATTCACCATTGTTTAGCAACCCACAATTTAATATTGAAAGGATTGGTCTAAACCCCATAAATTGATATATCAATCCTCTCCTCTCCATGTCTTCTATTCCTTTCTGAAAGTCCTCCATATTCACCTTCACTATCAGAGAACAATCCACCGTCTTTAAACATCTCGTCACAGTTTTCCTAGGATCCATCTTTGGCATCCTCAAAGGTCTTTGTGGTGCCCTCAAGTTATTAATTACATTTGGCTAGCATTGTTCCCCACAAAAGAAATTCGTAAAATTCATTTTTTTGGTAGCTCTCTTGACTCCTTCCCCATATTAAGTAATGGTACAATTGACTCTTTTTTGGTATAATATGAATAATACAAATATGTGGTTTGGAAAAATATATATATCCTTGTCTTGACAATATAATAAACTCACAAGGTTTAAAATAAGTACCCACCCTCCTTATATGGAATTGTAGAATATGATAATACAAATATGTGGTTTGAAAAAAATAAATTAGTTCTTTAATTATCTTTTTATTTTGGCTATCTCAATTTAAATTATATAATTTATTATTATTATATACATGGAAAGTGTGCTACATATGCCACCTATAAAGAAACATAATTATCCCATGCGATTATCGATGTTGACGTCTAGTTTTCAAAACGATATTCATCTATGGTGACATCGTCGATTACGTTTATGGACCAATAATCTGGCCTCGTATGTCACCGTTCAAATAAAATCCGTGATCTGAAGCCTTGTTGTGCTGCTTCCAGAGGGAAAGACCCAGCACAATACATTAAAAAAGAGGAAAGGAACTATATATTTCCTATAGAAGAATGGATTTTTTAATTCAGAATTGTCGGGGTGCTCTCGGATACAACATGCAAGAATTTTGGATTGCTCACCTTTAGAGGAAAAAAAAACTTTCGTGTAGGAAGGATTTCTCCATGGAATAACTACCAGATAAACAATTATCTGTCAGCGAGGCTTTTAAGCAAAGCAGAGAAGAGCGAAATGGGAGAAATCGTCGGCATCCGATGGAGCGAATTGCCGGAGCATTTGATAGAGGGGGCAATTCTAGCGCGGCTGCCGTGGGACTCCGTTTCTCGGCTGCGCATCGTGTGCAGGGGATGGAATGACCTCCTATCCTCCAAATATTTCCTGCGCGGCTGGGCGGACGCCTCCGGCGAGCGGCATCCCCTGCTTATGCTCTGCATGCCCAAAAGCCATATGCGGTGCCTTCTCTACTCTTTCGCCTCAAACTCCTGGCAGAGGTTATCCCTTTCGTTTATCGAGGAAAATTGCGGCATCAATTACAACGGATCGGCCGCAGGGCTCATCTTGATGGACATCCCTACCTACTCCTCCTTCGGCCACGCCTTTCCCCACCTCTCCGTCTGCAATCCCCTAAGCTGGAAACGGCTGCGGCTCCCCGAGATGGAGCCTGCGCTGACGACGGTCATGGCCCGCGGGATCGTCGGCGCCGCCAACGATGGCTACAAAGTGGTCGTGCTTGGCAAGTCCAGGCTGAACTCGGCCCTCGTGCAGGTGTACGACTCCGCCGCCAAATCGTGGAAGGCGATTGCGGCGGACCTGCCTGAGCGTTTGGCCATGAGAAACGAGGAGTTGGTGTTCTGCAGGGGGCGTTTCTTCTGTATGACTGTTGAGCCACCGAGAGTTCTGGTCTGCGATATGGACGGCGACGGGAGCTGCAGGGTTCTGGCGATGCCGCTGGCGCAGCGGAGCAACGTGTGGCCGCGATTGCTCGCCTGCGGATCCTCTGTGCTTCTGGTGCGTGCCATCGAGGAGGATAATGTTCTCGTCGATATGATTGTTTGGGAGTTTTTTGACCCCCACTGGAAGGAGATTGCGAGGATGCCGAGAGCGTTGTGTGAGGATTTTCAGCGGAGCACGTACTCCAACTGGTTCGAGTGCGTGGGCGTGGGCGATAACATGTGTTTCAGGGCCTACGGCAGCATAGAAGTGCTCGCTTACAGCCTCAGTCGGGGCTCCTGGACTTGGCTTCCCGAGTGCACCGCCACGCACGGGAACCCCAAACATTTGCTTTTGAAGAGCCTGCCCTATGAACCTCGGCCTCATAAAGAGGTCTGATTCATTGTATTATTATGATTGTATATGCACCTTGGCTAATATAGCAGTCTTATATTTTTATAAGAAAATAAAATTTCCCTGCATTCTATTTATGCACAAGTGAGTATAAAAGCTCATAAGGTTATGTGATCTATTCGATTTCGATTCCGAAGACATGATGAGAATGGATGAGGGTTATAATAAGTAGTTGTATGTGGTCCATTTCATTTAGTTAATGTTAGTATATAATTATTGTCTCTGGTGAGGCTAATAGTGTAATCACGTTTAAGAAAAGCTTGACAGGACTAGAGTTTGGAGTGGACAATTAGAGATGTGGTTTTAAATATTTGGGCATATTATATGCCGAAAACATTTGACTGCATTTGTTTCTCCGCAAAATCTGGTCCATTAGGAGAATGAGTGTTTGCAACTACTTCCTATGCTAGAGGAAGTTCTCATATGAAAAGTTTGATTATGCAAGAAATATTATATCGTATGTTTTTAGATTTTTAATTTGAAGATTAAGTTTAATTTTGATATAAGGGGACCATAATACCTTGTAAAAACTTGCATTTGTAATTTAAAAAAGATAGTGAGGTGTAGTGCAGAGGTTCTGAGGGTTTGTAAAGATTATTGGATGAGGTTTATACAAATCAATTGATAACGGAACGGTGAAGCCTTAGATAGTGGAAGGAGGATTCCATGGCAACAAGACCAATATGCAAAACAAGTCAAAGGATGTAGACTCCAAGAAAGGTCAAAATAACCATGAGTACATGCAAGTGGAATAAATAATACAAGTCAATAATCAGATCCTATTCTAGGAAGAAAATTTTGAATATTTATTCGATTTTACAGCAGTCAATCTCAAACAAAGGTAAAACCAAGTGTGCAAACGCACAAGAGACAGATGAATGACATTAAAACAATAAGCTAGGGTTATATCGCAACCATTGGAAATATCTAAAAAAGAGAATAAACTTGGACCATAAGAAAGTAATCAAGCAGGAGTCAATGTTGCTAGTTATAAAAAGGAAAATGAGTCAATCCCTAGTATGGGAAGAGATTCTGATGAAAAATTATCGAAGATGACCTTCCAAGATGTCTAAGAGGAGGACAATTGCAAACAACTATAACTAACAACACTATGACTTCTCGTAGACCTTTGAGAATGCCTAAAACAAACCCTAGGAAACCAACCCTTGGGTGTATGAAAGCGGTGGCTAGATCTCCCATAGTCCAACTTCAAATGTCAGACATGCAATCCAGGATCAATGCTATGGAATGTAGTATTCTTACCTACACCAGGTTTGGATTCCATCTCAAAACCAATAGGAGTGAGTCAGGAGTCTACTAAAAATATGAAGCTAGACACACATAAAAGAGAGAGCAGAAAGACTACTCAACATCAAATAAATAAAGAAGGTGCAAAGTTGATAGCGATGGGTAAGGTCAAGGATCTTACCCACATTTTCATTCCATGTGCCTGATGAAGTGCATCACTTGGAACATTTGAGGGCTTAAGGGTAGCCTAGTAAAGCATAATGAAGTAAAATGAGTGATCCAACAACATCATCAATAGATGGTTTGCATCAAGAAACAAAAAAATTTGTAGAAGAAATGTAGATATTTGCTAAAAAGGTTTGGACCGTGTGTAGGGTGGAATCTATAAGCTCCCAAGGAGCATTAGAGGGAGTGGCTTGTTTTTGGGATCTGAAAGAGATAATGATACACCAAACGATGGGAAGGTGGGGGATTTTGAATATATTGGTCTAGAATAGACATTCTCCTTAGCATTGGTTGTCTCAATGTATACATAACTATCAACCTAGATGAAAAATAACAACAATAGAGGAATGTAGCTTATATTATTGGTCATTTTCCATAGCTTGGTTGCTTGTAGGTGGAGATTTCAATACCATCATCTCATTGGAAGAGAAGATAGGGGGAAATTGCACTCTCGATAGTAGCACTTACCTCATGAAAAAACATATTAGATATTTTCATCTCGTAGATATCCAACCAAACAATGATATGATGACCTGGTCTAGCAAAAGAGAGAGCCCAACATATATTCTATAAAGACTAGATAGGTTTCTGTTATTAGAGTTTTTGAGCAATGGATATATTCCAATAGCACAAATATTGAACAATGTAGGATTATTGGCCAATGTTGGTGGAAGTGTGGAAGCCTAGACCTGGTCATGCTCCTTTTAGATTCTAGCTAATGTGGTTTTAAGACAGTAGTTTTTGAGGTAAAGGTTTAACAATAGTGGCAGGAGGGTAAACCCATGCATAGTGCGAAGATGTATAACTTTGTTAAGAGGCTTCAATACCTCAAGTCCAAATTGAGAATATGGAATTGAGAGCTTGGTGACATAAAGGAAAATAAACGACATATATTAACCAAACTTGAGGACCTAAATGAGCAAATATGAACAAATGACACTATTGAGATCCAAAGCAACGAGGAGGCTAGGCTTATTGTTCAACTGGAGGAATGGGATAAAAGATAAGAGATTCTATGGAAGCAAAAATCTAGGATCTAATGGCTCCATGAGGGAGATAGGAACACTAGCTTCTTTCATAAATATCTCCTAGCAAGGCAGTCGCACAATTTCATCTCATCCTTAAAAATAACAATGGGTGATTCAATACACGCATGAGATGGGATGAAAGATATACCAAGAGAATACTTTGCTCAACTCTTTAAGGTAGAACCACTAAATCAAGAGGCACAACATGAAGTACTCCAAGAGATTCCTTCTCTCATCACAAAGGAAGATAATGTAACTTTGTCTACCCCAATTATTGCAAAAGAACTAGAGTAGGTAGTTTTCAAGATGTGAAAAGGCAAAAATCTAGGTCCAGATGGATTTCCCATAGAATTTTACCAAAATTTTTGAGATATCCTTAAGGAAGAACTATTGGAAGTGGTAGAAAAGACTAGGATAGCCAATGTGGTGCTCAAAGAGGTGAACAAGATATATAGCTTTGGTTCTAAAACCCAGAAGTATGAACACATATTTGGATTACAAATAATAGCCCTTTGTAATGTCTCATATAAAATTATCACTAAGATCATGGCAGAAAGGTAAAATCTCTTATTAACAAAATTATTTCGTTGGAACAAGGTGGTTTTGTGGGAGGAATACAAATCTTGGATGAGATAGTCTTAGCTCAAGAGGCCATCCATGGCACCTAAAAATACCTTTTTCCTCTAGTTGAAATGATCCCATCCTCCCTAAAGGTGCACATGTATTGAAATTATTGTTTTATCGATTTCTAACATGCTTATCCCCACAAAGAATACCCCTTCTAAGTTCTTCTATATCTCTTCCACTAAAATCAATTTTAAGAGATTTTATAGATAGGGAAAATAATAATGTAACAAGATAAATCAAGCCTTTATGATGAGAGATCCAATTGATCTAATGATAAAATAATTTTTTTTTGTAGAGCTAAAAAAATGTATTTTTCTATGAATTTTAGCATTTACCACTAACTTGGAAAATTAGATACCCTTTTTGTCAATTGCAATACTCTTCTACATGGTGTGCAACCCATTAGTGTGAATTATTATTTGAACATACTGCTTTCATATTTTAGTTGTCATCATAATTTTTAAAGGCCAAACTAAAAGAAAAATGAGATCCTTGTAGAGGTCATCCTTCTTTTAATAATGTGTTCTCTCATTGGTATGAATTAATATTTGAACATACTCCTTTCGTCTTTTAGTTGTCATCATAATTTTTATCTCAAATGACTCATCGTCCCTAAAGGTGCATATGTATCAAATTTGCGGTTTCAACAATTTCTAGCATTCTTATCCCCACAAAAAATACCCCTTCTAAGTTCTTCTATCTCTCTTCCACCAGTATAATTTTTAAGAGGTTGTATAAATTAAAGTAATGAGATCAATCAAGCCTCTATAATGAGATATTCAATTGATCTAATGGTAAAATTAAGTCTTTTTTTAGAGCTAATAAAATGAAATTTTCTATGATTTCTAAAAATTACCACTAACTTGACAAATTAAATACCCTTCCTGGAAATTGCAAAACTATTCTACATGGGATGCAACCCATTAGTGTGAACTATTATTTGAACATACTTCTTTCATATTTTAGTTGTCATCATAATTTTTAAAGGTCCAACTGAAAAAAATGAGATCCTTGGAGAGGTCATTCTTATTTTAATAAGGCGTTTTCTCTAGCTTGGAATAGATATAACATCTATAATTGAACATCCTTAAAGTCTTCATTGATGCTAAGGTACTAATACTTCTTATATATTCAAAGAACCTAATCATTTATCCAATTCTAAATAATATAAGATTTTAATAAAAGATATTTATTTCTATCTTGAAACATTCATAAAAACAAAATTTATTATATTACTGTTTAAAAGCATGCTTTAAAATATTTTAAATAATTCAAAACATAAATTTTAAGTGCCTTTATTCAAATTGTAATTAGTTCAAACGACAATGTTTATTATTAATTTTGTTTCCACTGTCTTTGTTTAAAAAATTTGGTAAAAAAGAATTTATATTACGAAATTCAAATAGAAGAGATATGTCGTCTATCTTTTCATTGACACTGGCTTTTGATCCAGGATTTAGTAGAAGAAATAATATTACATTCTCTATCAGCTAATCTACTATAGTAACCCATATATAATAGGAACAACCTAATACATTGAATTACAAGACTAAATATATCTAATGTTGCTACCATCAAGAGATAAGACAGAGAGAAGATCTTTCCTAGTCCATGTTGCCCACTATCTAGAGGGATAGTCATAACAAGTGAGGTTACCTTTTTCTAGAGCCTAGTTGGCCATCGCATCTAGAACTCTATTTTATTCTCTTGGGATGTGATTGCATTTGACAAATAGAAAGCTTTCTTGTACCATTTGAATATTCTCTATGACTCTTCTTAGGTTCCAATCAAGCTTCCTATTCTCCCTTGGATTCTTTAGATGGTTTATCATGACTTGTGATTCAAATTCTATCTGGACCTTCCACAGATCCTGGTGCAAACTGCTTCACTTTCGGTGATTTGTTTACACACTCAAGAACTCCCTCTCTTCCACAGATCCTGGTGCAAAATGCCTCACTTTCGACGATTTGTTTACACACTCAGGAACTTTCGCTCTTCCACAGATCCTGGTGCAAACTGCCTCACTTTCGACGATCTGTTTACACACTCAGGAAATTTCACCCTTCCACAGATCCTGGTGCAAATTGCCTCACTTTCAACGATTTTTTTACACACTCAGGAACTTCTGCTCTTCCATAGATCCTGGTGTAAACTACCTCACTTTCGGCGATCTGTTTACACAATCAGGAACTTTCTTCCATAGATCCTGGTGCAAACTGCCTCACTTTTGACGATCTGTTTACACACTCAAGAAATCCCACTCTGATACCACTGATGGGGGAGCCAAAATCGTTCAGCACAAATCCTCAAATCTCATTCATTAAACTCAAAAAAATATTACAATAATGGTAGCAGTCTGCCAAATAAACTCCTTTATCTCGAAAGATAGTTTATTTATTTTTTTCTATTACAACATTTCCAACTCTGGAAGAAAAATAGCCTAAACAGGTCTAGAATGGCCCTCTTGCCTTCACGTCTACAACACTGTCTCGGCAGTTTTTTGACCCCGAAAGAAAACAGCTCAAACAGGTCCAGAATGGCCCTCTTGCCTTCATGTCTACAACTCTGTCTCAGCCATTTCCAACCCTGGAAGAAAAATAGCTCAAACAGGTCCAGAATGGCCCTCTTGCCTTCATGTCTACAACTCTGTCTCAGTCGTTTCCAACTCCTTGTGCATACCTTTGCTTCCCCTTTTAAACTCTCTAGCGTGACTCTCTGTTTCCATTTTTTGACCCTTCGTTTCATTTCCCATGCCTCTTCGTTGTCTTGGCTTTTGAAACATCTTTCTTTCCAACTCTTGATCTTTGTCTGCTTTCACTACACCTTGGTGCCATGTGCTTGTCTAGTGCTGCCACTGTAGACTCTGTCCGCCTATCAACCAATGATGACGCTCGGTATACCTACCGCTCGATAATTTCCTCTGTAACAGCCCCTGTAACCGCCTGTCGTTTCTTTTCTTTTGTTTGGTCGCAAAAATGCGACATGTCACGATATCGCGACACTTTTCTCTTCTTTGCCAACATGTCGCGATATCGTGATACTTTTTCCTCCTTCCTCTCTCTCTTCTCTTGTAGTCACGATAATGCGACATGTCGCGATATCACGACACCTTTTCCCTCTTGCTCTTCCTCTTCTCTTTTAGTCGCGATAATGCGACATGTCACGATATCGCGACACTTTTTCTCCCTTGCGCCTTCTCTCGTCCTTTGGTCGTGAAAATGCGACATGTCACGATATCGTGACACTTTTTCTCTCCTACGCCTTCTCTCATCTTTTGGTCGTGGAAATGCGACATTTCGAGATATCGTGACACTTTTTCTCCTTGCGCCTTCTCTCGTATTTTGGTTGCGAAAATGTGAAATGTCGCGATATCGTGACACTTTTTCTCCTTTACACTTTCTCTCATCCTTTGGTCCCGATAATGCGACATGTCACGATATCGCGACACTTTTCTCTCTTGCGCCTCCTCTCGTATTTTGGTCACGAAAATGCGACATGTCACGATATCACGACACTTTTCTCTCTTGCGCCTCCTCTCTTCTTCTGGTCACAAAAATGCAACATGTCGTGATATCGCGACACTTTTCTCTCTTGCGCCTTCTCTCGACTTTTGGTCGTGATAATGCGACATGTCGTGATATCGCGACACTTTTCTCTCTCGTGCCTCCTCTCATATTTTGGTCGCGAAAATGCGACATGTCGCGATATTGTGACACTTTTCTCTCTTGCACCTTCTCTTAGCTTTTGGTCGCGATATCGTGACACTTTTCTCTCTTGAGCCTTCTCTCGGCTTTTGGTCATGATAATGCGACATGTTGCGATATCGTGACATCTTTCCTTTCTGCCTCCTCCTCACCTATCGGGTCACGAAATCTTGACATATCACGATATCGTGACAGCTTTGCTCTCTACTTTCTCCCTCTGTTTCGGGTCACGAAATCGTGACAGTTTCCTTCCTTTTTTTCTTTCTGCTCCTTCGGTCGCGATTTCGTGATATGTCACAAAATCGCGACATTTTATTCTCTGGCCTTTCCTATCTTCTTTCGGTCGCGATTTCGTGACGTCACAATATCGCGACATTTTTGCTCCGTGCCTTCTCTCTCCTTCCTGAGTCACGAAAATGCAACATGTCACGATATCGCGACATCAAGGCAAACACTTAGAAATTTTTTTGTTGATGCAAGATTGCTCTGTTACCATCGGATGCTCCTACATCAGACAACCGGGGTGGATTGAGAAGTGACCTTCACTTCTGTACTGTTCTATCACCTTATTTTTCAACATCTTAGCACTGGAAAAATCTTCAGCCTCAGCACTACTCTTTTCTCCATCATTCTCAACTTAGAAGCATTCCTTGGACTACTCCTCTTCGCAACTCCTCTTGCAGGGCTTGCACTTGCCTCTACAAAGCTCTGAAATCTTCTTCAGGTACCACATTTCTCCCACCACCATGGTTTCTTCATGGAGGCATTCTTCCTCACTCTCTTCTCACAAACCTTGACCACATCCTGATGTAAACTGCCTCATGTTTGATGATCTGTTTACACACTCAGGAACCCTATGCTCTTCCATAGATCCTGGTGCAAACTACCTCACTTTCGATGATCTGCTCACACACTCAAGAACTCTCGCTCTTCCATAGATCTTGGTGCAAACTACCTCACTTTGGATGATCTGCTCACACACTTAGGAACTTTCGCTCTTCCACAGATCCTGGTGCAAACTGCCTCACTTTCGGTGATTTGTTTACACATTCAGGAACTCTCACTCTTCCACAGATATTGGTGTAAACTGCCTCACTTTCGGTGATCTGTTTACACACTCAGGAACTCTCGCTCTTCCACAGATCTTGGTGCAAACTACCTCACTTTTGGTGATCTATTTACACACTCAGGAACTCTTGCTCTTCCATAGATCCTGGTGCAAACTGCCTCACTTTTGGTGATCTATTTACACACTCAGGAACTCCTACTCTTCCACAGATCCTGGTGCAAATTGCCTCACTTTCGATGATCTATTTACACACTCAGGAACTTTCGCTCTTCCACAGATCTTGGTGCAAACTGCCTCACTTTTGATGATTTGTTTACACACTCAGGAACTTCCGCTCTTCCACAGATCTTGGTGCAAACTGCCTCACTTTTGGTGATCTGTTTACACACTTAGGAACTTTCGCTCTTCCATAGATCCTAGTGTAAACTACCTCACTTTTAGCGATCTATTTACACACTCAGGAAATCCCACTCTGATACCACTGATGGGGGAGCCAAAATCACTCAGCCCAAATCCTCAAGTCTCATTAATTAAACTCAGAAAAAGATTACAATAATGGTAGTAGTCTACCAAATAAACTCCTTTATCTCAAAAGATAGTTTTTTTTTTTTTCTATTACAACATTTCCAACTCTAGAAGAAAAATAGCCTAAACAGGTCTAGAATGGCCCTCTTGCCTTCATGTCTGCAACACTGTCTCGACAATTTTTTGACCCCAAAAGAAAACAGCTCAAACAGGTCCAGAATGGCCCTCTTGCCTTCACATCTATAACTCTGTCTCAGTCGTTTCCAACCCTAGAAGAAAAATAGCTCAAACAGGTCTAGAATGGCCCTCTTGCATTCACGTCTGCAACTCTGTCTCAGTCATTTTCAACCCCTTGTGCATACCTTTGCTTCCCCTTTTAAACTCTCTGGCATGACTCTCCGTTTCCATTTTCTGATCCTTCATTTCATTTCCCATGCCTCTTCGTTGTCTTGGCTTTCGAAACGTCTTTCTTTTCGACTCTTGATCTTCATCTACTTTCACTACACCTTGGTGCCACGTGCTTGTCTAGTGCTGCCACTGTAGACTCTGTCCGCCTGTCAACCAATGATGACGCTCGGTATACCTACCACTCAATAATTTCCTCTGTAACGGCCCCTGTAACCGCCTGCCATTTCTTTTCTTTTGTTTGGTTGTGAAAATGCGACATGTCGCGATATCGCGACACTTTTCTCTTCTTTGCCAACATGTCATGATATCGCGACACTTTTTCATCCTTCTTCTCTCTCTTCTCTTGTAGTCGCAATAATGCGACATGTCACGATATCATGACACCTTTTCCCTCTTGCTCTTCCTCTTCTCTTTTAGTCGCGATAATGCGACATGTTGCGATATCGCGACACTTTTTCTCCCTTGCGCCTTCTCTCGTCCTTTGGTCACGAAAATGTGACATGTCATGATATCGTGACACTTTTTCTTTCCTACGCCTTCTCTCATCTTTTGGCCATAGAAATGTGACATGTCGCGATATCGCGACACTTTTTCTCCCTGCGCCTTCTCTCGTCTTTTGGTCACAAAAATGTGACATATCGCGATATCACGATACTTTTTCTCCTTTGCGCTTTCTCTCGTCCTTTGGTCGTGATAATGCGACATGTCGTTTTATCGTGACAATTTTCTCTCTTGCGCCTCCTCTCGTCTTCTGGTCATGAAAATACGTCATGTCGCGATATCGTGACACTTTTCTCTCTTGCGCCTCCTCTCGTATTTTGGTCGCAAAAATGCAACATGTCATGATATCACGACACTTTTCTCTCTTGTGCCTTCTCCTGGCTTTTAGTCGTGATAATGCGACATGTCACGATATCGTGACACTTTTCTCTCTCGCGCCTCCTCTCGTCTTCTAGTCGTGAAAATGCGACATGTGATATTGCGACACTTTTCTCTCTTGCACCTTCTCTCGGATTTTGGTCGCGATAATGCGACATGTTGCGATATCATGACACTTTTCTCTCTTGAGCCTTCTCTCAACTTTTGGTTGCGATAATGCGACATGTCGTGATATCATGACATCTTTCCTTTCTACCTCCTCCTCGCCTCTCGGGTCATGAAATCATGACATGTCACGATATCGTGATAGCTTTGCTCTCTGCTTTCTTTCTGCTCCTTCGATATCGTGATATCGATATTGTGACATGTTGTGAAATCGTGAAATTTTCTTCTCTGGCCTTTCTTGTCTTCTTTTGGTCATGATTTCATGACATGTCACGATATCACGACATTTTTGCTCTGTGCCTTCTCTCTCCTTCTTGAGTTGCAAAAATGCGACATGTCGCAATATCGCGACACTTTTCTCTGTCGCGATATCGTGACATCAAGGCAAACACTTAGAATTTTTTTTGTTGATGCAAGATTGCTCTGCTGCCATCGGATGCTCCTGCATCACTTTATCTAGAGCCTAGTTTCCCATCGCATCTGGAACTCTATTTTATTCTCTTGGTATGTGATTGTATTTGACAAATAGAAAGCTTTATTGTACCATTTGAATATTCTCTATGACTCTTCTTAGGTTCCAATCAAGCTTCCTATTCTCCCTTGGATTATTTAGATGGTTTATCATGACTTGTGAGTCAGATTCTATCTGGACCTTCTTCTAGCCTACCTTAACTCCCTCCTAGAGCCCTCTAAGGATGCCACAATCCTCTACTAGGTTGTTGGAAAAAATGCCAAGATTCTCTACAAAGGTGAAAACTAGGGTCCCATTCGATTGTCTTCCTATCCCTCCCACACTAGCTCTTCCTAGATTCCCCCGTGATGCTCCATTTGTGTTAAATTTTCCCTAATCCTCTGGAGGAGTTTACCACTTACCCTTTCAAACTAATTTAAGGTGTCTTATGATTACCATTTGTTGACTAACAACCTTAGAAATATTTATTAATCTGCTCATGATCTATTCCAATTGTTGGTGGGGTTCCTGGGGATACTTCAGTGTATGTTGGATTGTCTCTTCTATGTTGGTTGTGGTCTTTTGACAAATATAGTGGATGTTTTTAGATTTTTTAAATATGTGGTTGTTCCTTTCCTTCCATATGTTCCAAAGTAGGAGAGTAGTTCATTCCCATACTATTTGCCTAACATATTGGTCTACTCCATCTTGTGCAGTCCATTCCCTCCACATATGCTCTAGGATGGTAAAGCTAGAACAATTATTACCAAGTAAGATATCCATCATCTTCCACAACTTTGAGGCTACAGGACATTCAACAAATAAGTGATAAAGTGTTTTGAGGTTATCCACACACATCTCACACATGAAAGGACCATGGAAGCTCTTTTTATAAGTTGTTTCCTTGTTAGTACCCCTTTATGTAGAAGAATCCAAATGAAGAATATCATTTTAGACCATAACTTCTATGCCCATATTTGTTTGAATAAGTCTCGAAGTGGGTTAAGAGTAATTTGGCATAAAACTATATATCCACTTGCTACTATATACTCCCCTTGAATCATGTTGCCCCATCCAAGGGAATCCTCTTCTTGAGACCATGAAAGTGATCTCAATTGTAGAGTTTGTTGGACATTGATCTTCTACCTCTCTAGTGCTTGAATTGGCCATTTGGCTATGGGGACCCAGTTTCTCCCAACTTCAAAATTTCTAGTTTGGTACCTATAGTATTTTGCTACTTTTATCCAATTTGACGTGTGTAGTTATTCCATGAAAGGTCTCCACTCTATAAATTGAGCCACCAAAGTTTGGTACCCATCCCAAGAGCCTGTCCAAAATTTTACATGTTGACCATTGTGAATTATCCAAAAGATCTCCTTCTTTATCAACTCCTATCTTATCCTCAAAACTGCTAAGATGGGGGATCCTCTATTAGGTAGTTGGTGTCGAATAATTGTGTTGAATTTTTTGTTGTTGCATATTTAGCTCTCAAAATTTGGACCCATAGTGTATTGGGGTTGTTTAGCATCCTCTAATATAGCTTAGTTGGTAGTGCCTTGTTGTTCTTGGTTGTTGATTTGAATCTTAGTCCCCCTTCATGTTTATGAAGGTATAAAGTTTCCCAACACACCAATGCCCATTTCCTTTCCTCCTTAGTGCCCCTCCAATGGAATTGATGGTTTATTTAATCCAAATATCTTAGCACACCTTGAGAATGTCCAAAAATATAGACATAAATAGGTATAGATTGAAGGATTAATTTAACTAAGGTTATTCTTCCCCCTGATGATAGCCATTTATTAGTCTATTTTTCTTTTCACTTTGTCCACTAACTAGGCCCAATCCTTATTTTTTCTCTCTATTTTAAGAGGACCGTCTAAGTAGGTAATGGGAAGGGAGATATTATGGTGTCTTAGTTTATCAAGAAGCATGATCTCCTATTTGGGTGAGTATTGGAAGAAAATGACTTTGGACTTTTCCTCATTGATTTGTTGCCCTATGGCTCTTGAGAAGCAACTTATAATATGTTTGAATTTTTAGGCTTTCTTCACTATCGCTTTCCCTAAAAAAGTAAAGTCATCAAAAAATTGGAGATGAGTGATTGGTCTAGTTCTATTTGTAATAGTGATTATTATTTTTTTTCAGTTTTCCCTACGTTTGACCATTGTCCTTCCTAGGAATTCACCTAGAATGATGAATAAATATGAGGAAAGGGGATCTCCATGCCTAATACCTCTGGATGCAATGAATAATTGTGAAGGAAGCCATTGATAAAAACTAAATAGGACACTAGTGAAATACATCTCTTGGTCCAATCTCTTCATTCTTGTGAGAAGCCAAATTGACCAATTACTTTGAGGAGGAAATCCCATTCCACCATATCTTATGCTTTGGATAAGTCTAATCTAATGAACATGGATGGGGATTTTTTTGCTTCCATGGAGTGATAACCTCTTGATCCAAAACTATCTTGTCCACTATTTTTCTACCTTCCACAAAACCATTTTGTTCTAGTGAGATAATCTTATGCAAAAGCAGTTTGAGCCTCTCCACAATTACCTTGGTGATTATTTTGAGCAAGATATTACATAAAGCAATTGGTCTAAACTCAATAATATGCTCTGCATCTTGTGCCTTTGGGATCAAAGCTATATATGATTTGTTGATTTCCTTCAATGCATATTTAGCTTTCCTATCTTTCTCAACCACATCAAAATATCCTCATGTATCCCAAAAATATTGGCAGAATTCAATGGGAAATCCATCTAGCCTAGGAGTCTTGCATTTCTACATTTTGAAAACCACCTGCTATAACTCTTTGGTAGTTACTGATGTAGTCGAAACTAAATTATCCTTATCTATTATTAGTGCAAGTATCTCTTATAACACTTCTTGTTGAGCTTCAATATCCAAAGGTTCTACTATGAATAGACTCACAAAATTATTTGTTGCAATAGACCTCATACCTTCCCATGTGTGGATAGTATCTCCTCCTATTCTTAAAGAGGGTATGAAGTTGTGCGATCTATGGGCTAGAAGATATTTATGGAAGAATCCCATATATCGATCCCCATACTGGAGCCATTGGATTCAATATTTTTGCTTCCATAATAACTCTTCCATTTTTTCCATTCCTCTAACTGGGATGTAATTTTGATCTCTACCATACTTAGACCCTATATGAGGCCATCTATGTGAATCTATTTATTCAAATATTCGAGTTGGTTTATCACTTCCAAATTTTTCTTCTTGACATCTCCAAACTCTTCCTAGTTCTAGGTCTTTATCTTGGATCTAATGTACTAAATCCTTCTCATAAAGCAGTACATCTTGGTTCCATGTTGAGATTTGTCTTCCTTCCACCATTGTTGTACTCTAGGCCTTAAAGAGTTATCTATGAACCACATCAGTTGGAATTTTAATGCCAAGTGTCTAGCCTTGGATTTCCATAGTTTTGTCATGATTGGCCAATAATATCATCCTACATTGTTTAGGATATTTACCCTAGGAATGTGCCTATGAATTAAAAATTTGTCTGATAGCAGGAATATGTCTAATATTTCCAAAGTGTAGTTGGAGGCTTACCTCCTATCAGACTAGGGTATCAGACCATTGTTTGGCCTAACATCCACAAGATAGAGGTTTTTGATGTATTCCTTCATGAGGTTTGTGCTCTCATCTAAGCTACCATTTCCTCCCAACTTTTCTTCTAAGGATAGGATGGTATTGAAATCTTCTACTATCAGGACCCATGCTTGAGGATATTGGGTAATAAATTAGTTTATGTTATTCTAGTATCTATGTTTCTCCTCTATGCTTGTAGGTGTATAAACATTCATGCAGAGCATAGCTTGGTCTGATTGCCTACTTTGAGCCACTATCGTAAAGAGACCCAAGCTACCCACCACTTGGTGGCTAACTACCTCTTTAGGGTCCCAAAGGTATGCAATACCTCCTAATATCCCTTGTAAGTCAAGGGATTTTATTATTCTAGCAGGCCACACTTTCTTTGCAATTGTCTTCATCTCTTCCATCAACACCTTTGTCTCCTGAAGGAAGACAAGTTGTGGTTGATTTGTCTATATCATTCTTCTAATTTCATTTTGTTTTGAGGGACTCCCCTTGAGTCCTCTAATGTTCTAGGAAATTATCTTCATCAGTATTGGGGGCTAAATATGTGAGTAAGGACATTGACCTTGAATTTTACTATTATATTTTATCCTTCTTTTGCCACATGGTGCTGATTAGTTTTGTGTCCTACCTTTTAATTAGTGTCCATTTTCATATTCTTACTTGTCTCCTAGCTCACCCCTTCTAATTTTGGAATAACATCCAACCTTGATGTATGTGTGTACAACACTAGGGTATTGTTGGTAGATCCAGTGAGGTATTCCCTAGGCTCTTGGTTTTTTTCAATGTCTACCTTTAATAGACTATTACTCTTATTTTTATTTTTCCCCTTGTTCTTTTGTTGGTAGTTTGTTGGTTGATTTAATACTTTCTATTTGTTGCTCTACACAACTAGGGTGGTGTTAGGGGTGTTATTTACCTCTTCTAGCATAGATTTCTTCCTCCCCCCATGGAACTGTATCTCTAGTACTTTTGTCTCCATTGTATCCTCCTCATCATCCAAAAGGTCATCAATGGGGAGATCATTGCCAATTTATTTTAAATATTTTTTTTTGGCACCTAAAACCCTTTAGTATTTGTTTCCTCTCTTCCATTCTCTAAGATCTTATGTGGATAGTCTCTTGCTAACTGGTCATATTCAAGGCATATTCTGTAATAAAAAGGTATGTTCTAATAATCCACATCCTACTCCCATGTTTCCTCCCTAAACTAGAGAGTGATCTTTTTTGGGAGGGGTTTGTTAAAATCTATTAGGACACATATTCGAGCATAAATAATTTTCTCAAATTTATATGTACTATCAAAAACCATCATGAGTGTTCCTAGAGTATTCACAATTGCAAAAAAAACTACCAGATTCCAAAATTCTACTAGCAAGCCAAACATCACCCAAATTGGTGTTGTGGATGGCATCTCTTCCTCGGATTTGAATTTAGTATTGCAAGGTATTATAAAGAGTCCTACCCTTCCCAAAAACCATGGCCTCCCTTGGAATATTTGTTCCCTATCTTCCTTAGAAGCAAAAATAACAAGAAAATAAACGTTAAGGTATGCAGAGATTTGGAACTCATATTTTATTCACCATTGTTTAGCAACCCACAATTTAAATGCTCAAAGGATCAGTCAAAAACCCATAAATTGACATGTTAAACCTCTCCTCTCCATGTCTCCTATTATGTTTTGAAAGTCCTCCATATTCACCATCACTATCGGAGAACCATATGTTACCTTTAAACACCTCGTTGTAATTTTCCTAAGATCCATCTTTGGCATCCTCAAAGGTATTTGTGGTGTCATCAGGTTATTTATCACATTTGGACGATGTTGTTCCCCACAAAGGGCATCCTTGAAATTCATTGTTTTTGGTAGCTCCCCTAACTCTTTCCCTATATTAGGTAATGATACAATGAACTCCTTTTGGTAGTTTGCTCTCGGAGCAGTCTTGCTCATGTTCTTGATCATATAAAATATTCCCTATTTAGTTTTTATCTATGCTATGGAATTTGTTTTTGGTTCTCTTCAATCCTTGTTCTTATTTTTGTTGAAGATTGTGATCTCTCGTCTCTTTTTGCACTATGAACTAAAGTGCTTGTTGTTTTTTCCTTCGCTCTGTGTGGCTTGTAAAAATTGGTTGTCTATTGTAGTTTGAATCCACTATATTACCTTGAACTATGTTTTTTCCTTATTGTGATCATCCTTGTCGAAAATTTCCTAGGCTAACAAGCCTTGCCCTCTGTATTTTTTCTACAATTTTGCCTAAAACTCTTCAAAACCCTCATCCCAGCTCTCTCTCCCACAAATTCTAAAGCTTCTTAACCTCAATTTTGTTAAAAGTTTTCTTATATTATTTCTTATTTATATTTTGATTAATTCAAATAAATTTTAATTAAAATAAAAATCCATAAAGGAATTACATGTTTAATTGTAAAGATATTTATACTAGGTCTTGTTAAAGAGGGGTACTAAATTTTTATGTTAAAAAACAATTATCCTTGTCTTGAAACTATAATAAACTCAAAAGGTCTAAAATAAGTACCCACCCTTTTTATATGAAATGTTAGAATATGATAATACAAATATGAGTGTGTGAGGGTGGGTGTGTTCATTAAAAATACAAATATGCGGATTGAAAATAAATAAATTAGTTCTTTAATTATTATTTTATTTTGGTTATTTCAATTTAATTTATATAAAAATATTTTTTTTGGTTAGTACGAAAAACCTCTACGATCGATGTTCACCTACCCCTCACACTCATCCATGCCATGATGTAAACCTTGAACCTCCTAATAAAAACCAAAACCCAAATTGTTTACTCTCCTCAAAACATATAAAAAAGATTTTTTATCATATACCTAGAAAGTGTGGCCTACATATGCAATGTGATTTAAAGATTCTTTAAATATGTAGAAATTTTGTCATCCAATGGGCATATCTTCTGATAGACTTAGGAAGATGACCTTTTGTCATCAATTATGTCGAAATTTTTTTATTGTCTAAACTTGTCAATTTTAAGGATCATACTATAAAGAATAATAAAGACTTTAGTCAATTAGCGTATAAAATTACAGTGTAGGTTCGTCGTGACATATTATAAGAGTAAATTAAAATAAGAGTAAATTAAAAATTATGGATTTTTTTACCATAAGTATTTTTACAAATCTTGATGAAAACTTAAAATATATCAACGACGCACGGGGACCCCAAACATTTACTTTTGAAGAGCCTTCCCTATGAACCTCGGCCTCATAAAGAGGTCTGATTCATTGTATTATTATTAGTATTATATGTGTGCAGTGGCTAATACAGCAGTCTTATCTTTTCATAAGAAAATAAAAGTTTCATGATTTTACATGGACAAGTGCGTATAAAAGCTCAAAAGGTTATGTGATCTATTGATTCCTTACTTCTGGAGTACAGGAGAAGACATGATGAGAATGGACGAGGCTTATAATAAGTAGGTGTATGTGTTGCATTTCATTTAGTTAATGTTATAATTTTTGTCTCTGGTGAGGCTAATAGTGTAATCACGTCTAAGAAAAGCTTGACAGGACTACAATTAGACAGGACTAGAGTTAGGAGTGGACAGTTAAAGATCTGCATTTGTTTCTCCGCAAAAATCTGGTCCTAAGGAGAATGAGTGATAGCAACTACTTCTATGCTAGGAGGAAGTACTTATAATGAAAGTCTCAATTAATAGAAGTGATACCTTGTTAGCAACTACTTCCTATGCTAGGAGGAAGTTCTTATAACGATACTCTCAATTAATAGAAGTGATATCTTGTGAGAAATATTATAGCGGTATGTTTTTTGATTTTTAATTAAAAGACTCAAGCTCAAACCTTGATACGAGGGACTAAAATATCTTGTAAAATCTCGCATTTTAACTCAAAAAAAGACAGTGAAGTGCAATGCAAGTGTTGAGGGTTAGTAGAGACCTTTGGTTGAGGTTTATAGAAATCAGTTGATAACATAATAGTAAAGCCTTGGATGATGGAAGGAGGATTTCATGGCAACATGACCAATATGCAAAATAAGCCAAAGGATGTGGATTCCAAGAAGGGCCAAAATAACCATGAGCACATGCAAGTGGAACACATAATACAAGCCAATGATCAGATCCCACTCCAGGAAGAAAAATATGAATATTTATTCAGGTTTACAATAGTCAATCTCAAATAAAGGCAAAACCAAGGGTCCAAACACACAAGAGGAAAATAACCAACTTTAAAACAAGCAGCTAAGTTTATATTGCAACCAATGAAAATGCCTTAAAAAAGGAATAAACTTGGACCATTGGAATGTAATCAAGCAGGGGCCAATGTTGTTGGTCATAGCAAGGAAAATGAGTTGATCCCTAGTATGAGAAGAAATTATGGTGAAAATTTGTCAAAGATAACCTTCCAAGATACCTTGAGAGCAAGACAATCGCAAACAATTGCAACTAACAACACTAGGACTTCATGTAGATCTTTGAGAAACCCAAAACGAACCCCAACAAAACAACCTTGGGATGCATGAAAGCGATGGATGACTCTCCCATAGTCCAACTTCAGATGTCGGACATACAACCTAGGATCAATGCTATGGAACATAGAGGATTAATCTACCGATTTATGGATCTTTGTCTAGGCCTCCCTACTTTCAAGATGTGGGCTAGTATACAATGAAGAATTAGAGGTGAGTTAAATATTTTTTCTTACCCCAATATTTACTTCTTAGTTTTTTTCTAATGAGGAGGATAGAGAACGATTTTTCCATGTGGTCCTTATTTTTTAAGTAGGACAAGGCTTTTCATGAAGCCTTGGCATACCAAGTTCAAGGCAGAAGAGGAAATTATCTTAGTAGCCCCAGTCTAGGTGAGACTTTTGGGTTTTCATTTGAGTTTTATAACCAAGTTGTTTTCATGGCAATAGGCAATACTCTAGGATGTTATATAATGATAATAGATAATACAAGTTGATTTAAACAAGTTATCTATTCTAGAATTTGTGTTCTCATCGATCTTTAGAAGCCCTTGTTGAAAAAAAAATCTTTGTAGTTTGGAGAGGATACTTGGGAACAAGATGTGGACTATGAGAAAATCCCCTCTAGTTGCAAGATCTATAATGAATATGATCACCTAGCTAGGGATTGCAAATATTGGATCCCAAAGCAAGCATAAGAGGAAATGACCCTTGGAGGTTTTCAACTGCCTAAACAGAATAACATACAAAGACAATAAACATCTAAAGAGTAGGCAATCATCTCCACCAATAAGTTTGCTAACATCCCAATGCATGATGAGGAGAACTTTATGGAGATAGATATCCTAGAAACTCATATTCAATCCTTAAGAAAGGAACCAATAGTTGAAGAGATAAATCACAACACTAAGCCAAATCTAGGTCTACCAAGTAGCCTATAAGAGAATCCAACCCAATAGCTAAAGAGATCCAAAAGGAAACACAAAATCTAAAAGAAATATAATGACTCAAATGGATGAACTCATAAAGAAATAAATAGTAGAGGTGATGCCTAGGAATATTTTAATAGGGTCATGGTGGTATTCTCACCTACACCAGGTTTGGAGTCCATCTCAGAACCAATTGGAGTGAGTCAAGAGCCTCCTAAAAATATGAAGCTAGACACACATCAAAGAGCGAGTAGAAATATTACTTAACATCAAATAGAGAAAGAAGACGCAAAGTTGATAGAGATGGGTAATGTCAAGGATCTTACCCATATTTTCAATCCATGTGCTTGATGAAGTGCATCACCTAGAACATTCAAGGGCTTAAGGGTAGCTCTAGTTAAGCATAATGAAGTAAAATGAATTATCCAACAACATTGTCAATAGATGGTTTTTATCAAGAAAAAAAATATATCGATAGAAGAGATGCAGATATTTGCTAAAACGATTTGGCCTATGTGTAGGGTGGAATCCATAAGCTCCCATGGAGCATAAGAGGGAGTGGCTTGTCTTTGGGATCCGAAAGAGATAGTGATAAACTAAAAAATAGAAAGGTGGGAGATTTTGACTTTACTGGTCTAGAGCAAAAATTCTCCTTAGCATTGGCTGTCTCAATGTATACATACCTATTAGCCTAGATGAAAAATGATAACAATAGAGGAATGTAGCTTATATTATCGGTTATTTTCCCAAAAATTGGTTGCTTATAGGTGGAGATTTCAACACCATCATCTCATTGGAAGAGAATATGGGGGGAATTGTACTCTAGAAAATAGCACTTATCTCATGACAAAGCATATTAGATCTCTTCATCTAGTATATATCAAGCCAAACAATGATATGATAACCTGGTCTAGCAAAAGGGAGGGCCCAACATACATTCTATAAATACTGGATAGGTTTCTGTTATTAGAGTTTTTGAGAAATGGATATATTCCAAGAGCACAAACATTGAACAATGTAGGGTTAGGTCATTGGCCAATGTTGGTGGAAGTGTGGAAGACTAGACCTGGTCATGCTTCTTTTAGATTCTAGTTTATGTGGTTTCAAGACAATAGTTTTCGAGATAAAGGTTCAACAATAGTGGCAAGAGGGTAAACCCATTCATGGTACGAATATGTACAACATTGTTAAGATGCTTCAATACCTCAAGTCCAAATTGAAAAAATGGTATTGGAATTTTTGTGACATAAATGAAAATAAATGACATATATTAACCAAACTTGAGGACCTAAATGAGCAAATACGAACAAATGACACTATTGAGATCCAAAGTAAGGAGGAGGCTAGTATTATTATTTAGCTGGAGGAATGGGATAAAAGATAATATATTCTATGGAAGCAAAAATTTAGGATCTAATGGATCCATGCGGTAGATAGGAACAATAACTTCTTCCATAAATCTCTCCTAGCAAGGCGGTCACACAATTTCATCTCATCCCTTAAAATAATGGGTGAATCAATACACACATGGGGTGGGATGAAATATATACCAAGATAATACTTTACCTAACTCTTTAAGGTAGAACCACTGAATCAAGAGGTACAATAGGAAGTACTCCAAGAGATTCCTTATCTCATCACAAAGGAAGGTAATGTAACATTGACTACCCCAATTATTGCCAAAGAGCTACATTAGGTAGGCCTAGATGGATTTCCCATTGAATTCTACCATGAATTCTAAGATATCCTTAGGAAGAACTATTGGAAGTGGTAGAAGAGACTAGGATAGCCAATGTGGTGCTTAAAGATGTGAAAAAGACATATAGATTTGGCTCAAAAAACCTAGGAGTCTGAACACATATTTGGCTTCCAACCAATAGTCCTTTGTAATATCCCATATAAAATTATCACTAAGATCATCGGAGAAAGGTAAACTCTCTTCTTAACATAATTATTTCTTTGAAACAGGGTGGTTTTATGATCCCATCCTCCTTAAAGGTGCACATGTATTGAAATTATTCTTTTATCGATTTCTAACATGCTTATCCCCACAAAGAATACCCCTTATAAGTTCTTGTATATATCTTCCACCAACATAAATTTTAAGAGGTTTTATAGATAGGGAAAAGAATAATGTAGAAAGATAAATCAAACCTTTACGATAAGAGATCCAATTGATCTAATGATAAAATTTAATTTTTTTTGTAGAGCTAAAAAAATGGATTTCTCTACAAATTCTACCATTTACCACTAACTTGGCAAATTAGATACCCTTCTTGTCAATTGCAATACTCTTCTACATTGGATGCAACCCATTGGTGTGAATTATTATTTGAACATACTCCTTTCATCTTTTAGTTGTCATCATAATTTTTAAAGGCCCAACTAAAAGGAAAGGGAGATCCGTGTAGAGGTCATCCTTCTATTAATAATGTGTTCTCTCATTGGCATGAATTAATATTTGAACATTACTCCTTTCATATTTTAGTTGTCATAATAATTTTTAGTTGAAATGACCCATCCTCCCTAAAGGTGCATATGTATCAAATTTGTGGTATCAACAATTTCTAGAATGCTATCCCCACAACGAATACCCCTTCTAAGTTATTTTATATTTCTTCAAACAACATCATTTTTAAGAGGTTGTATAAAAAAAAAGAATAATGTAATGAGATAAATCAAGCCTCTATGATAAGAGATTCAATTGATCTAATGATAAAATTAAGTCTTTTTGTAAAGCTAATAAAATGAATTTCTCTATGATTTCTAACAATTACCACTAACTTGACAAATTAGATACCCTTCCTGGCAATTGCAATATTCTTCTACATGGGATGCAACCCATTGGTATGAACTATTATTTGAACATACTCCTTTCATATTTTAGTTGTCATCATACATTTTAAAGGTCAAACTAAAAAAAGTGAGATCCTTGTAGAGGTCATTCTTCTTTTAATAAGGTATTTTCTCTAGCTTGAAATAGATATAACATCTATAATTGAACACCCTTAAAGTCTTCATTGATGCCAAGGTACTAATACTTACATATTTCAAGAACCTATTCATTTATCCAATTCTAGATAAGCTAAGATTTTAACAAATAGAAAGAGCCTAGTTGGCCATCGCATCTGGAACTCTATTTTGTTCTCTAGTGATGTGATTGTATTTCACAAATAGAAAGCTTATTTGTACCATTTGAATCTTCTCTATGATTCTCCTTAGTCTCCAGTCAAGCTTCCTATTCTCCCTTGGATTCTTTAGATGGTTGATCATGACTTATGAGTCAAATTCTATCTGGACCTTCTTCTAGCCTACCTTAACTACCTCCTAGAGCCCTCTAAGGATGCCACAACCCTCTACTAGGTTGTTGGAAAAAATGCCAAGATTCTCTACAAAGGTGAAAACTAGGGTTCCCTTCGACTGTCTTCCTATCCCTCCTACACTGGCTCTTCCTATATTCCCCGTGATGCTTCATTTGTGCTAACTTTTCCATAATCCTTTAGTGGAGTCTACCACTTATCTTTTCTAACTACTTTTAGGTGCCTTATGATTACCATTTGTTTATTAACAACCTTAGAAATACTTTTAAATCTACTCATGATCTATTCCAATTGTTGGTGGGGTTCCTAGGGATACTTCAGTGTATATTGGATCTTCTCTTCTATGTTGGTTGTGGTCTTTTGCCAAATATAGTGGATGTTTCTAGATTATTTGAAGATGTGGTTGTTCCTTTCCTTCCATATGTTCCAAAGTAGGATAGTAGTTCCTACCCATACTATCTGCCTAACATATTTGTCTACTCCATCCTGTGTAGTCCATTCCCTCCACATATATTCTAGGGTGGTAAAGCTAGGCCAATTAATACCAAGTAAGATAGCCATCATATTCTACAACTTTGAGGCTACAAAATATTCAACAAATAAGGGGTAAAGTGTTTTGAGGTTCTTCCCACACATATCACACATGAAAAGACCATGGTAGCCTATTTTCATTGGTTGTTCCTTTGTTAGTACCATTATGTAGAAGAAGCCAAATGAATAATCTCACCTTAGGCCATAAATTCTATGCCCGTATTTGTTAGAATAACTCTCGAAGTAGGTTAAGAGTAATTTGGCATAAAACTGCATATCCACTTGCTATTATATACTCCCCTTGAATCGTGTTGCCCCGTCCAAATGAATCCCCCGCTTGAGACCAAGAAAGTGATATCAATTGTAGAGTTTGTTGGACATTGATATTCTACCTCTCTACGACTTGAATTGGCCATTCGACAATGGGGACCCAGTTTCTCCCAACTTCATAATTTCTAGTCTAGTACTTATAGTATTTTTCTACTTTTATCCAAATTGCTATGTGTAGTTATTCAATGAAAGGTATCCACTCTAGAAACTGCACCACCAAAGATTGGTACCCATCCCAAGAGTCTATCCAAAAGTTTACATGTTGACCATTGTGAATTATCCAAAAGAGCTCCTTCTTTATCAACTCCTCTCTTGTCCTAAAAATTTCTAAGATGGGGGATCCTCTATTAAGTACTTGGTGTTGAATAATTGTTGTTATAATTGTTAGCATATCATATATTATAGCCTAAGTCTATTTCATTATTGGGTGGGTTTATAAAAATAGCGCTTAGCGCTCTCTAGTTAACGAGTTGGTTGGAGAACCAACTCGATGGTTCAACCAACCGAACCACTTTGTTTTGATTGTATTTAAACCACCATGCTTCCTCAATAAAGATTACTTTGTATTTCGTATTTTGCATAATCGTCAAACTCCATTATGGTACTAGAGCGGTTCTTGGATGCCGATCAGAGAAGATGGTTATAGTAACCATTCGATAGGCGACTGACGACCTTGGCAACTGATGGCCTTGGCAAATGATAGCATGGAGCATGAAGACAAAGACTTTGGCAACTGATAGCCTGACAACACGGAGAACGAGGCCCAAGACAAATGAAGCATGAGGCACGAGCACGAGGCTCGAGGCCCAAGACGAATAGAGCATGAGGACTGAGCACAAGGCCTGAGGTAGTATGACATAGGAGGTTCGAGCACGAGGCCTGAGGTAAATCAAGATGCTCACATGGATTGACTGGACTGCTGACATGGACAGACCAGATGCTGACATGGATAGATTGTACCGCTAACATGGACAAACCTGATGCTGATGTGGACATACCTAAAATTGACTAGACAATGATGTGGATAGACTTGATGCTGACTGGACGATGACATGGTAGACAGGGTGGCGATGATGAGGCAGACAGGGTGGCGCTGACGTGGCCGAAACACTCGGTTCGAGGTGGCAAAACAGACAGGGGGAGGTGACCGCTCGCAGGCAGTCAACCTCAAAGGTGTGCTCTCGATGTTTTAAAGAGCACACAATGCATCTTGGGATGCATGTGGGATAAACATCCCACAATTTTTTTCTCTCTGTCATTGTCTGCCTGCGACAATAAGACTGTCGTGGTGGTCTCTTTGACTCAACCAACGGTGTAGCATAGTTGGTAAGGTGTTTGTTTGCGTGGACAAGGTCCACGGTTCAAAGCCCGTCGTGGCCATTTCTTGTTGTCCGTGCATGGTTTTTTTGGCTCTACGCTCCTTTCTTGCTACCCGCGCACCATTCTTGCTGCCCGTGCACAAATTTTGCTTCCCGAAGATGTTTTTTTTGCTGCTCGAGCATGTTTTTTTGCTGCCCGGAGTAGATTTTGCTAACAAAATTGTTAAATCTTGCTTGACAATTTTTTTTGGTGACCAACAACAGTTTTTTTGGTGCTCCGAGAGGTTTTTGGACTACATTCTCACTACCAAGACACATGGAAAGGGCTATTTTTTGAGGTATTCCTCTCATTTTTTTTCCTTTCAAAGTTGTGCTTGGAGGGATAAGTCATTTTTTTGGAATTGGAAAGGTTAAATTTTCTTTTCCCATTTGTTTATTTTGCAACAAAAATGGGGGATTTCATATGCATTTCTTTCTTGCAAAATCCTAAGACAAAGGGGGAATAAAATTATGGAATGTGAGTATGTGCTATTCATCTCAAAACTGGCATTGTAATAGGTGCATTTTTGGTGGAAACCGACACCTCCAGTAGTTAAATTTGTGGGCATATGTGATTGATGTTTTGCATTTAAATTTTCTGTTTTCTTGCATTAACAATCACACAAATAAAAAAACAAAAATAAGACCCCAAATTTATACACCTATTTGTGCAATTTATTTGCACAGCAGCGTTCGGTATTTGTGATACCTCTGGCCCACACTTACAGGTAATGTTGTCGTGCTTTGGGCTACTGTATCCGCCGCCTAATATAGCTGCAACAATGACGTCTGAGCTTGTTCTCTATCAATCGTCGAGGAGAAATAAGGCAAACCAGTTCTATTGTTCACTTCATTTCATACCCACATCGTGATTGTTGTTAGGCGTAAATCTTGACGAAGGTTTTTCCAAAGTGTTTAGGGGAAGTTACGCCCCACGCATGAGGAATAAACTTTCTATGGTAGGTGTCATTAACAACACGATGCCCTTTCAGTATCGCCTAAGTTCAATATATCGTGCTTCTCATATGTACTTATAGTCTCCCTCACGTAAGGGCGGGTACATATTGAGTGGTGTGCTATTCATATATACCTATAGTCTCCCTCACGTAAGGGCGGGTATATATTGAGTGGTTACGATATATAGATCCGGCAGGTATAAAGAAAGGGAGACCAATTGGTGATATAAGGAACCTTCATAATGGCCACTGTTCACAAGTATCTCTCAGATTCACAGTTGTTGAAAGGTCCTAACTTTGTTCCATGGAAGACAAAGATGAGAGCCATTCTTCAGGTGGAAGATTTATGGGATGTAGTGACTGGCACTACAAAACGCCCTCAAACAGCAGGAACAGATCAAGAAGCTTGGGATAAGAAGGACAAAAGAGGTCTCATGTTTCTCCTGCTTGCTACTACAGATGAGGTCCAACCTCATATCTGTGATGCCAAAACCAGTAAGGAAGCTTGGGATGCTTTGATTACTGTGTATGAAGGAAAGAATCAGTCCACTATTCTACACCTTCAAACTCAACTACATACCCTCAGTATGAATTATGGGGAGACAGTTGATCTATTCCTTTGCAGAGTGGCTGACTTGAAAGCCAAATTGAATGCTATGGGAAAACCAGTGGATGATGATATCTTGAATTCTGTCATCTTGAGAGCATTGCCAGATTCCTACAAGATGTTGATCACTTCCCTCAATGTTTCTGGTAGACAAGTATCATTTGTGGAGTTGGTAAATTTGCTTCAGATTGAGGAGGCAAATCAGGTTCAAAAAGATGAGGTGCCAGATAATGCCCTTTCCACCCAACAAAAGGGTAAGAAACAAGGTCAGTTTCAAAAAGGGGGTTCTTCTTCCAAGGGAAAAGGGAAGCAAAATCAGCAGAAGGATAAACAATATTGCAAGATTTGTGATATGAATAACCATGACACCAACAGGTGTTGGTTCAAAAACAAGCAACAAAATGACCAACCTCCTAAGAAGAAAGGCAAAGAGAAACAAAAATATAAAAAGAAACATAAGCAACCTAAGGGCCATGTTGCTTATGCTGACTCCAACTCAGACTCAGATTCCCCTGGGTCCGATTCAGATTCTGACTCTGAAAGAGCACACAAGGTGCTCATGACCCATACTTCATCTTCCCAGATAGATGTTGTATGGTATATTGATTCAGGAGCTAGTAAGCACATGACTGGAGACAAATCATGGTTTGAAACTTTTGAGGAGAAAGAAGGTAAGCCAATCACAATTGCTGACAATCAAGTCTACCAGGTGAAGGGTGAAGGGGATGTTTCTGTCTCTCTTCCAGATGGTAAATGTCAGATAGAGAAGGTCCTCTATGTCCCTGGATTAGCCAATAATCTGCTGTCTGTTCCACAAATGTTGGATAGAAATATGGATGTTGTGTTCCGAGTTGTGAAAGGCAAGAAGAGATGTTTTATAACCCACAAAGGTAAACATGTCGCAACCGGATCCTACAAGCATGGCTTGTTCATTCTAGATGCTCTTTCAACGCCTCATGTTGCTCTGGCTGCAACTACAAAGGAGGCCACTTCTCTCTGGCATAGACGTTATGGGCATCTAAGTTCAGGATATTTGCTTGAATTGCGCAAATATGAGATGGTGAGAGGACTTCCTCACCTCTCCCATGTCTTACCAGTTTGCTCGGATTGCTTAGCAGGGAAGCAACACCGAGTACCTTTTGAAGCTAGCTCTTCCAGAGCTAAGAAACCTTTAGAGTTGGTACACACCGATCTGTGTGGTCCTATGCCAACCAGCTATGGTGGAAAGAAGTATTTTCAATTGTTTGTTGATGATTACTCATGAAAGATGTGGGTTTTCTTCCTTCAGTTGAAATCAGAGGCTTTTTCGTACTTTCAACAATTCAAGAAACTTGTTGAGAAGGAGTCGGGATGTTTCATCAAAACCCTCCACTCAGATCGAGGGGGGGAATACACCTCTAAAGAATTTTCATCATTTTTGAAAGAACATGGGATTAAGAGACAACTGACTACAACCTATACACCTCAGCAGAATGGAGTTGCAGAGAGGAGAAATCGTTCCATTATGGAAATGGTTCGATGTATGCTAAAGGGAGCACATCTTGAGGATCAGTATTGGGCAGAAGTAGTGAACACAACATCATATCTCCTAAATAGAGCACCCACCAGAGCTCTACAAGGAAAAACACCACAAGAAGCATGGAGTGGTAAGAAACCCTCCATTTCTCATCTAAGGGTTTTTGGATGTAAGGCATTCATGCACATCCCAAAACAGAAAAGGAAGAAGTTAGATGAGAAGACTCTGCAATGTATTTTTCTTGGTTATGATGAGTTTTCAAAGGGATATCGCTTGATAGATCCTATAACCAAGAAAACACATATAAGTAGAGATGTAGTATTTGATGAAGCTTCCACATCAGATATCACATCTACAAATGTATACCTTGAAGAAGAAGAAGAACCTAAGAAAGAAAGCTCATCTCCAAAGAAGAAGGTTCCAAAATGGTATACTAGTACATTGAGAGATTCTAAACTGAATACACTTCCAGATCTAACTCAAGATCGACCATGCACTCGAAGTATGACACAACAGAGAAGAGCAGAGGCATCATCTTCAGAGGTTGATGAGCTTTGCCAATAGTTTGATGATCTATCTGTAGATGCAGAGGAAGACAGAGACACATATATGGATAATGAACAGGTTTATATGACAACATTGGATGAAAATGAGCCTGTAACAGTTCAAGATGCACTTAGTGAGCCTCAGTGGAAGGTTGCTATGGAAGCAGAACACACATCTCTCATGAAGAATAATACATGGAAGCTAGTCAATCTGCCTACAGGAAAGAAGCCCATTGGTTGCAAATGGGTGTTCAAAGTAAAGTATAAAGCAGATGGTACTATTGATAAGCATAAGGCCCGTCTTGTTGCAAAGGGCTATGCTCAAAAAGAAGGCATAGACTATGAAGAGACTTTTGCCCCTACTGCAAATATGACTACCATTCGAGTACTTTGTGCCATGGCAGCTCAGTTTGGGTGGAAGTTACATCAGATGGATGTGAAAAGTGCCTTCTTGAATGGTGACTTACAAGAAGAAGTATACATGACCCAACCAGAAGGATTTGTGGTTGAAGGGCAAGAACAGAAAGTTTGCAAATTGATCAAATCCTTGTATGGGCTCAAACAAGCTCCTCGAGCTTGGTATATCAAGATAGATAGTCACCTAGTGCAGCATGGATTCAAAAGAAGTCCTTCAGATGCGAATCTCTATATTAAGAACAATGGTTCTGATATAGTGATTCTGGTGTTATATGTAGATGATCTGATCATAACAGGAAGTTCAGAGAAAATGATTGATGCAGTAAAAGATGATTTGAAACAATCTTTTGAAATGACAGATCTAGGACTTCTTCACTATTGTCTTGGTTTGGAAGTAACTCAGAAAAAGCACCATATCAGAGTTACACAAAAGAAGTATGCCAAGACATTAGTCAAAAAATATCGAATGACTAATTGTAAGTCTAAAGCAACTCCAATGGAGCAAGGACTTAAGTTATCACGATATGATGAATCACCTCAGGTAGATGGTACTCTCTATCGCCAACTGATTGGGAGTCTCCTATATCTAACCAACACCAGGCCTGATCTCAGTTTTGTTGTGGGTTATCTTTCACGGTTCATGCAGGAACCCAAGGTAAGTCATTGGAAAGCAGCAAAAAGAGTTCTACATTATGTCCGTGGTACAACAGATTTTGGCTTGGAATACAAAAAGAATAACAAGTTCTATCTACAAGGATACACGGACTCCGACTATGTTGGATCCATTGATGATCGAAAATCAACTTCTGGATACATATTTCATCTTGGGTCTGGTCCTGTCTCTTGGCATAGCAAGAAGCAACAGGTGGTTGCTATCTCTTCTACAGAGGCAGAATATCGTGCAGCTAGTGGAGCAGTCTGCGAGATAATATGGTTACGTCGCATTCTTACAAACATGGGCCTTCCAAGGAATCTTCCACTGCATTTGTTTTGCGACAATCAAGGTGTTTTGAATCTTGTCAAGAATCCAATTTTTCATGATCGCACCAAACACATTGACACTCGCTGTCATTTCATTCGTGATGAAGTTCCAAAGCACAACATACAGCTCCAATACATTCCCACTGATGCGCAAGTTGCAGATATCTTCACCAAGGCACTTGCACGTGTCAAATTTGAATTGTTTCGCAATACTCTTGGTATTTGCCAATAATGTAATAAGGGGGGATGTTAGCATATCATATATTAGTGCCTAAGTCTATTTCATTATTGGGTGGGTATATAAAAATAGCGCTTTAGCGCTCTCTAATTAATGAGTTGGTTCGCCAACCAACTCGGTGGTTCAACCAACCGAACCACTTTGTTTTGATTGTATTTAAACCACCATGCTTCCTCAATAAATATTACTTCGTATATCATCAAAATCTATTAATAATTTTGTTTTTTTGGATATTTAGCTCTCAAAATTTGGTTCCATCGTGTATTGGGGTTGTTTAGCATTCTCCAATACAACTGAGCTACTAGTGCCTTGTTGTTCTTGGCCGTTCATATGAATCCTAGTCCCCCTTCATGTTGATGAAGGTATAAGGTTTTCCAACACACCAATATCCATTTCCTTTCCTCCTTAGTGCCCCTCCAGAGGAATTGATGATTTATTCAATCCAAATCTCTCCTCGCTACCTTGAGAATATCCAAAAATATAGAGACATAAATAGGTATATATTTAAGGATAAATTTAACTTGGGTTATTCTTCTCCTAATGATAGCCATATATTAGTCTATTTTTATTTTTAATTTATCTACTAGCCGGACCCTATCCTTCTTTTGTCTCCTTTTTTTAAGAGGAACTCCTAAGTAGGTGATGGGAATGAAGGTTTTCTGGTATCTTAGTTTATCAAGAACCATGATCTCCTATTTGGGTGAGTATTAGAAGAAAATGACTTTGGAATTTTCCTCATTGATTTGTTACCCTATGGCTCTTGAGAAGCAACTTATAATATGTTTGATTCTTGAGGCTTCCTTCACTTTAGGATTAAATAATAAATTTTGAGCAATAATTAAATGCAAAAATAAAACACATAATAAAACACAATAATACAAGAGATATAGATTTATGCGATTCACCCATATGGGCTATGTCTATGGAGAAAATAACTAGGCCTTTTATTTTATCTAGAAAAACGAAGGGATACAACCTACAACATATATGTTGTAACTTCCTCTTTGCTCTATCCTCATCAATTACAATACATGTGCTCTCATTACCATACATTACAGTCACCATACATCATCCTATTATAAAAGCATGTTATAATTTAGGGCAAAAATGCTCGTCTAAAATTTATCATTCGATCTAACCTAATAATAAATGGTCCAAATTTACATAGAGAAAAACACATATATTTTTGGTTTCAAGGGCACTACCCCCGAAAGCCTTGCCAAGGGGGGATCCACAAAATGTCGCCCCCCTAGACCTCCCTAACAGACTATAGTAGGGGGTGTTGCCCCCCCTACACCCCCCTTCATTGATCAGGTCCAAGTGCGGCTGAAAATAAGGCCTCCAAATTAATCAGACTCCACAACCAACCTCGCTTTCTCTAAGAAAGTAAAGTCATCAAAAAATTGGAGATGAGTGATTGGTCTAGTTCCATTTGCAATAGTTATTCTTGTTAATATTCATTTTTCCCTATATTTGGCCATTGTCCTTCGTAGCATTCAACTAGAATGATGAATAAATATGGTCAAAGAGGATCTCCCTTCCTAATACCTTTGGATGCAGTGAATAATTGTGAAGGGAAACCATTGATCAAAACTAAATAGGACACTAATGAAATACATCCCTTGATCTAATATGTCCATTCTTGTGAGAAGCCAAATTGACCAATTAATTTGAGGAGTAAAACCCAGTCCACTCTATCATATGATTTGAATAATTTTAATCTGATGAACATGGATGAGAATTTTTATGCTTCCATGGATTAATAGCCTGTTGAGCCAAAACTATCTCATCCACTATGTCTACCTTCCACAAAATCACCTTTTTCTAGTGAGATAATCTTATGCAAAAGTGGTTTGAGCCTCTTTGCCATTACCTTGGTGATTATTTTGAGCAAGATATTACATAAAGCTATTGGTTTAAACTCAGTAATGTGCTCTGCATCTTATGTCTTTGGGATCAAATCTATATATGATTTAATGATTTCCTTCAACACATCTTCAACTTTTCTAGCTTTCTAAACCACATTAGAAGGTCCCCATGTATCCCAAAATTATTGGTAGAATTCAATGGGAAATCCATCTGACCTAGGAGTCTTGCCTTTATGCATTTTGAAAACCACCTACTATAACTCTTTGGCAATTACTGATGTAGTTAAAACTAAATTATCCTCCTCTATTATTAGTGCAAGTCTATCCTGTAACACTTATTGTTGAGCTTCAATATCCAAAGGTTCTATTATGAATAGACTCACAAAATTATTTGTTGCAATTGACCTCATACCTTCCCATGTGTGGATAGTGTCTCCTACTTATATTCTTAATGAGGGTATGAAGTTGTGTGATTTGTGGTCTAGAATATAATTGTGGAAGAATCCTATGTATCGATCCTCCTCCTAGAGCCATTGGATTCTATATTTTTGCTTCCATAATAATTCTTCCATTTTTTTCCATTCCTCTATCTTGGATGTAAGTTTGATATTTACCATACTTAGACCCTCTACGAGGCCATCTATGCAAATCTATATATTCAAATCTTCGAGTTGGGATATCACTTCCATATTTTTATTCTTGATATCTCCAAACTCTTCCCTGTTCTAGGTATTTATATTAGATATGATGTAATAAATCCTCCTCACAAAGTAGTACATCTTGATTCCATGCTGAGGTTTGATTTCCTTCCACCATTGCTATGCTCTAGGTCTAAAAGAGTTATCTCTAAACCACATAAATTGGAATTTGAAAGGAAAGTGTCTAGCCTTGGATTTCCATAGTTTTATCATGATTGGCAAATGATCTCAGCCTACATTGTTTAGGATCTTCACCCTAGAAATGTGACTATGAATTAAAAAAAAAATTAATAGTAGGAATATGTCTAAAATTTCCAAAATGTAGGTAGAGCCTAACCTTATATTATACCAGGTCATCAGACCATTTTTTGGCCTAACATTCACTATATGGAGGTTTTTGATGTATTCTTTTGTGAGTTCTGTGCTCTCATCTAAGCTATCATTTCCTTGCAAATTCTCTTCCAAGGATAGGATGGTAATGAAATCTTCTCTTATCAGGACCCATGCTTAATAAAATTGGGTAATAATGTATTTTATCTTCTTCCACTATCTATGTTTCTCATCCAGGCTAAGAGGTGCATAAACATTCATGCAGAGCATAACTTGGTCTGATTGCCTACTTTGAGCTGCTACTACCAAGAGATCCAAGCTACCCACCAATTTGTGGCTAACTACCTCTTTAGGGTCCCAAAGGTATGCACTACCTCTTGATACCCCTTGGGAGCCAAGGGATTCTATTCTTCTAGAAAGATACACTTTTATTGTAATTGTCTCCATCTCTTCGATCAACACCTTTGTATCTTGAAGGAAGAAAAGTTGTGGTTGATTTGTTTTTATCATTCTTCTAATTTTATTTTGTTTTGAGGGACTGCCCTTGAGTCCTCTAATGTTCCAATAATTTATCCTCATCAATATTGGAGGTTAAATATATGAGTAAGGGCATTGACCTTACCTTTTGCTATTATATTTTCTCCTTTTAATATTAGATTTTCTCCTTTTGCTACATGGTGTTGATGATTTTTGTGGTCTACCTTTTGATTAGTATTCATTTTCATCTTCTTACTTGTCTCTTGGCTCACCCCTTCTACTTCTAGAATAACATTCAACCTTGGTGTATGTGTGTACAACACTAGGGTAATATTGGTAAACCCAGTGAGGTATTCCCTCGGATCTGGATTTTTTGTAGTGCCTACCTTTAATATATTGTTACTCTTATTTTTATTTCCCCCCTTGATTTTTTGTTGGTAATTTTTTGGTTGATTTACTACTTCCTATTTGTTGCTCTACACAACTAGGGTGGTGTTAGGGATGTTATTTACCTCTTCTAGCATATATTTCTTCCTATCACCATGGAACTGCATCTATAGGACTTCTATATCTATTTTAGCCTCCTCATCATCCAAAAGGTCATCAATGGGAAGATTTCCAAACATATTATTTGATACCACTGCCTGAATCCTCGTTGTCGATTTCTTTTGAATATTATTTTTTTTGGCACCTAAAACCCTTCAGGATTTTTTTCCTTTATTCCATGTTCTAAGATCTTATGTGGGCATTCTCTTTCCAAATGATCATGTTCATGGTATATTCTGTAGCAAAAATGTATGGTCTCAGAATCCACCTCCTACTCCCATGTTTCCACCCCAAACTGTAGAGTGATATTTTTGGAAGGGATTTCTTAAAATATATTAGGACACATATCCAAGCATAAATAATTTTCTCAAATTTATGAGTATTATCAACAACCAACATGAGTTTTCCTAGGGCATTCCCAATTTCCAAAAAAACTACCATATTCCAAAATTCTACAGGTAGGCCAAACAATGTCACTCAAACTGGTGTTGTGGATGGCATCTCTTCCTCTACTTTGAATTTAGTATGTTTTTTGGAGTATATTACATTATTTGGTACATGCTAATGTACCACCTTGGGTACATAACTAGAGTAGGAGTTTACCTTAGAGTAAGGTTTGAGTAGTTACTTCATGCAATGTAATAAATGCACAAGTGTTAGAATGTGCAATGATGTAAATGTGCATGTAGTCCACATGTACATGAGTCATAGGTTAGGTAGATGAAGAGTCATGGGTAGATGAAAGGCCAAGGGACTTATCTCCCTATATATATTCCTTTGAGAGAGTTGAGTGTAGTTGAATGAAGTAGCATTAGTAGCTAGTTAGTATAGTGAGTACAATGTAGATCCTTCATGTATTTTTGGAGTGTTCATGTCCTCCATTATATTACATTGTACTATTTTCGTGAGCTTTCATTAATGGCATATTTCTAAGTTATTGCAGAAGTTTCTTATATATTTTTCTTGCATATTATAGTGCCATTATCATATAGTTATCATTGCTTGCTCATTTTACATCTTGTGGTTGCATTTCCTTTAATATATATCATCAAAAGCTAACAATGGTATCAGAGCACATGGTAGATTGATAGGAAATAGGGAGAGCCACAAGAGAGATTGAGAGGAGATAGGAAATCTCATTTTTAGAATTTTTGAAATTACATTTGGCTAGAGTCTTTCCATAGAGTTGCAGAAAAACTTGTGAAGACTAGGACTCAACATTGATTCCACTAGATTGACAAATCAACTAGTGAAGATTCATTATCTCTAGATTTAAAATTTTTCCCATTACAATTTTTCTAATACTTTGTTGCAAAAAAGAGGAGATTCAAAGAAAGTTGGGAAGCTTCCTACAAGAGAGCTAGGAAGAATATCTTCTTTGGAATCAATCCAACACCTGAAGCAACAAGTTGAAGATTGAAGATTTGGAGGCCTTAAAGAAAAGGTCCCATTGCAAGAGTTGTAGACTTGCAGATTGCAGAAGAGAGAAAAAGACCAAAGGAGCCTCATTGCATATTGAAGGAAGTAGAGACCCCATAAAAGAGTCTTGGAGAAGATTGGAGATTGGATATCTCCATTGAATATTGAGGAGAACCAAGAAGGAGGTCCTCATAGAAATTTTAAGATTGAAGACTTCATAGTGAAGAAAGAAGAGACTCAAGGAAAAGAGTCTCATAGAAGATTGAAGACTACAGATTGCAGAGTGGAAGAAGAAAGCAACTCAAGAAGTTGAAGAGACCCACAGGAGGTCCCATTGAAGAACTTCTAGATTTGGAAGATTGAAGATAGAGAAGGACTAGCAAAGGTCCTATTGCAGATTTTAGAAGCAACAGATTTAAGAGATCCAAGAAAGAGATCTCATTGCAAAACTTCCATAGTTGAATATTGAAGAGATCAAGGAAGGTCTCATTGAAGTTTTGAGAAGACTAGAGAAGCTGCAGGATTTGAAGGCCCAAGGAGAAGACCTCAAGCTAACTTGAAAGGAGAAAGAAGGAGAAGGCTAGGAAAGCCTCATTGAAGGAGATTTGGAGAAGGCCATTGGAGAAGATTTGGAGAAGAACTCATGGGAGAAGATTACTAGCAAGGAGAAGTTCCTGATAGAGAAGAATTTGGGACAATTATCACCATCCGACAACAAGCCCAAAAGGAGAAGGATTTGGCAAGGAGTTTGCCAAATTTTGGAGGAGAATAGTGAAGACCTCAAGACATTCAGATTCTTGAGAAGAAGGCCAGCAAATAGGCCAAGATTGAAGCCAAATTTTGACAAGGAGGTTGAAGGAGAAAGGAGCTAAAAGAAACCACCAAATCTGAGAGATTTGAAGATTGCCTTTGAAGGTTTTGAAGGCTAATTCGGAGAAAGGAGTTTGCTGATTTTACAACAGAAAATTGAAGGTCTCTAGGAGACAAGTCTCAGTTGTGATTTGGAGGAGTTTCCTACCAAATTTGGGAGATTCGAGGACAGCATATTGGAGGAGAAATTGACTGCATTACAATCTAAAAATTTTAGATTTGAGGACAGCAAAAGGGCAGCAATTTGGGCAGCATTAATAGCTGCTAAGTTTCAGATTTTCAGAGTGCATTCTGAAGGAGAGTTAAAGCCACCAAACTACATTTTTGGGCAGCAAGTTAGAGGAGTTTCAAAGCTGCAAATTGGTGAGTTAAAGAGTTGTTTTGGACAGCAAAGAAAGAGTTGTGATTTCATCTAACATAGGGCAGCAATTAGGTGATCCAAATCACCAAGAAATACATCATCTACGGAGGTTAAAAAGGTATGCAACTTAGGTGCAAAAGGTTCATTATTTGAACACTTATATTAAGTTCATTATTAAGTTTCATTAAGCACCACATTAGAGTTTAAAGTTGCAAAGGAGAAGGTTTCATAGTTTAAAGTCTTCAAGGAAGTGCAAAAGATAGTTTCTACAAGGGTTAAAACCTGCACATAAGAAAGAGGAGTTAGATATATTTTGAAAGAAAGAAAAATATCAACATCCTACCTTCTATTGAAAGCAAAAAAGACTCTATTCTAAAGCATAGAGTGCATATACTATAGTGCAAAGTAAATCCATCCAAAAGGGCATACTATTTGCATGATTGAAAAGCTTGGAATTATCATTGTAAAGTTAACCAAGCAAAGGAGTTAGAGGAGAGAGTTGCCTAGTACAAGAAGGCAACATTAAATCACTATTTACCATCAAGGGATAGAGAAGAAGCCGCCATACTAAAGGAAGACCAAGATAGCTTCAAAAAGGAGACCAAAAAGTCTCAAAAATTTTGATGCAAATTAAGGTATTTTATCTTAATTATTGCAGATTTATTTACATTACATAATTGCACCATACTTGTCTTGTCCAACGTAGCAAAAGGAGGACAAAAGTTAGAGGGTCTTAAGGTATTAAAATAACAAGTAAATTACAGTCATCAAGCGGTCGTATCATCAAGGTTGAAGAGCAAACTTTGAAGCAAAGGGAAGAGAGCCAACTAAGGGCTCAAAAGCATAGTATTCAAGGTGTCTAAAGACACCAAATTCAGCACCATCGGTCTCATGAAAGCAACGCTCACAGTGCAAGAAGAACCTGCAACTAAAAAGAGACCAAGTAAGGGCAGCATAATGGCATTAGCAAGGATAATATAACGCAATAGTAGTGCAAGTTGCAAGGAGAACAATGTAAAGAAATAACATAAGTAGCAAAAATCAAGGTGCAAATAGCAAGGTGCATTACCCAAGCGGATAAGGATAAAATATTGGATGAACAACCACCAAGAAGACAATGTTGAAGCACCTTAGAGCCACCTTCATTGGAGTAGAGCCACCTTTGTTGAAGAGGAGCCACCATTTGTTGGAGAGGAGCCACCATACATTGGAGAAAGCTTGCTGAGCAAAACAACTAGCAAAAGTTGGCAAGAACTAGTGATAAGGAACGTTGAAGAGGTTGGTTGCATGCAAGGGAAGGAGCCTCCACTTGCCACACCAACCAAAGGAATCTTGTGCCACTTGGCACAAAGGAAGAAGAGCACCCCATTTACATAACACTTGCACAAAGGTAAGGAGCGCCCAGGTTTGGAGTAACGCTCCATTCAAAGCCAAGAAGGGATATTAATCATTAATTCAACGCTCAAAGGCCTGCACCACCTAAAATAATGCTTGCAAAAGGTTGTAACCTCCAAACACCACCTAGCAAGTGATCCTACATTCTAGTGCAACGTAAAGCACCATGTGTCATGCATTTCAAGGAAGAATGGTGTATTAATAGCCTAGTCTAAAGAAGAGCACGCCCATATAGCTTACATGGTGGTCAAAGTGCATTGAAGGAGGAGAAGACTATCATAAGGCACCCATTGAACGTAAGAGCATTCAATGCTCACTGTCATACGTTGAAGACAAGCAAATACAACACCTAAAGCTTGGATAGAGGAGTCAAAATAGGAGCCAATCATCTAGCAACCTACAACATTACAAGGAAGGTATATTTTTACATGAATTTAATATTTACCTTCTATTAAATGCAAGGAGATATAAGGTGCATTATATAAGGTTGAGTTTATTTATTATTGCATTGGAGATATAAGCAAATAACAACCTTAGTGAATTAGAAAGCAAATCAAAACAAGGAGTTTATATCCTTAAGTGATATTTCAAAAGTGCATTAGTTGAAATACAAATATCATAATATTTGCAAATAATTAAAATAGGAGATATAAGGTTTTCTACCTTGGAAAAATTAAAGCATTATTCTTTTGCAAATATTATCATTTTCTAAATTTCCAAATTAGGGAGATATAAGGAGTACTACATCAAACTTTAGATTATTGGAATTTAGAAAATTAAACCATTGAAAATTAAGGATAAAGGAAGCAAAATCATTGATTGCTTAAAGAGTTGGAAATTATTGCTTATACTTGTCTCATATACAAATTAAAGGGACAAAAGGAATCCAACCATAGAGAACTTCATCAAATTGAAAAGTGCATATATCAATAGGGAGAAATAAGGTGAAATAGGAGTTGATCATTATATTACCATTATCTTCAAAACATTAGGGAATCAACTCAAAAGGAAATATAATAGATGCTAAGCACTTTATCAAGACCATAGCATACTCTAAACACTTGGGAGATATAAGGGATTCTACAAAACCTAAGATTTGATAAGGTTTTATCAAGCTTGATCACATACTCTAAACTAGGGAGTCATAAGGTAGTCAACCTCAAAGGTTTAGAAATTTAAAATCCTATCAAAATTGTTCCTTCTTAAAAAGAAAGACAACTTCAAAAGAACCATGGAAAAGCTTATTAAGTATACAGGTTTCAAGGAATCAAAATGGTTCAGAGACATGCTTGATTCTAGAAATGAAAATAAGGAAAATGCAATTAGAAGAGAAGAACCAATATGGTTTAGAAATATTTTTGAGAATTCACAAACTAATAGTTTGGCAAAAGTAAATTCTTTAGAAATATCTTCCAATGAAATAATGAAAGGAATCAATGACAACTATACTAATGAAGATATAAAAAAAAAAAGAAAAAAAAAAAAAAAAAAAAAAGAAAAAATTAAATATATAAGAGGAAATAGATGGACTTGACTTTCCTAGAACAAGTAACAAAGAAGTTAGGATATCTTCACTATGCACTTATTACAACAAATTTGGTCATGAGAAAGCAAACTGCTAGAGTTTCCATCCATGTAAATATTATGGAGGAAAATCTCATTCATATTTCTTTTGTTACTATAAAGACAAGTACTATAAAATATTTGAAGAAATATTGATATTCATATTAGATTATTTCTTTCAAGTTCTTATTTCAGAAGCATCCACTAACAATGAATTCAAGGTTGAAACTTTTGAAGAACAAGGAGACAGGTCATTCAAAAATCCAAAGGAGAGAAAATGGAGCAACTCAGATCCACTTATGACTTGCAAGATTATGAGATCTCTAGTTCATCAAAGATACTTGGAAGACTTCAAGAACAAATATTCTACCAAACACTTCAAAATACGAAAAAGTAGTGAAATGAAGAAGACAAGGAAAGACAACATGAAGACTAAAGCAGAAGAAGGACCAGTTCGAACTAAAGAGTACTTGAAGGATGAAGACCCATATTGAAGACTAAAGTCTTCAATACCCAAATAATGTAATACAGGGGGTGTTGGAGTATATTACATTATTTGGTACATGCTAATGTACCACCTTGGGTACATAACTAGAGTAGGAGTTTACCTTAGAGTAAGGTTTGAGTAGTTACTTCATGCAATGTAATAAATGCACAAGTGTTAGAATGTGCAATGATGTAAATGTGCATGTAGTCCACATGTACATGAGTCATAGGTTAGGTAGATGAAGAGTCATGGGTAGATGAAAGGCCAAGGGACTTATCTCCCTATATATATGCCTTTGAGAGAGTTGAGTGTAGTTGAATGAAGTAGCATTAGTAGCTAGTTAGTATAGTGAGTACAATGTAGATCCTTCATGTATTTTTGGAGTGTTCATGTCCTCCATTATATTACATTGTACTATTTTCGTGAGCTTTCATTAATGGCATATTTTTGAGTTATTGTAGAAGTTTCTTATATATTTTTCCTGCATATTATAGTGCCATTATCATATAGTTATCATTGCTTGCTCATTTTACATCTTGTGGTTGCATTTCCTTTAATATATATCATCAAAATATAAAAATGCCAAGGTTTCATAAATAGGCCTACCCTTCCCAAAAACCATGCCCCCCATTGGAATATTTGTTCCCTATCTTCCTCGAAAGCAAAACTAACAAGCAAATAACCATTATGGTATGTAGAGATTTGGAACTCATATTTTATTCACCATTGTTTAGCAACCCACAACTTAAATGTTGAAAGGATCGGTCTGAACCCCATAAATTGACATATCAAACTTTTCCTCTCCATGTATTCTATCCCATTGTAAAAATCCTCCATATTCACCTTCACTACCAGAGAACCATCTGTTGCCTTTAAATACCCCATCACAGTTTCTCTAGGATCCATATTTAGTATCCTCAAAGGTCTTTGTGGTACCCTTAGGTTATTTATCACATTTGACCGATGTTGTTTCCCATAAAGGGCATCCCTAAAATTTATTTTTTTTGGTAGCTCCCCTAACTCCTTCCCCATATTAGGTAATGGTATAGTTGACTCTGTTAAAATAGAGTATATTACATCATTTGGGTTATGTAAATGTATCTTCCAAGATACATACTTAGGACATTAGATAACCTTAGTAGGAAGTTATATAGTTACTTCTTGCAATATAATAAATGCATAATTGTCAATGTGCAATTTGTATATGTGCAAGTTATCCCTTGCATAACTAGGTAGAGTGTTGGCCAAGTAACCTATTTTGCCTATATAAGGAAAGCCTCATTATTAGATATATATAGAGTTAGGGGACATAGTCAAATAGGGTAGCATAGTGTGTAGTAATGTGTGTATCACCATCCATTGGTGATGGGTATAATGTAGTTTAGTAGATTCATTATTGGAGTGTTCATTTCCTTCATAGCTACATTGTATTCTTTATATCATTTCTATTTATTGTATATTTCAGTCATCTAGCATATTTATTTTCTTTCATATTATTTTGCATCTTGTGAATGTTATCTCCCAGTGCTCGTTACATAAGAAGTTAACAATGGTATCAGAGCTATTGTAGATCTAGTTTGTGTATGCCAATAGGAAAACCACCATTATAATTGAGCCTGAGTGTTTTATCAAACTGACACGTCGCTGGACCAACCACTATCATAAGATATCAAAAGAATCTAGGTGGTAGAATTAGAGAGAGTCATAAAGTTAGGACTGAAATAAATCTCAGTTCTAGAAATATTGAGATTGCATTTGACTAGAGTATTTTCCACATAGTTGCAATAAGAACTTGTGAATACTAGGACTCAACATTCAATACACTAGATTGATAAATCATCTAGTGAATATCATCCAAGATATCTGGAATTTTCTAACTTTTACCTGAAGTTTTTTTTTTTGCAAAAAATTAATTCTCAAAGGATGGAGACTCCTACAATATAAAGCTAGGATACTCCAACTTCATTACCTGAAGGTCGATGTACCTTCATAGTGCAAATATTAGTTTCTTGCGCAAGAGAAGAATATTACGAAAGAAGACTTCTAGTGAAGAGTTGTGGTGAAGTCAGGAGACTGAATATCTCTAGTGATGAATCGAAGAACTTCACAAGTTGAAGAACATGCCATAGAATATTTGAAATAAAATGCCATATAAGCCTTGAAGAAAATGCCATAGGATCCTTCAAGGAAAATCCATAGAAGTCTTGATACCAAAAAGGCCATAGAAGCCTTAATACTAAAAAATGCCACATAAACCTTGATACTAAAAAAGGCCATAGTAGCCTTGATACTAAAAAAGGCCATAGAAGCCTTGGTACTGGAAAAGGCCACAAAATTCTAGATATTGCCATAGAAGCCTTGATATTGAAGAAGAATTCTAAGAGAATATCTTATTCAGATGCAGATTCAATATTTTAGTACTAATGCTTTGTTGCAGGGAAAGAAGATTCAGTGAGTTGGAAAACTTTCTACAAGAAAGTAAGGAAGGGTAATTTTTTTTAGAATCGATTTATCACATGAAGCAAAATTGAAGAGATCAAGAGAATATCTCATTTAAAAAATTCCATTCAAGGAAGTTGAAGAAGAAGAAGGACTAGGCAAGTCCTGCTCGAATCTAGAAGCAGTAGAATTAAATATCCAGACGTAGATCTCACCACCAACACTTCCAGAAGTAGATGGTTGAAGAGAATGTCTCAAGGAATACCATCAAAAGCTGTAAGATCAAAGACCTTGGGAAGGTCTTATCATGCATCCAAAAAAAGGCTAAGAGAGCCTTACTGAAGATATTCTTGAAAGATAACTTATTGGAGAAATCCACTATCAAGGAGAAGCTTATGATAGTGATAAACTTGGGACAATTTTTTCCATACAACAACAAGGTCAAGAGAAGAAGAATTTGAAAAGAAGTTCTAGATATTAGAAGAAGATCCTACTTGAAGTCAAAATTTGACAAGACTTGAAGATAGAAGAAGCTCACCAAATCTTGAAGATTTGAAGATTACCTCTCATAGCAATAAGGAATCACTTTAGATACAAATACTTCTCCAAATCTATAGTTGAAGGAGGAGAACACAAGAGGAGAAAAACCATCAAATCCTAGGCTCATGAAAGAAAGTTTGAGACCATCATTTGGTGAAGAAAAAATTGTTCAGTACAGTCTACAAAGAGCTGGAAGGTCATACTCATAGCAGAAAATTTGTGATCCTAGACACCAAGATCTACATCCTCTACAAAAGTGATAAAATAGCTATGAAAAAGGTATGCAACTTATTTGTGCAAGTAGATTCATTAATTGGTTTACTTATCAGATTTGTTAGAAGCACCTGAATTTGGATTAAAGTTACAAATATAAAATTTTATTACAGTATTCAAAAGTGCAAAAAGAGAAAGTTATTTTTAAGGTTCATTTGCACATTAATTAGGAGTTAATTAGATTTCAAAATTGCTTCTATCAACTACCTATCATCTGCTTTGAAGAAGACTAAGTCCTACAATATTAATTGTAGTGAAATTGTAGAATAACTTGTAAAGATTCATTTTAGGTTATTCTTGATTAGTTATAGTAAATTATTAGTGCATTAATTTGAGAGTTGATTGGAGTGATAAGGTGTAATATTAGTGCATTAAAAGTGAAATACTTGCACTATTATACAACTCTAAAAAAGAAATTATCTTTTATGTTTCTTGAAGGGCATAAAATATGATTTGTATCAAGTGTCTAAAGAAACTATTAAAGAACAAAGATTAGCAACATAGTGTGGCCAAGAGAAGCCACCAAAACAAGTTAGAATCCTCCAAAACTTGGATAAGAATACAACTAACCAAAAATGGATGTAGAAGCTTCAAATATTGAGACTTGGTGAGTCTCAAATCCAATGCATTAGAGGGTTAATTGCAAGGATAAAAAAGTGCAAAAAATTGTATCATATATCTACTTCTATCTAAGCTTGGATTTGTCATCATAATATCCAAGAAAAAAGGGTAAGGTGTCTAAGCAAAAAGATAGCCTAAAAACCCTACGTTGCATTCAAAATTCTACCATACAAATCAGAATACTTGACCTCAAAAAGGGAGTGCAAGAAAATATGCAAAAAGATATCTTATTTACAGATATTGATACATTGGGTTGCACTACTCCAACTCATTCTATGTAGGAAAAAGGGTAGATTGGAAAGTGCCTCAAAGGCATACTACAAGCAGGTTGAATCAACAAAAGGTGACCGAATACTATCACTCTTCCAAGCACATCAAAGAGCCTCTCTTTTGGCTCATCCTCTATGTATCTTGGATGACCGAACCTACATAATATAAGGTATAGGGGAAAATCAAGCAGTGTATAAATCAAAAGAGCAAGCATACGTCAAAGCAAAAGAGCACCTCTATCAAAGTAAACATATGTTAAAGCAAAGGTGCATTCTTATCAAAGTAAGCTATTTCCAATCAAGGAGCATTTCTACCATAGGTAGATCATCAAGGAGTCCTTATCCAAGCACTACTATTCAAACTCCACTCAAGGGCCACCAAAGCTCCACCAAAGCTCCTCCATATCTCCACCATAGCTCCACCATTAGCTTGCTTGGCTAGAGATATTTCAACATCTATGTAGAACAACAAAGAACAAGGTGGAAAATGCATTGGAGAGCCTTCAAGAAAGCATTGATAAAGATAAGGGCATGTAGATGCCACTTGTCATTCTTCAAGAGAAACTCTAAATAATGCTCACAAATAAGATGTTTCAATTCTATCTTAGCATCCATACTCAATGCGGAAGAGGAGTTATGTACAACTAATAGCTTGATATACGTATGTTACAACAAGTAAGTCTTGTAGACGTTGAAGAAGAAGCGTTTATTGGACAAACGTCTTGACCAAAAAGTAACATTTATCACAAGAAATGGAGTGAGTTTGACATCTCCACCAAAAAATTGAAGCATCCATGAGGCATTAAAATATTCGGCCATGACACTTGTCACTCAATTGATCACATATTAAAGGTGGCTTGGACCTTGGAAAAGCAAGACAGCAGTAGTTTGAAAGCTACTCAATAGCATATTGATGATAGTTTGATAAATCGATGATAGTTCAACAAAATCATGATGACAGTTCAACAACGACCTGAAGCAAGATGAGAGCATTCGGAAGCACTCTTGATCAATTAACATTGAAGGATATCATTAAATCCAAAGCACACCTAGGGGAATTTGCACTCAATAAGGATATATTATTGTCATTTACGTCTGGCTTCATAAAGGTACAAAGCATTAATCAAACTTTTCTTATCTAATTTGCTTTCATTTTAAAAATGGAGTTATAAGGTTATATGTTAAGGTTGAGATATTAAATAAAATCAATCTTTACTTGAAAGCAAAACTTAGGGAAATTGATATAATATTTTCAAAATACAACTTAGGAGAAATAAGAGATACTACTTGGAATTAATCCATTTAATATTTACAAATATTAATGTGTTCTAATTTTCCAAATTTGGGAGTGATAAGGGTTACAACATCAAACTAGGTTATTGGAAATTGGAAACACTTGAATAAAATCCTAAGGGTTACAAAAAGGGGTTGTTTAGATCTTTTATTGAAGTTGGAAATTTATATTCTTGTCTCAAAAATTTCTTAAAAGGGACAAAAGAAATCCAACATTAAAACCTCTTTAAAATTTGAAAAGTGCTTAGTTCAATAGGAGTAATAAGGAGTTAAGAAGTTGATTTTTGACCTTTACAAAGTTTGTACAGAATCAACCAAAATTTAACTATTATTTACAAAAGCACTATATCATACTCCAATAACATTAGGGAGACATAAGGAAGCTTACATATCTGAGGATTGATATTAGGAATATTTAAATGGCATCAAACAAATTCTTCCTAGCAGAATCTCAACTACTCAAGGGTCCAAATTATTTTTCTTGGAAAAATAAAGTGAAAGAAAATCTTAGTACATGAAAAACTTTGGAATGTTGTCAAAGGGAAAACACAGATACCTATTACAGGTGAAATTGAAATCCTAAAGTTTGAAGAAAATGATTCAAATTCCTTAATGATAATAACTTTTGCTATCATTGATGATATTCAACCATATATCAATTCAGCCAAAACATCTTCAGATGCATGAAAAAGCCTAGATAAAATATTTGAAGGAAAGAATAAGGTGACTATTCTTCATCTTCAAACTCAACTTCACTCATTGAAAGATGAATAGTGGAGAAAGCATAGAACTATTCCTAAGGAAGGTTGTAGATATAAAAGGTAAATTATTGATCTTGGAAGAATCAGTTAAGGATGAACTTCTCTCTCAAGTAACCATGAGAGCACTTCTAGATAACTATACACACTTGGTCAAATATTTACAGGTTTTGAGTAAAGATACTTCTTTTTATGATCTAGTCGATATACTTCAAGAATATGAAGTAGAACATACTATGAAATATGAAATGACTAACACTACATTGGCATAAAAATATAATCCACAGGGAAATATTGCATATTTAGTAAGAGGATGAAAAATATGATATTGTCATATATGCAGAAAGAAAGGTTATAGTATCAACTATTGTAGATACGATCCCAAAAATAGAAATAAAGGAAATCAAATAAATAATGGGAATCAGTTTTAAACTCAACAATATAAAAGGAACCCTCATCAACAACAATATCAATGATCAATAAATTATCTTCAACTAGAATATCAGAAGATAATAATAAGGGACACTTGGTTCAGAGGATAGAATAAATTGAAGAACTAGAAGAACCCACAGACACGTATGAGGTGAAAGATTTATCAACAAATGCTACATATTACAGAGACACTAACTATTTTCTTGAAAATATTACAAAGAATGCAGAAGAAGAATACAATGTTCTGGAAGAAGAAGAAGAAGATTCATATTGAAGACTGAAGTCTTCAATACCAAAATAATGTAATACACAGGGTGTTAACAATAGAGTATATTACATCATTTTGGTTATGTAAATGTATCTTCCAAGATACATACTTAGGACATTAGATTAATTTAGGGGAAAGTTATCTAGTTACTTCATGCAATGTAATAAATGCACAAGTGTCAATGTGCAAGTTGTCCCTTACACAACTAGGTAGAGTGTTGGCCAAGTAACATTTTTTACCTATATAAGGAAGTGTTGGCAATTGAACCGGCCTAGATACATATTTTCTAAGTCTGTAGCACCCTAGACCCGCTACCAAGCATTGAATGTATGAAGGAAAGGAATGTCCTTCGTGAAAATCTCTATTAGGGGTGGTTCCAAAAATAAAAATGGGGTTTTGAGATAAGGGTTAGGAAGATGCTGAAAGGAATGAAAAGACTGAAAGGAATGGGAAAAGGCTAAAAGCCAAAAATACGGGGTGATGGACAAGAAGCACGATAGACAACCTAACTATTTGAACCAACAACAATCAAAACAATAGACTTTTAATAGAAATCAATATTAAATATTTAGAACTATATAAACTCTAGCAAGTATTCTAGGGATTAATCCTCTATTAACAGTGAAATCCATAAAACAGAATTAAAATGTGCAACTAGAGAGACTAACTTTAATAGAAATTATAGAATAGAAGTCATACATAGAGATAGAAAACTCAAAACTAGAACCATAAGTCTTTATTTTGGAAGCAAATTTCAAAGTATAAAGTTGCTTCTCTAGCAGAGATTGTCCATCCTTGGTTACAGAGAAGAAACCAACTTTTATAGAAGAATTCTACCGCTTCAAACATTAATGTCCAACCACTCCCATGACAGGTAAATTTGATCCTGATGATGACTTGAAACAGTCAATTCGGCCTTACAAATAACTCAAAATTTAAAGGTAGAAGGTTCCAGCAATGACTTGAAATAGTCAATTCGGATTTTCAGATAACTGAGTAGTAAAGGTAGAAGGTTTCGATAATGAATTAGGATCATACGAATCAGAGTGCAGCTTGGAGTTGGTTCAAATGACCAATGGCAGATTTACAACAACCCCTGATAGCTTCAGGCAACTTCATGGTGATTTTGGGTAGTTTACACTATATTTTGAAGTCTACCAACAACTTTGCTTCATAACTAGAGTGTCTGGGCCTTTCGCTCCACTAGTGGAGCGCTTGGAACCTTCGCTCCACTGGTGGAGCACTTTGCATTTTGACCAAGTTGACTTTTCTTCATCTTGTCTTCTCTTAAAACTTTTTTTTGAAATCTATGCCAATAGTGGAGCGCTTTAGAGAGGCACTCCACTTAGTGGAGTGCTTGGGAAAGCTCCACTTAGTGGAGCGCTTTGGGTTTTGACTATTTTGACCTCTCTTACTACACCCTTAGTGCCTTTTCATTCTCTATGCCTTGCTTGTACTTCGCTCCACTAGTGGAGCGCTTGGGAAAGGTGCTCCACTAGTGGAGCACTTGTCCCTTTGACCACATGTTAACCCTTTTGGGAGTTATCTTTTGCACACACATTTTTAACTTATTTTTATTTTGTTTCACCTTCGCTCCATAGATGGAGCGCTTTGAGGGTTCACTCCAGTGTTGGAGCGCTTGGCGCTTTGACCACCTTTGACTTTTGTTTGCACTTTTAGCCAAGTTCACTTCCCTTTAAGCATTTCTGGCTCTTCGCTCCACTGGTGGAGCGCTAGGGCCTGTCGCTCCACTAGTGGAGTGCTGGGGCCTTTGACCATTTTGACCCTTTTACACTTAGCCCTTTTATAGTTTTTTATTGTTTAGAGTGTTGCTCCAAGGGTGGAGCGCTTTGAGGGTTCACTCTAGGAGTGGAGTACTTGCAGATTTGACTATTCTTTCACTTCTTTTTCCATACTTAGCCATATTTACCTATTTTTACTTTTTTTTGGCCTTTCGCTCTACTGACGGAGCGACAATATCAATTAACAGAAAAACATACCAAAGTGTCTAAGTGCTGGAAATTGCAACCATATGTGCAGATATGAAAAAGAAAGGATTTGAAGACAAAAGTAAGGAAGATATCCCATAAGAAAAATGCCCATGCTAAAATGTTCACAATTATACATGCAACCTGACAAAGAAAAGAACTGAAAACGTAGAGAAAAGTATAGAAAAGAGGAGGAACCACATAATGTGATAGAATACAATATTTAAACCAAAAGAGACAGCCAATGAAATCACAACAATATAACAACATATTAACCATTTTTTATGGAAAAAGAAAAGTTTTTACAATGAATGTTCTCAAAAACTATATACAATACAAATTTTAACAAAGTATGGCAAAATTGGCAACAGATCTGGCAGCTCGTGGGGCATTGAGTCTGCCTCAATGTGAATATCCCAGACCTTATCCTTGGGCAGTAGAGTCCTCATCACTCTCAGAGTATTTGAACTGATCCTCTAATTTTTCTATACTGCTGATGGGCTCTTTCTCTTCTTCTCCACCATCCTATGATTCTTCCTCCGTATCTTCTCCTTGCTCTTCTGTCCCTTGCACCTTTGAATCCGATTCACTTTCCACTTCCTTTTCCTCATTCTGTTTGGGTGGTTAGGGAAGATACTGGTCCAAAGACTTCTTAAAAACATGCTTGTATACTGTGAAGGCATTGACCCAATGTTCCAAAGAGAAATTTGACTGCTTTTTAAGCTCTTAGATAAGACAACGATATGTTTTAATGCATTCAACATAAGTGAACTCCAACATTCTATCAAACTCCTATAAACAAGAATCAATCTGGGTGTACTTGGCCATGAAAATAATCACCTGTGCATCAAGATTCGGGACTTCCCAAGTGTCAATATCTGAGGCACTATCAATGAATGTTGCCCACACAGGCTCTAACTCTTCAACTGATGGAATGGGTCCTTCAAGGTCAATGAAGCCAGGAACATCGATTTTATCCAAGGTATTGAAATATCCCAATGAAATATCTTGCTCTTACATAAGGGATTCTAAAAGTAGGTAATATTTTTTGGCTAGCTCGACCTTTGTGAAGAAGTAGTGTAGCATCGTCTTTGCCGCCACCCACGATCGAGCCAGATTGCTCATAGGGGTAAGGCGGATAGGCACATCTTTAATTTTTATAAGCTGCATGGCTAAGTCCAACTAATAATTAACGTATACTTGAGAGGATTCTAAGATTGGGCTACCAGCAACAATTGCCTCATGTGCTTCTCTAAAGAATGTCCAGACTGTAATTCCCTTTTTCGCTCTTGCTGAGAACTTCCCCAGGAACTCTAGACACATCTCTTTGAGGCGCTCCTTAGAGAATAGAACATGATGCTCCATTATTTTTGATAACTTAGCCTACAACTTTTTGTTTTGAACAGTGAGTACCTGTATCTCCTTATTCGCCTTGACACGTGACTTCATATGGTGATCGCATAGCTTGGAATTTCATCATTTTTTGTCTCAATTGATAGTACTTTCTTTTTCATTTGTGCAACTTCAGACTCTAGCTCCTCAACCTGTTTATTTGAATTAGACTCCAGTGCCTCAATCTACCTTCTTACCACTGGTAAGGCCTCTTCGATCTCATAATTTTTGGACTATGCTTTGAAAAAGTGGTCCTTATAATACTCACAGTGAGCATAAATGGAGCCCATGCCAACTTGGACATCATCCATATTTTATGTTGTGTTCATTCTGGCCATATATTCCGTAGTATGGTGGAAAGTGTAATCAACATGAGTCATTTCCCCCAAGGGCTTTTGGACGATTGGAATCTTCTCAATCATATGAAGTTCCATCGTCTATGGATTGATGATGGAATCTTTCTGATTTTATGTTAGAGCCTATGTTGCTCTCTTTTTGTGGTCCCTTTGGTAGCTCGATGAACTTTGGTGCACCTTGTGGATGCTTTCAATGGTAACGAGCTGGTGTGAAATTTTAAACTTGTACTCCAGGGACTCTTGAATGCCTATCTCAAGTATTGGCATGAAGGGGATGAGTGTGGAACGGTATTTCTTCGTTCGTTAATAAATCAAGAACAATATATTCAATGCAATGATATGACAATAATAAAATTACACACAGCCGAATGAATTTAAACCAAATGGAAATCGATCGCCACTCAGGGAGGGCACGTCCCCGCCGTGAAGGCAAAATCGAAAATGCAGAGAATAAAATTAAAACACGATGATGATTATCCAAAGTCTAACTACCATATATATATGAATAAATGAACTCTTGGAATACCTAGCCGACGGCTAGGTTTGGAGTGTAACATGACTCCCCTCCTCGGAAAGCTTTGTCCTCAAAGCTGGAAATGTCTGGAGAATACTGTCAGGTTCCCATGTGGCATCCTCCTCTGGTAAATCTTGCCATTTGATGAGAAATTCTTGAATCTGACGTGATCTCAGTCTTCGTATTCTATGTTGTAGTATATCTTCAGGTTGGAGATGTATGCGTCCTTCCTCATCGAGCACTGGTAATTCTGATTGACCTTGCACTTTCTGGCCAATTACTTTTTTGAGACATGAAACATGAAATACCGGGTGTATTCGTGATGATGAAGGTAGCTCTAACTGATAGGCGACTTCTCCAATGCGGCGCACAATTTTGTAGGGACCATAGAATCGTGGAGCCAACTTTTGGCTGGACTTTATCTTTAATGATGATTGTTTGTAAGGTTGCAACCTTAGGAAAACCCAATCACCTATATTAAAAGTTCTTTCTGATCGGTGCAAGTCTTGTTGTTGTTTCATACGATTTTGTGCTTGGACTAAATTTTCTTTGAGGATGGTGAGTGTAGACTGCCTTTGGTCGAACCAATCATCCACTTTGGCTACTTTGGATGATCCTTGCATGTAATCTACGATGGTAGGAGGCTTGGTGCCATACAATGCTTCAAATGGAGACATCTTAATTGAGTAATGGTAAGAAGTGTTGTACCACCATTCTGCCAATGCTAACCACTGGCTCCATTGATGTTGTTTATCTTGAGCGAAACATCTTAAGTATGTACCCAAACATTTGTTAACCACTTCTGTTTGACCATCTGTCTGGGGATGGTAAGCTGAGGACATGCTCAATTTGGTACCACTAAGTCGAAATACTTCTCGCCAAAAGTTACTAGTGAAGATGGGGTCTCTATCACTTACAATATTTTTTGGCATACCATGTAATTTGAAAATTGAATCCATAAATACCTTTGCCACCTTGCTTGCGGAAAATGGATGTTGTAAAGCCTGAAAATGAGCGTATTTGGATAACCGGTCTACGACGACGAATATAACTGTTCTGCCTTCTGATTTTGGAAGACCTTCAATAAAATCCATGGATATATGTTCCCACTGGCGTTCCGGGATGGGTAATGGTTGTAACAATCCTGGTGATTTGACTGTTTCTCCTTTATTGCGCTGGCAAACTTCACATTCTGCTACCCATTGTTTGACATCTGCTTTTAATCCTTTCCAACAAAATGATTGTTTGACCCTTAAATATGTTTTCAAAAATCCTGAATGTCCTACTGATGGAGAAGCATGTGATTCGTCGAGGATCTTCGATTTGAGTTCCGAATTGGGTGGAATGTAAATGCGGTTCTTCTTCCGAAGGATTTTATCTTCATAAGAGAACAAAGGGTGTTTAGAGGACCCTATAGATAATTCTTGAAGTATCTGAGCAGTTTCGCTATTGGACAACCATTCCTCTTGTAATTGATTCACCCATTGGGAGCAAGGACCTGAAATAGCGTTAATGACTACTTCGTCTTCATATTTCCTGGATAGCGCATCGGCGGCTATATTTTCCTTCCCCTTCTTGTATTCGATAACAAAATCATACCCCAATAGTTTGGTTAACCACTTATTTTGTTCCGGATAGGAAAACCTCTGCTCAAGAAAATGTTTGAGACTACTATGATCTGTTTTGATAATGAAGCGGCTACTGATTAGGTAGTGTCTCCATTTTTCTACTGCATGAAGAATGGCCAACATTTCTTTTTCATATGTCGATCTTCCCAAATTTTTCCCGGAAAGCTGTTTACTTTCAAATGCCAACGGATGACCTTCTTGCATGAGTATGGCCCCAATTCCTGTTCCTGATGCATCACATTCGATAATAAATGGTTTGTGAAAATTGGGAGTTGCTAATACTGGAGTTGTGCACATGGCCTTCTTAAGAGCTTCGAAGGCTTGAGAGGCCTCTGTTGACCAACGAAAAGCATCCTTCTTTGTGAGTGCGGTGAGAGGTGCTGCAATCTTACCATAATTTTGTACAAACTTGTGATAGTAGCCTGTGAGACCCAAAAAACCACGAAGTTTCTTGATGGTTTTAGGTAAAGGCCACTCTTGAATTGCCTTAATCTTATTGGGATCCACTTTGACGCCCTCATGTGAAACTATATGACCAAGATACTCGACTTCTTGAACACCAAATGAACATTTGGAACGTTTAACAAATAATTTTTCTTTGTGTAAAATGTGAAGGGCTTTATCCACATGATGTAAATGGTCCGTCCATGTTTTGTTGTATATGAGAATATCATCAAAAAAAACTAACACAAACTTACGGAGGAGTGGACGAAACACTTGGTTCATTAGGCTTTGGAATGTGGATGGTGCATTAGTGAGACCAAAAGGCATGACCAAAAATTCGTAATGACCTTCATGAGTACGAAAGGCCGTTTTGGGAATATCTTCTTCTCTAACACGGATTTGGTGAAAGCCAGAGCGAAGGTCTAATTTTGTAAAAAATTTTGCACCATGCAACTCATCTAATAGGTCATCTATGACAGGGATAGGAAATTTGTCCTTGATAGTGAGTTTATTGAGAGAACGAAAGTCAGGACACATACGCCAAGAGTTATCTTTTCGTCTAGCCAAGACTACAGGTGAGGAATAAGGACTAGTGCTGTGACGAATGACTCCATGATCCAACAAATCCTGAATGATCTGTTCGATTTCTGTCTTTTGTGGTTGAGGATAGCGATAAGGACGATTGTTAGGAGGAACACTCCCTGGAATCAAATGGATGGCATGGTCATGAGATCGTTTAGGTGGTAATCCTTGAGGTTCTTGGAAAACCTCTCCGTAATGTGTTATGATGTCTTGTAACTCTGGAGCAATAATATCCGAATTTGTTGGAGATTGTTTTTCCAAACAATTAATTTGAGCTATAAACCCATATCCACCCTTTTTTAACATCTTCTCCATACTATGAGAGCTCACCATTTGTGATGGAGGAGTAGTAATGCCTTGTAAGCGAATGACTCGACCGTTTTCCCTCCATTCCACAAATAATTTTTTGAAGTTGAAGCTAACTGTGTCTAATGTTTCCAACCATTCAACTCCCAAAATGACATCCGAGTTCCCCAAATTCATGACGAAAAGGGATCCCAACCAAGTATAAGTTCCCATTTTTATGGAAACTTGAGATGTGCGACCAACACATTGTGCGTTCACCCCGTTGGCCACTAGAACCTGGAATTTGTCTTTGTTGGAAGAGTTAATGAATAAATTCAAAGCTTTTGCGGTTTTGATGTCGATAAAATTGTGGGTACTACCATAATCAATTAGCACATTCACCTTTTTCTAGCGGAGAAATCCTGGTACCTTGATGGTATGGTGGGCGGTTAAACCCATGAGAGCATGCACGGAAATCGCCATTGTATCCTCTTCTTTTTCTTCTATAGTACATGGTAGGTCTTCTGGCATAGGTTCTTCTGATTGGTAAGGTTCATCCTCTTCTCCTTCACATTGATCACCTTCAATATGAAAGTTTTGTTTTTGGGCACATGCTTGTTCCCTGGGGTGATGAGTGCGACATTTATAGAAAAAATATCTTGATGGTTGATCATTTCTACGAAAGGAATTGTTGCGATATGAGGGACGACTATAAGTTTCACGTCGTGCAGACAACTGATGTCTCTTCTCGGCCAACTTGGCTATTCTTATACAACTGTTTAGCAAGGTTGGATCGTGCATGTCTACCTCCACTCGAATATTTTCTTTCAAACCATTGCGAAAGGCTCCTACCACTGTGTCGGGACTGAGGTCTAAAGTGTATGGTAGTAAACTGGTAAACTCCGAAACGAATTCACTAACTGACCCTTCTTGTTTAAGAGATAACAATCTTATTGTGTATGATGATGTAGCTCCTTCATCAAATCTTTCTAAAAAAGAGGTAGTGAATTTTCTCCAATTAATAGTAGCTCCTTTCTCTCGTTTAAGCCATACAAACCATTGGTAGGCCTCAGTGCCTAGTTTTGATGCAGACAAAGGGACTTTGTCAATTTCCTTAATTTGATATAAGTCAAGAATGCCTTCCATTTTGGCTATCCAACCACGAGGATCATGACCTTCAAAAGTGGGCATATCAATTCGTGGAAAATTATTATTATTAGGACCTCTCGGTTGGTGATAACCCGTGTCCCTTTCTTGATTTTGGTTATACCGCTGTCTTTGATAGCGATCCCTGGAATTATCCGAAGTGCCTATTTGCTGTTCCCAATCATCATTTTGATCGACATTGTCTACATTCCTTTGGGCATGGGAGTGATTTTGGGGATTAGTATTGGGATTAGGCTGGTTTTGTGCTTTCACAAGGTCTTTTAGGAGGACACCAATTTCGTTCATACCATCTAGTAAGAGTCAAAGAGAATCACTATCGAAAATGGCTGAGTTACTTGAGTTTCCTTGTGTGATGTTTTCGTGAGTTGGGGAAGGATTAGTAGCCATAGGATCTACTAGTGGATGATGTGGATTATAACTACCAATTTTAAAAGGAGAAGGAGAATTTTTTGTACCTGGGCTTCGATTTGGTCTTCTGGCGTTGTTATTGGTCATTTTCGAGCTTGATAATCGACCGTCAGCACCTTTGGTCCACTTTTTGCTCATGCACTTGTTAACATAGCCAGCTTAGGATTCCGCTTCAACTGCCGCAAATTTTGGTTGAATTTAGCAAAAAATTGGGATTCCGCTTGAAGTTTCGCTCCAACTGCGACGCGGAATTTAATGTGGTCTTTGGCTCTTCCTTGACAGCAACTTGGACAGTTTATGACAACTGTTAACGACTTGTGACAGGTTATGACAACTTTTTAATACGTTTTGACCTCGACCTGCCGAATATGGAACCGAACTTATGACAACTTGTTAACACTGTTTGACCGCGATGCGAATGGAAACTTGGAAATATGGAAACCGAACTGGACTATACACGATGCGAATGGACGAAAATCGAACAGCGAGACGTGACGGATGAAACACACGTGGACGCGAAAGACGACGAAGCGACATGGAGGACAGGACCGGACGCGAGACGACGAAGCGACACGGAGGACAAGACCGCGAGACGACAAAGCGACACGGAGGACAGGACCAGACGCGAGAAGACGAACGGACCAACTGAAACGCGACGACGGCGACAGAAGGACGCGAGACGACAAAGCGACACGTGCGACGAACAGCGGACGACGAACAACCAGACGCGGACAGTGGAGGCTCCGAGAGTGTGACCTAAGTCACACCGTAGAAGGCGTGATGGAGTGGTTTTAAACCGCGTTTGGAGCTGCGTATGCCCGATGTGGGATAAAGATAATAACCCCCAACGCAGCGGCAAATATATCTGACGTCAGCCGAAAAAAATTAAACACTCTACCTTAGTTCTTGCGTGATTAAATGAACTTTTGACGAAATCTGATTGGACGACGAGCTTGCGGAAGGTTGCGAAGGACTGTGCACAAATTTACGTTCGGATTTGGATTGGATGATGGCTGCGGACGAATTTACAGGGAATTTCCCGGTTTTTGCGAAGGATTTGCACAAATTTACGTTCGGATTGGGATTGGGTTACGGCTGCGGACGAACGGCGTGGCGACTGGAAATGGTTACAGTGGCCGCCTGCGGCTGATGATGTCTATGGAGGACTGCGGACGACGACGGAAAACGTAGCAGCTTACCGGCTGGAACGATCTGCCAACGACGCTTGCGGATGGGACGGAGAATCGCGATTTGACAACTGATACCACTTGGAACGGTATTTCTTCGTTCGTTAATAAATCAAGAACAATATATTCAATGCAATGATATGACAATAATAAAATTACACACAGCCGAATGAATTTAAACCAAATGGAAATCGATCGCCACTCAGGGAGGGCACGTCCCCACTGTGAAGGCAAAATCGAAAATACAGAGAATAAAATTAAAACACGATGATGATTATCCAAAGTCTAACTACCATATATATATGAATAAATGAACTCTTGGAATACCTAGCCGACGGCTAGGTTTGGAGTGTAACAGAGTGGAATATGAGACTCAAATTAGGACAGTGCATGGGAAGTCATAGGGAAAGTGACTACGCTAACCCTTAGAGGCACTTGGGTTTGAACTGCTACTGCATAAAAATTTGGCTTGGGCATTGAGAAACCAACGGGCTTTGAATACATGGCAAGAGGAGGTGACACGAAAAAAGGATTTAGCTCTACTGTAGTGGAGATATCTTCAATGGGGTGCTCTACTATAGAAAATGGAAGGCTAACTGATGTAGATATTGAAAAAGCATTAGGCTTTCCCATGAAGGACTCGAATGTTATAGACAAAGGCATAAAAAATGATCTAGATAATGACATAGATAATACTGGGAAAACTAAAATATAGGGAAATGTGGATTGGGGCAATGAAGGTGTACTTGATACAGGGGCTATTGAAACTGACACTATAACAGGTATTTTAGGGGTCGAGCAAATAGGAACAAGGGCTATGAAAACTAATAATGTAGAGGGGGAAGAAGAAGGAGGAGATGAGTGCGTACATTTGGGCTCCATGATCAAGAGATCCAGGGAAGATGGGCATTGCACTTCTACTTCTCCTTTCTCCTTCGTATCTGGTGCATTCATGTTGATGAGCTCTATGTCTTCATCCCTTTGCTCCTCCGCATATATCACCACCACCATTTTGGGAGAGCTCATTGGAGGGGGTTCAGGTGCCACCCAAAAGATTACTTCAAAGGGATTCTAGATGTTGGTGCATGGCTTCTTCATGGTCAGCTGCAAGAGAGGCATCTCAGATTCTCTTTTTGAGGAAGAAATCCTCTTCTGATGAGGTGATGGCCTCTTCTCCTTAATAAATAATGGGTCACCCAAAATGGATCTGCCCTTGCATTTCACCTCCTCATACATTGAGTCTTCCAGGTCACAAATGTGCACATTCATATTCTTTTCGCATGCCCACATGTAAAGTGGGCGGGCATACGTACTACCGCCATTGATGTTAATTGGTCTTTGCTTGTTGTTGTTTACCCTGCATTCAAAAAAAATAGTACACGCGTTAATAGCACCTGCGTTAAAGTAAAACAAAAGTACAAAGGCTGCTGTTAATAAAATAGTCACTGTTACCCGCAGGTCAATGAAGAACCAAAACCGACTAAAACACGATGCTATTTGTCAATAAAATGTCTTCTGGAATATATATATGAACATCGTTAATTGCAAGATAGATTTGAACGTAGCAATATATATTCGAACATACAGCACAATGCAAGATACATTCTTCGTAAAGTGTGAGTTATTTTGATAGCATAAGGCGTAAGGTAAGATGAGCACATGATGTCGAAATATATATATTTAACTAAACTACGAGCAACGTCTTATGAATTTAAAAAAAAAACGTCTAGACATCAGAGAACACAATATAACAGAATAAAATTAAATTGAAACTACGAACGTACGTGGGGTGCCCAAGCGGGCCGCCCCGTTAAAATTCGATTTCGACGCCTATCCATCGGGGATGGGCTCAAAATCTTAGAGAATGGTGTGTCGGCAAAATAATGGATTCTTGTGATCCAGGGTCAGATCTGAAAGTCAGATTCACACTTCTGAAAACCACCCACCAACCTCTCTAAGAGATTCTGGATGTGAAGAAGGAGAAACCCAAACTAATGCAGTCGGGTATCGAGTTTAGCAGCACTTCGTTGTGTTTTTAAAATGCTTCTGTCCGTCTGTTTACATTGTATTGAGCTAGTTTTTACAGAGGTTTTCACCTTCGAAGCATTAATGTCAAACCCTAAATCCATAGGAGCCGCTGATATTTGATCCTTGTCAGGCAATTATGGGACATGGCTCACACTGACATTGGTAGTTATGAGGCATGGCCTCGGATCGGATTTGTTTTGAAACTACTTGTCTCATTAATGCTCCTTCGTTCTGCAGACCCACGGGGTCTTTTTGAAAATGGGCATGCAAGGGTGCCACGTGGCGGACATGCCTTCCACGTGGCAGCCATGTCAAAGTCTGTCTCTGACTGGTTAAGTGTTTCCTTTGAAAAGAGAAGTGTTTGCTGTCGAAGTGTCACGATATCGCAACGTCGCGATATCGCGACACTTCAGCCGAGGTCCCCATTTTGGGCCAAAGGTGTCACGATATCACGATGCACGATATTGCGACACCTTTGGCCGAGGCTCCCCTCTGGGCCAAAGGTGTCGCAATATCATGATGCATGATATCGCGACACCTTTGGCCGAGGCTCCCCTCGGGGCCAAAGGTGTCGTGATATCGCGATGCGCGATATCGCGACACCTTTGGCCGAGGCTCCCCTCGGGGCCAAAGGTGTCGCGATATCGCGATGCACGATATCGTGACACCTTTGGTCGAGGCTCCCATCTGGGCCAAAGGTGTCACGATATCGCGACACCTTTGGTCGAGGTTCCCCTCTGGGCCAAAGGTGTCGCGATATCGCAATGCGCGATATCGCGACACCTTTGGCCGAGGCTCCCCTCTGGGCAAAAGGTGTCGCGATTTCGCGACGTCTAAGGCCAAGGTTTCTCTTTTTGCTAGGTTTGCCTTAAAGTTTTGCAGTTTGCTTAAGACTTGAAGTTTGAAGGTTGCAGTTTGTTAAAGGCTCACTTTAGATTGAAGGCTTGTTTAGGATTTGAAGTTTGCAGTTTGTTAAAGGCTCACTTTAGATTGAAGGCTTGTAGTTTGTTAAAGGCTCACTTGAAAGCATGAGATTCCGAAAATAAAAGAAATAGTATGCACAAAACAAAGAAAAGAGATAAATTGAAAATAAAAGAAAGACGTATTAAAACACAACCCTCTTTATTCAAATTTCTTATCCTCGGTTACAAAGACGTCTCCTCCTTTTTTAGGGGCTAGGAGCGTTAAATAAGTCTCTGTTACAAATGTGCACATTCATCTTCTTTCCGCATGCCCACATGTAAAGTGGGCGGGCATACGTACTACCGCCGCTGATGTTAATTGGTCTTTGCTTGCTGTTGTTTACCCTGCGTTCAAAAAAATAGTACACGCGTTAATAGCACCTGCGTTAAAGTAAAACAAAAGTACAAAGGCTGTTGTTAATAAAACAGTCACTGTTACCCGCAGGTCAATGAAGAACCAAAACCGACTAAAACACGATGCTATTTGTCAATAAAATGTCTTCTGGAATATATATATGAACACCGTTAATTGCAAGATAGATTCGAACGTAGCAATATATATTCGAACATACAGCACAATGCAAGATACATTCTTCATAAAGCGTGAGTTATTTTGACAGCATAAGGCGTAAGGTAAGATGAGCACATGATGTCAAAATATATATATTTAACTAAACTACGAGCAACGTCTTATGAATTTAAAAAAAAACATCTAGACATCAGAGAACACAATATAACAGAATAAAATTAAATTGAAACTACGAACGTACGTGGGGTGCCCAAGCGGGCCGCCCCGTTAAAATTTGATTTCGACGCCTATCCACCAGGGATGGGCTCAAAATCTTAGAGAATGGAGTGTCGGCAAATTAATGGATTCTTGTGATCCAATGGTCGGATCTGAAAGTCAGATTCACGCTTCTGAAAACCACCCACCAACCTCTCTTTGCAAGAGATTCTGGATGTGAAGAAGGAGAAACCCAAACTGATGCAGTCGGGTATCGAGTTGAGCAGCACTTCGTTGTGTTTTTAAAATGCTTCTGTCTCTCTTTTTACATTGTATTGAGCTAGTTTTTATAGAGGTTTTCGCCTCCGAAGCATTAATGTCAAACCCTAAATCCGCAGGAGCCGCTGAGATTTGATCCTTGTCAGGCAATTACGGGACATGGCTCGCACTGACATTGGTAGTTATGAGGCATGGCCTCGGATCGGATTTGTTTTGAAACTGCTTGTCTCATTAATGCTCCACCGTTCTGCAGACCCACGGGGTCTTTTTGAAAATGGGCATGCAAGGGTGCCACGTGGCGGCCATGCCTTCCACGTGGCAGCCACGCCGAAGTCCGTATCTGACTGGTTAAGTGTTGCCTTTGAAAAGAGAAGTGTTTGTTGCCAAAGTGTCGCGATATCGCGACGTCGCGATATCACGACACTTCGGCCGAGGTTCCCCTTTGGGCCAAAGGTGTCACGATATCACGACGCGCGATATCGCGACACCTTTGGCCGAGGCTCCCCTCGGGCCAAAGGTGTCGCGATATCGCGACGCGCGATATCGCGACACCTTGGCCGAGGCTCCCTCGGGGCCAAAGGTGTCGCGATATCGCGACGCGCGATATCGCGACACCTTTGGCCGAGGTTCCCCTCGGGCCAAAGGTGTCGCGATATCGCGACGCGGGATATCGCGACACCTTTGGCCGAGGCTCCCCTAGCCAAAGGTGTCGCGATTTCGCGACGCGCAAAATCGCGACGTCGCGATTTCGCGACGTCTAAGGCCAAGGTTCCCCTTTTTGCTAGGTTTGCCTTAAAGTTTTGCGGTTTGCTTAAGACTTGAAGTTTGAAGGTTGCAGTTTGTTAAAGGCTTATTGTAGGCTCACTTTAGATTGAAGGCTTGTTTAGGATTTGAAGCTTGCAGTTTGTGACCAACTTTGCTCTGCTCATTTTTTGACCTTCTAAACTGTTGTGTGAGTGGTCAGGACCACTGTTTGACCTCTGAGGGCTGCCCTGAAAGCTGTGTATGTCAATGCGATCAGTGTTTGTAGTCACTTAATCGGATTGGTGCTATTTTGGTGTCTACAGATGCCCCTTTTTGGGAAGCGCTGCGGGTGGCGCAGTGCTGAGCAAAAATAGAAAACCAAAGCACTAATGATTAGGGTTTCTTGGTAACCTAACCAACTTTTGATGCCCCAAGTATGGAAAGGGCATGCATTCTTGAATCCTTGCTTCTGACGAGCTAAGGAATTTGATTTCAAGTGTTAACCTATTTTGGTGAGGTGTGACTTGAGCTTGGACATTGATCAGTCATGATTAGGCAAAGGGCGTAACCTTTTGTCCACAGGGGAAACCTTGTGTTCATGCTTCGGGAATGCCAAGTATTTGATCAACTTAATGATTGCTTGTTTACTGCCCCAAGCAGGAGCGTGATTGTCTTTGTCAATGATTCTTTGAATGCATGTCATTGCCTTGATTGGGTGTGTGCTTGTTGATTGGTGACTAAGTGTGACTACCCCCTCAAGCGACGAATCGATGAGGGAATGACCTTCGTGAGAAAAAGCGACGAGTCGCTTGACCCAAGATGACTTAGGTTAGGGTGCCTTTAGATGTTTTACCATTTAAGCACGTGCAGTTTTCCGACATTTGGACCTATTTTTGGTGGGTGTTAACCCTTTTGGTGATGCCATAATGGGGTGAAATCATCAAGAACCCATCTTCCCGTGGAGCGGTCCGGCTATGGTAGCCTTCTTGGGGAAGTAGGAGAGTGACAATTTGAACCCCGACATCGATTTTATATGCCAAGAGGTTAAGTGCAAGAGCACTTGTGTCCGGCAATGCTTATTGCTTATGTTTTTGTGTTGCATTTTTGTGATGTTTTTGTTGTTTTGATTTTCTTGCTTTGTGTATATGTCATGATTTTATGCACAATGATTGATGTTGATGGATGCATGATGAATGCAAATGGTTTTGATTGATATGTGATATGCAGAAATGGAATGGATGGATAGACTTGGTGATATTTGGTTATGGCACCATAGACTGTTTAGAACTCCATTATTAGACTGTGTACACATGTGGTGTTTCTTTTTTGTATTTTCTGATGGTATTGCAAGGATGAAAAGTAGTGCAATTGGTTTAGAAATGTAGCTAAGGTTTTCTGAGACTCAGATAGTTTTAACTTACTAGCCATGATTGTACTTTATCTTACAAGACTTTTGAACAAGGTATGAATCGGACTTGTTTTTGACCAAGCTATTTCACATCCCTGTGTGTGCAATTGAGTTCATTTATGTGGTATTTGTCAGGATACCGCCAGTGCCAGATGGGCTTTCAACCGAATCTGTACTGAGGATCACCTAATTAGTTCCACTAACTCCTTTGTTGTATGTAGTTAGATTAATCTGCGGTGTCATCCAGGATACCATAAGCTAGCTCATCCACATGCAAATATTGATCTGTACACAAGTTAATGTGATAGATATATCGTCATGCGAGAAGTTTACCGCCAGTGACCGATAGGCTATCAACCAAACCGGCATCGAGGCTTGCCTCATGACCTCGTTAGAATGTTTGAGAGTTCCAGGGATTCAAGTTCAACTCCCTTCTTTTCTTCAATTGTATTGGGATACTTGCTCCTTATAGTGATAATAATCACTGTTTATTTTGATTTGTTTTTCTTTTCTCTTGAGCAAGGGATTTGGATATGGAGTGACGATAATCACTATTCTTTGTGCCTTTTGATATGTGCACTGTAGGATGTCAAATTTTGGAGTTTTTGACGCTTGCAAATTTTTGATGTTTTGCAACTATTTAGAACTTTGGGATTCTTAGGGAATTGGGTAGGGAGGATGCTTGTCCTTTTGCCAACTCTCAGCATTCTTGGGGTCATTCGCACAGGGGGATGAGCAAGATAACCGTTTCGCTTATGGTGACCTGGATTATTGTGCAGGTTTCATCTTTCGTTCACACAACTTGGGAATTTTTATGTGTTTTAATTTGTGTTGGGATGTTACGTAACAAGGTGTATTTCAAGTATAACTCTACCTTCGTAAAATCTGTCTGACTTGATACATTACATGGCTAAAGAGCAAAATGATGACTGAATCACGAAAAACTCTTGATACATTAAAAGACCACTGACTCTAGTGTGGTAAAAAGCAATGCATGGTGTTTTTGTTGTTTTTGTGAAAATGGAACAGTGTAGAACAAGATGGACTAGCGGATTTATTACAGCCTATGGTGCCCTTGACCCGTACGACCACAAATATGCAATGTATGGATGCAATGCTTTAATGCAGCTATGTATTTTTGTATTTTTGATGGATTGATTTTGGTGAATATGAAGATGAATTGCGAGAAGAACTCTCTATTGATGAATTTGAGTATGCCTAGAAATGAGATGCAAATTTTTGTTGTTTTTGATGATTTTTGTTGTTTTTGAATTTTCTTGATTTTTGACCAAGCGATTATGGAAATCCTTGGAGCATTTTGGGATTGACCAAGCGATTGCAAGAATCCTTGGAGCCTTTTGGGGTTTTGACCAAGCGATTGCAAGAATCCTTGGAGCCTTTTGGGGATTGACCAAGCGATTGCAAGAATCCTTGGAGCATTTTGGGATTGACCAAGCGATTGCAAGAATCCTTGGAGCATTTTGGGATTGACCAAGCGATTGCAAGAATCCTTGGAGCATTTGGGATTGACCAAGCGATTGCAAGAATCCTTGGAGCATTTTGGGATTGACCAAGCGATTGCAAGAATCCTTGGGGCCTTTTGGGATTGGCTCTCTTAGATATGAAATGGTCGCAAATGACTGATATTCAAGGGTTCTGTTTCCTTGATACCATCAAGAGAAGCTAGCCGGTATGTCTCGGGTCCTATTTTGCTATCAATGATATATGGACCTAACCAATTTGCCGCAAACTTGTCCCTTAGGTGGGACGGCAAACTGGAATTTTGTTGGTTTTCCTTCAAAACCAAATCACCAACCCGAAAGTCCCTTAGGTGAACTTTCATGTTGTAAGCTTTCTTAAGTCGCTCTTGATAAATACGTAAATGCTCGAGAGCATTAACGCGTCGTTCGTCAAGCAACGTAAGCTGGTCTAACCGGGCTTGCCGCACGGAATCATCATCGATGAACTCCTGCATTGATATGCGTAGGGAAGGAATCTCCAACTCGAGAGGCATGACTACCTCGGAGCCATACACAAGCGAAAACGGAGTGGCCCCAGTGGGTGTCCGAATGCTAGTGCGATAGGCCCATAGGGCAAGTGGGATTTGAATGTGCCAATCCTTATGACTGTCTACGACGGTCTTTTTAAGGATGGCAACTAGCATTTTGTTTGACGCCTCTGCTTGCCCATTCGCTTGCGGATAATAGGGTGTTGAAAAGTTATGCTTGAATCTTGTACTTTGTGGTCAAAGCACGCACGTCTTTGTTCTTGAAAGGCGTTCCATTATCCGAGACTATTTTGGATGGAATACCAAAATGACATATGATGTTATGCAAAATGAACTCCACAATGCGGGGTCCTATCGTAGAGGTAAGCGGAATTGCTTCCACCCACTTGGTAAAGTACTCTGTGGCCGTTATGATAAACGTGTGACGGCCTGACGATGCAGGGGAGATCTTTCCAATTAGATCGAAGCCCCACTGCGAGAACGGCCAATCATACTGGACTGTCTGCAAGGCCTGAGAAGGTACGTGCATCAAATTGGCATGATGTTGACACTTCACGCACTTCTTGACATAGGTGCAACAATCTCGCTCTAAAGATGGCCAATAATAGCCCATGCGAAGAATGCGCTTTGCAATGGCCAAACCACTGAAGTGGCCACCACATGTACCATCGTGCGCTTGGGCAACTACCCAAGTGGACTCTTGCTGGTCCAAGCAACGAAGGAGGATTCCTTCATAGTCGCGACGATACAAAATGTCTCCTATCAAGACATATTTAGCCGCTTTCTCGCTTGAGTGCTCGTTTTGCGGCATGAGTCAAATCAAGCGGAAGACTACCTAGCTTGAGGTAGTCTCTGATGGGTAAATACCAGCCTCGTTGATCGAAACCTCGATAGTATGAACAGCCAATCCCTCTTGAAGTTCCTCCCTAGCAAACGCTGAATGGGATAGAACCTGCAAGAATAGCGTTGTGTTGCTATTAATGGGAGTAGGGGAGAACAAGGACCCCCAGTTGGCACGTTTCAGACGATCTCGAATTCGAGAGAACTTATCCGAGGATGGTTCAATCTGGATCATGTGGATTCCTGGCGTCAAGTCTGAGCTTGCACGCTCCATCGCGGATTGCGATAAGGTTTTGACTTGAATGGTTGTCATATCACCGAAAAGGTCCTACGGAATTAGTGACCCCAAGGAGGCCATTGTGTCCGCAAAATGATTCGATGATCGAGGGAGGGCCTCGATGTCATACCACTCAAGTTTTGCCAGGAATTTGTCCACAAGGGCTTTATAAGCCTTCATAACTGGGCATTTGCATTGATATACCCCTTTGACTTGATTGACTATTAACAGCGAATCACCAAAGATATTCAGTCGTTTGATGTTCATGGTGATTGTTGTCTGAAGACCTAGGAGCAAGGCTTCATACTCTGCGTTATTGTTGGTGCATGGGAAGTTTAATTTAAATGACAGGGGCATTGGGGCACCCTGCGGTGTGAAGAATACAATTCCCGTGCCACCACCTTGCTCACATTTAGAACCATCGAAGAATAGGGTTATGTCGGCTTGTGACTCAGGCTCATCAGAATCTGGCGATTCTCGAGACATGGAAGACCCCATCATCGGGTAGTTCTATGACCAGAGGCTGATCGTCTTCAAGAGGAGCCTCTGCTAGTTGATCGGCTATGACTTGTCCTTTGATAGATTTTTGTCCAATAAACTCTATGTCAAATTCCGTCAACAACATGATCCATTTCGCCGTGCGACTACTATGATAAGTACGACTCATCATGTATCGCAATGGATTCTCCTTAGACACAACATACGTAGTGTTGCTCGAGCATGTAGTGGCGTAGCTTTTTGGTAGCAAACACCACCGCCAAGCAGAGTTTCTCAATGTATGCATAGTTAAGTTCATAACTGACCAGGGTGCGGCTAAGATAGTATGTAGCCTGTTCTTTGTGAAGTTCATTCTTCGAGGCTAGCATGGCGCCCAATGCCACCTCGCAGGCTGAGATGTATAAGTAGAACGACACTCCTGGTCTAGGTGGTGCCAATACTGGCGGCGAAGCCGGGTATTGTTTGATCTCGTCAAAGGTCGATCGGCACTCGTCATCCCAATGAAATGTAACCCCCTTGTGCAATAATTTGTTCATGGGTCGGCACTTGTCGGATAATTGCGCTATAAAGCGTTTAATTGACGCGACCTTTCCCTCGCAGACTTCGAGCCGCTTGATTGTAGTTGGGGGAACCATTTCAAGGATTGCCTTGACTTTCTTTGGGTCCACCTCGATTCCTCGTTTTGAGACTATGAAACCCAAGAGTTTTCCGGATGTGACGCCAAAGACGCACTTCTTGGGGTTTAGTCTAACTTTATGCTCCATGAGGCGATCGAGGATCTTGCTTAAGTCATCGATATGATTTGAGCGCAAAAGAGACTTGGCTAACAAATCATCCATGTAATCTTCCAAAGTTTTGTGCATGTAATCATGGAAGATATATGTCATGGCACGTTGGTAGGTGGCACCAGTGATTTTTAAGGCCAAAAGGCATGACCTTATAACAAAATGTCCCCCAAGGCATTGTGAACGCCATTTTTAGTTGGTCTTCGGGATTGATACGAATCTGATTGTATCCTGAGAAACCATCCATGAGGGAGAGCATTTCGTGACCTATTGTAGCGTCTACCAACGCGTCGATGCTCGATAAGGGGAAATCATCCTTAGGACTCGCTTTGTTTAGATCTCAAAAATCGGTGCATATGCGAATCCTCCCGTCGGGCTTCTTGACGGGAACCATGTTGGACAACCATGGCGGATAATCCACGCAGATGACAAACTGTGCATCCAACAGCTTTTGCAATTCATCTTTGACCATCAAGGCCACTGTTGGGTGCATCTTACGTAGTTTTTGCTTTACGTGCTTGATTGTCGGATCAAGCGTTAAATTATGCGTGACTAGCTACGGGTCTAGTCCCGGCATATCCTTGTATGACCATGCAAAAACCTCCTTCTTCTCTTTGAGAAGGGCAATGTAGTCGGCTTGCTCTTCGGGGGAAAGACTTACCCCCACCTTGAGAATCTATGGATTCATTGGATCCGTGCCGATATCTACATCAATCGTCTCCTCGACTGACATGTGGGATCCGTCCTCCAACTGATGTGGAGTCGGGATCAAATGGATATCATCAGCTGAATTTAGATCTACGCTTGGAACCTCGGGTTCCTCTTCAGCCTGAAAAATATCCTGAGTTGTCCTTGGGGTAAAATGAGGTATTTCACCGAAAGGCCAGTACTCTGATGGTGATAAAGGTGAATTGACGCGATCCCAGTCGATGGCATCTATGTCTAGATGCAATGACCGTGCTGGATCGGCCGGATTGCGGATGGGTGCGGTCAGATCAATGGAGATCATGTGGATGGAATGAATTTGGTCTCCATTACCGTGGGTATGAGAACTTGATTCTTCTAGATGCTCCCTATACTCTGGATCTGGCTCTAGGGGAACGGGCACGAACGGATCGGCCCTATGTGCTAAATGGAGGACAGGGTCTTCCCTCGGCACTGTTGTCATGATAGGGTCTCGGGGTGGACGGTGCTCATCGTGAATGTGGAGCCATGGATCCAAGATCAGGTCCCACCCTGCTGGGTCTACCCACCATTCATGTCCTAATCTTATGCCCATCTGTCCCATTAGATCTTCATGAGTTAAAGGGCGGTGATGCCGTCGCGCATGTCTGAGATAGTCCATCTCAGTCTCATCTTCTGAGTCACTGTCGGAGATCTAAAAATGTTCATTCACTTCAGCAACTATTTGCGACGTTGAGGGTTCTCCTTGTTCCAGTAAGTTAATCTGGTCCCATTGCGGTTGTTCCACTTTTGGTGGAGGGACCTGACTCTCTTGACACTGTACTGACTCAACTGGAACCTCTAAGGGGAACAGCTTCGAAAAGATGTCCGGACACCATTGATATTCTCTTTGGGGATGAGTATCCGAACTTTCACCTCTCTCTAGCAAAGGAGAGGGATTACTGCTGTTGCCAAGGGTGTTTGTTGACCATGGGAGGTAATCTCCCAATGTAAATTCTGTATTTGGGTTGGCATAGAGATCTGGTGCCAATCCCTCCTTGTTGCCTATTTCTAGGTCTTGCATATTTTCTACCAAGATGTCTAAGGGCAGGGGGTGGTTGAACCCTACTCCCGACTTATCATATGGCATCTGATATCTTGGTTGGCAAAGGACCCGCATCCCTTGCTCATATCTGCCTAGCCCGTATCCATGCCAATTGCATTGGCCGAGATATTTGAGGGCAAATTGTGGGTTTGATAGATAGTTGATGTTTTCAACAAAAGGTTCTTCGTCTGCTTCCTTTTGCTTGCATGGTTCAAGACCATGATCAAGGCCCCCATACACAAAATTTGTCTGGTTGGGTGGGTGACCTAGGGGAACAACTGTTCCTATGGGAAGGCGAGGTCTCCCCATATCCTGGACTGACTCTAATGCGGGCGTTGCCACAACATTCTGCACTATGTACTCCCCCAGGCCTGTACTAGCCATTTCAACAGTGATTGTTGATGCTTGGGAGGGAGGGAACGGGAGTCCTTCCTGAGTCCATTCCATGTTTGGTAGGTTCGGAGTCTCAGCTTCCGTTGTGCTGGATATTTCCTCTGTTGATACCGTTGAAATTGTTGGCAACCCCTCTTCTAAGGGCTGAGCCTCTTCCATGATCTGTTTTCCCTTGTCCTTCTGTTTAGCCATGACAGGTGGCGTTGGTAATGAAGGAGCAGATGATGAGGATTCACCTGGCTGGGGTTTTGGTGATTTGGTCACCAGTGGTGCCTGCGGTATTGGACCCTGTTTAGATGGATTTAACTGGAAATCCAAATGCGTTGAAGGGAGGGTCGATTGAGGCATTAGTTGTACCGCATTGCAATACTTGAAGGGTTCCAAGTCCATCGGGACTACATGTATTTCTCCTTCAAAAGCATACTTTAAGCACTAGTGAGCGATGGAAGGGACACACTTCATGTCCCTGATCCAAGGCCGCCCTAGCAGTATATTGTAAGCCATCTCGCCTTCCAACACATGGCACAATGTTGGTATTGTCTTTTGTCCTACCTGGATAGGTAGAACAACTGTGTCGACTGTCGAGCATATTGCATCATTGAACGCTCGCAGTGTGTACGTGGAGGCTGTGATATGAGAGGCTGGCAGCTTTAAATGTTTTAGCGCTGCAGTGGTGATGATGTTACTGGACGAGCCAGTATCTACCAACACTCTCTTGTACGGGATCCCGTTGATCCGCGCAACAACGTGCAGGGGTGGATCTGCCGTGTCATTCGATATTGCTTTGACTTCATCCTCTCTGAAGGTGATGACCGGCTCCGTACATCGTTTCACATGTCCCACGAAGTTGTTGAAAGAATTTGCTTCTTGAGGCTGTAAGTCGATGGTTTTTAAAATGTCCATAAGAGCTTCCCTATGAGGTGTTGATTGTTGAATAAGCTCGTAAATGGACAGCCTAGCCGATGTGGTCCGCAAACTCTGCGTGAGTTTGGTCCGTATCGTGACCTCTGGTCTAGGCGGAGGTACTTGCATAGGGCATTGCTGAGGCTGCGACGTCGTTGGAACTTCCCTCGTAGCTACCACGGGGGCAACTGCTGGGTACTTTTTGTTCCTTGTCACTATGCTGATCATTCCCACAAATCCTTGCATGGGAAGATTCTGGCGCACCTCATTAACTTGGAGAGGTTTTGCCTGTGCCTCGTGGGCAGGCAAAGGGTCCTTGAATACCCCCATTTGTTGGTTATTTGGCGCTATGGGGTTGTCCACGGCCAATGTTTTATTTTCGATTAAATCTTGGATTAATCCTTTGAATTTCTAGCATCCATTTAAATCATGTCCCCTTCGCCTATGGAATCTACAATATAATTCCTCTCTGTATCCCTTAGGCTTGGGGGCGTTAGGGTCTATAGTTTGGATTTCTGGCAAGGTGACTAAATTTGCCGCTGACAAGCGGTCAAATAGGGAGTCCCTGGACTCCGTGTAAGGGGTGAATTGTCGCCTAGGGCGACGCTGCTGATTCTGCTCCTGTTTCTTATTGTCTTTTTCATAACTAGGAGGCATCGCCTGGTAATTAGCCTTTTGGGGCTGCATTTCTTGCACGAGCTTGGGAACATTTATCGCAACTTGATTAACCGCAGCGGGTTGTGATTGCGTATTCCCAATCTTAGTGGTTTTATTCCACTCTTTCTTTTTAGGCTTGGCAATTGCGCCTTCGCCTATCTTAATCTCTTCTATAACTCTGGCTTGCGCCAAAGCTTCTTCTAAGCTGTCGTATTGCTGCAGCAACAATAGACCAGAGATTGATTTTAAGCAACTCCGTGCAAACATCTACGTAAGATCAGACATAGGGGGACGGTAGGGTAACCTAGAAAGCAAAGCCCTCCAGCGATTCCCGTATGCTGTCATTGTTTCTTCCTCATATTGCCTGAGGCTGGCCAGATCACTCAGTGATGCCTTCTTCTTTGTGTTGAAAGCAAAGCGTTCAAGAAACGCATCTACTAATTGATCGAGATTGTTTATGCTGTGTTTGGGTAATTGTGTGAACCAATCCGAGGCAGGGCCTGCGAATGTGGTTATGAAAGTTCGAAGCAACAATGCATCATTATCTTGGATGCCGAAGCATTGACTTAGGAACCTTGTGACATGTTCTTGTGCGTCCTCTTCACCTTTAAAAACTGCCAATTGAGGCAACTTGAAGTGTTCGGGGTAAAGAGGTGTAGGCACTGAGGGATGCACTGGATGACTGCGGAGTTGACGTAATGTGGGTTTTTGATGCCCAGAAGCTTTTGTCTCCATAGACTCCAAACGCTCTAATAGCGCTTTGTATGCATCGGAAGATTTTATTTCTTCCTCTTTGGTTTGCTCCCGTTGTGAGTCATGGGAGACTGGAGGCCTATGGGGGGGTGGCCGATTGGCAGCCCTCCCGCCTTGATGGGGCGTTTCGGCCCGTTCTATTTCTGGTTCGTACTCCTCATAAACTTCTTGAGGAGTCTCCGGGCGAGACCTATGACCTTGATTGAGTCCCCGCTGAGGGTACCCATCATTGTTTCGGGGAGTGGCCTCCCTCTCGGGTCTATAAGGTCTCGGAGGCAAAGCTTGACGAGGTCGCGGAGACCTGTCTTGCACCAAAGGATTGTGCCTCTCATATTGTTCCTCTCTATGGGTGCGAGGGGTTGGCACCCTCTCAGGTAGCTTATAGCGCAACTCATCCGCTTCGCGCTGCATGCGCTCTTTATTCAAGCGGTATAAGTACTCTAACTCCTGATGACCCTGCTCAAGCTGCGTGATTCGAGCTTGGCGAGCGGCATGTCTGGCGACTTTCGGGTCAACTGGGTCTGCCCTCTTTTGTTGAGGAGGCTTGAATGTTTTGCCTATGTGTTTGCCTCGATCTTGATGGTCTAAAATTTCAATGGGTTGCTTCCCTTTGTCGGGGTAGGCGACATTTGCTTGAGGCTCTAGCCTTGATGTGTGATCATGATATCTGGCAGGCGCAGAAACACAAGGTTCCCGCGTTGTATGTTGTTCCCGAGGAATGCGATGATCTTCCTCGTACTCCCTTTCATGGGTGTGAAAGGGGCGGGCGGAGTTAGCTTGCCCTGTGTAAAGAGCCCTGCGCTCTGGATGTTGTCTTTCTGTTCTGATGGGAGGTAAAGAAGAGACGCCATATCCATGTTGTCTCTCCAAATGGACAGTATGCCTCTCTAGCGCTTCATCGCGCTGTGGCCATTCAAATCTAGCCTCAAGAGGCGGTTGTCTACCTACATTGAGATCTACGTGTAAAGCGTCTTCCCGAAAGGGGCTGTGTTGGATGGGCATACCCCAATGAGGAGGCTCCCAATAATTTCTTTTTGATGGGGTCAGATATGGACTCTCTTGTAGGCTAGACCGCCAAGGCGGTATGGCCAAGTCCTCAGGGCTAAAGCGAAGGCGACTAGCGCCCTCTCTTTGTGCACCTTCCGCAGCGTCCGCCCTTGATTGGGCTTGGCTACGGGTGTACACCATTGTGGCGCTTCTCTACTATCTAAGCAGATTTTATCTCGTTTATGGTGATTTATCTTTTTGTCTACACTAAGCGTAAATGAACACACTCATACACAAAATCGTGATTATCTCTTTTAAGGATTTGATAGTGTGTCCTAAACTGGTTTAGTGCATTTTGATGTTTTGTTTTGTTTTTGCAAATTTTGAAGAACGTTTAAATGCATAATGTTGGCTCATATGACTCCCATAAATGGTCGCCCCTTCAATATACCATTGTCGGACCGATATACCAACCTCTCTATATACCCGCCCTTACGAGAGGGAAACTATAGGTACGTGAGAGCAGATGGTACGTGGAACATAGGCGGTACGAAAGGGGGATTGTCCTGTTAATGACACCTACCATAGAAGACTTATCCTCGCGTGCATGGGAATCACCCCAACAACACTCGGTCAGCTTTCATCAGGATTTACGTCTAACAACAGTGACAATCAGGGAAATGGATGCAAAGCTAAGCCAAGGTGGTGATGAACCCACCGTTGGTCTTGCTCAAGGGTTGGGGTTTTACGACCAACGCCTTGGTTTAAAATACCACGTGGTGTGTGGGGTTCATTTTACTTTGCAAAATTGAAACAGGCAGCAAAGAAAGAAAACTTTCCCTATGCCAGACAGACACTACAAACCGGAAAACAGCAAGTAGAAAACTAAATTTTTTTTTTTTTTAAGCAAGAAAAATTTACGGAAAATTTCTCTACCTTTCTTTAATAATTAAAAAATTAATTATTAAATAAATAATTACATAAAATAAAAAATTAATTAAATAAAGCAAGAAAAATTTCTCTACCTTTCTTTAATAATTAAAAAGAACGAAAGTAAAAGATTAAACAAGTAAAATAAACGGAAATTTCACAGAAAATGACATGGACGGTTAAAAACCGTTACTCTTTACTGCCCGGACTTGCCGTTTCTGACCTTCGGCTTTAAAAAAAGTACCTGTTAAAACACAGCAAATCTGATTAGTTTCTGTGATTTAAAAATTTGGGAACGGTCCCACCGTGATCGCCACTGAAAGCATGAGATTTCGGAAATAAAAGAAATAGTATGCACAAAACAAAGAAAAGAGATAAATTGAAAATAAAAGAAAGACGTATTAAAACACAGCCCTCTTTATTCAAATTTCTTATCCTCGGTTACAAAGACATCTCCTCCTTTTTTAGGGGCTAGGAGCGTTAAATAAGTCTCTGTTACAAATGTGCACATTCATCTTCTTTCCGCATGCCCACATGTAAAGTGGGCGGGCATACGTACTACCGCCGCTGATGTTAATTGGTCTTTGCTTGCTGTTGTTTACCCTGCGTTCAAAAAAAATAGTACACGCGTTAATAGCACCTGCGTTAAAGTAAAACAAAAGTACAAAGGCTGCTGTTAATAAAATAGTCACTGTTACCCGCAGGTCAATGAAGAACCAAAACCGACTAAAACACGATGCTATTTGTCAATAAAATGTCTTCTGGAATATATATATGAACACCGTTAATTGCAAGATAGATTCGAACGTAGCAATATATATTCGAACATACAACACAATGCAAGATACATTCTTCGTAAAGCGTGAGTTATTTTGACAGCATAAGGCGTAAGGTAAGATGAGCACATGATGTCGAAATATATATATTTAACTAAACTACGAGCAACGTCTTATGAATTTAAAAAAAAAATGTCTAGACATCAGAGAACACAATATAACAGAATAAAATTAAATTGAAACTACGAACGTACGTGGGGTGCCCAAGCGGGCCGCCCCGTTAAAATTCGATTTCGACGCCTATCCACCGGGGATGGGCTCAAAATCTTAGAGAATGGTGTGTCGACAAATTAATGGATTCTTGCGATCCAGGGTCGGATCTGAAAGTCAGATTCACGCTTCTGAAAACCACCCACCAACCTCTCTTTGCAAGAGATTCTAGATGTGAAGAAGGAGAAACCCAAACTGATGCAGTCGGGTATCGAGTTTAGCAACACTTCGTTGTGTTTTTAAAATGCTTCTGTCCATCTGTTTACATTGTATTGAGCTAGTTTTTATAGAGGTTTTCACCTCCGAAGCATTAATGTCAAACCCTAAATCCATAGGAGCCACTGAGATTTGATCCTTGTCAGGCAATTACGGGACATGGCTCGCACTGACATTGGTAGTTATGAGGCATGGCCTCGGATCGGATTTGTTTTGAAACTGCTTGTCTCATTAATGCTCCGCCGTTCTGCAGACCCACGGGGTCTTTTTGAAAATGGGCACGCAAGGGTGCCACGTGGCGGCCATGCCTTCCACGTGGCAGCCACGCCGAAGTCCGTCTCTGACTGGTTAAGTGTTGCCTTTGAAAAGAGAAGTGTTTGCTGTCGAAGTGTCGCGATATCGCGCTCGGGGGTGTCGCGATATCGCGACATCGCGATATCGTGACACTTCGGCCGAGGTTCCCCTTTTGGGCCAAAGGTGTCGCGATATCGCGACGCGCGATATCGCGACACCTTTGGCCGAGGCTCCCCTCTGGGCCAAAGGTGTCGCGATATCGCGACGCGCGATATCGCGACACCTTTGGCCGAGGCTCCCCTCGGGGCCAAAGGTGTCGCGATATCGCGACGCGCGATATCGCGACACCTTTGGCCGAGGCTCCCCTCGGGGCCAAAGGTGTCGCGATATCGTGACACCTTTGGCCGAGGCTCTCGGGCAAGGTGTCGGATATCACGACGCGCGATATCGCGACACCTTTGGCCGAGGCTCCCCTCGGGGCCAAAGGTGTCGTGATATCGCGATGCGCGATATCGCGACACCTTTGGCCGAGGCTCCCCTCTGGGCCAAAGGTGTCGTGAAATCGTGACGTGCAATATCACGACACTTTTGGTCGAGGCTCCCCTCTGGGCCAAAGGTGTCACGATTTCATGACGAGCGAAATCGCGACGTCGTGATTTCGCGACGTCTAAGGCCAAGGTTCCCCTTTTTGCTAGGTTTGCCTTAAAGTTTTGCAGTTTGCTTAAGACTTGAAGTTTGAAGGTTGCAGTTTGTTAAAGGCTCACTTTAGATTGAAGGCTTGTTTAGGATTTGAAGCTTGCAGTTTGTTAAAGGCTCACTTTAGATTGAAGGCTTGTTTAGGATTTGAAGCTTGCAGTTTGCGACCAACTTTGCTCTGCTCATTTTTTGACCTTCTAAACTGCTGTGTGAGTGGTCAGGACCACTGTTTGACCTCTGAGGGCTGCCCTGAAAGCTTTGTATGTCAATGCGATCAGTGTTTGTAGTCACTTAATCGGATTGGTGCTGTTTTGGTGTCTACAGATATCAACAAATGAGAGAGGTTGATAAGTGTTTATGTTCTCATCGTAAAAATTTGAGAACTTATCATCAATTGCTAGTGGGTTGTTCGAGGATGTCTTATCATTATGGACCCTCATGATCCACCACTATTTGATTTTATCCTTTGACCACTATAGATGTTTGACCTTCATTATCACTAAAATAACCCTAGACAGTCTCTAATCCGAATTGACAATCAGGTTATACTCGATCTCCATGGTGTAGAAGTCTGGCCAGGGAGGCAAGGGCTTCATTTTTTCAACGTGCCATTCTAGCTCGAGGCTCAACATATTATTATTTTGCTTCTCCATGTCGATACGAGGGTAAAAGTGAAAATATTTTACCTCGAGGTGTCTCTAGATGATACCAAGTGGGTCCCATCTCTAGCAGTTGGGAAGTTCAATCAGCCCATAGTAAAAAAATGTCACTGTAAGCATAGCATTCTGGCCACACTGTGTTACCTTGATATCTCTAATTTCAAAAGACGTAGAGCATATGAATTTCCTTCCTCGACCTTTCTTGTATGCCTCATTAGTGTAGTCAAGCTACCGGGTGACATCTATGGAAAAAAGTAGGGCGTGGCATAATAGGGTAACAGAAAAGGTTTTTCTATAAACTCATAGAGCTTGAAAACCAAGCCCTAGATGAGAAAAAAAGTATCTCCCATCCGCTCATCTATCACCTTGTCTTTTAACTCCATAGGAAATCGCTCGCAATGGCCGTATACTAGCTCCAGTGCTGGCTCGAGGAAAATCTAGTTGAAGACATAGTATGATTCATTCTTGGAAAAATTGGTCATCCAGAGGTAAACTAGCAATGCCCTGCCCTCCTCATCTGTTTGATTTTTCATGATGTAAGGGAACTTCTCATGCATGTACTAAAAAAGGTACCACACCAGGAGGGAGTAGAGTCTAAACTGGTTGGTCCTACGAATTTGCACATAAATCAACTCTTTGTGTAACTACCATGCCAAGAACTCCACCCAGTCAAAGAAAATTGGGATAGCACCCGACCTCACCTTGGGTGGGAAATAGATTTAATTCTTGAATATGGAATTCGCTATGGATATTTTCCAGTTATGGACCACCTCATCTATGGAAAAACCCATTATCCATGCTAGAATGGAGTAGATATCATGGTGGGAAAATTTTGCAAGGAGCTTCAGTAGCTGGGGAAACTCATCATATGATGACGCACCTCCCAACTACTCCCCTACGAAATGATACATCTCCAGTGTTGGTTGATACCTAGTGCCCTCTTCCTCAATGTATATTTTTCTCAAGATAAACTCAGATGAGTGCTTCTTTCCATAGGTGAAAGCATCTCAAATAGCATCAGTTATGATGGCAAACAATACCTCTGACTTGGCATTTCACACCGTTCTTTGACTGGGTGTCATAAAAACATGACATAGCCTATACAAACTCTGAACAGTGATGTACATGTGTGCACATGTAAAAGAACATGTGTGAATGGTAGACAACAGCTAGTGGGTTCTCATTTGGGTCCTCCCTATACACCTTCTCAATGTCCTAGCACAATTGCTCCATATCTTTATGTGTCATAAAGAAATCCTGATACCAAAAAGACTATTTTGTAGAGCCATTAACTATACTAGATTTCTCTCACATTTCCACAACTTCTTCGACTTCTTCGAGTCAGACTCTCCCACAGGTACCGCATTTTCATTGGGTGCCTTTTCTTTTGGTGCTTTCTCCTTAGTCTCCTTATCTATTTTACCCATGGCTATCGAATATATCGATGTAGCTCACACTCTGAACCGAGGGGGGCTCTAGACAAAAGCAGGGCACTAGGACAGTGGAGAAATTGGAAATGCTATAGAGGGTTTGAAATTTTTTTGATAAACCCACCACCTTATAACACCAACTTTTAATTCGCCACCTTGACTACAAGGCACCTGAAATTAATGCTGGTAGAGATCGTGCATGCAAATGTGCACCTTTAATTACCCATGTGTGGGTGGTTGCTTTAAAAAATGATGAATAACGATGGTAGATAAGGACACTTCCTTGGGGCGCATGTTGTTCATTGGGAGGGGCACCTGCGAATATGCCAAGGGTGCACACTTCAGCTGATAGAGGGCAAGAATTTTTTGATTGGATAGGCATACGACCCTCACTTTAAAATGTTGCACTTTAGGGTTTGAAAATGACCCCTTTTAAAACCTATCTCTTCGTGACACTTGGTGCAATTTGAAAGGACAACTTGATATGAAATAAAATTAACCCTTTTGAGGGAAGAGAAAAATTCACTCCCTAGGTGGAGCAAACGGGGCTAGCGCTCCATAGGTGGAGTGCTCTAGGGAAGTGCTCCACAGGACTTAGGATAGAGATCTCTTTTTTTTTTTTTAAATCTATTTTTCTCTTAGGTTCTCCCTCTTTATAGAGCACCCCCTAGGTGGAGTGCTTTGGGAAAGTGCTCCACAAGTGGAGCAAAACGCTACTCTTAGGAAATGTTTTCTTTTTGGGAAGCCATCACTCCACTAATGGAGCGACAAAGGGCTTCACTCCAAAAATGGATCGACAAAGAACTCCCTCTCCCATATTCATTTTTTTAGATGGGCTCAAAAAATTGGAGCAATAGCAAACTGTACAAAATTTGAAAGAGTATATTCATGAGAAATACCTAGTGGATCAACAATATCCTTCGGAGCTCGATGAGTGATAAGATTTTAGAAGAAATTCATTCACTAAAATTGAGAGAGTGAAAAACTCCATGTCTTGTAGAATAAATGAGTTGATCTAGTTAACATCGGAGACTCGAAATGGGCATTCCCTGAAAGCATCGAACTTCTTGTGGTTCCCCGACTTGGACTTTTTTCAAACCAGCCCTTGGTGGATTTGGTATGCTTAGTGAAGGCTTCGTAAGCTTTCTCTCTTTCCTCCTCCAAACCAGCCCTTGGTGGATTTGGTATGCTTAGTGAAGGCTTCGTAAGCTTTCTCTCTTTCCTCCTCCAACTGTATCAAATGAGCTAACCTCGCATCCATCGGGTTTAATTGGCCCTCTTCGCTAACAAGTTGTCGGCAAAAAATCCACCTCCTCAAATAAGAAGTGATAAAAAAGGATTTGCTCAGTTTTGATAGTTTTGACAGTTTGCCAAGTTTTTGTAAAATATTACAGGTAGGGGCAAACCATACAATTAGACTAAAAAACCATACAAGGCAGTAGCAAATTGTACAAGGTGCACTGAAATTCATCCAAATGCATGGGAAATGTAATTTCATAGTGAAATGACACATAGATTTGCTAACTAAGGTGTTAGAATTAGTAAAAGGCTAATTTAATGAATTCATTTGTGCATGGGTAGTTGTAAATAACTAGTTGCCTCAGGAACCACTTGGAAGGGCCTGGGCAACGTTATATAAGACCCCATTTTTAATTTTGTAGGTCTGGCTACCTATGTAAGGATTACTGGTTATATTATGAAGCATAGATTGATTGTTCTAAGTTATTGCAAGTCTAGTGATAGATTATCCACACTGTAATTGAATCCATGATACATCAATGAGCATAATAATGTTTGTGGACTACTATGTACAATCCTGGCATTGATGGATGTTGATTTGTGGATGAATCTTGTTGTATGTATTTCCTATTGAATGTTATAGGTTAGTTTTATGCATTATTGCAACCTATTGATAAAATCTGACACTGGTTAACCCTAAGGTATGATATGGAGTATGGAATTATTAAAGGATACATATTGAATGTTGTATTATTTCTAGATGTAATCATCTACATGGAATCTCTTAGTAGCTTGGTCAAGATGACTTGTATGTTATGGAGAAGGGATTGACTAGTATATCAAACCATTACCAAACCTTCCAGAGAGAGATTGAGGTATTAGAGTATCTAACATAGCATCTTATTGCACCATATTTTTGTACAAATCATACATCAGAGTTCATACAAATCGTACCAAGCAAACTTACCCGATTTAGAAGTTTTGGGAAATTGACTTGAATGATTACAAAACTATGTACGACAGACTCTAAAACTGAATCTATCAGTTTGGTTAAGTGTGACATCATATAATTTATGACACTGTATGATTTGATATCGTACAATGTACGCATTTGACTTTCGTACAAGTTGGTCATTGGGTGTAAATGGGTATGTTGAAGGATCGTACGGTGGTACTATTTGGTAACTAAGTTGGGACTAGCATATTAATCATCCTCAACCTAGGAATATACCTCCCCTATGGGAATAATCCACCTTTGTGCTACATTTTGCATCGTTACCTTAGCGAATCTGGCATTTTTGTTAAAACGGGTCAAATTGATGAAGTGTGAATACTACAAAACTAGAGGTGAATGATGGACTCCAATGCACAAAACTGTGGGAGATAGAAATTAAGAGAGAACATTCTAGTAAGAAGGAGCATGAGGATTTCTTAGAGGAAAAACACAAGTAACTCAAACCGTAGTACTTAAGAACCAGAAATAGAGTAATTTTGGACATCCAAAGAAGGACATATTGAGGTATTGTTGATAGATATAGAAGATAAGGAAATAGAACCGCCAAGCATAGAGGCAAGGGTTGACATAGGAAAAGTTCAAGAGGATGAAGAGTGGATGGTGACACCTGAGAAAATGATAGAAGGGTTGCAAGGGAGTGCGGAGGATGAGAGTCAGGCACTAGAGCAACAGGATGTGAGGTCTCAGGAGGAAAGACCAAGACCATCTTCCTCACATCAGTGAAGGATATCATGAAGTGAATACGCATGAGATTTTGATCACCGAGTGGTGGGATAGAACAAGATACCTCGAATTGACACTTCTAACGACAATGGGAGTAAGACACCCCCAAATAGTAATCATACAAATATTCCACGAGACACCTCAAGTGATAGTGATGACTCTCCTAAGATGGCTAACAAGGCAGCCAAACAGATATATCTACCATTTTTAGGTGAGGGTAAGGAAGACCCCACATGACATATAGGGACTTGCATAACCATTTGGAGAGAAAATTGTGTGGATAGACCAGAAAATTTGGTAATTCTATTTCCTGCTACCTTGAGAGGATTGGCAATTGACTGGTATTTGAAGATAGAAAATATCACAAATTTTTAGACTTGGAATCAGATAAAGGAGAAGTTCATTAAAGAATTTTGACCTTTGAAGTATTATGGAGATATTGTTATGGAACTTTGCATAACAAAGTAAAATCCTGATGAAGATGTGAAATCCTATAACCATATACTAAAACAATTAGTCGATAATATGTAGATGCCTTTGGTAGATGTTCTAGTAAAGCGGTGGTTTGTAGATGGATTGCTTCCAAAGTATAAGAAAAATATGAAGGCGGTACCATCAAAAATGTATGATGAAGCGCTAAAGCACATAAAGAATTTTGAGAGTGAATCAAAATAAATGCATACGAGAATTCTATCTCACCCCAAGTTGAATTATTCAGATAGTGGAGAAGATGACACTATACAGAGGATAGTAGCATTATTTCGCAAGGAGTTTGATAAGTTGGTAAAAGAACAAAAGATCAAACCTGACAAAAATGACATGTGGTGCATGAAATGCAAAATGGAGGGCCATAAAAATGTGAAGTGTCTGAGGAACGACTATTGCCACATTTGTAATGTGATGGAGCATGAAGTAATGCTACGTCCGTATAATGCAAGAGTATGTCCACAAGTATTATCAATCCAAGAGCAGGAAGAGAAACCGAAGGCCTAAGGAAATGAGCAACAAGCAACAAGTGGTGGTTACAAAAATAACAGACGAGGTGGAATACTGAACCAAGGTAATTGGTAAGGAGGGAAAAGTCATTTGCAGTATGATTCGGAAGGAAGGTTTATCATACAGTGTCACAATTTCAAGGAATGGGGGAATTTTGCAAAAAATCATCCTTCACCTCAGAGGTAGAAAACATCGCAAACAGGAACTACACACATGTGTAGATGGTGTGGTTTGGGAAACCACAAAGAAGAGAATTATCCAAAATAGGCGAGTTCAAGTAACCCACAAAATGTTAGTTATCTAGACATCAAAGTTCCTCAAGTTAAGGAGGAAACCCAAGAAGTTTTAGTCATGATGAGAAATCAAGCTAAGAAGGATAAGTATACATAGCCAGCAAAGGAAAAACAATGCTGGCAAGTAGCAAAGAAAATATTGCAAGAGGAAAATGAAAAAACTAAGCGAGTAGAGTCGATAGCTAATAAGGAACAAAAAAACCATTAGATTAGGAAATAGTTGTGGAAAATCTGGCAGCACAGGTTTTAGATACCACGATGGAAATTAAAATATCAAACCTATTGGAAGCTATTCCAACATTGCAGAAAGCCATGGTGGAAGAAATACAACCGCAGAAGGTGATGGAAGTGTAGAGCCAATTGATTCAGGAGAAGCAGAAGGATCAGTTCATGGATCCAACTATATTAATGATTGATGTGGGAAAGAAACCCACATTAGTTCATATGGAGATCCTATGGCACAAATTGACACAAGTTATTATGGACGGAGGATCCAATGTTAATGTACTACCTAAAATAACATGGCTAGAACTAGCTGCTCCATCCTTATGGCCACCGAGTTTTTAGTTATATGGTGCTAACCAGAATGGCATTGAGACAAAGGGAGTCTTGACCACACAACTAGTGGTGATAGATGAACATAAATTTGTCTTGGATTTCGTTGTGATTACGATGCAAAAACCTGTATACGATGCTCTCTTGGGGAGAGGTTGGCTACAAGTAGTTAAAGTTAATCACAACTAGGAAAAGACTCAGATCATTTTTAAGAAGGGACAACACAAATATATGATTAATCTAGCTAATCAAAAAGTTAGTGAGTATGTAGCTACGATAGACGAATCAAAAAAATCCTCAAGGGATGAAGGGCATGAACCTGATGGAGAAGGAATATTGTACCTAGATGAATGTAGCGAAGATGAAGCTAGATATGATAGCAGACTTCTTAATTGGAAAATGGAGTAGTACGAAATGTTTTAGCCCAACTGCCTCTGTATCGATTGATATAAAGGAAAAATGAGACAAATTGAAAGTTAACCAAGAACCTAAGAAGGATGTAGAAGAGAAATGGATATTTCCAAAAAGTTTTACAGAGTATATAGTAGGATATGTGGATATTGATACAAGGCCGACACACCCCGAGAATGTAGAGAAAGCTATAAGTGAAATGGAAAATATCAAATACGAAGGACCTCAAATAGTGGACATCAATCTGGGAACAAAGGAGGAACCAAGGATGATTCGCTGTGGTGATGATTGGAATTCTATATTGAAGGCAACAATTTTTAAGATATTTTTGGAATATAAGGATGTCTTTGCATGGAAATATAAAGACCTAAAAGGAGTACCACTAGAATTGTGTGTCCAAAAGATTACACTAATGCCTGGTTCTCAACTGGTAAGAAGGATACCATATAGAATGAATCCAAAGTATGCTACATTAGTGAATGTAAAGATAGAAAATATGCTGGAAATAGGAATCATCTTCAGGGTGAAAAAAAGTGAATGGGTCTCACCTATAGTGATCACCTTGAAAAAGGAAGTAGACAAGATCATAATATGTGTGGAATTCAGGATTCTAAATGTTGTAGTTATTAAGGATCCCTTCCCTATTCCCTTCACAGATTCTATCTTGGAATAAGTCGCAAGACATGAGATCTATTCATCTTTGGATGGGTTCTCGGGATACAATCAAATTAGTATAGCCGAGGAGGATAAGCTGAAGACCACATTTATTGTGGAGAATGGTATTTATACATACAACTAAATGCCATTCAGGCTATGTAATTCCTTATCTACATTTTAGCATATCATACTGTATATATTCGATCAGTTAGCAATAGGGAATTTTAAAGTATTTTTGGATGATTGGTCCATTTATGGGAAGATCAAGAAGCATCTTCCTACCCTTAATGAATGTATGAGTAGGTGCAGAAATGCACATATATCATTAAACCCAAGGAAATGTTTTTTGATGGTGCCATATGGAAAATTGTTAGGACACATTGTGTGCATTGAAGGGTTGAAGACAGATCCTGATAAGATCCATGTGATATTATACATGGAAGAACCATTTGATGTGAGTTCACTTAAAACCTTCCTTGGTTTGATAGGATACTATCGAAGGTTTATCAGGAATTATGCACATGTATCCTACCCATTAGATTCCTTGACAAAAAATAATGTTCCTTTCAGATGGAAAGAGGAGCACCAAGGAGCCTTCGAGGAGATGAAGGCTAAGCTTATGAGTAGCCCGATTTTGGTGTTCCCAAATTGGGATAGGGAATTTTATGTCCATATTTATGCTTCAAATTTCACAATTGGATGTGCTTTAGCACAAGAAGGGCAGTTTAGGCTAGACTAGCCTATTTTCTTTTCTAGTCACCTTTTGTCAAGGCCAAAGAGAAATTATAGTACAACAAAAAGAGAAGCTTTGGGAATGGTATATGTAGTTCAAAATTTTAGGCATTACCTATTGGTGAATCCCTTTGCCTTCTATGTTGATCATCAAGCCCTGTTGTACTTGATAAAAAAGTTGGTGATACAAGGATGAGTCAACAGGTGGCTCGTCACCCTTCAGGAGTTCATATTTTGAGTAGTGGTGAGGCCTGGTAAGAAGCATGTGATTGCAGATCAATTTTCTCAGATACGATCTGAGGAACCTATAGGAACAGAAGTTCCTTATGAATTTCTAAATGCACAATTATTCAAAATCAACGTTGTTCCATCATGGTACAAGTTAGTTGGTCAATACCTATCCATAGGAGAGTTGCCACAAAAGATGACGACAACCGAGAAAAATAAAGTAATAATGAAGTCAACACATTTCTAGATAATAGCAGGATTGTTGTATAAAATGGGAAGCGATGGTATCTTACGAAGGTGTGTGATGGACAAAGAAGTCAAAGTGGCATTGAAAGAAGCTCATGCAGGCTTAGCAGGAGGACATATGGGACCAGATGCGATCACTAGAAAATTATTTCTAGCAGAACTATGGTGGCCCACATTGTACAATTATGCAAAGGAGCATGTGAAAGCATGTGACACTTGCCAAAGAGTGATGAATCCGATAAAGAGTGACTTTATGCCCTTACACCCATCACAACCACAAGAGTTATTTTAACGATGGGGATTAGACTTTGTAGGACCATTGAAGACATCTCAAATATGGAAGTATAGATACATCATAGTAGGAACATGAAGAACACAAGCTTATACTGAGAGGGGGGTGAACAGTATAAGACCTCTTTTTACTTTTTCCTTTATACTTCAAAACAATAAAGCAATATATCCAAAGCAATATCAAAGCAATGCACAAAACCATCCACAAAGTGACACAACAATTTACATGGTTCATCCTCAAAAATTTTCTCTAAAAGTTATCTCAAAGTTCTTTGGGAAACCTTCCCAATTACAATGTTTATGAGCCTCGGCTCAAAGGAGAAACCTTCCCCCAATCTGAATTTATGAGCCTCTTGCTCAAAGGAGATACCTTCCCCTACCTCTGCTCTGGCTGGTGATCCTCTAGAAGACCTCTGCCTCCGCTGCCCTTAGCAAATGGAACTCTATCCACAAAAGACACCTGTCTTCCCTGCTCTGGCTGGAGACCTCTATCCTCAACTCTATCACCTCAAAGATGGTCCTTGAATTTGCACTAAACACAGTCCTTCGGTCTAGCACAAATGTCCTCGCCCTCTATCTTTGATCAAAACCAAACACAGTCCTTCGGTCTGGCACAAATCTGTCCTCAGGTTCTTCTCATAGAACCAATGCACCTCTGTCCTCAAGTTCTCTCGATAGAACTATCAAACTCGGCTTCACAAGTCCTCTGCTAGGACCTGTCCAAATCTGCTCACAAGTCCCCAATGGAACCTGTCCAAAACCTGCTCACAAGTCCCCAATGGAACCTGTCCAAAACCTGCTCACAAGTCCCCAATGGAACCTGTCCAAAACCTGCTCACAAGTCCCCAATGGAACCTGTCCAAAACCTGCTCACAAGTCCCCAAGAACGCTTGCTTGGCATGAACTCACAAAGAGAATGGTTAGAGACCCAATGTGATTCATCCACCTCATAGAAGCATAAAGAGAATTGTTAGAGACTCAATATGATTCATCAACCTCATAGAAGCATAAAGAGAATTGTTAGAGACTCAATATGTTCTATACTTAACTCTCAATCTCAATCTCAACTCAATCTCAAATCTCAAAAGAATAAGATAGATGTAGTATGCTTTTCTCAAGAACATGAAACACAACCCAACAATTGCCAACCATGCAATATCTCATATAACAATGATACTCATGTTCTTTCCAAAACCAATATCTTTTCTCAACCAATTGGCTTCAACAACAATGCTCATAGACAAGGTTTAACCAACAATATTCAACTCAACATTAACCTTGAAGCATTCAACCAATCATCACAAGAAAAGGAAACAAGTAGAAATCCTTTTCCCTCCAAAGATATTTGAACAAAACAACCACCCACACAATATCACCAAATGCAAAGAATAACTTGTTCAAATCAACTCAATGGAGTAAGCCCAATATCATGACTCAAGTAAAAGCAATAACTTGATCAACCAACCTCTATGGAAGCAACTCAACCATCAATCTCAACACAGCCATCCAAGGGTTTCACCAACTCAAAGCAAGTATCAATACTCACAACTATAAACCCTAGTGCACAATGCTTCCACTACCTCAAACCAGAATTATGCATTCACCAAAACTCTCATCAATGATAACAATGCATAAGTAGTCTTCAACAAACCAGAAACTAGGACTTACACCCAACCAAAGGAAACCTTGTTGAATACCTTTTCACTCCAATCTTATTTCAGGAAAACATACACCAATCATACTCATAAGAAGAATGTGCCCATACCTTATTGAAGTGAAGGAACCCCTTTGGAAATCTGCCACCATCACTAAATTCTTTTGCCAATCTTCACAAGGGTTAGTAGATCACAACATAATCAACATTACTCCACTTTTCAATAATCATCACCAAGGTCTCTAATTGCACAACTTCCTTATCTCTCCTCAAACCACTTGTACCATAAACTAAATCACAATAAATTATTTCAACAACTTATTACACCTCTCTAATTATTTTTTACATATAATACCTTTTAATCTCACAAATATCTAAACCCTTATAACTCCCCGAATTCTAATAATTCAAACAACAAAATTTAAATTAAAATATTTAGCCTTTCAAGCCCTTATGTCTCCCTATGCTTTAGAATAAGAACTATTTTAATTTAAACCAAAAAGACTTACCCGAATGTGCTTTCGTCACCACTGTGACTTGAACTCACAACCACCTCTTGCCTAGGCTCTAGCGCTTGCCCCACAGATGGAACAAGTCTCATCGCATGACCAAGCACCATCTGATCTATCTGGCGGATGAGATCAAAAACCAATAACCAACATCTATTCCTTCTTCTATTTGGGATCACACATTTCGAATGAACTACTATCGTGAGCATCTGAAATAGTCTACGTTGAGCACAACACCTTTTACCAAAGTCCCCTTCATTTCGAACAAACAAAAACTCTAGACCTCACGGGGTTAGTAGCGCCTTCGCTCGGACTAGCAACCGTCTCCTCCAAACTGTCGGATGGGATCGAAAGGAGATGATCACATATTTATTTTTCTCCCAAAATTGATCATATTTTCAATACTGCCGCATCGTCGGAAGAAAATTGAATCTCATGTTCATTCTTCAATTTCCAGGTGTTGTCGCATCATATTAATCTTGGAATTTTGCATGACCTTTCATTCGCTTCCGAGTCGTTGGATATTCAAACACATGCTCGATTTTATTTCAAGGAAATTTTGCTGTCACTACGTATTCATCCTCGAAGTGCTCACTCTTATTATATTTAATCACACTTCCTCAATCACTTAACTCCTTCTCCCTTTCGATTGGACCATGCTTGACATCTTCCTTCGCTAGCGCAGGGGCTCCGACGAAATCGTAATTGCACAAGGATTCATCTCATCAACATTCACTCATTAATGAATTCCATTGCCACATTTTATATGTACTTCGATGCATTACCAAACACGTCGGCATTTCCAAACATTAATACTTTAATTTAATTTTAAAATATTAATTTAAATTTTAAATAAATAAAATTTAAACTAAATATTTAAAATTAAATATCTTCATCATCGGGGCACCTTTTTCAACGAAACAAAGAGCCAACTTGGGTTTTAAGAAAAACCCATTTCAAATCTGTTGTCCATGGTTTTAAATAAAACCTTTTATTTTATCTGCCTTGGTTTTCACAAAAACCCTTCCGCTTCTTGACATCAATGACAACATCAACACTTGAGCAAAGGCAATGTACCCAATGTACCCAAAATTGCCAACAATCTCCCCCTTTGTCATTGATGGAAAAACTTTACTAAAAACACATCTTCAAGAGCCAAAACTGAAATCACTCTCTTTGAAGTTTTGCTCCCCCTGACTTGAAGCTTTCCTCTTCACTTGAAACTCTCCCTCTTACTCATATCTCTCCCCCTTTGTCATCAATGGCAAAGGGCCACCTTTGGGGCTCGAAACTAAGAATGAGCCTCTTAGCTTAGTCCCTCCCCCACCTCCTGATGAGGTGATTAATTCTGGGATGAGAGTAAAACTCCCATTAGGCACTGATCATCATCAACGTCTATAACTTCCTTGTCGGGCCTTCTCTTGAACTCTTTGTCCATATTCCTGTTCTTGTCATTGTTCTGATCCTTGGACTTGATCATGCCACTGTTCCTATTCCTGTATACTAGAATTTTAGCTCTACACTGTCTAGCTATGTGACCTTCATTGTTGCACTTGTAACAAGTAACAATGTTATTTCTTTGAGGTATACCTGTTCTTTGAATCCACCTGTTCTAACTAAACCTGTTCCTGTTGTTTGCCTTGCAATGAACTGCCTTGTGCCCAAACTGATTGCAAGAGTAGCAGTACCCATAAAATAAATCACCACTTCTAAAATTGTTATTTACCTTTTTTATCTGAGCCATGCAATGTACAGCCATGTGACCAAACCTGTGACAAGCAAAACATCTGCCTTGAAACTTTCCTTTATTTGACTTCTTAGGTCCTGAAAACTTCTCCTTCTTCTCATTCTGAAATCTATTTTCTGTTTCTATGCATCTATCATTCAAGGACTCATGATCTGAAATACTTTCCTCATTAGAACTACTCTTCCTTTTGAAATCTCTTACTAGACTCTCCAACTTGTTTCTTGTGAGGCTTAACAAAACCAAGACCTGTTTTATCTCGTTGGATTTCTTTGACTTTGGATGAGAGACTTAACCTTTTTGGAGCTTTCTTGAAACTCGTACATACTTATCCTTGTACTCTTTATTTTCCTCTTTCAACGAAGCCATTTTTTGTTCTAATTCACTATACTCAAGCACCTTAGATTCTAACTCATTCTTGAGTTCTTGTGCATTAGCCATAGAGACATCAAGACTTTCTATAAGTTCATCTCTCTTCATACAACATTCATCTAACTTATCCTTGAGTCTAGCATTCTTCTTTCTTTCCTTTTTCAAAGCACTAAGAGCACTAATAAGTTCAACTTCACTTTCCTCTATATGTTTGCTTTTAGAATCATCAAAGCCTTTTTCAGATTTCTTATCACTAGAGGTGCTACCCTTTTCAAAAACCATACATGCATCCTCATACATACTAGCAGCCAGATCATTATTTGTGCAATCATCCTCAAGGTGACCAAAATTTCCACATCTAAGACATTTCATGATAATGAATCTATGTTTTGGTTCTTCCTCTTTTTCTGATATGAACAACATCTTATTTTCATTATCACTTGAAGAACTTTCATTATCACTACTAGAACACTTACTTGCTTTGTCTAGGTAGAAGCTCTTCTTGTGCTTGTGAGAATACCTCTTTCCTTTATTGTTGTGCTCATATTTGTTCTTCCTTTGATGCCTATGCCTTTCAGAATCCTTTGCTCTTACAATCCTGTTTATCTTCATCACTTTCATCCTTGGCAATAGTACAGTTAGTAGCATAATGACCAATCTTTCCACAATTGAAATATCTTACATTTTTCATACTTTTGTGCTTTCTAGAGAACTTGCCTTTCTTGCTGTAATATACCTCTTCATCACTAGAAGACTCATCACTATCTTGAAGCTGATTACCTTTGGAATAATCCATTGTGTTCTTTATTGGCTTTTCCTTCAAGCTGTCAAACTTTTTGAAGGAACCCGCTCTGATACCAATTGAAGAACACAAGATTATATTGAGAGGGGGGGTGAACAGTATAAGACCTCTTTTTACTTTTTCCTTTATACTTCAAAACAGTAAAGCAATATATCCAAAGCAATATCAAAGCAATGCACAAAACCATCCACAAAGTGACACAACAATTTACATGGTTCATCCTCAAAACTTTTCTCTAAAATTTATCTCAAAGTTCTTTGGGAAACCTTCCCAATTACAATGTTTATGAGCCTCGGCTCAAAGGAGAAACCTTCCCCCAATCTGAATTTATGAGCCTCTTCTCAAAGGAGATACCTTCCCCTACCTCTGCTCTAGCTGGTGATCCTCTAGAAGACCTCTGCCTCCGCTGCCCTTAGCAAATGGAACTCTATCCACAGAAGACACCTGTCTTCCCTGCTCTGGCTGGAGACTTCTGTCCTCAACTCTATCACCTCAAAGCTGGTCCTTGAATTTGCACTAAAAATAGTCCTTAGGTCTAGCACAAATGTCCTCTCCCTCTGTCTTTGATCAGCACCAAACACAGTCCTTCGATCTGGCACAAATATGTCCTCAGGTTCTTCTCATAGAACCAATGCACCTCTATCCTCAAGTTCTCTGATAGAACTATCAAACTCAGCTTCACAAGTCCTCTTCTAGGACCTGTCCAAATCTGCTCACAAGTCCCCAATGGAACCTGTCCAAAACCTGCTCACAAGTCCCCAATGGAACCTGTCCAAAACCTGCTCACAAGTCCCCAATGGAACCTGTCCAAAACCTGCTCACAAGTCCCCAATGGAACCTATCCAAAACCTGCTCACAAGTCCCCAAGAACACTTGCTTGGCATGAACTCACAAAGAGAATGGTTAGAGACCCAATGTGATTCATCCACCTCATAGAAGCATAAAGAGAATTGTTAGAGACTCAATATGATTCATCAACCTCATAGAAGCATAAAGAGAATTGTTAGAGACTCAATATGTTCTATACTTAACTCCCAATCTCAATCTCAACTCAATCTCAAATCTCAAAAGAATAAGATAGATGTAGTATGCTTTTCTCAAGAACATGAAACACAACCCAACAATTGCCAACCATGCAATATCTCATATAACAATGATACTCATGTTCTTTCCAAAACCAATATCTTTTCTCAACCAATTGGCTTCAACAACAATGCTCATAGACAAGGTTTAACCAACAATATTCAACTCAACATTAACCTTGAAGCATTCAACCAATCATCACAAGAAAAGGAAACAAGTAGAAATCCTTTTCCCTCCAAAGATATTTGAACAAAACAGCCACCCACACAATATCACCAAATGCAAAGAATAATTTTTTCAAATCAACTCAATGGATTAAGCCCAATATCATGACTCAAGTAAAAGCAATAACTTGATCAACCAACCTCTATGGAAGCAACTCAACCATCAATCTCAACACAGCCATCCAAGGGTTTCACCAACTCAAAGCAAGTATCAAGACTCACAACTATAAACCCTAGTGCACAATGCTTCCACTACCTCAAACCAGAATTATGCATTCACCAAAACTCTCATCAATGATAACAATGCATAAGTAGTCTTCAACAAACCAGAAACTAGGACTTACACCCAACCAAAGGAAACCTTGTTGAATACCTTTTCACTCCAATCTTATTTCAGGAAAACATACACCAATCATACTCATAAGAAGAATGTGCCCATACCTTATTGAAGTGAAGGAACCCCTTTGGAAATCTGCCACCATCACTAAATTCTTTTGCCAATCTTCACAAGGGTTAGTAGATCACAACATAATCAACATTACTCCACTTTTCAATAATCATCACCAAGGTCTCTAATTGCACAACTTCCTTATCTCTCCTCAAACCACTTGTACCATAAACTAAATCACAATAAATTATTTCAACAACTTATTACACCTCTCTAATTATTTTTTACATACAATACCTTTTAATCTCACAAATATCTAAACCCTTATAACTCCCCGAATTCTAATAATTCAAACAACAAAATTTAAATTAAAATATTTAGCCTTTCAAGCCCTTATGTCTCCCTATGCTTTAGAATAAGAACTATTTTAATTTAAACCAAAAGGACTTACCCGAATGTGCTGTCATCACCATTGTGACTTGAACTCACAACCACCTCTTGCCTAGGCTCTAGCACTTGCCCCACATATGGAACAAGTCTCATCGCATGACCAAGCACCATCTGATCTATCTGTCGGATGAGATCAAAAACCAATAACCAACATCTATTCCTTCTTCTGTTTGGGATCACACATTTCGAATGAACTACTACCGTGAGCATCTGAAATAGTCTACGTTGAGCACAACACCTTTTACCAAAGTCCCCTTCGTTTCGAACAAACAAAAACTCCAGACCTCACGGGGTTAGTAGCGCCTTCGCTCGGACTAGCAACCGTCTCCTCCAAACTGTCGGATGGGATCGAAAGGAGATGATCATATATTTATTTTTCTCCCAAAATTGATCATATTTTCAATACTGCCGCATCGTCGGAAGAAAATCGAATCTCATGTTCATTCTTCAATTCCCAGGTGTTGTCGCATCATATTAATCTTGGAATTTTGCATGACCTTTCATTCGCTTCCGCGTCGTTGGATATTCAAACACATGCTCGATTTTATTTCAAGGAAATTTTGCTGTCACTCCGTATTCGTCCTCGAAGTGCTCACTCTTATTATATTTAATCACACTTCCTCAATCACTTAACTCCTTCTCCCTTTCGATTGGACCATGCTTGACATCTTCCTTCGCTAGCGCAGGGGCTCCGACGAAATCGTAATTGCACAAGGATTCATCTCATCAACATTCACTCATTAATGAATTCCATTGCCACCTTTTATATGTACTTCGATGCATTACCAAACACGTCGGCATTTCCAAACATTAATACTTTAATTTAATTTTAAAATATTAATTTAAATTTTAAATAAATAAAATTTAAACTAAATATTTAAAATTAAATATCTTCATCACCGGGGCACCTTTTTCAACGAAACGAAGAGCCAACTTGGGTTTTAAGAAAAACCCATTTCAAATCTGTTGTCCATGGTTTTAAATAAAACCTTTTATTTTATCTACCTTGGTTTTCACAAAAACCCTTTCGCTTCTTGACATCAATGATAACATCAACACTTGAGAAAAGGCAATGTACCCAATGTACCCAAAATTACCAATAGAACATAATACCTGACAAAATGGGTTGAAGAAAGAGCATTACCTGATAACTCAGTGAAAATTATAAGAATATTCTTGTATGAATAGGTAATCACAAGGTTTGGTATTTCGCTACAAATAGCACGTGATCGAGGACACTTTGTTAATGATATTATCAAGATGCTGACAATAGAGTTCAATATTTTACACTCATTGTATAGTTTATACTATCCCAGAGTGAATGGGCAGGCAGAGGCAACAAATAAAGTGTTAGTATATACTCTGTATAAAAATTGTGGAATAGAGGGAGCAGATTGGGAGGAAAGGCTACCATCCATTTTGTGGGCATACAGAACAAATTTCAAACCTACAATGGAACATACACCTTTCCAATTAATGTATGGACATGAAGCAGTGGTGCCAGTTGAATTCTTAATACCAAGTTTGAGAGTGGTGGTGGAGCATCGCTTGGGTGATCAAGAAAGTTTAGAAGAGCGACTAATGGCTTTGATCAAGTTAGATGAAATAAGGGTAATGACATAATGGGCAATTGAGGTAGCTCATAAAATACGGAAGGCATGGCATGAAAAACATTTTAGGAAGTTATAACTTAGTCTGAGTGACTTAGTTCTAAAGTTTAATAGGAAATGATAAATCAAGTCAAGTAAACTGAAGGCTTTATGGCTGGACCCTTATAAATTAGTTGAAGTAATCAATAATGGAGTAGTCAATATGCATAAATTGAATGGGATAGAAGTGCTCGATACTGTGAATGGCTCAAAGTTGAAGCCTTACAAGGTATAGTACTTATTCATTACTTTAGAACAGATTAAACGATGAATACAAGTGAAAGCTCAAGACAAAGCTAACAGTGAGCCAAGTCCATCACAATAGGAACCTAACATAGGATATGCACACTTATTTATAGAAGATAAGGAACCATGACCAACCATAGGACAATAAGAGTTGGTACCTCGACACAGAGAGAGAAGAAGACTACAAGTACATGTCGGATTTTCTGATGGAACCGAGCGAATTGAAGAAGAAGATGAAGAATGGATTTATCCAAACAAAAGAGATCATCAGGAGATAGTATTGTTACCCAAAAATAGGGGAAGGTAGGAATTAGCAACCCTAGTAAATAGGAATAGGATGTACCCTTAGGTAGAATGGAGAGAAGTACCCTATAAAATGGAAGTACAAATAAGGATACGGCTAACAGTATGATATGAAGATAGAGTGGACACATTTGAAATGGAAGTTATGGATGAATACAAGCACGAGACCATTGATTAGGAATTGGTTGGACTTAATCCATTGGCTCAGATAGGGTTATCACAATAGAGATTGTGGTTTCAGATTCAAAAATTGTAAGAAGTGTACCAAAAACTGAGAGGTCATAATGCAATGTTGAGAGATCAAATTATCTAGGAATTGGATGGCACAATTAGAAGGTTGGAGGAACAAAGGGTAGCTAGGCTACAAGAAATCGAAAGAGAACCTGGGGAGGTTAAAGAATTAACTCTGAGAAGCGATGGAAGAAATGATGGTGCAAGCATAAGCTCATAGGTACCATCGAGTGACCTACCTATTATAAAAAAATATGCAGAGATGTTGTGGCAAGACATCGAAGAGGCAACTACATCACCCAAATCACAAGGTAATGTATGACTGGAATTGAGTGACTCTAGTAATGAAGGAATACCTTGGATAGTAATGGAACCAAGTACAAAAAGTAGTGATGAATATGATTGGCCACAAAACCCTCATAACCCTCAAGGTAACCATGATCCCCCAACATGTACAACAACACAATGATAAATTGGTAGACCACAAGGACATCAAATCAACCATGAACTGCAAGATTATATAATATCCTATCAAAATTTGAGAAGACAAAGGAGAGAAGTACAAATATTGGAGAAAATGATGAACTTGCCAATATATTGGGCAAAACAGAGAGAAGAGAATTAGAATCACTCTAGTTCTGAGATAAACGTTACTGATGCATATAGAGAAGTTTTGGTAACATCATCTCCACAAAGAAACTTTGAGGAAAGAATATGGATACGTCACCTAGCATGTGTAGATCATAGAATCAAAGCACTACGACAACTGTCACCAAGTACAAGAAGAAGTAGAAGCCCACTAGCCAACATTGAGCTGGTAGAGATAACTCTTGATACCCGAACAAGGGGAGGAAGAAATAAAGAAAGACCCCTAAGACTGCAACCAGGAAGGGGGGGAGGTATTCAACTACAAAATAAAAAAATACAAGGTGATGTTACAATCAAAGGAGGAAGAGGCAAGGAATATTCCAACACCTTACCCCTAGATGGCCAGGAGATACACCCTTAGCTTGTATGAACTGGACAAGGAATCTATGAGGATTACCAAGAATGATGGAACTCTTACCAAATCCTATAATGAGAAACACATGGGGACAACCAACCTTAATACTATAAGGACCCAACAAGTTATAGGTGGTAGAGGTTTACTCCATAAAAAGGAGGAATCACCACTAGCACATAGAAACCCACCATCAAGAGGAATATGATAGGGAAGACACTTACATGGCAGAGGCCTTGTTGGTAGAGGAAGAGCGCATTTTACAGAGGAAAGAAACCAGGGATAACTAAGGATTTGATCACCAAGTCTGGAGCCAGAATTGATCTGAAGGGATAGGTGGAGAAGTCGCTCGAATTATAGTAGAGTAGTAAGTACACTACTACCAATATACCAATCACCTGTACGACAAGGGGGAAGAACACTAGGTGAGGATACTCCAGCTTGCAATTGTACAATTCTAAAATTTTCACATAGAGGAGGAAGGCCAAGAAATTCAGTAACATTACAAGTGGAGATGAATCGACCTAGGGAAAAAATACTGACAGGTGACACAACCACTCATAATTTTATAGTTGAACCTCCAAGAGAATAATTTTATGGAATCGTACAAGTGAATGTCACTATATGATTACCAAGACGGTAAGTGTAAATAGATTAGGATTGAAAAAAAAAGAAAAAAAAAAAAAAAAGAAAAGAAAGAGAAATAAATAAAAATCAAGTGCCTTAATTGTGAAAATCCCTCGGGACGCAACTAAGAAGGAAGTGGTTGAAAATAAAAAACGTCGACCTTTTCAAAAAGAGATAATTGAAAATTTCTCTAAGTATAAAGATCATACAAGTAAAAAAATTGACGGTGAAATCGTACAAGTTATAAGATCATACAAGCAAAATCAACATAAAGACATAGGAAAGTGTACAAGATGACATGTAGTACAATTTAGATCGTACACTGTATGGTTTCAAGCATATTGTACGGTTTCTAACTACCCATTTAATGCAGCATGTGTAGGAAAAAGCAACGGTTGGAGGAAAAAGCGGGAAAAAGATAATTTTTTCAAAATTATGTTGATTTGTCAATCATCCAGGCAAGATGGAAGGAAAATGTGTAAAGTGGTGCAATTTAGGGTTAATTGAATTAGGGTTTGGTTTCAAAATGCTTTAAATAAGAAAGCAGAACTGCAATTTCATTAAATCATACAAAGAGAATTCGAATTTTCCAGGAGGACGAAAGTGGAAAGCATGCAAATTAAATGGAGAAGACCGTATGGGTAGCTAATTTCATCAACAATATGCATTTAGGACCCATTTTTACTAGCACCAAGGAGTACTTTTCAATTTTAGAGAAATTAAACCGGAGAAGGAACGGTGAAAGGAAATCATGGTTTTACTCCATTAAAAAGAAAAATTCAAATTTCAGCAAGGAATATGAAGAATATATAGCATAAAATTTCCAAGTACAAACCCAAAGGTGAAAAATGGCAGATTAGGGTTCAGATAAGTGATAAATGAGAGTTGGACGGTGGAAATTGTAAAGAAAGTGAGGATTTAAACCCTAAAAATAGAAGAATCAGATCTAGAAAAAGTAAATAACAGAAGGTGAAGTTTGTACAGCCATCAAAGTACAACCAAAAATTCGTCAAGTAAAAGATAAATTGTGCCTAAATAGGAGTTGGAAAATTGCTCTCGAAAAATACTGAACAGAGGAATGGGGCAATCCGACAAATGGGTTGGTGAAAGATTCAATAGAAGAGGTCAAAAATTTGAAGTTTTCACAACCTAGGGTTTAAAAAATCATATTGTAATATTTCAGAGGGGGAATGTATGATTTCAAAGGAAGATAACACAGTTCGAGGTGATTTCAGGTTATTTTTGGCATTTTTTAGCAAATCATACATAATCGTACATATTTCAAAGAGGAAGGTATTCCAAAAGCAACATTGTACAGATTACTATCATACTATACAATTTTAGATTATGGATGTATGATTTGGAGGAGTTATTGTGGTTTTAAGATTGACGAACTAGAAATAAAACTATGGGGAAAGATACTAGTGTAAGATCTAGAAGCAGTTGGAGAAAGTAAGAATCGTACAAGGGTATGAAGAAGAGACATTCTATGATTTATAAAAAATCATACGAGTTCAGGTACACTTTCAATTTAGGAGACGGTGATGTTCGAGTACTAAGTTAATCGACGAGATGATGAAGGGATGATCTCGATAGAAGAGTTTGGACGTCGGTTAAGGTGGATTGCAGCCAATAGGGTGGAGAGGTCACTAGGTTCCTTGCACGAGAGAGAAGCATACCCATGATAATACCAAATGTGATAGTTTCAGTCTCACGATTAGCATGGTAATCATATTTGGAGGAGAAGAGGATATAGGCCGTGGAGGGGGTAGAGATGTTGGTGAGCTAATTTGATAATAACACCACCAAGGCACCAGGAGGAGAGAATGCCACAATAAAGGACCTTACGAAGAGAAATGAGAAGCAAAGTACATTTTCCAGATCAAGAGGAGAATCTGAGTAGTGAATAGGAAGAGGGTCAGGTTGAAATTGCAAACATCACATTTGTACAGCATGGAGCAGATACATGCAGGAAGTGGTGGAGTGATGTGAAAAATAAGAATCATACTTGGAGGAAGACATTCAAGGATGTTGGTGTCATAGTGATTGCACAAGTTCCACCATTTAATAAGTCCTTCCATAACTATCTATTATAGATAGTCCAGGTCTATAACCCTACGATCAGAACAACCTATGTCAATGTGGGCAAGAGGTTGGTGAAAGTAGATATTTCAACAAATATATTTCGAAAGATATTTGGCTTACCAAAGTATGGTATGGAGGTAGTAAATATATTGATATATATAATAGATGCATACCGCCTCGTCACTACACTTACTACTGTCACATCACTAACGAAGGCAAAGATCTCAAGTGCAGGAACACATGAAATCAAACAAAGACAATTGAAAGGAGAACATTGACTGTGTGCTATGAATACAGTCATGGCTTGACTCACAGGAGACATAAGGGCCACAAAAATGCCAATGTGGATAGCACAATATGTAGAAGGTATCACCAAAGAAATTCAATATGATTGTGGTACCTTTCTAGAAATAAAAATGCACGAGGTACTGACAAGGAGGCCGAAGAACTTTGTAATGACTTTCCATGCCATTGGATTTTTATTAAATGCAGTCACGAAAGCAGAGATCCAATTTCCAGGTTTGACAACACCTCAAGAAATTAGGTGAGGACAAACAAATATATTGATATGGTCTAAGTCGGTACTAGTACCAAAAGAGACCCCAAAGATATATCGAACGAGGAGCGAGCAACAGACCAGTAGAGCTCAAGAGGATACTACTCTGAAGGAAGATGAAGATGTACATCATCGAAGAAAAAGTCCTAGACGGTTGGAACCGCTGCTAGAACAACAAGCACCCACACAATGGTAATAGGAGTAGCCACCCATTAAATAAAGGGATAGGAGGCAAGGAAGCCCAATATAGATAAATACAAGGAGACAATGTGAAATAATGGCGAGCAAACCAGTTACAAAAGTATGAAAAGAGCATAAACACCAACAAGAAAAAGAAAAGTTATAATCAAAAGAGACAAAATTGGATGATTTGTGTTGGGTAGAGGCATAAAGAATAGTAACATCTTTGCAAATATTCCAATAATTTGAGCAGATGGAATCTTCCAAAAAGTTTAAAGGATTCGAGGTACGGCAAGAAGAAAAAACCATTACTCAGGAGAGAATGGAAGTAGGAATAGATACCGCAGAGAAAGATTCAAATAAAAAGCCTCGTTACAAGTTTGTGAGAGGAGGCTCGAGTAAGAGAGATGCACCAAAAAATATAGAGGCATCATAGAAAAAATAACTTGTTGTTGAGAAGGTCACAACAATGAACATTCAACAGGACCAAGAGGAAGAAGTGACATAAGAACAACAAGTGGACAATATAGAACAAGAAGTAGCCCAGGAGAATATAGAAGAACAACAAGTGGGGCTTACAGAATAGAAAGAAGCCCAAGAATAACTTAACAACAACAATATCAATAGAAGGTTATAAATATAGAAGATAGTGAGGAGGAGAATATCATAAAACAATCTCCACCTTGATAAAATATAGATAAGGTGAGAGCACTTCAGGAGCTTGGGGGAAGCTCTAGCCACCACATGGAAGAGGAAGAGGAACAAACTCCTACAAAGGAAGAACTGTAAGGGATCCAATCTAGTTATCTTCTAAAAGTACCACGGTCCAGCAGAATTGAAACTAAGGAGGCACGTGGAATAGATGATAAGGTGGAACGCTTCTTTTCTCAGTTAGGCCATGCTATTAATAGTGCCAAATTGGAATTTTGCATTGGCCACGTGGGATAATTGAAGTTGTGGGAAGAACAAGTGTCTCTCGAGTTAGACAAGATAATAGAATGGGTGAGTAGTACAGAGCGTACAAGGAGAATTTCATATATTCACACATAACATCCATGGAGGTTACCCAAGGAAGAGGTAACAACAATGTTGAGAATATTGGACTTGCCAGAAGGGGTGATAACCAATTACACAAAAAATCCAAGGATGTACTTGGATAGAGCCAATCATCCAACCTGTCCCACAAATACGATACATTTGAAGTACAAGAGGGTTGCTATTGGATTGGCTATCAACCTGAGGAAGTTTAGCTTCCTAACACACTAGATAGAGTGGTTGAGCATAGGATTGGAACAAATATATTAGCTCAAGGAGGATCAGAAGGAGGAGACTACAACCACTAAAAATAAATTAGCCGCAGTGGAAGAAGAACTATGGAAAAGTAGAATTGTGGTAGAAGAGAAAATAAAGCAATTGGAGAGAGATATGTTAGGCATCAGAACTAATTCTGAAGCCAAAATTAACACACTTGAAGAAAAGTGATAGATCTCGCAAAAGGCAGAAGACAAGATCAAGGAGTTGGAGGCACAACTCAAAGCAAAGGAGGAATAGATGACAACTCAGTTGGCTAAGAAGAGTGAGAAAATGGTAGCACAAGCCAAGAAGATAAAGGATCTAACAAAGGACAATAAAATATTGAATGAGATGGTCCTGGAAAAGTAAGCTCAATTGAAAACCAAGGAATATAGTATTCGAGCTATGGAAGTTGATATTAATCACCACCTATAAACCATTATTCAAAAGAATGAAGAACTCCAGGCGGTAGCTCGAGCAAAAGATCATTGGTAGGAGAAGTTGAAAAATAGTGCCTCATACCATGAAAAGCAGATGATGGAGTTCCTGAATATTGTTGAGGAAAAGGCTAACTTCCACGTGACGAAAGTAGTCGAGATGGGAAGCTACGTAGCCAAGTTGAGGAATGAACGAGAAATGTATAAGTCATAAGTCAAGGACTTAGAGGCTGTAGTGGAAGAATATGAGGCACAACAAAAGAAGTAGAACGAGTCAACAAGTACACTGACCAAAGTAAAGGGGAGGACAAATCATACAGGGTGCACTAAAATTCATCCAAATGCATGGGAAAATTAATTTCATAGTGAAATGGCGCATAGATTTGCTAACTAAGGTGTTAGACTTAGTAAAAGGCTAATTTAATGAATTCAGTTGTGCATGGGTAGTTGTAAATAACTAATTGCCTCAGGAACCGCTTGGAATGGCCTGGGAAATGTTATATAAGGCCCCATTTTCAATTTTATAGGTTTGGATACCTATGTAAGGATTATTGGTTATTTTATGAAATATAGATTTATTGTTCTAACTTATTGCAAGTCTAGTGGTAGATTATCCACACTGTAATTGAATCTATGGTACATCAATGAGCATAATGATTTTTTTGGACTACTGTGTATGATCCTGGAATTGATGGATGTTGATTTGTGGATGAATCTTGTTGTATGTGTTTTCTATTGAATTTTACAGGTTAGTTTTATGCATTGTTGCAACCTATTGATAAAATACGACATTGGTGACCTGAGGTATGATCCATAGTATGGCAGTATTAAAGGATACGTATTGAATATCATTGTACAATTTTTGGATGTAATCATCTGCATGGAATCTCTCAACAACCTGGTCAAGATGACTTGCATGTTATGGAGAAGGGATTTATTAGTATATCAAACCATTACCAAACCTTCTAGAAAGAGATTGAGGCATTAGAGTATCTAACATAGCATCTGATTGCACCATTGGTTCATACAAATCGTACATCGAAGTTCATACAAATCGTACCAATAAAACTTACCCAATTTGGTAAAACAGACGAGTGAGAGCATTTTACCCGATTTGGCAGTTTTGGGGAATCGACTTGAACGATTACAAAACTGTGTACAACAGCCTCCAAAACTGAATCTATTAGTTTTTTTGAGTATGAAATCGTACGATATATGAAATTGTATGATTTGAGATCGTACAGTGTATGTATTTGACTTTTGTACAAGTTGGTCATTGGGCATAAAGGGGTATGTTGAAGGATCGTACAGTGGTACGATTTGGTAACTAAGTTGGGACTAGCATATTGATCATCCTCAGCCTAGGAATATACTTCCCCAAGGGGAATACTCCACCCCTATGCTACACAATCCACCTAAGTAACTACAATTCGTTTCGAGCAGCTCGATGTGTGTAAGTAAGACTGCATATTTTTCGTACACCAGTGAGTAGGGCGACGTCTTAATCAATCACTTAATAGAAATGTGGCCGACCCAAAGCGATTGGTCCAAGAGTAGATGCCAACTTTACTTATTTTTTTGTAGAGATCTCTTCAATATCCATAGCAGGTTCTTGTTTTTAGATTTCGCCAATCCATTACCCTATGGGTAATAGTTAGACGAGGTTTTCAAATAGATTCCATACATGATTGTGAAATCATAGATTCTTACATAGATGAAAGGAGAACCATCATTAGACATGATGGATTTAGGTACATCGAAGAAAATTATCAGTCCTTCAAGGAAGGAGATAACCACATCTTCGTTAGCCTACTTGGTAAGAATTGCTTCTGACCACCGAGTGAAGTAGTCTGTGGTAGTTAAAATATTTTATGGTCGGTGGAGGAGTTGGGATTGATGATATTGATAAAGTCCAGACACCACTGTTAGAATGGGGATTCCACTTGGATGGGGTGGAGAGGAAGTGATGCATTCCTAGTCCTTCCCATTTAGCACTGGCAACTATCACAACGTTGGCTAACTTTGAAAGCATCAGAGAAAAGTGTGGGCCAATAATAGCCTGCTTTGATGATCTTCATCGCCATCGGCCTGCCTACAAAATGTTCTCCCAAAATCTTGGAGTGAAACTCTTATAATATTTTTGTCTTCTGCAACTCCTTAATACATTTTAGGAGAACTCCATTGATGTTTTGATAAAACAGTTCATTAGGCGTCGAGACATACCTACTAACCTGTAGGTGAAATATCCTTCTTTCTGAAGCATTGAAGTGAGAAGGACACCTACCTGTGTCAAAGTATTTAACTAGACCATTTGTCCAATATGTACTATCATCCAATAGATTGGCAAGATTATTGTCGAGCGTAGGGCTATCCAAGTTGGGATTCACAACTTTGATCATGACATTTTTAGCCAGCTCCTAGTAGAGCACTTCACCTCAGATCAGCTTTGTGGGACACACCTTGATGTTGAAATCTTGGATATTAGTGATGCATACAACTCTCTTATTGCCAAGTTCTCCTTGGATGATGAAATTTTGGATGTCAGGGTGTATCACGTACACTATCATATTACTCTAAGAGATAAAATATCAAAACTTTTTGAGTGACTTCATCATCGCATGCACTTTTCATTCAATAAAATTAAACATCTCTTTGTGCAATTGGATGATTTGGCTGAGGAACGCTATTGAGCACTCATATTTGTCTTCCCCTTTCTATGTCAGAATAGTTGTATAATTTTTTGGCTCTTCGACTGTGTATAAGATAAAATATTTTGAATAGTCAGGATTGACGAGGACTGGAGCCTGAGTGATTCGCTCCTTGATTTCTTGGAAAGCCTACCTCCTTTAATCTGTCCACTTGAATTTGACATCCTTCTTTAGGAGCTTAGCCATCGACTTTACTACTTGAGAAAAGTCAACGATGAACTTCCTAACGAAGTTTATTTGTCCAAAAAAGGATTACAGGGCTTTTTTGTTTACTGGAAGTGGAAGGCGAAGAAGTGCTTCAGCTCAAGCGGGATCAAAAGTTAACCCCTTTTTTGAGATAAGGTTCCTAAGTAGCTTTTCTTCCTTTATTGCAAATATTGATTTCTTAGGGTTGATGGAGACCCCAAAATCCTGATATTTCTCAAAAAATTACTGTAAATGTAGGCCGTGTTCCTCTCTCTTATGGGAGAAGACTGTCATGTCATCCAAGTAGATCACAATGACATGGTTCAGTAATTTATCAAAGGTGAGGTCCATCACCCTTTGGAAAGTTGCTCTTCCGTTTGAAAGGCCAAAGGGCATGCATTGGTAGGCAAAGGTTCCCCACTTGGTGTTTAATGCAGTCTTGTGCTCATCTTCATCCTTGACCCAGATATGGTTGTAGCTATAGAAGCCATCCATAATGGAGAACCTATGTGCTCCCACCACCACGTGAAGGATTTGGTCGATTTGAGGTAGCGGGTAGTGGTCCTTGAGCAACACTTGGTTGAGATTTTAGGAATCAATGCACAAGTGGATGTCGTCATTCTTCTTTCATACTAGAACAAGGTTGGCCACCTAGGATGAATGCTTGATCAGGTATATGATCTTCACTTCAAGCATTTTCAGAAGCTTAGTCCTTCATCAACATCTTGATTTTTAGGTTTATGGGCCGTTGTTTCTACCTGAATGGTCTTACCCCTTCCTCCAGATTGATGGTGTGCTAGATGGTGTTCTTATTGTACCTCCTTAGATCTTGGTAACACCAAGCAATGGTGTTGAGGTGCTCCTTGCACAGGGCACAAATCTACTAAAGTTCTTCAATCGTGCAGTTGTCCTCAACTTTGATAACCCTTCCCGTATCCAAGTCTAGGTCCATGAACTCTTTCTGGTCCACTTTGATATTATGGCTGATGGACCTATCGTTCCTATCGAAGAGACTCTCTAATGTGATTATACCCTTCAGGATATGGTTGTTATTTAGATGAATCAATCCCTCATAATATTCATCGTTTAAGGTTCGGTCTTCAATTGATCCCACTTCATTTACGAAAAATTGATAAGATGTTTGCCACTATCGAACACCTACCAATGAAGCTTTAAATTAGGTATAGAAGACCTATAAATAAGCCTCACCATATTTGAATTATGCATCATGTCATCCGTTGGTGAAAACCAAGCACCGATGGAGGCTAAGATGTCCATAATTTTATTTTGCTCTCACAAAATTGACTTGATGTTCAGCACGGTGAAGGATTCAAGCAAATCCAACACCTTGTTGTGGTACACCTTTAACTAGTGTTGCTTAGAGATGCACTTACTGGTAACCTAGTTGTAAATTAATTCTCAATCTCCAAATATCTACAATTGCTTAATACCGAGCTTTTCAACCTTATTGAGTCTGAGGCACAAAGCCTCATACTTTGCTGCATTATTTGTACATATCCATGTGATCTTGTAGGAATAAGTCTTTTATTCACTTGATGGAGAAATAAGGGTGATGCCAACTCCTATGCCATTATTGCATTGGGCACCATCAAAGTATAGCTTCCATAGCTGGTTAGGCACCGGGGACTCTTCTGCAGGTTCTTCTACTTTGACCTTTTTAGGTTTTGTCAATGAATAGCACCCCAAATCAATCCTGATGATAGCATTAAAATCAGTCATAGAGAACTCATCTTCAAATTGGAGCTTGCTGAGAGATTCTTCCATTACGTCCACCGTTTGCATTTCTTCTATCATCAAGTTGATAGATACCAAGCTCTTCTCTTCATCTTTGAGTTTTTCAACATGAAAAGTGGTAGGCTTCTCATTGAAGAGCTTAAATATGTTCCTTTTGAAAGGGATTTCTAAATGTGAATAGTAGAGGGAGAGGTAGTCTCCCAACTTAGCTATTAATTATTGTGAGAGGCACATACTAAAGTATGGTTCTCAATCAACCACCATGATTTCTTGGATGATCGTGACTTGCGACATCTTGTGGATTTGGATGGAAACATATTTGATAACTCCTACCATCTTCATGGGAGTACTGTATAACTGCAACACTCCAGGACTGCTCTAGGTATACTCCATGCCCATGATCTCACACACTGCTTTAGGCATGATAGTTATTGTGATGCCAGAGTCGATGATGCAGTTATGCACGATCCATACTTCCATCCAAAGGAAAAGGTATAATGGTGGGGGTCGATTCTTACCTGTGGATGAAGTCATTAGTGGTGATGCAAACATCGTCTGCATCGGCTTATTATTTTTGTCCTTAGCAAACTTGAGAGACTCCTATAAAAGGTCGACTTGACCTGAGAGTTGGAGAGCATCATAAAGTCTTACCTTGTTTGGGGTCTTCTTCATTTATTCGACTATGCTATATGTCGAAGTGTTTGGTTATCCTACTCCATTTGTAGATTCATACATTTTTAGTACTGTTGTGTGGCATCAACCCATTGGTGCTTGGTCAACGAGGGGTATTTGAGTTTCTCCCTAGCCTGGTCTTATGTCTCAGCCTACGGTTAAGAAGTTGGAGCTTTAGACTAGAGCACATTTCTCTAAGGTTGCTGTTGGATTGGAAGATTTTATCGAAGGCTGGGTCTTTTGGTTCCATGGCTTGGGTGGTGTTGGTACCTTCAACAACTCCATTTGATCTGGATATACCTCAATAGGCTTCTTTCCAGATCTGGTGAGGACTGAGACTTGCTCGATAGAAGATATCATAAAATTATGACCAACTTACCTGATCATGTTGACTTGCTCGTAAGTGCCATAGGATAGTGTCTAACATAGTTAAGGTGTACCATGTAGGTTTCTTCATTGTGTGGATCATTTCATGTGGTACACCAATAGTCTAGATCTGAAATGTTGGCCTCTCCGTTGCTCATCACAGCTGAGTTCCTTTCGGGCTATCGATGAGCGGATAATACTTGCTATTTGGTGATCGAGGGATGAGGGAATCTTCTCTATTGGAAGCCTTGGTCATCCTACCTCCTTATCATGATGATCATATGATTAACCATTATCTTCATGTACACCTTCACCTCTTGTAGCTCTTTGTCATGCACTTCATTTACAGTTGTCTGATCAATGATTGCTTGACTCACGAATGATGGCAATGGTACCAATGGCGCAGGTAATGCTAAATATTGAATAGGAACTGGGAGCTGAGGGATGGTAGGTGCTTGATATGGTGGTGTGGGTACCACTTGATAATAAGGGGTTGGATTCCATGGTTAGCTATAATACATCTAGGATGTAGGTGGAGTGGATGCACTCGGGTATATATTTTATGGGAAGTTCGGGTAGATTAGAGTCATCACCTTGGGAGGTAACTTCCTGATAGCTATCACGTCAACTTTTACTTTTTGTGCTTGCTCGTACAAGGTAGGGAATGTGTTGACATTATCATGCCAGATGCTCATGCTAATATTCAAATGAAAAGCCCTCAGGTAATAAAATACGGTCTACTCCGATGTGGGTTGAAGGTTGTCGATGACTCTCTGCTAGGTTCGAGTGAACCTAACATTGAAGTTAGTAATATCTTCTTGAGGGTGCATTTGGATAGTGGTAAAATGGTGAAATAGAGATAAGGGGTCTGCTTTTTCATTGAAACCTCTTATCAACTATCCATCCAGTTGATCCCATGAAGTGATGGTGTCGGTCGAGAGCGATCAATACCAGTAAAGAAGCTTACCTCTCAGGGAGAGAACCAAAAAATTTACCATGACATATTCATTGGAAATTTGATGAATGGTTGCTAGCCCAAAAACATCTTGGATATGCTCATGCATCGTCTTCCCCATACCATCGTAATTTGGTAAAGTTTTCAAGGCCGCAGGAGGTACTATGTATTGATCCTGCAGGGCGAACGGTCTTGTATGATTATAGGCTAGGAACTGCCTAGGCAGATTTGGTTGCACCATATGGGGTGGAAAATTTGTATCGATCAACGGATTTAGTAGAACTTTCTAAGCCAAAATATTCAGAACACTCAGAGCACCTGGTTGAACATTCGGTGGACTGAAGTATACCGATGATCCGAAGAATTCGATGGATTTGGGGGTAAGCTAGTCGTTGTGCTGTCGGGAGTTGGAGTCCATGTAGCAATGACATCTTCCTATGAATATGTATCGTCTAGCGGGTTATTCAGCCTGACCACCCTAGGATGTTCTCCCAAAGCGTCAATGTCAAGCTCGTAGAACTCGATTTCTTCTTTTATGTTTCTAGCTCTCCATCTTGTACACATGAAGACATGATTTTTTAGACTGGTCTTCAAGACTTGGAGGTATCCGAGTTCAACAGAGTCACCATATGTTCATATTTGATAGCAATAAGATGAACATCACTTCTTAATATTGTTTTAACGTGGAATGTTTGCGTCCCACCAGGCGTGCCAAAAACTGTTGGTAATCGAACCAACCTAGATACATATTTTCTAAGTCTGAAGCACCCTAGATCTACTTCCAATAATTGAATATCTGAAGGAAAGGAATGTCCTTCATGACAATCTCTAGTAGTTCTTGTTTCAAAAATAAAAATGGGTTTTTGAGATAAGGGTTAGGAAGATGCTGAAAGGAATGAAAAGACTAAAAGAAATGGGAAAAAGCTAAAAGCTAAAAATACGAGGTGATGGACAGGAATCATGATAGACAACCTAACTATTTGAACCAAAAACAATCAAAACAATAGACTTTTAACATAAATCAATATTAAACCTTCATAATTGTATAAACTCCAGCAAGTATTCCAGAGATCAATCCTCTATTAACAACGAAATCCAGAAAAAAGAATTAAACTATGCAACATAGAGACTAACTTTAATAGAAATTACATAATAGAAGTCATACACAGAGATAGAAAACTCAAAACTAGAACCAGAAGTCTTTATTTTGAAAGCATATTTCAAAGTATAAAGTTGCTTCTCTAGTAGAGATTCTCCATCCTTGGTTACAGAGAAGAAACCGACTTTTATAGAATAATTTTACCGCTTAAAACATTAATGTCCAACCACTCCCATGACAAGCAGATTCGATCCCAATGATGTCTTGAAACAATCAATTCGGCCTTACAAATAACTCAGCATTTAAAGGTAGAAGGTTCTGATAATTAATTGAAATAGTTAATTCAAATTTTTAGGTAACTGAGTAGTAAAGGCAGAAGGTTTTGACAATGACTTAGGATCATACGGTTCAGAGTGCATCTTGGAGTAGGTTCAAATGGTCAATGGTGTACTTACAATAGCCCCTAATAGCTCCAAGCAACTTCATGATGATTTCGAGTAGTTTGCACTACATTTTGAAGTTTACCAAGAACTTTACTTCATAACCGGAGTGTCTGGGTCTTTCGTTCCACTGGTGGAGCGCTTGGAACCCTCGGTCCACTAGTGGAGCACTTTTCATTTTGACCAAGTTGAATTTTTTCATCTTGTCTTTTCTTAAAACCTTTTTCTGAAATTCATGCCACTAGTGGAGCACTTTAGATAGGCACTCCACTTAGTGAAGCACTTGGGAAAGATGCTCCACTTAGTGGAGTTCTTGGGAAAGATGCTCCACTTAGTGGAGCGCTTTAGGTTTTGACTATTTTGACCTCTCTTACTACACCCTTAGTGCCTTTTCATTCTCTATGTCTTGTTTGTACTTCGCTCCACTGGTGGAGCACTTGGGAAAGGCACTTCACTAGTGGAGCGCTTGTCCCTTTCACCACATGTTAACCCTTTTGAGAGTTATCTTTTGCACACACATTTTTAACTTGTTTTTATTTTGTTTCGCCTTCACTCCATAGATGGAGCACTTTGAGGGTTTGCTCTAGTGTTGGAGCACTTGGTGCTTTGACCGCCTTTGACTTTTTTTTGCACTTTCACTCAAGTTCACTTCTCTTTATGCGTTTTTGGCTCTTCGCTCCACTGGTGGAGCGCTAGGGCCTGTCACTCCACTAGTGGAGCGTTGGGGCCTTTGACCATTTTGACCCTTTTACACTTGGCCATTTTAAAGTTGTTTTCACTATTTAGAGTGTTGCTCCAAGGGTGGAGTGCTTTGAGGGTTCACTCCAGGAGTGGAGCACTTGCACAACTTTTACTACATTTTGACTTCTTTTTCCATACTTAGCCATATTTACCTATTTTTACTCCTTTTTGACCTTTTGCTCTATCGATGGAGTGACAATATCAATTAAAAAAAAACATACCAAAGTGCCTAAGTGATGGAAAATGCAACCATATGTGCTGATATGAAAAAGAAAGGATTTGAAAAAAAAATAAGGAAGAGATCCCATAAAAAAAATACCCATGCTAAAACATTCACAAGTTTGCATGCAACCTAATAGAGAAAAGTATTGAAAACATAGAGAAAAGTACAAAAAAGAGGAGGAACCACATAATGTGACAAAATACGGTCTTTAAACCAAACGAGACAGTCGATGAAAGCACAACAACATAACATCTTAACCATTTTTTATGGAAAAAGAGAAGTTTTTACAATGAATGGTCTCAAAAACTGTACACAATACAAATTTTAACAAAGTGTGGCAAAATTGGCAACATGAAGGTCTTATTATTAAGTAGATATAGAGTCAGGGGACATAGTCAGATAGTGTAATATAGTGTGTATTCATGTGTGTATCACCATCCATTGGCGATGGGTGCAATGTAGTTCAATAGCTTTATTAATGGAGTGTTCATTTCCTCCATAGCTACATTGTATTCTTTATATCATTTCTATTTATTGCATATTTCAATCATCTAGCAGATTTACTTTCTTTCATATTATTCTGCATCTTGTGATTGCTATCTCCCAGTGCTCATTACATCAAACTCTAACAGACTCCTTTTGATAGTTTTCTCTAGGAACAATGTTTCTCATGTTCTCAACCATATCAATTTTCCCCCATTTAGGTTTTGTCTAAACCGTAAATTTTTTTTGTTCTCTTCAACCCTTGTCCTTATTTTTGTTGAATATTGTGATCTCTTGTCTCTTTTTGCACTATGATCTAGAAGTGTTTGTTGCTTTTTCCTTTGTTTTGTGTGGCTTGTAAAAATTGGTTGTCTATTGTAGTTTGAATTCATTGCATTTCTTGGAACTATGCTTTTTCCTTATTGTGATCATCCTTGTTGAAAATTTCCTAGGACAACAAGCCTTACCTTTGTATTTTCTCTACAATTTTGTTCAAAACCCTTCAAAATCCTCGTCCTAGCTCTCTCTCCTGCAACTTCCAAAGCTTCTTAACCTCAATTTTGTTAAAAAGCTTCTTGTGTTCTTTTTTGTTTAAATTTTGATTGATTTAAATACATTTTAATTAAAGTAAAAATCCATAAAAGAATTCCATGTTTCATCATAAAGATATTTATATTAGGCCTATTGTAGTTTGAATCCATTGCATTTCTTGAAACTATGCTTTTTCCTTATTGTGATCATCCTCGATGAAAACTTCTTAGACCAATAGGCCTTACCTTTGTATTTTTCTACAATTTTGTCTAAAACCCATCAAAACCCTCGTCCCAAATTTTGGTCCTGCGACTTCCAAAGCTTCTTAACCTCAATTTTTTTAAAACATTTCTTGTATTTTTTTTTTGTTTAGATTTTGATTCATTCAAATAAATTTTAATTAAAGTAAAAATCCAGAAAAGAATTCCATGTTTCATCTTTAAAATATTTATACTAGACCTCGATCAACAGGGATACTACATTTTTAGGTTGAATTTTTTTTTGTCTTTGACACTATAATAAAAGGTCTAAAATAAGTACCCACCCTCTTTATATGAAATGCTAAAATATGATAATACAAATATGTGGTTTGAAAAAAATTAAATTAATTTTTTAATTATCATTTTATTTTGGTTATCTCAATCTAAATATATTATTTATTCGCTCATGTAGAGGATTTGGAGAGCAAGTGGGTAGTTAAGACTCTCCAGTTGAAATCGAGAGGCTACAGGTTCAAATCTCTCCCCTCACATACTGCAAATATGCTATAGATATTGTAATGTTCCTAATTTTTAATTATTAGGATTATACATAAAATGTGGTGTGTTAATGTTTATGTGGCTCCGATAAGAAAAAAACAATAAATAAAATTAAAAAAAAGGGGTTATAAGGGTTAACACCACATTAGGGAGTTATAAGGTTAATTTAGCTATTTTATTAAAATAAAATAAAATATAATTCTCAATGGAGAATTAGGGTTTTGACTAATAAAATGAGGCTTGGGCTTCATTCTACACATCCAGTTGTTATTGTAATTGATCTCTTTCACTTGTATTTGGCTGCAAAGTCATTTGTAATTCTTCTGTGGATGAAACCCTGCAGAAGTGAACTCTTGTGGACGAAAAATTGCAAGAGTAAAGCCTTGAGGACAAAAACCCTCTTGGTTTAGAGGCAGAGGACGAAAACCCTTTTGACTCAAAGGGGTAAACACATCCAGGGTTTGCATATGAGCTTGTATTAATCAACATTTGTGGGCAGAGTTTCAGCATTTCAGCCATTGAGGGCTTTATATCAGAAATTGATATCCAAATCAGCATTCAGGGTTTTTTGGCATTTGTTTGGAGGGATTCCATTTTCCACAGGCCAGATATTGTTGATTCGACTTCAGAATTGGATATAGAATTTCATGCCATTCATTTTTACAGGTTACACGACATGGTTTCATTAAGAAACAAAAGAGTTATGGTATTTTGAAGTTCGCCTACCAGTCTAGATTTCTAATATCGCGCTCGTCGAAATTTCAAGCTGCAGCAAATTTTGGACCTGTTCTTCATAAGTTATTATTTCTTGCAAGTCAGAGACTTATGCAGTTCCATGATTACCAAATTTGTGAGTTAAAATATTTGTTGTAATTGTCCTCTTTTCAAATTCAATAAAAGTAGTGTTTTAATAAAAAACTATGGTGTTTTTTCCATGATTATTGTGTTAGATAGATAGATCTGAGTGTGATTTAATTGATCCCTAAATTATTGCAAGAAAATTGATATTTCATTAGCTAGGTTTTTCCAAATTCAAGTTAGGCACACTTCAGTGGTAGTAGAGCAAAATACAGTAAACCCTTTTAAGCAAAATACACAAAAAATAACAAACACCCAAAACTCAGTTGGGGGCAGGACATTACAGTGGTATCAGAGCACATAATATTCTTGCCATCCTGTTGGGTTGAAGTTAAATGAGTGGGCATCACTATTACACAAGAAGAAACAGGGCAAACATTGAAGGTGAACAGTTTGAAATAGAAGAAGAAAACATGGGTGATAACAGGAATAATGAAGGTGAAAGGCAGTCCACGGACAGAGAGATGTTTGACATGTTCATGAGAGGACAACATGAATTACAGCAGAACATGGCACAGTTACTGGCTCTAATGACACAACAGATGACTATGATGGGTAACCAGAACAATGGTGGACAGAACGGTAACCCCAGGAACAATGGTGATCACAGGAACCATGGTGATGGTGAGGGCTCAATTAACAACACCAGGGGAGTTAACCAGGAAAATCGGGATAGAATGCAGCATTCCAGGCCATTGATGCCTACTTTCCTACCCAGGACAGTTCCACAGGAGGAGAGGGAGCCTACAGTGCAGGAGATGCAGGATTCGTTCACGAAGGAATGGAACCAGGCCAGTGAGGAGTTCCGAGCAGGGATGTCTTTCAGAGACTATATTGACATGAGGATGAGACAGCAGCCCATGAGGAGAGGGAGACAACATGGCACTCAGGGGCATGACTTGCAGAGGAAGATAGGCAAATTGTCGATTCCTTATTATGATGGTTCAGGTAAAACTTCAACGAGGGCTTGGGTTCAGAAAATGGATACTTATTTGTAGCTTAACCAGATGGCAGAGGATGAGGCTATCAAATATACCGCATTACACCTTGAGGGAGTAGCACATGAGTGGTGGCACCATGGATTGGTGACACTTGGGCATGACCAAATTACGACATATGTAGACTTTACCAACAGGTTAATTGGTAGATTTAATAGGAAGGATCCAAAGCTTAAATTTTAAGGAGTTAGCTCAACTTAAACAGTGGAGATCTATCGATAGTTACATATTTGAGTTTAATAAGTTATCAGTTTTGGTGATAGATATCTCAGAACAAAGGTTAATTGTTTTATGTATAGATAGGAGTCCAAAGATGAGATGTTCTCCATCAAAGTCTACATCTCATGGAATCTCAAGAAACCAAGGCAATGAAATTTATTTTCATAAATCCATGGAGAATTCTAGAAGGGAAACAATAGCTTCAGTATGTGCAAATAAAAATGAGGTGGTGAAAGAAAAGTTTAATGTTCAGAGAAAAGATAAGGGGAAAACACAACAAAGAGCTATAAAAGAGTTACAGGTTTCAAAACACTAATACAAAAGCAAAAATTAGCTAAGAAAGAATCGTTGCTTCAAATGTCAAGGAACTTGGACTCTTGGTCACATATGTAGAAACAACAAACCTAAGGACTTAATGCAGCTAAGCCTACTGTCTCAAAAGGAAAAATATCATCAAGGGTCACATGTACAAGCTTTGAAGGGACAAATACTGAAAAAGGTTCTCAAGTTTCTGGCCAAGCTGATCCAAGTACAGCAAGCAAAGTAGATCTAACACTTGGTTTTTCAAACAATGTTGATGAGAATCCTAGCAATAATGCTTCTACTCATTTGAATGCTAAAGATCAAGTAGAGTGTGCTTATCAAGAAAATGTGGATCTAGTTGGGCAGCAATTGTCATCCCATGAAGCATCATTTGTACAAGTCTGATTCAGTCAAAAGATAAGCTTGATGACAGTGTTGTTTCGCTTCTATCAAAAGAAAAAATAAATTGTAGTCAAGCTATCGAGCAAATTCCTAGCACCTTGACTTCTAGAAAAGGAATTAGAGTAGAGAAACAAGAGCAGTCAGATCTTTATTTTGAGAATAACATCTCCAATAAAAGTCCCAAATATCATCTTTGTAAAGATGCCACTGGTCAGTAGCTTTCTAAACAAAATATCATCTCTAATGAAGCATCTTAGCAATCACTTCAGGAGCCAAAACGGTCATATTTTTATTTTGAACATGAAAAGAGAATCTCCAATGGTCATAAACATCACCTTTATGAAGAAGTCACTAGTATACAACCTTTTGAAAAATATTTATCTTTAGTGAAGTATTTAAGCAAACAACACAATAACAAGAGCAACCATAATTTCTTTTCAATAATAATAAATGGACTAATATTGAAGAAACTTCCTATATCATGAGTATCTATCCCTCGAAAGATTTAATTCACATTTAGCCTAGTATTGTAAATATGGCAAATGCATTTTTAGTTTTGATGTCTAGCATTCCACCTACAGCCATGAGACACATGGACATTATATGTTTTAAGTACTTAAGCAGAATTCAGTCCTCATATGTATTTGGTATAGTCACGAAACAACAACATATAAGTTCATGCAAATTGGCCTTAGAGGAAGAAGTTGCACTTGAAAGAACGTTTGAATAATTAGTGCATTACCCTACCATAAATAGAACTATAGATCGTTTCCGATCCAAGATTATTTTAATGAAAGTTAGGGAGTATGGATGCTTGCACAACACAAAGGCAGAGAATATACTTAAGAAAGAAGCGTGTGTAGATCTTGATGTTGGGAAAATAAAGAATGGCTATTATCAAAAGGAAACAAAGTTCGTTGACTCAAAATTAGATTTCTCTTTCATTATGTCTACAGTTGCCGATAATTTCCTATGTAGTTCAGTTTCAAACAATGATAGTGGACTGAGTTTGGTCGATGGTGGACTGAGTTTGGTCGATGTTGGAAGAATTGGGCAATTTTCACTCATTTCTATTCATGAAGTTCTTTTCTTGATATGCCTCATGATGAAATTAGACTTGTCATGCTCAGTGTTCAGTCATGTTTTTAGCAATTCCATCACTCTTTTACATGATACTCTTGTTGAGAATGATGTGGGAGTGATCCTAGGAGAATTGGGGAAAATTGGGAAGATTCATTTTACTACTGCTCACATCAAATTAGATTTGGTAAGAGCTATATCAGACTTTTTCTTTTTCAGTTTGGATGAACGTGGAGGCATAGGGCATCATGGAAACAATTTAGAGATATCCCTACATGAGCAAAATTCAGTTTGGAAAAGGCTTTTGGGAAAATTTGGCACGATTATGTTGGTGAGAAGCAAAGGATTGATTGGCTTCTTACTTGATTTGGATCTTTGTGCACACTTGAGATAGTCTTCACACAACTTTGAGAAAGTCTCACTTGGGCAAGATTTTTACAAGGCTGGTCTTAAAGAATCAGGCTTACTCCACATACAGTTTGAAGTGGGCAGCGAAGAAACAATTGGTTTATCACTTGACTTGGATAAATGTGAACATTTGGGAAAGTTTCTATACAGGCCTGGTAAAGAATTATTGGAGCAGCATCACTAGGTAATCAAGAAGGTATGTAGATGGATTGGTGAAACTCTTGATATATTTCTTGACTTGGTAGAAACACATGGGTTAATAGATTTCACTTATGGCCATAAAAATAATGATAGTATGATTACTGTACTTCCATTTCTAAGTCCATGTTTCATGGATGCACTCACCACTATTATTGATTTGGCCACATTTATGCGTGATATGATTAATCGAGATGATGAGGGAAAAAATTTAGATGTCTTTCTCATTGTTGTATTGAAGAAATCAGACATGTTGAACTCACTTTTTAGTCACTCATCCATAATCATTGCTGGTTTATTAGTACTCATACATGGTACAACTGTAAGGAATGATAGAGCACATAGTTTGGATGCATTTTGGGAATATGAACAGACCTTTTTTGCTGTTGTAATCAAAAAATCAGAGTTCTTACATATTTCGGATTGGTTGGGCAACAAAGAATTAGTTGGGTTTTCACTTGGCTTGGATGTATGTGTACGTTTGAGACAATTTCTTTACCGCCTTGGTGAAGTATTATTTGGGCAGCATACAGGTTTTGCATTCTTCTTTGGTAAGAAACCAAGTTTGGGACAGTTTGGGAAAATAATTTTGATGTTGTCCTTTGCATTCACCCTTGGATCAACATTGTGGCAGTATGGTAATATTTTCTTGAAGTTAATTTGGGACCCTGGAATCATTTTTGGTTATGATTCTGAATTGATTTGATGGAGTTTGTGTTCAATTGCTTGAGGACAAACAATCTCAGGGGGATGTATTGTAATGTCCCTAATTTTTAATTATTAGGATTATACATAAAATGTGGTGTGTTAATGTTTATGTGGCTCGAATAAGAAAAAAATAATAAATAAAAGAAAATAAAAGGGGTTATAAGGGCTAACACCACATTAGGGAGTTATAAGGTTAATTTAGCTATTTTATTAAAATAAAATAAAATATAATTCTCAATGGAGAATTAGGGTTTTGGCTAATAAAAGGAGGCTTGGGCTTCATTCTACACATCCGGTTGTTATTGTAATTGATCTCTTTCTCTTGTATTTGGCTGCAAATTCATTTGCAATTCTTCTATGGATGAAACCCTGTAGAAGTGAACTCTTGTGGATGAAAACCTGCAAGAGTAAAGCCTTGAGGACGGAAACCCTCTTGGTTTAGAGGCAGAGGACGAAAACCCTTTTGAACCAGAGAGGCAAACTCATCCAAGGTTTGTATATGAGCTTGTATTGATCAATATTTGTGGGCAAAGTTTCAGCATTTCAGCCACTGAGGGCTTTATATCAGAAATTGATATCCAAATCAACATTCAAGGTTTTTTTGCATTTGTTTGGAGGGATTCCATTTTCCACAGGCCAGATATTGTTGGAGGGATTCTGTTTTCCACAGGCCAGATATTGTTGATTCGACTTCAGAATTGGATAGATAATTTCATGTCATTCATTTTGACAGGTTACACAACATGGTTACGTTAAGAAACGAAAAAGTTATGGCATTTTGAAGTTCGCCTGCCAGTCTAGATTTCTAATATCGTGCATGCCATAATTTCAAGCTGCAGCAAATTTTGAACTTGTTCTTCATCAGTTATTATTTCTTGCAAGTTAGAGACTTATGCAGTTCCTCGTTGATCAAATTTGTGAGTTAAAATATTGATTGTAATTGCCCTCTTTTCAGATTCAATAAAAGCAGTGTTTTAATAAAAAACTATGGTGTTTTTTCCATGATTATTGTGTTAGATAGATAGATCTGAGTGTGATTTAATTGATCCCTAAATTATTGCAAAAAAATTGATATTTCATTAGCTAGGGTTTGCTAAATTCAAATTAGGCACACTTCAGTGGTATTAGAGCAAAATACAATACCCTTTTAAGTAAAATACACAAAAAATAACAAACACCCAAAACTCAATTAGGGGCAGGACATTACAAATATGCTATGTACATAAAAAGTTACAAATAAAAAAAAATTATATAATTTATTATTAAATTCGTGTGCCTACATATGCCACCGATAAAGAAATAAAATTATCCCATGTGATTTAAGACTCTTTAATTCGCTAAATGTCCAGGTGGATTTAGGTTTAAACTTTGGTGGTGCAAGCAAAGAAAGTAATCTAATCTGAATCCTTTAAGTGTGGTCTAGATCGAAGATGATGGTATCTCAGGGGGTCAACAACAACAAGATGAAATAAGGGTTATAGGCCTCAAAATTCGAACGGGGTCAACAACAACAAGATAAGATAAAGAATGTAGCCTCTAAGGAATGTAGATGTAATCAATTATTTATATAATAAAAAAATAAAATAAAGTAAAATTAGCGTGTAAAAGTAAATTGTCGTTTAAGGATATGGTTAGCAACTACACTGTACAAGAGGTTCGTCGTGACATGCATTATTTATCATATCCCGCATGATTTGTCTTGTGCCATGACAGTTGGGCGACAATATCATCTTATTGTATGAATATTTTAAAAATAAGAGTAAATTTACAATTCTGGACTTTTTATAATAAGTTTTTTACACATATTGGTGAAAACTTAGAATGTCTTCGCGAGGCTTTTGAGCAGCTCTGAGAAGAGTGAAATGGGAGAAATCATCGGCGGCATCCGATGAAGCGAATTGCCGGAGCATTTGATAGTGTGGGCAATTCTGGCGCGGCTGCCGTGGGACTCCGTTTCTCGGCTGCGCGCCGTGTGCAGGGGATGGAACGACCTCCTATCCTCCAAATATTTCCTGCGCGGTTGGGCGGACGCCTCCGGCGAGCGGCATCCCCTGCTTATGCTCTGCATGCCCAAGAGCCAAATGCGATGCCTTCTCTACTCTTTCACCTCAAACTCCTGGCAGACGTTACCCCTTTCGTTTATCGAGGAAATTTGCGGCATCAATTACAATGGATCGGCCGCAGGGCTCATCTTGATGGACATCCCAACCTACTCCAACTTCGGCCACTCCTTTCCCCACCTCTCCGTCTGCAATCCCCTTAGCCGGAAACGGCTGCGGCTCCCCGAGATGGAGCCCGCGCTGGCAACGGTCATGGCCCGCGGGATTGTCAGCGCCGCCGCCGAGAATGGACGAGGCTTATAATAAGTAGTGTATGTGCTGCATTTCATTCAGTTGATGTTAACATATAATTCTCATCTTTAATAGTGTAACCACCTCTAAGAAAAGCTTGACACGACTAGAGTTAGGAGTGGATAGTTACAAGATGTGGTTTTAAATATTTGGGCATATAATATGCGGAAAACATTTGATCTGCATTTGTTGCTCCACAAAAATCTGGTCCTTTAGGAGAACGAGTGTTTGCAACTACTTCCTATGCTAGAGGAAGTTTTCATAGGTTTTAATTAAATTAAGTGATATTTTATGAAAAACATTATAGTGGTATGTTTTTTTGGGTTTTTTTTATTGAGAGATTCAAGTTCAAATTTTGATATAAGGGGACCAATATATCTTGTAAAGACCTATATTGTTAACTCAAAAAAAGATAATAAGGTGCAATGCATGTTTTGAGGGTTTGTAGAGACCTTTGGTTGAGGTTTATATAAATCAATTGATAAAGGAATGATGAAGCCTTGGATGGTGGAAAGAAAATTCCATGTTAATAGGACCAATATGCAAAATAAGCCAAATGATGTAGACTCCAAGGAGGGCCAAAATAACCATGAGCACACGCAAGTGTGTTGAGCAAGGTGCAGAAACAGTATTGTCATTGTTGTCAACACAGACAGATAGATTAGTTGATGCAGTAGACAGGAGTTCAGAGGTCAGTCAAAGCATGTACAGTGAATATCTAAGAAGACAGAAGTGGCCAACATTCAAAAGATCAAAGAAAAAGACAATTAAGAAAACTATCGCGATATCGTGACATGTTTGGCCGGAAAGAAAAACTGTCGCGATATCGCGACATGTTTGGTCGGAAAGAAAAACTGTCGCAATATCGTGACATATCGGAGGAGAGAGAAAATGCTGGCAAAACTGTCGCGATTTCGCGACATGTTCGAAGAGAGAGAAAGCGCAAAGAAAACTGTCGCGACTTCATGACATGTTGGACGAAAGATAAAAAGCGCAAGGAAAACTATCATGATTTCGCGACATGTTTGAAGAGAGAAAAAGCATAAGGAAAACTGTCGCGATTTAGTGACGTGTTCGGAAAGAAGGTGCAAGCAAAGAAAACTGTCACGTTTTCGCGACATGTTTGAAGAGAAGGCGCTTGCAAAGAAAAGTGTCGCGATTTCGCGACAATCTTCAAGAGAGGCAGTACGGACGAAAATGTGTCATGATTTTGCGACATGTTTGAGAGAAAGAGCTTGCAAGGAAAAGTGTCACGATTTCATGACAATTTGCAAGAGGAAGTGCTAAGGAGAAAATATGTCGTGATATCGCGACATGTCGGGTTTTCACGACCCGATGAGAAGAAAAGTGCTAAGGAGGAAAAATGTCGCGATATCGTGACATGTCGGGTTTTCACGACCTGAAGCAAAGAAAAGCACAAGGTAGCGAAAGTGTCGCGATTTCACGACATGTTCTATTTTCGCGAGCGAAAGGCAGAGAAAAGCACAAGGCAGCGAAAGTGTCACGATTTCGCGACATGTCATGTTTTTGCTGGTGTAAGACGAGAAGAGTGTATGGAGGTGAAAAGTGTCATGATTTCGTGACATGTCGTGTTTTCGCGGGTGCAAGCCAAGAAGAGTGCAAGGAAGTGAAAAGTGTAACGATTTCGCGACATGTCATGTTTTCGCGGGTGTAAGCCGAGAAAAGGACAAAGAGGCGAAAAGTGTCGCGATGTCGTGACATGTCATGTTTTCGCGAGTAAAAGACGAGAAGAGTACAAAGAGACAGAAGTGTCACGATTTTGCGACAGGTCGCAACAACATGATTATAGACAGTTAACTGAAGTAGAACGACAGTTACAGGGGCAGTTGCAGAGGAAAATTATGTAGCCAATATAAGAAGAGTCAACCGAAGTTAGTGTGACAGTTGCAGGGGTAGTTACAGATAGAAATCATGCAAGCTAAAATAAGAACAGTGCATTAAAGACAGAACGATAGTTACAGGGCACGTGACATAGTGAAACCGTCGAGCAACCGTTATACTGTCAGTCCGAAATAAGAAGATAGAACTATTAATAGGTTGCATGTAGAAATACTATGCTAAAAAGGAGTTACTCACAGAAGTGGCTATTGATAGACTGCATGAGTAAACACAAAAGTTAAAAATAGAGAGAAAAGCCTATTATAAAAGGAGGTCTACGTGAAGAATTAAGTTGCCGTTGAATGTGTGAAAGTGCTACCGAAAGAGGGTTAGAAGAGTGCTGTAAGAGAGCGACAAGCAGAGCCATAAGTGTTTACTATGTTTTGATAAATTGTAGACCAATCAGGGGTCTTGTAAAAGCGAAGGCATTTTTCATGTCATTGATATAGCTTTCAAAACTGTGATCCAAGTTGGTGCTTAGATAGGGGTTGGTGCTCCTTTCTGTTGGTGTAGATAAATCAAGGGTTGGTGCTCCTTCTAGTGGGTGCTGGTAAACGAATTGTAAAATTGGTGTTTTGCAAAGGCTAGATTTGGATCGTAGTCCAAGCAGTCATTCTTGAAGAGTAGCCAAATTGGTGAACCTCGTTACATTGTGTGTTGTGGTGTGCTCTCTTGTGATAATTGCTTTACCTACTTTTAAGTTCTTTTTGCTTCAGCTTTAAGAGTTGTAGATTTGAATTTAAAATAGCTACACTAATTCACCCCCCTCTCAGTGTCATTGTGAGAATATCAAAGTGGAACAAATAATATAAGTCAATGATCAAATCCTACTCCAAGAAGAGAAATCTGGAGATTTATTCGAGTTTAAAAAAATGAATCTTAAACAAAGGTAAAACCAAGGGTGCAAACACACAAGAGGTAGAGGACCGAATTTAAAACAACAAGCTAGAGTTATGTTGCAACCACTGGAAATTTCTAAAAAGGAGAATAAACTTGGACCATTGGAAAGTAATCAAGTAGGGACCAATGTTGCTAGTCATAGAAAGAAAATGAGTCGATCCCTGGTATGGGAAGAGATTCTGGTAAAAAATTGCCAAAGATGACCTTCCAAGATGCCTTAAGAGGTGGACAATTGTAAACAACTGCAACTAACAACACTAGGACATCCCGTAGACCATTGAGAATGCCCAAAATAAACCTATGAAACCAACCTTTAGGTGCATGAAAGCGGTGGCTGACTCTCCCATAGTCCAAATTCAAATTTCAAACATAGAACCTAGGATCAATGCTATGGAACATAGAGGATTAATCTACCGATATATGGATCTTTGTCCATGCCTCCTTGCTTTCAAGATATGGGTTGATATATAATGAAGAACTAGAGGTGATATAAATATTTTTACTTACCCCAATGGTTATTTCTTAGTTATTTTTTTGCTAATTAGGAGGATAGAGAATGAATTTTCCAGGGGGTCTTTGACTTTTAGGTAGGGCATGATTTTTCATGAAGCCATGGCATATCAAGTTCAAGGTATGAGAGGAAATGCCCTTAGTAGCCCTAGTCTAGGTGAGACTTTTGGGTTGCCATCTAGGATTTCAAACCAAGTTGTCTTCATGGCAATAGAAAATACTCTAGGATCTTATATGATGACAACATACAATACAAGTTGATTTGAACAATTTATCTATGTCACAATTGGTGTTCTCATTGACCTTTACAAGTCCTTGCTGAAAAACATTTTTTTATAGTTTGGGGAGGATACTTGGAAAAAAAACATGGACTATGAGAATATCCCCTCTAAGTATAGAATTTGCCATGAATATGGTCACCTAGCTAGGGATTACAAATATTAGATTCTGGAGCATGCACATGAGGAAACGAACTTTGATGGTTTTCAAATGCCTAAATAGAAGAACATACAGAGACAACAAACATCTAAAGAGCAAGCATTCATCTCTACCAATAAGTTTTCCAACCTCCCAATGGATGACGATGAGAAGAACATCATGGAGACATATCCTAAAAACTCATCTTCAATCCCTAAGAAAGGAACCAATAGTTGAAGAGATAAATCGCAACACTGAGCCAATTCTAGGTCTACCAAGTAGCCCATAAGAGCCCAATCCAACAGTTGAAGAGATCCCAAAGGAAACACAAAATCTAGAAGAAAGACAATGAATCAAATGGAGGAGCTCATAAAGAAATAGATAGTGGAAGTGACACCCAAGAATCTTTTGACAAGGTCATGGTGGTATTCTCACCTACACAAGGTTTGGAGTCCATCTTAGAACCAATAGGAGTGAGTCAGGAGTCTACTAAAAAGATGAAGCTAGACACACACCAAAGAGTAGGTAGAAAGACTACTCAACATCAAATAGGGAAATAAGGTGCAAAATTGATAGCAATGGGTAAGGTCAAGGATCTTACCCATATTTTTAGTCCATGTGCTTGATGAAGTGCATCACATGGAACATTCGAGGGCTTAAGGGTATCCTAGTAAGGCATAATGAAGTAAAATGAATGATACAATAACATTGTCAATAGATGGTTTTCATCAAATAAATTAAAATATCGATAGAAGAGATGCAAATATTTACCAAAAATAGTTGGCCTACGTGTAGGGTGGAATCCATAAGCTCCCAAGGATCATCTGGGGAGTGGCTTATCTTTGGGATCTAAAAGAGAGAGTGATAGACCAAACAATGGGAAGGTGGGGGATTCTAACTTTATTGATCCAAAGTAAACATTCCCCTTAGCATTGGTTGTCTCAATGTATACACACCTACTAGCTTAGATGAAAAATGACAACAATAGAGGAATGTATCTTATATTATCGATCATTTATCCAAAGATTGGTTGCTTGTAGGTGGAAATTTCAATACCATCATCTCATTGGAAGAGAAGATAGGGGGAAATCATACTCTAGATAGTAGTACTGATCTCATGACAAAGCATATTAGATCTATTCATTTGGTAGATGGCTTGGTCTGTTGAGAATTGTAGCTCGAACAGGAACTTCTTGCACAGGATTTAGTATGAACATGCTAGAAGTGGTTCGAGATATTTCTGATTCTATTTTGAAATTCACTTAAGTGATTTTTTATTTTTAAGTTCACTTAAGTGATTCTATTTTGTACTTCACTTAAGTGATTCTATTTTGTACTTCACTTAAGTGATTCTATTTTGATATTCACCTAAGTGATTTTATATTTTTAACCTTACATCTCAATATGAGATGAGATCTAATATTAGGGTTAGAGAGATTAGGGTTACCTTTTTCAAGTATAAAAGGAGAAGATCAAGAGTATTTTTGATACACAAACAAAAACACATAAAAGAATGGGAGGAGAACAGATTGTTGAAGGAAAAATACAAGCTTAGGAGAAGAAGAACAGTGCTTGCTGGCTAGAAAAGCAACAAGAGAGCATAAGTGTTCTGTTGTAGCTGTAGCCTCTTTTATTTGTAATATTTCAGGTTCAAAAATACATTTAACTTCTGTTGTTCACGTTGTTTATTTTTTCCAGCCATCTGTGTAACTGTTGCATGTTTGAATAAATTATTATCATATCTAATTTTTTTTAAATAACATAGGATAACAGTTAGCTAAGGTCTAGAAAATTTACATGGTATCAGATCTAGGTTCTGTGATTGAGATCCTCAAGTGTTTATAGTAGTAGATCACTACTGGATATTAAGCAAAAAAACAACAGTTAGGGTTTCAAGAAAAAAAAATAGCAGTTAGGGTTTCATTTTTTTTTGGCTTGAAGGACTAAGCTTAGTTGCAAGATTGTTTTTTTGAGTCCTTAATATTTCAACAGTTAGGGTTTCAAGAAAATAAAGAAAAAAATAGTTAGGGTTTCAAGCAAATAATAAAAAAAAGTAGTTAGCATTTCATATATTTTTTGGCTTGAAGGACTAAGCTTATTTGCAGGACTATTTTTTTCAGTCATTAATATTTCATCAGATCTCAAAAATGGCAGCAGCTAGCCTAAGATTTGAGGATAGATTGGAAGGTGCAAACAATTTTTTGCCCTGGAAAGTTAGGGTAATGTTATTATTGGAAGAGAATGATATCTGGGATATTTTCAAGGCTGATGTGACTTTGCCTATAGATACGCAAGAATTGGCAGCTCACACAAAGAAGGAAGTGAAGGCCAAGCGAATGATCTTGGATGCAGTGAAGGATCACCTGATTCCTCACATATCCGAGAAGACTAAGGCAAAGAAGATGTTCGATGCCATGGTTAGCCTCTACAAGAGCGAGAACATAAACAGGAAGATGATATTGTAGAACAAACTCAGATCTATGGATATGACCAGATCTGACATCGTTACCAGTTATTTAATAAAGATCACACATATTTGTGATCAATTAGCAACAATAGGGGAGAAGGTTGAAGACATAGAGTTGGTGAACGTGGCACTTAATGGTTTCTTAGTTTCATGGGAGCCATTTGTCAAAGACATTTGTTCTCGTAAGAACCTTCCTAAATTTGATAAACTGTGGGTTGATTTCATCCAGGAGGAGACTCGGATGGAGTCAAAGACCAACAAGAAAGGTGGTGACGATAACCTAGCTATTTTTGGGTAAACCAAGAAGGGCAAAGGTAAAGGACCCAAAAAGGGTGAGGTAAAGAATGAGGAGTCAAACTCACAGTCAGGGACGAAGGACTTGAGCAATATCAAGTGCTTCATTTGTCATAAGCATGGCCATTATGCATCACAATGTCCAGACAATAAGGGCAAAAGGAAGCAACAACAGATGCAGGTAGTAGCCTCTGTAGAAACTTAGATGAGTGAGTTTGCTACCAAATTTGAGAAGGATTTCTCATTGGTCTCTTGCCTTTCTACCAACATGGTTCCAAGGAATGCTTGGTATGTGGATAGTGGGGCATCTCGACACATGACATCAACCCAACAATGTTTTACTAGTCTACAAGAGTAGGACTCAAGGGTTCAGGTTGAGCTTGGTGATGATACCAAATATCTAGTTGTAGGAATTGGTACCATTACTTTTCGACTTCAGTCAGGGAAATATTTAGACTTTGATGATGTTTTTTTTTGTTTCAGGTATCAGGAAGAACTTGTTTTCAATTTCGGTTATGGAGGATAAGGGTTATGTAGTGGAGTTCAAGAACAAATATGTCCTTATTAGACTAAAAGAACCTAACCTAGAAACAATACAAGTAATAGGGGTTGGAGAAGGCAGTTTATACAAGTTTCAGTGTGAACCTGTTCGAGCCCTAGTTCATAGTAGTAGCAGCTTGTGTGATTTATGGTACAAGAGGATTGGGCACCTACATCATAGAGTGTTGCCTATTCTAAGGTATATAGTCACAGGTCTTACAAAGTTCAGCATTGAGCAACATGTAGTATGCAGAGGGTGCACACTTGGCAAGCATGCCAAGTCTGTTTTCCCAAACAATGAGCATAGGTCTAAGAAGATACTAGATCTAGTACATTTAGATGTTTGTGGATCGATGTCAGTAGCATCAATTTCAGGTAGCATGTACTATGTTTTCTTTATTGATGATTTCTCTCATGGAACTATTTTTTAAAGACCAAGGATGAAGTTTTTAGCAGGTTTTAGGAGTTCAAATTTCTAGTTGAGAACCAGACAAAGAAGAAGATCAAGGTCTTGAGATCAGATAATGGGGTGAATATACCTCTAAGGAGTTTGATGGTTTCTGCATGCAGGAAGGAATCAAGAGGGAGTTGACTATTCCATACAACCCACATCATAATGGGGTTACAAAGTGAAAGAATCGATTCTTCATAGGGGCTACTAGGGCCATGATTCATGACCAGGGCTTGCCAATGTTTCTTTTGGTAGAAGCATGCAATACAGTAGTCTACATCCAAAATAGGTGTTCTCATAGGATCTTGGAGGACAAGACACCAGAGGAGGCATTCATTGGTGTGAAACCAGAGGTGAGTCATTTTTGCATCTTTGGATGTCCAGTTTATATCCATTTTCCAGTAGATAAGAGGATCAAGTTGGAGCTCTCCATTAGGAAGGATTTATTTGTAGGATACAGTGAGACTTCAAAAGCTTATAGGGTTTATATTCCAAAGAAGAGGAAGACAATAGTGAGCAAGGATGTAAATTTTGAGGAGGACGTTGCATCTAGGAGAATGAGGAGTAAGAAGCTCCGAAGGTTGAGCCAGGGTCACCAAAGACACCAGTGGTTTTTAGTTAATAACAACCTTCAGGTGAGGAGGTGGAGACATTAGCCCCTTCCAGTTCTATCAGGAGACCTAAATGACTTACATAGACATTGAGAGATGTTGAGGAGTATGTTGATGCTCCTAGAAACATGATTAGGGAAAGCAGACATCCAAGGAAGTTTTCAAGCTACATGGCATTGATGAGTAACATCATAAATTTAGAGCCTACCAGTTTTTATGAGGCAACATACCAATAGGTTTGGTGGGATGCCATGGTGGAGGAGTAGACCTCCATCATGAAAAATGATATTTGGGACATAGTGCCAAGATCGGAGGAGAAGTTAGTTTTGAGTTCCAAGTGGCTCTACAAAATTAAGCATGCTGCAGATGGCATCATCAAGAAGTTTAGGGTAAGGTTTGTGGCGATAGGGTTATCCCAGAAAGAGGGAGTGGACTATGAGGATACTTTTGCTCCAGTAACCAAATATACTTGCAGTAGAGCAGTTATGTCTTTAGCTTCATCTATGGGATGGCAGATTTAGAAAGGAGCCATAAAGCTCGAGTATATTCCCATAGATCAGTAGGTAGCTGATATTATGACCAAGCCCTTAGTGAAAGGGAAGTTTGAAGCATTTAGAGATAAACTTGGATTGGTGCAGAATTCCTTCCTCGCTAAGAGGGAGTGTTGAGAAATGTATCTCGGACAGGAAATTCTTACACAGGCTTCAGTATGAACGTGCTATAAGTGGTTCAAGACATTTCTGATTCTATTTTGAAATTCACTTAAGTGATTTTATATTTTTAAGTTCACTTAAGTGATTCTATTTTGTACTTCACTTAAGTGATTTTATTTTGATATTCACTTAAGTGATTTTCTATTTTTAACCTTACATCTCAAGATGATATGAGATCTAATCTTAGGGTTAGAAATATTAGGGTTATCTTTTTCAAGGATAAAAGGAGAAGATCAAGAGTGTTTTAAATACATAGATAAAGACATAGAAAAGAATGGGAGGAGAACATATTGTTGAAGGAAAAATACAAGCTTAGGAGGAGAAGAACAATGCTTACTATCTAGAAAAGCAACAAGAGAGAAGTGTTCTGCTGTAGTTGTAGCCTCTTTTATTTGTAATATTTTAGGTTTAGAAATATATTTAACTTCTGCTGTTCACGTTGTTTATTTTTTCTAGCCATCTATGTAACTGTTGCATGTTTGAATAAATTATTCTCAGATCTGATTTTTTAAAAAATAACATAGGACAACAATTATCTAGGGTCTGGAAAATTTATATTGTCTAGCAAAAGGCAAAGCCCAACATACATTCTAGAAATACTAGATGGGTTTATGTTATCAAAGGATTTTTTGAGCAATGGATATATTCCAAGAGCACAAAGATTGAACAATGCAAGATTAGATCATTTACCAAAGTTGGTGGAAGTGTGAAATACTAGGCCTAGTCGTGCTCCTTTTAGATTCTAGCTAATACGGTTTCAAGATAATAGTTTTCGAGATAAAGGTTCAACAATGGTGGCAAGAGGGTAAAACCATGCATGGTACAAATATGTACAACTTTGTTAAGAGGATTCAATACCTTGAGTCCAAATTGAGAACATGCAACTGAGAGTTTGATAACATAAAGGAAAATAAATGGCATATCTTAACCAAAATTGAGGACCTAAATGAGAAAATATGAACAAATGACACTATTGAGATCCGAAGCAAGGAGGTAGTTAGGCTTACTATTCAGCTGGTGGAATGGGACAAAAGAGAATATATTCTATGGAAGCTAAAATCCAAGATCCAGTGGCTCCATGAGGGAGATAGGAACACTAGCTTCTTCCATAAATCTCTCCTAGCAAGTGAGTCACACAATTTCATCTCATACTTGAAAACAACAATGGGCGATTCAATATACACATGGGATGGGATGAAAGATATAACAAGAGAATATTTTTTCCAACTCTTTAAGGTATAACCATTGAATCAAGAGGAACAACAAGAAGTACTCCAAGAGATTATTTCTCTTATCACAAAGGAAGATAATGTAACTTTGATTGCCCCAATTATTGCCAAAGAACTATAGTAGGTAGTTTTCATGATGCAAAAAGGTAAAAATCCAAGTCTAGATGGATTTCCCATAGAATTCTACCAAGAATTTTGATATATGCTTGAGGAAGAACTGTTGGAAGTGGTAGAAGAGACTAGGATAGCCAGTGTGGTGCTCAAAGAGGTGAACAAGACATAATATCTTTGGTTTTAAAAATCAAGGAGTCTAAACACATCTCTAGCTTCCAACCAATAGTCATTTATAATGTCTCATATAAAATTTATCACTATGATCATGATAGAAAGGTCAAATATCTTCTTCACAAAATTATTTCTTCGAATTAGGGTGGTTTTGTGGGAGGAAGACCAATCTTGGATGAGATAGTCTTAACTCAAGAGTCCATCCATGGTATTTAAAAATACATTTTTCCTTTAGTTGAAATGATACCATCCTCCCTAAAGGTGCACATGTATTCAAATTATTGTTTCATTGATTTCTAACATTATTATTCTCACAAAGAATACCCCTTCTAAGTTCTTATATATCTCTTCCACTAGCATCATTTTTAAGAGGTTTTATAGATAGGGAAAAGAATAACGTAACAAGATAAATAAACCCTTTTTGATAAGAGATCCAATTGATCTAATGACAAAATTAAGTTTTTTTATAGAGCTAAAAAAATGAAATTCTCTATGAATTCTAGAATTTATCACCAACTTGGCAAATTAGATACCATGTTAAATCTGAACATGACATTGATACTAAATGAAGAGAGCTAAACATAACATGAAGTGAAAAAAATAAATATGCAAACACAAAACAAGAGAATAACAAGGGAAAAAATCCCTTTGGGGGATATCTAGACATACCACTTTTTTCCATTAGCAATCTCAAATAATACTACATTACATATTCTACAAGGCAAACCCTAGCATCTATCACTGCCAACTCACATGTGCATGCAAGGTGACACCTTATCCTTACATATTGAAACCTCATCCTTGGACTTAAATCCATATTAAAAATGTGTGGTTACATAGGCATTAAGCATTTAATGCCAACATCCCTCCCTTAATTACATATTTGTAATTATTTAGTACAAAAAAGTATTTTTAATACAACCCTTCATAGGCACAAGCTAAAACTAGTTCTTTCAAATACAAGTAGCATTAACTTGTTTACTTCTAGACTCTAGATCTATAACTTCCACCAATTATATCCAATCATTTCAAGACCTCGCCACCCTACAAGCTACCTCCATCCTTTGAAAAACATTAGCTTCACCTGTTACCCTCAGCCATATATTGACAAGGTAAAAAAAAGTGCCAAATAAAAAATATTTGAATACAAATAAAATATAGTGCCACCACTGAAGCTCACTAGATCTACCACTGTCAAAGCTCACTAGATTTATCACTGTCAAAGCTCACACTCATAAAAAATAAATATCTGAATACAGATAAAACATAGTGTCACTATCAAAGTTCACCAGGTCTATCATTGTCCAAGCTCACCAGATTTTCCACTATCGAAGCTCATCAAATTTATCATTGTTAAAGCTCACTAGATCTATCATTGTTGAAGCTCACTAGATCTATCACTGTCGAAGCTCACACATAAAAAATAAAAATTTGAATACATATAAAATATAGTGTTACTATTAAATCTCACTAGGTTTACCACTATCAGAGCTCACTAGATATTTTGCTAGTGAAGCTCACTAAATATATCATTTTTGAAGCTCACTAGATTTGTTGTTGTTGAAGCTCACTAGATTTACCGTTATCAAAGCTCACTAGATCCATAATTACAAAATCTCAACAAGATTTAAATATAAAACCCTAGGATGAAAAATCGTTAATCTAGATTTGCCATTATCGAAAATCACCAGATCTACTATTGTCAAAGCTCACCAGATCTACTGCAAGTCATAAATCCTTACATATCTTCATATAATTTCATAAACTACCCAAGTTAAAAACCATAGGCTTTAATACCAAATGTTAAATCTGACCATGACATTGAAAATAAATGAAGAGAGCTAAACATAACAAGAATCGATAAAAATAAATATGCAAACACAAAATAAAAGAATAACAAGGGAAACCCCCCTTGGGGAATGTCTAGAAATCACCTATGGGGGGGTTTCCCTTGTTATTATGAGAAAAAGGTCTTGATAAACTAAATCTAGAAAAACAATAAATACATAATCAAAGGAAAAAAGAAGATAACGTATACACACATAACACAATATTTCACCTAGGAAACCCTTATGATAAAAAACCCAACACAATAATATCTCCTTATTGTATAAACTTAATTGTCTCCAATACAATAATGTTCATATCTTATCTTTATTAAAATCCTAATGCAAGTGCAATTAAATAACAACACAAGAACAAATTTTACAATACCATGGGTAAAACACCATGGGTTCAAATATTTAACCCTAAACAACCCATATGGGTCTAAAAATAGCTTAAGAAACCCTAAAACCTTTGCCAAGGGCTATTGCCCTCAAAGCCCTGCTTGGGGCTTGGCTTCGCCCCAAACCCTGATGAGGATACATGGAGAGTGTCCACAACATTTTAGAGTTAATACCGCTAGAATAAAATAAAATATTCAACATATTTCCAACATACCCTTCTATTCAATTGCAATACTCTTCTACATGTGATGCAACCCATTGGTGTGAATTATTATTTGAACATACTCCTTTCATCTTTTAGTTGTCATTATAATTTTTAAAGGTCCAACTAAAAAAATTGAAATCCTTGTAGAGGTCATTCTTCTTTTAATAAGGTATTTTATCTATCTTGGAATAGATATAACATCTATAATTGAACACCCTTAAAGTTTTCATTGGTGCCAAGGTACTAATAATTCTTACATATTCAAATAACCCAATCATTTATCCAATTCTAAATAAGCTAATATTTTAATAAAAAATCTTTATTTTTATCTTGAAAAATTTATTATATTAATGTTCAAAAGCATGCTTTAAAATATTTTCAATTAATTCAAAACATAAATTTTAAGTGTATTTATTCAAATTGTAATTAGTTCAAATGACAATGTTTTTTATTAATTTTGTTTCCACTATCTTTGTTTAATTTTTTTTTTTTGTAAAAAAGAATTTATATTACGAAATTCAAATAGAAGAGATACATCATCTGTCTTTCCACAGACACAAGCTTTTGATCTAAGATTTAGCAGAAGATGTAATGTTACATTCTCTATCAACTAATCTACTATAGTAACCCATGTATAATAGGAACAACCTAATACAATGAATTACAAAACTAAATACATCTAATGTTGCTACCATCAAGAGATAGGATAGAGAGAAGATCTTCCCTAGTCCATGTTGCCCACCATCTAGGGGGATAGCCATAACAAGTGAGGTTGCCTTTGTCTAGAGCCCAGTTGGCCATCACATCTACAACTCTATTTTGTTCTCTAGGGATGTGATTGTATTCCATAGACAAAAATCTTGTTTGTACCATCTGAATCTTCTCTACAATTCTCCTTAGTCTCCAATCAAGCTTCCTATTCTCCCTTGGATTCTTCAGATGGTTGATCATGACTTGTGAGTCAGATTCTATCTGGACCTTCTTCTAGCCTACCTTAACTGCCTCTTAGAGCCCTCTAAGGATGCCACAACCCTCTGCTAGGTTGTTGGAAAGAATGCCAAGATTCTCTACAAAGGTGAAAACTAGGGTCCCATTCGATTGTCTTCCTATCCCTCCCACACTAGCTCTTCCTGGATTCCCCCATGATGCTCCATCTGTGTTAATTTTTCCCTAATCCTCTAGGGGAGGCTGCCACTTTCCCTTTCTAACTACTTTTGGGTGCCTTATGGTTACCATTTGTTGATTAACAACCTTAGGAATAATTTTTAATCTGCTCATGATCTGTTCCAATTGTTGGTGGGGTTCCTAGGGATACTTCAACGTATGTTGGACTATCTCTACTATGTTGGTTGTGGTCTTTTGCCAAATATAGTGGATGTCCATAGACTCTTGTTTGAATATGTGGTTGTTCCTTTCCTTCCATATGTTCCAAAGTAGGAGAGTAGTTCCTACCCATACTATCTACCTAACATACTGGTCTACTCCATCTTGTGTAGTCCATTCCCTCCACATATGCTCTAGGGTGGTAAAGCTAGACCAATTAATACCAAGTAAGATAGCCATCATCTTCCACAACTTTGAGGCTACAAGACACTCAATAAATAAGTGGCAGAGTATTTCGAGGTTCTCCCCACACATCTCACACCTAAAAGGACCATGGTAGCCTCTTTTCATAAGTTGTTCCCCTGTTAGTACCCTTTTATGTAGAAGAAGCCAAATGAAGAATCTCACCTTAGGCCATAAATTTTGTGCCCATATTTGTTTGAATAAGTCTCAAAGTGGGTTAGGAGTACTTTGGCATAGAATTGCATATCCACGTGCTACTGTATACTCCCCCTGACTCATGTTGCCCCATCCAAGGGAATCCTCCACTTGAGACCAAGAAAGTGATCTCATTTGTAGAGTTTGTTGGATATCCATCTTCTGCCTCTCTAGGATTTGAATTGGCCATTTGGCTGTGGGGACCTAGTTTCTCCCAACTTCAGAATTTCTAGTCTGGTACCTGTAGTATTTTTCTACTTTTATCCAATTTGCTCTATGTAGCTGCTCCATGAAAGGTCTCCACTCTAGAAATTGAGCCACCAAAGGTTGGTGCCCATCCCAAGAGTCTATCCAAAAGTTTACATGTTGACCATTGTGAATTATCCAAAAGAGCTCCTTCTTTATCAGCTCCTCTCCTGTCCTCAAAACTGCTAAGATGGGGGATCCTCTACTAGGGAGTTGGTGGCGAATAATGGCTGTTCAAAATTTTATTTTTTGCATATTTAGCTCTCAGATTTTGGGCCCATAGTGCATTGGGGTTGTTCAACATCCTCCAATACAACTTAGTTGCTAGTGCCTTGTTGTTCTTGACTGTTGATCTAAATCCTAGTCCCCCTTCATGTTTGTGAAGGCATAAAGTTTCCCAATGCACTAGTGCCCATTTCCTTTCCTCCTTAGTGCCCCTCTAGAGGAATTGATGATTTATTTGATCCAACTCTCTTAGCACTACCTTGGGAATGTCCAAAACTATGGAGACATAAATAGGTATAGATTGAAGGACTGATTTAACTAGGGTTATTCTTCCCCTTGATGATAGCCATCGATTAGTCCATTTTTCTATTTTCCTTTTTACTTTATCCACTAGCCAAGCCCAATCCTCCTTTTGTCTCCTTGTTTTAAGAGGAATGCCTAAGTAGGTGATGGGAAGGGAGGTCTTCTGGTATCTTAGTTTATCAAGAACCATGATCTCCTATCTGGGTGAGCAGTGGAAGAAAATGACTTTGGACTTTTCCTCATTGATCTGTTGCCCTATGGCTCTTGAGAAACAACTTATAATATGTTTGATTCTTGAGGCTTCCTTCATTGTTGCTTTCCCTAACAGAGTAAAGTCATCAACAAACTAGAGATGAGTGATTGGTTTGGCTCCATTTGCAATAGTGATTCCTATTAATGTTTGGTTTTCCCTGTATTTGGCCATTGTCCTTCCCAGGCATTCAACCAAAATGATGAATAAATATGGGGAGAGGGGATCTCCCTACCTAATACCTCTGGATGCAGTGAACAATTGTGAAGGGCAAAATCATTGATCAAAACTAAATAGGACACCAATGAAATACATCCCTTGATCCAATCTGTCCATTCCTATGAGAAGCCAAATTGACCCATTACTTTGAGGAGGAAATGCCAGTCCACCCTATCATATGCTTTGGATAAGTCTAATCTGATGAACATGGATGGGGATTTTTGTGCTTCCATGGAGTGAATAGCCTCTTGAGCCAAAACTATCTCATCCACTATTTATCTACCTTCCACAAAACCACCTTGTTCTAGTGAGATAATCTTATGCAGAAGTGGTTTGAGCCTCTTCACCATTACCTTGGTGATTATTTTGAGCAAGACATTACATAAAGCTATTGGTCTAAACTCGGTAATGTGCTCTGCATCTTGTGCCTTTGGGATCAATGCTATATATGATTTGTTGATTTCCTTCAACACATATTTAGCTTTCCTAGCTTCCTCAACCACATCTAGAAGGTCCTCATGTAGGATATCCCAAAATTCTTGGTAGAATTCAATGGGGAATCCATCTAGCCTAGGAGTCTTTCCTTTCTACATTTTGAAAACCACCTGTTGTAACTCTTTGGTAGTTACTAGTGTAGTCAAAACTAAATTGTCCTCCTCTGTTATTAGTGCAGGTATCTCCTATAACACTTCTTGTTGGGCTTCCATATCTAGAGGTTCTACTATGAATAGACTCACAAAATAGTTTACTACAATAGACCTCATACCTTCCCATGTGTGGATAGTATCTCCTACTTTTGTTCTCAAGGAGGGTATGAAGTTGTGTGATCTATGGGCTAGAAGAGATTTGTGGAAGAATCCTATGTTTTGATCCCCCTCTTGGAGCCATTGGATTCTAGATTTTTTCTTCCATAATAACTCTTCCCTTTTTTCCCATTCCTCTAGTTGGGATGTAAGTCTAATCTCTACCATACTCAGACCCTCTATGAGGCCATCCATGTGGATCTGTTCATTCAAATATTTGAGTTGGGCTATCACTTCCAAATTTTTCTTCTTGACATCTCCAAACTCTTCCCAATTCTAGGTCCTTATCTTGGATCTAATGTACTGAAGCCTCCTCACAAAGTAGTACATCTTGGTTCCATGTTGAGGTTTGACTTCCTTCCACCATTGCTGCACTCTAGACCTAAAAGAGTTATCTCTAAACCACATCAGTTGGAATCTAAATGGCAAGTGTCTAGCCTTGGATTTCCATAGTTCTATCATGATTAGCCAATGATCTGAGCCTACATTGTTTAGGATCTTCACCCTAGGAATGTTCCCATGAATTAGAAAATTTTTTCTAATAATAGGATATATCTAACCTTTCCAAAATGTAGGTCGACCATTACCTCCTATTAGACTATGTCATTAGACCATTGTTTGGTCTGACATCCTCAAGATGAAGGTTTTTTATGAATTCCTTAATGAGGTCTGTGATATCATCTAAGCTAAAATTTCCTCCCAAATTTTCTTCAAGGGATAGGATGGTATTAAAAAATTCTCCTGTAGACATGAAATATAGATCCATTTAAGTGAATCATTTTCTTTATATCCATAGTTTTCTCCTTGGAAAATTAAGGTCCTCTTTGAGCTAAATTTTCCTCATAAAATATCATCTTTTCCTATCAAATCCTATACCATTGGATCATTCTCAAAAATATATTTTCAACGGTATATAATATGTCCCATTATGACACTGTTTGGTCCCCTAAAGTTCCAAAAAACTGCACATGGGTCTAGCTATTGTGAAATCATGGTCGACCCTTATAGGGCATAATTTTGCCTAGCTAGGGTTTTCTATTAGAAAATCCTAATTTTTAAGTTGGCATATTTTAGACATAATATTTTATTGGTTTTTCCCACCCATTCTTCTATCAAATCCTATATAAACAAAGGGTTTATAGTCTTCTTTTCTACAACACAACAACAAGAAATTTTCTCCAAGTGATTTTTGTAAGTGCTCAAATCAAGTTTCCAAATAAGCCAAGTGATATGTTGAATATTTCTAAGCATTTTGGAGTCTCTTTTTTGTTGCATTATTTATGTGATTGCTATTTTTTGGTGGGCAAGTGTTGATGCCCTAAGGAGGAATATGCTACTTGGAGGTCTCCATACTTTGGTCTACTTTTTTGCTTTCACTAGGTTGTTTTTGCTCTTCTACATTTGCATATTAGTTAGATTTTTATTTTTTAGTAGTTCACATGCATCATTCGACGGTTTTTCCCCTCTACTATGATATTACACCCAGTAATTCTAGGGCACGATTTTGCTATTCTAAAAAATCATGATCGCTCCGTATGGGGTGCAATTTTGCACAATATGAAATTGTAGGTAATTTGTTGTCACTAAACCCTAGGTTTAAATTTCATGCTAAATTTTTATCGTAGTAGCACATTTTGTTCTCTATTCATCATACTGCTATGATACATTATATTTTTATTTTCCATCTTCCAAAGGTTAACTTTCACTTTTGTGTTTCAAAGGTTAGCTAAAAGGATCTAGGGGGATTGATTGTTGCACCTCCAAGAATTGTTATACAGAGGCCTAAGAAGGCTCCCTAATGCTGATCATATTCTTTCAAGTGTTTGTGAAGCTATTTTGTAGGAATAGAAATCATGGAATATCACGGGATGAAAGAGAAATCTAAGATTAACCATAAAATGAGATAAGTGTTATGATATATCTATAGGATGTTTGTTGTATGATTTCTATTTCTATCAAAAACCTAGATTATATTTAAAAGAGAAATATCTATTTGGTTTTCTAGGAATTTTAAAAGACAAAAAGCATATAGTGAGCATTTAGGGTTTAATATTGTTTGTGCATCTTCCCTTGGATCCTTTCTTAAAAGATTTCATTTTGTAATCCTAGGGTTAGAGATCATTCAAACAAAGAATCATTCTAGGGTTAGCTCTTTCCTTCTTGCATATTGTGTATTCTTGTATTGTCCTTTTGATTTCATTCTCTAGCTATAGAAAGGCCAAACCTAGGTGTATGCTCAATTGAACACATTAAACATATTCCACCTTGGACTTGAAGTTATTCCTAAAACTATTTCTATTGAATCCTTCCTCCCCCACACCAAGTGTAGGGTTACAATGACAATAGTGATCACCTCAAGGCTTTCCAATGGATCCAGCCTTGAGAATCGTATGTTGGTGCATGGTTTTCCTACTTTACATATTTGGTGAACACAACATGAACACCTCATTTTTCTTTTAAAACTTTAAACAAAATCACTAATTCTGTTGTTTAGATAAAAAAATATTAAAAACATCCTAAATTTTTCTTGTTTGTTTTTGTTGGTCTTTAGTTTTCCTCCTTTTCCACTCTAGCCCTTTTCTCTTTCTCCTAATGGCTTCCAACCTTAGGAGTGGGCGAAGGCTTCTAGGGCTTGATGAGATTTTCCAAGAAGATGATCAAATTAATAGAGAAAATCATAATCTAGAAGAAGAGGAAAATTAAGAAATTGGAAATGACCTTGATCCTATTAAGGGGCCCAATGGGAACCTTATCTTTGAAGCATTTGAACATGTTTGAAACTTTTTCAAGCATCATAAGGATACCTTGGTTAAAGCTATGGAAGAGGAAGACCAAATCAATAAATTTGGAATATCTCATCAAGATATTCATAATGATCCCTTAAGGGAATATTTGAATCTTAGTAATCTTGTCCATCAACCAACTTATGCCACTACTTTAAACATTGAAGAGAGTCTACAAGTACCTCCAACTACTAGTCTCACTCAAGATTATTTTTAACCCCTCAATCTGCTAAACTCAATATTTTTGCTTTTATTCCACCAATTGTTAGTTATCCTCTTCAGCAAGGTACCACATATCACAATAGTATCAATACCTCCAACATGTACCAAGTACCCGTTCAACAATCTACCTATACCCCTCCCTTAGGGAATCTAGGGGCATCGCACAACAACAATATTGAGGTGCAAAATTTAACAAATATGGTAAAACAATTGGTTTCAAAAGTGGATATGATCCAACATTCTAGTTTCACGTACAACTATAAAGAAATGTGCAATCAACCCTTAGACCCTATTATTGCTACTAGATATTATCCCAAGCATTTTTCCTTATGGATTCTACCTATATATATGATGGAGAGCCAAAATTACTCATCCCAAATTCTCATTCAAAAACTTGGAAAAATTTACAAAAATGGCAGCAATCTGCCAAACAAACTCCTTTATTCCGAAAGATAGTTTATTTTTTTTTCTTACAACATTTCCCGCCCTGGAAGAAAAATAGCCCAAACAGGTCCAGAATGGCCCTCTTGCCTTCAAATCTGCAACTCTATCTCCGTAGTTTTTCGACCCCTTGTGCATGCCTTTGCTTCCCCCTTTTAAAATTTTTGGCGTGACTCTCCGTTTCCCTTTTTTGGCCCTTCATTTCATTTCCCGTGCCTCTTCGTTGTCTTGGCTTTCGAAACATTTTTTTTTCGACTCTTGGTCTTCGTCTGCTTTCATTGCACCTTGGTGCCACGTGTTGTCTAGTGCTGCCACTGTAGACTCTATCCACCTATCAACCAATGATGACGTTCGGTATACCCACCGCTCGATAATTTCCTCTGTAACGGCCCCTGTAACCGCCTGCCCTTTTTTTTCTTTTGGTCACGAAAATGCGACATGTCGCGATATCGCGACACTTTTTTCTTCTTTGCCAACATGTCGCGATATCGCGACACTTTTTCCTTCTTCCTCTTTCTCTTCTCTTTTGGTCACGAAAATGCGACATGTCGCGATATCGCGACACTTTTTCCCTCTTGCGCCTTCTCTCGTCTTTTGGTCGTGAGAATGCGACATGTCGCGATATCGTGACACTTTTTCTCTCTTGCGCCTCCTCTCGTCTTTTGGTCACGAAAATGCGACATGTCGCGATATCGCGACACTTTTTCTCCTTGCGCCTTCTCTCGTCTTTTGGTCACGAAAATGCGACATGTCGCGATATCGCGACACTTTTTCTCCCTTGTGCCTTCTCTTGTCCTTTGGTCATGAAAATGTGACATGTCGCGATATCGTGACACTTTTTCTCCCTTGCGCCTTCTCTTGTCTTTTGGTCATGAAAATGCGACATGTCGCGATATCGCGACACTTTTTCTCTCTTGCGCCTTCTCTCGTCTTTTGGTCATGAAAATGCGACATGTCGCGATATCGCGACACTTTTTCTCTCTTGCGCCTTCTCTCATATTTTGGTCGCGATAATGCGACATGTCGCGATATCGTGACACTTTTTCTCTCTTGAGCCTTCTCTCGCCTTTTGGTCATGAAAATGCAACATGTCATGATATCGCGACACTTTTTCTTCTTTGCCGACATGTCGCGATATCGCGACACTTTTTCCTCTTTGCGGTATTTTGCTTTCCGTTGGATGCTCCTGCATCAGACAACCGGGGTGGATTGAGAAGTGACCTTCACTTCTATGTTCTGTCACCTTCTTTTTCAACATCTCAAAACTTGCAAAATCTTTAGCCTCAGCACTGCTCTTTTCTCCTTTATCCATCGTTCTCAACTCAGAAGCATTCCTTGGACTACTCCCACATACAATCTGGAATGGTGATTTACCAGTACTCCTGTTGACAGTCCTATCTAGAGTAACTGGGGCTGTACAAGCTCTCCAAGCTTCAACAAAATCTGGGTCTTCAGGGTACAAACCCTTAAGTTCTTCAAACCCCACAACTTCCACTCTCATTGTTGTCAGCAAACTCTTTTCATCCATCTCCTTCAGTGGCTTTAGTTTATGGCGCACTCCTTCATTTGTTAGGGAGTAAGTGTTGGCATGTCCATCATGGACTACACGACGATCAAACTACCATGGTCTTCCTAACAGCATATGGCAAGCATCCATAGGCAAGATATCACACAGGACCTCATCCTGGTATCTCCCAATATTAAACTTGACTAAGGACTATTCACTGACCAATGCCCTATGGTCCTTCCGCAACCACGCAATCCGGTATGGATGCGGGTGTCTCCTCCTCTCTAGTTGTAACTTAGTAACCATTTCTTTAGAGACCAAGTTATCAGTACTACCATTATCTATAATAACATTACAGACCTTACCTGAACATTTGCACCTTGTGCGAAACAGGCTCCTCCTCTGGTCTGGTTCTTTCTCCTCATTCAACAAGGTTCTCCTTGTGACCATAACTTCTCCTCTCTTTGCCTCCTCAGAATGTTTTGATTCAACACCTTCATCTACTACAGTAGCTCTGGCATGACCCTCAGGTCTCTTATTCATCCTCTCTTGGTGTTGGGGACACTCATATGCCCGATGTCCCTCTTCCCCACAATGGAAATAGGTTCCACGAAATCCTCCTCTTCCATACCCACGTCTAGATCTACCTCTTCCTCTTTGGTAACCATTGTTCTGATTACGGGATCTGTAATCATTATCTCCCTTCTGATCCTGACTTTTGCTAGCTTCTTCTTTCTTCTCATCTCGTCCTCCATCTATTCTTCCACCAGTTCTTTCTCCATGACCTCTTCCTTTCTGCTTACCCTCAAACCTTCTGTTCAGCTTCTCTTCAACTTTTAGAGCAAACTGGTAAGCATCCTCAATGGTGCTCATCCTAACCAAACTCAACTCTTCTTGAATACTGGTTCTCAATCCATTGATGTAATGGGCTACCTTCTCCTTGTTAGCCTTAGAATGGCCAGTTCTTATTGAGATCTTGTAAAACTCCTCTGTATATTCTTTGACAGATTTGCTTGACTATCTCAAACTCTGCATTTTCCTCAACAGATCCAATTCGTAATCTGTAGGAATAAACTGCCTCTTCAACTTCTCTACCATTCGATCCCATCTGGTTATCTTTTCCTTTTCTCTCCTATTTATTTCTAGTTGCACTTCTTTCCACCATATGCTAGCATGGCCTTTCAACTTTGTTTTTGCAAACTTGATCCGATCTGGATCTACAACCTCCTCATACTCAAAATACTCCTCCATATCATTGATCCAATCAATCAACTCCTCTAGATTGAGATTCCCAGAATACATGGAGACATCAAACTTTGGCTTCTTCCCGATCCAAGATATGGCCCTAAATAATCTAGCTTCTACAGGATCCATTGCTTCTTCTTCATCTGATGGATCATCAACCTCCCAAGCTTCATCTTCACTATGGTCTTCTCTCCTTGGCTCAACCCCTCTTCGCAACTCCTCTTGCAGGGCTTGCACTTGCCTCTGTAAAGCTTTGAAATCTCCTTTCGGTACCACATTTCTCCCACCACCATGGTTTCTTCATGGAGGCATTCTTCCTCGCTCTCTTCTCACAACCCTTCCACAGATCTTGGTGCAAACTGCCTCACTTTCGGTGATCTGCTCACACACTCAGGAACCCTAAGCTCTTCCACAGATCCTGGTGCAAACTACCTCACTTTCGGTGATCTTCTCACACACTCAGGAACCCTAAGCTCTTCCACAGATCCTGGTGCAAACTGCCTCACTTTCGGCGATCTACTCACACACTCAGGAACCCTAAGCTCTGATACCACTTGATGGAGAGCCAAAATTGCTCATCCTAATTCTCATTCAAACAACTTGGAAAGATTTACAGAAAATGGCAGCAATCTGCCAAATAAACTCCTTTATTCCCGAAAGATAGTTTATATTTTTTTCTTACAGCATTTCCCGCCCTGGAAGAAAAATAGCCCAAATAGGTCCAGAATGGCCCTCTTGCCTTCAAATCTGCCAAACTCTGTTTTCAGCAGTTTTTCGACCCCTTGTGCATGCCTTTGCTTCCCCCTTTTAAAATTTTTGGCGTGACTCTCCGTTTCCCTTTTTTGGCCCTTCATTTCATTTCTCGTGCCTCTTCGTTGTCTTGGCTTTCGAAACATTTTTCTTTTCGACTCTTGGTCTTCGTCTGCTTTCATTGCACCTTGGTGCCACGTGCTTGTCCAATGTTGCCACTGTAGACTCTGTCCGCCTGTCAACCAATGATGACGTTCGGTATACCCACCGCTCGATAATTTCCTCTGTAATGGCCCCTATAACCGCCTGCCCTTTTTTTTCTTTTGGTCATGAAAATGCGACATGTCGCGATATCGCGACACTTTTTCTTCTTTGCCAACATGTCGCGATATCGCGACACTTTCTCTTCTTTGCCAACATGTCACGATATCGCGACATTTTTTCTTCTTTCCCTTTCCGTTTGCGTTTTATTCTTTGCCAACATGTCCCGATATCGCGACACTTTTTCCTCTTTGCCACTGTCTATCGTGTCACTTTTCTTCTTTGCCAACATGTCGATATCGCGACACTTTTTCCTCTCTTCCACTTTCTCTTCGTCTTTTGGTCGCGAAAATGCGACATGTCACGATATCGTGACACTTTTTCTCTCTTGCGCCTTCTCTCGTATTTTGGTCATGATAATGCGACATGTCGCGATATCACGACACTTTTTCTCTCTTGCGCCTTCTCTCGTCTTTTGGTCGTGAAAATGCGACATGTCGCGATATCGTGACACTTTTTCTCCCTTGCGCCTTCTCTCGTCCTTTGGTCACGAAAATGCGACATGTCGCGATATCGCGACACTTTTTCTCCCTTGCGCCTTCTCTCGTCCTTTGGTCGCGAAAATGCGACATGTCGCGATATCATGACACTTTTTCTCTCTTGCGCCTTCTCTCATCCTTTGGTCGCGAAAATGTGACATGTCGCGATATCGCGACACTTTTTCTTCTTGCGCCTTCTCTCGTATTTTGGTCGTGATAATGTGACATGTCGCGATATCGTGACACTTTTTCTCTCTTGAGCCTTCTCTTGGCTTTTGGTCATGATAATGTGACATGTCGTGATATCGCGACACTTTTTCTTCTTTGCTAACATGTCGCGATATCGCGACACTTTTTCCTCTTTGCGGTATTTTGCTTTCCATTGGATGCTCCTGCATCAATATAAGGGAGCATAAGATCCAATTAAATATATAATAAATTTCAAAATAGCTTACCGTGATATCATATAGATGACATGTTGTTACTAAATATGTTCCCTAATAGTCTTGGTTGCATGGCATTAGAGTGGTATTATCAGTTTCCCAACCATTCCTTGAATTTTTTTGAAGAGATAGCTAAATTATTTGTTCAACAGTTTGGTTCTTATGTTGAAAAGAATGTAACCATGAAGGATGTTTACATGTTAAAACAAGGTAAAGAGGAAATTTTTTCAGAATTTTTATCTCGTTGGAGGAGTCTAGTTGGATTCTTGAGATATACTTTACCTCCTCGAGATATTCTAGAGATATTTACTGGAAATTTTCAAGAACATCTATCTTATGCATTGGAGACAACAACTATCACGTATTTTGATCAATAAATTGAGTTAGAAAGGAAAGTAGAACATACTCTTATTATAATAGGAAAACTCAAAGTGAAAGAAGATAAATCCATTCAGTCACAACATAAGAATAAGCATGTGGAAGGTGATGGTGTAGCAAATATTAGTCTTGTTAACAACCTACAAAAGATGATACTTCAAAAACCTCCACAAATAAATTTCATAGGACTTGATATACCTATGGAAGTGGTCCTAAATTAGTTTGTGGAAGTTAATATAATTGAGTTTCCTTCTATAAGGCAACCATATACTATAACCAATTGGTGTAAAATAAGTCAGTACTATGCATATCATATAGTGGAGGGATACTGGATAAATTCTTATAAGATATTGAAACATATGGTTAAGGATTTGGTTGATGCAAGACATCTTGATATAGAAGTATTTCAACTATCAAATAACCAACCTCCTACTCAACAAGCATATATAACTAATCAAGATATGGGAATATTTCGAGATCCACTACCTAAGCACAAAAAATAGGAAACTAATCAAGTATCATATTAGATTGTACCACCTACATATGATAATATGGTTGGCATGATTGGAGTAACTACAAGGAAGCAAGCTCAAGCTTAGTCAAGTCAATATTCTCAATAGGAAAGAAGTTCTTCATCACAACCTATCTTGGTTTTGAATAATAATTAGAGAAATAGTACAGGAATACAAACCCCATATTTAGTGTTGAGACCTCAACCTCAAGCCTCTTTTGACCTTTAGCAGTAGTTAGCCAATACCCTAGCCAAGATTCCTATCCTAGAACTCTTGCAAACTTCTCCCATTCATCGAGAAGCTTTATTAGAACTTCTAAGACAATAATATGTCCCTCTAGATATTTCCCCTAGTGATATGGACAATGTTGTAAGCTCTCTTGGGATACATCATATCTCATTCTCGAATGACGATATTTCTTCCTCAAACTTACGTAGGGATTCTTATCTCTAAATTACTGCATTTATTGGGGAAACCTTTATCAAGAGAGTTTTGATTGATAATGGTTCTTCTCTTAATTTATGCACTTATCAAATTTTTCAAAAGTTTAGACTAATAGAGGAATATTTAACTAAATCTGATGACATCATTAGAAATTTCAACAAATAGTTTCAAGAATCTTGTGGTATTGTATCTCTACGCCTTATAGTTGGGCCCAAGATCTTAGATACTTTGTTCTATGTAGTGCCTTGCCTTGCATATTTTAATCTTCTTCTTAGACGTCCATGGATTCATGCAATGAAGGCCATCCCTTCTAATTTTTATCAATGTTTAGAATTCAAATTTAAAGATCAAATTATCATAATTTTGGGTGATCCTCATCCATTTGAATATTGTTCACTAGATGAACAAGCTCCATTTGATTCACACTCATCAGATTCCTCATATCACATAATTAAACAATTTTAAAATCCCAACGTGAGAGAGGAGCCATTAATCAATGTCTCATCACAGGATCATGTCAATGCTTTTCTTCAAGAACCTCTTTTGGATAGATCTCATCAAGGTTTGGAGTGGAATAATGAGGCTGAGAGATTGCATTCTCTCTCTTTATTTTGCAATGTCATAAATTTAGTGCACCCTGATCTAGTGCCTCCATGGATGGTAAAGAACTTAAATAACCAATAAACATAATGCATCTTAAAAGATATTATGCATGATCCATCATTTGTATTGCATATTATATTTAGCATATATCATATTACATTTGGTTTGCTTGCTCATACTGCATGATTGCTTGACATTATGTTTCCCTTACATTTTTGCTTATCATAATTACATTGTTGATTGCTCATGACTGCTTGATCATATATATTTTTGGAGACTTTGTGATAATGGCAAGTGATAACACTGTAGACACCAAAATATAGCCACTTTTCATCCATTCGTATCCTCCAATCATAGCCATTAATTATATATATGTGTGTATTTATTTAATATATACATAAATATTAATATTTTATATTTATATTTATATATTTAATAGATATATGTATTTATATGAATAAATACTAATCATCTGCCCAACTTAATCTTAGCCATCTGTCCATATCAATCCATATCACTTACTCAAGTTTGATCTCCACCCTTCCTCATGTTTTGATCTTGGCCACCCATTGGTGTTGTTGAAACCCTAACATGTTCAAGGGCATATTATAAAATATGATTCATTTTGATGAATCAAGGTCCACAAAAAATCTTTAGAGATCCTAAATTTGAACATTTATCCATTCACCAGCCTTAGTTTTCTCACTATTATCTTCTTCCCTTGCTACCACCATTGCTCCTTTCATTTCCACTGCCACAAAACCCTAATGAACCAGATCTGGTTTTGCTTCATTCCCATTCACCCTTGAATGTTGTCCAAAGTTTGTAGAATGTTGTTGAGCATTTATAAAATGCTATTGGATATTTGCAGCCATCATCGAATGTCTTTGGGTATTTCTTACAACATATTTTGAAGTCCACAAGCCATCGTATGCTTTCAGGCATTTGTATGACCTTCGAACATAGAAACGGGAGCACAAATTAGCATTGACAAGGTAAGATATTTGTTGCATCTATTTATGTTTTTGCATTCTTGGTTACAACTCAACATTACAACATTTAGGATTTACAAATTTTATCATTCAAAGGACCTCACACAATGGAGCCTTCGTAGGTGCTATTTACCCTTTTATGTTTTTTTCTATTTGTAGGTGCAGGAATCACATATTTGGAAGTTGTTGCAGCTAGGGTGGTCCTATAGGGATACACAAGCCCACCCACACACTTGTTTGGAGTAGAAGACAATGTAGAAGATACCATATATTTACTTGGGAATAAGGGTTTCTAGACCCTAGATTTGTAATCATTATATCAATAAAAAATCATATTGTAACATTGGAGATCAAGGCTCCCCCATAATAATATTAATATTATTATCTTCATTTGTTTAATAAGTTCTTGTGTTTATTCTGTTATCTATTGCTTTGGTGTTGTATTTTTTTTCTTTACAAAATGGTGATCATGGTGGGACCTCCAAAGGGTTCCTCATTTTGATTCATATTGTCATTGATTTATTTTTTTTTCTATTTTGCAGGTTTCTAGAAGTTTGATCGTGCAAAAAATCATGAAAACTAAGGTTTCTGGGAGTTACAGAGTTTGATCAGTGGTCGCATAGATTCCCTACAATGTTTGATGGATGCCCTGTAGAGTCTAGGAGACACCTCATATCATTCAAGAGACTCTAGTCGGTGTTTAGAAGAGTGGGAAAGAAATACATAGGATTCCTAGTAAGCTTGGTTCAAACCTTAACTCCATTTTGTTTTTATTTTTTTGCTTTTTAATAATGAAACTAATAGGAAAACATTCATTTTCTATTTTAAAGTAGTTGCATTTTTTTCATCTTAGGCATTTGCATCCTCCATATAGTTTGCATATAGAGTAGAGTTGCATTTTTTCATTCACTATAGTTCACATTTGATTCAGATTTATGTTGTTTTATGATGTTTCATTTACTATTATGTACGTTGTTTGCATTTGAAATGACAAAAGCATAACTAGTTGCATAGTTGGGTTAAAGGATTCCAATTTTTCTTTTTTAATTTGGAACAAGTTCATAATACCTAAGTACACTCATGTTATTATAATCACTTTATGATTCAGGGTGGAAGATCTGGGTGAACCCTCCACTGTTGGAATCAGTTGATGATTCAGGGTTGATATTAAGTGGTGTACCTTAAGTTCTTTTGAGGAACTTGGTGTTAATGTCCTTGGATTATAGCTTAGATAAGTGAAAAAGAGTGTCTTTATAATTGAGTGAACATAGTAGACAACACAAAATTTAAAAATGAATCACACACTTTGCACATCACACATTTAACAACAGTGATTTGGATTTCATCACTAACCATTGTTCGAGATTGGTGACAGTGGGCTTCATCTCCATCTGTCATCTCGTCCCCATAGAAACCATAGTCACACATGAACAATATTTCTAGATTTCATCACCAAAAATATTCTCTTTTATCATACATAATTAGAGTTCACCTTGCATAATAGCTTATATTTGCATAGTATAACACACAAAACCACACACAAAAAAATAATTTATTGCAAAACATAGGATTGTGTTGCTTGTTTGATTTTGTGTGATTTCCATTACATATTTTTTGCACATTCCACATATTCACCATCCCCAAATGACTCACTATATTATGGTTTCAACTCGAAGGTAAACAAAGGTTTTGAGTCAAGCCTTTGTTAGATAAACCACTTCATCCATGGAGTGTTCCACATATTTCCCCATCACTTATGTGGTTAATCCTGTAAGTGTGATACAAAAAAGTTATTTTGGTTTGTCTATAAGACACTCACATGATGTGTACACTTCAAATGATGATGTGATGCATAGAGCCATCCACACCTCCATTCCAGAAGCCAAGCCATCTACACCTAAGTCCTCTGGACAACCCTAATTAAGTCACCAAGCAACATAATATTAAGTCCTCCAAGCAACATTATACTAAGTCCTCCAGGTAATATCAAATTAAGTCCTTCGAAAAACATCATACTAAGTCCTCTGGACAACATCAAAATAAGTCCTTCAAGAAACATCATACTAAGCCATCCAATTAACATCAAATTAAGTCCTTCGAGCAACATTAAATTAATTCCTCTAGGCAACATCATACTAAGTCCTCTGGGTAACACTAACTAAGTCCTTTGAGCAACATCATACATAAGTCCTCTGGGAAAAATCATACATAAGTACTATGGTCAACACTAGGTCCTTAGGGAAATATCATACATAAGTCCTCCAAGAAAAACTAAGTCCTTTAGGAAACACTAACTGAGTCCTCCGAGAAATGCTAAGTCCTCCAGACAACATCATACATAAGTCCTCCAGGTAACACTAACTAAGTCCTCCAGGCAACATCATACATAATTCCTTTGGGAAACATCATACATAAGTCCTCCAAAAAACACTAAGTCCTTTGGGCAACATCATACATAAGTCCTCTGGGTAACACTAACTAAGTCCTTTGGGCAACACTAACTAAGTCCTCTAATAAATGCTAACTAAATCCTCTAGGAAATACTAACTAAGTCCTTTGGGTAACACTAAATCCTCTAGGTAGCACTAACTAAGTCCTTCGAGCAAGTTAATTAAGTCCTCCAGGAAACATCCATCACTCCATTCATTGAACAAGATGAGTATTACCTCAGAATGTTCCCCAATCCATTACCCCATATTTTGTTTGCTCATCCCTAGGGAGCAAGCAGAACCAACCGATGAAGCATCTCCACTTCATTGATCCACCTTAAGGGATAATATTGTAATATATATACATAAATAAAAAATAAAAATAAAAAACACAAAATTTTAAAAAAAATCATCATTGCAATGCATGTGCATGGCTTTATGTCTGTTGCATTTATTTATGTTGCTCGAAGTTGTTCAGGTTCCTAGAGTTCTTGCATCTGTTCTAGTAGACAAGATATATCCTTCATTCACATTGCCAACCACCAATTTACCCTTTAAGTTAACATGAATCCTGTTGACTTATTCACCCCACTCTGTAATCCATATTATTTGGCAAAGCCAATTCCAGTTGAAATAAGCCTTATTGATATGGACTGAATTTCTTCACCTCCATACTTTTTGAATTCAGCCTTTTCGAGGAATTGTTAAGGGCTTAAACCAACTACATTCCTCCATCACCTCCACCTTTGCCTTTAGATCTTGAGGTTTTCTAGGTAGACATGGAAGAAACTATGTCAAAAGAGTTTGATAATGTCATATATGGAATTCATGTGATCCCAATGCCCCATTAGCTTGAGGAAGGTTCTCATATGTCCATTGAATATACCATCGATGTGAACCTTAGTTCAAATGTAGACAATCCTCAAATTGTCAAACTTGGAAAAATTTTATCCACAAATGAATAAGATCAATTAATTGCTCTCCTCAAGAATAAGAAGGGCATTTTTGCATGAACTCACAAAGACATGTCTAGTCTTGACCCTAAATTGGTTGTGCACAATCTCACCTTGCACTCTAATGCTAAGCCGATCAATCAAAAATTGAGAAAGATGCATCCTACCATTGCCATCATGGTCAAATAAGAGCTTCAAAAGCTATTGGATGTGGGTTTCATTGTACCTATTGACTATCTTAAGTGGCTTTCAAATATGGTATGTGTTCGTAATCCTAACAGGGTGATACACATTTGCACGCACTTTCAAGACCTTAACAAAGCATGTCCTAAGGATGAATTTCCTCTATCAAACATTGATATTCTTATTGATACTTACGCTGGACATGAAATGCTTTCTCTAATGGATGATTTTTTAGGATGCAACAAGACTTGAATCAATCCTAATGACCACCACAAAATATTATTCACTACACCTTGGGAGATTTTTTGTTACAAGGTGATGCTCTTTGGCCTCAAAAATGTATGTGACACTTATCAACATGCCATGACATACATATTCCATGATTACATGTATAAGATAATCAAATTATATGGATGATATCTTAGCAAAATCTAAAACTCGACAAGAGCACATTGGTATCTTGGAAAAAGTCTTTAATCGACTTCTAGAGCATAATGTAAGGTTAAACCCCAAAAAGTGTGTCTTTGGTGTCACCTCAGAAAAAATATTAGGATTCATTATCTCAAAAATAGGCATTGAGGTGGACCCAAACAAAGTCAAGGCCATCATGGAGATGCCTCCCCCAATAAAATTGAAGGAATTGCATAGTTTACAAGGAAAGATACAATCGATCCATCATTTCATTGCACAAATTTCTAACAAATGCATGCCATTCAATCACTTACTACAAATGGGGTGACATTTTCATGGATATATGAATGTCAAAAAGCTTTCGATGATATCAAGCAATACTTGGGTTCCCTACCAATTTTAACTTCTTGTCTAGGGGTCCCATTCCATATTTATAGGCTTGCCAGTCTAGAGGGAGTCGAAGAGCCCGAACCACTTAACATCATCCACTTAAGATTATTATATGCTTAATGTGATTTATATATGTATATATACATGGATAATACACAAAAACAACATTGCATTTCACACATTTCATTTTACACTTCATATTTTACACATTGCATTGCACACATTACATTTAACAAATTGTATTTCATACATTGCATTCACAACCATATTCACATATTTCATTCACCATATTAGGGGTTATTTTTTAAGTTTAGACAATAATTGGTCCAATAAATTTTTGTTGCCTTAATTAGGGGTACCTTCAAATCATCATCCATCTCATTGCACCATTCCATAAAGTCAAATTTTCATTTACAAACAACATTTCCATAATTCCTAGATGTTTTCGGTCAATCAACCACTCCTTTTGTTTCTAGCAATCTCTAATACATGTCGAGTTTTCTTTAGGACCATGACACATTTTTACTAAGAAAATATTAAGTTCTAGGAATTGAATCTAACACTCTTGAACCAAACACAATCACACTTCTTAAAAATATCTTGTGTCAAAGAGGGATAACACCATGATTGAGTTGAACCTCAAAGCGAAAAGGGTATTCCTTGCTTGTACCATTATGCACATAGTCCAAAAATAAAAAATAATGGTTTTCACCACTATCACAATTACTTCCAAATACAAGAATGAGTAGTAAGGATAGGGTAAATTTCTCATCACCAGGGTTATGCACAATAGTGAATATTCATCAATTAAATGAATATTTGCATTTTTGAAATTTTAAATTTACAAATTTGGGAGACCCGGACGTTGACCATTTCATCAAAAAAATTTGAGATAATTTTTTTTTAGGTATCAGTTCATCGTGAGTTGATAATAGTATCACGAATATTTTTAAAAATTCACTAGCAGTCCCGCCTAAATAGAGGATCATTTTTGCCATAAATTTTAAATTTCTAAATTATCCAACCTAATTCGCCAAGTATACCACTATATATAACTAACACCCCAATAATACTTTTTCATTTTTGGACCCTGTTCTACACTAGAAAAACATCCTAACCTAGTTCTACACTAGACCAGACCCATTTCTATACCATACTAGATCTTGTTCAGCACAAAAATATACCAAACCTTATTTTGCATTAGATCAGACCCATTTTTGTAATAGATCAGACCCTATTCTGCACCAAGCCAGACCCTATTCTGCATAAGACCAAACCCTATTCAAGATCAGATAATACAAGATACTATTATGTGATAGACCAAACCTTGTTTTTTACCAATTCAGATCCTGTTCTACAAAAGACCATACCCTATTCAGGACCAAATAATATCAAACCCTATTCTGTGATAGACTAGACCCTGTTCTACACTAGGTCAATTTTTGGGTCTTTTTTTGCACCAGGACAAATTTTTTTTTTATTTGTGGAAAACATCCCAAAAAGGATGCCACTTTTGGGTAAGACCCAAGGAGGCAGGGGTATCCATTTCGCAAAAAATGCCTAGGACTCGGACCTGGCCTACCACCTTTGACATACTCAAGGAGCAAACAAACACACAAAACCAAATTAAAAAAAGAAAATAACAACAAAAATAATAAAATAAAATAAAAAACAAACTCCTTGAGTGTGTCAAAACCAAAAGCACAACCAAACACGCACAATAAGATAAAAGAAACCACAACACAAACCACATAAAAAACACAAGAACCACATAACAAAACACAAACAAGACAAAAACAACAGAACACTACAAAGACAACCCAAAACAAACATGAAAAATAAACACAACCAAAACCTAAAAATAAAATAAAAATAAAAATAAAAACAACCAACAACAGACAATAAACAAAAACAAAAAACATAGAAAACACTCACACATAAAAAAATAAAATAATACAAACAAAGAAAAACCCAAGAACAAGAACGAAAAAAACACAAGAATAATAACAATAAACATAAAAAAAAAAAAACAACAAAAAAACAAGAACAAAAAAAAACAACATAAAGAACACAAAGAACACAAAAATAAAACAAAAAAAAAGAACCCACCCACCTTAAAAAACTAAACAAAAAAACAAAGAAGACAAAAGAAAAAAAATGAACAAAACAATGACCTATCTAGACCAGAAGACTATTAATGCAAGAATCAACAGAGGAAACAAAATAAAGAATAGAATGAGCTAGGGAACTAAAAATACTGAATGAACCAAAGAGAAACAAAAAAAAAAAAAAAACAAGAAGAAACTAGGTACCTTCAGAACTAGAGCCATCCAAAGAAATGATAGAAAGAAGAGCTTCTCCAATTAGCTAAAGCATCAACACTCTTGTTTTGATCTCTAACCACATGATTGTAATCAACTTTCAAAAATCCCATATGGATTAACGGAATCTTCTCAATAATTCTTTTTATTCTCCAATCCACCTTATGATTCTTAGGATTCTTCAAGAGATTAATCATAAGTTGAGAGTCAGACTCAACTAACACCTTTTCCCATCCAACCTTAGTAGCATCTTGAAGGCCTCTAAGGATACCATACCCCTCAGCAAGGTTATTGGAAAGAATACCCAAATTCTCAGCAAAAGTAAAAACCAGGGAGCCATCTGAAAGTCTACCAATTCCTCCCACACTGGCTTTTCTAGGGTTCCCTCTAGAGGCTCCATTAGTATTGAATTTTCCAAAATCCTTAGGAGGAGGTTGCCAATTTCTAGTCCTATTCATCTTACTAATACTCACATTCCCTTTAAGTTGGTTGCCCTTAGAAGGTTTAATATTCACTATTTGCATCACTTGATCTCATATTTGGTGGGAGTTTTGGGGGTGATTCAGGAGATGATGGACTGATTCAACTAAGTTGGCTATGGTATTTTGCCAAATATAGTGAATATCCTTCCTATCTTGATTAAAAATTTCTTGTTCCTTTCATTCCAAATATTCCAAAGAAGAATGTTAGAACCCATCCAAACTAACAGCCTAATAAAATTATCAACAACCTCTTGATTAGGCCAATCCCTCCAAAGTTGTTCAAAAGTGAAAAAATTGGACCACTTGTAAGCCAATTAAAGTTGCCATTCTCCTCCATAGCTCGAGAGGCTAAAGTACACTCAATAAAAATATGGTTGATATTTTCTACATTCTCTTCACACATTTCACATCTAAAAGGGCCATGAAAACCACACTTCATAAGTTGCTCACCAGTAAGCACCCTACGATGCAATAAAAGCCAATTAAAGAACCTCACCTTAGGCCAGAGCTTTTGAGCCCACAATTGAGAAAATATATCGAGAAGAATGGTTGGGATTATTATGGCATAAGGTCAAATAACCTTGAGCAAGCTGAATACTCACCCTTAGTAGTGTCGTTCCATCAAAAACAATATTTTTCATGGGACCAAGAGAGGGATCTCATATGAAGGATGCCTTGGATATCTTGTCTTTGCCTTTCTGGGATTTGAATAGACTCAATAGGGATCCAATATCTACCAACATTTGAATTACTAGTATTGTACCGATAGTAATTAGCCACCTTTATCCAATTAGCTCGGTGAAGCTCCTCCATCCAAGTCCTCCAATCGGGAAACTAAGTTATCAAAGGCTTGTGCCCATCCCAAGAATCTATCCAAAAATTTGCATGTTGACCATTATGAATGATCCAAAATAATTTTTTCTTTATCAAATCCTCACCGGTCTTAAGAACTGCTAAAATGGGAGAACCTTTGGTAGAAAGTTGATAACGAACAAGGTCTTCAGGAATTTTGTTCTTAGCATATTTAGCACGGAGATTATTGGCCCAAAGAGCATTGGGGTTATGCAAAATCCTCCAATATAATTTAGCAGCTAAAGCTTTGTTGTTATTAATTAAATACCGTAATCCTAACCCCCCTTCACTCTTAGGAAGACATAAAGTATCCCATTTCACCAAGGCCCATTTTTTTTCTCCTTAGTACCACTCCAAAGGAAACGATGACTAATTTGATCCAATTCTCAAAGAACAGCCTTTGGGATATTCAAAACAAAAGAAACATAAATAGGAATAGCTTGAAGGACTGATTTTACCAAGGTGATTCTGTAGACACCAAAACAACACCAATCCGATTATGTGACTGCAAACACTGATCGCTTTGACACACACACAGCCCCAGGGCAGCCCCCAGAGGTTAAACAGTGGTCCTAACCACTTTTATAGCAATTTTGTAAGGTCAAAAGGCAATTTGGCACATTCAGGCACTTTGCTCAGTATTCGTCTCACCCAGGGACGAATTCAAACTGGGATCCGTCTCACCCAGGGACGAATTCTGAATTCGTCTCTGGTCGGGACGAATTCCAGGTTTAACGGGCAAAAAGAAGAATGGCGCCAAGTGGCAGCCAAAGACAGTCAGTTGATGACTCCTGCCTCGCACGCGTGTGTGGGTGGGCAGATGGGCCGTTAGAGGACTGTCACAAGGGCAGTTATGAAAGCCCAAGTCATGGAGGACTCTCCTCTCTCATGGGAAGACATGACCGCCACATGGCACCTATGACCAACACATGGCGCTTATGCATCCCTCTCAAAAGAGACCCCCTGGGTCTATAAAATGGTGGACTTTTCCCACCCAAAAAAAGGAGGAAGCATTTTCAAGCAACGAAGTGCTGCCGATTTGATACCACGCCTTTACCCCTTTTGATTTACATTCTCCACATCCTTAATCTCTTTTGCAAGAGAGGTTATTGGGTGGCTATTGGAAGTGTAAAATCGGACCCAAAACCGAGACATTTGGCCATTTGAATCAACCAATTTGCTGACAACCCCATCCTAAGAGATTTTGGGCCCATCCCAAGTGGATTGGTGCCAAAATCAAGTGCCAACGGTGGGCGGCCCACTTGGGCGCCCCGCACCTTTTGAGTTTCATTTTAATTCATTTTTCTGTCATTTGTTCATCTTTCATTTTATTCTCTATTGATTAGATAGTTTATGTATTCAATCTCACAATGTTTTGATCAGATTTCATCATGTTCTCGTCGCTTTTGTTGTCCCACTAACTTGCAGGTAGCGACGCCAAATTCTCGTTGATGGAGGTCAAATTGGGAGAATCCGACCATCTGGGTCATCCCAAAATGCCCCCAATTAGCTAACCCCTCTATTTGCAGGTCATTTGGAGATCCCGAGATGCGACATTTGGACGACATCAACTCGGCATTTTCAACACAGTCGAATTCGTCCTACCCGAGGACGAATTATAGGAGAATTCGTCCTACCCGGGGACGAATTACAGCAGAATTCGTCCTGCCCAGGGACGAATTTTAGTTGAATGCAAATTGGCCGACTGTTTCAATGGCAGTGGCCCTCTGGTAATGTTTTCTGGTTTCTGTCAAATGTGCAGGTCGTTTAAAATCATTTTACTCATCGATTTAGCTAATATTTTACATGCATCTTTTATCGTTTTTAGAGAACAAGTGCTTCTTCTTTGCAACAGGTGCTACTAACAATGTCGTTGTGTCTCTGAACGCAGGATAAGCAGCGAGAAGCGAGGACTCATCAACACCAGCGGTGACAGCGTCTTGGCCCGCCCATTTCAAATGTGGGCACGCGGAAAGAGGAACATTAAGTCTTGATTGTAATCAAATTCTTTTAACGCTCCTAGCCCCTGAAAAGGGAGGAGGCATCTTTGTAACCGAGATCAGGAGAGTTTAATAAAAAGGGCTGTGTTTTCTCCATTTTCTTGTATCTCATTTCAATGCGTCTCTTTCATTTCATGCATTCTATGTTTTTAGGACTTAAGCGTATTTGATTTTGAATACATCGCAAGTAGTGTTTCCTTCACCCGAAATCTCGTGCTTTCAGTGGCGATCACGGTGGGACCCTGTCCCCTATTTTTAAAGATCAAGAAACTGATCAGATTTTTGTGTTTTGTGCTTGACAGGTACCTTTTTTTATTTTTGACTGTTATTCGTCCTTGACTGTGGCGATTGCTTTACTGCAATTCGTCTGACCCTGAGACGAATTCGAATTCATCTCTGGGAGGGACGAATTCTATTCTGTAATTCGTCTCACAGAGGGACGAATTTTTGTCTACGAATTTTTAGAGCCGAAGATCAGAAACAACAGATTTGGGCAGAGAAAGGTAAGGGTTTTAAACTGTTCCTGTTACTTTCTGTCTTTCTGTTTCTATTTTCTTTCAAATTTTGCTTGCTTAAGGAAAGTAGTGCTGCTGCATGTTTCATTTTTCAAATAAAAAGAATCACACACACTTCACGCAACATCTTTAAACCAAGGAGCTGGTCGTAAAACCCCAGCCCTTGATCAAGACCATTGGTGGATTTCATCACCACCTTGGCTTGATTTTGCATCCATTTCCCCGATTGTCACTGTTGTTAGGCGTAAATCCTGATGAAAGCTGATCGAGTGTCATTGGGGTGATTCCCAGCGCATGAGGATAAGTCTTCTATGGTAGGTGTCATTAACAGGACAATCCCCCTTCCGTACCGCCTACGTACCATGTACCATCTGCTCTCACGTACCTATAGTCTCCCTCTCGTAAGGGCGGGTATATAGAGAGGTTGGTATATCGGCCTGGTTGGTATATTGAAGGGGCGACCATTTATGGGAGTTATATGAGCCTTCATTACGCATTTAAACGTTCTTCAAAACTTTCAAAAAAAAAACAAAACAAAATCATCAAAACGCACTAAAACCAGTTTAGGACACACCATTAATCTTTAAAAGAGATAATCACCGTTTGTGTATGTGTGTGTTCATTTCTGCTTAGTGTAACAAAAAAAAAAATCAAAAATCATAAACGAAAAGATAAAAATCTGCTTAGCTAGTAGAAAGGTACCACAATGGTGTACACCCGTAGCCAAGCCCAATCAAGGGCAGAAGCTCCGGAGGGTGCACAAGAAGCGGGCACAAGTCGCCTTCGCTTTAGCCCTGAAGACTTGGTCATACCGCCTTGGCGGTCTGGGCCACAAGAGAATCCACATCATTCCATGTCTAGGTGGAATTATAGGGACACCCCTCTAGGGGATACGCCCATTCAGAACAGCCCCTTTCGGGAAGAAGCTTTACATGTAGCACTCAACGCAAATAGAAAACCGCCTTTTGAGGCTAGATATGAGTGGCCACAGCGCGATGAAGCGCTAGAGAGGCACAGTGTCCATGAAGAGAGACAGCGTGAATACGACATCTCTCCTTTGCCTCCCATTAGAACTGAAAGACAAAACCCAGAGCACAGGGCTCTCCACACAGGGCGAGCTAACTCTGCCCACCCCTTTCACACCCATGAAAGGGAGAACGAGGAAGATCATCGCATTCCTCGAGAGCAACATACAACATGGGAGCCTTGCGCTTCTGCACCTGCTAGATATCATGATCACCCATTAAGGCCGGAGCCTCAAGTAAATGCCGCTAATCTCGATAGAGGGAAGCGCCACATAGAAGTCTCGGATCCTCAAAACCAAGATAGATACATCGAAAAGGTGACTAGGCCTCCTAGAATCAAAACAACAGAGCAAATTGACCTATCATTTGCTAGACATGCCGCCCGCCAAGCGCAGATCAAGCAGCTTGAGCAGGATCAACAACAGCTAGAACAATTATATCACCTTAATAAAGAGCGCATTCGACGCCAAACAAATGAGCTGCTCCGCACCACTGTGCCTGAAAAGGTTCAGACCCCCCAAATGCAGAGGGCAGAAAGGTACAAGAGGCACAACCTCATAGTGCATGATAGGTCCCCAAGACCTCGCCAAGAGGTGCCTTTAAGACACCCGAGACATGAGCGGGAGGCCACTCCCAGGGAATGACGATGGGCACCCTTCGCGGGTGCCCACTCCTGTTCATCGAGCTCACCCAATAACTCCTCGAGAAGCTTATGAGGAGTATGAACAAGAAGAACGGGCCAAAACGCCCTATCAAGGCAGAGGAGGTGCTATCCAGCCACCCCTCCATAGGCCCCCAGTTGCCCGTAACACACAACGAGAACGAGTTACGAAGGAAGAGATTAAATCTTCCGATGCATACAAAGCGCTATTAGAGCGTTTGGAGTCTATGGAGACTAAAGCTTCTGGGCATCAAAAGCCCATGTTACGTCAGCTCCGCAGTCATCCAGTGCATCCGTCAGTGCCCACACCTCTTTACCCCGAACATTTCAAGTTGCCTCAGTTGGCAGTTTTTAAAGGTGAAGAGGATGCTCAAGAGCATGTCACAAGATTCCTGAGCCAATGCTTTGGCATTCAGGATAATGATGCATTGTTGCTCAGGACCTTCATAACCACATTCATGGGCCCTACCTCGGATTGGTTCACACAGTTACCGAAGCACAGCATAAATAACCTAGATCAATTAGTGGATGCGTTCCTTGAACGCTTCGCCTTCAGCACCAAGAAGAAGGCATCACTGAGTGATCTGGCCAGCCTCAAGCAATATGATGAGGAGACAATGGCGGCCTATGGGAATCGATGGAGGACTATGCTTTCTAAGCTACCTTACCTTCCCCCTATGTCCGACCTCACACAGATGTTTGCACGAAGTTGCTTGAAATCGATCTCTGGGCTATTGCAGCTGCAGCAATATGCCTCTTTAGAAGAAGCTCTGGCGCAAGCCAGAATTATTGAAGAGATCAAAATAGGGGAAGGCGCAATCGCCAAGCCTAAAAAGAAAGAGTGGAACAAAAACACTAAGACCGGGACTACGCAACCAAAACCCGCTGTAGTTAATCAAGTTGCGATAAATGTTCCCAAGCCTGTGCAAGAAATACAGCCTCAAAAGGCTAATTATCAGGCAGTGCCTCCTAATTATGAAAGAGAAAATAAAATACAAGAGCAAAATCAGCAGCGTCGCCCTAGGCGACAATTCACCCCTTATACGGAGTCCAGGGACTCCTTATTTGACCGCTTGTCAGCGGCAAATCTGATCACCCTTCCAGAAATCCAAAACATAGATCCTAACGCTCCCAAGCCTAAGGGATACAGGGAGGATTTATATTGTAGGTTCCACAGGCGAAGGGGACATGACCTAAATGCATGTTGGAAATTCAAGGGATCGATACAAGATTTGATTGATAATCAAACATTGGCAGTGGACAACCCCATAGCACCAAATAATCAATAGATGGGGGTATTCAAGGACCCTTTGCCTGCCCACGAGGCACAGGAAAAACCTCTTTAGGTTAATGAGGTGCGATAGAATCTCCCCATGCAAGGATATGTGGGAATGATCAGCATAGTAACTAGGAACAGGAAATACCCAGGAGCTGCCCCGGAGGCAGCTACAAGAGAAGTTCCTTCAACGTCGCAACCTCAACAACACACTATGCAATTGCCTCCGCCTAGACCCGAGGTCACGATACGGACCAAACTCATGCAGAGTTTGTAGACCACATCGGCTAGGCTTTCCATTTATGAGCTTATACAACAGTCACCGCCCCATCGAGAAGCTCTCATGGAAATTCTGAAAGCCATCGAGTTACAGCCTCACGAAGCAAATTCCTTCAATAACTTCGTAGGACATGTAAAATGATGTACGGAGCCAGTCATTACCTTCAGAGAGGATGAAGTTAAAATAGTACCGAATGACATGGCAGATCCACCCCTGCACGTTATCGCGCGGGTCAACGGGATCCCGTACAAGAGAGTGTTGGTAGATACTGGCTCGTCCAGTAACATCATTACCACTACAGCATTAAAACATCTGAAGCTGCCAGCCTCTCATATCACGGCTTCAACATACACACTATGAGCATTCAATGATGCAATATGCTCGACAGTCAGCACAATTGTTCTACCCGTCCAGGTAGGACAAAAGATGATACCCACATTGTGCCACATTTTGGAAGGCGAGATGGCATACAACATACTGCTAGGGCGACCATGGATCAGGGACATGAAGTGTGTCCCTTCGATAGCTCACCAGTGTCTGAAGTATGCATTTGAAGGAGAAATACATGTAGTCCCGATGGACTTAGAACCCTTCAAATATTGCAATGCAATGCATTTGATGCCGCAATCAACCCTCCTATCGACGCACTTGGATTTCCAGTTAAATCCATCTAGAAGGGGTCCGATGCCATAGGCACCACTGGTGACTAATCAATCAAAACCCCAGCCAGGTGCATCTACATCATCTGCTCCTTCATTACCAATGCCACCTGTCATGGCTAAACAGAAGGACAAAGGAAAAAAGATCTTGGAAGAGACTCAACCCCTAAAGGAGGTGTTGCCAACGATATCAACTGTCTCAATAGAAGAAATACCTAGCACAATGGAAGCTGAAGCTCCTAATCCACCCAACATGGAATGGACTCAGGAGGGCCTTCCATTTCCTCCCTCTCAATCGTCAACAATTACTGTTGAAATGGCCAGTACGGGCCTGGGAGAATATCTGGTGCAAAATGTTGTAGCAACGCCCGTGCTAGAATCAGTGCAGGACATGGGGAGACCTCGCCTTCCCATAGGGACAATTGTTCCTTTAGGTTACCCACCAAACCAGACAAATTTTGTGTATGGGGGCCTTGATCATGGTGTTGAACCATGCAAGCAAAAGGACGAGGACGAAGAGCCTTTTGCCAAAAATATCAATTATCTGTCGAACCCGGACTTCGCTCTGAGATATCTAGGCCAATGCAATTGGCACGGATACGGGTTAGGCAGGTATGAGCAAGGGGTGCGTGTCCTTTGCCAGCCAAGATATCAAATGCCTTATGATAAGTCGGGAGTAGGGTTCAACCACCCCCTACCCTTAGACATCTTGGTGGAAAACATGCAAGGCCTAGGAATAGGCGACAAGGGTGGATTGGCATCAGATCCTTATGCCAACCCAAACACAACGTACACATTGGGAGACTACCTCCCATGGTCAACAACCACCCTTGGTAACAACAATAACCCTTCTCTGTTGATAGAGAGAGGTGAAAGTTCGGACACTAACTTCCAAGGAGAACATAAACAGTGTCCAGATATCTTTTCGAAATTGTTCCCTTTAGAGGTTCCAATTGAACCAGTGCAATGTCAAGCGAATCAGGTCCCCCCACTGAGTGTGGAACAACCGCAATGGGATCAGATTAATTTGCTCGAACAAGATGAGCATAATATGGCATAGAGACAACTGTCGGGGCTAATGAGGGCCTTTGGATCACCGACAATGATTACATAGACGAAACTGAGATGGACTATCTTAATCATGCACGACGGCACAATCACCCTATAACCCATGAACAACTGATGGCACAACTAGGCATAAGGTTAGGGCATGAATGGTACATAGACCCAGCAGGGTGGGACCAAGTGTTGGATCAATGGCTCCAAGTTCACGATGAGCACCATCCACCCCGAGACCCTATAATGACATCAGTGCCGAGGGAAGACCCTGTCTTCCTATCAACACATAGGGCCGATCCATTCATGCCCGTCCCTACAAGCCTAGATCCAGAGCATAGGGAGCATCCAGAATGTTTGAGTTATCACACCCACGGTAATGGAGACCAAATTCATTTCATCCACATGATCTCCATTGATTTAACCGCACCCATCCGCAATCCGGCCGATCCAGAATGGTCATTGCATCTAGACATAGATGCCATCGACTGGGATCACGTCAATTCACCGCTCTCCCCATCAGAGTATTGGCCTTTCGGTGAAATGCCTCATTTTACCCTAGGGACAACTCAGGATATTTTTCAAGCTGAAGAGGGACCCGAGGTTCCAAACGCAGATCTAAACTCAGCTAATGATATCCATTTGATCCCGACTCCACATCAGTTGGAGGACGGATCCCACATGTCAGTCGAGGAAATGACTGACGTAGACATCGGCTTAGACCCAATGAATCCACAGATTATCAAGTTGGGGGTAAGCTTATCCCTTGAAGAGCAAGCCGACTACATTGCCCTTCTCAAAGCGAAGAAGGAGGTTTTTGCATGGTCATACAGAGACATGCCGGGACTAGATCCATAGCTAGTCACGCATAATCTAACGCTTGACCCGACAATCAAGCCCGTAAAGCAAAAACTATGAAAGATGCACCCAACAGTGGCCTTGATGGTCAAAGATGAATTGCAAAAGCTGTTGGATGCACAGTTTGTCATCTGCGTGGATTATCCGCCATGGCTGTCCAACATGGTGCCCATCAAAAAGCCCGACGGGAGGATTCGCATATGCACTAATTTTTGAGATCTAAACAAAGCGAGTCCTAAGGATGATTTCCCCTTGCCAAGCATCGACGCATTGGTAGATGCTACAACAGGTCACGAAATGCTATCCCTCATGGATGGTTTCTCAGGATACAATCAGATTCGTATCAATCCTGAGGATCAACTCAAAATGGCGTTCACAATGCCTTGGGGGACATTTTGTTATAAGGTCATGCCTTTTGGCCTTAAAAATGCTTGGCGCCACCTACCAACGTGCCATGACGTACATCTTCCATGATTACATGCATAAAACTTTGGAAGATTACATGGATGATTTGTTAGCCAAGTCTCTTTTGCGCTCAGATCATCTCGGTGACTTAAGCAAGATCCTCGATCGCCTCATAGAGCATAAGGTCAGACTGAATCCCAAGAAGTGCGTATTCGGCGTCACATCTGGAAAACTCTTGGGTTTTATAGTCTCAAAGCGAGGCATCGAGGTGGACCCAAAGAAAGTCAAGGCAATCCTTGAAATGGCTCCCCCAACCACTATTAAGCAGCTCAGAAGTCTGCAAGGAAAGGTCACGTCGATTAAGCGCTTCATAGCGCAGTTATCTGACAAGTGTCGACCCATGAACAAATTATTGCACAAGGGGGTTACATTCCACTGGGATGACGAGTGCCAGTCAGCCTTTGATGAAATCAAACAATACTTGGCTTCACCGCCAGTATTGGCACCACCTAGACCAGGAGTGCCATTCTACTTATACATCTCAGCTACTGAGGTGGCACTGGGCGCCATGCTGGCCCAGAAGAATGAACTTCACAAAGAACAGGCTACTTACTATCTTAGCCGCACCCTGGTCAGTTACGAACTTAACTATGCATACGTCGAGAAACTCTGCTTGGCAGTGGTGTTTGCTACCAAGAAGCTACGCCACTACATGCTGAGCAACACTACGTATGTTGTGTCTAAGGAGAATCCATTGCGATACATGATGAGTCATACTTATCATAGTAGTCGCACGGCGAAATGGATCATGTTGTTGACGGAATTTGACATAGAGTTTATTGGACAAAAATCTATCAAAGGACAGGTCATAGCCGATCAACTAGCAGAGGCTCCTCTTGAAGACGATCAGCCTCTAGTCATAGAACTACCCGATGATGGGGTCTTCCATGTCTCAGAATCGCAAGATTCTGATGAGCCTGAGTCACAGGCTGACATAACCCTATTCTTCGATGGTTCTAAATGTGAGCAAGGTGGTGGCACGGGAATAGTATTCTTCACACCGCAGGGCGCTCCAATGCCCCTGTCATTTAAATTAAATTTCCCATGCACCAACAATAATGCAGAGTATGAAGCCTTGCTCATAGGTCTTCAGACAGCGATCGCCATGAACATCAAACGCCTAAACATCTTTGGTGATTCGCTGTTAATCGTCAATCAAGTCAAAGGGGTATACCAATGCAAATGCCCAGTTCTGTAGGCTTATAAAGCCCTTGTGGATAAATTCTTGGCAAAACTTGAATGGTACGACATCGAGGCACTCCCTCGGTCATCGAATCATTTTGCAGACACAATGGCCTCCTTGGGGTCACTAATCCCGCAAGACCTTTCTGGTGATATGACAACCATTCAAGTCAAAACCTTATCGCAATCCGTGATGGAGCGTGCAAGCTCTGACTTGACGTCAGGAATCCACATGATCCAGATTGAACCATCCTCGGATAAGTTCTCTCGAATCCGCGATCGTCTGATACATGCCAACTAGGGGTCCTTGTTCTCCCCTACTCCCATCAATAGCAACACAACGTTGTTCTTACAAGTTCTATCCCGCTCAGCATTTGTTAGGGAGGAACTTCAAGAGGGATTGGTTGTTCATACTGTCGAGGTTTCTGATCAACAGGACTGGTATTTACCCATCAGAGACTACCTCAAGTTAGGTAATCTCCCGCTTGGATTGACGCATGCCGCAAAACGAACATTCAAGCAGAAAGCGGCTAAGTATGTCTTGATAGGAGACATTTTGTATCATCGCAGCTATGAAGGGATCCTCCTTCGGTGCTTGGACCAGCAAGAGTCCACTTGGGCAGTCGCCCAAGCACACGATGGTACATGTGGTGGCCACTTCAGTGGTATGGCCATTGCAAAGCGCATTCTTCGCATGGGCTATTATTGGCCATCTTTAGAGCAAGATTGTTGCGCATATGTCAAGAAGTGCGTGAAGTGTCAACATCATGCCAATTTGATGCACGTACCTTCCCAGGCCTTGCAGACAGTCCAGTCTACTTGGCCATTCTCGCAGTGGGGCCTCGATCTAATCGAAAAGATCTCCCCTACGTCGTCAGGCCGTCACACGTTTATCATAACGGCCACAGAGTATTTTACCAAGTGGGTGGAAGCAATTCCGCTGACCTCTACGATAGGACCCCGCATTGTGGAGTTCATTTTGCATAACATCATATGTCATTTTGGTATTCCATCCAAAATAATCTCGGATAATGGGCCATCATTCAAGAACAAAGACGTGCGTGCTTTGACCACAAAGTACAAAATTCAGCATATTTTTTGACACCCTATTATCCGCAAGCAAATGGGCAAGCAGAGGCGTCAAAAAAAATGCTAGTTGCCATCCTTAAAAATACGGTCGCAGACAGTCATAAGGATTGGCACATCCAAATTCCACTTGCCCTTTGGGCTTATCGCACTAGCATTCGGACGCCCACTGGGGCTACTCCATTTTCGCTCGTGTATGGCTCCGAGGCAGTCATGCCTCTAGAGTTGGAAATTCCTTCCCTGCGCATATCAATGCAGGAGTTCATCGATGATGATGCTGCATGACAGGATTAGACCAGCTTACGTTGCTTGACGAACGACGCGTTAATGCTCTCGAGCACTTACGTATCTATCAAGAGCGACTTAAGAAAGCTTACAACATGAAAGTTCACCTAAGGGACTTTCGGGTTGGTGATTTGGTTTTGAAGGAAAACCAACAGAACTCTAATTTGCCGCCCCACCTAAGGGACAAGTTCATGGCAAATTGGTTAGGTCCATATGTCATTGATAGCAAAATAGGACCCGGGACGTACCGGCTAGCCTCTCTTGATGGAATCAAGGAAACAGAACCCTTGAATATCAGTCATTTGCGACCATTCTATATCTAAGAGAGCCATATCCCAAAAATGCTCCAAGGATTCCTAAAATCGCTTGGTCAATCCCAAAATGCTCCAAGGATTCCTAAAATCGCTTGGTCAATCCCAAAAAGCTCCAAGGATTCTAAATCGCTTGGTCAATCCAAAAAAGCTCCAAGGATTCCTGCAATCGCTTGGTCAATCCAAAAAGCTCCAAGGATTCCTACAATCGCTTGGTCAATCCCAAAAAGCTCCAAGGATTCCTGCAATCGCTTGGTCAAACCAAAAAGCTCCAAGGATTCCCGCAATCGCTTGGTCAATCCCAAAAAGCTCCAAGGATTCCCGCAATCGCTTGGTCAAACCAAAAAGCTCCAAGGATTCCTGCAATCGCTTGGTCACCCCAAAAAGGCCCCAAAGGATTCTCGAAATCCCTTGGTCACCATCAAAAAAAAAAATTCAAAAAAAAAAACAACAAAAATCATCAAAAACAACAAAAATTTGCATCTCATTTCAAGGCATGCTCAAATTCATCAATAGAGAGCTTTTCTCACATCTCATCTTCATAATCAAAATCAATCCATCAAAAATACAAAAATATGTAGCTGCATTAAGCATCACACCAATACACATTTGTGGTCGTACAGGTCAAAGGCACCATAGACTGTAATTATTCTGCTAGTCCATCTTGTTCCATACTTTTCCATTTTACAAAACAAACAAACAAACACCATTAACTGTTGTTTACCACAATAGAGTCAGTGGTCTCGTAATGTATCAAGAGTTTTCGTCTTTCAGTCGGCATTGTGCTTTCTAGCCACGTACTGTACCAAGTCAGAGAGATTTTATGAAGGTAGAGTTCTACTTGAAATACGCCTTGTTACGTAACATCCCATCACAAGCTAAAACACTAAAACAATTCCTGAGTTGTACGAACGAAAGATGAAACCTGCACAGTAATCTAGGTCACCATAAGCGAAATGGTTATCTTGCTTATCCCCCTGTGTAAATGACCCAAAGAATGCTGAGAGTTGGCAAAAGGACAAGCATCCTCCCTACCCAATTCCCCAAGAATCCCAAAATTTGCAAACGTCAAAACTCAAAAATTTGACATCCCACAGTGCACACATCAAAAGGCACATACAATAGTGATTCTCGTCACTCCATATCCCAATCCCTTGCTCAAAAGAAAAATATATAAAAATAAACAGTGATTTTTATCACTACAATCGAGCAAGTATCCCAATACAATTGAAGAAAAGAAGGGAGTCGAACTTGAATCCCTGGAACTCTCAGCATTTCGAAGTCATGAGGTAAGCCTCAGTACCGGTTTGGTTGACAGCCTATTGGTCACTGGCGGTAAACCTCCTGCATGACGATATATCTGTCACATTAACTTGTGTACAGATCAATGTTTGCATGTGGATGAGCTAGCTTATGGTATCCTAGAAAACACCGCAGATTAATCTGACTAAATACAATAAAGGAATTAGTGGAGCTAATTAGGTGATCCTCAGTACAGGTTCGGTTGAAAGCCCATCTGGCACTTGCGGTATCTTGACAAATACCACATAAATGAACTCAATTGCACACACAGGGATGTGAAATAGCTTGGTCAAAAATGAGTTCGATTCATACCTTGGTCAAAAGTCTTGTAAGACAAAGTACAGTCGTGGCTAGTGAGTTAAAACCGTCTGAGTCTCAGAAAACCTTAGCTACATTTCTAAACCAACTGCGCTACTTTTCATCTTTGCAATACCATCAGAAAATAACAAAAAAGAAAAACCACATGTAAACATACAAAGTCATACATCACAGCAATCGCCTAAAACAAAATAACAGAGTTCTAAACAGTCTATGGTGCCATAGCCAAACATCACAAATCCCATTCATCCATTTCATTTCTGAAAATCACATATAAAACAAAAACATTTGCATTCATCATAGCATATGCATCCATCAAAATAAATCAACATGCATACATCCATATTCATCAACCATAATGCATAATATCAAATCATCACATATGCATAACCACAATAAAGCCGATATATATATATATATATCATCAAAAAATGCCCGTAGGCTACAAAACTGGTCCTCAGACCCCGCAACCATGTAACAAAACCACCCAGCCTAAGGCGTCGACCACCATGATCATGCAGGATCGGTGCGACGGGAACTACCCCCCGTGGTGTGGGTCCTATGGGACCCCGTAGGGCGGCTACTACTAGCCCCCACATCATGCCTACTCTTGCCTCCCTCATCCAACCACCTGCGATGAGATGATGTTGATTGCTCAGTACCACTGTCCCTCATCCGGTATGAAGATCCACCTCCCGACGGCTCAGGTAGCCGCCCGCCAAGGTGGATGACCTCCCTCTCCAAATCTAGCCGATGCCGACACCACTCTGCCTCCCGTCGATGGTAGTAAGCTACTGCATCATCGTGCTACGCCAAAACCCTATCCCGCTCTGCTAGCTGAGCCCGTAGGAGATCCCTCTCCCATAGCGCATCCCCCAGCTCCTGGTCTCGCCTCCGCAACAGCTCCACCAAATGCACATTCTCAGCGCGTACCCCAGACTCCATCTCCTTCGCACCAGCCTGAGGCATGGGACTCTCCGAAATAGCAACCTGCTCTGGCTCCAACTGCTCCGCCATGTCCTGCATCTTCGGCTGATCCGGAGCCCCCAAATCTACATCAACACCCTCCACCTCCACCATGTCCTCCAAAGGAGCTCCCCAATCATCCCCTGGTGCCTCAGCACCCTCCCCACCCACTTGCAGTTGTCACCTCCATGCCTCCCAGTGGCCCCTCTCCCCGCCATCGTCGTAGTACCCACCACTGGTCATACTCTGTAGTAGTCCCGACATCATCAATGTCAGGGACAATGATAACGACATCTGAATCCTCGCCCAATGGCGCGATGACCGGTCGGTCTAGAGTCCTCTCATCTCCCCAACGTCGATAGACCACGGGCTCACCAGGCAACCCCTGGCGCACCCCAAACTATCATGTAACCTGGCTATATGAGAAGAACTCATGCTCGGTCCCGTGCCGCCCAATCAGCCACCGCTCCCTACGTACACGTCGAAGCCACTCTCCAGCCTCCGGCCAAGCTGGACAGTCCCGATAAGGGCGCCAAACCACATCCCCTAGAGTGAGCCGAGAGAAGGCATCAGCATAGTGCCCTACGACACCTGCCCACCGTCGACTCTGCCCCTGCTCTACGGACCGCCGCCACAGAACTCCATACCCTATCTCCTTATCCTCCATCGCCGCCCGAGTCATCCATGGTAACCCGGTTGGCCTCTCAACTGCTATGTGCTGCCAACCCCAACACTGCAATAGATAACTACAACTGATCCCCTTTCGCCACCGACAGCGGACCTCATACAGCTCCCCATAGAGCTGTGCCAACAATGTCTGTCCCCATCTAAAGATAAGCGGTGCCTCTATCGGGCACTCTACCAACTGCCAAACCAAATCCAGCAGGTTCCATGGGAACCTCGCACCTGAAGAGTCAGGTAATAGCATGTTGGAAATGAGGCCCATAAGGAATGCGTGCCTCACTCCTAACACCCCCCTCTCCTGCCACCATCGAACAAAAATCCCACCAACCTGACAGTCAATCTCGACCGTCTCCACTGGGCTCTCTACGCCCAAACGCTCCCCATGGCCGAAGCATCTCGTCAGTACAGCTGTCCGCTGATCACGCGGCGATGTCTTGATGGGCAGTCCATCTATCAAAATCCGCAGAAGCCGATAGATATCCTCCAAAGTAACAGTCATCTCCCCTGTCGGGAGATGGAAGGTGTTGGTCCGCGGATCCCAAAGATTGATCAGGGCCATCAAATAGGCCCGATCCGCGACCACCGGCTCTAGACGAGCCACTTGCTTGAGCCCAAGGGCATCAAGCCACTCCCAGTCAGCCTCAGTCAGCGCCCCACGTGCTTCAGCAAAAGCAATGGATACACGGTACCGGCTCCTAACAACCTGCGAAAGAAAACAATTAAAAAAAATTAAAATCACGAAAAGAAAATTGTACAGCAAAAACATGCATATAACACATTGCCTATCAATGTACAACCAAAATGACAAAATTAAATTTTAAGTTCTAGGGTTTCTAATCAAGAATAATTTAAAAAAATAAATAATTTTTTTTAAATTTAAAAAAATTAATATTAATGGGTTTTCGATAATTTAAAAAAAAACAAACAAAAATTAAGACAAAAATATTTTTGTTCTAGGGTTTCTAATCCTAACTGATAAAAAAAAAAAAAAAAAAATTTTTTTTAGGGTTCTAATCCTAACTGATTAATTTAAAACAAAAACAAACAAAAATTCAAAAAATAAATTTTTCAGTCTAGGGTTTCTAATCCTAACTAGTTATTTAAAAACAAAACAAAAAAAAAAATGTTAAAAATACAAACATTACGCCTTAGGGTTTTACATTTCGTTATCCTAGGGTTTAGTTGTAAGCAAAATTCTTTAATTAAATTTTACGCTACGTTTAGTTTTACACTAAGTCTTAGTTGTTTTCAATTCAGTTTCAGGGTTTAAGTTTTAAAATTTTTGAAAAACATCATCACAAAAATAATCAAATAAAACAATTGCAATTTTAAACAAAAATAAAAACTAGGGAGCACTTACTGGTCTCGCTTCGGCTCCGCCGCTCGATCCGGTTTGAGTACTCATGATGGCAGGGAAAATCCGGCAGTGCTTCGCTTCGCAGAATAAACCTCCTCCTCCCCAGAGCTCAAAATCACAAAAAAAATTAGATGCAAATGAGCCCAAACTCAAGTTTTGGCCCTTAAATAGGCCTTTTGAGCTTCAATTCGTCCTTCCCTGGGATGAGCGCTCTGGTTAGCGCTCGTCCCACCCAGGGACGAATTCTAAAGCTGGAATTCGTCCCACCCGGGACGAATTCAGGCCAAAAACTTCAAAAACATTAAAAATTGGACAAAAATGCACTAAAACAGATAATAAATTTGCCCGATGAGAGTGTTGTTGCACTTAACATCCCGGGCATACAAAATAGACGTTGGGGTCACAAATTGTCATTATCCTACACCCTAAAAAGGCTATATTAGCCGGACCGCTCCATGGGCAGACGGATTTTTGCCAATTTCAACTCAAAACAGCGTCACAAAAAGGGTTCACACCCACCAAAAATAGGTCTAAATGTTGGAAAAATTGCACATGCTTAACGATAAACCATCTAAAGGCACCCTTGCACAAGTCATCTTGGGTCAAGCGACTCGTCGCTTTTCTCACGAAGGTCATTCCCTCATCGATTCGTCGCTTGAGGGGGTAGTCACACTTAGTCACCAATCAACAAACACACACCCAATCAAGGCAATGACATGCATTCAAAGAATCATTGACAAAGACAATTACGCTCCTGCTTGGGGCAGTAAACAAGCAACAATCACAAATTGATCAAACACTTGGCATTTTGTGAATCATGAACACAAGGTTCCCCTCGTGGACAAAAGGTTGCGCCCTTTGCCTATTCATGACTGATCAATGTCCAAGCTCAAGTCACACCTCACCAAAATAGGTTAATACTTGAAATCAAATTCCTTAGCTCGTCAGAAGCAAGGATTCAAGAATGCATGCCCTTTCCATACTTGGGGCATCAAAAGTTGGTTAGGTTACCGAGAAACCCTAATCATTAGTGCTTTGGTTATCTATTTTTGCTCCGTGCTGTGCCATGCACAGCGCATCCCAAAAAGGGGCATCTATAGACACCAAAACAGCACCAATCCGATTATGTGACTGCAAACACTGATCGCTTTGACACACACACAGCCCCCAGGGCAGCCCCCAGAGGTTAAACAGTGGTCCTAACCACTTTTATAGCAATTTTGTAAGGTCAAAAGGCAATTTGGCACATTCAGGCACTTTGCTCAGTATTCGTCTCACCCAGGGACGAATTCAAACTGGGATCCGTCTCACCCAGGGATGAATTCTGAATTCGTCTCTGGTCGGGACGAATTCCAGGTTTAACGGGCAAAAAGAAGAATGGCGCCAAGTGGCAGCCAAAGACAGTCAGTTGATGACTCCTGCCTCGCACGCGTGTGTGGGTGGGCGGATGGGCCGTTAGAGGACTATCACAAAGGCAATTATGAAAGCCCAAGTCATGGAGGACTCTCCTCTCTCATGGGAAGACATGACCGCCACATGGCACCTATGACCAACACATGGCGCTTATGCATCCCTCTCAAAAGAGACCCCCTGGGTCTATAAAATGGTGGACTTTTCCCACCCAAAAGAAGGAGGAAGCATTTTCAAGCAACGAAGTGCTGCCGATTTGATACCATGCCTTTACCCCTTTTGATTTACATTCTCCACATCCTTAATCTCTTTTGCAAGAGAGGTTATTGGGTGGCTATTGGAAGTGTAAAATCGGACCCAAAACCAGACATTTGGCCATTTGAATCAACCAATTTGCTGACAACCCCATCCTAAGAGATTTTGGGCCCATCCCAAGTGGATTGGTGCCAAAATCAAGTGCCAACGATGGGCGGCCCACTTGGGCGCCCCGCACCTTTTGAGTTTCATTTTAATTCATTTTTCTGTCATTTGTTCATCTTTCATTTTATTCTCTGCTGATTAGATAGTTTATGTATTCAATCTCACAATGTTTTGATCAGATTTCATCATGTTCTCGTCGCTTTTGTTGTCCCACTAACTTGCAGGTAGCGACGCCAAATTCTCATCGATGGAGGTCAAATTGGGAGAATCCGACCATCTGGGTCATCCCAAAATGCCCCCAATTAGCTAACCCCTCTGTTTGCAGGTCATTTGGAGATCTCGAGATGTGACATTTGGACGACATCAACTCGGCATTTTAACACAGTCGAATTCGTCCTACCCGAGGACGAATTACAGGAGAATTCGTCCTACCCGGGGACGAATTACAGCAGAATTCGTCCTGCCCAGGGACGAATTCTAGTTGAATGCAAATTGGCCGACTGTTTCAATGGCAGTGGCCCTCTGGTAAAGTTTTCTGGTTTCTGTCAAATGTGCAGGTCGTTTAAAATCATTTTACTCACCGATTTAGCTAATATTGTACATGCATCTTTTATCGTTTTTAGAGAACAAGTGCTTCTTCTTTGCAACAGGTGCTACTAACAATGTCGTTGTGTCTCTGAACGTAGGATAAGCAGCGAGAAGCGAGGACTCATCAACACCAGCGGCGGCAGCGTCTTGGCCCGCCCATTTCAAATGTGGGCACGTGGAAAGAGGAACATTAAGTCTTGATTGTAATCAAATTCTTTTAACGCTCCTAGCCCCTGAAAAGGGAGGAGGCGTCTTTGTAACCGAGATCAGGAGAGTTTAATAAAAAGGGCTGTGTTTTCTCCATTTTCTTGTATCTCATTTCAATGCGTCTCTTTCATTTCATGCATTCTATGTTTTTAGGACTTAAGCGTATTTGATTTTGAATACATCGCAAGTAGTGTTTCCTTCGCCCGGAATCTCGTGCTTTCAGATTCTACCCCTAGAAGAAAGCCACTTGTTGGTCCACTTTCCAATTTTCTTCTTGAATTTGTCCAACAACCAATTCCAATATTTATTTTTCTACCTTTGAATATTTATGGTAATACCTAAATAAGTGATTGGAAGAGAGGTCTTCTTATATCTTAATTTATCCAAGACCATGGCTTCCTGTCTAGTAGAGCAGTGAAAGAAAATAGCTTTAGATTTGTCTTCATTGATAAAGCTGCCCGATAGCCTTAGAAAAATAGCTAATGATTTGCTTAAAATTAGAAGCTTCCTTAAATGTAGCTTTACCTAAAAGGGTAGAGTCATCCACAAATTGAAGATGAGAGATGGGTCTAGCTCCATGAGCAATGGTAAATCCCTCAAGGGTTTTGTTTTCCCTCTTTTTGGTTATAGTCCTACCAAAGCAATCAACAAGAATGATGAATAAATAAGGGGATAGCGGGTCACCTTGCTTGATACCTCTGGAATCTAGGAAATACCAAGAAGGTCTGCCATTGATAAGAAATAAGTAGGAAACTGAAGAGATACATCCCATAATCCAATCTATCCAATCCTTAGAGAAACCAAATTGCCTCAAAACTTTGATAAGGAAGTGTCAGTCCACTCTGTCATAAGCTTTGGATAAGTCTAACCGGATGAACATAGAAGGAGAATTTTGCATATCCATGGAATGGATGGCTTCCTGAGCAAGAACTATCTCATCTACTATTTGATGTCCTTCCACATATCCCCCTTGCTCTAGGGAAATAATCTTATGTAAAAGAGGCTTCAACCTTTCTGCCATGATTTTAGTAATAATTTTGAGAAGAACATTACATAAAGCAATAGGTCTAAAAGCTGAGATATGATCAACCTCTTGAGCTTTTGGAACAAGAGTAATATAATTTTTATTGATAACCTTCAAAATTTCTTTGGATTTCCTGGCTTCTTCCACCACCTCTAATAAATCAACATGAAGGATATCCCAAAACTCTTGGTAGAACTCAATAGGAAAACCATTAGGACCTGGGGTTTTCCCTTTTTGCATTTTAAAAACTACTTGTTGAAGCTCATTGATAGTAACAGGAGCAGTCAAAATAGATTTCTCCTCATAAGTGATAAGAGAAGGGATTGCTTGAAGAACATTTTGTTGAGAAGTTGAGTCAAGAGGAGTAGCAGAAAAAATATTGGAAAAGTAATCAACAAAAATAGAGTTCATGCCATCCCAAGTATAAACAACATCTCTAGAATCTGATTTTAAGGAAGAAATAAAGTTGTGAGATCTTCGAGCTAGAAGAGATTTGTGGAAGAAATTTGTGTTTCGATCTCCTTCTTTGAGCCATTGAATTCTAGATTTTTGCTTCCATAAAATTTCTTCTCTTTTTTCCCATTCCTCTAATTGAGTTGTGAGTTTAATTTCATCTGCACTTCTCTTCTCTGTGAGGCCATCTAAACGGATTTTCTTATTCAAATTTTCAAGATGAGCAATAACTTCATGTTTTTTTATGAACATCCCCAAACTCTTTCTAGTTCCAAGTCTTGATTTTGGATTTAATGTATTGCAGTCTTTTGGCAAAAAAGAACATCTTAGTCCCATGCCTAGGTTTACCTTCCTTCCACCATTTTTGCACACGAGGTCTGAAGGAAATTTCTCTAAGCCACATTAATTGAAAACAAAAAGGAGAGAAACTCACATTGGTTTTCCACATTTCCACCATGATTGGTCAATGATCCGAACCAGCATTATTAAGAGTCTTCACTTTAGGAATGTGACCATGGATTAAGAAATTTTTAGAGAGAAAAAACCTATCCAATCTCTCCATTATACAAGCTCAGCCTTGCCTTATGTTAGACCAAGTCATAAGGCCATTATCTGGTTGGATATCCACAAGATGGAGGTTTGCAATATATTCGCTCATGAGGTTAGTACTTTTGTCCAAATTTCTATTTCCCCCACTTTTCTCATCCAGAGAGAGGATGGTATTGAAATATCCTCCGATCAAGATCCAAGCTTTAGGAAAATGAGAGATAATATGAGTAATATCCTTCCACTGTCTTCTTTTTTCCTCCAAAGAGGTCGGGGCATAAATAGTAATGCAGAGCATAATCTGGTTGGAATGTCTACTTTGAATAACTATAGCCAACAAACCCCAACTGCAAACCATATGGTGAATAACTACCTATTTTGGGTCCCAAAGACAAGCAATGCCACCCAAAGTCCCTTGGGAACTGAGGGAAACCACTTTTCCAGCTGGCCAAATTTTACTGGCAATTAAGTCCATATCCTCCATTGACATTTTTGTTTCTTAAAGGAAAACAAGATGTGGATGATTTATCTGATTCATTCTTCTAATTTCATTTTGTTTTGAAAGACTCCCTTTGAGTCCTATAATATTCCAAGTGATGATCTTCATTAATACCAGGGCTAAAAATATTGGGAAGGGCATTAATCGTACCTTCCTCTACAAGATTTTCACCTTCTTTTACCATATGATATTGATTGGTCTTGCGACCTACTTTTTGATTAGAATCCATCTTCAATTTTTTTTCCCTGTTTCTTGACTTATTCCAATTGAATCTGAGATGGCTTCTAACCTTGCAGAATGCTCATACACAGCCAAAATTTTACTAGATGGTTCAATGGAGTCTATATTGTGACCTGCATTATTTGAAGTTTTGACATTTGAAATATTGTTTTTCTTGTGTAAATTTTCTCCTTTTTTTTTTTTGTTGAAAACCTTTGATTTGTTGGTTTGTCTCTGAGTTATTTCCTTCATATTTAAACTGTGTTTCTAAGATTTTAGTTTCCATTATTTCCTCTTCCTCACTTGGGACATCATTTGTGGAAAGGATTTCAAACATACTAGCAAATGACTTTGATTGATCCTTCATTACTGGTTTCTGAGTGTTCTTCTTCTTAGGTATTTGGAAACTTGTTGAGTTTATATCTTCTTTCTTTTGATCAAGAATTTTATTTGGGCAAGCATTGGCCAAATGACCATATTCATGGCAAATTCTACAATGAAAAGGAATGTTCTCATAGTCCACTACTTGCTCCCAAGTGTCTTCCCCAAATTGTAATATGATCTTTTTAGGTAGGGGTTTGTCAAAATCCATTAAAACACAAATTCGAGCATAAATAATATGTTCAAAATTTTGAGTACAATCAGCAGTCATCATAAAAGTTCCTAAAGAGTTTTCAATTTAAGAAAAAATAGTAGGATTCTAAAATTCAATAGGAAGGCCAAAGAGTCTAACCCACACGGGAGCTATATAAGGCATCTCTTCTTCGGCTTTAAATTTAGTATGCCAGGGCTTCATGAAAAGCCCTGCCCTTCCAAAAAACCAAGGACCCCCTTGAAAATTTTTCTCTCTATCTTCATTATTAGAAAATAAAACAAGAAAATAACCATTTGGATAAATAGAGATTTGTAACTCACCTTTAGTTTTCCAGCTTTTTGCAGCCCAGACTTTGAAAGTAGATAGACTCGGACAAAAACCCATGAACCGACAAATTAGTCCTCTTTTTTCCAAATCTTCAATGCCAGTCTGAATTTTACCCATATCAAGCTTAACATTAGGAGTTCCATCAGCTGCTTTAAGACATCTTGACTCCATTTTCTTGTGATCAATCTTAGGCATTCTTAGAGGTTTATGAGAAGCCTTAGTATTGATATTAGCATTGGGCTGAGGCTGTCCACCGTGAAGGGCATCCCTAAAATTCATTTTTGGGACTGAGTCTTCAAAATTCTTACCCTTGACAGGGGTTTTCATAGTATAATTATTTTGTGGGTGCACCTTAGCACCAAATTCACTTGAGATATGAGCCATTTTTTGATCAACTGCTTGAAACTTATTTCATGGTCTCTTTAATCCTTGCCCTAGACACCGTGGAAAGGTATGGTTTTCACTTTTCTTTTGTGCAAAAAATTGGAAGCCATTGTCACTCAAGTTCACAGTATGATCTGTTGAAAGACAAATTTCTAACCCATCTTGTATCCCATGCAACATTTCTTGCTAAAATATTGAGTATAAACCACAAAAATATTGGCCGCTAGGGCCCAAAGGCCCTAAAAACCAACCTCTGGAGCTGCTTGCACTCAACCCAGATGAAACCCTCGCATATCCGCTTGCCAAATATATCGTTCACACATAGGGATGTGCTAGGATCTATGTTGCTCTAAATGATATGAAAATTGGTGGAGATGTTCTAGGGTTTTTTAGGCATCCAGGCCAATTTTTGGATTCTATTTTGCACTAGGTCAATTTTTGAACCCTATTTTGAACCAGGTCGGACCCTATTATACACAAGACTAGATCCTATTAAGGACTAGATAATATCAAACCCTATTATACGATAGATTAGATCATGTTCTGCACCAGATCAGACCCTGTTCTAAACAAGACCGAATCCTATTATACACCAGACCAATTTTCAAACCTTTTTCTACACTAGGTAAATTTTCGAACCCTATTTTGTACTAGGTCAATTTTTCTAACCTTGTTCTACTTTTGAATGGACTATTGGACCATGTTCTATACTAGAATAGACTATCAAACCACGTTCTACACTAGGTTCTCTATCACTGCTCTGTTTGCCATGTTTTTCTCTATTTTTCCCTATTTTGCATGTTGTCACCTATGTTCTCTCTTTCTTTTAAAACTCTTTAATTATCTGTTTCTATTTAGATCTTCTCATCTATTATAATATAATAAATAGGTGAATGCTTTGGTTCTTTAAAGACATTGTGATGCTCTGTTTCTTCGAAGACATTGTGATTCTCTATTTCTAGTCCATTTTGTACTATAATCTAATATTTTTTGACATGTATCTCTAATTATTTTTTGATCCTATTCTGCACCAGACCAATATCCAGAAATTATTCTACATCTAGACAATCATTACTCTATTCCCATGTTTTTATTTATTTTACCTTGTTCTGCATGTTGTCTCCTATTTTCTCTCTTTTTGTTAAAACCCTTTGATTCTCTATTTCTATTCAGATCTACTTTTCTGGTATAAAATTATACATAGGTGAATGCTTTGGTCCTCTAAAGACATAGTGATGCTTCTTTGCTTCTTTCAAGACATTGTGATTCTCTATTTCTAGTCCATTTTGTACTATAATCTGATATTTTTTGACATACATATCTCTAATTATTTTTTGCATATTTTTTAAAAATTGATTTAAATTTGTATGTTAATTACTTTTGTGCTCTTATTAGTTACAAGTTCTACGACCAGAAGATATAGTAGTGGCATAAAATGATAAAATCACAATAAATCATGGTAGGAAACATGTATGTATTTTCTACCAGCCAACCATCTATTTATTCTAGTTACATATTGAGGTTTAACAGAAGTAAGACCTCTTAAATATTTACAAGCAAAATGTCACCTATTGGTGATGGAAAGAAGGGTGCCAAATATTCTACTAAAAAGAGTATCCTCAAATATTTTAACGATATGTCGAAATACAACGAGGCATCTACATCCATGCAAATTTGAGGTATAAATATATTTTTTGACTTCTAAACAATTAGTTGTATATTCTGTAATTATTTTAAATACTACTTTCTTCCTCAAATAGTTACTTCTCAGTATGTATGAATTTTTTTTTTATTTTTAAGTTTATTTTATTTAATACAAGAATGATAAAAAATATTATGGTATGCTACTATGCAAAATACCCTATCGACCCTTATATGCCTTGACTTGAAGATATTCCCCACCAAGAGATGCCTTCTAATGAAAATTCTCTTGATAAAGACATCCAACAAACACTTGAAGATAATCCTCAAAATGACATATCAATTGAAAATAAAAGTGATAAATCAAATACATTACAAAATTATTTTGAATAATCAAGTATAAATTCTAAAAAGAGAAATGCATCTAACTGGATTATTGGATGGAGATTTAAGAATGAATGGGTAAAACAATTTTCCTAGATTGAGCCTGTTCTAATTGAGGACAACCAAGTCGATACAAAATAATGTAGATGCAAAATTTATAGTTGGAAGCTTGGTAAGGATCACAAACTACAAAATAAGATAGATAAAATAGAAAAACATGTTGGCAAAGCTTATGTAAAAGTTACAAAAAGTAATGGTGAAGTTAGTAAAGAAGTTAGGTGGAAGGATTCATTAGAATGTATGCATGTTAGATATGCAATAGAATATGAAAATAACTTAAAGAAACAACAATATCTTGTTGAGAAAGGTGGAATGATTGTAGCCCAATTTCATAAAATTCATAAGACCACCTTAGCTTCAAATAGTTTGCAGTTTGTTGTTGTATATAGTATTCTCAAGAAAGGTAGACCCATGTCTGATTTTATTGATTATAAGCACCTTTTTCAACTATTTGATGTGCAAAACCTTCCTAGTTCCCATTGGTCAGATCAAAGTGGTTGGAAAATAGTAAAATGTCTATCATTAGTTGAGAAGGAATACTTGAGGGAGCAAGTAAAACATGCCAGATTTATTTCACTTTCTATTGATGAGGTTATGGTTGTGGACAACGCATCCTAGATTTGCATGCATGTGTAAACATTTCAAAATCATGTAAGAAGGTCTAGTTTATTAGGGTTACATAAGATGGTTGAAAGTTCAAATGCAAAAAATATCTATAATGTTGTTGTGACTAGTTTAAATTATATTGTGAGAATGAATGATATAGACATAGCCACAAAGTTAATTCGCATTGGAGTTGATGGTGTTGTTATTATGCAAGGACACAAGAATGGTATTTGTGTTTGAATTCAAACCTTAGTTTACCTATATATGATTCCCATTCATTGTATGGATCATAGAGTGAATATTACATATAAAACCATGAGCACCTTTGAAAATATTTGTAGATATGAAGACATCATTCGTGAAATACATTTTTATTTTTCATGCAACCCAAAAAGGTTTGCAGAGTTTTAACAGTTTGCACTAGGAGTTACAAAAGAAAAAAAATTGTTAAAAGTTGTGGATACAATATGGATTTCACTGTATCAACTTTCTTATAGAGTTTTTACAGAATATCAATCATTAATGAGGTGTTGGTCATGAATCCACCTAGTTACAAAATCTATGCTTTGTGTGCCCTAGACCTGGCCAACATTGAAATGTCAGAGGAAAGAAATGTCCTTCAGGCCAATCTCCAAAGAGGGTTGGCTCCCTTACTAATCTACTTTGGTTAAAATTTTAGGGTAATAGGAAAGAAATAGATAAATATGACTATAAGCTAGTAGTATAGGATGGGGATAGACTAACAATTGAAATTACACCAAGCAATAATGAGCATCATGCAACATAAATGCAAGCACAAAAACTTCTTTCAATTCTACAAAGATAACCTCACAGAGCATTTCAGTGTTCACTACCTCACTAGAAAAGACTAAATTCAGAAGAAAAATTCACTCACAACAAATAATGGAAATTAAAGCGTTCAAAAATGACACATAGGGAATTATCAAATGTAACACCTCTTGAAGAACCAAAATTTGAAGTGTTTCTATTGATGCAGAAAACTTAGAGTGTTTTTTGTAGAGTGTTCATCATTTTTTACATAAAAATGGCTAGTATTTATAGAGGATTGTGCCTCTTTAATTTAATGAGTTTACAACAAAATGCTGGTAGGTCAAAGACTAGCAAGAATAATTTCCTCCTCGACATCAGTGATATTCTAGTCAAAACATATTCAATGGAAACTACGATCTTGCTTTGGTGGGATAATCACACAAAGAAATCATCATGATTAAATACTAAGAAGACATTGTAGACACAGAAAATTGATCCACTTTTAGTGGGTAATATTCCTTGCAAACCCTAAGATATCCCCAACCCCTACCAAGGGCAATGGAAGACCTCTTTACCCCTCATTTTTAGTTTCTATTGTCTTTTAGCGAAATCGTGCCCCATTTTCATGATATCGTAAAAGCGATATCATGCCTCGTTAGGATGGGGTGCAACTTCATTGTTTTTAATTTAATTTAATTTTTTATTCCTTTGGCCCACTTAGACCCAAGTTTAAACCCTCCAACATGTTTTGGCATCGACTTTGGGTTTATTTTTCTTGTATTTTTTCCTCTAATTTTATCTATAAAAGGAAGGATGTTCTTGCTAAATAACATAAATTTATATATGTGCAATATGATATGCGAAATTTTGATGTGTAATCTTAATGTGAAATTCTGATTATTGATTAAGCTCCAAATTTTTATGATAGTTCATTCTTCTTCCTTTGCTTTCTCTACTACAAGCTAACCCTAAAGTGCAAATTTTGAATTTGATCTTCTATTGCGTGGATTGGATTGATTTGTTGTGTGACTTGGTGGGTCCATGGTGTAGTTCAGAGAGATAGAGTGCTCACTTGGATACTTCAGTCTTCTTTGCCTACTTCTACGATGTCCATTAGGGTTTAATTACTTTTTTTTTGGAATTTATTTCATCTTCTTCACTCATTTTTTATTTTCCATTAATCTATAGTGATATCACGCCTGACATTAGCGAGGCGCGACTTCGCTTGCCCTAATTAGGGCAAACTAGTCTACAAAAGTGAAATCGCACCCCGTCTAGGTAGGGCATGACTTTGTTGCTGCATTATCGCACCTGCTCTAGGAGAGGTATGATTTTTCACGAGAGCGCACCAAGAGTAATTTCAAGATTCTCTTTTCACTATTGCATTCCATTCTACATCTAGATCATACTGCTACATTTTATTTTATATTTTTAGTTACTATATTTTTATTTTATTATTAATTATCCAAAGGTCAATTTCTGATTTTGTATTAAAAGGTCATCTAAAGGACCTAGGGGTCTTGACTGTTGCACCTTCGAGAACTGTTATACAGTGGCCTAAGCAGGCACCCTAATGCTAATTCTATTTTTCAGTGTTTCATGAGTGATCTTGTAGAAATAGGTATTTCTAATATAATTAGATAAGAAGTAGAAAAAACTAAATCAACCATCGGTCTAGATAAGTGATATAATCATTCTATTGTTTGAAGATATAATTTAATTATTGATTCTTAGGTATATGAAAGTGAAAGAGTATTTAGTTTACATTTAGAGATAATTTTTGTGCATTTATTTTACATATTTCTACTTTAAAAGGTTTTCTGCAATAAGCCCTAGGTTATTAAGCATTCGAAAGACAAAATCATTTTAGGCTAGCTCTTGTATGCTTGCATTCTATTTTCAGCTGTTATATTATATTTTTTGCATTATCCTTTATATTTCCTAGTTTAGAATTAGAAAGACCAAAATTAGGTGTTTTTATTAAAACTGAATATGTCAAACATTCCTAAAAATCCTGAGGACTTTGAGCGAGTTCTAAAACCATTCCTAGTGAACCCTTCCCCCTAGCACCGAGTGTAGAGTAAAAAACACCCCCGTGGTTCACACCATAAGGCTTTCTACCTTTGCTTATCCAACCTTTTTTGGAATTGTACGTGGTAGGGTAGTTTTCCCCCTCTACATATTTGGTGAACCCGATGTGAACACCTCATTTTATTTTAAACACTAAGCAAGATCATTAATTCTGTTTGAAAAAAAATCTCTAAAGTAATTAAAATTTATTTTTTAGTGTTCTCTATCTATTTTTCACTACTTCTAATGGATCCTTCCCTTAGAAGTCAGAGGAAACAACTAGATCCTGATTATTTTTCTTTGGAAGATGATAAAATTGATAGAAAAGACCCTAATGTAGATCCAAAAGAGCAAGAAGAGGTAGACATGGAAACTGAAACTAATCCTGATCCTTTTGCTAGACCTAATGGTAGTTATGTCTTTTCATCATTTGATCACATCTTGGAATTCTTGAAAGCTCATAAGGAAAAACTATTGAAATATGTGGAACGAGAAGCTCGTCTTGAAAAACAGAATGCTCCTCCTTCTCCTCCCAATAGGTATCCTTTGCTTCATAATGGCATTCCTTCATCTCAATACTTGCATCAAAATAATTTTAAGAACCAAGTGACTTATGCCACTACTAATACCACCAATGTTGGAGGGAATATGCAAGTCCCTCTAACTAGTAGTGGCCTTAAAAATTGTTCCTAATTTCCTCCTGTATTTGCTAATATCAACACAATTGCTTCTGTTCCACAAAATGTTAGTTATCCCCAAATTTCCACATACAACCAAGGTATCCAAAGTTTAAATCCAACATCAATAGTTCAACATACATACATTCCTCCTTTGGGAATTCTGGGGAACATACATAGTAATAATTCAGAAATGTAGAATTTGACAAGTGTTATGAATCAATTGGTTTCAAGGATGGATATGATTCAGTCTTTAGGGTTTACATAAAGTTATAAGGAAATGTGTAGTCAACCATTGGATCCTATTATTGCTGCTAGACCTTATCCTAAGCATTTTCCCATGCCAGTTTTACCAATCTATAAAGGGACTGAAGATCCAATAGAGCATTTAAGAGGATTTAGAATAGCTTATCATGATCTTATTTATGATGATATGCTCTTATTGAAAATATTTCCAAAAAGTCTTACTAGAGTGGCATTAGAATGGTATTATCAGTTGCCCAACTATTCTTCGAAGAGTTTTGAGAATACTGCAGAGATGTTTGTTCACCATTTTAGTTATTATATTGAAAAGTAAGTGACTATGAGGGATTTATATGATTTAAAACAAATTAAAGAAGAAAGATTTTCAAAAAATTTAGCTCATTGGAGAAGTTTAGTTGGATGATTAAGACAACCCGTGTCTCCAAAAAATATGCTTGATATATTTATTGGTAATTTACAAGAAAAATTGTCTTAGGGATTATAAACTACTACTATCACATATTTAGATAAAGCAATTGAGTTACCAAGAAAAGTGGAATAAGCTCTCATTAGAAGAGGTCAGCTTAAGGTTAAATAAGATAAGCCAATTAAGTATCAATAGAAGAATAAGCATATATGAGGTAATAGTGATAGTAGACCTATTAATAATGTCACTAACATCCTACAAAATATTGTATTCTAGAAACCTTCTCAAAGGAACTTCACAAGACTTAATATACCTGTGGAAGCAGTTTTAAAATAACTATTGGATGCTAAGGCAATAAAATTACCTCTAGTAATATAGATAGACACTACAACTCATTGGTATAATGTAAATCAATATTACACTTCCCATAGGGTATAAGGATATTGGACAAATAGTTGTAAGAAGTTGAAGCATGTGGTTCAAGATTTGATTTATGCAGGATGTATTGATTTAGGAAATATCCAATCAACAAGAAATCAAACTCCAACTCAACAATTTCCAACAATAAATCAAGATATGGGGATATTCAAGGACCCCCTACCAAAGCATGAACATCAAACAACCAATCAAGTGGCTCATCAAGATGATTCCCTACATCATAGCAATGTGGCTGGTATGGTTGGGGTAACTACAAGGAAACAGGCTCAAAATTAGCAACATCAGCAAGGACAAAGTTTAATCTCTCACCCCAATTTAGTTTCAAAGAAGAATTAGAGAAAGAATTCAGCTACAAGGATTCCACCTATAGTGTTGAGATCGCAGTCACAAGATTCGTTTGATCTTCAGAAGTATTTAGATAGTACTCCAACAAAGATATCAATATTAGAGCTTTTACAAACTTCTCCCAATCATCGAAATGCTTTAATAAAATTTTGACAACAACAATATATTTCCCTAGACATCCCTCCTAATGCCATAGTTGACACCATAGGTTCTTTTGGGATACATTGTGTCTCATTCTCAGATGATGATAAAACTTCCTCAAACTTAGATGGAGATTCATCACTTTACATAACCACACTTATTGGGGATACCCTTATCAAACTAGTTTTGATTGATAATGGTTCATCCCTCAATTTGTGTACATATCAATTCTTTCAAAATTTTGGATTAAAAGAGAAATATTTAACAAAAACTGATATCATCATTAAATGTTTCGATAATGAGTCCTAAGAGGCCTGTGGTGTCATATCTCTTCCCTTAAAATTAGGGTTGAGAATATTGGATACTTTGTTTTATGTGGTACATTGTACTACATCTTTTAATCTTCTTCTTGGGTGATCTTGGATACATGCAATGAAGGTTGTCCCTTCTACTTTTCATCAGTATCTCAAGTTTGAATTCAAGAATCAAGTTGTCACCATTTTGGGCGACCATAGACCATTTGAATTTTGTTCAAATATAGAGTTGGCTCAAATCGATTCTTATTCTCGTCCTTCTATTTCTTCAACAATTTTCCCATTTTCCTCATCTCAAATTTTTGAGCATTTTTAAAGTTTAAAAGTGAATGAGGAACATAAAACCCATTCTTTCTTATTATATCATGATAATCAGTTCCTTCAAAAGTCTCTTCTGGATCTAGCCAAGCTACCACCTTCACCCCGAACTATGGGCTTACCTCATAAGAAGGGTGATGTTATACACATTGGCATGTGTGCTTTTATCTTCGGAGGTATGGCTTTCAAAGATAATCTTCATGGTAGAAATCCATATATTAATGAGCACTCTTTTATGCAATGCTATCTCACTAATGATTATCCCCTTCCTAAGTAGATCCTTTCTCATATGGGATTTGCAGGTAAAGGATTGGGGACCACAATAGAAGGGTATTCAAGAACCCTTGGATGTTGAGATTTGGATTGGGAGATGTGGTATAGGTTTTATACCTAATAAGAATCAACCTCTACCTTTTGAGGATGATGATCATATTATGACTTATGCAAAATACATGGAATATCAAAAGTTGATGATAATAAAAGTGTTAATATTTCTATTCCTCCCAATATAATGTCTTGTAATATGGTTGGTTCTATCTGTTCTAAATATAACATTATTTTTGTTCAATAAAATAAGGGATATTTGTATGATTTATTTTTTACTAAAAATAATGGTGCTATTAGGAGATGTGATTATCGTGCCATGAATGTTGAATGAAGAGCCTTAAAAGTACTTCTCCAATATTTTAAGGATATATCTGATCCAACACCTCATAACACACTTGTTTATTTTGATAAGATGTGTGGTGTATTTAGGCTTTGCATTGATTTTAAATCTCCAAAAAAAATAAAAAATAAAATAATAATAATAATAATAATAATAATATAAGTCATCATATAGTTGCATCTTCATTTTCCATTGCATTTTTACTTGCTTTCTCACCTTGCATGTCTTCCTGTCATAAATGCATGATTGATTATTCATGACTGCTTGCTCATATAGATTTATGGGTATCTTGCAACAATGGCATGTGATGAAACCTAGTTAGGTCATAACTCAGATGCATTGCACTTTTCACTAGGACTTTGATGCCTAGAAAGACCTTCCCTAGGGATTCTTTCCTTCTTTATTCTTTTCTTCTTATGACAACTTCTATTTTTCTCAATTTCTTCATGATGTTGACAAATCTTATTTGCACAAAGTCTTTCTCAAAGTCCCAATATGGGATAGCACTTGCATACTATTTTTACACATATTACACCTCACATGGGATACTTATACATCCTAGTGGGTATTACACTATTTATGATCTTCTATCGAGTCATACTCTCTTTTGACTTAGCAGGATCAACACCCCATTACATGATAAGCTCCTTGGTCATTTTTAGTAGACCTCAGCATAAATCCTAGCGCGTAATTGCCTCACGATATTCAGTAAGGGAGAAACCACCCATAGAGGGTCACACTTCTACACACACTTTTTCACATTCATGCAAGTGCTATACCCATAGCGGGTTTAACTATCTCATTAATACAATATATAGTGTCTGGCTACACTGGTTCCTTCTTTGGATCACTTCTTCTTCTTCTTTTTTTATGGTTGAATTTTGGACCTCCTTGTCTTCTCTTCTTCTTCTATTTCTTCTCTATTCTTCTCTTTATTCTCTCTTATTTTTATCTTATTTATTTCTCTTGTTTTCTCTTGCTTTGTCTCCTTACTTCTTCTTCTCCTTGTTCTTTCCCTTTTGCATTCATTCATCCTCATGTAGTTTGCATTAGGATAGTTTGCATACATAAAAACACTTAAAATAAACAAGTAAAACATATAAAAATATGCATTAAATCATCACACATAGAACCACAATAATATTTGTAGCTATGTATTACTCATAGAAAAAGATTACATCGTGTGAGGCTGGTGTACCATAATATAGATTGGGTACACTCAACCTAGGGATGCACACCATGATAAAAAATTGGTGCATCATCCCAATACCTAGGCTATCCTCTCCTAGCTCTAATATACAGCTCCCTCTGGCCCTCCATGGGGTGGAGGCAACCTTAGTTGTGCCACTGACTACTAAGATGTCATGGGTGCCCATGATCGGGATCACGATATGCTCACTGAATGAAGGGACAGAGGAGGATCTATCTTCCACTATGGAGGGATAGTTATGTAGTAAGCCACCTTGTAAAACATGGCCATCCAAATGGGTATCTCCAACCTATCACCTGTCCACTGTAGCTCCACCTGAAGAAGATGCACTACGTTTGATGAGCACCAGATATGCTCATATTTTTGTATATGTGCTAATGGTTTTTGCACAGCAATATATACTGAGTTGTATATTTTTATGAAATATTATGTATGTATTTAATAAAATTATGTGTATTATCTAATCCATGCGTGAAGTTTTTTTTGTGTATTTATTTCCCAGATTTTGTAGTCTTTTGCTCAGTCAAGGTCTTGCATGGACCTGGCATGATTCTGTTCAATCAGATGAAGGCATACAAGGGTAGGTGTCTTCCTGAAATAGGTGTCTTACCAAAGTAGGCACCTTACTCAAGTAGATGCCTTACTCAAGTAGGCACCTTACTCAAGTAGGCACCTTACTCAAGTAGGTGCCTTACTCAAGAAAGCACATTACTGAGTTAGGTGCCTTACTCATGCAAGCACCAAGATTACGTGTGTTGACCAAATAGCTAGAGAAGGACCCTGTTGACCACCGTTCCACATCATATGTGGGAAAATTTTGATGCATGAGTTGTCCTATCTAGCATGGGTGAATACGTAACCATTCATAGAGTAGAACCATATGAAACAAAAATTGCCTGATTGCAAGTAAACGACAAAGATGCTGATCATCACGTGCTGGCTAAAGTAACTGGACTATCGCAATTTAGACTATAACTGGGATGCATGTTGTAATATAACTGTAACATGAAGTCCTATGTGTGGTATATAAACACACGAACTTCTCTAGAGCAGGAGTAAACATTTTTTTAGAAAATTATTGCATGTAATATTTTCTGCACTATTAATAAAGCTTGAGCATTCTCTCATCTGCATGTGGTTTTTGTGAATTGCTGGACTGGATCTACTAGAGCTTAGGCCCACTCCAAGCCAGTATTCCTCCTCTATCTCTTGGTTATTTTATTTCATAGATTTAATTCTGCATTAGTATATTCATTTCTAGATTAATTTAATCATTTTAGAATTTGTGTTCTTTTTACAGTAGGCGTATTATTGCTTTTAGAGTGGTGTGTTTAATTTCATGTATTTCATTTATATTTAAGTTTTATTGGTGTGGACGAATCAACTGTTGTTTCACAAACACCCCCCAATGATAGGTAACTGGATTCATCTCAGAAGTGGTGATGTGAGTAGTTTCAATCGTGGAACTTCTAAAGTCTATGAGATCCTGAGTTGATAAATTAAATGTGAGTGCTATGACAAATATAGGATAAAATTAACCAATTTTTAGCACCCAATATTTTGACACTATTGCTAGGGAAGCGTCACTAGTATACTATTTACATTATCCCTTAAAACCTTCAACTTGACCTTGTATGAGTCCTCCAAGAAGAAGAGGACCCAACAATCGTTTTATATGATAGAACCCATAAAAAAATTTTGAGTTAGACAATGACCTAGAATTTGAGTTAGATTCTCTTGAATCATCCCCAATAGTTCACTGGAGTGAGCATCGTCACTTTGTGCAAAGTGCCTCCTCGTCTCATCGACCTGGGAAAGAACAGATTATTCTAAACCCATTGTTCAAAAGAACACCCTCGGAGGAAGCCCTATTGTGGAAAGCTATAGAGGATTAGACTGTAACACCATCTAACTTAGAGGCTCTAATATAGAAAGTCTTGAGCAACTGAAAGCCCATAAAAGTTGCAGAAGAGACCACATTTTTTGAAAAAATGGTTTAAGAAGTCTCATCTGGATTTAGCTTCCTGATAGAGGAAGGATCAGGGGAAACCAAAATGAAAAACATATCCCATGCCCATATTTCCACCTTTCGAGGATATCCAACCGAATACCTTGACATTTTTTTTTTAATTTTATGTGTTGTGCAGGTCTGTTGACTACAAGTCAGACGCTCAAAAGTTGAAGCTCTTCTCGTCAACGTTGGACAACTCAGCTCTACAATGGTTTTTCGGGTTGGGGAACAAACAAATCACCACATGGGAAGAGATGAGGAAGCTCTTTCTGGAGCAGTACCAGGAATTTGGCAGAGTGTGGGATTCTAGGAAAGAAGTCCTCAGCATGACACAAAAGGAGGACGAGTCCCTAGAAGAATACTGGGAGAGGTTCAATTTCAACCTGCAATGATATCCTCACGCAAATTTGGGAGATAAGTCTCTCAAGAACATTTTTATGATAGGAATCAACAACAAGTCACTGGAAGCACTAAACATGATATCGAGAGGAGATGTGTACCAACATGCGATGGAAGATATCCGACAAATATGATGGAATTACTCATGAAGGAGAGGCAAATCAACTCCCAAAACTATGAATATGACTGCATCATTCATAAAAATGGAGATAGTCAACATGTTGGAGAATTTTAAGAGTGAAATGTTGTCTTCTCTAGCATTGCAGTTGGATACACTCTTTCTAGAGAAGAAGAAACAAGACAACAATGCAGCATTGACCTATTTTTGTCCAAAATGTAGAGGAAAGCACGCTAGGAATATGTGCCCAGAGAATAAGGTTAGAGTATGCATGGTTTGCTAACAAAATCATAAGACCCAACTGTACCCACAACTGTCTAATACCAAAGAGGAGGTTGTCATAATTGAAGCTTATTTCATGGGCAATCATAGAAATTAGCAGTAGCCCCCTATGGGGAATATGCCCATAGGGATGCTTCTCTATGGAGGAGGATCATATATGCCACAAGGGCAACTGCCACCACCCAACATGGGTTGGTGGGGACCACCACATTGGATGAACATACCTCCAGCGGTTGCATTCCCCAACCAGTAACCATGGATGCCATATCAGCACCCTGGAAAATAGTGGAGGAACCACATTTCATAGAACTCCACTCCATAAAACATGGCACAGGTTCCACCCTAGCAAGGCTTACCAGCCCTACCTATGACAAAAACTACGCAATTACCAGCACAACCAACGGTGAACCCGAATAACAAGGTAAACCATCCAATATACCAAGTGGAAGGAGAGATGTATCCAATGTATCATATTAGTTGTAATCCTATTCAACTTAGATTATGCAAAAAACTAGGAATAGAAGCACCTCCCCTGGTAGAGGAGGAGGAAGACGTAGGAGATTCTCCTTTGATAGAAGAGGTGGAGGTAGAAAAATTTGTTGAGAAAATAAAGGCTCCATTTCCTAAAAGGTTGTAGGAATAGAGGAAGCTGACATAGCCAGAATTTGATATCCTCTCTAGCCTGAGGAACCTGACGGTCACTTGGTGAACAAAAATTCATGTCCCGAAAAACATTCATTTCTCTTCCATAAATTATCAATCCGGTAAGTTCATAAACTTATGAGTGTCATGCACAGTATACTCCTAAAGTGTTGGGGAACAAATCTGGTTGTACCTTATTTAGTTTGGTGGGGAGGTTTGTGTAATTGGATTCCAGCCAAATCAAATAAACTGAGTGTAGAGAATTTAAATAAATAAAATACAATGCTGGAAATAAAATGCTGAAAATAAAAGCACACACCTAAATTAAATGCTGGCATTCTCCAATGTTGCTCATTGGTCATATTTGGTGAGACCAAATTGATTTAAAATAAGTGCAGTCACCAGCTGCTACTTTTACCCACATTTGAAACGTATTTCACATCTCTAGAACCTCCTTTGTGGTATAGAGTAGCATCATTTATATGTGTTCGCTCAAGCTAGTTGCCATTGTCATGAGGCGACAATGAAAATGATGCCAAATTTATTCACGTAGATGCCATAGCCTCTCTATTTTTTTTTTTCAATTATATATTTTTTTAAGGCACATCATGTGTTTGAATTCTAATGGGAGATTTTGAAAAATTGTGGAGGCGTGATTGGTATTAGCATAGAAATGATTTTAAAATAACTATACACATAATTAATAAGAAAATCAGTACATACCCGGTTGAATTTCATAGAATCTATATATATGATGCCGGTGGTGTGAGACGTCTTCACGTTGGTGCTCCTGGAGATTTTATTTATTTATTTATATGTATCTTTATCTGTTCTGCAATGAACAGAACAGATCTTGACTCTCTCTTTTTTTTTTTCTTTTCTTTTTTTTTCTCTTTTTTTTTTCTATATATATTTTCATCTTCTGCATCAAAGAACAGAGTCAATCTGCAACAACTGAGCTGGTGACTCTAAAATTTGAAATACCCAGCTTTTTCTCAATAGCACACAAAATATTTTAATCCTGCATTGACATATCTCTCTCCGAATGCATTTACAGGATGAATATTAAAATTTACACCTGACACGTGTGCGTCCAAAATGATCTCCCCTCTGAATTATTTCTTTTGCATGCATAATTGGAACAACACTGCATTCCTTTGTTTTCTGGAGTGAGGAAAAATAGTATTTCTTTCATTATTCATGGCATCTGTCAGGTGCATTGCTGAGATGTATGTGCAGTATGTGCTGGTGTTGGTAGGATTTTCTCATCCGTTGGTGCGATCCCCAAATTAACCTACATGCCGTAGAGTTGGAACTACACCAATTTTTGTTTCCCACATCATGCTTGTCTAGTCAATAGGCAAAGAACAGGGATGCCTTCCCTCTGAGGAAGGCTCTTGCCTTCTAGTGGCACCTTCCTGTTGGTGCCTTCCTATGAGAGGAAGGCGCTTGCCTTCTAGTGGTGCCTTCCTGTTGGTGTCTTCTTGTCGGCACCTTCCTGTGGCACCTTCCTATCGATGCCTTCCGGTGAGAGGAAGGTGCTTGCATTCTTTTGGTGCCTTCCTGGAAAAGGAAGGCACTGGCCTTCAATTGGTGTCTTCCTGGAAGAGGAAGGCACTTGTCTTTTATTTGTGCCTTCCTATAAGAGGAAGGCACCTACCTTCTTTTGGCACCTTCCTTGAAGAGGAAGGTGCCTACTTACCATGTGTTGATTCCAAAGGAAATAGATATTTGACATCTATTTTTTTTCAAACTCCTCCCCCATTTTATTTAGCTACCAGTTGGAGGTTTCTCATTTCCCTTCGGGACCAGGTTGGTCCTCAAGAAAGAGGATACTCTCTTCCAACGGGCAGCAAAAATAAAACTTTGCTTTTGATTTGCATTTCATCATGGAGCTATTTCAACACAAGGTTTTTTTTTTTCATAGGAGTAAGTTAGGCGTCGACAATAAGGCATCTTCCCCCCATGTCTAAAATTTGTCACGTCCTCGTGACAAAAACCTTCCAATTTTTTTTTTTTTCATAGGAGTAAGTTAGGCACCAACAATAAGGCGTCTTTCCCCCCATGTCTAAAATTTGTCACGTCCTCGTGACAACAGCCTTCCGAACTCCCCCTTTGTTTTTTTTTTTTTTACGGGAGGTCCTGATTCACCCGCATATTCCCCCACTTAAATTGGTGATGCCCTTATCGCCAGCAATAGGTCCTTCTGTGCAACAGGTCTGCAGCCCTCCAAACTTTAGGTCCCACACTGAACAACAGGTACCCTCATCCAAGGGAGAAGAAAATTGCTTATTGGTGCCTTCCTCCAGGTGGAAAAAGGCACTATTGTATTAGGCTGATTGTAGGCACTCTCTTCCTAGTGGGAAGTAAGTGCCTTTTCCACTTTGTCGCACTCCTAATTACAGGGCACAAAATATCACATCTTTTAGGCCTAGTTTAAGCCGGCTCCGCCTACAGATCATGCTCATGGTTGTGTACTACGAAACTACACCTACAAAAATTGCACACACGAAAGCAATAAAATAGGAGTCATGACTCCATGTCTGTTAGGCCCTGGCTCTCAGGATGCCTGCAACTTGCATTCGGTTCATGATTTCCTGCAAAGCAATAAGAAAGCAATTTTTATGCTAAGCAGGACATGTTCTATGTTTTTTTTTTTCACTAGGAGGATTCGCATATATATATATATATATATATATATATATATATATATATATATATATATATATATATATATATATATATGGTGGAAGGCGTATTCAATGTATGGCACCTTCTTGATGCGAAAGGTGCCTCCAATGTGTGGCGTCTTCTTCCTGTGGAAGGCGCCTCCAATGTATGACGCCTTCTTGATGCGAAAGGTGCCCCTAATGTATGGTGCCTTCTTCATGCGAAAGGCACCTCTAATGTATGGCACCTTATTCCTGTGGAAGGCGCCTCCAATGTATGGTTCCTTCTTGATGCGGAAGGCACCTTCTGGATAAACAAGGTGTCTTTCACTTCATTTTTTTTTTTTTTATGTATCCTCCCTCTCTTCTTTTTTTTTTCTTTTTCTTTCTCTCTTTTTTTTTTTCTTCTTCTTCTTTTTTTTTTTTTTCGACGAATGTTTGAACATTCGTCCAAGCTACTGGTATGGTATGGGGTCTCCCCCATGCCGATTTCTGATCCACTCTTGTGAATGTGAGGTAGTGGTTAATGGAGCTCGTTGATCGTTACTTGAACGTTGTCTCGAAACTCTTCTCTTGCACTTGGTGTAGCATATCTGACTTTGTTTATCATCCAAGCTATAACAGTCATGCACTTTCCAACAAAATTTTCCCCCAAATTCCACAAGCACCTTGGGTTGGAAGCCTTTCGCTTTATCAGGGTTACTTAGCCTACCTTCAGGCGCTAATGTTGCCAAGGTAAAACTCTACTAGCTTTCACCTGTTGGATTGGATGCTACACGATCTGGTACATGATACAGTTCGTATAGAGCTATTATGAACTCCACGTATGAATCTCAACTCACGAGATCTTCACAGACACCTCCTTATTTTTCTACTTTGCACTTCATGTTGTCCTACAAAACATAAAAGAAAAATCTAAACTAAAGGCATTAAAATAAAATTCTAACTAATTTTTTTTTCTCTATTTTTTTTTTTTGGTCTATTTTGCCTTGACCAGAACAGATCTTGGATTATCATATATATATATATATATATATATATATATATATATATATATATATATATATATATATATATATATATATATATATATATATATATATATATATATATATATATATATATATATATATATATATTTTCATCATTTGCATCAAAGAACAGAATGTCTACTTCAACCATTTGAGCTGGTGATTTTCACATCTGGAGGTTTGTCAATGATCCATCCTAAGAATTTGGCAAAATGTACCATGTACTGAAACATATTTGCCCTCACACTTTTTGTGAAAAGCAGATTTCTCCATGGTTTTAGATCCTCTCAAAGTTGATGTTATCTTCCACCATAGTGAGATTTTGCCTCTCTTTTGTATATTTTTTTCATATGACAACCAACAACTCACATTTTTGAAACACCAAGCTCCTCCTCAATTAGCACATAAAAAAAAAATGTTAATCCTATGGCCTTTGTGCAGACATTTGAAATCTGATCTCCTCCAAGATTTTTCCTTGTTTTATTTAGCTACCGGTTGGAGATTTCTCATTTCCCTTCCGGACCAAGTCGGTCCTCGGGAAAGAGGATACTCTATTTCAACAAGCGACAAAATAAAACTCTATTTTTGAATTGCTTCATTAACTTGGAGCCTTTTCAGCAGATGATTTATTTTTTCTCTCTTTTTTTTTTTTCATGAACACTATAAATAGCGTTCATTGTGTTGTTGGCGGCATTTGATGAAGGTGGGGTCTCCCCCATGCCTACATCTAAACTAGTCTTCTCGAAATCTTTTTTTTTTCAACTAGTCTGATATGTTGTAGCATGAGAAGAGTATTTTCCTTCATGGCCTCGCAACCAAACTTCTTTCAATGTAATGGAAAAGTGTGCAAGCCAACAAATGACTATCTGCGAGTTAGCAACCTGAAGAAAACATGGCATAGTAGTATGTTAAAAACACATGCTAGTTTCTGATTCACCAGGTCGTCGTAAGCGCAAGTGAAGAGCATACTCCATAACAAGATGTTCTTTTTAAATTATGCTCTGTCATTTTCCCTGCATTATTAATTTCATCATAAAAAAAACATTTACCAATACGTTGCAAAAATTTCAAGCCTGTAAATTTTTTTTAATTTAAAACCAAGCTTCTAGAGGCAAAAATTTTTCAATGGTTTCCGTATAAAAACACGTCCCTAAAATTTTTCAATCAGACTTGGGTTGTGCTTTTTCTTTTGATTTCTTGAAACCATTTAGAACATGATGGAAATCCTTCAATGCCAGATTTTTTTCAACAACACATTTTATTTCTACTTCTACACTTAATTATGGTACATCAGGTTCATTCCCGCGTTTACCTGAGAAGCTAAAAAAATATAAATAATTGCCTATGGGATTTGACTCTGACTGTGCCGACAACTATTTTTGGCCTTTATAAAAAGCTCCTTGGTGGAATCATGCTTCTTAGATAAAATATTTATAGGTAATTTCAAATAAGCATTTTATTTGACCTATAAATCAGAACACTACAGTTTAGACACTCCCCGACAATGGCGCCAAAATGGTGTGCAAAAATTCATGTCCCGAAAAACATTCATTTATCTTCCATAAATTATCAATCCGGTAAGTTCGTAAAATTATGAGTGTCATGCACAGTATATGCCTACAGTGTTGGGAAACAAATCTGGTTGTACCTTATTTAGTTTGGTGGGGAGGTTTGTGTAATTGGATTCCAACCAAACCAAATAAACTGAGTGCAGAGAATTTAAATAAATAAAATACAATGTTGGAAATAAAATGCTGAAAATAAAAGCACACACCTAAATTAAATAAAGCAAGAACTAAAGCAATAAAATAATCTACAAAAGATAAAGAACAAAAATAAATAGGGGAGGACTACTGTAGGGAGTGGGCCCAAGCTCCCGTAGATAGTCCGCCCGACTAGCTACATAGAGCTTGCTTGAATAAGAGGAGTTGCACTCTTAATTAATTAAACAATAAAATAAAATAAGTTGTGTAAAATTAATCATTGATCTCCAATCTCCCTTGTTCATCTGGCTTGCATCTTTATATAAAGCGCATCCAGATATCATTACAATAACAAATCAGTCTATTTTAATCATGTGATGTGATTTAGTTACAATTGATTCTACACATATTTTATTATTCTATTTTAAAGTATGTTCATTCACCAGATTATAAACATCCTTAGGTGTACGTAACAACAAATCCTAAACTAATGCATCCTAAAAATAATAATATGCTTTAAGAGCTTTACAAGGTCAACCGACCAATCGGTTGATAATAACAAACACTTTATTCTATTTAATAAATGCATGATTAAAATAGATCTCCTTTGTCTTCACGTGCAACCTCCTCCATAGTCCTTGGTCAACCAGTCAAAGTTGACTTGGTAAATCTTGCAAAGTATGAAGGCATGGAGGTGCCTTCCGATTGTAGGGAGGCGCTCTTCTTCCGTTGGTGCATTCCGGTTGCAGGGAGGCGCTTTTCTTACATTAGCACCTTTCGGTTGCAGGGAGGCACTCGTATTTTGTGGGAACCTTTCGGTTGTAGGGAGGTGCTCGTTTTCTATTAGCGCCTTCCGGTTGTAGGGAGGTGCTCTTCTTCTGTTGGTGCCTTTCGATTGCAGGGAGGCTCTCATCTTCCGTTGGTGCCTTCTAGTTGTAGGGAGGTGCTCGTCTTTCGTGGGCACCTTTCGGTTATAGGAAGGCGCCTACTTCTGTTGGGTGCCTTTCGGTTGTAGGAAGGTGCCTACTTCTGTTGGGCGCCTTCCTTGAAGAGGAAGGTGCCTACTCTCTTGCCTTATTCTGTGTAAGCAGAAGTATGCTGGGTCCAAGTGGATGTAGATTTGAAAACACCATATTAGTACCAATACCTGCATTTATACACATTTCCCACTAAAAACACCAATCAAGCATAATACCGGATTTTCTATCAATTATATGCATAAGTTATATAAAATACATTTCATATGCTAATTGAACCAGTGATAATTCTCCTTAACCGTGTATATAAAATGAGCATTTTTGGTTCTCATCATCCCCCCATGCCTAACATGTGCCACGCCCTCGTGGCACCAAAATGTGAAGTTATCCCTCTCGCAGGCTGACCATGCCAAGAAGTTTGTCATGTCTTCGTGAACCCCTGGGATATATATTTTTTCCCTCTTTTTTTTTTTTAATGGCCTTCAACATCTCTGTTTCTTTGCCACTGAGTGCTGCTATTTTTTTTCCATTCAGTGCTACTGTTTTTTTTTTTTCTTAGTACTGTTTTTTTTTTTTATTCAGCACTGTGTTTTTTTTTTTTCATTAAGTGTTGTTGTTCTTCATCCATAGAGTGATGCAGCACCAACAGAAGTCAGAAAAACATCCTGATTAATCATTGCGGACAAATAGTTAAATTTTGACCACAATGTTCAGGGCCAATGATAATGTTCTATCAATTATATGCATAAGTTATATAAAATACATTTCATATGCTAATTGAACCAGTGATAATTCTCCTTAACCGTGTATATAAAATGAGCATTTTTGGTGCTCATCATCACTATCCCACTATTTCAAGCCATTCAAGATGTACCCATATACACCAAGGCAATAAAAGAGTTATGTCTAAGGAAATCGGGAGGTAAGGTGGAACAAACCATCAATGTCACAAGGAAATTAGATGATTTAATGATGGGGAATGCATATAATCCAAAATATGCAGAACCAGGTAGCCCGATATTGGTGGTGAAATAGGAGGGTATTCATTGGTGAACACCTTGGTTGACCTAGGTGCAGCCATAAATGTGATGCTACAGGAGACCATGTAGAAGCTAAAACTTATAAAATTGAAACCCACCAAAATAGTGTTGCAGTTGGCCAACCGGTCAACCGTGGAATCAGAGGGGATGCTAGAGGACATAATCATAATGGTTGACACATGTGAGTACCCAGTGGACTTCCTAGTGATACAATAAAAAATAGGACTGGGTGGTTACCCACTCATCTTGGGAAGACCGTGGCTAGCTACGACTGATACCTACATCAACTGTCGTGATGGACTTATGACTATTTCAAATAGGCAGAATGTCAAGATATTACCAATATCTCTCCCAGCTCAGTCCATGGACACGTTGGGTGAACCCATGATGACTGAGTAGGATGATAATTTGTTGTCCATGCTCTAGTTGGTGATGACATTAATAGAGTTGGAGGAGTATGCCAATGAGGATGACATTCTAATGAGATTCCTGCAAGGAGAATCCTCCCTCACAGTTTTTGAGTCACCATTGGTCGGTGCTCAGAACCATCATACCTAGAAAATTGACATTGGGCCTAGTAGAATGTTGAATATCAGTAGTGAGTTGATCACCACACAGTTGGAAAAATTAAAAGAGCTGCTAACCAAGCACCAACAAGCGTTTTCCTGGGATTACTCGGATATGAAGGGAATCAAACCTAAAATCTGCACACATCGGATATATCTCGAAGAGCAAGTAACCCCAGTTAGGTAGCTGTAGATAATAATGAACCTAACCATGAAATAAATTTTCAAAGCCGAGCTCCAAAAGCTCTTGTCTGCAGGGTTCATCTACCCGATCTCTAACAGCGAGTGGATGTCACCACTTCTGGTGGTCCCCAAGAAGAATGGGAAATGGTGAATTTGTGTTTATTAAATATCACTAAATAAAACAATGAAGAAAGATCATTTTCTACTTCCCTTCATCGATCAAGTGTTGGACACACTATCTGGGAAAAAATACTTCTCCTTCCTGGACGGGTTCAATGGGTACAACCAAATCCAGATCGGGGAGGATGACCAGGACACGACAACGTTCACCTACCCATGGGGAATGTTTGCCTACAGATTTCTACCCTTCAGGTTGTGCAATGCACCAGCCACATTCCAAAGGGTGGTTCTGAGCATATTTTTGAATATTATGGGGGAGGCAGTAGATATATATATGGATGACTTCACCGTTTACGGAGAGACATTCAAAGAAAAAATAATGAACCTAGAACGTGTGCTCTAGATATGTGAGGAAAACAACTTATCCCTTAGCAATGAGAAGTGTTTTATGATGATGCATGAGGGCATAGTGCTAGGACATCATATCTCGATAGAAGGAATTAAAGTAGATCAAAATACAGTAGAAGTAATTAAAGATCTACCCAGCCCAAAAATGTAGAGGAAAGTGAGAATTTTTCTTGGCTCTACTGGGTACTACAGGTGATTCATCACCAATTTTGGTAAGATTGCCAAGCCACTGCACAACCTACTGGTAAAGGACGTATGATTCATATGGGTGGGGGATTGCAAACGAGTGTTTCAGATGCTAAAGAAAAAGCTAATTTCTACCCCATTGTTGTGGGGCCCAAATTGGGTTGTTCTATTTCACATATATTGTGATGCATCCAATAATGCAATTGGAGTGGTCCTTGGGCAGAAGGATGGTGAAGAATTCTATGCCATTTATTATGTCAGTAATAATTTATTAGGTACTGAGCTCAATTACACAGTAACATAGAAATAATTTCTCATAGTGGTACACACCATCAACACATTTTGCCACTACATCACTAGATACAAGGTGTTCGTTCACACGGACCATGTGGCTATCAGATAACTAATGAGTAAACCAATGATTAGTGGTAGGATAATAAGGTGGCTCTTGCTGTTGTAGGAATTTGACATCACCATAGTTGACAAGCTTGGGACAGATAAAATTGTCACAGACTTTCTGTCCAGACTAATCCCAGTAGATCATGCAGTGGTAGAAGACCAGTTCCTGGATGAGCATTTGTTCGTCATCAGTGAACAGACATCGTGGTATGCGGACACCACTAATTATCTAGCCACCAGTATAACATCCCCTACTATTTCATATAGATAGAAGCAAGGGGTGATTGAAAAGAGTGCTTCATTTCAATGGATTGACGACCTCCTATTCAAAACAGGGCCCGACCAAATCGTAAGGAGGTGTGTAGTGGAGCATGAGTTTTCGAAGATACTCAAAGCCTATCACAATGAGCCATGTGGAGGATATTTCTTAGGAAGAAGGACTATGTATAAGGTATTGCAAACTAGGTATTTTTGGCCCACTCTATTTAAAAATGTAGCCGCATACACTAGCAAGTGTGATGAATGCCAAAGAATGGGTAGGCCAACCCACAAGGACATAATTCCCCTTCAATCTCACATACATATTAATCCCTTTGATAAATGGGGTATGGATTTCATGGGACCAATAAAACCATATTCAACTACAAGGAGGTATATTTTAGTATGCACAGACTACGTTACCAAATGGATCGAAGTCCAGGCATTGAGATATTCCAAGGAGGAGACAGTAGCTGAATTCCTATTCACCCATATTTTCATAAGGTTTGGAGTGCCCAGGGAAATTACAACATATCAAGAACCCCAATTCACCTCTAGGTTAATTGAAGAATTTATGGAACAGTATAGGATATGGCACAATAGAACTAACCCCTACCATCCGCAAGTGAACGAGCAGGTGGAGGTAATCAATAGGGAGATAGAAAAAATCCTGACAAAAATTTTGTAGCAACACAAGAAGGATTAGGATGCAAGATTACCAAAGGTAGCTTAGGTGTATAATACAATGTGGAAATCAACCACCAGCTTCACACCCTTACAATTGGTATACAAGAAGGATACAATGATGCCCATTGAATTCAAGGTGAAGACACTCAGAACGGTGATAGAACTAGACCTGTGCTTGGATGAAGCATAAAAGGAATGAATTCGACAGATGAAATAGTTGGAAAATTTTTGAATGGATGCCCTACAAAGAACCAAAATCATGTAGAAGCAAAGGAAGAAGTGGCATGACCACCACATTAAAATGGAGTAGATCAAAGAGAGAGACTGGGTACTATTGTGTGATTCTAGATTCCAAGAATGAAATATAAAACTGACGCAAAGATGTATGGGACCGTACGAGGTGGTGGAGATAATTAGAAATGGTGTTGTGCAGTTCAAGACAATTTATGGTAGCAAAACCATTTTGACAACAAATGGACATCGATTTTACCCATATCATAGGTTTGAAAGGTTGCTAGTGGAGTCCAGAACAGGCATGGGGGAGATCCCATGCAAGTAAAAATTTCACTAGAATTCTCAACATGGTGGATGCAGAGGTGTCCACGAAGAAAAATTAGTATAGTTTCCTATTTTTTAGCTTACAATGTGTTTTGTAGGGACAACACCCACATACAAGCTGCAGGCATCCTAAGAGCCAGGGCCTAACATGCACGAATTGCATTTAATTGCATTTTTTTTCTTATTTTATTTTTTTAGGGGAATGGCCTGATTGCTTTAACAATAGGCATATCTGGGAATAGGACCTAGACCGACTCAAAATCCATAAACCTGCGTAATAGGAGGATAGTGCAGATCCAAACACAAAGGGATGCCAATTACCCATAATGGAAAAATTATGCACCCCCATGCCTGGACTAAGCGGATGTTGATGTTGTACAAGGATAATTTTAGGAGGATTGATCAACCTCACATAAGTAAACATGTCAACCATTGATTTTTTTTCAATTATGGAGGAACAAATGACTCCGAAGGGGAGGCACCTTACTTCGGAGAAGAGGAACCTTACTCTGGAGGAGTAGGGCCTTGCTCCACCAAGGATGCACCAACTTGGAGTGCTTTTACATTCTCCAATACTCAAGGGAGGTGCCTTACTCTGGTGCTTTACTTCAGAGGAGCGGTGCCTTGCTCAGCCAAGGAGGCACTACCCCAAAGTGTTCATCATGGTCAAGTGGCACTTTACTGAGGCAAGTGCCTTACTGAGGTAGGTGTCTTACTGAAGTAGGCACCTTACTTCGGAGGAGTGACATCTTACTCTATCAAGGAGGCACCACCTTTCAAAGCGCTTGAGTGTTCTATTTAAATATATATATATATATATATATATATATATATATATATATATATATATATATTTCTAAGGAAAAAAAATTATATTTCTAAGGGAGGCACCTTACTTTACCGCCTTACTCCGGAGGAGTGACACCTTACTCCACCAAGGAGGTGCCACCCCAGAATGTTCTTCATAGTCATGCGGTGCCTTACTCAGGTAGGTGCCTTACTAAAGTAGGTGCCTTACTTAGGTAGGCATCTTACTCAAGTAGGCACCTTACTCGAGTAGGTGCCTTACCGAGGAAAGTGCCTTACTCTGGCACCTTACTCAAGCAGGTACCTCGATCAACTCAAAAACACATGCGCAAACTTGGTAGTATGTGGAGTAGCCAAAGCCAACACCATCATCTCATGTGATAGAAATCTGAAAGTGCCCAAAAAACAAAATTCAAAATCATTGGACAAGATCTCTACATTTCCCAAGGCCAACCGTCAAGGAGATATTCTCCCAACCTAAAACAATAGGAGCCATCACGTTTTCAGTGTAGGACCTCGGGCGAACCGAGAATGAAGTACCCAAGGTGACGTAATTAGCACATGGGAAAAATATCATTGAGTACCAATTTAGTATACTCCACATAACATGAAATGACCAATCAGGTATGTGCATGATTGTATTTAGATATATATGTAATGTTTCATATAATATTCTTCTCTAAAAATAATGCCAATGCAAGAATTGAATTCATACCTCATGTCTAATACGTCATACTAGATGATTAATTCGGGTGGTGTACCCTGCCAACCCCAATGCGAAAAGAATTTCTAGAGTTAGACATCTAAATTTTTAAAAAGGCACCTTATTAAGGGTAGGGCATCAAACCAGTCAAAACTAGTAAGGAATTCACCATGGGAGGATGATCGAAGAATCATACGCTCCAAAAGCATGAGCCTAGAAGCACTAAAGGGATCAAGGGAGACATTGCATGCCGATTCGAAGCAATCAGGTGGATGGATTACTGTTGCCTGATCAGCTAAGACCAAGATGTAGAGGTAGCAAATGAGTTCACTACCACTCTAAACAGGGGAGTTACGTGACTGCATGGATTGGAAATCCCAGTCACTCCAAAGCACATCACTCATATCATGTATAAATGCATGTATAAATATGGTGTTGCAAAAAAGTGTGCAGAGATGTTGTTGGGACAAATAAATGTCTCCTATGACCCACACGAGTTCCCAAAGTAGAGACTTCCTATGCACCTGAGGAAGCTCTTTGAGTAGGTGGCAAGATACTTCACATGCACCAGGAAGTATTCACACTTGAATGCAAATTATATGCAATTTTTGAGCCATTTGGTGCATGGGTAGAAAATTACATCCCGTTCTACCTGGTAAATGCCCTACAAGACGAGGTGTCATGATATCATAGAGGGGTGTTCTCTATCCTAGCCCACCATGGTCTAATTATAGCTCTAATACACCACCACCATGTAGAGTAGCATAGGGAAAGCTCATCAGCAGATAGGGCTAAACATTTGGGTGCACAAGAACCGGTAGTGGCCAAAGTAGAACAAGAGACCGAATTATGGGGAGGGGCCGAGGAGGCTAGGGCCAAAATCTTCGATGCATCAAAACATGAAACTATAGAGGTAGAGGATGATGTTGAATTGGGAGGAATTTTTGAATAGGAACACCCCTGATTCTCACCAGACGCTGTGGAATAAGGGTAGGATTCTGTACACAATTATGTGAAGGAAAGGCCAAAATACTCCAACCCTAAAACCACAGCATGACGGATGGAGTGCATACACGATCAGAGGCAACCGTAGTGCCTAATCCTCTCAAGCGAGGAGGAGGAAGAAGATGCAAAACTTGGCTTCATGGCCCAAACCCTACGAAATTTGGTCGCTCATAGCCCATAAGACCCCCAACCCTCAGCAAGCCTTCCACAATAGTCCAAAGTACCAATGGAAGAGGACCACACTAAGTAGAGTGAAAAATCCATGATGCAAGCACTATTTGAAGAGTATAAGAAAATATCTACAAGAAAAATCTAGAGGTAGGAGGCCACCATTGCCCAATTTTAGCAACTAATCCAGCAGCTCAGGGTAGAGAACCAACAGTTGTAGGGCAGGGTGATCGAAAGGTGGGATGCCTCTACCCAAACTGATTGGGAAATTGAGGTGCCCACAAACTCCCCAACCTCACAAAATAAAATAGTATCATCTGGGGTAGTCAGGTTAGATGCTTGCAATGAAGAATTAGAGGCGGGGGAAGGATCGTGCACCTCTAACAAAGGAACAAGGGAATTCTATTTTTCAAATAGAAACCCATGTTATCAATATTGATGATGATGAGCCTTTAGGATAAATCCAAGGGTAAAACCCTGAACTCGAGGCCAAGAAAGATTCTCCAGAGCACCAGGCACCTAAAATTGAGGTGTTGCTACTCAAAGAACCAGAAGCACAGGTGTCGGGCGACCAAGGGATGGGATAAACAACCACGAGAAGCTTAAGACCAAAAGGACAGATTCCCAAACCCTCTAATAGGGAGGCAACCTCTGTAGGAAAGGAATAGATCCATACGTAGACCACCATAATACAAGAGAGGAGGAAAGAGAAGGCACCTCAAATGACGCATAAGAGGACCAAAAGAAAGGCCAGGGTGACGTTTGCCAAACTGAACCCCCATTCATATGAGGAATGGGAAGAAGGCCTGTAGGCCTTCACTACACAAAAAGAAAAATTTAAATAACTTCGTAAGGAGTTTGAGGAGGCAAAGGCCGCTAGGAAAGCTACCAAAAATGAAGAAAGAGGTCCAAGAATCTGTGTGAACCATACTGATGATGATCAATTTTGGGACATCTACGGTTCATCACAGGGTCGGCCCTCGAAGATGAAGAAATGACTAGCAAGATGGGGAGTATATGGGAAAAAGGCAAAGGCAGTAGCAATCACGGAAGAAAACATCGACCTTACCCCCAAAGAAATTTTGCTATACAAGGCTAGTATGGTTGTATAAAATAGGGATGACTTTGACATCCCATTCAGAGAGCTATGCCATCAACACATTGACCTGTGGCAGGAAGCAGAGGTAGTCTTCCAAAAGGGAGTAACAGCTATGATAGCACCCAACACAGGTGCTAGACTAAGTGTGATTAGAAGGCACAACCAACGTAACAAGTAGTCGACATAGAACGTAGGCCAACCCAACACATCTTAAAGCCAACGTAGCTAAAGGGCAACACAATCCAAGGATGCACCACAACAAACTAGGGCCCCTAAAAAAAATGAAAGCCTCAGGATGGAGAGAAAGCCAAGGCCACCAGAAAGAAAATGAAATTATGAATAGCAGCCTACACAGAGGAGGTGTTTACCAGTTTTAGGTGCCACGAGTGCATGGCACATATTAGGCATGGGGGATGATGAGCACTAGATATGCTCATATTTTTGTATATGTACTAACAATTTTTGCGTGGCAATATATAATGAGTTGTATATTTTCATGAAATACTATGTATGTATTTAATAAAATCATGTGCATTATCTAATACATGCGTGAATTTTGTTTTGTGTAGTTATTTTTTAGCTTTTGTTGTCTTTTGCTCAGTCAAGGTCCTACATGGACCTAGAAAGGTTTTGTTCAATCAAATGAAGGCATACAAAGGTAGGCACCTTACTGAAGTAGGTGCCTTACTAAAGTAGGTGCCTTACTCAAGTAGGCACCATACTTAAGTAGGCACCTTACTAAAGTAGGTGCCTTACTTAAGTAGGTGCCTTACTGAGTTAGATGCCTTACGCAAGCACCAAGATTAGGTGTGCTAACCAAACAACTAGAGAAGGACGTTGTTGACCACCATTCCACATCATCTATGGAAAACCATCGATGCATGAGTTGTCCTAGCCAGTGTGGGTGAACACATAACCATTCACAGAGTAGAACCATATGAAACAAAAATTGCCTGATTGCAAGTAAACGACGAAGATGTTGATCATCGCATGTCGGCTACAATAATTGGACTATCCTAGTTTATACTTGTTGAGTGGTGTTTTCACCCAATTGTGAAAGCACACTCTCCGGTAGGATCTGAGTCCCAAAATCCTCTGCTTGCAAAGAAATTATGATTAAATGATTTCTCCAAGGTTCCTGTTGTGATAGTTCTTCATTCACCAATGATGCTCTTCAATTGAAATGCTAGGAATACCTTAGGGTTACAAGTGGATGTTAACAAGGGGCCTGGTGATTTATTTTATTTTGAATTACAATGGACTCATAGTAAGTTAATACAAAAAGGATGAATCTATTTGGATTTCAGGCTCTGGTAGATTTTCAATTATTTATTTGAATGACAATGAAAAATGCAGGAAGAATAAAGGATTAAAAAATGAAGAAATGCAAATAAAATGAAAGAAACTAAACTACGGCCAGAGTGTTGTCATCTTGATTGACAAAACCGAAGACAATGAGGTTTCTGCATGCAACCTAACCTATTGAACCTGCAAATTCGCACAATCCAGATAAGCTAGGTGCGGGTTTCTAGGGTTTCTACTGTAATTCCAGATTTAGGCATTCGCGTGAAGCAACCAAGAACACTTGCATTAAACTTCACCTAAAAGCCTAGAAATCTGAAATGAAGGATAAAACATTAAATCATGCATGCAAAAATGACTCCTTCTTTCTCATCAATGAGATGCCAACTCTCTGTGTTTTTGTATTAAAATGATGTATCAATTACAGTTACAGAATGTTCCAGGTTCAAAAAGAAAATCCAGAACACATGAAGGAAATTGCTCCAAGTGTAGGCCCAAAATGGCATGCAGCCCTTGTCTCTGCAACTCTGCTAGCAGCAATTTCCAACCCTCTGTCCAATCTGTGCTTCCGACTTTATACTATCTGGCACGGCTCTTCGGTTCACCTGCGTCGCTTCGTTTCACCTCCCAGAATGCGTCTTTTCAAATTCTTGCCTTTTCGATGCTTTTACTCCATGCTCTATGCCGAAACGTTCGAAATATTTCGTTGCATGTAACGCTTCTGCAACTCTGACACCTGTATGCCACGTGTCTCACGTTTTTTGCGCCTTCTATAACGGTCTCATGGAAATCGCAACGCTTTCATGCATGCAACTTGTTCCTCTGTTAACACAGCGAAAATGAAATAGGTCGCGATATCGCGACGTTTTTCGGCCAACAGCCTTCTTGCCTTCTTGCCCAACGAAAACGCGACATGTCACGAAATCGTGACATGTCACGAAATCGCGACGCTTTTCTGTTTCGTACGCTTTGTCAACTTTTCATCGCGAAATCGCGACAATTTTCACTTTTGGACTCCTTCGCTGCAACCTGTCGCGATTTCGCGATGTTTTTCTACTTCGGGCACCTTTGTTGCATGCTGTCGTGATTTCGCGATGTTTTTATGCCTCGGACCCTTTCGCTCGATTCTGTCATGATTTCGCGACGTTTTTTCATCCGTACTGCTTGGGCTTCAACCTGTCATGATTTCGCGACCCTTTGTCTGACGGGCATGCTTTCTCAAAAGTTGCCGAATTTTGCTACCATTTTCCACTTCATGCCTTACACCCACCATCTATCGTGATTTCGCGACGCTTTTCACTCGACGCTGCTTTGGCTGCAACCTGTAGCGATTTCGCGACGTTTTTCACTTCATGCCTTCTTCGCTACTTTCTGTCATGATTTCGTGACCGTTTTCACTTTCGTACATTCTCGGCCGCAACCTGTAGCGATTTCGTGACGTTTTTCACTTCATGCCTTCTTCGCTACTTTCTGTCGTGATTTCATGACCACTTTTGTCCTTCACGCCTTCCGGTCGATTTTGTCACGATTTCGCGATGCCTTTCTGCTTCGTGCCCCGCTTGTCGCTTCCTGTCGCGATTTCGCGACATTTTTCTGCTTTGCCCTGTTTGACTGGTTTGACCCATGATTTTGCGACATGTCGCGATTTCGCTACGCCTTTCTCCTTTGCCTTTCTCTCTCCTCTTTCGGTCGCGACGGAGCAACATGTCGCGATTTCGTGACACTTTTCTGTTTTCGGCTGCGACGGAGCAACATGTCGCGATTTCGTGACACTTTTCTATTTTCGGCCGCGACGGAGCAACATGTCGCGATTTCGTGACACTTTTTTTCGGCCGCGATGGCGCAACATGTCGCGATTTCGCGACACTTTCTACACTTGTGCATTTTTGCCCCTTTTTCTTGAATTTTGGCATCTGGGTCACTGAGATTCCTTTTGAAAGCATGCAAAAAGATGGGTCCCCAATTTTGGGGTGTGTTGTGGATCAGCCACAACAAATGGCGACTCTACTGTCAAATGCTCTTGAGCATTTTAGTGAGAACCCAACCTGAAACATATACAAACTCGAAAACATGTGTTAGCACATAAGCAATATAGACAAATGCCCAAAGATCAGAAGTACATGAATCATCAGAATCATCAAGTATTAGCTCAGTGTGTGCAATGAATTTCTTTCCCTATCGTTTGAAATTGATCCACACTCCATTGTCGTTTTGCATGAATGCATATATGAGATTGTGAATGATTTGTGTAACCTAATGAATATGCTAGGAGATTTTGCTTTTATAAAAGGCATAGTCATTCTTCTAGTATTATGTACAAACATTCAAGATTGCCAAACCCTCTTAGGATCCACTAATTAATTACCTTATTGTATCCCAAAGTTGGTTATGAGTCCCTACTATCTTGAACCCATGTGCGAGTGAATGTGAAATCAGAACTTTGGGGAATCGGACTCCCAACCAACCGAGATGAGAGTTTAACCCTATCCTTACTATTCTGATTTAGAGTTCATTACCTCACTTTGAGCAAAATAATTAAACCAATTATGGAAGAAATGGTCATGCTAGTCTAACCCTTTAGACAATCGGTGGTCTTGTTTTTTAGACAAGACATGTTGCCATGCATGGGCATATCTAACCCCACAATCCAAAACTTATCTTCATTTCTTTGGACCTTGGGGATGACTACCCATCCTTTGCAGAGGACAAGTAGTACGATCCTTACAATCCAATATAAATATGAGATGGGAAAAATTTATTTTTTACTTCTTGGACCTTGGGGATGACTACCCATCCTTGCTAGGGACATGTAGTACGATCCTTCCAATCCAAACTTTAGATGTAAATGGAAAATATTAATTTTGTCGCTTAGACCTTGGGGATGACTACCCATCCTTTGCAGAGGACAAGTAGTACGATCCTTCCAATCCAAGATTTATTATGAAATGAGACATAAGAGCTTTGGGGAATCAGATTCTCAACCTAAGCGAGATGAGAATTTATGCCCTATCCTTACTACTCCATGTAGGTCAAATCAAAGCTTTGGGGAATTGGATCCTCAACCTAAGTTCGATGAGGATTTAACCCTATCCTTACTACTCTGATTTTAGGCTTTAAGCTCTATGGAAGTGGTCAAAACCACTGTTTTAAGGATCATGTTGCATAATAGGATAGACATGAAAAACTTCTTTCGCCCAACCTTTTCTTCCAAGTTAGGTTTTGATCATTTTGCTCAAGATCCTTTTTAATGTATGAGACGTGCTTGGTTCTAGATATCTCAAGACTCAGTTTCCAACCTTAGGATTCCTCTTACATTTATGTTATAACACAACCCTAAGAGGGATTGACATACTTTAATGATTTGTACCTAAGATGCATATGTAACTAAGATGGAATGTATATGTAAAGTGAGATGTACCATGAATGCATTATCTCTTGAATTGCAAATGAAAGATTTGTCATGCAAAACTGACTCTTTCATGCATCACAAAATCAAACAATATAACTTAAGATGTTTGTGTTACTTGTGGAGCTTTTACAGGACAATTCCAATATTTCATATTCCCCTAACCTTAAGCATAAGTTGACATCTCAATATTTTTTTTTATTTTTTTATCAAAATAAACAAAACATGTCAATTGAAATCAAATCCACAACCAAAATCCTAGCTAAACTAACAATCCTAAACAATAAAAACAAAAACTGAAAATCCCCACCAAAACCGAAAGAATAATATCAAAATCTCACAACCTAAGGGCTAAAATAATGCTTTAAAATCTGCCCATTAACCGGTAGCATAAAATCTCTCCCTTCTAAAGTTTTTAGCCCGAAGGTATTCTTCCCAAGAATCTTCGAAATCTGATATGGGCCTAACCAAAGACAATCAAACTTTTGATGATTCCCTTTTTCCTCATGTCTTTTGTCCCATAGTAATACCAAATCTGAAATTCTGAATGATTTAACTTTGGCCCTTCTGTCAAACCATCTTTTGATAACTTCCTGGTGTTTATTCATATGATTCATGGCCTCTTCTCTCTTTTCATCAAGGTGCAGCAACTGACTCAACCCCGGCTTCAACTTGATCATCTCGTCCCCAAGTACTCTTGTATGAAATGCAAGGTCCGCAACTTCAAATTTGCAGGAAATATCGGGTCTTACCCATAGACCAAATGATAGGGAGTATTCCCTATGGATTCTTTCACTCTGGTCCTATCTGCCCAAAGGGAAAATTTCAATTGGTCGTGCCAATCTCGAGGGTTCTTTTCCAAGCAACTTCTTAATGGTATTCAACAAATTTTTATTTGAAGATTCGGCCAACCCATTTCCTTGAGGATAATAATTGGATGCAAATTTTAAGCTCACTTTGTTATCATATGCCCAATCTGCAAATTGCGTAGAAATAAACGCTTTACCATTGTCACTGACAATAGCATCGGGCATTCCAAATCTTGTTATAATATGGTCCTCAAGGAATTTAATTACAACGTCTGTGGTGGCATGTTTAGTAGGAATCGCTTCTGTCCACCTTGTGCAGTAATCTGTAGCTGTCAATATGAATTTATGAGAATCAGAAGAATTTGGGTTAATAACCCCAATGAAATCTAGTCCCCACTGTGCAAATGGCCTCATTTCAACTACAGGTTGTAACGGCATGGCTGCATTTCTTTCTCTATTGGCAGCCACTTGATAGATATGACAAGATCGTACATGGGCATGTGCATCTTTGAAAATGTGTGGCCAGTAGTATCCTGCTCTCAGGATTTGATGTGTTGTAGCATTTGCCGCACCATGACCAGTTCCATGTTTCCCGTGAAATTCCTGCAACACCCTGGCAGCTTCTTCTTTGTTCAGGCACCTCAGGTAGATCCCTTCATGATTCTTCCTGTAAAGAACACCAGATTTCATCAGATAATTGATAGACTTAAGCCTTAAAGCTCTTCTCTGGGTTGAATTCAGATTAGAAGGACACTTACCAGTCAATAAAAATTGCACAATATCAACATACCAGTCATCCTTAGCAATGTATTCTGTGTTCGAGTATTGGCATGTTATCTGCGGATTATTTTCTGCGATCGCCTTCGCCAGTCCTTGTCCTCGAACTAGTTTCATAGGTTGGATTTCGAGATCAAATTCTTGGATGGTGGAAATCCATTTCCCTCTTTTCTCACCTAGTTCATTTTGTAAAAACATGGTCTTAACAACAGAGTCAGGCACGATGGCAATAACTCTGTTGTGCACAATGTAATGCCTAAATTTTTTTACCGTTTTAAAAAGTGCGTACATTTGCTTATCAAGGATTGAATACCTTAATTGAGCATCTTTCAGGGGGGCACTTAAAAATGCTATGGGTTTTTCTGCACTATCCTCGCCTTTTTGGGTTAAGACACTCGCAAAGGAGTGTTCTGATGCAAAAGCATAAATATAGAAAGGCTTGGAGTAGTCTGGACTTATAAGGACAGGAGCTCTGGAAATGGCATCTTTGATGTTCTGGAAGGCCACCCTACTTTCCTCGTTCCATTTTACATCCACATATTTCTTAAGCATCATGTTCAGAGGTTTGGCTATCTCAGCAAAGCTAGAGATAAACTTCCTCACAAAATTAACCTGCCCAAAGAAAGATCTCAATTCCTTTTTACTACCCGGGAGAGGTAAGTTCTGGATAGCTTGTATCCTTTTCGGGTCGATGGATATGCCCTCTTTTGAAATGATGTGACCAAGCAATTTTCCTTCTGTAACTCCGAAAATGCACTTTTTGGGATTTAAGGAAATTCCATGTTCTCTGCATCTTTGAAGCACTTTCTTTAAATCTTTGACATGGTCCTCTCTCTTTTTCGAGAATACTGGGATATCATCCACATACACGATGATACATTTGCCTATGAGCCCTTTGAATGCATAATCCATGGCGCGTTGAAAAGTTGCACCAGCATTCAACAGTCCGAACGACATTCTCTTATATGCAAATGTCCCCCACTTGGTGGTGAAGGCTGTTTTCATCCTGTCATTTGGATGTATAAGAACTTGGTTGTATCCAGAATACCCATCAAGAAAGGACATCATTTCCGATCCATTTACCGTTTGCAGAATTTCATCAATTGAAGGCAATGGATAATTATCCTTTTGAGAGGCTTTATTAAGATTTCGAAAATCTATGCACAGCCTAATCTCTCCACTCTTTTTCCTTACTGGGACGAGGTTAGCAACCCAAGTTGAGTGCCTAACAGGAAAAATGATTTTCGCTTCCAATAATATTTTAACCTCCTTTTCGATCAAAGGCTCCAATAGCGGGTTAACAACTCGTTGTCTTTGCCTAAAAGGCTTGGAGTCTGGCTTCAAAGGGATGGTATGTGTGATAATGTCTTGGTTGTATGTCTTCAGCTCATTGTAATTCCATGCAATGCAATCTATGTAATGCTTCAATGCCTGCATTATGTCGCTCCTTTCTTCATCTGTACATGCCTTTGCAATGTACACCTCCTTTGGATTGTCTGCACCCCCTAGATTAATTAGATCACACGCATCTTTAGGGAGTGGGACCCTTTTTCCTTTCTTAGTCTTGCATCCCATGTCGAACATTTTTTCCAATGAAACCACGTCTTTAGGAATTTTGTTGGATTGATACGCAGTTTCAATTTCATTTTCTGCTTCATCTTGCCACCTTTGTTCCTCATCAATCACCTGATTTTCAAAAATACCCGAGTTCGTGACAAATTTGTAGATGTGTCTGTCACTTTCAAAAACCTAGAAATTCTTGACGTTGTCGGGTATTGATGGACAAGGAACTAATTCAATGGAAAACTTTTTACACCTTTTTACATCAACCGGGTTTAACATGCCCGCGGCGACTGCAAGAGAGTCTGCTATTCGATTTCCTTTCCTAGAAATAAGGGCTATATTGAACGCATCGAACTCCTCAATGAGGTCCATAACCCTAGTTCTATAAAGGCTTAGTCTCCTGTCACGACATGTATACTGTCCTTTGATTTGCTTGACTACCAACTCAGAATCTCCCAAAACCTTCAAGCATTTGACTTGTTTGCTCAATGCTAGACGTAAACCAAAGATCAATGCTTCGTATTCTACCACATTGTTCGTGCAAGGAAATTGCAGTCTGTAGGCAGCCAATAATGGTTTACCTCCCGGGCCGGTGAGCTCGACTCCAGCTCTCGCTCCCTGTCTAGATTTTGATCCATCGAACCTGAGCAACCATGTGCAATCATTCTCCTCAGAAGAGCCACTATGACATGTTTCCTTTTTAGGCTCTTCAGTAGCTTCCTCAACATCAAGCGCATAAACCCCCAGCTTTGGCTCAAAAAACTGAACTTCATTCGGCTTGTTAAATTCTGTTATGATTTCTTTGAGCCTCGGTTCATTTTCCACTCTGATTTGGTTTGCAATTCCTTTCCATGGTAGCCACATATGTGAGCAGTCTGTTGAAAAATAGCCATTCAGAGTTTTCATCCAATCCCTCGCAAGTAACATTCCATACCTACTTGGGATATTAACCACCAGAATGTCTACAACCTGCTGGACCCTGGGTTCAGAATTTAATTGAATCTTGACATCATATAAGGTCCCTACCACATTTACCTCTGAACGGTCCAATTGCAAGACCGTACATTTGGATGAAACAGGTTGCAGACCTAGCATTTTACATATTTCTGAAGGCATGAGGTTGCTCGTGGCACCTGTGTCCACCAAAAAGTTATGCAAATTCTTACCCGCAATTCTCAGAGTCAGTAAGAATGGCGGGACATCCCTTCTCTCCTTTCGCAAAATCATATGGGACTCAACTCCCTTTTCCTTCCACATTTGATCAGGTGAGTTCAAAGCTTTTATCAACGCCTCCTTTTGGCCAGGTAATCTAGCCGCGTCCAAAAACGAAAGGCTAGATTTGGACTTCTTTAAATCCTCCACTATGTCATAATTTGGTTTTTCGAATTTGACTGTCTTCTGCACGTCATTAGACATTTCTCTTCTGAGTGGAGGAGGAGGATTATTATTCGCCTTAGTATCAGGAGGAAGAATGGAATTGTTTGGAGGTGTTGATGAGGTTTTAGGGGCTTTAGATTTACTTCTCAGATGGTATCCATGATTCCCCTTTCTAAAATCTCGAAATGCTTGCACCTCCTGTTCCAAAATTTCGTCTTCTTCTTCCTCACTTTCACCTTCTTGATGATATACGCTTTCCATCACCATAATATTATCATCTTGATGTTGCGATGGACCCTCATTTGATACCAGTTCCAAATCATCAACTTGTGCCTGAAGACAATGAGTGTATCTAGCAATTTCAGGACAATTCCTCTCATTGTGTTCTTTCGTGTTGTGCAACCTGCACCCCCTTTCCCACGCCAAATCTGAAAGATTCAAAAGAGAATTGGATTGGCTCGGTCCTGCAGAAGTATCTAGTTGATTAGCAATGGGAGCGGGAACTCCCCCATTGTTTGGCTTAGTGTTCCAGATGCCTCCCTCTATTGTTAAAATTTTGATTTGGGTGAGGGGCATGGGACTCATACTTCTACTGTTGAACCCTGTCATTGCTCAGTTTATGAACTAATTTCTTGAGCTCTTCGACTTCTGAATAAATCTCCTTCGGTGGAATCACATTGTTGTTAACCCCCGTTGGATTCGCATAATTGATGGGGTCTTGATTCAACATTTGGGTCGGGTTCTGAGGAATTTGATTCCCGTATGGATTGACACTCTGAATCGGAGTTGGATTTGGAAAAGGAACTATAGCCTGAGGATTAACTTGGCTAGTTCCTTGCATAGTCGATTGACTATTCTGCAGAAATGCGAGAACAGGTGGAATGGATGTGATTGGTTGGATTGGAATGGGTGCATATGCAGGTGCTGGTGGATACGGCTGCTGATATGGGAAGGCATTCATGCTTGGCATTTGTGGTGCCATGAGCTGATTTGCCAAGGGAGCTTGACCATATGGAGCATACTGTCCCATCACAGGCATCTGGGTAAACCCGTAGCCTTGTGGTGTCATTTGCTGCTCGATAGTCATGGCTTCATTATAGGCTAGAGCGAGCGTGGTGACTTGAGGATTGCGTCTCGCAAACATGGCTGTCATGGGGTCCAATGCCCCAAAATATATCTGCAAAGCCACTGCGGGATCGATGGCAAAATGCCTAATTGCTCTATTATAGCACTTTTGGAATCTCTGATTAAACATTCTGATCGGTTCCCCCTGGCCCCTTTTGCATGTAATAAACTGATTGTAAATGGTTGCGGGATCCAAGGGTGACCTAAATTGATTAACAAAGGCATTTTCCATTTGTGTCCAAGAAGTGATTGAACCAGTTGGTAAGCATATATACCATTCATATGCTATTGGATCTAAGCTCATAGGAAAAATTCTGCAAGCCACATCTTCATATTGAACTTGCAGCCTAATTAAAACATCCCTATAGGCTTGGATATGTTCTTCTGCTGTTCTTGGGCCATCTGGTTTGTATTTAGGCAGAAATATTTCAATGTTCTTGGGGATTTCATGGATATCCCCAACGCAATATTCAAAGGAGTATTGTTAGCTCCATACCAAGGAGCCGCTGGAGCTTGAGCCATTTGACTCAAAATCGATGAAGACAAACCTACAATAGCAGTAGAAATATTACTGACAATAGGAACACTAGTGGCAACTGATATTACGGGCGTAGGTCCACTCGATGTTCCTCGGAGAAAACAGGTCTTTTGTGACTCGGTGAGCTTACGACTTGCTTGGTTTTATTCTTGGGAGTCCCAGTAAGGTCATGAAAAATGGTTTCTCCGATTGTTTGGGACCTGGTCGCAATACGACGCGGTGGGTCCAACCTGCCTGATGAAACCCTCGATTATTTCAATGAAAACCTGCAACAAAAGAAAGCAAAAGCTGCAGTTTAGTTGTTTGTGAGTTTTAAGAGATGATTTCAAAATTAAATCAAAAGATATTACTCATGTATGAAATCAAAAGTAAAATAAACCAATTTGGGCCCTCCTTCTAGCGCCAATCTGTTGAGTGGTGTTTTCACCCAATTGTGAAAGCACACTCTCCGGTAGGATCTGAGTCCCAAAATCCTCTGCTTGCAAAGAAATTATGATTAAATGATTTCTCCAAGGTTCTTGTTGTGATAGTTCTTCATTCACCAATGATGCTCTTCAATTGAAATGCTAGGAATACCTTAGGGTTACAAGTGGATGTTAACAAGGGGCCTGGTGATTTATTTTATTTTGAATTACAATGGACTCATAGTAAGTTAATACAAAAAGGATGAATCTATTTGGATTTCAGGCTCTGGTAGATTTTCAATTATTTATTTGAATGACAATGAAAAATGCAGGAAGAATAAAGGATTAAAAAATGAAGAAATGCAAATAAAATGAAAGAAACTAAACTACGGCCAGAGTGCTGTCATCTTGATTGACAAAACCGAAGACAATGAGGTTTCTGCATGCAACCTAACCTATTGAACCTGCAAATTCGCACAATCCGGATAAGCTAGGTGCGGGTTTCTAGGGTTTCTACTCGTAATTCCAGATTTAGGCATTCGCGTGAAGCAACCAAGAACACTTGCATTAAACTTCACCTAAAAGCCTAGAAATCTGAAATGAAGGATAAAACATTAAATCATGCATGCAAAAATGACTCCTTCTTTCTCATCAATGAGATGCCAACTCTCTGTGTTTCTGTATTAAAATAATGTATCAATTACAGTTACAGAATGTTCCAGGTTCAAAAAGAAAATCCAGAACACATGAAGGAAATTGCTCCAAGTGCAGGCCCAGAATGGCATGCAGCCCTTGTCTCTGCAACTCTGCTAGCAGCAATTTCCAACCCTCTGTCCAATCTGTGCTTCCGACTTTATACTGTCTGGCACGGCTCTTCGGTTCACCTGCGTCGCTTCGTTTCACCTCCCAAAATGCGTCTTTTCAAATTCTTGCCTTTTCGATGCTTTTACTCCATGCTCTATGCCGAAACGTTCGAAATATTTCATTGCATGTAACGCTTCTGCAACTCTGACACCTGTATGCCACGTGTCTCAAGTTTTCTGCGCCTTCTATAACGGTCTCATGGCAATCGCAACGCTTTCATGCATGCAGCTTGTTCCTCTGTTAACACAGCGAAAATGAAACAGGTCGCGATATCGCGACGTTTTTCGGCCAACAGCCTTCTTGCCTTCTTGCCCAGCGAAAACGCGACATGTCACGAAATCGCGACATGTCATGAAATCGTGACGCTTTTCTGTTCCGTACACTTTGTCAACTTTCCATCGTGAAATCGCGACAATTTTCACTTTTGGACTCCTTCGCTGCAACCTGTCGCGATTTCGCGACGCTTTTCTACTTCGGGCACCTTTGCTGCATGCTGTCACGATTTCATGACGTTTTTGTGCCTCGGACCCTTTCGCTCGATTCTGTCATGATTTCGCGACGTTTTTTCATCCGTACTGCTTGGGCTTCAACCTGTCACGATTTCGTGACGCTTTTGTCTGACGGGCATGCTTTCTCAAAAGTTGCACGATTTCGCTACCATTTTCCACTTCATGCCTTACACCCACCATCTGTCGTGATTTCACGACGCTTTTCACTCGACGTTGCTTTGGCCGCAACCTGTAGCGATTTCACGACGCTTTTCACTTCATGCCTTCTTCGCTACTTTCTGTCACGATTTCGTGACCGTTTTCACTTCCGTACATTCTCGGCCGCAACCTGTAGCGATTTCGCGACGTTTTTCACTTCATGCCTTCTTCGCTACTTTCTGTCACGATTTCACGACCACTTTTGCGCTTCACGCCTTCTGGTCGATTTTGTCACGATTTCGCGACGCCTTTCTGCTTCGTGCCCCGCTTGCCGCTTCCTATCGCGATTTCACGACATTTTTCTGCTTTGCCCTGTTTGACTGGTTTGACCCACGATTTTGTGACATGTCACGATTTCGCTACGCCTTTCTCCTTTGCCTTTCTCTCTCCTCTTTCGGTCGCGACGGAGCAACATGTCGCGATTTCGTGACACTTTTCTTTTTCGGTTGCACGGAGCAACATGTCGCGATTTCGCGACACTTTTCTATTTTCGGCCGCGACGGAGCACATGTCACGATTTCGCGACACTTTTCTATTTTCGGCCGCGACGGCGCAACATGTCGCGATTTCGTGACATGTCGCGATTTCGCGACACTTTCTACACTTGTGCATTTTTGCCCCTTTTTCTTGAATTTTGGCAACTGGGTCACTGAGATTCCTTTTGAAAGCATGCAAAAAATATGGGTCCCCAATTTTGGGGTGTGTTGTGGATCAGCCACAACAATATTGTAACTGAGATGCCCATTGTAATAGAAATGTAACAGGAAGTCCTGTGTGTGGTATATAAACACATAGACTTTTTTGTAGTAGCGGGAAGCATTCTTTTAGAACATTATTGCATGTAATATTTTCTGCACTGTTAATAAAGCTTGAGCGTTCTTTCATCTGTGTGTGGTTTTCATGAATTGCTGGGTGGGATTTGCTAGAGCTCAGGCCCACTCCAAGCCAGTATTCCTTCCCCGTCTCTTAGTTATTTTCTTTCATAGATTTAATTATGCATAAGTAGTATATTCATTTCTATATTAATTTAATCATTTTAGAAGTGTTCTTTTTACAATAGGCGTATTATTGCTTTCAGAGTGGTGTGTTTACTTTCATGAATTTTATTTATATTTAAGTTTTCTTGGTGTGGAAAAATCAACCGTTGTTTCACAAACACCCCCCAATTATAGGTAATTGGATTCATATCAGAAGTGGTGATGTGATTAGTTTCAATCGTGGTACTTCTAAAATCTATGAGCTCTCGGGTTGACAAATTAAATGCGAGTGCTGTGACAAATATAGGATAAAATTAACCAGTGTTTGGCATCCACCACTACTGATGTGGATTTCTTCCCAGGGTCTCTGACCTATGGCCCCTCTATCTATGTGGGGGCATATCTTACCCCTCCCTCTCCAATACCTATTGCTTGGATGGTATCCTCTACCTCTTGGATCCAGACCTATGTCAACCTCTATATTGGTACAATACGAGCCTATTGTGCCCTCTCTATGGTCCTACAAGCTACCTCTCATAATACCCATTGCATACGTAGGTCCATCACCTAGCACCTATGCATTGGTATAGGTAGGGATATCCTCTAGGGCATGATTCCTCTCTACCACCTCTTGTACCCAATGGCCACCCCTGTGTTGCCTACCACTAGGTCAACATAAGGAGGATCATCTATGTCCTCCTTGGCCCATATGGCGAGGTCTGGATCACCTCAAACCCCTAATGGGTCCTAGGTCACCCTTCGATACCTGTAGTTCCCTAGGTTTAGGATTCCCTATAAGATCCCAAGCTGCTACAAGACTTGATCAAACCTAAGTATCTTTGGATCCCCCCTCTTCAATCTCACCCATCTGATCCTCCTCATCCTTGCTAGCTCTTTCTTATCATATACCCATACAGGATGAAGCCTCCATGGTATTTAGATGAGTTGCACATCCCATAGCTTATCGATCACCTGCCTAGCTAGTGGCAGGTTCCCTGCATTAGCCCTCTTGGTCCTCTCCAAGGATCTCAACCATCTATATGATGTTGGTCACTCTAGTTTAGGTGATGGTCCTGGTAGTGCTAATGGTATTTGCACTGCAATGTGCTCCCAACACCACACCTTGAGCAAAGTCATACATACCAGTCCTAGACATTGCTTATACACAATATTGTACAATGTCCTATATAAGTGGGCCAACACATAAGAACCCCATGTGAATAAAACCCCCTGATATCTCATGTCTGCCACTACTCCTACCATTATTCATGGTAAGTATCATTTTTTAGTGTGGCATGTCAAGAGAAGCCACAACCCCTGAGAGCATCATGGTCAAAGGGTCCACTTTGTATCAACCAACCAGGTCGTCAACTACTATGGTGCCCTCTCGCACCTGGTGGGTAAAACTCGTGGAAAAATATTGTAGAGTGGTTACCTTCCTGCATTCCCCATAGAACTTGCTCCCCCTAATGGGGACCCTAAATATTCACCACACGTCGTCCAGAGTGATGATCATCTCCCCTATTAGTAATCAAAAAGTGGAAGTCTCTGGATACCACCTCTCTGCTAGGGTGGTTAGTATTGCCATGTCTGTATCTATCTGTGGCATCCTCACCACATGGTCCAGCCCCACCGCCTCTAGCCTACCCCTATTCGCCTACCCCAAAGCATCCAACTTTGCCAAAGATCCTGCCTGCCACTCTCAAATCTCGAGAATACCTAACTGCATTCACCAAACAAAATAAAATTTAATCAGTTCCATGATAAAATTAAACAAATTAAAATTAATTCAACTTTAAGCATATGGGAATTAGAATTCAAAATTTACACTTAAGGTTTTACTTGCTTTCTTTATTTTCTTCTTTTTCTCTCTTTCCTTTTGTATTTCTTCTTTTTTCCTTAGTTGTCATGAAATCACATCCCCTTTTTAGGGCATGCAACTTTGCTTTCGTGAAATCACACCCGCTATTTTTTGGGCATGATTTCACGAATCGTGCCCAATTTTTTCCAGGTGTAATTTCATCGCACTTCACCCAAGGTGAAGTCACAATAGGTCTACAAATTCACGATCAGGTCATGGCAAAAAATCCATCGATTTCTATGATGATTTTCCCCAAAAATCCCTCAAAACCCTAATTAAATAGCAAAAATGAGAAACACTTATGCATAATGAGAGTTTAAAGTGATCATTACCCATTATCGTACCTTGGCCTTACCCCTTGCAGTCATCACTCGGTGAAATGGAAGTGCCATCACCTTTTCTTTCCCAGAGCTCTATTTTCTCTCCTCCTCACCGTGAAAATAACTTAGGATTTTACCCCTTTTTACCCTTTTTAATCCTATTTTTTGTTTTCTTTTCCCTCCTTTGCTTTGTTCGATTGTCTCTTTCTCTTTCTCTCTCTTCTTCTACATAAGTTCTTTCGAGTTTTTATGAAATTCCACTTTTTCATAAAAATGCGAGGGGGCACCAGGCCTATAGAGGCATTAATGTCCCTAATGCCTCGATTTATGTGCAAATTAAAAAATGTCTAGAATGACACCATTTTTGTACCACTCCTTTATTCTAAACCAACCATCCCATTTCTACTTGTTATTGTTTCCCAATCCATGTGCCTACATCCTTTATTTGACGCATTTAATATGCCATAAATGCATCAAAGAGGGGGTAAAATGTAGACACAAAAAATTGACCCACTTTCAATGGGTAATCTTCCTTGCAACCCCTAAGAGGTCCCCAACCCCTACCAAGGGCAAGGGAAGACCTCTTTACCCATACTTTTTAGTTTCTTTTGTATTTTAGTGAAATTTTGCCCCATTTTCATGAAGTGCAACTTTGTGCAAGCGATATCACACCCCATTAGGACAGGGCGTGACTTCACTGTTTTTAATTTAATTTATTTTTTTATTCTTTTGGCTCGCTTAGACCCAGGTTTAAACCCTCCAACATGTTTTGGCATCGGCTTTGGGTTTATTTTGCCCATATTTTTCCCTTCAAGTTTTTTTATAAAAGGAAGGATGTTATTGCTACATTATATATGTGCAATGCGATATGTGAGTTTTTGATGTGTGATCTTAATGCAAAATTCTGATTATTGATTAAGCTCCAAATTTTTATGATAGTTTATTCTTCTTCCTTTGCTTTCTCTACTGCAAGCTAACCCTGAAGTGTAAATTTTGGATTTGATATTCTATTGCATGGATTGGATTGATTTGTTGTGTGACTTGATGGATCTGTGGTGTAGTTCAGAGAGATGAAGTGTCTGCTTGGATACTTAAGTCTTATTTTCCTGCTTCTACGATGTCCATTAGAGTTTTCTTACTTTGTTTTTGGCATTTATTTAATATTCTCCACTTGCTTTTTATTTTCCACTAATCTACAACAGTATCATGCCTGAAATTAGCGAGGTGCGACTTCTCTTGCCCTAATTAGGGTAAACTAGTCTACAAAAGTGAAATTGTGCCCCGTCTATGTAGGGCGTGACTTTTCTGCTACATTATCGCACCCACTCTAGGCAAGGCACGATTTTACCCGAGAGTGCATCGGGGGTAATTTCAAGATTCTATTTTCACTGTTGCATTCCATTCTACATCTATATCATACTGCTACATTTTATTTTCTATTTTCAATTACTGCATTTTTATTTTATGATTAATTCTCCAAAGGTAAATTTATGATTTTTTATTAAAATGTCATATAAAGGACCTAGGGGTGTTGACTTTTGTGCCTTCGAGGACTATTATACAATGTCCTAAGTAGGCCCCCTAATGCTAATTCTATTTTTCAGTGTTTCATGAGTGATCTTATAGAAATAGGTATTTCTAATATCATTAGATAAGAGATAGAAAAAGCTAAATCAACCACCGGTCTAGATAAGTGCTCTAATAATTCTATTGGTTGAAAATATGATTTAATTATTCATTCTTAGGCATATAAAAGTGAAAGAGCATTTAGAGATAATTTTTGTGCATTTATTTTGCATATTTCTAATTTAAATGGTTTTCTGAAATAAGCCCTAGGTTAGTAAGCATTCGAAAGATAAAATCATTTTAGGCTAGCTCTTGTATGCTTGAATTCTATTTTTAGCTGTTATATTCTATTTTCTGCATTGTCCTTTATATTTCCTAGTTTAGAATTAGAAAGGCCAAACTTAGGTATTTTTATTAAAACTGAATACATTAGACATTTTTGAAAATACTGAGGACTTAGAGCGAGTCCTAAAACCATACCTGGTGAAACCTTCCCCCTAGTACCAAGTGTAGAGTATAACACACCCTCGTGGTTTACCCCATAAGGATTTCTACCTTTACGGATCCAACATTTTTAGGAATTGTATGCGATAGGGTAGTTTTCCCCTTCTACAGTTGCCATGAGCATCGATGCCTTCACCTAAAAATTGGGCACTTTGTCATTGAATTCACTTCGCCTTTGTGCCTTGGAAATCCACTTTCACCAGGAAAGTCCACCGAGCATTAAATTTGCTTTGAAAATCGGCAAGGTCGATAGGCGGTGCATTGGAAATGAACAAGAATTGCCTTTGATCTTGCAACGTTGAAGCGGAAATCCTAGAAGCGCTACTTGCATTGCTTCAAGAATTAAATTTTATCTTTCTTCACCTCTTTCCAAGAGAATCTACAAAATCATGCCTTTGGAAGCAACATCCCTGGGAATTTAATGCCAAAGAATTGATTTCGCCCAAGAGCGGGGTGAAACAACCTTTTCGGGGCAGCAACTGATGAAAATAAAGCATGATTTGACATCTTCAAAAATTTCACCAATTAACCACTTCTCCTTATATATTATTTGATTTCACCTCAGGGAAGGGTGACAGAGACTTTCACCCCTTTGGGGAGGTGACATCACTTTTAATTATTTTAATCCAGCACAGGTTGTGGCATAGTTCTTTGGCCTAAAATTAAATCTTAAAACCCCATTCGTCTCCTGGAGAGGTAAAACTACATGGCACCTCACAATAGGGGCACCTTAAATTTGCTATGTCCTGACTTTGCATTGAATACTTTACTTTTATTTTTACCCCAATCATGGATGAAATCACCCAATCGAACTTGAAATGGGCCCCACATCGCCATTTATTTCTTTCACATTTAAAAATATTTGAAATCCCCTTTTGCCCCAAATAGGGATGACAATGAGTTTCATTCCTCACTTGGGGTGACAACGCTCTTTAAATTTATTGCAACACGCTCACATCAGGCCCATGATACATTATTTTTAAAACCTTCTTTAGATGTGTTTCACCCCAAAGAGGGGTGATAGGGAGTTTCACCCCTCTCATGGGGGTGAAAGCCTTTTTAAATTCCTCTCTAATTTCATTGGCACCCGACTTGTGAAGTGCAATTCAAACTGCTATGTTTCACATGAAAGGGGAACAAAATATTTTCACCCCCACTTGGGGTGAAAGTACCTTTAATTTTAAATTCATAGTCACTTGCACTTTAACATGACTTTCACCCAAAATAGGGGCGACAGGGAGTTTCGCCACTCTCTTGGGATGAAAGCGCTTTGCTCTTTCATTTTAAACTTCAAGATGTTCGCTTCCTTTGCTCAGTTAGACAAATTTACTATTTTTAATTACGTTTCACCTCCAAGAGGGGCAAAAGTGATTTTCACCCCTCAATTGGGGTGAAACTCCTCCTATTCCTCCCTTCAACTTACTCTTGAATTAAATCATGATTTTCACATTTTCTGGGGTGAAACTCCTTTGCAAGTGCAGCTTGGGGCAAAAGCACCTAAATTCATTGCTCCTTATTTAAATGTTGCCATTAATTTAAAAACAAGCATTCCTCCATAGCCTTTACATTGTTTGGGTGAAACCATTCTTGTGTTATGCTTCACCTCTAAAAGAGGTGAAAAGGACTTTCACCCCCGACAAGGGGTGAAACAAGTTGCTTCTTCTTCTTGAGGCGCTTCTCCCTTCAAAATTGATCTCCTTACCGATGCTTTTGCTGCTTAAACATTTTTCAACAAAATTCTTCATTGCATTCATGATTTCCATTTTATTTACAATAATGCAATATTATTTAAAAGAGGTAAAAATATAGTAAAATAAACAACAAAACTGTAGCACCTTCCTTTAATAAATTTATCAAAATTTTACAATCAACATTCAACAAAATTTCAATGTGGCAAAGTGACAAAACTACCAACATTCTTGGTGGCTCATGGGGTATCCAGCTCGCATGGATGCAATTGAACCTAGGCCTTCATCCATTGGGCTTAAGAGTCAGCTCCACTTGGTGCATCAGGATTCTTGTTGCTCGATCCAACATTCTGTTCCTCTGCCTCCTTCATTGTAGCTTCCTCCTCTAAAATATGCATGATCGTAGCTTCAAATACTACAATGGCTTCGGACCAAGCATCTCCACTGATAAACTCTGGGCCATTAAGTGAATCTACAAGGTACCTAAAGGTCTCCACTTGCTCCATATCAATGTAATTCACCCACTGACTGAGCTCCAACAAACCATATTTGATGTGTGTCAGCTTCCTCATCAAGGGCAACACATGATCTTTAGTGAGAGGCTCATCCCAATCATCAATTTTGGAGGCATCATCAACAAAAATCACCCAAACTGCTTCTAGGTCCTCCTTTGATAGAATGTTCCCTTGATCATTAGTGAAGCTAGGGAAACCATTTTCAGCTACTACATTAAAGTAGAGTTTCAAAACTCTTCTCTCCTGATTGAACACATCCAGTAGCTTGCGAGCCTCCTTAACCTGCTCCAACTTAGAAAAATATTGGCATAGTATAACCTTAGCACTTGCCCAAGCTCAGGCCATGTCACTCATGGGGTGAAACCTGAGATCTAATCTAGTCAATGCCTGCATTTGTGTTGCCTTTACCAGGAGGAGCTCCAAGTGATCTTCGCCATACTCCACTATATGTCGGCCATATGAGATGATTATCTGTATCTCTTGAAGGTACATGAGGACCTATGTCGCCTTTGCTGCCATAGTATTACAATAAACAAGCAACTAAATGCATGCCTCCTTGACTTTTTCTTTAGTCAGAACAATCGCCTGTGTTGCTTTCGCAACCAATTGATCTTGCAAATTTTGGAGTTGGCCCTTCAATGCCTCAACCTGATGTTCTGCTCCTCCTTTGGCCTCCTGGTGCTTCTGGATCATCTTCTCCAACTCCTCCACCCTTTTCTACCAATGAGTCACCTCTGATTATGTGGATTGCAATTGTGCTCGAATTTTTGCCAAAGACTCCTCCAAGTCGGTGATCTTAGCCTCAACCTCGAAAAAGCACTTCTTGTAGTGCTCACCATGCAGGTACAAAGAGCTCATATCCACCTATGAATATTCCCCATCATCTCCGTAGTATCGAGATTTGTAAGGTCCTTGGTGATGATCTCATAAGTATAGTCACTCAGAGTCATCTCTCCTTGAGGCTTTTGAACATAGGGAAACATTTTCATTGTATGGGCCTCCATGGCATTGGGATCAAAAGAAACCTTCTTCAATGGCTTTGCTGGTGCCAGAGCCTCTCTTCTTTTTGACTCTTCAACCACTATGATGAACTCAGGCGAGCTTGGTTGATCTTTGCTGCAATGGGTTGTTCTAGTACAATTTCTATCTCTGACTCGGGAAACACCTGTAGCTCCAAAATTGGGGTGAAAGGGAAATGAGCCTGCTGTGGATTCAGCTCGAGGGAAGTGGAAACGAGCATAGTGGAAATGATGGCAGAAATAGAGATGGTGGTGAAAATGGAAGCAAGGGGTTCAACCATAGTCACACTCACTCGTGGAGGAGCTTGTGTACTTACAATCGTAGTGGAGGTTACTGGAATGGAAGATATTAGAAGGGAAAATAGGTTTGAGTTGGAGGTGAAAGAACTAAAAGAAAGGGAAGTAGAAGAAATGGGAAGAGAAGAAGAGGGAGTGTTGGTGATCGATGGTTGGGAAATAGGAAGTGAAATTGAAGTGGAGGGTATGCCAAATGGAGGTGATACAGAAGTGGAAACCAATGGAAGGGAAACAATAGTCACCAACTGCTCGGGGAGAGGAGAAAGGGAAGAAAACATACCTTTAGGCTATGACACTATGGGAGCTAGCGGAGGATGAAGGTGGTTGTGACACTAGATCCTTCTCCGCCTGGTCCTTTGGCTCTACTACAATGTCCTCCTCAAGATCTATAAGTTTGGCACTTTGGACCAACAGCTCTATCTAAACCAAGGGAATAGCTTCTAACACTTTTGTCCATTCAGTCGAAAATATAGGGGGAGGGTTTGATGAACTTGCATTGGTTCTTCGCTTCTTTGAGATTTTTATAATAGATAACTTTTCCCACTTGCTTTTTACCTTACGCTACAATGGCTCCTCTAGCACTTGTCCTTCTTCTTCTACAAGTGGCACTTCCTGGGTCATGAGGTGCTCTTCTTCGGCCACGCTCTCCTCACTACTAGATTTTTGCAAACTTTGAGGTACAATACCAACAAAAGTGATCGATTGATAACTAGTGTAGAACTCATCATAAGTGGCTAAAAATGCTTCATCCATCACCAGGCCATATGGTGACCCAATTTTTCCTCGATGAGCCCTCATAATCCACCAATTTGTAATTTTTTCTTTGGACCAACCCGAAAGCTGCTCCTTCATTTGACTAAATAACCTTGGTGGAGGAATCTGATGCTTATATACTACAAGGGTTATATTCGGCCTCCATCTCATAGAAATCATGCCATGGTGGGAGCGACATCATGTTCTCCACGTGCCATTCTAAGTCATGCCCCTCCAGATTATTTTGATGCTTCTCAATATCCAGCCTCGAACAACAATGAAAGCTCTTGACCTTGATTTGCTCCATAAAGTGACCCAAAGGATCGTACTTCCAATGCTATGGCAACTCCACCATTCTGATGTCATAGAAGGTCTTAGTTATTAACTGATTTTGGCCCACCTGGCTCACCTCAATGCCTCCAAAGTGAAAAGGTATAGTGCACATGGTTTTATTTCCTCATCCTACCCCATACACGTCATTGATAAAATCATGTTGCCGAACAACCTCCAAAGCAAACAAGTGCCCTGTGGCAAAATATGGGAGCAGAACTGGCTTGCTAGTATAGCCAAAAATGTGTAGCACAACACCTTGTGTCAACAAAAATATATCACCTCTTTGCTTTGAGATGATTTCTTCTCTCATTGCCCTCGGTACCCTCTCACTTTTGCAAAAAATTAACTCCAGGGCAGGACCCACAAACATATGGTTGAAGTTATAAAAATACTCCTATCTTGACAAGCTAGAGGTCCATAAATATACTAGCAATTTTCTATTCTCCTTGTCAACTTGCCTAACTGCAATGAAAGAAAATTTCTTGTACAGGTGAAAGAAGAAATACTAGATTAAAAAGGATGTGTGCCTGAATACCATGGTTCCTTCACTCTACATTTTCTCCAGCTGGGAATGCATTCTTCTAGCAATGTAGTCGACCTAGTCAAAGAAAATGGGATTCATCCTTACCATCATTATCATGGGGGCGTAGAATTCTACCTAGGAGATGCACTGCACCAATGCTCCCTACCACTTGTGCACTATCGAATCCTTTGGAAGACCCACGACCCAAGCCACCATGGAGAACAAATCTGGGCTCTTAAAATCTATCAATGGCTTTGGCAACATTGGTAGTTCACCATGCTAGGGTATTTTTATCAATTGGATCTCCATAAATCGGTGTAGTGTCATTATCGATTGATATCTTTCTTCCTGTTCACCAATGTGCAATTTCTTAAAAACAAAGTCTGAAGGAGGTGTAATTCCACAAGTGAACGCCTCCCGAACATCTTCAGATGAGATAGTGAACAACACGTCCCCTTTTGCATTCTCCACTACCCTAGTGTTAGGATTATAAAATTTTGAAATAGCTTCCACCAACTCTGGGTAATAGTGAACTAGTGTGCACAAAAACCAAAAAAGATGAGCATGGTATGCAATGGTGAGAGGACTTTCTAGCATCAACCCTTATTGGACTGCAATGTCTACATCTTAGTGTAATTTCTCAATGCCCTTATTTATAATAACATAGTCTCCCACTTGAGCTAGCATATCAGAATATGGATCCAAGTCAACATTTTCATGGCACCTGGCTTTCTTGGATTTCTTGCCTCCCTCAGTCTTCTTCTGTACCTTCTTTGGTTTTATAGTGCTCTTTGATTCAACAACTCTTTTACCCATCTTCAACAATGCTCACACACCTATAATTTTTGCACTTAATTCAACCCAACACAACAATACTTTAGAAAATATAAAAAACTTTTACCTTCTCTCCACGGATACACCAAATTTATAATTGCACCTTCATATACTAGATTAAATGCATATGCTAATTTTTGAAGAAGTTGGGCGAACATGCATTTCGATCTTTGCATCGGGCATGATTTTTAATAATTTCTTTAATTGTCTTCAACCTCCTCTTACCCAAAATCTTCCTTGATTCTTGTGCTTTGGCCACCTCCAATCTTAAAAAATGCTCCACGAATCTCAACGAGTAACCTCGGGAATGAAAACTACCAAGTGTCGATGAAGGGCGCTCCTTGGGATAGAAACAAATAAATTCTTTCACTTAAAATCTTCAAAATATCATTTTGGGGTGAATTGGGTGAAATTCCACTTTCTCGAGTGCACTTATTTTTAAAATGACATCAAAGGCACTCCAAAATTACTTCTTTCGAAAAAAACCTTTGATGGGCACTTTCTTTCTAAAAATCTTCTTCGAGCGAAAATAGCTTGCAACTTGCTCTTTCTTCAACAATCTGCACTTCCAAAATCGTCCTTCCTGTTGCTTGGTGAAAATAATAAGCTTGAATGCCTTTTAAAATATTCTTCTTCCTTGATTTCACTTCAAAAAGCGCTTTTCTAAGAAAAACCAAGCTTTTAACTATATTGCTTTTCCAATAAAATCAAATAAATCTATTTCGCCCTTCTGCCAGAAATAAATTTTTAACTAGAAGCTTTTTTCCTTTGCATGAGATTTCCCTTTTTTTTTTCAGCTTTTGGAGTTGCGCTTTAAAAATAGACTTTTGCCCTATTTTCAAATAAAATGCATGGTACAAGGCTTTGGATGAAAATGTTTTAAAAATAAGTTTTGTTGCCATTTTTTTCTTTCTTTCGCCTTAAAAAGAGGTGAATGTGACATTCGCCCCTCAATTGGGACGAAAGCGTTTTTTGTTTTGTTTTTTTCTCTTTTTTTTTTCTTTTATGTATACATATGAGTATAACATATTTGAAAAATAAAAGATAAAACTATACATATATACATACTTGTGCCTAAAAATTTCAGTGATAGTAGGCCTTCAGATGAAGACCATTTACCGAAATTGGTAGCTCTCGGCCATCCATGTCCCGAAGATAATAAGCATTAACTGAATTTGCTCCTAAAATCTGGAATGGGCCTTCCCAAATTACCTCAAATTTATGGTGCTTGCTAGGTTTTGCTTTATCTGAGTTCCACTTCAACACCAAGTCTTCGAATTTAAATGCCCTTTCGGACGTCTTTTTTGAACCACTTCTGTGTCATCTTGGCATGTTCGATGAAAGCAACATATGCCTTCTCTCTTTCTTCTTCAAGCTGCAAGAGTTGGGCTAGCCTTGCGCTCATAGGGTTAAGTTCATCACCCTCATCACTAAGCATCTGCAAGGTCTGGAGAACTGGAAGTTCAATGTGGGTAGGCAAAACCACTTCCTTGCCATACACTAGGGAGTAGGGAGAAGTTTTAATGGACTTCTTGATTGATATGCGATCCACCCATAGAGCTTGGTCCAGCAGCAGATGCCAACTCCTTTTATTGCTCCCAAGTGTTCTCTTCAAGATTCGAAGCAAGTTCTTGTTTGTGGACTCGGCTAAGCCATTTCCCTATGGGTAATAATTAGAAGATGCTTTCAGGTAAATTCCATATCTTCTCGTAAACTCAATAATCTTCACTCCAATGAAGGGAGTCCCATTATCAGTCACAATGGCATCTGGTACACCAAAATGAGTAATCAGCCCCTCAAGGAAAGATATGACTGTTGCTTGGTCTACTTTCTTTGTTGGGATGGCCTCCGCCCATCAAGTAAAGTAGTCAGTTGTTATCAAAATATATTTATGTTTAGTAGAAGAATGAGGATCAATGACCCCAATAAAGTCTAAGCCCCACTATTGAAATGGAGCTTCTACCTGGATCGGATGTAGAGGCAAGGATGCCTTCTTACTCCTACCAATATATCACTTGATAGTTATCATAACTTTGACTCACTTTGTGTGTGTCTACAAAAAGAGTGGGCCAAAAATATCCAACTCGAATGATTTTCAAGGCCATAGGCCTTCCTGCATAGTGTCCACCAGATAAGCCAGAGTGGAACTCCTCCAAAATATTTTATTTTTAGACTCTTTAATGCACCTGAGGAGTACTCCATCTATGTTCTTATGGAATAAACCACTCGACAATAGGATATATCTGAGGGCCTATAACCTAAACCTTCACCTCTATGAGGAATTGAGGTGAGGGGACACCTTCTAGATGTGAAGAATTTGACAAGGTCCTCTATCCAGTCGTGATCACCTATTGCTTGGTTAGCAAGATTACTCTCACTGATAACCTCATCATGTAATGGTACTAGCGACTGAGAAGTTGCGCTCTTAGCCAACTCTTGATAGAGTGCCCGACCATGAACCAATTTGGTCGATCGAATCTCTACATCATACTCTTGGATCTTGGAGATCCAACCTGCTCTTTTGTCACCAAGCTCTCCTTGAATGATAAAATTCTTGACATCTGGATGAATAACATAGACAATTGTCTTGCTTTGTGAGATAAAATATCAAAATTTCTTTAGGGACTTCATAACCGCATAAACTTGTTTTTCAATGAAATTGTACTTTTCCTAGTGTGGTTGAATAACTTGGCTTAGAAAAGTGATTGGTTGTTCATCCCCATCATCTTGCTTTTGCGTAAGGACAATGACATAACTTTCTTGCTCACCTACTGTGTAAAGGATAAAATCCTTAGAATAGTCTAGATTAATCAATACTGGTGCTTGAACTATTCTCTCTTTGATTTCCTAGAATGCCTACCTCCTTTTCTCTGTCCATTTGAAATCTACGTTTTTCTTTAGGAGTTCAGTCATCGACTTCACCACCTAAGCGAAGTCGACGATGAATTTCTAGATAAAATTGATTTGGCCAAAAAATGACTGTAGGTCCTTCTTATTGGTTGGCAGTGGCAATTTTAAGAGAGCTTCAACTCTTACAGGATCAATGGCTAACCCTTCCTTTGAGATCACATGTCCTAAGAGCTTTCCCTCCTTGATAGAAAAAATAGATTTCTTTGGGTTGATGGAGATACCAAACTCCCGACACTTTTCAAACACCTATCTTAGATGAGATCCATGCTCTTCCCTGTGATGTGAAAAAATAGTCATATCATCAAGGTATATCACAATGATTTGATTCAGCAACTCACCAAAGGTGACATCCATTGCTCTTTGAAAAGTGGCCCCAACATTCGAAAGACCGAAAGGTATTCTTTGATAAGAAAAGGTGCCCCACTTGGTAGTAAATATCATTTTATGTTGGTCCTCATCCTTTACCCAGATCTGATTATAGCTGGAGAAACCATCAAGTAATGAAAATATTTATGCTCCAGCAACAATGTGGAGGATCTGGTCAATCTGCAATAAGGGATAGTGATCTTTCAAAGATGCTTGGTTCAGATTACAAAAATCTACGCATAGGTGAATATCTCCATTCTTATTTCATACTGGAACCAAATTCGCCACCCAAGTCGAGTGTTTGATGGGGTAAATGATTTTTGCCTCCAACATTTTTAGTAATTCTACTTTCATAAGCACCTCAATATTTGGATTAATAGGCCATTGCTTCTACCAAAAGGGTTTTACCCCTTCCTACAATTCGATGGTGTGCTGAATCACATTTTTGTCATACCCTTTCAAATCATGATAACTCCATGCAACAATGTTAGGGAATTCATAACATAACTCCTTAATTTCTTTGAGCTCTTCTGGAGAGCAATCTATCTCGACTTTGATGACCTTGTCAGGTTCCAACTTCAGCTTAGTGTATTCTTTTTCATCCACCTTGATCCTATGCTTTTCTTCTCTATCATTCTGATCAAAGAGGTTCTCTAATGTAATCAATCCTTTTGGGATATGATTATTCCTGAGTTGGATTAAGCCTTCAGCTTCATCTTCATCTAGTGTCCTTCCCTCCACACTACCGACTTCTTTAATAAAAAATTTTACAATCTGTTCATCATTATCAAAAACTTTCCAGTATATATTTTTTTCTGGGATTGAAGGTCTATAAATCAACCTTACAGTCTTGGGCTTTTGCACCACACTCTCAATAGGAGAGAAGTTTGCACCAAGGGATGCTAGGAGATCTGCATGCTTATTTCATTCTCATGAAATTACTTGAACATTTAATGCAACAAATGATTCAAATAAATCCCATACCTTGTTGTGGTATGCCTTTAGGTAGTGCTACTTTGAAATGCACTTGTTGGTCACCTGGTTGACAATCAACTCAAAATCTCTAAAAATTTGTAACTATTTAATCCCAAGATTTTCTACTTTCTTCAGGCCCAAGCATAGTGCTTCGTACTCGACGACATTATTCGTACAGCTCCAGGTCAACCGATATGAGTATATTTTCTAGATTCTCGAAGGAGAGATGAATACTACTCCTAGCTCTAGCACCATTCTTGCATCTAGCACCATTGAAGTACATTCTCCATAATTGGTTAGGAGTAGAAACTAGATCGTTAGACACCTTCACTTCACCCTTCTCAGGCTTAGTGATGGTGTAACAACCGATCTCGGTCTCCATCATTGCATTGAAATCAAGCATGGAAAACTCATCCTCTAATCGAAGCTCATCCAAAGCTTCCTCCATCAGATCCATCTCCTCCAACTCTTTAGTCACCATGTTGATCGAGTCTACAACATTTTCTTCCTCTTCAATCCTTTTGATATGATATGTGGAGGGCTTCTCATTGTAAATTTGTATTCTCCTCCCTTTGAATGGAATATCCAGGTGAGAATAGTCTAGAGATAAGTAGCCTCCTAACTTAGTTGTGAACTCCCTTGATAGGCACATGCTGAAGTATGGCTCCAAGTCTACCACAACAACTTCTTGAATGACAGTAATCTATGGTATGTTGTGTAAGACAATCAGGATATCTTTGATCACCCCCACCATTTTGATAGGAGTGCCATCCAACTGCAAGACGCCTAGGCTACTTCTTGTATATTCCATACCCATGATTTTACATACTGCCTTTGGCATGACAGTTGTCACTATGCCAGAGTCAATCATGCAATTGTGTATGATCCAACCCTCCATCTTGAGAGATAGATAGAATGGGGGAGGTCTATTTTTTCCCATGGTTGAAGTGGGTAATGTTTGAGCCAGCACTATCTACGTAGGGTTTTTCTTCTTATCCTTCACAAATTTCAATGATTCCTACAATAGATCCACTTGTCCAGGTAGTTGTAGCACATCATAGAGGCTCACCTTGGTGGGAATCCTCTTCAGTTCTTCTACGATATTATATGACTGTGCATTGGGCTCCCTTGATTCACCAATAGCTTCGTATTTGCTTCGGTACTATTGTGTAGCCTCCACCCTTTGGTGCTTGGTCAAGGATGGGTATTTGAGCCTCTCTTTCACCTATTCTTTCATTTCTATCTGTACTTGTGCAGTGGAAGGTTGTGAAGTTGATGCTTTTGCTTGCATTCTATCCTTCATTGAGGTAGGCAAAATATCCTTCAATAAGATAGGCTCATCTGCTTTAGATGCTGGCACAGGTGCTTTCGCTTGAGACTGCCTCTTTTCATTCCATACCTTCTACTCAATAGGAACCTTCAATGGCTCCATTTCAGTCAAATCTACTATTATGGGTTTCTTCCCAGATCTCATGAGAACTGAAACTTGCTCAACATATGGAACCATGAAGTTATGATCTATCTCCATGATCATGTTGACTTGACCACCAGAAGAGCTATCCGCCAATGTCTGCACATAGTTCAAATGAACCATGCATGTATCTTCGCTATGTGGATCATTACAAGTAGAACACCATAATGTTCTCTCTGATGGGCCTGCCTCTTCATTTTCCAGCATGGTAGTACCCATTTCAGGAGCTTTGCTAGGAGTAGCTGCTTGTTCTCTGGTGATTGCTGGTAGTTGAAATCTCCTTGGTCTAAAATCATTTTCAGCTTACTTTCTTTTAATCATCGTGATTTCATTACCCATCACCCTTATAGCAGAATTCATAGACTCCAACTCTTTCAGCACCTTAGCTTATAAATCAGGATTTGAGGGCGCTGTAGGAGCTGGTAATGGTAATGGAATAGGTGGAGCTAGAAGTGTCTAGGAATGGAACTAGGGTTGGTAACTACGGAATGGCTAGAGTAGGGAGTTGAGGGACAGAAACTATCATAGTGGCTTGGGATGTACTTGGATTCCATGAAGGAATTGGATACATGGGAGACATAGGCAAGGGCTGAGAAGATGCATTGGCATACAAATACTATGGAAGGTCAAGGAAAATAGGCATAGCCATTTTTGGTGGAAGCTTACCGATAGCAATCAGATCAGCTTCAGCTCTTTGTGCTATGGTATACAGATTAGGGAATGTATTGGCATTGGACTATCGGATGGCCATACTGATATCAGAGTTGAAAGCTTAGAGGTAGTAAAAGGCTACTTGTTCGGGAGTCGATCGAAGACCATCGGGAACCCTATGCCAAGTTTGGGTGAACCTGACATTAAAGTCCATGATTTCCTCCTACGGATGCCTTTGAATAGTAGTGAACTGATGCAACAAGGAAAATGGATCCGCTTGTTCATTGAACCCTTTGATCAATAGTTCAACTAACTAGTCCTAGGTAGTGATGGTTGCAGGTTGTAACGATCGGTACCAGTAAAGCAATTTCCCTCAAAGAGAGAGAACAAGTAATCTTACCATTATGTCTTCTTTTGTAATGCCATGAATCATCGCCAAAGTAGCTACATCTTGAACATGCTCATAGGTTGTCTTTCCCGTACCATCATAAGTTGGAAAAGCCTTCATCACCGCTTACGAGATCGAGTTCTGAGCTTGCAAATTTAGAGGTCCAAAATGGTTCCATGCTGGAAACTGCCTTGGTGGTGGCTGTTGTGGTGGTGGATTTTGAGCCATGTGGACTGGTGTGTGTGGTTGGGGAGGTGGAAAACTAGTATCTATACTTTTTTTGGTAGATAAGATACTATAGCATTAATACCGAGTTTTACAGGTTGACCCAAAACCTTTTACAAAAATTAGCCCAAGGTTGTTGATGAACATGTCCTTACTAAGGATCCTATATATGTAAAATATACATGTCGCCAAAGCCATTACATTAGGCAAGGCACATAGCTTGTTATCAAAAAGAAAATTCCCATACAACATTTTGGGTATACCCCGAGAAAACACACCTGCATCATAATTACAAAAAAAGAAACAACCTTCCTTGAAACAATGCAGAAAAAAAAAGCTGCAGACACACATAGCAGAGTACTAAAAAACTCCCACAAGCTCTGTATTGATAGTTACTCTTAATAATTATTTGGTAATTACTTTCTTTCGTATATGACATGCTTTGGGACCACATCCCGTCTTGGCCAATCAGCCTTGGAGAAGTGAACCTGCTGGCTAGATTTATGGCGGTGGCTATCTAGTGGTCCACGTGGCTCTAGTTTGAAGTCTTATATTACCATTTCTTTCTTGCCCTGTGATTATAAACCAACCTCAAATTACTAAGATGACTAGGAGCCATGTTATCTGACATGTGACTATCCCCATTAGTCTTTGTGGTATTTCCAAGCAGCATCCACCAAGACTGACAACTCAAATAATTTTTATTGTGAGTCCATTTCAAAAAAGAGACAAGAATACTCATAGCCTTCAAACTTACAGTGCCTTCCTTGTTGGTAAATTCAACTATCATTCTTCGCATTCCCATTGAATAATCTCCTCTACTTCACTCGGGACACCGTGTTCCCATTTGAAAAGTTCATCATCATCGACACCCAAATTGGCCAGCTTATCAAAAACTTTGTTAGCTTCCCGAAAGACATGTTGGGATTTTCTATCCTGTCTTCCCTGGAAAAGGATCCTAGCCTCTTCAATAATTGTTTTAATCCTCCAAGGAGGTGTTTTCCAATTATTGAGGAGATTTATAACATGCATAGAGTCTCCTTCTATGATCAAATTGCCTTATAATTCTTGAGTCATTTGAAGGCCTCTCCACATAGCTCTAGCTTCAACTTCATTGTTTTTCCTTGTTCCCAAATATTCAGAAAATGCAAGCATCATATTCCCATTATGATCTTGCACAATATCGCTAGCTTCTACTCTACCAAGATTGTCCTTAGCCGCTCCATCAAAATTAAGCTTAAACAAACCCGTAGGAGGTGGGGACCACTTAACATTGGCTCTCGGGTTGACTACCCTAGGCACAGACTCATCTAACAAGGTTAAGCTTAAATATTGAGCAATCGTGGTCTTATGTAGATGAGGTTTATGACTATCAAAAGGGATAAGGTTCAAATTCTCGTTGGCAAAGGATAGAATCCTAGCAATGATAGTTTTATGATCATGGATAGAATCATTAAAGACTCTATGGTTCCTTTCTAACCACACCTGCCAAAGATAGTGATTGAGACAAATTTTCCACATGTATCTAAGTCTTTGGCTTGAAAAGGGGCAAGGCCACTAGATAAACAAATCAAGTACAGTGGCTATTTTAACCCAAGAAATATTGAAGGCCTAAAAAACCCCACTTAGGATAGTCAAGGAAAAAGGGCACTCAAGGAAAATGTGATAAATGGTCTCCCAATTAGCCCTGCATAGATAACAATGATTAGTGATACAAATACCTTTATGCATCATATTATCAATGGTTAGAATTTTTCCTTGGATAACCAGCCATGAAAAGACTACAATTTTTGGAATTAAATTTTTTATCCAAACTAAGTCCTTTTGGAGGACAAAATCCTCATCATCAAGCAAAAACTTGTAAGCTAATTTAACAATGAACTGCCCATTTTTCATAGGAGCCTAGGTCACTTGATCTTCCTTGGTTATCATGGGGATAAACTATTTCCCGATAATGTTACAAATATCATTTGATTCCACTTGAAATCCCTGAATCCTTATTTGTTTCCACTTCATTCTGCCTCTGTCCTCAACCATATAATCGAAGACTTTTCTGCCAATGAGTTCTTCCATGATATCTCTGATTCGGGCTAAGTTAGGATATTGCTTCAGTGGTTCATCCTTAGCCCACCTGTCATTCTACTAATTTATCCTCTCACCATTTCCAATTGTAAGGAAAACCTTTTTTGATGATTTACTTAAAATTGAGAATTGCTTTCCAAAAAGCAGAACCTCTGATTGGAACTGGGTCACTTAGTAATTCCATATTTTTAAGATAATTTTGTTTTATGATGGATGTCCATTCATTTTCTTCACTAGAAATGAGGTGCCATGCCTGCTTAGCTAGTAAATCTAAATTTATATGAGCAATTCTCCTCAGACCTAAGCCCCCATTTTCCCTAGGCTTGCACACTTTAGTCCATCCTACAAGGTGTATCCTTTTTTTCTCCTCTGATCCAATCCATAAAATTATTTTTGGAGTTTCTCAAATTTCTGGAAAACCTTCACAGGGGCTTTTAAAATGGAGAGGAAATGGACTGGAATGCTCTGAAGAGAGGCCTTAGTGAGGGTCAACTTTCCTTCTTGAGATAGAAGATGACCTTTCCATCCAACAAGTTTTTTTGAATTCTTTCAATAACCCTATCCCACATTGACTCTCTTGGAGAACCAATGAAAAGAGGAAGACCAAGATACAAAGTGGGGAGGTTTTCTATATCACACCATAAAATTTTTGCAATCCTTCCTTGCCTCTGAATGGGGGTGTTCAAGAAATATAACTTGCTTTTACTGAAATTAACTTTTTGACCAACAACGTCCTCATAGAGTTGTAGGATGTATTTAATTCTTTTGACCTCAACCACCGATGCCTTAGTCAATAGAAGGGTATCATCGATGAATTGTTGGCGAGAAATAACCCTAGTGAGAGTTGTTGCCTTGATTCCTGATATTAGCCTTAAATTGCAAGCATTTTTGATGGTAATGCCTAAAGCTTCTTCCACAATGATGAATAACATGGGGCTGATAGGGTCCCCTTGCCGAATTCCTCTGCGACTTTGAAAGTAACCAACAATTTTTCCATTAACTAGAATCGAGAACCATGCTTTAGAAATTCATTCTTTGATAAAATTAACCCATTGGTGGTGAAAACCAAACTTAAGGAGGACAACAATCAAAAAGTCCCAATTTAGCCTATCAAATGCTTTGTTCATATCAAGCTTGAGGGCAAAAATAGACATGTTAGTCTTATGAGTAGAGTGCAGAGCTTCATGAACTGTGATAACTCCATACAAGATTGACCTACCATAGATAGAGCTTACCTGGCATAGATCTATGATGCGGGGCAGAACATATCTCATTATATTTGCAATAGCTTTAGTTAGGATCTTGTAAGAAACATTGCACAAACTGATTGGCCTGAAGTCAGCCATAGATTCAGGGGTTTTCTTCTTAGGAATTAGAGAAATAAAAGTAGAGTTGAGACCTTTTGGGATATGATTGCTTGCTTGGAATTATCTGACAACAAAAATTACATCCTCACTTACGATGTCCCAAAAATCTTGATAGAAACAAGGAGGAAAGCCATCAAGTCCTGGGGCTTTGTTTGGCTCCATGCTAAACAAGGCTTCCTTAATTTCCTCATCAGAAAATGGAGCTAGAAGCTTAAGGTTTATATCCTTATTTATTATGCTGGGAATGGATTGCAAGAGAATATCTTTGGCCTCCTCATTGCACTGCGATTCCTGACCAAGGATAGAATTGAAATAAGTTACTGCCTCCTTTCTAATTTTTGTTAAGTCCTGAGTAATAGAACCATTTTCTTTTTTTTTTTAAATTATCTTGTTATTGCTTCTGTTTCTAAGCGTGGTGACATGAAAAAACTTGGAATTTGAATCTCCATATTTCAAAAAAAGAGCCCTTGATTTTTGCCTCCAATAGATTTCCTCACAGGCCAAAATGTTATGAAACTCTACTAGTTTTATCCATTCCTCCTGCCTAGTAGTTTCATCAACATGACCATGTTGATCCTCTGATCAATTATCTTCAAACTTTCAACAACCTATTTTTTATTTTCAAAGAGGTTCCCAAAGACCTCTTTGTTCCAATTTTGAAGCTTTTACTTAACAAACTTTAATTTTCCAACAAGTTTAAAAGTTGCACTACCCCTGATAGGCTGCTACCACCACTGAATTAAGTTATATCTAAAACTAGAATGTTTGATCCACATAGATTGAAATCCGAAGGGTTTCTTGAAGGATAGAGAGTTAGGGATCTCCAAAAAAATGGTATTATGATCAAAGGCAATTTTAGGAAGGGCTTGCAGGGTAGAATCATCAAACAGATTTGTAGCCTCCTTTGATAGAAAAAACCTATCAAGCCTTTCTTGAATGAGATGACACCCTATCCATCGATTGCTCCAATTATATTCTCTCCTCTAATTTTTACATCCATCAACATGTTCAGTTCATAAAGTCATTGAACTCATCCATGCTCCTGATAGGTTGTCCATTTCCATCCATTTTGTCTAAAGGGTAAAGAGGAGTGTTAAAATCCCCAACCAAAATCCAGGGGACATTATGGAATATTTCACTCAGATTGCCTAAGTACTCCCACAATAGAGCTCTCCCTTGAATTGAAGTCGGGGCATAAATATTTGAAAGGATCCATGACCTGTTGATGTTTATTTCCTTAAATAAAAAACTAAGAACCCTATCATATTTCTTAATAATGGTGACTTCTACTATCCAGGGATCCCACAAAGTCATAAGGCTTCCAGACGCTCCTCTGGTGGATTTTCAAACCATATCCCCTTGATTCCAAATTTTTTTTGCTACTTTTTTTTACTGAATCTCATCGTTTTTTGTTTCTTGCAACATGATAATAGTTGGATTCACTTGATTTCTTATTGCACTGACTTCCTTGTGTTTGGGCAAGCCTTTGAGGCCTCTCACATTCCATGAGAGGAACTTCATTTAGATTTTTTGGGATTTCTTTCTCTCCCCATCCCTTGAGGGGGTTTTCCTAATTTGTTGTCTTCAGAACCCCGAATAACCTGTTGAAACAAGGTTATCTATTTTCCATTGGCAATGTCATTATCATTTTTAAATTTTTGATGCTCAATATTTGATATTCTCCCTCTTATTTTTTCATTTCCAAAATCTATAGGAGACTTCACAGTGCTCCTGGTTTGTTTAGGACTAAACTGGGGGGAGGCAATTTGTTGCAGAACCAAACTGCCATATTCCTTAGTCTGAAGAGTTTCACATATCTCCACCCCTACATCCATATTTTCTCCTTTTTTGTTGTACTCCCCTGGTCTACAGGACGACCCCTCAGTAGGATTCACCTGGCTTCTAGTGATGATGTTAGGGAGATGAGATTGTTTATTTTCCAATGCCTCAAATTTCTTCCTAAGTTCTTTAGCATTAGAGTTTGGCTTTGGGATGCCCGCTGGGCTTGAAGTATTTTCAGCATTGGGGTTTAAAGATCCTAACTTGGATGGGGATTCTAGAGATCGGGTATTCATATTTGAATTTGTGATGTCTACAGGGCTTATAGTAATTTCAGCATTAGGATTTGAGGATCCTGACTTGGATGGGGATTCTAGAGAGTCATAAAGGTTAGCCTGAAGGTTCTGGGCTTCCATGTCTTTCGATAATCCTCCTACTTCCATATTGGATAGAATTTAAAATTTATTTGAAACTAGAGGATTGGAAATTACCTGAGTATTTTGGTTGCCAACAACCTGTTATTTTCCTTTGACTTGTTGGGACCTTGCACCCTTTCTTTTCTTTTTTTGGTAGACATAGTTTTTCTAATTGAAATCACGTCTGCCAGGGAAACTCCTCAAATTTTCTGTCTAGCATTCCCTCCTGCTTTTCTCTATTCATTACCAAGTTAGGGAACTGATTACATAGATTTCATTGATTTTTGCATTCTACACAAAATATCGGTTTGTTCTCATATTCTACCAGCTGTTTTCAATAGTATTATCCATAATATAGCTCCACAAACCTTGGCAATTCATTATCTAAATTAGCATTTACGTAGATTCATGCATGAGTCATCCTTGTCCTGGCCAAGGTCGCATGATCAATGGAGATCAGGTCTTCTATAGTTCTTGGTATGCCCTGTAGCCAATATTCATTGAATAACTAGGTAGGTAGGTCGGGAGACGAACACAAATAGGGGCAATGTTAATATTTTGCTTTTTAGGGTTGAAATATTCATCCCATTATCTGAGAAAAAGTCTCCTTTTGCCCAAAAACCAAGGACCTCCTATTAAAATGCGGTTAGCATCCTCCATATTGTTAAAACAGATAATGAAGAACCCTCGAGTTAGAGCTACCAACTCCAAGCTACCTATCGGTCACCATTTACCCATCACCCAAGCCCTGATAGTCTCCATGTCGAACCTACCTCCCAAAAACTTGCCTACTAGGGAGAATTCTTCCATTGAAAGAAAAGGGCTCATGGAACTTTTTGGGGCTGAAATTTTATTATTTACTAGAACTAGGGGTGGAAGAGAGATAACCTCCTTTCTTTTTCCTCTAAGAGTCTCAACAAAATACAACCACTTCTTGGGCCTTGCATTGTCCTTTGTATCTTTTTTGTCAGGATATTTCTAAGGAGGTTCGGGTCCCTGCGTGATGCCCACCTCCAAATCTACCATAGCCTGACCACATTTCTTTGGATCCTCGCTTGATCCATGCTCGAGGTTCCCACCTGCTCCTTTTGTACCTGCTCTACCTCTACCACCTTGGCTAAGATTATTGCCTAGAAAATTCAAACCCTCACTCCCGCCGCACCCGCTAAACCTCAGCTCACTCATTCCTAATGATGCAATGCTCACTTCCACATTTAAATATTACAAACTAGTATCTATACTAGCAGGACTTGAAGGAATGGAAAACACATCAACTAACTGAGGAGATGTTATACTTGATGGAAAAACTAGGATAACTAACCTAGGGTGTTATTCTAGCTCTTTTATGTCAAGTGCGCAAAACTCAATGGTCTCTTCAAAATGTTTGGCCTTTGATCTTGTACTTATGAAGAGAGCTTCTAGTCACTTCATGTTCGAAGGCTTCTGTGTAGAGTTGAGTCTCCAGATGTTCTAATCATATAGTACAAGGTAAACATCAAACCTTAATACTATTGAAAGTGGAACCTTTTTAGTGTCCCATCGGGCATGCCAAAAATTATTGGTCATGAATCCACGTAGTTACAAAACCTATGCTTTATGCATCCTAGATCCAACCAACATTGAAAGTCCAAAGGAAATAAATGTCCTTCGAGCCAATATCCATAGAAGGATGGCTCTGTTACTAATCTAATTTGGTTAAAATTTTAGGGTAACAGGAAATAAATAGGGAAATATGACTATAAGCTAGCATTATAGGATGGAGATATAATAACAACCAAAACTACACCAAGCAATAATGAGCAACATGCAATAGAAATACAAGCATAAAAACTTCTTGCAATTTTACAAAGATAACCTCATGGAGAATTTTAGTACTCACTAGCAAAGACTAAATTCAGAATCAAAATTCACTCACAAAAAATAATGGAAATGAAAACATTCAGAAATGACACACAGGGAATTATCAAATGTAACACCACTTGAAGAACCAAAAGCTGAAGTGTTTCTATTGATGCAAAAAACTTAGAGTGTTTTTTGTAGAATGTCCATCCTTTTTTACATAAAATGGTTACTATATTTTAGAGGATTGTACCTCTTTCATTTAATGAGTTTACAACAAAATATTGGTAGATCAAAGACCATTGAGAATGATTTCCTCCTTAGCATCAGTGATATTTTGGTCAGAATATCTTCCATAGAAACCACGATTTGACTTTGGTGGAAGAATCATACACAAAAATTAGCATGATTTGACATCTTTGACAATTTCACCAATTAACCACTTCTCATAATCATCTTCTTCACTTTCACCTTGGGGAAGGGTGATAGAGACTTTCAACCCTTTGGGGAGGCAACATCATTTTTAATTATTTTAATTTGGCACAGGTCGTGGTGTAGTGCTTTGGCCCGAAATTGAATCTTAAAACCCCATTCACCTCCTGGAGAGGTGAAACTACATGACGCCTCATAATAGGGACACCTTCAATTTGCTATACCCTGACTTTGCATTGAAAACTTTATTTTTATTTCTATCCCAATCATGTATGAAATCATCCAATTGCACTTGAAATAGGACCCACATTGCTATTTATTTATTTCACCTTTAAAAATATTTGAAATCTCCTTTCACCCCAAAGAGGGGTGAAAATGAGTTTCGCCCCTCACTTGGGGTGACATAGCTCTCTAAATTTGCTGCAACATGCTCACATCAGGTCTAGGCTACATTATTTTTCTAAACCTTCTTTAAGATGTGTTTCACCCCAAAGAGGAGCGATAGGGAGTTTCATCCCTCTCATGGGGTGAAAGCCCTTTTAAAGTCCTCTCTAATTTTTTTGGCACCCAGCTTGCGAAGCACCTTTCAAACTTCTACATTTCGCATCCACTTGGGGTGAAAGTGCCTTTAAATTTAAATTCATAGCCACTTGTACTTTAACATAACTTTTTCCAAAAATAGGGGCGACAAGGAGTTTCACCGCTCTCTTGGGACAAAAGTGCTTTTCTCTTTCATTTTAAACTTCAAGACTTTTGCTTTCTTTGCTCAGTTAGGTGAATTTGTTGTTTTTAATTATGTTTCCCCTCCAAGAGGGGCAAAAGTGATTTTCATCCCTCGATTGGGGTGAAACTACTCCCATTCCTTTATTCAAATTGCTCTTGAATTAGAGCACGATTTTCACATTTCCTAGGATGAAAATCCTTTGCAAGTGCAGATTAGGGCGAAGCACCCAACTTCATTGTTGCTTTTTTAAATACTATCATTAATTTAAAAACAAGTATTCTTCCATCGCATTTACGTTGTTCCATGAAAAACCATTTTTGTGTTATATTTTACCTCTATAAGAGGTAAAAAAAGGCTTTCATCCATGACAAGGGGCGAAACAAGTTGCTTCTTCTTTCTAAGGCACTTCTCTCTTCAAAATTGATTCCTTTTTGATGCTTTTACTGCTTAGTCATTTTAAACAAAAATTCTTTTTTGCATTCATGATTTCCATTTTATTTATGATAATGCAATATTTTTTAAAAGAGGCAAAAATATAGTAAAATTAACAAAAAAATTGTAGTGCCTTTAATAAATTTATCAAAATTTTACAATCAACATCCAACAAAAATTTCAATGTGGCAAAGTGACAAAACTGAAAACATGAGGTTTATGTACGTAAATCACAAGGTAATTGATAAGGAAAAATATTTGTTGTTTCATTTGACTGACTTGGAAATCCTATTTACCTTATGTGGTATTCTTCCAATGTTACAAGAAATGAACAAACAAATTAAACATGCACAAGAGAGATCCATATATATAGTTTATTTCATGAGGATGAGAAAACAAATATGTATGATTATTGATATGTTATATGTGTCCAAGGAATATTTTAAAGATCCATTGTTTGATAGTTGGAATACATTGACAAATGTGAACAATCCAAAAAGCTTTTTAAATTTTAAAATCAACGATCATATTTGTATTAATTTTCATGGAAATTTGATACCTCTTTGTTGTTTTGAAAGGCAATAAAGTAGAGTTGTGGATAATGTTGAAGAAGTTCCTATAACACACAATAGATTTCATGCTATTTTATAGAAAACTAAGACAAATTTGACAAAAATTGCAAAATATTTGACAAGTAAGATAAGACAACGGTTTCGGAGAGATGAGTTACTTGAGGCCATGGGTATGGTTAATCCCATGTTTTGGGGTCCTTGTACTGAATACAATTATACAAATGAGTTGTTTATTAAATATATGAGCATTCTCATTCAGCATTTCAGTAAAAGTATGGAAGTTAATGGTGTTGAAATCAAAGGTATACTCAACAAATATCTTTTAAAATAATAGTCAACGTATTTTGGAAGAACAATGGTTGGGCAAATGTCACTTTTGAGTAACATCCATGAGATTGGTTCCATTGCATGTTTATGGTAAAAATTGTATCCAAGTAGTGTCTTACAAGATACGATGAGTGAATACTTTTGTTTATATGAATTATGTGAAACAATAGTTTGGGATTTGTGGAATATGAGAGAATTTTCAATGTACTATTTTTTGTTAAATCTAAGCACAACTTAAAATTTTAAACCAAAAGTTTTTGTTTTATATTTCCTCAGTTTAGCTACATAAATTTACTAGTGACCCAACTCAATGTTAGTCTAGGCATATGTATGTACACACTTCGAGAGTAGTCACCCTTTTAGGTGGTGTCTCGAGTGCTCGGGACTAGCCAAATTCCCGCTATATTCATATTATTAGATCTAGACTCCTCCCTCGAGTCCACCTTGATCCTGGTGAGGGGTTGTCACTTCCAAGGCCCATATCACCTAGAAGGAGAACGCTATCTCCCATGTCCAAAGTGTAAGGATTCACAATACTACTCTGCTATGGAACCAACATTAATATGCCAGTGCTAGCTATTGACCCTCTTCTAGATTTGACTAGATCCCACTATTGCATGGCAAATGGACTAGGTGCTCAAAACTCTACTCAGGTTGATGATAATGTTGCCTATACCATCTATCGCTGGATCTGCCAACCACATGATTAGCTCTCTCCTCATGCTTCTTGTTGGCCACTCCACAACTTGAGTGACATTTTGAACCCACCACTTACTAACGATCTGCATACCTATAGTGACGTCCCACATCGCCACTCTTTTACTCTCAACAGCTTGGCCACAACCCATGTAAGCTGGAGAATGGTTCAACAGTCACACATGAGCCACCTCACGATATCATAGGTTGGGTGGAGTTGTCCTTACTCAAAATTTTATCTCCAGAATATATAATTACCACTTTATTTTAATTAAATTTATTTCGTATTTTCTAGTGTTGTGTTTTTTAAAATAAAGGGGTAAAAATTTATTGATAAAAAGTCTAGATTATAAATTATAACTAAGCTTCCAACCAGAACTCAAATAAAAAACCAAACAAGCTAAAACCACTAGACTAGATTGAAACCCGAAGAAGACAACAAGAAGAAACAACATTAATTTTGTACATCCTTGTGGATCAATTCCCATAGGCATTGAGAGTCCATAGATGGGAGACTTTCCTAGTTATCGATAATCCAAGGATCCAACCGCTTAGAAGATATTTTGTCCAGGTAATCCACAACCACATTCCATTCCCTTGGAATGTGCACAAAGGATATAAATTTGAACTCTTCACTCATTCTAAGAATCTGAATGGCTACAGAGGCCAATTGCCAATTAACTTCCTCCACCCATGTACTATTTAAAATATTAACCACAATTTGAGATTCAGACTCGTAGATAATCTTACACCAGCCAAGATAAAACCCCCTCTGTAAGGCCTCAAGAATTGCAAGAGCTTCCATAAAATTGTTGGAGTTAAGACCTTTATAAATGGAAAAGAAAAAATGGACACCACCAGTAGAATCTATGCCAACACCGCCATTGCCGTCATGTCCAGGATTGCCCCTGAATAATCCATCAGTATTAATTTTTAAAACTCCTCTAGGGGGTGGCCTCCACCTACCATCTCTTTTAACCTTCTTGCTGAGCTGAGGAACCCTGCTAGGGCTAGAAGAGTTCACACCATCTCCAAAGAGACCAAGGGCTTGCTGTACCTTCTCCTCCCTAGAATCCAAAAGAGGGTCCACATCACATTTGCTATGGATGGTTTCCTAAACCATACACAAGATCCTTTGCTAGATCTGTTGAACAACCAAATGACTACCCTAAAATATGTGACATTCTGTTTGAGCCAAATCTACTAGTTGATGCAATAAGGGACCAAATTCCAAGCCACCCGAAGGAAGGGGACGTTATATGGAGGTCTACCCAGACTACTCCAAAAATCCACCAAGGATAGCACATGAAAACATGGATGGTTCCAGGTGCTCCACCAACGGTGCCAAATATCTCTGGTAAAGGATTTTTGAAAAAATAAATTAGAAGAGTCATCCTCATTCTTACCACAAAGGATACAAAAAGAGGGACCCTGAAATCCCCTCTTCCTCACATTATCCCAAGTGAGGCATTTATTATGAGCTACCAACCAGAGAAATAAGTTACATTTTGGCCAATCAAATTTGTTCCACACATTTTTACACCAAGTGACAAGAAGACTCATGTACTTTTTCTTATCAAGAAACTGATAACCATAGGCTACCGAGTAGGTTCTCTTAGGATCAAGATTCCAAGATAGAATATATTTACCCCTCAATGAAGAATAGGTCCTCTCCATAAGAGTAAGAGAAATCACCTCTCTTTCCTTGGCCATTCCCCCCTAGGGCCATTCCTATAGATATTTCCACCTGTACATCTCCATATTTCTAAAAGACTAGATTTTTTTAATGTCCTCCACATGAGACCCGCCTGCTTCCAAGAAAAAAATACTTAGAGAACATAACCTGGGATATTGATTCAATATAGGAGGGTAGCCATCCTAAGAATCCTCCAAAAAAAGAGCATCTAATCCTCGATTGCAAATCCATAACAAACCCTACTTAATTAAATTAGCTCCTTTTTAAGAGTGTCCTAGATAACTGAACCTTTCCCAACCAAGCTGACTCTAGTGATCTCAGCCTCAGAAATACGTCTCAAGTATTTACAAGATAATATTTTAGCCTAAATATGATCTTGATAGGTACACCATCTCCAATAAATTTTTGCACCCAAAGCCTGCCCAAAAAGAGCTATCTATCACAACCCAAGGCCTCCCTCTTGCACTAGCCTACATCTAGAATCCCACCTAACCAAAATCCATTTAGATTGATCAAGATTTCCAGACCATAAAAACTATCTTGAAAAAGCATCCATGTCCTTGATGAAATGAGAGGGAGCTATTTGTACAAAACATATATACATGGGTAAAGCTTGAACAACAAATTTTAAAAGCAACACTCTACTGCAGTGGATAGCCATCTGAAAGTCCAGTGATTCACCTTCCTTCTAAACTTATCAAGCATAGACTGCCAAGAAGATCTAAGTAGAGGATGAGATGAAATTGGAATTCCAAGATAAATGAAGGGGGGAGTCCTGATCTAGAATCTTAGAATGTGAGCAATCCTAGCTTGAATAAGAGGAGGGACATTGAAGAAGAAAATAGAAGACTTATCCTCATTAATCAACTGTCCAGAAGCACCAAGACATATGTCAAGAGACTGTCTAATATTGTCAGCTTCCTTAATAGTGGCAACTCCTAAAAAATTAGTATCATAAACAAATTGAAGTTGGGAAAGAGGTGGAAAACTACTATCCCACTTCTACCCTTGAATGAGACCCTGCCTGATTTGAGACTTGAGAAATCTTCCCAACCCTTCTACCATAATGATAAAAAAATAATAAGGAGATAAAGGATCTCCTTGCCTAAATTCCCTTTAGGCCTCAAACAGATATGATGGCTCATTATTAACAAGAACAGAGAATGAGGAAGAAGAAACACAGCTCATCACCCATCTAATCCATTCCTCCTCAAATCCAAAACTAGCAAGAACTTTCTTAATAAAGGACCATCTGACCTGATCATAGGCTTTGGCCATGTCATTGGACTACATTAGTGCCTTAGTAGGAGAGGGAATAACTAAATCTGTACCACTTTCTAAAATAGTTTCCCTTCTAGGGCTAGATTCAACCATGTCACCTATACTCATATCCAAAGCCATTTGTTCTTCATTTAAACCCTCTAGATATGATTCCTTAAGTTCCACCTCAAGAAGAGACATATGATTCAGCCCTGTTATATTTACATCAGGTACTGACGTTTCAGGTATCCCAATGCACTGATCAAGATCATCTAATATTTCAAAATAGTTGAGTAAAGCATCTGGCTGGCTATCCTTAAGGTCTTTGTTTGCCCTTCGTCCTCTGTTTCAGGCTTTTACCAGAATAAAGCCTTCCTTATCTTGTTCCCCTTCCTTTATCAGGGCTTTTCCTTTATCCAACCTTTGTCCAGACTGATAGGGCCCAATATTTGAAGTTACTGGTGGGACAAACTAAGGTAATTTTCTTTGCAAGTGGCCATACTCATGGCAAATCCGACAACAAAACAGAAGAGCTTCATAGTCAAGTTTTTGAACCCATGTAGTCGATCCAAACTGTATTTCAATAGAATATGGAATAGGATTATTTAAATCAATTTCAAAACAAATACGTGCAACAAAGATTACCTTTTTATCCATTATCTTTTGTGATGGTCCAACCGACTTTCCAAATAGAAGGACAAACTTATGCAAAATATCAATCCTCCAAAATTCCAATGGAAACCATGAAATCCGAACCCATACTAGAACCCGCGACGGTCGCTCCTCTGACGAGTTGAAACCCACATGCCAAGATTTAAGAAAGAGTCCTTCTTGGTTATAAAAATAAGGACCCCCTTCAAATGCTTTGTTACGATCTGCAATACAAGATAAAACCACCATAGAATAGATGTTCACACTCAGCATCACCTCCACATTGCCTTTAGGATTCCAAGTTTTCCTGACCCAAGCCTCCACAAAAGGGAGAGAAACTCAACTACCCAAAATTTTTCCAATAAGTGTATTTTTGGTTAGATACTCCACATATTCAGCCATCGAGTCTGGTGGAACCACTAGAACTGGTCTGGCTTCACATCGTTCCAAACATCCATTGTTATTTAACAAGTGGTTCCTGACATGCATTGGGAAATCTTGTTTCTTCCAGTAATTTTAAGATGAAAAAACATCATGAGCATGCACTCTTTGTGATGGACCCAATGCCTTTATGACATTCCTTCAAATTTTTAGACCTCCTCTAGAAGTTGTTGCCATTCTCGCAGATCCGTTTTTCCTCATCAAACCATAGCAGAGTAGTTTTTCCTCATCAAACCCTAGCAGAGTAGTTATTCATTGTTCTAGTATTGTGATTTTATTGTTGTTGATATTTCCATTTTCACCTTTAGACTGTTGTTTGGAAACCATACTATACTTTTTCTAGTCCATAATATGTAACTATAACAACAATTTTAAGAAATATTCTCCTAAAGTTAACATGGACAAATATTATCATTTAAAAGCACAATTATTATTATTATTAATAAAAAGCTTCCAAAACCTCTAAAGTACCAAGCTTAAGTAACATAAACATCTACTGGAAAAGATATGCTTTAAACCAAACTCTATTCATAGTTAAAAATGCCATACATCACGTATTTACAACTTAAGCAACTCCAACACATAAAAATACAACTTAATATAAATAAACCATCTTCCTAATCAAAGTAAGCCCTTAAGACAATACTCACCTAACCATTAGACATGGAATTTTGGAAATTATGGTAAATACAAAATAATATTAAAAAAATAACGTCATTTAGTAATAAAAGAGAAAGTAAAATAAATAAAAAAATAATATGTTTTCCACACGGACAAAAATTTATAAAATTGTTTTAGAATTTATGTGTCATCATATCAATTGGACAAATTTCTGTATTAAAAAGCATTGGTATACTAGAATTCCCTTGCAGACATAAGAGGTACCATGAATATGACTGATAAGGATGATTTCAGTGATCAGACGGTGGAGACACAAATTTTTGTTGGATGTGTATCATCCTTTACAAAGGAAGTACTATACAAAAGACCCCTACTTTGACGGTCCTGCTATTCTTGAAGCTACTTTTTAGACCCTTTTTTTGAGGATATTATCGAAGCTATTTTTGGAGGTGTTGGTGGGATTCCCATGATTGGTGGGTATGCATGGTTTTAGCCCATGGTATTATACCCATGCTATTCTAATACCACGTTGTGGTTTAGGGTTGTAAGAGTTTCCTTTATATTGATTGTAATGTCCCATTACGGGGTGGAGTGTAAAAAAATAATAGAAAAGGAGGTGTGGCTCTTGTTTGCTAGAGTAGCCCATATCGGGTGAACCAGGATAAATCTCTTGTGTTCTATGTGCATGTATTTTGTGAGTTGTTATTTTCTTCTAAATTATTTAATTTTGTATTATTATTTTGGAATAAGTATGGGTATATCTCTTCATATGGTATCAGATCCAAGTTTTTATCCATAGAGGGACGCATTTATTGCTAGGGTTTAAGTTCATTTGAAGAGGATCTAGGGTTTCTAGGAGTTATAGAAAACCTATTCCAGAGTGGGAGTTTTACGCAGAAGGAGCTTGAAGTAAAATGATGTTAAATCAATCAAGGATAGAGATTGAGAAATTTTATGGAAAATTTTTTGAGCTATGGAAGTTAAATATGGAGGATCTACTCATGGAAAAATATCAGTGGTCTGTTATTTTAGAAAAAATGAAACCTACCAGTACATCCGATGAAGATTGGGAAAATTTGAATCAAAAATCAAGGAGTCTAATTCGATTGTGCCTTGCAGATTCAGTCTTAAAAAATATTTCTAGAGGAGCTACTGCAAAGGATCTTTGGAAGAATTTAGGGGCTCTGTATCAATATGAGTCCCTGGTGAACAAATTATTCCTCCAAAAGAATTTATGTAATCTTAGGATGAATGAAGGGGATTCAGTAGCAGATCATCTTAATGCATTCAATACGGTGGTAATTCAACTTACATATATTGAAATTAAGTTGAATGAGTAAGATAAACATATTACTTTGCTATGCTCTTTACCAGATTCGTGGGATAACCTAGTTGTAGCAATTGGTAGTACAAATTCATCCACATTGAATTTTGAAGATGTAGTGGCATCTCTATTATCAAAGGATATGAGGAGAAAATCCATGGAGGGCACATCAAAGGATGCCCTAACAGTGAGAGGGTGTTCCAAAGAAAAAATAAAATGAGATCTAGTGATAAATCTAAGTCTAGAGGTAGATCCAAGTCTCGAGGAAGGTTTGAGAGAAAATATTGGAAATGTGGTAAGCTTGGACACATGAAGAAGGATTGTAGATCAAAGAATATTGATTCTGGAAAGAGATCTGATGAATCCACTTCCACAAAGATAAATAAATCCATTAATGAATGAGAGGATTTATATTTGGCATCTTGCTCCACACGTTCAGATAACAATGATTGGCTGATCGATACTGGTGCATATTTTCATATGACTTCTCATAGGGGGTGATTTAGTGAATATGAAATATATGATGGAGAGAAGGTACTTTTGGGAGATGATTACCCACTTAGAATCATTGGTCGTGGAATATTAAAAATACTATTACAGGATGGTAGGGTTAAAACCCTCCTAGGTGTGATGCATATTCTTGGCCTTGCTAGAAATTTAATTTTTGTAAGCAAAATGGCTAATGCAGTAGTGAACATCAGTTTTAGAAAGGATTCATGCAAAATGGTTCATGGATCTATGGTGTTAGCAAGAGGAGTTTGGATTGGAACCTTGTATAAGATATTGGGAAGCACTATGATAAATGAGTGCAATAGATCAACTATTCCTGAGGCTGAATTAGATAAAAGTTCAACACTGTGGCATCAAAGAATGGTACATATTGAAGAAAATAGATTGCATACCCTGTACACGAAAGGTATGGTTCAAGGTATCCCTAATTGCTCAATGATTTTTTATTTTTGTGAACATTGTATTTATGGCAAGCAGAATCGTGTGAGTTTCCCATATAGTGCTACAAGATCAAAATGGGTATTAGATTTGATTCATAGTGATATCTTTGGTCTTGTTCCTATTCCATCCCTTGGACAATCATGGTACTATGCTTCTTTCATTGATGACTTTTCAAGATATGCATGGATTTATTTTCTTAAAAGTAAAGCTAAAGTGTTTGATAATTTTAGAGAATTTAAAGCACTTGTTGAAAATAAAACTAGGAAAAATATTAAGGTGTTGAGGTCTGATAATGGAGGAGAGTATTGTTCAAATAAATTTGAGAATTTTTGTAAGCAATGTGGTATTGCAAGATAGAAGAATACTCCATAAACACCTCAACAAAATGGAGTTGTTGAGAGATTGAACAGATCACTTATGGAAAAGGCTAGAAGTATGCTCAATGGTGCTGGTCTAGCACAGGAATTCTGGGTAGAGGTAGTGAATGCGGTATGCTACCTACAAAATCGATCTCCTATATTAGCATTACTATATCAAACTCCATTTGAAGCATGGTTTGGTAAGAAACCCTCTCTTTCACATCTTAGAGTTTTTGGTTGTGATGCATGCATGCATATTCCAAAGGATAAAAGAAGTAAGCTTGATAATAGGGTTGTTAAATATATATTTATTGGTTATAAATATGGTGTTAAAGGATATAAATTTTAGAATCCAAAAACTAAAAGTATAGTTTATAGTAGAGATGTGGTGTTTAGAGAAATGAAAAGCTATCACAGAAAGGAAGTAACTGAAGAATAACCTGAAAATGTGCAATTTGATCTCATGGAAGAAGAATCCTATTCATCAGAATAGGATGAACCAGAGGTGCATACACATGTGGTAAGGATATCAACATGAGAAAGAAGACAACCTGAAAGGTATAGTCCATCTGCTTTTCCTTCTTCCTTTGTTTTATCTGTTACTGATGAAGATCATATAATAGTTAGAGAATTTTTTTTTAAGAGGTAAACCTTTGGGAAGAAGCCATGAATGAGGAAATGATGGCCCTGAAAAATAACAAGATATGGGATCTATTAAAATTACTTGGTGAAAGAAAAACAATAGGTTGAAAATGGATCTTCAAGAAGAAGCATAATTTTGAAGGTAAAGTGGAGAAATATAAAGCTCATTTGGTTGCTAAAGGTTAATCCTAGATAAAGGACATTGATTATGGTGAAGTATTTTCTCCTGTTACAAAGCTAACCTCAATAAGATTTATTTTATCTTTGGATGTTGCATTTGATATTGAAATAGAGCAAATGGATGTAAAAACTACATTCCTTCATGGAGATTTGGAGGAAGAAATCTATATGAGACAACTTGAAGGATTCATTGTTGAAGGAAAGGAGGATTTTGTATGTAAGTTAAAGAAATCTCTGTACGGACTGAAACAACCACCTAGAATGTGGTATCAAAAATTTGATACTTATATTTTAGGACTTGATTTTGTTCATAGAAATTCTGATCATTGTGTATACTCAAAGTAAATTGGTAATGAACTTGTCATTATAATTTTGTATGTTGATGATATGTTACTAATTGGAAATAGTAAGAAAATGATCAGGGAAGTGAAGTCTCAGTTAGCATCACAGTTTGACATGAAATATCTTGGCCCTACAAGTTTCATTTTGGGTATGCAAATAAATAGAGATCATTCAAACAAAAAGCTATGGCTGAATCAGAAAAAGTATGTTGAGATAGTATTGAAGAGATTTAGTATGCATGATTGCAAACCAGTGAAGGTACCTATTCCGTTGGGAGGAAAATTGTTTGTTGAACAATGTCCAAAAATAGAAGAAGAGGTAGAATAAATATCCCATGTTCCTTATGCAAATGTTGTAGGGAGTTTAATGTATGCCATGGTGTGTACTAGACCAGATATTGCCCATGCAATGGGAGTTTTGAGTAGATATATGTCTAAACATGGTAAAGAGCATTGGACTACTGTAAAAAGGGTTTTCAGATATTTACGTGGTACATTTGATTTTTCAATATGTTATGAAGGTACAAGAAATGAAAACAAATCCTTGGATATAGAAGGTTTTTTTGATGCAATTTGGGTTGGAGATCTTAACAATAGAAGATCTACTAGTGCATATGTATTCAACTTGTTTGGAGGGGCTATTAGTTGGATGAGAAAAAGGTAAACTATTGTTGCTCTTTCAACCACTAAATTTGAGTACATGGCAGCCACTGATGCAAGTAAGGAAGCAGTATGGCTACAAAGACTATGTGCTAATATTGGGTTCTTTCAAGGAGTTGTGAAGATAAATTGTGATAGCCAAAGTGCTATATTTTTGGTAAAGAACCCTACTTACCATTCAAGAACAAATCACATTGATACAAAGTACCACTTTAGTAGGGACATGATTGAACAGAAGAAAGTGTTGCTAGAAAAAGTGGATACCAAGGAAAATGTTGCAGATGCTTTAACCAAGGTAGTTAGCACAAAAAAGTTCATGTTTTGTACAGTTGAAATGGGTCTAGCTAGACCAAGTGTTGGAACTAATATTGATTACAACATTTATGCAAAGTATTCAAAAAGTGGAAGAATATTGGATGCGTCTCATCCTTTGTAGATGAAATAATATACAACATGCCCCTAATTCGCTGGTCCCACTATTCTCGGATCTATTTTTAGGCCTTTTTTTGAAGATATTCTCGAAGCTATTTTTGGAGGCATTGGTGGGATTCCCGTGATTTATGGGTATGGGTGGTTTTAGCCCATGGTATTGTACCCACAATATTCTAATACCACATTGTGGTTTAGGGTTGTAAGATTTTCCTTTATATTGATTGTAATGTCCCATTACGGGTAGAGTGTAAAACAATAATAGAAAAGGAGGTGTGGCTCTTGTTTGCTGGAGTAGCCCATATCGGGTGAACCAGGATAAATCTCTTGTATTCTATGTGCATGTATTTTATGAGTTGTTATTTTCTTTTGAATCATTTAATTCTGCATTATTATTTTGGAATAAGTTTAGGTATATCTCTTCATAATTTTTTCTATGCTTAATAATTATTCAGGACAAGCTAATATGTATTGGTTTCAGCTACCTAAATTGTAAATTTTCCATGATTTCATGGACATTGATAAACAAAAATTCATTTGATAGCAGATTTCACAATATTGTTTCAGATTTATAAGATTTCAAAAAAATTATTTATTCATAAATTGTATGTTTTATATCACATTGTTGTTTTATAAATTGCATGTTTTGTATGACATTATTTTTTTTTAAATTGTATGTTTTATATCATAGTGTCTCAACTGCCTTCATTGATAAATCGTTATGTTTTAAATCATAGTATTGGTATTTTATTGTTAATGTATGTATATTAAACAACAATAAGTTTAGGATCTATTTCAGTTCATGAGATCCTAAAGATGCTTGGTTTGCATGAAGATCTATGATCTTATCTATGATGCTTAAGATTATAGTTTTGGTTTATTTTAGTTTAGGATCTATTTTAGTTCATGAGATCTTAAATATGCTTGGTTTGCATAAAGATATATGATCTTATCTATGATTATTTTGTTGTTTTATATGAACATAGTAAACAATATTGGCTAGAAATAAACTAAAAAAGCAACACAAAATTATAAACGCAAACAAATTTTGAATGCTGGAAGACACAAAATGAGTAAATGTCTTTTCATAAATTCGAATAGAAATATATTACATCGAACAAAATTGTTGACTACTGTCAACTTGAAAGTATTTTACATTATTAAACATTTGATTGGGGTTTGGCTGCCTCAATATCACTTGGAGTTGCCTTTCCTTTTTCTTTATCTACTTCTATGACACCCCCTTCCTGTAGTGCTCCAGCTCTGACTAGGTTTTCATGTACTTTCACAATATTCCTCACTAATGTTGCTTCTTCTTTGTTTAGATCTTCGATAATTATTGGAAGTGATTCTTTTGCTTTCGGCTGCTCTAGTATAAGGTCCGGATCTTCATTGAGCCTATCCCTCATATATTTTATTAAAATATTATTATTTGCTATATTTTATTGCATTTTATTTTTCATTTCCATTGCATTTTGCAAAAATGTCTTTGCCCTTTTGATATTAACGTCCATGATGATAACTTGTATTTTCAAGTTATCAAAATTTGACTGCAAAAATAAATTGAAAACATAATTCAAAAGAGTTATATGAAAAATTATTACTTCTTTCAATGAAATAAAAAAATTAATTGCAAAAGAAAATTGAAACATAAAAAAATTGTTCTTACCTCAATCATGTCTCTTGCAGCCTCAACAATTGCAACTTTGTCCTTATAGGAAGCCCAATGGTTATAAAAAACTTGGAATTCAACATTAATATTCTTTAATATACTAACCATAATATTTAAAACATCATATTCATACACAACATCAAACTTCAATGATCTTGTTGTGGCCTGATGTAGCAGGCCACCAATATTTTCTAGTTTATATTGAACCAAAGAATAAATAGAATATCTTTTTGTAGTATTCTTATGCCAAACATTAATTCCATTATAAGGAATTTGGAACGATACTCCCAATCCTTCATCACTTGCAAATATCTAAGCATGTTAGGAACCAATGTTAGGAATAATTGTTTCAGATGGATAAAATAATGAAATGATACAAATAAAAATGAAAATGTTAGATCACTTTGGAGAATCATTGTTTCAAAGGAGGTTTCCCTACCAATGCTCTCTAAGAGATATATAAAATAATGTTTCTTGGATGCCTAATGACACCCTCTATGAATGCATATATATACCTATCTAATGGTTATGATGTGAAAGGACACGATGGTCCATAATCAAATGAGAGGAATTAATTATATAATATAAGTTAGGATTAGGATCCTAACAAGCCACCCCCTTAAAAGAGCTTTGTCCTCAAAGTGAAAATTGGGAAAATTGTTGCTAGATGTGATGAAGTGTTTCCCATGTAGCATCTTCGGAAGGTAGACCTTTCCATTGAATCAAAAGCTCGATGATGGTGTGATGGCGAAGTTGTTGAGTACGATGATCTAGGATAGCTTTAGGTTCTACCATGAGTGATTCATCTTCTATGAACTCTAGAAGTTGAGTTTGTGTAGTAATGTGGTTGCCATGTACTACTTTAAGACAAGAAATATGAAATACATGATGGATTTTGGAAGATTCTAGTAACTCGAGTTTATAAGCAATGGGTCCAATACATTGAAGGACTTTATAAGGGCCATAAAATTTAGGGGCTAGCTTTTGATATCATTTTATTTTGAGAGAAGTTTTATGATAGGGTTGAATACGAAGGAATACCATATCATCCTCTTAAAAAACTCTCTTGGTTCAATGTTGGTTTGCTTATTTATTCATACGATGTTGAGAGATGAGTAAATTATCCTTGAGAAGGTAAAGAATATAATCTCTAGTAGAAAGGTGAGAATCCACTACTAGCACATTTGAACTTCTTGGAATATAAGAGGTAATGGAAGGTGGTGTTTGGCCATATAATGCTTCATATGGTGTCATCTTAATGGTGGAGTGGTATGAGGTATTATACCACCATTCGGCTAAAGGAAGCCATTTAACCCAATGAAGGGGTTGAGTAGAAATAAAATAATATAGGTAAGTCTCCAAGAATTTGTTAATAAATTTTATTTGATCGTCAATTTTTGGATGATAAGCATAACTCATATGAAGTTGAGTGCCCTGGAGTTTGAATAATTCTCTCCAAAAGTTACTAGTAAATGTAGGATCATGATCACTGATTATGGTAGAAGGCATGCCATGAAGTTTGAAAATATTATCAAGAAATATTTGGGCTATAGTACTAGTCGTGTAAGGGTGAGCCACAGGGAAAAAATAAGTGTATTTAGATAAGCTATCTACTACAACTAGAATAGTGGTTTTTCCTACAGATTTTGGAAGACCTTCAATAAAATCCATGGAAATATCAACCCAGGTTTTAGTTGGGATAGGAAGAGGTTGTAGAAGGCCAAGAGTATTTATTGTTTCACCTTTTTGTCTTTGACATGTCTCACATTCATCCACAAATTTCTTAATATATTCTTTCCTGCCTACCCAATAGAAATATCTAGTCACTCTTTTGTACGTCTTGAGGAATCCTAAGTGTCCTATAGTGGGTGTGACATGTAACTCATGGAGAATTTTGGTATGATATGAGGATGTGGGAAATAATACAATACATCCTTTGTACCTAAGTATGTTATCTCTCCAAGAATAGTGGGGCTTGTTAGTCGAGTCTTATTGAATTTATTGAATTAATGTGTATGTGGTAAGATCATTAAACTATTCCTCATTGACTTGGTCTATCCATTTGGAAATAGGAGAGGAAAGAACATGTAATTGGGGTATTTCTTCAAATTTTCATAAAAGGCCATCGACAACCATATTATCTTTCTCTTTTTTATATATGATCTCATAATCATATCCTAGTAGTTTTATAACCCACGTTTGTTTCTCTGGAGTGGTTATGTGCTACTCAAGAAGGTATTTTAAACTATGGTGGTCAGTGTGAATAATGAAATGTTGGCCGATAAGGTAACGTCACCAATTTTGAATAGCATGAACAATGGCTAACATCTCTTTTTCATATGTGGAGTGGGCAAAATTATTTTTAGAGAATGCCTTGCTAGTAAAAGCTAAGGGTCTTTCATTTTGCATGAGCACTGGTCCTATTCCCACTCTAAAAGCATCGCTCTCAATAATAAATGGTTTAGAAAAATCTAGCATGACTAATATAGGGGTGGTACACATTGTATTTTTAAAGTGATAAAGGCATCGTCAGCTTTTGAAGACCAAAGAAAAGCATTCTTCTTGAGTAGTGATGTTAAGGGGGCTGCAATTTTGCCATAATTTTTGATGAATTTGCAATAGTATCCTGTTAGTCCTAAAAAACCATGCAAGCCTTTCAAGGTTTTTAGGATAGGCTAATTTTTCACATATTCAATCTTGCGAGGATCCACTTTAACTCTTTATTTAGAGACAATATCTCTGAGATATTCAAATTATTATTTTTCGAAGGAATATTTTGATATTTTAGCATATAATTGGTTGTCCTCCAAGGTTTTTAATGCTTGGTCTATATGGTATAAGTGATCTTCCCATGTTTTACCATAAATCAATATGTCATCAAAGAAAACTAAAATAAACTTTCGAAGGAAGGCGTGGAATACCTTGTTCATTAGACTTTGAAATGTAGAAGGGGCATTGGTAAGGCCAATTGGCATAACCATGAATTCATAATGCCCTTCATGACTGTGAAAAGCAGTTTTTGAAATATCACTTTTCTTAACTCGAATTTGGTGGTAGCCTGATTGTAAATCTAATTTGGATAAGTATGTAGCCCCATGAAGTTCATCTAATAATTCGTCGATGATGGGAATAGGAAATTTATCTTTGATGGTTAGTTTTTTAAGGGCATGAAAGTCAACACATAGGCACCATGACCCATCCTTATTTTGAACTAATATAATAGAAGAGTAAGGAATCACACTAGGTATAATAAACCCTTCTTTAAGTAGTTCTTGTACTCATTTTTTTATTTTTGTATTTTGTAGATATGGATATCGGTAAGGCCAAATATTAGGAGGTTGGTGCCTTGGAAGAAGTTGAATGGTATGATCATGGCTTCATTGAGGAGGTAATCCTTTTGGTTCATTAAATACTTTGTCATGGTGTGGTAGGATTTTTTGTAGTTCAGGTGCTATTGGTTGTTCTTCATTTGTTGGTTGTATGGAACACAATTGTGCCATCATACCCTTGCCTCCTTTCCAAATAATATTATCCATCCTATGAGAACTTACTAATTGATAAGGGCCTAATTTTAACCTCTTAATAGTATATGTTTGATATTTTTGTGTAAATTTCATCCATAGGTCTTCAAAATCCCATTGGATGGTGCCTAGTGTTCTAGGATGATATCACATCCTCCTAGTGGCAGTGCATACATATCAGATTTCATATTATAATAACCCATAGTGAGTTTAATATTTTGACATTTTCCTTTGCATGCAATTCATCCTCCATTTCCAATCATAACTTCAAAATTATTGCAAGGATGTATAAATAAATTAGCTTGTTTTTCCACCCTTGGATCGATAAAATTGTGTGTGTTTCCAGAGTCTAGAAGCACGATCAGGTTTTGTTTCTTAAAGTATCCCATGACCTTCATAGTTTTTGGGGAGGAAAAACCTGTAAGGGCATTAAAGGAGATTTTAGGTGCGTCTTCTATGTTACTCTCTAGAGTTTCTATCACTACTTCCACCTCAATAGTATCTTCTTCTTTTGAATTACCCTAGTCAAGCATATCTAAAATATGGAGTTTGGGGTAATGCATTTATGGTTGGGGATGAATTTCTCATCATAGTGGAAATCTCACATAACAATGATACTCATGTTCTTTTCTAACTCAAGTTCTTTCACAACCAATGGGATTCAACCACTATGCTTATAACACAAGGTTTAAACACAACTCTCAATTTAGAAAACCTTAAAGCATTCAACCAACAACTTTCGAAAAGGAAACCACAAACAATCCTTTTCTCTCCAATGATATTTCAGAAATCAACCACCATAAAAAATCAATAGGAGAATGTGCCCATACCTTTTATGAATATGAAAAAATATCTTTGTAAATCTGCCACAATCACAAAATTATTTTGCCAATATTCACAAGGGTTAGTAGATCACAAAATAATCAACATTACTCCACTTTTCAATAATCATCACCAAAGCCTTTAATTTCACAACTTCCTTATCTCTCCTAAAACCACTTGTACCATAAAATAAAATAAATAAAAACATTGCATAACCTTTTCACTCCCAAAACCACTTATACCATAAAATAAAATAAATCACAATATTGCATACCTTTTCACCTCATGAAAGAATTAATCCTCTTGAAAATATATATATATATATATATATATATATATATATATATATATATATATATATATATATATATATATATATATATATATATATATATATATATATATATATATGCCAACCTCCATTAATTGCACATAGGTCGGTCCTCCATTAATTTAAACTTAAACTTTAAACTTTAATATCTTCATCACCGGAGGTCCTTTTTCAATGAAACAAAATTCCACCTTGGCTTTTAAGAAAAGACCTTTCCACATAAGCTCACCATGGTTTTAAATAAAACCTTTTATTTTGCCTACCTTGGTTTTCATAAGAACCCTATAAATAGCCATGCTTTCCAAAATATCATAAATGCTTATTTATGAAATATTTTTGCCACCAAAACCAAATGTGATCCATGTGACATAAATGATCCATGTGACATCAATGACAACATAAAATACCTCAAATTACCTCAAATTTACAACAATATCCCCCTTTGTCATTGATGGCAACACCTCTAATGCAAACACCACAATCGCTAAAAAAACCATCTCTGAGAATCAAAGCTGCTCCCCCTGACTCAATACTCTCTATGGAGGCTGCTCCGCCTAACTCAATACTCTCTTTGGAGGCTGCTCCTCCTAAATCAATGCTCTCTTTGGAGGCTGCTTTCCCTAACTCAATGCTCTCTCCCTTACTTAAATCTCTCCCCCTTTGACATCAATGGCAAAAGGGACACTTATGGGGCAAAAAGATATGACTCTTAAGCATAGCCCCCTCACCACCTTCTATCTTGAGGTTATTAATTTTGGGGTGGGAGTACCTTTACTCCCATATTACATTGATTCTTTCCTCTGTCAACTTCCTTCCATGTTTTTTTGATATCCTTCTCTTGATGAATTACTTGATCTTCTTGTCTTGAACCTGTTTGGAATGGAGTCCTACACCATATTGCAATATGCCAAAATTTATTACAATTAAAACACTTGATATTGTAGCCTTTGGATGGTGCCCATGTCCTAAATTATTTCTTGAAGTAATTTCTATATCCATTCCTTTCCTAAACCCTATATTGTGAAGCTCTGTTTTCATAACCATTATTACCATGACTTCTGAATTGTGTAGCTCTAAAACCAAAACCATGTTGCTCATTTCCTTTGCACTAAAAATATTTATGACCAATCCCGTTACATGAGAAGCAATGTCCCTAAAAATCATACCTTCTTCCTTTGAATTTTCTTCTAGAAAAATCAAACTTCTTTGATCCATGGATCCTACAATGTATAGCCCTGTGTCCAAATCCATTACAAGAAAAACAATATCCTTGAAAAGCCTTTTGTTCATGCCTTGGTTCCTCATACCTTTATTGAAAATTATACTTATGACCATATTCAACTTGTGCATTTCATTATTGAACCTTCTTTGTAGCATGTAAAACCTCTTCCTTAGTTTCTTCCTTGCCTCTTTCTTCAAGAATTTCTTTTCCCTTTGATCTTGATTCACCTATCTCAAAACAAGAACCAAACTGAATATTTGGAGCCATAGGAACTTTGGAAATTTCCTCACAAATCTTAGGTGCTTCTTTGATTTCATATTTTAGAACTTCCTTTCCTTTTGAGTGTGATTCCCCAAACCTAAAATATGGGACCTTTGGTGCTTTGAAATATTCCTCTTATTTCTCTTCATTTGTGTCAAGTAACAACTTGGCATCCATATCTATAGCCTCTGAAATAAATGTTTCCTTCTTAGTACAAATATCTTGACCCTTTGAGTCATGTGATGGATCAAACTTCTCATGTAGGGAACATCTCAAATATTTTAGATTCTCCTTAACCTCTTGTAGTTACTCATGGATAACATTGAAGTCTTCCTTTAGATAAAATGATACATTATCCTCTTGTTTAACTTCTTTTGTTTGGAGTGAATGTTCTTATTCTAATTCTTTTATTCCATAGAAAAACCCTTATTCATCTTCACTATCACTAAGATCATTATAATATTCTATAGCAAACAAACTGCCAAGATTTCTTTGGCCATGCCTATTTCCTTGATGTGTCATCTCATCTTCACTATCACTAAAACCATTGCAATACCTTGATCTGTGATCTCTTTGACCACACACAAAAAATTGTTCTCTTTCACCTTCTATTCCTAGGAATAAATGCTCTTCCTTTTCATCATCTGAATTTTCTCTATCATTATGATCTGAGCTATCACTTGCTTCTACAATGTAGTAATATTTCTTTGCCTTACGAAAATTTGTCTTCTTCTCATACCTGTTTTTCTTGAATCTATCATCTTTGTCATGCTTATGCTTTCCATCTTCTTTTCTTCTGTGACCCTATTTTTCATCATCACTGATTTTTTCATGTGGAAACTTGTATGCATAGTGACCAAGATCACCACACTTGTAACACCTAAATTTCCTTATATTTCTGAAATTCCTTGAGTCCTTATTCCTTTTGATGAAGTTAGCTTCCTCATAATTTTATAAAACTCTATCTATTTCTAAAAATTTCCATTTCTCTTTTTCTTAATACTTTAATGCAATCTCTTTAATTGGATATTGATGCTTACTTACCCTCATCTCATAAGCTATGAGAGTACCTTGCAATTCTTCCATTGTTAACTTGTTGATATCCATTGTTTCTTCTATTGCTAAAACCTTCGCATCATATTTTATGGGAAGTGATCTCAAAATATTTTGAGTGAATTATGATTCTTTCATCTCAAAATCTAGGCCTCTCATAGTGTTAGTAATCTCATCAACTCGAAGTAAGAACTTTGCAATATCTTCAGAATCTTCCATTTTCAATTCCCCAAATATTTTCTATGAGTTTGTAGTTTTTCCAACTTTACATTGGAATATCCTTTATAAGTATTCCTCAACTTGGTCCATATATCATTAGTTGAAGTACATACCATGACCTTTACAAAAACTATCTCACGTAGCCCACTCAAAATACAATTCATTGCTCTTGCATTGATCTCAACCAATTTCCTAGTAGTCTTATCTTCCTTGGGATAACCTTAAATCTTATAATATTTTTCACCCATATACCATATCTCATATCCTTGTGATATCAAGTAGTTCTTCATCCTCATGCTCCAGAAAGCATAATTGTTACCATAAAACAATGAAGCCTTATTTGAAGATAATCCTTTCTGTGAATCCATCCGTGTTCTTGTAGAATCTGCTCTCAAGTTGTTAGCATTTTCGAAGGAACACGCTCTGATACCAATTGAAGAACACAAGCTTATAATGAGAGGGAGGGGTGAACTCAATATAAGACCACTTTTTATGTTTTCTTCCAAATTGATATTATGTTGTATAAAGATAGCAGTATCAATAGCAGTAATCAAAGCAATGCACAAAAACCATACACAATAGAGACACCACAATTTATGTGGTTCACCCAATGTGGGCTACTCCACAAAGAAAATATTTTACTAAAACTTTCTCAATCAATCTCTTTGGTAATAACTCCTAATTACAATGTTTATGGATCTTTGTCCAAAGGAGATGTTGATCCCCTAATATCAAGTTTGTGGATATCTTCCATAGAATAAATATTTCCCCTTATGCTTTGGCTATGTGATCTTCTAGAATATTCTATATCTTTGATGCATTGACTGGTGGACCTCTCTCCACTTGAAGACTCCTCACTCTGATCTATCTTCAATTGTGCTAATTGTTGTATCTCTATCCACTGAGACTTTGTCCTCTATACTCTATCAGCTCCAAATCTCTATCAATAAGCTCACTAAGAACCTGCTCAATAGGCTCTCTCAGAACCTTCTTAACAAGCTCACACAAAACTTTTAAAATCTACTTAACAAGCTTACACATAACTTGTCCAAATCTACTCAAGCAAGCTCACCAAGAACTTGCCCAAATCTGCTCTAGCAAGCTCACCAAGAACTTTCCTAATTCTGCTCTAGCAAGCTCACCAAGAACTTGCCCAAATTTACTCTAGCAAGCTCACCAAGAACTTGCCCAAATCTTGCTCTAAAATCTGTCCACAAATCTATCCACAAAAATATCCCAAAACTTGTCCACAAATTTGTCCCAAAACTATCCTCAAATGTGTCCCAAAACTATCCACAAAGGCCTTCTCAAAGGCTCAAACAATCATTCTCAAGTAGTACTCAAATCTCATCCACAAATATATCAAGGTAAAGCTCAAATATGAACTCAACAATGAATGGCAATGTACTCTTCAATGGATGACAATAATGATCCACAATGATCTCAACTCAAATAAAATCAACTCATAGAAGCATAAAGAGAATTTTTAGAGACTCAATATGTTCTAATCTCAATATCAACTCAACTCAACTCAAATAAATCTCAACTCAACTCAAGTCAATCTCATAAAAGCATAAAGAAAATTGTTAGAGACTCAATATGTTCTAATCTTACTCTCAACTCAAATCAAAATAATGGAATAGTTTGTTTCATAGGACTTGAACAATCACTTCACACATCACTTGAATAGGCTCAATCAACTCAACTCAACCAATCACCACAAGGGACAAATATCTCTCACACAACCCTAGTCCAAGTATGTATCAACCAACTCAAATGTTTTCAACAATGCTCAACCACAAATCTCACATAACAACTCATGTTATTTTCTAACTCAAGTTCTTTCACAACCAATGGGCTTCAACCACTATTCTTATAACACAAGGTTTAAACACAACTCTCAATTTATAAAACCTTGAAGCATTCAACAAACCACTTTCGAAAAGGAAACCACAAACAATCATTTTCCCTCCAATGATATTTCAAAAATCAACCACCATAAAAAAAAATAATAGGAGAATGTGTCCATATCTTTTATGAAGATGAAAAAATATCTTTGTAAATCTGCCACAATCACAAAATTCTTTTGCCAATCTTCACAAGGGTTAGTATATCACAAAATAATCAACATTACTCCACTTTTCAATAATCATCACCAAGGCCTTTAATTGCACAACTTCCTTATCTCTCCTAAAACCACTTGTACCATAAAATAAAATAAATAAAAACATTGCATAACCTTTTCACTCCCAAAACCACTTATACCATAAAATAAAATAAATCACAATATTGCATACCTTGTCACCTCATGAAGGAATTAATCCTCTTGAAAAAGAACAAGGCAAACTTCACTTTTGGAACTGTTGGAACAAAATTTGCCTTCGGTTAATAGTGTTGCACCTTAGACTTTGCCAACATTGAATAGACAGATCTTGCTTGAAATCATATGTCTAGTCTCCAGAGAAGGCTGGTTCCTTTGAGTTTTTTAGAGAAAAGTGGAATAAGAGATAAGGGAAATATAGCCTAAGCTATAACTTTTATATGGTGCAGATTAGACAACATCAAAGACATATTTACTTACTTCTATCCAAAGCATTTAAAACACATTTCCATGCAAAAATTATATAATTCCATATATGATTTCTGATATTTTGTTTAGCATGCGTATATATTAGATTCTTATTCTAGCAATATGATTTATGTATTGTGAAAGTTTAGATATAAGAATAGACTCAATTTACAATTCAATATTGTAAACAGAAATAAAGAACAATAATACATACACTTGCACGATATGAACCAGAAGCCAATAGGAGATGTGATTTTATTGCTTGTATTTGAAGTACGTACATTTAGTCTTGTAAACGTCCAAGAGCCGACCCTTTTTTTGGAGTCACTCACCCCTATATATACCCTAAAAGAGTATCTTTTTCTAAGTACATCTTACTTATTTTACAAGCAATCATTTGCAGTTTCTAATAATATACAATGGATTTCCCGCAGATTGGATAGATTGGCAATCATCCAGCGGACCTGCCAGGTTATAATCAACAGACCATTCTTCAAAAATTGGCACTTGATGTTAGTGCATGTCCCCAGTTGCCAAAAATATACTCTATTCCTTTACAGCTGGCGTGTCACGAAATCACGACATTCTTTCCTTGCTTTGCTCTTTTTCCACCTCCAGTCGCAAAAATAAGATGTGTCACGAAATTGTGAAATTCGTCTCCTACTTTGCTCTTTTGCTACCTCTCACCATGAAAATGAGACATGTCACAAAATCAAGACATTCTTTCCTCGCTTTGCTTTTTTGTCGCTTCCAGCCATGAAAATGAGACATGTCACGAAATCGTGACATTCGTTTCTTGCTTTGCTCTTCTGTCACTTCCAGCCGTGAAAATGAGACATGTCATAAAATTGCGACATTTGTCTCTTGCTTTGCTCTTCTGTCGCTTCCAGCCGTGAAAATAAGACATGTCATGAAATCACGACATTTGTCTCTTCCTTTGCTCTTCAGCTGCTTCCCGCCATGAAAATGAGACATCTCGCAAAATTGCAACATTTCTGTCTTCAGCTTGATTCTTCTTCTTGCATCATGAAAATGTGACATGTCATGAAATCATGACACTTCTGCCTCTTTGCTCCCTTTTTTTGCTCTTAGTCATGAAAATACAACATGTCGTGATATCGCGACACTTTTTCCCTTTTGGCCGTGACAAAGCAACATGTCACGATATCGCGACACTTTTTCTCTTTTGGCCGACAATGCAACATGTCGTGATATCACGACACTTTTTCTATTTTGGCCACGACAAAGCAACATGTCGTGATATCACGACACTTTTTCCATTTTGGCCATGACAAAGCAACATGTCACGATATCACGACACTTTTTCCCTCTTGCTCCTTTTCTTCACTTTGAACCGCAAAAATGCAACATGTCGTAATATTGCGACACTTTTTACTCCTTGCTCCTTTTTGTTGCTCTTAGCCACAAAAATGAAATATGTCGTGATATCGCAACACTTTTTCCCTTTTGGCCATGACAAAGCAACATGTCACGATATCACGACACTTTTTTTCTTTTGGCAGCGACAATGCAATATGTCGCGATATCGCGACACTTTTTCTCTTTTGGCCATGACAAAGCAACATGTCGTGATATCGCGACACTTTTTCCCTTTTGGCCATGACAAAGCAACATGTCACGATATCGCGACACTTTTTCCCTCTTGCTCCTTTTCTTCACTTTGAACCGCAAAAATGCAACATGTCGCGATATCGCAACACTTTTTCCTCCTTGCTCCTTTTTGTTGCTCTTAGCCATGAAAATGAAACATGTGATATCGCGACACTTTTGCCTCTTGCTCCTCTTTGCTGCTCTTAGCCACAAAAATGAAACATATCGTGATATCGCGACACTTTTGCCTCTTGCTCCCTTTTGCTGCTCTTAGCCATGAAAACACAACATGTCACAATATCGCGACACTTTTGCCTCTTGCTCCTTTTTGCTGCTCTTAGCTGTGAAAACACAACATGTCACGATATCGTGACACTTTTGCCTCTTGCTTCCTTTTGCTGCTCTTAGCCGCGAAAATGAAACATGTCGCGATATCGTTACACTTTTGCCTCTTGCTCTCTTTTGCTACTCTTAGCCACAAAAATACAACATGTCACGATATCACGACACTTTTTCCCCATTGCTCTTTCTCTTCGCCTTGAACCATGAAAATGAAACATGTCGCGATATCGCGACACTTTTTCCCCTTTGCTCTTTCTCTCTGCTTTGGACCGTGAAAATGCAACATGTCGTGATATCGTGACACTTTTTCCTCCTTGCGGTGTTTTGCATTTTCTTTGATCTTTAGCATATGGGCCACTTCGGTCTTCTTGGAAAATATGCAAAAAGGAGCATCAGATGTTTTTCTGTAGTTAGTCACTTTTTTGACTAACATTCTTGGCACCTTTCGGGGGATTTTTTGCTTGCAAAAATTTTGAACCAGGCCTTTATCCATTGGGAAATGGAGTCAACAACGCAGTTGTAAAAATAATCTTTCAGAGAAAGACAAAGAACATAGGAAAATGCACTTAGATCAAACGTGAACATTACCTCGCCAAAACTCCCTTTATACCTTAGTATCTCTATTCAAAAAAAATGTCGACTTCTGATTGGCTACGACTGAAATTTTTTTTTGTTAAGGCCAAAAAATGGTAATATTTACAAACATTGTCTGAATATACTTATATTATACTGTACATATAATTCCTTTTCTGCTTTTCTCAACAGAAATATAACTTTAGGTGAAATGCATTCACCGTGATGGGAAGAGCCAATCCATCTTGATCTTTCAACTCGAAAGCATTGATCTGTTTCTCTGAAACAATTTCAAATGGTCCCTCCCAGAAAGCATCAAATTTATCATGGTTACTTGGCTTAGCTTTCTTTACATTCCATTTCAAAACCAAGTCTCCCACTCTAAATTTTTTGGCGGTTGTCTTTTTGTTGAACCATCCTTCAGTATCTGCCATATGCTTCTGATTGTGATTGTATGATTGCTCTCTTTGTTCTTCTAACTGTAAGAGCTGCATAACTCCTGCAACTATGTGTAGCATTTGGTCAATCTGAGGTAGTGGGTAATGATCTTTGAGTGATGCTCTATTCAGATTTCTGAAATCTACACACAATATGATATCTCCATTTTTCTTCTTGACTGGTACCAAGTTTGCCACCCAGGTGGAGTGTTTAACAGGGTATACTATTTTAGCTTGAAGGAGTTTTAGCAGTTCTTATTTCATCAAAGATTCTATCTTCGGATTCACTGGTCTTTGCTTTTGCCTAAAAGGCTTAGCTCCCTTTTTACACAATTCTCTGATCTGGTTCACTTCCTCTTCATCCTGCAGATCCCGGTTAGCTGAGCAATTCATTTCAGGGATTAAGAAATCCAGTATCTGTTCATCATTTTCAAAAACTTGTCGAAAAATATTTTTATCAGGTATTGAAGGCCTGTATATAAGTCTAACAGTTTTAGACTTATGAATAACATTACTTACAGGACAAAAATTAGCTCCCACTGAAGCTAACAAATCTACGTGGGTATTCTATTCTCTAGGGATAAACTTTATATTTAGGGCCTCAAAGGCCTCTAAGAGATCCCACACTTTGTTCCTGTAAGCCTTCAAATAATCTTGTTTACTTATACCTTTTTTGGTGACTTGATTCACAATAAGTTCTGAATCTCCATAGATGAGTAACTGTTTGATTCTCAATTTCTCAGCCTTTCTTAACCCTAAGCACAGGGCCTCATATTTTGCTACGTTATTGGAGCAACTCCAAGTCAACCTGTAAGAGAAAACCTTTTCCTCTTCGGTGGGAGAAATCAAAACTATTCCGGAACCAACTCCATTCTTGCACCTAGCCCCATCAAAGAAAAGCTTCCACAATTGATTCACAGAACCATCCTCTTCTAGGGAGGATACCAATTTTCTTTTTGGTTTCTCAATAGAATAGTTTCCTATTTCTGTTTCTATCATGGCATTAAAATTCTATAGAGAAAACTCGTCTTCAACTTGGAGCTCTTCTAATGTTTCTTCCATCAGATCTTCTTCTATTGTTTCTTCAGTCATCATATTTACACGGTCAGTTTCACCAATATTTTCTACATGAAACGTAGATGGTTTCTCATTAAAAATATTGACCCTTCTACCTTTGAAAGGTATATCCAAATGAGAATAATCTAAGGATAAGTATCCTCCTATCTTTGCCATGAATTCTATGGATAGACACATGCCAAAATAGGGCTCCAAGTCTACGACTACTACCTCTTGTATGATTGTCATCTGAGGCATTTTATGCAGCCGTATGGGAATATCCTTTATCACTCCTACAATTTTTACTGGAGTACCATCTAACTGTAGGATGCTTGTGTTGCTCCTAGTGTACTCCATTCCCATAATATCACATACTGCTTTGGGTATCACAGTGGTAGCAGTGCCTGAATCTATCATGCAGTTGTGGACAACCCATCCTTCCATTTGAAGGGACAAATAAAAGGGTGGTGGCCTGTTCTTACCAGTGGTAGACTTCAAGTTTGTTAGAACCATTTTTGAAGATGATACAGTCCCACCTCCATTTTTCATTGTTCTTAGGGATTCCTGTAGGAGATCGATTTGACCTGGGATTTGAAGAGCATCATACATACTTGCCTTAGAAGGAGTCTTTTTCATTTCCTCTACTATATTGAATGTAGGTGAATCAACTATTCTTTCTCTTTCTTTGGCAAAGATTTCATATTTATTTTTGTATCCCTGGGTAGCTTCAGTTCTTTGCCTTTTTGTCAGTGAGGGGAAACTCAACCTTTCCCTAGCATGTTCTTGGGTTTCATTTTCCCCCCGAGGAATAAATTCTTTGTGTGTTTCTTGCCCTTGACTTTTGGATGGAAACTGATATTTTCTTTCTCGAGGGAGACTTCCCTTAGGAGTTTCTTTGGGAACTTCCTTGGGAGCAGGGGAAACATTCAATGGTTGAAGCTCTTTAGGGTCTACTTGCGAGTGGTTTCTTACCCGATCTTGTCAAAGCCGAAACTCTGTTCTATTGTAGGCATCATGAAGTTGTGGTCCTCCTCTCTAATTATATTTACATGGCCTTTCATTTTTTCTTTACTCTTTTCAACTGCTATACTTTGTACATAATGCTGGTGTATCATACACGAACTTTCCCCATGTGGATCGTTACATGTAGTACACCAAAAGTTAGAATCAGTGGGAGGCTCTTCGGCCTCAACTGTCTCATTTGTATATACCGTGCTCGGTCTCTCCTGTACCCTTCCACTTGTCGAAGCACCTTCCTTTTGTATCTGTGGAAATCTTCTTGCTTGGATATTCCGTTCAGCCTCTCTCTTTTTCATGGATGCCATTTCATTTGACAATGTCTTCATGGTATCAATTATGGTCATGTATTGATCACTGGGGGGAGCTGATGCAAGGGGTGTAGGAGGTGCAGCTATAGCTGGGAGGGCATGCGTTGATGGGAGTATAGGTAGTTTAGAAATTGATGCTTGGGAAAGCTCTGGTAAAATTGGCAATAGAGTTTTTGATGGATATCTTTTTGTAGTGATGAGATCAGCTTCGCCCTTTGCTGCCTCTACATAGATCCCAAGAAAAGTGGTTACACGGGATTGCCTTATTATCATACTGAGCTCTGAATCAAAAGCCCTTAAATAATAGCATATAGCTTGTTCTTCCGTGGGCTTTAGGCCTTGAGGTACTCTATCCCGAGTTCTGGTAAATCTGATGTTGAAATCTTGGATTTCTTCTTGTGGATGCCTCTCAATGATAGTGAATTGATTCAACAATGTGAAAGGATTTGCATGTATATTAAATTCATCGACCAGACGACCGACGAGTACTGCCCAAGAAGTAATGGATCCAGCGAGAAGCGCTCTATACCAATAGAGCATCTTTCCTTTCAAAGATATAATCAACAATCTGACCATTACATCTTCCTGAGTGATGTTATAAATAGATGCTAGCACTGATACATCTAAACAGTGCTCATCTACTATTTTGCCTGTTTCTTCAAAGGTCGGTAAGGCTTTTAATGCAGCTTATGGAATTTGGTGATGCGTTCCCAAGTTCAAAGGTCCAGTTTGATTCCATACAAGATGTCGCTGGGGCAGGGGCGGCTGCCATGATTGCTAAAGGAGTTACAACCGCTATGGGATTGCTTGCAGATGCTCCTACAACGGGTGTTAAAGAGGTGCTAATGGTGTCGGGCGGATTTGATCGTGCGGCTAGCACATGGTGTGCTTTTAGGCTTTCGAGATGTAGTTCAAAAAACTCGATAGGTTCTTCAGAGTTTCTAGCTCGGGATCTGGTTATCATATGGCTATATAACTAGAAGGTTTCTAGACAAGGTCTTTCTTTTATGGTCTAAATTGCAACGGAGTCGCCAGGTGGTTTTTCTTGAGATTTTCAACAAAAAGGCTCTTAAGGTAAAACACCAAAACTTATACAATACTATGGGATTTCTGGTCCCACCGAGCGTGCCAAAAATTGTTGGAACAAAATCTGCCTTCGGTTAATAGTGTTGCGCCTTAGACTTTGCCAACATTGAATAGACAGATCTTGCTTGAGATCATCTGTCTAGTCTCCAGAGAAGGTTGGTTCCTTTGAGTTTTTTAGAGAAAAGGGGAACAAGAGATAAGGGAAATATAGCCTAAGCTAGAACTTTTATATGGTGCAGATTAGACAACATCAAAGACAGATTTACTTACTTCTATCCAAAGCATTTAAAACACATTTCCATGCAGAAATTATATAATTCCAGATATGATTTCTGATATTTCGTTTAACATGCGTATATATTAGATTCTTATTCCAGCAATATGATTTATGTATTGTGAAAGTTCAGATATAAGAATAGACTCAATTTACAATTCAATATTGTAAGCAAAAATAAAGAACATTAATACATACACTTGCACGATATGAACCAAAAGCCAATGGGAGATGCGATTTTATTGCTTGTATTCGAAGTACGTACATTCAGTCTTGTAAACGTCCAAGAGCCGACCCTTTTTTTGGAGTCGCTCACCCCTATATATACCCTAAAAGAGTATCTTTTTCTAAGTACATCTTACTTATTTTACAAGCAATCATCTGGAGTTTCTAATAATACACAATGAATTTCTCGTAGATTGGATAGATTGGCAATCATCCAGTGGACCTGCCAGGTTATAATCAACAGACCATTCTTCAAAAATTGGCACCTGATGTCAGTGCATGTCCCCAGTTGCCAAAAATATACTCTATTCCTTTACATCTAGCGTGTCATGAAATCACGACATTCTTTCCTTGCTTTGCTCTTTTGTCGCCTCCAACCGCGAAAATGAGACATGTCACGAAATCATGACATTCGTCTCCTACTTTTCTCTTTTGCTGCCTCCCACCGTGAAAATGAGACATGTCACGAAATCATGACATTCTTTCCTCTCTTTGCTTTTTTGCCGCTTCCAGTCACAAAAATGAGACATGTCACGAAATCACGACATTCATCTCTTGCTTTGCTCTTCTGTCGCTTCTAGTTGCGAAAATGAGACATGTCGCGAAATCGTGACATTTGTCTCTTGCTTTGCTCTTCTACCGCTTCCAACCGCAAAAATGAGACATGTCGTGAAATCATGACATTTGTCTCTTGCTTTGCTCTTCAGCTGCTTCCAGCTACGAAAATGAGACATGTCGCGAAATCGCGACATTTCTATGTCTTCAGCTTGATTCTTCTTCGTGCATCGCGAAAATGCGACATGTCACGAAATCGCGACACTTTTGCCTCTTTGCTCCCTTTTGTTGCTCTTATCCGTGAAAATACATGTCGCGATATCGCGACACTTTTTCCCTTTTGGCCATGACAAAGCAACATGTCGCGATATCGCGACACTTTTTCCCTTTTGGCCGTGACAATGCAACATGTCGCGATATCGCGACACTTTTTCTCTTTTGGCCGCGACAAAGCAACATGTCGCGATATCGCGACACTTTTTCCCTTTTGGCCGTGACAAAGCAACATGTCGCGATATCGTGACACTTTTTCCCTCTTGCTCTTTTTCTTCGCTTTGAACCGCAAAAATGCAACATGTCGCGATATCGTGACACTTTTTCCTCCTTGCTCCTTTTTGTTGCTCTTAGCCGTGAAAATGAAACATGTCACGATATCATGACACTTTTATCTCTTGTTCCCCTTTTCTCTAAAAAACTCAAAGGAACCAGCCTTCTCTGGAGACTAGACAGATGATCTCAAGCAAGATCTATCTATTCAATGTTGGCAAAGTCTAAGGTGCAACACTATTAACCGAAGGCAGATTTTGTTCCAACAGGAACCCCTTTGCAAAATCAGAAATATCTCTTTACACACACCTTATTTATCCTTCTAAATAAGTTAGTCAAATAGCCCTTGAAATAAGCTTTTTGATGATATATAATATGCCCCCTTTCCAAAATAAATTAAAACCTTTACATATATATATATATATATATATATGCCAACCTCCATTAATTACACATAGGTCGGCCCTCCATTAATTTAAACTTAAACTTTAAACTTTAATATCTTCATCACCGGAGGTCCTTTTTCGATGAAACAAAATTCCACCTTGGATTTTAATAAAATCCCTTTCCACATAAGCCCACCATGGTTTTAAATAAAACCTTTTAATTTTGCCTGCCTTGGTTTTCATAAAAACCCTGTAAATAGCCATGCTTTACAAAATATCATAAATGCTTATTTTGGCCACCAAAACCAAATGTGATCCATGTGACATCAATGATCCATGTGACATCAATGACAACATAAAATGCCTCAAATTACCTCAAATGTCCAACACGGGGTGCATACCCTCATGGTTTTAATTAAGACCTTAGTTCGAACCTTATGTTTTTGGAATTTAATATTGTGCTTAGATTTTTTTGGGTTTTTAGACCATGGCCCTTGATTAAATATTTTAACACCTTAGGAATTTAATGATTTAAATTTTGACTTAGGTCCAAGTATGATTATTGATCTAGAAGACTAAACCTTATATTTTTAATGGTCGGGTTTTATTAAAAGGGATTGACTTTTGTAACCTTTTTAAACTATAGCAATTTTTAAAGGTGTACACAATAGCCATGTTTAAGGTTTAAACTTATGGAAAAATGACTTCCCTAATAATATGAAAAGAGATTAGCAATGCTTGCTATTTTTATGAAACCAAAAATTTAAATTTGGGGGTTTCAAAGTTTGAGTCAAATTTCGCTCCAATAGGGCTACATTCTTTGGTGAACCCGACGTGAAACATAGGCATTTCTTCTGATATTCTAAATAGTTACAAAAACAAAAAAAAACCAAAAACATTAGTCAAATTTCATAATTTTGCATGCCATAGATGGTAGATTATAACATAAGGAGAGTCGTTCATATTAATGTTAGTACAGTACTAGCAAACCAAGAATTTTCTTCATTAGGTAGTGTGCCATACTCTGAGATTTGGAGAAGGTTAGAGATTATAAGAGCTAAAGAACCCGAACTTGAGAAAATCATAAGGTTCAATTTATCTAGAATCCTGGATCCTGATAGTGCACCTTTCTACTTTGACCTTCAAAGAGCCTGTGATAGGTGGCTAGCAGACAAAAGAGCTGTGATTTCTCCAAGTCTTTATTCCTTTGAAGATTATCTTGAGAATGCAATAGTAGTACATAAGTTTTTATCACAAGTGGAAAATCAAGAAATTGTTTTAGACGATAAGAGAAGATTTAACAGGGTTCCTAGAGTTGTGCTTTATCGAGAATACTATCATGAATTACACTTTTATACATCAAATTGTGAAGTTGATTGCATTACTATAGCACATTTCATAAAATTCCTAAAAGCCAACTTCCTATTTGAAGAAGAACACTACCTATCACCAGATCAATTGGAACCTGTTAATGATATCTATAGGCTTTTCCAAGAAACTTGAAATATAACATTTATAATATTATAGTTGTGTTTTTTTTGTTATTTGCAATCTAAAAACTACAAAAAACCTAAAAACAATCATATTATATTATTTTTCTAGTTAGGTATATATATAACATATATACCCCAAAATTTTAGCACATATATATAATATATATCTGCAAAAACAAATTATTCTAAAAACAAAATGCCTATATTAAGAAGTGGTAAACAAGTAGATAATGATAATATGGGAGAACAAGAACAAGATGATATTGAAGATAGAGCACTTGATGGAGAGGATATACTATCAGAAGATGAAGGTGATAATGGGGAAAATGAAGTAGAAGATCCTAATGAACCTAAATTAGATGAAAAGGGACATGTTCAATTTGAGACTCTTGCAAATTTTACTCAATTCATAAAAGATCACATAGGTGAATTTAGCCAAGTAGTACATATGGATAATTCAGGAGAAGGTTCCATGGAAGCAGCCTTAGCATCCACTTTTCGAATACATACAAACCCATTACCTTACATGCCTTCAACAGACCCAGATGATAATCAAGCAGGACCATCTAATCCAAATATGATACCTTTAAATCAAAATGCTCAAAAATCAATGGCACAATCATCCAAAATTGTTGCTAGCAACCCAAAAGCAAATCTAAAAAAACAAAAACAACCATTCACATCCATGTTCACTCAAGCTCTTAATCAACAAATGGCAAATCAACAAAAGGTTAAACAAGTACAAAATACCAACTACCAACAAATTCAACAAAATGTAGTTCCTACAAACACTTTACATAATAGTGTTTCAGTTGGAAATCTTCACACAACAACACCAACTTATTATCAAAGACATAATAATATGGTGCAACAAAATCAGTTTGGTGGACAACAACAGGGACTTGAAGCTATGGTTAAGCAGTTAGCTTCTCGTCTAGACCAGATGGATCCTTACCATCCCTCGTACAGTTATCGAGAGATGTGTAGTCAACCTTTGGATCCTATAGTTGTAGCGCAACCTTATCCTAAGCATTTCCCCATGCCTGTCCTCCCGATATATAAAGGAACTGAAGATCCTATAGAGCATCTTCGTATGTTTAGAATGACATGTCATGATGTTTCTCATGATGATTTGTTGTTGCTAAAGATGTTCCCTAAAATTCTGGGAGGTATGGCCCTAGAGTGGTATTATCAATTACCCAATAACTCTTTAAGGAATTTTGAGGAAACAACAGAGATGTTTGTCCATCAATTTAGTGCCTATATAGAAAGGCATGTGACCATTAAAGATTTATACAACCTGAAACAAGGGAAAGATGAAAGTTTTATAGAATTCTTGGCTAAATGGAGATAAATTTTGGGAAAATTACACTTTGCATTACCTCATCGTGAAATGTTGGACATATTTATAGGTAATTTGCAAGAACAATTATCTTATGAACTTTCTACTACTACAGTAACCACCTTCGATCAAGCCATTGATTTAGCAAGAAGGGTAGAAGATGCCCTTATTAGGAGAGGTCAATTTAAGAAGAAATATGAAGATAAAACTTCTAAGAATCAATACAAAAACAAACAAGTAGTAGGTGATGGAGTTACTAATAGTAGAAACAACTCAAATGTTAATCTTGTGGAAGTTGTGAAGAAATTTGTATTGAAAGTTCCTGATAAACCACCAAGAGAATTTACAAGATTAAATCAGCCTTTAACTATGATTTTACCTCAACTATTGGAACAAGGTTTGATATGGTTGCTTGAAATAAGACAACTTGATACAACCGTAGCTGGATTTAGAGCTGATTTACATTGTAACTTCCATAGAGTTGATGGTCATTCAACAAACTCATGTAAAATATTGAAACACATGATACAAGATCTAATTGACAATGGAAAAATGGAAGTAGAAAAATTCCCGCCAAAATATGCTCAAAATAATACACAAAAATCTCAAAATCAAAATGCAAATCAGAATTTGGACATCTTCCAACACCCTTTACCAAAGCATGGTAAAGAAGTTGTAAATCAGGTAGAACATCATAATGTTCCCCATCCAACTCGATATGTGGGAACTATTAGTAGTTTTCTACCGCATCAAGACTTGCCAAAAACATGTGTAACCACTGAATCCTTAGTCACTATTAGACCTCTAAAAATCTATCAAAACACACCTTTAGAAAGTGACACGAAAAGTGAAATAGGAAGTGAATTAGAGATTGCTTCAAATAGTTCTGAGTATGAATCAGATCAAGTCACACCTGTTACAGATTTATTTGTTCCAGAAGAACCATTTCCAAGAAGAATAACTACTAGACCATCATCTCAACAATGGCTTTCAAATGAGCAAGCAAAAAATGCTAGACCCCATTTTGGTAATCCACGACATAGCAACATTGTAGGTACCATCGGAGTTGTTACAAGACAACAAGCACAAAACCAAAATTCTCAAGATCAAATTCAAAATGAGAAGACAAATCCATTTGTATTAAAAGCTCCTACTAAAGCAAATAATGTAACAAGTTCACAACAAAGATCTCCATATGATATTAATGAACAATTAGCTACTATCACAACAAGAATATCTCTTTTGGATCTCTTAAGGACTTCCTCCATACATAGGGAAGAATTGATGAGAACTTTGAGCAAGATGATGGTACCTGAAGATATTGAACCAAATGTTGTAGTAAATGTTGTAACTTTGGATGAAACAAACTTTATAGATTTTCATGATAAAGATATCCCTCCTCAAAGTTTGTATGGAGATAACCCTTTGTACATTACAACATTGATTGGAGATGTAGGAGTTAAGAGAGTCTTAATTGATAATGGATCATCATTAAATATATGCACATATGATTTCTTTCAAAGGTTTGGATTTAAGAAAGAAGATATGAAAAATATTGAAATGATCATTAAAGCATTTAATGATGAAACTCAAGAAACATGTGGAGTTATGAAGATCCCATTGCAAGTTGGTCCAAGGATTTTGGATACGACTGTGTTTGTTGTACCATGTTTTGCATCGTACAACATTCTTCTAGGTCGACCTTGGATCAATGCAATGAGAGCAAGTACCTTCCACATTACATCAATGTGTTAAATTTGAATTTAAAAATCAATTAGTCACCATTCATGGTGATCCTAGACCATTTGATATGTGTGTTGTGGTAGAACCTGTAGGGGTTCCATTTTGTCCTGCTATGTCTATTGTTCATCCTAGTCCATCTTCATCATCAAAACCTTCTAAATCTAAATCACCTCCTAAATCAACATCATTAAAAACATATTCTAAATCATCAACATCAACAAATTCTACATCATTATCATCATCACCTTCTGAAACTATACCTAATCCATTTCCTAAGTCTATAGTAATAGAGTCACCTCCTGAGTCTACAATGTTTAAATTTACAGCATCTAAAGAACCAACTAAGGAGGATAATCCATCTACTTCATATGCCATTTCAGATGAAGTATTACCGGATTTATCTTCAGTGCTTGCAACTACAGAAGAAGTTAATTTTGCTACTCAAGATTCTTTGGTACTATCTAAGTTACCACCATCTCCCCGAACATTAGGCTTACCAAAGAAAGGGAGCATTTGTCATATTGGGAGTTGTGAATTTGTGTATGCAGGATATGATTGGGGAAAATTTTTAGTTATGGAGATTACAATTGATCAAGATGGATTTGCTAAATGCTATTTCTCTAATGGATATGTAAAATCAAAACCAATGATGTGTAATATGGGTTATAGAGGTAAAGGTCTAGGACCTCATGAAAATGGAATAAAAGAACCCTTGGAGGTCGAAGAGTGGCCTGCCCGATGTGGTCTTGGTTATATTCCTACAAAAATAGAACCATTCCCATATAAATATGATGACCATATTATAACATATCAAGAGTATATGGAACAAAAAGAACTTTTTAAAATGATACATACTTGTAATATGTTGACTATGGTTTATCCAGAAATGATTGCTTCTTTGGATGAATGTTTAGAGGGGGATATTTGTCATGATATATCTCTTGATGAAGTTCTAAGAAATAATTTTTTCTTTGATGGATCAATGCCATGTGTAGCTCACATAGAAGCTACTACTCCCCAAGAAGAGTTAGCTAAATGCACATTCGAAGAATTACAAGAAATGGGGGTATCACCCGCACCTCCCAACTTTGAAAGAGAGCTGAATATTATTGTAGAAAATTTCATAAAAATCAACATTGGAATAGAAGAGAATCCTCGCATGGTCAAAATTGGATCTGAGTTAAGTGAAGAAAAACAAAAGCTATATATTGAATTTCTTACCGAATATCCTGATGTCTTCACTTGGACATACGTAGATATGCCAGGCCTAGATCCTTCTGTAGTTGTGCACCATCTAGTAGTGCGCCCTGATGCTAAACCTGTAAAGCAAAAACTTAGAAAAATGCATCCTAAAGTAGCACTACTAGTTAAAAGTGAATTAGAGAAGCTTTTGAATGTAAATTTTATACAAGCTATTGACTATGTTGAGTGGATATCAAATGTTGTTCCAGTAACTAAGAAAGAAGCTACTAAAATTAGGGTCTGCACAGATTTTAGAGATATTAATGTTGCATGCCCTAAAGATGACTTTCCTCTCCCTAATATGGATCAAATCATAGATTTTACAGCTGGGAGTGGGATGTTGTCCCTTATGGATGGTTTTTTAGGATACAACCAAATTAGAATAGCTCCTGAAGACCAAGCTAAAACAACTTTTATTACACCTTGGGGGACTTTTTGTTGGAAAGTCATGCCCTTCGGTTTAAAGAATGTTGGAGCAACTTATCAAAGAGCTATGACATATATTTTTCATGATATGATGTATGATATTTTGCATGATTATGTGGATGACATTATAGCTCACTCAACTAAAGAAGATGATCACATTAATGATTTAAGAAAAGTGTTTGACAGATTAAGAGAATATCTGATACGTTTAAACCCAGACAAATGTATATTTGGAGTAAAATCTAGAAAATTATTAGGAGTTATTGTTTCTATGTGAGGCATCAAGATAGATCCTTTAAATATTAAGGCTATCCATGATATGCCACCTCCTAAAAACATATCATAATTAAGAAGCTTACAAGGAAAATTACAAGCTATTCATCACTTCATTGATAAATTGGTAGATAGAACAAAACCTTTTCTTAAATTGCTCAAGAAAAACATTTCTTTTCAATGGGATAAGGAATTTCAAGAAGCTTTTGATAGCATTAAACAATATCTTCTCAACCCTCCAGTGCTTGTTCCACCTAGACCAGATTGTCCTTTCATTTTATATATTTCTGCTTCGAAACTTGCACTTGGGGCTATGTTGGCTCAAATTGATGATGAAAAGAAAGAACGAGCCACATACTACATAAGTAGAACTTTAATAAGTTATGAAACAAGATATACTCCATTAGAAAAACTTTGTTTAGCAGTTGTGTTTTCTACGCAAAAATTGCGTCATTATATGCTTAGTCAGAAAACATATGTCATTGCTAAATCTGATCCATTGAGGTACTTGATGAGTAGACCATACTTATCAGGATGCACAGCTAAGTGGGTTCTTGCTCTTAGTGAGTTTGAACTCGCATTTATCAGCCAAAAATCCATAAAAGGCCAAGTTATAGCAGATCAGTTAGTTGTTGCACCTTTAGAGTCTACTCACCCCATGAATATTGAATTTCTAGATGAGTGCCTTTATTTAGAAGAAGATCATTCTAAAACTTGGACATTGTTTTTTGATGGAGCTAGATGTATGAGTGGTGCAGGTGCTGGTATTATATTAATATCTCCTCAAAATCACCTAATACCTTTATCTTTTAAATTACAGTTTGCTTGTACTAATAACACTATAGAATATGAGGCTCTAATCCTTGGATTACGAGCCGCTTTAGCTTTAAAGATTAAAGTTTTATTAGTTTTTGGAGATTCTCAACTTGTGATAAATCAAATCAATGAATTTTATCAAACATGAGATGAGAAAATTCATCCTTATAAAGAGTATGTGCTTAAGCTTATTTCATTGTTTGAAAAGGTGACTTTAGAAGCCATTCCTAGAACTAGCAACCGTGTTGTCGATGCTATGGTTGTGGCTGCCTCCTTGTTGCCTTTGGAGTTGGATGATGAATATGCTACTATCATTATCCACAAACTCCAAGAACCCACTTCCTCTAAATCCTTCTTAGAGCCATTGGATGTATTTTTTATTAATGAGATCACCCTAGAACCTTGGTACATAGATATCTTTAACTTTTTGTAGAATGGGACTTTCCTTGAAGGATTAGATAGAAACCAATGTAGGCTACTACGTAAGTGAGTTGTCCACTTCGTAATTGTTGGTAATACCCTATATAGAAGATCCTTTGAAGGTATCCTGTTAAGATGTCTAAACCTAGAAGAATCTAAGAAAGCCTTAAGTGAAGCCCATGATGGATCCTATGGAGGTCACTTTAGTGGAAGTGCCATTGCTAAAAAGCTCCTTAGAATGGGCTATTTTTGGCCTTCCATGGAAAAATATGCTAATGATTATGTGCGTCATTGTGACAAGTGTCAAAGACATGTTGACCTTGTCCATGCTCCTGCTCAGGAACTCCAAACCATAGCCTCTCCTTGGCCCTTCTCTAAATGGGGTTTAGACATTATTGGTAAAATCAATCCTATCTCATCTGATGGTCATAAATTTATAATAACTACAACATAATATTTTACAAAGTGGGTTGAAGCTATGCCTTTAGCTTCTTGCACAGGAGTTCAAGTTTCTAAATTTATTTTCAATCAAATCATTTGCAGATTTGGAATTCCATCTAATCTCATTTCAGACAATGGTACATGTTTTAAGAACAAAGATGTTAAAAAATTATGTCAAAAATATAAAATTCAACATAGATGGTCTACTCCTTACTATCCACAAGGAAACGGCCAAGCTGAAGCATCTAATAAAACATTGATCAAAATCCTAAAAATATTAGTTAATAAAATAGGTCGTGACTGGCATATACAATTATATCCTACCTTGTGGGCTTATCGAACTAGTGTTCGTACTCCTACAGGTGCTTCACCTTTTGTCTTGGTCTATGGTGCTGAAGCAGTTTTTCCATTTGAGTTAGAAGTTCCTTCTTTAGCTCTTCTACTTCAAGATGCCGAAGTAGGAGATGAATATCGTGCTGGCAGATTAAGTCAGTTGGAACTTCTAGATGAAAAGTGCATCCATGCTTTAGAGCATCTTCGCGCCTACCAAGACAAACTTAAAATATCATATTCAAAGAAAGTTCATAATAGATCTTTTGAAATTGGTGATCTAGTCTTAAAAGAAAATAAAAAAAATACTAATGCAAGAAAAGACCTTAAAGGAAAATTCTAGCCTAATTGGCTTGGACCATTTATCATCACTGCCAAATTTGGATCAAGTGCATACAGATTGGCTACCTTGGATGGAAAAGATCTCAAGGAACCCATGAATATTATGCATCTGAAAAGATATTATGCATAAAGCCAAAAGTCTTATCATTGTACATAGTTGTAAATAGTTTTTCTTATGTATTTCAATATACCTTCAAAAATAACCAAAAAAATTACAAAATCTAAAATCTACAAAAATATTTCAAAGCATTATTAGATCATTATCTCTGCATCTATTATCTACTAAGATTGCAAGTTATATTTTCATTTACTTCAGATTAATTCAAAGGTTATCTTGAACCATGCACTAAAAATCACATATTTAATAAGTTTTGGATTTCGTTATTTTGATTATAAATCTCTCTTGTACCAAAGAACACTATTACTTCATTAAATAATTCTCAATGAATTTGTCAATCCAGGGCAGTGTACAAGGCTATCTAGCAAAGGAGTGAACAGGGCTATAATTTAAGGTCAATTGGGAGCAGCAAGTCTTATTGGTGGAACTGATTGTGTGGGGGTTTTTAGGTCTCTTCTACCTCTAAATTGCATAAATTGAACTTTAATATAATTGCAATAATGAAGACTAATTGCTGATTATAGAAATGAAACCTTAGTTACAGTTGCAAGAATGAAATCTGATTAAATTGCAGAATTAAAACCCTAGTTACAGTTGCAGAATTGGAAACCTAATTACAGTTGCAAAATGAAAGTCTATTTACTCTTGCAATAATGAAAACTAAAATTAAGTCCTATCAATACTCTGTAATAGAAGGTTGTCAATCTTCTGTGCAGGGGTTGACAACAAAAACAATAATGTAAGAAAATTGCAAAAAACTATAAATTGTTGGAAATGGAAATTGTAGTAAATTGGAAAGTTGTTGGAAAGCAAAAAGACTAATCAGATCTACTGCTAATCACATCACAAAAGTATCTTGAATAGAAAATAAATTATTAGGACTGAAATGGATGTTAACTACTACAAAAGAATGAAATTGACAAGTTTCACAACTTATTCTACTATAACAAAATCAGAACAAAACCTGTCTATTAGTCCTCCTCCTAGGTCTGGAAGTGGCCAACCTCCTTTTCTAGAAGAAGGTATGAGTTCCTCTCTCTCTAAATATTACTCACACTCAAACATAATAGAATGAATAGAAAAACTTGTACTTTATTGATTCAGAACATGATTACAAATCTGTTGCTAAAACCTATTACAAAACTGTAATAGTCTCAGTTTTCTCACTTATTCTCTATCTATATTTTCTCTACTACTATTTCTATTGTTATTATTATTATTCTTCTTAGCTCAACCTGGATGGGAGCTATCTTTTATAGATGCCTAAAATCTAATTACAATAGAAAATATACTCTACAAATCAATTCCTGTTATTCTGCAGTATTCCCTAGGTTTATCCTAGAAGAGGATCTTTTCCATAAATTATGGCTTTGGATGGCAAGGATGACAAATTTATATGGGATATATTTTCCTTTAACCTCCTCAGCCTTCTTTCCCTTTTTCCATCATCAAAAATCAGTCAACAGGTCAAAAAGTGCTTTATGTTCTCAATCCGGAGCTAAGTGGCTCAATCCGAAGATATTCGCTCAATCCGAAGAGATTGTATTTCTCAATCCGAAGATCTTCGGAATGACCAACTATGTACTCTTCAATTTATTTCAGCTGCATTTCTCAGGTGGATTAGTCCTCAGGATCATATTGCAATAGCCTTCATTCCTCTTCATGTGTGAATTCCATGCCTTGCCATTCATTGGTAGTTGGCTAGAATTTACACAGGAAAACTAGTTTTTGCTGCACAGTAATAGTTCTTTGCACTATTTTCTAAATTCAAAGAAATTAATGCTTGAGAAACATCAAAATAAGAATAGTAAAGTGTTGCTATCAGCCTAAGCATATCCCTTATGTAACAGGTCATGGCAAAGTGACATAAAACTACACAAAAATTGTAAAAATCAGCATATAATATTCCAAACACATCAATCATGCAAACAATTAATACACAACATATTAGATCAACTTAACTAGTATATAAAGTAAATCATAGAGTTTTAGGTAAGTTTTAGTTGTTCAAAACATGCTATGATGGAGGCATTTCCAGGCCTCATCATTTTCCCCCCAACTTATATTAATGCATGTCCTCATGCATTCTATTGGGCTATAGAATCATAGATATCCATATTCAAGTTCCATGATCTGTAGAACAACTTTTTGCCTATATAGTATCCTCTGTTCTCCTGAAGGTTTCTGAGCCAATCTTCAAACTGCTCATCTAGTTGAGGATCCTCTTCAAAATAGTAGGGAACTAGAGTAATGATGGTTGGAGGCCTAAATCTGAGACCTACCTAGTTATGCTGCATAATTTCAATAAGTTGTATCACCCCTTCTGCTCTTCTTCTAGACCATTCCAGATTAATGGGGGAGATAGGCTCCCTTTTCTGTAAAGACATGGAAAGTTCTGCCCATCTATTTCTGCAATGTGATAATGTTGGAACAAAATTGTCATTACAGAAATTTTGGAATTTAGTTACATAGTCCCTCAAATTTCTCAAATACATCCTTTTGATATCGTCCCTGTTCATCATGATAAAATGTTGTCTAGTGATAATCGGATGATTTGGCTGAATTGCTCTGACTAACAATTCAGCTCTTAATTCAATTTCCTTATTTTACCTTTTTTCTTGGTCCTAGTAAAACTAATTTTGTAAGGTAGACATAAAAGCTCTCAATTGCACATCTCCTATGCAAATCTGGGGGTGGAAATCTACATCCTCTGGAATGAAAAAGTTGTGCAGAAATAACTCACATAGCAAGTTTTTCTCTGTAGGACTATTGAAGTAAGCTTCCAAAAACTCTTTAACTTTTTCCAGTTTATAGGGGAGACCTGAGCTAATTCTCATAACCTGCCATCTCAGATATCTCTCCTTCAGAATGAGACTGTAAAACCTGGCAGGTCTTCTAAATTGAACCAAAAATTCAGCAATTTGACATAGGTCAGTTACTTTTTCATTCAATGCACTGATTTTTGTGTCCTTTGTCTCTAGCTGTTTTCCTACCAGTTTCAATTTCTCAACCTGTGTGGCAAGCTTTTCATATTTGATCATCCAGTTAGCAATGTCTGTATTATACTGCTCCAGGGATACAATATTGGGTGGTCTAATTATAGGTTGAAACTTAGGCAACAGTTCCACCTGTACCCTTTTTCTGCCACTTCTACTGGTTGGACATCTGATAGCAATTCTACTTGTATCCCTTTTTTTGCTACTTCCATTGGTTGGACATCTGATAACAATTCTACTTGTATCCCTACTTCTATAGAAATCTTATTCAGAGGAGCACTTACTTGATTATTTACATTTTGTTGTTCAAAATGCTCTTGTGCTGGTGTTTCTTGTAGACATAACTATTGTGACTCTCCATAGATATTCTTTTCTGGGCTCTTGATCGATTCTGGAGCATCTCTGGATTGAGAAGGTGTTGCTTTGAAATGGAAGGGCACTACTTTGAAATGAGCTCTTGTGTTTTCATCCAAAGATGCCTCTATCAAGGGGGAAGAATTATCTACCCTAGATAATCCAAGCAGTAATTGAGCCAACTCTTCCTCATTATCTATTGTAGTTGACTATTTTTCAAATTGTAATAGTCTGCTCTTTAGTTCCTCCACTTCCTACTGCAACTCTGCAATTATTTTTTCATGTTTTTCAATGATATTTTCCTTCTCCTCAACCCATCTGGTTTGTGTTTTAATCACACTCTTGGCTGCTCTCAACTGTTCTGCAATGTCCACCTCCTCTTCTTCTGATTCAGAATCTGATGTAGACAAATTATCTATAGTTTGTTGCTCAACCATTATCTCACTTTCTGTTTCAACTATTTGGTCCTGTTCAGAAGGTTCCATAAGGTTATCTATGATTGCATCCAAGTTTGCATCAATTTCAAAATTGTCTTGTCTAGACTCTTCCTCAACCAACTGTTCAGGAAATTCTAAAAAATCCTCCAAGGTGGTATTTATAGTGGTTGGTTGTATTTCTGTGACATCAAGACTGCCTTGGTTGTTTTCCTCTTCAATCATCTATTTTTTGTTTCTTTCAGGTGGAGTCTTGTAGACCTCCTGGTTCTTGGTGTATACTTTCTCTTCTTACTCTATTTTCTTGTGTCAACTAGGGTTGTAGGAATTGTATCAGGTTCTGGTGGAATTTCCTCTGCTTCCACTTCTGTCTCTTCTCCAATTTTACTGGGAACTTCACTCCCTGTTCTGTCAGATCAACAATATTCTCAAAAAAATGGACCCTCTTCTATTTTCCTTTTTGTTGCCAGTTCTAGACCCTCTCTTAGTTTGTGAGGTTGAAGGTTCTGGGGAAAGGTACTCTATTGCTTTTGTAGCAATATCTATAGCAGCATCTGTGTCTTCTTCCTCCTCATCCTCTTTTTTGAAGACTACATCAGTCAGAGCAGAGTAAAACCTATCAAAGCTTCTTAGGTTTCCTCTGAAATGATGCTTGCAGACCAATTTGATAAGACCATGGTGGCGAGGGCTCCCTTTTCCCTCTTGATAGCATTTTGCCATGTTTTGCAGCTCCTGGTGCAGATATAGGGGAAGATTTACCCTAACCTCAGGTTGTTGCCTACCATGTCTAAGGTGGTTCAAAATTTTAAAATGATGCCCTGATAAAACTACATACTGCCCTTCACAGGTTAAAAACTTGATTACCCATGTGGCTACTTCATCCCAGGGTTTTTGCAAGTTGGTCCTCTTTACACCCTTACACATGTTGTTATTTATCAAGTATTCTGGTTCTTTATCATCTTCTTCTAAAAATTGACTAACTATGTTTGCTAGTGTATTCTTGCCAGTTCTAGAAATTTGAAGACCCTCTAATGGAAGTTCAGTAATTTGACTAAGAACTTCAGGGGTTACCTCAATTCTCATGTCGTTGATGTGCACCCTATTGTTTCTAAATGTGCGGGAAAATTCGATAGCCAAATATTCAGAGCTTCCATCGAATTTGTCTAAAAATGGCATAAACCCTCCATCTTCAAAAATTTGCAACACTTCTAGAATCTCTCGAAGGATGGTAGTATCTGCTGGTTCCATTTTTATCTTTCATCCCATTTTTCTGTTCTTGTTGTGCTAAAAATACTGCTCACCTCTACTGCTACAGCCATCCGCTAGGTCACTGGTTTTTGGTTTCTATAGAATTATAGGGTTTTCTCTTTGGATTTGCAATGTTCTGTTCTTCTTCAGAAATAAATTCTTGTAATCATGTTGCATCAGTGATTACTTCTTCAAAATGAAGAGTGGCACGCTTCCCTATTTTTGACTTGGACACCTATCCATCAATCATTGGACAAACGTCCTTGCCATCAAATCTCCTTAGCTCATCCGATCTATGCATGTTTTTCCCACATGCATGGTTATCAGCAATGAATGGTGGTGGCACGTTATTAGTTATTTTCCCCATGATTTCGTACTTCCTCGAGATGAGATAAATCTCATCGTGAACTAGTTGACATGTGTCAATGATCACATGGAGTCAAAAATTTTGCTGATCATGTCTTTTCTCCCTCCTTGGATGCCACATGGAAACATAACATTAAGTGCTCATTCCGAAGATTAAATTTCATTTCGAAGATAAAGGTTCACTCTGAAGACAAAGTAGGACTTGTCATTCCGAAGATAGTTTTCAATCCAAAGACAAGGTTGGACTTGTCATTCTGAAGATAATTTTCAATCCGAAGACAAGGTTGGACTTGTCATTTCGAAGACAATTTTTAATCTGAAGATAAAGCTTCATTTTGAAGATACAATGCAATAGTCATTCCGTAGATACAATGCAATAGTCATTCTGAAGATATAGTAGAAACCAACATTCTTCTTTTAAAACATGTTTTGCTTATGCCAACTCTTATGAACACTTTTATACTAATGGTTAATTGTCATATACTATATATCAAATATTTACAATGAGAAAAGTGCAAGAAACATATACCTGGTTAAAACAAGTTAATGCAAGTTTTTGAAAGATGACTACTTTTGTTGATGCTCTACTGAGGCTTACTGCAATACTTCAAAAATAAATGTAGTTGGTGAATTTGTACAATGGTGACTCAAAATTTTTCAAGGTTATGCATGCTAGAAAATTGGTTTTCATGCATACCAACTCAGTAGTGCCTTAGAAAAAGGTTTTCACTGCTGAGTTATTCATTTTTCTTTTTTTTTTTTTATTCTGATTATGCCCATGAAGGAATTCACAACCAGAATTTATTCATCTTTTTGTTTTTTGATTTTTTTTTATTTTTCTATTTTCTTGAAATCCATGATTATGCTCAATCTATGGCAATTGTGGTGGAAGAGGGAATCTCTTCTACCTGTTGTGCATCCAAGCTATCAAGTTGTTGCAAGAACTCCTCCTTAGTCAGAGGTGTATGGTACACTCGAAGACGATGTCCATTCACTACCAACTTTCTTCATGAATCATCAATGGGAGAGAGGCGAGCTGCTCCATTGTCAAATACTTCTTCAATCTGGTATGGTCCAAGCCATCTAGTCCTTAGTTTTCTAGGGAAGTCCACATAGCGAGAATCAAATAGCAAAGCCCAATCTCCTTGCTAAAATTTTCTCTATTGTAGGTGGCCATCATGCCACAACTTCCTCTGCTCCTGAATTACTTTAGTTTGGTGTAGAGCATCCAATCGAAGTTCATCCAATGCATTCAGTTGTAGAATCCTATCCACCTATGCCTGTGACAATTCAATTCCAATTTCCAATGTTGTGCGCAATGTTAGTAGCTCAAATTCAATAGGTAGGAGGGGTTTTTACCAAAAACTAGTTCATAAGGTGTGAATCCAGTAGTGGATTTCCAAGTAGTATTGTAAGCCCAAACTACTTCAGGTAATTTATCTAGCCAGTTTCTCCTATGAACAACTACTATTTTCATCAAGATCCATTCCAATTCTCTATTTGTTACCTCAACTTGGCCATTTGCTTGTGGGTGGTAAGGTGATGATTTCCTATGTTTGATTTCATACAACTCTGTAAAAGCCTCAATAACTTTAGATGCAAATTGGGGTCCTTGGTCTGTGGTGATAGACCGTGGAGCTCCAAATCTCTAAAAAATTTGGTTATACAAGAAATCAATGACCTTCTCTTCATGAGCATGTTTGAAAGCATGCACCTCTACCCACTTTGTCAGGTAATCAGTGCATACCAGAATATGCACCTTTCCTTGAGAAGGTGGATCAATAGGTCCCACAAAATCAAGCCCCCACCTCTCAAATGGTTCTAAAACCACTTGAGGCTGTAGTGGCATTTCATTTGTGTGAGTGGGTTTCCCCATTCTTTGGCATGCATCACAATGCCTGATGTACTTTTTCACATCCTTGTGAAGAGATGGCCAATAATATCCTGTTCCTAAAATTTTCCTAATTGTGCTTTTTACAGAATAGTGTCCATTGGAGGGTTCATCATGACAAGCCCTAAGGATATCATATACCTCATCCTTTCGGATGCACCTACGTAACACATGGTCAGGACTACTCTTGAAAAGCATACCTTGAATCCATTCAAAAGAAGAGCTCTGTTTGATCAATTGTTTTCTTTGTTTGGAAGTAAAATGTGGGGGAACTTTCCTTGTGACCAAATAGTTGGCTATATCTGCAAACCAAGGTGATTGGACAGATATAGCAAATAATTTTTCATCAGGAAAAGTGTCCTCCACTAATTCCCCTTCCTCTGTGTTCTGCAACCTGGACAAAAAATCTGCTACAACATTAGCTTTTCCTGGTTTATTGATTATTGTGATATCAAATTCCTGTAGCAATAGTAACCAATGGATAATCCTTGCACTCACCATAGGCTTATTCATCAAATATTTAATGGTTGTGTGATCTGTGTGAATGAATATTTGATAACCTGTGATGTAATGCCTGAATTTATTGATGGCATAGATTACTACCAAGAATTCTTTCTCAGTTGTGGTATAATTTTTTTAGCTCCTGTCAAGTTCTTGCTAATGTAGTAGATAGCATAGTGTTCACCATTGTCGATTTGTCCCAATGCTGCTCCAATTGCAGTATTGGAAGCATCAGTCTGTATGTGGAATGGTAATGTCCAGTTAGGTCCTCTTAACACAGGTGGAGTTACTAATTTTTCTTTCAAAGCTTCAAATGATTCTTGACACTTTGCAGTCTAGGAGAATTCAGAATCTTTAGTCAATAGGGCAAACATGGGATGGCCTATTGTGCTAAAGCTAGGAATAAACCTACGGTAAAAACCAATGTGTCCTAGGAAGCTTCTGACATCAGTCTGAGTTTTAGGAGGGAGAAGGTTCTTGATAATTTCCACCTTCTTTGGATCAACCTGGATCCCTTGAGGAGAGATGTGATGACCAAGAACTATTCCTTCCTCCATCATCATAAAACATTTGTCTGGATTTAAGGATAACTGGTAGGTTTCACAGTGAGTTAAAACTTTATCAAGGTGTTCCAATGTAAAGTCAAAAGTCTGTCCACAGACTGTGAAATCATCCATGTATATTTCAACACTGTTGGTAGTCAGATCAGAAAATATGGCTAACACTGCTCGCTGAAATGTTGTTGGGGCATTACACAAACCAAAAGGTAAGACCCTATAGGCAAATGTTCCCCATGGATAGGTAAAGGTTGTTTTCTCTTGATCTTCAGGTGCAACTTGAATTTGATTATATCCACTAAATCCATCAAGAAAACAAAAATATTTCTTTCCAGCAAGAGTATCTAACACCTGATCTATGAATGGCAATGGAAAATGATCTTTGTATGTCACTTTGTTCAGTTCTCTATAGTCTATACATACTCTCATTTTTCCATTTTTCTTAGGCACTATAACCAATGGAGAGACCCATCGGCTATCAAAAATTGGGTAAATGAATCCTACTTCCAGAAGTTTTTCAATTTCTTCTTTCACAATATCCCTCAAGGCAGGATTCAGTCTTCTCTGAGGCTGTCTTACAGGCTTGACATCTTCAGTATAAATTCTATGAGTACATACATCAAGGTGAATCCTTGACATATCTTTGTAATCCCAAGCAAAAGCATGGATATGCTTCTACAAAATAATTATCAATTTTTCTTCCTCTTCCCTAGTAAGTTGGCTATTTATGTTCAAAAATTTGCCTGGCTGGACTTCTATTTGTTTTGTATTTGGAAGGACTGAATTTACTTCTTCACAATTGTTGACTAGGGAATTAAGAGGACAATGATGATATGGGAGGACATAAGAAGTTTATGTCTCATTGATTTCTGATGGAAGCATATCTTGTATGGAACAATGAGAAGGGAAGATCAAGTGATGGTGCCACCCATGTGGTAGTGAAATAGATGTTTCCTGTGATGGTATAGATGGCCTTTCTTCAGAACTTTGACCTTCTTCTCTCACTAGCAATTGATTGATATTGGTTGCTTCCTCTTCTAACCCTTGTTCATGCAGAACATTCATTAGGACTATTTCATTTTCTAAAATTTCTGTGTCATGGAGGTCTTCTGTGTGTTCCCTTACTACCAAGGTGGCTAGTGTGGAAATAACCTCTTCTGGTTCTTCATCTGAGTCAGGAAACCATAACTGACCTATGAAATTGCTTAAAGGTCTTGCAGGAGGATATAGAGAAATCTATTTTAGGTCAATACCATTTGAAATTGTCATTTTTCTAGATCTACAGTCTATAAAGGTTGTTGCAGTTGCAAGCCAAGGTCTTCCTAGGATAATGGGATAGCCATGTGCTGAGTTTCTTGGCTGTAAAACCAAAAAATCTATAGGGTATTCCCAAGAAGAAACTTCTATAGGGACATCTTCAATGATACCTTCAGGTTTTGCAACTGACCTATCAACCATTTCTAAAACTGTGAATGTGGGGCTGAGATGTTTGAGCTGTAATTGTTCCATTGTATCCTTGGTCATGATATTTATTGCAGCTCCTAGATCAACTAAGACGTTTGATATTGGTACTGAGCTTATGATCACTATGATAACTGGACTTCCTGGGTCACTATACTTTGGAGGTACTAGTTTTCCTGACAAGAGATCAACTATCTTTCCTTCAACATGAACAGTTTTAGGAAATGCTTTCTTTTTTCTTCCTGCTCTTCTATTGCACAAATCTCGGATAGTTATTTTAATCATAGGTATATCCTTAATGGCTTGCAATAAGGGCAGTGATATGGTTAATTTTTTGAGTTCTTTCACTAACTCTGATTCAAAATTTTTTGTTGTAGTGTTAAGTCTCTCAGGGTATGGAATTATCCTTGATGAAGGTAATTGTTCTGCCTGTGGTTCTATTTTTCTTCTTCTTTTTCCATTGTTGGTTTGACTTTGCTTGGTTCAATAGGTTCTTGAATTTCATCTTCTTTCACTTCAATTATAATAGGTTCAGGTAAAACTTTCCCTGAACGTAGTTGTATGTTGCTACAATCTAGAATTTGCATATCTGAATTTCCTTCAGAATCAGCCATATAGGTAGGAGCTGCCTGCCTTATGTTATTTGGATTTATTACAGGTTGAGCTGGTAATTGAGGTTGTTTCACCTATTGCATTTGTTGATTTGGTTTTCCTTGAAAATTTTGATTTGGTGCAGGCAGCAAATTCTGAGTTTGACCTTGATTTCTTTGTTGCCTTGGATAGGATGGTATTGTTGACCCCATTCTGTTGATTTTGCATCCAAGATGGATTACTTTGATTCTGAGTCCATGGTGGGTTATTTTGATTCCATGATGGGTTATTCTAGTTTTGATTCTAGGATGGATTATTCCAACCTGTCTATGGCCATTCTTGAGAATTTTTCCATTGAGAATAATTCCAAGGACGTTGGGGTGGTTATGATTGTCCCCAAGACATGTTTCCATGGTTGTTTCCCCAATTTGTAGGAAAATGAGGGGTATTTTGATACTGTTGAAAGTTTCCCCCTTGTCTTGGTCCCACATAATTGAGTTCTTCTATTTGAGTTTCTAGGATAGTTTTTAGTTGTGGTAGCAGATGACATTTGTCAGTCAAATGTCCTTTTGAGAAAATACTACAAATGGCTGAAATGGATGTTTTGTTTAGAGGACATTCCTGTAAGGCATGTTTATTCCTGCATCTTGGGCAATAAATTGCTAAAGGTTCTATGGTTTTTGCTTTAGCAGACATTTCTCCTAGAGCTATGTTTAATTGTACCAGGATATCAGTCTTAAAATTTGCAAGTTCCTCTATTAGGTCCTTCACATCAGTGCCATTTGTACTCTTTTTCTTTCTTTTCTACCTAGTGCGAGAGTAATTTCTACAAATATCCACAATCTCATCCATATTACGAGTACTTACATCCCCATTTCCCATCAAATCTAATACCTCTCTGGATTCATCTTGTAATCCTCTTAGAAAAATGGTTTTGCACAATTCTGGTTCTCCTAGTCCACACCTTCTTTGAATAAACACAAATCTATCAAGGTAATCTTCTAATGTTTCATCATCTTCTTGTTTAATTCTGAACAACTCATCTTTCCTGTTCCTTACTCGACAATACTCTTGATACTTGTCTAAAAACATAGTCTCCATTTGATCCCAGGTTTGGATGGAATCTGGTTGTAAGCTCATGAACCAGCGTAATGTTGAGTCCTTGAGTGTTGAAGGAAAAACCTTGAGTTTTTGATTATCATTTATATAGTCATAGGTTTGACACACTACTTTGAACTCAAATAGGAACTGATCAGGATCTTCAGATGCAACACCCTGAAAGGTTGGAAGCACTGAAGGTGAGATTGTTTTCATGGGAGAGTTCTATGTGGGATTCAGAAGAATAGGATATTCAAATGTTCTAGGAGGTTGGAGCACATCTTGATCATCTTGATCATTATGGACACGACCATGCTGGTCATCCCCATCTGGATTGCCTCTTTCTGCCATAATTTCTTGTTCTTCAGAAATAGTTAAACCTATCCAAATTTCTTTCTCAAGAGGTCCAAAACCTTCTGTTGATAATGAGTCTGGTAATTTTTCTTGCTCAGGAGATTCTGATGATGATGAAGCTGGTGGTTTTTGTTTTAGTTTTTCTGGTAGTTCAAACATAGGTGATTCACCCCTTAGGCATGAAGATCTTCTTAATGGAATAATCCAGGGATATCTTTGGATAATTTTGCCTTCTTCATCCCTAGGCCTACTCATTCATGCCTACTCCTTAATGACATAAATTATAAGTCAATAATTGTTACTTAACTAGTTGTTATATTTAGATTTTACCCTAAATTTTCACAACTCAGTCTAATTAATAACTATTGAACTATTGACACCTTCTAACAACACTCTCCCTGAAATGGTGCCAAAATGATGTGCTGTCATTAAGCACATCATTAATTCTCAATGAATTTGTCAATCCAGGGCAGTGTACAAGGCTATCTACGAAAGGAGTGAACAGGGCTATAATTTAAGGTCAATTGGGAGCAACAAGTCTTATTGGTGGAACTGATTGTGTGGGGGTTTTTAGGTCTCTTCTACCTCTAAATTGCATAAATTGAACTTTAATATAATTGTAATAATGAAAACTAATTGTTGATTACAGAAATGAAACCTTAGTTATAGTTGCAAGAATGAAATCTGATTAAATTGCAGAATTAAAACCCTAGTTATAGTTGCAGAATTGGAAACCTAATTACAGTTGCAAAATGAAAGTCTATTTACTCTTGCAATAATGAAAACTAAAATTAAGTCCTATCAATACTCTGTAATAGAAGGTTGTCAATCTTCTATGCAAGGGTTGACAACAAAAACAATAATGCAGGAAAATTGCAGAAAATTGTAAATTGTTGGAAATGGAAATTGTAGTAAATTGGAAAGTTGTTGGAAAGCAAAAAGACTAATCAGATCTACTGCTAATCACATCACAAAAGTATCTTGAATAGAAAATAAATTATTAGGACTGAAATGGATGTTAACTACTACAAAAGAATGAAATTGACAAGTTTCACAGCTTATTCTGCTATAGCAAAATCGAGAACAAAACCTGTCTGTTAGTCCTCCTCCTAGGTCTAGAAGTGGCCAACCTCCTTTTCTAGAAGAAGGTATGAGTTCCTCTCTCTCTAAATATTACTCACACTCAAACATAATAGAATGAATAGAAAAACTTGTACTTTATTGATTCAGAACATGATTACAAATCTGCTGCTAAAACCTGTTATAGAACTGTAATAGTTTTAGTTTTCTCACTTATTCTCTATCTATATTTTCTCTACTACTATTTCTACTATTATTATTATTAGCTCAACCTGTATGGGAGCTATCTTTTATAGATGCCTAAAATCTAATTACAATAGAAAATATACTCTGCAAATCAATTCCTGTTATTCTACAGTATTCCCTGGGTTTATCCTAGAAGAGGATCTTTTCCATAAATTGTGGCTTTGGATGGCAAAGATGACAAATTTATATGGGAGATATTTTCCTTTAACCTCCTCAGCCTTCTTTCCCTTTTTCCATCATCAAAAATCAGTCAACAGGTCAAAAAGTGCTTTATGTTCTCAATCCGGAGCTAAGTGGCTCAATCCAAAGATATTCGCTCAATCCGAAGAGACTGTATTTCTCAATCCGAAGATCTTCGGAATGACCAACTATGTACTCTTCAATTGATTTCAGCTGCATTTCTCAGGTGGATTAGTCCTCAGGATCATATTGCAATAGCCTTCATTCCTCTTCATGTGTGAATTCCATGCCTTGCCATTCATTGGTAGTTGGCTGGAATTTACACAGGAAAACCAGTTTCTGCTGCACAGTAACAGTTCTTTGCACTATTTGCTAAATTCAAAGAAATTAATGCTTGAGAAACATCAAAATAAGAATAGTAAAGTGTTGCTATCAGCCTAAGCATATCCCTTATGTAACAGGTCATGGCAAAGTGACATAAAACTACACAAAAACTGTAAAAATCAGCATATAATATTCCAAACACATCAATCATGCAAACAATTAATACACAACATATTAGATCAACTTAACTAGTATATAAAGTAAATCACAGAGTTTTAGGCAAGTTTTAGTTGTTCAAAACATGCTATGATGGAGGCATTTCCAGGCCTCATCACTTCACCTTTTTTCTTGGTCTATGGTACTGAAGCAGTTTTTCCATTTGAGTTAGAAGTTCCTTCTTTAGTTCTTCTACTTCAAGACGCCAAAGTAGGAGATGAATATCGTGCTGGCAGATTAAGTTAGTTGGAACTTCTAGATGAAAAGTGCATCCATGCTTTAGAGCATCTTTGTGCCTACCAAGACAAACTTAAAATATCCTATGCAAATAAAGTTCATAATAGATCCTTTGAAATTGGAGATTTAGTCCTAAAAGAAAATAAAAAAAATACTAATGCAAAAAAATACCTTAAAGGAAAATTCCAGCCTAATTGGCTTGGACCATTTATCATCATTGCCAAATTTGGATCAGGTGCATACAGATTGGCTGCCTTGGATGGAAAATATCTCAAGGAACCCATGAATAATATGCATCTTAAAAGATATTATGCATAAAACCAAAAGTCTTATCATTGTACATAGTTGTAAATAGTTTTTCTTATGTATTTCAATATATCCTCAAAAATAACAAAAAAAATTACAAAATCTAAAATCTACAAAAATATTTCAAAGCATTATTATATCATTATCTCTGCATCTATTATCTACTAAATATTGCAAGTTATATTTTCATTTGCTTCAGATTAATTCAAGAGTTATCTTGAACCATGCACTAAAATTCACATATTTAATAAGTTTTGGATTTCGTTATTTTTATTATAAAACTCTCTTGTACATATTAAAATGATTTGTTGCAAATTCAATAACACTATTACTTCATTAAATAATTTTGAGTATTGTGAATGATTTTGCTACTTCTTGAACCAAGAACAAATTTTTACATATTAAAATGATTTGTTGCAAATTCAATAAAGTGATACTACTTAGTAAATCCTAATACCTTAAGTGAAAAAGTTTCCTTGCTATCCTATCATGTGCATGGTCTAGAATACTGATAAATTGACAAAAGGATAAGCTCCTCCCTACCCAAATAAAATCCCTTGCTCTACGCTTAATCTGAGCAAGTATCTCAAAAAAGAAAATAAAAAGAAAAGAAAGAACAAGAAAGAAAATAAAAAGAGAAAAACAAGAAAAATATTCCAAAGCAATAAAATCCCCTTGTTCAAAAAAGGACAAGAAATCCCTATCCTATAAATGTGAATAAAATAAGGGGGTATTGAACTTGAATCCCTGGAATTTCTCAGTTATTCAAAAACCATGAGGTAAACCCCATAACAGGTGATTTGTGCCCATCTTGCTTGACATTGGGTAATTCCTTATCACATGGTGATATGTCTGTCACATTAGTAATTTTTATTTTGTACAGACCAATGTCTGCATTTGGATTAGCAATATTTTGGTAGTTTTATTTACATGGTAGTTCAGTACCAAAGCATGCATAAAATCATGGTCAAATGAACATTTCACTCGCATACACATTGGTTCATTCAAAGTTTACTTTATCATTAACGTATTCAAAATCGGTAAATTAACCTTACAAAGCACACACATTTGTTACTTGAGAGATCTTGTATCATTATGACAATCAAAACAAATAATGAACTCACTTTTCACACACTAGTTCTAGATAAATTTGAATTTGTCTTAGAAATAAGTCAAAATATTTCTTTGGAATTTTGTTAGATAATCAATTTCAATTCTTTGCACTAATTCCTACAAATTATTTTATCATCATGACATAATAATTTATTTCAACTATATCTATTACAAAATCAAAATTTATATCATCCTACATTTCATTTTGATTTTCGTGATGATGGTATAGTTCCTAAGTAATTATTTCTCTTTAAATTTCACACTTAGGAATTTTATGCCTAGCACAAGTCATCTTTCTAATTTTTCATGCCCAACAATGATTTCATAAAACTATTATAAAAATCTTTTGAATATGTGACATAATGATCTATCCAACACTAATTTTGCATTTTAAAAAGAACACACAAAATTTATATCATCCTGCATTTCATTTTGATTTTCGCGATGATGGTATAATTCCTAAGTAACTATTTTCTTCAAATTTCACACTTAGGAATTTTATGCCTAGTGCAAATCATTCTTCAAATTTTTCATCATTATATTTCACAAACATTTATCAAATACATTTTTCTCCAACAAACATCACACATAGTCTTTTCATTACAAAAGCCTTAAGATTATTCTTAAGCATACAACCATTTTTAGCAATATCAAAAACATTCCTCACAAAACAAGATTAGCTTCATGACTTAGCGAGCTTTGAACTCCACCAAAATTCACATAACAACACAACATCCTTTGAGGTTTATTGCTAAAATCTATCAAAATTTATCATTATTCCAAAAACACCTTTTTCAAAAACACATTTTCAAAATAACATCATTTTTAATAAATCCATTTATCATTTTCAAAGCATGATTAATAACATCTCGTCATCCAAAAATTAAAGTGCAAAATTAAAACACATGAAGTCACATAAGAGACAATATATATATATATATATATATATATATATATATATATATATATATATATATATATATATATATATATATATATCTCAAAAATCCATATACAAAAATAAAGTTAGACCGATATGCCACAATCCTCAAAATCGGCATACTCAGTCAGATATATCATACAACTATACAAATATCTAGGCTCACTCCCTAGAAGTCCTAGAAATCTGTACCTCATCATCTCTACCAGCGGGTGGAGGTGGTGGTGGCATCTCTTATGTCTCCATAGCAGTCCTAGAGGAAGTCACCCTGGATGAAGAGCGGGATGACCCAACTCGAATCAGCTCTGCAATATCTACAAAGAGAGGCTCTCTCCGATCTGTAGGTACTAATATGAAATATAGAATCCAATAGAAAGTCATATACTACACTTACCACAGTAGCTCATCCCCTACCTGAATTCGCTCAAATTGACTTGTCTGAGTCGATGTCACAGCCCTAGCTCCCCATCCCACCTGAGCCTGAGCCTCTGCCAGCTCTCCCTCTAGATTCTAAATCCTACTATACAGACCTGCATACTCGGCTCTAGTATACGCTAGCTCTCCCTCTAGATACTCTATCATAGTCTTCTAGGTCGCATTCTCTCCCTGTAGCATAAATATCTCTGCCCGTAGAGCAACCACCTTATTGCTCTTCCCCTCTTCCAAAACCCTCTTGCCCTTCTTGGGCGAGTATGGTCTCTCCTCTTGGTGAGTGGATTTTCCCCCTCCTCCTAGGGTGATGCTATCTATAGCACCCTAAAATTGGCGCAGTAAAAATGCAATAATTACATTCACATTAGTAAATAATTTAAAATTCAAATTTAACCTCCCAAACCGCCTGTTAACCATCGGGAAATCCGTTTCCCCCTTTTTTGTGCCATTTTTAGAGGTTTTTTTGATCGATTGACGATATCGTCGCCGATCGTACGATATCGCCCTGGATTTGACGATTTCGTCTGGACTAGGACGTCCGTACGATCTTGTCGCAAAACTGATTTTGCAAAGTTGGAATTTGTTCCAACGGGTCTCCAATCTGGGTAGAAGCGTGTCTGCGCCGTTGGGACCCTCCCTCGTTGGAGATCTCCCAAATTGGGATGATCTCCAACCTCCTAACTACTCCCCTAAGCCTATTTAGTCTCTAGGATTTTCCCTTCCCAACCCCCTGGCCGAAATTCTCTGCAATTCAATTCCATATACGTTAAATCATCTCTATCTTGCACTTGCACTAGTTCCACATCAATTTTGTTGTAGGTACAACACTATTTTTCAGCCGGAGCCAGCACCTATCGTCGTCGATGAACCTGTTCAGATCGGAGGCGAACCTGTCGAATTCGAGGCGATTTCGTACTGATGCGAGACGATCTCGACTGCAGTCCGTATTAAGGCAATCAGTGCTCGAAGTTTGCGATCCTCAACCCTTTTTCTGTCATTTTATTCTGCAAATTAGATAATCTATTCAGTGTTTTATATTACTTTGCATTTGGAGTTCACCCATTTAGATTAAGTGCATAATTAAATCTTAATTATCATCAAATTAGCACAATTCATTTCTGTTTCTGTGTTTAAGTTGCACTTGATAACATTGCTGCCATTTTATATCATTTCCTCTCGTTAGCACTGTAGTATTTTTTGTATTTTGCATCTGTTTTCGGTTTTGTAGGTCTCTGACGAATTCGTCGGATCTCGTACGATCTTGTCTGATTGCGTACGATTCTGTCGAATCTCAGACGATCCAGACTACTTCAACATCATAATCTTCTTCAGACATCCGGATCAGGTATTCCTCATCTTGCATTTTGTACTCTCTCTATTTTTGTCTTTAAATCTATTTTCTGTATTCATTGAACTTGCATTTTCATATAGATTAATATAGATTCATTCGGCCAAACCTAGGATATGAATGCTTAAGGTTAAAACGAACACATTTAAACACATTCCAAAACCTAGGCATGGAAACTGCCATCAAATGTTTCCTGGTGAACCCACCATCCGTCGAAAAATCATCAAAATACACCTCCCTTGAGAGGCGGGACCTTCGCAAAGTCCTCTCAGTCCGAGGTACCGCACCATCCTTTTCCCATCCTCCTTCCGGGCGCGGATCCTATAGCCTGAAGGTAGGGATGCGAAAAATTTGGAGCGATACATTTTGGTGAACCCGACGTGAATGCATCATAACCTTTTGAAAAACAAAAACAAAAACAAAAAAATATATAGAACAACTGAAACATAGATGCATTTTAAACATTTAAGTTTGAAAACATGTTTAGATGGTAGCTCCTAAGAAAAGGTTAGCGGTTACTATAAACGTAGAAAATCAATTGGCAGCCATAGAAGTTAATTCTGTCCTTAGTGTGCCTGAAACAAGTAGAAATCAATTCCCGTGGAACGAACTTGATAGGAGACTTAGTCTCATTTCATCTAGGTCCACACAACTTAAGCAAATCAAGAGGCTAGTCCTAGATAGAATCCCGGATCCTCATCAATTAGTTTTTTATCATGAACTTCAGAGAGCCTGCCATAGATGGTTAGCCTATAGGAGAGCTTTAGTATCTTCATAGTTGTTCACCTTCGAGGAATACCTCGAGAACGCAGCCATTGTGCACCAGTTCCTAGGTTGTGTAGAAGACCAAGAGGTTGTTCTTACAGTATAGGGAAATATGGAATAGAGTTCCGCGAGCTGTGTTATATCGAGAGTATTGCCACGAGCTTTACTTTTATCAACCAAAGATCTGAAACAGACAACATCACTATAGCTCTTTTCATCAAATTTTTAAAAGAAAACTTTCAATTTGAAGAAGAACATTTCATGACTCCTGAACAACTCGAACCTATCAATGATATTCATAAGTTGTTTATAGAAAATTAAATTATTACTTCAGTAATTATTTCTAGCATTTATTGTGTTATTTGCTGTCTTTATTGTATTGTTTCAAAAAATTAAAGAAAAACTAAAAAATCAAAAAACTTAGCAAAAACTTAAACATTTCATTTTCAAATATTGTAGTAGGTATATAGTAAATATATACCTCTTAATTTGTTGCATATATATATATATATATATATATATATATTTTTTTTTTTTGCTGAAATCAAAACTTAGCACCATGCCTAAACTTAGGAATGGTAAAGAAACTTTAGGGGAAGGAGAAGATTGGTTACAAGATACAACTAAAGACCCAAATGTCCTTCTTGGAGATACAAATCCGGAAGGAGAAACTCTAGGTCAATCAGATGAAGACTTAGGTGAAGATAAGGAACAAGAAGGAAGTGTTAAAGAGGATGGATCCTCATCCCCTAGAGTAGCTCCTAATGGAACTATTGCCTTTGACAATGCAGAGCATTTCAAGAAATTTCTCATAGATAACATTGATGACCTTAATGTGGCAATTCGCCTTGATAAAGGGCAAATCAGTGACGCTCAAGCAGCTATAGAACAGGCGTTTAATATGCGCATTAATCCCTTGTCTTTCATTGATCAAGAAAGTGACAAGGCTGGGCCATCCAATACGGATATGGTCACTATGGCTCAAAACATGTCAAAACAACAGAGTTACCCAACCTCCTAAGGAACCTCGTTATTCAACCTAAAATCACTCCCACACAAAAGAAACCTTCCTTCACTACTTTATTCCGTCAAACTATTGAGCAATATGCTTCAAATAAACAAAAACCTAAAACAAAGCCAAATACAAACTTTCAACAATCCGAAATACAACATAATCCAACTTCAAAATTCCTCCATAATACTTTTCCTACCAATACTTTACACAAAAGTAACATGGCATCTAATCTGCATGTTCCTCCATCCTACGCCCATAAAACCCATGTCAATGCCCTACCAAACCAATATGGGGGGCAAACTAGTAATCTGGAAGCCATGGTGAAACAATTGGCTTCACGTATGGACCAGATAGATCCCTACCGTCCCTCGTATAATTATCGAGAGATCTGTAGTCAACCTTTGGATCCCATAGTTGTAGCTCAACCATACCCTAAGCATTTTCCCATGCCCGTCCTGCCTATATATAAAGGAACCGAAGATCCCATAGAGCATCTTCGCATGTTTAGGATAGCATGTCACGACATATCGCATGACGACTTGCTATTACTAAAAATGTTCCCAAAAAGTTTAGGTGGGATGGCATTAGAGTGGTACTATCAGTTGCCCACTCATTCTTTGAGAAACTTCGAAGAAACAACTGAATCATTTGTCCATCAATTTAGTGCCTACATCGAGAGGCATGTAACTATTAAAGACCTATACAATTTAAAACAAGACAAGGATGAATGTTTTGCCGATTTCTTAGCTAGATGGAGGCAATTGACAGGAAAACTGCACTTTGTGCTGCCTTATAGGGAAATGTTGGACATTTTCATCAACAATTTACAAGAACAGATATCTTATGAGCTATCAACCGCTACTTTAACTACCTTCGATCAAGCTATAGATTTAGCTCGAAGAGTAGAAGATGCCCTCATTAGGAGAGGCCAACTTAGGAAGAAGGATGATGAGAAAACATCCAAAAATCAATATAAAAACAAACAAGTTGTCGGTGACGGAGTCACTGACAGCAGAAACGTTGCTAATATCAATGCAACGAAGACAACAGAAAAATTCATATTAAAACCTCCTGACAAGCCTCCTCGAGAATTCACTAGATTAAACCAACCTTTATCAACTATTTTACCTCAATTACTTGAAAGAGGTTTGATCCAATTACCACCTATCCGGGAACCTGACCCAACTATACCCGGATACATAGCTGACTTGCACTGTGATTTCCATAGAGGACCCGGACATTCTACCAACGCTTGTAAAATATTGAAACATAAAATACAAGATTTGATTGACAATAATGAAATGGAAGTACAAGCCTTCCAACCTAAACAAAACCCTCCTAATAATACTCAAAAGACCATTCCCCAAAATCAAAATCAAAATGCCAATCAAACTCTAGACATATTTCAACACCCTTTACCAAGACATGGTAAAGAGGTAGCCAATCAAATCGAACATCATAATGTTCCCCCTCCTACCCGATATGTAGGAACCATTAGCGGACAATTACCTGTTCAGGATCCTCAAATATTTGACACGACCTTATCCCCGGTTACGACCAGGCCCTTACATAATTTTCAAACTTCTGATTCTAGTGATATAGAATCAGATAGTGAAAGTGAACTAGACATTACTTCAAACCAATCGAATAGTTCTGAAAATGAATCAGATCCTATTCAACCAGTCATAGATGCTAATGTTCCAGAAGAACCATTCCCTAGAAGAGTCACTACTCGACCTTCTTCCAATATATTCCTTTCTAATGAACAAGCCATTAATGCTCAACCGAGACCAGTTCAACGTCTTCACTATAACATCGTAGGTACCATTGGAGTCGTTACTCGACAACAAGCTCAAAACTCCCAACAAGAACCAAACCAGAACGATGGATCGGCTCCATTCGTTCTGAAAAACCCTAATAAAGGGAATCATGCTCCTAATATCCAATCTAAACCCCCTTACAACATTAATGAGCAATTGTCTAATACTACGGCCATAATTTCTCTCTTAGATTTATTAAGATCCTCTCCCACCCATAGGGATGAGTTGATGCTTACATTGAGCCAAATGATGGTACCTCAAAACATTCAACTAGAAGCTATGGCCAATACTATCATCACTCGAGAGATTGATTGTATTGACTTCCGAGATAAAGATATCCCACAACACAGCTTTACATAAGGACAATCCCTTATACATTACCGCTTTAATTGGAGATGTAGTCATCAAACGAGTTTTGATTGATAATGGCTCATCTCTAAACATTTGCACCTTTGACTTCTACCAACGATTTGGCTTTAGAAGTGATGAAATGAAGAAAACCGATATGATTATCAAAGCTTTTAATGACGAAACACAAGAAACGTGTGGAGTTATTACCCTCCCATTGCAAGTTGGTCCTAGAACCCTAGAAACAACCGTGTTTATTGTACATTGCCCAACGTCGTACAATATACTTTTGGGTCGCCCTTGGATCAACGCCATGCGAGCGGTCCCATCAACTTTACACCAATGTGTTAAATTTGAATTCAAAAATCAGTTGGTCACTATTCATGGTGACCCTAGACCTTTTGATATGTGTGCTTTGGCAGAACCCGTTGGAGTGCAATTTTGCCCACCTCGTCATCCACACAACCTAGTTCTTATTTTTCATCTAAAACTATGAAACATACACCCATAACTTCACCTATTTCCCCTCCATTAATTTCATCCTCCTATATAGATCAACAACCCTCTAAACAAATTATTTTAGAACCTCAAACAGATCTTAAGTCTACAACCAATCCTTCAAGTTCTATCCTTATAAATTCAAGACCTATAGACACATCTATCATACCTTCCACAACTAAAGACATAGGTAATAAGCCTTCTACATCTTATGCCCTTTCTGATGAACTTTTACCAGATTTATCTACAACCTTAATATCAGAAAAAATGAATGCTTTCATGCAAGATTCAAACCTTTTAAATAACTTGCCGCCATCTCCTCGTACTTTGGGCCTCCCACAACCTATGGGAAGTACTTACCAAGTCGGGAGTTGTGCCTTCATTTATAAAGGATATGACTGGGGAAGAATCCCTCGGAATATCAAAACTCACCATGAAGGATACGCTCGGTGTTATTTTACCAATGATTATATTAAAGCTAAACCCATGATGCTTAAAATGGGATATGAAGGGAAAGGCTTGGGACCTTTCCAAAATGGCATGAAAGAACCTTTCGAGGTAGAACCGTGGCCTGCCTCGCTGTGGTGTGGGCCTATTTCCTAGTAAGGGTCAACCCTTTCCTTTTGAGGATGATGATCATCTCATATGCTATCAAGATTATTTGGATAGGCATGTTGATTTGCCTCTTAAAAATCAGTCGTTTTCATGCAACATGCTGTCCATAGCATACCCTGAAATGATTGCCGACCCCGATGAAGAGTTGGAAGGAGATATCTTCCATGATGTCTCTGTTGAAGAGATGTTACACAATGGGTTTTATTTTGATGGTTCTATACCAACTATAGCTCAACTTGAGGCCACTAATCCTCAAGATGAATTATCTAAATTAACCTTACAAGAATTACAAGAATTGGGCGTTTCACCCGCCCCACCTAATTTTGAAAGAGATCTACACATGGAGGTAGAAAATGTCATTAAAATTAACATTGGAACTGAGGACAATCCTCACATAATCAATATTGGATCAGAATTAAGTCAAGAAAAACAAGAACAATACATCGCATTCCTTAAAGAGTATGAAGATGTCTTCGCTTGGACATACGAAGATATGCCAGGTCTAGACCCTTCCGTAGTCATGCATCATCTAGTGGTCCATCCGGATGCTAAACCTGTCAAACAAAAACTTAGAAAAATGCATCCCAAAGTGGCTCCGCTAGTCAAAGGGGAGTTAGAAAAACTCCCGAATGTTATCTTTATACAAGCTATTGATTATGCTGAATGGATCTCAAATGTAGTTCCAACTCACCAAGAAAGAAGCTACCAAAGTTAGGGTTTGCACAGACTTTAGAGATATTAACGCCGCATGCCCTAAAGATGACTTTCCTCTTCCAAACATGGACCAAATCATTGACTTCACTGCCGAAAGTGGGATGATGTCCTTAATGGACGGATTCTCCGGTTATAATCAGATCGGATAGCTCCTCGAAGACCAGAGCTAAAACAACCTTTATCACCCCCTGGGGTACCTTTTGTCGGAAAGTGATGCCATTTGGCTTAAAGAACGCCGGTGCAACTTATCAACGAGCTATGACCTACATTTTTCATGATATGATGCATGATATCCTACATGATTATGTGGATGATATTATAGCTCGCTCTATTATTGAAAATAATCATTTAGATGATTTAAGGAAAGTCTTTAATCGATTACGAGAATATCTCATTCGATTAAATCCAGAAAATGCATATTCGGAGTTAAATCCGACAAACTATTAGGGGTTTTAGTTTCTTTACGTGGTATTGAAATCGACCCTCTCAAGATTGCGGCCATCACCGATATGCCCGCACCGACTAATATATCTGAGTTACGAAGTTTACAAGGTAAGCTTCAAGCCATCCGTCGCTTCATCGATAAGCTGGTGGATAAAACCGGTCCCTTTCTTAAACTCCTTAAGAAGGATGTCCCCTTTAATTGGGATACCGAATGTAGAGAAGCTTTTGAACTTCTCAAACAATACCTCCTTAATCCACCTGTGCTTTCACCACCTAAATCCGATCGCCCATTTCTCCTATATATTTCAGCTTCGTATTCTCGCCTTAGGGGCTATGTTAGCCCAACTTGATGATGAAAAGCGAGAACGTGCTAATTATTATATTAGCCGAACCTTCATCGCTTATGAAACCCGCTACACAAAATTGGAAAAACTATGTCTAGCAGTCGTGTTTGCTACGCAAAAATTATGACATTATATGCTTAGCCAAAAAACTTATGTCATTGCTAAATATGATCCCTTAAGGTATCTCATGAGTCGACCTTATTTATCGGGTCGCACAGCCAAGTGGGTTCTTGCTCTAAGCGAGTTTGATCTCACATTCATAGGACAGAAGTCTCGTTAAGGGTCAAATCATAGCAGATCAATTAGTCGCTGCACCCTTAGAGTCTACCCATCCCCTCATCATCGAGTTTCCAGATGAATGCCTTCAATTAGAGGCAGACCATCCCGAACAATGGTCCTTATACTTTGATGGAGCCCGATGCATGAGTGGGGTCAGTGCGGGTATTATTTTAATATCTCCGCAAAAACATCTTATTCCTCTCGTCCTTCAAACCGACCTTTGCTTGCACCAACAATATCGCTGAGTATGAAGCTCTAATCCTTGGATTACGAGCTGCTCTAGCACTAAAAATTAAACATCTTTTAGTTTTTGGTGATTCCCAACTGGTTATAAACCAAATTAATGAAGTTTATCAAACCAGAGATGATAAACTGTGCCCATATAAGGCCTATGTTTTACAATTAATGTCCCTATTCGATCAAGTCACCTTGGAAGCTATTCCTCGAACTAGCAACCGTGCAGCTGATGCTATGGCCGCAGCTGCATCTCTCTTGCCCTTGGAGTTAGATGACGAATATGCCACTATCATTATTCGTCGACTCCAGGAACCCACCTCAAATAAGTCATGCTTAGAGCCTTTGGATGTGTTTCTAATCAATGAAACTACTCCCGAGCCTTGGTATACAGACATATTTGATTTTCTTCAAAATGGGACTTTCCCTGCCAATTCTAATAGAAACCAAGATCGGTTATTACGTCGACGAGCAAGTCGATTCGTAATAATTGGCAATACTTTATATAGGAGATCTTTTGAAGGTATCCTATTAAGATGCTTAAACTTAGAAGAGTCTAAATCAGCCTTGAGTGAAGCCCACGATGGATCTTGTGGAGGACACTTTAGTGGTAGTGTTATTGCTAAAAAGCTCCTTCGGATAGGATACTTTTGGCCTACCATGGAAACGGATGCACATGAATATGTGCACCATTGCGACAAGTGTCAAAAACATGCTGACCTTGTCCATGCGCCTGCACAAGAGCTGCAGGCTATTTCATCTCCATGGCCCTTTTCTAAATGGGGCTTGGATATTATTGGCAAAATCAATCCCGTGTCATCTGATGGACACAAGTTCATCATAATTGCCACCGAGTATTTCACGAAGTGGGTTGAAGCTATGCCTTTAGCTTCCTCGCACCGGCACACAAGTTTCTAAATTTATTTTTAATCAAATCATTTGCAGTGTTCGAAATTCCCGCCAATCTCATCTCCGATAATGGAACTTGTTTCAAAAATAAAGATGTTAAAAAATTATGTCAAAAATATAAGATTCAACATCGCTGGTCCACTCCCTATTATCCTCGTGGTAATGGTCAAGGTAAGCGTCTAACAAAACCCTAATCAAAATTCTCAAAAGATTAGTCAATAAACCGGCCGTGGATCGGCACATTCAATTATATCCACCTTGTGGGCCTATCGAACTAGTGTTCGAACCCCCACCGGAACTTCACCATTTGTTTTGGTGTATGGTGTCAAGCAGCTTTTTCCATTTGAATTGGAAGTTCCTTCTTTGGCTCGCTACTTCAAGATACCGAAGTAGGAGATGAATATCGTGTCGTGCGACTCGACCACTGGAACTCCTAGATGAAAAATGCATCAATGCTTTGGAGCATCTCCGTGCTTACCAAAACAAGCTTAAAAGATCATATGCTAAGAAAGTTCGTCATCGCTCCTTTGAGATTGGCGACCTTGTTTTAAAAGAAAATCAAAAAAATACAAATGCAACTAAGGAACTTAAAGGTAAATTCGAGCCCAATTGGCTTGGACCATACATTATTACTGCTAAATTTGAATCAGGAGCATATAAATTATCTACCTTAGATGGTAAAGAACTTAAAGAACCCATGAATATTTTGCATCTTAAACGTTACTATGCATAAATCTGGTCATTTCATCCATGTATATATTTGTTCAAAATTACTCTCTTGTATTTCTTTCAATTTATTCAAAAACATCAAAAATATTCATAAATCTCCAAAATCTTCAAAACTATCTATTGCATTTATTTAAAGCACTTGTTAAATTGTTTACTCAAAAACAAAAATCAAAATAAAAATCTAAAAACAGCTATATGCTTGACTCTTTCGAAACCAAAACAATATACAGAAGAAAGAGAGAGTCAACATTCTCCAAACTTCTCAAAAAATCATTTATATATATTTTCTTACAATTATTGCAGTTATATGTTTCAACTTATTTTGGGATAAATTAGCATTTATTTTGAATCCCTCACTTGCACACTCACAACAAATAAATATCTTGATTTTATCTGGCATGATTACTAATCTCTCTTATATCAAAGTTCACAAAATTCAATTAAATAAAGTTTGAGCATAGAGAATTGATCTTGTTATTTACTTAAACCAAGCACATCTTTTCACAATAAAATGATTATATTTGTAATTTCCATGTTTTGCTACATAGTAGAACTGATTTCTTGAGCGAAAAGTTTCCCCTGCTATCCTATCATGCACATGGTCTAGAATCTTTGAGAATTGGCAAAAGGACAAGCTCACCCCTACCTAGAATAAAAATCCCTTGCTCTACAGCTAATCCGAGCAAGTATCCCTAGCAAAAAAAAAGAAAAGAAAAGTTCAAGAAAAAGAAAAGAGAAAAGAAAAATGTTCTTTTATATCATTACAACAATGTTACAAGCATTATCAAGCAAAAGAAATACAAAAAGAAAAATAAGCAAAGTTCAAAAGAAAGCAAGAAAGCAATAAAATCCCTTTCCCTACCCTTTGAAAAGAAAAGAAGGGTTGATGAGCTTGAATCCCCGGAATTCTCAATTATTCGAAAACCGTGAGGTAAGCCCCATAACATGTGGTTTGTGCCCAACCTGCTTGGCCTTGGGTAACTCCTAGCATGGTGATATGTCTGTCACATTAGCGACCTTCTTTTGTACAGACCTATGTCTGCTTATGGATTAGCTAGCTTTTGATAATCCGATCTACATAGTAGCCTAGTATGGTTATATGCATCTACATCATGGTTAATGAACACTTATTTGGTTTCTTCAAATCACTTGTATCATAGTATCTTGCTCAAAACCGGTAAATGAACAATGCAATTGCACACACATTTGTATTTGAGAGATTTCGTGTATCATTATGATAAATCAAGATCAGAAATGAATTCACATATGCACATGGGATTCCTTATAAATCTAACTTTTGTCTTCAAAATAATTTGAAATATTATTTTTGCAACTTGTTTGGAATAAATCAAGTACAATTGTTTACCACAAAGACAACTATATAATAGAAAAATCAAAAATTTCTTTCAAACTATACAATCAAAACATATACATATATATCTGATTGACTTTCGCGACGATGGTATAGTTTCAAAACCCAAATTGAAATATTATGCCTAGCGCAAGTCCTCATTTTCATATTTTCTGTTCATCAAAAATCAACCATGCAATAAAACTATCTTTTTTGGATTTTCGCGATGATGGTATAAGTCTATACCTACATATTCTATGCCTAGCGCAAACCATTGTAACAATTTTTATTCCCCATTTATTCAAAAAATCATGAAAACCATATGGCTTAATTCATTATGTTACACAAATTATGCTTTTCCAAAGCAAACACATTTTCATTATTTCATGTCATTATGTCAACCTTTAATTTTGCAATGATGGTATAATTCCTAAGGAATTATCCAAAAAAATTTATCACCCTTAGGAATTTATGCCTAGCAAAAATCATTTTAAAACATCATTTCATGCACAAACATTTTTATGAAAATCTGAAAACAAACCATCATCATCATTATCATTTGCACTATCACAACAAAGTCTTAAGACAGTCTCTTAAGCACTCTTTTACTTTTAACAATATTTCTATCCTGGGATTAGCTTGACGACCGAGTGAGCAGCGACTCCGTGAAATGGTCTATAATAGCGACAATGTCCTTTGAAATTATTGTTAGAAGTCTCTTTTTATTTTTTATTTTTATCACATTTCATCATAAACAATCAATTTGTTACATCAGATTATTTTCATTTAAAAATATCACCATGACATTCAAATTATAATATCTCCAACGACATAATTACATCCAATTATCAAATCAATCAATCAAAACATAAAAGCATCATAAACATACACAAAGACACAAGTCATATGATCAAAAATATCTCATATATATATATATATATATCAACATATGTACATCATCAAAACTAGATTGGTATGCCACAATCTGTACCTCGGCATACTCAATCCTCTATCAAAAATAATCATATCATACAAATGTCAATCCCGCCCTCTAGCCTCGAGAGCCTCTCGAGCTCTCTACCTCATCTCCTCCCCCGCCCTAAGGTGGAGGAGGTGGCCCCATCGCCGTCTGTGTAGTCCTCGTCCTCGATCGAGACGTAGTCCTCGAGGACCCAATCCTGATAGGGTCAGCAATGCCGGCTGGCAACTGTACCCTTTGACCCTCTGGCACCATCTGGAAGTAGATGCCCTGGTAAAACATGGTCTGAGCAATCGACCGCGCCAGCTCCTATGTGCTCGCCCCTCCGCCCCGTGCCCTGAGGCATGCAATCTCATCCCGTAGCTGTGACACCTCAGCCCGGTGTCGTGCAGCCGCATCCTGTAGCGTCTGCACCTGAGCCCCGCAGACGATCTCTCTCCGCCCGGAGAGTAGCCATCTCGCTACTCTCTCCTCGTGTCCACACCCTTGCCCTTATCGGGCGATGGTGGCCTCTATGGAGATGGGGGTCTCACCTCCCTCCTCTCCCTCTCTCTCTGCCGCGGCCGCTCCTGTGCCTGTGGCCGCCTCACCTCTCTCCCGCCGTGACCCTGGGCTGCCTCCATCGCCGCCTAGCACCGCCTCCCTATCTGACGCACAACTGCGTGGATCGAACCCTGTGCCCTCGTCATCCGATGAGGGTGGATGCTTGCGTACCAGGCATCGTAGCCATCGGCTACCCTCGCATCGTCCCCATCCACCGGCCGGATGGGGGCATCATCTGTGTCCCGGCTCCAGAACCGCCGCATGTCCGGAGCCCCGCTAACCGTAGTGTTATCCCGGACAGTCCGAGAAAACTCGTAGTCTCTGAGGGATGGGATCCCCTGCTGTAGACCGAACTGCCTCAAAACTTGGTCGTACCTATGGAGCTCCACCTCTCCCCTCTCCATCCTCAGCCAAGAAACTCGCCTGATGCGAGCCAGCTCCCGTCCGTCCTCTGGCCACCCTGGATGCTCTCTCCATGGCCTCCAGGTGATCTGGTCCGGGACTAGGTCATCCAATAGCCTCCGGGACATCGACAGGTCGATCCGCCGCTGTGACCCTCTCCGGAGCCACCAATAGAAGACTCGGGGCCTCTCCCCGTCAACCCCTATCAGAGGAAGCCCTACCGGCCTCCGCACCGCAATGTGCTCCCAACACCAAAATTGTAGTAGCGATGTCATAACCAGACATCGGCCGCCCTTGTACACGACCCCATACAGATCCTGTACAACCGGCATAGAACAAAACTGCCCCAAGCAAACCTATAGCCGTGGTCTCTCATATCGTAGATCACATCTACGAGCATCCATGGCACCCTGCACCCGCTCTGGTGGCACAGCAGAAGTCCACCAACTACTCCAGCTAGCACCCGTGTGAGTGTAGATGCCCCAGGCATCTGGCGTAGTGCCTCGATGTTAACTCCGCCCTTCTCCAGGGCGAAGCTCGGGTCACCGCATAACCGTCCCATAGCGCGGCCCTGATTGGCCGTAGGAGTAATGAGCCGTCCTTGTATGGGGATTCTCAAAATCCTCCATACGTCCTCTAAAGTGGGAGTCATCTCCCCTGTCGGTAGCCGAAAACATGAAGACCCCGGATACCACCTCTCTGCTAGGGCCGTCAGTAGCCCCATGTCTGTAGATACTTGTGGCATTTCTGCCACATGCAGTAAGCCGGCCTGTGCCAGCTGATCTCGCTTTGCCTGTGTCAGAGCGGCCAAGTCGTCTCTCAAACCTCCATATTTCCATTCTCTGCTCTTTAGTAATCCTCTCTGCAAACATAAACAACAAAACAATAAACAATCATTAATCAACAATTCAAATAATCAATAATGCAAATTAAAAATTCAACTTTGTGCAATTGATGATATCGCCCACTATTGGACGATATCGTCCCAAATTTGAGCATAATCGTTTTCGATTTCGCAGTTCGAAATCGTCTCTAATTTGACTAAATCGTCCCCCTTTCGACGATTTTGCCCTCAGGCGAAATTGCCGAAATTGAGACGATTTCGTCGAAATCGGGACGATTTCGTCCCGACGACGTCGACGGCCCAAAAACGGCCGCGATGCTCAAAATTCATCTAAAATTCATCTAAAAAACATGTAAAGTTAAAATTAAAGCATTCTAGATCAGTCCGGACTCTTACCCATAGACCGCGCCGGACCTCTGTTGATCTATGCGTCGTCTCCACCATTTTTGCTTCCAGAGCTCTAAAACCAGAAAATGAACAAGAAAATGAATTAGGGTTTTACCCTATTTTTCTTAATTTTATTCAAAAATAATTTTTTTGCTTTTCCGCGTTTTTACCTCAAACGTTCGATTTGGGTAAAAACACGGAGGGGGCACCATAGTAAGTTGTCGTACGATTCGACCAAGAATCGTCGCCTAAAAATGGGAATAATTTTTGCTTTCTCGTAGATCGAGAAGAACTCATCTTTAACGCATTTTCTTCGAAAAATTCGCTAAAGAGGGGGCAAAATGTAGCACCCTAAAATTGGCGCAGTAAAAATGCAATAATTACATTCACCTTAGTAAATAATTTAAAATTCAAATTTAACCTCCCAAACCGCCCGTTAACCGTCGGGAAATCCGTTTCCCCCTTTTCCGCGCCATTTTTAGAGGTTGTTTTGACCGTTTGACGATATCGTCGCCGATCAGACGATATCGCCCTGCATTTGACGATTTCGTCTGGACTAGGACGTCCAAACGATCTTGTCGCAAAACGATTTTGCAAAGTTGGAATTTGTTCCAACGGGTCTCCAATCTGGGTAAGCGTGTCTGCGCCGTTGGGACCCTCCCCCCGTTGGAGATCTCCCAAATTGGGATGATCTCCAACCTCCTAACTACTCCCCTAAGCCTATTTAGTCTCTAGGATTTTCCCTTCCCAACCCCTGGCCGAAATTCTCTGCAATTCAATTCCATATACGTTAAATCATCTCTATCTTGCACTTGCACTAGTTCCACATCAATTTTGTTGCAGGTACAACACTGTTTTTCAGCCGGAGCCAACACCTATCGTCGTCGACGAACCTGTTCAGATCGGAGGCGAACCTGTCGAATTCGAGGCGATTTCGTATTGATGCGAGACGATATCGACTGCAATCCGTATTAAGGCAATCGTGCTCGAAGTTTGCGATCCTCAACCCTTTTTCTGTCATTTTATTCAGTGTTTTATATTACCTTGCATTTGGAGTTCACCCATTTAGATTAAGTGCATAATTAAATCTTAATTATCATCAAATTAGCACAATTCATTTCTGTTTCTGTGTTTAAGTTGCAATTTGATAACATTGCTGCCGTTTTATATCATTTCCTCTCGTTAGCACCGTAGTATTTTTTGTATTTTGCATCTATTTTCGCTTTGCGTGTCTCGACGAATTCGTCCGACGAATTCGTCAGATCTCAGACGATCTTGTCTGATTGCAGATGATTCTGTCGAATCTCAGACGATCCAGACTACTTCAACATCAAAATCTTCTTCAGACATCCGGATCAGGTATTCCTCATCTTGCATTTTGTACTCTCTCTGTTTCTCGTCTTTAAATCTATTTTCTGTATTCATTGAACTTGCATTTTCATATAGATTAATATAGATTCATTCGGCCAAACCTAGGATATGAATGCTTAAGGTTAAAACGAACACATTTAAACACATTCCAAAACCTAGGCGTGGAAACTGCCATCAAATGTTTCCTGGTGAACCCACCATCCATCGAAAAATCATCAAAATACACCTCCCTTGAGAGGCGGGACCTTCGCAAAGTCCTCTCAGTCCGAGGTACCGCACCATCCTTTTCCCATCCTCCTTCCGGCGCGGATCCTATAGCCTAAAGGTAGGGATGCAAAAAATTTGGAGCGATACACTCTTATATCCTGTATCCCCTGGTGGATCTATCGCCTTTGAGATATGTGTCCACCCCGAGTACGAGGACCTGGTCTTATCAAAGATGCCTGGGTAACCGACTGCTCCTGCTAACTAGCTACGTGATGCTGTATAAAAACTCGATCAAGCACCCACAACACTACACTCCTACCTGGTATCAAATGAGTAATATGGATACTAGCATACCACTATTGATATCGATCAGTAACCCCAACATCATCCCCAGTCGTTGTCTCTACTGTAGCATTATCAAAATTTGAATCCAAAAACTCTACCAAGTTGGAAGCCCCACTAAGTGTGGTAGGATCACGAGTAGACCTGGAAAAAGTGACATTATTATACTGAGGAATATCCTACCAAAGCCCAAAATGTAGTTGCACCCAATCAAATCAGTGCAACTATACCTCCCCCTCATGCATCCATAGCCAAATAGTTGGTCTGATTTGGGCCAGCTCAAAAGCATCCTCTTGTTATCCTAGAAGCCCTCTCCATGGCCTCCATGTAATGTCATCAACCAATAAGTCATCTATGAGCCATCGCATAACGCTTAGGCTAGCTCATCTCCCACGTACTCCCTATAGAGGCCAATAAAATACCCTAGGTCTGTCATTAGCCACCCCAGGCTGGTAATATGTCACCCTAATAAGAGTAAGTCCTCTAGGTAACTGGATAGCTATGTGCTCCCAACACCACACCTATAGAAATGATGTCAAAATGAGGTCCTTGCCCCTCTTGTAGACTACTCTATGCAAAAATCTATATAGTCTACATAGGAGGAAGGAACCCCAAGTAAAGCGGAGCCTCTAGTATCTCATGTCACGGATGACCTCTGATAAGGTCCAAGGTAACTACATCCCACTGAGATGGCACAAAATTAGCCCACTCACAACCCCACTCAACAGCACTATCAATCGAGAGACTCCCTTTGCCCTGCTAAGTCTCTCTAGCAGAACTCCTCCCTTCCTCAATAGGAAGCTAGGATCTCTCATCAATAGATGCATAGTCTAGCCTTGGTTGCTAGATGCGGCAACCCGAGAACCCTATAGTGGCAACCTCAAAATCTGCTAGACATCCTCTAAGGTAGGAGATATCTCCCCTGTAGATAGCCGAAAGCAAGAGGACTCTGAATACCATCTCTCTATTAACTTTATCAGCAGTCGCATGTCTTTGCCAATATGTGGTATTTTTGCCACATGTGCGAGACCCACCGCCTATAGAGTAGCCCGCTTGTCATCTACGAGAGCATCTAAGTTTGCTTGTAAGGTAGCATACCTCCACTCCCTATTCTTTAACTCAACCATCTGTCAAAAATAATAAAAAAATAAAATCAAAAATTTGTGATTGAATTAAAAAATGTAAAATTAGATAAATAGAGTGCAAACTCGTATCAAAACTAATGATATCATACTGATTTTGCGATATCGTATTTGATTCTGCGATATTGTATCATATGATATCACTCATATCGATACGATATTGATGAAATCGTATCAATTTTCCCAATATCGTACCATACGATATTGCAAATTTTGCAATTAGGGCTACGTGATGGCAATCGTGCCCTAAAAATCTAAATTTAATAAAAATTTAACAAAAACATGCAAAAATCTAAGTTAGAGGAAAAAGAAAATGCATACCCGGAGTGCTCCATCTCCTATTCGAACCAAATCGGCGCGATGTGAAGCTCCTACCATGTTTTTCTCCAGAACTTTGAAAAGGTAAAAAGCAAATGAATTACTTTTCATGTTATTTTTCTTATTTATTCATTTTACTCCTAATTTTCGAGTTTTTATCCAAACGTCAATTTGGATATAAAAACTCGAAGGGGGTACCATAAACATCCTATTTCAAAAAAACTTGCATTAAAACTTAAATTCATCAACGAAAATTGCAATAAAATTTTATTTTCTCATAAAATATGTTGCACTTTTCTTTAACGCAATTTCTTCCAAAATTGCGCTAAAGAGGGGGCAAAATGTAGCACCTTAAATTTGACCTATTTGCATAAAAACATAAAAATATTGGAAAAAATTTATGTTTACATTTATCACCTCAAAATTTGTGCTGCTCTGACAAGATCATACTACGATTAGCAAAATCATAGTACGACCTTTGAAATCATATCACAATATCAGTCTTACGATCCTTGCGATCGACGTACGATATCGTTGATCGTAATACGATCTTGTTTAAAAACAAAAAAATTAAAATGGAAAATGACAAAAGCTATTCAAATTGGTTTTTGCCTCCACTTGTGTAACTGCACAGGATTTGTGAGATCGGATCCATTCGGTTTCGCCCAACTTGGAAGAAGTTGCAACAATCCAACCTCCTCCCTATTCTGGACACTCCTCCTTGCCTATTTAACCAAACCCCTCCCTCCGTAAATTCTCCTGGCTCTCTGCACTTAGGAAAACTTAGTTTAATTATGTATTCTAGCACTCGTTATTTCATTATTTGCTTGTAGGATCAGAGTATTTCATCGCATATTGGAGGATTTCGTTGCATATCGAAAGATAAGATAGTGCGATCGTAGTAAGAACATGCAGGTTCAAGATACTATCTTGCCTAGAACGCTACGATATTTTTTGCAATTTACTTGGGGGCAACTCCGAGTTTTGGTTTACGTATTCTGGCCTTTCTTCTTTTGATTTATATTTCATTTAACATTTTTATCATAGGACATATTAGATTAAATCATCTACATTCTTGGAGTTCACCTAAAATCTCATGTAATTGCATGTTTTAGGTAATTAGATGCATTTTTTTATCAATTCTTGTTATTGTCATTGTTCAGTAGTGTTTAATAGATCAGAATCATATTTGCAAAGATAAATAGGATCATAAATTTTTGTTCTTTACCCTCTATCCATGCATTTATTGTCTCCTATCAAAATCGTATTTGTTTGTTTATGATCAAAATATGATCTCACTGATCATAATACGATATTGTGAAATTGTAATACGATATCACCCTGCATTATACGAAACTAGACTGCTTACAAATTTTAGAATCTACATCAAACATCCGGATACAGGTAAGGTTTAAAATATCTTCATAGGCATTGCATCAATTTATACATTATGTTTTCCATATTCTTTTGTGTACATTTGAAGTTAAAATTGCATGTAGCTTAGTTTAGTTTGCATATTGGCCAAACTTAGGTACATGTGATTTGAATAAAAATAAACCATTAAAACAAATCCCGAAACCTAGGCTCGGAAACAACCAAAAATGTTTCTTGGTGAACCCAAAACCCATTCGTCGAAAAATCACCATATATAGAAGGTACGATTAAGTACCTCTCTTTTGAGGTGTAGACCACTCATTCTCCTATTCCCCTCTAAGATGCGGATCCATCAGCCTTGAGGAAAGGAGTGCGAGAATTTTTTGTCTACATATTTCTACCCCTTAGAGTTGGGCCCAAGATCTTAGATAATTTGTTCTATGTAGTGCCTTGCCCTACATATTTTAATCTACTTCTCGAACGTCCTTGGATTTATGCAATGGACATTCCTTCTACTTTTCATCATTGTTTAAAATTCAAATTTAAAGATCAATTTATCATCATTTTGGGTGATCCTCATCCATTTGAATATTGTTCACCAATTGAACAAGATCCATTTGATTCAAACTCATCATATTTCTCATCTCACATAACTAAATAATTTAAAAATTCTAATGTTAGAGGAACCAATAATCAGCGTATCATCACAGGAACAGGTCAATCCTTTTCTTCAAGAACCTTTTTGGATATATCTCATCAAGGTTTGGAGTGGAATAATCTGGTTCAGGGATTGCCTTCTCTCTCTTTGTTTTGCAATATCATAACTTTGGTGCACCCTAAGCTAGTGCCTCCATGGATGGTAAATAACTTAAAGAGCCAATGAACATAATGCGTCTTAAAATATATTATGCACGATCCATCATTTGCATTGCATTTTGTATAGATCATATTGCATTTGGTTTGCTTGCTCATAACTGCTTGATCATATAGATTTTTGGGGACTTTGCGATAGTGGCAAGTGATGACACCTAGTTAGGTCATAGTTCACATGTATTACACTCTCACTAGGGCTATGATGCCTAGTGAAGTCCCCAACCTAGGGCTCATGCATCTTCATCCTTTTATTCTCTTCTCTTATTTTCTCTTTTCTTCTTGTATTCCTTGACTTCAAAAGTTTTTACAATGACCATCAATTCTCTCTAAAGTTAAGGAATAAAATTCTCCTCTAGGTGTATCATTATTCTTTTACATGTTTTCTTTCTTCTCTTTCATCAAGACAAGGATACACATCCTTCGTTTGATCGCTCATCTTTGATTTCTTCTTTGTTCTCTTCTTCTTCTCTCTTATTTTGCTTAGTTTGCTTTATCCATTCACATGATGCACACATCACAGCCCTATTAGGGTAGAATTCACTAATACATTAATTGCACACACAACACATCCCATATAGGATAGCTTCATGGCCACATGCAAGGGGTAACCTACATCTCATCCTTTTGTGAGCATACATCCCAACATGTATCTTTTGTCCATTTTTTCATCTAACCATATTAGCGATCATTGTACCCATAGTAGGTCATGCTCCACATTTTACCATCTATCCATCTTAGCGAGTTCTACATCCATAGCAGGTACAAATCCACTTTTCCATATTTGCAGACCTTACAGGATAACTTCATGGCCACATGTGAGGGGTAGCCTCCATTTCTATTAATCACAAGCATACATCCTTATTGGTCTTGTCTTTTCTCTTCTTCTCTTTGACCCCTTTGGAGCTATGTTTTCTTCATTTTCACTTTTTCCTTCGATTTTTTTGCTTCTCCTCTTTTTGTCTTGTCATATTTTCTTTCATTGCATTCCATCTTTGCATTCATGTTAGCTTGCATTTTAGGTATTTTTGTTAGTTATATTTGTTAATTCATTTAGTTAATTCCATCATGCATTGCATCCATTATGTTTGTGCTCATAATAACTCATTAATTAAAACATAAATATAATAATAAAATCAATCACACATCAACTCACACATATTCTTTATTTGTTATTTTCTTCTTGTTTTATGTCTTCTTTTCTCTCTTCTCTTTCTTCTTCTATTCTTCTTCTCTTTCTTATTTTGTTCTTCTTCTCTTTCTTCTTCTATATCTACCATTCTGATTTTCATTAGGAATTTGATATTCCTTTTGAAACTTGAGGAGGAACCTTGCCCTGAGAGGCATTAATGTCCCTAAAGCCTCATTTTGAATGCAAAACAAGAAAGTGTATGGAATGACATCGTTTCTGCACCACTCCTTTCTTCTAAACTAGTCATCCCATTTTTTTTTGGTGCTCTTCTTATAGGCATCTACATATTTCTTTGATGCATTTATTGTTGAGCAAGTTGCAGCAAAAGTATTGTCATTGCTGTCAACACAGTCAGACATATCAGTTCTTCAGAGTATTTGTTGAGCAAGTTGCAGCAAAAGTATTGTCATTGTTGTCAATACAGTCAGACAGATCAGTTGATGAAGTGGACAGGAGTTAAGAGGTTCCAGTTGATGAAGTGGATAGGAGTTAAGAGGTTCTTCAGAGTATGTACAATGGTTTTCCAAAAGATAGAAGTGGCCCATATACTAAAAATCAAAAGAAAATCACAAGGCAGAAAATTGTCGCGATATCGCGACATGTTGGCAAGAAAGAAAACTGTCGCGATATCATGACATGTTGGCAAGAAAGAAAAACTGTCGTGATATCGCGACATGTTGAGAAGAAATAAAACTATCCCGATATCACGACATGTTTGGAGAGAAAGAGCAAGCAAGAAAAATTGTCGTGATATCACGACATGTTTGGAGAGAAAGAGAAAGAAAGCAAAATTGTTGCGATATCATGACATGTTCAGAGCGAAAGAGCAAGAAAGAAAAACTATCACGATTTTGCGACATGTTGGACGAGAAAAAGACAAGAAGAAAAAGTGTCGTGATTTCGTGACATATTGCAAGAGAAATAGGAGAGAGAAAAAGATGTCACGATTTTGCGACATGTTTCATTTTCGCGGTCCAAAGTGAAGAGAAAGAGGAGAGAGAAAAAGGTGTCGCGATTTCGTGACATGTTTCATTTTCGTGGTCCAAAGCGAAGAGAAAGAGGAGAGAGAAAAAGGTGTCACGATTTCACGACATGTTTCATTTTCACGATCCAAAGCGAAGAGAAAGAGGAGAGATAAAAAGGTGTCACGATTTTGTGACATGTTTCATTTTCGTGGTCCAAAGCGAAGAGAAAGAGGAGAGAGAAAAAGGTGTCACGATTTCGCAACATGTTTCATTTTTGCGGTCCAAAGCGAAGAAATATTGTACGGACGAAAAAGTGTCACGATTTCGCGACATATTGCAAGGAAGGTTGTACGGACGAAAAAGTGTCGCGATTTCGTGACATATTGCAAGGAAGGTTGTACGGACGAAAAAGTGTCGTGATTTCGTGACATATTGCAAGGAAGGTTGTACGGACGAAAAAGTGTCACGATTTTGTGACATATTGCAAGGAAGATTGTACGGACAAAAAAGTGTCGTGATTTCGCGACATGTTGCAGGAGAGAGAGTCCGAGAGAAAAAGTGTTGCGATTTCACGACATGTTGTAGGAGAAAGAGTTCGAGAGAAAAAGTTTCGCGATTTCGTAACATGTTGCAGGAGAGATATTTCGAGAGATAAAGTGTCACGATATCGCGACATGTCGGGTTTTCACGACCCAAAGGCAAGAGAGAGAGCCCAGGAGAAAAAGTGTCGCGATATCACAACATGTCGCATTTTCGTGACTTAAGGAGGAGAGAGAAAGTAAGAAGGTAGAAGTGTCACGATATCGCGACAAAAGTAAAGAAGAAGAGTACAGAGGTGAAAGTGTCACGATATCGCGACATATTGTTTTTTTGCGGGTGCAAAGCCAAGAAGAGGACAAAGAGGTAGAAGTGTCACGATTTCACGATAGGTCACTTTAGCATGAGCAAAGAAGAGAACCTAGTCGAAATAAGATATGTGATAGTTAACTGGAGTTATACGGCAGTTACAGGTGCAATTGTAGAAGAAATTCATGCAGATAAAGTAAGAAGAGTTAACTAAAGTCAGTACGTCAGTTACAGGTGTAGTTACAGTGAAAACGCATGCATGCACAGAAAAGAAAGTGAATAGTCTCTAAGGAGAATACGAAAAGTCATGACCAAGAAGACGAACAGTCATGGTAAAGGTATATGTGTCAATTCACTGCATGTAACATAATGGCTACTCTATATATACAAAAGGAGTTACATAATGGCTACTCTATGTATACAAAAGGAGTTACATATAAAAGGCGTTACAATTGACAAGTGGCATATGTGAAATGAAAGAAGGAGTTACAACTGGAGTTACAAAGAGACAATTTTGTTATAAAAGGAGGTTTGCGTGGAGAATTAAAGTGTTACAGAGATAGAGGGAAAAAGTGCTGCAAAAAGGAGAGCTGAAAGAGTGCAGTAAGAAGCGCAGCAAGACGACTTGTAAGAGGGCCATAAAAGTGCAGTAAGCAGAGCCGTAAGAGTGTGTGCTATTTTGGTGAATAGCAAGAGAGGTTGGGTTAGCAATAGACCAGTTAGGGTCTTGTATAAGAGAAGGCATATTTATGTCAAAATTATAGTTTCAAAATTGCAGTCCAAGTTGGTGCTTGGAATTAGGGGTTGGTGCTCCTTTCTGTTGGTGCAAATAAATTAGGGGTTGGTGCTCCTTTCTGTTGGTGCAAATAAATTAGGGGTTGGTGCTCCTTTCTGTTGGTGCAGATAAATCAGGGGTTGGTGCTCCTTCTAGTGGGTGCTGGTAAATTGATTATAAAATTGATATTTTGCAAAGGCTGGATTTGGATGGGAGTCTAAGCAGTCATTTTTGAGGAGTAGCCAAAACTGGTGAACCTCGTTACTTCTTGTGTTGTGTGATGCTCTCTTGTGATACTTGAATTATCTGATTTAAATATTCATTGTTTCAGTATTAAGAGTTATAGATTTGAATTTAAATAGCTACACTGATTCACCCCCCCTCTTAGTTTCATTGTGAGACTAACAATTGGTATTAGAGCCAAGTTTCTAAACAAATATTAACCAGCTAGGGTGATCTTGGATTAGTACGCAATGGCAGGTGGTGAAGGCTTCTCATCAAACAAAGCACTATTGTTGGACGAAACTAATTACTCATTTTGGAAACTCAGGATGCAGACATAACTTTGTGCTTTGGGATATGACATTTGGGATTCAGTAGATAGTGGATACACAATACCCACCACTCCTCCAACCGATGCTTCCGATAAGAAATTTTTTGAGAATAACTCTAAAGCCAAAAATGCTATCATGTGCGGTTTGGTAGACAGTGAACTGATAAATATTATGAGTTGTAAAATGACAAAGGACATGTGGGAAAAACTAAAGAGCATTCATGAAGGATATGGCAAGATCAAGGAGGCCAAGTTACAAACGCATTGAGCTCAATTTGAAGTATTAAAGATGAATGACGATGAGAACATAGAGGCATACATGTTGAGAGTCAATGGAATCATTAATGCGATTAGAGGACTCACCAAGGAAATGGAAGATGTTGTCGTCGTGAAAAAGGTACTAAGATCTCTTCCTCAAAGATTTGATTCTAAAGTTTCAGCAATAGAAGAGGCCAAAGATCTAAATACTTTTAGTATGGATGAGATGCATGGTTCTTTGAATGCATATGAGATGAGAATAGGAAAGACTAAACCCACAGACAGAGAAGCTACTTTTAAAGCACATAAAAATATAAAAGCAAAGCAAAAATCTGAGAAAGAAGAGACATCAGATGAAACAGAAGCCAACTTTGTTCGAAAACTAATAAGGGGAAAAGGAAAATACAGAGGAAAGTTATCGTTTAAATGTTTCAAGTGTGGAGGCGTTGGGCATGTTGTAGCTAAATGTCCACTTAATGAGAAGGACGAAAGTGATGAAGGATCGCACCAAAAAAGAAGTAACTGGAAGAAAAAGACAAATTTCAGAAACGACAACTTCAAGAAGAAAAGTTTCATCTCCAAGAATGCCAGTTCATCAAAAGACAGCTTCGATGAGGATTCTGAAGAGGAAACAGGTGAAGCCCTTTTTATGGAATTTGAAGAAGTAAAGTTAGAAAAGGAAGAAGTGAATTTTGAAGTATATGATGAAAACCTTGAGGCTGAAGTAGATCTAGAAGGTGATTTGATCACTGCACTTGAAGCGTTGGGCTTAGAAAGGAAAAAGAACAAAAGACTGTCCAAGAAGTTGGAATAATATGGGGATAATATTGAAGATCTCTTCTTACAAATTCATAAAGCCAAGAAAATAGAAGAATATTTGAAGTCACAAATCAATGAGAGAGAGATTGTTTGCTGCAAACAAGAAGAGGAGATTGTGTCATTGAGGAAACAACTAGAAGAGGCCAATACAAATCTCAAATTTGAGAAGAGCACAAAGTTGTTAGATAAAATTATAAGACAACAAAGAAGCCCCATGTGCAAGCTTGGTCTTGGATGTGAAGCTGAACAACCTTCATCTTCTAAATTTGCAGAGAAGAAGAAATCCACTGTTGAAGGATCAAAGCAAGAAAAGCTTGAAGTTGAATCCTCAAAAGGAAGAAAATCTCAAAGGAGATCTATAGCAAAGCAACCACAACAAAAGAGGTTCTATCACTCTCACTCTATTCATAATAATGCTTTTAATGGCTATTATTTTAGATGCAACCATTATGGTCACAAGGCAATTTATTGTGGATTGAATAATAGTTCAAAGAGTTATGCTGGAAGAAATACATCTGTTACTCCGGTTGAACACCATGTGCAATGTTTTAAATGTAATGGTCATGGGCACATAGCAAGGTCTTGTCCAAGAACTTTTGTATCTAATCTAAGGCAAGATAGTAGATTTCATTAGACACAAAGAGTGCAACACAGACAGGGAAGAAATCATGTGCATCAAAGAAAGGAAAATAATCATCCATCAAGGATGTACAAGAGACAACCACCCAAGAGAAATGTTCAAGTTCATGAAAAGGTTCAAAATAGGGATGCAATTGAAAACTTCAACCCAAGTTCAAGAAATACTGGAGAAAGAAAGAAGAGAGGAAATCGTGTCTCCTTGGACCGAAGGAGATTACTCCTCTATTGCACTAAGCAGCTCCAAGAAACACATCCTCAAGGGGAGCAATGTTAAAATTTTATATTAATGCTCCTATGTATTTGTGTATCTGAGGATGAAAGGAAAGTAGTCGGGGAGTTGTCATATAGTTGTCAAAATGTGTTTCAGTTCATGTATATGTTTGTGGAGATAGTATCAAACTGATGTGCTTTAGCAGAACAACATGGTGAACAACTAGGTTTTTGATGCAGAAGCTGATAGGCATTATCTGAGATAGAACATGCAGCATAGGTTGACGTGTCATGGAAGCATAAGCTGGCAGGTGCTAGTTTTGAAGCCTGTAACATTCCCAATATGCAGATAAAACAGAATTCGTGTTGTGTGTGGGAAGGCGTGCATTTCTTAACCAAAAATACAATACATCATTTGGTATAAGAGAGCATTAATTTTCTCTAAAGAAGTAGCAGTTATCAAAGAGATGCCAGAGTCAAAGCAAATAGTGGCACTAGCACCAAGTTGGTCAAGAGTGCCAAGTGGCATATGCAAGGCAGAGACATTGAGAGAATAGCACCCAGGTGGTGAAGCATCAAGGAGGACAAGATGCCTATGCAACTAAGAAAGTCTTGCATTATTTGAGAAATGCGAGATATTGCCCAAGGAATCCCTTGATCGTAGCGAGGAGAAATGCTCCCTGGAATCACATGAATAATGTTCGTCTAAGACATTGAGTAGCCTTGACATATTTCCTAGCAAGAAGTAGAATACCAAGAGTTGATGACGATGCGAAGATTGAGTTTCCAATGCTAGATGTAACGGTCCACTGTCAATACCTACGCAGGCGATAAAAACATTCATGGTAGCCGTTAGAAACCAGAGACATTGAGCTGCACAATGGATGCAAGGCAAATTCATTAGTCATGGAGGAGGTGACAGTCAAGAGGCCAAAGAAAATTGTGGAGAGTGTCGATGATAAAGTTGATGAAGTGGATTTGATTTGAGATTGCCATTCATTGTTGAGTTCATTTTGAGTACTACTTGAGCATGATTGATTGAGCCTTTGAGAAGGCCTTTGGGAAATAGTTGTGGTACAGTGTTTGATGCTTACACAGAGTTGGTTGATACATGTTTCGACTAGGGTCTGTGATAAAGGGATGTTCATTAAGGTGATTGGTTGAGTTGAGTTGAGATTGGGATTTGAGTATAGAACATATTGAGTCTCTAACAATTCTCTTTATGCTTCTATGAGATCTAGTTGATATATTTATTGAGCATTAAGTATAGAACATATTGAGTCTCTAACAATTCTTTTTATGATTCTATAAGATCTGGGCAAGTTCTTGGTGAGCTTGCTAGAGCAGGTTCTCTGTGAGCCTATTGACAGAGTACAGCGGACAGAGTCTCAACGGATAGAGATCCAGCAGCCAACACAGTTGAAGATAGATCTGAGTGAGGGACCACATTCTCAGGGGGAGCATTTATATATTTGATTATCTTTTTGCTCATGTTTGTAATTTTTGCCAACTGCATTAATTTGTGCCTGAGAATATTATGCATGGACTCAGGGGGAGTCTGCAGCAACCCTTTGGTATTATTGTCAAAGGGGGAGAAGAATTACAAGAATTATAGGAGATTGCATGAGTGTTGCCAACAATTCCAAAGGGGGAGATTGTTGAGCAAGTTGCAGCAAAAGTATTGTCATTGTTGTCAACACAGTCAAACAGATCAGTTCTTCAGAGTATTTGTTGAGCAAGTTGCAGCAAAAGTATTGTCATTGTTGTCAATACAGTTAGACAGATCAGTTGATGAAGTGGATAGGAGTTAAGAGGTTCCAGTTGATGAAGTGGACAGGAGTTAAGAGGTTCTTCAGAGTATGTACAGTGTTTTTCTAAAATATAGAAGTGGCCCATATACTAAAAATCAAAAGAAAATCACAAGGCAGAAAACTGTCACGATATCACGACATGTTGGCAAGAAAGAAAATTGTCGCGATATCACGACATGTTGGCAAGAAAGAAAAACTGTCGCGATATCACGACATGTTGAGAAGAAAGAAAATTGTCGTGATATCATGACATGTTTGGAGAGAAAGAGCAAGAAAGCAAAACTGTCGCAATATCGCGACATGTTTGGAGAGAAAGAGCAAGAAAGCAAAACTGTCGCAATATCGCGACATGTTTGGAGAGAAAGAGCAAGAAAGAAAAACTGTCGTGATATCGTGACATGTTCGGAGAGAAAGAGCAAGAAAGAAAAACTATCGTGATTTCGTGACATGTTGGAAGAGAAAAAGACAAGTAGAAAAAGTGTCACGATTTCGTGACATATTGCAAGAGAAAGAGGAGAGAGAAAAAGATGTCGCGATTTTGCGACATGTTTCATTTTTACGGTCCAAAGCGAAGAGAAAGAGGAGAGATAAAAATGTGTCATGATTTCGTGACATGTTTAATTTTCATGGTGCAAAGCGAAGAGAAAGAGGAGAGAGAAAAAGGTGTCATGATTTCATGACATGTTTCATTTTCACGATCCAAAGCGAAGAGAAAGAGGAGAGAGAAAAAGGTGTCGCGATTTCATGACATGTTTCATTTTTGTGGTCCAAAGCGAAGAGAAATAGGAGAGAGAAAAAGGTGTCGCGATTTCGTGACATGTTTTATTTTCGCGGTCCAAAGTGAAGAAAGATTGTACGAACGAAAAAGTGTCATGATTTCATGACATATTGCAAGGAAGGTTGTACGGACGAAAAAGTGTCGCGATCTCGCGAAATATTGCAAGGAAGGTTGTACGGACGAAAAAGTGTCGCGATCTCGCGACATATTGCAAGGAAGGTTGTACGGACGAAAAAGTTTCGCGATCTCGTGACATATTGCAAGGAAGGTTGTACGGACGAAAAAGTGTCGCGATTTCGTGACATATTGCAAGGAAGGTTGTACGGACGAAAAAGTGTCGCGATTTCACGACATATTGCAAGGAAGGTTGTACGGACAAAAAAGTGTCATGATTTCGTGACATGTTGCAGGAGAGAGAGTCCGAGAGAAAAAGTGTTACGATTTCATGACATGTTGCAGGAGAAAGAGTCTAAGAGAAAAAGTGTCACGATTTCATGACATGTTGCAAGAGAGAGAGTCCAAGAGAAAAAGTGTCGCGATATCGTGACATGTCGGGTTTTCGCGACCCGAAGGCAAGAGAGAGAGCCCAGGAGAAAAAGTGTCACGATATCGCGACATGTCACATTTTTGCGACTTAAGGAGGAGAGAGAAAGTAAGAAGGCAGAAGTGTCACGATATCACAAAAAAAGTAAAGAAGAAGAGTACAAAGGCGAAAGTGTCGTGATATCACGACATGTGTTTTCGCGAGTGCAAAGCCAAGAAGAGGACAACGAGGCAGAAGTGTCACGATTTCACGACAGGTCACTTTGGCACAAGCAAAGAAGAGAACCTAGCCGAAATAAGATATATGACAGTTAACTAGAGTTATACGGCAGTTACAGGTGCAGTTGTAGAAGAAATTCATGCAGATAAAATAAGAAGAGTTAACTGAAGTCAGTACATCAGTTACAGGTGCAGTTACAGTGAAAACACATGCATGCATAGAAAAGAAAGCGAATAGTCTCTAAGGAGAATACGAACAGTCATGACCAAGAATATGAATAGTCATGGTAAAGGTATATGTGTCAATTCGTTGCATGTAACATAATGCCTACTCTATATATACAAAAGGAGTTACATATAAAAGGCATTACAATTGACAAGTGGCATATGTGAAATGAAAGAAGGAGTTACAACTGGAGTTACAAAGAGACAATTTTGTTATAAAATGAGGTCTGCGTGGAGAATTAAAGTGCTGCTAAGATAGAGGGAAAAAGTGTTGCCAAAAAGAGTGAAAGTGCTGCAAAAAGGAGAGTCGAAAGAGTGTAGTAAGAAGCGCAACAAGAGGGCTATAAGAGGGCCATAAAAGTGCAGTAAGCAGATTTGTAAGAGTGTGTGCCGTTTTGGTGAATAGCAAGAGAGGTTGGGTTAGCAATAGACCAGTCAAGGTCTTGTATAAGAGAAGGCATCTTTATGTCAAAATTATAGTTTCAAAATTGCAGTCCAAGTTGGTGCTTGGAATTAGGGGTTGGTGCTCCTTTCTGTTGGTGTAGATAAATTAGGGGTTGGTGCTCCTTTCTGTTGGTGTAGATAAATTAGGGGTTGGTGCTCCTTTCTGTTGGTGTAGATAAATCAAGGGTTGGTGCTCCTTCCAGTGGGTGCTGGTAAATTGATTGTAAAATTGATATTTTGCAAAGGTTGGATTTGGACGGGAGTCCAAGCAGTCATTTTTGAGGAGTAGCCAAAACTAGTGAACCTCGTTACTTCTTGTGTTATGTGATGCTCTCTTGTGATACTTGCATTATCTGATTTAAATCTTCACTGTTTTAGTATTAAGAGTTGTAGATTTGAATTTAAATAGCTACACTGATTCACCCCCCCTCTCAGTGTCATTGTGAGACTAACATTTTTTGGGCCATAAATGCATCAAAGAGGGGTTAAAATGTAGACATGGAAAATTAATCCACTTAAGTGAATCATTTTCTTTAGATCCCTAGTTTTCCCCTTAGAAAATTAGGGTCTTATTTGATCCAAATTTTCCTCCATAAAATATTCTCTTTTCCTCCTAAATCCTATATTATTGGATCAAGCTCGAAAAGAGCTTTCCAATGGTATATGATATATTCCATTTTGACACTGTTTGGTCCCCCAAAGTTTCAAAAAACTGCACATGGGTCTAGTTGTGAAATCGTGATCGACCCTTATGAGGTGCGATTTCACCTAGCTAGGGTTTTCTGTTAGAAAATCCTAATTTTTCAATTTGATATCTTTTAGACATCATATTTTCTTAGTTTTTCCTATCCATTCTTCTTTCAAATCCTGTATAATTAAATAGAGCATTTGAAGTCTTCTTTTTCACAACACAACAAGACATTCTTTCCAAGTGATTTTGCAAGTGCTCAAATCAAGTTTCTAAATAATCCAAGTGGTTTACTGAAGCTTTCTAACCATTGTGGAGTCTCTTTTCTACTGCATTGTTTGTGTGATTCATGTTTTTTTGTGGGCAAGTGTTGAAGCCCTAAGGAGGAATTTGCTACTTGGAGGTCTCCATCCTTTGGTCTGTTTTTTTGCTAACACTAGGTTGTTTTTGCTCTTCTACATTTGCATATTAGTTAGATTTTTATTTTGCATTAGTTCACTTGCATCATTCAAGGTTTTTTTTCCTCTGTTGCGATATCATGCTTGATAATTTTGAGATGTGATTTTGCTATTCTAAAAAATCATGGTCGCTCTATACAGGTCATGATTTCACACAAACTAGGATGGGGGGCTATCTACTGTCACCAAATCCTAGGTTTGCATTTCATGTTGTATTATTAGCATAGTAGTACATTTGTTCTTTTTTCATCATACTATTTTGTTGCATTATATTCTGCTTGTCCATATTCCAAAGGTTAACTTTCACTTTTGTGTTTGAAAGGTCAGCTAAAAGGACCTTGGGAGCTTGACTATTGCACCTCCAAGTATTATCATATAGCGGCCTAAGCAGGCCCCCTAACGTTCATATTTTTCAAGTGTTTGTGAAGCTATTTTGCAAGAATAGAAATTGTGGAACATTGCAGGATGAAATATAAAGCTAGGATCAACCAATGGATGAGATAAGTATTCTGATAGATCTATAGGTTGTTTTTTGTGTGATTTCTATTTTTATCAAAAACCCTAGATTAGATTTAAAAGGAAAATATCTATTTGGTTTTCTAAGAATTTGAAAAGACAAAAAGCATATAGTGTGCATTTAGGGTTAAATATTGTTTGTGCATCTCCCTTGGACCCTTGCTTAAAATATTTCATTTTGTAATCATAGGATTAGAGATCATTCAAGAAAAGAATTATTTTAGGGTTAGCTCTTGTCTTCTTGCATCTTGTGTATTATTGCATTGTCCTTTTGCTTTCATGGTCTAGCTATAGAAAAGCAAAACCTAGGTGTATGCTCAATTGAACACATTAAACATATTCCACCTTAGGCATGGAGGGAGTCCTAAAACCATTCCTTATGAACCCTTCCTATCCCACATTGAGTGTAGAAATACAATGACCATCATGGTCACCTCAAGGCTTCTTTGCAGATCCAGCCTTGAGAATCGTAAGCTGGTGCATGGTTTTCCTCCTGTACACTCCTATCAAGACCCATGCTTGAGAAAATTGGGTAATAATGTAGTTTATGTTCTTCCACTATCTATGTTTCTCCTCTAGGCTAGTAGGTGCATAAACATTCAAGCAGAGCATAACTTGGTTTGATTGCTTGCTTTGAGCTACTACCTCCAAGAGACCCAAGACACCCACCACTTGGTGGCTAACTAATTATTTGGTGTCCCAAAGGCATGCAATACCTCTTGATACCCCTTGGGAGTCGAAGAATTCCATTCTTTTAGCAAGCCACACTTTCTTTGCAATTGTCTCCATCTCTTTCACTGACACCTTTGTCTCCTAAAGAAAGACAAGTTGTGGTTGATTTATCTATATCATTATTATAATTTCATTTTGTTTGGAGGGACTCCCATTGAGTCCTCTAATGTTCCAATAAATTATCTTCATCATTATTGGGGGCTAAATATGTTAGCAACGACATTGAACTTACATTTTTCTATTAGCTTTTCTCCTTCTTTTACCACATGGTGTTGATTAGTTTTGTGGCCTACCTTTTGATTAGTGTCCATTTTAATTTTTAGTGGCCTTCCTTATTTTCCCTCTTATTTTTTTGTTGGTAGTTTGTTGGTTGATTTAAAACTTCCTATTTGTTGCTCTACACAACTAAGGTGGTGTCAGGGATGCTATTTACCTCTTATAACATAGATTTCTTCCTCCCACCATGGAACTGTCTCTAGGACTTCTGTCTCCATTGTATCCTCATCATCATCCAAAAGGTCATCAATGGAGAGATTGTCAAACATATTGTTTGATACCACTACCTAACTCCTCATCGTTGATTTCTTTTGGATATTCTTTTTTTTGGTAGCTCCCCTAACTCCTTTCTCATATTAGGTAATGGTACAGTTGTCTCCTTTTGGTAGTTTGCTCTTAGAACAATCTTGCTCATGTTATCGACCATATCAATTTTATCCTATTTAGATTTTGTCTACGCCATGAAATTTGTTTTTGGTTCTCTTCAACCTTTATCCTCGTTGTCATTGAAGATTGTGATCTTTCGTCTCTTTTTGCACTATGAACTAGAATTGCTTGTTACTTTTTCCTTTGTTCTATGTAGCTTGTAAAAATTGGTTGTCTATTATAGTTTGAATTCATTGTATTTCCTCGAACTATGCTTTTTCCTTCTTGTGATAATCTTAGTCAAAAATGTCTTAGGCCAACAAACCCTGCCCTTTGTTTTTTCTCTACAATTTTCTCTGAAACCTTTCAAAACCCTTGTTCTAATTTTCTCTCCTACAACTTCCAAAGCTTCTTAACCTCAATTTTATTAAAATGTTTCTTATATCCTTTCTTATTTAAATTCTAATTAATTTAAATAAATTTTAAATAAAGTAAAAATCCATAAAAGAATTCCACGTGTCATTGTAAATATTTTTTTTTCCCTAAAAAAAACTTTTACAAATTACATCAACAACCACCATCTACACTCATCAATTTTAAGGATCGTATTAAAAATAATAATAAAGACTTTAGTCAATTAGAGTGTAAAGTAAATTGTCTTTTAAGGATTAGCAGCCTACAATGTACAAGAGGTTCGTCGTCACATGCATTATTTATTATATCCCGCATGATTTGTCTTGTGCCATCAGCTTTGGGGAACGATATCAACTTATTGTATTGAATATTTTAAAATAACAGTAAATTAAAAATTATGGATTTTTTTATGAAAACTTTAAGTATATCAACTAAATGTTTGAATTGGTTCACACGCCAAAAAGGCTTACCGCTCAGAATTAAAAACAAATATTTAACTATTATGACGTGCCCGTGACAAACTAAAACACAACATTATCTAATAATAAAAATATTCATATTATGTATCAGGTGTGTAGAGGTTCAAGGTTCAAATTGTGGCATGGGTGAGTGTGTGAGAGGGTGAAGTTGTCGTAACAGGTGGAGGATTTTTGATCAAAACCTATTACTTAATAGTAAAAAAATAATATTATAGAAAATTATCCAAGTGACAAACAAAAACCCAATTACTTAATATTACAGAAAAATAAAAAATAAAATCTTGGCTCCCAGAATTTCCTGGACTCGTAATCGATGTTGACGTATGGTTTTAAAATGATATTCAGCTATGGTGACATCGTGGATCACGTTTTCATTAAGATAATTCAGACACTTCTTCTCACCGCCCAAATAAAATCTGAAGCCTTATTGTGCTGCTTCCAGATAGAAAGACCCAGCGCAATACATTAAAAAGAGATAAGGAACTATACATTTCCTATAGAAAAATGGATTTTTTAATCCAGAAATGTGGGGGTGGGAATCTCGGATACAACGTGCAACAATTTTGAATGTCTTACCTTTAGAAATAATAAAAAAACTGAAAATCCTATGCCGATGTCGTCATCTTCGTGTAGGAAGGATTTCTCCATAGAAAAACTATCAGATAAACAATTATCTGTTAGCGAGGCTTTTGTGCAAAGCAGAGAAGAGCGAAATGGGAGAAATGGGAGAAATCACCGGCATCCGATGGAGCGAATTGCCGGAGCATTTGATAGAGTGGGAAATTCTAGCGCGGCTTCCGTGGGACTCCGTTTCTCGGCTGCGCGCCGTGTGCAGGGGATGGAACGCCCTCCTGTCCTCCAAATATTTCCTGCGCGGCTGGGCGGACGCCTCCGGCGATCGGCATCCTCTGCTTATGCTCTGCATGCCCAAGAGCCATATGCGATGCCTTCTCTACTCTTTCGCCTCTAACTCCTGGCAGACGTTATCCATTTCGTTTATCGAGGAAAATTGCGGCATCAATTACAACGGATCGGCCGCAGGGCTCATCTTGATGGACATCCCTACCCACTCCTGCTTCGGCCACGCCTTTCCCCACCTCTCCATCTGCAATCCCCTAAGCCGGAAACGGCTGCGGCTCCCCGAGATGGAGCCCGCGCTGACGACGGTCTTGTCCCGCGGGATCGTCGGCGCCGCCGCCGATGGCTACAATGTGGTCGTGCTTGGCAAGTCCAGGCTGAACTCCACCCTCGTGCAGGTGTACGACTCCGCCGCCAAATCGTGGAAGGCGATTGCGGCGGACCTGCCTGAGCGTTTGACCGTGAGAAACGAGGAGTTGGTGTTCTGCAGGGGGAGTTTCTTCTGTATGACTGTTGAGCCACCGGGAGTTCTGGTCTGCGATGTGGACGGCGCCGGGAGCTGCAGGGTTCTAGCGATGCCGGTGGCGCAGCGGAGCAACGTGTGGCCGCGACTGCTCGCCTGCGGGTCCTCTGTGCTTCTGGTGGGTGCCATCGAGAAGGATAATGTTCTCGTCGATATGATTGTTTGGGAGTTTTGTGACCCCCACTGGAAGGAAATTGCGAGGATGCCGAGAGCGTTGTGTGAGGATTTTCAGCGGAGCGCGTACTCCAACTGGTTCGAGTGCGTGGGCGTGGGCGATAACATGTGTTTCAGGACTTACGGCAGCATAGAGGTGCTCGCTTACAGCCTCAGTCGGGGCTCCTGGACTTGGCTTCCCCAGTGCGCCGCCACGCACGGGGACCCCAAACATTTGCGTTTGAAGAGCCTTCCCTATGAACCTAGGCCTCATAAGGAGGTCTGATTCATTGTATTATTATTAGTATTGTATATGCACCGTGGCTAATATAGCAGTCTTATCTTTTTATAAGAAAAATAAAAATTCCCTGAGTATAAAAACTCATAAGGTTGTGTGATCTATTCGATTTCGATTCCTTACTTCTGGAGTACAGGAGAAGACATGATGAGAATGGATGAGGCTTATAAGAAGTAGATGTATGTGCTGCATTTCATTTAGTTAATGTTAACATATAATTCTGGTCTGTGGTGAGGCTAATAGTGTAATCACCTCTATGGTGAGGTTAATAGTGTAATCATGTCTAAGAAAAGCTTGACAGCACTACAATTAGACAGGACTAGAGTTAGAAGTGGACAGATAAAGATCTGCATTTGTTTCTCCACAAAAATCTGGTCCTTTAGGAGAATGAGTGTTAGCAACTACTTCCTATGCTAGGAGGAAGCACTCATAATGAAAGTCTCAATTAATAGAAGTGATATCTTCAGTGTTAGCATCTACTTCCTATGCTAGGAGGAAGCATGTAAAATACGGAACAGATTGTATTATTCAGCAGCTCATTAAATAATACAGAGTAGCCGGGAATAGAACACCGGCGTAACCAAAGTTGTTACAGAACTGAATATGTTACGCAGTTGTAACAGTAGTCCTGAATAATCACATACAGCCAAAGTAGTACGCTAACATCCCCCTTTATTACATTATTTGGGTAATGTAATAACTAATAGCTATACTAGACTACTAACATCCCCTTACATTATTTTGCAATACAAAGTGAGCTGCGAAACAATTCAAATTTGACACGTCCAAGTGCCTTAGTGAAAATGTCTGCAACTTGAGCATCGGTGGGAATGTGCTGAAGCTGAATTCGGTGCTTTGGAACTTCCTCTCGAATGAAATGACATTGTGTGTCAATGTGCTTTGTTTTTTCATGATGGACTGGATTCTTGACGAGGTTCAGAACACCTTGATTGTCGCAGAACAAGTGTATTGGAGATTTTGATGGATGGCCCATACTTGTCAGAATGCGACGTAACCATATCACTTCGCACACAGCTTCACGTGCGGCGCAATATTCTGCCTCTGTTGAAGAAATAGCAACCACCTGTTGCTTCTTGTTGTGCCAAGAGACAGGACCGGATCCCAGATGAAAAATGTATCCAGAAGTTGACTTGCGATCATCAAATGATCCGGCATAGTTGGAGTCCATGTATCCTTGCAAGAAGAATTTGTTGTTCCTCTTGTATTCTAGGCCATATTCTATAGTACCACGGACATAGTGAAGAACACGTTTTGCTGCTTTCCAATGAGTAATCTTAGGCTCCTGCATGAACATCGAAAGATAGTTTACAGCAAATACGAGATCTGGCCTAGTATTGGTCAGATATATGAGACTCCCAATCAACTGTCGATAGAGAGTGCCATCTACCTGAGGTGAGTCATCATATCACGATAACTTAAGTCCATTCTCCATAGGAGTTGCCATTGGCTTGCAGTCAGTCATGCGATATTTATTGAGCAATGTCTTGGCATACTTTTTCTGAGACACTTTGATGGTGTGCTCCTTCTGGCTGAATTCCAGACCAAGACAGTAATGGAGAAGTCCGAGATCTGTCATCTCAAAATATTTGCACAAGTTTCTTTTGACAGTAGAGATCAAATCTTCCGAACTCCCTGTAATGAGCAGATCATCCACATAGAGTACAAGCAACACTATCTCAGAACCCTGTTTCTTGAAATAGAGGTTTGCATCTGACGAACATCTCTTAAATCCATGTTGCATTAGGTGATTGTCCATTTTTATATACCAAGCTCGAGGAGCTTGTTTCATACCATACAAGGATTTGACCAATTTGCAAACTTTCTGCTGTTGGCCTTCCACTTCAAATCCTTCAGGTTGAGTCATATAGACTTCTTCTTGGAGATCACCATTAAGAAAGGCACTTTTGACATCCATTTGGTGAACTTTCCACCCATATTGTGCTGCCATAGCACACATAACCCGAATTGTGGTCATTCGAGCAGTAGGTGCAAAAGTTTCTTCATAGTCGATGCCTTCCTTTTGAGCATAGCCCTTTGCAACAAGACGGGCCTTATGCTTATCAATTGTTCCATATGCCTTGTACTTGACTTTGTATACCCATTTGCAGCCAATAGGTTTCTTTCCATGCGGCAGATCAACAAGCTTCCAAGTTTTATTTTTCATCAGAGACTCATACTCTGTATCCATAGCGGCCTTCCACTGAGGCTCACTAAGAGCATCTTGCACTGATGCAGGTTCAAGACTATCTATGGTAGACATGAATGCCCTGTCATCATCAATATCCATATCCTCAACTTCTCTACTTGGAGTCACAGAAAGTTCCTCAAAAGATTGACAAAGATCATCAACCTCACCAGTTTCTCTGGCTTCTCTTTCCTTTTGAGCCATACTGCGTGTACGAGGTCTATCCAAATTCAAATTGGGAGGAGTGGATAAATTTGCATCTCTGATTGTATTTGTACACCATTTAGGATTCTGCTTCGGTGGTGGTGAAGAAGATGTAGAAGGACCTCCTGTCTATGTTGACGAAGGAATCTCCTCTTCCTTTGGTTCCACAATATCCTGGTGTACTATAGATGTGCTCTGTGATGTGAAAGCTTCATCACAGACAACATCTCTGCTGATATGAATTTTCTTGGTCAAAGGATCTATCAACCGATATCCTTTAGAGTGCTCAGAATATCCAAGAAAAATACATCTCAGTGTTTTCTCATCTAGCTTCTTCCTTTTCTCTTTCGGTATGTGCATGAAAGCTTGACACCCGAAAAATACGTAGATGAGATAGGGAGGGTTTTCGACCACTCCATGCTTCCTGTGGAGTCATTCCTTTTAGGGCCTTTGTGGGTGCCCTATTCAAAAGATACACTGCAGTGGTGACAGCTTCTGCCCAATATTGTTGCCCAAGAGTTGCACCTGTGAGCATACAACGAACCATTTCCATGATAGAACGATTCCTTCTCTCAGCAACTCCATTCTGCTGAGGAGTATAGGCAGTTGTTAACTGTCTCTTGATCCCATGCTTATCTAGGAATGCATAAAATTCATTAGAGGTAAACTCTCCCCCTCGATCTGAGCGGAGGGTTTTGATAGAAGCCCTTGACTCCTTCTCAATGAATTTCTTGAACTGCTGGAAGAATGCAAAAGCTTCAGATTTCAGTTTGAGAAAGAAAACCCACATCTTTCGTGAGTAGTCATCTACGAATAACTGAAAGTACCTCTTCCCTCCAACAATGTTGGGTGTGAAAGGACCGCATAGATCGGTGTGAATTAGCTCCAGAGGTTTTCTTGCTCTTGTAGATTTCTTCTCAAATGGTACTCTATGCCGCTTTCCCGCTAAGCGATCGAGCACACCGGCAATGTGGCGTAAAGGGAAGGAAGACCCTTTACCATCTCATACTTGCTCGAGCTCAAGTAAGTAGCCGAACTAAGATGCCCATATCTCTTGTGCCATAGGGAAGTTGCCTCCTTGGTAGAGACAGTCATGGCAACATGTGGAGTAGAGATAACATCTAGTGCAAATAAGCCATGCTTATATGAAGCTGTTGCAATCTGCTTACCCTTCCTAGTAATTGTACAACACTTCTTTCCATTCTCAACATGAAAATTGACAACCATATTTATGTCCAGGATTTGTGTCACTGACAACAAATTGTTGGCCAATCCCGGAACATAGAGGACCTTGTCAATCTGACACTTGCCATCAAGAAGAGTGACTGAAATTGTACCCTCTCCCTGAACCCTGTAGGTTTTATCATCAGCAATGGTGACAGGTTTGCCCTCTTTGGCCACAAATGATTCAAACCACGATCTGTCGCCAGTCATATGTTTACTAGCTCCAGAATTGACATACCAAATAGGATCCCTCTGTGTGGAATCTATGGTAGTCATGAGCACCTTGTGTGCCCATTCAGAATCTGAGTCAGATTCTTCAACAACAACATTCACCTGGGGTTGCTTGTTCTTATTTTGTGGTTTGTTTTGGCCTTTTTGCTTGTTCTTATGCCAACACCTGTTGGTGTCATGGTTGTCTTTCTCACAGATCTTGCACCACCTCTTCTTCTATTGAGGTTGTTTGCCTTTTCCTTTCGTATCCTGTTGAGAATTTCCTCCTTTCTAAAAGTTGCCTCCTTTTTGCCCATTACCTTTCTTCCTAGAACCCTACTCGTTGGTGTATAGGGTCGTATTGGAAGAATCATCCTTGTGAAGTTGGCGTGCCTCCTGTTGTTGGAGCAGATTGACCAACTCGATGTAGGTAATTTTTCGTTGGGACACCTGGATGGAGGTTATCAACATATCAAATGAAGAAGGTAAAGCTCTCATCACAAGTGAAATGAGAAGCTTTTCATCCACGGTATCTCCTAGAGAACTCAATTTCTCTTTCAACTCAGACACTCTGCACAGAAAGATTTCAACTGTTTCACCCTGCCTCAAACTCAGGTTATGAAGTTGTTGTTGAAGATGAAGAATGGTGGATTCATTCTTCCCCTCATAGATGGTTATAAGGGCATCCCATGCCTCTTTACCACTTGCTTTATCAGCTATATGAGGTTGCACTTCATCTGAAACAACAAACAAAATGAGCACCTTTGCTCTCCTGTCTTTCTTGTCAAAAGCAATCTGATCTCGTCGAAGGACTCGTGGATCTCGTCGTTGGTGAAGGCCCGGTTGCTACTCCAAGAACAATATCCCACAAATCTTCCATTTGGAGAATAGCCTTCATCTTATGTTTCCATGGCGTATAATTTGGACCTTTCAATAACTGATGCGGATCAGTCATCAATTTTGCAACAGTGGCCATAGTGAAGGTTCCTTATATCACCAAATTGGTCCCCCTTTCTATATACCTTTTGCTAGGCCAATATACCGTACAAAATACCCGCCCTTACGTGAGGGAAACTATAGGTATTTAGAAAGATCAACAAAAATCACCCGCCCTTACGTGAGGGAGACTATAGGTGAATTTTAGAGATCATACGATACGTGGAACATAAGCGGTACTGAAAGGGAATCGCCTTGTTGATGGCACCTACCATAGAAGATTCTTCTCATGCGTGGGGCGTAACTTCCCCTAAAAACTATGAAGAATACTTCGTCAGGATTTACGCCTAAACACAAGTGCGATAAAGGGTAGTGGATGGAGTAAAAAATGCAAAAATGGTGTACTTATTCCTCCCCAACGATTTATAGAGAACAAGCTCAGACGTCGTTATAGCAGCTATATTAGGCGGCGGATACAGTGAGCCAAATCACGACGACTTTACCTGTAAGTGCCGGCGGAGGTATCGCAAATACCGAACGCTGCAGTGCAAATAAATTGCACAGATGGGTTTTATATTCCGGGGACTTAGGGAGTGTTTGATTTTAATTTTAATGTTATAGTGCAAAAATGAAATATGCAACATACAACAAAAAAAATGCCCACTAGAATAACCCACAAGGTGTCGGTCACAGCCGAAAATGCACCTTTTACAATGCCAAATTGCTATTTCAAAAAATTACTCAACATCCCCCTTTGATTTTTTTGAAAAAAAATATCCCCCCTTAAAAGGCTTTCTTTAACAAAGCATTTTTATAATCATTATTTATTTAAAATTAAAATAAATAATTTCAATTTATATAGTTTTAAAAACTTTAGAAAAAATAAATTAAAATTAAATTTTAATTTATAAAGTTTAAAACTATATTAAAAAAATTAAAATTAAAAATTTTAATTAAAAATAATAATAATTAAAAATTACTTTGAAAAAAAAATATACCTGAGGGGAGTCGGCGGGATTTGAACCCCCGACCTGCAGGCTCCCTGAGCCTTAACCGCACGGCTCACGACCACGTGAGCCAGCGGGCTGATCCGAAAGAGATCAAGAGCCTCCTCCTTTTACAGCGCCTGCTACCTCCACCTCCTCTGCAGCGGCCTCCAGCCTCCTCTGCAACTCACGACTCACGGCTACTGCCTCCGCAGCAAAACACCGTATCGTCGCCCCTTCCCCAGTCGCGGCAAATCGCAATTTCCGCGTTCAACCAGCGCTCTGAATTTTTTTTTTTTTTTTTTGAAAAATGCAACGAACTAGTTTATTATTCTCAGCAGCCTGTTAAATAACATTTACACTGCCGGGAATAGCACACCGGCGAACGGAACTGTTACATGGTTGTAACAGTTCATCTAATAATGCAAAATAATGTAAGGGGATGTTAGTAGTCTAGTATAGCTATTAGTTATTACATTACCCAAATAATGTAATAAAGGGGGATGTTAGCGTACTACTTTGGTTGTATGTGATTTTTATTTTTAAAAATTCCCGACGCGTCGGCCAGGAAGGGGGGGGGGCGGGCCGGACGGGTGCCGGGAAAATGACGCGTCGCGTCACTCCCTCCCACGCAGCGCGGGGGGATGGCTGAGGGGGGCTGCGATAGGGGAGTTCTGTCGCCTGCGCGCCCTGTCCCCGATAGTCCCACGTGACGGGAACGTCCTCCCTCCAATGGGGGGGAGGGGACGTCAATCCCCTGCGCAGATGGGACGTCTGCGTCCCCTGCGCGTTCTGCGCCCTGCGCGCAGAACGGGACTCTGCTCCCTTGCGCAGACAGACCGGGCGTCACGTCTGCGTTCTGCGAACGCAGCTCGTCTGCGCTCTACGTGGGCGTGACGTCTGCGTTCTGCACAGGCTGTAGGGCCGCAGCTGCGTCCCGTCCAAGTTTTTTTTTTTATTTTTTTTTTCAAAAAAAATTCGCTCCTTGGCTGTAGCTGCTTTCACAACGTCGCGAAAAAAAATTTAAAAAACCATCCGCACGCACAGCAAAATTTTCCAGCATCCGCCTCCTCCCTTTGCTCTGGCTCTGATGCCATGTAAAATACGGAACAGATTGTATTATTCAGCAGCTCATTAAATAATACAGAGTAGCCGGGAATAGAACACCGACGTAACCAAAGTTGTTACAGAACTGAATATGTTACGCAGTTGTAACAGTAGTCCTGAATAATCACATACAGCCAAAGTAGTACGCTAACAAAGCACTCATAATGAAAGTCTCAATTAATAGAAGTGATATCTTCAGTGTTAGCATCTACTTCCTATGCTAGAAGGAAGCACTCATAATGAAAGTTTCAATTAATGGAAGTGATATCTTGTTAGCAACTACTTCCTATGCTAGAGGAAGTTCTCATAATAAAAGTATCAATTAATAGAAGTGATATCTTGTGAGAAATATCATAGTGGTATGTTTTTGGATTTTTAACTAGAAGACTCAAGTTCAAATCCTAATACGAGGGACCGGAATACCTTGTAAAATATTATTTTTAACTCAAAAAAGATACTAAGATGCAATGCAAGTGTTGAGAGTTAGTAGAGACCTTTAGCTAAGGTTTATAGAAACCAATTGATAACAAAATAGTAAATTCGTGGATGGTGGAAGGAAGGACTCCATGGCAACAGGACCAATATGCAAAAAAATCCAAAGGATGTGGACTCTAAGAAGGACCAAAATGAGCACTTGCAAGTGGAACACATAAAACAAGCCAATGATCAAATCCTACTTGAGGAAGAGAAATCTGAAGATTTATTCGGGTTTACAATAGTCAATCTCAAACAAAGGTAAAACCAAGGGTCCAAACACACAAGAGGCAGAGGAGCAACTTTAAAACAACAAGCTAGGTTTATATTGCAACCAATAAAAATATCTAGAAAGGGGAATAAACTTGGACCATTGGAAAGTAATCATGCAAGGACCAATGTTGTTGCTCATAGCAAGGAAAATGAGTTGATACCTAGTATGGGAAGAGATTATGGTGAAAAAATCCAAAATATGGCCTTCCAAGATGGCTTGAGAGTAAGACAATCACAAATAATTGCAACTAACAATACTAAGAGTTCTCGTAGACCTTTGAGAAGCCCAAAACAAACCCTAGAAAAACAACCTTGGAGTGCATGAAAGCGATGGATGGTTCTCCCATAGTCCAACTTCATATGTCATACATACAGCCTAGATTGACGCTACGAAACATAGAGGATTAATCTACTGATTTATGGATCTTCCTCTAGGCCTCCCTGCTTTCAAGATGTGGGTTGATATACAATGGATAATTAGAGATGAGTTAAATATTTTTGCTTACCCAATGGTTATTTAGTTATTTTTGCTAATGAGGAGGATAGAGAACAAGTTTTCCATGGGGTCCTTGGTTTTTAGATAGGGCAGGGCTTTTCATGAAGCCTTGGCATACCAAGTTCAATGTAGAAGAGGAAATTCCCTTAGTAGCCCCAGTCTAGGTGAAACTTTTGGGTTACCATTTGAGTTTTAGAACCGAGTTGTTTTCATGTCAACAATCAATACTCTAGGATCTTATATGATGACAATAGATACAAGTTGATTTAAACAAGTTATCTATGCCAGAATTTGTGCTCTCATCAACCTTTACAATTCCTCACTAAAAAAAAAATCTTTGCAATTTGGAGACGATACTTGGGAACACGACGTGGACTATGAGAACATCCCCTCTAGGTGCAATAACTATCATGAATATGGTCATCTAGATAGGGATTGTAAATTTTGAATCTCGAAGCAAGCACAAGAGGAAATGACCCTTGGCAGTTTCCAATTACCTAAATAGAAGAACATACAAAGACAACATACATCTAAAGAGTAGGCAATCATCTCCACCAATAAGTTTTCTAACCTCCCAATGGATGATTAGGAGAAACTCATCTTCAATCCTTAAGAAAGGAACCAATATTTGAAGAGATAAATCACAACACTAAGCCAATTCTAGGTCTACCAAGTAGCCCATAAGAGAACCCAACCCAAAAATTGAAGAGATCCAAAAGGAAACACAAAATCCAAAAGAAAGACAATGATTTAAATGGATAAACTCATAAAGAAATAAATAGTGGAGGTGACGCCTAGGAATATTTTGATAGGGTCATGGTGGTATTTTCACCTACACCAAGTTTGGAGTCCATATCAAAACCAATAGGAGTGAGTCGGGACTCTACTAAAAAGATCAAGCTAGACACACATCAAAGAGCGAGCAGAAAGACTACTCAACATCAAATAGAGAAAGAAAGTGCAAATTTGATAGCGATGGGTAAGGTCAAGGATCTTACCCATATTTTCAATCCATGTGCTTGATGAAGTGCATCACCTAGAATATTCGAGGGCTTAAGGGTAGCCCAGTAAAGAATAATGAAGAAAAATGAATGATCCAAAAACATCATCAATAGATGGTTTTCATAAAGAAATAAAAATATTTGACCTGCGTGTAGGGTGGAATCCATAAGCTCCCAAGGAGCATCAAAGGGAGTGGCTTGTCTTTGGGTTTTGAAAGATATAGTGATACACCAAACAATGGGAAGGTGGGAGATTTTGACTATATTGGTCTAGAGTAAACATTATCCTTAGCATTGGTTGTCTCAATGTATACATACCTATCAGCCTAGATGAAAAATGACAACAATAGAGGAATGTAGCTTATATTATCGATCATTTTACCAAAGCTTGGTTGCTTGTAGATGGAGATTTAAACACCATCATCTCTTTGGAAGAGAAGATAGGGTAAAATTACACTTTCGATAGTAGAACATCTTACCCATATTTTCAATCCATGTGCTTGATGAAGTGCATCACCTAGAATATTCGAGGGCTTAAGGGTAGCCCAGTAAAGAATAATGAAGAAAAATGAATGATCCAACAACATCACCAATAGATGGTTTTCATCAAGAAATAAAAATATTGATAGAAGAGATGCAAATATTTGTTAAAAATAATTGACCTGCATGTAGGGTGGAATCCATAAGCTCCCAAGGAGCATTAGAGGGAGTGGCTTGTATTTGGGTTTTGAAAGATATAGTGATACACCAAACAATGGGAAGGTGGGATATTTTGACTATACTGGTCTAGAGTAAACATTCTCCTTATCATTGGTTATCTCAATGTATACATACCTATCAGCCTAGATGAAAAATGACAACAATAGAGGAATGTAGCTTATATTATCGATCATTTTACCAAAGCTTGGTTGCTTATAGGTGGATATTTAAAAACCATCATCTCATTGGAAGAGAAGATAGCATAAAATTACACTTTTGATAGTAGAACTTACCTCATGACAAAGAATATTATATCTCTTCATCTAGAAGATATAAAACCAAAAAATGATGTAATGACCTGGTTTAGCAAAAGGGAGGGCCCAACATAAATTCTATAAAGACTAGATAGGTTTTTGTTATCAAAGTTTTTGAGCAATGGATATATTCCAAGAGCACAAACATTGAACAATGCAAGATCGGATCATTGGCCAATGTTGGTGGAAGTGTGGAAGACTAGACCTGGTCATACTCCTTTTAGATTCTAGCTAATGTGGTTTCAAGACATTATTTTTCGAGATAAAGGTTCAACAATAGTGGCAAGAGGGTAAACCCATTCATGGTACAAATATGTACAACTTTGTTAAGAGGCTTCAATACCTCACATCCAAATTGAGAATATGGAATTGGGAGTTTGGTGAAAAAGGAAAATAAATGACATATCTTAACCAAACTTGAGGACCTAAATGAGCAAATACGAACAAATGACACTATTTATATCTAAAGTAAGGATAAGGCTAGGCTTATTGTTCAATTGGAGGAATTGGACAAAAGATAAGAGATTCTATGGAAGCAAAAATCTAGGATCTAATGGCTACATGAGGGAGATAGGAATACTAACTTCTTCCATAAATATCTCCTAACAAGGTGATCACACAATTTCATCTCATCCATAAAAATAACAATGGATGATTCAATACACACATGGGATGGGATGAAAGATGTACCAAGATAATACTTTGCCCAAATATTTAAAGTAGAACCACTGAATGAAGAGGTGCAATAGGAAGTACTCCAAGAGATTCCTTTTGACATCATAAAGGAAGGTAATATAACTTTGACTACCCCAATTATTTCCAAAGAACTACAATATGTAGTTTTCAAGATGCATAAAGGTAGAACTCCAAGACTAGATGGATTTCCCATAGAATTATACCAATAATCCTGAGATATCCTTTAGGAAGAACTGTTGTAAGTGGTAGAAGAGACTGGGATAGCCAATGTGGTGCTCAAAGAGCTCAACAAGACATATAGCTTTGGTTATGAAAACCTAGGAGTCTGAACACATCTCTGGATTGCAACCAATAGCCCTTTGTAATTATCCATATAAAATTATCACTAAGACCATGGGAGAAAGGTAAAATATCTTCTTAACAAAATTATTTCTTTGAAACAAGGTGGTTTTGTGGGAGGAAGAAAAATATTGGATGAGATAGTCTTAGTTCAAGAGTCCATCCAAGGTACCTAAAAATACCTTTTACCTCTAGTTGAAATGATCCCATCCTCCTTAATGGTGCACATGTATTGAAATTATTGTTTTATCAATTTCTAACATGCTTATCCCCACAAAGAATACCCCTTATAAGTTCTTCTATATATCTTCCACCAACACCACTTTTAAGAGGTTTTATAAATAGATAAAAGAATAATGTAACAAGATAAATCAAGCCTTTACAATAAGAGATCCAATTGATCTAAATGGTAAAATTAAGTTTTTTTTGTAGAGCTAAAAAATAAATTTCTTTATGAATTCTAGCATTTACCACTAACTTGGTAAATTAGATACCCTTATTATCAATTGCAATACTCTTCTACGTGGAATGCAACCCATTGGTGTGAATTATTATTTGAACATATACTACTTTCATATTTTAGTTGTCATCATAATTTTTAAATTCCCAACTAAAATAAAAGTGAGATCCTTGTAGAGGTCATTTTTCTATTAATAAGGTGTTCTCTCATTGTCATGAATTAATATTTGAACATACTCCTTTCATCTTTTAGTTGTCATCATAATTTTTAGTTGAAATGACCCATCCTCCTTAAAAGTGCATATGTATCGAATTTGTGGTTTCAACAATTTCTAGCATGCTTATCCCCACAACAAATACCCCTTCTAAGTTCTTCTATCTCTCTTCCACCAACATCATTTTTAAGAGGTTGTATAAACAAAAAAAGAGTAATGTAATGAGATCAATCAAACCTCTATGATAAGATATTCAATTGATCTAAATGATAAAATTAAATCTTTTTTAGAGCTAATAAAATGAATTTCTCTATGATTTCTAACAATTACCACAAACTTGACAGTTTAGATACCCTTCTCGGTAATTGCAATACTCTTCTACATGGGATGCAACCCATTTGTGTGAACTATTATTTTAACATACTCCTTTCATATTTTAGTTGTCATCATAACTTTTAAAGGTCAAACTGAAAAAAGTGAGATCCTTGTAGAGGTCATTCTTCTTTTAATAAGGTATTTTCTCTAGCTTGGAGTAGATATAACATCTATAATTGAACAAACTTAAAGTCTTCATTGATGCCAAGGTACTAATGCTTCAAGAAAATATTTTTAAAAAATTATTTATTTTCATCTTTAAACATTCATAAAAACAAAATTTATTATATTAATGTTTAAAAGCATGCTTTAAAATATTTTTAGTTAATTAAAAACATAAATTTTAAGTGCCTTAATTCAAATTGTAATTAGTTCAAACGACAATTTTTATTATTAATTTTGTTTCCACTATATTTGTTTAAAAATTTTTGGTAAAAAATAATTTATATTATGGAATTCAAATAGAAGAGATACCTCGTCTATCTTTCCATGGAAACAGGATTTGATCTAGGATTTAGTAGAAGAAATAATATTACATTCTCTATCAACTAATCTACTACAGTAACCCATGTATAATAGGAACAATCTAATACAGTAAATTACAAGACTAAATACATCTAATGATGCTACCATCAAGAGATAAGATAGAGAGAATATCTTCCCTAGTCCATGTTGCCCACTATCTTGGAGGATAGTCATAACAAGTGAGGTTTCATTTGTCTAGAGCCTACTTGGCCATCGCATCTGGAACTCTATTTTGTTCTTTAGGGATATGATTGTATTTCACAAATAGAAATCTTGTTTGTACCATTTGAATCTTCTCTATGATTCTCCTTAGTCTCCAATCAATCTTCCTATTCTTTCGTGGATTCTTCAGATGTTTGATCATGACTTATGAGTCAGATTATATCTAGACCTTATTCCAACCTACCTTAACTACCTCCTAAAGCCCTATAAGGATGCCACAACCCTCTACTAGATTGTTGGAAAAAATGTCAATATTCTCTACAAAGGTGAAAACTAGGGTCCCATTCGACTATCTTCATATCCCTCCTACACTAGCTCTTCCTAGATTCCCCCATGATGATCCATTTGTGTTAATTGTTCCCTAATCCTCTGGTGGAGTCTGCCACTTACATTTTATAACTACTTTTAGGTGCCTTATGATTACCATTTTTTTATTAACAACCTTAGGAATATTTTTAAATATACTCATGATTTATTCCAATTGTTTGTGGGATTCCTAGGGATACTTTGGTGTATGTTGGATTATCTCTTCTATGTTAGTTATGGTCTTTTGCCAAATATAGTGGATGTTTCTAAATTATTTGAATATGTGGTTGTTACTTTCATTCCATATGCTCTAAAGTAGGAGAGTCATTCCTACCCATACTATTTGCCTAACATATTGGTCTACTTCATCCTATGTAGTCCATTCCCTCCGCATATACTCTAGGGTGGTAAAGCTAGACCAATTAATACCAAGTAAAATAGCCATCATATTCCACAACTTTGAGGCTACAAGGCATTCAAAAAATAAGTGGTAAAGTGTTTGGAGGTTTTTCCCACACATCTCTCACACATGAAAAGACCATGGTAGCCTCTTTTCATTAGTTGTTCCCATTTTAGTACCCTTTTATGTAGAAGAATCCAAATGAATAATCTCACCTTAGGCCATAAATTCTATGACCATATTTGTTAGAAAAAGTCTCGAAGTGGGTGAAAAGTACTTTGGCATAAAACTACATATCCACTTGCTACTATATAATCCCCTTGAATCGTGTTGTCCCGTCCAAGGGAATCCTCCGCTTGAGACCAAAAAAGTGATCTCAATTATAGAGTTTTTTGGACATTGATATTTTTCATCTTTAGGACTTGAATTATCCATTTGGTTGTGGGGACACAGTTTCTCCCAACTTCAATTTTTTTAGTCTAGTACCTATAGTATTTTGCTACTTTTATCCAATTTTCTCTATGTAGTTATTTCATGAAAGGTCTTGTTGGGGATTTTTCCTGCATCTGTAGGATGAGCTATCATGCTACAAGAAAACCTACTGCCAATGAACTATTATAGGCTCTGTTCAACCTACCTTTTTAACTTGGGAATACATTTATTTAATATTTTCTAGATAGACCAAGTATAGTAAGGATAACCTTGGGGTGAGCTTAAATTATTTAAGTTCATGCTCTTCTAGATTTATGGTGATGATTTAACAATGATAAAATTTGACTGGGTAAAGAATATAACAATTATATTATGCCTTATGTATGATCGGTGCTTTAATCCTTTGGGCTATTGTAGCAAGATTTAATAATATTTCATTGAAAACAGAAAGGAGAAAAGAAAGAATTTGTGCAATTACTTTCATTCGAATATCATAATAAAAATAACAGTTGACCAATGAAAAGAAGTATTTATTATGCATTCAAATAATGTAACCCATAACAAAGACACACATAGAGCTAAAAAAAGAAATATAACAGGAAAGAAGCCCAAAATTGTATTAATATTTGAATGATATTACATGAAGAGTTGGCATGGAATCACCATTTAACTCTTAGAAATATTAATACAATAAATATCCTCATTTGAATATCGTAACAAGGACCTTTTACTCTTTCATTTGAATATCACAACAAATGAGTCTCTAGATCTTTGGTTCAATAATATGGAAATATTCTTAGCTTCTTGGGCAATTTCCTATCAAAACTTGCATATAAATGGGAGGAATGAGGAGATGAAAAGGAGAAAGAAAACAAAGGAGATACAATAGCAAAGAATAGGCACTCGAGTATACCTCTTAGCAAAATATGCTATATCAAAGCTCGATCCTTATTCTGGTTGCAGACGTCCTTCTTATAGTCATAGCAACTCTACAACTGCTTGAACTACCTTCATCTGAACTGTCCACCTGGTGCCATCTCCTACCTTGTCATAGGTTGGGTGATGTACAGTCTCTTATATAACTACCTTAAAATATATATTAGTAAAATTTGGCCAAAAGCTAGCCTAGTTATCACTAGCTTTCTCCTTTCCTTTTTCTACCATTATGGGCCCCATGCCACTTGCTAACTCAGATGTCTTTTGACTCTTTTTAAACATCTCCCACTCGTCCAAGCTTGCACCAATAGAATATGCTATGAGGATCCAAATTTCTCCATCAATTTCACTGATTGTGTGAATCCGATCCAATGCCCTGATTCCTTTGCATTTGTCCTCCCTTATGAATGGTTGTCTACTCTGGAAGAACCTGATGATGTCAAGGGAGTACATGGTCAAAGAGATGAGTTGGTCAAAGAGATTATCTTTGTCAACCTCTTCACAAGTAAATTATTTGATATATTGGATGATCATTTGACAGAAACCTTCTAGGCTAAGCAATTTTGGGGGATCAATGTTGAGGAGCTTCGGCTAAAAAACTGTATCTTTTTTTGCTTTTTCTAGCTCTTTAACCGAGTTGTTCCATATGGGTCTTTCCACCTTGAGACTTGTAACTTTTTCATACTCTCCTAGGTAGCTATGAACCCTCCCATCAATGGTGGTCACTTGCATGGACCTGATCTATTCATATTTGGCCTTGCACATTTCATAGACCGGGGATATAGTTGTTATCTTCTCATCCACCTTTACTAAGAGGGATTTGATCTCTTTATTTATCTCCATTATTTTTCCAAAATTCTTGTAGCAATTTTCTATAATTTTTTCTTTCTTTTCAATTATTTTGACCATCTTCTCCTTGAATCTAGTGGTAAGCTTTGGAACTTGTAATGAGTCTCTATCAGAAGGCATTTGTTTTTGAGTTTTCTTTATTTCAGCTTTTAGCTTCTCATTTTTTGATTGCAATGATTTTTCTTTGGATCTCCAAGCCATCACTTCCTTCTCAATGGCTAGAGCAGTTTGTGCATGAACCTGCACTCCATGTTTCAGTAATGAGACTGAGTCTCCTCCTATCGTTGCATCACATGTGTTAGGATCTATTTGGAGGGATTATATCCCATCAGTGGTAATGATGATGGTGGCCTTGGAAGTGGGTTTTGAACTTGATGGAGGTGAAAAGTACACTTTACTTTTACTTTATATTTATACCACCCTATCCTCCATTATAGATTTGATATGTTCTTCCTCAGTAGTGATTGTTAAAAGTATTCTTTCTTGATCAGGGTGATTCTCATGGGCTCATTGGCACTTGATCCAATCCTTGCTCTCTTGAGAGGAGGAGGTCTTGTGGTATCGGGCATCACTACCTGATAATTTTTTAAGATTTCATTAAATCCTTTGGATTTCTTTATTCTCTCCCAGGCCACGACAGAGATCTTCATTTCTTTATTTCTTGACATGAAGGTTGTTGGTACTACTTGTGGTGAACCCGTAGCTATTTTTTATAAGTACTATGAGGCCGAGCTAATGTCAAACTCTCAGTTGTGAGTCTTTTATGGGCAAAAGAATTAGGCACAATATCCTTTCCTCTACTCGTACTAGGGGATTGGATGGTAGGAGGATAAGTATCATTTTTATCTTGTGTAGCCTGGTCTTGTACTTCTATTATGATTTCAATTTTCTCAGGTTTCAATCTCATAATTTATAGGACATGATCAATGAACTCTTCAGGTGGAATGGTAGTAACCTGTGGTGACTTTTTATATAGTGTGTCTCTTCTTACCATCCTCAAGTCCGTAGAGTAGTCCCCAACTGCTTCTATGTGAGTATGTGCTCTTACCAAGTTTTTGTTGTTCCATATCTACTCAAGATCAATTCCTTCATTCTATGCCCATAGAATATTTTTCTCATATTCATCTTCTTTGTGTTCCATCGAATTAGACTCCAAAGCAATTTCCTTGTAATGACATCGAGGATCATATGATCTCCAGGTTTTTCTATGAAATAGAAATATTCCATTGTGGGAAAAGCTTTTAACATCACTAGATATCCTCCATATACATATTGCCTTATTTTCCCTAGAGCTGTAATCCAAGGAACCTAGGTATTTTTCTTCCTCCATCTTAGTTTAGCTTCTTCTGCTGATTTCCTAACTATTTCTAAGGTAACCAACGATCTTGGGAAATATGTGGGCAAGGATTACGGTGGCAATTTGCCTCCATATGTTCTTATAAAATTGAAATGTTCATCAAGAAAGTAATCTCTAGCTTTTGTCTCTTGAAGATACTTAATTATACTCAAACTCATTATGGGGGTTCTTTCTCGATGAGCACATGGTATATTGATGCTAGAAACCTTCCACAAAATTTTTAATAGGGGGACATACCATCATAGATGCATGAAAATATATCTTGGATGATTTATCCTGGTATTCCTTCAAGCTATTGGATAGCGTCATCTTTGAACTATCCAATGATCAGGTGCACAAGGAATGAGTAGTGTGAGAAACGGGGCATGAAATATATATCTTTCTTTAAGGCCTCTTGTAACTCCTTGAATTCTTGATCTATTGTCTCACATATTATGTCTTACCACCTGTACATGGGTATTTTCTAGGTCTTGTTACACTGTACTATTAAATACATCACTTCGACGCTGACCCAATTGAGGTCTTCAACTCCTAGCACCACATGAATCATATCAACTTAATGTCTCACCCATTTATGAATCTAAGTCTTGTGAATTGGAAAATCTATTGATACTGGTTTGTTGTAGTCAAACAGTTTCTTATAGAAGGTGGTACCGATCATGTGTTGAGCCTGTTTTGAAATTACCTTTGCATCGTAGCACTGCTTGACTATTTCCAGCCCAAAAACCTGCTCGATAATTTCTGGTGTGATCCGGTAAATGGGCTTGTTTCATCCATTAACAATAGCTCTAGTTTTTAGATCATAAAAAATATCTAACCATGATAGAAATTTAGGAAAAAAATATACTCTCGAGCACAAGAGTTTTGCCAGATTGGTTCTCCATTTGTTACATTAGGGGGTCTCTTATCTTTATCTTCATATGCTTGGTTGAAGATATTCATTAACAGGTAATGGGGGCATCACCATTCTTCTATGTTGGACTGAAAGTAAAACTCAACAAGTTCTTCCTCACCCCATACTTGTTCCCTAGTCTTCTTGATGTTCATTTTATTGACTATCTCTTTCTCATATAATGCTTTGATTCTCATCTTGGGGGTTACATTGTTGGAGGAGGCCATTGCTCTTTTATCCCTTACAATGGTATTCTCAACTCGTCAAATTAGTTTGAAAAATTTGCTAGCACTGTGAGTTGCTTGTCACTACTTTCATGTATTTAAATTATTTTATGTTTGATATATTATTAATGTAATACCAACTGTCATTGTGTTATTACTATTTTTAGCTTGCCACCTCAATATTCTATAAGGATCGATCGATTATGAATCACCATTATCTATTGATTTGCGTAATTTCCAATAGAACTATACAGGTGTTAGATATTGGTTCGTTTGATTGGCACATGTTACCTCAAGATTCATGCCTTGTAAGATCCAAGGTTGAGGTTGGTGGTTATCTTATGTGTCTGTAATGCCTTAAGTGGTTCAACCATGTCATTAGGATCATCATTTTTTTGAGTGTTGTGTTAGCTTTTATCGACCGAAGGTATGTGGATGTCGATTTCATGCTTCGACTATTATCTATGACATATCGGCCGCTCAAGAATTTAATTTGGAAAAAGGTATTAGTCTATTTATTGGATGATCAGGTATTTTCTTTCATCAAATTTTGGTTGGTGGATCATTTTGATTTCGCACGAATAGAGATTCGACTGCTGGTTGCCATTATTCGATTGATATGGCTTTTGATACTTCTACATGCATTGTATTTTAAAAACTTCAGATAGCTTTTATTGAGGATGCCAGCTAATAATAACAATTATCAATCAATATTTTATGCATGCAAAATTAAATGGTGACATACCTTAGTCAGTGTTGTTTTTTACCTTTGATTACTTGGGTTGATCTCATTCGTTGATCTCGTTCGGCTAGGGTTATGCATAGTGGCTATTTATCGCCAAGTTGTCTAAAATTAGGATTTTTAAAATTTGAAATTGGTTAATATTTGGGACCCTTGACCAGAGCCCATTAGCCAAAATTTTCTTGGTTTAATTTTTTTTTTGGGTCGATTCGCCCTAATTTTATACTAATTTGACCAATTTAAGTTTAAATTTCCAACATTGCCCCTAATAATATTGAACCTTCTACATGAATTTGGACATTGTTCACTCATATTTTGAAACTGCTTCACCAAGTTTTTATAAATACATATTGGGGTTGACCCCTTACACATAACCCTACATTCGGTCGATGGCCTTTGGATGGAGAGGATGCGTTTGATTGTGAGTATTTAAGCGTCTTTCCTCTTTTGGCCAAAATATTTTAATGGTAGAAATTTTAATTATATTATCGATCGATATTTACTTCCATTTGGCCGATTAAAGCTTTGATTCGGCCAAAAAAATATGTTCACTTTTGCCAAGTGGCAGACCTTTTTTTATCTCCGATCAAAAGGAGAAATATTTATTTTTAAATTTTTGGCCCCCTTTTCATACTTTTCAACTGACTGCATGTTTATCTCAAGCGACGTGATGTATTTTTTGTCTAGTAGATATTTCAATCAACTAGTTACGGTGGTCGGTAAAAATGTTTTATCTCTTTTGTGAATGATCAACTGTTGTTTTCCTTTTGTCGGCCAATGAAGTTCGACAGTAATTTCTTTCGTATCAACCAAAAATACTTTTTATCGTCAGCTGTTGTTTTCTTCTTATCGACCAAAAAAAGGGAGGGGGTTATTTTAATGAATAGAATTTTGTTTGATCAAAAAATCCTCTATAATGCCCTCCTTTTCATTGGTCAATTAAACTTTGTGCACTTTGATTGCTTTGGCTTTTTGTCCTAAGTGGTCGATTGAAACTTTCTATTGGTCAGCCAAAAAATACTTTCTTGTAAAATAAATTTAGCTCTTCTTCTGATGGGATCGGTCAAAAAATTCTCCAACAATACTTGGATTCGGCCGATCGCTCTTTTCTATCGGTAAATTGCCTTTTTTTGTCAACCGATTGCTTTTCAAATCTCGATTGAAAAGATTTTAGTTCTGAAAACTTTTGCTCATCGGGTGAAACTTTCTTCCTGTCAGTCGAAGGGTGAAATATTTGCAAGAAAAACCAAAGGAATCCCTAATATTTTAATGAAAGGAAAACATTTAGCTAACTAGGGGTTTGGAGATGTTTATGAAGGTAGAATTTTTTACTTAGACCTGAACTCTTCACAAAAGGTGTACCTTCTTAAGACCTTCAAAAATTTTAAATTATGGGTACATTTATATTGTATCAATTTTGGCTACAATAGGTCTCCACTCTAGAAATTGATCCACCAAAGGTTGGTACCCATCCAAAGAGTCTATCCAAAAGTTTACATATTGACCATTGTGAATTATCCAAAAGATCTCCTTCTTTATCAAATCCTGTCGTCCTCAAAATTGCTAAGATGGGGGATACTCTATTAGGTAGTTGGTTTCAAATAATTATTGTTGATATTTTATTTTTTGGATATTTAGCTCTCAAAATTTGGGTCCACAGTGTATTGGGGTTGTTTAGAATCATCCAATATAGCTTAGCTGCTAGTGGCTTGTTGTTCTTTGTTGTTGATTTGAATCCTAGTCCCCCTTCATGTTTTGAAGGTATAACATTTTCCAACATACCAATACCCATTTCCCTTCATGTTTATGAAGGTATAAAGTTTTCCAACACACCATTACCCATTTCCTTTCTTTCTTAGTGGCCTTCCAGAGGAATTGATGATTTATCAATCCAACTCTCTCATCATTGCCTTGAGAATATCCAAAAAATTAGACACATAAATAGCTATAGATTGAAGGATTGATTTAACAAGGGTTATTCTTCTCCCTGATGATAGCCATCTAATAGTCCATTTTTCCATTTTTCTTTTTACTTTATTCACTAGCCAAACCCAATCCTTCTTTTGTATCCCTATTTTAATAGGGACGCTTAAGTAGCTAATGGGAAGGGATATATTATGCTATCTTAGTATGTCAAGAACCATGATATCTTGTTTGGGTGAGTATTAGAAGAAAATGAATTTGCAATTATCCTCATTGATTTTTTTCCCTATGGATTTTGAGAAACAACTTATAATATGTTTGATTCTTGAGGCTTCCTTCACTATCACTTTTCCTAACAAAGTAAAGTCATCAAAAAATTGAAGATGAGTGATTAGTTTGGTTTTATTTGCAATTGTAATTCTTGTTAATGTTTAATTTTCCTTACATTTGGTCATTGTCCTTACTAAGCATTCATCTAGAATGAAGAATAAATATGGGGAAAGGGGATCTCCCTACCTAATACCTTTGGATGTAGTGAACAATTGTGAAGTGCAACCATTGACCAAAACTAAATAGGACACTAATGAAATGCATCCATTTGTTCAATTTGTTCATTCCTGTGAGAAGCCAAATTGACCAATTACTTTGAGGAGGAAATCCCATTCCACCTTATCATATGCTTTGGATAAGTCTAATCGGATGAAAATGGATGGGGATTTTTTTGCTTCATGGAGTGGTAGCATCTTGAGCCAAAAATATCTCATCCACTATTTTTATACCTTCCATAAAATCACCTTGTTCTAGGAAGGTAATATTATGCAAAAGTAGTTTAATCCTCTTTGCCATTACCTTGGTGATTATTTTGAGCAAGAAATTGCATAAAGCTATTGGTCTAAAATCAATAATGTGCTCTACACATTATTGGGATCAAAGCTATATATGATTTGTTGATTTCTTCAACATATCTTCATCTTTCCTAGCTTTCTCAACCACATTCGAAGGTCCTCATGTATCCCAAAATTCCTGGTATAATTCAATGTGAAATCCATCTGGCCTAAGAGTATTGCCTTTATGTATTTTTAAAACCACCTCCTATAACTCTTTGGTAGTTACTGATGTAGTCAAAACTAAATTATCCTCCTGTATTACTAGTGCAAGTATATCCTATAATACTTCTTGGTGGGCTTCAATATGCGAAGGTTATACTATGAATAGACCCATAAAATTATTTGTTGTAATTGACCTCATACCTTCCCATGTGTGGATAGTATCTCCTGCTTCTATTATTAATGAGGATATGAAGTTGTGTGATTTTTGGGCTAGAAGATATTTGTGGAAGAATCCTATGTATCGATCCCCCTCGTGGATCCATTGGATTCTAGATTTTTGCTTCCATAATAACTTTTTCCTTTTTTTCCATTCCTCTGGCTTGGATGTAAGTTTGATATTTACCATACTTATGCCCTCTATGAGGCCATCTATGCAAATCTATTCATTCAAATATTCAAGTTGGACTTTTTATTCTTGATATCTCCAAACTCTTCCTAGTTCCAAGTCTTTATCTTATATCTAATGTACTAAAGCCTCCTCAAAAAGTAGTACATCTTAATATCATGTTGAGGTTTACCTTCGTTCCACCATTGTTACACTCTACACCTAAAAGAGTTATCTCTAAACCACATCAGTTGGAATCTGAATGGCAAGTGTCTAGCCTTAGATTTCTATAGTTCTATCATAATTGGCCAATGATCTTAGCCTACATTGTTTAGGATCTTCACCCTAGGAATGTGCCTATGAATTAAAAAATTTTTTGATAGCAAGAATATATTCAATGTTTCCAAAATGTAGGTAGAGACTTTCCTCCTATTAGACCAGGTCATTAGACCATTTTTTGGCCTGACATCCATAATATGGAGGTTTTTGATGTATTATTTTGTGAGGTTTGTGCTCTTGTCTAAGCTACCATTTCCTCTCAACTTATTTTCCAAGGATAGGATGGTATTGAAATCTTCTCCTATAATGGCCCATGCTTGAGGGAATTGGGTAATAATGTATTTTATGTTCTTCCATTGTCTATGTTTCTCCTCCAAGCTAGTATATGCATAAATATTTATCCAGAGCATAACTTCGTATGATTACCTAATTTGAGCTGCTACTTCCAAGAGATCCAAGCTACCCACCACTTGGTGGATAACTACATATTTAGGGTGTTATATTTTGAGGATATATGTAGTGGGAGAGATCTAACATAGGTCCTAATCAGATAAAATAAAGTGAGTCTGCAATATGACTAAAATATACTATAAATAGAAAGTGGTAAAAATACAATGCCATATAGAGGATATGGTCACTTCATTAATATAAGCTAAAGAACTACATTGTGCTCCATACAGGAGCTCTACCATTATCTACTACTCTCTACTACAATGCACTTGATATCTATATGCCTCGTCTTCTGATCTATCACTATGAGACCCTTTATATAGTAAAATAGATTCATTAGCCAGCACTCTACCTAGCTATACAAGTGGACACCTTGAACATTACAATATGCATATTGAAAATTGTGTATTTATTACATTTCTTAAAGTAAGTAGGTTAGGTAGATGAAAATTCATGGGTATATGAAATTCCAAGGGACTTATCTCCCTATATATACCTTTGAGAGAGTTGAGGGTAGTTGAATGAAGTAGCATTAATAGCTAGCTAGTATAGTGAGTATAATATAGATTATTAATGTATTTTGGAGTGTTTATGTCCATTATATTACATTGTACTATTTTCATGAGATTTCATTAATGGCATATTTTGAGTTATTGTAAAAGTTTCATATATATTTGTCTTGCATATTATAGTGTCATTATCATATAGTTATCATTTCTTGCTTATTTTACATCTTGTGGTTGTATTTACTTTAATATATATCATCAAAAGCTAACAATGGTATCATAACACATAGTATATTGATAAGAAATAGGGGGAGCCACAAGAGAGATTGAGAGGATATAGGAAATCTCATTTTCAAAAAAATTGAAATTACATTTGGCTACAATCTTTCCACAGAGTTACAAAAAAACTTGTGAAGACTAGGATTCAATATTGATTTCACTAGATTGATAAATCAACTAGTGAAGATTCATTATCTCTAGATTTAAACTTTTTTCCATTATAATTTTTCTAATACTTTGTTGTAGAAAATAGGAGATTCAAAGAAAGTTGGGAAGCTTCCTACAAGAGATCTAGGAAGAATATCTTCTTTAGAATCAATCTAGTACCTGAAGCAACAAGTTGAAGACTGAATATTAGAAGACATTAAAGAAAAGGTCCCATTGCAAGAGTTGAAAAATTGTAGATTGTAGATTGCAGAAGAGATAAAAAGGTCAAAGGAACCTTATTACAGGTTGAAGAAAGTAGATACTCTAGAAAATAGCCTTGGAGAAGATTAGATATTGGAGATCTCCATTGAATATTGAGAACCAATAAGGAGATCCTCATAGAAATATGAATATTGAATAGTTCAAAGTGAAGAAAGAAGAGACTTAAGGAAAATAATATCATAGAATATTGAAGACTACATATTGTAGAGTGGAAGAAGAAAGCATCTCAAGAAGTTGAAGAGACCCACTGGAGGTTCCATTGAAGAACTTCCATATTTGAAATAATGGATATTGATAAGGACTAGCAAAGGTCCTATCGCAGATTTCAAAAGCAATAAAATTAGGAGATCCAAGAAAGATATCCCATTGCAAAACTTCCATAGTTGAATATTGGAGAGATCAAGGAAGGTTTCATTGAAGATTTTAGAATACTAGAAGAGAATCTATAGGATTTGAATGCCCAAGGAGAATACCTTAAGCTACTTGAAAGGAAAAAGAAGGAGAAGGCTAGGAAAGCCTCATTGAAGACTTGAAGAAGAGTATTGAAGGAGATTTTGAGAAGGCCATTGGTGAAGATTACTAGCAAGGAGAAGTTCCTGATAGTGAAGAATTTGAGATAATTATTAACATCTAACAACAAGCCCAAGGGAGAAGTATTTGGCAAGAAGTTTGTCAAATTTTGTAGGAGATTTACAAAGACCTCAAGACATTCATATTCTTGAGAAGAAGACCAAAAAATAAGCCAATATTGAAGCCGTATTTAAACAAGGAGGTTGAAGGAGAAATGAGTTAAAATAAACCACCAAATCTAAAATATTTGAACATTGACTTTGAAGGTTTTGAAGGTTAATTCAGAGAAAGGAGTTTGTTTATTTTACAACAAAAAAATGAAGTTATCTAGGAGACAAGTCTCAATTGCGATTTGGAGGGGTTTCCTACCAATTTTGGGATATTCAAGGATAAAATTTTAGAGGATAAATTGACTACATTATAATCTAAAAATTTTAGATTTGAGGATAGAAAGGAAGCAACAATTTAGGCAGCATCAATAGCTACCAAGTTTCATATTTTCATAGTGCATTCTAAAGGAGAGTTTAAGCCATAAAACTACATTTTTTTTGTTTTTCTAATTTACATGGTGGAATCGATAGCCACCATGAATCCAGGCAGGTTGTCTGGATTTTATGGTTGCCATAGTATTCTGTGATGTCCACACTAGAATCCTCCACATAGATCTTTGCACAGTCTGCCCCTATAACCACCATGCCACGATCATTTTAAACCTTTTATGCCACTAAAAGCACCAGGAAAGGGACAAGTGTTAAGTTCGACGAGGCCCGAGATTTGAACCTTGGACTTCCACCCCCCTTAAGGGGTTTTGTCAAACCAATTGGTCTACACCTCGAACCTCATGAAACTATATTTTAGGGTAGCAAGTTAGAGGAGTTTCAAAGCTACAAATTGGTGAGTTAAAGAGCTATTTTGGATAGCAAAGAAAGAGTTGCAATTTCATCTAACATAGGGTAGCAATTAGGTGATCCAAATCACCAAGATATACATCATCCACAAATTTTAAAAAGTTATGCAACTTATTTTTAAAAGGTTTATTATTTGAACACTTATATTAAGTTCATTATTAAGTTTCATTAAGTACCAAATTAGAGTTTAAAGTTGCAAAGGAGAAAGTTTCATAGTAAAGTCTTCAAATAAGTGCAGAAGATAGTTTCTACAAGGGTTAAAACCTGCACATAAGAAAGAGGAGTTAGATATATTTCAAAAGAAATAAATATATCAACATACTACCTTCTATTGAAAGCAAAAAATACTCTATTCTAAAGCATATAGTGCATAAACTATAGTGCAAATTAAAGTCATCCAAAAGGGTATACTAATTGCATGATTGAAAAGCTTAGAATTATCATTGTAAATTTAACCAAGCAAAGGAGTTAGAGGAGAGAGTTGCCTAGTACAATAAGGCAACATTAATTTACTATTTGCCATCAAGGGATAGATAAGAAGCCACCATAATAAAGGAGACCAAGATAGCTTCAAAAAGGAGACAAAAAAGTCTCAAAAATTCTGGTGCAAATTAAGATATTTTATCTTAATTATTGCAGATTTATTTACATTATATAATTGCACCTGAAGCGACTGAAATATAACCATTTGATAAAAAAAAATATAGAGAATATTCACAGTGCTTCTTTATTCATTTTGAATGTGTAGGGTTACAAAATAAGTCTTTCTTTCAATGGATATCTTTATTCCCTATTTTCATTATAAATATGAAGCATCTCATAATTTTTTTTAGAGCACCTTAATGAAGGTGGGCTTCTATGCACGTGTGTCATCGGTAATCTGCTAGTGTGTGTCATTTTATACCTTTTTTGGGCCTACAAAAGGGTGTTAGTGTGTTTGGAGGCCTACCTTGGTCAAACCCCTTAGTTATGAAGAAAAATTGACTCAAATATGTGGAAAAACATGATGAAATGTATTGGAAATATTACAAAAACTATTAAAAACTAATTCATACCTGATCTGGTGCTATAGACCTTATGTACAACCGGTTCATAGGGCAACATGCAAATTGGATCCTAGGTTCATAGGCTAGGGGGTGAACTAGACTGTGGTTGAATTCTAATGAATATTTTCTATCCAGATGGGATCTAGAAGTTGTTTTGATGTTGTTTGTCAAAAGAAAAGTGGTAGAAGGTGATTCTGGTGTTATTTTGACAGAGTCTAGATAGGTTGACTAAAAATGTGAGAGGTAAAATAAGGGAAAGCCCTCTATTTATAGGAAAAACCAAGGTCAGGGGTGGTATTTAATTATACCAAACTCTCCAAACCCCATAAGGGGGGTAGAGGTCCAAGGTTCAAATCTCAAATCTCATCAGACTGAACGCTTGTCCCTTTCCTGGTGATTTCAATGATGTAAAAGGTTTAAAATGATTGTGCCATGGCAGTTATAGGGGAGGACTGCATGAAGATATGTGTGGTGGCTTCTAGGGTGGACAACGCAGAATACTATGGTGACCATAAAATCTAGACAACCTACCCAGATTCATGATAGCTACCGACTCCACCATGCTGAAAAAAAATTATACCAAACCCTAGAGTCAATTCCTAGCATGGTTAGGTTAGGGTTTGTGAGGTGTTAGGCTTAGTCATCCTATCACATACTCTGAGAGAAATATCCTATCCTCACACATGTGTGAGGGAGGATTAGGGTTAACTAGGATTAGCTAACTCCTAGGTTAGATGGGGGTTGAATTAGGGTTTCTAGGAAATATCCTAACCAACTTAGGGTGCACACATGTGTGAGGACATGTTTAGGACTAATTTGATCATAACCTAATTAAACCTTTTTTAATGATAAAGTGTAACTTAAGTGAAATTCAACTACAAATTAGAATCCTAATTAGTCTAATTAGGGTTTTTGGTAAGAAATGGTCTCATAGGTGCCTTAATTAGGCGTAGGAAAGGGCTTAGGTGACCTTAGGGAGCTAGTAGGTGGCCGTCTTGTGGATAGAAGGTATTTTGGATGCATTTTACATGGTTTTGCAGGTTTTGCACCTACTAATAGCTATGATAGACTATGATGGCCTATGGCATCCTACAATGGCCTATGATGGCCTATGATGGCATTTGGATTCCTATGCAAATATACAAGTGTCTATATAGATCTAAAATTATATAGGAATGAGCATGTATGACTTTTAGATGTCTATATTTACCCATTTTTGTACTACATTATGTGAAACAAAGTTTAGTGTAAAAAATTATGGAAGAAGGTGGTGAGGTGCTTGTGAAATGGATGAGAAAGGAAAATAGAATAATGGAATCCAATCAAAGGTATGTAACCACTCGAAGTGTGACCATACAACATTGATAGAGAACCAAACAAATGTGGAGAGAAGAAGAGGAAAATAAGAATGGAATCCAATCAAAGGTATGTATCTGCTCGAAGTGTAACCATACAACATTGATCGAGAACCAAAAGAGGTAGAGATAATAAGGGGAAAGGAATAATGGAATCTAATCAAAGGTATGTAGATGCTCGAAGCATGACCATACAACATTGATATAAATCCAAAAAGAAGAAGAGAGAGGATGAATAAGGCATGGGTGGATGAATGCAAATGAATGACTGTGGATGAAACATGATGATTTGCCAATTTAGTACAATATTTACAATATCATACTAGTTTTTTGTAAGGAAACTTAAGACTGCTTTGCTTTTATGACCAATACAAGGTGGTCCAATTACGAATAGAACAACTGCCTATTCAAATTTTTACTTCTGATTGATTGATGAGTGCATGATGACATATGCCAAACCAATTGAGCTGAGTGCCATGGATAAATAAAGTGTAACATTCAGTATGTTATTGGTGCTAATATACCTGAATAAAACTGAGATATCTCTGATATTATGCATGGATCTCACGATCTAACAAATATCTAATTTAGGATAAGGTTTATCTTGATATAATCTTCAAAAATTATTTTTAAAATAGATGCGATAATTGTGATTGGATGTTTGGTTGTTTGGTTGTTTGGTTGTATGTAAAGAAGATTTGTGTATGAATACCCAATCAATTTAAGAATAAACAATGATACAAATAAAATGTGGTGATTTGGTGATGAGTCGATTGATAGAAGAAAATTGTTGAGAAAAGGTGAGAAATTTTGGGCAAACGACAAAGGAAAGGAAGAAGAAGTTGCAGGATTGAAGAAAATGTGGCAAAGGTGTCCTCAGGGTTGGTTTGTAGGGCAACCTATGAGTTGTACTTAGTTCATAGGGTGTCCTGTGAACTAGACTATGGTTCGTAGGGCAGCCTACGAAATAGGGTTTTGGGGTATATAAAGATTTTTGGAGGGATGTAAAGATTCATTTGTGCTAGGAGAAGGTTCATAGTTTATGAGGTGAAGCACTTTTTGGATTTTGAGGTATGGTAGATATGGTGAGAGGACATACGAGCACTAGTGGCTGATGTGGAGACCCACCAATAAGTACTCGAGATCGAACTGGATTTGATTTTGATTTACATGAATATTTAGAAAATATGGGAATGTGAGTTTGCATGTGAATATGTGTTTACATGTGATGTTTATTTGAAATGTGTGCACAAAGTATGAAAATGACCAAATGGATATCTAGAAATGTTGCCCATTTTTTGTGTTGACCAATAAATGGGCATGTTTGACTGTGTGATTGGTGTAATAGTTGACCTTGATTTTTGTGATGAAAATTGTACTATTTTTGAAATGTGATTGAACTTTCACCGTAAAAGGGCAAAATGGGTGTCCATAAATGTGACTGTTATTTTGATTTGTTATGTTTTTATGGGTTGCGTGAATGTGTATCATAGAATGAATGTTGGTGAGGTTTGACTATGTTGAATGTGGGGAATGGTGTATTGTTTTGGAAAATTGTTTGAACTTTCACCATAAAAGGATAAACAAGTATTCAAAAATATGATTTGTTTGGCATTTTGAATTTTTTGGTGCGTGTTGGAATTGTGCACCATGAGGTATATGTGATCAAGTGTGAATGTGTTGTTGGGTGAAAAATATGCATTGTTTTTGGAATCTGTTTGAACTTTTACATTGAAAGGACAAAATGGGTATCCAAAAATGTGACTTATTTGTTGGTGTGTGATGTGGTTGTGTATGTTAGAAGTGCTTGCCTTGAAATGCATGTTTTTGGGGTTGCATGATATTTTGTGTGTCAAAAATACTATTTTTGTATTTGTTAGGAAAGGGGCTAATGGTGCTCAAAATTATTTCTTTGAAACAAGATGGTTTTATGGGAGGAAGACAAGTCTTGGATGAGATAGTCTTAGCTTAGGAGGCCATCCATGGCACCTAAAAATACCTTTTACCTCTAGTTGAAATGATCCCATCCTCCCTAAAGGTGCACATGTATTGAAATTATTGTTTCATCAATTTCTAACATGCTTATCCCCACAAAGAACACCCCTTCTAAGTTCTTCTATATCTCTTCCACCAACATCATTTTTAAGAGGTTTTATAGAGAGGGATAAAAATAATGTAACAAGATAAATCAAGCCTTTATGATAAGAGATCCAATTGATCTAATGATAAAATTAATTTTTTTTGTAGAGCTAAAAAATGGATTTCTCTATGAATTCTAGAATTTACAACTAACTTGACAAATTAGATACACTTCTTGTCAATTGCAATACTCTTCTACATGGTATGCAACCCATTGGTGTGAATTGTTATTTGAACATACTCCTTTCATATTTTAGTTGTCATCATAATTTTTAAAGGCCGAACTAAAAGAAAAGAGAGATCCTTGTAGAGGTCATCCTTCTGTTAATAAGATGTTCTCTCATTGGCATGAATTAATATTTGAACATACTCATTTCATATTTTAGTTGTCATCATAATTTTTAGTTGAAATGACCCATCCTTCCTAAAGGTGTATATATATTGAATTTGTGGTTTCAACAATTTCTACCGTGCTTATCCCCACAATGAATACCCCTTCTAAGTTCTTCTATCTCTCTTCCACCAACATTATTTTTAAAAGGTTGTATAAACAAGAAAAGAATAATGTAATTAGATCAATCGAACCTCTATGGTAAGAGATTCAATTGATCTAATTATAAAATTAATTTTTCTGTAGAGCTAATAAAATGAATTTCTCTATGATTTCTAACAATTACCACTAACTTGACAAATTAGATACCCTTATTGGAAATTGCAATCCTCTTCTACATGGGATGCAACCCATTGATGTGAACTATTATTTGATCATACTCCTTTCATATTTTAGTTATCATCATAATTTTTAAAGGTCCAACTAAAAAAAATCGAGATCCTTGTAGAGGTCATTCTTCTTTTAATAAGGTATTTTCTCTAGCTTGGAATAGATATAACATCTATAATTGAACACCATTAAAGTCTTAATTGATGCCAAGGTACTAATACTTATTACATATTCAAAGAACCTAATCATTTATCCAATTCTAAATAAGCTAATATTTTAATAAAAAATATTTATTTTTTTATCTTGAAACATTCATAAAAACAAAATTTATTATATTAATGTTTAAAAGCATGCTTTAAAATATTTTCAATTAATTCAAAACATAAATTTTAAGTGCCTTTGTTCAAATTATAATTAGTTCAAACAACAATGTTTATTGTTAATTATGTTTCCACTATATTTGTTTAAAAATTGGTAAAAATGAATCTATATTACAAAATTCAAATAGAAGAGATACATCATTTGTCTTTCCATGGACATAGGCTTTTGATCCAAGATTTAGTAGAAGAAATAATGTTACATTCTCTATCAACTAATCTACTATAGTAACCTATGTATAATAGGAACAATCTAATACAATGAATTACAAGACTAAATACATCTAATGCTGCTACCATCAAGAGATAAGATAGAGAGAAGATCTTCCCTAGTCTATGTTGCCCACTACCTAGGGGATAGTCATAACAAGTGAGGTTGCCTTTGTCTACAACCTAGTTGGCCATCACATTTGGAACTCTATTTTGTTCTCTAGAAATGTGATTTTATTCCACAAATAGAAAGCTCATTTTTACAATTTGAATCTTCTCTATGATTCTCCTTAGTCTCCAGTCAAGCTTCCTATTCTCCCTTGGATTCTTCAGATGGTTGATCATAACTTGTGAGTCAGATTCTATTTGGAAATTCTTCCAACCTATCTTAAATTCCTCCTAGAACCTCCTAAGGATGCCACAACCCTTTTCTAGGTTGTTGGAAAAAATACCAAGATTCTCTACAAAGGTGAAAATTAGGACCCCATTTGATTGTCTTCCTATCCCTCATGCACTAGCTCTTCATAGATTCCCCCATGATGCTCCATTTGTGTTAAAACATAATCCTCTAGAGGAGTTTGCCACTTATCCTTTCTAACTACTTTTAGGTGCCTTATGATTACCATTTGTTGATAAACAACCTTAGAAATATTTTTTAATCTTCTCATGATCTATTCCAATTGTTGGTGGGGTTCTTAGGGATACTTCAGTGTATGTTGGATTATCTCTTCTATGTTGGTTGTGGTCTTTTACCAAATATAATAAATGTTATTAGATTGTTCTAAGATGTGGTTGTTCATTTCCTTCCATATTTTTCAAAGTGGGAGAGTAGTTCCTATCCATACTATCTTCCTAACATATCGGTCTACTCCATCTTGTGTAGTCTATTCCCTCCACATATGCTCTAGTTTGGTGAAGCTAGACCAATTAATTCCAAGTAATATAGCCATCATCTTCCACAACTTTGAGGCTACAATACATTCAACAAATAATTAGTAAAGTGTTTCGAGGTTCTCCCCACACATCCCACACATGAAAGGACCATGGTAGCCCCTTTTCATAAGTTTTTCCCCTATTAGTACCCCTTTATGTAGAAGAAGCCAAATGAAAAATCTCACCTTAGGCCATAACTTCTATGACCATATTTGTTTAAATAAGTCTCAAAGTGGGTCAAGAGTACTTTGGCATAAAATTGCATATCCACTTTCTACTATATACTCCCCTTGACTCGTGTTGACATTGATCTTCTGCCTCTCTGGGACTTGAATTGACCATTCGGTTGTGGAGATCTAGTTTCTCATAACTTCATAATTTCTAGTATGGTACCTACAGTATTTTTCTACTTTTATCCAATTTTCTTTGTGTAGTTATTCCATGAAAGGTCTCCACTCTAGAAACTGAGCCCCCAAAGGTTGGTACCCATCCTAAGAGTCTGTCCAAAATTTTATATGTTGACTATTATGAATTATCCAAAATAACTCCTCCTTTATCAACTCCTATCTTATCCTCAAAACTACTAAGATGGGGGATCCTCTATTAGGTAGTTGGTTTCGACTAATTGTTATTGAAATTTTATTTTTTGCATATTTAGCTCTTAAATTTGGTCCCATGGTGTTGTTCAACATCCTCCAATACAACTTAGTTGCCAGTGCCTCATTGTTCTTGGTTGTTGATCTTAAACCTAGTCTCCCTTCATGTTTATGAAGGTATAACATTTCTTAACACACCAATGCCTATTTCCTTTCCTCCTTAGTACCCCTCTAGAGTAATTGATGATTTATTCAATACAACTCTCTTAGCACTGCCTTGAGAATTTCCACAAATATAGAGACATAAATAGGTATAGATTGAAGGATTGTTTTAACCAGGATTATTCTTCCCTTGATGATAGCCATCTATTAGTCCATTTTTCTATTTTTCTTTTTACTTTATCTGTTATCCAGGCCTAATCCTTCTTTTATCTTCCTGTTTTAAGAGGAACTCCCAAGTAGATGATGGGAAGGGAGGTCTTTTAGTATCTTAGTTTGTCAAGAACCATGATCTCCTGTTTGGGTGAGTATTGGAAGAAAATTACTTTGGACTTTTCCTCATTGATTTGTTGCCCTATGGCTCTTGAGAAACAACTTATAATATGTTTTATTCTTGAGGATTCCTTCACTGTTACTTTCCCTAAAAAATTAAAGTCATAAAAAAATTGGAGATGAGTGATTGGTTTGGTTCCATTTGCAATAGTGATTCTTGTTAATGTTCAATTTTTCCTACATCTGGTAACTGTCCTTCCTAGGCATTCAACTAGAATGATGAATAAATATGGGAAAAGGGGATCTCCCTGCCTAATACCTCTAGATGCAGTGAACAATTGTGAATGGCAACCATTGATCAAAACTAAATAGGACATTGATGAAATACATCCCTTGATCCAATCTGTTCATTCCTGTGAGAAACCAAATTGATCAAATACTTTGAAGAGGAAATCCCAGTCCACTCCATCATATGCTTTGGATAAGTCTAATCTAATGAACATGGATGGGGATTTTTATGCTTCCATGGAGTGATAGCCTTTTGAGCCAAACCTATTTCATCCACTATTTGTCTACCTTCCACAAAACCACCTTGTTCTAGTGAGATAATCATATGCAGAAGCAATTTAAGCCTCTTGACCATTACCTTGGTGATTATTTTGAGCAATTACATAAAGATATTGGTCTAAAATCAGTAATGTGCTTTGCATCTTGTGCCTTTGGGATCAAAGCTATATATGATTTGTTGATTTTCTTCAACACATATTCAACTTTCCTAGCTCTCTCAACCACATAAGAAGGTCCTCATGCATCCCAAAATTCTTGGTAGAATTCAATGGGAAATCCATTTGGCCTAGGAGTCTTTCCTTTATGTATTTTGAAAACCACCTACTATAACTCTTTGGTAGTTACTAATGCCGTCAAAACTAAATTATCCTCTTCTATTATTAGTGCAAGTATCTCATATAACACTTCTTAGGCTTCAATATCCAAAGGTTCTACTATGAATAGACTCACAAAATTGTTTGTTGCAATTGACCTCATACCTTCACATGTGTGGATAGTATCTCCTGCTTCTATTCTTAATGAGGGTATGAAGTTGTGTGATCAGTGGGGTAGAAGAGATTTGTAGAAGAATCCTATGTATCGATCCCCCTCCTAGAGCCATTGGATTATAGATATTTGCATTCATAATAACTCTTCCCTTTTTCTCATTCCTTTAGTTGGGATATAAGTTTGATCTCTGCAATACTTAGACTCTCTATAAGTCCATCTATATGAATTTTTCATTCATATCTTCGAGTTGGGCTATCACTTCCAAATTTTTCTTCTTGACATCTCCAAACACTTCCCAATTATAGGTCTTTATATTGGATCTGATGTACTAAAGCCTCCTCACAAAGTAGTACATCTTGGTTCCATGTTGAGGTTTGCCTTCCTTCAAACAATGTTGCACTCTAGGCCTAAGAGAGTTATCTCTGAACCACATCAGTTAGAATTTGAATGGTAAGTGTCTAGTCTTGGATATCCATTATTGACAAATGATATCAGCCTACATTGTTTAGGATATTCACCCTAGGAATGTGCCTATGAATAAAAAATTTATTTGATAGCAGGAATATGTCTAATATTTCCAAATGCAGGTAGAGCCTTACCTCCTATTAGACCAGGTTATCAAACCATTTTTTACTTGACATCCACAAGATGAAGGTTTTTTATGTATTCCTTCATGAGGTTGTGCTCTCGTCTAAACTACCATTTCCTCCCAAATTTTCTTCCAAGGATAGGATGACATTGGCATATTCTCCTATTAGGGCCCATCCTTGAGAGAATTATATAATAATGTAGTTTATGTTCATCTACTGTCTATGTTTCTCCTCTAGGCTAGTAGGCATATAAAAATTCATGCAGATCATAGCTTGGTCATATTTCCTACTTTGAGATACTATTGCCAAGTGATCCAAGCTACCCATAAATTGGTTTATAACTACCTATTTAGGGTCCCAAAGATATGCAATGTCTTTTGATACCCCTTGGGAGCTGAGAAATTACATTCTTCTAGCATACTGCACTTTCTTTGCAATTGTCTCCATCTCTTTGATCAAAACCTTTATCTCATGAAGGAATACAAGTTGTGGTTGATTTTTTTGTATTATTCTTCTAATTTCATTTTGTTTTGAGGGAAACCCCTTGAGTCCTCTAATGTTCCAAAAACTTATCTTCATCAGTATTGGGGGATAAATATGTGAGTAAGGGCATTGACGTTACCTTCTACTATTAGTTATTCTCCTTATTTTTCCACATTGTTCTAATTAGTTTTGCGATCTAAATTTTGATTAATTTCCATTTTCATCTTCTTACTTGTCTTGTGGCTCACCCCTCTTAGTTCTTGAATAACATCCAATCTTGGCGTATGTGTGTACAACACTAGATTTTGTTGGTAAATCCAGTGAGGTATTTCCTAGGCTTTGGGTTTTTTGTAGTGCCTACCTTTAATAGATTGTTACTCTTATTTTTATTTTCTCTCTTGTTTTTTGTTGGTAATATGTTAGTTGATTTACTACTTCCCATTTGTTACTCTACATAAATAGGATGGTGTTAGGGGTGCTATTTACCTCTTCTAGCATAGATTTCTTTATCCCACCATGGAACTGTATCTCTAGGACTTTTGTCTCCATTGTATCCTCCTTATCATCCAAAAGGTCATCAATGGGGAGATTGCCAAACATATTATTTGATACCACTGCCTGACTCCTCACTACCAATTTCTTTTGATTATTTTTTTTGGCACTTGAAACCCTTCAGGATTTGTTTTCTCTCTTCCATTCTCTAAGATCTTATGTGGGCAGTATCTTGCTAAATGACCATATTCATTACATATTTTACAATAGAAAGGTATGTTCTCATAATCCACCTCCTACTCCCATGTTTTCTTGATTTGTTTTGGGAGGGGTTTGTTAAAATCTATTAAGACACATATCCAAGCATAAATAATTTGCTCAAATTTATATGTACTATCAAAAACCATCATGAGTGTTCCTAGGGTATTCCCAATTGCCAAAAAAACTATTGAATTCCAAAATTTTACTAACATACCAAACAACGTTACCCAAACTGGTGTTGTGGATAGCATCTCTTTCTCGACTTTGAATTTAGTATGCCAAGGTTTCATAAAGAGGCCTACCCTTCCCAAGAACCGTGGGCTCCCTTGGAATATTTGTTCCCTATCTTCCTCAGAAGCAAAAATAACAAGAAAATAAGGTATTTAGATATTTGAAACTCATATTTTATTCACCATTGTTTAGCAGCCCACAGTTTAAATGTTGAAAGGGTCGGTTTGAACCCCATAAGTTGACATATCAATCCTCTCCTATCCATGTCTTATATTCATTTTGAAAGTCCTCCATATTCACATTCACTATCAGAGAACCATCTATTACCTTTAAACACTCCGTTGTAGTTTTTCTAGGATCCATCTTTGGCATCCTCAAAGGTCTTTGTGGTACCCTTAAGTTAATTATCATATTTGGCCAGTGTTGTTCCCCACTAAGGGCCTCCTTGAAATTCATTTTTGTTGGTAGCTCCCCTGACTCCTTCCCCATATTAGGTAATGGTATAGTCGACTTATTTTGGTAGTTTTCTCTCGAAACAGTCTTGCTCATGTTCTCAACCATATCAATTTTCCCCCATTTAGGTTATGTCCCTGCCATAATGTTTGTTTTTTGTTCTCTTCAATCCTTATCCTCATTTTTGTTGAAGATTGTGATTTCTTGTCTATTTTTGCACTATGAACTAAAAGTGTTTGTTATTTTTTCCTTCGCTATGTGTGGCTTGTAAAAATTGGTTGTCTATTGTAGTTTAAATACACTAAATTTCCTCAAACTATGTTTTTTCCTTATTGTGATCATCCTTGTCAAAACTTTCCCAGGCCAACAGGCCTTGCCCTCTATATTTTCTCTACAATTTTGTTTAAAACCCTTCAAATATCTTGTCCCAACTCTCTCACAAATTCTAAAGCTTCTTAACCTCATTTTTATTAAAAAGTTTCTTGTATCCTTTCTTGTTTAAATTTTGATTAATTTAAATAAATTTTAATCAAAGTAAAAATCCATAAAGGAATTCCAAATTTTATTGTAAAGGTATTTATACTAGGTCTCGTTCAAGACGGATACTAAATTTTTAGATTGAAGAAAAGAGAGTAAATAATTATCCTTATCTTGCAATTGTCTCCACCTCTTCGATCGACACCTTTATCTCCTAAAGGAAGACAAGTTGTGGTTGATTTGTATCATTCTTCTAATTTCATTTTGCTTTGAGGGACTCCCCTTGAGTCCTATAATGTTCCAGGAAATTATCTTCATCGGTATTGGGGACTAAATATGTGAGTAAGGGCATTGACCTTACCTTTTGTTATTAGATTTTCTCCTTCTTTTTATACATGGTGCTGATTAGTTTTGCGGTCTACCTTTTGATTTGTGTCCATTTTTATCTTCTTACTTGTCTCTTGGATCACCCCTCCTAATTCTAGAATAACATTCAACCTTGGCGTATGTGTGTATAACACTAGGGTATTGTTGGTAGATCCAATGAGGTATTCCCTAGGCTCTATGTTTTTTTTAGTGCCTACCTTTAATAGACTGTTACTCTTATTTTTATTTTCTCACTTATTTTTTTGTTAGTAATATGTTGGTTGATTTACTACTTCCAATTTGTTTCTCTACACAACTAGGGTGGTGTTAGGGGTGTTATTTACCTCTTCTAGCATAGATTTCTTCCTCCCACCATGGAACTGTATATCTAGGACTTGTGTCTCTATTGTATCCTCTTCATCATCTAAAAGGTCATCAATAGGGATATTGCCAAATATATTGTTTGATACCACTGCCTGACCCCTCACTATCGATTTATTTTGAAAAAAAAATTTGACACCTGAAACCCTTCAGGATTTGTTTTCTCTCTTCCATGCTCTAAGATCTTATGTGGGCAGTCTCTTGCTAAATGACCATATTCATGGTATATTATGAAGCAAAAAGGTATGTTCTCATAATCCACCTCCTACTCCCATGTTTCCTTCTCAAACTATAGAGTCATATTTTTGGGAGGGGTTTGTTAAAATCTATTAGGAAACATATCCAAGCATAAATAATTTGCTCAAATTTATATGTACTATCAACAACCATCATCAGTGTTCCTAGGGTATTCCCAATTGCCAAAAAAGCTATCAAATTCTAAAATTTTACTAGCAGACCAAACAATGTCACCCAAAATGGTGTTTTGGATGGCATCTCTTCCTTCGATTTGAATTTAGTATGTCAAGGTTTCATAAAGAGGCATACCCTTCCCAAAAACCGTGGCCCCCCTTGGAATATTTGTTCCCTATATTCCTCAGAAAAAAAAATAACAAGAAAATAACCATCAAGGTATATAGAGATTTGGAACTAATATTTTATTCATCATTGTTTAGCAGTCCACAATTTAAATGTTGAAAGGATCGATCTGAACCCCATAAATTGACATATCAACCCTCTCCTCTTTATGTCTTCTATTTTGTTTTGAAAGTCCTCCATATTCAACATCACTATCAGAGAACCATGTGTTGCCTTTAAACACCTTGTCGCAGTTTTCCTTGGATCAATTTTTGGATTCCTTAAAGGTCTTTGTGGTGCCCTCAAGTTATTTATCACATTTGGCCAACATTGTTCCCCACAAAGGGTATCCCTGAAATTCAATTTTTTGGTAGCTCCCCTAACTCCTTCCCCATATTAGGTAATGGTACAATTGGCTCATTTTGGTAGTTTGCTCTTAGAATAGTCTTGCTAATGTTCTCGACTATATCAATTTTCCCCCATTTTGGTTATGTCTACACCATGTAATTTGTTTTTGGTTATATTCAACCCTTGTCCTCATTTTCGTTGAAGATTATGATTTCTCTATTTTTGCTCTATGAACTAAAAGTGCTTCTTGTTTGTTCCTTCGCTCTATGTGGCTTCTAAAAATTGGTTGTGTATTACATTTGAATCCACTACATTTCCTCAAACTATGTTTTTTCCTTATTGTGATCATCCTCGTTGAAAATTTCCTAGGCCAACAGGCCCTGCCCTTTGTATTTTCTCTACAATTTTATTTGAAACCTTTCAAAACCCTTATCCCAGCTCTCTCCCACAACTTCCAAAGCTTCTTAACCTCAATTTTATAAAAAAATTTCTTGTATCATTTCTTATTTAAATTTTAATTAAAGTAAAAATCCAGAAAGGAATTCCATTTTTCATTGTAAAGATATTTATACTAGGTCTCTAGTTCAAGAGGGATACTAAATTTTTAGGTTGAAAAAAAAATATATCCTTGTCTTGACACTAATAAACTAAAAAATGTTAAAAATAAGTATCCACCCTCTTTATATGAAATTCTAGAATATAATAATACAAATATGTGGTTTTGGAAAAAAATAATTTAGTTCTTTTTTATTTTGACTATTTCAATTTAAATTATATATATATATAAAAGGTTAATGCAATAAATTTCTATGATTGATGTTCAAGATTAGGCATCTCCATCCCAACCATGACCTCTTATAAAGGTAAGAGTTGAGCTTATCAATAAAGGCCAAACACACAACTATACATAACCCATCCCACACAACTGTACATACACTCACCCCTTCACATGCTTGCCATCGTTTAACCTTAAACCTCCTAAAAAAATAGTCAAAATCCAAAACATATAAAAAATATTTCTTATTGTTATATACCTAAAAAATGTGGCCTAGGTATGCACCTATAAAGAAACAAAATTATCCCATGCGATTTAAGATTCTTTAATTGGCTATCCCAACCTCCTAAAAAAATAGCCAAAATCTAAAACATATAAAAAATAATTTTTATTGTTATATACCTTAAAAATGTGGCCTAGGTATGCATCTATAAATAAACAAAATTATCCCATTCGATTTAAGATTCCTCATTGGCTATCCCAAAGGGAACAACGCAACGATTCGAGTTTTTGCTCTTTTTTGAGAGGTCCAAGGTTCAAACTACGGCGTGAACGAGTATGTGAGGGGGTGGGTGTGTGGTGGTTATATGTTAAATTCCCTATTGATAATCATATCTCTAAGCTTTATGAGGGATCATGATTGAGAGGAGATTGCTCAACCCTATATGTTAGTCATAAAGATTTCTCACTCTGACCAAATAAAAAAAATCTTTAATTGACTAAATGTTCAAGTGGACATATCTTTCTATAAACTTAGGAGGATGATCTTTTGTCATCATGCAAAAAAATAATTTATAAACTACACTCATCAATTTTAAGGATCGTATTAAAAAGAATAATAAAGACTTTAATCAATTAAGGGAGGGTTTGTTTCATCAACTATTCTTTTGGTTGGGAACTCTTCTTCCAATCTTCTTCTCTTTGTAAAAGGTTGAAGATCCTTTTTAAACCTTTTTACCAATAAAAAAATTAACATATAAAAATAATTTAACGATATGATTAGCAACCTACAACCTACACTGTACAAGAGGTTTGTCGTGACATGCATTATTTATTATTTATTATATCCCGCATGATTTATCTTGTGCCATGAGAGTTGGGCGACGTTCTAGTGGGACATCTATGTAATTAATGTTTTGAATTTTTTCGAGAGATCTAGGTTCAAACCATCTTTAAGTGTGGTGTGTATGTTTGTGTGATAGTCACTGGACTTCTGTAAAAAAAACAGAGTTGAGCTACTATATCATCTTATTATATTAAATTAAAATTATAGATTTTATTTTGTTTAATCTTGGAAAGTTATTTATTCTAAGCATCTAATTTGCAGTTAATTACGATGTTTTTTTTTTTATTTTTTATTTTTTTAAAGGTTCAAGCTTCCTAGTTAACTTATGAGTTTGGACATATTTAATAAATCTTATCAAGTATTAGTACAAAACTGAGAGCACTATTAACAAGGTTTCCTCTGACTTTCCTCCGCCTCAAGGCCCTTTTGTTTCCGTGGACGATGGTTTCCAACCTCAGTCCATTATGTCAGTGTCCACCCTCCATAGTAGAACTTGGCCCTTTCTTAATTAATATATTTTTTATTGAGTAAATATTTCTTATACATATATATCCGCCTTGGGAATTGAACCCGGGTCACATATATATTTTTTAATTAATATTGTTTATTCATAACTGGTTTTGTTTTTGACCTCAGACCTCATCTTTATAGTATTGTATTGATTGTTTTGATAACCTTATCTCCTCAACTGTAATTTTTTAACACCTTTTATTATAACTTCTTTTACTTTTATTGTATATAATTGTTAATTCCAATAAAATTATGGATTCTTTACAATATGTTTTTAACGATAAAAACTTAAAATATATCAACTAGATTGAGTTGGTTTGGACGGTAAAAAGGCTTACAACTCAGAATTAAAAACAAATATTTAACCATTAAGACGTGCTTGAGAAACTTAAAACAACATTATCTAATAATAAAAATATCGATATTATCCAAGCGACAAACTGTTCCCCGACGCGTAATCGATATCCTCGACGCGTAATCGATGTTGACGTATGGTTTTTAAACTATATTCAGCTATGGTGACATCATGGATCACGTTTATGAACCAACAATCTGGCCTCTTATGTCATTACCAGTCTTCATTAAGATAATACAGACACTTTTACTTCTCACTGCCCAAATAAAATCTGAAGCTTTGTTGTGCTGCTTCCAGAGGGAAAGACCCACCACAATACATTAAAAAAGAGGAAAGGAACTATATATTTCCAATAAAAAAATGGATTTTTTAACCCAGAAATGTGGGGGTGGGAATCTCGGATACAACCGACAAGAATTTTGGATTCCTCACCTTCTGAAATAATAAAAATAGTGAAAGTTCTATGCCGATGTCGTCATGTTCGTGTAGGAAGGATTTTTCCATAGAAAAACTAGCAGATAAACAATTATCTGTTAGCGAGGCTTTTGAACAAAGCAGAGAAGAGCGAAATGGGAGAAATCACCAGCATCCGATGGAGCGAATTGCCGGAGCATTTGATAGAGTGGGCAATTCTAGCGCGGCTGCCGTGGGATTCTGTGTCTCGGCTGCGCGCCGTGTGCAGGGGATGGAACGACCTCCTATCCTCCAAATATTTCCTGCGCGGCTGGGCGGACACCTCGGGCGAGCGGCATCCCCTGCTTATGCTCTGCATGCCCAAGAGCCATATGCGATGCCTTCTCTACTCTTTCGCCTCAAACTCCTGGCAGACATTATCCATTTCGTTTATCGAGGAAAATTGCAGCATCAATTACAACGGATCGGCCGCAGGGCTCATCTTGATGGACATCCCTACCTACTCCTGCTTCGGCCACGCCTTTCCCCACCTCTCCGTCTGCAATCCCCTAAGCCGGAAACGGCTGCGGCTCCCCGAGATGGAGCCCGCGCTGACGACGGTCATAGCCCGCGGGATCGTCGGCGCCGCCGACGATGGCTACAAAGTGGTCGTGCTTGGCAAGTCGAGGCTGAACTCTGCCCTCGTGCAGGTGTACGACTCCGCCGCCAAATCGTGGAAGGCGATTGTGGTGGACCTGCCTGAGCGTTTGGCCGTGAGAAACGAGGAGTTGGTGTTCTGCAGGGGACGTTTCTTCTGTATGACTGTTGAGCCACCGGGAGTTCTGGTCTGCGATGTGGACGGCGACGGGAGGTGCAAGGTTCTGGCGATGCCGGTGGCGCAGCGGAGCAACGTGTGGCCGCGATTGCTCGCCTGCGGATCCTCTGTGTTTCTGGTACATGCCATCGAGGAGGATAATGTTCTCGTCGATATGATTGTTTGGGAGTTTTGTGACCCCCACTGGAAGGAGATTGCGAGGATGCCGAGAGCGTCGCGTGAGGATTTTCAGCGGAGCGCGTACTCCAACTGGTTCGAGTGCGTGGGCGTGGGCGATAACATGTGTTTTAGGACTTACGGCAGCATAGAGGTGCTCCCTTACAGCCTCAGTCGGGGCTCCTGGACTTGGCTTCCCCAGCGTACCACCACGCACGGGGACCCCAAACATTTGCGTTTGAAGAGCCTTCCCTATGAACCTCGGCCTCATAAGGAGGTCTGATTCATTGTACTATTATTATTGTATATGCACCGTGGCTAATATAACAGTCTTATCTTTTTATAAGAAAATAAAAGTTTCGTGATTCTATATGCACAAGTGAGTTTAAAAACTCATAAGGTTATGTGATCTATGTTGGAAACTCCCTGAACGTAGCCGCGTTTCCGCGTTTCATCTCTATCAACCGGACGCGTTTATGTTGTTTTTCTGTTTTGAACTATTTTTGGAGTTTGTTCAAGATTGTTTTTAATGTGGTTTGAGTTGTTAGGTTGTTAGTTTCATGGCTGATCTTGGAAATAATGTTTATTGTTTACCAGTGACATAGAAGATCTATATAAGAGATTATTCATTGTATTGGAATGTAGAAGAGAAGCATGAAGTAGGTTGTAGTATGGAGCTCAAAGTGTGAGCCGGATGTAGAGTGTGTGTAGCACTCCATTAAAGGAGCTTTAGGAGAACAATAGCGTAGAGTATGGTATTCTACAAAGAATACATACATTGTTTTGTTGTAATACATTTATTGAATAAATCGTTTGTGGGTGTGAGAGTATTCTATCAGAATACATTGTTACTGTGTTGATTCAATGTGTAATGCATTGTGAATATCCTGGGTAAATTTCGTTGTGTACTTTGGTGTAATGGAGATTGAATAGATTAAGAGAATCAATGAGCATTTCTCATTGTGGTATCAGAGCCAGTCGTTGTTCGGGCAAAAGAAATCATGGTCGAAGCCGCTACTGGGTTGAAGGTGACTTGTTTTTTGACCACTGAAGGAGGCAAGTCGCCATAGGAGAAGATCATTGGTAGCAGACCAACCCAGGTGCAAAATATATATCGCCCAAAAAGGGTTATCGTAAAATTGAAGATCTATAGATTGCAGCCCATAAGAAATTAATTGAATCTATAAGAGAAAAATATCAGAGATCGATGTCATTGCAAAGAAGTGTATTGTGAATTTTTGTAGATATTTATTAAGTCTTTACAAAGCTGGTTATTTGTTGTTCTTGGTATGATGGCCAACAACAACAACTATGATTTGCAAGCTCCAAAATTTGATGGAGAGGATTATATGTTTTGGACTATCAAAATGAGGACATTCTTGATTGCTAAAGAACTTTGGGACAACATCATTAATGGATATGAGGAACCAAAATGGAGCAGCCTTGAAGGAGAAGAAAAAAGAAGAAAGAAGGAGGAGCAACATCAAAATTGTTTAGCTCTCCTTGAAATCAGAAAAAGTATGAAGGAGAACACTTTTCCTCTCATTGCTAGTTGTAGATCAACTACAAAAGCATGGAAAGTGTTGAAAGATGCTTATGGGTGTAATGAGGACACTCATGAAGATATGTGTGACAATCTTGGAGATTGTATGAGCAAGGGGGAGCCTTGTTATTTTGAAGATCCTTTTGGAGAGTCTTATGAAGACTCATGTGAAGAGCCTTGTGAGGTTCTTATTGTGGGAGATATGTTTTATGAGAAAGGCATATATAATGAAAATTAAGAATTCCTTCTTGAAGAGGAGGATGTGAAGGAGCCTTGTGTAGGGCCTTGTGGAACTCTCATGGAAGAGAGTAATTTTGATGAATTTCTTCTTAAAAAGGAGAAAGAAAAAGAAGATGTGGGTGTGGCATGTTTAGAAAGCATGCACATTGAAGAATGTCTCATTGAAGAGACAATGAATGAAGGATCATTCTATGAGAATGATGACTCTTATTGTGAAGACCACTCCAAAGTGGAAGATTGCTTGTTTGAAGACCACCAAGATGAGGTGGATGAAAAATATCTCATGGAGGAGGCATATGATGAAAAGTGTCTTATGGAGGAGACACTAAATCAGAAAATTGATTCATATTATGAATCCACACCACTTCTCATGGAGGAGAATGTTGAAGATAAGGAGCCAACACTGTCTTGGCTTACTTATGTTGAATGGAAAACTGCTTATGTAAAAAAGCAAATGGATGAATATTTGAGAGCTCACTCATATGGAGTGAAAGATGATTGTCTTGTTGAGAAGACAAATATTTTGTGGGATTTTGATCCACAAGAAATTGTAAATGAAGATGAGAAGAAAGCTATCAACTTGTTGTTTGAGGATCACTCAAGAGTGAAAAATGATTTGTGTGAAAACTATCTCCCAAATGAGATAGGAAAGGAAATAGAAAATGAAGAAATTGGTGATTTTCCTGTTGTAATGGCAAAGGAAACATCAATTGGTGAAGATGGCTCACTTGGTTTGGCTACATGGAACAATGGGAGTTGTCTTGAAGAGACAACATTGTGGAGAAATTCAAATGTACAATAGTACCATGGCTTCATGAGAAGCACACAAGAAGACTTTTGGGACCCTACTCAACAAATCACCATTGGAGGTGATAATTCTTTGTTTTTTGGCTTTGTTACTAATGATTGTTTGAGTAGATGTGTTGTGAATAGTTTGCATACTCTTGTTATGAATCAAGAATATGGAGAATGTCTTACCAAGACATTTCTTGCAAGCAAAACAAGTGTTGGAGCTTGTCTCATGGAGACACCTTTGAAGAAGAATCTTCTTAGCATGAAGACATTAGTGGGCAACTTGGGTCTTTTGAACTCAAGTACAAATCAAAATTTGTGTGATGTAATTTCTTGGAAGAAGGAATCATGTACAACCATAGTGTGGAGTGAAACTTTGTGTGAGGAGCAACATTTGGTTGCATATGTAATAGGTCATTTCATGGCCATGTTTGTTTTGATTTTTTGTGTAGAAATTTGTGAGAGAATAGTATGGTTTAAAAACCATAATGGGATTGTGGAACAATGGTTCAAAGACCATTGCAAGAATGTGAAAGAGTGGTTGTTGAAAACCACAATTGAAGAATGTTTTGATGAAGGGGGAGTTGATCATCAAAAGGAGGCACTCAGTCATTTGCAGTAGGAAGGAGCAGAAACAAAGATGGAGGAGATCCCACACCAAGAGTGGAAGGAGTGCCCAAGACAATTTTTTGCACTTTTTGATTTTTTGTTGAAAGATTGGAGGAAACGAAAAAGGATCAGTTTCTTCCAAGTTTGTGATGCTTTTGAACTCCTGGAAGAGTTCCTTCAACATCAAGGGGGAGAATGTTGGAAACTCCCTAAATACAGTCGCATTTCATCTCTATCAACCAAAACACGGACGTGTTTTTGTTGTCCACCAATTTTATGTTTTGAGCTATTTTTAGAGTTTGTTCAAGATTGTTTCTAATGTGGTTTGAGTTGTTAGGTTGTTAGCTTCATGGCTGATCATGGGAATAATATTTGTTGTTTACTAGTGACATATAAGATCTATATAAGAGATTATTCATTGTATTGGAATGTAGAAGAGAAGCATGAAGTAGGTTGTAGTATGGAGCTCAAAGTGTGAGCCAGATATAAAGTGTGTGTAGGACTCCATTAAGGGAGATCTATGAGAGAAATAGCGTAGAGTATGGTATTCTATAGAAAATACATACATTGTTTTGTTGTGATACATTTATTGAATAAATTGTTTGTGGGTGTGTGAGTATTCTATCAGACTACATTGTTATTGTGTTGATTCAATGTGTAATGCATTGTGAACATCCTTGGTAAATTCTACTCTGTACTTTGTGTGAATAGCTCATGCTCATTAGATTTAATTAGAAAAATTACAAGGTTTAAATATTCTGCTAACATATGGTTAGCGAGAATTAAGTAGGAGGAAGCAAAATTTAATTAAACAACCTAAACTAAATATCCTACCGTCCACTGTGCTGACCACTGAGCTGACTAGGATGTCGTCCAAGGGAGTAAAATGGGTAAGGTCAAAACTAAATTTGACCATATTTTTTACCATTTTTACCATTTAACTTCCAACATTATCCCCATTAAAGTTGAGAGGACTGACTATACAGTCTCTCAGCTTTATATATTGAGCTTTAGCCATGCCTTTGGTGAAGATATCTACAATGTTGTCCAAAGTGCTATAATATTTAAGCTCAACTATCTGCTGCTCCACCATGTATCGGATGAAGTGATACTTCATATCAAAATGCTTTGATTTGCTATGGTGTATTGGATTGTATGCCAATTGAATGACACTTATGTTATCACAATACAGTCAAGTTGGACCACTTTGACTTTCTCCAATCTCTTCAAGGACTTTTCTCAACCATAGGGCTTTAGGTTGTACAAAGTTGGTTCACTTTTGCTTCTAGTGAATCCATACTCATTGAAATAGCCATCAATGCATGAGTACCAAGCTCTTAGTGCTTTCTTGAGGCCATAAAATGCCTTTTTCAATTTGTAAACAAGGTTCTCTTTTCCTTGTTCTTGAAAGCCTTGAGGTTGTTGAACATAAACCTCCTCAATCAAGTATCCATTCAGAAAAGCACTTTTCACATCCATGTGTTGAATGTTCCATCCTTCATGGGCAGCTAAGGAAATAACTAACTTGATTGTCTCTTGTCATGCAACAGGAGCAAAGGTTTCCTCATAGTCAATGCCAAATTTATGAGTAAAACCTTTTGCTACTAATCTCGCCTTGTGCCTCTCAATGCTTCCATCAGAATTGTATTTGGTCTTGTAGACCCATTTACATCCAACACATTTTTTTTCTTTGGGTAGCTTTAATAGCTCCCATGTATCATTATTTTTATAGAGGTTATTTCCTCTATCATGGCTTTGTGCCATACATTTTGAGTACAAGCCTTCTCATAGATAGCTGGTTCTAGCTGTGCACTAGCCAATAAAGCATAATTGACTACATCTCCCTTAGGATCTTGGGAGTTATCATCCCCATACAATTACAAATTTTCAAGTTGTTGCAAAATTGTATTCATTTCACTAGCTTGGCTTCTAGTGAATCTTCTCTGGAAATTTCGATCCAACATTTGAAAGGATGGATGATGTTGTAAAGTTCTTTTGCCTCTTGATGGAGATTCACTGTCAATGTCCATAGGTGAAGAACTTACTAATATCTGTGGATAAGGACTTTGAGTGGAGTCAGATGTACTCGAAGTACTCCTACTTGGGCTTGGAAGGGGTGGTGTGCCTTTGTTTTTCTTGGGAGGCACCTGCTGTAGTTGCTGTACCTGTGAAGAATTTACATCTTGGGATCCATCATCAACAAAAATTCTTTGATGACCCCATTCTCCCCCTTCATAAAAAATTACATCCCTTGAAAGAATAATCTTATGAGACTTGGGATTGTAGAGTCTATAGGCTTTCGTAGACTCACAATACCCTACAAATATACAAGCTTGAATTTTGGGATCAAGCTTCTTCCTTTTCTCATCAGGAATGTGTGCATATGCTAAAGAACCAAAAATTTTGAAATGCTTTACATTGGGTTTCTTTCCATACCACCCCTCATAAGGAGTGATTCCATCTAAACTAGAAGTTGGACTTCTATTTAGAATATATACACTGGTTCTTACAACATCGACCCAATACATATTAGTTAGATGCTTAGTCTGAAGCATCATTCTCACCATCTCAACTATGGTGTGGTTCTTTATCTCTTCCACACCATTCTGTTGTGGGGTATAGGCAGTAGTGAATTGCCTTTTGATCCCACTTGCTTTACAATATTTCAAGAATTCTTTTGAGGAGTACTCACCTCCTCGATATGTTCTAAGACATTTTACAAAATACTCACTTTGTTTCTCTACATTGTTTCTGAAATCTATGAAGCAATAAAAAGCTTCATCTTTATGTTTCAGGAAATAAATCCACAACATTCTAGAGAAATCATCTATGAAAGTGAGAAAATAGGAATTGTTTTCGATACTCTTTGTCTGCATTGGACCACAAATGTCCGAATGCACTAACTAAAGTGGATAGCTGGCTCTCCATGCTTGTCCTTTTGGAAACTTAGACCTTGAGTGCTTTCCCAAAGCACATCCTTCATAGACCTCCTTTTGTTCGTTGATTTTGGGAAGTCCTGTCACCATAGCTTGAGAAGTTAATAGTTTCAAGCTAGTGGAATTAAGGTGACCATATCACAAGTGCCAAAGCACACTTGGATTTGCTATAGCTACATTTGCAAGTTGAGCTCCCCCTGGCTCACCAAATTTGAGAGGGAATAACCGATTCTTGGTCATTGAGACTGTGTGATGACTCGATTACAATTGTTTTTTATCAAGAATGATACATTTTCCTTCATCAAAAACAAGTTTGTAATTATTCTCCATCATTTACCCAATGCTTAGCAGATTGTGTTGGAGCTTTGGAGTGTAGTAGATGTCATTCACTTTCTTTAGTCCTTCTTTTGTTGGAACCTCCATGGCTCCAATGCCTTCGACTTGCAAAGCTTTATCATCCCCTAATTTGATTTGGGATTTGTAAGTGGAATCTAGAGTAGCAAATAGATTTTCTTTGCCACTCATATGGTTTGAGCAACCAGTATCCAAAATCCATGTGTCATTTAGATTCTATTCTGATTGTCCATATGATAGAAAAATATTAGAGGTATCATCTTCTTCTCCATAATTTCCACATTGACTGCTATTTCCTTGAGAATATTTTGACCAGCATTCGTGAGAAAAGTGACTTGGCTTGCCACAGTTAAAACAAGTTGTTTTGGACTTGTCACTTCCTCGTCCTTGATTTCCACTTCATCTTGGATTTCCTCCTCGATTTTGGTTTCCACCTCTATTCTGATTGCCCCCTCTATAGTTGCCTCTGCCTCTACCTCCTTTCTGGCCTCTGCCTTGACCTCTTCCATGTCCTCTTCCAACATTTTCATTGGATGTGAAGGCTTTATCATCACCTCCATAGCTGGTTGAAGGAGATTCTTGTAATCTCTCTTCATGAGACATTAATGACCCAATTAATGCATCAAATGTTAAAGTGGAAAGATCTTTTGACTCTTCTATGATTATGGCTATGTGATTCCATATTTGAAGAAGTGTTCGTAACACTTTCTTTACAATTGTTTCAGGCTTAATTTCTTCGCCAAGAGTAACCATTTTATCAACTACTGCCTTGACTCTGACACAATAGTCACCAACTTTTTTGTCTTCTTTCATTTTGAGATTTTCAAAATCTCATTTCAGTGTTTGAAGCCTCACTTGCTTCACTTGATAACTTCCCTGGAATCCATCTTTCAAAGCTTTCCACGCATCTTGTGCAGTTATACAAGCGGCTATTCTAGGGAATATACTTTTCTCCAATGCTTCTTGGAGATGATAAAGAGCAAAAGAGTTGCTCTTTTGTGCTTCTTTCTTTGTTTTCTTATCTGTGACACTCAATGTAGCCCAATCTGTGGGTTCTATGAAACCCTCTTCTATTATATCCCACAAACCTTTTCCTATGAGCAAGGTCTTCATTTTGATAGACCAATACTCGTAGTCATACCCATTGAACTCTGGAATTGGTAGATTGTTATGTGAGGCCATAGTTACTAAAACACTCTTTTTATTTCTTGGTTACAATAAAGCACTCTGATTTTTCAAAGAAGGAAGAAGGAAGAAGGAAGAAAGAAGAAGAAAGAAGAGATTACAAATTTAAGTCAAATCTGACTTGATTCACTCTTTCACTGATTGCTTGTTCCTCTTGCTATGGTGCTGCTATTTCTTGATTCATGAAATTGTATGCTACTTGTTCTTCGTCGTCATTGATCAATATTATCTCTGGTGATTCTGGTTCTAGAATTTCCACTGAATTACTGTAATGAGTATATTCTGATTCTTGTGGTGCAACTTCTATGGATTCGGATTGCTCAAATTGACTCCCAAAGGAGTTATCTTTAGATTCTGCCTCATACCCTGAGTCCGGATGCCTCTGGTGTGCAATTACTATGTTCTGCAACTGATTAAACATAGTATGTAGCCCATAAGCTCTCACTTTTTCATCAAAAATTTTAGCGTTTTCTCTCACCAAAAGTGCACATAGGGCATGATAACAACCACTTGGTCTTATCATCAATGCCTCTTTACAGATTTCAGTTTGATCTTTTGTCTCTCTTACAAGAAAAAAATACTAAGCCTCTCAGGCTTGTTACACAAAATTTCCAGTTTGTATAGCCTCCTAGACTATCACAATATGCTTTTACACTACAATTTTGATTCCTTGAATCAGGTGTAAAGCTCCTTCTTTTACAATAAATTGCCTCTTAGGCAATGTTCTTAGAAAAAAAAATTATATAATTTTCTTTCAATAATAATTTTAAAAATTACTATAATAATATGTTATTTAATAAAAAAATATATTGGCCTTTTAAAAAAAAACAATATAATTTTGATTTATTAAATAACTTTACTATATAAATTTTAAAAATTATAATGAAATAAATTAAAATTATAAAAAAAATTAAAAAAAACTTTGAAGCGGCTTCGAATGCCAAATTTTTAACTAAGAAAAATGATTGTGTCGCGTTTCGAACATGCGACCACCTCTATGCAAGTTTTAGCCTTTACCAAATGCACTACAAGCCAAGCTTTGGCTTTCAACTACCTTGCTTCTATTTGAAGCATACCCGTCATGATTTTTTTTTAAAACTTCAAATGAAATATCCCACATGCACTGTGCATGGGGATATTTAGGGTTTAAAAGGGAGAGCATGTGGATGAATGTTTGATTGCCTTCGAGAAATCGGACCTTGTACCTTTTACCCCTTACCTCCTACAAATATCCTCTTGCCAAGTGTCACCTACAAAGCTCCTCTCACCACATCACCTATGAATCTCCTCTCACCAAGTGTATGCTTGTCAATTGCCTGCCACATCAGCTTGTAAGTCCAGTCTGTCCTTGGGATTCAAGCCTATGAGCCTCCACTGTGTACCATGTGTCCTTCGTTGGTTTACACCTCGAACTATGTGCTTCTTATGGGTCTCCTATTGATCTCGCCTCGGTTCGTGCTCTACGGGACCTCTCGACCTCCTCAGGAATTGTGCCTCACCTATGAGGTCACTCCTATGGGCCTCCTTGACCTCCTCGATATCCATGCCTCACTTGTCGATGTCCTCGAGATTCGTGCCTCGCCTGCCTTGCCTTAGCTCTGATACCATATGTGAATAGCTCATGCTCATTAGATTTAATCAAAAAAATTACAAGGTTTAAATAGTCTGCTAACATATGGTTAGCGAGAATTAAGTAGGAGGAAGCAAAATTTAATTAAACAACCTAAACTAAATATCCTACCGCCCAATCCTGTCGTCCACTGTGTCGACCACTGAGCTAACTAGGATGTCGTCCAAGGGAGTAAAATGGGTAAGGTCAAAACTAAAGTTGACCACCTTTTTTACCATTTTTACCATTTAACTTCCAAGACTTTGGTGTAATGGCGATTGAATAGATTAAGAGAATCAATGAGCATTTATCAATCTATTTGATTTTGATTCCTTATAGAAGTAAGGAGAAGACATAATGAGAATGGACAAGTCTTATAATAAGTAGGTTTATGTGTTGCATTTCATTTAGTTAATGTTAACATATAATTCTTGTCTCTAGTGAGGCTAATAATCTAATCACATCTAAGAAAAGCTTGAGAGGACCACAATTAGACAGGACTAGAGTTATGAGTGGATAGTAAAATATCTACATTTATTTCTCCTCAACAATATGGTCCTTTAGGAGAATGAGTGTTAGCAAATACTTCCTATGCTAGGAGGAAGTACTCATAATGAAAATCTCGATTAATAGAAGTGATACCTTGTTAGCAACTATTTCCTATGCTAGGGGAAGTTCTCATAATGAAAGTCTCAAGTGATATTTTATGAGATGTAATAAACACCCCTATTTTTTTAATATATATATATATATCTATATAGAATAATATAAATATGCAAGCTGGAAGATAAACACTGTCGCAATAACTCAGAAACTAAATAGTCTTATGCAAACTACTATAATAACATATTTTTATTGAGAAACACATTCATAGCATTGTTACATCAAGTAATAACTCATTGCATAGGATAACAAAGATGAAATACTAATTTTTTTAGAGAGGGAAGTGATGTTACAGGTCTAAAAATACCAGATACATGGCTGTAAATTTTGTTGTCCACCAAACAATGTCACAACAAGTTATTCACCTCTCTACTGAGCATTGTATTAAGTATGAAATCTCACCCAAATCCTTATAAATGATAATATGGTCACAAGTAACCAAAAATAACCAACACCCACAAGATACCATAACTGTAGGATTTGCAAATAGGTTCGGCTACCTTTGAAAAATCAGAAATAACCACTAAAAACATGCAACTTTTGCAAAAAGGGGCACCCAAGTTCACTGAAACCAAAGAAATAGTACCTCAAATAGATTCTACTTCCTTTGAAAGTTGCACACCAAATTGTGGTTCGACTTCATGGTCAAAATGGTATGACCAGTCATGCCAGATAATTTTGCATTACACAAAACCTCAAGAAAAATTACCCAAATTGCCAAAAAAAAATATCTCATGCACAAAACATCACATTGGAAACCAAACACACCAAACCCTGAAATTTGTAAATCAAAATACTGAAATCTCTAAAGCACCAATGTATTTCTTGGATGAAAATACCATATCTAGCTTAGATCATGAAAATGGGAGCCAAAACCTACTTTTAAAAATCTTGGAGAGGAGTTAATTTTTTTCTCAATGAGAAATTGGGTTTTCAAAAATAAACATTACTTTATCTCCACAAAAGGTCACTTTTAAAATATTTTATTTTACCCCTTTTTGGTGCACTTTATTGAAATATTAAAACATAACATTACACTTAAGTTACTTTATAACTTAAGTGAAATATTAAATTAATAAAATTCTCTCACTGAATGCCAAAATAGAATGAATATGACCCAAAATCACCATAAACCTCTACAATTGATTGGATGCTGAAAACTAGAAATACCACTTACTAAATATAACATATACTAAAATAGTATATTCTATAAATAGTACCAAAACCTAAAGATCATGGAATAAAAAACATGGGCTCTCCAAGTCAATGAGCTTCCTAACCATCACCGACTAGCCTACGAGAACTTCAGAATAGGCTGATGAATGTCAAACTATCTAGGTGTAAGAAGGGGACATTACAGTCCTCCCTCTCCAAAATTTCTTGTCCTCAAGCAATTGCAGATCCGGGTGATGTAAAATCTGCTCACTCTCCCTTGTAGCATCCTCTATTGGCAGATTCTTCCACTTCATAAAAAATTCTCTGAATGTCCTCCTCCTAAGGGAACGCTCTCTGTAGTTAATAACTGCTTTAGAGATCAATATTAACTTCCCTTCCTCATCCAAAGTAGGCAACTCTGTAGATGGTACCACATTATGTATAAGAACATTCTTGAGGTATGATACATTAAAGAAATTATGCACCCTACTACTCTTAGGTAACTCCAACTCATATGCCACCTCTCCAATCTTCTTGGAGATCCTGAATGGCCCATAATATTGAGGCTTAAGCTTCTCTACTCCACTCCTTTTGAGAGTGGATTTTTAGTAGGACTGCAAGCGCAAGTAGATTATGTCTCCTACTTCGAAAACCCACTTATTTATATTCTGATCTGCATACTTCTTTTGTTGATTTTGTGCTTGTTGAATGTTGTCTCTCAAGGATCTCATGATGTATTGACTCTCTTGTAAAATATCCTTAGCTTTAGGTACTCTACAATATCCTAAAAGTAAATCAATAAATCTTGGAGTCTCATAGCCATATAATACCAAAAATGGTGACATAACGATAGTCTTGTGATAAGAGGAGTTATAACAGTACTCACCTAAATGCAACCACTTTACACACACCTTTTGCTACCCTAAAATATAGTTGCATAGGTACCCTTCCACCCATTTGTTTACAATCTCCATTTTCCCATCAGTTTTAGGGTGATAACTAGTGCTAGGGGTCAACACAGTGCAACACAATTTGAAAAAATCCTATCGAAATAGACTCATAAACTTGTTATCTCGATCAATAACAATATTTTTGGGTAAACCATGAAGTCTGAATACCTCTCTAAAGAACAAATCAGCCACCTATACTACTGTAAATGCTACTAAAATAGCATAGAAATGGGTAAACAAAGTTAACCTGTCTACAACCACATAAAGGCATTCCTTGCCTTGCACCTTGGGAAGTCCAGTGATGAATTCCATTGAGATACTTTCCCATTTTTGAATGGAAATAGATAGGGACTGCAACAAACCAACAGGATAATGATGCTCGTTCTTATTCTGTTGACATAGAGGACATTGATGAACATACTGTAAAACCTCATTATTTAGTCCCTTCCATGAAAATATCTCATGTATATACCTATAATTCTTATGGAATCCAGGGTGTCCAGTCATAGGAATATCATGAAAGGTCTTCAAAAGCTTTGTCTTAAGTCTAGATTCAAGGACTATAAATATTCTATCCTTACAAAAGTTTATTTCATCTCTTACCTTGTACCTGTCATCTTGTGAAGACCCATCCAAAATTTTGTTAGCTAAGGTATTCTTAGCATACTATGCAACAATTTAACATTTCCAATCTGTTGCAATCTCTGTAAGTGAGCTCAAATATGGCCTTCTTAACAATGCATCAACCACTATATTCTTCTTCCCTTTTACATACTCAATATCAAAATCATAAGCCTACAAATTGTTGACCCATTTATGTTACCTATTATTGAGATCTTTTTGATTCAATAAATTCCTGAGGCTATTATGATCAGTTCTCACCACAAATGTACCTCCCACTAAGTACTGTCTGAATTTAGCCAAAGTATGCATGATGGATAACATTTCTATCATAAATAGAGTAAGTCCTCTCTCCATCCCTCAATTTCATGCTCTCATAGGATGCTTATTTTACATCAATATAGCTCCAATGCCTTTTCCTGAAGCATCACAATGAAGCTCAAATGGTTTAGCAAAATCTGGAATGGCCAGAATAGGACATGTGCTCATAATCTATTTCAAGTCATCAAAGGTCTTCTATACTGATTCAGACCAAGTAAAAGCTCCCTTTTTAGATGGATTTTTCATAGAATTCTACCAGAAATTCTAAGATATCCTTAAGGAAGAACTATTAGAAGTTGTATAAGAGACTAGGATAGCCAATATGATGCTCAAAGAGGTGAAAAAGATATATATATTTGGTTGTAAAAACCCAAGAGTCTGAACACATCTTTGGCTTCCAACCAATACCCCTTTGTAATTTCCCATATTAAATTATCACTAAGATCATGGTAGAAATGTGAAATCTCTTCTTAACAAAATTATTTCTTTAAAATAGGGTGGTTTTGTAGGAGGAAGACAAATCTTGGATGAGATAGTCTTAGATCATAAGGCCATCCATGACACCTAAAAATACCTTTTATCTCTAACTGAAATGATCCCATCCTCCCTAAAGGTGCACATGTATTGGAATTATTGTTTCATTGATTTATAACATGCCTATCCCCACAAAGAATACCCCTTCTTAGTTTTTATATATCTCTTCCACCAATATTATTGAAGAGACAAAAACATGACACTAAAGCAGATACAAAATACATGATTCCAGAAAGACAGTAATTGCACAAAATGATATTTTATTCAATAAAAGGGGGAGCTGAGAAACTCCTTGTTATAATTATTTTGTCCAATAAAATTATTTTTGATACAGTAATTACAAGTGCTAGGTTTCTCTGAAATCCTAGTTAAATAGAAATGAGTGTCTTTAATGTGCTTTGCTCCCAACAGAGTGAGGGGCTTTATGATATCCGATTTCGGGCCACCCTAGCTTCAGTAGCTATCCAAGATCTATTGATTGATGCTATCTAAATCTACACACATAGTAAACAAAATGAGAGTTCCATAGTGTGAACCCTTGGTAATACAAATTAAAAACCCTAGTTCTAAATTGAAAGTGTAAAGTGAAATAGCATCTAATAATAAAAAAATACAGATTTACCTTACTTTTGAGGATGATGATCCATTACTTCGTTGCATATTTTATGGCAGGTGATATTGTGTAGCAGATTTTGGTGTATGACTTAGGTAATAGTAGGTGTTGGGCTACGCTTGTAGGACATGTCAACCATGCAACTATGCCTATGGGATGATGCAAGCGTGCAGTTGCGCCTGAGGGGTGAGGTGGTCACTCGACTGTGATTGGGGATTAGGGTTTGATTTATGTAAGCAAATAATGGTAATACGAAGGATGCGATAGAAGGGATGTGATGGCAGTGATGGAAGATGGCTGGGGAAATTGCTGGAATGGGGAAATCCTAAGGAAAGCTAGGGTTCTTGTGCAAAATATGCTAGGGTACAATCCACTCAACTCTAATGATGGTATTCAGAATGCATAGACCTCAGACTTCTTCAGGATTTAAAGACTCAGATTTTCCAGGGGTTGAGCATTGAGAATGCTCCTACTCATAATAAAGCCTAGGGTTTTCTTAGGGTTTTAGCCTAACACTTTCAATTGTGTGGCTAATATTAAATCAAATCCTAATATTGAGATTATACTTCGAGTGTAACACGGATTAAGGAAGATGGATGGATGATATTAGATTAAATATAATGGCTGAGGTTAATTGGGCTTATAAATATATATTTTATAATAAATATATATTTTATAATAAATATATATTTTATAATAAATATATTTAAAATATAATATTTAAATATAAATAATATAAAATAAATATAAATGGGCTAAATGGGGGTCAAAAAATGGCGGGAAAGGGTTAAAGTGGACCATTGGATGGTGGGAAAGGCATGGAATGGCCAATTGAATGGTAGGAAGGGGGGATGGTGGATAAGTGGCTAGGATTTGGTGTCTATAGATACCCTTTTTTGTACCATGTTGCATGAAACACAATATTGTGCAAAAACACAAGACACCTGGTTAGGCTTTGGGAACAGAAGCAGCTTCTCTCTCTTGTTGGATTTTAAGCGATAGCATTCAAGACAAAAGAATAAAGAATTTTGGAATTTGCATAGCTTACCCCCTCAATTTGAGAATGGAATTACAGATAAATCACATGAGCCAATTGAAAAATTTGTGCAAATGATGAATTATGTGGTATCGTTTTTGCCCCAACAAATTAAGGGTTTTGTGCAAATGTGATGTGTTGTGGACAATATGAATGATGTAAAATGTGATACCATTTTTACCCTAACGATGGGAAGGGGATTATGTCAAATGTAGATTTCATGATCATGTAAGATGTATCCCATCATGGGAAAATCATAATCAAATTTTGGTTTCCCCAAATTTAGGGTGAGTTGATCCTATTGAAGCATTTTGCCTTGTTGGTGTCATTGATATGCAAAATGATAATGCAAAAAAAGAAGAAAAAGTAATGAAACTTGGACGTACTGCTATTTATCTAACAACCTAGCTAGTGCATATCTCAAAGGTGTTAAGGATACTGTGAATGATGAAATTTGATTTTTGTTCATGTTTTAAGCCTCACGAACTAGGCCATCAATGACTGCTTTTGTGCAAATTTTTCTTGGAAGTGTTCCACTCAAAATGTGAAGTACCAAGTGTGATTGTGTTCTCGAACAAGGAGATAAGTGATGATGATGATGACCAAGCGTTCTTATGGTAATCCATTCATATTACTGAATTGCATGGATACGAATCGCCTGCAATCTCCAAGCATATAGGATGAACCACTATATACGAGATTCACTTGTACTTTTGATATGTGTTGGAATAAATGATGGTAGATTATGATAATGGAAATAATGTTGATGAAATCACCAAGATCAGAGTTGATTTATAAATATGAAATTTTTAGTTGTTGATTATGCACTTTTCGGATGGAAACAACTAATTTGATAGTCAAATCAACTCCAATATTTACAAAAATTTATGGAATGATGAAGAAGATGGAGTAAAAGAGATGAGTGTTAGTTTTGTAAAAAAATGGAATTATTTGATGCATTTTGTAACTTGATTTGTATATTTTACAAATGTATATCATATTCAAAAAATGAAAGCACAAAATGACTTCTGCTTTTATAAAACATAATTTTATGATATGCATGATGTGTAGGTGAAATGTGATGGGGTTTTTAGGGGGCAAGCTCCTATTTTTGGGCCCTTTTACCTTTATGGCATCCTGATGTCAGGTTCCTGGCTACACCTACGGTATTCTGCAGGCTTTCAGCTATGCCTGGATGCACCTGCAGGCACCCATGCATGCCTACGACCCGTAGGTGTCGGACTGCACTTGAGCGTTCTAGCTGTAGCTATAAGTAGATTGCAGTGCAAATTTTTTGGCTCATTCCTATGTTTGAGATTTTTTGCATCTACATCTTAGGAGTGGAGTGAATTGGTGAGGAAGGTGAGGTTTGTGAGAATTTGTGTGGGAGCTATGACAGCGGAGGGAGTTCATGCTGTTGGTGGAGTGGAGGCTCTCTTTACCTTGACAATATTGAAAAACACTATGGCTTTATTTTGTGCAAAAAATTTGTATTTTTTTTGAAATAATATTAATAAAAAAATATTTGTTGCTGCAGTTGATGGAGATAGAGCCTCGACATCACTTCTCTCCTCTCGTTCCCGAGATGAGAAAGAATCTCACGGAGGGGGATTTGGTGCTTTTGGGGAAAGTGGGTTTGGAGGGAGTGGCTAGGTTGGATGTTGTGAGGGAAGATGAGGGGTATCTATCATCATTGATAGAGATGGGATTCTGATAGTGGGACGTTCCAGCTACCCACCAGGGAGGCTACTATCACCCTTGAGGATGTATACCGCATCCTCAAGGTACTAGTAGAAGGGGAGAAGGTGATGGTTGGACATGACAAGAAGGTGGAGATGGAGAAGATGTTCGAAGAGTGATGGTGAGAGGTGAGGATGGGGTATGAAGGTATATGCTATTGGAGCATGTACAAGGTGAAGGAGTTGGAAGTGCTCTCAACCTTGATAATTTTTGTGTTAGCGAACATAGTGCTACCTAATAGCACTAGTCGTAGGTTCCCCTGGAACCTATTGGGATTTGTGAGTGACCTAATCACCTATCCAATGGGATATGCATGAATCCTATGTTATTGGTGTAGCTATACCAAGAGCTATATGAGGTGACACAAAGAGGAAAGAAGGGAATTGGGTGTAGCTTCCTCCTGCAGTGTTGGGTTTGGGAGAAATTTAGTGTGGCTCAGTCGGAGGGGCTCCCTTACGAGGCATGGCAAGTCGGTGAGCACTATATGAGGATATGGGTGGTGGCTAAGGAGGTGCAGCTGAGTCGAGAGGTGCATACCAATTAGTGGTATCAGGATATGTGGTCGAGGTTGAATCGGGCTGACGTGATATGGAGGCCATGGTGAGTAGTCCAGTGTGATGATGATGAGGAGCAGTTACATTGGGTGAGGGAGGCTTGGGGGTTGGTTGGGATGAGGAACAAGGAGGTGGAGTATTTCCAATACTCATGGGTGTTGAGATAGTTTAACTTACCTTAGGCTATGCCAGATGAGTTGGTGTTCTATCGACATCGACGAGATGAGGTAGGACTTCCATGTGCGGATCCATGATGGATTCAAATAGGAGATGATGAGTGGTTGGAGGTCCCTGATGTAGATGATGTTGGGGTGACATCAGATTATGTAGATTGATTTGGTGCCCAAGAAGTATGGGTACCAAAGGTGGTGAGTGGTGGGGATGTGACAGCTACGGGGTCGAGGATGACTTCAAAGAGGATGATGCCTCAATGATTGAAGAGTTGGAGGCTATCAAGGGGAGCAACCCAACAGACTCCTGAGGTGGAGGTGGCAGATGATGAGGGGGAGGATGATGATGAGATGGGGGAGATATCTGAGGTGGATAGGCTATGGGTGGAGGTGGAGCAGCTCTACGAGGAGCGGGAGACTACACTAGAGTCTCATAGGGAGGTTCTAGTGGGACAAGATGGGTTATTACTAATTTGTGAGCTACTATAGCTCAGATGGAGGTGGAGCAGTCAGCAACCGAGGCTGGTGATCAGGAGATGATCACGAGGCTTTGGGTAGAGATTTTGGTGAGAGAGTGGCATCATCAGATTGACTTACTATGAATACAGATGAGCGAGATATATGCACACTCCTTGGAGGATTTGTGCATGGCTAATTATATCCCTTTACCATATACTCCATCTTTTAGGGCTGAGGCATCGAGGCATACAAAATCTAGTTCTAGGTCTAGGACTCCTACTAGGTCTCAGGGGTCCACTCATAGACATTAGCTTAGTGCTTAGATGCACTTTTGTATATGAGCCTTGGTGATCCATTGTAGACTTTATGGCATTCATTATACATATGATATTTTTGAGATATATATATACATGGCTTTTTATATATTTGTGTTATATTTTGTGTGAATTCTTTTATGTGTATGTAATGCATGTTTTATGAAAATATTTTTATGCATTTCTTATGGATGACTAATGCAAACTAATCATGATGTTTATGCATAATGTTATGGATGATTAATGCAAGAGAAATGGTATGTATATGAATGCTAACTATATGAGAGGAATGCATGATGTTCTAATGATCCTTTTTAGTTCAGAATTTTGTTGGCCATTGTTGTAAATTTTTTTTGCTATCGGGGGCACCAAACTTGGTGGCTTTAAGGAGGTTGATCTATGATGAAGACATGGATAATGACATGGAAGAAGATATGGATGTTAATATGGATGTTGATATAGAATGTTGTAGGATTTTCAGAGACTCAAATAGGCTAGTTCTATCAACCAAACTCACTAAAAGGTTGTCTAACTTTCTTTAGGACCAATGTGTGTGCAAGTGGAGTTCATGTACAAAATATTGAGCATGACAATGACCCTAGGCAATCAATAATCAATGTGTGTGCATGTGAAGTTCATTAACCCATTATGAGTAAATTGGGCTTGACCTGTTATGGAGAGGACCAAGAAGCTAGCTTGTCCATATGTGCGGTCAGAGGTATCCCTTTTTGGAAGAGAGATATATCACCTCGCATGAGCTTACTCCACTACCAGTCAAGCATCTATAGCCCCAGTGTAGACTCACTTCATAGTCTAATGATTTTAATATTTTAGACCTTGGGGATGACTACATAACTTTCTAATGGAAATGTAGTATGATCCTTATAGCTTTAGGGATCTATGGGATTTGTAAATTTGAGATAGAGCTTTGGGGAATAAGATTCTCAATCGAAGTGTGATGAGAATGTGACCCTATCCTTACTACTCTATATTTTTTGTTTGCATTTGGCGAGTAATTATGATAGTGGTGAGAACCACTATTTTTGGTTTTGGAATATGTTGCATGATAGGACAAGCGAGGAATGCCTTTTTCACTTCAAGGTGCCACCCTAAGTATGGTGTTATCTTTTTTTGACTCAAAATGTTTTTAAGGTGTGAAAAAGTGTGGTTGGTACACGATTGCTTTTGGAATTAGTTGACAAGACTCAAGACTTTTTTTAATGTGAAAAAGTGTTTTTGTCCCAAAGAAAATTGGACATATTTTCAGAGGTTGTTAGATACACTAGTAGTGGCTGAGTGAATGAAATTTTGGGCTTTATGATTTTTTAAAAATGGGCTTGTTGGTTTATGACATTGGATATAATTGCATAAATACCAAAAATAGGTACCCCCAATCATGAAACTTGTCTTTTTGTATTTGGTGGCCATATTATCATTACTATAAAAGATCATTGATCATGGGATGAGATGAATGCCATATGAAAACTGAGGGAATGTAGTGGAATGCATGCGAGATGTAAAATGCAGTGGAATGCATGTGGAATGAATGCAAATGGAATATGTGTGCAATATGTATAAATGCAATGTGAGACGTGCATTCCTATATGTAAATGCCAGATGTATGCAATGAGGCCATGCCTATATGAATGATTTTTTTTGTTTTCTTTTTTTTTAGCCATGTATATATATACATATAAACATCATATTAATAATAGAATGACTTTAAATGGATAACATTAAGTGGTTTGGGTTCCTCTACTCCCATTAAATCGGTAAGTCTATATGTACCATTACCCACCTTTTGGGAAATTTGTTGGACATTTGATGTAATTTGAGGTATTTTATGTTGTAATTGATGTCACATGGATCACATTTGGTTTTTGTGGCCAAAATATTTCATAAATAAGCATTTATGATATTTTGGAAAGCATGGCTATTTACAGGGTTTTTATGAAAACCAAGGTAGACAAAATAAAAGATTTTATTTAAAACTATGGTGGGCTTATGTGGAAAGGGATTTTTTTAAAAGCTAGGGTGAAATTTTGTTTCATCGAAAAAGGACCTTCGATGATGAAGATATTAAAGTTTAAATTAATGGAGGGCCGACCTATGTGTAATTAATGGAGGTTGGCATATATATATATATATATGTGTGTGTGTGTGTGTGTGTGTAGGTTTCAATTTATTTATGAAAGTGGGCATATTATATATCATCGGAAAGCTTATTTCAAGGGCTATTTGACTAACTTATTTAGAAGGAGAAATAAGGTATGTGTAAAGAGATATTTCTAATTTTACAAAGGGGTTCCAAAAGTGAAGTTTGCCTTGTTATTTTTCAAGAGGATTAATTCTTTCATGAGGTGACAAGGTATGCAATATTATGATTTATTTTATTTTATGGTATAAGTGGTTTTGGGAGTGAAAAGGTTATGCAATGTTTTGATTTATTTTATTTTATGGTAAAAGTGGTTTTAGGAGATATAAGGAATTTGTGCAATTAAAGGCCTTGGTGATGATTATTGAAAAGTGGAGTAATTTTGATTATTTTGTGATCTACTATCCCTTGTGAATATTGGTAAAATAATTTTATGATTGTGGCAGATTTATAAAGGGGTTTCTTCACTTCATAAAATGTATGGGCACATTCTCCTATTGATTGTTTATGGTGGTTGATTTCTGAAATATCATTGGAGGGAAAATGATTATTTGTGGTTTCCTTTTCAAAAGTGGTTGGTTGAATACTTCAAGGTTTTCTGAATTGAGAGTTGTGTCTAAACCTTGTTTGATAAGCATAGTTGTTGAAGCCCATTGGTTGTAAAAGAACTTGAGTTAGAAAAGAACATGAGTATCATTGTTATGTGATATTTGTGGTTGAGCATTGTTGGAAACATTTGAGTTGGTTGATACATACTTGGAATAGGGTTGTGTGAAAGAGAGTTGTCCCTTGTGGTATTTGGTTGAGTTGAGTTGATTGAGCCTAGTCAAGTGATGTGTGAAGTGATTGTTCAAGTCCTATGAAACAAACTATTTCATTATTCTGATTTGAGTTGAGAGTAAGATTAGAACATATTGAGTCTCTAACATTTATCTTTATGCTTCTATGATATTGACTTGAATTGAGTTGAGATTGATTTGATTTGAGTTGAGTTGAGATTGATATTAGAACATATTGAGTCTCTAACAATTCTCTTTATGCTTCTATGAGATTGACTTGAGTTGAGTTGATATTGATTTGAGTTGAGTTGAGTTGATATTGAGATTAGAACATATTGAGTCTCTAACAATTCTCTTTATGCTTCTATGAGTTGATTTGAGTTGAGTTGAGTTGAGATCATTGTGGATCATTGTTGTCATTCATTGAAGAGTACATTACCATTCATTGTTGAGTTCATATTTGAAGCTTTGCATTTATAGAGTTGTGGATGAATTTTGAGTGCTACTTGAGCATTATTGATTGAGCCTTTGAGAAGGCCTTTAGGACATATTTATGGGTAATTTTGAGCAAGTTCTTGGTGAGCTTGCTAGAGCATTTTTGGGCAAGTTCTTGGTGAGCTTGCTAGAGCATATTTGGACAAGTTCTATGTGAGCTTGTTATTCATATTTGGACAAGTTCTGTGTGAGCTTGTTATTTAATTTTGGACAAGTTTTGTGTGAGATTGTTATTCAGTTTTGATAGGTTCTGTGTGAGCTTGTTATTTAGCATTGGACAAGTTCTATATGAGCCTATTGATCTGGTTCTATATGAGCCTATTGAGCAATTTATTAGTGAGCCTATTGACAGAGCTTTGGAGGTGATAGAGTACAAATGATAGAGTCTCAGTGGATAGAGATCTAGAAGCCAACACAGTTGAAGATAGATCTGAGTGAGGAGTCTTCAAGTGGAGAGAGGTCCACCAGTTAGTGCAACAAAGAGACAGAATCTTCTAGAAGATCACATAGACAAAGCAGAAGGGGAAAAAGTTCTCTTGTGGAAGAGATCTTATGGAGAGCCAAGCTTTCTAATCAAACCCAATTCTCATTCAAAAACTTGGAAAGATTTACAAAAATGGTAGCAATCTGCCAAATAAACTCCTTTATTCCGAAAGATAGTTTATTTTTTTTTCTTTACAGCATTTCTCGCCCTGGAAGAAAAATAGCCCAAACAGGTCCAGAATGGCCCTCTTGCCTTCAAATCTACAACTTTGTCTCCACCGTCTCCGACCCCTTGTGCATGCCTTTGCTTCCCCTTTTAAAATTTTTGGCGTGACTCTTCATTTCCCTTTTATGACCCTTCATTTCATTTCCCATGCCTCTTCGTTGTTTTGGATTTAAACATTTTTCTTTTTTATTCTTGATCTTCATTTGATTTCATTGCACCTTGGTGCCACGTGTTGTTCAGTGCTGCCACTATAGACTCTGTCTGCCTGTCAACCAATGATGAGGTTCGGTATACCCACCGCTCGATAATTTTCTCTGTAACGGCCCTTGTAACCGCCTGCCCTTTTTTTTTCTTTTGGTCACGAAAATGCGACATGTTGCAATTTCGTGACACTTTTTTTTCTTTGCCAACATGTCATGATATCGCGACACTTTTTTCTTCTTACTCTTTCTCTTCTCTTTTATTTGCGATAATGCGACATGTCGTGATATCGCGACACTTTTTCTCTCCTGCACCTTCTCTCGTATTTTGGTCACGAAAATACGACATGTTGCGATATCACGACACTTTTTCTCTCCCGCGTCTTCTATCGTATTTTGGTCATAAAAATGCAACATGTCGCGATATCGCGACACTTTTTCTCCCTTGCGCCTTCTCTCATCTTTTGGTCGCAAAAATGCGACATGTCATGATATCGCGACACTTTTTCTCCCTTGTGCCTTCTCTCATCCTTTGGTCACAAAAATGCGACATGTCGCGATATCGTGACACTTTTTCTCCCTTGCGCCTTCTCTCGTCCTTTGATCATGAAAATGTGACATGTCATGATATCACGACACTTTCTCTCTCTTGCTCCCTCTCTCGTATTTTGGTCGTGAAAATGTGACATGTCACGATATCGCGACACTTTTTCTCCCTTGCGCCTTCTCTCGTCCTTTGGTCACGAAAATGCGACATGTTGTGATATCGTGACACTTTTTCTCCCTTGTGCCTTCTCTCATCCTTTGGTCACAAAAATGCGACATGTCACGATATCGCGACACTTTTTCTTCTTTGCTGACATGTCGCGATATCACGACACTTTTTCTTCTTTGTCGACATGTCGCGATATCGTGACACTTTTTCTTCTTTGCCAACATGTCGCGATATCGCAACACTTTTTCTTCTTTGCCAACATGTTGCGATATCGCGACACTTTTTATTCTTTGCGGTATTTTGCCTTTCGTTGGATGCTCCTGCATCAGACAACCGGGGTGGATTGAGAAGTGACCTTCACTTTTGTACTGTTCTGTCACCTTCTTTTTAACTAGGGCTATACAAGCTCTCCAAGCTTTAGCAAAATTTGGGTCTTCAGGGTACAAACCCTTAAGTTCTTCAAACCCCACAACTTCCACTCTCATTGTTGTCAGCAAACTCTTTTCATCCATCTCCTTCAATGGCTTTAGTTTATGGCACACTCCTTCATTTGTTAGGGAGTAAGTGTTGGCATGTCCATCATGGACTACACGGCGATCAAACTACCATGGTCTTCCTAATAGCATATGGCAAGCATCCATAGGCAGGATATCACACAAGACCTCATCCTGGTATCTCCCAATATTAAAATTGACTAAATACTGTTCACTGACCAATGCCCTATGGTCCTTTCGCAACCATGCAATCCGGTATGGATGCGGGTGTCTCCTCATATCTAGTTGTAACTTAGTAACCATTTATTCAGAGACCAAGTTATCAATACTACCATTATCTATAATAACTTTACAGACCTTACCTGAACATTTGCATCTTGTGTGGAACAGGTTCCTCCTCTGGTTTGGTTCTTTCTCCTCATTCATCAATGCTCTTCTTGTCATCAACACTTATCCTCCTACTTTTTCAAAATGTTATGATTTAACACCTTCATCTGCTACAGCAGCTCTGGCATGACCCTCAGGTCTCTTATTCGTCCTCTCTTGGTGTTGGGGACACTCATATGCCCGATGTCCCTCTTCCCCACAATGGAAATAGGTTCCACAAAATCCTCCTCTTCCATACCCACATCCAGATCTACCTCTTCCTCTTGGGTAGTTGTTCTGACCACGGGATCTATAATCATTATCTCCCTTCTGATCCTGATTGTTGCTAGCTTCTTCTTTCTTCTCATCTCATCCTCCATATATTCTTCCACCAGTTCTTTCTCCATGACCTCTTCCTTTCTGCTTACCCTCAAACCTTCTGTTCAACTTCTCTTTAACTTTTAGAGCAAACTGGTAAGCATCCTCAATGGTGTTCATCCTAACCAGACTCAACTCTTCTTGAATACTGGTTCTCAATCCATTGATGTAACATGCTACCTTCTCCTTGTTAGCCTCAGAATGGCCAGTTCTGATTGAGATCCTGTAAAACTCCTCTATGTATTCTTTGACAAATTTGCTTGACTATCTCAAACTCTGCATTTTCCTCAACAGATCTAATTCGTAATTTTTAGGAATAAACTGTCTCTTCAACTTCTCTACCATTCGATCCCATATGGTTATCTTTTCCTTTCTGCTTCTATTTCTTCTAGCTACACTTCTTTCCACCATATGCTAGCATGGCCTTTCAACTTTGTTTTTACAAACTTGATCCGATCTGGATCTACAACCTCCTCATACTCAAAATACTCCTCCATATCATTGATCCAATCAATCAACTCCTCTGGATTGATATTCCCAAAATACGTGGAGACATAAAACTTTGGCTTCTTCCCGATTTGAGATATGGCCCTAAATAATCTAGCTTCTGTAGGATCCATTGCTTCTTCTTCATCTGATGGATCATCAACCTCCCAAGCTTCATCTGACTGCTCCTTGGCTCAACCCCTCTTCGCAACTCCTCTTGCAGGGCTTGCACTTGCCTTTGTAAAGCTCTAAAATCTTCTTCAGGTACCACATTTCTCCCACCACCATGGTTTCTTCATGGAGGCATTCTTCCTCACTCTCTTCTCATAACCCTTCCATAGATCCTGGTGCAAACTACCTCACTTTCAGTGATCTTCTAACACACTCAGGAACCCTATGCTCTTCCATAGATCTTGGTGTAAACTGCCTCACTTTCGGTGATCTGCTCACACACTCAGGAACCCCAAGCTCTTCCACATATCCTGGTGCAAATTGCCTCACTTTCGACGATCTTCTCACACACTTAGGAACTCCCGCTATGATACCACTTGATGGAGAGCCAAGATTTCTAATCAAACCCAATTATCATTCAAAAACTTGGAAATATTTATAGAAAATGGTAGCAGTCTGCCAAATAAACTCCTTTATTTCGAAAGATAGTTTATTTTTTTCTTTACAGCATTTCTCGCCTTGGAAGAAAAACAGCCCAAACAGGTCTAGAATGGCCCTCTTGCCTTCAAATCTGCAACTCTGTCTCCGTCGTCTCTGACCCCTTGTGCATGCCTTTGCTTCCCCTTTTAAAATTTTTGGCGTGACTCTTCGTTTCCATTTTCTGGCCCTTCGTTTAATTTCCCATGCCTCTTCGTTGTTTTGGATTTCAAAATGTTTTTCTTTTCAACTCTTGATCTTCGTCTTCTTTCATTGCACCTTGGTGCCATGTGATGTTCAGTACTGTCACTGTAGACTCTGTCCACCTATCAACCAATGATGACGTTCGATATACCCACCGCTCGATAATTTCCTTTATAACAACCCCTGTAACTGCCTGCCCTTTTTTTTTTTCTTTGGTCACAAAAATGCGACATGTCGCGATATCGCGACACTTTTTTTTCTTTGCCAACATGTCACGATATTGTGATACTTTTTCCTTCTTACTCTTTCTCTTCTCTTTTAGTCACGATAATGTGACATGTCGCGATATCACGACACTTTTTCTCTCCTGCGTCTTCTCTCGTCTTTTGGTCACAAAAATGTGACATGTCACGATATCGCGACATTTTTTCTCCCTTGCGCCTTCTCTCGTCTTTTGGTCACAAAAATGCGACATGTCGTGATATCATGACATTTTTTCTCCCTTGCACCTTCTCTCGTCTTTTGGTCATGAAAATGCGACATGTCGTGATATCGTGACACTTTTTCTCCCTTATGCCTTCTCTCATCCTTTGGTCATGAAAATGCGACATGTCGCGATATCGCGACACTTTTTCTCCCTTGCGCCTTCTCTCGTCCTTTGGTCACGAAAATGTGACATGTCGCAATATCGCGACACTTTCTCTCTCTTTCTCCTTGTCTCGTATTTTGGTCATGAAAATGCGACATGTCGTGATATCGCGACACTTTTTCTCCCTTGCACCTTCTCTCGTCCTTTGGTCTCGAAAATGCGACATGTAGCGATATCGCGACACTTTTTCTCCCTTGCGCCTTCTCTTGTCCTTTGGTCACGAAAATGCGAAATGTCACGATATCGCGACACTTTTTCTTCTTTGTCGACATGTCGTGATATCGCGACACTTTTTCTTCTTTGCCAACATGTTGTGATATCGTGACACTTTTTCTTCTTTGCCAACATGTCGCGATATCGCGACACTTTTTCTTCTTTGCCAACATGTCGCGATATCGTGACACTTTTTCTTCTTTGCGGTATTTTGCCTTTCGTTGGATGCTCCTGCATCAAGATCCAAGAACTTGAGATTAGGGGATAAACATCTCCTTTGGACAGATATCCATAAACATTATAATTGGGAGTGATTCCCAAAGATATTTATTGAGAAAGTTTTAGTAAAATATTTTTTTCGTGGAGTAGCCCACATTGGGTGAACCACATAAATTGTGGTGTCTCAATTGTGTATGGTTTTTGTGCATTTTTATGATTACTGCTATTGATACTTCTATCTTTACACAACATAATATTGATTTGGAAGAAAAAGTAAAAAGTGGTTTATACTGTTCACCCCCCCTCTCAGTATAAGCTTGTGTTCTTCAATTAGTATCAGATCGGGTTCCTTCAGAAAGGCTAACAACTTGAGGGAAGATTATACAAGAACACACATGGCAAAGAAAGGCAAAAGAAGAACCATGATATCTAAGAAGAAAAATGAATCTGATCTTAAATCTCTAAGAAGGGAAGAAGAAAAATTAGTAAGATGTCTTAAGTGTGGTAAGCTTAGTCACAGGGCATTTTATTGTCCACAAAATGGGTATAGCAGCAATAGAGATGAAATGGAACTTGACTAGATTTTAAAAGATATTGTTGCTCAAAAGGCAACATTCAAGGTTTCAAAAGAATAATATTCTTCTTGTGGTCAACTTGATCATGTCTTAGGTTACTGCAATGGCTTCAGTGATAGTGAAGATGAAATGGAACTCAAGGAAGACAAACACAATAAAAATAGTGAAGATGAATGCAAGAATAAAAAAAAAAAGGAAAACATGTATGAACAAGCCATGCATGACAAGAAGAGATTGTATATGGAAGAAGCAGTCAGTGCTTCTAGCAGCAATAATGAAAGTCTCTCAGTCAGTGAAAAAGAAGAATCTCCTACTAAAGATCAAAAGCATGAATCTCAAGTAAGAATTTATCATGAAGAGGAAAATAGGCACAGTTATGATCATGAAGAAAAGAAAGTGTCAGAACAAGCTTTTGAAGAAATAAAAAGAGAAAACTCAAGACTAAAGGATCAAGCACAAGAGGATGAGAATATGAATGCAAAGCTCCTACAAGATCTCATTGATCTAAAAATCATGGTTGAAGAGGCAAAGAAAATTGATTAAGATATGCTTGAAAAATTAAAGGCAAGGAAGCAAGAATGTGAAAGATTAGAACATGAAGTTGTTTCCTTAAGGTTGGAAGTGAAAGACTCCAATGATAAGTTACACAAGTTTTGGAAAGGTTTCAAAGCATCAAAGGTCCCATATTTCAGGTTTGAGGAATCACACTCAAAAGGAAAGGAAGTTCTAAAATATGAAAGCAAAGAAGCACCTAAGATTTGTAAGGAAAGCTCCAAAGTTCCTATGGCTCCAAATATTCAGTTTGGATCTTGTTTTGAGATAGGTGAATCAAGCTCAAAGGGAAAATAAATTCTTGAAGATAAAGGTAAGGAAGAGGTTTTAGATGCTACAAATAAGGTTCAAGAATGCAATGCACAAGTTGAAGATGATCATAAGGATAATGGTCAAGAAAGGATCCATGGATCAAAGAAGTTTGATTTTGCTAGAAGAAACTTCAAGGGAAGAAGGTATGGTTTTCAGGGACATTGCTTCTCATGCAACAAGATTGGTCATAGAGCCTCTAATTACAAATGAAATGAGCAATATGGTTTTGGTTTTAGAGCTACACAATTCAGAATTCATGGTTATAATGGTCATGAAAATAGAGCTTCACAATATAGGGTTCAATAAAGGAATGGATATGGAAATTATTTTAAGAATAATTTCAGGACATGGGCACCATCCAAAGGCTACAATATCAAGTGTTTTAATTGTAATAACTTTGGGCATATTGCAAGATGGTGTAGGACTCAATTCCAAATAGGTTCAAGGCAAGAATGTCAAAAAGGTTCAAGAAGATCAAGTAATTCATCAAGAGAAGGATATTAGAAAAACATGGAAGGAAGTTGATAGAGGAAATAATCAATGTAATATGGGAGTAAAGGTACTCCCACCCCAAAATTAATCACCTCAAGAGAGAATGTGGTGAGGGGGCTATGCTTAAGAGTCATATTTTTATCCCCATAGGTGTCCCTTTTGCCATTGATGTCAAAGGGGGAGATATTTGAGTAAGGGGGAGCAGCCTCCAAAGAGAGTATTGAGTTAGGGGGAGCAGCCTCCATAGATAGTATTGATTCAGGGGGAGCAGCTTTGATTCTCAGAGGTGATTTTTGCAGTTATTGTGGTGTTTGCATTAGAGGTGTTGTCATCAATGACAAAGGGGGAGATTGTTGGACATTTGAGGTAATTTGAGGTATTTTATGTTGTCATTGATGTCACATGGATCATTGATGTCACATGGATCACATTTGGTTTTGGTGGCCAAAATATTTCATAAATAAGCATTTATGATATTTTGGAAAGCATGGCTATTTACAGGGTTTTTATGAAAACCAAGACAGGCAAAATAAATATTTTATTTAAAACCATGGTGGGATTATGTGGAAAGGGCTTTTATTAAAATCCAAGGTGGAATTTTGTTTCATTGAAAAAGGACCTCCAATGATGAATATATTAAAGTTTAAAGTTTAAATTTAAATTAATGGAGGGCCTACCTATGTGCAATTAATGGAGGTTGGCATATATATATATATATATATATATATATATATATATATATATATATATATGTAAAGGTTTCAATTTATTTCGAAAAGTGGGCATATTATATATCGTCGAAAAGCTTATTTCGAGGGCTATTTGACTAACTTATTTAGAAGGATAAATAAGGTGTGTGTAAAGAGATATTTATGATTTTACAAAGGGATTCCAAAAGTGAAGTTTACCTTGTTCTTTTTCAAGAGGATTAATTCTTTCATGAGGTGACAAGGTATGCAATATTGTAATTTATTTTATTTTATGGTATAAGTGGTTTTGGGAGTGAAAAGGTTATGCAATGTTTTGATTTATTTTATTTTATGGTACAAGTTGTTTTAGGAGAGATGAGGACATTGTGCAATTAAAGGCCTTGGTGATGATTATTGAAAAGTGGAGTATGTTGATTATTATATGATCTACTAACCCTTGTGAAGATTGGCAAAAGAATTTTTATGATTGTGGAAGATTTAAAAAGGGGTTTATTCACTTCATAAAATGTATGCGCACATTCTCCTATTGATTTTTTATGGTGGTTGATTTATAAAATATCATTGGAGTGAAAATGATTGTTTGTGGTTTCCTTTTTGAAAGTGGTTGGTTAAATGCTTCAAGGTTTTCTGAATTGAGAGTTGTGTCTAAACCTTGTTTGATAAGCATAGTTGTTGAAGCCCATTGGTTGTGAAAGAACTTGAGTTATAAAATAACATGAGTATCATTGTTATGTGAGATTTGTGGTTGAGCATTTTTGGAAATATTTGAGTTGGTTGATACATACTTGGACTAGGGTTGTGAGAGAGAGTTGTCCCTTGTGGTGATTGGTTGAGTTGAGTTGATTGAGCCTATTCAAGTGATTGTTCAAGTCCTATAAAACAAAATATTCCATTATTTTGATTTGATTTTAGAGTAAGATTAGAACATATTGAGTCTCTAAAAATTCTCTTTATGCTTCTATGAGATTGACTTGAGTTTAGTTGAGATTGATTTGATTTGATTTGAGTTGAGATTGAGATTAGAACATATTGAGTCTCTAATAATTCTATTAATGCTTCTATGATATTGACTTGAGTTGAGTTGAGATTTATTTGAGTTGATTTGACTTGATATTGAGATTAGAACGTATCGAGTCTCTAACAATTCTCTTTATGATTCTATGAGTTGATTTGTGTTGAGTTGAGTTGAGATCATTGTGGATCATTGTTGTCATTAATTGAAGAGTACATTGTCATTCATTATTGAGTTCATATTTTAAGCTTTGAATTTATAGACTTGTGAATGAGTTTTGAGTGCTACTTGAGCATGATTGATTGAGCCTTTGAGAAGGCCTTTGGTACAGATTTATGGACAGTTTTGAGCAAGTTCTTGGTGAGCTTGCTAGAGCAGTTTTTGATAAGTTCTTGGTGGGCTTGCTAGAGCATATTTGGACAAGTTTTGTGTGATCTTTTTATTCAGATTTGGATAAGTTCTGTGTGAGCTTGTTATTCAATTATTGGACAAGTTATGTGTGAGATTGTTATTCAGTTTTGGATAGGCTTTGTGTGAGCTTGTTATTCAACATTGGACAAGTTGTGTGTGAGCTTGTTAAGTAGGTTCTATGTGAGCCTATTGAGCAGGTTCTTAGTGAGCCTATTGATAGAGATTTGGAGGTGACAGAGTATCAGTGGATAGAGATCCAACATCCAACACAGTTGAAGAAATATCTGAGTGAGGAGTCTTCAAGTGGAGAGAGGTACACCAATAAGTGGAGTAAAGAGATAGAGTCTTCTAGAATATCACATAGCTAGAGCAGAAGGGGAAAGATTTCTTCTATGGAAGAGATCCATGAAGTTGAGATTAGGGGATCAAAATCTCCTTTGGATAGAGATCTATAAACATTGTAATTGGGAGTGATTCCAAAATAGATTGATTGAGAAAGTTTTAGTAAAATATTTTCTCCGTGGAGTAACCCACATTGGGTGAACCACATAAATTGTGGTGTCTCTATTGTGTATGATTTTTGTGCATTTATTTGATTAATACTATTGATACTACTATATTTACACAACATAATATTGATTTGGAAGAAAAATTAAAAAGTGGTCTTATACTGTTCACCCCCCTCTCAGTATAAGCTTGTGTTCTTCAAAATTATGTATGGACCTAACCAATTAGCCATGAATTTGTCATGAAGGTGCGGCAAAGCATTGGTGTTTTGTTGATTTTATTTAAGTACAAGATCTCCTACTTGGAATTCATGAAGATGAACTTTGGCGTTGTAAGCATGCTTGAGGTGGTCTTGATAAACTCTTAGGTGTTCTAGTGCATTGACTCACCTCTCATCTAGAAGAGTGAGTTGGTCAAGACGTGCTTGTCTAGCGGTGTCATCATCTATGAATTCTTGCAAAGAAATTCACAATGAGGGGATCTCGAGCTCAAGAGGCATGATGGCTTCAGCTCCATAGACCAGGGAAAATGGTGTTGCTCCTGTTGGCATTCAGATGCTTGTTCGATAAGCCCATAGTGCCAAAGGGATTTTTGTATGCCAGTCTCTATGATTTTTGTTAACAAGCTTCTTGAGAATAGCAATCAAGGTCTTATTGGTAGCTTCAGCTTGTCCATTTTCTTGTGGGTAATAAGGAGTCGAGAAACTATGTTGGATATTATACTTCTTCACAAAGTGCTCGAACATCCTTGTTCTTGAAAGACTTACCATTATCAAAAATGATTTTAGAGGGAATACCAAAATGATAGATTATATGTTGGAGTATGAATTCCACAATTCAAGGTCCTGTCGTACTGGTTAGAGGAATGGCCTCGACCCACTTTGTGAAGTATTCAGTGGTCATGATGATAAATGTATGTTGTCCCAAAGATGGAGGTAAAATTTTTCCAATTAGGTCTAGGCCCCATTGTGAAAAGGGCCAAAGGCTTTGTATAGGTTGTAAATCTTGTGATGGTACATGAACTAAATTGGCGTGTTCTTGACATTGCTTACAATTTTTGACATAGGTGCAACAATCACGTTCCATTGTGGGCCAATAATAACCCATGCATAAAAGATGCTTTGCAATGGCCATCCCACTAAAATGACCACCACAAGTACCATCATGGGCTTCAGCTATGGCTCTTTGAGCTTCACTATTTTTGAGACAACGAAGAAGGATTCCATCATAACCACGTTTATACAACACGTCCCCCAAGAGAATAAAATGGGCTACTTTTTGTTTGAAAGAGCACTTTGCAGACCGAGACATATCAGATGGGAGTGTTCCAAATTTTAGAAAGGCTACTATTTGGCTTGACCAAGACTCATATGGTTCCGAATGGATAAAGCAAATGTCTCTTTCATCCTTAGGATCAGTACGAACAATGGTTGCTTTAGAGATTGTTGAGATTATTAGGGGTTGTACCTCTCCTAAGTCATCTTTTGGAATCAATGATCCAAGAGAGGCCATTGCATCTACAAATCTATTAGTCGAATGAGGCAAGTTGTCGATTTCGTACCATTCGAATGTTGAGAGCAATTTCATTGCTACTTCATGATAAAGCTTAATGGTAGGTTCTTTGCATTGGTATTCTTCGGTTACTTGTTTTACAACAAGTTGAGAATCCCCAAATATCTTGATATGCTTGATACCCATAGCTATAGCGGATTGAAGACCTAAGATTAAGGCTTCGTACTCTGTAGTGTTATTTGTGCATGGAAAGTCTAACTTGAATGATAAAGGGATTGGTATCCCTTGAGGTGTATGAAAGACAATTCCAGCACCTTGACCTTTCTCGCACTTAGATCCATCAAAGAATAAGGTGATATCGACGTCTTCCTCTGGAATGACCTCTTCTTCTAATTCAGTGACAGAAAATACCGAATCATCTAGGAGCTCTATAATCAAAGGATGATCACTAGGTAAGGGAGCTTCCATGAGTTGATCGGCTATAACCTGACCTTTAATGGATTTTTGGCTGATAAATTCGAGATCAAATTCTGTAAGGAGCATTATCCATTTTGTGGTATGAGTATTGTTGTAAGTGCGAGACATCATATAACGTAGAGGATTTTCTCTAGCTATGACATAAGTTGTATGACTAAGCATATAGTGTCAAAATTTCTTAGTGGTAAAAACCACTACTAAACACAACTTCTCTACATAAGCGTATCGGGTTTCATAACTCACCAATGTTCGACTAATGTAATAAACAACTTGCTCTCGATTTTGTTCATTTTTTTATGCAAGCATTGTCCCTAAAGCAAAGTTCATTGCTGAAACATAAAGATAGAAAGGGACCCCCGGGTGAGGAGGAGCTAAGACTGGCGGAGAAGCTAGGTATTGCTTGATGTCATCGAAGGCTTTTTGACATTCATCTATCCATGCAAATAGCACCCCCTTTTGTAGCAGGTGGTTGAATGGCCTGCATTTATCAGAAATTTGTGCAATAAAACATCGGATTGATTGAATATTTCCTTGTAAACTACGCAATTCCTTAATGTTAGTTGGGGGAGGCATTTCCATGATGGCCTTGACCTTGTTTGGGTCCACTTCAATGCCTCTTTTGGAGATAATGAATCCTAAAAGTTTACCTGAGGTAACACCAAAGACACACTTTTTGGGATTTAACCTCACCTTATGTTCTAGAAGTCGGTCAAAAATCTTGTCCAATACATTAATGTGCTCTTGTCGAGTTTTAGATTTAGCCAAGAGATCATCCACATAGTCTTCGATAATCTTATGCATGTAATCATGGAAGATGTAAGTCATGGCTCGTTGATAAGTAGCTCCTACATTTTTAAGGCCAAAGGGCATAACTTTGTAACAAAAGGTCCCCCAAGGTGTTGTGAATGTTGTTTTGTGTTGATCATCAGGATTTATGTGAATTTGGTTGTATCCTGAAAAACCATCCATGAGGGAAAGCATTTCATGGCCAGCGTAGGTATCGACAAGAGTATCAATGTTTGGAAGAGGAAAATCATCCTTAGGACACGCCTTATTAAGATCTCAAAAATTAGTGCAAACACGTATCGACCCATTAGGCTTGCGAATAGGTACCATGTTTGAAAGCCACTCAGGATAGTCAATAGGAACAATGAAATTGACGTCTAGCAGTTTTTGAAGCTCTTCCTTGACTAAGAGGGCCATGGTAGGATGCATCCTTCTAAGATTTTGTTTGACCGGTTTGGCATCAGGGCGTAAGGTGAGATTGTGGACCACAATATTAGGGTCAAGACCAGGCATATCCTTATAGGACCATGCAAACACATCTTTCTTCTTCTTGAGGAGAGTAATGAATTGCTCTTGTTCATCGAATGATAGGCTTTTTCCAAGCTTGAAAATTTGGGGATTGTCAGGATCTGAACTAAGGTTCACATCGATGGTATCTTCAATAGACATGTGTGAACCTTCCTCAAGTTGATGTGGTGTGGGGATCAGATGAATGTCATCTAAGATGTCATCCAACTCTTCCTGCTTAGCATCATCTAACTCTGCCTGAAATACCTCGGGACTCTTGGTGGAAAATGGAGGTGAAGGTGGAGGGGAAGGAGGAATGTAGTTGGTGGAAGCCCTTAACAATTCCTTGGATAGGATGAACTCCAAAAAGGAGGGTGGGGAAGAAATCCGATCCATGTCAACAAGGCTTTCATCAATTGGAATTGGCTTAGCCGGATTGTATGGATTACGGAGTGGGGTGAATAAGTCAATAGGATTCATACTGACTTAGTAGGATAGGATGGATTGGAAGAAAGGATGGGAACCGATGTCAAATCTTGTTTACCCTGGATAGCAGCAACAAACATGAAATCAAATTCTATGTACATGTAAAGAAAAAATTTGTTTTTTTTAAATTTTTTATTTATTTTTTTGTACATATGTTACAAATTTTGGCTTGGATGAATGGCTCAATGGAACTCAGGTGGGGGTGGTTCACCAGGTGGGTCAGGTTGTTCTTGTGGAAGAAGCAACCAAAATATGGGTTGATGGATGGGGAACAGTGTGAGGTAAAACTCATCCTGTTGGGTAAGGGGAACAATGGGCTGAAATTCCTCTTCAGAATCATCAGAAGCATTGGACATAAGTTCATACTCTTCATAACTTTCATCATCAAAATCTGGGAGTGGGTATGAAAAATTGAGGGGATCATCTTCTTCATTGAAGCTAAGCTCTTGAAGAGCTTGTTCAAGAGAAGTGGTTGAGGAACATGGAAGGGGGCCTTTATCTTCATCATTGAGGCTAAGCCTTTGGAAAGCTTGCTCAAGAGAAGAGGTTGTGGAAAGTGGGGTATACCCTAAGCCTGAATGATCATGTGCTCCATGATATGGGAAATCAATGATGTCATGTATCCCTTGTTCATGGGAACCTAGACCCTGACCTTGCCAATTGACTATGTGAAAGTAACGAGATGGAAATCCTGTCATATTGTGTATGTTGGCACGTCTCGGCTCTTTTGGTTCTTTGGGTGGGTTTGCCTCAATTGAGGAATCCAACCCTCCATAGACAAATTTAATACTATTAGGAGAAGAACTCATGTCGTATACAACACCTATGGTTAAAGGATGGTCACGTGGGTGACCAAAATCCTTGGCTATGGAAATGGCTAAAGGGGTAATGGTAACGTCTTGGACCACGTATTCACCAATACCAGGACTAGTGATGTGGACCTCAACTTGGGATGAGGTGGTGGATGATGGCTCAGGATTGGAGTTGGTTGTGGATGTTGGTGGAGAGTTAAACATTTCACAATCTAAAAGTTCAACTTGTGAAACATCGGCTGATGGAGAAGGATTGGGTGATGGCTTGGAATTAGAAGAAGGTGGATGAGGCAATGATGATGAAGAAGGGATGGTTGTAGAAGAAGGAATGGTTGATGTGGATGATGTGGTGAAAGTGGGTTGACCTTGACCACATGTACAAGAAGAAATGGATGATTTAGGGGGTTCAGTGATGGGTAACTCCTCAAGAATAGGAGCTTTGGAAGAAGATGTGGATGGATTAGAAGGAGATGGATTAGAAGAAGAATGAGTTGAATTAGATGAATATGGGGATAAAAATAAATGGGTGGAGGGCAACATGGATTCATAAGGATTTGAAATGAAATTGCAATACTTAAAAGGTTCTACATCTACGGGGATGCAATGGACTTGTCCATCATGAACGTATTTCAAGCATTGATGAAGAATTGAAGGAACACATTTCATTTCCCTCATCCAAGGTCTACCAAGGAGTACATTGTATGCCATTGTTCCTTCCAATATATGAAACATTGTGTGCAATATTCTGGCCCCTACTTCAATGGGTAAAACAATAGTGCCAACTATGGTACACAAAGCATCGTTAAATGCTTTGAGGGTGAATGATGACTTGGAAATGTGGGAAGGTGGTATCTTGAGGTGGTGAAGGGCAGTGGTGGTGATGATGTTAATGGATGAGCCGGTGTCTATTAGGACTCTTTTGAATGGCTTTTTATCTATCAAGGCCATGATATGCAATGGAGGATCCATGGATTCTGAGGTTATCGACTTTATTTCAAAGTCATAAAAGGTGATGGATGGCTCCATGCATGTCCTAACACTCCCTACAAAACTATTGAAGGCATTAGAGTCTTGGGATTCTAACTCAATAGACTTAAGAATCTCCATTAAAGCTTCTCTATGCCTAGGGGATTGTTGGATAAGCTCATATACAAACAATTTAGCTGATGCCATTTTCAAGCTAGTAGTTAACCGACTACTTAAGGTTACCGTTGGCCTTATAGGTCGATGGATGGGTTGATTTGGTGGATTGGAAATATGGATTGGAGGGGTTGGATTTGGAGATGTTTGGATGGGTGGTGGGTTTGAAGGTTGTTGGACACTCTATTGATTTTGCCTTTGCCCTCTTGTGACTACATGAACTGCTCCTACAAAATTTTGGTACTGTTGGACATGGTTGACTTGGTTAGGAGGTGTTTGATGGTTATTACCTCCTACGTTAGTTTGGGCCCCTCCATGGTTGGGAAGAGGTGTCTGAAAAATTCCCAAATTTTGGTTTTGTGGAGCTAAGGGATTATCCACATTGATGGCCCCTAAGTCTATGAGGTCTTGGACGATGTTCTTAAAAATATGGTAGGAGTTGATGTCATGACCATTTTGCCTATGGTATGGGTAAAATAGGTGTTCTCTATAGTTTTTAGGATGTTTGGCAGGGTCATCGGGCTTGAATTTAGGTAAGGCTAACTTGTTTGTTTTGTACAACCTTTAGAAAAGGGAAGAATATGACTCCACTAAGGGCATGTATTGATGTTGAGGTCAGGTGTATTGGTGGTGGAAAGGTTGTTCTATAGTTGGCACTATGTTTTGCACCATGGGTGCTTGTGTTACTGATGGGACCGCATGATAAGCAATTGGTTGTTGCATAGGTTGTTGAGCCATTATGGGTTGGCTCACCACCACTTGATTAACTTGATTGGGTGTATTAGCCGTAGAGGCTTGTGATGATTTATTTTGGCTGGATTGATTATTTTGATATTGGCCCTTGTTTTGCCATTCTTTCTTCTTAGGCTTAATGATGCCCTCTTGGATTTTGATTTCCTCAATGATGCTAGCCTGTGCTAAAGCTTCTTCAAATGTGTGATAAGTATTAAGTTGAAGCATCCAAGAGATGGGTTTTAAGCAACTCTTGGTGAATAATTTGATAATTTCATCCATTGGTAGGGAGAATGGCAATTTGGTTATAACTGCCCTCCAACGGTTTCCAAAATCATAAATAGGCTCATCATCCCATTGTTTTAGATGATAGATGTCTGATAATGAGACCTTCTTTCTAATGTTTAGGACAAAATGGTCCAAGAATAGATCCATCAGTTGAGTAAAAGTGTAAATGTTATGTGTTGGCAACTGATTGAACCACTCTATGGCATCTCCTCCTAGTGTTTGAGGAAAATTTTGGAGCATGAGGGCATCATCGGTTTGAATCCAAAAACATGCATGAAAAAATGAGCTCACATGCTCCTTAGGGTCCTCGGTTCCCCTATATTTATCAAAATTTGGTAATGTGAAGTCTTTCGGATATGGTGGTGATGGCATCGAAGGATGAATTGGTTGGTGGATCAGTTGACTTAAGGTCAGTTTCTGGCTTGACATGCCAGGGGTGTTTTGCATCAACTGATCAATCTATTTTTGCATGGCCTGTATCCTAGGATCTTCCCTAGGAATGTGGAAGCCTTGGATTACCTGATGATTGGGAGATGGATTGGAAGAAAAATGTTGTGGAGTGATTAGCCTATTTTGGTGGAATGGATTGGTTTGAACATGGGGTGAAGATTGGTGATTGAAAGAAGGAGATGATTGATGAGGGGGATGTTGGAAGAATTGGTTGGGAGGTTGGCTAGAAGAAATGGTAATTGGTTGGGTTGGGGTGTGAATTGGTGGAGGATTGGGAATGGAAGCCATCACAGATTGGGGTATCCATGTTGGATTTTGGTTGGCTATGATGGGTTGGGTTGGAACTGCATGGAGCATAGGGTCTACATGAACTTGTTGCTTAGCCTTTCTATGTTGTAAGAGCAATCTATTCATGACACTTGATATATCTTGAAGTTCTTATTCAGACATGGTAGAAATTGACATGGTTGCGGCTAGATTGGAAGATGAAGGAAGCAACGAGGATGGATTAGAAGAAATGGGTATATCACAAGTTGCACTTGATGTGGCAACTTGGGAGGTTGGCACTTGTGAGGTAGCATTCACATACTCCTCATACAAGGGATTGGAATATGCTTGGATATGGCTAGATGAAGGGTAAGTGTTAAAAACACTTGTGTTTTGGGCTGGGCTAGAAGAAGAAGGTATACCATATTCATAGGTAGAATTATGATATCCTTGGGTGGTATTGGATGGATAGGCTGTAGCCAATTCTGGTTGTTCAACACAGTCTTGACTAAGGGGCTCAAGGACATAGTTAGAAGACTTGTAGATAGCCTCTACCTTGTCCATGTCTATGCGGGTGGTAGGCTGCTCAATGTTATGTGGAAGGGATCCTACTTGTGGTAGGGATGGATAAGGGTTTGCCACCGAAGTGGCAGGAAAATTGGATGTATTTTCCATTAAGTTATTTAGATTCATTACTTTCTTCTGATTTCATGTTAATACCATAAAGCAATCAAATCCAAACTTAAAACAGTCAAAGTGATCACCAAAACTGAAACTTGTACAAAATTTAAAATGGTAGAAACAATCAATGCTAAGTTTTTTACCTTGTGTGGCTTACCTCATTCATTGATTATCTCATTCATTAATGTGTATTCTTTTTAAAGTGACAATTTTGTGTGTTTTGATGTTCTAATCTTACTTAATGCAAAATAAAGGTAAAAAGTATGGTTTGGCAAGGGCGACAAGATTCTTGTTGGTAATGACCTCCAACAAGTTTGCTCGGGGGTAAACCTATGGTGTCTAAGGTAGATACTGGTGGATGGAAATGACTGCCACCATCACCAAGTCTCAAGCAATGGTTGGTGATGAAATCCAGCCACTACTATTTTTAGAGTGAAATGTGCAGTGTGTGTGATTAATTTTAAAATTTTCTATTTTCTATTGTTATCAAACAAGGTTAAAGATAACAAATTTTACACATCTAAATCAGAATCCAACATATGAATGCAAATTTCGTCTAAAGAGTGTGAAGTACACCGCTTAAAACCCCCTGCCTAGATAGCAACTGGAGGGTTCGTCCACCTCTCTTCCAAAGGTGCCACCCAAGGGCAGGAGTACTTTTTGCATTCAAATATTGTTCCTATTTAGATATGCAAAATAAGAAATATTTAACTTCTAAGATGCAAATTCTAGTTGATGCTTTTTCACTTTCAAATGTGGACAAAAAGGTGCAGGAATCAAATTCACAATTCTTTTTAAAATAAAAAATTTCAAAATGTATGATGGATGCATGCACAAAATACCCTAAATGCACTCTACAATGATTTATTTTCCATATTACTTAGTTTGTATTCATTTTATATTCAAAATCTGAAAAATCATGCAGAAAAATAGAATACGTAAGTTGAAAATTTGAAACAGGGGCTATGGGACTTACTCAGAAGCCTACGCTCTACTTCAACTTACTTCCAGGTGCAGTTGGGTGCTTGTGCAGGCATGAAAGAGTGCCTGTGATGATCAATAGGTGTTGTAGAGCACCTACGCACCTTCTGCAACTATTATAGAATCTTCTAGAAACCCTAATTAGTGAATTTAACTAATTTTTTGCTCCAGAAAACCCTATAAAATGCAACAATAGAATAACATTAGCAAAGTAAATCAAATCAAAATGTAGAACCCTTGTGGGGTCCCACCGTGATGGCCATTTGAAGAGACAAAAACATGACACTAAAGCAGATATAAAATAAATGATTCCAGAAAGATAGTAATTGCACAAAATGATATTTTATTCAATAATGGGGGGAGCTGAGAAACTCCTTGTTACAATTATTTTATCCAACATAATTATTTTGATATAGTAATTACAACTGCTAGGGTTCTCTAAAACCCTAGCTACCAAAAAATGAGTGTCTTCAATGTGCTTTGCTCCCAATAGAGTGAGTGGGATTTGTTGATATCTAATTTTGGGCCACTCTAGCTTCAACAGTTGTCCAATGATGAATAAATATGTAGATCTACACACATACCATAAAAATAAGGTTGATTAGTAAATACATGAGGGTTCCATAGTGTGAGACCCTTAGTTATGCAATTAAAAACCCTAGATCTATTAAAATTGAATATAGTAGAATGAAATATCTATAGATAATAAAAAAATAATAAGATTTACCTTGCTTTTGTTGTTGATGATCCATTGCTTCATTGTAGATTTTATGGTAGGTGATCTTGTGCAGTAGATTTTGGTGTATGGTTTAGGTAACAACAGACGCTGATATGTACCTATAGGATGTGGTAGGCGTGCAACTATGCTTGTGGGATGAGGCAAGCATGTGGCTATGCTTGTGGGATGAGGTAGGTGCTTGGCTATACCTGGGGATTAGGGTTTGATCTATGTAAGCAGATCATGGTAATGTGGAGGATGCGATGGATGGGATATGGTGGCAACGATGGAAGATGGCTAGGGAAATTGCTGGAATGGGGAAATCCTAAGGAAAGCTAGGGTTCTTAAGCAGAATATGCTAGGGCACAATCCACTCAACTCTAACAATGGTATTCAGAATGCATGGACCTCAGACTTCTTCAGGATTTCAAGACTCAGATTTTCCAGGGGTTGAGCATTGAGAATGCTCCTACTTATAATCAAGCCTAGGGTTTTCTTAGGGTTTCAGCCTAACACTTTTGATCGTGTGGCTAATATTAAATCAAATCCAAAGGCTAAGATTATACTTTAAGTGTGACACGGATTAAGGAAGATGGATGGCTGAGATTAGATTAGATCTAATGGCTGAGGTTAATTGGGCTTATAAATATATATTTTATAATAAATATATTAAAATATAATATAAAATATTATATTTAAACATAAATAATATAAAATAAATATAAATAATTCAAATAGGGGTCAAAAAATGGCGGGAAAAGGCTAAAGTGGGCCATTGGATGGCGGGAAAGGCATGGAATGGCCAATTGAATGGCAAGAAGGGGTGATGGTGGATAAGTGGCTAGGATTTGGTGTCTACAATTATTTTTAAGAGATTTTATAGATAGGGAAAAGAATAATGTAACAAGATCAATTAGCCTTTATGATGAGAGATCCAATTGATATAATGATAAAATTAAGTTTTTTGTAGAGCTAAAAAATGGATTTCTCTATGAATTCTAGCATTTACTACTAACTTGGCAAATTAGATACCCTTATTGTCAATTGCAATACTCTTCTACATGGGATACAACCCATTGGTGTGGATTATTATTTGAACATACTCCTTTCATATTTTAGTTGTGATCATAATTTTTAAATACCCAACTAAAAGAAAAGTGAGATTCTTGTAGAGGTCATCCTTTTGTTAATAAGGTACTCCTTTCATATTTTAGTTGTCATCATAATTTTTAGTTGAAATGACCCATCCTCCCTATAGGTGCATATGTATCGAAATTATGGTTTCAAAAAATTCTAGCATGCTTATCCCCAAAACGAATACCACTTCTAAGTTCTTCTATATCTCTTCCACCAACATCATTTTTAAAAAGGTTGTATAAAAAATAAAATAATAATGTAATGAGATCAATATAACCTCTATGATAAGAGATTCAATTGATCTAATGATAAAATTAAGTCTTTTTGTAGAGCTAATAAAATAAATTTCTCTATGATTTCTAACAATTATCACTAACTTGACAAATTAGATACCCTTATTGGAAATTGTGATACTCTTCTACATGGGATGCTACCCATTGGTGTGAACTATTATTTGAACATACACCTTTCATACTTTAGTTGTCATCATAATTTTTAAAGGTCCAATTAAAAAAAATGAAATCCTTGTAGAGGTCATTCTTCTTTTTATAAGGTATTTTATCTAGCTTCGAATAGATATAACATCTATAATTGAACACCCTTAAAGTCTTCATTTATGCCAAGGTACCGATACTTCTTACATCTTAAAAGAACCTAATCATTTATCCAGTTCTAAATAAGCTAATATTCTAATAAAAATTATTAATTTTTATCTTGAAATATTCATAAAAAAAAAATCATTGTATTAATGTTTAAAAGCATGCTTTAAAATATTTTTAATTAATTCGAAATATAAATTCTAAGTGCTTTTATTCAAATTTTAATTAGTTCAAATGACAATGTTTATTATTAATTTTATTTCCAACATATCTGTTTAAAAAAAAAATTGGTAAAAAATAATTTATATTATGGAATTCAAATAGAAGAGATACATCGTGTGTCTTTCCATGGATACAAGATTTTTTTCTAGGATTAAGCAGAATAAATAATGTTACACTCTCTAGAAACTAATCTACTATAGTAACCCATGTATAATATGAACAACCTAATATAGTGAATTACAAGACTAAATACATCTAATGATGCTACCATCAAGAGATAAGATAGAGAGAAGATATTTCCTAGTCCATGTTGCCCACTATCTAGGAGGATAGTCATAACAAGTTAGGTTACCTTTATCTAGAGCCTAATTGGTCATCGCATCTGGAACTCTATTTTATTATCTAGGTATGTGATTGTATTCCATAAATATAAATATTTTTTGTACCATTTGAATCTTCTCTATGATTCTCCTTAGTCTCTAGTCAAGCTTCCTAGTCTTCCTTGGATTCTTTAGATGGTTGATCATGACTTGTGAGTCGAATTCTATCTAGATCTTCTTCCAGTATACCTTAACTACCTCCTAGAGCCCTCTAAGGATACCACAACCCTCTACTAGGTTGTTGGAAAGAATACCAAGATTCTCTACAAAGGATAAAATTAGGGTCCCATTCAAATTTCTTCCTATCCCTCCAGCACTAGCTCTTCCTAGATTCCTTTGTGATGCTTCACTTGTGTTAACTTTTCCCTAATCCTCTGGGGGAGTCTCCCACTTACCATTTTTAACTACTTTTAGGTGTCGTATTATTATCATTTTTTGATTAACAACCTTAGAAATATATGCTCTTGATCTATTCCAATTGTTGGTGGGGTTCCTGGGAATACTTCAATGTATGTTGGATTATCTCTTCTATGTTGGTTGTGGTCTTATTCTAAATATAGTGGATGTTTTTAGATTTTTTGAAGATGTGGTTGTTCCTTTCCTTCCATGTGTTCAAAATTAGGAGAGTAGTTCCTACCCATACTATCTGCCTAACATATTGGTCTACTATATCCTGTGTAGTCCATTCTCTCCACATATGCTCTAGGGTGGTAAAGCTAGACCAATTAATACCAAGTAAGATAGTTGTCATCTTCAAAAACTTTGAGGCTACATGAAATTCAACAAATAAGTGGTAAAGTATTTTGAGGTTCTCCCCACACATCTCACACATGAAATAACCATGGTAGCCTCTTTTCGTAAGTTGTTCCCTGTTAGTACCCTTTTATGTAGAAGAATTCAAATGAAGAATCTCACCTTAGACCATAAATTCTATGCCCATATTTATTTTAATAAGTATCGAAGGGGGTTAATAGTACTTTGGAATAAAATTGCATATCCAGTTGCTACTATATACTCCACTTGAATCATGTTGCCCCATCCAAGGGAATCCTCCACTCGAATCATGTTGCCCCATCCAAGGGAATCCTCCACTTGAGATCAAGAAAGTGATCTCAATTATAGAGTTTTTTGGACATTGATCTTCTACCTTTCAAGGACTTGAATTGATAATTCGGTTCTGGGGACCCAGTTTCTCCCAACTTCAGAATTTGTAGTCCGGTACCTATAGTATTTTGCTACTTTTATCCAATTTGTGTTGTGTAGTTATTCCATGAAAGGTCTCCACCTCATGAACTGAGCCACCAAAGGTTGGTACCATCCCAAGATTTTGTCCAAAATTTTACACATTGATCATTATAAATTATTAAAAATAGCTCCTTATTTATCAACTCCTCTTTTGTCCTCAAAACTACTAATATGGGGGATCCTCTATTAGGTAGTTGGTGTCTAATAATTGTTGTTGAAATTTTATTTTTTGTATATTTATCTCTTAAAATTTTGGTCCATAGTGTATTGGGGTTGTTTAGCATCCTCCAATACAACTTAGCTACTAGTGCCTTGTTCTTTGTTGTTGATCTGACTCCTAGTCCCCCTTCATGTTTATGAAGGTATAAAGTTTTCCAATGCACCAATCCCATTTTATTTCCTTCTTAGTGCCCCTCTAGAGGAATTTATGATTTATTAAATCCAACTCTCTCAGCACTACCTTAAGAATATCCAAACATATAGACGTAAATAGGTATAGATCGAAGGATTGATTTAACCAGGGTTATGCTTCCCCTTGATGATAGCCATATATTAGTCCATTTTTCTATTTTTCTTTTTACTTTGTCCACTAGCTAGACCCAATCCTTATTTTATCTCCTTGTTTTAATAGGGATGCCTAAGTAGGTGATGGGAAGGGAGGTCTTCTGGTATCTTTTTTTTTATCAAGATCCATTATATCCTGTATGGGAGAGTATTGGAAGAAAATGATTTTAGACGTTTCCTCATTGATTTGTTGCCCTATGGCTCTTGAGAAATAACTTATAATATGTTTTATTCTGGAGGATTCCTTCACTACCACTTTCACTAACAAAGTAAATTCATCAACAAATTGGAGATGAGTGACTGATCTGGTTCCATTTGCAATAGTGATTCTTGTTAATGTTCAGTTTTCTCTATATTTGACCATTATCCTTCCTAGGCATTCAACTAGAATTATGAATAAATATGGGAAAAGGGGGATCTCCATGCGTAATACCTATGGATAAAGTGACAAATTGTGAAAGACAACCATTGATAAAAACTAAATAGGAAACTAATAAAATACATCCCTTGATCCAATATGTCCATTATTATGAGAAGGCAAGTTGAGCAATTACTTTGAGGAGGAAAACTCATTCCATCCTATCATATGATTTGAATAAGTTTAATCTAATGAACATGGATGGGGATTTTTATGCTTCCATAGAGTGATAACCTCTTGAGCAAAAACTATATTGTCCACTATTTTTCTACCTTCCAAAAAACCACCTTGTTATAGTGAGATAATCTTAAGCAAAAGCGGTTTGAGCCTCTCTGTAATTACCTTGGTGATTATTTTGAGCAAGACAATACATAAAGCTATTGATCTAAACTCAGTAATGAGATCTGCATCTTGTGCCTTTGGGATCAAAGCTATATATGATTTTTTAATTTCCTTCAACACATCTTTAGCTTTCCTAGCTTTCTCAAACACATCAGAAGGTCCTCATGTATCCCAAAATTATTGGTAGAATTCAATGGGAAATCCATCCGGCCTAGAAGTGTTGTCTTTCTGCATTTTGAAAACCACCTGCTATAACTCTTTGGTATTTAATTATGTAGTCAAAACTAAATCATCCTCCTCTATTATTAGTGCAAGTATGTAGTGATACCACTTACCTGTGAATTGAAATGAATAATAGAATGCAAAAAATAAGAGACTGAATCACTTTTAAATTGGAATCACCTTTAGATTGTTGGATAACCCCAAACAATAGAATATAATATATTTTCTTGGATGATATTTGAATGAATGGTTTGAACAATTATATATACCGACCTAACCCTAACCATCATGTCTCTTCATCATGATGCTAAACTTAATAATATAATATAATAATTAATTAATAATTAATTATTATATTATCAATTATACTACCCCTTAGGATATCAAATTATTATATTTATTATTATGAATTGAGGGTTAGGATATAGAATCCTAACATGCCACCCCTCCTCAAAATAGCTTTGTCCTCAAAGTTGGTACTGAGAACCTTGGAATGGTAGAAGAGATGACTTCCTATTTCATTGTTGAAGATCCACCAGCCCTGTTGACAACTTCTTCCTTAAATAGAATTGTATGAAATATCATTCTTTGTTACTTGTGTTTCATTCCATTCACAAAAGAAATAGGATTTTCTCCACTATTGTTTTTACCATCAGTCACAAAAATAACAATTAGTTGCTTGTCCTTCACATTAGGATTTTTGGATCCACTAATATTCACCTCCTCTGCCAACACTAAGCCACTAGAATAATTGGTCCAACCCCAAGCATCATAATCAAGAAGGCAATCCACTGCATCTTCTATCATTTCTTCCATTTTTAGAGCAAGAAATGTTTTACTATCAAATAAACCATAGTTAAAGAATCATCACTAACTGGTTCATGCCTTATGACGATAAATCGGAAGATGGCATCATACACACAACCCAGCCTATAATTGTGATTATGCTGAAATTTGACCATGTTGAGTTGTATATCCATATATTTCATGGAACGAAACTTGTCAATGAAAAACACCATATGATAAGCCATGTTATTAAAATATTGACACGTAAAAACATGTCCATCATCAGTTATTTAACCTGCAAAATATGTTGGCCAGTCACTTTTTTTTTCACTGAAGCATGTCATAATTCTTTTGTGCAATAAGACTCTGACATACTACCATAACTTTTATTATACTCTTCTGATTTACAAAAGTGATTACATAAAGAAAACTCTTTTTGATCTTCTTGTGTGCAAGGATCTTCAAAACACATATGCATCTAGTGAGTCTCATGGGTAGGATCATCTTTTGGAATATCTTTATTAGGATGATATTTCTTTGTCTCATGTCATGAACCATCATATATGTGACTTGTGCACTATAAATTATCTTTTACAGGGAAACAATTAAAACGAATATGACCCCTGACACCTGCCTTGTGCTTTGCAATGCATGTTACACCTTTCTACTACCCCTCTATTCAGATCTATGGAAATTTGAAAAATAAAAGGGGTTTGAGTTATTATTCAGCATTAAGTAAAGGCATATCCCATTTGCACATGGGACATGTGTTTGACATCTTCAACCACTTATAAAAACACTCCCCAAGCCCATTCACACAGAATATCACTAAATACTTCTCCACTAGTTCTACATCATGAGAAGCAAAATTTTCATCTTCATCCTCACTGTGATAAAACACTTCTTCACTCCATTCAAAACCATAAAAATGCCACACCAAATCCATGACATCTGACTCCACATTTACTTTTGTGATTTTTGTTCAATCTCTCTATATTTTGAATAAATAAATATCCCATTAGAGGATGTTGGTAGTTGGAAAAAAAATGACCTGGACTGCATTGAGTTTTGTTAAAGCTATTGATATCCATCAAAAATTGAATGTAAATGATAATATTTTATATTCAATACAAAGTATGAGGATTTAGGCTTTCCTAATCCCATTTAAAATTAACGACATCTAGTTGAGTGCCTACAGTGTTTTCCTCATTTCACTGTGGCATTAGCGTACTACCAAACAAAGTAATCAAATAGCATGTACTTAGAAGTACGTCCACTCGCTTCTTTTAATATTTTATTGAGATACTCAAAATACCCACTTTTAGCTGAGTTTTTGCTCAGATAATATTTGAAAACAATAGACACCGACATCTAGGTTAGAGCCGCAATTCCAAATTTTTATCAGGCTAGACATAAATTAACATAACCGTCCTATTTTTTTCCATCATCATATAAATCTAATTAAATATTTTTAAATTGTTGGTTACACAAAGGTGTTAGGTTAAAATCGTCATCCAATTTAATAAATGAACTTTTGCAACAATTCCAGAATTGATCATCGTTCCCAACTAAGAGTAATCTGTAAGCCGCTACCATTGTTCTTTGAAACTACATAAACTATTTAAATTACGACTTATATCTTAAAATTTAATCGCTATTTAAATATTTTGTGATTCTCACGTCCTTACTCATTAGAACTATCAAACTAGAATTGACATAATGTTGGCATGATCACAAAATTTTGGTGGATGCAATAAAGTAAAGTAGTCTAGAGCCTCCTTTTCTAACTAGTGAAATTTTTTTCATCACTATTGTATAACGAGTTGAATTTGAATCATTCCACTATTTTATATCACTTGCTCATGATTTTGGCCTCCATTCATAATGAGATCTTAACGTTGCTTTGAAAAATATAAATTATTTGCACTTAGAAAACTTAAAATGCAAAAATCAAGGTAAGTTGACCAAGAGTACAGACACATTGAAAAGGTCTAATGGCTGACATAATTCCATTCTATCTTTGCCGTTATAAAAAACTTTATAAGGCTTATAGTCAAAGTGATGTGGTTGTAAAGCAACTTTCGTGAATCCAATTGAAGGTTCTACATGCCTTTGATGTTGTTTAGATTTAAATATTTAATTTTTCATCTTATTAGGGATTCATATCAGTGCCTTTCAGTGACGATGTAGTGGACAACATGAAGGCGCTGCTCAAATGATATAAGAAGGGTTAGAACCACTGTAGTAATTCAGATTATCTTTTATTGACATGGAAGGAATAATTCAACATTTGGGATTCTACCTGGAAACCTTGCTTCTAAACATTTAAGAAAAAAGAAATTCCACAAGGATGGGAATAATATTTGCATAAATCACGGCTTGGAATCGGACTATGTTATCTGCTGTGATGTTGAAAATTATCCAACATGCTTCTTGATTCACACATTTCTTATGATCTTTGTTTGTGAGGAGTGTTAAAAGCCTTGCAAGCACTTTATTATCTATAATTTGCCTATGTTCACTTCCACTTTTAATGTTATTTCCTACTGCTATAAGGGTTGGAAAAACAACATCCGTTGAAGGATGTTTCAAAAGCTCAATAAGTGTAGGATAAACACAAGACTCTACAATGCATTTCACTATCTTCCATTCTGCCTGTTAAGTCAGAGAGAGCCAGGCATGTATCTATTAACACTTCCTCATAATTAGAGTGGGTAAGTCATTCAAGAACTAGAAGTGATGGATTTATCTTCTCCAATGGTACCTATGGCTCACCATAACATAAATTAGACAGTCTCCATATGGCAGATCTCATTATTGATAGTATGGCCTACTGATTTAGTTGGGCCAGAAGTGGCCAAAGGGCATAATGACAGAGGACTAGATCTCTGAATTCGAGTAAATGATTAACCAAATTACCCAAATTGAGAATAGTCAGCTCTCAAATATCATCATCTGGTGAGCGGATAAGAAGATGTACAAGGAGTTTCATAGCTCCGAGATCGATCACAACTCTAGCATATTGTGATGTTTCGAATGCAATTCTTGTTAAAGCCCAAGATTCCTCAAACTAGAGTGCAGGATATTTGAGACTTGTAAGGAATTGTATAAAGTGAAGTACAATGCCTAACTTAATAACTTCATCAATGTCATGATTCTCATTAGTTGAAAGAAACTTCTTGAATTGAGTAGTTGCTTCCAACTGCACATAGGGATCATCTGACAAGACCGCTGATGTCATTACAGGAAGTTGGCCCTTCAGAATAGCATATTCATCTTGAGGCTACAAACCTGACCTCTTCTTAGAGATATTCTATGCTCTCTTATCTTTTCTGATTTGAATGAGGACCTCCTTTCTTTTGCCAAGAATTTTCTCTGGGTTGAAACTTCTTTTGTAACTCTTTTTCCTCAAATCGCATTGAGAGATGAAAGTGAGCAACATGTCTTAATGTAATTAGGTATCGTGGATGCCTTGCTATCATGTGGATTATGAAAATTTTAAAATTAGATAAATCTATACAACAAATCATGGTGATGGCCAAGGCGGAGGGTGCTCATCCTAGAGCAGCAGATTGTTCAGCGGGTTGTCCCCTATGTCTAGTAAAATATGAAATTGATCCATTGCTGGATCATATGCATTGAGATTTTTAGGAACTTTTATTTTTTCCTCAACATTATTTAGATTGTTCAAAAAACTAGTGCAACCAGTATTGGAGATATCAGTGATAACTGAAGACTCCTCTAGTGTTAATTGGAATTTTTTAATTTTTGTAGGCTATTTTTTTTCATAAACCTTATCACTCTTAGAAACCTAAAAATATGTGTATTATTGCTCGAAAAAACCTCTATATTGTTGGTAATTTTTTCTCCAGGGAATCTATCCTCTTCTTCCTCATACACTTCTAAAAAAAAAATTGTTGCAGTTTTAGGGTTTGCATTATTTTCTTTGTTTTTCTCTAGAAGTGCGTTTTGTATTATTTGGAAATCCATGGTTATGGGCTCCTCTGGAAAAAAATTTCTAGAGTTTTCAGTTTCATTTGCAACTTCTTCTATTTCCACTTCCATTAGATCCTCACTAAACTTATTAATAATATTTTTATAATGTTTTCGAATGGTTTCCCCAATTCTTGAAATTCTGACTTCAATTTCTGAACTTCTTCCTAAAATTTTTGGTCCCACATCGCTGGATCCATAATGCTATGATACCAAATGTAGTGATACCACTTACTTGTGAATTGAAATGAATAATGGAATGCAGAAAATAAGAGACTGAATCACTTTTTAAATTGGAATCGCCTTTAGATTTTTGGATAACCCCAAACAATAGAATAAAATATATTTTCTTGGATGATATTTGAATGAATTTTTTGAACAATTATATATACCGACCTAACCCTAACCATCATGTCTCTTCATCATGATGCTAAACCTAATAATATAATATAATAATTAATTAATAATTAATTATTATATTATCAATTATACTACCCCTTAGGATATTAAATTATTATATTTATTATTATGAATTGAGGGTTAGGATATAGGATCCTAACAAAGTATCTCCTATAACACTTCTTGTTGGGCTTCAATATCCAAAGGTTCTACTATGAATAGACTTAAACAATTATTTGTTGCAATAGATCTCATACCTTCCCATGTGTGGATAGTATCTCCTATTTCTATTCTTACAAAGGTATGAAGTTTTACGATCTGTGGGCTAGAAGAGATTTGTGGAAGAATCCTATGTATCGATACCCCTATTGGAGCCATTGGATTCAATCTTTTTGCTTCCATAATAACTCTTCCTTTTTTCCCATTCCTCTAGTTGGGATGTAAGCTTGATCTTTGCCATAATTAGACCCTCTATGAAGCCATCTATGTGAATCTATTCATTCAAATGATTTGGGCTATCACTTTCAACTTTTTCTTCTTGACATCTCCAAACTCTTCCAAGTTCTAGATATTTATCTTGGATTTGATGTAGTAAAGCCTCCTCACAAAGTAGTACATCTTGGTTCCATGTTGAGGTTTTCCTTCCTTCCACCATTGTTGCACTCTAGGCCTAACTCGGTAGGGTTATGCGTAAGGGATCGACCCCAAAATGTATTTATAAAAATTTGGTGAATCTATTTCGAAATCCAGGTGAATAGTATCTAAATTAATGTAGAAGGTTTACTTTTATTAGGGGTAATGTTGGAAATTTAAACTTTAAATGGTCAAATTATTATAAAATTTGGGTGAATCAACCCAAAACAAATTTTCACCCAAAATGTTTTGGCTAATGGGCCCTGGTCAAGGGTCCCAAATATTAGCCAATTCCAAATTTTGGAAATCCTAGTTTTAGCTAATTTGGTGATAAATAGTTGCTATGGATAACCCTAGGTCTAAGAGAGTTATATTTGAACCACATCGGTTGTTATCTGAATGGAAAGTTTCTAGCCTTGGATTTCCATAGTTCTATCATGATTGGCCAATGATCTCAACCTACATTATTTAGGATCTTCACCCTAGGAATGTGCCTATGAATTAAAAATTTACCTGATAGCAAGAATATGTCTGATCTTTCCAAAATGCATGTAGATCCTTACCTCCTATTAGACCAGGTTATCATACCATTTTTTGACCTTACATCCACAAGATAGAGGTTTTTGATGTATTCCTTCATGGGGTTTATGCTCTCATCTAAGCTACCATTTCCTCCCAACTTCTCTTCCAAGGATAGGATGATATTGAAATCTTCTCTTATCAGGGTTCATGCTTGAGGAAATTGGATAATAATGTAGTTCATGTTCTTCCACTATCTATGTTTCTCCTCCATGCTACTAGGTGCATAAACAATCATGTAGAACATAACTTGATATGATTTCATACTGTGATATGCTATTGCTAAGAGATCCAAACTACCCGCCACTTGGTGGCTAATTGCCTATTTAGGGTTTCAAAGGAATGCAATACCTTTTGATATCCATTGGGAGTTGAGGGATTCCATTCTTCTAGAAGGACACACTTTCTTTGCAATTGTATCCATCTCTTCGATCAATACCTTTGTCTCTTGAAGGAAGATAAGTTGTGTTTGATTTTTTTGTATCATTCTTTTAATTTCATTTTGTTTTGAGAGACTATCCTTGAGTCCTCTAATGTTCCAATAATTTATTTGCATCAGTATTATGGGCTAAATATGTGAGTAAGGGCATTGACCTTACCTTCTACTATTAGCTTTTCTCCTTCTTTTGCCACATGGTGCTGATGATTTTTGAGGTCTACCTTTTGATTAGTGTCCATTTTCATCTTCTTAATTGTCTCTTGTATCACCCCTCCTAATTATAGAATAGCATCCAACCTTGGCATATGTGTGTACAACACTAGATTATTGTTGGTATATCCAGTGAGGTATTCCCTAGGCTCTGGGTTTTTTATAGTGCCTACCTTTAATATATTGTTACTCTTATTTTTGTTTTCCCTTTTTTTTTTTTTGGTAATTTGTTGGATGATTTACTACTTTCTATTTGTTGCTCTACACAACTAGGGTGGTGTTAGGGGTGCTATTTACCTCTTCTAGCATATATTTCTTCCTCCCACCATGGAACTGTATCTCTAGTACTTTTGTCTCCATTGTATCCTCCTCATCATCCAAAATATCATCAATGGGAAGATTACCAAACATATTATTTGATACCATTGCGTGAATCCTCACTATCGATTTATTTTGAATATTCATTATTTTGCACCTGAAACCCTTCGAGATTTATTTTCTCTCTTCCATGCTCTAAGATTTTATGTGGGTAGCCTCTCGCTAAATGGTCATATTCTACAACAAAAAGGTATGTTCTCATAATCCACGTCCTACTCCCATGTTCCCTCTCCAGACTGTAGAGTGATATTTTTTGGAGGGGCTTGTTAAAATCTATTAGGACACATATCCAAGCATAAATAATTTTCTCAAATTAATATGTACTATCAATAACCATTATGAGTGTTCCTAGGGTATTTTAAATTACCAAAAAGACTACCAGATTCTAAAATTCTACTGGTAAACCAAACAAAATCACCCAAACTATTTTTGTGTATGGCATCTCTTCCTTCACTTTGAATTTAGTATACCCAAGTTTCATAAAGAGGACCACCCTTCCCAAAAACCATCGCCCCCTTGGAATATTTGTTCCCTATCTTCGTCATAAGCAAAAATAACAAGAAAATAACCATTAAGGTATGCAAATATTTTGAACTCGTATTTTTTTCACCATTATTTAGCAATCCACAGTTTAAATGTTGAAAGTATTGGTCTGAACCCCACAAATTGATATATCAACCCTCTTCTCTCCATGTCTTATATTCCTTTCTGAAAGTCCTCCATATTCACCTTCACTATCGGAGAACCATCCACCGCATTTAAACATCCCATCATAGTTTTTCTAGGATCCATCTTTGGCATCCTCAAAGGTCTTTGTGGTGCCCTCAAGTTATTAATTACATTTGGCTGGAATTATTCCCCACAAAGGGCATTCATGAAATTCATTTTTTTGGTAGCTCCCCTGGCTCCTTCCCAATATTAGGTAATGGTACAGTCAACTCTTTTTTGTAGTTTTCTCTCAGAACAATCTTGCTCATGTTCTTGACCATATCAGTTTTTTCCCATTTAGATTTGTCTATGCCATGAAATTTGTTTTTGGTTCTATTCAACCTTTGTCCTCGTTTTGTTGAATATTGACATCTCTCATTTCTTTTTGCACTATGAACTAAAAGTTCTTATTTTTTCTTTGCTTTGTGTGGCTTGTAAAAATTGATTGTCTATTTTAATTTGAATCCATTGCATTTCCTCGAACTATGTTTTTTCCTTATTGTGATCATCCTCATCGAAATTTTCCTAGGCCAATAAGTCTTACGCTCTATATTTTCTCTAAAATTAAGTTTGAAACCCTTTAAAACCCTCGTCGCAACTCTCTCTCTTACAACTTCCAAAACTTCTTAACCTCAATTTTATTAAAACGTTTTTTATATCCTTTCTTATTTAAATTTTGATTAATTCAAATAAATTTTAATTAAAATAAAAATCTATAAAAGAATTCCATATTTCATCCTAAAGATATTTAAACTAGATCTCGTTCAAGAGGGATACTAAATTTTTAGATTGAAAAAAATATATATATCCTTGTCTTGATAGTATAATAAACTCACAAGGTTTAAAATAAGTACCCACACTCCTTATACGGAATGCTAGAATATGACAATAAAAATATGTGGTTTGAAAAAAATTAAATTAGTTCTTTAATTATCTTTTCATTTTGGTTATCTCAATTTAAATTATATAATTTATTATTATTATATACATGGAAAGTGTGCCACATATGCCACTATAAAGAAACATTTTTATCCCATGCGATTTAAGATTCCTTAATTCACAATTCCTTGGATTTGTTTGGTCCAAGATTTTCCTTGAGTCGTAATCAATGTTGACGTCTGGTTTTTAAAATGATATTCATCTATTGTGACATCGTCGATTACGTTTATGGACCAAGAATCTGGCCTTGTATGTCATTACCAATTTTCATTAAGATAATTTAGACACTTCTTCTCATCGCACAAATAAAAATGGTGATCTGAAGCCTTGTTGTTCTACTTCCAGAGGGAAAGATCCATCACAATACATTACAAAAGAGGTAAGGATATATATATTTCCTATAGAAAATTAGATTTTTTAACCCAAAAATGTGGGGGTGGGAATCTCGGATACAACGTGTAAGAATTTTGGATGGATCACCTTTAGAAATAATGAAAAACTAAAAGTCCTATACTGATGTCGTCATATTCGTATAGGATGGATTTATCCATAGAAAAACTACCAGATAAACAATTATCTATTAGTGAGGCTTTTGAGAAAAGTAGAGAAGAGCCAATGGAAGAAATCACCAGCATCCGATGGAGTGAATTTCTGGAGCATTTGATAGAGTGGGAAATTCTAGCGTGACTATCGTAGGACTTTATTTCTTGGCTGCACGTCGTGTGCAGGGTACAAAACGACCTCTTATTCTCCAAATATTTCCTATGCAACTGGGTGGACGCCTCCGATGAGCGACATCCCCTACTTATGCTCTGCATGCCCAAGAGCCATATGTGGTGCCTTCTCTACTCTTTTGCCTCAAACTCCTGGAAAACGTTATCCATTTTGTTTATCAAGGAAAATTGTGGCATCAATTACAACGGATTGGCCACAGTGTTGAGTGGTAATTTCACCCAATTGTGAAATCACACTCTCCCTTAGGGTTTTGATCTCAAAGCCCTCTCTTGCACAGAAGTTAAACAAAACAATTTCTCCAAGGTCTTCGCTATATTAGCATTTGCATCTCTATATTAATAATCTCAAATAAAGATGTATCAATTTAAATGCTTGGAACACCTTAGTGATTGCAAGTAACTATAAACAAGGGGCACGTGTTGATTTATTTTACCATGCTACTTAATGAATGTTCATTGAACCAAAATAAATCAAATGTGAGTTGGCCACGATCTAGTGCCTTAATTCCTTTTATTTTGAGGATTTTAAGGTAGATTTTATCTTCCCTTATTAAGTGGATTTTAATCAAGTTTTATCTTGCGTTAAATCCTATTTGAAGCATGAAAGTAAATATTAAATCTATCTATGAATGTGAATCCTCAATGATGAATAGGGTCTTGTTGAGTGAATATTTTGCCCTGTAACAAAATGATCATGCAACTAGAGTCTCAGACAGGAAACTCTTTCTTGCAAAGAAAATTTGTTATTTTTTATTTCTCCAAGGTTCTTGTGGAACAAACATTCATATGCATATAACCGGTTAAGAATTAATGCAAATAAATGAATGTATCCTAGAATAACTCAAACCTTGCAAGTAACTCGTTAACAAGGGGCCTTTAATGATTCAAAGAAAACTTTGTAACCGTAATCTATTAAATTAATCAACCATGCATAAAAAGAAAAAATCCTTCTTCTTATATGCTCTTGAGAATAATGAAATCTACCCTAAAATAAGCTAGTGACCTCTTTTATTTTTTAGCTTAAAAATATTTCAAATGAGAAAATGTGTGGTATATACCACTTCATTTTAAGCTCCGTGCCTTTAACATGAGGTTCATTTTATCGGGTTCATTTTTTTATCTTTTATTTAACACTTGTTCTGCTACTTCTATGTTAGTTTTTTGGTGTTAGTAAAATTAGCAAAGTATTCTGGAATGCACCAGAATCCAACATGCAGATTTTTGAGTAAGGTTGAAAATATAATATCAAAAACTAAAACAGAAAGATTCTTTATGAGAATCAGCTAGAAAAACTGAGACAGGGCATTAATTTGGTTAGCAATATCCTCCCTGCAAAACCCCAAGTTATGAGATGAAGCTCTAAAACAACTCGACCTAACAGACCTGCAATAAAACACAGTCAAATCAGATCAGATGCAAGACTCTAAGGAAATAAATGATTGCAACATTCTATCATTCACCTATCGTAACCCACATTATGGTGTAAATGAATAGATACAAGAAAGAATAATGCAAGGGAAAGATCTACAGAGATAACAGTAGTCTTAGCCTTCAATCTCCTTTTGGTTTCACACACAAAAGTTACTCTTGCCAAATAAACTCCTTTTTTATTCACAAAAATAATGCTTTTCTTCTTCTTACAATTTCTAGCCCCTGTATCTACATTTGCTTCTACTTTTAAAATTTTTGTTGCGGCTCTTGGTTTCGCTCTGTGACGCTTCATTTCATTTCCCATATCGCTTCGTTTCATTTTCCTACTTCTTTGGTGTTTTGACCTTTTGCTCGAGCCTGAAATGTTTGGTCTTCTTTGCTAACTATAACTGTCGATCTGAAGCGTTATCATGACCCTCATGCCTTTGTGCCACATGTTCAGCGCTTTTTTGTATGTTCTATAATGGCCCCATGTAAATCGTGACCAATTTATGCATGCAGCTTTGCTCCTTTGCTTTCATCACAAAAACGCGACATGTCGCGATATCGTGACATTTTCCTGCTAGTAGCCTTGTCCACCTTCATGCAACCTATCGTGAAATCATGACATTTTTCTGTTTCGAGCTGTGAGGCTGCTTCTAATCGTGAAATCATGACATTTTTCATCTCCGTACACCTCGGCTGCTTCCTGTCGTGAAATAGCGACGCTTTTTCATTCGAAGATATCTTGTGGCTTTCTGTCGTGAAATCGTGACGTTTTTTCACTTGGTATGCCTTCGGTCGCAACCTGTCGCGAAATCGTGACATTTTTCACTTGGTATGCCTTCGGCCGCAACTTGTGAAATCGCGATGTTTTTTTCACTTGGTGCTATATTGCGGCTTTCTGTTGCATGAAATCGTGACACTTTTTCGTTTCGTACCATTTCGCTGCAACCTGTCGCAAAATCGCAATGCTTTTCTCTTTTGGGCTATGCAGATGCAAACCTATCACGAAATCGTGACATTTTTTAATTTCGTACCATTTCACTGTAACCTGTCGTGAAATTACGACACTTTTCTCTTTCGGGCTATGCAGATGCAAACCTATTGCGAAATCATGATGTTTTTCTCTTTTAGGCCATCCAGCTGCTTTCTGTTGCGAAATCATGACACTTTTTCGTTTCGGGCTGTCCGGTTGCTTTATGTCACGAAATCGCGACACTTTTTCATTCTGTACAACCATGGCTGCTTTCTATAGCAAAATCGCGACATGTCGTGATATCGCGACAACTTTAGTGGCTTGCCCTGTTTGACTGGTTTGACCGCGATTTTGTGACATGTCGCGATATCGCGACAATTTTTTGTTTTCGGTCGCGACGGAGCGACATGTCGCGATATCGCGACAACTTTTCATTTTCGGCCGTGACAGAGCGACATGTCACGATATCGCGACAACTTTTCATTTTCGGCCACGACGGAGCGACATGTCGCGATATCGCGACAACTTTTCTCCTTAGTGAAATTTTTGCCTTTTTCTTTGATTTTCTTAGCATCTAGGTCACTGTTTTCTTATTTGAAAGCATGCAAAAAGGTGGGCCCCCAATTTTGGGGTGTGTTGTGGATCAGCCACAACAAATGGCGACTCTGCTGTCAAATGCTCCTGAGCATTTTGGTGAGAACCCAACCTAAAATATACAAGCTTAGATACGAGCGTCAGCACATAAAGATAAATGAATAACGAAAGATCAGAAGTACATGAAACATCAGAATCATTAGTATTAGCTCGGTGTGTGCTATTTGTTTTCATTCCATATCGCTTGAACTTGATCAACATTCCATTATCAGTTTTACATGCATGCATATGTGAGACTATGAATGATTTGTGTAACCTAATAAATATGCTTAGAGATTTTGCTTTTATAAATGCATAGACCTTCTAATATCATACACGAACATTAAAGATGGCAAACCCTCTTAGGACCAAAAATATGTATACTGAATTATTTTACTAGATTCCAAAGTTGCTGTGCAAGTGTGAGTGAAATCAAAACTTTGGGGAATAGGATTCCCAACCTAAGCGAGATGGGAATTTAACCCTATCCTTACTATTCTGATTTGGAATTCATTACCTCATCTTGAACAAAGTAATTTAACCTGTTATGGATGAAAGGGTTAGAATAGTCTATCCATATGAGCAGTCAGTGGTCTTGCTTTTAGGCAAGACATGATGCCATGCATGAGCATACTTAACCCCATAATCCATGACTTGGCTTTCATTCATTCTTTTCTCTTTTTTTTTTTCTTTGGACCTTTGGGATGACTACCCATCCTTGCTAGGGACATGTAGTACGACCCCTCCAATCCAATATTAAGATGAAATGGAAAATATTATCTTTTATCTCTTGGACCTTGGGGATGACTACCCATCCTTGCTAGGGACATGTAGTACGATCCTTCCAATCCAATATTAAGTCAAAATGGGAAATATTAGTCAATTTTATTACTTGGACCTTTGGGATGACTACCCATCCTTTGCGAGAGGACATGTAGTACGATCCTTCCAATCCAAGTTTCATGATGAAATGGGAAAAATGGAAGCTTTGGGGAATCGGATTCTCAACCTAAGCGAGATGAGAATTAAGCCCTATCCTTACTACTCCATGTAGGTCAAATCAGAGCTTTGGGGAGTTGGATCCTCAACCTAAGTTAGATGAGGATTTAACCCTATCCTTACTACTTTGATTTTAGGCTTTAAGCTTTTATGGAAGTGGTAAAAACCATTGTTTTAAGGATTATGTTGCATGATAGGACAAACATGAAATATTCTTTTCACCTCACCTTTTCATCCAAGTATGGTTTTGACCATTTTGCTCAAGACTCCTTTTAATGTGCATGGAATGTGCTTGGTTCAAGATAGCTTGGGCAGCAGTTCCCAACCTTAGGATCCTTTTAATATATGTTATGTAATAATCCTAAGAGGATTCAACACCTTCTCAATAATTGCCCATGGAATGAAAATGTAACTGAGATGACATGTATATGCAATGCGGAATATGACATGAGATATGAATGCACTACTTCTTTTGGAATATATCATCTATTTTACCATAATGTGCAAAACTGACAACTTCATGCATCACAAGATCCAAACGATATTATTTAAATGTTTGTGTTACTTGTGGAGCTTTCTACAAACTAATTCCAATGTTTCATACTCTCCTGATTTTAGGTATAAGTTGACATCTCAAATTTTCTTCTTTTTTTTATTATTATTATTTTTTTTATAAAAACAAATCAAACATGTCAAATGAAATCAAACACACAACTTAAATCCTGATCCAAACTAACAATCCCAAAAAATGAAACTTGAAAAACACAAACCCAAACCAAAACCAAAATCTATATACAATATAGTACAAGATGATGCCAAGCTTGGACTATTACTTTCCTGGATCCCAAACATGATTAGAACATTTCAAAAGACATATGTCACAATACACATGCCAAATGTTGTAGGAATCCAACAACAATAAGATCAAGCCAAGCAATGCAACAAATTTCAACTTGCCATGCTCACCATACCAATTTGATTTAGTTCTATTACCAACATCATAGGTGAGATTCAAATAAAATTGATTAGACAATGGTTGGTATTCAATTTTATTTTGTCTATTCTTTAAAGTGCAAGTTTCATCATTCCATTCATGATTTAGAAGTAGGCTTTCCTTTTCAAATGTGAGATATTGCAAACAAGAGCCTATTTCTAAAAGTCTTAAATTCAAATTATTTTTTGAGATTTTAAAGCAATCAAAATCAATCAAAACTTGACAAACATCACCAAGATTTGACATTTCATCATTAATGACATTAGCATCCAAAGGGACATCATGTAACCCATCACTTAAAATTTTTGTGGCTACTACCAAAGGTAAAGATTTCACCTTGTCACCCATACTCAACCCATCATGATTAGAATTTATCACAACTTGATGAGTGTTAGTAGCTTTTTCTTTTTCTTCATTGTCTTCTTCATCATCCAACACCTGTTCAAAAACACCAAAGTTAGGCACCCAATCAAACATGCGTCCATATTTTTCAAAACAAGAGCCTAATTTTTCAAGATATGTGTCACGTGACACCTTTCCATGATCAATGGCTTGAGTTGCCTCAAAATCCATATTTTCATTAGGATCATCAATAGTATCAAACCCACACCACTTAGGTTTTGTAATTTCATCATCTTGAGATGGCATAGACATTGTAGAAACAATAGGTGGATCAAGATTTTTGATTTCTTGCCCCTCAAGGGGAACAAAAATAATTGATTCTCCTTCTTCATCCATGGTAGTAGAATAATTATCCTTCCCCAACCTTTGATGAGATTCCAACCCCTCTTCCAAAACATTCTTAGATTGTACAGGACTTGTAATATCCTCATATGAAAGGGCAATTGTATTATCCTGCATATCAATAGGCACACAAATTTCATTAGCAGTTTTGGAGTGAGCATACTCTTCCCAAGAATCATAATGATCATATTTCAAAATCAAATTGTGATGCTCAACTATTTCTTCTTCATCTTTTAATTCATCAACATGTTTCTCATCAAATTTATCTTCACCTTCCTTAGATGGTTCAATTACTTCCAAAATTGGGTTATTGCTTGTATTCAAATTGATAAGGCTATCATAATCCACATGTGTAACCCATGATTCAATTTTATCACAATTTGGAAGGTGTGGATCCTCTTGGTCATCATTTTCAACAATGTCATCCAAAACAGATTCATCCTCATAGAATTCATCTTTTGGTGAGTCAAGGGTTTCCAATTTGTCACATGTTTCAATACTAGTTGGATCTAGTACTCCTCCCTTGCCTAAAATCATATTCTTATGAAAATCATTAAAATTGATTTTAGAAGCATCTTTTGAATCAAGATGAGTATTTTGAAGTTGATTCATACTTAAGAAAGATGGTTGATCTTGCATAGTAGGTTGAGGATTTTGAAATTGATTGAAGCTTGGGAATGATTGTTGATTCTGAAATTGATTCACACTTGAACTTGGTTGAGGTGGATAAATCATTGGATGGGTAAAGGAGGTATTAAATGATTGAAAATTACATGATCCAAAACCCACACCATAATTTTGACAACTCAATTGTTGCTCAATTGCCATTGCTTGAGTATAGGCTTGAGACAAAGATGTGATTTGAGGCATCCCTCGCAAATATGTGGAAATGAGTGGGTCAAGAGCATTTACATATATTTGGAGAGCCATTTCTTCTTGAAGAGCATAAAATGTCACTAATTGAGCATATAATCCAAAGAACCTTTCAGAAAATGACTTCACATTTTCACTTGGTCCTTTTTTAATAGTGAAAAATTGCTCATACATGCGGATTGGGTCAACTTGCTCTTTGTTGAATTGATTAAGAAATGTTGCCTCTAGTTGAGCCCAAGAAGTGATAGACCCTAAGGGCAGACTTGTAAACCAATCAAATGCCACTTTGTCCAAGGTGTAAGGGAACATTTTACAAACAACATCATCATGCCAAATTGTTAAGTGATTCACAACAAATTTGAATGCTTGAATGTGTTCTCCTGCAGTATTTGTCCCGTTAGACAAAAATCGAGGAAGACATCTCTCAAAACCAACGGGCAAATAATGTTGAACTCCTGGTATGTTCAATGGGCTACCTGTCATCCACGGTGAAAACATAGCCATTAGTGAATCTTAAAGAATATAACTTTAATACCAAAATTTTATTTTTATTTTTTTTTTATTTTTAAATAAAATCAAATCACATTATTCCTGTATGAACAATCAAAGCGTTAGAACAATGCATAGCAATTCATGTCCTCCTTTTAACAGTACAATGTTGTATTGTTAAAAGAGGGCTAAAGATAATAATCAATAGGGCATGAAATATTCAAAATTTAAATCCCTATGGCATTTAAATCAAACTGAAATAAACCGGTTCAGGCCCTCCTTCTAGCGCCAAAATGTTGAGTGAATATTTTGTCCTGTAACAAAATGATCACGCAACTAGAGTCTCAGATAGGAAACTCTTTCTTGCAAAGAAAATTTGTTATTTTTAATTTCTCCAAGGTTCTTGTGGAACAAACATTCATATGCATATAACCAATTAAGACTTAATGCAAATAAATGAATGTATCCTAGAATAACTCAAACCCTGCAAGTAACTGTTAACAAGGGGCCTTTAATGATTCACAGCAAACTTTGTAACCCTAATCTGTTAAAATAACCAACCATGTAAAAAAAAAAAAAAAAAGATCCTTCTTTTTTTATGCTCTTGAAATTAATGAAAACCAACCCAAAAATAAGTTAGTGGCCTTTTTTATCTTTTACTTTAAAAATATTTCAAATGAGAAAGTGCGTGGTATAGGCCACTTCATTTTAAGCTCCGTGCCTTTAGCATGAGGTTCATTTTATCAGGTTCATTTTTTTATCTTTTATTTAACACTTTTTCTGCTACTTCTATGTTAGATTTTTGGTGTTAGTAAAATTAGCAAAGTATTCTGGAATGCACCAGAATCCAACATGTAGATTTTCGAGTAAGGTTAAAAATATAATATCAGAAACTAAAACAGATAGATTCTTTATGAGAATCAGCTGGAAAAACTGAGACAGGACGTTAATTTGGTTAGCAATCTCCTCCCTACAAAACCCCAAGTTATGAGATGAAACTCTAAAACAACTTGACCTAACATACTTGCAATAAAACACAATCGAATCAGATCAGATGCAAGACTCTAAGGAAATAAATAATTGCAACATTCTATCATTCACCTATCATAACCCAGATTATGGTGTAAACGAATAGATACAAGAAAGAATAATGCAAGGGAAAGATCTACAGAGATAACAATAGTCTTAGCCTTCAATCTCCTTTTGGTTTCACACACAAAAGTTACTCTTGCCAAATAAACTCCTTTTTTATTCACAAAAATAATGCTTTTCTTCTTCTTACAATTTCCAGCCCCTGTATCTACATTCGCTTATGCTTTTAAAATTTCTGTTGCGGCTCTTGGTTTCGCTCTGTGACGCTTCGTTTCATTTCCCAGATCGCTTCATTTCATTTTCCCGCTTCTTTGGTGTTTTGACCTTTTTCTCGAGCCTGAAACGTTTGGTCTTCTCTGCTAATTGTAACTGTCGATCTGAAGCGTTATCATGACCCTCATGCCTTTGTGCCACATGTTCAGTGATTTTCTGTATGTTCTGTAATGGCCCCATGTAAATCACGACATTTTTATGCATGCAGCTTTGCTCCTTTACTTTCACCATGAAAACGCAACATGTCGCGATATCGCGACATTTTCTTGCCAACAGCCTTGCCAATGCAACCTGTCACGAAATCATGACGTTTTTCTATTTTGAGTTGTGAGGCTGCTTCTGGTCATAAAATCGTGACGTTTTTCATCTCCGTATGCCTCGGCTGCTTCCTGTCATGAAATCGCGATGCTTTTTCATTCGGAGCTATCTTGCGGCTTTCTGTTGTGAAATTGCGACGCTTTTTCACTTTGTATGCCTTCGGCTGCAACCTGTTGCAAAAACGTGATGTTTTTCACTTGGTATGCCTTCAACCGCAACCTGTTGTGAAATCGCGACGTTTTTTTCACTTGGTGCTATCTTGTGGCTTTCTGTCACAAAATCGTGACACTTTTCCGTTTCGTACCATTTCGTTGCAACCTGTCGCGAAATCGCGACGCTTTTCTCTTCCGGGCTATGCAGATGCAAACCTGTCATGAAATCGTGACATTTTTCCATTTCATACCATTTCACTGCAACCTGTCACGAAATCGCGATGCTTTTCTCTTTCGGGCTATGCAGATGCAAACCTGTCGCGAAATCGCGATGTTTTTCTCTTTCAGGCCATCCAACTGCTTTCTGTCGCGAAATCGTGACACTTTTTCGTTTCGGATTGTCCAGCTGCTTTATGTCACGAAATCGCAACACTTTTTCATTCCGTACAACCGTGGTTGCTTTCTGTAGCGAAATCATGACATGTCACGATATCGCGACAACTTTAGTGGCTTGCCTTGTTTGACTGGTTTGACCGCAATTTTGTGACATGTCGCGATATCGTGACAATTTTTCGTTTTCGACCGCGACGAAGCAACATGTCGCGATATCGTGACAACTTTTCATTTTCTGCCGCGACGGAGCAACATGTCGCGATATCGCGACAACTTTTCATTTTCGGCCGCGACGGAGCAACATGTCACGATATCGCGACAACTTTTCTCCTCAGTGAAATTTTGTCTTTTTCTTTGATTTTCTTAGCATCTGGGTCACTGTTTTCTTCTTTGAAAGCATGCAAAAATGTGGGCCCCCAATTTTGGGGTGTGTTGTGGATTAGCCACAACAGGTCTTCAAATGTAGCTTCTTATCATGGATATTAAGATAGCCTTTAATGTGATTAATAAATTATCCCTCTTTGGTGAAATTGATTTTTTCACAAAGAGACAATAATTTATAGCCTTAAAATAAGGGCTTTAAAATGTCATTTAATTATCCCTATTTTATGAAATAATTTTCATAAAGAAAAATAATTTAATGCTTTAAAATAATAGCCTTTTAATATAACATGTAAAATTACCCTGGGTGCTGGTTGTGGCCGACCCAGGTTCCATTTCCACTGCCTCCACCCTGTTGGATATGTAGGCATAGCTGGTAAATGTCCTATGTGCTGGTAGAGGCTGACAAGGCTCCATTTTCCCCTTCTGCTGCTCCCTCCCCTAGGTCTTCTCTCGGGTCCTCGTTCCCAGGTTCTCCCTCCCTGCCTACTTTGAATCCCTCCCCACAGGCCCCTGCATGCGTCCCCCTCTAGGATGGTAAGCTTCCCAGGCCCCCTTCCCCATCGGCTCCCTCTGTCGGGGCCCCTGTATCCCTCCCCCATTCTTGCTCTCCCTCCCTTGACCCCTTCTCGGCCCTCCTGGGGTTCCCTGTTGGGCTTCCTCCCTTGGAGTGCGGATCTGAGGGGTCCGATGAAGAGATTGAAGCTAGTTATCCATCTAGGCCCGGTGTAGTCAGCCCCAAGATGACCCGAAGTAGGACTTTTGCCACAGAATTTGGCAACAAACTCAAAAGAGGGTGGCCCACCCTGGGCGATCAGCGGACAAGGTTCACCGAAGATGACATAGCCAATGGCTCCCAGACAACTCTCTCCGATGTTGGGGCAAGCTTCTCCAAGACGGATGCAATCCAACCCAAACCCCCTGCTCAAAATAGGAAGGGGGGCAAGTGACCCCTCAAGGGTGTCAAATGAATCTCATCACCTGGAATATCAGGGGCCTTAATGGGGCCCCCAAGAAAAGGATCCTCAACCAGCTCCACAGGGATCACCGCCCGTCATTCCTCCTCCTTTAGGAGACCAAAATAAATGACGCTACTGTCCGACGTGTAGCCCAAGCTACCTGGCGCAATTGCGAGTCCTGTCTACCCTTACGATTGGCTTAGTTGAGGGTTTTTTGTGCATGTGGGACCCCCAGTATTTTGAGGGAAGACTCATTTCTTCGTCCCCCAGAATCATCAACATTCTGGTCCATTGCATGAAGTCAAGACGCTCATGGATTATGTCCAACGTCTACGCCCCTAACAGCCCTATCAAGAAAGTGACCTTATGGAAGGAAATTAGCTCGATGAAAGAAGCCTTTGTCCCCTTGCCCTGGATCCTAGCAAGGGACTTCAACAACCCTCTGTTCCTCTCTGATAATAACGGGGGCTCAGCGGTGTAGGGCAAAAGCATGGAGGACTTTGGAGCCTTTACCGCCTTCAACGAGCTCATGGACGTCAGCCTAAAAGGAGCCAGGTTCACTTGGTCCAATAGAAGAGCGGGAGCAAATCATATCCAGGTCAGACTAGACAGAGTTTTCTTGTCCAAGGAAGCCTTGCCCATGTTTGTCGATGCCACCCTATTGGCCCTCCCCAAAATTGGGTCTGATCATAGCCCCCTCCTCCTCGAAATCGATCATAGGCCCTCCCCCAAGAGGCCTTTCTGGTTCGAGTCCATGTGGCTTCATCACCTTGACTTTCGGGCCCAGGAAGGCCACTGGTGGGATCCCCCAATCCCTGGACACCCCGCGGAACAAGTCTTCCACAAGCTAAGACACCTTAAAGAACAACTCAAGGTATGGAACAAGGAGGTGTTCGAAAATATCTTCAAAAACAAAGTGATACTCAAAGAAAAACTCGAAGACCTCGAGTCCAGATTTCAAGCAGGATCCCAAGACCTGGGGCTTAGGGAAGAGGAACGCCTTGCCCTTAGTGAGTATCATAACATTTTGGCCAGAGAAGAAACCTTTTGGAGACAGAAGTCGAGAGCCCTATGGCTCCAATATGGCGATGCAAACACCAAGTTCTTCCACGCGTCGACTCTCAGGAATAGGGGTTCCAACAAAATTTTTAATTTGGTGGGCAGCAATGGTATAATCATCAAGGAAGAAGAGGAAATCCAAGATGAAGCCACCCAATTCTTCTAGGAGCTCCTGGGTGATAGCCCCCCCTAATCCCCAAAAGTGACTGATTCCCTTCTGGAACATATTCCTTCTTCTGTCTCGGCCATGGCAAACCATATGTTAATGCAGACCCTGTCTGACTCTGAAATCCGTGCTGCCTGATCCCTCTTGGATTTTTTCCCCAAGACCCAGGCAGCCTGATCCCTCTCGGATTTTTGCCCCATCAGCTTGTGCAATGTCCTATATAAAATCCTGACTAAATCCATGGCATCCCATCTTAAGGATATCCTTCCCTTGATTATTGCCCCCTATCAGGGTAGTTCAGTCAAATGTAGATTGATCACTAACGGTGTCATTATCATGCACAAGGCCATTCACTCGGTTTTCCTATCCAAAAAGGCCTCCTTTCTGCTCAAGCTTGATATGAACAAGGCCTTTGATAGAGTTGACTGGGATTTCTTATCCAAGGTCCTCCTTAAGTTTGGGTTCCACCCTTCCTGGGTCAGGCTCATCAGCAATTGCGTGTCCTCCTCGTGGTTCTCTATCCTCGTCAATGGGTCCCCTACTCGGTTCTTCCCCAACTCCAGAGGCCTCTGCCAAGGTGACCCCCTGTCCTCGATCCTCTTCATCATCCTGGATGAGGCCCTGGGGTGTACCATCTCGAGCGCTGTGACCCACGGGCTCATTTTAGGCATCAGGCCTAAGTTAGGCCTGCCCATTGTGTCCCACTAACAGTTCGTGGATGACACCATCCTCACCACCTCTGCCTCAATCCCCCAAGCCAAAACTCTCAAGCATATTTTGACCTTGTATGAGGAGGCGACCGACCAAAAAATAAACCTCTGGAAAAGGTCAAATTTATTTATCCATACCCCCTTGGCTAGGTAGATCAGAATCAGGCGGATCTTGGGCTGCACCCCTGGTTCCCTCCCCTCCTTTTATCTCGGGCTTCCCCTGTTCATAGGTGCGTCCTCCAAGGCCTTATGTGGCAGGGTGATTGAGCAAATTCAGAGAAAGCTAGCCCCCTGGAAATGTCACCTCCTCTCGCAGGCTGGCAAAGCCACCCTTTTGGCGGTAGTCTCACAAAGCATTCTGATATATTTCATGTCGGTCTTCAGGATCCCGACATTTATTACAGCTCACATCAAAAAAATTCAAAAATTCTTTCTTTGGTCAGGCAATGAAGATAAGAAGAGGATTCCCCTAGTCTCCTGGCCCCTGGTCTGTCGCCCCGAAGGTAAGGGAGGGATAGGGCTCAGGCAGGTAGTCCTCATGAACAAGGCTCTTGAAGAGATTTTACAAAAACATATTCTAGAAATAAAGCAAAAAAGTAACTAAGGAAATAATAACACCATTCAATGCACATATGACACACAAGATTTACCTTGGTTCACCCAATTTGGGCTAGTCCAACAAACAAGAGTCTATCCTCCTTGATATATTATTCTCTCTCTTGTCCCTAAAATGGGACATTACAATAATTATATAAGGAAACTCTTACAACCCTAAACCACCAAGTGGTATTAGGGTACCGTGGATACAACATCATGGGCTAAACCACCCACACTAACTAACCACCCACCAACCGTGGGAATCTCGGGGTTCGCTCCAAAAGTAGCAATAAAAGTAGGTGAAAAATTTAGGCATCGACTTCATCGGCTTCGATCGCTTTCATCGTATTCGAGGGCTCCCCCCTACGCACCTCGAGCCGTCGCCTATTACGTAAGCACCTTTATCGTAGTCGGGGGTCCTTAAGGGCCTCCAGCCCCCCCGAACCCCCCCTACCTGTCGTCTTTTGCACTGTAGTGCCTGTCGTACAATTCTTTTCCGGCAAAGAATGAGACACATCCAAAATTCTCCCACTTGTTGAATACTTTTCCAGACCCATTTCAATTGTACAAAATCTAAAATTTTTAGTGCTTACAACCTTGGTTAAAGGATCTACAGTAGTTTCCTTGGTGTCTATATTTTCTAGCAACACTTTCTTCTATTCAAGCATGTCCCTACAGAAATGGAACTTTGTATCAATGTGCTTCGTTCTTGAATGGTAAGCAGGGTTCTTTGCCAAAAATATGGCACTATGACTGTCACAGTTTATCTTCACAGCTCCTTGAAAGAACCCAATTTCAGCACATAGTCTTTGCAGCCATACAACTTCCTTACTTGCATCGGTGGCTGCCATATACTCAGCTTCGGTAGTTGAAAGAGCAACAACAGTCTGCCTCTTGCTCATCCAACTAATGGTCCCTCTGAACAAATTGAATACATAAGCACTAGTAGATCTTCTCCCGTCCGGATCTCCACTCAATCTGCATCAACAAACCCTTCTATATCCAATTGTCTATTTTCTTTACCTGTACCCTCATAGCAGATTGTAAAATCAGAGGTGCCACGCAAATATCTGAAAACCTTTTTCATAGCATTCCAATGCTCTTTACTAGGTTTATACATATACCTACTCAAGACTCCCACTGCATGGGCAATGTCTGCTCTAGTACAAATCATGGCATACATTAAACTACCTACAACATTTGCATAAGGAATATGTGACATTTCCTCTACCTCTTCTTCTATTTTTGGACATTGTTCAATAGACAATTTTTCACCTAAAGAAATAGGTACCTTCACTGGTTTGCAATCCTGCATATTGAACCTTTTCAACACTGTCTCAACATACTTTTTCTGATCCAACCACAACTTTCTGTTAGAGCAATCTCTTTTTATGTGCATACCCAATATAAAATTTGTAGGGCCAAGATCCTTCATGTCAAACTGCGATGCCAACTGAGACTTTACTTCCCTGACCAGTTTCTTGCTATTTCCAACTAGTAACATGTCATCAACATAAAGAACTATAATGACAATTACATTACCAATTTTCTTTGAATACACACAGTGATCAGCATTCCTACGAACAAAACCAATTCCTCAAACATAAGTATCAATTTTTTGGTACCACATTCTAGGTGATTGTTTCATTCCATACAATGATTTCTTTAACTTACATACCAGATCCTCCTTTCCTGCAACAGTGAAACCTTTAGGCTGCCTCATATAGATTTCTTCCTCCAAATCTCCATGAAGGAATGCAGTTTTCACATCCATCTGTTCAATTTCAAGATCAAATGCAGCAGCCACAACTAACATAAATCTAATTGATGTTAGCTTTGCAACGAGAGAAAAAACTTCACCATAATCAATTCCTTCAACCTGGAAAAAACCTTTAGCAACCAAGCGAGCTTTATATTTCTCCACTTTACCTTCGACGATTCTCGCTTCTTCTTAAAGATCCACTTGCAACCTATTGCTTTCCTACCACTTGGTAATTTCACTAAATCCCATGTTCTGTTCTTTTTTAGGGATATCATTTCCTCATCCATGGCCTCTTCCTAATGGTTTGCCTCTCCAGAATTAACAGCTTCTCTAACTATTCTAGGATCTTCATCGATGTGAGATAGTACAAAAGAAGTAGGAAAAGCAGATGGACTATACCTTTAAGGTTGCTTCCTTTCTCGTGTTGATATCCTTACCACAGGTGTATGAACCTCTTCTTCATCCTCTTCCAGATCCTCACCTGTATGCTCCTCTTCCATATCCTCATTTGTATGCTCCTCTTCCAGATCCTCTACTGTCTGATAGTTTTCCATGAGATCAAATTGGACCATTCCAGGTTTCTCTTCTGTAACTACCTTCCTGGAATCATTGATCATCTCCCTAAACACCACATCTCTACTATACACTATAATTTTAGTTTTTGGATTCCAAAGCTTATATCCTTTAACACCATCTTTATAACCAATAAAGATACATTTAACAGCCTTATTATCTAGCTTACTTCTTTTCTCCTTTGGAATATGCATGTATGCATCACAGCCAAAAACTCTTAGATGTGAAATAGAAGGTTTCTTACCAAATAGAGCTTCAAATGGAGTTTGATCCGAAAATGCTGATGTAGGTGACCGATTTCGCAAGTAGCATGCTACACTCACTACTTCTGCCCAGAATTCCTGTGCCAAACCTGCACCACTGGGCATACTTCTAGCCTTCTCCATCAGTGATCTGTTCAATCTCTTTGCAACTCCATTCTATTGAGGTGTATATGGAGTAGTCTTATGTCTTGTAATACCACATTGCTTACAAAATTTCTCAAATATATTAGAACAATATTCCTCTCCATTATCAGACCTCAACACCTTAATCTTTTTATCAGTTTTATTCTCAACAAGTGCTTTAAATTCCTTAAATTTTTCAAACACTTCATATTTGCTCTTAAGAAAGTAAACCCATGCATATCTTGAAAAATCATCAACAAAGGAAGCATAATACCGTGATTTTCCAAGAGACGGCATAGGAACAGGACCAAAAATATCACTGTGGATAAAATCTAGTACCCCACTAGATCTTGTGGCACCAGATGGAAAACTAACCCGATTCTATTTACCATAAATACAATGTTCACAAAACTCGAAAGACATTGAGTAATTAGGGATACCATGAACCATACCTTTTGTGTACAGGGTACGCAATCCCTTTTCTCCAATATGTCCCATCCTTTGATGCCAGAGTGTTGAGTTTTATCATAATCAACCTCAAGAACAGTTGAGCTATTGCACTCATTTGTCATAGTGCTTCCCAATATCTTATACAATGTTCCAATCCGAACTCCCCTTGCCAACACCATTGATCCATGAACCATTTTGCATGAATCCTTGCCAAAACTGACATTCACTGCTGCATCGGCCATTTTGCTTATCGAAATCAAATTTCTAGCAAGTCTCAGAATATGCATCACACCTGGTAGGGTCTTAACCCTACCATATTGTAGCAAAATTTTCACTCTTCCATGACCCATGATTCTGAGTGGTGAATCATCTCCCAACAGTACCTCCCCTCCATCATATCTTTCATATTCACTGAACCACCCTCTATGAGGAGTCATATGAAAAGAGGCACCAGTATCAATCAACCAATCATTTTTATCTGATCATGTGGAGCACGATGAGCAGGATGCCAGATATACATCCCCCGCTTCATCAATGGATTTATTCATCTCTATGGAAGTCGATTCATAAGACTTTTTCCAGACTCGACTTTCTTTGATCTGCAATCCTTCTTCATATGACCAGGCTTGCCACAATTCCAGCATTTTCTCTCAAACTTCCCCTGAGACTTGGATCTACCTTTAGAATTAGACCTATCACCATATCTAGATTTATCCTTCTCCTTGGCATGCCCTCTCACTGTTAGGGCTTCCTTAGATGTGCCCTCCATGGATTTTCTCCTCATATCCTCAGATAATAGAGATGCCACTATATCTTCAAACTTCAATGTGGATGAAGTTGTACTACCAATTACTACTACTAAGTTATCCCATGAATCTGGTAAAGAGCATAACAAAGTAATATATTTATCTTCCTCACTCAACTTAATTTCTACAGATGTTAGTTGACTTACCACTGTATTGAATGCATTCAGATGATCTGCAACCGAATCCCTATCATGCATCCTAAGATTGTATAGTTTCTTTCTGAGGAATAATTTGTTCACTAGGGACTTCGATTGGTACAAAGCCCCTAACCTCTCCTAGAGATCCTTTGCTGTAGCTTCTCCCGAAACATTGATGAGCACCGAATCTATAAGACACATTCAAATCAGACTCCTTGCTTTTCGATTCATCTTCTCCTAATCTTCATCGAAAGTACCCGTAGGTTATGTTGTTTCTGAAATAGCAGCCCATTGATCTCTGTCCATGAGCATATCTTCCATCTTTAACTTCCATAGCTCAAAACGTTTGCCTTCAAATTTCTTGATCTCTATCCTTGAATGATTTCCTGACATTTTTTTTTTCCTTCAAACTCCTTCTACGTAACTCCCACTCCATAATAGGTTTTCTTTCACTCCTAGAAACCCTAGGTCTTCTTCAAACGGATTTAAACCCTAGCAATAAAGGCGTCCCCCTATGGCTAATAACTTAGCTCTGATACCAAATGAAGAGATTTTATAGAAACATATTCTAGAAATAAAGCAAAAAAGTAACTAAGGAAATAATAACACCATTCAATGCACATATGACACACAAGATTTACCTTGGTTCACCCAATTTGGGCTAGTCCAGCAAACAAGATTCTATCCTCCTTGATATATTATTCTCTCTCTTGTCCCTAAAATGGGACATTACAATAATTATATAAGGAAACTCTTACAACCCTAAACCACCAAGTGGTATTAGGGTACCGTGGATACAACATCGTGGGCTAAACCACCCACACTAACTAACCACCCACCAACCATGGGAATCCTAGGGTTCACTCCAAAAGTAGCGATAAAAGTAGGTGAAAAATTTTGACGTCGGCTTCGATCGCTTTCAACGTATCCGAGGGCGCCCCCCTACGCACCTCGAGACGTCGCCTATTACGTAAGCATCTTTACCATAGTCGAGGGTCCTTGGGGGCCTCCGGTCCCCCCAGACCCCCCCACCCATCGTCTTTTGCACTGTAGTGCCTATCGTACAATTATTTTTTGGCAAAGAATGAGACACATCCAACAACTCTCTTGGCCAAGCATGCCTGGAAGGTGCACACCAACACCCCTGATGAGTGGGTTAGCATCGTGTGCAAAAAATACTACCATAGCCACCCCTTCCTCAGTGAATCTTAGCCCCAAGATGGATTAGCCTTTTGGAAGTCTCTGATATCCACCAAAGACATAATCTGAAAAGGGACCAGATGAATCCTCGGGGATGGAGCCAAGATCAACTTCTAGAATGACAGATGGATTCCTGATGAGGCCCTGACTATCGACAGAGAGCTTCTCATTCTCAAACCAATGCTGGCAGACAAAGGACCCAGAGTGGTGGCCTACCTTTCTCAGAACTAAGGGCATGCTACCTGGAAACCCATACTGGATCCCAGGCACCCGCTTCAAGCTGCCAAGCTCTAGTGTCTCCTCAAGGTGACTGTCATCCTGTCCTCCAAAGGAATCGACAGATGTGTTTGGCATGGTACTCCCAGTGGAGTCTTTTCTATCAAATCTGCCTATAATATCCAAAGAGTCCCCGACGAGGCTCCCTTTCCTACCCGGTAGGTGTGGGCCAAGAAGCTAGTCCCCAAAATTAGCCACTTCGTTTGGGCAATCATCCAAAAAAAGATTCTGACGATCAAGAATCTGATCAAGAGGGGCTTTCAGATCCTGAATAGATGCTTCTTTTACTATGCTTCCTTGGAATCCACCAATCACCTCTTTATCAACTGTCCCTTTTTGTCTGAAGTCTTGGGCCTCATCCTTTTCCAATTCTCTATCCATTGGGTGGCACCCAAATCCATATCTGATCTCTTGTTGCAGTGGCCCAACCCCTTTACCCATCACTTCATCTGTTTCCTCTTGATTTCCTGCCTTCCCCATATGCTTTGGCAATTATGGATGGAACGCAACAGCAGAGCCTTCTCCTCCCCTTCCTGTTCCCCCTGTGGATAGCAACCAAGGTAGTGACCTTCGCCCTTGAGAATTCCCGCTCCATCCCCCTAATTGAGGCACCCCGACGGCTGGGCGAATCCACCCTTCTTTCCTCCCTCGACATTCATCTTCCCCCCCGGTCCCCCCCGCCCCCTCCCGTTGATCTTTGACCAGGTGGACTGCCCCCCCGGTTGGGTCAAGCTCAACTTTGACGGTGCTTCTAAAGGCAATCTCGGGCCCTCTAGGGTGGGCGGGGGTCATCCGAGACTACCACGGGACCCTAATCATGGCGTTTGCTACTTCGCTCGGCTTCCAGACTAACAACTTTGCTGAAGCAGCAGCTCTGCTAAGTGGGCTGAATACCCTTAGGGAGTCTCCCTCAAAAGTCATCATTGAGGGCGATTCCCAAGTTATCATCAAAGCTACCCATAGCCCTGGCAATTGCTTATGGAACATCTACAACTTTATTCGAGAAGCCCTCTTTGTCCTCCAGGGATTCCCCGATAATGCCTTTCGACATGTGTATAGGGAAGGCAATAGGGCGGCCAATTTCTTGGCAAACTAAGGCATCTCACCACCTGGACTATGAATTTTCTTGAAGCTTTGGTCCATATCACTATGCAAGATCAGTCAAACAATATTGAGGACCCTGGTGCCTAGCTTGCCCCAAGCAGGGGCCTTGACGTTCTGTCGGCATGGTTTCCAAAGGACAGGGGACTTCCCCCCCTGTGGCACCACGTCGTCTACTCCATGTCTGTATCCTACCTGCGAGTTGGTCTCCCAAATCCCCCTCGCGGTGCCAAGTGTGCTCGGCCACATTATCAGATCGACTCTTCCCAGCTTGGACCTGCATTGCTCCGTTGACTATTCTGGCAGTTCTAAGATAGTTTCCACATTGGCCCTCTTAGCTTTTTTTGCTTCGATCGCTTCGTTGATGGATCCCCATGCTGCGTCAGTCCGCCCATAGCTTTATCTTATGTTGTACCATCAAGGCGCTCCCCCGCTCAGTCTACACCATCTGGTGCGCTGGCAGTGGTCCCTCCCCCTTGCCCTGCGTGGCAACCTGTAGCCCCTCCCCCTCGTGTCACACCCGACCTTGAGCGTTCATTCTCGACGTCAATGACTTCCCCCCACTACGGCCCCTTGCATGGTTTTAAATCCACCACGCGTTGAGTCTTCTTGTAGTCTTGTCTGTTTCCCCCGTCCCTGAGCCCCGTGTCTCTAGTCATTTTTCCCCTGTCTCCCCTATCCTTGGGTTGTCAGCTCGATCCTCATGGCTGCTAAGAATGTATTCACCGAGCCTTCCATGCTCATTTTGAGCGAGTCGGCCAGACTGTTCTCCAACACCAAAAAATTCACTCCTTTCTTCAGCAAATTTGTAGGAGCTGACGACGAAATCACCCAAATCTTCCTGGACTTGTGGAATGATGGTGAGGTCACGGTCAAGGGCCTTCATTTCAAAGTGAACAAAGATTTCTTGACAGAGGTTACAGGTCTTCACCATGAGGAGAAGGGGTGAGTAGTTAGGCGGGATAAGCATAATTGGGAGGAGGAGTTGTCCCATTTTTTGGAGCAACAGTGGGACAAGGTAAACCTGTTTCGCTCTAATCTCTTGACCCCCTTCGATGAGGCCATCGCCCCGATAATATAGTACATTACCTGCGACGATCGGACCAGAGGCTTTTTAGCTTCCACTTGAGCTACTTCAACCACCTCCGGGGCCACAGTGGTCAGCACCCCCTGATTCTTGTTGTATTCCCTGGGTCTGTCCATTGATCGTGCCCACAAAAGCCATTCTCGGCCCTCCCACCAAGGCCTTATGGCTATTCTGTACAGGCATGCCCTAGCCAATCAATTGCAGCTCCACCGCATCCCTCCCCTGTCTTCTATCCCCCCTTGAATCAGCTATCTCTCCCACTGCCTCCCCTGTTGCTTCCATTTCTAAGGAGACCCCCTCCCCCGAAGGCTCACCTACCTTGAAGCATCACAGACCCACTTGGAAGTGCAGGACTCTGATGTAGGGCCCAGGCGGGGCCCCGACTCCTAGGGGCGCTCGCAAAGGCCCCTTCCCTGGCAGCATCAGGGCTGCTGGCAGCGCCAAAAGGACCAAATAGGAGGCCTCGAAGCCCATCGATGTTAGCTCCAATTTCAGTAGCAAGATGCAGAATCTAGCTATCAGTGCCCTCCTTGACACGGCTATTGGGTCCCTGACTGCATCTGCCCAAGCGACCTCCTCCGCTGCCAAAGCCCTAGTCGAGCTCCGACGTAGGCTGGGAGATGGCCCCGATAGGGAGTAAAGTTGGTCGGCTAGGGGCCCCGTCCTGGCCAGGACTGACTGCAGGGTCCACCGGTACACTGGCATCCAGCTTCTGTGTTGTTGACGATGGCATTTTCTGGTTTTTGGTGGCTTCTAACCAAGTTTTGATGTTGTGTGTCTTAGTCGATTTTTGTAGACACCAGGGCCTCGGGCCCCGGATCACTGCCTTTGGGCGCAGCCTCAATTTTTATTCTTTTTTTCAACCTCGACTTCTGATGTAACTAAGGTTTTGGGATCCTGTTCTAAAAAACCTGCTGTAAATATTTCGTTACTTATCAAAAAAAAAAAATTACCCCCTTCAATAAAATCAAAATTTTCATGAAGAAATGGTGTATTTATTGCTTCAAAAACGGTAATTTGTGAAATGCCATAAAACATAACCCCTTCAATGAAATTGAAGTTTTCATGAAGGAAATGTCATCATAGGCTTATGAATGAAAATATAGAATTTTAAAATCCGATTTACCTCCAAAACTGAAAAAAAATGAATTTTCGAAATTATAAAATCTTTGAAAAACAACATTTTTCAAAAATTAATATAAAATTGAAATGACATCGAAATGAGCCTAAATCTGTTGCGTATTGAATATTGATGATCATTCTAGGCAACCATGCAATTATTTTTAGATTTTGAAAATTTTTAAATGTTTATTTTAATGCCTAAAAATAAAAAACAAAATCCTATAAAATAAAGTTTGAAAAACTAAAAAATGAAAATCTGAAGTAATTTAAATGCTGAAAATGCAGAAATGCAAAGCTCCAACAGTTTGATAGCACCCCGTCCTGCAAAACCTAATATGTGAGAAGTTCATACATGCAACCTAGCTTATTCGAACCACAAGCTTGTGCAACCGAAATAAACTAACTGCTAGCTCTTAGGGTTAAAAAATGAATTTTAATATTCAGACATTCACATGAAGTAACCAAAACCAAATTGCATAAACTTCATTGATGTGGAATTAAAACTAGCTTAATTAAATTAATAAAAGAAAGGGCTAATATAGGCCCAAAATCATAACAAAACCCCTACGAAGGAGCAACAAATTCCCAAATGGGAAATGTCGGCACGCTTCCAAAGGCGGTTGCCTAATCTATCCAGCTAGCCTAATCTAGAGTGGCTAGCAATTTATTACGTGAGCACAAAGTCTCACCAAAAACAATAAGACTAAGCCCTAACTAAGACTTAGACTAACTAAGGAATTAACCTTAGTTAAAAATTTGATGCCCTCATCATACCTCCCCACAAAGGAAGCATTGGACTCCAATGCTTGTACAATAGTAGTGGGTGAAGGGTGATAAACTCGAGTCGGAGGAAGCGGAAGCAGAAAATCAGTTGCCGAAAGAGGAGGGGCACTGATAAGATCAAAAAGCCCAAGGGAGGCCGAAGCTGGAGGGCCTCTCCTGGTCAGGACTGGAGGTCCAACTCGAGTGAAAGCCTGTGGGTGAGGTTGAGGACAAATCTCCGATGGCGACGGCTGCAATAGCTGCTGCAAATCAGGAACCTGTGGCATGGTAGCAGCAGGAGGAAGAACAACTGAAGCAACAGGAGGAGAAGGAGGAGGAGCCTCCTTGTGTGTTGTGGGAGCTGGTGTGTCCTTTGGTTTGCGAAAGACCAATGTTGTATGGCGTGGACCTGGATAACTGTATGTGGGCTTCGTGGAAGAAATGAGAAACTTCTTGTTCTCATGATGCAATGTATAGGTATTATTATATGCATCATATTGAGCCCGTTTGTCAAATTGATAGGGCTTTCCAAGAATGAGATCACAATAATCAATTGGAGTCACATCACAAGTGACTTTGTCCACATAGCGTGGCCCAAATGCAAAAGACACAGTGCATGTTTCTGTAATCATGGAGGAGGTGTCCGCATCCTTCCATGCAAGTGGGTATGGATGAGGATGGGGTTGTACAGGAAGCTTCAATTGATCGACAATGGCTCTAGAAATCAAATTTGTTTGAGAGCCATTATCGATGATACAATCTACAAAGTAGTTGTGTTTTAGATGGGAACATGTGACAAACAAATGGTCATGGCCTCTCTCAATCATGTTGTGTGTCAACAAAGTATGATTGTTAAGCCCTCGAAGCTCTGGATAAGTGCGCCTTTCTCTTGTAGCCTCAATAGGCCCTTCGTCTTTTTCCTCTGGGGAAGCTTTTACCTCTGAGGAAGCTTCTACAATAAGATTCTTTTTCTTCCTAAAACACTCAGATTCGTTATGGCCTCTTTTCTTACAATGATCACAGAATTTCTTAGGATCAAAAGAAGGAGTAGAAGAAGTGTTAGAAGAAGAAGAAGAAGTCTTCGATTGTTGCTTTTGTTTTGAATTTTTGGTGGAGTCAGAAGAGCGAGATCCACCGGCTTGAGCAGCAAGCTTCTCCTTCGCAAGTTGTGCTTGATTGTACATGGTGTTCAAATCTATGATAGGAGTATATTTCAACTCCCTAAAAAGTGGTTCCTGCAGTCCACTTTTGAATTTGGTGATAAGCTTAGCAGCAGAATCCTGAATACCATTCAGAATTCTCAATTTGTTGAATAGACCGATGTAGTTTTGGACACTCATGTTGTATCCCTGCCTCAAACAAAGCCATCGATATTCAAGATCATCTCCATAATTTGATGGATAAGAAGTATCCGTCAAAGCCTTCACCAATTCATCCCAACGGGTGATGGGATTCTGATTAACGAAGCGGTCTGTAATTAAAACTTTGGCTATACCAGACAGTTTCAAAAGGGCAAAAGACACTTGTTCATCTGCTGGTATTTTTCTATAGGAAAACCACGTGTTCATATCGAGGATCCAATTGTTTAGAACCTCAGGATCACGAGAACCATCATAAATTTTGACTTCACATTTTGCCTTCAATCGTGAGTCACTTGGACCACTTTTAGTAGCAATATCATTGACCTTATCGGCCAAAGTACTAATGGTTGCGGTGATGTCAGCCATTTGCTGTGCCAAATCCTGAGCCATTTGGCTTCTGGTATACGCCAGGAGGACGGCAAAAGAGGGATTACAAAAATTCACAAAGAGGGTGTACTAAAGAAGTGATTTGCCTCAATTAATTGCAAAAATCAAATGATTTAATGCAATTTTACAATGCTGTGAGGGCAAATATATGAAACTAGCATAATATTTTGTATCCACTTAAGCCAAAAGTCATTTATTTATATATATTTTTTATTTTTTTAATTTTAATCAAAATAAATGTCCTTTGATTTTGGTAAATGGTATACCAAAGACGACGCGTTCACGTGGTCGTGGTTGTGAATGCGCGGACTGTGCAAGCTGATCACGACAACGCATGAAAATCCTAACTCGTACGCTGTCCGCAACGCCGAGCCGCACACCCCGCACAGATCGCTGGCACAGGTCTCTGGCACACGGGACGAGGAATAAAACAACGCTGTCACCCTCAATTGTAAAGCCCAGCAATGCGGATCGAAAACACTCGTGCACTGTCATTTACAGCGGCTAGAACAGATGTTTTGGGCACCCGAAGCAAGGAGCATGATTTTTTGCAATCGTCAGAGTTCGACAGGTTTGCGTGGCGGGAATCACTCAGAAAATCCATAGATCTTCTAAGACACTGTTCGGCTTCCAGATAATCTCTCCGTCGCACACCGATCTGTAGGATTCGTCCGCGATCTACTGCTAGCAACCAGGTGATCGCGATATGCCGCCTGTGCGATTTCAGATGGCAATCTCCTCCAAGAATCACGTGCGTCATAGGCAGACTCCCAACAGTGCTCACAACAATACGTCTCCTTTGAAACGATTTTTCTCCACGCGATGACCTGGAAAAATGTCGTCCGCTCCGCAAATCATTGGGGAAAACTATCGTCGTCACGCGGACAGGAGTGAAATGCAACAGCGGCAGTGGGAGACGTCGAGCTGCCGACTGCTCGGGTTTAATGGCGTCGAAAAACGCCTAATTGCAGCGCAGATAGGACGTGGATGACCGGAGGGCGTCAAAAAACGTTGGGCGTGGACGTTCAAGACATGGACGTCTGGTGGCGTCAAAAAACGCAGGTTTCACGACCAGAGGCTTTGGTAACGCAGAAGATCCACGCAGAATGGTCGCAGAATTTCGATGTAATTGGTGTATGCAAATTTATGAACCCACAAGGCAACGTTAACTGCCCTCCAAATGAAGACAAAATTCCACACAAATGACAACAAAAATTTTGTTGTAAAAGTGGTCAACAAAATTTTTTGACGATTTCCCCCCACAGGCAGCCAGATCGTGCTGCTCTGATACCACTGATGTGGAATTAAAACCAGCTTAATTAAATTAATAAAAGAAAGGGCTAATATAGGCCCAAAATCATAACAAAACCCCTACGAAGGAGCAAAAAATTCCCAAATGGGAAATGTCGGCATGCTTCTAAAGGCAGTTGCCTAAGCTATCCAGCTAGCCTAATCTAGAGTGGCTAGCAATTTATTACGTGAGCACAAAGTCTCACCAAAAACAATAAGACTAAGCCCTAACTAAGACTTAGTCTAACTAAGGAATTAACCTTAGTTAAAAATTTGATGCCCTCATCATTCATCTACATGTCCGAAATCTGAAAGGAGAAAGATAAATAATAAAATTTGAGCATTTAAAAATCTTCTCATTCTTTCTTGCTAACAAAACCTTAAATTTTTGAAAAAGGCTTTTGCATTTAAAAATCTACTGTTACATTCCGGCAGCATTTGGCCTTCAAAAGGTCCAACCCTGTCTTCATCTTTCAATGGGGTATTTCAAAATTTTCAAAGACTCCTTCATTTCCCCTTGTATCTTCGTTTCACTTCCAAAGCGCCTTCTGGCCTTTGGCTGCTCATTGTCTTTATTTTCTGTTTGGGCTTCCATTTCATTTTCCTTTTTCAAAACCTTTATTTTCCTTCGAATGGCTACAAAACGACTTATTTGCATTCTTTGATTTTGCTTCATTTGATTTGACTAACGGAAGCCTATTTTCATTTCATAATAATTTTGAACCCTTTTGATAATGCCTCTTTCTCTCTTTTTGTCTTTTATGGCGCATTAGGAATACAACACACGACCATGCCCACGTGGACTTTGTTTTTTCATTTAATCCATTCTATATAAATTTATCAATATAGGGTCTATCCCTCCTGTTTGCCCCTTCAAATGAATATCCACGTAGATAATAAAACTTGTTTACAATTATCTTGGAGAATAGTCAAAATCCTGTACGCTCATCCTTTCCTTTATTCAAGTTCTTCTGAATCGACGATTTTTGGGCTTCACAAAAATCAAGGTGGTTAGTAGCCTGCTTTACCGTAACGATGAACCATGCCACGAAATTACCACAATGGTAGCTATTGTTATATTTAAGACTACCCGTTACATCCCTACCGTGCCCGGACATTAAATATCATTGATAAATGGGGTTCGTGTGCATGGCAAAACCAACCCGTAACCACATAGTTTAGTTGACAGTCCACGTTCTTCCTATTGACTGGAACACCTATCATCCTCGCTTCGTTTATGCATACTCCCTTGTATACTCGGTGCTAAGATTGAAATAACTAAGGTCTTATCCTGTGCTAATAATGTGGGTTGTCGACGTATTCTTATTACACCCTGCTGCCAATGTCGCTCTTCATTCCTGGAATAAAATTCCCATTCGCACTAGTGCCTCCCGAATTGCTTTCGGTTATCCTAAACCTTGCATGCTCGATGACCTACTTGATATCTGTGGCAACCCCCTGTGTAACTGTTACCTAAGTGTGTAAATATTATCTGTGTGTAGCCGTTTCTCCTTGATGCGAATGTTTTACATTGAAGAGTGCATCCACCCCCTATGCTGTGTTAATCTATCGTACTTGCCATCGAAATCATCTGTTTTGTCACCTGAATGAATAAACCTCCTATAGTAATATCCTCCTCAGTAATTTCACACTGCAGTCTCGATATATATAATCTCGATGTAATCTAGCTATTTAAAATTTGAAATTTAGTAATATCTATGATGTGCTTTTATTTTAATGCCAAATGGCATCCGAAGCATGACATCCATCCTTAGGGTCCCTTTGAACCTAGAGTTGCTTCTCATCGCCAAGATTCCCACGTCCACCTCTGGTCATCCGCGTAGGATGAACATCGACATGGCCGTGTAGAACCATCTCAATCTGTTGCCGCTACGACATCCATTTTGAAAGTCGATGCGTCTCTACTGTTCATGATTTATGTGTCCCAATAATCCATGGTAATATCTACCAGGACCTCCTAGCTATGCCGCACTTCGATCTAAGATGGCCTCCTTGCATGGTCCATCGATACGCTATCGTCTTTCATCGTAGATCAACCTTACAACAGCCCAGAGCCTCTTGCTGATGCTCGCTGTAAATCTTCACTACGTCTTGGATATTCTACTCCATCGAACGTTCACTCTGTTATGATGGTCTATCGCTGACTTTCACATCGTCGTGCCTAAGGAGAAAACTTTGTTCTCACGAGTCTTCAAACCTTCACCTAGTCACAACGTTATCTCGTGATGATACTGCACCATTTTCCTGATGGGCTGCGGTATATTACTCATTGTCCTATTTACTCCTGACTACTTTTATACCCAATAATAAACGAACCAACATGACCAAATGCTCTCACCCATTTCAAAATTGAACTCAAACTTCTCATAGAGGTATTACTTGTTGATTCTGTCATGTGAGGTCATTATAATACTGTATTTGGATGTTGTATGGTAGACGATGATACCAAAGCTCCCACATAACCATATGGACCTCCATCAAAACTTTGTTGTATGTACCGGTGATTATAGACATGCTGGTGGACACTCAGTGACAAAAACGTAGTTGATGTCAGAGTACACTGTTTGTAGGATGGCAATGGTCGGCTCGACATAAAAATAAACAAAACACTCTGTGGGGTTCATTTATGCTTCGATAATACGCCAAAAACTGCCAAAATTTTCTCCTCCAATGTCATATTCATCGTGTTGATGATGCTGGGCACATTTCCCTACTATTTACTTCTGTAAGCTACACCGACATTCCAGCCATAACGAAACTCAAAACGATTTTCCTTTCATGCTAGATACCACGAACTAGGAATCAATGTCACCGGAGTAGTAAGATGTCCGTCCTTCCATGTCGTTGGTTTCATTCGTATCACTCGTCCACATCCTCACACTATTTTTCTCTAGGGATTGATGCGTTGTTGAATTCGTAGGCGGCGTCGTCTTCTTCGACTCTACCTTTGATTCATTTCTAATGTCGCTCGTATCCAATCAGTGCAAAATGAGAGGATCCCACAGTATCGAATCCTGACCCTTTGAAAACTCGACCGTGTGGATACTATTGGACCGCGTCTAAATCTTGTCGTTAAAAGAAATACCCCGGGCTAACTACCTCCGTCTGCCTCGGCATTCGTCCACGATTATCGACCTCATTCTGGCGCTATTCTATATGCCACCTTGCCGGGACTGGCGTGTCTTCAGCTGTTCAGCCTACATGGCACTCTCTGATTGACTTCAACCGTTTGAGTCGCATTGTCGTTAGTTCCAAGCGATCATCCTCATCGCATCAACATTAACCTACACATGAAGGAAGGACATGTTAATTTAAGACCCTTAATTTAAATGAACCTAAGCTACGAAATCAACTTTAATAATAAATCTAAATTAATAAGTCAAATTAAAACTTAAACGTTAATAACCTAAAACGTTAATTTTATATTTTTATTTATTTATTTATTTTTAATTTTATATCACTCTTATGTTGTCTTTAAATAAGAGCATTCAATTGATACGACAATAAAAAAAGAGAACACTCATTATATTTTTTATTTTATTATTTTGACACACACATACAAATGGATGAGAATACAAACATCTAACAATGAAACTGCAATCAACAAAAATGACAATAAATATCGTCAACCAAATTTTGACGATAAAAAGTCGTCGACGATAAAAAGTCATCGAAAATAAAATACCATCGACCAGAAATTGACGACAAAAGTCGTCAACAACAACATAGCAAAAACTGCAAACACAAAACTGAGCAAAACATTAGACACTCACCATGAAACCAAAAGCACCCAAACACAACAAGGAACCTTGGAATTAAATTGCAAATATCAAGGATGGGATATATCAAAAATATCGCTCCAAGGACACCAAAATGCTCAAAACACAAAATTTAAAAGGTGGGTCCCCAAGTTTTGGGGCTAGTTGTGGAGCAACCACAACAAATGGTGACTCTACTGGGAAATGCTCCTGAGCATTTCGGTAAGAACCCAACCTAAAAACACACAAAACCCAAATATTAGAATTACAAGCATCAACAAGTATCCAGAGAATGAGAATAGACCAAAAAGACATGAACCATCAGAATCATTCAACATCAGCTCAGTGTGTGCAAAGTGATTCATTCCTTATCGTCTGAAACCATTCAACATTCCATCATCAGTTTCACATGGATGTTTATGTCTTCATGATTTATGCATATGATATGTTATGGATGATTTATGCAGGATTGGATGTATTGAAAGGATGCTATAATATGAACGACCTATTTTGCAGAGACTCAAACATTCTAGTACCATAAACAAACACACTAAAACTGTCTAACCCTCTTAGGACCAAATGTGTGTGCAGTGAATTCATTTACCAGATCAAGAGCTCAGTTATGAACCACTACAATCTAGAACCAGTGTGTGTGCAAGTGGACTCAGAGCTTTGGGGAATCAGATTCTCAACCTAAGTATGATGAGAATTTGACCCTATCCTTACTACTCTGATTTTTGAGTTTATTACCTCATTTTGACCAAAATGGTTAAACCTGTTATGGATGAAACCACAAGGCTAGCCTATCCATTTGAGCGGTCAGAGGTCTCACTTTTAAATGAGACATGTCACCACGCATGAGCATACTCCACTGCCAGTCAAGCGTCTATAGCCCCGGTGGAGGTTAGCCCCATAGTCCATGATTTTGCTTTTGATTTCTTGAATCTTAGAGATGACTACCCATCCTTCTGAGGGGACATGTAGTATGATCCTTACAATCCAATAGTCAGTGGTGTGTGATGCAAGTAGACTCAGAGCTTTGGGGAATCAGATTCTCAACCTAAGTATGATGAGAATTTGACCCTATCCTTACTACTCTGATTTTTAGTTTCAAGTATTGTGGAAGTGGTGAAAACCACTATTTTATGGACTATGTTGCATGATAGGACTGACAAGGATGACCCTTTTCACCTCACATTTTCTCCCAAGGATGGTTTTGACCATTTTACCCAAGATGCTTTTAATATGTGCAAATTGTGTTTGGTTCAAGATAGTTTCGACATCAGTTCCCAATCTCAAGATCTTCTTAGTGTATATTGTGCAATGATCCTAAGAGAATTTGACATGTTTTTTGGTGATTGTCTTTGAAATGTAGATGCAAGTGAGATGCAATGTTTATGCAATGTGAAATGTACCATGAAATACGGATGAATGAATGAGATGGAGTATACAAAATATTTCACCCTAATTTGCAAAATTGACAACTTCACGCATCCCAAGTTTCAAACGATATTCTTTAATGTGTTTGTGGTACTCGTGGAGCCTTCTGCAATACAATTCCAATGTTTCATATTCTCCTTATCTTAGTTAACATTCATGAGGACATGAGCTGACATCTCACTCTAAAATACTAGAAAACAACCAAAACTTGGAAGCGAATGAATACAAAACACACAAATCAAACTTGCAAACATCAAAACAAAATCCAAACCCAAAACCGAACATGAAAACCAAAATCTATATACAAATGTACAATATGGTACAAAATGATGCAACATTTGAACTATCACTTCCCTGGATCCCAAACATGATTAGAACATTTCAAAAGACAAATAACATGATACACATGCCAAATGTTGTAGGAATCCAACAAAAACAAGATTAAGCCAAACAATGCAACAAACTTCAACTTGCCTCTCTCACCCCACCAATTTGATTTAGTTCCATTAACAATCCCATAGGTGAGATTCAAATCATTAAATTGATTAGACAATATTTGATTTTCAATTGTTTCTTGTCTATTCTTTAAAATGTCAATTTCACAACTCAATTCCTAATTTAGAACTAGGCTTTCTTTTTCAAATATGAAATCTTGTAAACAAGAGCCTATTTCTAAAAATTTCAAAGCCAATTCATTATTCATGTTTTTAGGCCAATCAAATTTATGCAAAAATTTGCAAGCATCTAGGATATCTACTAAATGAGAATCATTATAAGTTTTTATCCTAGATTCAATAATTAATTGTTGATGAATTTGATTCAACAATTCAAGTGCATCAACTTCTTTTTCATTCATCAAAGCAATCTTATTAAAGGTGTAAGTAGAAATTAATCCTTGTTCTTCATTCACCTTCAATGGCATTTCATCATAAACATCATTCAAATTCAATAAATGGTCATACAAATTTTCACCTGAAGCTTGGATGCTTGGACACAAAAGGTTAGATTTTACCTTTTGCACATTTTCATTTACCAAAGCTTGGTGAGGATTTGCAATTTCTTTTACCTTATGGTCTTCATTGATTACCTGTTCATCAAACATACCAAAATTGGGCACCCAATTGAAAACATGTCCATCCTTTTCAACCCTTAAATCTTGTTGGTCAAGGTGTGTATCAAGTAACCCATCTTGATGATCAATCATTTGAGTTGTTTCCAATAAATCAACCTCTTTGTCATTTGATTCCAACTCCTTGTTCACTATCCATGGTATCTCTTCATTTGAATCCTCAAAACAATCATGCGAACTAGTATCCAAATTTTCAATGAATTTATGTTCAACATGATCAAATTTTGTAACCTTCTCAAATCTTGTGAATGTAAGATCTTCATATGAAGTAGAAGTTTCAACCTCCTGCATATCAAGTGGAATAGAAGTTTCATCAATAGGGGTGTGAGAAAATAACACATCTTCATATCTCCCCCAACCATTGTAAAAATTATCATCCAAATTCATGGGATGAAACTCTATGGTATCTGTGACATGATCTTTTGATTCATCCATCAATTCTTTTTCTTCTTTGTCCTTGGTAGTAGGATCATTATCATCTTCCAAAATTTGATGAGATTCCAACCCTTCTTCCAAAATATTCTCAAATTGTACAGGAGTTGTAATATCTTCTTGTGAGAAGGTGATTGTGTTATCCTGCATATCAATTGACACAAAGGGTTCATTAGAAGGTTTAGAGTGAGTGTATTCTTCCCACTTCTTCCAAGCATCATAATAATCATCTTCCAAAATCAAGTTGTGATGCTCAACTACTTCTTCAACATCTTCCAATTCATCAATGTGTTTCTCATCAAATTCACCTTCACCTTCCTTAGATGGTTCAATGATTTCCAAAAGTGGGTTATTTCTTGAATTCAAATTTGTAAGGCTATCATAGTCCAAATTGGTAACCCATGATTCAATTTTATCACAATTTGGAGGGTGAAGAATTTCTTGATCATTAGTTTCAAGCATCTCATCGAGAGTGTCTTCCAAGAACAAGTGGTGAAATTCTATCATATCTTCAAATTCATTTATTGATTCTCTTCCAATTTCACTTTCAACCACTTCATTCAATTTTATGGTAGGTTCTGTCCTATCACATATCTCCAAACTAGTTAGATTTAGGACACCATTATCTGAATACTCATGCACTTCTAGAAATGAATCCATCTCTACACAATCCTCATTGGTGGATGTTGGCTTGGCAACTTGCACCTCCTCTTGGGCAATATCTAAGGTGGTTGTAAAATTTGGACATTCAAATTCATCCCCTTGATCATTCACCTTAGGTATCATTGGAGTGGAGGGTGCTATATTCGATGGTTGGTGTAGGTTGGCATCAATAACTCCAGAAGGACAATCTCTCATGGGAACATGTTGTGCCTCTTCTTCCACTTTGAATCACACCATTGTTCTACCTTTTCTAGGATCTCATAGATTGTATCTAGAGATGGGTCATCAAAATTTTCCCTTAAAGTTGTAGCAAGTTTGGGGTGTATGGCTCCCATGTATACTTGAATAGCTTCCTCTTCCATAGTGTTAAAATTTTCCCACATTTGAGAGTACAACTCATGAAATCTCCCATTGAATTGACTCAAGGATTCATTAGGCTCTTTACGAATAGAGGTAAATTGATTTTGCAACATATCTAAGTCAACCTGATTACCAAAATGATAAAGATATGTTGCTTCTAGTCGGATCCAAGAAGTCCTAACCTCCATGGGTAATTGGCCATACCAAAAGAATGGTTTGTCATCCAAAATGTATGAGAAAAACCTACAAGCAACATCCTCATAGAAAACTTGGCATTGAAATAACGTGCTCTTGTAGACATGCAAATTTTGTAGGTATCCTGATGACACCTCTTGGTTAAACAGTCGTAGAAACTCCAATAAAATTTTAGGAATTTGATGGGGTGTCCCATGCATAGGAAGAGCCTTATAATGGTCCCCCATCATAGCTACCATTCTTTCTCTTAGAGATGCCACTTCAGCTTTTACATCACATGTCGCCATTAGTGAAACTCAAAGAATAACTTTAGAACCAAATTTGTTAGTCAAATAAAAATATCTTGCAAAGAAGCATAAAATGACTAACAATTTTCAAATGAGTAAACCACAAAGATCATCATGTTAGTATCATCCCAAAATATATGCATCAATTAAACCATGACATGAAAGAACATTCTCAAATTTGCCAAAAGGTTAGTATTAACACATCATCAAATAGAGAATGTTAGAATCAATGAAAGTGATCAACAAAATTTCATTAGTCAAGACCAATGTCTTTAGATAAATATTTCAAGTAACATGAACAATTTAGCATCTAAATAGCAATAGAATAAATCAACTCAAACCCTCTTAGCTCCCAAAGTGTTGAGTGCTAAAAGATTACCAAAGATGCTAATCAAATGAACTTGAAATATTTAGCAATTAAAACTCTCAAAGTTACACCAAATCACATCATTCATGTATGAACAATCCAAAAGTGTTAGATCAATGAAAACCAATGCATGAATTGCTTAGCATAAATAAAATAAAGTAAACCAATTCAGGCCCTCCTTCTAGCGCCAAAATGTTGAGTGTTAATTTTACCCAATTGTGAAATTACACTCTCCCTTAGGGTTTTGATCTCAAAACCCTCTCTTGCAAAGAAGTTAAACAAAACAACTTCTCCAAGGTCTCCGCTATATTAGCATTTGCATATGTGTATTAGTAATCTCAAATAAAGATATATCAATTCAATGCTAGGAACACCTTAGTGATTGCAAGTAACTGTAAACAAGGGGCATGTGTTGGTTTATTTTACCATGCTACTTTAATGATTGTTCATGAAACCAAAATAAAGTAAATGTGAATTGGCCCTCATATGACCATGATGTAGTGCCTTAATTCCTTTTATCTTGAGGATTTTAAGGTAGATTTTATCTTCCCTTATTAAGTGGATTTTAATCAAGTTTTATCTTGCATTAAATCCTACTTTTAAACATGAAAATGAAGATTAAATCTATCTATGAATGTGAATCCGAAATGATGAATAGGCTCCTTAAATATAGCTTCTTATCATGAAGATAAAGATAGCTTTTGATATGAATAATAAATTATCCCTCTTTGGTGAAATTAATTTTCACAAAGAGATAATAATTTATGACCTTAAAATAAGGGCTTTAAAATGTCATTTAATTATCCCTCTTTTATGAAATAATTTTCATAAAGAAAAATAATTTAATGCTTTAAAATAACAACCTTTTAATATAACATGTAAAATTACCCCCTTCAATGAAATCAGAATTTTCATGAAGAAAAGGTGCATTTATTGCTCCAAAAATGGTAATTTGTGAAATGCCATAAAACATAACCCCTTCAATGAAATTGAAGTTTTCATGAAGGAAATGTCATCATAGGCTTATGAATGAAAATATAAAATTTAAAAATCTGATTTGCCTCCAAAACTAAAAAAAAATGAATTTTCGAAATTATAAAACCCTTGAAAAAACAACAGTTTTCAAAAATTAATATAAAATTGAAATGACATCGGAATGAGCCCAAATCTATTGCGTATTGAATATTGATGATCATTCTAGGCAGCCATGCAATTATTTTTAGATTTTGAAATTTTTTTAATTTTTATTTTAATGTCCGAAAATAAAAAAAAATCTGAAAATAAAAGTTTGAAAAACTAAAAAATAAAAATCTGAAGCAAATTAAATGCTGAAAATGCAGAAATGCAAAGCTCCATCAGTTTGATAGCACCCCGTCCTGCAAAACCGAATATGTGAGAAGTTCATACATGCAACCTAGCTTATTCGACCCACAAATTTGCACAACCGAAATAAACTAAGTGCTAGCTCCTAGGGTTCAAAAATAAATTTTCAGACTCAGACATTCACATGAAGTAACCAAAAAAAATTGCATAAACTTCATCTACAAGTCCAAAATTTGAAAGGGGAAAGATAAACAATTAAATTTGAGCATGCAGAAATCATCTCATTCTTTCTTGCTAACAAGGCCTTAAATTTCTGAAAAGGGCATTTGCATTAAAAAAATCTCCTGTTACATTCCGACAGCATTTGGCCTTCAAAAGGTCCAGCCCCATCTTCATATTTCAATGGGGTATTTCAAAATTTTCAAAGACTCCTTCATTTCCCCCGGTCTCTTCGTTTCATTTCCAAAGCGCCTTCTGCCCTTTGGCTGTTTATTGTCTTTATTTTTTTGTTTAGGCTTCCATTTCATTTTTCTTTTCCAAAACCTTCGGTTTCCTTCGAATGGCAACAAAACGGCTTATTTGCATGCTTTGATTTCGCTTTATTTGATTTGATTAACGACAACCTATTTTCATTTCATAATAATTTCGAACCCTTTTAATAATGCCTCTTTCTCTCTGTTTGTCTTTTATGGCGCATTAGGAATACAAAACACGACCATGCCCACGTGGACTTCGCTTTTTCATTTAATTCATTCTATATAAATTTATCAATATAGGGCCTTTATGCCTCTGGTATGCCCCTTCAAATGAATAGTCACGTGGATAATAAAATTTGTTTACAAATATCTTGGGGAATAGTAAAAATCCTGTACGCTCATCCTTTCCTTTATTCAAGTGCTTCTCAATTGAAGATTTTTGGGCTTCACAGCAATCAAGGTGGTTGGTAGCCTGCTTTACCGTAACGACAAACCATACCACGAAATTACTGCAACAACAACTATGTTATATTTAAGACTACCTGTTACATCCCTGTTGCGCTCGAACATTAAATCTCACTGATAAATGGGGCCCGTGTGCGTGGCAAAACCAACCCACGACCACATAGTTTTGCTGATAGTCCACGTTCTTCCTATTGACTGTAACACCTATCATCCCCACTTTGTTTACGCATACTCCCTCGTATCCTTGGTGTCGATATTGAAACAACTAAGGCCTTATCCCGTGCTAATAATGTGGGTTGCCGACGTATTCCTATTACACCCTATTGCCAATGTCGCTCTTCGTTCCTGGCATCGAATTTCCATTCGCACTGGTGCCTCTCAAATTGCTGCCGATTAGCCTAAACCTTGCCTACTCGATGACCTACTTGATATCTGTGGCAACCCCCTGTGTAACTATTACCCAGGCATGTAAATGTTGTCTGTGTGTAGCCGTTTATCCTTGATGCGACCATTTTACATTGAAGAGTGCATCCACCCCCTATGTTGTGTTAATCTACCGTACCTACCACCGACATCATCTGCTCTATCACCTGAATGAACAACCCTCCTATAGTAATATCCTCCTCAGTAATTTCACACTGTAGTCTTGATATCTATAATCTCGGTGCAATCTAGCTATTTAAAATTTGAAATTTTGTAATATCTATTATGTGCTTTTCTTTTAATGCCAAATGGCATCCGAAGTGTGACATCCATCCCTAGGATTCCTTTGAACCTAGAGTTGCTTCTCATCGCCGAGATTCCCACGTCCACCTCTGGTCATCCGCGTAGGATGGACATCGACATGGCCTTATAGAACCACCTCAATCTGCTGCTGCTATGACGTCCATTTCAAAAGTCAACGCGTCTCTACTGTTCATGATTTAGGTGTCTCAATAATTCATGGCAATATCTGCCAAGATCTCTTGGCTATGCTGCGCTTCGATCTGACATGGCCTCCTTGCATGGTCCATCGATACGCTGTCGTCTTTCACCGTAGATCAACTTTACAACATCCCGAAGCCTTTTGCTGATACTCGCCGTAAATCTTCACTTTGTCCTGGATATTCTACTCCGTCGAACATTCTCTCCGTTACGTTGGTCTATCGTTGACTTTCACACCGTCGTGCCTTAGGAGAAAACTTTGTTCTCATGAGTCTTTAAACCTACACCCAGTCACTGCGTAATTTCGTGATGAAACTGCACCACTTTCCTGATGGGCTGCGACATATTGCCCATTGTCCTATTTACTCCTGATTACTTTTATACCCAATAATAAACAAACCAATATGACCAAATTCTCTCGCCCATGTCAAAATTGAACTCAGACTTCTCATAGAGGTATTACTTGTTGATTCTGCCATGTGAGGTCGTTGTAATACTATATTTGGATGTTGTATGGTAGACGATGATACCGAAGCTCCCATAGAACCATATGGACCTTCATCAAAGCTTTGTTGTATGTACCTATGATTATAGACATGCTAGTGGACACTCAGTGACAAAAACGTAGTTGATGTCAGAGTACACTGTTTGCGGGTTGGCAATGGTCGACTCGACATAAAAATAAACAAAACACTCTGTGGGGTTTATTTTTGCTTTGATAATATACCAAAAACTACCAATATTTGCTCCTCCAATGTCATGTTCATCGTGTTGATGATGCTGGGCACATTTCCCTACTAATTACTTCTGTAAGCTACACCGAAATTCCAGCCATAACGAAACTCAAAACGATTTTCCTTTCGTGCTAGAAACCACCAACCAGGAATCAATGTCACCGGAGTAGTAAGACGTCCGTCCTTCCATGTCGTTGGTTTCATTCGTATCACTCGTCCATATCCTCACACTATTTTTCTCTGGGGATTGTTGCGTTTCTAAATTCATAGGCGGCGTCGTCTTCTTCAAATCTATGTTTGATTCGTTTCTAATGCCGCAAATGAGAGGATCCCACAGTATCGAATCCCGACCCCTTGAACACTCGACCATGTGGATACTACTGGACCGCATCTAAATCTTACTGTTAAAAAAAATACCCTGGGGTAACTACCTTCGTCCACGTCGACATTTATCCGTGATTATCGACCTCGTTCCGGTGCTATTCTCTGTGCCACCTTGCCGGGACTGGCGTGTCTTCAAATGTTCAGCATACGTGGCACTCTCCGGTTGACATCCATCGTTCGAGTCGCATTATCATTAGTGCCAAGCGATCATCCTCGTCGCATCAACATTAACCTGCACACAAAGGAAGGACATGTTATTTAAGATCCTTAATTTAAATGAACCTAAGCTATGAAATCAACTTTAATAATAAATCTAAATTAATAAGTCAAATTAAAACTTAAACGTTAATAACCTAAAACATAAAAATAAACTAATCTGTCTAACATTAACCTGAGGGCCATAGGCCTATATATACACATATATAAATATGTGTAAATATTTATTTTAGTTAAGATTATTATTTTTATTATTATATATATATATATATATATATTATTATATATGACATATTTTATTAATTTTATCTTTCATTTAATTATTTATTTATTTATTTTTTAATTTTATTTCACTCTTATGTTGTCTTTAAAAAAGAGCATTAAATTAATACGAAAATCAAAAGAGAACACTTTTTATACCTTTTATTTTATTATATTTTATTTTAAACTTATATATATATATATATATATATAGTTCATTTTGTTTTTTTATTTTATTTTATTATTTTGACACACACATACAAATGAATGAGAACACAAACATCTAACAATGAAATTGCAATCAACAAAAATGATGATAAATATCGACTAAAAATTGACGAGAAAAGTCATCAACAACAACATAGCAAAAATTGCAGACGCAAAACTGAGCAAAACATTAGACACTCACCACGAAACCAAAAGCACCCAAACACAACAAGGAACCTTGGAATTAAATTGCAAATATCAAGGATGAGATATATCAAAAATATTGCTCAATGACACCAAAATGCTCAAAACACAAAATTGAAAAGGTGGGTCCCTAAGTTTTGGGGCTAGTTGTGGAGCAGCCACACAGGACTCATCTTGATGGACATCCCTGCCTACTCCTACTTCGGTCACTTCTTTCCCCACCTCTCCGTCTGCAATCCCCTAAGCCGAAAACGGTTGTGGCTTCCCGAGATGGAGCCCGCGCTGACGACAGTCATGTCCCGCGGGATCGCCGGTGCCGCCAACGATGGCTACAAAGTGGTCGTGCTTGGCAAGTCCAGGCTGAAAATGGCCCTCGTGTAGGTGTACAACTCCGCCGCCAAGTCCAGGCGATTGCGGTGGACCTACCTGAGTGTTTGGCCGTGAGAAACAAGGAGTTGGTGTTCTGCAGGGGCGTTTCTTCTGTATGACTGTTGAGCAACCTAGAGTTCTGGTCTGCGATGTGGATGGCGACCGAAGCTGCAGGGTTCTGGTAATGCCGGTGGTGCAGCGGAGCAACGTGTGGCTGCGGTTTCTCGCCTACAGATCCTTTGTGCTTCTGGTTGGTGCCGTCGAGAAGGATAACGTTCTTGTCGATATGATTGTTTGGGAGTTTTGTGACCCCCACTGGAAGGAAGGAGACTGCGAGGATGTCGGGAGCGTTGTGCGAGGATTTTCAGCGGAGCGCGTACTCCAACTAGTTCGAGTGCGTGGGCGTGGGCGATAACATGTGTTTCAGGGTCTACGACAGCATAGAGGTTCTCACCTACAGCCTCAGTCGGGGCTCCTGGACTTGGCTTCCCCAGTGCACCGCCACGCATGGGGATCCCAAACATTTGCGTTTGAAGAGCCTTCCCTATGAACCTCGGCCTCATAAGGAGGTCTGATTCATTGTATTATTATTATTGTATATGTACCGTGGCTAATATAGCAGTCTTATCTTTTTATAAGAAAATAAAAATTTCTTGATTCTATATGCACAAGTGAGTATAGAAACTCATAAGATCGTGTGATCTATTCGATTTCGATTCCTGACTTCTGGAGTACACGCTCCGCTGAAAATCCGAAGACATGATGAGAATGGACGAGGCTTATAATAAGTAGGTGTATATGCTGCATTTCATTTAGTTAAAGTTACATATAATTCTGGTTTCTGGTCTCTCGTGAGGCTAATAGTGTAATCACATCTATGGTGAGGCTAATAGTGTAAACACGTCTAAGAAAAGCTTGACAGGAATACAATTAGACGGGACTAGAGTTAGAAGTGGACAGTTAAAGATCTGCATTTGTTTCTCCGTTAAAATCTGGTCATTTAGAAGAATGAGTGTTAGCAACTACTTCCAATGCTAGGAGGAAGCACTCATAATGAAAGTCTCAATTAATAGAAGTGATATCTTGTTAGGAACTACTTCCTAGGATAGAGGAAGTTCTCATAATAAAAATCTCAATCAATAGAAGTGATATTTTGTAAAAATTATTATAGTGGTATGTTTTTGGATTTTTAATTAGAAGATTCAAGTTCAAACCGGGGGCCAAAATACCTTGTAAAATATCGTATTTTTAACTTAAAAAAAGACATTGAGTTGTAATATAAGTGTTGAGGGTTAGTAGAGATCCTTGGCTAAGGTTTATAGAAATCAGTTGATGACAAAATAGTAAAGCCTTGGATGGTGGAAGGAGGACTCCATGGCAACAAGATCAATATGGAAAATAAGCCAAAGGATTTGGACTCCAAGAACGACCAAAATAACCATGAGAACATGCAAGTGGAACACATAATACAAGCCAATTATCAAATCATCCTCTAAGAAGAGAAATTTGAAGATTTATTCAGGTTTACAACAACCAATCTCAAACAAAGGCAAAACCAAGGGTCCATACGCACAAGAGGCAGAGGACCAACTTTAAAACAACAAGCTAGGTTTATATTGCAATCAATGAAAATATCTAAAAAAGGGAATAAACTTGGACCATTGGAAAGTAATCAAGCATGGACCAATGTTGCTAGTCATACCAAGGAAAATGAGTTGATACCTACTATGGGAAGATATTGTAGTGAAAATATGCCAAATATGACCTTCCAAGATGCCTTGAGAGCAAGACAATCACAAACAATTGCAACTAACAACACTAGGAGTTCCCGTAGACCTTTGAGAAGCCCAAAACGAACCTTAGGAAAACAACCTTGGGGTGCATGAAAGTGATGGATGGTTCTCTTATAGTCCAACTTTAGATGTCAGACATACAACCTAGATCAACGCTACGAAACATAGAGGATTAATCTACCGATTTATGGGTCTTTGTCTAGGCCTCCCTACTTTCAAGATGTGGGTTGATATACAATGGAGAATTAGAGACGAGTTAAATTTTTTTGCTTACCCCAATGGTTACTTAGTTATTTTTGCTAATGAGGAGGATAGAGAACGAGTTTTCCATGGGGTTCTTGGTTTTTAGGTAGGGCGGGGCTTTTCATGAAGCCTTGGTAGAAGAGGAAATTCTCTTAGTAGCCCCAGTCTAGGTGAGACTTTTGGGTTACCATTTGAGTTTTAGAACCAAGTTGTTTTCATGGCAATAGACAATACTCTAGGATCTTATATGATGACAATAGATAATACAAGTTTATTTAAACAATTTATCTATGCCATAATTTGTGTTCTCATTGATATTTACAAGTCCTTGCTAAAAAAAAAAATATTTGCAGTTTGGGAGGATACTTGGGAACAATACGTGGACTATGAGAACATCCCCTCCAAGTGCAAGATTTGTCATGATTATGGGCACCTAGCTAGGGATTATAAATATTAGATCCTGAAGCAAACACAAGAGGAAACGACCCTTGGTGGTTTCCAACTGCCTAAAAAGAAGAACATACAAAGACAAAAAAGTAAAAACATCTAAAGAGCAGACAATCATCTCCACCAATAAGTTTTCTATCCTCCCAATGGATGATGAGGAGAAACTCATCTTCAATCCTTAATAAAGGAACCAATAGTTGAAGAGATAAATCGCAACACTAAGCCAATTCTAGGTCTACCAAGTAGCCCATAAGAGAACCCAATCCAATAGTTGAAGAGATCCAAAAGGAAACACAAAATCCAAAAGAAAGACAATGACTCAAATGGATAAAATCATAAAGAAATAAATAGTGGAGGTGACACCTAGGAATATTTTGATAGGGTCATGGTGGTATTTTCACCTACACCAAGTTTGGAATTCATCTTAGAACCAATAGGAGTGATTCAGGAGTCTACTAAAAATATGAAGCTAGACATACATCAAAGAACGAGCATAAAGACTACTCAACATCAAATAGAGAAAGAAGGCACAAATTTGATAGCGATGGGTAAGGTCAAATATCTTACCCATATTTTCAATCCATGTTCTTGATGAAGTGCATCACCTGGAACATTTGATGGCTTAAGGGTAGCCCAGTAAAGCATAATGAAGTAAAATGATTGATCCAACAACATTGTCAATAGATGGTTTTCATCAAGAAACAAAAACATCGGTAGAAGAGGTGCAAATATTTACTAAAAATATTTGACCTGTGTGTAGGGTGGAATCCATAAGCTCCCAAGGAGCATCAAAGGGAGTGGCTTTTCTTTGGGATCTGAAAGAGATAGTGATACACCAAAGAATGGGAAGCTGGGAGATTTTAAATTTACTGGTCTAGATTAAACATTCTCCTTAGCATTGGTTGTCTCAATGTATACATACCTATTAGCCTAGATGAAAAATGATAACATTAGAGGAATGTAGCTTATATTATCTGTCATTTTTCCAAATCTTGGTTGCTTGTAGGTGGAGATTTCAACACCATCACCTCAATGGAATAGAAAATAGGGGGAAATTACACTCTAGACATTGATGTTACTGCCCGACGTGTAGCCTAATCTACCTAACGCAATTACGAGTCCCTATCTACCCCTATAGCTGGCTCAGTAGGGGGTTTGCTATGCATGTGGGATCCTCAGTCTTTCGAGGGGAGACTCATATCTTTGTCTCCTAGAATAATCAACATTCTGGTCCATTGCATGAAGACAAGGCGCTCGTGGATTTTGTCCAATGTCTACGCTCCTAACAACCCCATCGATAAAGTGGCCTTATGGAAGGAAATCAGCTCAATGAGAGAAGCCTTTGCCCCCCTACACTAGATCCTGGTATGGGACTTCAACAGTCCCCTATTCCTCTTTAATAAAAGTAGGGGCTCAATGGTTTTGGGTAAAAGCATGGAGGACTTTGGAGCCTTCACCATCCTCAATGAGCTCATGGACATCAGGAAGCCAAGTTCACTTGGTCTAACAAAAGAGCGGGAGCAAGCCATATCCAGATCAGGTTGGATAGAGTTTTCTTGTCCAACAAAGCCCTTCCCATGTTTTTTGACCCCACCTTGTTGGCCCTCCCCAAAATTGGGTCTGATCACAGCCCCCTCATCCTCAAAACTGATCATCGCCCCTCCCCCAAGCGGCCCTTATGATTTGAGTCCATGTGGCTGCATCATCTCAACTTTCAAGCCTAGGTTGGCTATTAGTGGGCTTCCCTAGTCCCTGTGCACCCCGCTAAAAAAGTCTTCCACAAGCTGAGATGCCTCAAAGATCAACTCAAGGTATGGAATAAAGAGGTGTTCGGTAACATCTTTGAAAACAAAGCGACAGTTTAGGGAAAACTTGAAGTCCTTGAGTCCAGATTTTAAGCAGGATCCTAAGACCCAACGCTCAGGGAAGAGGAACGCCTTGCTCTCAGTGAGTATCATAACATCCTGGCAAAGGAATAAACCTTTTGGATGTAGAAGTCGAGAGCCTTGTGGATCCAATAGGGCAATGCAAACATAAAGTTCTTCCATATGTCGACGCTCAATAACGGGGGGTCCAATAGAATTTTTGAGCTGGTGGGCAACGATGAAAGAATTATCAAGGAAGAAGAGGACATTTGGGCTAAATCCACCAACTTATTTTAAAATCTCCTAGGATACAGCCCCCCCATGTCCTCTGAAGTGATAGAATACCTTCTGGAACATATCCCTTCTATCTTAGCCATGGCAAATGAGATGCTTGTGCAGCCCTTGTTTGACTCTGAAATCCATGCTGCCACATTTTCCATGAAGTCTGAGGTGGCCCCGAACCTGAACAGGTTTCCCCCCTAATTTTTCCAATCCTTCTGGGACATCGTTGGGTAAGAAGTGTGTGCTACCATCCGGGACCTTCAGACTGCCAGCTCCATCCCTAGAGGTATCAACTCCACCTTCATAGCCTTGATCCCCAAGACCCAGGCAGTGAGGTCCCTCTCAGATTTTTGCCCCATCAGCTTGTGCAATGTCCTATACAAAATCTTGACTAAATCCATGGCCTCCCACCTCAAGGATATCCTTCCCCTAATTATTGCCCCCTGTCATGGAAGCTCAGTCAAAGGCAGACTGATCACAGACGATGTCCATGTACGAGGCCATCCACTCGATCGTCCTCTCCAAAAATGCTCCTTTATGCTCAAGCTGGATATGAAAGATGCCTTTGATAGTGTTGATTGGGATTTCCTTTCCAAGGCCCTCCTTAAGTTTGAGTTCCACCCCTCCTGGGTTAGGCTCATTAGCAACTATGTGTCCTCCCCCTGGTTCTCTATCCTCATCAATGGATCCCCTGTTGGTTTCTTCCCTAATTCTAGAGGCCTTTGCAAATGTGACCCATTATCCCCAATCCTCTTCATTATCTTGGCTAAGGCCCTAGGGCATACCATCTTCAGCGCTATTTCTTGTGATCTCATTTTGGGCATCAGGCCTGCGCCGAGCCTACACCCCGTGTCCCATCAGCAGTTCATAGATGACACCATCCTCGCCACCTCAGCCTTGATCCCTCAATCCAAGGTCCTCAAGTATATCTTGACTTTGTACGAGGAGGCAGTCAGGCAGAATATCAACCTCTAAAAAAGTAAGATTTTTTTCATCCATACTCCCTTGGCTAGGCAAATCAGAATTGGGTGAATCTTGGGTTGCACCCCTGGATCCCTTCCCTCCTCCTATCTTGGGCTTCCCTTATTCATATGTGCATCCTCCAAGGCCCTATGGGGCAGGATGATTGAGTGGATCCATAGGAAGCTGGACCCCTGGAAAGGTCACCTCCTCTCGCAGGCTAGCAGAGCCACCCTCTTGGCGGTAGTCCTGCAAAGCATTCCGATATATTTTATGTCAGTCTTCAGAATCCTGACCTCTATTGCAGCTCACATAAAAAAAATTTAGAAACACTTTTTTTGGTCAGGCAGTGAATATAAGAAGAGGATTCCTCTTGTCTCCTAATACCTTGTCTACTACCCCAAAGGTGAGGGAGGGATCGGGCTCAAGCGGGTGACCCTCATGAACAAGGCCCTCTTGTCCAAACATGCTTGGAAGGTGTTCACAAATACCCCTGATGAGTGGGTCAGCATCATGTGCAGGGAATACTATCATCATCACCCCTTCCTTAGTGAATCTTAGCCCTGATATGGATCAGCCTTTTGGAATTCCCTAATCTCCACCAAAGACATTATCCAAAAAGGGACCAGATGGATCCTCGAGGATGGAGCCATGATCGACTTCTAGGAAGACAGATGGATTCACGATGAGGCCCTGACTGTTGACAAATATCTCCTCATCCTCAAACCAGGGCTGGTGGATAGAGGGACCAGAGTGTTAGCCCATCTTTTCCAAAACCATGGGTGGGCTACCTGGAAACACATCCTGAATCCCAGGCACCCGCTCCAAGCTGCTAGGGTCCAACACCTCCTCAAGGTGACTGTTATGCCATCCTCTAGATGAAATGACAGATGTGTTTGGCATGGTACTCCCAGTGGCGTCTTTTCTATCAAATTTGCCTAAAACCTTCAAAGAGTCCATAATGAGGCCCCCTTTCCAAACCGATAGGTGTGGGCCAAGAATTTGATCCCCAAAATCAGCCACTTTGTATGGGCGGCTGTCCAAAATAAGATCCTAACAATCGAGAATCTGATCAGGAGGGGCTTTTAGATCCTAAATAGATGATTCCTTTGTTGTGCTTCCTAGGAGTCCACTAATCACCTCTTTATCAACTATCCCTTCTCTTCTGAAGTCTTGGGCCTCTTCCTTTCCCAATTCTCTATCCAGTGGGTGACCCCCAACTCCATATCTGACCTCCTATCACAGTGGCCCAACCCCTTTGCCCATCCTTTCATTCGCTTCCTCTAGGGCTCCTACCTTCCTCATATGCTTTGGAAACTCTGGCTCGAGTGCAATAGTAGAGCCTTCTCCTCCTCGACCCATTCCCCATAGTGGATAGCGACCAAGGTGGTGACCTTTGCCCTTGAGAATTCTTGCTCCATCCCCTTGATCGAGGCACCCCGACAACTGGGCGAGGCCACCCTCCTATCCTCCCTTGGAGTTCTGCTTCCCCCCTGTCCCCTGATGAGGCTTGGAAATGCCTCAATCATAACATGTTTTGAACACTAAAAATGCCTATAAACTCTTATGTTTTATCTGATATGTTAGTTAAGTTGATTCAATATGCTGTATATTAACCATTTTGCATGATCAATGTATTTGGAATATTATATGCTGATTTTTACAGATTTTTGCATAGTTTTGTGTTCTTTTTGCTATGATTTGCTAAAATGGGATATGCTTAGAATAATAGCAGCATTTCACTAATCATGTTTTGATTTGTCTCAAGCATTTATTTCACCTAAATCTGGCAACAGTGCAAGCAAACTGTTGTTGTGCAAAGAAAATTGGTCTTTCCCATGTAAATTCCAGCCGACTGTCCATAAATAGCAAGGCATGGAATTCACATGAGGAAAGGGATGAAGACCATTGGAATTTGATCTTAAGAGATAACCCACCTGAGAGATGCAGAAGAAATCACTGGAAAAGCATACATTTGTTCATTCTGAAGTATCTTCGAAATGAACAGATATCTTCGAAATGAGAGAACACAGCATCTTTGAAATGAGCGGATCTTCGGAATGAAGAATGCAATATCTTCGAAATGAGCGGATCTTCGAAATGAAGAATGCAGTATCTTCGGAATGAGCGATCTTCAGAATGAGAATGCAGTATCTTCGGAATGAGCGATCTTCGAAATGAGAATTGCATTGTCTTCGAAATGAAGCCACTTATCTTCGAAATGAAAACAAAGTGTGCTTTTTGACTTGTTGACCGATTTTTGAAGCCGAAAAAAGGGAAATAAAGGTTGGAAAAGGTAAAGGAAAATATCTTCCATCTGTCTTTGCCGTCATTGCCGACCAAAGCCATCATTAAGGGAAAGATCAAGTTTTAATCTTCTTCTAGGATAAAACCAGAATTTGTTGCAGCATTGTAGGATTAGATCTTTTGAGATATTCTTTGTTTGTAATCAGACCTTAGGACATCTATAAATATTGCTCCCGTTCAGGTTGAGCCTAGTAGTAGCATATAGGATATAGAGGTAGAGGAAGTAGAAAGTAAGGAAGAAGCAAAAAATAGATAGAAATTGACTGTTTACGTCCTGTAATTGTTTTTCAACAGAATTATTGTAATCATGTCTTTTAATCAATAAAGTGCACCAGTTCTATTTCATATTGCTTGTAAATGAGTGTGATTAAGATTTAGAGAGAGAGAGAGACTTATACCTTCTTCTGGACAAGGAGGCTGGCCACTTCCAGACCTAGGAGGAGGACTAACAAGCAGGTTTTTATTCTGATTTTGCTACAGTAGAATGAGTTGTAGAACTTGTTATTTCAATTGCTTGTAAACAGTTGACAATATTTGCAGTCTTAGTTTATTTATGCTTAGATTAATCTTGTGCTTAATGTTTTAGTTGTAATCTTTACTTTCAACAAAGCTTCCATTTTATTTCAGATCGTTATTTCTAGAATTTACTATTTTTTAGCAATTTCCTGCATTTTATGTTTTGCTATCAAATCCTGCACAGAAGATTGACAACCTTCTGTTATAGAACTTTGACAGTTTTCATTTCCATATTAGAATTAGACTTTCATTACTACAAAAGTAATTAGATTTCCTTTCTGCAATTAGGATCAGACTTTCAATTCTGCAACTGTTATTTCTACAATATAATTAGGTCTCATTCTGCAATTGTAATTAGGACTTCATTTCTGTAGTTAATGATTAGTTTCCAATTCTGCAACTTAGATTAAGATTTAATTCATGCAATTTAGAGATAGGAATGTCCTAAAACCCCCCACACAACCGGTTCCACCAATAAGACCTGTTGCTCTAGATTGACCTAAGTTATAGTTGTTTCACTTCTTCTTCCATAGATAGCCTTGTACACTGCCCTGGATTGACAGATTCATTGAGAATTAATGATGGTATAATGACTACGCATCATTTTGGCACCGTTGTCAGGGAATAGTGTTGTCAGAAGAAAACAAACAGTCCAATAGCTGTAATCAGACTAAGCTATGAAAATTCAGGTTAAAATCTGAATACAACAGTTGAGGAAGATAACAACTATTGACTTAATTTATGTCATTTAAGAGTAAACATGAATGAGTAAGTCTAGGGATGAAAAAGGTAGAACTACCCCAAAGGATCCTTGGCTTGTTCCATTAAGGAGATCTTCACGCCTAAGGGGTGAATCACCTGTGTTTGAACTACCAAAAATATTGATAGAAAAATCACCAGTCTCACCATCATTAGAACATTTTGAGATAGGAAAATCACCAATTTTATCATCATCAGAATATCCTAAGAAAGACAATTCATCAGACTCATCATCAACAGAGAGGCTTGGACCTCTTGAGAGAACAATTTGGGAAGCTTTAACTTCTCCCAACAAACAGGAAACTATGGCAGAAGGAGGCAATATAGATGGCCAACATGGCTATGTTCATAATGAAGGAGATGATCAGGATATACTCCAACCTTCCAGAACATTTGAATATCCTATTCGTCTGAATCCAACACAAAACTCTCCCATGAAGACCATTTCACCTTCAGTACTTCCAACCTTCCGAGGTGTTGTATCTGAAGATCCTGATCAGTTTTTGTTTGAATTCAAGGTAGTGTGTCAGACCTATGATTATATAAATGACAATCAAAAACTTAAGGTTTTTCCCTCAACACTCAAGGATTCAGCATTGCGCTGGTTCATGAGCTTAGAGCCAAATTCCATAAGAACCTGGGATCAAATGGAGACTGTCTTTTTAGACAAATATCAGGAATATTGCCGTGTAAGGAATAGAAAAGATGAGTTATTCAGAATCAAGCAGGAAGATGATGAGACATTGGAAGATTATCTTGATAGGTTCTCCTTTGTTCAAAGGAGATGTGGACTTGTAGAACCAGAATTATGTAAAACCATATTTTTGAGAGGATTGCAAGATGAATCCAGAGAAGTTCTGGATTTGATGGGAAAAGGGGATGTAACCACTCTCAGTAATGAGGAAATTATGGATCTCTATAGGAATTACTCTCGCACTAAGCAGAGAAGAAGAAAAAGCCGCACAAATGGCACTGATGTAAAGGACCTGATAGAGGAACTTGCAAATTTCAAAACTGATATTCTAGTGCACCTAAACACTACTTTGGGGGAAATGTCTGCAAAAGCAAAAAACATAGAACCTTTGGCAATTTATTGCCCAAGATGTAGAAATAAACATGCTTTGCAAGAATGTCCTTTGAATAAAACATCTATCTCAACCATTTGTAGTATCTGTTCAAAAAGGCATTCAATTGATCAATGCCACCTGCTACCACAACTCAAAACTGTGTTAGAAAACCAGACTGAGGAACTCAACTATATTGGACCAAAACAAGGGGGAAATTTCTCTCAATACCAAAATCCCCCTCATTTTCCTACAAATTGGGGGCATAATCCTGGTACTATGCCTTGGGGACAATCCGAACCACCCCAACGTCCTTGGAATTATCCTCAATGGACAAATTCCCAAGAATGGCCACAAGAAAATTGGAGTAACCCAGACTGGAATCAGAATCAAAACAACCCCTCATGGAATCAAAACAACCCATCTTGGAATCAAAACAATCCAGCTTGGAATCAAAATCAGACTAATCCACATTGGATGCAAAACCAACCACAATGGAATAAGCAATACCAGTCCTATCCAAGGCAAGAAAAGGAATCAAGGTCAAACTCAGCATTTGTTGCCTGCACCTAATCAAAATTTTCAAGAAAAACAACAGCAAACACAACAAGTGAAACAACCTCAATTGCCAGCTCAACCAGTCACTAATCCAAACAGCATGAGACAGACACCTCCTGTCTATGTGGCTGAAGCTGAAGAAAATGTTGAAATTAATGTTCTTGATTGTAGTAACATCCAACTTCGTTCAGGGAAAGTTGTACCTGAACCAGTTTCAATTGAAATCAAAGAAAATGAAGAGCAAGAATCATCAAAACCAGAGAGAATCCAACCAACAATAGAGACAGAAGAAAAATTGGAACCAGAGAGAATCCAACCAACAATAGAGAAAGAGACACAAGCAGAACAATTACCAAGGATAATTCCATATCCTGAAAGACTCAATGCAATACCAAAAAATTCTGAGTCAAAATTGGTCAAAGAACTCAAAAAGTTGACTATATCATTGCCCTTATTGCAAGCCATTAAGGAAATACTAGAGATTAACAATACTATCCAAAATTTATGCATTAAAAGAATAGGAATAAAGAAGAAAGCATTTCCCAAGACTCGTGCAGAGTTGAAGGAAAGATAGTCGATCTCTTATCTGGAAAACTAGTACCTCCAAAGTATAGTGATCCAGGAAGCCCAGTTATCACAGTTACCATAGGTTCAGTACCAATATCAAATGTTTTAGTAGATCTAGGAGCTGCAATAAATGTCATGACCAAGGATACAATGGAACAATTACAGCTCAAACATCTCAGCCCCACATTTACAGTTTTAGAAATGGCTGATAGGTCAGTTGCAAAACCCGAAGGAATCATTGAAGATGTCCCTATAGAAGTTTCTTCTTGGGAATTCCCTGCAGATTTTTTGGTTTTATAGCCAAGAAATTCAGCACATGGATATCCCATTATTTTGGGAAGACCTTGGCTTGCAACTGCAACAGCCTTCATAGACTGCAGATCTGGAAATATGACTATTTCAAATGGTATTGATCTGAAACAGATTTCTTTATATCCTCCTGCAAAACCATCTAGCAAATTTTTAGGTCAGTTATGGTTTTCTGACTCAGAGGAAGAACCGAGAAGAGGTCATTTCTACACTAGCTACCTTAGTAGTAAGAGAACACACAGAAGACCTCGGTGACACAAAAAATTTAGAAAATGAAACAATCTCGATGAATGTTCTACATGAACAAGGTTTAGAAGGGGAAGCAACAAATATCCAACAGTTGTTAAGTAATGAGGAGAATCAAAAATCTGAAGATGAACCATCTCGTACTATCACAGGGAAACTCTGTTTCACTACCACATGGATGGCACCATCATCTGATTTTTCCTTCTCACTGTTCCATACAAGATATGCTTCCCTCAAGCAACAATAAAATAGAAACTGCTTCTTTTCTCCCATCTCAACAATGTCCTCTTAATCCCTTAATCACCAGGTATGAAGGAGTGAATTCAGTCCTTCTAAATACAAAACAAATAGAAGTCCAACCAGGCAAATTTTTGAACATTTACAGCCAGCTTACTAGGGAAGAGGAAGAAAAATTGATAGTTGTCTTGCAGGAAGCATGTTCATGCTTTTGCTTGGAACTACAAAGATATGTCAGGAGTTCATCCTGATATATGTACCCATAGAATCTATACTGAAGAAGTCAAGCCAGTTAGACAACCCCAAAGAAGATTGAATCCTGCCTTAAGAGATATTGTGAAAGAAGAAATTGAAAAACTCCTGGAAGTAGGATTCATTTACCCAATTTCTGATAGCCAATGGGTTTCTCCATTGGTAATAGTTCCTAAGAAAAATGGAAAAATGAGAGTATGTGTAGACTATAGAGAGTTGAATAAGGTGACATACAAAGACCATTTTCCATTACCTTTCATAGATCAGGTGTTAGATACTCTTGCTGGAAAAAGATACTTTTGTTTTCTTGATGGATTTAGTGGATATAATCAAATTCAGATTGCACTTGAAGATCAAGAGAAGACAACTTTTACATGTCCATGGGGAACATTTGCCTATAGGGTTTTACCTTTTGGTTTGTGTAATGCCCCAACAACTTTTCAGCGAGTAGTCCTAGCAATTTTTGCTGATCTGACCACCAAAAGTGTTGAAATATACATGGATGATTTCACAGTATGTGGACAAACTTTTGATTTTACATTGGAAAATCTTGACAAAGTCTTAACTCGTTGTGAAACATACCACTTATCCTTGAATCCAGAAAAATGCTTCATGATGATGAAGGAAGGGATAGTTCTTGGTCATCACATCTCTCCTGAAGGGATCCAAGTTGATCCAAAGAAGGTGGAAATTATCAAGAATCTCCTTCCTCCTAAAACTCGGACTAATGTCGAAGCTTCCTAGGACACATTGGTTTTTACTGCAGGTTTATTCCCAACTTTAGTACAATAGCAGGTCCTATGTTTGCCCTATTGACTAAAGATTCTGAATTCTCCTGGACTGCAAAGTGTCGGGAAGCATTTGAAGCTCTAAAAGAGAAATTGATAACTCCACCTGTGCTCAGAGGACCTAATTGGACATTACCATTTCACATTCAGATCGATGCCTCCAATACAACAATTGGAGCAGCATTAGGACAAATTGATAATGGTGAACATTATACCATCTACAACATTAGCAAGAACTTGACAGGAGCCGAGAAAAATTATACAACTGAGAAGGAATTCCTAGCAGTAATTTATGCCATCAACAAATTCAGGCATTATATCACAGGTTATCAAATATTTATTCACACAGATCATACAACCATTAAGTATTTGATGAATAAACCTATGGTAAGTGCAAGAATTATTCGTTGGTTGTTGTTGCTGCAAGAATTTGATATCACTATAATCAACAAACCAGGAAAAGCTAATGTTGTGGCAGATTTCTTGTCCAGGTTGCAGAACACAGATGAAGGGGAATTAGTTGATGACACTTTTCCTGATGAAAAACTATTTGCTATATCAGTCCAATCACCTTGGTTTGCAGATATAGCCAATTATTTGGTCACAGGGAAAGTTCCTCCACATTTCACTTCAAAACAGAAAAAATAATTGATCAAACAGAGTTCTTCTTTTGAATGGATTAAGGGTATGCTTTTTAAGTGCAGTCCTGACCATGTGTTACGTAGGTGCATCCGAAAGGATGAAGTGTATGATATCCTTAGAGCTTGTCATGATGAACCCTCAGGTGGACACTATTCTATAAAAAGCACAGTTAGGAAAATCTTAGGGACAGGATATTATTGGCCATCTCTTCACAAGGATGTGAAAAAGTACATCAGGCATTGTGATGCATGCCAAAGAATGGGGAAACCCACTCATACAAATGAGATGCCACTGTAGCCTCAAATGGTTTTAGAACCATTTGAGAGGTGGGGGCTTGATTTTGTAGGACCTATTGATCCACCTTCTCAAGGAAAGGTGCATATTCTAGTATGCACCGATTACCTGACAAAGTGGGTAGAGGTGCGTGCTTTCAAACATGCTCGTGAAGAGAAGGTCATTGATTTCTTGTATACTCAGATTTTTTAGAGATTTGGAGCTCCACGGTCTATCACCACAGACCAAGGACCCCAATTTGCATCCAAAGTCATAAAGGCATTTACAGAATTGTATGAAATCAAACATAGGAAATCATCACCTTACCACCCACAAGCAAATGGCCAGGTTGAAGTAACAAACAGGGAACTAGAACGCATCTTGACAAAAATAGTAGCTTTTCATAGGAGAAATTGGCTAGATAAATTACCTGAAGCAGTTTGGGCCTACAATACTACTTGGAAGTCCACTACTGGATTCACACCTTATGAACTAGTCTTTGGTAAAAAGCCTCTCTTACCTATTGAATTTGAGCTACTAACATTGCGCACAACACTAGAAATTGGAATTGAATTGTCGCAGGCACAGACAGACAGGATTCTACAGCTGAATGCATTGGATGAACTTAGATTGGATGCTCTGCACCAAACTGAGGTAATTCAGGAGCAGAGGAAGCTATGGCATGACAGTCACATTCAGCAGAGGAAACTTCAACAAGGAGATTGGGCTTTATTGTTTGATTCTCGCTATGAAGACTTCCCTGGGAAACTGAGAACTAGATGGTTGGGACCTTACTGGATTGAGGAGGTATTTGACAATGGAGCAGCTCGTCTATCCCCTATTGATGGGTCACGAAGAAAGTTGGTAGTGAATGGACATCGCCTCAAGGTGTACCATACACCTCTGACTAAAGAAGAATTCTTGCAACAACTTGATAGTTTGGATACACAACAGGTGGAAGAGATTCCCTCTTCCACTTCAAAACAATCAACATGATCATGGATTTCAAGAAAAAGCAAAAAATACAAAAAAAATAGAAAAAATAGAAAACAAAAAGATGAATAAATTCTGAGTATGAATTCCTTCATGGGCATGGTTTCAGGGGAAATCATGAAATTCCTTCATGGGCATAGTCAGGATCAAGAAAAAAAAAAAAAAAAGAGAAAAATGAATAACTCAGCAGTGAAAACCTTTTCTTAAGGCACTACTGGGTTGGTATGCATGAAAACCAGTTTTCTGGCATGCATAACCTTGAGAAATTTCTGAACCATCATTGTACAAATTCACCAAGTGCACTTGTTTTGAAATGTTGCAGAAAATCTCAGTGAGAATATCAACAAAGGCAGTCATTCTTCAAAACTGGCATTAACTATTTTTATCAGGTATATATTTCTTACATTTCTTCATTGTAAAATGATTGGTGTATAGTATATGACAATTAACCATTAGCATAAAAGGTATTCATAAGAGTTGGCATACTTAAAACATGTTTTGAGAATGAAAATATTGATTTCTGCCTAATCTTCGGAACAAGAATGCCAAAAACAGTGCCTGCTGTATTATCTTCGGATTGAAATTGTCTTCGAAATGACAAAATGAATGTTGAAAATTTGTCTTCAAAAATAATGAAATGAGGATTTATCTTCAAAGATGAACTTGAAATGATCAAAATGATGAATTAAAAAAAGAGGGATTTGTCTGAATGAAGATCATTGAAAATGAAGGATTAATCTTGAAAAATGAGGAAATGATGAATGAGTAATAAATCTGAAGTGAAGTGATTTGCATAATTTATGAATGAAGGCATTTTCATGTGGCATCAAAGAAGTTAGGGTAAACTTAATGAAAATTAAATGGCAAAGAGATACAGGTAAAGGAAGCGCACATGGCTCATAAATTAGTTTGCATACATTTTAGAGGAAATCTAGGATCTAAAGAGTCATTTTGGGATGAATGTGAGGAAGAAGAAGAACCAAATATCTGGATGTTGTTGTAAAAGAGGAAACATCACGTAAAAATTTGCAGAAGATGTTGCAAAAGAAACTAGAAGGTGCTCTAAGTTATAGAACTACAACAACATAGAAAAGAAAACCTTGCTCTTGAACCTCAACTTCATGAGCTAAGAAACAAAAGAGAAGAGGATCTGGAATTGGCAGAATAGAAAAACAAAATAAGGTTTATTTTGTTGAAGCTACAACTGATTTGTCAGAACAGAGAAGTGAAACAAGGGAAATAGAGGCATCTGAAACTAACCCCATGACCCCTATTGTCACCAAAAAATAGAGCAAAAAGAAGAAGTTTGCATCTGGAACTAGGAGGTCTACAAGAATCCATTTGAAAGAAACTGTAGAACAGGTTATGGAGGAAGAAGATAGACCAAGCAGCCTAGATGTCACAGAGATACAACCAGCCTCTGAAAACTTTCTAGAATTCCCTGAATAGATAGTTGAGGCAGAAACTGAGCAGGATGGTTTGGAGGAGGCTACAGTTCAACAGGCTATAGATATGGTAGATACCCTTATAGACAGTTTTATAGAGCCTCCTGAACAAGAACAAATTGTTGCAGAAGAAGAGATATTGGTTGAGCAGCCAACTATAGTTGATTTGTCTGCATCAGCTTTTGAAGCAGAAATAGAAGTGGAAGACATCACAGAGAAGCTGAGGGCAGCAAGGAGTGTTGTCAAAACATAGACCAGATGGATTTCGGAGAAAGAAAGCATCATTGAGATGCAAGAAAGAAAAATTGCAGAGCTTCAGTAGGAAGTGGCAGAATTGAGAAAACTGTTGTCACAATCTGAAAAATAGCCAGCTGTATCCATTGATGAAGACAATTTGGCTCAATTGCTTCTGGGTCTATCAAGGGCAGATGACTCTGTTGAGGCAGACATGGGAGTTCATCTCGAAATAGCACTCCTTCATTCTGAAGAAGTGCCTGTTCATTCTAAAGCAGCACCATCTCATTCTGAAGCATTGCCTTCTTGTTCTGAAGATGCTTCAAAAATGGTAAAGAGCATAGCAGAGGATGTTGAAGATGAGCCACCAACACAGGAACAGTCCCAAGTAGCAAGAAAATGTTCAAGTAAGTACTCCTATTGAGGTCCCTGCATTTCAACTTGTTACACTTCTAGTAGAAACAACAGATAAGGGGGTACAAGTAGAAATACTATCTGATGACAACCCCATAGAAATAGCAAATAAGGGGGTACAAGTAGAATTATTGATAGATGATCAACCAATAGAAGTGGCAGAAAAAGGAGTTCAGGTAGATCTGCTGCCTAGGATCCCCCTTGTAGTCAGACCACCTAATACTGTGTCTCTAGAACAATACAATGCAGACATAGCTAGCTGGATGATTAGATATGAGCAGCTTGCCACTAAAACTGAAAAGTTCAAATTGGAAGCAAAACAGCTAGAAGCCAAGGACACAAAAATTTAGGCATTGAAAGAAAAGGTGTCTGACTTATGCCAAATTGCTAAATTTTTAGTCCAATTTAGACGACCAACCAGATTTTACAGCCTTATTTTGAAGGAAAAATACCTCAGATGGCAGGTCATGAGGATTACTTCAAACCTCCCATATAAATTGGACACTATTGCAGATTTTCTGGAGGCATATTTTGATAGTCCTTTTGAGCAGAAAAATCTCCTATGTGAACTATTTTTACACAGTTTCTTCATTCCAGAGGAAGTTGACTCTCATCCTCAAATCTACATTGGAGATGTTCAGTTGAGAGCATTTATGTCTACTTTGCAGAATCAGCTTTACTGGGATCAAGAGAAAAAGCAGAATAAAGTGATTGAAACAAGGGTTGAGTTGTTAGTCAGAGCAATCCAGCCAAATCACCTAGTTATCACCAGGCAGCACTTCTCAATGATGAACAGGGATGATATAAAGAGGATGTACTTGAACAACTTAAGGGACTGTGTGGCCAGATTCAACAATTTTTGTGATCACAATTTCTTCCCAACATTGTCAGTATGCAGAGACAGATGGGCTGAACTTTCCATGTCTTTGAGGAAAAGAGAACCCATCTCCCCCATCAACTTAGAATGGTCCAGAAGAAGAGCAGAAGGTGTAATCCAGCTGATTCAGATCATGCAACATAACTGGATAGGTCTCAGGTTTAGGCCTCCAACCATCATTACTCCAGTTCCATTCTACTTTGAGGAAGATGCCCAGCCTGATGAACAATTTGAAGATTGGCTCAGAAACATTCAGGAAAATAGGGGGTATTACATAGGCAAGAAATTATTCTACAGGTCATGGAATCTAAACATGGACATATGTGATTCCATAGCCCAACGTAATGCATGAGGGCATGCATTAATATAAGTTGGGGGGAAAATGATGAGGCCCGGAAATGCCTCAATCATAACATGTTTTGAACACTAAAATTGCCTATAAACTCTTATGTTTTATCTGATATGTTAGTTAAGTTGATTCAATATGCTGTATATTAACCATTTTGCATGATCAATGTATTTGGAATATTATATGTTGATTTTACAGCTTTTTGCATAGTTTTGTGTTCTTTTTGCTATGATTTGCTAAAATGGGATATGCTTAGAATAATAGCAGCATTTCACTAATCATGTTTTGATTTGTCTCAAGCATTTATTTCACCTAAATCTGGCAACAGTGCAAGCAAACTGTTGTTGTGCAACAAAAACTGGTCTTTCCCATGTAAATTCCAGCCAGCTGTCCATAAATAGCAAGGCATGGAATTCACATGAGGAAAGAGATGAAGACCATTGGAATTTGATCTTAGGAGATAACCCACCTGAGAGATGCAGAAGAAATCATTGGAAAAGCACACATTTGTTCATTCCGAAGTATCTTCGGAATGAACAGATATCTTCGAAATGAGAGAACACAGCGTCTTCGGAATGAGCGGATCTTCGGAATGAAGAATGCATTATCTTCGAAATGAGCAGATCTTCGGAATGAAGAATGCAGTATCTTCGGAATGAGCGATCTTTGGAATGAGAATGCAGTATCTTCGAAATGAGCGATCTTCGAAATGAGAATTGCATTGTCTTCGGAATGAAGCCACTTATCTTCGGAATGAAAATAGAGTGTGCTTTTTGACTTGTTGACCGATTTTTGAAGCCAAAAAAAGGGAAATAAAGGTTGGAAAAGGTAAAGGAAAAGATCTTCCATCTGTCTTTGCCGTCATTGCCGACCAAAGCCATCATTAAGGGAAAGATCAAGTTTTAATCTTCTTCTAGGATAAAACCAGAATTTGTTGCAGCATTGTAGGATTAGATCTTTTGAGATATTCTTTGTTTGTAATCAGATCTTAGGACATCTATAAATATTGCTCCCATTCAGGTTGAGCTTAGTAGTAGATATAGGATAGTAGTAGGAAAGGAAGTAGAAAGTAAGGAAGAAGCAAAAAATAGGTAGAATTTGACTGTTACGATCCTGTAACAATTTTTAGCAGAATTATTGTAATCATGTTCTTTAATCAATAAAGTGCACCAGTTCTATTTCATATTGCTTGTAAATGAGTGTGATTAAGATTTAGAGAGAGAGAGAGACTTATACCTTCTTCTGGACAAGGAGGCTGGCCACTTCCAGACCTAGGAGGAGGACTAACAAGCAGGTTTTTATTCTAATTTTGCTGCAGTAGAATGAGTTGTAGAACTTGTTATTTCAATTGCTTGTAAACAGTTGACAATATTTGTAGTCTTAGTTTATTTATGCTTAGATTAATCTTGTGCTTAATGTTTTAGTTGCAATCTTTACTTTCAGCAAAGCTTCCATTTTATTTCAGATTGTTATTTCCAGAATTTGTTATTTTTCAGCAATTTCTTGCATTTTATGTTTTGCTGTCAAATCCTGCATAGAAGATTGACAACCTTCTATTACAGAACTTTGACAGTTTTCATTTCCATGTTAGAATTAGACTTTCATTACTGCAAAAGTAATTAGATTTCCTTTCTGCAATTAGGATCAGACTTTCAATTCTGCAACTGTTATTTCTGCAATATAATTAGGTCTCATTCTGCAATTGTAATTAGGACTTCATTTCTGTAGTTAATGATTAGTTTCCAATTCTGCAACTTAGATTAAGGTTTAATTCATGCAATTTAGAGATAGGAATGTCCCAAAACCCCCCACACAACCGGTTCCACCAATAAGACTCGTTGCTCTAGATTGACCTAAGTTATAGCTGTTTCACTTCTTCTTTCGTAGATAGCCTTGTACACTACCCTGGATTGACAGATTCATTGAGAATTAATGATGGTATAATGACTACGCATCATACCCCCCACCCCCTCCCATCGATCGTTGACAAGGTGGACTGCCCCCCCCCCGAATGGGTCAAGATTAACTTTGATGGTGCTTCTAAAGGAAATCTCGGGCCCTCTAGTGAAGGTGGGTTCATCCGTGATTGCCATGGGGCCCTGATCGTGATGTATGCTACCTCGCTCAGCATCCATACTAACAATTTCATCGAAGTAGTAGCTCTACTCAACGGGTTGACCGCCCTTAGGGAGTCACCCTCAAAAGTCATCATCGAGGATGATTCCCAAGTTATTATCAAAGCCACCCGTATCCGAGGAAACTACTCTTGGTGCATTCATAACACCATCCAGGAAGCCCTCTCCATTCTCTAGGGTCTCCCCGACCATAACTTCTAGCATGTGTATAGAGAAGGTAACAGGGCGGCTAATTTCATGGCAAACCAAGTCATCTCAGCTGAAGACTTCACCACCTAGACAATGAACTTTTTTGAAGCTCTGGCCCAAATTACTTCACAAGATTATTCCAGCAATGATGAGGACCCTGGTGCATAGCCTGCCCTGAATCGAGGCCCTGAAGTTTCATTGTCATGGCTTCTAGTGGCCAGGGGATTCCCCCCTCTGTGTCACCATGTCGACTGGACCCTGTCCTTCTCCTACCCACGAGTTGGTCATCCCGATCCCCTTCATGATGCTAAGTGTCATCAGCCACATTAGATGATCGGCTCATCCCAGCTTGGATTTGTGTTACTCTGTTGGCAGTTCTAGCTATTCTAAGACGGAGTGCATGTCGACCCTCCTTGACCTTCTCACATTGGATGTCACATCATCGAATCCCCATGCTGTGTTAGTTCACCTACAACTCTATCCTGTGAGGTACCCTTAAGGTGATCCCCCACTCAGTTTGTGCCACCTAGAGCACTGGCAGTGGCCCTCATCCTTTGCCCTGCATGGCAGTCATCAGCCACACCCCCTCAGCCCCTCCCCCCTCGTGTCGTACCTAACCCCTAACGCTCATTACTGACATCAGTGGATTTCCTCCCTCATGGCCCCCTGCAAGGTTTTAAATTTCTTGCATGCCAAGTTCTCCCGTAGTCTTTTCTGCTTCCCCCTTCCCCTGTCCTTGCATCTCTAGTTAGGTATCCCCTGTTTCCCCTATCCTTGGGCTATCATTTTGACCCTCATGGCTGCCAAAACTATCTTCCTCGATCCTTCCACACTTGAATTGAGTGAGTCAGCCAGGCTTTTTTCCAATGCCAAAAAATTTACCCCTTTCTTCAACAAATTTTTAGGAGCTGATGACGAAATTACCCAAAACTTTCTAGATTCTTGGAATGATGGCGAGGTCATGGTGACGGTTCTCCACTTCAAAGTGACCAAAGATTTCTTGACAAAATTTACAAGCCTGCATCATGAGGATAAAGGTAGAGTCGTCAGATGAGATAAGCACAATTAGGAGGAGGAGTTGTCTCGCTTCTCGGAGCATCAGTGGGACAAGGCTAATCTGTTCCACTCTAACCTCCCAGCCCCCTTCGATGAGGCCATCATCCTAGTGATGTAGTACATCACCTGCGATGATCTGGACTAGCGGCTATTCAATTTTTACCTTAGCTACTTCAACCACCTCTAGGGGGCTACATTGGTCAGCACCCCTCGATTTTTACTGTACTCCCTAGGATTTTCCATTGATCATGCTCATAGAAGCCACTCTCGACCCTCCCACCAAGGCCTCATGGCCGTCTTGTATATGCATGTGACCTCCTAAGAGGACCTTCTTGTATTGCTCATTTTTAGAAAACTAATGTAAGGGACTTCCTAATATGAATGTGTAACTTAGTATGATAATATTAATACTATTGAATATTTACCATATGCAAAGGACCTATTAGTAACAACAAAGAGACAATCAATATGTCTCCATAGTGAGGACCCATTATATTAAATATTTAAAATATTCACCTTATGTCACACCACATATGTGCATTTCCTCAAATGATATTACTTGTTTACATATGTGCATGTGACTCAATGGTTTGATATATTTGTATGATTTAATGGATGAATACATCCACATGGCATGCCTTTGTTATGCCCAAATAATTGCATGTATGTGTATATGTATCTATTTTTCAAATTGTGGAAAAAATTTGATCATGTTTTTTCTATTAAAATCATAAACTTTAGTACTTAATATATAAAAGTATAATTATGCCCATGCAAATAGAAAAATTATTTGTCATTGGGAAGTCTCACATGAAATAAGTGCAATTGTTATCAAGAACAAAACATCAAGTACATAGTTGGCAACCACTAGTCTTGATGATAATAATTATTTACAAAACCAAAGTGATTAATAAGCAATGAAGTAGCCCAAGGATTTTGGGGTAATTTTTTGGGGCAATGAGTTTCATTTTGTAGACCAATGTTACAAACCCATGGTTGAACCTTAACATTTAATCAAATGGTATTAGCTCAACTAATTGTACTTCTCAACTTTCAAAGAGGAAATCCAAGTTTGAATCATTCCAAGTGATACTTATATAATTGCCAAGTTATTGTAATACCACTATGTGGTCATGATGAAATATAGGTGGTATATATATTAATACCATATAAAAAATTAAAAAATAAAATAACAATAATTGAAGGATAGTAATTGTAGCTTCAAAATTAGGAGGTGTTTACCTACCATCATTATTGTTGGTCTGAAAATATGCTTATGGAAATGTGGTGTGCCCATAGACCTTGATCAACATTGAATGACCTTAACTTTTTGAGGCTTTATGGTCAATATTTGAAGAAGACTTATTCCTTGGGAGTCCTAGCTAACTGCTAATGAAACTAATGAGGGGTGAAAAGGGTGCTGAAAGAAAGAAATATAGTTGAAGCTAGAACTTATAGGGGTGCAAATTTAGCCACATCAAAATACATGCATTAATAAGCTTAAACCATAAGAAATTAAACCTAATATATCAACCAATATTTTTATCAATTAGGATTAATTGTATCTACTTGAAAATAAATTCCAAAACCAAAGAATGAAGTGCATAGAATCCAAATTATAAAATTAAAGCTAAGTCATTCAACCAGTTTCATAATAGAAATAAGCAAACATTCATACATACATGAGGCAACACAAAGGCCAAACAACAATCCACTTGTATTTCTTGAATAGAAAAAATGCTTTTACATGTAATTTGTAAAGGCTAAAAAACCAACCATTTGAATGCTTTACATCCTACTATATATAGGTTTATACAATGGGTTATGTTAGTAATGATCATGATGTTTGATCGTGGAATGTTGTTATGTCCAGGGAATGGCTAGGTTCTATGTTTCCTTCTATACCTATGCAATATATAATTAAACATTCATGCCATGTAGGAGTGGGATTTGTTGGCTACATCTAATCATTTGATTCATCTAACACATGTAACAATTTTGTTGCTCCACAATTTTTATCTGCATGCACCTGAAAGTAGTGGGTCATTCACTCGTGTAGCCTAAATCTTGATGTTGACCACTCTTGGGTTGCTAAATTATCATCCACTACCTACCAGTTGAATTTCAAGCTCGCTTTGTTGGTTGTATGCTGCATTTCTTGATGGAGAACAAAAATTTTGACATCGACAGATTTTTTGGGATTCATCTAGGGTCCGACAATGACCTGAAATCCTGCCAAATGCTTCTCTAATTTTTTGTGGCAAGTTTTTAGGACCCATTCGGGGTTCGAAAGTAGCCCAATTTTCTACCAAGCTCAACAGTTAATCAATTTTTTACAAATCTCCATGGCAAGTTTTTGGGACCCATCCAAATTCTGACAACTTGTTTTTCCACCAAGCTCAACACTTAACCAATTTTTTACACATATCTATGGCAAGTTTTTGGGACCCTTCCAGAGTCCAATAATAACCCATTTTTCTACCAAGCTGAACACAACCAATTTTTTGCACATCTTCATGAAATATTTTTTGAAATCGTCCGGAGTCTAACAACATCCTATTTTTCTGCCAAGCTCAACACAGCCAATTTTTTGCACATTGCAGTTTTTTTGGGACCTCTTTTGGAGTTTGAAAACATCTCGTTTTTCTTCCAAGCTCAACACAACCAATTTTTTTGCACATCTTCGTGGCAAGTTTCTAGGACCCATCCAAATTTTGGTAGCATCCCATTTTTTTACCAAGTCAACACTTAGCCAAACTTCAAATTTTGTATTTTGAGTTAGCTGAGACTGGCTTCCTTTTGTTGTTCATCAAAGAGGGACCAGGTACAAAACATTTAACATCCTATGGTTTTAGAACAATATTATCATTCTTAGTTACAAAAATAAATTTCTAGCCATATCACATGGGTAGATGAAAAAATAACCATAGTTAAACCCATCCAAAGGGATATTGTATACTAGAATGTCTCATCTAGATCCTCTAACAAAATACTCTTTCTTAGACTTCATTTTTTCTTTATGGAAAATTTCTTTATGCTCTAGGGAGATGGAAAGGCTTAACAAAAAAAAAACTTTTTTGAGATGTTAAAGGCATCCTTTTGGATAAATGGCCATAAGGGAGGCCTTTGCACAACCTTAAATGCATGAGCTAATAGAATAATTATGGCTCTCTTGGGATCATCTTTTTGAATAGGCTTAGTTATAAGATTTGATATTTCAATGATGTTAATTAGGCAACCTAGATTCACCCTTTGTGGTAGAGTGGAATCTATCCCATTGTATAGGGACCTTTCCATGTACTATCAACTCACATAAATATTATTACTCTAGGTGTACTTTACTTGTATGGTTTGAATTTGAAACTTAATAGATGAAAATACACCAACTATTCAATTCCAAGAAAATATTAGGTTGTAATATTCTATATGAAATTTGCATATGTATCTAGTCTTCTATTTCTATAATACTAAGGAAAACAATAATATCCTAGGAAAATTTCATCCGCAACCCCTCCACAAAAAAAACAAGAATAAAATAAAAACTTAAGATGACCTTTTTTTTCTCGAACCATATTTTTTTATCAATAAATAAATGAAATAATGATAGTGCTATAGTTAGGGCTTTGGCCTCTCTTTATGGAGCTCCAAAGTTAAAACCATGACATACCTAGAAGGGCATAGGCTCGATGGTAGCAATCAAGTGTTTGTCGATTAGCTAGCCCAATATGATGCCCTAGAGGATCAGGGGTCCCATTGACTTCATCTAACCTAATGGGCTAGGATTTATAGTGGTAACATCCAATGGTGTTACCAATTCCCCTATATAGTAAAATAAATAAATGAAAAAAATCTTTATTAGAATGTTGAGCATCAATTTTAGTATCATAATTACATATATATAAAGGAAAAGATGTATTTACTTAATAAAAATATATAAAACTCTCTTTTTAGAGAGATCAAAGTGAACAGAGCATTATAGAAAATAGAACATGAAGACAAAAAAGTACCTCATTATTGGAGTCCTAGTCATCCTCGCATATTACCCCTACCCTTATGGTTCTTGGTGATTTGACGATAATAACGAGGGGCTATATTTATAACCTAATTCTCTAATGTGTCGACCTCTTTGTTGAATTCTCGCCTTATGTGTTGATAGGATATTCTGCCAATTATCTTGCCTAGTTTGATTTTTTCTTGACTAATCTTCAGTTGTAAATATCCATAATCTTTATTTTTGGCAAGAGTTGTTATTATCAGTTTAGAATCCCTATAAAATATGACCTGAGTGATTCCTTGCTTTACCACCAATTTTAAACCTCTTTTGCATCCAATAGTCTCTACCACATTGTTAGATGTTATTTCAAAGTTGATCATGTATTTGAGCAGGATCTCATGGGGTCCTATAAGAATCAGTCCCCTATTGTTGCTTTACTAGGGTTGGACTTGGAGGCACCATCAAATAAGAGCACTAAAAAATAAATGTTAGGTGGGAAATTGTTTGGTCTGCATCCTCCCTTTGTTAGGAAAGCTTAGACATTAAGTTGGTGGATCATTCTTCTTTTTATGGGTGACAAGTCTTCTTCATACTGCTATTGATAGAAACTAGATTTGACATTTAAGACTAATTCTTCTTTTATCCTTCATATTAGAGTTATTTTTTCCTTACCTTTACCTTCAAAAATACTCTAGTTTATGTCCAACCAAATTTCTCAAATAAAACAATATGGTCTAAAGCTCTATAGGTATTTCAATAGGGGCTTACCTACAAGTTTACCTTTATATTTTTTGTTCCACTTGGTAAAACATGTGTCTATGGTTAACCTTCCAGAGTAGGAAGTGCAAAAAATATTGGTTGTTCCTAACCAAATTGAAATTGCCTTCGGGCATTCAAAAAAATATGGAAAATTATTTTGCTATTCTACATGCACCTATAAAAAATATGAGACCCTGCTATACTCATTTTTTGTAGATTATCACATGTTAATATTTTGTTTCAAGAGACTAGCTACCTGAATACTTGTAGTTTAGGTGGTGCTTGATTTTTCATACTATCAATAGTTTTTATTTGATAGGCCCAATCTGCTAATGTTGGAATCCTAGATGCACTACGTATTCCCTATTACTAATGAAATCTATCCCAAATAATCCCAATATCCTTAAAGCTATGATGGAATGTGAGGGGATATCCAGTTTAGATAATTTGATTATTCTTTGGCTTTCTACGTGATTATGCAATTCGATTGGAGTTCTCTCTCTTAATGGTGGGTTTCTTAGGATTGGAACCTCCCATGAATTAATTGACATACCAATAAATTATGTCCTATATTATGCTCTTTGTTGCAACTATATGTTTTCAAACCAACGAGGCTTTGGTAAGTTTGTCTATGTGTTTGAGCATTTGAATATCCAATTGGTTATTTACATACTTTTTAACTAGTATGCGTTGTCGTGCTCGATTGTGCTTAAGCATGTTCCAGAGAATTTTGCTCCCAGTGCTTTCAAAACTATCTCCATTTTTTATTCACAGTGCTTTCAAAACAATCTCCCAATTGACCAAGTGGAACTTTTTTTTCTTTTTGATTGCCTATCTCCTAGCCATAGGAAGTTGTGTATGATTCCATATGGCTTTTACAAAATAAACTTGAGAGCATGATATACTAATAGTTGATAGATTGGAAGAGAAACTAACACTAATTTGATCAATATTACCCTTCCCACAAGATTGATCCAACTATTACTGTAACCTTGTATCCTCCTAACCATCTTGTCCAATGTTGGGGTCCAACATTCTAAGGCTTTAAGGTGGAAGCTCATAACCATAATATTAAGATAGTGCAAAAGAGTTTGACTCTTGTTGCTGCAAAATTTTGTGTATATAACTAACTCTTTTAAGTGTTTATATGAGCCCTGATAACTTGTGTGAACCAATCTATGCATTGCTTGAATTGTCTAACATTTTTTTTAGTGAATTCGCCTAGAAGAATGGTATCATCCACAAATTGGGCATGTGTTATAGCTTTGCATCTTGTTGTAGCCTCTATCCTTGTTATTTTTCTTTCTCTTCAAATATGGTTAATTAATCTTCCAAGAGTCTCAGCTAAAATGATGTAAAGGTATGGTGATAATGGACACCCTTGTCTAATTCCCCTTGTAGCTTGAAAGATTTTTTTTGGTTCTCCATTTATTATGAGGGTTATCCATGGTTTTCTGATGCATGCTCTAATCCACTTGATGACCTGATGTGGGAATCCAAACTTTTGTAGGTTCTATTCTACAAATTGTATATTAACTCGATCAAAGGTGTTTGCCATATCAATTTTTATAAAAATTCGCTTCTTTTTTATTTTTTACTAGTGTGGAGGGATTCATGAACTATTATGATATTATCACATATTTATTTTCCAAGAATGAACCCCTATTTCTCTTCGGATATTAGTTTGTCAAGTTTCTACTTTATTCTATTGGCCAATAGTTTGGTAATAATTTTATAATAAGGGTTACATAGAAACATTGGTCTAAATCTAGAGAAAGTTGTGGTATTTTTTATTTAGGAATCAATTCTGGAAAGGTGGAGTTTATGGATCCAAGAAGCTTACCTTTCACACTAAAATCCTTAATCATGCGTAGCAGATCTTCTCTGATGATGTGTAAAAATTATTGGTAAAAGTTGTTTATGAATTCATCTGGTCTGGGAGTTTTGTCCTTTGGCAGAGCTGCTATAATCTCCTTAAGTTCCTCCATAGTGACTGGCTAACTGAGATCCTATTTGTCTTCAAAACTTAATACTATCAGTATATGTTGTAGTAGTATTCCTTGGGCATGTGGGCTTCCATTTTATCTGGAGAGCAAATCTAAGTAATGTTAATTGGCAAGTTACTTAATTTTATCTCTATTTATATAAGAGGTTCCTTCATTATCTATTTCTTTGATTGTGTTTCTTTGGAAATGTTGCATGGTTTTCAGATAAAAAATTTTGGTGTTTCTATCCTCCTTGCTTAGCCAAACCATTTGGGATCTAAGCCTTGAATGTGTTTCTTCTTCAACACTTAATTTATTGAGCTTCAAAATCAAGTCATTTCTTGCTTCTTCTTGCCATGGTTGAGGAGGATGGTCTCAATTTTTTTTTCTAGGTGTTCTACTCGTGCATCAACTGCTTCTTGTCAGTTTTACTCTCACTTTTTTTCCAACCATTTTTTATCACATGCTTCAATTTTTGAATTTTGATTTTCCACTTTTCTTGGGGGTTGGTGGATTGGACCTATTGGTTCCAAGTGTTTTTCATAAGTTCATTGAAATATTCTTTTGTTATTCATTTAGATTTGTACTTAAAATATTTTTTTTTGGGTTGTAGGATTTGACCACTATCTAAGAGAATTGGCTTATGATCTGAGATAGAGTTTTGAATGATGTGACTAGAAGTGAATGCAAAGTGTATTAGGAGATTTTCACTGATAAAAAATCTATCCAATATTTCTGTAGTATAGTTTACCCCTGCTCTTTTGTTGCTCCAAGTGTACTTCCCTTTGGTTGGTTTAATATCTTGTAAGCTTTCATCCACCATAATTTGATTGAGTAGATCTCTATTTGGATCCCTTGCTAAAATTCCCCTAACCTTCTCCTAGTGGTAGAGTATCATGTTGAGATATCCTCCTAGTATTATGTTGTCAAACTTCTTAGTGTCTAGCCATTGTGCTAAGTTTTTTCATGCTTCTCTTTTTTTGATAGGATGATTTGGACCATAAAAATTTATTACCGCTACACTAGTTCCATCTAGTAAGAGAAATTTTATTACTATCTAGTTATTGTGCTTATGTTTTAAGCTATAGAGTAATTATTGCAGGTCCCAAGCCAAATCCAGTCCTCTGAAGCTCCCATAGAATCAACAGTTATCAATTTTGATTGTATCCATATCTTCTACCATTCTATAGTCAGTTTTGCCTCTGCTATTTTTGTTTCTTGAATACATACTATTGTTGGCTTTTGCTCCTATATTAGAACTTTGAGATAGTTTTTTTAGAGGACTTCCCAATCCCCTATAGTTCCATGACATAATCTTCATTTTTTGGATTGCTTATTTTTTTTTATGAAGCTCTCCTCAATTCTAACCTATGTTTTGGATTACAAGTCTTTCTGTGCTTTCTCATTTTTGTGTTGGTTCAATTTTCTTCCCTTAGCTGCAGATTATGTGGTCGATAAGCCCCTAGGAATCACTATTTCCTCTACTTGTATTTTTTCTACTCTTCCTTTGAGTTCCCATAAATTTCTTCTCCAATTGTGTTCTTTGGTGTATCTCCTAAGATCTCTCGCAATAATCGTAGGTGTCTTCTCTTTACCTTTAGGAGCCATCACATCTAGAGAGGTTATTTTCATTTCTCTTTCATTAAGACTTGCAAATTTATTTTTGTGTTGGATGCTTTTTTTATCTTATGGTTGAGGTTGTTGCTTCTTACTTCTTGATCTACGTGATCTCCTTTTGACTTCTGGGAAGCATGGTTATTCCTTTTTTGTTTCGTGTGCTTATTTAATTGGGTGGTTCTAGGAGAAGTACCCATGCTCATAACGGGTTATACACTTGAATGATATATGCTTGTAGTCTATAGGTTGGTTATGTATCCAATCAAACACCTTTATTCCAATATGCTCGGGAAAACCCTTTTTAAAATCGACTTACACATAGATGTGTGCACATATAGTGTTATTGGACTTCAAAGGAGCCCAATCAATAAAAAATTTTATAGTGCTCCCTATTAATTCCATCAAATTTTTATTCCATAGGCATAGTGGTAGAAATGACAACCTCACCAAGACAAAAACTTCTTCAGACTCCTCTTGAGGATCAAATATCGTGATCCATGGGATCATGTAGAGTGGGATGGATCCCAAAAACCATGGATCTCCATGAAATATAGTGCTCTTGTCCATTGTAGAGGTAAATGTAATGACAAATTATCTCTTGCCTATCATCATGAATTCATAAGAGGAAACTTTACCCCCTAATGTGTGTTAATCCATTTCTAGATTATGATTGGACTAGGCCATATACCCACAAATTTGCATGTAAGGTCTTGGGATGAGGGTCGGAGACACCTCAATCATTGAAGACTCGTCTAACTTGGGCACAAAGGTACCATTTTTAGAGTGAGCAGGTGGTTTTGGATGGGGTGCTTTCCTCACTTTAAGCACTTGACACATATGATCCGGCTTCTCCTCATCAAAAGGAGACTTTGTGAAAACACAAATAAGGTCTCATTACCTGCTTGTTTGAAAAGTGAGGTTGCTTTCATCATTACAATCAATAGACTGACATAAATCACTTCCCAAAGAAGAGGTCCCTATTATTTAAAATTTCTTGTCTTAAGTCCTAGCAAATAAAATATTTTTAAAATCTAAAGCCAAAGGAGTACCATACTTGAATTGATACTCACGATATCTCTTGGTAAAAATTGATCAACACTAGGGTTTTTTGTCTTCCCCCAAATTCGTTCCTCCCCCAACCAATGAAATATTTTTCTAAAAAATAAATTCTTGTCACTTGTATTTTTCTTTTTTCTCTATACTTCACTTTACAAACCCTAGATTTATTGTGTGCACTCCATGATTCTAGCCAAACAAACTTCTTTAAACTATTGATCTTATGCACACAAAAATTCCTCCCTAGCAAAGAAAATCCTTTCACCTCTTCGATTTGATTCCTCTGTGCTTCACTTTGCAAACCCTCCACAATCCGAGCTTTCATCAACATTACAAATAGATCTTCAATTGTCACCATGCTTTCTCCACCTTTGCAAACCCTAACCTTATTGCTATATTTTTTACCAAAATTATTATTAATATAATTATATATTATTAAGGATAAAATCTATAATATATATATATATATATATATATATATTAACATTTAAAAAAGGTGAGTTAGTAGCCGAGTTGGTGTGAGGCTACCAGTTGAGGTCTGCGATCCATACCATGGGTCCATTCAACTCCGGTTCAAATCACACTGGCTACCATAAGCCCTTTTTAGCCCCCGAGGGTTAGGTGGATTGGTAAGTGCTTGTGTGGCCAAGAATTTACCAAGAAGACACCCAGGTTCAAACCTCAGGAGCATCCTGTTTACAGAGGTAGTAGTTTGATTTGAATCCTCTAAGTGCACGCCAAACAAACAATGTTGGTACGAATCTCGAGCGATCGATGGTCCCCTCCACGTTAGGTCAATAATAACGAAGCAAAATAGTTTTGGTGGAAGCAATCCCTATGGTTTGAACCCCGCACTTATCAGTTACTAAAAATAGTGTGGTTGTGACCAACTCTCCTATGTAACCAAAAAAAAACATTTAAAAATGATTAATATTTTTTTTTGGGTTACATAGGAGAGTTGGTTACAACCACTATTTTTAGTAACTAGCAAGCACCCAAGGTTTGAACCTAGCTCTCTTCTTGGTAAGTGCCTAGCCACACTTACACTTACCAATCCACCTGACCCTTAGGGGTAAAACCTTATGTTAAGGAAAACCATTCTTCGTATTCTTTAGAAGCCAGGACTTTTCGTTCCACAAGACCTGTCCCATCTGGGTATACCGTTCAAACTAGCCTTCTAAGAATTGAGAGAACTTACCTATAAAATACCTAATGCGGATTAAAAATGATTAATATTAAAACAATATAAAAATCCTATAAAACTTTTTCTTACCATAGTTATCCTATTGACACATTTAAGTAATATAAACAAATGGGTTTTCTCTAACTTGATAAGCTCACATTGATAATGATTATAAAATATAATACAAAAGGCATATACTAAAAACAAAAATGGGTTTCCTCACATTGATAATGATTATAAAATATGATAAAAATATATATACTTGGACATTTCTCATAAAAGTTTGAGATAAGATGATACCTATTACTTATATTTTATAATTTTTATAAAATATAATTATTAAAAGATTTAAAAATGTCCCAAAGAGATAAATTGGTCCAAGAAAGAGATAGATTGATTTGGTAGTGACCAAATATTTGGTCATCTCCATTTAATTCCAAAGATTGAGTCCAATTAATTTAACTTTATTCATAGATTAAAAATTATAAAGGTTGGTAAATATCCTTCCATTACATATTTTCTTTTATTTAATTAATTAAATAAATAAATAAATTTCAACTTTAACCTCAAGTTAAGTGAAGTGTTGTAGGTGAGTTGGAGAGGGTAGGGCAATCCTCCAAAGAAGATCCACCCTACCAAGGTATCCAAAATCTAGTTGATAATGTTGGTGCGCACAACTCCCGGGTAATTTTGACGGTGTAAAATTCCTGGTGATAGTTTCTCAAACGATATAAAACTCCAAATCGTGGGACGGCCTCAAAAGGTTTTTCCTAAATTCAAAAAAAAAAACTTTAACCTCAAGTTTGAGCATTTGAAGAGGTTAAAATCAGTGCCCCGGCCGTCCCCTTATCCGATCATATGTGGATGCGCCTCTCCGCCAAACGTGACATATAGTTTGTGTATATATTCTTCTACGCGGGGACCTCACCTTCAAGACGGAGGTAAACTCATGGATTGCGGGATGTTTAGCATGAACGGCATTCTTTCCAAGAGGGCGAAGATTAAACGGAGAAAGGGCGCCATGGCCGTGCCTTATCAGGAGCTGTCGGCATTCAACTTCAAGGACTCTAATAATCCATATGACCATGCGGATTATATTCACAATCAAGAGGAAGAAGCAGATGAAGAAATTAAATTTCCTAGGCCTTCCAGGGATTCGGAAGCCCATGCCCATGTCACCGTGGTTGTGGGGAAGGAGAGACGCGTGTTCAAAGTGGATCCTCAGATTATGGCTGACGAGTTATTTCAGTCTCTCCTGGAGAAGGCGAAGGCGAAGGCAAAGGCGAGAGATAATTTTGGTGGCATTATAATTTTGGAGCACTGCGATTCGATTTTATTTGAGCACATGCTATGGCTGGTGGGCAACGACGATCCATCGCTTCTGAGCTTAAATCTGGAAGAACTCATCGAATTCTACGCCCAAGATGGCAACTGAAAAATATTATCAGACATTGGTAAGAGCTTGTAAAATTCTTCATTCTGAGGGATATTGAGTTACTGTATGTGAGGGTAATTGACTCTTAATATTTCAACCTGCTAATTATAATACTCTTTCGTCTACAAGCTACTGTTTCTAATAACAAAATATTTATAATATCTGGTTTCTGATTTATTTGTTTATTGTACCTGATATTCATGATATGAATTAAGAAAAATAAGATTCGTCGTTACTGCAATGAGCGTTTTCATTCATTGTTGTCAATGATGTTATTTAACAGAAAACAATAAGCACTACGGACAACCAGGACGACAAAACCGTCCATGTTTGATTCTGTCGTGTTAAGAGGCCGAATATGAATTGCTTTGATTAGAATAAAGGTTTTAGGGTTGGCGTGCCAGTGTTCTCAAGTTTAGAATAAAGTCTATGTCTCGTCGTTACGCTATTACAAATGAAATGACATGAAATGGAAGAAATATTTAATGAAAGATATAAGGATAGGGAGTTGATAGCCAATTTGTTTATATTTTGTATTGGATTAAAAGTGTTATTTATTTTGTTATGTAATTAAAAGTAATATATTTTTTTAATTAATTATATGGAATTGAAATAGTTATATTTATATTTATGTGATATTATAATAAAGTTTAGATATATTCTTATATAATTTGGTATGATTGAACTAATTTACTTGAAAAAAAAAAATTAATATTATTTTTAAAATAAAATATATAATATTTGTTTTAGTTGATTATATTATTGAAACATGTTTATCCGTATTACAATAAAGCTTGGATATTATCAATGTATTGTTAAATGTTGAAAAATCTAACCCCCTTGAACTAACATCACTTGATTACCAATTTTCAATTGGTTATATGGTACATCGTCACCACATAGTGGTATTACAACAAAGCTTGGATATTATTGCCTTATGGCATTTTGTGTAATGTATTACAACAAATATTGGATATTATTGCCGAATGGCATTTGGTGTAATGGTAGTTGCCTAGTTATTATCATCCATGTGGTTGTGAGGTCGATTCCTCTTGTGTTTGTTCGAACGAGCGCTGATATGTAAATGTTTGAAAATTTTAACCCAGTTAAACTAATATCACTTGATAACACCAGTGGTATTACAACAAAGCTTAGATATTAGTTAAACTAATATCACTTGATAACACCACGTAGTGGTATTACAACAAAGCTTAGATATTAGTTAAACTAATATCACTTGATAACACCATGTAGTGGTATTACAACAAAGCTTAGATATTATTTATGTATAAAAATTTGGGATTGAAAAGGGCCCCAAGCTGTCCCTATTACATTAAATGTTTGAAAAATTTAACCGAGTTAAACTAATATCACTTGATAACACCATGTATGGTAATACAACAAAGCTTAGATATTATTTATGTATAAAAATTTGGGATTGAAAAGGACCCCAAGCGGCCCGTATTACATTGTCACTATATAGTGGTATTACAACAAAGCTTAGATATTAAACTAGTTGAACTAATAATCATAAGGTCTTTAATGTTCATACAATTATTATTTTTTAAAAGTTTTGTCTAAAATTTAGAATTATAATATATGGTAGGAAGATAACAAAGGTTGAAAATAATAAAATATATACTAAAATGTAAACGGGTACTAATTATGATAATGTAGGAAATGATTTTTTAATAAACCTTTTTATATATATTGGTAACATTGGAATACTATTTAAGTGGTTTGGGTATTATAAATGTAATCTATTTTAATATTATATAATCAATAAAAAAATAATGATAAATATAAATAAATGGTATGATATGAAGTGGTTATAAATATGTCAGGAATAACATATATTTAATTAAAATAATGATAAAATATAATTAAATAATTAGTGTTTAAAATTATTGTTTTTAAGAGAAGAGACCCAAGTTCAAGTCTAAACAATAATATATGCATAATTGTTAATATTGTTTGTTGTATTATTATGATATTGGAGGCCTTATGTAGTATGGAACAATAACGATAAAATATCAAGTATTTTAATAATAATACTAACTATAAGGCCCATGGGTTTCAAGGAGTGACGAATTTCATATCCTCAATATCAAGGTTTAAATCTTATGGATAAATTTTAATATTATTAAAAGGTATGATGTTAGGTATTTAAGGATAGGGATACAATAAATATAATATTATATTGTATATGGATATCATGACATGGGCCACAAATAACCCAAGGGATATTATTGAGATGGATGATGTGGATATTGTTTTTGGTTATCCTTACTTGCATTCTTTGAGTATTGTTAACATTAATGTACAAAATAAATTTATAAAGCTATGGTATGGAATTAAGAAGATAACATTGAAGGATATTTCTTAGCAAAAATCCAAGCAGAAAAAAAGTATTTATAGCAAAGGAACAAGTTGAGGAACCAAAAAAAATCAAAAGTTGAACCTAGAGAAACAAGCAGAAAAAAATTCAAGGAAGAAACAATAGTAGCAGAGTCCATGGAAGAAGCCTCAACAAAGGAAGCTCTATTAGCACACAAGGACACACCAATAGAAGGAAACAAGAGAGAAGAGTCAAAGAAAGTAGAACAAGCTCACCATCTACACCATCATGAGAGGCTACAATCATGAACACAAGGCATAGAGCAACAAAAGAACTAAAATGGACAAACATGGAGCCATAGGAGCAAAAACTATGGATATTCGAGTGGCATATTCAAGTGGCACAATAGTAACTTGGCATCATCACAAGCAACCACCAAGAAAGATTTCACTTGAATGCAGGGATGATCAAAATTAATGAGTTGTCAACATTGCTTAGACAATCATATTAATTAGTTTCTTCCTATGTGTTTCACGGACAAAATATTTGTGTAAGGGTAGAATGTTAGATACCTAGGGATAGGAATGTGGGGAATATAATATTATATTGTATATGGGTATTATGGCATGGGCCACACATAACCCAAGGGTGATTATATTTTAATATTTTATTATAATAATAAGTGGGATAAGGGAGATGAAGGGTTTAGGAAGAGGGTTATATAAAGAAGAGATATTGTCATTGTAAGCAAGTCATATCAAGTATTCTTTGTAATAGTCTTGGCTTGTGGAGTGGATGTGGAGTGATTTCTTAAACAATATTTTTGAGTGTCCTTCTACGTTAAGGGTATTATCTATCTTTGTGTGGATTATTTTTTGGAAAATATTATTTTGGATGGATGTTTGATATTTCTGCATAAATGGTGAATAATTTTCTATTAATAATAATTGAGGTTTAAAACATATGAGTTCAATTGACCAAGCAATATATGTTTAATTGTCAAGTTGTAATACCACTATGTGATCATAATGTAATACATGTGTGTGTTTCAATCCCATAGAAATAATAATGATACTAATAGCCATAAGAGTTTTCTTCTTTTTTCTCTTTGGATGATAAATCTTCACTGTGGATCTCATACCTATTAAAATTTTTATTTTATATGAGATCTATTTTATCCAATGTTATTTATATGAAAATTTTATATTTATTCTAATATAATCAAATTGATCATTTTTATAAACACTTAAATATAACATATCAATAAATTATTACAATAATTTATAGGTTAACATAAGCCATACCAAAAATCATCAAATGATTTCAATACTTATTCTAAGATACCATAAAGTTGGAAACTCATGGATGCACAAGAAGATATTACACATTTATAGCACCCTACCTTAAGTTAGACACAAGAATATAAACATAAATATATATATATATATATATTTTTTGATAAGAATATTACTTAATCAAAGTAATTTATGCAATATTAAGAAAATTTTTAGTACCTTCGACGTCTTTTGTAAAAAATATTAAAATTCACACTCTACCCCAAAATTTTTTACCTGAAATCACTCCATGATTGTTATAATAAAAATATTTTCTAAAACTCTTTGGTCATTGGTGATTCTTTGAAATATTTAAACATCCGGATTGGGACCCCTCATAAAAACCATTGCTTTAACCTTACATTTTAAATTCCCAATGGTTGGGTGCATTGGTAAGTTCTAACACTTACTAAGAAAAGACCCAGGTTCAAACCTTGGAAGCAAGCTCGTTTGGGGCAAAGGTAGTAGGTTGTCCTGACTCTACTAAGTGTGCGCCATCCCGATGACGAAAATTCTAATATTGAGCCATTGGTGGTCTCCTTCACATCATATCGTTAATAACGAGGTGTAGGGGTTATAAAGGCAGCTCCAAGAATTTGAACCCAGTTCTGGTACTAGAAAATAAAGGGAAGTTATCGATTCTCCTATGTATAAAAAAAATCTTTAAACATCCTAATTTAATTTTTTTTTAAACAAGATACAAAATATCTTTTGATCAAACATTTGAATTTATTAAGAAATATTCATAAATTGAATATGGATCTCTTAAATATGTTGTCTTGAACTTTGGGACCAATAGGTACAAGTGTGTAGCTATCTTCATGCTTAAAATTAAATATTGATATGTGAAACATCTAGTTAACAAGTGGGTTTTGATTAGATGGTATGTGAAGCATCTAGTTAACAAGTGGGTTTTGATTAGATGGTATGTGAAGCATCTAGTTAACAAGGGGGTTTTGGTTAGTTGGTATAAATCATATTTTGAAAAACTAGAGATTTGGTCATTCAAATCATTTCTCTCTCAAGTTATAATGAATTAATATTGGATCATGAGGTATTGCAATAATATTGAAACTCAAAATTAGTCTTCCCGTGTTATAAATATCTAAACTTTCTCACAAACGTATTGAGATTAAATAAAATCTTACTAATCTCCCTATATTAAACAATCCAAAAGGAATAAATATATACATTGTTGTGAATGATATAAATATGAAGGTAACTTTAAGTAATATGCCGTGTCATAATATGTGAGAATCTTCAATTCACATGAAGCAAGTTCTTCAAGACTAATAAAATTATGCCAAAGCCTTAAAATTTTGCTAAACGGTGTTGCATCATGTAGTTTTTCATAACTTGTATCACATTTTTAGTGTTATCCATGATGATATTATTAAACTCTTATCACTATCAGGTATTTCAATGTTGCATAGACACCTAATGATAATATTATTGAGAATTCAAGCTACATATCACTAAGTGATAATGATTCCATAACATATTTGGGTTATATCATAGAATCATGATCTATAAATCAATAATCTACCTTGATAATAGGCTTGTAACCTTCCATGATTATATATACAAGTAGTGGCCAAATCATGCAATGGAACTATGATTTCCAATATTTGGTTTAAAATGTGATCCTCTTGGTAACAAATATCTATTGTAAGCATATCATATTTTGTATCACTAATATAACTAAAAAATAGTTTGTATCCTTTCATACCAATATATATAGATCCTTAGTCAACTTGAATTGTAGATAATCTAAGATTTGTTGAACTTTGTACTTGAAAAAGATACACATTCTATCACTATCTATTAGAAGTGGTCAATTTAAAAATTTAATCATTTCCATGGAATTTTTTTATCATGAAACTCATAGAGTGTTTTGCTTATCTTTACCAACCTCAATACATCCCTTCATTATCTCATAACAAAAATAATAAGATAAATTTTCCATTCATATCTTTTATATAATCACTATAAGAAGTTTCCACAATTCACTCAAATGAGAAACAAGTACATGTCCTAATAATGTAAAAATGTAATTCATACTTTAAATTTGAAATTTTGAATTTTATATAATTCGTCCTCTTGATCAAGCATATCATGGATCACAATAAAATGATCATTTATACCAAAAAAAGGGTAATGGTTGATGCACTATATTTAAAGTATTTCTAAAGAAGTTGAATATCTTAATACTATGATATTGACATTGTTGTTACAATTGCTTGCATAATAGGACCCCCTAGTAAGTCTTTTAACCCATTTGATTATCCATTAAGAAGTAGATGTTCTTAAATCATGATAATTTATAAATTCTTGCAACTTGATTTGCTTGTCTCTTCAAGATAATATGAATATGTTGATGAGGACGCTATCAATAATAATAATGTTAGTAAATGATCCAATCTAGCATGGATGTGCTCTAGATATCATTAGATGTGTTGAAATATCATATAATATATCTTCATCAATCAAGGTTGAGATCTTAATGCAATCTCTTGTGTATGCTTATGGGGTAACATTATATTATGTTAAATGACGCTTAATGTATTAACCTACATACCATTATTAGCCTTGTAAAGTTAAATTTATTATACCCTAACATTAATATTGTCTTGGTTAAGTTATGTAATTAATTATAATTTATTTATGTAATTATAACACATCTTGAACAAATCCATTTCATCGGTGAGATCTTTATATTGATCATTAGTGTTAGGTACCTAAGGGTATCTTCTCATCTTCATGTGTAATTGCTCTTTTATTTCGCTCTTATTCCTCTTTGTTATGTGATTTGAGTAATGATTTTTTTAATTTATTTTAACAAATATGAAGCAATATTAATTGGTTATATAGAGGAATCTTCTTAAGACACTCATCCTCTTCTTTTGATCATCAGGGTGAATTAATATTTGATAGACCATAAGTCAAAGTGGCATAAGAAATGATATATGGAAAATTTTAGTTTTTTAAATTTGAAAAAGTGTGGCATCCTCTCTTTACCTCAAATTCAACTAACAAAATTATTTTTGTGTTTATATACTACATGTTTAATTTTTATAGTACCCTTTGTTCATCGTTGATTTACCCTACTATCTAGGGATAATGAATTTATTTGGATACCTAAATGTTAGAAATACTTTGATACCATGAAGGAAAAACTAATTTCAACACTAGTCCTAAAATATACAAATTGGAAACTACCATTTCATATTTATATCAATATTTTGACACTAGATTGGGATCCTATCTTAGACAAAAGGAAGACAAGGAGACCTATGTCATTTATTAGAATAAAAAAAAAACTTTTAAAATATAAACTAAACTATGTAGTTACTAAAGATAATTTTTTGTAGTAGTACATGCTATTAACAAATTTTGCCATTATATTATAAGTTATCTTATTTTTGTGCATAGTAACTATGTTGCAATCAAGTAATTAATGAATAAAAATATTTTAAATGGTAGGATTATTAGATCATTATTACTATTGCAAGAATTTGATATTGAAATACTTGAAAATATTAAAAGAAATAATGTTGTTGATTTTTTATTTCTAGGCTTCCAAATAGTTTAGATGACTCTCTTCTGGAGGATACATTCCTAGATAGAACCTTTTTATAGTATTTGTAAAGATGCCATGGTTCATATATTTGGATAATTACATCACTATGAGAAAAGTTCCCCAACACTTTTCCCCTAAGGAGACTTATAACTTGATCAAGCAAAGTGTTCCTTATACATGGATAAAATGACATCTCTTCAAAATAAGACCAAATTATGTTATGAGAAAATATGTTGAAGAGGATGAGGTTTTCAACATCCTGCAGGCTTGTCATGATGAACCTTATGGAGGATACTTTACCAATATAAGAGCAACTAATAATATTCTAAATTTATGTTACTATTGGTTGACTTTATTTAGAGATGTTAAGGGTTATGTAACTTGTTGTGATTAGTATCAATGTATATGAAGACCTACTAAGTCATATAAGATATCATTATAGTCATAATTATCAGTCAAAATATTTGAGAAATAGGAATTGGATTTTATGGGTCCCATTGACTTACCTTCCAACTAGGTTTACATCCTTTTATGTATCAATTATGTTACAAATAGGTAGAGGTAAAAGTACCTAAAAATGCTAGGGATAAAAAGTATCAAAACTTTTGTATGAAGAAAATTTTACATGGTATGGTGTACCTAGAGAATATATCACAAACCAGAGACCATAATTTACTTCTAAAGTAATATAAGTATTGGAAAATTTGCCATAGAAATTCCACTCCTTACCATCTACAAGAAAATGGACAAGTGGGAGTAGGGAGCTAGAAAATATTCTCACTAATATGGTTCAGATTCATCACAATGATTGGGTCAATTGTCTAACAAAAGTAGTTTAGGTCTACTAGACAACATGGAAAACTAGCATAGGATTCACATCATATGAGCTTGTGTATTAAAATATGGAATTTATACCTATTGGGTTTGAAATTAATACTTTAAGTACAACTTTTGAGCTAGGGATGGATTTTTTTGAAACACAAAGGCATAGTATAGAACAACTCAATACTTTGGATGGAATTTGAGAATAAGCGGTCTTTCATATAGATATAATATAGTAACAAAGGGCCATGTGGCATGATCACTTCATTAACGAAAATAAATTCAATAGTTGAAATTAGACACTACTCTACAAATCTTAGTTTACGAAATTCAAAGAAAAACTATGACATTATTGTTTAGGGCCTTATAAAATCGATATCATTTTTTATAATGGAGCAATCAAAATATGAACAATTGATGAAGAAAAGATTCTACTTATGGTTAATGGTCATTAGCTTCAACTCTACTAGAAATCATTGGCTAGGGATGATTTTATGGCTCATAGTTTATTTCAATCTCATTTTTATAGTGAAAGTAGACTATCCTACAACCAACATTGTAGTTGACTGATCCCATGTGTAAGCCCATATTGGGCATTGTCAAGGGGGATAATTTAAAAAAACCAGCTTGTTCACTAAAAAAAGTGATGGTGAGAACCCGAAAAACCAAAAAATACAAAAATATATTTCCTATAGATTCTTTATGATGCTCATATACTAATTCAACGAATATACACTCACCAAATTTTTAAGTAATTCAAATATAATATTGTGATTTTTGTAAATGTTATTCTTTTATATTCTTTTATACATGTATAAAAGAAAATTATCACTTATATATATATATATATATATATATATATATCCTATGGGATATTCCTATAGTTTCTAGGGTTTCTTATAACCGACAAACCCCACTTCTCCTATCCATTTCTTCCATAGTACTTCTTGCCAATTGTCCACCTCTTTTCTTCCATGTGCCATTTTTCCTAATTGTCTTTCAATTAGCATTGTATTTTCATGCATGCTCATTATCTTCAAAATCCCATCGTGATCCTATAGAATCTTTGTAATAATTGGTGACAATCGAGGATGGCATCATAATTAAGCAAAGGAGCAAACATCACAAGAGGATATGTCATTGGGACATGATGGTAGGAAAACCTATCAGATATTTACTATAGACACATGATGGGAAGGATAGGTCATCACACAAATATGGTAAATAAGACTAGTCATTATAGTTTTTGAAAACACTATTAGCTAGCTCACCTTGGCCACATGAGTGGTATATGTGCCTATGAATTACATGACTATGAGGTGATTGTCATAATAAATACCAATAATTACCTAATTTTTTTAAAACCTAAGGTATCATTTCCATATATGGACATGTCTTGAATAAAAAAAATCAGTGGGAAGGGTTGCAAAGTAATTGCTTGAGCAACAATGGGGTATAGACAAAAGCAAAGAGAACCAACGGATATAAAAAAATCAAAGAAACCTATAGGTGGCTTAGATTTTTGAAACTATGGGATGGATGAGGTTATTTAAGCACCTGATAGAGCATCATGAGGGAATATCCCTAGAATTTTCTAGGTCAGTGTAGGAAAACTTAGTGCAGATTTGAAATAGTAATTTCCTTGTTATAGATAATTCTATTATAGAAACTATGGGATTGAGAATTGAAGGAGACAAATATTATAAAACTAAAGGTGAATTCTATGGTACTAGAGGTACTTCCTATGGGTAGGTGAGGAGGTCAATATCATGCCAAAGGGATCAATTAGACTTCACTACTTGCATCCTAGGATGAGATCACCCTCCATATTTGAAGTTACATTACTTTTGAAGGATACCATGAATATTTTTCATATAGTTTTATCTTATTCCTTATATCTACCATGGGAGAAAAATTGGTCTTCCCTATTTCCTTTTGAAAAAATTATAATATATGGCCACTAAGTTTCAAGCAGATAAGAAAACTAGTATTGTACATTATAAGTTGATTCAATTGTTGGTAAAGAATTTCATAACCAAGCAGAAGCCGAGGGTCACCTAGGCATAGTTTATAAAAAGATATTGGAAACTATTATAAAAATAGATCCAAAAATATTACAGTGTTTGTTGCAACCCATGGTTCTAAAATGAAGAATAAGGAATTTCATAGGTGTTTAGAATCCACAAGAACCTCAATGCCCAAGAAAAACTGAGTCATGATTGTAAGCCATGATGGATAATTCTATAGCATCCACTATGGATCCCCCCATCAATATATCAATTATGGATTTTGAACCAAAGGAGGATGAGGATCCAAGTTATTCTTTGAGGCATGAATATGTAATAATAGAAATCAATACTAGAAAGCAAAGGAATCCCTAGAAAAGACAAAACAAATATCCTCACCATGGTCCCCCTAAAGGAAAACACAAAATGTGTAAAACAATTATTAATATGGACCCCATGAAAACACTAGTAAAAGTAGTTTCATAAGAATTTATAGTGATAAATTCATAAGGATTTTAGCTAGGATAACATGAGCAACCTCGACCATAGTTAGAATAATTGGTATATTAGGAGGAACTTAAGGAAGTGGAGGCTAAAAAACCTTAGTCACTTAAGAAAATTGAAGAATAAAAACTTATGGAGCTTGTCAAGGATGATGAATATCAAGTTTTAAAACCTAAAAGATAATTGAATGAAAGAAATACTACAAAAATTCTCCCACAAGAGGCATACAAGTAACTTGTAATATAAATGGAGTCCACATAAATTTATGAGAGTTCTAGGAATCCCATAGTTGCATCAAAGGTTGCAAGAATAATATCTAAGGATTTTTTTAGAAATAATTAATAAAAATATTTGTAGAGTATGAGAAGAGTTAGCATAATCCAAGGATATTGAAGCTAATCATTGAAGAAGTTAAGATAAATATAATAGAATCTACAACTGTAGTTGATTGCCATAAATGGGGAGGTTTCTAGATAGATAGCAAAAATAGAACCTTGTAACTAGGGGTATATTTTTTTGTCCAAGTATGAGAAAGACTTGAAGTCCACTAAGGATACCTTTAAGAATCGAATAGCAAAGCAACATGATGAACTTGCAAAGGTGAGAAAGAAAATAAAAATAGCCATCAGTAAGAAGAGAAAGTAGAGGAAAGAGGTGAAGATCAATTAATTACTATCTACCACAGTCACACTCTTGAAGGAGATGGTTGGATATAAACATCCTCCAAGAGTCTACTACTTATACTTGAGGGGGAAATAGTTTTTCCTGCAAATCAAATAGATAGGTGAAGATTAGCCCTTGGACAATCTAGATCCATTATCACTTATTTAGGCTTACTTTTCTCTTCCTTCAAAGTAAAAGAAGTTTTTTGTGAGTTTTATTTGTACTTTATTTTGTTAAAATGTACTATTGAAAATGTAATCTAACTTATGGCCAATGCCAACATTGTGTGATGTAATTTTAAATAGGCCTATGGGCAATCATTGTACAATTGTATTGAATTTAGTATATTATTTTATTATATAAACCTTATGAGCTATGATTGAGCTTATTATGGTTAAACCCATATTATAACTTGTAATTAACATTAATCCCTCTTATTATATTAGCTTAGGTTAAAATCATTTATGTATTTGGGGTTTTTGTATTGGTATAAATTCCCCCACCAATCCATCCATTATATTAGTTTTGTGATTCTTATCTATAGAACATAGTAATTATTTATGGTGACTACAGGTTTCCACTATATATTTTTCTATTTTAACATTTTTTATGCATTCTATATAATATTTGAGTGGGTGGATTACCTTTGGTGATTTAAAGAAATAGGTGTAAATTCTAGATTGATATTTGTTGTCACCTTTGATTATCACAATCACTTATTTTAGGGGCAAGATGCACTTGACAATTATGCCTCACATGGAGTGACACAACAAGGTAGATTTGAAAGCTTGGGAAGTGGATCAATCGAACTTCCTCTAGGGGTTTTTAAAAGGTTAAATCCTCTTAAGATCTGAACTTCGATGCTCACTTACTCTAACCTAACCTATCTAGCTTTCACACAAAAAGGAAAAGGAAAGGAAAGAAAAAACATAAGAAACGAGGAAAATAAAAAGGAATTTTGGAAGTATTACATTATTTGGTACCTTGCATGATTAATGCAAAGACCATGTAAATAATTTAGTCTAGAGTATGTTTAATATTTGAGTATATAATAGGTGTCATTTAAGTGTGGAGTTATGTAAGTGAGGTGTCATGTTAGTAAGTGTGAATTTATGTAAGTGAGGTGTCATGTTAATAAGTGTGGAGTTATGAGTTATGTAAGAGTTTATCATTTAGTGCAATCATGAGAGTCTTTGTTCATATGTGGATATGTGGAGAAATTTATTATTATGTGATATTTCTCATATGAGAAATATGAAGTGTTATATCTCCCATGTGTTTGAGGAGATGAAAGGTTTGTGTAAGTGTAAAGATCAAGAGTCTTGTGAATGTGATGATTCTCATATACATGGGTATTTATTGAAGATAAAACATTATAATAAGTGGTAGAATAAACATTGTATTTCATTGCATTGCTTAAGTAGATATTTTAGTAATATATTCAGTGTGTTATTATTCATTGATGTTATGGATTGAATCTTGTGAATTTTTTGTGTTTATATATTGTGAAATCCTATTTTAATAATATTGGATTACTAACAAGGAAAAATTGTTGTCTTTTGAAGCCTTACTACCACAAAATATCACAGGTTATCTCATAGGTCCTAATATAAAATAGCCACAATATTAAAGGTCAATAATAATAATAATAATGACTAGAATATAAATTACAAATTAATATGTATATCAAGGCTTATATAATACTGAAATAAACATTCATTTATATAATCAAATATGAATGTAAATAGCCTGAATCATTCATGAACTATGCATGAAGAAAACTTACAATATTAATTGCTCAAAATGTATACAAGCTTTATTGCTCCTCTTCCTATTACAACCAAATGATATGAATTATCTTGATTTATTTCCTATGGAGCATTGTCTCCATAATATAGCCATAGTGATATGACTCTTCAAGTACTAGACTATTTCTCTCCATATGCCAAGTATCATGACTCTTGGCTTATCAACTTTCCACTTGCATACTATATGGACACTTGAATCTAAGACACTTGCACACATGACTCTTACACTTCTACATGCACTCCTAATATAGGACACTTGTGCACATCCTCAAATTACATATTTGCACTCTTACATACAAGACACTTGTGCATATTCTCTCAATATACATTTGCACTCTAACTTACATGACACTTGTGCATTTCCTACACATTGACACTTACATAAAAGGGGAAATATAAATCACACTCTAAACTATAGACTCAACTCTAATCTATTACATATTTACAAATGTACTATGAAGGTACCATGGGGGTACATTGGCATGTACATAACATACTCACACTTATTTATGTGACACATATTATATACTCAAATATTAAACTCACACTCTAAACTAAAATATTTACATGACTAGAACATTTACATGGTCCAAATAATGTAATAGTTCCAACACCCCTCATATTACATTATTTGATATGAAGGTCTTTTACCTTCAAGTACTTTTATTTTCTTGATGCATTATGGCTTGTTCTAATGTTGGTACTGATTTTGGTTTAGGCTCTAAGTCTATCCTGTTGATTTATCACTTATACTTTTGATTAAGTCATCAAAGTATATATTTTTCAACTTTGCTAATGTCTTATCATGTTCCTTTTCCGTAAGAGTTTTGTGTTCAATAAAATAACTCTTCTGATATCCTTATTTTGTTACAAGCTGGTCTAAATGTATTTGTGCAAGTGTTATTACATCCAAAGCAAATATATCACTTTTGAACGGTTCTAAGAGCTTCAATTTTTTTTAGTATTTTGATAAGACATATTTTATTGCCATTAATAATTTTAAATTCTATTGTTCTTCCTCTATCCAATAGTTATGACACTAAAATTAGATTATTTGTTATTCCAAGAACATAAAGCACATTTTCCAATGTACATTCTAAATACGGTAGACTAAGTGTAACATTCCCTAACCCTTGTACTTGATAGATTTTATCATCCACTATCTTAATTGGTATACTTGGTTTTACTTGAATGGAATCAAACCAATATAGGTTGTTTGTCATATGATGGCTAGCTCCTAAATCAATGTACCAAAAATTATCTTCATATTCAATTTTTTATTTTGTTTGAAGTTTTGGTGTTTCATTGTATCATAGAACATGTTTGTGACAATATATTCTCTATTTTTGAAAATATTTCTTCATGATATTTGCCTCTTTGAACATATGTGATTTTGAAAAATACCTTTTTGATGCACTCATTTTTGTTCTTTCAACAATAAATTTGTAATTCTTTTGTTCACACAAATTTCTTCTTCAAAATTAATTTCCTTTGATGTAGAATTTCTTATTACTCCCAAATTTTAAAAAAAAAAAATTCTCAATATAATTCTCTTCACTTTATTTTCTTTAATTTATCAATTTCAAATTTGGTATTCTTCTTCAATAGATGGTATTAATTCTTTGTAGAAATACTTTTACACTCTAAATTTAATATTTCTTCTTTTCTTCAAATAATTATATTCTCTCTTATTCAATTTTCTTCAATCCTTTTTTTTAATAAGCTATGTATGGCTTCTATTGGGGGCCACTCCCATTACAAAAACAAAAAATTACATTGTCCCACAGGGCTAGGTGGATTGGTAAGTGCTTGTCTGGCCAAGCATTTACCAAGAAGACACCTAGGTTCAAACCTCGGGGTAGCCTATTTGCAAAGGTAGTAGTTTGATCTGAATCCTCTGAGTGCACACCAGACTGACGATGATGGTACAAATCTCGAGTGATCGGTGGTCCCCTTCATGTCAGGTCAAAAATAACGAGAAAGGATAGGTTTTGTGGTAGCAGCCCCTGTGGTTTGAAACCTGCACTTGTTGGTTACTAAAAATAGTGTGGTTGTGACCAACTCTCCTATGTAAGCAAAAAAAATACATTTCTAACAAGTTAATTAAAGCATACCCATCTTTGTCTTTCTATCAAATATATTCTCCATCTTCCTCAAACTCCTAAGTTTCCATAATCAACTCTTTTTTAAAGGAACTAACAACAAGAAAAACCCTTACATGACACATAACTCCAATAGATAAAAGGAAAATAAACATAACAATCATCCATCAAAGAGGAAATTGGTTTGATTATTTTTCTTCTGTAGTAGATGTTCTTCCTCCTTTAGAGTAGTAAGATCTAAGAATACATTTTTGCACTTCAAGCTCTTGAGGTAATATCTAGTTGTAACATATTTTGTAGGATATTCATTTTCAAAAAACTTACCGTCATCAATTGTTTCATAATTAGCTTCAAGAATACCATTTGAGGTGCTAATATTTTCCATGAAACCATCTGGATGGTCTTTAGTAACCATTTGGATTTTATCAATGATTTGATTCAAATTCTTCTTTTGGGGTTGAGTCTTTTGTTTCTCATATGATTCCTACTAGATAATTGATGCATCTGGAGGATGAGCTTCTTTCTTTTGAACTGGTACATTTAAAGGTTTCAATTCATTCACATGCAGGGCCTTCTCCTCCAACAAGGAGGAATTATATCATGATCGTATTACTGGGTATCTTTTCTTCAGGTGACCATATTGCCAACAACCATAACATCTTAGGAAGAAGTTTTCCTATTCAACATTTTGGATCCATTCCCATTTGCTTGAGGAGATATTAATGGATTGAGGCCAAAGAACTAAAACATCCATCCAAACAACCAATCTTACTTTACTCATTCATTTTACTGGATAATTTTTTCTCTGTTTAGGAATCCATATACTGGAATGAACCAATGGCATTACCAATTTTGTTGAATATCTTCTTTCCCTAAAACTCCACAAGGAGAGCATAAAGAGTCACCCAAACTAGGAATCCATTAACTTCTTCTATAAATGGGTTGAAACTAGGAGTCCAAGGTCCCATATAGACACCCCTTTGTTTGAAAAAACAACTATATATATAGTTAATTACCCTAACTCTATCCACTAAATTAAAAAAGGAAACAAAAAAGAAATTTTTGGGTAGGAGAGTTACTTGGAATTCTATATTGGTCCACCAATTTTTAATGTATCCTTTGAGCTCCTCCAAGCTTAGTATTTTGCCCTCGAGTTTATAGATAATTGTTCAGGCTTCATGACCAATTAGATCCAACCCAAATGAAATATTGATAGAGGGCAGAGTTTCATACACCTGTCAACCCAAAGACCCCTGATATATATTTCTTCTAACCGAAGAGGCTTTCTCATAGACTAAAGATATAGTTTATGAACAACCCTCTTCCTTAAACACTTGATTGCACCTAGGGTTTGCATCCCTATCACAAATATCATACCCAAATTTATCGCTTTATTCCATCGCTTGACTGCACCTAGGGTTTACACCTCTTTCGTGAAGACTTTGTTAATTCAAATTTCTTCAATCTTCAATTTATTTCAATTTTATTTATTATTTCTTTCTCGCTTTATTCCATCACTTGACTGCACCTAAGGTTTTTCCTCTAGTCTTTATCTTTTTTTTTTATTGGTAAAATGGGTTTTGAAAGGATCCCGTAACCTTTTACAAAAATATGAAGGTTGGGAGAAGAGATCCCAACCAAAAATTAGTTGAAGAAATAGATCCTTAATGGGTTGTTGGAGAAAAATAGCTAAAACAGAAGAAGAGAATCCCAAGTAGGAGCAAGAGAAGAAGCCACACTAGATGAGAAGAGAAGCCCTCATAGATACAGTAGAAGAAAACCTCATAGGTAAACACAAAATTGAAAAGGGTTTTTTCATATAGGAGAAAACCTCACACCAATTTGAAAAGGGTTTTCCCACACAGGAGAAAAACCTTAGATTTAGAAAACCATCCACAAATGAATAAGGACCATCTACAAGAAAAATAGCACCATCCACAAAATGAAATAGGACCATCCATAAACCAAATCAGGACCATCCTCCAAGGAAACAGGACCATCTGCAAACCACATAGGACCAAACACAAATGAATCAATACCCACCGCAATAGAAAATATACCACCCAAAAATAAAATTGGGTCATCCGCAAACCAGCCCAGGGCCATCCATAAACCAACACTAGACCATCTACAAGAGCCTCCATGCGATATCCCAGAGAAGAATAGTGAAGCACAATCGAAGATAAAACTTGGAAAGAGGATGCCTAGATTAGTAAGAAACCCTAACCCAACCACCACCGAAGAAACCACAAAACCCTTTTACAATACAAAGAAGCACATGGTCCCCTCCAAGACCAATAAAATATGAGAAGGAATCCAGTACAAACCCGTGGACATGAGCCCCGAAATGCTAGCCATAGGAAACACTCAACTATGAATTTGAGGCTTCCCCAAGCTCAGAAAAGGTAGTGAGTGACCATCCTTCCAAGCATATCAAGAGAAATGCATCTTTTGAAAACCTCGAAATGCCAACCACAAACCATGAACAATGGAAAACTCTCAACTAGGAACAATCGGGGCCTCCCCCAAGCCCACATAAACCAGAGAAAGACCATCCCGACAAGTAGAACAAATGAATCAAAGCCACCAAAAACCCTAAACCACCAGCCACGAATCACAAACCATGGGAAACACTCAGTTGATAAACATCAGGGCCTCCCCTAAACATAGAAAAATCTAGCGAATGACCATCCCGATAAGAAAAATGAAAGAATTACATTCCACTTCGATGCAATGCCAATATCTGGAGAGGAATAAATATTTTCACCTATAGGAAGTAAAGTGCATGGCCCCATCCCATGGCCAAAGAAAAATTTGTAGGGAAGAGCTCTATAAACCCCCCAAACTTAACAAAGATGGAAATCCCCACACTGTGACCAAAAACTCAGTTTTGTCTAATCACGCAACAACACCCATGAAGACTTCTTGGAACACCTCAACAAGAAGCAAAAAATGTCTTGGAGATCCTCCAAGCACCAAGCAGTGGTAGGAAAGGCCAGAAAATCTAGGAAAACTAGGAGATATACCTGGAATTCCTTAGTAAAGCAAGATATCCGCCTGATAATCCTAAGAAGAGCCATAGAGGGAGCAAGAAGATGAAGATGTGATCTCCCACCTAGAGTAGAATGTATCTTTATCTTGCACTGAGGCACCTCCTTAGCACGCTACGAATCCACCAGAATAAAAGGATATCTGCCTCTTTTATCCTGGGATACCTTAAGAGGAAGCAAAAAATGTCTTGGAGAGAAAGCAATGGTAGGAAAGACTAGAAAACCTAGGAAAACAAGGAGATATACCTGGAATTCCTTAGAAAAGCAAGAGATCCACCTGAGAACCCTAGGAAGAACCAAAGAGGGAGAAATAAGATGAAGAACACAAGCTTATACTGAGAGGGGGGTGAACAGTATAAGACCACTTTTTACTTTTCTTTTCAATTCAATATTATGCAGTGTATAGATAGCAGTATCAATAGCAATAATCAAAGCAATACACAAAACACCATCCACAAAAGTGACACAACAATTTACGTGGTTCACCCAATGCGGGCTACTCCACGGAGAAAATATTTTGCTAAAACTTTCTCAATCAATCTCTTGGGAATCCTTCCCAATTACAATGTTTATGGACCTCTGTCCAAAGGAGATGTTGATCCCCTAAATCTCAAGTTCGTGGATCTCTTCCACAGGAGAACTCTTTCCCCTTCTGCTCTGGCTAGTGATCTTCTAGAAGACTCTGTCTCTCTACTGCACTGACTTGTGGATCTCTCTCCACTTGAAGACTCCTCACTCAGATCTATCTTCAATTGTCCTGGTTGTTGGATCTCTATCCACTGAGACTCTGTCCTCTATACTCTGTCACCTCCAAAGCTCTATCAATAGGCTCACTCAGAACCTCTTCAAATCTGCTCAATAGGCTCACTCAGAACCTGCTCAAATATGCTCAATAGGCTCACTCAGAACCTGCTCAAATCTACTCAATAGGCTCACTCAGAACCTGCTCAAATCTGCTCAATAAGCTCACTCAGAACTTGCTCAAATCTGCTCAACAAGCTCACTCAAAACTTGTCCAAATCTGCTCAATAAGCCTCTAGGACTTGCTCAAATTTGCAAATTCAACAAGCTCACTCAGAACTTGTCCAAATCTTCTCAATAAGTCCTCTCTAGGACTTGCTCAAATCTGCATAGCAAGCTTTCACAAAAGCTTACTCAAAATCAGTCCACAAGCCTTCTCAAAGACTTGCCTCAAATCAGCTCAACAAAATCTCAACTCAATCTCATAGAAGCATAAAGAGAATTGTTAGAGACTCAATATGTTCTATACTCAAATCCCAATCTCAACTCAAATCAATCTCAACTCAGCAATCTCATAGAAGCATAAAGAGAATTGTTAGAGACTCAATATGTTCTATACTCAAATCCAATTTCTTTCTCAACTCAACTCAAATCAGAATATAGAATAGTTTGTTTTATGGAACTTGAACAACCACTTCACACAATCACTTGACTAGGCTCAAACAACTCTACTCAACCAATCACCACAAGGAACAACTCTTTCTCACAAACCCTAGTCCAAACATGTATCAACCAACTCAAAATGTTTCCAACAATGTTCAACAACAAATCTCACATAACAATGATACTCATGTTCTTCTCTAACTCAAGTTCAAGTTCTTTGCACAACCAATGGGCTTCAACAATAATGCTTATAAAACATTCTTCACATAACAATGATACTCATGTTCTTCTCAAACCCTAACTCAGGTTTTTCACACAACTAATGGCTTCAACAACAATGCTTATAAAACAAGGTTTTAACCATAACTCTCAAACCAGAAATCCTTGAAGCATTCAACCAACAACTCTCAAAAGGAAACCACAATCAATCCTTTTCACTCCAATGATATTTTTATAAATCAACCACCCAAATAAATTAATGGAGAATATTGCCCATACCTTTTTGATGCCAAGAAGTTGTCCACAAAATCTGCCACACTCAACACACTTTCTTTTTCCAATCTCAACAAGGGTTAGTGGACTTCAAATAATAATCACAAGATAAAGTATAACTCAATTTACACCTTTTTACTCCAACTCAATAATCACATCCACCAAAGTCCATCTATAGAAAAACCCTCTAAAAATAATAATCAATAAGTCACTATTATAATTTCCACTTTATTCAAAACCCTTATTTCTCCTAAAATAATGCTCTCAAAAATTCAAATCAATACCATAAGGCTCAAATAATCATCTATGGTTTTCACCAACAAAATAATTATTTAACCTTTTAAACACAACAAAGGTTTTACAAAAATAAAATATTTTCTAACCCTTATCACTCCAAACTTTAGAGCATTCAAACAAATTTTAATTAAAAAATTGCATACCTCCCTCAAGGTGTTTTGACCCCTTGACCTGCCTCACCGTGGTCGCCTTAGCCATGGCTAAGGTAGCCAAATGAGCTACCCGCTCATTCGTAATGCAAAAGGGACATGACTTCCCTTTATATGCTATAGGCCCACGTGCCTTAAATAAACTGTGCGCCCTTGGCGCTTCCACCACAAAGCACAACAAATGAACCTTGCCAAAAATTGAATGCACGACCTTGTGCTACCAAATGCCTTTGCGTTGCCCGAGTTGCCAATAGGCCACACTACCCAAGGTGACTTGGGTTTCGCATGCCGTCCGATTTATTCATTGCTTCTACCACTTAAACCTTTTTCGCATGAGCTCTATTCGCTTTCCGACAATCGCATTAACAACAAGAGCAAGGATAATTTAAATTGAAGAATTTAATGGCATATATATATGCCTTCCCTCTGCTTGGAAACGTCGGTGCTTCCTCATGACGTCGATGGATAAACTTTTACTTTTAATTTTAAAATTTAAATTTAAATTTTAAATAATTTAAAATTTAAACTAAATATTTAAAATTAAATATCTCCATCATCGGGGCACCTTTTTATGAAACAAAGCAACTTGGGTTTTAAGAAAAACATTTAAATTATGATGGTTTTAAATAAAATTAAAATTAAATATCTTCATCATCGGGGCACCTTTTTCGATGAAACGAAAAGCCAACTTGGGTTTTAAGAAAAACCCATTTCAAATCTGCCATCCATGGTTTTAAATAAAAACCCTTTGCTAAGCTTCCCTTGAAGCTCCTTTTTGGAACCAAATGCCATGCATCCTTTTGATCAAAACCTTTGCTTCTCATGAAGCTCTTTGTGGAGAAAATCATAGTGCTTACTTGCATAGGTCCTTTTGACATCAATGACAACTTTTTAGCTTAGGGACTCAAAATGTCCAACAATCTCCCCCTTTGTCATTGATGGCAACCCATATTCATTTACCAAAATCTGACCTTCTTTTCTGCTCCCCTTAGGACTTTGCTCCCCCTGGCTCAATGCTCTCTCAAATATCAAATCTCTCCCCATATCAAAAAATCTCCCCAATATACAAATCTCTCCCCCTTTGTCATCAATGGCAAAGGGTCACCTTTGGGGCTCGAGGCTAAGAATGAGCCTCTTAGCTTAGCCCCTCCCCCACCTCCACATGAGGTGGTTAATTCTAGGGTGGGAGTATTTCTACTCCTCGAAAGCATAGATCTATGCTTTTATCTTTCTCTCTTCTTTTGTTAGTTTTCTGAATCCTCTCACTATTTCTTTCCAAGATATCATCCCTATTTCTATTATCATTTCTGTTTTTGTTCCTATTCATGTTCTTGTTCTCATCCATGTTCATGTTCCTATTCCTATTCATACCTGCTTCTGGAATATTTTCTCTACACCATCTTGTTGTGTGTCCATCATTATTGCACTTATAACACTTAATGTTATTATTCCTTGGAGGTGCAAATGTCTTAGGATACCTCCTAGTGAAGCCATATCCTCTTCTGCCATGAACCCTGCAATTCATTGCTTTGTGACCATACTCATTGCATGAGTAGCAATACCCATGGAAAGGTTATCCTTTCCCATATTCTTGTCTTTCATATGACCTGCACTGTGAAGCCATGTGCCCAAACCTGTGACATGAGAAGCATCTCCCATTGAAGCTTCCTTGCCTAGACCTCATTGGTCTCCTATTCTGATTGTTGTTCCATCTGTATCTTCTTTGTGCATTGTTCCTCTCTTTTTTGAACTCTTTGTTGTCCAACTCATCCTCTGATGTCCCACTTTCACTTAAACTATCTTCTTCTGATGTATCTTCTTCTGAAGTTTCTTCTTCATCAAGACTTGAAGTAGATTCTTTTTCCTATTTCTTTTGAACCTTTCCAAAGCCAAGACCTATTGAACATGATGTTCGCTGTTGTCCATAGATGAACTTATCCAAGTTCTTAGAACTATTTTTGAAACTCTTCATCTTGATCTTGGAGTCCTTTAAGTCTTCTTTTAGAGTAGCCACTTCTTGTGCTAACTTCTCACATTCCAAAATATTTGCTTCTAACTTATCCTTGAACTTGCTTGCCTTAGCCTTTGACTTCTCTAAATCCTCTATGAGCAATAACCTTTCTTCATCACATTCTTGAAACTGACTTTCAAGCTTAGAGTGTTGCTTTCTAACCTTCTTTACTATGTCAAGGGCATGAATAAGTTCTCCCTTGAGATCATAACCATTCTCTATTGAGTAATCCTCTATTTGTTTGCCTTTGTCCTTATCATTACTTCCTTTTGGCTTGTCTTCTATAGGATCACTTACTTCATCTTCTAGAGCCATTAGAAGATTCTCATCTGGTCTTTCAAGTGCATCTTCAAAACCATCATCACTGAAACTATAGCCATCCCTAGTGCAATCATCTTCAAGATGTCCAAATTTACCACATCTAAAATATTTGAGAATAACTGGAGTCCTTTTCTCTCTAACCATAAATAGGACTTCATCTCTATCATTGTCTGAAAAACTAGCATCACTATCAATTGAGTACTTACTTGCATTATCTGCATAGTAGCTTTTCTTTTGCCTTTGGAAGAACTTCTTTCCTTGTCTATTTTGTCCATCCTTGCCTTTCTTTCGGTACCTATGTCTTTCTGATTCCCTGTACCTGTGATCCTATTTTCCTTCATCACTATTGTACTTTGGCTCTTTGCACTCTGTTGCATAGTGTCCATACTTTCCACAATTGAAGCACTTAATAGATCTTATATCTATGGATATTTTGGAACCTTTATCTCTTCTACCATAGTTAGCTTCTTCATCACTAGATGACTCACTGCTTGATTCTATCTTTTTACCCTTTTTCTTTTTGTCCACTTTGAATGCAACTTCTTTCGGAGGAATAGGATCTTTTGTTCTTATCTCAAAAGTAGTAAGCATGCCAAGCAAAGAATTCCTTGTCAAAGAATCACTATCAATTGATGTTTCTATAGCAGAAACCTTTTCACTATACCTTTTTGGAAGAGTTCTCAAGATCTTATCACAAGCATCGGATTCATCAACCTTCATTCCAAGACCTCTCATCTCATGTACAAGCTCATCAATCTTACTGAGATAATCATGAATATTTTCATCATCTCTCATTCTTAAGTTCTCAAATTCTCCTTTGAGATTTTTGATCTTAGCTTTCCTGACACCTTTATCACCCTCATATATGTCATGCAGTAGATCCCACATATCTTTTGTTGTTTTACAATCCATAACCTTCATAGATTCTGATCTACCCAATCCTTTTATAATTGCATTCATAGCTCTTGAATTTGCATGCATTAGAAGCTTACCTTCCTTATCTGTAGGAGGATTGACTGTTGAATCATATCCAAGTTCCACTGCATCCCAAACTTCATTTCCAAGTGCCATCAGGTAAAATCTCATCAGCATACACCAATACAAGAAGTCACTTCCATCAAATACTGGTACTGCATTATTGAATGACCCATCCTTTTGATCCTTGTGATCCATTGTGTTCTTAGACCACTTTTCCTTCAAGCTATCAAACTCTTCTGAAGGAACCCACTCTGATACCAATTGAAGAACACAAGCTTATACTGAGAGGGGGGTGAACAGTATAAGACCACTTTTTACTTTTCTTTTCAATTCAATATTATGTAGTGTATAGATAGCAGTATCAATAGCAATAATCAAAGCAATACACAAAACACCATCCACAAAAGTGACACAATAATTTACGTGGTTCACCCAATGCGGGCTACTCCACAAAGAAAATATTTTGCTAAAACTTTCTCAATCAATCTCTTGGGAATCCTTCCCAATTACAATGTTTATGGACCTCTATCCAAAGGAGATGTTGATCCCCTAAATCTCAAGTTCATGGATCTCTTCCATAGGAGAACTCTTTCCCCTTCTGCTCTGGCTAGTGATCTTCTAGAAGACTCTGTCTCTCTACTGCACTGACTTGTGGATCTCTCTCCACTTGAAGACTCCTCACTCAGATCTATCTTCAATTGTCCTGGCTATTGGATCTCTATCCACTGAGACTCTATCCTCTATACTCTATCACCTCCAAAGCTCTATCAATAGGCTCACTTAGAACCTCTTCAAATCTTCTCAATAGGCTCACTCAGAACCTGCTCAAATCTGCTCAATAGGCTCACTCAGAACCTGCTCAAATTTGCTCAATAGGCTCACTCAAAACCTGCTCAAATATGCTCAATAAGCTCACTCAGAACTTGCTCAAATCTGCTCAACAAGCTCACTCAGAACTTGTCCAAATCTGCTCAATAAGCTCTAGGACATGCTCAAATTTCAACAAGCTCACTCAGAACTTGTCCAAATTTGCTCAACAAGCTCACTCAGAACTTGTCCAAATCTGCTCAATAAGTCCTCTCTAGGACTTGCTCAAATCTGCATAGCAAGCTTTCACAAAAGCTTACTCAAAATCAGTCCACAAGCCTTCTCAAAGACTTACCTCAAATCAGCTCAACAAAATCTCAACTCAATCTCATAGAAGCATAAAGAGAATTGTTAGAGACTCAATATGTTCTATACTCAAATCCCAATCTCAACTCAAATCAATCTCAACTCAACAATCTCATAGAAGCATAAAGAGAATTGTTAGAGACTCAATATGTTCTATACTCAAATCCAATTTCCTTCTCAACTCAACTCAAATCAGAATATAGAATAGTTTGTTTTATGGAACTTGAACAACCACTTCACACAATCACTTGACTAGGCTCAAACAACTCTACTCAACCAATCACCATAATGAACAACTCTTTCTCACAAACCCTAGTCCAAACATGTATCAACCAACTCAAAATGTTTCCAACAATGTTCAACAACAAATCTCACATAACAATGATACTCATGTTCTTCTCTAACTCAAGTTCAAGTTCTTTGCACAACCAATGGGCTTCAACAATAATGCTTATAAAACATTCTTCACATAACAATGATACTCATGTTCTTCTCAAACCCTAACTCAGGTTTTTCACACAACTAATGGCTTCAACAACAATGCTTATAAAACAAGGTTTTAACCATAACTCTCAAACCAGAAATCCTTGAAGCATTCAACCAACAACTCTCAAAAGGAAACCACAATCAATCCTTTTCACTCCAATGATATTTTTAGAAATCAACCACCCAATTAAATTAATGGAGAATATTGCCCATACCTTATTGATGCCAAGAAGTTGTCCACAAAATCTGCCACACTCAACACACTTTCTTTTTCCAATCTCAACAAGGGTTAGTGGACTTCAAATAATAATCACAAGATAAAGTATAACTCAATTTACACCTTTTTACTCCAACTCAATAATCACATCCACCAAAGTCCCTCTATAGAAAAACCCTCTAAAAATAATAATCAATAAGTCACTATTCAATTTCCACTTTATTCAAAACCCTTATTTCTCCTAAAATAATGCTCTCAAAAATTCAAATCAATACCATAAGGCTCAAATAATCATCTATGGTTTTCACCAACAAAATAATTATTTAACCTTTTAAACACAACAAAGGTTTTACAAAATAAAATATTTTCTAACCCTTATCACTCCAAACTTTAGAGCATTCAAATAAATTTTAATTAAAAAATTGCATACCTCCCTCATGGTGTTTCGACCCCTTGACCTGCCCTCACCGCGAGTGCCTTAGCCATGGCTAAGGTAGCCAAATGAGCTACCCGCTCGTTCGTAATGCAAAAGGGACACGACTTCCCTTTATATGCTATAGGCCCACGTGCCTTAAATAAACTGTGCGCCCTTGGCGCTTCCACCACAAAGCACAACAAATGAACCTTGCCAAAAATTGAACGCACGACCTTGTGCTACCAAATGCCTTTGCGTTGCTCGAGTTGCCAATAGGCCACACTACCCAAGGTGACTTGGGTTTCGCATGCCATCCGATTTATTCATTGCTTCTACCACTTAAACCTTTTTCGCATGAGCTCTATTCGCTTTCGACAATCGCATTAACAACAAGAGCAAGGATAATTTAAATTGAAGAATTTAATGGCATATATATATGCCTTCCCTCTGCTTGGAAACGTCGGTGCTTCCTCATGACGTCGATGGATAAACTTTTAATTTTAATTTTAAAATTTTAAATAATTTAAAATTTAAACTAAATATTTAAAATTAAATATCTCCATCATCGGGGCACCTTTTTCGATGAAACGAAAAGCCAACTTGGGTTTTAAGAAAAACCATTTCAAATATGTTGTCCATGGTTTTAAATAAAACCTTTAAAATTAAATATCTTCATCATCGGGGCACATTTTTTGATGAAATGAAAAGCCAACTTGGGTTTTAAGAAAAACCCATTTCAAATCTGCCATCCATGGTTTTAAATAAAAACCCTTTTCTAAGCTTCCCTTGAAGCTCCTTTTTGGAACCAAATGCCATGCATCCTTTTGATCAAAACCTTTGCTTCTCATGAAGCTCTTTGTGGAGAAAATCATAGTGCTTACTTGCATAGGTCCTTTTGACATCAATGACAACTTTTTAGCTTAGGGACTCAAAATGTCCAACAAATATGAAGATGTGACCTCTCGCCTAGAGCAGGAGGTCTCTTACTTCAATATTTATCTTAATCTTCTTAATTTCTTCAATTATTTTCCTTCAATATTCTTTCAATTAATTTTTCAATAATCTTCTTCAAATTTTATTCTTCTTCATTCCTTTAATATTTCCTTCAATATATTTCTTATAACTCCCATAAATAAATTGTATTTCTTCTCAATTAAATCTTCTATCATTTTAATCAAATAGTTTTTCCTTTACCTTATAATAATCCAATTTTTTTATGCACCTTGTAATTCAAATAATTAAACATAGATTTTACCTTAGGCAACTTTAATTGGTGCTTCTCCATCAATTCTTGAACTAGGGTTTCTCATGTGTTCTCAAGTATCTCTACTGGAATACTAAATTTAAAGCCGAAGAAGAGATGCCTTCTACAGGTCCCGTGTGGGTTAGACTCTTTGGCCTCCCAATTGAATTCTAGAATTCGGCTATTTTTCTTCAATTGGAAACTCTTTGGGAACTTTTATGATGACTATTGATTGTACTAAAAAATTTGAACATATTATTTATGCTCGAATTTGTGTTTTAATGGATTTTGACAAACCCCTACCTAAAAATATCACATTACAATTTGGGGAGGACACTTGGGAGCAAGTAGTGGACTATGAGAACATTCCTTTTCATTGTAGAATTTGCCATGAATATGGTCATTTGGCTAGTGTTTGCCCAAATAAAATTCTAGATCAAAAGAAAGAAGATACAAATTCAATAGGTTTCCAAATGCCTAAGAAGAAGAACACTTAGAAAAAACTAGTTATGAAGGATCAATCAAAGTTATCAACTAATATGTTTGAAATTCTTTCCACAAATGATGCCCTAGGTGAGGAAGAGGAAATAATGGAAACATAAATCTTAGAAACACAATTTAGAGATGAAAGGAATAACTCAGAGACAAACCAACAAATCAAAAGTTTTCAACAAAAAAAGGGAGAAAATATACACAAGAAAAACAATCTTTTAAATGTTGAGACTTCAAATAATACAGGTCCCAAGATAGACTCTGTTGAACCTTCCAACAACACTTTGGCTTTGTACACGCATTCTTCAAGGTTAGAAGACATCCCAGATTCAATTGGAGTAAGTCAAGAAATAGGGAAAAAAAATTGAAGATGGATTCTAATCAAAAGGTAGGTCGCAAGACCAATCAACATCATATGGTAAAAGAAGGTGAAAAGCTTGTAGAGGAAGGTAAGATTAATTCCCTTACCAACTATTTTAGCCCTAGTATTAATGAAGATCATCACTTGGAATATTAGAGGACTCAAAGGGAGTCTTTCAAAACAAAATGAAATTAGAAGAATGATTCAGATAAACCATCCTCATCTTGTTTTCCTTCAAGAAACGAAGATGTCAATAGAGGAAATGGATTCAATTGCTAGTAAAATTTGGCCAACTGGAAAAGTTGTTTCCCTCAGTTCCCAGGGGACTTCTGGTGGCATTGCTTACCTTTGGGACCCAAAAGAGGTAGTTATTCACCATATGGTTGGTAGCTGGGGTCTTTTGGCTATAGCTATTCAAAGTAGACATTCCAACCAAATTATGCTTTGCATAATTGTTTATGCTCCGACTTCTTTGGAGGAAAAGAGAAGACAGTGGAAGGATATAACTTATATTATCTCTCATTTTCCTGAAGCTTGGATCTTGATAGGAGGATATTTCAATACCATCCTCTCTCTGGATGAGAAAATGGGGGGAAATAGAAATTTGGATAAGAGCACTGACCTCATGAATGAATATATTGCAAACCTTCATCTTGTGGACATCCAGCCAGATAATGGCCTTATGACTTGGTCTAATAGAAGGCAAGGCTTAGCTTGTATCATGGAGAGATTGGATAGGTTCCTGCTCTCTGACCATTTCTTAATCCATGGTCACATTCCTAAAGTGAAGACTCTTAACAATGTTGGTTCAGATCATTGGCTAGTCATGGTGGAAATTTGGAAAACCAATGTGAGTTTCTCTCCTTTTCAATTTTAGTTAATGTGGCTTAGAGATAGTTCCTTCAGACCTCAAGTGCAACAATGGTGGAAGGAAGGTAAACCAAGATATGGGACTAAGATGTTCTATTTTTCCAAAAGGTTACAATATATTAAATCCAAAATCAAGACTTGGAACTGGAAGGAGTTTGGGGATGTTCAACAAAAAAACATGAAGTTATTGCTCAACTTGAAAATTTGAATAAGAAAATCCATTTATATGGCCTCACAGAGAGTAGAAGTACAGATGAAATTAGACTCACAACTCAGTTAGAGGAATGGGAAAAAAGAGAAGAACTCTTATGGAAGCAAAAATCTAGAATTCAATGGCTCAAAGAAGGAGATCGAAACACAAATTTCTTCCACAAATCTCTTCTAGCTCGAAGATCTCACAACTTTATTTCTTCCCTAAATTCAGATTTTGGAGATGTTGTCTACACTTGGGATGGCATGAACTCTATTGTTGTGAATTACTTTTCCAATATTTTTGTTGCTACTCCTCTTGACTCGACTTCTCAACAAAATGTTCTTCAAGCGATCCCTTCTCTTATCACTTCTGAGGAGAACTCTATTTTGACTGCTCCTATTACTATTAATGAGCTTCAACAAGTGGTTTTTAAAATGCAAAAATGGAAAACCCTAGGTCCTGATGGTTTTCCCATTGAGTTCTACCAAGAGTTCTGGGATATCCTTCATGTTGATTTATTAGAGGTGGTGGAAGAAGCTAGGAAAGCCAAAGAAATTTTGAAGGTTATCAATAAAACTTATATAACTCTTGTCCCAAAAGCTCAAGAGGCTTATCATATCTCAACTTTTAGACCTATTGCTTTATGTAATGTTCTTCTCAAAATCATTACTAAGATCATGGCAAAAAGGTTGAAGCCTCTTTTGCATAAGATTATTTCCCCTGAACAAGGAGGTTATGTGGAAGGGCATCAAATAGTGGATGAGATAGTTCTTGCTCAGGAAGCCATCCATTCCATGGAAATGCAAAAATCTCCTTCTATGTTCATTCGTTTAGACTTATCCAAAGCTTATGATAGAGTGGATTGGCACTTCCTTATCAAAGTTTTGAGGCAATTTGGTTTCTCTCAAGATTGGATGGACTGGATTATGGGTTGTATCTCTTCAGTATCCTACTCAGTTCTTATCAATGGTAGGCCTTCACAACTATTCCCAGCTTCTAGAGGTATTAGGCAAGGTGACCCCCTCTCCCCTTATTTATTCATCATTCTTGTTGAATGCTTGGGTAGGACTATAACCAAAAATAGAGACAAGAAAACCCTTGAGGGAGTTACCATTGCTCATGGAGCTAGGCCTATCTCTCATCTTCAATTTTTTGATGACTCTACTCTGTTAGGTAAAGCTACAATTAAGGAAGCTTCTAAAATTAAGCAAATCATTAGCTATTTTTCTAAGGCTACCAAGAAATTGATCAATGAAGACAAGTCTAAAGTCATTTTCTTTCACTACTCTACCAGACAGGAATCCATGGTCTTGGATAAATTAAGATATAAGAAGACCTCCCTTTCGATCACTTATTTAGGCATCCCTATCAATACTCAAAGATAGAAAAATAAATACTAGAATTGGTTGTTGGACAAAGTTAAGAAGAAAATTGGAAAGTGGACCAATAGGTGGCTTTCTTTTGGGGGTAGAATTACCTTGGTAAAATCTGTCCTTCAAGCTATACCTATTTATGTTTCTACCATGTTGAATATCCCAAAGGTTGTTCTTCGAGAATTGGATCAAATTAATCATTGGTTCCTCTGGAGTGGTACTAAGGAGAAAAGAAAATGGGCCTTGGTGAAATGGGACACTTTATGTCTTCCTAAGAATGAAGGGGGTTAGGATTCGGTAGCTATTAATAACAACAAAGCTTTAGCTGCTAAATTGTATTGGAGGATTTTACATAACCCCAATGCCCTTTGGGCCAATAATCTTCATGCTAAATATGTTGAGAACAAAAGTCCTGAAGACCTTGTTCGCTATCAATTGCCTACCAAAGGTTCTCCCATTTTAGCGGTTCTTAAGACTGGTGAGGATTTGATTAAGAAAAAGTTATTTTGGATCATTCATAATGGTCAACAGGTAAATTTTTGGATAGATTCTTGGGATGGTCACCAACCTTTGATAACTCAGTTTCCTGATTGGAGGCCTTGGATGGAGGAGCTTCACCGAGCTAATTGGATAAAGGTGGCTAATTATTGTCGATACCATACTGGTAATTCAGAGGTTGGTAGATATTGGATCCCTATTGAGGACTGGCCTATTCAAATTCTAGAAATTCAAAGACAAGACATCCAACGCATCCTGCATATGAGATCTCTCTCTTGGTCCCATGATAAAGATTGTTTTGGATGGAACAACACTACTAAGGGTGAGTATTCAGTTGCTCAAGGTTATTTGGCCTTATGCCATAATAATCCCAACCAATTTTATGACATATTTTCTTAGTTGTGGGCTCAAAAGCTCTGGCCTAAGGTGAGGTTCTTTACTTGGCTTTTATTGCATCGTAGGGTGCTAACTGGTGAGCAACTTATGAAACGTGGTTTTCATGGCCCTTTTAGATGCGAAATGTGTGGAGAGAATGTGGAAACTCTTAGCCATATTTTTATTGAGTGTACCTTAGCCTCTGAGCTATGGAGGAGAATGGCCATCTTACTTGGCTTACAATGGTCCAATTTTTCTACTTTTGAACAACTTTGGAGGGATTGGCCTAAACAGGAGGGTGTTGATCATTTCATTAGGTAGTTAGTTTGGATGGGTTCTACCATTCTACCTTGGAATATCTGGAATGAAAGGAACAACCAGATTTTCAATCAAGAAAGAAAGGATATTCACTATATCTAGAAAAATACCATTGCCAACTTAGTTGAATCAGTCCAACAACTCCTTAATCACCCCCAAAACTCCCACCAAATATGGGATCAAGTGATGCAAAGATTGAAGATTAACTCTTCTAAGGGCAACCGACTTAAAGGGAATGTGAGTAATTGCAAGATGGAAAGAACAAGGAATTGGCAGCCTCCTCCTAAGGATTATGGAAAATTCAATACCGATGGAGCCTCTAGGGGGAACCCTAGAAAAGCTAGTGTAGGAGGAATTGGTAGACTTTCATATGGCTCCCTGGTTTTCACTTTTGCTGAGAATTTGGGTATCCTTTCCAATAACCTTGTTGAGGGGTATGGTATCCTCAGAGGCCTTCAAGAGGTTGCTAAGGTTGGATGGGAAAAGGTGTTGGTTGAATCTGACTCTCAACTCATGATTAATCTTCTGAAGACTCCTAAGAATCATAAGGTTGATTGGAGAATAAAAATAATTGTTGAGAAGATTCAATTAATCCAGATGGGCTTTTTGAAAGTGGATTACAATCATGTGGTCAAAGAATAGAATAGGAGTGTTGATGCTTTAGCTAATTGGGCATTGGACAAAGGTGATCTTACTTGCTACGACCACCCTCCCAGATGGTGGGCTTCACAAATAAGGGAAGCTCTACTTTTTATCCTTTCTTTGGATGGCTCTAGTACTAGAGGTACCTAGTTCCTTTTTGCTTTGTTTTTGCTTCTCTTTGGTTCGGTCAGGGTATTTTAGTTCCCTAGCTTAGACATATCTTTCTTATGTTTCCTCTATTGAATCTTGCCTTAAAAGTCTTTTGGCCTAGAAAGGTCGTAGTTGTGTTTTGTTTTTTTGTTTTCTTTTTTTTAGTTTTTCGAGGGTGTGTGTGTTTTTTTGTATTGTTTTGTTTTTGTGTTGTTTTTTTGTGTTTTGTTGTTTTTATGTTTTTGTGTTTTTTTTTTTGTGTTTTTGTTGTTTTTCATGTTTTTGTTTTTTGTGTTTTGTGTTTTTGGTTTTTTTAAGTGTTTGTGTGTTGTTTTGTTGTTTTTATGGTTTTCTTATGTGTTTTGTTTTTTGTTTTGTTGTTATTTTTTATTTTATTTTTATTTATTTATTTTTTGAGTTTTTTGTTGTTTTTATGCTTTTATGTTGTTTTTGTTTGTTTTGTGGTTTTTTTTTTTTGTTTGTTTGTTTGTCTTTGTTTTTTGATGTTGTGTTTTTTGTGTTTGTTTGTGTTTTTGTGTTTGTTTGTTATTGTTTTTGTTGTTTTAGGCATGCTCGTTGAGTGTGCCGAAGGGGGCAAGCCAGGTGCGAGCCCTGGGTATTTTTGGTGGAATAGATACCTCTGCCTCCTTGGGACTTACCCAAAAGTGGCATCCCATTTGGGGTGTTTTCCACAAACAAAAAAAAAAGCAATTCAAATAATTAAACATAGATTTTACCTTAGGCAACTTTAATTGGTGCCTCTCTTCTATTCTTAAACTAGGGTTTCTCATGTGTTCTCAAGTATCTCTAGACATTTCACCTTTTGAATCGGATTCCTTGGCTCATGCATTATCTAAGCGATCATTTCCTTTTGCTTCAACCAATACACACTTTATTGATGCTCTAAGATTCTTATCTACTCCAAAATTACTACCTTTATTCTCTACTCGGATCTCATAGCATTTGGCTATGTTCTTTATTTGGCTTTCATAGCCTTTAACTCTCAAATGTCCATGCTCTTGGACTTCAAACATTCAACATCAAATGAAGCATCCAAGTATCCATTGCATGTATGGTTGGTTTTCCATATGTCTTCTCTTCACCTCTCAATGTTTGCCTCTCTCAAAATTTATTCTTCTCAAACAACATTCTTCATAGCATTCTATAATCCTGTCTTTCAATGTTCTTCCACTCAAGCATAGTTCCTCAACCTATCCTATACAAACGTGAGCCTTCCTTCTACAAGTATTGGCTCCTTTCCAACACAATATTCTCAAATGCTATCTCTCTGAAACATATGCTCACCATGGCTCTCACTAAGCCCACCCAATGTGACTCTAATACCACTGTTAGCAATCCACCAATATTTCCACAAGATCTCAATATCAAATATTCTCACAAATTCATATATTCATTCCATAACAATAATGCACAATAACTCACTAAAAATTATTGATAAATATCTACTTTAAGCAATGCATAAATGCAATGCTTATTCTTCGACACTCTATTACAATGCTTTGTCTTCAATATATACATACATGAGACTCTTCATATTCACAAGACTCTTGACCTTTACACTTACATAATATTTTCATCTCCTCGTACTCGTAGGAGATCTAACTCTTCACATATCCACATGAGGACAAAGACTCTCATGATTGCACATACTAAATGACACAACTCCACACTTATTAACATGACACCTCACTTACATAACTCACACTTATTTACATGACACATACTATATCCCCAAATATTAAACTCACACTCTAGACTAAACTATTTACATGACTAAAAAATTTGCATGGTCTTAATAATGTAATACTTCCAATAGGGGCATGTTATTACTTGACTTGTAAAATTTACATGAAACCTACAACAAGCCAACAAATCTATAGTTATTAAAAATGATCACAATAGTAGTTACTGATGAACCACAATCAAACATAGGTGTTGGGAAAAATATTGGTTAGTTTTCTATATTCAGACTCATTGCCTCATTTAATTTTTCAACCGGGGACAACTCGTAAACTTGTGAGCAACCTTGCACAATATATGCGTGTAATTCCCTCCAATGATATGAGTCCCTCAGATTTATGGTTTGGGGTGGGTGTTGTTGTTTCTCTGGAGTTCTATTTTAGTTTCCAAACAATTAATCTATCCTAAATTATCAAGACATGCCTAAACTATATTCAAAAACCAAAATTGCACACTTGCTGGAAAATTTAGAAAATAGGGGAAATAACAGAAATTAAGCTAAGTACAAAAAATTGGAAACTAGATTAAAAATGATAGAAAACAAGAAAAGAGAAGGGAGGAATATTGTTGAGAGTGGGCCCATGCTTCCAGCAGATTCCACCCGTATTCAATCATACACTGGATACTAAATAATATGGATGAAAATACGCAAGTGTATTTTATTAATTTGCAGCAAAGAAAGTTATAGAAAAGATTCGGGATCTTTATTTTAGGGGTGGCTTGAATATTTATAAGATATGTGACCATACCCTATTACATCATGAAGAAAAATCAAATTCATATTCTTATATTACAATAGTATGCATAAATGAAGGAGAGCGAATAAAATATTAGTTTCAAACCAATCAGCATTATTTGTTTTATCAAAAAAAATACGTCTGATATTTCTACTCTTATTCGATTACATCGATATTTTATATTACTACTAAAAAATAGATAATTGATGATCTTTGACGTTGTCTTTGGTCCGCTTCCACTGCTAAGAATCCATCTGCATCCATCGCTAAAATCGCCATTTTGTTTTATCGACAACAGGAGTCGAGTCATAATTCTGCATCAATGGGAATTAGGCACCTTATCTATAGAAGTCAGGAAGCAGGCACCAAAATGGGATTCAAGTGCATAACAAAAATCATAGCCTGATATTTAAGCACCAAATGGGAATCGGGTACAAGACAATCAAGCGCCAAACGAGAATCGAGTATCCGACAATCAAGCATCAAACGAGAATTGGGCACTTAAAAGGGAATCAGGCACCTGACTTAGCGCTTCACACTGGTGTACTGCAGACATTTTATCTTAACTTTTGCCATCATAAAATTAAAATTGCTAGGTCCGAGTGGGACCTCGACGTAATCATACTAATCAACAACATATTTTGCGAAATCTACATAAAATGCACTTAGAAACAAATATTAATGAACATGCACAATAAACTGTTAAACACATAAAATTTGCATAGAAACACATATTTCTATTAATATAAATATCGCAATATATATGGAAAGTTTGTACAAAAATGAGCATTTTCAGGGCTCATCAATAGGTGTTCTAGTAATAAAAAGACTCTAGTGCTAGCATCATACCATCTCGTGTCACAAAGATAAGTCTATACATAAAGACATAATCCTTAAGAGGGGAGGGACCGTGATGGGTGATATTTTTATGCATCCAACTGACATAATTGTCGTATAATACCTATTTTTCCATAGGTTCTAATGTCACTAGTATAAATTATTTATTTTCAAAGTTAATAGATTTTAAACTAAAGATAGTTGCACTTTTAGTTTTTTTAAAGAGCATCTAAATAAAAGTATATTCCAAATTAAATTAAAGTTTTATGGGTTGTTGTGTGAAGTCTCCAAGGATAGTAACATTTAATATATCAGCTTGAAACAAAGAAACAAAATAAACCCATGTATATTTGGCTTTAAGACAAAATAAAAAATGTTATTCAAAATGTTGCAATTGTCCACCTAACAAGAAAGACCTTAATGTAATGCACACCAAGCAAAGTTGAATAATTTTTAGTCCCCTAGATCCCTCAAACTAAATCTTTTGAAGTTATTTAAAATCATGAGGATAGAGTTAAGATTCCATCTAACATTAACCTTTTTATGATTGAGTTAGATTTGTATTCTATATTAGGTGGCCCATAGTTCCATATCTATTCTCTAAATCAAATATTTGATGTAGAAAACCAATATGTATAAAAGAAAGTATTGTAAAAATTTATGTAATATGATCTTGTTTAGGCCAAGGCCAAATGTGTAATATGATGCTTATGAGCACCATTTATATAGCCTATGGGTATGTGATTATGTAAACCTACAAGCATTCCTCATTTATAGGCATGTTTATATAAGCCTATAGATTTCACCCTTAGTGGTATTGGTTAATCCACATTTATGGATAACCTCATTTAAAGGGTAATTTATTATTATTTTATTGTAAGGTTAACCTCAAGGTTAAGTTAATGTTAGCTTGAGATTAACCTCTCATTGGGGATTTGATATCACTATAAATACCCCTCAATGAGGATCCATTTGTAAGATAGATGAGAATAAAATGTGATATATTAGGGTCCCCATGGGCACCCACCTAATTCTTGTTGCCTCCCTTCATTTATTTTATGTTTTTGAAAATTGCTATCGTTTAATGACTTTTGTTCTTTTCGACATACAATTATGGTGAATGCATGTTTTGGAAGGGAAAATAGTGTGAATTTGAACATGGTATCAAAGCGGGTTCTAGAGTTGCTTCTCTAATTCAACACAAGATATTTTCATTAGTGTTCTCTTAGAATCTTATTGCATGTTCTATCTTTATTCCAAATTAAATTTAAATTCTTTCATTTTGATACAAAAAAATGGCATGTCTTTCTTTTGCACACTGCTCATGGAGGATGTTTTTCATCCTTAAATCCTAGCATAAAAAGTGCATGTCAAACGAGACAAAAATACTGCACACCCAAAGCAAGGAGGCCACGTGTTTCATCCTCCACCAACCTCTAACTACCTTCATCAAGTAGAGTCTTCCACCCTCGATAGTACCAATGGGAGTGGTGTAATAGCTTGGATGGTCCATTGTAAATAGGTTGTCGATTCAAAACCCAACCATTTCTTTGATGTATAATATGAAGACTATGGTTTTTGGAGGCATCTTTCTCCTTCGTATCTGCTTGTGTGGTGCAGAAGTTTGGTATCTTGTTCATAAAAGGGAGGTTAAAAGGTTGAAGCTCACAGGCTCATTTTTTTGCTAGATTGTCTTTTTTGATTGGGTGGCTACATGCTTAGGGGTAGATGGCCCTCAAAAAACCTCAACCTAATATGCGACATAGTGGTAGGTTTTTTTATTTGTAAGATTAAAGTGTTAGGTTCAACACTCGATAGTGGCACCTCTTTGGCTTTTTTAAAATGTACTTCTTACACCTAATCATATGCAATGTTCTCTCTTGGTTTCATCATCCACGCATGGCGCGCTGGTTAGTCTCGCTACTTATTAAAATGAAGTCTTGGGTTTGAGCCCACATAGAAATCAATATATATATATATATATATATATATATATATATATATATATATATATATATATATATATATATATATATATATATATATATATATATATATATATTTTTTTTTTTTATAGTATATATTAAGGTACTAATTCACCAATCACAATAAAGCAAGTGTCAAACCCAAATTCACAACTGTAGAACCCAAAAAAGGGGCAACACATTGTAGCAACTAATTTGGTAAATTGTTTCTAATGTTTGTCATTTTTTTATTGGAGTGATAATTTAACAAAGTCTTCCATTGGTCATAAATTTTGCATACAAAAATATTTGAAGGCTATTGTTTTCTATATTGCATGATTTTTTCATCTCTACATAGTTGAGACATCAATTTATGAACCTCCTAGAGATTTTTATAGGATTTTGGTATAAAATTGACTCATGATATGTTGTCCTTCTCAATGGAAGAAATTATAACACTTGGTCAATTCAAATGGTAGGATTACTCAAAAGCAAAAATCTTTGGTTCATCTTCAATAATGAGTCAAAAGGTCTCAATGATCATGAACTTAGTAAGAGAAAGGAGGAAGCTCTTGGACTATTCTTCATGTTAGTGGAACCAGATGTACTTTTCCACATTAGAGAGAAGACTGATCCTATTGACGTATGGACTACTTTGAAAGATCTCTATGGAAAAATAAGTGCTAGTGAAGTTAATAGAATAGAAATTGAGCTCTCAAATCTCAAAATTTTAGATTTCAGTAATGTTTAAGACTATATATATATATATATATATATATATATATATCACTTCAAAACTCTAAAAGTTGATCTAGCTATGGTAGGAGGCAAGGTAAAGAGTGATGAAGAGTATGTTAAAATTATTACTTCCAATATTTCTCCTCCTTTTCATATAGTTGACTTGGTTCTTTATGTGAATGTTATGACTATCAAATAACCACAACCCATATCTCTTGAAAGTCTTTTCAAGCTTTTCATCCATTATGAAGTGGCAATAAAAAATTATGGAGCTTTTTCTTGTGCATAAACTCATCCAAAAAAATCAAGTCAACGGAATCTAAGGCTTAGGTGCCTAAGGGTAAATATAAGGTTTCAAAGAAATCAAATATTTGTGACTATTATTAAAGGGAAGGACACTCCATCAAGAATTGCAATATAAGGATGAAGAAGGTTGAGACATAATTATGAGGGCTATAAATGAGCTTTCTAATGACATGAAGACAAAGGAGGAATAATGGATGCCTAGTAGAGCATCCATTATGGGGGGAGGTGTTACCTTGAATGTCTTCTCTCCTTATCCCTCTTAGCTCATATTATGAGGGGTATTAAAATTTGTGTACTTTGATCTTATTTAGTCCAAGCCAAAATGTGTGATGTGATGCTTATGAGTACCATTTATGTAGCCTATGAGCATGTGATTATGTAAGTCTATGAACATTCCTCATTTATGTAAACCTACAAGCCCCTTTCATATTTCAACCTTAGTGATATTGGCTAATCTACCTTTATAGATAACCTCTATTAAAGGATAATTTATTTTTTTTATATTGTAAGTTTAATTTCAAGGTTATGTTAATATTGGCCTTAGGTTAACCTCTTATTGGGGATTTGATATCACTATATACCCCTCAATGAGGATCCATTTGTATGATAAGTGTGAACAAAATGTGATATATTGGATGCCTACACACAACCACCTTAAATTCGTATTGTCTCCCTTTGTTCATTTTCTGTTTTTTATTACTGTAATCTTTTAGTTGTCTTTTTTTATTTTTGGCATAGGATTGTGGTGAATGTATGTTTTAGAAGGCTTTTAGAAAATATTGTGAATTCAAACAAGTATCATGCACTAATGTTTCAATTCATTAGATGAAATTTGGCATTAATTTCTAACTATAAAATCTAATTCCGTATAACAAAGAGAGTAAGTCTTTAATGGTCCTTATAGTCAAGAGGAGAAAAAGTAAAAATAAATATATAAATAAAATTGTTATCATTGAAATTTTTACAATTGAAATGCCATAACAAATTCTTTAATAAAAAATAATATCATTTTAAAGGAACGTTTGAATTGATGATGTTGATGATTATTTTAATTCTTAATATTTCAAATGATAATTATCTAATCGCATATTACTCTAGAAAGGAGGTATTTCATTCTAGTTATGCAAATAAAAGTATGTGTAAGTCTTCTCCATTTCAAATATACTTTGGTTGTGCAACTAGAATCAATAGAAGCTCAATATGCTAAAGTCTTGAGTATTTTTATGTATTGTAGATGTTAAGAGAAATTAGAATAAAAATAATACTATTCAAACATTTTCAAACCATCACCAACTTTTCTACAAAGGAAAATAACCTTCTAAACATACATCAACATGAAAAGCGTAAAAAATAATAAACTGCTCAAGCTAAACAAAATTTATACTAGAGGTTTCTTCATTAAATCCACTATACTTATAAAATGTTTCTAGTTGACTAAACATAATTAGTGATCTATTGTGCTTGATATAGTATCATTGATTAATTGCATGTAACAATCCATATTCTTAATTTGTTAAACACAATTATACTCTTGTCTTTGAACTGATGGTTGTTGGGACAAGGAGATGTTTAATCCTTGATGCAAAAAAAAACTCTCCTTCAAATGCATAATTTGTCTCTTAACCCCTTTTAATTTTGCTCCAATGTGTAAACTTGTACCTTATGCTTAATTAATTTTCCACTTAACTCTCTATTTTTTGATTAAAAACCCAAGCATTCAACCTAAATAAAATAAATCCAAAAAAATTAATACTCCAAAACTAAAAAAATAGCATTCCAAAAAAAGGAGGTGATTATTTTTAAGTTTAAAGAGAAGTTTAATCTCTATGATGAAATTCTTTGTCTACGTGCAAGAACTAGACAAGTATTTATTCCATCAAAGTCACCTAGGACTTACGCCTAGCCTCCACCCCTAGTATTATGTGCCATTGTTGAAGGAAAATTGTGTGGCCAATGAGGGGTGAAATGTGTCCTCACAATAATTTGAACCTTGGTAGAGGGCTTGAAATATCCTTTTACCACTAAACCAATAACTTGTGTACACAAATTTTGATATTGATAATTTGCTTCAATCATAATATGTACATTTTAAAATTACAAACTTTGTCCAGCATAGCATTACATAAACAAGAAGACCTCAAGCCTATCAATTTCTCACACTTTTTAGCCAACAAAATAGAGAACCCCCATATCCCATGCTTGCCAAATTTTTTGAACAAAAGTTCGCACTTTTTCCATAATAAGCACATATTCATAGGGAGATACCATAACGACAATGAAAACAACACAATATGTTACAACACAAGCCAAATAAAAATATAATAAACAATAACGCTACCAAATAGCATTGCAAGAGACCCCGAGAATATCATCCAAAGCCCAAATTGATTCATGGATGAGTATTAGAGATACTCTATGAGGCAACCTGAGGCAACCAAATTTTCATATCTATTTTCTAAAAACACTTTTATGTAGAACAAAATAAGAATAAATCTACATGGGCCTATCAATTGGAGAATGAGAACACTACCTCCAAAGAAGAAAATCTTGAGAAGGCTTGTTATGAAGCCTCATTGGATTCATAATAATTCACATACGTACAAATTGGCCTTGTCTTTTGAACCTCAAAGAAATGGCATTGGCATCTTTTCTTTTGCACACCTCTCTCCCTCCATCATTGACATCATCTCTATATGACAACTAAAAGCATCTTGCACAAACATCCAAACAAGAATTATTGAGGTAAAAAAATAGCTACTTCAAGTTTTGATCAAGAGGAACGAATAAAACCCTAGGTGGGAAGTCTCATAAACATGCCAACACCCACCATAAGGAAAACTAGAACAACTTCTCTAAAATTTGCTTCAATACCCATAGGCTTTTGGTCCAAAAGAGCTATGGTGACCACAACAATTGTTGGTTTAAAGAGGCCTTGAAAAGAACTTAAACACCTAAAAAGGGAAGCAAACTCTAGAAACTTAGTTCTTGGGACATTGGTGTAGACCAACCATCCAACTTAGGACATCCATCTTCAAAAGAGACCACATTTGAACATTTAAAAGGCCTTGTTTTTTTAAGAACAAATTATTGGTGTGAGGGGTGGAACTCGTTTCGACCCTTCATTCTTGGTTGTATGCTTTTGCCCATGAAGGAAACTATTTTATGAAATGGAATGGAGAGCAGGCTCCGTGTGTAAGTTGAGGAACAGGTTGTCGTGAGCAAACAAGGAAGAGGATGAGATCCTCATGGACCACGCGAGTCGCACATTGCCAAGGGCGTGTAAAGGAAGAGAAGGATATGCCAAGCTATCCAATAGTAATTCACTATGTCCAAGCCAACTATGTTGTTGTTAGTTATCCATGCCAAGTGAGACAATCCTTGTTGTTATGGGTGGTTTTGGACTAAACTGTCAGTTGGGGCTCGAATAGTAGCGAATAAAGGACTTGAGACCCGGCATCCTACCGTGAGAGCCTAGTCCTTGGGCGAGAGAAAATACAACCTTATGCCAAGTCTCGGGACCTGCGACTCCATCGAGCACTTAGTAATATTGCTAAGTTGTGAGGGCCTATAGACCCTGATATTGTAATGATCGACCTTTGACCTTGTTTATCAATATAAGAAATGTTTTCGGGTACCTCGTCTCTTCGTGTGAATGTTATACATTGTATGTATGGAATGAATGAAAGCTTTCACTAACTCCTAATAGGTGAGTTGATGTTGTTGTGCTGAGTTATGCAGGGATTACATAATCAAGCTGCCAAAGGCGTATTCTGTGATGTCTAAAGAAATTTTAGACGTGAGCAATGTCGAATGAGGCGTAGGATCACTACCCTATAGGCCTACCCCTGTTACAGTTGGTATCAGAGCCTTGGTTTCGAATTCTTGGCTGTCGAGCTCAACCTAGTTGGTATCGGTGTGCTAGTGTTTGAACAGCCTTGTGTTGCTATATTTTTGGGTAGCATAGTCCCCGTGACAAGCTCCAAGAGCAGACAAGTTGTGTTTTGGGTAGGTCTCGACTCAATGGAAACCCCATCGTGTGCACAAGCTCATGCGAAGGGTGTTAACGTGATTGTTAGCATGTCCTGAGGGATCCAAGATGGGTTTCCTACCCCAAGTTCTCGGGAGCATACATAATGTACTACAATTGGGAACTTTAGGCAAGTTACTCGTGTTTTGAAACCTGTTTGTGGTTCAAACCCTTATCTCACCTTGCAGTTGCCAAGCTAGAACGATGGAGAAGTGTCAAGAGGATGCCCATTGTAGGGAACGACCTCAAGAGCATGGAGAACCATGGGACATGGACAGGGAAACACTAGAGAAAGAGGTGCTCGAGTGTCGAGCAAAGATCACCCAATGCTAGGAGGTGATGATAGATATGAGCCGGCTCCTAGCCCAGAACAAGAGCTTTGAGAATACCTTGGTGTCACTAACTGACCAAGTGGGTCGAAGCATAGTGATGATCGAAGGTATGAGGCAAGAGTTGATCGAAATGTAGGAGGAACGAACTATTCAAGGGACCTCCTCCTCCCTTGATCCTACCACCAACAAAGTGTGGATCAAGCCACGAAAACTGACATGCTATGACGGTTAAGGGAGCTAAGTTCTCTCAATCAATTCTTGTGGGACATGAGCCAATACCTGAAGATTTTGTAACCGCTCTCAAATGAAGAATAACTCACCTTGGCGACAAGATACCTGATAGGCATTGCGTTGACCTGGTGGATCAACCTAGCAGAAGATATCACTGAGGGTAGAGAAATAAAATTGATCGAGTCATGGGATGACTTGAAAATGGCATTGACTGCTCAGTTTTATCTTGAGAATGTCGAGTGGGTAGCGAGATAGATAGATAGATAGATATTACTTCAAAACTCTAAAAGTTGATCTAGTTATGGTAGGAGGTAAGGTAAAGAGTGATGAAGAGAAGGTTAAAATTATTACTTCCAATATTTCTCCTCTTTTTCAAATAGTGGATTGGTTCTTTATGTGAATGTTATGACTATCAAAGAACCACAACCCATCTCTCTTGAAGGTCTTTTCAAGCTTCTAATCCATTATGAAGTGGCAATGAAGAATTATGGAGCTCTTTCTTGTACATAAACTCATACAAAAAAAATCAAGTCAACAAAATCTAAGGCTTAGGTGCCTAAGGGTAAATCTAAGGTTTCAAAGAAATCAAATATTTGTGACTATTATTAAAGGGAAGGACACTCCATTTATACTAGAGGTTTCTTCATTAAATCCACTAAACTTATAAAATATTTCTAGTTGACTAAACGTAATTAGTGATCTATTGTGCTTGATATAGTATCATTGATTAATTGCATGTAACAATCCATATTCTTAATTTATTAAACACAATTCTACTCTTGCCTTTGAACTGATGGTTGTTGGGACAAGGAGACGTTTAATCCTTGATACAAAAAAAACTCTCCTTCAAATGCATAATTTGTCTCTTAACCCCTTTTAATTCTTCTCCAATGTGTAAACTTGTACATTATGCTTAATTAATTTTCCACTTAACTCTCTATTATTTGATTAAAATCCCAAGCATTCAACCTAAATAAAATAAATTTAACAAAATTAATACTCCAAAACTAAAAAATAGCATTCCAAAAAAAGAATGTGATTGTTTTTAAGTTTAAAGAGAAGTTTAATCTCTATGATGACATTCTTTGTCTAAGTGCAAGAACTAGACAAGTATTTATTCCATCAAAGTCACCTAGGACTTACGCCTAGCCTCCACCCCTAGTATTATGTGTCATTGTTGAAGGAAAGTTGTGTGGCCAATGAGGGGTGAAATGTGTACTCACAATAATTTGAACCTTGGTAAAGGGCTTGAAATATCCTTTTACCACTAAATCAAGAACCTTTGTACACAAATTTTGATATTGATAATATGCTTCAATCATAATATGTACATTTTAAAATTACAAACTTTGGCCAGCATAGCATTACATAAACATGAAGGCCTCAAGCCTATCAATTTCTCACACTTTTTAGCCAACAAAATAAAGAACCCCCATATCCCATGCTTGCCAAATTTTTTGAACAAAAGTTGGCACTTTTTCCATAATAAGCACATATTCATAGGGAGATACCATAACGACAATGAAAACAACACATGTTACAACACAAGCCAAATAAAAATATAATATACAATAACGCTTCCAAATAGCATTGCAAGAGACCCCGAGAATATCATCCAAAGCCCAAACTGATTCATGGATGAGTATTAGAGATACTCTATGAGGCAACCTGAGGCAACCAAATTGTCGTATCTATTTTCTAAAAACACTTTTATGTAGAACAAACTAAGAAGAAATCTACATGGGCCTATCAATTGGAGAATGAGAACACTACCTCCAAAGAAGAAAATCTTGAGAAGGCTTGCTATGAAGCCTCATTGGATTCATAATAATTCACATACGTACAAATTGGCCTTGTCTTTTGAACCTCCAAGAAATGGCATTGGCATCTTTTCTTTTGCATACCTCTCTCCCTCCATCATTGACATCATCTCTATATGACAACTAAAGCATCTTGCACAAACATCCAAACAATAATTATTGAGGTAAACAAATAGCTACTTCAAGTTCTGATCAAGAGGAACGAATAAAACCCTAGGTGGAAAGTCTCATAAACATGCCAACACCCACCATAAGGAAATCTAGAACTTATCTAAAAGTTGATTCAATACCGATAGGATTTTATGCCAAAAGAGCTATGGCGACCACAACAATTGTTGGTTTAGAAAGGCCTTGAAAAGAACTTAAACACCTAAAAAGGGAAGCAAACTTTAGAAACTTAGTTCTTGGGACATTGGTGTAGACCAACCATCCAACTTAGGACATCCATCTTCAGAAGAGACCACATTTGAACATTTAAAAGGCCTTGCTTTTTTATGCACAAATTGTTGGTGAGGGGTGGAACTCGTTTCGACCCTTCGTGGGTTGTTGTATGCTTTTACCCATGAAGCAAGCTATTTTATGAGATGGAACGAAGAGTAGGCTCCATGTGTAAGTTGAGGAACAGGTTGTCGTGAGCAAACAAGGAAGAGGATGAGATCCTCATGGACCACGTGAGTCACACGTTGCCAAGGGTGTGCAAAGGAAGAGAAGGATATGCCAAGCTATCCGATAGTAATTCCCCATGTCCAAGCCAACTATGTTGTTGTTAGTTATCCGTGCCAAGTGAGAGAATTCTTTTTGTTACAGGTGGTTTTGGACTAAACCGTCAGTTGGGGCTCGAATAGTAGCGAAGAAAGGACTTGAGACCTGTCAGCTTGTCGTGAGGGCCTAGTCCTTGGGCGAGAGAAAAGACGACCTTGTGCCAAGTCTCGAGACCTACGATTCCATCGAGCACTTAGTAATATTGCTAAGTTGTGAGGGCCTATAGACCCCGGTATTGTAATGATCGGCCTTTGGCCTTATTTATCAATATAAGAAATGTTTTCGGGTACCTCGTCTCTTCGTGTGAATGTTATACATTGTATGTATGGAATGAGTGAATGCTTCTGTTAACTCCTAACATGTGAGTTGATGTTGTTGTGTTGAGTTGTGCAGGGACTACATAATCAAGCTGCCAAAGGCATATTCCGTGACGTTTAAAGAAATTTTATACGTGAGCGGTGTTGAGCAAGGCGTAGGGTCACTACCCTATAGGCCTACCCCCGTTACAGTTGGTATCAGAGCCTGGTTTCGAAGGCCCGGCCGTTGAGCTCAACCTAGTTGGTATCGGTGTGCTAGTGTTCGAATAGCCTTGTGTTGATATATTGTTGGGCCGTTTAGTCCCCGTGACAAGCTCCAAGAGCAGATGAGTTTTGTGTCGGGTAGGTCTCGACTCGGTGGAAACCCCATTGTGTGCACAAGCTCGTGCAGAGGGTGTTAACGTGACTGTTAGCACGTCCTGACGGAGCCAAGATGGGTTTCCTACCCCAAGTTCCCAGGAGCATACAGAATGTACTACGGTTAGGAACTTTAAGCAAGTTACTCATGTTTTGAAACCTGATCATGGTTCAGACCCTTATCTCGCCTTGTAATTACCAAGCTAGAATGACGAAGAAGCGTCAAGAGGGTGTCCATCCTAGGGAACGACCTCAAGAGCATGGAGAACCATGGGACGTGGACAAGGAAACACTAGAGAAAGAGGTGCTCGAGTGTCGAGCAAAGATCGCCCAATGCCAGGAGGCAATGATAGAGATGAGCCGGCTCCTAGCCCAGAACAAGAGCTTGGAGAATACCTTGGTGTCACTAACTGACCAAGTGGGTCGAAGCACAATGATGATCGAAAGTATGAGGCAAGAGTTGGTCAAAATGCAGGAGGAATGAACTGTTCAAGGGACCTCCCCCTCCCTTGATCCTGCCACCAACAAAGTACAGATCAATCCGCGAGAACTGACATACTATGACGGTTCACGGGAGCTAAGTGCCCTCAATCAATTCTTGTGGGACATGAGTCAGTACCTGAAGATGTTGGGACCGCTCTTGGATGAAGAATAGCTCACCCTGGTGACAAGATACCTGATAGGCATCGCGTTGACCTGGTGGATCAACCTAACGGAAGATATCACTGAGGATAGAGCAAGCAAAAGGATCGAGTCATGGGATTACTTGAAAAGGGCATTGATTGCTCAGTTCTGGCCTGAGAATGTCGAGTGGGTAGCGAGGGCAAAGCTGCGAGACCTGAGGCATACTGGAAAGATCAAAGATTATACGAAGGTATTTCAAGATCTCGTGATCGAGGTGAAAGGACTTCTAGAAGAGCAAAGGTTGTTCTTATTCCAGTATGGGCTGAAGCATGAAGCTCAAGACAAGCTTCGACGTTGTAAACCCAAAACGGTCCAAGAGGTTGTTGCAGTTGTTGAAGGTTTCTTCCACCATAGACCAGAGGTTGAAGAGGAGAGAAGGACCCCCAGGTCCAATCTTGGGAAGAGAAACAAAGCTAACCGGCCTCGCGCTAAGCCTAAGGAGAACTTAAAGTCGAACCAGTTGGCAAAGGAACACCGGTTCAACCATCCAAGCGAGGGACAGTCTCCAACAAAGAAAAAAGGGGAAAAGTTGGCCTGTGGCTTCGTTGTTGGGTTTATTGAGGACCTCACACAAAGAACGAGTGTCCTCGATAGAAAAAGTTTGTCAGTGGCCAACAAGAAGAACAGTTGGAGAGGAAAGAAACCCAACGCTCCAACAAATCGAATTTGAAGGATGTAGGAGGTGAAGTGAAAAGACCTCCCATCCTACCACAAGTAGAAGTCCCAAAGGAAGAAGGACCTTCACATCAGACAGTGGAAATTGAGGAACCCAAAAGGGGTCAGTAGAGGAAAGCCCTTGGAGGACCAACGATACCACGACCACCCAAGGTAGAGAAGGAGAACCACCATCACTCGATGTCTCCCCAAAGGTTCAACAACTAGAGAGCGATCAAGGGGAAGAAGGAAGCTGAGGAGCATGCGTGGAAACAGGAAAAGGAAAAGACCTTGGAAGTGGACTTGGGGGGGCCCGTACAGGGGGTGTTACGAATGAAGAGACAACTCGCCCTCCTCAAGAGCCGAATAGAAAAAGGAGAATCAGTCTGTGAGAATATCGAGTGTGTACAACGAACTCTCAGAGACCTGGAGAGACATGGAGCAAGTGATGTGGATGATGATGGAGAGCTTGAACCTCTGAAGATCCCCCGAAAGATCCCCACCTCGAAGGGGACCAAGAGAAAGGAAGAACCTGAGTTGGATCCGAGATTGCAAGGGACACAAATCTTGCGACGACTCAACGAACTAAAGGAACGAAAATAACAAGGGGAGAATGTCAATAAACTAATCGAGAGCACTAGGAAGGGGATGGTGGAACACCTACGATGGCACGACCATTGTGGAAAGTGACAGAGTAGATGTGGAGGCATGAAGACCCTCCTTACCCCTCTGCATAAGAAGGTTTGAACCAAGCCGACGATGAAGATGAGTTGGGTAGTGCGTGTTGTCAAGGCATGATCCTGAGAAGGATGCTACCACCAAATCCTCACTTAGTTCGGGCACTCAACACCTTTGTGTCGACGCGGAGGACGACGTCAAAATTAAGTGGGTGAGAATTGTGAGGGGTGGAACTCGTTTCGACCCTTTGTGGTTGGTTGTATGCATTTGCCCATGAAGTACGCTATTTTATGAGATGGAACGGAGAGTAGGCTCCATGTGTAAGTTGAGGAACAGGTTGTGAGCAAACAAGGAAGAGGATGAGATCCTCATGGACCACGCAAGTCGCATGTTGCCAAGGGTGTGCAAAGGAAGAGAAGGATATGCCAAGTTATCCAATAGTAATTCCCCATGTCCAAGCCAATTATGTTGTTGTTAGTTATCCGTGCTAAGTGAGAGAATTCTTGTTGTTACGGGTGGGTTTGGACTAAACCGTCAATTGGGGCCAACTAGTAGCAGAGAAAGGACTTGAGATCGGGCAACGTACCATGAGGGCCTAGTCCTTGGGCGAGAGAAAAGACAACCTTGTGCCAAGTCCCAGGACCTACGAGTCCATCGAGCACTTAGTAATATTGTTAAGTTGTGAGGGCCTATAGACCCCAACATTGTAATGACCGGCCTTTGGCCTTGTTTATCAATATAAGGAATATTTTCGAGTACCTCAGCTCTTCGTGTGAATGCTATACATTGTATGTATGGAATGAATGGATGCTTCTGCTAACTCCTAACGGGTGAGTTGTTGTTGTGGTGTTGATCTGTGCAAGGACTACGAATTCAAGCTGCCAAAGGCGTATTCTGTGAAATCTAAAGCCAATTTAGACGTGAGCGATGCCGAGCGGGGCGTAGGGCCACTACCCTATAGGCCTACCCCTGTTACAGTTGGAATATCTATAGTCTATCCTTATTAAGCCAAGGCCAATAGTGATATCGTGCCTTCGAGCACTCCTGATGTAGCCTATAGGCAAATGATATGTAAGCCTTTGAGTGTTCTCTATGTAAGCCTATGGCACATTCTATCTAAGCCCCAATGATTGATCCATTGTATTAGTTTGTGATGTAATATTGTGAGGGTACCTACGGGCACCCACGCCTTATCCTTATTTTGTCTTTCTCTCTATTTCATTTATGTTCCCTCTTTACTTCCTTCTTTTTCCTTTTTTGCATATGATTGTGGTAAATGTATTTTTCAGAATATTTATAGAGAGGCCTTCTGTTTGGGTGGGTACCAACTGAGCTTGTTTCAGATTTGTCTGAAGTTTGTTTTCTTTCTCTTGGATGGGTTAGAACTTGTGTTTCACTCTGGAATCTCTTTGGATGCCTTTTCTGTTGAATCTTAGGTTGAGGGACCCTTTCAAAACCCTTCTTTTAAAACCTAATAAATAAATAAAAAAAGAATTCGACACTTAAAAGGGAAACAAACTTTGGCAGTTTAATTTTTTGGGCCTTGGCATAAACCTTAGATTTTCATCTTTACAAGAGACCACACTTGAAGACTTAAAAAGGTTTTTCGTTCTTATAAATATATGCCTTCTGGTCATCCTTTGGTATTCAAAATTAGGTGAATTAGAAAGTGGCTTAGAAATCATAGGCTTGTGTTTTAGGGCAATCCTTTGATTAGATGCCTCTCTTCATGGTATAAAAAGTTTTTGAATCATTGAGGAAAATAATGAATTGGATATATCCAAATTTAAGACCTGCAACATAGTAAAGGTGGTAGCATATCCACTTCCACACAAGAATGTGTATGGTTTGAAAAACTGGACAATTTTACACTAAGACCACTCTCCCTAATCAACCAACAATAGACCCTAGAAAAGGTTAAAAGCCAGATTTTGGTACAAACTTCCACCAGGACAAAGATATTTGAACTAAAGAAGTCCTTCAAGATTTAAAAAAAAAAAACTACTTAAAGATTAAAAAAAAAAAAAAAAAACACTCCACGCCTACAAACAATAAACTGGCCGTAAATTACATATCATATAGCAAACCAGCTTGGCTGCCTCTTTAGAAGCTCAAATGCAAAAAGCATGTCCTCCCACAATCTCACATGCTCACGTCTCCACCCTCAACTCTCTCAATTCAACCTTACCCATCGATAAAATGCATGCCCCAAGGGAACCTAATCAACCAACTTAGAGGTATTGTTTTAGATTTTCAAACACCAATAAACTAATACAATCTTCAACATGAATTTCCATGCTGCTTGGCATGGCACTGACATATCTTATTATTCAGAAGGGTCATCAAGGACTCAAAAAGCCATATTATGGATACTATTTCAAACTTTTTAGTAGTAGTTGAGACCAATGAGTCTGACATTATCACACATCCTATCATATTACTAGGAAGGATTGATCTCCTCATCAGGTTAATTGAATCTCATATCATCAAATACAACAATATTTTATTTTAGTCGTATAAAAACAATTAGAACATTATCCTTAAAATTGTTTAATCAGATTTACTTTATCTTAGAATTTTTCAGTTTAAATAATAAAATAAATAAAATTATTTATTATTATATTTGCAAACAAGTACAATTCTATGCATCCAAGAATCAGTTTCCTAGTGGCAGGGTAAATTTAACAAAAAAAATCACAGCAAAGCACAGTTGATGTTAAAATTCAAATAAATAATTTAAGTTTCCTATTACATACATACCCCTTTTCTACCGACTTCTGCTCAGACTAAAGTTCTACAACCTGCTCTGAAATCATTGTGATTGCTACGATACAACATCTACAAGCTTAAAAATTGATGCCACTCATGAAAAATCACTACTAATCTGAGCTTCAAAATCAGTAACATGTAGCAAAAACATGCCTCTTTGTTTCCACTTGGTAAACCAGATTCCCTTGAAGGTTATCTGTTTACATTAATTTAAATAAACCATTGTTTCTTCAACGTTAGTCTTCCTCTATGTTCATTCATCCACATACAAAACATCTGTATGTAAATCAAGCACCAGACTCCTCGCTACAAAGCCATCCAAGCAAACATACAAGTAGCCTCAGTTGGAGATAATAATATTATGTCTATATTTGTAAAAGATGGATATGATGCACAAGTTTTGATAGTTCAAAGTTTCAGACAAATGAGCAAAAGTGATTAAGAAAGGGTGAGGATTAGTTGATAGGGTGTCCCACTACTTCTATTAATAAGCTGCCATCACATGCTGAAGAGATCTTGAGAAACATTAAATTTAACCATGCAATATGATACATAAAAAGGCAAGCACATGAAATTGAAACTCTGCCTAAATTTTATTTGCACCCTCAAATTCTTCTTTTTTGCACGTAGAGTTACTGTTACCTTACAGCTAACTTTTGATATTATTTGAGTACATATCTATATATTTCTGATCAATGCTGTAGACTTTCTGTGGGATTGATGCTAACTCCAATGCATTATACAAGGTAGGCAGTTCACATGAAATACTCTATATCTAATGAAATCCAAATACAGATTTCAAGGGTAAGACAAACTAAAGGGATTTTCATGGAGACTCTTGCTAAGATGCTGGTTGCCACTTTCAACTTTGAAGTAAACAATAGATATTTCAGATGCAACTTGTCAGCCAGACGTGTCAACAGATTAAATAGTTGTTTACAACAATGAACTTCTTCAATCCTTGTGGAGGCCAAACCCAACAACTTATATATGAAACCTATAAAAGGCTTGCAGGTGTTCTCAACAGCAATCATAAGCAACACTCGTGTCAGCTTTCTCTTTCATAGCTGAAGCTTTCAGAAGTTGATGACAAATTTCTTTATAGATTTTCTACTGTTTTATTGTTCATGACATGGCATACATTGAAATCTCTCAAATGCTCATGCTGAATGATGACAGAAGCTGATTGACATTCACATATGTGGGGCATATTGAAACATTTCTATATCACTATGCACCTTGACTGGTTTTCCCAGAATCAAGTGCGCCAGCTAAAAATGGCACAAACCCAACATGCCCAGGCTTTGAATGCTTTGAAAGCATTGACATGAGATTTCCACCATGTACTCTTCCCTCTGGAAGTGACAAATAGCTAACCTCAGTGGATCCTGAACCATAACTGTATTTCTCAAATTGTGAGGTATTTAGGTCCTTCTTCAAAGGCAAGGGAACTAGTACTTTATGCGAAATAAGTGGTTGAAGTGCTCCTGGTTCTTGTACTTGACAATAGTTTTTTATCTGACCAAAAGCCAAACCTGTAGAAATACCCTGCTTTGCAACAGCAGATCCAACAACTTCAGAACCTCCATGAGTTATATTAGAATTGAAGCAGTTTTCAACATTACGATTAGGATAAACAAAAGCTGACTGGTTTCCACGTGGTTTCTCATTTGCAACATCTTCTTTATCAATGTTCATGCTATCAATAGAAGTGGGTGCTTTTACCAACTTCCATTTTGCCAGATTATTTGTTTCTAATAATTCAGAATTAAAAGGTGATACGAGCTTGTCCTCCTGACCATCTTTCATTTTTGCTCTTGTCTCCATATCAAAATCATTGACATCTTTATTGACATTCTGATCCATATTTCGTACCACATAAGAATTCATCTCTACACAATTGGAACCCCTTGATGCCCTTTCAACCGAGTCCCATAAAGTATCACCTGAAAGTGCACTAGCCCCAAATGAAATGCTGTCTGCATTTGACACCGATGCACAGGCTAGTCCATGAAACAGGCCTGGGCCTATCCCTGGACCAAGAGCCTTGCCACCATGAGCTCTATTGTCTTGTACAAATGCTGCATGTGCAGCACAGAGGCCTATTTTCCCTCTTGCAAACCTGTCACACGGGCCTGGTATAATTTCTCCATTCCTTCCATAAATAACTTCCTGAGAATAAACTGAACCCTCCTGACCCCATAGGCATCTCTTTCCCCCTCCATGGGCTTTGCAAAAGTCGGTACTACCTTGAGCACTTTTACCGCAGCCTACAAATTTGCACCGTTTACCTCCTCCATGTTTAACACAGAAGTCTGTCCTACCTCTTGCACTCTTTGTGCACCCCTGAACAGCACATCTTTTACCACCTCCATGGGCCACACAAAATTGGGTGCCTCCATGCACACTTTTTGGACAGACCCCTCCTCCATCAAACATACAGCGTTTGCCACCACCATGGCCCTTGCACAGTGGGGTGCTGCCTTCTGCACCTTTATTGCATCCAGAATATATGCATCGCTTACCACCTCCATGTGCTTTACAGTAAATAGTGCTTCCTTGGGCGCCTTTTGTACACTCTGGATATTGGCATCTTCGCCCACCTCCATGAGATATACAGAGACCAGAATGGCCCTCAGCACTCTTTGTGCAACCTTCATTTTGACATCTTTTACCTCCACCATGTCGGATACATAAACCTGATCTGCCCCGGGCAGCCTTGGTACAACCTTCATGACTGCATCTTCGACCTCCCCCGTGACCAATACAATAATCTGTTCTTCCTTCTGCACTCTTTGTACATCCTAGTCTTTGGCACCTTCGACCTCCACCATGAGCTTTACAATAGACAGTTCGGCTTTCTGCTCCTTTAGTGCACCCAGTTTTCTGGCATCTATGTCCACCTCCATGGGATATGCATAAGCCTGAAGAACCTCTAGCTCCCTTTTGACAACCTGTAAATTTGCATGTCTTCAAGCTACTGCGTGGTTCTACATTACCTGAAACAACAGTTGTGGTCATTGCACAAAATGGTGTTTTTAAAGTATCCTGAGTCTTTTGTAGAGGATGTTCTGTCATGAAACTAGCAGTCCCTAAAGGAGGCTGTATGTCTAGGCCTGAATTCTGTAATCTTGATGCCATAGTCAGGGATGGAATATAACCCCTGGACTCAAGCCGTCCTGAAGTGGAACCTTCATCTATAGGAATATCCAAGCTCGTCGGTGTTTCTACTCCATTGGCAGGAGTTTCCTGCATGTGACCAAGCATCTGGATAGTATTAGATTGAGAAACAATTTTAGATGGATTTGTTGCTGATGCTTTTGCCAACCCTAAGGAATCTCCTGGAAGTCCCAACTGAAGCATCCCATGATCCATGTCCAAAGATTTTGTTACCACAGTCCCACTACATTTACTCTGTTGTATCTCTAATTTATCTTCTGAAATCTTAGTTTGGGTAAAGGTGGAAGATACTATAGTGGAACTTACATTATGATGGCTTTGAGTGATGTTTCGGAAATCTTGATTTGAAAATCCAGAGGCAGCCCTATGATGCAATGCCCAGCCACTTTTTGACGATGACAAAGAGACAGTCGAAGAGGTCTTTGGAAGTGAACTGCACCTACTGTAGGAGGAACTGGTAGTGCGTCCCAAAGCAAGAACCAAGCCACAATCATCATCCAAGCATGTAGGTGTTGACTGCGCTTCATGAAAGGTGACCCATTTCCTTTGCATCTCCTTGGGGAAAGATGCATTGCTGGGAACTGAACCAGACCCATCTGATGAACAAAACAAAGAATCCTGTCTTTTACACTTACTCGATCTAGTCTGACTGTCAAGCCTCAAGGCAGTATCATCAGAATTGTAAGGATTGTCTGATGCTGTGCAATTATAGGCCTCGAATGAACTTGCAGCGGAAGGAGAGAGAAAATGCTGTATATTGGGATCCATTTAAATCTTTCCAAATTACACCTCAGCATAGACAAATGCTATGAATATGAAATATAGTAAAATATTATGAGCAGTATATACAAAAAAATTTCAACCCCGCCACTCAAAAAACCTGATGTATCAATTCTATCCATAGCTGCAAACGTTACAGAGTCCTGACCTCTCTGCTTTGTTAAGATCCAAATACTTTCATATACTTTACAAGCATGTTGAAGGAAAGACAGGTTGCCGGGAATGTAAACTTCCAGGTAGGATAGAAAACATCTTCCATCACCATGCACTGAAGCGTGCCACTTCATCAATCCTGCCAATAAAACAAAAAGAAGGGGTCGGTAAGCCATGTTCCTGCGGTCTCAGATTCTCAGATCTCCATTTTCCCTGCAGTTCTAACTCTAGGGACTACAATTCCTCATAGTTAAGGCTGTGCATATGCAACCTCCTACCGCCAATCATTCTGATAAACCTACTTTACTTAGCAAAAACAATAGGAATAGCAAAAACAATAGGAAGACATCTCCCCAACACAGTCCTCAACAAATAGTAAAGAAACACACAAAGAGCCCCTAAGATACCCTATGGACACCAACACAACCAAAATTGCCCTCACTCCGCCTCTCTTTCTCTCTCTTATATCTAAATATCTATCCATATAGATATATAAATTTCCGACAAACCCACTTCTGCAATCAAAATATGAATTCAAATAAAAAGAGGAAGGCCGCATTGCATTTGTTTATGTTATGTTAAAATAATTATCCATGGCAGTACTCCAAAACAACACAAAGATTACACAAGATACCCTATGAACACCAACACAATTAGAATTGTCCGCAGTCCTTCACTGCTTCTCTCTCTTATATCCCTATATTTATCCATTTAGACAGATAGATTCCTAAAAAGCCCACTTCTACATCCAAAATCTGAATTCATACAAAACGGAATTCACTGTTTTTCTCTCATATATCCCTATATTTATCCATTTAAATAGATAGATTTCTAAAAAGCCCACTTGCACATCCAAAATCTGAATTCATACAAAAAGGAAGCGTGCATTGCATTTGTCTATGTCATGAACAAAATTTAAATATCTCCAAGCATTCAAATCGGACACAAAGAGCCGTAACAAGTGTGGATCTAATCCCATTCACAAACCCCAAAAAATCAAACACACTCAAATTCAACAAAAGGGTTTACACACCAACACTCCACAGGGTATCAGCAAAACCCTCAATTAGGTCTATTACAATACAAATTTCCAAGAAATTCGTGAATCAACACACAAGCAAAGACAGAAAGTACCTCTGTAAACCGCAACGAATGCCTCAAAAGTTCCGGATTTTACAAGGCCAATAACCGCTCTTGAAGCAGAAGAAATCAGATATAAAAGCCATGAATAGTCACTCGTAACCTTGCTATTACAAAACCCTCGCTTCCCCCTTGAGAGAGGATAAGATTAAGTGGCCACCCAAACAAAAATAATTACTTCACCCTCAGGTAACAGCATTGCATTGCATATCACACTTAGCGTCGGAGCTCCGGAGGTTGAAATTAACTTCACGCCGATAGTTAACGGCGACGGCCGTTGCATATTCCGTCACTTGGTCAGAGAGCGAGGGAGGGCCACCGCTGAGCGCCGTCTGTCTCGTCCTTTTCCTCACGGCGACGATCCTCTCGGCCCCTCTCTGTACGACCGCATCCCGTCTCGCCACGTCACGGTCTCTGTTGGCATCGCAGCTGACGTCATTTCCTCGGACCCTCGCCGTCCCACGGCTGGTGGTACTTCGTTTCTCTTTAAATATTTATCGCCTTTCTTCCGTTCTCGTGTAAGGAAAAGGCGGAATTTTATATTAGTTGGATTGGATTTAGGTATCCGCTTTTGCTTATTGTTGTTACGGGTCGCAGTCGCGGTTGCAGTCGAACGGCCAACCGAGAGCCACTAAAAGCGAGATACTTAGTCGGGGCGCCACGTAACTTCCCTAAATTATGGTGGTACAGCCAATAACTTGCTCGTCTGCTTCCACGGAAATGGTATAATTTTATACTATTTCCTAAATGATGGGGTTTTTGAACTGCCTAACAAAAAATGATGTTTCCTTGTAAGACTAGTAGAATGAGAGACAAGGACTAGTCCATCTGAAGATAAGAGGGAAAGAACAGAAGCATATTTGGTGTTGATAGAGACCTATGGTGTTAGGTTTTGGTTTTTAGGTTTAAAGTTTAAATTAATTAAATTATGGTATATTTAAAAGAGATAGGGTGGATGGTAGGGGTAGAGTGTTTGTCAATTAATTGTAGTCATTCAATACTTTAGAAAGTGGCATTTTGTTAACTTATCTTACCCAATAAACTAATATTTATAAATAAAAAAATAATTTTTCAAGTTTAAAACTTTTATAAAAATTATATAAAAAAATTTCTTTATTTAAATATAATATACAACTTTATTATTATTGGAATGGAACTTTTAATGTTTGTTTGGAGTTTATTTGAAGTTTTAAAATTAAATTATTTTAAATTTTTAATATTTATAATTATTATATAAGATAAAGTTATTTTATCTTGTCATCATTTAAATATGATGAATCATAACTCTTAAAACTTTTATTTAAATTTTTAAAATCTTTACGTTATTAAAAATTATATATTAATAAAACTACAAAATAAAAAACTTACTTTAGAAGGACACAATTTTTTTTAATAAATCATTTAAATTATTAAAAAGCATACCTAAATAAAATTAATCAACACAAAATCATTTAAGTTATTAAAAAGCATGCCTGAATAAATTAATAAACACTTATTACCTTCCTTGTGAATCAAGTTGGGTTTATAAAAGGAGTCCAATACTTTAACAATAATGAGAGAGACAAATTAATATTATTTGATAATAAAAAATAAATAAATAATTATAAAACTTTAAATTGTTTCACTATGATTTATTTTATATCAGTACGAGGTCGAGCCAACAACACATAATCATATTAAAGCTGGAAGCTTCGGGACGTATCTCAGCGTGGAAAAAGTACGTCCGAGAATATTTCGACTTAAATAAGTGGGGAAACATATATACAAAACGACAAAACCATCCCCTTAAATTCAAGGTCACATAGAAAACAACCCCAAAGATTTATGGGGTGTTGAATCAAAGAAAGGCCAAATAGTTATGGTGCAATCAATGGTCACGGTTCACGTAATCTGAAAAATATCGTGGAGTGGTAAATGAAATTTTTTATGTGAAAGGTATTTTATAAAAAAATTAATTGTCTTATGTTGTTAATATGTATATAATATACTGGTATTATATTTTATTTTATTTATTTATTTATTTTTGTTAGAATTGGAATAGTTTTAAAATGAATGGTCATATCCAGGTAATATTGAGGGAGATACAACCCTGTAAAGTCAACCATTCAGAACAAGGGCAATGACAAAATTTCAAATTACAAAAAGCGTAATTGCAAAGTACGAAGGATTAGGGTTTCTTCTTCAAAAAGGTCTCATTTTTTAAGAGTCATATCTTCGCGAAGAGTTATCTAATTCAGTTGATTCTTGGATCAATTTATGCAGAATTTGAATAGCTTTAATATGAGTGGTCATTTGCAAAAATTTGAGCAATATTGAAGAAGATATGACCCTCTGAAGTCAACCATTTGGAACAAGGGCAGTGACGATTTTTCAAGTCGCGAAAAATGAAATTGCAAATATTTGCCAACTAGGGTTCGAACGATGGAAAGAGCAATGAAGGGCTAGGACTTCAATGAGGCAAGACATTCTATCTGGACAAAGAATTTTTCAACTAAGTTTTTTTCATTTCTTTATTTTAGAAATTGTGCATGAAAAAATTATAAAGTTTTTATCAAATATTATATTTGCTATAGGATTTTCAGATAAATTTTAATAGATTTTGAGTTTTAGTTTCCTTTCCATGGATCTATTTATAGTTAAATCCTTATAATCATCTCTAGTGGTAGAGGTTAGTGAGCGCACCTCAGAGAGATCCTCATTGCTCCAAGATAGGGTAGTTTTTGGTAAATTTAATGGGTATTGGCCAAGGGCTTCAACCTTGAGAAAATGGATTGATGAGAGTTGGAATTCTCAAGGAGTGATTCTTTCATTTCTTCCCAAAAGTTTCTTCCTAGCCATTTTTTTTCTAGGGAAGAAAGAGAAAGAATTCTAAAAGGGGGCCCTTGGTTTATGGGAAGAGCAGGACTCTTCCTTACACGTTGGTATGAAGGCTTCTCACTTGAAAATGTATATCTATCCCTAGTACTAGTCTAGGTTAGGATGTTTGGGTTGCCCATTGAATTTTGGGAAATAGATACCTTCAAGGCAATAGGCAACACTTTAGGAGAATTCCTCGAGATTTCAGATACAACAAAAGATGGATTTTTGTCTATTTATGCTCGAATATTGGTCATGATTGATATAAGTAAAATTTTACCATAATCAATCATTCTTAAATATGGGGATAATATGTGGATCCAAACTATAGATTATGAAAACATATATAGTAAATGTAGAAGATGTCATAAGGTGGGACATATTGAGATATCATGCCCTAAAAAGAGCCCAGCATAATCATTTGTAGAAAACCGCAAGAGAAATTTATGAATGGTTGTGGATGAAGATGGTTTTCAACTTCCAAAAATAGATCTAGAAAAATAGAAGAAAACAAACAATGGATACCAATAAGGAAGGATATTGGAAGATATACCAACTCTTTTTTAGGCTTTCGCCTATGAAGAAAAAGTAGATCAAAACTTAGAGGACACAGTACAACAATTTCAACATATTAGCAAGGAACCTATTCAGTATAATTTAAATTTCACGAAGAACATTCTTGATGAAGCTAAAGAATGTCTCATCCAATTTTGAAGACTCTCTTAAAGTATTATGCACCATTCAGGAAAAAATTATTGGTAAAGAAAATGCAGTTTTAGAAGTTAATACTGTTGGTCCGGCTTTCATGCACACCCCGGGAAAAAAGGGATGAAGGCAAGGAAAGCTCCGGAGACACCCACGGGACTGATCCCACTCATCTTTAGGATCTAGCTGGTTATCCAAGGTGCGAGTTACAGAGTTGGGTCGAATGGCAATTCACTCTTTTCCACTTCTGGAATAGATTTCGATATGGACTGCTCTATTACCTTACAGGGGGTTCCTGAACTTGTTCAGTAGTTGCAAAAGTTGTTGACAATCAGATTTGACTTGAATTCTTTGATCTAGCTCTCATGGGTCAGGAGATTTAAATAAAAGGCAAATAAAGAAAATAAAAATGGATCATTAACGGTAAGCAAAGAGAGGGTAGGGTAAGGCAGAAAAGAGAAGTTTATCAGACTTTAAACCGTAAAACTCTAAACTATCAATCTTATCTATGCTATCAGCTTCACAACAGAACAAATCCCAGAAGAAAGTGTCCAATCGATCTAAGATCACTTTCAACTAAGAGCACAAGGCAGAGTGAAACGGATCTAGCAGAAAATTATAAATCCAAGGGGCAATTGGTTAAAACTGGTATCTTTCACCGGCAGCCTAGCTCGCACAGTGAAGACAGAGCAATTAGAACAAACTTACACCTGAAATCAGTAATTTCCCCTAGCAGACAATAGAACAACTGAAGCCTAACAGCATATTTAATCTTGACAATGGCAGATTTACAAGGATATATCTAACAAACTTTAAATGGAACGGATAACAAAAGAAAATACACTTATCACACTCGCAAAAGATTAGGCTCCTGGCCATGCTATCACGGAAAAGCTAAAGCACATCAACTCCAAGTCCCGAAACAAAGGATTTCACAAAATTTGCAAGAAATTGCTTATAAGCCTTTATTTCTAAGTCTCCGCCCTGCGATTACATTTAGAATTTGTATTTATAGACTCGGGATGGACTCCGATCTTTTCCAAAATATCTTGCTCAAACCCTAAATCTTATCGCACTTAAACCCTAGGACCCGGGTTTTACAATAAAAATCCATTTAAAAATCAAAGTCCGAATAGAACTTAACCCTTTGGAAAATCATGCAGATCAATTGCCATAAATGGAGAAGATAAAATAAAATGCAACTTGCATTCATTCGCAGCTGCAAATAAATGCTTTCATTAATTCTGCTGGTGAGCCGGATGAGTCACCACTTCTCCATCAATTCGATCTCTGCAAATCCATCCCGAAGTTGAAATGGTCTTCATGCTATCAAGTCTGCAATAAATTTGTCGTTGAATGCTCTCACCGGCAGCTTCTCTCCTAGCATGGCGGTCCTTGACTAAATCCGCACTTTATCTTTGCCTTTATGGTCTTTCCCGTTGTCCCGTAAGTGCCGGTGGAATCTCGCATGAAAGACAAAAAGATGCATTAGATTAGCATTTTAATTAAATCATAAGCTTAAAACATTAAAAACAGATTAAATCCGCAAAATAAGCTTGCATGTCGGCTTCTGTTTGTCCCTTTCACGCTTTGACACGTGTCGCTACCCCAGGAAGCCTTCTGTTTCCCGCCGGAATGCACTTTCAGGTCAACTATGACTTTCTCTCTCCGCCGCGATTCGCGACATGTCGCGATTTCGCGACATGTCGCGAAATCGCGACCGCCAGCCGCATCGACAAATTCCTCCCTCGTCGGCCGCGAAACGCGACATGTCGCGATTTCGCGACATGTCGCGAAATCGCGACCCTTCCTGGCCTCCGTACAACTTCTTGATTTTCAACCGCGATTTTAGAACACGTCGCGATATCGCGACGGCTCCTCTTCCCGCATGCGTTGACCGCGTTGACCGCGATTTTGGAACATGTTTCGACTTAGCCGATTTTTCATTCCCGCCGCCCACTTTCTCTCTCCCCGTCGCGAAAATGCGACATGTCGCGATTTCGCGACATGTCGCAAAATCGCGCCCTCCGTACGCCTTGCGTCTCCCTCCCAAAAACCGTCGCGATTTCGCGACATGTCGCGAAATCGCGACCTTTCTGGCACTTAGCCGCATTTTGACTTACATGTCGCGATATCGCGACATTTCCGAAAATGGAAGTGTCGCGATATCGCGACACTACCAAAAATGGAAAGTTTGATTTTTAGTGAATTTATGCAACTGTTTTCTGGATTTTCTCGGTACCGGTGCAAGATTTTGCTTGTGCATGAATGATTCTAGCATGTAAAAAGTGAATTCTTGGATAACACAGCTAGAATGCAAGAAAAAGCACAACTTTAAAAAGGAGGCAAGCAAATTTGGATTTAAAACTGAAAAGATCAAGAGGGTCCCTGCTGCAAAAAATGAAAGTTCAGAATTTTCTAAGGATGGAATCTCATTTTTCAGTGGGGGTGTGTTGCTTATCAACAAATACCTCAGTCATTAATAAGGAAATACCACAAAATGAGCAGGACAAGTCAAAAGCTTCTATAATAGAGCTAGGAGAGGATAAATATGTTGAAAAATAAAATTGTGAAAGAATATTGAGAAATAGAATATTAAGACCTAATCTTGATATAGGCAAGGCAAAAAGAGGAAAACCCTCAAATTATCAAGCAAGATTCAAGGAAGCAAGAGCTAACATAGAGAAAGGAACACAAACTAAGTTGGTTGAACTTCTCTTTACCAAAAAACAAAATGATATTGGTGATATGCACGAGGGGCCAAAAGCCCCTAATGAGACATGATTATCATCTCATGGAATATATGAGGTGCTAATGCCCCCTCAAAGCATAGGTGTATTAGGGACCTATGTTTAAGTAATAAACCTGATATTCTCTGTATCCAAGAAACTAAAATGACAAAAGAAGAAGTTTGAAAAACTATGAAAGCAATTTGGGCAAGATGTGAATGGGATGCTATGGATTCTGAAGGAGCAGCAAGGGGAATTATAACTTGTTGGAATCCTTCTAGAACCTCTTGTGTAACCATTCATAAAACTAGGCATTGGATAGCCTCTTTTGTCACTTGCTACTTTGCAGATATCTGTTTCATCCTTATTAGTTTCTATGGACCTACAACTCAGTCAAGTAGATTAGAAGTTTGGAGTGGGATTTAAGCCTTTATGAGAAGTAAAGACCAAGAAACCCGATTCATGATCATTGGATATTTTAATGCCATAACCAAGCTTAATGAAAAATTTGGGGTAATTAGGAAATTGATCTAAAGTATGAAAGATTTCTCAGCTTTTATTCAAAACAATAATCTATAGGAATTTGAGTTTGAAGAAGACAACTATACTTGGACCAACAATAGGAGAGGCCAAAACCTAATAGCAAAAAAATTAGATAGATGCATTCTCTCATATCATTGGCTAGATGAAGGAACTTGTGCTAAAATTAATACCTTAACAAGTATTGGTTCATATCACTGGCCAATAAGAGTTACAATGGCGGTAAGTGAATTCAAAAAAAGATCATAATGATAAAATGTGGGAAGACCATCCTCAATTTGTTGATATGATAGCTCAAACATGGAATTTTTTAGGTAATGGTGGGTTGTATGTTCTTCCAAACCAAATTAAAGCTATGACATCTAGATTAAAAGAATGAAACAAGGGAAAGAGACGAATGGCAGGGGGAAGGGGGAGGGTCTTGCTCCCTCTCCCTACTCCCCCTCCCTTGGTTCTTGCCTAGTACCTGGCTCATCTTGGGTCCCGCTCTGGGAATGCTTTGTAGCAGATGATCTCCCTCGAGGAGATCCTTCTCCACTTTTTGCTCCTTTCCCAGCAGTTTCAGGGTTTCCCTGCCTGAGCCCGTGGTTTGGTGCATCCCAGGGGTCTCCTAGGGTTTCCTGCATGTTTTTGGGATCCCTTCCTCGTTCTCCCTTAGGCTTTCCCTTGGGGTTTTTTGCAGGGTTTTTTTGCAAATCTGGTTCCCAGGGCTTCCTCAGTCGATGGTGGTGGCAGGTTGGGAGTTTGACTACTTCTTGGTGCATCCTGTGAGGTCCTCTCTACTTTGGGGTTGGTCTGGGGGGGGCAGTTTCCTCTTTTGCTAGTGAATCCTCTTTGGGATGCTTGTGGTTGCTGCTGGTCCCGTCCCGTTGGGTAGGGCCCTTTTCGATTTCCTATTCGGAGGCTTCTTCTTGCTGGATCTACGATTTGGTGGACACCCATGGCATTGGTTGGACTTCGGGGTGGGCCTCTTCCTCTGCCTGGGGTGTTCCCAGTCCCAGTTCCTTGAAGTTGTCCATGAGCATGGATGGGGGATCTTGGTCCCTTCTTCTGGGGTTCCCAAGGTTTTTGTTGCATGTCTGGATCTTGGGGGGACCCATGATCAGTGCATGCAGACCTTGGTTCCCCCAGGTTAGGCTTATGAGGATCCCATATTTGTGCCTGTTGTTGCTTCCCGCCTGGGATCCTCAGGTTGTTCATTTCAGCTCCTATTTAGGGGCTCCTAGTCCTAGTTCCCTAGATTTTTTCGTGTGTAAGGATGGTGGTTCCTAGTCCTTTCTATTGGAGTGGTGGGGTCTTCCTTCTGTATTCTTTGGTCTGGGGGGATATCAGTGTATTTGCAATTGTGGCCCCTCCTTCCTCCTTTTATTTTGGCTTTCGATATCTTGTCTTTGCGCATGTTGTTGTTTTCCCTGGATCCTTTCGGCTTCCTTGTATTTATCCTTGTTGTGCACAGGGATATCTTGGCCTGTAGATATCCCCAGTAGTGTTGTTCCACTTTTTAGGCTCTTGCGGAGGCTTCCCATTTTTTTTCTTTGAGGACCCTGAAGCCATTTCCCAGGTTGTCCCACTGTTGATCCTTGGCCTGTATCCCGGTGCTGCTTGTTGCTTTGCTCGCGCAGCTGCTTGCTGCCCCGCTACACCCTGGGTTGCATCCCGAGCCATCCTTGGGCGAGGATCCTCTCTAGTTTTCTTATAATTCCTTGCTTTTGAATTTTGGGCAGGATTTCTGGTTGCAGGCTATTTTTGGCCTTCTCGCTCTCCCTACGCAGGTCTGGGCAGGTGCGTTGTATCCACCCCTAGGAGGATCCCAAACTGTTGTATCCACCCCTGGGTGGATCCCAACTGTTGTATCCTTCCTTGGGAGGATCCCAGACTATTGTATCCACCCCCGGGTGGATCCTAGACTGTTGTATCCATCCCTAGGAGGATCCCAGACTACTGTATCCACCCCTGGGAGGATCCCAGACTGCCAGTAATGGGAGGATGATATTTTTGTGAAGTGGGCCTCACTAGTTGGTACTAGAATCTGGTCTTTCTGCTGGTTCAAGGGTTGTTTCTGGCCCTTTCTCTTACAGTTTGTGTTTATTTTCATGTACTAAGGAATTTCTTTAAATCTTGGTGCTACGACCCTTTTTGTTATAAGGTTTTGGTATCCTCTTAAAAAACCCAATTTGTATATAAAATTCTAGTTACTTATCAAAAAAAAAAAAAGAATGAAACAAGAACACCTTTAACATTTTTGAGAAGAAAGATCTAAAATATAAACTTTGAAAATTTCAAAAAGGTGATGATAATAATCCAAGCTCGGAGGAAAGGGAGTTGCCTAGTGAATATCATAATATTTTGAGTAAGGAAGAGAAATTTTGGAGATTAAAATCAATACAAACTTGGTTAAAAGGAGATAAAAATACAAAGTTTTTTCATATGATGGCTATAGTACAAAGATCATCTTCTAGAATTAGTAGAATTAAATCAATAGAAGGGGTTTGGATTGAAAATCAAAGTACAATTAGAAAAGAGGTAAAGTTATTTTATCAGAATATTCTATGTTCAGAGGATACCAAAGTTCTTAATGATAAACTTCTTCAAGATGTTCCTTTAGTTATAACAAATGAAGACAATAGAAAATTGATGGAGCCTATTACTCTAGAAGAAGTTCATTTAGCTCTTTTCTCTTTTAATAAGGATAAATCCCCAGGTCCATATGGGCTCTCTACAAATTTTTACCAACATAATTAGGATATAGTGAAGGATTATTTATTGGTGGCAGTGGAACAGTCTAGGGTAAAACAATACATTTCTTATAAAATAAATGCAACTTATTTTACTCTAATTCCAAAAAAGAAGGATGCTAAATTGTTTGATTCTTTTAGACCCATAAGCCTATGTAATATGGCTTATAAAATCATTTTCAAATATGGTGAATAGATTAAGGCCATTGCTAGAAAAAATTATTTTAGAAGAGCAAAGAGGATTTGTGAAAGGGAGACAAATTTTGTATGGGATCATAGTAGCTCATGAAGTTATTCATTCAACAACTTCAAGAAAAGAGAAAACTATGATCTTAAAACTTGATATGAGTAAAGTCTATGATAAGGTTAAATGGGATTTTATTTTTACAATTTTAGATAAGTTTAGTTTTGGGAAGAAATGGGTTAGATGGATTAAAGCTTGTGTCTCTACAATTTCTTATTTAGTGTTGGTCAATGGATTAGTGATAGAATATTTTAAAGCCAAGAGAGGCCTTAGACAAGGAGATCCTCTATCTTCTTATTTTTTCATTATTATGGTAGAAATTTTGAGTAGGAACTTAAAGAAGGCTTACAAATATGGACTTATAAGTGGAATTATGGTTAGTAATAACATCAATAACATCACCCATCAACAGTTTGTAGATGATACAACCCCTTTTGGAAATGCAAGGATAAATGAGATCAGATTTTTGAATAACTTTTTAAAAGAGTAGAAAGAGCTTCAACGCAAAAAGTTAATAAGACTAAATCCAAAATTTATTTTCTTAACACTCCTGCTAATATCAAAGCAAGAATTTGCAGGTTGCTTCAAATGGAGGAGGCAAATTTACCAACAACTTATCTAGGGATGCCTTTATTTGAGGGGAGAATGAGGATAGATTTATGGAATCCAGTTATTAGTAAAGTTCAAAATAAACTTCCAGCTTGGAAAGGTAGATGGTTATCATTAGCAGGAAGAGTGCAATTAATTAAATCAGTATGACAAGCCATTCCAAAATATTATATGTCGTATTCTATGCCAAAAATCATTGAAAAATGTTTAATCTATATTATGCGATCCTTTTTATGGTCAAGTTTACATGATAAAAGGAAATTTCCTTTGGTGAAATCGAGCAAGTTGTGTGATGACAAAACTAGGGCAGGTCTTGGTTTAAGAGTTCTTTCAGATGTAAACTTAGCTCTTAGGGGAAAATTTATCTGGAGATTGTACAAAGAGAGTCAAATACAATGGGTAAGAATTCTTCTAAGTATGTTGATCCCAATGACCCAAGTTTAATATTTACAACATTATCTCTTCCAAATGGTTCTACTCTTTGGAATGGTTTAAAAAAATCTATTGATATTATGATTAAAGGTTTAAGATGGGTGGTGGGAACTAGAGAAAAATTTTATATTTGGATGGATACTTGGTGTGATAAAAAGCCACTCAATTTAGATCCAGTTTTGAAACCTTGGATGAGAGTGTTTCAAGACAAATACGATGATAGGTTTTCAAACATTTTATACAAGGATCGAGAAGGAAGATACAAATGAAAGAAGATTTTTTTACAAGTATACAAGACATTGATGCTAGGAGGCAATTGAGTAGAAAGATAAAAACTATGATTATTCCAAGGGGTGCTAAGGATAAATTGATTTGGGAGTTGAATAGCTCAGGAGAATACACAACTAGAAGTGGATATAATGTTCAACACCAACATAATAATAATGTCACTAGAATATGAAGATATATTTGGGATAGCCCAAGCATTCCTAAAGTCAAAATGTTTTTTTGGCTAGTAGGTCATAGAAGAATTTTATCCTGGGATAACCTTATGAAAAAGGGGTCTTCATGGCCCCTCTCAACATGTTTTTTGTAATAAAGAGGAGGAGAGTATAGATCATATCTTGGGGCATTGCTCAATAGTCTAGAATATATGGCAATGGATTCTTAATATGTTTGGTAAATGCATGATGATGAATAGCAAAATTGAAGATTGGTTAAAGTAATGGCAGAGCACTTATAAATGTGAGGCTTTACAGACAATATGGGATTATCAAAAGATATAATACTTTGGAGTATATGTCTAGAAAGGAATAGAAGAATATTTAAAGTAAAGGAAATCAATTTAGAGGTAATGAAAAAGAAGATATGTTTAGCCATAGAATAGTCTAAACCAACTCTATCAACTCACCTAGTCCCTAATTTGGAAGCAGAGAGCCTTGATAGATGGAGTCAAGTCATTAAATGGAATTATGATGTTGGGTACAAAAAATGTTGATTGCCTGAATCAATTAATGATTAAGATTTACTTTAATATTTTCCATTGCCCATAAGGGGGCGGAGGTCCAAGGTTCAAATCTCGGGCCTCGTCGGACTGAACGCTTGTCCCTTTCCTAGTGCTTTCAGCGGCGTAAAAGGTTTAAAATGATTGTGGCATGGTGGTTATAGGGACAGACTGCGCGAAGATCTGTGTGGCGGCTTCTAGGGCGGACAACGCAGAATACTATGGCGGCCATAAAAGCTGGACAGCCTGCTCGAATTCGTGGCGGCTACCGATTCCACCATGTAAATTAAAAAAAAAAAATATATATATATATATATATATATATATATATATATATTTTTTTTTTTTTTTTTTTTCCATTGGTAATATCTACTTTATTTTGTAACATTAATGTGTTTTAGAATATTTATTATAATTTTTGTGGTTGCACTTGTGTTTCAAGAAGGAAACTAGCAATCCATATTTGGTAAAGCGGACTATGATAGTACAATATTTTGGAAATATTACTCTACTAAGATGTAAGGCATAGATAGTAGAGGTGAAGTTTTGGCATTGTGAATGTTGCTATAGGAAAATGTCAAGAAAGATGCTAAATTATGGAGTAATTGTATTCATATAGAAATTTGAAAAGATCCAGAAAATGAAAATCAAGAATTCAAAAATTTTATGTAAAATGATGTAGGTTTCTAGCTATAGCATCTCAATTGAGATGAGAAGTGTATATATTTGTAAACTCTCAAGATCTAAAGAAGAGATATGTAATTTATCAAGGGTGGGGATCCAAGTACAACCCCTTATTATCCAAAGAATATATATATGTATATAATTTAGGATTTGGTTAGTGTGAGAAATTAGGGTTGGGTATCTCCATTTCACCCTAAACTTTTATAAAGGGGAGAGTTGAGCTTATCAATAGGGAATTTAACATAGCCACACACATGTTGCACTTGAAACTTTGGACCTTATAAAGAAGAGCCAAATCCCGAACTGTTGCGCTGTCCACTTGGGATTGTATATATAATATTATTAATAAAATATTTTTAAAAATTTATAAAAAGGTAAAGTAGTTTTTAACTTTTTAGAAGGTTAGAGGTTATATAAGATTACTTTTGTTGAGGACATTGTTTACCCAATATATGTTTATCCAACCATTTTTTGCTATAGAAGTATTTTTTGCAACACTAAGACTGTATTATTCAAACCTTGAACCACTAGACCCACTTAGGTTGGATGTTCTAAAACCTTAGTATTATATATTTTAAAACTTAAAAAAATAAAGAATTATTGAGGAAAAACTATGCCCTAAGAATAACAGGAAAGAACAATTATAATTATCAATAAAAATTTCATTTTTGTTTAACATCGACTTAATTATATATGCTTTAGTTGTTTTACAATTGAAATGTGGATCAATCTTGTGACACAAGTATAAATGGGTTGTAAGGGAATTCACTAAATTTGATATGATTTTATAATATTTTATTAATTTATATAAATCTATCATTAATTTTGATGACTATTCACTTTGTGCTAGTAAATTATTTGCTTAGGACTCTTTTTTTTACTACTAATTACCCATACATTAGTGCTACATCATCATCCTTGTTATTGCCTTCGCAAGCAAATTACTTTCCTGGCCTCTTAGTGAAAATTTTAAATATATTTCACAATTTTCTACTTCTTTCACTGATTGTACAAGTACCCATGAGAAAAAAAAAGAATAAGGATCTTGATTGTTCCTTTTAAAAAAATTACTCTAAGTAAAAAGTGATTTTTTGAATGGGATGACAAAAAGAGGGAACGATTAAAAATAAGAGGGAACAAAGCAAGTATTACGTACATATTTAGAGGAGTTCTCATTCTTTCATATTTAAAGAGATCTAAATTGTTACCCCTTCACTAAAATAAGCAACATTCCTTGATCCATCATGACTAGCTTGTAGGCATTAGTACCTTTAACTTCATGGATCTAGTACTATCCACTCTATATGAAATTAGACTTCTCAATAAGCAACATTCCTTGATCCATCATGATTAGCTTGTAGGCATTAGTACCTTTAACTTCATGGATCTAGTACTATCCACTCTATACGAAATTAGACTTCTCATGTTTATTAGTTTGGCTCTATCTTCATCTCATTTGAGTACCAAATATCTTTTTTTAACTCCATGTTCGTTGACCTCTTATCAAACCATATTTTAATGGTCATTTGATGTTGGATAAATCTCTTGAAATATTTTTCCCTATCTTCATCTAATAGTGATAATGCATTTGACTTGGCTTATATTGGGATGATATATTTATCATAGCTCCAACTACAAGGATGTTTAGAGTGAAATGATTTCTATATATAATGATAATACTCTTTTTCTTTCTAAATAAGAATTTTTATGATGAAATCATGATGGAAACATTAGGAGTAACTAGGTCTTCTCACATGGCTTTCTTCAGTTTGATGTGTTAATCTCTCTAAGAGTCAATGATTGTCCTCTTTAAAATCCTAACAATATTTTATTGGTGTACTCTACCAACCCACTTTATAAGGGTAATAGTTAGAGGAGGTCTTCAAGATAAACTCATACTCAAGTGCAAAATGCATTAGGTTTACCTTGGTGTATAAGACAATGTTTTCTCTCATCATTGTTGAAGGGGTGTCATACCTTGTAATAATATCTTCCAATAATTGCATGATTGTCTTCTAGTTTATGGATTTTATAGATACTACCTTATTCCATTTACTAAAGTAGTCTATAGTAGTTAGAATCTAGCCATGTCCTATACTAGATAGCAAGTTAATATTTCCAATGAAGTCCAAACACCACTGCTAAAAAGACTCCATTATGACTATAGCTCTCAGGGGTATGGGTGCCTTTTACCTTCAATTAATTAACATACAACATGTCTTACATTTCTTGACCCATTGAAAACAATCAATGAATATAGTGGGACAACAATATCCTACTATTTAGATCTTATATGTTGTTTGGGCCAAATAGTTACCATATTTTTTCATGAAATATTTTTAACATACCTTTCACCTTATCTTCCTTAATGCACATTAGAAGCACCCCATCATATATTCTATGGAATAATGTAATAACTTCAACACCCCTTCATATTACATTATTTGGTATGAAGACCTTTTGCCTTCATGTACTCTCTATCTTTGATTCTTGTCTAGCTTGTTGGTACTAACTCTGATTCAGATTTTGACTTTGTCCCTTTGAACTATTACCTGCATCTTTTAAGTATTCATAAAATAATACATTGTTATATTTTTTTACCATAAAAATATTGTGTTCAATATAATACTTCTTTTGATATCGTTCTTGTGGTAAAAGTTGATCAAATTTTTTTTTTGACATTTTTGTCACATCTAAAGCAAATATGTCTCAAGTGTTGTAGGTGAGTTGGAGAGGGTAGGGAAATCCTCCAAGGGAGGTCCTTGGTTCAAATATACACCCTACCAAATGCACATTGGATACCCAAAATCTAGTTGATTATGCTGGCGCGGTCAACCTCCTAGTCATAGTTTCTCATACCAAGGCGACTCCACAAGGGGTTTTTCGCTAAATTAAAAAAAAAGCAAATATATCACTTCTGTAGGATCCATGAATTCAATATTATTTAGTATTTTAATAAGACATATCTTATTACCATTAATGTTTTTGAATTCTATAATTTTTTTTGGTAATTATTATAATAGATTAAGAGTGGGTTTTTATAGAGGATCCCAAAACCTTATATACAAAATCAGCCTTGCTAAATAGTGCTTCATGCCTCTTGGCTGGAAGAATAAACCTGTATGCAGAAAAAAAAAACAAAAAGTTGCTAATTGCCCGAGGGCTACAAGTAAGGCATTTTTGCCTGATTATCCTGGAAACCATGGCCATTATAACTGGGAAAACAAAAAATAGCCGAAGAAGCTAGACCATCGAAAAGCATAAGAAGACAACCAAGAAAACTACAAAAATTCTCCCATACCTGGGAAATAACTTTCCACATTTCTGCTTTCTCGGAGGCAAAATTTGAAGCATACATGTTGGATAGGATCCAAGAAAAATGACTGGACTGAAACAAACCGTTGAAAATCCTACTAGAAAATTTTGCCCTGGCCCAAATGGCCACTCCGATTAGTCTTCTCGCATCCAGGATTTCATTCGTACGGTTTGAGGTTCTTCTTACTTCCCTTTCCCTACTGGAAGGGAGGTTTTGGGATAAGCGCGTCACCCATCAGAGAATCGAAGTCATCCTGAAACAGCAATCGTTGGGTTCCATTTGCAACATCAGCCACAGTTTCTTTGTCTCTCTTTTCCTTGTTGGGGGGACGACCCTGCTTCCTTTCACTACCAAAATCCACCCCTCGCTTTTGACTCCTCGTAATTCGAGGGCTAATATTACCAGGCTGGTAACCTCTTCTTCCCAGCAGGTAGTCTTCCAATAGCTTTTGTGCCTCGGGAGAGTTTCGATCATAAATTTTGGGTGAATCTGCCTGAGTGGTGATAAGGGGGGGGGCTGTTCCTTTTCCTCCTGTGGTCCTAGTTGGGGGCACCCACCACACTGCTCGGAGTCCGGACGGGTGGTGATTTCCTCTTCTGGTAAGGAGGATTCGAGATGGTCCCTGGATGGACCTGGAGATTCATGGAATTTCACAAAAGGGTGCTTCGTCTGACCTTCACCGTGCTCCAGAGGGTTGCAGGGATCCCTCTCCTTCTTCCTCGGCTTTTGGAGAGGACAATTGGACTGAAGATGCCCTTGAGAACTACACTGAGGGCAGAAAGCTGGCCTATTCTCATAAACAATAGCTTGCTTGTGTAGAAAAGTACCCCCAGACCGCAGAGTAATGGAGGATGGGAGGTCCGTCTCCAAGTCCGCCAAAACATAGAATCGGGCTTGGACAAATCTAGTTCGAGCTCTGGTGGGAGGGTCTAAAGTGATCAGCTCCCCGATGGACCGAGCAATACCTCTGATTACATTTTCATGCCAACAGAAAAGGGGAAGACTCGGGAGCCTAACCCATATTGGAGCAATGTTGATATTTTGGGTATCGGGGTTAAAGTCCAAACCCCACTTCCTTAGAAAGAGACTCCTACGGCCCAAGAACCAAGGCCCTCCAGCCAGGATTTTACAGTAGTCCTCCTTGTTGCTCAGCCTAATCGCGAAAAAACCTCGGGTTAGGGCAGCCAGCTCTAAGTGACCAGAGGTCCGCCATTTGCCAGACGCCCACTTGCGAATGGTCTCCATGTCGGGACGACCACCAATAAACTTATCGATGAGGGTAAATTTTTCGAAATCCACAAATCTTGAGAGAATTTCCGTCGGGATGTCCAACTCGTCCCCGAATGGAAATAACTCCTTGGAGAAGAGCCCGCTTAGGGTTTCAGAGGCCGCTGCCAAAGCATATGACTTCCGAGGTCCATCTCCCCATTTGTCTGGCGGATCCTTGCCACGACTTGGCAAGGACTCCTCGGCATCCCCAGACTCTGTTTGCCCTCCCTCCACCCTATCGAGCCCCTGGTTCGACCTGCCGACACTCCCGTGCTCTCCCAGAACAACCTTCCCGCCCACCATCATCCCCACCCTCCCAAGAAACCCTAATTTCATCGCGCTTAGATCCTCCTTCCCATCTAGAAAATCATTTTTGAATTCTATAATTTGTCCTTTATCCAACAATTGAGATACTAAAATTATTAGCTTTCTAGCTAGATTATTTCATAGGTCCTTTTATTAAGGATCAAATATTAATCAAATATAATAATCTCACAGGATCAAATAATGATCACATATAATGCTCACAAATAATATTGCATAAAAATACACAAAATATTATCATTCAAAGGTCTACTAATACATGTATAAAGCTATGCATGTTTGATTACATATTACAATGCTTTGTCACAAATATATAATCAAATATGACTCCTCACATGCTGCACTCTTGACCTTCTCTCTTATTCACTTTCCTAGTTGATACCTAACACTATGACCTTTGAATTACTTACATGACACATGTGCACACTCTCACACATTACACACTTGCACACTTTATTACATGACACTTGTGCACACCTCACATATTGACACATACATTAGCTAAATATTTAACACACTTCCTAAACTAATAATCACACCCTAAACTATTACATGACCAAATAATGTAATATCTCCAATAGAAATAAGATTATTTGTTATGCCAAGAACATAAAGCACATTTTCAAATGTACATTCAAAATATGGTAGACTAAGTGTGACATTCCCTAATCCTTGTACATGATAAATTTTATCATTTGCTATCTTGATTGGTATATTTGGTTTTACTTGAATTGAATCAAACCAATAAATATTTCTTGTCATATGGTGGCTTGCTCCTAAATCAATGTACCAAGAATTATCTTCATATTCCATTTTTGGTTTTGATTGAATTTCTTGTGGCTTATTATATCTTAGCAAATGTCTATGGCAATATTTCTATTTTTGAAAGTATTATCCTCTTGAAACTTGGTCCTTTAGACCTGTATGACATTTTTAATGTACTTATTTTTTTTGAATTTCTTCAATTACTTTCCTTTTTAATATACCTTATTATTCCTAAATTAAAAAAAAATCTTTCTTCAATTGTTCAATCAATTTGTAGATAACCTTGTATCTCCAAATTTAATATTCAATTTTAATTTAATCTTCAATTCAATCTTCAACTTAAATTTTCTCTTCTTTAAAATATTTCAATGTTTATTTCTTTATTTCTTCATTCTTCTTTCATTTATTCTTCTTCAATATTCTTATTTTCTTTTTTTCCCCTCAATTTATTATTCTTCAATTTCTTTTCAAATTCTTCTTTTCCTTCAATCTTTCATTAATTTCTTCTTCAATTTCAAATTTATTTACTTATTTTAACTTCTTCTATCTTCTTCTCTTCAATTTATATTTCTTCAATTTCTTTCTTGAATCTTTTATTCTTTCTTTCAATCTTCAATTTTCAATTTCAAATTTTAAATTTCAAAATTTTCATGAACATCTTATATCTTCCTTTAATTCAATTTTCTGCAATTTATTTTATTCTTTAATTTTCTTCTTATATATCCCAAATTAATTTTTATTCTTCCTCCAAAAATATAATTAATCTCCCTATTACTCCTCTTTAATGCCTCTTTTAATAAATCAAATAAACTTTCCACTTTATAACATTATGAGGTAAATTAATAAATACCAATTTGGCATGTGTAATTCCAAATCTTAGGCTCCTAAAATTGGCTTTTAATTCTTCTAATGTTATGGAGTCTCTTCCATGTGTGTCCTAGCTCTACATGAAATATAACATCTCCATTATTCTCTGCTCAACTATGATTATTTGGATGACTATGTTCCTTCATCTCATATTGACTACATTTCCTTTACATAGACCAACTACATTCTCTTCACTTAGGTTGACTGTGCTTCATTAGGCTAACTATGTTCCCTTCATTTCTTCAAACTTCTACTCCTCACAAGTATTTAACCTTCTTCATTCTATACATGCACTTTAGCTCTCCATTCTTCAAAGGCATGCATGCTATTTTTTAGCTTTGGCAATTGACTCTTCTCCATGTAAGCTTTTTTACAATAGAGATTCGTAAGCAACAATTATCCTTGCTTGGTTGCACCTCTACACAACTTTGGCTTCTTCTTAATACATTGAAAGTGGTTTCTTTCAAGCACATTGATGTTCTTCAACACATTCTTTTAATTTATGTTTTCCTTGTGACGTTTCTTCTCTTATCTTAATGTAGACCCTCCTCACTTTCTCACTAAATCTCTTCCTTTGATTACCTTCACTTACCTCTCCACCATAGCTCACTTTGTCTCTTCATTATCTCTTTGTCGTGTCTTCACCAGCTTTTCACCTCAACTCTAATTTCTCTTGAGCTCACTTTCTCTCCACCCTAGATGTCTAATGAGCATGGCTATGATACCATTATTAGCAAATCTGCACTCTCACAGGATAATTTTTAGGATCCAATATTAACTCAACAACATGCAATAATCAATCCATAATATTGAACATAAAACACACTAAATATTTTATTGAAAATACATCTACTACAAGCAAAACATAAATGCAATATTTATTTGATACATATGATGGAGCTTTATCTTCAATATATACTTATATGACATTCTTCATATGCACATGAATCTCGAATTTTGGTATCCTCAAAATCACAAGAGATCCAACTCTTCGTATTTCCATGTTAGATAATAAATTTACATTACATAAATACAAAGTCTCTCATGATTGAACATAGATCCTCACTTCTATAATTGACACTTCACTCACATAACTCACACTTACTAACTTGACACCTCACACATAACTCCTCACTTATATACATGACACACACTCACACTTAATAACATGATACATACTATAGACACAAATATCAAATACACCCTAATCTAAATATTTACAAGGTACTTGCAAGGTACCAAATAATGTAATACCTCCAACAATGACATCTAGCAAAATTGAGTCATCATAGCCCAAGAAGCACATTAGAAATTTGTGTGAAAAGAAATAAAGAAAGGAAAATATGAAGAACGTTGCAAAAGTAAGACATGCAAAACAACATTGCAAGAGATTAACATAGACATAAAAAGTAATTATGTGTGAGTTGCACTCACCTAGGCATTAGAATGACCAAAGTATCTCAAAATAAAAGTTTTGATTTCCATTAATCATCCACACACATCAACCTTGGAAATATGGCACAATAAATATTAATGCATTGTCAAAGGTTTCAAAAGGCACCAAGGATTAAAATGACACATCTTCCAAAGCAAAAAGTGCATAAAAGTAAACAAAAGAAAAAGGGCTTGATTTGGTTTAATTATCATCAAGATTAAGGAAACATATTTGACCTCACATATATTGTGAGAAGAATAAGAAAGAGTAAACAAAAAAAAAATTAATTAAGAGGAGCATATTACAAAAGGGAATAGATTAATTTTGTATTAAAAACATACTATTTGAAAGGTAAAAAGGAAAATATAAAGAAGGGAATATTCTAATAAATATTCTATAAAGGAAGAAACATTCCCTCTACTCGACAAGACATAATTCTCTTGAATTTTTGAAGCATAATTTGTTCGAGTATAGGCATATATATACTCATTAGAAAGATATTTTCAAGTAGACTCAATAAAAGAAGAATATTTGAATTTTGTGAAAGACTAACATGGCTAGTGGAGCACCAAAGTTTTTGTTATCATATTCTCAATTGTTGAGAGAAAACAATTATGTTGCATAGAAGACCAAACTCATGATAAAACTTGAGTTTGGGGAAATTTGGAAAGTTGTAGATGGAAGCACTGATTATCCTACTATAGAAGGAGAAGATCAAACAAATTTTGACAAGACAAACAAAAACCAAGACTAATTATCATATTTATAGTAGCAGATGAGGTCCAAGCATACATTAGAGATATGGACACAACCAAGGATGCATGAAAGAATTTTATAATAGTATTTGAAGCTAATAATCAAAATCAGATTCTATTCCTCCTAAGTTAATAATGATGGCTTTTGAAGTCTAATACTTAATGTAAATCTTACAATAAAATAATCATAAGATCAAATGTAATAAACTTGCAATATAATGAATTCAATATATAATTCAGAATATAATATCAAATAGAATAACTCAAGAATAACTAAAAAATGCTCACAAAATAATCACATGGAAATGCTCATGGAAATACTAAAAATGTTATTGAATAAAGGTCTACTAATGCATGCATAAAGCTATGCATTTTTTATACAAATTACAATGCTTTGTCACAAATATATAATTGTATGTGACTCATCATATGGTGCACTCTTGACATTCACTCTTCTTTGTAACTCTTCACTTTCCTATTCTAAGGACACATGTGCACTCTTACATAATGGACACTTGTGCACATTTACACTCACAATACTTGCACACATAATTACATGACACTTGTGCATTTACTGCACATTATTACATTACATGAGATAAACTCACACTCTAATCTAAGACACACACCTAATCTATTAATGTACCAAGGTGGTACATTGGCATGTACCAAATAATATAATATTCTCCAACACCCCTTGTATTACATTATTTGGTTACATTCTTCATCCTTTAATTCACTTTGCATTGTATGCGACCTTCATCATGATCAAGTTCCTTTTCTTATTGATTATCTTCATCTTTAGTCTTAGCTTCATGTTCTTCAGTCTTTGTGCTTTCTTGAACTATCATATTATCATTAGATTCTTGTAAAAGAATTTTCCCTTTGCCTTTGTTCTTCATATCACGTCTTCTTCAATATAGAGACTTATGGATATTCGCTTAAAGCATCATGGTAATATTTTGAATTAGATAAACTTGATGTATCAATATTTTTTTCAATTGGTTATATGGGATTGAAATAGTCCCCATTCGTATTACATAATCACCACATAGGGTATTACAACAAAGATTGGATATTATCCATGTATCGATTGGCAAGATTTGAACCTTGGTCTCCTCCTTAAATGTTGAGGAATCTATCCAGTTGAGCTAATGCCACTTGATAAATTGATATATCAATGTTGCATGAAGAATGAAATATCTTTTCTAGAAAGGATTCATCTATTTTTTCTTTCTTCTTAAGGGATTCAATCAATTCCTTTTAATTTATACTTTCTTCTTTGTGATATTTGAGTGTAAGCAATGCCATATATAGTTTACTACCAATATCCAAAGGAATTAGAATATTATCTTTTCCATTGTCAATTGCTTCAATAATCCTAGCATGTAGATAATATTCCAAAGTTTCAAAGCTTTCTTCTATTGCTTCACTATAGATCAATTTTGAAGCTAAATCTAATTTTCTTTCAGTTTTTGTAAGCAAATTTTTTATTCTAGTTTTTATGATATTTGCCCTTTCTTTTCTAATTGTGTTTTCCATATCATTTTCCACTGAGTTCCTTGAAGTAGACATTCTTTTGAATTCCTAGTTTTTGAATAACAAATTTCAAGTTTCCAAGTTTGTCAAGAACCTTTGTAGTTGAATACCTTATGGCTCCCTAATTAATTAGAAACTATAAAATTAAGAATTTTGCAAATTTAAAAAACTCCTAAATTGTAAGTAGAATTCCTTATCTCTTCATAATTAAATTATTTACAAATATTCTATGGCTTTTGAATTTAAAAAATAATAAACCAATAAAGCTTTCAAATGTTAAATAACCCTTAAAAAAACTTCAAATTAAATATACTAATGCCTACTTATCACTCCAAAACTTTAAAAAGCAATTAAGGTATTAATTTCCCTATTAACCTTCTTATCTCTCCATTAAACTTGATAAACCTTAGAAAAAATTAATAATTAAAAATATACACTCCTTATTTCTCCTTTTAACCTTAGTAAAATTTAATAAACCTTTAAAAACCCTAATTTACCTCCTTAATGGCGTGTTGCTTGGAAAAATGTTCTTAAGTGTTGTGTTTCACTGTGCTTCCCTTGCCTTTGAATGTGTGAAGAGAGGATGATCACTTGGTTTCAATCATGTGAGGCTTGGTCAATATTCTTTGCATGGATCCCTATTTATAACTCTCTTTGAAATGTCTCAAACTCTGCCCATTCACTTCCTTCATGGTAGAATGCATGCAATGTTGGTTGATGCTTGAGATAATTTTAAATATTCTAATGCTTGGAAAATAGTAACACTCGAATACCCTTCAACTACCTAGCATTTGTAAATAGAAAATGATTTCACTTTCCTTTCTTTGGCGCTTAACATTTCAACTTGTCTTAGTCCTGTGGTGATTGCCTTGCTCTATTATGCTTGGGCTTATCTATGGCACTACAATGGTGTTTTGACTTCTCAACAATGTTGCCCTCCTTGTTGATGTCTATCTCCATGATGGCATTGTTTGATTTGATGGCATTGATTGCTTAGATGGTGCTTGTCACCTTGGTGGTTTTTACTTCCATGGTGACTTCTTGATGGCACAGTTTGCCATGATGACACTTTGTTGCCTTTGCTTCCATGATGTTCTTAAAAAGCACTATGTTTTTTGTTGTCTAAATGATATTGTATATGTATTTTTTATGTTGAATGCCTAGATGACACTATATCATATGATGGTATTGTATAGTTGGCATTATAGTCTGCGATGATGTTGGTTGTTTAGTGAGCGTTATATTCTACAATGACATTGGTCGTCTAGTGGGCTATGGTTGTCTAAGTGGTGCTTATATTATTGATGGAGCTTATCTCCTTGAGATACTAAGTATTGCAAGTGCTATTGCACTCCCTTAAAATATTTTACTTCTTTACACTAGCGTCTTGCTATGGCACTACATTTGGTTAACTCTGAATGATGCTCTTCTTTAGATTAATGGCACAAAGAACGATCTTTATTTTGCACTCTTCTTTATCTAACACTGCAATCATTTGTTGTCCTAGCTTTTATTTTTCTTTTTATAGGTGCAAATATCAAGTTGGAAAAACTTCTTAAGAATCTTGTATCAAGATTTTAACGTGCCTTATAAGAATGGCATTTGAAACCTCTTAAACTCTTTAATCTCCTTGTTGTCTTTATTGCTTGTGTTGTCTCCCTTTTTTGTCCTTCGTGTAGGTGTAGGTGTAGGATGCTCATGCGCTGGATCACTTTAACATGCAACATTCTCTGCCTTGTATATTGTTGTTTTTAAACTCTCCAATTTGTTGCCTTTGATATCTTGAATTCCTACATTGTCTTTGATTTTAGGCTTATTTATTCAAGTCTATTATTGAACAATATTTTTCTTTACATCTTATCAAACTTGATGGATGTATAGTTTTCTATGCCTTCGACTTCACTAGTGCTCTATGGATACCCTTGAATCTATCTTTAATCTTTGTTGTTCTGACTTCTTTACTCCTTATAGCTCCTTTGCCCCTTAAGTATTCCTCCATGTGCTCAATTTAATTTTGAGCATTACTTTTCTATATCTATGGGCTTATCGTCGAATGATGATGATTGTCCCAAATCTAGTAAGATTTTTCTTGAAACTCCTTTATTTCTCTTGAAACTCTTCCTTATCTCTCTACTTTTAATACTTACATGTCTTCAATGTTGTTCTTATAGATTTCAATATTTTTCTTGACTGAATATGCTACCTTCTCTAGCTTCAATTCTTCTTGTTGTGGAGTTATTGTTGCGCTTAACTTGCTTATGGAGGATGCTATGAATGATGCCTTGTGTTCTCTAAACTTGTTGTCTCTTTTCTATAATGATGCCCTTGTGGCTTTCAAACACTACCTTACTCTTCAATGTTGTCCTTGTGACATTCAAACACTTTCAATACTACCCTTGTGGTATCTACTTACTTTCAATATTGTCCTTGTGGCATTCACTCTTTCTAAATATTGCCTTGTTATTTTTCTAACCTGAATTCTCTTATTTTGCTATCCAATGTAGACTACTAATATGTTGCCTTTAATGTGCTATATGTTGTTCTTTAACTAGGATTGTCCTCAAGACTTTTTGTTGCAGTCTTCTTGCTACCTTCAGGTTTTCTCAATATCTTGAAGTCTTCTTTCTTCTATCTTTAATATTTAGTATGACCTTCTTCCCGGGTCTCTAAATTTACCTTCAATGGGACTTTTTTTAAGTCTCATTTATTTGCTTCTAGTGGGAAATTTTTCAAGTCTCCTTTATCTGCTACTAATGAGATTTTTTTTAAGTCTCATTTCCCTAACAATATCAAGGTCTATCTCCAAGACCTAAAACTATGTTGTAGATTGCCTTCTATTTTGAATATATTCTTGGAATAGGTAAACTCAATCTATCTAAAGATTATATTTTATTGCAACAACTTGAATTGATTCTCTAAAATCTGAATTTTTAATCTTCATTGGTTGTCTTTCAATCTAGTGGTATTAATTCTTGGCTTCACTTGTTTTATTCAACTCCGTGGAAATACTTGTCTTCACTGGTTTTTCTTACCTAGTGGCAATATCCTTAGCTTCATTGGTTTTTATTATTCAATGGTAATATCTTTAACTTTTAAAAACCTGTGCAAGTAATATTTATGTGGATTTGATACCACTGATGGCTTTTGAAGCTAAATATTACAAGAAAATAATCACAAGATCAAATATAATAAAGTTACAATATAATGAATTCAATAGATAATTCAAAATATAATATCAAATAGAATAACTCAGATATGCTCAGAGAATAATCACATGGAAATACTAAAAATGCTATGAAATAAAGGTCTACTAATGCATGCATGAAGCTATGCATTTTTGATACTGTAGACACCAAAATCTAGCCAATTGTCATCTACGCATCCTCAAATCCTAGCCTTCCATTATTTATTTATATTTATGTATAAATATGAATATTATATATATATATGGATAAATCTCAACCACTCATCATTGTCAAATCTCAGTCATTCATTATATATATATATTTATTTATATAAATATAAATATTTTATATTTATATTTATATTTATTTAATAAATATATATGTATATATATGAATAAATCCCAATCGCCCATCATGAATTAATCTCAACCATTCATCCATCATGATCCATGTCAATTGTAAAATCTCAATCTCAACCCTTCATCATGTCTTAATCTCGATCGTCCATTGGTATCGTCGAAACCCTAGCATGATTAAGAGAAAATTATAAAATATGATTCATTTTTGTGAATCAAGGTGGGAAAATCCATAGGTTGAAAAAAATTAAATGTTGTATCGCAAGCCCTTGCATTCGGATGTCCGTACGCCATCAAATCAATGAAGTAGAAGCATAGATCGGTATCATAGGTATTACTCAGACAAGGTATAATATATTATTGATTTTATAACTTACATTTTTTTTATTTAGCTTACATTTCATGATTACTACATATAGGGCTTGTAGTTTTATTGTTTCAAAGGGTCTCCCATAGTGGAGCCCTCACATATGCTATTAACTTCTTTATGTTGTGATTTGTGTGTAGGTTACAGGTACAAGAGATATCTTACATTAACGGTTGTTGCAGCTTGGGTGGTCCCATAGGGATACTCAAGCCCACCCATAGACTTGTTTGGAGTGAAGACAAATCAAAGACACCAACTATTCATTGTGAACGAGGGTTCAAAAGCCCTCGCATTGTAATACTTGTATCAACACATGAGCTATATTGTAATAATGGAGATCAAGGGTCCCACAATATAAATATAATATTATTTATCCATTGTACAATATTCATTGTGTTTTGGTTATGTTATATTTATATTGGCGTTGTTTATTTTACTTTATAAAATGGTGATCATGGTGGGACCCCCAAAGGGTTTCACATTTTAATTTACCTTGTTAGTATTTTTTATCTATGTTTTCTATTTTTACTGCAGGTTTTTTAAAACTCGATTGTGTAAAAATCATAAAATTCACGAGGATTTTTAAAATTTGTAAGGGTTTGATCTGTGCTTGCATGGACACCAGAATGCATCTGTAAAAAAAATAAGGTACCACATATGTGAAGCCGGGGGAAAAACAAGTAAACTTCCAGGTAAGTAATTTTCCTAAACCCTAGCTGTATTTCTTTTGGATTTAAAAAAAATGAATTAATAAATATTCATCTTTCTATTTTTTTTTAAAGTCATATATCATGCAGTATTAGGCATCTTAGGCATTCATAAGCATTATTTTTCAATAATAAAAAAATAAAAAATAAAAAAAGAAAGTGCATTTCTAGAATCATATAGTTTGTAAATAGGATACATTTGCACAAGTGCATTCATCTTAGTTGCTTTCACAATTAAAAAGCATAAATAGCTCCATTTTAAGCTAAAGTCTCCTATTTTTTTACTTTTATAAGTTGGAACAAGTAATTGGTGATAAAGCTTACTACCACTGTTGGAATCACTTACTGATTCAGAGTGGAAGATCTAGGTGAACCCTCCACTGTTGGAATCACTTGATGATTCAGGGTGGATCTTAAGAGGTGTACCCTAGATTCTTTTGAGGAACTCAACATTAATGTTCTTGATCATTAACTTGGTTGAGTAAAAGAGGGTTTCTTGGCACTATATGAACACCATAAATAACAAAGATATTTAAAAAGAATCACACCCAATTGCACGTATCATATTCAACATTAATGAGTTGGACTTCATCACCAACCACTTATTGAGACCAGTGACGGTGGATTTCGTCTCCATCCACTAGCTCACCCCATAGTCACCTTAGCAGCTCGTGAGTTATTTTTTTGATTTCATCACTAGGAAAATTCTCACTTTCCATCCATCTTAGGAATCCTTCTTGCATAGTAGTATAGGCTTAGGGTCTGCACATCAAAACATACAAACCACACACAAAAAATTGGTGCAAGACATAGGATTCAATTGTTTGGTTTATTCTGTATATTTTTTATTATCATTACACCATTCCACACACATCCTTCACATTTTCTACCCTTGCTTGCTCATAGCTTATGGTATCGACTAAAAATCAAGCCAAAGCTATGAATCAAGCATCAACCTCATCCATGGAGTGCTCCACTCCTTCCTCAACCACTTTTGTGGCTAACCCAGCTAGTCTAATACAAACAAGCTATTTTGGTTTATCTACAACACCCTCTCACATAGTATTTTACTTTGAATGCTGATGTGATGCACAGAGCCATACATACCTCCATTATCAAAACTGAGCCATCCGCACCTTCCCATTCATCCACATCACCAACTATTTAAAAAATGAGGATTCTTAGGGTATCGTACCTTCCCCACACTCAATGGTCACAAAATACTTTGGGGAGGCTTAAGGTATCGCACCTTCCCCACACATTTTGTTTTTCAAAAACATTACATTTATATTCCAATCACACTGCATTCATGCATTCATATCATCTGCATACATACATTCCATTCACCATACTAGTGGTCATTTGATTAGTTTGGATAATTGTTAATCCAATAAGTCTTGTCACCTTAATTAGGGGCACCCTCGATTTAATATCCATCTCATTTTACCATTTCATAAGTCATGTCACAAGTTGCAATACAAATTCCCATTATCCCTAGGTGTTTTCGATCACTTAGCCACTCCTAGTGTTTTAAGCAACATCTAATGCATGTTAAGTTTTCTCTAAGACCAAGGCACATTTTCACTAAGGAAAATATTGAGTTCTAGGAGTTGACTCTAACATTCTTGAACCAAAAATATTTCACACATATAAAAAACATCTTGTGTCAAAGAGGGATAATACCATGCTTGAGTTTAACCTCAAAGTAAAAAAGTCATCTTTGCTTTTCCTATTATGCACATAGTCCAAAATTAAAAAATAGTGGTCTTTACCACTAATAACACTTCCAAATACAAGAATGAGTAGTAAGGATAGGGTAAAATTATCATCACACTTTTATTGAGAATCCAATTCCCCAAAGCTCTAATTATTTTACAAATCACACACCATATATCCTCTAAGCTTAGAGATCAGATCATTGGACTATTAAGGTAATTTCCACCGAGACTTTAAATGCTTGACTGGTAGTGGATTACACTCATGTGTGGTGACACATCTCTCTTGAAGAGACCTCTGACTGCACATAAGGAAAAGCTAGCTTCCTGGTCTCCTCCATAACAGGTTTGATCTCAATTTACTCAAGATGGGTAATGAAATCACCTGCACACACATTGTTTCTTGATTGCCTTGGTTCATTACCATGCTCATGATTTGGTAATTGAACATTTCACTACACACACATTTGGTCTTGGATAATTTTGATAAAACTTAGTGAGTTTGTTTGAAATCACTAGGATTTTTGAGTCTTTGCAAAACAATTATAGATCAACCATGCATAATCCAACACAAAATTCATATCATTACCACATCATTACATGAGTCTTCCACTTCACATACCACCATTAGATGTTTGTGTCCCTGATTAAGCAACAAAGATAAAGTTGGTCAAGAAAGAGTCTAAAACCTTTTACAAGTGATCATTACAACATGATGACCATTCATTTATTTGCATCCATCAAAAAATCATCAAGCAACTTGGGGGTGTTTAAGGTATCACACCTTCCCCCATTAGTCACATAAAAAAATCCACTTGGGGATGTTCAAGGTATCACACCTTCCCCAATAAAAAAAATCAAGCAACTTGGGGGTGTTTAAGGTATGACACTTTTCCCCATTAGCCTTAAAAAAAGAAAAATCTAGTTGGGGATGTTCAAGGTATTACAACTTTCCCAATAAAAATAATCAATTAAATGGGGGTGCTTAAGGTATTGTAACTTCCCCACCAGTCCAATAAATTGCTTCATCAAATTAGTTTCTAGGTTCAAAAGGTTGCATCCTTTTATCAAAGGTTACGTCATTTGCCTTGCATTCATAATCAATCAATCCATCTCAACCCTATATTTCCAGGGCAAAGGCAACATCAATCCACATTTTCAAAAATCCCTTTTTATATTGGGACAAAAAATAGAATCACTCATAATATCATCCACATTTTCAAAACCCCATTTTTTTGTTGTGGCAAAAGCAGAATCAATCATTCGCATTCCTTTACATCATTCATATCATCTACATTTCACAAAAACTCCTTTTCTATTAGGACAAAAACATAATCACTCATTGCATCATCCACATTTTCAAAAACCCCCATTTTTTTGTTGGAGCAAAAATAAAATCAGTCATTGCATAATTCACATTCATTACATTGATATTTACATCATTCATATCATCCATATTTTCAAAAACCCCTTTTTTGTTGGGGTAAAAACAAAATCTATCATTTACATCATTCACATTCCATCATTCACATATACAAAAATCCCTTTTCTGTTGGGGCAAAAACAAAATCAATCACTTACATCATACAAAAACCCATTTTCGGTTAGGGCAAAGATAGAATCAATCATTCATATTTCTTTACATCATTCATATCATCCACATTTTCAAAAACTCCTTTTTTCTATTGGGGCAAAAATAGAATCAATCATTGCACTATTTACAGTCATTGCATCTTTCCAAAAACCCCTTTTTCTATTGGGGAAAAAACAAAATCAATCATTTACATCATTCACATATTTCCAAAATAACCCTTTTTCTGTTGGGGTAAAAAAAAAATCAACCATTCACATTCCTTTACATAATTCATATCATCCATATTTTTAGAAACCCCTTTTTATATTGGGGAAAAAACAAAATCAATCATTACGCAACTCACATTCATTACATCGATCATTTACATCATTCATATCATCCACATTTTCAAAAACCCCTTCTTCTGTTGGGGAAAAAATAGAATCGATCATTTACATCATTCATATTGCATAATTCACATTTACACAAACCCCCTTTTATATTGGGGAAAAAATAGAATCAATCATTTACATTTCCAAAAACCCTTTTATGTTGGGGCAAAAATAGTTTCACTCATCATATCATCCACATTTTCAAAAACCCTTTTTTTATTGGGGAAATAACAAAATCAATCACTTACATCATCCAAAAACCCCTTTTCTATTGGGGCAAATAATAAATCACACATTCCATCATTCACATTTTCAAATAACCCCTTTTTGTTGGGGTAAAAATAGAATCAATCATATACATCATTCACAATCCACAAAAACCCCCTTTTTTTGTTGGGGCAAAAATAGAATTAGTCATTGCACAATTCACATTCATTACATCGATCATTTACATCATTCATATCATCCACATTTTCAAAAACCCCTTTTTTGTTGGGGTAAAAACATAATCAATCATTTACATCATACACAAACCCCCTTTTTGTTGGGGTAAAAATAGAATCAATCATTTACATTTCCAAAAACCCCTTTTCTATTGGGGCAAAAACAAAATCACTCATCATATCATCCACATTTTCAAAAACCCCTTTTATATTGGGCCAAAAATAGAATCACACATTTCATCATTCACATTTTCAAAAACCCCTTTTTGTTGGGGTAAAAATAGAATCAATCATTTACATCATTCACAATCCACAAAAACCCCCTTTTTATATTGGGGTAAAAATAGAATTAGTCATTGCACAATTCACATTCGTTACGTCACTTACATCACTCATATCACCCACATTATCAAAAATCCCCTTATTTTGTTGGGGTAAAAATAGAACACATCATTTGGAAAAAGTTTGATAAAGTTTGAGACCTTGAGGGTGAGGGAGCGATGAAATTAGGGTTTCTTGGGAGGGTGGGGATGACGGTGGGCGAGAAGGCTATTCTGGGAGAGCACGGGAGCATCGATAGGTCGAACCAGGGGCTTGGCAGGGTGGAGGGAGGGCAAACATAGTCTAGGGATGCCGAGGAGTCCTTGCCAAGTTGCGAAAAGTATCCGCCAGACAAACGGGGAGATGGACCTCGAAAGTCATATGCTTTGGCAGCAGCCTCTGAAACCGTAAGAAGGCTCTTCTCCAAGGAGTTATTTCCGTTCAGGGATGAGTTGGAAATCCCAGTGGAAATTCTCTCAAGCTTTGTGGATTTCAAAAAATTTACCCTCATCGGTAAGTTTATTGGTGGTCGTCCAGACATGGAGTCCATTTGCAAGTGGGCGTCTGGCAAATGGCGGACCTCTGGTCACTTAGAGCTAGCTTCCCTAACTTGAGGTTTTTTCACGATTAGGCTGAGCAACAAGGAGGACTACTGTAAAATCCTGGCTAGAGGGCCTTGGTTCTTGGGCCGTAGGAGTCTCTTTCTAAGGAAGTGGGGTTTGGACTTTAACCCCGATACCCAGAATATCAACATTGCTCCAATATGGGTTAGGCTCCCGAGTCTTCCCATTTTCTACTGGCATGAAAATGTAATCAGAGGTATTGCTCGGTCCATCGGGGAGCTGATCACTTTAGACCCTCCCACCAGAGCTCGAACTAGATTTGTCCAAGCTCGGTTCTATGTTTTGGCGGACTTGGAGACGAACCTCCCATCCTCCATTACTCTACGGTCTGGGGGTACTTTTCTACACAAGCAAGCTATTGTTTATGAGAACAGGCCAACTTTCTACCCTCAGTGTAGTTCTCAAGGGCATCTTCAGTCCAATTGTCCTCTCCAAAAGTCGAGGAAGAAGGAGCGGGATCCCTGCAACCCTCTGGAGCACGGTGAAGGTCAGACGAAGCACCCTTTTGTGAAAGGCCATGAATCTCTAGGTCCATCTAAGGACCATCTCGAATCCTCCTTACTAGAAGAGGAAATCACCACCCATCCGGACTTCGAGCAGTGTGGTGGGCGCCCCCAACTAGGACCACAGGAGGAAAAGGAACAGGCCCCCCCTTATCACCACACAGGCAGATTCACCCAAAATTTATGATCGAAACTCTCCCGAGGCACAAAATTTATTGGAAGACTACCTGTTGGGAAGAAGAGGTTACCAGCATGGTAATATTAGCCCTCGAATTACGAGTCAAAAGCGAGGGGTGGATTTTGGTAGTGAAAGGAAGCAGGGTCGTCCCCCCAACAAGGAAAAGAGAGACAAAGAAACTATGGCTAATGTTGCAAATGGAACCCAACGGTTGTTGTTTCAGGATGACTTCGATTCTCTGATGGGTGATGCGCTTATCCCAAAACCTCCCTTCCAGCAGGGAAAGGGAAGTAAGAAGAACCTCAAACCGTACGGATGAAATCCTGGATGTGAGAAGACTAAACGGAGTGGCCATTTGGGCTAGGGAAAAAATTTTCCAGCAAGATTTTCAATTGTTTGTTTTAGTCCAATCATTTTTCTTGGATCCTATCCAACATGTATGCTTCGAATTCTGCCTTCGGGGAAGCAGAAATGTGGAAAGTTATTTCCCAGGTATGGGAGAATTTTTTGTAGTTTTCTTGGTTGTCTTCTTCTGCTTTCCGATGGTCCAGCTTCTCCGGCTAGTTTTTTTTTCCCAGTTATAATGGCCATGGTTTCCAGGATAATCAGGCAAAAATGCCTTACTTGTAGCCCTCGGGCAATTAGCAGCTTTTTGTTTTTTTTTCTGCATACAGGTTTATTCTTCCAGCCAAGAGGCATGAAGCACTATTTAGCAAGGCTGATTTTGTATATAAGGTTTTGGGATCCTCTATAAAAACCCACTGTTAATCTATTATAATAATTACCAAAAAAAAATAGAACACATCATTTCAATTACTCATATCACACACATTGTAAAAAAAAAACCCTTCTTATTTTGGGGTAAAAACAAAACACATCATTTACATCACTCATATCACCCACATTGTCAAAAACCTCAATATGTTGGGGCAAAAATAGAACACATCATTTACATTACTCATATCACCCACATTGTCAAAAATCCCTTCTTTTGTTGGGGCAAAAATAGAATCAATCATTTACATCATTCACATTCCATTATTCACATTTTCAAAAATCTCCTTTTCTGTCGGGGTAAAAACAAAATCAATCATTTACATTTCCAAAAACCCCCTTCTTCTGTTGGGAAAAAACATAACACATCATTTACATCACTCATATCACCCACATTATCAAAAAATCCCTTCTTCTGTTGGGGCAAAAATAGAACACATCATTTACATCATTCATATCATCCACATTTTCAAAAACCCCTTGCATTTGTTGGGGAAAAAACAAAATACACCATTCACCCACATTTACATCACACACAATTGGCAAAAATCCCTTTTCTGTTGGGGCAAAGAACAAAATCAATCATTGCATCATCATCTATGTCACTTTATTGACATTTACATCATTCAAATCATCCACATTTCCAAAAACTCCCTTGCATATGTTGGGGTAAAAATAGAATACACCATTCACCCACATTTACATCACACACAATTGGCAAAACCCCCTTTTTTGTTGGGGTAAAAAATAGAATCAATCATTGCATCATCATCTATGTTACCTTCTTGACATTCACATCATTCAAATCATCCACATTTCCAAAAACCCCCTTGCATATGTTGGGGAAAAAATAGAATACACCATTCACCCACATTTACATCACACACAATTGGTAAAAATCCTTTTTTTTTTGTTGGGGCAAATAATAAAATAAATTATTGCATCATCATCTATGTAACTTTCCTAACATTTACATCATTCAAATCATCCACATTTCCAAAAAACCCCTTGCATCTGTTGGGGAAAAAATAGAATACATCATTCACCCACATTTACACCCATATTATCACCCACAATTCTATCAATTGGCTCATGAGATTCATTCTTCACTCATTCTCCAATTGAGGGGGTAAGCTACACCTAAATTATTTTTGTCTCCAAGATCTTCTTGCACTCTAGGGAAAGAAGTTGTTTCACCAAACTAGGTGTCTCTTATTTTTGCACCGCATTGTGTTTCACACAACATAATACAAAAAGGGGCATCTGTAGACACCAAAATCTAGCCACTTGTCATCTACGCATCCTCAAATCCTAGCCTTCCATTATATATATATATATATATATTTATATTTATGTATAAATATGAATATATTCTATATTTATATTTATTTATCTATATAATATATATGTGTGTGTGAATAAATCTCAACCACTCATCATTGTCAAATCTCAACCATTCATTATTTATATATATATGTATATATATATTTTATATTTATATTTATTTAATAAATATATATGTATATATGAATAAATCCCAACCGCCCATCATGATTTAATATCGACCATTCATCCATCATGATCCATGTCAATTATAAAATCTTAATCTCAACCATTCATCATGTCTTAATCTCGACTGTCCGTTGGTGTCATCAAAACCCTAGCATGATTAAGGGAAAATTATAAAATATGATTCATTTTTGTGAATCAAGGTGGGAAAATCTAGAGGTTGAAAAACATTATACACCGTATTGCAAGCCCTAGCATTCGGATCCGTACGCCATCAAATCAATAAAGTAGAAGTATAGATCGGTATCACAGGTATTACTCAAACAAGGTATAATATATTATTGATTTTATAACTTGTGTTTTCTGTATTTAGATTATGTTTCATGATTACTACATATAGGGTTTGTAGTTTTATTGTTTCAGAGGGTCTTCCGTAGTGGAGCCCTCGCATATGCTATTAACTTATTTATGTTGTGATTTGTGTGTAGGTTACAGGTACATGAGACATCTTACATTAACGACTATTGTAGCTCGAGTGGTCCTCTAGGGATACTCAAGTCCACCCACAGACTCTTTTGAAGTGAAGACAAAGCAAAGATACCAACTATTCATTGTGAATGAGGGTTTCAAAAGCCCTCGCATTGTAATATTTGTATCAACACATGAGTTGTATTGTAATAATGGAGATCAAGGCTCCCATGATATAAATATAATATCATTTATCCATTGTGCAATATTATTCGTGTTTTGGTTCTGTTATCTTTATATTGGTGTTATTTGTTTTTACTTTACAGATACAAATTACAATGCTTTGTCACAAATATATAATTGTATGTGACTTCTCATAAGGTGCACTCTTGACCTTCACTTTTCTTTGCAACTCTTCACTTTCCTATTCTAAGGACACATGTGCTCTCTTACATAATGGGCACTTGTGCACATTTACACTCACAAAACTTGCACACATAATTACATGATACTTGTGCATTTCCTGCACATTATTACATTACATGAAATATAAACTCACAATCTAATCTAAAACACACACCTAATCTAATAATGTACCAAGGTGGTATATTGGCATGTACCAAATAATGTAATATTCTCCAACACCCCCCTGTATTACATTGTTTGGTTACAATCTTCATCCTTTCATTCACTTTGCATTGCATGTGACCTTCATCATGATCAAGTTCCTTTTATTATTGCTTGTCTTCATCTGTAGTCTCAACTTCATGTTCTTCAGTCTTTGTGCTTTCTTGAACTATCAAATTATCATTATATTCCTATAAAATAATTTTCCCTTTGCCTTTGTTCTTCATATCACATGTCTTCTTAAATATAGAGACTTCTATATATTCACTTAAAGCATCATGGTAAGATTATGAATTAGATGAACTTGATGTATCAACATTGCATGAAGAATGAAATATATTTTCCAAAAAGGATTCATCTATTTTTGCTTTCTTCTTAAGGGATTCAATCATTTCCTTTTGTTTTATGTTTTCTTCTTTGTGATATTTGAGTGTAAGCAATGCCATATATAATATGCTACCAATATCCAAAGGAATTAGAATATTATCTTTTCCATTATCAATTGCTTCAATAATTCTAGCATGTAGATAATATTCCAAAGTTTCAAAGCTTTCTTTTATTGCTTCACTATAATTCAATGTTGAAGTTAAATCTAATTTTCTTTTAATTTTTATAAGTAATTTTTTTATTCCAGTTTTTATGATATTTGCCCTTTCGTTTCTAATTATGTTTTCCATATCATTATCCACTGATTTCCTTGAAGTACAGATCCTTTTGACTCCCTTGTTTTTGAATGACAAATTTCAATTTTCTAAGTTTGTCAAGAACCTATGTAGTTGAATACCTTATGGCTCCCTAATTAATTAGAAACTATAAAATGAAAAAATTTGAAAATTTAAAAAATTTATAAATTTCAAGTAGAACTCCTTATCTCTCCATAATTAAATTATTTGCAAATATTCTATGGATTTTGAATTTCAAAAAATAATAAACCAATAAATATTTCAAATATTAAACAAACCTTAAAAAAAACTTCAAATTAAATATACTAATGTCTACTTATCACTCCGAAACTTTAAAAAGCAATTAAGGTATTGATTTCCCTATTAAACTTCTTATCTCTCCATTAAACTTAATAAACCTTAGCAAAAATTAATAATTAAAAATATACACTCCTTATTTATCCTTTTAACCTTAGTAAAATTTAATAAACCTTTAGAAACCCTAATTTACCTCCTTAATGGCGTGTTGCTTGGAAAAATATTCTCTGGTTTTGTATTTCACTATGCTTCCCTTGTCTTCAAACTTGTGAAGAAAGGATGACCGCTTGGTTTCAATTGTTTGAGGCTTGGTCAGGATTCCTTGCATGGATCTCTATTTGTAACTCTCTTCAAAATGTATCAAACTCTGTCCATTCACTTCCTTCATGTTATGTTGCAGAATGCATGCAATGTTTGTTTGAAAAATAATTTGAAAAAACTTGTATTAAAACAAAGATCATTTACAAGTTGGGATGAGACTTTTCCCAACCTTAGTCAAATAGAACACATGTTTACAACAGTAAAAGAAGATTTGCATTGGAGCCAAATATCTTAAACCATATTTCTACAATGACTGTTCACTTGTTTACAACTATAAAATAAGATCTACATTGAAACATAAATATCCTAAACAATATTTCTGGAATGGTTATCCAAATTAGCTAAGCACTGGATTTGCTCACCAACCTGCCTAATCATCTCATCCTCAATAGCCATGTCACTGTGCCACTGAACCCCTACCTCCTTCTCAGTACCCATCTTAGCTAGGAAGTCCGCCACTTTATTTAGATCTCTACTCACATAAAATGGAACCACATCATCTAATTCCCTCCATAATTCCTTAATTTGAGTGACAAGAATCCTCAACCTCCATGTTTTCAAAGCAAAGTTCCTCATGCAATCTAGAGCTCCAACCATTATTTGAGAATCCGATTCTAGGATTATCCTCCTATGACCTTGTTTTACTGCCCAAATAGAAGCAGATTTGATAGCTAAGGCTTCTGCTTCATTGTTTGTGGCTCTTCCCAAGCCTTGCAGTTCCCAATAGAGCACTGTTCCAACATGATTATGACAAACCACTCCAATTCCAGCTCTACCCGGATTGCCTTTTGCAGATCCATCAGTATTAATTTTAATCCAACCTTCTGGGGGTGGTTTCCAACTAGCTCTGTCCTGTCTCTCTTGCACTTCAACTTCCTTCTCCATTGTCCCAATAACAACCTGAGTTTCCTCTTTAGCATAGACTGCCACAATTTTTGTGACTTTGCTCCAAATGACCTGCCAAACTCCATCTAAAGAAGAAAAAGTTTTTCTAAAAATTCTAGCATTTCTCTCCAACCACACTTGCCACAAAATAAAGTTTAATCCAAGCTCCCAACCAATACAAAGAGCTTTAGATTTAAATCTACCCATATTCCATCTTTCCCAAATATTAATTCGATTCAAATCACCATTAACTTAAATTTTATAATATAAAAACCATCTCTCCCAAATCTGGCGTGTGAATGGGCACTCAAACATCAAGTGATCAGCTATTTCCTTGCTCTTGTAGCATAAAACACATTGAGATGGACCAATGATTCCCCTGCATCTGAGATTATCAAAAGTAAGAATTCCATTATGCATGAATTGCCAGGAAAAAAAGTTTACTTTAGGCCAACCCTTGGACTGCCAAATATTTCTCCAATCCTCAACTTGATATGTATGAGGAGGAGGCTCTAGAAGGATCTTATCATATCCATACTTCACTGTGTAGATACCAAGGCTCCCATAGCCCCAAGCTAATTCATGCTCCTCGTCTCTACCTGTGAGAAATATTTCTGCCAAGATTTTAGTCATGATGGGTATCAAATCCGAAGGGATTGAAATTGGCCACTCATCCAACTTCTTAAACTGCTTAAAATTATAATCCCCCAACTGACTAGTGTTGAAATAACTTTCAATTTGGACCCATCCCTTGGTTTCTATGGATGTTTTTATTGGTTGCAATTCAGGAAATTCAACAATGATAGGTGGGTATTGATCCCATGAATCTGTCCAAAATCGTGCCTTCTCCCCTCTCCCCACTTTCCAAAATAATCTATCTTTTACTACCTGAGATCCTAACTTGAGAGCCTGCCATACTAAGGATCCATTACCATCCAAAGAGAAACGACCCACCTCATTTGGGTTTACATGTCCCAAATATTTACTAGTTAATATTCTACTAAATAAAGAAGTTGGTTGGGAAATCCACCTCCAGTAAAGCTTTCCAGCCAAAGCTTTATTATTTAACTTTGATCTTCTCAATTCCAAACCTCATTTTACCTTGGGCTGGCTTACTTTATCCCAACCTACTAAGGCCCATTTCCTCTCTCCTTTTAATCCTTCCCATAAAAATTTTCTAGCCATCTTGTCCAACTCTTTCCATATGGTATGTGGGGTAGCAAGGATAGAAAATTTATAAATTGGCATGGCCTGAATGACTGACTGTAAAAAAGTTAATCTACTCCCATAGCTTAACCATTTATGAGACCAATGATTAATTCTGTCCTTGATACAATCCAAAAGATTCCTCCAGATATTTATTTTTAGTTTTTTAAAATGCAAAGGGACCCCCAAGTATACCACTGGGAGATAAGTCCTTGTGAATCCCAAGATCTCTAAAATTCTGTCCTGAAGCATTTGATCAAGATTGAAAAAGACCACTTTGGATTTTTTATCATTGATGACTTGGTTTGTAGCCCTAAGGTAGACATTAAGTGTATCTCTAATCATTCTTGTTTCCCACTTTGGATTTTTTATCATTGATGACTTGGTTTGTAGCCCTAAGGTAGACATTAAGTGTATCTCTAATCATTCTTGTATCTCTAAAATTCTGTCCTGAAGCCTTTGATCAAGATTGAAAAAGACCACTTTGGATTTTTTATCATTGATGACTTGGTTTGTAGCCCTAAGGTAGACATTAAGTGTATCTCTAATGTTTGAAGCTGGCCACTCCCACCAATCTTGTGTCATCCACAAACTGTAGGTGAGTCAAAACTTCCTCACCCACCTTGATACCCGTTAGCAAACCTTGTTGTCTTCTCCTCAAGATGAGTCTACCCAATCCTTTAGCCAATATGAGAAAAATATAGGGAGAGCAAGGATCTCCTTGACGAAGGCCTCGAGTGGCTCCAAATGGTTACGAGGGAAGACCCTTGATTAACACTGAGTATGTCAGAGTAGAAACACAACTCATGACCCATTCTATCCAATCCTGAGAGAAACCAAAGGCTGCCATCATCTTTGACAAGAAGCTCCACTCCACCCTATCATAAGACTTTGACATATCTAATTTTATGAACATTCCTCTATTACCAGATGTTTGCATTGAATGGATTACCTCCTGAGCTAGAACCACACCATCCAAGATATGCCTACCCTCTACAAAACCCCCTTGCTCTAAGGAGATAATATTATGTAGAAGAGGTTTTAGCCACTCAGTCATTACCTTTGTGATTATTTTATATATGACATTGCATAAGGCAATAGGTCTATAATCTGAAATATGTACCCCCTCCTCCCCTTTTGGAATTAAGGTAATGAAAGTATGATTTAATGCTTTATGCATTCTTTTACTACCTTTGGACTCCTCTATAACAACCATTATATCCTCCTCCAAGTTATCCCAAAAGGCCTAAAAAACTCAATTGGAAAGCCATCTAGACCTGGTGTTTTTCCGGTGCTCATTCCAAAGACTACATTCTTCAATTCCTCTCTATCAATGGGTTTAAGTAGGGTCTGATTTTCTTCTTCAGAGATAACAGAGGGTATGAAAACAATAACTTCTTTTTGAGCCTCTTCATATTGTACCATACTTTCCTTAAATAGTTTAGAAAAATAATCCATTGAAGAGCTTCCATGTTGTTCATCTGTCTCCTAGCACAAGCAGTCCAATGGAAAAATTTGGTATTTTTATCACCTTCTAATAACCAAGTGGTTCTTGCTCTCTGTTTCTAGTAGGTCTCCTCTTGGTTGTCAATGTCCTCAACCGCTTTACGCAATGCATCATCCTCTTATTTGAGCTACTCTGTAATTGTTCCTTCCCTAAAGTGTTTTTGAACCTCATCCCATTTGGCCACCAATGGAGCTCTTTGGACCTGGAAGTCTATCTTGTTAGCTCGCCTCCATTGTTTCAGTTGATATTTGACATAATGAAGTTGTTTGTGGAATCTAAACATTGCTGGCCCATATGTTGGGTGACCTTCTTACCACCACTGTGGAATTTTATTTCGAAGTTCCTCTTTTTGTAACCAAAAGTTTTCAAATTTAAATGGTTTGTGATGCTGCACTGTCTTGATCCCTCCTTCCAACAAAATGGGAAAGTGATCTAAAACCGGACCCTCCAAAATCTAAAATTTTATATTCCATTTTACAAATGCCTCCTCTGAAACCAAAAAACGGTCTAACTTCACCTTCCTGCTATGTAGCTCCCTCCTCTTATTAGTCCAAGTATAGTTGGTTCTAGGGCATTTAATATCCACCAAGTGTAATGCTTGGACTTGGGCAATCATAAGTCGATCCCCTGGGTCCAAAATTGGGGTTCCCCCTTCCTGATCTCTAGAGGATAATTTAGCATTAAAATCCCCAGCAATAATCCAGTATAAATCTTCCCTTGAGACTCTCATGTTATGCACAACTTTCCATTGATGCATCTGACCATCTAGGTTTTGAGCCCCATAAAAATTTGTGATTAAAACATGTTCAATTGTGACATTATTTCTAAAATGTGATGTGAGAACACCCCTCCAAGCTATATGTTCTATTGCAGTCCATTCAAGAGAGTTCCAAAGAGTAAATATCCCCCCTGAGCCACCTTGGGGAGCCACTTCCATATGACTAACACCCCTCCAAATTCTGTTAACTGTTTTACACATAAGATCTAACGACATTTTTGTCTCCTAGATAAGCAAAAAATTTGTTTTACATTTTTCTAAGAGTCTTCGAACAACAGATTGATGGGTTCTACTATTTAAACCCCTAACATTCCATGATTGTATAATCATTGGTTACCTTGAGAGTAGTAAAAATATATTGGCCTCATTGATCCTCCAGTGATCAGTTTGTCTCCTTGAACTGCTATCAATTCCTTATTTGATTTTCTACCCACTCCTTGAGAGTTGCTATTTTTTGATCTCTTTTCCACTTGAGTTATCCCTAAAGTTGGCCTTTCTCTATTCTTTTCTACTATGCCCATGCTGACATCCTTAATTATTGGTTGCTCTTGGTTATGCACTATCAATGCCCCTGCACTCTTTGACTGCGGTAACTCACTGTACTCAATTACCTGCTCTATGATGGGGGGAGATGAAAGAGGAGCTTGAACATGGATGTTATTATTTTCATTATTCCCATCCAATCCTTCCATGAATTGTTCTTCTTGGTCCATTAGTGTCTTAAATATATCATACCTATTGGAGGGATTGAGTTGGGTTTGCTCTTTACCATATTTTTTCTTTTGCCTTCTCCTTCTTTTGGGCTATTCAAAACCATCTCCCTGTGCTTCTTTACCCTGAGAAATATTCGTTGGTTCTTTGTTGATTGTTGACTTACCCTCAGGAATATTTGACATTCCTATAGGAGCCTCCATTTTTATGTTCATATTATTTGGGCAAGATCGGGCCAAATGCCCATATTTGTGGCAAACTCTACATCTGAAGGGCAATGCCTCATAATCCAATTGTTGAATCCAAGATAGTCCTGCAAGTTCAAGTTCCACCTCTACCAGTAGAGGCTGGCTAAGATCCATTTCCACACATAATATTGCATAAAAAACTGTGTTTCCTTCTATTGTGTCTTTGGAAACACCCAAATGTCTTCCAAGGGAATTATCGATAATTTCCAATACCTACTCACTCCAAAAATCCATTGGAAGTGCATACAAACGAATCCAAACTAGGACAGTAGTGGGTTCAATTCAAGGATCAAATCCCACTCTCCAGGGTTGAAAAAATAATCTTGTCGGACCATGATTCCTCTTTTCTGATTTGAAAGCCCTATTTCTATCGGCAAGTGAAGAAAAACTAACAATAAAATATCCATTGCTAATAAACCATAAAGAATACTCACCAAGAGGCTCCAATTTTTTCGGACCCAGGAATGCAAAAAATTTAGGGTAGGATGAATACCCATGAATTTACAGATCAAATCATGATTGGCTCTATATAAAACTATTTCTTCAACCATCCTTTGCTCAATGACAATATTTGGCCTTGATTATGACTATGGCAAGCATCCATTAACTCGTTGAGATGTTGATCTATTTCCAACAGCTATAAAGAGCATTTTTAATGCAATTTTTTGTGCTTCTTCAGTATTTGATGGAGATTTATCCTTTAACAAATCTGCAAAAGAACTATGTCTCTCTAGAAGAGGATCCGGAGGTGTCCCCATTGGACCCTCTTGGGGCAGCAATCTTGTCTTCAAATCCACAGTAACCAGAAATATCTTCGGCTACCCAACTGATGCCCTAGTTTTTCCCTAGCTCAAAGTCAAAGCTGAGAGTTTTTTTCCCAAAATATCTAGAATGCATGCAATTTTGGTTAGTACTTGAGATAATTTCAAACATTTTAATGCTTGGAAAATAGTAATGCTTGACTACCCTTCAACTACTTTGTATTTGTGCAAATAAAATGATTTCGCTTCCCTTTCTTTGGCACTTAACATTTTAGCTTATCTCAGTTCTATGGTGCTTGTATTGTTCTATTATGCTTGTGCTTCTCTATGGCACTACAATGGTGTTTTGAATTCTCATTAATGTTGCCCTCCTTGTTGACGGCCCTCTCCACTATGACATTGTTTGCTTTGATGGCACTGTTTTACTAGATGGTTCTTGTCACCTTGGTGATTTTTACTTCCATGGTGGTTTCTTGATGGCATTGTTTGCCATGATGGTGCTTTGTCACCTTTTCTTCCATGATGTTCTTAAAAATCACTATGATGTTGATCTTCTAAATGATATTGTATATGTATTTTTATGTTGGATGTCTAGATGGCACTATATCTTATGATGACGCTATCTATTTGGCACTATAGTCTATGATGATGTTGGTGATATAGCGAGTGTTGTATTCTATGATGACATTGGTTGTACAGTGGTATTTGGTTGTCTAAGTGGTGCTTATCTCTTTGATGGATCTTATCTCCTTGAGAGGCTAAGTACTATGAGTGCTATTGCACTACCTTAAAATATTTTGCTTCTTTACACTAGCATCTTGATATGGTGCTGCATTTGGTTGACTCTAAATGATGCTCTTCTTCTGATTAATGGCACAAAGAATGATATTTATTTGCACTTTTCTTTATCTAACACTACAATCATTTGCTATCCTGGATTTTCTTTTTCTTTTTATAGATGCAAATATCAAGTTGGAAAAGCTTCTTAAGATTCCTGTATCAATATTTCAATGCACCTTATAAGATTAGAATTTGGAACCTCTTAAAATATTTAATATCCTTATTGTCTTCCTTGCTTGTGTTGTCTCCCTTTGTTATCCTTCTTGCAGGTGAAGGTGTAGGATACTCATGTGCTGTATCACTTTAATATGCATCATTCTCTACCTTGTATATTGTTGTTTTTAAACTCTCCATTTTTTTGCCTTTCATTTCTTGTATTCCTACCTTGTATTCGATTTCAAGCTTATTTATTCAATTCTATTATTGAGCAAGATTGTTCTTTAGAGCTTCTCAAACTTGATGGGTGTATACTTTTCTATGCCTTCAACTTAACTAGTGCTCTCTACCTACCCTTGAATCTATCTTTAATCTTCGTTGTTCTAGATTATTTACTCCTTATAGCTCATTTGTCCCTTAATTATTTCTCTTATGCTCAGTTTAATTCTAAGCATTACTTTTCTATATCTATTGGCTTATTGAATGGAGACAATTATCCCAAATACAGTAAGATTTTTATTGAAACTCTTTTATTTCTCTTGAAACTTTTCTCTATCTCTTTCTACTTTTAATACTTCTTCTCTGTCTTCAATGTTGTTCTTCTATATTTTAGTATTTTTCTTGACTGAATATGCTACCTTCTCTAGATTCAAGTCTTCTTGTTGTGGTGCTATTGTGGTGCTTAACTTGCTTATGGAGGATGCAACGAACGTTACTTGGCATTCTCTAAACTTGTTATCTCTTTTCTTTAATGTTGCCCTTATGGCTTTCAAACACTACCTTACTCTTCAGTATTTTCCTTATGCCATTCAAAAACTTTCAATACTACCCTTGTGGCATTCACTTGCTTTCAATACTACCATTGTGGCATTCATTCTTTCTAAATACTGCCTTGCTCTTTTGCTAACCTGAATTCTATGATTTTGTTGTCCAATGTGGACTACTAATATGCTACCTTTAATGTGCTATGTGGTGTTATTTAACTAGAAATATCCTCAAGAATTTTTTTTGTCTTGAAGTCTTCTTGCTACCTTCAAGTTTTCTCAATATCTTAAAGTCTTATTTCTTCTGTATTTAACCTTCAATATGACATTCTTGGGTCTCTGAATCTGCCTTCAATGAGAATTTTTTTAAGTCTCCTTTGTCTCCTTCTAGTGGGAACTTTTTCAAGTCTCCTTTCTTTGCTACTAATGGGACTTTTTAAAGTCTCATTTCTCTATCAATATTAAGGTCTATCTCCAAGACTTGAAACTATGTTGTAGACTATCTTCTATTTCGAATATATTCTTGGAATAGGTAAACTCAATCTATCTGAAGATTATATTTTCTACAACAACTTGAGTTGATTCTCTAAAATTTAAATATTTAATCTTCAGTGGTTGTCCTTTAAACTAACGATATTAATTCTTGGCTTCATTGATTTTTCTTCAAATCGGTGGAAATACTTGTCTTCACTGGTTTTTCTTACCCAATGATAATATCCTTAGCTTCATTGGTTTTTCTTATCTAGTGGTAATATCCTTAACTTCACTGGTCTTTCCTTAGCTAGTGGAAATATCCTTAGACTATTTACAACTTTTAAAAACCTGTGCAAGTAACCTTGTTGTGGCTCTGATACCATTGATGGCTTTTGAAGCCTAATACTTAATGTAAATCTTACAAGAAAATAATCACAGGATCAGATATAATAAAGTTGCAATATAATGAATTCAATAGATAATTCAAAATATAATATCAAATAGAATAACTCAAGAATAACTTAGAAATACTCATAGAATAATCACATGGAAATGCTAATGGAAATACTAAAAATGCTATTGAATAAAGGTCTACTAATGCATGCATGAAGCTATGCATTTTTTATACAAATTACAATGCTTTATCATAAATATATAATTGTATGTGACTCCTCATATGGTGCACTCTTGACCTTCACTCTTCTTTGTAACTCTTCACTTTCCTATTCTAAGGACACATGTGCACTCTTACATAATGGACACTTGTGCACATTTACACTCACAACACTTGCACACATAATTACATGATACTTGTGCATTTCCTGCACATTATTACATTACATGAAATATAAAATCACACTCTAATATAAGACACACACCTAATCTAATAATGTACCAAGGTGGTACATTGGCATGTACCAAATAATGTAATATTCTCCAACACCCCATTGTATTACATTATTTGGTTATTGAAGACTTTAGTCTTCAATACAATCTTCATCCTTTAATTCACTTTGCATTGTATGCATCCTTCATCATGATCAGGTTCCTTTTCTTCTTGCTTGTCTTCATCTTTAGTCTCAACTTCATGTTCTTCAGTCTTTGTGCTTTCTTGAACTATCATATTATCATTAGATTCCTGTAAAAGAATTTTCCCTTTGCCTTTGTTCTTCATATCACATGTCTTCTTCAGTATAGAGACTTCTGGATATTCACTTAAAGCATCATGGTAAGATTCTGAATTAGATGAACTTGATGTATCAATATTGCATGAAGAATGAAATATCTTTTCCAAAAAGGATTTGTCTATTTTTGCTTTCTTCTTAAGGGATTCAATCAATTCCTTTTGTTTTATGCTTTCTTCTTTGTGATATTTGAGTGTAAGCAATGCCATATATAATATGCTACCAATATCCAAAGGAATTAGAATATTATCTTTTCCATTATCAATTGCTTCAATAATCCTAGCATGTAGATAATATTCCAAAGTTTCAAAGCTTTCTTCTATTGCTTCACTATAGATCAATTTTGAAGCTAAATCTAATTTTCTTTCAGTTTTTGTAAGCAAATTTTTTATTCCAGTTTTTATGATATTTTCCCTTTATTTTCTAATTATGTTTTCCATATCATTATCCATTGAGTTCCTGGAAGTAGACATCCTTTTGACTCCCTAGTTTTTGAATGACAAATTTCAAGTTTCCAAGTTTGTCAAGAACCTTTGTAGTTGAATACCTTATGGCTCCCTAATTAATTAGAAACTATAAAACTAAGAATTTTGCAAATTTAAAAATTCCTAAATTGTAAGTAGAATTCCTTATCTCTCCATAATTAAATTATTTGCAAATATTCTATGGCTTTTGAATTTCAAAAAATAATAAACCAATAAAGCTTTCAAATGTTAAATAACCCTTTAAAAAAAACTTCAAATTAAATATACTAATGCCTACTTATCACTCCAAAACTTTAAAAAGCAATTAAGGTATTAATTTCCCTATTAACCTTCTTATCTCTCCATTAAACTTAATAAACCTTAGAAAAATTAATAATTAAAAATATACACTCCTTATTTCTCCTTTTAACCTTAGTAAAATTTAATAAACCTTTAGAAACCCTAATTTACCTCCTTAATGGCGCGTTGCTTGGAAAATGTTCCTAGGTGTTGCGTTTCACTATGCTTCCCTTGTCTTCGAACGTGTGAAGAGAGGATGATCGCTTGGTTTCAATCGTGTGAGGCTTGGTCAGGATTCCTTGCATGGATCCCTATTTGTAACTCTCTCTAAAACGTCTCAAACTTTGCCCATTCACTTCCTTCATGTTACGTGGTAGAATGCATGCAATGTTGGTTGGTGCTTGAGATAATTTCAAATATTCTAATGCTTGGAAAATAGTAATGCTTGATTGCCCTTCAACTACTTGGTATTTATGCACAGAAAATGATTTCACTTCCCTTTATTTGGTGCTTAATATTTTAGCTTGTCTCAGTCCTGTGGTGCTTGCATTGCTCTATGATGCTTGTGCTTCTCTATGGCACTACGATGGTATTTTGACTTCTCAACAATTCTACCCTCCTTGTTGATATCTATCTCCACTATAGCATTGTTTTCTTTGATGGCACTGTTTGCCTAGATGGTGCTTGTCACCTTGGTGATATTTACTTCCATGGTGGCTTCTTGACGATACTGTTTTCCATGATGGTGCTTTGTTACCTTTTCTTCCACATTGTTCTTAAAATTCACTATGTTGTTGGTCATTTAAATGACATTGTATATGTGTTTTTTATACTGGATGTGTAGATGGTGCTATATATTATGATGACATTATCTAATTGGCACAATAGTTTGTGATGATATCGATCATCTAGTAAGCACTATATTCTACTATGGCATTGGTCATACAGTGGGATCAGGTTGTATAAGTAGTTCTTACTATTTGATGGAGCTTTTCTCCTTAGGACATTGAGTACTATGATTGCTATTGCACTCCCTTCAAATATTTTGCTTCTTTACACTAGCATCTTGCTATTGTGTTGCATTTGGATAACTCCAAATGATGTTCTTCTTTATATTAATGGCACAATGAATGATATTTCACTCTTATTTATCTAACACTGCAATCAATTATTGTCCTAGATTTTCTTTTATTTTTACAGGTGCAAATATCAAGTTGGCAGAACTTCTTAAGACTCTTGTATCAAGATTTCAACATGCCTTATAAGACTAGTATTTGAAACCTCTTAAACTCTTTAATCTCCTTGTTGTCTTCCTTGCTTGTGTTGTCTCCCTTTGTTGTCCTTCTTGCAAGTGCAGGTGTAGGATACTCATGCGTTGGATCACTTTAATATGCAACGTTCTCTACCTTGTATATTGTTGTTTTTAAACTCTCCAATTTGCTGCCTTTGATATCTTGTCTTCCTACCTTTTTTTTTTTTCTTTTTTTGTTTTCTTCTCTTTTTTTTTTTTTTTTTTTTTTTTCCATTTTTCCCCCGTATGTTTTCCTCTATTTTTGCCTTGTCTCTGATTTCAGGCTTCTTTATTCAAGTCTATTATTGAACAAGCTTTTTCTTTAGAGCTTCTCAAACTTGATGGGTGTATACTTTTCTATGCCTTCGACTTCGCTAGTGCTCTCTGGCTACCCTTGAATCTATCTTTAATCTTCGTTGTTCTAACTTCTTTACTCCTTATAGCTCCTTTACCCCTTAATTATTTCCCCTATGCTTAGTTTAATTTTGAGCATTAATTTTCTATATCTATGGGCTTGTCATCAAATGGCGACGATTGTCCCAAATCCAGTAAGATTTTTCTTGAAACTCCTTTCTTTCTCTTGAAACTCTTCTCTATCTCTTTCTACTTTTAATACTTCTTCTCTATCTTCAATGTTGTTCTTATAGATTTTAGTATTTTTCTTGACTGAATATGTTACCTTCTCTAGCTTCAAGTCTTCTTGTTGTGGTGCTATTGTGGCGCTTAACTTGCTTATGGAGGATGCAACAAACGTTGCCTTGCATTCTCTAAACTTGTTGTCTCTTTTATTTAATGTTTCCCTTGTGGATTTCAAACACTACCTTACTCTTCAATGTTGTCCTTATGACATTCAAACACTTTCAATACTACCCTTGTGGCATTCACTTGCTTTCAATACTGCCCTTGTGGCATTCACTCTTTCTAAATATTGCCTTGCTCTTTTGCTAACCTGAATTCTCTGATTTTTTTGTCCAATGTGGACTACTAATATGTTGCCTTTAATGTGCTATGTGTTGTCCTTTAACTAGGACTGTCCTCAAGACTTTTTGTTGTCTTGAAGTCTTCTTGCTACCTTCAAGTTTTCTCAATATCTTGAAGTCTTATTTCTTCTATCTTTAATCTTCAGTATGACCTTCTTCTTGGGTCTCTGAATTTGCCTTCAATGGGACTTTTTTCAAGTCTCCTTTGTCTACTTCTAGTGGGACCTTTTTCAAGTCTTCTTTCTTTGCTGCTAATGGGACTTTTTTCAAGTCTCCTTTCTCTATCAATATCAAGGTCTATCTCCAAGACCTAAAACTATGTTGTAGACTATCTTCTATTCCGAATATATTCTTGGAATAGGTAAACTCAATCTATCTAAAGATTATATTTTACTGCAACAACTTGAATTGATTCTCTAAAATCTGAATATTTAATCTTCACTGGTTGTCCTTCAACCTAGTGGTATTAATTCTTGGCTTCATTGGTTTTTCTTCAACTCAGTGGAAATACTTGTCTTCACTAGTTTTTCTTACCCAATGATAATATCCTTAGCTTCACTAGTTTTTCTTATCCATTGGTAATATCCTTAACTTCATTGGTCTTTCCTTAGCCAATGGAAATATCCTTAGACTATTTGCAACTTTTAAAAACTTATGCAAGTAACCTTGTTGTGGCTCTGATACCACTGATGGCTTTTGAAGCCTAATACTTAATGTAAATCTTACAAGAAAATAATCACAGGATCGAATATAATAAAGTTGCAATATAATGAATTCAATAGAGATAATTTAGAATATAATATCAAATAGAATAACTCAAAAATACTCAGAGAATAATCACATGGAAATACTAATGGAAATATTGAAAATGCTATTGAATAAAGGTCTACTAATGCATGCACAAAGCTATGCATTTTTTATACAAATTACAATGCTTTGTCACAAATATATAATTGTATGTGACTCCTCATATGGTGCACTCTTGACCTTCACTCTTCTTTGTAACTCTTCACTTTCCTATTCTAAGGACACATGTGCACTCTTACATAATGGACACTTATGCACATTTACACTCACAACACTTGCACACATAATTACATGACACTTGTGCATTTCTTACACATTATTACATTACATGAAATATAAACTCACACTCTAATCTAAGACACACACCTAATCTAATAATGTACCAAGGTGGTACATTGGCATGTACCAAATAATGTAATATTCTCCAAAAGTTAATTTCATTCTCTAAAGATGAAGAGTGGAGAAGAGTTGGAATCATTCATGAGGAGAATGTTGAATTACAAGCACCAATACAAGTATTAGGAACTTAGGTATCTGATGACATTTTACTCTCTATAATTTTGAGAACACTTCTAGCAAAGTACACTATTTTTGTGACTACATTAAATATTATTGAACAAACACCAATATTTGAGAATCTGGTGAAATTAATTTAAAAAGTAGAGGCCTCACATACTACAAAATAAAAAGAACAATTACTAGTTACAAGTCAAAGAGGTAAGTAGCCATTTAGAAGAGGCACGAGACCTCCACATCACTTTCAACAAAGAAATAATTATTAAATATTTTAGAATAAAATAAATGAATCTCAAAGGAGTACATTCAACACGTAAAATATGTGTGAATATTATGGAATAAATGGATACACCATGAAGGATTTTTGGTGTATTCCATTAAAAAATGGATCATCTTCATAAGAGATAAACCAATAGCAAAATAGGTCATCTTCAAAATAGAAAAATCAAGGTTGGAGAAAGGCACAACAAAAAAATGTAGCCAAAGAACATTAAGTTCAAAAAATAAGAAGAACATTAAGTTCAAAAAATAAGAAGAACATGTGTTTGTTGCACAAGCACATAATAATGCTTGGTATAATACCAAACATATGATAGGTTGAGAAACTTGGAAGTATCCAAATTATCATACAAGGAGAGTTCCATCAATTGATCACTTTAATCCAAGGAACCAACAAGAGGTAACACTACCTAGATATAAAGGAAACTATTATAACCATAAACCATGGGATACCTCTAAGGCAAGGACGTTCAATACATTCAGGAATGAAGATGAAATGTTCAAAGTTAATTTAATTTCTATTCACTTCCCCAAGTATAGAGAAAATCATCTACATGATAAATAGCCTTTTGTGAAGAAAATATTTAAGAAGCATGTGATAGCTTACAAATTGGATCTTGTTGAAGAAGATTATCTATATTTTCATATTGAATAAGAGAATTTTACATCATCATCAAAGTGAAGGATATCATAAGACTATTTTTAAGAAGTGTACCAACACTATAGGTAATCAAGATACTAAATTATAATATGCATTGTGGTATCATCAAGATTGACAACATAATTCATGATAAAGATAGGTTTTTAAGATAGATAACAAATATTGGGCTTTGACAACATATTCATGATAAATTTAGATTTGTTAGACATAGATAACAACTATTGGGCTTTAATGAATCAAATCTAAGGACCATAGAGCAATTGACAAGTTGCTATATTCTAGTTCAAGGAAAATTTGTGGTAGCTATGGGATCATTCAAAGGACTAAAACAAGTGCATAAAATTGCTAGAGATTGCATTCAAAATATACATCCCATTTATCATATCATAGAGCTTATGATAAAAGAACTTGGAAATAATCTAGGACTTGATCATAATAAAAATAAGAAAAAGAAAAAGTAGCAAAAAAATCCTTACACAAATTTTATTCCACTATATGCAAGACAAAAACTAGTAGACAATCAATTCAACAAGAAACATTGGATGCATAGTAAAAGATGCTTAACTTGAAGATATTTTGGAAATACATTTCAAGCATTGATTATTTAATAAGTATTTTTGTAATAAATGTATTTTGGAGTGCATGATCAATAGAACCTAACACTCCTAAGTAGTAAGTCTAAATTAAAGGGGGTGATTTCTCTCTGAAATTCCTACATAATTCTAGACATTAGTCTTTTGGTCATAATCAACATAGAGCTTTTGACTATGATGTAACAAGGGGGAGTTATGGTAGGAGTTATTACATCATAGACCATGTGAGAAGTCAAGTGGTATAACCACCCCTCACAAGGTACATGCATGTAGTATATGACAAGATAGTTGCAAGGTTGTTTGAGGGTTTGTTATGCCTAAATTAGGCATCCTATGTACTTAAATATCCTTCACTACCATAATACAATCATTCAAAGCATTAAGATCTAACATTATATTTAACTACATTATTAGTGTAAGTACATAGTAGTAAAAAAACATAACTCATTTATTCTCCCTATGGATTTGTAAGCTATAAAATAGCACCTACTCAATTCCTAGTACTTTTTCCATCAAAATGTATTATCCATATGGTCTCTAACCTTGGATCCTATTTGATTATTAGTTCTAAAATCTTGGTTCTTTTTATACTAGGTAGTTTCCAAGTTCAATTTATTCATATATTCTTTCTATATTCCACCTTCATCATATTGTAAGACCTTAATAATCATATTCATTTTCTAAGATAAAATCACCCTTGTTTACTTCATCATCTATAAAATCAAGAAGTTCATTCCAATTGATTGCCTTATTGTCATCCAACTTGTGTAGAAGATACCTATATGAAGATTAATTTTCAATTCTAATTATCTTTCCATCTCTTTGAACCTTCATATGTGCATAATTAATTTTCAAGTACCCATCATCTGATAACTTCTTTGTCCATTCTCAAGACAACATACCAAAATAGGATGAGAGGTCAATTACAATGTTAGGACCCTATCCTAACATTATTATATAAATGCCAAGTAATGTGCATAGGCACCTTGGAAACCTAGATATATGGGCCATATGATGTAACCATTACAAATTATAAGAAAAGTTAATAAAGATATAACTATTTCTCTATTGGAGTTACTAGCTCAGGTCTCCACTTGCATGTGAATTCAACCCTTGAGCATAAGGGTTAGGGTTGGTAGGAGTATTTATAAAGACAAGGGTAGAGATGGAATGTATCAAGTTATTTTTCAAAAATTGTAACAAAGATTTACTTCCAAGGAGGTTGCCCCCTTGATAATAAGGTTGTAAATGTAACTATTTATTGCATTGATTTAAAAATATTAATAAGCATCAAAGATGCTAAATTTACATTATCTACAATCTTTATGCGAACTCGATATAGAATGCAGAATAAAATGATAAATAGGAAACCACTTAATAATAGTTAACTAGCTAACTAATTTCTAAGTAAGGCTAACCACTAAGAAGCTTCTTATGTGAAGCTTATTTGCACGTTTACATAGGAATAATAAAACAACTAACTAAATATCCTATGATATCGTTATCACTCAAAGAGGCTTAAAATATTTGATTTTGTGATTATATTTCTTTTGAGTAGTAAAAATTCTTGCAATTATATTCTATATTGCAATATTGTTACTTCAATTCATGCATTTATGTTAATTATTGTAGTATCTATTAGAATGTGCTTCAGAGCACTTTCCAAGGTCATGTTCTATTGTAGTAACAATTATTGTCGTATCGTCCATCCCCTATTAGGTATATTTTTCCTTCATTCTACTCATTGTTTCTATATACCCTACAAAAAATATCATAGTTTTTCTATTTTAGTGGATTATGTTATAAACCCTATGCTAGGGGTTTTAAAATATCATAGAGAAACTATCATTTTTTGCTAAGCTAGATTACCCATAAAGCATCTAGTAAAGTGAGGGGTGCTGAAGCTCCAATACCTAGTCCTTAGACAACATTTGTATATGATTACAAGCTCCCATGTACCCTTTGGCATATAGAGAAGCCCCCTATGATTAGGATAAACCTTCATCCCTAGGAAGATATTGGTCGTTTGAGTTTTATGGGGCACTATTAAACAACATACTAGGAAATTACTCTCATAGTACACTCAAAAAATGAAAAGTGTAGCTACAAGTATTATGGAACCCTCCATAATTAGAGCTCTAATATTGTTATGAACCTGCAACTTGAAATATGGATTGAATGTAGAAAATAATCGCTGTTTGAATAGAATCACAGTTTGTATTGAAAGGCAGAAACCCACAATATAATAAATTAATGTTCTTGGATGATCTTTGGAGCATCCTCCTTGTCCTATTTACATCTATCTAAAAGGTGTGAATGGTGAAGGTATGTGTCCCTTTATAATACAATATAATATATAATATGATTAAGAGTTACGTTAGGAGGGTCCTAACATGCCACCCTCATTTGAAAAAGCTTTGTCCTCAAAGCTAGAATTGCAAAGATTATTGTTGAATCTGGTGGAACATCTCCCACGTAGCATCCTCTGGAGGTAGACCTTTCCATTGAATCAATACCTCAATGATGGTGTGGTTATGGAGGTGATGCATACGTCGGTCTAGGATAGCTTTTGGTTCAACCACAAGAGCTCCATTATCTAAAATTTTTGGAAGTTGAGTTTGCATAACGATGTTAGTGCCTATTACGACTTTAAGACAAGAAACATGAAATATCGGATGGATTTTGGAAGATTCTGGTAATTCAAGTTTATATGCAATATTTCCAATACACTGTAGAATTTTATAAGGGCCATAAAATTTTGGTGTTAATTTTTGTGACCCTTTTATTTTCAATGAAGTTTGACGATATGGTTGGAGGCGGAGAAATACCATATCCCCTTCTTGAAAAACCCTTTCAGTCCGATGTTGGTCCGCTTGTTGCTTCATGTGGTTTTGAGCGATATGTATATTGTCCTTCAGAGTGCGAATGATATTATCTCGAGTGACTAGCTCCATCTCTACAGTTGGTACTTTTGTACTTCATGGAAGATAAGAGGTTAGATATGAGGGTGATCGACCATATAATGCTTCGAAATGGGCCATTTTTATGGTTGTGTGATATGTGGTATTATACCACCATTCAGCTAGTGGAAGCCATTTAACCCAGTGAAGGGGTTTGGTGGAAATAAAGCATCAAAGATAGGTTTCTAAGTACTTATTGACAATTTCAGTTTGACCATCCGTTTGTGGGTGGTAAGAAGAGCTCATCCGAAGTTGCGTACCTTGGAGTTTAAATAATTTCTTCCAAAAATTACTAGTGAAAGTGGGATCACGATCACTAACGATAGTAGAAGGTATGCCATGTAATTTAAAAATATTGTCAAGGAAGATTTGAGCAATAGTACTAGCGGTATAGGGGTGAGCTACTGGAAAAAAATGGGAGTATTTAGATAAACAATCTACCACCACTAGGATCATCATTTTCCTTGCGGATTTTGGAAGACCTTCAACGAAATCCATTGAAATATCCTCCCATGTCCTGGTTGGTATGGGTAGAGGTTGAAGAAGGCCCGATGTTGCCACTGTTTCACATTTATTTCTTTGGCATGTTTCACATTCATTGACGAATTTATTGATATCATTTTTTAATCCCTCATCAATAAAATGATTTAGTCACTCTTTTGTAGGTTTTTAGGAATTTAGAGTGGCCTACAGTAGGTGTAGCGTGTAGCTCATGTAGAATATTTGGATGATAAACCGATGTAGGTGAGAGGACCAGACGTTCTTTGTAACAGAGAATGTTACCTTGCCAAGAGTAGTGGGGTTTACTCATGGGATTTTGTTGTAGATGTTGAATTATGGTGTGTATAGTAGGGTCCGCATACCATTCATCCTTGACTTGTTTGATCCATGTAGGGATGGGGCAGGAAAAAGCATGTAATTGTGAAGTTTCTTCGAACTTTCTGGAAAGTGCATCCGCAACCATGTTATATTTACCTTTTTTGTAGTTGATTTCATAATCATAGCCTAATAGTATTGTTACCCACTTTTGTTGTTCTAGAGTGGTTATCTGTTGTTTAAGAAGGTATTTTAGGCTATGGTGGTCAGTGCTAATAATGAAATATTTTCCAATAAGGTATGGTCTCTAATGTTGGATAGCATGGACCATAGCTAACATTTCTTTCTCATAAGTGGAACATGCTAAATTATTTTTGGAAACTGCTTTACTAGTAAAGGTTAAGGGCTTCTCATTTTGCATAAGCACCACTCCCATTCCCAATCTGAAAGCATCACTTTCAATAATGAATGGTTGGGAAAAATCTGGCATAGCTAGGACGGGGGTGGTACACATGGCATTTTTCAAAGTCATGAAAGCTTCATTCGATTTTGGAGACCATATGAAGGCATTATTTTTAAGTAGGGTTGTTAAGGGTGCTGCTATTTTCCCATAATATTTAACAAATTTGCAATAATAGCCTGTTAATCCTAAGAACCCACGCAACCCCTTTAGAGTTTTGGGAATTTGCCAATTTTCCACATCTTCAATTTTTTTGGGGTCTACTTTAACTCCTTCCTTGGAGACAATATGTCCAAGATATACAATTTCTTGCTTCCCAAAGGAAAACTTTGATCGCTTTTCGTATAATTGATTTTATTCCAAGATTTTGAGTGCTTGCGCTATATGTGTTAAGTGCTCTTCCCATGTCTTGCTGTAAATCAAAATATCGTCAAAGAAAACTAAAATAAATTTTTGAAGGAAGGGAGAAAATACCTTATTCATAAGACTTTGAAATGTGGATGGAGCGTTGGTGAGGCCAAAAGGCATCACCAAGAATTCATAATGTCCCTCGTGGGTGTGAAAAGCAATTTTGGGTATATCGCTTTCCTTAACTCGAATTTGGTGGTAACCTGATCGTAAATCGAGTTTAGAAAAATATGCGGCTCCATTTAGTTCATCGAGTAGTTCATCAATGATTGGAATAGGAAATTTTTCTTTAATCATTATTTTGTTGAGAGCGTGAAAATCCACGCATAGGCACCATGATCCATCCTTTTTTCTTACTATTATGACTGGCGAAGAGTAGGGACTTCTACTAGGTTGAATGACCCTTGCCCTTAGTAGGTCTTGTACTAATTTTTCTATTTCCATATTTTGTAAGTATGGATATTGGTAAGGTCTAATATTTGGAGGTTGGTGTCCCGGAAGTAATTGAATAACATGATCATGGCTTCGTTATGGAGGTAATCCCTCTGGTTCTTTGAATATTTTATCATGTTTCTCTAGGAGTTCTATTAATTCGGGTGCCTCTGGTTGCTCTTTGGTGGTGTTTTACAAGGAAAATAGTTGGGAAACCATGCCTCTTCCTCATTTTTGAAGAATATTTTCCATTCTATGGGAACTTACGATTTGTGTGGGACCTGTTTTTAAATATTGAATTGTGTATGTTTGATTGTTTTGTATAAATTGCATCCATAACTCTTTAAAGTCCCATTAAATTTTATCGAGCGTTCATAGCCATTGTACTCCCAAAACAATATCACATCCTCCTAATGGTAGTACATACATATCTGCTTTCATGTTATATTCCCCCATCGTGAGTTTGATATTCCTGCATTTGCCTTTACATGCAATTTTTCCTCCATTGCCAATCATGACTTCGAAGTTATTGCAGGGATATATAAAGCAATTAGCTTGTTTGGCCAAAATGGGGTCTATAAAATTGTGAGTGCTACCAAATTCTAAGAGCACAATAGGGTTTTGTTTCTTAAAATACCCTTTTACCTTCATTGTTTGTGGAATTGAGTATCCTGCTAATGCGTTAAAGGATATTTCTATTTTATCTTCTTGGTTTTCTTTTGCAACCTCAGTTATTATTTCCACTTCTATGTCATCCTCCTCTTTGGGAGTGCAATCAACTATGTCCAAAATATATAATTTTGGTGAGATGCATTTGTGGTTGGGGGTAAACTTTTCGTCGTAGTGGAAACATAGGCCCTTTTCTCATCTTTCTTTTAGCTCTTCTTGGCTAATTCGTTTAATTGGCATGACCTTATTTAGTTTTTGGCTGGTGTAGGTATTTGGTATTTTTCCTAAAAAAAATCTTCCTATTCGCCTTTGGTTATTGTTCTTCTCTTCTATCATTTGTGCTAATGCCATTGCATGCATCATATCGATAGGATTTTGTATTTGTACCTCCATTCTAATGTCTTCTTTTAGGCCACTAATGAAACAACTTTGGAAGAATGATGCATCTAGTCCTGTTGTAAGGTTAGCCAATTTCTCAAATTGTGCTTGGTATTCCCTTACGGTGGAGGTTTGCCGCAGTTTAGTGAGGGCTCCTATGAAGTCTTCAAATTTAGTGGGGCCAAATTGCAACATTAAGTTTTTTGTGAATTCGATCCATGTGGGCAGACCTTTTGTTTTCTCATACCATTGATACCACTAGGTAGCAATTTGTTCCAAGTGAAATGATGCGATATGAACTTTCTGAATCTCCGAAATTTGATATAAGGTAAAATATTGGTCTACCCTATATATCCAATTTGTGGGGTCACCTCCATGAAATTTTGGAAAATCTAGTTTTGTGGTATGGGGAAGGATTTATGTATGTGGTCCCCTATTAATGTTTGTTGTGGTGGCATAGTGTTCTGTTGTCCATTTTGCATGAGCAGCAAATTTTTCTGTACTAAGTCCATGGAATGGGTTGTAGAATCCAATGTAGTGGATATATCTGTATTCGAGTTGGTGATATTTATGGTTAGGTCTGCTATTTTGGTAGCAATTTTATCTTCTAAATTGTCCTTCCAAAATACCATTCCTTGCATCATGTCTCTCATTTCCTTGGAAAACTGCGAGAGTTCTTTTGTAATTTCTTTTGAAACCTCCTTTGCAATCTCCTTCATTGTGTCTTGATATCGTCTTCCTCGACCATTTAGGGTGTGGTTGGTTTATAAGTGAGTTGAATATGTAGAAATTAGTTTTGTCAAAAAAATTTGTCTGTCTCTGCTGCGTTTAATTTTGCGTACTTGCTGCTCTTTGTTCACACCGACTGATATTTTCCTCGCCTGTACTCGCTATTGGGGTTTTATAAATCCAGTAATGCGTGATGTTGTTCAAAAAATTTTGTATGCTACCTTTGCTAGTGACTGTGGCCTACTATGTAACAATTTCGTTAGTAATGGTTAGAATGTGTGCTTAAAAGAAAACATTATCGAGTAATGGCCTGTCAGTAACTAGAGTAGGGTGGGGAAAAAATTTTAGGTCTTTTTAGCTCTGATCCAGTTGTTATGAACCTACAACTTGAAATATGAATTGAATGCAGAAAAGAATCATTGTTTGAATAGAATCACAGTTTGTATTGAAAGGTAGAAACCCACAATATAATAAATTAATGTTCTTGGATGATCTTTGGAGCATCCTCCTTGTCCTATTTACATCTATCTAAAAGGTGTGAATGGTGAAGGGATGTGTCCCTTTATAATACAATATAATATATAATATGATTAAGAGTTACATTAGGAGGGTCCTAACAAAGATATTGGGCCATATACTAGTCACAACTGAGAGAGTATATATGAGATCCCATGAAACCAAACACACCCTAGTTTAGATTATCCCCATTAATTTATTTTCAATCACCCTAGTCCTTCCCAACTAAAACTTAAATTTGAGATATTGAGAAGATGACTCCCATCATATATTGATGGTACAATAATAGTCATTAATAGTATTTAAATAGGTAGTTATTAGTCTAATAGTGCAATCTGAGAAATGGTAACAATTGGGTATAGTAACAATTAAGGGAAGTTATCAAAGTAGTTAGTTGTCAATTGGCAATAAGTTAATGTAGAAAAACATCCTATGGGGATGGAAAAACACCAAGTGTAAAAAATACCCTAACTAGTTGTTGGAACACTTAGTTGGTAACAATCAACTAAAAAAATAAGTCGAAAGGTCTAAAAATCATCATTTTAAGATATAGTCCATTGTGATTGCCTCTTCGAGTTGATCGTTTTGGTATATAGCACCCATAAGCTTTTTTGAAGGTCAAAAATCATTATTTTAAGGTATAGTCCATTTTGATCATCTTTTTGAACTGATCATTCTGGTATAATATCATTCATAAGTGTTTTTAGGAATCCTAAATCACCTAAACATGGCTAGAGATACTAGGGGTGTCCATATAGAGCAACTAGGTGAACAAATGAGTCATGCAAATTGAGATGAGTCAAATAAGGGTAAAATATACATTGACATAAAGACACTAAATGATAATGTGAATTTTGTGTTACATGAGTAGCATAAGTTAAAAGATATTTAATAATAGACTAAATAACTCTGAAAGTCATTTAAAAAGTGTTACTCATGCATAAATCCAACTTGGCAATAAAGACTTTAAGGTAGGAATCTTAGGAAGTTTACAAGGGGGAGCATGCAATACATTTCAAAATCCTCTCTCGCAAATAATGTATGCTTCTCCAAGGTTCTCACTTAATGTTTTTATGTGTCATGCATATGTGCAAAAATAAGTGCTTGAATAATCTCAATAGTTTGCAAATTACTGATAACAAGGGGCCTGGGAATCAGGTAATTAACTTTAAATTCATCATGTGTTAAGTGTCTTTTACTCCAACTCTTTCTCTAAGCAATAATAGATAAATTTACCTTTTAATTTTGATAACTTGTGCAAATTTATTCTATAATATCAAAACAATATCTTAATTAAAATGCTTCAAATGATTTTGCAATAAAAATTTAATCTAGCATTTTAATTAATATTAAATTTCAATTAACTTTAATAAAATCAAAGTTTATGAAATTTTAATGAAATTGATTAAATATAAACCTTAATTATAAAGTCTAAACTTTATAATATTCAAAATTTAAGGTTTATTTAATGTAAATATTTGTTCATCCAAATATGAAATTGAAATTGAAATATTTGGAGAATGAACAAATGTAATAATGATTAACCCAAATTATAAGGTTTTGAAACCTTAATAATTATGAAACATAGGGTTTAATATAAAACTGATCTATGAACTTTTGAATTTTATGATATGAAAAATAAAGTTCATAAAACATCTCCTTCCCGTATATATATATATATATATATATATATATATATATATATATTTAATTTACATGGTGGAATCGGTAGCCACCACAAATTCGGGTAGGCTGTCCGACTTTTATGGCCGCCACAATATTCTGCGATGTCCACCCCAGAAGTCGCCACACAGATCTTCACGCAGTCTGCCCCTATAACCACCATGCCACAGTCATTTTAAACCTTTTACGTCGCTGAAAGCACCAGGAAAGGGACAAGCGTTCAGTCCAGCGAGGCCCGAGATTTGAACCCTTCTCGTAATATTTATTTCTTAAATATTTATTGAATTAAATATTTAAGAACAAATATGATCCTGAAATGTAAAGTTTGGATCTTTGGATAAATTGAAACCATATTAAAATAAAACCCAAACTATTTAATGAAAAGATATCAATTCTAAATTCTCAACTTTATGAAATTAAAGTTGGAATCAGAATAGTCATTTATCCTCGGTAAATTTATTTATTCAAATATTAATTAAATTTAATATTTGAATAATAAATTTAATTATAACCTAGTTATTAAAGTTTAACTTTATAAAAATTAAACTAGGTTAAATATATGCAAAATTTAATAAATTGCAAAAGATTTAAAATGAGAAAATAAATGAAATCTCGGACAACAACTACAGAATGAAAATCATAGAGATTCTAAAACCAGATTAATGCCCACCAGAAATCACATAGTAAAGCAATAAAATGATGCAATCTTCAATGGAATTTAATTTAAAAGAACTATATCAAATCATTTAATCAAAACTCAAATACCGTATTCACGCATATTTGAACAAAAAATAATTTGATATAATAATTGGATCTTACAATAAAACCTTTGAAATCTCTGTAAATCCAAATCCTTGTAGCCTCTTTCGTTTTTAGCCTTTTGCTCCTTTGAATCCTTTATCTTTCTTTGCCCTGCAAAATGTCCGACCTTGTTCTTTGAATTCTTAATGAAACCCTAATGTCACCAACACCTTTTTCAAATGATTTAATATTTCTCCTCAATGAAACCCTAATGTCACCAACACCTTTTTCAAAGGATTTAATATTTCTCCTCAATGAAACCCTAATGTCACCAATGCCTTTTTCAAAGGATTTAATATTTCTCCTCATTGGCATTCAAAAATTAAATTTAAGACATGTCCATGAAACCCATGAACACATCCTCTATTCAACATACTTTAATAATCCTGCCAACAAGACAAATATTAATTAGAATATAAAACATTTATAAAATAACCTTCTTAAATATAATTAAATTATAAAGTTATAAAACTTTATAATTTAATTAATTTAAAACAAGTTTATAAAATAACCATTTTAACTATATTAAATTCTAAAATTTCATAATTTAATTAATAAAAAAGTCCATTTTAAAAGAACATTTGAAACTCAAGATCAACAAAATAGAAATAATAAACCACCCAATTCTTCCACATCATACCAATACCTGAAACAATCAAAACCAACCAACAACATAACAATAAAATTTCAAAATTTGCTCAGTGGGTCCCCAAAATTTGGGATCGTTGTGAAGGACATCACAATAGGGATGAATTTAAGAAGTAATTATTCACTTGTTTTAGCCCCAGTGAATATGAGGACTTCATAGGAGCTCTTACCAAATTGAAATAGACCTCAATAGTCTATGAATATCAAACTTAGTTTGAAAATTTGGCCAACTACACAAGGGGCTTGAGTGAAGAATTATTTTAAAGTTTTATTAGTGGGTTGAAAGAAGATATTAAAGTTGAGGTAAAAATGTTCAAATCACAAACCATGATGCAATGATAGATTTGGTCAGATTGGAAAAGGATTTTTTTTCTACTGAAAGGCACACAATCCCACAAGCTCAACTATCTCTTCCATCTATGCCAATATTGACCTCTACCAACAAGTCACCCCCAATAAAACATTTGACCAAAGAAGAAATAGAGGCATGAAGGGCACAAGGTCTATGCTACAATTGTGATGATAAATATTCCTTAGTCCACAAATGCATGTAGCAAAAATTATATTTACTTGATATGGGTGAACCCTCCACTCAAGAATCTCATGATGAAGAGGAGGATAATAAGGCAAAATATCAACTTAGAGAAGCTGAATTGATAGAGGGCTAGCTTTAGAACTCTTTGTGCATGTTTTAGAAAGAATTCCTACTTCCCAAACCATGAAGGTGGTTGAGAAACTCAAGGGTCAATGCTTCATAATTATTATCAATTCAATAAGTACACATGATTTTATTGATCCTTAGGTGGCCAAAAGAATAAATTGCTATATATACTCATGCAATTCTTTTGAAGTCATGATAGCCAATGGAGAAGTCCTACCTTGCAAGGGGAAATGCAAAAATGTAAAGGTGAGGATGGGTGACTATAACCTCAAGGTAGACATGTTTACCCTTCCCTTGGAAGGTTGTGATATAATGTTAGTAATTCAATGCCTTTGCACTTTAGGTCGTCTAGTTTGGAATTTTACTAGACTTTGGATGCAATTCAATCAACAAGGGAAGCAATACACTCTCCATAGTATTATCATTAGTTCTACCCTTATATTAGCTCCCACCAAATAGAAATTTTTTTAAAGAAGCCATCTCAAATATTGGGGGTACAACTGTGTGTAATCCAGGTTTTGACTATCATTGATATGATTCAACCAACAAAGTTGTAACTATTTATGGAAAAAGATGCATTTGGTTTTGCTTTTGCTAAATAGTTTTTTATGAGGAGTTGAATTGTCTCTCTTATTATACCCACTTCTACTCTATAGCTCATCCATATAGGACTTCCACAATCACTTAAATATCTTATGAATCCATTAATACCATGCCCAACCCCTTCATTTCTAACCATAAACCCATGTTCATCGGTCATTATGGGAAAGGACTATGCAAAATACAAGACACACAACTCAAAATTGACTCTTCATATTATTTCTAGATATATAACCAAGCAAAAAATCCATAGTAAGTGCTTGGAATTGGCCTATGGGTACACTCCATCACTTTCATGATTTTTTCTAGCTAGTTCTAAAGTTTTGGTAGTAGAGTCCACTTTCTAAGAAGGTGCACAATTTTTGTAGCATCTCAAGGGTAATTTGGAAATGACACCAAATTGAATGTGGCAATGAGTTGATCAACATTATTTAGAGCACAATTTTAAGGTGTTGCAATGGAATAGACACATGATCTATAAGTCATCATCCTAGAAAGGAAAGTCATATTGGAGCTCAAAATTATTTTGGATTGATGGACATGTACATTCTAGAAGATGCTATATAAGAAGTCGCTCCATCAATCCTAGTAGTAGTTCCTTAGTTCAAGATTTGAGGACAAAATTTTTTGAAGGGGAAGGACATGTTAGGATCTTATCCTAACATTATTATGTAAATATCTAGTAATGTATATAGGAACCTTGGGGACCTAAAAATATGGGCCATATATGTAACTATTATGAATTAGAAGAATATTTAATAAATTGTAATTGTTTCTTTATTAAGAGTTTCTAGATTGGGTCTCCACTTGCATGTGAATCTAACCCTTGAGCATTAGGGTTTGGGTTGATAGGACCTTTTATAAAGAAAAGGGAAGATATGGAATGTATCAAGTCAATTTTTTAAAATTGTAACAAAGCTCTTCTTCCAAGGAGGGTGCCGCCTTGAAGAGGCTTGTGATCTTTGATTCTATAATTTTGTTACTTTTGAGTAATAAAAGTTGCTTTCATATTGCAATATTGTTATTTCAATTCATGCATTTCTATTTATTATTATAGTATCTTTTGGAATGTGCTTATTCTAATTGGAAGGTTCCTAACATACAATCACTTCTTGCATGATTACTAAATTTTTGTGCTTAACCACTATCATTACAAGATTTTTCAACATTCCAAAAATAATTATATATATTCCATCTATTTGAATTAGTCTACTAGCAATTTTTGTATATGATAGTTTCATCTCTTCACAAACCACTTTCAACATAACTACAATGGTAGCTCCTAAATTGATGATGTAGCTAGATAAGAGATAATTCTTAATATTTAGGATAATATAAAATTGTGGTAGCTTTATCATCTTGGGTATAGGGGAATTTCCATACATCCATTGCATTTATCTAGGTGTCAAATGGGTCTTCAACTATCAAATTAGTTTGTTCTACAACCATGTTTTACTTGGAATAACTATGTTCTTTCTCCCTTAATAAATATTGTAACAAGTACCTCTACATAAGTAAGGCCAATGCTTCCAACATAATTACCTTCACTAGTATTTTCCTCAATTTATTAGCAATATTAAACCTTGATTCAACTAGGCTACACTCATTGCAAGGAATAAATCTTCTAAATTTTCTTAATGTAATAACTTACCCTTTGCTAGTAAAGGATGGGTACCTCAGATTTCTCTCATCCTCTTTCTATAATCCATCCCTTTCATTCTACATGTTAGTGTTAGTTTCCTTCATTTTTTATGTAGGTTTGCTTATATTATGAGTGTCTTTCTATGGAACCTAAGTTGGTATATGTCCTTGAGTATTCTCTTTTATAGTATCTTGATTTGTTAAGTTGATTCCATTATCCTTAAGGTGTAAATGTAGGTTTCCTCTTCTTATAATAGTGGTGTTTGTACCCAAATCACAATCCTTTAATATTTCTACTTTAGGGATTGAATAATAAAGTTGTTTGTATATTGTATTTCTTTTGATCCTGATCACAACCCCTTGTTGTTGGTTGACCAATTATTTTTTATCTTTGAAACAAAATTTGTTACCATCCTAAAGGATATAAAAATTGACACAATGACATTATTTAGGTTAGGCCTAGATGGAATCAACTATTTTACTAACCCTGATTGGATGATAGTAGCTAGTTGTGTTGAGAATTGGTTTACTATACATATTTGGGATGCCATAGTTTGACCTATCATCATAATTTGTTGCTCATGAAATTATAGATTATTGTAGACACCCAAAAGTCACACATTATCACCTGTAGTCACTTATAGGCTTGCACATAGACCTGTAGGCCATGGTAGATACTTGTAAGCATACATAGATACTTGTAGGCTTTCATAGGACATCCTAGACCTTCATAGGCACACGTAGGCCATCATAGACCATCATAGGTATGTGTAGGATATCGTAGGCCATCGTAGGCAATCATGGATAATTGTAGTCTCAAAACCTATAAAAACTACACTAAACATACCCAAAACACTTCCTATTCATGGAAGGGCCACCTACAAGCCTCTTTAGGCCACCTAAGCCCTATCCTACACCTAATTAGGGCCCCCATGGGACCATTCCCTCCAAAATTCTAATTATGCTAATCACAATTCTAATTTGAGAGTCACTTTTCACTTAAGTGCACGTTATCACCTAAATAAGTTTAATTAGGGTTAAAAGCAAACATTAGCTCTTATACTACCCTCACACATGTGTGCACCCACTTAGGATATTTTCTAGGATACCTAACATAACCTTCATATAACCTAGGGAATAGCTAACCAAGGTTAACCCTAATCGTAGCTCACACATGTGTGCACCTAGGATATTTCCTTTAGGGCACATGAAGGAATGACTAAGCACTCCACCTCATCACCCTAACCTTACTAGTTTAGAATCTAACCTAGAGTTTAGAAAATCTAACTCCCCCCATAAACTTGGCCAAATCTATAAATAAAGGGTCATTGCCTTATTATTCTCTCTCACTCTTTTGGCTAACATACCAAAACTCTACTGAAACTACCTCAGAATCTCTTCTACTATTTTTGCATTCAAAAAACATCAACAAACATCAACAAACAAAACCTAGATCACATCTAGATAGAAAATTATCATCAATAGTCAATAGCAGTCCAGTTCACACCCCATCGTGCAAACCTAAGCTCCAGTTCGCACCCTACCATGTGAACCAGACCTACAACAACTCTACAACTCCAAATTAGGTAAGCATACTTTGCTTATGGTTTTTACAATATTATTTCTAGTTTTTATCAAGTTTTATCACATTTTCATGTCATTTTGTCTGTATAAACATGGGGTTTTGATCCAATACAGGTCCCCAAATACACTAACACAATTTTTTAGGTTTATATAGGTCCATAAAACACTCCCAAATATCCAACCAGTGGCACATGTACACAGAAGCCCACCTGCATTAAGAGCATCAAAAAACATCAACAAGTTCCTCTGTATTTACATTGAAAGAAGGAAGATCTATATCAAGAGAGACTATGTTATAACATTATTTTGAAATAAATAGTAAAGGATACTTTACATATTTCCATTAGCTTTGGAACTATGTACTAATTTTTGCATGTTACATTATGGCATGCCCAGTGGGACTTAGAGTATCCTTCTTGCTAACTAACTCAATATACGACTTCATTTTGATGTTTTAGGTACTGTAAATACAAAACAGAGCCCATCAGAGCCCTGAAACACACCTTAGGATTTTAGATCAGAAGTTTCAAGCTTATAAACCTAGTTCGCACACCGTTGTGTGAACCAACAGTCTAGTTCACATAACACCATGTGAACCCTACAAAATAGCTACAAAACAACTTAGAGTTGCAACTCCCTACAACAGAGACAAAAGGAAGCCCATATGACACCACAGGAGTCAGGTATTCTTCTTAAGACCATACTTTTTCATCACTCTTTTGCAAAGAAATTTCTCTTTCAAAAGCATCAAGTCATTTTGAAATTTCCTTTCCAAAGCACATCAATTAGGGTTTTCATTCCTTTCAAAATCATTTAGGTTATATATTTTCAAATCTCTTTCATGTCTTTAGATTAAAATTTCACTCTCTTTTCAAATTGTTAGAGTACATTTTCATTTCTTTCCAAATTTCAAATCACTTTCAAATTTTTATTTTGAAGCACTAGATAGGCTTTTAAAATCTCTTTCACAATTGCATTTAGATCAGATTTTTCAATTTATTTTCAAAATCATTTAGAATAGGATTTTACATCTCTTTCATGTCATCTAAATTAGATTTTTCAATCTCTTTCCAAATCATTTAGAATAGGATTTCAAATCTCTTTCAAACTTGCATTTAGATCAGATTTTCAATCTCTTTTCAAAGTCATTTAGAATAGGATTTTAAATCTCTTTCATGTCACTTAGATCAGATTTTTCAATCTCTTTTCAAAGTCATTTAGAATAGGATTTTAAATCTCTTTCATGTCACTTAGATCAGATTTTTCAATTTCTTTTCAATGTAATTTAGAATAAGATTTTAAATATATTTCATGTCATTTACATCTCTTTCAAAATCACATTCATATTAGGGTTTCAAATTTATTTACGTCATTTAGATTATAAATTTCCCATTTCTTTCACAAATCCTCCAGGTAACTTGCATTTTCTTTTAATGTTATTAAATTAGGATTTCGATTCCTTAGTAGCGCACATAGATAAATCTCAAGTTCCTTTCTCATGCACCTCATATTTTTTTGCTTTCATGCTTCATAGAGTAGATTTATTTTTCCAAAAATGCATCTAGGCTTAGTTTCATTTCAAAAAGCATACAAAGTTAGTATCATTTCAAAAGAGTATCCAGGCTCAGTTTCCTTTAAAAAAAAAAAGGTATTTAGCTTGTTGTTTTTGCTTTCACATCATCGGTAGCAAACACACTACCACACACTCACATATTATACACAGTGGTAAGCTTGGACTTCATAACCAATCTCCACTTGAGATTGGTGATGTTGGAATTCATCTCCTTCCACCAGTTTGCCCCCTAGATACCATAGTAGCCCCTAGGAGTGGTTTTTCGAACTTCATCACCAGAAGATCCCCTACTCTTGAGATTTGTTTTTTGAATTTCATCATCAGAAGGGAGCTTTAGAGTGGTATAGTATTAGATGCATTTGTTCACAAGGCTCATATAATTTTTGAATAGGTAACTATTATTCTTGATTAATCTTTCTCGATAGTGAAGCAACCGCTCGACTGGGCCAGTAGTAGGTCTTAGACAATACCACCTCTTCTCGTGAGAGGATTTTGGACTCATTAGTGCATTTTGAGTTCCTCCCCTTTGGATATCATTTTATTGCACCTTTACATTTAGGTCACCATTTACCCATTGAGACATTGTTCTATTCTGTGCATTCTTGGGTGTTGTTGGAGGTTTCGTTCCGATGACACTCCTATTTTTTCTAGTCTCACCCCACTTCCCGTGGTACTTTCTAGAGCATATATTAGCATCAAAACACACTAAACAAACACAAATATATTTTTATTTTCTTAGCACTGATTCCAATTGTGCCTTGTATTGAATGCTCATAAAACTAGTTTCAACACATTCACCTATTAGCATCCCACCTACTGGCTATCTACAACTTATCACTTTCATTTTTCTGTCAAATTCACTGTCTGGATCCAGTTTGCATAGCACTGTGAGAACCAAACTTTTGTAGTACCAGTTTGCATAGCGACATGTGAACTCTATTATATTATATATAAACACACCAAATTTTATATATTTTCCTAAAATCTTGCACAAAGCATACCCATAGGTTTCAATTTGCATTTCTAGATATTTTTGAGCACTAAATCGTAGTGCCAGCATCATGCATATTGTTACTCATAGATGAGCATACGAGCAAGCACATCTTGAGGAGGAGGCTTCTTGCATCACCTCTGGTAAGTCTATTCCTCCCCATTCCTTCATAAGGAAAGCATCTATGTTCACACCTTATCTACTTATTGGTTTTGCACCATCTCACATACACACCATATCTCATGGTGATATCTCTATATCTAGTAATATGCTTGCCACATAACTTGGTGAATATCATTCTCTTCTTCATCACTCATTCCCACCTAATCCAACTTCCACCTTTTGTGACCATGTCATCTATACTGCTCCAGAAGATCCATATCCCTTCTTCACCATTGATGAAGAAACTCCACCCACTTCACCTATTGCTAATCCTTTCCTTTAGGATCCATATCATTCCCTTCTTGGGGATGACCCTTCATTGCTTAACCGTCCTTTCCCCGAGGCTACATCGTATATCCTAATCATATGGATGATTTCAAACCCCTCATCTTCCACCCCGAGCACTCAGGTGCCTTTATCACAAATACCAAAATAATAATAATTGTTGCAACAACATGCTCCACTCACATCGTCACATCAATACGCTTCTCAAGCACCACAACAACCACCTTCCCAGCAGTCATATTTCTCATATTTTGATACCACATCATAAAAACCATATCAATCACAACAATCCATTCCTCAACAACATCAACAAATACCATATTCACAAACCTTTGTGGAAACATTCACCATGCCCTCTTATCAGGCTTCTACCTTTGATACCTACACTCCTTTGATGAGGCCTAGAAATACCTCATTGTTACACTATGAATGACATATAAAAATGACCAGATTATTAAACATGACAAAGTTAAATTGCCAAATAGTTGATTAAAATATATTATTTGTTAATTGTTTGCATGATTTTATGTTTGGAACATTATACCCCTATTTTGACTATTTTCAAAATTTTATGCACTATTTCAGTTGATTAAGTAGCAAATAAAACATGTATTTCAATTAGCCAAATGTTGTATGTTGAGTAAAGGAGGCCCTAGGATGTTTTGTCATTGTTGTCAACACAGTCTAGGTATACTTTTAAAAGGTCAAAAATGAGTATCATGTCAATTTTAGTCTCATACTGCAATAAAATTACATTCTAATGGCATGAACAGATTCTTCTCATCGAGAACTACAACTTTGCTTTTTGAAGCAACTCAATATGATCTATAGATAAAAATTTATGAAGGTTACATCATTCTAGAGCTCATTCTTTCTAGTGCTTACTCAATGTTCATGTCTTAGTCTTTTTTGGAGCTGTTAACAGGTGTAAATCTACGTTAAGGGGAACATTGGTGGATCTACTGGGAATGATCCAAAGTGAGTTAAGGTACCAAATTCATACCAATGGTACTTCATAGTAGAGAGAACACATGACCCAAATTTGAAGTCATATGGACAAGTAATATGGAGTTATGGGGCCCGCAAAATGATAGTTTCACACTTTTTGACAACTGGAAATTCTGGTGAAAAATCTGTGTTAGAGGCCAACTTGACAGTGATGCTGGGATCGATTCTTGAATATTTAAGAGCTGAAAATCAAACCAAATGTATTTCATACAACCAAGAACACGTGGATACAATTTGGTATGAGCACTCCAAAAGGGTAGCTAGGCATGTTTTGACAACTAGAAATAATAGGTGATAGTCCATACAAATTCTAGCCACTTGTCACTATGAAGGAAGGCATGGAATTTGTCAAATAAAGATGAGGGAAACACTTGGAAACAGTTGAGGGAGGATAGGAATGACTCTTTCTCCACCTGAAAACACTTCCACATGGTTCAAATGGGAGCAACAAGTCAAAAAGGCTAAAATGCAAGAAATCTGGAAAATACAGGACACAGTCATACAAATTCCAGCCAGTTGTCAATGAATGGCATGGCTTGGAATTTGTCACAATTGGCATGCAAAATTGATTGGGATCATATCCTAAGGAATAGGGAAGACTTCCTATCCAGTCAAAACTACTTTGTTGACCATTTTTATCGCATATGAGCATAAAGTTGTTGCACTGCTAGATATTTTGAAGCAGCTCCAAAATGAGCAGAGAAAGGACCAATTTTAGTCAAAAAGTCAATATAGCGCCCAATTCGGTAGGAAAAAAATATTTGGAGATGGATACAGGTGTATGAGGTTATTTATAACCTCTTCCAACTTATTCCCACCATTGGAGGATGCATACCAAGGGCTAATCAACGTTGCTACAACATACATCTTCCTGATTTAGATGAAATCAGTTTCAGAATTGATATGGAATTACTAAAAAATAGCAACACAGCTGATATTGAGCACGATACAATTGTAATAGTTTATTATAAATAATAGCTCCCTTAGATGGTTGAGCTAAGTAGAATAGAATAGAAAATAGAAAGTAGTGTGTGCTGTAATTGATTTTCAGCAATTAGCAGGAATTTCCTGCAACATTGTAATGTTTTGCAACAGTTAATAAAAGTGCAGTTTCTTCATTTATCTATTTTTTTATGAATAAGTGTGAGTGTTAGGTAGTTAGAAATAAGTTTACCACCTTCTTCTAGATCAGGAAGCTTGGGCCCACTTTCAGGTCTAGAAGGAGGATTGTTATGACAGGTTTTTCTATAACTTTGTTGTAGCAAAGTTAACAGATTGCTTGTTAAATTTCTCTTTTTCTTGTTTTAAGTTAATGTGTTGTTTTCATATGTTCAATTGTGTTTGTATGCAACATTTATGTGTGTGTCAGCTGACAAAATAGTTTAGGCTTATGTTTTCCTGTTTCCCCTATTTTCCAAGTTTTCTTGTTTCAGCAACTCTTATCAGTTTTCTAGCAGTTTTCATTTTGTTGTCAGTCACTGCAGTAGAAGCTTGATGACCTTCTACAATAGGACACTGACAGGTGTTTTTAGCATAAGTTTTATTTTCAATTCAGTTATTTCAAATCTGCAAGCGTAATTAGAGTTCAATTTCAGTTTTCAATTCATGCAAGTAAATTAGTTTCATACAAACTAGGATTAAAAAGTGACTCAAAACCCCCCAAGCTAACTTGTCCCACCAATAAAGCCTATTTTCTGAATGAGCTGACTTTCAAGCTGCCTATATCTTCTTTCGTATATAGCCTTGGACACCACCCTAGATTGACAAATCATAAAGATTAAATGATGCTATTAACGACACGCATCATTTTTGGCACCGTTTTCGGGGATCACGATGTTGTTAGAGGGTAAAAGCAACCCAATAATTGTTAATTGTGCTAAGTTGTGAACTTCAGAGTGAAATATGGATAAATGACTGGTATAAGTAATAGTTTTTGGTAAATTACATTTCAATCCATTTAGAAAACAAGCAAGAAACCACAAGGAGGTGATCTTCACACTTAGGGGTTGAATTGTCTATTTTTGAAATTCTTGATAAAATTGAAAGAAATTCATCATCCTCATTGTCAGGAAGCATAATATCTCTTGAAAAAATTAGAGGAAGCCATCTGCTTGTACTGCCCTTTTTGTATCCATATCATTAGGGTAGTATAAACAAATTTGTACTAGGTATTGGGAATATATCATGGTAGATATACAAGACTATCCCTTGAACAAAACATCTATATCAGCTATTTGTAGCATTTGTTCATAGGGACATATCATTGATAAATTCCATTTACTTCCACAACTTAGAAATATCCTAGAGATACAAAATTTGTTGCCTAGTCTGAATTCTTCTCAAGAGAGATCCCAACAACAAAAAATAGAGCAAGTAAAACAACCACCACCTCCAGCCCAACCTGTGGCCAATCTGAATAATACAAGACAGGTAGCCCCTATCTATGTAGCTAAATATGGTAAAAATACTACAAGAAATGTTATTGACTACAAGAAACTATGCTCAAACAAGACCTTACCTGAGTTTGAAAAGATAAAAGTCAATGGAGATACACAAAACCCCTTTAGTCCAGACACACATAAATTAGCCTTGGATAAAGGAGAAAAACTAGAAAATCTACACATAGAAAATTTACTTCCATTGAACTCCTTAGTAAGCAATTACAAAGGGGTAAATTATGTCCTCCTAGGAATGAAACAAATTGAAGAGAGCCAAGAAAATTCTTGAACATTATTAGTTGGTTGACCTATGAACAAAAAGTAAAATTGGTTGTTGTTTTGAAACAATATTTCAATCCTTTTGCATGGAAATACATGGGTATGTCAAGATTTCATCTTGATATATGCACTCATAGGATATATATTGAAACTATTAAACCTGTGAAACAACTACAAAGGCAATTAAAGTCTACCTTAAGAGATATTGTCCAAACTGTAATAAAGAAACTCTTAGAGGTTAGACTCATTTATCCAATTTTTAAAAATCGATGGATTCCTCCATTAGTTATTATTCCAAAGAAAAATAGGAAACTGAGAGTGTGTGAATATTATCAAGAACTAAATAAAGTCACACATAAGGACCATTTTATATTTATTGATCAAATGTTAGACACACTCGGTTTCACACTATATGAACTGGTTTATGATAAGAAACCATATTTTCTTATTGAATTTGAGTTACTAATGCTTTTAACATCTTTGGAAATTGGAATTGAATTGTTGCAAGTACAAATTGACAAGATTCTACAACTTAAGGTATTTGATGAACTTTGGTTGGATGCATTGCATCAAACAAAAGTGATTCAGGAGCAACAAAAGTTGTGGCATGATAGTCATATTCAACAACAAAAATTTCAACAAGAAAATTGGGCTTTATTGTTCAATTCTTGTTATGAAGATATTCCTGAGAAGTTGCAAACAAGGTGGCCTGGACCATACTTGATTGAAGAAGTATTCAGATATGGAGCAGTGCTTCTTTCTCTCATTGGTGATTCATGAAGGAAGTTAATGGTGAATGGACATTGCCTTCGGATATACCATGCACCATTAATTGAAGAAGATTTCTTGAGGGAGGTTGAACAATTGGATGTACATAGGATGGAGGAGAATTTCTCTTCCATGTCAGATTTAGAGTGATGCTAAAAAGTTTGACAAAAAGGAAAAAATAAAAGAAGAAAATACAAGAAAAACAAAAAGAAGAATAATCTTGTTTGTGAACTTCCTTCATGGGCACAAGCAAGACACAAGAAAATAGAAAGAAAAAAAAGAGAAAAATTGCAGCAAAAAGCATGTCCCACAAAATAGGGATACATGAGGATACACATCAATTTCAGCATGGAGGAAGAACAATGAAGTCAATGCTTCATTTCTAGCAATAAGGAGTTAATAATAATATAAGAAGGCTCTTATTACTCATATGGAAAGAAAGGGTGCATCATTGTTGTAGCTTTCAGTAGAAAAAGATGGTGTTTTTATACAAATATTGACATGTTTTTGCAAAATAAGGATTGTTCTTATCCAAATAAGAGAGAGACATTTTCCTCATTGAAGCACTTGACAAAAAAAATATAGAAGTTGGTTGAAAACCAGAAATGGCAACCTCTTCTGAAAAAATAAAAAAAAAGGAAAAGAAAATTGAAAAAAAAGGAGAGAAAAAAGAAAAAGAAAAAATGAATAATTCAGTAGTGAAAACATCCTTGAGGCACTACTGAGTTGGCTTGCATGAAAACCAGTTTTCTTGAATGCATTGCCTTGTTTATCCACCCATAATTGTTCCACCATTGTACAAATATCACACTGCACATGTGTTATGTTTATGTTTTTAGATAGCTTGCTAACAATCATCAAAAGCAGTTTGTAAGGTGCATGATCAATTTTCTAGATAGTAAGGTATGTTTTTCTTGCATTTAAGTCATAGTAAGCATTTGGCATTTAGTGTATGATAATCGGTATTTGGCATAAACTATTCATATAATATTGACAAGTTGAAAATGGAACATGATCAAAATTTCAAGAAACACCCCCTTCTACCCTTAGTTGCATGGGAACCTCAAAAACTGTGCAAAAACCTGATTTTGGGACAGATATGGCAGCAATTCTATTTGAATTAGTAGGGCAGGTTTTAGAAGGAGAACTACAAGTTGATACCCCACAAATGCTTCATAAATAAAAAGCGGATAATCTAGAAAATGCACCTGAAGATTCTATTTTACTACTGCTACAATAAAATAACAACATACAAAATGGAGAATAGCATTTAAAAAAAAGGATGGAGAAGATATTTTTGATGTTATGGAAGGCTTACACACCCTAGAGATGGACCCACAATATAATTTGTAGTTAAATTTTGCATAGGAGGCCATTTCGGTATTTTTTTACACATCTTCGGAATGACAATCTCATTCCGAAGCATCTTCGGAACAACAGTCTCATTCCAAAGCAAGCTTCAAAATGAGAGAAATTATGCCAAAAAATTCCTAAAAATGCTACAAAATAGCAAAAAGAGTAGGGCACATCAAATATTGAGGTTCCTAAAGCTCTACCACAAGTAAGTACATCCTTCAAGCATTTAAAAATCAAAATTTTATCAATTTTGTTTCAAAGGTGCAAACAACAGAAATAGGTATCCAGGTTGAAATGTTGTCAAGATAGAAAATTCTACCAGTAGTAGTGCATATGCCAAATATAATTTCATTAGAAAAACACAATAAGACTATTTCAATATGAATCACATGATACCAAACCTTTAAGAGGTACCTTGTAGCACTAAAATGGGTAGAAGGGCAAAAAAGAGTCAAAGCTTCAGAAATTACAAAAATTACAATATTGAAATATGAAAGCGTAGAAGTTAAAAGGATTGCACGTTACAATGAAAAAAAATGCAATAAAGAGCAGGAAAAAAAAGGGGAAGAAAAGAGAAATTGCAAGAACTACAAAATTTGCAAGGTTGTAGAAAAGTGAGATACATGTGCTTAAATTACAAAATGCTTGGTGTAGTGTAGCAAGAAGAAATTTCTCGGATAGTAGGTGGTAAAAGGATGTTGTTCATATTACTATGGACTACTAGGATGCATGAGGGCATGCATAAGTTTAAGCTAGGGGGAATGATGAGGCCTAAAAACGCCTCATTGGTACACTATGATTGACATATAAAAATGACCATATTATTAAATATGAAAAATTTAAATTGCCAAATAGTTTATTAAAATATATTATTTGTTAATTGTTTGCATGATTTTATGTTTGGAACATTATACCCTTGTTTTGACTATTTTCAACATTTTATGCACTATTTCAGTTGATTAAGTAGCAAATAAAACATGTATTTCAATTAGCCAAATGTTGTATGTTGAGTAAAGGGGGCCCTAGGATGTTTTGTCATTGTTGTCAACACATTATAGGTATACTTGTAAAAGGTAAAAAATGAGTATCATACCAATTTTGGTGTCATACTACAGTAAAATTACATTCTGATGACATGAACAGATTCCTCTCATTGAGAACTAAAACTTTGCTTTTTGAAGCAATTCAATCCAAGTTGTATATAAAAATTTATGAAGGTTACATCATTTTGGAGCTCATTCTTTCTAGTGCTTACTCAATGTTCATGCCTTAGTCTTTTCTGGAGCTGTTAATAGGTGCAAATCTGCATTAAGGGGAATATTGGTGGATCTACTGGGAAAGATCCAAAGTGAATTAAGGTACCAAATTCATACTAATGGTACTTCATAGTAGAGAGAACACATGAACCAAATTTGAAGGCATATAGACAAGTAATCTGGAAGTTATGGGGCCCGCAAAATGATAGTTTCACACTTTTTGATAGTTGGAAATTTTGGTGAAAAATCTGTGTTAGAGGCCAACTTGACAACGATTCTGGGAGCGATTCCTAAAGAGTTAAGAGATGAAAATAAAACCAAATATAGTTCATAAAACCAAGAACATGTAGATACAATTTGGTATACATTGGAATTACGAGGCACAAGTTATGACCACTCTAAAAGGGCAACTGGGCATATTTTGACAAATGGAAATAACATGTCACAGTCCATATAAATTCCAGCCACCTGTCATTATGAAGGAAGGCATGGAATTTGTCAACTAAAGATGAGGGAAACACTTGGAAATAGTTGAGGGAGGATAGGAATGATTCTTTCTCCACATGACAACACTTCCACGTGGTTCAAATGGGAGAAACAAGTCAAAAAGGCTAAAATGCAAGAAATTTGGAAAATGTAGGACACATTCATACAAATTCTAGCCAACTGTCAATAAATGACATGGCTTGGAATTTGTCATAATTGGCATGCAAAACCGATTGGGATCATCTCCTAAGTAATAGGGAAGACTTCCTATCTAGTAAAAACTACTTTGTTGACCATTTTTATCGCATATGAGCATAAAGTTGTTGCACTACCAGATATTTCGAAGCAGCTCTGGAATGAGCAGAGAAAGGACCAGTTTTAGTCAAAAAGTCAATATAGCGCCCAATTCGGTAGGAAACATATATTTGGAGATGGATACAGGTGTATGAGGTTATTTCTAACCTCTTCCAACTTATTCTCACCATTGGAGAATGCATACCAAGGGCTAATAAATGTTGTTGCAACATACATCTTCCTGATTTAGATGAAATCAATTTCAGAATTGATATGGAATTACTGAAAAATAACAACACAACTGATATTGAGCACAATACAATTGTAATAGTTTATTATAAATAATAGCTCCCTTAGATGGTTGAGTTAAGTATAATAGAATAGAAAATAGAAAGTAGTGTGTGCTATAATTGATTTTCAATAATTAGCAGGAATTTCCTACAACACTGTAATGTTGTGTAGTAGTTAAAAAAAAGTGCAGTTTCTTCATTTATCTATTTTTTTATGAATAAGTGTGAGTGTTAGGTAGTTAGAAAAATTTTTATCACCTTCTTCTAGATCAGGAATTTTGGGCCCACTTTCAGGTCTAGAAGGAGGATTGTTATGATAGGTTTTTCTATAACTTTGCTGCAGCAAAGTTAACAAATTGCTTGTTAAATTTATCTTTTCTTATTTTAAGTTAATGTGTTGTTTTCATATGTTTAGTTGTGTTTGTATGTAGTATTTATGTGTGTTAGATGATAAAATAGTTTAGGCTTATGTTTTCCTGTTTCCCCTATTTTTCAAGTTTTCTTGTTTCAACAACTCTTATAAGTTTTCCAACAGTTTTCATTTTGTTGTCAGTCACTGCAGCAGAAGCTTGACAACCTTCTACAATAGGACACTGACAGGTGTTTTTAGCATAAGTTTTATTTTCATTTCAATTCTGTAAGCATAATTAGATTTCAATTCTGCAACATTTTCATTCCTGTAATTTCAATTCTACAAGAGTAATTAGAGTTTAATTTTAGTTTTCAATTCATGCAAGTAAATTAGTTTCATACAACTAAGGATTAAAAAGTGATTCAAAACCCCCCAAGCTAACTTGTCCCACCAATAAAGTATGTTTTTTGAATGAGCTAAATTTCAAGCTGCCTATATCTTCTTTCGTATATAGCCTTGGACACCACCCTGGATTGACAAATCATAAAGATTAAATGATGCTATTAATGACATGCATCATTTTTCGTCATCACTTCACCCACCCACATTCCCTTCTTTCGGGATGTATGGTATGCCATATTCTACTCCACTTCCACCTTTTACCTTCATACACCTCATCCATTTTAGACTCCCCATTCCATCCCCCTCTCTTCTTACAATCTATTCTATCCATCTTATATCATCAATCCCCCATGCTATTCTACCCAACCTGAGTTCTCCATTCATCGCTTATCTGGTCCAGCACAGTTACCATATTTTGGCACATCATCTCGCCAACCACCTTCATCCTCTATCCAAACACCGCTTCCTCTACCATAATTTGTCACACCTACATTCTTTATGATACCTCCTTCTTGGTTGTCCTCTCCAACTATGCAACCTTTGTAGCAGGTTCCTATACAAGTGAAACTCCACAACTACAATATTACCATTCACAGTAGGTGTCTGCCCAACATAATATTATCCCATCAGTCCCCACATCTTATGATGTTTAGCAACCAAATACGCAAGAACAACTTTAGTATATTTCTCTATCACAATGGGAGGAACAACAACTTCAGTATCTTCCCTATTCTCAGTATTCTACCACCTCGGTACAGTTCATTCCACCTCTATCACCTGAACTCCAACTCTTGCGAGAACAAGTTAAGATGTTGGATCTTCACACAACTGGTTATGGGCCCTAGAAACCTACGTATAACAAAATTGTGTAATGAACTCCTCCATCCATCGGTTCCTATTCCTCCTTACCCATACTAGTTTGAGATCCCAAAATTTGACAAATACAAAGGTAAGGAGGACCTTCACAAACACATCTGTAACTATTGCTTTGCATGTTACCATCTCCATAGCAACGATCCCTACTGTTGCATACCTTTGCTCTCTCACTTGGGGGACAAGCTCTTGATTGATACAACATGCTCCCACGCCATAGCCTGTTCACATTCGAACAATTGATCAATTCATTTATAGAACAATTCTCCGTTAACATAAAAAATAAGATGAACTTTTTTGATGTTTATGTCTTATGACAGGTTGATGACGAACCTATCATGAACTTCATCTCTTGATGGATATCGATCATCCATAACTTTTCTCATAGCCTTCCATCCTCTAAGCTTGTCACATTGTTTACCAAAAGCTATCATAAACATATCTCTATGCCTTTGCAACTTCATCAAAGTTGCACATTTGATGAAGCCATTGCCCAAGCAAATTGTAACAAAAAGAACTGAGCACAAAATAGAGATAAAACACAGAGAAAGACAAATTGCCAAAATTGCTTTGTATATTGATTTTTCTTGATACAATGTTACAAATATATTTTGAATTGTCCCAAGTGTGTTGGGGGTAATGTTACAATGCTCTTTCTCTCTGTATGATACAATGCTTTTGATGATGGAACGATGGGTCTTCCAAATCTTCACAGGGATGTGTGCTCTTCGTTCTTCAACTACAGCTCCAAGGGGTGAGTGGGCTTTAGATATCCAATGCAGGGACCACTCCAGCTTCAACAACTTCTCCAAAATACCTATCTCCTACACACATGAAAACCAAATGAGGGTTAGTAGCACCTGCAAATCCAAGATATAAAAATAATGCTATAAAACCCTAGCCAGATAATCATGTAATATAGAAAAATAAAATTAAATAAACCCAATGCCTTGCAAAATAAAAACTTACTGATCAAAATGTGTGTCGTATTCTCATATCTAGGAAACCGCGTGCATGCGGTGGCGACTGTCAAACCATGCACGAGCGGTGGGAAAACCGTGTAGGTGCGGTTTCGACTGTGAAATCATGGATGTGCGATTTGGGTTGAAGGATAGATTACCTCAGAAAATGGACCTCTAGGCTTTGGGTCTTGGTTCTCCTTGGGATGTGTGCAGAGCTTTGATCCTATTCTGGAAGCCTGATGGTACTAATGTTTAGCCTCCTTGATTTGGATGGGGTGAAGGTGCCTTTATAGGCTCCTTAGGGTTTTGGAGGGAAATAAGAGGTGGCAAGCCAAGATTACCAAGTGGTAATTATGGGCTGCCAAATGGAAGGGGAAGTTAGAGTGAGTCACCCAGGGTGTCTCACTTAACTGGGGTGAGGTGGATGCAAGTGGAGTGTTATGTGGAGGGTTACCCCATGTGAAGGGACAAGGGGGACAAGGGTGTATGAGATGTGGCAAGGTGGGGTAGTGAGGTGGCTAGGACACATGTCTAGTGGGTAGGCAGGGTATCCTAGGCTGATTTTCTAGATTTAATAAATTTGGAAAATAGGATAATGTGCAGTATTTTATATACCTAAGTCTAAACTTAGGCATATAAATTATTATGCAGGATTTGATGTGGGGTGGCAAATGGTGACTTTGTGGATGACCAATTTTTGGTGTCTACAGATGCCCCTTTTTGTACCGCATTGTGTGAAACACGATGCGGTGCAAAAACCAATGACACCTATCTTTATTGGATGGATGGACTCAACTCTTCTCGATGCACAAGAACCAATGATTTTGAAAAATTTTGATGACATTTTGATTTGTTTGCTTACCCCCTCAATTGGCGAATGGGTAAAGGATGAAACCCATGAGCCAATTGATCAAATTTGGATGATGATATGAGGTGATTGGTGATTGATGTGAATGTGATGGAAATGAATGACAATGATTCAACTTGATGCCCCAAGTTTAGGGTTGTTTGTGTTTTGCAAGTTTACCTTTGGTTCATTTGTGGCAAGTGTTGTGGTAAAATCATCAACCATGTTTGGAGTTCTCGTTCCCTTGTGACCTTAGAAATTCCTTCCAAATGATGGGTTCAAGGAACCGGTCATTCTAGGAATTTGATTCTCATGTGATCTTCGATTATTACCAAAATTGATTTGATTGTTTTCTACTTTTGACCCAATGGAAGGGGTTGAAGGATAACCTTGTGCAAATTTACTTTGAACACAGCCAAGCTCAAAATATTGAGGTACCTAGCTGATTAATGCCATTTTGATTTGATGGTGAGTGTCCTTATGGTGAGCTATCCATCCTACCGGATTGCATGGATTGCTAGTCATTGCAACCGCTAGGTGTATAGGATAATTCACTAGGTATGAGGTTTACTCGATGTTGTTGTGATGATGTTGATGCATTATGTGATGGTTGATGTGATGGATGATTTGATGGATGATTTTGGTTGTGATGTTTTTTTTTTAATAACCATGCATGCGCGTTCTACATCTCCTTAATCATGCATCCCCATTTTCCTCGCAAATCGTGGGTCCACATTTTTGCGTGCTCCAAAAATGTGGGCGTGGTTTCCACTATGAAAGTGGCTATATAAAGGGGAGAGGGTTATTTTCATTTCATTGTTGTGGTGTGATTCTTCTGAGCGGTTTGAGAAGAGAGAGTGAGATGGAGGTTGGTGAGGGGAGTGGAGTTGGTGCGGGTGCGGGTGGTGGTGGCTCGGTTGGAGCGGAAGCCGGTGTCCGCTATGCTAAGGTAGGTGTTCTATTCCTTAGCTTTTGTTTTATTTGTTTGTTGTTGTTTTTGTTCTTTTGTTTGTTGTTTGTGTTGTTGTTTTTTTTGCAACCACTAAGAGGGGTTGGTAATTTTTTTTTGTAACATAAGAGGGTTAATTTTTTTTTTTTTGCAACCACTAAGAGGGGTTGGTAAAATTTTTTTTTTTTTTTTTTTGCAACCACTAAGAGGGGTTGGTAAAATTTTTTTTTTTTGAAATGCATATATGGGTTTTTTTTTTAAATGCAATTTATGCTAAGATGAAATGCCATGTTTTTTGTTTTTTTATTAAATGTGTTTTTTTGATATGCATTGATTTTACTTTGTTTGTGTTGTAGGTTAAGTTTATTACCTCTCAACATCGATGGCCCCACACCATATCCAAGGTGTGGAAAGCTCTCATAGTTGATGATTGGAAGTTTTTGGAGGTTGTGGGCTTGGAGGGTTGCAGATGGATGGAGACCATTCGAGCTGACGAGGAGTTTTTATCTACTTTGGTGGAGAGATGGGACCCTGATAGGGGTTCTTTCCAGCTTTCGATAGGGGAGCTAATTATGACTTTGGAGGATGTTTATCACATCTTCCATGTGCCTATTGAGGGTGTACCTGTGAGGGTGGGCCATGACAAGAAGACCACCCTTAGTCCCATATACGATGATGCTTGGGATGTTGACTACGGGAAGGGCGGTATTCCTTACCTTGAACTCTACAAGGGTAAGAAGTTGGGTGCCCTTCTAATTTTTCTGATGTATATACTAGGCAACATGTTGTTGCCTAATAGTATGGGCTCTAGGTTCCCTTGGAACCAAGTTCTTATTATTTTGTAGTTGATTGTAGAGCTATAGATCTATGCTTGGGCTCTCGCTCTCTTATGTCAAGTGTACTCTGAGCTGTGTGAGGTGAAGAGGTAGGAGTGAAAGGGGCTCAGTTGTAGCTTGGTGGTTCATATTTGGGCATGGGAGCATATCAGAGTTGGCCGTCCAGAGGGGCTACCCTATGCTTATGATGCTTCACTTCCTTGTGCTTTTCTTGGTGGTTAGTGAGGAGTCTTCTCCTACTCACCCTCTTTGCATTGTAGAGACTTATCGGGATAGCCTGAGTGCTTTGACACGTGATGACATCTATTGGTGACCTTGGAGAGGTCTTACTTGGGAGGATGATGCGATGTAGCTTCGTTGGGTGAGAGGAGGTAGGTGGATGGTGGGTAGTCATGGGTGAGAGATGGAGTATATCTAGTTCTTATGGGTGATGAGATAGTTTGGCCTTGTGTAGGGAGTTCTAGATGCTCCTATGATGTATATGCGATGGGAGATGAGCTTAGTCTTCCCTTGACTCTAGAATTTTGGACTATGGATGATGTAGGGGATGATGTAGTGGTGGACCTCCATAATGCAGATGATGTGGGGACTACTATAGATTATGATACTTGGTTTACAACGTAGTGATAGCCTCCTTGGAGGTGAAGCTAGGCTATGGATGATGTTGTCAGTGGGGATGAGCTTGATGTTGGTGAGCAAGCTCCTAGGTGGGTGAAGCACCATCGAGGTAGTGGTGGTAGGAGGTAGTCTATCATTGGTATACAGTAGATAGATGTTGATACTAGGGTTGGTAGAGATGGCGATGATGGGGGTGATGGAGGCCACGATGTAGCTTAGGATGTGGGTGAGGGTGATGATGTTGATGTGGGTGATGATGGGGATGATGGAGGTGCTTAGGACTAGGATGCTCCTCCTCACCACATCGAGGAGTGGGGTGTACTTCAGGTGCAGTGGGGATAGCTTGAGTGAGGAGGTGATGAGGCTAAAGGGTGAGGTGACTCAGCTTTAGGGTGAGGTGACTCAACTTTAGGGTGAGGTGGATGGGTTATGGGCTAGATCAAGCAGGGGTGGCGATGCGACTACCATCATGACTCTTAGAGCTGAGATAGCCCAACGGGTAGCTCACTAGGGTGAGGATTTGGATGCTACTTGGAGGTAGGCATGGTACATGGCATCCCTTGAGGATACTTTATACCAGCATCAAATTTCATTGCCACTTCAACCTTCTTCTTCTATGTCAGGTTCCAGCAGGTAGACTAAGTCTAGTACAGGTAGTTCAAGGTCTCATAGGCGATCTGGCTCTCATGCTTCCTAGGCATCAGCTCAGGGACCTCGCAAGGTCATGGGGGTGCTAGCTAGTAGCACTTTATTACCTCTTTTTGTAGTTTTCTATTTTTGTTTATGAGCCTCAGTGCTCTGATGTATACAACCTACGAGTATTTTGTACTTATGTGATTCATATATATATATACATGGCTTTTTATTATGATTATTTGTGTGTGCTTTTGTTTTATTGTATGTATGGATGCATATGAGGTGATGTGATATATGATGTAATGGATGATTAATGCTATGTTCTAATGCTCATTTGGTATTTATAGACTCTTGCTTGATCAACATTATCTTATTGTTTAATCAGGGGCATAGATAGAAGGTGTTTGACATGGATTTATGATATGTGGTAATGAAAATATTATGGTTTTATTGGGTGGATGATCTAGGGTGTTCTTACAAAGACTCAAACATCCTAGTGACTTCAAACAAACCCATTAATGTATTTCACAGATCTTCATTATGCAAGGGTTGTCCTAGTGGTTTCAAATTTTCTCAAGGACCAACTGTGTGTGCAATGATTGTTCATTTCCCATTATGAGCTAGGTCAAACTAATCAATTGTAGCTTATGCCAATAAGCTAGCTCATCCGAGAGTGGCCTTAGGTCTGTACAAAAGAAGGTCGCTAATGTAACAGATGTGGTACCACGCGTAAGGATACCTCATTTCCAGGTGGGATTCATTCAGCCCATTGTTGTAATGAGGATCACCCCATAGTTTTTGAGACACTAAGAGTTCCAGGGATTCAAGCTCCTTTCCTTCTTTTATTTCATTTGATTTTGGGATTGCTCATTTTGTGATGGAGCAATAGGATTTTATTGCTTACACTTGCTCATTTTGAGGAAGAGCAAGGGGATTTTTATTGCTTTGAGATGTTTTTCAAGATTTTTGCTCATTTTGAGGAAGAGCAAAAGGGGACTTATTGCTTTGAGACACTTTTTGGGATACTTGCTCATTTTGAGGAAGAGCAAGGGATTTTTTTTTTTTTGGGATACTTGCTCGCTTTTAGGAAGAGCAAGGGATTTTTTTTTTTTTTGGAATGAAGGTGGAGCTTGTCCTTTTTTCAACTCTGTAGAATTCTAGACCATGCACATAATTGGATGAATAGGGGAAACCTTTCACTTATGGCAATAGCAACTTTTGACTTTGTTATTCCCAAGACTCACAATGTTTTTAATGTGTTTTGTTGTGTGTGGTCCAAGAGGAAACTTGATTGACCAGGAATAACCTATTGCATGTAAATATTGTTTGACTTTGAATCAAGTTTATTCAAAATACTAGGAGTGGTTGAGTGATTGAAAACATTGGAAATTGCTTTATGGTTGATGTGGTTTGTGATGTTTGTGATACTTTCAATGCAATATTTTGAAAATTAAAATATACACACAAAATAGTCAGTGGTCACATAATTGTTATTGCTAACAATTATATGGTATCTATCCTACTTTATGTGAGTCCCTTAATTGGTAAAATATTATAGGGAAAGTTGCATATTATTGTGATTGATGGATTGTTAAGTGATGTAGGATGCCCCTGATTAAGGCAATAAGACATGGTGGATTAGCGATCATCCAAATTAACCAAATGATCCAATGTAAAGAATGGTATAAACAAAATGCCTAAAATGCATGTGTGGAATGCATGGATGGATTTGTGAGATGCAAAATGAAATATTTTTGATATTTTTGCTTTTTTTTAGCCATGTATATGTACATATATATAAATTGTACTATGCATAAAATACCTTTAGATGTATTATGTTCAATGGCTCAGGTTCCAATATTCCTTCTAAGTTGGCAAGTCTATACGTTCTTGGACCCAACTTCTACTTGACAATGTATGGACCTAACCAATTAGCCATGAATTTATCTCTCAAGTGCGGTAATGCATTGGTGTTTTGTTGATTCTCTTTAAGGATGAGATCTCCCACTTGAAATTCATGAGGATGGACTTTTGCATTGTAGGCACGTTTGATGCGGTCTTGATATACTCGTAGATGTTCTAAGGCATTGATATACCTTTCATAAAGGAGTGTTAATTGGTCAAGACGTGCTTGTCTAGCTGTATCATCATCCATGAATTCTTGCAATGTAACTCGCAAAGAAGGGATCTCGAGCTCAAGAGGCATGATTGCTTTAGTGCCATAGACCAATGAAAAAGGTGTTGCCCCAATTGGCATTCTGATGCTTGTTCGATAAGCCCATAGTGCCAAGGGGAGTTGAGTGTGCCAATCTCTATGATTTTCTTTGACAAGCTTCTTGAGAATGGCTATCACTATCTTGTTGGTCGCTTTGGCTTGTCCATTTGCCTATGGGTAGTAAGGAGTCGAGAAACTGTGTTGGATATTGTACTTGTTGCATAAGGCTCGAACATCCTTGTTCTTAAATGACTTACCATTGTCTAAAATGATCTTGGAAGGAATCCCAAAATGATAGATAATATGCTAAAGTATAAACTCCGCTATTCGAGGTCTAGTCGTAGTGGTCATTGGAATTGCTTCGACCCATTTGGTGAAGTATTCCATGGTAGTTATGATGAATTTATGTTGTCCTAAAGAGGCAGGTGAAATTTTGCCAATCAAATCTAGGCCCCATTGTGAAAAGGGCCAGAGGCTTTGAATGGGCTGTAAATATTGTGATGGTATATGAGTCAAATTGGCGTGATGTTGGTATTTTTGACATTTCTTGACGTATTGACAACAATCACTTTCCATGGTGGGCCAATAATAACCCATGCATAAAATGTGCTTTGCAATGGCCATCCCACTAAAGTGGCCACCACAAGTACCATCATGGGCTTCAGTTATAGCTCGTTGTGCCTCAACGGGATCTAGACATCGAAGTAGGACTCCATCATAGCCACGTCTATACAACACGTCCCCCAAGAGAGTAAAATGAGCTACTTTTTTTTTGAACATTCTTTTTGTAGTTCATGTCATTTCTATTGGGAGGGTCCCAAACTTGAGAAAGTCTCTTATCTCATCAAGGTAAGAATTGTAGGGCTCCACGTGGACCAAATAAACACTCTTCTCACCTTCAGACTCTGCTCGTTTGATTGCTGACTTGGACACTGTTGTTATGATAAGTGGTTGGACTTCTCCATGTTCATTCTTAGGGATCAAGGATCCCAAAGAAGCCATTGCATCCACAAATCTGTTAGTCAAATGAGGCAAGTTACTAATCTCATACCAATCAAATTTCTCTAGCAATTTCATTGCTACTTTGTGATACTGTTTCAAGACTGGTTCTTTGCATTGGTATTCTCCTTTCACTTGACAAATGACAAGTTGAGAATCACCAAAGATGCTTATTCATTTGATGCCCATAGCTATAGTTGATTGAAGCCCCAAGATTAGGGCTTCATACTCTGCATTGTTATTTGTGCATGGGAAGTCGAGTTTGAATGATAAAGGAATTGGAATTCCTTTGGGTGTGTAAAACATGACTCCAACACCTTGTCCTCTTTCGCACTTTGATCCATCAAAGAATATTGTCATGTCAATATCATCCTCGGGAGGGACTAGTTCTTCTTGTTCCATGATAGAAAAGACCGAATCATCTGGAAGCTCAATAAGTATTGGTTGATCATTTGGTAAGGGAGCTTCTGCAAGTTGATCGGCTATCACCTAACCTTTGATGGATTTTTGGCTAATGAATTTGAGATCAAATTTCGTTAAAAGCATTATCCATTTTGAGGTACGGGTGTTGTTGTATGCGTGAGTCATCATGTAACGTAGAGGATTCTCTCTAGCTATGACATAGGTAGTGTTACTTAGCATGTAATGTTTGAGTTTCTTAGTGGCAAAAACCACTGCTAAGCACAACTTTTCGACATAAGCATATCTTGTCTCATAACTCACCAATGTTCGACTAATGTAATAAATCGCTTGCTCCTTGTGATTTTCATTTTTTTGAGCAAGCATTGTCCCTAGTGCAAAATATGTTGCAGAGATATAAAGGTGAAAAGGGACTCCTAAATGAGGCGGCGTAAGAACTGGTGGTGAAGCCAGATACTTATTTATGTCATCAAAAACCTCTTGACATTCAGTCGTCCAGGAGAATGTCACCCCCTTCTATAGCAAGCGATTGAAAGGCCTACATTTGTCTGAGAGTTGTGCAATGAATCATCGGATAGATTGAATCTTTCCTTGTAAACTATGCAACTCTCTCAAGTTTGTTGGAGGTGGCATCTCGATGATGGCCTTGACCTTATCAGGGTCCACTTCAATGCCTCGCTTGGAGACAATGAATCCTAGAAGTTTTCCTGATGTGATGCCAAATACACACTTCTTAGGATTCAACCTTACCTTATGTTCAAGCAATCGATCAAAGACTTTCTCTAGAACCTCAATATGCTCAAGACGTGTTTTAGATTTGGCAATCAAATCATCCACATAATCCTCAATGATTTTATGCATATAGTCATGGAAGATGTACGTCATGGCACGTTGATAAGTAGCTCCTACATTCTTAAGGCCAAAAGGCATCACCCTATAACAAAATGTCCCCCAAGGTGTGGTAAATGTCATCTTGTGTTGGTCCTCAGGATTAATTCGAATTTGATTGTATCTTGAGAAACCATCCATTAATGAAAGCATTTCATGGCCTACGTAGGAGTCTACAAGTTGATCGATATTGGGTAGAGGAAAATCATCCTTGGGGTATGCTTTGTTTAGATCTCAAAAATTAGTGCATACACGTACCCCTCCATTCGGCTTACGAATGGGTACCATGTTTGAGAGCCACTCTGGATAATCAATTGGGACTATGAAATTCACGTCCAGTAGTTTTTGTAGCTCTTCCTTGACAATTAATGCTACGGTTGGATGAAGTTTCCTTAATTTCTACTTGAAAGGCTTAGCATCTGGTGCTAAGGTAAGGTTGTGGACCACCAAATTGGGGTCAAGGCCAGGCATGTCTTTGTATGACCACGCAAATATGTCCTTCTTCCTTGTCAATATGTCGATCATACACTCTTTCTCCTCTATGGATAAATATTTTGCAATTTTGATGATTTGTGGATTGTCCGCATCTTTGCTAAGGTTCACATCGATAGATTCTTTGATAAGCATATGGGAACCTTCCTCTAGCTGATGTGGAGTTGGGATGAGGTGGATATCATCCTCCACATGCTCAAATGACTCAAAGGTCTCCCCCTCTACCTTAGTTTGAAAAATCGAAGCAGATGAGGATGAAGATTGTTGTGGAATGTAAGCGTTTGAAGCTCGCAATAATTCTTTGAATAGGATAAACTCGATGATGGATGGTGGGGATGAAATCCTATCCATGGTGATAAGGCTAGCATCGATCGAAATCAGCTTTACCAAATCGTATGGGTTACAGAGTGGGGTGAACAAGTCAACATAAATCATATTGACTTGGTGGAAATGAGGTGGCTGCGATTCGAGGAGTGATGGCTCACTCTCTCTAGGTTGCAACTAACCTAAAGTGGATGAATGGTAGTGTTGCGAGAGTGGCCAAGGTGGTGGTGGTGGATCTGGCTCAGGGTGCTCATGCTCCTTGTTGAAGTGAAATATGGTGTGATCTATGGAAAACATCTTGGTATAACACTCATCTCTCTCAATGGGCTCTACAGGGGCCACATCTTCTTGGGGACCATCAAATATTTGAATGATCCAATCTAAGTTTGCTTCCATCTATCAAAATTCCCCAAAATCTTCATCGAAGATATAATCCTCGAAATCTTCATCGAAGATGTAATCATCTGGAATATGATCAATCATGAATGTATGCAATACAATCTCCAAAAAGGCCTCATGTAAATGAGGTGCAAAGTCAGGGTCTAAGTATTCATCATCGATATCATCACAATCATCACAGTCATCGCTCTCCTCATCCTCTTCTTCATACTCAAGAGTGAGTCGTTGAAAGGTTTGGTTGAAGGAAGAGTTTGAGGTAGAAGGTTTGTACCCTAGACCAGAGAGATCATGTGCTTCTCGGTATTCAGGCTCAACAATGTGATGTGGACCCTGCTCATGTCATCCAAGTCCATATCCCTACCAGTTGACCCTACAAAAATATCACAAAGGGAAATTCGGGTTGGATAGATATTCTAAATTTGCATTAAACTCTTGTAAAGGTTCCTCATTAGGAGGAGGTGGATCGGATGAAGAATCCACTCCCCATTGTATCGCTCCAAATTTTTTGCATCCTTACCTTCAGGCTATAGGATCCGCGCCCGGAAGGGGGATGCGAGAAGGATGGGACAATACCTCGGACTGAGAGGCCCTTTGAAGGTCCCGCCTCTCGAGGGGGTATAAGGGTGAATTTTTGATGGATGGTGGGTTCACCAAGAAAATTTTGAGTGGTAGTTTCCATGCCTAAGTTGAGAGTAGGTTTGATGTGTTCATTTTTTATTTTAATCATTCAATTCCTAGGTTTGGCCAAGATGAATCTAAGCTATTCTATATGCCAATGCTGATTTTTATGAATACAGAAAACATGCGTAAGTGCTAAACACAAAAAGTAGGCTAAATAAAATAGAACATACCTAATTTCGGATGTCTGATGAAGATGCTGAGTTTTGTAGAAGTCCAAATCATCTCAAATCATACGTAATCGTCTATAATTGCACAAAATCATCTCAGATCATAGTTGGCCATTTGAGATCAAACCGGATCATCGGTGATCTGATGAATTCATCAGACGAATTCATCAAAAACCTATCATAGAAACAGATACAAAATACCAAAAATGCAACTGCAAAAGCAAGGGGAAATGATAGAAATAATAGTAAACTTGCCCAAATGATAAATCCATATAGCAATTAAAAGGAAATGCATCAATTTGACAATTTATTTTGACTTTATCATGCATCTATACTAAATGAGGTGAACTCCAGGATGCATAAATATAATAACTAAGATAATGCATAAAGAAATGCAGAGAAACGATAAGAAAATGCAAACTCTAGGCTCTGATTGCCCCCAATTTGGACTATAGTCGAGATCGCCTCCAATCATACAAGATCATCATCGATCTACGACAGGATCATCCGAAATCGTCTGGAATCGCCTGCGATGATCCAAGCTTGCTCCAATTGAAAAACAGTAAGATTCCTATAAGAAAACTTGAAATATGCAATGCAAACAAAAGTATGAAGGTGTTCTAAGGCACAAGGAACTAAATTTGCAGGGAAATCAATCAGCTAGGGGGTTCAAGGGGATAAACTGATAATATCCCAGTTTATATAGGATTAGGGAGAGGTTAGGAGGTTGGAGATCATCCCAATTTGGGAGATCTCCAACGGGGGAGACTCTAACTGTGCAAACACACTTTCTACCCAATTTTATATAGGACTAGGGAGAGGTTGTTGAAATAGAAGCTAATTATGAAAATTTAGTTTTGGGACAAAATCGTCTGGACGTTCTGTTCTAGATGAATTCGTCAGATCTGGGATGAATTCATCAGATCTACGATGATATCATCCAATGGTAAAAAAAATCCTAAAAATGGCATGGAAAACAAGGGACGCGGGTAACAGGCGGTTAACGGGCGGTTTGGGGTTAAAATTCAAATTTTTATATTTTTACTAAGGTTTAACTGTGTCAATTTTAGGGTGCTACATTTTTCCCCCTCTTTAGCGAATTTTTCAAAGAAAATGCGTTAAAGACGAGTTCTTCCCGTTTTACAAGAAAGTAAAAATTTATTCAATTTTCTAGATGACGATTATTGGTCGAATCGTTCGACTACTGACTATGGTGCCCCCTCCGTGTTTTTACCCAAATCGAACGTTTGAGGTAAAAGTACGAAAAAGCAAAATAAAAAAAAAAGTTGTTGATTTAAAATAAAATTAAGAAAATAGGGTAAAACCCTAATTCATTTTTACTATTCATTTTTACTGTTTTAGAGCTCTACAGAAGAAAATGGTTGAGATAGCGCACCGATCGACAGAGGTCCAGCACGGGCTACGGGTAAGGATCTAATCCTAGTGAATTATGTTTGGATTTAATTTGTGCAATTTTTTGATTGAAATTTTGACTGTTTAGGGCATCGTGACCGTTTTTAGGTCGTCGATGACGTCGGGACGAAATTGTCCCTATTTCGTTGAAATCGTCTCTAGATTGTCGATTTCGTCTGAGGGCGAAATCGATGAACTAGGGGCGATCTCGTCCAACAAGGGGTGATCCCCAAGTTGTGAAATAGGAGACGATTTCGTCCTACAAAGGATGATTTTGCCCAATTTAGGATGATATCGTCCAATAGTGAACGATATCATCATTTGATGAAATTAAGTTTGTTTGAATTGCATTTAATTGACTTTAATAATTGGTTTATTAATGAATTTTGTTGTTTTATTGTTTGTTTTGTAGAGGGGATTACTAAAGAGTCGAGAGTGGAAATACGAGGGGCTGAGAGATGACGTAGCCGTGCTCGACCAGGAGGAGTGTGACTGACTAACACAAGTCAGTTTGCAGTATGTGGCAGAGATGCCACAAGTATCGACGGACATGGGGCTACTGACAGCCCTAGCAGAGAGGTGGTATCCGGGGTTGTCCTACTTTTGGTTACCGATAGGGGAGATGGCTCCCACACTAGAGGATGTATGGAGGATCTTGAGGATCCCCATACAAGGACGACTGATGACTCCTATGACCAATCAGGGCCAGGCGATGATGAGGCTGAGTAGAGACCCGAGCTTCACCTTGGAGAAGGGTGGAGTGAACATCGAGTCTCTAAGGTAGATACTTGGGGCATCTAGGCTGAATCAAGTTTTAGCAGGGGTAGTAGGTGGCTTACTGCTGTGCCACCAGAGCAAGTGCAGGCTACCATGGCTTCTCTCAGATGTGGTCTGCGACATGAGAGACCATAGGTATAGGTTTGCATGGTCCAGCTTTGTACTATGCCACTTGTATAGGATCCTGCATGGGGTCGTATACAAGGGAGACCAATGTCTGGTCTTGACATCACTACTGCAGGTTTGGTGCTGGAAGCACATTGCGGTATGAAGGCCGATAGGACTCCCACTAATAGGGGTTGATCGAGAGATACCCCGGGTTTACTATTGGTGGCTACAAAGGGGGTCACAGCGGTGGATAGATCTGTCGATGTCACGAAGATTGCTGGATGACCTCATCCCAGAATAGATCACATGGAGGCCATGGAGAGAGCATCCAGGGTGGGCAGAGGATGGGCAGGGGCTGGCTCGCATCAGGCGAGTCTACTGGCTGAGGATGGAGCAAGGAGAGGTAGAGCTCCACCGCTAAGATCAGGTTCTATGACAATTCGGTCTTGTTGAGTGGTGTTTTAACCCGATTGTGAAAACACACTCTCCTGTAGGATCCGAGTCCTAAATCCTCTGCTTGCAAAGAAAAACGATTTCTCCAAGGTTCTTATTATGCTGATTATTAATTATCAAGAATGCTGCTTAAAATGAAATGCTAAGAACACCTTAGGGTTTGCAAGTGGATGTTAACAAGGGGCACTGTGGTTTATTAATTTTGAACTTTCAATGGACTCAAAATGAATAAAATCTGCTTTAACCTTTAATTCTGATGGATTTTCAGTGATTTATTCAAACACAGTAATTAAACTGCTGAAAAATAAAATATGGGTTTGAAAAGCAAAGACAAAAATAAACAAAAGTAACAATAAAAATAGATTACAGTCAGAAAGCTGTAATTAATCAGATGAAACCGAAGATAATGAGGCTTTCTACATGCAACCTAACCTAATGAACCTGCACATCCACACAATCCAAATAGGCCAGGTGTGAGTCTCGAGGGTTTCTGTGGTAATTCCAGAAAATAGGCATTCGCATGAAGCAACCAAGAGATCTTGCATTAACTTCACCTAAAAACCTAAGAAATCTGGAAGGGAAATATAAACATTAAATCATGCATGCAAAAGTTACTCCTTCTTTCTCATCCAATAAGATGCCAACTCTCTGTATTTGTATTTAAATGATATCTCAATTACATTCAAAAATGTTCCGGGTGTGAAAGAAAATCCCAGAATAAAAAGAAGGAAATTGCCCAAGTACGGGCCTAGAATAGCACAAAGCCTTCGTCTCTACAACTCCGTATTCGGCAATTTCCAACCCTTTCTTCGATTTGCAATTTCGGCTTTATAGCAATGTTATGGCTCTTCGATTTCCTCTGTCGCTTCATTTCCTCTTCCCGTGGGCGACCCTTCAAATTCTTGCTTTTTCCCGCTTTGATTCACGCTCAAATTTGGAAAGTTCCCGAAATTCACTCTGCATGTAACGCCCCTGCAAGTTTGACACCTGCACGCCACGTGTCACGCACTTTCTGCGCCTGCCGTACCGCTTTTCTATGACAGAACCCGACAAAACTGCAAGTCTGCCCGTTCATCTTCCCGACCGCGAAATCGCGACATGTCGCGAAATCGCGACGTCTTTCTCTGCCGTACGCGTCCAACGGCTTTACGTCGCGATATCGCGACCATTCTGGCCTCGAGCCTCCTTGGCAACTTTATGTCGCGATATCGCGACCATTATCATCCTCTCGCCTTCCTTCGACAAACCGTCGCGATATCGCTACCGTTCTTATCTTCCGTACGCCTTGGCAAAACTTGTCGCGATATCGCGACACCTTTCCCTCTCGGACCTTCATGCAGCTTTCTGTCGTGAAATCGCGACCATTTTCTCCGTCCGTACTGTTTGCCAAAATGCGTCGCGAAATCGCGACACCTTTCATCATCCGTACGCTTCCGCAAAACTCGTCGCGAAATCGCGACGCTTTTCCCTTTCGGACCTTCATGCAGCTTCCTGTCGCGAAATCGCGACCATTTTTCTGTTCCGTACGCTTCAAAACACGTCGAAATCGTGACCATTTTTCTGTTTCGTACAGTAAAACCCGTCGCGAAATCGTGACCATTTTTCCGTCCGTACACCTTTGCTGCAATCGGTCACGAAATCGCGACGTCTTTCCTGTCGCGATATCGCGACGTTTTTCCGCTTCCGTACACCTTTCCAAAACACGTCACGAAATCGCGACACTTTTCATCATCCGTACGCTTCGGCAAAACACGTCGCGATTTCGCGACACCTTTTCTTTTCTCCTCACCGACACGTCGCGATTTCGCGACACCTTTTCTTCCTTGCCTTCTCCCGTCGGATATTCGCGACACCTTTTTCTTCCTTGTCACCGACACGTCGCGATTTCGCGACACCTTTTCTTCCTTGGTCACCGACACGTCGCGATTTCGCGACAGCTTTTCTGTTTTGTTGCGTGACCGCGCTGACCGCGATTTTCCGACATGTCACGATTTCGCGACAATTTCGGTTTCGTTATTTCATGTCGCGATTTCGCTCCGTCGCGATTTCGCGACCCCTTTCTACACTTGTGCATTTTCTTTTTTCAATTCTCGCATCCGGGTCACCGAGATCCTTCCCCGTGAGCCTCGCAAAAAGGTGGGTCCCCAATTTTGGGGTGTGTTGTGGATCAACCACAACAAATGGTGACTCTGTTGTCAAATGCTCTTGAGAATTTTAGTAAGAACCCAACCTGAAACATATCACAACTCGTAAATACCTGTTAGCACATGAGCAAAATAACAAATGCCCAAAGATCAAAAGTACATGAATCATCAGAATCATCAAGTATTAGCTCAATGTGTGCAATGTGTTTTCATTCCCTATCGTTTGAAATTGATCAACATTCCATTATCAGTTTTGCATGAATGCATATATGGGATGGTGAATGATTTGTGGTCCTAAATGAATGAGCTAGAAGATTTTGCTTTTCCTAATAAGCATGATCATTCTTCTACTATTATGTACAAGCATTCAAGATTGCCAAACCCTCTTAGGACCCACAAGTTCATTTCCTTATTGTATCCCAAAGTTGGTTATGAGTCCCTACTATTTAGAACCCATGTGCAAGTGAATGTGAAATCAGAACTTTGGGGAATCAGACTCCCAACCAACCGAGATGAGAGTTTAACCCTATCCTTACTATTCTGATTTGGAGTTTATTACCTCACTTTAAGCAAAATAATTAAACCAATTATGGAAGAAATGGTCATGCTAGTCTAACCCTCTAGACAATCAGTGGTCTTGTTTTTAGGCAAGACATGATGCCATGCATGGGCATATCTAACCCCACAATCCAGAACATATCTTCATTTCCTTGGACCTTGGGGATGACTACCCATCCCTTGCAGAGGACAAGTAGTACGATCCTTACAATCCAAAATAAAGATGAGATGGGAAAAATTTATTTATTTATTTATTTCTTGGACCTTGGGGATGACTACCCATCCTGGTTAGGGACAAGTAGTACGATCCTTACAATCCAAACCTTAGATATAAATCATTAATTCTATTGCTTAAACCTTGGGGATGACTACCCATCCTTTGCAGAGGACAAATAGTACGATCCTTACAATCCAAGACTTACTATGAAATGAGACATAAGAGCTTTGGGGAATCAGATTCTCAACCAACCAAGATGAGAATTTATGCCCTATCCTTACTACTCCATGTGGGTCAAATCAAAGCTTTGGGGAATTGGATCCTCAACCTAAGTTTGATGAGGATTTAACCCTATCCTTACTACTCTGATTTTAAGCTTTAAGCTTTATGGAAGTGGTTAAAACCACTGTTTTAAGGATCATGTTGCATAATAGGATAGACATGAAAACCACTTTCGCTCAACCTTTTCTTCCAAGCTAGGTTTTGATCATTTTACTCAAGATCTTTTTTAATTTATGATACGTGCTTAGTTCTAGATATCTCAAGACTCAGCTTCCAACCTTAGGAGCTACTTACATATATGTTATAACACAACCCTAAGAGGATTTGACATACTTTCATGGCTTGTACATAAGATGCATATGCAACTAAAATGAAATGTATGTGAGGTGAGATGGAATATGAATGCATTACTTCTTGAATTGTGAATGAAATGATTTATCATGCAAAACTGATTCTTTCATATATCACAAAGTCAAACAATATAACTTAAAAAGTTTTGTGCAACTTGTGGAGCTTTTACAAGACAATTCCAATATTTCATATTCTCCTAATCCTAAGCATAAGTTGACATCTCAATTTTCTATTATTATATATATATATATATATATATTTTTTAAATTAACACACATGTCAATTGAAATCAAATCCATAATCAAAATCCTAACTAAACTAACAATCCTAAAAAAAATAAAAACAAAATCTGAAAATCCTTCACCAACACCAACAGAATAATATCAAAGTCTCACAACCTAAGGGCTAAAATAATGCTTTAGAATCTGCCCATTAACCGGCAGCATGAAATCTTTCCCTTCTAAGGTTTTTAGCCTGAAGGTGTTCTTCCCAAGTATTTCTGAAATCTGATATGGGCCTAACCGGAGACAATCAAACTTTTGATGGTTTCCTTTTTCCTCATGTCTTTTGTCCCATAGTAACACCAAATCTGAAATTCTGAATGATTTAACTTTGGCCCTTCTATCAAACCATCTCTTGATGACTTCCCGGTGTTTGTTCATGTGATTCATGGCTTCTTCTCTCTTTTCATCCAGGTGCAATAACCGGCTCAATCTAGCTTCAACTTGATCATCTGTCCCCATGTACTCTTGTATGAAATGTAAGGTCTGCAGCTTCCAAATTTGCTCGGAAATATCGGGTCTTGCCCATAGACCAAATGATAGGGAGTATTCCCTATAGCTTCTTTCACTCTGGTCCTATCTGCCCACAGGGCAAAATTTAATTGACTATGCCAGTCCCGAGGATTCTTTTCCAAGGAACTTCTTAATAGTATTCAACAAATTCTTATTTGAAGATTCGGCCAACCCATTTCCTTGAGGATAGTAATTGGATGCAAACTTTAAGCTCACTTTATTATCATATGCCCATTCTGCAAATTGTGTGGAAATGAAAGCTTTACCATTGTCACTGATAATAGAATCGGGCATTCCATATCTTGTGATAATTTGATCCTCAAGGAATTTAATCACAACGTCTGTGGTGGCGTGTTTAGTGGGAATCGCTTCTGTCCACCTTGTACAATAATCTGTAGTCGTCAAAATAAATTTGTGAGAGTCGAAGAATTTGGGTTAATAACCCCGATAAAATCCAGTCCCCACCGTGCAAACGGTCTCATTTCAACTACAGGCTGCAACGGCATGGCTGCATTTCTTTCTCTATTTGCAGCCACTTGACAGATGTGACAAGATCGCACATGAGCATGCGCATCTTTGAATATATGAGGCCAGTAATATCCTGCTCGCAGGATTTGGTGTGCTGTAGGATTGGCTGCACCATGACCAGCTCCGTGCTTGCCATGAAATTCTTGCAACACCCCGGCGGCTTCGTCTTTGCTCAAGCATCTCGGTAGATACCTTCGTGATTTTTCCCGTAAAGTACACCGGACTTTATCAGATAGTTAATAAATTTAAGCCTTAGAGCTCTCCTTTGTGTTGAATTCAAATTAGACGGGCACTTACCACTCAATAAAAATTGCACAATATCAACATACCAACTCCTCCTTAGCCATGTATTCTCGTATTTGAGCATTGACCCGTTATTTGCGGATCATTTTCTGCGATCGCCTTTGCCAGTCCTTGTCCTCGAACTAGTTTCATTGGTTGGATTTCGAGATCAAATTCTTGGATGGTTGCAATCCACTTTCCTCTCTTTTCACCTAGTTCATTCTGTAAAAACATGGTCTTGACAACAGAATCGGGTACAATGGCAATAATTCTGCTGTGTACGATGTAATGCCTAAATTTTTTCACAGTTTTGAAAAGTGCGTACATTTGCTTATCAAGGATTGAATACCTTAATTGGGCATCTTTTAAGGGGGCACTTAAAAATGCAATGGGCTTTTCGGCATTATCTTCGCCTTTTTGGGTTAATACACTCGCCAAGGAGTGCTCCGATGCAAAAGCATAAATGTAAAAAGGCTTGGAATAGTCTGGGCTTATCAAGACCGGGGCTTTGGAAATGGCGTCTTTTATATTCTGGAAAGCTACTCTACTTTCCTCGTTCCATCTTACGTCCACATCTTTCTTGAGCATCTGGTTTAGAGGTTTAGCTATCTCAGCAAAGCTAGAAATGAACTTCCTCACAAAATTGACTTGCCCAAAGAAAGACCTCAATTCTTTTTTACTGCTCGGGAGAGGTAGGTCTTGGATAGCTTGTATCCTTTCTCGGGTCGATGGATATTCCCTCCTTTGAAATAATGTGACCTAGCAGCTTCCTTCTCGTCACTCCAAAAATGCATTTCTTGGGATTTAATGAAATTCCATGTTCCCCGCACCTTTGAAGCACCTTCTTTAAGTCTTTAACATGATCCTCTCTCTTTTTCGAGAAAACTGGGATATCATCCACATACACGATGATGCATTTGCCTATTAGTCCTTTGAATGCGTAATCCATGGCGCGTTGAAAAGTTGCACCAACATTTAATAGTCCGAATGGCATTCTCTTATATGCAAATGTCCCCCACTTGGTAGTGAAGGCTGTTTTCATCCTGTCATCCTGGATGTATAAGAACTTGGTTGTACCCGGAATATCCATCGAGAAAGGACATCATTTCTGATCCATTTACCATTTGCAAGATTTCATCGATTGATGGCAATGGATAATTATCTTTCTCGGGAGGCCTTATTAAGATTTCGAAAATCTATGCACAACTCTAATCTCTCCACTCTTTTTCTCATCGGAACGAGGTTAGCCACCCGGGTTGAGTGCCTAACGGGAAAAATGATTTTCGCCTCTAACAGCTCTTTTAACCTCCTTTTCGATCAAAGGCTCCAATAGCGGGTTAACAACTCGCTGTATTTGCCTAAAAGGCTTGGAGTCCGGCTTCAAAGGTATGGTATGCGTGATAATGTTCTCGATTGTAAGTCTTTAGCTCATTGTAGTTCCAAGCAATACAATCTATGTAATGCTTCAAATCTTGTATTATATTGCTCCTTTCTTCCTCTGTACATGCCTTTGCTATGTACACCTCCTTTGGATTGTCTGCACTCCCCAGATTAATTGAATCGCATGCATCTTTGGGGAGCGGGACTCTTTTTCTTTTCTTGTTCTTGCATTCCATGTCGAACATTTTTTCTAATGAAACCACGTCTTTAGGGATTTTGTTGGATTGATACGCAGTTTCACTTTCTTTCGTTTCATCCTGCCACCTTTGTTCCTCATCGATCACTTGATTTTCAAAAATACCCGAGTTTGTGACAAACTTGAAGATGTGCCTGTCACACTCAAAAACCTGGAAATTCTTCACATTATCAGGTATTGATGGACAAGGAACCAACTCAATGGAAAACTTTTTACATCTTTTTATATCCACCGGGTTTAACATGCCCGCGACGACTGCAAGAGAGTCTGCTATTCGATTCCCTCTCCTAGAAATAAGGGCTATGTTGAATGCATCAAACTCCTCCATGAGATCCATAACCCTAGTCCTATAAAGGCTCGCATTTTGTCGCGGCATGTATACTCGTCCTTTGATTTGCTTGACAACCAACTCGGAATCACCCAAAACCTTCAAGCATTTAACATGTTTCCTCAATGCTAGACGTAAACCGTAAATCAATGCTTCGTATTCCGCCACATTGTTTGTGCAAGGAAATTGCAGTCCGTAGGCAGCCAATAATGGTTTACCTCCCGGACCAGTGAGCTCGACTCCACCTCCCCGCTCCCCGTCTAGATTTTGATCCATCAAACTTGAGCAACCACGTGTGATCTTTTTCCTCATAAGAACCACCATGACACACTTCTTCTTTAAGTTCATCAAGCAGCTTTCTCAACATCAAGAGCATAGACCCCTAGGTCCGGCTCGTAAAACTCGAACCTCATTCGGCTTGTTAAAATCTGTTATAATCTCCTTAAGCCTCGGTTCGTTTTCCACTCTGATTTGGTTAGCAATGCCCTTCCATGGCAGCCACATATGCGAGCAGTCTGTTGCAAAATAGCCATTCAGCGTTTTCATCCAATCTCTCGCAAGTAACATTCCATACCTACTCGGGATGTTAACCACCAAAATATCTACAACCTGCTGGACCCTGGGTTCAGAATTTAATTGAATCTTGACATCATATAAGGTCCCTACTACATTTACCTCTGAACGGTCCAATTGCAAGACCGTGCACTTGGATGAAACCGGTTGTAGACCCAGCATTTGACATATCTCCGTAGGCATGAGGTTGCTAGTGGCTCTTGTGTCTACCAAACAGTTATGCAAGTTCTTACCCGCAATTCTCAGAGTTAATAAGAATGGCGGGACATCCCTTCTTTCCTTTCGCAAAATTAGGTGGGATTCAGCTCTTTTTTCCTTCCACATCGGATCGGGTGAGTTCAAAGCTCTTATCAACGCCTCCTTTTGACCAGGCAATTTAGCTGCGTCCAGGAATGAAAGACTAGATTTGGACTTCTTCATATCCTCCACTACGTCATAATTTGGTTTTTCGAATTTGACTGTCTTCTGGACGTCATTAGACATTTCTCTTCTGAGTGGAGGGGGAGGGTTGTTACTTGCCTTTGTATCTGGAGGAAGAATAGAACTGTTTGGAGGTGTTGATGAGGTTTTAGGGGTTTTAGACTTACTCCTCAAATGGTACCCATGAGTCCCCTTTCTGAAATCTCGAAAAGCTTGCACCTCCTGCTCCAATACTTCATCTTCTTCCTCCTCGCTCTCACCCTCTTGGTGATATACTGTTTCCATCACCATAATATTTTCATCTTGCTGATACGATGGATCCTCATTTGATACCAGTTCCAAATCGTCAACTTGTGCCTGAAGACAATGAGTGTATCTAGCTATCTCAGGACAATTCCTTTCATTGTGTTCTTTTGTGTTATGTAACCTGCACCCTCTTTCCCATGCCAAATCTGAAAGATTCAAAAGAGAATTGGATTGGCTTGGGCCTGCAGAAGCATCTAATTGATTAGCAATGGGAGCAGGAACTCCCCCATTGTTTGGCTTAGTGTTCCAGTGCCTCCCTCTATTGTTAAAATTCTGACTCGGGTGAGGGGCACGGGACTCATGCTTCTGCTGTTGAACTCTGTCATTACTTAGTTTATGCACTAGTTTCTTGAGCTCTTCGACTTCCGAAAAGACATCCTTCGGTGGAACCACATTGTTATTAACCCCCATTGGATTTGCATAATTGATGGGGTCTTGATTCCACATTTGGGTGGGGTTCTGAGGAATTGGATTCCCAAATGGATTGATACCTTGAATTGGGATTGGATTCGGAACAGGAACTATGGCTTGAGGATTGACTTGACTAGTTTCCTGCGTAGTTGATTGACTGTTCTGCAAAAATGCAGGAACAGGTGGAATGGCTGTGATTGGTTGGATTGGAATGGGTGCATATGCGGGTGCTGATGGATACGGCTGCGGATATGGGAATGCGTTCATATTTGGCATTTGTGGTGCCATGAGCTGATTTGCCTGGGGAATTTGACCATATGGAGCACCCTGTCCCAACATGGGCATTTGGGTAAACCCGTAGCCTTGCGGTGTCAACTGCCGCTCAATAGTCATGGCTTCATTATAGGCCAAAGCAAGCGTGGTGACTCGAGGATTACGCCTTGCAAACATGGCTGTCATGGGGTCCAATGCCCCAAAATATATCTGCAAAGCTACCGCAGGATCGATGGCAAAATGTCTAATTGCTCCGTTATAGTTCTTTTGGAATCTCTCGATTAAACATTCGGATTGGTTCCCCTTGGCCCCGTTTGCATGTAATAAACCGATTGTAAATAGTTGCGGGATCTAAGGGAGACCTAAATTGATTGACAAATGCATTTTCCATTTGTGTCCAAGAGGTGATTGAACCAGCTTGGCAAGCATATATACCATTCATATGCTATTGGATCCAAGCTCATGGGGAAAAGTCTGCAGTGCTACATCTTCATGCTGAACTTGCAGTCTAATTAAAACATCCCTATAGGCTTGGATATGTTCTTCTACTGTTCTTAGGCCATCTGGCTTGTACTTAGGCAGAAATCTTTCAATGTTCTTGGGGATTTCATGGATATCCCCAACAATATTCAAAGGAGTATTGTTAGCTCCATACCAAGGAGCTACTGGAGCTTGAGCCATTTGACTCGTAATTGATGTAGACAGACCTACAATAGCAGAAGAAATGTTAGAAACTATAGGCGCACTAGGGGCAACAGATACTACTGGCGTAGGTCCACTCGACGTTCCCCGGAGAAAACAGTCCTTTTGCTACCGGAGTGCTTACGACTTGCTTGATTTTACCCTTGGGAGTACCAAGAAGGTCGTGAAAAATGGTTTCTCCGGTTGTTTGAGACCTGGTCGCAATACGGCGTGGTGGGTCCAGCCTGCTTGAGGAAACCCTCGGCTAGTTCGAAGAAAACCTGCAACAAACAAAAAAAATAGTGTTGCAGTTTAGCCGTAAATTATTTCAGAATTAAATTAAAACAAAATATTCAGATATATAAAAATTAAAATAAATAAACCGATCGCCCTCCTTCTAGCGCCAATCTGTTGAGTGGTGTTTTAACCCGATTGTGAAAACACACTCTCCCGTAGGATCCGAGTCCTAAATCCTCTCGCTTGCAAAGAAAAACGATTTCTCCAAGGTTCTTATTATGCCGATTATTAATTATCAAGAATGCTGCTTAAAATGAAATGCTAAGAACACCTTAGGGTTTGCAAGTGGATGTTAACAAGGGGCACTGTGGTTTATTAATTTTGAACTTTCAATGGACTCAAAATGAATAAAATCTGCTTTAACCTTTAATTCTGATGGATTTTCAGTGATTTATTCAAACACAGGAATTAAACTGCTGAAAATAAAATATGGGTTTGAAAAGCAAAGACAAAAATAAACAAAAGTAACAATAAAAATAGATTACAGTCAGAAAGCTGTAATTAATCAGATGAAACCGAAGATAATGAGGCTTTCTACATGCAACCTAACCTAATGAACCTGCACATCCACACAATCCAAATAGGCCAAAGCGAGTCTCGAGGGTTTCGTGGTAATTCCAGAAAATAGGCATTCGCATGAAGCAACCAAGAGATCTTGCATTAACTTCACCTAAAAACCTAAGAAATCTGGAAGGGAAATATAAACATTAAATCATGCATGCAAAAGTTACTCCTTCTTTCTCATCCAATAAGATGCCAACTCTCTGTATTTGTATTTAAATGATATCTCAATTACATTCAAAAATGTTCCGGTGTGAAAGAAAATCCCGAATAAAAAGAAGGAAATTGCCCAAGTACGGGCCTAGAATAGCACAAAGCCTTCGTCTCTGCAACTCCGTATTCGGCAATTTCCAACCCTTTCTTCGATTTGCAATTCTGGCTTTATAGCAATGTTATGGCTCTTCGATTTCCTCTGTCGCTTCATTTCCTCTTCCTGTGGGCGACCCTTCAAATTCCTGCTTTTTCCCGCTTTGATTCACGCTCAAATTTGGAAAGTTCCCGAAATTCGCTCTGCATGTAACGCCCCTGCAAGTCTGACACCTGCACGCCACGTGTCACGCACTTTCTGCGCCTACCGTACCGCTTTTCTGTTATAGAACCCGACAAAACCGCAAGTCTGCCCGTTCATCTTCCCGACCGCGAAATCGCGACATGTCACGATTTCGCGACATGTCGCGAAATCGCGACGTCTTTCTCTGCCGTACGCGTCCAACGGCTTTACGTCGCGATATCGCGACCATTCTGGCCTCGAGCCTCCTTGGCAACTTTATGTCGCGATATCGCGACCATTATCATCCTCTCGCCTTCCTTCGACAAACCGTCGCGATATCGCTACCGTTCTTATCTTCCGTACGCCTTGGCAAAACTTGTCGCGATATCGCGACACCTTTCCCTCTCGGACCTTCATGCAGCTTTCTGTCGTGAAATCGCGACCATTTTCTCCGTCCGTACTGTTTGCCAAAATGCGTCGCGAAATCGCGACACCTTTCATCATCCGTACGCTTCCGCAAAACTCGTCGCGAAATCGCGACGCTTTTCCCTTTCGGACCTTCATGCAGCTTCCTGTCGCGAAATCGTGACCATTTTTCGTTCCGTACGCTTCGCAAAACACGTCGCGAAATCGCGACCATTTTTCTTTCGTAAAACCCGTCGCGAAATCGCGACCATTTTTCCGTCCGTACACCTTTGCTGCAATCGGTCACGAAATCGCGACGTCTTTCCTGTCGCGATATCGCGACGTTTTTCCGCTTCCGTACACCTTTCCAAAACACGTCACGAAATCGTGACACTTTTCATCATCCGTACGCTTCAGCAAAACACGTCGCGATTTCGCGACACCTTTTCTTTTCTCCTCACCGACACGTCGCGATTTCGCGACACCTTTTCTTCCTTGTCACCGACACGTCGCGATTTCGTGACACCTTTTCTTCCCCCCTTTTCTTCTTGTCCCGTCGCGCGATTTCGCGCACCTTTTCTTCCTTGTCCGACACGCGCGATTTCGTGACACTTTTCTGTTTTGTTGCCGTTGACCGCGCTGACCGCGATTTTCCGACATGTCACGATTTCGCGACAATTTTTCGATTTCGCTACTCGTCGCGATTTCGCGACCCCTTTCTACACTTGTGCATTTTCTTTTTTTTTTTCAATTCTGGCATCTGGGTCACTGAGATCCTTCCGTGTGAGCCTGCAAAAAGGTGGGTCCCCAATCTTGGGGTGTGTTGTGGATCAACCACAACAGGTCTTCAATAGGGTATCCCTTCTCTCAGGGATTATGAGTACTCCCAGACTATCTAGGATATTACTACACTAAGTGGGGCTCTAGACATGCAGTGGTTCTGGAGTCAGGACATGGATGATACCCCCATCCAGCTAGTGGATGGTGACGATGCTGGGGTTGTCGATGGATACAATGCCTGGTATGTAGGCATCCACCCTCCTCGGATGATGAGGGCACAGGGTCCGATGCACATTGTGGTGCGATGGATGGGGAGGCGATGTCAGGCTGCTATTGAGGCAGCGCGGGGTCACGACGAGAGAGAGCAACGATGGTCTCCGTAGGAGAGACGCTAGAGGATGGCATGGGCTCCATAGAGGCCATAATAGACAAGGAGGAGGGAGGAGAGATTCCCTTCTCAGTAGGGGGAGAGGCCACCATCACCCGATAAGGGCAAGGGTGTTGAGGTGGGGGAGAGCAACGAGATGGCGGCTCTCCAGGTTGAGAATTCCCGCCTCCAGGCTCAGGTGTAGACACTTCAGGATGAGGCTACATGTCTCAGGGCTCAGAGTGAAGGGGCAAGCATAGAGGAGTTGGTATGGTCTATGATGCAGACCATGTTCTATCAAGGGGTATACTTCCAAATGGTTCCAGAGGGCCAGAGGGTACCATTGCCAACCGACATTTTAGAGCCAATCGAGATGGTATCGATAAGGACATCCTCACGATCGATAGATGAGGACCCAAGACACAGCACGGACCTCTATGGGACCACCTCCTCCATCCCGGGGTGGGAGAGGAGATGAGGTTGAGAGCTCGAGGGCTTCTCGTGGCTAGCTGACTATAGACGCATAGAGATTGTATTATATTTTTTAGAGGATTGAGTATGCCAGGGTATAGATTGTGGCACCAATCTATTTTGATTGATGTACATTTTGTATATATATATATATATTTTATTATGGTCTTGTTTTTGATGATATGACTTGTGTATATGTTTTATGATGCTTTAATTTTTGAATTTGGTGTTTGATGATTCATGTAATTATGTCGTTTGGAAATAAATTATAATTTTTATGTCATGGCATAAAATTGTAAATGAAATAATCTGATGTGAATAAATTGGTTGTTTTGTTGAGGTGATTTGATGAAAAATAAAAGGGACTTTTAACAATAATTTCAAAGGACATTGTCGCTGTTATAGACCATTTCATGGAGTCGCCGCTCGCTAGGTCGTCAAGCTAATCCTAGTATAGAAATATTGCGAAAAGTAAAAGAGTGCTTAAGAGACTGTCTTAAGACTTGGTGTTGTGATGATGAAAATGATGATGGTGATGATTTGTTTTTAGATTTTCATAAAAAATATTATGCATGACATATTAAAGAAATATGATTTTTTGCTAGGCATACATTCCTAAGTGTGATAAAATTTTTTGAATAAGTCCCTAGGAACTATACCATCATTGCAAAATTGAATGTTTGACATAATGAAATGAAAAAAAAGTATTTGCGTTCTTTTTAAAGCACAATTGTGTAACATAATGATGTAAGCCATATGTTTTTATGAATTTAAAATGAATGGGAAAATAAAATTAGAACAATGGTTTGCACTAGGCATAGAATTATAGGTATAGACTTATACCATCATCACGAAATCCAAAGAAGAAAATTGATATTTTAGTTTTATTGCATGATTGATTTTTGATTTTGAGATAAACATAAAATAATAATATATAAGCTTGACTTTAGGTTGTGGAACTATAACATTTTGCAATATGTTGTTTGAAAGAATTTTGTGATTTTTGAAAAAAATGTATGTAATTGTTTTTATACTAAACAGATGTTTTGAAATAAGAAGATAAAATTATTCCAAAAAGAGTTGCATAAATATTTTACATTATCTCCAAAGACAAATGTAGATTTATAAGGAACCCTCATGTGCATATGTGAGTTCATTGCCGATCTTGATTTATCATAATGATACAAAAATCTCTCAAATACAAATGTGTGTGCAATTGTATGGTTCATTTACCAATTTTGAGCAAGATAACTTGATATAAGTAATTTGAATTAACCAAATAAGTGTCCATTCACCATGATTTATATGCATGTAACCGTACCAGACTACTATGTAAGTCAGGTCATCAAGATCTAGCTAATCCATAAGCAGACATAGGTCTATACAAAAGAAGGTCGCTAATGTGACAGACATATCACCATGCTAGGGATTACCCAAGGCCAAGCGGGTTGGGCACAAACCACCTGTTATGGGGCTTACCTCACAGTTTTCGAATAATTGAGAATTCCAGGGATTCAAGCTCATTCACCCTTCTTTTCTTTTCAAGGGGTAGGGAAAAGGATTTTATTGCTTTTGATTTTGCTTTTTCTTTTTCTCTTTTTTTTTTTGTATTTTTGCTTGGAACTGAGATAATGCTGAAATATTGTTGTGATGGTACAAAATGATATTTTTATTTTTCTCATTTTCTTTGACTTTTTGTTTTTCTTCCTATACTAGGGATACTTGCTCGGATTGGCTGTAGAGCAAGGGATTTTTATTCTGGGTAGGGGTGAGCTTGTCCTTTTGTCAATTCTCAAAGATTCTAGACCATGTGCATGATAGGATAGTAGGGGAAACTTTTCGCTCAAGAAACCACTTCTACTATGTAGCATCATATCGAATTTTGCAATGAAATCATTTTAATGTGAAGGGATATACTTGGTTCAAGTAAATAACAAGATCAGTTCTTCTATGCTCAAAACTTTATTTAATTCAACCGTGGATTTTGATATAAGAGAGATTAATAATCATACCAAATAAAATCAAGATATTTATCCATGTGAGTGTGAAAGTGCGAGATTCCAAATAAATGCTAATTTATCCAAAATAATTAAAAATATAACTACAATACTTCAAGAATTGATAGGTACAAAATAAAAGATGTTTTTGAAGATTTTTGATGATTTTGAAGTTTTTATATTTTGATTTTGAGTGATGAATTGAAAGAATAAATACTATTACTATTTTTTGAAAATTTTTATATGGATGACGAAAATGAAATAATATGCAAAATAACAATATATACAATGATGAAATGACCAGATTTTATGCATAATAGTGCTTGAGATGCATAATGTTCATAGGTTCTTTAAGATATTTACCATCTAAGGTAGCTAATCGGTATGCTCCCGATCCAAATTTAGCAGTGATGATATATGGCCCAAGCCAGCTTAGGTTCAAATTTACCTTTAAGATCTTTAGTTGCATTAGTATTTTTTTGATTTTCTTTTAAGACAAGGTCGCCGATCTCAAAGGATCGATGATGAACTTTCTTGAGGTATGCTCGCTTAAGCTTGTTTTGGTAGGCACGAAGATGCTCCAAAGCATTGATGCGCTTCTCATCTAGGATTTCCAGCTAACTAAATATGCCAACATGATATTCATCTCCTACTTCAGTATCTTGAAGTAGTAGAGCCAAAGAAGGAACTTCTAATTCAAAGGGAAAAATAGCTTCAGCGCCATAAACCAAAACAAAAGGTGAAGTACCTGTGGTGGTGCGAACGCTAGTTTGATAAGCCCACAAAGAAGGATATAGTTGGATGTGCCAATCTCGACCAAATTTATTGACTAGTATTTTGAGGATTTTGATTAATGTTTTATTAGATGCTTATTCTTGGCCATTACCCTAAGGATAATAGGGAGTGGACCAATGATTTTGAATTTTATATTTTTGACATAATTTCTTGACATCTTTATTTTTGAAACAAGTTCCATTATCTGAGATGAGATTTGCAAGAATTCCGAACCTACAAATAATTTGATTAAAAATAAATTTGGAAACTTGGGTTCCAATGCAAGAAGCTAAGGGCATAGCTTCAACCCACTTGGTGAAATACTCAGTGGTGGTTATGATAAATTTGTGTCCATCAGATGACACAGGGTTGATTTTTCCGATGATGTCTAAGCCCCATTTTGAAAAGGGCCAAGGAGATGAAATAGCTTGCAGTTCTTATGCAGGCGCATGGACAAGGTTAGCGTATTTTTGGAACATGTCGTAATGATGCACATAATCATGTGCATCATTCTCCATGGTAGGCCAAAAATATCCTATCCTAAGGAGCTTCTTAGCAATGGCGCTACCCCTAAAATGCCCCCCACAAGATCCATTGTGGGCTTCACAAAGCTTCTAGATTCTTTTGTATTAAACATCTCAATAGGATGCCTTCAAAAGATCTCCTATACAAGGTATTACCAATAATCATGAAGTGACTTGCTCGTCTACGTAATAATCGATGGTGGTTGCTATTACAACCTTCAGGAAAGGTCCCATTTTGAAGAAAATTAAATATATCAGTGTACCATGGTTCAGGAGTAGTTTTGTTGATTAGAAACACATCCAAAGGTTCTAAGCATGATTTATTTGAAGTGGGTTCCTGGAGTCGATGAATAATTATGGTAGCATATTCATCATCTAACTCCAAGGGCAAAAGAGATGCAGTTGCAACCATAGCATCAGCCGCACGGTTGCTAGTTCGAGGAATAGATTCCAAGGTAACTTGATCAAATAGAGATAATAATTGTAAGACATATGCTTTATATGGGCATAATTTATCATCTCTGGTCTGATAAAAATCATTGATTTGATTTATGAAAAGTTGAGAATCATCAAAAACCAATAGGTTTTTAATTTTTAGTGCCAAGGCAGCTCGTAATCCAAGGATTAGAGCCTCATATTCAGCAGTGTTATTAGTGCAAGAAAATGTTAGTTTGAAGGACAGAGGTATAAGATGTTTTTGTGGAGATATTAAAATAATACCTGCACTAGCCCCACTCATGCATCGGGCTCCGTCAAAGTATAGGGACCATTACTCTGGATGTTCTACCTCTAATTTAAGGCATTCATCAAGAAACTCAATGATGAGGGGATGGGTAGACTCTAAGGGTGCAGTAGCTAATTGATCTGCTATGATTTGACCCTTAATAGACTTCTATCCTATAAACGTGAGTTCAAACTCGCTTAGCGCAAGAACCCACTTTGTTGTGCGACCAGATAAATAAGGTCGACTCATGAGATATCGCAAAGGGTCGAATTTAGCAATAACATATGTTTTCTTACTGAGCATATAATGGCATAATTTTTGTGTAAAAAATACGATTGCTAGACATAACTTCTCTAATACTGTATAGCAAGTTTCATAACTGATTAAAGTTCTGCTAATGTAATAATTAGCACGTTCTTTCTTCTCATCATCAAGTTGAGCTAACATAGCTCCTAAGGCAAAATCTAAAGCAAAAATGTACAAGATAAATGGATGATCAGATCTAGGTGGTGAAAGCACTAGTGGTTTAAGAAGATATTGTTTGAGGAGTTCAAATGCTTCCTGACATTCGTTGTCCCAATGAAAAGAGACATCTTTCTTAAGAAGCTTAAGAAAGGGTCCGGTTTTATCCACCAACTTATCGATGAAGTGACGAATAGCTTGAAGCTTACCTTGTAGACTTCGTAATTCAGATATATTTGTGGGTGCGGGCATATCAGTGATAGCCGTGATCTTGAGAGGGTCAATTTCGATGCCACGTAAAGAAACTATAACCCCCAATAATTTACCGAACTTGACTCCGAATATACATTTAGCTGGATTTAGTCGGATAAGATATTCCCTTAACCGATCAAAGACTTTTCTCAAGTCATCTAAATGATCATCTTCTTTGATGGAACGAGCTATAATATCATCTACATAATCATTTAGAATATCATGCATCATATCATGAAAGATATAAGTCATGGCTCGTTGATAGGTTGCACCTGCATTCTTCAAACCGAATGGCATCACTTTCCAACAAAAGGTTCCCTAAGGGGTAATAAAGGTTGTTTTAGCCTGATCTTCAGGAGCTATCCTGATATGATTATAACCAGAGAATCCATCCATTAGGGATATCATTCCACTCCCAATAGTAAAATCAATGATTTGATCCATTTTGGGAAGAGGAAAATCATCTTTAGGGCATGCAACATTAATATCTCTAAAGTCTATGCAAACCCTAACTTTGGTAGCTTCTTTCTTAGTTACTGGAACTACATTCGAGATCCATTTAGCATAATCAATGGCTTGTATAAAAATGACCTTCAAGAGTTTTTCTAATTCCCCTTTGACTAGTAAGTCCACTTTAGGATGCATTTTTCTAAGTTTTTGTTTAACAGGTTTAGCATCCGAATGGACTACTAGGTGATGCATAACTACAGAAGGGTCTAATCCTGGCATATTTTCATATTTCCAAGCAAAGATGTCTTCATATTGTTTAAGAAATGCAATGTATTTATCTTGTTTTTCTTGACTCAATTCTGATCCAATGTTGATTATGTGAGGGTTATCTTCGGTTCCAATGTTAATTTTTATGACGTTTTCTACTTCCATGTGTAGATCTCTCTCAAAATTAGGTGGGGTGGGTGAAACACCCAATTCTTGTAATTCTTCTAAGGTTAGCTTGGATAATTCATCTTGAGGAGTCGTGGCCTCAAGTTGGGCTATACTAGGTATAGAGCCATTGAAATAAAATATATTATGTAACAATTCCTCAACGGAGACATCATGGAAGATATCTCCCTCCAACTCATCGTCGGATTCAACAATCATCTCAGGGTAAGCTATGGATAGCATATTACATGTAAATGAGTTATTCCTTAAGAACAAAGCATCGCATTCATCCAAATAATCTTGGTAATATATGAGATGGTCATCATCCTCAAATGGGAAGGGCTGACCTTTACTAGGAAATAGACCCACACCACATCGAGCAGGCCATGGTTCTACCTCAAAAGGTTCTTTCATACCATTCTGGAAAGGTCCCAAACCTTTCCCTTTATATCCCAATTTAAGCATTATAGGCTTAGCTTTAATATACTCATTAGCAAAATAACATCGAGCATATCCATCATAATGTGTCTTGATGTTTCTAGGTATTCTTCCCCAGTCATATCCCTTATAAATAAAAGCACAACTCTCGACTTGGTAGATACTTCCCATAGGCTGTGGGAGGCCCAAAGTACAAGGAGAGGGTGGCAATTTATTTAAAATAAGGGAATCTTGCATAGCAGCATTTATTTAAAATTTATATGAGAATTTTAGATAAATCGGGTAAGAGCTAATCAGTAAGAGCATAAGAAGTAGAAGGGACATTTCCTATATTTTTGGATGCGGAAAGTATGCCTAGTGGGTGTAGATGTTGTAGAGATGTCTATGGATGGATCTATAGGTATAGAAGTGATAGGAGTAAGACAAGAAGCATTGGTTGTGGGTTTAGGATCCTTTTGGGGTCCTAATGTGGTTTGTTCGGAAGATGGTTGAACTATATGTAGAGGTGTAGTTGGTGGGGAAAAAGTAGATGATGTTATGGGTGTATGTTTCACACGTTTAGACGGATGATTAGAATTAGGATGTGTGGATGATAAAGTAGGGCAAAATTGAACTCCAACAGGTTCTACCAAAGCACACATATCAAAGGGTCTGGGATCACCATGAATGGTAACTAATTGATTCTTAAATTTGAATTTAACACATTGATGTAAAGTTGAGGGAACAACTCGCATCGCGTTGATCCAAGGGCGACCCAAAAGTATATTGTACGATGCAAGGCAATGTACAATAAACATGGTTGTGTCTAAGGTTCTAGGACCAACTTGCAATGGAATAGTAATAACTCCACATGTTTCTTGTGTTTCGTCATTGAAGGATTTTATAATCATATCAATTCTTTTCATTTCATCACTTCTAAACCCAAATCTTTGGTAGAAGTCAAAAGTGCAAATGTTTAAATATGAACCATTATCAATCAAGACTCATTTAACTGCTACATCTCTAATTAGGGCAGTAATATATAAGGGGTTATCCTTATGTAAACTATGTTGTGGTATATCTCTATCTCGAAAGTCAATACAATCGACCTCTCGAGTTATGATAGTATTGGACATGGCTTCGGGTTGAATATTTTGTGGTACCATCATTTGGCTTAATGTGAGCATTAATTCATCCCTATGTGTAGGAGAAGATCTTAAAAGGTCCAAAAGGGAAATTCTAGTTGTAGTATTTGATAATTATTCATTAATATTATAAGGAGGTTTAGGTTGAACATTAGGCACGTGGTTCCCTTTATTAGGAATTTTCAAAACAAATGGAGCTGAGCCATCGTTCTGAGTTTGATCTTGTTGAGAATTTTGAGCCTGTTGTCGAGTAACTGTTGTTGCGGGCCAAACAAGGTGAATGGTTTCCTATTTTTGTCACATGCCCGTGCATTTAATTATCAACCCAGGGAGCTTCGTAAACTTGCGAAGAGTCAGAATTAGGTTACTACAATACCACTGGAGGTGAATCTGCTAATCCTACATTTGGGGGGTGTTCTTGAGATGGTTGTCAATCATTCCCGCACTCCTCAATAAATTACGTAAGAAGAACATAATTTAAATCTACAAAAATAAATCATGTACATATTCCTGAAAATGAATCTACTACAAATACTGGAACTAGCAAACTAATGAACATTCCTATGAAAGCAATAAACTAATTAAAATAAATAAACAAGAAGGAAATGGGGAAGAAATACTGGCTTGGAGTGGGCCCAGGCTCCAGCAGCTTCTTCCCGATCGAACACGCGCTTTAGAACTTCTATAACTGTAATATATTTATCAACGCATTACAATGTAACTCTAAAATGGATTAAATATCTCTCTATCTCCACATATATTTTCTATATATTTTCAGAATGATCTGCGTGTGTTTATATAACACACCCGTAGAACTTCTATTATAGAAGTGGTTACAATAGTCGATTCTTCCCAGACTAAATTAGAATAGTCTGGCGAATGCAATCGACGTCTGGCATTCTATTTTGATGGTGGCATGTTCATTTCGGTTCATGCTTTGCCTGGCATCCGTAAGACATTTTGATACGTTGGTGCTATCTCCAATTTAGCTCTGCATGACGCAGAGCTGGAACTACACCAGCCACTGCTATCCATGTCCTTCGAGTCTGGTCAATGGGCAAAGAATCAGTGGCACCTTTCGACTGTAGGGAGGTGCTCGCATTCAGTTGGTGCCTTCTGACTATAGGGAGGTGCTGATATTCAGTTGGTGCCTTTGACTGGGAGGCGCTATTTTGGTTGGTGCCTTTCGACTGTAGGGAGGCACTGATATTCAGTTGGTACCTTCTGACTATAGGGAGGCGCTCATATTTGGTTTGGTGCCTTTCGACTGTAGGGAGGCACTAATATTCAGTTGGCGCCTTTCGACTATAGGGAGGCGCTCGTCTTTGGTTTGGCACCTTTCGACTGTAGGGAGGCGCTGATATTTAGTTGGCGCCTTTCGACTGCAGGGAGGCGCTCGTATTCAGTTGGTGCCTTTCGACTGTAGGGAGGCGCTCGTATTTGGTTTGGCACCTTTCGATTGTAGGGAGGCGCTTGTTCCCTTGGCGCCTTTCGGTTGCAGGGAGGCGCCTATGTTCTCTACATTGACCCCCAATGAAATAAAGTGCCAGGTCCATCAAAAGGACCTCGACTGTTCCAAATCTAACTAAATCAACTGCAATTCCACAAAACATACTAAAAGCACACAAATTAGATAACACGCATAATTATATCAAATATCTATATAATCATTCATAAAAGTACGCAATCCTTATTATACAACCGCATATTGATCAAAGAAATATGTACAAAATATGAGCATTTCTGGTGCTCATCATCCCCCCACGCCTAACATATGCCATGCCCTCGTGGCATCCAAACTGCAGGTAGCCCTCTGACTTTTCATCGTCGCCATCTCTTGGAGGATTCGACTGCCCCTGCGGCCCGAGTCTATCTTTTCGTGCCGGCATGTGAAGGTGTGGTTCACCTTTGCCTATGGGAAACTACGGTTGTCAATTGTCCCCTTCTTGTTCTGGCCGCTATTGGTGGTGGTCTAGCCAACGTTGTTCCTGCCGATTGAAATGCAGCTTCGACAGCTTGCCAGAGGTCATCGTCTGGAGGTTTGACCACTACCAGAGGGATATCCGAGTTATCCTCTCTGGAAGGCACTACTTGGGCCTTGTATAATCTAGCCACTTCAGGGGTAAGCCCCTGCATTCTCCTTTGCAATTGCAGCGGCCTCCAATTGTGGGCCATATACTCCCCACCATTCCAAGTACCTCCTCATCATGGAAGGCCACCCTCGGGATGAACCATAGATGTCCCAAAATTGGTTGTCTTCCACCGGATTGACGCAGATGCCAAAATCTCCTTTTATCCTCGAGGATGCCTTCCTGGCCTCCTTGGCTGCTTTCATTTCATTGCGCAGCTGCTCAAAATATTTTTGCCTTTCGAAAAATAGCTGCATGTCCCATTCATCCTCCTCTGACTCGACGAAGGTCACTTTCACCTTCTGTCGAGCCGTCCTGGGCCTCTTTGCCTTGGCCTCTACAAAAAATGTGGCGGCTCGGACCGAGGTCTCTTCTTTCTCCTTTGGGGACTTCTCTTTACTCCGAAGGATCGACTGTGCTACTATCTCCGGGGGTGATCCTTCATTCTCCTGTCTACCTGGTGTCGACCCCTCAGGCTCTTCTCCTTCTTCAGGCCTGGGGAGGTCCTCCGTGTCCTCTGGTCCTATCTGTTGCGGGAGACCTTCGTCCTACTCTGTGTCACTCAGGACAATGACAGGGGGCATCGTAGGACTTCTTTCCTTTTCACCCCTAAAAATAGAGGAATCCTCCCCTGCCTCCGGGCTGCTCTGTCGGGCATCCGATCGAATCTCCCCTGAAGAGAATACTCGTTCGACGGATGTGGGAGAGTTCGTCGACACTTCTTCTACCCAATCATTCTGAGTGGCCACCTCCTGTCTTGTTGTTCCTCTGTCCTGGAGCATTTGATTTTCCTCCTGCAACTGCTGGACCAACTGCTCGAGCTGAGCGATTCATCTATCCCTTTCCTCCAATTCCCTTTTATGCTGGTTCTGGCAATCTTCCAGAGTCTGTTGTGCCATCCAACAATCGGTTTGCCATTCGAGCGCCTCCTCCAAGGCCGCATCGATCTGGTCGTTACTCCCGAAAGTTCCTTCATTCCGTGGGCTCTGGTTCATTAATTCTTGGAGGGTTTGGGTGGCAACGTCTATCTCCGGGTCACTCTGTCCTTCCTCTATCGAGAGGAATCACCGTAGACGTTTCCTCCTGGGGATTGGTTCGTCCTCACCACCAGCGAGTGGCGCTCCTTCCTCCTCATACTCGGGCACTGGGGAATGCCCTCTGTCCTCTATGTCTTCGGGCACCGGTGACTGCTCTGCCCTTCCTGGAAAATAGGGTGACGCCAATTGCCCGATGTTTGCTATCTCCTCTACAGGGGATGCTTCGCCTTGCCCTAATTCGGCAACCGCATTGTGTTGCTCTATTTGGCCGCCATCTCCCTCTACGTCATGGTTCTGTCTTTGTGCTTCTGCATGGCGGACCAATGCCGATATCAGCCCATGGTGGGCTAAGGCGGACGGTGCCCCCTTCTGGTACCGAGCCGCTTCATCTTTCAGAGCAGTCGCTAGGTAGAAGGGTATATTTAATTTCCTCCCATGCACTAGGTGATTGAGGAAGTGCACATGATTAATGTTCAGATGGGTATACTTCCCTGTGCATGTGAAGAATCGAGCAATCTGCTCGAACATCTTTCGTATATTCATGGGGAGACTATTTTTGAGTAACCCCTCCCTGTCTATCTGCACATTTCCTCCCGGCAGCAGTATTTCGGCGTATAGTTTTAACACTCCGCCCTTGTATGCACATTCCCCCGTGAGAGGCAATCCAGTCGCTTGTGAGATGAACTCAGGGGTGACTGGAATTTCCACCCCTCGTACTTGGGCCGCATCGCCCCTCAAAGAGGTGGCGAATTCTCTAGCTGCCTCCACATCCTGGCCCTGACTGACCAGGGTGCAGTATTCGAGCCACCCCTCGGCTTCGAATTGGGTCTTCACTGCCCCTCTGATTCCATCAGTATCACTGGGTTCATTCTTCTTGATCGCGTGGTTCTTGGACCTTCCTCCCATGGCGCCTTTCGGTGCTGTATATTTTTTTGTCCTTCCTTCTGTAGGAAGGCGCCTTCTTATAGAAAATATGCCTAACCCTAGCAGTTATGGAAGGCGCCCTATCATTGGCACGCGTTTCTGGCTATGGGGGGATACGATCTCTATGACGGCGGTATTTTTTTGGTACTGCGTATTTATAAATAATTATATAAACGATTTGATTTAGTATGCGCGTACCTGATTCGGCGTTCCAGTTGTCATGGTAGCCACTGATTTGCTGACTTGTGACACGAGGGAGGGGTGTGGTCATTTGATGTCACTGATTCGTGCGATGCTTCATTCTGCTCGAGGCATCCGGTACCTTCCCCATGTGGATGGTGCCCTTGTAGCGCCTTTCCAACGTTGTCGGTGCTCTTCATCGAACGAATGCACCTTTCGACTGTAGGGAGGCGCTTCTGATTGGCTGGGAGGCACTTTTGCCTGCATGCGTCTTCCCAATGTGGGAGGCACCTCCTTTTGGTTCGTGCCTTCCCGATGTTGGAAGGCGTTCGTCTTGATGAATGCGCCTTCCTGATGTTGGAAGGCGTATTCGATGAATGCGCCTTCCTGATGTTGGAAGGCGCCTTCGACATGTGATGCCTTCCTTTTTTTTTTTAGAATTTGGTGCCTTCCTACTATGGAAAGGCTATTATATATATATATTATTTTTTTTGAACTTCATAGGTGGAAGGCGTTGTCTTCCGATTTGGCACCTTCCAGATGCAGTAAGGTGCCTTCTTCTGGATGGGCACCTTTCGGGTGTGGTAAGGCACCTTCTTGTGGACTTGGCACCTTCTGGATGCAGTAAGGCGCCTTCTTCTAGACTTGGCACCTTCTGGATGTAGTAAGGCACCTTCTTCTGGACTTGGCACCTTCTGGATGCCGTAAGGCACCTTCTTCTGGACTTGGCACCTTCTGAAGGCTTCGGGCGCCTGGTAAGGTGCCTTCTTCTGGACTTGGCACCTTCTGATGTAAGGCACCTTCTTCTGGACTTGGCACCTTTGGATGCAGTAAGGCACCTTCTTCTGGATGGCGATTTGACTGGAAAAAGGGTGATCAAGCCTTCCCAGTTTTTTCATGCTGCCCAGATTCTACCTACGAGCCGATGTCGAAATGCTGAGCCGAATCAGGCCTGGTTTCCCAGATACCTATCCCTCGTGCTGTCAGGTCCTCCACCTACAAAAAGCAACCAAAAAAGAAAGGAAAATAAAGGTAGTTAGACGCGTTCCGTGCCTGTTAGGCCCCGGATTAGGATGCTTGCAGCTTGCATGCGGGCGTCGTCCCTGCAAAAACACACATTACAAAAAAACTATATTAACTAAAAATTTTGGGTGAGCACTTTCATGCCCACCATTTCACCCGTGAGAGTTCGGTCCAGATCTAGCAAGATGGGGTCTCCCCCATGCCTACTCTGGATTCCACCTGTAACGTTTCGGACGTATTATAGGGGCGTAGTCGGTGGCCATTGACTCGTGAACATGGTGTTGCTGCCGTCAATTGTCTTAACGCGCACCGCCCCGTTCCTAATGAGCTCTGCCACCTCATACGACCCCATCCACCTCTCGCATAAGTTTGCCCTTCCTTTCCTGGAACCGGGAATCGTACAACAAGTACCCATTCCCCTACCTGGAACTTCTTCAGCCTTGATGTGGTTATCATGCCACTTCTTTCTCTCCTTTCGTATAATCTCTGTCCTCTCGCAAAGCATCCAGCCGGATTTCGTCCAGCTGATCTAGCCGGCGAATCCTCTATTTTTGAGCTTCATCCAAGCTCAAATTTAATTCTAAAGCCGTCCTCAGAGTTTTGATTTCGAACTCGATGGGCATCATCGCATTTTTCCCATAGACCAGTTGGAAAGGTGTGCATCCTGTGGTGGATTTCCACGTGGTGTTGTATGCCCAAACTACCTCCGACAACCGTGTGGCCCAATATTTCTTGTGTTGCTGCACGGTTTTGGTCAGGATGTTTTCTATCTCCCTGTTTGTCACTTCTACTTGCCCGTTTGCCTGCGGATGGTAGGGCATGGTTTTATTGTGCCAAACTCTATACTGCTCCATCAGCTCCTCAATCAATTTGGAGGTGAATTGGGGCCCTTGGTCTGTTGTTATCTCCCGAGGAACCCCAAATCATGTGAAAATATGGGCAAATAAGAAATCGGCGACCGTTCTTTCCTTTGAGTCCCTTAATGCCTGCACTTCCACCCATTTGGTGACGTAATCTGTGCAGACCGTAATAAACCTCCTTCCCATCGAAGGTGGATTGAATGGTCCCACGAAGTCCATGCCCCATTTATCGAAAGGTTCCAGGTGTACCTGGGGCTGCAGGGGCATTTCATCTCGATGGGTTGGTCTACCCATCCTCTGGCACTCGTCACACTTGCTGGTATACGCTGCCGCGTCCTTGAACAGAGTGGGCCAAAAATACCCAGCCTGCAGGATTTTGTAGGCAGTTCGTTTCCCTGCAAAGTGTCCTCCGCATGGCTCATCGTGACATGCCTTGAGCACTTCTGAAAACTCCTGTTCTGCTATGCATCTTCTTATAATTTGGTCCCATCCTATTTTAAATAGGAGACCATCCATCCAAAGGAATGATGCACTCTTCTCTATGACCGCCTACTTTTCTCGGTAGGAGAGAGCAGGTGAGGTCCTTCCGATGGCCAAGTAATTGGCTATGTCTGCATACCATGGAGTTTGTTCACTAATAGCGAATAGATGTTCATCCAAAAACTGATCTTCCACTGCTTGATGATCTGCTGGTATCAATCTGGATAGAAAATCCACCATGACGTTGTCCTTGCCTGGTTTATCGACTATAGTGATGTCGAATTCCTGCAATAGCAATAGCCATCTGATAATTCTGCCACCAATGGCCGGCTTGCTCATCAGATACCTGATAGCCGCATGGTCCGTATGGACGAAGACCTTGTATCCCGTTATATAGTGGCAGAATTTGTTTATTGCATGGACAACTACGAGGAATTCTTTTTCTATCACTGTATAGTTGAGCTCTGCTCCCGCCAAGTTTTTACTGACATAATAGATGGCATAAAATTCTTCATCATCTTTCTCCCCGAGGACTGCTCCGATCGCACCGTTAGATGCATCGCAGTAAATATGGAATGGTATGGCCCAATTCGGTCCTCTCAAGACCGATGCAGATATCAATTTTTCTTTCAGCAATTGGAATGCTTCTTCGTAGTCTCCCGTCCAATTGAACTCTACGTCCTTAGAAAGTAGGGTGTGCAGTGGTTTGGCAATCTTACTAAATTCGACGATAAATCACCGGTAGTACCCGACTGATCCAAGGAAACTTCTTACCTCCTTCTACGTTCTGGGGCTAGGTAGGTCTCTGATGACCTCAATCTTCCTCTTGTCTACTTTTATTCCTTCCACAGAGAGGTGGTGTCCCAACACGATGCCTTCCTGCATCATCATAAAACATTTTTCATTACTTAGGGACAAATGATTTTCCTTGCTCCTGTCGAGCACTCTTTCCAGATTTGTCATTGCATCTTCGAAGGTTTCTCCATAGGCGGTGAAGTCATCCATGTATACTTCCACCCCGTCTCCTATCATATCATAGAATATGCTAAGCACCGCCCTTTGAAAGGTGGCCGGTGCGTTGCACAGTCCAAAAGGCAATACCTTATAGGCAAACGTTCCCCATGGACAGGTGAACGTTGTTTTATCTTGATCTTCTTCCCCTATTCGGATCTGGTTGTAACCACTGAAACCATCCAGAAAGGAGAAGTATTTTCTTCCCGAGAGTGTGTCCAAGACCTGATCGATGAACGGGAGCGGGAAGTGGTCTTTCTTAGTCGCCTTGTTCAACGCCCGGTAGTCCACGTAGATCCACCATTTCCCATTCTTCTTGGGGACCACCACTAATGGTGATACCCATTCACTGTCAAAAATTGGATATATGAGTTCGGCAGCCAAAAGTTTGTGCAGTTCTTCTCTGACAATGTCTTTCATTGCTGGGTTCATCCTTCTCTGTGGCTGCCGACTAGGAGTTGCCTGGTCATCTAAATAAATCCGATGGGTACATATTTCTGGGCTGATGCCATGCATATCTGCGTAGTCCCATGCAAATGCTTGCTGGTGTTTTACCAGAAGCTCCTCCAATTTTTCTAGCTGTGTGGGCGTCAACCTGCTGTTGACGTTTAATATCCTCCCTGGCCCAACGTGTATTTGTCGGATGTGCTGATCTTGGGTGCCAGTCAACGACGATCCAGGTGTGGGGGTGGACGATTCTCCATGGAGAAACTCCATGATAGCACCATCCTCGTCCTCTTCTGCCACCTCCTCCAAGGTCATCACCGGCTGGATTATGGACAACTCCGTAGTTCCATGCTCGGTGATCCTGGGTTCTTCTGCCGAGTCCATAGACTGAGCTGGCGGTGAAATGGTCAGCCTTTTGACATTTTGCCCATTGGAGATGGTCATTAGCCCATCCCGATAGCTGATGTAGGCGTTAGCTGTTGCCAGCCATGGCCTCCCCAAAATGAGCGGGTAACCGCCCAACCTCGGTCTTGGTTTGCAAAACTAAAAAATTGGCCGGATATTCCCATGCACTGACTGTTACGATCACATCTTCCAGCATCCCTTTCGATGACACGGTTGATCGATCGGCTAACTGCAGCACTATCATGGTTGGCTTCAGGTTCGTGAGCCACAGCCTCTGCATGGTCTCTTGAGGCATCACGTTGATAGCTGCCCCGAGGTCAACCAATGTGTTGGACAGGGAATGTCCTCCAATTTTTATGGTCAGCACTGGGCTGCCTGGATCTGCATACTTCGGATGACGTGTTCTACCCATCATTAGATCTGCCAGTTTACCCACAACGTTGATAGTCCTGGGTAGCTTTTCATCCCGGTCTCCTTAGACACATTTCTCTAATTGCCTTGGTGTAAATGGGGACATCTCGAATTGCTTGAAATAATGGGATTGTCACCGTGAGATTCTTCAAGCTCGACAAGATGTCAAATTTTGGTTGTGTTGTTTTTCTTTGTTCCTACAACCGGCTAGGAAATGGAGCCTCCGCTCTCTCAAGTGCTTTTCCCTCTTCTACCATAGGTGTCTCCTCTATTTCTTCCTCCTCTTCTACCAATGGAGGTGTCTCTACTATTTCTTCCTCCTCTTCTACCAGAGGCGGTGTCTCTACTCCTAGCTGCCTACCTGATCTAAGCTGAATATTGTACATATGATACATCTCACCTTCTACATTGTATGCCGACTGATTTACTCTGTTGTTCGGGTTTGCTGTCGATTGTGCTGGTAGCTACGCAGGTCTCACTGCTGGCAATGTTGGTAAGTTCTATTGGATGTGAGTAGGAGCTGCATTCTGTGGAGTCTGATTCCATGCATTATGGCCTCTCCACTGCTGCCCAGGATATGGATATGGCATCCATGGCTACTGATTCGAGAATGCTGTTGGGGGTGCGTTCGTCCAGGGTGATGGTCCCCACCACCCCATATTAGGTGGTTGAGGGGGTCCTTGGTGCATGTATGACCCTCCCCCATATGATGGCATTCCGGTTGGTATATTCCCCATGGGGGGCTATGGCCAACTCTTCCTATTGCCTATGAAGTAGGCTTCCGTGCTCTCAGCCGCTTCCTGGTTACTGGGCGTTGTGGGCACAATCGAGTTTTATGATTCAGCTTGCAAACTATGCATACTCTGACCTTGTTTTCTGGACATGCATTCTTTGCATGCCTTCCTCTACATTTTGGGCAGAAATAGGCTAATGCTGCATCATTTTCTTGTTTCTTCTTTTCTAACAATAGCGTATCCATCTGTAGTGCTAGAGATGAGAGCATTTCACTCTTCAAATCCTCCAGCATGTTGCCTATTTTTATTTTGGTGACTGAAGCAGTCGCCTTCATGGTCCTGGCGATGATTTTGCCTCACCTTCTCGAGTAGTTCTGGCATAATTTCTGGATGTCATCCATAGCATGCTGATAGACATCACCTCCAGAGATCATGTTGAGAGCCTCCAATGACTCATTGGTAAGTCCCCTCAAGAAGATGCTTTTGAGGGACTTATCAGATAGCTTCGAGTGAGGGGACCATTGAAGATTAAAGGTGAATCTCTCCCAATACTCCTTGAGAGACTCATCTTCTCTTTGTGTCATGCTCAGGACCTCCTCCCTGGAGTCTCTTGCTCTCCCAAAATCTTGATATTGCTCTAGAAAGAGCGTCTTCATCTGGTCCCAGGTGGTGATGTGTTTGTCTCCCAGACCGATGAACCATCGCAGAGCCGCATCGTCTAATGTAGAAGGAAATAATTTCAACTTCTGCGTGTTTGATTTGTAATCCACGGACCCGCACAAAACATCAAACTTGAATAAAAATAGGTCAAGGTCCTCAGTCGGGTGTCCTTTGAAGGACGAAAGGTGAGCAGGGGATATGTTTTTCATTTTGGTATCTCCTACTCCCTCCTCTATTGGGAAACTAAAGCCAGATGAGACTTCATCGTTATCTACCATTTTTTTAGGAAATGTGGTTTCTAATGCAGCGTTTATGGCCTTTCGATCATTTAAAACTTTCTGAGTCAATGCTCTAAGGTTGTCTGGCGAGATCGTCTGATCCTCCACAACCTTCCACAACAGGGCTTCCTCTAGAGGAGTCCTATTAAATAGGGGATTTGTGATGATTCGTTCATCCCCTTGTTGATGGGATGAGGTGGCACTTTGCACAAAGTGCGGTTCCTCACTCCAATGGACTGTTGGTAGGTCAGGCGAGTCTAACTCAAATCCAAAATGCTCGACTGACTCAGGTCCTGATGGATTAGTTCTTATAAAGCGACCGTCAGGTCCTCTTCTTCTCGAAGAACTCATACAAGGTCATATAGAAGGTTTCAGGGTATTGTAAGTAATCTAATTAAGACGCTTCCCCAGCAACGGTGCCAAAATGTTGCGGGCCAAACAAGGTGAATGGTTTCCTATTTTTGTCACATGCCCGTGCATTTAATTATCAACCCAGGGAGCTTCGTAAACTTGCGAAGAGTCAAAATTAGGTTACTACAATACCACTGGAGGTGAATCTGCTAATCCTACGTTTGGGGGGTGTTCTTGAGATGGTTGTCAATCATTCCCGCACTCCTCAATAAATTACGTAAGAAGAACATAATTTAAATCTACAGAAATAAATCATGTACATATTCCTGAAAATGAATCTACTGCAAATACTGGAACTAGCAAACCAATGAACATTCCTATGAAAGCAATAAACTAATTAAAATAAATAAACAAGAAGGAAATGGGGAAGAAATATTGGCTTGGAGTGGGCCCAGGCTCCAACAGCTTCTTCCCGATCGAACACGCGCTTTAGAACTTCTGTAACTGTAATATATTTATCAACGCATTACAATGTAACTCTAAATGGATTAATTATTTCTATATATCTCTCTCTCTCTTCTATCTATATCCCTTTCAGAATGATCTGCGTGTGTTTATATAACACACCCGTAGAACTTCTGTTACAGAAGTGGTTACAATAGTCGATTCTTCCCAGACTAAATTAGAATAGTCTGGCGAATGCAATCGACGTCTGGCATTCTATTTTGATGGCGGCATGTTCACTTTCGGTTCGTGCTTTGCCTGGCATCCGTAAGACATTTTGATACGTTGGTGCTATCTCCAATTTAGCTCTACATGATGCAGAGCTGGAACTGCACCAGCCACTGCTGTCCACGTCCTTCGAGTCTGGTCAACGGGCAAAGAATCAATGGTGCCTTTCGACTGTAGGGAGGCGCTCGCATTTAGTTGGCATTGATGTAGGAGGGTGTTTTTGGGTTTCGATGTAGGGAGGCATTGTTTTGTTGGTTTGATGTAGGGAGGCATTGTATTTGGCTTGGACTTTCGACTATAGGGAGGCACTGATATTCAGTTGGTGCCTTTCGACTAGGGAGGTGCTCGTCTTTGGTTTGGCACCTTTCGACTAGGGAGGCGCTGATATTTAGTTGGCACCTTTCGACTGTAGGGAGGCGCTCGTATTTGGTTTGGTACCTTCCGACTGCAGGGAGGCACTGATATTCAGTTGGCGCCTTTCGACTGTAGGGAGGTGCTCATCTTTGGTTTGGTGCCTTTCGACCCTAGGGAGGCGCCGATATTGTTGGGCCTTTGAGGGAGGTCTTGCTTTTTTGTTTAATGGAGGCACTTGTTCCCTTGGCGCCTTCCGGTTGCAGGGAGGCGCCTATGTTCTCTACATTGACCCCCAATGAAATAAAGTGCCAGGTCCATCAAAAGGACCTCGACTGTTCCAAATCTAACTAAATCAACTGCAATTCCACAAAACATACTAAAAGCACACAAATTAGATAACACGCATAATTATATCAAATATCTATATAATCATTCATAAAAGTACGCAATCCTTATTATACAACCGCATATTGATCAAAGAAATATGTACAAAATATGAGCATTTCTGGTGCTCATCAAACAGCTTCGATGGTATCGACAATATTATTTTATAGATGATGAATAGGTCTTGGTCTAGCGTTTATGGCTTGTTCATTAGAAATTAATTGGTGAGAAGATGGTCTAGTAGTGATTCTTCTTGGAAATGGTTCTTCTAGAACCATAGAACTTGTGATAGGTTGAATAGGATCTGATTCATCTTCAGAACTATTCGATTGATTTGAGGTAATTTCCATGTCACTTTCAGTATCGTATTCAGTATCACTAAGATTAGGTGTCCGAATATTATATAGAGGTCTGGTCGTAACCATGGATAAAGTTGTGTCAAATACTTCCACATCATGAGTAGGTGAATGTCCACTAATAGTTCCTACATATCGGGTAGGAGGGGGAACATTATGGTGCTCAATTTGACTAGCCACTTCTTTACCATGCTTTGGTAAAGGATGTTGAAATATGTCCAGTGATTGATTGGCATTCTGATTCTGATTTTGAGGGATGTTCTTTTGAGCATTATTAGGAGGATTTTGTTTAGGTTGAAAGGCTTGCACCTCCATCTCATTGTTATCAATCAGGTCTTGTATTTTATGTTTTAATCTTTTACAAGAGTTGGTAGCGTGTCTAGGTCCTCTATGGAAATCACAGTGTAAATCAGCTCTTTATCCGGGTATAGTTGGATTAGGTTCCCGGATATTCGGTAATTAGATCAAACCTCGTGCTAGTAATTACGGGAGAATGGTTGATAGAGGTTGATTTAACCTAGTAAATTATTGAGGTGGTTTATCAGGAGGTTTCAATATAAACTTCTCCATTGTTTTCATAGTATTAACATTAGCAATGTTTCTGCTATCAGTGACTCCATCACCCACAACTTGTTTATTTTTTTATTGATTTTTGTATGTTTTCTCATCATATTTTTTTTTAACCTGACCTCTCCTAATAAGAGCATCTTCCACTCTTTGAGCTAAATCTATAGCTTGATCAAAGGTGGTCAAGGTAGCAGTTGATAACTCATAGGATAGTTGTTCTTGTAAATTATTGATAAAGATATCTAGCATTTCTCGATAAGGTAACACAAAGTGCAATTTTCCTATCAACTGTCTCCGTCGAGCTAGGAAATCAGAAAAACATTCATCTTCGTCTTGTTTTAAGTTGTACAAATCTTTAATGGTTACATGCCTTTCAATGTAGGTACTAAATTGATGAACAAAAGACTCGGCGGTTTCTTTGAAATTCCTCAAAGAATGAGTGGGTAGTTGATAATACCATTCTAATGCCATTCCTCCTAAACTTTTTGGGAACATCTTTAGTAATAACAAGTCATCATGTGATATGTCATGACATGCTATCCTAAACATACGAAGATGCTCTATGGGATATTTGGTTCCTTTGTATATAGGTAGGACAGGCATAGGAAAGTGTTTAGGATATGGTTGTGCTACAACTATAGGATCTAGAGGCTGACTACACATCTCTCGATAATTATACGAGGGACGGTAAGGATCTATCTGGTCCATGCGGGAGACTAACTATGTCACCATGGCTTCCAGATTACTAGTTTGTCCACCATATTGGTTTGGTGGTATTTGAGCATGTGATGACGTGACATAAGGATTAGATGCTATATTGCTATTATGCAAATGGTTGGTAGGAAGAGTATTATGAAGAAGATTTGTTGTAGCATTATGTTGTATCCCAGATTGTTGGAAATTGGTGTTTGTTTTTGTTTTAGGCTTTTTTTTATTTGAGGTATGTTGATCAATAACTTGGCGGAATAGAGCGGTGAATGACGGTTTCTTTTGTGTGGGAATAACCCTAGGCTTGGTAACAGGCACTCTAGGTGGTTGGGTAACCTGTTGTTGTTGCATGTTCTGGATTATAGCAGCCATATCTAAATTGGATGGTCCAGCTTGATCACTTTCTTGATCAACGAAGGACAAGGGATTAGTGCGTGTGTGATATATTTCTTCTAGGGTTGCTTGAGTGTCACTAATTTGATCCTTGTCCATATGGACTGCTCTATTAAGGGTGCCAATATTAGTATTGAGGAACTTCCAAAAATGTTCCATGTTCTCAAAAGTAACAGCTCCTTCCGGAGACATTTTAGGGGATGAGGATCCTTCCCCTCTAACAGTTTCTCTTTGTTTGTTTGCTTCAACAAATTCTTCTTCTTTTTGGTCTAGTGTTCCTTCTTCCTGAATTGGGTCTTCAGGAAGGACATCTGGTTTATTTATTGGTTTTCCTAACCAATATTCTTCTACTTCAATCTGTTTTCCATTCCTGAGTCTAGTCATTATGCTTAAACTTAGATTTTAGCAAATATATATTGATATATATATATTTGCAACAAATTTGGGAGGTATATATTTTAATTATATACCTACTATAATACTTAAAAGAAAATGTTTTGATTTTTGTTATGTTTTTTTTTTTTTAATGTTTTTATGATTATAAAGACAACAAACAACACACTAAATGCAAGAAACAATAAAAGAATGGCTTAGTTTTCTATAAATAGTTTATGGATATCATTAATAGGATCAAGTTCATCAGGAGTCATGAAATGCTCCTCTTCAAATTGAAAATGGTTTTTCAGGAATTTGACAAAGTGTGCTATGGTGATGTTATCTACTTCTGACTCTGACTTGTAAAAATAGAGCTCATGGCAATACTCTCGATATAACACAACTCTAGGAACTCTATTCCATCTCTTTCTATCCGTAAGGACGACCTCTTGATCCTTTATACGAGATAGAAATTTATGTACTACAACTACATTGTCGAGGTATTCCTCAAAGGTGTACAAATCGAAAGACACAAGGGCTCTTTTATCTGCTAACCACCTATGGCAAGCTCTCTGAAGCTCATGATACAAGGTCACTTGATTAGGATCTAGGATTCTATCTAGGACAAACCTCTTGATTTTCCTAAGTTCGGTTGATCTAGATGAAATAAGATTCAATCTCCTATTAAGTTCGTCCCATAAAGGTGGGACTCTATATGTTTGAGATACTCTAAGCAAAGAAGTAATCTCTATAGCTGCTAATTGATTCTCAATATTAATGGTGACAGCTCGTATTTTATTATAATCTACCATCTAAATATGATATGCAATATTTGATTCTAAATGCATTTATGTTTTGTTTTTTTGGATTGTTTTCAAAAGGTTTTTAGTTTTTCACGTCGGGTTCACCAAAATGTATCGCTCCAAATTTTTTGCATCCTTACCTTCAGGCTATAGGATCCACGCCCGAGAGGGGGATGCAAGAAGGATGAGACAATACCTCGGATTGAGAGGCCTTTTGAAGGTCCCACCTCTCAGGGGGGTATAAGGGTGAATTTTCGACGAATGGTGGGTTCACCAGGAAAATTTTGAGTGGCAGTTTCCATGCCTAGGTTGAGAGTAGGTTTGATGTGTTCATTTTGTACTTTAATCATTCAATTAATAGGTTTGGACAAGATGAATCTAAGCTATTCTATATGCCAATGCTGATTTTTTATGAATACAAAAAACATGCATAAGTGCTAAACATAGAAAGTAGGCTAAATAAAATAGAACATACTTGATTCTAGATGTCTGATGAAGATTCTGAGTTTTGTAGAAGTCCAAATCATCTCAAATCGTATGTAATCATCTATAATTGCACAAAATCATCTCAGATCACAGTCGACCGTCTGAGATCAGACCAGATCATCGACGATCTGACAAATGCATCAGACGAATTCATCAGAAACCTGCAATCACAGAAACAGATACAAAATACCAAAAATGCAACTACAAAAGCAAGGGGAAATGATAGAAATAACAGTAAACTTGCCCAAATGATAAATCCAGATAGCAATTAAAAGGAAATGCATCAATTTGACAATTTATTTTGACTTTATCATGCATCTATACTAAATGAGGTGAACTCCAGGATGCATAAATATAATAACTAAGATAATGCATAAAGAAATGTAGAGAAATGATAAGAAAATGCAAACTCTGGGATCTGATTGCCCCCAATCTGGACTACAGTCGAGATTGCCTCCAATCATATGAGATCGGCGTCGATCTATGACAGGATCGTTCGAAATCATCTGGAATCACCTGCGACGATCCAAGCTTGCTCCAACTAAAAAACAATAAGATTCCTGCAAGAAAACTTGAAATACGCAATGCAAACAAAAGTATGAAGGTGTTCTAAGGCACAAGGAACTAAATTTGTAGGGAAATCAATCAGCTAGGGGGTTTAGGGGGTTCAGGCAGATAAACTGAGAAAATCCTAGTTTATATAGGATTAGGGAGAGGTTAGGAGGTTGGAGATCATCCCAATTTGGGAGATCTCCAATGGGAGAGACTCTAACTGTGTAGACACGCTTTCTACCCAAGTTAGAGAGGCTGTTGAAACATAAGCTAATTATAAAAATTTGGTTTTGGGACGAAATCGTTTGGACGTTCTGTTCTAGATGAATTCGTCAGATCTAGGACAATTTTGTCAGATCTATGATGATATCATCCAACGGTCAAAACAAATCCTAAAAATGGCACAAAAAACAAGGGACACGGGTAACAGGCGATTAATGGGCGATTTGGGGTTAAAATTCAAAATTTTATCTTTTTACTAAGGTTTAACTGTGCCAATTTTAGGGTGCTACACCCATATATGAAATTGATCCTGTCTAGTCGAGAACCCATTCTGTATACTGCACCTATGGCTTAAGGTGGGTCATGCGGGTGATCATAGTCTATGAATGACTTAATATGTGGTGTAACTATGATAGTTTCAATGATGTATTAACCAATTATTGGATTGGCAACATGCACTACAACTTGGTATGGTTGGGATGATGATGGCTCTATGGATGAGGATGGCACTTTGGGGGTAGCTTGTGGTTCAATTGGAGGTGATGGATCCTCTTGGATAGGTGACCCTATCTATGAGAAAATGGGTGGTGATGTTTGGGGCAAATTAGGTTTGATTGGGTTGTTATTTGATGGAGTGGTTTGAGCTAAAAATGTGAATGGTGTTTGTGAAGTAGGTGATGTGGTTGATTAAGGTGGTGGTTGATTAGTAGGATGATCAGGTGCAGTAGAAAAATGAAATGTGGTGGATGAGGGTTGACTAGAGCTGATGCTTTTAGATGTAAAAATAGGGTCAACTATCGGTAATTCCTTTGGGATGGGGACTTTTGATGAAGTGATGTTAGTGGGAGTGGTTCAGATTATGAGTGGTTGAATGTATAGGTGTGTTGATGGAAGCAATGACTCATAAGGATTTGAGATCAAGTTGCAGTATTTAAAAGGCTATGTGTCTGCTTGGATGCAATGTACCTTGCCCTCATGTACATACTTTAGATATTGGTGCAATGTCAAGGGAACACACTTCATTTCCATGATCCAAGTGCATCCAAGAAGTATGTTGTATAGCATTACCCCTTCCAAGATGTGGAAGAGGACATGAATAGTCTTCACCCCCATGATGACAGGAAGAACTATGTTCCCCATAGTTGAGCATAAATCATCATTAAAGGCTCTTAAGGTAAAGGTGGATGATGTAATTTGGGATGATTGTAGGTTAAGGTGCTTGATGGTGGGAGTGGTAATGAAGTTAATGGAGGATTCAGTATCAATAATAACTCTCTTGAATGGCTTCATATCAATAAGAGCGACTATGTGCAATGGAGGATCTGGTAGATCTGATGACACTCTTCTCCTCAAAGTCATAAGATACTATCAGGGGATCCATGCATTTTTGTACACTTCCCACAAAGGAGTTGAAGGCATTAGGGTCTTCTAATTGTATTTGGATGAATTTTAGAATTTCCATCAATGCCTCTTAATGTGGGGGAAACTATTGTATCATATCATAGATTGATAGTTTTTTCGATGCCATTTTCAAACTCTGGGTTAACAGACTGCCTAGGATGATAGTTGGGCGAGACAAATTACTTGGATTATGAAAGTGTGGAGGTGGAATGGATGGCCCTAGTTGTATGGGGACAATTGGTTGTGTTGTAGGAGCTGGGGTTATGTAGTTTGCTTGTCTCTGCTTATGGGTGACCACACTTATAGTCCCTACAAAACCTTGATGCAGTTAAGACACATAGTTGACTTGGTTGGAAGGAACTGTAGAAGTTGACACTCCCATTTATTGTTGATTTACCTCATGGTGAGGCAAAGGTGTCTGATATATTCCAAGGTTTTGATTAAGTTGGTCTAGTGGATTTTCAACCTTGATATTTCTTGCTTCCAATAAATCTTGCACAATATCTTTAAATCCATGGCAAGTTTTGATGTCATCTCCTTTTTGTTGATTATAGATGCAGTATAAGTGCTCTGTATAGGCCTTTGATCTCAACTTGCTAGGATCTTCGGGTTTAATATCTGACAAATTGAAAAGTTGTGTTGCATACAACTTCTAAAAGATAAATGAGTAGGGCTCTTGCAATGGTGTGTAATTGCATCTGGGCCTAAAGTGACATTGTTACCTTTCTACAGGTTGTGTTTTATTTTGTACCTACTGTGGGATGGAATTGCTTGATAATTCAATTATTGTGATTGTTGTTGTTGTTGGGGTTTTTGGATCTAGATCTAGGCTTATTGATTTAACTATGAATGTTGGCCCAAGACTATATGATTAACCTGAGTAGCCATGGATTGGCCATGGTTATTCCCCTTTTGGTTCTTATTTTGCCACTATTTTTTCTTAGGCTTGATATCACCCTCTTGAATATTTATTTACTCTATAACTCTGGCTCGAGCGAGTGCCTCATCAAATGTCCTATACTGCTGCAATTGTAGCAACAAAGAGATGGGATTGGAACAATTATTTGTGAATATTATTATTAGCTCTATCATGATAATGGAGAATGGTAATTTAATCATAATCACCCTCCAACGGTTGCCAAAATCATGGACCGATTCATCTTCGTATTGCTTCAAACTAAGCAAATAGGTCAATGTGGTTTTATTCTTGACATTCAAGGTGAATCGCTCCAAGAATTTGTTTGTAAACTGATCAAAAGTGTACACACTCTAATGCAGTAGGTGGTTGTACCAATCCTTGGATTCCCCCCCAAGTGTTTGAGGAAATGTGTTTAGCATAGGTGCGTCATTATTTCTGATCCTGAAAAATGCATTTACAAATCTAATCACATGCTCTTGGGGGTCCTCATCCCCCTTAAATATATCAAACTTCGACATCTAAAAATCCACTGGATAAGGTAGTGAAGGTACCAAAGTGTGGATGAGGTTATTGAGTAGCTACCTTAACATGGGCTTTTGATATTGAAAACCTGGTATCTGCATGGCAAGGCTATCAATTTGATTCTTTAGGAACTGGAACTTAGGATCTTCCATAGGGTTAAAACCCTAGTTTGTTGGCTACTATTGGTAATATTGTGCATTGTAGGTGGAATATGGATGATGAGGGATGTTAGGCTAAAGTGCATGATGGTATGGTGGTTGATGAGAATTATGGTATTGATGAGGTGATGGGGGCATGGTGGCATGCTGACCTGATGAGTTAGCATACATGTGATGAAGTGGGTTAGTTCCTATGGTAGTGGTTGGGGAATGCAATACCCAAGATGGATCTTGGATAAAGGTGTGGGTTTGATGAGAGGTTTATGGTAGGTTCTACTCAATTCTCTACAATTGTTGATGGTGGTCAAGATTAATGCTATGGTTAGCATTATACAAAATCATTTGTTGCAACTACAAGAAATCTTGTTGCATAGCAATTGCCAATGATGTGGGAAGATTCACATATGAAGCGGATGGCTAGGTTGGTTGTGAGACAACTAGGTTAGTAGATGTAGGTGGGGGGTAGGTGGTAAAAGGTATTGCCACCAAATGAGAGGTGATGTGATTTGTGGGGCTGTAGGGGTGATATATGGAATGGATATGGGGATCTACGAAGTGATCTGAGTTGATGCTTCATAAATGGGGTTGGTGCAAGTGATGTTATGATGAGGCAATGTGATGGGTGGTTGGCTAGATGATGATGGGTGGCTAGCCAAGGTAGCAGAAGTCGACTCAAAAAGTGGATTTGTAAAGATTTTTCTAGACTGCTGTGGGTGTGTGAAGGTAAAATATAGATGTAATGATTTCATGGTGCGAGATGGGATGGTGAGCGGTGGTAACGATGGAAAAACCATAGTAGATGCATTCAGGTGCATCCTAATGGTATCCATGTCTAAAAGTGTGACACAACCATCCGTTGGTGTGGGTGGCTCACTCTTAGGGGTCTCAAGAATAGCGGTATCATTAGCCCTATGCATGATGTCTCCATATGAAATATGGGCACTACTAGAGGGCCCTGCATTTAAGTTCTGGTATGCATTAGGTACTAAACTATCTTGTTCTACCACCAAGGTGTTAGGAAATTTATTGGACTGAGATGCCATAGGGGAAGACAACTAACTCTAAATTAATGCTAACTTTTTGGCTTGACCACGGGTCATTACCATACGCTAAGGTGAGATGATGTGTAAAGTGCAAGTGTAGATGTGTGAATGTGTGGAATAAGCACAATGTAAAATAACACTCAAAGCAAACAAACAAACAAGGTTTTTTTTTCCTAAGTTCGTGCAAAAGTTTGATTTTTTTTTAATTTTTTAATTTATTTTGATTTTATTTTGAAGTTTTGAAGTTTTTTGACTTTTTTGGAGTTTTGAAGTTTTTGATTTTTTTGGAGTTTTGAAGTTTTTGAAAAATAAAAATCGATGTGCAAAATGTTTGCCCTAAAATGAATCTAGGATTTCATCTGTATACTCATAGTGACTAAGCCTAGTGATGAAGTCCAAACAACCATACCCACAAAAATATGGAGATGAAACCCATATTCGGTCAAGGAGCACAGGTCCTACCGATCCTCACCCAACACCCCATGGGCAACGATACACCCTTTGAAGAGGAATGCATGCTATTTTCCATGGTTAGGACAGTTCTTGGAGTTAGTTTTGGCCACGGTCAGGTAATAATAATATTGGTGGTTGGTGATGAAATCCAACCTGGTGGTGATGAAATCCAATCGTTGCCAACGTTTATGTGAGTGTGTGAGGTTTGTTTAATTTATTGTGAGATGCAAACTACCATGCAATTTTTTTTTATGCCTAAATGCAAAAAATAGGAAATAGAGAATAGCAGACATAATCAAATCAGGGGTTGAAAGCTACTTTCAAGTAAGATTTTTATAAAATTTTGCTATTAGAGCCAACCGCAGGTTAGTAGTTGGTTCTGGTAAACCGTTCTTGCACTATTTTCCAATCGCACGTGGGTGTTTGGAAGGTACCAACCGTAGGTGTACAGGTTTGACTGTACAACAAAACAAGATAGATCAGGACTGAACCCAGAAAAGGTGCCTAAGTTATTGCTAACTGGGCTCATGCATATGCTCTATTACCTATTATGACAATGCAGATCCTCTTATTTTTTTTTAATGTTTGGATGAATGCTCTTTTATTTTTATTTTTTATGGAAGATCCGAAGACCTAAATGCAAACAAGTGGCACATAGGATAGACTTTTAACTAACCTAAATGCAATGTAGGAAAAAGCAAAAAGTAAAAAAGAAAGAAACAAAAAGCACTACAGAGGTACATACCTGTGTTCCTTTCACTACTCCTCCAATATGCTTCCACCATAGGCCCACGATTCCACAACGTTGAAACCACTCGTGCACGTTCTAACATGCACTCCACCACCAATGCATGGTTATGCAGATTTGAACCACCTGTGTGTGGTTCACCAGATACTCCATCATAAGTGTGTTGTTCCTCAGGTCTAAAACTATAGATATATAGTTTTGTGGTGATGGGGCCGAACAACAACAGGTCTCGAATCCATCAATCCGAGATCAAATCTTCGCACGCTTACAACTTTTGAAACCTGTAAATCATCAAAAATACAGATCAATAAATTATATCAAGCAAGGTAAAAATAAATAGGACCCTTAAGGGGTCCCATCGTGATTGCCATCTTCTATAACAAAAAGAACTGAGCACAAAATAAAGATAAAACATAGAGAAAGACAAATTGCCAAAATTGCTTTGTATATTGATTTTTCTTGATACAGTGTTACAAATGTATTTTGAATTACCCTAAGTGTGTTGGGGGTAATGTTACAATGTTATTTATCTCTGTATGATAAAATTCTTTTGATGATGGAATGAGGATCTTCCAAATCTTCATAGGGATGTGTGCTCTTCGTTCTTCAGCTACAACTCCAAGGGGTGAGTGGGCTTTGATATCCAATGCGGGACCACTCTAGCTTTAGCAACTTCTCCAAAGTACTTGTCTCCTACACACATGAAAACCAAATGAAGGTCAGTAGCACCTGCAAATTAAGATATAAAAATGATGCTATAGAACCCTAACTAGATAATCATGCAACACAAAAAAATAGAAGAAAATGAACTATGAGCCTTGCTGAATATAAATTTATTGATTGGATTTTTGTGTTGTACTTGGATCTGAGAAACTGTGTGCATGCAGTGGTGACTATTAAATCACACACGGGTGATGGAAAAACCGTGTAGGTGTGATTCTGACTGTGAAACTGTGAACGTGCGGTTTGGGCTGAAGGATAGATTACCTAAAAAAATAGACCTATAGGCTTTGGGTCTTGGTTCTCCTTGGGATGTGTGGAGATATTTGATATTATTTTGGCAACCTGGTGGTGCTAATGTTTAGCCTCCTTGATTTGGTAGGGTGAAGGATCTTTTATAGGCTCCTTATAATTTTGGAAGGAAATGAGAGGTGACAAGCTAGGATTTCCAAGTGGCAATTCTGGGCTACCAAATGGAGGGAGAAGTTAGAATCAGTCACCCAGAGTGCCTCACTTAACTGGGGTGATGTGGCTACAAGTGGAGTGTTATGTGGAGGGCTACCCCATGTGAAGGGACAAGGGGGACAAAGGTGTATGAGATGTGGTAAGGTGGGGTAGTGAGGTGGCTAGGACACATGTCTAGTGGGTAGGCAGGGTATCCTAGGCTAATTTTCTAAATTTAATAAATCTGGAAAATAGGATAATGTGTAGTATTTTACATACCTAAGTCTAAACTTAGGCATATAAATTATTATGTAGGATTTAATGTGGGGTGGCAAATATTGACTTCGTGGATGACCAATTTTTGGTGTCTACACAAAGGTTATTGGGGACATCAAAATCTAGCCTCACAAAATCAAGCTCTAATAGAAGCCAACCTAAAACTCCAAATTCCACTTCAATCGAAATGCACCAAATCAACCATTCTCTAAACCATCGCAAACCAATAAAGTGGTAGCAACTTCTCCAGCCTCTTCATCAATCTCATGACATCCTCCCCCACAACAAAAAATATTTCAAATAACACACCTCCTCTGTCTAACCCTCAACAACCTCACGATATTCACCCTCAACTTCCTGGGAAAAATTTAACTCCACTCTTCAAACCATTGCCAAATCTATTTTAGAGGTTGTACGATGTAGGTCATATCACCTTACCTAACATTAGACCTATTGTTGAGGATATGATTGTACCTTAGGCTTAATTATAAGCCTAAGTTATTATTATTTTATTATTTCCTATTTCTTGCACTTTGTATTCACGTGAGGTATAGTATGCCCATGTTGGAAATAGGTTGTTAAGTTGTTGGATGTTTAGTTAGCTATTAGAGTGGTCATTTGTCTTCTAGCAGTTAGTTGTCATCCTTGATTAGCAGATTGTTATCTGTTAGTTAAGTGGTTGACCATGTTTGGAAAATTTTTGTAACCACTTAACCTACATGAGTTCTTTATAAGCTTATATATTTTATTACCACTAATGAATAATAAAATTTACATTTGAGTTCCATATCAGTGGTAATTAGAGCCAAGGATAAATTTTGCAAGAAGGAGGGCAAGTTGCCACTTCTTTGCTAGGTGTCTAGTTGAGTTTTACAGCTAGTGCATCAGATCCTAGGTAGGTTCTTGTGTGAAATTGACTTGAAGCCAACCACATCATCAATTTATGAAGCTCAGGATGTGGTAGAGGGAAAAAATTATCCCTGCATCAAATACCTCTAGAAAAAACCAGAGGGTAACCAAACTTACCATGAGAAAGGCAAGAATATTTTTTTATTGGAGGAAATTTTATTTGCTTTCAAGATCAGAAGATTAGTTGCATATATTTGAAGGGCAATTGCTGAATTGAGGCCAAAATTATGGCCAAAAAGAGGCTTCAGTGTTTCTTTCTAAAGGGTGCACAAGCAAAATTTTGGTGCACAGAATTTTGAGAAAAATTAGGCTCAAGAAGATTTTATAAGAGGTTTTGGGAGAGATTTTTTCCTAATTTGTGTTTTAATTTTTCTTCTCCTTTCCAAGCTGGTCGACCACTTTATTGACCAGCCACCCCAGTCGACCGACCCCCCTACTGATCGATAGAGGTTTGGGCAACCCTTGCCCACCTCCTCCCTCACCCCCTTATTCCTTCCCTTTTCCCATATTGCCTCCACCCTATTCTCCATAATACAACTACTTGCTACTTGCGCATGACAACACATTGGCATCCTGTAGACCACCAATTTTTGGTTGACCATATGAATGGTGGGACACCGCAAGCCACCCCCAGTGACAAACAATAAGGCACTTCCCTGCATGATACTGTGATGGTTTATTGTAGACATAGGAGCAGTGGAGAAGCACATAGTGGATGAGGTGATCCCTAGTGCATACGAACTAGAAATTATTTATAGGAGGTGAAAAGTGACACATGAAAAAGCATTGGTTTCCATCGATCGCTTGCTAGGTATCTTTGATTTTGAGCAAACTAGTGATGGCCAGGGATAGACACAACTTGTAGCAGATTTTCACAACATAGGCATGTTTAATTACAAATTATGAGCATCAGACGAACAAAATATTTACTTGGTCCTATAAGGTTTTAAAATATCCAATATCGTGCAACCCTAAAAATTTTTCCCATTCAACTTGAAACACATGGTAGATTTTAGGTACGAGATAACAATTTATTGGAATTTTGCAACATCTAAGCGATTTCTTGGTGACTACAATTTTTTAGTGTCATTCTTGTTTACCGTGTAAATAAAGGTCGATGATAACCGACAAAAGGAAGAAATTCCAACCTTAAACCCTAAGGCACTATCAATCCATAGACAAGTGGTCGATTGATAGGAGTTTTTAGAATCTAGAAATAGACCATTCAGAAACAAAAACATGGTGATTCTATCATTTTGCAATTTTTTGGTAGCCTTGTTTTGTGGAGGTTAGAATTTAGGGCATGTTCTACTACTTTTGACATCGCCAAGTGGTTTTGACGATGTTAGTTGTTTGAAAAGTGCAACTGTATTTATAGTTTTCGTCCCAAATTTCCCACATTGATGGTAAAAGAGGGAAATAAATGCACTTACATGCACAATAGGAGGTGACCACCTCTCAGTGGTCACCCTTATCGTGCTCACGCGTGGTAGCACCTAGTGGTTGGGTGCACGACCTTCAAGGCCATCATTGAATTTGTGTGTGTGGTTTGGTCAGTGGATGGCCATGTTCCTTGTTGATTTCTCAGTTCAAATTTAAAATTACATGTGGTTTGGCCAATGGTTAGCCATTGTCCCTTGCTAATTTCATGGTTCAAATTTTAAATCTTGTAGGGACCATGCAATTTAAACCATTTTTTGACACAGAGGACAATTTTTTTTGCCACCAAAAGTAGTTGCTGCCCATTTTCAAATTTGAAATTCCAAAATTTACCCCCAAAATCTGGAAGGTGATATTTTTGAACTTTTATGCAATTTTGGTCAAATTTCAGCAATTTCTTTCAATTTTTGCAAATTTTAGCTTGAGTTTTTGTAAATTTGACCAATTTTATCTGCCTCCAAAATCTAAATTTTTGCAAGTTAAGGCTAATTTTTTCAAAATTTAGTGCTATTTTTGTAATTACAAAATTGATTTTATTTTGTAAAAAGTACTATAGTAGCCCATTGGAACGCAAAATTTTGTAAAATCTAGGGACATTTTTGCATTAGGAAAACCGTCAAATTATTCCTAAAGCCTAGATAGTTCTTACAAAATATTTTGTAATCCTCCTAGTTTGGCATATACACACAATCACATAGCTCAAGACCTCAAAATAAACATGGAAAACCTTACTGTTGCAGTAGATATTTTTGCAGATAAGGTAAAAGATATTGTTGGTGATATCAAAATTCATCACAATCATGCCAACAAAGCTAAATGTAAGGTCAAATTGTATGATGGATCAAGGGATCCTGATGTCTTGTCTACATGGATTTTAGATATGCAAACTTGTTTGTCTATGCCTTTGCCACAATCAAACTCAAAGGCTTAGCAAAAGTTTTTTTTGATGAAAAAAGCAAATTTATATTAATTTAAGATAACCTTTACAATAAAAAAAAAGTAGGTGGGTCAACACACCCCATAGGAAATCAAACTAACCCTCATTGACAAGGGTTAGTAAACAAAGCTGCCAACAAAACACAAGTTTACCAATCATGACCATTATGCCTTGGCATGTTGTCTTGCATAAAATGCTAGTGATTATGGTATGGGAATCAATCCCTCTACATAATTATTAAGGCCTTTAGTACCCACATCACTCCAACCAACAACTGGCCCAGGAGAAACTGGTTGAACATCATCCCACTCCCCATACTGGTGGGATGAACAAGCAATGTCAACATTAGGATGCTTCCTAACTAGTGAGGGTTGAGACCAATGCCTATATGTGAGAGCACTTCTTGCATATGACAGAGGCCTACGGTGAGAGCGAGATTGAAAATGCTCTTGAGAAGAGCGCTCTGTGGGGATCTGATTGACTATACATGGAGCATTGGCCCAATGTTCCAGAAGAACATGTAACTTTGTTGGCTTGAGTACATATCTATAGCCACATGTCATTAAAAACTTCTAATTTGTTAGCATGAGTAAATGTGATAGAAGGTATACACTATTTAAAAATAATTTTGTTACGAGCCTTCCAAATATGAAAGAGTAGGCTAATCCTAAAAATTTGCCACACTTCAAAAAGTGGAAAAGACAAAGTAAAAGAGTCTCCATGAAGAGCTTGTGGCCAAGAAACTCTTGCAACTATAAATTAGGAAAAAAAATAAAGAACCCATTCCCAATATTACCTAGATATTTTGCAGTTCCAAAAGAGGTAAATACAAGACTCAGGAACACCACAAAAAGGATATTTAAGATAAGGAATTCTAAGGTGCTTCAAATGTTCCCCCAAGGGAAGTCCTTGACATAGCAAGCTCCATGCAAAAAAATATTTCTTGGGCTCAACATAAGTAGACCAAACAAAAGTTTTAATTGTAGAAATACAAAGCCATAATTCTACCATGACTTGGAAAGAATTGATCCAAATTTTGAAAAACACATTTTTTCCACCAAATTACCAAAATGACCTCACAACCAAGTGGTATAGATTGAGGTAAGCCTATAGTATGTTAGTTGCTAACTACATTTTCCAATTCAATAGGCTAAGGGTGCTTCTTGGTGTGAAATATTCATAATAGGATTTGATTAACAAGTTCATGTGTGGATTGCAAGATCAAATTTTTAGGGAAATTAAGTTCATTGTTTTCCTCACTTTGGATGTGGTATTCAAGCATGCGATTATCATAGAGGAGCAAGGTGGTGCTTCTCAAAGATCTCGATAGGACAATAGTTTCAAAGGAGAAAACCAACATCAACAAAATGTGAAGAACACTTCTCATTCTTTCCCTCATTCTTCTTCTCCTTCCACTTCTCATAAAGCACATTCTTCTTCTTCTCACTCTAAAGATCCTTATTCTTAAATGTATTGTGATTTTTGTAAAAATCATGGTCATATAAAATCTAAATGCTTTAATTTTGAAACAATGAAGAATAAGTCCCAAATTATACAACCTACAACTGAGGAACCATGTGATGGTCCCATTGTAACTACAGGTACAGAAGAAGAATATCCAACTTTAAAGGGTAAACTAAACAAAGTTACCCTTATGACAAATGTTTTGGTACAAGGGGGTCGTGACCATTTGTTTGTCACTGGATCCCACCTTACACATGATTTTTATGTGGATTATATCATAGATAACGACTCGTAAAAGAACTTCATCATGAAGTGCATTGTAGAGAAGTTGAAGCTTCCCATAAAGCCACATCACCAATCCTATGCACTTGGGTGGAAGGATGTAGACTCCACATCTAACATCACACACACTTGCACCTTGAATTTTGCTTTTGGTGATAAGTTTGTGGACAAAGTAAGATGTGATGTCACAAATATGAATTGTTGTGGACTATTTCTTGGTAAACCCTATCAATTTGATAGGAATGATGTATATCATGCTAAAAATAACACATACACATTGGATTTGCATGTGTAGCCCAAAAATTCTCGCACTCCTTTCCTCAAGGCTGATGGATCCGTGCCTTAGAGGGGAATGGGAGAATGGGTGGTCTACACCTCAAAAGAGAGGTACTTAATCATACCTTCTATATATGGTGATTTTTCAACGAATGGATTTTGGGTTCACCAGGAAACATTTATGGCTATTTTCGAGCCTAGGTTTTGGGATTTGTTTTGATGGGTTCTTTTTAATAAAATCACATGTACCTAAGTTTTGGCCAATATGCAAACTAAACTAAGCTACATGCACTTTTAACTTCAAATGTAGACAAAAGAATACATAAAATAGAATGTATAAATTGATGCAATACCTATGAAGAGATTTTAAACCTTACCTATATCCGGATGTCTAATGTAGGTTCTAAAATTTGTAAGTAGTCTAGTTTCATATAGTGCAGAGCAATATCATATTATGATTTTGCAAGATCGTATTATGATCAGCGAGATCGTATTTCGATCACAGACAGACAAATACGATTTTGATAGAAGACAATAAATGCATGGATAGAGGGTAAAGAATAGAGATGGATGGTCCTATTTATATTTTCAAATATGGTTATGATCTACTAAACACTACTGAACAATAATAATAACAGATTTTGACAAAAAAATGCATCTAATTACCTAAAACATGCAATTACATGAGATTTTAGGTGAACTCCAAGAATGCAGATGATTTAATATAATATATCCTATGATAAAATACTAAATGGAATGTAAATCAAATGAAGAAAGAATAGAATATGTAAACCAAAACTCGGAGTTACCCCCAAGAAAATTGCAGACAATATCATAGCATTTTGGGTGAGATCGTATCCTAAACTTGCACGTTCGTACTACGATCACACTATCGTATCCTCTGATCTACGATAAAATCCTCCGATCTTGCAAGCAAATAACAAAATAACGAGCGCTAGAATGCAAAATTAAATTAATTTTTCCTAAATGCAGAGAGCCAAGAAAATTTTCGAAGGGAAGGGTATGATTAAATAGGTAGGGAGGAGTGTCTAGAATAGGGAGGAGGGTAAATTTGTTAAAATTTACTCTATGCTAGGCGGATCCGATCCCGAATTTCCTACGCAGTTACATAGACGGAGACAAAAAGCCGTTTAACTAACTTTATCATTTTATTATTTTTAATTTTTTATTTCTAGGTAATATCATATTACGATCATCAATATCGTATTACAATCATAAAGATCATATGCCAAAATTGTATTACGATTTCGGAGGTCATACTACGATTTTGTTGATCGTAGTATGATCTTGTTAGCCTGGACATGTACTTAGTTTTTTGGTAGTTTGAGGGGTCAAACGATGTCAAAATTGGATATATAATATACCATTGGAAAGATCTTTTTGAGCCCTATCCAATGGTATAAAATTTGAGAATAATTGAGATGATTTGATAGGGTAAAAATTCTCTTGAATATGACCTTAGTTTTATAGGAGGAAAACTAAGGAAAGTGAGTCAATTTTTCATGTCTACATTTTGCCCCCTCTTTGGCGTATTTATGAACAATAAATGCGTCAAAGAAAAGTGTAGACACTTGAGTAGAAATGATTATGATTTTACATGGGAAAAAAATGAAGTAGATGGTTTAGAATGAATAGTTCATGTGAAATTGATGTTTTAGAAAAATAATTACTAATTTACTGACTAGGATGCCCCCTCGAGTTTTTACACCAAATTCTATATTTGGTGGAAAACTCAAAATTTTATGATATATATTGATCTTCTTTGTTTTATGTGACTTTGTGTGATTTGATTTATTGGATGATTTTATTACATTTGCTTATGATGGTTGTGTTACATAATTTCTTGTAATCATGCTTTGATTTTTGAACATTTATGATCATGCTTAACATAAAAGAAAAATGATTTTGTAAAATGTGTTTTGAAAGACAAAAGATGTTTTTGTGTGATGATAGATTTGATGGATTAGCAATGAACCTCAAAGGATGTTGTGCTATTATATGACCATTGGTGGAGATCAATGCTCGCTAGGTCATGAAGCGGATCTTGTTGTGAGGAAGTTTTGTATTGCTAATACCAAAATATTATGTGCTCAAGAATAATCTTAAGGCTTTTTGATGATGAAAAAAAAAAGTTTGATGTTGTTTTGGGAAAATATGTTTGAAATATATGTTATGAGAAAATAGAATAAATTTAAGCATGAAAATTTGGGAAAGATGATTTGCACTAGGCATAAAATTCCTAGGTGTGATAAATATGGAGGAAAATAATTACTTAGGAACTATACCATCATCGCGAAAATAAAAATGAAATGTATGATGATATGAAATTATTTGTTCTTTTTAAAATGCAAAGTAATGTAAGATAAATCATTGTGTCACATGTTCCAAAAATATTATGTAATTTTTATGAAAATATATGGAAAAATTTTGGGCATGAAAATTTAGAAAGATGACTTGCGCTAGGCATAAAATTCCTAAGTGTGAAAATTTGAAGAAAAATAGTTACTTAGGAACTATACCATCATCGCGAAAGTCAAAATGAAATGCAGGGTGATATAAATGTTTTATTTTTGCACTATTATAATTGTTCTATGATGATAAAATAATTTGTAGGAACTAATGCAAAGGATTGAAATTAATTATCTAACAAAATTCCAAAGAAATATTTTAACTTATTTCCAAGACAAATTCAAATTTATCTAGAACGAGCGTGTGAAAAGTGAGTTCATTATTTGTTTTGATTGTCATGATGATAAAAAATCTCTCAAGTAACAAATGTGTGTGCTTTTATGAAGTTAATTTACCGATTTTGAGTAAGGTAATGATAAAGCAAACTTTGAATGAACCAATGTGTGTGCAAGTGAAGAGTTCATTTGACCATGATTTTGTGCATGCATTGGTACTGAACTACTATGTAAATCAAATTACCAAAAGCTAGCTAATCCAAATGTGGACATTGGTCTGTACAAAAGAAAAATTACTAATGTGACAGACATATCACCATGTGAAAATGAATTACCCAATGTCAAGCAAGTTGGGCACAAATCACCTGTTATGGGGTTTACCTCATGGTTTTCGAATAACTGAGAAATTCCAGGGATTCAAGTTCAATACTCCCTTATTTTCTTCATATTTATAGGATAGGGATTTCTTGTTCATTTATGAACAAGGGGATTTTATTGCTTTGGAACATTTTTCTTGTTTTTCTCTTTTTCTTTCTTTTTCTTTTTCTTCGGGATACTTGCTCAGATTAGACGTGGAGCAAGGGATTTTATTCGGGTAGGGAGGAGCTTGTCCTTTTGCCAATTTCTCAATATTCTAGACCATGCACATGATAGGATAGCAAGGGAAACTTTTTACTTAAGGTATTAAGATGTACTATGTAGTATCACTTTCGAATTTGCAACAAATCATTTTAAGATATGAAAGTGTGCTCTTGGTTCAAAAAGTAGCAAGATCATTCACAATACTCAAAATTATTTAATGAAGTAATAGTGTTCTTTGGTACAAGAGAGATTTATAATCAAAATAATAAAATCCAAAACTTATTAATTATGTGAATTTTAGTGCATGGTTCAAGATAACTTTTGAGTTTATTTGAAATAAAATAAAATATAACTTGAATTTTGGAAAACAACACACACACTAAAGAAAATAATTTGAAATATTTTTGGAAACTTGTATGTTTTATTGATTTTTTTATTCTTTTGGTTGGTTTTTGTGATTTGATAAAATTGATAATATATACAAAATATATATACACTATACAAGGTGATTTGTGCATAAAGCATTTCTAAGGTGGCTTCAAAATCAAAGGAGCTTTTGAAGGATCACTTGGTTGTGATGAAGGTAATTGAAGTTGATTTGTTGATGTTTGATATTGTTGTGATGAAGGATGATGATCAGATATAGATGAATAAAGGTGATGAAAAAAAAGTGATAAAGAGGAAAAGAATAGAGAACTTGATGTGATAATGATAAAGAAAGAGAGAATGAAGAACAAAAGGTGATGAACAAAAGGTTTCAATGATGATAAAGAGGAAGAGAATAAAGAGTTTGATGCAACAATGATAAAGAAAGAGATAATAGAGAATACAAATTCCCTATGAATGGAAGATTTGCAAAATTTTAAAGAGGGATATCTTAGTTGGGGGATTAGCCCATTGTTGTTGAATATTGGAGGAGACTTTAGGTTGAGATTTCAACATTAAGAGATATCATTGGTTGAATTTTAAAGAGACTTGTTGTTGTATCCTCATTTGGATTGTTCTTCAAAACTAAGAGAGGTTTTAAAGGTTGGTTGGATGAAGAATTTAATTCTTGTTTATCAAATTGAGTTGATTGAACTTGAGGTTGCTCACTTGTAGTTTTTGTTACATTATTAGTGATATCATTGTGATGGGACACATTAGGATGTAATATTTGATTAGTTTCTTATTGTTGATGCTTGATTAGTTCTCTTGGGATTTTATCAATAATTGGTTCATTATCTCTTTCTTCTTGATTGTGAGTAGAATGATGATGAATAGATTGTGAAGTATGATGTGATTGCATGGTAGGATTGGAAGAAGAAATATTTCCTTGTTGAGATGAATGTGTTGTGTTGAAAGAAGAAGGTTGAAATGGTTGTGATTGCAATGATGATAAAGAAGAATTACATGTGGATTGAATAGCTTGACATGAATGTTTAGTGGGAATAATACCACTATTATGAAGAGGTTGAGGTGAATAAGTGTTTTGTAGAGAAGAATATGGTGGTGATTTTTTATTCATTATTTGAGTTTGTGATTGAGAATTTTGGTTTTGAGTTTGTTGTTTAGTGATGGTTCCAATAGTACCCACAATATTATTATTATGCAAATAACTAAAATGTGGCCTAGCATTTACTACTTGTTCATTTGAAAGTACTTGTTGAGATGATGGTCGAGTAGTTACTCTTCTTGGAAATGGTTCTTATGGAACAATTAAATCCATGATAGGAGTGATTGGATCTGATTCATACTCAGAATTATTTGAATTATTTGAGGTAATTTCTAATTCACTTCCTGTTTCACTTTTTGTGTCACTTTCTAAAGGTGTATTTTGACAACTTCTTAGAGGTCTAATAGTAACTAGGGATTCAGTAGTTACACATGGTTTTGGCAAGTTTTGATGAGGTAGAAAACTACTAATAGTTCCCACATATCGAGTTGGATGGGGAACATTATGATGTTCTACTTGATTTACAACTTCTTTACCATGCTTTGGTAAAGGGTGTTGAAAAATATCCAAATTTTGATTTGCATTTTGATTTTGAGATTTTTGGGTATTATTTTGAGCATCTTTTGGCAAGAATTTTTCTACTTCCATTTTCCATTGTTAATTAGATCTTGTATCATGTGTTTAAGTATTTTGCATGAGTTTGTTGAGTGACCATCAGTTCTATGAAAGTTATAATGTAAATCAGCTATAAATCCAACTATAGTTGTATCAGGTTGTCTTATTTCAGGCAACCATATCAAACCTTGTTCCAATAGTTGAGGTAAAATCATAGTTAAAGGTTGATTTAATCTTGTAAATTCTCTTGGTGGTTTATCAAGGACTTTTAATACAAACTTTCTTCACAACTTATGCAAGATTAACATTTGAGTTGTTTCTACTGTCAATAACTCCATCACCTACTACTTGTTTATTCTTATATTGATTCTTAGAATTTTTATCTTCATATTTCTTCTTAAATTGACCTCTTCTGATAAGGGCATCTTCTACCCTCCTTTCTAAATCAATGGCTTGATCGAAGGTGGTTACTATAGTAGTAGAAAGTTCATAAGATAGTTGTTCTTGTAAATTACCTATGAATATGTCTAACATTTCACGATGAGGTAATGCAAAATGTAATTTTCCTAGGAGTTATCTCCACTTAGCCAAGAATTCAGCAAAACTTTCATATTTTCCTTGTTTCAAGTTGTATAAATATTTAATAGTCACATGCCTCTCTATGTAGGCACTAAATTTATGGACAAACATTTCCGCTGTCTCCTCAAAATTCCTTAGAGAATTAGTGGGTAACTGATAATACCACTCTAGAGCCATGCCTCCAAGACTTTTAGGGAACATATTTAGCAATAACAAGTCATCATGAGAAACATCATGACATGTTGTCCTAAACATACGAAGATGCTCAATAGGGTCTTTGGTTCCTTTATATATCGGGAGGACCGACATGGGAGAATGCTTAGGATAAGGTTGAGCTACCACAATAGGATCCAAAAGTTGACTACACATCTCTCGATAATTATATGAGGGATGGTAGGGATCCATTTGGTCTAGACAAGAAGCTAATTGTTTAACCATGGCTTCAAGTCCTTGTGTTGTTGTCCACCAAACTGATTTGTTTGCATCATATTATTATGTCTTTGATAATAAGTTGGTGTTGTTGTGTGAATATTCCCAACTGAAATACTATTATGTAAAGTGTTTGCAGGAACTACATTTTGTTGCGTTTGTTGATAGTTGGTATTTTGTACTTGTTTAACCTTTTGTTGATTTGATATTTGTTGATTAAGATCTTGAGTGAACATGGATGTGAATGGTTGATTTTGTTTTTTAAGATTTGTTTTTGGGTTGTTAGCAACAATTTTGGATGAGTGTGCCATTGATTTTTGAGCATTTTGATTTAATGGTATCATATTTTGATTAGATGTTCCTGCTTGATTATCATCTTGATCTTTCAAATTCATGTATGATAATGGATTTGTATGTATTCGAAAAGTAGTTGCTAAGGCTGATTCCATAGCACCTTCTCTTGAATTATCAATTTGTACTACTTGATTAAACTCTTCTATGTGGTTTTTTATAAATTAGGTAAATTTGCTAAGAGACTCAAATTTAACATTTCCTTTTTCATCTAATGTGGGCTCATTAGGATCTTCTATTTCATCTTCATTATTATTCTCTTCATCTTGTTCTGAAATTCTATCATCTTCTATTTGAACTCTATCATCATAGTTTTCTTGATCTTGTTCCCCTATGTAATCAGATTCTAGTTGCTTACCACTTATCAAAATTCTAGGCATTTTGTTTTAACACCTATGCTTACAACTCTTCCTATGTTGAAATTTAATATCTATGGAATGAAAATGTGCAAATTTAAATTAATGATCTTTTTGGTTTTTGTTTTGTTTTATATGTTTTGTAATTTTTATGATTTTTTTTTTGTGTTTTATAAATCAGAAAGATGCCTAATGTTTTTCACGTCGGGTTCACCAAAGAATGTAGCCCAAAAATTCTCGCACTCCTTTCCTCAAGGCTGATGGATCCGCGCCTTAGAGGGGAATGGGAGAATGGATGGTCTACACCTCAAAAGAGAGGTACTTAATCGTACCTTCTATATATGGTGATTTTTTGACGAATGGGTTTTGGGTTCACCAAGAAATATTTATGGCTGTTTTCGAGCCTAGGTTTTGGGATTTGTTTTTATGGTTTCTTTTTAATCAAATCACATATACCTAAGTTTGGCCAATATGAAAACTAAACTAAGATACATGCATTTTTAACTTCAAATGTAGACAAAAGAATACAGAAAATAGAATGTATAAATTGATGCAATGCCTATGAAGAGATTTTAAACCTTACCTGTATCCGGATGTCTGATGTAGGTTCTAAAATTTGTAAGCAGTCTAGTTTCATACAGTGTAGAGCAATATCGTATTACGATTTTGCAAGATCGTATTATGATCAGTGAGATCGTATTTAGATCATAGACAAACAAATCTAATTTTGATAGAAGATAACAAATGCATGGATAGAGAGTAAAGAACAGAGATGGATGGTCCTATTTATCTTTGCAAATATGGTTATGATCTATTAAACACTACTGAACAATAATAATAATAGGAATTGACAAACAAATGCATCTAATTACCTAAAACATGCAATTACATGAGATTTTAGGTGAACTCCAAGAATGCAGATTATTTAATCTAATATGTCCTATGATAAAATGCTAAATGGAATGCAAATCAAATGAAGGAAGACCAGAATATGCAAACCAAAACTCGAAGTTGCCCCCAAGAAAATTACAGAAAATATCATAGCGTTCTGGGCAAGATCGTATCCTGAACTTGCACATTCGTATTACGATCACACTATCGTATCCTTCAATCTGTGATAAAATGCTCAAATCCTTCAAGCAAATAACAAAATAACGAGTGCTAGAATGTAAAATTAAACTAAGTTTTCCTAAATGCAGAGATCCAAGGTAATTTACGGAGGGAAGGGTCTAATTAAATAGGTAGGGAGGAGTGTCTAGAATAGGGAGGAGGGTAAATTTGTTAAAATTTACTCTATGTTGGGCGAGATCCGATCCCGAATTTCCTGCGCAGTTACACAAACGGAGACAAAAATTTTGTTTAACTAACTTTATCGTTTTCTTATTTTAAATTTTATTTTTCTAGGTAAGATCGTATTATGATCATCAATATCGTATTACAATCGTAAAGATCATATGCTGAAATCATACTATGATTTTAGAGGTTATACTACGATTTCAGAGGTCGTACTACGATTTTGTTGATCGTAGTACGATTTCGTCAACCTGAACATGTACTTAGTTTTTTGGTAGTTTGAGGGGTCAAACGATGTCAAAATTGGACATATAATATACCTTTGGAAATATCTTTTCGATACCTACCCAATGGCATTAAATTTGAGAATAATTGAGATGATTTGATAGGGTAAAATTCTCTTGAAGTTGACCTTAGTTTTCTAGGAGGAAAACTAAGGAAAGTGAGTCAAATTTTCATGTCTACAACATGATAAAACCTACTTGATACAAAGCACTACACCCACATAAAATTTGATGCTAAGTTGTAGGTAATTTTGTAAGCCATTAATTCAAGCACTTATTTTGGCTCCTACTTGCATAAGTTCCACACATGATGAAGAACAATCACCATAAAAGTCACATGATAAAGATGAAACTTCACTTCCACACAATGAACAGTCACACGAGCTAATGGTTAAGGAAACCATCACTCTCACTCATGAGAAAGATACCAACCATTCTATTGGCATCATTTTGGGTACACTTATGGACACACAACCACTTTATCCATAGAATTTACCTTTGGCTTTGCCCTCTCCCACCATTGCACACATGGAGGAGCAATCTAAGGTCACTTCCTTCATTCAACACTAGCAAAGCCTTCAAGCCAAGATAACACAGGACTTGCAGGAGACTCTAGAGGAGTAGCAGAGAGTGATGCGCAAGCATCACAGTCCTTACTCATATCAGGTTGGAGATAGAGTTTGGATCCCTTTGGATAAGTGATGCTTTCCAGATACACCATATCAGGATCCCCCTTTGGTACCTAAACCTATCATCAACCCTACAAAAATAGTGGTACCTAATCATCAGCTTTCGCTCATTACAGATAGAGTTTTCGAGATGAATATTCATCACACTCAACAAGGTTCTTCCACTTCTTACCTTTTCATCCATCACAATCACTTTCCACACATGGCTCACTGGATTCCTCACCATGATATGGCCCATGACTTTCCACATTTACTGAGAGCATTGGGGTCCAATGATTCTATGGTTAGTAGTGTTGAGGATATGATTGTACCTTAGGATTAATTATAGGCCTAAGTTATTATTATTTTATTATTTCCTATTTCTTGCACTTTGTATTCACATTAGGTATAGTATACCCATGTTGGAAATAGGTTGTTAAGTTATTGGATGTTTAGTTAGCTGTTAGAGTGGTCATTTGTCTTATAGAAGTTAGTTGTCATCCTAGATTAACATATTGTTATCTGTTAGTTAAGTGGTTGGCCATGTTTGGAAAATTGTTGCAACCACTTAACCTACATGAGTTATTTGTAAGCTTATATATTCTACTACCACTAATGAATAATCAGCTTCACATTTGAGTTCCATATCACCTATTGACCCAAATCTACCCAAACCTCATGAGTACAATGAATAGGCTTTCTATGCATACCATCGCTAGTGAGGCCATGATGTAGAGACATAATGCTCCTTCCACGACCTAATACAAAATCTAATTGAGTGAGGTACCATTCAGATATCAAACCCTCTCACACAAAAATCCAAAATCTGGGTATCTATCAGAACCCACTACCAAAACACGGAGGAAAAAATCCCCAAGGAGCCTAATCCAATCCATAAGGCCAATCTAGGTAATTTACTAGTGTCCATCGTGATCCTCCCTCATGCGGAGTGGTTGGCATGATTAACATTACCACTTGTACCCAACGTTATTTGCCATGTCAATATGCGTCCATCCCATCACCCCCTCCACCATTCACTTCTCCTCATTCACCCACTACATCTATCATTTCACCAGCCTTACCACATAATATCATCACTATTCATGGTAGCATAACTCATCATTTGTGCAATGCCCTAGCTAGACTGTCCATTTTTTATTTATTATATAATTCCCAATCTCATCACAATGCGTTAAATGATATTTGTTGTGGCCATTGCACAACTTACCCCAAATTTGGGAACCCACCTTAAATTTTGAGGTTTTTGGGAATTTTGGTTTTATTTGAGTGATAATTTTGATAGGTCCCTACCCATGAGTTTGCAATGTAGATTCCAAGGTTCATTGTTGGGTAGTGTCTTCTTGTCTTCTTCTAAAATATCTAGGATTTGGTTAGGTTTAATGGGCTTATTTTATTTTCAAGGTTTTAATGTTGGTTAGGTTTGTAATGTTTTGGTTGATTTTAATGTTTGAATTAAATTAATCCAAACGTTCAAAATTAATTAAATTTAAAATAAATAACAAGAAAAATACAAAAAAATAATAAAAATAAAAGCAAAAGTAAAATTATTTCATTTTAATGAAGCTTAAAGAGTTCATATTCATTTAATAAAATATGGTGAATGAAAACATGGGGGATAAGCAATAACTCCCATTTTTTATGTTGAATTGGTTGATTAAACATGCTAACCACCATATAAAGGATAAAGTAGGAAGTAGGTCATTCACATATTTTTGTTTTATTATTTTAATTATTGATTGTATTTTTGTTTTGTTATTTTAATTATGTTTTGTCCTTTTAAATATTGATTGTGTTATGGTATTGTTTGATGTAGAAAATTATTGAGGTTACAAAGAATGAGTTACTCCATGGCGGACGATGTGTATGCGATGTGGAGTCAAAAATGTGGCAATGACAGACAGTGACTCAAGCATAATGAGGCCCAATGTAGCAGGTGATGTGGTGAATAAATACAAGAATTGCAGATAGCCAAATAGGCTCGAGCATGTAAAGGAAAGGAGACCACTAGGCGGTGATAAAAATATGATATGCTGATTTATCCTTTTGAATCGTTGGGAGCCCACTATACCCTATGTGTGGGACTAAAGCTAGTTGGAGTATTGAGAATAATTCATGATTTCATGACTAGCCGCAGATGAATTATTCGATTAATATACTGGCATCCCTTGGGTGATATACCCATCATATGTACTGGGTAGCTTATCAGGTGCGTACATCGATTTTACCAAGAAAGAAGAAGTTAAGTGATGCTATTTGGTGGGCAAAATATTTGATGAAATACTGGCAATCATCTACAGCCATGCAGAATGAGAGGCTAGCTAATCAAAGAGTGGTGGTATGGAGTGCATGTTTAACCCCAATGCTAGGTAGAGATTACCTTACTATGGTCTCGTGTCAATGTGTAGGTCAAATGAGTACCTAAGCTGTTTTGACGTTACACAACAATCCTTAATAGTGGGTGAGCGTAGACGTTTGCCAAGATTATTACATAATGAGTTGGATGGGTAATCTATGATTTTTATTACCATATTCCTGAGTGGCTTCATTGATTTATAAAAGAGTTACCAGAAGCATTTCGAAAACAAAATAATTAATTACTCAACATTGGTTACATGAGAAGGTAAAGAAATAAGCAAACATTGAAAATGGAGAAAATTGAAGTGATATTCCAGCAAGGTTTGGCATCTACCAGTCATTACTGTAAAACCATATGCCATGAAGATGATATCAATTTCACATCCCAAATAGGTGTTGGCATAGATAGCATACAGCACAGGAGCAGGTAACACTCTGTGTTGGAAGTGTTGGTCGTCAGAAGTAGTTTAATGAAATATCAATCTAGTGGAACATGAAAGCTTATTTCTTTGGAGTGTGCATTCATGTTGGTTGGATGGATCATCATCACCAATAGTGGGGAAGAAGTCGTGCTTTATATTATAAAATTTAAAGAGTTTATCTGAGCTTATGGTTTGCTTTTCATGACTTGTCTTCCATTCCATCGAGTGTGCAATTCCAACTATATATATAGTGGACGGTCTGTGCACAAGTGTGCGATTTCTCGATAAACCATCTTCAATAATTATTCCACTTTAGCTTGTGATGCATTCTCATTTTTGTACACAATAATCATGTTATGTTTTCTTTTTCATGGGGTGTTCGCGTATGCTGCTGGTCTCCATTTTTTATTTTTCCATAACTATATTATTCGTCATCTCTTTTATGGTTACAACCAACATCTATCCTTATCGAAGGATGAAGAACTCTAAAATTTATGCCAGCTTTGAGGGGCCTACACATGCACAAATATTTTATCCATTTGTGGGTGGCCAATAAGCACCTGTTCCATAAAAAGGTACTAAGGTGAATGACACACTGGTTTTAATGAGCCAATGGGCACTATGGTAAGCACACGATCATGAAGGTGGCATAAAATGAAGGTGACAGTTATCGTTTAACTATCATGAATAATTTCCACAACATGAAGGAAAAGAAAGACAAAAATAAGGCATTTGGAAAACAAAATGAATGAGGGAAAAGAAATGAATGGTTTTGGTTGGAAGTGTTAAATATCCATTGGAAAACTAAAGAAGGGATTGGAAATTTTTGGAGCAGAAGCACGAGAAGAGGATTGGAAGGTTTTCAAAGCTACTGTAAAACTTGTTTTCTCCCACCTTGTATGCAAACAAAGGTTTTGAATACAATTCATTCTTTATTGCACATATTTATCTCACATGCATTAAGTTTATTTAATGGTGTTTTATGCATAGATATGGTAGCATCATTTAATATTTTTGACGCATGTTTTTAATCCCTCAGACTCTTGCACTTAACCAAATTTAGATTGTGTGGATGCAGGTCTAACCTGGTTTGTTTTTTGTATTCATGATCTTTTTTTTTGCAGAATAGGAGGAATTAATTTACAGTAGTTCTTTGATCGTTTTCCACATTGTGTTCCATATTATTTTATATTTTCATTTTTTTTCTCTAACCCTAGCTTTTGTTATTTTTTTATCTTTTATTTTATTTTAATTTGTTTAAGTTCCATCAAGCACTCAAAGCCCTAAATATTATATTATTTTGCACAAAAAAATTCATTAATGGGGGGTTTTGAAGTAATTAGAGCATCCAAATAATTGTGCTTTTAAGGCTAACTTGTTAAATTATTTGGACACATTCAATTAAGGCAATTTATTTTAAGGTTCCAAAATAGATTTTTGCACTCCATAGGTTATATCATTTTCAAATAAGCTTAACAAAGTTCACATTTTTTAAGGAGTTTTGCAATTTTCAAGTTTTCACACAAGTTCATACTTTTAAAGGAAATTTACAATTTTAAGTTCCACATAAATTCACTTTTAAAAGGGAATACTAAATTCAAACTTTGCACTTTTTCAAGACAAGCAAATTAATTTCATTTCAAGTGAAATATGGAAATCTTAATAACTTCCAAAATTTCATTAAAATGAATCATTAAGGTGCTATTCCAAAGCTACTACATTGCAAAGTTAGATTTTAGTTATTTTTCTTTTATGCTCAAACAGAGCTTAACAAAAGAAGATAAAACTTGTTAACAAAGCAAGATAAAATATGTTCACAAAGCAAGATAAAATGAATTAAATCACTATTCAAGATTCACATTTAAAATTTAGATTTTAGTCTTTTATTTTATGCTCAAAGCAAAGTTTAACAAAGGAAGATAAAATTTGCTTAACAAAAGAAGATAAAATCTACCTAAAACACTTCAAGATAAAATGAATTAAAGCATCATTCCAAGATGGTCATATGAGGACAAATCATATTGCTTTTTCTTTTATTTTAAATTTCATGAACAATAAAGAGCATGGCAAAATCAAAGTAATACCAAAGCACAATCCCCTTGTTAATAGTTACGTGTACCTCTAAGGTATTTCAACACACATTTGGTATATTTTCACAAGCATACAAGCACACATTAAGCAAAAAAGAACCTTGGAGAAATTTTTATTTTTTTGCAAGAGAGAGTTTTACAAAAAAAATTGACTGTGAGTATGATTTTGCAATAGGATAAAATTATCATTCAATAGAATCGGTGCTAGAAGGAAGGCCTCTTGAATGATTTATTTTATTGCTATTGTAAAGGCTTGTTCATTGTTACTTGAAAGGATTATTTGAAGGTATTGGTCTTGAATAACGAGGTTTTGTTGATAGGTGATCAAATTCATTGATTGGAAATTGCTTTAATTGATTATGCATTGATGCTAACATTTTTTAGAATATTTCTTATTGTTATGGTTTAATTGATGCATTGCTAACAAACATTGGTTGTTGTCATTGTTAAGCTGGAATCTGAGGGTATCATTAATAGATATAAGGTTGCAGAAGATACCATATTCCAAAGCCTATATCCTACTCAAAGACACAAAATATCCAAGAGTGAAGCAATTGTTATTCAACCTAGTGGGGTTTCAATTGAACCACCTATTATTCTTGTTCTTATTGTTGTTCCTTCAGTCACCCCACCACCAAATCCAATGGCTGCAAATGCTGCTTGTATGGGAGTGTGCAACACCCTCTTGATATACCAAATAACATAGAGAAATACTTGCCCAAGTACAAACATTATGACAATAGATTAGTGGAGGAACACATTCATGATTTTAAAGATACATTAATTAGAATGCAAGTGGAACATGAATATGTTGCTTGCAGAATATTTTCTTTGACCCTAGATAACTTGGCATATAATTGGTACATCATTATACCTGCCAACTCCATTACTTCCTGGGTCCAATTAGAAATTGCCTTTGTGAATCAATTTAGGTTGCCCATAGATCCTACCATAATTTATCATCAATTTGCTTCTTGTTTGAGGGAACCCAATGAACCATTGAGAATTTTCAACATGAGATTTTAAAAACTCTATTCGAGATTGACTACTCCCTACGCTATCATTGTCGATATTTCCCATTAGATATACCTCAAGGCATTAGATCCCATGACCTCCATGTTTGTTAGGAGGAACCCTTTGGTCACTACTCTTGCTTTAGCATACACAAATGCCATGACTATCGAGCAACAGTTGATGCAAAAAAGTTATGGGATAGTATAGTTACCTACTATAGGACAACTTGGAACATACAATCAAATCCCAATGATAAACCAAGCATTGTTACATCAGACTCCAATGAATGCTTTGCCCTAAAATTAGTTTTATCCTACCATGACCGCTTATCCTTCCACATTCATGTATCTGATTATACCCGCTTATCTGACCACTTCATTACTCTTATAGAATCAATTGGCCACCCAAAAATCCATGGAAATGAATTCTCAAGCCTTGCCTACACTCTTAAATCCAACACCCATGTAGAGTTTGAATCCATTTCAAAATCCAAATATTCAAACTCAAGGCACCTTGCAAAATCAATACATGGTACCAAATAAGAACATTCCAGGTTTTGGAAATCCAACTAATCCTACCACTACTATTATCCAACCTAATGAGCCTGAGTCAAAGGTAAGAGACCTAAAGAGGTTGGTCCGAAAACTAAGTAGTAACATGGTTCAATTACAAAAATAGGCACCACAAAACCCACAATAAAATAGAAACTATAGTTTTTAGAGGAAATAATGGAACACATGACCAGATAATGGGGGTGTACCTAGTCTGGGTGCTAATAAAAATAATGCATCTACTAGTTCTAATCAATCTCATACAATTGTTAATATTTAAAATTTGACTATGAATAACTGGTGTAGGATGCATTCCACCAAAGAGCACAGTGAAAATGAATACCCTGAGTTTTAGAAGATCATAGGTATTTTGCAACATGAGATGGATGATTTAGAATTAGTACCTAATGAGGACTCTTCTCATCAAGCTATTTCAATAAAAGGTAAGGTAACGACATTAATTTTTGAAACTTTTGGTCTCGAAGATGAGGAAGAAGAGGAGGATGATGATCCCATAGAAGAATTTCAAGCCTTTAGGTAGTTTAAAAAGGGGAATCACAACTACCAGTTGATAAGTAAGAGTAAGACCCCAAATACTTCTTCTACTCCAAATAATTCCATTATTCCACTAGATACTAAGGTAAATAATAATCCTACACCTCCATCTTGGATTGATTCATCCAAATCACCACAAAAGGTGCAAAATTTTAATAAAATTGCTTATAACGTTATGGATGATTTAAAGAAAACAAAAGCTAACATCACTTTGTTTGAAGTTGCAAAATCGACAAACCAACAAGATTCCTTGATTAAAGCACTTGGTAAACCAAGAAAACTAATGCTAAGAAAATTATAGAGTCACATTTCATCTTGCAAAAGGAGAAATGAGGGGTTCCTCCCTTCCTTCTAACAATCAGAATTGCAAGAAAGAATTTACACAATTGTCTAGTATATTTAGGTGCATCAGGTAATGTAATTCCTTATGTTACTTACCAAAAATTAGGCTTGAAACCCAATCCTTCAAATAGAACAGTGGTACAATTAGATAAGTCTGAGGTGAATGTGGTAGGCATGCTTCATAACATCCATATTCAGATTTCATTGGAACCTAGAATTCAGTAATACATTGATATTCATGTGGTTGATATTCTTGATAAGTATGGTATGTTATTAGCTAGGGATTGGAGCAAAAAAATGAATGGCTATATGACCATGATTTTTTCACACATGTGGTTACCTTAGAAAGGGGTAGCCAATCAAATCCAAATTGAAAGAGAGCCTAGACTCAAATATTTTATCACAAAGTATAATAGAAAAAATGAAAACCTTTATAATGAGTCTAATTTGGTCATTTACACATTGGATACCAAGTTGGTTATGAATAAATCTAATGTTGAAATTCTATCTTGAGACCTAGTTAATGATGATCATCTTGTTTGGACACTTAAATTTGATGGATCTAAATCCAAACAGGGTAGTGGAGCTGGGGTTGAAATCATTAGCCCTAAAGGTAGGTCTTCTATTGCTGCATTTAGATTACAATTTGTATGTACTTGCAATGCAGCAGAATATGAAGCATTAATTTTTGGAATATAATTAGCTCTGAATTAGAATGTTAAATTTTTGAAAGTCTTAGGGGATTCAACACTAGTTGTTAGGCAAGTAAAGGGGCAATACACATGTCATGATGAAAGGCTAATTCACTACAAAACTAGAGTTAGAGACTTAATAGATGAATTTGAAGCCTTTAAAATTTCTTTGATTTATAGAAAGAGTAATTGTGTTGCAGATTCTTTTGCAGTCGCAACAGGTACGTTAAATCCCATTGATAAAATAAAATTTATTTATTTTTTCAATAAAATTGGTCCCATGCCCTTCTATACCTAATAATGTTAAAAATTTATAGGTATTTAAAAGTGATAGACACATATTTGGATTTGTAACTAACTCAAGTGTTTTTGAAAATCAAATGATTGATGAAGACCAACAGTTACAAGAGGATGAAGATGAAGAAGATGAGGTAATGAAGAGAACTAATGCTATCCCAAAAGGTATTGTCTCACTTGAAAAACTCTTTGATATTGACTACCAAAGCAAAAGGTGCGATAAAATCTCACCTTCAAATGATGCATATGATGTAGTTAATATTAGAAATAATGAAGATTCACATAATGTACTTATTGGGAAAGCATGCACACATCAAGAAAAAGAAGGAATACTACACACACTTAAATATTATATGGATTGTATTACATGGACCTATGAGGAATTAAAAAATTACAATTCAAGAAATTATCATGCATGATGAGCACTAGAAATGCTCATTTTATATACATTCTTAAGGGGCATCATTACTGGTTTAATTAGCATGTGATATGTATTTATTTAACTTGTGCATATAATTGATAGAAAATTTGGTATTATGCTTGACTGGTGTTTTTAGTGGAAACTATGTATAAGTGCAGGGTTTACTACTAATTTGGTGTTTTCTAGTATACACCCCACTTGGACCTGGCAGTATGCAAGAAGGTGCCTTACTCAAGCAGACACCTTACTCAAGTAGGCACCTTACTCCCATACATGGGAGGACTTATGCCTTACTCTCATACATGGGAGGCATCTTACTGATGCTTTACTCTCATACATGGGAGGTGCCTTACTGGTGCCTTACTCCCATACATGGGAAGCACCTTAATGGTGCCTTTCTCCCATACATGGGAGGTGCCTTATTTACACTTTACTCCCATACATGAGAGGTGCCTTATTGGTGCCTTACTCCCATACGTTGGAGGCACCCACATTGGAGACGCCATATGACCAAGTCAACATTGACCAGGTTGACCAAGGGGCTACGAAGGTTGTTGCACGTGAAGACAAAGGGGGATATTTTAATCATGCATTATTATTAAATAGAATAAAGTATTTTTTATTATCAACCGATTGGTTGGTTGACCTTGTAAAGCTCTTAAAGCATTATCTTTAGGATGCATTAATTTAGGATTTGTTTGTTACGTACACCTAAGGATTTTTATATTTATCCTTATGGTGAACGAACATACTTTAAAATAGCAGAATAAAATTTGTGTAGAAACCAATTGTAACTAATCACATTATGTGATTAAAATAGATTGATTTGTTATTGTCATGAGATATAGTTGCATTTTATATAAAGACACGGGCTAGATTAATGAGGAATCAATTTACACAGAAGTTATTTTATATTATTTTCTATATAATTTATTAAGAGTGCAATTCCTCTTATTCAAGCAAGCTCTATGTAGCTAGCCGGGTGGACTATCTGCGGGAGCTTGGGCCCACTCCTTGCAGTAGTCCTCCCCTATTTTATTTTTATTATTTGTTTTCATTATATTAGATTTATTGTTTTATTTCCTACTTTAATTTAATTCAGTTGTGTGTGTGTGTTTATTTTCCCGCACTTTATTTTCAACATTTCATTTCCGATATTGTAATTTATTTATTTAATTTTCCGCACTTAGTTTTATTTGGTTTGGCTGAAATAAAAATATTCAAACATCCCCCACTAAACTAAATAAGGTACAAAAGGATTCATTCCCCCGCACTGTAGGCATATACTGTGCATGACACTCGTAAGTTTACAAACTTACCGGATTGATAATTTATGGAAGAGAAATGATTATTTTTTGAGACATAATTTATGCTCACCATTTTGGCACCGTTTTCGAGGAGTGTCAAAACTGTAGTGTTATGATTACAGATAAAATAAAAATCCCATTTAAATTACTTGTAGATATTTTACCTGAGAAGCGTGAATCCACCAAGGGTCTTGTCACAAGGCCAAAATAGTTTCCAACACAGTCAGAGCCAAATCTCATAGGCAACAGTTTAAACTTACCAGCTTCCTAGGTAAATATGGGAATGAATCTGATGTACCATATTACGTGTAGAAGTAGGAATAAAATGTATTGTTGAAAAATTAGAAAATCAGGCAATGAAGGAATTCCATCACACTCTGAATGGTTTCAAGATATCAAAGAAATAGCACAACCTAGGACTGATATAGTTGAAAATATTTAGGGATGTGTTTGGAGAATTATACCTCCAAAAGCTTAGTTTTAATGATTGAATTTTTTTTATAGGCTTGATGCTTTGCAACATATTGGCAAAATATTTTAATGATGCACGAAAAATGACAAAGCTGAATTTAAAATAACATCTTATTATGGATTATGCTCTTCACTTGTGCTTAAGGCGGCCTGGTGAATCAAAAACTAGCATGTGTTTTAATACTGCTATGCCCTATTTTCTTCAAGTTGCTAGCCCGCAGATAGTCATTTATCAGCCTACACATTTTACCATAATGTTGAAAGAGTTTGGTTGTGAGGCCATGAAGGAAAATACTCTTCTCATGCTACAGCATATCAAACTATTTGATAAAGAAGGAGATGATTTTCAAAAGACTAGTTCAGATGTAGGCATGGGGGATCCCACCTTCATTATTGCCACCAATAGCACAATGAACATTGTTTACAGTGTTCATGGAGAAAAAAAATATAATTTTGCTAAAAATGCTCCAAGTTAAGAGCAAATAAAAAACAAAGTTTTATTTTGCTACTTATTGGAAGAGAGTATCCTCTTTCCCGAGGACCAGCTTGGTCTAGAAGAAAAATGAGAAATCTCCAACTGGTAGCTAAATAAAATAGAGGAGAATTCTGGAAGGAATTGGATGTCAAATATCTACAAGAAGGCCACATGGTTCCTAAGCATGATAAATAACATGAATGGAGCTCATAGTGGCCAAAAATAACAACACATAAATCTCAACGAGGCGTCTCATGAAAGCATCACACCTGAACACCCGACACATGCCATGGATGATGATGGAAATATTTGTTTTTATCCTCACTCCAGGAAATGAATCAGAGGATCGTAGTGCTGCTCTAATTTTGCCTATGAAGGAAATAATTTAGAGTGGGAGATCATTTTGATTTAGATGCATATGTATTAGGGTGGTATAAAATCAATTAAAAAGAGTGACGTATTCAACAACACACAGTGATAAAATAATAAGGCACAAAGGTTAATCCCTATGACACATCTAGAGGGTTAGCACTCTTAGAAAAGTCAAAAGTAGGATTAAAATAATTTATGTGTTGCTAATGAAGAGATGGGTGTTTCAAAGGTTCGAAATTGTGGTTGTCATAAAATCCCATAATAGTGGTACACATATTTCTGCACATAAGGCTATGTAGCTACTTGGCTCAATTACAACCTCCACTTTTTAATGCATAGTGCCAATATTACAGTTTTTACGACAACATTTCATTCTGTAGAAAAAAAATACGTCCCTATACACAACACATTCAACCAAATTCCCAAGGCAGATCAGTGATAGTTCTCCAGCTTGACCACCTAATTTTAAAATCCCCAACTCACATTGTTGCAGTTGATATTTTGTTCTCTTATGCAGATGATGAAAAAAAATAAGCCAAGATATGTCTTGTCATGGCAAAATAAATGAAAAAAAAAATAGTTAGAATTTTATTTTGGCTTTAGTTTAGTTTTTTTATGTTTTGTAGGATAGTGTGAAGTGTGATATAAACAAATAAGGAGATGTCATTGAAGATTTTATGAAGTGAGATTTATACGCGAAGTGACATCGACATGGGGGAGACCCCATACAATACCAATAGTTTTCAGGAGCACATTAATCTTCAGGAAGGCGCCTTACTCCTGAGGCAGGCGCCTTACTCCCAAAAAAAAAAAAATTGGGGGGTGTCTTACTCTCGGTGCCTTACTCCGAAAATTTTAGGAGGTGCCTTACTCCCATAGTAAGGCGCCACAAAAAAAAAAAAAATCGGGAGGTGCCTTACTCCTAAAATTTTGGGAGGCGCCTTACTCCAGAAATTTTTGGAGGTGCCTTACTCCAAAAATTTTGGGAGGCACCTTACTCCCATAGTAAGGCGCAACACACAAAAAAAATTAAAATTTTTGGAGGCACCTTACTCCCAAAGTAAGGTGCCTTACTCCAAATATTTTGGGAGGAACCTTACTTCAAAAATTTCAGAAGGTGCCTTACTCCCATAGTAAGGCACCACACCCAAAAAAAAACATATGGAACATGTCTTGCTTAATGTAAAATTTCTTTTAGTTGCTTTGCAAGAGATCATGAATCGCATGCAAGCTGCAGCCATCCTGAGAGCCAGGGCCTAATAGGCATAGATGTCATGTTTCTTGTTTTTCTTGCTTTCGTGTGTTGCAGGTGAAATGGCCTGATTGTACAAAAAATAAGCATCTTGGGAGACAAGGCCTAAATCGGCTCAACATCCATGAACCTGCATATTTTTTTAGGAGGTAGAAACTTGACTATTTCCATATGGAGAAAATAGTCCCCATTTGGGCATTGGATGTGGGTGTTAATTTTTAGCAAAGGGAAGAGGTACCCACCTCTATTCTTGGATGAACTCTAGTGATAAAACACTAGAAATTTTTTGGAGAGCTTGATCAACTCTGCAATAGTAGACATATCAGTGACTGTTGACTTCTCAATAGTAAGAAGGTACCTTGATGCATAAGAAAGTGCCTTGATCTCATGGGTTTTTGGGCACCTTGATGCTCAAGGAGGTGCCCTAATCTCATGTATTTCTAGGTGTCTGGAGTCTAATAGATATAGATGCTTAACTTCTGTGAGAAGTTATTAAAAAAATAGTTGTGTGGAGAATCTGATGAAAGAAAAGAGTGTTGTAGAAGAAAAGCTGCAAACCCCATTTATACCCAAAAGTGCTTAAACTTCTTCTCCCTAGGATGGGGATGCCGATTGATTAGTGTGGGACCTTATGTATAGAAGGCTGCAGACCTGTTGCATAGAGGGACCTGTTATTGGTGATGAGGGCATCACCAATTTAAGTGGGGGAGGATATGGGTGAACCTGAATCTCCTACAAATAAAATAGGGGAAGAGGGTGAGCTAGTGTCCATATTTTATGGTAGCATGCTGACACAGTACTGGGATTACATGCAGAAAAACCACCAAATTTTCATTCAAAGCATTCAAAATCTGAATTACAGAAGTTACAAATGGCCAACCCCCATTACAATGTATGAACTGCCTCTTATAGCAGACCCGACCCCCTTCGAACATCATTACACAGACTGCAGAGTTTTTTGTAACTGCCCACATGAATGTTCTGTCACCGCCTGCATCCTATTTCCAGGTGCCTTGGATCACCATGGCATAGAGTGGCAGAGTGCTCTGCAGCAACCTACCCATCGACCCTCTAAGCCATCATTCCCAGGAGTGCTCTGTAGCCACCTGTATTTTGCTGCCACGTGCCCTTCTGCAACGACCTCTACAACTGCCTGCCCGTCTGGAGTCGTAAATGACCTATCATGATATTATGATATTTTTGCTTCCTTACTCTCTCTCTCCTCTTCAGTCGTGATATCATGACGTTTTGGCGTTTGGCCTCTATTCTCTCCTTTGGGTCGCAAAACCATGACATGTCACAAAATCGCGACGTCTTCACCTTTCACACTTGTCTTTTGCCTTCGGGTCGTGAAACCATGACATGTCACAAAATCACGATGTCTTTACCTTTCGCACTTGTCTTCTATCCTTGGGTCATGAAATCGTGACATGTCGTGAAATCGTGACGTCTTTGCCTTCCACGCTTGTCTTCTACCTTCGGGTCATGAAACCGCAACATGTCATGAAATCGTGACGTCTTTGCCTTCCGCACTTGTCTTCTACCTTCGAGTCACGAAACCGCGACATGTCACGAAATCATGACGTCTTTGCCTTCCGCGCTTGTCTTCTGCCTTTGGGTCATGAAACCGTGACATGTCACGAAATCGCGACGTCTTTACCTTCTGCACTTGTCTTCTGTCTTCGGGTCACAAAACCGTGACATGTCACGATATCACGACAACCTTTCCCCTTGGTGCCTATTCTCCAAATGTGTCGTGATATCGTGATAGCTTTTCCCCTTGGCGCCTATTCTCCAAATGTGTCACGATATCATGACAACCTTTCCCCTTGGCACCTATTCTCCAAATGTGTCACGATATCGCGACAGCCTTTCCCCTTGGTGCCTATTCTCCAAATGTGTCGCGATATCATGACAGCCTTTCCCCTTGGTGCCTATTCTCCAAATGTGTCGTGATATCGTGACAGCTTATCCCCTTGCCAGCACTTAATTTTTTTTTTTTTTTTGGATGATGCAAGATTGCTCTGCCACCACCGGATGCTCCTGCATCAGACACCTGGGGTGAATTGAGAAGTGACCTTCACTTTTGTTCTGTGTGAGGTAGACCCAGGCGGTCAACCTCTGTCTTCGACAACCAAGTCGCATCTTCTATGGGCCTGCCCTTCTACTTGATCAAATATTCAGAATATTGCCTATTCCAAGTACCTCGGCCCTCACGCGTGTCAAGGACTTCTTCTATATCGTCTGCGATTGGGGTGGCTACTGGAATGCTCCACAAATCCGGGCTTGGGGTCTCACTGCTACCTCCTTCATGATACTCGACCAAATCCAAAATGTTAAAAACGGGTGAGATGTTAAGTTCACTCGGCAACTCCACCTCATATACATTGCCCTAATTCCATTTTCTAATGATTCTGCATGGCCCAAACTTCTTCATCTTCAGCTTGTTATAGGTCTTGGTAGGAAACCTTTCTTTTCTTAGATGGACCATGACAACATCTCCCACTTCAAATTCTTTAGGCCGATGCTTCTGGTCTACCCTAGTCTTCTATTGAGTATTCGTCTTAGTGATCTGCTTCATCACCTCTTCATGCAAACTTTTTAGGTGTTCTGCAAAGTCTTCGACCTCAGCACTACACTTTTCTCTCGTATCCATCCTCCTCAATTTAGAAGCGTTTCTTGGGCTGCTCCCATAGATTATCTAGAATGGAGATTTGTTGGTACTCCTGTTGATAGAGTTGTACACGAATTCTGCCTACGAAAAAACTAAATCCCATCCCTTGGGCTTGTCTCCTACCAAGCATCTCAATAGATTGCTCAAACTTCTATTTACCACCTCTGTTTGGCCATCTGTCTGTGGGTGGTATGCAAAACTGAATTTTAAATCCATCTTTAGTTTCTTCCATAGGGTTCTCTAGAAATACCCTACAAACTTGGTATCCCTATCCGACACAATACTCTTTGGTAGACCATGAAGTCATACCACTTCTTTGAAAAATAAGCCTGCCACATGGACCGCATCACTAGTTTTTTGGCAGGGAATAAAATGAGCCATTTTTGAAAACCTATCAACCACCACAAGTATGGAGTCGTTTCCCCTCTGTGTCCTAGGTAAACCAAGAACAAAATCCATATTGATGTCCTCCCATGGCCTCTCGGGTACAGGTAGTGGTTGATATAAACCAGTATGCTGCCTCACACCTTTCGCCATCTGGCATATTCTAAAACTTTGCATGAATTTTTTCACATCTTGTTGCAATTGTGGCTAGTAGTAGTTTTCATTAACAAGGTAAATGGTCTTGTCTCAACCAAAGTGTCCAGCCAAACCTCCACTATGTTTTTCCTTGATCAAATTCTCCCTCATTGAACTCCATGGAATGCATAATTGGTTCCCCCTGAATAGCATTCCATCTTGGATCAAAAAATTTAACCACTTAGTCTTGTCTAAAGTAACAAGCGCAGAGCAGGCCTTCCAAGCTTCTGCGAAGTCGGGATCTGTAGGGTACAAACCCTTAAGTTCAACAAACCCTACAACTTCCACCTTCATTTCCATCAATAAACATTGCCTCCTACTTAAGGCATCCACAACTCTATTGGAATTTCCGCTCCGGTGCTTCAGCACAAAGGTATAGCTCTGTAGGAACTTAACCCACTTTAGGTGCCTCTAATTTAGCTTTCCTTGACTGTTAATATACTGCAGTGCCTGATGATCAGTATATAGAACAAATTCCTTTGGCAACAAATAATGCCTCCATTTCTTCAGAGCCTAAACTATAGCATAGAACTCCTGATCATACATTGAATACTTCTTCCTGGCATCATTGAGTTTCTCACTAAAATAAGCGATAGGCTTACTCTCTTGACTCAATCCAACCCCTATGGCACTACCACTAGCATCACAGTCTACTTGAAATACCTTATTAAAATCTGGAAGTGCTAAGACAGGTTGCTCTGTGACCTTCTTCTTTAACATAGCAAAGCTCTTGTCTGCTCCGGTTGTCCACTTAAATTCCTTCTTATTCCCCCTCATTGTCTCCGTAAGGGATGCGCAAATACTGCTAAAATTTCTAATGAACTTTCTGTAAAAACTGGCTAGACCATGAAATGATCTTACCTCAGTCACGCTTCTTAGAGCAGGCCATTCTATGATAGCCCTCACCTTTTCTGGGTCCATTTTTAGACCGTTTGCTGAGATGACAAATCCCAGGTATACTAACTCCCTCTTCATGAAGTTACACTTCTTCAGATTTATCAACAACTGCTCCTCTTGCAACTTCTCAAAAACCCTCCTGATATGCATCAGGTGTTCCTCCAGGGTTCTACTAAATATCAAGATATCATCCAAGTAGACAATGACAAATTTGCCTAAAAATTCTTTCAATACTTCATTCATCGACCGCATGAATGTACTAGGTGCATTGGTTAGCCCAAATGGCATGACCAACCACTCATACAAACCCTCTCTGGTTTTGAAGGTTGTCTTCCACTCATCCCCTTCTCTAACACGGATCTGATGGTAACCACTCTTCAGATCAATCTTCGTGAAGTACTCAGCTCCACTCAAACAGTCCATAATGTCATCCATCCTTGGCAATGGGAACCTGTATTTTATAATGATCTTGTTAATTGCCCGAGAGTCTATGCACATTCTCCACTCTCCATCTTTCTTGGGTGCTAGTACTGCAGGTACTGCACATGGGCTAAGACTCTCCCAAATCAACCCCTTCTTTAACAACTCTTGAACTTGTCTATTTAGCTCCTCATTTTCCATAGGGGTCATTCTATGTGTGGCCTTATTGGGCAAGCTAGACCCAGGTACCAAGTCTATATGGTGACTGATCTTCCTTACAAGTGGTAAACCCTCAGGTACATTATCTAACATGATATCTGGAAATTCTTCTAACAGGTCCATGACTTCTACTGGGGTATCCTCGCATTCATTTTCCCTAACCCTAGGGATTATTGCATAGCACATATGATCTAGCTTCAAGCCATCTAAAAATATCCTTCCATCAACTAGACAGATTCGAGCACTGCTACATACCTTTTCGTCCGCCTCCTTCAGGGGTTTCAACTTATGGTGAACTCCATTCTTCGACAAGGAATACGTGTTGGCTCGACCATCATGTACTACACTCCGATCAAACTGCCATGGTCTCCCAAGCAACATGTGACATGCATCCATATGCAAGATGTCACACAGGACCTCATCACGGTAAGTTCCAATGTTAAATTTCACCAGGCATTGCTCATTGACCAACACCCTATGGTCCTTCTATAACCATGCAATCCGATATGGATGTGGGTGTCTTCTTCTCTCTAACTGTAACTTGGCAACCATCTCCTCAGAGACCAAGTTATCAATACTACCATTGTCAATAATGATGTTACAGACCTTTCCTGAGCACTTGCATCTCATGCGGAACAGGTTGTTCCTCTGGTCTAGCTCCTTTTCCTCATTCAACAAGACTCTCCTTATGACCATCGCTTCTCCTCATTTCGCCTCCTTAGAGTGCTCAGATTCAACACCTTCATCTGCTATAGCAGCCCTGGCCTGACCCTCAGGTCTTCAATTTGGCCTTTCTTGGCATTGTGGACAGTTGTATGCCCGATGCCCTTCTTCCTCGCAATTGAAGCAGGTCCCACGAAATACACCTCTCCCATACCCATGCCTAGGCCTACCTCTTCCTCTCGGGTAGCTGTTGTTCTAATTGCGTGGGCGGTGGGTATTCTCCTCTTTCTCTTCCTTCTGGTCCTGGCTACTACTTGTTTCACCAGTCTTCTTTAGATCTCTGTATCTTCCTCCACTAGTCCTTCCACCAGCTCTCCCACCACGATCCTTTCCTCTATGCTTACCCTCAAACCTCCTATTCAGTTTCTCTTCCACTTTTAATGCAAACTGGTATGCATCCTCAATCGTGCTCATCCAAACCAGACTTAGCTCTTCTTGAATGATGGTTCTCAATACATTGATGTAGCGGGTGACCTTCTCCTTATTCACCTCAGAATGGCCGATTCGAATTAAGATCTGGTAGAACTCCTCTGTGTACTCTTTGACAGATTTACTTGTCTGCATTAGACTCTGCATCCTCCTCAACAGATCCAACTCATAATCCACAGGGATGAATTGCCTCTTCAATTTATCAACCATCTGACCCCACCTAGTGAAATTTTCTTTTCCCCTCCTGTTCCTTTCTAGTTGTACTCCTTTCCACCAGATGCTAGCATGTCCCTTCAACTTTGTTTTTGTGAACCTGATCCAATTTGGATCTGAGATCTCCTCATACTCGAAATATTCCTCCATGTCGTTGATCTAATCTATCAACTCCTCGGGGTTGAGATTCCCAGAATATGTGGAGACATCAAACTTTGGCTTCTTCTCTATCTGGGATATGGCACTATACAGCCTAGCTTCTATTGGATCCAATGCTTCTTCCTCATCATATGGACCCTCGTCTTCCCAAACTTCATCTTCACTGTGGTCCTCTCTTCTTGGCTCAACTCCTCTTCTCAATTCCTCCTACAGGGCATGCACTTGCCTCTACAAGGCTCTGAGATCGACCTCTACCCCCTATTCCTCACACCACCATGGTTTCTTCATGGAGGCATCCTGCTCACTTCCTCACAACCCCCAACCACAGATCTTGGCACAAACTACCTCACGGTCGGCGATCTATTCATGCACTCAGAACCTTCTGGCTCTGATACCACTTGATGCAAAACTAGGATTAGACGTAGAAAAACCACCAAATTTTCTTTCAAAGCTTTCAAAATCTGAATTATAGAAGTTAAAAATGGCCAACCCCCCTTACAATGTATGAACTGCCTCTTATAGCGGACCCGACCCCCTTCGGACATCATTACATAGACTACGGAGTTTTCTGTAACCGCCCGCATGAATGTTCTATCGCCACCTGCATCCTGTTTCCAGGTGCCTTGGATCATCATGGCATAGAGTGGTGGAGTGCTCTGCAGCCACCTTCCCATCGACCCTCTGAGCCATCATTCCCAGGAGTGCTCTGTAGCCACCTGTATTTTGCTGCCACGTACCCTTCTGCAATGACCTCTGCAACCGCCTGCCCGTCTGGAGTCATAAATGACCTATCACAATATCACGACATTTTCACTTCCTTGCTCTCTCTCTCCTCTTTGGTCGCGATATCGCGATGTTTTGGCATTTGGCCTCTATTCCCTCCTTTGGGTCACAAAACCGTGACATGTCACAAAATCGTGACGTCTTCACCTTTCGCACTTGTCTTCTACCTTCGGGTCGTGAAACCGTGACATGTCGTGAAATCGCTACGTCTTTAAATTTCGCACTTGTCTTCTATCCTTGGGTCACGAAATCACGACGTCTTTGCCTTCTGCGCTTGTCTTCTACATTTGGGTCACGAAACCACAACATGTCATGAAATCATGACGTCTTCGCCTTCCGCACTTGTCTTCTGCCTTTGGGTCGTGAAACCGCAACATGTCATGAAATCGTGACATCTTTGCCTTCCACGCTTGTCTTCTGCCTTCAGGTCACGAAACCACGACATGTCACAAAATCACGATGTCTTTACCTTTCGCACTTGTCTTTTTTCTTGGGTCACGAAACCATGACATGTCGTGATATCGTGACAGCCTTTCCCCTTGGCGCCTATTCTCCAAATGTGTCATGATATCACGACAACTTTTCCCCTTGGCGCCTATTCTCCAAATGTGTCGCGATATCGCGACAGCCTTTCCCCTTGGCGCCTATTCTCCAAATGTGTCACGATATCACGATAGCCTTTCCCCTTGGCGCCTATTCTCCAAATGTGTCACGATATCATGATAGACTTTCCCCTTGGTGCCTATTCTCCAAATGTGTCACGATATCATGACAGATTTTCTGTCGCAATATCGTGACAGCTTATCCCCTCGCCAACACTTAATTTTTTTTTTTTTTTGGATGATGCAAGATTTCTATGCCACCATCGGATGCTCCTGCATCACATGCTTACTCTCAAATTGAGAATTGCCACTGCATAGAAAATAACATTATTTGAAAAAAAAGAGAAAGAATTCCCCTGCTTTCCAGAAAAGACGATGCATAAACCACACAGAATAACTGGGCCCCATAATTATTTGTTTGAGGAAAACACCACATAAAGTATGCCATGATTTATTTACCATTCTCTGCTAGCAATACAGATGGGCACAACATTTTATATTTACCTTTTGGAAGCCACATAGAAAAGATCCACTGCTGGAAATTCAAATACTGCATCATTTTCCAAATTTTCACGATCACGAGAAATGACATCTTCATTGATTTTTAAAGGCCATTGAATGGAAACTAGCTCAGTCTACATAATTTATTCTAACAAGTGAAGTGATGAAGAGCAAATTGGTAGTAGTGGTAGGGACCCCGTGGTTGCAGTACAAAATACAATCGTAGTTTTCAATCAACGCTCAGAGGAAGAACAACGAATATGTTTAGCGATGTGGATTATGAAGGTAGTAAAAGAAAAAATAAAATAAAATAAAATTCTACAGAGGCACCAACATCACAAAAATTCTGGAGCACCATGATTACAGGTAGCATGAAGACGTTTTCACACCACCAGCATCATATAGATCAGAATCTACAAAATTCACCCAAGTATGTACTGAGTTTTCTATTAATTATGTGTATGGTTATTTTAAAAATAAATTCTATTATAAACTCAGTAGATACCCCCTTAAATTATTTGTCAAAATCTCCCATTAAGGTTTAAGCATATGACATACCTTGGATATGAGAAAAACATTATTACCCCAGAATAATTAAAAATAAAAAATTAAATTAAATTATGGCAATCGCATGAATAGAATTGGCCTTGTTTCATTGCCACATTGTGAGAAATCTATAAGGTGGAGTGCCAAAGAAAATAGTGGACCAAGGAAAATTATTTACTTATGTCACTTCGGGTTCAAATCCAGAGCAAAATTGAAATCCACTATCGAAAATAAATCAGTGAGAGCGGAATGATATCCGCTGGAAAATACATGAAAATATGAGTAAAACAGAGATCGGTTATTAAAACATTAAGTCATGAGCCTCTTAGACTATGCGGATGTTAGCGGATTGAAAAGAAAAAAAAGAGAAAGAAAAAGAAAAAAATATTTCAAGTGATTGACTTCAACACTTGGACTTCTGCGGATTTGTAATCCGTTGGTTTTAACAATTACATGGCAGCATGTATCCAAATGCGTGCAATGGTAATTTGATATTTGTGTTTACCCGTAGTGATTAGTCATGATGTATTTTTCACTTTCGTTGAGGCCAAAGTGCTTAATGAATAAAACAGAGACATTTTTTGCTGTGATCAGTCATGACATGTTTTCTGGATTTCGTTGGTGCCATAGTGCTTAATGAAGAAAAAACAAAGATGTTGAAGATAGATAAAAAAAATTATTATTATTTCGGGGGCTATTGTCATGAGGACGTGACAATATTTAGGCATGGGGGGATGATGAGCACCAGAAATACTCATTTTATATACATTCTTAAGGGGTATCATTACTGGTTTAATTAGCATGTGAGATGTATTTTTATTTAACTTGTGCATATAATTGATAGAAAATCCGGTATTATGCTTGATTGGTGTTTTTAGTGGAAACTGTGTATAAGTGCAGGGTTTACTACTAATCTGGTGTTTTCCAGTCTACACCCCACTTGGACCTGACAGTGTGCAAGAAGGTGCCTTACTCAAGCAGGCGCCTTACTAAATTAGGCACCTTATTTGCGTCTTACTACCATACATGGGAGGCATCTTACTAGTGCCTTACTCTAATATATGGGAGGCACCTTACTCCCATACATGGGAGGTGCCTTATTGGTGCCTTACTACCATACATGGGAGGTGCCTTATTGGAACCTTACTCCCATATGTTGGAGGCACCCGCATTGGAGACGCCATATGACCAAGTCAACATTGACCAGGTTGACCAAGGGGCTATGAAGGTTGTTGCATGTGAAGACAAAGGGGGATATTTTAATCATGCATTATTATTAAATAGAATAAAGTATTTTTTATTATCAATCGATTGGCCAGTTGACCTTGTAAAGCTCTTAAAGCATTATCTTTAGGATGCATTAATTTAGGATTCGTTTGTTACGTATACCTAAGAATTTTTATATTTATCCTTCTGGTGAACAAACATGCTTTAAAATAGCAAAATAAAATCTATGCAGAAACCAATTGTAACTAATCACGTTATGTTATTAAAATAGATTGATTTGTTATTGTAATGAGATCTGGTTGTGCTTTATATAAAGACATAGGCCAGATGAATGAGGAATCAATTTACACAAAATTTATTTTATATTATTTTTTGTATAATTTATTAAGAGTGTAATTCCTCTTATTCGAGCAAGCTCTACATAGCTAGTCGGGCGGACTATCTACGGGAGCTTGGACCCACTCCTTGTAGTAGTCCTCCCCTATTTTATTTCTATTATTTGTTTTCATTAGATTAGATTTATTATGTTATTTCCTGCTTTAATTTAATTCAGTTGTGTGTGTGTGTGTGTTTATTTTCTTATACTTTATTTTTAGCATTTCATTTTTGGCATTGTAATTTATTTATTTAATTTTTCGCACTTAGTTTTATTTGGTTTGGCTAAAATCAAAATGCACAAACATCCCCCACCAAACTAAATAAGGTACAGAAGGATTCATTCCCCCACACTGCAGGCATATATTGTGCATGACACTCATAAGTTTACGAACTTACCGGATTGATAATTTATGGAAGAGAAATGATTGTTTTTCGAGATAGAATTTCTGCTCACCAATGCATACTATTCCTTTGAAGCCTGATTCTAAAACTTTCAGGAAAAAACATCTAGTTAACCCCTTGTTGAAACGTCTCATAGAGAAGGAAGTTAAAAAACAATTAGATGCGAATATTATATTTCATATTCAACATTCCACATGGGTTGCAAACATAGTTCCTATTAGAAAGAAAACTAGAGATATTCGGTCATGTATTGATTTTAGAAACCTTAATAAAGCTTCTCAAAAAGATAACTACCCTCTTATTTCTATCAATAAAATTTTACAAATGGTTAATGGATTTGAAATGATGTCCTTTCTTGATGGATATTCTGGATATAATCAGATTCTTATTGACCCAAGATATAGAATGAAGACTGCATTTACTACTAAATGGGAAACGTTTGCTTACAAGAGAATACCTTTTGGTTTGCTTAATGCAGGTGCTACATTTCAGTGTACCATGGACAATGCTTTTAGATACCTAATTGGTAAATGTATAGTCATTTATGTATATGATATCCCTATTTTCTCAAAAAAATGAGATCATATTAATGATTTGAGAAAAGTTCTTCAAAGATGTAGAGAACATGGAATTTCACTTAATCCTAAAAAATGCATCTTTGGAGTAACTGAGGAAAAATTGTTGGGACATGTAATATCAAAAAATGGCATTTCTATATATCCTGCTAGGATAGAGACAATTCAAAATATATATTTTTTTGGGTAGTATGAAAGAGCTTAGGTCATTCTTTGGGAAAATTAATTTTGTTAGGAAACTCATTTCTAGATTTGCTGAAATTGTTAAACCATTGAATGATATGTTAAACAATGATGTTAATATTAATTGGACATGTGAGGCTAGGACTACTTCTCAGAGTGTTAAAGATACCATTTCTAATGCACCTATTTTGGTAAGTCATGATTACAAGAAACCATTATTCATCTATACTTTTACATATGATCATTCATTTGCTGGCTTGCTAACTCAAAAAAGTGAATATAATTTTGAAAACTCTATTGCTTTTATGATTTCACCTTTGAAATATGCATAGTTAATATATACCATTTTTGGATAAACAAGTGTATGCCTTATTTAAAATTATAAAAAATATTAGGCATTATATTTTGCATAGTAGAGTTTTTGCTATTGTACCTGACCCTGTTGTGAAAACCATGTTAATGCAGAATGAACTAGGCAAAAAATGAGGAAAGTGGATGTCTACCTTATAGGAGTTTGATCTTGAGATCCATCCAATGAAGCTAGTTCAAGGACAAGGCTTGAAAAAAGCACTTGTGAAGATAGATCCTCAAATTTCTTATCAACATTATAATGTAGAGGACATCACGCAAGATGAATGGTATATTGCTATTGTTTATTTCTTGTTGAATGGTAAGTGTCCTTCATATTTTAATTCCACACAAATAAGAGCTCTTCATTTAAAATTTGCAAACTTTATGATTAATTCTAGAGTGTTGTACAAGAAAAACCATGAAGGAATTTTTTTGCGTTGCTTGAGTAAGGAAGAATCCACTCACATCCTACCTGTATTTCATGGTAAGTATGGGATGGGGTATGGTTCTGCAAATGCCATGACACACTAGATCTTGATATCTGGTTACTATTGGCCACACATATTTAAATATGCCCATTCCCATGTACACTCTTTCCATATTTGTCAACTTGCAGCTAATAGAGAGAGATATGCACCTATGCCATTATAACCAATAGTTGAGATGAGATCTTTTTCTCAGTGGGACCTAGATTTTGTAGGGGTCATAAACCCTAATTCTTTAGCTTCCCATAATTTTATTCTTACCACCTTTGATTATTGTACTAGATGGATAAAAGCTATCCCCACAAAAAATTGTACTACTGAGGATGTTATTCAATTTTTGGAAGAATACATCGTGACTAGGTTTGGAATACCACATTCAATTGTTTGTGATAATGGTTCTGCTTTTATTTCACTCCATTTTGCATAATGGGCATACGATATCAAGGTGAGAATTAAACATTCTTCTAATTATTATCCGTAAGATAATGACTTAGTTGAATCATCTAATAAAAACTTGTTGTCAATCATTAAGAAATTGCTTGAACATAATCCTTGGGATTGGCATAAAAAAATTAAATTTGCATTGTGGGCGGATAGAATAAGAATTAAAGAATCTATAGGAACATCACATTATCATTTGGTGTATGTTCAAGATCCAATTTTTCTCGCTAAATTGTAAACTTTACAATTCATGAGAGAATATCTCAAAACGGATGATAAAATTGAAGCTCATCTCACTCACCTCATGCATTTAGATGAAAAACAAGAGGATGCCTTGCTTCATTTTAGTAAACATCAAGACATTGTTAAAATATGGTTTGATAAATAGGCTAAAATTAAATATTTTATAATTTCTACTTTGGTTTTGCTTTGGGATAAGGCACATGATAAAAGGGTGAGCATGATAAATTCGACTATCTTTGGCTTGGTCCTTATCAAGATTTTTGAAATTCTTGGTGAAAACACTTTTTGACTTAAAACCTTGAGTGGGGATGATATTCATTTACCTATTAATGGGTAGTTTCTCAAGCACTACTTTCACCCATGAAGCAACCGAGTTCTTGTATCATTTGTACCATGCTTGTATATTATTGTATATAGCTTTTGGGTTTTCATGCTTTTGCTTTTAGCTTTTTCTTTGTGTGGTATTTTTGTACATAGTCTCTTGTTTGCAAGATTTTGCTTTGTGCTTTCTTTTCAGCTCACATTAGGTTAGGTTTTGGTTTATTTGTTTGAGTTTTGTTTCTCTTCGGCATGTAGGATGGATTGCTTAATCTGGAATCGAGGAGAATTGAGGAAAAGGGAGATGAAATTGTTTAGTAATCATGCTTAGATTTTGGACTAAGATGGTGGAATGTGGAAAAATGAAATATTTTACTAAAACTCCACATGTAACTCACATATTAAAGTGTATTCTTTGAAATATTGAAGAATAAAGTCATTTTGATTTGCAAATTAAGGTGAATTTTTAATACACCCATATTTAGCCTTGAGTGGTCTCTAACCCAAGTGGCAGATAAATTTTGCAAAGCAATACAATGCTTAATATAAAAAAAAAGGAAAGAAAAGCCAAATCAATCAAAAGGTTTAGATAATCTTCATCGAGGCTATGGATGCCTGACTGGCAGTGGAGCAATGTCTAGATGAAATAAAAGAAAAGAAGTAAATGCAAAATTAATCTAATGCCTAGGTGATTCATATAATCTCTACTGGGTCTATAGACGCTTGGCTGGTAGTGTAGCAATGTAGAGGTACATTTTTAATGAGTGATACTCCATAGCCTAAATGCAAAACAAATGATGACATCTAGATTGTTTCAAAAATGTAAAATGAATCACCATTCACACATTGAGCAAAGGCAAATGGTTCATTTGTTGTCATTTGAATTTGTGTACCTCATCTTCTCTAGATATTGTTGAATAATTCTTATTTCACCGATATTTTATTTTCTTGTTTCAGTTTGGGTTCTTTATCCAAAATGCTCAGAAAAATTTCCAAGCAGAGTCACCATTTGTTGTGGCCATTGCACAACTTACCCCAAATTTTGGGACCCACCTTAAATTTTGAGGTTTTGGGGAATTTTGGTTATTTGAGTGATAATTTTGATAGGTCTCTACCCATGAGTTTGCAATGTAGATTCCAAGGTTCATTGTTGGGTAGTGTCTTCTTGTCTTCTTCTAAAATTTCTAGGATTTGGTTAGGTTTAATGGGTTTATTTTATTTTCAAGGTCTTAATTTTGGTTAGGTTTGTAATGTTGTGGTTGATTTTAATGTTTGAATTAAATTAATCCAAACATTCAAAATTAATTAAATTTAAAATAAATAAAATGAAAAATACAAAAAAAATAATAAAAAGAAAAGCAAAAATAAAATTATTTCATTTTAATGAAGCTTAAAGAGTTCATATTCATTTAATAAAATATGGTGAATGAAAACAAGGGGGATAAGCAATAACTCCCATTTTTTTATGTTGAATTGGTTGATTAAACATGCTAGTCACCTTATAAAGGATAAAGCAGGAAGTAGGTCATTCACATATTTTTGTTTTATTATTTTAGTTATTGATTGTGTTGTTTTGTTATTTTAATTATTGATTGTGTTATGGTATTGTTTGATGTAGAACATTATTGATGTTACAAAGAATGAGTCACTCTGTGGTGGATGATGTGTATGTGACGTGGAATCAAAGATGTGGCAACGATGGATAGTGACTCGAGGATAACAATACGTACCTATATGCATATGACTCAGATAAACGTGGAGGACACAAGTTATGAGGCCCAATGTAGTAGGTGACATGGTGAATGAAGAAAAGGATGATGGATAGCCAAACAAGCTTAAGCACGTAAAGGAAAGGAGACCACTGGGTGGTGATCGAAACATGATGTGTCGATTTGCCCTTTTGAATCATTGGGATCCCATTGTACCATACATGTGGGAATAAATCCATCCAGAGTATCGAGAATAATTCATGATTTCATGACTAGTCACAGATGAATTCTCTGGTTAATAGGTTGGCATCCCTTGGGCAATATACCCATCATATGTACTCAGTAGCTTATTAGTTGTGTACATCGATTTAAACAGGAGCAAAGAAGTTAAGTGATCCTATTTTGTGGGCAAAATATTTGGTGAAATATTGGTAGTCATCTGTAGCCATGTGGAATGGGAGGCTAGCTGATCAGAAAGTGGTGGTATAGAGTGCATGTTCGATCCTAATTCTAGGTAAAGATTACCTTACTGTGGTCATGTGTTAATGTGTAGGTAAAATGAGTACCTCGATGGTTTTGATGTTACACAATAGTCCTTGATAGTGGGTGAGGGCAGTAATTCACCAAGACTGTTACATATTGAGCTGGATGGGCAATCTATGATTGTCATTACCATATTCCTGAGTGGTTTCATCAATTTATAAAAGACTTATAAGAAGCATTTAAAAAATAATAGAAATAATTACTCTGCATTGGTTACATGAGAAGGTAAATAAAAAAGTGAACAATAAAAATGGAGAAAATTGAAGTGATATTCCAGTAAGGTCTGGCATCTACTAGTTGCTGTTGTAAAACCATATGCCATGAAGATGATATCAATTTTGAAGCCCAAATAGGTGTTGGCATAGATAGCATACAACATATGAGTAAGGTAACACTCTATGTTGGAGTGTTGGTCGTTAGAAGTAGATTAATGAAATATTAATCTAGTGGAATGTGGAAGCTACTTGCTTTGGAGTGCATGTTCATTTTGGTTGGATGGATCGTCATCACCAATAGTGGGGAAGAAGCCATGCTTTACATTACAAATTTTAAAGAGTTTTTCTGAGCTTATGGTCTGCTTTTCACGACTTGTCTTCCATTTCATCCAGTGTGCAATTCCATCCTCAATAATTTTTCCCCTTTAGCTTGTGTTGCATTCTTGTTTTTGTACACAATAATCATGTTATGTTTTCTTTGTCATGGGGTGTTCGCGTATGCTGCTGGTCTCCATTTTTTTCTTATTCTGTAACTATATTGTTCGTCATATATTTTATAGTTACAATCAACATCTGTCTCTATTGGAGGATAAAGAAATCTAAAATTTATGCCAGCTTTGAGGGGCCTACACATGCACAAATATTTTTTTCGTTTGTGGATGGCCAATAAGCACTAGTTCCATAAAAGAGCACTAAGGTGAATGACACATTGGTTTTAATGAGCCAATGGGCACTATGGTAAGTGCATGATCATGAAGGCGATAAAAAATGAAGGTGACAGTTATAGTTTAACTATCATGAATATTTGGCATAGTAAGAAGGAAAAGGAAGACAAAAATAAGGTATTTGGAAAGCAAAACAAAGGAGGGAAAATAAACGAATGGTTTTGGTTGGAAGTGTTAAATATCCATTGGAAATCCAAAGAAGGGGTTGGAAATTTTTGGAGCAGAAGCACAGGAAGAGGATTGAAATATTTTCATAGCTATTATAAAACTGGTTTTCTCCCACCTTGTATGCAAACAAAGGTTTTGAATACAATATGTTCTTTATTGCACATATTTATCTCACATGCATTAAGTTTATTTAATGGTATTTTATGCATAGATATGGTAGCATCATTTAATATTTTTGATGCATGTTTTTAATCCCTCAGAATATTGCACTTAACCGGATTTAGATTGTGTGGATGCAGGTCTAACCTGATTTTGTTTGGGTATTCATGATTTTTTTTTTTTTTGCAGAATAGGAGGAATTAATTTACAATAGTTCTTTGATCATTTTCCGCACTGTATTCCATATTATTTCATTTTTTCATTTTTTCTCTAACCCTAGCTTTTGTTATTTTTCTTATCTTTTATTTTATTTTTTTGTTTAAGTTCCAAAAAACACTCAAAGCCCTAAAGGTTATATTATTTTGCACAAAAAAAATCATTAATGGGGGTTTTGAAGTAATTAGAGCATCCAAATAATTTTGCTTTTAAGGCTAACTTGTTAAATTATTTGGACACATTTTAAGGCATTTTATTTTAAGGTTCCAAAATAGTTTTTGCACTCCACAAGTTATATCATTTTCAAATAAGCTTAACAAAGTTCACATTTTTTTAAGGAATTTTGCAATTTTCAAGTTTTCACACAAGTTCACACTTTTAAAGGAAATTTGCAATTTTAAGTTCCACATAAATTCACTTTTAAAGGGGAATACTAAATTCAAACTTTTCACTTTTTCAAGACAAGAAAATTAATTTCATTTCAAGGGAAAGATTCAAATATTAATAAATTCTATTAAAATGAATCATTAAGGTGCTATTCCAAAGCTACTACATTGCAAAGTTATATTTTAGTTATTTTTATTTTATTCTCAAACAAAGTTTAACAAAAGAAAATAAAACTTGTTAACAAAGCAAGATAAAATATGTTTACAAAGCAAGATAAAATGAATTAAATCACCATTCAGGATTCACATTTCAAAGTTATATTTTAGTCTTTTCTTTTATGCTCAAAGCAAAGTTTAACAAAGGAAGATAAAATTTGTTAAAATCTGCTTAACAAAAGAAGATAAAATCTACTTAAAACACTTCAAGATAAAATGAATTAAATCACCATTCCAATATGGTCATATGAGGACCAATCACATCATATTTTATTTTCTTTCAAATTTCATGAACAATAAAGAGCATGGCAAAATCAAAGTAATACCAAAGCACATGCCCCTTGTTAACAATTACATGCACCTTTAAGGTATTTCAACAAAAATTTGACATATTTTTACAAGCATACAAGCACACATTAAGCAAATAAGAACCTTGGAGAAATTTTGGATTTCTTTGCAAGAGAGTGTTTTAAAACAAATCCTAAATGTGAGTATGATTTTGCAATAGGGTAGAATCATCACTCAACAATATTCTTCGATCAATTGACCTTGAAGCCCATGACACAAATGCATTTGTAAATTTTGTTGGGAACATCCCTCATTGCATGAAGCCCTCTATCATCTTCCACGATCATGAGATTACTAAACTTGTGGGTGAGGGAGTTGATCCTCCCCTTCATATTCAAGCAACCATCAATGACATCACCTACAAGCATGTCCTCATTGATACTGGTTCTTTCATTAGTATCATATCTACTACTTCCCTTCATCACTTACATATTTTACCTACCCACTTTGCTACACTATCACTTGATGCTCATGCTTTTGATGGTTTCTATACACCCCATAGTTGGTTTCATTATCCTCACTATCCGCGTAGGCGTAAGGACCATATCCATATTATTCCATGTCATTCAAGGTGAAATGTAATACAACATATTGCTTGGACATCCTTGTATATATGACATGCAATGCATCCCATCCACTTTGCATAATTACCTTAAATTTGTATGATAGACTTGTCCATTATATCCCCATTGATAGTGACCTATTCAAATTTTACAACATCGTAGACCTCCTACCAAGACCTTCATCATCCTCTACATAGATCCCTCATCTTCCTTCACATCATTAGGTAGAGATTGCTACATCCTCTCCCTCACCTACCTCATCCTCATATCACTCATCGGGGATACACACACATTCCCTTACATCTACTTCTAAAAATACTCCATCCTCTTATATGGATCCCCATATTACCTCCATATCTTTTTCACTACCTTCCTCATGGCCCCCTCCTCCATCTCATCCATATTATTCCACAGATCCACCTCCCATTTCTATGCCTTTTTTACCACCATATTTGTGGCCTACTACTTCATCTCATCCATCATCCTTTGCATAGCCTCCTCTCCTCCCTACTCCTAAAATACTCCCACTTCCTTTTTATGCTCAACCTCGGTATTTCACCTCTTCTCATAGCCTGACACTTACGCCTGCTCACCTCTCCTAACAATTTCCACATTCGGGTCATCCCATCCCTTCCACTGTAGTCAAATGTCATGATTGGGAAGAGTGTGCCTCTCACATAGATACCCAACTACTCCATTCCTATACTACTACTATTCATGATTCCTAACTTTTATCTTCTTTCTTTGACTTAGATTCACCACCTCGTTCACCATCAGATACGTCACTGCAAGTTTCCATCTTCATGACCAACTATGGCCTGGGTGAATATAATGTTCATGATGCTCGTATTCATCCCCCACTAATCCAATCTACCCATGATTTTGGTAACCCTTATGCCTTACTTCTAACCATTGGTACTATTGTGCCACTTGGTCCATCGAACAATCGTACCAAATTTATCTGTGGGCATAGACTCATCACTCTCGATAGTTGTGCCCCTACCATAATAATATAGTTTTTATGGCACCTTAGATTATGTCTAATCCATACTTCTCCTTATAATATATTTAGTATTTTCATTGGTGTGGCTTTGGGCTAGGATGTTACAAACAAGGCTTACGAATGCCCATCAACCCTTACGTTTAATTACCCATAAATGAATATGAGTTGGGCTATCATCCTACAGTTGTGCACACACTTTAATATGAGCTTCAACACATATCCATGCATCCTTTAGTAATTTATACACATCATCTAGAGGAGGATTTTAATACTGACATCCTCGATAAATATCCATCTCCCCATTCAACCATCAACATTCTGTGCAAATTCTTCGAGGAAACATCACTTTCCAACACTACCATCACATGCTACAATGATGAGATGGTGGATAGATTTGCTAACCTTTTTCTCACACCTACATGCATAGATCACACTCCATATTATCCACCACTACCTATTCATTCATCCATAGCTCTGCATTATCATCGGTGAGCTCGTTATTCTACGATGCCACCTCATTCCCCACCTATGGTTCTATGTCCTCCATTGAATTTGCCACATCATTCACATACTCCTAAATCTTCATATTTCAACTTGTCATCCCTCACTATCTCCATAGCCTCCATTAACATGGTCAACTTTGACTTATTCTCCCTAATTTGATATATATCCCCTACGGGTCACAACAATGCACCAAATCCAAACTTCATCGACTTCACCCACATTTCCCTTACACCTTTGTCATAGGACTTCTTGCTATCATAGTTCATCCTATGTACTACAAAAACTCCATCATCCACTCTACCTCACATTATATGGGTCAATCATACAGATTATACCTAGATAATGAATTCGATCTACCCAAGGCTGTTGATGACCTCCATTTTATTCCTATTCTAGCGCAACTTCAAGAGGGTTCTCACATGCTTGTGAAGGACACCATCGATTTTGACATTGGTGAAGACCCCACCAAACCCCACACTGTTAAACTTATTGCCAACCTATCCTTAGAAGAGCACACATTGTTCACCACTTTTTTCAAAGAATATATCAAATTTTTTGTTTGGTCCTACATGGATATACCTAGAGTCGACCCATCATTAGTCATCCACAACCTCACACTTGATGGGGATGCCAAGACCATCAAGAAAAAATTACGACTCATGCATCCCACGGTTGCTTTGATGGTAAAATTTGAACTCCAAAAGCTTCTTGATGTGGGGTTCATACAACCAATTGATTATTCGAAATGGGTATCCAACATGGTATCGATACCAAAACCCTTTGGTAAAGTTTGTGTTTGTACTGATTTCAAGGATTTGAATAAATCTTGTCCCAAAGACAACTTCCCCCTTCCCAACATCTACTCACTTGCCAATTTCATCACAGGCCACAAAATGATATCCCTCATGGATGGCTTTTTGGTTACAATCAGATCAGGATTAATCCTACTAATAAACACAAGATATATTTCACAATTCCTTGGAAGGCCTTTTGTTACAAATTCATGCCATTTGGCCTTAAGAATACTAGGGCAATGCATAAACATGCCATGAATTACATTTTCCATGACTACATGTACAAAATCATGGAAGACTATGTTGATGACCTCATAGCCAAATTAAAAGAACGCTCACAACATCTTGCAGATCTCCATAAGATATTTGATCAGCTTATTGAACATAACATGCAACTAAATCCAAATAAGTGTGTCTTCGATGTCACTTCAGGTAAAATATTAGGTTTCATTGTCTCTTAGCGAGGCATTGAATTCAACCCCAACAAATTCAAAGCCATCATCGATATGCCTCCACCCAAAAATCTCAAGAAACTACAAATTCTATAGGGCAAAACCCCATCCATTCATCAATTCATTTCCCAATTATTCGATAAGTGTAAACCATTTAACCACCTATTATAGAAAGGGGTTGCCTTCAAATGGGATACCAACTGCCAACAAGCCTTTGAATCAATCAAAGCCTATCTCATGTTACCACCAGTTCTATCTCCACCACATCCACAATTGTCATTCTTCTTATACATTTTCACTATGGATTTTGCACTTGGAACATTATTAGCTCAAAAAAACATGCTCAACCATGAGCAAGACATATATTACATTAGTTGTACTCTAGTCAACTACAAAACCTAATATGCCTACATGGAGAAGTTATACTTGGCTGTAGTCTTTGCCACACAAATGCTATGCCACTAAATGCTTAAACACACCATATTTTTCATCACTCATGATAATCCATTATACTCCATGATGAATGAGTTATCATAACTCTCTCATCGCTAAATGGATCATGCTTCTTACCGAATTTAATCTTAAATTCATCGCTTAGAAGTCCATCAAGGGATATGTCATTGTTGACCAACTAGTTGAGGCTCATTTTCCTGACAACCAACCCCTCATTATTCAAGTTCTTGATGATTCCATCTTCCACATCATAGAAGTAGAAGAGTATGTGGAACATGAAGTGCCAGTAAATTTGAAATTATTTTTCAATGGTCCCTATTATGCCCACGTTGGGGATGCTAGAATTGTGTTTTCACACGTAATGGGGAACCTCTCCCCTTCTCCTTTAAATTAGGTTTTCCTTTCACAAATAATAATTTTGAATACAAAACTCTCATTCTCATCTTAAAACAGATGCTCTCCATGCACATTAGATGCCTTAAAATCATTAATGACTCTCTTCTTGTCATAAATCAAGTCAAGAAAATTTGGCAATGTCACTACCTGGTACTCCAACATTATAAACAAATTTCTCAGCTACTACTCACTCATCTCGAGTGGTATAATATTGAGGCTGCTCCTCGCTTGTCGAATCATTTTATAGATACCATGGCTTCCTTGGGGTCTTTAATACCATAAAACCTACTTTCTAACACAACACATATGTCCATCCATACTTTAACATAGTCTGCTATTTCATATTCATCCCCCATCAATGACGATGGCATCCATGTCATCCACAATGAGCCACATGATCCTTGGTTTTCTCCCTTATGGCTTACCACATGCTCACTGCTAATCATTCAAACAAAGGGTAATTCATTATATGCTATTGGAGGACATCCTATACCACTGCATTCATGATAGAATTCTTATTCATTACCTTGAACCACAAGAATATCAATGCATGGTTCAAGAAACCCATAACAGAACTTGTGGTGGCCACTTTAGCAGCATGACCATTACTAAGCACATTCTATGCATGGGCTACTATTGGCCCAAAATGGTACACGATTGTTGTGAGTATGTTAAAAAATGCATAAAGTATCAAGAACATGCCAACCTCATGCATTTACCTTCGCAAGCACTACATCCCATACAATCTATATGGCCTTTCTCATAATGGTATCTCAATCTTATTAGGTAAATCTCACCCGCTTCCTCTAGCTACCATAATTTTATCATCACTGTCACTGAATATTTTACAAAGTGGATCGAATATATCCCACTTGTTCACACCATGGGAGCCAAAATCATGGTATTAATTATTTATCATATCAGCTATCACTTTCGAATTCCCTCATAACTCATCTTTGATAAGGTACGCCATTCAAGAAAAAACTGGTCATGTCTTATGCACCAAATTTAACATTCATCATAGCTTCTCTACCCCCTACTCCCATAGGGTAACAACCAGGATAAAGCTACTAAAAAAAATATCTATGCTATCCTTAAAAATACTATCACATAATCTCATCGTGATTGGCATAATCAAATGCCATTGGCCTTGTGGGCCTACCGAATGAGTATCCATACTCCCACTGGGGCAACACCATTTTCTTTGGTCTATGGAACTGAAGCCATTATGCCCCTAGAACTTGAAATACCCTCTTTATGCATCTCCATGCAAGAATTCATCTATGATGACATTGCTCGCCAAGCTAGTTTGGACCAACTAACACTCTTAGATGAGCATCACATCCATGCTATAGAACACACATGTGTTTATCAAGACTATCTTCATCGTGCCTACAATAGTAAGGTACACTAGCACAAATTCTAGATCGATGACTTGGTTCTCAAAGAGAACCAAAAAATCACTAGTCAACCCCACCAATAGCGAGACAAATTCACCCCCAATTGGTTGGGTCCTTACATTGTCACACATAAATTTGATTTTGGGGTCTATCAACTGGCCAACCTCGAAGGCCTCGTAGAGCCTAAACCCATTAACATTATCCATCTACGCACATTCAATGCCTAGTGGTATTAGGTACATATCACCAATCATTGCACATACTATCATCATCATGATTGTACATATCACCCCACTAATACACACATGATCCACATTGCACCCAACACACACTTTGCACTTTTTGTTACACAATAGAAACACCTTTGCTTTATATGTCATTTTTATGCTATTTGTAATTGTTGTCTTGCAGATTCACTATCACCAGCTATGCCACTTTCACTGGGATATCTCACATAAAATATACATCACTTGCCTATCCTCAGCCCATAATGTAGGATCTTTTGATCAATCATATAGAGCCTCCTGGAGTTCATGTTTTCCAGTCATCCTTCTCATCACATTTAGCCCGCAACACATCACCTCGGCCTCATTAACTCGATCATAGATATTCCTTGTACTCTCCTTGCTCTAGCGATAGTCATATTTCCCTATCCTCCTTTGCATATACCTAGGAATACTCCCACTCCCCATACCCTCACACAAGGGGCTCATACCCTCCTCCATTAGTCGATGAAAGAGATCCCTACTTACCAGTATCTTTAGTTTGACAACCTTCACTTGGCTACTTTCCACATAATAGGGAGAATTCACCTACTCACTCACATTCCTTAGGATTACCTCCACCCCTATTGAGTGGGATGTCACCTTATGACCATTCCCTTTGCCAGCACCTTTCCTAGGCCATCCCTTCGTAGGACCACCCATCTTGACCATGTCGCTCTTGCATCTATCACAAGCCTCACCTATTCTTTAGATGCCTCCATCCCCCTTCTACGGTATTCACCTTCCATATCTGCCACCACCATATCACCAATATCAATCTCCTCCTCCTCCTCATCTATTTTTGTATCCACACCCATATCCTAACCCCACCATTCCACTGGGCTCCTATTCTCCTCCTACCTCGATTCCATCTCCCCCTCCTATTGATATCTAGAACATCCTATCCTGCCTCAACAACCTTAAATTATATTTGAGCCATTATCGATGTCATTCACCCACATGCCATTCTAGTATGGCCCATACTCCCTCATTCTCTTCCATGCATGTCCCTCATTCTCACACACAACATCCACCAAAACCATGATCAACAATCCCACCTTCCTCAAGCTTGTCACCACCCGAGCCTTACATCTACCCCATGCCGATAATTTCAGAGCCTATTTCCCACACTTTCCACCAACTACTACATGCAAGGATCCTTGTGTTTTATAAAATCCATCTCATTGATCCACTTCACCCCAAATCAACAGGCTATAATAAAAACCAATTATGCATCTATCATCAAAAATTGGGGCATGACATCAATTAGTGTCACACATTTGAATACCTCATCAATGACATGGTGGATGACAAAACTCCACAAATAGAGCATTCCACATCCTCTACTAGATTTTAGAGCACTTCACATCCTCCCATACCTTACCCTATGCCATTGCATGCATCCTTCATGTCCACACCTCACTATTTACAAGAACTATCTAGCTACACCAATTACCAGAATCGTAGTCACATTGTCACTCTATTTGGTCATTCATGATTTAAGTATCACCACTCCCCACATCCTTAGTTTAGCACACTATCCCTTCCACTTCCCTCTACTTCTCTTCCTCTCCTTATTCTCATTATTTTGTATTATTGTATGGTCATGCTTCGAGCGGCTATATACCTATGCTAGATTTCCCTTATATTCCTCTCCTTCTTCTTGTTATTTTACATTGTTGTATGGTCACACTTCGAGTGGCTACATACCTATGCTTGATTTCCCTTCTATTCCTCTCCTTCTTCTCATTATTTTGTATTTTTGTATGGTTATGCTTCGAGAGGCTACATACCTATGCTAAAAAGTTCTCTTCTTCTTCCCTCTTCTTGTTCTTCCACACTATTGTATGGTCACGCTTTGAGCAGCTACATATCTGTGTTAAATATCCCCTCTCTTCTTATTTCCTTCCTCTATCCATATCCATCTCCTTTCTTCCATTTTACTCCCTCCGTCATCTTTTTATTTTGCCTATTGATCCTCCTAATATCGACTATCGTGCACCTTCACATTCTTGCATTTGTTTCTTCTACTTTCTATGCATTCTTACATGCTGGAGAAAATACTATTCATACTTCTTATCATATTTTCATATATCCATTTCTTTCTAGAATTTTCTCAATCTCATCTCATTGAATTTCACACATTCTTCTTGTACATATTTTCATGCATGCTATATCCTTTATTTTGCTTCTACTGCATATACACATCATTTCTCTTTTGCATATATATCCATGCTTGTACATTCTCCTTATATAAATGCACTCATGAGGGATTAACACACACACTTGTTAGCATCACCACTTGGATGCCCACTTCTATTTTTAGGATAAGAGATTGTGTAGCAATTTGCATTATTCTGACTAATCGCCAGTTGATCCAATGAAACATCACCTCCAGTTGACAAGTTCTTATGCTCCCCACAACTTTCCTTGGGTAGTTTGATTTCTTTCATAGACCATTCACACATGTCATATTTTAAGCAAATTTTGATACTAGGGATGGCAATACCTTGCATAGATATTACCATCTAGCAAACGACTTCCCCTAGTCATCTTATCATTTGCGTGATCAAAATATGACCTAGGGATAAACAAAGGGATACACATAAACAAAAATAGAAAAGGGGTAGAAAACAAAAGCCAATGCCCACACAAAGAAAACAAAAAGAAAAGAGCACCTCAAAAAGTGAATCAAAAGAAAGAGGGGTAGAAAACAAAAGGAAAAACCTCCAAGAGCACTACCATCATGCTTTATCTCCTTTGGTCTTTCGATTTAACATAAAATCACGGGATGATTTCCATCGCCAACAATAGGTTGTAAGTGCCTACCTGCAAGTGTAATAGTCTTATAAGTGACACCACATCTATCACATTAATGATATTATTTTGTATAGATAATTGCATGCTTATGGATGATCTAGCTATTTTTGCTAGGCTTACAACGAGTTAGTCCTACCTACCTCAAAATGGATAAATTAACATCACTCATCACACACATTGGTCCATGATATACTTTGATCCATTTTGGTTAGTTATGGGTTGTGGTTGAACCTTTCTCAGTTTCTCATGATGTTTTATTACTACAACTATGGTAGTCAACTTTACTGCATGATTATTACACCATCCTACATCCCTAAGATAATAGAATGGATCACATTACTAAAGGTTTTGTCATGATACAAGTGCCTCCTTTACACATTTTATCATACAAATACATGCATCCTTGCATATATATTTCATTTATTCATCTACCACGTATATTTTTTTATTACCTCGGATCTAAGATGATATATTTCTCAGATATTTTACCATGCACCTACGTGTTAGTTATTTTACCATATCTTACATTATATATACACATAATCCTACACTATGCATCCATTCACACAAAATCATCACACATGAAAATGGAGCCGCAACAATGAAAGCATGTATACATATAATTATCCAAATAACCTTAGGCTAAAAAAATTACGTATACATGATCATACATCTATGGTCATTCTCTCTCACCACCACCTCACTATACAACATAGACATAACTCCTCTAGGTATCTATCCACTCACTATAAGCAAACTGGCCACTAGATGCACCCAATCATCTATCACCCCGAATCCTAGCTGCCACCTCTGTGTAGTCCATATGACATCATACTCATAAGTCATCCCTACATCATTCATGTCTAGAATCACCATTGGTGGATCACTCATCACATCCAATGGAGGTTCTACAGGTCATCCTCCTAGCTTGTCATACCTCCTTTGTATCATAACAGGTGGATTTGGTCACCCCTATCATAGCCTGTTGCATGACCCTACTGAATGGGAATAACTCTACCTAGCTACTCATACCACCCTACCACCATCACCCTCAGTGGATCTTGCCCAACTACTCATCATCCTTCTTCCACACAACCCCACCCTTCCAGGGCCTCCATTGGATATGCTTTGAATCTAAATTTCCTAGCAACCTCCTCCAAAATAGGCCATCACCCTCATGCCCACTCTTTATTCCCTTCTCCATAATCATATTGCATCTCAAGGCATAGGGTATGAGGTCTCCCATCAAGGCATGCACCTCATAAGGCAATAAATATAGTTGCTCCATTGTGATATGCTTCCATGCCCAAACCTATAGTAATGGGGTAGAACTCAAACCTGACCACCCTACCCTCACCACCTCGTGGAACTCTCTATAGACCTGTGATAAAAATATGGGTATCCATGCAAATACTACCTCATGCTCCACCATATCGCATACCATACCCATCATATTCTAGAACTTTACTCTTGAACTATCTAGCGAAGCATACATAGATATCATGAACATCACCATATAATGGAAATTAGACAACATGTCCTTCCAATAGTACTCATAGTCTATGCCCTTATCATACCTTACCTCACCCCACCTATCACTAGATGTCCACTATAGTATATCCTTCTGTGTGCCATCTCATGCCACCCTCACTATAGTGCCCTCTATAGGCAACTTGTATATCCTGTAAATGTCCTCCAATGTAATAATCATCTCTCCCATGGAAAGATAAAAGGTGTTTCTCTGTGGAACCCACCTCTTACACAATGCTGATATATACACCCTATTGGCATGAATACTCTCTACCTTCCACACACCCTTAATCCACACCCTCTCCATCTTCCTCTACCCATTTACCACCCAGGGTATTTTTCAATGTTCACACACGATACCGCGACTCAATCTTCTTCACCTATTTTCATTCAAAAACATCACACAAATTATTCATCAATTTCACATATATCTAAAATAATTAACAATTATCACAAACAAACATCATGCAACATATCTCTTGCATCACACATTCCAAAAATATTGTTTCGCACCCCACCATGTGAACCCTACAAGGAGGGCATTTTTGGACACCCATTAGGCCCTTTCATGGCAAATTTTCCCTTAACATGCATAAAAAACACATTCATTGCATACAAAATAGAGTACAACCCCACAAACACATATTTTGAGGCATGCATTTACAAAACACACCACCACATCACAAAACAACAAACAAATAAGATTTTTGGACACCCATTTTGGCCTTTCACAAAAAAAGTTCAAACAGATTCCAAAAATAGTACACCCTTCACACCACATAACAAAGTCAACCTCATACACATACATATCATGGCACACATCCTCATGAATTGCCAAACCACTACAAAACATCAAAAAAATAATATTTTTGGATACCCATTTTGGCCTTTCATGGTAAAAGTTCAAACAGATTCCAAAAACAGTACATTATTTATGCAACAAAACCAAAGTCAATTCTTACACATGCCACATGCCACACAGTCAAACATTTCAATTCCATGGTCAAAACAGAAAAAAAAATCAACATTTCTAGATACCCATTTGGCCACTTTTACACTTTGTACACACATTTCAACCAAACACAACATGCACACATTCATTTACACTCCAACATACATTTACGTACTTTTTTTATTAATTTACGCAATTCAAAAAGGTTTGAGTTTTGTGCACTTATTGTGGTGTACCTGTAGCACCCTAAAATTGGTGCAGTAAACCTTAGAAAATAATTAAAATTACCTTAGTGATAATTCAAAATTTAAATTTTAACCCCGAACCGCCTGTTAAACCGCTTTCCTCATTTTCTATGCCATTTTTAGGATTTTTTGTGACTGTTGGACGATATTGTCGTCGATCAAACGATATCACCTCAGATCGGACGATTTCGTCTAGAACAGAATGTTCAGACGATTTCATCCCAAAACTAATTTTTCATAATTAGCTTCTATTTCAATGGCATCTCTAACCAGGGCAAAAGCGTGTTTGCGCGGTTAGAGACTTCCCCTGTTGGAGATCTCCCAAATTGGGATGATCTCCAACCTCCCAACCTCCTTCCTATGCCTATTTAATCTTAGGCCCTCCCCTTGACATTCCCCTGGCTGAATTTTACTGCACTTCGAGTTTTACATGCATTAGAACGTCTTAGACTACTGTTTGCATTTGTCCCTTTTTGAGTTTTCTTGCAGGAACTTTGTCATTCTTTAGCCGGAGCAAGCTCAGATCATCACAGACGATCTTGAACAATCTCAGACGATCATGCCCCAATTCGAGACGATTTCGCACTCTACAAACGATTTCGACTGTAGTCAACATTAGGGGCAATAAATGCCCAGAGTTTGCGATTTTCCTATACCTTTCTGCTATTTTATTCTGCATCTAGTTAGTTTTATTATTATTTCCTGTTATTCTGCATCTTGGAGTTCACCCATGTAGCTTAAGTACATAATAAAATCATGATTAGCTATTAAAGCATGATAATTTACTTGCATTTCTATTTGGGATTATCTTATTAACATCATTATTATCATTTCACATCATTTTCCTTTATCAGCATAGTTGCATTTTATGTATTCTGTGTCTATTTCTCTGATTGCAGGTCTCTGACAAATTTGTCAGATCTTAGACGATCCTGTCTGATTGCGGATGATCCTGTCAGATCAGAGATGATCTTGAATGCTTTAAAAATCAGAACCTCCATCAGACATCCGAATCAGGTATGACCTTTTTCCAATCTAGTATATTTCCTGTATTCTCTGTTTAATTTTGTTTTTGTATTCATTTAAACCTACATTTCATGTAGAACAGTTTAGATTCATTTGGCAAAACCTAGGAATTGAATGATCAAGCATAAAAATGAACACATCAAACACATTCCCAACCTAGGCGTGGAAACTGCCATTCAAAAGTTTCCTGGTGAACCCACCATCCATCAAAAAATCACCTTAATACCCCTCCCCCGAGAGGCGGGACCTTCAAAGGGCCTCTCAGTCCGAGGTATTGTCCCATCCTTCTCGCATCCCCCTTCCGGGCACGGATCCTATAGCCTGAAGGTAAGGGTGCAAAAAATTTGGAGCGATACATTTTGGTGAACCTGACGTGAAACTAAAATTTAGATGTGAAAAGATACGAAAAGGATGTGAAAAGGATGGGACAATACCTCAAAATGAGAGGCCCTTTGAAGGTCCCGCCTCTTGGGGGAGGTGTATAAGGGTGAATTTTTGACGGATGGTGGGTTCACCAGGAAATTTTGAATGGCAGTTTCCACGCCTAGGTTGGGAATGTGTTTGATGTGTTCATTTTTATGCTTGATCATTCAATTCCTAGGTTTGGCCAAATGAATCTAAACTATTCTACATGAAATGCAGGTTTAAATGAATACAAAAATAGAATTAAACAGAGAATACAGGAAATATACTAGATTGGAAAAAGGTCATACCTGATCCGGATGTCTGATGGAGGTTCTGATTTTTGAAGTAGTCAAGATCGCCTCTGATCTGATAGGATCGTCTGTAATCAGATAGGATCATCTGAGATCTAACAAATTCGTCAAACGAATTCGTCAGAGACCTGCAATCAGAGAAATAGACACAGAATACAAAAAATGCAGCTATGCTGATAAAGGAAAATGATGTGAAATGATAATAATGATGTTAATAAGATAATCCCAAATAGAAATGCAAGTAAATTATCATGCTTTAATAGCTAATCATGATTTTATTATGTACTTAAGCTACATGGGTGAACTCCAAGATGCAGAATAACAAGAAATAATAATAAAACTAACTAGATGCAAAATAAAATAGCAAAAAGGTATAGGAAAAGCGCAAACTCTAGGCACTGATTGCCCCCAATGTTGACTGCAGTCAAAATCGTCTGTAGAGTGCAAAATATTCTCGAATTGGGGCATGATCGTTCGATATTGTACAAGATTGTCTGCGACGATCTGAGCTTGCTCTAGCTGAAGAATGACAAAGTTCCTGCAAGAAAACTCGAAAAGGGACAAAGGCAAATAGTAGTCTAAGACATTCTAATGCATGTAAAACTCGAAGTGCAATAAAATTCAGCCAGGGGAATGTCAAGGGGAGGGCCTAAGATTAAATAGGCATAGGAAGGAGGTTGGGAGGTTGGATATCATCCCAATTTGGGAGATCTCCAACGGGGAAGTCTCTAACCGCACAGACACGCTTTTACCCCGGTTAGAGATGTCATTGAAACAGAAGCTAATTATAAAAAATTAGTTTTGGGACGAAATCATTTGGACGTTCTGTTCCAGACGAAATCGTTTGATCTGAGGCGATATCGTCTAATCGACGACAATATCGTCCAACGGTCACAACAAATCCTAAAAATGGCATGGAAACGAGAAAAGCGGTTTAACAGGCGATTCGGGGTTAAAATTTAAATTTTGAATTATTACTAAGGTAATTTTAATTATTTGCTAAGGTTTACTGCGCCAATTTTAGGATGCTACATTTTGCCCCCTCTTTAGCGAATTTTCCAAAGAAAATACGTTAAATATGAGTTCTTCTCGATCTACAAGAAAGCAAAAATTTATTCCCATTTTTAGGCGACGATTCTAGGTCGAATCGTACGACAGCTTACTATGGTGCCCCCTCCGTGTTTTTACCCAAATCGAACGTTTGAGGTAAAAACACGAAAAAGCAAAATTTAAAAATGTTGTTAATTGAATAAAATTAAGAAAATAGGGTAAAACCCTAATTCATTTTTACTATTCATTTTCTCTGATGATATTTTTGATGATATGACTTGTGTATATGTTTTATGATGCTTTAATGTTTTGAATTGTTTGCTTATTGGATTGAGGATTCATGTAATTATGTCATTTTGAAATATTATAATTTTGATGTCATGCTATAAGATTTTAAATGAAATAATCTGATGTAAACAATTGGTGGTTGTGGTGTGATTTGATAAAAAATAAAAGGGACTTCTAACAATAATTTCAAAGGACATTGTCGCTATTATAGACCATTTCATGGAGTCGCCGCTCACTCGGTCGTCAAGATAATCCCAGTATAGAAATATTGTTAAAAGTAAAAGAGTGCTTAAGAGACTGTCTTAAGACTTTGTGTTGTAATGATGGAGATAATGATGGTTTGATGATTTGTTTTCAGATTTTCATAAAAATAGTATGCATGAAAATATGATGTTGGTAGGCATAAATTCCTAAGTGTGATAAAATTTTGAACAATTCCTTAGAATTTATACCATGGTTGCAAAAACTGAATTTGAACATAATGTCATGAAATAGAATAAGTGTTTGTTTGTTTGTAAAGAATAATTGTGTAACATAATGATGCAAGTCACATGTTTTGATGAATTTTGTTTTAAAATAAATGGAAAAGAAAATTAGAACGATGGTTTGCGCTAGGCATAGAATTATAGGTATAAACTTATACCATCATCGCGAAATCCAAAGAAGAAAATAGATTGTTGGTTTTATTGCAAGATGCATTTTGGACCTTTGATAAACAGAAAAATAATAATATGAAAATGTTGTTTGACATTATTTTTAAGATTTTGTGAGAAGATGTATGTAATTGCTTTTATACAAGACAAAAATTCTGAAATAAAAGGATAAAATTATGCCGAAAAGAGTTACAGAGATATTTGAAATTATCTCAAAGAGAAATGTAGATTTATAAGGAATCCTCATGTGCAAATGTGAATTCATTACCGATCTTGATTTATCATAATGATACAAAATCTCTCAAATACAAATGTGTGTGTGATTGTATTGTTCATTTACCAATTTTGAGCAAGATAATTTGATGCAAGTAATTTGCCTTGACCAAATAAATGTTTATTGACCATGATTTATATGCATGTAACCATACCAAGCTACTATGTAAGTTAGGTTATCAAGAGGTAGCTAATCCATAAGCTGATAGAGGTCTGTACAAAAGGTCGCTAATGTGACAGACATATCGCCACGCTAGGATTTACCCAAGACCAAGCGGGTTGGGCACAAACCACCTGTTATGGGGCTTACCTCACAGTTTTCGAATAATTGAGAATTCTAGGGATTCAAGCTCATTCACCCTTCTTTTCTTTTCAAGGGTAGGGAAAGCAGTTTATTGTATTTTGCTTTTGCTTTTCACTTTTGCTTCTCTTTTTTTTTTTGTACTTTTGTATTTTTGCTTTTGTATTTGAGATAATGCTGAAATAGTGCTGAGATGGTACAAAATGATACTGGAATAATGCTTTTTTTTCTCATGATTTTGCTTGATTTTTCTTTTTCTTTTGCTTCCTATTCTAGGGATACTTGCTCGAATTGGCTGTAAAGCAAGGGATTTTTATTTTGGGTAGGGGTGAGCTTGTCCTTTTGTCAATTCTCAAATATTCTAGACCATGTGCATGATAGGATAACAGGGGAAACTTTTCGCTCAGGAAACCATTTCTACTGTGTAGCATCATATCAAATGTGCAATGAAATCATTTTAATGTGAAGAGATATACTTGGTTCAAGTAAATAACAAGATCAGTTCTCTATGCTCAAAACTTTATTTAATTCTAATGTGGACTTTGATATAATAGAGATGAATAATCATAATAAGTAAAATCAAGAGATTTATTCATGTGAATGTGAAAGTGCGGGATTCCAAATAAATACTAATTTATCCAAAATAATTGAAAATATAACTGCAATACTTCACAATTTGAGAGGTACAAAGATAAAATATGTTTTTGAAGATTTTGATGGTTTGGATGTTTTTGGTGTTTTTATATTTTAATTGATGAATTGAAAGAAATACAATGTGATTGTTTTTTGAATTTTTTTATTTTTATATGAATTTTTAGATGATGGAATTGTGGTATATACAAGATGATCTATATACATTATATAAGGTTATTTGAGTATAGCATGTCTAAGGTTGCTTCAAAATCAAAGGAGGTTTTGAAGGATAATTTGGTTGTGTTGAAGGTAAGAACAAAAGGTGATGAATAAAAGGTAGTGATAACAAAAGCTTTGTTATAATGTAAAATAATGTAGCAAAATATTTGACTTTTATATGTGGAAAATTGATCATGTTACAAAATATAATGTAAGAAGGATAAGAAAGTTCTTCATTTTTATCACTATATTCCAAGTCTTGATAACATGGAGGGAGCATATGTGAAATATATGCATGAGTGTTATTTGGTAAACAAGGATGATCATATATGGATGAAGAAAAGTGAGAAATAGAAGGTAATTGTGACAATGGAGAATGTATAGAACTTGATGTTTCTTGAATTTCATTATTAAAATATTTTATAATAACATTTGATTCATTAAGATCTTCCTCCTTTAATTTGAGTTTTTGAAATAGTTGATAAGTGCATAAATTAAGAGAGGAGCCATTATCTACCATGATAGTTTTAACATGTGTTTCTTTATTAGATCCTGTAATGTAAAGATAGTAGTCTTCTTGTGGAGTAGAGGAAGGAATCTCATCATCATAGAATGAAATATGATTAACCTCAAGAGGGTTTACACCGTTAATTATGTCCTTAGGGAAAATATCATGAAGGAAAAATTGTTGGCTAGGTATTTTGAACAATGTTTCCTTATGAGAACTTTGTAATACTTCTAAAAGGGATATCTTTGCTTGAGGGTTAATCACTTGTTGTTGGCTATCAAAGTGGACTTCAAATTGAGATTTTGATTCTAAAGATGATATTTCTATGCTTACATTCCATTTTGGATCATTCTCTAGAGCCAAAGATAGTTTTGAAGGTTGGTCAAATGAGGAATCCATCTCTTGAATATCAGATTGAGTTGATTGAACTTGAGGTTGCTCATTTGTAGTTTCTGTTACTATATTAATAATATCATCATGATGGGACACATTAACATGCAATATTTGATTGGTTTCTTGTTGTTGATAATTGAATAGGGGTTCTTGGGATATCTCCATGTCTTGATAGATTATTTGTATTTTTTTTGTAGGAGTTTGATAGTTTACTGAAGATTTATAATCATTTGTAGATTGTAATTCCTTTATATTAAAAATACCCTCATCAATCAAATCTTGAATTGCACATCTTAAATCTTTACAATTTTGTGTCATATGTCCATCCACTCTATGATATTCACAATGTAGCTCAGGTTTAAACCAATCTGCTATGGTATCAGGTTGTCTTATGGAAGGGAGTTCAATCCTATTTGTATCAAGTAAATGCTTGAGAATTATATCCATTGGTTGATCGAGCTTAGTAAATTTACGTGATGAAGGTTTTTGAGAGGTTTTTGATACATGCCTTAGGAATTCAGTCATAAAAGGACCTAATGGTTTTTTACCTCTCTTTTCTTTGTTATGGGTAGAATGATGATAGGAATATTGTGAAGTATGAGGTGAGTGCATGGTAGAATTGGAAGAATAAGTATTTTCTTGTTGAAATGGATGTGTTGTATTGAAAGAAGAATATTGAAATGGTGGAGGAGGATTGTATGTGGATTGATAGACATAATATGGGTATATGGGAGAATAGATAATATCATTATGAAGAGGATTGGCAAAGGGATTGTCCTATTGGGGTAAGGATGAAAAATGAGAAAAGTATGATGGATGTGATGTTGAATAGGGATGAGGTTGGTCATAATCAAAAAATGTATTTAGCTGAATTCTTCCAACATTACTAATGGGCTCATATTTTTTGGTAATTATTATAGTAGATTAAAAAAGGGTTTTTATAGAGGATCCCAAAACCTTATGTACAAAATCAGCCTTGCATCATGCCTCCTGGCTTTATGTATAAGCCTATTACAGAAATCGTAACCCCTAAAAAAACTTGATTACATAAGCAATGGGCCTAGGGCATCAATCCCTTGAAACTGAACACCAAAACAGAAATCCCGCCCAGTGGTAACAGTAAGCATGAAACAATCCCTCTCAGCGAGAAACAAACAAATAAGAAAGAAAGTAGTTTTGGAGATCCCGTCCAGCGGGGAGTAGCCAAAAACCACCATCGAGAAGATCCCGCCCAGCAGGAAGCAAAGAAAAACCGTTACAATAAAATCTCACCTCGTGGGAAGCAGTCAAAACCACCACAAATAGTCCCACCTAGCAGGAAGCAACAGGGAAATCCCGCCATCCGGGAAACCAGCAAAAAATAAAGGATCCCGCCTCGCAGGAAAACTACCGGATTTGGCGGATCCCGCCCTGTGGAGAAACCATCCCACCCACCGAGAAAACATTCCGTTCAGCGAGAGCCATCCTGCAAGAAACCGACAGCCAGCACAGAGAGGATCCAGCCCATCAGGAAGTGACCAGAGAGTTGCACCACAAGGAACCCGCCACGGGAAAACAAAAGAGGATCCCAACAGCAGGGACCAAGAATCCCATCCAAGCACAGAGCCCGTCGAGGATTCACAAGAAAAATGGGGAAGCTGTCCAAACCCTAAACCGTCACCTCCATCGCACCGAGAAACACAGGAGACCAGATCCATGTGAATAACCTGCAAAAAACCCCAAGAGGAAGCCTGAGGGAAAAAGGGAAGGGATCCCCAACCAAACAAGGATCCCTGGGAAGCACCAGTCCGAAAAAACAACCAAGGAAACCCTAGCCGGCCGGGAGGGGCACAGATAGTGGAGAAGGATCTCCCCCCGGAGATCATCCGCAAACAACCACTCCCCGGGAGGGATGACCTGGGTTGAGCCAGGGACTGGGCAGGAACCAGGAGCCATGGGAGGGGGAGCAGGGGAGGGACCATAGCCCTCCCATCTCTACTTTCTTCCCTCTCCTATTAGATATTACTAATGGGCTCATATTGATTTGAGTAAAAACTCATGGTTTCTTTAGTACTTCTAAAAGTAATATTTAATATCTATTATTTAGAATTTAATCTAAAACATATAAACATGAAATGATGATTTTGTTTTTGTTTTTCTTGTATACATATATATATATATATATATATATATATATATATATATATATATATATATATATTGTTTTTTTTTATATTTTTGAATCAGAAAGATGCCTCACCAAAATGTATCGCTCCAAATTTTTCGCACCCTTACCTTCAGGCTATAGGATCCGTGCCCGAAATGGGGATATGAAAAGGATGGGACAATACCTCAGACTGAGAGGCCCTTTGAAGGTCCCACCTCTTGAGGGAGGTGTATAAGGGTTAATTTTTGATGGATGGTGGGTTCACCAAGAAACTTTTGAATGGCAGTTTCCACACCTAGGTTGGGAATGTGTTTGATGTGTTCATTTTTATGCTTGATCATTCAACTCCTAGGTTTGGCCAAATGAATCTAAGCTAAGCTATATGAAATGCTGATTATATGAATACAAAAAATAGAATTAAACAAAAAATATAGGAAATATACTAGATTAGAAAAGCCATACCTGATCCGGATGTCTGATGGAGGTTCTGATTTTTGAAGCAGTCCAGATCGTCTAGAATTTGATAGAATCATATCCGATCTGATAGGATCATCCCTGATCTACTGATCTAACAAGATCGTCTCTAATCTGACAAGATCGTCTCTAATCTGATGAAATCATCTCTAATCTGATGAAATCGTCTAACGATTTCATTAGAGACCTGCAACTATAGAAATGGATACCAAGAACAAAAAATACAATTGCAAAAGCAAGGGAAAATGATAGAAATGAAAGTATGAATGTTAGAATGACAACTTTAGATAACAAATTAAGTAAAATGCATTGTTTTAATGACCAACTTTGACTCTATCATGCATCTATGCTACGTGGGGTGAAATCCAAGATGCAAAATAGAAATAAATCTAACTAATGCAAAGCAAAATAGTAGATAATGGACAGAGAATGCAAACTCAGGGCATGGATTTGCCCCCAACGTTGGATGTAGTTGAAATCATTTACAAAATACATAATCATCTTGAATTATGGCGTGATCATCCGAGATTGTACAGGATCATCTGTGACGATCTGAGCTTGCTCCGACTGAAGAATGACAAAGTTCCTGCAAGAAAATTTGAAAAGGGACAAAGGCAAACAGTAGTCTAAGACATTCTAATGCATGTAAAACTCGAAGTGCAATAAAATTCAGCCAGGGGAAGGTCAAGGGGAGGTCCTAAGATTAAATAGGCTTAGGAGGGAGGTTAGGAGGTTGGGATCATCCTAATATGGAAGATCTCCAATGGGGGAGGTCTCTAACGATGCATACACGCTTCTGCCCAACTTAGAGACGTCGTTGAAACATAAGCTAATTATGAAAAATTAGTTTTGGGACAAGATCGTCTGGATGTTCTGCTCCAGACGAATTCGTCCGATCTGAGGTGATATCATCTGATCGGTGACGATATCGTCCAACGGTCACAACAAATCCTAAAAATGGCACAAAAAACAAGGAAAGCGATTTAACAGGCGATTCAAGGTTAAAATTTAAATTTGAATTATTACTAAAGTAATTTTAATTATTTGCTAAGGTTTACTGCGCCAATTTTAGGGTGCTACAGTACCATATTGGCACTCATGCTTGCACATCCTCCCACCATATCAATTTCGGTTCATGATTTCGATAGTGCTCCACTTCACACACTCTTCCTCAATCATCTCCTCCAAAATTTTCATCGCATAAATTACCCTTACACGCATGACAAGGGGTCTTATACTTCCAAATACCCTGGTTTACACCCCACCATGCGAACCAACCCTAAAACAACATCTTCACATTTTTCACTTTCTCAACTTCCTCTTCCCATTCCATCCATGTTTTCCACATTTGTTTTTAATTTTTTATCACTATTTTTTTCTATCAATCGACTCATCACCACATTGCATTTGTATCATTATTGATTCCTCACTTTAGGGGGTATTCACACACAAATCCACTTTGCATGCAATCAAACAACCATACATCCAACCATAGATATCACATCTGTCTAAGAAATTTTTTGTTGAAGATTATCTCAACACAAATTCAATCCCAATCAAACACTTGTTATATCACAAGAGCCTCATGCACATACAAACATTTCTTGATGCTATTTATGATAGTGGACCTGACCACACTCTGAATATGGCACCTAATACATTTGGACACATCTTGCTCTCATTCTGTATATCGACCTCAACTAGATACTAAATTTTATGTCTGATCTGTCCTTGCCACTCAGTTCAAATGATTTAAAAAATGTTATCATGCGCTTATCAATCAATCAGAAGCAAAAATTTGGATAGGCATTTGTTCTATTCACAATTGGATCATCTTCAATTGGTCATAATAACAAAGCAATCTTAAGTTTCTGCCATGAAAAACCAGTACAATATTGTAAAATGTTGTACTAAATTGGCAAATCACCTATCTTACCATCGTGTTTCATTCGTAATCATCCACATGCATTCATCCACACATTCTTCGTCTTTCCAACTCCATCACCTTATTCTATCATATTTGTACTAAATTGTGTCCTACACAACATAATACAAAAAGGGGTAAATGTAGACACCCAAAAGTTGCACATTATTACCTGTAGTCACTTATAGGCTTGCACATACACCTGTAGACCATCGTAGATACTTGTAGATATACATAGACACTTTTAGTCTTGCATAGGCCATCGTATATGTTCATAAGCATACGTAGGCCATCATAGACCATCATAGGCATGCGTAGGCAATTATAGGCTATCGTAGGCAATCATAGGCAATTATAGCCTCAAAACCTACAAAAAGTTGTTATGAACCTGCAACTTGAAATATGAATTGAATGCAAAGAATCATTGTTTGAATAGAATCATAGTTTGTATTGAAAGGTAGAAATCCACAATATAATAAATTAATGTTCTTGGATGATCTTTGGAGCATCCTCCTTGTCCTATTTACATCTATCTAAAAGGTGTGAATGGTGAAGGGATGTGTCCCTTTATAATACAATATAATATATAATATGATTAAGAGTTATGTTAGGAGGGTCCTAACATGCCACCCTCATTTGAAAAAGCTTTGTCCTCAAAGATGGAATTGCAAAAATTATTGTTGAATCTGGTGGAGCGTCTCCCACATAGCATCCTCTGGAGGTAGACCTTTCCATTGAATCAATACCTTGGTGATGGTGCGGTTATAAAGGCAGTGCATACGTCGGTCTAGGATAGCTTCTGGTTCAACCATGAGAACTCCATTATCTAAAAATTTTGGAATTTGAGTTTGTGTAGTGATGTTAGTGCCTATTACGACTTTAAGACAAGAAACATGAAATACCGGATAGATTTTGGAAGATTATGGTAATTCAATTTTATATGCAACAGGTCCAATACGTTGTAGAATTTTATAAGGGCCATAAAATTTTGGTGCTAATTTTTGTGACCCTTTTATTTTCAATGAAGTTTGATGATATGGTTGGAGTTGGATAATACCATATCCCCTTCTTGAAAAACCCTTTTAGTCCGATGTTGGTCCGCTTGTTGCTTCATGCGGTGTTGAGCGATATGTAGATTGTCCTTCAGAGCACGAATGATATTATCTCGAGTGACCAGCTCCATATCTACATATGGTACTTTTGTATTTCCTCGAATATAATAGGTTAGAGATGGGGGTGATCAGCCATATAATGCTTTGAAAGGGGTCATTTTTATGGTTGTGTGATATCTGGTATTATACCACCATTCAGCTAGTGAAAGCCATTTAACCCAGTGAAGGGGTTTAGTGGAAATAAAGCATCGGAGATAGGTTTCTAAGCACTTATTGACAATTTCAGTTTGACCATTCGTTTGTGGGTGGTAAGCAGAGCTGATCCGAAGTTGTGTACCTTGGAGTTTAAATAATTCCTTCCAAAAATTACTAGTGAAAGTGGGATCATGATAACTAATGATAGTAGAAGGCATTCCATGTAATTTAAAAATATTGTCAAGAAAGATTTGAGCAATAGTACTAGCGGTATAGGGGTGAGCTACTGGAAAAAAATGGGTGTATTTAGATAAACAATCTACCACCACTAGGATCATCATTTTTCCTATAGATTTTGGAAGACCTTCAATAAAATCCATTGAAATATCCTCCCATGTCCTGGTTGGTATGGGTAGAGGATGAAGAAGGCCAGGTGTTGCCACTGTTTCACTTTTATTTCTTTGGCATGTTTCACATTCATTGATGAACTTCTTGATATCATTTTTCATCCCTCACCAATAAAATTATGTAGTCACTCTTTTATAGATTTTTGGGAATCCAGAGTGGCCTGTAGTAGGTGTAGTGTGTAGCTCATGTAGAAGCTTTGGACGATAAACCGATGTAGGTGAGAGGACCAGACATTATTTGTAACGAAGCATGTTACCTTGCCAAGAGTAGTGGGGTTTACTCATGAGATTTTGTTGTAGTTGTTGAATTATGGTGTGTATAGTAGGGTCCACATACCATTTATCCTTGACTTGTTCGATCTATGTAGGGGTGGGGCAGGAAAAAACATGTAATTGTGAAGTTTCTTCGAACTTTCTGGAAAGTGCATCCGCAACCATGTTATATTTCTCTTTTTTGTAGATGATTTCATAATCATAGCCTAATAGTTTTGTTACCCACTTTTGCTATTTTGGAGTGGTTATCTGTTGTTCAAGAAGGTATTTTAGGCTATGGTGGTCGGTGCAGATAATGAAATGTTTTCCAATAATGTATGGTCTCGAATGTTGGATAGCATGGACCATAGCTAACATTTCTTTTTCATAAGTGGAACGTGCTAAATTATTTTTGGAAAATTCTTTACTAGTAAAGGCTAAGAGCTTCTCATTTTGCATGAGTACTACTCCCATTCCCAATCCGAAAGTGTCGCTTTCAATAATGAATGGTTGGGAAAAATCTAGCATAGCTAGGATGGGGGTGGTACACATGGTGTTTTTCAAAGTCATGAAATCTTCATTCACTTTTGGAGACCATATGAAGGCATTATTTTTAAGTAGGTTTGTTAAGGGTGCTACTATTTTCCCATAATATTTAACAAATTTGTGATAATAGCCCATTAATCCTAAGAACCCATGCAACCCTTTTAGATTTTTTGGAATTTGCCAATTTTCCACATCTTCAATTTTTCGGGGGTCTACTTTAAATCCTTCCTTGGAGACAATATGTCCAAGATATTCAATTTCCTGCTTCCCAAAGGAACACTTTGATCTCTTTGCGTATAATTGATTTTCTTCCAATATTTTGAGTGCTTGCGCTATATGTGTTAAGTGCTCTTCCCATGTCTTGCTATAAATCAAAATATCATCAAAGAAAACTAAAATAAATTTTCGAAGGAAGGGAGAAAATACCTTATTCATAAGACTTTGAAATGTGGATGGAGTGTTGGTGAGGCCAAAAGGCATCACCAAGAATTCAAATGTCCCTCATGGGTGCGAAAATCAATTTTGGGTATATCTCTTTCCTTAAATCGAATTTGGTGGTAACCTGATCCTAAATTGAGTTTAGAAAAATATGCGGCTCCATTTAGTTCATCGAGTAGTTCATCAATGACTAGAATAGAAAATTTGTCTTTAATCGTTATTTTGTTGAGAGCGCAAAAATCCATGCATAGGCGCCATGATCCATCATTTTTCCTTACTAGTATGACTGACGAAGAGTAGGGACTTCTACTAGGTCGAATGACCCCTGCACTTAGTAGGTCTTGTACTAATTTTTCTATTTCCATATTTTGTAAGTATGGATATCGGTAAGGTCTAATATTTGGATGTTGGTGTCCTGGAAGTAATTGAATAACATGATCATGGCTTTGTTGTGGAGGTAATACCTCTGGTTCTTTGAATGTTTTATCATGTTTCTCTAGGAGTTCTATTAATTCGGGTGCCTCTGGTTGCTCTTTGGTGGTGTTTTGCAAGGAAAATAGTTGGGCAACCATGCCTATTCCTCATTTTTGAAGAATCTTTTCCATTCTATGGGAACTTACGATTTGTGTGGGACCTATTTTTAAACCTTGAATTGTGTATGTTTGGTTGTTTTGTATAAATTGCATCCATAACTCTTCAAAGTCCCATTGAATTTTTTTGAGCGTTCGTAGCCATTGTACTCCCAAAATAATATCACATCCTCCTAATGGTAGTACATACATATATGCTTTCATGTTATATTCCCCCATCATGAGTTTGATATTCCTGCATTTGCCTTTACATGCAATTTTTCCTCCATTGCCAATCATGACTTCGAAGTTATTATAGGAATATATAAAGCAATTAGCTTGTTTGGCAAAACTGGGGTCTATAAAATTGTGAGTGCTACCAGATTCTAAGAGAACAATAGGGTTTTTCTTCTTAAAATACCCTTTTACCTTCATTGTTTGTGGAATCGAGTATCCTGCTAATGCGTTAAAGGATATTTCTATTTTATCTTCTTGGTTTTCTTCTGCAACCTCAGTTATTACTTCCACTCCTATGTCATCCTCCTCTTTAGCAGTGCTATCAACTGTGTCCAAAATATATAATTTCGGTGAGATGCATTTGTGGTTGGGGGTAAAATTTTCATCTCAGTGAAAACATAGGCCCTTTTCTCGTCTTTCTTTTAGCTCTTCTTGGCTAATTCATTTAATTAGCATGACCTTATTTAGTTTTTTGTTGGTGTAGGTATTTGGTGTTTTTCCTAAAAAACTCTTCCTATTCGCCTTTGGTTATTGTTCTTCTCTTATATCATTTGTGCTAATGCCACTGCATGCATCATATCGCTAGGATTTTGTATTTGTACCTCCATTCTAATGTATTATTTTAGGCCACTAATGAAACAAATTTGGAAGAATGATGCATCTAGTCCTGTTGTAAGGTTCACCAATTTCTCAAATTGTGCTTGGTATTCCCTTACGGTGGAGGTTTACCACAGTTTAGTGAGGGCTCCTATGAAGTCTTCTAATTTAGTGGGACCAAATTGCAACATTAAGTTTTTTGTGAATTCGATCCATGTGGGCAGACCTTTTGTTTTCTCATACCATTGATACCATTGGGTAGCAATTTGTTCCAAGTGAAATGATGCGATACATACTTTCTGAATCTCCGAAATTTTGATATAAGGCAAAATATTGTTTTGCCCTATATATCCAATTTTTGGGGTCACCTCCATAAAATTTTTGAAAATCTAGTTTTGTGGTATGGGGAAGGATTGATGTATGTGGTCCCCCTATTAATGTTTGTTGTGGTGGCATAGTGTTCTATTGTCCGTTTTGCATGAGCAAAAAATTTTGTTGTACTAAGTCCATGGAATGGGTTGTAGCATCCAATTTAGTGGATATATCTATATTCGAGTTGGTGATGTTTATGGTTAGGTCTAATATTTTGGTAGTGATTTTATCTTCTAAATTGTCCTTCCAAAATGCCATTCCTTGCATCATGTCTCTCATTTCCTTGGAAAACTACGAGAGTTATTTTGTAATTTCTTTTGAAACCTCCTTTACAATCTCCTTCGTTGTGTCTTGAGATCATCTTCCCTTAGCCATTTAGGGTGTGGTTGGTTTATAAGTGATTTGAATATGCAAAAATTAGTTTTGTCAAAAAAAATTATCTGTCTTCATCGCATTTAATTTTGCGTACTTGTTGCTCTTTGTTCACACTGAATGATATTTTCCTCGCCTGTACTTGTTGTTAGGATTTTCTAACTCTGGTAATGCATGATGTTGTTCAAAAAAATTTGTATGCTACCTTTGCTGGTGACTGTGGCCTACTATGTAATAGTTCCATCAGTAATGGTTAGAATGTGTGCTGAAAATAAAACATTACCGAGTAATGGCCTGTCGGTAACTAGAGTGGGGTGGGGAAAATTTTTTAGGTCTTTTTAGCTCTGATCTAGTTGTTATGAACCTGCAACTTGAAATATGAATTGAATGCAAAAAAGAATCATTGTTTGAATAGAATCACAGTTTGTATTGAAATGTAGAAACCCATAATATAATAAATTAATGTTCTTGGATGATCTTTGGAGCATCCTCCTTGTCCTATTTACATCTATATAAAAGTTTTGAATGGTGAAGGGATGTGTCCCTTTATAATACAATATAATATATAATATGATTAAGAGTTACGTTAGGAGGGTCCTAACAAAACTACACAAAATGCTCCCAAAACATGTCCTATTCATGGAAGTGCCACCTACAAGCCCCTTTAGGCCACCTAAGACCTATACTACACCTAATTAGGGCCCCCATAGGACCATTCCCTCCAAAAACCTAATTATTCTAATCACAATTATAATTTGAAAGTCACTTTTCACTTAAGTGCACTTTATCACCTAAATAGGTTGAATTAGGGTTAGAATCTAAAATTAGCCCTAAAGCTACCCTCACACATGTGTGCACCCACTTAGTTAGGATATTTTCTAGGATACCTAACCTAACCTCGATCTAACCTAAGGATTAGCTATCCAAGGTTAACCCTAATTCTAGCTCACATATGTGTGCATTTCAGGGCACATGAAGGAATGACTAAGCACTCCACCTCATCACCCTAACCTTACTAGGGCAGAATCTAAGAGTTTAGGACATATAACTCCTCCCTAACCTTGTCCAACTCTATAAATAGAGGGCCATTTCATTCATTATGCTCTCTCACTATTTTTGCTAGCATACCAAAACTCTACTAAAATTTCCTTAGAATCCCTTCTACTATTTTTGCATTTGAAAAACATCAACAAACAACACCTAGATCACATTCAGATAGAAAATTCTCATCAACAGTCAATAGCAGTCCAGTTCGCACCCTATCTTGCAAACCTAAGCTCTAATTCAACCCTACCATGCAAACTAGACCTATAGCAACTCTGCAGCTCCAAATCAGGTAAGAAAACTTTGCTTATGGTTTTTACAGCATTCTTTCCACTTTTTATCAAGTTTTATCACATTTTCATGTCATTTTGTCTATATAAACACGAGGTCTGATCCATGATAGGTCTCCAAATGCACTAACACAATTTTATAGGTTTATACAGGTCCATACAACACTCCCAAACATCCAACTGGTTGCACATGTACACAAAAGCCCACCTGCATTGAGGGTATTAAAGAAACATTAGCAAGTTGATAAATATATGCTCATTAGATTCATAATCATAAGAAATTACAATGCTTTTATAGCACTCCAATCAGTTTGAAAAATATACTACTCTGGAGATCTTACTTGCTCATACTATGTTTAAAAACACTCTAAACAATTCCCTATATGCTCTCACAACAAAACTAATTTCCTCTCAAATATTAAAGTTGGTGCAACTATATTTAAATGAATTTTAAATATTTAGAACCTATATACTTTAGGGAAGATAATCTAAAGTATGCTCTAGAGTCCAACATTCTCCCCCTTAAAGTTGAGAGGACTGACTAGACAATCTCTCAGCTTTATATACTAAGCTTTCACAATTCCTTTGGTGAAGCTATTTGCTATGTTGTCCAAAGTACTGCAATGTTGTAGCTCAATCACCTGTTTCTCCACCATGTATTGAATGAAGTGATACTTCATGTCAAAGTGCTTTGACCTATTGTGGTGGATAGGATTCTATGCCAATTGGATGTCACTCATATTGTCACAGTACAATATTGTAGGACCACTTTTTTGCTCTCCAATTTCTTCAAGGACTTTTCTCAACCATAAATCTTGAGTACTAGCATTTGTGATTGCTATATACTCAGCCTCAGTAGATGACAATGCTACAACAATCTACTTTTTGGAACTCCATGTAATTAGTCCTTGTAACCAAATGGAAAGGTAAGATAATTTATTTGATAAATTAAATATGCATTAAACATTAGCTTAGAAATTTCTAAGCAATATATAGGTTACAATATAACCTAATTAGCACAAATAATGCTAACACAATGCGTTAGGAGAGTAGTGTGCTAATAGCTAACCTAGGTAGAGAAGTATGAACTAACTACTAATCTAAAATATCTAACCTAGGATATTTTAGATACTAACCTAGGTTTACCAATAGATATTTAGAACAGTAAATATCTCCTTGGTAAGTAGTAAAAAGTAAATGTAATAATCTATGTAGTATAATGCAATATACTACCTATTTTACCTATCAGAGTAAAAAGGGAAAATATGCCAAATAATGGAATATTATTCTAACATCCCCCCTTATTACATTATTTGGGTAATGTATACCTATCCTCCTATACAACAATATTTGGGTAAAGTATATAACTGCCCCAATATAGTGGAAGAAACTTTCGATCTACTGGTTCTTGCTCTATCACAGTGCTCTGGCTACTCCTAAGAAAAAATTGGGTCATTCCTCACTTTGTCTTCACACCAACAAATGTCCTTATAGTAATCTCGTCATCCAACTAAATTGCATGGGTAACCAGCCACTGCAATCGCTAGGTGTAGTAGAATAGATCACTTCATACGAGGTTCATTCAGTTACAATATGAGTTTGCAAAAGATAAGGTAGCTAAGGTGTCGGTCACTGCAAAAAATGCACCCTTATAAGTTCCCCCTTTCTTGTTGCAAAACATGTAATTAATTTTTGAAATAAGTATGACTAAGGTGTCGGTCACTGCCGAAAATGCACCCTTATAAGTCTTCTTCCCTTTTTACAAAAATTTGTGAAGAAAAAGAAATGTAAATCCCCCTTAATTGCAAAAATATGTGCAACTCAAGAGTTTTGTGAAGGATTTTTACAAAGATTGCCTCCTAGGAAATTTTTACACCAAAAAATTCCCTCCTTTTGTTTCAAGGACTTCAAACAATGAGAATTTGCTATTTATGAAGCCTAAAAAGAGGTACAATCACCCCTTTATTACAAGTATTTCAAAAAAAAAACTTATGCTATTTATGAAGCCTAAAAGAGGAAAGAGAGGAAATGGTGCTTTGCCCAAGGTGACAAATGTGTTTTCCCTCTACAATACTGTCTGAGCCATGAGCACTTTGTGTGCTCTCTTTGAACTAGATTCAGAATCAGAATGAGACACTTCACTAGAAACATGGCTTCTATGGTGTGCCTTTGCCATTTTAGTTTTTCCTGTTTTGAAACCAACACTGAATGGTGTCATGGTTGTCATTTTATAATTTGTGCGAAACTTTGTTTTTTAGAAAATTTTATCAAAAAAGTTCACCAAATCATCCTTCCTTATTGTAAGTTCTTCAAGCATGGTTGCTATTATAAATTCTAAAAGAAAAGGTATATTTTTATTATGACTTATGCTTTTTTGATTGCCTTTACAAGTTTTATCTCCCTCTTGTCAAAATATGTGTTTGAAGGAAGAAAGGAATTATCCCCCCTTAGTGCAAAAGAATTGCCACTTTCAAGGTTCCTTTATTTTAAAAAACTTGTTCTTTATTTCACTCTCAAGAGGTATTTAATGGCACCTACCTAAAAAATCTCTTGAAGAGAGATAATCAGTTGGAGGAAATTAAGCCAAAAAAATAAGAGATGAAAGATAATTCACTCAAAAATATATTTAATGGCACCTGCCTAAAAATCCCTTTGAAGAGGAATAATCAATTTGAGGAGTTTAAGCCAAAAAAATAAGAGTGAATTAGGGGTTTTGTTGTTTTAGGAGAGAATATCAAGTGAAATTGGTATTAAAACTGTGCAAGGATTTACACAAATTTGTGAAATTTTGGGGTTTAGTGTGTTCTTGATTCAATAATTACAAAAGAAATAATTCAATAATCAAACAATAACGCCCACAAAATTCTTATCACCTAGGTGTCGGATGCAACCAAAAATGCACCTAATTTGCCAATGAAGGTGTCAAGTAAAATCGAAAATGCACCTTTTAATTTTTGCAACAAAATGTGGATTTGTGTTGTGCAAAATATTGATATTTTTGTGTCTCCTACTGGTCTTACAATTTTGCAAAAGAAGTACAATGTTGTCTTCCCCCCTTTATTTTGGAAAATGAAAAAATTGAGCACTCCTTCCAAGACAATTCGACACACGACCTGCGTTTGAAAAGCTTCCAGACCAGTTGACAAATGACTTGGTTTTGATGGACCCAAGGCTTCAATTCTTCTCAAGGTTGCAAAAAAGAATGTGCAATTTTATGTCTTATATCCCTCCTTGAGAGAAAATAAATGCACACTTTGCCTTTGAATTTTGCAAATTTTGGTGTCTCCTTGTCTTACAATTTGTCAAAAAAGAATCCAGGTTTGAAGCTTTATTGTATGCTAAATTAACAAGGTTTGAGAAGAGGTTTCTAATTTGCAACAAAAAATGTGCTCTTTCTATGTCTTATATCTCCATTTTGTGATTGAATTTGAAATTTGCAAAAACATAAGGTATCTCCTTTTAATTTTAATTTTTAAATTTTGCAAAAAATAAAAAATTTACTCAACAAATTCAATTAATAATAAAATAACTTACCCCTGCCTCCTTGGGTCTTACCCGAAAGTGGCATCCCTTTTGGGATGTTTTCCACAAATAAAAATAAAAATAAAATAAAATCAATAAAATATAAAATTTGAATTTGATTTTATTAAAAACAAAGTAATAATGATATTATTAAAAAAAATTGAACAAATTTTGAATAAAGTGCAAAGAAAAAAAATTAAAATATTTTATCTTACCTTGGGCACCAATTGTTTTATAAGGCAAAATAATGCCTTTGTAGGGTCGGCGGGAGTCGAACTCGTGACTCCCCGCCGCCCAAGGCCTTAGCCCGACCTCCTTGGTCGATCGAGCTACAAGGCCCGACGTGAAGGGAAGGGAATAAATTTCCCTTTCCCTTCTTTCCTCGTGCGGGTGGGAAACAAATTATGGGACTTATCCCACATTGCCCACGTGGGGGATGTTGTGGGCCTTAAAAGGGCTTTCAAGCCCTTAGTTTGTTGACTGCCTGTGGGCAGTCACAGTCACTGTCACCCACCCTTTTGGTCACCACCATGTCGTGACTATGTCGAATCGGGTGGCACGTGGCCAGTCTGCCACGTGTCACCCATGTGTTAGGTTCAAGTTAGGTGCCATGTGGATAGTTTTCCATGTGTCACCTTGTGCCTAGTCTAGTCCCTATGGCTCTTTGCCACATGTCAGGTCCAGTTAGCATCCACGTTCCAGTCCAGGTCAGCTGCCAGGTGTCCACCCACCTTGATCCACATGCTAGGTAGGTTTAGGGTCCTTAGCATAGCCGCCAAGTGTCCACATACCTTGATCTATGTGCTAGGTAGGTTTAGGATCCTTAGCTCAGTCGCTAGGTATCCTCAACAAATAGCACCTTGAATGCTGTGTCGAGAGTGTGAGTGCACTCCTGCCCTTGATGCACTCCTAGTTGGCTTGGCCACAGGGAGTGTGAGCGTGCTTCTACCCTTGATGTGCTCCCGGTTGGCTGAACCACAGGGGTGCACTCCCACTGGGTAGTAGCCTTGAGAGGGCTACTACCCAGTTCACTCTCATGATCATCGAAGGATAATGTCCTTCCTGGTTGATCACCTATGGGTCCCACTTCCTGTGGAGGTGGGGTTGGGGTGGGCTGGAAAAAAAATCCAGATTGCCTCCTCCTCTACCTTCGGGCTTAGTGGGATGATTGATTAATCAAAACAAATCAACGATCAAACTATAGGAACTGAGGAAAAAAACATTAATTAAAGTCACCAACGATCGCCTTTGCCTTCTCCAGTGGAATGAAGGTGTGCCTTCGCCTTCTCCAACGGAACGAAGGTGTCCCGATGCTCTTCCTCCCTCCAGCTCCCTCTAGATTTGATGCCAATGTAACCAAATGGAAAGGTAAGATAATTGATTTGATAAATTAAATATGCATTGAACATTAGCTTAGAAAGGTCTAAGCAATATATAGGTTACAATATAACCTAATTAGCACAAATAACGCTTACACAACACATTAGGAGAGTAGTGTGCTAACAACTAACCTAGGTAGAGAAGTATGAACTAACTACTAATCTAAAATATCTAACGTAGGATATTTTAGATACTAACCTAGGTTTACCAGTAGATATTTAGAACAGTAAATATCTCCTTGGTAAGTAGTAAAAAGTAAATGTAATAATCTATGTAGTATAATGCAATATACTACCTATTTTACCTATCAGAGTAAAAAGGGAAAATATGCCAAATAATGGAATATTATTCTAACAAGTCTTGACCCAAGACTAAAACAATTTCTTGAAGTAGATTTTCTATCATCTAAATTTTTGCCCCAATCACTATCACTAAAGCCAACTAATTTTATAGAATTACATTTGTGGTAATGGATCCAAAAATCCAATGTACCCTTTACATATCTCAAAATTCTCTTAGTTGCTTGAAAATGAAGTTTAGATGGATCAGCCATATACCTTGAAACAAGAGAAATGACATACTGAATATCCGACCTTGTGTTGGTGAGGAACGTTAGACTCCTAACCATGCTCCTGTAAGTGGTCATGTCAAGTTTTGGTGCTCCATCATATTTGCTCAATTGGATCCCATGACCCGTTGGAGTTGCAACAGACTTGCATTACTCCATAGCAAATTTCTTGATCATATCTTGAGCATATTTGTGTTGACATATGAATATCCCTTTACCTTTTTGATGTACTTCCATGCCTAGGAAATAATGCATCAAGCCTAGATATTTCATTTCAAATTCTTTCATCATGGAGTTTTTGAACTCCTTATTCATATTAGCATTACTACCCATGAATATTAGATCATCTAAATATAAACATACAATGAGAATGTCTTTACCTTGTTTCATGTAGTAGAGTAGGTTCAATTTTTCTCCTAGTGAATCCATACTTTTAAAAGTAGCCATCAATGCATGAGTACCATGCCCTTGGTGCTTGCTTGAGGCCATATAATGCTTTCTTTAATTTGTAGACAAGGTTATCCTTACCTTGTTCTTCAAATCCTTGAGGTTGTTGCACAAAAACCTCTTCATTAAAATACTCATTAGGAATGTCACTTTTAACATCCATGTGCCAAATTTTCCACCCTTTGTGGGCAACCAAAAAAAGTACTTATATGATTGTCTCCTATATATCAATAGGAGAAAAAGTCTCCTCATAGTCAATCCCATGCTTCTGAGTGAACCCTTTTGCTACAAGTCTTGCCTTGTGTCTTTCAATGCTTCCATCAGCATTGAATTTGTTCTTGTAGACCCATTTGCATCCAACACATTTCTTGCCCTTAGGAAGCTTCACTAGCTCCCAAGTATCATTCTTTTTTATAGAGGCCATTTCCTCTTTCATGGCTTGTTGCCATACATCAAAATTATATGCTTTTTCATAACTAGATGGCTCAATTTCTACACTAGTCATTAAAGCATAATTTACAACATCTCCCTTAGGCTCTTGGGAGTCATCATCACCATACATATGCAAATTTTCAAGTCTTTTTAAAACTGCATTCATTTCACTATCTTGACTTCTAGTGTATCTTTTCTGGAAATTATTATCCAACATTTGAAAAGATGGATGGTGTTGAAGTGTTCTTTTACCTCTTGATGGAAAATCAATATCCATTGGTGAAGAACTTACTGATCTTTATGGAGGACTTGGAGTAGCATATGTTTTACTTGAATTAGTACTCATACTTGGGCTTGGAGGACTTCATTTGTTGTTTTTGGGCTGCACTTGCTACACTTGAGAGGAACTTGCATCATGAGATCCATCATCAACAAAAAAATTTTTATGATCCCATTCCCCCCCTTCATCAAAAATTACATCCCTGGAAAATACAATTTTATGTTTTTTGGGATTGTAGAGCCTATATGCTTTGGAAGACTCACAATATCCAACAAAAATACATGCTTGACTTTTGGGGTCAAGTTTCTTTCTTTGCTCATCGGGAATATGTGCATAAGCAAGACAACCAAAAACTTTAAAGTGTTTTACATTTGGCTTTTTTCCATACCATCCTTCATAACGAGTGATCCCATCTAAACTATAATTAGGACTCCTATTCAAAATGTAAACACTAGTTCTTACAATATTAGCCCAATACATGTTACTTAGATGCTTAGTTTGAAGCATTGATCTAGCCATTTCTACTATAGTGCGGTTCTTTCTTTCAGCCACACCATTTTATTGTGGGGTGTAGGCAGTTGTGAATTGCCTTTTTATTCCATAATATTTACAATATTTTAGAAATGCATTTGAAGAATACTCTCCTCCTCTATCAGTCCCGAGACTTTTTACAACAAACTCACTTTGATTCTCTACATTATTTTTGAAATCTATGAATCAATCAAAAGCTTCATCTTTATTTTTCAAAAAATTAATCTAACACATCATAATGAAATCATCAATGAAAGTGAGAAATTAAGAGTTGTTACCAATGCTTTTGGTTTGCATTAGACCACAAATATCCGAATGCACCAATTGTAGTGGATGGCTTGCTCTCCATGTTTTTCCCTTTGGAAAATTTGATCTTGAGTGCTTTCCCAAAGCACATCCTTCACACACCTCCTTGTGTTCTTCAATTCTTGTAAGTCCACTTACCATAGCTTGAGAAGTCAACAAGTTCAAGCTTGCAAAATTAAGATGACCAAATCTCAGGTGCCAAAGCACACTTGGATTAGCAATAACTACACTAGAAAGTTGAGCACCTCCTTTTCCCCCAAACTTAAGAGGAAACAACTTATTCTTTGTCAAAGGTGCTTGTGCAATAACTCTATTACAATTATATTTTATCAAAAATGACACATTTTCCTTCATCAAAAACAAGCCTATAGTTCTTATCCATCATTTGTCCAACACTAAGCAAATTATGTTGGAGTTTGGGGGTGTAATAGATGTCACTTACCTTCTTGATGCCTTATTTTGTTGGAACCTCCATGGCTCCAATACCTTCAACTTGTAGTGCCTTGTCATCTCCCAATTTGATCTTTGATTTATAGGAGGAATCCATTGTAGCAAAGATCTCCTCTTTGCCACTCATGTGATTGGAACAACCAGTATCCAAAATTCAAGTTTCATTAATATTTTGATCTGATTTTCCATAGGTGAGGAACATATTTGAAGAATATCCTTCCTCTTCTCCATAGTTTCCATATTGACCTCTCCCATATTGAGAAGTCTTGGACCAACAATCTCTAGCAAAGTGACCAACCTTGCCATAATTGTAACAAGATTTATTTGATTTGTCACCTCCTCTTCCTTGATTGCCACCTCTTGATCTACCCCATCCTCTTCCTTTTCCTCTCATTTGACCTCTTGTCCTCTTACTTGTTCATTATCACCTTCTTTAGATGATAATTCTTTCTCATCACCTCCATAGCTTGTAGATGTAGCACCCTGCAATATTTCTTCATGAGACATCAAAGAACCAATTAGAGCATCAAAATTTAGAGTAGACAAATCTTTATACTCTTCAATAATGATAGCAATATGGTTCTATTTATGAAGAAGTGTTCTCAACACTTTCTTCACCACTACTTCAGTTTTTATGTCTTCTCCAAGGGTTTACATTTTGTTTACAATGGCTTTCACTCTCACACAATAATCTCCCACTCTTTCATCATCTTGCATCTTGAGATTCTCAAAATATCTTTTCAAGGTTTGAATTCTCACTTGCTTTACTTGATTGCTCCCTTTATAGCTATCTCTCAAGGTTGTCCATGCTTCTAGGGCTGTTGAACAAGAAGCAATCCTTGGAAAGATGCTTTTCTCCAAAGCTGCTTGGAGATGGTAGAGAGCAAATAAGTTTTTCTTTTGGGCATCCTTTTTATTGGTTCTATTAGCTGAACTCAAGGTGGTACAATCTGTAGGTTCATTGTAGCCTTCTTATACAATATTCCATAACCCCTTGCCTATGAGTAAGGTCCTCATCTTGATGGACCAATACTTGTAATCTAACCCATTAAATTTGGGAATGGGAAGATTGTTATTGGAGTCATTGATGCTAATAAAAAAACTTTGGAATAATTGATGACAAATGGAGTCCGAGAATGTTATGATTTATCATTACCTTAGACTATAGAGAGTCTAGGTTTAAATAGGAGATAAAATAGAACATTAAACAAGATAGTAGCAAATAACGCTAACTTACTAACAACTAACTACGTAGTCAAATTGACTACGACTAACCTAGGATATTTAGATAAATATCCAAAAGGTAAACAATAAATAGTAAAAGGTAACTAACCTAGTAGTAAAAGTAAATACTCTTTTACCTAGTGGAGTAAATGGTAAATATCCCAACTAATGGAATATTACTCTAACATCCCCCCTTATTACATTATTTGGGTAATACATACATATCCCTCTATACAACAATATTTGGGTGAAGTATATAACTGCCCCAATACAGTGAAGAAGATGTTGATCTGCTGGTTCTTTACTCTGTCACAGTGCTCTGGCTGCTCCTAAGCAAAAAGTGGGTAATTTCTTACTATGTCTTCATGCCAACGAATGTCCTTATGGTAATCACATCATCCAACCGAATTTGCATGGGTAACCAGTCGCTACAATCGCTAGGTGTAGTAGAATAGATCACTTCATACAAGGTTCATTCATTTACAATATGAATTTGCAAAATATAAGGTAGCTAAGGTGTCGATCATTGCCAAAAATGCACCCTTATAAGTTCCCCCTTCTCGTTGCAAAACATAGTGTAATTAATTTCTGAAGGAAGTGTGACTAAGGTGTCGGACAAAGCCGAAAATGCACCTTTATAAGTCATCTTCCCTATTTACAAAAATTAGTGAAGAAAAAAAATGGATATCCCCCCTCAATTGCAAAAAATATGCAACTCAAGAGTGTTGTGAAGAATTTTACAAATATTGCCTCCTAGACAATTGTACACCACAAAAAATCGCTCCTCTTGTTACAAGTACTTCAAACACCTAGAATTTGCTATTTATGAAGCCTAAAAGAGGTACAAGCACCCGTTATTGCAAGGTCTTCAAACAAAAAACTTATTCTATTTATGAAGCCTAAAAGAAGAGTGAGAGAAAATGGTGCTTTTGCCCAAGGGACACATGTGTTTTCCCTCTACAAAACTGTTTTAGCAATTTAGCACTCCTTGTGCTATCTTTGAATCAGAAACAAAATTAGAATGAGACACTTCACTAGAAATATGGCTTCTATGATGTGCCTTTGCCATTTTAGTTTTGCTTGTTTTGAAACCAACACTAAATGGTGTCTTGGTTGTCATTTTTACATTTTGTGCAAAACTATTCTTTCTAGGCAATTTGATCAAAAAAGTTCACCAATTTGTCCTCTCTTATTGCAAGTACTTCAAGCATGATTGCTATTATGAAGTCTAAAAGAAAAGGTTTAATGTTGATGACTTGGACTTTTCTGATTGCCTTTACAAGTTTTATTTTCCTCTTATCAAAATTTATGTTTGAAGGAAGAAAGGAATTATCCCCCCTTAGTGCAAAGGATTGCAACTTTTAAGGTTCCTTTTTTTAAAAAACTTGTTCTTTCTTTTGATTACCCTAAAAGAGTACCAAAATAGTATTCACTCAAACAGATATTTAATGGCACCTGCCTTAACACCCTTCAGAAGGATGAGAATTTGGAGGAAATTAAGCCAAACAAATAAGAGTGAATTAGGGATTTTGTTGATTTAGGAGAGATTATCAAGTAATTTTCACTTTAAATCTATGCAAGGATTTACACAAATTTGTGAAATTTTGGGGTTTAGTGTGTTCTTGATTCTATGACTTATAATTGCAAAAGAAATAATGCAATAATAAAACAAGAATGCCCACAAAATTCTTATCACCTAGGTGTCGGATGCTACCGAAAATGCACCTAATTTTCCAATAAAGGTGTCGAGTAAAATAAAAAATGCACCTTTTTAATTTTTGCAACAAAATGTGTGTTTTGTGTTGTGCAAAAAATGATATTTTTATGTCTCCTACTTTGTTTTCCAATTTTGCAAAAGAAGTACATTGTTGTCTTCTCCCCTAAATTTTGCAAAATCAACAATTTTGAGCACTCCTTCCAAGACAAGTTGACACACGACCCGCATTTGGAAGGCTTCCAGAATTAGTCAACACACGACTTAGTTTTTGATGGACCCAAGGTTACAATTTCTTCTCAAATTTTTGCAAAAAATAATGTGCAATTTTATGTCTTATATCCCCCTTCGAAGAAAACAAATGCACATTTTGCCTTTTGAATTTTACAAAAAAAATTCAGTCTCCTTGTTTGCTATTTGTGCAAGAAAGAATCAAATGTCTTTGATGTTGTCCCTCTTGGATTGTGCAAAACTAACAAGGTTGAGAAGAGTTTAAGGTTTTCTTATTTGCAATAGAAGTAGATGTTGTTCTATGTCTTATATTCGCCCATGGAGAAAAACAAAAGCTCCTTAACTTTGATTGCAAAAATAGATCCTTAATTCTCTATTTTAATGCAAAAGTTTAATAAATCTAATCATTATTTAATTAATAATAAAATTTAATTTTGTAAAAAATCAATGTAATTTTGGAAAAAAATTTGATTTTAGACAAAAGATATTAAATTATTAAATAAAAAAGATTAAAAAATAATTAAAAATTTACAAAAAAATAAAAAACATTTACCCTTTTTACTTGGTCCATTCCTCTGCCCACGTTTTAGCAAAAAAATTGGCCCCGACGGGAGTCGAACTCCCGACCTCCCTGTCGAGCCACGCCTTGGCGAGGGCTAAACCTCCAGTCGGGCTAGCTAGCCCGACGGAGATATTGGGGAGGAGACTTCATCTTGAAGCCTCCCCTCCCTAGGGCTTGGAGTGCGCGACTTCGCGCGCTCTAAAGATTTTTAAAAAAAGCTTTTGGGACTTTAGTCCCACATGCGCCATGAAGGCGCATGTAAGTCGTTTAAAAATGACTTAGCCCCTATAAGGACTCGATTGCCTACGGGAAATCAGAGTCCTTCATCGACATTTTTTTCATCGCCATGTCATGGCCAGTCTACCACGTGTCACCCATGTGTCAGTCTGCATCTTGTCACCCACGTGTCAGTCTGCATCTTGTCTAGGTCTTCGGTCCACGTGTTCATCATAATCTAGTTGTCCTATCCAGGTGGCGCTTGCCATGTGTCCTGTCTAGTTGGTGCATGGCTTGCCACGTGTCCTGTCCAGTGGTAGTGCCACATCAGTACCTCAGGATCTATGCCTGAGGTCACGTCAGCCTGCCACGTGTCTTGTATAGTGGCAGTGGTCTGAGTCAGTGCCTCGAGATCTATGCCCGAGCACGCATGGGTCCCAACTACGATTGTTCTTAGGATTTGTGCCCAAGATTTTGTCTGCTGGTGTAGGGTCTGATCCGGTCGTCAAAGATCGAAGGGCGCTCTTGCCCTCTCAGATCCCAGTCACCAAAACTGTGTTGCTGGTTGTCGAGGATCGAAAGGCGTGCCTGCCCTCACAGATCCTGATCATCGGATCTATGCCATCGATCGTGGTCACTGGGGATCGAAGGGCATGCCTACCCTCGTAGATCCTAGTCATCGAATATGTCAGGTCTGATAGCAAAATCTTGTCATACCGATGGGCCTTCTCCCAAGGCCATCGGTGATGTGGGCCTGGAGGCCCTCTCCTGAGGACACCTTATGGTAGGAGCTGTCGGGCCTGTGGGCCTTCTCCCATGGCTGCCCAGTGAGCTGTTAGGCTTGCGGGCCATCTCCCATGGTCGCCTGATGATGGGGGCCTGTGGGCCTGCCTAGGGATCCATGCAGGTCCTAAGGGCCAGCAAGGCCCTCGAAGACCGTGCTAGGTCCAAGTTGGGTGGAACGAGCGGAGCTTGTATTAGGCCACCCGACTGCGATGATACCAATGATGACAAATGGAGTCCGAGAATGTTATGATTTATCATTACCTTAGACTATAGAGAGTCTAGGTTTAAATAGGAGATAAAATAGAACATTAAACAATATAGTAGCAAATAATTCTAACTTACTAACAACTAATTACGTATTCAAATTGACTATGACTAACCTAGGATATTTAGATAAATATCTAAAAGGTAAACAGTAAATAGTAAAAGGTAACTAACCTAGTAGTAAAAGTAAATACTCTTTTACCTAGTGGAGTAAATGGTAAATATCCCAACTAATGGACTATTACTCTGTAGACACAAAACAGCACCAATCTGATTACGTGACAACGAGCGTTGATCACATTGACACAAACATTCCCTAGGGCAGCCCCTAGAGGTTAAACAGTGGTCCTAACCACTTCTAAAAGTAGTTTTAGAGGTCAGAGGTCAATTTGGAACCTTTTAGGCACTTTGCTAATTATTCGCTCCACCTCAAAATGAGTACAGACTGGTACTTGTTCCACCCAGGGATGAATCCCAACGCTCATTCCGGGGTGGGATGAATACTAGGTTTGACTAGAAAAATGTCAAACCTCGACACAGGACAACTCAGAACTGCCACTAAGCTCTCCCTTCATGGCATAGGAGTATGAGCGATTTCTTTTGACAACTCAGATCTGCCACTTGACTCTCCATTCACTGCATGGGAATAAGAGTGAGCTTTTCAGGACAACTCAGATCTGCCACTTGACCCTCCCTTCATTGCATGGGAGTGAGAGTGGGCTTTTTCATGACAATTCAAATTAGCTACTTAACTCTCCCTTCATTTCATGGGAGTGTGAGTGAGTTCTTTTGAGCATGTAGAAGCAATGCATGAAGCGATTATGAAATCCTTGATCGGGGAGAAGTCTTCTCTTCAACAAAAAAAAGCATTCATGCAAAATAGCACTTTTGCATGTTAATTCAAGAGACCCCTTGGGTCTATAAAAGGGTGAATTTCCTCACCTAAATAGAGACAGAGAAGGAGCATTTGGAGCAATGAAGTGCTGCTATTTTTCTGACTTACGATTTGTGCCTTTACATCCATAATCTCTTAATCGAAAGGGAGGTTATTAGGTGACTTTTGGAGGCACAAATCAAGACCCAAAACCCAAATTTTTTGGACACAATACCCTACCAATTTTTCAATAACACATCACAACAGGTTTCGAACTCATCCCAAGTGGATTGGTGTCGAAACAATGTTTCAACCCATGTGTGGTTTGCCTTCGGGCACCCTCTGCCTTATTGCAGGTTTACTTGTCTCACCCTGAAACGAGTACCAAACTATTGCATGTTTACTCATCTCACCCCGAAACCAGTACCAAAATGTTGCAGGTTTACTCATCCTACCCCGAGATGAATACGGATCTGTATCAAATTTGGTGACTGTTTCTTTTGTAGTATTTTGCTAGTTACATGATTACGCTTCTATCAAATTTTTAGGCTATTTGGATTAATTTTAATCATCGTTATATTCATATTTTACATTCATTAACAGTACTCTTTCATATTTGTGAGTTTCATTATCATACACAGGTGCTACTAACGATTTTTTGTTTCTTTGAATGCAGGAGGAGCAGCAAGGATTAAAGATTCATCAATACCAGCGGTGGCAACACTTTGGTCCGCCCATTTCACATGTGGGCATGCGAAAGGAGGAACACTAAATTCATGATTGTAATTGAAACTATGTTAACGCTCCTACCCATTAAAATGGAGGAGACGTCTTTGTAACCGAATTGGAAGAGTATAAATAAAAAGGGTTGTGCTTTCTGTACTTCTTTTTATCTCATTTAAATTCGTCTCTTTTCTTCCATTTTGTGCATTTCACTTTATAGGACTTTAAGCGTTAACTTTGGGTTTTGAATACATCGCATTAGTTTTCCTTTCAATCTTTTGGAATCTCGTGCTTTCAATGGCGATCACGGTGGGACCTCTGTCCTCTATTTTTTTTTTAGGTTAGATTTATGATCTAAAATTGCTTGTTTTGATTGCAGGTACCTATTTTTCAATCATTAGACTGTTATTCATTTCGGTCTACGACGATTACAGAATTGGGATTCATCTCACCCATGGGCGAATGGGCATTCATCCTACCCTGGAACGAATACGGTTTTGATATTCATATCACCTGGGGATGAATAGAATTCTATGCATTTTTTAGAGCAGCAAATCAAAAACATCCTTTTGGGCAGAGAAGAGGTAGGGGTTTTTAAAAAACCTCTGTCAAATTTTTGTTTTCTGATTTTCAATTTTTGTATGGCTTAGGGAAAATTTCCTTTTGTTTGCCTGTTTCATTTTTTGCAAATTAAAATGAACCCCACACACATCACGTGGTAAAATTAAACCAAGGAGCTGGTCATAAAACCCCAGCCCTTGATCAAGACCAATGGTGGATTTCATCACCGCCTTGGCTTGATTTTGCATACATTACCCCGATCGCTCTGTTGCTAGACGTAAATCCTGACGAAAGCTGACCAAGTGTAGCTAGGGTGATTCCTAGCGCATGAGGATAAGTCTTCTATGATAGGTGTCATAAACATAGCGATTCCCCTTTTGTACCGCCTATGTTCCATGTATCATCTGCTCTCACGTACCTATAGTCTCCCTCACATAAGGGCGGGTATATAGAGAGGTTGGTATATCGGTCCGGTAATGGTATATTGAAGGTGCGACCATTTTGGGAGTCATAAGAGCCTTCATAATTGCATTTAAATGATTTTCATAAAAATATTTCAAAAACAAACAACAAAACACACTAAACCAGAATTAGGGCACACTCTTAATCTTTAAAAGAGATAATCATTGCTTGTGTGTATGCTATTTTTTGTTTAAAGTATAAAAAAAAAAATCATAAAAAGAAAAATCTAAAAAAATAATAATTTTTGCATCTTTAGGTTAACATCACCATGGTGTACACTCATAGCCAAGCCCAATCATGGGCATAAGCTGCAGAGGATACACCAAGGGGGACAATTCACCTCCGCTATAGCCCTAAAGACTTGGCCATCCCACCTTGGTGGCAGGATACACAAGTTAGTCCGCACCATGCAGTTACAGAACATGACTTTAGAGGCACCTCCTTGAGGGGCACTCCAACTCATGCCATCACTAGACAAGACTATAGAGGCACCTCCTTAGGGGGTACTCCCATTCAGAAAAGATCCTTTCAAGAAGACAACCTACATGTAGCACGTGACCTAGATACAAGGCCTCCCTTAGAAGTTCGTTATGGGTGGCCTAGTGATGAAGCGCTATGTAATACTATAGAACAACAAAGGGTCCACAAGGAGGAACCATATGATGTTGTTACTCCTAATTTACCCCTGATTAATGTCAGACACACCAGACCATATCCAGAATATCAGGTTCTCCCGATAGGGCAAGACAATTATGCCTGCACCTTTTATGCATATAACAGAGAATGTGAGGAAGATCACTACATTCCTCAAGGATAGTACATAGCACGAGAATGATGCACATCTGCACCCACTTTATATCCAAATCGCTCATTGAGACCAGAGCTTCAAGTCAATGTTGCTAACCTCGACAGATGGAAACAATAGATAGGGGTATCAGAGTATCATGATCGAGAAATGCATGTAGGGGAGGCATCTAGGCCTCCTAACCCAGAGACGGTGGAACAAAATGACTTGGCATTTGCCAAACTAGCCGCCCACAAAGTGCATATCACATGGCTTAGGCAAGACCAACAACAATTAGAACATTTGTGTCGCCTTAACCAAGAGCGCATTCAATGTCGGACAGCTAAACTGCTTCACAACAATGCACCTGAGAAGGCCCCAGTCCCTCGTGCACAGCAAGCTGAGATGTATGTGAGGCACAACCCCTTAGTGCGAGACAGGTCTCTGTGACTTCATCAAGAACTGCCCCTAAGACCTCCTAGACCTGAGCGGGAGGCCACTCCTCGAAACCATGATGGGCATCCTCCGCGGGCACCCATAAATGTTTATAGGCCTAGTCCAGACACTCCTCAAGAAGCTTATGAGGATTATGAACAATAAGAAGAGCGGGCTAAAATGCCCTATCAAGGTAGAAGGGGTGCTACCCAGTTATCCCTTCAAAGGCCTCAAGTTCCCCACAACCCATAGCGGGAACAAACCAAGGAGGAGGAGATTAAGTACTCCGATGCATACAAAGTGTTGTTAGAAAACTTAGAGACTATGAAACTCAAGACTTTTGGGCCCCAAAAGCCTACTTTACGTCAACTCCGTAGTCATCCTATGCATCCCTCAGTGCCGACACCTCCATACCCCGAACATTTTAAGCTGCCCCAGTTGGCACTCTTTAGAGGGGACGAAGATGCTCAAGAGCATGTGATTCGATTCCTAAGCCAATGCTTCGGAATTCAGGATAATGATGCTTTGTTATTAAGAACATTTATAACCACATTTGCAAGCCCTACCTCAGATTGGTTTACCCACTTACCGAAGCATAGCATCTACAACTTGGATTAGCTAGTGGACGCGTTCCTAGAACATTTCGCTTTTAACACAAAGAAAAAGGCATCACTAAGTGATCTAGCTAGCCTCAAGCAGTATGAGGAGGAATCTATGGTGGCATATGGGAATCAGTGGAGGACATTGCTTTCAAAGCTATCCTACCTCCCTCCTATGTTCCTAACTCAAATGTTTGCAAAGAGTTGTTTGCGATCGATCTCTGTGCTATTGCAGCTGCAGCAATATGCCACTCTAGAAGAAGCTCTGGCGCAAGCTAGAATTATCAAAGAGATCAAGATACAGGATGGCAAAATTGCCAAGCCTAAGAAAAAAGAGTGGAACAAGAGCATCAAACCAGGGACTACGCAACAGAAACCCATCACGGTCAATCAAGTTGCTATCAATGCCCTTAAGCCTGCCCAAGCAACACAGCCTCCAAAGGCTAATTATAAGGCAGTGCCTCACAATAACTATGAGAAAGATAATCAAAAGTAGGATCACAATCAGCAGCGTCACCCTAGGCGGAAATTTACACCATACACCGAGTCCAGGGACTCCTTGTTTGACCGTTTGTCAGTGGCAAACTTGATTAATCTACCATAGATTCAAACAATAGATCCTAATGCGCCCAAGCATAAGGGCTACAGAGAGGATCTTTTTTGTAGATTACACAGAAGGAAAGGGCATGACCTTACCGCCTATTGGAAGTTCAAAGGTTTAGTGCAAGACCTCATTGATAATAATACATTGGTAGTGGATAATCCCATCGTGCCCAACAACCAAAAAATGGGTGTTTTTAGAGATCCTTTACCCACACATGATGCACAAGCAAAACATATTCATGTCAACGAAGTGCAAAAGAATTGCCCCATGGAAGGGTATGTTGGGATGATCAGCATTGTGACAAGGAAAAAGAGATACCCAGGAGCTACCCCTACGACAGCCACAAGGGAAGTTCCATCCATGTCACAACCTCAAGTGAATCCTACACAGCTTCCCCCGCCTAGACCAATGGCCACAATTCAAACTAGACTTACTCAAAGTCTAAGGACCACGTCGGCTAGGCTCTCCATATATGAGCTTATTCAGCAATCAACGCCCCATCGGGAAGCTCTCATGGAGATATTAAAGGCAATTGAGCTGCAACCCCACGAAGCGAATTCATTCAACAATTTTGTGGGGCATGTCAAAACAGCAAAACAGCACCAATCCGATTACGTGACAACGAGCGCTGATCGCATTGACACAAACATTCCCTAGGGCAGCCCCCAGAGGTTAAACAGTGGTCCTAACCACTTCTAAAAGTAGTTTTAGAGGTCAGAGGTCAATTTGGCACCTTTTAGGCACTTTGCTAATTATTCACTCCACCTCGGAATGAGTACAGACTGGTACTCATTCCACCCAGGGATGAATTCCAACGCTCATTCCAGGGTGGGACGAATACCAAGTTTGACCAACAAAAAGTCAAACCTCGGCATAGGACAACTCAGAACTGCCACCAAGCTCTCCCTTCATGGCATAGGAGTACGAGCGATTTCTTTTGACAACTCAGATCTGCCACTTGACTCTGCATTCACTGCATGGGAATAAGAGTGAGCTTTTCAGGACAACTCAGATCTGCCACTTGACCCTCCCTTCATTGCATGGGAGTGAGAGTGGGCTTTTTCATGACAATTCAAATTAGCTACTTAACTCTCCCTTCATTGCATGGGAGTGTGAGTGAGTTATTTTGAGCATGCAGAAGTAGTTACAGAAGTAGTTATGAAATCCTTGATCAGGGAGAAGTCTTCTCTTCAACAGAAAAAAGCATTCATGCAAAATAGCACTTTTGCATGTTAATTCAAGAGACCCCTTGGGTCTATAAAAGGGTGAATTTACTCACCTAAATAGAGACAGAGAAGGAGCATTTGAAGAAACGAAGTGCTGTTGTTTTGCTAACTTACGATTTGTGCCTTTACATCCATAATCTCTTAATCGAAAGGGAGGTTATTGGGTGACTTTTGGAGGCACGAATCAAGACCAAAAACCTGATTTTTCTGGACACAATAGCCTACCAATTTGCCAATAACACATCACAATAGGTTTCGGACTCATACCAAGCGGATTGGTGTCGAAAAAAAGTTTCAACCCGTGGGTGGTTTGCCTTCGGGCACCCCATGCCTTATTGCAGGTTTACTCATCTCACCCCGAATTGAGTACCAAACTGTTGCATGTTTACTCGTCTCACCCCAAAACGAGTACCAAACTATTGCAGGTTTACTCGTCCTACCCCTGGATGAATACGGATCTGTATCGAATTTGGTGACTGTTTCTTTTGTAGTATTTTGCTAGTTACATGATTACGCTTCTGTCAAATTTTTAGGCTATTTGGATTCATTTTAATCATCGTTATATTCATATTTTACATTCTTTAATAGTACTCTTTCAAATTTGTAAGTTTCATTATCATACATAGGTGCTACTGATGATTTGTTGTTTCTTTGAACGCAGGAGGAGTAGCAAGGATTAAAGATTCATCAATACTAGCGATGACAACACTTTGGTCAGCCCATTTCACATGTGGGCATGTGAAAGGAGGAACACTAAATTCATGATTGTAATTGAAACTATGTTAACACTCCTACCCCTTAAAAGGGAGGAGACGTCTTTGTAACCGAATTGGAAGAGTATAAATAAAAAGGGTTGTGCTTTCCATACTTCTTTTTATCTCATTTAAATTTGTCTCTTTTCTTCCATTTCGTGCATTTCACTTTATAGGATTTTAAGCGTTAATTTTGGGTTTTGAATACATCGCATTAGTTTTCCTTTCAATATTTCGGAATCTCGTGCTTTCAATGGCAATCACGGTGGGACCTCTATCCTCTATTTTTTTTTAGGTTAGATTTTTGATCTAAAATTGCTTGTTTTGATTGTAGGTACCTATTTTTCAGTCATTAGACTGTTATTCATTTCGGTCCACGACGATTACAGAATTGGGATTCATCTCACCCAGGGACGAATGGGCATTCGTCCTACCCTGGAACGAATACGGTTCTGATATTCATCTCACCTCGGGATGAATAGCATTCTGTGCATTTTTCAAAGCAGCAAATCAAAAACATCCTTTTGGGCAGAGAAGAGGTAGGGGTTTTTAACAAGCCTCTATCAAATTTTTGTTTTATGTTTTTTGTTTTTTGATTTTCAGTTTTTGTATGGCTTAGGGAAAGTTTCCTTTTGTTTGCCTGTTTCATTTTTTGCAAATTAAAATGAACCCCACACACATCACGTGGTAAAATTAAACCAAGGAGCTGGTCGTAAAACCCCAGCCCTTGATCAAGACCAATGGTGGATTTCATCACCGCCTTGGCTTGATTTTGCATACATTACCCCGATCGCTCTGTTGCTAGACGTAAATCCTGACGAAAGCTGACCAAGTGTAGCTAGGGTGATTCCTAGTGCATGAGGATAAGTCTTCTATGGTAGGTGTCATAAACAGAGCGATTCCCCTTCTGTACCACCTATGTTCCATGTATCATCTGCTCTCACGTACCTATAGTCTCCCTCACGTAAGGGCGGGTATATAGAGAGGTTGGTATATCGGTCCGGCAATGGTATATTGAAGGGGCGACCGTTTTGGGAGTCATAAGAGCCTTCATAATTGCATTTAAACGGTTTTCATAAAAAGCTTTCAAAAACAAACAACAAAACACACTAAACCAGAATTAGGGCACACTCTTAATCTTTAAAAGAGATAATCATTGCTTGTGTGTATGCTATTTTCTGTTTAAAGTATCAAAAAAAAATCATAAAAAGAAAAATCTAAAAAAAAAGAATTTCTACATCTTTAGGTTAACATCACCATGGTGTACACTCATAGCCAAGCCCAATCATGGGCAGAAGCTGCAAAGGATACACCAAGGGGGACAAGTCACCTCCGCTATAGCCCTAAAGACTTGGCCATCCCGCCTTGGCGACAGGATACACAAGTAAATCCGCACCATGCAGTTATAGAACATGACTTTAGAGGCACCTCCTTGAGGGGCACTCCAACTCATGCCATCACTAGACAAGACTATAGAGGCACCTCCTTAGGGGGTACTCCCATTCAAAAAATATCCTTTCAAGAAGACAACCTACATGTAGCACGTGACCTAGATACAAGGCCTCCCTTAGAAGTTCATTATGGGTGGCCTAGTGATGAAGCGCTATGTACTACTCTAGAACAACAAAGGGTACACAAGGAGGAACCATATGATGTCGTTACTCCTAATTTACCCTTGATTAATTTCAGACACGACCATATCCAGAATATCAGGTTCTCCCGATAGGGCAAGACAATTATGCCTGCACCTTTTATGCATATAACAGAGAATGTGAAGAAGATCACTACGTTCCTCAAGGACAGTACATAGCGTGGGAACGATGCATGTCTGCACCCGCTTTATATCCAAATCACTCATTGAGACCAGAGTTTCAATTCAATGCTGCTAACCTCGACAGAGAGAAGCAACAAATAGGGGTCTCGGAGTATCATGACCAAGAAAGGCATGTAGGAGAGGCATCTAGGCCTCCTAACCCAGAGACGATGGAACAAAATGACTTGGAATTTTCCAAACTAGCCGCCCGCCAAGCATAGATCACGCAGCTTAGGCAAGACCAAGAGCAATTAGAACATTTGTGTCACCTTAACCAAGAGCGCATTCAGTGTCAGACAGCTGAACTGCTTCACAAAAATGTGCCTGAGAAGGCCCCAGTCCCTCGCGCATAGCAAGCTGAGATGTATGTGAGGCACAACCCCTCAGTGCAAGACAGGTCTCTGTGACTTCATCAAGCACTACCCCTAAGACCTCCTAGACCTGAGCGGGAGGCCACTCCCAAAAATCGTGATGGGCATCCTCCGCGGGCACCCATCAATGTTTACAAGCCTAGGCCAGACACTCCTCAAGAAGCTTATGAGGATTATGAACAAGAAGAAGAGTGGGCTGAAACGCCCTATCAAGGTAGAAGGGGTGCTACCCAGTTATCCCTTCAAATGCCTCAAGCTCCCCACAACCCACAACAGGAGCAAACTAAGGAGGAGGAGATTAAGTCCTCTGATGCATACAAAGTGTTGTTAGAACACTTAGAGACTATGGAAGTCAAGACTTCTGGGCCCCAAAAGCCTACTTTACGTCAACTCCGTAGTCATCCTGTGCATTCGTCAGTGTCGACACCTCCATACCTCGAACATTTTAAGCTACCCCAATTGGCACTCTTTAGAGGGGACGAAGATGCTCAAGAGCATGTGACTCAATTCCTGAGCCAATGCTTCGGAATTTAGGATAATGATGCTTTGTTATTAAGAACATTTATAACCACATTCGTAGGCCCTGCCTTGGATTGGTTTACCCACTTACCAAAGCATAGCATCTACAACTTGGATTAGCTAGTGGACGCGTTCCTAGAACGTTTCACTTTTAACACAAAGAAAAAGGCATCACTAAGTGATCTAGCTAGCCTCAAGCAGTATGAGGAGGAATCTATGGTGGCATATGGGAATCGGTGGAGGAAATTGCTTTCAAAGCTATCCTACCTCCCTCCTATGTCCGACCTAACTCAAATGTTCGCAAAGAGTTGTTTGTGATTGATCTCTGTGCTATTGCAGCTACAACAATATGCCACTCTAGAAGAAGCTCTGGTGCAAGCTAGAATTATCGAAGAGATCAAGATACAAGATGGCAAAATTGCCAAGCCTAAGAAAAAAGAGTGGAACAAGAGCACCAAACCAGGGACTATGCAATAGAAACCCGTCATGGTCAATCAAGTTGCTATCAATGCCCCTAAGCCTGCCCAAGCAACACAACCTCCAAAGGCTAATTATCAGGCAGTGCCTCACAATAACTATGAGAAAGATAATCAAAAGCAGGATCACAATCAGCAGCGTCACCCTAGGCGGCAATTTACACCATACACCGAGTCCAGGGACTCCTTGTTTGACCGTTTGTTAGCGGAAAACTTGATTAATCTGCCAGAGATTCAAATAATAGATCCTAATGTACCCAAGCCTAAGGGCTATAGAGAGGATATTTTCTGTAGATTCCACAAAATGAAATGGCATGACCTTACCGCCTGTTGGAAGTTCAAAGGTTTAGTGCAAGACCTCATTGACAATAATACATTAGTAGTGGATAATCCCATCATGCCCAACAACCAACAAATGGGTGTTTTCAAAGATCCTTTACCCACACATGATGCACAAGAAAAACCTCTTCATGTCAACGAAGTGCAACAGAATTTCCCTATGGAAGGGTATGTTGGGATGATCAGCATTGTGACAAGGAACAAGAGATACCCAGGAGCTACCCCCGCGACAGCCACAATGGAAGTTCCATCCATGTCACAACCTCAAGTGAATCCTACATAGCTTCCCCCGCCTAGACCAGTGGCCACGATTCGAACTAGACTTACTCAAATTCTAAGGACCACATTGGCTAGGCTCTCCATATATGAGCTTATTCAGCAATCGACGCCCCATCGGGAAGCTCTCATGGAGATATTAAAGGCAATTGAGCTGCAACCCCACAAAGCGAATTTGTTCAACAATTTTGTGGGGCATGTCAAATAGTGTACTGAACCAGTCATCACCTTCAGGGAAGATGAATTAAAAGCAGTGGCTAGGGATGTAGTGGATCCACCCCTGCACATTATTGCGTGGGTCAATGAGATTTCGTATAAGCGGGTGTTGGTAGACAATGGTTCATCCAATAACATTATTACAACCGCCGCACTGAAACATTTTAAGCTGCCAGCCTCTCACATCATACCTTCCACTTATACTCTTCGAGCATTTAATGATGTGATATGCTCGATAGTTGGCACAATTTTCCTACCCATCCAAGTGGGACAAAAGACCATTCATGCATTGTGCCACATTTTAGAAGGTGATATGGCTTACAATATCTTGCTTGGGCGGCCTTGGATCCGGGATATGAAGTGTGTCCCCTCAATTGCTCATTAATTATTGAAGTATACATTTGAGGGACAAGTGCATGTAGTCCCCGTAGATTTAGAACCTTTCAAATATTGCAATTCAGTAACTAATTCCATAGTCGACCTTTCCTTCAACGCATGTGGATTTTCAGTTAAATCCATCTAAAAGGGGTTCGATTACGCAAGAATCTCCATTAACAAATCAATCAAATTCCTATGCGGGTTCATCTTCTTCATCTGGTCCTCCCACAATGATGCCACCTATGGTGGCCACACCAACGAAAAAAGGAAAGAAGCCCCTGGAAGAGGAACCACCCTCAGTCTCCAACATCTCGACAGAAGAGAGGCCAAATAGAATGGAAGTCGAGATGCCTAGTTCACCCCACATGGAATGGACTCAAGAACTCCCATTCGCTTCCTCTCAATCACCAATGATTACTATTGAGATGCCTAAAACAGGCATGGTGGAGTATATAGTGCGCAATTTTGTTGCCACACCCACACTGGAGTCTATGCAAGACATGGGAAGACCTTGCCTCCCCATAGGCTCTGTGGTTCCTCTAGGTTACCCACCTAATCAGACAAACTTTATTTTTGGGGGCCCAGATAATGGTGTTGAACCTTCCCTACAAGAAGAGGAAGATGAAGAGACCTTTGTGGAGGATTTCAATTATCTATCTAACCTAGACTTCGCATTAAGATATTTTAGCCAATGCAATTGTCACGGATATGAGTTGGGCCGGTATGAACAAGGAGTGTGTGTTTTGTGCCAACCAAGATACCAAATGCCTTATGACAAGTCAAGGGTAGCGTTTAATCACCCTTTGCCCCTCGACATCTTGGTCAAAAACATGCAAGGCCTAGGGATAGGCAACAAGGATGGGTTGGCATCAGATCCATATGCCAATCCAAATACAACTTATACATTGGGGGATTATTTCCCATTACAAACAAACAACCTTGTTGACCTCAACAACCTTTTCCCTTCGGCCGAACAAGGAGACACCTCAAGGACTCACCCACAAGGGGAATATGGACAAGACCAAGAAGGGTCTTCCGAAGATGAGTCGGAGTATAATCATTTGCAAGAATATCCCATGAATTATGATCAGGAACACTTTCTGACAATGTTCCCATTAGCTGCTCCAGTTGAGCACAGGCCACTTCAAGACAATCCAATCCCTTTGTAGAGAGCAGAACAACCTAGATGGGACCACATCAATTTGCTCGAACAAGATGAGATTCATGTGTCGCAAGCAACCGTTGGAGTTAATGAAGGCCTGTGGATCTCTGACAGTGATTACGAAGATGAAACCGAGATGGCCTATCTTAACCACATGCGACAAATGCAACAGCAATATCCCTTGGACATAGATGACATGTTTGAACACTTACACATAGGTCCAAGACATAGGTGGCACCTCAACCCGATGCAATTATAGCAATTACTGCACCTACCACTTCAGGTACACAAAGAGCATCTTCTGCCTGGAGACCCTATCAAACCATCAGTGCCTAGGGCAGATCCTGTTTGTATGTCCGCGCATAGGGCTGATCCTTTTGTGCCAGTGCCTATAGAGCCAGATCCAATGCATCAAGAACATCCTAAATGTCAGAGTTATCACACATGCAGTGTTGAGCAAGGTGTTGCAAGAAGTTTGTCATTGTTGTCAACACAGGCAGTTAGATCTAATGATGCAGTGGACAGACAGTTCAGGAGTCATTTAGATGCAGAAGACAGAAGTTCAAAGGACAGTCAGATTATGTAAAGTGCAATTCCTGGAAAACAGAAGTGACCCAGTTTCTAAAATTCGAAGAAAAAGACAAGTTAGAAAACTATCGCGATATCGCGACATGTTTTCTATCGCGATTTCGTGACAAGTCGGAGGAGAGAGAAGGCGCAGTCGAAAATGTCATGATTTCATGACAAAAATGAGGAGAGAGAAGGCGCAACCAAAAATGTCATGATTTCACGACAAAAATGAGGAGAGAGAAGGCGCAAGGCAAACTGTCACGATTTCACGACAAAAATGAGGAGAGAGAAGGCGCAAGGCAAACTGTCGCGATTTCGCGACATGTTGGAGGCCAAGAAGCTAAGTCGAGAAACTGTAGCGATTTCGCTACATGTTGGTTTTTCGTTGGCCAAAGCAAGGAGAAAGCGTTAAGTTGAAAAGTTGTAGCGATTTCGCTACATGTTGAAATATCGCTGGCCGAAGCAAGGAGAAAGCGTTAAGTGGAAAAGTTGTAGCGATTTTGCTACATGTTGAGATATGTTGTGATTGATGGAAGCGAGAAATGTATGGAAAGCTGAAAGCGTCGTGATTTCATGACAAAGATGAGGATGACGTCAGCGAAAGCTGAAAGTGTCACGATTTCATGACAGGTTGCAAGAAAAGCCGTTGGAAGCCGAAAGCGTCATGATTTCATGACAAGAATGAGGATGACGTCAGCAAAAGTTTGAAGTGTCACGATTTCGTGACAAGAACGGTGGCAAAGCTATCAAAGGCCAAAAGTGTCACGATTTCGTGACAGCAAGGACAAGAAGGCGTATGGTTACAAAAAGTGTCATGATATCGTGACATGTTTCTATTTCACGGCAATAGTTACAGGAAGGTGACAGAGGTGGCAGTAGAAGTTGGATCTGGGCCGACAAATTTTAGGGTTTTGTAGCTATGATTTTAGGGTTTGACAATTTCTAGGGTTGAAAATTCTAGGGTTTGTCGACATTCTTAGGGTAACAAATTCTAGGGTTTTGCAGCCGACATTCTTAGGGTTACAGTCGACTGTTGTTTAGGATTTGTTCCTAAAATTTCTTCTATAAAAGTAGGGGTACTTCGAGTTTGAGTGTGTGCTGTGGAAGATAATGTGCGAATGCGAGCAGAGTGATTGCGCAAGTGAAGTTCGTGTCGAGCAGACTGCGAAGTCGTAGTTCGAGTCTGCATATCGTGATTGCGTGAATGAAGAGCGCAAGGTGTAGAGGTGGAGTTCTAAGTGCAAAGTGATAGCGCGTAGATAGCAGAAGTGATCGATCATCCGATTGCAGCAGAGAGTGCGAAGAAGTACATAGAAGCGGTCGGACAGTGCGAAGCATTTTGCATAGAAGCAGCAGAATGCAAAAAAATAGCAGACTGTAAGAAACAACGTGAAAGTTTTATTCTGTCACTTTTATTATCTTTATTGACTTCCAAGTTGCAGCTTGGCATAAGGGGTTGGTGCCTCTTTCCAGTAGGTGCTGGTAAATTAGGAGTTGGTGCTCCATTCTATTTGAAACAGATAAAGCTAAGGGGTTGGTGCTCCTTCCAGTTGGTGCTTGGTAAAAGATATTGTAAAGTTGTAGCTTTGCATTGGCTGGATTTGGATGGTAGTCCAAGCAATCATTTTGAGGAGTAGCCACATTGGTGAACCTCGTTAAATAACTGTGTTGTGTGTGTCATGCTTTCTTGCTTGCATTTGATATTTCTTTTATCAGTTTTAAATAGCTCTTTGGATTTAAAACTATATGTATTAGAAATTTTAAAGATCACACTGATTCACCCCCCTCTCAGTGTCACTGTGATTACAACAATTGGTATCAGAACCAAGTTCTTGAACAGGCTCAATCAGCTAAGGTGATCTTGGAAGTGACGCAATGGCAAGTGGTGAAGGTTTCTCCTCAAACAAAGCACCATTGTTTGATGGAACTAACTATGCTTTTTGGAAAATAAGAATGCAGACTTATCTCCGTGCGTTGGGTTTTGACATCTGGGGTGCAGTAGTAAATGGTTACAAAGCTCCCGCCACTGCTCCAACAGACACTACCGGTAAGAAGGCATTTGAAAATGATTCGAAAGCAAAAAATGCCATCATGTGTGGATTAGTGGACAGTGAGCTAGTCAAAATCATAAACTGTGAATCCGCAAAAGATGTATGGGATAAACTAGAGAACATTCATGAAGGAGACGATAGGATCAAGGAGGCCAAGCTTCAAACACACCGAGCTCAATTCGAATCCTTAAAGATGGACAATGATGAGAACATAGAGGCTTTCATGCTAAGAGTCAATGGAATCACAAATTCGATCAGAGGTCTCGGCGAAGATATGGATGATGCTACGATTGTGAAAAAGGTATTAAGATCTCTCCCTCCAAGGTTTGATTCGAAAGTCTCAGCCATAGAAGAAGCTAAAGATCTAAATCATTTTAGTATGGATGAGATGCATGGTTCTTTGACTGCTTTTGAAATGAGAATAGGAAGATCTAATCCCACAGATAGAGAAGCAGCCTTCAAAGTACTAAAAGGCAAAGACACAAAACAAGAGTCTGAAGAAGAGGATGTTTCAGATGAAATGGAAGCAAATTTTGTCAGAAAACTGAGAAAAGGAAAAGGAAAATACAAAGGAAAGCTACCTTTTAAATGTTTCAATTGTGGAGGCATTGGACACTTTGCTACCAAATGTCCTCTCAATGACAAGAACAAAGGTGAAGAAACTCCGCATCAAGAAAGAAGTGAATGGAGGAAGAAGACAAACTTCAGAAAAGGCAATTTCAAAAAGAAAAGTTTTATCTCCCGAAATGCAGATTCTTCAGAGGACAGCTCTAGTGAAGACTCTGAAGAAGGAACAAGTGAAGCTCTCTTTATGGCGTTTGAAGTAGAAAAATCAGAAGAGGCAGAAAACCCAAAAAAGAGAGAAGGTATGAACCCTAAAGTATCTATTGAAAAAGCTGAGGCTGAAGTTGATTTAGAAGGTGAGCTGGTTTCTGCTCTTGAAGAATGGAAATCTGAGAAGAGAAAGAATAAAAAACTTTTAAGAAATCTTGAGGATGCAAATGACATTATAACCAGTTTAAAAATACAGACAGAAGAATACAAGAAAATGTTCGAAGATCTGGAAATTCAGGTAACCACGAAGATAGATTATTGCTGCAAATTAGAAGAAGAAAATTTTGGTCTTCGAATGCAGATACAAGAGCTGGATCAAAAAATTAGTTGCTACTACAAACGTGAAGAAAGTTCAATAAAGCTGGATAAAATCTTAAGTGATCAAAGACCTGTAGGCATCAAATTCGGTCTGGGCTTTATTGAAGGAGAATCATCAAACGGACCAACGGCAAGCAATGTTGAATGTGAAAAGAGTAAAAACAAGAAACAGGCTATTGAAAGAAAAACAAATCAGGCAAAAGAAAGCAGTAATGCCAGTCCTGAAATAGGAACTGACAATGATGGCTTTACCAAGGTCACACATCAAAGAAAGGGAAGATCTAAAGCTCCTGCAACAACTTGGCAAAGACCATCTTTCAGGTTCAATCATTACTTTTATGGTTTCTGTTTCAAATGTAATGGTTATGGGCATAAAATTGCTTGACTGCAAGTATAATGTAGGTCCAAGAAGTTTCACTAGTAGAAATACTTTTGCTCCTCTAATGAGTTATGCAGTAGAATGCTTTAATTGTCACAACTTTGGGCACATTGCTAGAAACTGTCATAGTACTTCTGTTTCAAATCAATCTCAGAAAAGAAGAACTCAACCATATAGGGCAAAACAGAATAGAATTATTTTTGAAAGATATGTGCAAGATTATGAAAAGGGGAAATCCAAGCTAGAGCCCAATACCATAGTCAAAACAGAATGGAAACAGAAAGAACAGCTCAGGGAAGAAAAGGAATCTTTAATAGTGCAGACAGCTTTCAGGGCTCGAGAATAAATGTGTACCGTGGATTCTTGACAGTGGTTGCTCAAGTCATATGACAGGTGATAAACAGAAATTTGAAAAACTACAGAAATATGAGGGTGGCTCTGTGAAGTTTGGAAATAATGATGGAGCCAAAATAATAGGAAAAGGATCTGTCAAAATTAGTGAAGGGAAAATCAAGTCAGAAGAAGTTTTATTTGTGGATGGTTTGAAACACAACCTATTAAGTGTCAATCAAATCTGTGATAAAGGACATGAAGTAGTCTTCAAAAAGTAGGGTTGTGAAGTCAAAAAAATAAACAGTGGGAAATTGATAGCAACCGGTTCAAGGACGTCTGGAAATTTGTACACACTCTCAGAAACTTCAGAAGGTACGTGTTTCATTGGACAAGAAGAAGAGAACTGGCTGTGGCACAAGAGGCTTGGACACATAAGTTTTGATAATTTGGTGAAAATCAGCTCGAAACAAGCAGTGAGAGATATTCCAACCATTAAAAAACCTTCAAACAATGTTTGTGCTTCATGTCAAAAGGGAAAGCAAACCAGAGTCTCATTTAAAACAAAAGAATACCACACTAGCAGGCCCTTGGAACTTATTCATACAGACTTATGTGGACCCATGAGAACTCAAAGCATAAACGACGACAAATACTTTATGTTGTGTATCGATGATTATTCCAGAATGACATGGATATTTTTCCTAAAAGATAAAACAGAAGCTTTTGAAATGTTCGGATCCTTCAAACAGCTAGTTGAGAATGAAACAGGAAAAAGGGTCAAATGCTTACGATCAGACAGAGGAGGAGAATTCATTTCGAATGAATTTACAGAATACTATGAAAAACATGGTATCAAGAGACAATATTCAGCAGCTAGAACTCCACAGCAGAATGGCGTAGTAGAAAGAAAGAACAAAACTATACAGGAAATGGCACGCACCATGCTGGTAGAAAATAAAATAGCGAGATAGATTCTGGAAAGAAGCAGTTCACACTACAGTATACATCCAAAACAGATATATGTTAAGAACTCATGAATGCAAAACACCTTATGAGTTGTGGTTTGGTAGAAAAGCAACAGCAAAACATCTCAAAATATTTGGTTGTAGGTGCTACATCAGAAAAATAGATGACAACCTTGGGAAGTTTGAAGATAGAGCAGATGAAGGTGTTTTTGTTGGGTATTCATCAAAAAGCAAAGCTTACAAATGCTACAACAAGAGACTCAAGAAAATTGTGGACAGTGCAGACGTTAAATTCGATGAAGTTGGGAAACGATTAGCTGACTTTGAGGAAAACTACCCAATCTATGAAGAAGTCGTTGAAGGAGATGAGGTGAATGAAACAGAAAATAAATCTACGTTTGATTCAGATGAATTAGTCGATGACTCAGAGGTGCAAGAAAACAAGAAATTCAAAACAGGCAGCTGGCAGAAAAATCATCCAAGAGACCAAATAATTGGAGATCCCACAGCTGGTATTCAGACAAGAAGGAAAGTAATAAGTAATTACTCTCTTTTATCTAGCATTGAGCCCAAAAACATAGATGAAGCAAGCAAAGATGATAGCTGGATGAAGGCAATAAATGAAGAGTTAGATCAGATTGAAAAGAACAGAACTTGGGAATTAGTACCTAGACCTGCAAATAAGAATGTAATCGACACCAAATGGATATTTCGAAACAAATTAAATGAAGACGGACAGGTCATTAGGAACAAAGCAAGACTGGTTTGTAAAGGATATGCACAGGTCGAAGGCATTGATTTTGAAGAGACTTTTGCTCCAGTGGCCAGATTAGAAGCAATTAGAATGTTTTTGGCCTTAGCAGTTCACAAAAACTTCAGAGTTTATCAGATGGATGTAAAATCTGCCTTTTTAAATGGGAAACTCGAAGAAGAGGTCTATATTGAACAACCGGATGGATTTCAAATTAGTGAGGATCCTAACCTTGTCTGCAAATTAAAGAAAGCATTGTATGGATTAAAACAAGCACCACGGGCATGGTATGCAAGGCTAGATAACTATCTCTCTCAACAGGGATTCAAGAAAGGTTTAGTGGACAATAATCTGTATGTAAAAATAGAAGGTGGGCATCTCATTGTTCTAGTTGTCTATGTAGATGATATCATATTTGGCAGCAACAAAGATGAATCTTGTAAAGACTTAGCAAATAAGATGCAGAATGAATTTGAAATGTCTATGATTGGTGAACTGTCTTACTTTCTTGGGCTACAAGTTAATCAAAATGAGAAAGGCATATTCATTTCCCAAATCAAATATGTGAAAGAAATGCTAAAGAGGTTCACTATGGAGGATTGTAAGCCAGTTAGCACTCCCATGACAACAGGCTACAAATTGAGTAAAGAAGACAAATCTCCACCTGTAGACCAAACCATATACAGATCTATGATTGGAAGTCTACTATATTTAACAGCTACTAGACCTGATATTCTGCAGGCAGTTTGCATGGTAGCTAGATTTCAGGCCAATCCCAAAGAGACTCATGTGACAACAGTTAAAAGGATTTTTCGGTATCTCAAGGGCACCATGGAGTATGGGTTGTGGTATCCAAAAGGCAAAGACTTCACTCTTATATCATATTCAGATGCAGATTGGGCTGGATGTGTTGATGACAGAAAAAGTACCAGTGGAGGTGCATTCTATTTGGGGGACAGATTGGTTGCATGGCACAGTAAGAAGCAAGAGTCAGTTTCTTTATCTACAACTGAGGCAGAATATATTGCAGCAACAACATGTTGTACACAAGTCTTGTGGATGAAACAAACTTTGAAAGATCTTGGAATTAATTTCAGTGAACCAATATCTATTAAGTGTGATAACACCAGTGCAATTAACATCTCCAAGAATCCAGTTATGCACTCACGGACTAAACACATTGCTATAAGGTATCATTTCTTGAAGGAGAAAGTTGCAGAAGGAGAAGTCAAATTGGATTTTGTCCCAACTACAGAACAAGTAGCAGATATTTTTACAAAACCTTTGCCCAAGGAAGTGTTTGAGTACCTTCGAAGCAAATTAGGAGTAGTCACACTTCCTAAGAAGTGACTAGCTACGGGGATCACTTTCTCAGGGGGAGCATTTGAGTATTTGACTATTCTTTTGCTCATGATCATAATTTGTGTTGGATGCAACAAATTGTGCCTGAGAATTGTGAGGATGGACTCAGGGGGAGTCTGCAGCAGCCCTTTGGTATTATTGACAAAGGGGGAGAAGAGTTACAGGAATGTACATAGGTGTTGCCAACAATTCCAAAGGGGGAGATTGTTGAGCAAGGTGTTGCAAGAAGTTTGTCATTGTTGTCAACACAGGCAGTTAGATCTAATGATGCAATGGACAGACAGTTCAGGAGTCATTCAGATGCAGAAGACAGAAGTTCAAAGGACAGTCAGATTATGTAAAGTGCAATTCCTGGAAAACAGAAGTGACCCAGTTTCTAAAATTCGAAGAAAAAGACAAGTTAGAAAACTGTCGCGATATCGCGACATGTTTTCTGTCGCGATTTCGCGACAAGTCGGAGGAGAGAGAAGGCACAGTCAAAAATGTCACGATTTCATGACAAAAATGAGGAGAGAGAAGGCACAGCCAAAAATGTCATGATTTCGTGACAAAAATGAGGAGAGAGAAGGCGCAAGGCAAACTGTCACGATTTCACGACAAAAATGAGGAGAGAGAAGGCGCAAGGCAAACTGTCACGATTTCGTGACATGTTGGAGGCCAAGAAGCTAAGTCGAGAAACTATAGCGATTTCGCTACATGTTGGTTTTTCATTGGCCGAAGCAAGGAGAAAGCGTTAAGTTGAAAAGTTGTAGCGATTTCGCTACATGTTGAAATATCGCTGGCCGAAGCAAGGAGAAAGTGTTAAGTTGAAAAGTTGTAGCGATTTCGCTACATGTTGAAAAAAAGGTTGATGTTAAAATGGAAAGTGTAGACGATTTCATGTTCATGAAGCAAGAAATGTATGAAAGCCAAAAGCGTCATGATTTTGTGACAAAGATGAGGATGACGTCAGCGAAATTGAAAGTGTCACGATTTCATGACAGGTTGCAAGAAAAGCCTCTGGAAGCCGAAAGCGTCGTGATTTCGTGACAAGAATGAGGATGACGTCAACAAAAGTTTGAAGTGTCACGATTTCATGACAAGAACGGTGGCAAAGCTATCAAAGGCCAAAAGTGTCACGATTTCACGACAGCAAGGACAAGAAGGCGTATGGTTACAAAAAGTGTCGCGATATCGTGACATGTTTCTATTTCGTGGCAATAGTTACAGGAAGGTGACAGAGGTGGCAGTAGAAGTTGGATCTGGGCCGACAGATTTTAGGGTTTTGTAGCCGACAGATTTTAGGGTTCGTAGAAAATTTCTAGGGTTTGCAGCTGACAAATTCTAGGGTTTTGCAGTCGACATTCTTAGGGTTACAGTCGACTGTTGTTTAGGAAAAGTTGAGGCCGACAAAGTTGAATCTGGGCCGACAAATTCTAGGGTTTTGCAGCCGACATTCTTAGGGTTACAGTTGACTGTTGTTTAGGATTTGTTCCTAAAATTTCTTCTATAAAAGTAGGGGTACTTCGAGTTTGAGTGAGTGCTGTGGAAGATAATGTGCGAATGCGAGCAGAGTGATTGCGCAAGTGAAGTTCGTGTCGAGCAGACTGTGAAGTCGTAGTTCGAGTCTGCATATCGTGATTGCGTGAATGAAGAGCGCAAGGTGTAGAGGTGGAGTTCTAAGTGCAAAGTGATAGCGCACAGATAGCAGAAGTGATCGATCATCCGATTGCAGCAGAGAGTGCGAAGAAGTACACAAAAGCGGTCGGACAGTGCGAAGCATTTTGCATAGAAGCAATAGAATGCAAAAAAATAGCAGACTGTAAGAAACAACGTGAAAGTTTTATTCTGTCACTTTTATTATCTTTATTGACTTCCAAGTTGCAGCTTGGCATAAGGGGTTGGTGCCTCTTTCCAGGTAGGTGTTGGTAAATTAGGAGTTGGTGCTCCATTCTGTTTGAAACAGATAAAGCTAAGGGGTTGGTGCTCCTTCCAGTTGGTGCTGGTAAAAGATATTGTAAAGTTGTAGCTTTGCATTGGCTGGATTTGGATGGTAGTCCAAGCAGTCATTTTGAGGAGTAGCCACATTGGTGAACCTCGTTAAATAACTGTGTTGTGTGTGTCATGCTTTCTTGCTGCATTTGATATTTCTTTTATCGGTTTTAAATAGCTACGTTGGATTTAAAACTATATGTATTAGAAATTTTAAAGATCACACTGATTCACCCCCCTCTTAGTGTCACTATGATTACAACATGCGGTAATGGAGGTTACAATCATTTCATCAACATGATCTCCATTGACTTGACCACCCCCATCCATGATCCAGCCAATCCAACACTATCATTGCATCTAGACATAGAGGCTATAGATTGGGATCACGCTGACACACCACCATCCCCATCAGAGTATTGGCCTTGCGGTGGGATGTTTCATTTCACTCTAGGACAGACTCAGGATGTCTTCCATGCTAAAGAGGAACTCGACATTACTAAGGATGATCTTAATTCATCAAATGATATCCATCTGATCCCAACTCCACACCAGTTGGAGGACGGATCCCACATGTCGATCGAGGCAACGACTGATGTAGACATCGACACAGATCCAATGAATCCATGGATTCTCAAGCTGGGGGTAAGTCTCTCCCCCGAAGAGCAATCCGATTATGTTGCCCTTCTCAAGGAGAAGAAGGAGGTTTTTGCATGGTCATATAAGGATATGTCGGGACTAGACCCATAGCTAGTCATGCATAATTTAACGCTTGATCCGACAATCAAGCCAGTAAAGCAAAAACTATGCAAGATGCACCCAACAGTGGCCTTAATGGTAAAATATGAGTTACAAAAGTTGTTGGATGCCCAGTTTGTCATCTGTGTGGATTATCCTCCATGGTTGTCTAACATGGTTCCCATCAAGAAGCCCGATGGGAGGATTCGCATATGCATCGATTTTTGAGATCTTAACAAAGCGAGTCCTAAGGATGATTTTCCCTTGCCAAGCATCAACGTGTTGGTAGATGCCATAGCGGGCCACGAAATGCTTTCCCTTATGGATGGTTTCTCAGGATACAATCATATTTGTATCAATCCCGAGGACCAACTAAAAATGGCATTCACAATGCCTTGGGGGACATTTTGCTATAAGGTCATGCCTTTTGGCCTTAAAAATGCTGGCGCCACTTACCAACATGCCATGACGTACATCTTTCACGATTACATGCACAAGACTTTGGAAGATTACATGGATGATTTGTTGGCCAAATCTCTTTTGCGCCCAGATCACCTTGGTGACTTGAGCAAGGTCCTCGATCGCCTCATTGAACATAAAGTTAGACTAAACCCCAAGAAGTGCATCTTTGGCATCACCTCTGGAAAGCTCTTGGGTTTCATAGTCTCCAAACGAGGAATTGAGGTAGACCCAAACAAAGTCAAGGAAATCCTTGAAATGCTTCCCCCAACCACCATCAAGCAGCTCAGGAGTCTGTAGGGAAAGGTTGCGTCGATCAAGCACTTCATAGCATAGTTATCTGACAAGTGCCAACCCATGAATAAATTATTGCATAAGGGGGTCACATTTCATTGGGATGACGAGTGCCAGTCAACCTTTGATGACATTAAATAGTACTTGGCTTTGCCACCAGTATTGGCACCACCTAGACCAAGAGTGTCATTCTATTTATACATCTCAGCTACTGAGGTGGCACTAGGCGCCATGCTATCCCAAAAAAATGAACTTCACAAAGAACAGGCTACATACTATCTTAGCCGCACCCTGGTCAGTTATGAACTTAACTATGCATACATTGAAAAGCTCCGCTTGGCAGTGGTGTTTGCTACCAAAAAGCTATGCCACTACATGCTCAGTAATAAGACGTATGTTGTGTCTAAGGAGAATCCATTGCGATACATGATGAGTCGTACTTATCATAGTAGTCGCACGACGAAATGGATCATGTTGTTGATGGAGTTTGACATAGAGTTCATTGGAAAAAAATCCATAAAAGGTCAAGTCATCGCCGATCAACTAGCCGAGGCTCCTCTTGAAGATGATCAGCCTCTAACTTTAGAACTACCTGATGATGGGGTCTTCCATGTTTTAGAATCGCCAGATTCTGATGAGCCTGAGTCACAGGCTGACATAACCCTATTCTTCGATGGTTCTAAATGTGAGCAAGGGGGTGGCACGGGAATTGTATTCTTCACTCCACAAGGGGATCCAATGCCTCTATCATTTAAATTAGACTTCCCGTGCACCAATAACAATGCAGAATACGAAGCCTTGCTCATAGGTCTTTAGACAACAGTCACCATGAACATTAAACGATTAAACATCTTTGGTGACTCATTGTTAATTGTCAATCAAGTTAAGGGGATATTCCAATGTAAATGCCCAGTTCTACAGGCCTATAAAGCCCTTGTGGACAAATTCCTGGCACAACTTGAATGGTATGACATCGAGGCACTCCCTCGATCATCGAATCATTTTGTGGATACTATGGCCTCCTTGGGGTCACTAATCCTACAAGACCTTTCTAGTGAAATGACCACCATTCAGGTCAAGACATTATCGCAACCCGTGATGGAGCGTGCAAGCTCTGACCTCATGCCAAGAATCCACTTGATCCAGATTGAACCATCTCTAGATAGGTTTTCTCGAATCCAAGATTGTTTGACTAAAGCCAACTGGGGGTCCTTGTTCTCCCCTTCCCCTCTTAATAGCAACACAACGTTGTTTTTACAAGTTCTTTCCCATTCAACTTTTGTTCGGGATGAACTTCAAGAGAGATTGGTCGTTCATACCATCGAGGTTTCTGATCAATAGGATTGGTACACACCCATTAGGGATTACCTCAAGCTAGGTACTCTCCCACTTGGATTGACACAAGCTACAAAAATATCATTCAAACAGAAAGCGGCAAAACATGTCTTGTTAGGAGACATTTTGTATCGTCGAAGCTATGAAGGAATCCTCCTCCATTACTTGGACCAGCAAGAGTCCGCTTGGGTGATCACCCAAGCACACGATGGTACATGTGGTGGCCACTTCAACGATATGGCCATCGCAAAGTGCATTCTTCGCATGGGTTATTATTGGCCATCTTTAGAGCGAGATTTTTGTGCATATGTGAAGAAGTGTGAAGTGTCAACATCATGCCAATTTGACACACGTCCCTTCTCATGCCTTGCAACCGATCCAATCGACTTGGCCTTTTTCATAGTGGGGCTTTGATCTGATCGAAAAGATCTCCCCTGCATCGTCGGGTCATCACACATTCATCATCACGACCATAGAATACTTCACCAAGTGGGTGGAAGCAATTTCGCTAACCTCTACGACTGGATCCCGCATTGCGGAGTTTATTTTGCATAACATCATATGTCATTTTGGTATTCCATCCAAGATCTTGTCAGATAATGGGATGCCCTTCAAGAATAAATACGTGCATGCTTTGACCACAAAGTACAAAATTTAGCATAGTTTTTCAACACCCTATTATCCGTAGGCAAATGGGCAAGCAGAGGCGTCGAACAAAATGCTAGTCACCATTCTCAAAAAAATAGTTGTAGACAATCATAAGGACTGGCACATTCAGATCTCGCTTGCCCTATGGTCTTATCGCACTAGCATCCGGACGCCCACTGGGGCAACTCCATTTTCGTTGGTGTATGGCTCCGAGGCAGTCATGCCTCTTGAGTTGGAAATCCCTTCCCTACGCATTTCAATGCAAGAGTTCATCGATGATGACACTGCATGGCAGGCCCGATTAGATCAACTGACATTGCTCGATGAACGACATGTTAATGCTCTCGAGCATTTGCGTATCTATCAAGAGTGACTTAAGAGAGCATACAACATGAAAGTCCACCTCAGGGAATTTCAGGTTGGTGACTTGGTCTTAAAAGAGAACCAACAGAATTCTAATTTGTCGTCCCATCTACGGGACAAGTTCATGGCAAACTGGTTAGGTCCTTATGTCATTGACAGTAGAATAGGACTTGGAACATACCGGCTTGCCTCTCTTGAAGGAATCAAGGAAACAGAACCCTTGAACATCAGTCATTTGAGGCCATTCCACATCTAGAGAGCCATAGTCCAACCAAAAGCTCCAAGGATTCTCACAATCGCTTGGTCAATCCCAAAATGCCCCAAAGGTATCTGTAAACCCTTTGGTCAACCCAAAATCTCCAAGGATTCTCATAATCGCTTGGTCACCCCCAAAATGCCCCAAAGGTATCTATAAACCCTTTGGTCAAGCTAAAAGCTCCAAGGATTCTCACAATCACTTGGTCAACCCTAAACGCCCCAAAGGTATCTATAAACCCTTTGGTCAAGCCAAAAGCTCCAAGGATTCTCGCAATCACTTGGTCATCCCAAAATGCCCCAAAGGTATCTATAAACCCTTTGGTCAACCCAAAAGCTCCAAGCGTTACCATAACTGTTTGGTCAAAATAAATATTCAAAAATAAACAAAAACAATACAATCATCAAAAATCACAAAAACAATTGCATTTCAATTCCATGCATACTCATAAAAATCAAAAATCACAAAAACAATTGCATTTCAATTCCATGCATCCTCATAAAAATCAAAATCCAAAAATATAGGTTGCATTAGGCATCGCATCCATACATTATATATTTGCTAGGTCATCCAAGTCAAAAGCACCATAGGCTGTCATTACTTGGCAATTCCATCATTTTCCACATCAAATCCCTTTTCATAAATGCATACATCCAGCATATCACCATTTTATTTTAGCATAGTCAGTTGTCTCCTAAATGTATATAGGGTTTTCGTCATTCAGCTGTCTTTAAATTTCTAGCCAAAAACTGTACACAGTTAAATAGATTTTACACGGGAAAAGTTTTGCTTGGATCACGCCTTGTTACGTAGCATCCCAACACAAAATTAAAACACATAAAATAATTCCTAAGTTGTGTGAACGCTAGAGAAACCTACAAAGCAGTATAGGGTACCATAGGTGAAAGATCAGCCTATTCATCCCCCTGTGCGAATGGTTCCAGAATGCTGAGAATTGACAAAAGGACAAGCTCTTCCCTATCCATTCACCTTAATAAACAGTGGTCTTTACCACTACTAAATCCCAATCATAGTTGGTCCCCAAAGTTGTAAGGATTCATACTACACATCCCTGCCAAGGATGGGTAGTCGTCCCCAAGACCTAAAAGGCTCAACGCTATTCAAAAACACCATTCCAACAACCCATCATCACAACCATCTCCACTCACCTTTGGTCTCCAAGTTGTAAGGATTCATACTACATGCCCCTAACCAGGATGGGTAGTCATCCCCAAGGCCTAAAATATCAGTGCCCTCACTTCATAAATCTCCATCATCCCCTTGGTTCCCAAAGTCATAAGGATTCATACTACACGTCCCTAAACAGGATGGGTAGTCATCCCCAAGGCCAACAGGATCAAGGCCATTCACAAGCTCAACCTTACAAAGCTCAAAATACAAAATCAAATCACAGTGGTTATCACCACTATTCAAAATCCTTGCTCAAAAGAAAAACAAAGAGAAAAATAAATAATGATTTTCATCACTATATAGACGAGCAAGTCTCCCAAATCATTCAGCCAACACATAACCTGAACTTGAATCCCTAGAATTCTCAGCATTCGAAAACCATCTAGGTGATCCTCATTACAGGTTGGGTTGACAACCTACCTGGCAATGGTGGTATCCTAACCGCATGACGATATGTCTGTCACATTAGCTTTGCGTGTGCACAAACCAATGTTTGCATGTGGATGAGCTAGCTTATGGTACCTTAGATTGTCACGTGGATTAATCTTGCTAAATACAACAACGGAGTTAGTGGAGCTAATTAGGTGATCCTCAGTATAGGTTTGGTTGATAGCCTATCTGGCATTGGTGGTATCCTGATGAATACCACATAAACGAACTCAATTGCACACATAGGGATGTGAAATAACTTGGTTAAATTCAAGTCATATTTTGACCTTGTTCACAAGTCTTGCGAGATAAATGTACAGTCTTGGTTAGTTAGTTAAAATATCTAAATCTTAGAAAAGCTTAACTACATTTTCAAACAACTGGTACATTTCATTCCATACATCACCATTAGAAAATAGACAAAATACAAAAACAAAGTTTTCACATGCACAGGCCTTCCACAAAGTTATCCCATTAATATAGCAAGTCAGTCCAATCTTGTACAGTCTATGGTGCATCGACAAATCATCAACAACTCATTTCATTCATTCCATATGCATACATCATACAAATTAGACCCATCGCATTCATAATCGCATATGCATACATTAATGTAAAAACATGTACATAAACATAAATCATGAAAAATGTATAAACACCAAAAAGAGTCATCTATATATATATATATATATATCATAACAAAATTGCCCGTAGGCTACAATGAACCGGTCCTCGGACCTCGCTACCACAATCCAAAAACTCAAAAACCCCAAGCCTAGGGCGTCGACCACCATGATCACGCAGGATCGATGCGACGAGAACTACCCCCTGTAGTATAGGTCCTCTAGGACCTCTCAGGGCGACTGTTGCTCGCCCCTGCATCATGCCCACTAGCGCCTCCCTCATCTAGCCGCCTATGATGGGATGATGTTGACTGCTCTGTCCCGTTGTCTCTCGTTCGATACGATGAGCCACCTATAGGAGGCTCTGGTATTTGCCCACCAAGGCGGATAATCTCTCCCTCCATCTCCAGCCGATGTCGTCACCAATATGATTCCTATCACCACCAATCTGACTCCCGTCGGCCCCAATCTACCTCCCATCGACTCCACTCTACCTCTCGCCTATGGTAGTAAGCGACTACATCGTCACGCTATGCTAGCTGCACCTACAGGAGATCCCTCTCTCGTGCAGCATCCGTATCACCCTCCTATCGGTGAGACGCAGCCCCTGCGCTCTCCCGCTCTACCAACTGAGTCCACAAGAGATCTCTCTCCTGCAAAGCCTCTCCCAGCTCCCCATCTCACCTCCGTAGCACCTCCATCAATCGTGCTACCTCAACGCGCAACCCCGCCTCTGTATCCCTCGACATGGTCGGCTACGTCGGCCTCTCTGGAGCATCGGCCTGCTCCGGAGCATCCTGCATCTCTGGCTGCTCCTCCTCACCAAAGTCCTCTCCTGCATCTGCCACCTCCACCATGTCCACATCAACAGGAGCTCCCCAACCCTCTCCTGGTGCCTCTGCACCCTCTCTGCCTATCGCTGCCTCATCCCCTCCCAATGGCCCCTCACCTCGCCATCGTCAGAGCGTCCACCACTCTTGGTACTCGGTAGTAACTCCGACGTCATCCATGTCCGGAGTGTCCAGTACTGTATCCGCCTCCTCCCCTAGTGGCTCGAGGATCGATGCAGCTAGAGTCCTCTCATCGCTTCGACGTCGATAGACTAAGGGCTCCCCAGGCAACCCCTGGCGTACCCCAAACTATCGTGTCACTCGAAGATAATGGAAGTATTCTTGCTCTATCCCGTGTCGTCCAATGACCCACCTCCCCCTTCGGACCTATCGAAGCCACTCATCAACCTTCGACCATGCGGGACAATCCCGATATGGCCTCCATACCACATCTCTTGGAGTCAGTCATGCCAATGCATCTACGTAATGGTCCACGTCTCCCACAAACCGTCGACTCTACCCCCGCTCCTCAGATCGATACCATAAAGCCCCATAACCAATGTCTCTATCCACCATGTCAACCCGTGTAGTCCAGGGTAGCCCTCGTGGTCGCTCCACTACTATGTGCTGCCAAGCCCAACACTGCAACAAGTAGCTGCAACCAATCCCCTTTCACTTCTGACAGCGGACCTCATACAACTCATCATATAGTTGAGCCAAGAGTGTCTGGCCCCATCTCATGATCACCGGCTCTATCATAGGACAATCCACTAACTGCCACACCACCTCCAGTAGGTTCCATGGGAACCTTGCCCCCGAGGAGTCTGGCAACAACATGTTGGAAATGAGGCTCATGAGTAGTGTATGCCTCACTCCCAACACCCTCCTCTCGTACCACCATCGCACTAAAATCCCACCCACCTAACAATCATCCTCCGCTCTCTGCACCGCGTCCTCCACACCCAAGTCCTCCCCATGTCCAAAACATCGGGTCAGTACAGCCATCCTCTGGCCTCGTGGCATCGTCCGGATGGGAACCCCGTCTATCAAAATTCGAAGAATCCGATACACATCCTCCAAGGTAACTGTCATCTCCCCTATCGAGAGATGGAAGGTGTTCGTCCGAACATCCCATAGACTGATCAAAGCTGTCAAGTATGCCCGATCCCCAACAACTGGCTCCAATCGAGCCACATGCTTGAGCCCCAAGGCATCAAGCCACTCCCAGTCCTCTGCACTCAATGCCTCGCGGGCACTAGAAAAAATAGTCGATACCCGATACCGACTCTTCACCACCTACATATCACAAAACATAAACACATCAAAAACATGCATCAAATCACCATCACATATACAAAAATGCATCCATATACAGTAACATCATTCATTCACATGTACATCTGTTCCAATTTACAAACATACAAAAAAAAAAAAAAAATTGATATGGTTTATCTACGGTTTCAACCTACGTTTTACCATTCAAACAAAAAAAAATTCATCAATTTTAATCTAAGTTTTCATCTTGCATTTCATAAAAACAATAAAAATTTGACATGGTTTACCTACGGTTTCGACCTAAGTTTACCATTCAAACAAAAAAATTCATCAATTTTAATCTAAGTTTTCATCTTGCATTTCATAAAAACAACAAAAATTTGACATGGTTTACCTACGGTTTTCGACCTCAGTTTACCATTCAAAAAAAAAAAATCATCAATTTTTCATCTTTCATCTCATAAAAACAAAAAAATTGACATGGTTTACCTACGGTTTCGACCTAAGTTTACCATTTAAACAAAAAATTCATCAATTTTTCATCTTTAATTTCATACAAACAAAACAAAAAATTGACATGGTTTACCTATGGTTTCGACCTAAGTTTACCATTCAAACAAAAAAATCATCAATTTTAATCTAAGTTTTCATCTTGCATTTCATAAACACAATAAAAATTTGACATGGTTTACCTACTGTTTCAACCTAAGCTTACCATTCAAACAAAAAAATTCATCAATTTTAATCTAAGTTTTCATCTTGCATTTCATAAAAACAACAAAAATTTGACATGGTTTACCTACGGTTTCGACCTCAGTTTACCATTCAAACAAAAAAAAATTCATCAATTTTTCATCTTTCATCTCATAAAAACAAAAAAATTGACATGGTTTACCTACGGTTTCGACCTAAGTTTACCATTTAAACAAAAAATTCATCAATTTTTCATATTTAATTTCATACAACCAAAACAAAAAATTGAATCGTTTACCTATTGTTTCGACCTAAGTTTACCATTCAAACAAAAAATTCATCAATTTTAATCTAAGTTTTCATCTTGCATTTCATAAAAACAATAAAAATTTGACATGGTTTACCTACGGTTTCGACCTAAGTTTACCATTCAAACAAAAAAATTCATCAATTTTAATCTAAGTTTTCATCTTGCATTTCATAAAAACAATAAAAATTTGACATGGTTTACCTACGGTTTCGACCTAAGTTTACCATTCAAACAAAAAAATTCATCAATTTTAATCTAAGTTTTCATCTTGCATTTCATAAAAACAATAAAAATTTGACATGGTTTACCTACGGTTTTGACCTACGTTTTACCATTCAAACAAAAAGTCATTGTTTTACTTAGGTTTCAGTTTTAATTTCATAAAAAAAAAAAAAACAAGTGACATGGTTTACCTACGGTTTCGACCTAAGTTTTACCATTTACCTAAAAAAAAACATTTTTATAACCGTGGTTACCCTAAGGTGTTACTCTAAGTTTCATTTAGGTTTCTTTCACGGTCTTTCATCTAGGTTTCCATCGGTTTGCATACATGTTTCATTTCGTTTCATGGTCTTTAAATCAAATTCATTCACCTTTTAATTAATTAATTAGGGTTCCATGTCTTAAACAAAAGAAAAACACAATAAAAACAAATTTGTACTTGTTCAAATTAAAACTCGAGGAGATAGTTCACTTACTGGTCTCGCTTCGGCTCCGCCGCTTGATGACCCGATCTGTGCACTCATGGTAGCTGGAAAGTTCGGCAGTGCTTCGCGGCAAAAAATCTTCCTCCTCCTCCTCAGAGCTCCAATTCGCTCGCGATGAACAGTGCAAATGAGCCCAATCCGTTATTTTTGCATATTTATAATTTTTGCTTGCTGGTATTCGTTCCTACCTGGAACGAGCGCTTTTCCTCGAAAGAGCACTCGTCCCACCCCAGGACGAATAACAACATGATATTCGTCCCACCCCGAAACGAATTCAAAAAAAAAAAACAAACAGGCAAAAAGCACCATACCCAAAACACTAAAAATTGCCAAACCAAAGTGCTATTGCACCTGACATTCTTGGCATAACAAAACAGATGTCGGGGTTTACATTATCACTATCTCTATCCCTAAGAAGGCTACCATGGCCGGACCGCTCCATGGGAGATCGGATTTTTGACAATGTTTACCCCTTATGGCGTCGCAAAATGGGTTTACCCCCACCAAAAATAGGTTCAAAAATTGGGAAACTGCTTTCGCATTCAATGATAAACATCTGAAGGCACCCTTACCTAAGTCATCTTGGGTCAAGTGACTCGTCGCTTTTCTCATGTCGGTCATTCCCTCATCGATTCGTCGCTTGAGGGGGTAGTCACACTTAGTCGCCAATCAACAACAATATACCCAATCATGGAAATGACATGCATTCAAAGGATCATTGACAAAGACAATCACGCCCCTGCTTGGGGCAGCAAACAAGCAATCATCACAAGCTGATCAAACACTTGGCATTCATGAATCATGAACTCAAGGTTCCCATAGACAAAAGGTTGTGCCCTTTGCCTATTCATGACTAATCAATGTCCAAGTTCAAGTAATACCTCACCGAACTAGGTTAATACTTGATTTAAGTTCCTTAGCTCGTCAAAAGCAAGGATTCAAGAATGCGTGCCCTTTCCATACTTGGGGCATCAAGAGTTGGTTAGGTTACTGAGAAACCCTAATCATTAGTGCTTTGGTTATCTATTTTTGCTCGACGCTGCGCCTTGCACAACACTTCCCAAAAAGGGGCATCTGTAGACACCAAAACAACACCAATCCGATTACGTGACAACGAGCGCTGATCGCATTGACACAAACAGTCCCTAGGGTAGCCCCCAGAGGTTAAATAGTGGTCCTAACCACTTCTAAAAGTAGTTTTAGAGGTCAGAGGTCAATTTGGCACCTTTTAGGCACTTTGCTAATTATTCGCTCCACCCCGAAACGAGTACAGACTGGTACTCGTTCCACCCAGGGACGAATCCCAATGCTCATTTCAGGGTGGGACGAATACCAGGTTTGACCAACAAAAAGTCAAACCTCGGCACAGGACAACTCAGAACTACCACTAAGCTCTCCCTTCATGGCATAGGAGTACGAGTGATTTCTTTTGACAACTCAGATCTGCCACTTGACTCTCCATTCACTGCATGGGAATAAGAGTGAGCTTTTCAGGACAACTCAGATCTGCCACTTGACCCTCCCTTCATTGCATGGGAGTGAGAGTGGGCTTTTTCATGACAATTCAAATTAGCTACTTAACTCTCCCTTCATTGCATGGGAGTGTGAGTGAGTTCTTTTGAGCATGCAGAAGCAGTTACAGAAGCAGTTATGAAATCCTTGATCAGGGAGAAGTCTTCTCTTCAACAGAAAAAAGCATTCATGCAAAATAGCACTTTTGCATGTTAATTCAAGAGACCCCTTGGGTCTATAAAAGGGTGAATTTCCTCACCCAAATAGAGACAGAGAAGGAGCATTTGGAGCAATGAAGTGCTGCTATTTTGCTGACTTACGATTTGTGCCTTTACATCCATAATCTCTTAATCGAAAGGGAGGTTATTGGGTGACTTTTGGAGGCACGAATCAAGACCCAAAACCTGATTTTTCTGGACACAATACCCTACCAATTTGTCGATAACACATCACAATAGGTTTCGGACTCATCCCAAGCGGATTGGTGTCGAAACAAAGTTTCAACCCGTGGGTGGTTTGCCTTCGGGCACCCCCTGCCTTATTGCAGGTTTACTCGTCTCACCCCGAAACGAGTACCAAACTGTTGCATGTTTACTCATCTCACCCCGAAATGAGTACCAAACTATTGCAGGTTTACTCATCCTACCCCGAGATGAATACGGATCTGTATCGAATTTGGTGACTGTTTCTTTTGCAGTATTTTGCTAGTTACATGATTACACTTCTATCAAATTTTTAGGCTATTTGGATTCATTTTAATCATCGTTATATTCATCTTTTACATTCATTAACAGTACTCTTTTAGATTTGCAAGTTTCATTATCATACATAGGTGCTACTGACGATTTGTTGTTTCTTTGAATGCAGGAGGAGCAGCAAGGATTAAAGATTCATCAATACCAGCGGCGACAACACTTTGGTCCACCCATTTCACATGTGGGCATGCGGAAGGAGGAACACTAAATTCATGATTGTAATTGAAACTATGTTAACGCTCCTACCCCTTAAAAGGGAGGAGACGTCTTTGTAACCGAATTGGAAGAGTATAAATAAAAAGGGTTGTGCTTTCTGTACTTCTTTTTATCTCATTTAAATTCGTCTCTTTTCTTCCATTTCGTGCATTTCACTTTATAGGACTTTAAGCGTTAACTTTGGGTTTTGAATACATCGCATTAGTTTTCCTTTCAATATTTTGGAATCTCGTGCTTTCATACTCTAACAATAATGTATATAGCTTCTAATATAATTTTTTTATAATAAATAATAGCATCAAATCTTCTTTTACTCAATTGACTCAACCTGTTAAGTCAATCTCTCATAATTAACCTCTAATTGTAAAAATGCATGTTTCTTTTTATTTACGAAAGTCTCAAGCACCAAATTTATCATAAATACGCCAATACTGATTGAAACAAACTAAAATTTTTCTTGTAGAATTATGATATACGTATCTGAAAATCCACCAAATTTTAGAAGCAAATTCACACAAATGAGAAATATGTGATCAATTTACTTTTGCCCTTTCTAGAACTTAGAGTGTTTTTTAGACAACCTCAATGTTTTTCACATAAATCAATCCATACAGCTCCAAAATTTCTTAAATTTAAACTCTGTATTCCTGAGATAATAATATAAAAACCCTCTAAATTTTAGAAGAAAATTCGCAAAGGTGAAACAAATGTGATCATTTACTTTTTCCTTTTTTATCACAATTTCGGATCTAGGATTTTTGAAGGAAAAATAAATATTCACATAAATAAATCAATACAGATACAAATGACCTGAAATTTTATCTAAATTATGATTTTAGCTAAATAATATTTCTCCCAAAATTTGAGAAGCAAATACCCTGTCTTCCACCTTATACAACCATTTTATTGAAAAACTTAAAATGCTAATAAAATCATAAAATTAGCTCCAAATCACCTAAAATTTTTACTAAATCCTCTTTATACACTTATATAACAACCCTCAAAATTTCATAAACAAATACCTCAAGATGCGTGAGATATTAATTATTTACTCGGGCTCTTCCTTGCAACTCTGCTAAGTGTTGGCCACTTGAATTTCTCTAACAAAGTGCATGCTTCAGATCTCTTCGCACCACTCTCCACAGGTTTTGATCCATTTGAGAAAACTTGCTCTGATACCAAAATGATAAAATATGCTCATTATATTCATAATCATAAGAAATTACAATGCTTTTATAGCACTCCAATCACTTTGAAATCTCTACTATTATGGAAATCTTACTTGCTCCTACTATGTTTAGAAACACTATAAACAATTCCCTATATGTGAGACAACAAAACTAATTTCCTCTCAAATAGTAAAGTTGGTGCAACTATATTTAAATGAATTTTAAATATTTAGAACCTATATACTTTAGGGAAGATATTCTAAAGCATGCTCTAGAGTCCAACACAAGTTCCTCTGTATTTACATTGAGAGAAGAAGGAAAATCTATCTCAAGAGAGATTGTGTTGTAACATTATTTTGAAATAAATAGTAAAGGACACTTTACATATTTCCATTAGCTTTGGAATTGATGTACTACTTTTCGCATGTTACAATTATATATCATTTTTTGAGCATTCCTTATTGGTATGGTGTATTCCAAGGGGTTATTCCTAGCATTATAGGCAAGACACCATAAAGTATCAATTTTTGAATTAATATTCACCATGTTATTTTGCATCTTATTACTTGTTTGATTCCAATGTGGGTGAAAAACTTGGTTCTTTGTGAGATAATGTGGCAACCCTTGCAATTAAATTTTTATTGCTACTATAATTTAATATCAAAACTTTATTCATCAATAATGCACAATAATGATTGAACAACAGAAAGCATATTACAAATCTCAATCCAAAAAATAAGAAGTATCAAACCAATAAAATCAAATTCCACAACAATTTCCTAGCACTTCGAGAGGGAAAAGTCTCATAGCCACTTTGAGAGGGTGAAGTCTCTTGCATACTATACGTAAATTCAGATTTATATTCTTCGATGATCCAAACTAATAAAATATTCTTCCTATTTATAAATAAAATCAATGATAACCTAACCCTAATTCTCAAGGGCTGACTAAATAAATCAAATGCCCAATATAAAAATAATTAGCCGACATGGCTATATTGGGATCGTTACAGATAAAGAGTCTTTCATTATTACTAGTTCCATGTTTCCTACCAACCACTATTTTATTATCAAGGAATATTTTATCTCTTTCCCATATTAGCTTGGTTGAAAAAAATATTTATCATTTCTCTTAATTCATCTACTTGGACTTAGATGTGGCCACTTTGACTTTGTGATAAAGAGGTAATACATGTATTAGATATTTGGGATGAGGATATTAATGGGATCAATTATGGTTGGAATGGAATAATTCTAGGTGTGTTTTAGCTAGGGAAGGTTACTGCATATGAAGTATTTATTTGTGTATACGTAGATACATGAGGTGGAAATTGAGTTACTAGAGTGTTAACATGTTGGGTATATTGGTAAGACTAATTATATTGGTTGTAAGTGTTCGAATGGTTTTCATAAATGTATGTAGATATTGTATTTAAGAGTTTTAGGTTACACACATGGCATAGGCCATAAGGATGAGAGACAATATTTTGACTTGGATGAGAACATCTTCATCAAGAGCCACTTCTTCAAATGTTGTGGTTAAGGAGGTGTGATTAGCATTTTTTCCAATCAAAACTAAATATTATTGTAAATCTCTTATGTTGCATGGTACGACCTACTCATTAGATGATCTACTATTAGGGGAATAAGATACAACATGTCTATAATTCTTTTGTTATAATCATATGAATTTTATTTAGGATGACTTTGTATGGAATTTAATTAGAATAATTGGTGTAAACTCAGCTACAAGAGATCAACAAAATGGACTCCAATCACGTAACACAAATGCAATAATGGAATAAAAATTCCAATTGATATTCTTCTCATTCCTAAATTCCCACCCCTTCTACAAAAGATTACAATCCATCATATAGCAACCAAAAATCAAAGAAACCCTAAAAATGTTTTTTTCTAAAAACTACTAAAAATATATATTTTTCCTAAAAATTGCTAAAATAGAAATGAATCGGATTGCACCCAAATTTTGTGCACACATCCCTATTACAATAATGAAGCTTAATTTAAAATATTAGATCTCAACTTAAGGTATAACAAAATATAATGAACTTCTAACAACCAAAAAACATGGGAACCTATTCTAAAAGCTAATTTTGGGGCACTAGATGTCGTAGTTAGGTCCAAAAAAAATGATTTTTGGAGGGTGAGGAGGATAAAATATCATCCTAATGCAGAACATGCACATGGAACCACCTGTTAAATTTCAAGGCAAACGGGCGTACGATTCACAAGTTATGGCTCCGACAAGGTGCATCATTCTCCTCCGGTGAAAAAGAACTCAGCTCCTGCAAGTTCAGCTGAATTGAAATCATGTAGCTTCTGGTTATCAATTTTATTTAGCTCTGACTCTGAAATCCAAGTGTTATCTAACTGTGGTAATCCTTCCCACTAAACCAAGAATTTTTTGTAGCTCCCATGTCTAGTGGTGATCACCTTCTTATCGAGCACCTGTGCAACTCTATATTTTTTCTTCTTAGGCATCTGTCGTGCCCAATTTATTGTCTCCTATAATTCACCATCCTCGAAAGTACCAGGATACTGAAATAAATCAAAAACATTAAAAATGGGTGAAATATCAAATTCATCGGGCAGCTCCACTTTATAGGCATTATCATTGATCTTCTTCAAAATCCTGCATGGCCCAATTTTTTTAAGTTTGAGTTTGTTATATGTCCCCTTAGGAAATATTTCTTTCCTAAGATGAACCATGACCATACCCTCTTCAAACACTTTCACCCTTCTGTGTGCATCATCAGACTCTTTGTAGTGAGCATTACTACTCTACAATTTTTCCCTCACTGACTCTTGCACTTTTTGGATATGCTCAGCTAATGCTTTTGCATCATCACTAACTTTTTCCCCAATTGGTAACTCAACCAAATATAATACACCTCTAGGATTTTAACCATAAATAATTTGAAAAGGAGATTTACCTGTTGACCTGTTCACTGAACTGTTGTATGCAAATTTGGCTTGTGACAAGGCTAAATCCCATTATTTTGGTTTTTCTCCAACTATGCATCGTAAGAGGTTTTCCAAGCTTCTGTTTACTACCTCTGTTTGTCCATCGGTATGTGGGTGGTAAGCACTATTGAACTACAACCTGGTATTCAACTTTTTCCACAATGTCCTCCAAAAGTGACTCAAGAACTTAGTATCCCAATCAGAAGTAATAGTCTTTGGAACACCATGCAACCACACAATCTCATCAAAGAATAATACTATAGTCCTAGTTGCATCATTATTTTTCTGACAAGAAATGAAATGCTCCATTTTTGAAAATCTGTCTACAACAACAAAAATTGAATCCTTACCCCTTTGTGTCTTGGGAAACCCCAACACGAAATCCATACTCAGATCAGTCCATGGTCCTGTAGGAGTTGGCAGTGGTATATACAACCCTATATTTTGTGCATGGCCCTTAGCCATTTGACATAATCTACATATGGAGACAAACTTGATTATATCTCTCATCATTTTTGGCCAATAGTACTTCTCCTCTACAAGAGTGGTAGTTTTGGCTACTCCAAAATGACCAACCAAACCCCCACTATGTAATTCCCTCAAGATGTTCTCTCTCATAGAGCCATTGGGAATGCATAATCGATTACCCTTAAACAAGTAACCATTCTGTAAAAAATACTCTTCAAAAATAGTATGGGACTCGCCCCCTACTGCACTTTTGCACTATTACACAATATTCCAAAAATCTACATCAGATTCATACAGATATTTAATCCCCTCAAATTCTACCACTTCATTCTCCATAGTAGTCAACAACAAGACTCTCCTACTCAATGCATCAGCAACCTTATTCTGTTTTCCTAACTTGTGTTTTAGGACAAATGTATACTGTTGCAAAAATGAAACCCATTTGGCATGCTTGCTATTTAACTTTTTTTTAGAATTGACACACCTCAATGCTTGCAATGCTTGCAAAATTGCATAAAATTCCACATAATATGTAGAATAATTCTTCCTTGCATCATTCAGCTTCTCACTAAAAATGCTACAGGTTGGCCCTCTTGACTGAAGACACCACCAATTCCAACAAATGAGGCATCACAATCAACCTCAAACACCTTACTGAAATCTGGTAACACTAGAACAGGGGCTTCCGACACATTTTTATTCAAGAGTTCAAAACTCTTTGTTGTTGTCGTAGTCCATACAAAATATCTCCCCTTCATGCAATCAGTTATAGGGGAAGCTATACCACTAAATTTCCTGATGAAATTTTTGTAAAAGGTAGCTAGTCCATGCAGAACATGCATGTAGAACCACTTGTTAAATTTCAAGGCAAAGGGGCATACGGTTCACAAGTTATGGCTCCGACAAGGTGCATCATTCTCCTCTAGTGAAAAAGAACTCAGCTCCTATGAGTTCAGCTGAATTGAAATCATGTAGATTCTAGTTATCAATTTTATTTAGCTTTGAATCTGAAACCCAAGTGTTATCCGATTGTGGTAATCCTTCCCACTAAACCAGGAATTTGTTGTAGCTCCCATGTCTGGTGGTGATCACCTTCTTATCGATCACCTGTGTAACTCTATATTTTTTCTTCTTAGGCATCTGTTGTGCCCAATTTATTGTCTCCTGTAATTCACCATCCTCGGTAGTACCAGGATACTGAAATAAATTAGAAACATTAAAAATGGGTAAAATATCAAATTCATCGGGCAGTTCCACTTTATAGGCATTATCATTGATCTTCTTCAAAATCCTGCATGGCCCAATTTTTTTAAGTTTCAGTTTGTTATATGTCCCCTTAGGAAATATTTCTTTCCTAAGATGAACCATGACTATATCACCCTCTTCAAACACTTTCACCCTTCCGTGTGCATTAGCGAGACTCTTTGTAGTGAGCATTACTACTCTGCAATTTTTCCCTCACCGACTCTTGCACTTTCCGGATATGCTCAGCAAATGCTTCGCATCATCACTAACTTGTTTCCCAATTGGTAACTCAACCAAATCTAATACACCTCTAGGATTTTAACCATAAATAATTTGAAAAGGAGATTTACCTCTTGACCTATTCATTGAACTGTTGTATGTAAATTCGGCTTGTGATATGGCTAAATCCCATTATTTTGGTTTTTCTCCAACTATGCATCATAAGAGGTTTCCCAAGCTTCTGTTCACTACCTCTGTTTGTCCATCTATCTGTGGGTGGCAACCACTACTGAACTGCAACATGGTATTCAAGTTCTTCCACAATGTCCTCAAAAAGTGACTCAAGAACTTAGTATCCCAATCATAAGTAATAGTCTTTGGAACACCATGCAACTGCACAATCTCATCAAAGAATAATACTACAGTCCTAATTGCATCATTATTTTTTTGACAAGAAATGAAATGTACCATTTTTGAAAATCTATCTACCACAAAAAAAACTGAATCCTTACCCCTCCGTGTCTTGGGCAACCCCAACATGAAATCCATACTCAGATCGGTCCATGGTCCTATAGGAATTGGCAATGGCATATACAACCATGTATTTTGTGCATGGCCCTTAGCCATTTGACATAATCTGTATCTAGAGACAAACTTGATTATATCTCTCTTCATTTTTGGCCAATAGTACTCCTCTACAAGAGCGATAGTTTTGGCTACTCTAAAATGACCAACAAAACCCCCACTATGTAATTCCCTCAAGATTTTCTCTCTCATAGATCCATTGGGAATGCATAATCGATTACCCTTAAACAAGTAACAGTTCTGTAAAAAATACTCTTCAAAAATAGTATGGGACTCGCCCCCTACCGCACTTTTGCACTGTTGCACAATATTCCCAAAATTCGCATCAGATTCATATAGATCTTTAATCCCCTCAAATCCTACCACTTCATTCTACTTAGTGGTCAACAATAAGACTCTCCTACTCAATGCATCAACAACCTTATTCTGTTTTCCTGACTTGTGTTTTAGGATAAATGTATACTGTTGCAAAAATGAAACCCATTTGGCATGCCTGCTATTTAAAATTTTTTGAGAATTGGCATACCTCAATGCTTCATGATTAGTAAACAACACAAATTCCTTTGAGATTAAGTAGTGCCTCCAATGTCGCAATGCTTGCACAATTTGCATAAAATTCCACATAGTATGTAGAATAATTCTTCCTTGCATCATTCAGCTTCTCACTAAAAAATGCTATAGGTCGTCCCTCTTGACTGAAGACACCACCAATTCCAACAAATGAGGCATCACAATCAACCTCAAACACCTTACTAAAATTTGGTAACACTAGAACAGGGGCTTTCGACACCTTCTTCTTCAAAAGTTCAAAACTTTATGTTGTTGTCGTAGTCCATACAAACTCTTTTCCCTTCGTGCACTCATTTATAGGAGCAGCTATACCACTAAAGTTCTTGATGAAATTACTGTAAAAGGTAGCTAGTCCATGCAAAACATGCACATGGAACCACCTATTAAATTTCAAGGCAAATGGGCATACAGTTCACAAGTTATGGCTCTGGCAAGGTGCATCATTCTCCTCTGGCAAAAAAAAAACTTAGCTCTTGCGAGTTCATCTAAATTGAAATCATGTAGCTTCTGGTTATCAATTGTTGAGCAAGGTGCAGCAACAGTATTGTCATTTTTGTCAACACAGTCAGATAGATCTATTGATGCAGTGGACAAGAAGTTCAAAAGATATTCAGATGCAAAAGACAGGAGTTCAAAGGTCATTCAGAGTATGTACAGTGATTTTCCAAGAAGATCGAAGTGGTCCATATGCAAAAGATCAAAGAAAAAGACAAGTAAGAAAAGTGTCGCAATATCGCGACATATACAGCAGGCAAGAAAAAATGTTGTGATTTCATGACATGTTGGAAGAGAGAGAAAAAGCAGGAAAAACTGTCACGATTTCATGACATGTTGGAAGAGAAAAATGCAAGTGGAAAAACTATCACGATTTTGTGACATGTTGGGAGAGAGAGAAAAAGCAGGAAAAACTGTCACGATTTCGTGACATGTTGGAAGAGAAAAAGGCAAGTGGAAAATTTGTAGCGGTTTCGCGACATGTTGGAAGAGAAAGAGAATGCAGGAAAAAGTGTCGCGATTTCGTGACAAGTTCGAAGAAAGATAACAAGTAAGAAAAGTGTCACGATTTTGTGACATGTCGCATTTTCGCGACTAAAATAGGAGAGAGAAAGTAAGTTGGAAAAGTGTCACGATTTCGTGACATGTCGTATTTTCATGACTAAAATAGGAGAGAGAAAGTAAGTTGGAAAAGTGTCACGATTTCGTGACATGTCGCATTTTCATGACTAAAATAGGAGAGAGAAAGTAAGTTTGAAAAGTGTCGCGATATCACGACATGTCGCATTTTTGCGACAAAAGAAAGAGAGGAAGCATACAGAAGCAGAACTGTCATGATTTCATGACAAAAGCAGAAAGCAAGACTTTGGAAGCAGAAGTGTCGCGATTTTATGATAAAAGCAAAGAAGTAAAGTACGAAAGCATAAGTGTCACGATTTCATGACAAAAGTAGAGAAGAAGACTTCGAAGGCAGAAGTGTCACGATTTCACAATAAAAGCTAAGTTGAAGACTTTGAAAGTAGAAGTGTCATGATTTTGTGACAAAAGCAAAGAAGTAAAGTACGAAGCAGAAGTGTCACAATTCACGACAAAAGCGAAGAAGTAAAGTACGAAAGTAGAAGTATCGCGATTTCACGACAAAAGTAGAGAAGAAGACTTCGAAGGCAGAAGTGTCACGATTTTGCGATAAAAGCAAAGAAGCTAAGTACGGAAGCAGAAGTGTCACAATGTCACGACAAAAGCTAAGTTGAAGACTACGGAGGCAGAAGTGTCGCGATATCACGACAAAAGCAAAGTCGAAGTCTATGGAAGCAGAAGTGTCGCAATATCGTGACAAAATCAAAGATGAAGTATACGAAGGCAAAAATGTCGCGATATCGCGACAAAATAAAAGATGAAGTCTTCGAAGGCAAAAATGTCATGATATCACGACAAAATAATAGAGAAAGCATACGAAGGCAAAAGTGTCACGATATCGCGACATGTTGTATTTTCGTGGCAACAGCAACAAAAGAAGCTACAGAGGTAGAAATGTCACGATTTCATGACAGGTCGTAAATGCGCAAGTCAAGAAGGAGAACCCAACTAAAATGAGAAGTATGACAATGGATCGACATCACTACAACATTTACAGGGGTAGTTATAGAGTGATTTCATACTACTGAAATATAAAGTGTGATCAAAAGTCAGTATGGTGGTTACAGGGTTTGTCCAGAATGAAATCATCAAGCGATGGATAAACCGAACATCTTCTTGAGTTGAAGCCGACGAAGACCGATGACAGCCAACTAAAATTAGGGTTTACAGTTGTTATGAAAGTCGACTAAGATTAGGATTTACAGTCGACTAAGATTAGGGTTTTCATCATAAAAAATATTGTTATAAAAGGAGGGTTGTTTGGAGAATTGAAGAAATCATCGAATGTGCATGAAATACGGTCATTGTGCGTAGAGAGCAAGTTGTGTCAAATCGTGCTAAGTGCAAAATTCACAAAGAGAGCAGAGTGCGCAAAAGGGAGAAGATGATCCTGAAGTTTGACTATAACAAAGCAAAGTGTGCGAAGTGATTGCGCAGAGAGAGCAGAGTGTGTATAGAACGCAAAGGTAAAGAAGACCAGTTAGGGTCTTGCAAAAGCAAAGGTATCTTACTGTAAAAATTATAGATTCAAATTGAAGTCTAGGGTGCAGCTTGGCATCAGGGTTTGGTGCTCCTTTTTGTTGGTGCAGATAAATAAGGGGTTGGTGCTCCTTCCAGTTGGTGCTGGTAAATCAGGGGTTGGTGCTCCTTTCTATTGGTGTAGATAAATAAGGGGTTGGTGCTCCTTTCAGTTGGTATTGGTAAATCAGGGGTTGGTGCTCCTTTCTATTGGTATAGATAAATCAGGGGTTGGTGCTCCTTCCAGTTGGTGGTGTTAAATTGATTGTAATGTTGATGCTTTGCAAAGGCTAGATTTGGATGGTAGTCCAAGCAGTCAATTTTTGAGGAGTAGCCACATTGGTGAGCCTTGTTAAATCTTGTGTTGTGTGTTGCTATTTTGTTAAACTTGCTGTATCTAGTAATAATTTTTAATTTTTGTGGTATTAAGAGCTATAAATTTAAGTTTATAGAGCTACACTGATTCACCCCCCCTCTCAGTGTCATTGTAAGACTAACAATTGGTATCAGAGCTAAGTTCCTGTACAAGCTTAACCGACTAGGGTGATATTGGAAGTAACGCAATGGTAGGTGAAGCTCTTTTCATGGCACTCAAAGAAGAAAAAATATAAAAAGAACAGGAATGTGATGAAAAAGAAATTGATGCAGAAGTAAATCTGGAAGAGGAACTAATTGCAGCTCTAGATGAATTGAAGATAGAAAGAAAAAAAGAATAATAAAATTTCAAGAAAGCTAGAAGAAGAGATTTTTGGTTTAAGAATGCATCTAGAAGAGATGAATAAGAAAATTAGTTGTTATCACAAACGTGAAGAAATTTCTATGAAGTTGGATAAGATCATAAATGACCAAAGGCCTGCAGGCATCAAATTTGGTTCGGGTTTTGTCGAAGGAGAATCATCAAATGGATCAAAGGCCAAAAATGTAGAATCCATAAAGAATGAAGATAAGAAACAGGTTGATCAAGGAAAAATGTCTCATGCAAAAGAAAGCAATAATGCCAGGCACGAAAGGAAAATTGACAATGATGGATTCACCAATGTCACACATCAAAGAAGAAGAAGACCTATGGCTCCTATGACAACATGGAAAAGACCATCACCCAGGTTCAATTATCCCTTTTCTGGTTTCTATTTTAAATGCAATGGCTATGGACATAAAATCTCAGACTGTAAATATAATGTAAGACCAAGGAATTTCACCAGTAGAAATGTTTTTTCTCCTCTGATGAATTATACAGTTGAATGTTATAACTGTCATAATTTTGAGCACATTGCAAGAAACTGTAGAAGTACATTTGCATAAAATCAATTTTAAGAAAGAAAATTTCAACCAAATAGGATGAGACAAAATAGAAAACTTCTCAAAAAACATGCACAAGCTATTGATAAGGGAAAGGCAAAACAAGAGACCAAAACTACTATCAAAATAGAGTGGAAATAAAAAGAGCGACTTAAGGAAGAAAAGGAATCCTTAATCATACAAACAACATTTAAAGCACAGAATAAATATGTACCATGGATACTTGATAGTGGATGCTCCATTCATATGACAGGTGACAAACAAAAATTTGAGAAGTTACAGAAATATGAAGGTGGTTCAATAAAGTTTGGAAATAATGATGGAGCTAAGATAGTTGGCAAAGGTTCAGTTAAAATTAGTGATGAAAAAATTAAGTCAGAAGAAATCTTGTTTGTGGATGGTTTGAAACATAACTTGTTGAGCGTAAGTCAGATTTGTGATAAAGTTCATGAAGTAATTTTTAAGAAGCAAGGTTGTGAAGTCAAAAAAAAATAGTGGAAAATTGATAGCAACTAGATCAAGGACATCTGGCAACTTGTATATGCTCTCAGAGACTTCAGAAGGAGCTTGTTTTATTGGACAGGAAGAAGAAAATTGGTTGTGGCACAAGAGACTCGGTCATATCAGTTTTGATAATCTAGTAAAAATCAACTCAAAAAGGCCAGTGAGAGATATTCCCACCATCAACAAACCTGCAAACAACATTTGTGCTTCATGCCAAAAGAGGAAGCAAACTAGAGTCACATTCAAAAAAAAAGAGTACTACACAAGCAAACCTTTGGAACTAATACACACTGATTTATGTGGACCCATGAGAACACAAAGCATAAATGGTGACAAATATTTTATGTTGTGCATTGATGACTATTCCAGAATGACATGGATATTTTTCTTGAAGCATAAATCAGAAGCTTTTGATAGGTTCAAGACTTTCAAAAACCATATTGAGAATGAAACAGGAAAGAGGATCAAATTTTTAAGATCAGATAGAGGAGGAGAATTCATTTCAGAGGAGTTTACAGAGTACTATGAAAAATACGATATTAGGAGACAATTTTTAGCAGCCAAGACACCTCAACAGAATGGAGTAGTAGAAAGAAAGAACAAGACAGTGCAGGAAATGGCACGGACTATGTTGGTTGAAAGCAGAGTAGCAGACATATTTTGGAAAGAAGCAGTCCATACTGCGGTGTATATACAAAATAGGTACATGCTGAGAACACATGAAAGCAAAACTCCTTATGAGTTGTGGTTTGGTAAAAGGGCAACAGCTAAATACCTCAAATTTGTTGGCAGCAAGTGCTACATCAAAAGAATTGAAGATAATCTTGGTAATTTTGAAGATAGAGCGGATGAAGGTATTTTTATTGGTTATTCATCAAAAAGCAAAGCTTACAAGTGCTACAACAAGAGGCTAAAGAAAATTGTGGACAGTGTTGATGTTAAATTTGATGAAGGTAGAGAACGAGTAATTAGCTATGAAAAGAACTACCCAATTTATGAAGAGGTTATTGAAGGAGATGAGGAAAACGAAACGGAAAAGATACAAAAAATTGACTCAGATGATTTAAGTTGTGATTCATAAGTGGAAGAAAATAATAAATTCAAAACAGGAAGCTGGCAAAAAAATCATCCTAGAGAGCAAATAATTGGAGACCCCAAAGTTGGTGTTCAGACAAGAAGAAGAGTAGTAAGTAACTACTCTCTATTATCCAGCATTGAGCCCAAAAATGTTGCTTGACGCAAGCAAAGATGAAAGTTGGATGAAGGCAATAAATGAAGAATTAGATCAGATCGAGAAAAATGAAACTTGGGAGTTAGTACCTAGAACTGCAAATAAAAATATAATCGGGACTAAATGGATTTTTTGAAACAAATTGAATGAAGACGGACAGGTAGTCATAAATAAAGCAAGATTGGTATGTAAGGGTTATGCACAAGTTGAAGGCATTGACTTTGAGGAAACTTTTGCACCAGTAGCTAGACTAGAGGCAATTAGAATATTTCTGGCTTTAGCAGTCTACAAGAATTTCAAAGTTTATCAAATGGATGTGAAATCAATGTTTTTGAATGGGAAACTTGAAGAAGAGGTTTATATTGAGCAACCAGATGGTTTCCAACTTGGTGATGATCCCAACTTTGTTTGCAAGTTGAAGAAATTATTATATGGCTTAAAATAGGCACCCCGAGCATGGTATGCAAGGCTACACAACTATCTCACCCAAAAAAAGTTTAAGAAAGGTATGGTGGATAGTAATTTGTATGTCAAAATAGAAAATGGGCATCTTATTGTTCTTGTTGTATACGTAGATGATATCATATTTGGTAGCAGCAAAGATGAGTCGTGTAAAGATTTAGCAAATAAGATGCAGAAATAATTTGAAATGTCAATGATTGGTGAACTTTCGTATTTCCTCAGGTTGCAAGTTAATCAAAATAAGAAGGGCATATTTATTTCTCAAGTTAAATATGTGAAAGAGATGTTAAAAAAGTTCACAATGGAGGATTGTAAGCCAGTTAGCACTCCCATGACGATAGGTTGCAAGTTGAGCAAGGTTGAAAAATCTCCACCTATTGATCAAACCATGTATAGATCTGTGATTGGAAGCTTACTATACCTGACAGCTACCAGACCAGATATTTTGCAGGCAGTATGCATGGTAGCATGATTTTAGGCTAATCCCAAGGAGACTCATGTGACAGCAGTGAAGAGGATTCTTCGATACCTCAAGGGTACTATGGAGTATGGGTTATGGTATCCGAAAGGTAAAGACTTCACCCTTATTTCATATTCAGATGCTGATTGGTCAGGATGTGTCGATGATAGAAAGAGTACCAGTGGAGGTGCATTCTATCTTGGAGACAGATTGGTCGCGTGGCACAGTAAGAAACAAGAGTCAGTTTCTTTATCGACAGCAGAGGCAGAATATATTGTAGTGACAACATGTTGTATGCAGGTATTGTGGATGAAACAAACCTTGAAAGATCTTGGTATTAGCTTCAGTGAGCCAATATCAGTTAAGTGTGATAACACCAGTGCCATTAACATCTCCAAGAATCTGGTTATGCATTCACGCACAAAACACATTGCTATCAAGTATCACTTTTTGAAGGAGAAAGTTGCGAAAGGTGAGGTTAAGTTGTATTTTGTTTCAACTACAGAGCAAGTAGCAGATATCTTCACAAAACCATTGCCCAAGGAATTTTTTGAGTACCTTCGTAATAAATTGGGAGTGGTCACACTTCCCAAGAATTGACTAGCTATAGGGATCACATTCTCAGGGGGAGCATTTAAGTATTTGATTATCTTTTTGCTTATGTTCATGATTTTTACTAAGTGTAATAAGTTTTTCCTGAGAATGTTGTGCATGGACTCAGGGGGAATCTGTAGTAGCCCTTTGGTATTATTGTCAAAGGGGGAGAAGAGTTACAGGAAATTGCATATGTGTTGCCAACAATTCCAAAGGGGGAGATTGTTGAGCAAGGTGCAACAATAGTATTTTCATTGTTGTCAACACAGTCAGATAGATCTATTGATGCAATGGACAGGAAGTTCAAAAGCTATTTAGATGCAGAATATAGGAGTTCAAAGGTCATTCAAAGTATGTATAGTGATTTTCCAAGAAGTTCGAAGTGGCCCATATGCAAAAGATCAAAGAAAAAAGATAAGTAAGAAAAGTGTCACGATATCGGGACATATACAGCAAGCAAGAAAAACTGTCGTGATTTCGTGACATGTTGGAAGAGAGAGAAAAAGTAGGAAAAACTGTCATGATTTCGCGACATGTTGGAAGAGAAAAAGGCAAGTGGAAAAACTATCACGATTTCACGACATGTTGGAAGAGAGAGAAAAAGCAGGAAAAACTATCACGATTTTGCGACATGTTGGAAGAGAAAAAGGCAAGTGGAAAAACTGTCATGATTTCGTGACATGTTGGAAGAGAAAGAGAAAGCAAGAAAAAGTGTCGTGATTTTATGACAAGTTCGAAGAAAGAGAACAAGTAAGAAAAGTGTCACGATTTCGTGACATGTCGCATTTTTGCGACTAAAATAGGAGAGAGAAATTAAGTTGGAAAAGTGTCACGATATCGTGACATGTCACATTTCACGACTAAAATAGGAGAGAGAAAGTAAGTTGGAAAAGTGTCGCAATTTCGTGACATGTCGCATTTTCACGACTAAAATAGGAGAGAGAAATTAAGTTTGAAAAGTGTCGCAATATCGCAACATGTCATATTTTCGTGACAAAAGAAAGAGAGGAAGCATACGGAAGCAGAACTGTCACGATTTCATGACAAAAGCAGAAAGCAAGACTTCAAAAGTAGAAGTGTCACGATTTCATGACAAAAGCAAAGAAGTAAAGTACAAAAGTAGAAGTGTCACGATTTTGCGACAAAAGCAGAGAAGAAGACTTCGAAGGCAGAAGTGTCACGATTTTGCGATAAAAGCAAAGAAGCTAAGTACGGAAGCAGAAGTGTCACGATTTCATGACAAAATCTAAGTTGAAGACTTCGAAAGCAGAAGTGTCATGATTTTGCGACAAAAGCAAAGAAGTAAAGTATGGAAGCAGAAGTGTCATGATTTAGCAATAAAAGCAGAGAAGAAGACTTCGAAGGCAAAAGTGTCACAATTTTGTGATAAAAGCAAAGAAGCTAAGTACAAAAGTAGAAGTGTCACGATGTTGCAACAAAATCTAAGTTGAAGACTACGGAGGCAGAAGTGTCATGATAACGCGACAAAAGCAAAGTTGAAATCTATGGAAGTAGAAGTGTCATGATATCATGACAAAAGCAAAGACGAAATATACAGAGGCAGAAATGTCACGATATCGTGACAAAAGAAAATATGAAGTCTACGGAGGCAGAAATTTCATGATATCACGACAAAAGAATAGAGAAAGCGTACGGAGGTGAAAGTGTCACGATATCGCGACATGTTGTATTTTCATGGCAACAACAACAAAAGAAGCTACAGAGGTAGAAATGTTGCAATTTCGTGATAGGTCATAAATGCGCAAGTCAAGAAGGAGAACCCGACTGAAATGAGAAGTATGACAGTGGACCGACATCACTACGGCATTTATAGGGGTAGTTACAAAGTGATTTCATACTGCTAAAATACGAAGAGTGATCAAAAGTTAGTATGGCGGTTACAGGGTCTGTCCAGAATGAAATCATCAAGCGATGGATAAACTAAACATCTTCTTGAGTTGAAGTTGATGAAGACCAATGACAATTGACTAAAATTAGGGTTTACATTTGTTATGAAAGCCGACTAATATTAGGATTTATAGCCAACTAATATTAGGGTTTTTATCATAAAAAATATTGTTATAAAAGGAGGGCTATTTGGAGAATTGAAGAAATCATCGAATGTGCATGAAATACGATCATTGTATGTAGAGAACAAGTTGTGTCAAATCATGCTAAGTGCAAAATTTGCAAAGAGAGCAAAGTGCACAAAAGGGAGAAGATGATTGTGAAGTTTGACTGTAACGAATCAAAGTGTGTGAAGTGATTGCGCAGAGAGTGCAGAGTGCACAGAGAACGCAAAGGTGAAGAAGACCAGTCAGGATCTTGCAAAAGCAAAGGTATCTTACTGTAAAACTTATAGATTCAAATTGAAGTCCAGGGTGCAGCTTGGCATCAGGGGTTGGTGCTCCTTTCTGTTGCTACAGATAAATAAGGGGTTGATGCTCCTTCCAGTTGGTACTAGTAAATCAGGGGTTGGTGCTCCTTTCTATTGGTGCAGATAAATAAGGGGTTGGTGCTCCTTCCAGTTGGTGCTGGTAAATCAGGGGTTGGTGCTCCTTTTTTTTGGTGCAAATAAATCAGGGGTTGGTGCTCCTTCCAGTTGGTGCTAGTAAATCAGGGGTTGGTGCTCCTTTCTATTGGTATAGATAAATCAGGGGTTGGTGCTCCTTCCAGTTGGTGCTGGTAAATTGATTATAAAACTGATGCTTTGCAAAGGCTGGATTTGGATGGTAGTCCAAGCAGTCAATTTTTGAGTAGCCACATTGGTGAACCTCGTTAAATCTTGTGTTGTGTGATGCTCTTTTTTTATACTTGTTGTATCTAGTAATAAGTTTTAATTGTTGCGGTATTAAGAGCTGTAAATTTAAGTTTATAGATCTACATTGATTCACCCCTGCCCTCTCAGTGTCATTGTAAGACTAACATCAATTTTATTTAGCTCTGACTCTGAAACCCAAGTGTTATCTGACTGTGGTAATCCTTCCCACTAAACCAAGAATTTATTATAGCTCCCATGTCTGATGGTGATCACCTTCTTATCGAGCACCTGTGCAACTCTATATTTTTTCTTCTTAGGCATCTGTCATGCCCAATTTACTGTCTCCTGTAATTCGCCATCCTCGAAAGTACTAGGATACTAAAATAAATCAAAAACATTAAAAATGGGTGAAATATCAAATTCATCGGGTAGCTCCACTTTATAGGCATTATCATTGATCTTCTTCAAAATCCTGCATGGCCCAATTTTCTTAAGTTTTAGTTTATTATATGTCCCCTTAGGAAATATTTCTTTCGTAATATGAACCATGACCATATCATCCTCTTCAAACACTTTCATCCTTCTGTGTGCATCAGCAGACTCTTTGTAGTGAGCATTACTACTCTGCAATTTTTCCTTCACTAACTCTTGCACTTTCTGGATATGCTCAACAATTTGCTTCTACATCATCACTAACTTGTTCCCCAATTGGTAACTCAACCAAATCTAAACACATCTAGGATTTTAACCATAAATAATTTGAAAAGGAGATTTACCTGTTGACCTGTTCATTGAACTGTTGTATGCAAATTCATCTTGTGACAAGGCTAAATCCCATTATTTTGGTTTTTCTCCAACTATGCATTGTAAGAGGTTTCTCAAGATTTTGTTCACTACCTTCGTTTGTCCATCGGTTTGTGGGTGGTAAGCACTACTGAACTGCAACATGGTATTCAAATTTTTCCACAACGTCCTCCAAAAGTGACTCAAGAACTTAGTATCCCAATCAGAAGTAATAGTCTTTGGAACACCATGCAACCGCACAATCTCATCAAAGAATAAGACTGCACTCCGAGTTGCATCATTAATTTTTTGACAAGAAATGAAATGCACCATTTTTTAAAATTTGTCTACCACAACAAAAACTGAATCCTTACCCCTCCGTGTCTTGGGCAACCCCAACACAAAATCCATACTCATATCGATCCAAGGTCCTGTAGGAATTGGTAGTGGTATATACAACCCTATATTTTGCATGGCCCTTAGCCATTTGACATACTCTACATCTAGAGACAAACTTGATTATATCTCTCTTCATTTTTGGCCAATAGTACTTCTCCTCTACAAGAGTGGTACTTTTGGCTACTCCAAAATGACCCGCCAAACCCCCACTATGTAATTCCCTCAAGATGTTCTCTCCCATAGTGCCATTGGGAAAGCATAATCACTTACCCTTAGACAAGTAACCGTTCTGTAAAAAATACTCTTCAAAAATAGTATGGGAATCGCCCCCTATCACACTTTTTCACTGTTGTACAATATTCCCAAAATCCGCATCAGATTCATACAGATCTTTAATCCCCTCAAATCCTACCACTTCATTCTCCATAATGGTCAACAAAAAGACTCTCCTACTCAATGCATCATCAACCTTATTCTATTTTCTTGACCTGTGTTTTAGGACAAATGTATACTGTTACAAAAATGAAACCCATTTGGCATGCTTGTTATTTAACTTTTTCTGAGAATTGACATACCTCAATGCTTCATGATTAGTAAATAGCACAAAATCCTTTGAAATTAAGTAGTGCCTCCAATGTTGTAATGCTTGCACAATTGCATAAAATTCCACATAATATGTAGAATAATTCTTCCTTGCATCATTCAGCTTGTCACTAAAAAATGCTACAGGTCGGCCATCTTGACTAAAGACACCACAAATTCCAACAAATGAGGCATCAAAATCAACCTCAAACACCTTACTAAAATCTGGTAACACTAGAACAGGGGCTTCTGACACCTTATTCTTAAAGAGTTAAAAACTCTCTGTTGTTGTCATAGTCCATACAAAATCTTTCCCCTTCGTACACTCAGTTATTGGGACAGCTATACCACTAAAATTCCTAATGAAATTCCTATAAAAGGTAGCTAGTCCATGCAAAACATGCACATGGAACGACTTGTTAAATTTCAAGGCAAACGGACGTACGGTTCACAAGTTATGGCTAAGGCAAGGTGCATCATTCTCCTCTAGTGAAAAAGAACTCAGCTCCTACGAGTTCAGCTGAATTGAAATCATGTAGCTTCTAGTTATCAATTTTATTTAACTCTAAATCTAAAACCCAAGTGTTAACTGATTGTGGTAATCCTTCCCACTAAACCAGGAATTTGTTGTAGCTCCCATGTCTGGTGGTGATACCTTCTTATCGATCACCTGTGTAACTCTATCTTTTTTCTTCTTAGGCATATGTCATGCCTAATTTACTGTCTCCTATAATTTGCCATCCTCGACAGTACCAGTATATTGAAATAAATTAGAAACATTAAAAATTGGTGAAATATCAAATTCATCGGGCAGCTCCACTTTATAGGCATTATCATTAATTTTCTTCAAAATCCTACATGGCCCAATTTTCTTAAGTTTCAATTTTCTATATGTCACCTTAGGAAATTTTTCTTTTCTAAGATGAACCATGACCATATCACCCTCTTCAAACACTTTCACCCTTATGTGTGCATCAGTAGACTCTTTTTAGTGAGCATTACTACTCTGCAATTTTTCCCTCACTGACTCTTGCAGTTTCTGGATATGCTCAGCAAATGCTTCTACATCATTGCTAACTTGTTCCCCAATTGGTAACTCAACCAAATCTAATACACCTCTAGGATTTTAACCATAAATAATTTGAAAAGGAGATTTACCTCTTGACCTATTCACTGAACTGTTGTATGCAAATTCGGCTTGTGACAAGGCTAAATTCCATTATTTTGGTTTTTCTCCAACTATGCATCGTAAGAGGTTTGGCAAGCTTCTATTCATTACCTCTATTTGTATATCGATATGTGGGTGGTAAGCACTACTGAAATGCAACCTGGTATTCAACTTTTTCCACAATGTCCTCCAAAAGTGACTAAAGAACTTAGTATTCCAATCATAAGTAATAATCTTTGGAACACCATGCAACCGTACAATCTCATAAAAGAATAAGTCTGCAGTCCTAGTTGCATCATTATTTTTATAACAAGAAATGAAATGCACCATTTTTGAAAATCTATCTACCACAACAAAAACTGAATCCTTATCCCTCCGTGTCTTAGGCAACCCCAACATGAAATCCATACTCATATTGGTCCATGGTCCTGTAGGAATTTATAGTGGCATATACAACCCCATATTTTGTGCATGGCCCTTAACAATTTGACATACTCTGCATCTAGAGACAAACTTTATTATATCTCTCTTCTTTTTTTTCCAATAGTACTTCTCCTCTACAAGAGTGGTAGTTTTGGCTACTCCAAAATGACCAGCCAAACCCCCGATATGCAATTCCCTCAAGATGTTCTCTCTCATAGAGCCATTGGGAATGCATAATTGATTACCCTTAAACAAGTAACCGTTCTGTAAAAATACTCTTCAAAAATAGTATGGGACTCACCCCCTACCGCACTTTTGCGCTGTTGCACAATATTCCCAAAATCTAAATCAGATTCATACAGATCTTTAATCCCCTCAAATCCTACCACTTCATTCTCCATAGTGGTCAACAACAAGAATCTCCTACTCAATGCATCAACAACCTTATTCTATTTTCCTGACATGTGTTTTAGGACAAATGTATACTGTTGCAAAAATGTAACCCATTTGGCATGCCTACTATTTAACTTTTTTTGAGAATTCACATACCTCAATGCTTCACGATTAGTAAAAAACACAAAATCCTTTGAGATTAGATAGTGCCTCCAATGTTTCAATGCTTGCACAATTGCATAAAATTCCACATAATATGTAGAATAATTCTTCCTTGCATCATTCAGCTTGTCACTAAATAATGCTACAGGTCGGCCCTCTTGACTGAAGACACCACCAATTCCAACAAATGAGGCATCACAATCAACCTCAAACACCTTACTGAAATATGGTAACACTAGAATAGGGGCTTCTGACACCTTCTTCTTCAAGAGTTTAAAACTCTCTATGTTGTCGTAGTCCATACAAAATCTTTTCCCTTCGTGCACTCAGTAATAGGGGCAGCTATACCATTGAAGTTCCTAATGAAATTACTATAAAAGGTAGCTAGTCCATGTAGAACACATGCAAAACCACCTGTTAAATTTCAAGGCAAATGAGCGTACGGTTCACAAGTTATGGCTTCGACAAGGTGCATCATTCTCCTCTAGTGAAAAAGAACTCAACTCCTACGAGTTCAGCTGAATTGAAATCATGTAGCTTCTGGTTATCAATTTTATTTAGCTCTAACTCCGAAACCCAAGTGTTATCTAACTATGGTAATCCTTCCCACTAAACTAGGAATTTGTTGTAGCTCCCATGTCTGGTGGTGATCACCTTCTTATCGATCACCTATGCAACTCTATATTTTTTCTTCTTAGGCATCTGTCATGCCCAATTTACTGTCTCCTGTAATTCGCCATCCTCGGCAGTACCAAGATACTGAAATAAATCAAAAACATTAAAAATGAGTAAAATATCAAATTCATCGGGCAACTCCACTTTATAGGCATTATCATTGATCTTCTTCAAAATCCTGCATGGAGCAATTTTCTTAAGTTTCAGTTTGTTATATGTCCCCTTAGGAAATATTTCTTTCCAAAGATGAACCATGACCATATCACCCTCTTCAAACACTTTCACCTTTCTGTGTGCATCAACAGAATCTTTGTAGTGAGCATTACTACTCTGCAATTTTTCCCTCATTAACTCTTGCACTTTCTGGATATGCTCAGCAAATGCTTTGACATCATCACTAAGTTGTTCCCCAATTGGTAACTCAACCAAATCTAATACACCTCTAGGATTTTAACCATAAATAATTTGAAAAGGAGATTTACTTGTTGACCTGTTCACTAAACTGTTGTATGCAAATTCGACTTGTGATAAGGCTAAATCCCATTATTTTGGTTTTTCTCCAACTATGCATCGTAAGAGGTTTCCCAAGATTATGTTCACTACCTTTGTTTGTCCTTCGGTATGTGGGTGAAAAGCACTACTGAAATTCAACCTGGTATTCAAATTTTTCCACAATGTCCTCCAAAAGTGACTCAAGAACTTAGTATCCCAATCATAAGTAATAGTCTTTGGAACACCATGCAACTGCACAATCTCTTCAATGAATAAGATTGCAATCCTAGTTGCATCATTATTTTTTTGACAAGAAATGAAATGCACCATTTTTGAAAATTTGTCTACCACAACAAAAAAGAAATCCTTACCCCTCCGTGTCTTGGGCAACCCCAACATGAAATCCATACTCAGATCGGTCCATGGTCCTGTAGGAGTTGGCAATGTCATATACAACCCTGTATTTTGCGCATGGCCCTTAGCCATTTGACATACTCTGCATCTAGAGACAAACTTGATTATATCTCTCTTCATTTTTGGCCAATAGTACTTCTCCTCTACAAGAGTGGTAGTTTTGGCTACTCCAAAATGACCAACCAAACCCCCACTATGTAATTCCCTCAAGATGTTCCCTCATAGAGCCATTGGAAATGCATAATCGATTACCCTTAAACAAGTAACCATTCTGTAAAAAATACTCTTCAAAAATTTTATGGGACTCGCCCCCTATCGTACTTTTGCACCGTTGCACAATATTCCCAAAATCAGCATCAGATTCATATAGATCTTTAATCCCCTCAAATCCTACCACTTCATTCTCCATAGTGGTCAACAACAAGACTCTCCAACTCAATGCATCATCAACCTTATTCTGTTTTCCTGACTTGTGTTTTAGGAAAAATCCATACTATTGCAAAAAATGAAACCCATTTGGCATGCCTGCTATTTATATTTTTCTGAGAATTGGCATACCTCAATGCTTCATTATTAGTAAACAACAAAAAATCCTTTGATATTAAGTAGTGCCTCCAATGTTGCAATGCTTGCACAATTGCATAAAATTCCACATAATATGTAGAATAATTCTTTCTTGCATATTTCAGCTTCTCACTAAAAAATTCTATAGGTTGGCCCTCTTGACTCAAGACACCACCAATTCCAACAAATGAGGCATCACAATCAACCTCAAACACCTTACTGAAATCTAGTAACACTAGAACAGGGGCTTCTGAAACCTTCTTCTTCAAGAGTTCAAAACTCTCTGTTGTTGTCGTAGTCCATACAAACTCTTTCCCCTTCGTGCACTTAGTTATAGGGGCATCTATACCACTAAAGTTCCTGATGAAATTCCTATAAAATGTGGCTAGTCCATGCAAAACATGCACATGAAACCACCTGTTAAATTTCAAGGCAAACAAGCGTATGGTTCACAAGTTATGGCTCCGACAAGGTGCATCATTCTCCTCTAGTGAGAAAGAACTCAACTCCTGCGAGTTTAGCTGAATTGAAATCATGTAGATTCTAGTTATCAATTTTATTTAACTCTGAATCTAAAACCCAAGTGTTATATGACTGTGGTAATCCTTCCCACTAAACCCAGAATTTGTTGTAGCTCCCATGTCTTGTGGTGATCACCTTCTGATCGATCACCTATGCAACTCTATATTTTTTCTTCTTAGGCATCTGTCGTGCCCAATTTACTGTCTCTAGTAATTCTCCATCCTCGACAGTACTAGGATACTAAAATAAATCATAAACATTAAAAATGGGTGAAATATTAAATTCATCGGGCAGCTCCACTTTATAGGCATTATCATTGATCTTCTTAAAAATCCTGCATGGCCCAATTTTTTTAAGTTTTAGTTTGTTGTATGTCCCCTCAGGAAATATTTTTTTCCTAAGATGAACCATGACCATATCACCCTCTTCAAACACTTTCACCCTTCTATGTGTATCAACAGACTCTTTGTAGTGAGCATTACTACTATGCAATTTTTCCCTCACTAACTCTTGCACTTTCTGGATATGCTCAGCAAATGCTTCTACATCATCACTAACTTTTTCCCCAATTGGTAACTCAACCAAATCTAATACACCTCTAGGATTTTAACTATAAATAATTTGAAAAGGACATTTACCTATTGACCTGTTCACTGAACTGTTGTATGTAAATTCGGCTTGTGACAAGGCTAAATCCCATTATTTTGGTTTTTCTCCAACTATGCATCGTAAGAGGTTTCCCAAGATTTTTTTCACTACCTTTGTTTGTCCATCGGTCTGTGGGTGGTAAGCACTAATGAACTGCAACCTGGTATTCAAATTTTTCCACAACGTCCTCCAAAAGTGACTCAAGAACTTAGTATCCCAATCAAAAGTAATAGTCTTTGGAACACCATGCAACCGCACAATCTCATCAAAGAATAAGACTACAGTCCTAGTTGCATCATTATTTTTTGACAAGAAATGAAATGCACCATTTTTGAAAATTTGTCTACCACAACAAAAACTAAATCCTTACTCCTCCATGTCTTGGGCAACCCCAACATGAAATCCATACTCAGATCGGTCCATGGTCCTGTAGGAATTGGCAGTGACATATACAACCCTATATTTTGTGCATGGCCCTTAGCCATTTGATATACTCTACATATAGAGACAAACTTGATTATATCTCTCTTCATTTTTGGCCAATAGTACTTCTCCTCTACAAGAGTGGTAGTTTTGGCTACTCCAAAATGACCAGCCAAACCCCCACTATGTAATTCCCTGAGATGTTCTCTCTCATAGAGCCATTGTGAATGCATAATCGTTTACCCTTAAAGAAGTAACCGTTCTATAAAAAATACTCTTCAAAAATAGTATGAGACTCGCCCCCTACCACACTTTTGCACTATTGCACAATATTCCCAAAATCCACATCAGATTCATACAGATATTTAATCCCCTCAAATCCTACCACTTCATTCTCCATAGTGGTCAACAACAAGACTCTCCTACTCAATGCATCAGCAACCTTATTCTATTTTCTTGACCTGTGTTTAGGACAAATGTCTACTGTTGCAAAAATGAAATCCATTTGGCATGCCTACTATTTAACTTTTTTTAAGAATTGACATACCTCAATGCTTCATGATTAGTAAACAACACAAAATCCTTTGATATTAAGTAGTGCCTCCAATGTTGCATTGCTTGCACAATTGCATAAAATTACACATAATATGTAGAATAATTCTTCCTTGCATCATTCAGATTCTCACTAAAAAATGCTATAGGTCGGCCTTCTTGACTCAAGACATCATCAATTCCAACAAATGAGGCATCACAATCAACCTCAAACATCTTATTGAAATATGGTAACACTAGAACAGGGGCTTCCGACACCTTCTTCTTAAAGAGTTCAAAACTCTCTGTTACTGTCATAGTCCATACAAATTCTTACCCCTTCGTGCACTCGGTTATAGGGGTAGCTATACCACTGAAGTTCTTAATGAAATTCCTATAAAAGATAGCTAGTCCATACAGAACACACATGCGAAACCATCTGTTAAATTTCAAGGCAAATGGGTGTATGGTTCACAAGTTATGGCTTCGACAAGGTGCATCTTTCTCCTCTGGTGAAAAAGAACCCAGCTCTTGCGAGTTCAGCTGAATTGAAATCATGTAGCTTCTGGTTATCAATTTTATTTAGCTCTGACTCTGAAACCCAAGTGTTATCTGACTATGGTAATCCTTCCCACTAAACTAGGAATTTTTTGTAGCTCCCATGTCTGGTGGTGATCACCTTCTTATCGATCACCTGTGCAACTCTATATTTTTTCTTCTTAGGCATCTGTCATGCCCAATTTACTGTCTCCTATAATTCGCCATCCTTGACAGTACTAGGATACTAAAATAAATCAAAAACATTAAAAATGGGTGAAATATCAAATTCATCGGGCAGCTCCACTTTATAGGCATTATCATTGATCTTCCTCAAAATCCTGCATGGCCCAATTTTTTTAAGTTTTAGTTTGTTATATGTCCCCTTAGGAAATATTTCTTTCCTAAGATGAAACATGACCATATCACCCTCTTCAAACACTTTCACCCTTCTGTGTGCATCAGCAGACTCTTTATAGTGAGCATTACTACTCTGCAATTTTTCCCTCACTGACTCTTGCACTTTCTGGATATGCTCAAAAAATGCTTTTGCATCATCACTAACTTGTTCCCCAATTGGTAACTCAACCAAATCTAAACACATCTAGGATTTTAACCATAAATAATTTGAAAAGGATATTTACCTGTTGACTAGTTCACTAAACTGTTGTATGCAAATTCGGCTTGTGGCAAGGCTAAATCCCACTATTTTGGTTTTTCTCCAACTATGCATCATAAGAGATTTCCCAAGCTTTTGTTCACTACCTCTGTTTTTCCATTGGTCTATGGGTGGTAAGCACTACTGAACTGCATCCTGGTATTCAACTTTTTCCACAACGTCCTTCAAAAGTGACTCAAAAACTTAGTATCCCAATAAGAAGTAATAGTCTTTGTAACACCATGCAATCGCACAATCTCATAAAAGAATAAGACCATAGTCCTAGTTGCATCATTATTTTTTTGACAAGAAATGAAATGCACCATTTTTGAAATCCTTACCCCTCCGTGTCTTTGGCAACTCCAACATGAAATCCATACTTAGATCGGTCCATGGTCCTATAGGAATTGGTAGTGGTATATACAACCCTGTATTTTGCGCATGGCCCTTATCCATTTGACATACTCTGCATCTAGAGACAAACTTGATTATATCTCTCTTTATTTTAGGACAAAAATGACCAACCAAATCCCCACTATGTAATTCTCTCAAGTTGTTCTCTCTCATAGAGCCATTGGGAATGCATAATCGATTACCCTTAAACAAGTAACCATTCTGTAAAAAATACTCTTCAAAAATAGTATGGGACTCGCCCCCTATCGCACTTTTGAATTGTTGTACAATATTCCCAAAATCCGCATCAGATTCATACAGATCTTTAATCCCCTCAAATCCTGCCACTTCATTCTCCATAGTGGTCAACAACAAGACTCTCCTACTCAATGCATCAGCAACCTTATTCTGTTTTCCTGACTTGTGTTTTAGGACAAATGTTTACTGTTGCAAAAATGAAACTCATTTGGCATGCCTGTTATTTAAATTTTTCTGAGAATTGACATACCTCAATGCTTCATTATTAGTAAACAACACAAAATACTTTGAGATTAAGTAGTTCCTCCAATGTTGCAATGCTTGCACAATTGCATAAAATTCCACATAATATGTAGAATAATTCTTCCTTGCATCATTTAGCTTCTCACTAAAACATGCTACAGGTCAGCCCTCTTGACTTAAGACACCACCAATTCCAACAAATGAGGCATCACAATCAACCTCAAACACGTTACTGAAATCTAGTAACACTAGAACAGGGGCTTCTGACACCTTCTTCTTCAAGAGTTCAAAACTCTCTGTTGTTGTCGTAGTCCATACAAACTCTTTCCCCTTCGTGCACTCCGTTATAGGGGCAGCTATACCAATGAAGTTGCTGATGAAAATCTTGTAAAAGGTAGCTAGTCCATGCAAAACATGCATGCAAAACCACTAGTTAAATTTCAAGGCAAATGGGTGTACGGTTCACAAGTTATGGCTCTAGCAAGGTGCATCATTCTCCTCTGGTGAAAAAGAACTCAGCTCCTACGTGTTCAGCTGAATTGAAATCATGTAGCTTCTGGTTATCAATTTTATTTAGCTCTGACTCTAAAACCTAAGTGTTATCTGACTGTGGTAATCCTTCCCACTAAACTAGGAATTTGTTGTAGCTCTCATGTATGGTGGTGATCACCTTCTTATCCAGCACCTATGCAACTCTATATTTTTTCTTCTTAGGCATCTATCATGCCCAATTTACTATCTCCTATAATTAGCCATCCTCGGTAGTACCAGGATACTGAAATAAATCAGAATCATTAAAAATGGGTGAAATATCAAATCCATCAGGTAACTCCACTTTACAGTCATTATCATTGATCTTCTTCAAAATCTTGCATGGCCCAATTTTCTTAAGTTTTAGTTTGTTATATGTCCCCTTAGGAAATATTTCTTTCCTAAGATGAACCATGACCATATCACCCTCTTCAAACACTTTCACCCTTTTGTGTGCATCAGTAGACTCTTTGTAGTGAGCATTACTACTCTGCAATTTTTCCCTCACTAACTCTTGCACTTTCTGGATATGCTCAGAAAATGCTTAACCATAAATAATTTGAAAAGGATATTTACCTGTTGACCTGTTCACTGAACTGTTGTATGCAAATTCAGCTTGTGACAAGGCTAAATCCCATTATTTTGGTTTTTCTCCAACTATGCATCGTAAGAGGTTTCCCAAGCTTGTGTTCACTACCTCTATTTTTCCATCGGTCTATGCATAAAATTCCACATAATATGTAGAATAATTCTTCCTTGCATCATTCAGCTTCTCACTAAAAAATGCTACAGGTCGGCCCTCTTGACTTAAGACACCACCAATTCCAACAAATAAGGCATCACAATCAACCTCAAACACCTTACTAAAATCTGGTAACACTAGAATAGGGGCTTCCGACATCTTCTTCTTCAAGAGTTCAAAACTCTCTGTTGTTTTTGTAGTCCATACAAAATCTTTCCCCTTCGTGCACTCAGTTATAGGGGCAGATATACTAATGAAGTTCTTGATGAAATTCTTGTAAAAGGTCGCTAGTCCATGTAAAACATGCACGCGGAACCACCTATTAAATTTCAAGTCAAACGGGTGTACGGTTCACAAGTTATGGCTCCGACAAGGTGCATCATTCTCCTCTGGTGAAAAAGAACTCAGCTCCTACGAGTTTAGCTGAATTGAAATCATGTAGCTTCTGGTTATCAATTTTATTTAGCTCTGACTCTGAAACCCAAGTGTTATTTGACTGTGGTAATCTTTCCCACTAAACCAAGATTTTTTTGTAGCTCCCATGTCTGGTGGTGATCACCTTATTATCGAGCACCTATGCAACTCTATATTTTTTCTTCTTAGGCATCTGTCATGCCCAATTTACTGTCTCCTGTAATTCGCCATCCTCGGCAATACCAGGATACTGAAATAAATATGAAAAATTAAAAATGTGTGAAATATCAAATTCATCGAGCAACTCCACTTTATAGGCATTATCATTGATCTTCTTCAAAATCCTGCATGGCCCAATTTTCTTAAGTTTCAGTTTGTTATGTCTCCTTAGAAATTCTTTCTTTCCTAATATGAACCATGACCATATCACCCTCTTCAAAAAATTTCACCCTTCTTTGTGCATTAGCAGACTCTTTGTAGTGAGCATTACTACTCTACAATTTTTCCCTCACTGACTCTTGCACTTTCTGGATATGGTCAGCTAATGCTTTGACATCATCACTAACTTGTTCCCAAATTGGTAACTCAACCAAATCTAATACACCTCTAGGATTTTAACCATAAATAATTTGAAAATGAGATTTACCTGTTGACCTGTTCACTGAACTGTTGTATGAAAATTCGGCTTGTGACAAGGCTAAATCCCATTATTTTGGTTTTTCTCCAACTATGCATCGTAAGAGGTTTCCCAAGCTTCTGTTCACTACCTCTATTTTCCCATTGGTCTATGGGTGGTAAGCACTACTGAACTACAACCTGGTATTCAACTTTTTCCACAACGTCCTCCAAAAGTGACTCAAGAACTTAGTATCCCAATCAGAAGTAATAGTCTTTGGAACACCATGCAACCGCACAATCTCATCAAAGAATAAGACTGCATTCCTAGTTGCATCATTATTTTTTTGACAAGAAATGAAATTCACCATTTTTGAAAATCTATCTACCGCAAAAAAAATTAAATCCTTACCCCTTCGTGTCTTGGGCAACCCCAACATGAAATCCATACACAGATTGGTCCATGGTCCTGTAGGAATTGACAGTGGCATATACAACCCTGTATTTTGTGCATGGCCCTTAGCCATTTGACATACTCTGCATCTAGAAACAAACTTGATTATATCTCTCTTCAGTTTTGTACAATAGTACTTCTCCTCTACAAGAATAGTAGTTTTGGCTACTCCAAAATTACCATGTAATTCCCTCAAGATGTTCTCTCTCATAGAGCCATTGGGAATGCATAGTCGATTACCCTTAAACAAGTAACCTTTCTATAAAAAATACTCTTCAAAAATAGTATGGGACTCGCCCCCTACCGCACTTTTGCACTGTTGCACAATATTCCCAAAATATGCATCAGATTCATATAGATATTTAATCCCCTCAAATCCTACCACTTCATTCTCCATAGTGGTCAACAACAAGACTCTCCTAATCAATGCATTAGCAACCTTATTTTGTTTTCCCGACTTGTGTTTTAGGACAAATGTATACTGTTGCAAAAATGAAACCCATTTGGCATGCTTGCTATTTAACTTTTTCTGAGAATTGACATACCTCAATGCTTCATTATTAGTAAACAACACAAAATCCTTTGATATTAAGTAGTGCCTCCAATTTTGCAATGCTTGCACAATTGCATAAAATTCCACATAATATGTAGAATAATTCTTCCTTGCATCATTTAGCTTCTCACTAAAAAATGCTACAGGTCGGCCCTCTTGACTTAAGACACCACCAATTCTAACAAATAAGGCATCACAATCAACATCAAACACCTTACTAAAATCTGGTAACACTAGAACAGGGGCTTCCGACACTTTCTTCTTAAAGAGTTCAAAACTCTTTGTTGTTGTCGTAGTCCATACAAACTATTTCCCCTTCGTGCACTCAATTATAGGGGCAGATATACTACTGAAGTTCTTGATTAAATTCCTATAAAAGGTAGCTAGTCAATGCAAAACACACACGTGGAACACCTATTAAATTTCAAGGCAAATGGGCGTACGGTTCACAACTTATGGCTCCGACAAGATGCATCATTCTCCTCTGATCAAAAAGAACTCAGCTCCTGTGAGTTCAACTGAATTGAAATCATGTAGCTTCTGGTTATCAATTTTATTTAGCTTTGACTCTGAAACCCAAGTGTTATCTGACTGTGGTAATCCTTCCCACTAAACCAAGAATTTTTTGTAGATCCCATGTCTGGTGGTGATCACCTTCTTATCGAGCACCTGTGCAACTCTATATTTTTTCTTCTTAGGCATCTGTCATGCCCAATTTACTGTCTCCTGTAATTCACCATCCTCGGTAATACTAGGATACTAAAATAAATATGAAACATTAAAAATGTGTGAAATATCAAATTCATCGGGCAACTCCACTTTATAGGCATTATCATTGATCTTCTTCAAAATCCTGCATGGCCCAATTTTCTTAAGTTTTAGTTTGTTATATGTCCCCTTAGAAAATATTTCTTTCCTAATATGAACCATGACCATATCACCCTCTTCAAACACTTTCACCCTTCTGTGTGCATCAACAGACTCTTTATAGTGAGCATTACTACTCTGCAATTTTTCCCTCACTAACTCTTGCACTTTCTGGATATGCTCAACAAATGCTTCTGCATCATCACTAACTTGTTCCCCAATTGGTAACTCAACCAAATCTAATACACCTCTAGGATTTTAACCATAAATAATTTGAAAAGGATATTTATCTCTTGACCTGTTCACTGAACTGTTGTATGCAAATTCAGCTTGTGATAAGGCTAAATCCCATTATTTTTATTTTTCTCCAACTATACATCATAAGAGGTTTCCCAAGCTTCTGTTCACTACCTCTGTTTGTCCATCTGTCTATGTGTGGTAAGCACTACTAAAATGCAACCTGGTATTCAACTTTTTCCACAATGTCCTCAAAAAGTGACTCAAGAACTGAGTATCCCAATCAGAAGTAATAGTCTTTGGAATACCATGCAACCGCACAATCTCATCAAAGAATAATACTGCAATCCTAGTTGCATCATTATTTTTTTGACAAGAAATGAAATGCACCATTTTTGAAAATCTGTCTACCACATCAAAAACTGAATCCTTACCCATCCATGTCTTTGGGCAACCCCAACATGAAATCCATACTCAGATCGGTCCATGGTCCTGTAGGAATTGGTAGTGGCATATACAACCCTGTATTTTGTGCATGGCCCTTAGCCATTTGACATACTCTACATCTAGAGACAAACTTGATTATATCTCTCTTCATTTTTGGCCAATAGTACTTCTCCTCTACAAGAGTGGTAGTTTTGGCTACTCCAAAATGACCAACCAAACCCCCACTATGTAATTCCCTCAAGATGTTCTCTCTCATAGAGCCATTGGGAATGCATAATCGATTACCATTAAACAAGTAACCGTTCTATAAAAAATAATCTTCAAAAATAGTATGGGACTCGCCCCCTATCGCACTTTTGCACTATTGCACAATATTCTCAAAATCCGCATCAGATTCATAGAGATCTTTAATTCCCTCAAATCCTACCACTTCATTCTCCATAGTGGTCAACAACAAGACTCTCCTACTCAATGCATCACCAACCTTATTTTGTTTTCCCGACTTGTGTTTTAGGACAAATGTATACTGTTGCAAAAATGAAACCCATTTGGCATGCTTGCTATTTAATTTTTTTTGAGAATTTACATACATCAATACTTCATGATTAGTAAACAACACAAAATCCTTTGAGATTAAGTAGTGCCTACAATGTTGCAATGTTTGCACAATTGCATAAAATTCCACATAATATGTAGAATAATTCTTCCTTGCATCATTTATCTTCTCACTAAAAATGCTACAGGTCGGCCCTCTTGACTTAAGACACCACCAATTCCAACAAATGAGGCATCACAATCAACCTCAAACACCTTACTAAAATTTGGTAACACTAGAACAGGGGCTTTCGACACCTTCTTCTTCAAGAGTTCAAAACTCTTTGTTGCTGTCGTAGTACATACAAAATCTTTCCCTTTTGTGCATTCAGTTATAGAGGCAGCTATACCACTGAATTTCTTGATAAAATTCCTATAAAAGGTAGCTAGTCCATGCAAAACATGCACGCAAAACCACTTGTTAAATTTCAAGGCAAACAAGCGTACGGTTTACAAGTTATGGCTCTAGCAAGGTGCATCATTCTCCTCTGGTGAAAAAGAACTCAACTCCTATGAGTTTAGCTTAATTGAAATCATGTAGCTTCTGGTTATAAATTTTATTTAGCTCTGAATCTGAAACCCAAGTGTTATCTGACTGTGGTAATCCTTCCCACTAAAATAGGAATTTGTTGTAGCTCTCATGTCTGGTGGTGATCACCTTCTTATCGAGAACCTGTGCAACTCTATATTTTTTCTTCTTAGGCATCTGTCATGCCCAATTTACTGTCTCCTATAATTTGCCATCCTCGGTAGTACTAGGATACTGAAATAAATCAAAAACATTAAAAATGGCCAAAATATCAAATTCATCGGGCAGCTCCACTTTATAGGCATTATCATTGATCTTCTTCAAAATCTTGCATGGCACAATTTTCTTATGTTTCAGTTTGTTACATGTCCCCTTAGGAAATTTTTCTTTCCTAAGATGAACCATGACCATATCACCCTCTTCAAACACTTTCACCCTTCTATGTGCATCAGTAGACTCTTTTTAGTGAGCATTACTACTCTGCAATTTTTCCCTCACTAACTCTTGCACTTTCTGGATATTCTCAGCAAATGCTTCTGCATCATCACTAACTTGTTCCCCAATTGGTCACTCGACCAAATCTAATACACCTCAAGGATTTTAACCATAAATAATTTGAAAAGGAGATTTACCTATTGACCTGTTCACTAAACTATTGTATGTAAATTCAGCTTGTGACAAGGCTAAAGCCCATTATTTTCATTTTTCTCCAACTATGCATCGTAAGAGGTTTCCCAAGCTTTTGTTCACTACCTCTATTTGTCTATCGGTCTATGGGTGGTAAACACTACTAAACTGCAACCTGGTATTCAATGTTTTCCACAACATCCTACAAAAGTGACTCAAGAACTTAGTATCCCAATCAGAAGTAATAGTCTTTGGAACACCATGCAACCACACAATCTCATCAAGAATAAGACTGTAGTCCTAGTTGCATCATTATTTTTCTGACAAGAAATGAAAATCACCAGTTTTGAAAATTTGTCTACCACAAAAATAATTGAATCCTTATCCCTTTGTGTCTTGAACAACCCCAACACAAAATCCATACTCAGATCGATCAATGGTCCTATAGGAATTGGCAGTGGCACATACAACCCTGTATTTTGTGCATGGACCTTAGCCATTTGACATACTCTGCATCTAGAGACAAACTTGATTATATCTCTCTTCATTTTTGGCCAATAGTACTACTCCTCTACAAGAGTGGTAGTTTTGGCTACTCCAAAATGACCAGCCAAACCCCCACTATGTAATTCCCTCAAGATGTTCTCTCTCATAGAGCCATTGAGAATGCATAATCGATTACCCTTAAACAAGTAACCGTTCTATAAAAAATACTCTTCAAAAATAGTGTGGGACTCGCCCCCTACTGTACTTTTGCATTGTTTTACAATATTCCCAAAATCTGCATCAGATTCATACAGATATTTAATCCCCTCAAATCCTACCATTTCATTCTCCATAGTGGTCAACAACAAGACTCTCCTACTCAATGCATCATCAACCTTATTCTATTTTCCTGACTTGTGTTTTAGGATAAATGAATACTGTTGCAAAAAATGAAACCCATTTGTCATGCCTGTTATTTATCTTCTTCTAAGAATTGACATACCTCAATGCTTCATTATTAGTAAACAACAAAAAATCCTTTGATATTAAGTAGTGCCTCCAATGTTGCAATGCTTGCACAATTGCATAAAATTCCACATAATATGTAGAATAATTATTCCTTGCATCATTCAGATTCTCACTAAAAAATTCTATGGGTTGGCCCTTTTGACTCAAGACACCACCAATTCTAACAAATGAGGCATCACAATCAACCTCAAACACCTTATTGAAATCTGGTAACACTAGAATAGGGGCTTCCGACACCTTCTTCTTCAAGATTTCAAAACTCTCTATTATTGTCGTAGTCCATACAAACTCTTTCCACTTCGTGCACTCAATTATAGGGGCAGCTATACCACTGAATTTCATGATGAAATTCCTATTAAAGGTAGTTATTCCATGCAAAACATGCACATGGAACCACTTATTAAATTTCAAGGCAAACAGATGTATGGTTCACAAGTTATGGCTCCGACAAGGTGCATCATTCTCCTCTAGTGAAAAAGAACTCAGCTCCTGCGAGTTTAGCTGAATTGAAATCATGTAGCTTTTGGTTATCAATTTTATTTAGCTCTGACTCTAAAACCCAAGTGTTATTTTACTGTGGTAATCCTTCCCACTAAACTAGGAATTTTGTTGTAGCTCCCATGTCTGGTGGTGATCACCTTCTTATCGAGCACCTGTGCAACTCTATAATTTTTCTTCTATGGCATATGTCGTGCCCAATTTACTATCTCCTATAATTTGCCATCCTCGGTAGTACGAGGATACTGAAATAAATCAAAAACATTAAAAATGGGCGAAATATCAAATTCATCGGGTAGCTCCACTTTATAGGCATTATCATTGATCTTCTTCAAAATCTTGCATGGCCCAATTTTCTTAAGTTTCAGTTTGTTATATGTCCCCTTAGGAAATATTTCTTTCCTAAGATGAACCATGACCATATCACCCTCTTCAAAAAATTTCACCCTTCTGTGTGCATCAACAGACTCTTTGTAGTGAGCATTACTACTCTACAATTTTTCCCTCACTGACTCTTGCACTTTCTGGATATGCTCAGCAAATGCTTCTGCATCATCACTAACTTGTTCCCCAATTGGTAACTCAACCAAATCTAATACACCTCTAGGATTTTAACCATAAATAATTAGAAAAGGAGATTTACCTATAGACCTGTTCACTGAACTGTTGTATGAAAATTTGGCTTGTGACAAGGCTAAATCCTATTATTTTGGTTTTTCTCCAACTATGCATTGTAAGAGGTTTCCAAAGATTCTATTCACTACCTCTATTTTTCCATCGGTCTGTGGGTGGTAAGCACTAATGAACTGCAACCTGGTATTCAAATTTTTCCACAACGTCCTCCAAAAGTGACTCAAGAACTTAGTATCCCAATCAGAAGTAATAGTCTTTGGAACACCATGCAACCGCACAATCTCATCAAAGAATAAGACTGCAATCCTAGTTGCATCATTATTTTTTGACAAGAAATAAAATGTACCATTTTTGAAAATCTGTCTACCACAACAAAAATTGAATCCTTACCCCTCCGTGTGTTGGGCAACCACAACAAGAAATCCATACTCAGATCGGTCCATGGTCCTGTAGGAATTGGCAGTGGCATATACAACCCTGTATTTTTCCCATGGTCCTTAGCCATTTGACATACTCTGTAGCTAGAGACAAACTTGATTATATCTCACTTCAATTTTGGCCAATAGTACTCCTCTACAAGAGTGGTAGTTTTGGATACTCCAAAATGACCAGCCAAACCCCCACTATGTAATTCCCTCAAGATTTTCTCTTTTAGAGCCATTGGGAATGCATAATCGATTACCCTTAAACAAGTAACCGTTCTGTAAAAAATACTCTTCAAAAATAGTATGGGACTCGCCCCCTACCGCACTTTTGCACCGTTGCACAATATTTCCAAAATTTGCATCAGATTCATACAAATATTTAATCCCCTCAAATCCTACCATTTCATTCTCCATAGTGGTCAACAACAAGACTCTCCTACTCAATGTATTAGCAACCTTATTTTGTTTTCTTGACTTCTGTTTTAGGACAAATGTATACTGTTGCAAAAATGAAACCCATTTGGCATTACTACTATTTAACTTTTTTTGAGAATTGGCATACCTCAATGCTGCATGATTAGTAAACAACACAAAATCCTTTGAGATTAAGTAGTGCCTCCAATGTTGCAATGCTTGCACAATTGCATAAAATTCCACATAATATGTAGAATAATTCTTCCTTGCATCATTCAACTTCTCACTAAAAAATGCTACAGGTCTGCCCTCTTAACTTAAGACACCACCAATTCCAAAAAATGAGGCATCACAATCAACCTCAAAAACCTTACTAAAATCTGGTAACACTAGAACAGGGGCTTACCTTCTTCTTCAAGAGTTCAAAACTCTATATTGCTGTCGTAGTCCATAAAAACTATTTCCCCTTCATGCACTTGGTTATAGGGGCAGATATACTACTAAATTTCTTGATGAAATTCTTGTAAAATGTAGCTATTCCATGCAGAACATGCACGCGGAACCACCTGTTAAATTTCAAGGGAAATGGGCATACGATTCACAAGTTATGGCTCCGACAAGGTGCATCATTCTCCTCTGGTGAAAAAGAACTCATCTCCTGCGTGTTCAGCTGAATTGAAATCATGTAGCTTCTGGTTATCAATTTTATTTAGCTCTAACTCTTAAACCCAAGTGTTATCAGACTATGGTAATCCTTCCCACTAAACCAAGAATTTGTTGTAGCTCCCATGTCTGGTGGTGATCACCTTCTTATCGAGCACCTGTGCAACTCTATATTTTTTCTTCTTAGGCATCTATCGTGCCCAATTTATTGTCTCCTATAATTCACCATCCTCGGTAGTACCAAGATACTAAAATAAATCAAAAACATTAAAAATGGATGAAATATAAAATTCATCGGGTAGCTCCACTTTATAGGCATTATCATTGATCTTATTCAAAATCCTGCATGGCCCAAATTTCTTAATTTTTAGTTTGTTATATGTCCCCTTAGGAAATATTTCTTTCCTAAGATGAACCATGACCATATCACCCTCTTCAAACACTTTCACCATTCTGTGTGCATCAGCAGACTCTTTGTAGTGAGCATTACTACTCTGCAATTTTTCCCTTGCTGACTCTTGCACTTTCTGGATATGCTCAGCAAATACTTCTGCATCATCACTAACTTGTTCCCAAATTTGTAACTCCACCAAATCCAATACACCTCTAGGATTTTAACCATAAATTATTTGAAAAGGATATTTACCTGTTGACCTGTTCACTGAACTGTTGTATGCAAATTAGGCTTGTGACAAGTCTAAATCCCATTATTTTGGTTTTTCTCCAACTATGCATCATAAGAGGTTTCCCAAGATTCTGTTCACTACCTCTATTTGTCCATCGGTATGTGGGTGGTAAGCACTACTGAACTGCAACCTGGTATTCAAATTTTTCCACAATGTCCTCCAAAAGTGACTCAAGAACTTAGTATCCCAATCAGAAGTAATAATCTTTGGAACACCATGCAACCGCACAATCTCATCAAATAATAATACTGCAGTCCTAGTTGCATCATTATTTTTCTAAAAAGACATGAAATGCACCATTTTTGAAAATCTGTCTACCACAACAAAAATTGAATCCTTACCCCTCTGTGTCTTGGGTGACCCCAACATGAAATCCATACTCGTATCGGTCCATGCTCCTGTAGGAATTGGTAGTGGCATATACAACCCTATATTTTGCGCATGGCCCTTAGCCATTTGACATACTCTGCATCTAGAGACAAAATTTATTATATCTCTCTTCATTTTTGGCCAATAGTAATTCTCCTCTACAAGAGTGGTAGTTTTGTCTACTCCAAAATGACCAGCCAAACCCCCACTATGTAATTCCCTCAAGATGTTCTCTCTCATAGAGCCATTAAGAATGCATAATCGATTACCCTTAAACAAGTAATCGTTCTGTAAAAAATACTCTTCAAAAATAGTATGGGACTCGCCCCCTACTGCACTTTTGCACTGTTGCATAATATTCCCAAAATCCGCATCAGATTCATATAGATCTTTGATCCCCTCAAATCCTACCACTTCATTCTCCATAGTGGTCAACAACAAGACTCTCCTACTCAATGCATCACCAACCTTATTCTGTTTTTCGGACTTCTGTTTTAGGACAAATGTATACTGTTGCAAAAATGAAACCCATTTGGCATGCTTGCTATTTAACTTTTTCTAAGAATTCACATACCTCAATGCTTCATGATTAGTAAACAACACAAAATCCTTTGAGATTAAGTAGTGCCTCCAATGTTGCAATGCTTGCAAAATTGCATAATATTCCACATCATATGTAGAATAATTATTCCTTGCATCATTTAGCTTCTCACTAAAAAATGCTACAGGTCAGCCCTCTTGACTTAAGACACCACCAATTCCAATAAATGAGGCATCACAATCAACCTCAAACACCTTACTAAAATCTGGTAACACTAGAACAGGGGCTTCTGACACCTTCTTCTTCAATAGTTCAAAACTCTCTGTTGTTGTCGTAGTCCATAAAACTCTTTTCCCTTCATGCACTCAGTTATAGGGGCAGCTATACTACTAAAGATCTTGATGAAATTCCTATAAAAGGTAGCTAATCAATGTAGAACATGCATGTGGAACCACCTATTAAATTTCAAGGCAAACAGGCGTACGGTTCACAAGTTATGGCTCCGGCAAGGTGCATCATTCTCCTCTGGTGAAAAAGAACTCAACTCCTGTGAGTTCAGTTGAATTGTGTATCGCTCCAAATTTTTCACACCCTTACCTTCAGGCTATAGGATCCATGCCCGGAAGGGGGATGTGAAAAGGATGTCGCGGTACCTTGGACTGAGAGGACTTGCGAAGGTCCCGCCTCTCAAGGGAGGTGTATTTTGATGATTTTTTGATGGATGGTGGGTTCACCAGGAAACATTTAATGGCAGTTTCCACGCCTAGGTTGGGAATGTGTTTTATGTGTTCGTTTTAAACCTTAAGCATTCATATCCTAGGTTTGGCCAAAATGCATCTAAGCTATTCTATATGAAGATGCAAATTCAATGAGTATAGAAAACAGATTTAAAGACAGAAAATAGAGAAATTACAGAATATAAAAGAGGAATACCTGATCCGGATGTCTGATGAAGATTCTGATTCTTGAAGCAGTCAGGATCATCTCTGATTTGACAGGATCGTCTGAGATCAGACAAGATCATCTGAGATCTGACGAATTCGTCGAGAGACCTGCAAACAGAGAAATAGGTGCAAAATACAGAAAATGCAACTATCCTAACAGAGGGAAATAGTGTAAAATGATAGCAACAATATTAAACTAAAACTTAAAAACAGAAACAGGAATGAATTATGCTAATTAGATAATAATTATGATTTAATCATGCATTTGATCTAGATGGGTGAACTCCAAAATGCAAAATAGCATAAAATACTGAATAAACTAGCTAATTACAGAATAAAACAACAGAGAAAAGGGTAGAGAAATGCAAACTTCGAGCAATTGATTGCCTCAATGTTGACTGCAGTCGAAATCATCTCGCATTGGTACGAAATCGTCTCTGATTCGATAGGTTCGCCTTCGATCTGAACAGGTTCGTCGATGACGATGTAAGCTTGCTTCGGCTGAAAAATAGTAATGTACCTGCAACAAAATTGATATAGAACTAATGCAAATGAAAACTTAGGATGTTTTAACATGTATGCAATCGAGTTACAGGGAATTTCAGCCAGGGGGGTGCTAAGGGGAGGGCTTAGGATTAAATAGGCTTAGGAGGGAGGTTAGGAGGTTGGAGATCATCCCTATTTGGGAGATCTCCAACGGGGAAGGGTCTCTAACGGCGCAGACACGCTTCTACCCGGATTAGAGGCCCGTTGGAACAGAAGCTAATTATGCAAAATTAGTTTTGAGACAAGATCATCTGGACGTCCTAGCCTAGACGAAATCATCAGATCTGGGGCGATATCGTCTGATCGGCGACGATATCATCAAACGGTCAAAACAACCTCTAAAAATGGCATGAAAAAGGGGGAAACGGATTACCCGACGGTTAACGGGCGGTTTGGGAGGTTAAAATTTGAATTTAAATTATTTACTAGGGTGAATGTAATTATTACAATTTCAACAGAGGTCCGGTGCACAGATCAACAGAGGTCCGACGCGGGCTACGGGTAAGAGTCTAAACTTAGTTTAGAATGCTTTAATTTGATTTTACATGCTTTTTAGGTGAATTTTGATTAAATTTTGAGCATCGCGGCCGTTTTTGGGCCGTCGACGTCGTCGAGACGAAATCGTCCCGATTTCGACGAAATCGTCTCAATTTCATCGATTTCGTCTAAGGGCGAAATCGACGAAAGGGGGACGATTTCGTCAAATTAGGGACGATTTCGGCTTGCGAAATCGGAGACGATTATGCTCAAATTTGGGACGATATCGTCCAATAGTGGATGATATCATCATTGGATGAAATTGAACTTATTTTTAACTTGCATTATTAATCACTTGAATTTGTTATTAATGATTGTTTGTTGTTTTGTTGTTTATGTTGCAGAGAGGATTGCTAAAGAGCAGGGAATGGAAATATGGAGGTTTGAGAGATGACTTGGCCGCTCTTACACAGATAGAGCGGGATCAGCTAGCACAAGCCGGCTTACTACATGTGGCAGAAATGCCACAAGTGTCTACAGATATGGGGCTACTGATAGCCCTAGCAGAGAGGTGGTATCCGGGTTCTTCCTATTTTCGGCTACCGACAGGGGAGATGACTCCCACTTTGGAGGATGTATGGAGGATTCTGAGAATCCCCATACAAGGATGGTTGATCACTCCTACGGCCAATCAGGGCCATGCTATGGGATGGTTGTGTGGTGACCCGAGCTTCGCCCTGGAGAAGGGCGGAGTTAACATCGAGGCACTACGTCAGATGCCTGGGGCATCTAGACTCACACAGGTTCTAGCTGGAGTGGTTGGTGGACTTCTTGTATGCCACTAGAGCGGGTGCAGGGTGCCATGGATGCTAGCGAGATGTGATCTACGATATGCGAGACCATGGCTACAGGTTCTCTTGGGGCAGCTTTGTTCTATGCCGATTGTACAAGATCCTGCATGGGGTCATGTACAAGGGCGGCCGATGTCTAGTGATGACATCGCTCCTACAAGTTTGGTGCTGGGAGCACATTGCAGTGCGGAGGCCGATAGGGCTTCCTCTAACAAGGATTGATGGGGAGAGGCCCCGAGTTTTCTACTGGTGGCTCCGAAGAGGGTCACAACGACGGATCGACCTTTCGATGTCTCGGAGACTACTAGATGACCTAGTCCCGGACAAGATCACCTGGAGGCCATGGTGAGAGCACCTAAGGTGGGTCGAGGATGAACAGGAGTTAGCTCGCGTCAGGCGAGTTTACTGGCTGCAGATGGAGAGGGGAGAGGTGGAGCTCCCCCCCTATGACCGGGTTTTGTGCGACTCCGTCTCACAGGGGATCCCATCTCTCGGGGATTATGAGTTTTCCCGGATCGTCCGGGATAACACCATAGTTAGCGAGGCTCCGGACATGCAGCGCTTCTGGAGTCAGGACTCGGACGATGCCCCCATTTAGCCAGTGGATGGGGACGACGCAGGGGTAGCCGATGGCTACGATGCACGGTACATAGGCATCCGCCCTCCTCGGATGACGAGGGCTCAGGGTCCGATACATGCGGTTGTGCATCGGATAGGGAGGCGGCCCCAGGCGGCTATGGAGGCGGCCCAGGGTCACAACGGGAGAGAGCCGAGGAGGCCACAGGCATAGGAGAGGCCACGGCAGAGGGAGAGGAGGGAGGAGAGACCCCCTTCTCCACAGAGATAGAGGCCACCATCGCCCGATAAGGGCAAGGGTGTTGACACAGGGGAGAGTAGCGAGATGGCTACTCTCCAGGTGGAGAATATCCGTCTCCAGGCATAGGTGTAGACCCTACAGGATGAGGTTGCATGCCACCGAGCTGAGGTTACACAGCTCAGAGACGAGATTGCACGCCTCAGAGCATGGGGCGAAGGGGCGAGCACTTAGGAGCTAATGCGGTTGGTTGCTCAGACCACATTCTACCAGGGTATCTATTTCCAGATGGTGCCAGAGGGCCAGAGGGTATACCTGCCAGCTGCCATTGCAGATCCGATCAGGATTGGGTCATCGAGGACCTCGTCCCGATCGAGGACTAGGACTCGTAGTACTACACATACTACGATGGGGCCACCTCGTCCACCTCAGGGCGGGGGAGGAGATGAGGCTGAGAGCTCGAGGGGCTCTCGAGGCTACTGCTCGCAGGACATTTTTTTTTTTGTTGATTGAGGGGATTGAGTATGCCGAGGTATATATTGTGGCATACCGATCCAGGTTTTGATATGATGTATATATATTTGTGATATATATATGAGATGAGATATTTTTGATCATATGACTTGTGGCTTATGTATTTTTATGATGCTTTTATGTTTGATTGATTGATTTGATTGAGGATTCATGTAATTATGTCGTTTTGAAAATATTATAATTTTGATGTCATGCTGTAATATTTTAAATGAAATAATCTGATGTAACAAATTGGTTGTTTGTGATGTAATGTGATAAAAGATAAAAAGAGACTTCTAACAATAATTTCAAAGGACATTGTCGCTATTATAGACCATTTCATGGAGTCGCTGCTCACTCGGTCGTCAAGCTAATCCCAGTATAGAAATATTGTTAAAAGTAAAAGAGTGCTTAAGAGACTGTCTTAAGACTTTGGTGCAATGGTGCAAATGATGATGATGATGGTTTGTTTTTCAGATTTTCATGAAAATAGTATGCATGAAATAATGTTAAAATGATTTTTGCTAGGCATAAATTCCTAAGTGTGATAAATTTTTTGGATAATTCCTTAGGAATTATACCATCATTGCAAAATTGAAGGTTGACATAATGACATGAAATAATGATAATGTGCATTCTTTTGAAAAGCATAATTTGTGTAACAAAATGATTTAAGTCATATGGTTTTCATGATTTTTAAATAAATGGGGAATAAAAATTGTTACAATGGTTTGCGCTAGGCATAGAATATGTAGGTATAGACTTATACCATCATCGCGAAAATCAAAAGAAAAGATAGTTTTATTGCATGGTTGATTTTTGATAAACAGAAAATATGAAGATGAGGACTTGCGCTAGGCATAAAATTCCAATTTTGGTTTTGGAACTATACCATCGTCGCGAAAGTCAACAATATATATATGTTTTTTTTTTGTGGGTTTTGATTGGATAGTTTTGAAAGAAATTTTGATTTTTCTATTATATAGTTGTCTTTATGCTAAACAACTGTACTTGAAAGAAGAAAATGAATTATTCCAAACAAGTTTGCAAAAAATATTTCAAAGTATTTTGAAGACAAAATTTAGATTTATAAGGAATCCCATGTGCATATGTGAATTCATTTCCAATCTTGATTTATCATAATGATACACAAAATCTCTCAAATACAAATGTGTGTGCAATTGCATTGTTCATTTACCAGTTTTGAGCAAGATAATATGATACAAGTGATTTGAAGAAACCAAATAAGTGTTCATTAACCATGATGTAGATGCATATAACCATACTAGACTACTATGTAGGTCGGATTATCAAGAGCTAGCTAATCCATAAGCAGACATAGGTCTGTACAAAAGAAGGTCGCTAATGTGACAGACATATCGCCACGCTAGGAGTTACCCAAGGCCAAGCAGGTTGGGCACAAACCACCTGTTATGGGGCTTACCTCACAATTTTCGAATAATTGAGAATTCCAGGGATTCAAGCTCATCAACCCTTCTTTTCTTTTCAAAGGGTAGGGAAAGGGATTTTATTGCTTTTGCTTTTGCTTTCTTTTGCTTTTCTTTTGCTTTTCTTTTTGTATTTTTGCTTGATTTTTGAGATAGTGCTTGAAATATTGTTGTAATGATATAAAATAACATTTTTTTTTTTCTCTTTTTCTTGAACTTTGCTTTTTCTTTTTGTTCTATGCTAGGGATACTTGCTCGGATTAGCTGTAGAGCAAGGGATTTTTATTCTGGGTAGGGGTGAGCTTGTCCTTTTGCCAATTCTCAAAGATTCTAGACCATGTGCATGATAGGATAGCAGGGGAAACTTTTCGCTCAAGAAATCACTTCTACTATGTAGCAAAACATGGAAATTACAAATATAATCATTTTATTGTGAAAAGATGTGCTTGGTTTAAGTAAATAACAAGATCAATTCTCTGTGCTCAAACTTTATTTAATTGAATTTTGTGGACTTTGATATAAGAGAGATTAGTAATCATGCCAGATAAAATCAAGATATTTATTTTTGTTTTTGAGGTGAAAGTGAGGGATTCCAAATAAATGCTAATTTATCCAAAATAATTTGAAACATATAACTGCAATAATTGTAAGAAAATATATATAAATAATTTTTGAGAAGTTTTGAGAATGTTGACTCTCTCTTTCTTCTTTATATTGTTTTGGTTTCGAAAGAGTCAAGAATATTGCTGTTTTTATATTTTTATCATTATTTTTTGTTTTTTTTTTTGAACAAAAAATTAACAAGTGCCATAAATAAATGCAACAAATAGTTTTGAAGATTTTGATGATTATGAATGTTTTTGGTGTTTTTGAATTTATAAATTTGAAAGAAATACAAGATAGTGATTTTGAACAAATATATACATGGATGAAATGACCAAATTTATACATAGTAACGTTTAAGATGCAAAATATTCATGGGTTCTTTAAGTTCTTTACCATCTAAGGTAGATAATTTGTATGCTCCCGATTCAAATTTAGCAGTAATAATGTATGGTCCAAGCCAGTTGGGCTCAAACTTACCTTTAAGGTCCTTAGTTGCATTAGTATTTTTTTATTTTCTTTTAAAATAAGGTCGCCGATCTCAAAGGATCGATGACGAACTTTTTTAGCATATGATCTTTTAAGCTTGTTTTGGTAGGCACGGAGATGCTCCAAAGCATTGATGCGTTTTTCATCTAGGAGTTCCAGCTGACTGAGTTTGCCAGCTCGATATTCATCTCCTACTTCGGTATCTTGAAGTAGCAGAGCCAAAGAAGGAACTTCCAATATATTAGTAGGTGCGGGCATATCAGTGATAGCCGCAATCTTGAGAGGGTCAATTTCGATACCACGTAAAGAAACTAAAACCCCTAATAGTTTTCCAGACTTAACTTCGAATATGCATTTTGCTGGATTTAATCGAATAAGATATTCTCGTAATCGATTAAAAACTTTTCTCAAATCATCTAAATGATTATCTTCAATAATAGAGCGAGCTATAATATCATCTACATAATCATGTAGGATATCATGCATCATATCATGAAAAATATAGGTCATAGCTCGTTGATAGGTTGCACCTACGTTCTTTAAGCCAAATGGCATCACCTTCCAACAAAGAGTACCCCATGGGGTGATCTTCAGGAGCTATCCTGATCTGATTATAACCGGAGAATCCATCCATTAAGGACATCATCCCACTCCCAGACAGTGAAGTCAATGATTTGATCCATGTTTGGAAGAGGAAAGTCATCTTTAGGGCATGCAGCGTTAATATCTCTAAAATCTGTGCAAACCCTAACTTTGGTAGCTTCTTTCTTGGTGACTGGAACTACATTTGAGATCCATTCAGCATAATCAATAGCTTGTATAAAGACAACATTCAGGAGTTTTTCTAACTCCCCTTTGACTAGCAGAGCCACTTTGGGATGCATTTTTCTAAGTTTTTGTTTAACAAGTTTAGCATCCGGATGGACCACTAGATGATGCATGACTACGGAAGGGTCTAGACCTGGCATATCTTCATATGTCCAAGCGAAGACATCTTCATACTCTTTAAGGAATGCAATGTATTGTTCTTGTTTTTCTTGACTTAATTCTGATCCAATATTGATTATGTGAGGATTATCCTCCGTTCCAATATTAATTTTAATGACGTTTTCTACCTCCATGTGTAGATCTCTTTCAAAATTAGGTGGGGTGGGTGAAACGCCCAATTCTTGTAATTCTTGTAAGGTTAATTTGGATAATTCATCTTGAGGATTAGTGGTCTCAAGTTGGGCTATAGTTGGTATAGAACCATCAAAATAAAATCCATTGTGTAACATCTCTTCAACAGAGACATCATGGAAGATATCTCCTTCCAACTCTTCATCGGGGTCAACAATCATTTCAGGGTAAGCTATGGATAGCATGTTACATGTAAATGACTGATTTTTAAGAGGCAAATCAACATGCCTATCCAAATAATCTTGATAACATATGAGTTGATCATCATCTTCAAAAGGAAAGGGTTGACCCTTACTAGGAAATAGGCCCACACCACAACGGGCAGGCCACGGTTCTACCTCGAAAGGTTCTTTCATGCCATTTTGGAAAGGTCCCAAGCCTTTCCCTTTATATCCCATTTTAAGCATCATGGGTTTAGCTTTAATATATTCATTGGTAAAATAACACCGAGCATATCCCTCATGATGAGTTTTGATATTCCGAGGGATTCTTCCCCAATCATATCCTTTATAAATGAAGGCACAACTCCCGACTTGGTAAGTACTTCCCATAGGTTGTGGGAGGCCCAAAGTACGAGGAGATGGCGGTAAGTTATTTAAAAGAATTGAATCTTGCATGAAAGCATTTGTTTTTTCTGATATTAAGATTGTGGATAAATCTGGTAAAAGTTCATCAGAAAGAGCATAAGATGTAGAAGGATTATTCCCTATATCTTTAGATGTGGAAGGGATGATAGATGTGTCTATAGGTTTTGAATTTATAGGGATTGAACATGAAGGATTGGTTGTAGATTTAAGATCTTTTTGAGGTTCTAGAGTGATTTGTTTAGAAGATTGTTGATCTATATAGGAGGATGAAATTAATGGAGGGGAAATAGGTGAAGTTATGGGTGTGTGTTTCACACGTTTAGATGAAAAATAAGAACTAGGATGTGTGGATGACAGAGCGGGGCAAAATTGCACTCCAACGGGTTCTGCCAAAGCACACATATCAAAGGGTCTAGGGTCACCATGGATAGTGACCAACTGATTTTTAAATTCAAATTTAACACATTGGTGTAAAGTTGATGGGACCGCTCGCATCGCATTGATCCAAGGGCGACCCAAAAGTATATTGTACGATGTCGGGCAATGTACAATAAACACGGTTGTTTCTAGGGTTCTAGGACCAACTTGCAAGGGGATGGTAATAACTCCACATGTTTCTTGTGTTTCGTCATTGAAAGCTTTGATAATCATATCAGTTTTCTTCATTTCATCACTTCTAAAGCCAAATCGTTGGTAGAAGTCAAAAGTGCAAATGTTTAGAGATGAGCCATTATCAATCAAAACTCGTTTGACAACTACATCTCCAATTAGAGCAGTAATATATAAGGGATTGTCCTTATGTAAACTGTGTTGTGGGATATCTTTATCCCGAAAGTCAATACAATCAACCTCTCGAGTGATGATAGTATTGGCCATAGCTTCAGGTTGAATGTTTTGAGGTACCATCATTTGGCTTAATGTAAGCATCAACTCATCCCTATGGGTGGGAGAAGATCTTAACAAATCCAAAAGGGAAATTATGGCTGTAGTATTGGATAATTGCTCATTAATATTGTAAGGGGGTTTAGGTTGAACATTAGGAGCATGATTCCCTTTATTGGGATTTTTCAAAACAAATGGAGCTGATCCATCATTCTGATTTGATTCTTGTTGAGAATTTTGAGCCTGTTGTCGGGTAACGACTCCAATGGTACCTACAATGTTATATTGAGGACGTTGAACTGGCCTCGGTCTAGCATTTATGGCTTGTTCATTAGGGAGGAATTGATTAGAAGAGGGTCGAGTAGTAACTCTTCTAGGAAATGGTTCTTCTGGAACCATAGCATCTGTGATGGGTTGAATAGGATCTGATTCATTTTTAGAACTATTCGATTGGTTTGAAGTAATGTCTAGTTCACTTTCACTATCTGATTCTATATCACTAGAATCAAAAGTTTGAAAATTATGTAAGGGCCTGGTCGTAACCAAGGATAAGGTTGTGTCAAATATTTGAGGATCCTGAACAGGTAATTGTCCGCTAATGGTTCCTACATATCGGGTAGGAGGAGGAACATTATGATGTTCGATTTGATTGGCCACCTCTTTACCATGTCTTGGTAAAGGGTGTTGAAATATGTCTAATGTTTGATTAGCATTTTGATTTTGATTTTGGGGAATGGTCTTTTGAGTATTATTAGGAGCGTTTTGTTTAGGTTGGAAGGCTTGCACCTCCATTTCATTATTATCAATCAAATCTTGTATTTTATGTTTCAACCTTTTACAAGCATTGGTAGAGTGTCCAGGTCCTCTATGGAAATCACAAGTGTAAGTCAGCTCTGTATCCAGGTATAGTTGGATCGGGTTCCCGGATAGTCGGTAATTGGATCAAACCTCTTTCGAGTAATTGAGGTAAAATAGTTGATAAGGGTTGATTCAATCTAGTAAATTCTCGAGGAGGCTTATCAGGAGGTTTCAATATAAATTTTTTTGTTGTCTTCGTTGCATTGATATTAGCAACATTTCTACTGTCAGTGACTCCATCACCGACAACTTGTTTGTTTTTATATTGATTTTTGGATGTTTTCTCATCATCCTTCTTCCTAAGTTGGCCTCTCCTAATGAGGGCATCTTCTACTCTTCGAGCTAAATCTATAGCTTGATCGAAGGTAGTTAAAGTAGCGATTGATAGCTCATAAGATATTTGTTCTTGTAAATTATTGATAAAAATGTCCAACATTTCCCTATAAGGTAGCACAAAGTGCGGTTTTCCTATCAATTGCCTCCATCTAGCTAAGAAATCGGCAAAACATTCATCCTTGTCTTGTTTTAAGTTGTATAAATCTTTAATGGTTACATGCCTCTCGATGTAGGCACTAAATTGATGGACAAATGATTCAGTTGTTTCTTCAAAGTTTCTCAAAGAATGAGTGGGCAATTGATAGTACCACTCTAATGCCATTCCACCTAAACTTTTTGGGAACATTTTTAGTAATAGCAAGTCATCATGTGATATATCATGACATGCTATCCTAAACATGCGAAGATGCTCTATGGGATCTTCGGTTCCTTTATATATAGGCAAGATGGGCATGGGAAAATGCTTAGGGTATGGTTGAGCTACAACTATGGGATCCAAAGGTTGACTACATATCTCTCGATAATTGTACGAGGGACGGTAGGGATCTATCTGGTCCATACGCGAAGCTAACTGTTTCACCATGGCTTCCAGATTACTAGTTTGCCCACCATATTGGTTCGGTAGGGCATTGATATGGGTTTTATGAGCATATGATGGAGGGACATGAAGATTAGATGCCATGTTACTATTGTGTAAATTATTGGTAGGAAAAGTGTTATGAAGGAATTTTGAAGTTGTATTATGTTGTATTCCAGATTGTTGAAAATTGGTGTTTGGCTTCGTTTTAGGTTTTTGTTTACTTGAAGCATATTGCTCAATAGTTTGGCGAAATAAAGTAGTGAAGGAAGTTTTCTTTTGTGTGGGAATGATTTTAGGTTGAATAACAGGTTCCTTAGGAGGTTGGGTAATCTGTTGTTTTGACATGTTTTGCATCATAGTGACCATGTCTGTATTGGATGGCCCAGCCTTGTCACTTTCTTGATCAATGAAAGACAAGGGATTAGTGCGCACATCATACATATATTCCATGGTTGCTTGAGTGTTACTAATTTTCCCTTTATCAATACGAACTACCACATTAAGGGCGTCAATGTTATCATTGAGAAATTTCTTGAAATGATCTACGTTGTCAAAAGCAATAGTTCCATCTGGAGCTACTCTAGGGGATGAGGGTCCATCCTCTTTAACACTTCCTTCTTGTTCATTGTCTTCACCTAGGTCATGTTCTGGTTGATCTAGAGTTTTTCCTTCCGGAATTGGATCTTCAGGGAGGACATTTGGGTCTCTAGTTGTATCTTGTAACCAATCTTCTTCTTCTCCTAAAGTTTCTTTACCATTCCTAAGTTTAGGCATGGTGCTTTAATTTTAGATTTCAGCAAATATATATATATATATATATATATATATATATATATATATATATATATATATATATATATTGCAACAAGCTTAAGAGGTATATATTAATTATATACCTACTACAATATTTAAAATGAAATGTTTTAAGTTTTTGCTATGTTTTTTAGTTTTTTAGTTTTTTTTTTTTTTTTGAAATAATATTGTAAAGATGACAAATAACACAATAAATGCAAGAAATAGTAAGACTGAAAGTAAATGATCTAGTTTTCTATAAACAATTTATAAATATCATTAATGGGCTCGAGTTCTTCAGGAGTCATGAAGTGTTCTTCTTCAAATTGAAAGTTTTCTTTTAAAAATTTAATGAAAAGAGCTATAGTGATATTATCTGTCTCAGATGCTGGTTGATAGAAGTAAAGCTCGTGGCAATACTCTCGATATAACACAGCTCGAGGAACTCTATTCCATATTTCCCTATCCGTAAGAACAACCTCTTGGTCTTCTACACGACCTAGGAACTGGTGTACAATGGCTGCGTTCTCGAGGTATTCCTCGAAGGTGAACAATTCTGAAGATACAAGAGCTCTCCTATAAGCTAACCATCTATGGCAGGCTCTCTGAAGTTCATGATAAAAGACTAGTTGATGAGGATCCAGGATTCTATCTAGGACTAGCCTCTTGATTTGTTTAAGTTATGTTGACCTAGATGAGATGACACTAAGTCTTCTATCAAGTTCGTCCCACAAGAGTTGATTTCTATCTGTTTCAGGCACACTAAGTACAGAATTGACTTCTATGGCTGCCAATTGGTTTTCTACATTTATAGTAACTTGCTAATATTTTCTTAGGAGCTACCATCTAAACATGCACTTATTAAATTTAAATGATCTGAAATGCATCTATGTTTTAGTTGTTTTATTTTTTTTTGTTTTTGTTTTCAAAAGGTTTATAATGCATTCACGTCGGGTTCACCAAAATGTATCGCTCCAAATTTTTCACACCCTTACCTTCGAGGCTATAGGATCCGTGCCCGAAAGGGGGATGTGAAAAGGATGTCGCGGTACCTCGGATCGAGAGGACTTGCGAAGGTCCCGCCTCTCAAGGGAGGTGTATATTGGTGATTTTTCGATGGATGGTGGGTTCACCAGGAAACATTTAATGGCAGTTTCCACGCCTAGGTTGGGAATGTGTTTTATGTGTTCATTTTAGCCTTAAGCATTCATATCCTAGGTTTGGCCAAAATGCATCTAAGCTATTCTATATGAAGATGCAAATTAAATGAATACAAAAAATAGAATTAAAGACAAAAAATAGAGAAATTATAGAATATTAAAAGAAGAATACCTGATCCGGATGTCTGATGAAGATTCTGATTCTTGAAGTAGTCAGGATCGCCTCTAATTTGACAGGATCATCTGAGATCAGACAAGATCGTCTGAGATCTGACGAATTCGTCAGACGAATTCGTCAGAGACCTGCAAACAGAGAAATAGGTGCAAAATACAGAAAATACAACTATCCTAACAGAGGGAAATAGTATAAAATGACAGTAGCACTATCAAACTGAAACTTAAACACAAAAATAGGAATGAATTATGCTAATTAGATAATAATTATGATTTAATCATGCATTTGATCTAGATGGGTGAACTCCAAAATGCAAAATAGTATAAAATACTGAATAAACTAAGCTAATTGCAGAATAAAACAACAGAAAAAGGGTAGAGAAATGCAAACTTTAGGCACTGATTGCCTCAATGTTGACTACAGTCGAAATCGTCTCGCATTGGTACGAAATCGTCTCTGATTCGACAGGATCACCTCCGATCTGAACAGGTTCATCGACGACGATGTAAGCTTGCTCCGGCTAAAAAACAGTAAGGTACCTACAACAAAATTGATATAGAACTAATGCAAATGAAAACTTAGGATGTTTTAACATGTATGAAGTCGGGTTACAGGGAATTTCAGCCAGGGGGTGCTAAGGGGAGGGCTTAGGATTAAATAGGCTTAGGAGGGAGGTTAGGAGGTTGGAGATCATCCCTATTTGGGAGATCTCCAATGGGGAAGGGTCTCTAACGGCGCAGACACGCTTCTACCCGGATTAGAGGCCCGTTGGAACAGAAGCTAATTGTGCAAAATTAGTTTTGAGACAAGATCGTCTGGACGTCCTAGCCTAGACGAAATCGTCAGATCTAGGGCGATATCGTCTGATCGACGACGATATCGTCAAACGGTCAAAACAACCTCTAAAAATGGCATGGAAAATGGGGAAACGGATTACCCGGCGGTTAACGGGCGGTTTGGGAGGTTAAAATTTGAATTTAAATTATTTACTAGGATGAATGTAATTATTACAATTTCACTGCGCCAATTTTAGGGTGCTACAAATTGAAATCATGTAGCTTCTAGTTATCAATTTTATTTAGCTCTGACTCTGAAACCCAAGTGTTATCTGACTGTGGTAATCCTTCCCACTAAACCAGGAATTTATTGTAGCTCCCATGTCTGGTGGTGATCACCTTCTTATCGAGCACCTGTGCAACTCTATATTTTTTCTTCTTACACATCTATCGTGCCCAATTTACTATCTCCTATAATTCGCCATCCTTGGCAGTACCAAGATACTAAAATAAATCAAAAATATTAAAAATGGGCAAAATATAAAATTCATCGGTTAGCTCCACTTTATAGGCATTATCATTGATCTTATTCAAAATATTGCATGGCCCAATTTTCTTAATTTTCAGTTTGTTATATGTCCCCTTAGGAAATATTTCTTTCCTAAGATGAACCATGACCATATCACCCTCTTCAAACACTTTCACCCTTCTGTGTGCATCAGCAGACACTTTGTAGTGAGCATTACTACTCTGCAATTTTTCCCTCACTAACTCTTGCACTTTCTGGATATGCTGAGCAAATACTTTTGCATCATCACTAACTTGTTCCCAAATTGGTAACTCAACCAAATCTAATACACCTCTAGGATTTTAACCATAAATAATTTGAAAAGGAGATTTACCTGTTGACCTGTTCACTGATCTATTGTATGTAAATTCGGCTTGTGACAAGTCTAAATCCCATTATTTTGGTTTTTCTCCAATAATGCATCGTAAGAGGTTTCCCAAGCTTCTGTTAACTACCTCTGTTTGTCCATCGGTCTGTGGGTGGTAAGCACTACTAAACTACAACCTGGTATTCAAATTTCTCCACAACATCCTCAAAAAGTGACTCGAGAACTTAGTATCCCAATCAGAAGTAATAGTCTTTGGAACACCATGCAACCGCACAATCTCATCAAAGAATAAGATTGCAGTCCTAGTTGCATCATTATTTTTTTGACAAGAAATGAAATGCACCATTTTTGATAATCTGTCTACCACAACAAAAACTAAATCCTTACCCCTCTGTGTGTTGGGCAACCCCAACATGAAATCCATACTCAGATCGGTCCATGGTCCTGTAGGAATTGGTAGTGGCATATACAACCCTATATTTTATGCATGGCCCTTATCCATTTGACATACTCTGTATCTAGAGATAAAATTGATTATCTCTCTTAATTTTTGGCCAATAGTACTTCTCCTCTACAAGAGTGGTAGTTTTGGTTACTCCAAAATGACCAGCCAAACCCCCACTATGTAATTCCCTCAATATGTTCTCTCTCATAGAGCCATTGGGAATGCATAATCGATTACCCTTAAACAAGTAATCATTCTGTAAAAAAGACTCTTCAAAAATAGTATGGGACTTGCCCCCTACCACACTTTTGCACTGTTGCACAATATTCCCAAAATTTGCATCAGATTCATACAAATCTTTAATCCCCTCAAATCCTACCACTTCATTCTCCATAGTGGTCAACAACAAGACTTTCCTACTCAATGCATCAACAACCTTATTTTGTTTTCTTGACTTGTGTTTTAGGACAAATGTATACTATTGCAAAAATGAAACCCATTTGGTGTGCTTGTTATTTAAATTTTTCTGAGAATTCACATACCTCAATGCTTCATGATTAGTAAACAACACAAAATCCTTTGAGATTAAGTAGTGCCTCCAATGTTGCAATGCTTGCATAGTTGTATAATATTCCACATAATATGTAGAATAATTCTTCATTGAGTCATTCAACTTCTCACTAAAAAATGCTACAGGTCGGACCTCTTAACTTAAGACACCACCAATTCCAACAAATGAGGCATCACAATCAACCTCAAACACCTTACTGAAATCTAGTAACACTAGAACAGGGGATTCCGACACCTTCTTCTTCAAGAGTTCAAAACTCTTTGTTGCTGTTGTAGTCCATACAAACTCTTTTCCCTTCGTGCACTCAGTTATAGGGGCAGCTATACTACTGAAGTTCCTGATGAAATTCTTGTAAAAGGTAGCTAGTCAATGCAGAACACGCATTGGAACCACTTGTTAAATTTCAAGGCAAACGAGCATACGGTTCACAAGTTATGGCTCCGATAAGGTGCATCATTCTCCTCTGGTGAAAAAGAACTCAGCTCCTGTGAGTTCAACTGAATTGAAATCATGTAGCTTTTGGTTATCAATTTTATTTAGCTCTGACTCTGAAACCCAAGTGTTATCTAACTGTGGTAATCCTTCCCACTAAACCAAGAATTTATTGTAGCTCCAATGTCTGGTGGTGATCACCTTCTTATCGAGCACCTGTGCAACTCTATATTTTTCTTCTTAGGCATCTATCGTGCCCAATTTACTGTCTCCTATAAATCACCATCCTCGGCAGTACCAAGATACTAAAATAAATCAAAAATATTAAAAATGGGTGAAATATAAAATTCATCGGGTAGCTCCACTTTATAGGCATTATCATTGATCTTATTCAAAATCTTGCATGGCCCAATTTTCTTAACTTTTAGTTTGTTATATGTCCCCTTAGGAAATATTTCTTGCCTAAGATGAACCATGACCATATCACCCTCTTCAAAAACTTTCACCCTTCTGTGTGCATCAGCAAATTCTTTGTAGTGAGCATTACTGCTCTGCAATTTTTCCCTCACTGACTCTTCCACTTTTTGGATATGCTCAGCAAATGCTTCTGCATCATCACTAACTTGTTCCCCAATTGGTAACTCAACCAAATCTAATACACCTCAAAGATTTTAACCATAAATTATTTGAAAAGGATATTTACCTATTGACCTGTTCATAGAACTATTGTATGTAAATTTGGCTTGTGACAAGGCTAAATCCCATTATTTTGGTTTTTCTCCAACTATGCATCGTAAGAGGTTTTCCAAGCTCCTGTTCACTACCTTTGTTTATCCATCGGTCTGTGGGTGGTAAGCACTACTGAACTGCAACCTGGTATTCAAAATTTTCCACATTGTACTCCAAAAGTGACTCGAGAACTTGGTATCCCAATCATAAGTAATAGTCTTTGGAACACCATGCAACCGCACAATCTCATCAAATAATAAGACTCTAGTCCTAGTTACATCATTATTTTTTTGACAAGAAATGAAATGCACCATTTTTGAAAATTTTTCTACCAAAAAAAAAAACTGAATCCTTACCCTTCCATTGGGCAACCCCAACATGAAATCCATACTCAGATCGGTCCATGGTCCTGTAGGAATTGGCAGTGGCATATACAACCCTGTATTTTGCACATGGACCTTAGCCATTTGACATACTCTGCATCTAGAGACAAACTTTATTATATATCTCTTCATTTTTGGCCAATAGTACTTCTCTACAAGAGTGGTAGTTTTGGCTACTCCAAAATGACCAGCCAAACCCCCACTATGTAATTCCCTCAAGATGTTCTCTCTCATAGAGCCATTGGGAATGCATAATCGATTACCCTTAAACAAGTAACCATTCTGTAAAAAAAAATTCTTCAAAAATAGTATGGGACTTGTCCCCTATCGCACTTTTGCACTGTTGCACAATATTCCCAAAATTTGCATTAGATTCATACAGATCTTTAATCCCCTCAAATCCTAAGACTTCATTCTCTATAGTGGTCAACAACAAGACTCTCCTACTCAATGCAACACCAACCTTATTCTGTTTTCCTGACTTGTGTTTTAGGACAAATGTATACTACTGCAAAAATGAAACCCATTTGGCATGCCTGCTATTTAACTTTTTTTGAGAATTGACATACCTCAATGCTTCATGATTAGTAAACAACACAAAATCTGTTGAGATTAAGTAGCACCTCCAATGTTGCAATGCTTGCACAATTGCACAAAATTCCACATAATATGTAGAATAATTCTTCCTTGCATCATTCAGCTTCTCACTAAAAAATGCTACAGGTCGGCCCTCTTGACTTAAGACACCACCAATTCCAACAAATGAGGCATCACAATCAACCTCAAACACCTTACTGAAATCTGGTAAGACTAGAACATCGGCTTCCAACACCTTCTTCTTCAAGAGTTCAAAACTCTTTGTTGTTGTCGTAGTCCATACAAACTCTTTCCCCTTCGTGCACTCAGTTATAGGGGCAGCTATACTACTAAAGTTTCTAATGAAATTCCTATAAAAGGTAGCTATTCAATGCATAACATGCACGTAGAACTACCTGTTAAATTTCAAGGTAATCGGGCGTACGATTCACAAGTTATGGCTTCGACAAGGTGCATCATTCTCCTCTGGTGAAAAAGAACTCAGCTCCTGCGAATTCAGCTGAATTGAAATCATGTCACTTCTGTTTATCAATTTTATTTAGCTCTGACTCTAAAACCCAAGTTTTATCTGACTGTGGTAATCCTTCCCACTAAGCTAGGAATTTGTTGTAGCTCCCATGTCTGCTGGTGATCACCTTCTTATCGAGCACCTGTGCAACTCTATATTTTTTCTTCTTAGGCATCTGTCTTGCCAAAATTACTGTCTCTTGTAATTAACCATCCTTGGAAGTACCAGGATACTAAAATAAATTAGAAATATTAAAAATGGGCGAAATATCAAATTCATCGGGTAGCTCCATTTTATAGGCATTATCATTGATCTTCTTCAAAATCTTGCATGGCCCAATTTTCTTAAGTTTTAGTTTGTTTTTTTTTTTAAATAAAGGGGTAAAAATTTATTGATAAAAATTTTGGATTACAAAGTACAGCTGAGCCCCCACCCAGGACTCAAATAAGCAACAATACAAGCTAAATCACCAGACAATGTCAACTCCCAAAGAAAGCCAAAAAAAAAACAAACCACATTAAGTCTGAACATCCTTATGGATCAACTCCCATAGGTGTTGAGAATCCCTAGACAGGAGACTCTCCCAGTTATCAATACTTTGTCCTGAATAAAAACCACATCCGGAGAATGAACACGAATCAAATCACGAACAGCTTTTTGTATGGGGATGTTGTTCAACCCCCTTACATTCCATGAAAGTATAATCATTTTTGGGGGTTATAAAAATGGGAGTCCAATGTTCTCACCAAACCTGACTCTACCAAAGTCTCCCCCATTAACTTAATTTTATCCTAGTCTTTCTTCCGACCCACCTTCATATTCTTATCTGAAGCATTTTTTTTAATTATTTTATGTTGTAATCCCAGCATCGTAGGAGTTTTATAGTCCATGGATGACTGCATCAGTGCCTGGGTAGGAGAGGGCACATCTAAATCTGTGCCATTTTCTAAGATAACTTCACTTCCAGGGCTAGGGCCAACCATATCACCTATACTCGGAACCAAAGCCCTTTGTTCTTTATTTAAACCCCCTGTATCTGGTTCCCTTGGTTCCACCTCATGAAGAGACAACTGATTTGGTCATGTTATATCTATAACAGGTAGTGATGTTTCAGGTATCTCCATGCACTGATCAAGATTCTCTAGAATTTCAAAATGATTGAGTCGAGCATCCGGTCGAGTTATCCTTAATGTCTCTTTTTGCCTTTCTTTCTTTGTTTCGAGGTTTTACCGTAACAAAGCCTTCCTTATCCTGATCCCCCTCCTTTATTGGGGCTTTTCCTTTATCCATATTTTGTACAGCTTGAGAGGGCCCAGGATTTGAAGCCACAAGTAGGACAAACTTAGGGCATTTTCTTTGTAAGTGGCCATATTCATGGCAAATCCGGCAACGAAATGGAAGAGCTTCATAGTCAAGTTTTTGAACCCATGTGGTTGATCCGAACTGTATTTCAATAGAATCTGGAATAGGATTGTTTAAATCAATTTCAACACAGATACGAGCAACAGAGATTACCTTTTTATCTAGCGTCTGTCCTGATGGCCCAATCGGCTTCCCAAGTAGAAGGGCAATCATATGCAAGATGTGATTTCTCCAAAATTCCAAGGGGAGCCACGAAAGTCGAACCCACATCGGAACCCGTGACGGCCGCTCCTTTGATGGGTCGAAACCCACATGCCAGGGTTTAAGAAAGAGTCCCTCTTGGTTACAGAAATAGGGACCTCCTTCAAATGCTTTGTTACGATCCGCAAGACAAGAAAAAACCACCATAAAATAGCTGTTTGCACTCAGCATCACCTCCACATCACCTTCAGGGTTCCAAGTCTTCCTAACCCAAGCCTCAATAAAGGAAAGAGAAATTCGGATGCCCATAAATTTACCAATAATAACATGTTTGGTTAAATACTCCACATCTTCTGCCACCAAGTCTGGTTGAACCACTAGAACCGGCCTGGCTTCACATCATTCCAAACATCCATTGTTCTTTAACAAGTGATTCCTGGCATGCAATGGGAAATCCTGTTCCTTCCGATCATTTTTAAAAGGAATACCAGCCCTAGCATGCACGCTCTATGACGGACCTGATGCCATCACTACATTCCTCCAGTTGTCCATACCTCCTCCACAAACTACTGCCATCCCCGCAGAGCCCACCAGATAGGTCTCAAAAAAATTCTAGCAAAACAGCTTTCCTCATCAAACCCTAGCAGAGCAAAAAACTTTTTTCCTCATTTTTAAGTTTTAGTTTGTTATATGTCCCCTTAGGAAATATTTCTTTCATAAGATGAACCATGACCATATCACCCTCTTCAAACACTTTCACCCTTCTATGTGCATCAACAAACTCTTTGTAGTGAGCATTACTACTCTGCTATTTTTCCCTCACTAACTCTTTCACTTTCTGGATATGCTCAAAAAATGCTTTTGAATCATCACTAACTTATTCCCCAATTGGTAACTCAACCAAATCTAATACACCTCTAGGATTTTAACCATAAATAATTTGAAAAGGAGATTTACCTATTGACTTGTTCACTGAATTGTTGTATGCAAATTCGGCTTGTGACAAGGCTAAATCCCATTATTTTGGTTTTTCTCCAACTATGCATCATAAGAGTTTTCCCAAGCTTTTGTTCACTACCTATTTTTTTCCATCGGTCTGTGGGTGGTAAGCACTACTGAACTGCAACCTGTTATTCAAATTTTTCCACAACGTCCTCCAAAAGTGACTCAAGAACTTAGTATCCCAATCAAAAGTAATAGTCTTTGGAACACCATGCAACCGCACAATCTCATCAAAGAATAAGACTGCAGTCCTAGTTGCATCATTATTTTTCTGACAAGAAATGAAATGCACCATTTTTGAAAATCTTTCTACCACAAAAAGAATTGAATTCTTACCCCTCCATGTTTTGGGCAACCCCAACACAAAATTCATACTTAGATCGGTCCATGGTCCTGTATAAATTGGCAGTGGCATATACAACCCTATATTTTGTGCATGGCCCTTAGCCATTTGACATACTCTGCATCTAGAGACAAACTTGATTATCTCTCTTCATTTTTGGCCAATAGTACTTCTCCTCTATAAGAGTGGTAGTTTTGGCTACTCCAAAATGACCAGCCAAACCCCCACTATGTAATTCCCTCAAGATGTTCTCTCTCATAGAACCATTGGGAATGCATAATCGATTACCCTTAAACAAGTAACTGTTTTGCAAAAAATACTCTTCAAAAATAGTATGGGACTCACCCCCTACCACACTTTTACACTGTTGTATAATATTCCCAAAATCCTTATCAGATTCATATAGATCTTTAATCCCCTCAAATCCTACCACTTCATTCTCCATAGTGTTCAACAACAAGACTCTCCTACTCAATGCATCAACAACCTTATTCTATTTTCCTGACTTGTGTTTTAGTACAAATGTATATTGTTGCAAAAATGAAACCCATTTGGCATGCTTGCTATTTAAATTTTTTTGAGAATTAACATACCTCAATGCTTCATGATTAGTAAACAACACAAAATCCTTTGAGATTAAGTAGTGCCTCCAATGGTGCAATGCTTACACAATTGCATAAAATTCCACATAATATGTAGAATAATTCTTCCTTGCATCATTCAGCATCTCAATAAAAAATGCTACAGGTCGGCCCTCTTGACTTAAGACACAACCAATTCCAACAAATGAGGCATCACAATCAACCTAAAACACCTTACTAAAATATGGTAACACTAGAATAGGGACTTTCAACACCTTCTTCAAGAGTTCAAAACTCTCTGTTGCTGTCGTAGTCTATACAAACTCTTTTCCCTTCATGCACTCAGTTATAGGGGCAGCTATACTACTAAATTTCCTTATTAAATTCTTGTAAAACATAGCTAGTCCATGAAGAACACGCACGCAGAAGCACCTATTAAATTTCAAGGTAAGCGGGTGTACAATTCACAAGTTATGGCTCCGACAAGGTGCATCATTCTCCTTTGGTGAAAAAGAACTCAATTCCTATGAGTTCAGCTGAATTGAAATCATGTATATTCTGGTCATCAATTTTATTTAGCTCTAACTTTGAAACCCAAGTGTTATCTAAATTTGGTAATCCTTCCCACTAAACCAGGAATTTGTTGTAGCTCCCATGTCTGGTGGTGATCACCTTCTTATCGAGCACCTATGCAACTCTATATTTTTTCTTCTTAGGCATCTGTCGTGCCCAATTTACTATCTCTTGTAATTCACCATCCTCGGTAGTACTAGGATACTGAAATAAATCAAAAACATTAAAAATGGGTGAAATATCAAATTCATCGGGCAGCTCCACTTTATAGGCATTATCATTGATCTTCTTCAAAATCTTGCATGGCCTAATTTTCTTAAGTTTTAGTTTGTTATATGTCCCCTTATGAAATCTTTCTTTCCTAATATGAACCATGACCATATCACCCTCTTCAAACACTTTCACCCTTCTGTGTGCATCAGCAGACTCTTTGTAGTGATAATTTCTACTCTACAATTTTTCCCTCACCGACTCTTGCACTTTCTAGATATGCTCAGCAAATGCTTCTGCATCATCACTAACTTGTTCTCCAATTGGTAACTCAACCAAATCTAATACACCTCTAGGACTTTAACCATAAATAATTTGAAAAGGAGATTTACCTGTTGACCTATTCACTGAACTGTTGTATGTAAATTTGGCTTGTGACAAGGCTAAATCCCATTATTTTGGTTTTTCTCCAACTATGCATCGTAAGAGGTTTTCCAAGCTTCTATTTACTACCTCTGTTTGTCCATCGATCTATGGGTGGTAAGCACTACTGAACTGCAACCTAGTATTCAACTTTTTCCACAACATCCTCCAAAAGTGACTCAAGAACTTAGTATCCCAATCAGAAGTAATAGTCTTTGGAACACCATGCAACCGCACAATCTCATAAAATAATAAGACTATTTTCCTAGTTGCATAATTATTTTTTTGACAAGAAATTAAATGCACCATTCTTGAAAATTTGTCTACCACAACAAAAACTGAATCCTTACCCCTCCATATCTTGGGAAACCCCAACACGAAATCCATACTCAGATCGGTCCATGGTCCTATAGGAATTGGCAGTGGCATATACAACCCTATATTTTGTGCATGGCCCTTAGACATTTGACATACTCTGCATCTAGAGACAAGCTTGATTATATCTCTCTTCATTTTTGGCCAATAGTACTTCTCCTCTACAAGAGTGGTAGTTTTGGCTACTCCAAAATGACCAACCAAACCCCCACTATGTAATTCCCTCAAGATGTTCTCTCTCATAGAGCCATTGGTAATGCATAATAGATTACCCTTAAACAAGTAGTCGTTCTATAAAAAATACTCTTCAAAAATAGTATGGGACTCGCCCCCTACTGCACTTTTGCATTGTTGCACAATATTCCCAAAATCCGCATCAGATTCATACAAATATTTAATCCCCTCAAATCCTACCACTTCATTCTCCATAGTGTTCAAAAAAAAGACTCTCTACTCAATGCATCAACAACCTTATTTTTTTTTCCTGACTTGTGTTTTAGGACAAATGTATACTATTGCAAAAATGAAACCCATTTGGCATGCCTGCTATTTAACTTTTTCTGAGAATTCACATACCTCAATGCTTCATGATTAGTAAACAACACAAAATCCTTTGAGATTAAGTAGTGCCTCCAATGTTGCAATGCTTTCACAATTGCATAAAATTCCACATAATATGTAGAATAATTCTTCCTTGCATCATTCAACTTCTCACTAAAAAATGCTACAGGTCGGCCCTCTTGACTTAAGACACCACCAATTCCAACAAATGAGGCATCACAATCAACCTCAAACACCTTACTAAAATTTGGTAACACTAGAATAGGGGATTTCGACACCTTCTTATTCAAGATTTCAAAACTCTTTGTTGTTGTCGTAGTCCATACAAACTCTTTCCCCTTCGTGCACTCATTTATAGGGGCAACTATACTACTAAAGTTCCTGATGAAATTCCTATAAAAGGTACCTAGTCCATGAAAGCTCCTTACTTTTGTTATAGATCATGGAAGAGGCCATTCCAGAATCACCTTCACTTTCTCATCATCCATCCTCATGCCATCTCTCGAGATTAAAAATCCCAAAAACACTAAACTATCTTGAAGAAATCTACATTTATTCAAGTTGACATACAATTTCTCCTTTCTGAGCACCTCTAACACTAATTTCAGGTGTAACAAATGGTCTTCTTCACTTTTACTATAAATCAAAATATCATCAAAATACACAACCACAAACTTACCATTATATTCCCATAGTACTCTGTTCATTAATTGCATAAATGTACTAGGTGCATTAGACAACCCAAATGGCATCACCATACACTCGTACAATCCATTTTTTGTCTTAAAAGATGTCTTCCATTCATCTCCTTCTCAAATTTTGATCTGGTAGTAGCCACTCCGTAGATAAATTTTATTGATGTATTTAGCTCCAGCCAATCCATCCATCATGTCATCCACTCTCGGCATAGGATACCGATACTTTATTGTGATTTTGTTTATGGCTCTACTGTCTACACACATTCACCAGTCACCATATTTCTTTGAGGTCAGAAATGCTGGAGTCGCACATGGACTCATACTCTCCCTAAATAATCCCTTCTTTATCAACTCTGTCACTTGCCTACTCAACTCTACATTCTATGTCGGGTTCAACCAATAAGCTGCCTGATTTGGGAGCGTTGATCTTGGAATCAAATCCATGTGATGTTGTATATCCCTTTTTGGTGGTAGCCCATCTGGTAACTCCTTTGGTGTGATATCTTTATATTCACTTAGAAACTTAGTTACTACTGTAGGCATAACCACTTCCTCTGTTTCTAGCTTCCTAGCTATTAAGGCATAACATAAGCTAGCATCCTTGATCTCTGCAAGAAACTCCTTCATCGTCAACAAGCTCTCACTCGGCCCATCCTCCTTTAGAGGTACAAGAACTACCTTTACACCATCTTTTCAGAATGTGTAAGTATTATTTCTCCCATTATGGTTAGTATCCCTATCATACTACCAAGGTCTCCCAATAGAATGTGACATGCATCCATCGAGATCACATCACACCACACTTCATCCTTGTAAGTGCTCCCAATTAAAAATTTAATTAAACACCTCTGATCTAATGTTACCTCATTCCCCTTCTTAACCCATGATATGCGATATGGATAAGGATTTTTTTCACATTTCAGGTGCATTTTATCAACCATGACATTTGACACCATATTTTCACAGCTACCACCATAAATGACAATGTTACATACCTTCCCTCCTAATGTACACCTTGTTCGAAATATGTTCGTTCATAGCCAAGAATCTTCACCATCTATGGTATGCCCCTTTGCTTTGCTCTGCACCATCTCTTTCTTAGGAGAAATCAACATCCTCCTTATCATAAGTGCTTCCCCCATGTCAGCAACAACTTCATCCTCATCCTGCTCTTCCATCTCAACCAGATTGACCCTTCCTTGTCCTCCTTGACCCCTTTCTTGGACATCATGTTGGGGACACTCAAATGCTCTGTGCCCCTCCTCACCACATCCATAATAGGTATATGACCTCCTCGAATCATTCCCATTTCATCCACCACCATAACCTCTACCTCGTTGGTATCCTCTTCCTCTTAGATTCTGCCCATCTTCTTCTTGTTTAGCAGGTATTGAGGATTCTCCCTTGAGAAAATTAGATCCACTTTGACCCCGACCTGAAGAGGGTGTGAATCCCTTCTTACCTCTTCTATTAATCCTTTTCAATTTCTCCTCTACCTTGAGGGCCATTTGATACACATCCTCCACTGTAAGAGTGTGATGCATGCTCATCTCATATTGAACAGGAAAACTTAGGTCATTTACATATCCGGTAGTCTTTTGGTCCACTCAAATGGATAGCTTTTAGTATAGTCCTCAATGCTTTGATCCTTCTATCAGAGATTCTAAAATCTATGAAATATGGTTTGGGAGTAGTCTACAGGTATAAATTGTTCCGGTAACTTCTTCATATTTGTCCAATCCCTGATATTTTCCTTTTCATTCCTCTATCATGTAGTCTATAAATGATCCCACCAAATCAATGCATGTCCCTTCAACTTTGTGCATGTGAGCTTAACCTTCTTCTCTTTAGCAAGGTTACTCCATTCAAAATATTTTTCTAGGCTATTGATCCAATCGATCAACTCCTTTGGTTTCAACCCACCAGCATACTCGGGAACCTCGATCTTGATCCCATATCAATTCCCCTGAAGTCCCTCTAGAGCTCGTATCAATCGATTTTCAAAATCGTGCCCTTCTTCCTCTGGGCCCTCTAGTTCTACATCTGCGTGGACCTCATATCTACGTTCCTCAAGTATATTTTCATCATCAGATCCTTGATATGCATGTGCCCTGGGACGTCTCTCTCCCATGTGATCAATCACACCAATCAACCATGCTATTTCTACATTTATATCCTCGATCTGCCTATTCATCTAGGCATATCTTCTAGGTGGCATCTTCCCTTCACTAGCGATATCACACGCTCTGATACCAAATGGTGTAAACTCAGCTACAAGAGATCAACAAAATGGACTCCAATCACATAACACAAATGCAATAATGGAAGAAAATTACCAATTGATATTCTTCTCATTCCTGAATTCACACCCCTTCTACAAAATATTACAATCCATCATATAGCAACCGAAAACCAAAGAAACCCTAAAAATATCTTTTTTCTAAAAACTGCTAAAAATAGATCTTTTCCTAAAAACTGCTAAAAATAGAAATAAGTGGGATTGCGCCCAAATTTGTTGCACACATCCCTCTTCCAATAATGAACCTTAATTTAAAATATTAGGTCTCAACTTAAGGTATAACAAAAGATAATAAACTTCTAACAGCCAAAAAAACCCAAAAAACCCGGGAACCTATTCTAAAAGCTAATTTTGGGGCACTAGATGTCGGAGTTAGGTCCCAAAAACATGATTTTTGGAGGGTTAAGAGGATCAAATATCATCCTAATTTAGAACATGCATGCGGAACCACCTGTTAAATTTTAAGCCAAACTGGTGTACGGTTCACAAGTTATGGCTCCGACAAGGTGCATCAATAATACTAAGTAATGATTGCCTATGTTGTCAAATCTCCTCATGAATCGTTTAAATATAGAAGCCCAATTGGTGATTGAATTATATGGTAGATCTTGTACTTTATTGTGGGCTTGTATTAATGAATAGATTTATAATCACACTATAATATACTCTTCCTAAATTGGTTGCATTAATTTCAATTTTTATAGCTCACATAGATAATTCATAATGGTTTTATTTTCATTCCCATAAAAAATTGGAAAAGATTTCATGGTGAGAACTAGTATTGGGGAGTAGACCATTAATTTCAAAGGTCCTTGGTAAGTCCAATTAAACAATTAATTTTATGGCCTCTTTTACACTTGCATTTGGTACTATTGGGCTACTTTTCCATATGAAAGGTGAGGATTATATAGCATTTTTTACTAAGGAGTGCATATGTATCCTTTTGGTTGTGGCACATATTGAATCATTTGTTTATTTAGTGTTATTAATATATTTTGAGGAGTAATGGGTTATTGGGAAATGAATTGCTAATTTAGGTTCTAAATTGGTTGTAGATTAGGATGAACCTAAGATTATGGTTTGGTATTACCTATGGGTTAGAAATATTTTATGGATTCTAAGGGTGTTGAAAGAACTTAGGAGGTGATTGGTTTTGTAGTTACTATAGTAGATATTATAGAGATTGGCTACAAGGAGACAACAATGAATTTTAAGTGGTTTCGGGGATCATTTGCACTCCTATTTGGATGATTGGGACTTGTCATCCATGTGATATACCTTTTTTTAATTGGGGATTTGGAAGAAATTGGGCTAGTTGACCTTGTATGATATAATTATTTTATGGATTTTGTTGTATTTGCCCTGTGCCTACGTTTGGCAAGATATACAACCTTTAAGCTTCTAATTGACTCTATGGAATTTATGAATATGGGATGTTTATTTGCTAATTTGATCCACTTTAAAATTGGGGAATAACATTTTAAGTATCGGCTTGCTATATTGGTCTAGCTTGTGATTGACCCACTTTATAGTTGGGGAATAACGTTTTTAGGATTGGCTTGGTCTAACTTGCGATTAACTATTTGTGGCAACACAACATGATCTTTCACAAATAGTTATGGGTTATTAATGACCATTATGATTTCATTATTTGTGGTATACTACACAACAAATTCATTATCATAGTTTGGATGATAGGGTTAGTGGAGGTCCATTTTAGCCAGCTTAAACAATGGTTAGTAAGGTAAAATTAATGACCTAGTTTGATTGGGAAAAAGGGGGGACTTGGCAATGGATATGAAGAGGAAAGGCTTGGTCCTATACTTGTTTCAATTAGGGCATCCATTGATTAACTTTATTTGGCTAAATTCTAAAAGGGTTCACTTGACTCTTTACTCCAAATATCTATAGTTGGTTTCTTTTCTTTAACTCCTTTTCATTAGTATTCAATTAATTTTACTAATTCAACTTATTTATATTTCTCATAGGATTTGGATATTATATTCATAAGAAATTATATTCATCAATGTTTGGAGTCGATTGATGAATGTTACCTATGAAAGAAGAATCGGTTGAAAAAATATGTCAAACTAGACAAAATGTATAATATTATTTTAAAAAATGGGCAAATTACTACTTTATCAATAGGTTGCCAAATATGCAAGTGAAACACATACACTTAGCCAAAATTTCTTTCCAAAACACTAGGACCATGCCTATATCAACATGATGTCATCAATATGTTAGCATGACATCATTAATATGCTAGTGATAAAAGCAAATCACATGCACTCAACCTTAGCCAAATTTTCTTGTGAAATTATGAGAATCATACCTAATGGAATCATGAAATCATTAGTATGTAGGTGAATCACTAGTTATAATACTTATAATTTTGTGGTCAATACTTTGGAAGGTAAAGAATGTGGGGTAACCAATTGGTCACTCAAAACAAGAAATTCGTCATTTTATAAATATATTATTGCCTTTGGTTCTTTATCACCTTTTTAAGGTTTTGGAAGGAACATCATTGGAAATAATATAGAAGCTAACAAATTGTTGAATAGGTGAGTGTATCATAGGTAAGGTACTTAGAAAATTTTTGAATGGGGTGGGGTTTCTTAGTTCCTTAAGAATTGTGCTTGTAAAAACTACGATTTCTTAGACTAGAGGTCATAATTATGAATTTTATGAAATTTAGACAAGATATCTCAAGTTTTATAATCAATGAAGTCACCATTGCAGCTATTTTGATGAATTTGAAGATTTTTTTAACAAAGTGTAAACTAAATATGTAAGTTTAATTTTTTTTTTATTTGTGGAAAACATCCCAAAAGGGATGCCACTTTCGGGTAAGACCCAAGGAGGCGGGGGTATCCATTCCGCCAAAAACGCCCAGGACTCGGACCTGGCCTACCACCTTTGACATACTCAAGGAGCAAACAAACACACAAAACCAATTTAAAAATAAGTAAATAACAACAAAAATAATAAAATAAAATAAAAAACATGCTCCTTGAGTGTGTCAAAAACAAAAGCACAACCAAACACGCACAATAAGATAAAAGAAACCACAACACAAACCACATAGAAAAACACAAGAACCACATAACAAAACACAAACAAGACAAAGAACACTACAAAGACATAACCCAAAAAAAACATGAAAAATAAACACAACCAAAACCTAAAAAATTAAAAATAAAATAAAATAAAAATAAAAAACAACCAACAACAGACAATAAACAAAAAACAAAAAACATAGAAAACACTCACACATAAAAACACGAATTAACACAAACAAAGAGAAACCCAAGAACAAGAACGAAAAAAACACAAGAACAATAACAAAAAACATAAAAAAAAAAACACAAAACAACAAAAACACATGAACAACAAAAAACAACACAAAGAACACAAAAACAAAACAAAACAAAAGAACCCACCCACCTTAAAAAACTAAACAAAAAAAACAAAAAAGAAAAAAGAAAAAAAATTGAACATAACAATGACCTATCTAGACCAGAAGACTATTAAGGCAAGAATCAACAGAGGAAACAAAATAAAGAATAGAATGAGCTAGGGAACTAAAAAAATGGAATGAACCAAAGAGAAGAAAAAAAAAAAGCAAGAAGAAACTAGGTACCTTCGAACTAGGAGCCATCCAAAGAAATGATAGAAAGAAGAGCTTCCCTAATTTGAGAAGCCCACCATATAGGAGGGTGGCCATAACAAGTAAGATCACCTTTGTCCAAAGCCCAATTAGCTAAAGCATCAGCACTCTTGTTTTGATCTCCGACCACATGATTGTAATCAACTTTCAAAAATCCCATCTGGATTAATTGAATCTTCTCAATAATTCTTTTTATTCTCCAATCCACCTTATGATTCTTAGAAGGAGTCTTCAAGAGATTAATCATAAGTTGAGAGTCAGACTCAACTAACACCTTTTCCCATCCAACCTTAGTAGCCTCCTGAAGGCCTCTGAGGATACCATACCCCTCAGCAAGGTTATTGGAAAGAATACCCAAATTCTCAACAAAAGTAAAAACCAGGGAGCCATCTGAAAGTCTACCAATTCCTCCCACACTGGCTTTTCCAGGGTTCCCTCTAGAGGCTCCATCAGTATTGACTTTTCCAAAATCCTTAGGAGGAGGTTGCCAATTTCTAGTCCTATCCATCTTACTAATACTCACATTCCCTTTAAGTTGGTTGCCCTTAGAATATTTAATCTTCAATCTTTGCATCACTTGATCCCATCTTTGGTGGGAGTTTTGGGGGTGATTAAGGAGTTGATGGACTGATTCAACTAAGTTGGCTATGGTATTTTGCCAAATATAGTGAATATCCTTCCTATCTTGATTAAAAATTTGGTTGTTCCTTTCATTCCAAATATTCCAAAGAAGAATGGTAGAACCCATCCAAACTAATCGCCTAATAAAATGATCAACACCCTCTTGATTAGGCCAATCCCTCCAAAGTTGTTCAAAAGTAAAAAAATTGGACCACTGTAAGCCAAGTAAAGTGGCCATTCTCCTCCATAGCTCAGAGGCTAAAGTACACTCAATAAAAATATGGTTGAGATTTTCTACATTCTCTTCACACATTTCACATCTAAAAGGGCCATGAAAACCACGCTTCATAAGTTGCTCACTAGTAAGCACCCTACGATGCAATAAAAGCCAATTAAAGAACCTCACCTTAGGCCAGAGCTTTTGAGCCCACAATCGAGAAAATATGTCAGAAGAATGGTTGGGATTATTATGGCATAAGGTCAAATAACCTTGAGCAACTGAATACTCACCCTTAGTAGTGTTGTTCCATCCAAAACAATCTTTTTCATGGGACCAAGAGAGGGATCTCATATGAAGGATGCCTTGGATATCTTGTCTTTGCCTTTCCGGGATTTGAATAGGCCAGTCCTCAATAGGGATCCAATATCTACCAACCTTTGAATTACCAGTATGGTACCGATAGTAATTAGCCACCTTTATCCAATTAGCTCGGTGAAGCTCCTCCATCCAAGGCCTCCAATCGAGAAGCTGAGTTATCAAAGGCTTGTGACCATCCCAAGAATCTGTCCAAAAATTTGCCTGTTGACCATTATGAATGATCCAAAATAATTTTTTCTTTATCAAATCCTCACCAGTCTTAAGAACTGCTAAAATGGGAGAACCTTTGGTAGGAAGTTGATAGCGAACAAGGTCTTCAGGACTTTTGTTCTCAGCATATTTAGCATGGAGATTATTGGCCCAAAGAGCATTGGGGTTATGCAACATCCTCCAATATAATTTAGCAGCTAAAGCTTTGTTGTTATTAATAGAAGACCGGAATCCTAACCCCCCTTCACTCTTAGGAAGACATAAAGTATCCCATTTCACCAAGGCCCATTTTCTTTTCTCCTTAGTACCACTCCAAAGGAAACGATGACTGATTTGATCCAATTCTCGAAGAACAACCTTTGGGATATTCAAAATGGAAGAAACATAAATAGGAATAGCTTGAAGGACTGATTTTACCAAGGTGATTCTACCCCCAGAAGAAAGCCACTTGTTGGTCCACTTTCCAATTTTCTTCTTGACTTTGTCCAACAACCAATTCCAATATTTATTTTTTGCCTTTGAATATTTATGGGAATACCTAAATAAGTGATTGGAAGGGAGGTCTTCTTATATCTTAATTTATCCAAGACCATGGATTCCTGTCTAGCAGAGCAATGAAAGAAAATAACTTTAGATTTGTCTTCATTGATCAACTGCCTAGTAGCCTTAGAAAAATAGCTAATGATTTGCTTAATATTAGAAGCTTCCTTAACTATAGCTTTACCTAAAAGAGTAGAGTCATCCACAAATTGAAGATGAGAGATAGGTCTAGCTCCATGAGCAATGGTAACTCCCTCAAGGGTTTTGTTTTCCCTCTTTTTGGTTATAGTCCTACCCAAGCATTCAACAAGAATGATGAATAAATAAGGGGATAGCGGGTCACCTTGCCTAATACCTCTGGAAGCTGGGAATGACTGAGAAGGCCTACCATTGATAAGAACTAAGTAGGAAACTGAAGAGATACATCCCATAATCCAATCCATCCAATCCTTAGAGAAACCAAATTGCCTCAAAACTTTGATAAGGAAGTGCCAATCCACTCTGTCATAAGCTTTGGATAAGTCTAACCGAATGAACATGGAAGGAGATTTTTGCATATCCATGGAATGGATGGCTTCCTGAGCAAGAACTATCTCATCTACTATTTGACGTCCTTCCACATAACCCCCTTGCTCTGGGGAAATAATCTTATGCAAAAGAGGCTTCAACCTTTCTGCCATGATTTTAGTAATGATTTTGAGAAGAACATTACATAAAGCAATAGGTCTAAAAGCTGAGATATGATCAACCTCTTGAGCTTTTGGAACAAGAGTAATATAAGTTTTATTGATAACCTTCAAAATTTCTTTGGCTTTCCTGGCTTCTTCCACCACCTCTAATAAATCAACATGAAGGATATCCCAGAACTCTTGGTAGAACTCAATGGGAAAACCATTAGGACCTAGGGTTTTCTCTTTTTGCATTTTAAAAACTACTTGTTGAAGCTCATTGATAGTAACGAGAGCAGTCAAAATAGAGTTCTCCTCAGAAGTGATAAGAGAAGGGATTGCTTGAAGAACATTTTGTTGTGAAGTTGAGTCAAGAGGAGGAGCAACAAAAATATTGGAAAAGTAATCAACAACAATAGAGTTCATGCCATCCCAAGTATAAACAACATCTCCAGAATCTGATTTTAAGGAAGAAATAAAGTTGTGAGATCTTCGAGCTAGAAGAGATTTGTGGAAGAAATTTGTGTTTCGATCTCCTTCTTTGAGCCATTGAATTCTAGATTTTTGCTTCCATAAGATTTCTTCTCTTTTTTTCCCATTCCTCTAACCGAGTTGTGAGTTTAATTTCATCTGCACTTCTCTTCTCTGTGAGGCCATCTAAACGGATTTTCTTATTCAAATTTTCAAGATGAGCAATAACTTCATGTTTTTTTTATGAACATCCCCAAACTCTTTCCAGTTCCAAGTCTTGATTTTGGATTTAATGTATTGGAGTATTTTGGCAAAATAGAACATCTTAGTCCCATGCCTAGGTTTACCTTCCTTCCACCATTGTTGCACATGAGGTCTGAAGGAAATGTCTCTAAGCCACATTAATTGAAAATAAAAAGGAGAGAAACTCACATTGGTTTTCCACATTTCCACCATGACTGGCCAATGATCCGAACCAGCATTATTAAGAGTCTTCACTTTAGGAATGTGACCATGGATTAAGAAATTTTCAGAGAGCAAAAACCTATCCAATCTCTCCATTATACAAGCTAAGCCTTGCCTTCTATTAGACCAAGTCATAAGGCCATTATCTGGTTGGATATCCACAAGATGGAGGTTTGCAATATATTCGCTCATGAGGTTAGTGCTTTTGTCCAAATTTCTATTTCCCCCCATTTTCTCATCCAGAGAGAGGATGGTATTGAAATCTCCTCCGATCAAGATCCAAGCTTTAGGAAAATGAGAGATAATATGAGTAATATCCTTCCACTGTCTTCTTTTTTCCTCCAAAGAAGTCGGAGCATAAATAGTAATGCAGAGCATAATCTGGTTGGAATGTCTACTTTGAATAGCTATAGCCAACAAACCCCAACTGCCAACCATATGGTGAATAACTACCTCTTTTGGGTCCCAAAGACAAGCAATGCCACCAGAAGTCCCTTGGGAACTGAGGGAAACCACTTTTCCAGCTGGCCAAATTTTACTGGCAATTGAGTCCATATCCTCCATTGACATCTTTGTTTCTTGAAGGAAAACAAGATGTGGATGATTTATCTGAATCATTCTTCTAATTTCATTTTGTTTTGAAAGACTCCCTTTGAGTCCTCTAATATTCCAAGTGATGATCTTCATTAATACCAGGGCTAAAAAAGTTGGGAAGGGCATTAATCTTACCTTCCTCTACAAGCTTTTCACCTTCTTTTACCATATGATATTGATTGGTCTTGCGACCTGCTTTTTGATTAGAATCCATCTTCAATTTTTTTTCCCTATTTCTTGACTTATTCCAATTGAATCTGAGATGGCTTCTAACCTTGAAGAATGCTCGTACATAGCCAAAATTTTACTAGATGGTTCAACGGAGTCTATATTGGGACCTGCATTATTTGAAGTTTTGACATTTGAAAGATTGTTTTTCTTGTGTAAATTTTCTCCCTTTTTTCTGTTGAAAACCTTTGATTTGTTGGTTTGTCTCTGAGTTCTTCCCTTCATATTTAAATTGTGTTTCTAAGATTTTAGTTTCCATTATTTCCTCTTCCTCACTTGGGACATCATTTGTGGAAAGGATTTCAAACATATTAGCAGATGACTTTGATTGATCCTTCATAACTGGTTTTTTTTTAGTGTTCTTCTTCTTAGGTATTTGGAAACCTGCTGAGTTTATATCTTCTTTCTTTTGATCAGGAATTTTATTTGGGCAAGCACTAGCCAAATGACCATATTCATGGCAAATTCTACAACGAAAAGGAATGTTCTCATAGTCCACTACTTGCTCCCAAGTGTCTTCCCCAAATTGTAATGTGATATTTTTAGGTAGGGGTTTGTCAAAATCCATTAAAACACAAATTCGAGCATAAATAATATGTTCAAAATTTTGAGTACAATCGATAGTCATCATAAAAGTTCCTAAAGAGTTTCCAATTGAAGAAAAAATAGTAGGATTCCAAAATTCAATAGGGAGGCCAAAGAGTCTAACCCACACGGGAGCTATAGAAGGCATCTCTTCTTCGGCTTTAAATTTAGTATGCCATGGCTTCATGAAAAGCCCTGCCCTTCCAAAAAACCAAGGACCCCCTTGAAAATTTTTCTCTCTATCTTCATTATTAGCAAATAAAACAAGAAAATAACCATTTGGATAAATAGAGATTTGTAACTCACCTTTAGTTTTCCAGCTTTTTGCAGCCCAGACTTTGAAAGCAGATAGACTCGAACGAAAACCCACGAACCGACAAATTAGTCCTCTTTTTTCCAAATCTTCAATGCCAGTCTGAATGTTACCCATATCAAGCTTAACAATAGGAGTTCCATCAACTGCTTTAAGACATCCTGACTCCATTTTCCTGGGATCAATCTTAGGCATTCTTAGAGGTTTATGGGAAGCCCTAAGATTGATATTAGCATTGGGCTGAGGTTGTCCACCATGAAGGGCATCCCTAAAATTCATTTTTGGGACTGAGTCTTCAAAATTCTTACCCTTGACAGGGGTTTTCATAGTAGAATTATTTTGTGGGTGCACCTTAGCACCAGATTCACTTGAGATATGAGCCATTTTTTGATCAACTGCTTGAAACTTGTTTTGTGATCTCTTTAATCCTTGCCCTAGACGTCGTGGAAAGGTATGGTTTTCACTTTTCTTTTGTGCAGCAAATTGGAAGCCGTTGTCACTCAAGTTCATAGTATGATCTATTGAAAGACAAATTTCTAACCCATATTGGATCCCCTACAACATTTCCTGCTAAAATATTGAGCATAAACCACAAAAATATTGGTCACTAGGGCCCGAAGGCCCTAAAAACCAACCTCTGGAGCTGCTTGCACTCAACCCAGATGAAACCCTCGCATAGCCGCTTGCCAAATATCTCGTTCACACATAGGGATGCGCTAGGATCTGTGTTGCTCCAAATGATATGAAAATTGGTGGAGACGTTCTAGGGTTTTTCAGGCATCTACCCTCAAAATTTCAGCTCAATCCGAGTCCGGATGAGTGAGATATGGCCGAAACGAGTTCGGCAGTTTGGGTAGTCCTGTGAGAAAAAAAAATATTTAAAATTATTAGATCTAGGTAAATTATGTGTAATTTTTATTTTTTTTTAATTTTTATCTAATTTAGTACTTTAAACAAACCCTTTTATAGATCTAGATATATTTGGATCAGATTTGCATAGATCTAAAAAATAATATGTGAGAAAATAAATATGATTTTATGCAAAAACAAAGCTTATGAGTCTTACCATGCATGCCAAAAACTATTGAATCATATAATCATCTTATTTGTATTTGTGCTTATGATTGTATTTCAAAAATTAGAAGGAAGGGATGAATTCTTTTCAAAATCTAGATTTAGGTTGGATCCCTACTAATTTAGCTATGACTAAACATAGATTTTAATAAGGTAAGGGTCCAAGAGATTCAATAAAAGTACAATAAAATAAATTTAGTCAAAACCATAGTGGGATTAGTTTTGATCAATCAAGGCATTCAACAGTGATCAAATAAATAAGGGTGATTGAACGTTTAAATGATATTCAATAACAGGAGAAATGACTAACAAGAGTTGAAAGGCAGTGACACAAATATGATACACTCATGGATCAAGAGATCATAATACAATTGTTTCACAAGTACCATGCACAATATTTCCATTAATTGCAAATACTTTTAAAAAAGTACAATGCAAATCAAAACACATAGCTATAGTATTCATAAATAATCAAGATATCTTTATAGATAATCCCATGGATCTTATTTATAGTAAAAAATTTATCCTACTTTTTACTTGAGTAAAATAGTTTGTTTACATCAAAATTCATCACTAAAAGATAAAATAGTAGCATCGGGATTTGTGCTTTCAAAATCCACTATTTTCATCTAATTCACTTGTCATTATACGAATTGATTGACTACTAAAATATTACTAACCAACTAGCGATTCATTAACTCTTTTATGAATCATCAATTTGTTGATGTATCATCTCTTCCCATACTTAGCCAAATTTTCATTTTTCCTATTGGTTCTTTAGCCTAAAATTCTAAACTTGTCTATGACCATGAGCTTTATGGGGTTCAATTTTTGAATTTATTTATAATGAATCACGTCCACCTCCTTTCTTGCTTAACACCTTCTACTTGTATCACCAATTTTAAAATATAAATCAAAGGTAGTACATAGGTACTACAAGTGCTTATAGTTATGAAATACTAGTTTTAATGGAAGCTAGAGGGTTTCATTAGTGAATAGTTTCATAATATCCTAGGTGAATCTTATCCAAAGAGTAAAACCATTATCCTTTTTAAAAGAATCTATTTAAGGTTCCCTTAGTGGAAAATTTAGATCAATCACATTTCCTATATGAATCACTCATAATTTTTAATTGCAACTTGTACCATGGGAATTAATGTAAGGGGTTGACCATATAACGTAAACTTGACCCACTAAGTGAATATATGAATATTTCAATTGAAGACCTAAAGGGATATTTAACCTTAGGATAGGAAGAGAATTTAACTTGATGAAGCATTTATTGAATTAAAATTAATTCAAACCATACACAAATGCAAGAAATTTATAAGAAAATATGTTTTGGATCTTTAAGGAATATCTATAAGATAATGGGTCCCACCCATATTACATTGTGATTGTGCTACCATAATATTTCAATAAATAACATTATGGTGTTGTAAGAGGATTTTAGCAATTATGCATATATAACTTTAAAATATCTAAACCTTGATATCCTCCTTAAAATTAATATAGTTAATCAGTTGAACTCATGCCATTTGATAAAATATTACAGTACACCCATAGGATTGGAAGCTTAGTATATGGTGTGAAACCCACCACTTGCTTTAAATTCCATGAGTGTTTGTACGATATTTTTTTTTATTAGTTGAGAAGGGGTTTTGAAAGGATCCCCAAACCTTTTATAGCAAATGGGACAGTCTCTAGGAAATAACAATCAAAAGCCATCCAGACCCTAACAATCAGAGGCCATCCTAGTCCTAACATGATAATTCAAAATTTGAAAAAAAAAGATAGAGAAGTTTCCTTCCTAGGGAAAACGACACCAAAGAGCAACACCAAAGAGTTCGTATAGTATTTTTTATTCTAATAAAATTTCTATTATTTTCTTTTAGGGTTATTAGTAATAGATAAGTCAAGGAGACTAGATGATTTTGAGGAATGGTGGCCTAAAGTGGAGCATTATTCAAATGCTCTATATTGTCATAATCTAAAATATTTAAAAAATTATATCATAATAATCATCCATTTGGTGTTGATGGCATTCAAAAAATGATAGTAATATAGGTTCATGAAGTTGGACATGGTCCATTAGATGATGATATTAATTATCAAGGCCTTCATTAAGGTGGTGATGAAAATTTAATGGCAATATTGTAGGTAATGATGGATCATATTTTGAAATATATAGTGGTTAAGCATAACCTAATCCCATGGCCAAATTTATAATATTTTCTTTATATATGCCCTTTGGGCCTTTATACACCTTATATGGGTGAATATTTTGTAATATTTATTGTTTAACCCAAACGTAGGTTCCCTAACCTTGACCTAAAGTTATCTTATAATTGGGTATAAATACCCCTCATACCAACCATTTTATTATCGGTTGGAGTATATTCTATTTTCCTTTAGTAATATAATTTAGTGTATTCTATTTTTAGCACTTCTAGGTAATGTATTTGATTATATTCATTTTTAATCACTACTATAAAATCAAATATAATATCAGAGTAGGTGTGAATATTAATTGCTTGACTACTTATCTTTGATAAGTTAACTTCTATGACATATCCTAAGGACAATAGTATTAGAGCAATTAATAGTTTTTGGGTGAAGCCACCAATAGTTTGTGAAGAGGTTTTTGGTTGAAAAATTCTAATTGGAATTGGATAACAAGGATATCACTAGATTTAGTAGATTTCCTCAAAGAGAAATATTCACTAATGGGTTCCTTATTCCTCTCCTAACACTCAATCCAATTTTTATTAGCTTTTGATTGGATGGATACCCTAGCTTTAAGATTGAAAATTTTTAGGTTCTTTCAAAACCTTATTAGCCATTTATTTATTTATTTTTAAATCATTTCTTTTGTCTTTTGAAATTTTGAGCCTAATGGAAAAATTGATGAGAGGATGGTCTACATGATTTCCATGAAAGCATAAAATAATTTAAATATATGGTGGATGCCAATGAAGTCATGGGTATATTTTTGTGCATGGAAAAGACCTTTGAGCCTTTGGTAAAGTTGCTAAAATGGTCTAGCACCTTTTTTTTTGCATTTGCATAAGAGGATGTCCTAATTGGTTGTGTTTGACAAAAGGTTTTGTAGAGAAAATAATGATAGATAAAAATGAACCATCAATATTTTAAAATTTTTACCCAGGTGTTGTAGGTGAGTTGGAGAGGAGAGGGCAATCCTCCAAGGGAGGTCCCAGGTTCAAATCTCCACCCTACCAAAAAGCTGAATTGGGTATCCAAAATCCAATTGATAATGTTGGTGCGGGCAGGGGTCGGGTGCGACTCCCGGGTGACTTTGACGGTGTAGACCCCCCTATTCGTGGTCTCTCAGACCAAGGCAGCCCCGTAAGGGGTTTTTCGCTTAAAATATATATATATATATATATATTTTTTTTTAGAATTTTTGTAAAATTTTAGAAGAGGTTTAGTTCAATATTTTTCATTTCACCTCCAAATTTTTTTTGCATGAAATTTTTTCTCTTTCCCCCCATTTTTCAAAAAATTTAATTTAAAAAATGAGATTAATATATGGCATTGGCATGATTCAGGTCTAAATTGTCATGCACGAGCATATAAGAGAAGGCAACCAAGGAGAATAGAAGGGGAAACTCCCTTTACTACATAGTCATGGCTCTTATTATTCCAAACAACACCCAAGTCGATGAGGCTAAGAAAGCCTCCCATAAGGTTTTAAGCTTAGGATTTCTAGAGTTCAAACCTCACCTACCCATTTTTTAATGATAATACTAACATCAACACTCAAATTAATGGCATTAGCAAATCTGATGTGGTAGTACACAAATATGACATGGCACTTAATGATGTAATCCATTTTTTGCATACAAATATTGACATGACACTTAATGACATGGTACACTATGATGATGTAGCACTTTATGATGATATGATAACTAGATATGATGTGGCACCTAGTGGTCATTTGGTACATGATAATATGACACTCAATAGTATACCACATGATGACATGGAAGTTGATAACATGGTAGGTGATATGGCATATGACATTACACTTGTTGATGTGGTGCATGATGATATAGTAGGTGATGACATAACAAGGGTTAACATGGTAGAGGTTGATATGGTAGGTATAATACCACATGGTAGATATAAAAAGAGTTTTGACAAACCATATTCTACCAACCCATCAAACCCATTGACTATGTAGTCATACAATTAATAGAAAACTTGGAAAAGCATAAATTTTAGAGTGAATCAGATATTGACAAGTGGTATAGTTTTATCTATAAATTATAGATAAAATTAGAGCATTACAAGTAGTATAGTTCAATTTTTTGGTATACTATCCAATGGTCTATGTATTCAAGACTTAGTTAACAACCCCTATTTTAGATAGTGATAAGTGGCATCACCCTATTTATCAATAAGCTACCTAGTCATAACCTAGTTGGATCCCCCTCAAGCACTCATGTAGCAACACATGGAAGCCTTCCGTTTGTTATAGTTATAAAAAATCATTTTCAAATTTTAAAGGTTTTAGAGTCATGTTGTGTGATTTTTAGGTCATTGTTTTGGGGATCATAATTTTTTCATACAAAAGTGTTTTGAGCCTATTTTTTCAAATGGTATGATTTTTCAATATATTTGCATTTGTAGTGTTGTTTCTAACCATAGTTACATGCAATATTTTATATTTTAGCATAAAATTTATGGATCAACATGTGCCCTAGTTGAATGGTCCAAGCTATGCCACTTGTCCAAAGTAAGGGGTTGCACAACAATGTGAATGAAAAGTCTCTAAGGAATAATTCTAAAGAAAGAAATTAGTTTTTAAGGGATAAGAAGGATGATACTCTTAGTGTGATAGCTGTTCATGTTGATAAAAGCTATGACACTCATGTTAGTAATACTATGGATACCAATTAATTGCTTTGTAATTTTTAGGAACTATGTGATCAAATTGATTCCATGAAAATCAATTTATTAGAAGTAAACATTGCTACCATAACTATGGACTCCTTTAAGACCATTAGTGAGTATATAAGTTAGTTCAACAAGTTATAAGATGATATTCAAACTATTAGATGTATTCCAAAGAGGAAAAGACAAGAAAAATAAGATATAAATAGTGAGAAAAACATTAATCTTTTCAACATTGTGTTCAATAACATCTTGGAGTCATATAAGATAGTTGATATTATGTTTTATATGTTGTGTATACCTTCCAAATTCTTCTCCTCCCCTATTAATGAAGCATTAAGATGTCTCCTTCACCATAAAGCTCAAAAATAGTGGTATAAGGGTCATTCTCTCATTGATCAAGCTCCTATAAAAGAAGTGATTAAGGATGAGATTTAGAAGAAGCACAAATTTAATGAGAAGAACACTAAGAAGCCTTTCAAAAATCCAACTTGTGAGTTCTACAAGAAGGATGGACACAAAGTATTTTTTTACCAATTTTTAATGAAGAATATTGAAGAAGCAACCACAAAGAGGGGTGTTGATGTTGATCTCTTATATACATAGGGTAAGTATAATTATGATGGTAAAATCTCACAAGCTTGTGTAGTTTTTCATTCAAAATATTATATATTCACTTATTTTGATGATTGAATTGTAGCAATAAGGCACATGATCTAGCACAAACACATTCCACTTGATTACAACCCAGTGCATTTGAAAGAGTGTGTTGTCATTGGATATGATTCTTCCCTATAGGTGGTAGGTTATGGTGAGGTTAGTATTGGATCTTGAATTCATCATAAAATCCTTGATGACCTATTGATTAGGATAAAAATCTATCTTTTCATTTATACGAATGATGTAACAATTAAACACTTTCCTCTAGGTATTACAATGACTCAAATTACATATAAAAACTAGGTGATTGACCTATTACTCCTACTTATTCCTTTTAAAAGAGAGATTTTGTGGCAATGGTAGCATAAGAAAATTATGAGATAAATGACGGTATTATAGATTTGGAATCTTATCCATGGCTCACCAAGGTACATGAGTCATCATCAGATGATTATGGAATTCCTCATATTTCTCCTCCTAGCGGTGCATGTGAGATGTATTTTGGGAAATCATCATAAATATTCCTTTCCAAAATGGCTAGAAAGGATTTTTGGAGCCAAATTTGACTCAAAATTTGAAACCCCCAAATTTAAATTTTTGGTTTCATCAATATAAACAAGCATTGTTGGTCTCTTTGCATATTTTTAAAAGGAGTTAATTTAAATATTGCTTTCATGTGCACCTTTGAAAATTGTTATGTCTTAAAAGAGTTTCCAAAGTCATCCCTCATGATAAAATTTGACCATTGAAATACAAGGTTTAGTTTTCCAAATAAATAAAGTCTCCCTTAGACTTAAATCAAATGATAAATCTTTAAGTCCTAAGGTTCTCAAAAGTAATGGAGTAATTCAATCAAATACCTTGGTCTAAAGCCCAAAAAACATAAAGTCCAAAATAAGGTCTTAATTAAAACCTTAAAGGTATGCACCCCATTACGTTAAAAGTCAAACACCTTAAAATCAATCTAACGATAGCGCTTTGCCAAAAGAGAATCTAATGGGTGCGCTTTCATGAAGGAACCTGAATGTTAAGAAAAATGTCAAATGGTTTTAAAATATTAAAACCTAAGGTCGAGAGTGATTAAAATTAATAAAATCCATGCATCTTTGCTAAATCTGGATAGATGTGCTTGAACTAAGCCCGATCCAATGGATGCATGTGCTTTAATTAATCAACGTTAAAAGGATGTGGTCAAAAGAATTAAAGTATATAGGTTTGGAAAGAAACATTAATTAAAACCATTATGGGTATGCACCCCGTTGCATTAAACATCGAGCTAATTGGACATATCGGATGATAGTACTCGATCTAGATCTAATCCAACAATGGTGATCCCATAAAAGGTGCATCTAAAAAGGTAAAATCCCCATGAGATTAATTAATCAAACAAGATTAGTGAGGGTCTAAACGCATAGACTAATTTTCCCCCTTGCGGCTTAATCTGAGTTTAAAATTATATGCCCCTTGGTAACTAACCCCACAGGTTAATCAAGATCAATGGTCACGCCAACATCGATCGAGATCCGATGGCTGCACCAAAATCAAAACACAAACTAGGAAATGGTAAGATATCAAAAAAATGAAGGTAAAGCCAAAAATTAATTACGTATTAGTAAGGGTATAATATGTCACTAATCGCCCCCTTTTAGCTTAAACCGGGATTAATCAAATGTAATAATGCTCCCCTTTTGGCTAACAAGTACGCAACTTGTAGGAGATCTAATGGCAGTGCTAGACCCAGCTCAAAGATCAATGGTGACAAAATATTCAAAGTCAAAAAAAGGTATGCCACAACACGAAGATCTGACGACAGCGCTCATCTCTACTCGGATCCAACGACAACACATTATTAAAAATGATCAAAGGTTAACTCACAAGGTTTTCGGTAATATGGCTTATTAAATACATAAGGTTGGTACATGAATAATTTCCCCCTTTTTCCATTATGCTAAAACTTGTGCATATAAGGGGAATCTAACGATCACGCCCCTATCATGATATGATCTAACGATGGATGCATAGGGAGATGATCCGATTATATGAATGCCTATGTTTAGAGCAATGTTATTAAGGTTTTAATTACTGGATTAATCAGGATAAGAGGATTACATTATTTTAACGCATTGTATTATCTTTGGGCCTAAGCATCACTAACCAAGGGTTTTCAACCATTATAAACATGATTAATCTGATTAACTAGGCATGGGTTTATATAAGTTACAAGACTAACAAACATGCAGGTTATTAAGACATCAACGACCATGGTAATCATCCCCAAGATCTGACGGTAGCACATGAATCAAAGGTCAAAGTAATAAAATGATCACGATAATCCAATGGTAGCACTCCATTGAGATCAAGAGGATCCGACGACAGTGAGCAAGTCAAAGTCAACACAATAGAATACAAGCATGGCTAATCCAACAAGCATCTTTTGATGAATCCAATGGATGCGCTCCATCTCAAAATGATCTGATGGTAGTGCACGTTTCAAAGGTAAACTAAAGGGTAAGGTTAAATCGGTACTCAATTAATTAAATTTTAACCACTTTTAACAAGGGCCCTAATACATAATTAAACATCATATTTATTAATCAAAGTAAGATCAAAGCATGTTTCTTTTAGTTATCTAACCCACAGGTTACAAAAGATCCAAGGCAACGATAGGATGAAGGTTGATCCAATGGCTGCACTCGATCACGGTTGACCGAAGAACTTGGGATATCCAAGATGGTGTCAGGCACTCACATCAATAACCAAATCCTATGGGGATCCCTAGGTTGATTACTGCCAAATTAACAAAACAATCGATCCCCAAGATGTAGTTATATTTCGGGGCCAAGGTGGCATGAGGATCAAAATGGAGGCCATCCCTACCACAAGTCACAGCTCCACATCAGAAAATAAGAAGCTTCAGGGACCAATAGTGAAGTTTTTAATAATTTATGGTACACAAATCAAAGGACTCAGGGGCACATTGGATGACGAGCTTTACCCGCCATCGAAGCCCAACTTCGAAGGGAGATGTGCTGGCAAATTTCCTTTGGCCAATTTTAAAAAAGTAGTTGATGACACAATATTAATGTCGAATGTGCAAATATACCAAAACCATTCCACCACCCAGTATTTGAACTCACAAAATCAATCAAGTTTACCACCCTGGAAATCTAAGAACAGATACTGGTATGCAAGAAATACAGAGAAGAGAGGAGTTTTGGGTGTTCCTGTTTGAGAAGAACTATACTCACTACCTTGAGAAAAATGGCATCATGGGGAGACGTTTTTGCACCAGAAAACACCAGAGAAGTAGTGAAATTCATCACGGACCAGTCTCCATACTCTGAGATCTTGGGACCACCTGTACCCGGCAGCACGATGTATGAGTTCACTCAAAAATGTGGAGCTGATAAAAAGCCTACTCCAGCACAACAATATGAGATTGACAATGCATGTATCAAGAGTTTTACTCATGTAATGGAAAATGATAGCAAGACCCCATGGATAATGGTTGACCTTTTTCATAGAGCCCGAAGATTACAATACAAGGGTTTCCCCAGGAGCAACAAATGGAACAGTAACCTTGGAAAGTTGATATGCCCGAAGGTTTACTTCTCCTCAGATTTAATGGTGTGGTTGGCAGTGGCATATGACGAAAGAACGAGGATATTTTGAGACAATAAGAATCGATCGGTATTCAGCATCAAAGTCGAACACATCAAGGAAGTCTTCAATTTGATAGAGTATACCACCTTTTTGGTACCAAAGGTAATCGAACACCAATCTCGAATGTTCACAGGAATGGAAGTTTTTAAATCTTTGTTTGATATAAATGAGAAAATAGTCGATAGATTCCCAATTAGGAAGACTGCTTTTAGGCCATGGGTCCAAGATTTCTGTGATATGATAAACATAGTCTTAGGAGTACAAGATCTCAGTATAGTGAATAAAAGGGTTTTATATTTAGCTGCACAATGTAATCGGGCATATAACACCCCAATTTATGCTTGGGAACTAGAATTAAGTAACCAAATACATGAGCAAATGGTAGAATTGAAAAATGTTATTTTTGAACAAAGGCAAGAGATGCCCTGTTTTTCTCAATATTCATTTTTTATCCACCTAATAGTAGGACAATTGGGAGAAGAAGCCCGAAAAAGAGTAGAATTCGTTAATAGCCCTTATGTTTAGACCAACTTTTGGAGAATACATGAAGGACGAACTCACATGGGCTGGTTTTGTGACCATTTTATGGTAGAAATACATTGGCTTTTAACTGGAGTTCTCCCTGAGAGATTAGGGTCGAGAGTGAGGGATTTTATCAAATAAAATGAGATTGGGGACTTCTTTTTCTCATAAGGTTTCACCTACATCAGGCTCTATGGGGCCAAAATTCCTCCTAAACTATTACCTAAGTATTGCCCATTATCCCTAGCAGCTCTGGAATTATGTAGACAGGTAGCCGAAGAAGCCAAGATGAGACTAGTGAAGAAACATGGTAAAGTCCCCTGGCTCAATGTTCCCTGTCGCTTTGGGGACTACATATTTGTTGGCTACCCTGCACTGCTCAAAGGAATGTTCGATTTGGATACTATGGATTTTGATGAAATAACTTGGAGATTTTATGACCCAAAAGGAATATACAGTAAAATGATGGAAAAAAGAGACTATGCTCAAATAAAGCATCGAAAGGATGATTTTGAAGAAAGGTTATTGGAAGCCATGGAAAAAGGAATAGATTTACAGATTGTATGGGATGATTTCCCTCCTGAGAAAAGGGCCAACACACAGATTCGTGATGCCTATGATTACCCTACAAAATTAAGAAGGCTTCAGGAAATTTTAGTAGAATCTGTAGCACCCATTTTTCCAGGAGCAGTTCAAGAAATCAAAGAAGACCCCTTATTAGAGTTAATAGAAGAACAAGGTATTGATAAAATGGAGGTCACTGTAAATACTACAGATATAATAGAACAATAGGTCAGGCCTCCCAAAGATGATCCTCTCAGAATAGAGGCAACACCAAGCACCACCCAAGAAATCTCCCAGAGCTCAAGTACAGCCAAAGGGAAAGAAATTGTAAGCTCCCCTGCTCAAAAGTCCTCTCTCCCAGAACAAGCCATAATTCCTATTTTTGATAGAGTCTTGGCTATAACAAGTGTAAATAAATTGGCACCCATGGCTGTCCCTACCACTCTAAAAATAAAATATCAAGAGATTAAAATTCCATCAGTGGTGCAGATGAATATGAGAAGAACAAGTAGGATTGGGAGTCTGTTCAGAAGCCACCAAGTGAAGAATCAAATAGAGATAACCACTACAGAAAGGAAGAGGCCTAAATTATCTTTACCTTCTACAAAGGTTTTGTTAGAAAGGACAGATGAGCAAGATACCTTTACTACTGTAGGTGAAAAAGAATTATAGGTAGTGGCAAAGATGGGAGATATAGGAGAACAACTCATGGATGAACCTCAAGTAGAAACAACTGTGTCAGATATAGCAGAGGTAAATCTTCCTGCCCTACAAAACCCACTTGTCTTCAGAGTTAATGAGGAAACTAGGGGCTCATCAGTACTGGGAAAAGAAGGTGAAATGGTCCAAGTTGTCAAGGCAATGCAAAATCAGACCATGGACCAACTACTTGAGAAAATTGTAGAGTTAAGAAATCAGCTGAAGAGAGAAGAGGAGGAGAAAGCTGAAATGAAAGCACTGATAAATAAACAGTAGGAAGAATTGACACAAAAGGACACTCCAAAGGTATAGCTCCCTTCAGTGGTAAAGATTCAAGATCACGTATATTATTTGAATACAATGAAGAAACAACTATCAATAAAGATACAAGCTCATGCTAGAGGGTTCACTAAAATGTTTAGACAGATAAGGGTGATCCAAGTAACTACTCAAGAAATTATGACACTGATGTAGGAGAGAGAAGAAGACTTTGAAGTCATCCAACCTACCCTAGATTTCATAGGAGACAATTTTGAAGAGCTGCAGGGTCAAGAGATAATAACAAATGATGGCAGCAAAATCCAGCTCAATTTTGAGTTTTTGAAAGCAACCTTGTTTGGGGTAAACCGAGAAAGGTGGATCAATGTTGTAACTGAAATGGATAATATGATAGAAGATGCAACAGGAAAAATGGTAGACATTGGTCTATCCTTAGACCAATGCTTGGAGGCCTCTAATGTAGAAGAACTATTCAGGCATACCATAGAAATATTTGAGTGTGAACCAGATGATGAGGCTGAAATGACTAGACAAACTACTTTTCTGGTGAATACTGTGGAGATGTTGCTCTTCCAATATGAAAGAAACAGGTCCATCCTTGCCATACAGAAAAATAGGATTTTGCAGGAGATGAACATGCTAAGGTTTGCTGCCACTTTTGACATAGAAGTATGGAGATTAATAAGTGAGCAAATAAAAAAGCTACAACAAGGTCAAAAAGGGAAAGAAGTTGAAGCTTACGGTCAACAGCTAGAAGTGAGTTCAACACAACGAAGACCTGTGCCAGTGAAAAACATCTTCGAAGCAGTTAAAGAACCAAATGCTCAAGAGGAGATAGTTCAAGAGGGAGCAGTAGAAACAGTTGTAAAAGAAATAGTGGAAGAGCAAATAGACTCTCCTAAAACCACCATCACTGGTTAAAATAAGCAACTATTTGAAAAAGTCAAAAGGAAGGGTTCAACCCAAGCAAAAAAATATAGTGGAAGCCGACTGTTCCAGTTTTGGAGATCAACTCAGAAGAGGACAAGTGTAAGGTCAGAAATAAATAAGAAATAACAGAATCAAGAACCAACAGTTATAAAAGGAAGCAGTTGCATTTAGATTCATCATCAAGCAATTAGAGAATAGCATTTTTTCTAAGAGGTATACTTGAGTGCCCTTTAGAGTTGTGTTTTTGTATCTCCCTTTTGTGTCTATTTTTCTCATCCATTCTTCTTTCTTCCCTTTACTATGCAGGATTTTGATAGGAAAGTGTTCAAGAAGCTGAGATTATTTCCTGTCCTATTGAGCTTGAGATTCAGAGACTCTATTGTTACTAGATTGGAACAAGGAGAGTAGGAGAGACCTGTTACATTATTTGAATAGAGTCTTCTTCATTGTATTGATGTATTTCTTTGAGAGAAACAGAGTTAAAAGGCATCCTGCCCACTCTGCATGTAATACTTTATGAAATCAATACAATTTTGAGTTTCATTCTTGTTATATCTTTGTCTCAGTACTGTGTGTCACTGTATAATGGATTACATTATTTGAATGCATTATATACATTTCTTTCATTGGTTAACTTCTAGTTTTATTACGATATTTGAATAAATATAAGAGCGCCAATTTTATTTTCCCCATTCTCTCCGTTCATGTCAAAATTGTTGTTAAATTGCTATAACAACCCAATGAATCTAGGCACCGATCTACATAAGGCATAACAATTGGTTATTTTCTTGCTTGGTAATTTTAATACGTATAGTGTTATATTAATTGGAGCGTGTAATCAATGATTTATCACATAATTACCATTGGGGTTTCCTTACCCATTCTGTAGTTTTCTTTTAGCAATATTCATGTTTATCAAAACAAAGAGGCAGGTTGACCAGAGCCTATAATAGCTCGTTGGTTTCAAATGGATTTTTGCAACGTGACAATCGAATCCTATGGATGCAAGAATTGGTTCCAACAAGGACTATGACATGATACTTGGAGCTCATTAGCAATGACATGTGTGGATCCATGGGTACACCATCCATTTTTAGAAATAGGTACTTTCTTCTTTTTATTGGTGATTGCTCTTGATATGTATAGTCACATAATAATTGTATCAAATATACGGATTTTGATATATTAAGGCATTCAAAACACTAATAGATAATCAAATAGAAATAAATATCAAGTACCTTAAGACAAATAGTGGAATTGATTACATGAGAAATATTTTCTAGTTTTTTTACTCTTCATGGTGTTTTATTTCAAAGTACTATTCATTATATTATAGAGTAGAATAGGGTAGTCAAGAGGATAAATAGGGTAATTATGGATATGGATCACTTCATGATTCATGCTATGGGAATGCAACATAATTTCTAGTATAAATCAATCACTTGTGTAGCATACATCATCAATAGAGTCCCTACTAGATTATTTTAAGGTCTAACACCCCTTAAGAGGTTGATAGACAATAAGCCTAATGTACCCCAATTCCTTATCTTTAGGTATTCAACATGGGCTCACAACTCAAAGATATTTGAAAGGAGGTACGTAAGAGTTGTAAATGTATTTTATGGGGTATTTAGATACCTCTAAGTCATGTTGCCTTTATGATTCTCATAGGCATGAGGTTCTTATTTGGAGAGGTTATTTTTTGAGGTTTTTCTAACAACTTTATTAGGTTCTCCACCTAAGCTTTTGGCTACTCTCCTATTTCTATAAATACTCTAGCATATTTTTCAAAGTTTCGTATAGGAATTATTCATATTTAGTCTTCCTCTTCATATTCTAGTTATGACCTTTCTCAAAAATCACCATCTCTAGCAACATTAGTATTATATTTTGAGAATGATGAGATTGATACCAATTCCTTATGTAATAGAATTGGATGCTTCAATTTTTTTTGTTGATGTTCTTTTGTCTCAAGATGTGCCTAGATATTCCATAGTTCATCTAACACTCATGTGGGTTTGAACTCTTCTCTAGGATGCTTAGTCTATTCTCTCCATGGAGTCACACTAGAAGTCCCCTTCTTAGTCTTTGTTCTTGAATGTAGATAACTTTGGAGATCCTATCATCTACTTCAAGCATAAGAGACAACTAGAATGCTAAGATGCCATGTTTGCTAAGTATGGGTATTTCATGAAGAATTATACATAGGAGCTTGTTCTTCTAGAATAAAATAATGTTGTTAGATGAAAATGGGTCTATAGAACCATTTAAACTTTATATAGTCAGGTTGAGAAGCATAAGATACACATTTTTGCTAAGGTTTTCTCTCAAAATGAGGGACTTTATTACTTAGGGATATTTCCCTAGTTTCTTGAGTATATTATATTTAGATGATTCTATCTATAGTTGCTTCTTATAGTCAGAAGGTAAATTAGAGGGATGTGAAGAGTGACTTTCTTCATGGTGATCTTTAGGAGGAAATTTTCATGCAATAACAACATAGTTTTGAACCTAAGGATTCTACCAGCATGGTATGTCATTTGACTAAGTCCTTATATGGAATTACATAGGAATCCCATGCTTGGCATGAGAATATCCACTCCTTATTTCTTAGTTATGGGTTTTAGCCTTATGATCCTAGACATGACATCCATATCAAATATTATGATAGGGGTACTCCAATGATCATGTTATATGTGGATAATCTTCTCATTACAAGCATTTCACTTGCCTTGATTCAAGACATGAAGTTATGTATTCATACTCCCTTTGAAGCTTTGATATTATTTATTAAAAAATCAAATTGATTAAACTTCTTTTGGGATCACTATCTCACATCCCAGGGATGCTTTATATATTCTTCAATATTATAGAATGGAGGATTCCAAGTCTGCTTGGATTCCTTTTACTTTAGAATTGAAGCTTTGAGTAGATTGCATGAATCCTTTGATGGATTTCATTCTATAGTGATCCCTTATGGGATATCTCCTTTACCTCACATGTGATTTGATATCTCATTTGTTGTCATCTACTATTCCAAGTATATGTAGGCACCTCAAAAGAGTAACTAGACCACAACCAAAAGAATTCTTCAATACATCCAAAGTACATAGTAGATGGTTATTCATTATTTAGTTGATGCACCTCTGATTTTAATAGTCTATTCAGATGTAGGTTGGGTTGGTACTTGGATAGATGGCACTCCACTATAAATTTTGTCTTCTATCTTGGTTTTGACCCTATTACTTAGTGATCTAAATAATGAACCATTATTTCTTAATATTCTATAAAATTTGAATAGTGTGTTGATAATGAGGCATCCAAGCACCTTTGATGGATACTTATGAATTTGGAGTAGGCAGGCATTCCTCAGTCCTATCTAGTCACTCTTCAATGTGATAATCAAATCACCATTTAGCGTATCTATAACCTAGTATTTCATTAGCAAACAAAGCACATTGATATTTGTATGATCTATTGTGTGATGGATTTATGCCCATGGGATGGTTGATCTAGTGTTTGTTTCATCAATAGAGTAAGCAGTAGATATGTTGACCTAGTTCATGCCTAAGGTTATTTTATGTTTCTTAATATGGGATGACTAATAAAGATATCTCTATATTCCCCATTAAACTTAAATGGGGATGTTGAAATATGTAGTGGTTAAGCTTCACTTGGGGTCATATAAAACTTTGTATCATATTCTTTGTATATTCCATTTGGGCCTTGTACACCTCATACAAGTGAATATTTTGTAATATTTTACTACTTAACCTTGAGGTAAATTCCTTAACCTTGACATAAAGCTACTTATAATTGATATAAAGAAACCTTCATGCTAACCATTTTCTTATTAGTTGGAGTTTATTATATTTTCCTTTAGTAATATAATTTGGTGTTCATAGGCACCCTCTTATATTATGTGCATTGATTTCTATAAACTATTTTCAACATTTCTAAATAACGTATTGATTCCTTTTATATTTGGAAACTACTATTAAATCCATTATCTTATGTTGTTTATGTGATAGATATCACTTGGACAAGGAAAAAAAGTTATGGAATTAGAGAATTAGTTCACTTTAATTAGTCCCTATAAATGGGTCATATTAGGCACCCATCTATTATAAAGTTATCTCTTTAGCATCTTGGAGCTTTAAATGCATAAACTAAAGTTGGAAAATGATGATAATTTAATCCATCATAACAAAACTACTCATATGAATGAGATGTAAATTTTGATTTGAATCCATTATTATTTATATTAGGTAAGGGTCACAAATCTAGCCACTATTCATATATAAAAAAAAAAATCCTATTGAAGTCACTTTGTATAAAAGCAAGAATTACTAGACTAGGAACTTTTTGATATTTTTTGGGATAATGTAAAAATTATTGTTACAATCCAACTATTGAAGCTAAACATTCAATCGCTAGCCTATTGTTACTATGAATCTTTCACTATAATGGTGATAGCCTTGCCTAGATTATCATTGTAGCACTAGCAAAGCATAAAATACCATATTTTCATTTTTTCCACAGTTTTCTTTTGATGTTATGCCAATTTTCCATAATATTGTATTTCATTTGCATTGTTATAGTGTTTAAATGTGACATCAACATACTGCCTAAACATAGCACTAGCATTGAATCAATATTGCATGGGATATTAGCATTGATGTTATGTCAAGAAACAACATTGACATAACATTACATTAGACTATGAAGTTTAGAAATAATTATTCAAAATTATAAGAGACCTAGAAACATGAATATTTATCTTTTCTAGTAGTTTAGTTATTCTTGCGAGTTATTTTATTATTTTTATTGATGTTTGAGTTGACATAATGAGAAGGTAATGCAAAATATTATTTTACTTCCATGTTAGGGCAATCCAACTAGAGTTAATGATGATAGTGATAAACATAGTTGTTCTTATTTATGTTAGCTTTTGATGCTATAAACTTAAAGGAAATGCAACCACAAGTAATGAAATAAGCATGCAATGTTATATCTATGATAATGGAAATCTAATAAGCATGTAAATAGCATGAGAAACTTCTGAAATAACTCATGAAATAGCCATTAATGAAAGCTCACAAAAATTTGAACTTGTTACAATATGTGGAGATCTCAATGCTCCATTCTTCATACAAGTTCTACATTGTAACTACTATCTCTCTACTCTACTAACTCTCACCTCTCTCTCTCATTACTACTACTAAAGGCCTATATATAGTGAGATGACTCTTGGCCTTCCATCTTCCTATGACTCTTCATATTCCTATCCTATAGACTCATGTACATGTGGACACCATGCACATTTACATCATTGCACATTCTAATAATACTTGTGCATTTATTACATTACATAAAGTAAATACTCAAGCCTTAATCTAAGACACTCTCCTAATCTAATGATGTACCCAATATGGTACATTAGCATGTACCAAATAATGTAATATATTCCAACACCCCCTGTATTACATTATTTGGTTATTGAAGACTTTAGTCTTCAATATGGGTCTTCATCTTTCAAATGTTCTTCAGCTTGATCAGGTTCTTCTTCTTTTTGTAGATGGCCAAGCAATCCATAGTTTTTTTGTCCTCTCATATTTTTCATTCTAAATCTTCTATTTCTCTATCGACTTTTATGATATATAGGTCTTCCATTTTTTGCAAACTGTTCCTCAGAAAATGCATTAGTGTTGTTTTGAAATACAACAATATCTTGTGAAATCTCAATTGAATCTAGAGCATATATATCTTTGTGGATTGATCCAGTAGCTTCTATCTCATTTTGATTTATGATGAGACACATATTGACTCCATTTAAGTATCTAAAATCAACCATCCTTTTGCTCTCTATCAGCTTGGCTACTGAAATAAGATTAGATGTTAATCCAGGAACATACATTACATCATGTAGCAAGAAATTTGGAAATGTTATACTAGGTGTTACACACCCATATCCATGTATAAGATAGGTTTTTCCATCTGCAATTTTCAACCTAAAATTGTTAGTGACTTCAAGACAATCAAACCATTGTAAATTTCCTATCATGTGATGACTTGCACTAGAATCAATATACCAAATATCCTTTTCATTTTGACCTATGAAATTGTTTGTGCTTGAAGTAATTTTGCATCTTTGATATGGTATATTGGGTGGATTTTGATCTTGAATCCTCTCATAGTGTATCTTGTGGTGATATGTTCCTCTTGCTAATTTATCCATTATCTTGAGAAATTGTAGTATTCCTTATGTCTCCCAATCTAGATTCTAACCTTTAATTCTTGTAGTATATGATCAATCAATAGTCAAATTTCTAAAATAGAATTCCTTTTAGCTCTTTAGAATTGAGAACAATTTTGATAGAATATTTTGTCTTTTAGGAAACTGTTGATGTTGACTTCCTTATGACTCCCTAGTATCTTGAGATCAAACTCAATGAACCTTTTTTAATTCTCAAATTTGTAGAATACCTTGAGAATATTAATGTTCAATCAATGGTTTTGATAAGAATTTAATTTTCCAAATCTCTAGGTAGAATACCTTTTAACTCCCAAGTATTTTAGTAAAATATCAAGTTTGATAAGATCTTTTCAATTCTTCAAGTTTTGTAAAATACTTTGTATCTACCAAATGATTTTGAGTGCAATATGGTTTTGATAGTATGCTTAGCTTTCTTAGTTTTCCTTGAGTTGAATCCCTTTTATCTCCCTAATGTTCAACTTCTATTCTTCACCTTATTTCTCCCTATTAATGAATAAATAGAAAGCTAAAGATAATTTATGATGCACCTTCAAGTTTTGATAAGGTTCTTTGTTTTCAAGACCTTTAAGTTGGATTTCTAATGTCTCATAAATTTGAGCAAGAGACAAATTCAAAATGCAATTTCCAACTTTCTATCAATGCAATGTTTTGCTTCTTTCAATTTTCAATTCAATAATTTTCTAAATTTCAATGATCTAAATTTTGGTGTAGAACTCCTTATATCTCCCTATTTGGAAATTTATAAAATATGGTTATTTGCAAATTTAATTTCTATGTAGAATTCCTTTTTCCTCCAAATGAGTTATTTGCAAATATTTCTTATGCTTGAATAAAGTAATTCAAATGCTTTTAATTAAACCTTCCTTGCTTCAAAAAATACTTTCAAATATTTTAATAAAGCATTTAAGGTTGTACTATATCAAAGCAATTCCTTATATCTCCAACTATCTAATTAATCTCAAGCATTAAATATTAACTAGTTTTAACCTTAGTAATAAAGTTCCTTATTCCTCCTTTACTTTATAAAAATACACTTTGATTTAAATAAATGCAATACCTTCTTTATCTTTGGCATGCGCTGAGTCTGAAGTCTTCCTCCCTTTGACTTCCCTGCAAGTTGCACTTGTCTTGAGATGCTATTCAATTCTCCTTCTCCAATGCTTATGACAACATTAATTGCACTTGCTTTTGGTGCTTCAAAATGTTGACTATCTTCAATGTGCTCTCCAATTGCACTTGTTGGTTACGTTCTCCTCACTATGTGCTGGGTTTACCTCCACTTTGCTCTTCCTTGTTATGCTCTACGTACTCCTTGTATGTCTTCTTATTGCATGGGTAAATGTAAGACTTGTCACTCATGCAAGGCATGTGTTTGCACTTCCCTTGGAGTTTTCTTTGGCTATGTGACACTTGGTGGTAGTGGCTCTTCAACTTCTTCACCCTCTAAGCACTGCAACTTCCTTCTGTAATGTTCTTTATCCTCCTAATGCGCTCTATCTTCCTTACAAGTGGCATAAACTCTCTTGCATTAGGTATGGTGCTATCCTATCTCCAAATGGCACTCTTCTTTGCACTATAATATTCTTCTAGGTGGTGCTAATACTCATAACCCTTCTTCCACATGGCACTTGTGAAGTGTAACTCCTCCATGCGCTCTCTTTAACATAGCGCTCTTTTTCACTATAATATTCTTTACTTGGTGCTATAACTTCTTCAATGTGGCTTCTTCAATGATGAGCCCTCCTTTGCAATATCCCTTTGCTTCTTGAATGCTCAATAACATATGACACTACACCTATTCTTTCTTTGTTGCATTCTCAAACTTCCAATGGTGGAATATGCTTGGTTCTTGCACTTCCTTTTCTTTCTTGGGGTACTATGGTAATTAAACCTTGTTGTTGTATGTAGAAATGTAGAGATACTTGCCCCCCTATGCTTCAAATATTCACCTTGCCTTCATAAGATGGTGGATTCTCCTTTTGGATGTGGTAGTGGTACCTCTTCTCTTTGCAAGCTGTGATAATGGTGGATTCAATGTTACCTTCTCCTCCTTGGCAACTCTCTACTATGTCTTATAGCTAGCTCAATGCTTGGTTAACTTTCCAATGGTGATTCCAAGCTTCTAAACTTATGCCAATACTTTACCTTTTGGATGGCTTTGCTTTGCTCTATAGTATATCCAATATTTACTTTAGAATAATATCTTCTTTGCTTTCAATAGATAGTAGGAAGTTGATATTTTTCTTTTGAAATATATCTAACTCCTCTTTCTTTTGTGTAGGTTTTAATCCTTTGTAAATACTATCTTCTACACTTCCTTGAAGACTTAAACTAGAAACCTTTCCTCTTGCAACTTTAAACCCTTAAATTTGGTGCTTAATAAAACTTAATAATAAGATAAATATGAATGTTCAAATAATGAACCTTTTGCACCAATGTTGCATACCTTTTTGACTTTGTATGATGATGGATTTCTTGGTGATTTGGATCACCTAAATGCTACCCTAATTTTGATGAATTTGCAGCTCTTCCTTGCTATCCAAAATAGCTCTTAACCTCTTCTAATTTGTAGCTTTAATTTGATATGCTTTGCTTCCCTAAACTTTGTCTATTTTGCAGCTTTAATCCCTATTACTTTGCTGCCTAAAAATGTGGTTTTGTAGCTTCAACTCTCCTCCAAGTTGCTCTCTAAAATTCTGAAAATTAGCAGCTATTAATGCTGCCCAAATTCTGCTCTCTTGCTATCCTCGAATCTCTAAAATTTTTAGATTCTAATGCAATCAATTTCTCCTCCAATATGTTGTCTAATGTGCTGCCTTTAACCTCTGAAATTTGGTAGGAAACTCCTCCAATTTGCAGCTATATTTACCTCTTCAATTTCTACTGTAAAAATCAACAACCTCCTTTTCTGCAAGTCAGCCTTCAAGCCTTCAATGGCAATCTTCAAACCTCTCAAATTTGGTGGTCTCTTCTAGCTCCTTTCTCCTTCAATATCCTTGTCAAATTCTAACTTCAATCTTGGCCTCTTTGTTGGCCTTCTTCTCAAGAATCTAAATGTCTTGAGGTCTTCAATAATCTCCTCCAAAATTTGGTAAACTTCTTGCCAAATCCTTCTTCCTTTTGGGCTTGTTGTCGGATGGTGATAATTGTCCCAAATTCTTCTCTATCAAGAACTTCTCCTTGCTAGAAATCTTCTCCCTTGAGTTCTCCTCAAATCTCCTCCAATGGCCTTCTTCAAATCTCCTTCAATGACCTTCTTCAAATCTTCAATGAGGCTTTCCTAGCCTTCTCCTTTTCTCCTTCCAAGTAAGCTTGAGGCCTTCTTCTCTTGGGCCTTCAAATTCTACAGCTTCTCTTCTTCTTAAAACTTCAATGAGACCTTCCTTGATCTCTCCAATCTTCAACTATGGAAGTTTTTCAATGAGATCTCTTTCTTGGATCTCTAAAATCTATTGCTTCTAAAATCTACAATAGGACCTTTTCTAGTCCTTCTCTATCTTCAATCTTCCAAATTTATAAGTTCTTCAATGGGACCTCCTTTGGGTCTTCTCTTCAATATTCTATGGATATCTCTTTCTTGAGTCTCCTCAATATTCTATCTTCAAATCCAACAAATCTTGCAATGGGACCTTTTTCTTAAGGCCTCCAAAATATTCAATCTTCAACTTGTTGCTTCAAGTACTGGATTGATTCCAAAGAAGATATTCTTCCTAGATCTTGTAGGAAGCTTCTCAACTTTCTTTGAATCTCCTCTTCTCTACAACAAAGTATTAGAAAATGATAATAGAAATTTCTTTGAATCTAAAGAAAATGAACTTCACTAGTTGATTTGTCAATCTAGTGGAATCAATGTTGAGTCCTAGTCTTCACAAGTTTTTCTGCAACTCTGTGGAAAGACTCTAGCCAAATGCAATTTTAAAAATTTTGAAAATGAGATTTCCTATCTCCTCTCAATCTCTCTTGTGGCTCTCTCTATTTCCTATCAATCAACCTAGTGCTCTGATACCACTGTTAGCTTTTGATGCTATAAACTTAAAGGAAATGCAACCACAAGTAATGAAATAAGCATGCAATGTTATATCTATGATAATGGAAATCTAATAAGCATGTAAATAGCATGAGAAACTTCTGAAATAACTCATGAAATAGCCATTAATGAAAGCTCACAAAAATTTGAACTTGTTACAATATGTGGAGATCTCAATGCTCCATTCTTCATACAAGTTCTACATTGTAACTACTATCTCTCTACTCTACTAACTCTCACCTCTTCTTAATTACTACTACTAAAGGCCTATATATAAGTGAGATGACTCTTGGCCTTCCATCTTCCTATGACTCTTCATATTCCTATCCTATAGACTCATGTACATGTGGACACCATGCACATTTACATCATTGCACATTCTAATAATACTTGTGCATTTATTACAATACATAAAGTAAATACTCAAGCCTTAATCTAAGACACTCTCCTAATCTAATGATGTACCCAAGATGGTACATTAGCATGTACCAAATAATGTAATATATTCCAACAATTTATAATATATATAATAGATACATTAATATTTCATGGGATATCACTAAATTTCCAAATGCATTCACAACATAAAGACAAGCTTTTGGCCTAGGACTATCCTTAATATTCTACTTTTTTCCTCTTATATTATTTTTCCTATTTAAACAACTCCATTGTAAAAAGAATTGTTGAGTAGCTTAGTCATATTGTTCTCCAATATATAATAGAAAATATTTTCATTTAAAAAATATTTGAAGGTACATTAGATTTATAAATTTTATTTTATATGTCTTTATAGAAAGCATTTTATATGAATTAAACTTGTCAATTTATATTTTTCTAAAATCAATTTATAAAATAAGGTAATTAAATTAAGCTTCCAATAAAGTTGATATAAATACTAATTTTACAAGTTTAATATTAAAAAATATCAAACATGATAGTTAACCATTAATAAATTATATGAATGACACTTACATTTCATGATTACAATACCATCATAGCACCTACTTGGTAAAAACCCCATATTTTTTGTTTTTTCTTATTTTTTGGTACTATCATGCTTTCTATGCATTGAGACCAATATAACACCAAATTAACATTTTTTATAGTAACGTAATACTAGACTCAAAGAAACAATAAGGTAGCACCAATTGGTAGTACCAACATTACATAATCCACACACTACAATAGAATTTAAATTATAAGAATCAATAAAAAAATTAGTATATTAGTAATTTAAAATAAAGTAGTTTTTTTATTTGATTATTAGTAATATTTATTAACTTATTATTACATACCATTACCAATGATTTAGACATTTATCATGAATGCATGGAACATTATTTCCAAAAAATTACTTAAGCAAAGGAATACCAGGAAAAAGAAGAGACAAGGGCTATTTTGAGCCAAGAGGGAGTGCAAGCTGAGAGTGAGTGTGAGGCAAGAGAGAGTGCAAGTTGGAATCAAGTGTAATCCAAGAGGGGGTGTGATCCAAGAGGGAGTGCAAGCCAAGATCGAGATCCATTAGCTAGTATGGAAGGAAAGTCATATTTGAAAGCCCTAATGGGAAGTCAAGATGCCCTAGTTGGAAGTATGAAGGCCCAAGTTAGAGATAAGTAGAAGAGTGAATACATGGCAAGTTTGATCTAGGTAGTAGATGTTACACTAGAATTAAGTATCAAGAATGAGATGATTGAGAATGATACAATGGTTCTTAAAACTAGAGGGTTGATATGTAAGTTCCATAGATCATATCCAGGGTTTTTGGAGATTCAAAATTGGATCAAGTGGAAATGGGAATTAAATTCAAATTACTCTGTGATTTTTCTTCCTAAATGTTTTTTTCTCATCTTCTTTTTCAGTTTAAAAAATAGGTATAAAATAATGGTTGGTGGTCCATGGTTTAGAGAAAGAGATGTACTTTATTTTAGACCATGGAATGAAACATTTTCTATTGAGACAAAAACTATTAAAAAACTATTAAGAAACTATTAAGAAGCTTCCAGTATGGGTTAGGCTTTTTGAACTTCTATATCAACTTATCAATAAGGATGTTTTAAAGAATATTAGAAATACCCTAGGGAAATTCATCAAGGACTGACAACTAAAGAGTGAAAGCATGTTATATTTACTTGGATATGTGTTGCTATGGATATTTTAAAACCTTTGCCACAATACGTTAAGATTAAATCTAAATCAAGAGAATGGGATCAAGTAGATTATAAAAATATTGCATTCCATTGCCACAATTGTTATGAGATTGGACATATCAAGAGTTTACAAAGTGAAAACTATGAAGAAAGAGATAAACATTCTAGCAATGAGATAAAATTCAAGACAAAGCAAGAAAATCATATAGTAATAGAAACTATATTAGATCAAAGATATTTCACTCTGAAAAAAGAGGTAAAGAAATCCTATCTATAGTATCATTTGGCAAGTTCAAAAGGAATTAAAGCTGCAAAATAAGATGTGGAGAGAAATCCTAAAATAAATACAACAAAATAGGTCAAGTTTATTCCAATTAAATCATCTTCATTTTCCTCAAGTAGTATAAAATCCTATCTAGGTAATAAAAGTGGAAGGGGTGAAGATGCTATCCTTTGCACTTTAATATTTCAAGAGCAACATAATAAATAAATGAGGATGGAGGAAACCCATAACAATTTAGGTTTTTTAGGGTAAAATAAGAAGGTAATTGCTATAGAAGATCATCCTTGCACTTTAGGGTTTCTAGGATAACATAAAGAAGATTGTGATTTTGAGGTTATTCCTTGCACTTCAAATCCTTTAGAACAAGGTAAACCTAAAGATGATAGGTCTTACTATGAGCAATGTGAGAAGATTGAAGATATGGATGAAGATGAAAATATTGTTGGGAATGAAAAAAAAAAAAAAAAAGAGGAAGACCCAAGAAGCAAAAAAAGAGAAAAAGAAATCCAAAGGGATATTTTTTTTTTTTGGTAAGTAAGAGAATATTATAATTAACACCGGGTTTTAACTGGTTGACCCAAAACCATTTTACAAAATAGGGTCCACTGACCAACTGGACAAAGGCCAAGCCCTAAAAGTTTAAACCGACAACAAAAATGGCCAAGACCTACTCTTCCATTAGAATACAACCAAACTAAACTATGGAAGCCTAATATTATGGCCATCGAGAAAGAAAGACGCAAAAAAGAACTAACAAAGACAAAAAATAATCATGCAAGCACCATGCAGAGTAGCTTGTGCCCATATAAAAATAATAGAATATGGTCAAAAAAAAAAAAACATCCCATAGAATGGACAGCCAAGAGGCCAAGCAGTCTTCCTTGTAGTCCTCATCTAACTTCTTATCATCGTTCTTGCCATCATATTTAGATTTTTCCTTTGACTCCTTGTGCCCCTGGAACCGCTGGCTATAAAACAGAAGATTTAAGGAATCACACAAATCAACAACTGCACCGATGAGTCCGGGCACGGACTCTTCAATCGGTTGATACCGTTGGAGGTCGATGAAATTGTCATCTTCTCCAAGACTATTATGGTGGGGTCTAGTGCCTCATTGTCAGGGATCTCCAACACTTTGTTATTTCTTGCTAGGGCCTTTTTGCGACATCGAATCCAAACACACCTTGGGAAATACTTGAGGCCAAAGTAGATTTTTCCCATGCATGAATTTGTAGATAAAAAACCTATATCAGTGCCCCACCAACTGCAAAAAACACTAGTCACATGAACAAAAAAAACAAATATGACAAAATCCATTATAAGGTTCAAATTTTTTTTTTTAAAAATGCCCCCATTTTCTGTCATTGATCCACTTTGAGCCTTCCAATCTAAAGTTTTTCATTATCTATCACCATTGAGACTGCATGAGGAAGATTTTCAGTCCACGTGATCAAATTTGCTGCTACAATGCCTTCATTTGCCAGCCTATCAGCTGCCATGTTTGCTTTCCGGAAGGTATGCAAAATTATGGCCTCAGGTCGGTCATGAATTAGAGCCCTTGCTTCATGGATGTAGTCATCAAATCTCCAAGGAGCTCTCTTAGTGTTCTTTAGAAGATTTATAATAATAAGAGAATCACCTTCCACCAACAGTTTCCCTGGATAATTCTCTCGCCACCTTGAGGCTCCTCCAAACCGCCCTTGCTTCACCCACATTGTTAGTTTGAGCTCCAAGATGTTCTCGCAAAAGCTACAAGCACCTCACCCTTGTGGTCTCTAAGTAAGCCACCAGCCCCAACTTCACCTGGGTTGCCCCTAGATGCCCCATCAAAATTTAACTTAATCCACCCTAGGGGGGTGGGGTCCATGTGATCATGGTTCTAGGACAGACTTGAGGATGATTGAGGCCATCAGTGAGAGGTAAGTTTAATGACTGGCCTAATGAAGCTTCAAAAATATTTGGAGGTCTAGATGCTGCAGGCACTAAACAAGTATTCTCATTAGCATATGCTAAAATTTTTGACAGGACAGAGGATGACTGAGAAACCTTATCCAAGAAGGCCCGACGATTCCTTTCCAACCATATCTCGCCACAAGTAGTGATGAAGGCGAGATCTTCCACATATACCTAAGATGCCTATTCAAAAATGGGGAAGGCCACTTGGACAAATAAGTCAAAAATGGATCGAGGATGGACCCAATAAATATGAAACACTTGTAACAGACCTAACAAGATTGAGACAGAAAAATTACAATACATAAACAAATGATCAATAGACTCCCACTCAGACATACAAAGATAACACCTATTAACAACAATCACACCTCTTTTTATTAAGTTATCCATGGTGAGGATCTTATTTTGGATGGCCAACCATGCAAAAAACCCAACCTTCGGAACAATGCTTTTGGGCCAAACTTCCAAGTGAGGGAAAGTAGGTTCATCATTATCAATAAGCATCAGATAAGCAGCCTTGACAGAAAATTCCCCATTGTCCGAAGCTTCCCGGATAAGTCGGTCCTCAAGAATGCCGGAAGGGGAGTAAAGACTGTTTTAATTCATTCTCAAGTATTATTGATGCCCCTGGTAGATCATTATTCATTATTGGCTTCCATACCCTTCTATTGTTTGACAAAGTAATAAAATCTGCAACTTTGGTACCAAAAACTTCAATTGTCCAAGCTCTAAGGGTTGAAATGATGGGGTCTGCAGAGAGGGGATAGTCCTTTAACCATTTGTGGTCCCAAAAATCAATGTTTCTTCCATTTCCCGGTTTCCAACGTAGCCCTTTGCTTAGCAAGTTTTTAGTTTGAAGGATTGATTTCCAAAAAATTGATCCCCTGGGAGGAAAGGAATAACTTAAGAATTCAATTTCTTGCAAATACTTTCTTCTGATTATAGTAATCCATTCTGCATTTGCATTTGTCAAAAGACGCCATGCTTGTTTGGCCAGGAGGGCCATGTTTAAATGTTGTATTCTCCTTAGCCCAATACCTCCAAACTCCCTTGGTTTGCAAACCCTATCCCAAGACACCAAGTGAAAGCGCTACTTAGATTCAGAACCAATCCATAGGAACCTCTTCTGGATCTGTTCAATTTTAGTGTAGACACTTGTAGGAGCTTTAAAAATAGAGAGAAAGTAGACAGGGATGCTTTGAATGGAAAACTTGGTGAGAACTGCCTTGCCAGCTTGAGATAACAAATTCCCTTTCCATCCAGCCAGCTTCCTCTGAATTCTTTCAATTACATTAGTCCACATGGAATCAGTAGCTCTGCCTGTAAATAAAGGAAGGCCTAGGTATGTGGATGGAAGAGTAGACACCGAGCATCCAAGAATCCTAGCAATCTTAATCTCCTCTCGAATGGGAGTGTTAAAGAAATAAATTTTACTCTTTGAAAAATTTACCTTTTGCCCCGCAAAGATCCTCATATAGCTCTAGAATATGTTTTATGACCTTAGCCTCAAAAACTGATGCAAGAGTTAACAACAAAGTATCATCCACAAACTGTTCATGTGTAACTGCCTGTGTTTGTGATGATGCTTTAATTCCTGAAATAAGACCAATATTACAGGCAGCTTTGATTGTCCTCCCAAGGGCTTCAACCACAATGATAAACAACATGGGAGAGATAGGGTCACCTTGCCTTAGGCCCCTTTTACTTTGAAAGTATCCATCAGGAGCACCATTAACAAGGACTGAAAACCAAGGTTTCATAAAACATCCTTCCAAAAGCTTGATCCATTCATGATGAAAACCAAATTTCTGAAGAATGGCATAGACAAAACTCCAGTTTATGCGGTCATAAGCCTTGTTCATATCCAGCTTGAGAGCAAAAGCAGGTTTTTTAGTCTGGACTACCGAATGGAGGGCTTCATGAACCGTTATGACCCCATCAAGGATGGACCTTCCAGGGACTGAACTACCTTGACAAACATCAATAAACATAGGAAGGATCTTCCTCATTCTATTTGCAATTGCCTTGGTCAAAATTTTATAAACAACATTACAAAGGCTAATAGGTCTAAAATCCAAAGGGATATTGATATAGGAAAACAAAAGCAAATATAACAAGTGCTAACAAGAAGTGGGGCTAAACCCACAAATAAAAACAAAAAATAACCATGAAAATAATATTTTGGAATATTAGCGGAATGAATAAGAACCCTAAAAAAAAGTATTAAGAAAATGTGAGGTTATTATAGACAAGATTTTTATATATATAGAAGTCAGGCAATAAATATTTTAGCCATTCGTGGTGTTGAATTTTATCTTGATAGAATTTAAATTTTGGAAGACATCTGATATAAAAGAAGTTGATTATGAAAACTTAGCATTTTTAGGAATATAGAGAATATTTTTGATAGAAAGGTAAAGTTGGGTATGTTTTAATTAACTTGTTAGAAATGTAATGAGAGCAATGTAATGTTTTATTTTTGTAATGGGAGTGGCCCCCAATAGAAGCCACACATATCTTATTAAAAAAAATACTTGGAGAGGGAAAAAAATAAAAAAATATAATATACATTTTGTCAATGATGAAATAGTACTATCAAAATTATAGATGTACATCAAATATATTGAACCAAATATCTTGATCACATTATCATCCAAATTTATTATGCAAATTGTAATGATTAATCAAGTTGTTATTCCCAATGCCATCACTATCTCCACCTATGTCATCTCCATGATGACCATTTCCATCACTACCCTCATAATTAGATATAAATATTTCACACATGTCATAATCATCCTACCTAATTTTGACCAACTTCTCATATCCTTGATCATGTTGTCCCTCCTCTTGTCTATTTTCTTGGCTAACTTGGTGACTCTTCTTGCCCTCCTCATCTAATGTAGACTTAGATTCCTTATTTTTCTCATTGATATAGTCCTCAACTTTCTCTTCATCTTCTAAAATAATGTTGTTTTCATGGACCATCCTAGATTTGTATCCTTTTATAATCACAAAAAATAAATTGCATGTAAAATATAAAAAATAATTAATTTCATATAACAATATGTAAACTAAAATAATTCAATATTTAAGTACATACAAAGGATAGATGAATTTTTTCAAGAAATATATTGAACCCATTATAACCAAGATTTCTAATTATAAATTTGTATCCTTTTGCAATCTTTCCATAGAATTAAGTCCCCTATGCAAATAATAAAATACAATAATTAGTTGGCATACATGCATTTCAATTTTATTTATATAACATTAAATTTGTAAACATAGAAAATAAAATTTTCATAACTTACATTTTTCACAATTATTGTGGCCATGATCATGTTCCCCAAATAATGAGGTACTGTCAAACCTTTTTGGACCCTCACAAGATAATCCACTTCTTGGATAAAATTTATAATGTTTACTTTTAATCAATTTCTAAATTAGAAAATTAGTTACGCGACTTATAGAAGCCATTAGGTTTTTGTTGACCTTTATCATTGTTTGAGGATTTTTATGTTGCACCTATCATTAAAATGTAATAATTAATAATTAAAAAATATATATTCAAAATAAAATTGAAAATTATAAGAACAAATCTAAATAGTTAAATTTATTTAAAATTTATTTAATACTTACTAGAAGATTGTGTTTAGTCTTTTGAAAACTATTTGTAACAAATAAATCAGCAATCCTAAGATTATATCCAATCAAGAATTCCTCTACAATATCCTTAGCTAGTTAGAATTTGTTTTTACAAGGATGTTTTCTGGACACATCACAATAAATTTTTATGACCAAATTTTTAGCTCCAAAATTTGTCAAATTGATTATATTTTTAATAGATTGTTAGTTTTTAAGAGGTAGAATAAGAAAAAAATCCTAATTTTTTTAAAGAAACTTTCAAATACTTATAAGGCACTTTTATCAATCAAACTATCTACCATGTCATTTATTCAAAGCTAACAATTCATGACATTGATGAAGATGCTACTATACTATATAATGTTGAAATATGGAGGTGATTATGCTATATCATATCCATTTTATGGAGGAGGAATATGTTATATCTAATTATCAAATAACTCTAATACATGCCAAGGATAATCCATATATATATATATATATATATATATATATATATATATATATATATATATATATATATATATATATATATATATACATAGATATTTATACCTATACCTAGACGTACTTTTTGATCTGTGTAATTTTGTATACTAAGCATCTTCATGTCTAGACAAATAAAAGGAAGCAAATCCATATTAATGTTGAATAAAGGATTATGTGTATTTATGTTTTGGCCATGATTATGACTTCTCATGGGTGAAGCAATGAGACCTATGTGGAGGAGGGGATTATATAGATTTATATTGTTTCTATGGTTGTAATTGCAAGTGAATGGAGAAATAAAACCTATATGCATGGATAGAAAAAGATCATATAATTATTAATTCTATTGGATTATCAACATCATTCAATAAAATATTTATACATTCATTATTTAAATATATTTACACAACCCTTTTGCAATATGGAGATTATTCCAAGAATTTTCTTAATTTATTTGTTACTTTCATCTAAATATATCTTTCTTTGTACGTTCTAAATAGATATCCACTATTCATTTTGAACTTAATTAAAAAAAGACTAGAAGCTTGTGCTTGAGTTCTTGATAAATTAACTTAAAAAAAAAAAACTACTTTGCATGGTTTCATGCAGATATCAACTTAATACAAGGATTTGATTTATATTTGTAAAACCTCATCATTTTTATTTTAAAATTAAAATTGCTTTACTTTTGCAAAGTCATATCAAACCTTAAGGTTTTAAGTTAAATTTATAAAAATCTTATAAAGCATACCTTTATTAGTTTGACTATTACCATCACACTCCAAAGGTGAAACTAGTCACGCAAGAGGAGGAAGAGGTAAATATTGAGGTAATTAAAGTTATAAAATAGGTAGGGGTAGTTGGAAAATATGATAAGCTATGTGCATTGCTTCATTTTGGGGAATTGGGATCAAAACCTAAAATTTTGGTGAAAATGTTCCTTAAATATTTATGATATCAATTCATCAATAAATATTGATATTGACTTGATGAAATAGATTGATAGGTATTTTTTGATTCATATGATCAATTTTCCAATAGATAAATGATTTTTTGACTTTTCAAAATGGAAAATTATCCATCAAAGAAAGTCAACAAACTAGTGTAATCATGTTGGTCACGAATTTGCCACAAGAAAGGATTTTCTATGTCTATGCACCCGAGACCCGGCCAACATTGAAAGGCTGGGAGAAAGAAATGTCTCCCAGACCAATCTCCAGAGAGGGCTGGTTCCCTTACTATATCTAAGCTTGATGAAGACTAAAGTTACTGGAAAGGAAATGGAAATATGCAAAAAGAAATGGGAAATTACAGAAAGAGATGGGAAATATGGCCACAGGCCGAACTTATATGATCAGGGAAAGAAACTCCGCAAGAATTTAACATCAAGTGCATAAACAGCATATAATAATAGAATGCAGCATAATCCACTTACGACTTTGCGCAGACAACCTCCAGGATGGCATTCCAGAACTCACTTTCTCATTAGCAATATTCAAACTCAGATGCAGAATTTAAATCTAATAGCAGATTAGAAAGACGAGCATAAATGAGAAATGCATGGAATAGAAGGAAATCATTAGAAAGACGCTTGCAAAATTAGAGGCCAAATATCTCTTATTTACGTAGAGGACTTGAATGTTTTCATGCAACATGTCTCTCGAACTCCCAATGCTTGTTCTTGAGATATACATTGATATTTATAGATGTCTTGCCTCTTTACAGCATTTAAAATATGAAACGAACCTCCTCGAGATCCACAAAATGTGTCACAACAATAAGGAAATGATCCCCTTAAACCAGCCTCAGAGAAACCAAAAATTAAATGAAATAAGGAACCGGTCGTCTTCATTAAATGGTCATTCTCAAAACATGCTTGAATCGTTAGAAAAAAACACGAATAGAAGCTTTGAATAATGGAGGCGTCTTCAATTTTGGTGGCTTGGACACGTTCTTTTATCTTGTATACATTGGAAAGCAGCAAAACATTTAATTCTGGAGTGCTTTTAATTCTTGGAAATCGTAATGCTTCATCGAGCCGTTTGAATTGCTTTCTGGTGTGAAACTGTGACGGGTCGCGAAAACGTGACATGTCGCAAAATTGCAACATTTTTCTGCTTCATACACTTTTGCCATTTTGGATCGCAAAAATCAACCATGTCACGAAATCATGACGTATTCGGCTCCTTGGTTTCCTTCGTCACTTTGGCTCACGAAAACATGACGCGTCACGAAATCGCGACGTTCCATACTATTCTGCTCTTTCTCCGCTCTGTTTTCATGAAACTATGACCTGTCACGAAATCATGACGTTCTTTCCCAATTTTGTCTCTTCGTTGCTTCAAACCGCAAAAACACAACAAGGCATGATTTCGCTACACCTTTCTCTCTTTTGGCTGTGTCTCCCTTATACATCGCGAAAACAAGACAAGTCGTGCTTTCGTGACGTTCTTCCATTGGCACCTTTGTTTTATCTCTAGGTCGCAAAAACCAAAAAAGTCGCGAAAACCAAACAAGTCACGAAATCATGACGTTATCTCTCCGCTGCTTAATCTTCTCTTCTATGTCACGAAAAGCCAACAAGTTGCGATTTTGCGACAATTTTCTCTTGCCTTGTACGGTCCTGCTCTCAACCTATGAAAACATGACACTCTTGCCTCAAGTGGTTCTTTAATCTCCAGCATGTCACGAAATCGCAACAGGTTCTGTCTCCTTGGAATTTACTACTTTTCGATCGCAAAAATTCGTCATGTCGTGAAATCATGACATTCCGTACAATCTGGCTACCTCCTTGCTTCCTCTTCGCAAAAACGCGACATGTCACGAAATCACGATAATTCTCTACACTTGGTCCTTCCGCCCCAATATGTCATGAAATCGTGACATTTCCTTGTTATTGGACTTCACCTCCACAAATGTCACAAAATCGTGACGCCTTTCATGCCTTATGCTTTTTGTTTCAACTTTGCTTCGACCACGCAACACATCGCGATATCGCGACGTCTTTCACATTTTGCTCCTTGTTCATTATTCTGTCGCGAAATCGCTACGAGATTCATTGTCATCATCCTTTGCTTAGTTATGTCATGATTTCATGACCTTTTCTCTTACTCTGCTCCATGGCCATTGTAAGTCACGAAAACATGACATGTCATGATTTCGCGACGGTTTTACTGCGCTACCCCCATTGACCATTTTGACCACGATTTGGAACACGTCACGAAATCGTGACAACTTTGCTGCTTAGCCCTTTTCTGCCTTTGGCACCGTGAAACTATGACAGGTCACAATTTTGCAACACCTTTGCTTTTGACTTCTCTCTCCTCAACAGACCCGCGATAACGCGACATGTCGCGATATCGTGACAGTTTTGAAACTGTGCTCTCCATGCTGCTTTTTGTCGCGATATCATGATAGTTTTCGGACTTAGCTTTTTTTTGGCATCAAAACTTGTAGAGGAATGAGAGCTTCAACATTTTATGCAGGAATAATCAACAATCAAAATAATGTGGCAAAAATGCCAACAAATCAAAAGGATGATTTATTGATTAAAGCATCTTGGATGCATATATATAGGCATAAAAATAAACATAATATCCTAAATAGTAATATTTCTCCCTCTAAGTGGTGTTGGTAATAAATAAAGTGAAATAGAAGGGGTTTTAATTCCAAAACTAGCTAGTTGAGTAGCATTTTTGCATCTATACTTTAAGATTCTACAAAATTTTGCTAACAAGAATTAGAATTTACTTTACTATAATTAGATTTTACTTTACTATGGTTATAAGTAGAGTTATTTTGTTTTTCTATAAATAAGAGATCAAGATAATTTATAGGAGGTCCTTTTGACTATTCAAGAAATTACTCTACTCTCTAAAATTAGACCATTACTTATAAATTCATACTACGATCAATGAATAGACCAAGCATGGATTTAAAAATTGATAGTGGACATGCACATTTTATATCTAAATATATGATATCTATGCATCTATTTGTTGATCTTTTTTTAGTCCTATTTATGCATTGTATTATAGGTTTATTCAACATCCAATGCACTAAAACTACCAGTTCTTCCAAGTAGATCAATTAGATCATGTTGAACTGGATATAGACGCTTGGTATTATTTTATTGCAATGTATTTTATTTTGTTTCTCTTCTCTTTTTTCTTGAAACTTTTATATTAGTTATGTTAGATTAACAAGGAGCTATCCTAATTTAGGGATCAAGAGGTATAAAACCCTCACATTCAATGTTGACTATGGTTGAAATTTAAAAAACATAAGCTCTCACTAATTAATAATTTTTGGCATGCAATCAAATGGTGATATCTCAATCAGAGAAAAAAAAAAGTAGAGGAGATGGAAAAAAAAATTGGAGGAGGTCTAAACAATTGGAGGAATGTTGTGATGGCGTCAGGCCTATCATAGAGCATTCATTCTAGTGACATTTTTTCATCTAAAAATTATTCGTTTTCCCATTGCATGGTAGGAATCGCTTGTTAAATAACAATGGATGTTTAGAATGATGTGAAGCTAGGCTAGTTTTAGTGGTTCAACCAAATTCTATGGTGAAATATGTGGAGTATTTAACCAAGCATGTGCTTATTGGCAAATTTATGGGTATCCAAATTTCTCTTCCCTTTGTGGAGGCTTGGATTAGGAATACTTGGAACCCTAAAGGTGACATGGAGGTGATGCTGAGTGTGAATAGTTATTTTATGGTGGTTTTCTCTTCTCTTGTGGATCATAAAAAAACATTTGAATGGGGTCTCTATTTATGTAACCAAGTGAAACTCTTTCTTAAACCCTGGCATGTGGGATTCAACCCATCAGAGGATCGGCCATTACGGGTTACAATGTGGGTTCAACTTCCATGGCTCCCATTGGAATTTTTGAGAAACGACATCTTGCATATGATTACCCTTCTTCTTGGGAAGCCGATTGGACCGTCATAATAGATGATGGATAAAAATGTAATCTATGTTGCTCGTATCTGTGTCAAAATTGATTTAAACAATCCTATTCTAGATTTTTTGAAATACAGTTTGGATCAACTACATGGGTTCAACAACTTGACTATGAATCTCTTCCATTTCATTTCTAAATTTGTCATGAATACGGATACCTGTAAAGAAAATACCCTAAGTTTGTCCCACCTGTGGCTTCAAATCTTGGGCCCTCTTGATCTACACAAAATCTATACAAAGAAAAATGCCCAATAAAAGGAAGGGAATCAAGATAAGGAAGGCTTTGTTCCTGTAAAACCTTGAAACAGAGGAAGAAGGGCAAAAGGAGACCTTAAGGATAGCTAGTTAGATGCTCTGCTTAATCATTTTGAGATACTAAATGATCTTTATCAGTGCATGGAGATACCTAAAACATTGCTACTTGATGCAGATATAACAAGGCCAAACTAGATGTCTCTTCTTGAGGTGGAACCTAAGGAATCATATCTAGGGGGTTTAAATGAAGAACATAGGGCTTTGGTTTTGAGTACAGGTGGTATGGATGGCTCTAGCCCTAGAGGGGAAACTATTTTAGAAAGTGGCACAAATTTAGTTATGCCCTCTCCTACTTAGATACTGATACAGTCATCCTTGGACTACAAAACTCCTACGGTGTTGGGATTGCAACAAAAAACAATTAAAAAAGATGCTTCGGATAAGAATATGAAGGTGGGTCAAAATAAAGACCAAGACAAAATTAAGTTAATGGGGAATATTTTGGTGGAGTCATGCTTGGTGAGAACATTGGACTCCCATTTTTCTAACCCCCATAAATGATTATCCTTTCATGGAATTTAAGGGGGTTGAATAGCATCCCCAAATAAAATTTTATTCATGATTTGGTTTGTATTCATTCTTCATATGTGGTGTTTATTCAAGAGACTAAATTGGCTACTGATAGTATGTTCAATATTGCTCCCAAGTTGTGGAGAAGGGGTCAATGCCATTTTATTGGTGCATGGGGATATGCTCGTGGTATTGCTTGTTTATGGGATCTGATTAAGATCTCTCCTCTTACGTGTATTTCTAGTATATGGTCTATTTTGATGATCGGGTATGATAATGAATCTGGTGAAACCATCCTACTTACAAATGTGTATGCTCCTATTGATTACAATGGTAAAGTGAATTTGTGGGAGCACATTCACTTTGTGAGAAGTTTGGCTCCCCTGTACCCATGGATTTTGGTTGGAGATTTCAACTCTATCACTTGTTTGGAGGAGAAATGCGATGGGGTTGATCATCTCGAGCCTTTTTCTTCTATCTTCAGTGCTCATATCCAGGCCCTAAACTTGGTTAACATCAAGTCGAATAATGGGATATTTACTTGGCATAATAGAATATGTGGGAAATATTCCATATTAGAGAGATTAGATAGGTTTTTGATCTCTAGTTTTTGGATTGGTAATAATAGAAGTGCTAGTTCTGTGATTCTAGAGGGTAGGGGATCTGATCATTGGCCTATCAAACTCTTTGCTCTTGATTTTGGGCTAAATAAGAATCCTTCCTTTAAGTTTTAACTTATGTGGCTTCGGGATCCTAAGATTCATGATTTCATGTGAGGCTGGTGGACCAATGGCAAACCTTCTCATGGCACTACTATGTATTCCTTTGTGAAGTAGTTGCAATTCATTAAGAATAAATTGAAGAGGTGAAATAGTCTAAATTTTGGGAAACTTTCCTTGGCTAAGGTGGTGGCTCTTAGGAAGTTGGAAGAAGCTTCAAGGAAGATCAGATATCATGGAATCACGAAGGAGCTCCTCAATGAGGAATCTGAGGCTACAAAAGACGTTGCTAAATGGGAGTTGAAGGAAGAAATTTTTTGAAAATAAAAAGCTTGAGTGGATTGGCTTCAAGAAGGAAATAGGAACATGGCCTTCATTTTTAACTCAGTTAAGACTCATCGTAATGGTAACCATATTTCCTCTCTTGTGAATTCTCAGGGTGCCCTTCTCTCTTCTTTTAGGGATATTTTAGAAGAGACTAGGAGGTATTTTTCCTCTCTTTAAGGAGGACTCCCTCTCAAATGAAGAGGCTAAAAAGCTTATTCTAAACTGTATTCCCTTGATTGTTTCTAGAGAAATGAATGAGCATTTTATGGGTTTAATTTCCCTTGAGGAGTTGGAAAATGTTGTCTTCAATATGAAAAAAGGGAAAGCCCCAGGCCCGAATGGATTCTCGATTGAGTTTTATCAGGATTTTTGGGAGTTAATCAAATTTTATCTTCTAGAGATGTTCCATGAGTCCCAAAATAATAAATAGATACTAAGGAACCTAAATTCTACCTTTGTGGTGCTTATTCCCAAAAATGTGGGAGCAAATTCCCTAGATATGTTCAGGCCTATTTCTCTTTGTAATGTTGTGTATAAGATCATTACAAAAATTATTGTCAAGAGGCTAAAGATATGGTTGAGCAAAATCATCTCTGAGGAGCAAGGTGGGTTTGTTGTTGGCAGGCAAATTCTAGATGGGGTTTTTATTGCTATAGAATCTATTTACTCGATGGAAACTTCTAAGGAGAAATATATGTTCATTAAGTTGGACATGGCCAAAGCCTATGACTGGGTCAAATGGTACTTTCTTTAGAAATTTCTTTCTTCTTTTGTATTTGAGGAGGATTGGATTAGATGGGTGATGAGTTGTGTTTCTTCTTCTTCGTTCTCTATTCTTGTTAATAATGAGCCATCGGAGCTGTTTGAGGCCTCGAGGAGATTGAGGTAAGGATATCCTCTATCTCCTTATTTGTTTATCATTATGGTGGAAATTTTGGGGAGATTTCTCAAGTCTTAGGTTAGGCATGGTTTCATTTAGTGTTGGAAGTGGGATAGTAGTTCACCACCTCTTTCCCACCTTTAATTTGTTTATGACATTGCTTTGCTAAAAGTTGCCACTACTAGGGAAGCTGACAACATTAGATGATCTCTTGACATATATTTGGGTGCTTCTGGATAATTTATTAATGAGGATAAGTCTTCTATTTTCTTCTTCAATACCCCTCCTCTTATTCAATCCAGGATTGCTTGAATTCTAATATTTTAGGTTAGGACTCTCCCCTTCATTTAAATTGGTATTCTGATTTTATCTCATCCTCTGCCTAGATCTTCTTGGTAGTCTATGCTAGATAATTTTAGAAGGAAGTTTAATTACTGGATCATCATATGGCTCTCCTTTTTAGGTAGAGTGTTGCTTTTAAAATCTATTGTTCAATATTTATCCATCTACATATGTTTTGTGCAAATAACTCCCTCTTGTTTCATCAAGGACATGGATACTTTGTCAAGACAATTTTTGTGGTATGGAAAAATTTCTCAATATAAATGGAGTTTGGTTAGGTGGAATTCTATTTGTAGGTTGGTTCAAGAGGGAGGCCTTGGGTTGCGATAGGTGGCTCTTTCTAGGCAAGATTTTGCTGTGAAACTTTATTGGAGATGGCATACTTCTCAAGATTAGATTTGGGCTAAAATATTATATTTTAAGTACTTGAGAGATATTTTTGAGTTTGAGATCCCTAGATTCAGCTTGGTTGGGAAAGGTTCTGTTATCTAGGACACTTTGAAAAGAGGGGCTAATTTAATTAAGCAATGTTTGTCTAGGATCTGTAATCAGAGATCAAATGCTCTTTTTTGGAAGGATTCTTTGGATGGCCACCATCCTATCTTGACTCAATATCCTAGGCTACATTTCCTAAGCATTTGTTTTTTGGAAGTAGGTTGGTCTCATGTGGAGGAATTTAAAACAATCTATTCTTTTGGTAATCTAGAGATGTACAAATGGAAATATCTATAGGAATGGCCCTAAGGGGGATTGGTGGAGGACAAAGATGTGCGTGCTTGTATTCTTATGGGGAGACTATGTTCTTCATTGAGGGGTAAATACAGTTTGTCTTGGAACCCTAATACCAAGGGAACCTACTTTGTAGCCTATGGCTACCAGGTTCTTGATATGCATAATTTTGAGAGCCTCCCTATCACATGGTGGAAAAAGGTGTGGAACATATTTGTTTGGCCTAAATGTAACTTCTTTCTCTGGTTGGTAGCTCAAAATAAATGCCTCACTTGGGAGAACTTAAGGAAGATGCAATTTTAGGGTCCCTTTATTTGTGTCCTTTGTGGTAATAATGAGGATGTCTCTTCTCATTTATTTTTCCAATGCTACCTTGCTAGAGAAATTTGGCATCATTGGTAGAATTCCTGGAACCATCCTTGTTTTCATGTGCTCTCCCTAGTGGATTTTTGGAGTAGTCTAGGAATACCTTGGACCAATGCCCCCTTCCTCTAGATGGCTTGGAATTTGGGACCTTATTGCATCATCTGGAAGATTTGGCTTGAATGGAACCATCGCATATTTTAGAGTAGTCATTTGGCTATTCAAAAAATCTGGCAAAGGATTATGGGTATGGTTCAAGAAACTATCCATAGAAAATGTGATGTGAACCCTCTTTTGGACTCTAGGGAGGAGAAGGTACGATAGGCCCTTGGTCTCTTTGGGGTTGGAGTAGACTCTTCTCACCCTAGAAGGGCTTCTCAACTTAGCAATAAAGTTAGGAGATATGGTAGGTGGAGGCTACCCTCTGGAGGAGTTTTAAAAATTAATACTGATGGGTCATCTAGAGGAAATCCTAGACATGTTGGAATTGGTGGTGTTGGGAGAGACTCTGTTGGTGTGGTCAATTTTTTCTTTTCTATTTATAAAGGTGTTCACTCCAATTCTCGAGGTCTTGTAGAGGGGGTTTTCTCTTGGCTAGTGCAGGAGCATTTGTGAGTCCGACTCTCAAATTTTAGTTAATATTTTAAATAGCAAAAGGTTGGAGGATGTTAATTGGAAATTGGCCTATGTGGTTGTTCAGATTCTTAGAATTAGTGAAGAGTTCGAATTCATATCCTTTGTACACATTCCAAGGGAATAGAATGGGGTTGCTGATTATTTAGCCAAAAGGGCTTCTAAGCTTTCGGGTCCTTGGATTATGGATAACTGGGAGATTCTCCCATCTGGGGACTCTCAATACCTCTGGGAGTTGATCCACAAGGATGTTTAGACTTAATGTGGTTTTTTCTTGTTGTCTTCTTTGGGTTTTGACCCTGTCTGGTGGTTTTAGCTTATTTTGTTGCTTACTTGAGCCCTGGCTAGGGGCTTCATTATACTTTGTAATATTGTCTTCTTATCAATAAATTTGTACCCCTTTATTTAAAAAAATGATGATATCTTAACCAATTATATTCCTTAATATTTAAGGAGACCCAGGTTTAAATCTTGCCAAGCGATACATGGATAATATCTAAGTTCTTGTGTAATACCACTATGTGGTGATGATGTAATACAAGTGGGGCCCATTTTAATCCCATATAAGGAATTGAAAAAAAAATTCTAGCATGCCCAATAGGACCATTTTGTTTCCTCAAGAACCACTTGATTTATATGAACCTACACTTTTAAGGGCTAATATTTTAGTTGTAAATAAATATATGTATTATCCCATCATATCCATAAAAGGGTTTGAAGAAGATACTAGATATGGCATACATCAATAATCATTTTCTAAATCTGCTCAAATTAGCTTTAGATATAACATTTTTACATCATTTTTTTAGAGAAAAATAGGTTGTACTTAGGCCCCCCACCCTTGACAAACTAAAAGTCTCTCCTTTAGGAATTGAGATTCTATAAACAAATTCAATTCTCATCTCAATTAAGTTGCTATAGTTATACCTAGATTTTCTTTTATTAGAAGTCTGAATTCTTGATTTTTATTTTCTACAACTTCTTCAATTTTCTTTGTAAATACAAATATTCCAAATTTTAGCATCTTTCTTGACATTTTCCTATAGCATCCTTTACAATACCAAAAATCTACCTCCATTGTTTATGTACTATATCTTAGTGGAGTAAAATTTTCAAAACTTTACACTATAATAGCATGCTTACCAAACTTGGATTGTTATTTTCTTTCCTGAAGTATAAGCACAACCACAAGAAATGTCATAAATATTTTAAATGAAAACACATTAATGTTATAAAATATAGCAAATATTACCAACAAAAAGCATTACAATAAATCTTAATCATTATTTGATTTAGACAGTTAACATTTTCTTGTCAACTTCTTCTAAACTTGGTACTTCCTCTAACCATGGAAGAGATAATTTAACTTCATTATCCTCTATTACAAACCCTCTATAGCCTACCCTATATGCACATTTGTTTCCTTACCTTAACATATATGTAGACCAGATTTCTTCAAACTCTATTGCAAGATCTAGTATTTCCACAATGACCTCTCATATGCATTTTTATTACTATTAGTGAATCCTTTCCATCCATAATCTATTCCATTTTATTTTTCTATATATTTTTAACCATTCCAAAGCCACCCAAGCTTTAGCTTCAATATTTGTCTTAAATCCACTATCGAAAGTGTAATATGACAAAATCTTACCCCTAGTATTTATAATTATTCCTCATGCTACTTGTCCTAGATTTCCTTTAGATGCTCCATCAAAAATCAAATTGGAAAAATCCATTTCCAATGGTTTTCACTTTAGATTCTTTTCCTTCCTTTTGTTTCTCTTATTCCCAACATCCTAATTCCATGTTATGACATTTGACTCCATCTATCAAGGTTCTCTGCTTCAATATTAGGGATTGGGTGAGTTGATAGGGTTGGTTTAGACTCCTCTATGGCTAAATAAATCTTCTGTTTCTTTATCTCTAACATTCTTTCCTTCATAGGTCCAAGGTGTAGACCAATTGGTTCATCCAAACCCCATAAGGGGGTGGAGGTCCAAGGTTCAAATCTTGGGCCTCGTCGGACTGAACACTTGTCCCTTTCCTGGTGCTTTCAACGGCATAAAAGGTTTAAAATTATTATGGCATGGTGGTTATAGGGGCGGACTGCATGAAGATCTATGTGGCGGCTTCTAGGGTGGACAACACAGAATACTATGGTGGCCATAAAAAGCTAGACAACCTGCCCGGATTCATGGCGGCTACCAATTCCACCATGTAAATTCAAAAAAAAAAAAAAAAAAACATTCTTTCCTTCATTTAAATATTCTTTTATTCCTTACCATCCATGCAATCCAAAGTATTGTATCTTTTGATATATCCCAAATTATCTTTAATGCCTACCTTTTAAAGTGCTCAACCATTGCTTTAATCATTCTTTAATTCTACCATTCATGACCATGCATCTACCAAACATATTAAGAATCCATTTCAATAGTTCCTAGACTATTAAATAGTATCTTAGAAGATGATCTATACTCTCCTTCTCATTTTTACATAGAACACATTGTGAGGGTCTATGAAAACCCCTTTTCATTAGGTTATCCCATGATTAAATTTTCCTATGATATACTAGTTATACAAACATTTTAACTTTTGGAATGCTCAAGCTATCCCAAATATCTCTCCATATTTTTATGGTATTTTTATTTTTTTGGTGCTTTACATTATATCCACTTATTGTTCTTATTGTTGTGAATTCTTCTAAGCTATTCAAATCCTAAATCAACTTATCTTTGGCTCCCCTTGGAATAATCACTGTTGTTATATTTTTACTCAACTGTATCTTAGCAATAGTGTTTGATATACTTGGAAAAAAAATATTATTTCCATTTGTATCTTCCTTCTTTATCCTTGTACATAATTTTTGAAACCCTATCACCATGTTTGTCCTAAAATAATTTCATCCATGGTTTCAAAATTTCATCTAGATTGAGTGGTTTTTTTATCACACCAAGTATCCATCCAGATAGAATTTGTTTCTCTAGTTCATACCACTCATCTTAGACCTGCAATCACTTGATTAATTGATTTTTTAAAATATTTCCATAGTGCATAACCATTTGGTAGTGAGAATGTAGTAAATATTAAGCTTGGGCTATTGAGCTCAACATACTTTTAATAATTCTTACCCATTGTCTTTGACTCTATTTATACAATCTCCAAATTACTTTTTCCCTTAGAGCTAATTTTACATTCGTAATGACTCTTAAATCAATACCTCCTCTCGTTTTATCATCATGCACCTTGCTCCATTGCACCAAAGGAAATTTCCTTATATTATGTAATCCTGATCCAAAAATCACTACATAATATAGATTCAACTTTTTTTACTTATTTTGGTATAATATACAAGGACATATACTATGAATGGTTTGTAAAATTGATTTAATTAGTTGCACTCTTCCTTATAATAATAGCCATCTATTGATGAGTGTCATTAATGCTCACACTTTAGTTTTATCAATCTAGGGAGATGTACTAAGGATTTTTATGCTAGAGGTCTAAGAATTATACCTTAGATATTGGGTTATCTATATTACTTTACAAAAATAGAGAATTGAAACATATTTGCAACAATCTTGTGATAAAACACAATTAATTCCACATTTTGTTGATAAAGGAAAACCTATCACTAATTGTAATCTATGTGATAAAGTAAATTAAACAACAATATTTACTAAAATAAAAGAAATTAAGTCATATTAAACTAAAACAAAACACAATTTAATGTTGAAACAAAATAGAATTTAACATAAACCATAATTAAGTGAAAAAAACTAAAACAAAACTAGATGGAAGCATCGAAATTATCACGTCCACCAAGAGTGCTTTGGAGCGTGCAATTTTTTGTTTCACCATCCTAGGCAGCACTCGTGTCGAGATTGGCATTTTTCTATAACTATTCTTACCTTCTTGGTTGTTTTCTTTTATAATACCCAAGTTTTAAACCTCCTTTGCTTCGCTATGCAACTGTTCTATCAAAAATCACCTCGGCTCTGTGTGGTCATCATGTCTTTTGTCGAACCTTCCAAGCTTTGTTTGGACTCCATTGCTGAGGGAATCCTTGTTGGTAAGGGTTTCCTCCTATTCTTCTACAAATTTGAAGGTGAAGACCTTGAAGTTACTTTGGTTTTCATGGATACCTAGGAAAATGGTCAGGTTACTATCTACAACAAGACCTATGTCCTCGATATCAAAATGCTTGTTGAATTAACTGGACAACAACCTAAAGGAAGATCAATTAAGAGGGAGAAGCACAATTGGGATGCTAAATTGAAGAACGTTAGGGACAAGGAGCTCTATAGAAGGACTCATCTGGGCATGTGGCATGATGAGTTACCTTTTCCATGGGGCAGTGTCCTCAAGCCTATTATGGAGTATGTGACTGTGGATGATCCTAACAAGCCTCTTTGTAGTTTTCACTTTTCCTTTTACAATCATTTCTATGATGTAAGTGTAGTCAATATACCTCAGTTCATTTTTAATTTTGTTAACCATACCATTGAGCACTATAGGGAACTAAATGGATCTAAATTGCTTGTCCATCGTGGCCTTTTCAATGTCATGTTCAAACATTGGTTAATTCACTGTGCTGAAGGCATTGTTATGAGTCCTCCACCCAAAACCAAATAGAGTTCGCTGAAACCCAGTTCTTCCCAAACCATATCCCAATCCTCTTGCACTCCAAGGTTGTCCACAAAAAAGCAAAAAAAAATTGAGAATGTCCGCGAACTAAAGAAGATAACAAGAAGTGCTTCACCTGAACCTAAAATCGAGCCCAAAAAAAACCCTTACACTCCTCTATGTGACTAAGGAACAAAACCAAGTAGAAAGAGTCTCTGGTCATTGAGTACAATAGGAGGACAAGGACAACCCTGATCGTTGCATGCAGGTATTTATCATCAAGTTCGTGACTAATTTCATTACCCATTTGAGTGATCTACATAATGCTCTCAACCTATGGTTTTTTAGAAAGCCATTTACTGATGGTGTGGAAGGATCTCCCACTAAAAATTAAAATGAGGCAGTTATCAAGTCTGATAATATCCCTACCAAAGATAACACTACTAATATGGATGCTTTAAATATTGAACTACAATATGTTGATGCCAATCTTGGTATTAAGGGTTAATTGTTCCCACTTCAGTCTGATGGGCTGGTGTTCAAGAATTTTGTTGATTAATGTTCTTTGTGGGTTTTTGTTCAATCTGTTTTACCTGAACTTTTTGTTCCTGTTATTGGCTGAGGATAGTCTTAATGTTGATTCCTTGAAGGATGGTCTTTAGTTTGCTTTCTCTATTTTTTGCTCTTTTGGCATGTGATGCCATTTTGTTTACAGATTTTGGGGCCCTATCAAAACCCGTCTTATATATAATTTTTAATATCTTTAACCGATCAAAAAAATAAAAAATAAACTAGATGGAAGCAATTTGCATAATTGAATAAAAATAGAGTAAGACTAGAACAAAAATCAAATTAAAAATAATCTTAATTGTCATACTTAACACATAGGAATGTTATTATATTTTTTGTAATAAATGACAAAATAAATCAATAAATAAAACCTATAGCTATGCTAAAATTCCTTCCATTTTTCTAGAGAGTGGGCCCTATGGATGATTTTTGTGTTTCCTCACCCACCTAGATATTTTTGTAACAAGATGATAAAAAGCTATGAAAAAAAATATTTGAGCAAGTATGGTAGTAGTTGGATGTACTCTGCTTAAGTGGCAAAAGGCAAGTAGAGCCATTTGCAGATAAGTATGAGAAATAAGGTAAGAGTTTCTAAAAATTTAGAAAATTTGCATAAGGATGAAACCAAGCACGACATCGTGATATGTCTCGACATCGCAGTCATGAAGGCTTGGAAATACCAAAGGCAAAAAAGTGTCATGACATCACAACATGTCTCTACATCACAGTTTCAAAGGCTTGGTAATTTCAAAGGTAGAAAAATGTTGTGATATTACATGTCTCCATGTCGTAATCGCAAAAGCTTAGGAAGCTCAAAGACAAAAAAGTGGTGTGACATCACAACATGTCACCATATTACAATCACAAAGGCTTGGGAAGCTCAAAGGTAAAAAAGTGTTACATCACGTCATGTCTCCACATTGTAGTTGTGAAGGTTTAGGAAGTCCAAAGGTAGAAAAGTGTTGTGACATCATGACATTTCTCCATGTCGTGATCGCAAAGGCTTGGGAAGTTCAAAGGTGGAAAAGAGTTGTGACATCACAACATATCTCCATGTCACAATCATGAAGGATTTGGAAGCTCAAATATAGAAAATTATCATGATATAACGACATGTCTCCACATAACAGTTGTGAAGGCTTGGAAAGCTCGAAGGCAAAAAAGAGTCGTGACATCATGATATGTCTCCACGTCGTGATTGTGATATCTTGTAAAAGATAGAATATTTAGAGGACTTTTAGCCCACCATGTTTTCTATAGATCCATGATGAGAAATTGTTTCAAGAATGAGGAATGGACCAGATTTAAGTTCACTTACACTACTTTCCCACATGCAGGTGATAGTTGATCTACAGTCAAAAATCAAGTATATTATCCTATTTTAGATCTACAGTGCTACATGGTGTTTTGCCATCCTGGTCCACTAATACTTTTTGTAACAATTTTTCAAACCATAAACTCTCTTGTAATTCAAAATAATAAACCAGATAAATATTATAAATAAGAGCAATGGCTTCTTTTGAAAAGGTTGGCTCTTAGGTGTTTACAAGTTACATGTATGAAACATTTTGAAGAGAACAATACAACTTAGACTTTTGTTTGGCCTCTGGTTCATTCATTTCGTAAATCATGTATGTATAAGTGATTGATTTTTTTTTATTTAGTTGGAAAAATGTGTATGGCATTAATTCTCTTTTCTGGATTTTTGCATATGCTCATTTTCTAGTTATGGAATTTACAATCTACTAGACTGAAAACTGATTAAATATGTTGTTCTATAATTCATAAAATTGGTTGGTTTATTAGGAAGTTTGAATATTTCCTATATTTCATTATATTTTTATGATTCTTGATTTTTCTTAATCTTTACCATCTTAAGTTCTAGCTTTAGCTGCATTTACTTCTTTCTGCACCCTTTTCTCCCCATTGTAGAATTTAGCTAGTTAGATTCATGCGAGAGCCAGCCTTCTCAAGAGATTGACCCTGTTAAGCTCTGAAGCTTGACCGATCATTCAATGTTGGTAAATTCTTTACATGTATATTTTACCTTAGGAAAATTTTAGACCAACAATTTTTGGTATGCCCGATGGGACCCAAGTCCCACCATTTTTGTTAAACAGAGTTCGATGATACTCTATTTTGTGACATTTATTAAGTTACTTGGTGACTCTGCTACAAATGTAATTCATATCTATGATAGGTTACCTTTAAAAATCTAGTTAGATCTTACTTTTCTTTGAGGACTCAATATTTGATGAGCAGTCTTGACCTCATCAATGGAGAAATTATGCTCATCTGGTGACTCCTACCTAAGGGAAGAATCCAAGAATTTTGAAGATATCAATGTCACACCAAGGATCCATGGCTCAACAACATTATCCTTGGTGGAATGAAATAGGACCACTTAATATGTCGTATCTACATGAAATTCCCAAGGCCGCTCTAAGGACTTTACCAAGCTTTTATGGAACAAAAGAGACTACATTTGAACATTGTCATGACGTAGCTTTCCTAGCTACTATTAATAAATGAAGATGTGATGATCAGGCTTCTCACTCTCTCTCAAAGGAAAGGTATTTTTGGTACAAATCATTGGAAAATAGAAGCATCTACACATGGTATAATTCTATGGACATTTGATGACTTTGGAGACCCTTTTTTGTTGCTTACTCAACTCTCGTTTGTTAGAAAATTACCTCATGAAAGTATTTATGACTTCAATGTCTAATTTAAAATAATTTGGAGAATAATTCTTTATGATTTTTAGCCATCCCTAGCCTAGGCATCCTGTATTATATCCATGTCTTTCAATCTTATATAAGTATTTTCATCTAGCAATCTAGAGAAAATATATTCTTGAAAATTTCCAAAGAGGCCATGCACGCTAAAAATATATTGATCCAATCAGGAAAATGCCTCCTAGAGAAATTACTCCTCTCCAACATTTCATAATTTCATTTCATGTCTCATCCCCTAAGGAGTTCAGATCACACCCATATCAAATAATAGAGGGTAATATTCCTACCAATCCTCATTTGAATGGGCATCAAATAGAGCAGGAGTTGAAGGTAATAATTTAGACGGTAGTTGAAGAAGTTTGAAATATGGAAATATAGCTCTTAGAGGACAAAATATGAGACCTCAATAACTATGGTCAAGTTACACAACTTCACCAACACAACTTTTTTCAACTAACAGCAGATGTGAGGACAAGTACAGAAAAAAGGGTACAAAACATGGTTATTCAGGTATATCTTCTTGCATGCATGTGCTTGTATCTTCTTGGATTACCTATTGCATATATAGTCAAGGATTCATGATGGTATACAAATTAAAAATCTAGATAGGATAATTTTTTATTTTCTAGGTGATTGATGTAAGAAGACCCTCTCTTATCCCATATTGTACACTAACTATTCTTATTAAAATTTGCATGACCCAACTATTATGAATTCTCTTATCTTCATCTCATAATATTTTACATATTCCAAATATTCCATACCTCTACCCTTCCATGTGACTAATACTATGAGGTTTGCAAGTGTTGAAAAATTATATTTTTTCTAACTTGTCCCTTCATGTACATAATGGATTATTCCTCCTAACTCAACTAGGGGTAAATCCATTATCACATGACTTCTAATTCAATCATAAAGTCCTCTATAGGCAATTCATCACCATTTTGCATATCTCACAAGTCTTCTTGTAAATTTGTTGATGAGACAAATCTACAAGTAGGAGTCTTATGTGATATTTGTCTATTGGAAAAGCAAAATCCCTTTAGACATTTGTTTAAATAAAAATCCTTCAATCAAAATTCTTATGCAACATTTTTTTGTAAATAACATTAAATTCCTTTACACATTTTTTTAAAGGTACATCCATTATCAAAAGTCTTATATGATATTGATGGCTTTTTAAGCCTTATACTACCATAAAATATTATAGGTTATATCACATAGTTCCCAATATAAAATAACCACAATATATAAATATCAAGATAATAATATGAGTAGAATAATATGAGAAAATTAATATGTATATCAAGGCTTATAATAAATCAAATAATATTTAATTATATGTTGAAATATAAATGTAAATAGCCTAAATCATTCATGTATTATGCATGAAGAACAACTTACAATATTAATTGCTCAAAATGTATACAAGATTTATTACTCCACTTCCTCTTATAAATAGATGATCATATCTCTTAAATGTCTTCCATGTGATATCTTTTATGGAGCATTACCTCCATAATATAGCCATAGTAGTGTGACTCTTTGGATACTTGACTATTTCTCTCCATATGCCAAGTCTCATGACTCTTGGCTTATCTACTTGCCACTTGCATACTTGATGAACACTTGACTCTATAATACTTGCACACCTTTACATGACTCTTACACTTCTACTTGCACTCTCTAATCTAGAATACTTGTGCACATATTTACATTACATATTTGTACTCTTGCATATAAGACACTTGTGCATATTTACTCAACCTACACTTGCACTCTAACTCACATGACACTTGTGCATTTCCTACACATTCACACTTACATAAAGAGGGAAATATAAATCAAACTCTAATCTATTATCTACAAATGTACCATGAGGGTACCATGGGGGTACCTCAAGCATGTACCAAATAATGTAATATACTCCAATACCCCTTCCATTACATTATTTGGTTATTGAAGACTTTAGTCTTCAATCATGGTCTTCATATTTAAGTGTTATTAAACCTCTACTCGAGATTCATCTTTAGTCAGCCTCTTTTAGATCAATATTTGAATCTACAGTATATGGTTCTTATTTGACTTTGGACTCAAATCTTCTATTAAATTTCCTTGTGTGATTTCTTCTATTTTTCTTATTTTCTCTTTTCTTCTTCATTTTTTATTGTGATGTATCTAATGATGTAGCTTCTAAATATTGAGTTAGTAAATCATCACAATTATACATATTTTATTTCAATGATTCCTCGTTGAATCTAACATAAGATTCATTGAAGTTGAATATGTCATTTTATTTTCTTGTTTCTTTTCTTTAAAAATCTCAAAACTAAGTAATGATAAGTACATCATTAAGCATAGTTGTAAGCTTACTGCAGTGGTAAGGACTTTGGTCTCTCTTTGAGAGGCCTAAGGTTTAAACCCTACTTAGTATGAGGGGACCCGAACCCCTCATAAAAACCTATGTAAACTCATTAAAATATTTTAGCTGCAAGCTTACTGTAGTGGTAAGGGCTTTGGCTTCTCTTTGAGTAGTACAAGGTTGAAACCCCACTCAGTATGAGGGGATCGGGACCCCTCATAAAACTCGTGTAAACTCATTGAAAAAATTTCATCAGTAAACATTCTTCTGAAGAAAGTATAATGGTGTTTTGTGAATTCCACCATGTTCTAAAAAGTTTTTCATGAAGATAGCTTATAAGAGTTGTGAATATTTCCTATTTTATATATTTTATAAATAAACATAATTTCTCTTTCAAAACATTAGTTTATTTTTTTCCATCAAAATCATCTATCAAATTTTGAGAATAAAACTTAATTTTATGCACCATTTTTTCACTATCCTCATTGAATGCATTTTTAATCATTGCTTCCTTTTTTTCACTATCCGCATTCAATGATTTATTTTATTTTTTTAAGTAGTAATAATTATATCTTCCTAGATTCAAATATGAATTTTGCTAATTGATTCCTTTGAAGTAGAAAACCTTATGACTCCCTAATAAATAAATAAATAACAAATATAAATTTTGCAATTTTTATTTTCTAACCTTTGATGTAGAAAACCTTTTAAATTCAAAATTAAAATTGTAAAACTTCAAAAAAAATTACTAAAATTTTCAATTTCATTTTTTCTCAAAAATTGAAAATACTTTAGAATAAAAGTTTCTATCAAAAATAACTTTAACCAAAAATAAATAAAATAACTAAAGTAGAAATCCTTATCACTCCACATTTTTCAAAATTAAAAAAACTTAAATAACTTTTCAAAAACTTTAAAATAAACCTTATAACTCCTAAACTTCTAATTTATCAAATATTTCTTACTACCTCCTTATAACTCCTACTAAGTAAATAAAAAGAGCAATGCATACCTTATCTTCACATTAGGTGCTTCAAAAATTCTCTTCGAAGGTGGTTTTAATCAATGGTCATTCTCAAACTCCTCTTTGAGCAAAATAATCGACGTTCGCTCTTAAACTCCTCTTTGACCAAACAATGCTTACTCTTAAACTTCTCTTTAGCCAGATTAATCAATTCTCTTCATAACCCTAAATTGTTTCTACACCAATGTCTTCTTGTAAGATGCTCACTTCCAAACATTAAATACCAAGTGTTACTATGTACTTAATTCACTCTAGTTCCTACTAAATTCTGAGTCTATTTCATCAAATGCTTATGTTACAAAGACACTACTTCTAATTATTCCTTTCATTACGCTAAGCACAAACGTTATTGATTGTGCTTCTATTACTCCAAGAATGAATATTATTGTTGTTGTCTCTTTGGCTCGCTTGAATCTTGAGACACTTGAACTTCTTCTTGATTACTATGGATTGTTGTTACTTGTACCTCCAGCTTGCATTTATAATGGTATTACTCTAATTTTAAACTCCTTAGCTACTGTAAACATTAATTTACAACCTTGAGTACTCTGATTTTACTTGACTTAACTCCTTGTTTTAATATGAAACACAACTCATTCTCTACTATACTATTCTAGCCTACTTTTAGATGTTATGATCCTCTAGTTTACTGGTAGATGATGCTAGACCCTTGTATTTCTCTATCCTATTGTTGGACAATGCTAGGCCTCTATAAGGCTCATATAGCTTATTTTTTGTTGTAAGGATAAGGTAATACATTATTCACCACTTCTAAAACATTGTTAGGCTCTAGTTAGTTATCTTTAATCTCCTTTATCTTACTATTGAGCTTTGCTTGTCCTTTGCTGCTAACACATAGGTGTGCAATCCAAATGAAGATAGAATACTATTGGAAAGAAGATACTTAGGATTTTATGTATCTCATAGACCACTTAATGTGCGGCTCTTCTTATTTACACATAGAACTATTATGTGCTTTAGTATATTGAACTTATTTCTTTTTTCTTGCTCTATATTCTCTTTTTTTTTTTTTTTTTTGTAATAATATCTATTAAACTCTTCTTGGATTCTTGAGCTAAATCTTTATAAGAGCTCCATTTCTTTCACTATAATGTCTTCTTTCTCCCTATTGACTTTTGTGGCCAATATCAAGGTCTATATGATCTATATATTTTTCTTTCTTCTAATTTCTTCCTATAATGACCTCTTGGACTAATATCAAGGTCTATATGACTTTATGACCTAAATCTCTTTCTTATCAACTCCTTTCTATAATGGCCTTTTAAGACTATATCAAGGTCAATATGACCTGAATATTCTTTCTCTTTACCATTTTTTTTAGGAATATTTAAATTCTTCTCAATCCATTGCAACTTTTAATTCTTTTGTACTTTGCACTTAGAATCTAAAATTCTTCTCTATCCTTTGTAGGAAACTTCTCACACTTCTATATCTTGATCTCTATTGCAACTTTTTCTTTGAAATATATAATATCTTAGGTTGCACATAAGAACTCAATATGATTATCCTTCTTACTAAAGAATCCAATATAATTTCAAGACGACTTTGAATATCCTTAAATATTAAACTTTCTTTAAAAAATTCAATGTCAAGGGTTGGTTATGTCCCTGAATGATCAAATATCTCAAATTTGATTCACCTTTCAATCAATATAGCTAAGTCATACGATTGGATTATTATTCTTCAACTATGGAAAGACCCTAGAATTTCTACTCAATATGATCTTTAGAGTTCAAGGATCACTGCCTTTAAAGTAGATAGACTCTTAATCAACCTTGTAAAATATGGACACGATCAATTTATAATAGTGGCTAAAACAAACTCTATCAATCTGGATAGAGTCAGGTGGTAGCTTTGATACCACTGATGGATTTTTAAGCCTTATACTATCATATAATATCATAGGTTATATCACATAGCACCCAATATAAAATCGTCACCATATGTAAAGATAAGGATAATAATAAGAGTAGAATGATATGAGCAAATTAATATGTATATCAAGGATTATAATAACATTCAATTATATGCTAAAATATGAATGTAAAAAGCTTGAATCATTCATGTACAATGCATGAATAACAACTTACAATATTAATTGCACAAAATGTATACAAGTTTTATTACTTCACTATTTTTTATAAACGGATTATCAAAACTCTAAAATATCTTCGATATAATATATTCTATGGCGAATTTACTCTATAATATAGCCATAGTAGTGTGAATATTTTGGTTCTTGATCATTGATATCCATGTGCCATGTCTCATAACTCTTGGCCTATCTACTTACCACTTGCATACTTGATGAACACTTGACTTTACAATAATTGCTGACATTTACATGACTCTTACACTTGTACTTGCACTCTCTAATCTAGGACAATTGTGCACATCTTTACATTACATATTTGCACTCTTGCATAAAAAACACTTGTGCACATTTACTTAACCTACACTTGCACTCTAACTCACATGGCACTTGTGAATTTCCTGCACATTCACACTTACATAAAGAGGGAAATATAAATCACACTCTAAACCATAATATATTATTTATAAATTTACCATGAAGGTACCGTGGGGTTATAATAAGCATGCACCAAATAATATAATATACTCCAATGGATATTTGTCTATATGTAAATCAAAAGTCATTTAGATATTTATTTTAAGGTAAATCAATCAGCAAAAAAATTCCATGATATTTATCTTTAGGCAAAGAAAAAGTACTATAAACATTTGTTTAAAGGAAATCCATCATCAGACGTCCTATATGATATTTGTCTATAGGTAAGGTAGAAGTCCTTAAGATATTTTTTGAAGGCAAATCCATCAATGGAAGTCCTCTATGACATTTATCTATAGGTAAAATAGAAGTCCTTTAGACATTTTTTTAAAGGTAAATCCATCATGAAAAGTCCTATATTATGTTTTTCTATATAAAAAATAAAAGGCTTTTAGACATTTATTTAAAGTCAAAATGATCATTAGAATTCCTATATGACATTTAGCTACAATCAGGGCAAATTGCTTTTGCTTCATTTATTTAAAGTCAAAATGTTCATTAGAATTCCTATATGGCATTTAGCTACAAGCAAAGCAAATGACAATTGAAGCAAAAGCCCTTTAAGCATTTTATTAAATATAAATATATCACAAAAAGTCCTCTATTATGTTTGTCTAGGAGTAGGAAAATATTTATTTGTATTATAGCTAAAGTCCCCCTAGGAAAATATTTATCTTTATCATAGCTAAAGTTCCATTGGAAAAAATTTTGTTGTGAATAGTGTAATATTAATTTTCTTTTAAAGTAATATAAAGTCACTTTTCAACAAAAAAAGTCTCCTTGGAAAAATATTTATATGTATATAGCTTGTATTATAGCAATACCTCATGAAATTATCTAAAGTCCCCTTGGGAAAATATTTATTTATATATATCTTGTACTATAGAAATACCTTATGACATTATCTAAAGTCCTCTTGAGAAAATAAGTATCTTTATCATTGCAATGCCTTGTCTAATTATTTCACATCCCCTTGGGCAGATATTTATCTATATATAGCTTGTATTGCAGCAATACCTCATGGAATTATCTAAAGTCCTCCTAGGTAAATATGTATCTAAAGTACCCCTATGCAAATCTTTGTTTGTATATGGCTTGTATTATAGCAATGCCTCATGGAATTTTCTAAATTTTCCTTGGAAAAATCTTTGCTTGTATCATAGTTAAATTTCCCCTAAGAAAGTATTTATATGTATATATTGTATGTCATAGTAATGCCTCACGATATTATCTAAAGTCACCCTAGGTAAATCTTTATCTATATCATAGCTAAAGTTTCCCTAGAAAAATATTTATTTATTTTCATTGCTAAAGTTTCCTTGGGAAAATATTAATTTGTGTATAACTTATATTATAACAATGTCTCATGGCATTATCTAAATTCTATGATACAAATATTTATTTGTATCATAGCTTGTGTTATAGAAATGTCTCATGGCATTATCTAAAGTCCCCTTGTGCATGTCTCTTTTGTATCACATCTTGTATTATAGCAATGCCTTATGGTATTACCTAAAGTCCCCTTAGGATATAATTTTTATACATAGTTGTATTATATTTATAAACATAAAATTTAAAATCAACCTTCCATATAGCAAATACTCAATATCTAAATTTAATTCCTCACATCACATAATTATCCTACTATTATCATCAACTAAGTCCTAAAACACATTATCATTATGTATCCCCATCATAAAACAAAATCCAACATAAATCATCATAATTTAATACAAGTCATTTCATCCATCATGAGCTAAATCAAATAGAAAAATAATCATCATAGCAACATCCAAAATGAAATATATATCTCAATCTCTCATCACTACACTAGTGTCTATCATGGTCAAGTTTCCTTGACCAAACTTAATTTTTCTCTGAAACTTGACAGGATACACTAGGGTATGATGATATTTAATGCTATCCAAAAGGTAAAATTTAACAGCATTGAAAATCAATAAATAAAAATCATTAGTCATCTTGCATCACAAATTCTACGCAGCACAAATTTGTCTATCTCAAAATTGGGGTATGAAGGTCAATTTTTGAGCATTAACCACTTGATAAATGTCTCAAAAAGAGGAAATATAGATACCAATTATAAGTGCATCATAAAAGTATCCAAAACTAATCAAAATCTTCATCAACTACCAACCAAGCATCCAAATCAAGTCAATTATCTCAAAACTCAATCTAGGAGTGTTTATTGCACCAAATTGAGATTGAATTGATAGTGTTGGTGGTGCTTCTTCTTCTTGGTAGTGCCTTTACAAAAATTTCATATTTTCGTCATTTCTTACACAATCTACCCAACAATAATCATTTTGGAACTAATTCTAGGATTTTTAAGAACTTTCTAATAAAAATAAGCTCATTCACATAAATACTGTACTAGTAACAAAAATTTATGAAAGAATAAAATATTGCAATACGAAATGTAAATGCAAAATTATAACAATCTCACAAATCACAACACAAAATCATAGGCCTCTTCGAGGGGGAAAGCTCCTTCAATAATTTCATTCAATATGAAAAAATATATATTCATTTATGGGCTCTTGTCTTTTAAATATACACTTCACACAACCCTAACCTAATGCTCAAGAGTTGGCTTACATGCAAAGTGCCACTCAAGCTAAAATATTCTACCAAACATCAATTAAATTCTTGATAACGGTTACATGAAATAGCCCCACTTGTCTAGGCACCTAATTTGCCATATACCATTACAAAATATCATTATAAATGGGTTCCCACGTTGGAAGGGGGTCATTACATAATAATATAAGAATTACAAAATTTAGTGTTAGGATTGGGTTCTAACATGCTCTTCCCTTTCAAAAAGTTTTATCCTCAAAGCTGGAGTTGAGAAAACTAGTGTTGTGGCTATTGGAGAGACTCCCAAGTGGCATCCAGTTGTATTCCACTCCATTGAACAAGAACCTCCATGATGACATAGTTTCAAAGAGTGCATGATCTACGATTCAAAAGTTGTTCAGGCTTGAGCAAGATGGAACCCTCTTCATCCAATTCTAGTAAAATAGATTGAACATATACTTGAGTACCCATGACCTTCTTGAGAGAGAAGATATGAAATATGGGATGGAGCTTTTATGTGGTTGGGAAGGCCAATTTATAGGTTGTTGCACCAATCTACTGTAAGACCTAGTAGGGTCCATAGTATTTGGTAGCTATTTTTTGGCATATACAAAGCTGGAGTGAGGATTGTTTATATGGCTACATGTGGAGAAAAACTATATCTCCTACTTCAAATATACACTCAAAATGGTTATGATCAACTTATTGGCACATACAATTCTAGGCCAATAACAAATTTATCTTCAATTGATGGATTATTGCAGCATGCTGGCTGAGTGTAGTGTCAATAGCATTAACCTTGGATCTTCTTGGAATGTAGGAGTAGGGTGTTTATGGAGGAATGGAGGATGATTGTAAACTATTTTAATTGAATAACACAAGCTTATACTGAGAGGGGGGGGTGAACAGTATAAGACATAACCAATTAACAATTTTAACTTTAAATAACAGAGGCATCAACACAGCATTAATCAAGACAAAAAGCATCACACATTGAAGACTCATTTTAAGGTGGTTCACCCAGAATGGTTGGGCTACATCCACGGATAAAATCTTTCACTAAATTTTATCAATCAATTTTTGGGAAAAACCTTTCCCGATTACAAAGTTTATGGGCACCAACCCAAAGGAGACACCAATCCCCTAGCTCTGTTCTAGCTGGTGATCCTCTAGAAAACCTCTACCTCCGCTGCCCTTAGAAAATGGAACTCTATCCATAGAAGACACCTGTCCTCCCTGCTCTAGCTAGAGACCTCTGTCCTCAACTCTATCACCTCCAAAGCTGGTCCTTGAATTTGCACTAAACACAGTCCTTCGGTCTAGCACAAATGTCCTCTTTCGTCTTTGCCTGTTGCGCTTACTACGCCCTCTGCTTTCTTTGCACAAAATACAGCAGCATTGTCTTTGTGCACTCTGATTCCTTGCGATCTCTCTCACTTAGACGATTCGAAAGAAATGCACTCTGTACTCGACGATCAAACTTCTCCCCCGCACTCTATCTATGAAAGTCACACTTTGAACACACACTCCGATCGATGCTTAACTCTCCAAGCAGCCCTCCTTTTATACTAACACTTTCAAGATTAAAACCTTGATCTTAGTCGGCTGCACACCCTAAACTATGTCGACTGCAAACCCTAAACTTCGTCGGCCCAAATTTAACTTTGTCGGCTTCACTGCCTCTGCAACTCCTCTATAGCTTCTATCGTGAAACTACATGTCGTGATATCATGACACCTTTGCAACTAAACACTATCTTATGGCTTTTGTCATGATATTGTGACACTTTCTGCTTCTGCTGACGTCATCTTCACTCCTATTGTGAAATTGTGACCCTTCTATCTTCATGGCCTTCTTCTCTACTTTTGTCATGAAATAATGACACTTCTACCTCTGCTAATTTCATCTTCAATTTTGTCATGAAATCATGACACTTTCTCCAATTGAATGTTGCCATCTCAACCTATCGTGAAATCGTGACACTTTCTACATCCGTACGATTTCTTTGCAGCCTGTCACGAAATCATGACGCTTTCAGCTTTTGACTCTTCCCTTTGCTGCATGTCGCAAAATCATGACAGTTCTTACTTTGAGTTTTGCAGCATGTCACGAAATCGTGACAGTTCTCACTTTGACTTCTGTAGCATGTCGCAAAATCATGACACTTTCTCTTGCTACTTTCTCTCTCTTTGAACTTGTCGTGAAATCACAAAAATTCACACTACGGACTCTCTTTTTAGCATTATGTCATGAAATCATGACACTTTTTCTTTTGGACTCTCTCTTCTGCATTATGTCGTGAAATCGCGACACTTTTCCTTTTGGACTCTCTCTCCTGCAACATGTCACGAAATTGTGACACTTTTTCGTTCATACAATCTTCTTTGCAATATGTCACGAAATCATGACACTTTTCCTTCTCTTCCTTCCTACACTTTTAGAGTCATGAAAATTCGACATGTCACAAAATCGTGACACTTTCCACCTTGCTCTTCTTCTCTGCCAACATGTCTTGAAATCGCGACAGTTTTTCCTGCTTCTTCTCTCTCTTCCAACATGTTGCGAAATCACGACAGTTTTGCCAGCTCTTTATTTCTCCTCAAACATGTCGCAAAATCATGACAGTTTTTCCAGCACTTTCTCTCTCCTCTAACATGTCACAAAATCGCAACAGTTTTTCTTGCCTGCTGCATACCTTTTCTTACTTGTCTTTTTATTTGATCTTTTGCAAAAGGGCTACTATGATCTTCCTAGAAACTCACTGTCCATGCTCTGAATAATCTGACATTAAATCAAATTCCTTCAAGAGATTCTTGACATCAATGACAACTTCTACATTTGAGCAAAGGCAATGGACCCAAGGTACCCAAAATTGCCAACAATCTCCCCCTTTGTCATTGATGGCAACCCTTCACTAAAAACTCATCTCAAGAGCCAAAACTAAAACCAACTATGCTAACAACTGAGAATCTGCCTTTGAAGTTTTGTTCCCCCTGACTTGAAGCTCTTCTCTTCACTTGAAGCTCTCCCCCTTACTCATATCTCTCCCCCTTTGTCATCAATGGCAAAGGGTCACCTTTGGGGCTCGGGACTAAGAATGAGCCTCTTAGCTTTGTCCCTCCCCCACCTCCTGATGAGGTGATTAATTCTAGGGTGGGAGTACAACTCCCAATTTCTCCCTTAGATACTCAAACGTATCTCTTGGAAGAGGTTTGGTGAAGATATCTACAATCTGCTCTTTAGTAGGCACATACTCTAGCTTGACCTGCTTGTCTTGCACTTTCTCCCTTAGAAAGTGATACTTGATGGAAATATGCTTTGTCCTTGAGTGCATTATTGGATTTTTGGAAATACTTATGGCACTCGTATTATCACAAAATATGGATATGGGTTGTTCATGCTTGTTATAATCACAATGACACTGATAGGGGGGGTGAATCAGTGTGTTCTTTAAAAACTTAAAAGCAATTTAGACTTTTAAATAAACTGCAGCAGATTAAAACAGAAATAATAAAAGTACTAAGAGCATCACACATAACACGGCATTTTAACGAGGTTCACCGATGTGGCTACTCCTCAAAAAGACTGCTTGGACTACCATCCAAATCCAGTCAAATGCAAAGCTACAACTTTACATAATCATTCACCAAAGACTAACCGGTAAGAGGCACCAACCTCTAAATTTTATCTCGCTACAATGAATGGAGCACCAACTCCAATTTTTCCAAATCCAACTAGAAAGAGGCACCAACCCCTTTTACCAAGCTACAACTTGGAGATAGTAATAAAAATTGCAGAATTAAACTGTCACCTCAATTTGCACGATCTGATGTTTTTCTTGCATTCTGCTGCTTGTCGGCATTCGGCTACTACTGTGAAAAATGATTTGCACTTTTTCAACCACTCCTCTATATCTCTCCCCGTTCTCTGTTGCAACTTCACAAAAATATTACTTCTACAGCAAACACACTGTCATTTCACACTCGAAACACGACTTCTGCATATCGCGTTCTTATCTTCTCTTTGCACCACTCACTCTGCTGCACCTTCCATGAAATCTCACTTCTACCATCTACGTATTTTTGCCTCGAACTTTAAACATGCCGTCTGCATATCGCTCTCTTTGTTCTCGATCGTCGATACGCACTCACTCACTATCTCATCGTTGCGATCTCTTTTCTTTAACTCCAAAGAACTATCACCGACTTACACTCTGCTGCACACGAACTTCATTTGCATATATCGCATCACGCCCACACCTCAACCTTGCAATAGTCCCACATTTTTATAGAAGAGAATATCCCATCAAAACATTCTCAAACACGTCGGCTGCAACCCTAATTAGGTCAACATGAAACCCTAGAATTTTTCGGTTGCTTAACCTTGCTTTGTCGACAGGAAACCCTAATCGATCCATTGCAAAACCCTAGCAAAGTCGGCTTTGAAAACAAGCCGGTGAACAGCCTTTAATTTAATTTTAAAATATTAATTTAAATTTTAAATAAATAAATAAAATTTAAACCGGATATTTAAAATTAAATATCTTCATCATCGGAGCACCTTTTTCAACAAAACGAAGAGCTAACTTGGGTTTTAAGAAAAACCCATTTCAAAACCGCCGACCATGGATTTAAACAAAACCTATAATTTAGTCTCGCCTTGGTTTTCACAAAAACCCTTCCGCTCTTTGACATCAATGACAACATCAACACTTGAGCAAGGGCAATGTACCCAAGGTACCCAAAATTGCCAACAATCTCCCCCTTTGTCATTGATGGCAACCCTTTACTAAAAACACATCTTCAAGAGCCAAAACTGAAATCAATCTCTTTGAAGTTTTGCTCCCCCTGACTTGAAGCTTTCCTCTTCACTTGAAGCTCTCCCCCTTACTCATATCTCTCCCCCTTTGTCATCAATTGCAAAGGGCCACCTTTGGGGCTCGAAACTAAGAATGAGCCTCTTAGCTTAGTCCCTCCCCCACCTCCTAATGAGGTGATTAATTTTGGGGTGGGAGTAAAACTCCCATTAGGCACTGATCAACATCAACGTCTATAACTTCCTTGTCGGGTCTTCTCTTGAACTCTTTGACCATATTCTTGTTCCTGTCATTGTTCTGATCCTTGGACCTGATCATGCCACCGTTCCTGTTCCTATATCCTAGAATTTCAACTCGCACCGTCCGACAAGTGTGACTTTTATTGTTGCACTTATAACAAGTAATAGTGTTGTTTCTTTTAGGCATACCTGTTCTTTGAATCCACATGTTCTGACTAAGCCAGTTCTGACTAAACCTGTTTTGACCAAGCCTGTTAGTGTGATGTTCTTTTGTTTTAAACGAAACTCGGTCTTGTTTACCCTTCCGACATGAAGCACACATACTATTTGCAGGTTTTTTAATGATTGGAATATCTCTCACCGCTTGTTTAGCGCTAATTCTTACCAGATTATCAAAACTTATGTGTCCAAGCCTCTTATGCCACAACCAGTTCTCTTCTTCTTGTCCCATGAAGCACATACCTTCTGAAAACTCTGAGAGTGTGTACAGATTGCCAGACGTCCTTGAGCCGGTTGCTATTAATTTCTTGCTGTTTATTTTTCTGACTTCACAACCATGCTTCTTGAAAACTACTTCATGTCCTTTGTCACAGATTTGACTCACACTCAATAGATTATGTTTCAAACCATCCACATATAAAACTTCCTCTGACTTGATCTTTCCTTCACTAATTTTGACCGTTCCTTTACCTATTATTTTGGCTCCGTCATTGTTGCCAAATTTTATAGAACCACCCTCATACTTTTGTAGATTTTCAAATTTTTGTTTGTCACCTGTCATATGACTTGAGCAACCACTATCAAGAATCCAAGGAACATGTTTATTCTGAGCTCTAAAAGTTGTCTGCACTATTAAAGAATCATGTTCTTTCCTGAGCTATTCTTTTTGTTTCCATTCTATTTTAACTGTGGTATTGGGTTCTAGCTGTGACTTCCCCTTTTTAGAATTTTGCACATATCCTTCAGTATAAATTCTATTTTGTTTTGCTCTATATGGTTGAAATCTGCTTTCATGAGGTTGATATGAAACATACATACTACGACAATTTCTGGCAATATGACCAAAGTTGTGACACTTAAAACACTCTACTGCATAACTCATTAAAGGAGCAAACGCATTTCTACTAGTGAAACTTCTTGGACCTACGTTGTATTTGCAGTCAACAATTTTATGCCCATAAACATTACACTTGAAACAAAAACCATAGAAATAATGATTAAACCTGAAAGATGGTCTTGGCCAGGTTGTTGCCGGAGCCTTGGATCTTCTATTCTTTTGATGTGTGACCTTAGTAAAGCCATCATTGTCACCGCTATTTCAGTGTCCGGCATTATATCTTTCTTTTGCCTCGATTCTTGTCTTTGTTCTTTTCACTTTCAACATTTCTTGCTTTTGGTCCAGCTTGATGATTCTCCTTCGTAAAAGTCCGAGACCAAATTTGATACCTTTGGATCTTTGATCGCTCAGAATTTTGTCCAATTTCATCGAGCTTTCTTCATGTTTTACATGACAGTTGATTTTTCGATCCAGCTCTTGTATCTGTATTCGAAGACTCACATTTTCTTCTTCCAATTTGCTGCAGTGGTCTATCTTCATGGATACCTGTATTTCTAGATCTTCAGACATTTTCTTGTATTCTTCAGTCTATATTTTTAAACTGGCAATAATGTTGTTTGCATCCTTAAGTTTCCTTGACAATTTTTCATTCTTCTTTTTCTCCGATTCCCATTCCGTAAGGGCAGACACTAGCTCACCCTCTAAATCAACTTCAGCCTCAACTTCTTCAACTTCAGAGTTCATTCCTTCTGCCATTTTTGGTTCAATTTTCTCAACCATAGGAACTGAAACTGGCTGGGATGCCTTTTTGGATGAGGATCTATTCTTCTTAGCCATTGTGTACTAATCCAAGATCAACCCTGACTGATTTAGCCAAAATTGGGAACCTGGCTCTAATACCAATTGTTATAATCACAATGACACTGAGAGGGGGGGTGAATCAGTGTGTTCTTTAAAAACTTAAAAGCAATTTAGACTTTTAAATAAACTACAGCAGATTAAAACAGAAATAATAAAAGTACTAAGAGCATCACACATAACACGGCATTTTAACGAGGTTCACCGATGTGGCTACTCCTCAAAAAGACTGCTTGGACTACCATCCAAATCCAACCAAATGCAAAGCTACAACTTTACATAATCATTCACCAAAGACTAACCGGTAAGAGGCACCAACCTCTAAATTTTATCTCACTACAATGTAATGGAGCACCAACTCCAATTTTTCCAGCTCCAACTGGAAAGAGGCACCAACCCCTTTTACCAAGCTACAACTTGGAGATAGTAATAAAAATTGCAGAATTAAACTGTCACCTCAATTTGCACGATCTTCTATTTTTCTTGCGTTCTCCTGCTTGTCGACATTCGGCTACTGCTGTGAAAAATGATTCGCACTTTTTCAACCACTCCTCTATATCTCTCCGCGTTCTCTGCTGCAACTTCACAGAAATATTACTTCTACAGCCAACACACTGTCATTTCACACTCGAAACACGACTTCGCATACCGCGTTCTTATCTTCTCTTTGCACCACTCACTCTGCCGCACCTTCCATGAAATCTCACTTCTACCATCTGCGTATTTTTGCCTCGTACTTTAAACACGTCATCCGCATATCGCTCTCTTTGTTCTCGATCGTCGATACGCACTCACTCACTATCTCATCGCTGCGATCTCTTTTCTTTAACTCCAAAGAACTATCACCGACTTACACTCTGCTCGCACATGAACTTCATTCGCATATATCGCATCACGCCCACACCTCAACCTTGCAACAGATCCCGCATTTTTATAGAAGAGAATATCCCATCAAAACATTCTCAAACACGTCGGTCGCAACCCTAATTAGGTCAACATGAAACCCTAGAATTTTTCGGTTGCTTAACCTTGCTTTGTCAACAGGAAACCCTAATTGATCCATTGCAAAACCCTAGCAACGTCGGCTTTGAAAACAAGTCGGTGAACAGCTTTAATTTAATTTTAAAATATTAATTTAAATTTTAAATAAATAAATAAAATTTAAACTGGATATTTAAAATTAAATATCTTCATCATCGGAGCACCTTTTTCAACAAAACGAAGAGCTAACTTGGGTTTTAAGAAAAACCCATTTCAAAACTGCTGACCATGGATTTAAACAAAACCTATAATTTAGTCTACCTTGGTTTTCACAAAAACCCTTCCGCTCTTTGACATCAATGACAACATCAACACTTGAGCAAGGGCAATGTACCCAAGGTACCCAAAATTGCCAACAATGCTTGAATTTGAAATCCTCCAAGGTGGTTTTCATTCATAAAACCTGTGTACACCCAGCCACTGCTACTATGTATTCAGCCTTTGCTGTAGATAAGGAAACTGAAGGTTGTTTCTTACTTAGCCAAGAAACCAAACTCTTTTTCTAGAAAGAACGCTCCACCACTAGTGCTCTTCCTGTCATCAATATTGCCTGCCCAATCTGCATCTGAATAGGCCATGAGGGTGAAATCATCACCTTTGGGATACCAAAGACCAAAATCCATAATGCCCTTCAGATATCTAAATATCCTCTTAACTGCTGTAACATGAGAATCTTTTGGAGTTGCTTGAAATCTTGCTACTAACCCAACTACCTGCATGATATCTGGTCTGGTAGTCGTAACATATAATAAATTGCCAATCATTGATCTGTACAACCTCTGATCTGCCATTGGAGATTCATCGTATTTACTCATCTTGCACCCTATAATCATTGGAGTACATACAGGTTTGTTGTCCATCATCCCAAATTTTTCAACATTTCTTTGATATACTTTCTTTGAGAAAGAAATACACCGTCTTTTGATTGAGCAATATGAAGACCTAAAAAGAATGATAGCTCTCCAATCATAGACATCTCAAATTCCTTCTGCATGGTGTTAGCAAAAACTTTGCACATCTGAGTATTATTCCCCCCAAAAATAATATCATCAACATAGACAACCATAATCAACATATCATCACCTTCATTCTTAATATACAGATTGTTATCTGCCATGCCTTTCCTGAAGCCTTGCTCATGAAGATAACTGTCAAGTCTTGAGTACCATGCCCTTGGTGCTTGCTTTAACCCATATAAAGCCTTTTTCAGTTTACACACATAGTCTTATTGTTCTGTGAGAGACACTCCTTCTGGATGTTCTATGTAGACTTCTTCTACCAACACCCCATTTAGAAAAGCTAACTTTACATCCATTTGATATACCTTGAATGATTTGAAGCTTGAAAGGGCCAAAAACATTCTGATAGCTTCAAGACGAGCAACAGGAGTGAACGTCTCTTCGAAATCAACACCTTCTACTTGAGCATAACCTTTGCAGACTAACCTAGCTTTGTTTTTGACAATCTTTCCATCCTCATTGAGTTTATTTTTGAATATCCATTTTGTGCCAATGACATTCTTGTCCTTAGGTCTTGGAACAAAATCCCAAGTTTCACTTTTCTCTATTTGATTTAGCTCTTCATCCATCACTTTTACCCAAAATTTATCTGCACATGCTTCACTGAGATATTTTGGCTCAATCTGAGATAATAATGAAACATTTGTAGAATCATGTGAAGGTATGACTCTTATTCTTGTTTTCCTGCTGTTTGGATCACCAATGATCAAATCTTTGGGATGATGTTTCTGAACATATCGTGAAGGAGTTTTGGGAAGCAATTGTTGTGTTTCCTCTTCTTCATCTGAAACCTCTTTGAATTCTTCTTGACAAATTTCATCACTGAGTTTCTTGATTGGTTCTCTTATCCCTGTCTTTTCATCAACTATTACATTTTTGCTCTCTACGACTGTATACGTTCTTTTGTTGAAGCATCTATAGGCCTTGCTTCTACTGGAATATCCAAGAAAGATTCCCTCATCACACCTAGGATCAAACTTACTTAGATTTTGATCTTCCCTTCTGATGAAGCACTTACTCCCAAACACTTTGAAGTATTTTACTATAGCTGGTCTTCCTTTCCACAACTCATAAGGAGTTTTATGATAATTGACTCTAAGTTGGGCCTTGGTGATAATGTAGACTGTTGTACTAACTGCTTCTTTCCAAAATCCATCTGATATTTTTTACTCATTTAACATAGCTCTAGCCATATTTTCAACAGTTCTGTTTTTCCTTTCAACTACTCCATTTTGTTGAGGGGTTCTTGCTGCTGAATATTCTCTTTTGATTCCTTGTTGCTCACAGTATTCCACAAATTCATTTGAAGTGAACTCTCCTCCTCTATCTGATCTTAAGCATTTGATTCTCTTGTCAGTCTCATTTTCAATCATTTCTTTGAAAGCTTCAAATTTTTCTTTGAGAAACGTAACCCACGTCATTCTAGAATAATCATCTATAAACAACATGAAGTAGCTTTCTCCCTGAATGCTCTGAGTTTTGGTGGGGCCACATAAATCAGTATGAATAAGATCCAATGGTTTTGAAGAAGTGTACCCTTTTGATTTGAAACTGGTTCTGGTTTGTTTTCCATGTTGACAGGGACCGCAAATGATATTATGGGGCCTTTTTATTTTGGGCAAGTCTCTAACAGCTTCCTTGTTACTAATATTGACAAGATTATCAAAGCTCAAATGCCCCAATATTTTATGCCATAGCCAACTCTCATCTTCTTGAGTTAGAAAACACTTTTCCCTTTTTATCTCACTTAGCATGTAAAGATTGTTTGGAGTCCTTGTAGCACTCGCAATGAGTTTTCCATTTTTTTCTTTACTTATCTCACATTTATCTGAAAAGAAAGATACTATGTGCCCTTGATCACAAAGTTGACTCACACTTAGAATATTATGTCTTAGGCCTTCTACATGAAGCACATTTTCTGTTTTGGATTTCCCATCCAAACTAAGAGTCCCTTTACCACAGATTTTAGCTGACCTATTATCTCCAAAACTGACTGTTCCTTGGTTTGTTTGTTTTAAGACCAAATTTTTTTCCTTTTCACCAGTCATATGTTTTGAACAACCACTATCAAGATACCATTTTTCTACTTTGTCTTGAACATGAAAAGCAATTTGAACTATCATTGACTTAGATTTGATCTCATTTTTCTTTTTAGTGAAATCAAGGCTAGATCTATCCAAACTGCACATCCTTGCTGTATGCCCAAAATTCTTGCACTTGACACACATGAAATTTTTATTCATAAGAGATGCAAATGAGTTAACATTTTCCTTACTATGGCTATTCAAGGATTTATTGCAATGCATAGCTTTGTGACCAAAATTTTTGCAAGAAAAACAATAGCCATGGAAAGTATTATGTAACCTGTTTTGATGCCTTGGATGATTGTTCTTCTTGTGACCAACTGGAATCCACCACTCTTCAGGATGAAGATTGGTCTTGCTCGAAGACCCTATTTCATGAATAGTGATACCATCCTTCTTTTTCTTATCATACGAAGTATTCTGTCTGAGAGCCAATTTTTCCAACTTCATTCTAAGAGACATAACCTCTTCTTCTAGTTTCTCGCAATCAATTTTCTTTCCTTTTAAAGCCTCTGTCAGAACCTATTCAACCTTCTTTCTTTATTCAGCTAGAATTTTGAAGTCTATAACTCTTTGAGACAATCTTGATCTTGCAATCTCTTCTTCCTGAATTTGATGCTTGAGAACAAAATTTTCTTCCCTGAATTTCTCAAGCCTTTTTAAAACCAAGAAGAATTCACCTTTGAGATCGAACCCAACCTCTTCATTTCTTTCTGAATCTGTATGTTCCTTTGATAGATCCTTCTCCAAGCTGTTAGGCTTTTTCTGGAGAAACCCGCTCTAATACCAATTGAAGAACACAAGCTTCTACTGAGAGGGGGGTGAACAGTATAAGACATAACCAATTAACAATTTTAACTTTAAATAATAGAGGCATCAACACAGAATTAATCAAGATAGAAAGCATCACACATTGAAGACTCATTTTAACGTGGTTCACCTAGAATGGTTGGGCTACATCCATGGATAAAATCTTTCACTAAATTTTATCAATAAATTTTTGGGAAAAACATTTCCCAATTACAAAGTTTATGGGCACCAACCCAAAGGAGACACCAATCCCCTAGCTCTGTTCTGGCTGGTGATCCTCTAGAAAACCTCTACCTCCGCTGCCCTTAGCAAATGGAACTCTATCCACAGAAGACACCTATCCTCCCTGCTCTGGCTAGAGACCTCTGTCCTCAACTCTATCACCTCCAAAGCTGGTCCTCGAATTTGCACTAAACATAGTCCTTCGGTCTAGCACAAATGTCCTCTTTCATCTTTGCCTGTTGCGCTTACTACGCCCTCTGCTTTCTCTATGCAAAACACAGTAGCACCGTCTTCGTGCACTCTGATTCCTTGTGATCTCTCTCACTTAGATGATTCAAAAGAAATGCACTCTATACTCGGCGATCGAACTTCTCCCCCGCACTCTATCTGCAAAAGTCACACTTCAAACACACACATGATCGATGCTTAACTCTCCAAGTAGCCCTCCTTTTATACTAACACTTTCAAGATTAAAACCTTGATCTTAGTTGGCTGCACACCCTAAACTTTGTCGGCCCAAATTTAACTTTGTCGGCTTCACTGCCTCTGCAACTCCTCTGTAGCTTCTACTACGAAACTACAACATGTCGCGATATCATGACACCTTTGCAACCGAACACTATCTTATGGCTTTTGTCATGATATCGTGACACTTTCTGCTTTTGTTGATGTCATCTTCACTCCTATCGCAAAATCGTGACCCTTTTGTCTTCATGGCCTTCTTCTCTGCTTTTGTCGTGAAATCATGACACTTCTGCCTCTGCTAACGTCATCTTCAATTCTATCATGAAATTGTGACACTTTCTCCAACTAAATGCTGCCATCTCAACTTGTCATGAAATCATGACACTTTTTGCATCCATACGATTTCTTTGCAGCCTATCGCAAAATCATGATACTTTCAGCTTTCAACTCTTCCCTTTACTGCATGTCGCAAAATCGTGACAGTTCTTACTTCGAGTTTTGTAGCATGTCACGAAATCACGACAGTTCTCACTTCAACTTCTGTAGCATGTCACAAAATCATGACACTTTGTCTTGCTACTTTCTCTCTCTTTGAACTTGTCGCAAAATCGTGACAATTCACACTACGGACTCTCTTTTCAGCATTATGTTGTGAAATCGTGACACTTTTTCTTTTGGACTCTCTCTTTTGCATTATGTCATGAAATCGTGACACTTTTCCTTTTGGACTCTCTCTCCTGCAACATGTCACGAAATCGCAACACTTTTTTGTCCGTACAATCTTCTTTGCAATATGTCGTGAAATCACGACACTTTTCCTTCTTTGCCTTCCTGCACTTTTCGAGTCACAAAAATGCGACATGTCATGAAATCGCGACACTTTCCACCTTGCTCTTCTTCTCTGCCAACATGTCGCAAAATCGCAAAAGTTTTTTCTACTTCTTCTCTCTCTTCCAACATGTCACGAAATCACGATAGTTTTGCCAACTCTTTCTCTCTCCTCAAACATGTCGCGAAATCATGACAATTTTTCTAGCACTTTCTCTCTCCTCTAACATGTCGCGAAATTGCGACAATTTTTCTTGCCTGCTGTATACCTTTTCTTACTTGTCTTTTTCTTTGATCTTTTGTAAAAGGGCTACTATGATCTTCCTGGAAACTCGCTGTCCATGCTCTGAATAATCTGACATTAAATCAAATTCCTTCAAGAGCTTCTTGACATCAATGACAACTTCTACATTTGAGCAAAGGCAATGGACTCAAGGTACCCAAAAATTGCCAACATTAATAGGGGTAACCTTGGTCATAGTGTGATATGAAGTATTATACCACCATTCAACCAAGGGAAGCCACTTCACCCACTATGTAGGATGTTCAAAGATAAAGCAACGAAGGTAGATCTCCAAGCATTTGTTTACAATATTTATTTGACCATCCATTTGCAAATGATAGAATGAACTCATTTTGATTTGAGTCCCCTGTAACTTAAATAATTCTTGCCAAAAATTACTAGTGAAGGTAGGGTCTCAATTGGACACAATTTGATGTGGGCATGCCATGAAGGCAAAAAATGGAGTCCATAAATATTTGGGCTACTACTGAGGCTATGTAGGAATGGGAGAGGGAACAAAAATAAGTATACTTCATGAGATGATCCACTACCACCAAAACAATTTATTTGTCTCCTAACTTAGGTAACCCTTTAATAAAGTCCATGGGAATATTTATCCATATTTATTCTAGAATGGGTAAGGGTTGAAGAGTTCCATGGGAATGCATCGTTTCTCCTTTCCTTTTTTGGCATATGTCACATTATGCCATAAAATTTTAAATATCCTTATTCAGTCCCTTCTAGAAGAAAGTACGCTTAATCCTTTCATAAGTCTTGGGGAACCCAGAATGGCTCACAATTGGTGAGGCATGCATTTCCCTCAATATGAGTTCTTGTAGTTAAAATGTTTTGGGAACAACAAGGCGGTCAAGGTATTTCAAATCTTGTCCATCCCAAGTGTATCCTGAGCATGAAGTAGGCTCTATTTGAAATGTGGTGATAAAATTTTATATTCCATAGTCCTTGGTCATGTCCTCTCTAAGATAATTAATCTAATGAGGTATGGGTGAAGAGATAGCACATAACATACTTTGATCCTCAAAATAAGGGAGAGGGCATTAGACATAATGTTCTTTTCTTTTTTATATGTAATCTCATAGTCATAGCCCATTAATTTAGGGAACCACTTTTTTTGTTCAAGGGTGGCAACCCATTGCTCTAGGAAGTATTTGAGACTTTGGTGGTCTATTTTGATGGAAAAATGACACCCAATGAGATAGGGTCACCAGTGATTAACCACATGCAAAATAGCAAGCATCTCCTTTGTGTAACTAGATTTATCTAGATTTTAGCCCTAAAGTGCTTTACTAGTGAAGGCCAGTGGTCTTCCTTGTTTCATCAACATAGATCCTATCGCATTGCCCAAAGCATCACTTTCAATTACAAAAGGTTTTGAAAAATTAGGCATGTCCAACATGGGATTGATTGCATGCCATACTTTATGTTAAAGAAAGCCTCCTCAGCTAGTCCTGACCAAGTAAAATATTTCTTTTAACATGGTCATTAAAGGAACTGTTGGAAATATGAGCAGGTTTTGTTGTCATTGATGTCAAGAAGTCAGGATCAGTAAGCATCAGTTTCAGTGAGCAACATCAGTTTCAGTTTCCATATTCAATGCAAAAGAAAGATTGCTTCCAGGTGGTCAGATGAGGTCTAAAGGGCAAAAGGAAGGCCCAAGAAAATAATATTATAATATTTTATTATAATATTAAAGGTCTAAGGTCAAGACCTAGAGATTTAAATTAATTACAATAATTTCATTATAAATTAATTTATAATTTAATTTGATTAACTCTAAGAGTTATTAAGTTAATTATAAATTATTTATAATAAGTTAATTATAAATTAATTTATGATTTAATTTAAAACCCTAAAGGTTAGGGTTAAAAGGGCACAAATTTTAATTAATTCAAAATATTCGAATTAAATTGAATCGTCGACGTCATTGAGCATATGGCACTTTGCATATAATAAGGGGCAAACATTATGGCAAATATTATCCATGCGATCCATTTGACATAAGCAAATATCGTGCGCAAGACAAGGAAGAAGATCGTGTGTGTTTTAAAAGATTTTGAGAGGCAGAATATAGGATAACAAAGAGGGGAACTCACTCCACATTGCAAGGCATTGGGTAGCATGATTGGCAGCTAGAGGTTGTGCTAAGACGTTTTCTGGTGCAAGGTTGAGGGATCGATTCTCGTGGTCTTCATTTTTGCTAAGCGGAGGAAGTTTTTCATTGAATTTTGCACGGTCGGTGAAGGACAAAGGGAAGGCACTTGCCTTTCCCTTTGCATGGAGGCACGTAGCCCACGTGGTGGGCGCGCACTTGGCAAAGGTGCTCGGTAGGAAGAGGTTGCACGTTCGAAACCCATCGAGGCTCTTTTTGGTGGACTATAAGGTATGCACTCATAATTGCAAGGTTCCAAAAATTGCGGAAATTAATTTTTAATTTCTTAAAGGTTGTATAAAGTGGAAATTGCATATTATAAGGTTTTTGTGAGTTATACAAAGGGAGATAAAAGGATATGCATAGTGTTATTTTTGGGTGTTGATTTTTGAGTGCTTAGAGTTTATAAGAGGAGTAATAAGGTGTGCCAAGGGAGTTAGATATTTTTGTTAAAACAAAGTTAATAAAAATTGTATTGAAAGGAGAAATAAGGTTGAGTAAGTTTTTGATATTTTGACTTGGTGAAATATTTTTGTGAGAAAATATTAAGGACAAATATTTGCTATCTAACCCTAGTATTGGAAAAAATAGTGGTTGTGATTGAGACAGGTGTTTGAGGTCAAATCATCTTCAAACAAAAGGTAAGGGCACATTATCCTTGAGAGTGATTGTTGGATGTTGTGAATGCTAAGTTGGAGAGAAAAGGATTGTTTGATAAGCATTGTTGAGTTTGATTGTTAAGGTTTTTCTGAGTGAAATTTGATGATAAAAACCTTGTTTGATAAGCATTGTTGGAAATATTGAATGAACCTTCATATGCATGATTAGGGTTTGTGCAAGATCATGAGTATCATTGTTATGTGAAGTTGAGAACTATCTTGAACTAGGGTTTGTGCAAGATCATGAGTATCATTGTTATGTGAGATTGTTTGATAAGCATTGTTGGAAATAATTGAGTGAGTGTTCATATGCTTGGACTAGGGTTTGTAAGCAAGGAGTGTTTCATTGAGTGATTGATTGAGTGGAGTTGATTGAGCCTAGTCAAGTGGAAGTGTTGAAGTGATAGTTCAAGTTCTATAAAACAAATTGTTCTATATTCTAAATTGATTTGAGAAAGAGATTGAAAGTGATTGAGCATTGTTGTGAGTGTGAAGCATATTGAGTCTCTAACAATTCTCTATATGTTTCTGTGAGATTAAACAAGATTCTGTGTGAAGCTTGTTTAAGTGATTGAAGAGGATTTTGTGTTAGATTGAGTTGAGTTGAGTAAGATTTTGTGGAAGCTTACAATACATATTTGAGGTAAGTCTTGGTGAAGACTTGTTGAGTAGATTGGACAAGTTCTAGAGAGGACTTGTGGATAGATTAGTGTGATTTTGTGGAAGCTTACAATGCAGATTTGAGATAAGTCTTTGAGAAGACTTGAGAGCAGAGTTGATTGATTGATTTGTTCAAACCTTGGGTTAAGGTTTGGGGTAGATCTAGAAGAGTTGATTTGTGATTGATTCAAGCTTTGTGTTAAGGCTTGAGGATAGAGATTGAGCAGATTTGTGCTAGATTGAAGGACTATGTTTAGTGTAGATTTGAGGATAGATATTGAGTATATTTGTGTTGAATTAAAGGATTGTGTTTAGTGTAGATTTGAGGATAGATATTGAGCATATTTGTGCTAGATTGAAGGATTGTGTTTAGTGTAGATTTGAGGATAGATATGAGAAATTTTTCTAGATCGAAGGACTATGTTTAGTGTATATTAGAGATAGATATTGAGTATATTTGTGCTAGATTAAAGGACTATGTTTAGTGTAGATTTGAGATAGATCTGAGAGTAAGCTTTGGAGGTGATAGAGTATAGAGGATGATAGTCTCTAGTGGATAGAGGTCCATTAGCTAGGGTAGTGAAGACAGGTCTTCTGAGTGAGGGTAGGAGTCTTCAGTGGATAGAGATCCATTAGCCAGTGTAGTGGAGGTAATAGTTCTTCTAGAAGATCACCATCCAGAGTAGAGGGTATTGGTGTCTCCTGTGGATAGAGATCCATGAAACTTGATTAGGGGATTGGTGTCTCCTTTGGATAGAGGTCCATAAACATTGTAATAGGGAAAGGTTTCCCAAGAGATTTGTTGAGAAAATTTTAGTGAAATATTTTCTCCGTGGAGTAGCCCACATTGGGTGAACCACGTTAAATTGGTGTCTCTATTGTGTGTGGTGATTTATGCATTGCTTTGATTATTGTTGTTGATATTGCCATTGATATATTGCATAATATTGTTTGGGAAAGAAAAGTAAAAAGTGGTCTTATACTGTTCACCCCCCCTCTCAGTATAAGCTTGTGTTCTTCAATTGGTATCAAAGCGGGTTCCTTCGGAAGAGTTTAACAGCTTGAAGGAAAATCTCACAAGAACACAGATGGATTCTAAGAGTGGATCCTCAGATAATTCAGCACCGAGTGTTTGATGGGAGTGATTATGTATTTTGGAGTATGAGAATGAAGATTCACCTGATGGCACTTGGAAATGAAATATGGGAAGCAGTTGAAAATGGATACACACCACCAACTACTCCACCTACAGATAAATATGGTAAGCTTCTACATCATTACAATTCAAAAGCAATGAATGCAATTTTGAGAGGTTTGCATAAAATAGAGTTTATAAAGGTTATGCACTACAAATCAGCAAAGGAAATTTGGGATAAATTGCAAGGCATATATGAAGGAGATAAAAAGGTCAAAAAGGTAAAGTTGCAAAATCTCAAGGGAATATTTGAAGACCTAAAAATGAAGGATGAGGAAAACATTAGTGCTTATCTACTTCGTGTAGATGAGGTTGTTAACTCCATGCAAGGACTTGGACTTGAAGTTCAAGAATCCGATGTTTGTGATAAGATTTTAAGGTCACTCCCAAAAAGGTTTAGTGAAAATATTTCAGCTATAGAGGAATCAAAAGATAGTGATCTTTTGACAAGAGATGAATTACATGGCATTCTCATAGCTTTTGAGATGAGAACAAAAGAGGAACCTAATCCCCAGAAGGAAGCAGCCTTCAAAGCTACTAAGAAGACAAAGGGAAAGAATCCAGATTCAAGCAATGAGTTATCCAGTGATGAAGAAGCAAATTATGGCAGAAGGAACAAGGATCCAAGAAAGTATAAAGGTACAAAATCAGTTAGATGTTTCAATTGTGGAAAGTATGGTCACTATGCATCTGATTGTCAAGAAGCTGGAAATAGCAATGATGAAGAAAAATAGGATCATAAGAATAGGGAAATAGAAAAACACAGGTACCAAAAGAAAAGTAGGGATGGACAAGGCAAGCAAGGAAATAAGTTCTTCCAAAGACATAAGAAGAGTTTCTATGCAGACAAGGCAAGTAAGTACTCAAGTGATAGTGATGATAGTTCCTCAGATAATGATAAATATGAAGTTCTATTTCTAGAAAAATAAAAAGAAGTGGTTAGGAAAAGGTCACCAATAATCCTCAAGTGTTTTAGATGTGGTAATTTTGGTCATCTTGAAGATAGTTGTACAAGGAATGGATTCAGTTTCAGTGATGATGAATATGAAGATACACTTGAAGGACCAGAAGAGAATCTTCTTATGGCAATAGAAGAAGAAGGAAGTGCTTCTAGTAGAAAAGAGTCAGAAAAGAATGAAGATGTTTTCAAAGGCAAACAAATAGAGGAAGAATCATAGAAAGGAGAAGTTGACCTTGAGGGTGAGCTTATTCATGCCCTTGATGCATTAAGGGAGGTAAGAAAGCAAAACTCAAAACTCAAGCTTCAATTTCAAGAATGTGATGAAGAGAAAGGAAAGCTTATAGAGGATCTAACCAACTCAATAGCTAAGACAAGGAGATTCAAAGAGAAGTTAGAAGCAAAGGTTTTAGAATGTGAAAGGTTAGAGCATGAGGTAGCTTCACTAAGGAAGGAAGTAAAAGAGTCTAAGGACAAGCTACACAAGTTTGGGAAAAGCTCAAAAACCATAGATAATATTATCAAGGTACAAATATGGTCAACAAACAAGATAGGTCTTGGTTTTGAACAGGTACAAAAGAAACAAGGAGAGGAGTCAACCTCAAGTTCTGAAGAAGAAGAAACTTCAGAAGAAGAGAGTGTAAGAGAGAGTGAGACTTCTGAGGATGATTTGGACAATAGAAATTTCAACAAGGAAAGGAACAATGCACAAAAGAGGAACAGATGGAATAGGAACCAACACAGGGTAAAAGAGACTAAAATACCCATGGGGTCAAGGCAAGGTAGTTTCAATGGAAGATGCTTCTCATGTCACAGATTTGGGCACAAGGCTTCACAATGCAGGACACATGAAAGACAAGAATATGGGAACTTCAAAAATAGGTAGCTTTTTCAAGGGTATTGCTACTCTTGTAATCAGTTTGGTCACAAGGCAATGAATTGTAGGGTTCATGATAGGAATAGATATGGCTTCACCAGGAGAAATCCCAAGACATTTGCACCTCAAAGGAATAACAATATTAAGTGTTATAAGTGCAATAATGATGGGCATACAACAAGATGGTGTAGAGCAAAAATTCTAGAGACAAGCAGGAACAAGAATAGTCAGAGGAATCAAAAAGATCAACCAAGGAAGAAAGTGGACAAAGGCAAATATCAGTGCTTGATGGGAGTAGAAATACTCCCACCCCAGAATTAACCACCTCAAGAGGAGGTGGGGGAGGGGCTAAGCTAAGAGACTCATTCTTAGCCTCGAGCCCCAAAGGTGACCCTTTGCCATTGATGTCAAAGGGGGGAGATTTGAGTAAGGGGGAGAGATTTTAGTTAGGAGGAGAGCATTCAGTCAAGGGGAGCAGTTCTTAGGGGGAGCAGAACAGAAAAAGGTAAAGGAAATGGTAAAAGGTAATTGGGTTGCCATCAATGACAAAGGGGGAGATTGTTGGAAATATGAGCAGGTTTTGTTGTCATTGATGTCAAGAAGTCAGGATCAGTAAGCATCAGTTTCAGTGAGCAACATCAGTTTTAGTTTTCGTATTCAGTGCAAGAGGAAGATTGCTTCCAGGTGGTCAGATGAGGTCTAAAGGGCAAAAGGAAGGCCCAAGAAAAATAATATTATAATATTTTATTATAATATTAAAGGTCTAAGGTCAAGACCTAGAGATTTAAATTAATTATAATATAATTTCATTATAAATTAATTTATAATTTAATTTGATTAACTCTAAGAGTTATTAAGTTAATTATAAATTATTTATAATAAGTTAATTATAAATTAATTTATGATTTAATTTAAAACCCTAAAGGTTAGGGTTAAAAGGGCACAAAGTTTAATTAATTTGAAATATTCAAATTAAATCGAATCATCGACGTCGTTGAGCATATGGCACTTTGCATATAAGAAGGGGTAAACATTATGGAAAATATTATCCATGCGATCCATTTGACATAAGCGAATATCGTGCGCAAGACAAGGAAGAAGATCATGTGTGTTTTAAAAGATTTTGAGAGGCAGAAGATAGGATAACGAAGAGGGGAACTCACTCCACATTGCAAGGCATTGGGTAGCGCGATTGGTAGCTAGAGGCTACGCTAAGACGTTTGTTGGTGCAAGGTTGAGGGATCGATTCCCATGGTCTTCATTTTTTCTAAGTAGAGGAAGTTTTTCATTGAAGTCTACGTGGTCGGTGAAGGACAAAGGGAAGGTGCTTGCCTTTCCCTTTGCATGGAGGCACGTAGCCCACGTGGTGGGCACGCGCTTGGCAAAGGTGCTCGGTAGGAAGAGGTTGCATGTTCGAAACCCATCGAGGCTCTTTTTGGTGGACTATAAGGTATGCGCTCATAATTGCAAGGTTCTAAAAATTATGGAAATTAATTTTTAATTTCTTAAAGGTTGTATAAAGTGGAAATTGCATATTATAAGGTTTTTGTGAGTTATACAAAGGGAGATAAAAGGATATGCATAGTGTTATTTTTGGGTGTTGATTTTTGAGTGCTTAGAGTTTATAAGAGGAGTAATAAGGTGTGCCAAGGGAGTTAGATATTTTTGTTAAAACAAAGTTAATAAAAATTGTATTGAAAGGAGAAATAAGGTTGAGTAAGTTTTTGATATTTTGACTTGGTGAAATATTTTTGTGAGAAAATATTAAGGACAAATATTTGCTATCTAACCCTTGTATTGGCAAAGAGAGTGGTTGTGATTGAGATAGGTGTTTGAGGTCAAATCATCTTCAAACAAGAGGTAAGGGCACATTATCCTTGAGAGTGATTGTTGGATGTTGTGAATGCTAAGTTGGAGAGAAAAGGGTTGTTTGATAAGCATTGTTGAGTTTGATTGTTAAAGGTTTTTCTAAGTGAAAGTTGATGATAAAAACCTTGTTTGATAAGCATTGTTGGAAATATTAAATGAACCTTCATATGCATGATTAGGGTTTGTGCAAGATCATGAGTATCATTGTTATGTGAAGTTGAGAACTATCTTGAAACTAGGGTTTGTGCAAGATCATGAGTATCATTGTTATGTGAGATTGTTTGATAAGCATTGTTGGAAATAATTGAGTGAGTGTTCATATGCTTGGACTAGGGTTTGTAAGCAAGGAGTGTTTCATTGAGTGATTGATTGAGTGGAGTTGATTGAGCCTAGTCAAGTGGAAGTGTTGAAGTGATAGTTCAAGTTCTGTGAAACAAATTGTTCTATATTCTAAATTGATTTGAGAAAGAGATTGAAAGTGATTGAGTATTATTGTGAGTGTGAAGCATATTGAGTCTCTAACAATTCTCTATATGTTTCTATGAGATTAAACAAGATTATGTGTGAAGCTTGTCTAAGTGATTGAAGAGGATTTTGTGTTAGATTGAGTTGAGTTGAGTAAGCTTTTGTGGAAGCTTACAATACATATTTGAGGTAAGTCTTGGTGAAGACTTGTTGAGCAGATTGGACAAGTTCTAGTGAGGACTTGTGGATAGATTAGTGTGAGCTTTTGTGGAAGCTTACAATGTAGATTTGAGACAAGTCTTTGAGAAGACTTGAGAGCAGAGTTGATTGATTGATTTGTTCAAACCTTGGATTAAGGTTTGGGGAAGATCTAGCAAATTTGATTTGTGATTGAGTCAAGCTTTGTGTTAAGGCTTGAGAATAGATTTTTGCTAGACCGAAGGACTGTGTTTAGTGCAAATTTAAGGATAGAGATTGAGTATATTTGATGCACCTTGTCGGAGCCATAACTTGTGAACCGTACGCCCGTTTGCCTTGAAATTTAATAGGTGGTTCCACATGCGTGTTCTGCATCAGGCTAATCTTTGATCCTCCTGACCCTCCAAAAATCATGTTTTTGGGACCTAACTCCTCCATCTAGTGTCCCAAAATTAGCTTTTAGAATAGGTTCCCGGGTTTTTTGGGTTTTTTTGCATGTTAGAAGTTTATTATCTTTTGTTATACCTTAAGTTGAGACCTAATATTTTAAATTAAGGTTCGTTATTGTAAGAGGGATGTGTGCACCAAATTTGGGTGCAATCCGACTCATTTCTATTTTTAGCAGTTTTTAGAAAAAAGATGATTTTTAGGGTTTCTTTAGGGTTTCTTTGGTTTTCGGTTGCTATATGATGGATTGTAATATTTTGGAGAAGGGGTGTGAATTTAGGAATGAGAAGAATATCGATTTGTAGGTTTCTTCCATTATATTGCATTTGTGTTATGTGATTGGAGTCCATTTTGTTGGTCTCTTGTAGCTGAGTTTACACCATTTGGTATCAGAGCGGGTGTGATCTCGCTAGTGAAGGGAAGATGCCGCCTAGAAGATATGCCCATATGAATAGGCAGATCGAGGATCTGAATGCAAAAATAGCATGGTTGACTGGTGTGATTGATCGCATGGGAGAGAGACATCCCAAGGCACGTGCAGATCAAGGATCTGATGATGAAAATGTACCTGAGGAACGTGGATCTGAGGTCCATGCAGAAGCAGAACTAGAGGGCCTAGAGGAAGAAGGGCACGATTTTGAAAATCGGCTGATACGAGCTCTAGAGGGGCTTAAGGGGAATCGATATGGGATCAAGATCGAGGTTCTCGAGTATGTTGGTGGGTTGAAACCAGAGGAGTTGATCGATTGGATCAATAGCCTAGAAAAATATTTTGAATGGAGTAACCTTGCTGAAGAGAAGAAGGTTAAGCTCGCATGCACAAATTTGAAGGGACATGCATTGATTTGGTGGGATCATTTATAGACTACATGATAGAGGAATGGAAAGGAAAAGATCAAGGATTGGATAAAGATGAAGAAGAAGTTATAGGAAAAATTTATACCTGTAGACTACTCCCAAACCCTATTTCGTAGATTTTAGAATCTCCGATAGAAGGATCAAAGCATTGAGGACTATACTAATGAATTCTACAAGCTATCCATTCGAGTGGAGCACAATGAGACGGAGGACCAAAGGGCTGCCAGGTATGTAAATGGCCTAAGTTTTGTTGTCCAAGATGAGATGAGCATGCATCACACTCTTACAGTGGAGGATGCATATCAAATGGCCCTCAAGGCAGAGGAGAAATTGAAAAGGGTTAATAGAAGAGGTAAGAAGGGATTCACACCCTCTTCAGGTCGGGGTCAAAGTGGATCTAATTTTCTCAAGGGAGAATCCTCAATACCTTCTAAACAAGAAGAAGATGGGCAGAATCTGAGAGGAAGAGGATACCAACGAGGTAGAGGTTACGGTGGTGGATGAAATGGGAATGATCCAAGAAGGTCGTATACCTGTTATGGATGTGGTGAGGAGGGGCACAGAGCATTTGAGTGTCCCCAATGTGATGTCCAAGAAAGGGGTCAAGGAGGACAAGGAAGGGTCAATCTGGTTGAGATGGAAGAGCAGGATGAGGATGAAGTTGTTGCTGACATGGGGGAAGCACTTATGATAAGGAGGACGTTGATTGTTCCTAAGAAAGAGAAGGTGCAGAGCAAAGCGAAGGGGTAGACCATAGATGGTGATGATTCTGGGCTATGAATGAACATCTTTCGAACAAGGTGTACATCAGGAGGGAAGGTATGTAACATTGTCATTGATGGTGGTAGTTGTGAGAATATGGTGTCAAATGTCATGGTTGATAAAATGAACCTGGAATGCGAAAAGCATCCTTATCCATATCGCATCTCATGGGTTAAGAAGGGGAATGAGGTAACAGTAGATCAGAGGTGTTTAATTAAATTTTCAATTGGGAGCACTTACAAGGATGAAGTGTGGTGTGATGTGATCCCGATGGATGCATGTCACATTCTGTTGGGAAGACCTTGGCAATACGATAGGGATACTAACCATAATGGGAGAAAGAATACTTACACATTCTGGAAGGATGGTGTAAAGGTAGTTCTTGTACCTCTAAAGGAGGATGGGCCGAGTGAGAGCTTGTTGACGATGAAGGAGTTTCTTGCAGAGATCAAGGATGCTAGCTTATGTTATGCCTTAACAGCTAGGAAGCTAGAAATAGAGGAAGTGGTTATGCCTACAACAATAGCTAAGTTGCTAAGTGAATATAAAGATGTCACACCAGAGGAGTTACCGGATGGGCTACCACCAAAGAGGGATATCCAGCATCACATGGATTTGATTCTAGGATCAGCGCTCCCAAATCAGGCAGCTTATCGGTTGAACCCAACATAGAATGCAGAGTTGAGTAGGCAAGTGATAGAGTTGATAAAGAAGGGATTAGTTAGGGAGAGTATGAGTCCATGTGCGACTCCAACATTGTTGACCCCAAAGAAATATGGTGATTGGCGGATGTGTGTGGATAGTAGAGCCATAAACAAGATCACAATAAAATATCGGTATCCTATGCCGAGAGTGGATGACATGATGGATGGATTGGTTGGAGCTAAATACTTCAGTAAAATTGATCTATGGAGTGGCTACTACCAGATCAGAATTAGAGAAGGGGATGAATGGAAGACAACTTTTAAGACAAAATATGGGTTGTACGAGTGGATGGTGATGCCATTTGGGTTGTCTAATGCACCCAGTACATTTATGCGGTTGATGAACAGAGTACTATGGGAATATAATGGTAAGTTTGTGGTTGTGTATTTTGATGATATTTTGATTTATAGTAAAAGTGAAGAGGAGCATTTGTTACACCTGAAATTAGTGTTAGACGTGCTCAGGAAGGAGAAATTGTATGTCAATCTAAAGAAATGTAGATTTCTTCAGGATAGTTTAGTGTTTTTAGGATTTGTAATCTCAAGAGATGGCATGAGGATGGATGACGAGAAAGTGAAGGTGATTCTGGAATGGCCTCTTCCATGAACTATAACAGAAGTAAGGAGCTTTCATGGCCTAGCTACCTTTTACAGAAAGTTCATCAGGAACTTCAGTAGTATAGCTGCCCCTATAACTGAGTGCATGAAGGGGAAAGAGTTTGTATGGACTATGGCAGCAACAAAGAGTTTTGAACTCTTGAAGAAGAAGGTGTCGGAAGACCCTGTTCTAGTGTTACCAGATTTTAGTAAGGTGTTTGAGGTTGATTGTGATGCCTCATTTGTTGGAATTGGTGGTGTCTTAAGTCAAGAGGGCCGACCTATAGCATTTTTTAGTGAGAAGTTGAATGATGCAAGAAAGAATTATTCTACATATGATGTGGAATTTTATGCAATTGTGCAAGCATTGCAACATTGGAGGCACTACTTACTCTCAAAGGAGTTTGTGTTGTTTACTGATCATGAAGCATTGAGGTATGTCAACTCTCAAAAAAAGTTAAATAGTAGGCATGCCAAATGGGTTTCATTTTTGCAACAGTATACATTTGTCCTGAAGCACAAGTCGGGAAAACAAAATAAGGTTGTTGATGCATTGAGTAGGAGAGTCATGTTGTTGACCACTATGGAGAATGAAGTGGTAGGATTTGAGGGGATTAAAGATCTGTATGAATCCGATGCAGATTTTGGGAATATTGTGCAACAATGTAAAAGTGCGGTAGAGGGTGAGTCCCATACTATTTTTGAAGAGTATTTTTTACATAATGGTTACTTGTTTAAGGGTAATCGATTATGCATTCCCAATGGCTCTATGAGAGAGAACATCTTGAGGGAATTACATAGTGGGGGTTTGGTTGGTCATTTTGGAGTAGCCAAAACTACCACTCTTGTAGAGGAGAAGTACTATTGGCCAAAAATGAAGAGAGACATAATCAGGTTTGTCTCTAGATGCAGAGTATGTCAAATGGCTAAGGGCCATGCACAAAATACAAGGTTGTATATGCCACTGCCAGTTCCTACAGGACCATGGACCGATCTAAGTATGGATTTCGTGTTGGGGTTGCCCAAGACACAGAGGGGTAAGGATTCAGTTTTTGTTGTGGTAGACAAATTTTCAAAAATGGTGCATTTCATTGCTTGCCAAAAAACTAATGATGCAACTAGGACTGCAGTCTTATTCTTTGATGAGATTGTGTGGTTGCATGGTGTTCCAAAGACTATTACTTCTGATCGGGATACTAAGTTCTTGAGTCACTTTTGGAGGACATTGTGGAAAAATTTGAACACCAGGTTGCAGTTCAGTAGTGCTTACCACCCATAGACCGATGGGAAAACCGAGGTAGTGAACAGAAGCTTGGGAAACCTCTTACGGTGCATAGTTGGAGAAAAACCAAAACAATGGGATTTAGCCTTGTCACAAGCCGAATTTGCATACAACAGTTCAGTGAACAGGTCGACAGGTAAATCTCCTTTTCAAATTATTTATGGTCAAAATCCTAGAGGTGTATTAGATTTGGTTGAGTTACCAATTGGGGAACAAGTTAGTGATGATGCAGAAGCATTTGTTGAGCATATCCAGAAAGTGCAAGAGTCAGTGAGGGAAAAATTGCAGAGTAGTAATGCTCACTACAAAGAGTCTGTTGATGCACACAGAAGGGTGAAAGTGTTTGAAGAGGGTGATATGGTCATGGTTCATCTTAGGAAAGAAATATTTCCTAAGGGGACGTATAACAAACTGAAACTTAAGAAAATTGGGCCATGCAGGATTTTGAAGAAGATCAATGATAATGCCTATAAAGTGGAGCTGCCTGATGAATTTGATATTTCACCCATTTTTAATGTTTTTGATTTATTTCAGTATCCTGGTACTATCAAGGATGGTGAATTATAGGAGATAGTAAATTGGGCATGACAGATGCCTAAGAAGAAAAAAGATAGAGTTGCACAGGTGCTCGATAAGAAGGTGATCACCACCAGACATGGGAGCTACAATAGATTCCTGGTTCAGTGGGAAGGATTACCACAGTCAGATAACACTTGGGTTTTAGAGTCAGAGCTAAAGGAAATTGATAACCAGAAGCTACAGGATTTCAATTCAACTGAACTCGTAGGAGCTGAGTTCTTTTTCACCAGAGGAGAATGATGCACCTTGTCGGAGCCATAACTTGTGAACCGTACGCCCGTTTGCCTTGAAATTTAATAGGTGGTTCCATGTGCATGTTCTGCATCAGGATAATCTTTGATCCTCCTAACCCTCCAAAAATCATGTTTTCGGGACCTAACTCCTCCATCTAGTGTCCCAAAATTAGCTTTTAGAATAGGTTCCCGAGTTTTTTGGGTTTTTTTGCATGTTAGAATTTTATTATCTTTTGTTATACCTTAATTTGAGACCTAATATTTTAAATTAAGGTTCATTATTGTAATAGGGATGTGTGCACCAAATTTGGGTGCAATCCGACTCATTTCTATTTTTAGCAGTTTTTAGAAAAAAAATCTATTTTTAGCAGTTTTTAGAAAAAAATGTTTTAGGGTTTCTTTGGTTTTCGGTTGCTATATGATGGATTGTAATATTTTGGAGAAGGGGTGTGAATTCAGGAATGAGAAGAATATCGATTTGCAGGTTTCTTCCATTATATTGCATTTGTGTTATGTGATTGGAGTCCATTTTGTTGGTCTCTTGTAGCTGAGTTTACACCAATATTTTTGCTAGACTGAAGGATTGTGTTTAGTGTAGATTTGAGGAAAAATATTCAGTAGATTTATGCTATACTAAAGGACTATGTTTAGTACATATTTGAGGATAGATATTGATCAGTATTTGTGCTATACTAAAGTATTGTGTTTAGTGCAGATCAAAGATAGATATTGAGCATATTTATGCTAGACCGAAGGATTGTGTTTAGTGTATATTTGAGATAGAACTGAGATTAAGCTTTGGATGTGATAGAGTATAGAGGACGATAGTATCCAGTGGATGGAGGTCCATTATCCATGGCAGTGAATATAGGTCTTCTAAGTGAGGGCATGTGTCTTCAATGGATAGAGATCCATTAGCCAGTGCAGTGGAGGTAGAAGTTCTTCTAGAATATCACCAGCTAAAGCAGAGGGGATTGGTGTCTCCTGTGGATAGAGATCCATGAACTTGATTAGGGGATTGGTGTATCCTTTGGATAGAAGTAATATGGAAAGGTTTCCCAAGAGATTTATTGAGAAAATTTTAGTTAAATATTTTCGTCGTGGAGTAGACCACATTGGGTGAACCACGTTAAATTGGTGTCTCTATTGTGTGTGGTGATTTACGTATTGATTTGATTATTGTTGTTTATATTGATAAAATAGCAGTGAAAAACAAAAATTTCATTGATTCACATGATAATAAATACATATGGGAAGTGATTAGCATGGTTAACAAACCACCTGATTATCCCCTTAATTGGAGAAGCGCCTAGCACTTATTTTTACAAATAATGTAATATAATGATGCCTATGCTAACATCACTCCTTATTACATTATTGGCAAATACATAGAGCATTGCAAAAAAATTCAAATTTGACACGTGCAAGTGCCTTGGTGAAAATATCTGCAACTTGCGCATCAGTGGGAATGTATTTAAGTTGTATATGGTGCTTTGGAACTTCATATTTAATGAAATGGCATCGATTATCAATGTTTTTGGTACGCTCATGAAAAATTGGATTCTTGACCAGATTCAAAACACCTTTATTATCATAAAACAAATTAAGAGAAGATTCTTTGGAAGACCCATGTTTGTAAGAATGCAACTTAATCACATTATCTCACAGGCTGCTTCACTGGTTGTATGATATTCTACCTTTGTAGAAGATAAAGCAACTACATGCTACTTCTTACTATGCCATGAGATAGGTCCAGATCCAATATGAAAAACATATCCATAAGTTGAATTTTGATCATCAATGGATCCGGTATAGTCTGAGTCCGTGTACCCCTGTAAGAAAATTTTGTCATTCTTCTTGTACTCCAGGCCATAGTCTGTACTACCACGGACATAATGAAGAACTATTTTTTTTGGTTTCCAATGACTCACCTTAGGTTCTTGCATGAACCTTGAAATATGTCCCACAACAAAACTAATATTTGGCCTGGTATTTGTCAAATATATGAGACTCACAATCAGTTTTCGATAGAGAGTACCATCTACCTGAGGTGATTCATCATATCGTGATAACTTAATTCCTTGCTCAATTGGAATTGCTTTAGACTTATAATTAGTCATGCGATATTTTTTTATTAATGTCTTGGCATACTTCTTTTGTGTTACTCTGATATGGTTCTTTTTTTGAATCACTTCCAAACCAAGACAATAGTGAAGAAGTCCTAAATTTTTCATTTCAAAATATTATTTCAAATCATACTTTACTCCATCAATCATACTCTCTGAGCTCCCTGTTATGATCATATCATCTACATATAGCACCAAAATCACTATGTCAGAACCATTTTTTTAATATAAATATTTGCATCTAAAGGACTTCTTTGGAATCCATGCTACACTAGTTGACTATCTATTTTGATGTACCAAGCTTGTGGAGCTTGTTTTAGCCCATACAAGGATTTTATCAACTTACAAACTTTCTGCCCTTCAACAATAAATCCTTCTGTTTGGGTCATGTGTACTTCTTTTTGTATGTCACCATTCAAGAAAGCACTTTTTACATCCATCTGATGTAACCTCTACCCAAACTGAGCTGCCATGGCACAAAGTACTCGAATGGTAGTAGGGGAAAAATTCTCTTCATAATATATGCCTTATTTTTTAGCATAACCCTTTGCAACAAGACATGATTTATGTTTATAAATAGTACCATCTACCTTATACTTCACTTTGAACACCCATTTGCAGCCAATTGGCTTCTTTCTTGAAGGCAGATTTACTAGATTCCATGTATGATTTTCCATGAGAGATGTGTGTTCTGCTTCCATAGCAGCCTTCCACTGAGGCTTACTAAGTGCATCCTAAACTATTATGGGTTCATTTTCATCCAATTCTATCATATAAACCCTCTCATCCTCCATATATACTTCCTATCTTCCTATGCATCTGTAGATAGTTCATAAAATTGTTAGCAAAGCTCATCAACCTTTGAAGTTGATACCTCTACTCTCTTCTATTAAGTCATAATGTGAGTAAAAGGTCGATCTAGAGTTAGATCTGGAAGTGATTTCAACTTGGAATCTCTCAATGTACTGGTATACCATTTTAGAATCTTGTTCTAAGGAGGTGGAGTCTCTTTCTTAGGCTCATCTTCCTTAAGGTATACAGATGTAGAAGTGTTATTTGATGTGAAAGCTTCATCAAATACCACATCTCTACTTATATGTGTCTTCTTGGTCATAGGATCTATCAATCAATATCCTTTTGAATGCTCATCATAACCAAGGAAGATACATTGCAAGGTCTTCTCATCTAACTTCTTCCTTTTCTATTTTGGTATGTGCATGAACACCTTACATCCAAAAACTCTTAGATGAGAAATGGAGGGTTTATTACCACTCCATGCTTCTTGTGGAGTCTTTCCTTGTAGAGCCTTTGTGGGTGCTTTATTCAGTAGATATGTAGTTGTGCTCACTACTTTGGCCTAATAATGTTGCTCAATATTTGATCCCTTAAGCATACAATGAACCATTTCCATGATGGAGCGGTTCCTCCTCTCAAAAACTCCATTTTATTGTGGAGTATAGGCTATGGTCAGTTGTCCCTTAATCCCATGTGCATCCAAAAATGATGAAAATTATTTAGGGGTATATTCCCCCCTCGATCTAAGCTGAGGGTTTTGATGGAACATCCTAACTCCTCAACATGATTCTTGAACTGTTGAAAGTACAAAAATACCTTTGACTTCAATTGAAGAAAGAAAACCCACATCCTCCATGAGTAATCATCAACAAACAATTGAAAATACCTCTTTCCACCATAGTTGTTGGGCATAGGACCACATAGATCGATGTGCACCAACTCCAAAGGTTTCTTAGCTCATGAAGAGCTAGCCTCAAAGGGTACCTAGTGTTGCTTCCTTGCCAAGAAATCTAAGCAAACTAGAAATGTGGACGAAAGGTTGGGAAGTCATCTCACCAACTCATACTTGCTCAACTCAAGCAAATATCTTGAACTTAGATACCCATATCTCTTGTGTCACAGAGAAGTAACCTCCTTTGTAGTTGTTGCCAGGGCAACATGAGGCATTGAAATAGTATCTAAAATGATCAAGCCATGCTCGTATGATTCAGTTGCTACATGTTTTCCTTTTCTGGTTATAAAACATCTCCTTTTTCCTTTTGCAACATGGAACACAACATCCATATCTCAATCCAACATATGAGGGACTAACAAGAAATTATTAGCCAATCCAGGAACATAGAGCACCTTTTAAATCTAACATTTGCCATCTGGAATAATGATAGAAACATCACCTTCACACTTGGTCCATGTGCATCTTGGTCTTCATTCTCATTCAGTATCTATCGATGTGAGTCCCAATATGCATCTTGGTCCTATCAACCTTGGGAAGCGTACCCTGAGCGGCTATGTTGTTCTCCTATGTCATCCCCATCGATTAGTTGCCTTGCATCCTCTTTGAGGATGGCCCATCTGGCTCTGATGCCATGAAAAAATAGCAACAAACAACAAAAATTTATTTGATTCACATTAGCATAAATACATATGGGAAGTGGTTAGGGTGGTTAACCAATCACTCGATTATCCCCTCAATTGGAGAAGTGCCTAGCGCTTATTTTTACAAATAATTTAATATAATGATGCCTATGCTAACAAAATATTTCCATTGATATATTACATAATATTATTTTGGAAAGAAAAGTAAAAATTGGTCTTATACTGTTCACTTCCCCCCTCTCAGTATAAGCTTGTGTTCTTTAGGAACAGTGATTTTGACATATTTTTGGATAAATTTGTAGTAACACCCTATGATTCCCAAAAATTCTCTAAGTCCCTTGAGAGTGTGAGGCTTTAGCTATTTTAAAACTTGTAGTAACACCCTTTGGGTCCCAAAAATCCTTTAAGTCCCTTGAGAGTGTGAGGCTTCAGCCAATCTTGAATAGTTTGAATCTTCTTAGGTTCAATTTTAACTCTATCTTTGATGACAATGTGTCCCAAATACTCTACTTTTATCAACCCAAAAGAACACTTAGACCTCTTCGCATAAATTTGATGCTAAGATAAAATATGCAGGGTCTAATCCAAATAGATGAGGTGCTCCTCACAAGAGTAACTATAAACTAAAATATCATCAAAGGAAACTAGAATGAATTTGTGAAGGAATGGGCAGAAGATGTTATTCATGATACTTTGAAATGAGAAAGGTGCATTCATTAAGCCAAATGGTATAACCAAGAATTTATAATGGCCCTCATGAGTTTATAATATTATTTTAGGAATATCCTCCTCCTTGAGCCTTATCTGATGATAACCCAAGCGAAGATCTAACTTGGAGAAAAACATAGCACCATGTAGCTCATCCAACAATTCATCAACCATTGGAATAGGAAATTTATCCTTAATGGTGAGCTTATTGAGCTCACAAAAATCAATACATAAATGCTAGGACCCATATTTCTTTTGAACCAATAGGATTGGAGAAGAATAAGGATTTTTTTAGGCCAATGACTCTTGCTTATAACAATTCTTGTACCAATTTCTTGATTTATTACTTAAGTGCATAAGGGTATCGGTAAGATCTAAAGTTAGGTGGCACACTACTGGGTAAGAAGCTTAGATATTTGCAATTCAATCACAAACTTCAGTAAAATACAAGACCCCAGAATATTTGTAACTCATTTTGACTAAGAATGATGCATTAATTGTATAACCAACAAATATTGCCATGAGAATATTTTTTTAACTTATTCATATGGTTTGAATTGATAATTGAAGAGCAAAAGACCTTGATAGACTAAATCTAGAAAAATAGTTAATACAGAATCAAAGGAAAAAATAAGATAACATATACACATATAACACAATATTTCACCTAGGAAACCCTTATGGGAAAAATCCAACACAATAATATCTCCTTATTGTATAAAATTAACCATCTCCAATACAATAATATTCATCTCTCATCTCTCTTCAAACCCTTATGCAAGTGCAATTAAATAACAGTATAAGAATGAATTTTACAATTACCATGGGCAAAAAACCATAGGTTCAAATATTTAATCCTAAACAGCCCATATGGGTCTAAAAATAGCTTAAGAAACCTAAAAATTTCATTGGGGGTTGTTGCCCCTGAACCCCTACATGGAGCCCAACCTGGCCTTAAACCTCGATGAGGATACATGGAGAGTGTTCGATACCTTTTAGAGTTAATTAGAAAATATTCAACATATGGGATATCATATTGATGAACCATGAGAATGTAGGACCAACCATTCTGTGAAAATTGCATCCATAACTTTGCAAAGTTCTAGGCTATGGTTCCCAAAGTACCTAGTCATTGAGCTCCTAGCACAACATCGCATCCTACCAGTTGAAGAGCAAACATATCAGTTTTGAGTTTATAATCCCCTATATTCAACTTATCATTATGGTATTTTCTTTTACAAGGTAATGTTCCACCATTTTCCACCATAACTTCAAAGGAGTTGCAAGCATGTATGTAACAATTGGCTTGTTTGGTAACTCGAGGATCAATAAAAATGTGCATACTTCTTGGATCAATGAGAATTGTAAGATATTTTCCTTTGAAAAATCCTACTACCTTCATCATCTAAGGGGTAGTAATTCCTACTAGGGCATGGACAAAAATTTCTAGTTGTGGTTATTCTTGTGTTTCACCCTCATCCTGAAGTGGTTTTTTTAATGGTTATACTTTATCATCAATTTTTTCACTACTTACTGACTCCTCTACATCCAATAAAAATAATTTATTTTGGATGCATTTATGCCTTGGTGAATACTTCTCATCATAATTACAATATAAGTGTTGTGCACATTAGGCATCCATCTCTTTCGTAGTAAAGCTCTTATAGGGGGTCAATTTATTGTCAATATTGGGGGTGAACTTAAAAGGAAATGTGGGTTTGGACTATGGAAATTTAAGTGGCCTCCTTTGAGCTAAATATTTTCTTTGGCTAATCTCGCCAATCCTATGGCCTACATCATAGACTACAATTTGAACATTTTGACCTCAACCTTGATATCATCTTTCAAGCCATTGATAAAACAACTTTGAAAAAGCCTTTATTCAATCCCTTGGTCCTATTAGCGAGTTTCTCAAATTATGTATAATAGTCATGAACTATGGATATTTGTTTCAATTTGGTTAATGCTCATGTAAATTCATCATACTCACTAGGGCCAAAATGAGTGAGTAATTGTGACTCAAAATATTTCCAAGAAGGGTCGAGAGTTATATTTTTTAACCATTGATACCATTGTAAAGCTTTAGATTCAAATTTGAAAGATTTCATAGTGACCCACAAATATTTAGGGACATTATGAAGTTGGAAGAACTGATCTACTCGACATAACCACCCATCAGCATCCTTTTCTTTGAACTTAGGAAAGTCTAATTTAGGCATCATAAATAAAGTATATGTGTCAAAAATAGAAAAATAGTCTTCCTTATCCTTATGGATTCCCTTCTCTTTATTTCTAAACCTACCACTTGGTTTATCATTTTTAATATGCTCAAACACCTTTGGTCCATCCCTAAATTTTTCCTCAACCTCTAGGAATATTTCTTCAAATGAAGCTTTGGATCTCATGTGTTCACCTCTCAAAAGTGATACTTCATCCCTCACCTATTTAAAGTCACTGGTAAGAGTAGAAATTATGGTATGCATTTACTCTAGAAGGGTTTTTGTGTTTTTTTCTATCTCCTTTTGGTGTCCTCTAGTTCCTCCAACCATTAAGGTATAATTTGAACTACTCCCATTGACTTACTAAAAATAGAAGTATTGTTCCAAGAGTTACTATTTTTAGTAATGATCCAAAAAAAGTGTTTGGGTGCTATATATCAAAATAATCAACTCAAAAATATGATTGTAATGGACTAGGTCCCACAATGACATTTTTTGACACCCCAAAAAAATTTCATGGATGCAATATACCAAACTGATCAGCTCAATGAGGCGATCTCAATGAGCTATTTATCACAACATTGTGTTGTCTTCAAGTGTAAATTTTTCTCCTAGAGTCTTGGTTCACTCAAAAATTTAGTTTTTTATTATACAACCCCTTATGATACTTTGCATTGTCTATTATTGAAATTGTTCTGATAGACACTTCTATCACTGATAATGTAGCTCATTGTTCTGATGACTATCTAAGTCCACTCTATCGTTGACACACAACTTGTCTATTATGATTTTTGACTATCACAAGCAACTATTACTTATGTTGGAAGACTTTGTCTTGACTATTACTGACTATTCTTTATAGAACCTATCTTTATTGTTATGCTCATCACAAAATTCTTTTATTTATTTCATGTAGTAATTTTTTGGTAATGAAGTTTCCTCAGTATGTTCAATTTTTATGGTAGAATTTTTTGTTACAATTTTAACATTTAATATAAATAAGGTACTCTAAGCCAAGGTGTATGTACTACCCATATGCCCTCTATTATATCACAGTGACGAACAATAGTGCTCAACCCAATATTTTAGGCCATTTCTCAAGGAGGATTCCACGCATGCCCTTAAGCACACTATCCACCTATCTAATAGTATGGGAGGTGATCTTTTTGAATGATATGTTCAATGTATTATGGATAATACAAGGCCAAAAATATTCCTAGGGCTAAAGTTTTCTCATAATCCTAATGGGTCTCCTGATATACCTGGAGATATGTGGGAGCTCAATTCCATAGATGGGTACTATTTGAGGTCTAATTATTGTATCTTGATCGCCCCTCACTTCACTAGATGCTTTACATGCAATCTAGATTAGCCAATAACGACAACTCCTCGATGATATTTTAACACACCTAGCATAGGGTTTCTAACCTAATAAACTAATACAAAAAAGGGTTGTTTTTTAAGAAAATGGAAAAAAAATGAAAACACAAGAAATCTATACCTAGCAGTAGAAATTGCAAGGCAAAAACTATTGTATTCATAGTGAAACACGGCCCTAGAAAAAACTCTAATACCATTTGTTGAGAACATTCTAATAAAACTAAACTCATTGACATAAATATTGCAATAAAAATAGAATTTCATGAAATAACATAATATTGCAATATGAAATGTAAATGCATAATTATAACAATCTCACAAATTACAACACAAAATTGCAAGCCTCTTTGAGGGGGCAACCTCCTTCAATACTTTCATTCAATATGCAAAAATATACATTCATTTATGGACCCTTTTCTTTTAAATATACACTTCATGCAATCCTAACCTAATGCTCAAGAGTTGTCTTAAATACAAAGTGCCATGTAAGCTAGAATCTTATACCAAACATCAGTTACATTCTTGATGACAGTTACATGAAATGACCCCACTTGTCTAGGTGCCTCACTTACCATATACCATTACAAAATATCATTATAATGGGGTCCCCATGTTGGAAAGGGGTCATTACATAATAATATGAGAATTACAAAACTAGTGTTAGGATGGGATCCTAAGACATTAACATTATCAATGCTATTAATCCCAATGTGATTGATTGTTATATATGAAAATAAAAGGTAGGTATCTAGTAGATGTCAAATTGCCTACAAAATACAAATTTTAAAATGCTAGTCTGATCTATTGTCTTAAATGCAACTTGGATGATAATCCAAATCTCTAAAACTTTTTGTTTCAATATTTTTATCCTTAATTATAAGTTGATCCCTATGTAAAACTTATGTTCAACCAATCCCATTAGCTCCACACAACCATCCTCCAAGGAGTTGTGGTTTCCTATAAATCCAACCCTTGGAGGAGCATAATCCATGAATCTCTTACAATAGAAAAGCTTTATCATATTGAATATCATCTCTTGTAATAGTGAATATTTACAAATTTGCATTCACCTCAATTAATAGCAAGTTTTCATCTACTTCATCACAATAGGAGGATGTCATTCAAAGCTCTTGACACTACAAGATTTCTTGTACCTAATTATTTGTGTTCTCTCATATCTTAGCTTATCATTATCATTGATATATCATTTTGTAATTATTTTATCATTATATTCTAACTTTTTTTGTCTATCAAATAGTTTATTTATTTATCACTTTGGTTATAGTTACAACTTTTATCATCAACTAGGTTATCTTATTGTTTTCGTTAGGACCCCTCCACACCCTAGCAAGGATTCTCATTGAATTATTTAGAAGTTAAGAAGTATTTTTTCTAAAGATCCATTATTTTGTATTTTTATGTGAAAGCACTACCAAATTATAGTCACAATGGTGCTACTATGCTCTATTTATATCATAGTAGAGATTGTGATTCCATAATCAAATTCTACAATAGAAATAAAAAGCACTAGTCAGTAGAAGAATAAGAAGTGCTATCACTCTCTAGTGATTATTTTGCCACTAAACATATAGTCATTATTATAGCCTTGTATATTTATCTATTTTTTCTTTTGGACAAAGGTCTAATGTTGATCAAGGAAGACATATAATTTTTATTGATCTAGGAATACCCCATTATTGCTAACTCCATCTATTTTCTATATGTTTTATAGGATTTTTTAAAAATAGAAATCCTAAGGAAAAGTCCCACTACATAGTAGCAATGCTAGAAATGTTTTTTTTGGCCCATTAGCACTTATAAATTAATATAAAAATTAGGAGTCATCAATAAAAGCACCACTAGATAATAGTAGCTTTAGTAGCACTTCTACATCTATTAGTATTTTTGGCATTGAGTTAGAAATCAAGCTTGAAATTATATTTATCATTTCTACCATTTAGAATTAGGGTTATTGTCTTCTACCAAAGTACCTCTCATGAGTTAGAGATACCTAGAACTCCCATACATGTTTTAACCAAATCTAGAGGTGGTCCAAAATCTAAGAAAGGGATGCCTTAATAGACTCATAAATATATTCTCAAAATATGTCCACCACTTAAGTTTAAAAATTACCACATTAATAATAGGTTAGATATTTGCAATTCAACCACCAACTTCAATATAACTCCCAAAAGATTTGGAACTCATTATGACTATGCATGGTGTAGATTTTATAGAATAGATAGAATTACCACCTTGATATTTCCATTATCATGCAATTCCATTGGTACCTGGTAGTATGCCACCTTATTTAGACCTTATCATTACCCCTATGCACTTAAGTCAAAAATCAAGAAATTAGTACAATAATTGTTACAAGTAGGAGTTATTTAGCCTAGTAATAGTCCTTATTCTTCTCCAATCCTATTGGTTTAAAAGAAACATGGGTCCTGGTAGTTGTGTATATATTTTTGTGAGCTCAATAAGCTCATCATTATGGATAAATTTTATATCCTAGTGGTAGATTAATTATTGTATGAGTTTCATGGTGCTATGTTTTTCTCCAAGTTAGATCTTTGCTCGGGTTACCATTAGATATGGCTCGAGGAGGAGTATATTCCTAAAACAACATTCCACACTCATGAGGGCCATTATGAATTCTTGGTTATATCATTTGGCTTAACGAATACACTTTCCTCATTTTAGATCCTCCTAAACAACATCTTTCATCCATTCCTTCATAAATTCATTTTATATTTATTTGATGATATTGTGGTTTATAGTCACTCTTTGGAGGAGCACCCATCCATTTAGATCATACTTTGTAGCTTTTGTCTTAGCATTAGCTTTATGCTAAGCAGCCACGGTATTATTTTAGGTTGATCAAAGTAGAGTATTTAAAATACATTATCACCAAAAATTATTTTAAAGTTGATCCTAAGAAGATTCAATCCATTCAATACTGGCTAAAGCCTCAAACTCAAGGGACTTCATGGATATTTGGGACTTACAGCGTATTACCACAAATTTATTCAAAACTATGGCAAAATATTTTCTCTTTTAATTACCATGTTAAAAATAATTCTTTTACTTGGATAGGCCCATCTGATAAGGCTTTCTTTGACCTAAAGCACGCTATGATAACCACTCCAGTCTTAGCCATGCCTGATTTATCAAAACCTTTTATAATTGAAAGTGATAGTTTATATAATGGCATAGAAGTTGTATTGATGCATGAGGGAAGACCATTGGTCTTCATTAGTAAATTACTTTTAGGCCAAAAGCTGGGAAAATCATCTTATGCAAAGGAGATGCTTGTCATTCTACATGGGGTTAATCATTGGTGATCCTATATCATTGGCCATCATTTTTCCATCAAAACAGACCACCAAATTCTCAAATACTTCTTGCAGTAATGGGTTACCACCCTTAAATTACAAAAGTGGGTCTCTAAATTAATGGGCTATGATTATGATATTACATACAAAAAATAAAAGGAAAACATTGTGGTTGATTTCCTCTCTTGATAATTTGAGGATCGAAGTATGCTATGTGTTATCTCTTCACCCATACCTCAATGGATTAATTCTCTTAGAGAGGACATGCTCAAAGACTTTGGATTGCAAATTTTAATTATCACACTTCAAAAAAATTCTACCTCATGCCTAATATATAGTTGGGATGGGTAAGATTTAAGATATCTTTAATGCCTTGTTATTCCTTAAACTTCTCAACTACTTGAACTCATCTTGAAGGAAATGCATGCTTCACCAATTATGGGTCATTCTGGGTTCTTCAAGACTTATAAGGATTAAGCGTACTTTATTTTTGAAAGGAATGAAGGACATTCAAAATTTTATGGTAGAGTGTGGCATATTTCAATGAATGAAAGGAGAAATGATGCATTCCCTTGGAAATATTTAGCCCTTTCCCATTCTATAATAAGTATGGATAAATATTTCCATGGAATTTATTGAAGGGTTACCTAAGTTAGAAGGTAAATCAATTATTTTGGTGGTAGTGGATCATCTCATAAAGTATGCTCATTTTTATTCCCTTTCCCATCCCTACATAGCCTCAATAGTAGCCCAAATATTTATCATGGACCCCATTTTTTGCCTTCATAGGATGCCCACATCCATTGTATTTGATTGATACCCTACCTTCACTAGTCATTTTTGGAAAGAATTGTTTAAGTTGTAGGGAAATCAGCTCAAAATGAGTTCATCCTATCATCTACAAATGGATGGTTAAGTAGAAATTGTAAACAAATGCTTGGATATCTACCTTCATTGCTTTACCTCTGGTCATCCTACATAGTGGGTGAAGTGGCTTCTCTTGGCAAAATGATGGTATAACACTATAGATCACATTATGATCAATGTTACCTCTTTTGAATTTATTTATTATTGCCCTCCATCAACACCTTCCTTCTACATTCTAGGAAGCTCCAAGGTTCATGTTGTTGACACTACACTCAACCAACATGTCGTAATCCTCCATCAACTGAAGATGAATATATAATTGGCCTATAATTGTACGTTTTAATAGGCTAATAAACATTTTTTAAAGTGCAACTTTAAAGTGGGAGATATATTTTTTCTTTTCTTTTATCCATATAAACAATCCTCACTACAACTTCATAGGTACCAAAAACTAGTTACCAAATACTATGGTCCCTACTAGGTCTTACAACAAATTGATGCAATGACCTAAAAATTGGCCCTCTTGTCTACATCAAAGTTCCATCCTATCTTGTCTCTTTCCTCAAGATGGTTATGGAAAATTAGGTACAACTTCAATATTTTTAACCAAAATTGGATGAAGAGGGTTCTATCTTGCTCAAGCTGGGATAACTATTGGATTACAGATCATGCACTCTTTGGAATTGTATCATCACTGAGGTTCTTATTCAATGGCATGGACTACAACTAGAATATGCCACTTGGGAGTCTCTCTAGCAGCTACAACACCAGTTTCATCATCTACAACTTTGAGTACAAAGCTTTTTGAAGGAGAAGGGCATGTTAGGACCCCATACTAACACTAATTTTTTAATTCTTATATAATTATGTAATGACCCCCTTCCAACATGGGAATTCATTTTTAATATCATTTTGTAATAATTTATAATGGTATGTGGTAAATGAGGCACCTATACAAGTGGAGCCACTCCATGTAATTGTTATCAAGAATGTAACTGATCTTTGGTAGAAGATTCTAGCTCGAGTGGCACTTTGCATGTAAGCCAACTCTTGAGCATTAGGTTAGGGTTGCATGAAGTGTATATTTAAAATACAAGGGCCCATGAATGAATGTATATTTTTTCAAATTAATGAAATTATTGAAGGAGGTTGCCCCCTTGAAGAGGCCTGTGATTCTGAGTTGTTTTGTGAGATTGTTATAATTCTACATTTACATTTTATATTGCAATATTTTGTTCTTTCATGAAATTATATTTTTATTGCAATATTTATGTGAATGATTTTATTTTTATTAGAATATTCCTAACACATTTTTGATGATGTATGCTACACAAGTGACAACCTCACCATAAAATTTGTGTTCCATCCCCTTGGCATGAATCATACAATAAGCCATCTCTTGGATATTAATTATATTTAAATATCCCTCAATTTATAATGCAATATATCAAAGCATCTAAGCATTAGCAATATCCATGGTATCAAAATCTATCTTAATGCTTCGATGAGGGGGAGAACTAATCTCTTCCTTAAGCTTCAATGCAAATAAATCCTATAGAGCTCTTTGTTTAAGGAAAAGAGTCTTAGGATAAACAAACCCTATCAAGAACAAGCATTCCATTGGTCTTGAGGTAAAAAAACCTATCTAAATACCAACCCCTACTAAGAAATGTCTTAGGATAAAAATAATCCTATCAAATACCATAGCTGGAGAAGTAGTGATTTGAAGATAAAAAATCCTACCAAGGATCAACTAAAGTCAAGTATTTATGCCATAAAATTTTCCAAGCACAAGATTAAGGTGATAAGGTATTTGGTCCAATCATCAACAAGTAAAAGAAGGTACCAAATCTACAAAGCAACTATAAAAACCATCAAGGAAGTAGATACATCCTCAACAAGGTCTTCCACTTGCATGATGTACCATATTTCTTACATTATTTCAAAAATATAAAGAAACTAATCAACCATGAGGTGAACACAGATACAAACAAAAAAAGGGGAACATAGGCTCAAATTGGCACATGAGTACAAAGCAATGATTTTCTCAGCAAGAAATAGTTCATTTTCCAATGATAAGGTAATTCTTGGGTGACTCAAATTTTTAACCATTTGCAAATATAGCATATCCAGAGTTGTATATAGAATAAACTAATCAATTGAAGTGAATATTATTTTAGATGCCTCATCTAAGAAATATGTGCAATATTATTCAAGACATCTCAATAGGAGCATTGATTATCAAGAAGTATGGACAAATGAAGAGGACCAACAAATTTTGCATCACTCTACTTAATGTTCAATCTCAAGAACATTATGAGTATCAACTTTCTCGTTGGCGATGACAAGGTCAAATAAGATGCTTGTGAATGTCTTTGGCTCCCTTAAGGAGAAATAGTAGAACATTATCTAAATGTGCTATCAATAAGTAATTTATAGAAGAGTCACTAAAGGAAGGTGCTTGTGTGCATTCATGCCTCCCTAACATAACTAGGGATGTCTCTCTAAAAATGCAAATCTCAAAGAAAAAGGACACAATTTGATGAAATATTATTTTATGTCATCAATTGAGAATCAGAATCTAAAGTTGACACCTAGGAAAAATTAAGATATTAAAACAAGAAAATTATATTAAACACAAGTGTATTCACATTAGCATCAAGTCAGCTATAGGTTGAGATCATGGGATAAACATTGAATATCTTCAAGATAATCAAAAGCTTAAAAGTAAGTATTTATTTTAAAATCAATGATAAAAGTTGGTAGTATGTCTGAAAGGCATAAGCACCAAGATTTTCATTGCTTGGACAACTTGAGAGTTTTCTTCATTAATAGAAGGACAATAAAGTCTTGGGAACACGTTCAAGGAAAACAAAATAAGACACTGCTCAATACTAGAAACATTACCATCGATGAAAGGACATTTTCATTGATAATATGGATCATTTAAGATTCATTAAAATTTTTGCATGAAGAAAGGTAAAATTGGCCATATGGAATTCAAATCCAAACATCCTTAGACGTTATTTAAAAAGCACTAAAATAGAACATATTTGTTTCTTCAAATTTGTAAATCTACCTGATACATCTTTGGCCAAATTTTATTTAAATTTTTTCTAATATCTCAGAATAAGAGTGAGAAGGTTATTCAAAGCCAATATATTATTTATTTTTCCTTTTTTATGATGCAAGTAAAAATGAGAAGAATCGTATAATTTTTTTTACAAATCAAAATATTTTGAATAATATTTCCTAGAGGAAACATATTCCCTCTATTTATTATTTTGCTTGATGATACACTATTTTCTAGTAAATTTAGGCATTAGATAAATCACGAGTATAGAATTATATATACTCGTCAAAAAAAATCAAGGTTTATCTAATGGAAGAACATTTTGCCAATTTTGTAAAAGTTTGATATGGCTAGTGGTGCACCAAATATTATTTTTCCCGATTTTTAACTATTGCAAGGGAGTAATTATATTTTATAGAAGACAAAACTCATAATACAAATCAATTTTTAAGAAGTATGAGAAGTAGTAGATGGATCCCTTACCCAACTTAATGAAGAATATGAAGAGCATAAAATTTAACAAGACAAATAGAAAAGCACAACTAATCATCATGTTAGAAGTAGTTGATGAAGTATGACCATACATTTGTGATTCTACCATAGCTAAATATGCATGGAATAAAATTATAATAGTATTTAAGGAAAGGGACCAGAATCAAATTCTATTTCTACAAAGTCAAATTCATTACTTAAAAATAAAGAATGAGGAAAACCTTAAATCTTTCTTGAGGAGAATTTTAGAACTATAAGCATCACTATAAGCCAAGGAAGAAAATGTATCTGATGAGACGCTAGTTCCTATTATTTTAATATCTCTTCCTCCTCAATATAATGTATTTGTGATAACCTTGAATATCATTGAGCAAACACCATTTGAAAAGTTGGTGAACTTAATAAAAAAAACAAAGACCTCACATATAACACAAGAAGAAGAACAAGTACTTCTTACAAAGAAGAAAGGGAAGTAGTCATTTATAAGAGGTTCATGACCTTAATGATGTTTCTAGTAATAAATAAATAATTCTTACAAGAAAGGATATTAGTAATTAAGAAATAATTTTCAAATATAAGGATATCAACAACAGAGAAATAATTTTCACACATACAAGATGTGTAAACATTGTGGTAAGAACAACCACATACTAAAGGAATGTTAGCATAATACCTTCACAAATGGATCTTCTTCTCAAGATAAATATCAACAATAAATCAAGTCATCATCAGATAAGAGAAATCCAATTTGGAAAAAGGTACAACAAAGTAATGTAGCTGAAGAGAACCAAATTAGAGAAGAAGAAAAAGAACACTTAGAAGAAGAGGAGCATGTATTTTTTGCACATGAATAGCTAAGTCATCCCAATAATTTTTCATGTGATGTTAAATCAACCAAACATGTGAACGATTAGGAGAATTGGTTTCATCCAAATTATTCTAGTCATACAAGAATATCTCCACAAAATAATGCATCCAAAGATTTGAAGCCACTAAAAAGTCAACAAAAGGGGAGGCCATAAAGATACAAAGGCAAATGTGACAATTCCAATACATGGGATACCTCTAACATTGATCACTGGAAGGTGAAGAAGTTCAATACTTTCTAGAATGAAACCAATTTACTCAAAGGTAACTCTTTTTCTACTCTCTTTCCCTAGTATAAAAGAAATATCTGCAATATAAGTGGCCTATCATGATAGAGTCTCTAAAGGAGAATGGTATAGACTACAAAATAAATCTTATTGAGAAAATATTATTTTGTCTACAACTTGTAAAACTAGGTATCCTTATATCATTATCAAACTCTAATATCTCATAAAACTTTTATTAAGTGTACCAACACCACAAGCAATTAAGATACTAGATGACAAGATGCAATGTGATATTTGTTGGACATTTTGAGTTTAGTTAGTTGTCATTGATTTCAAAGTGAAAAATTCATCATTGATGCCAAAGTAAACATATGAATCTGTCATCAACGCCATGGAGCACACCATTATTAACACTAGGAACAATGCAAAGAGTTGAAGAATAAGTTAGCAAAATAATATTTTATGAGGGTTTTCCGTAAACCCATGGTGGAAAATTAAATGATTTTTTATTAAAATCATTATAAGGATATAAAAGCATCCTTACACATTGTGATGGCAATGAAGGTTTAATTAAACCCATGGTGGTAAAATATTTTAAATCAAATCAGTGGAGTACAAGTTGCAGGTTTAAATTTACCCCATGGAAGACTCTAATTTTATTAAAGTCAAAGGTTTTAAAATATAATTTATAAAATTTAAATTCTATTGGAATTTAAATAATTTATAAATTATATCAAGGTTTAATTTAATGTCGACGTCATAAAAAATTAAGGAGCGTCAACATCTAAATTGGAATGGTGATTTTGTGTATAAATTAATGCCCAAAGGGGCATTTGAAAATTACCCCTCGATGAATTAATATTCCCATACAAAAATGTTGAAGGTATTATATGCATCGTGAACATTGAGGAAGAAGACAAAGAGCTTTGTCTTATTAGTGTCAGGGAAGACGACAAAAAGAGGACAGTGTATGGTTTGAAGTCACATAGGACACGGTGGTCCATTGGTGGCACACGCTTTGCGAAGGCATTGGGAAAGGAAGTGCCTACGTTCAATTCTCATGGATGTGCCAAGGAAGGTTGTTTTTTTGTTCACATTTGATTCGAGCACTAGGTATAGAAGAAAGAGTACAAAGTGCTCGTTGGTTCTCAAATGTGCATCTAGCGCACACGGTGGTCAAGCCCACGGCTAGAGCACTTGCAGAGGCAGAGATCGTGGGATCGAATCCCACTAGTGGCAAAGGTAATTTTTTTATTTAAATTTTGCCTAAGGTTTTCTTAAAAGGGTCATTTGGAGTTATAAGGTTTTGTGTAGATTTGTTTGTGTTTGGAGTTATAAGGGTTTGTGAAGATTTATTTTTAATTAATTTGTGTTTGAAGTTATAAGGGTTTGTGAAGGATTATTTTTATTGAAGATTTGTGCTACTTGGAGTTAAAAGGGTTTTTGAAATATTGTTTTGTTGAGAAGGGATTTATGTTATTAAGGTTTCTAAAGAAAGAGGATTTGATTCTTGCCAAAGTTCTACTTGTGATTTATTGATTAAAGAGGTTTTGAGTTATTTTGGTGGATTTTGAATTTATTTTTAGTTGGGATTTTATAAGGTGTGATTGGATAAATACTTAATGTATGTTGATGGTTGTTTTTGAAAGGTGGATTGATAAGGTGTAATTGAGTATTTACATTATATTGTGAGAAAGATTTATCTTCTAACCTCTTGAGATTGGCATAGAAGTTTGTGTGATTATGGCAGATTTAAGATATCCCTTCATCATCAAGAAAAATGTATGGGCACATTTGTTGCGGGCCAAACAAGGTTAACTTCTTTCTTACTTTTGTCACATGCCCATGCATTTAATTTATCAATCCAGGGAGCTTCATAAAATTGTGAAGGGTCTTGAACAAGATTTGCTTACAATACCACTTAAGATGAGTCTGCTAGTTCTACTATTGGGGGGGGTGTTTCAAACAGTCGTCAATCATTCATACACTCCTCAATAATTTACGTAAAACAATTAAATCTATAGAAAATAAATATTCATGCATTCCTAGAAATAGACCTACTGTAATACTGGAAATAACAATGCAATAAATGGGGAGAGGGGAGGGCTCTGGTCCCTCCCCTGCACCCCCTCTCATGGCTCCTGGTTCCAACCCAGTCCCTGGCTCAACCCAGGTCATCCCTCCTGGGGAGTGGTTGTTTGCAGATGATCTCCTGAGGGGAGATCCTTCTCCACTATCTGTGCCCCTCTCAGCTGGCTAGGGTTTCCTTGGTTGTTTTTTCGGACTGGTGCTTCCCAGGGATCCCTGTTTGGTTGGGGATCCCTTCCATTTTTCCCTCAGGCTTCCCCTTGGGGTTTTTTGTAGGTTATTCGTGTGGATCTGGTCCCCTGAGTTTCTTGATGCGATGGAGGTGATGATTTAGGGTTTGGATAGCTTTATGGGGTCTCCCTTGAGGTCCTCACAGCTTTGGGGTGGTCTGGGTGGCCTCTTTCCCCCTTTTGCTTGTGAATCCTCGATGAGATCCTGGCTACTGTTATTCCTACATGGAGGCTTCTTCGTGCTGGCTCTTCTCCTTGGTGGACATCCTGGGCATCTGGTTTGTCCTTGGGGGGATTTTCCCTGTCTGGGTTGTTCCCATTCCTAGTCCCAGTTCCCTGAAGCTGCCTCTATGCTTGGACAGGATTCTTGGTCCCTGCTGCTGGGATGGGATCCTCTTCTGTTTTCCCAGGGCGGGTTCCTCATGGTGCAGCTCTCTGGTTGCTTCCTGATGGGCTGGATCCTCTCTGTGCTGGTTGTCAGCTTCCTGCAGGATGGCTCTCGCTGAATGGAATGTTTTCCCGATGGGTAGGATGGTTTCTCCACAGGGCAGGATCCACCAAATCCGCCAGTTTTCTCATGAGGTAGGATCCTTTCTTTTTTGCTGGTTTCCCGGATGGCGGTATTTCCCTGTTGCTTCCTGCTAGGCAGGACTGTTTGTGATGGTTTTGACTACTTCCCGTGAGGCAGGATTTTTTGTAATGGTTTTTCTTTGCTTCCTGCTGGGTGGGATATTCTCGATGGTGGTTTTTGGCTACTCCCCGCTGGGCGATATCTCCAAAACTACTTTCTTTCTTATTTGTTTGTTTCCCGTTGAGAGGGATTGTTTCATGCTTACTGTTACCACTGGGCGGGATTTTTGTTTTGGTGTTCAGTTTCAAGGGATTGATGCCCTAGGCCCATTGCTTATGTAATCAGGTTTTGGGATCCTTGTTAAAACCTACTGTAAATACAAACACTACTTACCAAAAAAAAAACAATGCAATAAACAATCTTGTAAAAGCGATAAACTGATCTAGAAAAACACAAGAAAAATAGGGGAATAAATACTGGCTTGGAGTGGGCCTAGGCTCCAGTAGCTTCCTCCCAGCTGAAAATGCACTTAGAAACTCTTAGAACTATATTATGATTATCAAAGTATTACAATGCTTCTTCTGCATATCTCTCTCTAATTACTATCAAAATAATCTATATATATTTAGAGAGGTTTGCGTGTGTTTATATAGCACACCCGTAGATCTTCTGCTATAAAGGAGTTATAACAGTCAATTCATTCCAGACTAAACTAATCCAATTTGGTAAATGTGATCGACGTCTGCTAAAACTGGCATTTGTTTCTAACGGTGGCGTGTTCATTGATTGGTTTGTGCTTTGCTTGGCATTGGTAGGATGTTCTCATATGTCGATGTGATCCCCAATTTAACTCTACATGACATAGAGTTGGAACTGCACTAGTCGTTGTTGTCCACATCGTGCTTGTCTGGTCAACGAGCGAAGAACAGGGGCACCTTCCCTATGAGGAAGGTGCCTAAGTATGTCGGGCACCTTCTCTATGTGGAAGGTGCCTTACTGTCGTTGGTGCCTTCTTGTAAGAGGAAGGCGCTTATCTTCTATTGGTGCCTTCCTATGAGAGGAAGGCACTTGCCTTCTAGTGGTGCCTTCCTTATGAGAGGAAGGCACTTGCCTTCCTTTGGCACCTTCCTGGAAGAGGAATGCACTGGCCTTCTATTGGCGCCTTCCTGGGAGAAGAAGGTGCTTGTCTTTCCTTGGCGCCTTCCTGTAAGAGGAAGGCGCATACTTACGCTTGATGCCTTCCTGGAAGAGGAATGCGCTTACCTTCTCTGTGTTGATTTTGAAAGAAACAAAGTGCCAGGTCCATGAAAAGACCTCGACTGATCCAAATCTGACTAAATCAACTACAATTCCACAAAAATGCACTGAAAACACATGAATTAGATAACACATAATTTCATCAAATAATTATATAATCATTCATAAACATATGCAATCCTTATTATACAACCACATAATAATCAAGAAAATGTATACAAAATATGAGCATTTTTTATGCTCATCATCCCCCCATGCCTAACATATGCCACACCCTCATGGCATCAAAACTATAGGTAGCCTTGTTGACCCCCCATCGTTGTCATTTCTTGGAGGATCCAATTATACCTACAGCCCATGTCTGCATATTCTATGCACTGGCATCTAGAGGTGTGGCATCTAGAGGTGTTGTCAGTTGTGCCTTCCTCGTCTTGGCCGCTATCAAAGGTGATCTAACCAGCATCGTCTCTCCTGCCTAAAATTCAACTTCTAGAGCTTGCCATAGGTCAGCGTTCGGAGGTCTGACCACTGTAAGAGGGATATCTAAATTATCCCTCCTGAGATGAACTACTTGGGCTTTGCACAATCATGCTGCTTTAGGAGTAAGCCCTACGTTCTCCTTTGAAATGGCAACGACCTCCAATTCAGGGCCATATACCCCCCATCATTCAAAATACCTTCTTATCATGGAGGGCCATCCCTGGGATGACCCATAAATCTCCCATAACTGGTTGTCCTCTGTCAAATTGACATAGATACCAGTCCCTATGCATCCTCGAGGTTGCCTTCCTGCTCTCCTTAGCTGCTATCATCTCTTTGAGCAGTCGTTCAAACTATTTTTGCCTCTTTGTGAATGGCTGCATATCCCACTCATCTTCTTCTGGCTCGGTGAAGGTCACCTTCACCTTATTTTGAGCCGTCCTGGGCCCTTTTCCTTTGGCCTCTATAAAAAATGCAGTGGCTTGAACAGGGGTTTTCCCTTTCTCCCTCCGAGGGACCTGCTCTACGGTCCCTAGAGCATTCTCCTCACTCTGGGGGACCTGTGCTGACGTCCCTGGGGATGCTTCTTCGCCCCCCTATCTATCATGTGTTGACCCCTTAGGTTCTTCTCTTCCTTTATCAGGTCTGGGGAGTTCTTCCTTATCCCCCGGTCCTGTCTGCTGTTGTTGGCCCTCATCCTAATTTATATCACTCAGGACGATGATAGGGGTGTTGTGGGACTTTTCCCTTCACTCCTAAAAATAGAGGAATTCTCCCCTGCCTCCAAGCTGCTCTGTCGGGCATCCAATAGAAATTATCTTGAAGAGAATACTCTCTCTGCAGATGTGGTAGAATTCGTCGGGACCTCTTTTACGCAATCAGTTTGGGTTGATGCATCCCTTCTTTCTGCTCCCCTATCCTGGAGTAGCTAGTTCTCCTCCTACAACTGCTGGACCAGCTGCTCGAGCTGGGCGATTCATATTTCTCATTATTTTAATTCCCCTATATGCTTGTTCTGGTAGTCCTCCAAAATTTGTTGGGCCATCCAGCAATTGGTCTGCCACTCCAATGCTTCCTCCAAGGCTGTGTCGACTCGATCATTGCTCCTAGAATTCCTTACATCTTGTGGGCTCTAGTTTGTCAATTCCTAGAGGGTTTGGGCTGCAATGTCAACTTTCGGGTTGCTCTATTCTTCTTATGTCGAGAGGAGGAGCCACTGTAGGTTTTTCCTCCTGGGGACTGGTTCTAGAAATCGAAACTTAGCCTCGCTACTAATAAGCAATGCTCCTTCATCTTCATACTTAGGCACTAGGGAATGCCCTCTTTCCTCTGTGCATTCGAGCACTAGTGAATGCCCTCTTTTTTTCTTGAAATCGGGCAATGCCAATTACCTGATACTTGCCATCTCCTCTATAGGGCTTCCCTCTTCTTACCCTATTTTGGCAACAGCATCCTATTGCCTTTCTTGGCGACCATCTCCCTCTGCGTCGGGGTTTTGCCTCTGCGCTTCTGCATGGCAAACCAGTGCTAATATCAGCCCATGGTGGGCCAAGGTGGATGGTGCTCCCTTCTGGTACCTAGCCGCTTCTTCCTTCAGGGCATTTTCTAGGTAGAAGGGCACGTTCAACTTCCTTCCATGCACCAGGTGATTCAGAAACTGCACATGGTTAGCGTGCAAATGGGTATACTTCTTGGTGCATGTAAAGAATCGAGCAACCTGCTCGAATATCTTCTGTAGATTCATGGGAAGGATGCTTTTGGGTAGCCCTTCCTTATCTATCTACATATTTTCTCCTAGCAGCAGCACTTCAGCGTACGACTTCAACAGTCCACCTTTGTATATGCATTCCCCTGTGAGGGGTAATCCAGTCGCCTGCAAGATTTATTTGGGGGTGACTGGAATTTCTACCCCTCGCACCTAAGCAATGTCGCCCCTCAAGGAGGTAGCAAATTCCTTGGCTGCTTCTATATCCTAGCCCTAAATGACTAGGGTACAGTATTCAAACCATCCCTCAGCCTCGAACTATGTTTTTACCACCCCCCGATTCCTTCCGTATCACTCGGCTCATTCTTTTTCACCGCATGATTCTTCGACCTTCCTCCCATGGTGCCTTCCCTTACTACTATGTTTTTTTTGTCCTTACTTCTTTAGGAAGGTGCCTTCTTATAGGGAAGGCACCTAACCTTAGCATTTAATTCTAGGGTACACCTTTCGAGCCATATCATTGGCACGTGGTTCCGGCCATGGGGGGATATGATTTTTATGACAACAATATTTTTTTGGTACTGCATAATTTATGAATAATTATATAAATATTTGAGTTAGTATGCACATACCTTATTTTGTGTTTTATGCATCATGAAGAGCATTGATTCGTTGATTTGTGACATGGGGGGAGGGGTATGGTCATCTGATGTCGCTCGTTCTTGTGGTGATTTCATTTCGATCGAGGCATCCGGGAGACTTAAGTGCTGGTTGTACACAAAATGCGCTCTTTGGTACCTTCCCAATGTAGAAGGTGCTTATGTGGCACCTTCTCAATGTGGAAGGCACTTATATGGCACATTCCCAATGTTGTCGGTGCTCTCTGATTGGATGCACCTTTCGGTGGTGGAAGGTGCATCGGTGCCTTCTTGATGTGGAAGGCACTTATATGGTGCCTTCCCAATGTTGTCGATGCTCTTTGAATGGATGCACCTTCCGATGGTGGAAGGCGTCTCTAATTGGATGTGCCTTCCAGTGGTGGAAGGTGCCTCTGATTGGATGCACCTTTCGATGGTGGAAGGCATCTTTTTTATGATGACGCCTTCCTGCTACAGAATGTGCTTTTGAATGGGTGCGCCTTCCTGATGTGGAAGGCACTGCTGAATACCTGTGCCTTCCTGGGGTGGAAGGCACCTCGGTCTGTATGCGCATTCCTAATGTGGAAGGCACCTCGGGCTTCTTCTTCTTTTTTTTTGTGGCGCCTTCCAGCCACGAAAGGCGCCTATTTTTTTTTTTTTTTTTTTTGTGCGCCTTCTCTATAAGGAAGACACCTTCTTCTGGTGGGACACCTTCTTCTGGTGGGGCACCTTCTTTATGAGGAAGGCACCTTCTTCTATCTGGGTGCCTTCTTCTAGTTGGGTGCATTCTTTTTGCTGGGTGCCTTCTTCTGGCTGGGTGTCTTCTTTATAAAGAAGGCGCCTTCTTCTTGTTGGGCATCTTCTTCTAGCTGGGTGCCTTATTTATAAGGAAGGCACCTTCTTCTTCTTGGGCGCCTTCTTTATAAGGAAGGCACCTTATTCTGGCGGGGCACCTTCTTCATACGGAAGGTGCCTTCTTCTGGTTGGGCACCTTCTTTATAAGGAAGGCACCTTCTTCTTGGAAATCATGTTGTAATTGATTGGGAAAGGGTGATCAAACCTTCTCAGTATCGCTTCATGCTGCCTTAGCTTCTACCTACGAGTCCCGATGTCATAATTCTGAGCCGAATCAGGCCTAATTTCCCAGATACCTATTCCTCGTGCTGTCAGGTCTTCCACCTGCAAAAATCAAATGAAAAGAAAGAAAAATAAAGGTAGTTAGACACATTTCGTGCCTGTTAGGCCTTGGATTAGGATGCCTGCAGCTTGCATGCGGGTGTCATCCCTGCAAAACACATCATAAGAAAAAACTAAATTAACTAATTTTGGTGAGCACCTCCATGCCCACCATTTCGCCTGTTAAGATTTTGGTCCAGATCTAACAATATGGGGTCTCCCCCATGTCTATTCTGGATTCCACCTATAAGGTTTCATATGTGTTATAGGGGCACAGTCGATGGCCATTGACTGTTAACACAGTGTTGTTATCGTCAATTATTCTAACATGTACTGCCCCATTCTTGATGAGTTCTACCACCTCATACGGTCCCATCCATATTTGCATTAATTTACATTTTTTTTCTTGGAACCAAGAATCATACAACAACACCCATTCTCCTTCTTGGAACTACTTCAGTTTAATGTGGCGATCATGCCACCACTTTCTTTGCTTTTGTATGATTTCCATTCTCTACAAAGAGTCCATTTGGATTTTGTCTAGCTAATCTAGCTACCAAATCCTTTCTTCTTGAGCATCATCCAAGCTCAAGTTCAATTCTGAAGCCGTCCTCAATGTATTGATTTCAAATTCAATGGGCATCATCGCACTCTTCCCATAGACCATTTGGAAGGGTGTGAAGCCTGTGGTGGATTTCCACATGGTATTATATGCCCAAACTACCTCTGACAACCATGTAGCCCAATATTTTTTGTGTTGTTGTACGGTCTTCATTAGGATGTTCTCTATTTCTTTGTTCGTCACTTCCACTTGCTCATTTTCCTGTGGATGGTAGGGTATAGTTTTATTTTGTCGAACTTTGTATTGCTCCATCAGCTCCTTGATCAACTTGGAGGTAAATTGAGGCTCTTGGTCTGTTGTTATCTCTCTAGGGACCCCAAATCATGTAAAAATGTGAGCAAATAAGAAATCGACGACTGTTCTTTCCTTTGAATTTCTCAACTCCTGGACTTCAACCCATTTGGTGACATAATATATACAGACCAAAATAAACCTCCTCCCTATTGAAGGTGGATTAATTGGTCCCACGAAGTCCATTCCCCACTTATCGAAGGGTTCCAGGTGTACCTAATGCTGGATGGGCATTTTGTCTTGATGGGTTGGTCTGCCCATTCTTTGGCATTCATTGCACTTGCTGGCATACGCAGCCGCATCCTTGAACAGAGTGGGCCAAAAGTACCCAACCTGTAGGCTTTTATAGGTAGTTCATTTCCCTACAAAGTTTCCTTCGCATGGTTTGTTATGACATGCTTTGAGTACTTCTGAGAACTCCTATTCTACTATGCATCTCCTTATAACCTGGTCACGTCCTATTTTGAATAGGAGGCCATCAATCCATAGGAATGATGCACTTTTATCTATGACCACCTGCTTTTCTTAGAAAGAGAGAGCAGGTGAGGTTCTTCCAGTGGCCAAGTAATTGGCTATATCTATGTACCATGGGATTTGCTCACTAATGATGAACAAATTTTCATTTAGAAATTGGTCTTCCACTACTGTATGGTCTGTCGATATCAATCTGAATAGAAAATCTGCTATGACATTGTCTTTGCCTAGTTTGTCGACTATTATGATGTTGAATTCCTATAGTAACAAGATCCACCTGATAATTCTTCTGCCAATGGTTGGCTTGCTCATTAAGTATCTGATATCCGTGTAGTCCTTGTGGACAAATACTTTATACCCGATGATATAATGGTAGAATTTTTTTATGGCATGCACAACTGCAAGGAACTCCTTTTCCATCATCGTGTAGTTGAGCTTGGCTCCTGCCAAGTTTTTGCTGACATAATAGATGGCATAAAATTCTTCGCCATCCTTCTGTCCGAGGACTGCTCCAATCGCATTTTTGGATGCATCATAGTAGATATGGAATGGTATGGCCCAATTTGGTCCTCTTAAAATTGGTGTGGATATTAGTTTCTCTTTAAGCAACTGAAATGCTTCTTCGCAGTCTTTCTTCCAATTGAACTCCACATCTTTAGATAATAGAGTGTGCAACGATTTTGCAATTTTGCTAAATTCGACGATAAATCACCAGTAGTACCCGACTGATAAAAGAAAACTCCTCACCTCACTTTGCATTCTGGGGCTGGGTAGGTCTTTGATGACCTCAATTTTTCTTTTATCAACCTTTTTTCCTTCTGTGGAGATGTGGTGTCACAGTATGATGCCTTCTTGCATCATTATAAAGCATTTATCGTTGCTCAGGGACAAATTATTTTTCTTTCTTCTTTCAAGCACTCTTTCCAAGTTTTTCATTGCTTCGTCAAAGGTTTCTCCATAGACGATGAATTCATCCATGTATACTTCAACCGCGTCTCCCATCATGTCTAAAAATATGCTAAGAACCACCCTTTGAAAGGTGGTAGGTGCATTGCATAATTCGAAAGGTAATACCTGATAGGCAAACGTTCCCCATGGGTAGGTGAACATTGTCTTATCCTGATCCTCTTCTCCTATCTGGATATGGTTGTATCCAATGAATCCATATAGGAAGGAGAAATACTTCCTCCTTGAGAGTGTATCCAAGACTTGATCAATGAACGAGAGTGGGAAGTTGTCCTTCTTGGTCGCTTTTTTTAACGTTCTATAGTCCACATAGATTCACCATTTCTCATTCTTTTTAGGGACTACCACTAACGGTAATACCCACTCGCTATCAGAAATCAGATAGATGAATCCGAAAGTCAAGATTTTTTTTAGTTCTTCCTTGATAATGTCTTTCATTGGTAGATTCATTCTTCTTTGTGGTTTCCTGCTTGGAGTTGCTTGATCATCAAGGTATATACGATGGGTACAGATTTTTGGGCTAATACCCTTCATATTTGAGTAATCCCATGTAAATGCCTATTGGTGTCTAACTAGGAGTTCTAATTTCATCAATTGTGTGGGAGTCAACCCATTGCTGACATTCAACGTTCTACCTGGCCCGACGTGTATCTGTTGAACGTGGTGATCTTGGGCACCAGCCAACGGCAATCTAGATGCAGAGATGGAGGACTCCCCATGGAGGAACTCCACAATAGCACCATATTTGTCTTCTTCTACCAACTCATCCAACATCATCATCGACTAGATCATGGATAGCTCAAGATTTTCATGCTCGGTCAACATGGGTTCTCCTACTGAGTCGACGGACTACGTTGGGGGTGAAATAGTCAACCTTTTAACATTTCATCCATCGAATATGGTCATCAGCCCATCCCGATAGCTGATGTAAGTGTCAGTTGTTGCCAGCCATGGCCTTCCCAAGATGAGCGGGTAACCGCCCAGCCTAGTTTTGGATTGCAAGACTAAAAATTTGATTGGGTATTCCCATGCACTGACTGTCACTATTACGTCTTCCAACATTCCTTTCGATGCCATGATCGATCGATCGACCAGCTACAGCACTGTCGTAGTGGGTTTTAGGTTCATGAGTTGTAGCCTCTACATGGTCTCCTAAGGCATTATGTTGATGGCTGCTCTGAGATTGACCAACGTATTGGATAGGGAATGTCCCTTGATTTTTACAATCAGCATCGGGCTGCCCGAGTCTGCATACTTAGGATGGCACATTTTGCCCATCATAAAATCTACTAGTTTACCCATGACATTGATAGTCTAGGTTGCTCTTCATCCTGGATTCCTTAGACACATCTCTCTTATTGCCTTGGTATATATCGTAACATCTCGGATGGCTTGAAATAATGGAATTGTCATGGTGAGGTTCTTCAAGCTAGACAAGATATCAAACTTTGGATGTGTTACTTTCCTCTTTTCTTGTAGTCGGTTGGGAAATGGAGCCTTTGCTCTCTCAAGAATTTCTTCTATCACCTCTTCTACAAGAGGTGTTTCTCCTACCTCTTCCTCCTCTTCTACCAATGGAGGTGTTCCTACTCCTAGTTGTCTACCAGACCTAAGCTAAATATGGTACATCGGATACATCTCACCCTCCACATTGTATGCTAGCTGGTTCACCCTGTTATTAGGATTTTTCATCGGTTGTGCGAGTAGCTACATAGGTCTCACTACTGGAAACGTCAGTAAATTTTGTTGGGGGTGAGCTGGTGCTACATTCGGTGGAGCCTGATTCCACATAGTGTGGCCTCTCCACTGCTTCCCAGGATATGGATATGGCATCCATGGCTGCTGGTTTGGGAATGCTACTGGGGTGTGTTGGACCATGGTGATGGCCCCCACCACCCCATGTTAGGTTGTTGAGGTGGACCTTGGGGCATGTATGGTCCTCCCCCATATGATGGCATTTCAGTTGGCATATTCCCTGCAAGGGGTTGTGGCAAACTCTTTTGATTGCCTATGAAATAGGCATCCTCGCTTTCAGCATCCTCCTGATTACTGGGCAGTTGCGGGCACAATCGAGTTTTATGGTTCAACCTACAAACTGTGCATACTCTGATTTTGTTCTCTAGGCATGCATTCTTTGCATGCTTCCCTCTACATTTTGGATAGAAATAATCGAATGCTACTTCATTTTCTTGCTTATTTTTCTCTAACAGTAGCGTATCCATCTGCAATGCTAGAGATGAGAGCATTTTGCTCTTTAAATCTTCCAGTATGTTACCGATTTATGTCTTCATGACTGAAGCAATCGCTTTCATGGTTTTAGAAGTGGTCTTGCCTCTCCTTCTTGAGTGGTTTCAGCATAGTTGTCGGATGTCTTCCATAGCGTGTTGGTAGACATCACCTCCAAAAATCATGTTAAGAGCCTTCAGTGATTCATTGGTAATTCCTCTCAAAAAGATGCTTTTGAGGGACTTATCAGATTGTTTCATGTGAGGATATCATTGAAGATTAAAGTTGAATCTCTCCCAGTATTCCTCGAGAGACTCATATTCTTTATGTGTCATGCTCAGGACCTCTTCTCTAGAGTCTTGCTCTCCCGAAATCTTGGTATTGCTCTAAAAATAGCTTCTTCATTTGATCCCAAGTGGCAATGTGTTTGTCTCCCATACCGATGAACCACCGTAGAGATGCATCGTCCAATGTAGAAGGAAAGAGTTTCAGCTTCTACATATCATATTTGTAGTCCACAGACCTGCATAAGACATCAAACTTAAATAAAAATAGGTCAGGGTCCTCAGTTGGGTATCCTCCGAAGGTCGAAAGGTGAGCAAGGGATATGTTTTTCATTTTGGTATCTCCTACTCCTTCATCAATTGGGAAACTAAAGCCAGATGAGACTTCTTTGTTGTCAGCCATTTTTTTAGGAAATGCGGTCTCTAATGCAGTATTTATGGCCTTACGATCGTTTAAGACTTTCTGAGTCAAGGCTCTAAGGTTGTCTGGTGTTATCGTCTGATATTCTATAGCTTTCCACAATAGGGCTTCTTGTAAGGGTGTCCTATTAAACAGGGGATTTATGATGATTTATTCTTCCCCACATTGATGGGATGAGGAGGCACTTTGCACAAAGTGCGGCTCCTCACTCCAATGGATTGTTGGTGGTGGGTCGAGCGAGTCTAATTCAAATTCAAAATGTTCGGCTGACTCAGGTTCTAGTGGATTGGTTTTTATAAACCAACCTTCAGGTCCTCTTCTTCTCGAAGAACTCATACAAGGTCAAATGGAAGGTTTCCAGGTATTGTAAATAATCTATTTGAGATGCTTCCCCGGCAACGGTGCCAAAATGTTGCGGGCCAAACAAGGTTAACTTCTTTCCTACTTTTGTCACATGCCCATGCATTTAATTTATCAACCCAGGGAGCTTCGTAAAATTGCGAAGGGTCTTGAACAATATTTGCTTACAATACCACTTGAGATGAGTCTACTAGTTCTACTATTGGGGGGGTGTTTCAAACGATCATCAATCATTCATACACTTAATAATTTACGTAAAACAATTAAATCTATAGAAAGGAAATATTCACGCATTCCTGGAAATAAATCTACTGCAATACAAGAAATAACAATGCGATAAACAATCTTGTAAAAGTGGTAAACTGATCTAGAAAAACACAAGAAAAATAGGGGAATAAATACTGACTTGGAGTGGGCCCAGGCTCCAGCAGCTTCCTCCCAGCTGAACACGCACTTAGAAACTCTTAGAATTGTATTATGATTATCAAAGTATTACAATGCTTCTTCTGTATATCTCTCTCTAATTACTATTAAAATAATCTATATATATTCAAAGAGGTCTGTGTGTGTTTATATAGCACACCCACAGATCTTCTATTATAAAGGAGTTATAACAGTCGATTCATTCTAGACTAAACTAATCCAGTCTGGTAAATGTGATCGACGTCTGCTAAAATTGGCATTCATTTCTAATGGTGGCATGTTCACTGATTAGTTTGTGCTTCACCTGGCATTGGTAGGATGTTCTCATACGTCGATGCAATCCCCAATTTAACTCTACACAACATAGAGTTGGAACTACACTAGTCGATGTTGTCCACATTGTGCTTGTCTGGTCAACGAGCGAAGAATAGGGGCACCTTCCCTATGAGGAAGGTGCCTAAGTATGTCGGGCACCTTCTCTATGCGGAAGGTGTCTTACTGCCATTGGCACCTTCTTGGAAGAGGAAGGCACTTATCTTCTATTGGTGCCTTCCTATGAGAGTAAGGTGCTTGCCTTCTTGTCTGCACCTTCCTTATGAGAGGAAGGCGCTTGTCTTCCTTTGGTGCCTTCCTAGAAGAGGAAGGTGTTGGCCTTCTATTGGTGCCTTCCTAGGAGAGGAAGGCACTTGTCTTTCCTGCGTGCCTTCCTGGAAGAGGAATGCGCCTACTTATGCTTGGCGCCTTCCTGGAAGAGGAAGGCACCTACCTTCTCTGCATTGATTTTGAAAGAAACAAAGTGCTAGGTCCATGAAAAGACCTCGACCGATCCAAATCTGACTAAATCAACTACAATTCCACAAAAACACATTGAAAACACACGAATTAGATAACACGCATAATTTCATCAAATAATTATATAATCATTCATAAACATATGCAATCCTTATTATACAACTGCATAATAATCAAGAAAATTTATACAAAATATGAGCATTTATGATGCTCATCAACATTCTTCCATAGTTGAGTTGATTGATTGGTTTTCTGAAAATAAGTTTGGAGTGAAAAGGACTTGATTAGGGTTTCCTTTTTTAGAGTGTTTGAGTTAATGCTTCAAGGTTTTCTGGAATAAAGAGTTGTTAAAACCTTGTTTGATAAGCATTATTGTTGAAGCCAGTGGTTGTGTGAAGAACTTGAACTAGGGTTTGAAAAGAACATGAGTATCATTGTTATGTGAGATTTGTTGTTGAGCATTGTTGGAAACATTTTGAGTTGGTGATTACATGCTTGGACTAGGGTTTGTGAGAAAGGGGTGTTTCTTTGAGTGATTGGTTGAGTAGAGTTGGTTGAGCCTAGTCAAGTGGTTGTGTGAAGTGATTTTTCAAGTTCCTTAAAACAAACTATTCTATATTCTGATTTGAGTTGAGAAAGTGATTGAGCATTGAGTGTAGAACATATTGAGTCTCTAACAATTCTCTTTATGCTTCTATGAGATTGGACAAGTTCTATGTGGACTTGTTAAGCATATTTGAGGTAAGTCTTTGAGGAGACTTGTGGACTGATTTTGTGTGAGCTTTTGTGGAAGCTTACAATATAGATTTGGATAAGTTCTGTGTGGACTTATTGAGAATATTGGACAAGTTCTGAGTGAGCTTGTTGAGCATATTGGACAAGTTCTGAGTGAGCTTGTTGAGAATATTTGGACAAGTTTTGAGTGGACATGTTGAGAAGATTTGAGCAGGTTCTGAGTGGACCTATTGAGCATATTTGAGCAGGTTCTGAGTGGACCTATTGAGCATATTTGAGAAGGTTTTGAGTGGACTTGTTGAGTAGATTTGAGCAGGTTTTGAGTGGACCTATTGAGCATATTTGAGCAGGTTCTGAGTGGACTTATTGAGCAGATTTGAGCAGGTTTTGAGTGGACTTGTTGAGAATATTTGAGCAGGTTTTGAGTGGACATGTTGAGCAGATTTGAGCAGGTTCTGAGTGGACCTGTTGAGCAGATTTGAGCAAGTTCTAAGTGGACTTGTTGAGCAGATTTGTGCTAGACTAAAGGACTATGTTTAGTGCATATTTGAGATAGATCTTTGGAGGTGACAGAGCAGAGAGGACAGTAGTCTCCAGTGGATAGAGATCCATCAGCCAAGGTAGTGAGGATAGGTCTTCTGAGTGGGGATAAGAGTCTTCAGTGGAGAGAGATCCACAAGCCAGTGTAGTGGAGGTAGTAGTCTTCTAGAGGATCACCAACTAGAGTAGAGGAGGAGTTATCCTATGGATAGAGATCCATGAACTTGATTTAGGGTATTGGTATCTCCTTTGGACAGAGGTCCATAAACATTGTAATAGGAAAGGATTCCCAAGAGATTGATTGAGAAAATTTTAGTGAAATATTTTCTCCGTGGAGGTAGCCATATTTGGGTGAACCACGTTAAATTGGTGTCTCTATTGTGTGTGGTGATTTGTGCATTGCTTTGATTATTGCTATTGATATTTCTATCTATACATTGCATAATATTGATTTGGAAAGAAAAGTAAAAAGTGCTCTTATACTGTTCACCCTCCTCTCAGTATAAGCTTGTGTTCTTCAATTGGTATCAGAGTGGGTTCCTTCATAAGAGTTTAATAGCTTGAAGGAAAATCTAACAAGAACACAATGGATCCTAAGGAGGTGTCCTCAAATAATTCAGCACCAGTATTTTATGGAAGTGACTATATGTATTGGAGTATGATGATGAGGATCTACCTAATGGCACTTGGCAATGAAGTTTGGGAAGTAGTGGAATTTGGATATGATCCCATAGTCAATCCTCCTACAGATAAGGAAGGTAAGCTTCTACAACACTATAATTCAAAAGCAATGAATGCACTTGTGAGAGGTTTGCATAGAATAGAGTCTATGAAAGTTATGCATTGTAGAACTACAAAAGAAATGTGGGATAAATTACAAGGTATATATGAGGGAGATAAAAGTGTCAAGAAAGCAAAGATATGAAATCTCAAAGGACAATTTGAAACATTGAGAATGAATGATGAGGAAAATATCAGTGCTTATCTAATTTGAATTGATGAGGTTGTTAATGATATGCAAGGACTTGGAATGAAGATTGATGAATCAGATGTTTGTGATAAAGTCTTAAGAACTCTTCCAAAAATATTCAGTGAACAGGTTTCTGCTATAGAAGTGTCAATGGATGGTGATTCTTTGACAAGAGATAAGTTTCTTGGTATGCTTACAACTTTTGAGATAAGAACAAAATATCCTATTCCCCAGAAGGAAGCAACATTCAAAGCAATCAAGAAAACAAAGGGTAAGAAGTCAGAATCAAGCAGTGAGTCATCCAATGATGAAGAAGCTAATTATGGTAGAAGAGATAAATATTCTAGAATATCCAGAGATCTAAGATCTATTAAGTGTTTCAATTGTGGAAAGTTTGGATATTTTGCAACAGATTTTCAAGAACCAAAGAACAACAATGGTGAAGAAAAATAGGATCACAGGTACAGGGAATCAAAAAGATATAGGTGGGATAAGCATCAGAAGAAAAGCAAGGATGGACAAAATAGACAAGGAAAGAAGTTCTTTCAAATACAAAAGAGGAGCTACTATGCGGATAATGCAAGTAAGTACTCAAGTGATAGTGATGCTAGTTTTTCAGACAATGATAGAGATGAAGTCCTATTTATGATTGAAGAAAAAGAGCAAGTTAAGAAAAAGACTCCAGTTATTCTCAAGTGTTTTAGATGTGGTAACTTTGGACATCTTGAAGATGATTGTACAAGGGATGGTTATAGTTTCAGTGATGATGAGTATGAGAATGCACTTGAAGGACCAGATGAAAATATTCTAATGGCATTAGAAGAAGAAGTAAGTGATCCTATAGAAGACAAGCCAAAAGAGAGTAAAGATGTGGACAAAGGTAAAAAAATAGAGGAATATTCAGAAGAGAATGGTTATGATCTCAAGGGAGAACTTATCTATGCCCTTGACATGGTAAAGAAGGTAAGAAAGCAACACTCTAAACTTGAAATTCAGTTTCAAGAATGTGATGAAGAGAGAAGATTGCTCATAGAGGATTTAGAAAAATCAAAGGCTAAGGCAAAGAAGTTCAAAGATAAGTTAGAAGCAAAGATCTTGGAATGTGAGAAGTTAGCACAAGAAGTGGCACTACTAAAAGAATATTTAGAGGACTCCAAGATCAAGATGAAAGGATTTAAAAATAGCTCAAAGAACTTGGATAAGTTCATCAAGACACAAAAGACTACATCAAGGAAAACATGTCTTGGATTTGAACAAGTTCAAAAGAAATGGGAAGGAGAGTCAACTTCAAGTTTTGGAGGAGAAGAAACCTCAGATGAAGATACTTTAGAAGAAGATAGTGTAAAATAAAGTGAGACATCAAAGGATGGGTTGGACAATAGAGAGTTCAACAAAGATAGGAACAATGCACAAAGAAGATACAGATGGAACAACAATCAGAATAGGTCAAAAGAGACTAAGATACCAATGAGGTCAAGACAAGGAAACTTCAATGGAAGATGCTTTTCATGTCACAAGTTTGGGCACATGGCTTCACAATGTAGGACACATGAAATACAAGAATATGGGAACATACAACTTTTCCATGGGTATTGCTACTCATGTAATCAATTTGGTCACAAGGCAATGAATTGCAAGATTCATGATAGAAGAGGATATGGCTTCACTAGGAGAAATCCTAAGATATTTGTACCTCCAAGGAATAATAACATTAAGTGTTATAAGTGCAATAATAATGGCCACACAACAAAGTGGTGTAGAGCAGATATTCCAAAAACAAGTATGAACAGGAACAGGAACATGAATATGAACAAGAACAGGAACAAGAATAGGAATATGGATATGAATAGGAACAAGAATGTTGACATGGACAGGAACATGGACATGGATAGAAACAGTCAGAGGAATCAAAAAATTTAGATAAGAAGAGAAGAGGATAAAGGTAAAGAACAGTGCTTTCTGGGAGTAGAAATACTCCCACCCCAGAATTAACCACCTCAAAGGAGGTGGGGGAGGGGCTAAGCTAAGAGGCTCATTCTTAGCCCCGAGCCCCAAAGGTGACCCTTTTCCATTGATGTCAAAGGGGGAGATATTTGAGTAAGGGGGAGATATTTGGTATTTGAGAGAGCATTGAGACAGGGGGAGCAATGCCCCAAGGGGAGAATAACAAAGGAAAGGTCAAGTTTTTAGTTAAAATAATTTGGGTTACCATCAATGACAAAGGGGGAGATTGTTGGACATTTTGAGCTCAGTTAGTTGTCATTGATGTCAAGGTGAAAAAGTCATCATTGATGCCAAAGTGAACATATGAAGCCATCATCAACACCATGGAGCACACCATTATTAACACCAGGAACAAAGCAAAGAGTTGAAGAATAAGTTGGAAAAATAATATTTTATGAGGGTTTTCCATAAACCCATGGTGGAAAATTAAATGATTTTTTATTAAAATCATTATAAGGATATAAAAGCATCCTTACACATTGTGATGGCAGTGAAGGTTTAATTAAACCCATGGTGGTAGAATATTTTAAATCAAATCAGTGGAGTACAAGTTGCAGGTTTAAATTTACCCCATGGAAGACTTTAATTTTATTAAAGTCAAAGGTTTTAAAATATAATTTATAAAATTTAAATTCTATTGGAATTTAAATAATTTATAAATTATATAAAGGTTTAAGTTAGCGTCGACGTCATCAAAAATTAAGGAGCATCGACGTCTAAATTCGAATGGTGGTTTTGTGTATAAATTAATGCCCAAAGGGGCATTCGAAACTTACCCCTCGACGAATTAATTCCCATGCGAAAAGGTTGAAGGTATTTCGTGCATCATGAACGTTGAGGAAGAAGACAAAGAGCTTTGTCTTATTAGTTCCAGGGAAGAAGACAAAAAGAGGATAGTGTATGGTTTGAAGTCACATAGGACACGGTGGTCCATTGGTGGTGCACGCTTTGTGAAGGCATTGGGAAAGGAAGCGCCCACGTTCGATTCTCATGGATGTGCCAAGGAAGGTTGTCTTTTTGTTCGCATTTGATTCGAGCACTAGGTATAGAAGAAAGAGCACGAAGTGCTCATTGGTTCTCAAATGTGCGTCTAGCACACGTGGTGGTCAAGCCCACGGCTAGAGCGCTTGCGGAGGTAGAGATCGTGGGATCGAATCCCACTAGTGGCAAAGGTAATTTTTTATTTAAATTTTGCCTAAGGTTTTCTTAAAAGGGTCATTTGGAGTTATAAGGGTTTGTGTAGATTTATTTGTGTTTGGAGTTATAAGGGTTTGTGAAGGTTTATTTTTATTGAAAATTGATTTGTGCTACTTGGAGTTAAAAGGGTTTTTGAAATATTGTTTTGTTGAGAAGGGATTTATGTTATTAAGGTTTTTAAAGAAAGAGGATTTGATTCTTGCCAAAGTTCTACTTGTCATTTATTGATTAAAGAGGTTTTGAGTTATTTTGGTGGATGTTGAATTTATTTTTAGTTGGGAGTTTATAAGGTGTGATTGGATAAATACTTTATGTATGTTGATGGTTGTTTTTGAAAGGTGGAGTGATAAGGTGTAATTGAGTATTTATATTATATTGTGAGAAATATTTATCTTCTAACCTCTTTGAGATTGGCATAGAAGTTTGTGTGATTGTGGTAGATTTATGAGATCCCTTCATCATCAAGAAAAAGGTATGAGCACATTCTTCCATAGTTGAGTTGATTGATTGGTTTTCTGAAAATAAGTTTGGAGTGAAAAGGACTTGATTAGGGTTTCCTTTTTGAGAGTGTTTGAGTTAATGCTTCAAGGTTTTCTAGAATAAAGAGTTGTTGTTAAAACCTTGTTTGATAAGCATTGTTGTTGAAGCCATTGGTTGTGTGAAGAACTTGAACTAGGGTTTGAAAAGAACATGAGTATCATTGTTATGTGAGATTTGTTGTTGAGCATTGTTGGAAATATTTTGAGTTGGTGATTACATGCTTGGACTAGGGTTTGTGAGAAAGGGGTGTTTCTTTGAGTGATTGGTTGAGTAGAGTTGGTTGAGCCTAGTCAAGTGGTTGTGTGAAGTGATTGTTCAAGTTCCTTAAAACAAACTATTCTATATTCTGATTTGAGTTGAGAAAGTGATTGAGCATTGAGTGTAGAACATATTGAGTCTCTAACAATTCTCTTTATGCTTCTATGAGATTGGACAAGTTCTGTGTGGACTTGTTAAGTAGATTTGAGGTAAGTCTTTGAGGAGACTTGTGGATTGATTTTGTGTGAGCTTTTTGTGGAAGCTTACAATATAGATTTGGATAATTTTGTGTGGACTTATTGAGCAGATTTGGACAAGTTCTGAGTGAGCTTGTTGAGCAATATTGGACAAGTTCTGAGTGAGCTTGTTGAGCATATTTGGACAAGTTCTAAGTGGACTTGTTGAGCAATATTTGAGCAGGTTATGAGTGGACTTGTTGAGCAGATTTGAGCAGGTTCTGAGTGGATCTATTGAGCAGATTTGAGCAAGTTCTGAGTGGACCTATTGAGCATATTTGAGCAAGTTTTGAGTGGACCTATTGAGCATATTTGAGCAGGTTCTAAGTGGACCTGTTGAGCATATTTGAGCAAGTTCTGAGTGGACCTGTTGAGCAGATTTGAGTAGGTTCTGAGTGGACCTATTGAGTAGATTTGAGCAAGTTCTGAGTGGACTTATTGAGCAGATTTGTGCTAGATCTAAAGGACTGTGTTTAGTGCAGATTTGAGATAGAGCTTTGGAGGTGATAGAGTAGAGAGGATAGTAGTCTCCAGTGGATAGAGATCCATCAGCCAGGGCAGTGAGGATAGGTCTTCTGAGTGGGGACAAGAGTCTTTAGTGGAGAGAGATCCACAAGCCAGTGCAGTGGAGGTAGTAGTCTTCTAGAGGATCACCAACCAGAGCAGAGGAGAAGGAGTTCTCCTATGGATAGATATCCATGAACCTGATTTAGGGGATTAGTATCTCCTTTGGACAGAGGTCCATAAACATTGTAATAGGGAAGGATTCCCAAGAGATTGATTGAGAAAATTTTAGTGAAATATTTTCTCCATGGAGGTAGCCATATTTGGGTGAACCACGTTAAATTGGTGTCTCTATTGTGTGTGGTGATTTGTGCATTGCTTTGATTACTGCTATTGATATTGCTATCTATACATTGCATAATATTGATTTGGAAATAAAAGTAAAAAGTGCTCTTATATTGTTCACCCCCCTCTCAGTATAAGCTTGTGTTCTTCAATATCATCAAAACGGGTAGCATAATTAGAAATAAAGGAATATTTTTAAATGATATCAACAACTATTGGGACCTAAAGGTTCAACACTAAGGTGATTGAGCATTTTATAGGTTTCTACATTCTTGTTCAAGGAAAAAATATGACAACTATGGGATCATTTAAGGGTTTAAAACAAGTACACTTAATTGCTAAACATTGTATTCAAAATATGCATCCTATTTATTGTATAAAAGAACTCGTGATAAAGTGGTAACCTGCAATGATCCTAGAGATTTTTGAAGAAAATTGAGATAGGACAAATGGAAAGGAGAAGAAGATGAAGAAAAAGAAGCAAAAACTATACACAACCTTCTCTCACCACAATAAATATTTAAGTCAAATATTGATGACCAATAAATTCAATAATTGACATAAGATGCATGATAGCACATGAAAAAAATCCTCCACATTAAGATATTGGAGGAGGCACATACTTCTTGAATTAAAACTTTTAGTTTTAAATATTGTAATATGTGTGTTTTTTGGAGTGCATGCTTGGTGGAACCCGACAATCCTAAGTATTATATTATAAAGTCTACATTAAAGGGGTGGATTTATCTCTTTCAAAATATATAGATTCCAACATCACCCTAAAACATATTTTCAAGTTAGAAGACAAGATCTAAAGTCAAATCTAACAACTAGAGCCAAATCCAGAGCTAATACTATGATGTAATAAGGGGGGTATGTTAGGAATTATTACATCATAGTCCATGTGACAATGAGTGTGGTATAACCACCTATCACAAGGACTATGCATGGGTAATTGCAGGATTATTTAAAGGTTTGTTATACCAAAATTAGGCATTCATTATATTTAAATATCCCTCATTTCATAATGTAATGAATCGAAACATTTAAGCATTAGCAATATTAGATATTTCCTAGGTAATTCCAAGTATGGCACATTACAAGGGTTTGTACACAACTCTTTGAAAATATCCCACACTTTATTCTTATTGATGGCTACTTTAAGTAGTGACTCCTCGGGCTAGGTAACTTTCTAACACTTTTTTTCATAGGTTCTAGGTTCACTGCTTTAAGTGGAAATTAAGGTATTTCAATTTTTTTATAAAAAATAGGTTTTGTATGAATATTTTCTTATATTTCAATGTTTTTAGTAGGTTCTTGAAAAATTAAAGAAAGGTTTGGAATTTTATCAACTATCATAGGATTATCCATTGCTTGGATGGGTTCTTTTCCTTTATCTTTATTTTATTTTTCCTCTTCAAAAGATTGCTTATTTTTGTATTAAGGTGCATATAAACACTTTACTATTCAAAAATGGTAATTATTTCTTTTTGCACCTATAAAATATTGACATAATAAGCCACATATGGTCAACTATAAATGTGTTCTCCATTTGGGCTAGATTGGAAAAAGACTTGGCTTATTTGAGAAGCATTTTGAAAAGTATTAGCTCCAAGATTTTGATTTTGGTTGTAGTTACCCTTTTGATTTTGATTGTTTGGACCCACTCCATTACCTAGATTAGAATTGTATCCTTGATTTTGATCATTTTGATGGCCACCTTAATTGAACCCTTGACCTTGATTTTAATTTAGTCCTTATTGTTTATTGGAAGCTTATTGCTCATGGTTGAGGAATGGGGTATTATAAACACCTAACTTCTAACTATGAGGATGATTATGCTTTTTCTATAGACTCTATTTATTTTCATGAAATAAATTGATCCTATCTTTGTTGACTTGATTAATGTTAAATTTAGGACCAAAATTTTGTTTGAGTTAGAATCTACACAATTCTGCACAAGTAGAATTATCATGGTCATAAGTCCCATTCCAAAATAAAATTTTGTTAGTCATTCTAAATAGGTGATTTATGACTATCCCATAGGAAGATTGTTTCAACAACTTCTCCATATAGTTTGAACTGATAATCTGAGGAGATCCTACCTATGAACCAAGGAGAGTGTAGGACCTACCATTATGTGAAAACTACATTCATAATTCTACTAGGCTATGGTTCCCAAAGCACCTATCCATTGAGATCCTAGCACAACATCATATCCTCCTAGTTTAAGAGCAACATATCCATTTTGAGTTCATAATCCCCTATCTTCAACTTAACATTGGGGTATTTTCCTTTACAAGGAAATATTCTTCCAATTGCCACCATAACCTCAAAGGAGTTACAAGCATGTATGTAACAAGTGGCTTACTTGATGACTTGAGGATCAATAAATTTCTGTGTACTACCTGAATCAATAAGAAATGTAAGATGTTATCCTTTGAAAAAACTTACTACTTTCATCATCTAATGGGTAGTAATTATTGCAAAAGCATGGAAAAAAAAAATTGGTTGTTGTTCTTCTTGTGTTTCACCCTCATCCTAAAGTGATTCCTTTGATGGTTTCACTTCATCATCAATTTTTTCACTACTTACTGACTCTACATCTAGCAAAAATAGCTTATTTTGGATGCATTTATACCCTAGTAAATTGTAGATTCAAAAATGAAACACCAAAATATGACAAGATAAAATGAAATCAAGAGACAATATTGCACAAAAAGAGATGATTTTATTGATATGGGGGGAGCCTCAAATCTCCAATGTTACAATAAAGAATTGATTTCTTCTTTGATACAAAGTATTACAATACTAGGGTTCTTCGAAACCCTAGTGAACAATGTTGGTGGTGTCTTCAATCTCTCACTTTTGATCTGAATAAAGGTGATTGGGCTTCGTGTTATCCAATACTGGGCCACTCCAACTTAAGCAGTTGCATAATGTAGGTGTAGTACTTCCAGATCTGCACATAAAAAGACAAAAATAGGTCAGTAGCAACTGTGAGGGCTCCACAATGTGAGACCCTCAAAAATCAATACAAACCCTAGCTATGCAATATAAATAAAATGAACAAAATCTAAAAATACATGAAATGAAATAATCAATGTTGGATTTACCTTGTTCACTTGTTGTTCTCTTATCTGTTGTAACTATTGCAAGAAAGTGGTACTACAATACCCTAGCAACACCCGAGGGTTTCACTAGTCTTTAGTAGCAGGTTCTAAAAAACCCATGTGTGCTCGACAGTAGCATAAAATGCTTGTAGATGCTCGAGGATGGTGAAAATAATCCAAAGGTGCTTGGCAGTGGAAGGAAGCATCTAGAGGCACTCAACGGTGATAGGGAGTGCCCAGAGGCATTCAGGAGCTAAGGTAGATATTTGCAGAAGCAGACTTGGCTGAGTGAAATGGGTGGTGATGGATGCGGAGGCTATGGTGAGCGAGGACATATGGCAAGAGCACTTAGAAAATTCTTAGATTGCTTAGGGGTTGAGCCATCAAAATGGCCTCTATTAATAATCCACACTAGGGTATGTTAGGGTTTTAGCGACACAAATTGTGTGGCTCAGATTAAAATATATCAAAGGGTGGATATTAATTCTAGGTGCATGGCATGGATTGATGTGGATGGATGGCTAGGATTAAGTCAAATTGGATGGCTAGGATTTATTTATATATATAATATTTATATTTATTAAATATATAAAATATAATATTAAAATATTAATATTAAACATATATTTAACAAATATGCCTAAATATATATATAAATAAATGGGTAAAAATGGCAGGAGGACCTAGATGAACGATAAGTGGCTATATTTTGGTGTATACAGATGTCCCTTTTTGTACTGCATTACGTGAAACATAATATAGTGCAAAAACACAAGACACCTGCTTGGGCTAGGCGCAAAAGTAGATTTCTCTTGGGATGGAAAAATGAACTTGAAGATAAAAGAATTAAAGAATTTGGATTTGCGTAGCTTACCCCCTCAATTGGTGAATGAGTTTACGAATGAATCTCATGAGCCAATTGAAAAATATGTGTAAATTATTTGTGGATGATATGAATGATGTAAATATGATACCATTTTTACCCCAATAGGGAGAGGGCATTGGTGGAAAGTGTGAAATGATTGTGTCTATTTTTGCCCCAACATATGAAGGGTTTTGTGAAAATGTGATGAAAATGTGTTTGTTTTTGCCCCAACAAATGAAGGAAGTTTTACCAAGTGTAGATGCCATGATCATGTAAGATGTATCCTATTATGGGAAATTAAAAACCAAATGTGGTTACCCCAAATTTGGGGTGATTCGATGTTGTTGAAGAATATGCCTTTGGGCATCATTGATATGCAAGGATGAATATGCAAAGATAAAAAATAGTCAACTTCGGAGGGCCAACTAGTGGCTATCGGATAATTCCTATGATCAGAACCAATCACCCTAGTTAAGGCCAGTTACCATGATGACTATCAAGGATATGTGAAATGATGAAATGTGATTTTATCCATGTTTTAAGCCCCACGAACTAGGCCATCAATGATAGCTTTTGTGCAAATTGTTCTTGGCAAGGTTTCATGCAAAAATGTGAAGTACCAAATGTGATTATGATTTCAAACAAGGATATATAGGATGATGAAAATGATCGAGTGTCCTTATGGTAGGTTATTCATCTTACCGAATTGCATGGATGCAAATCGTTGCAATCACCAAGTATATATAAACCACTAGATACAAGGTTCACTTGAATTTTTGTTTAAACTTGGAAAATATGTAAATGTTATGACTGATGATTGAAAATGATTTGGAAATGAATTATTGATGATGAGAATGATTATTATGGCCATTTTGTGAAAATATGTACCATTTTGGAACGTTTGAAACTTTTTATGCTATTTTGTGACTTTTGGTTAACAAAAATTATATGTCCAAATCGGTTGTATCCTTCACAAAACCTGTTAAGATGATGAAAATGATGCATGGATGCAATATGGAGTGATTTGGTGGGGGTAAGCCACTATTTTGCATTGATTTGGCCTTATGTCAATTTTGATGCCAAACACCGATTGGCGCTTTTGGCATGTGTAGATGCTTGTCGGTATTTGGGCGCTTTACAAACACCCCGGTGCGCTTCAATGCACCAAGAAACACCCATGTGTGCTTCAAGGCACTTGAAATAGCTATAAATAGCTTGTAGGTAAAAAATGAAGCCCATTTGTGTGTTTGTGAGTTTGAGAAGCTACGTTTGGGATATTTGGGTGAAGTGGAGTGGAGTGAGGTGAAGCAAGGTGGGCATGGAAGCTATGGCGGTGGAGGGAGTGGATTCAAGGACCGGAGTTGGGGCTAGGTTTTGTTTTGTTGAGGTAAGTCTCATTTGGAAGCTCTTTTGTTTTATGCAATTTTTTTTTTTATATTATGAACACGTATTAACAAATGTTGTGCTGCAACTTAGGATTTTGGAGGCTCGACACCAGTTCTCACCTTATTCAATGGTAATTTTTCCCAATTGTAAAATCACACTCACCCTTAGGATTTTGATCACAAAACCCTCTCTTGCAAAGAAGTTAAAACAAAAAACAACTTCTCCAAGGTTCCGCTATGTAAGCATTGCACATGTGTATTTATAATCTTGTAAAGATGTATCAAATAAGTGCTAGGAATACCTTAGTGATTGCAAGTAACTATTAACAAGGGGCCCGTTTGGTTTATTTTATTATGCTATGATAATGATTGTTCATGAAACTTAAAGCAAGTGATTGTGAATGAATTCTTTTTAGTTTGCTTTGATGAATAACATAAAAGGAAATAAAGATGCATGAATAACCATGAAATGTAAAGGCCTTAAAATATCATTAGAAATTATCCTTCTTTAATGAAATTAATTTTCATAAAGAAGAAATAATTTAATGCTTTAAAACACTAGCCTTTGATATAATGATAAATTACCTCTCTTTGATGAAATCAGAATTTTCATAAAGAGAAAGGAATTTATTGCTTTAAAAAGATGGCCTATGGAATGCCATTTAAATTACCTCCCTTTGATGAAATTGAAATTTTCATAAATGGAAGGTCATCTATTGCTTATGAATGGAAATGCAAAGTTTAAAAATCTGATTTACCTCCAAAACATGAAATAATGTGAATTTCTGAAATTATAAAAACCTCATAAAACAGCGATTTTCAACAATTTTTATAAAATCAAAATGGCTTCAGAATGAGTTCAAATTTGTTTCGGATGAAAGGTTGAAACTCATTCTTCACACCCATGTATTTATTTTTGTCATTTTAATTTTTTTGATTTTTATTTTAATCCTCGAAGTTTTAAAAAAAATCTACAAAATGAAGGGTGTTATAAAATAAAAAATAATAAAAATCTGGAAATAAACTGAATGTTGAAAATGTAAATATGCAAAGCTTTGTCAGTTTGATGGTACCTTGTCCTGCAAAATTGAAGATGTGAGAAACTTATGCATGCAACCTAGTCTATTCCAACCTGCATTTACACAATCAAAATAAACTAAGTGCTAGCTCCTAAGGACACCGAAAATAAATTCCATGCTTTAAACATTCAATGATGTAACCATTAAAATGCATTGAACATCATTTATAAGTTTAAAACATGAAAGGGGAAAGATAAAAAAATTAAATCTGAGCATGCAAAAAAAATTCTCCTATTTTACTAACAAAGTCCAAATTTCTGAAAAGTATTTGCATTAAAATAATATTTCTTTTTACAACAACTTTTTAGCAGCATTTTGCCTCCTCCAAGAAGAACCAGCCCTGTTTCAATGGTTTCCATGGATATTTCTAATTTTCCATCTGCCCTTTCGCTTCCCCTTGTCTAGTTCGAAACATCTTCTTCAATGAATCATTTTCTTATTTATTTTTCCCTGCATGCTTTAGCCTCATGGCGTCCCACAAACATTCAATTCATTCATAACCGTCTAGCTCAAATAATTTTGAATTTGTTTTCATAACGTCTCCATTATTATGGCTTTATTTACCTCTATGCACATGCTTTGTATATGGTTTTATATATGATGGCCCGCACTAACAGATAAAGCCCCTCGAAGAGAACATTTACCCTTATGATGCACTAAGGCTTCATGCCAAATGGCACACCAACTATGACATTTTTTACTCCATGCAAGTCTATGGAGATGGGGCTTTCATCACTCTCATGGGTCCCAATACCCTTTCATGTGCATGGACCTAAATCTCGACTACATGGACCTTATAATAAATTCAAGGGAGCCACACTCGGCACTTATGCCAATTCACACACAAAACTTCAATCTCATGTCATCCATCTATAGTATTCTACCACACTCTTGAAACATCACAACATTGTTATCACATTCTCATCTTGGGAAATTATAAACACATCATTCAATGGCACATTGTACTATTGGATTGTGATTCCTTTGCAATTTACACTTGTGTCGATACCGCATACACCTTTTGCTATCACATCATCCACTGTATTACATTGACAATACTGTAGTTTGTTCACTTATCTGGTGGATATCATGTCCCAGGTTTGAATAGATTGCGTCCATAAGTAGATCACCATAGCTATCCAGGTTAACCATGTCACGAATGACCCCTACGCTTCCCTAGTATCTAGATGACCAAATTGTCAACTCCTTCGCTACCGAAGTTCTTGCTCTCTAACTGTCATTTGTAGCAGTACCACACAATTGATCTTAGTAGCAATGCTCTCTTCCAACATGATGATATCCAACTTCACAAACGTCTCAAACACTACGAGAAACTCCTAGCATTCTCCTGCTATAATTTTTCTTTGTTACCTATGTTGGCTTCACTGGTCTTTATGACGATCAATGGATGCATGTTATTCTAAACATTGGTAGGTACTCTCAAATGAAAAATAGTCATCAAGCAATGAATATGTTGAAGCCTTCTTCATTGTACAGCCAAATATTTTGCCCCAGAACCACTGCTCCTCTTCAATGGGTTGTAGTCCATGTCTGCATGTTCAGGTCACTGTGCCGTTAATCTCTGCATGTGAGCATCCTTAATCACTGAAGGCTCCTAAAATCATCGTGTTCGGGTTTACATAGGTATTCCCCTGAGATGTCACCAGTTTTTTTGTCCTTTCTTCAAATCGACCATCACTAAACCTCCATTTTGAAACCATCGATGTTGTTTGATAGGCCCTCGTGTGGCCCAATCATTCCACAACATCGGATGCTGCTACTACCAATGACACGATTGTCGCTTCTCAAATTTTCCTTCATTAGATCACACATCTATCATAATTTATTCACAACCGCCAACTCTTTCGGGTACCCACATCGACTTTGCTTTTGTTTTGATATGCAAAATTGGTCTGATCAACCTCTTGAATTATCGCTAAACCTGTCTGTTCCTCATGAGATTATATTTCTTCCAAACATGACCAGGGCGTTGTTGTTTCCCACAGCCACTACATCGGGCATAATGGAATTAATATCAGCAATATTTTCAATCATGAATACTCTCATCTCATCACTGGGTTTGCACATTTTTTCTCCCTAGTTCGTTGTGTTTACTTTCAACAGCATCGAAACCCATATTTTCCATCGTATTCATTCGTTGATCGGCTCCAAAATTGCCTTGCCATTCGCATCATCGCTCATTGAAACAAATGTTGCCTATGATCTATCCACCACTGCATGAGATAGTATCTTCCTATGTTGGTATTTCGTTCCACTGTAAGATCTTTTCTTCTTTCACTGTGCACCTTCCACTCTATTGTAGTCGAATCTTTGTAGCTTATCATTCAAACTGAACCAAAACAATCATCTCGGTCCCACTGTCCATGGTGATACAAACACCGAATCTACCCGATGTGTTAGGTGCTCATTCAGGAATGTTAACCCCAAAAATGCTCACCTGCTACTAAGGGGATTCAATTTTACCTTACTTTATTTAATTATTATAATATATGAATACATATATTTATGTACATTGTTACTTTTTTATTTTATACTTTCATTTCTTTTTTATTTTTATTTTTAAACATATCCATATTATATATATATATATATATATATCCTTATATTTATTTTATGTTTATGTTAAATCATATATGTAATATATTTATTTATTTATTTATTTAAAAATATATATATATATATATATATATATTTTATTTATTTTCTTTAATACAAACAAATTTAAATGATTAGCCATTAAACAAAACAAGATAACAATGGAAACATTAGGCTAAACATTTAAAACAAAATTTACACCTAACCTACAACACTAAACAAAAAACATCAACCAAAAGGAGGCAATATACAAAACTACAAAGCGCAATTATGGGTAGGCACCAATCAACATTATCACTCAAAGACAGCAAAAAACTCCCAAAACCAAAATTCAAAGGTGGGTCCCCAAGATTTGGGGTACATTGTGCAACAGCCACAACATGCCTCTCATCCTTGGGATGAGGAAGGCATTAGGGAAGGAGAAGTAGGATTTGATGAAGGTTGTGGGGCTAGAGGAGGTAGCCCGCATAGATGTGATGAGGGTATATGAGGGGTACCTCTCTACCTTTGCGGAGGTGGGATCCAAAGAGGGGGATCTTCCAGCTTCCTACTAGGGAGGTTACTGTTACACTTGAGGATGTATACCACATCCTCAAGCTATCGGTGGAGGGGATTCATGTCGAGGTTGGACACAATTGAGGGGTAGATATGAGGAAGATGTTTGGAGACATCTGGCAAAGTGTGAGGGTAGAGTGTGGTGGTATTACATACTTATCCATGTATGTAGACAAGGAACTGAATGCCCTTCAGGATTTGGTAATTTTTGTGTTGGCCAACATCGTTGTCCCAAACATTACTGACTACAGGTTCCTTTGGAACCTGATAGGGTTGGTTAACTATATGCTCACTACACAGTAGGTGTATGCATGGGCTCCTACCTTATTAGCATAGGTATACCAAGAACTGTATGAGATGAGGAGGTGGGGGAGAAAGGTATTGGGTTGCAGCTTGTTGTTACAGTGCTAGGTATGGAAGCATTTTAATGTGGCTCGATCAAAGGGTCTACCAGTTGGAGGCTTAGGTAGGGGGCAGCCCTATGCTAGGAGATAGGTAGTGGTAGATGAGGTACAGTTAATTCAGCCTATGAAGATGAGCCAGTGGTATAGGGATTTATGGGCTAGATTTACATCCACCCAAGTGACATGGATACCATGGTGGGGTACCAGGTGGACAAGATATGGAGAGTAGCTACAATAGGTGAGGTAGGCTAGGTGGGTATTTTGGAGGTACCAGAGTGAGGCTGAATATATTTAGTTCTCACAGGTGCTCTTATAGTTCGGCTTGATGCAAGGGATTTTGGATGAGCCAGTACTCTATAGGAGGTATTAGGAGGAGACAGGGTTACCGTGTGCTGAGCCATGGAGGGAGGATTATGAGTATGATGAGGAGATAGATCTTCCTGATGTGGATGATGTAGGTACTACTATAGATTACGATGCATGGTTTGCTACGTAGTCTCCATGGAAATCGACTCTAGTAGTAGCTAGTGAGGATGAGGCTGAGGTGGAGGAGACCCATGAGACTACCAAGCAATAAAGACAACTTCAATCTAAAAATCAAAAGAGGAGGACTAAGGGTGAGATGACGTAGGCTCCTCGAAGTGGGGGATATGGTAGATATGGAGAAAATATGGAGGAGACTTTGGATGGACCTCCAGGTTAGAGCAAGGAGGATTGGGTGAGGTTGGAGAAATAGGTGGCAAAGCGGGATGCGATGGTGATAGCTTAGGATAAGAGGATTGTGAGGCTCTAGGTAGAGTTTCTAGAGAGGGAGCAGTGTCATAACATTGATATAGCGCACCTTCAATCTTGGCATAGGTATATCGAGGCTTTGGAGGATAGGTTGATGGAGCATCATATTCTACTTCTTGATCCTCCTACCTCCTCTGTATTTGAGGATGCTAGGCATAGCTCTAGATCTAGGGCTCCTTCTAGGTCATAGGGGTCCTCTTGGAGGGCTTAGCTAGTACTTAGATGCACTTTTTGTATATGAGCCTTGGTGCTCCATTGTATGTAGCCTTTTGGTATTCATTGTATATGTGATATTTATACATATATATACATGGCTTTTACTTTTGTGTTATATTTTTGTGTGAATTATTTTGTGGAATGCATGTTTATATGGATGATTAATGCATATGATATGTTATGGATGATTAATGCAAGTTATGGAATACAAATGTTCTAATGATCATTTATAGCTTATATTTTGCTTGGCCATGTTCTAGCATTGTTTTTTAATCAGGGGCACAAAACTTAGTGGCTTATCGGATGTATGACTCATGAAGTGACATGGATGTTGACATGGAAGAAGATATGGATGTTAATATGGAAGAAGATATGGATGTTGATATGGAAAACTAAATATTTTTTAGATACTCAGACATATTAGTGCAATCAAACAAACTCACTAAAATTGCCTAGTCCCTCTAGGACCAAATGTGTGTGCAGTGAATTCATTTATCGAATCATGAGAATGGTAATGACTCGAGGAAATCAAGAACCAATGCGTGTGAAAGTGATTTAATTAACTCATCTTGAGTAAATTGGTTGTGACCTATTATGGATGAGACCAAGAAGCTAGCTTTTATGTATGTGTGATCATATATATCTTTAAAAGAGATGTATCATCATGCATAAGCATACTCCACTACCAATCAAGCATCTATAGCTCTAGTGGAGGCTGACTCCATAGTCCACGAATTTTGATTTCTTAAGTTTTAGAGATGACTACCTAACCATCTAACTATAAATGTAGTACGATCCTTACAACCCAATGATCAATGGTGTGTGATGTAAAATATTTAGAGCTTTGGAGAATCGGATTCTCAACCTAAGTGTGATGAGAATTGTACCCTATCCTTACTACTCCATATTTTGAATTTGGAAGCAACTATGATAGTGGTGAAAACCACTATTTTTGTGGACTATGTTGCATGATGGGACAAGCAAGGATTACCCTTTTCACTTAGAGGTTTAAACCAAGTATGGTGTTATCCCTCTTTGACACAAGATGTTTTTAAGATGTGAAATTGTGGTTGGTTCAATAATATTTTGGATTCAATAATCAAAACTCAAGATTTTCTTAGTGAATATGTATAATGGTCTTAAAGATAACTTGACATGTAGTTGTGGTTTGATTAAAACACTAAGAGTGGCTGAGTTACTGAAAACACCTAGGAATTATGGACATATGAAGGTAAATGACAATTTGGATTGGTGGAATATTATGGATGATGTTGTGAAGGTGCCCCTGAATAAGACAACATGACTTTATTGGACCAATTAAGACCTTGAACTTAATAAATGATTCCTACTATGAAGTGTGAAATGGGAATGAAATGTATGAAATGCCATTTTTTGAAATGGAGTGTATGCATGCAATTGTTTTGAATGAAATGTGTGCAAATGCAATGCAATGTTTTTGAATGAAATGCATGCAAATGAAATGTAACGGTTTTTGAATGAAATGCATGCAAATGAAATGTAATTTTTTTGTGTGTTAGCCATGTATACATACATATATATAAATCATATTATGCATAGAATTCTCTCAAGTGTATAACATTAAGTGGTTCAGGTTCTTCCTCTCCTTCTAGACTAGCAAGTCTATAAGTACCTTTACCCAATTTTTTAAGTAATAATGTATGGACCCAACCAATTAGCCATGAATTTATCATGAAGATGCGGCAGTGCATTGGTGTTTTGTTGATTCTCTTTAAGGATAATATCTCCTATTTGGAATTCATGTAGATGAACTTTGGTGTTGTAAGTGCACTTTAGGCGGTCTTGATAAACTCGTAAATGCTCTAAAGCATTGACTTACCTCTCATAGAGAAGTGTGATTTGGTCATGCTTGTCTAGTAGTGTCGTCATATATGAATTCCTGCAAAGAAATTTTCAAGGAGGGGATTTCAAATTCAAGAGGCATGATTGCTTTGGCTTCAAAGACCAATGAAAAATGTGTTGCCCCAGTAGGCATGTGGATGCTTGTTTGATAAGCCCATAATGCCAAGGGAATTTTCGTATGCCAATCTCTATGATTTTCATTAGCAATTTTCTTGAGAATAGCAATTAAGGCCTTATTGGTAGCCTGAGCTTGTCCATTGGCTTGTGGGTAATAAGGAGTCGAGAAACTATGTTGGATATTATATTTCTCACAAAGTGCTTGAACATCCTTTTTCTTGAAAGAATTACCATTGTCAGAGATGATTTTCGATGGAATACCAAAATGATAAATGATATGGTGAAGTATAAAGTCCACAATAATAGGTCTTGTTGTACTGGTTAAGGGGATTGCCTCAACCCACTTTGTGAAGTATTCAATATATCTTATGATGAATGTATGTTGTCCCAAGGAAGGAGGTAAATTTTACCAATTAAATCTATATCCCATTGTGAAAAGGGCCAAAGGCTTTGAATAGGCTATAAAGCTTGTGATGGCACATGAGTTAAATTAGCATGTTCTTGAAATTTTTTACAATGTTTAACATAAGTGCAACGACCACGTTCCATGGTAGGCCAATAATAACCCATGCATAGAATACACTTTGTGATGGCCATCCCACTAAAATTACCACTACAAGTACCATCATGAGCTTCAGCTATGGCTCTTTGTGCCTCACTAGACTCGAGACAATGAAGGAGGACTCCATCATATATTGGAATATTAAGCATTTTGAGTTTTCATTGATGTCAAAGGTGTATAGTCATTGATGTCAAAAGTTCATAAGGCAAAAATATTCTTCAAGGATGAAAATATTATAAGGATGGAAAATATCCTTAAGGTCAAAGATAATAGCATTTATCCAAGGCAAGCATGAAGCAAAGCAAAGATAATATTCAGCAAAGGGTTATAATATTTAAATTTTAATTTAAATATTATAAAGAAAGAGAAAGGTTTATTTAAGTTTGCTTGGGACAAAATTTTAAAGAGAGAAAGGTTTATTCAAGGTTTAAAAGAGAAAAATATTTAAAATGCAATGGACCAAGGTTTAAGGGACATTGGAATAAAATATTCCAAGAGGAGAAAAAGATTTAAAATGCAATGGACCAAGGTTTAAGAGACATTGGAATAAAATATTCCAAGAGGAGAAAAATATTTAAAATGCAATAGACCAAGGTTTTAGAATCAATATTATAATATTTTTAAATATTATAATATAAAGGTTTTAAAAAGAGAAAGGTGCCAAAATGCACATGGAGAAAATAAATTCAAATTTAATATCGCATCGACATCTCCATGTGAAATCAATTTGCATATTTAAAAGGGAAAATATATTTCACTTAAGGTAAGAAGAAAATTTGATTTCGTTCGCACAAAGCGGTAGAGGGTAGAAGAGGAGAAAGGAGGAGCGTGCACGTCATTTGAGGAAGAGGCAAAAATTAAAATATAAATATAAGTGAGCACATTAGTGATCCCAACTAGGTGGCTAGCCTAGGCGGTAGGCTAGCCTACACTAAGGCGTTGGCAAACAGGAGGTCAGGAGGTCAAATAGCGATGCCTATGTTTTGTTAAAGTTGTAAGCAAGGAAGAAATCGTAAAAGTTAATTGAAGAACCCATTCACATGCTTTAAGTTTCATGTGGGTAGCTAGCTCACACGGCTGCCTAGCTATTGATAGGGTGCTACGCAGGCAGAGGTTGTGAGTTTGACTCACATGCGCTTGGTTGAGGTATGAAAGTTTTTGAATAAGTTTTAAATTGCAAAGGAAATTTTGATCGTCGTGTTCGTTGGGCTTGTTTGATTTATTTGACAAAGAAATAATTGTTGGATTTGTTGATTTAATTATTAAGGGTAAAGTTTTTGTGGGCAAAGGTTTATGTGCATGATTATTTCAGAATAGGAGTAATAAGGTGTAGTGTGGATTATTTGGTATTTGTAAGGGCAAAGGTTTATGTGTATAATTATTTCAGAATAGGAGTAATAAGGTGTAGAGTGGACTATTTGATATTTGTAATTGTTGTGTGTTAAAGAGGAGAGATAAGGTGTGATATGGTTTATATTTAATTGTAATTTTACCTTGTAAAGTTTTTTTAAAAGCTTTATTTTGAGAAATTAAAAAGGGGGAACAAGGTATTATTTTCATATTTGTTGTGGACATCTTTGAAATAATTTTTGTGGATGATTTGAAAAGAAAAATTTACTAACCAAGTTTTTCTAGTGGTAAAAGAAAGAAGATTATTCTTAGACAGGTTTTTGGGGGCACATCTTCATCAAGGCAGATTTTAGAGGTATGGTGTTTTAACTCCTTCTCAAGGTGGATTGTTTGAAAGGAATATTTTAAGGTGGAGATATAAGGATTAATTTTATGTGCATTGTTGAAAATATTTGTGTTAGAGTTTGAAAGCTAAGTTGTGCTTCATTGTTGAATAAAATTGGAAACACATGTGCTAGGGTTTATGAACAAGTTGTGCATCATTGTTAAATAAAATTGGAAACACATGTGCTAGGGTTTATGAACAAGTTGTGCATCATTGTTAAATGAAATTGGAAACACATGTGCTAGGGTTTGTGAACTAGTTGTGCATCATTGTTGAATGAAATTGAGAATATTGGTGCAAGGGTTTGAGAGCATAATTGAGCATTGTGTTGAGTGATATTGGAAATAAACTTGCAAGAGCTATAGACCAGTTTTGTGAAACAAATTTATGCATTAACCTTGATTGATATTGAGATTAACTTGCAAGGGTTATAGAGCAGTTTTGTGAAGTAATTTGTGCATTGGTTTGAGTGATATTGGAGGTGAATGTGCAAGTGTTAGAAATCAGATTTGTGAAGCAAGTGTGTGCATTGGTTTTGATTTTGAGAAATACATAAGAAGGTCAACTACTAAGTGTTATACTAGAGATATCTTTTGAAAGCAATAAATGTGGGACATGTGAAAGTGATAGACTTAATGAATGTGAAAAGAACATATTGAGTATTTGTATTGCATATCATTCTCTTTATGTTCATGAAGAAAAAAAATTCTAGGTAGAATATGTCTGAATTACTTTAGTCAAAGAAAGTAATTTTGTGAAAGACATAAGAAATTGTTTGTATGCAATAATTGGGAATATTTGAGCAGGTTCTGTGAGCAGAGTTTGAGGTAGATTTGAGTAGGTTGTGTGAGCAGGTTTGAGGTAGATTTGAGTAGGTTCTATGAGCAAGTTTGAGGTAGATTTGAGTAGGTTGTGTGAGCAGGTTTGAGGTAGATTTGTGCAGGTTTTGTGAGTAGGATTGAAGCATATTTGAACAAGCCTTGTGAGTAGGCTTGGTGTAGATTTGGGTAGAATTGAGAGCAGGTTTTTGAGCAAATTTGAGCAAGCCTTGTGAGTAGATTTGAGCAAGCCTTATGAGAAGGCTTGAAGCAGATTTGAGCTTGCCTTGTGAGAAGGCTTGAAGCAAATATATGCAGAGCTTGTGAGTAGGCTTGGAGTAAATTTGAGCAATATTTGTAGCAGACCAAAGAAAAGGGGATTGGTGTATCCTGTGGAGAGAGGTCCATGAACAAAAGCAAAGGGGATTGGTGTCTCCTATAGATAGATTTCCATGAACAAGAGCAAAGGGGATTGGTGTCTCCTATGGATAGAGTTCCACAAACTAGAGCAAAGGGGATTGGTGTCTCTTATGGATAGAGGTCCACGAACCAGAGCAAAGGAGGTTGGTATCTCCTATGGATAGAGGTCCATAAACCAGAGCAAAGAGGATTGGTTTATCCTATGGATAGAGTTCATGAACAAGATCAAATGGGATTGGTGTCTCCTGTGGTTAGAGGTCCACAAACTTGAGCATAGGGGATTAATGTCTCGTTTGGGTTGGTGCCCATAAACATTGTAATATAGAATTGGTTCCCAAGATATTGGTAAAGAAAAATATAAAGAAAGTATGAGATAAAAAATATGTTTATTATAATGTAAAAATAAAATCTCTAACAATTATTACAAAATCTTGTTAATATATTGGCTATTGGCCATTATTGTTTTGTACCGCAACTTCTAATTTGCATGTCTTTACATTTTCTTATATTTTGTTTTCAAATATTTTGTAAATGAAATAGGGGTCTTACTACATGATCAAGAAGATATTACTATTGCTTTTTATCTTGGTATACCCCTAAAAAATGATTGTAATTGATATTTTTCTTGTAGTTTTTATTTTATTTTTTTGTCTATAGCAAGTTGTTGCACCACTAGATTAGATTGGAACATCACTTTCCCATATGCATATATTTTTTAGTCATATTGTTAGATCTTTATGCTTTTGTATCATTGTACTATGTTCACATTTATTTTGCAATGTGACCTTACCATTTTCTTGGAATTGCTTACATTTTTGTAATATTATTATTATATTCAATGGATTGTATTATATTCTATATGAAAGAAAAATACTTAATATCATTTCATAGACCTTTAGTCTAGAATATGTTGGAGCTATTACATTATTAGGTACCGTGCCAATTTAGTGCAAGGATTGCATACATAATTTAGATTAGGGTATGTTTAATATTTGTGGACGTAGCCCACATTGGGTGAACCATGTTAAATTTGTGTCTCTCATGTATGTGATGATTTGTGCATTGTATTTTTTTTTTAGATAAGATACTATACCATTAATACTGGGTTTTACAGGTTGACCCAAAAGCTTTTACAAAAATTAGCCCAGGGCTATTGATGAACATATCCTTACTAAGGATCCTATATATGTAAAATCTACATGCCGCCAAAGCCATTACATCCGGTAAGGCACATAGCCTGTTATCAAAAAGAAAATTCCCATACAACATTTTGGGTGCATCATAATTATAAAAAAGAAACAGACATGGATCCCTTCCTTGAGATAATGGAGAAACAAAAAGCTGCAGACACACATAGCAGAGTATTGAAAAAAACTCCCACAAGCTCTGTATTGACAGTTACTCTTAATAATTCTTTGGTAATTGCTTTCTTCCATATATGACATGCTTTGGTACCACATACTATCTTGGCCAATCATCCTTGGAGAAGTGAACCTGCTAGTTATATTTATGGCGGTGGCTATCTGGTGGTCCACGTGGCTTTGGTTCAAAGTCTTATATTGACATTTCTTTCCTTCCCTATGATTATCAACCAACCTCAAATTACTAAGATGACTAGGAGCCATGTTATCTGACATGTGATTGTCCCCATTAGTCTTTGTGGTATTTCCAAGTAGCATCCACGAAGACTGATAGCTCGGATAATTTTTATTGTGAGTCCATTTCAAAAAAGAGGTGGGAATACTCCTAGCCTTCGAACTTACAGTGCCTTCCCTGTTGGTAAATTCGACTATCATTCTTGGCATTATTGTTGAATAAGCTCCTCTACTTCACTTAGGACACCGTGTTCCCATTTGAAAAGTCTATCACCATCGACACCCAAATTGGCCAGCTTATCAATAATTTTGTTAGCTTCCCGAAAGACATGTTGGGCTTTTATGTCCTGTCTTCCCTAGAAAAGGATCCTAGCCTCTTCAACAATTATTTTAATCCTCCAAGGAGGTGTTTTCCAATTATTGAGGAGATTTATAACATGCATAGAGTCTCCTTCTATGATCAAATTTCCTTCTAAGTCTTGAGTCATTTGAAGGCCTCTCCACATAGCTCTAGCTTCAGCTTCGTTGTTCGTCCTTGTTCCCAAATATTCAGAAAACACAAGCATCATATTCCCATTATGATATCGCACAATGCCACCAGCGCCTGCTCTTCCAGGATTGTCCTTAGCTGATCCATCAAAATTAAGCTTAAACCAACTCGTAGGAGGTGGAGATCACTTAACATTGGCTCTAGGGTTGACTACCCTAGGCACAGACTCATATAACAAGGTTAAGCTTAAATATTGAGAAATCATGGTCTCTTGTAGATGAGGTTTACAGACTATCAAAAGGGATAAGGTTCACATTCTCGTTGGCAAAGGATAGGATCCTGGAAATGATATTTTGATGATCATAGATAGACTCATTAAAGACTCTATGGTTCCTTTCTAACCACACCTGCCAAAGATAGTGATTGAGACAAATTTTCCACATGTATCTAAGTCTTTGGTTGTATCATTTACTGCTTTGATAATATTTTTGTTATTATTTGGAAAAAAAAGTAAAATTTTTGATCTTATATTATTCACCTCCCATATTAGTATAAGCTTGTGTTCTTCATCATAGCCACGTTTATACAACATGTCCCCCAAGGGAACAAAACGAGCTACTTTTTGCTTGAAAGTGTGTTTAGCAGTTTGAGACATGTCAGATGGGAGTGTTCTAAACTTGAGAAAGGCTACTATTTGGCTTGACCAAGGCTCATATGGATCCGATTGGATAAAGCAAACATCCTTTTCATCATTAGGTTCAACACGAACAATTGCAAATTTAAATACCATTAAAATAATAAGGGGTTGTACCTCTCCTAAGGAGTCTTTTATAATCAGTGATCCAAGAGAGGCCATTGCATCTACAAATCTATTAGTTGAATGTGGTAAACTATTAATTTCATACCAATCAAACTTAGAGATAAATTTCATTGCTACTTCATGGTAAAGTTTAATGTTAGGTTCTTTGCATTGGTATTCTTTATTGATTTGCTTGACAACAAGTTTATAATCACAAAATATCTTGATATGCTTAATGCTCATAGCTATAGCTGATTGAAGACCTAATATTAAGGCTTCGTACTCTTCTATGTTTTTTATGCATTGGAAGTCAAGTTTGAATGATAAAGAGATAGGCACCTCCTCGGGTGTATGAAACATGACTCCAACACCTTGACCTTTCATGCGCTTAGAACCATCAAAGAATAGTGTGATATCGATGTCTTCCTCCGGAACGACATCTTCTTCTTGTTCAGTGACAGTGAATACCAAATCATCTGGGAGCTCAATAATTAAAGGATGATCATAAGGTAGTGGAGCTTTCGCAAGTTGATCAGCTATACCCTGATCTTGAATGGATTTTCTTCTAATGAATTCCAAGTCAAATTTAGTAAGAAGCATTATCCATTTAGTGGTGTGGGTGTTATTGTAAGTGTGAGACATCATATAATGCAGAGGATTTTCTCTAGCTATGACATATGTTGTGTGACTAAGCATGTAATATCAAAGTTTCTTAGTGGTAAAAACCACTGCTAAGCATAATTTTTCTACATAAGTGTATCTAGTTTCACAGCTTACCAATGTCCGACTAATATAATAGACATCTTGCTCTCAATTTTCTTCATTCTTTTGTGCAAGCATTGTCCCTAATGCAAAGTTTGTTGTTGAAACATAAATATAGAATGGGATCCCCAAACGAGGAGGAGCTAATACTGGTGGAGAAGCTAGGTATTGCTTAATGTCATCAAAGGCTTTTTGGCACTCATATGTCCAATAAAATGGTACCCCTTTTGTAGCAGGTGATTGAATGGCCTGCATTTATCATAAATTTGTGCAATGAAACGATGGATCGATTGAATCTTTCTTTGCAAACTATGCAATTTCTTTAAGTTTTTTGGGAAGTCATCTCCATGATGGCCTTGACCTTATTTAAGTCCACCTCAATGCCTCTTTTAGAGATAATAAATCCTAGTAATTTTCCAGAGGTAACACCAAAGACACATTTCTTGAGGTTCAACCTTACATTATGCTCTAAAAGTCGGTAAAAAACTTTCTCTTATGCACCAATGTGATCTTGTAGAGTTTTGAATTTTGCCAAGAGATCATCCACATAGTCTTAGATAATATTATGCATGTAGTCATGGAAAATGTATGTCATGGCATGTTGATAAGTGGCACCTACATTTTTAAGGCCAAAGGGCATCACCTTGTAACAAAAATTTTCCCAAGGTGTAGTGAATGTTGTTTTGTGTTGGTCATCAGGATTTATTCAAATTTGGTTGTATCTTAGAAATCGTTCATGAGAGAAAGCATTTCATGGCCAGTGCAAGTGTCGACAAGAGTATCAATGTTTGGAAGAGGAAAGTCATCTTTAGGACATGCTTTATTAATATCTTGAAAGTCAGTGCAAATGTGTATCACCCCGTTAGGCTTATGAATGGGTACTATGTTTGAGAGCCACTTAGGATATTCAATGGGTATAATGAAACCCACATATAATAGCTTTTGGAGTTCTTCTTTGACCAAGAAGGAAATGGTAGGATGCATCCTTCTAAGTTTTTGTTTGACTGGCTTAGCATCAGGATGTAAGGTGATATTGTAGACAACCAAGTTAGGGTTAAGACCAGGCATGTCTTTGTAGGAACATGTAAAAAATTACCTTCTTCCTCTTGAGGAGATCAATTAATTGCTCTTGTTCATCATTGGATAAGCTTTTGCCAAGCTTGACAATTTGGGGATTGTCTTTGTCTAAACTAAGGTTCACATCGATGGTATCTTCAATGGACATGTGGGAATCTTCCTCAAGTTGATAGGGCATAGGAATCATATGAATGTCATCTATGATGTCATAAAACTCTTCTGACTTATCCTCATCTATGTATTCTTGGAAAACCTCAGGATTCAAAGGTGAGGATGAAGGTGAAGGTGGAGGGGATGGAGGAATATAGTTGGTTGAAGCCCTTAACAATTCCTCGAACAAGAAAAACTTGGAAAAGGATGAAGGTGAGGAAATATGGTCCATATCAATAAGGCTTATGTCAATTAGGATTGGCTTCGCCAAATCATATGGATTACGGAGTAGGGTGAATAAGTCAACAAGATTCATGTTGAATTAAGGGAAAAAATGTAGGAGGTTGGAATGGATGGGATGAATGGAGCCTAAGAATCGATTCTAGGACCTTGGTAAACCTAGACAACAGTAAGCAACACAAATAAATGCACTTAACTAAATGTTATATACATTTCTTGATTTTTTTCTTTTTTCTTTTTCTTTAGTGGTGAAAACCACTATTTTTATTTTTTTGTGCTATGTACATATATTACAAGTTTAGCTTATGAAATGGATTAGTGAGATGGATGTGGTGGTTCACCAGTAGGAGAGGATCACTCTTATGGAAGAAGCAAGTGAAATATGGGCTCATGGATGGGGAATATTCTAAGATAAAACTCATCCTATTTGGTGTGGGGAATTATGGGCTTTGATTCCTCTTCAGATTCATCAGAAAGTATCGATATGAGTTCAAATTCTTCATATATTTCATCGTTAAGGTCATCAGGATGGAGGTTTCTTCTCTCAAATTCAGTTTAAGCCTTTGGAAGGCTTGTTCAAGAGAAGAGGTGGTGGAAAGTGGAGTATAGCCAAGCCTGAACAATCATGCATTTCTCGATATGGAACATCAATAATGTCATGCATTCCCTATTCATGCAGTCCTAAACCATGTCCCTACCAATTAACTATGTGAAAATAATGGGATGGAAATACCGACATATTTTGTATGTTGGCAGGTGTTGGTTCTTTGGGTTTTTCTAGGGGAGCTAGATTGGACGAAGAATCAATCCCCCATATACAAAATTTATGTTTTTGGGAGTTGAACCCATGTCATATACTGCTCCTATGGATAAAGGTGGGTCACATGGGTGACCAAAATCCTTAGTAGTTAGAATGGTGAGCAGTGTAACGGTGATGTCTTGGACCACATATTCACCAATACCAGGATAAATGAGTTGGACTTCAACTTGGGATGAAGGAGCAGGATCCTGGTTGGATAATGGCTCAGGGAATGGTGGAGATGAATATGTCTCACAATTCATTAAATTGACTTGTGAAACATTGGTTTATGGAGATGGGTTGGATTAGGAAGGTTTTTGGATGGATGATGATGATGTGGAAAGCAAAGTTGTGGAAGGTGATGATGTTGATAATGTGAATTGACTTTGACCAAATGTGCATGTAGGAAGATGATGGGGGTATGGAAACTTGGTGGAGATTGGTGATAAGCGATTCCTCAGTAATAGGAGATTTTGAAGAAGAAATGGGTAGAGTGGTAGATGGATTGGCTTATGGTGATAGAAAAAGGTGGGTTGAAGGAAGAATGGATTCATAGGGATTTGAGATGAAATTGTAATACTTAAATGGTTCAACATTTGTTGGTATGCAATGTACTTGTCCTTCATGAACGTATTTAAGGAATTGATTTAGTATGGAGGGAATACATCTCATCTCCATCATCCAAGGTCTTCCAAGGAGTATATTGTATGCCATGGATCCTTCCAAGATGTGGAACATAGTGTGTAACATTTTGACCCCCACTTTGATGGGAAAAACAATAATGCCAACTATGGAACATAAAGCATCGTTGAATGCTTTTAGGGTGAAATATGACTTGGTGATGTGAGATGGAGGAATGTTAATATGATGAAGAGCATATGTAGTGATGATATTAATGGAGGATTCAGTTTCAATTAGAACTTTTTTGAAAGGCTTCTTTTCAATTAGAGCCATGATGTGCAATGGAGGGTTTATTGATTTCGATGAGATTCTCTTAATATCAAAGTCATAAAATATAATGGAAGGCTCCATGCATGTTTTAATTCTCCCTACAAAGTTGTTGAAATAATTAGCATCTTGAGATTGTAATTCAATGGATTTTAGAATTTTTGTTAATGCCTCATGATGTAGGGGAAATTTTTGAATTAGCTCATATATCGACAATTTGGTGGAAACCATCTATAGGCTTGTGGTTAACCGGCTACTCAATGAGATTACTGGTCATGGATGATGATTGATGGAATGAATGGGGTGATTTGGTTGGCTAGGAATATGAATTGGTGGGGAAGGATTAGGAGAAATTTGAATGGGAGGTGATGTGGTAGGTTGTGACACACTTGCCTGAGGTTGTTGCCTTGCATTTTGCTGGTTATTTCATTGATCTCTAGTTACCACATGAATGGCACCTACAAAACCTTGGTATTTTTGGATATGGTTAACTTTATTGGGAGGAGTTTTGGTGTTAGCCCCTCCCATAGTTGGTTGCACCTCCTCATGATGAGGAAGTGGTGTTTGGAAAATACCAAGATTTTGGTTTTTTTGAGCAAGGGGATTGTCAAGTTTAATGGCCCCCAAGTCAATAAGGTCTTGAACTATGTCTTTGAATACATAGCAATTATTGATATCGTAACCATTTTACCTATGGTAAGGACAAAATAAATATTCTCGATAATGTTTTCCACGTTTAGTGGGATCATCTGGTCTAATTTTAGGTAAGGTAAGTTTATTTGTGTCGTACAACCTTTGGAAGAGGGAATCATAGAAATAAATTCTCCTCCTCTATGTATTTCAAACTCTTTAGAAATAAATTATCCTCCTCTATATGAATGAAGTGCTTTTATAGTCTTTCCTAATTCTTTCTCTACTTTGAGTTTGAATTGTTTGAAATAACTAAATGCATCTGACTTGTATTTCATGAAGTATACCCACATTTTCCTTGTGTGATCATCAACAAACAACTAAAAATATTTATGTCCTCCAACACTTTCAACCTTCATGGGCCCACATAAATCTATATATACTATCTCTAAAGGTTGTTGAGCTCTGTGTTGATGTAGTTCAAAAGGAATTCTATGTTGTTTTCCTGCTAAATATTCTGCACATATAGTGGTTTCTAGAGATAGGCTGGGTAATCCTTCCACCATTTGATATTTGAATAATTCCTTCATTGATGTCTCACTGGTATGTCCTAATATTTTGTGCCAAATTTCTGAAGCATTGACTAAAAGAGTTGAGTGAATAGTTGTATCCAAGATAAATAGGCCATTTTTATATGATCCTGATGCTATCATTCTTCCCTGTCTTGAGATGTGACATTGTTTTCTCCCAGTGAGAACTTTGAACTCAATAGTTAAGTCTTGATCCATAAGTTGAGAGACATAAATGAGATTGGTGGTTAATCCTAGAACATACAATACATTTTTTATTATTCCTTTTCCACCCTTAATATTTACTGGAATATCCCCGATTCCTTTCACTTCATATGTTTTTGATGTCTGCTACTGCAACTAGTTTTTCATTTATCTTTTTCAAAGAGTTAAACCAAAGTATGTTTCTTGTCATATGCTTGCTTGCACCTAAATCTATATACCAATACTCCATGATATAGTGCTATAATTCTGGTTGATTTTGTACAAGTTTTGTAGAGATCAAAAAACAACTTCTTAACACCTTATTTGAACTAAGCACTTTTCAATTTTTGAAGAGGTTTTGATGTTGGAATTCTTTTGTCCTCTTTAAGGTTTGAGAAAAGTAGGAATATATTTATCCAACCTTAATGGAAACCCTAATAACCTCTTTTATATCCCTTGGATTATTTCTAATTTCCAATAAAATAAATTTGATGGAGTAATCCTTGTGGCTCCCAAGTTTGGAAAAATAGAAAAATGATAATAATATTTGCAAAATAATTTAATCCAAGTTGAATTCCTTATTCCTCCTAAGTAATATTGCAAATATTAAATTAATAAGATAAGTTACCCCTTTTGCTTTCAAAATCTAAGTTTTAACCTTAGTTTATAACCCTTATATCTCCAACTATGAAAGCAATAATAAATGGGATTAGACCTTACCTTTTTAGATGCAAAATCTCCTCACTGTTTGGTGCTTTCTATGGTTGAGTATAACAACATGTAGGTGGTACCTTAGGCGCATGAATCAATGGATATTCCTTGGAGTAGCTGGTCTTAAATATTGGTACTTTAGACGTTGAATTTTGACCTTCAAAAATGGAGGATTTTTTAATGCTCTTACTCCCTATCTTCTATGTTGCACTTCAGATGTTTTTGTTGTGCTTCACTCTTTCTTTGATGTCTTTGACTGTGCTTCACTCACACCTTTGAAATTGGACTTCAAATGTCGTTGATGAATAATTAATCACAGACTTTGTGACATGTGTCACGTCCATTACAAGTGAGCACTCCCTTCTTTTTATAACGCTCCAAGTTCTTCATTCAACACTCTTGAAGCAATCTAAAAAATGTATGGGCACTCGTGTGAAGCTGGTGGAGAATACCAAGTGTCTTAATTGTAACTCCTGCATGGGAGTTTCTAGAATGTTGAGAGAGGAATAATGCCAAGTGTTATTTTTGCATGGAGTCCATTCTTGTAACATCTTCAAATATGGAGATTATAACTCCTCAATTCCTTTGCTTTGCTACGTTGCTTGGGCAGCAAGCAAGCTATTTTTCTACAGGTGGATCGACGATGCGCTATGGAGCTTGGATGATGATTTGGAGCTTCCTTTGGTGGATGGTCTTCTCCAAGTTAGAGACCATGAATGTAACACCTTTGCCTCTTCCTTTTATACCTCCAATCGTGTTGAATCCCTTGTATATTTTCAATGTCTTTTAGAAATAGATGTGCACTCACTTTTCTACGTAAATGTAGCTCTAGAATGATCTGATATGAGCTTTGATTCTATAGGTACGTACGTCCAAGATGAGCCCTTGAGTGGCTCCTTATAGCTTAGGAAGAAGAGTGTTGACGTCCGACCTTCATTGGTTGATTTTCCCTGTAGTAAATGTGCCCTTTTGTGGCACTTCCAAATATGCTCTTTTTCTATCAAAACCAGATTAGAGTAGTGCATATAATGTATTATAATGTTTGTATAATAAGGCCTTTTAATATACCTTCTTTTGCACTCTATTTCCAGATCTAAAATTCTGGTTTTGTGGCAGATTTTTCCTGCAATACAAGGGTTTTGAGGTTGTCTTTTAAGAGTAGACACACCTTTCCCTTTTTTCTTGGACACTTTGATAACAAATCCAAGCTTCAATAATAGTAGATAGAAGCTTTTCAATTGATGCAATTTTTTGCACTTTCTTTCCTTGCATTCAACTTTGTAATACTTTTTGATTTGAGACTCACCAAGTCTCACTTTCTTAAGCTTCTATTTATATTTTTGGTTAGTTAAGTTCTTCTCCAAATTCTAGAGGATTCTAACCCTTTTTGATGGCTTCTATTGGCCACTACAAGTTGCAAATTTTTGTGCTTCAATAGTGTCTTTAGACACTTGATACAAATCAGATTTTGTGCCCTTCAAGAAACACAAAACTAATTTCTTTTTGAGAGTGGTATAATAGTACAAGTCCTTCACTTTTTAATGCACTAATATTACACCTTATCACTCCAATAAACTCTCAAAGTCATGCACTAATAATTTTCTACAACTAATCAAGAATAACCTAAAATGAATCTTTAAGAGTTATTCTGTAATTTCACTACAATCAATGTTGTAGGACTTAGTCTTCTTTTTTTTAAAGTAGATAATAGGTAGTTGATAGAAGCTAATATAAAATCTAATCAACTCCTAATAAATGTGCAAATAAATCCTTAAAAATAATATGTTTCCTTTTGCACTTTAGAAGACTGTAATCTAATTTTCTTCTTGCAACTTTAATCCAAAATAAGGTGCTTTAATAAATCTAATTAACAAATCTATTTGCACCAAGGATTGTGTACCTTTTTAAGAGTTTTGTAGCTCCTTTTTCACTTCTGTATCTTCTTTGACACTTCTTACCTCATTCTTCTCTTCTAGAGATTTGGTAGATATCCTTCTGGTCTTCTACCTTCTTCTTTTTGGGCTTGTTTTCGGATGGTGACAATTGTCCCAAATATTCTGCTTATCAAAAACTTCTCTGATCTCCTTATTCTTGGTGAGCTCTTCACACAATCTCAAAGTAATGGAATTTGCAAGTGGTAGGTCCAAAGGTGCATCTGTTTTGCAAAACCTATAGCAATGAATTTCCTTATTCCTCTCTAGGAATGATCGTAGCTCTGATACCATTGATGGCTTTAGCAACATTGCATTACACTACGAGACAGAGATCAAAGTAATAGAACATCTTATTGAATGAAAATAGAAGTGATACAAAATGAGGTGAACCATGACCCCCTTCATATAGGAAGAAGGGTTCCTTGTCCAACACTCCATCTAGTTGTACAATGAGATACCTTGCACACATGCATACTGACACTTGTGCATATGTTGCTTGTTCCTCAAGTAACTAGATAACTTCCCCCTAAAGTAATCTAAAGTCCTAACTATGTACCTTTGGTACATTTACATAATATCACCCAAATGATGTAATATACTCTAATTCTAACTTTTTTGGGCACCCCAAACCCCCTTTTTTTTAGGGAAGTGTTCAAGAGTTGTTGGTTTTTCTCATAGAGGTTTGGTTCACTCAAAAAATTGGTTTTTTATTTAACAACCCCTTATGAGATTGCACTATCTATTACTGACATTGTGAATTATTATTCTGATGATTGTTTGATTTGACTTTGTCATTGACAACTCCTTGTCTGTTATAAATAATGAATATCACAAACAACTATTAATGACACTGGTAACTAATAACTCTATCCTAACTATTATTATCTCTGACTAAATTTATACTTGATTGTTATGTTCCTCTCTAACTTCTTTCATTTTTTTTATGCAAAAAAATCTAGATAGAAAAGTCTCCTTCGTATGCTCAATTTGTGTGGTAGAATTATTGGTTGGTTTAACATTCAGCAGAATAGGGTACTCTAAGCTAGGGTGTATATACTTCCCATAGGCCCTCTATTATATTGCAATGATGAACAATAGTGCTCGAACCAATATTTTAGGCCACTAATCAAGGAGGATTCCATGCATACCCTTGAGCACACTACCTGCCTCTCTAATAGTATGGGAGGCTGATCTTTTTAAATTTTGTGTTTGATTTACTATGAATAATATAAGGACAAAAATATTTCTAGGGCTAAAGGTTTCTCCTAATCTACCCAAAGATACGTTGGAGCTCAATTTCATATATAAGTGATGTTTAAGGCCTAGGTATTGTGTTGGCATTAATGCCTATGTAATCACACATTTGTAATATGGGTCAAAGTCCAAGGATGAGGTGTCACCTTGCATGCACATTTGAGTTGGTAGTGACAAATGCTAGGGTTTGCCTTATAGAATATGCAATGTAGTATTTATTTGAGATTGCTAATGGAAAAAACGGAATGTTGAGACATCCCCCAAGGGGAGTTTTTCCCTTGTTATTCTCTTGTTTTGAAAATGGTTTTGCATTTTCATTTTATTTTGCTACTCTTGGTTATGTTTAGTTCTCTTCATTGGTATCAATGTCATGTTCTATTTTAACATTTGGTATCAGAGCCTATGGTCTTGAACCTGGGTAATTTATGACATTGTATGAAGTAGATCTATTATTTTTTTTTTGTTGAATATTATGGTAGGTGTTATGCAATGATATTATGGTTTTGTAAAATTTGTGCATGTGCCTTTGTTATTTATTTTGCACTTGCATTAGGGTTTGTACACATAGAGAACTGCATTATTGTATTGGAGATAGTTTGTTGGAAATCTGGCCAGCCATACATTAAAATAAAAATTTAGGCCGTTAGATGATGTTTTCAGCCTTGGAAAGCATCTCCTCTTAGAGGAGACAAAATGAAATCGTAGAGCTTCGAAATCTGTGCAATCTAGAAAAAAATGGGCTCAAACGGACACCCGAGTCAAAATTTATGGCCGAAATACTAAGACATGTAATAAACACCGTCGATGTAGATCCGACGGATGTGATTTGCTAGGGTTAGGGTTTGCTTTGTTTTTTCTTACTTAAGGCAGTTTTAGGGTTTTCTTTTATGAAGAAGAATATTGCATTGTAGCATGTGTGTGAGCTCTTCCAGAGCCTATGAGGAGATTGTAACAGAGTACTGAAACTCTACCAGAATTATTCCAGATAATAAGAAGATAATATTTGCTCCAATTTTATTTTATTGTATTATTGTAAATTCTTCATTTGGTATCAGAGCGAGGTGATCGAGAAATTGGGTTCGAGTAACTATGGAATTTTTGCTGCAAGTTTTACAAAAGCTTCTTGGAGATCTCAGTTCATGTTGAAGGGAGCTATTATGGCCAACAACACCAATTCAATTCCGATCCCAAAATTTGATGGTTTTGACTATGAATATTGGAGCATCCGGATGAGGATGATTCTGAAGGCAAAAGGAGCTTGGGCCATCATTGAAGCTGGGTTCATCGAACCAAAATATTGGAGTGCATTGACTACAGATCAAAAGAAGGAGATGCAGGAGAAAGAGAAAGAAAATAATTTGGCTTTGGCTTTCATCCAGTCGGCTCTAGACAAGAGTCTCTTTCCCTAGATTTCTGCCTATGTTTCAGCTCAAGAAGCTTGGAAGGCGTTGAAGGAGAATTACCAAGGGAGTGCCCAAGTTAAGGAGGTGAAGTTGCAGACTTTACAGAGAGATTTTGAAAATCTCAAATAGGAGGAGAATGAAACTATAGGAGATTACTGTGTTCGGGTAAAAATAGTAGTAAATAAAATGGCCACACTTGGAGAGATCATAGAGCAAAATGTAGTAATTAAAAAGGTTTTAAGAACCTTGACAGAGAAGTTTGACAGTGCAGCCCTTATCATAGAAGAAATGAAAGACCTCTCAAAAATGGATATAGATTCATTAATTGGCTCTCTCACATCTCATGAAGAGAGAATTGCCAAGAGGAAGAAGGATAAAGAAGGAGGTTCTACAGAGGAACAAGATTTTTTGGCAAAAGAGAATGATGGAGGAAGAGGTCACGGTAGGGGTTCTAGAGGAAGAGGAAGAAATGGAAGAGGAGGTAGAAGAGGCTCCTACGGTGGTAGAGGTCGAGGAAGATCTCAAGATTCAGACAATGACCAGGCTCATGTTGCAAGAGGAGGATCTAGTGCAAGAGGAAGAGGTAGAGGCTGAGATATGAGAAATGTGCAGTGTTACAATTGTAACAAATATGGCCATTATGAGAGGGATTGCAGGCTGAAAAAATCAGCACATTATGGAGAAGAGGATTCCTATGAGGATGATACTTTGTTCTGTATGATTGAAGAAAAAGTGGAGCAAGCAACTTTCCTCTCTACACATAATAGCACAAAGGAGACATGGATCCTGGACAGTGGGTGCACAAACCATATGACCGGCAAGAGGGATGTATTTTCATCTCTTGATTCTTCTTATCAATCTAGTATCAGGCTTGGGGATGAGAAGAGCTTGGAGGTGGTTGCGAAAGGAGAAATGGAGGTTCCTACCAGGAAAGGAAAAATAATGAAGGTAAAAGATATTTACTATGCACCCTGTTTGAAGCATTCATTAATGAGTATTGGTCAAATGTTGGAAAAGGATTATAAGTTAGTGTTTGAGGATAGAATGTGCAAAATTTATGATCAGAGGAGAAAATTGATTACCACTATAAATATGACCAAGAACAGGCTCTTCCCATTACAATTTTTAGATCAAGGGGGAGCTCTAGCATTTTTTGGTGTAGAAGGTAAGGAGAGGCTATGGCATTTACGGTTTGGGCATTTAAATTATAAGAGTTTGAAGATGCTTTCACCACTTGTCTATGGGTTGCCAAAATTTGAAGACTCCAAGGAGGTTTGTGAAGGTTGTGCACTTGGAAAACATGCAAGGGGGAAGTTTTCGCATGGTGAAGCATGGAGGGCCCAACATCCATTGTAGTTGGTTCATAGTGACATTTGTGGACCAATGCAGACACAGAGTATGGGTAAAGCTTCTTACTTTCTGAATTTTATTGATGATTTCTCCAGATATTGTTGGGTTTATTTTATTAAGCATAAGGATGAGGCATTCAATTGCTTCAAGAATTTTAAGGCTCTAGTTGAAAATGAGAGTGGTCATTATATCAAATGTTTGAGGATAGATAGAGGAGGTGAGTTATGTTCTCATGAATTTGATGATTTTTGTAGTGAGTTTGGGATTAAAAGGTAAAAAACAAGTCCTTACACACCTCAACAGAATGGGGTGGCTGAAAGAAAGAATAGGACTTTGGTGGAGATGGCATGGTGCATGATGCAAGAAAAAGGTATGAGTAAGTTTTATTGGGCTGAAGCAATTAGGACTGCTAATTACATTTTAAATAGAAGTCCTACTAAGAGTCTTGAGAATATTACCCCTTATGAATGTTGGTACAACAAGAAGCCAAATGTAAATCATTTTAGAGTTTTTGGATGTGTGGCTTTTGTGCATGTTAATGGTGAGAATAGGAAGAAGTTGGATGCAAAGAGTGAAAAATGTATTTTTATTGGGTATAGTGAGCAATCTAAGGCTTACAGGTTCTTTAATCCTATTTCACATAAAATAATTGTATCTAGAGATGCAATTTTTGATGAAGGGGGAAGTTGGGGATCACAAAAATTATTTGTTGAGGATGTTTTTGGTGAAGAGAAGGTGGAACCAAGCCATGTTTCAGTTCAGCCCAGCCATGAAAAAGTTTCCAGTTCATCTTCTGCAAGTGCACCTTCAAGTCCAAGAGAAGGTTCTTCCAGTAGTTCTCCACCTCCATCACCACCGGCCAAAGGAAAAGGTAAAATATTGTTGAAGGATCACCCAAAATCTCAAATTCTTGATAAGAATTTCCATAAGAGGGTGACAAGGAGTCAGCATACAGAGATGAATGCAGTAATAGAGAGGTTAGAGAACCTGCATCTTTATGGAGATGATGACAGTGGAGATCCCAAAGGTGATGTTGTAAACTATGCACTTGTTTCACAAGTTTCTAAAGTTTCAAAAGTTGTTGTTGATGATTTTGAGCCTTCATGTTTTGAGCATGCTAGTACTAACAAAGTGTGGATGAAGGCTATGCAAGAAGAAATGCATTCTATTGAAAATAATGATACTTGGGAGTTGTGTGATTTTCCCAAGGATAGGAAATGTGTAGGATGCAAGTGGGTCTACAAGATCAAGAAGAACAGTGATGGATCCATTGAGAGGTACAAGGCATGGTTGGTAGCAAAGGGTTTCACTCAAAAATATGGTTTGGACTATGAGGAAACATTTGCTCCAGTGGCAAGGCAAGAAATAGTAAGGATGTTGCTATCATTGGCAGCTCATAAAAGTTGGAAGGTGCATCATATGGATGTCAAAAGTGCATTTCTCAATGGGTATTTAGATGAAGAAGTATATGTGGAACAACCACAAGGTTTTGTTGTCCAAGGAAAATAAGATCAAGTCTACAGGTTGAAGAAGGCTCTATATGGGCTGAAGCAAGCTCCAAGAGCTTGGTATGCTAGAATCCATGACTACTTCCTACAGTGCAATTTTGAAAGGAGTAAGAGTGAGCCCACTTTGTACTACAAAAGGGAAGGTAATGATATTCTTATTGTATGCCTTTATGTTGATGATATGTTATTTATGGGGAGTAGTTCTTCTTTGAATGATTCTTTTAAACATGATATGAAGAAGGAGTTTGAAATGTCTGATTTGGGTTTGATGAGTTACTTTCTTGGGATGGAAGTACATCAAACTAGCAATGAGATTTTTGTTTGTCAATCCAAATATGTAAGGGATATGCTGAAGAGATTTGGTTTGAGTGAATGTAAACCTGTAGCAACACCCATTGCACATGGGGAGATCTTGAGTTTGGAGGATGGAGCTGAAAGGGCAAACAAAATAGAGTACAAGAGTATTGTTGGTAGCCTTATGTTCCTTTGTAACACTAGGCCGGATATATGCTTTGTTGTTTCATAGTGTTCCAGGTATATGGCTAATCCATCACAGTTACATTTGAAGGCAGCAAAGAGGATTTTGAGGTATGTTCGTGGAACAATTGATTATGGGATCCACTACTCACAGGAAAAGAATTTGAAGTTAGTGGGATTCAGTGATAGTGATTGGGGCAGTAATATTGATGATAGGAAATCCATGAGTGGGCACTATTTTTCTCTTGGTTCAGGTTTGGTGACATGGAGTTCCAAGAAATAAGCTACAGTGGCGTTGTCTTCTACTGAAGCAGAGTATATTGCACTTACATCGGCAAGTGCACAAGCATTGTGGCTTTGAAAGGTGCTAGGAGAGATTAGGGAGAAGCAAGGGACTCCAACTACTTTATTCTATGATAATCAGAGTGCCATTAAGTTGGCACATAATCCTATCCACCATACCAGGTCCAAGCATTTCGACATCAAGTACCACTTCATTCGGGACATGGTAGAGAAGGAACAAGTTAAATTGAGGTATTGCTCCACACACGATCAAGTAGCAGATATTTTTACTAAGGGAGTAGTAAAACCTCAGTTTTTGTTGCTAAGGGACTTGATAGTCAGTCCCCTTACCAACAAGGAGGAGAATATTGGAAATCTGGCCAGCCATACATTAAAACAAAAATTTGGGCTGTTAGATGATATTTTCAGCCTTGGAAAGCATCTCCTCTTAGAGGAGACAAAACAAAATCGTAGAGCTTCAAAATCTGTGCAATCTAAAAAAAAACGGGCTCAAACGGACACCCGAGTCAAAAGTTATGGCCGAAATACTAAGACATGTAATAAACACCGTCGATGTAGATCCGACGGATGTGATTTGCTAGGGTTAGGGTTTGCTTTGTTTTTTCTTACTTAAGGCAGTTTTAGGGTTTTCTTTTATGAAGAAGAATATTTGCATTGTAGCATGTGTGTGAGCTCTTCCAGAGCCTGTGAGGAGATTGTAACAGAGTATTGAAACTCTGCCAGAATTATTCCAGATAATAAGAAGATAATATTTGCTCCAATTTTGTTTTATTGTATTATTGTAAATTCTTCACAATTGAGTTTATGCAATATGCATTAAGGTTTGTAGAGAACTATATTATTGTATTGGAGACAATTGAGTTTATGCAATAAGAAGAAGGTTACTATGTTGGGTTTTTATTTTTTACCCAAAAGGATTTTCATAGTGATAAATTTGATGAGCTTCAACATCAGTAGATCTGGTGAGCTTTGACAGTGATAGACCTTATGAGATTCAAAATGATATATTTGGTGAGTTTTGATAGTGGTAGACCTGGTGAGATTCGATAGTGGTAGATCTGGTGAGTTACAAAAATGATAGATCTGGTGAGCTTCAACAATGGTAGGTCTGGTGAGCTTTGATAGTGGTAGACCTAGTTAGCTTCAATAGTGGTAGATCTAGTGAGCTTCAATAGTGGCAGATCTAGTGAGCTTCGATAATGATAGACCTACTAAACTTCAACAAAGGTAGACTTGGTGAGCTTTGATAGTGGTAGATTTGGTATTAGAGTTTAAGGTTGGAAATGCCTATTCTAGTGGTTTTATTATGCAAGTTGTAGAGGTGTCTATGCATGAAATTTCATTTTATAGTTGGTATTCTTCATATTTTAGTGTTTTGTGTAGATTTGAAACCTCATATTTGTGTTTTGAAAAGTTGCTAAAGAATATCTAAGATGACTTATTGGTTTTATCACAAGTTTTGTAAAAGTATCAACTACTATAACTAGAGTAGCTTGAACCTAAAGAAGCTACTATAACTAGTGTGGTTGGATTATTGGCTCCTGTAACTACTATAGCTTGTAGGGTTGTTAATGCTACTGTAACTGGTGTATTTTTTTCCAAAAGGGATTGGTGTGGATGGTAATGGTAGTTGCCTAGTGTAATATTCTCAGAGTTAGCTCCAGTAATATTTGTAATGTTTTAAAAGTGATTTTTTGGACTTTTTTGTTACCTTGTCGATATATGGCTGAGGGTAATAGGTTAATTCAATGTGTTTATAAGGTTAGAGGTAGCTTGTAGGGTGGATAGGTCTTGGAATGATTGGATATAGTTGGTGGAAGTTATAGGCCTAGAGGTTGGTAGTAACTAGGTTAAGGCTACTTGTCTTCAAAAGGACTAGTTTTAGCTTGTGCCCATGAAGGGTTGTGTCAAAAATCATTGTTTGTACTGCAAAATTACAAATATGTCATTAATGAGGAAATGTTGGTATTAATGCCTATGTAATCACACATTTGTAATATGGGTCAAAGTCCAAGGATGAGGTTTCAATGTGTATGTAAGGATGAGGTGTCACCTTGCATGCACATGTGAGTTGGTAGTGACATATGCTAGGGTTTGCCTTGTAGAAGATGCAATGTAGAATTTATTTGAGATTACTAATGGAAAAGTGGAATTTTGAGACATCCCCCAAGTGGGGATTTTCCCTTGTTATTATATTATTCTATAATGATTTTGTGTTTGCATTTTTATTTTGTTGTTCCTTGTTATGTTTAGATCTCTTCATTGGTATCAATGTCATGTTTAGTTTTAACATATTTGAGCTTGATTATCCCTTACTTCACTAGATGCTTTACTAGAAATATAGCTTAGCCAATAACCTAAAAAACTAATGCAAAAAAAAAGAGTTTTTTAAGGAAACAAGCAAAAAAATGAAAACATGGGAAATTTATAACTAACAATTAAAATAAAAGGACAAGAACTATCACAGTCACAATGGAACTTAGTCCTAGAAAGTGCTATGATACCACTTGTTAAGAACATTCTAATAATAATAAACTCATTCACATAAATATTAAAATAAAAATAGAATTTCATGAAAGAATAGAATATTGCAATACAAAATGTAAATGCAGAATTATAACAATCTCACAAAACAACTCAAAATCGCCTCTTCAAGGGGGCAACCTCCTTCAATACTTTTATTAATTTATAAAAATATACATTCGTTCATGGGCCCTTATATTTTAAATATACACTTCATGCAACCCTAACCTAATGATCAAGAGTTGGCTTACATGAAAAGTGTCACTCAAGATAGAATATTCTATCAAACATCAGTTACATTCTTGATAACGGTTACATGAAATTACCCCACTTGTCTAGATCCCTCACTTGCCACATATCATTACAAAGTATTACAAAATAACATTAAAAAGGGATCCCCACATTGGAAGGGGCTCATTACATAATCATATGAGAATTACAAAATTAGTGTTAGGATGGGGTCCTAACACAAGGTTTTCACTAAGCAGTGTAAGGTATGATACCCCTTTAGAGGATGATATATGATAAGCCTGATGTGTTATGATTCCATATCTTTAGGTCTTCAACATGGGATTACGTATCTATAAAAATTTGGAATAAGGTATAAAAGAGTCACAAATGCATCTTTGTGAGGTATTCAAATACCTCTAAGGCATACCATATCTATAATCCTCATAGGCATGATATTCTCATACTAAAATATGTGATTTTTAGTGAGGTTTTTCCAAGGGTTCCTTCAATTATGTCATTTAAGCTTTTGTTCAAAGATCCTTGTATTTCTCTAATTGCTCTATAAGATTCTTCAAAAAACATTATGGGTTGTATTCCTATTGGATATTCATCTTCATAGATTAGTAAAGGCTTGATGCATATAAATTTAACCCTTTCTTGGGTAGCATCACCTTTAGCACCTTCAGTCTTGGGTTCAAGTAATGTTGAGCTTCATACACTAGTTCATTATGCTACAATATTAGATGAGGTGGGTGGTGAGTTTGATTTGGATGCTTTAAGTTTGGTTTAGGATGTTGCTCTACCATAGGATGTGCTTAGATCTTTCATATTTTATCCATCACCCAAGTGGATTTTGACTCTTCTATAGGATGCTCATTCCATTCTTTAGGATTCTCATCTCATTCTCTATATGTAAGACCCCTTCTCAAGATTTGTTCTTGAAGGTTGATTATTCTAGATATCCTCTCTCATATTCTCAAGCTAAGGCTGACTGGTGGAAAATTGCCATGGTTGTAGACTATGAGCCTTTAATAAAGAGTTAGACATGGGAGTTTATTCCTCTTTCAGAGGGGAAGAATGTCTTTGGGTACAAATTGATCTATAGGATGAAGTACCTTCAAGTGGTCAATTGGAGAAGCATTAAGCATTCCTTATTGCTAAGGGTTTCTCTCAAAAGGAGGGAATTGACTAGTCAAAGAGATTTGCCCTAGTTTTGAATATGGATTTTATTAAAATTGTTCTCTTTATAGTTGCTTTCTATGTTGAAGGTACATCATATGGATGTGAAGAGTTCCTTTCTGCATGGTGAGCTTCAAGAGGGTATTCATATACAATAGCCACCTAGTTGTGAGCTTCAGTGTCCCACTTCCTTGGTATATTGATTGACTAAATTCTAGTATGGACTTAAGCTAGCACTACATGCTTGGTATGAGAATATCCACTCTTTCTTCCTCAGTTATGGGTTTTGGTGATATGAGGTCAAACATGATGTTTACATCAAACATTAAGATGGGGAGACAGGTGATTGTTCTCTATGTAAATGATCTTCTCATTATAGGTTGTTCTTCTACCCTGATTTAGGATATGAAGTCATAGATTTATGCTTTCTTTGAGGTGATATATTTAGAGCTACCACACTATTTATTGGGCATATATTGATCACACTTATTTTGAGATCACTATTTCATAGTCTAATCATGATTTAGATCTTCTTCAACACTTTAGGATGGGAGATTATAAATCCACTCAAATTTCTTTTGCTTTAAAATTGAAGCTTTGAGTAGATTGAATCAATCCTTTGGTGGATGCCACTCTATATCAGTATCCTATGGGAGGTCTCCTCTACCTCACTCACACATGACCCAATTTTGTCTTTGTTGTTAGCTAATATTCTAGGTACTTGTAGGCACCTCAAAAAATATTCCTTAGACTATGACCAAGATGATTCTTAAATACATAGAGGTAAATATCATATGGGAATTCATTATTTAGTTCGTTCATCTTAGATTTTGATAGGGATTTTAGATACAAAGTAGGCTAGTATTTTGGATGAGCGATACTCCACCACAAGTTTTATCTTCTATCTAGTTTTTTGCCCTATTTCTTGATGCTCTAGACACTAGTCTATTATTTCTTAGTCTTTATGGAATTTGAATATTGTGTTTCCAATGCTTATGACTTTGGAGTAGTTGGACATTCCTTAGTCCTAACCAATCACTCTTTGGTGTGACAAATAGAACACCATCTAGCTTGTATGCAATCCAATGTTTCATCGACAGACCAAGCATATTTGGATGCACTATGTGTAATTTATGCCCATGGGATGCTTGATCTAGTTTTTATGTAGAGCAAGAAATAAATATCCTAACAAACATAATACTCAAGGTTCCTTTTGTGCATATGCAAGAGCTACTTGGTGTGGGAGAGAGTCCCTTAAAGGGGGATGACTAGGAAAGGTCTCCATCTGTGTCCCTTGTTCAACTTAAGGAAGGATGTTGGAATATGTGGTGGTTAATATTCACTTGAGGCCATGGTTGACTTTGTATTGTATTGTATGTATAAGCCCTTTGGGCCCTTGTAAACCTTGTAAAGGTATTTTTGTAATATTTTATTATTTAACCTAAAGGTCAATTTCTTAACCTTGATCTAAAGGTAACTTGTAATTGAGTATAAATACCCCATCGTACCACCCATTTTATTATCAATTAGAATTTATTATTTTCTTCTTTAGTGAGATAATTTGGTATCTATGTGCACCCTCATATATTGTATGTATTATTTTTTGTGTGTTACTTTTCAGTAATTCTAGGTAATTTATTGATTCCATTCATTTCTTAAAACTACTTGAAATCTAATAATGCATTCTCTTTATTCCATGATAAAATAGTTATGCTTCTAAAATAAAATATGAATAAAGCATATGATAGGGCTTTCTGGAGTTTTCTACGTGATATTCTCAAAATAATGGTTTTGATCAAGGTTGATGTGAATGGGCTAAATGTTGTCATAGCACTACAAAATATTCTATTTTTATCAATGGATCCCTCACATGATATATTTAATCATCTCATGGTGACTCACTATCTCTTTATTTATTTATCATTCTTATTGAGGCATAGGGGAGAACTTTATAAAAAGAAAAAATAGAAAGAAAAATTAAAGGTATTTAAGTTTCAAATTGGTCCCTTCATATCTAATATCCAATTTTTTAATAATTATTTTTTTTTTGGATCATACCTCTTTTAGTGAGGCATTAGATTTTAAATCAATATTACCATGCTATGAGAAGGTTATTGAATAGTTGGTTAATATCATGAATTCTATGATATCTTTCATTGACACTTTCCTAAATTTACAACTGATTATTGAGGACATTATAGCTTTTAATGTTGGAAAATTACCATCAACATACATGAGTATTCATATATATGATAAAGAAAATAAGGATCTTTGGGACTTAATTTTGGATAGAATGAAGTCTTGTTTAGTAGGTTGGAAAGGTAAGTTCTAAACCATTTATGGAAGGCTATAACTCATAAAAACTATATTGCAATATTTCCTTATACATATGCTATCACTTTCAAAATTGCTAGCAAGTATAGCATTTAAATTTGATAATATTTTCTTTGGAAAGAATTAGAAAAAAAAAATAGTTTTCCTCTTTGTAAGTAGGATAAAGTTTTCAAAGGAAATAATATGGACGAGTAGAATTCCCAAACTATACACTTATGAGTTTGGCATCAAGGACAAGACTTCTCTAGAGATTATCAAAGATCGAGGAAATAATTGGAAAAAAAATCACTTCAAAAGTACATAGGTTCTCTTGATGCAATAATATTATTTAGAAAACAAAGCCTACCTAGAGGATCAACAAAATGGAACTTAATATAAAATAGTTTGCACTTGTTTAAGAAACATATGAGATGACTAGTCAACGAATGATATCCTACAAAGTTTTGGTTTGATGCTTTCTTAAAGCCTTATCCTCTTATTCTTGAGTTAAAATGGTCATTGTTGGCTCAGGCATGTTTTGCTTGTGAAGGTCCAAAGGTCAAAAATTATATTAATGTTAGAGATCATAAATTTCCATGATAAAAAATAAAATATCAAAAATTTAGAACTATCAAAATTAATTTTAATGGTCTTCCAAAGGAAAATTTAGAAAGGCTATAGGAGGTGGTGTTTTTCGAAAACAAAAGCAAATTTCTCCTCACTCATAATTATATAGATGTTAGGGCACTTCTTATAGGCTTAAAAATTTCCATTGAAAATGATGGAAATATATTTCAACTTAGATAATTAAATTATTGTTAATGTTATCAAGAAAAATGGATGTGTGGATTAGATAAAAAATAACATTAATCATGATATCCATTGTTGGAGGTATTATTTTGGAAATGCTATCATATGCATAGAGAAGGAAATTGAGTAGCAGATAATTTTACCAATCATAATGTTGATCTTCACCTTGGCAAAACTTAAATTTTAAAAGGTAATTGGTTAAGTGAAAATTCCTCTTAAAGAAAAATGATGTCAAGGAATTGATCACGACAATATAGTTGCTTGAGGGAAATGAAGAATATATTTGATAGACATGCATATAAAGAATGTTTTTGATAATATGGAAAGCTAATTGCGAGATTTTGGCAAAGTGGTGAGTGGGGGAACTTAATACAAAAATATCCAAGTTTCAAGCCTCTTATAGTCTCAAGTCCTTGTCTGAGTGTTCCTAACAAAACTTTAAAAAATAAATAAAAGGAAAGTTGGATATTATTTTATTAACCTTATAACAAATGCAATATTTTGTTGTTGAATAGCATCAACACAATCAAATAAATTTCTCTACTTTTAAGGAGTCCCATGTTCAAAACTTGCTAAGTGTTACATAATTGTTAAGTTGTTATACCAATATCACATGATCACATGGTGTAATACAAGTGGAGTATTTTCTAATCCCATATAACCAATTTTTAAAAATACATAACATATAATGTTTTGTTATTTTTATTGGAGTGGCCTTCAATAGAATCCATACATAGCTTATAAAAATATATAATATTTATACTTTATAATATTATATTCCTAGAATCAAATTATATTTGTTGAACTAATTAAATTCCTTGATTTTCAAGGATAACATCATTCGAATCTTTCCAAGCAATACATGCATAATAACCAAGTTGTTGCAATACCACTATCTTATCAATGATGTGATATAAGTGGGTCTATTTCAATCCCATATAACAAATTAAAAGTAATCTATCTCTAAAATTACTTAAACATTAATAACTAGCAATAGCACAAGAGATTCAAAATTGGATCAAGTTGAAGTGGTGAATAATTTCAAATTACTTCATGACTTTTCTTCCAAAAGAAATTTTCCTCATTATTTTTTGTAGTTTAGAAATAAGAGATAAAATAATAGATGGAGGCCCATGGTTTAGGGGCAAAGATGCATTATATTTAAGACATTGGAGTGAGAAATTTTTTTTGGATGTAGAAACTATTAAAATACTTCTAGAATGGATTAGGCTTTTTGAACTTCCTTATCAACTTATCAACAAAGAGGTTTTAAAGAATATTGGTAATACTCTAGGTGAATTCATCCAAGAGGGACAAACTACTAAGGAGAGAAGACATGTTGTATACACTCAAATGTGTTGCCATAGATATTTCAAAACCTTTACCATTGTCGATTAGGCTTAAATATGAATAAAGAGAATGGGATCAATAAGTGGATTATGAAAACATTACATTCCGATGTCATAAATATCATGAAACCAAACACATGGCAAGAGACTACAAAGTAAAAATGATGGAGGAAGAGAAAAATTTTAGAGCATAAGGGTAGCTTCAATTTGAAAAAGGAGATCATGTCACAGGAAAAGCTAGGTCAAATCAAGGATTTTCCACTCCTAAGAAAGTGGTAATAAAAAACCCTCTACATCATCAAATGGCAAAGGCCATTATAGTTCACTCGAATCAATCATTAGAAGAAAAAAATGATACGAGAGATGAGGAAGTACATTGTACAAGTTCAAATATAGAAGCTAAATGTGTGAAGGAAAAGGGAAAGGCAAATTTTAAAGCAAAGGAAGATGGGGAGGTAAATTTTAAAGCAAATGAGGTGGAGGTCAAGCTTAATCCAAGTAAATCACCTTTATTTTCCTCAAGTAGCATAAAATATTCTCTTTACAATAAAAATGAAAGTAGTACAAAGTGTATTCCTTGCACTTAAGGGTTTCAAGAGCAATACAATAAAGAAAATATATCCAAGGAAATTGAGGGTTTCCATGTCAACATAAGAAAGTAATGACTATGGAGGATCATCTATGCAGTTTAGAGTTTTCAAGGAAATATAAAGAAGAAAATGCTAATGAGGCTATTCCTCACACTTTCGATTCTTTTGGGCAACATAAATCTTTAGAATATAAGCCTCATTATGAACAATATGAAAAACAAAAAAAATAGAAGAAATTGATGAAGATGAGAGTGTTGGCGAGAATGGAAGAAGGAGAGGAAGGTCATCAAAGCATGAACAAAGAGAAAAATAAACTCAAAAGGATACTGATCTAGGAAGCCAAATAAAAATATAACAAGTGTTAACAAGAAGTGGGGCTAAGCCCACTAATAAAAATAAAAAATGTTGATGATGAAAATGATATCATGGAAAATTAGGGGTATTAATAAAACCCTTTAAAAAAGAGTTATTAAGGAACTAATAGGTTTTTATAGTCCTGAGGTTCTTTTAATACAAAAAAATAAATTAAGCAGTGAGGAATGTAAGGATGTTTTTAAAAATATTTGGAATATGGGTGATTATTTAGCAGTTTCTTCTACATAAGCTTCAAGCGGTATTGCAATAATATGGGACAAATACAAATGGGATGGGCAATTATTAGAAGCAAAAATTAATTGGGTTGTTGGATTATTTTATAGGAAATAGGAAAACATCAAAGTTGGGGTTATAAATGCATATGCTCCAACTATAGTTACTCCTTGTGAAATGTGTTGGAAGGATCTTAGCATATTGTTGTCAAATACATAGATGATTCATTGTGATCTATGGATTCTTGGGGGTGATTTTAACAATGTTCTATCTCCTTTGGAAAATGGTGGTATTCTAGGATGGTCTAAATCAATGAAATATTTTGCTTCATTTATCGATTCAAATGACCTTTGGGGTGTTAGTCCCTCAAGCTTTCAATATACATGGGATAATAGATACATTGGGTAAAATTATATAGTAGAAATACTGCATAGATTCTTGTTATCCAATAAATGGTTGCAAACAAAATATACAATCTCTTCGGATATTTTATTGTGAGCAGGATCGGATCACAAACCTATTCTTTTGACTTGTGAGTTACCTAATAATGGTCATCTAAAGCTATTTCACTTCAAGTTTATGTGGCTCCAAGACCCTTATTTTTTCCAGATGGTTATGTTATGGTGGTATGAATCAAAATTTGAAGGATCATGTATGTACAAGTTTGTTCAAAAGTTGAAATCCTTAAAGGAGCAAATGAAGATTTGGAATGCCAAATATTTTGGTAACATTTTAAAAGAAAGGAAACAAATTGAATCCAAGCTAAAAAAATTACAAGAAATAGTAGAAATTAATGGAATTGATCATGAAAAGAAAAATAATTACTTTCTAATTATCATAATGCATTAAAAAGGAGTCATATTGGTTTCAAAAATCTAGACTGAAATGGCTAAAGGAATGAAATAGAAATAAAATATATATATCATGCTACAACAAAAACAAATTTTTCTTTTCATCGCATCAAAAATATTATAACTCCAGATGAAAGAGATAATGAGGACGAAGAAGATATAAGGAAGGAGGCAATTAATTATTTTAAAAATATTTTGTCAAATACAAGGCAATATAAGAAGGCACAAGAAAAACCTCTGCAAAATATTCCATCAATTATCACTTAAGGACAAAATGAAATCCTGATGAAGAAGATATCTGTGGAGGAGCTCTATGAAGCATTTTTCTCTTTCCATGCTAACAAGGCACCTAGCCCTGATGGATTTCTTACAATTTTCTTTCAAAAATTTGGGATTTATTGAAGAGTGATATGTTAGTTGTAGTTGGGATTTCTTTCCATGCTATGAAGGTTGTTTTATCTCAGAAGAATAAGGTGGCTTTGTTTGTGTTAAAAAATGTCTTGATGGTATAATTATTGCACAAGAGGCCATGCATTCTCTTCATTCCATGAAAAAACTAGGTATGCTTATGAAATTAGATATGAACAAAGCATATGATAGGGTTTCCTGCAATTTTCTACATGCTATTCTCAAAAATTTTGACTTTGATTATAGTTGGTGTGAGTGGATTAAATGTTGTTATAGTGATGTAAGTTTTCTATTTTGATCAATAGTTATCCTGTTGGTTACTTCAAGTCATCTTGTGGACTTCGTCAAGGTTATCCACTTTCTCCTTATCTATTCATTATTTTTATAAAAGCATTAGAGAGAGCCTTTTCAAAGGTAGAAATGGGAGAAAAAATCAAAGGTATTCAAGTTGCAAAAAATGGTCCCTCTAAATCTCATCTCCAATTTGTTGATGATACTTTTCTTTTGGGTCATCCCTCAATCAATGAGGCCATGGAGTTTAAATAAATATTATCATGTTATGAGAAGGCTACTGAATAGTTAATAAATACTACAAGATCTAGGATTTTTCATTAATATTGCCCTAGATTTACAAAAAATTATTGTGAATATTTTAGGGTTTAAAATTGAAAATTTTCCATCAAAATACTTGGGTATTCCTTTTTTTGATAAAGAAAATAAAAAGGAGCTTTGGATCTCTTTTTTGGATAGAATGAAATCTTGCTTAGCAGGTTGGAAAGGTAAGTTCTTAATCATGGCAAGAAGGCTACAACTCATAAAGACTACTTTGCAATCCATCCCTATTTATATGATGTCACTTTTAAGATTACCAACAAGTATAACATCAAAATTTGATAAAATTCAAAGAGACTTTCTATGGAAAGGTTGTGAGGAAAAATTTAAGTTTACTCTTTGTAAGTGGGATAGGGTTTACAAAGAAAATAATATTGGAGGAGCAGGCTTGCGAAATTGCAAACTTATGAATTTGGCATTAGGATGAAATCTTGGGTGGAGATTATTCAAATATCAAGGAAAGAATTGAGCAAAAATATTACTTCAAAAATTTATAGGTTCTCTTGATGCAATGAAATTATTTAGGAAAATAACTCTACCCAAAGGATCATCAACATGGAACTTCATATTAGAGAGTTTACAATTGATAAAGAAACATATTAGATGGTTCATCAATGAGGGGAGTTATGCAAATTTTTAGTCTGATGCTTGGTTAAAGCCTTATCCTATTATCTCTATCTCAAAATGGCAACCATTGGCTCAAGCATGTCTAGAATGTAAAGGTCCAAAGTTCAAAGACTATGTTATTATAAGCAACAACTCAATATCATGGATTTATTTTAGTAATATGGTTTAAGGAGAGAAACTCAAACAAATTGCATATGAACTTCAAAATATGATTCAAGAGTTTTACTTGTCAATTTTTATACAAAAGGATGTGTTGGTTTGGAATTTATCAAAGGATGGTGGATACTCAATCAAGTTGGGATATGAGGATTTAGAACAATCAAAATTCCTTCTCCCAAATATTTTCCTTGAAAGAATGTTTGGTCATTAATGGATCTCCGTAAGGCATCAATATTCCTTTAGTTAGAAGTTCAAAGTAATATTCTTACAGATTCTACCAATAAGAGGATATTATGGACCCTTTAGATGTTCCTTGTGTGAGAAGGATTTATAAATATCATACCATTTACTTCATTATTCGTTTGCTCCATTGAGGTTATTTTTTTAAATATGAAATTATATTGGGTAGCTCCATCAACATTGAAAGAGTTGATGAAATGTTGGATTATTTATTCCAAATCTAAAGCATTATGTATTCTTTGGAGGATTGGCCCTATCATTAGTTGTTGGAATTTTTTTTTTTGGTAGGTAAAAATGATTAAGTGTAGGGTTTAAATGGGCCCCAAACCCAAGTACATAAACTAGTAGCTAAACCAATAGCATAAGATAACATAGGCCTGCATATTGGCCAACAACAACCTGAACAAAAAGGTCCAAACAACAGCAGAGAAGGTTGGATGGAACGCTGACATTAGATAAACAAAAATATAGTCTGAGCAATACCCATGCAGGGGTTGCTTAAGAGAAGTAACTACCTAAAAAACCTATAAAGGAGCTATGACAAAAACCCGCATAGGGAAGCTCACAAAATATCCATAAAAACTATAATAGACACATGTACAGAAATAAACACAGTGCTCAAAAAGGCCCATGCAGGGGCACTATAGACTATAATTAAAATCCCATGCAGGGGATCAAAAGACCAAAAACAAAGAGACCCAACATGAGAACAAACAGAGTACTCAATAGACCCAGACCTAGACCTCTGTAACATCTTCATTTGCAGGAGCATCTCTAGGATGGTTCGGGAGTAGCACCTTAAGAGTCTCGTTGATCTTATCCATGGCGTTGATAATGTTGTTGACGATGGTAACATGGATTGTGTTGCGAGTAGTAATGCAAGGATCATCACTATCTTCATCCAAAATGTGGTAAGGGGAGCTCTGATTGGTATCAACCCTTGATTTCTTAAGTCGGGATGACCTCCTAAATTGAGGTGGATGAAGGCTTCAGTGATATCTTGCTCAGCTCCTTTGAACTTGCTTAGAAATGGAATGAGACCATGAGCTTCCAGAAAGGTGTGAGACAAGGGATCAAGCTGAAGGGTAGATGGCTCAAGCAAGGCCATGTTGGCAAGACTGAGGAGAAAGGAAGACCACAGAAGCTTCTTACTGCCTAGGACACACAACGATGAACAAAACTAGATGGCGATGGACTGACATAGACCAGGGATGTAAATATAGAAATTTTTGGCACCATAGACGCCCTTTTTGAAAGTTGAGTTGGTGTGATTGGTAGACCACATAATAATTCTCCTTAGGGAACCGACATAAAAAAAAATAGACATGGCACAAGATAGACTTCGCACATGATAGGGCTAGGAAAGGATTGGGAGTGCCAAATGACTGAAAAAATGAATCTCAAAATTCACAAGACATAAAATTAAGCATCTCGAGACTTGACACATATTGACATTGTTAGATAATGTCCAATTGCATAGCCTAGACCTACTCAGGGACTTGACATGCTTGGAAAAGACAACCACGAGGTAAACCCACTGATAGGGCCTATCTTGGGACATTGCATACTTCATGGAAGGGAAACAGGAGAACCAAAAGCCAGCACTAATAGCAAGACAGAGAGTCACGCTAATAAAAAAATTTCTACCATAAGAATTGGAACCAAAGAAACACATCATGCTGAAAAGGGTAGAGTCAACATTGGAGAAGTTGACCCACCAAAACTTGTGACCACATCTTTCAAACCAAATCATTATTAGTAGCATTTAAAACTTCTTGGGGAAAGCTTTCTTTCCAAATGGATAGAGATTTATGGATAACTCCCCAATTGGCAAGAATATCTGCAGGTCTATTAGCTTCACGGTACACATGGTTGATAGAGATATCATTGAAATTTTGGGACAACTTCTTAGCTTCTTGAACAATAGTTCTGACATTCCAAGAGGACACCCTATTGTTTTTAAGAGAATTTATAATGTTCAAAGAATATCCCTCAATAAAAAGGTTTCCTTTATAATCCTTGAGAAGATCTAGCCCTCTCCATAGTGCACAACCTTCAGCAAAATGATTAGTTTGGCACCCCATATACTCAGCATAAGCCATAATAACTTGTCCACTACTATCTCTAACTAGGCCACCTACACTAGCATCCCCTGGGTTTCCTTTGGAGGCACCATCAAAGTTAAGTTTTAGCCACTCACTTGGGGGAGGAATCCAATGGGCACCCACTCTGGGATGGGGGGTTGGTAAACTAGAACTGGAGTTGCAGGGAATATTTAAAGAAGAGAACAGAATAGACTCCAATCTAGAATCAAGTGGTTTGGGACAAGGGAAGAGCTAGGAATTCTTGACAGCAAAGGTAATAGCTTTGTTGGAAACAGATATGGGATCCATAGAGGAGGAAGAAAAAACCCTATTATTTCTTTCAAGCCATAATTGCCATAAGATATGATGAAGGCTCACTTTCCATAAAGAAGATAATCTGAGATTTTTGAATGGAGCAGGCCATTGGGTGAAAAGGTGACTCAATGAATTAGGAGGAACCCAAGAGATATGAAAAGTGGACATAAGGTGATCCAAAGCTGTCTTGGAGAAAGGGCACTCTAGAAGGAGGTGATTGGCAGATTCCCAGGCATTCATGCACAAATAGCATCTATTGGGGATAGACATGCCCCTTTTCATAATGTTATCAATCGTTAGAATCTTATTTTGAATGGCCAACCAGCTGAAATGAGCAACTTTCGGTATGAGGTATTTAATCCACACTCGATCATAAGGGATATGGACCACTTGATAATCAATAGTCAGATCATGAGCAGATTTAATAGTGAACAACCCAAAATCAGTTTCTTTCCAAAAAGGAGAGTTAGGGGAATTACCAATGGGGATGACTGTTGCATTTAGGATGGTTTTGAGAACTTTTGAGGCAACAGAGATTTGACCATTAGCACATGGAATATGGAAATGTTTCCAACACTTGGAATCCGATGAAATGTCAATGAAATATTCAACCTTGTTGCCAATTAATGTATCTAGGAAAGGTTGTAAGACAGCAATTTCATTGTTCTCTAAAAGTGGTTGATTAGAAATCCACCTATCAATCCAAAAATTAATTTTTCTCCCTGTGCCTAGTTGCCACCTTATCCCCTTCTAAATTAGAGATCTGGTTTGGGTAATTGATTTCCAGAAAGTGGACCCATCTCTGGGAATATCATCATTCAGGAAACAATAGTTTTGAAGATATTTTTTGTTGACAATTGATACTCATTCAATGTTGTTGTTGGTGAAAACCTTCCATGCTTTCTTGGATAACAAGGTTATGTTCATATTACAAACTCTTTGGAGCCCCAATCCCCCCTGAATTTTTGGGGAGCACACCTTGTCCCAACTGACCAGATGAAATATTTTCCTATCCTCGGCACCTACCCACAAAAATATTTTTTGGATTTGCTCAATTTTCATGTAGACAGCAGTAGGAACTTTGAATACGAACATGAAATAAATAGGAACACTTTGGAGACAAGCCATTTTCAGGGTGGATTTGGTTGCTTGAGAGAGGAGGGTCCCTTTCCAACCTGTAAGTTTTTTGTTAATCCTCTCAATAACATTACTCCACATGGATTCCTTCGGAGCACTGGTGAAAAGAGGGAGGCCCAAATATTTAGTAGGTAACTGAGATATAACACATTGAAAAATGTGTGCAATCTTTGCTTGTCTCTCTTGGGGAGTGTTAATGAAATATATTTTGCTTTTAATATAATTTATTTTCTGACCTGAAGCCTCCTCATATGTATCAAGAATACTCTTAATGGTTTTTTCTTCCCACACATAAGCATGAGTAGCAATGATGGTATCATCAATGAACTGCTAGTGAGACAGGGCTCTTAAATTGGATGCAGCCTTAATGCCTGAAATTATATCGTTGGAGAAGGTATTTTTGAGCGCTCTACCCAAGGATTCAGCAAGAATAATAAAAAGGATGGGGGAGAGAGGATCTCCCTGTCTGAGGCCCCTTTTACTAGGAAAAATCCTGTTGCAGATCCATTTACCAGGACTGAAAACCAAGGATTAGAGATGCAATTGTGAACAAGATCAACCCATTCCCTATGAAATCCAAATTTGAGAAGGACAACAATCAAAAAATCTTTGTTAACTCTGTCAAATGCCTTATTCATATCAATTTTGAAAAACATGGTAGCTTTTTTGTTAAGGTTGGCATAATGAAGGACTTCATGTAACGTGATAACACCATCAGTAATATTTCTTCCTTTGATAGAGCTACCTTGAAAAGGGTCTATGATCTGAGGAAGGATCTCCTTGAGTCTTGTATCCATGGCTTTAGTGAGAGATTTATAAAGAACATTGCAGAGACTAATGGGTCTAAAATTTGACATAGATTTACAAATAGACCCTTTGGGAACCAAGGCAATGAAAGTGGAGTTGATACTTTTGGGTATAGATTTAGTTTGTTGAAGTTCAATTATGGCATTACATATGTTAGGCCCAATGATGTCCCAAAATTTTTGGTAGAACCGGGGGGAAAACCCATCAGGGCCTAGGGTTTTATCAGGGTGCATAGAAAAAAGGGCCTCTTTAATTTCATCAGGGGTGAGGGGTTTGATAAGAGCCAAATTCATATATGAAGTGACCAGGCTGGGAATATGGTGGAGCAATTGTCTACCAACATGGGCAATATTTTGGGGGTTTGATCCCAAAAGGCCCTCAAAGAAAGATGAAGCTTTATTTCGGATCTCAAAAATATCCTTGGTGATGGTTCCATCACTTCTGGTTATTTCTTTAATTTTGTTCGAACTTCGGTGCCCCGGAGTAGTGGCATGAAAATTTTTATGTTAGATTCCCCCTCTTTGAGCCAAAGGGACCTTGATTTTTGCCTTCAGAAAGTCTCCTCTTTAGCCAGTACTTGTTGGGACTGAAACTGAAGGGGTTAATTTTATTGATACAAATGGTTACAATATATAGGCATAAGCCTATATTCAACACATGACACTTTTCAAGAGAAACTAACAAGTGTCAAGTTGAAGGCATAGTGCACTTTAACTCTAACATTCCCCCTTAAAGTGCACTATCCTAACTAAAGAAGAAACAAAACAAGTCAACATTAGGTAACATTCCCCCTTAATGTTGACTTCTCTAAAACAACCTATCATCCTCTCTTATTGTTGATTTGGTCTAGGCTCGTGCTCTTTGTGCTTGGCTCTCCAACTATGAATAATGCTAGATTCACTGTGTATACATCTCGGTCTGTTGCCTCAGGGTCAGCCACTTCCATGGGTTTGTTGCCACTAGGTCAGCCGTCTAAGTGCCTCAGGGTCATCATGGGTGCCTCAAGGTCAGCCACTTCTAGGTCTGTTGCCTCTGCAGGTCATCCTCAGAGGATGTTGCCTCTCGTAGGTCACTGACTAGATCCACCATGAGTATGAAATCCCTCCTCATGGTGAACTCAATCTAGAAGGTGTCGGTCTCTGCCAAAAATGCACCTAATACAAAGGAAAAAATGAGCCATATAAGAGTGTCGGTCTCTGTCGAAAATGCACTCAATACAATAAAATGAGCCATAGATGCCAATTATGGAGGAGAAGAAGAGAAGAAGAGAATCTTCTGAAGTGTCTTCGTCTATAGTCTTCAGAAGTAGATCTAAAAAAACCTCGGATAGATTCTAGGGTGTCTATGTCTGTAGTCCCTAGATTAAGTGTCCTTATGGTGACCATGTCATCCCATCGAAATGCATGGGTAACCAGTTGTTGCATTCGCCAAGTGTATAGAAAATATCACTAGGTACAAGGAACACATATGAAATTATCTTGGGAGTGTCGGGTTCAATCGAGAGTGCACTCCAAGGTAGAAAAAACTTTGAGGCTAAAAAACTAAAGTGAAACAGCCTTAAAATTACAATATGACACCACCATTGTGTCCGTCGCGGAAAACTGTTTCCAACGACTATAAATACCCCTATATTCCACCATCAAAGGGGCCTTCATCATGAGGAAAGACCATCAGGCCTATCTAAGGCAGTAAAATAAACAACATCGCTCAATGGTGGGCATCACTCTCAGGCGGAACAAAAAATAGTTTTAAAATTTCCCTCGCAGGGGAATTACATGGGCCATGTGGGCCATCGTCTCCCATTTCCACTCTCCTTGTGGGAAAAAATAGGGCCACTCTCATATGGGAAAAAAAAACACATTGACTATCCTTATGGCCATAAAATACCCCCTCACTAAAATATGACTAGATCCATTTAAATGAAGGAAAGTGGACCCCACTTTTAATTTAGCCATTTTTATAAAAATATCCCCCATACTGCATTTTAAAAAATGCCCATCCACTTGACACATGCACATCAAGCTTTATCGAATTTCATGCTCTCGACACCACTACTATGACCGAAATCAAATTAAAAAAATACAGTATTAATGAATGCAGCAAACTTTGTTCTCGAACTGAAAAGACATCAGATGAGTGGCAGTGGCAGTTTGATGGAGTAAGAAAACAAAGTTGGGAAGAAGACATCAGATGCATTCCCGATCAATGTCATGGATGGCATGCATCATGCATGACTGAAAGCGACGAGTCGTCTGGTCGTCGACGACGTTTCTTGGTTATTCGTCATCTGTCGTCATGGAAGCCCCTTTTGCCTCTTTTGCCTCTTCGGCAATGCCAACAGGAAAAACACAACCAAAAACCAATAAAAAATTCCAAGCCATTCGCCCTTCAGATTTTTTAGAAACCCCATCTGGACTTGCCCCGCGATCTGATCCCGGTATGTTGTGTGGCGCACTGGATGGAGTCATCGAGATCGCACTATGTGGAGCCCTCGACCTCACCAGAAACATCCAAAAACCAGTCACACCCCACTGGCATAAATCCTCACATGAAGAGAAAGCCCGGACTGTAAAAACCACAAACCCTGCAGCAAAACCGCTGAACTCAGCCCCAAATCCGTCGTCAATAGCCGCGGCTGGAAAACGAACAGAACCGCACATAGGCAACAAACTCTGGTGACTTTTTCGAGCAGCGACTCGCACTTGCCCTCGATATCAGAAGTCAACGTGGCGCCTGAATTTAAAATTGTTGACTGGAGCCCAAACCCTAGGGCCGTTGTGAGAAACGAGAAGCCTGGGGGAAGGACGAGAGAGGTGATATTTTTGCTGGCCAAAATTGTAAGGACAAAAACTACGAAGACGGCAAGCACGGCGACAGTTTGCAGGGTGATGAGATGATATACTGGCATGCTGCCCTCCATCAGGGGATCAAAACTGACTCTCAAATCTCAGTCACTACCGTAGCCCGTTCGTTGCCTACTGAACTACCTCCAATCTCAACCCCAACCGTCTCTCCTTCTCTTTTTCTCTTGCTGAATTCCACCACTGCATCAGCTCTGACCAGGCTGGCCTCCCAGACCAGCCTTCCAAACAGAAACCCTAGCTGTATGATTCTTTCACCACACTAAAATTTTTAGCTCATACACAACCTCGCCTTCGACACCAACCCTAACTGACGAAATTTTCAAAACTCTGATCTTCACTCAGAATCCAATGCCGCTGCTTCTCCGTCGATCTGTGTATCGGATATGGTCGTCGGTGCTGCATGAAGAACAGTGGGATCATGAGTAAGACCGGGCTGCTCCCATTGACTGCAACCTCTATTACATTGTGGGGATAAAATTTGTTGCCTCCATGCACTCTGAAAAAATTGAAAAACATCTCTCACCGTCGAAGTATGGCACCACCTGTAAAAATCGCCCAGACAACAAGAACAACGTTGTTGTGCATGAAAAAACAAGGGGCCCATATCAACAAATTTAGGCAAAATTTGTGCTTCTAGCAAGGACAGTAAATCAGAGAAAAAATGGAGCTCGGTGTTGTTCTGTTTGAGTTTCTCTCTGAAATCAACATTCCCAAGGACACCACGATGGCTACACACAAAGAAACCACCATACTCGTCGGCAAATATGACATCGATCTGCAAACCCTAAAACTATTTCAACTCATCAAATATGGACAGCCATTAATTTTTTAAGCTTCTAGTTTCTGATCCATCAAAGATGGAGAGCATACTCCCTCAGTTTTAAAAAATGGCCAAAGGGAAAAAAAAAAAAAATTAGGGGGGAGGGAGGATTTCCATGAGGGAAATCCCCCCTCAAGCTCACAAGGCCAGAGAAAGCCTGGAGCTCTGATACCAAATGTTGGGACTGAAACTGAAGGGGTTAATTTTATTGATACAAATGGTTACAATATATAGGCATAAGCCTATATTCAACACATGACACTTGTCAAGAGAAACTGACAAGTGTCAAGGTGAAGGCATAGTGCACTTTAACTCTAACAAGTACATTGCAATAGTTTGCAAGAACATGTCTCTCTTCATTTCTAAGTTGTTCATTAAGCTGCCCATTCTGAATTTGGAGTTCAATACTTTTAACCTTTTACAAAATATTTTTCTTATTTTCAAAGATGTTACCAAAAAATTCTATGTTCCAAACTCATATATTTTCTTTGACACACTTAAGTTTTTGAGAAACCCTAGAATTAAAGGATCCAAGACAGTCAAATTGCCACCAGTCAATAATTTGCATCCGCAAATTTGGATGTTGAGTTCACATAGCTTTAAATCTGAAGGAGATTTTGAAACAAGGACCTTTATTGGCTTCAAACAGTAAATGACAATGATCAGATCCAACTCTAGGAAGACAGATAAGAGTGCCACCACCCATCACCGATATAGCTTCTTGAGACAAAAAAACTATCAAGTTTTACTTGAATTTTTTGATCCCCAATTCTCCTGTTGCTCTAGGTGTATTTGACCCCTTTAGTCTGAACATCCATCAGCTCACAATTAGTGACAAAGTTATGAAAATCCTCAATGCTCTTGGAGGGCATCAGGCTCCCTCTGTGCTTGTCAGAAGGAAAAATGGGAGAGTTGAAATCTCCAATGATAATCCATGAAAGATTTAATAAAGCACTTCTCATTTGATTCAAAGTATCCCATATGCCCCTACAATTGATAGGATTGTTAAGGGCGTAGACATTGGATAGAACCCAAGAGAAATTATTGCTTTTACATAAAAACATCATATTGAGGACCCTTTCGGAAGAGGAAATGATTCTGCCTTCTAACTTGTTTGAGTCCCAAATACAAAGAAGTCCCCCAGATGTACCTTGAGCGGGGCAAAAAGCAAACTCACCATTTTTCTAGATAGAATTTGTGATTTTCTAGATTTTATTTTGGTCAATCTTCGTTTCTTGTAGACTTATGATAGTGGGTCTATGTTCTTTCCTCAGAGTGCAAACAAGCCTTTGCTTGACAACACTGTTGAGGCCTCTCACATTCCATGAGAGGATCCTCATTTAGAATTTTTGGAAAGTTTTTGGCCTCCCTTAGATTATTGCAAGGGAGGTTTGGGTCTTTTTGATTCATCCTTCTCCTGTCCGAGAAGATCTTGGAATAGAATTTTTTGGGTACCATTTGCAATATCATTTTCTATTTTCTTTTTATTTTGATAGTTTATAGAGGGTCTTCCTTTCTTTTTCTTTTCACTACCAATATCAACAGAAAATTTCTTGAGACTTCTAGTGTTAATGGGGCTAAAATCATATTTATCTTCTTTCTCCACTTTGTCTGAGATGGGACTACCAATTTCTATATGCCCCTCAGGGGTGGATGGAGTTTTTGAGATAGTATTGGAGGGCCTAGATCTGGATGGGTATTGAGGCTCCTCTTGGTCAGAAACTAGGGTGTCAGTTGGATTTGAGGTAGTGGCACCCTCACCAGGTTCAGGCCCATGAAAATTAGTTCCTTTTAAAACATCAAAACCATTTTGAAAGGCAAAAATGGAAGTCACTTTTGGATGATCATTCTCTAAATCTTGGATTTCAATATGCTTTCCTTTGGAATTTTTTGGAATTTGTTCATTTTTTTTGTAGTTACTTTGTTGCTTCCCCTATAGGGGTCTACCTTGTTGTCGTCTGGACTACAACCCACTTCGAGATATATTGGGAAATTTCATCTCCTTTGAGTTTCTTAGCAATGGGCATTAGGTTTTGATATGGCCCTGAGCCTTACATTCAATGCAGAATGTAGGCTTATTCTTATATTCTATGGCCTGACATATGAAATAGGAGTCGTAAACCATATTTATCTGAGTAGAAAGCTGAGAATCCATATTGGTTTTAACACAAATTCTAGTATGTACCATGTGAGTGTGTGCTCTGGTCACCAGATCGATAGCAACCAGCTCGCCTATATATTTTTCAATACCCTTTAAAATATATTCATGCCAAAAATGGGTATGCAGATCTGGTAACAAAACCCAGATTGGTACGAAATGTATGCTCTGCATATTGAGGTTGAAGTCTTCACCCCACCTTCGAAGAAAGATACTCTTTCAATCGAAGAACCAAGGACCCCTGGTAAGGATCCAGGAGGCATCTTCTTCATTATTGAGTCGAATGAATAAAAAACCCTTTGAAAGGGCAACCAGCTCCATATTGCCTAGGTTTTTCCATTTGGTATAATCTGGCAATCCTTCGATAAATTTCCCCACCAAATTGTGGTATTCAATATAAATGTAATCAGCCATTAGGGTTTTAGGAATTACCAGGTCTTCACCCATTGGGAGTAAGAGGGTTCCACTGCCCGAAGGAGGTTTTGTAGACCCTTTTAATTTCTCAACATAATATCGAGGAGAGGAATCATGGTCTTGAGAGAGGGAACCATTGTACATGTGCCCGTTATCAGGAGGATCCTTACCCCCTATGGTCTCTGCATTCCTAAAACCATCAGGATCTAACTCAGCACCTTCAGTATCGGCATATATTGTACCGCCCATGATCATTGTGGTAATTCCATCCCGATTCATCTTATTCGCTTTCCTACCTCCCTTCATAGTCATAATCGAAGTCACATATGACATATCTGGAGTTGCTTGCATCAACCCAGATGAAACCCTCGCACAGTTGCTTGTCAAAAATATCATTCACACATAGGGATGCGCTAGTATCTATGTTGCTTCAATTTATTTAAAAAATTTGGTGGAGACGTTCTAGGGTTTGTCAGACATCTACCCTCAAAATTTTAGTTCAATCCGAGTTCGAATGAGTAAAATATGGTCGAAACAAGTTCTACAGTTTGGGTAGTCCTGTGAAAACATCCTCTTAAACCCTGGCATCTCAAAATAATATTGATTTTTCATACTAAAGAATTTATTTTTGATGTCCATTGTTGTTATGGATTGAATTATATTCTTTTATTTGTTGGAATTTATGGCAAAAATTTTAAGAATAAATCTCAAAATCATGCCCAGGTTTGGAATCGTATTATTGCCTCTTGCGAATGTCTACAAATATGGTGCTCATCATGGGAAGTCTCAATTATAGAAAAGAGGTGCTAATAACTTGGATACAAGATTTGAACATACATGGAAGAGTCATATGTGATAATGGAATTAAAACAAAGGATCTACTTCGATCTACGATAAAATGAAAATGTCCAAAAATTGGGTTCATCAAAATTAATTTGGATGGTGTTTCTAAAGGAAATCCAAGAAAAGTTGGTGGCGGCAGTGTTTTTATAAATAGTGAAGGCAAAGTTCTCCTCACTTATTCGAAATCATATGGAACCTCAACTAACAACTATGCATAGGCTAGGGCACTTCTTACAAGGATTAAAATTGCAATAGGAAAAGGATGAAAATATTTTTCACTTGAGGGGGATTCACAAACTATCATCAATGATATTAACAAAAAAGGATTTGGAGAATACTATTGTTGATTTTCATCATCTATTACTAGAGGCAATCTCTTGGAAGTGAGAGCATATTTATAAAGAAGTAAATCGAGTAGCAAATAAATTAGTGAATTGTGGTGTTGATCTTCATCCTAATGAAATTCAAATTTTAGAAGGCAACTAGCCAAGTGAGATTTTATCTCTTAATCAAAATGATGTCAAGGAGTTGAATTTGGAAACATAGCACTTCGAGTAAGTTGACGAAAAATTTGTGATAAAGATGTATGTTGCAACAAATGTAATATTTTTGTATTTTGATGGGAGTGGCCCTCAATAGAAGCCACATATGACTTATTTAAAAAAAAACAAATAGCACAAGATATGCTTAAGAAGGATGAAGGCAATGAGGGCAGAAGCAACTTATGACAAAGGTGGCAAATGCAATGAGGAAGAGTGCCCCAATAACAAGAGTGAAGAAGTTGCACCACTTCAATCCCGAAACCATCACCCTGTGCAACATTCACAAATTCTAGAAATAGATAGAGTTGTTGATAAGGAAGTTGCCCTTCCAACAACTTGTAAGGGATATCACACATGACTTCAATATGGACATACACTTCCATAGCTCAACCATGGAAACATTGCAGGAGGCATAAGAGGCCTATCTAGTCAGTATTTTTAGGACACCAACATTTGTGCTATCCACACCAAACCCATCACCATCATCCCAAAGACATTTAGCTCACCCACCACATTAGAGGGAAAAGGGATTAGCTTTTTAACCGTTTGCTTTCAACTAAACAATACAGTAGAAGAGTAGCAAGTTCATTTAAAATGTATCGATGCTTCAAACCCTTACCATGAATGTGGCGAATACTATTTTTGAAACAATATTGAAGCAAAGGAACGTCAAGAGAAATAAGAGATCAGGTTAAGGATATTCTACTCCTAAAGAAGGACAAAGAAAGACTATCTACAACATCTTATGGAAAAGGCCACCATAATTCATTGGATCAAAAATTAGATGAAACAAAGAAGGATATAAGGGATGAGAAAGTATAACATGTAAGTTCAAGTTCAGAAGAAACTAAAGGTGCAAAGGAAAATGTGGAGGAAAATCCCAACACAAAGATGATAGAAGATGTCAAGATCTTTCCAGGTAAATCATCTTCATTTTCCTCAAGTAGTATAGAATCCTCTCCTGGTAATAAAATTGAAAGTGGTATAAAAGTTATCCATCGCACTTTAGTGTTTCAAAAGCGGCATAATAAAGAAATGAGGATGGAGGAAGTAAACAATTTTAGGTTTTTAGGGCAAGAATAAGAAGGCAATTGCTTTGGAAGAGCATTCTTACAATTTAGGTAGTTTCCAAGGCAATATAAAGAAGAATTTGCTTTTGAGGTTATTCCTTGCTCTACCAATCCTTCACAACAAGATAAAAAAATAGATGATAAGTCTTACTTTGAGTAGTGTGAGAAGATTGAAGAGATGGATGAAGATGAAAGTATTGGTGGAAATGAAAAAAAAAAGAGGAAGACCCAAGAAGCAAAAACAAAGAGAAAAAGAAACCCAAAGGGATATTGATATGGGAAAACAAAAGCAAATATCACAAGTGTTAACAAGAAGTGAAACTAAACCTACAAATAAAAACAAAAAATAACAATGAAAATGATATCTTGGAATATTAGAGGCATGAATAAGATCCCTAAAAAAAGTATTAAGAAACTCTCATATTGTTATAGACAATATATTTATATTTATAGCTATGAAAAATTGGCAACAAATATTTTAATCATTCGTGGTGTTGAATTTTATCTTGACAAATTTTCAATTTCGAAAGTCATTTGTATGAAATGATAAAAAGGAGTTGATTGCAAAAACCTAGTAGTGAGGAAGAAGGTAAATCTCTTTGATAAGAAAGGCAGATGAAGAATATCTTTTATAAAAAGACATGTTGAATATGATTTAATTAATGTGGTAGAAATGTAATGAGGGCACTATAATGTCATATATATGGAACATAGCTTATTCAAAAAAAACAATAGCCTGTGAATAAGATTTTAAAGTTATTATCCAACTTAGTTATTTGTCATATATAGGGAACATGGTATTTAGCACCTCATCCTACACATAAATGTAAATGGTGTCCTTTCCTTTTAAACTGACTTTATTTATTAAAAAATAAATTTGTTATATAGTTTGAGTTTTTATTACTATACTAAACATATAAAATTGTATCTATAAATTATTTGAAATAAGGTGTAAATTAGTATATACTCTCATCAAAATTGAATAAATATTATGTTAGGAACCTATATTAAAATAAATCTCACTCACACAAAATACTATAGAATAACTAAAATGCATCAAATAACAAAATAACACTATCCAAAAAAGTAATTGTAGAATTGAAACAATCTCACGAATAACTCAGAATCGCAGGGTTCTTCGAGGGGGCAACCTCCTTCAATATTTCAGTAACTTGCAAAAAAATACATTCATACAAGGCTCCATGAGAAAAACCTCCATGCAACCCTAGCTAAAGTCTCAAGAGTTGGCTTAAGAATCTTCTACCAAACATCGGTTACAATCTTGATATGGTTACATGAGATGACACCACTTGGCTAGGTACCTTACTTGCCACATACATTACAAAGTATTACAAAATAACATTACAAATAGAATCCCCACATTGGAAGTGTGCCACATACATTACAAAGTATTACAAAATAACATTATAAATGGAATCCCCACATTGAAAGTGGATCATTACATAAACAATGAGAATTACAAAATAATGTTAGGATGGGATCCTAACATATTATAACTTAATCATTTAAAAAATCAACTTCATCTCAATAATTTAAAATAATAATAATTGTAATTGGTTATCAAATGGTATTAGCTCAACCAATTAGATTTGTCAACATTCAAGGAGAAGATCTAGGTTCAAATATTGTCAAGAGATACATGCATAATATCCAAGCTTTGTTGCAATACCACTATGTGGTGATGATGTAATACGGGTGGGTGAATTACAAAATAATGTTAGGATGGGATCCTAACATATTATAACTTAATCATTTAAAAAATCAACTTCATCTCAATAATTTAAAATAATAATAATTGTAATTGGTTATCAAATGGTATTAGCTCAACCAATTAGATTTTTCAACATTCAAGGAGAAGATCTAGGTTCAAATATTGTCAAGAGATACATGCATAATATCCAAGCTTTGTTGCAATACCACTATGTGGTGATGATGTAATACGGATGGGTCGAGCCCTTTCAATCCCATAAAACCAATTGAAAAAATAATAATTTGTAATTGGTTAATATTATTTAGATTACTTAAAAATATTGTCAAATTGATTCTTGTAATTACTTGTCTTCAATAATATTAATAATTGAAATTACTTTCATAATATAGTTTCCCTTGATTTTGATGAGATATAGATGTTCTTGTTAGGGAAATTATTCCCCATAATTATAATTTTTTTTTCTCTTCAAAGGATGATAATTTCCCATAATATCATAATTCTTCCAATTTAGTTATTTTATTGTTGTTCTTCTACAAGCTGTTTACCCTTATTACATCATCACCACATAGTGGATATTATGCATGTATCTCTTGATAATATTCTTAGGTCAAGCCCTTTCAATCCCATAAAACCAATTGGAAAAAATTGATTTGTAATTGGTTAATATTATTTAGATTATTTAAAAATATTATCAAATTGATTCTTGTAATTACTTGTCTTCAATAATATTAATAATTGAAATTACTTTCATAATATAGTTTCCCTTGATTTTGATGAAATATAGATGTTCTTGTTATAAAATAATTCCCCATAATTATCATTTTTTTTCTCTTCAAAGGATGATAATTTCCAATAATATCATAATTCTTAAATTTAGTTATTTTATTGTTGTTCTTCTACAAACTATTTATTTTCAATAACATATTCCTACAAAGAAATTTCGTTCGGCATTAATACGTACTCTATTCAAAATAATTTAACACATTTGCACTCTATCATTGTCACTTTTTTATATCCTCGAAGAAAAACGGGCATTTTATGATTTTATTCTAATAGTTCAATGAACAAATTATCTTCTAATCAAAAAAAAACAAATTTACATAGGACCGACAAGCCAATATGGCCTAAAAGTTGTAATTCTTACACGTTGTCATAGTAAATTTTTACTTATCAACTTTGTAATCTCTAACTTTATAAACAAATTAAAGACAAGCTCAAGGTCAACATGATACCTACCGTCTTTTCCATCAAATTAGTCCTCGTCAAACTTTAAATCGGGCACTCCAGTTCCTGTGTGATGGTATATGCAAGTTATTCTTACCTTTTAGTGAAACTAACCAAATACTAGACCAATCTTCTCCTCGTGTTACTATTGTTGTCTCTTCATAATCTTCTATTTAGAATACTACTTTGATCCATCAATAAACCTAACATTCCCTAAAGTGGGATTGAAATGGCCTTCATACTGAAAGTTGAATGATAAAGTTGTTAGCCCATCTCCAATTCCAAATTAAAAGCACAACAATTCTCTAACTATTATACACCATGAAAATCATCTTTCCTTGTATTTAGAGACACTACATTTCAACCATCCCCTCTTAAATATCACTTTTACCATAATATTAAAGGCCTTGCCCAAATATTACAAACAACATAAGAGCACCATCTTATTACAATCCTTGATAGCCTTGTCCTTTTCCTCTCTTTCTTCCTACCATCTAAAGTATCCATTCAAAACACCTTTAATATTAACTATGTCAATGCCTCTTCAAAGGAATACCCACTCCAAGCGTTTAAGAAAGCTTTGTATGGTTGAGAGATTAACAATATTTTTTACAGCTGCCTTACTTATAAAAATCTATTTTAAAATAAAATGTATAAAAGACTCTTGTAAATTTTAATACTTTTACAAAATTAGATTATTCTCTACATTTCTCAAAGACATCTTTTAAAAAATTCCTTTATTTTTTTTCGTTCTTTTCAAAGAAAATATTTTTTTAATGTTTTTGAATTCTTATAATTAAGACTTGTGTATTAAAAAGATCATAACAACACAAAATAAAAATCAAGATTCTGAACAAAATAGATCCTTTTCCGTAGAAAATAATCACATTTATCAACATTCAATAAAATGCATAAAATCTTTAGATAATTCACTTTTAATTGACCATATTTACCTAAAAAAGAAGACTCGCCCCTAGGCCATTATATTTGCATTTATTTTGCCTTTTATATCATAGGTACTCTTTATTTCTTCTACGGTTTTATTCATTGATTTCTTCACAGTGAAAATTGAGGATTCTACATGCTCTTTATGCTTTGCAATCATGTCAATGAAACGAAACAATTCATTAGAACAAAGCTTAATTTCTTCATCATAATGTCTTGTCATGTCTTCTAGTTCTGACATAGCTTTCTGCAAACAAAAAATACAATAATCTTGTCAATAAAGGTCAAAAAAAAGAAGAATAAGAACTTCTACAATCAAAAACTGTTATACAGCTAATAAAAAATTGTGTTCTTTGTCATTTATTTTTTACCGACTGTAAATTGCGTATACTTGTTAAGATGAAATTACGGAAGCATACAATTTATCAATAGAACCATATAAAAAGTTATGGTGTAATACCTTCAAATATTCATCTGCTTCTATGTCCTTAAGCTTCATATCACGTTCATTCTTTTGTAACTCTCTTGTCAACCTGCCACGTTCTTCCACCTTAGAGGCAACATACTCTTCCATAGAATTTTTTATTGAATTGTATCGAGATTCAAGCTGCCACAAAGAAAAGTTATCAGAAATGAAACTAAAGACTTTTATTTGTCTAGCACAATGATGTACCATTAAGATACATGCAAAGAGCACTAAAAATGTATTTTATACTCCTAGCAGTCTGGACTTTCTAGTCAAGAATGAGGAAAACATTCCACTGGCCTGAATCTCAAATTTGCCACCAGCTTGCTGAGGGAAACAATAAGCCTTGAAATTTCCAGTAATAAAGTTATGCAACATTGTAGAATCAGTGGGAATATTTGATCCTTTTGCCAATGGAGACCATGGCCGCGTCGGTAGGACAGGATGCCATGTTATGTAACAAGTTATAATAAATTACCATTATATGCATATAGCTCACGCATAGAGAGAACCTAAATACTTTTTTGTTAATCCTTGATTCCTATAATTTTTTAAGAGGAGACCTTAATTCCCCATCTACCCCAGCCTTGCAGCAACACATAGCTCTAAAAAGAAACATGTGTTTACAAGGAATATATATCATTAATATAAGCCTATAGACTTTGGAGCATGTAGAAGGGAATGAAAACTCTCAGCATAAGCTAACATTCCAATCTCATGTGTGAATCTTAATATTGCCCATGGGGTTTGAGGCAAATGGTGGGAAGTAAATAGTATTACACCTTAAGCCAAGGTTCGAATCCCATGGGTGAACCTTAACATTTTCCTCAAATGATATTAGCTCAAGTGATTAAAAAAGGTGCCTCATAATTTGGAGTCTCAAGTTCAAAATCTTGTCAGGCAATATAAAACCACTCTGTGGTTCATTGAAATGCCATAGTGGCCTGGTGATGATGCCATACAGTTTAAGCCTATTTCAATCTTATATAAATATATATACAGACACATCATAGTACAGTGCTTTTGCTATTGAAGACAAATGTTTCTCAACACAGACATTACATGGAGGTAACAATCCAACTTTGCTAGTGAGAAGATGACATGGGGTGCTACTTTTGACTGAAAGAAAAAGAACTTGGACTGTTACTGATTATTTGATTCCTGTAAAAGAGACAATTCAAAATTGTATGATCAATGGCAGCTAAGGTAGGGAATATTTTATCTTTTTGTCAATCACCCAAGTGTCAAATCCCTAGCTAAGCCCATACTGCAGAATCACCTATATATTACCTCATTCAGCAGCAAAGGCAGATCAAATTTCTTTCTTTCTTTCCAGCACGCACCATATGGTTATATATTAGCGGTTTTACAGTTGCACGCAAATAATTATGGAATATCCTCTACCAATCTAGTGCTTACATTCGAACAACTATGTGGCAGGTAGCATTTACTTCATCCAACTAAATGGTTCAAGTAATAGCACTATCTTCATAACAAATTACTGCTTAAGATTCAAACTACTATACGGCAGATAGCATTCCAATTTTCTTCATTAAACTAAATTGTTTGGGGAAGAGTAGTACCTTCTTAGCTTTTGCTGCAAGACTCCCATTAATGTTTCTTTTTCTTTCTTGTTCAGAGATTTTGTCATGCAACTGTTGTAGAACAGCTATTGACTCCTCCCAATTCTCCCTTGAACTCTTTTCATAGTCCTCGGTACATGATATGATTCCTGGTTTTATTGTCACTTTAAAATCGACTCCCAAAATTTCTGTTGGTGTTGCTCCTCTAGAATTCAATTTAACCTCATATGCACTCCCAAGCTTCAACCTAGGAATTCAAGTTAAGGGATAAGTCAATATGCATTTTAAAGAAAACCTTTTACCTTAAAACAACTGAATGAACTAAAAGCACATGGACTGACTTCTTAAACTGTAAAATAAAAACAAGCCTGCAAAACTTCCCAAACAGTAAAAATAAAACCAGCTCTGCAAAATTTGAAAATCAGGTCATCTAGATTTCAATTACAAATGGCTTGAAAACAAAACCAATCTGCAACAAACCTGAATTCTAGGACATCAAGATAAAAATGGGATCAAAAGGTTTAAGCTAATATAACATGAAAGTGAGAGTCATTTGTGAAAGATACGGAACATCAATGGCAACAAACTGAAATTGGATAGTTGAAAGATACAAAAATATAAATATAAAATTCAGCGAAGAAAAATTTTGAAAGCGTGACATAGATTTGCTCTACCCTGCCACAATAAGGCAACCCATTACCTGAGTGGGCAAATGCCAAGGTTGTAAAATAATGAAACAGGATACATTTGTAATAAAAAGTGTGACCAATGTTTAATCCCTTGCATATAACATTCATAGAATCTACCTCTGGTACTTTCTCCAGAAGGATAGTCCAACAGATCCTTCTAATCAGACTGCATTATAATAAAGACTGTGTTCCACTCTTCTATCTGTTTTGCCTTACTCTTCCTTTTCTACATATTGAACTTGTTACATGTCACTGAAGATGCATTGAACACTCGCTCTCCATGATGAATTATCATGAAGAAAGCACAGTCCTTCTGCATGATTATTAACAGGGTATTCCACTCTTTTAACTGTTTGGACATGCTCTCCCCTATTTGAGGTGCTGCTTTTTCTATGTCTATCATAGATATCAGAGATGCATTAAGAAATACCTATTGTCTATTCTAAGCTAGCTGCACTTTCACATTAGAATCTAAGGCCTCTCAAAACCTCACCCAAAAATGTACCCCACCAAAAAAAACAAATGAAAAACAAAAAACCAAAATGGAAATCACTCATAGCAATAAAAATAAATAAAAATCCAGCGGATTTGATTACAAACAAGTTGGAAAGTGGTTTTTAAGATCTTCCAGACCATAAGTCATATGGAACAATGTCTTTCAGTACAAGCACACCATCACGGCCAGATTGGATTTTTGTCGAAACAAACTGGTGACAAGCAAATTTTACTCACAAGGTGGGTCCAAACAAGCAAAACACTCACCTGGTAATTTCCTGGTTATATCGATTCACAAGCCCTTCGAGCTCCTTGAGCTTCTTGCTAACAGAAACCTCGAGTCCCCAGGCCTTCTCATCCCACTGGCTCCTGGCCTCTTCCGCAGCCCTCACATCCTCCTCGACACTATGCAACTCCCTGCTCATCTTCTCAAAATCCCTTACGTTAACCTGTTGTACATCCACCTGCTTCTTCAAACCCTCGTTCTCCTGCCCCATCCTATCAACCTCCTCCCCCTTCACCTCCAACTCCCGCCGCCTCTCCCCCAAAACCCTCTCCAGCGCCTCCTTTTTGGCCCTAAAGTTCCCAATAATCGAATGGAACTTGGCCACGTCCTTCGCCAGGACCACCTTGTCGTTCTCCAAACCCTCGACAAGAGCAACCCCCGGCTTCGAACCCTGGACCTTCACCTCCAAATCCCTAACTAGGGTTTCCGCGGCCGCCGTGTTCTGCACCAACACGGCCCTTTCCTCCTCCATCTGGAGCATAAACTCGTTGTCCAGAGCCTCCACGGAGGCGTCGTCGCCCCGGAGGTAACATTCGTAGCTCTCCGCCACATATTCGAAGGTCTGATCTTTCGCAAACCACAGCGGCTCTTCCTCGATTGTTTCCCTGTAACGTGCCAACTGGACCAGCCACACGAGCCCGGCGAGAAGCGCCGGCCACGAGTGCGGGCTCCCGGCTGCATAAAGGGCACTCTTATTGATTTGAAACGGGTATCCCAACTGCTTGAAGAAGAAAGGCACATCGTCTTCGAGTTTACCGAGGGGAAGTTCCGGATCGAGGGACCGGAAGAGGAAATGGATTATTTCTTTGACGTCTTTTCCGGAGGGAAGGCCCTTCAGGGGGATTGCAAGGGGGGAGCCATGGGATTGGAAGAAGGCGTTGAGGGTTCGGATGGCGGAGGTCTGGAAGTTGCGGTCGGTGATGGGGCGGGGATCCGGATGGGCCTGCCGGGGGTTTTTGGTGTAGGCGATGGAGGAGGAGCGCCTGACGCTGGAGGCCGCCAGGTTCGAACCCTCGACGGTTGTGCTAGATCTTCGGATCTGTTTGTTGGCGCTGCTGAGGTTGAGATTGCTGTCGTGGCCGCCAGGGTGACTGGCGCCTGGGAGGAAAGACGGTCTCTTCTTCATCTCGGATTTTTCTCCCTGCAACTGCGAATTCCAGGGGGGTGCCTTGGCGGAGAAATTGAGCTACATCTGCTGTTCAATTTAAATTTGAACGTTTTCGCGGTTTTAAAATTTGAAAGTATTGGATAACTAGTGTGTGTAAATATGTAAACTTTTAGAAGGTAAAAATTGTTTTTTATTTAAGTTGTAATGTTTTGGTTTCTAATTATTTTTAATTTTATTTTATGAATTAAACTAAGATTTGTATTTTTTAAATAATAAATTTTTAATAAGTTATATGTTATTTTTATTAGAAATCATTTTATTAAAATATTATATTTGTTTTAAGGTGAATTAAATCATATATTAAAGAAATTTTTTATTTTCTATTCTATCAAATATATTTATCATCTTCTTTAAAGTGTTATATTTCTTTCTTCACCTCCTTTAATGTCATTTTCATTATTAAGAGATAAAATTTCATTCAACTAATTGACTTCTAAATTTTGAATCATCAAGATGATGATCTATCAGCATTGCAATTGGTTAAATTTTTGCCAATTAATTTTCTTCCTTATAAATGTAATCACATTTATAAAAAAATTGTCACCATAATAGATGATGAAATATTATTTCATTTTCAATCCCTACATCCAATTTTTTTGTTCACAATAATAATAATTTGAGAATCCTTCTCAATTGAAATATATGTCCATTCCCATGAGTGTGGTCTACTGGCAAAGACGCTGCTTGCATTATAGGTGATGTGACCCGTGTTCAATCCCCATGATAAGAAGTATTATATATATATCCATCCTTTTTCAATTGCAATTTTAATGAAGTTCCATATGATTCTACATAAGCTAGGAGAATTTTGTCTTTACTATTTCTAGAAACACTATCTTCAACTTTTCTTGGATTTCCTTTAAAAGCATCATTAATATTATTTTTAACAAAAAAAATTTTTAAATATTTCTATTTTACTATAGATTAAAGTGAATTCTTTGTTTTAATGTCATCATTGCATATACTCTTCCATATATATTCAAACCATGTAACCAAGTAGTTAGCACTCCTTTTTCCGTATTTGAGACTTCCCATGATGAGATGATGAGCACCATATCTATAAATATTCTACAATAAAAGCAATAATATGGTTCCAAATTTAGGCATGAGATTTATTTTTTTAATTTAATATTTCTTTCAAGCCATAAATTCAACAAATAATAGTAAGACCAATCCTCCATAAAATGAACATCTACAAATGGCTAGAAAGTGAAAACCTTATACACAGAACGTAGGTGCAAGACGCAGGTGTGTAGTGGGTTTCACAATGGAAACCCTTGCGCACAGCGGGTAGAAAAAACAACAATCAAAGCTAGAAGCAGCAGTGGCGACGAGTAACAACAACAGCAAAAAATTCTGCTCGGACCTAGTTGACAGGAGTAGCAGGCAGGGCGAATAACCAGTGAAGGGTTGAAACCTAAAAAGGGGAAAAAAGGAAAACCCAAAAAATAGGGTTTTCAATTATTTTCAACCCATAAATGGGTGTTTGAGTTAAAAAAAAGAACGAACAGGAAAAGGAGCGGATGGACCAGGGTTTGGAGCGACCGAAGACAAACGAGAAGTGGTTGGCACAAGAATCGGAGTAGGGCAGGGATAGACTGGGGTCTTGGAAGGTATGTCAACGGATGGGGCCTTGGATGAAGAACTGGAGAATGGCTTTTTGGGAAGAAAAATCCAAGAACCTCCCGACAAAGCAGTCCCATAGAAGAGGCAGGATGAATCAGAGGCAGACAACGATCAGGAGAATCAGGCCCCAAAAGTGGGATGAAAACGCTCTTGGGCCCAAGTGGTACATGGTTCTAAACCTACTACTACTCTTCCTTCGTTGGTAAGCCACTTAAACTTGAGAGTTAAATATGGTATTCTCAACATTCCCTCAGAGATAATTTTTAACATGAAGGTGAAAGGGGAACACAATTTACTCTCATAAAAATTGGTTTCAGCACATTCACTTGCTAGTAGCCTACTTTTTGGCCTTTCGTAGTTTGTCATTGTCATTTTTCTATCAGATTTACTTTCTGGAGTAGGTTCACACATTACTGTGCGAACCAGATTTCTATAGTACAAGTTGGTATAGTAATGTGCAAACTTTGTTCTAGTACACAAAAAAATATCAAAACACACAGATTTGCGTAGAATCCTGCACATAACACACTCATAGGTTTAGATTTGCATTTCTAAATAGTTTTGAGCACTTAATCACAGTACACATCACCATACCTATTTTTACTCATAGCTAGGTGCATGAGCAAGCGCATCTTGAGAAGGAAGCCTCTTGCGCCACCTCCAACCAATCTAGTACTCCCTCTTCGTTCATGAGGGAACATCCACTCTCACACCTGATCTCCTCACTGGTTTTGAACCATATCACACGCACACCATGTCCCACGATGAGACCTCTATTTCTAGTAATATGCTTGCCACATCTTCTGGCAAAGATCACCCACTTCTTCCTCATTTCACCTCCACATAACCCACCTTCCACCTTCTATGATCATGTTATCTACACAGCTCCAAGAGATCCATCTCCCTTCTTCACCATTTATGAAGAGACTCCACCTATCTCACCCACATATGCTCATCTGTTTCTTCAGGATCCATCTCATTCCCTTCTTGGGGAGGACCCTTCTTTGATTAATCATCCTCACCCTGAGGCTACGTTGTCTACCCCCATAGTTGGGATGATTTCAGATCCCTAGTCTATTGAGTGATCATTTTTCCCATTTGCAAAACCACCATCATAGCTAGGGTATTGTTAGAAAACCCTCTCTTGCAAAGAAATTTAGAATTTCTCCAAGGTTCTTATTTGTTTAATGTGTGCTTGAATGCTTGTGAAAATATGCAAAATGTGTTGAAATACCTTAGAGGTGCAAGTAACTGTTAACAAGGGGCATGTGGTTTGATATTACTTTGATTTGCTATGCTCTTTAATACTTTATTGTTCATGAAATTTGAAAAGAAAAGAAAATGTGATGTGATTAGTCCTCTATGACCATCTTGGAATGATGATTTAATTAATTTTATCTTGAAATGTTTTAACTATATTTTATCTTCTTTTGTTAAGCATATTTTAACAAAATTTATCTTCCTTTGTTAAGATTTGCTTTGAACATAAAAGAAAAGACAAAAATCTAACTTTAAAATGTGATTCCATAATGGTGATTTAATTCATTTTATCTTGCTTTGTGAACGGATTTTATCTTGCTTTGTTAACAAGTTTTATCTTCTTTTGTTAAGCTTTGTTTTGAGCATAAAATAAAATGACTAAATCTAAATTTGAAATATGAATCCTGGAATGGTGATTTAATTCATTTTATCTTATTTTGTGAAATAGATTTTATGTTGCTTGGTTAACAATTTTTTATCTTGCATTGTTAAACAAATTTAAATAATAAAACTTGTATCTGCGCCCCTCCCAGCCGGCTAGGGTTTCCTTGGTTGTTTTTTTGGACTGGTGCTTCCCAGGGATCCCTGTTTGGTTGGGGATCCCTTCCCTTTTTCCCTCAGGCTTCCCCCTGGGGTTTTTTGCAGGTTATTCGCGTGGATCTGGTCCCTTGTGTTTCTCGGTGCGGTGGAGGTGATGGTTTAGGGTTTGGATAGCTTCCCACTTTTTTGGTTCCTAAGGATCCCATCTCTGTGACTGGTTCCTCTTCCCGCTCGAGATTCCTAGTCCCTAGATCCCTGGTCCCTTAACCTGCTGTTTCTTTTTGTTTTGCCGGACGGGATCCTCTTCTATTTTCTCGGGCGAGTTCATCATGGTGCAGCTCTCGGTCGCTTCTCGATGGGCTGGATTCTCTCTGTGCTGGCTATCGACTTCCTGCAGGATGGCTCTCGCTGAACGATATGTTTTCCCGGTGGGCGGGATGGTTTCTCCACAGGGCGGGATCCGCCAAATCCGTCGGTTTTCCCGTGAGGCGGGATCCTTTCTTTTCTACTGGTTCCCGGATGGTGGGATTTCCCTGCTGCTTCCCGCTAGGCGAGACTGTTTGTGGTGGTTTTTACTGCTTCCCGCGAGGCGGGATTTTATTGTAACGGTTTTTCTTTGCTTCCCACTCGGCGGGATCTTCTCGATGGTGGTTTTTGGCTACTCCTTGCCGGGCGGGATCTCCAAAACTACTTTCTTTCTTATTTGTTTGTTTCTCGCTGAGAGGGATTGTTTCATGCTTACTATTACCACTGGGCGGGATTTCTGTTTTGGTGTTCAGTTTCAAGGGATTGATGCCCTAGGCCCATTGCTTATGTAATCAGGTTTTGGGATCCTTGTTAAAACCCACTGTAAATACAAACACTACTTACCAAAAAATAATAATAAAACTTGTGGAGTGCAAGAATTTTTTTTGGAACCTTAAGCAAAAATGCCTTAATAAATGTGTCTGAATAATTTAACAAGTTAGCCTTAAAAATAAAATTATTTGGATGCTCTAATTACTTCAAAACCCCCATTATTGATTTTAGTGCAAAATGATATAACATTTTAGGGTTTTGAGTGCTTGATGGAACTTAAAGAAAATAAAATGAAAAATAAATAACAACAAAATCTAAGGTTATAAAATAATAATAATAATAATCTGAAATGAAATGGAAACATAGTGCATAAAAGTGATCAAAGAAAGCTATTGTAAACTAATCCCTCCTATTCTGCAGAAAATAGAAGATCATGAACACTAAAACAAAACCAGGTTAGACCTGCATCCACATAATCTAAATTTGGTTAAGTGCAAGAGTCTAAGGGGTAAAAACATGCATTAAAAATATTAAATGATGCTACCATATGCATAAAATACCATTAAATGAACCCAATACATGTGGAGAAAAATATGCAATAAAGCTTCTATTGTATTCAAAACCTTATTTTTCTGCATACAAGGTGAGAACAAGTGTTGGTAGCAGCTAGAAAATCCTTTCAATCCACTTCACACATCCTTTCAATCCACTTCACACATCCTTTCAATCCACTTCACACGCTCTTGTTCCAAAAATTTCTAACCCCCTTTCATGAGCTTCCATGGCTATTTCAAATTTCAAAACACATGACCTTTCGTTTGCTTTCCCCTTTTACTTTTTGTTTCCACCCTTTTGGTTTATTTTCCCATTCATTCCACTTCATAACATTTTGAAAATGCTTCATGGTCCCTTAGCCTTCATCCTTTTCCATTCAACCAAATGGTTATTCACCTTCGCTCTCCACATGGTAACGTTTTACTCTTCATTAATATATATCATATAAGACAATTATACTATATAAGATAATTGTTGACCCATTAATTACAAGTTCATGCTCTCGATAAGATTGAATTTGACCTTGCGTTGGACAGTCCTGCACGCTCCATTCACTACCACATTTGGAGGTGAGGCATGTTCAAGGACATGCTCCGTCATCGAGTGTTTTGTTACACAAGCAATGGATCATCGACCTTTGATGCCTCAATGAAACGCAATGTAGGCAAATAGAACCTTCCTTGTCACCTTGTCAATACCGAATCTTGATGTGATATACTATCCAATGATGCCGCTAGGGCCATTCCATCATAGCACATGTGTCACACTCTGTGTATCGAATTCAACTCCAGATAACTCATCGCCAGGCTTGGACCTCCATTCTATCATTGCTCCATTTCATTCTCTGACGCGAAATTCGAGACTACTACGTCGCAAAATCCTCAATCGTTGAAATAAATTATTTCTACTGCAATGATCCAACAAGATTAGACCCCTCCAACTTCGAAACTTTCTCCTAGTGAATTTTGGTAACATGTTGTCATCGAGGTACAAACAATTTTGCTCGCACTAATATACTTGGTGTGCACTTCCCTGTCATTTCTAGGTTTCCTGGTGTAAACACTGTCATTTCTATACCTTGATGACCTTTATAAATTATAGTGTTACACACGTAATTGTCTCCATATCGATTAACTGATCACGCATTTCTTATTGCATCCACCCAAGCTTCCATTGTTCTATCCTTCGAACTCAGCTTCTTGTCTGGCGTTACCACTCTTTGCAAGTCGGGTAGCTCAAACCTTCATCTGTAGCTTAAGCCGCTCATCCTTAACCATTGTATCACCGATGATGAAGACCTTGTGCTCTTCACAATATACATCTGGGTTGACACTCCACCGTCAGCGAAGAACCAATGACTTTTGTTCCAATACATCTACTTTGTATCAACGCTAAACTCACTATGCCTGATGCCTCTACCGGCCTTTACAAACCCAAAACACTATATTATATCAATGTGATCGATGATGTTATCCCTTCGCCAAGCATGATATAAGCACTCAATGTATTCAACTATATGGTCCTGTAAGAAATCTAACAGCCATCACAAAAGCTACAACAACATTCCTACATGCTATTATCTTCAACTGCAATATCATAAAAGCTTGTCGTCGATCCTCCATTATCAATGCTACAATTTTTCGGATAGTCTTTGAATCCTTATTGATCATGTCGTGGTTCTAACGATCCTTGACTATGCAACACGTCATCTACATCTCCATGAAATAAATGCTCCTCAATCCAACATCTGAGTTTGAAACTTATCGTGTGCATGGAGCTACCCACTATATTATCTTTTAATACATGATTCTCGCTACAAATTATTTTGAAGTACTCTTGGAATAGGTATTGGTGAATAGTATTTCGTCAGATGCTAACCATGATGCTCGCTTTTCAGCCAACTTGTAATATTTATGGTTTCCAATGTGCATGCTCATCTATGGGAACTTTCTTTCCATAAATCTTCCCTTTGCTTGTTCACACGATTTAAAACATGGCTCGATATGCGTCATAATATTTTTCCCACCTTCATTCATCACGATCCAAAAAATTTTTGTTATCCCCGATGCCATGAAAACTTTCGATTGATTTATTACTAATTGTTTTCCTTGCGCTATAACCCATCTATCGTGGTCCAAGTCCGCATTATTGCCATGTTCGAGTCCAAGTCCACATCAGCGGTATGTGTCACTCGGTAGGGTCCACCGTGGATACATTTGGCTATCCACAAAATCTATCAAAACACCCATAAAGTATTAATTCATAAAGCATTAATTCAGCAATGACAAACTTACTTTATTATATATTTTATTTTATCCTTTTACATATTTTATTTTTCTTTTTTTAAATTTGATTTAATTAATTTCAAATGTTTGAATTGATTTAATTCAAAACATTAAAATTAACAAACATTATAAACCTAACCAACAATAAAAACTAAAAAGAAATTAAGCCTATTAAACCTAACCAAAACACTAAACATTTTAAAAGAAATTAAAAGGAGACACTAACCAACACCCAAACCTTGGAACCTATATTACAACCTAAAACCAAATTTCCCAAAACATCAAAATTTAAGGTGGGTCCCCAAATTTGGGGCATGTTGTGCAATAGTCACAACAAATGGTGACTCTACTGGGAAATGCTCCTGAGCATTTCGGATGAAGAACCCGATCTGAAACCAAGAAAACCAAAGATTAGAGAAATAAAAATCATCTAGCAATATCCAGAGAAAATGGGGTTAAACAACTTCAAATGAAAACAAATGAACCATTTGCCTTTGCTCAGTGTGTGAATTGTGATTCATTTTGCATTCTTGAAACAATCCAGATTCCATCATTTGTTTTGCATTTAGGCTATAGAATATCACTCATTAAAAATGTGCCTCTACATTGCTCCACTACCAGCCAAGCATCTATAGCCCTAGTGGAGATGACCTTGATCTCTTCTAGACCTTGCTCTACTACTATCCAGGCATCTATAGCCTCGATAGAGATTATCTGAATCACCTAGGCATTATATTAATTTTGCATTATTTTTTTTTTTTATTTTTTTTTTTTTTATTAAGCATTGTATTGCTTTACAAAATTTATATGCCACCTGGGTTAGAGACCACTTAAGGCTAAATATGGAGTGTATTAGATTTTTACCTTAATTTGCAAACCAAAATGACTTTATCCTTCAAGATTTCAAATAATACCCTTTAATATGTGAGTTACATGTGGAGCTTTAATGAAATGTTTCATTGTTCCAAAATCCACCATCTTAGTCCAAAATCTAAGAATGATTACTAAACAATTTCATTCCCTTTTCCTCAATTCCACCTGATTCCAAACTAGGCAATCCATCCTACATGACAAAGGACCAACTATCAACAAAGGAACCAAGAGTTAGTAGCTATCACAAAACACTACCAATTAGAGGGACAAATCCAAAAAAATAAAACTTAAAAAAAACCTAACCTAATGAAAATTGATAAGAAAGCAAATAGCAAAATCTTGCAAAACAAGATATTATGTACAAAAGTACCACACAAAGAAAAGCTAAATGCAAAAGCATGAAAACCAAAAAGCTATATACAATAATATACAAGCATGGTACAAATGATACAAGAATTCAACTGCTTCATGGGTGAAAGTAATGCTTGAGAAATTACCCATTAATAGGTAAATGAATATCCTCCCCACTCAAAGTTTTCAATCAAAAAGTGTTTTCACCAAGAATTTTAGAAATCTGATAAGGACCAAGCCAAAGATAGTCAAATTTATCATGCTCACCCTTTTTCTCATGTGCCTTATCCCAAAGCAAAACCAAATCAGAAATCCTAAAATATTTAATTTTAGCTCGTTTATCAAACCATATTTTAACAATGTCCTGATGTTTACTAAAATGAAGCAAGGCATCCTCTCATTTTTCATCTAAATGCATGAGGTGAGTGAGATGAGCTTCAATTTTATCATCTGTTTCAAGATATTCTTTCATGAATTGTAAAGTTTGCAATTTAATATTAGTGAGAAAAATTGGATCTTGACCATACACTAAATGATAAGGTGATGTTCCTATGGATTCTTTAATTCTTATTCTATCTACCCATAATGCAAACTTCAATTTATTATGCCAATCCCGAGGATTATGTTCAAGCAATTTCTTAATAATTGACAACAAGTTTTTATTAGATGATTCAGCTAAGCCATTACCTTACGGATAATAATTAGAAGAAAATTTGATGCTCACCTTGTTATCGTATGCCCATTCTACAAAATGAAGTGAAGTAAAAGTAGAACCATTATCACAAACAATTGAATATGGCATTCCAAACCTAGTCACAATGTGTTCTTCCAAAAATTGAATAACAACCTCAGTAGTACAATTTTTGGTGGGGATAGCTTCTATCCATCTAGTACAATAGTCAGAGGTGGTAAGAATGAACTTATGGGAAGCTAAAGAATTAGGGTTTATGACCCCTACAAAATCTAGGCCCCATTGAGCAAAAGGTCTCATCTCAACTACAGGTTGTAATGGCATAGGTGCATGTCTCTCTCTATTAGCTGCAAGCTGACAAATATGGCAAGAACGTACATGGGAATGGGCATCTTTAAATATGTGTGGCCAATAGTAACTAGATCTCAAGATCTGGTGTGTAGTGGCATTTGTAGAACCATGCCCCATCCCATACTTACCATGAAACTCATGTAAGATGTGAGTGGATTCTTCCTTATTCAAGCAACAAAGAAAAATTCCTTCATGGTTTTTCCTGTACAACACACCAACATTAATCATAAAGTTCATAGATTTTAAATGAAGAGCTCTTCTTTGTATGGAATTAAAATGTGAAGGACACTTACCATTCAAAAAGAAATAAACAATATCAATATACCATTCATCTTGCATGATATCCTCTACATTATATTGTTGATAAGAAATTTGAGGGTCAATCTTCGCAAGTGCTTTTGTCAAGCCTTGTCCTCGAACTAGCTTCATTGGATGGATCTCAAGATCAAACTCTTGTAAGGTAGACATCCACTTTCCTCATTTTTTACCTAGTTCATTCTGCATCAACATGGTTTTCACAATAGGGTCAGGTACAATGGCAAAAACTCTACTATGCAAAATGTAATGCCTAATATTTTTGATAGTTTTAAATAAGGCATACACTTGTTTATCCAAAATGGTATATCTTAACTGTGCATATTTCAAAGGTGAACTCATAAAAGCAATAGGGTTTTTAGAATTATCTTCACTTTTTTGAGTTAGCATGCTAGCAAATGAATGATCAGATGCAAAAGTATAGATGAAGAATGGTTTCTTGTAATCAGGACTTACCAAAATAGGTGCATTAGAAATGGCATCTTTAACACTCTAAAAAGTAGTCCTAGCCTCACATGTCCACTTAATATTAACATCCTTTTTTAACATATCATTCAATGGTTTAACAATTTTAGCAAATCCAGAAATGAATTTCCTAACAAAATTAATTTTCCCAAAGAATGATCTAAGCTCTTTCTTACTACCCAAAAAAGGAATATTTTGAATTACCTCTATTCTCGTAGGATCTATAGAAATGCCATATTTTGATATTACATGTCCTAACAATTTTCCCTCAGTTACTCCAAAGATGCACTTTTTAGGATTAAGTGAAATTCCATGTTCTCTACACCTTTGAAGAACTTTTCTCAAATCATTAATATGATCTTCTCATTTCTTTGAGAAAATAGGGATATCATCTACATAAATGACTATGCATTTACCAATGAGGTCTCTAAAAGCATAGTCCATGGCACGCTGAAATGTAGCACCTACATTAAGCAAACCAAAAGGCATTCTCTTGTAAGCAAATGTTCCCCATTTAGTAGTAAATGCAGTCTTCATTCTATCACTTGGGTCAATAAGAATCTGATTATATCCAGAATATCCATCAAGAAAGGACATCATTTCAGATCCATTAACCATTTGTAAAATGTTATCGATAGAAGGAAGAGGGTAGTTATCTTTTTGCGAAGCTTTATTAAGGTTCCTGAAATCAATACATAATCGAATCTCTCCAGTTTTCTTTCTAATAGGAACTATGTTTGCAACCCATGTGGAATTTCGGATAGGAAATATAATTTTTGCATCTAATAGCTTTTTAACTTCCTTCTCTATGAGAGGTTCTAACAATGGGTTAACTGGTCGTTGTTTCTGTCTGAATGGTTTAGAATCAGGCTTCAAAGGAATAGTATGCATGATAATGTTTTGATTGTAAGTTTTTAAGTCATCATAAGTCCATGCAATACAATCCATATAATATTTAAGTGCATGTATTATTCCTTCTTTTTCTTGATGTGTGCATGCTTTCCCAATAAGTACATTATGTGAATCTTCATTATTTCCAATATTAACTACATCATATGCATCATTTGAAGGTGAGATTTTGTCACACCTTTTGCTTTGGTAGTCAATATCAAAAATTTTTCAAGTGAGACAATACCTTTTGGGATAGCATTAGTTCTCTTCGTTACCTCATCTTCTTCATCTTCATCCTCTTGTAACCTTTGGTCTTCATCAATCACCTAATTTTCAAAAACACCTGAGTTAGTTACAAAGTCAAAGATGTGTCTGTCACTTTCAAATACCTATAAATTTTTAACATTATTAGGTATAGAAGGACAAGGAACCAATTCTATTGAAAACTTTTCAATTTTCTTTTATCGATGGGATTTAATGTACCTACTATGACTACCAAAGAATCTACAACACGATTACTCTTTCTAGAAATCAGAGAAATGTTAAAGGCTTCAAATTCATCTATTAAGTCTCTAACTCTAGTTCTGTAGTGAATTAGCCTTTCATCATGACATGTGTATTGCCCCTTTACTTTCCTAACAACTAACATTGAATCCCCTAAGACTTTCAAATATTTAATGTTCTTATTTAGAGCTAATTGTAATCCAAAAATTAATGCTTCATACTCTATTGCATTGCAAGTACATGGAAATTGTAATCTAAATGTAGTAAGAGAAGACCTACCTTTAGGGCTAATGAGTTCAACCCTAGCTCCACTACCTTGTTTGGATTTAGATCCATCAAATTTAAGTGTCCAAACAAGATGATCATCATTAAGTGGGTCACAAGATAGAATTTTAGCATTAGATTTATTTGTAACCAACTTGGTATCTAATGTGTAAACACCCAACTCAGACTCATTATAAAGGGTTTCATTTGTTCTATTATACTCTATGATCAACTCTTTGAGTCTAGGCTCTCTTTCAATTCAGATTTGATTGGCTACCCCTTTCCAAGGTAACCACATGTGTGAACAATCCATGGCCATATAGCCATTCAAGTTTCTGCTCCAATCCCTGGCCAATAACATACCATACTTGTCAGGAATATCAACAACATGAATATCAATGTATTGTTGAATTCTAGGTTTTGATGAAATATAAATATGGATGTTATGAAGCATGCATACCACATTCACCTCAGATCTATCTAATTGTACCACCATTCTATTTGAAGGATTGGGTTTCAAACCCAACCTCTAACAAGTAACATAAGGCATTACATTACCTGATGCACCTGAATCTACTAGATAATTGTGTAAATTCTTTCCTACAATTTTGATTGTTAGAAGGAAGGGAGGAACCTCTCCTTTCTCCTTTCGCAAGACCAAATGTGACTCTGTAGTTTTCCTAGCATCAGTTTTGCTTGGTTGACCAAGTGCCTTAATCAAGGAATCTTGTTGGTTTGTCAGTTGTGCAACTTCAAACAAAGTGATATTAGCTTTTGTTTTCTTTAAATCATCCACAATGTTATAAGCAATTTTATCAAGATTTTGCACCTTTTGTGGTGGTTTGGATGAATCAATCTGAGATGGAGGTGTAGGATTGTTATTTGCCTTAGTATCTAGTGGAATAATGGAATTGTTTGGAGGAGTAGAAGAAGTATTTGGGGTCTTACTCTTACTTCTCAACTGGTAGTTGTGATTCCCCTTTTTAAACTACCTAAAGGCTTGAACTTCTTCTTCTATGGGATCATCATCCTCCTCTTCTTCCTCATCTTTTAGATCAAAATTTTCAACAACTAAAGTAGTTCCCTTACCTTTGCTTGAACTAGCTTGATGAGAAGAGTCCTCATTAGGTACTAATTCCAAATCATCCATCTCTTGTTGCAAAATATCTATGGTCTTCTGAAACTCTGGGTATTCATTTTCATTGTGCTCTTTAGTGGAATGCATCCTACACCAATTGTTCATAGTCAAATCTGAAATATTAACAATTGTATGAGATTGACTAGAACTAGTAGATGCATTATTCTGATTAGCAATCGGACTAGGTACACCCCCATTGTTTGGTCATGTGTTCCATTGTTTCCTCTGAAAACTATAGTTTCTATTTTATTGTGAGTTTTGTGGTGCCTATTTTTGTAACTAAACCATATCACTACTTAGCTTCTGGACCAACCTCTTTAGGTATTTTACCTCTGAATTAGGCTCATTAGGTTGAATAGTAGTAGTGGTAGGATTAGTTGGATTCTAAAACCTAGAATGTTCTGATTTGGTACCACATTTTGATTTTGAACATTTTGATTTTGCAAGGTGCCTTGAGTTTGAATATTTGGATTTTGAAATGGATTCAAACTCTGTATGGGTGTTGGATTTAAGAATGTAGGCAAGGCCTGAGCATTCATTTCTATGGCTTTATGGGTGGCCAATTGATTCTCTAAGAGTAATGGAGTGGTCAGATAAGTGAATGTGGAAGGATAAGTGGGTATGGTAGGGTAAAACTGATTGTAGGGCAAAGTGTTCAACATTGGAGTCTATTGTGACAATGCCTGGTTTATCATTGGGATTTGATTGTATGCTCCAGGTTGTCCTATAGTAGGTAATTATCCTATCCCATAACCCTGTGGTATCAACTATTGCTCAATAGTCATGGCCTCCATGTATGCTAAAGCAAGAGTAGTGACCAAAGGATTTCTCCTAACAAACATGGAGGTCATGGGATCTAATGCCCTAAAGTATATCTGAAGGGCAATATCGATAGTGATAGCATAGGGAGAAGTTAGTCTCGAATAGAGTTTTTGAAATCTCATGTTGAACATTCTCAATGGTTCATTAGGTTCCCTCCTACAAGAAGCAAATTGATGATAGATTATGGTAGGATCTAAGGGTAACCTAAATTGATTCACAAAAGTAGTTTCTAACTGGACCTAGGATGTAATGGAGTTGGTAGGTAGACTGATGTACCATTCATATGCCAAGTCATCTAGGGTCAAAGGAAACATTCTACAAGCAACATCTTCATGTTCCACTTGCAATCTGATTAATGTGTCTTTATAAGCCTGAATGTGTTCCTCTACTAATCTGGTGCCATCATGTTTATATTTGGGCAAGTATTTCTCTATGTTCTTGGGCATATCATGGGCAACCCCAACAATGTTCAAGGGGGTATTGTGCACTCCCATCCAAGCAACATTTGTAGCCATTGGATTTGGTTGTGGTGTGACTAAAGGAACAATAGGAAGAATAGGAACAATAGGTGGTTCAATTGAAACCCCACTAGGTGGAATAACAATTGCTTCACTCTTGGATCTTCTGTGTCTCTAAGTAGGAGATAGGCTTTGGAAAATGGTATCTTCTATAGCCTTAGATCTAGTAATGATACCCTTAGGTTCTAGCTTAACAATGACAACAACAAGTGTTTGTTAACAATGCATCAATTAAACCATAACAATAAGAAATATTCTCAATTTGTAAAAGGTTAGCATCAATGCATCATCAATTAAAGAAATTTTCAATGAATGTGATCACCTGTCAACAAAACCTCGTTAGTCAAGACCAATACCTTCAAATAAGCCTTTCAAGTAATAATGAACAATTTAGCATTTAAAGTAGCAATAAAATAAACCAATTCAAGGCCCTCCTTCTAGCACCAATTATGTTGAGTGATAATTTTACCCAATTGCAAAATCACCATCACAGTCAAGGTATTGTTAGAAAACCCTCTCTTGCAAAGAAATTCAAAATTTCTCCAAGGTTCTTATTTGCTTTATGTGTGTTTGAATGCTTGTGAAAATATGAAAATGTGTTGAAATACCTTAGAGGTGCAAGTAACTGTTAACAAGGGGCTTGTGGTTTGGTATTACTTTGATTTGCTATGCTCTTTATTGTTCATGAAATTTGAAAAGAAAAGAAAATGTGATGTGATTGGTCCTCATATGACCATCTTGGAATGGTGATTTAATTCATTTTATCTTGAAGTGTTTTAAGTAGATTTTATCTTCTTTTGTTAAGCAAATTTTAACAAATTTTATCTTCCTTTGTTAAGCTTTGCTTTGAGCATAAAATAAAATACTAAAATCTAACTTTGAAATGTGAATCCTGAATGGTGATTTAATTCATTTTATCTTGCTTTGTGAATGAATTTTATCTTGCTTTGTTAACAAATTTTATCTTCTTTTGTTAAGATTTGTTTGAGCATGAAATAAAATGACTAAATCTAACTTTGAAATGTGAATCCTGAATGGTGATTTAATTCATTTTATCTTGCTTTGTGAAATAGATTTTATCTTGCTTTGTTAACAAATTTTTATCTTGCTTTGTTAAACAAATTTTAAAATAATAAAACTTGTGGAGTGCAAGAATCTGTTTTGGAACCTTAAAAAAAATGCCTTAATTAAATGTGTCCAAATAATTTAATATGTTAGCCTTAAAAAAAAAATTATTTGGATGCTCTAATTACTTCAAAACCCCCATTATTGATTTTAGTGCAAAATAATATAACCTTTTAGGGCTTTGAGTGCTTGATGGAACTTAAAGAAAATAAAAGACAAAAGCTAGGGTTAGAGAAAAAATCTGAAATAATATGAAACAAAGTGCGGAAAAGCGATCAAAGAGAGCTACTGTAAACTAATCCCTCCTATTCTGCAGAAAATAGAAGATCATGAACACTAAAACAAAACCAGGTTAGACCTGCATCCACACAATCTAAATCTGGTTAAGTGCAAGAGTCTAAGGAATAAAAACATGCATTAAAAACATTAAATGATGCTACCATATCCATGCATAAAACACCATTAAATGAACTCAATACATGTGGAGAAAAATATGCAATAAAGCTTCTATTGTATTCAAAACCTTTTTTTTCTGCATACAAGGTGAGAACAAGTGTTGGCAGTAGCTTGAAAATCCTTCCAATCCACTTCACACGCTCCTGTTCCAAAAAATTCCAGCCCCCTTTCATGAGCTTCCATGGCTATTTAAAATTTCAAAACAAGACCTTTCATTTACTTTCCCCTTTTGCTTTTCGTTTCCACCCTTTTGGTTGGTATTCCCATTCATTCCACTTTGTAAAGTTTTGAAAATGCTTCATGGCCCCTTAGCCTTCATCCTTTTCCATTCAACCAAACGATTATTCACCTTCTTTCTCCACATGGTAACGTTTTACTCTTCATAAATTTGAAGCATATAAGAAAATTATACTATATAAGATAATTGTTGATCCATTAATTAAAAGTTCATACTCGCGAGAAGACTGACTTTATCCTTACACCGGATTGTCCTGCATGCTCCATTCGCTACCACATTTTGAGGTGAGACACATATGAGGAAGTGCTTTGTCATCGAGTGTTCTGTTACACAAGAAATGGACCCTTGACCTATGATGCCTCAATGAAATTCTATGTAGGCAAACAAAACCTTTCCAGTCATCTTGTAAGTAGCGAATCTTGTTGTGATATACTGTCCAACAATACCGCTAGGGCCATTTCATCGTAGCATACGTGGCATGCTCTACGTATCGAATTCCACTCTAGATAGCTCATAACCATGCTTGGACCTCCATTCTGTCATTTCTCTATTTCACTCTAATGAGAAACCACCCTTCTCCGAGAATACTGCATCACATAATCCTCAACCGATAAAATAAATGATTTTTGCTGCAATGATCCAAGAAGATTAGACCCCTCAAACTTTGAAACTTTCTCTTGGTGAAGTCTGGTAACATGTTGTCATCGAGATACAAACAATTTTGCTCATACTACAATACTTGGTGTGCACTTCCCTATCATTGCTAGGTTTCCCGTCGTGAACACTGCCATTTCTGTACCTCGATAAAATTTATAAATTATAGTGTTGCACATGTAATTGTCTCCATCTCGGTTAACCGATCACACATTTCTTATTGCATACGTCCAAGCTTCCATTGCTATATCCTCTGATCTCGGCTTCTTGTTAGGCCTTACCACTCTTTGCAAGTCGAGTAGCTCAAACCTTCATCTATAGCTTAAGGCACTCATCCTTGACCACTATATCATTGGTGACGAAGACCTTGGGTTGTCCGCAACATACATCTAGGTTGCACATTCAACACTGAACTCACTATGCCTAATGCCTCTACTGGCCTTCACAAACCCAAAATACTATAATATATCAATATGATCGACAATGTTATCACTTCACCAAACATGACATCAACGCTCAATGTATTCAGTTGTATGGTCCTGTAAGAAATACAAAAACCATCACGAAAGCTACACCAACATTTCTAAACACTATTATCCTTGGATGCAAGACCATAAAAGATTGCAATCGATCCTCGGTTACCAATGCTGCAATTTTATCGGTAGTCTTTGAATCCTTGTTGATCATGTCATGGTTCTAATGATCCTTGCCTGCATAACATGTCATCTACATCTCCATGAAATAAATCCTCCTTGATCCAACATCTAAGTTTTATGAAGCTACCCACTTTATTATCTTTCAATACCCGATGCTAACTACAAATCATTTTGAAGTGCTCTTGGAATAGGGATTGGTGAATAGTATTTCGTCAGACGCTAACCATGATGTTCACTTTTTTTCCAACTCGTAATATTTTTGGTTTTTGATGTGCATGCTCGTCAATGGGAACTTTCATTCCATAAATCTTCCCTTTGCTTGTTCACACAATCTAAAACATGGTTCAGTATGCGTCATAATATTTTTCCCATCTTCATTCGTCATGATCCAACATTCTATTATCATCCTCGATGCCATGAAAACCTTTGATTGATTCATTACCAATTGTTTGCCCTGCACTATCAACCATCTATCGTGGTCCAAGTCTGCATTATTACCACGTTCGAGTCCAAGTACACATTAGTGGTCTGTGTCACTTGGTAGGGTCCACCGTGTATACATTTGGCTATCCACCAAATATGCCAAAATACCCATAAAGTATTAATTTATAAAGCATTAATTCAACAATGACAAACTTACTTTATTATATATTTTATTTTTATCCTTTTGTTTTATTTTAATTTAATTTATTTTATCCTTTTACTTTTATATATATATATATATATATATAAATTTGATTTACTTAATTTCAAATGTCTGAATTGGTTTAATTAAAGACATTAAAATTATCAAATATTACAAACCTAACCAACCCTAACAACTAAAAAAGAAATTAAGCTTATTAACCTAACCAAAATGCTAAAAAACATATGAGAAACTAACATGCAACACTAACCCACACCTAAACCGTGGAACCTATATTGCAACCTAAACCAAAATTTCCCATCACATCCAAAATTTAAGATGGGTCTCCAAATTTGGGGTGTGTTGTGCTACAGTCACAACACAGTCCTCCACTCCTAGCACTCAGGCACCTTTATCACAATAAACCCCACAATAGTCATCATTGCAACAATAGTACACTCCACTCACATCATCCCACCAATACACTTCCCAAGCACCACAACAACCACCTTCCCAACAATCGTATTTTCCATATTCCACTTCAACAATGCAACCACCATCCCAATCACAATAATTCATTCCCCAACAACATCAACAAGTCCCATCTTCACAAATATTTGTGGATACGTTCACCACTCCTTCTCAAGGCTTCCACCTTCGATGCCTATACTCCTTCATCACTTCCACCACCTACATTCCCCTCTTCTGGGATGTATGGTATGCCATATTCCACTCCACTTCCACCTTCATCTACTTCCACCTTTCATCTTCCTCCACCTCATCCATTTCAGGCTCCCCCTTCCATTCCTCTCTCTTCTTATAATCCACTTTATCCATCTTATCTCGCCAACCCCCATGTTATTCTGCCCAACCTGAGTTTTCTATTCATCGCTCATCTGGTCTGATGTAGTTACCATATTTTGGCATGTCATATCACCATCCACCTTCATCCTCTATCCAAACACCACTTCCCCCACCACATTCTATTGCACCTACATTCTTCACAACACCTCCTTCCTGGTCTTCCTCTCCAACCATGCAACCATCATAGTAGGTTTTGGTTCAGTAGGTACAGGCTTCTCAACCATAATTTTTCCATTCATAGTAGATGTCTACCCCATAGTAGATTCTCCCATCGACCTCCATGTTTCATGCTATTCAACAACCACATCCATAGGAATAGTTTTAGTATACTCCCCTTTCACAATGGGAGGAACAACAACTCCAATACCCCCCTCATTCTCAGTCTTCCACCATTTCATCATAATTCATTGCACCCCCATCACCTGAACTCCAACTCTTACAAGAACAAATTAAGATGTTGGATCTCTGCACGACTAGTTACGGGCCCCAGAAACCCACATATAATGAGTTGTGCAATGAACCCATCCATCCTTCAGTTCCCATTCCTCCTTACCCATACCATTTTGAGATTCTAAAATTTAAGAAATACAAAGGTAAAGAGGATCCTCGAGAACATATCAATAATTATCACTTCGCATGCTACCAACTTCATGGTAGTGATCCCCTCATGTTGTGTACCTTCACTCTTTCACTTGGGGGACAAGCCCTCGATTGGTACAACATGCTCCCATGCCATAGCCTGTTCACATTCGAATAGTTGGCTAACTCATTTCTAGAACATTTCTCCATCAACATCAAGAAGAAGATGAACTTTTTTGATGTCTACACCTTACGATAGGTTGATGATGAACCTATCATAAATTTCATTTCTCGATGGAGATCGATCATCCATGACCTAGCTTATAGCCTCCCATCTATCGAACTCATCACACTATTTACCAAAAGTTATCACAAACACATTTCTACACCTTTGCAACTTCATCAAAGCTACACATTTGATGAAGCCATTGCTCAAGCAAAAGTCATTGAGGACATCAAAGTCCAATCTGGTAAAATCAAACTTTGATAGAATCCATATTACACTTCAAATTTTTGCTTCAATTATAATACTCTGAATCAACCCTTTTCTAAACCACCACAAACCAATCAAGTGGTAATAGCCTCTCTAACCTCTTCATCGATCTCATGACCCCCTCCTCCACAACAATAGATGTTTTATACTAATGTACCTCCTCCATCTAATCCACAACAAGCTCATGATATTCATCCTCAGCCCCCATGATGCAATTGGACTCCACTTTTTGAGCCTCTACCAACTTTATTCTAGAGGTTGTTTGATGTTGGTCATGTCACGTTACCCGATGTTAGACCTATTGACCCGAATCAACCCAAACCTCATGGGTTCAATGAATAAGCCTTTTATGCTTACCATCGATAACATGACCATGATGTAGGGTCTTGTCACTCCTTTCATGGCTTGGTATAAGATCTTATCGATCGTGGTACTATCCAAGTTTTGAACCCTCTCGCACCACAAAATCAAAATCTAGGCATTTATTAAAATCCATTACCTAAACATGGGGGGACTAATCCTCAAGGAGCTCAATCCACTCAACAAACCCAATCTAGGTAAGTCAATAATGTCCATCATGATCCTCCCTCATATGGAGTGGTTGGCATGATTAACCTCACTACTCATACTCAATGTTATCCACCATGTTAGGATGCACCCATCGCTTCACCTCCTATACCATTTACTTCTCCTCACTCACCTATAACATCAAATGTTTCACCACCTCTACCATGTAATATCATCACTATTCATGGTAGTCTCACCCATCAGTTGCATAATGCTCCAGCTAGATTATCCATTTTTGACCTTTTACAACAATCTCACCCTCATCACGAAGCTTTAAATAATATTCTTCACTCAATCAAACTTGAAACCCATGATACAAATGCATTTGTAAATTTTATTGGGAACATCCCTCACTGCATGCAACCTTCGATCAGCTTCCATGACCATGAGATTATCGAGCTTGTGGGTGAGGGAGTTGATCCTCCACTACATATCCAAGCAACCATCAATGACATCACTTACAAGCGTGTCCTCATTGATATCGGTTCTTCCATCAACATCATCTCTACTACTGCCCTTCATCATCTCCACATTCCACCTACTCACTTTGCTACACCTTCACTCGACCTTCATACTTTTGATGGTTCTATGCATCCCATAGTAGGTTCCATTATCCTACCCATCCGCGTAGGTGTAAGGACCATGTCTACCTTATTCCATGTCATTCAAGGTAAAATGCAATACAATCTCTTGCTTGGACATCCATGGATCTATGATATGCAATGTGTTCCATCTACCTTGCATCATTACCTCAAATATGTGCATGATGGACTAGTCCATTGCATTCCCATCGATGGTGACCCTTTCAAATTTTACAACATCGTAGAACTCCCACTAAGACCTTCATCATCCTCTACCCATGTCATTCCTATTCCTTCACATCATCAGGTAGAGGCATCTACTTCCTCTCCAACACCTACCTCATCCTCACATCTCTCACCTGGGATGTGCACACATTCTTCTACATCTACTTCCCACATACCTTCATCTTCTTCTATCCCCCTCCCTATTATATACCTTTTCTACACACCTTCTTCGTGGCCTCTTCCTCTCATCACCCATCTTCTTCTATGGATCCCCCTATGGCTTCTTTACCTTTTTCACCACCTTCTTTGTGGCCTCCTCCTCCTTCTCACCCATATTCTTCTATAGATCCTCCTATCCTTCCTACTCCTCATACACCTCCACTTCCATTCTATCCTCGACCTCGATATTTCACTTCATCTCATAGCATAACTCTTGCTCACCCCACATCATAGTTTCCACATGTTTCTCATCCCATTCCTTCCATCATAGTTAAATATCATGATTGGGAATAGTGAGCCTCTCATCTAGATGCCCAACTATTCCAATATTCTACTGCTACTATACATGACTCCCAACTTTCATCTTCTTCCTTTGATTCAGACTCACCACCTCGTTCACCACCCCATACTTCACCATAAGTATCCATTTTCATGACCAATTTTGGTCCTAGTGAATACAATATTCATGATGCTCATGTGCATCCTCCCATAATCCAATCTACCCATGACTTTGGTCACCCTTCTACCTCAGTACTAACCATTGGTACCATCATACCACTTGGTCCATCAAACAATCATACAAACTTTATCTATGCAGGCCTTGATTCATCACTCCCAATAGTTGTACCCCCACCACCACAATCTAGATTTTGTGGCACCTTAGACCATATGTCCAATCCACACTTCACCTTATGCTACCTATAATATTTTCATTGGTATGGTTTTGGATTAGGATATTATGAATAGGGCTTATGAATACCTATTAACCCCTATGTTCAACTACCCATAGATAAATCTGGTTTGGGTTATCACCCTACAACCATTCACTCACTCGAAGATGAACTTCAAGACCTCACTCTTCATCCTCTAGTAGTTCCTATGCACTCATTAGAAGATGAATTTGAAATTGATGTCTTCGATGATTATCCCTCCCCTCATTCTACCATCAACATACCATGTACATTCTTTCAGGAATCACCCCTTTCTGATACCACATCCACCTACTTCATCGATGATCTGGTCGATAGATTTGCTACCCTTTCCCTCACTTCTCCTCACTCAGATCATACTCCTTCACCTTCCCCTCCATTTCCTATTCATTCATACATACCTTTACATAATCATTAATAGGTCCACCATTCTATGACTCAACCCCACTCTCCACCCATGGTTCTACACCCTCCATTGAATCTAACACATCATTTACATCCTTCTGCATCTTCATCTCCATGCTCCCCCTCTTCCATAATCTCAACCACCTCTATTAACATGGTTTCTATTGACTTGTTCACCCCACTTCACTATGCATCTCATCCAGATCAAATGGATACACCCAACCCAAACTTCATTGACTTCACTCATATATCACCTACACCCTTATCACAAGACTTCTTGCTATCACCACCCATGCTACGCACCATGAATACTCCTTCACCATCTAATCCACCTCATATCCCTTGGATTAACCATATATATGTGTATCTAGATGATGAGTTCGACCTACCCGAGGCTATCGATGACCTCCATCTCATCCCCATTCCTGCTCAACTCCAAGATGGTTCCCACATGCTTGTGGAAGACACTATCGATGTTGACATTGGTGATGATCCTACCAACCCCCACATCATTAAACTCATCACCAACCTCTCCTTAGAGGAGTGCACCTCATTTACCTCTTTTCTTAAGGAGTACATCAAAGTTTTTGCTTGGTCTTACATGGACATGCCTAGACTCGACCCATCACTAGTCATTCACAACCTTACACTTGATGAGGGTGCCAAGCCTATCAAGCAAAAATTATGATGCATGCATCCCATGATTGCATTAATGGTAAAATCTAAACTCCAAAAGCTTCTTGATGTAGGGTTCATACAACCAATCGATTATCTAAAATGGGTATCCAACATGGTCCTAGTACCAAAACCCATCGACAATGTCCATGTCTGCACTAATTTTTAGGATCTAAATAAAGCTTATCCCAAGGACAATTTCCCACTCCCCAACATCGATACATTGGTCGATTCTATAGCAGGCCATGAAATGATATCTCTCATGGATGGGCTTTTTAGCTATAACCAAATCAAGATCAACCCTACTGATCAACACAAGATATCCTTTATGACCCCTTGGGGAATTTTTGTTATAAGGTCATGCCTTTTGGCCTTAAGAATATTGGGGCAACTTACCAACGTGCTATGACTTACATATTCCATGACTACATGCACAAGATTATGGAATATTATATTGATGATCTTATTTCCAAATCTAAAGAATGTTCACAACATCTTGTAGACCTCCATAAAATATTTGATCACCTCCTTGAACACAATGTGTGGTTAAACCCAAAGAAGTGTGTCTTTGGTGTTACTTCAGGAAATATTTTGGGGTTCATCATCTCTCAATGAGGCATTGAAGTTGATCCCAACAAAGTAAAAGCTATTGTCGAGATGCCTCCTCCTACGAATCTCAAGCAACTATGTAGTTTGCAGGGAAAATCCAAGCAATTCATCACTTTATCACCCAATTATCTAATAAGTGTAAACCATTTAACCACCTCTTACAAAAAGGGGTCACTTTCAAATGGGATACTCACTACCAATAAGCCTTTGATGCAATCAAAGCTTATCTTACTTCACCACTAGTTCTATCTCCACCACATCAAAAATTATCATTCTTCCTCTACATTTTTACCATGGATTTTGTAATTGGAACGTTATTGGCTCAGAAGAATGCACTCAACCATGAGCAAGCCATATACTATATCAGCCACACTTTGGTCAGTTATGAAATATGATATGCTTACATGGAAAAGCTATGCCTAGTCATAGTCTTTGCTACACAAAAGCTATGCCACTATATGCTTAACCACACAACTTTTGTAATCACTCATGATAACCCCTTATGATACATGATGAATAAGAGTTATCATAACTCTCGTACTACTAAATGGATCATGCTCCTTACTAAATTTGACCTTGAATTCATTTCTCAAAATCCATTAAAGGATAGGTGATCATCGATCAACTCATTGAGGCTCCATTACCTGATGACCAACCACTCCTCATTCAACTTCTCGATGATTCTATTTTTCACATCACCAAAGCTGAAGAATATGTAGAACCAAAAGTGCTAGCTAATCTGACATTATTCTTCGATGGCTCCCATTGTGCACATTGGGGTGTTAGGATTATATTTTTCACACTTGATGGGGAACCACTCCCCTTCTCCTTTAAATTAGGTTTTCCCTGCATAAATAACAATGTCGAATATGAAGCTCTCATTCTCAACTTGAAGTAAGCACTTTCTATGCATATTAGATACCTTTAGATATTTGGTGATTCTCTCCTTATCATCAATCAATTCAAGGAACTATGGCAATGTCATTGCCTAGTACTCCAATAGTATAAACAAATTTCTCAATAGCTACTCGCTCAACTCGAGTGGTATGATATCGAGGCCACTCCATGCTCTTCCAACCATTTTATTGACACCATGGCTTCTCTAGGCTCTCTAGTACCATAAAACCCACTCTCTAACATGACACATGTGTCCATCCATACCTTATCCCAATCTACTATTTCACCTTCACCCTCAACCAATGATGATGGCATCCATGTCATCCACACTGAGCCACATGATCCTTGGTTTTCTCAGATTAAGGATTACATCAAATTAGGCTTTCTCCCTTGTGATTTACCACATGCTCACCATCGAGCATTCAAATAAAGGGTAATTCACTACATACTATTGGGGGACATCCTCTACCATCATAGTCATGATGGCATCCTTCTATGTTACCTCAAACCATAGGAAGCTCAATGAGTAGTTCAAGAGACCCATGATGGAACTTGTGGTGGCCACTTTAGTGGCATGGCCATTACCAAATACATCTTATGCATGGGATATTATTGGCCTAAAATGGAGCATGATTGTTGTGAGTATGTTAAATGATGCATCAAGTGTCAACAACATGCCAATCTCACACACTTACCCTCACAAGCACTATAACCCATCCAATCCATGTGGCCCTTCTCACAATGGGGCTTAGATATTATTGGATAAATCACACCTACTTCATCTAGCAACCATAAATTCATCATCACTACTATTGAGTATTTCATAAAGTGGGTTAAAGCTATCCCACTTGTCCAGACCATAAGAGCCAAAATCATGGTATTCATTATTGACCACATCATATGCCACTTTGGAATTCCCTCATAAATCATTTTTGATAATGGTACACCATTTAAAAATAAAACTATCCATGCATTATGCACCAAGTTCAACATCCATCATAACTTCTCCACCCCATACTACCCTTAGGGTAATGGCCAAGTAGAAGCTACTAACAAAACTATCTGTGCCATCCTTCACAAAACTATGGTAGAATCTCATCATGATTGGCATAATCAAATGCCATTGGCCTTGTGGGCCTATCGAATGAGCATTCGTACTCCCATTAGGGCAACACCCTTCTCTTTAGTTTATGGTGTTGAAGCCATTATGCCCTTGGAACTTGAGATACCCTCCTTATGCATCTCCATGCAAGACTTCATCGATGATGATACTGCTCATCAAGCTAGACTCAACCAACTGACTCTCTTAGATGAGCATCACATTCATGCTATCGAGCACACTCATGTTTACCAAGACCATCTTCATCATGCCTATAATAGTAAGGTACACCAATAAGAATTCTAGATTGATGACTTGGTTTTTAAAGAGAACCAATAGATCACTAGCCAACCCTACCAATTACATGATAAATTTATACCTAATTGGCTAGGTCCTTACATTATCACACACAAGTTTGGTTATGGGGCCTATCGATTGGCTAATATTGAAGGACTCATAGAACCTAAACCAATCAACATCATTCATCTTCATACATTTAATGCCTAACTTTGTTAGGTATAAGTCACTAGTCATTGTACATACCATCATAGTCATGTTGTATATATCACCTCGCTAGTACACTCATGATGCACATTGCACCAAACACACACCTCTCACTTTCTATTACACAATAAAAATTTTTACTTTATATATCATTTTTATGTTGTTTATATATTTTGTCTTGTAGGTTCATTATCATTGATCGCACCACCTTCTTGGGACACATCACATTAGATCTATATCATGGTATACCTTCAGCCCATCATGCAGGACTTCTTGATGCTCCTCCCTTCACCACTCACCCCAATCGAACATACAGAGCCACCTGACTCTATTCATGTTCATCATTCATCTTTCTCTTCCCATATAGACCATGATACTCCAATCTAGCCTCCTTCTCCGATCATAGAGATTCACCCATCTCTCCTCATTTTGATGATAGTCATGACACCATTTCCTCCTTTGTAGATATGGGGGAACATTCTCCCTCCTCATACCCAAACATGAGGAACCCATCTCCTCCCACCTTCATTGATGAGAGAAATCTGTACATACCTACTTCTTCAGCTTGATGCCCTTCCTTTGTCTCCTTCCCCCTACTAAGGGGAATTCACCTACTTTCTCCCACTCCTTAGGGTTACCTCCACCCCTGGCCAATGGGATGTCACCTTATGACTAGGCCCTTCATGCATCTTTCTTAGTCCATCCCTTCATGTACATACCCATCTCGACCTCATCGCTCCCTACAACCATCATAAGCCCCACCTATTCTTAGGATACCTCTAGTCCCATTTTATGATACTCACCTTTAGCACCCACCACTACCACATCACCATTATCCATATTCACCTCCCTCACCTCATTCATCCTTGTATCTATACCCATATCCCAACTCACCCATCCCATTGGGTTCCCCTTCTTCTCCTTGATATCATCTCCTCCACCTATCGATCTCCAACACATTCTCACTCGACTTGACAACCTTGAGCTACATTTGAGCCATTGTCGATGTCATTCACCTACTCATCATTCTAGTTTAACTAATACCTCCTTATCCTCCTCCCTACATATCCCTCATCCTCATGTGTAGCTTCCACTAGAGTCGAGATCGATAGTCCACCCCACCCCACCTAACCCACCTATCCTATGATCATCACCTCCACACACTTACATTTACCCCATGCCTATCCTTTCGAGCCTCTCTCCCACACCTTTGACCAACTACTTCATGTAGGGCTCCTCGTTTTACCTGATATCCAACCAATTGACCCACTTCACCCAAAATTGAGGGGATATAATGAACACCAATTCTGTGTCTACCATCATCAATCGGGGCATGATATCAACAAGTGTCACATCTTTGAATACCTCATCCATGACATGGTGGATGGGAAAGCTCCTCCACACTTTGAGCATGCCACCTCTCCCACTGGAGTTTAGAGCATTCCACCTCATCCCATGCCTCACTCCATGCCATCATGTGCATCATTCACTTCCACACCCCACTACTTCCAGCAGCTACCCAGCCACACCACCTATCAGGACACTAGTCATGTTGCCACTACTCCTAGTCATTCATGACCTGAGCTTCACCACTCCTCACATCCTTAGTTTAGCTCCCTATCTCCTTCTTCTTCTCTCTTATCTTGGTCACTCGGCTACTCTTCTAATTTTTATTTCCTTCTGTTATTTTGCATTGTTGTATGGTCATGCTTTGAGTGGCTACATACCTATGCTAAATTTCCCATCCTTCTTCTTCTTTTCTTCTTCCTCCCTTCTTTGTTTCCTTCATCCCTTTTCATCTACTTTCTTCAATTTTTTTTTCTCCATCATCTCTTTTGCCTGTCACTCTTCTCGATATGGTCAATCACACACATTCTCCTTCTTGCATTCATCTCTTCCACTTTTTACACCTCCCCACATGCTGGGGCAACCACATCTAATGTTCTTCCTTCTCTGTCATCTTCTTTTCATATATTCACCTCTTTCATGACATTTCCCAACCTCATCTCTTTTAGTTCCATAACTTCCTCTTGTACATATTTTCCTACATACTATTTCTTTCATACTACTCCCATTGCATATACACATCTCTCCTTTGCATCCATATCCATACTTGTACATTATCCTTGTAGAAATGCACTCATGATGGATTAAAACACACACTTGTTAGCATCACCACTCGGATGCCCACTCCTCTTTTCAGGATTATGGATTGTATAGTATTTTGCATGATTTGACCTTTCACAAGTTAAGCCAATCAAATATCACCTCTAGTTGACAAGTTCTCACACTTCTCATAACTTCACTTGGTTGGTTTGATTTCTTTCATGGACCACTCACACATGTCACATTTTAAGCAAATTTTGAGTCTAGGGAAGACAACACCTTGTATAGACATCACCATTTAGTGAAAATGTTTCCCTACTCATCCTATCATTTGCATGATCAAAATATGACCTAGGGATAAACAAAGGGACAAGCATAAGCAAAAATAGAAAATGGGTAGAAAATAAAAGCCAATGCCCACAAAAGAAAAAAAGAGCACCACAAAAAGAGAATCAAATGGAAGAGGGGTAGAAAATAAAAGGAAAATCCTCCAAGAGTACTACCAATATGCTTGAATCCCTTTGGTCCTTCGGTTTAACATAACATCATGGGGTGATTTTCATCACTAGCAATAGGCTCCAAGAGCCTTCCTGGTAGTGGAATAGTCTTACAAGTGGTGACACATCTATCACATTAGTGACCTTCTCTTGTACAGATCACTGCATGCTTATGGATGAGCTAGCTATTTTGGCTAAGTTTACAATAGGTTAGTCCTACCTCCCTCAAAATGGATAAATGAACATCACTCATCGCACACACTAGTCCATGATAGACTTCCATTCAGTCAGGATAGTTATGAGTTGTTGTTGAACCTTGCTCAGTTTCTCATGAGGTTTGATTGCTACAACTATGATAGTCAAATTTATTATAAAACTCTCCTTTGCCATCCTACATCTCTGATATAATGGAATGGATCACATTACCACTAGTTTTGCAATGATACAAGTGCTTCCTCTATGCATTTCATCATACACATACATGCATTGCATCCATATTATTTATATTAGTCATTTTAGTTGACCCCATGCATTCTCTACTCTACATCCTATTAGATTCATCCATCTACATCACATCATTTTTTATTACTCCTAGTCTACATTAATATCATACTACCACATGCATACATATTCTTCCATATTACATTCACCTACCATATCTTACATTATACATACACATAATCCTAAGCTATGCATTCATCCACACAAAATCATAACACATGTAAATAAAGTCATAAATAAAAACATATATGTATATATATCATGTCATCAATACCCTTGGGCTACAAAATTGAGTGTATATAACATACATCTGTGGTTGGCCTCCTAGCCACCACCTCACTCTACAACACTAACAGGTCATCTCATCCCTACTACCCACTAGGAGTCTCTCCACTCTCCTCCTATGCCATCATCACCACCTCTACCCTCTACTCCTCGACCACCCTACTCGACTCTGGGGTAGCTCCCACCACCTATGATACTATTGGTGCTACCATCCTCTGCTCTATCAACACTATATATGGGTATTATGACTCTATCATGAGTGTGTTTGCGATTATGATCTCGACCTTGTCTATGACCCTATGTACTCTGAGATCATAGACCATATGATACCAATGCAATCTCACATTGTACCCTCATTGATGCCTCCTCTACATACCTCCCTAACAAGTCTATATTTGCTCATTATAAATGATCCACCTCAGCCCTCAGGCCTATCACCTCAACCATGGCCTGCTCACCTACTATCCTAACATGATCTACCTCCTCTTGCACCTATTGATATCTCTCTATCTCCTCATGTAGGTATGCTACCTCCACCTCATGTGTAGCTCACATTACATTAGTATCTACCTGTGCTCATTGTACACTCTCTTATAGCATTATAATATTTGATCTCACTCTCTCCTCTAAGGCCATGGTCTCCTATACCTGGCATTATAGCTCTCCCACACACTCTATGTGACTCACCCACTCTATGCTCTCATCCTCACACTCTCTATAATCTCTTCAATGGCTCACTCTACTACAAGTTGTGCCCTCACCCCATATCTCTCTATGACCAACTCCCCCACCTCCCTCATGGCTATTACTAGCCTCTCCTCTACCCTCTATCTCTCCTCCACCAATATCCCCCTATCAATAGCCCAATCTATCTCAGATTCACTCAATCTCCCCTCTAAATCTTGCACTCTTCCCTATAGTATTGCCAACTCATCATGGGCATCTAACACATCCTAAATATCAAATATCACATCTGGTATAGATCCCTCTCCTCCTCCTCCATCACCATTACTCCATCCAATGGTTGGCTCTCACCACCCTCCTATCACTCTAGTGACCTAACCCTAGGAGATCCCACTATATCATCTAGTACTAATCCTCCTACCTCCTCCTCCATCGGCACAACCTCATCTAATGGTTGGCCTCCACTACTCACCTATCGCTCTGGTGACCCAACTATAGGAACTCCCACCCCATCATCCTGATGTCACCTCTATCATCAAAGAGGCTCCTCCATCTCCTCCTCTGACTCTATATCTGGTATAGGTACAACTCCTCTAGGTACCTATCCACCAACTATAGGTAATCCTACCATTAGATCCACCCATCCATCTATCACCTCGACTCCTGGCTACCACCTCTATGTCACCCACCATATATCATACTCTAGGAGTCATCCTTACATCATCCACATCTAGGATAACCATCGATGGATCCCTTGACACATCTAAGGGAGGCACTATAGGTCATACTCCCTACTCTCCATCCCTCCTTTGTATCATGATAGGTAGATCTGGTCACCCCTATCATAATCTAAACTATCATATCACTCTACTAAATGGGAAGTACTCCACCTATCATTGATATCACCCCACTACCCATCTCCCTTAATGGATCTTCCCTAACTACTCCTCATCCTCATCCCATACAACCCCACCCTTCTAGGGTCTCCATAGGATATGCTTAGGATGTAACCTATCTAGCATCCCTCTCCAAAATAGACCATCTCCCTCATGCCCCCTCTTCACCCTCTTCTCCATATCCGTATGCCACCTCAAGGTATAGGGTATAAAGTCTCCCATCAATGCATGCACCTCGTAAGGCAATAATGATGGTCGCTCCATCATGATATGCTCCCATACCCACACCTATAATAATGGGCTAACACTCAAGCCAAATCACCCTACCCTCACCATCTTGTATAACTCTCTGTACACCTATGCTAGTAATATGGGTGCCCATGCAAACACCACCTCATGCTCCACCATATCACACACTATGCCCATCATATTCTAGGGGAATTTCACCCTTGAACTATCTGGTAGAGCATAGCTCACTATCATGAGCATTGCCATACAATGGTGGTTAGACAACATCTCATTCTTCCAATAATGCTCATAATCTACCCCCTTCTCATGTTGTACCTCTCTCCACCTATCACCAAATGTCCATTATAATATATCATTTTGTACACCATATCCTACCACTCTCACTATCACACCATCTATCGATAACTTATATATCCTGTATATATCCTCTAGCGTGATCATCATCTCCCCTATTGGGAGATGGAAGGTGTTCCTATCTGGGTCCCACCTCTCACATAATGTTGATATATAAGCCCTATTGGCATGCACACTCTACAACTCCCATAGGCCCTTAATCCACATATTGCCCATCCACTTCCCATCTTCTTCTATCCACTTATCCCCTAGGGTATCTCTCAAAGTTCGCATGTGATGTCGTGACTCAATCTTCTTCACCTGCTTTCATTCCAACACATCACACAAATTGCTCATCAGTTTTACATGTATATAAATTCATTATCATTTTTACATGAAAACATTCATCACATACACACATCATTCATCACATATCATGCATCACAAAATAAAAAAATTGGTTCACACATGTGTGAACCTTCCAAGGAGGGCATTTTTGGATACCCATTATGCCCTTTCATGGTGAAATTTTGCTCAAAATCCAAAAATAGGACATTTAATGTGTACAAAACACTCAGTCAACCTCATAGTCAAAAAAAAAAAAAAAAAAAAAATTTTTTGGATACCCATTTTATATAAAAATATTATAAATTTCACAAACAACACACCATTCATGCAACAAAATAAATTCAACTCTCATACACATGCCACATGCCACACTAGTCAAACATCACAATCCAATGGTCAAAATAGAAAACAAACAATATTTTTGGATACCCATTTGGCCATTTTCACACTTTGTGCACACATTTCAATCAAACACAACATGCACTCATTCATTCACACTCAAACATGCATTTTTATACTTTTCAAAAATTTATGTAAATCAAATAGTTTGGGTTTCATGCACTTACTGGTGGTATACCACTCTCACCACTCATGCTCACACATCTCCCCACCATCTCAACTCTAGCTTGATATTTTGGTAGTGCTCCACTTCACAAATTCTCTCTCACTCCTCTCCTCCCAAATTTGCACAACACAAATGATGCTCGCACGTGTGAAAGAGGGTTTTATTCCTCAAAATTTATAGGTTTGCACCCACACGTGTGAACCTAATTCACACACTACTATGTGAACCAACCCTCACCACATCATCTTCACTTTTTTCTAACTTTTTTAGATTCCTCTTCCATTTCCATCCCTGTTTTCCTCATTTTTCTACTTTTTATCACCATCATCTTCTTTCAATCGACTCATCACCACTTTTCATCCACTCCATTTTTGATTCCTCACTTGAGGGGGTATTCATACAAAAATCCACTTTGCATGTGATCAAACAACCAAACATCCAATCATGGGTATTACATCTGTCTAAGAAATTTTTTGTTGAATATTATCTCAACATAAATCCAATCCCAATCAAACATTTTCTAAATCATGAGAGCCATGCACCAAATGGACACATCTTGATTCCATTATTTATAGTGGCACATAGACCACATTCTGAATGTTACACCTGATATGCCCTCACCACATAACTCTAATGGTTTGACAAATGTCATCATGCACTCATCAATCAATCAAAAGCAAAAATTTGAAAAGGCATTTGTTCTATTCATAATTGGAACATCTTGCATTGATCACAAGAACAAAGTAATCTTAAGTTTCTCCCAAAAGCACCTAGTACGATATTGCAAAATGTTGTACTAAATCAGTAAATCACTTGTTTCATCATCATGTTTCTTTTGTAATCATCCACATTCATTCATCCATAAATTCTTCATCTTTCTAATCACTTCATCACCTTCTTCTATCATATTTTTGTACTAAACCATGTTTTACACAACATAGTACAAAAAGGGGTAAATGTAGACACCTAAAAGTCATACATAATCACTTATAGTCACCTGTAGGTATGCGTAGTCACATGTAGGCATGTGTAGTCACTCGTAGTCATCTATAGTCATGTGTAGTCACTTGTAGTCGTAAAACCTACAAAACTACACTAATCATACCCAAAACACCTCCTATTCATGAAAGGGCTATCTATAAGCCCCTTTAGGCCATCTAAGCCCTTTCCTACACCTAATCATGGTCCCCATGCGACCATCTCCTCCAAAAACCCTAATCATGGTAATTCTAATTCTATTTTGAAAGTCACTTTATCACTAAAGTGTACTTTATGGCCTAAACATGTTTAATTAGGGTTAAATCAAGATTAACCTTAATTCTATCCTCACACATGTGTGCACCCACCATTTAGTTAGGATATTTCCAAAATATGCCTAACCTAACCTCAAACTAACCTAGGATTTATCTAATCAGGGTTAACCTTAACCCTTGCTCACACATGTGTGCACCTAGGATATTTCTTCAGGGCACATGAAGGAATGACTCACATTCCACTTCATCACCCTAACCTCACCATGGTAGAACCTAACCTAGGGTTTATGCCACCTCACAAAGGACACCTCACCCCCTAGCCTTGGCCCACTCTATAAATAGATGGCCATTTTCACCATGAAACTCTCTCTCACCCTTTTGGCTTACTTACCAAAACTCTACAAAAATCACTCTAGAACCTCTTCCATCACTTCAACATCCATCATACATCAAGTTACAGTGCTAGAAGATCATCTAGATAGAAATCAATAGAAATAGTCAACTATAATAAGGTTCGCACACCATCATGCGAACCCGAGTAGAGGTTCACACACCACCATGCAAACTTGGTCTACAACAACCCTACAGCTATAGAATAGGTAGGTATCTGTTGTTTACAATTTCTACAGCTTCATTTCCAGTTTTTAGCATGTTTTATTTCATTTCAAGGTCATTTTTGTCTATATAAACATGGGATCTGATCTATGACAGGTCCCCAAACATACTAATCCATTTTTGTAGGCCCAAATAGGTATACAAGACATCTCCAAGCATCCAAGTGGTGGCACACATGCAAAGAAGCCCACCTACATTGAGGGCACCAAAAAGCATCAACAAATGCACCTACATTCATATTGAAAAGAGAGGGAAATATTTCTTGAGAGAAAGTCCATTTTGTAACCCCTTTTTGAAATCAATAAAAAGAGCATTTAGCATATATTTCATTAGTTTTGAAATTGGTGTTCACTTTTCGTGTGTTATAGTTGGTTGAGAGTGGTATCGACGATGTGAACCTTGAAGCTTCCTAGGATGTATAAGGAGGGTGTTGGTGGAGGAAGACCATATACTTTTTAAAAAAGTGTAACCTTGTTCATGGTGTGATATAAAGTATTATACCATCATTCAACTAGAGGAACCTATTTAGTCCATTATGTAGGATATTTCGATGCAAAGCAATGGAGGTAGGTTTCTAAGTGCTTGTTAACAAATTTTGTTTGGCCATTAGTCTAAGGGTGATAGTTCAAAATCAAATTTAGTTGAGTTCTCTACAAGTTATACAATTATTACCAAAAATGATTGGGAAAAGTAGGATTCCTATTTGACACAATAGATTTGGGTATTCCATGAAGGCACAAATGGAGTCTAAAAAGATATGAGCAACTACAGAGGCAGTGTAAGGATGGATTAAGGAACAAAAAAAAGCATACTTTGTGAGAATGACTTATTTTCTTCTTGATTTAGGTAAACCTTCAATGAAATCCATAGAAATATTAGCCCACACATGCTCATGAATTGGCAAGGGCTAAAGGGTTATTGGGGAAAATATAGTTTTACCTTTCATCCTTTGGCACCTATCACATTCTATCATAAAAGCTTGAATATCCCTTTTTATTCCATTCCAAAAGAAAGTACATTTAGTCCTTTTATAAGTTTTAGAAACCCAAAATATCTTGTTGTTGGTGAAGCATGAATTTCTTGCAAGATGAGTTATTGTATATATGAATCTCGAGGAATAACAAGTTGGTCATGATAGCTCAAGTCTTGATAATCTCAAGTGTATCCGAGGCATGAGTTGGGATCTACTTGGATCTTGTGGATCAAAGCTTACAAACAAGAATCCTTGGTCATTTCTTCTTTGAGATGATTGATCCATTGAGGAAGTGGTATAGATATAGCATTTAACATACCATGATCTTCATATTGTCAAGATAGTGCATCGACCACTACATTCTCCTTTACTTTTTTATATGTGATTTCATAATCATAGATAGCCCAACAATTTAGATACCCCCTTTGTTATTCTGGTGTGGCTACTCATTGTTCCAAAAAATATTTAAAGCTTTAATGGTCGATTTTTATTGAAAAGTTATGCCCAATGAGATATAACCTCTAATGGTTAACAACATGTAAAATGGCTAGCATATCCTTTTCAAAAGGGGATTTGCCCAAGTTTTGGCTTGATAGTGCTCTACTGGTGAAATCCAATGGTCTTCCTTCTTACATCAAAATTACCCTAGTTTCATTTCCATATGTATCATTTTCAATTACAAATGGTTTAAAAAAATTAGGCATTGCCAACTAGAGTGGTTATCATAGCTTGATTTAATTTCTTGAAATATTGCTCCATTGGTTATGACCAAATAAATAAATTATTTCTCGACATGGCTATTAAAGGAGTTGCTATCTTTCCATAGTTTTGGATAAATTTTAGGTAATACGTGACGAGTCCTAAGAGTCCTCAAAGTCCCTTAAGGGTATGAGATCTTGTCCAATTTTGAATATCTTGAATCTTTTTAGGATCTACTTTAACTCCATCTTTGTAGACAATGTGACCCAAATACTCTACTTTTTGAAAACCAAAAGAACACTTGGATTGATTGGAATAAAGTTGATTCTTGAAAAAAAGTTGCAAGGTTTGATACAAATGTTGGAGATGCTCCTCCTAAGTATGATTGTAAATTAGAATATCATCAAAGAATACTTAGAATAAATTTGCAAAGGAAGGGCCAAAAAAAGGATTTCATCAAACTTTGAAAAGTGGAAGGAAAATTGGTCAAAACAAATGGCATAATCAAGAATTTGTAATGCCCTTCATGAGTCCTAAAATTAATTTTAGGAATGTCATCTTCCTTGATTCGAATTTGATGGTATCTTGACCAAAAATCTAATTTTGAGAAAAACTGGACTTTATGCAACTCATCTAACAACTCATCAATTATCAAAATGGGAAATTTATCTTTAAAAGTTATTTTATTGAGTTCTCTAAAATCCACACATAAATTCCAAGACCTATTTATTTTCAATACCAACAACATTGAGAAAGAATAGGGACTAACATTGGGGTGATAACCCCTATAGTGAGCAGTTCCTACATTATCTTCTCGCTTTTTTAATTTTGGACATATGGATTCTTGTAAGGGTAGACATTTAGAGGAAGAATACTAGGAATAACCTAAATTACATAGTCATGTGTACAACAAGGGGATCATCATTTAGGTTCCTCAAAGACTGTGGTATGTCTTTGCAATAAAAATTGTAATTCCTTCCGATGGTCTTTGTTCCCATAACTTGAAGCTTGTATAGCAAATAGTTGGGTCACAACTCCAAGGGATGGATTTTTTAACAATTTATCCATCCTATGAGATGAAACAAGTTGAGTAACCTCGACCCTCATTCCCTGTAAAGTGCACTTGGTTCTTTGTTTACTGAATTTCATCCACAACTCCAAAAAATACCACAATACTAGGCCCAACAGTCTAAGCCACTGTGCTTACAAAATAACATCACATCCACCTAGGGGTAAGGCAAACATATCCACCTTAAGATTATATTCCTCTATTTATACCTTGATATTTTTACACTTTCCTTTGCAAGGCGAAGTTACTCCATTGGTAATCATGACTTTAAAGGAATTACAAGTATTTATATAGCAATTTCCCTATTTTTCCACTCTTGGATCAATAGAGTTATGTATGCTTTCAAAGTCAATAATAATTATTACTCATTGTCCTTTGAAGTATCCCAACACCTACATGGTTTGGGAAGTTGAGATACCTACTAAGGTATGACCTAAAATTTTTAGTTGGGTTTCATCAGGGGCATCTATATGTTCTATGTGTTCCTCTTCTTGATGATCCTCTTCTACCTCTAGAGATTCTATGGTTGTTGCATCCACATCCAACAAATACAACTTTTGGTGCACACATTTATATCCTAGAAAATACTTCTCATCATAATTATAACGTAGCCCTTGAACTTTTTGGTATTCATATCTTCTTGTGTCATGTTAGGTACCTAAGATAGGTACTTAATAATTTAATATAATGGTATGAGCCATAAATGAATTATTGGCTAATGTAAGGAAGGCCACATGTCAAATTAGAAATAGGTAGGAGAATAATGTCATAGAATCATTTATGTAACTGTCAAGGAATATTGTCATATTATTATGCACTTTTTAACTCATGGAAGGTGAACCATCACACTCCTATATAAAGAGAGATGTACCCATTGTAAAGGGGGTCATATATGAAGTATTCTTATAGAAGTCTTGGCTCATGGAGCTAGAGATTTTATGGAGTGGCTTCATTTCAATAAGAAGCATTGTATGGTGTTGCCCTATCTGAAGGGTATGATCAATCTCTATTTTATTATGTGGATTGTTATTATGAAATTTATTTGTGGACTCTTGTAATGTTTTTGCATATTGGTGAATTATTTATTGTCAATGAGAAGATAGGTTCATAAATTTTGGTATCAAATCAGTGATTATGGCAATGGGGTTGTTTTTGTTGACCTAGGGCACATTTTTCATAAAAATATCATATTTTGTGGGAGCCATATCCTTTCTTTTAGAAGCCATTTTTAGAAGGTTTTTACATCATTACGTAGATCTATTTGAGTACTTAAAAAATGGCTACTCATTTGTTAAATTCTAATAAGCATTGAGATGGCTATTTGAAGTTGAGAAATTTATGTTGTATTCCAAATATTGAACATTGGAAGATGTGGTTGGAAGCCTGAGATTGAGAGAATGTTGGATGAAGTGAGAACATGGGCTGGTGAGATGTTTGAGCCTATAAGAATGAGTTGTCATGTGAATAATGAGAAAAATCATTGAAGTGAATTCATGAGCTAATATAGGACGTAGTTATGAGAAGAAGCAGGGATGAATCCAAATGACAATAGTTTTAAGCCGTGAAGTGTAGAAAGAATTCAAATAATCTCTGGAAGCAAACTAGTCAGATAGTCATAATGCTTATTGGAAGCAAGAAAAGTGTATAACATTTACCAAAAGTGATTAGAGCGTATAATGTTTACTGGAAGCAATTAGAGCATATCATATTTAGTTAGAATTCTCTTAATATTATTTGAAGTGAGACATGGCAACAATTAAGGTAAAGTCTCAAAATTTTAAGATTATTAAGGGCACATTTTGTTATGAGTTATTTTTGGGCACTTTATTACTTTTATTAAATTTGAGATTTATAAGGATTTAATGATAAATTTGGAGATATATGACTTAAAAATAATTATTATGGAATGAATTAATGAATGGGAGATATAAGGAAATTAAACATTGGAAATTTGAATTGAAGATTAAATTAATTGAAGGTTGGGTTACAGTGAAATTTGAAAGTGAATTAAAATTTTGGGAGATATAATAAGAAACTTAAAATTGATTATTTGATGAAATTGATTTTAAGATTGATTGTGAAAACTAATTATGAGAATTAGGGAGACAAATAAAAATTGAAATTTGAAATTGGAATTTGATAAAAGAGGGAAGAATTTGAAATGAAAACTTTGGGAGTTGTAAGAAGTGAAAAGTAAAGTTAAAGAATTTATTGATTTGAAGAATAATAAGAAGAAGGAATTTAAAAGAGCTACATTATGGCTAGAAAGCAAGGAAAAAGGAATATTCAAAATGAAGAAAAATGAAAAATTCAAGAATCATTTACAAATTGTTTAAAAAGAAAGACAACATGTAACAACATAATTGATGTAGCATATACAATTAATTCAAAGAGAAGCAAAAATTATAATTCTTATGATTCTTAAATGATGTAAAAATGATTAAAATGAAGATGATAATGAAAATAAATTAGATTGCAGAACAACAATGACATTCAAGGCATCAAGAAAAGTTGCAAAATCAAGAAATATTTTTTTTGTTCCTATAAGAGTCTATCCAAAATATAGAAAATTAAATTACACTCAAAGGTGTGAATAGTGCAATAAGTATGGACATAAAGCTAAATATTATTGGGATCTTGTTCATTGTAAAAATTGTGGGAGCCATAATCATACCCACAAAACTTGTTGGTACAAAGGAAATGGTGTTCATGAATGGAGCACTATAAAAGGTATCTTAATGATGGTATTAGATGAAATTATTAAACAAATCATTGCAAAATCGACTATGGAAATAATCCAAATAGTTACAAATATAACTTTGGTACCACCAACAGGATCATAGGATAAAGACAAGATGAAGATTGAAGACTAAAAGTCTTCACACCAAATAATGTAATACAAGGTGGTGTTAGCAATATTATATTATTTGGTGATGTTGAGTACTATTGTAAATATTTAGTTTAGGGAGTGTGTTTAATATTTGTCTAAAGTATATGTCAAAGTGTGAAGAGTATTTATGTGTTTTGTAATTAAGTGTGAAAGGTGTCAAGTGTGCAAGTGAAGAGTCATAAGTGTTAGGTGTCAAATATAAAAGTGAAGAGTCATATGAGATGTATCAAGATATGAAGTAGGAGGTTATGTAATCATGAGAGGCTTTGTCATAATGTGAGGCATGTGAAATGTTGCATCTCCCATGAGTTTGAGGAGAGCAATAGTTAAGAGTATTAAAGAGTCATTTATAAGGTTATATATTGGAGATAAATCTCCATGCTATGTAATCAATTGAACGATTTATGTAATGAGTCTTATTATTTAATAAAATTTTATTTATGAATGTAATAAAGCATTTTTTTTGTGAAATATTTTTTAATGTGATTTTAGATGAGTTTTTTTATTCTAAAGAAATTTACCAGTGAGATCTTTAGGCATATTTACCAACAACTTCATATATATTAAACAAGGTATTCTTTGGACAAGTGATATTTGTTCGTCCTTCTTACCCTGTAGTCTGAACACCATGTGTTCTACTTTTATTTCTTCTTTTAATCATTCTCATTAGATACCATCCTTTCTAGGTCCTTTTGTATGACTTGGATTACCACATGCAAGTATTTATGGTCACTCTTTGAATATGAATCTCTATAGTAACTCAATACTACTGTTATCCACCTGGCTTTACTTTCTAGATTGATGGATCTGGTAGTCTACTTTCATCTCTTTTTTATATCTCGGTAGCAACCCTTACAAGAACCACCATATTTGCAACCCATATGTTGGTGTGACTTCCATTTATTAATGAGACCCTTAAGTATAATTTTTTAGGATTTAACATCTTTGTCCTTTTTTTTCTTTATCGCATAGATTTCTTTGATGATCTCAATATCATCCTCAAGTAGTTTAAATTATTTGATTAATTCAGTCATCAAATATTCCCATGTGGTGAAAAGATTTGTCCTATCTCTCTTCAGGTTATAATCCATTGTGGTTCCTTACAATGTTGTTGGAAATAGCCTCAACCAATATCCTTCATAATCCACTCCTTTTTCTTACCATATCATCATGCAAATCCCAATATGGCATTCTAGGTCCTCCTTCCCATCATCCAAAAATTGTGGGCATTTTTTCTTGACTGTTGTTGCTACAATATTGGCCATAGTTCATCATTGGTGGTTGATTATCTTGACTCCTTACTTTATCACTTCAAAGTTCCTCCCTTGGTACTTCTTCACCTTGCATGTCCTAACTATAAAATAATCTTTGACCAAATTCTAGTCCATCCACACTTCATGACCTCCTTTGTAAATATATGAGCATTGGTTTTAGTCTCCTTGCCCATGCACTCTCTTGTGGTTGTCCTTATGCCTAACTCTTGTTCTTTGTACCAATTGGCAAACTCCCCTACTCCTGTGTCTATGATACCAACTATTCAACCTCATCTCCTTACACACTCTTCATGTTGGTTCCTCCATTTGAACATTCTTCATGGTCCCACATTTGTTTGCTCATGCTTTACCTCATACTTATTTTGTTGTTAGAAATCATGTCCATGATATTTCATGTGATTCATTTGGACTATCCTCATCTTAAGGAATCCATACATATTCAACTTCTATTTTTTCAGGTTCTATCTCATGTGACTACAATACTTGATTGGAAATATTTGGATCTCCACTTTTCTCAACATGACATAGTTGGGCAATTATTTGATTCATCCCCACAAGATTTTAATTTCTTTTATGATCTCATCTCCCAAGTCCTCATTGTAAGTAATCTATCATTCACTTCTCCACATATCACATATGTTGGTTTGACTTCAAACTACAATGACAATAATTCCAAATGTAGCATGATGGTGAATATACCAATGATGGAGTAATAGAATGATAGATTTAAAGGTCAAGCAAGCCTGTAGTCAAAGCAATTTTATGATAATTTATTTATACTTGAACAAAAATCAATTGACATGCAATTATATGACAGTCAAGTGTTAAGCACTTGTATGATAGGTTTGGTGTTCACTTGTATGACAAGAACTTGTATGACAATTAACTGCTCACTTGTATAGCACATAGCAAGTAACTTATATGACTATCACTTGTATGATAGTTCACTCACTTGAATGATACTGTTTAATCCACTTGTATAATGCTTAAATGGAGGAACAAAATGATATATTTAGAGGCCAAGCAAGAGAACATTCAATACAAATTTATGATGACTTATTTCTCACTTGAATGATAATTAAATTACATATAATTGTACGACAATCAAGTGTCAAGTACCTATATGACAGGTTTGGTCTTCTTCACTTGCATGGAAAGGACTTGTATGATAAATAACAACTCGCTTATATGGCACATAGTAAGTGACTTATATGGTAGTCACTTGTATGATAGTTCACTTAATTGAATGGCAATATGCAATCCACTTGTACATGACTCCATTTGTATGGCAACTCTTGTACAATGCTTTGGACTACAACATCCTTGTACAATGATTTGGCTGCAACTCTTCCACACCTACACACAAAAATTGATACACACAATCTACTAGACTACCAACAACAAGAATATCACATAGAACACATATATCACATTGATGAAAGATGAATCATCATTGCATTACTTATCTTGTATGACATATACATTACAGAACATTTGCCTTGGAAATACAATGCAACAATGGATACATAGACTATACCATTCTATATTGGTAGGTACCTAAGGATATGAATGTGGGGATATGATATACTATAATATCTGTTGTGGTTGCTCCACAACGTACCCCAAAATTGGAGACCCACCTTTTTTGTATGTTTTCCAAGAAGACCGAAGTGGCCCATATGCTAACGATCAAAGAAAAAGCAAAACACTACAAGGAGAAAAAAGTGTCACGAAATCGCGACATGTTGCATTTTCACGGTCCAAAGCAAAGGGAGAGAGTAAGGAGGAAAAAGTGTCATGATATCACGACATGTTGCATCGTCATGGCCAAAAGAGAAAAAGTGTCATGATATCGCAACATGTTGCATCGTCGCAGCAAAAGGAGGAAAAAGTGTCACGATATCGCGACATGTTGCATCGTCACGGCCAAAAGAGAAAAAGTGTCACGATATCACGACATGTTGCATTGTCATGGCCAAAAGAGAAAAAGTGTCATGATATCGCGACATGTTGCATCGTCGCGGCCAAAAGAGAAAAAGTGTCACGATATCGCGACATGTTGCATCGTCGCGGCCAAAAGAGAAAAAGTGTCATGATATCGTGACATGTTGCATCATCATGGCCAAAAGAGAAAAAGTGTCATGATATCGCGACATGTTGCATTGTCACGGCCAAAAGAGAAAAAGTGTCGCGATATCGCGACATGTTGCATCGTCACGGCCAAAGGAGGAAAAAGTGTCGTGATATCACGACATGTTGCATCGTCACGGCCAAAAGAGAAAAAGTGTCACGATATCGCGACATGTTGCATCGTCGCGGCCAAAAGAGAAAAAGTGTCGCGATATCGCGAGATGTTGCATTTTCATGGCCAAAAGAGGAAAGTGTCGTGATATCGCGACATGTTGCATTTTTGCGGCCAAAAGAGAAAAATAAAAAGTGTCGCGATATCGCGACATGTTGCATTTTTGCAATCGAAAGCAAAGAGAAAAGCAGGGAGGAAAAAGTGTCGCGATATCGCAACATGTTGCATTTTTGCCAAGGGAACAGAGTAGTTGACAGTGTGTCTGATATTAGTGATGAACACTAGGATAGTGAAACTGAAGACTGCATAGTGACGTGGACATAAGGACAAAATCCAATGAATAAGACAAAATGTTACATAAGGAATCTTTAATGATTTGAAATCATTTAAGATGGTCATTACACACGAAAGGAAACGAACACAAGCCCATGTGGAGAAAATGAAACGAAGGGCCACAAAATAGAAACGAAAAGTTTTTTTTTGGAAACCAAAACACATGCATGCACAAGGGAAGGTGAAATGAACAGCCATTGGAAAATGAAACGAAAAGCTTCCTGAAAAGTTTTAAATACACTAGGCAAGGATGTTTTGAGGGGTTGGAAATTGCTGCGAGCAAAGTTGCATATTTGAAGGCAAGAGGGCCATTCTAGATCTGTTTGAGTCATTTTTCTTCCATGAACTGGTTTGGGAAAACCAAAAATTCTGCTATTGTAAAATGACACATTTTTAATGTAGAAGTTTTCAAAAATTTACATCTTGTGGGCAAGAAAGAAGGAGATTCTCTTTGCATGCTATGGATTTAATGTCTATTTCTTTTCTCTTTTTCAGATTTCGAGTTTGTAGATGGAGTTAATGCAAGTTTGCTTGGTTGCTTCATGTGAATGCTTGAACCTAAAGTTTATTTTAAACCCTAGGAACCAACACTTAGTCTATGGGGATTGTGATTGTTTTGCAAGTCCAATAGGTTAGGTTGCATGCAGGGAAACCTCACATCTTCAGTTTTGTTGAAATAGAATAGCATCATACTGAATGCATTTTATTTTTCAGTTTTCTGCATTTCATTTTCATTTTTCTGCATTTTATTTTTCCAGAAATTTTAACTTATTTTAAATTTTTAGGCATTAAAATAAACATTTAAAAAATTTCAAAATCCAAAAACAATTCCACCATTGCCCCTTGTTTACAGTTACTTGCAATCACTAAGGTGTTCCAAGCATTTAAATTGAATATCTTTATTTGAGATTACTAATACACATATGCAAATGCTAATATAGCGGAGACCTTGGAGAAGTTGGTTGTTTAACTTCTTTGCAAGAGGGGATTTGGAACCCAAATCCTAAGGGAGAGTGTACTTTCACAATTGGGTGAAAATACCACTCAACAATATCGTATATGGGTATTATGACATGGATCACACATAAAATATAATAATCTAGAACATAGTGCCATATTATAATATTATGCACTTTGTAACTCATGGAAGGTGAATCACCACATGGGTGACCTTATAACTCATGGAAGGTGAACCATGATATTCTTGTATAAAGAGAGATGTACCCCTAGTTCTAGAAGTAAGTCATATCAAGAATTATTTGTGATATTCTTGGCTTGTGGAGCAGATATTGGAGAGATTCCTTTCTTAAGGAGTAATATTTGGTGTTTCCCTACCTCAAGGGTATTATCTATCTCTATTTTTTTGTAAAATATTATTTGTGGATGGATGTTTTATGCATATTGGTGAATGATTTATGAACCTCTATTATCATAAACAATAAATCATTCACCAGTATGCATAAATATAAAACATGCATCCACAATAAAAATCCACACAATAAAATAGAGATAGATAATACCCTTGAGGTAGGGCAACACCAAATATTACTCCTTAAGGAAGGAATCACTCCAATCTCCACTCCATGAGCCAATACTATTACAAATAATGCTTGATATGACTTACTTCTACAATTTGGGGTACATCTCTATTTATACAAGAATGTGATGTTTCACCTTCCATGAGTTAAAAGGTCACCCATGTGGTTATTTACCTTCCATGAATTACAAATTGCATAATATTATAACATGGCACTATGCTATATATTATTATAATTTTATGTGTGACCCATGCCATAATACCCATATGCAATATTATTTTCCCACATTTCTATCCCTATGTACCTAATATTTCACCCCCTTGCAAAAAATATTTCATCTTTGAAATATAAGAAGAAACTAAATAATAATCTTCTAAATGATGCTCACAATTGGTACCAATCTTGATAATCCTTCCATATAAATACAATCTTGATTGGTTGTAATTTATGATGATTTCAAGCTACCTTTGTACCATTTGAATACCCATAGTTTTTTCTCCTATGGCTCCATGTATGTCCATTGTAGTTTTTGGTTGCTCTATGCCCTATTTGATATTCTCACAATGACACTGAGAGGGGGGGTGAATCAGTGTAACTACTTAAAAACTTAAATCTGCAACTTTTAAAACTAATGATGCAAGCTTGAAACTAGATAAAGCAAGTATCACACAAGAGCATCACACAACACAAAATTTTACGAGGTTCACCGATGTGGCTACTCCTCAAAGAATGACTGTTTGGACTTCAATCCAAATCCAGTCTTTGCAAGGATTCAATATTTACAATCGTTTACCAGCACCCACTGGAAGGAGCACCAACCCCTGATTTATCTGCTGCAACAGATAGGAGCACCAACCCCTTTATCCAAGCACCAACTTGGATTTCTATTTTGCAAGATAAATGGACATAAAAATGCCTTCTCTTTTGCAAGACCCTTATTGGTCTATAGCACATACAAAAATCTCACAGAAGCATAGAGAGAATTGTTAGAGACTCAATATCTTCGATTTACTCTAAAACCTTTCTCTTGAATATTCAATAGAATTGCAGGTTTTTATTCAAGGTTGTTTTCTTACGGCACCCTTGCTTATCGAGACCTTTTAAAAATGCACAAAAAAAATACAGTCGCAGTAACCTTCTCACTATGCCAATTCGATCCTTTTATACTTGAGTTCTTCGAACGGCTCGAGTTTGAACGGTTTAACTTTTCCCTCCATTTTTTTATTGCATTCTCGGTTGTAATTGACGTGTCAAATCCTTCTAACCTGATCCGCCTTTTAGCCGCTTTCTTTCACGACATTTCTCGACGTTACGACACGGCCTTTTTCTCTGCACAGTCTGCATATTCTGATAGTCCTTCTCTGCAAATACTGACAACCCTTCTGCGCGTTTCGATGCTCTATTGTTTCTTCGAAATTGCTCTGTCTTCTCTGTTAAAAATTGTGTATTTTTATCTCCTATGATCAACTATTCCTTATGATATACGCAGCTGAAAAATGTCACTGCAATCGGTTCTCGATACAACGTCGCTTTCCTGTGAGTCTGCCACCTTTCCCAGTCATGCTTTGTTACGGCCCTGCACGTTCGCGTCTTAAATGCAATGCTTCGTAACTTACATTTTAACTTCAGTTAACTGCAGCATGAATTTCTCCTCTGCAATCTCACCATCTGTCACTTGGAACTGCAGATCTACTACGGTTAATTTTTCGTAGCGGCGTCTTTTTGACACTGTCGCAATGCATGTATCTTTGACTTTTTCTCGCCAAAACATTACCTGTCGCGATATCGCGGCGTTTTCCGCTTTGCTTACGTCATCCTCAACTTTGTCGCGATATCGCGACACTTTCGGCTTCTTGAGGCTTCTCTGGCAACTTGTCGCGATATCGCGACATTTTTTGTTTGTTGACGTCATCCTCTAAGATGTCGCGAAATCGCGACGTTTCTGGCTTCATGAGGCTTCTCTGGAAACATGTCGCGAAATCGTGACATTTTCTATCTTGTTGCGTCATCCGCTAAGGTGTCACGAAATCGTGACGTTTACGGCTTCATGAGGCTTCTCTGGAAACATGTCGCGAAATCGCGACATTTTTGTCTTGCTGACGTCATCTCTAAGGTGTCGCGAAATCATGACGTTTCTGGCTTGCAATGGCTCTTCGTTCACCCTGTCGCGAAATCGTGACACATTTTGTTTTTGCTGACGTCATCTTCATAGATGTCGCGAAATCGTGACGTTTTCGGCTTGCAGCGGCTTTTCGTTCACCCTATCGTGAAATCGCGACGCTTCTGGCATCCGTACAATTTTACTCCATGCAGCCGCGGAAAACCTTACATGTAGCGAAATCGCTACATCATTGTTGCCTTAGCATTTTTCTTTTCTGCTTGCTAGTGAAACTTCGACGTGCAGCGATATCGCTACACCTTTCCAACATGTGTTTCTAACCTGTAGCGAAATCGCTACACCTTCGCATTATGCACTTTCAACCTGTAGCGAAATCGCTACACCTCTGCATTATGCATTTTCAACCTGTAGCGAAATCGCTACACCTCTGCATTATGCATTTTCAACCTGTAGCGAAATCGCTACACCTCTGCATTATGCATTTTTAACCTGTAGCGAAATCGCTACACCTTTTTATCTTGCACTTTCAACTTGTAGCGAAATCGCTACATCTTTCTGCCTTGCAACTCGAAGTGTATCTAAGTCGCTGCACTTTTGTTCTTAGTGTTTCAAGCTTGTAGCGAAATCGCTACGCTTTTCTTACTTGGTGCTTTTTCTTTGCTTATGCTGGCGAAACTCAGATATGTAGCGAAATCGCTACAACTTCTTCATCAACTTTCTCTCTCCTCCCATATGTCGCGAAATCGTGACATTTTTCATCCTTGGTGCCTTTGCTTCAAACTTGTCACGAAATCGCGACAGTTTCTCGATTTGGCTTCGTTCCTTCCAGCATGTCGCGAAATCGTGACATTTTCCTTACATTCTCTCTCCTCCATAGTCGCGAAATCGCGACATTTTCCATTGCATCTTCTCTCTCCTCGGACATGTCACGAAATCGTGACAGTTTTCAATGCATTTTCTCTCTCCTCGGATATGTCGCGAAATCGCGACAGTTTTCAATGCATTTTCTCTCTCCTCGGATATGTCGCGAAATCGCGACAGGAAACATGTCGCGATATCGCGACAGTTTTCTTCCTTGTCTTTTTCTGCAAATTTTTGGATCTGGGTCCCCTCTGTTTTTCTTGAGATTTTTTGCACTTGATCTGATCGACCTCCGAGCTGCTTCAATTGCATCACTCCGTACTGTGTTGACAACAATTACAATCCTTTTGCCTTGCTTTTGCTGCACCTTGCTCAACAATCTCCCCCTTTGGAATTGTTGGCAACACTTTGTAGCCTTGCTCAAATTCTTCTCCCCCTTTGCCAATAATGCCAAAGGGCTGCTACGAACTCCCCACGAGTCTATGCACAACATTCTCAGGCATAAATAACTTGAATGCTCCCCCTGAGAATGTATTTCCCATAGCTAGTCAGTGCTTGGGAAGTGTGACTACTCCCAACTTCTTTCGAAGATATTCAAATACTTCCTTTGGTAAAGGTTTGGTGAATATATCAGCTACTTGCTCTGTAGTTGGAACAAAATCCAATTTAACCTCTCCTTATGCAACCTTATCCTTCAAGAAGTGATACCGGATTGCAATATGTTTGGTGCGGGAATGCATTACCGGATTCTTTGAAATGTTGATTGCACTAGTGTTGTCACATTGAAATGGGCTCATTGAAGTGAATGCCTAGATCTTTCAATGTTTGTCTCATCCATAGTATTTGTGTATAGCATGTAGTAGCTACAATGTATTCGGCCTCAGCTGTGGATAAAGATACTGATTCTTGCTTCTTACTGTGCCATGCAACCAATTTGTTTCCAAGAAAGAATGCTCCTCCACTTGTGCTTTTTCTGTCATCAATGCATCCTGCCCAATCAGCATCAGAGTATGCAAAGAGAGTGAAGTCTTTTCCTTTTGGATACCACAGCCCATACTCCATAGTACCTTTGAGATACCTAAAAATCCTTTTCACTTCTGTCACATGAGTCTCTTTTGGGCTAGCTCTGAAATCTTGCAACCATGCAAACGGCTTGTAAGATATCCGGTCTAGTGGTACGTCCAAATACGACGAGGCTCCCAATCATTGATCTGTACATTGTTTGATCAACATCCGGAGATTTATCATCCTTGCTCAACTTGCGGCTTGTTGTCATGGGGGTGCTCAACTGGTTTACTATCTTCCATAGTGAACTTTTTCAGCATTTCTTTCACATATTTAATTTGAGAGATAAAAATTCCTTTTTCTGTTTGATTAACTTGTAATCCAAGGAAATATGAAAGTTCACCTATCATAGACATTTCAAACTCCTTCTGCATTTTGTTTGCTATGTCTTTGCATGATTCATCATTGCTACTTCCAAAAATTATATCATCTACATAAACAACAAGAACAATGAAATTGCCATTTTCAGTTTTCACATATAAATTGCTATCCACCATACCTTTCTTGAATCCTTGCTTAGTGAGATAGTCTGTCCGGTCTTGCATACCAAGCTCTAGGTGCTTGTTTCAAGCCATACAATGCTTTCTTCGACTTGCAAACAAAGTCGGGATTATCACAAAGTTGAAAACCATCAGTCTGTTCAATATATACTTCTTCTTCAAGATTTCCATTCGGAAATGCTGATTTTACATCCATCCGATAAACCTTGAAATTCTTATGAACAGCTAAAGCCAAAAATAGTCTTATTGCTTCAAGTCTGGCCACGGGTGCAAAAGTTTCTTCAAAATCAATCCCCTCAACTTGGGCATATCCCTTACAGACTAATCTTGCTTTATTCCTTACCACCTGTCCATCTTCATTCAGTTTGTTTCTAAATATCCATTTAGTACCAATTATGTTTTTATTTTCGAGGCCTTGGTACTAATTCCCAGGTTTTGTTTTTCTCAATTTGATCTAGTTCTTCATTTCTTGCTTCCATCCGGCTTTCATCCGTGCTTGCTTCAATAATATTCTTGGGCTCAATCTTTGGATAACGAGAGAATAGTTATTTACTACTCTTCTTCTTGTCCGAATGCCAGCTTGTAGGGTCCCCAATAATCTGCTCTTTGGGATGATTTTTATGCCAACTGCACATTACGTATTTTCTATTTTCATCTCTTTCTAAGTCCTCCGAATCTGATTTCTGTCTCTCTTCTTTTTCTTGATCTTCATCTTCTTCAATAAATTCTTCATAGGTTGGGTAGTTTTCATTATTGCTGATTTCTTGTTTCCTGCCTTCATCAACCTTCACATCCGCACTCTCCACTATTTTCTTAAGTCTTTTGTTGTAGCATGTATAGGCTTTGCTTTTAGTTGAGTACCCAAGGAATATTCCTTCATCAACTCTGTCTTCAAACTTGCCAAGATTGCTTTCAGTTATTTTAATGTAACACTTGCTGCCGAACACTTTGAAGTACTTTGCTGTAGCCTTTTTGCCAAACCACGAGTTCATATGGTGTTTTGTTTTCATGCGGCCTCAACATACATCTATTCCGAATGTAGACTGCAGTATGAAATGCCTCTTTCCAGAATCTGTCGGCAATTTTGCTCTCTGTTAACATGGTTCTTGCCATGTCCTGCCAGTTCTGTTCTTTCTTTCAACTACTCCATTCTGTTGAGGTGTTCTTGCTACTGAGAACTGTCTTCTTATTCCATGTTTTTCACGAGAATTCAGCAAACTCATTTGAAATAAACTCTCCTCCTCTATCAGATCTCAAACATTTAATTTTTTTTCCAGATTGATTTTCAACAAGATTTTTGAAGGTTTTAAACATATCAAAGGCTTCTGACTTCTGTTTCAGAAAGAGTACCCATGTCATTATGGAAAAATCATCAATACACGGCATAAAATATTTGTATCCATTTATGCTTTCTGTCCTCATGGGACCACACAAATCAGTGTGAATCAGTTCTAGTGGCTTGCTTGTGAAGTACTCTTTTGCTTTGAAGGTAGATCTGGTTTGCTTCCCCTTTTGGCATGACTCACAAATGTTGTTTGATGGTTTGCCAATAGTGGGTATGTCTCTTACTGCTTTTTTCGAGCTGATTTTTACCAGATTATCAAAGCTTATGTGACCGAGTCTTTTATGCCACAGCCAGTTTTCTTCTTCCTGTCCAACTAAGCAAGCTCCCTCTGAAGTCTCCGAGAGAGTATACAAATTTCCAGAAGTTCTCAGTCCAGTGGCTATTAACTTTCCATTTGTTGTCTTTCTTACTTCACAGCCCTCCTTCTTGAAAATTACTTCATGACCTCTGTCACAAATCTGACTTACACTCAGTAGGTTATGTTTCAGTCCTACCACAAAAAGAACTTCCTTAGAGTTGATTTTACCGTCACTTAACTTAACCGATCCTTTACCCACTATCTTTGCTCCATCATTGTTTCCGAATTTCACAGAACCACCTTCGTATGTCTGTGGCTTATCAAACTTCTGTTTGTCTCCTGTCATGTGGTTGGAGCATCCACTGTCTAGAATCCGGGGAGCAGATTTATTACGTTCTTTGAGAGCTGTTTGAACGATCAGGGATTCTTTGTCTTTCTTCGGTTGTCCCTTTTCTTTCCACTGAGTTTTGACAGCATATCTGGTTACTTTCTTCACCTTCTCCCTTTCATTGTGCTGTGACTATTTTTTGGGAAATTTTCTGTTTTGTGTTGATCCAGTTGATCGAAACTTTCTTCCCTGGTATTTATTTCCTGCAAAAGAGCTACGACAATTCCTTGCAATATGGCCGAAGTTATGGCAGTTATAACATTCTACAGCATAATCTATCAGAGGTGAAAAATTATTTACTGCTAGTGAAATTTCTTTGTTCTATATTATATCTACAACTAGAAATTTTATGACCATATGCATTGCACTTAAAACAATAACCAGAAAAGGAACGAGTGTACCTAGGAAATGGATGTTGCCATGTGGAGGTAGGAGCCATGGGTCTTCTTCTTCTTTGATGAGAGACTTTGGTGAATCCATCATTTGCAGCACTCCTTTCGAGCTTGGATTTGTTGTTTTCTTTTGCATGATACGGTTTATCTTGATCAACTCTAATCTTGTCTTTATTATTTCTTGGATCTACTATTACTGACCTTTGAGTCCTTTGAGGTTTCTCCTTCATCAAAGCCCAAGCCAAACTTGATACCGGTGGGCCTTTGATTATTTAACATTTTGTTCGAGTTTCTCGAAGCTGTCTTCAAATTTTTGATGACGGCTCGGTTTTCGATTCATTTCTTCTAGTGCTGACCTTAATCCAACTATTTCCTCTTCCAGTTTATTGCTCTCATTTATTTTCACGGTCAGTTGAGCTTCAACATCTTCGAGACCTTTTCTTGTATTCTTCGGTTTGTACTTTCAAACTTATTATTACATTCTTTGGCCTCCTCAAATTTTCTTGTAATCTTTTTATTTCTTTTCCTTTCTGCACTTAACTCTTCAAGAGCGAGCAATTAACTCACCTTCCGGATCTATCTCAGCCTCATCTTCTAATTTTTCTTCACACTCCTGTGTTTCCTCGGTTGTTTGTTCTTCAAAAGCCATGAATAGGGCTTCACCGGTTTCTTCTTCGATTCCTCATTGGGGCTGTCTTCGAGAAGAATCGATATTACGGGAAATGAAACTCTTCTTCTTGAAGCTTCTTTTTCTAAACTGCGGTTTCTTTTTCCAGAAATTTCTTTATGGATATGTTCCTTCATCATTTTTATTTTTCTCCTTCATTGGGCATTTTGCTGCAAAGTGCCCGATGCCTCCACAGTTAAAACATTTGAACGGCAACTTACCTCTGTACTTTCCTTTTCCCTTTACTAATTTCCTAACAAAGTTTGCTTCATTTTCATCTGCAGATTCTTCTTCCTCTGACTCTTGTTTAGATTTTACATTTTTATGTGCTTGGAAGGTCTGCTTCTCTGTCGAGAGGGCTTAGTTTGTCCAATCCTCATTTCATAAGTACGTTAGAGAACCATGCATTTCATCCATACTTGAAAAAATTTAAATCTTTTGCTTCTTCTATGGCGAGAAACCTTTGCATCAAACCTTTTGTTGAGAGTTCTCGGTACCTTCTTCACAACAACTGCATCTTCCATTTCTTCCCCCGAGTCCTCTTATTGCATTGATGATTCCGTTTACTCTCGGCATGTAAGCTTCTATGTTTTCATCATCGGTCATCTTTAAAGCTTCGAGCTGGGCACGATGTGTTTGCGGCTTAGCTTCCTTGATTTTGTTGTCTCCTTCATGAATGCTTTGCGGTTTGTCCCATATGTCTTTAGCAGATTTGCGAGTTCATGATGCGTATCAACTCATTGTCGACCAATCCACACATAATCGCATTCTTGGCTTTCGAGTTGTTCTCAAACTTTTTCTTTTCAGCCGCATCTGTTGGAGGAGCGAGTGGGAGTGGTGTATCCATTTTCAACAGATTCCCAAATGTCATAACCCAATGCACGAGAGATAGGTCGCATTACGAGCCTCCAGAAGGAATAGTTTGTTCCATCGAGCGGAGGAGCTTTGTTGGAAGAAAAACCTTCACCACCGGCCATTGTATATCTCCCAAGAACACCTTAGGTGATTAAGCTTGTGCGGGTGCACGGCTCTGATACCAATTGATATTCTCACAATGACACTGAGAGGGGGGGTGAATCAGTGTAACTACTTAAAAACTTAAATCTGCAACTTTTAAAACTAATGATGCAAGCTTGAAACTAGATAATGCAAGTATCACACAAGAGCATCACACAACACAGAATTTTACGAGGTTCACCGATGTGGCTACTCCTCAAAGAATGAGCTGTTTGGACTTCAATCCAAATCCGGTCTTTGCAAGGATTCAATATTTACAATCGTTTACCGGCACCCATTGGAAGGAGCACCAACCCACGGTTTATCTGCTGCACATGAGATAGGAGCACCAACCCCTTTATCCAAGCACCAACTTGGATTTCTATTTTGCAAGATAAATAGACATAAAAATGCCTTCTCTTTTGCAATACCCTTATTGGTCTATAGCACATACAAAAATCTCACAGAAGCATAGAGAGAATTGTTAGAGACTCAATATCTTCTGATTTACTCTAAAACCTTTCTCTTGAATATTCAATAGAATTGCAGGTTTTTATTCAAGGTTGTTTTCTTACAGCACCCTTGCTTACTGAGACCTTTTAAAATGCACAAAAAAAATACAGTCGCAGTAACCTTCTCACTATGCCAATTCGATCCTTTTATACTTGAGTTCTTCGAACGGCTCGAGTTTGAACGGTTTAACTTTTCCCTCCATTTTTTTATTGCATTCTCGATTGTAATTGACGTGTCAAATCCTCTCGACACTGATCCGCCATTTTAGCCGCTTTCTTTACGACATTTCTCGACGTTACGACGGACCTTTTTCTCTGCACAGTCTGCATATTCTGACAGTCCTTCTCTGCAAATACTGACAACCCTTCTACGCGTTTCGATGCTCTATTGTTTCTTCGAAACTGCTCTGTCTTCTCTGTTAAAAACTATGTATTTTTATCTCCTATGATCAACTATTCCTTATGATATACGCAGCTGACAAATGTCACTGCAATCAGTTCTCGATACAACGTCGCTTTCCTGTGAGTCTGCCACCTTTCCCAGTCATGCTTTGTTACGGCCCTGCAACAGCCGTTCGCGTCTTAAATGCAATGCTTCGTAACTTACATTTTAACTTCAGTTAACTGCAGCATGAATTTCTCCTCTGCAATCTCACCATCTGTCACTTGGAACTGCAGATCTGACTCTGGTTAATTTTTCGTAACTGGCATCTTTTTGACACCTGTCGCAATGCATGTATCTTTGACTTTTTCTCGCCAAAACATTACCTGTCGTGATATCGCGACGTTTTCCACTTTGCTGACGTCATCCTCAACTTTGTCGCGATATCGCGACACTTTCGGCTTCCTGAGGCTTCTCTGGCAACATGTCGCGATATCGCGACATTTTGGTTTGACGGTCATCCTCTAAGATGTCGCGAAATCGCGACGTTTACGGCTTCATGAGGCTTCTCGGAAACATGTCGTGAAATCGTGACATTTTTGTCTTGACGACGTCATCACGCTAAGATGTCACGAAATCGTGACGTTTCGGCTTCCAAGCTTCTGAAACATGTCGCGAAATCGCGACATTTTTGTCTTGACGCTCATCTCTAAGGTGTCACGAAATCGTGACGTTTCTGGCTTGCAATGGCTCTTCGTTCATCCTGTCGCGAAATCGCGACACATTTTGTTTTTGCTGACGTCATCTTCATAGATGTCGTGAAATCGCGACATTTTCGACTTGCAGCGGCTTTTCGTTCACCCTATCGTGAAATCACGACGCTTTTGGCATCCGTACTATTTTTACTCCATGCAGCCGCGAAAAACCTTACATGTAGCGAAATCGCTACATCATTGTTGCCTTAGCATTTTTCTTTTCTGCTTGCTAGTGAAACTTCGACGTGTGGCGATATCGCTACACCTTTCCAACATGTGTTTCTAACCTGTAGCGAAATCGCTACACCTTCGCATTATGCACTTTCAACCTGTAGCGAAATCGCTACACCTCTGCATTATGCATTTTCAACCTGTAGCGAAATCGCTACACCTCTGCATTATGCATTTTTAACCTGTAGCGAAATCGCTACACCTCTGCATTATGCATTTTTAACCTGTAGCGAAATCGCTACACCTTTTTATCTTGCACTTTGACCATGTAGCGAAATCGCTACATCTTTCTGCCTTGCAACTCGAAGCTGTATCTAAGTCGCTGCACTTTTGTTCTTAGTGTTTCAAGCTTGTAGCGAAATCGCTACGCTTTTCTTACTTGGTGCTTTTTCTTTGCTTATCTTTGGCGAAACTCAGATATGTAGCGAAATCGCTACAACTTCTTCATCAACTTTCTCTCTCCTCCCATATGTCGCGAAATCGTGACATTTTTCATCCTTGGTGCCTTTGCTTCAAACTTGTCACGAAATCGTGACAGTTTCTCGATTTGGCTTCGTTCCTTCCAGCATGTCGCGAAATCGTGACATTTTTCCTTGCACATTCTCTCTCCTCCGATATGTCGTGAAATCGTGACATTTTCACCTCTCTACTCCTCGGATATGTCGCGAAATCGTGACAATTTTCATGCATCTTCTCTCTCCTCGGATATGTCGCGAAATCGTGACAGTTTTGGCAATGCTTTTTCTCTCTCCTCGGATATGTCGCGAAATCGCGACAGTTTTCAATGCATTTTCTCTCTCCTCGGATATGTCGCGAAATCGCGACAGGAAACATGTCGCGATATCGCGACAGTTTTCTTCCTTGTCTTTTTTTGCAAATTTTTGGATCTGGGTCCCCTCTGTTTTTCTTGAGATTTTCTGCACTTGATCTGACTGACCTCTGAACTGCTTCAACTGCATCACTCTGTCTGTGTTGACAACAATTACAATCCTTTTGCACTGCTTTTGCTGCACCTTGCTCAACACTATTTCTATGGTTGTAGCCTCTCATGATGGTGTGGGTGGTGATATGCTACAACCTTAGCCTATTGTTATACTTTCTTGACTCATCAAAATTTTGCTCCTCTATTTTAGCTTCCTCTATATGTTATTATTTTATAAATTTCTTGGACTTTGTAGTTGCTTCTTCCTTGATTTCCACTATGACCTCCTCAAACTCTAATTCAGGTTCTTCCACTTGTTCTCCTACAAATATTTCCTGGCTTTCCCTTGATCCTTGATCTCTAAACTGAGAAATATCATATAAAGTTATCTTAATTTTTTTGTACCACAATTTCATAAATCTCTTTTGCACATTTATGTTAATAGTTCCCAAAGAATACAACCAAGTATAACCAATAACAATATCCATATCACCCATCTCAATAGCATAAAAATCTGAATGTAAAACATATTTATCCATGGTAATATTCAAATATTCAAAAATCTAATCATCCTCACCCTCAAGTTTTATGTTTTTAATTTTTATCTACAAATTGTTAGCCAAGTCCCTACTGATGAAGTGATGCATGTTGCAAGGGTTTATGGAGACAATAACATTTTCCTTTTAAATACAACCATGAAATTACAATTTTTTTTTTTTTATATTCCAACAGATATTTGTGAACACTATTTTGTCTATATTTTCCTTATAACATCATATTATAATCCTTTTCCTCCAATACCCTTTTGTTTAAAAATACAACTTCAAATTCTTCCCTTGTGTATTTAACAAAATGGGTATGATCAAAGTCTTGATATCAAGAAAAATCTTCCCATCATAAAGAACACCAAAGCTCATATTTCCACATATATTTAGGAAAATTTAAAGACTTAAAAATTTCCATCATTGTTTAGCATCAATATCACCCTTTTTTATAGAATTTTAGAAACCCCATGAAATCAACCCAAAATATTTTTTTCCAAAGTAGTTAGGGTTTTAAAGAACTAAAATTTGCTTTGGTGTGAGATGTTTTTGCTTTGCAATTAGGGTTTGTATGACACTCTTGGTTGGACCCTTGTGGTTTTAATGGATCCCAACCCTAGCAAACGAATGAGTAGCACTAGCATCATGGGAGAGAAGACAAGCAAAAATGGTATTCATCAAGCATCCTAGGAAATTCATACCAAAGGTGGTTCATGAGATTCAATACCAAGCCAACATGGCGATTTTGAGGTAGAGCACTTATAGACTTTGCTTGACCATTGGATAAATACCCCCTATATGGTGGCCAATGTGTCACCTTTCCCACCCAAGGATCCCCCCCCATCTACTAGTGGTGTTTCTTTTTAGGGTTTAGATATTCTTGTCTTGACGTGGTTGGTTTTGTTGTCTTAAGTTCAACATTTTCTATGTAAGCCGCAGGGCCCTGTTTAAGGCTCTAGGTGTACTCTCAATTTGAAATTTTGGGATGTGCTTCCATACCATCAATTTTTTTTGTAATAAGTGTATTTATTATTATTTTAGTAATAAAAGTCACTTTTCAACAACAACAAAAAAAACCAAAATTTCTCAAGAATAAAATTTCTTTAATCTCATCTATTATTTTATTCAAACAATGAGATTTGTAAATTTTTTCAAACAAATCAACTGGCAAATGATTTACTTATCTAGATTGAGAGATGAACTTTTTTTTTCTCTTTCCACAAATTTTTTGCGCAACCCAAAAACAACATTAAAACCTAACTTCGAATAGTCGTAACTCCCTCAATACTTATCAACATTAAATAAATGAACATTAATTTATACAAGGATGCAACAATCTTCTAAAATTGACTGCTAAAAGTTGATATGAAATTATTTATTTTGAAAAAAAATTACGTAGCCAAAAATAACATAAATGATCCAACTTCAAAAAGTCATAACTTCCTCAATACTTATCAAAATTTAACAAATGATTAATCATTTTTGTCATATTCGAAAAGAAATACACAATGGTCAAGAATCTTCTTAAAATGATTGCTAAAAATTGTATTAATTTTTTTCTTTTGAAAAACATTCATGCAATCAAAAATAAACATGAATATTCTAACTTCAAACAACCATAACTTATTCAATACTTATCAGAATTTAACAAATGACCAATAATTTTTATAGTACTTAAAATAATCTACACACAAGCATAGAAATACTCTAAAAATAACTATTGAAAAAATATATGGATCTTGCAAGAGGAATTTTTTTGTAAAAAAATGTGCCATAGCTCTACAAAAACAATCCCATATTTCTAGAATTGTTGCTCTAATACCAATGGTTATAAACCTCTATTCTTACTAATAATAAACAGTTCACCAATATATAGAAATATCAAACATCAATCTATAAATAATATTCCACAAAAAAAACATCCAAGGCATTAGCTCAACCAGTGAGATTCCTTAACTTTAAAAAGAGGAGACTGAGGTTTGACTCTTGCCATAGATACATGCTTAAAATAGCCAAATTGATGTAATACCACTTTGTGGTGATGATGTAATAGATTAGTTATATATATATATATATATATTCCACAAAAATAATCCACACAAAAAAATAGAGATAGATAATACCCTCAATATAAGGCAACACCAAATATTACTCCTTAAGGTAATTTCTTCAATCTCTACTCCATGTGTTAGAAATTTGAATGAGTTAGAAAGCAAAGTATGTGGAAATCATGAGATGACAACAAATATCAACAAGTATTTTTGAATGAGAAAATATCATTCATCGAAAGAGAGATTGGGTAGCAAATTATTTGCGAAGGTGAAATTCCTTTTGATGGAGCCGATAGCGTAGAGGAGTGAGTGGATGAGCCGATGTAAACGAAGTGTAGTTTCATCTTGATATTGTTTTCATATATTCCTATGCATAGAGGAAAGTCGGTTGAAAAATGAATACACTGTGTTGGATAGTGAGTGCATGAATGTGTGTGGCATCGAAGCAGGTGATATTACTGTTAAGATAAAGGTCCACTGTCATAAAGAATATTGCTACCATAGATTTGCAAGAGAAGCCCACCTGGAGTTAAAAATAATTAGTAAAGGGATCAACATCACTAAAATTTTGTGGAGATATTGCCGTCATTGAACATTTCAAAAGAGAAGTATAGACATCGTTGCCACCAGTAGTTGAAGACATCACTGCCACGATAACTATAAAATAATTTTTCAATTGTGGAAGAGATTGAAACATTTATGATAGAATTTATGAACAAGTTGTGCTTTATCTTTGAAAGAAATTGGAAATAATTATTCTAATATTGAGGACAAGTTTGTGCATCACTGTGAAGCATTTAGGCATTGGGTTAAGTAACATTGAAAGTGTTCATGAAATTTTTGATATCAAATTTTTACATCATTGTTGGTTGGTTCAAGAATGAAAAGAGGACATATTTGAGCACATGTTAAGGCAGATTTGTGCATGTAATGTGTGCAAGTTTGGGCAGATTTTGTGAGCAGGATTAAAGGTAAATTTATGGATGTAATGTGTATATAGATAGAGAGCAGGTTCGAGGAAGATTTGTGCTAACATTATAATGAGGTTTGGTGTAGACTTGGGTAGAGTTGAGACAAATTTGTGAGCAAATTATTAGAGCATATTTGTGCTAGCCTTATGACGAGGTTTAGTGCATATTTAGGACAACATTGAGAGCAGGTTTGGTTGTTGATTTGAGCAAGCCTTGTGTGAAGGCTTGATGTAGATTTGAGTAGAGTTGTGAACAGGATTTGGAGCTGACCAGAGTAGAGAGGAGATGAGTCTCCTGTGGATAGAGATCCACTAGCCAGTGTAGTGGGGATAAAGATCTCCTGTGGATAGAGATCCACTAGCCAGTGTAGTGGGGACAAAGGTATCTAGTGGATAGATATCCACCAGCCAGTGTAGTGGGGATAGAGGTCTCCTGTGGATAGAGGTCCACCAGTCATAGCAGTGGGGATAGAGGTCTCCTCTAAATACAGGTCCACCAGCTAGAGAAAAGGGGATAGAGTTCTCCTATGGATAGAGATCCATAAACCAGAGCAAAGGGGATAGAGTTCTCCTATGGATAGAGATACACAAACTTGAGCATAGGGGATTGAGTTCTCCTTTGGACAGAGATCCATAAACATTGTAATAGGGAATTGGTTCCCAAGAGATTTGTTGAGAAAATTTAGAAGAAATATTTTCTCCGTGGACATAGCCCACATTGAGTGAACCATGTTAATTTTGTGTCTCTCATGTGTGTGGTGATTTATGCATTGCTTTATTACTACTATTGATGAATACTGCTTTGGAAAGATATTGCAATTGATAATATTGAATAATATTGTTTGGGAAAGAAAAGTAAAAGTTGGTCTTATACTGTTCACCCCCCTCTTAGTATAATCTTGTGTTCTTCAATTGGTATCAGAGCAGGTTCCTTCAAGGAAGCCTAACAACTTGAAGGAATATCTTACAAGAACACACATGGCAAGAAAAGGTAAAATAAGAACCATGAGACCTAATAAGGAAGGAACACACATAACTATGAAAAAGGAAGATGCACCAGTAATTAAAATCCAAGAAAGTGGAAAAGAAGCTAAGAAGGCACTAATAATACTCAAATGTTTTATTTGTGGTAAATTTGGTCATCTTGAAGATCATTGTTCAAAAACTAGGTATAGTAGCAGTGAAGAAGAATGTTTTGTTTGTGGTAACCTTGGCCATGATGTAGCTTATTGTAATGGGTTTAGTAGTAGTGAAGATGAAAATAAAAACAAGGATAGCAGACGAAATTCTACTTTCAACAATAGAATAAAAAGAAGACGCTCATGTTGAAGATCAGAAGCAGAAACATCAAAGAAGATTTTATCATGGAAAATAAAATAGGCACAATTATGACCAAGAAGAAGAGAAAGAAGATGCTCTTGTGATGAAAGATCTAGAAAAAGAAGAAGATTAAAAAAAAAAAGGAGGAACCCACAATTGAGGAACTTGTTGAGTTGAAAAGGGAGAAGTTAGAATTAAAGGTTCAAGTACAAGAGGATGAGAAAACTAATACAAAGCTTCTACAAGATCTCTTTGAATTTAAAGTTAAGATTGAAAAGGTAAGGAGAGATGAAGAAGGTATGGGTGAGCAGTTAAAGGTAAAAGAGCTAGAATATGAAAGACTTGTCATTGATCTTGAATCAAAAAGAGAGAACTCAATATTGAAAGCCCAAGTACAATAGGATGAGGAAACAAAGACAAATCTTCTACAAGATCTCACTAACTTAAAGGTTATGGTTGAAGAGGTAAGGAGAATTGAAGAAGGAATGGCTGAAAATTTAGAAGCAAAAGAGTTAGAATGTGGAAGATTAGAACATGAAGTAGTTTCTCTAAGTATGGAAGTGAAAGATGCCAATGATAAGATACATAGGTTTGGGAAAATTTCAAAAATATTGGATAACATTACCAAAGCATAAATACCTTCATTTATCAAAATAGAACTAGGCTATGAAGAAGATCAAGAGGTACAGAAAGGGAAGTCAAGCTCAAAAGAAAAGGAAGTCTCAAAGGAAGCATCAAAAGAAGTGAATGAAGAAGAACCTAAGACTTATGCTGATGTGTTGAGAGATGATGGTATCAAAGAGGAAGCAAACAATGCACCATAAAGAGACAAAGATCATCACAGAAAAAGCAAAGAAATAATAATGAGATCAAGGCAAGATGTATATTTTTTCAGGGTTATTATTACTCATGTAATCAGTTTGGGCATAAAGTAGTGCATTGCAGGGTTCATAGAAAGAAGAATTATGGCTTCACTAAGAGTAACTCTAACTCATTTGAAGATGATTATTGCTTCCAAGGATATTTCTACTCATGTAATCGTTTTGGGAAAGAAAAGTAAAAGTTGGTCTTATACTGTTCACCCCCTATCAGTATAAGCTTATGTTCTTCAGTTGGTATTAGAGTTAGTTCCTTTAGGGAATCCTAACAGCTTGAAGGAAGATCTTACAAGAACACACATGGCAAGGAAAGGCAAAATAAGAACCATGAGACCTAAGAAGGAAGGAACACACATAGCTATGAAATAAAAGAAAGATGCTCTAGTAATTGAAATCCAAGAAAGTGGAAAAGAAGCTAAGAAGAAACTAAGAATACTCAAATATTTTATTTGTGGTAACTTTGGTCATCTTGAAGATCATTGTTCAAAAATTGGGTATAGTAGCAGTGAAGAAGAATGTTTTGTTTGTGGTAACCTTGGCCATGATGTAGCTTATTGTAATGGGTTTAGTAGTAGTGAATATGAAAAGGAAAACAAGGATAGTCAAATCAAGTATGTAGAGGAAATCCTACTTTTAGCAATAGAAGAAAAAGAAGATGCTCCTATTGAAGATCAAAAGTAGAAACATCAAAGAATATTTTATCATGGAAAATAAAACAGGCACAATTATGACCAAGAAGAAGAGAAAGAAGATGCTCTTGTGATTAAAGATCTAGAAAAATAGGAAGATTCAGAAAAAGAAAAGGAGGAAGCCACAGTTGAGGAACTTGTTGAGTTGAAAAGGGAGAACTTAGAATTGAAGGTTCAAATACAAGAGGATGAGAAAACTAAGACAAATCTTCTACAAGATCTCTCTGACTTAAAATTTAATATTGAAAAGGCAAGGAGAGTTGAAGAAGGTATGGGTGAGCAGTTACAAGTAAAAGATCTAGAATATGAAAGAATTGTTTTTGATCTTGAAGAATTAAAAAGAGAGAACTCAAGATTGAAAGCCCAAGTACAAGAGGATGAGGAAACAAAGGCAAAGTTTCTACAAGATCTCACTAACTTAAAGGTTAAGGTTGAAGAGGTAAGAAGAATTGAAGAAGGAATGGCTAAAAATTTAGAAGCAAAAGAGTTAGAATGTGAAAGATTAGAACATGAAGTAGTTTCTCTAAGGATGGAAGTGAAAGATGCCAATGATAAGCTACACAGGTTTGGGAAAAGTTCAAAAGCTTTGGATAACATTACCAAAGTACAAATATCTTCATTTATCAAAATAGAACTAGGCTATGAAGAAGGTCAAGAGGTACAGAAAGGAAGTCAAGCTCAAAAGAAAAGGAAGTCTCAAAGGAAGCATCAAAATAAGTGAATGAAGAAGAACTTAAGACTTACGTAAATGTTCTGAGAGGTGATAGTATCAAAGAGGAAGCAAAAAATGCACCATAAAGAGACAAAGATCATCACAAAAAAATCAAAGAAAGAATAATGAGATCAAGGCAAGATGTATATTTTTTCCAGGGTTATTGTTACTCATGTAATCAGTTGGGGCATAAAGTAGTGTATTGTAGGGTTTATAGAAAGAAGAATTATGGCTTCACTAAGAGGAACTCCAACTCTTTTGAAGATGATTATTACTTCCAATGATATTGCTATTCATGTAATCATTTTGGTTACAAAGCTATACACTGAAAGGTTCATAACATAAATTATTATGGCTTTGCCAAAAGACATTTTAGGAAATTTGCACCTTTAAAGAACTACAACATCAAGTGTTTCAATTGCAATAAGTTTAGGCACAAAGCAAAATGGTGTAGAACAGAGTTTCCAGAACTTCCAAGGACAAGAAAGAGAAAGGATGATCAAAAGGTTCAAAGAGGCATGGCTACAAAGGTATGGAGGAAGGTTGAGAAAGGAGAAGAGCATTGTAAGTTGGGAGTAGATTTACTCCCACCCCAAAATTGATCACCTCAAGGAGAGGAGGTGGTGAGGGGGCTGAGCTAAGAGTATTATTTTAGCCCCAAAGGAATCCCTTTGCCATCGATGTCAAAGGGGGAGAGATTTCAATAAAGGGGAGAGCATTTAGTCAGGGGGAGTAGCTTCTCAAGGGGAGTAGTTTTGGTATCAAGTTGCACTAAAAAGAATATTTTTCTGTATGGGTTGACATCAATGAAAAAGGAGGAGATTGTTAAAAAATTGAGTATATTGAGTTATCATTGATGTCAAAGGAAGCAAAATTTTCATGCGGTAAAAACATTATCAATGGTTGTATGTGCAAAGAAAAAGACGAGACTTCAGTTTGTGAGAAAAATCCCAAAGGTGAAAATGTAAATTATAATATTTAAATCTATTTAGATTTAAAATATTATAATTAATTAAAAGGGTTAAAAAGTGGGTGACAAAGTTTTATATTTAAAACCAATCAAACACCGACATTGTTATTATTTGAAGGTTATTACATACTATAATATTATCAAGAAGTGCATCGATGTCGTTTTACTTGGAGGTAACTATATAAAAGGAGAAAATATCTTATTTGAGCTAATAATATTTCTAATGAGCTATCCAATGCCTAGTCGAGCAAAATTGAAGATATTTGCAAAAGAGTGATTTTGTGAAGGGCCAAAAAACGGGTTGAAGGATTCAAAGAACAAAGTATCAGAACAACTGGACATCAGCAAAATTGAAGTGGTGTAACTCAAAGACCCGATCCATAGGAAGTGGTTGGATGCAGCAAGTAAAGTATGTGGAAACTGTGAGACGACAACATATATCAACAAGTGTTTTTGAATGAGCAAATATCATTCGTTGAAAGAGAGATTGGGCAACAAATGATTTGTGAAGGCAAAATTACTGTAGATGGAGCCGATAGCGTAGAGGGGTGAGTAGATGAGCCAATGTAAATAAAGTACAATTTCATCTTGATATTGTTTCCATATATTTTGGTGCACAGAGGAAAGTCGACTGAAAAATGAATACACTGTGTTGGACAATGAGTGCATGAATGTGTGTGACATCAAAGCAGGTGATATTGTTGTTAAGAGAAAGGGCCACTATCATAAAGAACATTGCTGCCATAAATTTGCAAGAGAAGACAACCTGGAGTTAAAAAGAAATAATAAAGGGATAAACACCACTGAAATTTTGTGGAGACATTGCTACCGCTGAATGTTTCAGAAGAGAAGTATAGACATCACTGCCATCAGTAGTTGAAGACATCATTATTTTGGTAACTATAAAAATATGTTTCAATTATGGAAGACCTTGATGTTTGATGGTGCAATTCGAGTAGATATTTCACTGTCAGGGATAGAGTGAAATAATACAGTTGCTAGAGCCTTGAAAAATGCTCTTGAGAAGACCAAGATAACATTGGAAAATGAACAATACAATTGCATGTGGTGAAAGACTTAATAATAACAGTTAGGATTTAGGTGCCTTATCAAAAACATATTGGATTTCTCTTAAGGAAATAACATTGACAGTAAAGACAAGAAAGGACAACATAGTCAAAAAGCCTTGATCCCTCTATCTCAAAGCATAGGATTCTTGGATCATCGATCAAACTTCTCTATCAAGAATTGCATCTGGTTGAAGTGTGAAATAAAGCATGACAGAAAAGTGAACAAATGGAGTAACAAATGTGAGCACCTGTTTTGTTTTGTTGGGTACGATAAACGAGGGTTCAAGTTACAGTAGCAGCATTGCGGTAATAGTTTTGATTTTTGATTATTTCACTTTCAAGCGAGAGTGATAAGGTGTGTCAGGTTTTATTTGAAAGTGCATCTTGAAAATAAAATGAGGGAATAGTTATTGCATGGTAAAAGGTGAAAATTGCTTAATTGTATTTGAAAAGGAATTTACTAACCTATGAATAAAATAACAAAAGAAAAATGAATCACTTGAGACAGTTTTTGAGGGTAAAATATTCATCAAGCATTTTGAGGTATGATGGTTCAACGTTTTCTCTAGGTGGTTGTGTTTTAAAGAAATATTCTTAAGATGGAGAAATAAGGATTGTTCATGTGCATTTTTGGAAATATTTGAGCTAGGATTTGTGCTTCATTGTTGAACTTCATTATGGAAAGTGTGTGAAACATTTGTGCTAAAGTTTGAGAACTACTTGTGCTTCCTTGTTGAAAGAGTTTTGAAACGTTGGTGATAGAGTTTGAGAACAAGTTGTGCTTTCTTTTTGAAAGAGATTGAAATATTTGTGATAAAATTTGTGAACAATTTGTACTTTATCTTTGAAAAAAATTGGAAATAATTGTTCTAAGATTGAGGACAAGTTTGTGCATCACTATGAAGCATTTAGGCATTGGGTTAAGTAACATTGAAAGTGTTCATGAAATGTTTGAGATCAAATTTTGTGCATCATTGTTGGTTGGTTCAAGAATGAAAAGAGGGTAAACTTGAGCATATGTTAAGGCAGATTTGTGCATGTAATATGTGCAATTTTGGGCAAATTTTGTGAGCATGATTAAAGGTAGATTTATAGATGTAATGTGTATAGAGATAGAGAGCAGGTTCGAGGTAGATTTGTGCTAACCTTGTAACAAGGTTTGCTGTAGACTTTGGTAGAGTTGAAACAGATTTATGAGCATATTGTTAGAGCAAATTTGTGCTAGCCTTGTGACAAGGTTTGGTGCAGATTTGGGATAGCATTGAGAGTAGATTTGGTTGTTTATTTGAGCAAGCCTTGTGTGAAGGCTTGAGATATATTTGAGAAGAGTTGTGAGAAGGCTTTAGAGTTTACCATAGCAAGGAGAAGAGGAGTCTCCTATGGATAGAGATCCACTAGCTAGTGCAGTGGGGACAAAGGTCTCCTATGGATAGAGATACACTAGCCAGTGTAGTGGGAACAAAGGTCTCTTGTGGATAGAGATCCACCAGCAAGTGTAGTGGGAATAGAGGTCTGCTATGGATAGAGGTCCACCAGCTAGAGAAGTGGGGATAGAGGTATCTTGTGGATAGAGGTATACCAACTAGAGCAAAGGGTATAGAGTTATCCTATGGATAGAGATCCATAAACTAGAGCAAAGGGGATAGAGTTCTCCTAGGGATAGAGATCCATGAACTTGAGCATAGGGGATTGAGTTATCTTTTGGATAGAGGTCCATAAATATTGTAATAAGGAATTGGTTCCCAAGATAATTGTTGAGAAAATTTAAAAAAAAAATTTAATCCGTGGACATAGCCCACATTGGGTGAGCCACATTAATTCTATGTATCTCATGTGTGGGGTGATTTGTGCATTGCTTTATTACTGTTATTGATGAATAATACTTTGGAAAGATATTGCAATTGATAATATTGAATAATATTTTTTGGAAAAGAAAGTAAAACCCTTTCAATATAAGCTTGTGTTCTTCAGTTGGTATTAGAGTTAGTTCCTTTAGGGAAGCCTAACAGCTTGAAGGAAGATCTTACAAGAACACACATGGCAAGGAAAGGTAAAAGAAGAACCATGAGACCTAAGAAGGAAGGAACACACATAGCTATGAAAGAAAAGGAAGATGCACTAGTAATTGAAATCCAAGAAAGTGGAAAAGAAGCTAAGAAGAAACTAAGAATACTCAAATATTTTATTTGTGGTAACTTTGGTCATATTGAAGATCATTGTTCAAAAACCGAGTATAGAAGTAGTGAAGAAGAATGTTTTGTTTGTGGTAACCTTGGCCACGATGAGCTTATTGTAATGGGTTTAGTAGTAGTGAAGATGAAAAGAAAAACAAGGATAGTCAAATTAGGTATGTAGAGGAAATTCTACTTTTGGCAATAGAAGAAAAAGAAGACGCTCCTATTGAATATCAGAAGTAGAAACATCAAAGAAGATTTTATCATGGAAAAGAAAATAGGCACAATTATGACCAAGAAGAAGAGAAAGAAGATGCTCTTGTGATTAAAGATCTAGAAAAAGAGGAAGATTCAAAAAAATAAAAGGAGGAAGCCACAGTTGAGGAACTTGTTGAGTTGAAAAGGGAGAACTTAGAATTGAAGGTTCAAATACAAGAGGATGAGAAAACTAAGACAAAGCTTCTATAAGATCTCTCTGACTTGAAAGTTAATATTGAAAAGGCAAGGAGAGTTGAAGAAGGTATAGGTGAGTAGTTAAAAGTAAAATATCTAGAATATGAAAGACTTATGAAGGTATATGTGAGTAGTTAAAAGTTGAAGAAGGTATTGTTGTTGATCTTGAATAATTAAAAAGAGAGAACTCAAGATTGAAAGCCCAAGTACAAGATGATGAGGAAACAAAGGCAAAACTTCTACTAGATCTCACTAACTTAAAGTTTAAGGTTGAATAGGTAAGAAGAATTGAAGAAGGAATGGATGAAAATTTAGAAGCAAAAGAGTTAGAATGTGAAAGATTAGAACATGAAGTAGTTTCTCTAAGGATGGAAGTGAAATATGCCAATGATAAGATACACAAGTTTGGGAAAAGTTCAAATTCTTTGGATAACATTACCAAAGTACAAATACCTTCATTTATAAAAATAGAACTAGGCTATGAAGAAGGTCAAGAGGTACAGAAAGGGAATTCAAGCTCAAAACAAAAGGAAGTCTCAAAGAAAGCATCAAAATAAGTTAATGAAGAAGAACCTAAGACTTACGTCGATGTGTTGAGAGGTGATAATATCAAAGAGGAAGCAAACAATGCACCATCAAGAGATAAAGATCATCACAAAAAAATCAAAGAAAGAATAATGAGATCAAGGCAAGATGAATATTTTTTCCAGGGTTATTGTTACTCATGTAATCAGTTTGGTCATAAAGCAGTGTATTGCAGGGTTCATAGAAAGAAGGATTATGGCTTCACTAAGAGGAACTCCAACTAATTTGAAGATGATTATTACTTCCAACGATATTGCTACTCGTATGATCATTTTGGTTACAAATCTATACACTACAAGGTTCATAACAAAAATGATTATGGCTTTACCAAAAGAAATTGTAGGATATTTGCACCTTTCAAGAACTACAAATCAATTGTTTCAATTGCAATAAGTTTGGGCACAAAACACAGTGGTGTAGAATAGAGCTTCCATAACTTCCAAAGACAAGCAAGAGAAAGTATGATCAAAATATTCAAAGAGGCATGGCTACAAAGGTGTGGAGGAAGGTTGAGAAAGGAGAAGAGCATTGTAAGTTGGGAGTAGATTTACTCCCACCCAAAAATTGATCACCTCAAGGATAGAAGGTAGTGAGGGGGTTGAGCTAAGAATATTATTTTAGCCCCAAATGAGTCCCTTTGTCATTGATGTCAAAGGGGGAGAGATTTTAGTAAGGGGGAGAGCATTCAATGAGAGGGAGCAGTTTTGGTATCAAGGTGCACTAAAAACATTTTTTTTTTATGGGTTGACATCAATGACAAAGGGGGAGATTGTTGGAAATTTGAGTATATTGAGTTGTCATTGATGTCAAAGGAAGCACAATTTTCATGTGGTAAAAACATTCTCCATGGTTGTATGCGCAAAGAAAAAGACAAGACTTTAGTTTGTGAGAAAAAGCCCAAAGGTGAAAATGTAAATTATAATATTTAAATCTATTTAGATTTAAAATATTATAATTAATTAAAAGGGTTATAAAGTGGGCGCAAAAGTTTTAAATTTAAAACTAGTCAAAGAGTTGACGTTGTTATTATTTGAAGGTTATTACATACTATAATATTATCAAGAAATGTGTTGATGTCGTTTTTACTTGGAGGTAACTATATAAAAGGAGAATGAGCTAATAATGTTTTTAATGAGCTATCCAATGCCTAGTCGAGCAAAATTGAAGATATTTGCATAAGAGTGATTTCGTTAAGGTCCAGAAAATGGGTTGAAGGATTCAAAGAACAAATAATCAGAATAATCAACACCAAAAAAATTGAAGTGGTGCAACTCAAAGACCTGATCTACAAGAAGTGGTTGGAGATAGCAAGCAAAGTATGTGGAAATCGTGAGACGATGGTAGATATCAGCAAGTGTTTTCGAACGAGAACATATTATTCACCAAAAGAGAGATTGCATAGCAAATTATTTATGGAGGTGAAATTCATTTTGATGGAGCTGATAGCGCAAAGGATTGAGTAGATGAGCCAATGTAAACAAAGTGTAATTTTGTCTTGATATTATTTCCATATATTTCGATGCACAGAGGAAATTTGGTTGAAAAATGAATACACTATGTTGGACAACGAGTGCATGAATATGTGTGACATTGAAGTAATTGATATTACTATTAAGAGAAAGAGCCACTATCATAAATAACATTATTGCCATAGATTTGCAAGAGAAGACCTCTTGGAGTTAAAAAGAAATAGTAAAGGGATCAACACCGCAGAAATTTCATGGAGACATTGCTGCTGCTAAATGTTTGAAAAGAGAAGTATAGACATCGTTGCCACCAGTAGTTGAAGACATCGCTGCAAAAGTAACTATAAAAATATGTTTCAATTATGGAAGACCTTGATGTTTTATGGCACAATTTGAGTAGATCTTTCAGTGGCCGAGATAGAGTGAAATAGTATAGTTGCCATAGCCTTGAAAAATGCTCCTGAGAAGACCAAGATAACATTGGCAAATGAATGATACAATTGCATGCGGTGAAAGAATTAATAGCAACAACTAGGGTTTAGGTGCCTCATCAAAAATGTATTGGCTTTATCTTTGTAAGAACATTGATAGTAAATAAAAGAAAGGGTAGTGCAATCAAAAAGCCTTGACTAGTCTATCTTGAAGTATATGATTCTTGGATAATCGATCAAACTTATCTATCAAGCATTGCACTTGATTGATGTGTGAAATGAAGCACGAAAAAGAAATGAATAAATGGAGTAACAAATGTGAGCACCTAATTCATTTTGCTGGGCATGATAAACGAGGGTTCAAGTCACAACAACAACATTGAGGTAATAGTTTTGATTTTTGATTATTTTGCTTTCAAGTGGGAGTGATAAGGTGTGTCAGGTTTTATTTGAAAGTGCATATTGAAAATAAAATGAGGGAATAGTTGTTGCATGGTAAAAGGTGAAAATTGCTTAATTGTATTTAAAAAGGAATTTGCTGACCTATGAACAAAATAGAAAAAGAAAAAGGAATCGCTTGAGACAGTTTTTGAGGGTAAAAGCTTCATCAAGCATTTTGAGGTATGGTGGTTCAACTTTTTCTCTAGGTGGTTGTGTTTTGAGGAAATATTATTAAGATGGAGAATAAAAATTGTTCATGTGCATTGTTGGAAATATTTGAGCTAGGGTTTGTGCTTCATTTTTGAACTTCATTGTGGAAAGAGTGTGAAACATTTGTGATAGAGTTTGAGAACTTCTTGTGCTTTCTTGTTTAAAGAGTTCTGAAACATTGGTGATAGAGTTTGAGAACAAGTTGTGATTCCTTGTTGAAAGAGATTGAAATATTTGTGATAGAATTTATGAACAAGTTGTGCTTTATCTTTGAAAGAAATTGGAAATATTTATTCGAATATTGAAGACAAGTTTGTGCATAATTATGAAGCATCTAGGCATTGGGTTAAGTAACATTGGAAGTGTTCATGAAATATTTGAGATCAAATTTTGTGCATCATTGTTGGTTGGTTCAAGAATGAAAATAGGACAGATTTGAGCATATGTTAAGGCATATTTGTGCATGTAATGTGTGCAAGTTTGGGTAGATTTTATGAGCAGGATTAAAGGTAAATTTGTGGATGTAATATGTACAAAGATAGAGAGAAGGTTTGAGGTAGATTTGTGCTAACCTTGTAACTAGGTTTGGTGCAGACTTGGGTAGAGTTGAGACAAATTTGTGAGAAGATTATTAGAGTAGATTTGTGCTAGCCTTGTGACGAGGTTTGGTGCATATTTGGGATAGCATGAAGAGCAGGTTTGGTTGCTGATTTGAGAAATCCTTGTGTGAAGGATTGAGGTAGATTTAAGCATAGTTATGAGTAGGATTTGGAGCTAACCAAAGCAGAGAGGAGAGGAGTCTCCTGTGGATATAAATCCACTATCCAGTGTAGTGGGGATGGAGGTCTCCTGTGGATAGAGATCCACTAGCCAGTGAAGTGGGGAAAAAGGTCTTCTATGGATAGATATCCACTAGCTAGTGTAGTGGGGACAAAGGTCTCATGTGGATAGAGGTCCACCAGCCAAAGTAGTGGGGACAGAGGTATCCTATGGATAGAGGTCCACAAACTAGAGCAAATGGGATAGATTTATCCTATGGATAGAGATCCACAAACTAGAGAAAAGGGGATAGAGTTCTCCTATGGATAAAGATCCATGAAATTGAGCATAGGGGATTGAATTCTCCTTTGGATAGAGGTCCATAAATATTTTAATAGGGAATTGGTTCCCAAGATATTTGTTGAGAAAATTTAGAAGAAATATTTTTTTCATGGACGTAGCCCACATTGGGTGAACCACGTTAATTCTGTGTCTCTCATGTGTGTGGTGATTTGTGCATTTCTTTATTACTGCTATTGATGAATACTGCTTTGGAAAGATTTTGCAATTGATAATATTGTTTGAGAAATAAAAGTAAAAGTTGGTCTTATACTGTTCACCCCCCATTTTAGTATAAGCTTGTGTTCTTCACCATGAGCTAAGACTATTATATAGAATTATTGATATGAATTACTTCTATAATTGGGGTACATATCTCTTTATACAAGAATGTGATGGTTCACCTTCCATGAGTTATAAAGTGCATAATATTATAATATAACAATATGATATATATTATTTTACTTTTATGTGTGATCCATGTCATAATACCCATATATAATATTATTTCCCCACATTCTTATCCCTAGGTAACTAACATAGACTCCCTCATACTCTCTTGGTGTGAGCATACTATGTATGGTCTATGGTAGTCTCATGGTACTACATAATTGAATGGGGGGGTCCTATTTAACTTTGGTACCTGGAAGTTACCAAAAACTATTACCTAGGACACCTCACCCATAACTACTTATCCATTCACCCATAACTACTTATCCATTCACATTGAAAAATCCCTCTAAAGCAGAGAACAAGCAATTTTGAAAAATCTTGCGTAGGAGATAAACCAAAACCTAGTATTATGCCAAGGAAATACCAAAAAAATAAAACCACCTTAAACAATAGGATGGAACAGAGGAGCTACCAAGAAGGAAAATCCCACCTATGGAGGGTTGGGATACACACATAAATACAAGAAAAATACCAAAATAGCATCCCACATGGGCATGAAAATTGAAACAACAATCTGAGGATCTCCATAGGCCATAAAATCCCCTTGTAATGAGGTAAAATTACAAAGAGAACAGAAGAAGTAGAAGTAGAACTGCAAGCCACGGGAAAGAGGCAAGAAATTTTCCAGGGAACCCAAAAGGAAGGAGCCAAAAGGTGAATAAGTTGTAGGCGTTAAGCATAGGTCACCCCAGACCAAAAAAATATAGCAAGAAACCCTAGACAACCTTCAGAATCACCAACAAACAACTTCAAGAAACCAAATAAGGAAGACCAGTGGGATCAAAATAGCAAGCAAAACAGAGGCTATGTGTAAAGCCACATAAAATTCTAAGAAACCACCAAGAAGTCCACATCCACAAACCCAATGAGCAGAATAATAGGAATAAGTGCATGGTCCCTCCCAGACCAAAAATATACTGTGCAAAACTTCCCAAGAAGTAACTCTCCAAAAGCCATGACTCACCACACTTGGAGAACCTCTGAATCTTGGCACCAATTAGAAACCTGCAAAAAACTTGGGATAAACTAAAAGCACTAGGAAAAAAAGATCTCTAAAGCAGCATAGAAAATCTAGGGAAGGTCCCAGGGATGTCCCAGACCAGAGTTACATGAAAGAACCCTTCAAAAAGCTATGGAAAGGGGCAAAAAAAAGGATAAGAGACCTCCCACCCTAAGGAGATCATCTGCCAAACCAGCCAACCAAGAAGGAAGGGTAAGGGAAGTTCCAGGGAACTGGAACAAGACCAGGGAAGGGGAAGCAGGGAAGCAGAACATGACTTTCCAGGGAAGTCCCTTGCAGTACCCCCCATATTTTTAAGTTTTCATTCACATTTGCATTATATATATTAGTCACACTTAAATTATTCTTGCAATTAATCAAACAATGATATCATCACCTTTGATGTCTACTAAAAAATTATATTACACTTACATTTCATTTCATTTACATTATATTTACATGTCATGTGTGTACACTTCACACTTATTCCTACTACTATGTACATTTTTTCTTCGATCGATCAAAAGTGGCTCCTACAACCTTGATCTAAGATCACATGTAACATTGGGTATTGATACTAATTGAGACCAATTATTGTTTATCACTTGTAATGCTTTTTCTTTCTTTATTGATATTACTTTGGTGTCTACAAATATCTTTTATATTGCATTATATTTATCCATGATTTGTTATTTCTTTCAAGGTAACATGTTGATTATGTTTATTTTTAAAATATACAACTATATCTATCACATGTATCAAGGTTAAAGAATTGAACTTAAGGTTTAATATTACAATACTATAATCAAGTCACCTATATAAAGTGAAAATGACCCATAGGAAAATCAAAATGAATATAATATGAAACATTGGCCATGGCATCAAGTGAAAACTAACACCACATATTTCAACAACACAATGATATCCCTCATTCTAATTGTCCATTTTCATAATTTTGTATTCTCTCTTCAATGTTTGTAACTTCACTAAATTTACTTGATAAAAACCTTGATGGTCTATCTTCAAGGTGTCCTAAACTCCTTTGAGATTCTTGTCATGTGCAATTCTTGGAAAAAAACTTGCATCACAAGCTACTTGTATGGATAGAAAACCAAGGCATATTTTTTTTGTGCTTCCTCCATATTCTTTTCTCTATGGATAATAAAATACACCAATTTGTTGGTTCCTTGTATCCATATTTTATGACACTCCACACTTCTTTGGAAATTAACAAAATGCTCATTTTTATGCACTAGTAATTATAATATTCTTCTTTAAATTATAGGATGGGTAGTTAAGGATTATTATGAGCTATGACAACTATAACAATAATATATGAAGTTTTCCTCTACAAACTTAAATTTTGAATTCTCTTATTGAAGTGAATGAAATCTACTCCATTTTATAAGCTTTAATACTAGTACGTGGGATGTGGTCATATCTAAATAAGAGATTAACAAAACATAGGAAAAAAGTCTAAAATAAAAATTGCACAAAAACAAAAAGAACACTTCTACTCTTCAAACATGTACATACAACTTCAATACAATAAACTATACTTATGTCCATACAATAAGATGTCTCTTAGTTTTATCAAGAGACTTTAGTGTTTTACATTCTCTCCAAATTTTGGTGAGAACATTTTTCTTTTAATTTTTACTTCCAACTCCAATTTTGTCCTAGTTTGATTTTATCCTATTCTTGTCTTGTCTCATTGCTACCTATCTCCTTTGTTTTCTAATCAAATTTTTTCTTATCATAATCATTTTTGTAGTGAATAATGTGTTACTATCAAAATAATGATAAAGCCCTATAGCTTCTACCTACGGATGACATGCGATAGTTTATGATGGCATATCTTGAAAAAGGAACATAGGTGAAGGAAACATGGTTGAAAGGGGATGACTTGAATTAGAGGAATAATATCCAAAGTAGTGATGATAGAGATTTGCAATGACAACCTTATGTACCTATGCAATTTTATTTTATCTATGTGATGGCAATATTAACAATGACAACATTGTTGAAGACAAATCACTTTGATACTAGACTTATCATATGCTAAGGATGGCATTTATCTACAAGGGGATAACAAACTTCATAAGTACCACCATTATGATTTCTTCCAATGACATACATTTCATGGTGGATAGATGGATGTTGATAATATCTGCTAAGATAGATAATAAGCTAACATGTATGGTGACAATGGGACTTATATTAGATCTAAGATATGAATAAATAGTATGGGGATAACAATTGTGGACATAGGCAAACCCTATGAAACAATATCTAGAATAATGACAACATTATATTTGAACATAATGATGAAGATATTATGGATAACAATTATGGAAATTGGAAAATTCTATGATAACAATATCTAGAATAATGACATTGTTATATTTGTTGGCAATTTTGGGTACCTTGGGTCCATTGCCTTTGCTCAAGTGTAGAAGTTGTCATTGATGTCAAGAAGCTCTTGAAGGAATTTTATTTAATTTCAGATTATTTAGAGCATGGACAGTGAGTTTCCAGGAAGATCATAGTAGCCCATTTTCAAAAGATCAAAGAAAAAGACAAGTAAGAAAAGGTATGCAGTAGGCAAGAAAAATTGTCACGATTTCACGACATGTTTGAGGAGAGAGAAAGAGCTGGCAAAACTATCGTGATTTCGCGACATGTTGGAAGAGAGAGAAGAAGCAGGAAAAACTGTCGCAATTTCGCGACATGTTGGCAGAGAAGAAGAGCAAGGTGGAAAGTGTCACGATTTCATGACATGTCGCATTTTTGTGACTCGAAAAGTGCAGGAAGGCAGAGAAGGAAAAGTGTCACGATTTCGTGACATATTGCAAAGAAGATTGTATGGACTGAAAAGTGTCGCGATTTCGCGACATAATGTAGAAGAGAGAGTCCAAAAGAAAAAGTGTCACGATTTCATGACATAATGCTGAAAAGAGAGTCCATAGTGTGAATTGTCGTGATTTCATGACAAGTTCAAAGAGAGAGAAAGTAGCAAGACAAAGTGTCATGATTTCATGACATGCTACAAAAGTCGAAGTGAGAACTGTCGCAATTTCATGACATGCTACAGAACTCAAAGTAAGAACTATCACGATTTTGCGACATGCAGCAAAGGCAAGAGTCGAAAGCTGAAAGCGTCACGATTTTGCGACAGGCTGTAAAGAAATTTTATGGATGCAAAAAGTGTCATGATTTTGTGACAAGTTGAGATGGCAACATTCAGTTGGAGAAAGTGTCACAATTTTGTGACAGGTTGAGATGGCAGCATTCAGTTGGAGAAAGTGTCGCAATTTCACGAAAGAAATAGGAAGCAAGTCTTCAACAGAAGAAGCGTCGTGATTTTGCAACGAATTCAAGAAGGAAGAGCTCGAAGGGAAAAGTTTCATGATTTCACGACATGTTCTAGTTTCACGGGCGTAAGGTAGAGAAAAGCATAAGGCAGCAAAAGTGTCGCAATTTCGTGACATGTTTCATTTTCGCTAGTGCAAGCCGAGAAAAGGTTGAGAAAGCGAGAAGGGTCATGATTTCACAACAGAATTGAAGATGACGTCAGCAGAGGTAGAAGTGTCATGATTTTGTGACAAAAGCAGAGAAGAAGGCCATGAAGGCAGAAGGGTCACGATTTCACAATAGAATTGAAGATGATGTCAGCAGAGGCAGAAGTGTCATGATTTCACGACAAAAGCAGAGAAGAAGGCCATGAAGACAGAAGGGTCATGATTTCACAACAGGAGTGAATATGACATCAGCAGAAGCAGAAAGTGTCGTAATATCATGACAAAAGCCATAAGATAGTGTTTGGTTGCAAAGGTGTCACGATATCGCGACATGTTGTAGTTTTGTGGTAGAAGCTACAGAGGAGTTGCAAAGGTAGTGAAGCCGACAAAGTTAAATTTGTAGCCGACGTAGTTTAGGGTGTGCAGCCGACTAAGATCAAGGTTTTAATCTTGATAGTGTTAGTATAAAAGGAGGGCTACTTGGAGAGTTAAGAGAGATTGGTGTGTGTGTTCGAAGTGCGACTTTCATAGATAGAGTGTGGGGGAGAAGTTTGATCATCGAGTACAGAGTGCATTTCTTTCGAATCGTCTAAGTGAGAGAGATTGCAAGGAATCAGAGTGCGCGAAGACAGTGCTATTGTGTTTTGCACAGAGAAAGCAGAGGGCGTAGTAAGCACAATAGGCAAAGATGAAAGAGGACATTTGTGTTAGATCAAAGGACTGTATTTAGTGCAAATTTGAGGATCAGCTTTTGAGGTGATAGAGTTGAGGACAAAGGTCTCCAGCCAGAGTAGGGAAGACAGGTGTCTTCTATGGATAGAGTTCCATTTGCTAAGGGTAGCGGAGGCAGAGGTTTTCTAGAGGATCACCAACCAGAACAGAGCTAGGGGATTGGTGTCTCCTTTGGGTTGGTGCCCATAAAAATTGTAATCGGGAAAGGTATTCCCAGAATTTGATTTGATAAAATTTAGTGAAAGATTTTATCCGTGGAGTAGCCCACTTTGGGTGAACCACGTAAATTGTTGTGTCTCTTTGTGGATGGTGTTTTGTACATTGCTTTGATTATGACTTTTGATACTGCTATCTATACACTGCATAATATTGATTTAAAAGTTGAATTAGAGGAAAAAGTAAAAAGCGGTCTTATACTGTTCACCCCCCCTCTCAGTATAAGCTTGTGTTCTTCAATATTTGATTACAAGGATGACAATATTGATGATGACACAACTCAAGGAAAATATAATGTTACAATATTTAAAGGCATATAATAGAGAATTTTTTTCTTCTCCTTTGGTTGTGATGGTAAACACTATGATGACAATAATTTTAGGGACAACACCTTGCATGAGAGAAAAAAAAAATCTAAGTGAGGATATAAATAATCACATAGCATGAAAGCACCCATACTTCAAAAAAATCTTTTTTGTATGACAAAGATAATCACCTTGATTGTGGAAGGGATGGAATTCCAAGAATTCACATTCCAAATGATAGCTTCAACAACATTATATTATGAGACAGAGAACAAGATAATAGATTATCTTATTGAATGAACATAAGTGATACATTTGAGTCATGGTGTGAGGCCCTTTATATAGGAATATGGATTCCTTGGCCAACACTCTATCCAGTTGTACAAGTGACACCTTGCACATTGACACTTGTCCATATACAATGTTGCATGAAGCTATTAGATAACTTCCCCTCCAAGTAATATAATATAACCAAATGATGTAATATATTCTAACACCCCCTGTATTACATTATTTGGTGTGAAGTTCTTTGGAATCACACAAATGATCTCTAAATATTTGGAATTTGATTTTTCCAAGAGCTTTTGTAAAGATGTCTGCCAGATGATCTTCTATAGGAACATACTTGAGGGTGATATGCTTTCCTAATGAAATCATACTGAGCTTCAATATATTTTGTTCTTTCATGTATGATTGGATTCTTGATTAGATTCAGTAGTCCTTGATTATCACATAATATCATAGTGGGGGTTCATCTAACTCCCATGTCAGATATGTAACATCCCTCCCAAATATACCTACTAGTTTGTTTACTTATTTGTAAGAATGAGATACTGTTGATGGTTTGGTGGATGCAAGAACAGGTAAACTCTGTTGAAAGACCAATCGAGTAGATTGAATGTCTTCTCCTAATGGCAATTGAAGGGCAAAGATAAAAGGTAAGGTGGGAAAATATGATGAGCAACAAAATATTTTTAGTTATAGGGCGAAAGACCCTATTAGCAATACACTTGTTGAGCAGTCCATTTAGATGCATACATGTAGATGCATATAGGGATTTGTGTTTGTATGCAAAAATAATTCTTTAAGTATTTATTTCTTTAAAATATACATAAATAAAAATAAAAATATAATAAATAAAAGTAAAAATTAAAAATAATAATAAATAATAAAAATCTATATATATGTAAATTAATGTAGAATATTAAATTTAAAAGAAATATAAGAAAAACAAAATACCATCCATGCACTTGGTGGACCACTTGAATAGTAAGAAGCCAGGACATTTTTCCAGGACATTTGCATGGCCCTTACATGTGTTAAACAAATTTTAATCCTTCCATCTATAAAATCCACTAAAAAATAAGAAAGATATCATCATTGTCTTCATATTTGCTTGGAGTGTTTGAAAAGGCCTTTGAGGAGATAATGTGAGAAGAGAGGTTTTCGCAGTATTGTAGGTCAGATATTGAAAATATCTTTTTATTATTATTCTGAATTACAAATAGAATATGGATGCGATTATGTATGGAATGAATATTTTTGTGAAGACCTAATTACTCTAAATGAAATTTAAATATTCTTTTCATAAGCACCAAGCTTGTTGTGTGTTGCCTGAAATTAGGTGATGAATTTTATGTTGAATGTGTAGGAATATGACATAATAAGAATATGTGTGAATTGCATACCATGTTTGCACTTTAGAATAGCTTGCATCCACGATAGAACAATCGCTTTGACTCCCCATATACAAGCCAATGGGCTATTTTCTTCTGCTACCAAAATATTGACTGCCTTCTATTGAGACTATGCCAAAATGGCTCACTGGCCATAGCCTGTGTCTGCCTACACCATTAATCATTTCAACATCGAGAGGATACTTATGATTTCAGGTTATAATATGTATGGTGTTTGTTTTATCCTTAGATCTATGTTATCACAGCTAGGACATTTAGAAAGGCACGTGTAGTAAAGTATACAACACAATTTGTCCAAAAGGAAGGAATGTACATTTAGTTGAGTTCTATATTTATTGAACTACATGAAAATTTATTAACTTATGAATATATTTTAATATTTTGGATAATAGTGTGTTTGGATGTTTAAGACCTTTCTTTAAATATCTTTCCAATAGAAGGTACAGTAGTTCTATGTATACACGTTTTGCTGATATGTATAAAGGAATTAAAAAAATATGTTCCGAATATTGTAGTGCTAAATCACCAATCCTTGATAATAGATACATACAAAATTATGCGAATACATTGCATAATGTACAATGAATTTTGTGAGATTGTTTATGGTAGATGGATGCTGTGGTTTAGAGCTATTCAAATATGAAAATAGGTTTGTATAGAGAAATAAAATAAAGTTAAAAAAAATAGTGCAGTAGAACTCCGAGGAAAATATTGTTTATTTAACTCTTAAGCCTCGCTTAAGGGCACAATCGATAGTCAAACTTCATTGATTAACAATTACTTGTGTAATGTGGTTTGCAATTGTAAAATATTACCCAGTATTTAATAACTCCAACAAAAGGGAGAGGGTAATTGTGCAGTAAACAGTAGTGGCTTGCTAACCTTTTTGATACATCTCATTAAACAGTAACCCGTTTAGAAGAAAGTAAATATGTGTTAAAACTTGGTTGTCTTGTATTATATTCACATTCTAGGCATGCTTTGATAGCATTCTGGTTTGGGGTTGCTTGTTCAGCATGTCACTTACAACATTAAAATTAAACACTGGGTTGCTTGCTTTGTGTGCCTTTTAAAAGTAAAACATAATAAATATTGCTATGCTTGTATCATGCTTCGTATTTTTGGAAAACCACACCTGGACATAAGTATGTTTTCATCGGAGATTCAATGTAAACTATTGAACGATAGATGGACTTGCTATTACATTCTCGATACCTACCTTGATAAAGGTAACACATTTGGGATTGCATATTTTGTGTGATAACACAACTTTGATACCATATAATAGCTATACTATACCTTGGGAATCGAACTTAGCCCTAGATTCATGAAAGGAAGATATAAATTACTTTACCCAATACTGTACAATTGATAGATTGTAGGACGATGACCAAATATATGAAAATGTATGTCACCATAGACTTAAGATGTATGCAACTCTTTTATAATTTTATGTTAAAAGCTATTTTCAACATAGGGTATTTAAAGTTTAGAAAGTTAAAGCCATGATAGGGATGACGGTCATACAAAAATTATCATAATACATCTTTACTAGTACTTTGGTAAGCTAGTAGTAGATTGAATTGCGTACCGATGTGGAAGCTCGTAATGTAACATTTAAACTGAACGTAGATTTAAGCTTTGATATCATACCATAGTCACGGTAATTTTTAAGAGTAAATGAACAACTAAATAAAAAATAAAATTCAATGACACTTGGATACGATGGCGGGAGCGGGAGCAGGAGCAGAAGCAGGAGCAGGTACGGATGCAGGGCTAGGGACAGGCTCAGAGAACGGTGCAGGTTTCTGGGTGGGATTGGGGTCGAGATCGGGGTCAGGCATGTCAAGGCCTGATCTTGGGACAGCAAGATCCTTGGCAGGCCCAAAGGATGGCTCTGCACCTGATCTAATTGGTAGCCAGGGCGGGGACAACATCTTGGGCCCTGGCCCCCAGGCTAGCCTCGATACGAGCACAGGCCTAGGAAAAAAGCCCCCTGATCCTGGGCAAGGCTCTGGCAGGAACAAACCCTCCTATCAGCAGATCTTGGCGAGCACCAGGTTCCCTTCCTGGGCCCTAGGGCTAGGGCTTTCCCTCGAGGGCACCCACATTTCTATTCAGGAGGAGGTCTATGCCTCCTTGGTAGCTGGTTCCTCTGCCTCCCTGGTAGGGAAATTCTTGGGAGGGTGCCTAGACATGGAAACTGTCCACAGATGGGTGGCTACCAAATGGAAGGTGTCCAGGCATATTCATCTGGTGGCCTTGACCAAGGGTTTCTTCATCATTAAGCTAAATAATAGTGAGGATGCTGAAAAGATCTTGTCGGGTGGGCCATGGTTTCTGGGGTGCAAAAGCCTCTTCCTCAGGCATTATGGAGTTGACTTCCACCCCAGCACCCAAAGCATCAATTTCACCTTGGTCTGGGTTCATCTCCCAGACCTTCCCTTCCACCTGTGGCACAAAGATGTCCTAAGACTCATTGCTCAGTCGGTTGGGGACCTGGTGGCCTTCGACCCCACTACCAAGGCAGGATCCCATATGGTGCATGCCAGATTTTGTGTCAACGTCAATCTTGAATCTAAACTCCCCTCTTCGGTGACCATCTCGTCTAGGTCCTTCTTGTGGCGCCAGCGCCTGATCTACAAAAACAAACCTCCATTCTGCCCCACCTATTGCACTCAGGGCCACCTCCCCCACCAATGCCCGATTTCCAAAAAGGCTGATGGCCCTGTCCCCAAACTCCCTTCCCGATCAGGTCAGGCCTCGTATTGAGGGCCCCCTCGCGACGACCATAGATCCTAGGCTTGGACTAGCAAAGAGGCTCCCCATCCTATCCCACAGGACTCCCATGGGGACCCCAATCTCTAGGTGATCTCCCCCAGGTTTTCCCTTTCGCTGCTCCCTCCCCTGGGTCATCTTTTAGGGACCTAATCCCAGGTTCTCCCTCCCTGCCCGCTTCAAATCTTGTCCCATAGGCCCCTAATTGCGCCCCCCTCTAGGCATGTGAGCTGCTCAGGCTCCTTTCCCCGTCGACTCCCACCTCTTTCAGGGCCCCCTTCTCCCCTCCCACTCCTGCTATCCCTCCCTTGACCCCCTCACCCCTCCTACTGATCCCTGCTGGGCTTCCTCCCTGGGAGTGTGGATCTGAGAGGTCAGATGAAGAGATCGAATCTAGTTCTTCGTCTGGGCCTGATGAAGTCAGCCCCAAGATGACCGAGAGTAGGACTTTTGCCACAGACTTTGGCAGCAAACTCAAAAGAGGGTAGCCCACCCTGGGCGACCAGCGAACAAGGTTCACTGAAGATGACATAGCCAATGGCTCCCAGGCAACTCTCTCTGATGTTGGCGCAAGCTTCTCCAAGATGAACGCCATTTGACCCAAACCCCCTGTTTAGGTTAGGAAGGGGGGCAAGCAACCCCACAAGGGTGCCAAATGAAGCTCATCACCTGGAATATCAGGGGGCTAAATGGGGCCCCCAAGAAAAGGATCCTTGACTAGCTTCACAGGGATCATCGCCCGTCCTTCCTCCTTCTTTAGGAGACCAAAATAGATGATGCTGCTGCTCGACGTGTAGCCCAAGCTACTTGGCACAATTACGAGTCCCTATCTACCCCAGCGGTCGACTCAACCAGGGGATTGTTGTGCATGTGGGACCCTCGGTCCTTTGAGGGAAGACTCATATCTTCATATCCTAAAATAATCAACATTCTAGTTCATTGCGTGAAGTCAAGGCGCTCATGGATTCTATCCAACATCTACGCTCCTAACAACCCCATCGAGAAAGCAGCCTTATGGAAGGATATTAGCTTGATGAGAGAAGCCTTTGCCCCCCTACCTTGGATCCTGGCTGGGGACTTCAACAACCCCCTGTTCCTTTCTGATAAAAGTTGGGGCTCAACGGTTTAGGGCAAGAGCAAGGAGGACTTTGGAGCCTTTACCGCCCTTAATGAGCTCATAGACGTCAATATGAAAGGAGCCAGGTTCACTTGGTCCAATAGAAGAGTGGGAGCAAATCATATACAGGTCAGACTAGATAGAGTTTTCTTGTCCAAGGAAGCCCTTCCCATGTTTGTCGATGCCACCCTGTTGGCCCTCCCCAAAATTGGGTCTAATCACAACTCCCTCCTCCTCAAAATCGACCATTGCCCCTCCCCCAAGAAGCATTTTTGGTTCGAGTCCATGTGGCTGCATCACCCTAACTTTCGGGCACAGGTAGGCCATTGGTGGGCTCCCCCAGTCCCTGGACGCCCCGTTGAACAAGTTTTCCACAAGCTGAGATGCCTCAAAGAGCAACTCAAGGTTTGGAATAAGGAGGTGTTCGACAATATCTTTGAAAACAAAGCGATTCTTAAAGATAAGCTCGAAGACCTTGAGTCCAGATTTCAAGCAGGCTCCCAAGACTCGAGGCTCAGGGAAGAGGAACGCCTTGCTCTCAGTGAGTATCACAACATTATGGCCAGGGAAGAAACCTTTTGGAGGCAGAAGTCGAGAGCCTTATGGCTCCAAGACGGCGATGCAAATAGTAAGTTCTTCCACACGTCAACTCTCAGGAACAGGGGTTCCAACAGAATTGCTGAGTTGGTGGGCAGTGACGAAAGAATCATCAAGGAAGAAGAGGACATTCGGGATAAAGCCACCCACTTCTTCCAAGAGCTCCTGGGTGAAAGCCCCCCCATGTCCTCGAAAGCAGTTGAATCCCTTCTGGAACAAATTCCTTATTCTATTTCAGCCATGGAAAACGAGATGCTTGTGCAGCCCTTGTTTGACTCTGAAATCCATGCTGCCACTTTTCCATGAAGGCTGAGGCGGCCCCAGGCCCGGATAGATTCCCCCCTGATTCTTCCAATATTTCTGGGACATCATTGAGCAAGAAGTGTGTGCAACCATTCGGGACCTGCAGACTGCCAGCTCCATCCCCAGAGGTATCAATTCCACTTTCATAGCCCTGATCCCCAAGACCTAGGCAGCCAGATCCCTCTTGGATTTTTGCCCCATCAGCTTGTGCAATGTCTTGTATAAAATCTTGACTAAATCCATGGCCTCCCGCCTTAAGGATATCCTTCCCCTATTATTGCCCCCTGTCAGGGCAGCTCGGTCAAAGGCAGGCTGATCACAAACGGTGTTATAATCATGCACGAGGCCATTCAATCGATCGTCCTATCAAAAAAGGCCTCCTTTTTGCTCAAGCTGGATATGAACAAGGCCTTTGATAGGGTTGACTGGGCTTTCCTATCCAAGGTCCTCCTTAAGTTTGGGTTCCACCCCTCCTAGGTCAGGCTCATCAGCAACTGCGTGTCCTCCCCGTGGTTCTCCATCCTCGTCAACGGGTCCCCTATCGGGTTCTTCCCTAGTTCCAGAGGCCTTCGCCAAGGTGACCCCTATCCCCGATCCTCTTCATAATCCTGGCTGAGGCCTTGGGGCATACCATCTCAGGCGTTGTAACCTACGGTCTCATCTCGGGCATCAGGCCTGCGTCGGGCATTCCCCCTGTGTCCCTATTCACAGGTGCGTCCTCCAAGGCCCTGTGGGGCGGGGTGATTGAGTAGATTCAGAGGAAGCTGGCCCCCTGGAAAGGTCACCTCCTATCGTAGGCTGGCAGAGCCACCCTCTTGGTGGTAGTCCTACAAAGCATTCCGATATATTTCATGTCGGTCTTCAGAATCTTGGCTTCCATTGCATCTCACATCGAACAAATTCAAAAATGATTTCTCTGGTCGGGCAGCGAAGATAATAAGAGGATTCCCCTGGTCTCCTGGCCCCTGGTCTATCGCACCAAAGGTGAGGGAGGGATTGGGCTCAGGTGGGTGGTCCCCATGAACAAGGTCCTCTTGTCCAAACACGCCTGGAAGGTGCATACCAATACCCCTGATGAGTGGGTCAGCATCGTGTGTAGAAAATACTGTCATCACCACCCCTTCCTCAGTGATTCTTAGCCCCATGATGGATCAACCTTTTGGAAGTCCCTGATCTCCACCAAAGACATAATCTAAAAAGGGACCAGATGGATTCTCGAGGACGGAGCCAAGATCGACTTCTGGGAAGACAGATGGATTCATGATGAGGCCTTGACTGTTGATAGAGAGCTTCTCACCCTCAAACCAAGGATTGTAGATAGAGGGCCCAGAGTGTCGGGCTATCTTTCCCAAAAATAGGGGCAAGCTACCTAGAAACCCATCCTAAATCCCAAGCACCCGCTCCAAGCTGCCAGGCTTCAGCGCCTCCTCAAGGTGACTGTCATCCCGTCCTCCGGAGGAAACGATAGATGCATTTGGCATGGCACTCCCAGTGGAGTCTTCTCTATCAAATTTGATTACAATATCCAAAGAGTCCCTGACGAGGCTCCCTTTCCAACCCATCAGGTGTGGGCCAAGAGGCTGATCCCCAAAATCAGTCACTTCATTTGGGCGATTGTCCAAAATAAGATCCTGATGCTCAAGAATCTGATCAGGAGGGGCTTTCAGATCCCAAATAGATGCTTCCTTTGTTGTTCTACCTGGGAGTCCACTAATCACCTCTTTATCAACTGTCCCTTTTCGTCTGAAGTCTTGGGCCTCATTCTTTCCCAATTCTCTATCCAGTGGGTGGCCCCAAAATCCATCCCTGATCTTCTATCTCAGTGGCCCAACCCCTTTGCCCATCCCTTTCATCTGCTTCCTCTAGGGCTCTTGCCTTCCCCATATGCTCTGGAAACTCTGGCTGGAGCGCAACAGTAGAGCCTTCTCCTCCTCGGCCCGGTCCCCCAGTGGATAGCGACCAAGGCGGTGACCTTTGCCCTTGAGAATTCCCTCTCCATCCCCTTGACTGAGGTGCCCCGGCGGCTAGGCGAGGCCACCCTCCTATCCTCTCTTGGAATTCAGCTTCCCCCCCGGTCCCCCCCTGCCCCCTCCCTATGATATTTGACAAGGTGGACTACCCCCCCTGGATGGGTCAAGCTTAACTTCGACAATGCTTCTAAAGGTAATCCTAGGCCCTCTAGGGTGGGCGAGGTCATCCACGACTACCACGGGGCCCTGATCATGGTGTTTGCTGCTCCGCTCGGCATCCAGACTAACAATTTCATCGAAGCAGTAGCTCTGCTCAGCGGGCTGACCACCCTCAGGGAGTCACCCTCAAAAGTCATCATTGAGGGCGATTCCCAAGTTATTATCAAAGTCGCCTGCAGCCCGAGAAACTACTTTTGGCACATTCACAACTCCATCCAGGAAGCCCTCTCTGTCCTTCAGGGATTCCTTGATCACGCCTTTCGACATGTGTACAGGGAAGGCAACAGGGCGATCGATTTCATGGCAAACCAAGCCATCTCTGCTGAAGACTTCACCACTTGGACAATGAACTTTCTTGAAGCTCTGGTCCAGATTACTATGCAAGATTATTCTAGCATTGATGAGGACCCTGGTGTCTAGGCTCCCTGAGCCAAGGCCCCGAAGCTCTACCAGCCCGATTTCCAGAGGGCAAAGGATTCACCCCCCGGTGGCACCTCGTCGTTTGATCCAAGTCCATCTCCAACCCATGAGTTGGTCATCCAGATCCCCATCGTGGTGACAAATGTCCTAGGCCACGTCGGTAGAGCAGCTCTTCTCAGCCTGGATTTGCATTGCTCCGTTGGCAGTTTTGACAGTTCCAAGCCAGAGTTCTTGCTAGCCCACTATGACCTTTTTGTGTTGGATGATACGTCGTTGGATCCTCTTGCTGCGTCAGCTCGCTTGCGGCTCTATCCCATGCAGTACCCTCAAGGCGATCCCCCGCCTAGTTTGTGCCACCTGGCATGCTGGCAGTGGCCCCTCTCCCTTGCCCCGTGTGGCAACCAGCAGTCGTGCCCCCCAGCCCCTCCCCCTCGTGTCGCACCCGACCCCGAGCGCTCATTCTCGATGTCGACGACTTCCCTCCTTCGCGGCCCCCTACAAGGTTTTAAAGCTATCACACGTGGAGGTTACCCATAGTCTTGTCTACTTCCCCCATACCTAGTCCCAGAGTCTTCAACCCGGTTTCCCTTGTTTCCCCTGTCCTTGGGCTTTCTATTCGATTCTCATGGCTGGCAAATCTATCTTCCTCGAGCCTTCCATGCTCGATTTGAGCGAGTCGGCCAGAATTTTCTCCAATGCCAAAAAATTCACCCCTTTTTTTAGTAAATTTGTAGGAGCTGATGATGCCATTACCCAAAGCTTTCTGGACTCGTGGAACGACGACGAGGTCATGATGAAGGGCCTCCATTTCAAAGTTACCAAAGAATTCTTGATGGAAGTAACAGGCCTGCACCATGAGGAAAAGGGCAGAGTAGTCAGGCGGGACAAGCATAATTGGGAGGAGGAGCTGTCCCGCTTCTCGGAGCAGCAGTGGGACAAGGCGAATCTATTCCGCTCCAACCTCTCGACCCCCTTCAATGAGGCCATCGTCCTAGTGATGCAGTACATTACCTGCGATGACCTAGACCAACGACTATTCAGTTTCCATCTGAGCTACTTCAATCACCTCCGAGGGGCAACGATGGTCAACACCCCCCAATTCCTTCTATATTCCCTAGGCCTTTCCCTTGATCGTGCTCGTAAAAGCCACTCTCGGCCCTCCCACCAAGGCCTCATGGCCGTCTTGTACATGCATGCCCTTGCCAACCAATCACAACTCCACCGCATCCCTCCCCTATCTTCTGTCCCCCCTAAAATGGCCAACTCTCCCGCTGCCTCCCCTGCTGCTTCTATTTCCAAGGAAACCCCCTCTCCCGAAGGCTCCCCTACCCCAAAGCATCGTAGGCCCACTCGAAAGTGTAGGACTCCGGTCTAGGGCCCTGGCAGGGCCCCGAATCCTGGTGGCACCCGCAAAGGCCCCTCCCCTGGCTTCAGCAGGGCTGTTGGCAGCACCAAAAAGGCCAAATTGGAGGCCCCGAAGCCCATCGAAGTTAGTTCCGACTCCGAAAATAGGCTGTAGAATCTGGCTATCAGGGCCCTTCTCGACACGGCAATTGGATCCCTGACTGTGGTGGCCCAAGCGACCTCCTCTGCTGCCAATGCCCTGGTCGAGCTTCGACGCAGGATGGGAGATGGCCCTGATAGGGAGTAAAGTTGGCCTGCCAGGGGCCCCGTCCTGGTCAGGATCGGCCACAGGGCCCACCGGTGCAGCGACATTCAGTTTCAGCGTTGTTGACAGCGGCACTTTCTGGTTTTTGGTGGCTTCACGCCAAGTTTTGAGGTTATGCGTCCTAGTCCATTTTTTGTAGTCACCAGGGCCTCGGGCCCCGGACCTTTGCCCTCGGGCGTAACCCCAATTTTTATTCATTTTTTCCAGCCTCGGCTTCTGATGTAACTAAGGTTTTGGGATCCTTTTCTAAAAAACTCGTAAATACATCGTTACTTATAAAAAAATAAAAAATAAAAGTCAATAAGTTTCTCGAATGGAATTTGAGACCCTTTTCTTGTTTTGGTAAGATGGTCAATAAAGAAACTTTATCTAGGTATAACCCATGCTCTAAAAAGAAAATAAATTAACAAAAGTGGAAAAACAGTTATGTTAGAAGTACTTTTTTAACATTGTGATAATTTAGCTTTGTATTAAAAATAGCCGAATCTACTTGGATGTTTAAGAGACATTAAAACAATTTAGTCTTGTGAAAAAACTATAGGAAGAGAATAAACATTCGAAAATAATTATTGAAGTCAAACAAGAAATGACCAAAATATTCTTGAAGAACAGACTTAAAAGCATCACCCAATACCCATGTTTGTAGGAAGGGCAAACATCGTGATTCATATTCAGTCACTTTCAGGTATTTTGACCTAGGATGAGTAAGGTCCTATTACCTTGAACATGTGATAAGGAGTGGAATGGGACACATCCTCTAGACTGATATGTGAGTGGTACGTGAGGGTATCTCACAATCCAAAATCGAGTAGGGAATCGTTAGTAGATAACTGGTAAGTTCAAGAGTAGTTGAACCCAGAGCTAAAAGGCCCATTGAGTGTTGGAATGGGACATCACTTCGTCACTCGTAGTAAGGACTGAGTTACCTAGACCCAAACTAGAGAAATGATGGGCCTTATCTAGATCTAGGGAAGGTGGAAATCCGGTTAAGTACTAGGCATTCAATGCTATACCATAGCATGTACTTCGAGTAATGAACATGAATCATATCATGCTATGGACGGGGAAGTTAAGTGTTCACCCCCTTCGATGAGGCCATCGTCCCGGTGATGTAGTACATTACCTGTGATGACCTAGACCAACAGCTATTCAGTTTCCATCTGAGCTACTTCAATCACCTCCAAGGGGCAACGATGGTCAGCACCCCCCGATTCCTTCTGTATTCCCTGGGCCTTTCCCTTGATCGTGCTCACAACAACCATTCTCAGTCCTCCCACCAAGGCCTCATGGCTATCTTGTACAGGCATACCCTTGCCAACCAACCGCAACTCCACTGCATCCCTCCCCTGTCTTCTACTCCCCCCCTAAAGTGGCCAACTCACCCGCTGCCTCCCCTGCTGCTTCTATTTCCAAGGATACCCCATCTCTCGAAGGCTCCCCAACCTCGAAGCATTGCAGGCCCAGTCAAAAGTGCAGGACTCTGGTCCAAGGCCCTGGTGGGGCCCCGACTCCTGGTGGCACCCGCAAAGGCCCCTCCCCTGGCTTCAGTAGGGCTGTTGAAAACACCAAAAAGGCCAAATTGGAGGCCCCGAAGCCCATCAAAGTTAGTTTCGACTCTGACAACAGGCTGTAGAATCTAGCTATTAGGGCCCTCCTCGACTCGGCTATTGGATCCCTGACTACGGTGACCCAAGCGACCTCCTTTGCTGCCAATGCCCTAGTCGAGCTTCGACGTAGGATGGGAGATGGCCCCGATAGGGAGTGAAGTTGGGGCGCCTGGGGCCCCGTCCTGGTTAGGATCGGCCACAGGGACCATCGGTGTAGCGGAATTTAGTTTCAGCGTTGTTGACAGTGGCGCTTTCTAGTTTTTGGTGGCTTCACTCCAAGTTTTGAGGTTATGCGTCCTAGTCCATTTTTTGTAGTCACCAGGGCCCCGGCCCGGACCTTTGCCATCGGGCGTAACCCCAATTTTTATTCATTTTTTCTAGCCTCGGCTTCTGATGTAACTAAGGTTTTGGGATCCTTTTCTAAAAAACCCGTTGTAAATACATCGTTACTTATAAAAAAATAAAAAATAAAAGTCAATAAGTTTCTCGAATGGAATTTGAGACCCTTTTCTTATTTTGGTAAGATGGTCAATAAAGAAACTTTATCTAGGTATAACCCATGCTCTAAAAAGAAAATAAATTAACAAAAGTGGAAAAACAGTTATGTTAGAAGTACTTTTTTAACATTGTGATAATTTAGCTTTGTATTAAAAATAGCCGAATCTACTTGGATGTTTAAGAGACAATAAAACAATTTAGTCTTGTGAAAAAACTATAGGAAGAGAATAAACATTCGAAAATAATTATTGAAGTCAAACAAGAAATGACCAAAATATTCTTGAAGAACAGACTTAAAAGCATCACCCAATACCCATGTTTGTAGGAAGGGCAACCATCGTGATTCATATTCAGTCACTTTCAGGTATTTCGACCTAGGATGAGTAAGGTCCTATTACATTGAACATGTGATAAGGAGTGGAATGGGACACATCCTCTAGACTGATATGTGAGTGGTATGTGAGGGTATCTCACAATCCAAAATCGAGTATGGAATCGTTAGTAGATAACTGGTAAGTTCAAGAGTAGTTGAACCCAGAGCTAAAAGGCCCATCGAGTGTTGGAATGGGACATCACTTCGTCACTCGTAGTAAGGACTGAGTTACCTAGACCCAAACTAGAGAAATGATGGGCCTTATCTAGATCTAGGGAAGGTGGAAATCCGGTTAAGTACTAGGCATTCAATGCTATACCATAGCATGTACTTCGAGTAATGAACATGAATCATATCATGCTATGGACGGGGAAGTTAAGTGTTCACCCCCTTCGATGAGGCCATCGTACCGATGATGCAGTACATTACCTGTGATGACCTAGACCAGCGGCTATTCAGTTTCCATCTGAGCTACTTCAATCACCTCCGAGGGGCAACGATGGTCAGCACCCCCCGATTCCTTCTATATTCCCTGGGCCTTTCCCTTGATCGTGCTTGCAAAAGCCATTCTCGGTCCTCCCACCAAGGCCTCATGGCTGTCTTGTACAGGCATGCCCTTGCCAACCAACCACAACTCCACTGCATCCCTCCCCTGTCTTCTGCTCCCCCCTGAAGCGGCCAACTCTCCCGCTGCCTCCCCTGCTGCTTCTATTTCCAAGGATACCCCCTCTCTCGAAGGCTCCCCAACCCCGAAGCATCGCAGGCCCAGTCAGAAGTGTAGGACTCTGGTCTAGGGCCCTGGCGGGGCCCCGAATCCTAGTGGCACCCGCAAAGGCCCCTCCCCTGGATTCAGTAGGGCTGTTGACAACACCAAAAAGGCCAAATTGGAGGCCCTAAAGCCCATCGAAGTTAGTTCTGACTCCGACAACAGGCTGCAGAATCTGGCTATCAGGCCCTCCTCGACTCGGCTATTGGATCCCTGACTGCGGTGACCCAAGCGGCCTCCTTTGATGCCAATGCCCTAGTCGAGCTTCGGTGCAGGATGGGAGATGGCCCCGATAGGGAGTGAAGTTGGGGCGCTTGGGGCCCCGTCCTGGTTAGGATCGGCCACAGGGCCCACCGGTGCAGCGGCATTTAGTTTCAGCATTGTTGACAGCGGCACTTTCTGGTTTTTTGTGGCTTCACGCCAAGTTTTGAGGTTATGCGTCCTAGTCCATTTTTTGTAGTCACCAGGGCCTCGGGCCCCGGACCTTTGCCCTCGAGCGTAACACCAATTTTTATTCCTTTTTTCTAGCCTCGGCTTCTGATGTAACTAAGGTTTTGGGATCCTTTTCTACAAAACCCATTGTAAATACATCGTTACTTATAAAAAAATAAAAAATAAAAGTCAATAAGTTTCTCGAATGGAATTTGAGACCCTTTTCTTGTTTTGGTAAGATGGTCAATAAAGAAACTTTATCTAGGTATAACCCATGCTCTAAAAAGAAAATAAATTAACAAAAGTGTAAAAACAATTATGTTAGAAGTACTTTTTTAACATTGTGATAATTTAGCTTTGTATTAAAAATAGCCGAATCTACTTGGATGTTTAAGAGACAATAAAACAATTTAGTCTTGTGAAAAAACCATAGGAAGAGAATAAACATTCGAAAATAATTATTGAAGTCAAACAAGAAATGACCAAAATATTCTTGAAGAACAGACTTAAAAGCATCACCCAATACCCATGTTTGTAGGAAGGGCAAACATCGTGATTCATATTCAGTCACTTTCAGGTATTTCAACCTAGGATGAGTAAGGTCCTATTACCTTGAACATGTGATAAGGAGTGGAATGGGACACATCCTCTAGACTGATATGTGAGTGGTACGTGAGGGTATCTCACAATCCAAAATCGAGTAGGGAATCGTTAGTAGATAACTGGTAAGTTCAAGAGTAGTTGAACCCAGAGCTAAAAGGCCCATTGAGTGTTGGAATGGGACATCACTTCGTCACTCGTAGTAAGGACTGAGTTACCTAGACCCAAACTAGAGAAATGATGGGCCTTATCTAGATCTAGGGAAGGTGGAAATCCGGTTAAGTACTAGGCATTCAATGCTATACCATAGCATGTACTTCGAGTAATGAACATGAATCATATCATGCTATGGACGGGGAAGTTAAGTGTTCACCCTTTTAGGTGTTATGGGCCTTGAAATGACAACCCCATATCGTGAACATAGAACTTAGTAAAGGAGATAAATGTGTTCACATAATGGCACACATTATGAAATTAGGCCAATATTGAACGTTTAAGGGCCTGTTTGCAGTAGTGAATTACCTTGAAATGGATATCCAAATACCTACGTACCAATTAAAAAGTTGGGTGTTTACGAGTTTTGCACAAAAACATTATTTGTGTTTTTTACAACTAGGTGAGAAGACCTAGGGTGTTACAAGATAGTATATATTGTAACCATAGAGCTTCACATGTAGTATCCCTTGCTGCTCGATATTCTGCTTTAGTTGATGATTGTGCTACTGTATGTTGTTTCTTGTTGTGCCAAGATATGGGTCCTGATCCGAGATAGAAGACATAACCTGAGGTAGATTTTCTATCATCAATAGATCCAACATAATCTGAATTGGAGTACCCTTGTAAACAAAAATATTTGACATTTTTCTCACACGTCAATCCATAGTCTGCAGTTTTCTTGATATATTGTAGTATTCTTTTTGTAGCTTTCCAATGACTTTCTCTTGGTTCTTGCATGAACCGTGAAAGATAATTTACTACAAATGCTATGTCTGGCCTAGTTTTTTGTTAGGTACAAAAGACTTCCAATCAACTGATGGTACATTGTTGCTAAAACTAATGGTGTTTTATCAGTTTTGGATAGTTGAATCCCTTGTTCCATTGGTGTATCTTTAGGCTTGCACTTTGTCATTATGTACTTTTCAAGGAGAGCTTTTGCATATTTTGATTGAGTGATAACTATTTTGTCCTTTCCTTGACAAATTTCTAAACCAAGGCAGTAGTTCATCAATCCAAGATCTATCATTTCAAATGCTTTTTCTAGATCCTTTTTTATATCACTTATTAACATCTCTGAGCTTCCTATGATCACTATGTCATCAACATATACTATGAGAATCAAAATATCATTTCCAATTTTCTTGGTATATAGACTTGGATCTGATGTACTCCTTTTGAAATCATGATGTAGTAAATGATTATTGATCTTTATATTCCATGCTCTAGGAGCTTGTTTTAAACCATATAAATATTTTTTCAGTTTGCATACCTTGCTTTCTTGTCCTTGAATAATAAAGCCTTCAGGTTGTGTCATATAGACTTCTTCTTCTAAGTCACCATTAAGGAATGCACTTTTTACATCCATCTGATGAAGTTTCCACCCTTGATGTGCAGCTAGTGCACAAACTATTTGGATAGTAGTCATTCGAGTTGTTGGTGCAAATGTTTCTTCATAGTCGATTCCTTCTGTCTGAGTATATCCTTTAGCTACTAGTCTAGCTTTGTATTTGTCAAGTGACCCATCTACTTTGTATTTGATTTTGTAGACCCATTTGCAACCTACTATTTTTTTCCTGGGGGTAGATTTACTAGATCCCATGTCTTATTCTTTTTGAGTGATGCGTATTCAGATTCCATGGCTACTTTCCAGTGTGTGTCTTTCAATGCTTGAAATGTTGATGTAGGTTTTGTTGTGTTGCTTAGCATTCCTCTATTCATCCTGGTCATGCTATGAGTTTGTGGTCCTGTAGAAGTAAGATCTGGCATTCTTTCTAAATTTGATTCTCTGAGAGTATCTCTGAGCCATATTGGTTCTTTTCTAGGTGGCTCTAATGATGCTTCTATGTCTTGCTCCACTAATTTTGATTCTATGCTCATTGTATCTTCTCCTGGTAGATTTAAAAGTGCTTTTGTGTCACCACTGGATGTATCTGCGTTGATTTTGGCCTTTTCATCGAAGATTACATCTCTGCTAATGTAGACTTTCTTTGTAGATGGATCTAGTATTATGTATCCTGTAGATTCACTGTCATAGCCAACAAATATCCCTATCATAGTTTTGTCATCAAGTTTAGTTCTCTTTTGTTTTGGGACATGCATGTAGGCCTTGCATCCAAAGACTTTTAGTTTTTCTATATTGGGATTTTATCCTGACCATGCTTCTTTTGGTGTAATATGCTTGAGTATTCTTGTTGGTAGTCTATTTTGTATATAGACTGTTGTTTGTACTACTTTAGCCCAATATTTATGATCAAGTTGAGCTTCTTTTAGCATACATCTTACCATTTCCATTATTGATCTATTTCTTCTTTCTGCAATTCCATTTTGTTGAGGTGAATATGTTGTTGTAAGTTGTATTTTAATTCCATTTTCTTCAAGGAATGAATCAAATTATTTGGAAACAAATTCTCCCCCTCTATCTGAGTGAAGTGCTTTTATTGTTCTTCCTGATTCTTTTTCAACTTGAAGTTTGAATTGTTTGAAGTAACTAAATGCTTCTGATTTATATCTCATGAAATATACCCACATTTTCCTTGTATGATCATCGATGAATAACTGAAATTATTTGTGTCCTCCAACACTATCAACTTTCATTGGCCCACATAAATTTGTATATATAATTTCTAGAGGATGTTGAGCTCTGTGTTGATGAAGTTCGAAAGGAATTCTATGTTGTTTTCCTGCTAGACATTCTGGACACACAATAGTTTTTGGAGATAGGTTGGGTAGTCCTTCTACCATTTGATACTTGAATAATTCCTTCATTGATGTTTCACTAGTATGTCCTAGTCGTTTGTGCCATAGTTCTGAATCATTGATAGAAAAGGTTGAGTGAATAGTAGTATCTAGGACAAACAATCCATTTTTATATGAACCTGATGCTATCATTTTTCCCTATCTTGAAATGAGACATTGTTTTCTACCAGTGAAGACTTTGAATTCAACAGTTAAGTTTTGATCCATGAGTTGAGAGATAGAAATGAGATTGGTAGTTAATCCTGGAACATACAAAACATTTTTGATCATACCTTTTCCATCCTTAAGATTTACTGGAATGTTTCCTATTCCTTTCACTTCATATGTTTTGCTATCTACTACTGCAACTGGCTTTTCATTTATTTTCTTCAAAGAATTAAACCAATCTATGTTTCCTGTCATATGCTTACTTGCACCTGAATCTATATACCAATACTCCATGATGTAGTTTTTGTAAAGTACCTAAAGTTTTGGAGTAAAATATAGTGCTTTTGTAAAGATAAAGTTCAATTTTATGATTGATTTTGTACAGTAAAAAATCAATTTATCTAACACCTTATTTCTCCTAATTGAACTAAGCACTTTTCCAAATTTTGAAGAGGTTTTAATGTTGGAATCCTTTTGTCCTTTTTTGAGAAATTTAAAGACAAGTAAAAATATAATTTCCAACTTTAACAATAAATATTTAATAACCTCTTTTTATGACCCTTAGGTTTTAATTTCTAATTTCCAAAGACCTAGTTTGATGTTGTAACCCTTATCACTCCCAAATTTGGAAAATTAGAAAATTAATAATATTTGCAAAATATCAAAGAAATTAATCCAAGTTGAATTCCTTATTTCTCCTAGGTTGAGATGCAAATATTATTTTAATTTGGTAAGTTGTCCCCTATAGTTTTGCTTTCACTAAACTAAATTTTATACCTTAGTTTATAACCCTTATATCTCCAAAGTTGAAAGCAATAATAAGATGGGATTTCACCCTTACCTTTTTGATGCTAGACTCCCCACTCTTCAGTGCTCCCTTTGACTAAATATAATAGTGATGATATGGTTCCCTTGGGCACTAGAATCAATGGAGGTAGATGTATTTAATGCTGGAATGTATACGCTACTAAATATGGAAGATTTGACCTTCAAAAAACTTGGAGTCTTAAATGCTCCTTCTTCCTTCCTTCCACGTTGTGCTGACTGGATTTGACTACATTTTTGCTCACTCTCTACCTATTGTAATATTTAAACTTTGGGCACTTTTATTGGAGGAGCAAACTCGGCTTTGTGACATGTGTCACATCCATTACGTATGGGCGCCCTTCTTCATAACTCCTTCTTACTGCTGGTCACTTTGTAACACTTGCTCCTTCATGTGGGACTTGTGAATAACAAGTGTCACCACTTATGCTCATCCATTGAGAGTCAAAGCTTCTAGTAATGCATTGAGAGTCAAATATTCTTAGTAACGCTTGAGAGTTGGAATGAAGTTCGAATGCTTGGGAATTTGAGAGGCAACGTTCTTGTAACGCTTGCTCTTGGAAGATAGATGCCAAGTGGCATTCACTCTCTACATGTATATTATAATGCCTTCCAAGGAGATATTATAACTCCTTAGGTCTTTTAGTTTATCATTCCTTTTGCTTTGCTACGTTTCTTGAGTAGCAAGCAACCTTATTTTCTGTAGGTGGATTGATGAGGCGCTATGGAGCTTGAGTAGAAAATTTGATGCTTCGTTTGGTGGATGATCTTCACCAAGATAGTAGCTCCTTTTCCTTTATCTTCAATGCTTCCAACATATTGAAACTTGTACGTCTTTGTAGAGTAGATGTTTTTCATTTCTCCTTGGTAGAGATAGATGCCTTTTAGATGTTGTCCATATTGTTGTTCATCTTTACGTTGGTAGGAGTAGATATCTTCTTTTGCATGTTGTTTGTCCCACTTTGCTATCCATCTCACATGTTGTTGTCCATCTCACGTTGCTGTCCATCAGTGAATGTGCACTCCTTTACATAGCTTTGATGATGGCCTCTTGTGGGCTTTGTTTTGCAGGTTCATCCATCCAAGGTGCGCTCTTCGAGTGGTTGCTATTGCTTGGGAAGAAGAGTGCTTACGTTGGCTACTTTTCCTATTGATATTGTGCCTTTTGGAGACACATCCAAATCTGCTTCTTGGACTGTAAAAAACTAGATTAAAATGGTGCAATACAATGTACTATAGATTGTACATTAGCCTCCTTTTGCACTCTTATTTCAGATATAAATTTATGGTTTCATGGTAGATTTCTCTTCCTGCAATACAAGGGTTTTGAGGTTGTCTTTTATGAGTAGACACCTTCCCTTTTTGCTTGGACACTTTATATTAAATCCAAGCTTTAGACAACAGTAGATAGAAGCTTTTAATTTATGCAATTTTCTGCATTTTCTTTTCTTGCATTCACTCTTGTAATTCTTTGGATCTGAGACTCACCAAGTCTCAATGAAGCTTCTATTTCTATTTTATGTTCTTCTCCAAGTTTTGGAGGATTCTAACCTTTTTTGGGTGGCTTATTTTGGCCACTACAAGTTGCAGATTTTAGTGCTTCAATAGTGTCTTTAGACACTTGATACAAATCAGATTTTGTGCCCTTCAAGAACACAAAAGCTAATTTTCTTTTGAGAGTAGTATACTAGTGCATAATAAATCTAATAGACCTTTTTTCAATGCACTAAGAATTTCACCTTATCACTCCAATTTTAACTCTCAAGATAATGCACTTTAATTAATCTACTACAACTATTCAAGAATAACCTAAAATGAATCTTTAGAAGTTATTCTGCAAATTCACTACAACTAATATTGTAGGACTTAGTATTCTTTTCTATTTCTTAAGTAGATGATAGGTAGTTGATAGATATAATTCTAAAATCTAATCAATTCCTAATTAATGTGCAAATGAACCTTAAAATGGACCTCTTTCTATTTGCACTTTTGAAGACTGTAATCTACTTTTCTTTATGTAACTTTAATCCAGATAAGGTACTGTAATCTAGTTGCATACCTTTTTGTAAATTTTTTTAGAATATGTGAATCTTGGTATCTTGTTCTCCTCTTGTAATCTTCTCCTTCTATTGTAGATTTGGAGAAGTCTCTAAAACTAAAGCAGTGTCTTCTTGTCGAACTCTGACTTCAAGCAGGATCTTTCTATCAAGATTTTGAATATCTTTAGGTCTTTCACTGGATAATTATTCTACAATTTGGCACTCCTTACCAAATTATCCTTCTCTTGGGCTTGTTTTCGGATGGCGATAATTGTCCCAAATATTTGGCTAATCAGATCCTTCTTTATTCTTGCTAAGCTCTCCAAACGATCTCACAACAATGGATTTTGTAAGTGGCAGGTCCAAAAGTGCATCTATTTTGTAAAATACCCTATAGCAGTGACTTTACCTATAACTCTTTAGGAATGACCATAGCTCTGATACCACTGATAGCTTCAGTATTATATTGCAAGACAGAGAACAAGACAATATATTATATTATTAAATGAACGTAAGGGATACATCTGAGTCATGGTGTGAGGACCTTTATATATGAAGATGGATTACTTGGCCAACACTTTATCTAGCTATACAAGTGACACCTTGCACAATGACACTTGTACATATACTATGTTGCATAAAGCTATTAGATAACTTCCCCTTCAAGTAATCTAATAAACCCAAATGATGTAATATATTCTAACACCAAAGAGGGACAATGTTCCCTTAGATAAACATAATTTTCCATAAGGTGATAATGAGATGATATTCCTAAAACACTTCTACTTGTCTCACACTTGATCGATTCCTCATCTTAGCATACGAAAACCTTATCTAAAAGGACACATCTTTTTTGGATTACATAGATGATTTTCATGACTTATTCTTTTCTAAATTTGACTCAAGATCTATAGATGATGTCTTTGATGGAAATAATAGCCTTTAATTTTTATTTGGAAATGAGCCTCATGAAGAAGAAATCATTTTCTTTTCCATCTTCATCTAGGATCTCAACAATATTCTTATATTAAACATAAATAATAAAAAGAAAAATGTCACATATGTATGCATGTCCTACTTATTTAACATTTTACCATGCTTGGCATGGTTTTAAATTCAAACAAGAGGTGTTATTCATAAAGCCCCTAAAAATTGGTTTAGCAAAATACTATAAATGTATCTTCAAAATGTTTGTTACTTGAAATACATGAAAAATGGTCTTTATGATAGGGTAAACCTTTGGGCCAACTAACATACAAGCCCCTTTCAACACTCATGTTACTTTTATGATATCATTTTGTTTCTAATATTGAGATTACACTTTTTTGAAAAAAAGTAATGGCTAGGGTTTTTTCAAAGAAGTGAGCGATTATGTGAGGGTTTCATCTGTGTTGAGTGCAAGCAGCTCTAGAGGTTGTTTTTGGGGCCTTTGGGCCCTAGCGACCAACATTTTTGTGGTTTTTGCTCAAGATTTTAGCGGGATATGTTGCAGGGGACCCAAGATGGGTTAGAAATATATCTTTCAATAGATCTTCATGTTGCGAACTTGATTGACAATGACTTCCAATTTGTTGCACAAAACAAAAGTGAAAATCATACCTTTCCTCGACGTCCAAGGCATGGATTAAAGAGATCTCGAAACAAGTTTCAAGCAGCTGATCAAAAAATGGTTCAGATCTCAAGCGAATCTAGCGCTAAGGAGCACCCCCAAAACAAATCCACTATGGAAACCCCTTTCAAGGGCAAGGATTTCCAAGACTCGACCCCAAAAATGAATTTTAGGGATGCCCTCTATGGTGGACAACCTCAGCCTAATGCTAACATTAATCTTAGGGCTTCCCGTAAACCTCTAAGAATGCCTAAGATTGATCCTAGGAAAACTAAGTTGGGATGTCTTAGGGCAGCTGATGGAACTCCAATTGTTAAGCTAGATATGGGCGACATTCAGACTGGCATAGAAGATATGGAAAAAAGAGGACTAATTTGTCATTTCTTGGGTTTTCATTCGAGCCTATCTGCTTTCAAAGTTTGGGCTACAAAAAATTGGAAAACAAAAGGTGAGTTACAAATCTCTATTTATCCAAATGGTTATTTTCTTGTTTTATTTGCTAATAATGAAGATAGAGAGAAAACATTTCAAGGGGGTCCCTGGTTCTTTGGAAGGGTGGGCTTTTCATGAAGCCTTGGCATACTAAATTTAAAGTCGAAGAAGAGATGCCTTCTATAGGTCTTATGTGGGTTAGACTCTTTGGCCTCCTAGTTGAATTCTAGAATTTGACTATTTTTTCTTCAATTGGAAACTCTTTGGGAACTTTTATGATGATTGTTGATTGTACTAAAAAAATTGAACATATTATTTATGCTCGGATTTGTGTTTTAATGGATTTTGACAAACCCCTACCTAAAAATATCTCATTACAATTTGGGGAGGACACTTGGGAGCAAGTGGTGGACTATGAGAACATTCCTTTTCATTGTAGAATTTTCCATGAATATGGTCATTTGGCTAGTGTCTTCCCAAATAAAATTCTAGATCAAAAGAAAGAGGATACAAACTTAGCATGTTTCCAAATGCCTAAGAAGAAGAACACTAAAAAAACTAGTTATGAAGGATCAATCAAAGTTATCAGCTAATATGTTTGAAATTATTTCCACAAATGATGTCCTAGGTGAGGAAGAGGAAATAATGGAAACAAAAATCTTAGAAACACAATTTAAATATGCAGGGAAGAACTCAGAGACAAACCAACAAATCAAAGGTTTTCAATAGAAAAAAGGAGAAAATATACACAAGAAAAACAATCTTTTAAATGTTGAGACTTCAAATAATATAGGTCCCAAGATAGACTCTGTTGAACCTTCTAGTAACACTTTGGCTTTGTACATGCATTCTTCGAGGTTAGAAGCCATCCCAGATTCAATTGGGGTAAGTCAAGAAATAGGAAAAAAATTGAAGATGGATTCTAACCAAAAGGTAGGTCGCAAGACCAATCAACATCATATGGTAAAAGAAGGTGAAAAGCTTGTAGAGGAAGGTAAGATTAATGCCCTTACCAACTTTTTAGCCCTAGTATTAATGAAGATCATCACTTGGAATATTAGAGGACTCAAAGGGAGTCTTTCAAAATAAAATGAAATTAGAAGAATGATTCAGACAAACCATCCACATCTTGTTTTCCTTTAGGAAATAAAGATGTCAATAGAGGAAATGGAATCAATTGCTAGTAAAATTTGGCTAGCTAGAAAAGTTGCTTCCCTCAGTTCCTAAGGGACTTCTGGTGGCATTGCTTGCCTTTGGGACCCAAAAGAGGTAGTTATTCACCATATGGTTGGTAGTTGGGGTCTTTTGGCTATAGCTATTCAAAGTAGACATTCTAACCAAATTATGCTCTGCATAATTGTTTATGCTCTAACTACTTTGGAGGAAAAGAGAAGATAATGGAAGGATATAACTTATATTATCTCTCATTTTCCTGAATCTTGGATCTTGATCAGAGGAGATTTCAATACCATCCTCTCTCTGGATGAGAAAATGGGGGAAATAGAAATTTGGATAGGAGCACTGACCTCATGAGTGAATATATTGTAAACCTTCATCTTGTGGACATCCAGCTAGATAATGGCCTTATGACTTGGTCTAATAGAAGGTAAGGCTTAGCTTGTATCATGGAGAGATTGGATAGGTTCTTGCTCTTTGACAATTTCTTAATCCATGGTCACATTCCTAAGGTGAAGACTCTTAACAATGTTGGTTCGGATCATTGGCTAATCATGGTGGAAATTTGGAAAACCAATGTGAGTTTCTCACCTTTTTGATTTTAGTTAATGTGGCTTAGAGATAGTTCCTTTAGACCTCGAGTGCAATAATGGTGGAAGGAAGGTAAACCAAGGTATGGGACTAAGATGTTCTATTTTACCAAAAGGTTGCAATACATTAAATCCAAAATCAAGATTTGGAACTAGAAGGAGTTTGGGGATGTTCGACAAAAAAACATGAAGTGATTGCTCAACTTGAAAATTTGAATAAGAAAATCCATTTATATGGCCTCATAGAGAGTAGAAGTATAGATGAAATTAGACTCACAACTCAGTTAGAGGAATGGGAAAAAAGAGAACTCTTATGGAAGCAAAAATCTAGGATCCAATGGCTCAAAGAAGGAGATCGAAACATAAATTTCTTCCACAAATATCTTCTAGCTCGAAGATCTCACAACTTTATTTCTTCCTTGAAATCATATTCTGGAGATGTTGTCTACACTTGGGATGGCATGAACTCTATTGTTGTCAATTACTTTTCCAATATATTTGTTGCTACTCCTCTTGACTCGGCTTCTCAACAGAATGTTCTTCAAGTGATCCCTACTCTTATCACTTCTGAGGAGAACTCTATTTTGACTACTCCAGTTACTATCAATGAGCTTCAATAGGTGGTTTTTAAAATGCAAAAAGGAAAAACCCTAGGTCTTGATGGTTTTCCCATTGAGTTCTACCAAGAGTTTTGGGATATCCTTCATGCTGATTTATTAGAGGTGGTGGAAGAAGCCAGGAAAGCCAAAGAAATTTTGAAGGTTATCAATAAAACTTATATAGCTCTAGTCCCAAAATCTCAAGAGGTAGAACATATCTCAACTTTTAGACCTATAGCTTTATGTAATGTTCTTCTCAAAATCATTACTAAGATCATGGTAGAAAGGTTGAAGCCTCTTTTGCATAAGATTATTTCCCCTGAACAAGGGGGTTATGTGGAAGGGCATCAAATAGTGGATGAGATAGTTCTTGCTCAGGAAGCCATCCATTCCATGGAAATGCAAAAATCTCCTTCTATGTTCATTCGTTTAGACTTATCCAAAGCTTATGATAGAGTGGATTGGCACTTCCTTGTCAAAGTTTTGAGGCAATTTGGCTTCTCTCAGGATTGGATGGACTAGATTATGGGATGTATCTCTTTAGTTTCCTACTTAGTTCTTATCAATGGTAGGCCTTCATAGTTATTCCCAACTTCTAGAGGTATTAGGCAAGGTGACCCCCTCTCCCCTTATTTATTCATCATTCTTGTTGAATGCTTGGGCAGGACTATAACCAAAAATAGAGAAAATAGAACCCTTGAGGGAGTTACCATTGCTCATGGAGCTAGGCCTATCTCTCATCTTCAATTTTTTGATGACTCTACTCTGTTAGGTAAAGCTACAGTTAAGGAAGCTTCTAAAATTAAGCAAATCATTAGTTGTTTTTCTAAGGCTATCGGGCAATTGATCAATGAAGATAAATCTAAAGTCATTTTCTTTCACTGCTCTCCTAGATAGGAATCCATGGTCTTGGATAAATTAAGATATAAGAAGACCTCCTTTTGATCACTTATTTAGGCATTCCTATCAATATTCAAAGATAAAAAAATATTGGAATTGGTTGTTGGATAGAGTTAAGAAGAAAATTGGAAAGTGGACCAATAGGTGGCTTTCTTTTGGGGGTAGAATTACCTTGGTAAAATCAGTCCTTCAAGCTATACCTATTTATGTTTCTATTATGTTGAATATCCCAAAGGTTGTTCTTCGAGAATTGGATCAAATCAATCATCGGTTCCTCTGGAGTGGTACTAAGGAGAAAAGAAAATGGGCCTTGGTGAAATGGGATACTTTATGCCTTCCCAAGAATGAAGGGGGGTTAGGATTCCGGTCTGCTATTAATAACAATAAGGCTTTAGCTACTAAATTGTATTGGAGGATTTTGCATAACCCCAATGCTCTTTGGGCCAAAAATCTTCATGCTAAATATGTTGAGAACAAAAGTCCTGAAGACCTTGTTCGCTATCAATTGCCTACCAAAGGTTCTCCCATTTTAGCGGTTCTTAAGATTGGTGAGGATTTGATAAAGCAAAAGTTATTTTGGATCATTCATAATGGTCAATAGGTAAATTTTTGGATAGATTCTTGGGATGGTCACCAACCTTTGATAACTCAGTTTCTTGATTGGAGGCCTTGGATGGAGGAGCTTCATCGAGCTAACTGGATAAAGGTAGCTAATTATTATCGGTACCATATTGGTAATTCAGAGGTTGGTAGATATTGGATCCTTATTGAGGACTGGCCTATTCAAATTCTAGAAAGGTAAAGAAAAGATATCCAAAGCATCCTTCATATGAGATCTCTCTCTTGGTCCCATGATAAAGATTGTTTTGGATGGAACAACACTACTAAGGGTGAGTATTCAGTTGCTCAAGGTTATTTGGCCTTATGCCATAATAATCCCAACCAATCATATGATATATTTACTCAGTTGTGGGCTCAAAATCTCTGGCCTAAGGTGAGGTTCTTTACTTGGATTTTATTGCATCGTAGGGTGCTAATTGGTGAGCAACTTATGAAATATGGTTTTCATGGCCCTTTTAGATGTAAAATGTGTGGAGAGAATGTGGAAACTCTCAACCATATTTTTATTGAGTGTACCTTAGCCTCTGAGCTATGGAGGAGAATGACCATCTTACTTGGCTTACAATGGTCCAATTTTTTTACTTTTGAATAACTTTGGAGGGATTGGCCTAAATAGGAGGGTGTTGATCATTTTATTAGGTAGTTAGTTTGGATGGGTTCTACCATTCTACCTTGGAATATCTAGAAGGAAAGGAACAACCAGATTTTCAATCAAGAAAGGAAGGATATTCACTATATCTGGCAAAATACCATTGCCAACTTAGTTGAATCAGTCCAATAACTCCTTAATCACCCCTAAAACTCCCACCAAATATGGGATCAAGTGATGCAAAGATTGAAGATTAACTCTTCTAAGGGCAACCAACTTAAAGGGAATGTGAGTAATTAAAATATGGATAGAACAAGGAATTGGTAGCCTCCTCCTAAGGATTTTGGAAAATTCAATACCGATGGAGCCTCTAGGGGGAACCTTGGAAAAGCTAGTGTAGGAGGAATTGGTAGACTTTCAGATGGTTCCCTAGTTTTCACTTTTGTTGAGAATTTGGGTATCCTTTCCAATAACCTTGTTGAGGGGTATGGTATCCTTAGAGGCCTTCAAGAGGTTGCTAAGGTTGGATGGAAAAAGGTGTTGGTTGAATCTGACTCTCAAGTCATGATTAATCTATTGAAGACTCCTTCTAAGAATCATAAGGTTGATTGGAGAATAAAAATAATTGTTGAGAAGATTCAATTAATCTAGATGGGATTTTTGAAAGTTGAATACAATCATGTGGTCAAAGAACATAATATGAGTGTTGATGCTTTAGCTAATTGGGCATTGGACAAAGGTGATCTTACTTACTATGACCACCCTCCTAGATGGTGGGATTCACAAATAAGGGAAGCTCTTCTTTCTATCCTTTCTTTGGATGGCTCTAGTACTAGAGGTACCTAGTTCCTTTTTCTTTGTTTTTGCTTCTCTTTGGTTCGGTCAGGGTATTTTAGTTCCCTAGCTCAGATATATCTTTCTTATGTTTCCTCTGTTGAATCTTGCCTAAAAAGTCTTTTGGCCTAGAAAGGCCAAAGTTGTTATCTATTTTTCCTTCTTTTTAGTTTTTTGTGTGTGTGTGTTTTGTATTGTTTTTGTTTTTTGTTTGTTTTTTTGTGTTTTTGTTGTTTTTTGTGTTTTTGTTGTTTTTTGTGTTTTGTGTTTTTGTTTTTTTTGTGTTTGTGTGTGTTTTGTTGTTTTTGTGTGTGTTTTGTGTTTTGTGTTTTGTTGTTGTTTGTTGTTTTTGTGTTTGTTTGTGTTTTTTTTGTCTTTTGTTGTCTTTGTGTTTTTTTGTTGTTTTGTGTTTTTTTGTGTTTGTTTGTTCTTGTTTTTGTTGTTTTAGGCATGCTCTTTGAGTGTGCCAAAGGGGGTAGGCCAGGTGCGAGCCCTGGGTAATTTTGGTGGAATAGATACCCCTGCCTCCTTGGGACTTACCCAAAAGTGGCATCCCAATTGGGGTGTTTTCCACAAACAAAAAAAATATAGGATAATCCTCTTAATTTTTTTCCACGAGGTCTTTGGAATATGTCTATACTCTTGATAATTTATACAATTTACATCAAATATTGGTTTATATATATGGTATATGATATCTCATATTCTATTCCAGTATGTGTTACAACATCCCAGGTGGTAACTATGCTTAGACCTTAGTTTACTTTACTTTGTATATATTTTAATTCATTAGAATGAATCATATTAAATCAACCTTGGTTCTCGCACAAGAATTAGGAAGAAAGTATTTTCACACCATATACCAAGATTCCAATCCCATGGGTGAATATTAAAATTTGTCTAATGGTTTTGGTATTTGAATAGAAATGAGGAATTTCCTAGCCTAAGCAATCTCATAGGTGAACCTTAATATTTTAATCAAATGTAACAATCTCAATTGGTTAAAAATGTAGACTTACAAGGTGAATATGTGAGTTTAAACCTTGCTACATGATATATAATTTTCCAAACATCACTACATAATTTGTTGAAATGACATAGTAACACAATCATGATGTATTATTGGTGGGGCCTTTAATTTTATCTTATGACTTTAATAATTATGTTTTATAATGTCATCATATCCAATGTCATGAGCCCCTCTACCATCAAAGCTAAATGACAAGTATGAATATGCTCGAATTCATATCGATTGGTGAAGACCTAAGAATTTGCATAGGATCCAAAATCACTAAAAGATTTAATACATAATCTATAATTTTTCTTGTTTCTTATTTATTTTTATTGTTGTGATATTAAATCTTCAAGCTTCTCCATCTCATTTTGTCATTTTTATTGCATATTTTTATGAAGAACACAAGCTTATACTGAGAGGGGGGTGAAAAATATAAGACCAATTTTTACTTTTTCTCTCAAACCAATATATGCAATGTAAATATAGCAATATCAACAAAAATAATCAAAGCAATGTACACAACACCACATACAATAGAGATACCACAATTTACGTGGTTCACCCAATGCAGGCTAATCCATAGAGAAAATATTTTACTAAAAATTTCTCAGTTAATCTCTTGGGAATCCTTTCCTGATGGACCTTTGTCCATAGGATATATCAATCCCCTAAATCAAGTTCATGGATATATATCCATAGGAGAACTCCTTCTCCTCTGCTCTGGTTGGTGATCATCTAGAAGACACTACCTCCACTGCACTGACTGGTGGATCTCTCTCCACTTGAAAACTCTTATCCTTACTCAGAAGACCTATCCTCAATGTCCTGGCTGATGGATATCTATCCACTGGAGACTTTGTCCTCTTTACTTTATCACCTCCAAAGCTCTGTCTCAAACTGCACTAAACTCGATACAGTCGATCTAGCACAATTATTCTCAATATCTGCACTAAACTCAGTACAGTCTATCTAGCAAAAATCTTCTCAATATCTGCACTAAAATCGATCTAGTCGGTCTAGCACAAATATTGTCAACTCTGTACTAAACATAGTCCAGTTAGTCTAGCACAAATCTTCTCAATATCTGCACTAAACTTAGTATAGTTGGTCTAGCACAAGTCTGCTCAATAATATCAATCAAATCTACACTAAACATAGTCTAATCGATCTAGCACAAAGAACTAAACACAGTCCAATCGATCTAGCACAAGTCTTCTCAATATTTGCACTAAAATCAATCTAGTCGGTCTAGCACAAATCTACTCAATCTCTATCTCTGGTTTGGTACAAACATGTCCTCAAATCTGCATCGAATTTTGCTCTCAAATCTTTACTAAACATAGTCTAGTCGGTCTAGCACAAATCTATTCTCAATATTTGTCCTCAAGCTTTAACTCAAAGCTTGACTCAACTCTGCTAGATCTGCTCCAAACCTCAACTCAAGGTTTTGAAAAAATCACTCAACTCTGCTCTCAAGTCTTCTCAAAGACTTATCTCAAATCTACCTTTTAAGCTTCCACAAAAGCTCACACTAATATGTTTACAAGTCCTCTTTAGAACTTGCTTATCTACTCAATAGGTCCACTTAGAACCTGACCAAATATGTTCAACAAGCTCACTCAGAACTTGTCCAATATCATAGAAGTATAAAGAGATTTTTTAGAGACTAAATATGTTCTATACTCAATGATCAATTACTTTCACAACTCAATTTCAGAATATTGAATAGTTTATTTCATGGAACTTGAACAATCACTTCATACATCCACTTGACTAGGTTCAATCAACTCTACTCAACCAATTACTCAAGAAAAAATCCTTGTTCACAAAACCTAGTCCAAGTATGTAAACATCAACTCAAAATGTTTCCAACAATGCTCAACAACAAATCTCACATAACAATGATACTCATGTTCTTTCCAAAACCCTAGTTCAAGTTCTTTGCACAATACAATGGCTTCAACAACAATGCTTATAAAACAAGATTTTAAAGTCACTTATCTATTCCAGAAAACCTTGAAGCATTAAATCAAACTCACTAGGCAATAAAGCAATAATTCCTTTTCAGAAAACCTCATGCATCAACCAACCTTCAAAGAAAAACAATTCCTTTTCACTCCAAAGATGTTTTTAGAAAATCCAATTACTCAACTCAATTAGGAAGAATATTACCCATACCTTTTTCGTGTGAAGAAGTTGTTCTCATAAATCTGCCACACTCACAAAATTCTCTTTGCCAATCTCAATAAGGGTTAGAAGACTTCAATAAAATTACAATGCAAAATATGACTAAAATACACCTTATTACTCCAACTCAAAATTAATATTCACCATAGTCTTCTTTTAATAGAAAAACCCTTATACAAAAAATAATGCTTAAAAGGCTTAATATATCACTATATTAATTAAGCCTCCACACAATCTCCTTATTACTCCTAATAACAAATCTTTAAATAATATCACTTAATAAAAACCAACCCCTTTAATAATAACCACTCATAAACCTTATTCCTCCAACATATGCCTATAATAATAAAAATTAAATCAAGCACCTTTTGATTTCACTAGAGGCTAAAAATTAATCAAAAACACCCTTATCTCTCCAACGTAGGAGGATAAAAATAATTTCACCAACAAAAAACTTACCTTGCCTTTGGAGGGAATCAAACCCTCAACCTTGCTCCAACACAAGTGCCTTAGTCGCAGCCAAAGTCACCGCACGAGCCACGCGCTCGTTTGAGTATAACAAAGCACCACATGCTTCTTAACCTTCTCAAAAATTTCTACCTTGGTCAAAACGTTGTGCCCCTTGGGCGCCTCGATCAACACACCAAACAATGCATTGCAGAGATTCAAATGCAAACCTTCTCGTTGCCAGCACCTTCATGATTTTCAAACTACCACTAGGCCACGGTTGCCCAATGCGATTTCGAGGACGGTGACCTCCTCCCTTATTCGCTTCGTTGCCATGTTTTCAAAAATAATGCACGAGCTCTATTTTTGCATGCCACCAAATTTTGATTGAGAAAGGATAATTAAAACTTAGGACTTTGGGCAATATTTATATGCTCCTCCAATGCATTAACGACGTCGGTGCTCACCATGCTCCCTTCCATGACGTCGATGGTAAAGGCTTTGAATGCCTTTAATTTAAACCCAACCTTTGGGTTTAATCAACATTAAACTTTGCGTTTTGAAATATTTTTCCCTCCAAAACCCAACCTTAGGGTTTATAAAAATAATTAGTTGACCTTTGTAAACCCCATAATATTATAATTAGAATTATAATATTTTATTTGGGTTTTTCACCAACTTGGTTAAATATTATAATAAAGATTATAATATTATATCCTTCCACTGCTTCAGATACATTTGCTTACAAAGGAGAAATGAAACCACTTTCTGACCCATTCTTTTGGGTGTAAAATAAAAATATTTTAACCCATTATAACTTCCATTAAATTTTGCACTCGAACTAGAGAAGAGCTATCACTGACATCTTGACATCAATGACAACTGACTTTGGATATTAGTGCCAACTGCTCAAAATGTCCAACAATCTCCCCCTTTGTCATTGATGGCAACCCAAATTTATTTTACTGAATGCTTAACTCATTTTTGCTCTACTCCCCCTGGGACATTGCTCCCCCTGGCTCAATGCTTCTTCTTGAGTACCAAATATCTCCCCTTTTCTTTAACTTATCAAGTTGCTCCCCCTTACTCAAATATCTCCCCCTTTGACATCAATGGCAAAGGGTCACCTTTGGGGCTCGGGGCTAAGAATGAGCCTCTCAGCTTAGCCCCTCCCCCACCTCCTCATAAGGTGTTTAATTTTGGGGTGGGAGTATTTCTAATCCCATAAGGCACTGTTATTTACCTTTGTCATATTTCCTTCTTGTCTGATTATTTTGATTTCTCTCACTATTTTCAATGTCCATGTCTTCATTTTTGTCCCTCTTCTTGTTCATGTTCTTGCTATTATTCTTATCTGAATCCCTGTTCCTATTCCTATTCTTGTCCTTGTTCTTATTCATGTTCCTCATGTTCCTGTTCATGCTTGATTCGGGTATGTATGCTCTACACCAATTCGTTGTGTGACCATAATTATTGCACTTGTAGCACTAAATGCTACTATTATTCCTTGGAGGTACAAATATCTTAGGACTTCTCTTAGTGAAGCCATATCCTCTTCTATCATTAACCCTGCAATCCATTGCCTTGTGACTAAACCGATTACATGAGTAGCAATACCATGAAAATGTTATCCATTTCCATATTCCTGTATTCCCTATGTACTACACTGTGAAGCCATGTGTCCAAACCTGTGATATGAAAATCATCTTCCATTGAAATCACTTTGTCTTGACCTCATTGACCTTCTAGTCTCTCTTGACCTGTTCTAATTGTTGTTCCATCTGTATCTTCTTTGTGCATTATTTATGCTTTTGTCGAACCTTCTATTATCCGACTCATCATCATATGTATCACTTTCACTTCCACTATCTTCTAAGTGATCTTCTTCTGAAGTTTCTTCAAAACTTATGGTTGACTTTTTTTCTTGTTCCTTTTGACCCTGTTTATATCCAATACCTGTTTTACATGATGTTTGTTGTTGTCCGCTGATGAACTTATCCAAGTTCTTAGAGCTATTTGTGAAAATTTTCATTTTGACCTTGGAATCTTCTAAATCCTTCTTGAGTAGTTCTGTTAGAATATATTTCAATATTTCTTCTTTTTAATTAATTCGATCCTAACAATCTTATATTGTTGGATTTGATTTAATTTAGGCTAGTTGTTATTTGTTGCAACTGCACCTATTTTAGTCTCGGGTGGTTCCACAACCTCCAGACTAATCTTGGCTTGAATGTATTATTTATACTTCATCACATTAATGAGAATTAGTTCCGCTTCTCACATGGTATCAGAGCGATATCTCCACCCTCTCCGCCACTCTCATTTTTAATGATCTTGTAGTAGCGGTTAGAGAGCGAAGCTTTGGAGGCAAAGCTGCAAATTAATTTGGTTTTTTTTTGTGAATTTTTAAATTCCTATTGGAATTCATGCCAGCATAATCCCAAAAATTTGGGATCGACCAACCGGTCGAAAGGTGGAACCCAGATCGACCAACCGGTCGAAAGAGAGGTCGAAGGTCGAAAGTCGAGAGAAAGGTCGAAAGTCATAGAATCGAACGAAAGCAAGCAAGGGGAAGATCAATAGAAGCGAGCCACGTGGTAGCCAACACTGAGGCCACTAGCACCATGTGGGAGGAAAGCCCATGCCCTCTCGGGAGAGCCTCTCCCCGAGAGGAGATACTCCTTTATGGAGTATAAAGTGTTTTAAACACTTTAATATCTCACAGTCCCGTCGATGTGGGACAATTGCTCACCACAAAATGAAATCTGTCACCTGCACTCTGCGACCAAACCATCAACGACGTCACCTAAACACACCACCTCCTATTTTTTGTTATGTCTGTGAGTGCTCTATCCAGATTCTGAGAGTTTTAAAGGATTCAGGAGGCAAAACCGACACGATTTGCTGGATTGGTTTTTTGATTTTATTCTCAGATCTCACCGAGGAAGAGAATTTTTCTCCTAGAGGACGTCAAACTCACTTTGAAAAGCTATTTGTTCAGGGTGTTTACTAAGTTTTTTAGCTACAATATTTGTGGGAATCAATTGCTGAGAGCATTTCATGCATCGAGCGAGCAGTTTGAGTGAAAAAAATGTGTTTTTTTGCACTGTTGAATCGCCACCCCGTAGCCACTCTGCCACCACCCATGTGCCACTCTGTTGCCACCCACGCACCACCTTGCTACCACCCCGAACCATCTCCCGAGCCACGGCCGAGGTGGAAGAGCCACCGCGAGTTTTCTTTTCGCTCGTGGCTACGCTATTTGAGGGAGGGCACCGAGATCAAATCTCGGATCAGCCCACTGGCTCACTGGTTGTGAGCCGAGTGGTAAGGGCTCCGGGAGCCCTGAGGTCGTGGGGTCAAAACCCGCCGACCCCCCCCAAAGCAAAGGTAAAATTTTTATTTTTTTAAAGTTATTTTTTTTCATATTTTTTTTCTAAAGTTAAAAAAAATTAAATAATTTTAATTTTTTTTTATAGGTTTAAAGTTATTTTTTTTATAAAATAATTTTTTGCTATATGAGATAATTTATTTTTTTTTAACTTTAGTTATAAAAAAAATGTTTTAAAAATGCTTTAAAAAGAGAAATTTTTAAGGGGGGAGTATTTTTTTCAAAAATCAAAGGGGGATAGAGAGTAATTTTTTGAGAAAAAGCAAATTTTGGCATTATTGTAAAGGTGCATTTTCGGCAGTGCCCGACACCTAGTGGTTTATTTCTGTGGGCACTTTTATGTTGTATGTTGCATTTTTTCTTATTTTGCACTACATCATTAAAAGTTAAAATCAAATTCACTCCCTAAGTCCCCGAAATAAATAAAACCCATCCGTGCAATTTATTGCACTGCAACGTTCGGTATTTGTGATACCTCTAGCCAACACTTACAGGTAAAGCTGTCATGATTGCGCTACTGTATCCATCGCCTAATATAGCTGCCAAAATGATGTCTGAGCTAGTTCTCTATTAATCGTCGGGGAGAGATAAGTTTACCATTTTGCTATTTTTTTACTCCATCCACTACCCCAATCGCTCTCGTGTTTAGGCTTAAATCCAGATGAACGTTCGGATATCCAAAGTGTTTAGGGGAAGTTACGCCCCACGCATGAGGATTGAAGACTTTCTAAGGTTGGTGCCATCAACGAGGTGATTCCCTTTCAGTACCGCCTAAGTACCACGTATCGTATAATCATTAAAATTACCTATAGTCTCCCTCACATAAGGGCGGGTAATTTTTATGGTTTTTCAAAATACCTATAGTCTCCCTCACGTAAGGGTGGGTATTTTGTATGGTATAATGACCTGACATTAAGGTATATCGAAAGGGGGACCATTTGGTGTTATAAGGAACCTTCACAATGTCTGCAAAATTAATGACTGATGCTCATCAGTTGTTGAAAGGTCCAAACTATACACCATGGAAAAACAAAATGAAGGCAATCCTAGAGATGGATGATCTTTGGGATGTTGTTTCTGGAACAATAGTAAGACCTTCATCTATAGCTGGAGCCACAACTCTCACTGCTGATCAGAAAGACTTTGATAAGATAGATAGCAAGGCAAAAGTGCTCATTTTGCTTGTTGTCTCTGATGAAGTTCAACCCCATATTGTTGATTGTAAAAATAGTAAAGAGGCATGGGATGCTCTTAAAACTATTTATGAAGGAAATAATGATTCCACCATTCTATTTCTTCAATCTCAATTACACAATCTAAGCATGAAACAGGGAGAAACAGTTGAACTCTTTCTCTGCAGAGTGTCTGAGTTGAAAGGAAAGTTGAATTCTTTGGCAGCACCAGTTGATGATAAGATCCTTACCTCAGTGGTATTGAGAGCATTACCTAATTATTTTTGAGTGTTGATCACCTCACTTCAGGTATCACAAAGGAAAGTTACCTTTGTTGAGTTGGTAAATTTGCTCCAAGAAGAGGAAGCATGCCAACTATAGTGAGATGATTCTTCTAACACCGCCCTCTACACCAATAGGAAGGGCCCCAAGAAGAAGGGTAATTTTTAGAAGGGAGGGAATTCTCAAAAGGATTCAAAATGGAAACACACTCAACAACCTCAACAAACTAAGAGATATTGCAAAATCTGTGACAAGGAAGGTCATGATACAAACAGATGTTGGCATAAGAATAAGCAACAAAAATAGAAAGGCCAGAACAAACCACACAAGAACAAGCAACCCAAAGTGAATGTTGCTATTGAGGAATCTAACATAGATTCTGAGCGAGCACACAAAGTGCTCATGACTACCACAGTATCCAAGCAGATGGATCCTGTATGGTATGTCGATTCTGGAGCCAGTAAGCACATGACTAGCGACAAATCATGGTTTGAGTCTTTTGAGGCCAAAGAGGGCAAACCTATCACTATTGTCGATGATAAAACCTACAAGGTTCAGGGAGAAGGTACAGTTTTTGTTACTCTTCCTGATGGCAAGTGCCAGATTGAAAAGGTTCTCTATGTTCCAGGATTGGCGAACAACTTGTTGTCAGTCACACAAATTTTGGACAAGGATATGGTTGTAAACTTTAGTGTTGAGGGGGCAAGAAGTGTTGTTCTATTACCAGGAGGGGTAAGAACATAGCAACCGCTTCATATAAGCATGGCTTATTTGCCCTAGATGCTATCTCTACTCCAAATGTTGCCATGACTGTCTCTACAAGGGAGGCAACTTCCCTATGGCACAAGAGATATGGACATATGAGTTCTGGTTACTTACTTGAGTTGAGTAAGTATGAGATGGTAAAGGGTCTTCCTTCCCTTTCTACCACATTGCCAGTTTGCTCTGACTGCTTGGCAGGAAAGCAACATAGAGTACCTTTTGAGAGAAGCTCTACAAGAGCAAAGAAACCTCTGGAGTTGGTTCACACCGATCTGTGCGGTCCTTTATCACCCAAAAGTTATGGGGGAAAGAGGTATTTTTAGTTATTCATGGATGATTACTCATGCAAGATGTGGGTATTCTTTCTTCAACTAAAATCTGAAGCATTTGGCTTCTTTCAGCAATTCAAGAAATCTGTTGAAAAGGAGTCAGGGACTTCTATAAAGACCCTCCGCTCAGATCGAGGGGGGAGTACACCTCTAAAGAATTTTTTGCATTCTTGACTGAAAATGGGATCACACGATAGTTAACCACTGCTTATACTCCTCAGAAAAATGGAGTTGTTGAAATGAGGAACCGTTCCATCATGGAAATGGTTCGTTGCATGCTCACAGGAGCTAGAATTGGGCAACAATATTGGGTAGAAGTTGTCACCACAATAGTATATCTATTGAATAGGGCACCCACTAAGGCCCTACAAGGAATGACTCCACAGGAAGCATGGAGTGGCAGGAAACCCTCCATCTCTCATCTACGCATTTTTGGTTGTAAAGCATTCATGCACATACCGAAAGAAAAGAGGAAGAAGCTAGATGAGAAAACATTGAAGTGCATTCTTCTTGGGTATGATGAGCACTCTAAGGGTTATCGATTGATTGATCCCTTGACCAAGAAGATTCACATCAGTAGAGATGTAGTTTTTGATGAGGCTTTCACATCAGAAAACACATCAGATGTATACCTAGAACTTGTGGAATCCAAAGTTGAGAAGTCTCCTTCATCATCAAAGGTTGGAGGTCCTTCTTCATCTTCTTCAAACCCATAGAAGAAGAATCCAAAGTGGTATACAAATACAATCAGAGACTCTAAGCTATCCACTCCACCAGATTTGACTTTGGATAGGCCTCGTACTCGTAGCATGGCTCGATAGGAGAGAGCTACAGTAGAGATTACTAGGGTTGATGATCTTTGTCAATATTTTGAGGAACTTTCTGTAGATCCAGAGAGAGATACAGAAGATATGGATATTGATGATGACAGGGTGTTTATGTCTTCAATAGATGAACTTGAACCTACTTCAGTGCAATATGCCCTTAGTGAGCCTCAGTGGAAGGCCACTATGGATGCAGAGTATAAGTCTCTGATGAAAAACAAAACTTGGAAGCTTGTCGATCTGCCATACGAAAAGAAGCCCATAGGTTGCAAATGGGTGTACAAAGTCAAGTACAAGGCATATGGGATGATAGATAAGCATAAGGTCCAACTTGTTGCAAAGGGCTATGCTCAAAGAGAAGGCATTGACTATGAGGAAACTTTTGCACCTACTGCTCGGATGACAACCATTCGAGTTCTTTGTGCTATGGCAGCACAATATGGGTGGAAAGTGCACCAAATGGATGTCAAGAGTGCCTTTCTAAATGGTGATCTCCAAGAGGAAGTCTACATGACTCAACCGGAAGGATTTGAAGTGGAAGGCCAACAACAAAAAGTTTGCAAATTGGTCAAATCCTTATATGGTTTGAAACAGGCCCCTCGGGCTTGGTATATAAAAATGGATAATCACCTACTATAGCATGGATTCAAGAGATGTCCATCGGATGCAAACCTCTATTTCAAGAAGCAAGGCTCCGAAATAGTGTTGCTTGTACTCTATGTTGATGATCTGCTCATTACAGGGAGTTCAAAAACAATGATCTCTTCTGTCAAATAGGATTTGAGCAAATATTTTGAAATGATAGATCTCGGACTTCTCCATTACTGTCTTGGTCTGGAAGTGAACCAGAAGGAGCACTACATCAAAGTGTCCCAGAAAAAAATATGCCAAGACACTACTAGAAAAATATCGCATGATTGATTGCAAGTCGATGGCAACACCAATGGAATCAGGACTTCAGTTATCATGATATGACAAATCACCTCAGGTAGATGCTACTCTCTATCATCAGCTGATTGGGAGTCTCATATATCTGACCAACACTAGGCCAGATATCGTATTTGTTGTCAACTATCTTTTGAGGTTCATGCAGGAACCTAAGACTACACACTGGAAAGTAGCAAAGCGAGTTATTCACTATGTCCATGGCACAATGGAATATGGCCTAGAATACAAGAGGAACAACAAATTCTTCTTACATGGATACACGGACTCCGACTATGTCGGGTCATATGATGATCATAAATCAACTTCAAGATATTTGTTTCATCTTGGATCTGGTCCTGTCTCTTGGCACAACAAGAAGCAACAGGTGGTTGCTATCTCATCAACAGAGGCAGAATATCGTACCGCACGTGAAGCTGTGTGCGAAGTGATATGGTTGCATCGCATCTTGACAAGTATGGGTCTTCCATCAAAATCTCCAATACACTTGTTCTACGACAACATGGGTGTTTTGAACCTTGTTAAGAATCCAGTGCATCATGAAAAAACCAAGCACATTGATACACAATGCCACTTTATTCGAGATGAAGTACCAAGGCACCGAATTCAGCTTCAGTACATCTCCACCAATGCTCAAGTTGCAGACATATTCACTAAGGCACTTGCACATGTCAAATTTGAATTGTTTCGTAGCTCTCTATGTATTTCAAAATAATGGGGGGATGCTAGTATAGCTAGTAGTTATAAGTTTCCTCAAATATTGTAATAAGGGGGGATGTTAGAATATATTTCAATATTTCTTCTTTTTAATTAATTCGATCCTAACAATCTTATATTGTTGGATTTGATTTAATTTAGGCTAGTTGTTATTTGTTGCAACTGCGCCTATTTTAGTCTCGGGTGGTTCCACAACCTCTGGACTAATCTTGGCTCGAATGTATTATTTATACTTCATCACATTAATGAGAATTAGTTTTGCTTCTCACAAGTTCCACTTCTTGTGCTAGCTTTTCACACTCTGAGATCTTTGCTTCTAACTTGTCCTTGAACCTTTTTGCCTTAGCTTTGGATTTTTCTAAATCCTCTGAGTAGTCTTATTTCTTCATCACATTCCTGTAACTGAATATCAAGCTTAGAGTTCTATTTTCTTACCTTCTTTACTGTGTCAAGGGCATATATAAGTTATCCCTTGATATCATATCCATTCTCTTCTGAATATTCTTCTATTTGTTTGCCTTTGTCTGTATTTTCACTTTCTTTTGAATTATCTTCTACATAATCATCCTCTTTATCTTCCAATGCCATTAGAAGATTTTCATATGGTCTTTCTAGTGTGTCTTAATACTCATCATCATTGAAAATATAACCATTATTTGTACAACTATCTTCAAGATGTCCAAAGCCACCACATCTAAAGCATTTGAGAATAACTGGAGTCCTATTCTTAACCGGTTCCTTTTCTTAAATCATAAATAGAACTTCATCTCTATCATTATCTGAAGAACTATCATCACTATGACTTGAGTACTTACTTGCCTTGTCCACATAGTAGCTCCTCTTTTGCCTTCGAAAGAACTTCTTTCTTGGTCTGCTTTGTTCATCCCTACTTTTCTTTTGGTTCCTGTATTTATCTGATTCTCTGTTCCTATGATCTTGTCTTTCCTCATCATTGTTATTCTTGGTCTCTCTACAATCTGTCATAAAATATCCATGCTTCCCATAGTTGAAGCATTTAACTGACTTTAGATATTTGAATTTTTTGTAGTCTTTATTCCTTCTACCATAATTAGCTTCTTCCTCATTGGATGACTCATTGCTTGATTCTTGTTGTTTATCCTTTGTCTTCTTGTTCACTTTGAATGTTGCCTCCTTCGGAGGGATAGGATATTTTGTTCTTATATCAAAATTTGTAAGCATGCCAAGCAAATAATTTCTTGTCAGACAATCACCATCAATTGATGTTTCTATAGCAGAGACCTTTTCACTGTACCTTTTTGGAAGATTTCTCAAGATCTTATCACAAGCATCAGATTCATAGACCTTCATTCCATGTCCTCTCATATCATGTACAAGTTCATCAATATTACTGAGATAGTCGAGAATATTTTCATCATCCCGTATTCTTAAGTTTTCAAATTCTCCTTTGAGATTTTTGATCTTAGCTTTCCTGACACCTTTATCTCCTTCATATATGTTATGTAGTAGTTCCCACATTTATTTTACTGTTTTACAATCTATAACCTTCATAGATTTTGATCTATGTAACCCTTTTATAATTGCATTCATATCTTTTGAATTTGCATGAATTAGAGGCTTACCTTCCTTATCTATAGGAGTATTGATTGTTGGATCATATCCAAGTTCCACTGCATCCCAAAATTCATTGCCAAGTGCCATAAGGTGAAATCTCTTTAGCATACACCAATACAAGAAGTCACTTCCATAAAATACCAGTGCTGTATTATTTGAGGACCTATCCCTTTGATCCTTTTGATCCATTGTGTTATTTGACCGCTTTTCCTTCAAGCTATCAATTTTTTTTGAAGGAACCCGCTCTGATACCAATTGAAGAACACAAGCTTATACTGAGAGAGGGGGTGAACTATATAAGAACACTTTTTATTTTTTCTCTCAAACCAATATATGCAATGTAAAGATAGAAATATCAACAACAGTAATCAAAGCAATGTACACAACACCACATACAATAGAGACACCATAATTTACGTGGTTCACCCAATGTGGGCTACTCCACGGAGAAAATATTTTACTAAAACTTTATCAGTTAATATATTGGGAATCCTTTCTTGATTAAAATTTTTATGGGCCTCTATCCATAGGAGATATCAATCCTCTAAATCAAGTTCATGGATCTCTATCCATAGGAGAACTCCTTCTCCTCTACTTTGGATGGTGATGGTCTAGAAGATACTACCTCCACTGCACTGACTTGTGGATCTCTCTCCACTTGAAGACTCTTGTCCTCACTCAGAAGACCTATCCTCAATGTCTTGGATGATGGATCTCTATCCACTAGAGACTCTGTCCTCTTTACTCTGTCACCTCCAAAGCTTTGTCTCAAACTACACTAAACTTGAAACAGTCGATCTAGCATAATTCTTCTTAGTATCTGCACTAAACTCGGCACAGTCGATCTAGCACAAATATTCTCAATATTTGCACTAAACTCAGTCTAGTCGATATAGCACAAATCTTCTCAATATCTGCACTAAACTCAATCCACTCGGTCTAGCACAAGTTTGCTCAACAATCTCAATCAAATCTACACTAAATATAGTCCAGTCGATCTAGCACAAATCTGCTCAACTCTGCACTAAACACAATCCAGTCAGTCTAGCACAAGTCTTCTCAATATTTGCACTAAACTCAATTCATTCGGTCTAGCACAAATTTGCTCAATCTCTATCTCTAGTCTGGTACAAACTTGTCCTCAAATCTGCACCAAATTTTGCTCTCAAATATATACTAAACAAGTCCAGTCAGTCTAGCACAAATATATTCTCGATCTCTGTCCTCAAGCTTTAAATCAAAGTTTGACTCAAATCTATTGGATCTGCTCTAAATCTCAACTCAAGGTTTTGAAAAAATAACTCAAATATGCTCTCAAGTCTTCTCAAAGACTTGTCTCAAATATACCTTGTAAGCTTCCACAAAATCTCACACAAATATGTTTACAAGTCCTCTCTAGAACTTGCTCAAATGTTCTCTACAAGTCCTCTCTAGAACTTGCTTATCTTCTCAATAGGTCCACTCAGAACCTGACCAAATATATTCAAAAAGCTCACTCAAAACTTTTCCAATCTCATAGAAGCATAAAGAGAATTGTTAGAGACTCAATATGTTCTATACTCAATGATCAATTACTTTCACAACTCAATTTTAGAATATTGAATAGTTTATTTCGTGGAACTTGAACAATCACTTCATACATCCACTTGAATAGGTTAAATCAACTCTACTCAACCAATTACTCAAGAAAAAACCCTTGCTCACAAACCCTAGTCCAAGTATGTAAACAAAAAATCAAAATATTTCCAACAATGCTCAACAACAAATATCACATAACAATGATACTCATGTTCTTTCCAAAACCCTAGTTCAAGTTCTTTGCACAATCCATGGCTTCAACAAAAATGCTTATAAAACAAGGTTTTAAAGTCACTTCTCTATTCTAGAAAACCTTGAAGCATTAACTCAAACTCACTAGGCAATATGGCAATAATTCCTTTTCAGAAAACCTCATGCATCAACCAACCTTCAAAGAAAACTCAAACAATTCCTTTTCACTCCAAATATGTTTTCAAAAAAACCAATTACTCAACTCAATTAGGAAGAATATTGCCCATACCTTTTTGTGTGAAGAAGTTGTTCTCATAAATCTACCACACTCACAAAATTATCTTTGCCAATCTCAATAAGGGTTAGAAGACTTCAATAAAATTACAATGCAAAATATGACTAAAATACACCTTATTACTCCAACTCAAAATTAATATTCACCATAGTCTTCTTTTAATAGAAATCCCTTATACGAAAAATAATGCTTAAAAGGCTTAATATATCACTACATTAATTAAGCCTTCACAAAATCTCCTTATTACTCCTAATAACAAATCTTTAAAAAATATCACTTAATAAAAACCAACCCCTTTAATAATAACCACTCATAAACCTTATTCCTCCAACATATGCCTATAATAATAAAAATTAAACCAAGCACCTTTTGATTTCACTATAGGCTAAAAAATAATAAAAAACACCCTTATCTCTCCAACGTAGGAGGATAATAATAATTTCACCAACAAAAACCTTACCTCGCCTTTGGAGGGAATCAAACCCTCAACCTTGCCCCAACACAAGTGCCTTAGCCGCGGCTAAAGTCGTCGCACAAGCCATGCACTTGTTTGAGTATAACGAAGCACCACGTGCTTCTTAACCTTCTCAATGCCTTCCACCTTGGTCAAAACACCGTGCACCTTGGATGCCTCGATCAACACACCAAACAATGCACCATGGATATTCGAATGCAAACCTTCTCACTTCCAGCGCCTTCGCACTTTTCAAACTACCACTAGGCCACGCTTGTCCAATGTGATTTCGAGGATGGTGACCTCCTCCCTTATTCACTTTGTTGCCACGTTTTCAAAAATAATGCACGAGCTCTCTTTTTGCATGCCACCAACTTTTTATTCGAGCAAGGATAATTAAAACTTAGGACTTTGGGCATATTTATATGCTCCTCCAATGCATTAACGACGTCGGCTCTCACCATGCTCCCTTCCATGATGTCGACGGTAAAGGCTTCGAATGCCTTTAATTTAAACCCAACCTTTGGGTTTAATCAACATTAAACTTTGCGCTTTGAAATATTTTTTCCTCCAAAACCCAAACTTAGGGTTTATAAAAATAATTAATTGACCTTTGTAAACCCAATAATATTATAATTAGAATTATAATATTTTATTTGGGTTTTTCATCAACTTGGTTAAATATTATAATAAATATTATAATATTATATCCTTCCACTACTTCGGATACATTTGTTTCCAAAGGAAAAATGAAACCACTTTCTAACCCATTATTTTGGGTGTAAAATAAAGATATTTTAACCCATTATAACTTCCATTAAAATTTGCACTCAAACTGAAAGAAGAGCTATCACTGGAATCTTGACATCAATGACATTTGACTTTGGATATTAGTGCCAACTGCTCAAAATGTCCAACATTTTCATTCTACATTATAATTGGTCACTATTCATGATTCTAATAGGACTACCTAGTCCATCATTTTTTTTATATTGAACCAAACTACAAACTACCTTTATTGCTATCTTCACCTAATTTGCTATTATCACTATCTAGATTGTGTTTATCTTTCAAGTTACTATGATCCCCTTCATCATCTAGAAAATAGGATTCCCCTATTATATATCATCTTTTATCATTCACACATATTTGTTTTAAGCAAAAAATATCTTGTGGTGCCGCCTTGGTCTGGGAGACCATGATTAGGGGGTTCTACATCATTAAAGTCACCCGGGATTCGTGCCCAACCTTGATTGCACCAACATTATCAATTGGATTTTGGGTACCCATTGAAATTTTTGGTAGGGTGGAGATTCGAACCTGGGACCTCCCTTGGAGGATTGCCCTCTCCTCTCCAACTCACCTACAACACCTAGGTACACATGTTGATTTATAAGTAAAATAACAACCTCCATAATTTATATATTCTTCATCTTGAATAATTAAACTTGCATCCTTAGCTTGATAATAGTGATTTTTTAAACATCATTTTCATCCACACTACACAATTTATCTTGTTTGTCTTTGAGAAAGTTGTTGATATCCTCCTTATTTTCAACCTTATTGTAAAGATAAAATTATACAAAAGTATAATATCACAATATTCCAAAGTTTTCAATTCCTACTTCAGAGTCTACAATGATTTTGGTTGTCTCTGTTAGCATTGGAATTTACACAAGTCGTTCTTGTGCTTGTTCCCTGTCCACCACAACATGCTTTACCTCTTTGAATTCTACTTCAATTGGGCTGACATACAAATTATGTTTTTACTCATATAAATCTAACACTTGCAAAAAATACCCCAATATATGTTATTCACAATGCTACATATTAAGTATACCCTTAGTATAATATTTAATTTTACTTTTTGTGTTTCCTTAGTAGTTGTTACAAAATCCACTATTTGTGGATTTTAAAATACATTTTAAAAATGAATAGAAGTAATCATTGCTTAAATATTATAACAAGAATAATATAACTTGAAAAGAAAGAGTGGTAAAACACAAGAGAAGAGAAAATTCCATTAATAACCAACAAAATATGATCAATATAAATATCAAACTAATACAATGGATCATGAGATAGAGGTGGGTAAATACCTCTATAACTAATTATAAATTTCATAACCCTTGATTGAAATAACATTAGGGTTATGATATAATAAGTTTGAATTTTTAAGGTTAATTTTGACCTATAGGTTAAATATAATAATAATAATTAAATATTATACAATGCATTCCCATGGGTTTATACAAGTGATTGCATCATATAACATTGACCTTGGCCAAATAAGGTTCGATTACACATTTTGACACCACCGTAATTTGAACTAAGAGGTCAATAATAAAATAGATTAATGATATCATCTTCCTCCAATTAATGGAAGCTCTACTGGATTGATTCACTATGATATGAGAAGAATCCATTGAAATCTCCCATGTTATTTAGAAGGACACCTCTTGCTTTTTAAGATTTAACTTCAATCTTCTCTAATCTCATAAGGAAATTCTTAGTAGAATGACCTTTATTTTTACAATATTTTTAGAAGGTTCTTAACCTCTTTGAAGACATAAAATTACCCTAGACTTAGCTTCTATAGGTTTGGTATCCTTTGCATGAGATTGTAATTAAGAAGAATTATAAGAATTTCACAAAGTCATGTGAGAGTGAACAAAAAAATAAAATAATGAATTGAGGGTTATATTTTTGTGTTCTTTTAATAACATAGGAACCACATGAAGCACTAGTATAATAATTTGAGAGGAATAAGAGAGATTATAAAAGATAATATTGACACAATCTACATTATAAATAGTGTAATTGTTTGTTTGGTAGAAGATTCTAGCTCAGGTGCCACTTTACATGTAAGCCAATCTTTGAGTGTTAGGTTAGGGTTACATGAAATGTATCTTTAAAATACAAGGGGCATAAAATAATGTATATTTTTACATATTGAATAAAAGTATTGAAGGAGGTTTCCCTCTCAAAGAGGCCAATGATTATGTATTTTTATTTGTGAGATTAGTATATTTCTACATTTACATTTCATATTGCAATATTATGTTCATTCATGAATCATTGCTTTTATTGTAATTTTTATGTGGATGTGATTATTTTAATTAGAAGGTTCCTAAAAAGTGGTATCATATCAATTTCCAAGGCTATGTTCCACTATGACTATGACAGTTCTTGCATTACCATTTTGACTATTAGGTATATTTTTTTTGTGTTTTTATTTTTTTGCTTATCATCCTATAAAAACATTCAAGCCATTTTTTTCTATTTTAGTTTAAGAGGTTAGAAAATTTGTGTCGGTGGTTTTAAAATATCATAGAGGAGATATCATTATTGGCTAGGCTATATTTCCTATAAAGTATCTAGTGAAGTGAACGGTGATCAGGCTCCAATACCCTAGGCTTCAGACAACACCTATATATGGATTAAGAGAAAACTTTAGCCCTAGGAAGATTTTTTATCATGTATCTATCCATAGTGCATCGATAATAACACTTAGAAAGATCACCCTATCATACTATCAGAGGTGTGGATAGTGCGCTCAAGGGCATGTGCAGAATCATCCTTGAGTAGTGGCCTGAAATATTGGTCTGAGCATTATCATTCATTGTTGTCGTATAATAGAAGTCTATGGATAGTACATACACATTGGCATAGAGTTTCCTATTTCTATAAAATATTTAAGTTGAATACCACAAACCCAACCACAAAAATTGAGCATAATGAAGATACTACACTATCACATAATAGACTAAACTAAAATAGGAAAAATAAGTTGTGTGGGAAGTAATAACCAAGAAAGAGTTTGTTAGAAACAATTGTGTATCAATTTAGACAATGCCATAGTCAGTAATAGTCAAGATGAATCTACCTATGTAGTTGTCAATTATAATCGAGAATCATAATGATCAAGAAATTGTTAGTAACAGTTTGCCAAGACAGTCGTCAGTAATAGTGAGTTATAGAGGTAGACAAAATAATTGTTAGTAATGGTCATTGCAGAATCTATAAAGGGGGTTATCAAACAAAAGTCACTTTTTTGAGTGAACAAAGACTTCATGAGAAAAATACACTTCCCTAGAAAAAATTGGGGTGCCAAAAATATTGGTGGGATATATCTCATCGTGATCATCTCGTCGAGCTAATAATTTTGGTATATAGACTTCATGCACTTTTCCAGGGTTCCCAAAAATGTCATTGTGAGACCTAACCCATTCTATTTATATTTTTAAGTTAATCATTTTGATATATAAACACTTTTTTGACCCATTACTAAAAATAGTAACTCTTGGAACAACACTTCTATTTTTAGTAAATCAATTGGGGTGGTCCAAATCACATATATATGGCTAGAGGGACTAGAGGAGAAATGTGTTAGAGTAAATTAAATTTTTTGGTACATGTATTAGATTAGGATTTACTTTGTGTTGTAATAAATGCACATGGGTGCATAATATTTAATAATGTATTTGTGTACATTTGGCTATGTGTACATGAGTCCATAGAATAGGAAGTTGAATAGTCTAGAAGTGGGAAGGCCAAGAGTGCTTCATGTGAAGAGTCACATTACATTATATATATGATAATGTGGAGATGTAAATGATACGATTGTAATAACATTACTTGGTTCCTTCAGTGTTATCGCTCCATTTTCGTGAGCTTTTCTATATGGCTTATTTAGGAGTAGTTATTTGAGTTATTACAATATTTTATACTTACAAAATATTTCCATTATCATATGCATTAGTTTGGTACTTTATTTCATTTTTGTAAGTTTGATTATCTTAAGTAATAAGCCTCAAAAGCTAACAGTGGTATCAAAGCCACAAGGGACTTTGACAAGATATAGGGAGAGCTATTGCAAGGATTGGACTTGCATAGTTTTTTGAAGTTGTGGAGGAGAAACCAGTGAAGGTGAAGAGACTATCTCTGGAAGGTGAAACTAGAGAATATTGAAGAATTTCTATTCCAAGAAAAAAATTGGAATGGAAGGAGATTTCAAGTCTCAAAGTTAGACCTTGATAATGTGGAGATTGAGAAGAATAAGAGACCCACAAAATAGGTCTTATTGAAGGAATTGGTAAATTAAAGAAGACTACAAATTGCAGATTGGCTAGTCTTTCCATAAGATTGTGAAGACTAGGACTCAACACAAAATTTGTTCCACTAGTTTTGAGAATAACTAGTGAATTTGATTTATTTTAGAATTCTAGAAATTCTAATATATTTGGTACTACTATCTAAGTTTTTGGTTGTAGAAAATTAACACCCAGAAGTTGAAAATATTTCTACAATAGATAGAGAAGAATTTCACCTTCGTTGCTTGAAATTCTATGTGCTTTCCTCGTGCAGGGATTATTTCTATGTTGCAAAAAATTAGAGATTGAAAATTGAAGGAGACTTGTGAAGGAAGTCCCCTAGAAGATTGCATATAAGAAAGCTATAAATTAAAGAAGTTGAAGAGACCCAAAAGAGGTTAGTTTGAAGAACTTCCAATTTTAGAAGATTGAAGATTGGAGATAGAATATTGCATGTAGAAGACTATAGATTGAAGAGACCCGTGTAAAATGTTCTCATCATAGTTTGGAGATTGGAGAATTGGAAGACCTAAGAAGATGTCCTACTACAAATTTGAGGAGCAATAGAATTTGGAGATCCAAGAAAGTGATCTCATTAAAAAATTCCCATAGTTAGGATATTGAAGAAACCAAGAAAAGGTTTCAGTAAAGTTTTGAGAAGAAGAAGTTGAAGAGTCATGAAGAGAAGTTGAAGAGTTGTAGAACTAGAAGACCCAAGAGAGAGGTCTCAAGATATTTTGAAGGAGAAGAAGAAGGCTAGAGAAAGCCTTGTTGCAAGATTTGGAGAAGCAGACATTGAAGGCATCTTGGAGAAAGAGAGAAGTAAAAGAGTGCAAGTAAATAGGATATTTGAAGAAATTTCATGACAAGAGATTGCGAGCAAGGAGAAATTTTTGGTTTGGGCTAATTGTCACCATCCGAAAATAAGCCCAACAGAAAGAAGTGTTTGGCAAGAAGTTTACCAAATATGGAGATGGAGTTAGAAGATATCAATACATTTAGATTATTGAGAAATGATATAGCATTGGACATCAGTTTTGAAGTTAGAATTTGACAAGGAGATTACAAGATAAGAGAAGATTGAGGAGCCTAAGATTTTGGGAAATCTAAGGACAATCACAAGGTTTTGAAGGTTGATTTACAAGAGAAAATTATAGGTTTTGAAGTAGAGACTGAAGAGTTGTAGGAGTGCAGATTAAGGGTAGCCTAGAGAAACAATTTAGAGAAGTCTTGGGTAGATTTTGGAGTGCCTGTGGATAGGAGACTAAAGGTTTTTAGAAATTAATAAAATCCAGCATTCTGAAGACTCTCATTGCAGATTTAAGCCAATGAAAGAAGGAAGAATTTGACTATAGAGTTGTAGGTTTATGAACACCATTTTGGGAAGCATTAATAGCTTCTAATTTTAGAGTGTGTGAAGACAGGATTGAAGGAGATTTGAAGCCACAAAAACAAATTTTATGGATAAAATTGAAGGAGGATATAAAGCTACAGATTTGGAGAGTTTTGGAGCAGTTTTGTGAAAGGTTATTTGGTAGCAAACAAGGAGAAGTTGAGCAGTAAGAAAGGCTACACATATTAGAATTATTCCCTATTGAGTTGTCATTGATGTCAAAGGTCTGACTTGGCATGCTTGGGTGATTTATTCAAGGTAGTGTGATGTGTGTATGCACCTTGCAAATTATATCATATGCATTTATTATAAGTGTATAAAATCCGACATTTATTAAGTAAATAAAGGAGAAGTTTCAAATTTAAAAATAAATATTTAACATTAATATTTAAATATTAATGTAAATATTGAAAAAGCCAAATATGGATATATTTAAATTAAATATTTAAATATATTAGCACCATAATATTAATGTAAGTGGGCCGACCATGGGTGCCAAAGACCAAAAGTAGAAAGTGAAAATTGGCATATAAATAAAAGGACCAAAGTTTATTTTGGACAATAATTGGATTGAATGCCTTCGATATAGAGGAGCGGTGGTGGCAAAAAGATTTCATTCAAAGTATTTGATAGATATGAGCATTAGAGAAATGGGTGATGGTGAGCAGTGAAAAACCTTCATGGAACAAGAGTGGCAGATCGAACTGGTGGAAGGTTTGGGTAGAGCAGCTAGGCATGGCGGTGGAGAAGAATTGGAGTGATGGAGTAGCGAAGGAGACACGATAGTGGTGGTTTCGATCGAAAACTAAGGAATCTGACATCCTATCCTATTCGAGTCAGTGTTCAAGGTCATTGATGAACATACTGTGCATGGCGTGGGACCGGTGAGATTGTGTGAGCATCTTCGAGGTATATGAGCAGCATCAGATATGAAATAGAAGTAGATAGAGCATATGGAGGTGGAATGAAGATATGGTCGATTGGAGTGATGGAGTAGTAGTAGCAACATCTGCAGCAACATGGTGGAGAAGGAAAAATATAGCATGGTTGAGAATATGTGGAATGCATGTCTGGATGATAGTCATCAAACCAAGGAACCAATGCAATAAAGGAAAAACATCCATTTGATAGCCATTACTATAATCATGCATCTGGGAGTAGTTACTATTCTTCGGTAGGCATAGTATTTTGGTAGGCATATTAGCACAAAATCGATCATTGAAGATTGAGTAGGAAGAAAGCCCACATGTAGACGTCCAGCAAAGAGAGTATTCAAGCACCATTAGAAGCATTACGTGCATAGGAAAGTAGCACTCAGTCGAAGAGAACCAGCGAGGATGAAGAATAATAATGTTGAAGGAAAATAGAAGGTTATCAAGCATACCTCAAAGTTTATGGAAACTCTAAACCATGTAGGGTTTTGAAGACTATTGAGGATAGCACCATAGACAAAGCAAGTTGAAGGAATGTCATCATTGCCCAAGGAGTTTGACCAGTGAATATCACTAGGTTGTGTCATGAAAGTGGAGTGGAGCATGAGCATTGTAGCAATGATGCCAAGGACATCTTCTAATTGGAGGTCGATAGAGATAGTGGGACTGGGTGAGAAGAAGAGGAGGACGATCATGATGTGAGGAGACAGACTAGTTGTATAAGTTTATCTTCAAACTTGGATTTGAGTGAGCACATATTAAAAGGTACAAATTATTGAACTCTATAAAGTTTGAAGACATAAGGAATAAGTTTAAAAGTTTGAAAAGGAGATTTTTGTTTTGGAGTAGAAAAGAGAAGGTTATTTATTTTGATTAAAGTATTAAGGGAGATATAAGGAGCATTGATATTTATTTTAAAATGTTTGATTTAATTAATCTAAAGCATTATAGATTAATTAATAGCAACAAATCTTGGATATTATTCATGTATCATTTGGCAAGGATCATGACAAGAATAGGAAGAATGAATGTTACTATATTGTAAGCTTGATATCCAAGTACATTAGTAAGTTGAAGAAAGCAAACTCAAGAAAAGGGAAGAATTTAAAGAGTAAAAGCAAGTACAATAGGGATTATAATGAGTAGATTTTGGATCAAATTTGGAGTAGACCTAAGTAGAGTTTTGATAAAGTTAATGAGTAGAAGAGATATTGGTGTTCATCTTGGGTTTGGTTCCCATGAACTTGTATAAGGGGATTGGTGTCTCCTGTGGGTTGGTGCCCACGAAATTGTATAAGGGGATTGGTGTCTCCTATGGGTTGGTGCCCATGAACTTGTATAAGGGGATTGGTGTCTCCTATGGGTTGGTGCCCATAAACTTGTATAAGGGGATTGGTGTCTCTTGTGGGTTGGTGCCCACAAACTTGTATAAGGGGATTGGTGTCTCCTATGGGTTGGTGCCCATGAAATTTTATTGAAGAAAATATAAGCAATATTTTTCCATGGTTTTCTCTCGAGAGGGTGTTTCCATGTAAAAATCTTGTCTCTTATGTGTGTGGATTTTGTGCATTGATTTATTATTGCATTCATATTATTGCAGTTATTGTATTGGAAAGAAAAGAGAAAATTTTATCTTATACTGTTCACCCCCTCTCAGTATAAGTGTGTGTTTCTTCAATTGGTATTAGAGTGGGTTCCTTCGTAAAAGCCTAACCGCTTGAAGGAAGATCTTATAAGAACACACATGGCTTACCAAGAAGGTTTTTCATCAAATAGGGCTCCATTATTTGATGGGACTAACTATGCCTTCTGGAGCATGAGGATGCAAACCTATTTGATGGCACATGGCTATGATATATGGCAATCTATTATGGATGGGTTCAAACCACCTACAACCCCTCCCATGGATAAAAATGGCAAGAAACCATTTGAAAATAATGCCAAGGCAATGAATGCAATATTAAGTGGGTTATGTGAATCAGAGTTTGTGAAAGTCATGCAATGCACCTTAGAAAAAGAAATATGGGATAAGTTACAAAGAACATATGAAGGAGATAACAAGGTTAAAATGGAAAAACTTCAAACCCATAGGAGGAAGTTCGAAGACTTGAAGATGAAAGATGAGGAAGATATTACTAAATATCTACTCCACGTTGATGAAATTGTCAACACCATTCATGGACTTGGAGAAAGTATTGATGACTCTAAGATTGTTCAAAAAATATTAAGGTCACTTCCCATGAGGTTTGATGCAAAGGTCTCGATGATTGAAGAAATGAAGGATCTTAAAACCTTAAGCATGGATGAGCTACATAGAATTCTTACAGCCTATGAGATGAGGACTGAAAAAGATCAAACATCCAAATGGGAGGCCATGTTTAAAGCTTCAAAGAAGACAAAGAATAAAGAACTAGAGTCAAGTGAAGAATCGAGCAATAGAGAAGAAGCTAAATTTGTGTGAAGAAATAAGAAGGGACCAAGAAAATACAAAGGTAAGCATACTATGAAATATTTTAATTGTGGTAACATTGGTCACTATGCATCTCAATGCCCACAAGTTGGAAGTAGTAGCAGTGAAGAAGAAGAGGAATACAAGAAAAAGAAGGAAAGAAAATTTTATCATGAAAAGAAAAAGAGGCACGGTCAAAGCAAGCATGAGAAGAAGATCTTTCAAAGGCACAAGAAGAGTCTTTATGTTGAGGAAGCAAGCAGTTCTTCCAATAGTAGTGATGAAAGTCTCTCCGATAGTGAAAGAGAAGAAATCCTATTTTTGGCCATGGAGGTGAAAGAAGATGCTCCTATTGTTGAAAAACAAGAAGAGGAGAAAGATCCAAAAAATGAAGAGGAAGCCATAGTTGACATAGAAGAGGAACTTGTTTTTGCTCTTGAAGAGTTGAAAAGGCTTAGAAAGAAGAACTCAAGATTGAAGACTCAAGTACAAGAGGATGAGAAGACAAAGGCAAAGCTTTCACAAGATCTCACCGACTTAAAAGTGAAAATTGAAGAGGCAAAGTGAATTGAAGAAGGTATGGCTGAGTAGTTAAAGGCAAAAGAGTTGGAATGTGAAAAACTAGAATATGAGGTTGTCTCTCTAAGGAAGGAAGTTGAAGAATCTAATGATAAGCTACATCAAAATATTAGGTTTGAGAAAAGCACAAAAATATTGGATGATATTATCAAAGCACAGAGATCTTCGGTTATAAAAATTGGACTTGGTTTTGGAGAAGGTCAAAAGAAACAAAAGGTGGAGTCAAGCTCAAAAGGAACAAAGGCATCAAAGAAAATAATTAAAGAAGAGCCTAAGACCTATGTTGATGTGTTGAGAAGTGGAAGCATCAAGAAGGAAGAAAACAAAGCATCATCAAGGAACAAGGTCCATCACAGAAACAACAATGAGAGAACCATGCGGCCATATCCTCCAAGGCAATCAGACAGGTTTCAATATTTCTTTCGAGGTTATTACTTTTCATGTCACCAATTTGGTCATAAAGCTGTACATTGTAGGGTCCATGCTAAAAATAATTTTGGCTTCACCAAGAGAAATTTCAATTCATTTGCACCTCTCATGGACTACAACATCATTTGTTACAAATGTAATAATTTTGGGCATAGAGCTAAATGGTGTAGAACAGTGTTCCCTGAACTTCCAAAATCAAGTAAGAAGGAGGATGGTCAAACTATTCAAAAGGATATGCCCTCCAAAGTTTGGAAAAAGAAAATGGAACAAGAAAAGGAGCATAGTAAGTTGGGAGTTTCACTCCCATCTCATCATTGAAGTCTCAGTTAGAGCAGTAGTAAGGGGGCATTGTCAAGTGTCTTATCATTTAGCCCCAAGAAGCCTTTGCCATTGATGTCAAAGGGGGAGAATTTCAGTAAGGGGGAGCAGTATGGATTTTTAGTAAGAGGGAGTAGCTTGTTAGGGGAGCAACTTTTGATCCGGTTGCAATAAAGGATAGATTCTTTGTAGGGTTGCCATCAATGACAAAGGGGGAGATTGTTGGAATTATTCCCTATTGAGTTGTCATTGATGTCAAAGGCTGACTTGGTGTGCTTGGGTGATTTATTCAAGGTAGTGTGATGTGTGTATGCGCCTTGCAAATTATATCATATGCATTTATTATAAGTGTATAAAAGCCGACCTTTATTAAGTAAATAAAGGAGAAGTTTCAAATTTAAAAATAAATATTTAACATTAATATTTAAATATTAATGTAAATATTGAAAAATCCAAATATGGATATATTTAAATTAAATATTTAAATATATTAGCACCATAATATTAATGTAAGTGGACCGACCATGGGCACCAAAGACCAAAAGTAGAAAGTGAAAATTGGCATATAAATAAAAGGACCAAAGTTTATTTTGGACAATAATTGGATTGAATGCCTTCGATATAGAGGAGCGGCGATGGTGAAAATATTTCATTCAAAGTCTCTGATAGATATGAGCATTAGAGAAATGGGTGATGGTGAGCAGTGAAAAACCTTCATGGAACAAGAGCGGCAGATCAAACTAGTGGAAGGTTCAGGTAGAGCAGCTAGGTGCGATGGTGGAGAAGAATTGGAGCGATGGAGTAGCGAAGGAGACATGGTAGTGGTGGTTTCAATCAAAAATCGAGGAATCCAACATCCTATCCTATCCAAGTTAGTGTTCAAGGTCATTGATAAACATACTATGCATGGTGTGGGACCGGTGAGATTGTGCGAGCATCTTCAAGGTATATGAGTAGCATCAGATACAAAATAGAAGTAGACAGAGCATATGGAGGTGGAATGAAGACGTGGTTTGTTGGAGCAATGGAGTAGCAGTAGCAACATCTATAGCAAAACAATGGAGAAGGAAAAATATAGCACGATTGAGAATACGTGGAACACATCTGGCTGACAGTCATCAAACCAAGGAACCAGTGCAATAAAGGAAAAACATCTGTTTGATAGCCATTACTATAATCGTGCATCTAGGAGTAGTTACTATTCTTTGATAGGCATAGTGTTTTGGTAGGCATATTAGCACATAATCGATCACTAAATATTGAGTAGGAAGAAATCCCACACGTAGATGTCCAACAAAGAGAGTATTCGAGCACCATTAGAAGCATTACATGCATAGGAAAGCAATGCTCAATCAAAGAGAACCAACGAGGATGAAGAATAATAATGTTGAAGGAAAATAGAAGGTTATCAAGCATACCTCAAAGTTTATGAAAACTCTAAACCATGTAGGGTTTTGAAGACTGTTGAGGATAGTGCCATAGACAAAGCAAGCTGAAGGAATGTCATCACTGCCCAAGGAGTTTGACCAGCGAATATCACTAGGTTGTGTCATGAAAGTGAAGTGGAGCACGAGCATTGCAACAACAACGCCAAGGACATCTTCTAATTGGAGGCCAATAGAGATGGTGGGACTGGTGAGAAGAAGAGAAGGAGGATGATCATGATGTGAGGAGATGGACTAGTTGTATAAGTTTATCTTCGAACTTGGATTTGAGTGAGCGCATATTAAAAGGTATAAATTATTGAACTCTATAAAGTTTGAAGACATAAGGAATAAGTTTAAAAGTTTGTTTATTTTGATTAAAGTATTAAGGGAGATATAAGGAGGATTGATATTTATTTTAAAATGTTTGATTTAATTAATCTAAAGCATTATAGATTAATTAATAGCAACAAATCTTGGATATTATTCATGTATCATTTGCCAAGGGCATGGCTAGCTTGAAAAGGGAAGAATGAATGTTACTATATTGCAAGCTTGATATCCAAGTACATTAGTAAGTTGAAGAAAGCAAACTCAAGAAAAGGGAAGAATTTTAAGAGTAAAAGCAAGTACAAAAAGGATTATAATGAGCAAAGTTTTGGATCAGATTTGGGAGTAGACCTAAGTAGAGTTTTGGACTAGATTTGTGAGCAGAAGGAGATTGGTGTCTCCTATGGGTTGGTGCCCACAAACTTGTATAAGGGGATTGGTGTCTCCTATGGGTTGGTGCCCACGAACTTGTATAAGGGGATTGGTGTCTCCTGTGGGTTGGTGCCCACGAACTTGTATAAGGGGATTGGTGTCTCCTATGGGTTGGTGCCCATGAACTTGTATAAGGGGATTGGTGTCTCCTGTGGGTTGGTGCCCACGAACTTGTATAAGGGGATTGGTGTCTCCTGTGGGTTGGTGCCCATGAACTTGTATAAGAGGATTGGTGTCTCCTATGGGTTGGTGCCCATGAACTTGTAACAAGGGGATTGGTGTCTCCTATGGGTTCGTGCCCACAAAATTTTATTGAAGAAAATATAAGCAATATTTTGTCGTGGTTTTCTCTCGAGAGGGTGTTTCCACGTAAAACTCTTGTCTCTTATGTGTGTGGATTTTGTGCATTGATTTATTATTGCATTCATATTATTGCAGTTATTGATTGGAAAGAAAAGTTTTATCTTATACTGTTCACCCCCCTCTCAGTATAAGCGTGTGTTTCTTCAACAAATTTGGTAAGAGTTAAAGGAGAAAAGTGAAGGAGAACATTGGTGCAAAGTTCATAAGTTTGAGATAGCAATTTGGGTGAATTAAATCACCAAAAAAATTAGAAAAATAGAGAAAATAAAGGTATGCAATATTGGTGTAATCTAAGTCTATTATTCAAGTATTGAAATCAACTATACATCAAGTTTTAAGAGCACCATATTATTATTATTTGAGATCCATATTGCATTGTTTTGGAATCAGAAAATTAAGAACTTAAAGGAGTTTTTAAAGTTAAGGTGTTAGTAGTATTTACATCTTAATGATCTATAAAGATAAAGTCTACTAAGGAGAAATAATAAGTGCATAGTATTGTTAGTGAATGCTTTGCTATTGCAGATTTATTAAAGCAAAGTGAAAGTAGTAATCTAATCTAAATGAAGACCGAATAAGGATTAGAAATTTAGTAAAATTTCTAAGTTTCAAAAGACACTAGAATAAGCATAAGAGTCTTGGATGAGAACAAGCATAGAAAGGCATTGAAAGTGTCATTGTAGAAGAAGAATCACCACTCAAAAGAGAAAGAGGAATTGCCACTCAAAAGGAGTGTTACCGTTTCTCTAAGGAGGGAAAGCGATTAATCTCTACATCGTTGGAGAGATGTGGATAAAAGCTCCACACCATCAAAGATATGTAGATGAGTTCTACACCATTATATGCCATTGAAGAAGACAAACCCACATGTGAAAGGATCAAAGTAAAAAAAGATGTCTGTCCTTGAGAATCAAGCATACTACTATGAAAAGGAAAGTGTAGGAATATGTTGAGACAAATGTATTGAAGCATGAAATGAAATGAGCATTGGAACAATGAAGATTTATGTTGGAAACCCTAGGAGGAATAGTATACATGCAAAGGCCATGTTGATTAACATTGGATAAGCATGGAATGAGCATTACAAGTAATACCCATTGCCACAATAATATTTTATAGAGAAGGAAAATGTATTGCAAGGGGGTAGAAGAGTTGGAGTGCAAAATTGCACATACAAGATAGTAACTTGAAGAGTCCAACTCCGATTTTGCCAAGTGGCAAGTATAAACTAGAAGGTAAAAGGTTAATTCACACCCAATAAAGGAAACATTCTCCCAAGGTGTCAAAAAATTGAAAAGTCCATTTTTAAAGATGACATATTAGTGCAAGCAAAAATATACGAAGGATATCAACAATTGGATGTAGTAAGAGAACCTTAAGAGATTAAAAATTGCATAAGTAAAGCTAATATTGGTGTGTAGGTTATTTAAAGCTAGAGTGGAAGAAGTTATCTCTCGAATAATCCAACGAATCAAGCCAAGATAGCACATGTGAATACAACACCAGTCATATATGTACGTAGTGAAAATTTGCAGAGAGAAGTCAAGCATTGTTGACCAAAGAATACAACTCTAAGCCTAAGGTAATTTATTTCATTCAAATTACTCATAAGCTTGAGTTAGGAGAAATAGAGAATTTTATAAGGATATTATTTTCTAAGGTGAAAATGAAAGGTATTTCGAGAAGAACAAGTTCATAATTGAAACCTTAGATATAATAGCAAATTGGAGAATTATTAAAGGAGTAATTCTTTAGTATAAGATATTGGAGAAATAAATAAATAAATAAATATATATATATATATATATATATATATATATATATATATATATATATATATATAAATACATATATAAGAGTTTTCTAATTTAATTATTTAAAGTTACAAAACTATTTTAGAATATTTACAATTTAATTGAGTTGGAGTAATAAGGATTTCTACAACAAATTGAATTTATAAAAATTGCAAATATTTTCTAAATTTCTAAAGTTTGGAGCTATAAGGTATTCTACATCAACTTAAGAATTATTAAATTTAGAAACATTATATTAGTGAGACTAAGTTTATTATTTGAGAATTGTAAGGAATTTCACTCAAGGAATTATGGATGAAATAATTAGAGAAGCATTTAATAGAAACTATGAGGAGTTATTTCATAAACTAAGGTTTTACTCACAAAACCTAATAAATACCTTTGATAGGTTCAAACACTTATCTACAAGTTTGAAAGTAAGACTCTTTTTGTTCTTTAAGGAAGTAAATGTAACACAACGATGGAGTATTACCAATGGGGAGGTGTTTTCCAAAGTTCAAAATGATCCCTAGACAAAGCTTTATTCCAACTACCAAATCGAACAATCTTCCAGTTACCCGAACTACCCTTGTATGAACTGTCGATCTCTTGTACGGTCTTTAACACATACACTGTACAATCTAAGATCATACAGTGACCAAGATGGTACGATCTTGCACTCAAAAAAAAAATAGATGTTGTTTTGGAGGCTATCGTACACATTTTTGTAATTGTTCAAGCCGATTACCAAAACTACCAAATCAGGTAAATTTCTATCGATCACCTATATTACCAAATCGGGTAATAACTCTGTGTACGATTCATACGATGTACGATGTACAATATATACGATACAAAAGTACAGCAAGGTAGTAATTACAATGTTCTTCTGCTCCAATCTCTCTCCGAAATGTTTTGTAGAGGTTTTAACAGCCTAACAAGATGGTTTCATTCACAAAAAAAACTCCCAATCCAGGTTAGTGAGAGATTCCATTCAAGCAATTACATCCAAAAATTGTACAGTCGGTCTCAGTACATCCTTGTCCAAATTCTCATGCTTTTATATCATTCCCCATGATTCCACCAGTAACAATCTTCTCACAAAGTTGCAACAAAGCCTAGAACTAACATATAACAGTAAGAAAGGAAATTCATTCACATAATGATAATCCACAATGCATCAACCATACACAACAAGACCATACACTGTCATCCACAATGTCTATTATTATCATTAATAGCTATCAACTCAGTTACAATGTGGAAACTCTATCAATATCATAGCAATAACTTAGAAATATTACTATCTCTATACTCCAACAACTAAGAACCAGTAAGCTAGTAGCCAGACCTATAAATTCGAAAATGGGGCCTTATATAACATTTTCCAGGCTATTCCAAAGCGGTTCCTGAGACAATCCATTATTCACAACTTCCCAATTACAACTGAATACAATATTTTGGCATTTTCCTAAGTTTACACCTTAGGTTAGCAAATCCATGCGACCTTTCATCTTGAAATTACATTTCCTTTGCATCTCATTGAATTTTGGTACACCCTATACGATTTGCCACTGCTCTGTATGGTTTGCCACTTTAGTTGTACGGTATCCTGTATGATTTGCTCCCACTATACAATTTCACAAAACTAGAGCAAATCATCCCCAAAACTGTTCAAAACTTAGCAAATCACTTTTTTTTTTTTTGGGAGGTGGATTTGCTGCCTACATCTATCCTCCCATTTACTTTAGTCAGTGTTCTCGATGACTCATTCTGTTTCTTTTGAAGTGCTTCTAATCGAGCTACCTCAAACTCTAAGTCCTTGAATTGGGTCTTGTACATTTCCCTTTCATTCCTCTAAGTCCTCTAAGTCCTCTAAGTCCTTGATTTTCTGCCTACATCTATCCTCCCATTTACTTTAGCAAATCATTCTTTTCGTTCAACTGAGCTGACATCTACTCATCTTTTAATTTAAGTTGTACCTCCAAATCCTTGATCCTGTCTTCTACCGTCTGGGAAATATATCGCTTCTCCTTTTTGAGCATTGTAATCTTGGCTTCAGACTCTATTCTGAGGCCCAACATATCCTCTAATTTCTTTACTTTCTCTTCTGCTGCTGTTCTAATTTTATGTAGTTCTTATTCAATTACAGCCAATTCATTTTGAGTGGCTACAGTCTCTTCTACCTATGTCTCCTTGAGCCAATGGATTTTTGCCAACCCAACACTCAGCCACTCTATCCAGTGTGTTAGGAAGTTCAAATTTCTTAGGGTAATGGACACTCCTGTAGCGACCCTTCTATACTCCACTTCTACTGTATTGATTGGGCAGGTTGGATGACTTACTCGATCTAAATAAATCCTTGGGTCCTTCTTGTAGTTTGTGACTGTCCCTTTTGGAAAGTCTTCTCTTCCCAAAATTATTATCACCTCTTCCCTCTGTTTTGCCCAGTCGATTGGCAAATTCATCACTCTTTCTAGTCGTCGAACTTCCCTCCTTTGTCTTCTTAGCTACTGGTGAGCTATTGTATATGCCTGTGTATAATTCTCAGGTCTATCCTCAACTTGTCTCGGTATTAATGTGCTAATTGGAATACTTCGATCCCTCTAAGGATTATGAGGATTCTCCAATTCATCCTCATCTGTACTAGGCTCTCTTACCAACCATGACATTTCATCATCACTAGAATCTACCATACCTACTACATTATGATGCAATTTAGGTGATGTGGTGGTATCCTCTATATCTTGCCAAAGTACTCCTACATCCTCATTTATCGTAGGTTGCCTACTTGGTGGAGGTGGAAAACTTGTACTTGTGCCTTCGTTTCCTCCACCATTTCTTGGAGTTAAATCTTCAACCTCCTCAGGTTCACTTCCAATCTCTTGTAATCTAACTACCCTCTGTTCATCCAATATTTGTATGGTACTATCCAATTCTTGGATTACTTGCGCTCTCAGTCTTGCATTGTAACCTGTAGTGTTTGATACTCTTCCTGCAATTGTTGAGTTTGCATTATCATTATCTACTGTAATAGCCCTATTTGAGCCAATGGGGAAAGTTTCACTAGCTCTTCTTCTAGCCTGTCCTCCCTAGCATCCTCTAGCATTTCCATCTCAAATGTGTCCACTCTATCTTCATTGCGCACTATCAGCCTTACCCTTCTTCGTCCTTCTGGCTATCTAGGTAGTTCCCTATGTTCTATCTGCGGGTACCTCCTATTCGCAGCTCTTGGTAATAGTGCTCTCTTGATAGCCTTATGTTGCTGGAGGAATACACTCTTCTCCATATCTTATGCCATCTCTTATGGTCCCATCAGCTCGTCTGATATGTACTTGCACTCTTCTTCTTTCACCAGGTCCAGGTGCCAACTCCTATTGTTCAATTATTGGCTACCTCTCCTCCATTTTGGTGAAAAGTCTTGCAAGTCCAAAATATGGCTCTTCTTGCGGTAGACCTTGCTCATGATGAGCCTCATTTTGAGCATCTGCTCATATTCTTCGTTTGATCTCTTTCGAATCAATGAATAAACACTATAATTTATAAGGCTTCAACTTTGAGCCATTTACAATGTTGGGTACATCCATCCCATTCAGGTTCTGCAAGCTGACCACTCCATTATCCAATACTTCAATTACTTTATAAGGGCCAAGCCATAACGTCTTCAGTTTACTTGGCTTAATTTTTCTCTTTCCATTAAACTTGAGAACCAAGTCCCCTGGACTAAGTTCCAACTTCCTCAAATGCTTGTCATGCCACACATTTCGTCTCTTCTAGGCTACCTCAATTGCCCACTATGCCATGACTCTTCTTTCATCTAGTTTGATCAGCGTCATTAGTCGTTCCTCCAAACTTTCTTGATCTCCCAAGCGATGCTCTACCGCAACTCTCAAGCTTGGTATCAAGAACTCAACTAGCACCACCGCTTCCTGACCATACATCAATTGGAAAGGGGTATGTTTCATTGTTGGTTTAAAAGTTGTTCTATATGCCCACAAAATGGACGGTAACCTTTCCTCCCAGTCTGCTCCTTCTATCCCACGGGTTTTATACAGAGTTGATACTAAGACTTTATTAGTCACTTTTTCCTGCCCGTTCACTCTTGGGTAGTATGGACTAGATAATGAATGTAAAATCCTAAACTCTGTTGTCAACATCTTGATAATCTCATTAACAAAGTGTCCTCCTCGATCACTCATTATTCATAGCGGAATATCGAATCTTGTGATTACCTGCTCGTACAAAAATTATGCTATACTTTTAGCAAAATTATCAGGTAATGCTCTTGCTTCTACCCATTTTGTGAGGTATTCCGTTGCCACTACGATATATCTACATTTCTGTCTTTGAGATGTCTTAAATGGTCCTACGAAGTCTAAGCCCCAATGTTCGAACAACTCTTGTGGTTGTGATGGGTGTAAGGGCATAAAATCCCTCCTAACCAATTTTCCTACTCTCTAACAAGTATCGCAAGCTTTCACGTGTTCTTTTGCATCATTGTACAATGTGGGCCACCATAGACCTGCTAACAATATTTTCCTTGCAGTCGCATCTGGTCCCATATGTCCCCCTACTAAGCCTGTGTGGGCTTCTTTTAATGCCATCTTAACTTCTTCCTCCATTACACATCTCCTCAAGATACCATCACTTCCTATCTTGTATAGCAATCCTACTATTATCTGGAAAGGTGTTGACTTCATGATTATTTTCTTCTTCTCAGTTGCCATCATCTCCTGTGGCAACTCCCCTGTGGATAGATACTGGCCAACCAACTTGTACCATGATGGCACAACATTGATGGCAAATAACTGTGCATCTAGAAATTCATTAGGAACCCCTATTCCTACTGGCTCCCTTGATCATATTCGAGACAACTGGTCTGCAATCACATGCTTCTTGCCAGGTCTCACCACAACTCGGAATACGAACTCTTGGAGCATCACGAGCCACCTACTAACTTGTCCTTGAATTATTGGTTTGTTTATTAAGTACAAAAATGCTTGATGATTGACATAAAATGCAAAGGGGTTTGCCAATAGGTAATGCCTAAAATTTTGAACTACATATACCATCCCCAAGGCTTCCATTTCTATTGTACTATAATTTCTTTTCGACCTTGACAAAATATGACTAGCAAAGAAAATCGATTGATCCAGCTTAAACTGTCCTTCCTGTGCCAACGCACATCCAATTGCAAAGTTTGAGGTATCGATGTGGACGTGGAATTCCTTATCCCAACTAGGAAACACCAAAATCGGGCTACTTACCAACTTAGCCTTTAACTCCTCAAAGTCTCCCTGGTGCTCCTCTATCCATTTGAAAGGGATATTATTTTTCATCAAAGAATCTAATGGGTAGGCTACATGTGCATAATTTTGGATAAACCTTCGGTAATATCCTGTTGATCCAAGGAAGGTTTTGAGTGAACTCACATCAAAAGGTTCTTCCATGTGTAATATTACCCGATTTTATTTGGATCCGTCTTCAATCCTTCACTGCACACAATGTGTCCTAACAATTTTCCATATGGCACCAATAGAAAACACTTTGCTGGGTTTAATGATATTTGTGCATTTTTGCACCTCCTCATGCATTCACTAAGAGCTGGAATATGCTCCTTGATCTTCCCATAAATGGACCAATCATCCAAAAATGCTTTGAAATTCCCCGTCTCTAATTGGTTAAATATATACAGTATGATGTGTTGGAATATAGTTGGGGCATTACAAAGTCCAAATGTCATTCGATTGTATGCATAGATTCCATTATCCACAATGAATGTGGTCTTCAAATTATCCTCCTCGGTGATGCTGATCTGATTGTATCCTGAGAATCCATCCAAAAATGAATAGATCTCATGTCCTGCAACTTCTTCCAAGATAGAATCCGTGAATGGAATAGGAAATGGATCCTTAATGGTCACTGCATTTAGAATCCTGAAGTCTATGCATATCCTTATCTTATCAACTTCTTTCTTCAAGGTTTTACTATAGGTGAAACCCATTCATTATTCATAACCCTGAATATAATTCCCGCTTCCAACATCTTTTCTATTTTTGCATTCACCAATGTTGCATACTTTGGATTCATTCTATATGGTCTCCTTCTAACAGGTTGGGCGCCAAGCATTAGTGTAATCTTATGGACACATAACTCAGGTGGGATTCCTTTCAAATCCTTATATGTCCATGCAAATACATCCTTGTACTCCAAGAATATCTTGAAAGTTGTTGCCTTCAATACAAGATTCCAATCATTGCCATAGTGGACTATCCTAGGTTCTTTCTCTGTTCCTAGATTAATATCCACTATCTTAGGTCCTTCATACTTGATACATTTCGAGCTCGCTTGTAGCTTTCATTACATTCTCAGGGTGCACCGGTCTTGTATCAATCTCTGCATCTCCTACTGTATACTCCGCAAAGCTTTTTGGAAACATCCACTTCTCTTTTGTTTCCTTCTTAGTCTCTTTGCTTACTTTTGGTTTGTCTTGCTTTTCCTTGATCTCTTCTGACTCAATACAGAGGCATTTGGGCTGAAACATCTCATAATCCTCCATTTTCCAATGAATAAGTCCACTATCAGATTGAGATTCATCCTCACTACATTCATTTATGTACAACATTCCTTCTCCATCAGGTTCATGTTCTTCATCCCCTGATGAGTTTTCCGATTCGTCAGTTGTAGCTACATCCTCACTAACTCTTTGATTAGCTAAATTGATCATGTATTTATGTTGTCCCTTTTTGAAGGTGATCTGATTATTTCCCCAATTGTGATTAACCTTGGCCATTCATAGCCATCCTCTCCCTAAGAGAGCGTCATATGCGGGTTTTTGCATTGAAATCACAACAAAGTCCAAGACAAATTCTTGCTCAGCTATCATTACTTGTTGTGCAATCAAAACTCCTTTGATGTTAATATCATTCTGGTCAGCCCCATATAGTCAAAAGCTCGGTGCCCATAGTGATGGAGCGCCTAGTTCTAGCCAAGTCCTTTCGAGTAGCACATTAACACTGGAACCTCCGTCCACAATCACTTGTGTCAATTTGTGCCCCAAAATATCCATATGCATTAATGCAGGCTTCTTTCCCACATCAATCATTAATATGGTAGGATCCATAAATTGGTCTTTTCGTTCTTCCCCTACAATTGGTTGGCTCTCTACTTCCATCACCTTCTGTGGTTGCATCTCCTCCACCATTGCTTTCAAAAATTTTGGGATCGCTTCAAATAAATTAGATACTTTAAGTTCTACTGTGGTATCTAATACCTGTGCTGCCAGATGCTGCACAACTGTCTCCTATTCTGATGGTTTTCATACTTCCTTTCGAGTGCTCGATTCTCCTTGCTTAACTTTCTTAGTTTCTTCTTGTAGTATTTTCTTTGTTGCTTGCCAGCGTTGCTTCTCTTTTGTTGGCTCTGGATACTTATCCTATTTAGCCTAATTCCTCATCATGGCTAACACTTCCTGAGTTTCCTCTTTAACTTGAGGAACTTTGATGTCCAAATAGCTCACATTCTATGGGTTACTCAAACTCGCCTGCTTTGGACAATTCTCCTCCTTGTGGTTCCTTGGACCACACCATCTACACATATGTGTAGTGCTTGCTTGCGATGCTCCTTGCGTCTGAGGTGCAGGACAATTCTTTGCAAAATGCCCCCACTCTTGGCAATTGTGACATTGTATGATCGGTCTACCTTTCGAGTCATACTATAAGTGACTTTGTCCTCCTTGTTGATTACCCTGATTCTATTTGCCACCTCTTTTTCTATTTATGTAATCGCCACTCATTGCTTGTTGGCCACTCCCTTGGGCCTGTGGTTTTTGTTCCTACTTCTGGATTGATAGTACCTACGAACGAGTTCTTGCATTGTAGGGACAAAGCACTACGTCATGCCCCATAACATTACAAATATGGCAATAGTCATTTTTTTGACACTTCATATTTGTATGTCCCTCACTTTTACATTCTGTGCACCACAACTCATTCCTATCAGGTTTGATCTTTTGCTCTTTAACCATTTTATCAAACTCCTTACGAAATGATGCTACCATCCTCTAAATAGTGTCTTCTTCTTCACTATTTGAATCTTTCGATTTGGGATGAGATAAGATTCTTGTATATGTTTGTTTCGATTCACTCTCAAAGGTCTTTGCGTGTTTCAAAGCTTCCTCATATGTGTCCGATGGTACTCCCTTCATATTTTTCTTATATTTTGGTAGTAACCCATCTACGAACCATCGTTTTATTAACACATTTGCTAGTGGCATCTACATCTTATCGACTAACTGCTTTAGTCAATGATTGTAGGATTTTATATCCTCATTTGCTTCCTATTTTATTACACAAAGATCAGTGACTATGTCTCCATCATCCTTCAAAGGTCAAAATTCCTCAATGAATTTCTCCTTTATCTGATTCCAAGTCTAAAAATCAATATTATTCTCTCTTTAGGTACTAGTCTATGGCCAATCCTCTCAAGGTGGTAGGAAAGAGGACTACCCAATCCTCTAGGCTATCTACACCATTTTCTCTCCAAATAGTTATGCAAGTTCCTACGTGTCGTGTGGGGTCTTCCTTACCCTCACCTAAAAACGATGGATATCTTTGTTTGGATGTTCTGTTAACCATCTTAGAAGAGTCATTGCTCTCACTCAAGGTGTCCCTGGGATCTCTATTGGATTCCTCCTCGAGGGTGTCTTACTTTCGTTGTTGTTAGAAGAATAAATTTGAGGTATCTTATTTTGTCCCATCACTGGATGACCAAATTATCATGCATCCTCACTCTGCTACCTTCTTCACTGATGTGATGGAGATTGTCATGGTCTATACTCCTGAGTCCCTGCATTATTTTGCCTTGGTGTATGACTCCCATCCTCTGCACCCTCTCACAACACCATTGTTGATTCCTCAAGCTTTACCATCCACTCTCCATCATAATGCAATTTCTCTTTATCACCCATCACTATGATCAGTGGGTCTTCCTCCTCATCTTCTATCTCAATCAACAACATGTCCAAGTCTTCTTTTTGGATGTCCAAACTTACTCTATCTCTGGTTCATACGTACTCTGATATAAGTTACTCATATTTCCTCTTTGAAAAATCCTTATGCTCCTTCTTACTGGAATGTTATCTCATGGTTCTCTTCTCCCACGGCTTCATGTACCGGTGTCCATCATAAAAAATCACCTCCAGTTGTTAGTCAAATTCGACCCGTTTTAACAAAAATGCCAAATTCGATAAGGCAACGATGCAAAATGTAACACAACGGTGGAGTATTCCTGATGGGGAGGTGCTTTCCAAAGGTCATAATGATCCCTAGACAAAGCTTTGTTCCAACTACCAAATCAAACAATCTTCCAGTTACCCGAACTACCCTTGTATGAACTGTCGATCTCTTGTACGGTCTTTAACACATACACTGTACGATCTCAGATCATACAGTGACCAAGATGGTATGATATTGCACTCAAAAAAATTGACAGATATTATTTTGGAGGCTGCCATACACAGTTTTATAATCGTTAAAGTCAATTACCAAAATTGCCCAATCGGGTAAATTTCTATCGATCGCCTGTTTTACCAAATTGGGTAATAACTCTGTGTACGATTTGTACGATGTACGATGTATGATATGTATGATCCAAAAGTACAGCAAGGTAGTAATTGCAATGCTCTTCTACTCCAATCTCTCTCTAAGATGTTTTGTAGAGGTTTTAATAGCCTAACAAGATGGTTCCATTCATAGACAAAACTCCCAATCCGGGTTAGTGAGAGATTCCATTCAAGAAATTATGTCCAAAAATTGTACAGTCAATCTCAGTACATCCTTGTCCATATTCTCATGCTTCTAGATCATTCCCCATGATTCCACCAGTAACAATCTTGTCACAAAGCTGCAACAAAGCCTAGAACTAACATATAACAATAAGAAAGGAAATTCATTCACACAATGATAATCCACAATGCATCAACCATACACAATAGGACCATACACTATCATCCATAATGTCTGTTATTATCATTAATGGTTGTCAACTCAATTACAATGTGGAAACTCTATCAATATCATAGCAATAACTCAAAAATATTACTATCTCTATACTCTAGCAACTAAGAACCAGTAAGCTAGTAGCCAGACCTACAAATTCGAAAATGGGGCCTTATATAACATTGTCCAGGCTATTCCAAAGTGGTTCCTGAGACAATCCATTATTCACAACTGCCCAATTATAGCTGAATATAATATTTTGGCTTTTTTCTAAGTTTACACCTTAGTTTAGCAAATCCATGCGACCTTTCATCCCGAAATTACATTTCCTTTGCATCTCATTGAATTTCGGTATGCCCTATACGATTTGCCACTGCTCTGTATGGTTTGCCACTTCAGTTGTATAGTATCCTGTATGATTTTCTCCCATTGTACGATTTCACAAAACTAGAGCAAATCATCCCCAAAACTGTCCAAAACTTAGCAAATCACTTATTTTTTTGGGAGGTGGATTTGCTGCCTACAGTAAAGGAAGAAAAGTTTACAATAATAACTGGGTATCTTCATGAAACATTATTCAAGGCTTGGTGGAATACCCAAAATATGATTGTTGTTTCATCAGAAGAATATTTAATGATTTATTTAACACTTATCACTTATGAGCTCTTTCAAGGTGTGAAGGACAAGGAAAGGAAAATTGATGATGATGAATTGTTGAACCCAAGTAAGTTTTATTGTGATGACTTACTACCTCATCACATTAAAGATGCTTCACTGATAGAAGTGCAAAAACAAAGAAGGAAAAGGAACAGGAAAATATGTCAGATCAAGGTCGATAGGTGGAAGACAAAATCAAAGGAAAAGAAAGACACTTACATGATCAAACCGGTTATTAATCTACTGGACGTAGATTGAAGGTTTCTACAAGCTAAATATCAATACTGGAGATACATATTGAAGATAAGTCTTCGATAACCAAATGATGTAATACAAAGGGGTGTTAAATTATATTACATTATTTGGTACATATCTTAGATTAGGATAAACTTTATGTTTTGTAACAAATGCACATGGGTGCATAATATCTAATAATGTAAATGTGCATATTTGTCCATGTGTACATGAGTCCATAGAATAGGAAGTTGAATAGTCTAGAAGTGGGAAGGCCAAGAGTGCTTCATGTGAAAAGTCACATTACATTTTATACACATGGTAATGTGGAGATGTAAATGACACAATTGTAATAACATTACTTGGTTCCTTCAGTGCTATGGCTCTATTTTCATGAGCCTTTATTTATGGCTTATTTAGGAGTAGTTATTATAGTATTTAATACTTACTAATATGCATTAGTTTGGTACTTTATTTCATTTTTGTAAGTTTGATTATCATAAGTAATAAGTCTCAAAAGCTAACGAAATGAAGGAGTTGGAAAAAATCTAATATATGGAATAATTAAATCAATCACTTAGTAGCCTAACAAGAAAAATGTCCTACATTGGGTGGAAAGTTAAACAAATGAAATATCACATACAAATTATAAAAATTGATTATATAAAAGTCAAATTAGTGATTGAAGATTGATTCTTAGAAGGGGAGGAGCATTTAAAGAAAGTCCTAAAAATATTCCATCATAATAACATTGAAGGACTAGGTTATAGTTCAAGCAATAAAGAAAAATAAATCCATCATACTATTTTTTAAAAAGATACGCCGTTTAAGATGCCTAAATTAGACTTTCCTAAGTTTAATGGAAAGGAAATTGATGGTTAGTTGTGTCATGTAGATTATTTCTTCTAACTTCATAATGTACCTCTATATTTGTGGGTCACCATGACATATTTTAAATTTGAATTTGAGGCCCTACAATGGTATCAACGGTTACAAAGCACAAATTCTGGCCCTTCTTGGGAAGACATTGATTCCCAATTACTCATTTATTTTGGTCCTAATGAGTATGAGGATGCCATGATCATCCCTTGAGGGATTTTTTTTGTGAACAAGAATTTTGAAGGATGGTTTCATGCTTTTTGATTATATCATTTTGAAATATGGAATGAATGATTAGTTCCTAATCGATTTATGCAGGATGTGTATATTATGGAAATTTGATATAATCTATGTATGGGATGATTGAAAATTTCATGGGTTAACTCCACAAGATATATAAAATATTAAGGAATAAGAAGCCACTCATAAATTTGTATTTTTGTAAGAAACAGGTTTGCGTGATGGTGGAAGAAATAACTAACCACCAAGAATGAGTTATCTTGAGGGAAATTATGTGATGGGTAATTCAAAAGATTAATTGGGGGGCAACATGAATGAATATTCCTCTCTTGAATATGCATAATATGATTTGCATAGTATGAAAAGAAATATTAAGTTTTGTTTGATTGTTTTTTGCTGCATGGAAATTCTCCTTATGTTGAGTTTTTGTGGAAATGAATATAATTTGAAAGACTTGGTTGATGTCTTAAAATTTTTCTTTAAAATAAGAAAAAAATACCCAAAGAATATATATATACCTTGTGTGATATCACCCCCAAGTGAAATATAGATAATGTCTTTTATTATTTATCTTTTCTAGTGGGCTTGTATTCTGTTGCTTAAAAATATTCTTTGTGGGTGATGTTTTCATTCGTTATGTTGGCTTCCTCTCTATGGTGTTATCAACCAAATGGAGGGGGGAATTATTTATGAAACCTTCAACTTGACCACTAGAAAACTAGCAAAGAGTTTCCTCTCTGTCGAACGTATCATGATGGGAAGGATGTTCATTAGAACGTAGTGGAGTAGTAGGGTGCCTACCTCCTTGATCATTGCCAATCAGGGATGATGTAGTGGAATGGCCAATTATCCTTTCAAGAAAGAAAAAAGAGGAAGTGTAAAAAAGGAAATATGGTAGCTCGAGGGAAACACTACAATCAGAGAGGCATCAAAAAGGAAAAGGTGATAGTGTAAAAAGTGTGAAGGAAAACCAGGTAACTTTGTGACTTGTTGGTTGGCTTACAAGTTTGGTAATATGCTAAAGAAACTTATTGATGAAGTTATTTTTATAAGCTTTCCAGAATATTGAAATGATTTTATTTTTCATTGAGTTCTATGTAAATGAAAGATAGATTGTTCCGTGGTTGGTTTTTGATAGAATATTTTGACGTTGAATTTTGTATGCAACTTTAAGCTTTGGATTCCAAGAGTATAGCTGTATCAAAGTTGTAGGATTTAGTTGTAGCTATATGTACCTAAAACCAAGAGGAATTCATAGTAGAGTGTTGAGCAAGGTACAACAAAGGCATTGCAAAAGTATTGTCATTGTTGTCAACACAGACAGATTGATGCAGTTGATGCAGTCCAGAGGTCAGTCAGATCAAGTGCAGTGAATTTCAAGGAAAACAGAGGTGACCCAGATTCAAAAATTGGCAGAAAAAGACAAGGAAGAAAACTGTCGCGATATCGCGACATGTTTTCTGTCGTGATATCGCGACAAAACAGGAGAGAGAGAAGGTGCAAGAAAAATTGTCGTGAAACCAGGAGAGAGAAAGTGCATGCCAAATTGTCACGATTTTGCGACATAAACCAGGAGAGAGAAAGTGCACGCCAAATTGTCACGATTTCGCGACATAAACTAGGAGAGAGAAGATGCAAGCAAAATTGTCGTGATTTCGCGACATGTGGGCAGAGAAGGAAGCAAGGTGAAAAGATGTCACGATTTCGCGACATGTTGGAGGAAAATGCACTAAGTCAAGGAAGTGTAGCGATTTCGCTACAAGTTTGAAAGTTAAGGCGAAAGAGTGCAGTGATTTCGATGCATGTTGAAATGAAGGGCAAAGAAGGTGTAGCAATTTCGCTACAAGTGAAAAAGCACAAACAAGAAGGTGTAGTGATTTCACTGCATGAAAAAATGTATGGAAACAAAGGTGTAGCGATTTCGCTACCATTCAAAGTTGCAAAAAATTAAATATGTAACAAGTCAAAAGCACAAGGCACAAAGTTGTAGCGATTTCGGAAGCAGTGAACGTCACGATTTTGCGACATGTTCCATTTTCGCTGAAGTTTGCAAGGAGGATTGTACGGAAGCCCAAAGTGTCGCGATTTCGTGACAAGAAGGATGATGACGTCAGCAAAAGCCGAAAAAGTCACGATTTCACGACAAGAAGGATGATGACGTCAGCAGAAGCCAGAAGCATCACGATTTCGTGACAAGAAGGATGATGACGTCAGCAAAAGACGGAAGCGTCGTGATTTCGCGACAAGAATGATGATGACATCAGCAAAGTCAGAAAGTGTTGCGATTTCGCGACAGGGTGCTAGGAAAGGTGCTAGAATTTGGAAGCATCGTGATTTCATGACATTATGAAGGATGATGTCAACAAAAATTAAAAGTGTCACGATATCACGACAGGCAACTGTTTGGCGGGTAAAAGCCGCAGGAGCATGCAAAATGACACGTGTCGAAAAAGCATAATCACGCAGCCTGTTACGTAAATAGTAACTGATGTCAGACAGACAGTTACACATTGACAGGTGTCGAACATGCATGAGAACAGATGTAGATGCATGCTTGAAATGCTTTCTAAGTGTCGTATAGGCTGTATCGAAAAAGCATTCGAACGGTCGAAGTGCAACGATTCGAACAGTCGATTGAAAATGCAAACGAACAGTCGATTGAAAAATGCATTAGAACAGCCGATTAAAATAAGATGTATTTACAGCATTCGAAACATAAAATAGGAAGGATCGAAAAGCTTTTGAGAAGAAGGATGTGCAGCATTCGAACAGTCGTATTTGGAAGGATTCGAACAGTCGCATTGGAAAGAAGAAAAGAATTTGAACGACTCGAGAGTGTCATCCGACTGCATGAAGAATTGAAACGCAATAGAAGACAAAGAGTCCCGATGAGAAAAATAGGGTATAAAAGGACAGTCAGGCACAGAATAATGTTGCTGTTGTTAGAGAGAAGTTGTTGCAGAAAGAGAAATATTGCTGTGAAAAGAGGGTTTGAATAAGAAAATTAGCAGAGCCGTGAGAGTGTGCAGAGTTGGATTAATTGCAGACCAGTCAGGGTTGTGCATGAAGTGAAGACAGTTTTATGTCATTCTAATTGATCAGAATTGCAGTCCAAGTTGGTGCTTGGTACTAGGGGTTGGTGCTCCATCTATTACAGCAAAAAATTACAAGGGTTGGTGCTCCTTCTAGTGGATGCTGGTAAAGAATTTGTAAAATTGGAATTTTGCAAAGACTGGATTTGGATTGAAGTCCAAGCAGTCAATTTTGAGGAGTAGACAAATTGGTGAACCTCGATATATTGAGTGTTGTGGTGTGCTCTCTTGTTCAATTTGTTGTTCTAGTTTTTAAGCTATCTTTGTTTCATATTAAATGCTTTAGATATTAAAATTAATAGCTACACTGATTCACCCCCCCCTCTCAGTGTCATTGTGTGAACATCATAGAGTCGAGTCATCCATGTCCAAACATATTGTGTGCTTTGGTTACATCTCGATAGATGGTTCTTGCAAAGCGTAGTGTTGTAGAAGACTCTACCTTTCAGAATTGGTGGATTATCTGAACATTTTTACCTGATAGAAGACCTAAGTTTGTGTTGGTGCAGTATTAGCCTGGGTGAAAATACTTTAGTCATGGGTAGTTGAGGTTTCTCAGTTATAGTGGTAACATCTCTCTTTTCACCAATTTGTGTTGTTGAAGCGTATTCATTTATAAGCAAGACCTGTAGAGATGCTGGTGAATTAGATGTAGTTTTGAATACTTGCTTATAGAGGACATACATAGCTTTACTATAGATAGTGCTAGCCAGATTTGAACCTAGAGAGAGAGAGTTTAAATTGGGTTTGCCTGTGCTTCTCAAGATTGTGTGTGAAGCTAATGATTATTGATTGGTAGATTTTAGTTAAATTATAGTAGTGTTTTTTGAGAAATAAACGCTCCTTATAATTGATAGGTTGCTAGATATGAATATCAGATTTGTACACTTGTTGTTTTCAAAAAAAATAAAAAATGCATCTTGTTTTTGATGATTTGACTATGCGATACATTGGGGGATAGATTTTCTTAAAGACCAGACTTACTCCTATCATTATTTATATTTGGGAGTTAATATTTTGACATACTCTTAGCTATAAGTGGAAATGCAATCTTGTTATGTGTAACATTGATAAGTTATTCCAGTTAATACCATAATAAAAGAAATAGTGTGAGCCTTTCTTCAGGTTAACATTGAAATTTAAGGTAATGAAATGAAGTTAGAAATATTGTTTTCTAGTAGTTTGACTTTACTTGAAAATGTTGTCATCCAAATGACTGTGAATATGATATGGCTTTGTTTGCAAAAGTATTAATTTTGTGTGAGCTATGGGTTAGTTGTTTTTGTGGTGACCATCTCTAATTCCTCTAGCAAGACAAATCTTCTTGAGGTTATTAGAGACCAAAGAATAAGGACAATGAATGCAGGTGAAGGATAATGGTTATTGATAACTAACACAATATCTTCCAGTGCTACTGAAGTATTAGTTTTGGAAACTCTCCTTTTGGAAAGACATATATCGTAGTAGTAGTGGGAAACTAGCTGACTGTTATGTTCTTGATTTATTAGAGTTTTAGAGTAGTTACTCCAATAACTTTAGTTTTAAGGCTTCTTGTTAACAATAATATTGTACTGTATTCATTTTAAATTTTAGACCTTCTTTTAATAAGGGAAGTAAGACCGAGCCATATGGTATTTTTTATAATCGAATAAAAGAGCTTGTTGGTAGCTCGGTAGTGATGTACTATAGCTTTGTAATTCAAGGCTTCTTGTGTTATATGCTAGGGTGCTTTAAGTATAGTAGTATTTATTATTTAAGTTGTTATCTATTGAATAGAAACTCTTTGGTATTTCTTAGAATATTAAGGATGGAAGATTATTTAAAGAATGTTGGTTTTGAATAATGGTTATGTGAAAATTGATAAGCTATTTTTCCTTTTAAATTCTATGGATATAGGAGCATAGATGGAATGGAAATAAGTAATAGACTTCAGGGTAATCGAATAATCTTAAAGAGAGCTTGAGTTTTTGGATAGAGATAGCCCTAAAAACTAAAGAACCAATAGAATTATGGAATTAAGGACAAGAAGACTAAATCATTTGATAGACAAAATGATTAGTCAACACTCAAGGTGCTAAAAATAATTATAGTGAAGGAATTGCATAAGGTCAAGGATTAGCTTACCTCTTTCTGATTGATAGGAAAGAGATTTAAGCCAACTCATCTGGCCAATGAGAATGAAATCTTAAATGAGGTTGCACCTAGTGCCCTTGCATAATTAGAGTACGTAAGTAGTAGAGATTGGTGAGACACCTAGTACTCTCGCATAGATGGGTTTATGTGAGTAGAAGGGATTGGTGTGTCCATGAGTGGTAAAACTAGTACCACGTTTACCAAGTATATATATGAAAAAAAACTAAGGGTTAGGAATAAAAAAATGGATTATAACATATGATATCAAATTCTAGGTTCGTATTGGGATAGTTTTGCTATGCAAGGCTAGTTTTGGTATGTGATAGCAAATATACCTAGGTAGAGTTTTAATTCTGTTGAATAGAATGACTAGTGTTATAGATGGTACTTTGAATCGACTCCTAATGACTCTTTTGTATGTGTCCAAGCACAATACCATCAAAGAGAAGGAAAAGAAATGTTTCCCCAATTACAGGTAAACACGACAGACCCATTTAGAGGATGAAACCCAGGATGTAGGTTCAGATAACCCTAGTGATGAAAGAGAGGATCTCAAAATAATGGTAGCCCAACTTTATGAATAGGTAGAAACACAAAGATAGATGTTAGACATCATGGTGAACTAGAAAACACTATATAGAAACTCTAGAATAGAACAAGCATATGAACCCCTTACAGAAGCACAACAGACTAGGATTCATCTGGAGGCTGAATTGGGTAAGGATATGAAGTACTTAAAGTCTTACAAGTTTAATGGAGAGGAGGATGGTGACAAAGCCAAATATTGGCTGAAGGAAATATAAACCTATTGTCACATGAAGAATTACTCCTTCAAATCTCGTATGTCCTATGCCACTTTACATATTTAAGATATTGGTATAGACTGATGGGATACACTTAGTATAGGATTGGATCTTTAGGCAATAGTATATATGATTTAAAATGTGCTTGTAAAGGCTTTTAAGGATAGATTCCTCATAAAACACTTATACTTACAATAGTTCAAAGATTTCACAAAAAATTGGTAGGGAGTTAGGGTAGTAGAGGACTATTATCAGAGATTTGTCAAGCTTTTGAAGTATGTGCCAACATACAGTGAGAAAATGAAGATCCATAAGTTCATACTAGGAGTAGATCCTAGAATAGGATAGGAGGTGGACATGCGTAAACCTGTTACTCTTCAAAAGGCCTATGATTTGGCTAGAAATGTTGAAACCTATCTCAAACTCTATTTTTATTATGATGGGTTAGACAAACATGGCAAAGAAGCACTAAGGAAATGGAATAGTGTAGGTTTCATAAAGTGGGAAGGAGAACATATGAGTAAAGACTCTTCCAAGAAGTATCGAAGGAATGATAGGAAGCAAGGGAGGTTTAAGAAATGATTTCAAGGAAGGAAATGTAACCCCAACAATCACAATAATGGTAACAATAGATCTTCTCAAGGATAGGCTAGTACTCCCATCACAGAGAAGAAAGAAGTTGAGGGGCATAGATAGAAGATACATCGAGGACCCAAAACCAAATATTTTTATTGTGGTGGACTACACTATGCTAACAAATATCCACATAGAGTAGGATTAAAATCGAAGGGAAAGGAACCAATGTACAAGAAATATTCAAGCAAGGAACCAATACACAAGATTGATGTAGCAATAGGAAAATAGGATCTAGAAGGGTAAGCCACTCCGTTGCTAATAAGGGGTAAGGTCTTTGGTAGAAATGTTAAAATTTTATTTGATAGTGGTGCTAAAGATATTTTTGTTTCCACTAATTTAATTAAATATGTATCCAAAAGACCTAGGATCTTGGCACAGGGGTGGAAGGTTGAGTATGGATCAAGACAAACCCAATCTATGAGTCAGTGTTACCCTATGGTAGAAATTACCTTACCTAGTGGAATGACCAGAGGATATTTGTATGTTGCACCTTTACATGCCTTTGATGTAATCCTAGGAATGGATTGGTTGCAAGCACGTAGGGTTGTAGTCAACTTTCAAGATAGATGGATAGAATACTTGGAAGAAAGTGGGAAGGTGCAAAGGGTGTATAGTTTGCAAGGGGATTTCCAACCCCAAATCCTTTTAGCAATGCAACTCAAAAAATCCATGAAGAAAAGGGAAATGGTTTAAGTTGCTAAGATAAATAAGCTAGATGATAAGAAGAAGGAGGTGTTTTGTAGACACCCACCGTTGTAAGAGTTTTAATATGTACTTCCAAAATATTTACCTGGATTACCACCTAAACGAGAATTTGACTTCATAGTTGAGCTTCAATTTGGAGTAGAACCCATACATAAGGCTCCTTATAAAATGAACCCCATAGAAATGCAAGAGCTGAAAGTGTAGCTACAATGATTACTAAAGAAAGGAATAATTAGATCAAGTGTTGCATATTGGGATGCAACAATGCTCTTCATAAAGAAAAAGGATGGTTCCTTAAGGTTATGTATAGATTATAGGATGTTAAACAAGGCAATTGTCAAGAATAGATATCCCCTACCTAGAATCAAAGACCTCTTCGATTAGCTTAAAGATACCTCAATATTTTCAAAAATTGATTTAAAATCTCACCAATTGAGGATCTAGGAGGAAGATACTCACAAAATAGCTTTTAAAACTTGCTATGGACACTACGAGTTTACTATTTTTACCTTTTGGTTTAATAAATGCTCCAACTGCATTTATGAATTTGATAAATAATATCTTTAGGAAATATTTGGACACATATGTATTGGTGTTCTTGGATGATATTTTGATATGTTCTTAGAATAATACTAAGCATGATAATCACGTTAGGGTTTTGCTAAAATTGTTGAGGAAAAATCAACTCAATGGAAATTTAGCCAAATGTGATTTTTATGTGTTAGAAGTGCAATATCTAGGATACATTATTTTGGCAGAAGGAATCATAGTAGATCCTAAGAAAATAGAGACTATATTGAGTTGGCCACCACCCAAAAATGTGATAGAAGTCTAAAGTTTCTTGGGGTTGATTGGATACTATAGATGTTATGTAAAAGATAACCTCTCCAATGACTAACCTATAGAGGAAAGGAAAAGAATTCCAGTGGACAAATAAGTGTAAGATAGCTTTTGAATTACTTAAGCAAAAGCTTTCCACACCTCTTATATTAAAGGTAATCAATCCCCATGGGAGTTTTTTGGTGTGTACAAATGCATCCTTGGAAGGTTTGGATGGGGTGCTCTCCCACGAAGAGGTAGTGATAGCCTTTGGGTGAAGGAAACTGAAGTGACACGAGGTCAATTATGCGACTCATGATATGGAGATGACAACAATGGTGTTTACTCTCAAGAGTTGGTGATACTATTTGGTAGGTAGAAATTTTAAGCTAAAGATAGACCATCAGAGTCTGCAATACATATTTACCCAACCTCTACTTAATGCTAGGCAGAGAAGATGGATGGAATTTATTATAGAAAATTATTTTGGTATTGAGTATATTAAAGGAAAGGAGAATAAGGTTGCTGATGCACTGCATAGAAGGAGGCACATGACAATATTGTCTCGTATCCATGTAGACTTGATGGAACAAGTCAAGAAAATGCAAGATCAGGATGCATACTACAACCAATTTTTTTGAAAATATGGGAGGAAACCTAGAGAATAACCAAGATTTTAGCTTCAAATATGGTTTCCTATGATTTAAGGATAGGGTATTTGTTCTTGAAATAGGTGATTTAAGAATTTTGGTCTTGAATGAAGTGCATAGATCACCATATTCCAGTCATTTGGATGGAGCAAAGATGAAGGAGAATATAAAGAAAATTTTCTTTTAGCCTAGGATGAAGAGAGATATAAGTCAATTTGTTGCTTGAATGCTAGAAATTTAAAGCAAAACACAAACATCCTATGAGATTGTTGTATCCATGTGATGTACCTATGCAAAAATGGTAGGTAATTACAATGGATTTTATTATAGGGCTACCTAAAAATTGATTCCAGCATGATGCGATCCTTGTGGTAGTCAATAGATTAACCAAGGTCACGCATCTTATACCCAAAAACACTAAAGATGACATCATAAATTGTGGCTAATAGATTTTCCAAAGAGATAATTTGGCTTCATGGATTTTTGGAAGTAATTATATCGAATAGGAACTTGATATTTACATACAAGTGTTGGCAAGCTTTACATCATGCGATTGGTACCAGACTGAATATAAGCTCTGCTTATCACCCAAAAACTAATGAAAAAACTAAAAGAGTGAACCAGGTGTTAGAGGATATGCTTTGCATGTACAGTATGGGTCAGATTATCCTTTGGGAGGATTACTTACATCTGGTGGATTTTGCCTACAATAATTGTTACCATTCAAATTTAGGTATGGCTCCTTTTGAAGCACTATATGGTAAGAGATGTAGGACACCCTTATCTTGGTACAATCCAGAATATCAAATTGTACTTGGTCCAAACATGGTAAAAGAGATGGAGCAACAATTAAGGATGATCAGGTTATGACTAAAGGAAGTCACGGATTGACAAAAGAGTTATGCCTATTTGAAGAGATCACCATGTGATTTTATTGTTGGTGAAAAAGTATTTCTTAGGGTGAGACCGATGAAAAGTGCTATTAAGTTCATAAAAATGGATCCCCACTTTGTTGGACCCTTTGAAATTATAGAGAAAATTAGTCTTGTGGCATATCGACTTGGCTTACCACCCAACTTATCCAAGATTCATGACACCTTTCATATTTCTTTGCTTAGAAAATATGTTGCTAACCCTAAGCATGTGTGGGACTTTTAAAATCTATATATGATGAATACAGAGGTTATAGAGGTTTGACTAGTAAGTATCCTTGATTTTTGATCTAAATCAATGTAGAAAGGACCTTTGGAGCAATGCTAGGTCCGATGGGATCGTTTCTCAGAAGAAAATGCTACCTGGGAGAAAGTAGTAGAAATGCAATGTAATTGATTGTCTTTGTTAAACTGTGATGAGACATAGAGGATTGTGTTAAAATTAATAAGGTAAGGATGCCATGACCCTCCCTTGAGATAATTTTATTGTGAATAGGAATTCTGATGGATTGTTTCATGCTTTTTGATTATATCATTTTGAAATATGGAATGAATTATTAGTTCCTAATCGGTTTATGCAGGATGTGTATATTATAGAAAATTGATATAATCTATGCATGGGATGATTGAAAATTTCATGTGTTAACTCTATAGGATATATAGAATGTGAAGGAATAATATGCTACTCATAGATTTGTATTTTTGTAGGAAAAAGGTTTTCCTGATGGTGGAAGAAAGAACCAACCACCAAGAATGAGTTGTCTTGAGGGAAATGATGTGATGGGTAATTCGATGGATTAATTGGGGGTAACATGAATGAATGTTCCTCTCTTGAAGATGCATAACATGATTTGCATAAGATGAAAAGAAATATTAAGTTTTTTTATTGTGTTTTGTTGCATGGAAATTCTCCTTATGTTGAGTTTTTGTGGAAATGAAAATAATTTGGCTTGGTTGATGTCTTAAATTATTTCTAAAAAATAAGAAAGCAATACCCAAATAATATATATACCCTTGTGTGATATCACCTTCAAGTGAAATATGGATAATGTATTATTTTCTATATTTTCTAGTGGGCTTGTATTTTGTTGCTTAAAAATATTCTTTGTGGGTGATGTTTTTGTTCGTTATGTTGGCTTCGTATCTATGGTGTTACCGACCAAAGGGGGGGATGATTTACGAAACATTTAACTTGACCACTAAAGGAATAGAAAAGATGTTCCTCTTTGTTGAAAATTTCATGATGGGAAGGACATTTGTTAGAATGTAGTGGAGTAGTAGGGCGCCTACGACCTTGATCATACACAATTGGGTATGATGTAGTGGAATGGCTAGTTATCCTTTTAAGAAAGAAAAAAGGAAGTGAAAAAAAAGGTAATATAGTAGTCCAGGGGAAACACTATAGCTGGAGAGGCATCAAAGAGGAAAAGGTGATAGTGTAAAAATTGTAAAGGAAAACCAGGTAACTTTGTGACTTGCTAGTTGGTTTACAAGCTTGGTATTATGCTAAAGAAACTTAATGTTAAAGTTATTTTTATAAGCTTTCCAGATTATCGAAATGATTTTATTCTTCATGAGTTCTTTATAAATGAAAGATAGATTGTTCCTTGGTTTGTTTTTGATAGAATATTTTGACGTTGAATCTTATCTACAACTTTAAACTTTGGATTCCAAGAGTTCAGTCATATTTATGTTGTAGGGATTGTTTGTAGCTAGATGTACCTAAATACAAGAGGAATCCGGAGTAGAGTAGAGTCGTCTATGTCCAAAAATAGCATGTGCTTTGGTTGCATCTCAATAGATGGTTATTGCAAAGCATAGTGTTGTAAAAGAATCTATACCTTTCAGAACTAGTATCTTAGCTGAACGTTTTTACCTAATTAGAAGGCCTAATTTTGTGTTGGTGTAGTCTTAGCCTGGGTGGAAATGCTTTACTCATGGGTAATTGAGGTTTCTTAGTTATAGTGGTAACATATCTCTTTTCATTAATTTGTGTTGTTGAAGCGTATTCGTTGGTAAGCAAGACCTGTAGAGACACTGGTGAATTAGATATAGTTTTGAATACTTGCTTATAGAGGATGTACTTAGCTTTTATATTGAAAGTTCTAGCAGGATTTGAACTTGGAGAGAGAGAGTTTAAACTAGGTTTACTTGTGCTTCTCAAGGTTGTGTGTGAAGCTAATGATTATTGATTGGTAAATTTTATTCAAATGACAGTAGTGTTTTTGGAGCAATGAACGCTTCTTATAATTGATAGGTTGCTTGAGATAATGAATATATGAATATCAAATTTATGCACTTGTTTTTCGAAAAAGAAAAAAAAGAATCTTATTTTAGATTATTTGACTATATGAAACAGTGGGGGATAGATTTTATTAAAGACTAGACTTACTCCTATCATTCTTTATCTTTAGGAGTATGGAGTTAATGATTTGACATACTCTTAGCTATAAGTGGAAATGCAGTCTTGTTAGTAACATTGACAAGTTGTTCCAGTTAATACCGTAATAAAAGAAATAGTATGAGCCTTTATTCTGGTTAACATTAAAATCCGAGGTAATGAAATGAAGTTAGACGTATTGTTTTCCACTAGTTTGAATTTCCTTGAAAATATTGTCATCCAAATGGTTGTGAGTATGATATGACATTGTTTGCAAAAGGATTACTTATTTTTGTTGTGATCATATTTGATCCCTGTGAGTATGACATGTCATTGTTTGCAAAAGGATTAATTTTGTGTGAGCTATAGGTTACTTATTTTTGTGGTGATCATCTCTAATACCTCTAGCAAGACAACTCTTCTCGAGGTTATTAAAGACCGAAGAAGAAGGACGATGATTGTAGGTGAAGTAAAATGGTTATTGATGACATACACTCAATATCTTCTAGTGGTACTAAAGTATTAGTTTTGGAAACTCTCATTTTGGAAAGACGTATGTCACAGTGGTAGTGTGAAACTAGATAACTATTATGTTATTGATTTATGAGAGTTTCAGAGTAGTTACTCTAGTAACTTTAGTTTTAAGGCTTCTTGTTAATGATAATATTGTACTGTATTCATTATTAAATTAGACCTTCCCTTTAAGAAGGGACGTAAGGCTGAGCCACATGGTAGTTTTTGTAATCGAATAAAAGAGCTTGTTGGTAGCTCGACAATGATGTACTATAGCTTTGTAATTCAAGACTTCTTGTATATAGTAGTATGTGTTAAGTTTTTATCTATTGAATAGAAGCTCTTTGGTATTTATTAAAATATTAAGGATGGAAGGTTATTTAACGAATATTGGTTTTGGATAATGGTTATGTGAAAATTCATAAGCTATATCTCACTTTAAATTCTATGGATATAGGAGCATAGATGGAATGAAAATAATTAATAGACTTATGGGTAATCAAATACTCTTAAAGAGAGCTTGAGTTATTGGATAGAGATAGCCCTAAAAACTAAAGGACTAGTAGAGTTGTGGAATTAAGGATAGGGAGAGTAACTCATTTGATAGACAAAATGATTAGTTAATACTCAAGGTGCTAAATGTACTTGCACTAAAGAAATTACATAAGGGCAGGGATTACCTTACCTCTTTTTTATTGAAAGGAAAGTGATTTAAGTTGACTCATTTGGCCAATGATAATGAAAGCTTAAATGAGGGTGACACCTAGTGCACTTGCATAATTAGAGTATGTAAGTAGTAGAGATTGGTGAGACACCTAGTACTCTTGCATAGATGGGTTTATGTGAGTGGTAGGGATTGGTGTGTCCATGAGTGGTAAAACTAGTATCACATTTACCAAGAATATATAAAAAACAAACTAAGGGCTAGGAATAAAAAAATTGGGTTATGATAGAGGAATTTATAGGAGCTTTAACTAAATTGAAACAAACCTCTATTGTACAAGAATATCAAACTTAATTTGAGAAATTGGCTAATAGGACAAAGGGGTTGAGAAAAGTATTTTTTGAGTTGTTTTATTAGTGGGTTGAAAGATGATATCAAGGTAGAGGTAAAAATGTTTAAACCATAATCTATGATGCAAGCCATAGGATTGGAAAGATTGATAAAATATTGTTTTTTCCTAATGAAAATCATCCAAATTCCCATAGGCCAAACCCACATTTCCCTCCAAGTTCACAACGAGTAATGGTAATAAATATTCACCAATCAAACGATTAACTAGGGAGGAAATGGATGCCCATAGAGCACAAGGATTATGTTATAATTATGATGAGAAATATGCTCTAGGGCATAAATGCATACAATAGAAATTATTTTTTTGGATGTGGATGAGCCAATAACCATCAAATATTCTAAGGAGTAAGAGGATCATCAAGAAGAGGAACATATAGAATAGCTAGACATCCTAGAAGAATCCCAACCAAAAACATTAGTGCATGCCTTAGTAGGTGTATCAACTCCCCCAATAATGAAGGTGATAGGATGCTTCAAAGGAAAATAGGTCATAAGTCTCGTTGACTCAAAGAGAACACATAACTTCATTAACCCAAGGGTGTCCAAACAGGGGAATTTTTATATTAATACTTGTAACTCTTTTGAAGTCATGATTGTCAATGGAGGAACTTTGGATTGTAAGAGAAAGTATCAAAATGTTAAAATAAGGGAATATAATTGTAAGGTAGACATATTTTCCCTACCTCTATGTGGGTGTGATGTTGTCTTGGGAGGCCAATGGCTGAGACTATTGGATCTAGTATTATGGTATTTCTTTGAATTGTGGATGAAGTTCATCCAACAGGAAAAAAGTACACCTTCAAGGGTTTGAAGGTAGGGGTTACTCAAAATGTTGTCTCATAGAAGAGAAAAACTCTTGAAAAAGTCCAACCATGGTGTTGTGGCCCAACTATTTTCTATACAAGACTTATATAGAGACCATACAAAGGATAGTTTTTGGGGAATCCAAAGGACTACCCCTTTGTCATACTCATGATCATGCAATTAGGCTTATTCTAGGTAGTATTCCTCTAAATTTATACCCTTATAAGTATCCATATACACATAAAATAAGAAATAGATAAAATGGTGCAGGAACTTATTGTAGGGGTTATTCGACCCAGTTTCGGTCCCTATTTTTTATTAGTATTGTTGATATAGAAAAAATATGGGTCTTAGTGTTTATGTGTGGATTTCAAAGAACTTAATAAAATTATTGTTAAGGAAAATTTTTCCATTCTAGTTTTTGATGAGTTAGATGAATTGCAAGATGCCCAATATTTCTCAAAATTGATTTTGTGATCAGGATACCAACAGATTAGAATCAAGGATGATGATATTTATAAAACTGCTTTTAGGACTCATGAAGGGCACTATGAATTCTTGGTTATGACATTTGGTTTGACCAATTCACCTCCACTTTTTAGAGTTTGATGAATTATATTTTTTGACCCTTCCTTCACAAATTTACTCTAGTTTTCTTTGATGACATTTTGATTTATAGTCATTCTTGAGAGGAGCACCTCAAACATTTGGATCAAAATATATAACTTTTGTCTGAGAATAAATTTTATGCCAAGAGGTCTAAGTGTTCTTTTGGATTACAATAAATAGAGTATTTGGGTCACATTATCACCAAAGATGGAGTTGAAATTGATCCTAAAAATATTCAGGTTGTTCAAGAATGGCCAAAGCCTCACACCCTTAAGTTAATTTGAGGATTTTTAGGACTCACGGAGTATTACTATAAATGTGTACAAAAATATGAGAATATAGCAACTTCTTTAACAACCACATTGAAAAAAAACTTTTATTTAGTCAAAATAAATGAAGAAGACTTTCAATAAATTAAAGTAATCCATGACAACCAAACAAGTGTTAGTAATGCCTAATTTTTCTAAACCTTTTGCAATTGAAAGTGGTGCTTCAAGCAATGGAATTGGGGCAATTTTTATGCAATAAGGGAGACCATTGGTGTTCACTAGTAAAACCATTGTAGGCTAAAATTTGGAAAAATCTACTTATACAAAGGATATGCTTGTCATTTTACATGTTGTAAATCATTGGAGGCCATATCTAATTGGGAATCATATTTCAATTAAAATCAACCACCAAAGTCTCAAGTACTTCTTAGAACAATGGGTAGCCACACCTAAACCAAAAAAGTGGGTCTCTAAAGTCATGGGCTATGATTATAAAATCACTTAAGGAAGGAGAATATCATTTTTGATGCACTATCCTGATAGTTTGAATATTATAGTATGTTATATGCTATCTCTTCACCAATCCTTCAATGGATTAATAATATCAAAGAAGATATGGCTAAGGATTCTGGCTTGCAAAATTTGATTAAAAATATTCAATTAGAGCCTAACTTATGCCCTAGATACATTTGGGATGGACAAGACTTGAGATATCATGACCGGATTGTTATTCCCCAAACCTCACAAATGAGGGAATTCATATTGTAGAAAATACATACCTCACAAACAACAAGACATTCTAGGTTTCTAAAAACATATGAAAGGACCAAGCATACTTTCTTATAGAAGGGAATGAAGAAGGATATTCAAAATTTTGTGGTTGAATGTGACAAGTGCCTAAGAATGAAAGGAGAAAGTATGTGTTTCCCTAGAAAGTATATTTCTATGGATTTTATTGAAGGTTTAACCAAATATGGAGGAAAATTACTTATTCTGGTGGTAGTGGATCGTCTCACAAAGTATGCTCATTTTTGTTCCTTATCCCATCCGTACATAGCCTCTATAGTAGTCCAAATATTTTGACTCCATCTTTCACCTTCATGGAATACCCAAATATATTGTATCAAATAGAGACCTTACCTTTACTGGTCATTTTTTATAGGAACTATTTAAGTTACAGAAAACTCAGCTCAAAATTAATTTGGCCTATCATCCTCAGATTGATGGCCAAACAAAAATTGTTAAAAAATGCTTTTAAACCTACCTCTATTTCTTTACATCCTAACATCCTACATCGTAAAAAAATGGACCCCTTTGGCTGAATGGTGGTATAATACTTCATATCACATTGCAAACAAGGTTACACCCTTTGAAGTAGTATTTGGTCATCCCCCATCAACACCCTCCTCATACATTCCAAGAAGCTCTAAGGTTCACACTCTAGACACCACTCTCAGCTAGTATGCCATCGTTCTTTGAAAACTTAAGATGAATCTTGAAATGGCTTAGAATTTTATGCATCAGTAAGCTAATCAATATCATTCTAAGCACAAATTCAAAGTGGTGGATATAGTTTTTCTCTACCTAAAACCCTACAAAAATTATCACTCTAGCTTCATAGATGCCAAAAAATAGCTACCAAATACTATGGACCCTATGGGGTATTACAATGATTTGGTTCAAAAACCTATAAATCAGCCCTTCCATCTATGTCTAAGCTCCATCCAATATTTCATGTATCTTCTCTCAAGAGGATTGTTGAAAATAAGGTATAAGCTCAATCAACTCTACCATAGTTGAATGAAGAAGGTTTCATCATGCTTGAGCTTGAAAAAATTTCGGATCAAAGATCACACACCCTTTGCAACTATATCATTGTTGAGATTCTTGTTCAATGGCATATATTACAACCATAATATGCCACATGGGAGTCTTAACACTAGCTACAACAACAATTTCCTCATCTCCAACATTGATAACAAATCTTTTTAAAGGGAAAGGGCATGTTAGGACCCCATCCTAACATTATTAGGACCCCATCCTAACATTGTTAGGTAATGACCCCTTTCCAATATGGGCATCCCATTTTAATGATATTTTTAATGGTATGTGGTACTTGAGGTACTTTGACAAGTGGGGTCATTTCATGTAACCATTATAAAGAATGTAATTGTTTGTTTGGTAGAAGATTCTAGCTCAGGTGACACTTTGCATGTAAGCAATCTCTTGAGAGTTAGGTTAAGGTTGAGTGGAATATTTTTAAAAGAAAATGGGGCATAAACAAATGTATCTGTTTACATATTGAATCAAATTATTGAAGGATGTTTCCCCCTAGAAGAGGCCAATGATTCTATATTGTGATTTATGAGATTAATACATATTTCTGCATTTACATTTTGTATTGCAATATTTTGTTCTTTCATGAATTACTGCTTTTATTGTAATTTTTATGTGGATGTGCTTATTTTAATTAGAAGGTTCCTAAAAATTCATCAAGAAAATTTTAAGTTTCTTCCTTAATATACACCAAAGGTTCTTACTTCTCAATAGACTAGTCATTTGAATTTACTAAATATTGTATTTTTTCATTCGAGTGAGTAGCATAGGCTATAAAATCTATATCACCAAAATTTATCATCTATGTTGTAATATGTACTTTAAGAGATGTTACCAATGCAAAGAGATCAAAGAATATGTGATCTAGAAAAAGTCTCAAAGTGATTTTGTATGTGAAAATCATGGCCTCCAAAAACAATAGCCTAAACCTTACAATAGATTAAACAAACTAGAACTCACCACTTGGTGATTGTAGACAAGTAAAACAACTTCTAGAAGTAGCAAGTACAATTGTAAACCTCAAAAATATAATAACAAAGCAATATACATCAACATAATTCAAATACCATAATAGTAAATTATGAGAGAAAGTAATAGATCTAGATTCCAAATCTAAAAAAAATTCTAACCCTTAGAGAGGGCAAAGTATCTTAGCTAGTTAGAGAGGGTGAAATATCTTAAGTGTACTAAATAAAATATATTATTTATAGAAATAATTTTGAACCAACTACAACACAACTCATCCATTTATAGTATAAACAATTTATGAAACCTAACCTAAAATCTCAAGGATTGACTAATCTAACCTACGAACTAAGCTAATAATAAATACAACTAATGTGGCTATATTGGATCTATTACATGGATTATCCTTCAAAAATATTTGTTATGAAAGTTGATGATGACTAGAGAATGATCCTTGGTTCCCACATTATGTTTTTATATAGAATATCCTATCATTTGACAAGGAACTCCTACACTTGGCAAGATCATATTATAAACCTAGGATTACAACACAAATTTAATAATAGATCAATGCATCCCTCTTCATCCAATTCTAGAAGCATAATCTAGTACTAATCCATCTAATAAATTATCTATTTAAGATAAGAAACATGAAAAATTATGGAATTAGGAAGAAGTTCCAATTGGTATTCCACCTTTCCAATTTAATGAATTACCTTGTATAGACCATAGAATCTAGGTGTCAATTTTTTACTAGATTTGGTCTTCTTACAAAGTTGCTCATATACCTAGAGCTAAAAAAATACCATATCACCCACCTTATTGTTGCTTTGAGAGGTGTAAATCCTATTTCTGCTTCATATAGTTTTGGGTATGACAAAAATTATCTTTGAGAAGCTAGAGGACAAATTTATGCCACTAGAGGAAAGCGTCCACCTAAGCCACCAAAGAGGATCACATAACATAGTCTATAACAACTGGATTTTTTCCATACAATGCTCCAAATGGCGACATATTAATAGAAAAGTGAAAAAATATTATATGACCATTCTAATAAGGGAACCATTTAATCAACTAGTGTTACTTAACCTAGGCTAAGCATCAAAGGTATGTACCTAGTTACTTATTCACAATATTAGTTTGGTCATTTGATTAAGGGTGATAAGAAGAGATCATATCAATTTGAATACCACTGAGAGTTAATGAATTCTTCCAAAAGTTTATAATGAAAATAGAATCATTATCATAGATAGTGGACTTGGGCATACCATATAGTTTAAAAATAGAGTCAAGAAATATCTTGAATACAATGCTAATAGTGAATGGGTGTTGCAAGGCATAAAATGGGTATACTTTGAAAGGTGATTCACCACCACAAAAATCATTATTTTTCCCTCCATATTAGGAAGATGCTCAATGAATTTCATGATGTGCTCCCATTGGATATATAATATAGGAAGGAGCTACAACAATCTTGAATATTTAAAAAAAAATTCTTATTCCTCTAGAACACCTAATATTTGACCATCAATTACTTGATATTGGGTTTCATATTTTTTCAAAAAAATAACTTCTTAACCCGTTGATAGGTTTTAAGAAACCCAAAATTCCCTACCAATGGTGAAGCATGTAATTCCTGAAGGATGTTGTTCTTGAACTTGAATTACTAAATAAGATAAATGTGGTCCTTCCTAAGAATACCATCAACCTAAGATAATAATGGAGTATGTGGGTTTTTAACCCCTACATTGTGAATCAAATGAATAGTCTAAGGATCTAAATGACATTCATATTGAAGTTGGGATATCCACTAAGGAAGGGGATGAAGATAACACTGACAATTATAGATTCTTCATATTTACAATAAAGGATGTCCACCACCACATTCTCCTTTCTTTTTTTGTATTCAATTTGTAGACACCTAAAATGCGTAATCACAAGGAGACTCTCCAAAATACCTCATTATAACCCATATAACCCACCTAGGGCAGCCTCAAGGATATTTGGTATCTTTTTCTAGAAAAAGGACACTTTTCCCCATGGGAAGCATGATCATATCACCCGAGATGGTCTCCAATTCAAGACTATCTCGATGCAAGACGATCACATGTACACAAATTTAAAAAGAAATAATCAGGTAGTGGGACTGCCTATCAATGTAGTAGCTGATTTACCACAGTGCCAAATGACCTATAGTTACACCTACCACCTACAAAGTGGTAATAAAGTTGTACCTACTTTCTATTTACCTCTTTGGTTGCATTCCAAGAAGGCTATAAAATGGAGGCTTTCCCCTCCGTTTTAAGGATCCAATTTTGAAATCTCTCGCAATGAAGTGCTACCCAAATCACTCATTAAGCTTCCTCATTACTACCATACTGTCGTCTTGCTACATGATATTTGAAGCTACCTTCCATAATACCATTTGATTAAACCCACTGCTTCAAATCATCCAAACCAACCGAATCACATCAAAATTCATTAAATTCATTGACAAAACACCATTTTCATCATCCAAACATCGTCCAAACCTAGTTTCACAGAGTTGCAAATCTACGACAGTGACCATATCACCCTAAGATGATCCACAAATAGAGATCATATCGATCTAAGGATCCCAATTAGGTTTTATATTTTTTTGCATGTTAGATCAGATTTTCATTTGTATGTTTGTTTTAGTAGAAAATATTTCCTTTCATGCAATTTATCTTATTGTAGTAGCATAAATTTCCTTCATTTCATACATGCATTCACTTCATTTCATTTTATTTCCTGATCAATCTGGGTCCAACCTTGGTAGGCCCTACAAATGCTACTAATTTATTGCTATTTCCTTATGTGTAGGTTGCAGGTTTCAATGAGATCAAAAGATTTTGGGACCTAACTCTCTGTTGGCCATTTTGTATTCATTGCAAATTTTGTTTAAATATTTTGAATTCAATGTTTGAATGTGGCGGCAGTATATAGACAATACATATTTGCATCTTTGGCTTCCATATGTAATATTTTAAATAATTTCCTATTCGCCAAGTTTTGATGCATTTTGGGAAATCCCTTTTGAGTTTATTTCCTTATAAAATTCAATGGAGAAATGTTTGCCTGAATTTCAAAAAATGGAGAAGACAAAGGCCCAAAGGAAAAACTTGACAAATTTGATATGCATTTACATTCACCCCAAGAAAGAGGCGAACGCTCTATTCGCCCTTGAAAGGGGTGAACGAGTTCAAAAATTTCACAAAGGTGAAAGATCAAAAGAACAAGGTCGCATTCGCCCTTCCAAAGGGGAGAATGCATCGTTCACCCTTCTTAGGGGTGAACGCACCTCGGCAATATGTAGTGGCATGCGCACCCAAAAAGAAACTCAAATCAGGTTTGCCCTGGTTGAGGGGCGAACATGTCGTTTGCCCCTCCCATGGGTGAACCAACATATATGGTGAAGCAAGGTTGCGTTCACCCTTCCATAGGGGCAAACATGTCGTTCACCCTTTCTAGAGGCAAACATGTTTTATAAGAGTGTCGCGCATGCCTTTTCAGTTTGCAAAGGAGCTAAATAGATCTCAAGGTGAAAGTGAACGTGGGAAAATAGGAATTTGGTCAAGACGATTGAATTTAGCATTTAATGAAGAGTGCCCTCAGTTACTCCATTTTGTGGATCACGAAGAGGAAGGCGAAGAGAGATGAGCTTTCATGATTTCCAATGTATCAAAAGCGATCCAAAGAATTTAATATTTTCTCCTGACATGCGCACCTCCGTTCGAAGTTCAGATTTTCAAGAATTTGTTCCCTAGGTGAATGGACTTTCAAAGAATTCGAGGAGGATTTCATTGATTATGTCTTTGATCCCGGGATATTTTTCTCTCATATGTATTAAATGAAAGAGGCGAAAACCTCTATAAATACTAGGCAAATTTCATTGTAAAAAGGAGGAGTTAGACATTTTGTGAGAGATTTCTCCAAGCTCTCTACATTAATAGAAGGCATCAGACTTCTGAATTCGCGAGTGGTCTTGTGTGTGATTACTTTATGTACATTGTGCTTCTATTTCCATTCGTCTATCTGATTTGTTGTTCTGTTTAAATTCTGTCATTGGATTTAAAATTGCTAATAAGAAGGTGAATGTTGGAGCGCCATTTTGATAGTTGCTATGGCAAGATTATGAGCCTATTCTATTCTGTTTGCTTTCATAAATGCTAATTTGTGCTTGGGTTTTTTCCTGCTAGTTAGTCTAACACCATTCTTGCACTTCGGCCTGTGGCCATATTTCTCATCTCTTTCTATTATTTCCAATTTATTTCCTGCATCCTTAGTCTTTTACCATTTTAGGATTTAGTTTGGGAACCAACCCTCTCTGGAGATTGGCATGGAGGACATCTCTTTCCTCCGACCTTTCAATGTTGGTCGTATCTAGGGTGCATAAATGCAATGTTTATTGATTAGGCAGATATTTGACCAACAGTTTTTGGCACACCCGGTGGGACTCTCAAGGTTCCACTTTCAGCAGTGCTAGGTTTGGTGTTCGCCTTCTTGCTTGAGATTAGAACATATGGCAACTCAATTTTTACCCAAAACTCCATAAGCGTGAGGACGATGAAAGTTGTTTCTCATGAATACAAGATCAAAAGCCAAGAATCCTAATAATCAGATTAGATTTTATGAACTAGACATTCAAAGGCTAGGAGAGCATCCTCAAATAGCCACTTTTTGATGGACGTCTTCACTTCCTCATATCCCATCCATACCATCTGTTTCATCTTCCCGGTTAGCTGGTGTGTTTTCCACTCCTGTAAGTCTTGTAAGTACTACCACCAGTTTTCCTCAGCCTCCGCCTAGTACAACCACTAGCACCCCGCAACCTACTCCCCATATTCCTGTTCACATGGCTCAGAATCCTCCACCACATCAACAATAGCTTCCAAGGTAGTTTCTAGCTTGGAATAGCTCAAGAGCACTGAATTTGTAGGCACAAAATCCCATACCTCAAGCTGCTCTGAAGGCTTTACCCACATATGATGGTACTGGAAAAACTGCATATGAGCATATCCAAGATGTGGCCTCTCTTGCAACTATTCATGATATAACTGATGAGGATGTGATGATAAAACTTTTGGTTTTGTCATTAAGAGGGAAATTACTGTATTGGTACCGATCTTTGCAGCCTGGTACCATTACCTCATGGGATCAATTGGCAGAATTGTTGATTAAGAATTTCCATGAGCAGGCTGATCCATATTCTCTGTTGCACCAGTTCACCTCAATTTGAAGACATCCGCAAGAGGAGCTTGTAGATTTTAATGTTTGATTTGCATGAAGTTAGTAGAGGGTTCCAGATGGTTTATGGCCAACCCATGAGCAAGCAACATTTTATTATCTTTGAGCACTCAATACCGATATTGGTATGGCGGTGCGCCAAGCCAATGTGACCACATTCCTAGATCTCTACACACAAGCTCAAAAAGCTAAATCAGATTTGATTATTGTAGGTAGGCTTCCTCCGAAGGCAATGATGCCTATTCTCCCTGATCTACCACAATATATTTACTCTAATGCATTTTTATAGCCTATGTCATCGATGTATCCTATCCCTTCATGGAATTCAGGCTCCCCTCAAGTAGCTCCTATCCCTGTCCCGTAGTCATCTGCTATGAGCTTCCCATAATTTCCCATTTCGTCAGTACCATCATAGCCTTCATCCATTTCTTTTCCAACATTGCTAGCACCTCCAACCCCTTTACCCTTACCCGCGCCACAAGCGCCCTTGCCATTGCCAACGCCAACTTTGTCACCCAATATAGATCCCCTCACGACCTTGTTACAAGAAGTAAAATCCAATAATGCAGCTTTGAGGATGATATCCAATGAGCTTACCACTGTGAGGAAGAAGCAAGCCGAGGCTGAGTTTTGATCAAGAAGGTTTTAGACTCCACCAATCACCCGGGAGCAAGCATCTACCAGCAGGGGACCCAAGAAAAATACCATGATTCAAGAAAATGATGAGGTTAATGTGTCCGAAAGGACATATTGGTGTTCTACATGTAATGATCCTCATGGTGAAGATACATGTATGGTGCATCTAAACTATGTTCAGACATTAGCAAAAAGTTCTTCGAGCGGGCAAGTTAATATGATTTGAGAAGTGGAGCATAATTGTATGGTGTCATCTCCAGAGCAAGTTTCAGTCCTCACTAGGTCTGGAAAGAGGCTAGTGACTGTTGATCCTATAGAATTGCAACCTTTGAAAGTACCTATGGCTCCAAAAGTGTAGGAAGAGAAGCGGGCATCCCCGATAAAGATTCCAGATGTTGACAAATCAAAAAATCCATCACCTAAGCAAGCACAAGATAAAGCACAAGCTCAACCTTCGACTTTGCAATGCATCACCACTGCTCCAGTCCCTAGCGAGACAAAAGAGCAAGCTAAGGAAAGACTCAAGTATCCTTCATTGACAAAAATGCAAAGAGTAGAGGCTACGCAGCAGTATCGAGATAAGTATGAGCGGCCCCTAGAAGAAAAAGTCTCACCTGCTCATGGCTATAGTATCGTGGAAGAAATGAAGAAAATCCCAGCAAGGATTAGCTTGTATGATGCATTGCAATTACCTGGGTAGATTGATTTGTTGCAAGAATATCTGAAGACCGCCAAAGACCAAAAGAAAGATTGTTTGCAAATAGTCTTGGCTCAAGCGCTCCCCACTTTGGTGATAGGTAAAAATTGGCCTCCCCCATTTTACTTATCTTTGAGAATGGAAGGGTGGATCGTGCATAATTGTATGATCGACTCTGGTGCTGCCACTACTATCATGTCGAAGGCAGTATGCGAGGTAATGGGAATGGAGTATACGAGGAGCAGTCCAGGAGTATTACAGTTGGATGGTATGCCAGTTAATACTATTGGAGTAATCAAGGACATTCTAATTGTGCTCCATAGCATGCCGCAGATTACTGTCATCCAGGAAGTTGTGGTTGTTGATTTAGAGCCCTACTTTAGCATGTGCCTTTCAAGAGAATTCATAGCTAAGCTAGGAGGTTACCTTTCCCTTGATTATTCACATTTGGAGATTCCATTTAAGGGTAGGCAAATTCACATTCATAATGAGAAGCCCTCCCCTTTTCATATTGAAAATATAGAGGAGGCAGAACAAGTCCCAGGTACGGTGAACATGATGACCGAAGAATTGAAAGAGGTTGGTTTGGTTGAAGAAGCACCTGAGGAGCTTCACTTGGAAGATGAGTTTCTGTTGATAGATTTCAATGCTATGATTGGAATGGATATTGGTTGTTATTCAATTCAAAAGATAGAGAAGTCCCAAGAGCAAGTCCTTGAGTACCCAGAACCTATTTTGCATCAGTTATGGAAGTTGTTCTTTGATGGCGCTCGATGTAAGAATGGTGCGGGAGCAGGTGTTGTGTTGGTCTTCCCTGAAGGCATACAAAGAACTTACTCCTACAGATTGACCTGGAGCTGTACAAATAATGCAGCTGAATACGAAGCATTATGCCTTGGCTTGAAAAAGGCCAAAAAGTTGGGAATTGAACAACTACAGATTTTTGGTGATTCCAAGCTTATAGTCAATCAAGTTACAAATAGATGTGTGTCAAAGCAACATTACTTGAAGGCTTATCACAATAGAGTGTGGGATCTTTTGGAAGCATTCAAAGCTTTGAATATTCAGGTGATTCCTCAGGAACAAAATAGACATGCCGACATTTTAGCTTCCCTTGGCGCTAATTATTCTCCTGTTGAGCAAGTGGTCCAAAATCCCAAGATGGTGAGGGTGATTTATAGACCTTCCATTCCAGATAAGGGCCTCTATTGGTAGGTGTTTGATAATGATGAGCAAATAGTGAATTTTTTGCTCAAAGAAGCTGCCAGCACTGAAGATAGAATTCTTGTGGAGGAAGAAAAAGAAGGAATGATTCAGTTAAGGAATAATCATATTCCTAGAGGTTTGATTTCACTAGAAAGTTTATTTGACCAAAGTGATAGGGCTGATAAACATAGGATTAAGGTGGATGCCAAGGAATACAGAGAATTGCAGTTGGAGCTAGGAAATATCATCAAGATTGGTACCGATTGCGAATCAGATGAGATTGAAGGCATTAGAAATATGTGCTACGAATATCTAGATATTGTAGCATGGAGTTATCAGGACTTGAAAGGATATGACAAGAACGTGATTCAACACACTATTGAGCTACAAGGAGTTAAACCTTTTTGACAGAAGCAACGCACTATTAATCCTAAGATCGAAGTCCTCATGAAAGCAAAGTTATTGAAGATGCTTGAGGCGAAGATCATTTACCCTATTAAGCATTCCACCTGGGTGGAAAACCTAGTTCCTATAAGAAAGAAGAATGGGGACATACGTCTTGTGTTGATTTTTGAAATTTAAATCAGGCATCACTCAAGGACCATTATCCTATGCCTCAGATAGACCATATTCTTCATGTTGTGGCTGGTGCTCAGAGATTTTCCTTGCTGGATGGCTTCTTCGGGTACAATCAAATTTAGGTTAAGGATGAATATCAATACAAGATGGCATTTACAACTAAGTGGGGCACATTCGCTTACCAACGGATGCCCTTTGGGCTTTCAAATGTTGGTGCTACATTTCAGAGAGCCATGGATGTCGCCTTTGGTGAGTTGCTAAATAAAATCATTGTGATTTATCTTGATGATATGACGGTGTTTTCACATTGCAGAACAAATCATGTTTTCCATCTGAGGCAAATATTTGAGAAGTGTCGAGAATTTGGGATTTCCATAAATCCGAAGAAGTCAATTTTTGCGGTCAAGGAAGGGAAGTTGTTGGGCCATGTGATTTCACAAGAAGGATTGGCTATAGACCCTGCACGAGCTGAAGCGCTCATGAAATTGTCATTACCAGCTAATAAGAAAGACTTGTAGTCCTTCTTTGGATAGATAAACTTCATTCGTAAGTTTATTGCTGATTTTTCCCAAGTCGTCAAGCCCATGACTGAGCTCTTGAAGAAGAATGTTGAGTTTAAGTGGACAAAATCCAGGAAGTGAGCTTTTCAAGAGATCAAAGAAAGGATTACTCAAGTGCCAGTGTTGATCAACCCTGACTACTCCAAAGACTTTATACTTTATGCAGTAGGTGAGCAGGAGAGCTATGCTATCGTGCTAACACAAAAATAAGATGATGGTGAAGAAAAGCCTATCGCTTTTCTAAGCTAGGTTATAGCACCACACCAAGAAAAGTACAACTTTATAGAGAAGCAAGTTTATGCAGTTATGAAGGCATTGAAGAAGTTTCACCACTTTGTTTCTCAAAGTAAGACTATGGTTTACGTCATTCATCTTGACGTTCGAAATTTTATAATTCAAGGAGAACTAGGTGATAAGAGGTTCGGATGGGTCTCAAAAATCTAGGAGTATGATGTAGAGATCAAGTCGATGAAATTGGTTCATGGGCGCGCTCTATGTCAAGAGTTGGCCAAAAGCGCTGTTGTTGAGACAAGTCGTGAAGATGTGATTTGTGTGAATAGTGCAGTAGGTGACAAAGAGTGGACCGAGGAACTTATTGAGTATTTTACTTCTAGAAGGTGTCCTAGCTACCTTAATCCTTCACATCATCGAAGGTTCAGATTGTAGGCGCTCAGGTATGTACTGTTTCCCAATGGACTATATTATAAGAATATTGATGGTATACTCCTTAGATGTGTAAAATATTCTGAGAAGGAAAATTTTTTGGAAGAATTCCATTTTGGGCTATCAGGAGGGCATTATGCAGGCAGACCTATGGCTCTAAAAATTATTTGAGTAGGGTATTATTGGCCCACTTTGTTCACCGATTCACATAAGATAAGCCAGCGGTGTGATAGTTGTCAAAGATATGTGGGTCAAGTTAGGAAAGGAGCATCATCGTTGCATCCGATCCAGGTGGAAGCGCCCTTTCAACAGTGGGGTCTCGATTTTATAGGATTTATTGATCCACACTCCTCTGTGGAACATAAATATATTTTGACCGTGATAGACTACTTCACCAGATGGGTGGAAGCTATACCCACCAAAAAAGTAGATCAGGTGACTGTTATTTCTTTTATGGAAAGCCTCATCACCCGTTTTGGTATACCGGATTCTTTAGTCACTGACAATGGTACTCCCTTCATTGGAGCCAAAATTATAGAATTCACTAGAAGATATGGTATTTACCTAAAAATCTCTTCCAATTATTACCCATAGGGGAATGGATTGGCTAAGTCTACCAACAAAAATTTGCTTCGTATTTTGAAAAGAATAATGGGCGACAATAAGAGAAGTTGGCATTTGTTATTAAATCAAGCACTTTGGGCTGACCGCATTTTAGTGAAGAAGTCTATAAAAACCTCCCCGTATGCTTTGGTTTATGGGAAAGAAGTTGTTCTTCCTACTCACATTGAGCTTCCTGTGCTCCAAACATTGTAGATGTTCCAGGATGAAAATGAAGAAAATAATCCTATGGAGGCAAGACTAGCGTAGTTGTTACAACTAGAAGAAGAAAGGGAGCGAGCTTATCATATTTTCATAGAACATGCTACAGAGATGAAGAAGTGGTTCGAGAAAATAACAACTGATCGAAGCTTCCAAGTGGGCGATTTGGTATTAAAATGGAACGAAAAGAAATCAAAGCCAGGAAAACATCATAAATTTGATGCAATATGGGAAGGACCTTTTCAAATTTTTGTTGTTACTTCTTCTAATGCATTTCGACTTTGTGACATGGAAGGGTACGAGCTTCCTATTCCAGTGAATGGCCTTCATCTGAAGGCTTATATTTCATAATTTCAAATCAAAGGTAACACCCTGTATATATGTAAATATTTTTGTGTTTTAAACAAATATGTTTCGAAAAGAAAAAAGAAAAAAAATGATTGTTAAAATTTTGTTCACCCAAAAAATGGAACTCAAGATTGGCGAAGTGACGATACAACTTTGCGTGTGCCTCTTGGAGGAGGCGAATGTTATGTTCACCTGTCTCTAGAGCGAACGCACTTTGATGATGTCATCAGGCAAAAGAAAGAAAAGAAAAAGAAAAAAGATTGTGCATGACGCTTTAAAAAATATATATAAAATATTTAAAAAAAAGGGGAAGAAAGATAAGAACAAAAGGGAAAAAAGCATAGGAAAGCTTGCTTTTTGTTTTTTTAGAAAAACTATTGTTAGAAAAGGGAGGCGCGCTATGAAGTTTTAAAACACATGCACCCCATGGAAAGGAGCACTTTCGCACGAAGACAAGAATCGCCCATGGATTTATAAGCGCTCGAAAGGATTTGCCGAAGGAGGTGTAGTCAGTTGCGTGTTTGGAAAATTAATTCACCCTAGGGTTACGTGGCGATAATCGAAAGTAGTGGGCACAAAATTCAAGTAATGATTTTCAAACATGGGAAGCATTCGGATTGAGCTTTTCAAGGCAGCAGTCAAAATTGATGATTGGGTAATTAATAGCTGGGTTGGTTTCCCTAACAAGCTTCTGGCACCAGGGCACATTTTTCTATAAGATTGCGCAGCACAGAGGGCACAATTTTTTAGGAGAATCCGGTGGTGAATCAGAGAAGAGGATTTTTGCGCCTTGGAAAGGACATTTGAGCAGTTTTTCAAAGAATATTTCTCTCCGAAGACGCGCTTGCATTTAATTCTATAATTACTGCAGCAGTTGATAGCGCCTCTATAAATTTCGAGAGGTAAAGGGTAAATTTTTGTTTTTCCTTATTTTTAAAATTTTTGCTTCTTTGTATCCTACGTTTCGAAGTGCAGAGGAGTTTTTGGAAGTCTCGGAGTAGGAAATTGCAGAAGTGCCACAACTTTTTATCTAGCAAGATGGGCAGACACAATAAAGAACCAAAAGAGGTGCAGGAAGTTGTAGAAGTGAAGCCCGCTAAGAAATGAGAAAGGAGTTCGAGGGCTAAGAAAGCCTGATAGAATGATTATGTTGACCTGGATCCCTATGAAGATAAAATGGCCAAAATTGGTGATTGTTTGATCACACATAAGGGAGTTGACCGGTTGAGGCAAGAGGTCAAAGCTGTAGTGAGTCAGGGGGTTTCCTACAATAGTTGGCTCACAACCCCTCACTATTCATAACTTTCATGGTATCTTTGTTCACCCATGCACCCGTACCCCGAGCTTATCCAGTTAATTGCACAATTTTATGACTCCTCTACTAGGGCCGTCCGAAATTCCAGGAAAGAGATTCTATTTACGATTACATCGGATGAGGTCCAAGAGGCTTTTTCCTATGGGGTGAGCATACCGAATTATGCAGTAAACAAGAAAATTCATACGGATGAGCAAGAAGATAAGTATGTTTCCATAGTTGCTATGAGATAATTCATGGAAACTCAACTCGTCAAGGAGCCATAGATGGGGCAGCTGCCAAATTTTCCTAAACCTCTTTCAGAGTTCAAGTGCCAGGACATCTATTCCATGCTTGCCTGGATTTTTGGGTTGCCCTCAGATGAAATGGTGCATAAATGGTAGGCAGCTATGGCTCAATGTATTTGCAAGGTAGAGTTTTATTCTCCCGCTGCTATGAGGCAGGGTGGAAATCTGATTTATTTTGATTGGGCCGAATTTATTTCTCGAAGAATCAATTCGCAGTTGCAAAAATTGCAAGAAGGAAAGTCCAGATCATTTCGGTACACTTCATTGCTGGTATGGTTCTTCTTCTTCTAGATGCAGCGACATTTTTCTTTTATTGTTGTTACGCAGATAGGTGAAAAGAATGAGCCCCTTCTAGTTTATAAGTGGACTCAGGTGTTAATGAAGAAAGAATCTATCTACAACTTTAATAGCTAGTTTTTGGGCCCTACCATTGAATTACTCTGTGGCAGTTGTGACCGAGTGCCGCGCGACTTGAGAGATATTGTTGTTTCAGAGGAGAAGGGTGACGTATTTTTGCTCACTCAAGGCATGGTTGTTCAAATTTTTGGATATACAGGTAAACCATTTTTGTTGCCTTATTTTGCTACTACGTGTGTTTTTGCAATGGAAGTTGTGCGCCAGATGGATTATATCAATGACATATACGGCTCTAGACGAGGAAAAAAGACAACTTGTACTATGCCTTTTAAGTTTGGAAGTATAGAGGTGAACCAGATTGGACAAAATCACCTTTTGATGATGGCACTTCAGGACTTGGGACTAATTGAGTTGCCGCAGCGTTGGCGATACGACCCACTCAAAAAAATTTTGGAACTTATTAAGGCGAAGACCTTTCATTGTTTCTCGTGCCCGGATATTCAGAAGTGGTGAAATAATTTTGATGGGCCAGACATGAACTGGCATATAGATAAGATGTCCTCCCTTCCTCCCTGGCATGATTACTATGAGCAAGAGGCGGAGTATAATCTAGAGAAGAATACAACACATATTCCTCCTTCGGGTCTATTCACAACTATCAAAGAAGCAAATCCTGATTGGAAGGAGGAGAAAATTATGAACTGGTGGGTGATGCGCATTCATCGAAGGAAGCCATATGCTACTTATGGATTGAAGCTTGATACCCAATTTTCTAAAGTTTATGATAGGTTCGTGGAGTCCTATCAACCCGTTGCTTTTGCCACTATTTTATCGCAAAGTTTTTAGCAGTCCAAAAGTGGCAAGAGTGAACCTAAGGAGGAGAGTCCTACGGTTGAGGATGAAGCTAAGGATGAAGAAGAACAACAACAACAACAATACGTCTTCCAAAGGTGGTCTCACATAATGAAGCACCCTTAGGAGGAGGCTCCCACGCCCAAGCAGCAAAGACAGCCGATGGCACCTCCATTTCCTAAAGTAGCTAAACGACCTCGCACTGGCATGGCCACTACATTCACTATTACAATGCCCATGTCTTTGGGTACTATGATTCCTGCTATGTCAAGTTCCATAGTCACCTCTATACCGACAATGAACCCTTCGCCCAATGTTGAGCTCCCTACTTTAGTAGTGCAAATGTTTTTGATGGTGCAGCAAGAGGAGGAGGAGCAGCTTTCTAAAAATTCTCATGTTGAGATTTTGAATGATGAAATAGCCCTCAATGTTGGTGAACAGGAGGTAAATCAAGAAGAGGAGGCAGTTGCACAACCTCCCCCATCCATAGAACAAGTGGCGCTTGCACCCCAAGGTACGTCATATTTTCCCTCTTCTTCCCTTTCTCTCAAGGAGCACGCAGTGATTTCTTCTTTGGTCCCATCTGTTACATTTTTGTCCCCTCCACTTTCTATCTCTCCATCCTTTGGTATTCCTTCTATTTCATTTTCCATGGTTCCCTCTTCCGCTTCTACTCCTTCTATTTTTGAAATCACTGTTGCTCCTTCTTTCATTCTCGCTCCTTTGTCCTCCGTTTCTTTTAGTTCATATGCATCGGGGAAAATCCTTTTTTCGTCCCCTTCCCTCGGTTGTCACCTCTTCTACCATTATGGCTATTAGTATGCAAGTTCCATCTAGGATTAGCATAACTGCAGTTGCACCTATGTCTACCACTCCATCCACCCTTTCTCTCCCTTCCACCATTCCCGTATCCATTCCTCCACTTCAATCTATGTCATCCGTGTCCACTGGGCCTAGTCACTCAAAATTTTTTGTCCCATTTACACCATTTTTGGAGCTATAGACTATTCCAGATGTGCAGGTAGCCCGCAAGCAGCCAGATGTTGAAAAATTAAATTGAGCACACCTAAGCTCTTCCCAATGGTTGAAGAGTATGCGATGAAAGGAAGCTTTGGCACTGGTGCGACCGATTAAGAAGGTGGCTTTTGATCCAATTGCCAAGGAGGCTCATGTGACAATATTCACTTCACTGGTTCAGAAACCCCAAGGTGAGTTGCAGCCTGAAGATTATGTTTTTGAGACTATCACTGAAGATCTGATGCGGATTGATCCCATTGAAAAAATGGGTAACATGCAAGTAGATATGAGCTCATTGTATTTGCATGGGGAGCACTATAAAGAAAAATATTTTGAGGTGCAAAATAAAGTGTTGGAGTTGGAAAGCACATTGACCAAGAGCAAGGCGACAAAAGAAAAAATGGCCACTAAAAATGAATATTTGTGCAATCAAGTCAAGGTGCACTTGAAGGAGCATGATGTTGCTCGAATTGAAATGCATAACCTTCAGCAATAGGTAGAAGAACTCAAGAAGTAGCTTGAAGCTAAGGCTGCACATGTTGCGGGATTTTTGCTTGATAGTGTAAGAGACATTCACCTTCGCTCCGTCCAAAATTCTACGAAGTTGGCTGCACATGCCATCAAGGTGTTGCAGTATTTATGGGAAGTAGGGATATAGATCCATATTGGGCAACAAATAATTGATTCTATGGAGGAATTGCTTTCACCCTATATGGAGATAGTTGTGAAGATACAAGCTTTGTTGAATACGCCTCTGCATATTCGCCCTCTCAGTGAGATGGATTATGCTTGGTCCCGAGCACGAGTAACCCTGTGAAGCTATTTTCAGTGCATGGACCTTGTAAATGAAGGGTGGGCTATCCTCAATACTATTGAGCGAGAGCATACTATTTTGATGTCTCATTTTGAGACTATTGACCGACTGGGCTTCACTACCTTCCTAGATGAATGGGGTGAGCCTCTTTCGATGGAGCAATTGCAAGAGCTCTAGAGTGCATTCATTGAAGATACTATAGACATTAACACCTTGGATGAGCCCCTTATTGAAGTGCAAGTGTTGCCTTTGATAGAGAAGTATATGAACTTGTATTTGTCTCTTTATGAATTGGCCTAGCGTTCGAAGCACCTCAACTTGATGGATGTGCAAAGTCTTCACTTCGTTTATGAATCTCTCAACATTCCTTGCTTATTTACCATCGAAGCTTGGCATGATGTTGTTCGCACTTACGAGGCCCTTTTAGAGGTTATTGCAGAGCAAGAAGAGAAAGTGGTAGTAGATCGTGAAGCAGTGGTGAAAGCGATGGAGGAAGTTGAACGTGTTGAAGTGCTCAGAGTCATAGAGGAGGTAGAGAGACAAGAGCGTGCATAGGCAGCCACCATAAAATGAGACAGACTCTGCACCCAATGGATAAAGGCCTGGGATCACTTGCATCCATGCGAGCTGGATACCCCGTGAGTCACCAAGAAATGTTGGCCATTTTGTATTCATTGGGAATTTTGTTTAAATATTTTGAATTCAATGTTTGAATGTGGCGGCAGTATATAGACAGTACATATTTGCATCTTTGGCTTCCATATGTAATATTTTAAATAATTTCCTATTCGCCAAGTTCTGATGCATTTTGGGAAATCCCTTTTGAGTTTATTTCCTTATAAAATTCAATGGAGAAATGTTTTCTTGAATTTCAAAAAATGGAGAAGACAAAGGCCCAAAGGAAAAACTTGACAAATTTGATATGCATTTACGTTCACCCCAAGAAAGAGGCGAACGCTCCATTCACCCTTGAAAGGGGTGAACAAGTTCAAAAATTTCACAAAGGTGAAAGATCAAAAGAACAAGGTCGTGTTCGCCCTTCCAAAGGGGAGAACGCGTCGTTCACCCTTCTTAGGGGTGAACGCACCTCGACAATATGTAGTGGTGCACGCGCCTAAAAAGAAACTCAAATCAGGTTCGCCCTGGTTGAGGGGCGAACATGTCGTTCGCCCCTCCCATGGGTGAACCAACATATATGGTGAAGCAAGGTTGTGTTCACCCTTCCATAGGGGTGAACGTGTCATTCACCCTTTCTAGAGGTGAACGTGTTTTATAAGAGTGTCGCACGTGCCTTTTCAGTTTGCAAAGGGGCAAAATAGATCTCGAGGCGAAAGTGAACGTGGGCGAACAAGAATTTGGTCAAGACGATTGAATTTAGCATTTAATGAAGAGTGCCCTCAGTTACTCCATTTTGTGGATCATAAAGAGGAAGGCGAAGAGAGACGAGCTTTCATGATTTCCAATGTATCATAAGTGATCCAAAGAATTTAATATTTTCTCCTGACATGCGCACCTTCGTCCGAAGTTCAGATTTTCAGGAATTTGTTCCCTAGGCGAATGGATTTTCAAAGAATTTGAGGAGGATTTCGCTGATTATGTCTTTGATCCCGGGACATTTTTCTCTCATATGTATTAAATGAAAGAGGCAAAAACCTCTATAAATACTAGGCAAATTTCATTGTAAAAGGGAGGAGTTAGACATTTTGCGAGAGATTTCTCCAAGCTCTCTGCATTAATAGAAGGCATCAGACTTCTGAATTCATGAGTGGTCTTGTGTGTGATTACTTTCTGTACATTGTGCTTCTATTTCCATTCATCTATCTAATTTGTTATTCTATTTAAATTCTGTCATTGGATTTAAAATTGCTAATAAGAAGGTGAATGTTGGAGCGCCATTTTGATAGTTGCTATGGCAATATTATGAGCCTATTCTATTCTATTTGCTTTCATAAATGCTAATTTGTGCTTGGGTTTTTTCTTTCTAGTTAGTCTAACACCATTCTTGCACTTCGGCCTATGGCCATATTTCCCATCTCTTTCTATTATTTCCAATTTCTTTCCTCATCCTTAGTCTTTTATCATTTTAGGATTTAGTTTGGGAACCAACCCTCTCTGGAGATTGGCATGGAGGACATCTCTTTCCTCCGACCTTTCAATGTTGGTCATATCTAGGGTGCATAAACGCAGTGTTTATTGATTAGGCAGATATTTGACCAACACTCTCATGCAATGGTTATGAGAAAACCTACTCTCAAAAACATTGTGCTAGCACAAAAATATTAAAGATTGCACCTGGAGATATTCTATGTGATCTATTGTAACCTATTGTATCATTGATAATATACCTCGAGAGGATGCTCTTGCAACACCTTGGAAGCACAAATTAATAAAAGACTCATTTTATTATTATTCATTGTGTTTCAATTTATATGATTTTGTATGGTGCAAATTTCCTGCTTTTACAATTACATATTTATAACCCAATAGCTTGGTCAAAGATTTATTTTATTTCAAACAAGGGGGATATTGTTTAAAAAAGTTCTTAAGACTACTATTATTTGCTTTAATAATAAAGCATTGGCCTAGCAAATAATTCTTTCATATATCCCTTACATGCAAGATGACTAACATCTCCTTCTCATAAGTGGAATAACCCAAATTCTTGTTAAAGATTTATTTACCTCCAAGAGGAATGGGTGTCCTTCCTACATAAATAAAAACCCACTATCTATTCCAAAAGCATCAAACTCAATTATAAACAACTTATTGAAGTCAAAAGTAGCTAAAACAAGGGTGATGCACATAACCTCCTTTAAGGGATTGAAGGATTTGATAGCCTCATCGAATCGAAAAAATATATCCTTCTTGATGAGAGTCAATATGAGAGTTACAATCTTCTCATAATTCTTGATAAATTTCTTGTAACACCCTATAAGACCTAAAACTCCTCCAACACTCTTTAGATTTTTAGACAAGGGACAACTCTGCATGGCTTTGATCTTCTTAGTGTCCACTTTGACACCTTCATGAGACACAATGTGACCCAAGTACTATACTTAAAACTCCCCAAAGGAACACTAGGATTGCTTGAAATTTAATTATGTATTATATAGAAGGTGGAACACCTATTTGACATGAAGCAAGTGGACTTTCCAAGACTTGTTAAAAAACTAGAATATCATTTAAAAAATAATACAAATTTATGAAGAAGAGGAGAAAATACAAAATAATAGAATTCATTAAACCTTTAAAAGTAGAAGCAACATTAGTAAGACCAAAGGGCATGAATAAGAAATCATAATGACCCTCATGTATGGAAAATATTTTTTGGAATATCCTCCTCTCTAACCCAAATTTGATAAAACCTAGAATGCAATTCAATATCGGTAAAACATTTTGCACTATGTAGTTCATCCAAGAAATCATCAATAACAAGAATAGGAATGATATTAATCTTATTGAGTGGGTGGAAATTAGGACACATTAACCAAGAATTATTATTGCATTTTACCATGACTATCAGAGATGAATAGGGACTAGTACTAGGATAGACAATACCCTTCTCTAATATCTTGTGAACTAGTTTCTAAATATAAGACTTTTGGGGCTAGGGGTAGCAATAGGGATGACTATGGATGAATTTCAAGAATAAGGTGGATAACATGATCATTATTTTACTTAGGTGGAAAACCCTTAGGTTTATAAAAAACTAGAGCATATTTATCAATAAGAGACTACATATCTAAAGGAAGAATAGAAGGTTATTGCTATGTGGCTATGACTTCCATACCACAAATATGGACAAGAAAGTCATTTCAACCCTTAGTGGGAGTTGACAACCTTGGAAGGTAAGGTTGCATATTTTGGAGATATATGGCCTTGGCATTTTATGTCCATTGCACATACAACCATTAAAAGTTTTAAGTAACATCCCCTAATTAAGATAACCTTTGAGCTCCAAATATAACATTCACACTACTCAAAACCATCGCATAAATGTTGTTAAACCAAATACATTAACCTATATGGATTTAGAAATTAGCAATATAACCCCCATATTGAGCCTTACCCCATCAATAATTAGAACATGGAATTTATTCTTGTCCAAATTATTTAGCTATAACCCTAGGGATTTGGTCATCTCACTATTAATGAAATCATTAGTACATGCTAAATTAATCAATATGTTGACCCATTATTTTTTATAAATACTTGAACCTAGATCATGTGATGAGCTTGTAGTCTAATGAGGGTGAATATTTAGAGGGCTATATTATTTTTATCTTGCTAAGGCTCATCAATTTATATCATTTCCTTCTATGTGGTGAGATAAAAAAATTCTCCTCTACGACGTCTTCCTCAACTTCCATGTGGAGTGACTACTCATATGCTTGATCTCGAGGATGGCATGATCAAAATTTATAATAGAAAAACCCTTATGGGTGTTCCTCACTGTGGTTGTTAAAGTAAGGCCAATGGGGATTAAAATCATGCCATTGTTAGAATCAAGGTTACTGGAGCTTCTTTCCAACTAAGTAGACCAAATGCTTAGAATAATGGAGGATGCATGAATAATGCATATCTACTTCCCTCCTCAATTTCCTTATTGAGGCCATGATGAAATGTCCAAATTGCCATGTTTATATCCAAATGATGTGCATATGTGAGGAGGCCAATGAAATTGGTGCAATACTCATCCATCATATTATTTTGTTTTGTATACATTAATTAAACCGCATGAAAAATAGATGGATCCTTATCAAACTTGAGTAAGAGCATTTTCTTGAATTTTGGTTACGATATATGACAACCATAATGTCTCAATTTCTAAAAAAATCATTAATGAGCATGGGTACCCAACTTAGAAATAACTAGAGTAAATTAACCATGTTCAAGATCATAATACAAGTACATGAAGTAATCCATTTTAGAAATCCAACCACTAGGATTGTTGCTCTTAAAGGTTGGGATATTGATTCTAGGAACCAAAACATTATGAAGCCAATCAAGAAAAAATACACCACCTATAGTGGAATCGATATTAGTAGCAAGCTCTTAATTAAGTTCATCCATACCTTTAGGATCTACCCTAGCGATTTGGGTATACATGTGGAAATTTAAGAGCAACTGGGATCTTGCCTAATAGGTAGCTCTTGGAAGTATCTTGGACCCTATCCAAATATTTTGTGTTGGTAGTGCCCTGGACCTTGATGCTCAAATTTCCTTGGATCTTTCCCACAGGGAAGTCATTAGAAGTAACTTGGATCTTGATATTGAAAATTCCCAACAAGTGGAGGGTCACCCAAAGTAACTGTGGGTCAAAATTCTTACCCACATGTAAATTCCTTGTGTGCAATGGTAAATTATAATATTTTTTATAACTTAATAAATAAAAATTCAAACACAAGCTTAGGCTTTTCAATTTTGCATAACCAGACCACCAAAAACATGGATGCATTATCAAAGCCTAATTTTTTAAATGCCCAAGTATTTCCAGAATGGTCAATTTTACAACAGTGACCAGACAACAAAGTGCACTTGATCGAGTTGATAAAGTGACAGTCCAAAAAGACTCTGGTAGAGTGAAAGCTTGAGATCAAGTGATCCTGTAATTTTAAAGTGTTGACATCACTTGAACCCTCAAAATATCTAGGAAAGAAAAAGGCCTAAACCATGTAATTTCCAATGCTTACGTCAGTCGAGGACCTCAAAAATTCCAAGCCTAGGAAAACATGAACCCAGGATCTACAAGCCTAGAGAACATCAAGTCCAAAGAAGATAAATACCAAAGAAGATCAAGCTCAAAAAATAAAGGAAATCATGAGCCCAAGAAATAAAGGGAAGCCTAGAGAAGTAAATCATTTCCTAGGAAGACTTGAGCCTAGGATTTTAAAATGATGATGTCATCCAAGTTATCAAAAATCTTGGCCTAGCCTCTGAGGCTCCTATAGTAGTCAAAAGAACTAGGAAATACCTCCAAGCACTATTAGAAATAGATTATATTACATCATTTGGGTCATGTAAATGTACCTTCCTAGGTACATACTTAGGACATTAGATTACTTTAGGGGAAAGTTATCTAGTTACTTCATGCAATGTAATAAATGCACAAGTGTCAATGTGCAAGTTGTATATGTGCAAGTTGTCCCTTGTACAACTAGGTAGAGTGTTGGCCAAGGAACCTATCTTCCTATATAAAAAGGCCTCATTGTAACAAGCATATATATAGAAACATATAGAAACATATAGATAGATAGGTAGTAGCTTAGTGTTGTGTGGATCACCATATATTGGTGATGGGTGCAATGTAGTCCAGTAGCTTTGTTAATGGAGTGTTCATTTCCTCCATAGCTACATTGTATTCATTTTCATCATTTCTATTTATAGCATATTTTAGTCATCTCGCAGATTTACTTTCTTTCATATTATTCTACATCTTGTGATTGCTATCTCCCATTGCACACTGCATCAAAATCTAACAGTGGTATCAAAGCTACGGTAGATCTAGCTACAATAGATCTAGCCATGGTAGATCAATAGGAAAACCACCATTATCATTGAGCCTGAGTTTTTTGTCAACCTGACGTGCTATTGGACCAACCACTGTCAAAAAATCTTAGAAGAGCCAAGGTGGTAGAATTAGGGAGAGCCACAAGTGAGGACTGAGATTACATTTGGCTAGAGTATTTCCACAAAGTTGCAAGAAAACTCGTGAAGACTAGGACTCAACATTCAATCCACTAGATTGACAAATCAACTAGTGAAGATCATTCAAGATATCTAGAATTTATTAACTATTACCCAAAGTTTCTTTTGTTGTAGAAAATTAATTCTCAGATGATTGGGACTCCTACAATAGAAATCTAGGAGACTTCAACTTCGTTTCCCGAAGGTCGGTGTGCCTTCATAGTGTAGATATTAGTTCCTTGTGCAAGAAAATAATACTATGGAAGAAGACTTCTAGAGAAGAGTCATGGTGAAGTTAGGAGACTGGAGATCTCCATTGCTAGATTGAGAACTTCACAGAAGAAGAAAAGGCCATAGTAGCCTTGATCTAGAAGAAAAGGCCATAGAAGCCTTGATCTAGAAGAAATGATAAAGAAAAGGCCACAAAAGCCTTGTTCTAGAAGAAAAGGCCATAGAAGCCTTGATCTTGAAGAAAATGCCACATAAGCCTTGATACTGAAAAAGGCCATAGAAGCCTTGATACTAAAAAAGGCCACAAAAGCCTTGATCCTGAAGAAGACTCCAGAAGAGAGTATCTAATTCAGAAGTAGATTAAATATTTTAGTACTAACACTTTTTTGTAGGGAAAGGAGATTCAATGAGTTGGGAAACTTCCTACAAGAAATTTAGGAAGAGTATCTTCTTCAAAATCAATCCAACACCTGAAGCAAAACTGAATATAAAGAGATCAGGAGAAGATCTCATTGAAGAACTTCCAGTCTTGGAAGAACAAGAAGGACTAGGAGAGTCCTGCTCGAATCCAGAAGCAACAGAATTAGAAGATCCAGAAGAAGATCTCACCACCAACACTTCCAGGAGCAGAAGGTTGAAGCAAAGGTCTCAAGGAAGACCATAAGAAGCTACAAGATCAAAGACCTTGGGGAGGTCTCAATGAGCATCCAGTAAAAGGCTTGGAGAGCCTTACTGAAGAAATCATCAAAGGAGAACTCATTGGAGAAATTCACTATAGAAGATAGTGAAATATTTGGGATAATTATCGCCATCCAACAACAAGCCCAAAAGAAGAAGAAGAATTTGGTAAGGAGTGCCAAATCCTAGAAGATCCTACTTGAAGTCAGAATTTGACTTGAAGATAGAAGAAGCTTGCCAAAGCTGGAGACTTGAAGATTACCTCTCATAGCAAGAAGGCATCGTTTGTTGAGATAAAGACTTCAAAAGCATCTATAACAAAAATGAGGAGACTACAAGAGGAGAAAAAGCCACCAAATCCTAGGCTCATGAAAGAAAGTTTGAGACCACTTTTTGGTGAAGAAGAAACTAAGCAGCAAGATCCTACTCGAAGTAGCAACCTGGTGATCTTAGACACCAACATCCTCTACAAGATCAACATCCTCTATAGAAGCGACAAAGGAGCTACAAAAGCTTTCAAAAAGGTAAGCAACTATTGGTGCAAGTAGATTCATTAATTGGATTACTTATCAGATTTGTTAAAGCACCTTATTTGGATTAAAGTTGCAAGAAGGAAAATTGGATTACAGTCTTCAAAAGTGCAAAAAGAGAAAAGTTCCTTTTAAGGTTCATTTGCACATTAGTTAGGAGTTGATTAGATTACAAAATTACAACTACATCTATCAACTACCTATCATCTACTTTGGAAAAAGAAAAGAAGACTAAGTCCTACAATATTAATTGCAGCAAAATTGCAGAATAATTATTGAAGATTCATTTCAAATTATTCTTGATTAGTTGCAGTAAATTGATTAAGTGCACTTATAAGTTATTTTGAGAGTTAATTGGAGTGATAAGGTGTGATTGTTAGTGCATTAAAAGTGAAATATTAGTGGGTTCATTTGCACTACTATATTACTCTCAAAAAGCTTAGTGTTTGTGTTCTTGAGAAAGGCACAAAATCAGAATTTGACAAAGTGTCTAAAGACACTATTAGTGCACAAAAATCTGCAACACATAGTGGCCAAGTGAAGCCACCAAAATTTGGTTAGAATCCTCCAAAACTTGGAGAAGAAGACAACTAACCGAAATCATAAATAGAAGCTTCAAATATTGAGACTTGGTGAGTCTCAAATCCAAAGCATTACAAGGTTTGGTGCAAGGAGAAAAGTGCAGAAAATTGCATCAAATAAGGAGCTTCTATCTAAGCTTGGATTTATCATCAAAGTATCCAAGCAAAAAGGGGAAGGTGTCTAAACAAAGAGACAACCTCAAAACCCCTACATTGCATTCAAAAATTCTGCCACAAAACCAGAAATTCAGACCTGAAAAAGAGTGCAAAAGAGGGTGCAATAAAGGTTATTTTATACATAAATTCGTTACATTGTATTGCACTATCCTAATCTAGTTTATATAGAAAATAGGGAAGATTTGAAGGTGCCTCAAAGGCACAATATCTGCAGGGTAAACCAGCCGATGACAGTCGAATACTTGCACACTCCAAGCAAGGCAAAAGAGCACCATAGAAGGGTTATATTCCCTACTTCTTGGACAACCGAACCTACAAGCAATAAAGGCACAAAAGCAAATAAGGGAGAAGCATTATATTCAGGTCTACAAAAGGAGCATAACAGGTTGAAGGAAAGCAAGCAAAGCAAGACGTACGTAGGAGCACTCTACACCATTATTGGAGCACCACCAAAGCTCCACCATAGTGTTGCTTCTCACTCAAGGCACCATCAAAAATATCTTCAGCAAAGAAATCAAAAATACCAAGCTCTACTAATAAGGATAGTGAAGGGTTACGTTGAAGGAGCAAAGGCCCATGCACAAGGAGGAAGTGACACTTGTCACTTGGAGGAAAACCCTAATATTCCATCCATGAGCACTCATCTTGGTCAAAGAAATGTTACTAACAATAGGTTGGTACATTGAGACACTTGTCTACAAAGAGAACAAGCGCTCACCTAAAGAACGTAACTCCTAGGCGTTATCTAGCATCATTCATCCCAGGTGCTCAAGAAGAAAATGGATGTGCCACTTGGCACTTAAATCAAGATTCCATTCCATTTAAAGGGCATCTAAGACCGAGGACTTCAAGGGGCATTCACGTATCCACATTCAAGACTCTGGAGTCATCGCGTACAGAGCCGAACTACAACGTGGAAGCAAGGAGAAGAGCCTTCAATGCTCTGGTCTGAAGAGGTCAAAGGCAAATATTAAGAAAGGCCATATTTGGAGCATTAAATACAAGGAAGGTTCCAAGCATTCTATTGGAGAAAATGACCAAAGCAGAGACATTAACATAGCAGCCCTTGCACACTAGAAATTAGCACCGATTATTGCGGTCTCTGCATAGTGAAAGGTAAGATTTATTCCCATTATAAAAGTGCTTTCATTTTTAGGGAGTTATAAGGTTGATAAATTAAGGTTAAACTTAGAAGAAATTAACCATATTGAAAGCCATATTTCAAAGGGAATAATTTATCAAATCAATATAATATTTGCAATATTAAACTTAGGAGTAATAAGGGTTTCTACTAGAAATTGATTTTAAAAATATTTGCAAATATTATTGTGTTCTAATTTTCTATATTTGGGAGCTATAAGGATTACAACACCAAATTAAGGTTATTGAAAATTAGAAACACTAAATCAAATCCTAAGGGATATTAAAAGAGGTTATTAAGGCTTTTTGCTAAGGTTGGAAATTTATAATATTCTTGTCTCAAAATTCCTCAAAAAGGGACAAAAGAAATCCAACATTAAAACCTCTTCAAAATTGGAAAAGTGCTTAGTTCAATAGGAGCAATAAGGGATAATAGAAGTTGATTTTGGGATTTACAAATACTTTACAAAATCAACCAAAAATTGAACTACATTTTACAAAAGCACTATATTATATTCCAAAACATACTAGGGAGTCATAAGGCATTCTACAAAACTTGGTAATATCAACATCTATCAAATATTATCAAGTTGCAAATCCATTGGGAAGATATAAGCTTTCTACAAAACCTAAAATTCCATTAGGTTTATATCTCATTACGAGGGGAAATAAGGATGTCTACTTCCAAAAATACTACAAACATCAATAAGAATAATTTCTTCAGAAAGAAAAAACCAATGCCATAAAACTTGGGATCATGAATCTACTCATGAAATTTGAAGGAATGTTAGACCTAACTTCAAAAGTAATCCATAGTGAAGCCTTAGAAGATAATTTTGATACTATGGAATGCTATCTTCAAGCCCATCTCAATGAAGCAATTGACAATGGAAAAAGTGATATTTCACTTTCCTTAGACTTTGTGAGCATATTATACATAGCATTGCTCACATATAAACACTACAAGGATGAAAATGTAGAACAAAAAGGATTGATAGAACTACTAAAAAAGAAGGCAAAACTTAATGAATCATATCTAGAAAAGCTTTTTCAATCCTCATGCAACATTGGCACTTCAGGTTCTACTAACTCAAGATCTTATCATGATGCCTTAAGTGGTTGTTCAAAAGCTTCTATACATATTGAAGACAAGAAAGGAGAATCTTCCTTACAAGAACCAAGTAGCAACACAACCACCTATGAGAGCATAGAAACCAGAATCAAAGGCAAATATAAAGACGAAGAAGAATATGAAGCAAATAAAGAAGGCTTACAGTGCAAAGTGAATTAAAGAAGATGAACCAGATCAAGCCAAAGAACATCAAGTTGAAGACCTTACTCAAGAAGAAGATCCACATTGAAGACTAAAGTCTTCAATACCCAAATAATGTAATACAGGGGTGTTAGAAATAGATTATATTACATCATTTAGGTCATGTAAATGTACCTTCCTAGGTACATACTTTAGGGGGAATTTATCTAGTTACTTCATGCAATGTAATAAATGCACAAGTGTCAATGTGCAAGTTGTCCCTTGTACAGCTAGGTAGAGTGTTGGCCAAGGAACCTATCTTCCTATATAAAAAGGCCTCATTGTAACAAGCAGATATATAAAAATATATACAAAAATATAGATAGATAGGTAGTAGCTTAGTGTTGTGTGGATCACCATATATTGGTGATGGGTGCAATGTAGTCTAGTAGCTTTGTTAATGGAGTGTTCATTTCCTCCATAGCTACATTGTATTCATTTTTGTCATTTCTATTTATAGCATATTTTAGTCATCTCGTAGATTTACTTTCTTTCATATTATTTTGCATCTTGTGATTGCTATCTCCCATTGCACATTGCATCAAAAGCTAACAAGCACTAGCAACAAGCAAAATACTCTCGGGCATGTCCCTTTTAGCAAGATTCACACATCACCTAGTCATCCATATAAAAATAGTCAAAATAAGTTGGCACCTCTAACAAGTTGGTGCAACAACAAATCATAGTTGTGAAAAGCTAAAATTGCCAGATATGCTTAGGTCTATTAAAAACACATGGATGTCTAGTCTTTGGGAACATATCAAGGCCAACCATGCATTCACCAAAATCAAGATAATTGGGCTAGGTTGAGTGATAAAGTGACAACCACACTCTCTAAGTGTGTTAATTAAACTATGCCTATCCATTTCAAGCTTGAAAAGGAGTTTTATAGTAATGATCAAAACTAACATAAAGCATTGTAAAATCTTATAAATAGCTAATAATTCCTTAGAATAAGGGTTAACTCTTTAGCATTTTCCTATGATATGTTGAATGATTTGTTCTACAATCAATATAAGAAAAATTGTTTGGCCTCTACTAAAGATAGTGTTTTATGTTTTTATATGAATGTGAATTATGCACCTTGATACATCTATGTTTAATGCTTTATGAATGGTGAATTTTGTTAAACAAATTCTGCTATTTGTATTATCATTTATAAAGTTCTTGGAATTTTTAGGATGCATAGTACGAGCTTAATGAATTTTATGATTCTATATTTAATGGATGGTCTATTAGGCTTTGTTTTAGCTTGATTGTAAGGGTATTTGTGCAGTATATTTCATTATTGTTATATTATATCATGTTCATCTTCAAATCAACCTCTAACCCTATTTTCTTCTAACCCTTGCATATTTATATTTAGTCTTTAAATCCTTTATTTATTTATTTAGCATTTCAAGGAACTGGTCTTCTCTAGAGGTTGAACTTAGAAGAAATCCTAGTCATCCAATCTTGGTTGTGATCTAGGGTGCATTTCACATATCAAAAAAATTATAGTCCAAGAGTTTCTAGCATGCCCAATGGGACCAAACCATTCTGGTTTATCCCACAAATAATCAAGAACAAGATTCAAAACCCGATTGAGTAGAACCTTGGGGAATTTTTACTCTCCAATTTGTTCACCTAATGACTCCACTATTGAAGATCCTTAGAGATTGACGACCATGCTAGTGAAAGAGCTTCAAAACTACGTTGTGAAGATTAAAGGTTGAATTAACTCAAATATCATTTGCAGATTAATGATATTCTAGACATATTGATACATCCTACCAAAAACCATGGTCAGACTCATATATCCATCCTATAACAGTATTGTACCTCTTAATATTGTTGATCTCCACCACACCCCTCAGGTTACAATAAAAAATATGTCCTCTTATGATGGTAATTTAAAGACAACCTACAAACATTGCCAGGATATCATTGCTTTGGCTGTTGGAAATAAAGCTAGTAAAAAGACCAAAAAGGAGTAAAAAAGGTGTAAAAATTTGTTTCAACTATAAGCTTTGGATCTTACCCCTTTTACCTCCTTGGACGGCAGTTGACTGGACAGGTAAGTTTGGCTTGGACGACAGCTGACTGGGCAGGATTGGACGACAAGGGCATCAAGGCGAACCAACTCAATTTCCTTTTTCCCTTTCCTCCCTATTTCTTCTATTTCCCTAACTTCCCTATATTCCCTAAGTTCGGTTAATACTACGAGTATATATTCCAATGTAACTGAGGTTTCCGAAGGTTGAATATAATATTGATTATCTAATTTTTGCTCCTAACTTCTCTCAAATCACATCTGGTATCAGAGCCGAAGGCGAGGGAGGCCCGAGGACCGAGAGCCGAAGCCAAGGACAGCACGAGAATCGAGGCGAAGGAAGCCCGAGGATCGAAGCGAGAGAAACCCATAGAGCACAGCTTGTAGCTAGACCAAGGTGGGGCCCGTAGCTCGAAGCTCAAGGCCAGAGAAGCCCGAAGGCACGTGGATCGAGGCGAACACCGGAGCAGGCCAACACAACAGCCAATGGAGACAGGAGCGACGTAGAAGGACCGATCACAGAGCGACACGTGGCGATAGGAGGACAAGTCAGGAGCTTACGCGGATAGACAATGAGGCACAAGGAGCTGATGCGGATAGGCACGTGGCATGCGAAGGGAGGAGCAACATGGCGGACAAAGGTGGGTGGACAAAAGGCAAAAGGGGTGATCGAGCGATTGCTCGAAGGCAATCGAGAAGCATACTGCTTCTCTATGCTTTTAAAGCACAAAATCCCCTCCGCATAGCGGATGTGGGATTATTATTTTTTTAAAGTTGTTTGCATGGCCGACGAGATAAAGGAGGCAAGCCTCCTTTGGATTCCCGTCGGGCCACGCAGCTCGACTGGCTCGAGGAGCCAGCCATAAGTTGCCCGACCCCCTGCAGGTCGCGGGTTCGAAACCCAGCGATAGTGAAATTCTTTTTTGTTTGAAATTGCCACAAAACTCCATAATAAATATATGACCTTCCTCCTCCATACCCAGCCATGGGCGTAGCTCGATCGGTGAAGGCGGATTGTTTGTGAATCGCATGTCCCGGGTTCGAATCCCGAGGACAAGTTTTATTAGTTTAAAAAAAAAAGCTAAAAAGGGTTCGAATTAGGCTTTATAAGGAAGTTGGACTTCCTTAGCTCATGGCAGGTGAGCTACTGTCATGGCAAACACACACGCTGTAAGGCCCAAGGCCATCATATGTCAAGGGTTCGAAACCCTTTGCCCTCATTTCTATAGTTGAACTTTTTTTAAATTATTATATTAAAAATATTTATATTATATTTAATAAATTAAAACTTAATTGTTTTAAAAAAAATTAAAAGCAATTATTTTATTTTTATTAAATAAGAAATATAATTTTTTTATTATAAAAAAAGGGGACATTGCCTAGGAGGCAATTCATTGTAAAAGCAAAGTTTTTTTATTCAGGGAATCATAAAGAGTGTGTAATAAGCCTAAGAGGCTTAGTTTTTTTTGTAAAAGAGACAAAGGATCAAATTGTAAAATTGTAACAAGGCATTGATGATAAGACCAAATGGTTGTTATCATGCCTTATGTGCAATTTTAGCACGAGAAGGTGCAGAGAGTTTTGATAACAAAGTCAGAGGTTATGGACTCAACATTGTGTTTAGTCAACTTCAAAATGCAGTGATAGCACATCAAAGGCATCCTGACTCAGGGTACGAGGCAGACTTTGAAGATAACTCATTCAGGAGTGAATTTGAACAATCAGAATCAGTACAAGCTGAAGCACAAGAATCAGAGTATACACACTATAGTAATTCAGTAGAAATCCTAGAACCAGAATCACCAAAAATCATACAGATAAGTGACGACGAAGAAGAAGTGGCAGATAACTTTGTAACTCAAGAGATCGCATCCCCACATCAAGAGGACCAAGCAGTCCATGATAGATTAGAACAAGTCAAATTTGACTTAAATTTGTAATCTCTTCCTTCTTCCTTCTTCTTCTTTCCTTCTTTCAGCAAAAATACTTTATTGTAACCATGAAATAAAGAGAGTTTTTTGGTAACTATGGCCTCACACAATAGCTTACCTATACCATAATTTAACGGTTATGACTATGAGTATTGGTCTATAAAGATGAAGACCTTGCTCATAGGTAAAGGTTTGTGGGACATCATAGAAGAGGGCTACATAGAACCTTCATATTGGACAACACTAAGTGTCGTAGACAAGAAAACATGAAAAGAAGAACAAAAGAGCAACTCTTCTGCTCTTTCTCATCTCCAAGCTGCATTGGAGAAAAGCATATTTCCTAGAATTGTTGCCTGTACGACTGCACAAGCTGCATGGAAAGCATTGAGTGATGGATTCCAGGGTAGTAATCAAGTGAAGCAGGTAAGGCTTCAAACATTGAAGCGAGATTTTGAAAATCTTCGAATGAAAGATAATGAAAAATTCGATGATTATTGTGTTAGAGTAAAAGCAATTGTAGATAAAATGGTTACACTAGGCGAAGAAATCAAGCCTGAGATAATTGTAACAAAAGTGTTGAGAACACTTACACAAAAATGGAACCATATTGCCATAATAATAGAAGAATCCAAAGATCTTTCCCTTTTAACATTCGATGCATTGATCGGATCGTTAATGTCACATGAAGAGAGGTTTCCTGAAACTCCTTCAACCAGCTATGGAGGCGATGATAAGGCCTTCACTTCCAATGAAAATAATGGAAGAGGATGGGGAAGAGGTCAAGGTCGAGGCAAGCAAAGAGGTAGAGGCAGAGGCACCTACAGAGGAGGCAATTCCAACAGAGGAGGCAACTAGAATAGAGGAGGCAATTCCAATAGAGGAGGCAACTCATACAGAGGAGGCAACCAACAAAGAGGTGGAAATCAGAATCGAGGTGCAAATCAAGGACAAAGTGGCAATCAAGGGCGAGGAAGTGACAAGTCCAAATCAGCTTGTTTCAACTGTGGCAAGCCAGGTCACTTCGCTCATGACTGCTGGTCAAAATCTTCACAAGACAACAGTAGTCAATATGGAAATTATGGAGAAGAAGATGATGCTTCTAATATTTTTCTATCATATGGAAAATCAGATCAAAATTTAAATGACACATGGATTCTAGATATTGGTTGCTCAAACCATATGAGTGGCAAAGAAAAACTATTTGCTACTCTAGATTCCACTTATAAATCCCAAATCAAATTAGGGGATAACAAAGCATTGCAAGTAGAGGGCATTGGAGCCATGGCGGTTCCAACCAAAGAAGGACTAAAGAAAGTGAGTGACATCTATTACACTCCAAAGCTCCAACACAATTTGCTCAGCGTTGGACAAATGATGGAGAACAATTACAAGCTTGTCTTTGATGAAGGACAATGTATTATTTTTGATAAAAATAATTGTAATCGTGTCATCACCCAAGTCCCCATGACCAAGAACAGGTTATTCCCTCTCAAATTTGGTGAGCCAGGGGGAGATCAACTTGCAAATGTAGCAATAACAAATCCAAGTGTGTTGTGGCACTTGCGATATGGTCACCTTAATTCCGCTAGCTTGAAATTGCTCACTTCTCAAGCTATGGTGACAGGACTTCCAAAAATCAATGATCAACAGGAGGTCTGTGAAGGATGTGCTTTGGGAAAGCACTCCAGATCAAAGTTTCTGAGAGGACAAGCGTGGAGAGCCAGCTATCCACTTCAGTTAGTACATTCGGACATCTGTGGTCCGATGCAAACACAGAGTCTCGAAAACAATTATTATTTTCTCACTTTCATAGATGACTTCTCTAGGATGTGCTGGATTTATTTCTTAAAGCACAAAGATGAAGCATTTGATTGCTTCATAGATTTCAGAAACAATGTAGAGAATCAAAGTGGGAATTATGTAAAATGTCTTCGGACAGATCGAGGAGGTGAATACTCCTCAAAAGAATTTTTAAACTATTGTAAAGCAAGTGGGATCAAAAGGCAATTCACCACAGCCTATACCCCACAACAGAATGGTGTGGCCAAAAGAAAGAACCGCACCCTAGTTGAGATGGCGAGATCGATGCTTCAGACAAAGCATCTCACTAATATGTACTGGGCTGATGCTGTAAAAACAAGTGTATATATTCTAAATAGAAGTCCAACTTCTAGTTTAGATGGCATCACTCCTTATGAGGCGTGGTATGCAAAGAAACCAAATGTAAAGCACTTCAAAATTTTTGGTTCTTTAGCATATGCCCACATTCTTGATGAGAAAAGGAGGAAGCTTGATCCAAAAAGTCAAGCTTGTATATTTGTCGGGTATTGTGAGTCTACAAAAGCATATAGGCTCTACAATCCCAAGACTCATAAAATTGTACTCTCCAGGGATGTAATTTTTGATGAAGGGGGAGAATGGGGTCATCAAAGAATTTTTGTTGATGATGAGTCCCAAGATGTAAATTCTTCACAGGTACAACAGGTGTCTCCAAAGAACAGGAAAGGCACACCACCCCCTCCAAGATCAAGCAGTTCAAGTACTTCAACCGCCACTCCAAGTCCTTCTCCACAGAGATCAGTAAGTTCTTCACCAATGGACATTGACTCTCCATCAAGAGGCAGAAGAACTTTACAACATCATCCATCCTTTCAGATGCTGGATCAAAATTTCTAGAGAAGATTCACTAGAAGCCAAGCTAGTGAAATGAATACAGTTTTGCAGCAACTTGAAAATTTGCAATTGTATGGGGATGATGACTCCCAAGAACCTAGAGGAGATGAAGTCAATTATGCTTTATTGACTAATGCACAGCTAGAGCCAGCTAGCTATGAGAAGGCATGTACTCAAAATATATGGCAAGAAGCCATGAAAGAGGAAATAACCTCTATAAAAAATAATGATACATGGGAGCTAGTAAAGCTACCCAAAGGTAAAAAATGTGTTGGATGTAAATGGGTCTACAAGACCAAGTACAATGTTGATGGAAGCATTGAGAGGCATAAGGCGAGACTAGTAGCAAAAGGTTTTACTCAGAAATATGGCATTGACTATGAGGAAACCTTTGCTCCTATTGCAAGACAAGAGACAATCAGATCAGTTCTTTCCTTAGCAGCCCATAAAGGATGGAATGTTCAACACATGGATGTAAAGAGTGCTTTTCTGAATGGATACTTGATAGAAGAGGTGTATGTTCAACAACCTCAAGGTTTCCAAGAACAGGGAAAAGAGAACCTTGTTTACAAATTGAAGAAAGCACTTTATGGCCTCAAGCAAGCACCAAGAGCTTGGTACTCACGCATTGATGGCTATTTCAGCGAGTATGGATTCACAAGAAGCAAAAGTGAACCAACTCTGTACTACCTAAAGCATGGAGTAGACATTCTCATAGTTTGTTTGTATGTGGATGATCTAATATTTATGGGTAGTAACAATAAAATGAATACGGAGTTCAAAAACTCCATGATGAAGCAGTTCGAGATGAAAGATCTTGGTCTAATGCGATACTTCCTAGGCATGGAAGTGCATCAATCAAACAAAGGGATCTTCATATGTCAACACAAGTATGCTCGAGACATGATCAAGAAATTTGCCATGGAGCAGTGCAAATCAGTTGCAACTCCAACTGGACATGGGATCCAATTGAGCAAGGACGACGGAGCATCAAAGGTTGACATGACCACTTACAGAAGCATGGTTGGGAGTCTGATGTTTCTCACCAACACAAGGCCCGATATTCAATATGTTGTTTCTCTAGTCTCAAGGTTTATGGCTAGTCCTTCTGAGTTGCATCTACAAGCAACTAAAAGAATATTGAGATATATAAAAGGTACATTGGATTTTGGAATCCATTACCAAAAATGTAAGTCTATAAAATTAGTTGGCTTCAGTGACAGTGATTGGGGCAGCAGTATAGATGACAGGAAATCTACATCAGGGAATTGTTTTAGTCTAGGATCAGGACTAATTACATGGAGTTCCAAGAAACAAACTGTTGTAGCATTGTCATCAACTGAGGCTGAGTATATAGCCATCACACATGCTAGTACTCAAGCCCTATGGTTGAGAAAAGTTCTTGAAGAGATTGGAGAAAGTCAAAGTGGTCCAACTCGACTGTATTGTGATAACATAAGTGCCATTCAGTTGGCATACAATCCAGTCCACCATAGCCAGATCAAAGCATTTCGATATGAAGTATCACTTCATTCGAGATATGGTGGAACAACAAATAGTTGAGCTTCAACATTGTAACACTTTGGATAATATTGCAGACATCTTCACCAAAGGTATAGCTAAAGCTCAATATATAAAGCTGAGAGACTGTATAGTCAGTCCTCTCAACTTTAAGGGGGAGAATGTTGGAAATAAAGCTAGTAAAAAGACCAAAAAGGAGTAAAAAAGGTGTAAAAATTTGTTTCAACTATAAGCTTTGGATCTTACCCCTTTTACCTCCTTGGACGACAGTTGACTGGACAGGTAAGTTTGGCTTGGACGGCAGCTGACTAGGCAGGATTGGACGACAAGGGCATCAAGGCGAACCAACTCAATTTCCTTTTTCCCTTTCCTCCCTATTTCTTCTATTTCCCTAACTTCCCTATATTCCCTAAGTTCGGTTAATACTACGAGTATATATTCCAATGTAACCGAGGTTTCCGAAGGTTGAATATAATATTGATTATCTAATTTTCGCTCCTAACTTCTCTCAAATCACATTGGCTACCATTTATAATATTACCCATAAAAATGTAATTTTAAGAATCCTCGCATTGTCTTTTAAAGGCAAAGTACTGACATGATTTCGTTCATTAGAAGATAACAACATAAGTACTTGGGATGACCCTGCTAAACCTCTTATCTTAGATTTTAATGACATAGGGGGTCCCTTCATGCTATTCACTTAGTTATCATTTATTCAAAGACACCCCTAAGAGAGCATCATTTATTTTAATATATGGTTCAGAAGGACCTAGAGAAGAATCCCTTAGAAGATAAGGACATCACATGCCAAAGACTACATATATTAACTTCATGATTTCACCCTATACTTAAAACTTTAAATCCAATAATCTAATAAGAACAATTTCCTATAAAATTTATAGGTTGTTGTTAGAGCAAAAAATGTACTCATATATTGGAAAGCTTCCCCCTAGGATTATTATGTCGAAATGCCTCAATTTTATTATTCTAGTCTACAAAGTCCCTTTTTAGCTTTACCTTTTCCTTTACTGGATGCATCATCTGAAGCATACCATCACTTTCTTACTCTGGTAAATTCATCATCCACCATGTTCATCCCAGAATCTAAGAAACTACAAGAGTTAAGAGCTATGGTCCAAAATTTACCAAACGAGCTTGATATGTTGAAGTAGTGAGATATTAAGAAAAGATTCAGAAAACACCTGTATCGTTCCAAATTTTTTGCATCCTTACCTTCGGGCTAAAGGATCCGTGCCCGAAAGGAGGATGGGAAAAGGATGGGACAATACCTCGGACTGAGAGGCCCTTTGAAGGTCCCGCCTCTCGGGGGAGGGGTATTAAGGTGATTTTTTGACGGATGGTGGGGTTCACCAGGGAAACGTTTAGTGGCAGTCTCCACGCCTAGGGTGGGAATGTGTTTAATGTGTTCAATTTTAGCTTTAAACATCCAAGTCCTAGGTTTGGCCGGATGAATCTAAGTTGTTCTATTATGAAAATGCAAATTAAATGAAGACAAAAAACAGATTTAAACAGAAAACACAGAGAATAATTAAGTGAAGAGATCCATACCTGGTTTCGGATGTCTGATGGAGGTTCTAATTTTTGAAGCAGTCAAGATCATCTGGAATTTGATAGAATCGTCTCCTATCTGACAGGATCGTCTGAGATCTGACGAATTCATCAGACGAATTCGTCAGAGACCTGCAATCAGAGAAATAGATACAAAATACAGAAAATGCAGCTATGCCAACAGGAGGGCAATGATGTAGAATGACAGTAATAATGTTAAAATGATAATAATAAACAAAAACACGAGTGCATTACAATGATTTAATGACAATTTATGATTTTATTATGCATTAAGACTATATGGGTGAACTCCGGGATGCAAAATAATAATAAGTTTAACTAATGCAAAGCAAAACAGTAAAAAATGGAGAAAGAATGCAAACTCAGGGCATTGATTGCCCCCAATGTTGACTGTAGTCGAAATCGTCTCGGATTGGTATGAAATCGTCTCGAATTGGACAGGATCGTCTGCGACGATCTGAGCTTGCTCCGGCTGAAGAATAACAAAGTTCCTGCAAGAAAATTTGAAAAGATACAAAGGCAAACAATGGTCTAGGATATTCTAATGCATGTAAACTCGAAGTGCAGAAAAATTCAGCCAGGGGGATGTCAAGGGGGGTCCTAAGGTTTAAATAGGCTTAGGAGGGAGGTTAGGAGGTTGGAGATCATCCTAATCTGGAAGATCTCCAATGGGGGAGGTCTCTAACGACGCAGACACGCTTCTGCCCAGATTAGAGACGTCGTTGAAACAGAAGCTAATTATGAAAAATCAGTTTTGGGACGAAATCGGCTGGACGTTCTGCTCCAGACGAAATCGTCCGATCTGAGGCGATATCGTCTGATCGGAGACGATATCGTCCAACGGACGAAACAAACTCTAAAAATGGCATGAAAAATGAGGAAACGGGTAGCAGGCGGTTTGGGAGCGGTTTTGGGGTTAAAATTTGAATTTGAATTATTACTAAGGTAATTTTAATTATTTGCTAAGGTTTACTGCGCCAATTTTAGGGTGCTACATTTTGCCCCCTCTTTAGCGAATTTTTTGAGGAAAATGCGTTAAAGATGAGTTCTTCTCGATCTACGAGAAAGCAAAAATTATTCCCATTTTTAGGCGACGATTCTTGGTCGAATCGTACGACAACTTATTATGGTGCCCCCTCCGTGTTTTTACCCAAATCGAACGTTTGAGGTAAAAACGTGAAAAAGCAAAATTTTAAAATGTTGTTAATTGTTTTTGAATAAAATTAAGAAAAATAGGGAAAAACCCTAATTCATTATTACTGTTCATTTTCATTTTCTGGTTTCTGGAGCTCTGCAAACAAAATGGTCGAGACAGCGCACAGATCGACAGAGGTCCAGCGCGGGCTACGGGTAAGAGTCTAACTTAGTTTAGAATGCTTTAATTTTGATTTTCTATGCTTTTTAGATTAATTTTAAATGATTTTTGAGCATCACGGCCATTTTTGGGCCGTCGACGTCGTCGGGATGAAATCGTCTCGATTTCGTCGAAATCGTCTCGATATCGCCGATTTCGTCCAGGGGCGAAATCGGCGAAATGGGGACGATTTCGTCAAATAAGGGACGATTTCGGCTTGCGAAATCGGAGACGAATTTGCTCAAATTGAACTTGTGTTACTTGCATTTTTAATCACTGTTTGATTAATGATTTTTATTGTTTTGTTGTTTATGTTGCAAAGAGGATTACTAAAGAGCAGAGAATGGAAATACGATGGGTTGAGGGATGACTTGGCCGCTCTATCTCGAGCGAGCGAGATCGGTTGGCTCAAGTCAGCTTGCAGCATGTGGTAGATATGCCATAGGTTTCTATAGATATGGGGCTATTGAAAACCCTAGCAGAGAGGTGGTATCCGAGTTCTTCTTATTTCTGGTTACCGACAAAGAAGATGACTCCCACATTGGAGGATGTATGGAGGATTTTGAGGATCCCCATACAAGGATGACTAATCACTCCCATGGCCAATCAGGGCCACGCGATGATGCGGCTATGCGGAGACCCGAGCTTCGCCCTGGAGAAGGGCAGAGTGAACATCGAGTCGCTACGCCGGATGCCTGGGGCATCTAGGCTGACACAGGTTTTGGTTGGGGTGGTAGGTGGTCTCTTGCTATGCCATCGAGTGGATGCAGAGTACCATGGCTATTGACAGATGTGGTCTACGACATGAGAGACCATGGGTATAGGTTTGCTTGGGGGAGTTTTGTACTATGCCGATTGTATAGGATCTTGCATGGGGTCGTATACAAGGGCGGTCGATGTCTGGTTATGACATCACTACTACAGGTTTGGTGCTGGGAGCACATCATGGTGCGGAGGCCGATAGGGCTCCCACTAATAGGGATTGATGGGGAGAGGCCCCGAGCTTTCTACTGGTGGCTCCAGAGAGGGTCACAGCGGTGGATAGATCTGCCAATGTCTCGGAGACTACTTGACGACCTTGTCTCCGACCAGATCACCTGGAGGCCTTGGAGAGATCATCCAGGGTGGGCCGAGGATGGACAGGAGCTGGCTCATGTTAGGCGAACCTGTTGGTTGAGGATGGAGAGGGGAGAGGTGGAGCTCCACCGCTACGACCGAGTTTTGAGGTAGTTCGGTCTACAGCAGGGGATCCCATCTCTCAGAGACTACGAGTTTTCTTGGACCGTCCGGGATAACACTACAGTTAGCGGGGCTCCAGATATGCAGCGCTTCTAGAGTCAGGATGCAGATGATGCCCCGATCCAGCCAGTGGATGGGGACGATGCTAGGGTAGCCGACGGCTATGATGCCTGGTACACGGGCATCCACCCTCCTCGGATGACGAGGGCTCGGGGTCTGATTCATGCAGTTGTGCATCGGATGGGGAGGCGGTGCCGGGCGGCCATTGAGGTGGCACGGGGTCACGGTGGGAGAGAGCGAGAGGAGGCCACAGGCTCGAGAGAGGCCACGGTAGCGGGAGAGGAGGGAGGAGAGACCCCCTTCTCCATGGAGAGAGAGGCCACCATCGCTCGATAAGGGCAAGGGTGTGGACATAGGAGAGAGTAGTGAGATGGCTACTCTCCGGTGGAGACTATCCGTCTCCAGGCATAGGGTGCGACTCTACAGGATGAGGCTACACGCCATCGAGCTGAGGCTACATAGCTCAGAGATGAGGTTGCATGCCTCAGAGCACGGAGCGGAGGGGCGAGCACTCGGGACCTAGCATGGGCTATTGCCCAGGTCACATTCTATCAGACACTATACCACCATATGGTGCCAGAGGGGCAGAGGTTACCATTGTCGGCCCATATTGCGGAGCCTATCATGATGAGGTCATCGAGGACATCATCACGATCAGAGTCCAGGACTCATAGCACCACATGGACTACGATGGGGCCACCTCGTCCACCTCGGGGTGGGGGAGGAGATGAGGCTGAGAGCTCGAGGGGTTCTCGAGGCTAGCTGTTATAGATTGCACTACACGATTGATACATAGTGCTTATTATTATTGATAGGGGATTGAGTATGCCGAGGTACAGATTGTGGCATACCGATCCAGTTTTGAGATGATGTATATATTGTTGATATATATATAGATGAGATATTTTTGATCATATGACTTGTCTTATGTGTTTGTATGATGCTTTAATGTTTTGATTTGTTTGATTTGATGATTCATGTAATTATGTCGTTTGGAAATATTATGGTTTGAATGTCATGCTTGTAAAATTTAAATGAAATAATCTGATGTAAACAAATTGGTTGTTTGTGATGTGATAATTTGATAAAAATAAAAGGGGACTTTTAACAATAATTTCAAAGGACATTGTCGCTATTATAGACCATTTCATGGAGTCGCCGCTCACTCGGTCGTCAAGCTAATCCCAGTATAGAAATATTGCTAAAAGTAAAAGAGTGCTTAAGAGACTGTCTTAAGACTTTGTTGTGATGATGCAAATGATGATGATGATGATGATTTGTTTTCAGATTTCCATGAAAATATTATGCATGAAATATTTTAAAATGACTTTTGCTAGGCATAAATTCCTAAGTGTGATAAAATTTTTGAATAATTCCCTAGGAATTATACCATCATTGCAAAGTTGAAGTTTGACATAATGACATGAAATAGAATAAGTGTTTGTTTGTTTTAAAGCATAATTGTGTAACATAATGATTTAAGTCACATGTTTTGATGCTTTTAAATAAATGGAAAATAAAATTGGTACAATGGTTTGCGCTAGGCATAGAATATTTAGGTATAGACTTATACCATCATCGCGAAATCCAAAGAAGAAAATAGATTGTTTTATTGCATGGTTGATTTTTAATTTTTGAAAATAGTCAAAAAATATGAAGATGAGGACTTGCGCTAGTCATAAAATTCCAATTTTGGTTTTGGAACTATACCATCGTCACGAAAGTCAAAAGTTATATATAAATGTAACTTGATTGCATGTTTTTGAAAATGATTTTGATTTTTGATAATGCATGTAGTTGTCTTTATACTAAACATCTGTTCTTCAAAGAAGAAAATGAATTTATTCCAAACAATTTGCAAAAATATTTCAAAGTATCTTAAAGACAAAAGTTAGATTTATAAGGAATCCCATGTGCGTATGTGAGTTCATTACCAATCTTGATTTATCATAATGATACACAAAATCTCTCAAATACAAATGTGTGTGCAATTGCATTGTTCATTTACCAGTTTTGAGCAAGATAATTTGATACAAGTGATTTGAATGAACCAAATAAGTGTTCATTAACCATGATTTAGATGCATATAACCATACCGGACTACTATGTAGGTCGGGTTATCAAGAGCTAGCTAATCCATAAGCAGACATAGGTCTGTACAAAAGAAGGTCGCTAATGTGACAGACATATCACCACGCTAGGAGTTACCCAAGGCCAAGCGGGTTGGGCACAAACCACTTGTTATGGGGCTTACCTCACAGTTTTTGAATAATTGAGAATTCCAGGGATTCAAGCTCATCAACCCTTCTTTTCTTTTCAATGGGTAGGGAAAGGGATTTTATTGCTTTTGCTTTTGCTTTTCTCTTTTGCTCTTTTTTTTTTCTTTTTTTCTTTTTTTTTTGTACTTTTGTATTTTGGCTTGATATTTGAGATAACGCTGAAATAACTTTTTTCTTTTTCTCTTTTTCTTGAACTTTTCTTTTCTTCCTATGCTAGGGATACTTGCTCGGATTAGCTGTAGAGCAAGGGATTTTTATTCCGGGTAGGGGTGAGCTTGTCCTTTTGCCAATTCTCAAAGATTCTAGACCATGTGCATGATAGGATAGCAGGGGAAACTTTTCGCTCAAGAAACCACTTCTACTATGTAGCATAGTATGGACATTACAAATGTAATCATTTTATTGTGAAAAGATATGCTTGGTTTAAGTAAATAACAAGATCAATTCTCTATGCTCAAACTTTATTTAATTAAATTTTGTGGACTTTGATATAAGAGAGATTAGTAATCATGCCAGATAAAATCAAGATATTTATTTTTGTGTTTGTGATAGTGAGGGATTCCAAATAAATGCTAATTTATCCAAAAATAATTTGAAAATATAACTGCAATACTTTAAGAAGAAATATATACAACAAATATTTTTGAGGAATTTGATAATTTTGATGTTTTTGTATTTTGATCTTAATTGAGGAATTGAAAGAAATACAATGTGATTGTTTTTTTTTTTTTAAACTTTTTATATAAGAGAAAAAAAGGAAATAATATACAAAACAAATATATACAATGATGGAATAACCAAATTTTATGCGTAATATCGCTTAAGATGCATAATATTCATAGGTTCTTTTAAATCTTTACCATCTAAGGTAGCTAATTTGTATGCTCTCGATTCAAATTTAGCAGTGATAATATATGGTCCAAGCCAGTTGGGCTCAAATTTACCTTTAAGGTCTTTAGTTGCATTAGTATTTTTTTATTTTCCTTTAAAACAAGGTCGTCGATCTCAAAGGATCGATGACGAACTTTCTTGGCATATGATCTTTTAAGCTTGTTTTGGTAGGCACGAAGATGCTCCAAAGCATTGATGCGCTTTTCATCTAGGAGTTCCAGTGATCGAGTCTGCCAGCTCGATATTCATCTCCTACTTCGGTGTCTTGAAGTAGTAGAGCCAAAGAAGGAACTTCTAATTCAAAGGGAAAAACAGCTTCAGCGCCATAAACCAAGACAAAAGGTGAAGTACCTGTGGGAGTACGCACACTAGTGCGATATGCCCACAAAGCTGGATATAATTGAATGTGCCAGTCGCGGCCAGATTTATTGACCAATATTTTAAGAATTTTGATTAAGGTTTTGTTAGATGCTTTTGCTTGACCATTACCCTGAGGATAATAGGGAGTGGACCAGCGATGTTGAATCTTATATTTTTGGCATAATTTCTTAACATCTTTATTTTTGAAACAAGTTCCATTGTTTGAGATGAGATTTGCAAGAATTCCGAACCTACAAATAATTTGATTAAAAATAAATTTAGAGACTTGTGTTCCAGTGCGGGAAGCTAAAGGCATAGCTTCAACCCACTTCGTGAAATACTGAGTGGCGGTTATGATGAATTTGTGTCCATCTGATGACACGAGATTAATTTTGCCAATAATGTCTAAGCCCCATTTTGAAAAGGGCCAAGGAGATGAAATAGCCTGCAGCTCTTGTGCGGGCGCATGGACAAGGTCGGCATGTTTCTGGCACTTGTCGCAATGGCGCACATAATCATGTGCATCCTTTTCCATGGTAGGCCAAAAGTAGCCTATCCTAAGGAGCTTTTTAGCAATGACACTACCACTGAAGTGTCCTCCACAAGATCCATCGTGGGCTTCACTTAAAGCTGATTTGGATTCTTCTAGATTCAAACATCTCAATAGGATACCTTCAAAAGATCTCCTATATAAAGTATTGCCAATTATTACAAATCGACTTGCTCGTCTACGTAATAACCAATGTTGGTTTCTATTAGAATTGATAGGGAAAGTCCCATTTTGAAGAAAATCAAATATTTCCGTATACCAAGGTTCAGGAGTAGTTTCATTGATTAGAAACACATCCAAAGGTTCTAAACATGACTTATTTGAAGCGGGTTCCTGGAGTCGACGAATAATGATGGTGGCATATTCGTCATCTAACTCCAAGGGCAGAAGAGATGCAACTACGGCCATAGCATCAGCTGCACGGTTGCTAGTTCGAGGAATAGCTTCCAAAGTGACTTTATCAAACAAGGATAACAATTGCAAAACATATGCTTTATATGGGCATAATTTATCATCTCTGGTTTGATAAACATCATTAATTTGGTTTATAACAAGTTGAGAATCACCAAAAACTAGCAGATGTTTGATTTTTAATGCCAAGGCAGCTCGTAATCCAAGGATTAGAGCCTCGTATTCAGCAGTATTATTGGTGCAAGCAAATGTTAATTTGAAGGACAGAGGAATAATGTGTTTTTGTGAGAGATATTAAAATAATGCCCACACCAGCCCCACTCATGCATCGGGCTCCATCAAAGTATAAGGACCATTGTTCAATATGGTCTGCCTCTAATTGAAGGCATTCATCAGGAAACTCAATGATGAGGGGATGGGTAGACTCTAAGGGTGCAGCAGCTAACTGATCTGCTATGATTTGACCCTTAACAGACTTCTGTCCTATGAATGTGAGTTCAAACTCACTTAGAGCAAGAACCCACTTTGTTGTACGACCCGATAAATAAGGTCGACTCATGAGATACCGCAAGGGATCATATTTGGCAATGACATAGGTTTTTTGACTGAGCATATAATGGCATAGTTTCTGTGTAGAGAATACGACTGCTAGACATAATTTTTCTAATGTTGTGTAACGGGTTTCATAACTGATGAGGGTTCTGCTAATGTAGTAATTAGCACGTTCTTTCTTCTCATCATCAAGCTGAGCTAACATAGCTCCTAAGGCAGAATCAGAAGAAAAAATGTACAAGATAAAAGGACGATCAGATTTAGGCGGTGAAAGCACAGGTGGGTTAAGGAGGTATTGTTTGAGAAGTTCAAAAGCTTCCTTACATTCGTCGTCCCAATTAAAAGGGACATCTTTCTTAAGGAGCTTAAGAAAGGGACCGGTTTTGTCTACCAACTTATCGATGAAGCGACGGATGGCTTGAAGCTTACCTTGTAAACTTCGTAACTCAGAGATATTGGTAGGTGCGGGCATATCAGTGATAGCCGCAATCTTGAGAGGGTCGATTTTGATACCACGTAAAGAAACTAAAACCCCTAATAGTTTACCGGACTTGACTCCGAATATACATTTAGCTGGATTTAATCGAATAAGGTATTCTCTTAACCGATTAAATACTTTTCTCAAATCATCTAAATGATCATCTTCTTTAATAGAGCGAGCTATAATATCATCTACATAATCATGTAGGATATCATGCATCATATCATGAAAGATATAAGTCATAGCTCGTTGATATGTTGCACCTGCATTCTTTAAACCAAATGGCATCACTTTCCAACAAAAGGTACCCCAAGGGGTAATAAAGGCTATTTTAGCCTGATCTTCAGGAGCTATCCTGATCTGATTATAACCAAAAAATCCATCCATTAGGGACATCATTCCACTCCCGACAGTAAAGTCAATGATTTGATCCATGTTTGGAAGAGGAAAATCATCTTTAGGGCATGCAACGTTAATATCTCTAAAATCTGTGCAAACCCTAACTTTGGTAGCTTCTTTCTTGGTGATTGGAACTACATTTGAGATCCATTCAGCATAATCAATAGCTTGTATAAAAACAACATTCAGGAGTTTTTCTAACTCCCCTTTGACTAGCAAGGCCACTTTGGGATGCATTTTTCTAAGTTTCTGTTTAACGGGTTTAGCATCCGGATGGACTACTAGATGATGCATGACTACAGAAGGGTCCAGACCTGGCATGTCTTCATATGTCCAAGCAAAGACATCTTCATAATCTTTAAGAAATGCAATGTATTCATTTTGTTTTTCTTGACTTAATTCTGATCCAATATTGATTATGTGAGGATTATCCTCGGTTCCAATGTTAACTTTAATGACGTTTTCTACTTCCATGTGTAGATCTCTTTCAAAATTAGGTGGGGCGGGTGAAACGCCCAATTCTTGTAATTATTTTAAGGTTAACTTGGAGAATTCATCTTGAGGAGTCGTGGCCTCAAGTTGGGCTATAGTAGGTATAGAACCATCAAAATAAAAACCATTGTGTAACAACTCTTCAACGGAGACATCATGGAAAATATCTCCCTCCAACTCATCATCGGATTCAGCAATCAATTCAGGGTAAGCTATGGATAGCATATTGCATGTAAAGGGATTATTCTTTGGACACAAAGAATCTTGTTTATCTAGATAATCTTGATAACATATGAGTTGATCATCACCTTCAAAAGGGAAGGGTTGACCCTTACTAGGAAACAGGCCCACACCACATCGGGCGGGCCATGGTTCTACCTCGATAGGTTCTTTCATACCATTTTGGAAAGGTCCCAAGCCTTTCCCTTTATATCCCATTTTAAGCATTATAGGTTTAGCTTTAATATATTCATTAGCAAAATAGCATCGAGCATATCCATCACAATGCGTCTTGATGTTTCGGGGTATTCTTCCCCAATCATATCCTTTATAAATAAAAGCACAACTCCCGACTTGGTAAGTACTTCCCATAGGTTGTGGGAGGCCCAAAGTACGAGGAGATGGCGGCAAGTTATTTAAAAGAATTGAATTTTGCATAAAAGCATTTGTTTTTTCTGATATTAAAATTTTAGATAAATCCGGTAAAAGCTCATCAGAAAGAGCATAAGATGTAGAAGGATCATTCCCTATATCTTTAGATGTGGAAGGTATGATAGATGTAGATAATGTGGAGGTGTTAATAAATGGGTCTATAGGTTTTGAAATTATAGGGATGGAACATGAAGGATTGGTTGTGGATTTAAGATCCTGTTGAGGTTCTAGTGTGGTTTGTTCGAGAAGATGGTTGAGGTAAATGTATAGGTGTAGTTGATGGGGTAGATGATGTTATGGGTGTGTGTTTCACACGTTTAGATGAAAAATAAGAATTAGGATGTGTGGATGACAGAGCGGGGCAAAATTGCACTCCAACGAGGTTATGCCAAAGCACACATATCAAAGGGTCTAGGGTCACCATGGATAGTGACCAACTGATTTTTAAATTCAAATTTAACACACTGATGTAAAGTGGAGGGAACCGCTCGCATCGCATTGATCCAAGGGCGACCCAAAAGTATATTGTACGATGTTGGGCAATGTACAATAAACACGGTTGTATCTAGGGTTCGAGGACCAACTTGCAAGGGTATAGTAATGACTCCACACGTTTCTTGTGTCTCGTCATTGAAAGCTTTGATAATCATATCCATTTTTTTCATTTCATCACTTCTAAAGCCAAATATTTGGTAGAAGTCAAAAGTGCATATGTTTAAAGATGAACCATTATCAATCAAGACTCTTTTAACAACTACATCTCCAATTAGGGCAGTAATATATAAGGGGTTATCCTTATGTAAACTATGTTGTGGGATATCTTTATCCCGAAAGTCAATACAATCGACCTCTCGAGTGATGATAGTATTGGACATGGCTTCGGGTTGAATATTTTGTGGCACCATCATTTGGCTTAATGTGAGCATTAATTCATCTCTATGGGTAGGAGAAGATCTTAACAAGTCCAAAAGGGAAATTATGGTTGTAGTATTGGATAATTGTTCATTAATATTGTAAGGAGGCTTAGGTTGAACATTAGACATATGATTCCCTTTATTGGGATTTTTCAAAACAAATGGAGCTGATCCATCGTTACGAGTTTGATCTTGTTGAGAGTTTTGAGCTCTGTTGTCTGGTAACAACTCCGATGGTACCTACAATGTTATATTGAAGATGTTGAACTGGTCTTGGTTGAGCGTTTATGGCTTGTTCATTAGGAAGGAACTGATTAGAAGAGGGTCGAGTAGTAACTCTTCTAGGAAATGGTTCTTCCGGAACCATAGCATCTGTGATAGGTTGAATAGGATCTGATTCATTTTCAGAACTATTCGATTGGTTTGAGGTGATGTCTACTTCACTTTCAGTATCCGATTCTACATCACTAGGATCGGGAGTTTGAATATTATGTAGGGGCCTGGTCGTGACTATGGATAAAGTTGTGCCAAATATTTGAGGATCCTGAACAGGTAATTGTCCGCTAATAGTCCCTACATATCGGGTAGGAGGGGGAACATTATGATGTTCGATTTGATTAGCCACTTCTTTACCATGGTTTGGTAAAGGATGTTGAAATATATCTAATGATTGATTGGCATTCTGATTCTGATTTTGAGGAATGGTCTTTTGAGCGTTATTAGGAGCATTTTGTTTAGGTTGGAAAGCTTGCACCTCCATTTCATTATTATCAATCAGATCTTGTATTTTATGTTTCAATATTTTGCAAGAGTTTGTAGCATGTCCAGGTCCTCTATGAAAATCACAATGTAAATCAGCTCTGTATCCGGGTATAGTTGGATCAGGTTCCCGGATAGTTGGTAATTGAATCAAGCCTCGTGCTAGTAATTGAGGTAGAATGGTTGATAAAGGTTGATTCAATCTAGTAAATTCTCGAGGAGGTTTATCAGGAGGTTTTAATATAAATTTTTTTGTTGTCTTCGTTGTATTGATATTAGCAACGTTTCTACTATCGGTGACTCCGTCACCTACAACTTGTTTGTTTTTATACTGATTTTTGGATGTTTTCTCATCATCTTTCTTTTTGAGCTGACCTCTCCTAATGAGAGCATCTTCTACCCTTCGAGCTAAGTCTATAGCTTGATCGAAGGTGGTTAAGGTAGTAGTTGATAACTCATAAGATATTTGTTCTTGCAAATTATTGATAAAAATATCCAACATTTCCCTATAAGGTAGCACAAAGTGCGGTTTTCCTATCAATTGCCTCCATCTAGCTAAGAAATCAGCAAAACATTCATCTTTGTCTTGTTTTAAGTTGTATAAATCTTTAATGGTGACATGCCTCTCGATGTAGGCACTAAATTGATGGACAAAAGATTCAGTTGTTTCTTCAAAATTTCTCAAAGAATGAGTGGGCAATTGATAGTACCACTCCAATGCCATTCCTCCTAAACTTTTTGGGAACATTTTTAGTAATAGCAAGTCATCATGTGATATATCATGACATGCTATCCTAAACATGCGAAGATGCTCTATGGGATCTTCGGTTCCTTTATATATAGGCAGGACGGGCATGGGAAAGTGTTTAGGGTATGGTTGTGCTACAACTATGGGATCCAGAGGTTGACTACATATCTCTCGATAATTGTACGAGGGACGGTAGGGATCTATCCGGTCCATACGCGAAGCTAAGCTGTTTCACCATGGCTTCCAGATTACTGGTTTGCCCACCATATTGATTCGGTAGGGCATTAATATGGGATTTGTGAACATATGATGGAGGGACATGAAGATTAGATGCTATGTTGCTATTGTGTAAATTGTTGGTAGGAAGGGTGTTATGAAGAAGTTTTGAAGTTGTATTATGTTGTATCCCCGATTGTTGAAAATTGGTGTTTGGCTTTATTTTAGGTTTTTGTCGATTTGAAGCATATTGATCAATAGTTTGGCGAAATAAAGCGGTGAATGAAGGTTTCTTTTGTGTGGGAATGATTTTAGGCTCAATAACGGGTTCCTTAGGGGGTTGGGTAACCTGTTGTTTTTGCATGTTCTGAATCATAGTGACCATATCTCTATTGGATGGTCCAGCCTTATCACTTTCTTGATCAACAAAGGACAAGGGATTAGTGTGTATGTTAAACATATCTTCCATGGCTGCTTGAGTGTCACTAATTTGTCCTCTATCAATACGAACTGCCATATTAAGAGCACCAATGTTATTATTGAAAAATTTCCAGAAATGATCTAAGTTATCAAAAGCAATAGTTCCATCTGGAGCCATTCTAGGGGATGAGGATCCTTCCTCTTTAAGATTTTCTTGTTGTTCATTTTCTTCAACCAGCTCATCTTCTGGCTGTTCTAGAGTTTCTCCTTCCGGAATTGATTCCTCAGGAAGGACATTTGGGTTTTTTGTTTTGTCTCCTAACCAATCTTCTTCTTCTTCAGTTTGTTTACCATTCCTAAGTCTAGGCATTGTGCTTAAATTTAGATTTCAGCAAATATATATATACTTGTATATATATATATATATGCAACAAGCTTAAGAGGTATATATTTTAATTATATACCTACTATAGTATTTGAAATAAAATGTTTTAGTTTTGTTATGTTTTGGTTTTTCTTGTTTTTTTTTTTTTTTTTTGTTTTTGTAACAATATTATAAAGATAACAAACAACACACTAAATGCAAGAAATAATAATAATGAAAGCAATGATCTAGTCTTCTATAAACAATTTATAAATATCATTAATGGGCTCGAGTTCTTCAGGAGTCATGAAGTGTTCTTCTTCAAATTGAAAATTTTCTTTCAAGAATTTAATGAAATGTGCTATAGCAATACCATGTATTTCAGATTCTGGTTGATAATAATAATTCTCATGACAATATTCACGATATAACATAGCTCTAGGAACTCTATTCCATATTTTTCTAATCATAAGATCAGTTTCTTGGACTTCTATATGAACTAGAAGTTGGCGTACCACAACTGCGTTCTCGAGGTATTCCTCGAAGGTGAACAATTCTGAAGACACAAGAGCTCTCCTATAAGCTAACCACCTATGGCAGGCTCTCTGAAGTTCATGATAAAAAATGAGTTGATGAGGATCCAGGATCCTATCTAGGGCAAACCTCTTGATTTGTTTAAGTTGTATTGATCTAGATGAAATGATACCTAGCCTCCTATCAAGTTCTTTCCACAAAAGTTGGTTTCTATCTGTTTCAGGCACACTAAGCACATAATTAACTTCTATGGCTGCTAATTGGTTTTCAACATTTATAGTGACAACTAGTCTTTTCTTAGGAGCTACCATCTAGACATGATATGCAACTTAGTAGTTTTCTAATGATTTCAAATGCATCTATGTTTTTGTTTTTTTTTTTGTTTTTTTTTTCAAAAGGTTTTAGTTTCACGTCGGGTTCACCAAAATGTATCGTTCCAAATTTTTTGCATCCTTACCTTCAGGCTAAAGGATCCATGCCCGGAAGGAGGATGGGAAAAGGATGGGACAATACCTCGGACTGAGAGGCCCTTTGAAGGTCCCGCCTCTCGGGGGAGGGGTATTAAGGTGATTTTTTGACGGATGGTGGGGTTCACCAGGAAACGTTTAGTGGCAGTTTCCACGCCTAGGTTGGGAATGTGTTTGATGTGTTCAATTTTAGCTTTAAACATCCAAGTCCTAGGTTTGGCCAGATGAATCTAAGTTGTTCTATTATGAAAATGCAAATTAAATGAAGACAGAAAACAGATTTAAATAGAAAACACAGAGAATAATTAAGTGAAGAGATCCATACCTGGTTTCGGATGTCTGATGGAGGTTCTAATTTTTGAAGCAGTCAAGATCGTCTGGAATTTGACAGAATCGTCTCCGATCTGACAGGATCGTCTGAGATCTGATGAATTCATCAGACGAATTCGTCAGAGACCTACAATCAGAGAAATAGATACAAAATACAGAAAATGCAGCTATGCCAACAGAGGGCAATGATGTAGAATGACAGTAATAATGTTAAAATGATAATAATAAACAAAAACATGAGTGCATTACAATGATTTAATGACAATTTATGATTTTATTATGCATTAAGACTATATGGGTGAACTTCGGGATGCAAAATAATAATAAGTTTAACTAATGCAAAGCAAAACAGTAAAAAATGGAGAAAGAATGCAAACTCAGGGCACTGATTGCCCCCAATGTTGACTACAGTCGAAATCATCTCGGATTGGTACGAAATCATCTCGAATTGGACAGGATCATCTGCGACGATCTGAGCTTGCTCTGGCTGAAGAATAACAAAGTTCCTGCAAGAAAATTTGAAAAGATACAAAGGCAAACAATGGTCTAGGATATTCTAATGCATGTAAACTCGAAGTGCAAAAAAATTCAGCCAGGGGGATGTCAAGGGGGGTCCTAAGGTTTAAATAGGCTTAGGAGGGAGGTTAGGAGGTTGGAGATCATCCTAATCTAGAAGATCTCCAATGGGGGAGGTCTCTAACGGTGCAGACACGCTTCTGCCTAGATTAGAGACGTCGTTGAAACAGAAGCTAATTATGAAAAATTAGTTTTGGGACGAAATCGTCTGGACGTTCTGCTCCAGACGAAATCGTCCGATCTGAGGCGATATCGTCTGATCGGAGACGATATCGTCCAACGGATGAAACAAACTCTAAAAATGGCATGGAAAATGAGGAAACGGGTAGCAAGCGGTTTGGGAGCGGTTTTGGGGTTAAAATTTGAATTTGAATTATTACTAAGGTAATTTTAATTATTTGCTAAGGTTTATTGCGCCAATTTTAGGGTGCTACAACACCTTCAAAATAAATATTCCTCAGACTCATAAGACCAAATGATGCTAATTAGTGAGGTGGAGGATAAAACATTTGCCATTATCAAAAGTCAATAATAGAGAGCATTTATTGTTTTGGTCAAGTATATGTATTCAACATTTGACAATCATTACAATGGTAATACCTACCAAGGCTACCGATATCATTTCTAACAAGATTCAACTTGTGAATTAGAAGAACCTGTAGCCTTGGTGATGGATCTGGAGCAACATCTTATAGTCGAAGAAACCTCCACTTAATGGATGGTTTGTTAGGCTTTGTTTTAGCTTGACTATAAGGGTATTTGTGCAGTATATTTTATTATTGTTGTGTTATATCTTGCCCATATTCAAATCAACCTCTAACCCTATCTCCTTCTAACCCTTGCATATTTATCTTTAGTATTTAAAACCTTTCTTTATATCTTTAGTATTTCAAGGAATCGACCTTCTCTAGAGGTTGAACTTAGGAGTAATCCTAGTCATCCAATCTTGGTTGTGATTTAGGGTGCATTTCACATATTAGATAGATTTCAGTCCAAGAGTAACTATAGATACTTTTTTCTTATCTTTTTGTTTCTCAAAGGATACCTATTGAATTTTTCTCTTCAATGCATGTGTTGTGTTGGGTAAAGTCTTATCATGTTGTGATGCAGGAGCATTCGGGGACAGAGGGCAATCTTGCATCTTCCAAATATTTTTAGTTTCCTTTCTAAGTTCTTTGCACTTAGATCTATTATTTTCAAGTACTGTGAAAGGTTTGTGAAGCAAGTTTTGGTTTGGAAGGTTTTGAGAGGCAAGGAAGGGAGGGGTCGCGAAATCGCGACCCCAACGCAGCGTTGCAACTTTGGTGAAGTTTTGTCGCGATATCGCGACGTCGCGATATCGCGACAGTAATGAAAGGAGGAGGCGAGAAGTCTTCAAACGTCGCGATATCGCGACGGTAATGAAAAGAAAGAGCGAGGGTCTTCAAACGTCGCGATATCACGACGGGTCGCGATATCGCGACCTGTCGCGATATCACGGCCAGTTAAAGGCCGACACGTGGCCGGTATTCCGATAGTGGTGAAAGTTAAAGGGAGATAGAGAACGAGACCAGGGGTGATTAGCGAACGGTCGGGCTAGACCAAACCGAACACGTGGCAGTTGTGAAGGACACGTGGGTCGAGTATGTTGCGACAAGGAGAAGGATTGGATGGATGTACACGCAGTCGACCACGTGTATGCAAGTTAATTTGGGGGTCTCTTAAGCTGTTAAGGAAGGTGTCGACCGCGCTCTTTCCGTCTTGGCTTTACTGGCATCGAAGCATTTACAGGTGATGGTTTAATGGAAGGGACAACAGTACAAAGGACGGTCAGAATGATGCGGCCGATGCAGAGAGGCCATCAATGCCGGTATCTTGATAGATTGGGCAGATCGACATTTAATATTGGAATTTCAAAAACACAGGAAGGGGGGAAATTTGAATTTGAAATTTTTATTAGGTGGAGGCATTGAATGCCTGGAGGATCGAGGCCTCGTTAAAAACTCGGGGGGGATATCTTTGGGGAGGATGGTGAAGTTCGGGATTGGGGGAAGAAGTGTTGTGCCGGGGGAAAGTTACTACTGTATTTTGGTATTGAATGAATTAATGAAAATTTTTGTGAATTTACTGTGAGGTTGTCTGTGTGAATCCCGGCTTTGCCATCAAGTGGTATCAGAGCGGGAGCTCCTGAGCGTGTAACAGATCACCGGAGAAAGATGCAGTTACACCAGGATCTATGGGAAGATTTAAAAAAAAAAATATATATATATATATATATATATATATATATATATATATATATATATATATAATGCCTCCACGAAGGAACCGAGGCGGAGGAGGAGGTGTGGTGCCGGTCGAAGACTTTCGGGCCTTGCAAAGGCAAGTTCAAGCCTTGCAAGCGAGTTACGCGAAGGCGCGAACCCGGAGGGGAAGAGGAAAGTGAAGATGAAGTTGAAGAGGAAGAACGATCGAGGAAGAAGCGAAGAGCTGTGGATCCGGCTCGAGCCCGGTTGTATAAGGCCATCTCTCGGATTGGAAAGCGGCCTAAAATGGAGGTTTCTACATACTCGGGAAACCTAAATCCGGAAGAAGTGATTGATTGGATAAATGATTTGGAGGAATATTTTGAGTATGAGGAAGTTGAAGACCCTAACCGAGTCAGATTTGCTAAGACGAAGTTGAAGGGCCATGCCAGCATTTGGTGGAGAGGAATCCAGTTGGAGAGGAACAGGAGAGGGAAGGAGAGAATAACGAGATGGGATAGAATGGTGGAGAAGCTTAAAAGATAGTTCATCCCGGCAGATTACGAGTTGGATCTGCTAAGAAAAATGTAGAGCTTGAGACAGACAAACAAAATTGTCCAAGAGTACATTGAAGAGTTTTACAAAATTTCTATTAGAACAGGGCATTTAGAGGCAAACAAAGAGAAGGTAGCCCGTTACATTAATGGGTTGAGGCTTGGTATCCGGGAAGAACTGAGCCTGGTTCGATTGAACACCATTGAGGATGCTTACCAATTTGCCTTGAAGGTAGAAGAAAAGCTGAACAGACGGTTTGAAGGCAAGCAAAGAGGAAGAGGCCGAGGTGGAAGGACTGGTGGGAGAACCAGTGGGGAAAAGTACAAGGATCCGAAGAAGGCTGGTGAAGCCGGTAGTAACCGGGACCAAAAGGAAGAAGATGTTTATCGGCCTCGAGATCGGAAACTGACTACCCAAGAGGACGGGGTGGATATGGACAAGGATTTGGAAGAGGAGTATTTCGTGGAACGTGTTTCCACTGTGGTGAAGAAGGACACCAGGCATTTGAATGTCCACAACATCGAGAAAGAACAAACAAGAGGCACGAGGGTCCAGCCGAGAGCTGCTTGTGGCGGAGGAGGATGCTTGAATCCGAGCATTCCGAAGAAGCAGAGAGGGGAGAAACAATGATTGTAAGAAGAGTCTGTTGAACGAGGAGAAGGACACAGACCGGAGGAAAAGCTTATTCCGCACTAGATGTAAATGTGCGGGCAAGGTTTGCAATATCATTATTGATAATGGTAGCACGGATAACCTGGTTTACGAGGAAATGGTTACCAAGTTACTGACTAGAAAGGAAGAAGCACCCACACCCATACCGGGTCGCATGGTTGCAAAAGGACCACAGAGCTTTGGTCAACGAGCAGTGTTCTATTAAATTTAACATTGGAAATTATTGTGATGAGGTCTGTGTGACATCTTGCCCATGGATGCTTGCCACATGTTGCTGGGGAGACCCTGGCAGTTTGACCGAAGTGCGGTACATGATGGCCGTGCCAACACCTACTCATTGACAAAGAATGGTGTACGCCATAAACTAAAGCCCTTGAAGGATGCAAGATGAAAAGGTATGTCATATTTCCGAGTCTGTTTAGTTGAGGGGAGAGAGTTTACGAACGGGTTAAAGCGTGAACATTTATGTTATGCAATAATCCCTAGAGTTAGGGGGAAGGAATGCCGGGATACCCCAGCAGAAATTCTAAATCTGTTTGGAGAAATTTCCAGACATTGTGTCGACAATGTGCTCGAGGGCTTACCCCCTGTGAGAAAAATTAGCCATCATATAGATTTAATACCGGGATCAAGCACTGCCAAATAAAGCTGCACACGGGATGACACTGTAGAGGCGAGGAATTAAATAGACGAGGTCCAAGAATTATTAGAAAAGGGATTAATTTGGGAAAGCTTGAGCCCATGCGCAGTCCCTGCGATCTTTGGCGCCAAAGAAGGATGGGGAATGGAGGATGTGTACAGATTCACGGGCCATCAACAAAATTACTATTAAGTACAGATTCCCGTTACCAAGAATGGATGATATCATGGACTGTTTAAGTGGAGCTGAGTACTTCACAAAGATTGACTTGAAAAGTGGCTATCATCAAATCCGTATCCGAGAGGGAGATGAATGGAAGACAGCCTTCAAAACAAGAGAAGGCCTGTTTGAGTGGTTGGTCATGCCCTTTGGACTGTCCAATGCACCAAGTACCTTCATGCGGCTGATGAATGAAGTACTGAAAGAATTTCTGGGAAAGTTTGTTATTGTTTATTTAGATGATATATTGATATTCGAGCGGGACCCTGGAGGAACACCTGATGCATATCAGGAGGGTCTTTGAAAAGTCTGCAAGAAGAACAAGTTATTAATAAATTTGAAAAAGTGTAATTTTGTCAAGAAGGAATTGGTATACTTGGGGTTTGTAATCTCAGCAGAAGGCCTGAAGATGGACCCCGAAAAGGTGAGAGCCATCATTGAATGGCCTACTCCAAGGAGCACAACAGAAGTGAGGTCATTCCATGGTCTGGCCAGTTTTATAGGAAGTTCATAAAGAACTTCAGCAGTATTTGTGCACCTCTCACAGAGACAATGAGGGGAGATAAAAAGGAGTTCAAATGGACATCAGGGGCTGAAAGGAGCTTTGATACATTAAAGAGAAAAGTTACCGAACGACTTGTTTTGGCACTTCCAGACTTCAACAAGGTATTTCAGGTGGACTGTGATGCTAGTGGCAGTGCAATAGGGGTCATCTTGAGTCAAGGAGGCAAGCCGGTTGCTTATTTCGGTGAGAAATTGAATGATGCTCGAAAAAAGTATTCAGTCTATGATCAAGAATTTTATGCTATAGTTCGGGCCACTGAAGAAGTGAAGACATTATTTATTACCAAAGGAGTTTGTACTATTTCTCGACCATCGGGCTTTGCAATACATTAACGGTCGGACAAAAGCTGAACCAAAGGCACATGAAATGGGTGGAGTTCCTCCAAAGTTATACCTTTGTCTTTGAAACACGAAGTGGGAAGTCAAACGAGTTGCGAGATGCCTTAAGCGAGAAGGCGGGCTCTGCGACTAGATTGACGGTAGAAGTAGTGGGATTTGAAGAAGCGAAAGGTCCGTACCCTGCGGATCCGGATTTTGCGAAGCCCTGGAAGGCTTGCTCGATACCTATTACTATGGATAGAACAAAATGGTTGGATTTCTTAATCCAGGACGGAATGTTGTTCAAAGGTAGTAAGTTGTGCATTCCCAGAAGTTCCATGAGGGAGAATTTAATCAAAGAAAAGCACAGCGGAGGGTTGGCTGGGCATTTTGGTCGGGACAAGACCATTGCCTTGGTTGAGGAAAATTACTACTGGCCACAACTTCAGCAAGATGTGCGGAAGTTTGTGCAAGGTTGCGAGAATATGCCGGATGGCAAAGGGTGTAAGACAAAATACGAGGTTGTACCAGCCATTACCTGTGCCTGAGAGACCATGGGAGGACATAAGTATGGATTTTATTCTTGGATTGCCGAGAACACAGAGGGGAAATGACTCAGTATTTGTGGTGGTTGATCGGTTCTCCAAAATGGCACATTTCATTCCCTGCCAAAAGACAAGTGATGCAGTCCACATTCTTTGGGTTGTTCTTCAAGGAAGTGGTCCGACTTCACGGTCTACCAAGAAGTATAGTTTCAGACAGAGATACAAAGTTCATTGGGTACTTATGGAGAACTCTGTGGAAGAAATTGAAGACAGACACTGAAATTCAGTTCAGCATACCATCCACGAGACAGATGGGCAAACGGAGGTGGTCAATAGGAGCCTGGGCAATTTACTACGATGTTTGATAGTGGATCAACCCAAGGGATGGGATTTGGTCTTACCACAGGCAGAGTTTGCATATAACAATTCAGTTAACAAAAGCACAAGTAAATCTCCGTTTCAGATAGTATATGGAAACAGCCCGAGGAATGTGTCTGAACTAAGAAAGTTGGACAGAAGAGAAAAATGTAGTGCCGAGGCAGAAGAATTTGCAGAGCATATGAAAAGTCTGCATGAGGAGGTAAGAAGACAAATTACAAAAATGAACAGTCAATACAAGACAAGGGCCGACCAGAAGCGGCGGTTCAAGGAGTTCAAGATTGGAGATGAGGTTATGGTGCATCTCAGGAAAGAGAGATTTCCTGCCAAGACTTACAATAAATTGAAGATGAAAAAGTTTGGACCCTGCAAAATACTGGGAAAGCGGGAGTCGGGAAATGCGTATGAAGTGGAATTGCCGAGTTGGCTTGATATTTCACCTATTTTTAATATTTTAGATCTAGTAGAATATCATGAGGGAGGAAGTACAGAGATGCAAGATCCAGAACCACGGCAATTTCCAACCTCTACGCCAAGCACAGATGAGGCCGAGAAGATATTAGATACCCGTGAAGGCAGAAGCACCAGAAACAAACAGTATGCTGAGTATTTGATCAAGTGGAGGGGCAGGCCAGTGGAAGATGCGACTTGGGTATCGAAGACGGAGGTTGACCGCTTGGGTCTTCCCCCAACAAAATAGAAGTGAGGATCACTTCAAATCTACCCCGGGTGTCTGATGCAGGAGCATCCGGGGACAGAGGGCAATCTTGCATCTTCCAAATATTTTTAGTTTCCTTTCTAAGTTCTTTGCACTTAGATCTATTATTTTCAAGTACTGTGAAAGGTTTGTGAAGCAAGTTTTGGTTTGGAAGGTTTTGAGAGGCAAGGAAGGGAGGGGTCGCGAAATCGCGACCCCAACGCAGCGTTGCAACTTTGGTGAAGTTTTGTCGCGATATCGCGACGTCGCGATATCGCGACAGTAATGAAAGGAGGAGGCGAGAAGTCTTCAAACGTCGCGATATCGCGACGTCGCGATATCGCGACGTCGATATCAGAGTAATGAAAAGAAAGAGCGAGGGTCTTCAAACGTCGCGATATCGGTACGAAGAGGGATATCGCGACTGTCGCGATATCGCGGCCAGTTAAAGGCCGACACGTGGCCGGTATTCCGATAGTGGTGAAAGTTAAAGGGAGATAGAGAACGAGACCAGGGGTGATTAGCGAACGGCCGGGCTAGACCAAACCGAACACGTGGCAGTTGTGAAGGACACGTGGGTCGAGTATGTTGCGACAAGGAGAAGGATTGGATGGATGTACACGCAGCCGACCACGTGTATGCAAGTTAATTTGGGGGTCTCTTAAGCTATTAAGGAAGGTGTCGACCGCGCTCTTTCCGACTTGGCTTTACTGGCATCGAAGCATTTACAGGTGATGGTTTAATGGAAGGGACAACGAGTACAAAGGACGGTCGAGAATGATGCGGCCGATGCGAGAGAGGCCATCAATGCCGGTATCTTGATAGATTGGGCAGATCGACATTTAATATTGGAATTTCAAAAACACAGGAAGGGGGGAAATTTGAATTTGAAATTTTTATTAGGTGGAGGCATTGAATGCCGGAGGATCGAGGCCTCGTTAAAAACTCGGGGGGGATATCTTTGGGGAGGATGGTGAAGTTCGGGATTGGGGGAAGAAGTGTTGTGCCGGGGGAAAGTTACTACTGTATTTTGGTATTGAATGAATTAATGAAAATTTTTGTGAATTTACTGTGAGGTTGTCTGTGTGAATCCCGGCTTTGCCATCATGTTGCTCAATAAATTGATTTAATATTTTTTTATGCAGTTGAGATACTCAAAGTAACCATTTTAGATATAATTGATAGTAGTGATGCATGAATCCAATTAATGGATATCATATAGAAAATATCCATGAACCTCAACTAGGATAATGGAAGGAGACACACAAGAAAAATGATGTTTTTTCAGGGGGAAGAGGACTCATGGAACTGGTAGTAGAGTGAGTGAGGGAGTCAAAACTATTGATACACTCTCATATATTATGATGTTTGCCTTGGTTTTGTGATTGATGTTTCTTTCATATCATGTAGATATCCTTAGATGGTTATGTATACTACAAACACCCATTTACTCATGACTAACTAAAGGAAGAAAAGGGTCACATATACACCACAAATGATGATGAAAACTTGGGATTTCATCCAAATCTCCACAAAAAATGTTGTTACAGATACATTTTAACTAGACAATTAGAATGAGATAGATATCTTGTAAAGGTCTAGACAACTTGATAATTTTTGGGTTTAGAAAACACAAATGATTCTTCCTAAATTATAATGTTACATAAGAGAATTGTGCTAGAAGATTGGTAGTAGGAAAAACTGGAATCGAAGAACGTAAATCTAACCAAAAGATATTTTAGAACAACTAGCTAACCCCTCCACTACCTTTTTATGTCATAATAGGGAGCAAAATCGTAGCTTTGATACCACTTGTAATGAAATAACTTTCATAAATAGAAAATAGAGCAATAAATCTAAAAAATACAGTAACATAACAACATATGCTAGTTGTATAATTTAGATTCCACAATAGTAATCATGAATCGAAAGCGACAAATCCATATTTCAAGTCCTAGAATAATTCTAGCCACTCTAGGATGGCAAAAGCTTTTATGTACATCAAAGGTGACAAAAGATTGCTAGTAAGAATGATGAACTAACTACAACATAACTCATCTATTTATTTTTAAACAAATAACAAAACCTAATGTTAATGCTCAAGAGCAGACAAAAATAATCTAGGGTTTGAGCTAGTAATAAATATAGGCAACATAGTTGTATTATATTCATTACTAGATTAGATGATTTCATCCACAAATTATATTCTAATTGTAAAGGAATCTCACATGTGTTTGGTTAATTAGTTGGGCTCTCTCTCTCTCTTGATATATATATATATATATATATATATATATATATTTGTATGTATGTATGTATGTATGTATGGATGTATATGTTTATGTCAAAATGCCATGTTGATTGCAAACTTAGCTGACCCATGGGTGAAAGTAAAATACAACAAAATGGAGATGATAGAGTTTGAATTAATGATCCAAGGATGGGGAACAATATGGACTAACCAAGCTAAATAATTTCCTACATGGATCCTTTGAAAAGGAAGAAGCGCCCTTATTTTTTGAAGTGGAGAAAGACACAAATAGAGCACATTCATTCTTCCAAAGCAAAATGGGGGTTAGGGTTTTAACCTTGTAAACATTGGAGCTCGGCCTACATGCATGCACTATAGCCAATAAATGACCACAACTAATGCAAAGAAAAAGAAATATCTTCATGAAGAACACAATATCTATCCCTAGTAAACATGCACATCCACTCCATGCTCTCTATAAAAGGAAGGAGGAAGTGAATCAAACCAAAACCCCTTCAAGGTAAGTCTTACATACCCACCTTGTAGCCAAACTACCTACTATAAGTGGTGGAACAAGGGAAAGAACCTTACCTTGATAAATATAACTTTCATGATGTCCCTAAGTGCATGCATATGATCTAACTCAACCTTTCAAATGACAACACATAGATTTAACTTCCCTCCCAATACACACATAGATTCCTTGGAAATTTTGATACTTCCTACTACATAACAGTAATTAGTTATAGCTCCTTAGAGCCAAAACACTTCAATTATAATAGCAATAACAATTAAAAAATACTTGGGATATGAATCAAACCCAAAACCACCATATGAACACACATCTTCTTAGCTAACAAATCCAAACACAATGTCATGAGAAAAAATGGGGGATTACCTTAGTAAGATCCCACTATCTGAAACATATGTCTGATGCCTTTGAAAAATAATGTCCACTCAACTTGAAGGAAGGGAGAAAATTGAAATTTAAAATTTTCTCTTTAAAAAGGAACCCACATTATCAACCTTCATATAATAGAAGAAAAAATAGCCATATGATATTTCTTATATCATTGCTTCTTATGATCCACTACACAATCCACCCTTGTGATTGGAAGCAGAAAATAAAGGCTTTGAATAAGTCTTCCACTTGAAAAAGTGATGTCAATCCATACCCGCTCTAATACCATGTTGGATTTTATAATTCTTTATTGAAATGAACGAAAGCAAATATTACTCAAATCTTTGAAAAAAATAGAGAGCAAAAGAAAAGATTAATAATGCACAAGAAATGAGAGGATGTCCTTAAGCATCCACACAAAAAAATCAAGTATAGATATTCAAAATTTGACAATCATTACAATGGTAATACCTACCAAGGCTACCAGTCTCGTTTCTAACCACATTCAACTTGTGAATTAGAAGAACTTGTAGCCTTGGTGATGGATCTGGAGCAACATCTTATAATTGAAGAATCCTCCACTTAATGGATGGTTTGTTAGGCTTTGTTTTATCTTGACTATAAGGATATTAGTGCAGTATATTTTATTATTGTTGTGTTATATCTTGCCCATCTTCAAATCAACCTCTAACCCTATCTCCTTCTAACCCTTGCATCTTTATATTTAGTCTTTAAAACCTTTATTTATATCTTTAGTATTTCAAGGAATTGACCTTATCTAGAGGTTGAACTTAGGAGTAATCCTAGTCATCCAATCTTGGTTGTGATTTAGGGTGCATTTCACATATTAGATAGATTTCAGTCCAAGAGTAACTATAGATAATTTTTGCTTATATTTTTATTTCTCAAAGGATACCTATTGGAATTTGCTCTTCAATGCATGTGTTGTGTTGGGGAAAGTCTTACCATGTTGCTCAATAAATTGATTTAATATTTTTTTTATGCAGTTGAGATACTCAAAGTAACCTTTTTAGATATAATTGATAGTAGTGATGCATGGATCCAATTAATGAATCTCGTATAGAAAATATCCATGAACCTCAACTAGGATAATGGAAGGAGACACACAAGAAAAAAAATGTTTTGTCAGGGGGAAGAGGACTCATGGAACTGGTAGTAGAGTGAGTGAGGGAGTCAAAGCTATTGATACACTCTCATATATTATGATGTTTGCCTTGTTTTTGTGACTGATGTTTCTTTCAACTCATGTAGATATCCTTAGATGGTTATGTATACTACAAACACCCATTTACTCATGACTAACTAAAGGAAGAAAAGGGTCACATATACACCACAAATGATGATGAAAACTTGGGATTTCATCCAAATCTCCACAAAAAATGTTGTTACAGATACATTTTAACTAGAAAATTAGAATGAGATAGATATCTTGTAAAGATCTAGACAACTTGATGATTTTTGGGTTTAGGAAACACAAATTATTCTTCCTAAATTATAATGTTACATAAGAGAATTGTGCTAAAATATTGGTAGTAGGAAAAAATGGAATTGAAGAATGTAAATCTAACCAAAAGAGATTTTAGAACAACTAGCTAACCCCTCCACTACCTTTTTATGTCTTAATAGGGAGCAAAATCGTAGCTTTGATACCCCTTCTAATGAAATAACTTTCATAAATATAAAATAGAGCAATAAATCTAAAAAATACAGTAACATAACAACATATGCTAGTTATATAATTTAAATTCCACAATAGTAATCATGAATCGAAAGCAACAAATCCATATTTCAAGTCCTAGAATAATGCTAGCCACTCTAGGTGGCAAAATATTTTATGTACATCAAAGGTGACAAAATATTGCTAGTAATAATGATGAACTAAATACAACATAACTCATCTATTTATTTTTAAACAAATAACAAAACCTAATGTTAATGCTCAAGAGAAGACTAAAATAATATAGGGTCTGAGCTAGTAATAAAGATAGGCAACATGGTTGTATTATATTCATTACTAGATTATATGATTTCATCCACTAATTATATGCTAATTGTAAAGGAATGTCACATGTGTTTGGTTGATTAGTTGGGCTCTCTCTCTCTCTTTATATATAAATATATATATATATATATATATATATATATATATATATATATGCATGTATGTATGTATGGATGGATGGATGGATGTATATTTTTGTGTCAAAATGCCATGTTGATTGCCAACTTAGTTGACCCATGGGTGAAAGTAAAATACAACAAAATGGAGATGATAGGGTTTGAATTAATGATCCAAGGATGGGGAACAATATGGACTAACCAAGCTAGACAATTTCCCACATGGATCCTTTGAAAAGGAAGAAGCGCCCTTATGTTTTGAAGTGGAGAAAGACACAAATAGAACACATTCATTCTTCCAAAGCAAAATGGGGGTTAGGGTTTTAACCTTGTAAACATTGGAGCTCGGTCTACATGCATGCACTATAGCCAATAAATGACCACAACTAATACAAAGAAAAAGAAATATCTTCATGAAGAACACAATCTCTATCCCTAGTAAACATGCACATCCATTCCATGCTCTCTATAAAAGGAAGGAGGAAGTGAATAAAATCGAAACCCCTTGAAGGTAAGTCTTACATACCCACACTCTAGCCAAACTACCTACTATAATTGGTGGAACAAGGGGAAGAACCTTACCTTGATAAATATAACTTTCATGATGTCCCTAAGTGCATGCATATGATCTAACTCAACCTTTCAAATGACAACACATAGATTTAACTTCCCTCCCATGACACAAATAGATTCCTTGGAAATTTTGATACTTCCTACTACATAACAGTAATTAGTTATAGCTCCTTAGTAGCAAGAACAATTAAAACATACTTGGGATATGAATCAAACCCAAAAACACCATATGAACACACATCTTAGCTAACAAATCCAAACACAATATCATGAGAAAAAATGGGGGATTACCTTAGTAAGATCCCACTATCTCAAACATATGCTTGATGCCTTTGAAAAATAATATCCATTCAACTTGAAGGAAGGGAGAAAATTGAAATTTAAAATTTTCTCTTTAAAAAGGAACCCACATTACCAACTTTCATATAATAGAAGAAAAAATAACCATATGATATTTCTTATATCGTTGCTTCTTATGATCCACTACACAATCCACCCTTGTGATTGGAAGCAAAAAATAATTGCTTTGAATAAGTCTTCCACTTGACCAAGTGATGTCAATCCATACCCACTTTAATACATGTTGGATTTTATAATTCTTTATTGAAATGAATGGAAGCAAATATTACTCAAATATTTGAAAAAAATAGAGAGCAAAAGAAAATATTAATAATGCACAAGAAATGAGAGGACGTCCTTAAGCATCCACACAAAACAATCAAGAGAAATATCACATCATTACAATGGACTGGGTGATAGAGGTGTATAAATACCTCAATAATTAATCATAAATTACATAACCCTTATGAAATAAAATTAGGGTTGGAGTATAACAAGGTTTAAAATGCAAAGATTAAATTGTGGATCAATAGGCTAAATACATAAATCCTCATTAAACATTTTATAATGTTTCTCTATAGGATTACACAAGTTACTATAGCATATAGCATCGATCTTGGTCAAATAAGGTTAGATTACAAATTTCAATAGCCACTAGAAGCATCTCTCTATGCAATAGTCTCCTTTCGTGTCACATTGATTTTTTGAGTGTTTTTTAGATACAAGAATTCCTTTTTTGAATGTTCTTCCTCTTGATAATTATTGTAAAATGTTTGCTTTACTTTTTTGGAGTCATTGCACCTTATGTCTTTCTTATTTTTGTAGTCAAACATGTGCATTATCTTCTTACAAAGAGTACTTATCGATATTTCCACTCTAGCAATCCATGTTCTCCATGTCACTATTGTCCTTTAAGTATCTCATTCTCAAATTCATTACTCTTATCTTTGAAGTTGTTGATATCTTTGAAGTCAGCTTCTCGACCCCAACATCTAAAAAAAGTCTTCAAATCACTAAGTTTATGATCATGTTAAAGACCTTGTTGTACAACATCAAATACCTATTTTGATATTCTTATACATAGGAAGAAGCCCTCCATACACAATATTTTCTTTAGACCGTCAAACAAGTTCTTTGGTTGGTTGACCAATATCTTGGACCTATGGTTGTAGTATTGATTAGAATTTTTCTCACTTTTTTCTATTCTATTGGTGTCCACAATCACCTTATAGTGATTGTGCAACAACTTGCAATTATTTTCAAAGGTTTCTCACAACTCTTCCTAGGTATGGTACTTTCTGTCTAGTAGTTCTACCTACTAGTACAATATAATATTACAATGTGTCATAGGTAATAAACTAATATTTTTCATTCATATATTCATGGGCCTTCCAAAGTGTAATGTAAAATTTTCAATGTTTCTCTAGGACCTCTACTTTTCCACCATAAAATTAAGGACATTATATGTCACCTCAACACAAGTCAATGTTCAAACCAGTTGGTTCAACATAGATAACAATCATTTCCATCTTAGATTCTTGTTATGTGGATCTTAGACACACCACAATATAGTTGGTTCCATGTTAGATTCTCATCACATGCATCGTTGGATTGCAATTGTGTCCACATTAAAATCTTGTTCTACTCATTGTTGAACATGTCAACTTGTAATCACTTCAATGTCATATTATTGTCTTGCACAATATTGGATAAATCAACTTATAGTTGCTCCAATACCCAACTCTTGTCCCATGTACTATCAAACATAACAAACATTGCTCCAAATTCAAACCCTCATCACACACATCATCATCTAATAAACAACCCATTTTAATGGTGTTTATGAGCTTTTTTTGTCAAATTAGATTTTGTCTTTTGGTAGGCTCATTGTAAAATTGTCCTTCATTAACACCAACAAATAAGCCTACATCACTATCAATTTGAATATCCCATCATCCCTCCTCTTGAGAAAGAGGTATAAATTCTTCTTGGAAGTAATGCAAAGTATAACAGGTGGCACAACTAGGGATCATACTTCATGAGGGTATAGCAACAAGGGGGCTCCCTCCCTGTGATTTGAATCGAGGTTACCGAAATTAAATGCCAACAACTTTTGGAGTGTCCCTCTTGAGAAAGAGGTATAATTGGATTACAAAACACATTGACTATGCTCTAATATTCCCATTATTATTGCAACTACAAGCAATAACCCTAAAATGTAGCATGTGGGAGTATTCTAGTGACATAGAGATATAATACAACATAATATAAACAATCCCAATATATGTAAAGAAACACAATAATCAAATGGTATGAGCTCAATCGGTTAAATTTGTTAATTTTCTAGGAGACCTAGGTTCAAATATTATCATGTGATACATTCATAATTATCAAGTTATGGTAATACTACTATGTGGTCAAAATGTAATACAAATAGGACTTGTTTCAATCCCACAACCAACTAAAAAACAACTGGAAGAACACATCGATACATGTAATTATACATCACACACGTATCATTCAATTCCAATATTTTCTAATCATCATGGTCTAGTTGATCCTACAACACACAAATCACACATCTCTATTTGAACCACCACACATGATAAAATAAGCAACAAAATGCATAGACCAACATCATACCTTGGCTAAGTTAGATGGGTTGGTAATTACCAAACTACCACCTAACTATTTGTATACATGAAACATTGAAGTATTCCATAATATTATAGCATATTTATTACAAACACATGTTGTCATGACTATACCTGTCAATAATAAACTCATTTGTGTACTTATGATATTCATGATTAAGTCGGCATTCATGCTCACATGGATGCTCATGTGCCAACATGATATTGGTAGGTTGCAAGGCTGATTTTACACCATGCACTAGTCACATGAACATTCATCATGCAATAGGGGCTTCCATTTTGTTATAAGGATACTCAAGTGGATTGAGCTAAAGTTTTGGATGAATGGAACTCCATTCTAGGGTCTTTTTTTCTCTTGTTTTAAAAAAAGTTTTTCTAAGTTCCAAGAAACAACACACTAATAGCACGAAACCACACATTATTTTTTTGTCTCAATGAATAAAAAGTATTATAGTGTTGTCCTAGTTTAAAAAAAATGTATGGATGTAAGTGTTTCTTCATCAATTGGGTCTTCCTCAAAAAGGTCTGAATACTCTATATCATGCTAATCAAAATAATACTCAGTTGACTTGCAATACTATTGGACATCAACAGACCAATGCATATTAGCATGTGATAACTTCCATTAAAAGGAAGTATTTGTGAATGCCTTCTCTCTATTACCTTCATTCACTATAATGTGGGTATTGAAACATGTTTATCTTTTACTTTTTCCATTGATAATGTACTTATAGTGTATTATTACAATTAGAATATGATGCTGAGAAAAACCCATAGTTGTGGAAATATTGGAAATGTGATGCTAAGCTTGTAATTACAACTGTGCAGATTCTTAGTTCAGCTTGTAACAATAGTTGTGTAGATTCCCATCTGAGTTCGTAACTACAACTATGCAAATTTCTAGCTGAGCTTGCAATTGTAGCTATACAAATTTTCAACCTAGTTTGCAACTGCAAATGTACATATTCTATCTAAGTTTGTAATTGCAATTGTGTGTATTCCTAGAAGAGTTTGTAACTACAATTGTGCATTTTTCTAGGTGTTCTTGTAACAGTAAATAAAAATTCAATTTTATTTGTGTATGTGTTGTGCAAAAAAATCAGAATGCTCTTGTTGTGTAATTTTTCTGAGATGTGAAAAATTTCTGTGCAAATTTTGCTTTAAAATTTTTTGTGTTTTGCTGAGTAAAAGTGCTGTAGTTTTCACATTTGGTATTAGAGCCATTGTTGGTCTTGGGTTGGAGTGATTTTGTGTTCTTGATCTTTCTAACCATTGATCATGGCCAATAATAACTCCCTTCCTATTCCAGAGTTTAGTGGGCAAGATTATGACTATTAGAGCATTAAGATGAGGATATTGTTGACTATGAATGATCTTTGGGATATTGTATAGTGGTTATGATGAGCCAACAGATTGGTCTATTATCCCATATAATGATAGACAAGCAAAGGAGGTCAAGAAGAAGAATTCTTTGGCATTGTACCATATTCAATCAGCTCTAGATAAGAGCTTGTTTCCAAGGATTGCAGATGCAAAATCAACCAATGATGCTTGGAAGGCTCTACAAGAGGCTTACCAAGGTAGTGACCAAGTGAAAGTGGTCAAGTTGCAGACCTTGAAGAGAGAGTTTGAGAACTTGAGGATGCAAGAATCTGAAAGTGTAAGTGAATATTGTGTTAGAGTGAAAGATGTGGTTAATAAAATGGCCACTCTTGGAGAAACAATGGAGATGGAAGTTGTTGTGAAGAAAGTGCTAAGAACTCTAACACCAAGATGGAACCATGTTGTCATCATTATTGAAGAAAGTAAAGATTTGACAACATTGGAGTTTGATCATCTTGTTGGTTCTCTTATGTCACATGAAGAAAGACTAAGAGACACCTTTGGTGAAGGTGAAGAGAAGGCTTTTGCCTCAAAGGTAAGAGTCTCAAAGAGTGATGGTGCTAGTACAAGCAACCAAGGGCAAGGACAAGGCAGGAGAAAAAATAGAATGAGGATAAGAGTCTCAAAGAGTGATGGTGCTAGTACAAGCAACCAAGGACAAGGTAGAGGGAAAAATCAGAATTTTTCAAGAGGAAGAGGAGGAAGAAGAGGCGGACCTGCTGCTAGAGGAAGAGGAAGAGGAAGACTTGACAAGAGAAATGTCCAATGCTACTATTGCAAAAGGTATGGACATTTTGAAAAAGAATGTAGAGTAAAAGCTGCAAATGAAACAAAAAGAGTAAATTATGCAAATGAGAATGAGGATGCTTCAAGCAACTTGTTCTTATCCTATGACAAGGCTGAAAAGACTCTTCAAGAGACTTGGTATCTTGATTTTGGTTGTTCCAACCACATGACGGACAACAAGGAGTTGTTTGCTACTATGGATGAGAAATTCAAGTCCAAGATCAAGCTTGGTGATAACAAGTTTTTGGAGGTGACAGCAAAAGGTGTAATGGACATAAATACTAAGGAAGATAAAATAAAATTCATGATATTTATTACACTCTTGATCTTAAGCATAATTTGTTGAGTGTTGGGCAGCTTTGTGAAAAGAATTACATAGTTATTTTTTGATGATAAGCAATGTATCATATATGACAAGAACCATGGGAACAAAGTTGTCACTATTGTTCCCATGTCAAGCAATCAAATGTTTCCTTTGAAGTTTGGAGGTAATGGCAGCAACTTGTCAAATGTTGTTATTGAAGATAAGAGTTGGTTGTGGCATTTGAGGTATGGCCACTTAAACTTTCAAAGTTTGAAGTTGTTGACTTCTCAAGAGCTGGTTTTTGGTTTGCCCAAAGTTGAAGATCACAAAGAAGTTTGTGAAGGTTGTGCCAAAGGCAAGCATGCTAGAGAAAGGTTTCCAAGAGGAAAAGCGTGGAGGGCCCAACATCCACTCCAATTAGTTCATTTTGATATTTGTGGCCCAATGCAAACCAAAAGCTTGGGTAAGTCATCTTATTTTATTACTTTTATTGATGATTTCTCAAGGAAGTGTTGGGTATACTTTTTAAAGAGTAAAGATGAGGCTTTGGATGTTTTCAAGAGGTTTAAAGCCTTTGTAGAAAATGAAAGTGGATATAGAATTAAATGTTTAAGGACTGACCATGGTGGTGAGTATTGTTCAAGGTAGTTTACAGAGTTTTGTGATAAGAATGGGATCAAGAGGTAACTTACAACTGCCTACACACCTCAACAAAATGGGGTGGCTGAAAGAAAGAACCAGACTGTGGTTGAGATGGCAAGAAGTATGCTTCAAACCAAAGGGCTGAGCAATTCTTTTTGGGCTGATGCGGTTGCTACAGCAGTATACATTCTTAATAGGAGTCCCACAAGTGCTCTTGACAAGATGACTCCTTATGAAGCATGGTATGAGAAGAAACCCAATGTTAATCATTTTAAAGTTTTTGGTTGTTTAGCCTATGTTCATGTTGCTGATGAGAAAAGGAAGAAGCTTGATCCAAAAAGTAAGCCTTGCATTTTTGTTGGATATTGTGAAAATAGCAAAGCTTATAGGCTTTACAATCCAAAGACTAATAAAGTGGTGGTTTCTAGAGATGTGATTTTTGATGAAGGGGGAGTATATGGTCATCAAAGAGGCCAAGCTTGTAAGACCATCAATGTTGGTAATGGTAGTGTTGGTGGTGAACAACCCACTAGTGTGCCTACTCCTCCATTAAGTCCTCCAAGCAGTCCTTCAAGTAGTTCTTCAAACAGTCCTAAGGAGAGTTCATCAAGTTCTTCAAGTAATTCATCACCCATTATTTGATCTTATGAAGACTAAGAAAGGGAAGAGAACTCTTCAAGCTCACCCACCAAGTCAAATGCTTGATAGCAATTTTGAAAGGAGGCTTACAAGAGGCCAAGCTCAAGAAGTTGATCAAGTTGTTTCAAGATTGGAAAGGCTGCACATATATGGAGATGATGAAGAAGATCCTAAAGGTGAGTCGGTTAATTATGCTTTGATGTCTCAAGCTGAGTTTGAACCTTCTTGTTTTGAAGATGCTTGTACTAATGATGTGTGGGTGCAAGCAATGCAAGAAGAGATCAATTCCATTCAAAAGAATGATACTTGGGAGCTTGTGAAACTTCCCAATGGTAAGAAATGTGTGGGTTCCAAGTGGGTCTACAAGACCAAGTATAACAGTGATGGCAGTATTGAAAGACATAAGGCTAGACTTGTTGCTAAAGGATTCACACAAAGGTATGGAATTGATTATGAAGAAACATTTGCACCTGTAGCAAGGCAAGAAACAATCAGAATGGTTATTGCTTTGGCAGCCCAAAGGAGATGGAGTGTGCATCACTTGGATGTGAAAAGTGCCTTCTTGAATGGGTACTTAGAAGAAGAAGTGTATGTACAACAGCCGCAAGGTTTTGAGGTTAAAGGAAAAGAAGACTATGTATACAAGTTGAAGAAGGCCTTGTATGGCCTCAAGCAAGCACCAAGGGCTTGGTATGCCCGGATAGATGGATACTTACATCAAAGTGGCTTTAAAAGGAGCAAGAGTGAGCCTACCCTCTACTCCAAGAAAGAAGGTAATGATATTCTTCTTGTATGTTTGTATGTAGATGATCTGATTTATATAGGCAGCAGCTCAAAAATGAAAGATGAATTCAAAAATGCTATGATGAATGAGTTTGAAATGAAAGATTTGGGGTTGATGCATTACTTCCTTGGAATGGAGGTTCATCAACGTGAAGATGAAATTTTTATTTGCCAAACAAAGTATGCTAAAGATATGTTGAAGAAGTTTTGTATGGACAAATGTAAACCAGTTCCCACTCTGATTGCTCATGGAGTAGTGTTGTGCAAGGACAATGGAGCTGAGAAAGTAAATGTGACAGGTTATAGGAACATTGTGGGAAGTTTGATGTTTCTCACTAACACTAGACCAGACATTGCTTATGTTGTTTCTCTTGTTTCAAGGTACATGAATGAACCATCTCAAATTCATTTGAAGGCTGCCAAGAGAATCTTGAGGTATGTGAAAGGTACTCTTGATTTTGGCATTCATTATTATGCAACTAAGAAGATGGAGCTTGTTGGTTTTAGTGATTCTGACTGGGGCGGCAGCTTGGATGACCAGAAGTCTACTTCTGGCAATTGTTTTTCTCTTGGTTCTGGACTGATCACATGGAGCTCAAAGAAGCAAGGATCAATTGCTCTTTCCTCCATAGAAGCTGAGTATATTGCAGTCACTTCAGCTAGTGCACAAGCCTTGTGGCTTAGGAAGGTATTGGAGGAGATTTTTGAGAAGCAATGTCATCCTACAATCATTTTTTGTGATAATATGGGTACAATTCAATTGGCAAAGAATCCCATCCATCATAGCAGGTCTAAACACTTTGATTTGAAGTATCATTTTATCAGGGATATGGTACAAAAGAAAAAAATAGAGTTGAAGTATTGTAGCACTCAAGAGCAGCTTGTTGATGTGTTCACAAAAGGAGTTGCCAAAGCTCAGTTCTTAAAACTTAGAGACAGTCTTGTGAGACCTCTCAGCATCAAGGAGGAGAATGTTGGGAATATGATGCTGAGCAAAACTCAGCTATGAAAATGTTGGGAATATGCTGAGCAAAACTCATAGCTATGAAAATGTTGGAAGTGTGATGCTCTAAGCTTGTAATTGCAGCTATACATATTCTCAATTGAACTTGTAACTGCAACTGTATAGATTCCTAGTTGATCTTATAACTGTAGTTGTGCAAATTCCTAGTTGAGTTTGTTATAGGAGCTATACATATTCCAATTGAGTTTGTAACTACAACTATGTAAATTCTCAGCTGAGCTTATAACAACATTGTACATGTTCTAGCTAAGTTTATAATTGCAACTATGCATATTTCCAACCAAGTTTGTAACTGCAACTATGCATTTTTCATAGGTGTGCTTGTAATCATAGGGAAGAATTGATTTTGTTTGTGATATAAAAAAAAATCAAAATACTCTTGCTATGTTATTTTTTTGAGATGTGAAAAAAAATTGTGCAAATTCTGCATTAAAAATTTATGTTTTTTTTAGTAAAAGTGCTACAATTTTCACAATTACTAGGTCCACTAACACTATTAACTTTAAAAGGTTTCACTATTATTGGGATCTTTGCGTCAACTTGTGATGGCTCTTATGACTTCACTTACATGTTTTTGTATATTAGTAGAAGACAATATAGTCGTTAATGAGGTATTCTAGCGTCCAAAGCAACCATAACATATCTTCTCTCTCTCTCTCTCTCTCTCTCTCTCTCTCTCTCTCTCTATATATATATATATATATATATATATATATATACACACACACACAATACTTCCATATTTTTTTTTTTTAAAGTTAGGTTTTGAAAGGGTTACCTTTCCCTTTTACATGGACTTAGTCATATCAAACTATTTGGAGCTACCGAGATTTGAACCTTGTGTTAGTAAAAACTTCTGATTTTATACGTACAAGCAAAAAACACAATAACAGAGAACAAAATAGTAACACAAATAACACAAAGATTTTACGTGGAAACCTGCAATGTGCAGGAAAACCACAGGACAATGGCAACTTATTTTATTGATTTCAGCAAACTTTACATTCTCAACATGCACATCCAAGGGATCATTCCCCTTTTATAGAGCAGAAAAGGAAGACACCGAAACTGTTCATTTTTCTCCCAAAGGAAGCCTTCGAAAAACTGTTCTTTTTCACTCCCAAGGAAAAGCGTTTGAAATTATTCATCTTCTGCACCCAGACGTCTGACACAAACTGTTGCCTAGACGTCTGGCCTTAGACGTCTAGCAGTGTTAGACGTCAACGTCTAGGTTTCGTCTAGCAACCTAGACATCTAACAGTGTTGCCTAGACGTTTGTTGCCTAGACGTCTAACAACAGCCTCTACTAGCTAAAACCCTGCATAGTGACTTCACATCCTAACATTCTCCCACTTGAAGTCAGTATACATGAATTCTTTTTACTAATGTTTTTCATTCAGTGCCAATTGCCCAATGCTGCCCTTGTTATATTTTCAGCAAACCCAGAGAAGTTTTGCACCACTCAAACTTCTCTGTCTTGACTGACTTTGTAAGCATGTATGCAGGATTCACTTCAGTGTTGATTTTATGCAACAAGATCCTACCTTCTTCCACCACATTTCTTATAAAGTGGTACTTGACATCAATGTGTTTCATGTGATCATGGAATGTTGGGTTCTTCACTAGCTGAATAGCAGTTTGGCTATCACAATGCAACGTAATTTTCTCCTGAATTATCTTGAAGTCACCCAACAGTCGCTCTTGCCAAATTACCTCTTTGTTGGCCTGATTTGCTGCAATATATTTTGCTTCAGTGGTTGATAAAGCCACCACAGACTGCAACTTAGAATCCTAACTCACAGCTCCACCAGCAAGAGTGAAAGTATATCCTGTAATGGAATTTCTCCCATCTCTATCTCCACCATAATCAGAATCCACAAAACCTTTAACTTGCAAATTTGTCGATTCATAGTAAATAACAGCATTTGAAGTGCCTCTTAAATGTTTGAATATCCACTTCATCGCATTCTAATGCTCCTTATCAGGATTTGCCATGTACCGACTGACTACTCCCACTGCTTGGGCAATATCCAGTCTGGTGCTCACCATGACATACATGAGGTTTCCTACTGCTGATAAATACGGTACACGAGACATGCTTGTCTTCTCTACTTTTGTTCTAGGACACTATTTGGAAGATAATTTAAAGTGTGAAATAAGTGGAGTAGTAACTGGTTTTGCATTCTGGATATTGAAGTGTTGCAGAATCTTCTCTAAATATGACTTTTGACTTAACCATATCTTTCTTCCTTTTCTGTCCCTATGTATCTTCATCCCTAAAATTTAGTTTGCTGCTCCTAAATCCTTCATTTCAAATTTCCTAGCCAACTGAGTCTTAAGTTCAATAATTTTCTTCATGTTGGGACTTGCAACCAGTATATCATCAACATACAACAACAAAACAATAAAATTGTCATCAAACCTCTTATCGTATCCACAATGGTCAGTGTCACTCCTGCTGAAACCTTGGCTCTTTATGAAGGTGTCAATTTTTTTGTACCACATCCTTGGTGCCTGTTTCAACCCATACAGTGATTTCTTCAGTCTACAAACCAAATGCTCTTTACCTCTTTCTTCATAGCCCTCAAGTTGATCCATATAAATCTCCTCCTCGAGATCACCATGCAGAAAATCAATCTTTACATCAAGCTGCTCCAGTTCTAAATCCTGTGTCACTACAAGCGCAAGTAAAACTTTAACAATAATCATCTTCACAACTGGAGAGAAAATTTCATTAAAATCAATACCTAACTTTTGCACATAGCCTTTTTCCACCAAGCGAACTTTATAGTGTTCCAACAACCCATCATTGTTCTTTACTTTGTACACCCACTTGTTTCCAACAGTCTTTCTTCCAGGTGGAAGATCCACAAGTTGCCACGTTTTATTTTTGCTAAGTGCCTCGATTTCCTCCTCCATGGATTTCCTCCACTTTTTTGCATTCTCAGACTCTCTAGCTTCCTGAAATGAACTAGGCTTACCATCATTAGAGGACTGATAAACATGAAAATACCTTTTCGAATAATTTTGTGGACGTGTAGATCTTCTAACCCAATGATCTATCGATTGTGGCTCTTGGTCTTGTGATCATTGTGACTGGTCTACTTGTTCTACTTGTTGTTCTGTATGTTGATCAAAACTTTAGCATGTTGATTTTCATATTCATCTTCATTCATATCTACTTCAATTGGTACAACATTAGGAGTTTGTTGTACCTCCTTCCTTTGCATGGATTTTTCATCAACAATAACATCTCGGCTAATAATTACCTTGTGGGCAGTAGGATCCCACAATCTATACCCCTTCATTGTATCTTCATAGTCGAGAAAAACACATTTGCTTGACTTTGGATCAAGTTTGGACCTTTTTTCCTTAGGCACATGGGCAAACGCATCACAACCAAAGGTACGCAAATGAGAGTAATCAACTGGCTTACAACACGAAACCTCCTCCGAAATTTGTCCATCCAACGCAGTTGTAGGTGACCTGTTAATAATATAAACAATTGTATTAACAGCCTCTGCCCATAACTTTTTATCCAACATGGAACCGTTGAGCATGCTTCTTGCACGTTCCATGATTGTGCGGTTCATCCGCTTAGCCACACCTTTTGCTGTGGAGTATATGGTATAGTCTTCTGGTGCTTAATTCCTTCCTGCATACAAAATTTATCAAATTCCTTGGACCAATATTCACCCCCATTATCTGAACTGAGACATAAAATCGACTTGCCCAAACTCTTATCTACTCGTGCTTTGAACTCTTTAAATTTCTGCAAAGCTCCCAACTTCTTCAGAAAATAAACCCACACTCTCCTAGAATAATCATCTATAAAAGTCAAAAAATAGATGACACCATTCAACGATTGAGTGATGATTGGTTCAAATATATCTGAATGTATAAGTTGCAGAAAATTAGAACTTTTATCAGGGCTTGCAGTAAACCAAACCCTCTTTTGTTTACCAAAAATACAGTGCTCACATAAGTCTAAATTACAAGACTTAATCCCAAAAAGCATACCTCTGTCATGCAGAATTTTCAGACCTTTTTCACTCATATGGCTTAGGCGTTGATGCCATAACACTACTACATCCTGAATATAAGTTGTTCCATGCTTTGTCACCGTAAGGTCCCATAAGATTCTCTTTTTGCTACTACAAGAGCTCCTCTAGTAATTTTGCAGTAGTTGTTACCGAAAGTGACAGGGGTGATGATCATCCTTTAGAAATTATGGGAAGAGGGGACATAAGGATTAGGCTGGACAATGGTACAGAAAGGATGTTATGTGATGTGCAATATGTGCCCGATTTACGGAAGAATTTGCAACAGTTGTTACCGAAAGTGACAGAATACCCTAGCTTATCCATCATCTTGATTGAAAGCAAATTCTTTCGCAAATCGAGCACATATCGCACATCACATAACATCCTTTCTGTACCATCATCCAGCTTAATCCTTATGTCCCCTCTTCCCACAATTTCTAAAGGATGATCATCACCCAAGTAGACCATTCCACCACAAAGATGGCTAATATTTGTCAAACCAATCTATGTTTGAAGACATGTGGAAAGATGCATCTGAGTCCAAAACCCAGGTATATAAAACAAATTTATTGTTACTGATACAAAAAGCTTCACATGTTGCCATCTCTCCTAAATCTATTGTACTGGCCTCAGCTGATGGCTGATTTTGCTTTTCACCATTCTTTAATTGCCAACAGTCATTCTTTGAGTGCCCTGGCTTTCCACAATGCCAGCACTTCCCTTTCTTACGTCCTTTAGACTTAGAAATGGATTGTGATCTACCTTGTTTACTCCTCTCAAAAGATCGACCTCTCACATTGGTTGAGGGTTCTAGAGAGATTTTTCATCATAGCGGCTACCACATCATCAAATTTTAGAGTTCCTGATGAAGCATTATTGATGGTCATCACCATATGATCCCAGGTGTCCGGGAGGGAACAAAGTAGGGTGATAGCTCTATCCTCATCCTCCATCTTCACACTGACTGAAACCAGTTTACCGATAAGAGTATTACACACATTCAAATGATCTGCCACGAATGAACTTTCCTTCATCCTCAAGCTATGAAGCTGTTTTTTTAGAAAAACCTTATTTGTTGCTGATTTTGTTTCATACAACTTTTCAAGCTTCTGCCAGAGGGCTCCCATGGTCTTCTCTTTAGCTACATTGAACAAGACAGTTTCCTAGACAGATACGGATTGTAGAAACCACCTTCCTATCCAACGTTGCTCATTCCTTATTTTTCATGTTGCTTGGTTTACTCGCAATCCCTTTCAAGGCTAAAGCTTGTCATTCTAAACCAACAAATCCTCTACCTTCATCTTCCATAGAGCGAAGTTCCTACCATCAAATTTCTCAATCTCGAACTTGGTTACACCTCGTCATTGTTTCAGCTCCCACTCGCACAAACCCTTAGGCTCTAATACTAGATGTTAGTAAAAAATTCATATTTTATACCTGCAAGCAAAACAACACAAGTAACACAAATTTTACGTGGAAACCTGCAATGTGCAGAAAAACCACGAGGCAGTGACAACTTCTTATTTTATTGATTTCAGCAAACTTTACATTCTCAACAACATGCACATCCAAGGGATCATTCCCCTTTTATAGAGTAGAAAAGGAAGACACCGAAATTGTTCGTTTCCACTCCCAAAGAAAAGCTGAAATTGTTCGTCTTCTACATCCAAACGCGTGACACAAACTGTTGCCTAGACGTTTGGCCTAGACGTTCGTTGTCTAGATGTCTAGCAGTGCTGCCTAGATGGCTAGCTCTGTTGGCTAGACGTCTAGCAGCAGCCTCTGCTGGCTAAAACCCTGCATAGTGACTTCACCTCCTAACACCTTGGTGTAGGCTACATCAACTATTTGACCCATCCGTTGAACCAAGGACCTGTCGGCAAAATGTTAAGGTAAAACACAAATTTTTATGAGGGGTCCCAATCCCCTCCTATCAAGGTTTAAACTTGAGTCTCCTAGATAAAAACCCAATAACTTACCACTACGGTAACCCTCCAAAGACACAATACTTGCCATCTTCCATCAATGATTTTATTTTCCATTGTATATTAATTTATATAAAAATATTTTATAGAATTGTGAGAGAGATTGTCCTCACTAAAGTTAGAAAACTCAAACTTGGTAAACTCTTGACAGCCCAAATTTTTACTGTGACTTAATTTGACAAAACAATTAAAAAATATGTCCTATAAAAAACATTTCCAATTTGACAAAACAATTAAAAAATATGTCCTATAAAAAACATTTCCAATTTGACAAAACAATTAAAAAATATGTCCTATAAAAAACATTTCCAATTGGAAATAGTCTGGTAATACTCCCTCTCTATACATATATATATATGGGAAATTTGTTATTAGATGCATATAGATGAGTTTTTCATGATTACTCACAAGTTTTTAGGGAAGTACTTGCCAAAACTCCAGGTTACTCACAGCATATGTACTCAAAATTAATCAGCAAGTTTTTTAAGTATGGCCATTGTACCTCTCCTTGTAAAATTGAAGTATTGTGTTACTTAAATCTCTTATTTAGTTCTAATTATCAGTACTGTTCTTTTCATGTGTATGAATGGTTTTAAGTTTCCTTCTACAATTACAGTTTAAAAATCATTAGCATGAATATGTTATAACATATCAAATTTAACAATTCCATCTATGCTCCACTGAATTGTTCTTGAATCTGAATCATTGGCACTTCAATCAATCTATTGATTTGGCAATCAAAGAAATGATCCTTAAGATTGAAAAGCAATGGACGTCAAATTCCTAAAGAGCATCCTTGAAAAGTTTACACGTAGATCAGTGTCTGCAAATGGACATGTTTGTGGTCCAATGGCAGAGATGCTGCCAAGCGCTATGATATACAAGACCATTTTCCACTCCTAATTGTAGTTGAGACAAGCAGGCTACGATGTGATGCATGATGCAATACTTCTTGTTTACGCATATGCCAAACTGTGCTCACACCACATGATGCTTTTTCTTGATATGATAACATTTCCAATTGGAAATAGTCTGGTAATAAATTGACCTACAAAGAACATGTCATGAAGATCGACTACAGAAGCACAAGTAAATCATCACAACATGAGAAGTATGGCTGAAATTTAGATGTGATCATAGTACTTCTCAAGTTAGAAATCATATTTTCAATTTCAAGAAGCAGCTTTCTGCAAATTCATTTTACAATACACAAATTTGAGGGCATAATTTTTCTGCTCGTTATCCCAACTTATCTTTTTCAATAACCCCCACTTCAGAGACTAAAATGTAAGCCTCTCTGATGTACAAGAAAACAAAATCTCAATAATTGCTGATGGCATGTGCCTCTTTTGCATTGTACATAGGGGTTCTCTTTTCTGAAAGATTGCAGCAGGATCCCAGACAAAAGATTTGTAGCTCCACCAACATGCAGCAACCACCCCATAGCTGTAAGACAAACAAAATATAAAATCTTTAAAACATGGATGTTATGTACAATTAATCTACAAAGAAAGCAAGCCATCAAAGCTGAAAGAAATCTACTGGTACAAAGATATTAGGTAGAAATACTAGGAAGATGCCATGCCTTTGCTACTTGGTCCTGGAGAAGTCTAGTGGCCTGTAAACCATCAACAACAGGAACTAGTCCATAAATTTGTATGCTTACAGAAATATGTACATGTTTGCATTTCTAAGCAGTTTGCCTCTCCCTTTTGTTATTGCCAACTTCTGGAGGAGCTGGCTTCTTGTATTTTCCAAGGGACTTTTGCCTGTATTTACCTTGCATGCGATCCCGTTTTTCCTTGTTCTTCCTCTTTTTCAACTTCTTTAAACGGTAGCGCTGCTGACTTTCTCTTTCATACATACCTTGCCAAAATATTTCTCCAGTGGAAGGCCATAGCCATTTTTTTGCAGGGTGGTCATAATCAACTTCTTCAGCTAGATCCTCGTCCATGGCCTTCAGTTGATCAAAACTGAACCATTTTACCCACATTTTACCTTTTCGACTTTCAAGACTGTGTTGCTCTTGCATTAGACCTGTTTGTGGATCCACATAAACCATCTCCCGTGCACTGTGATATGCCCACACATTTACAAGCAATTCCAGAAGCCTGCAATAGCAGTGCCGTTGCTGGAAAAAGGATTGAACTGCCATCAAAATAATATTCTTTGGACAAAATAAGCTTCTTGCATCCTAACATTGCATAGCATGGTTACTGCTAGTAAAGGACAAAAAGCATGCATATCATAAAATTTCTGAGATTTTTTTGAAAATAGAGAGAGGTTACATAGCAATTAAAGCTAAAAATGATGTGCAAGTTCCAAAAAGTACCTCCATTTTTGAGATGCTCAAGCAGCATGTACCATTACTTTTATCCTTTTCATAATATTGTGTGTCTAAAGAATCCACAAACATTCTGCAATCAAGGACAACTCAATAGTAAGAACCAGTGAATGAATTACAACTAAAATCACTCACTGAAACATGGGATATACTATCATGATTGTAGCATACCTTGCAAACATAACCAACTCCAGAAAAGATGAAGTTGGCATTGCCCAACTATGCAGACCTGACCAGAAGTCCCCATCAAAGGGCATAGGTGGAAGTCCAGTCCATCTCTCAGGCAGGTTGTACATTCTTTTGAATGCATTAGTGAACACAGATCTTCAAAATTTCAAACATAACTCGTCAGTATAATAGCTTGCACCATATTGAAATATCCAAGAACAACGTATATTTGCATTTTTACCATTAGTTATAATTTCATTTGCATGACTAAATACAACCGTTTACAAAGCCAAAGCCAATACCAAGATGACTTTCCTTTTTTGCTCTTCCGAAAATACCAGAATGAATGGAGACATTTTTTAACAAAATGATTAATAATTTCTTACAAAAATATACAATAGTGTAATAGTTATCAATGCCTGGTCTGCAATTTTCATTTTGAGCCAGGGTTGCTTGCATATGGCAATTAAGGCAAAAAACAATTCTGCTGCTTTCCAAATGATTTGTTGCTGTTTAAGCCTCCTGATATAAGAAAGGAAATTAATCTAAAAAAAAGAGAGAAATATTTTAGCAAGATTCTTGAACACCATGGGAATGCTATAGGGTTTAATAATGATCCATGCAAGGTTAAGGATAATATTGTTTAATATCCTATATGTTAAATGAAATTACTGGAGTTGTACTATAATAATCGAAGATTAGAAATGCTCAAAGAGGGGAAACCTCCATTAGGTAATGTCATTTGCAATAGACTTGAAGAATGGAATCTGTTTCTGGTTGACACATGTACTTTTGATCGAGAAAACAAATTACATTTGTCTCATGCTTAATAGAAGAATACTTTGTGATTGTGAAGAGACAATTGAGGGCCAGGGGACACATCACAGGTGGCCTGTGCATCCCCACAGCCTTCAAGGTTCCAAACTGCCTTTGAGACAAATCCAAATAAGATAAGCCAATCCCTCCTGTAGGGAAAATAAATGAGAGACTATTGGGCTTTTATTATTCACAAAATTGGGGTGACTCCTGCAGTGATTATGTGTAATTCCAAGGACACCATTATCACCTTCCTGTGTTGACTAAGGTATATCCCTGCTACAAATTGCAGTCAAGCTTTGAACTCAGGTATTCTAATAAATGCTGGTTAGCTGTTGATCCCTGAACTTCAAAATCACAAAACTTTGACTAGCAGCTTAAACAAGGTCATGGAGATATGATTGATGGTTCATCCATTGGCATCCTTTTAATAAATCATCATTTTCTACCACCTATCCTTTGGAAAAACTGATTTCCACTGCAGCACTTGAATGTGAAACAGGGAAAAGTAGCAGAGGCCTCTTTTGCCAGCTGTCCACCTGCTATGACATTTTAATGTGATTCAACCTCCACGCTGTCAACCTACATATGACTTTTTAGTATGTTTTATTTTCATTAAAATATCCTATCACAAGTTTTTATCTTATACACTTGTAAAAATGCATAAGTTTTTAAATAGTAACTTCTTTTTGGTAAGAAGGGGGCAGATTTTAGTTTATGGCTTGGCCAGGACAACTGACTTAGAAGTCGAGCACCTATCACTCACACACATTGGGCCTCTATGCCCATCAAGACTTGAACTTGAGCCTTCTCTATGGAAGACGACCCATCTCAACCACTCGAGCTTAACTCAGCAGACAAAATATGTTAACACTAGACAGAGCTCATAGAGAACATGAGGGTGGGTTTAGATCCATAATATGAGTTCACTCAACTCTAGGTCTATGGCCGCTCAACCCTAGGTTCATGCATTGTCATAAGTTCGATCTCTACCTTCACTTGTCCTCAAAGCTCTACAAGGTGCCCATCAATGGGATTGGCACCTTGGCTTACAGTGTGAAATGACTTGCTTTCCACCGCTTGCCCCAACCCTATTGGATGAGTAACTGAGATAAAGCTCTTGATACATCAAAATATACTTAATACGAGATTTTCTTAAGAAAAGTGGATTTCTTTTGTCCTCAAGTTGAAGCAGCTGATGACCAACTTCAAAAAATCCCTATATTCTTCATGTATTTAAATAGAAAATAGTTCATGAAATTTGCTCAGATATATAGATTTCCAAGAATAGTTGGATAAATTAGAAAAGATGTTCTTTTTTACCATCTGTTCAATGTATCTCGATTGATTTCACTGTAGGTTCTCCTTTGAACAAGTTATACAGCAGTACATTCTTATATGCTTTGTTATTTTCTATGTTTGTGATTAGCTCAGTATACATTTTGTTACACACTCCCCTGAGTCATTGATATAAGCAAGCAGCTAGAAATAAATTTCAAACTACAAAAAAACAAAGGAAGGACTGGAGTCATAAATCTGATTCCATTCAGTAACATAACTTCATTACATACATAATGGCCTTTTAATAGTGAAAAGGCCTTTGCATGGAATTGCCACCTATAGTGATGGTCAATTCTCTAGAGAGAAGATGTGTTATTTCCTGAATGAAAGTCACTCACTGCTTGGACAAAGCTGCATATGCAGAAATTCATGAAGTGCACACACTCTTTACCCTGTCTGATGAGCACAAGTTAAATATTAATATCCTGAACCTGTAGCTGTCCAGGATTTCTTCCTTGATTAAAGAGGAAATTATCCCCAATTTCTTTTATAGTGGGAAAATTGCTCAACAAATTTTTTATATAAAATTCGCCTGAACAGAAGGCAAGCTGGTTTCATTTATTTCCATCTAAATGCACAGTGATCTCTCTGAATCTGATAGTTAAGTTATGGCATCAGTAAGTATATATGAAATTGAAAATCCAAAATGTGTTCTATGGATGTAAAATCTGACCTCCAACTTCCAGACATGGTGGCTTATACAGCTTGAGATTGCTGAATGAAGACGCCTCGGTGACCTTCTTAAGAGGAAGAATAAGCCATGTACATCATTTGCTTGCAGACAGAACCATTTACACAAAGTTGCTTTGTGTTATTGCATTCAGTTTCAATGTGATAATCTGGAAAAGGCATAAATACATTTTTGTGGGAAGCTGCAAAGATAAGTTTCAAATACGGATTGGATCCATTGACCACCTTATTATTAGAATACAAGATTTTCAGTGCCCTCTAGGGTTTATTTTATGGGTCATCATGTTGAGCCATTTCATCGTATGGAACCCATGGATCACCAACTTGTGGTGTCTTGGGATCCATGATTTACGGTATATAAGGACATTAGTATGAACCAATTTTTGGGTGCTCTTTACTCTTTTAATCCCTTCTATAGAATTCTCAGTATTACCTGGCATCTCTTGATACCACCTCATATGTTTATGTACTTTGTGTTTCAACAATTTTTTGCTTTGCATGGAGTTTACATTCAATTAATAATTGGAATACGTTAAAAATCCAATTTGGTATCAAAGAATAAGGTGTGAATTTTTAGCTCCGGATGTCTGTTTTAGCAGGATTACCAATTATGACATGTAAGTCTGCCAAATACCAGGATAGACAAACAGCCATCATCTATGACAGACCCTACTCTGATGTGTAATAAGAACAATTGTGGCGAGTTCAAACATATTGCAAGGAATTGTCATTTCAAAAAAAGAATGACGGCCGAAAAAATTACAGTTATTAACATTGACATATGGGAGGATAGTCTACAACAGGGAAGTAAAAGAACTATTACAATAGTCATATGACAAAGCACTTTTTATTACCATTGCTTTTCATGCACATGTCTCGAGAAAGAATGGGTTGTTAATTCTAGATGCTCGCGTCATATAGCTAAAAATAGGTCAATATTCTTTTCATTTGATGAAGTTAAAGAGGATAAGATTCCTAAAACAAAGACTATTGTCCTTGATATCAAAGGTTCTAATGATGCCAAACATTGGAATGGGGTTATTAAGGATGTTTGTCATGTTTCTCAACTGCCATAATTTGAGATCCTATCTCAAATCACTTAATGCAAGGAAAAGGCAGCATTTTGGTTTGAAATATTCATGACCAAGGATATTGGGAACAAATACCTTGTACAGATTTCTGGCATACTTGATCTAAAGGACATTATGTATAATATGCAAAGCTTAGTTGAGAAACTTGGACTCGGCAAAAAAAAAAAAAAAGGAGAAAAACTCGGTAAAAAAACACACAAGAAAATGCATATTTTCATTGGAAAAACGTTTTTTTCTTTCATGCATATCACAATCAATAAACATTATAGAAATCCAAAATTAATATTGTAAGTGATACAAGCTTAAACTACATATGAAAGTGACAAAACACACTTCAATTAATGAAATTTTAATGCATCCAAAATTCAAATATTCTTGTATTGCTTATAAATTATAATATAAAAAGGTACAAATTACAAAATGTTATGACAATGCCTCAATATCTTGCAATGCCTTTGCCCTTTGCCCTAGCAGAAGCTCTAGTCTCTCTTTGTGGCTGTGCCCATGCCTCTTCCTATGCCTTGGCTGCTAACTCCTCCACCACGCTTTCAAAATCATCCATGGAAAAGAGAGTTTCTTGCTGCTGCTACTGCTCTGGCTCTGTGATCCATTCAGACGATGGATCAATCTCATCTAGGTCAATGGCTTTGTAACTTGTTGCTGCAATTTGTTTTATGGTGGAGGCAAAGGTTGTAATCAACAAAAACAAGATATTGTCTATGAGGCACAAGAAGAGGTGGTGGAGGAGCAGCCTCAGCCTCAGAAGCAATCAATGAAGATCATATCTCCTCGAAATCCATCTGCTCAATGTGAGGGCCGCTTTGGAAGTGGTGGTAGTGGAGGAAAGTCACATCCACCTAAGTAGTCTATGCATTGGGGCAATGTGCAACAGGAAGGACAGCTTACATAGAAGTCTCAAAAGGCAAATCCACAAGTGCAGGTAACTCCACCAATGCAAAAGAAGTTAATGGGTACAACAACACATGCTACAACATTAATGACTGCATAGGTTGTTGCACAAGAAATCACGCAGGAGATTGTCGTGGTGTAACTAGTGGGGCTGCATGAGTTGGTGCGAGTGCGCAGGAGGAGATGGAGGGGCGACAGAAAGAAGCGCTTGCAAAGTAAGCACAACCAGTTGGCAAGGAAGTTGCATAGGAGAGTTGAGTGGTTCATCCACAAGCAGAAACCATCATGATATAGCCAAAAAGAGATCAACGTCAAAATTAGTGTGATAGGGAGAAGATCAATAACTTGGCACAAAAGATAGTGAACGCTGGCACTGCTTTGGAGGCAATGGAGACAGTTCCTGAGCACACTATGGTTGAGATGGACCCACCTAGATTTGGATTTGACTTGAGGACAATTGGATTGGGAACACATTTAAACCTTTGCTCGAAATGGAGTCGGAGCATGCTACCATAACCAGCACCAATGCAGAAGCAAAGATAGAAACATTGATAAGCCCCATTGATTTCGATGTTGATGAGATTTTTAAAACCCCATGGCACAAGTATGGCAAAGGAGTGCAGTTCACATCTTCCCCTTGCTTTGGGGGACATAACAATGGATGTGCCAATGCAGATTGAGCATAAGAGTGTTGTTCCTGCCAAGGAAGAACCAGTGCCAGAGGTAATGGAGGGTGGTGAGCCAAGTAACAATCCACTGGAGGAGGACTTCCAGATGGACAGGCTTGAAGAGTAGTCACTTTACAGGAAGAAGCACGGAAAGCGACCAAAGGGGATCCTCAGGAGGATGAAGAGGAGGATGAGGAGACTCCAGGGGATGAGCAAGACAATGAGGAGATGAAGACGCTCTAGGGGATGAGTAGGCCAATGAGGATGTTGATTGGGAGAGTGATACTAGTAAATTAGTAATCACATTTTGCTCAAGTATCCAAAATTGAGCAGACCACTTGTGCATGGTGAGATGATTGAAAAAAATTTAAAAAACATTTTTGATTGTCTCGTGGGAGCCATGAATAAGATTGAAGGGGAGTTTGAGTCTAGTGCCATTGGGCAATAGCAGATTTGGACACTCAAAATGGAGAGCAAGGTTATTAGGCTAACAAATTGGTCTAGGGATGAGGCAAGGATGACGTAGTTAGCTCAATATGCATAGATACAGCCATGGGAGATGGCAGATGGCAGCATTGACACCATGGTTGGACTGACAAAATTTCCTGAGGGTGCATGAGTATTACCATCACCCTCCTTGGATTTATATTTCAGAGAAGAAATTTAAGACTTACCCTACTCTGATGGTGAAGAAGTTCAAGTTGGCACCTAAGATGGAACCCACATATGCCAATCTAAACTACTTGGCTTACTTCATCCAGTGTTTGACTGGAGGGCTGCAAACATTTCATGACATGACTGGGAGTTCAAGTTTAATGGCCAAGCAACAAGCAGCCCATGTGAAGGAATTGGAAGAGAAAACTTTGGCAGTTGAAGAAGAAAGTTGAATCTGAGCTGGAATTGTGCAAGCAAGAGATGGAAATGCTATAGAAAGGGCAATGGGGGCATGTGCAGCAGTTGGAGCAGAAAAAGAAAAAAAAATATCAGTACATAGCATTGCAAGATTGATTAGTTGGCTAAATCTCAAGAAGAGATTTCAGTACTTAAGAGAAGCAACATGAAGGAGACATCCAACCAGGAGCTATAGAAAGCTAATCAGGAGTTGAGTACACATGTTCATCATCTTGGTGTCTAGTGGACATGATATGTGAACTATGCCGACAGGTTGACGACGAAGATGTGTTTTGAGGCACAACTCCATGGGATGGGTGTAGAACCTATTCAAATTCCCACATATCCTTTTGTTTAGTAGTTGGTTCCTCCTCATGTAGAGCATCCAAGTCCCAAGGGAAAGCAGACACAGTTGACAAGGAAGTCAATTGGTTTAGAAGGGAGGGTAGATGTAGGTGGCAATTCTGTGGTAGCGACACCTCGAGCTTAAGTTGGATGTTGGATATGTACAGGTCATCAATACACAACGATATATTTGGTGTTATATACACGTTTATTTTTTGTTGTGTGAGACATAGTTGGGGTTAGCGAATAGGTACGAGAGATTGGTTTTGTAGTTGTGTAACTACCTCCCCATGTTGAATTTGTTACATAAACACCCCTAAATTCATTGTTTGGGTATCGCTCACCTCATGTATGTGTTGATCTCATAATGTTGTATTGATCATGTTGCATATATCAATGGAAGTGTGGTGGCGTTCTTGCTGGTAATTCAATTCAATCTATTTCTATGATTCCTTTTATTGCGAATGTTTATGATTGTTGTGATAAATGTGCATTGTTGTTTTGATACTTTCCTATACATTCAATTTAGGAATAGTAATAACCTAAAATTTACTACAAAATCAAGCTACATGTGTAAAGAAACTAGGGTAAACTACACTAAAGTAAAACAATTGCATGACATCAAATTACAACCCTGAGGGTGGGACCTAAAAATGGGAAAAACATAACTTGCTGAAAGTAATGATGAAGAAAATAGAAAGCCATAAATCAAGATAAAAGAGAGATAAAAACAGAGCTCAAGTGGATCCAAGCACCAACCCTAATTTGAAGTAAAGTAGTTTTTAACGTCCACGAGGCCATAGGCCATATGGGACAATGTGGTTATCCAAGCGTCTCCACTCATACAAGAGCATGGTGTACAATCCTAGTCCCTTTCATATTCAAACCTTGGACCTCCTACTATTCTGGCCAATACAAGATCTAATCATGCTCTTAAAAGAATTGCCAAGACCAAGAGGGCCTGATTGGATAATCCTGGGAGGATATAGTCCAATCCCTCAAGACTCTCCTTACGTCCATTGCTGGAGGAACCAAGGGAAGAAGATAAAAAAACTAGTGAGTTGCATCTATCTACCACTCCTATGTAAAGAGTGACCAAAACCCGACACTAGAGAGCTGCAAACCTGTCCTGTCGCAGGCAAGAAGAAGAAAGCATCGAAGCCCTAGTAGTGACTCTTGTATTGGACAAGTGTCAAGGACAAATAGATCTGTCATTAACATTCTAGAGAGTTGTAGCTTCAAATGAATGCTTGTTACTCTCAATAACAGACAGGGTGAAAGAATGAGGTGATTAGTCAAGTGGTAGTCAATCTCCCCTATATTACCTAATATCGAAGAATGATAGCTTCGAGAAGGTGTGGAGGCAAGCATCTTTGATTAGCTAAAATAAGTGTCAAGCAACCCGCTTGAGTTCCTATAACGAATAATGTGGGTCTGCCTAGCGTGGCGGCAAGGCATTGGATTATTAAGGAATAGTATAAACTCTATACCATGTTCCATGGGGATTCATCCTTGGAATTTGGGATCATCTCGAAGATGCATCCTGCCATCCCAAAAAGGCATCTTGTTATCCCAAAAAGGCGTCCTACCGTCCTGAAACACGTACCGCCGTCCCAAAAATCCGTCCCACTTTCCCTATTCCAGAATCCCATGGAACATTGACTCTATGAAAATAATATAATGAGAATAAAGAGAAAGTTCTAACTGCAAGCAAACAAACCAGAACTCGCTTAGCACTACTGCAATTCCATATTCACATCCTTAGTGTTTGAACCAGACAAATAATCAGAAACTGGTATATATGACATTTATGTAAATATTTGAATGGTTTCTAATGTACCTGCAGTTCCCTGCATTAATAGCATCACAAAATGACCAGAAATCTTGCTGTTTAAAGGCAGTTCCTTGTGTAGTATGTCTGACATCTGTGTCCATCCGTACCCAGAAGTACACAGCATTTCCATGCCTGCCTGATGTAACTGCTTCTATCAATTTTTTCTCAGCAACAGCAGAAAGGGAAACCTAAGCACATTGAAAGTTTCCATGGTCAGCACTGGAAAGGAAAATTATAGTACTAGTACCTGCCTTACTAGCACATATGAGTAGCCTAATGCTATCATGCATATCTCGGTACCCCTAATAACTTGATTAATCTATAAGTTCAAGCCAGAATAAACAGATGTCCAGTCTTTCATTAAATATGAAAGCCTACTATAAACTACACACCTAATATTTTATCTTTTCCATGATCTAGAATTGTTTTACACAGATTCTACATATATAAGGGTACTTACTATTATCTTCGTTTTTTCCCCATATGAATCCATTCATAAATATAATTGGTGATAAAGCCAAAAATATTATACAAGCGTGTTTATTCCAAGATAAAAGGAAAGAAACAAAAAGGAAATATAAAATAAATCTTTACGGCATTGGGATATTCATAGATTTAAACATAAAATAAATCCAATTGATTGAGGTCATTAAAATAATTATTATGCTCATTTCTTACATACATAGGCATGTCATTTCAGTTGCAGGACCACTTCATGGGCTTAGTCAAAGCTCAAGAATACAGATCTGAATAAAGGTAAAGCGATGTAAAGACTCTAGGTATGGTCTCTACAAGTTGAAGACTAGTGACTTGAAAAACTGCAGAAGAATAGAAAGAGGAGGCTATCAATAGGCAAGGAATCAGTACGACCTGTAGGAGCCAATTTGGACGTGGCACCATCTCAAGGTTGATGGAGTGCATACGAAGTCAAGTACGCACATATAATTTTGTTTGTGTAAATAATTTTGTAATTTTGAGTTGTTTTGTAACATGTGCACAAAGTGTTTGACAAAATGCCATACGTGTAATTAAGATGTTCATGTAATTCAAATGTCGGGCAAATGAACGTGCATGTAATTCAAGAAGTCATGATGTATCAAGGTAGGTAGTTGCAGGGAGTCGGGGAGGTAGTTGCATCCTCCCCTTATAAATAGACCCCCTCACAAATTCAAATAGAGATCTAGACACGCATGTATGTTGTCTGTAGACATTTGGGAGACAATGTGCAGACCTGGAGATAATGAGAATACTTCCATTCAGCCATTGTTGTGTGCAGACTTATGGTGATGTTGTGCATGTGCCTGTGAATTAATGCTTGCTGTTATATATTGATGTGCATGGCCGTTTGAGCCTATTTCCATACAATATCATTGTTGTTGTTGTGCAGGGCCGTATGGGCATGTTACAATTTATATTGCTAACCATCCAGTGCTGTCTGTGGGTAATTTTTCCAGATATTTGTTGTTGTTCGTTCATTTCCAGATCTGAACATTGTGTCCGTATGCTGTGAGATGCTGTGTGTTGCTGATTTTTCCTGCCACCCATCATTCTATGTTCCATCAATTGCAAAATACCACTGCTGTGTCCTACATTTGGCACCGTTGTCGTCTGAAGTTCGAACAAGTGACCACTCAGATATTGAACACGGGAGAAGTGGATGACAGATGACCTAACACATGGACATGGGAGATGTGGATGCGCCAAGACATGGGATATGTGGATACGCAAGGATAAGCAAAGAGACAATGAGAAATCAGAGGATTGCACAACAGCAAGTGCAAGGAGATTTTGAACATGTTACACGCATAGAAGAGTTGCATGTTGGAGTCGAAGAGTTGCATGTAAGCGGTGAATTGCATGACAACAACGGATAAATATTAGTTAGGTGACGACAAAGCACACAACGACAAAGAATTGCATGATGGTGAAGTTGGCAACACACAAATTGCCTAAGTGCTGACAAAACTTACTAGTGAGGAGATACACACCCCGAAAGTTGAATGTGTGTGGAACCCTCAGGAGGAGGGAAGTTTGGCCGAAGAACATGGCGGAAGGTGAGAAACGCTATTTTTGGCAACAGAGGATGATGCGCAAGTAGATGAAGGTCAGGACGAGGAGAACATTCATGCAAGTGGTGAAGGAAGCACCAAAGTAGATTGTGCGTAGGATGAGGTGGAGCAACTAGTGACTCCAACATAGGTGCAGGGTAGAGTGCCTAGAGGTGTAGAGGAAGGGATTCAAGCACAAAGGCATCAACGAGATAGCGTCCTCAAAAGACTAGAGTTGATGCTCAAGTATTCATAAAGGAGATCGTGGAGCGTAAGCACACCAAGAAGCGGTCGACGATTGTTTGAATACAACCAATCATCAACAGAAGGTTCGTTAATTGAAGATAAGACCAATGAACAACAACCACCAATGGAAAATATTGCTAGAGTAGCAAGCAAGCACAAGTGCTCGAAATTCACAGAAGTCGAGAGGGAGGATCCCGAATGCCTTATTGGTACATTTGAAATAATATGGAAGGCGAATGGAGTAACTAACGAGGATGCAAGGCTATGACTACATATAGCAACATTACACAACATGGCAATTGATTGGCACTTGAGAGAAAATCCCTTCACTAACTGGGCTGAGTTAAAGAAAGAATTCAATAAGGAGTTTCGATTACTTCATGACGACACAGACATCATTGGAGAATTATATTTGACAAAGCAAAAGAAAGACGAAAATATTAAGTCCTATTACTGCCATCTAAAGGAACTGATTGGCAAAATGGAGGCGAAGCCTACCAATGGTATGTAGAAGCAATAGGTCCTAAACAAGTTGTTGCCAAGATACAAGAAGATGAAAGCAGTCCCACCAACCACATACCAAGAAGCGTTTGACCGTGCATTAAACCTAGAAAATGAAATGAGACAATAGCAACAAGTGACGAAAGCATGAATCACGATAGAGATGAAGACTCTCACAGGGATCAAGACGATCCTAGCACAATAATCCAGGCAATGTGAAAGGACTTGGAAAGAATGATCTTGTAAAATTCCATAACCCAAAATACAAATATACAAATTCCAACACAAAACACTACTATTCCTAGCACATAGAATCCCTAAACAACAGTAGTTTTTTTTTAGTAAGAAATAATACCTAGAAATTCACACAAATATAAATAGAACGATAAACTAAGAGGAATGCACCTAGAAATCACATTCACTAAATGATGAAGAGATATTACAATGGAAGAGCTGGCCACTCACTAATACCACTTAAGAACCCAAAAAAAGGTGTAAATGGAGAGAGATGAACAATCAAAGAAGTGAGGGTCAAGACCAATTTGCTCATAAACTCTCCCAAGCCAAACCCCAACCAATCAGCCACAAACTCCAACTGAATCTGCGCTGGTCACACTCTCTAAGCTAGATAACAGCCGCCCTCTACCAAATAATCAATACCCAAACAAAGTGCAGTGAATGTTTTGCCAAATTGATGCTCCAAGCTGTCCTAGAAGAAGAGCCCACTGTTCTAAATCTTTGTCGAAATGCCCAAGTACTAACCTTGTATATATCCACCAACTGAAATCAAAGAATTAAGCCCTCTAATCCTAAAATTAGAGGGTTTCCGTCCTCAAATTTCACAAGCTTGCTGCTAGAACACAGCCACCACCAAGAAAAATGTAGAATAGGTTTTTTTGAAATGCCAAGCCATGAATGTTTCTTCCAAAAACTCCCCTTTTATGCAGCTGCCCCCCCTTTTGTTTTTTACTTAGACGACAATCCTAGGCTAGAATAATAAGTGTTTCGGAAACTCCAAAGATTGGAAATATTTCTAACATATAAAAAGTGACACCCCCTTAACATTATGTGTTAACATTAGTCATTAGAGCCTCTTGGGTCTTAAGTCAAAATTCTAATGCATCCAAAATGACATGAAATTAAATTAAATCCACAAAGTCTAGAAATACTAGACCTTTACACAAAAATCACATCATAACTTGAGATTGACATCTCAAATACCTAGTCTCGAGGACCTGCTCTCGCACTGGGACTAATCTTACCTCATTATTGAGGAGTGGTGGCTTGGCTAAAGCTATCACATGTTGACCCACTGCCTTCTTCAAACATGACACATGAAAGAAGTTGTGGATTTGGATGCTATAAGGGAGCTCCAACTCATATGCCACCTCGTCAATACATTGTACCACATTATAGGGGCTATACAAATGGGGCATAAGCTTCTTTGCTCCACTCTTCTTCAAAGAACACTGTTTGTAGGGTTGTAGCCTAAGGAAAATCATATCACCCACATCAAAGTATATCTCAGTGCAATGCCTATCAGCATAGATCTTCTACTCGTTATGAGCACATTGCAAATGGTCACTGTTGGTTAGGAATCTGCCACTACAATAGGATTTAGTGTAATGCGCCCTAGATTCGCCGAGCAAATTGAAAGGCCGGAAGGAAGGAATGCCTTCCGTGCCAATCTCCGGAGGAGGCCGGCTTCCTATGTTTTCTCAGTTGTCTATCAGCTCAGAGTGCAGGAAAGAAATTATAAATGCAGAAAGAAATATAAATGTATTTGTATTGGGTGGGGAGGATAAGCAGCACAGCAACTATCAATCACCACTACTAACAGCAACTAAACACATAATACATTACAGAAACTACCAATGTCGTTCATTCTATGTATCCTCTAACTATGCATTCCAGAAATACTTAACTATCAAATACCGATATCCGGATAGTAGAATAACGATAAGCAATAACATAAGCAACATGAGGCAGAAATGCTAAATAGAGGCAGCATACAGAACAAGAACAGTCAATAGAGCCAAGTGTATTTTGTATTCAGAAGCAAATGCATAGCTACAATGGTTCCCTAGCAATATATCCCCCTTCCACCACCTTACAATGATATGGCGCAGCTATTTATAGCGCAATTTTCCCCCCCAATTACAACTTTGGGCACAGGATCCCAGACCTGACAATAGCTGACAAAGCTGACAAAAGCGGCAAAAAAGCGGTTGATGTTGACCTCTGCGGATATGGACTGTACTTGCAACAAGGTCCACCTAAAAACTTGGCAGCTACGTGGCCGTGCGGTAGATGAAACTTTGAGTCAGCTTGAATGAGGGTAGTTGCGGTACAATAATTCGGTTCACGCTTGCACACCACCCGTCACATCTCTGACTCGAATCCCGAGGCTGGACACCTGTCAAAATCTGATAAGGGACAAATCTGCCTTGAAATCTCGTCTCTCTTTCATGCCCGAATTTGCTCGGAATTGGAGCGCAATTAGACAGCGCAAGGGGGAAGTAGCGCAGTTGGGGAGGCCTCCGTGCCTTAGACAATTTTCGGGCTGCCTTCAACATTCTGCCCGAGTGCGCACAAGTAAGCGGGCGCAGCCCGACTTCGCTGCGAAGTCGGGTTGCGCACCCAACACTTAGCCATTTTCGGTCATACCACCCCGACTGCGCATGAAGATGAGAGCGCAACCCGACTTCGCAGCTCTTCCCAAGTGCGCACAGAAATGAGAGCGCAGCTCGACTTCACTGCGAAGTCGGGTTGCGTTCTTATACTTAGCAAAATTTTGATCATCTCTCCGCACTTCGGCTCCCCAAGTGCGCTCAAACTCAAGGGCGCAGCCCGACTTCGCTGCGAAGTCGGGTTGCGCTCTTATACTTAGAATTTTTTAGGGGCCTTTTGCTCTTTTGGGGAAATTGACAGAAAAAAGTAAAAGAGGAAAAAGGGGGGAAATGAAGGGAATGAAATTGATGGAAGGGAAGAAAGGGGATAGTGGAGAAAGGGAAAGGAGGAGGAGGGAAGGGAGAGCAGCATCCTTACAAGAAAAATGAAGACATGGCACCCCGTGCAAAATGTGGCAACGTTCCTGGCGGCTCGCGGGGTGTCGAGCTCGCCTCAACGCAACGAACCAGGCCTTTATCCTTTGGGCGCAGAGGAACTCCCTTCCCCTGCATCCCGCTGCTCCTGCTGCTGCTGAGTCCCCTTTTTGGGTAACTGCTCTTCTTCGGATTCACTCTCAGCAGTCTCTTCTTCTGATTCTCCTCCTCTTTCTGAATCCGAATGCTCACCACTGTCACCTTCTCACTCGGCAAGTTGCTCCCGCTCGCGAACGTGATTGTATGCAGTCTTGGCCTGGTCCCAAGCTGCTGCCTGGAAGGGCCCTAAATCGCTGACATTCTTCAGCGTTGCTCTAAATGCCGCAACCACGTGTACATCGATGGTGTCATATCTCTCTCCCAAATCCTGAAGGGAGGTGTTAATCTTGCAATATCTTGACACCATTTGGGTTACCTGTGTCTCCTGGACTAGCTCGGCCCAGCTGTCAATTTCTGATGTATCTGCCTCAAAAGACAGCCAATCTAGCTTTACTTGTTCAAGGGGCAGAAACTGCCCATCCTTGACGAAGCTCGAGCATCCAAGCTCAAAAAGAGTATTGAAGGGAGCCAGGCAAATATTCATTTCATGGTTCAATGCGTCCAACATCTTCCTGGCGGCCCTTGTTTTTTCTATTTTTTCAAAGTAATTATGCAAGGTTACCCTTGCATCTGCCCAATCTAGGGCAATTCGGGACATGGGAGGAAATCGGAGGCCCTTGCGCACGAACTCTTCAATTTTTATTGCCAAGGCTAGCCACTGCTTCGCTTGGCGTTCGGCCTCCTCTACCACAGGCTTTCCCTAGGTAGATACTTCTTGGATCATGGATGCGAAATCCAGGACGGACAGGGACCTGACCACATTAGCCCTGCATCCTTGCAGCAAACCAGCCCACATCTCCTTGATCTTGTTTTTCGAAAAGGCCGCCGCTTGGTACGCCTTCTCCTTCAGCTGAGATTGGGCCTACCTCAACAAATCCTGCAGTTGAGATACATGTTCCAGTGCCGCCCTCTTCTCTTCCGACAGCTGTTCGACCGTCTTTCTTTGTGCTGTAGCCTCCTGCTGAGAGGCAGCGAGCTGAGCTTTCAAGTCCTCAATCTCCTTTTGGGCAAACTCCAGACGCGTGGTGGCCTTGGCCAGATCTTCCTCCAGCTGTCTCGTGTTATTCTGAAGCTGAAACAGCTTCTCTTGATTCTCGAGTCGCTTAACAAGGAGATTGTCAGTTCTGCGGCGAATACCGTTGATTTCATATTCTTCGCTTATGTCATCAAAATTCTTCTCCTTGATCCGGTGTTCATAGTCGGCCTCGGTCATTTCCCGGAGAGGCTTCTTTACTTTAGGGATTAATTTTTTAGTTCGCAGCACTCTCCTGTCCAAGTCGAACTTGGTGCGCTTCACCGAGGCAGCTATCTCCTCGACTCTTCTTCGTTTGACACCCTGGAGGAAAGAGGCGGAACACCCTACGGCCTTCGCTGCCAGAGGCTGATCATCTGTAATCTGCAGTTGCTCCCCCATGAAGTCAAGTTCTGCCAGCATAGGATACGCCGAGGCTAAATCCTGCTGCGGCATCCTTCCTGCAAACAATGAAGCAAGAGATATTCCAGAAGGTGTGGTTGCTTTCAAGGGCGACTGGGTCCTAGGGGAAACGGGCGGCTGAGTGGGAGGTGAAGGCGGGGTCTTGAATAATGAAGGTGAGCGGCGCGGCGATGTAGGTACAGCTTCGGCACTGGCCACGGATGAGGGGTCTAGGGTTTGACCCAGGGTTTGGAAAACTTTCGGGTCCTGGGCAAACTGTTCAAAAGAATGGGGACTGTGGAAGGATTGGGAGATAGGCGATAAGGAAGATGCAACTAAGGCTTGCCCTGATACAGAGGGCGACAGTGTTACGGCAGGGCCAACTAGGATTTGGGGAACCGGGGAAGAGGAAGTACCTACAGGCTCCGCCTGAGCCACTGATTGGAGGACGCCAACTACCCAGACTTCTACTTCTTTCCCTAGGCTGTCCAGAGAGATGATTTCCGGCGCGGCTGTCTCTGTTCGTGCCGCAGCCGTTTGCTGCGCAGACTCCTTAGGCCGCTAGGTCTTTTCGCTCCTTTTTCTTTTCTTTTCTCCCGGAGCTGCAGTTTGCTCGAAGGAGGCGGAGGAGGTTGGCGCGGCTGGCAGTGGTGTTCCCACGGTGAATTTGTACCTGGGTTTTGACAGAGGGATGTTTGCTGCCGAAGGCCCACCGGTTGACCCTTCTGGCGCATTTTCCTTCTGAGGCACCGCTTCACTAGTTGACTTTTCTAGCTCCTGTTCTTTTTGAGGTGATGCTTCAGGAGCTGGAGGCAACATTGGGCCCACCTGACTGCTTGTTGGCGTCCTGTTGGGAGGTTTTTGAATGGGTAATTGCTGGGATGGGAGCTTCCTTTTATCTCTTTCTGGCGCCTAGGGGAACGCAATCTCGAAACGCGAACGGCTCCCATTGGCCGGCGTATTTATTATATAAGGCCAAAAACTCATCTACGGCCAATGTCTTTCGGTTAGACTTAACGTGTTGCGTGCGACACCTCATTTTCCAGCATTCAATGATTTTGTCCTTTTCCCAGCTGGGGGGTGTCATCTTTGAGAGGAATTTTTTGAAGCCCGCTAAGTCTAACCTGTGATCTGGATTGCACTCCGGATCATACTCCACCTCCTCACAATAAAAGTCCTACCATGGTGGCCATGATTGCATCCGCTCGATGTGCCATTCCAGGTTTGCGCCTGTTTTATTGCACCTCTCCTCCATGATTTTAGCTCGGGGACAAATATGTACAAATTTTCCCCTGACCCCAATCGGGTCGTATTTCCAGTGCTGCGGTAGCTGTATCAGGCCCATGTTGAGGAGTTCTTGTTCGAGGTAGATATGCTGCCCAATCTCATGCACTTGAATGTTCGCCCAGGTAATAGGATACTTGAAAATATGGCCCCTCTTCTTTCCCTGGCCGAATTCCTCTTTTACATAGTCCATTTGGCGCGATGTCTCTATATCGAACTGATGCTCAGTGCAAAAATAGGGCAGCAAGAACGGCTTCCCTTTGAATCCGTAGATTTTGATCACAATGCCCTGAGTCAACCGGAAGGTATCTCCGCATTTGTACTTCCTCAGGTAGTTCGTCATGGCCAGTGGAGGGCGAGATGCTTTGCCATTGAACAACGCCAAGGTCATACCTAGAAATTTGAAGTTGAAATCATAGTAAGACCCTCTCCTATACAGGACTTCTATCCACTCATACACAGGCAGCGGCGCTCCCTTCTCATTTACCCTTTTTAGATCAGGCACTTTAATCCGGTAGTGCGTATGGTACGAGCACAACCATGTGAGGAATGAGCAATGCCGGAACTCAGTTGTCTGCTTCTGCTGTATCCTGACCAGATTCAAATGTATGGCGTACGCCACCCAATCCGCCCAATCAAATAAAATCGGGCGTCTTCCGCTCCTTTGCCCAGTGGAGTCATAAAACTCTCCATGCAAGATGCATTCCGCGAGCGCCAGCTGGTACGGGTGCACCATTCTGTCCGTGCCGCAGCCGAGTACCCATGCCAAGATAATATATATATATATATATTTGTTTTCAAACCTCTCCAGGGGTATAGGGCCTGTTGGCCACTGTCCTGCTGGCAGCGGGGTCTTCAGTTCTGAATCGAGAAACTCTCTCATCCTTCTACTCTGAGCGAATCTGCCCGCCTGCTCATCCAAGTTAATTCTTCTGACAATGGCGTTGGGGTTGTACTGGAGCCTCGGGACGAAGGCTGGTTGGACGCTTTCTTTGAAGAGGGTGAACAACACCCTTCCTTGGTTGTCGCAGACTTGCCGGGTAGCTGGTTTGTAATATGTCACAATAGACTCAACCAGCTCACGGGCAATGGTGGACGGGAGGGCACAAGAACCGATACGGGTTCGACTTGTATGCGGCTCCGACATGGTGCAAGGGCGAGACTTTGCCTGCCCACTTTGCAATATTTGGCCGCAGCTTGGTGAGGCTAATGGAGTACTCACCATCCTTATACCCGGCCAGGCGATTGATGGGCGGCGGCGGAGCTTGCCTGGTAGGAACCTAGGGTTCCTAGCACATAAAATGATAAATAAATAATAAATAACCTAAATCTAAAAGAATCGCCTTTTGATATTGTCGGGAAGTCCCTTCAATAAATTATATTATATTTTATATTCATGGATATATTAAATGATAGAATCACATAGTGTCTTATACCCCTTTAGGGTTATGAGTGAAGAGTCACCATGCTTCCTAACCCTAACCCTAATCTTATAATAATATAATAATTAATATAATTAATTATTATATTATTTATTAATATAACCATAGGATAACATGTATTATTATTATTATTATTAATTAATGTTAGGATAGTATCCTAACATGCCATCCCTCTTTGAAGAGCTTTGTCCTCAAAGCTAGAAAAATTTGGAAATATGCTTCTACAAAGTTCGCCAATCTCAACATCACAGGCTTCTTGTAGTTAAGTTTGTCTTTTAAAAAAAAAACTCAATTGTCACCTATAATGCACATTAACATCGGCCACTTCTCGTCTATTCACAACTTCTTTCTATCAACGGCTACCTGCGTGACGTCTATGCACAATCTAGATGGATCGTTGCATCAGATTGTATGCACAGAAGCCCAATGCGAATGCATCTTATGGCTTCTTCGTCGGAGTAACTTCCCCTAACTGTCCAATCCATGATATTCATAACATTTTCTTCCTCGTATAGTTTCTATGCCCGTTCTAATAGGATTTGAATTTCCCAGGGAAGATTGATATAATCTCTTACTTGGAACTCCAAGGAGAAAGGCGGCCAGTGTCAGAATCACACCTCCCGCAACCCCCAATATTACGGGTAAATTCTTTGAGGACTTCCAATGTGGTCCTAGGAAAAGGCGACAAGCGAGGAATGCTATAAAATGAGTATGACAGGTATTGAACTCCCTCTTTTTTAGAATAACGAGTGCTCTATATTATTTAGTGCATAGGACAAACACGATGTGCAATCTTCTATGGAGATGGTCTTTCTTCTAAGTTGTGATCGTGATAGTTGGTGAATTTGATTGTGTGATTCTCCTCCATAGTATGTTTGATGAAATAAAAGGGCTCTATGAATTCGTTAAGTGTGGCCATCTACCAAGTGTCTGTTACCAACTTGAGTGCCATGTGCCTATGAATTTCTTCAATGTGGCTTGATGCTTGTAAGCTTACATGTCGGTAAGTTGTACACATAATACCTGCAAACTACGTACACTTTCAATGAAATGAAAACAGGCCCATCTATCAACAATCATCATTTCCATTAGTAGTCACTACTCAGTAGTCTTTATATCATCTTATTTTGAAGTTCATCTCGTATCCAAACAAAATGGAACAGTTTTCACTTCAGTTTTTTTTTTTTTGAACGTAGACAAAATATGATATAGATACCTAATTGTCCTTCTAAATTGTATACAAAAAGCTTCCATTTTAACCTTATAAGAAGAGACAACAGTTAGAAAGCTTCTCTTTTAACTTTACTGATTTTAACCGCCAGTGATATAAGAGTCCATCTTAAATCTTATTGATGAACACCGGTAATAACTAATGTTCACCACAACGAAAAAGGGCGGCCTTTTCTGCACGTAGGCTACGATATATTATTTTTGAGATAATTTGTTGTCATTCTGATTCAACTTTAGTGTATCCCATCACTTATATGTTATCATTGAACTAATGCTCTATTGGCACCTCCATTAATCTTTTCTTCTCAAACTCGTTCAAAATTTTCAATGATCATGAGATGCCGCAAAAAGACATCCCTAGGATGAAATCCATGAATAGATAGAAAAAAATATTTTGAATAGACAAATCCCTCGTTCGTTCTCCATGTATGGCAGAGTATGCGCACAATAGATATTATCACCCATAACTTAATCGATGTGTTTTAGAACCGACTACTGTGTTTGACGTTCGTTCGCAACACAGGAGTGTGAGAGCTTGTAAGGAAGAACTTTTTCATGGCACTTAGAATTTAAGGGAAGCCAAATGTATTTTTGTTTTTAATTTCTTATTTTACGTTTGAGCAGTCATCTAGCTTGGCAGTGTGGTTGGTGTGGTATGCAGTTGGCCTGCAATTTTTGGACCGAGTTGCTGCTAGATTTCATCTTTGAAGTGGAGAGATCGTTCATCGACCTCTGGTCTCCTGGTTTGGATGGTCACGGTGGGCTTAGGCTTTGAACATGGCTTCGATGATGTGATTCCCATAAAGCCTGTGGTTCCTCACATTTTTAAACACATATGTTTTGTTATATCTCAGGCTCGATTTCCCTTTCGAAGAAGAGTAAGCTTGAGTTACTGACGAAAATCTACCCAACAAAACTCTAAAAGATGGCATTGAATTTGAGATGGACGCTCACAAAGCTTTATATTCTGTCCATTATCTGTGATTTGTTCCAGGTTTTTGTGAACCGAATTAAAGACGTGAACCATTGTTTTATATTGTCCACATTTTTCAAAACCAAAAATTGATGATGAAAGGATTCATATTGAATGTCACTAAGAATGAATGACAGTGCATGGCGTTGGTCCTCACATGTAGATTCAGAAAATTTTGACAAGTCCTTCACTTTATGTGCCCAATTGTTTGAATTACCACCAAGCCGAGCGACCATTTCAATCAAATAGAAAGGATGGTAATGGTACTTTATAATTTTTAAATACGAATTCAACTGCAGCCGAGACAATTCCACAAAGAAGGATCATTGACATTGCATAGGAAATGGGAAATGGCGGAGGTGGCCATGGAGGCGGACGGGCAGGGCTGCATTCCTTAGATTTTGTTTCTTTTGCTTTTGCAATCTGAAATTCACCTGCAACTAATTTGGAGCTATGAGAATACTCAAATGTAACCTCGCTGGGAATGATGCCCTTCACGAGGATTGGACCTCCTAAATTTTGAGAAACAGTTTTAGTAGCACCAGGTGAAGGAGAGAAATAAGGAGCTTTAGTGGATGTTAGTGCAATGGAAATAACTTTATGATACTGAGCACCTTGAGCCTCTATTTTGTTTGCATAGGTGATACTAGGTTGGCTTCCACTTTGATATGCATTGTAATTTTTAGAAACTTTCGTTTCTTCCTCTGCATTAAAAAGAACATTGCAAACAACATTGGAGATATTGCAAACAATATTGGAGATATTTTTAGGGTTTGGATTTTTTTTCGTTCTTGGGGAGTGCAATGGGTACCCTCTGGGATTCCCTGGTTATGGGCTCTTCCTCCACCTAGGATTCCATGGCTATGGGATCCTCCTCTACTTGAGATTCCATGGCTAGGGTCTCCTCTTGCATTTCCATTAAATATTGTATAATACGATCAGAACGTTCCATTTGTTTTTTTTGTTTTTGTTCAATCATTCTTCTAATTTTTGCAATGTCATTTTTCATTTCCTTGACCAATGTGGTTGGATCCATAAGGCTATGATACCAGATGGTAGGAACCTAGGGTTCCTAGCACATAAAATGATAAATAAATAATAAATAACCTAAATCTAAAAGAATCGCCTTTTGATATTGTCGGGAAGTCCCTTCAATAAATTATATTATATTTTATATTCATGGATATATTAAATGATAGAATCACATAGTGTCTTATACCCCTTTAGGGTTATGAGTGAAGAGTCACCATGCTTCCTAACCCTAACCCTAATCTTATAATAATATAATAATTAATATAATTAATTATTATATTATTTATTAATATAACCATAGGATAACATGTATTATTATTATTATTATTATTAATGTTAGGATAGTATCCTAACATTGCCCTTTGCTTCTCTTTGACCTGGATTTCCTTGTCTGCTCCTGTGGCACTTCGCTCTCATGAGCGCTGGATTCTGTGTGTTCCTCAGCCTCCTGCTCTGTATCACTGGACTACGGCAGCATTGGCGCTTTTTCCTTATCCATTTTCTGTTTTCTGCTCGTGATGGCAGAGACGGGAATTCTGGTCACCAGTCTTCAATTTTGCACCTTTCTTCCTCCTAAACGCGCAAGCTCAGACTTAGCTTGATAATTCGAATGTTCTGAGTATGTCAGGGCCCCTTTTCTAGGAATTAAAACGTAGCATTAATGGCGCGAGGGTGGGGTTTAAAGTGATTTGCTCGAAGTAGGTAGAAAACGTCGTTACTCCTTGGCGGTCGCGCGTGGGCTTTTTCCTTGGAAGGCGCACCTTGTTTGCGGTTGGTCCTAATGCGCATGTTTCTTTAATGACATCTGCTTCGAAATACGCACGATCATTCATTAAGAATTTGAACCTCGTGCTCCCAATGACGTCACAGCCGCCGCTTGGGCACACACTTCGAGGGAGACTTTGGCTCAAGGTTCAAGGAGGGACGCAGCCTAACTTCGCGCCATACACATTGCGCCGCCTGGGCCCACACTTAGAAATTTTTCATCACTATGCCCCTTGTTCTCCCTGACAGGTCGTTCGAAGTGCGCCCGAAATCAAGAGCGCACTCGGACTTCGCTCAAAAAATGTGCGCAATCCGATTTCGCCCGGAAAATATCACGCAGTAGGGATTCCACACTTAGTCGATTTTTGCTTCCTCTATTGCCCGACTGCGCTCCCAAGATGGTGCGTAGCCCGACTTTGCTGCGAAGTCGGGTTGCGCACCCAGCACTTAGAAATTTTCTGAGGCTTCTTGTTTGTTGTTTTCTCCCAAACTCCCGATATCACACAATTCGTGAAGCGATGCCTGACTTCGCTGCGAAGTAGGGGTTCGCTCTATGCTTGGTCGGATTTTTAACCAGCACAAAATTTTGCTCCTTTTCTCACACTGAGCCCACTTCAGTTTTGAAAACTGAAAACTGAATAATTGAAAGAAATATTTACATTCTAACATAAACTGAAATGCAGGAAAAAAATATGTACAAGGAAGGACCTCTCGGGCACCTTCAGTGGTGATAGGCTTTTAGGTGGAAACCGTTGACAGGAATAGGGAGAAGTTGTCCCTCCATGTCCCTGAGCACGAACGCGCTAAATTGGTTTACCCGAGCGATCTGATAGGGGCCTTCGCAGAGGGCATCAAATTTGTCATGGTTGCCCGGCTTTGCTTTGAGTGAGTCTCACTTGAGCACTAGATCCCCTATTTTGAAAACCCGGGTGGTGGTGCCTTTTGCAAACCAGCTTTGGGTTACCTCGGCATGTTTGGTAAAGGCCTGGTATGCCTTCTCCCTTTCCTCTTCTAACTGCAATAGTTGACAAAGTCTGGCATCCACTGGATCCCCATCGCCTTTTTCTTCATCTAACAACCAGAGTGCGGGCATTTCTATGTGGGTAGGCAGAACTGCCTCCTTGCCATATACAAGTGCGTAGGGGGATGTCTTGATAGATTTCTTGAAAGATATGCGGTCCGCCCATGATGCCCGGTTCAGAAGTAGGTGCCACGTCCTCTTGTTGCTTTCTACTGTTTTTTTTACAATCTTCAGCAGATTCTTGTTAGTGGACTCGGCCAGGCCATTCCCCTGCGGGTAGTAGTTTGTAATGTCCCTTTTTTAGGAACAACAAACCCTTACTACGAAAATGCAGAAATTAAGTACAGCAAGGAAATAACTCAGAAATTGCTCATAAAATAACACAAGTATGAGGAGAAATCAGCCAGTATCATATATTAAATATTGCCAAACCAATATAACAGCTGGAATGGACAAATGGGTCCTCAAGGAACTCAAAATGCAGATACAAACTCCCACAAGTGGGACGAACTAACCCCAAGGCTGAACAGATGCAAAAACTCCTCAAAAATGACCCCAAATACAAGCGTAGGGTTTGGGGCTGCCAACAGATCTGAAACACATGACACAAATGCTCCCAAAAATGCCACGAACTCCTCAAAGATGCCTCTTTTTGTATTTTTGATATTTTAGGGCAATAACACCTGCAATGATATTGCCAAGACCCCAACCATGCACCTCCAATGCACTATGGGAATGAGCAAGACCTGCAATCTCAACTCATGGAACCTCTAGGGTTTCAATATTCAATTACGATATCAACATAACATGCCCAAAATGGGACGTCTCACTCCCTTATATAGGGTGAGGTTCTAATTTGGAGTTGACATCTCCCAACCCTAAAATCACTTAAAGTGCCTTATTACAACATAAAAACATAAAACATAAATAAACACAACTTAAGTTATGTCTCCTAGTCACATGAACCCCTTTTTCACTTTTATAATTAAGTGTAGGAGACATTTACAAAAAATATTTATTTTTGGGACATTACAAGTCCACCCTCCTCAAATTGCTTGTCCTCAAGCAAAGTCAAAGCTGGAGCATCTAAAATTTCTGCACCTTCCCAAGTAGCATCCTCCATAGGCAAGTCCTTCCACTTCACAAGATATTCTTTGACAGTCCTACTCCTAAGCTTTCTCTCCCTTGTCTCAAGGATCAATTCAGGTTCAAGAATGAGCTTTCCTTCATCATCAAGGGGTGGCAAATCTGAAGATGGCTGAATATGTTGGCCCAAGGCCTTCTTCAAACAAGAAACATGGAAGACATTATGTATTTTACTTCCACTTGGAAGTTCCAAAGCATATGCAACCTGTCCAACCTTACTCAACACCTTGTAAGGTCCATAAAATTTGGGTTTGAGTTTTTCTGCTCCACTTCTTTTCAATGTAGACTGTTTGTAGGGCTGCAACCTAACATAAACCAAGTTTCCCACCTCAAATGAGCGCTCACTACGCTGCTGATCTGCATACTTCTTCTGCTGATTTTGTGCCGTAAGAATATTGTCCTTCAAAGCATTAAGAATATCTTGATTTTCTGCTGCAAAGTCTCTAGCTTTTTGGACCCTTGAATCACCAAAAATCAGATCTGAAAAGTGTGGGGCATCATAACCATAAAGTGCCTTGAATGGAGACATTTTTATGGACATATGATAAGTAGAATTGTAGCAATATTCACCAAGGTGCAGCCATTTAACCCATGCCTTTTGTTGACCTGAAACATAATTTCTCAAATATCCTTCAAGCCATTTGTTAATAATTTCAGTTTGCCCATCGGTTTGGGGATGGTAGCTAGTACTAGGAGTCAATTTAGTACCACATAGCTTAAACAATTCTTGCCAAAACATGCTCAAAAATCTGCTGTCCCTATCACTCACAATGGATTTAGGCAAACCATGCAATCTGAAAACTTCTTTAAAAAACAAATCAGCAACTTGTATGGCTGTACAAGTTGTTGAAATGGCATAGAAATGAGCAAATTTTGTCAATCTATCAACAACAACAAATATGCAATCCTTCATGTATACCTTGGGCAAACCAGTAATGAAGTCCATGGAGATACTTTCCCATTTCTGATTGGGAATAGGAAGTGGCTGAAGTAAACCAGCTGCAAATTCATGTTCCCCCTTGTTTTCTTGGCAAATAACACATTCCTGAACATGCAAGAAGACATCCCTTTTCAAACCCTTCCAATAGAATCTTTCTCTAACTCTGTTTGTAAGTCTTGTAGAAACCTGGATGGCCTACAAGTGGAGCATCATGCATGGCTGTAATTAAAGCTTGTTTCAGCTTCGATTCAGGTACTAAAAACACTCTTCCCTTGCAAAAAATCAGTCCTTCTTTATGGCTGAACCTGTCATCTTCAACTTGCCCATTTATTAGTTTAGAACAAAAATCATTCTTTGCATATTCAGCCATAATTTTCACCTTCCAATCAGCAGAAATAATGGAAAGAGAATGAAAAGTAGGGTGCCTAGAAAGTGCATCAGCAGCTGAATTCTTCTTACCCTTTACAAACTCAATTTCAAAATCATATGATTGCAACTTTGTTACCCATTTCTGCTGTCTTTCATTCAGTTCAACTTGCCCCAAGAAGTATTTCAAACTGTTATGATCAGTTTTGACCACAAACTTGCCACACACTAAGTATTGCTTGAATTTGGTCGAGGCATGCATGATAGCTAGCATCTCTTTATCATAGATGCTGAAAGTTTTCTCCACATTTGAGAGCTTTCTACTCTCATAAGCAATGGGGCGTCCTTGTTGCATAAGTACAGCTCCAACTCCAACACCTGAAGCATCACAAGCAATAGTAAAAGCAACAGAAAAATCAGGAATAGCAAGTAAAGGAGTGGAAGTCATTACATCTTTCAGCTTTAGAAAAGCTAAAAGAGCCTCATTGGACCATGAAAAGGCCCCTTTCTTAGTTAATTCAGTAAGGGGGCAGCCAAAGAAGAAAACCCCTTAATGAACCTCCTGTAGTAACTGCATAAACCCACAAAACCCCTCAATTCCGTTAGGTTGGATGGTATAGGCCATCTTTGTACAGCTGAAACTTTAGTTTGATCAACCTTCACCCCATCTTTGCAAATAATGTGCCCACTCTCAAGTAAATCAGCAATGGTCTTTTCAATCTCATCTTTGAAAACCTTAGGATGCCTATAAGGTTTAATTATGACAGGTTTACTATTTGCTTCCAATTCAATAACATGCTGAAAACCTCTACTAGGTGGCAAACCTTTAGGTAGGTCAGAAAATACCTTAAGATGTTTTTGTAGTAAACCTTGAATTTGAGGATGATAGGTGGCTGATTTTTTCCCTTCCGAACTGAAAATTACAGCTGCCCACTCAACGTCCTTATGCCTTATCATCTTCTCCATTCTTTTGTATGAAACCTCCAAAATTTTGCAAGAATCTTTTGACCCATTTTCCTTGATTCCTTGCAACACCACATCTTTCCCTTCAAGCACAAATTTCAGTTCTAATTTCTGATAATTAGTAACATAATCACCAAGTGAATACAACCATTGCACACCCAAAACCATATGTGGAATACCTCCTAAGGGAAAAACAAAGAATTGCTCATCTACTTCCATGTTGCCAAAATTAATTTTTATGTTTCTTACCACTTTGTTGCATGTGATAAGATCACCATTGCCACTAGCAACACTAAAACCAGGAATGATAGCTGTAGGAAGATTCTTTCTAGTGGCAAACTTCTCATCAACAAAATTGTAAGTAGCACCACCATCTATTAAAACAATAACCTTTTCATCAAAAGATCTACCTGGTACCTTAATAGTGCGAAACTGATTCAGCCCACTTAAAGTGGCTAGGGAACCTTCGGGAACTTCCTCATACTCCCTTTGTGCTTCCTCTTCCAAGGGTGTCTCATCTGCCTCATAAAAATCAGGATTATCAGAATCAGAATCAGAATGTAATTCAATGATTTTCATACCTCCTTCTCTGCATTTATGACCTCTTTGCCAAGGAGACTTGCAAATGAAACACTTGTTTTGTTTCCTTAGCTCATCTTTCTCTTCTTGTGTCAAGCGTGGGCCATTTGGGGGCTTATTAGGTGGCTGAAAACCAGATCTGAAACCTTCTCCATGCGTGGGATTCCTACCATAAAAATTTCTCTCATTTCCACCTTGCTGCGTGAGGTTTCCTTGCTGCCCATACTGCTGTCCAAAAACTGTTTTTCTGGCTGCAAAAGGTGGTCTAGCAGGTGGATTATGTGCAAAATATTTCTGTCTAGGAGGTAAAACAGATTCTAAGCTTAAAGCTCTCTTAATGGCATCTTCAAGAGTGGCTGGTTCAAAAGCTTTAACTAATCCCTTCACGGGTTCCAACAAACCATCCATAAAAAGAAAAATTACCCTCTTGGGTGAAATATTTTGTACCTGAACTGAAAGTTGTTCAAACTCCTCCACATAGGCATGAATGGATGAAGTTTGCTTCAAAGTGGCAAGCTCCTTGAAATACTCTTCCACATTCCTCCTTTCAAACCTGTTCAAAACACTGGTACAAAATTCATCAAATGTATCAATATCACCATGCCCTTGGGTTACTAACCCATGATGCCACCATGAGTAAGCACTACCCTCAAGGTGGAGTGTAGCAATCTGAGCTGCATCGGCTTCAGAAATAGGCTCCAAGGTAAAATAATTCTGCAATTTTTGAAGCCATGCCCTAATTGTAAGACCATCTTGACCATTAAATGAGGGAATGGTCACCTTTTGATGCAAAAAGGGCTTCTTTTTCTCTTTTTTAGCCTCAACAACAGATTTACCCACGATCTTCAAATATTTATCAAAAGAAACTGCTGCCCTAAAACCCTCAGATTTATTACTATAAGCGGCAAACCATTCATCTAATTCATCAGTTACCTCATTTTCCTCCGGTGGAGGTGGTGGAACAAGGAACATAGGCTTGGACGGCCTAGGCAAGGGAGTGTGTGAGTTAGATGATGACTCATGCCCATTGTTGTTGCCTCCCCTTTCTCCTTCCCTCCTTGTGCCATTTGGGTTGCCCAAAGCTACCCTCAATTCTTGCTGATTTGTCTCTTGTAAGGACACCATTCTTTGCAGCATGTCAAGTAGGGCATCGAATTTTTGCTCCGTCCTATCAACTGGCCTTTGGGGCTCCTCAACCTCTTCCCTGTTTGACATTTCCAAAGCGAGTTTGTTTCTCTTAGTAAAATACTGATGAACAGGAGGACGATGCATAAAACCCTATCAAACCCTAAAAATATGGAAATCTGAGATTCTGAAAATTCTGACCACCAAAAAAAAATCTGCAGGATTAGAAAATTCAGTATCGTAGATACTTTGGTTAATGATAGGGAAATTATACCTGCCAGTAGTCCAGAGTCCTCTGGATGGTTGTGTATCTGTATGGGTCTCAAAACCAGGAAGATGCCACCATTTCTGATCTGACCAATCTATGATTAGTATCTCTCTTCTCATTGGTCTTCTTGATGTGGTAAGAAGAGCTCAAGGTTTCCCTGAAGAAAATGATGTAGGCAGAGTACTTCTCAGATACATCAATTCTGCATTTGGAGCAGAACAAGCAGAAGCCTACTTAGCCAGAATCCTAGAAGACCTTGACAGGAATGAAGAGCTATTAGAAAGGGAGGAAGCCGAAATGGATAATGAACCAGAAGACCCTGATGATGAAGCTGTTGTCGAAGAACATGAAGACGATGATCCTGATATGGAATCAGAATTTGGTATAAGTCTTGACAGTTCAGGAAATCCTGAAATAGGAGCAGTTCCTAGGGATAGAGACTTTCCTCTATCACCTGAACATTTCAGAGATATGGAATATAACTCTGAAGGTTACGACACAGACTGATTGTCACTTGAAAGGTTCATTCATGGTCATCCACAAACCATGGAGGTTTTTACGGTTCCCTTAAACCGTGACGGTTTTTCAGTGGTTTGCCGACATTAAAATATCACTATTGTAAAAAGTATCTTTGATGACGTCCTGCGTGACGATATCATCAATAAGTATATTTGCTTTATCATAAGATGCGGATGTAAAATCCCGACATCAGTTAGTGGGTGGTCCCACTTATAGATAAGATTGTATCTCTTATCCCTTTGCCGACATTGCTTAATCACTAGAAGGAGAACACGTAGCCTTTACCGATAACCTTGACTCCCAGTTCCTTCGACCCGGTAGAGACGGTTGATCCGGTAACCTACTTTCTCGATCTATAAATGTAAGCTATTCTCATTTGAGAAGGCATCGGGTTTTAGAAGCAAGCATAGGATAGAGTCATGAGTCGAGGCTAAAAACCTCAGTAGGGTAATATCGAGTCGAAAGGCTGGATCTTGTTGATCCGAGCACTGATGTAAAAATCTTTTCAATATAATTTCAAAGTTCTTTCCACCATACTACATATCTCTATGTGATGGGGTTACTTTGTATGTTTTTAGATCTGTGTTTTGCATCAATACTCTGTGTATTGTCTTTCTGCGACGAGTGTCCCGTTGAGGCCGTGTGAAGGCTGTAGGTTGACCACAGCGGAGGACTTACATCGAGAGTAGCTGCAACCCTATTTTACAGATCGTACAGAGACCAACCTGTGACACCCCTGACGAACGCTACCTCGCATACCGCGGAATGAGTGCGTGTGACGGGAATCTACATCTCAGAGTGTTGCTCAGTGGGAGGAATGGAGAGTTATAAAGAAAAGTAATCAGCATCAGTGTAAAGGTCAGCACGATTCCATGCTAAGTAGATAAGATATTACTCTATATCTTTACCCTGTTTAAAAATCAAACCATTAATCTTCAAGCTATGAGTCTATATGATCAGATCTGTAATTGTTACAGTAGGGAAAACTATTATAAGTCACCAATATTCTGGGGAACAGTAGTAGCCATAACATTACTAGCAATAGCCGCTGTCATAGTATGGATCCACATATCTTAGACAAACCAATAGATAAATATATCTGTGGATACTTAGGATATATAATATTCTTCTGTATTGTCTGCATATGTTTTATTATTTGGTTAGTAAAACATAGATTATGAAATCATCATAATCTTAGTAGCAATACTCTACATATTATATCTCCAATTACTGATGCTAGTAGCCATAGAACTTAGTTGTTATGGACCCAGAGGAAAATTGCATTGAAAAATATAAAAAGCTGATAGCATTTATCATATCATTAGCAATCATGATCATCATAGTAGTTGTTTGCACCAAGCTAGGTTTATATAAGCATCATTCATTCTAGAAGCATTAATCATGACAAGATACATTAGGATTCCAATAGAAGTCTGGTTAAATCCTCATCTGTATTCACATCCCATGCTCCAAGGAGGATCTTCAAGATTCGAAGAAATCTCAGAAACTTCTATTCCATCCATAAACCAAGGGACAAGTCAAATACCTTCCATTAGCAGAAGTACAAATGATTCCACATCCTCTGCATATATCCAACAACAAGCCATAGTTGAAAAGGATGTAGAAACCCTAGGAGAATATGAAGATCTCCTAGAAGAAGAAGAGATACCAGAACACAAACCTTCTGACTTCTTTGATGAAAAGAAGACAATCAGAAAACACAAAGAGATGGTATCTACGAAACAATGGAAGTTATCTACTCTTCCTGCTAAACTTGCACCTCTGTCAATTTATCAACCAAAAGTAAAACAGTTTTACTCCAAGACAGAAGCCACACTTCAAGTCAATGCAAGTAAAGGACAAAACGACCTACCCTTATTCACAATGGAGGAAATCAAAAATATATTGAGCACTGCTGCTCAACATGGCTATAAGTTTATTCACTTCGGTGCTATAAAGTTCAGAATCACACCACATTACAGAAAGGGTATACCAGTATCAACCCTGGCAACCTTGTTTGATGTGAGGCATGAAAATATAGCTCACTGTATAACTGCACAAGGCAGGATTAAACTTAATAGTGGACCACAATATGGAATGTGTCTTCCTGATTTCTCAATGCCATTATCAGACCCATTAAGACCAGACAGATGGGCCACAATGTGGAGGATAGGATTGGTCACTGAAGGCTCAACCCTTAAAGAAGGAGAATCCCTAATGACTTTAGGATTCGAATTCTATTACCAGTTGACTAATACTTTGAATCCAGCATTTATCAAAGAAGATATACATCTTGATAAAGGTTCCCAATTGAGATATACAAAGGAACATTCAAAGGGATTTGAACTAGTCCTGAAAAGGATTGAAGGAGTAATATCACCAGAGGAATGGAAATTAACCCTTCCTGATGATATAGCCACTCTGCAAACAAAAGCTAGATCTATGGAAAGATATCCCATAACAGAGATATCTAAAGATTTAAGATCTGCAAGTGTCAGACTTCCTAAATCAGAAGAAGCAAATATAGACAAGCAGAGAGCTGAATTGGCAAGATACTACAAGGATAGGGATAACCCTAGCATACTTCCTTTAAAGCCAATAGGTGATATTGAATTCCCTTATTCAAAGCTTAAGGTTGCTACTCATCCAAAGGAGAAAGCAGAATCTTCTAAAGATGCAGAAAGAAGAAGGTTGGGGACAGTCAATAGATCCCAAAACATTAGAAGATGTCAACCCTTCAGCAATCAAGATAAGAAATTACAATCTTCCTATCAACATGATTCAAATCATATCCACTGATATTGATAATACTACTGAATCACCTGAAGCTTCAGTAGAAACCAAGGATGGTAAAACCAAGAAGGCATTCTTCACTCCAACAAGATGGAGATGGCCAATTCATAACAGATATCTCATCATGCAAAAGTATGGAGATGAATTGGTGTATGCACCTTGCATATCCAGGATGCTTTATGACATAGATAAAGCAAAACAAGCTCATGGAACAGAGAGACTGTTAAACCATCTTATTGAACAGCAAAATTGTATGCAAAGGAATGTAGATAATTTTGAAAGGATTTACAGGACAGAAACTTCAGCAATTGAACAAGCAGTAAATAATTTGGAAAACAAAATTGACCAAATCATAAATGATAACAGAGGTCTAAGGTTAGCTCTATCTACAATACTTGGGGGTATAACTACATGTGAAACTAAGATTGATGAGTTAAAACCCAAGGAGAATGAAAGAATGAAGTGGTTGACTCAACAACCATCCTTCTCTTCATTGGCAAAAGAGAAGTACAAACCAGAGGCTACAAGGGCTTCAGCATTCTTCATGAACAGAGCAGAACCAAGAAAGGATCTCAGAGGCATACCTGATTATGAAAGAATTCCTGAAAACAGTTTAGGAATTAAAGCATTTGTTTATGGTAACAAAGAGAAAGATGTCAGAATGATAAATATTCCAATCAACATGGTAGAACCAGATGAAGAAATGTTGGAAGTATATCATGATGACCCCATAAACAAAATAGACTTAAAAGTTTCAAGGGATCAGTTCTTATTTGTAATGAAAGCAGTATATCCTGAATGGAAACAAAGATCTTCTAGTTATGTTCCATCATTAAGACAATTTTCTCTATACAGAGAAGCATTCAAAAAATGGAAATCAATGATGGGAGAATCATATGATTCTATAATGGAAGAAGATAAAACATTCAATTATATACCTGGTTTCACACCAAGAAAAGAAACTCCCTTAGCATCACCAAAACCAGAGCCAATAACACCAAATGATGAACAAACTTCACAACAAGTTAGAGCTGGTGAAATTGTATATCCTGGACAACAACCTCCAAGCTTTGGTCAGTACAGGATGAGTGGTTCATCAGGTAATCAGCAAAAGCAAGGTTCAAAATTAGGTGTTGGAGACACTGAAACACCAGAAATGGTTTATGGTGATAGTTTCATGTATCTTGATCTAAATCACAAAACAAATCAAGAAAGAAGAGATAGGATAAAGACTTGGATAGCACATCACAAGAATATCCTAGCAATGAGAACTTATGATGAAAGAAGTCTTGGAACACTTTGTGTTGCTTACTTCCAAGGCATAGTCAGACAATGGTGGGAAAGCGGAGTCAGTGCAGAATTATCAGATGGCACAAAAGTTCCTATTTCCACATTTGTTCAACTTGAGCTAGCTTTGCTTAATACATTCACAACATCAGAAACAGACCAAAAGGCTATCAATGAAAGAACATTTTATTCATTAGTATGTTGTGGATACAGTGATATAAGCAGATATCTAAGTGAAGCAGAAACAATAGGTTATGGATGTGATGCAGGATACAATCATAATGGTAAGACATTCTTGATCCAGCAACTTCCCAAACCTTATCCAGAATTTGTATGGAAAAAGATTGAAGATGCAAATAAGGACCTTGACAGTCTTAAGTTTGTCACAAGTAATAATCTACATTGAGGGTGTAGTCCAAGAGAAATGTCTTGAAGCCAAATATCAAAGGAAAGTACAGAAAGCAAAGACATTCTGTCCTGCAGCAATGCAGAACTCCATATTTGGTACTATCACATGTGACAAAAGGAAAAAGATAAAAAGAAAGAAAAAATACTGCAAGGGTGATTGTAAAGGAAAATGCAAATGTCATAAGAAATCTTTTAAGAAGAAAAGATTCAAAAGAAGATTCAAAAAGTTTAAAGGATTTGTAAAATCCAAAAGAAGAAAACCCTCCAAAATTATATGTTATAATTGTGGAGAAGAAGGTCATACTTCTAACAAATGCAAGAAACCTTCCAAAAAGAAAAACATGAAGAAGGTAAGAATGTTAGAAGAAATGGATTTTTACTACATTGAATCAGATGACATTGCATTCAAGGATGATGAAAAAGTCATCCCAATTTACTTCCAAAAACAAGAAACAGAGACTGATAGTGATGAAGAAACAGAGAACAGGGAAGAACAGAGTTCAACTCAATCTTCATCAGAAGAAGAAGATTTTGAAGAAAACCTTATTGATTTAGAATCCACAGAGATGGTCCCTATCAACAAGATAGATTCAAATCTATTTTTGTTTGAAGAACCAAAACAAATTCAGTATAATCAATTCATCAGATCTTTTGAGATAAAAGGAGATACTAGCCCTTACATCAAAGTCAAACTACATACAGGAACAAGTGTCCAAGTATATGATGCTTTGATTGATACAGGAGCAGTTATAAATCTGATGAGACAAGATGTTATCAGTAAAGACTTTTATACAGAGATTGAAGGAATCTCCATAAAAGGTGTTGGTGGAAAATCCACTGTCATAACAAAATGTGCACAAATAGAAATAACCATTGGAAGTTACAAAGTTCCTATAAATTTCCTTATCTGCAATGCTGCTAATGCAGATGTAATACTTGGTACCCAATTCCTAAAAAGAATTGCTTATTTTGGGTTTGATCAAGAAAATTTCATCTTAGGAAATGAAAATATCCCTTTAGTAACTTCTCCATACAGATTAACAGGACATCCTGATCCTTATGCAGATCATTTCTCATTAGAACAATTGGTAAGGATGTACAAGATCAATGGTATTCCTATTAATGATCAGAAAAGAGCTGCACAAGTATTTGGCCAATCAGTGGCAGAAGGAAGCAGTGTAGTGGACCCATTATCACCAAGAACAGAACATGCAATCCATATGGCTTTGATTGAAGAAGAAGAACATCCTTCTTTTAAGCCTACTCAGCATCTACATAATAAAGGTATATCTTTATTTGATTCAAAAATGAAATCAGTTATGGAAACTGACAGAAGAAATAAAGATGACCAGTATTCAAAATATAAACTTGAACAGCAGAAGTTTATGGCAGATGCAAGGAAGAGTAATTATGGATTCATTTCCGCAAATAATGAGACGAAGGTAAAATCCAAATCTGCAATTTTTATTTTCTGAAAAAAATCCCTAAAAATCCGCGATTTTCACTAGGGCACAACTTTTCACCATAGAAACACACTTATCACCACGAATCACAGGCTGGCAAGATTCCAGCTCTGATACCACTTGTAATGTCCCTTTTTTTAGAAACAGCAAACCCTTACTACGAAAATGCAGAAATTAAGTACAGCAAGGAAATAACTCAGAAATTGCTCATAAAATAACACAAGTATGAGGAGAAATCAGCCAGTATCATATATTAAATATTGCCAAACCAATATAACAGCTGGAATGGACAAATGGGTCCTCAAGGAACTCAAAATGCAGATACAAACTCCCACAAGTGGGACGAACTAACCCCAAGGCTGAACAGATGCAAAAACTCCTCAAAAATGACCCCAAATACAAGCGTAGGGTTTGGGGCTGCCAACAGATCTGAAACACATGACACAAATGCTCCCAAAAATGCCACAAACTCCTCAAAGATGCCTCTTTTTGTATTTTTGATATTTTAGGGCAATAACACCTGCAATGATATTGCCAAGACCCCAACCATGCACCTCCAATGCACTATGGGAATGAGCAAGACCTGCAATCTCAACTCATGGAACCTCTAGGGTTTCAATATTCAATTTTGATAACAACCTAACATGCCCAACATGGGACGTCTCACTCCCTTATATAGGGTGAGGTTCTAATTTGGAGTTGACATCTCCCAACCCTAAAATCACTTAAAGTGCCTTATTACAACATAAAAACATAAAACATAAATAAACACAACTTAAGTTATATCTCCTGGTCACATGAACCCCTTTTTCACTTTTATAATTAAGTGTAGGAGACATTTACAAAAAATATTTATTTTTGGGACATTACAGTTTGAGGACATCTTGTGATAGATGTCGTATTTGCTAGTGAACTCCGTGAGTACAGCACCTGCGAACTCCGGACCGTTGTCTGTAACTACTGCCTCTGGGACCCCGAAACGGGTGATGAGGCTCTCAAGGAACCCAATGACCGTTTCTTGGTCCGCATGCTTAGTGGGGATCGCCTCCGCCCACCGAGTGAAATAATCGGTGGCTGTAAGGATGAACTTATGTCCCGCTGCAGAGTTAGGCGTGATGGTTCCGACGAAGTCCAGACCCCACTGCTGAAATGGAGTCTCGGCTTGAATTGGTTGGAGGGGCAAGGGTGCCTTCCTATTCCTGTCGGCGAACCTCTGGCATTTTTCACATTTTACACAGTCCGCATGTGCATCTGTGAAGAGAGTGGGCCAATAATACCCGGCTCTGATAATCTTTAAGGCCGTAGGCCTCCCTAAATGATGTCCTCCAGGCATCCTGGAGTGGAACTCTTCGACGACCTTTGGTTTATCTGATTCCCTGACGCATCGCAACAAGATGTCATCAATATTTTTGAAATACAGCCCCTCGGGGCGCAGTACATATCTCAAGGCATTCAGCCTAAACCTCCTTCTTTGTGAGGCATTGAGATGATTTGGACATCTCCCTGTGCTAAAATACCGCACCAGGTCATTCGTCCAATCACCCTCCTCTGATAAGGAGTTGGCAAGGTTAATTTCCGCCATTGGATCTTCCCACTGGCAGGCAGAGATTTCAGTTGCAGCACTTCGGGCCAGCTCTTGGCGCAGGGCTCGGCCTCTGATCAGCTTCGTTGGATGTACCTCTATGTCAAATTCTTGGATTTTGGCTATCCATCCTGCCCTCTTGTGACCTGGTTCCCCTTGTACAATGAAATTCCTGACATTCGGATGTCTCACGAAGATAGTTATCCGGCTCTGGGAGACGAAGTGTCTGAACTTCCAGAGGGATCTCATGACTGCGTGCACCTGCCGCCCAATAAAATTGTACTTTTCTTAATGCGACTGAATCATCTGGCTTAAGAATGCTATGGGGCGCTCTTCGCCATCATCTCCCTTTTGAGTCAGGACTGCAGCGTAGCTCTCGGGCTCTCCCACCGCGTACAGGATGAAATCCTTGGAATAATCTGGATTTATCAATACTGGAGCTTGCGCGATTCTGGCCTTGATCTCTTCGAAGGCCTGCTTCCTTTCGTCAGTCCACAAGAATTCGGCATTCTTTTTTAGGAGTTCGGCCATGGGCTTGATTACTTTTGCGAAGTCCGGTATGTACTTCCTCACGAAGTTGATTTGGCCAAAAAATTATTGTAGCCCCTTCTTGTCAACAGGGATGGGTAAGCGAAGAAGGGCTTCTGCTCTGTCAGGATCCACTGCAAGGCCTTCCTCAGAAATGACATGTCCTAGCAACTTACCTTCCTTTACGCGAAGACTGACTTCTTCGGGTTGATGGAAATGCCGAATTCACGACATCTCTCAAATATTTTCCGCAAGTGGGAAGCATGGTCCTCTCTCATGTGAAAATACAGTCATATCGTCCAAATAGATGACAATGACCTTGTTGAGTAGCTCCCGGAACGCCAAGTCCATAGCTCTTTGAAATGTAGCGTCGGCGTTAGACAGCCGAAGGGCATGCGCTGATATGCAAACGTTCCCCATTTGGTGGTGAACATTGTCTTGTGCTTGATCTTCATCCTTTACCCATATTTGGTTATATCCGAGAGAATCCGTCCAAGAGAGAGAACCTCCGTGCTCCAAAAACTATGTGGAGGATTTGATCAATTTGGGGGAGCGGATAATGATCCTTTAGTGAAGCTTGATTGAGGTTTCGAAATCCACGCAGAGGCGGATGTCTCCATTCTTTTTCCTCACAGGGACCCAGATTCGCGACCCAAGATGAGTGCTTGATGGGGTAGATGATTTTGGCCTCCAGCATCTTTAAGAGCTCTGCTTTCATCATAGCTTCAATTTTTGGGTTCACTGCCCTTTGCTTCTGCCGGAAAGGTCTTGCATTATCTTCCAGCTCCATAGAATGTTGTATCATCTCTCTGTCATACCCCTTCAAGTCCTGGTAGCACCAGGCCACAATATCAGGGAACTCTCCGCATAAAGATCTGATCTGCTCCAGTTCCTTTCAGTGCAGTCTGTCCCGACCTTGATCATTTTTCCGAGTTCCAGTTCCTGGGTCCATGTACTGCTTGGGGTCCACTTTGATTCTGTGGGATATTGCCCTATCGTTCTGATCAAAGAGACTTTCTAGGGTAATCAGTCCTTTTGGGACATGATTGTTTTTTAACTATATCAACCCCTCGTATTGCCCATCATCAGAGTCTCTACCTTCTATCGTACTTGCTTCGTTTATCAAAAAAGTGACGATATCCTCGTCATAGTCGAACACCTGCCAGTGGGTGTCTTTATCAGGCACAGAAGGCCTGTAGATGGTACGAACCGGCTTCGGCTTCTGGACAATGTCATCAGCCGAGACGTACCTGGCTCCAACAGACGCCAGAATGTCAGCATGCTTATTCTTCTCACGTGATATGGCTTTGACATTCAAAGAGTTGAATGACTCCATCAAGTCCCAAACACGGTTACGGTATGCCTTGAGGTAATGCTTCTTGGAGGCGCACTTATTCGTAATCTGGTTGCACACCAGCTCTGAGTCGCCAAAGATCTGCAAATGTCTCACCCCCAGTCTCTCTGCCTTTCTCAAACCCAAGCACAAAGCTTCATACTCCGCCGCGTTGTTAGTGCAGCTCCAAGCCAGCCTGTAAGTGTAGTCCTTCTGGACTCCGAACGGGGAAACCAGAAGTACACCTGCACCGGCGCCATTTTTGCATCGGGCGCCATCAAAGAACAGCTTCCATAGCTTTTTTGGTGCGGGTCCAACCTCCTTTCTTGTTGACTGGTCAAGTCTTTCAGGCTGGGTGACGGAGTAACAGCCTTGCTCGGTCTCAATCATGGCGTTGAAGTCTAGCAAGGAGAACTCATCCTCCACTTGTAATGACTCAAGGGCCTCTTCTGTCATATCCACCTCTACCAGTTCTTCAGTTGTCAGCTGAACCATGCCATTCTGCGGCTCTTCTCCGGGTATCTTCTCTACTAGAAATGTGGAAGGCTTTTCATTATAGATCTTTAAACTTCTTCCTTTGAAGGACACTTCCATATGTGAGTAATTTAGAGACAGATATCCACCCAGCTTCGCAGTGAACTCCCTAGAGAGACACATGCCGAAGTAGGGTTCCAAGTTGACCACGACGACTTCCTGGATGACCACTATGTCGAGGGCTTTATGAAGTCGGATCGGGATATCTTTGATGACACCAACTGTCTTGACAAGGGTGCCATCTAGCTACAGCACACCTTGGCTGCTCCTTGTATATTCCATACCGATCTCCTCGCAGACGGCTCTCGGCATGACAGTAGTGGACGCACCAGAATCCACCATGCAGATGTGTACTATATAGCCTTCCATCCGTAATGACAGATAGAAAGGAGGTGACCTGTTCTTCCCGATAGCAGAAACTGTCAAGGGCTGAGCTAATACAGCAGGCTGCGTCGGCTTTCCATCTTTTACACTTTTCAAGGATTCCTGCAACAGATCAACTTGCCCTGGGAGCAGAAGAGCCTCGTACATACTTATCTTTCCCAAGGTCCTTTTTAGCTCATCAACTATATTGTAGGTTGAAGTGTCGGCTCCCTCTATCTCTTTCGCTGGCTCATACCTGGTCTGGTATTGCTGCGTGGCTTCGACTCTCTGTATTTTCGTCAGCGACGGATACCTCAGCTTCTCTTGAGCTTGTTCTTTTGTTTCGGCTAGAGGTTGGGCTGCAGGGGCCTTCATCGAGGGAGCCTTGAGCGTAGGGAACCTTTCTTTGGCTGTAGGGGCCAAGGTGACTTGTCAGGTGGTACCCCAGCAGGCTGCGCCCTCTCTCTTCTGGCATATACCTTCAACGGCTTTGCTTGGGCCGTGGTAGCCTCAATGGGCCTTCTGCCTTCCTTGGTCAAGAGCAACGCAGGATCTTCTTCTGGGACTGCAAAGTTGCCTTCATCGTCCAGGATCATGTATGCTTCGTCCTCCATGGCGCTGCCCACAAGGGTCTGAAGATAATGCTGATGCAGCATACAACTCTCCTCTGAGTGTGGATCATTGCATGTGGAGCACCAGTTAACTTGGTCAGAAGTGCCAGGTTGAACCTCATTAGCAGCATTCCTTGCCGGGGGCCTTTGTGGTTGTGCGGCTTGATCTTTTGTTAACATCGGGGGAGGATACGATCTCCTTGGAAGGAACTCCATATGGGCTTGCTTCTTCTTCATTATTGTCATATCGTTGGAAATAGTATGATACCCAAAGGCCAGAGCCCGTACCTCCTGAAGGATTTTATTCTGAATATCGTTATCAACAGGTGTCGGCCGGGCCGGTGGAGGTATTGCAGCTAATGGCGGAGGTGCAGAATATGTCGCGTAATGAGGGGGAGCTGGGAGTGCGGGATACTGCGGAGGTGGAGGTGGCGGATTAGGATAATGGATATGAGGCTGATCGTAGGGGTTTATAATCAGTGCTGGATTCCATGGCTGCTGGGGGTGCTGATTTGAGGAGGATGGCCTGATGCCGATGGATATTGGGACTGAGGAAAATCAGGATAAATGGGAGGCTGCATTCTATGCAGCCTATCAGCATCTGGTGCAAATGGTCACTGTTGGTTACAAATCTGCCACTAGGATAGGATTTAGTGTAATGGTCTCAGTGCAATGCCTATCAGCATAGATCTTCTACTCGTTATGAGCACATTGCAAATGGTCACTGTTGGTTAGGAATCTGCCACTACAATAGGATTTAGTGTAATGCGCCCTAGATTTGCCCAGCAAATTGAAAGGCCGAAAGGAAGGAATGCCTTCTGTGCCAATCTCCGGAGGAGGCCGGCTTCCTATGTTTTCTCAGTTGTCTATCAGCTCAGAGTGCAGGAAAGAAATTATAAATGCAGAAATAAATATAAATGTATTTGTATTGGGTGGGGAGGATAAGCAGCACAGCAACTATCAATCACCACTACTAACAGCAACTAAACACGGAATACATTACAGAAACTACCAATGTCATTCATTCTATGCATCCTCTAACTATGCATTCCAGGAATACTTAACTATCAAATACCGATATCTAGATAGCAGAATAACAGTAAGCAATAACATAAGCAACATGAGGCAAAAATGCTAAATAGAGGCAGCATACAAAACAAGAACAATCAATAGAGCCAAGTGTATTTTGTATTCAGAAGCAAATGCATAGCTACAATGGTTCCCTAGCAATATATGCCCCTTCCACCACCTTACAATGATATGGCGCAGCTATTTATAGCGCAATTTTCCCCCCCAATTACAACTTTGGGCACAGGATCCCAGACCTGACAATAGCTGACAAAGCTGACAAAAGCGGCAAAAAAGCGGTTGATGTTGACCTCTGCGGATATGGACTGTACTTGCAGCAAGGTCCACTTGAAAACTTGGCAGCTACGTGGCCGTGCGGTAGATGAAACTTTGAGTCAGCTTGAATGAGGGTAGTTGCGGTACAATAATTCGGTTCATGCTTGCACACCACCCGTCACATCTCTGACTCGAATCCCGAGGCTGGACACCTGTCAAAATCTGATAAGGGACAAATCTGCCTTGGAATCTCGTCTCTCTTTCATGCCCGACTTCGCTCGGAATTGGAGCGCAATTAGACAGCGCAAGGGGTAAGTAGCGCAGTTGGGGAGGCCTCCATGCCTTAGACAATTTTCGGGCTGCCTTCAACATTCTTCCCGAGTGCACACAAGCAGGCGCAGCCCGACTTCGCTGCGAAGTCGGGCTATGCACCCAATACTTAGACATTTTCGGTCATACCGCCTCGACTGCGCATGAAGATAAGAGCGCACCCCGACTTCGCTGCGAAGTCGGGCTGCGCACCCAATACTTAGAAATCTCAAGGCTCCGCTGATTCCCAGGTGCGCACAGAAATAAGAGCGCAACCCGACTTCGCATACCGCCCCGACTGCGCATGAAGATAAGAGCGCACCCCGACTTCGCTGCGAAGTCGGGTTGCGCACTCAATACTTAGAAATCTCAGGGCTCCGCTGATTCCCAGGTGCGCACAGAAATGAGAGCGCAGCCCGACTTCGCTGCAAAGTCGGGTTGCGCTCTTATACTTAGCAAAATTTTGATCATCTCTCCGCACTTCGGCTCCCCAAGTGCGGTCAAACTCAAGGGCACAGCCCGACTTCGCTGCGACGAAGTCGGGCTGCGCTCTTATACTTAGCAAAATTTTGATCATCTCTCCGCACTTCGGCTCCCCAAGTGTGCTCAAACTCAAGGGCGCAACTCGACTTCGCTGCGAAGTCGGGTTGCGCTCTTATACTTAGAATTTTTTAGGGGCCTTTTGCTCTTTTGGGGAAATTGACAGAAAAAAGTAAAAGAGGAAAAGGGGGGGGAAATGAAGGGAATGAAACTGATGGAAGGGAAGAAAGGGGATAGTGGAGAAAGGGAAAGGAGGAGAAGGGAAGGGAGAGCAGCATCCTTACAAGAAAAATGAAGACATGGCACCTCATGTAAAATGTGGCAACAGTCACATAAACCTATTAAGATCTGCCTACTATGCTCTATGAAATCACCAATTGTAGGTTCCCGTGTCTTTGGAAGAGTGTCATGACCCTCCCTGGAGGACTTTTTAGCACAAAGGAACAATGTAATCTTTAATGCTTTAATACCTAAGTTGGGCAATTGAACCAACTATGCTATGTTTAATTGATTTTAAAAAGCATGATACTGCTGACATATAGCCAAGATGTGCAGGATCAGGTACACTCGTAGGTGGAACAAGCAGAATCATCCACCAGAAGCGGGGGTACTTGAGGATTGGGGAAGTGATGATTAAGGCAACTCGAGGGTAACATTGATGGATACCTTCTTATAGGCATGCATTCGGTTAGGGATAATCATCAAAGCTAGCCACCTTGAGCCTCGAATTGATAGCCTAGTAGCTATCGTAAATTCTCGAGGTTGAGACAGGTGACTAGGTTGATGGAAAGATTCCCTCTTTGTCTGTTGCATATGTTTATTGTCTTTTACTTCATCACTATCTGCATTTGTGGTTTGGGAAAGAAAAAACATGCATAATTTAATTGTCTTAAAACTCCTTGTGATGCTCGAATATGTTTGGTATGATGTTATGCTCAAATAAAAAAAGGGAATCCTTGAATGTTTTGAGAATTTATATAACAAGTAGTTTATTTTAAATGATAAATGTAGACAGGCATATTGAGATATTCTTAATTGCAAAACCAGTTTTGATATTATGTGTTTTATTGTAAATACACGCAAAGTGTTTGACGAAACGCCCGTGCATATATTTTAATGTTGTAAGTGCAATTTAATATTGTACGTAAATAATAAAGTCATGTAAAGTCATATTAAATCATGTAAGTCGACTAAATAAGCTATTTCGTCCTGGAGTGCAAATGAAATGTAAATGCAAAGCAAATGCACATAAAATGTAATTTGAGGGTAGTTGCAAGGTAGTTGGAGAAAGCAACTACTTGGTGAGTGTATAAATAAACCCCCCCTCATTCATTAGAGTTGTTGAAGATTGGTACGTGAGCAGATTGAAGTCTATGGGCAGAATGCAGTCTAGCATGATGTGCAACCATGAGGGATGTTCAGCGTAGGGTTGAATGGTTGATACGTGGAAGAAGTATTGCAGGGAAGTCAGGCAGAGTGATGGCAAAGTGCAGTCTAGTCCTGTGTACAGCCATGGTTATGATGGCTGTAGATTGTATTGATGAAACTGTAATGCTGTATCACACCTACCATTATTAATACAAATTGCTGTAATTACTGTTAACTGTTATTGTTGTATTTTCTGCCATTACTGTTGTTATTTAATGTTGTTGCAAAATTTCTGCGTATTATTATTGCTATACTACAATGCTTGCAGATCTGTAGATTACTTACGTGGAAAGGGAACTGTTGGGATATGTAAAAACCCTTTCTACATTCTGGCGCCGTTGCTACTACGAAATTGGGTCTAAATTGGTGACATAGGGTTTGAAGAAGTGAAACCCTTGGGAAAACGGGCAAACGAAGATCAACCCAGTGCAAAGACGGAGGAGAAGACGTACCAGAATTTTTTTGTGGTTACAGATTAAAAGATGTGCACGCCAAGCGAAGGAAAAATCTGAGTGAGATTTTGCAGGTGGGAAGTTGCAGAAGTTTGCAGACCTGACGTCTGCAGGCTAGACGTCTCCAGACCAGACGTCTGTAGGCTTGACGTCTGAGGCCTAACATCTGCAGGCCTGACGTCTGAGGCCTAACATCTGCAGGCCTGACGTCTGCAGACCAAACGTCTACAGGCCAGATGTCTGCAGACCAGACATCTGCAAACCAGACATCTGCAGGCCTGACATCTTGAGACCCGACGTCTGCAAGCTTGACGTCTACAGGCATGACATCTGTCGGCTAAGACATCTGCAGTGGAACGACACATTGCTGATAGGAACGAAAGAACGGGTACAAGGATCACCAAAAGTCAAGGAAAATGTTGATTGATGCAGAGATATGTTGAGTGGATGGCAACACCTGAACAAGCGGCAGGAAGGTTGCAGAGGAGTGCACAAGACGGAATTCAGGCACCTGAGCAACAACACGCGAGGGCTCCGAAAGGAAGACCAAGGCCACAATCGATATCCCAGCGAAGGAAGTCGCAAAGTAAGGAAGTTGAAAGAAGACTGTTTGGTGAGAGTCAAGATGAAGAATACCCGACGAGGAGCAGCATAGCAGAAACCCCACCAATGGATAACATAGACACCCAAGCATTGGAGAATTTTCCATGTCTGAGCAAGAGCCGTCTAATGTGGAGATGTCTAAGATACAGACATCTGAGCAAGAGCCGTCTGAGAAGAAGACATCTGAGGTGCAGACGTCTGAACAGGATTCGTCTGAAGTGGAGACGGCCGAGGTGAAGTCTGCAGTGCATTTTTCGGAGGAGCCGTCTGAAGAGAACCCGTCTGAAGTGGAGTTGTCTGAAATCTACCCGTCTGAAGGAGTTAAACATCAGGCAATCAGACTAGACGTCTGGCAGTCAGATCAGACGTCTGGCAGCCAGCCAGTCAGCCCAGACGTTTGGCTCTCCAGCCCAAACGTCTGGCAACCAGTCAGCCCAGACGTCTGACAGCCAGTCAGCCCAGACATCTGGCAGTCAATCAACTCAAACGTCTGGCAATCCGTCAATCCAGACGTCTAGCCGTCGGACCCTGACGTCTGGCCGTCCGTTTGGTCGTCCGTTTGGCCACTCATCCCAGACGTCTAGCAACCTGTCAAGACGTCTAGCCCATCTATTTGTGACGTCTACCCTTACCCATTTGAGACGTCTACCTGTGTATAATCTTTTTGAGACGTCTACCCATCTGAGCTGTCTAACCCGTTGTCCTAGACGTCTAGACATTGTACCCGTCAGACTCCTCTATCCGTCTGGTCTAATCCGTCAGAAACTAAGCTGTCAGGGATTGTCGTCAGAAATGTTGACGTCGGAGGCAGTGCAGTCAGAGGAGTTGTCGTCAGAAGCACAATCCGACAAGGGAGAGGTCTGTCAGAGGATGATAAGCAGTCAGTTGCATCAAGAAAGCAGTGAAGTAGAGCTAAAAGAAAGCAGTTTGAATGAGTTGAAGGAAAGCTTCCAGATGGTTGATGAGAAGAATAAATTAGTTTGGACATTGAGGCTTTCAAGGGTTTTGCTGTTGAGGTTTCGGGGCTCCGCCCCAAACCCCGCGAGGGCTCCACGAGGCTTTTAATGGTTTTGCTTTTAAGGGAGCACGCGAAGGGCGCTGCCCCTCGACCCCACAAGGGACGCTGTCCCTTGACCCTGCAAGGGAACTCCCGCCCCCTTGACCCCCGACACAGATGGCGGAGGGCATTACCGATTATGTTCATGATGTTGATGGCATTGCTCATGCTGATGATATGGCTTATTGCAAAAAGTGAAGTGCCTATTCAGAGAATGTTGATCATGCTGATGTTACACATACTTGTAGCAGAAAAAGGGCACAATCAGAGAATCAGATGTTGTGAGCAGTCTCAAGTGAAGGTCATTGCCAAAGATGTATGGAACAGGAACAAGAGGAAGGAGCGTGACAAGAGATCCTGTTATATTGCTTAGTACTTCTATTCCCAGTGTTTAGCTCGTGTCGTTGAGGACAACGACCAATTTAGAGGAGGGGATAGATGTAGACAGGCATATTGAGATATCCTTAATTGTAGAACCAGTTTTGATATTATGTGTTTTATTGTAAATGCACGCAAAGTGTTTGACGAAACGCCCATGCATATATTTTAATGTTGTAAGTGCAATTTAATATTGTACGTAAATAATAAAGTCATGTAAAGTCATATTAAATCATGTAAGTCGACTAAATAAGCTATTTCGTCCTGTAGTGCAAATGAAATGTAAATGCAAAGCAAATGCACATAAAATGTAATTTGAGGGTAGTTGCAAGGTAGTTGGAGAAAGTAACTACTTGGTGGGTGTATAAATAAACCCCCCCTCATTCATTAGAGTTGTTGAAGATTGGTACGTGAGCAGATTGAAGTCTATGGGCAGAATGCAGTCTAGCATGATGTGCAACCATGAGGGATGTTCAGCCTAGGGTTGAATGGTTGATACGTGGAAGAAGTATTGCAGGGAAGTCAGGCAGATTGATGGCAAAGTGCAGTCCAGTCCTGTGTACAGCCATGGTTATGCTGGTTGTAGATTGTATTGATGAAACTGTAATGCTGTATCACACCTATCATTATTAATACAAACTGCTGTAATTACTGTTAACTGTTATTGCTGTATTTTCTGCCATTACTGCTGTTATTTAATGCTGTTGCAGAATTTCTGCGTATTATTATTGCTATACTACAATGCTTGCAGATCTGTAGATTACTTACGTGGAAAGGGAACTGTTGGGATATGTAAAAACCCTTTCTACAATAAAGGAATTTCATTTCAAAATAAAAGTTAGTTTATTTTAAATGATAAAGGAATTTCATTTCAAAATAAAAGTTAGTTTATTTTAAATGATAAAGGAATTTCATTTCAAAATAAAAGTTAGTTTATTTTAAATGATAAAGGAATTTCATTTCAAAATAAAAGTTAGTTTATTTTAAATGATAAAGGAATTTCATTTGAAAAAATAAAAGTTGGTTTATTTTTAATTGATAAAGAAAATCTCAATTCAAAATAATATTTGTTTTATTTTAAATTAAAAAAATGACAATTGAACCTCATTTATAGATAATATTTGGATTGTATTAGAGCTTCATTTATTGATTTTATACTAGTAAGAGAGTCCCTTTTATAATCAATAGTTAATAAAAGATTATTAATATAATAATCAAATTCCATGTTAATCCAACAAAAGATATTTTCCATTCGAATGTACTGCAAGTGGACATTTGAGTTGGTGGGAGGAGCGCCTGCCAATGTTGGAGGGATGGGTTCCATTTATGATGGAGCTTATCTAAAAAAAATTAATAATATTATCTCCGTAGGCTGTCGCGTGGGAGTAGCTGAAGAAGTTATGATGGGCGGTGGGACGTAGAGGACTAAGGGAGAGCTATGCAATTGGGTGAGGGAGACAACGACGGGTTGAGGATAAAGAAGGCAAGGCAGAGAACAGCAACGGTGGAGAGTAGAAACGTTGGAAAGCACCAAGCTAGGACAACACCACCGAATCGACCTCAAAGGAAGTGGCCAATATACCAGATTGGGTTATAAACGTTGTTCCCTTTGAAATGATACTGTTTGTTCGTTCTTGCTTCGTGGTTTCCGTTGGTTTACCTCCGCCAGTTCATTGGTTGTGTAGAAATGAGATTTTGTCTAATGTTAAAACCCTCCTCTGTGCTTGCATATGAGTTTCCCCTGCAACGCTATCGTCATGGCATTTTTGCTTATGTTATCATGGTGTGTATTGTGGGTTCTTTCCCTTTAAGTTGTTGTTAGCATGCTGACCGTGGAGGACTCCCAAAGTTGGTTGGGAGTCGAGTGTGTTCAGTTGTTGCAAACCGCGTAAAACCATGTTGGCTTTGTTACCTTGTAAGTCGGGTATTGTCAAACCAAAGTCGCCTGTAAATTATCCTCGCGTTGTTGTTTGGCAATTCGCAGTTTTGTTTCCATATTAAGGAATGTTTGTAAGTGTTGGGTAGGCGTTTTCCCTCCCAACCGTCCGCCATCTCCTCAAGGCCTGTGGATTGAAGAGGTCGTCGTCACTCTCAAGCAAGGACGTCCCCCTAGGTGGGTGTTTGTAGTCGCGAGAAACCCTTCACTCATTTTGCCATACCTTTGGTCATGAAGGCGCGTGGTTATTTTGGACCATAGAGGTCGTTCGCCTCTACTGTGAGTTACATGGTTGAGCGTGCGTAGTGTGTTTGACGTTGTGCTTGTTAGTGTTCCATTTGATTGCTTTTGGAAACATTAATTTATGTTATAAGAGTCTTCTTTAGTTACTTAGCTTTAAATAAGTATTAAGAGAAATTTTAGAGGATTATTAAAATGTAAAAAGGTTTATTTGTGGATTAAAGTAGTTGACTTTGATTTAATAAATTAATATGAAATTAGTTTGTTTTGTAAATTAAGGGTATGGGACTTTGATTTATAAAATGAAGGAAAAGGGTTTATATATGGATTAAAGTAGTTTACTTTGATTTAATAAATAAATAAGAAATTAGTTTGTTTTGTAAATTAAGGGTATGGGACTTTAATTTATAAAATGAAGGAAAAGGTTTATTTATGGATTAAAGTAGTTGACTTTGATTTAATAAATAAATATGAAATTAGTTTGTTTTGTAAATTAAGGGTATGGGACTTTAATTTATAAAATGAAGGAAAAGGTTTATTTATGGATTAAAGTAGTTGACTTTAATTTAATAAATAAATATGAAATTAGTTTGTTTTGTAAATTAAGGGTATGGGACTTTAATTTATAAAATGAAGGAAAAGGTTTATTTATGGATTAAAGTAGTTGACTTTGATTTAATAAATAAATGAGATTAGTTTATTTGTAAATTAAGGGTATGGGACTTTAATTTATAGAACAAAGGAGAAATGGTTATTTCTTGATTGAAGGAACCTAGATTGTTTGATGATTGAAGGTATGGGACTTTAATTGTTGAATAAGGATTGAATGAATTAATTAAAGTAAAGCCTATGGTCTAGTTGCATGTGTTGAAAGACTCTATGGTTAATGAGAGGTGAAAATAAAAATGGTGATTTTTATGATATCAACTATGCAGTAGATGGTTAGATACTTGATTTAATTTGTATAGTTGCAATTTGGCAATGAAATAAGTAAATGCATTTAGAAGCATGTCTATCATGGAACCATGAGTGCCCTGATCCCCTACTATCCTCAAATGATTGATGGAAGCTGAGGTGGACCAAGGAGGCAGTTGGAACCAATGTATCTGTTTGAATCTACTTAAAATGATTTACTTATGCTCAAATAGATTAACCATGTGGGGAGATTTCCCTGATGAAATTGATGTAATATATTATTCTTTAAGAGTATGGAGGATTTACCATACTTGCTTATATGTAATAAATATTAATTGATGGAAGATGTACCTTTAAATTATTGCTTGAATTATTTATGTCTTGTATTGATTTCCTTTCCAATTAATGTTTACTATCTCTTGAATGTTGCTTTTCCTCTAGTCTTTGTATGTTGTGAATTATACTTTTGTTAGATTTAGTATCTAAACCATTCTTGTTTTTCTTGCTAAACATTAGAAACTTAAAGGATAAGTTCTAGGGTGAAATTAGAGGGTGACCTAAGGGATTGAAAATCCCTTAGGGTGAACATAGTGGACCTAAGGGATTAAGACCCCTTAGGGAGAATGATAACTAAGTTTAGAAAAGACTACATCTGAGTTAAGATAGCTCGTCGTGTTGACGAGATGGATAGCTTAACTCGCAATACGCGTAGCATACCTACACAGACTGGCTTGTGTATGGTTTGGTGATGGGCATATACATTCGATCGATTGAAGGTGATAAGTTTAGCTCATCAAGGGTGATGAGAAGGATAAACTTATTTGCGGTAACACATTATACGCCTACACAAAATGGAATTGTGTTAGGGTAACTAGTGAGATGTAGTTCTTCAGAAAACTTAGGGGATTTAAACAATAGACCTATTAGGAATCGGTTAGGGGTTTATGAATCCCTCTCCCTGGTAAAAAAGAAAAAAATTATTTTCTTTCTGTGTGTTTTCTTGTAGTTAAATTTGGGTCATTACAAAGAGTCAACTCAACAAAAATAGGTGCATCATACCCATATAGTGCCATGAATGGAAACATTGCAATCAACATGTGATAGGTAGTATTGTAACACTCCCCTAAATAGAGCCATCTCACCCAAGTTGTCTGATGATTGGTAGCAAAACTCTGTAAGCATCCTTCAACCCACTTATTTACTATCTCGGTCTGGCCATCCATCTGGAAATGATAACTAGTACATGGAGTCAGTTGTAGTTCAAAGAACTCAACATATCATTAAGCAAATGCATGTATAAACTACATGATATTTGGCTAAGATTAGCCAGTAACTTATCAACTCAACTTAGCATCAACCAGATCTAAATTCTAACTTAAGCTTTATCACTAACTAAACAATATTCTTTACTAACTAGAGATTATGCACTTTGGATTCTGGAATGCCAACTAATGAAGCACTAACCTATCTTAGCTTCTAGAATATATACGTACGATGCTAGATAAAAAACTCAATAATGTAGTAATTAAATTATTCTAACATCCCCTCTTATTACATTATTTGGAATACAAAGAGAGTTGCGAAACACCTCAAACTTGACATTATTTGGAATATCCGCAACTTGTTTGTCGATGGGAATGTATTGGAGCTGTATCTTGTGCTTCTGAACTTCGTCTCAAATGAAGTAACATTGAGCTTCAATGTGCTTCATTCTTTCATGGAGCACTGGATTCTTGACTAATGTCAAAACACCTTGATTATCACATTTCAAGTGTATTAGTAGAATTTTTTTTAATCCCATACTCGAAAAAATGTGACGTAGCCATATGGCTTCGCACACAGCTCCTCGTGCGATGCAATACTCTGCCTCTGTGGATGATAGTGCAGTTGCCTGATGCTTCTTGTTGTGCCACGAGACAAGTCCAAATCCTAGATAAAATATATATCCAAACGTTGATTTCTTGTCATCTAGTGATCCTACATAGTCGGAGTCCGCGTATCCTTCTAAGAAGAATTTGTCATTCTTCTTATATTCTAGGCCATAGTCTACTATTCCACAGACATAATGCAATACTCTCTTTGTTGCTTTTCAATGACTGACCTTGGGCTCCTGGATGAACCGCGAAAGATAACTCACAGCAAATCTGATATTTGGCCTGGTATTCGTCAGATAAATGAGACTCCCAATTAGTTGACGATAGAGAGTTCTAGATACCTAAGGAGATTTGTCACATTTGCACAACTTTAACCCTGGTTCCTTTGGAGTTGCCTTGGGTTTACAATCTATCATCTCATATTTTTCTATAAGCATCTTGGCATATTTTGACTATGAGATCCTGATGTGATTCTTTCTTTGTCAGACCTCCAAGCCAAGACAATAATGTAGAAGTCCCAAATTTGTCATATCAAACAAATTTTTCAAGTCATTTTTTACAACATCCACCATTTCATCTGAACTGCCAGTGATGATCAGATTGTCAACATACAACACAAGTATCACTATTTCAGAGCCAACTCGCTTGAAATAGAGATTTGCATCTGAGGGACTTCTTTTGAATCCGTGTTGCAATAGGTGACTGTCAATCTTGATGTACCAAGCTTTGGGAGCTTGTTTCAACCCATATAAAGATTTTGTCAATTTGCAAACTTTTTGTTCTTGCCCTTCAACAACAAAACCTTCAGGTTGAACCATATACACCTCTTCCTTGAGATCACCATTTAAGAAGGTACTCTTGACATCCATTTGGTGTAGCTTCCAACCAAACTGAGCTGCCATTGCACAGAGAACACAAATGGTTGTCATCTTCGTTGTTGGTGCAAATGTTTCCTCATAGTCAATGCCTTCTTTCTGAGCATAGCCCTTTGCAACAAGTCGGGTCATGTATTTATCAATCGATCCATCTACTTTATATTTGATTTTGCAAAACAATTGATCCATCTGCCTTATTTGATTTTAAATACCCATTTTTCTATTAGGCAGATCAACCAACTCCCATGTATTGCTTTTCAATAGAGACTTATATTTTTTTTCCATAGCTTCCTTCCATTGAGGCAAAGATAAGTGCATCCTTCACTGATGTGGGTTTTGTATGCTCCATAATTAAAGACATCAATCCCCTATTTTCTTCCTAGCATGACATACTTTGAGTACGTGGCCAAACCGAAGTGAGGTCAAGAGTGCAGCAAGTTTGGCATCTCTCATTGTACTTGTGTACCACTTTGGAATTTTCCTTTGTTGCAGGGGAGCAATTGCTTCAAGATCATCAACAAGTGCATGAATGTCATATTGGACTTCATCAAATTCCAATTTCACAATAGGAGATGTGTTATTGCTAGACTCTTTAGAATCTACTATATTCGACTTGGGAGTAATTCCTTCATCAAATATCACATCTCTATTGATATGTATTTTCTTGGTGATGGGATCAATCAAACAATACCCTTTGGATTCATCATCGTACCCAAGAAATATACATTGCAAGGACTTCTCATCTAACTTGGTCCTTTTCTTCTTAGGAATATGCATATATGCTTTGCTGCCAAATATTCTTAGATGAGAAATAGATGGCTTCCTTCCAAACCAAGCTTCTTCAAGTGTAACTCCTTGAAGTGCTTTTGTGGGGGCTCTATTGAGGAGATACATTGTAGTGGTGACAGCTTCAGCCCAATATTGATGCCCAAGTTTAGCTCTAGTGAGCACACAACGAACCTCTCCATGATAGAACAATTCCTCCTTTCAACAACCCCATTTGTTGTGGAGTATAAGTTGTGGTAAGTTGTCTCTTTACCCCATGATGTGCAAGAAACCCTGAAAATTCATTGAAGGTATATTCCCCCCCTCGACCTCAGCGGAGGGTCTTAATGGAACATCTTGACTCTTTTTCAAGATGCTGCTTGAACTGCTGAAAATGCACCCACATTTTCTTGGAGTTGTCATCAACCAAAAATTGAAAGTTATCTCTTGCCACCAAAATTGTTTGGCATGGGTCCACACTAATCGGTGTGGCTGCTTTACCTCTAGAAGTGGTCAATTCAAAAGGTACTTGGTGTTGCGTCCCTACTAAGCAATCCAAGCATACTGGCGATGTTGGTGAGAGATTGGTCAATCCTAACACCATTTCGTGTTTACTTAATTGAAGTAAATATCCTAAACTTTGATGCCCATAACACGTGCCACAAGGAGGTTACTTATTTAGTGGTGGCACCTAAGGCAACATGTGAAGTTAGGGCATCTAGAGCAAACAAGCCATGTTTTTAGGAACCTATGCTTTCCATTTTTGGTGATGAAGCATCTCTTTTGACCATCAACAACTCTAAAATCAATTCCCATATTTTTATCTAGGACTTGAGAAACTGAAAACAAATTGTTAGCAAGTTTGGGTACATAGGGTACCTTTTCAATATGGCATTGCCCATCTGGAAGACATCGCCTACACCTTTAACTTGATAGGTTTTGTCATCAACAATTGTCACTGGTTTCCCTTCTTTGGCACTCTCTGCATCACAAATATGAGGTTGAATCTCATCAGTTGTGGCAAGTGTGATGATCATGAGGGCTCTTACATTTGCATCATATGTTTCTTTAACATCATCATCATCTTTCCGTCATGTGACTCTACGAATCACAATGTCCCATAGCTTTTCAACCTACAATATGGTCTGCATCTTTGTCTTCCATGGTGCACAATTCAGACCTCTTAAAAGCTGAAATTTTGTGAGAGAGGCTTTTAGGATGGACATTAGGAGGGTTCCTTATCTCTTCAAATGGTCCCCCTTTCTTTATAACACTAGTCCGATATAACTGCCCTTACTAAACACCCGTCACTACGTGGAAGAAGCTGGTCCTCTAATTATACACAATTGTACATGAGAGAGACCTTAAGGTGCTAGAAGCAAATGATAATTAGTACATAGGCAATACTAAAAGGAATTCACTCTATCTTTGACAACTGCTTAAAAAGACCTCCACATGCGTAGGGTGTAACTTCCCTTAAATACTTGGAAGAACTTAATTTCAGGATTTATGCCTAGCAATAGAAAATAAGAGTAATTATGGAGTGAAAAATATTATTGGCTTTCCTTATTTCTCCTCGACGGTTTATAGGGATATACCCCAGGCGTTGTTGTTGCAGCTATGTTAGGCATTAAATGCAGTAGCTTGATCATGACAACATTACATGTAAGTGTGATCCAGAGGCATTTTAAATACCGAACGCTGCCTTGTGCAAGTTATACAAATATAGGGTAAAAATTTGGAGTCTTTTCAAAAGCATAAAATATGTTTGCAAAACAAAAATGAAAACATGCAATTAAGACAGCAATTTTTTTAAAGGTGTCAGTCTCCACCGAAAAAACACCTTTTTACAATGCAATTTTCCACAAATGTTAGGTGAATAGTTTGCAAACAATAAACTAATTGTTTTAGAGCATAATCCTTAAGCAACAAACAATTTAATTAATTAATTAACTATTCAATTAATTAGGATAAGCTAATTAATTAATTAAGCAATTAATCAAAATAATTAATTAATCAATTTAAGCAAAATAATTAAATAATTAACAAAATTAAAAAAAAATGTGCTTTCAAGGAACTACCTTAGCACCGATATGGCACAAACTGACCAGCCCCATGTCAATCATCTACCTTGGAAATTAACACCGATCCGCAAACCACGCCATCTGCCACATGCCCCAAGGTTGCGCAATATCCAACTTTAACAATCGCCATGCCAGCCTGCGTGGGCTAGCACTTCAATGATGCGGAGCAACTTCATTTAAACAAGTGAAGCTCTTATTCCTACAAGCATGTGGGATAATAGATTTGGTAAAAATAAATAAATCACCATTGCTCCACCTGCAAGATCCTTCACCACAGGAACCTCCATGCCGTTGCACTATTTTCATCGTTCGTCCTACGTCGCCACTAGTAGCTTTGTTCTGTTTTAGCACAACTTGGTGCCGATCTACATCACAGGTATTTCCACCCTGCACTGTTCAACTCAACCTAGTTGCTACTTCTGATGGTGGCTCCACTCACATCGGTATTTTCGATTCTCCTTGATTCTCCTTGCAAAGGACCCCGATTTGTCACAGCCGAAAGTTTTTTTTTTTTATAAAAAAACACCATCTCAAACAGTTTGAATTGAGACAATTCGTCTCAACTCCCATGCTTCCCTTAGTCGCTCGTCATCGCCGATTCGCAATACGTCTTCTCCTCCAAAGCACAACTTTAGGTCTTGCTTCAAGATTTCACTCCACGTGAATCTCCACAGTAAATCGACGCTTAGCTTGTCGATTTTCAGGTTTTGTTTGGGGAAGATAGGCTTCAACGATACAACCCGTGCTCCACGAAAAATTTCCACATCAATCTCATGTGGCGTCTTCTAGCTTGATGCCAACTTTGATTTTTTTGGCAACCTGTTTCACCTTCAGGTTGTCATGATTTTTGGTTGGCAGAGGCAGTTACTCAGGACGTGGTCCAACTCGATCACAGACCGTCATCAAAGGCAGTCTCTCAGGCCGTGGTGCAACAAGTTGATTACACCGTGGCAATTTCTTCAATTTGAATTATACCACTCAACCAGTGGATTACGTGAATCTCCCCAAAGCCACTAGGCAATCTCGATCTTTGCTTCAGGACAAGGGGAAGTAGAGGCTTTTGGCATGATCCAGCCTCTCCCAATTGGGTCCTCTTGTTCAGCACTGGACATCAACCTAGGACGTCAACGCAACAACCCGCTAATGTCAGCTGCAAGTTAATTTTGAGGAGACTCATCCGAACAAGAGATCCTCTCTCGTGAAACACAAAAATATTTTGTTGTTTGAACATGTCACTCGGCCACCTCTCGTCATGCCAAGTGCACCAACGAGAGCCAAGGTGTTACTCTTCCTCGCACACCTCTTATCAACTTATGTTGCTGAAGAACAAAACTACATAGCTCTGATCCAAATGTAGTTCAAAGAACCAACATATCATTAAGAAAATACATGTATAAATTACATGATGTCTGGCTAAGATTAGCCACTAACTAATCAACTCAACTTAGCATCAACTAGATCTAAATTCTAACTTAAGCTCTATCACTAACTAAACAATATTCTTTACTAACTAGAGATTATGCACATTGGTTTCTGGAATGCCAACTAATAAAGCACTAACCTATTTTAGCTTCTAGAATACATACGTAGGATGCTAGATAACTAAATAATGTAATAATTAAATTATCCTAACATCAGCTCTATCCCTGTCAACTTGAATAGCTCTTGCCAAAAAGCACTCATAAAGCATGTATCCCAATCACTAACAATGGTCCGGGATAACCCATGCAGGCAAAAGACCTCTCTAAGGAAAACATCGCCCTAAAATCACTAGATATGGAGAAAAAGCGTGTATATTTCATCAACTGGTTTACAACCACAAATACAACTCTTCCCTCCAACTCAAGGTAAACTTGTGATGAAGTCCATGGACATAGCTTTCCATTTTTACTGAGGAATAGGAAGGGGCTGAAGCAAACCTACTAGGTGTGTCATCTCATGTTTCATCCTTTGGCAAACATCACATTTCCATATATGTTATAATACATCATCCTTCAAGCCCTTCCAAGAATACTTGCTCACCTATTTGCAGGTTTTGAAAAACCCAGTATGCCCTACAAACGGAGAATCATGGAAATCTACAATGATCTTCTTAAGCTTTGACCCTAGAACCAAGAAGATTCTTCCCTTATACAAGATAATGCCATGCCTAACCTAATACCTTTCATCGTTGTCCTTGGCAGCAACAATACCCTCTATCAATCCTATAGCAAAAGTGTCTTTAGCATACTCCTGTATGGTACATACTACATACTACATACTACACTCTATCTCATCCTTAAAAACACAAGGATGATGATAAGGGGTAAAAATGACAAGCCTAGTCCCTCGCTCCAACTCAATAGTATGTTGCAAACCCCTGTCTGGTGGAAGACCTGGAGGCATGTCTTCATACACTAATGCATACTTATCCATAAGGACTCGAATATCTGGATGATACTCAACTTCCTTAGAAGTAGTAGTGCCCTAGGGTATACCCTTAATAGTATAACACTCAACAACCCATCTCACCTGGTCTAGTCTCAAAAGCTTCTCCAAACAGTGTGCAAATATTTGTTGTGTTGATCCACCTATCATGCCTTTGATGATTTTCTCTTGCCCTTGGTCAACAAAACACAATGTCGTCGTCTAGTAGTTCTGAGTGAACTCACTCCCTAATACCATATGAGCTCCTCCCAAAGGAATAACATAAAAAGTTGTGTTAAAGGATCCTCGTTCAATACATATCCATTTGCTACTACCACATCAAAACCTGCGAACTCTTTTGTCTTTAACCTAAATTGTGCTACCACACCCTAATCAATAAAATTAGCGGCTCCCCCATCAAAAACAACTACAATATGCTACCCTCAATCCTTCCCCTGACTTGGAAAGAATGGAACCTCGGAGCTCCTGACAAAGATGCTATAGTGGGTAGTTGATCTTTCCCCATTTGATGAAGGAAACCCCTATATAATATCCCCTACATGTGTTGCCTCATTCCCAACATCATCATGTGCCTTTGCAAACTGCTTTGGCTCACCCTCATCATCTGAATAGACCCCAATCACGTGTACTTGTCCTTTCCCTAAACACCTATACGATGGATCATATGGCTCTCTGCAGTTGAAACATAATTGCTTCCTCCTCATCTCATGGCGAGTCATGTCACCATGCTACTGCCTAGTAGATGGCTGCCCTATACCCTATTGACCCGGGGGTCTAGATGGAGCAGCTCCCAATCTCTATGGGAAATATCTAGGAGTCCTTTGTTGCTATTGTGATGCTCCTATACCAATATCTCTGGTAGATGTGCCCTGGAAAGACCTGCCTGGTTTAGTAGTCTCCAAAGTTGAGGCCTTCTTAATCACAACCTGTAAGAATTCTGGATCAAAATCCTTAACCAGGCCTCCAAGTGGCTCTCTCAAACCCTCCATGAACAAATTAGTCAATCACCTCTTTGATATATCGGGGACCATCACTGCAACCCTCTGAAAATTAGCCACAAAAACGTCTAAAGTACCACTATGCCTCAACTGTGACAACTCTCAAAAATGGGCCTCAGGATCCTACCTCTTGAATTTGTCGATCAATCTCCTATAGAACTCCTCGTAAGTGGTGATAAGGCCATGTCCCTAGGTAATCAAATAGTGATACCACCACTCGTGAGCAACTCCTTCTAAGGGAAGGGTAGCAAACTTAATCGCCTCTTTCTCATATATCGAACTCAAGAAAAAATAGGTGTTTAGCTTCTGAGTCCAAGCACGAGTTGAAGATTTGTTGGACACATCAAATGAAGGAACTATGAGTTTTCCTAATTTTTTCACAGATCCCTATTGAGTATGGTTCTGATTTGATCTTCTCTCATTCGTAGGTTTGGTTTTTGTCTTCAAGGGACAAAAATTTAAGAAAGAGATATCCCAAAACTCTTCACTTTGTGCTCTATCATCACATGGAGAGTTGCCAATCATCATTCTACTGCTCTGACACCTCCTCTGGTTGTGTTGCCTCTCTCTATAAGAAGGTAACTCTAGGTAGCTTAGGACCACTAATTGTCCTAGATGCCTATTGATTTTTCCGATTTGCTCCTCAGGAGGAATAGCAAGTGAGGATAGAACCCGGACTTTGAAATGCTTGGGTGAAAAGGTTAATAAGCTATTGTTGTCCATCCTTCAAGGACTTAATAGTTTCAAGGAATTCCTTTTCTTTATCCTCACCTAACATCTTCACACAACATTTTGTCCTATGGTGGAATAAGGGTTTGTCAAAGTTTCCTTTATTTTCTCTATTGATGTCTTATTTCCCTTTCACTAAGTGACATTCAAAAATCAACACTCTTGTAACCCTTCAAGCTGGCAGGAACTTAGCTCTGATACCACTGTAAAATACCCTAACCCAAAGTACAAATTCACATACAAATTCCAAAACAAAACACTAGTATTCCTAGCGCATAGAATTCTTGAAAAGCAGTAGTTTTTTTCAATAGAGGAATGCACCTGGAAATTGCATTCACTGAATGATGAAGAGATATTACAATGGAAGAGCTGGCCACTCACTAATACCACTTAAGAACCCAGAAAGAAGGTGTAAATGGAGAGAGATGAACAATCAAAGAAGTGAGGGTCAAGACCAATCTACTCATAAACTCTCCCAAGCCAAACCCCAACCAATCAGCCACAAACTCCAACTGAATCTATGCTGGTCACACTCTCTAAGCCAAATAACAGCCGCCCTCTACCAAATAATCAATACCCAAACAAAGTGCAGTGAATGATCTGCCAAATAGATGCTCAAAGCCATCTTGGAAGAAGAGCCAACTACTCTAAATCTCTGCCAGAATGCCCAAGTACTGACCCTATATATATCCACCAACTGAAATCAAAGAATTAAGCCCTCTAATCCTGAAATTTGAGGGTTTCTGTCCTCAAATTTTGCAAGCTTGCTGCTAGAACACAACCGCCACCAAGAAAAATGTAGAACAGGGTTTTTTTCTGAAATGCCAAGCCGTGAATGTTTCTTCCAAAAACTCCCCTTTTATACAACTGCCCCCTCTCTTTTTTACTTAGCCACCAACCCTAGGCTAGAATAATAAGTGCTTTGGAAACTCCACACATTAGAAATAATTCTAATGTATTAAAAGTGACACCCCTTAACATTAAATGTCATAACATTAGTCATTAGAGCCTTTCCTTGGGTCTTAAGTCAAAATTCTAATGCATCCAAAATGACATGAAATTAAATTAAATCCACAAAGTCTAGAAATACTAGACCTTTGCCCAAAGATCACGTCATAACTTGAGATTGGCATCTCAAATACCTAAAGCGTTGAAGACCCAATTCAAAAGACTTGAAGCTGAATCCAACGACTATATGCATGCCACCATCCAAAGTGTCCATCCTCCTCAAATGTAGCCTAGAAAGTTGGACTAGACCTCTCAGGGCCATAATTTAACCATAATCATCCATTAAAATCTTTGTTATGACTCCGAATTACACCAAATGAAAGCCAAGGTAGAATAGAACACATCTAGGGGAATCACCAGGGCCACTCAAAACTTGGTACTACCTCCTAAAAATTAGGAAGATCCCTAAAATATAGGAATTTCCCTTTTATTCACCAGGAAAACAATACAAAACAAATGCATATAATCACTCATACTTATGCCTCCTACACACAAACATCCACTCACCACAACTGCTCCACAAAAATAGGTGAGTGGGGCCCATAGCCTGCTATCATCCAAAAAGGGACATTATAGATCATCGAGTAGTTGGTCTTGCTTGGCATTTCTTGTTTCTTCTTCTATCGCATCATGTGCTTCCTACCATCTCTCCTTTTCTAAGGCAAGGTTGGGGTATTGATCTACTTTCTTTGATTGACCCCTCGTAACTACAAGCACATCATTCTCCTTTGGTTGTTGGTTTGTTGGAGGCTCTTCAATGTCAAAAAAATTGACATTCTGTGAGTTACTCGTACTTGCTATTTTTGGGTAATTAGCCTCCTTATGATTGCCTAGTCCACACCAATTACACGTGTCTCCAGTTGCACCTCCTACTTGTGGGTTTGGGCAATTTTTTCCAAAATGCCGCCACTCTTGGTAATATATTAGGTCTTCCATCCGAATCATATTGTAATCGACTCTAACCGCCGTGTCGATTACCCTACTGGTACTATCTTGCTCCACAATAGTTATTTCTATAACCACCGCTAGTTGCACCTTGTCCATTCCTTGAGGTATTTGGCTTTTCTTCTTCTCCTTACATCGTCATCGTCCGATGCCTTGTACCTCTTTTGAACGAGAATTCTCCAATAGCATTTCTTAGTACCTCACATACATTGCAATATGCATTCTTCAAACAATTTACGTTTGTGCGCCCTTCGCACTTATACTTTGAGCACCACATCTTTCTTTTCTTTCCTTTTCTCACCTTTCACCTCATTAATCATTCTTTCAAAATCCTTTTTCATTGACTAAATTGCTACATGCAATTCTTCTTTGTCACTATCAAAATCATCACTTCGGAAGGACTTAGACCGACTGCCATTTGCTTGGCCTCACTCTTAAAGTTTCTCGCCCTCTCATCGGCTTCTTCATATGTTGAGCATGGTATGACATTTTCTTTTTGTATCGAGGCAATAGCCCATCAATAAACTATCTCTTTACCATTCCATTTGCTAGTTGCAACTCCATCTTATCAATGAGTTGCTTCAATTGTCAATTATAAGATTTTGTCTTTATCTTTTTTCTATTTAGTGGAGTAGATTTCCGTTACAATTTTGGTATCATCTCTCAAGGGTCCGAAATCTTTCTTGAATTCCTCCACTAAACTTTCCCATGTGATGAAAGGTCGTGTTTCTCTTTTCACATGTCAATCAATTGCGATCCCTTGCAATGTTGCTGAAAATAATTACAACCGTGCATAAAGGTCCCTTACCCCATTGGCTCTCCAAATTGTTGTGCATATCCCTATATGCCTTATAGGGTCTTCCTTCCCTTTTCTTGTGAAAGGTGGACACTTTTGTTTGCCTACCTGATTTGCAATATTAGTCATTGGTGGTTGGTTTCTTCCTTATTTGTCTCCACTCAATGATTGCTCAAACGATACTTCTCTCTGCATGCTTCTATCCTTAGCAGGTCTTCCCTCAACAGTTTCTCGACTCTTGGTGCTTCTTCACCTTTTGTGTTTCCCTCAAATAACCTTTGACTAAACTCTCGTGCACCTTCACTTCGTGACCTCCTTCGTGAATATACAATCGTTAGTTGTGGCCAAGCACTTCCGTGTGGTTGCTCTAGTGCCCGTCTCTCGTCCTCTGCACCCCCTAGCAATATCCAACCTGCCTAATCCAACATTTGCATCCACTCTACTCTCTGTGCATGTTCTACGTTGGAGTCTTGTCTTACACAAACGTTTTCTTCTGTTGTTTGATGCAATTCACCTTGCAACTTGTTCTCCATTGTAATTAACAATGTTTTCCACCTTTCGTTTTTCTCACTTATCCTATCCTCCTCCTAAGGATTCCAAACTCGTTCAACTATTGGCTCTTCAATTTTGGATTCACAAGATTGTAGTACTTGGTTGGCAATATTTTGTTCTCGTCGTTGAGGAATCCTCGTGCTTCTTCTTACAGGTACTTGACTTTGTGACCTCATCTTCCACATACTCGCAGTAGTGAATCTATCATTCATCTCCTTCCCCTTCATGCATGCTAATTCTTCGTCAACTCAACCCACTTTGATCCAGCAACAACAACAACAGCGCCAAATGTAGCATGGCGATGAGTATTCCCAACAACAGAGGCATGACAAACTCTTGGAGCCAAGCAAGACTGTAGTCAATAAACTTGTGCGGCATTATCCTTGATTATAAGACAAACAATGAACAATCAAATGGCAAAATACACTTGAACAACAGATTTCCAATTTGTACAAGGTTCAACTGTACGGCCAATGTTCTAGTTGAATGGCAACTCAATTGAACGGCCAAATTCCCTTGAATGGCAGTGACTTGAACATTAGCAAACTGAATGGTAATGACAAATCCACTTGAACGATCAGTTGCTAATCAGACAACTGACTGAACAGTCAACCTTGGCATGAACGACAATCTACACCACTGTAGTTGAACGACAGACCCTTCGTACTGCAGCTTCCTTACTTCTTGACAGCAGCAACCAACTTGCAACAACTCAGAATACAACTTGCACACACAAGATTGACAAGCAATAACACCACACAATTCTATACACAAGTGGATTGGAAAAGGGATTGTATTCGCATTAAATATGTGCATGCATGACCATTACAATGATAAGATCTGCAATATCATGGCAAAACCTTTGAAACTCATCTATGCCTATTGTTATACACTCACAACCGTCTACACTCTCTTTTGTATGCTCTCCTCTCTTGGTTCATACATTGCTAACAAATTGAGAGAGGGGGGGCCTATTTATCAACTAGCCTTGGCCATTGCCCACAACGGTTTCCAGGCAACCATCACCCCATTTGGATGTACAATAAACATAATTACATTACACAATGCAACCATATAATATTTGCAATTTATCAACCTTAAACCCAAATTAAGGTTCATTTGCCTTTCATGTCACCTTCATTTCATTCTGATTTTATTACAAAATTATTATATAAAAATCTAATACAAAATCTTCGTGCATATTTTGCACTTAAGACTAAAATAAATATTTCTACTTTTTCTTCTTTTTTTGTGCTATCAAACTATCGCCTAATGGGAGAAGCTGGTAGTTATATCTGCAGTAGCTAGGACCATGGCCTAGGGCACAAACCTTAGCATCTAGAAAGAAATCGCAGCAAGCTCACAGCAGGAAATTTTAAGTAGAAGAAGGAAATTCAGCCGCTAAGAAGGAAGTTGCACCAACAAATTCAAGCTAAGGCACGCAATAGGAGCAATAAGGGTTTCATTGAAAACCCTTGCCTGGCACCCAGAATGTTTTATATTCTTGAGCAAGTGAGGAGTGCATAGCAAAAGAAGAGAGCAGTTCGAAGCAAGGGACGCAGAAATAAGCATTTCAGCAAGAAAAAACTTGCACATAGGAAAAAGAAAACAAGAGGAAGCAAAGGGGAGGGTCATCCAAACCCTATGCAATGTCGTCCAAGTGTTGCACAATGTTGTACAGTTTATATAGATTGTACAAAGTGTCGTCCAAAAGCTAGAGCAGGAGGCAAAAGGCAACTCGTAGTTCGAGGAAGGGAGGTTGTCCAAACAGAGGAAAACACCATAAGGGCCATTAGGAGGGTTGTCTGGTGGAAGGAAACAATTGTATAGACAACCACACAGGCCGTTCAAGTAGAAGAAATCGTTTGACACAAGCAGGTCATCTAAAGGCAAGCCATCTAGGCGCAAACTATTCGGAGTAAGGCCGTCAAAAGCCGAGTCATCCCAGCCGAGGTCGTACAAAGTCAGGGCATCCAAGTTGAGGTCATTAGGAGTTGGACCGTCAGAACAAGCTCATCCAAAGTTAGGACATCAAGGTTGGACCATCTGGAGGTGGGTCATCTAAACTCTAAACATAGACCCAAGTCATCCAAGACAAGGAGGAAGTCATCTAGACAAGCAACGAGAATGAGAAGGCCCACACTTCAAAAAGTAAGTGGCATGTAGAACGAGAGGTGTACCATGTGGAGCTGCAACAAAAAGCCAATTTAGTCAATAGTTGGGGAAATTGGGAGTAACTACCGCTAGAATTCAAAAACCGAAGGATGAGGAGCGAAATGCAAAGGGAATACAACACAGGCCAAGGATTATGAAGTTTGAGGAGTTAAGCAGGCATCCTCCAGGAGTTGTGTCAGGAATTGTGTCACAGTAAGCACCCCGAATGCGTGGAGTCGCCATTGGCTTTGTCAAAAGCCACAAGGAGCACGCACACCACTGAGAGAGGGGGAAGCATGAAATGGAAGCCAAACAGGGGAGAATATAGCAACACAATAGAGGTGATTTGAGGTCATGATCATGAACTAAAACTCCAAAAGACCAACGGAGCAAGGGAAAGGAGCCAATAGCTTCACCTCAATAAAGGACACAAGGGAAAGAGCGAAAGCAAATGCCTTTAGATGAAATTACCTAGACAACCCCTGTAGGTGAGTTTTGCAATGTATGGTGGCTCAACAATCCATAGGACCACCAACTAAAAGTGGCGTCTCGAAGCATGGGAGTACGCATTTTTGCAAGTTCCCTGCTTCAACAAAGATTTTTTCAATACGTACCTCCTAGAGATGTTTGGACCACACAGGCCATTCAAGTAGAAGAAACCGTTTGACACATGATATAGAAAATAAAAGAAGATGGTGTTGGGTGACAAGGAGGTGTAGGTTTTTTTCACCAAACAATATTGGCAGTGTTTGGGCTACTTGATGCTAACAGTAGCAAACCAATGAAGAAAGAGGGGGTGGAGTCGTACCTCTTGAAGACATTCCTTATCCTCAATCCAATAGAAGTTTCAAAATTGACAAAGCATAGGAGTCGCAAACTGAAAAATGCAACACCTAAAGTCTGACAAACTACATTACACAATGAACATAGATATTTGCAAATTGTCCGGTGAACAACAAGCCTCAGATATGCCCACTTGGCTCATACCATGCATGGAGGGGATAATGGCCGGAATAATATATGATTGGGCAACATTTCTGTGAGACTACTTACAGAATTTCTTGTTACGGTTCACAAAGAATTATTCTATGGTGTTCCATGCCATTGCATTGCTTGTGGATGCAGCAAAATATGAGAAGATTCAGTTTCCTGAACTAGGTCTACTTGAAGCACTACTAGAAGGAAGGCCAACTATTTTCTATTGGGTTTATATAGCCCCACTGACCAAGACAGGACCAACGGCAAAAGTAGTAGCCAGGAAAAAAAAGAAGATTCAGTTTCCTGAACTAGGTCTACTTGAAGCACTACTAGAAGGAAGGCCAACTATTTTCCATTGGGTTTATATAGCCCCACTGACCAAGAACAGGACCAACAGCAAAAGTAGTAGCCAGGAAAAAAAAGCCACGGCAACAAATAAGATAAAGGCAAAGAAGGTGCTATCACTTGATTTCTCAGGTGAAGAGGAAGAAGGTGACGATACTGATGCATTGGTCAAAGAAGGGTCAAATTCAAATGGAGCTGAGGAGCAATTGTCAATTGCAGAGAAGCCAGCAAGAGAAGAGACAAAAGCAGCAGCTCGAGTTGGAGCAGCAATGGCAGCAAATGAGGCAATAGTTGGAGTTGGAGCAGCAATGGCAACAGTTGCAACAACAGCCTCAGTCTTTGCAACATCCTCAATACTAGACAATGAATCAGAAGATCAAAATCATTCCACCTAAGAGACCCCCACAAACTGCTATAGTGGTGGTTACAATTAAAGGAAGTGCACAAGGTCTAGTGGAAGGCCAACACTATTAGTTGCAAGGAATGACGTACGTTGCAATGCAACAAGGCACTCCAATGCATTTGGAAGGCTATATTGTGCAACGAGGCACCACATGTGCCATTGCATGTACCAAGAAAGAGGCTTCATAGGAAGTTACAAGAGGACAGTAGCCAAAGCAAATGTGAGCAATTGTGTGAGAAGGGAGGCATGTGGAAGAAACAACGCAACAACCAGGAGAAACTACACAAGGAATGGCATAGGCAATGTCGATTGTTGTAGATGCCGACAATGAGGTGCAAATTGCAATAGATGTAATGGAGACTTCACAACCATCAAAAGAATTTGAGAGAACACAGAAGTATGATCTAGGGACACCTAGATTGTATGGGAGCATTATGGTGGACATATACACACCAACTTTCCATCAGGAAAGTTTGCTACAACATCGTTGTGGTAGTTTGCAAAGGAGGTTGAAAGGTGCGGTTCACCACCTTTGGACGAAGAGACACTAGTGGAGGTTGCATCTACAACAATGCAAGCAACAACAATGACTTCATTAGTGCCAGAGGGAGGAAAAGGCAAGTTACCTACATCAGAACATGTGTGGTGGCAAAAAGGACAAAGCAGCCAACCACCAACAAAAGAACTGGAGAAGGTGAAGGGCATAGTGGACACTGCAGGAAAGCAAACTAATGCAAGACAACTTGAGGTGAAGAGGACAAAGCCGCAAAAGCTAAGATCAACTTGAAGGGTCATCATGGAGAGAAGGAGATCGAAGAAACCACTACTGGCAATGATGAAACAAAATATGAACTTGAGCTTGGCGAGAAAGGAGAGACGAGTGAACTTTTCCTCGTTGAAGTGCCAAATTTGAGGCAGCCCCCAATTCATGGTGCAAAAATAAATGAGCAAGTTGAAGGATTCTTTGAGAAGGTGAGTGAGTTGTTCGATCGGTATGAAACGAATTTCACATAGGATGCCTTGGAGAATGGTGACTATGGCACTTGAGGGTGGATGCTGAGTTGGGAAGATTGTTGAGTTGGGCCCAACATGCGAAGAGAATGAAACAGTTTAATGAAATTCACCGAATTTAACCAAGGGAGCTCGGGGCAAGCAGCAGTAGTATGCAATCAATGATTGGAGTGATGGAGCTGCCTGAAAGAACTTTGGTTTTCTACCGGTACTCACCATGGGTATACATAGGCGAGGGAAGATTGGATGAGTTCCCTAAATCACTAGGCATCAAGAAAATCAAACTGGCACCAAAGTTGGAGCAAGCTTATGCCAGAATGAATTTCTTGGCATACTTGATAGTTGATAACTTGATACAGAGGCTAGCAGTTGATTTAGAGACATTTTAGTAAATGGTGGTCAGCCTAAAATTAAAGAAGGAAGATTAATCTAACTAGTTGCAGGATGTAGAAGGCCAGCTTCAACAAGTGCAGCAGAAGGCTGAAGCAGAACTGGTGAAGATGAGGCAGGAGGTTGATCAAATGAGGAGTGGACGGGAGAAGCAAGATCAATTGATCAGGCAGTTAAAGTTGGCGTATGCGGTGAGGGAACAAGCTCTTGAAGACAAGATACAAGAGGTCACTCACCGCGATCAGCTGATTGCAGATAGGGATGAGCAACTTGCAGAGGCTGCAAAGGAGGTAGAGTCAGCCAAGAGCGAGGCAGAATTGAAGGCAAAGCTTGCAGAGATCGAGCAGAAGTCATAGCATTACAGCTTCTTGTGGGCTCAATATCAAGCCTATGCCAAGTAGTTGAAAGGAGAAAACGAAGCCCTCAAATTGTAGGTTTAGCAGCTAGGAGGAACACCCATGCAGACACCTCAGCCACAACAGAGCCAAAGCCCTTAGGAGCAGCAACAATTGACAACAAGGACATTGACCAATATACAGGGGAGGGCAGATGTAGGAGCCAGTTCAGATGCAACACCACCTGGAGGTTGATGGAGTGCATACAGAGTTAAATATGCACTTATGACTTTGTTTGTGTAAATAATTTTGTAATTTTGAGTTGTTTTGTAACACATGAACAAAGTGCTCAACATGAACAAATTTAAATTTTGAGTTGTTTTGTAACTACCTCTCTTTATAAATAGACCCCCTCATAAATTCAAACACAGATCTAGGCATGCATGTATGTTATGTGGACATTCAGGAGATACATGTGCAGACCTGAAGATCATGAGAATACTTCTGTTCAGCCATCTTGTGTGCAGACTTATGGTGATGTTGTGCATGTGCCTGTGAATTAATGCTTGTTATTATATATTGATCGAAACGACCATTTGAGCCAATTTCCATACAATATCATTGCTGTTGTTAGTTGTTAGCATAGTTGAGAAAATCGGAATCGGGTAGTAAATCGGCTGGTTTAAAATCGGCAAAGAATTGGAATTGGCAAAAAATTGGCATTTTTCATTGATAAAAAAGCTTTTTTCATTCATATCAGAATTTTTCGGGAAAAAATCGACAAAATCGGCAAAAAATCAGCTAGCCTGTGAGTCGGGAAAAATTTGGCAAAATCGGGATTTTTTTGCAGATTTTCTCAACTATGGTTGTTAGTTGTGCATGGCAGTATGGGCATGTTCTAGTCTATATTGCTAACTGTGTAGTGCTGTCTGAAGATAATTTTTCCAGATATTTGCTGCTGTTCTTTCATTTCCAGATCTGAATGTTGTGTCCGTATGCTATGAGATGCTGTCTGTTGCTGATTTTTCCTGTCACCCACAATTCTCTTTTCCTTCAATTGCAGAATACCACTGCTCTGCTACACCACCAAAGTTAAATTCTGAAATGCTTGGAGTTTAATCAACTGCATACGAAGGTAAGAACGTCCAAAATAATAACCTCAAACCAACTTCAAGTTCAAAATTTTGTATATCACAATAAATACAACATAAATGAGACATAACAGCAAATATAAAGCTACCTGCAAATACGCATCACATTCTTTAGAAGCTAAACCATACCTTTTTCCCGGCTGCCCTCCAAGACTGGAAACCAATCCAAGGATTCTTGTGTATATCATCCACTCTATTAGCAATAGCAAAATAGGCTCCATATTCACAAAGCACATTCCGATAGTAGGAATCATTAAGAAGTGGAAGTCGAGCAAGTGCGTCTACATCATCGGTACCAGTTCTAAGGCTTTTTGTTGCCTGTGACAAAACCAATATATCATATAGTAATTGAAAAGTGATGACCAACCTTCTACAGCAATAGAAGTTACACTGAACAATCCAGATACCATGTTTTACACTAGTATAATGAAGTTACAACCAACCCATCTATAGTTTTCTTTTATTTTATTTTTGTTTTGAAGAGTAAAGGCATTCCTAAGTTCCGATGGCTTAAAGGATAATTGTTCATAATATTTTCCAATGATTAAAGCCAGCTCTTAATATATTCATACATACACACCAATGAGTAATGTATTCTTGATGCCAATTCTGTCAATAGCAAGCAAAGAATATCTTACTCCCAGGAGATATATTAAAAAAAAAAATTGAAGTGAATGCCACCTACACCTCATGCAATGCTTCTAGAATGATACGAAATATATAGCTGAGGACTTTTGTAAATGAGGATCAAGAAAATCTTTCAAAGAACACCTAAAAGACTTACAGAGACGTATTGACTTGAGTTAGTACAGGTGTCTAAGGAGAGATTGTTTTGTTTCGAAGTCCTGGCAATTAAAATTATCTCATGATGTAGTTTAGTGGTCCATTTGCATTATTATCGATGTTATGGAATCAACTAGAAACACATAAGTTCTTACAATAATTCTGAAGCGTTGGATCGCACCACTAAATTTTTTCATAGCAGAAATTATTGGGTGGAGCTTTCCATGCAACAGTCAATATAGTTTGCAAGATCCTAGAATGTATTTGTTTATAACATTCATGCTTCTACTTGATTGTCTTCATAACCATGCAAAAAAGAAAAAACTTTATGAGAAGGTTGGACCCAAGCTTACAAGTCCTATTCCACGGTAGAGTGCACCTTGATGTAGAAAAGGCCATGTGCCAGGTCCATAGTAAGGCTCGTAGATGCATAATGGCTGCCCAGTTCTTTCCATCTCACCATCATCTCTTTCATGAAGTTCATCTTTTATTCTCTCAACTCGTTTAACACTGCGATTAACATCCTCCCAAGTGCGTTTTGGTTCATTGCTTCTTTCTTCCAGCTGCAATCATTTGTTAACATTCAGCATAACTGTATACTAGCATAGCAGAAACATTAGAAAGAAATGACGTTAAACAGTCCTTTGAGCTAAGAAAAGACGATTCAATTGATCCTTCAACATACCTCGTCTCCCTCCCTCGTCTTGACATCCTCTCTCATTTCATTTGCCCTCTCTTCCTCCCAATAACGCAAATCTACTGTTGCATCCTTTCCGTGGACAGTATCAGACAAAAATTTTGCCATATTACGTTGACTTCTCCACCGGTCTTCCACTTGAACAACCATGCTTCTTTTGCTAGAATTTTGATGTGATGATTGTGTCCTGGATTCATAGAGGCCCATAAATAATTCCCATTGCCATCCCTTTTTTACTGCCTCTGGCATTTCTGAAGCAGGCTGCGGAAGTAGAACATCAGAGGGAAATTGAAGAACATTCTCGAGTAGGTTGGCATAGCCCATAATAACATCGGATGCCATTACATTCCTTGCATGTAATCTCCCAGCTGAAGCAATTTGGTGAGCCAAAAATGATAGTCTTCCATTCGATACAGCTAGTAACATTGCCTTTGTTATCATGTTAGCATTGCCAAGTGGGAAAAGAAGTCCATGTTTTCCATCCTCAATCTGTATAAGACAAAATTCATTAAGTAATGAATGTCGTATTTGAAGCTTGCTGCCAAATGTTTTATTTTATCCAAAAAATAGCTAAATTTATCAGAATTAATTAAGTGCTTTTTGGTAAATACAGCACTGGAATTTACATATTTTTGAATTATGGCCAGCTTGGGAGCGACTATTAGTTTTTCAAATGACATGGCACGTAACAAAATAGCTGGAAATGCTTGTTCCTCATGCAATGAGCTGTAAATTACTAGATCAGCTGTACTCAATGTAATGTTCTTGTATCCATCGACCCCAACATGTTGGACACTTGCATTTGGAAATCCCAATTGAAGAGCAATTGCCTACAACCAAAAGACCAATATAACAGATATTAATGAATAGTATTTGAAATGAAACCAAGGTTTTGCAAGATATGGACAAATATTCAAAACTTGAATCCACTGGAAGCTTCCAATAGCATGGATATTAACCACCAACTTGTTTAGTCCATTCAATTGTAAATGTATCACAGCACAACATAGCATTACAGCTGCTGAGATTGTGCAGAGGAAAAGATGCTCAGACAGCTAGCTACTGCTACTCCCTGAAGCCTAATAGAGCCCATGAGCTAAGTCATTAAGCACCTATGTTCTACCAAGTCTGCTTGTAGAGGAGACGAGGAAACTGCCAACATATTCTGCCTCTTTATGACCCTGCCTATTTTAAATCCCTTTAATGTAAAGATAAGGCCTTTTGTCCATTGAATCTGTTGTTATTTCTCACATTGTAGAACGTGATCCCTCAAAGCATTGTGAAAAGCTTTGGAATTTGGTTTCTTTTGAGACATATTCATCAAGAATACTCTAGAAAGGTGGCACTATTTCTGTTCCAGATGATCATCATCTGAAATTTTAATTGCATTTGTGTCATGAATATTCAGAAGTCATGCCCAGGAACTGCATGTCTATTGAAAGTGTCCTATGAAATTCATCTGTACCACCTTTCACAAACCACCTGGTTTATTTCAGGACAGTGAACAACACAACCTGCAAAGCAAGCTTTAAAGGAGAAAAGAGGAGAAATATGAGGCATATTTATTATTATCAATTGCTATATTTTAACATACAAAGATAGCGGGGTGTCCATAAAAATTGGAGGGAAATCAGGGCATATGCATCTTACTAATTATAAAATATAATGCCTTTTATACAAAGGGAGAAGGGATATCCCACACTCTAGTAATGTGTTATTATTATTATATTAACATAACATTGCCACAAATGACATTACATATTGTCATCTTTATTATATACATTATGCTACCTAATTACCTCGCTTTAATGACTGAACCACATACACCTCGAAGATTATCCCAAAATTTGACAAATTTGTTAAGATCAAGTGATTAAGCTATTATATTTGTAGTCTACTCCTATGTAACACAATAGTGAAGGCAGATTTCTCCATCATAACTAGTTGCCTAATAGAATGGTGGTGAATTTCAATATGCTTTGTTCTGGAGTGGTAAACTAGGTTATTTTGCCAATTTCAACACACTCCATCACAAAGCAGTCACAAGAGCTCCAGTTGTTCTATCTGGAAATAACCCAAAACTCTTCACTACCAAACATCTTCACACATTATACTGACTACTGCTTTGTATTCTGCCTTGGTGGAAGACAAGGTAACTGTAGGCTGCCTTTTTGTTGTGCCAAGAAACAACCTCTGATCCTAGAGAAAAGAACATAACTTGAAGTACATTCTGATCATCAAAAGATCCAGCCCAATCTGGATTTATGTATCCTGGTAATCCAAAATCTGTGGTGTAGTACAGAATTCCAAAGTCAATGGTTCCTTGACATGTACCAATTTTTTGCTGGCTGCAAATAATCTGTCTTTGGCTTAGACATAAACCAAGAAAGATAACTGAATGCAAAGCATAAATCTGCTCTAGTGGATGTGAGATAGGTCAGGCTGCCGACCATCTGTATACCAATTCACAACAAGGAGAAGAATCAGTAATGGTTGATAATTTGAGCCCAACCTCCACAGGAGTGTAGAAACAGGGTTATGATCTTCCATATGATATATCTCAAGCAAAGTGTTGGCGTAGTTTGCCCATCAGACAGAATAGCATGGTTAAATTCCCAAAACTCCACCTGGTTTCACCTTTTGAATTACAATGGCCCCTTACTCAGTGATGGCAAGATGATCAACATAAACAATCAGAATCACGGTGTCATCACCATCATTTTTGACATAGAGATCAGGATCAGAAACACTTCTTCTGAATATGGGATCTTGACGATGCTGGTCTATTTTATATTTCAAGCCCATAAAGCCTATTTTAGTCCATACAAGGAGTTCGCCAACCCATACACCAAAATGTTCTTTTCTGGGCACTTGGAATTCAGTGAGGGCAATGCATTGTAGGTGGCCCATATCTCTATCTGGGGGGATTAATCCTCTCTAGTTAAAGCAGGACAGTTATTGAAAAAACTCAGAAGTCAATGATTTAAGGGATATTGGTTCAGAATTTGGGAAGGTGTCTAAGGATAAAACCTAAGTTACCAGTTCATTTTGGGTTCGGGTTCGGTTTTGAAGAACCCGGTATGCCGGTACGGCAATTTGTTTTTTGTCTTGGGTTTGTTTTGGGTTCGGCCGTACAAAAATCAATAAAAATCATATATTAATTTACTAAATCAACATTTTCATTTACTAAATCAACATTAAGCATTTCACATTGGTACAAACACTATCACAACTGGGCTGTCAACATTTCTAATGAACCACATCAACACTATCACATATTAAAATATCAAACATTTATTATTTTAATATTCCTCTTCAATGTCTTCATCCAAAGCATTAACATCAACATGTGATTCATTAGAACCACAAGCAGTAGCATTAGCACTAGCACTAACACTCCCACTCCCATGAATATTATAAATTTATAATTAATAAATTAATAATTATTATAAAACTGTAAATAATAATAATATATAAAAAAAATAGACAAGTATTAATGTTGAATTAAATTTCAACTTGTTTACGTCTATGACCATGCTTTAGTTATAACTATAAGTTATAAACTTATAATTTATAATTATAACTAAAGCATGGTCCATTTTTATTTTTTAAAAAACCATGGTCCATATGCTGTTTTTTTTTAATTAACACATTCAATAGACGGGAGGCTATGTTATTAGTTGTTTACAACCATGTTTAGTTATAACTATAAGTTATAACTTATAAATAAGTTATAAACTTATAATTTATAAATTATAATTATAACTAAAAAACCATGGTCCATATGTTTTTTTTTTTAATTAACACGTTCAATGGTCTGGAGGCTATGTTATTAAACATGTTTTAGTTATAACTCTAACTTATAAATAAGTTATAAACTTATAATTTATAAATTATAATTATAACTGAAAAACCATGGTCCGGTTTTTTTTTTTTTAATTAACACGTTCAATGGTCGGGAGGCTATGTTATTAGTTGTTTACGACCATGTTTTAGTTATAACTATAACTTATAACTTATAATTATAACTAAAGCATGGTCCATGGTAACCATGGTCTATATACTGTTTTTTTTTAATTAACACATTCAATAGACCAGCACGTCGTGCTATTAATATTAAAATTTAAAAAAAGACACTTACACATGCAATAGAGGGGAGGGCAGCGCTTGTTATAAGCAAAGAATTTCCGAAATAATATTAAAAAAAAAAACACTTGGCAGCTTATAAGAAAACCAAAGGCCTCGCTCTGAATATATATGCACATTGCACATCGTCCATCGAGACCTTCCAGAGGCATTTGAGATTTCGATTGTGGATTATTCACCGTCGCAATGGCCGAGATAGTGGTATTGAAGGTTGGCATGTCCTGTGAAGGTTGTGTTGGAGCTGTGAAGAGAGTACTTAACAAAATGGACAGAGTTGAATCATATGATGTGGACTTGAAAGAGCAAAAGGTAACAGTGAAAGGGAATGTGAAGCCGGATGCAGTTCTGCAAACTGTTTCCAAAACTGGGAAGGAGACAAGCTTCTGGCCAGCAAAAGCAAAGGAAATCCCTAAGTAGTGGTATACATCCCCAGACCTTGTGGGTCCGTCCAGGTTTTTGCCTGGGGGACCCAGATACGTTCACGAACCCGAACGTATCTGGGTCCCCTAGGCAGAACCCTGGACGGACCCACAGACGTACCAAAACCGTGTCCGGTCAGGTACGTTCCAGGATCGGGTCCGAGGGTCCTAGGGTGCCGAACCGATAACTTAGGATAAAACTTAGCCTAGATAGAGATAGCTAGCTATGATGTATAAGCAACCTGATTTTTAGGTCATTATTGAAGCTTTAAAGAAATGCCAAAAAAGCATCTAAAAAATGTAATTTCATATTTTATTTATATAAAATTATGACTTTTTTCGAAGAAAAAAAAAAGGCCAAGGTACTAACAAAATAAACTAAACTACATAAATTAAAGTACTGTACAACATCAAATCAAAGGCTCAAGGGATGGACCAAAAAAAACGTAAAACCCTAAACATGTTGAAGTAATGATGAAATGATATGCAAACCAATAGACAAGGAAGAAAAGAGAAAGAAATAGAGAAATGCCAATGTGGAACCAAGCATCAACCCATATCCATAGAGGAATGTGAAGAAGAAGCAGAGTCATCATCATCACCAAACCATCCCAAAAGAGCCAACATAGAGAATGGCCAGGACTAAGGGGGCCTGGTTAGACAATGCTCGAAGTGCATAGAGTCCGACCCCTCAAAACTCTCCTAACTGGTGAGTTGCATCTGTATGCAACTTCTAGACAAATGAGGGGTGGTTAAAACCCAATGTTAGAGAGCCATAGTCCTCCCTGCCCCACCCAAAAATAAGGCTCCAAAGCCCTAGTAGCTACTCTCATATGCAGATAGGGATGCACAAATTTTTCATTAACATTGGGAAGAGTCATAGCCTTAGATAGATGCATATTGCTCCTGATGACAGGGAAAGGGTGAAAGAAACAGGTGATTAATCAAGTGGCAATCAATCCCTCTTGCAATACCTACCAACGAAGAGTGATTATTTCCTAAAGGTATAGAGCCACCCATCTCTTGTGAGGATCAAAAAGTTTGGCCAATGTCGCACAACGGTGGGTATTACGATAGTTGGAGGAACAATTGGAATAATAGATTCTAGGAGCCAACTAAGACTGCAGTCATTGCTGGTCCAACTCTTGACATAATCAGCACTTGTACGACAAATTCTACCAAGTACTTGTACGACAGCCATTTGTATAGCACAACCTCTTGTACGACACAACCTCTTGTACGACACAACCCCTTGTATGGCACAATTGGAGTTCAGTCTAACAACAAGCTCTTCTCAACCTCACACTAGTCGGCAATGCACTTGTATCGTAACAACTCCGTCACGTCCCTTGTATGGCACTCCAACAACAATGCTTGTATGACTACTCATACAATTATCAAACTGCAACTCCTGTCTACAACTTCCTGCAACCTGCACACACAAAACTTGGCAAACACACAAGCCTAACAACTACTATAATAGTGTCCTCACACAGACATGCACATAGAGATGAAAATGGAATGTCTTTGCATTATCATGGCCTGTACGGCACTTGCATTAAAGGAATGACTACACTTGCTGTACATAGGCACAAGACACTTCTTGGAACTCTCGTCCAATACACAATACTCTCTCAAGATACTCTATGCTTGCTCTAACATTATCTCTATATACCATGGATTGATTACAAACAATGTTGGGGGGAGGGGGGTCCGCAGTTGCAAGCAACTGCCTCCTCGGACACCTCACCCTTCAACTGTCTTCTATGTGGCTTAAGACTTTAGCCTTACCTTTGATATAACATACCCACATTACATTTCATTTGACATTGGGTTTGCATTTCATTCCACTGTCATTTGACTATGCATTTGCATTTCATTCCTTTGGCTAACCACTCAATCAAGTATGCCAAAAATTTAATCTTGGCATACCTCTTTACTAGCTTAGGTGTGATTTTTACATGTTTTACACCTGCTTGATCATATGGACAAAGTTCTAAATTTGCCTCATTAATGTAAACTCTTGTTGGATGCCTGTAAATGCTCTATGTTCCCTCTGGTGGATTTTTTACTCCAATCATGCTTCTTACACTACCAATATCTAGCTCCTATGTTTGCTTCTTAATGAATGTTAACAAGCTTATGCATATTTTCCTTATCCTATGCCCATTGCACTAGCTTGCCTACTTCATTTTCTACCATCAACTACCATCACCGCCACTATCTGACGTCCAATCTAGAATTCTGGCCTCGCTTTATCTATGGCTCCAAAAAAAATTCTTGAAGAAGGCATCAACCTTCTCGTCGATACAAATCCCCTAGAGTTGGCAGTTTCCTGAATTTGGCACTTCTATAGGATATGATCACTCCCATCCAACTCTCTGTCCATATTGTCTCCAATGGTGGTTTCTTCCACATCCTCTCAACCTTGGCCTATCAGGTTGATAAATATTTTGGCTGCCTAGCCCTGCTATACCAATCATGCTACATCAGTTGCCATCATTTCTTGCTGCAATAGTTGGCTATTACCTGTGTACATCACTCTAATTTCTGATGTAGGTTCTTCCCCCCTTTCATCTTGTTCAACTAGCATCGCTCTGTTTGTTGCCAACTCTTCCACTACGGATGTGAATCATAATTTGCATCCTCATCCAACGACGATGATCCAAAGGGATCCTTCTACTGTATTAAGGATGTTGGGATATTGAAAAATTCGGGTGACGATATTTCCCGACTTTTCCTCTCCTTGACCTTCCACGACCTTTGTTGTTGTAGTTTCTTCCTCTACATTCACAACTTCAATTAGCACTTGTTGCGTTGATCCATGTTCCTCTTCCTATTCACCCTGCATAACAAGATCCTCAAGCTACTGTTCCTCCATGGAAGCTCTCTCGTGAGTCATATCTCTACCTGCAATGCTTCCCTGCATAGTCTAATTGCCTGGCTGTGCAGGATCCTCCAGTCGGTCTTCCGCGTTGTTCACTTCTTCCCTCTACAATTCATCCTGCACTACTACTAACACCTGTCGTAGCCTATTGTAGGGGTTGTTGCTCCTCTAACTAGTGCTCTGGTTGAGGTTGAGCCTCTGTCCACTGCTACTCTAACCTCCTATGACTCTTTCACTTTTGCACCGACTCTATCCTTGGTTGTGTTGTTGCTTCTTCTGAATCCTCATTTTCTTCTTTTGTACCACGTCCTTCATTTTTAGTATTGTCTTCGTCCTTACCAAAGTACCTGGCTATAGAAATGGAATACAACACACTGCAATACTATTCCATTACTGCTTAAAAAACCAAAATATACAATGGGAATAATTTACAAATACAAATGGATACAATGTGCACACAACATGTATCCTACACAACAACTATCAACAATATATCATACTCCCATGAACAATCTACCAACAACATACATTGGACAACAACATGCATACACACTCTCAAACACAGACAGATAGTTGGATGCATTCAGAAAATGTAAGAAGTCTATTTATACTACTCCTAGAAAGGGAGGCAACTACCAACTTCCTTGTACCTAACACCTTCTAATTACCCTACATGACACCTCAAATTACAAGACATCTAAGTTACATGACATTCTAGTTACACATACACTAATAGTGTATAATAATCATTTTGTCAAACACTTAGCATACGAACTCCAAAATAACAAAACTTCAATTATTGATTACGCAAACTTGTCAATTCACCTGCCTACATCTATCCCCTCTTCTAGACTTGTTGATGTCCTTGATGACACGAGTTGAACACCGAAGATAAAAGCATTGAACACTGTACTAGAATCTCTTGTCACCCTCCTTTAGCTTCCTCCTGTTCCAAACATCTTTTGCAACTGCCTTCACTTCAAATTGTTGCCAACTACACATTGTTCTTTGATTGCTCACTCCATTCCTCCAATTGGCTGCATCACCAACATGATGGGCAATTCTCGTCACTGCTTATGTTGAGGGTCATGGGAGTGGAAGCCCCCTTGCAGGATCAAGGGACAGCATCCCTTGCAAGGTCAAGGGTCACCACCCTTCACGTCTAAGCAACACCCCAAAACCTCAATGGCAAAACCATTGAAACCCTTACTGTCTAAATAGAAATTTCCTCATCTGTATTACAGTGGCCTTCACTCGACCCTCTCAAACAGCTTCCCCTCAGCTCCAAATTACCTCTTCCTAGTGTAGGAGCTAGTTCTGACCAACCAAAGAAAAAGTGTACATAGTGGTAGTAATAAGTGTGAAATACCAACAAAAAGTAAATTTCAGAGTAATGTAAATAAAACAAAATGTACATGTAATGCAATTTTGTGGTATGAGATGTCAAGGGCGATGATGTCATTGTTGATTAACTGCAAATATAATAAGTGTGGCCAATGTATGTAGTGCATATATGAATGGGGAAGTAGTTATGTCAGGTGTCTTGGGCAGCATTTGTGGGTAATTTCCAAGGCCCAAAGATATATATGACCCCCCATTCATTTGTTTGAGGAATACCATCACACATCAAGTACACCAGTATACCGTGTGGGAGGAGAGACCATTGAGATCAAGTGATTACATTGCATACCAGAGAGTCTAGGCTGGTATAGTTTGTATGTCCATTGCAAATTGTATTGCCAAGGTAGAGATTCTATACTATTAATGTCGTACAGGCAGAGTAATACAATGATGATTCATCCTCTATCTATGTAATGCATATGTTCTATGTGATATTGTTGCTATTGGTAGTTTGGTAGATTGTGTGTGCATCAAGTTCTGTATGTAGGTTTGAGAGAGTTGCAGCCAAGAACCTTATACGAGGAAGCTATAGTCCATAACATTGTACGGAAGTTGCCGTTCAAGTGGATTGCATTGTGCTATTCTGGTGGAAGGACTAACATACATACAAGCGCTTGCCATACAAGTAAGTTGTTGATGTTATTGTGCAAGTAGGTTGTTGTGGTTGTCGTACAAGCACTTGTTGTTCCAGTGAAGACAAGACTTGCCGTTCAAGTGCTAGTCACTTGACTGTCATACAAGTACATTGACATTCAAGCAAAGATGAGTGATGGTGAAATTGCATTGACTACAGTCTTGCTTGGCATCTAAATCTATCATTTTGTTCCTCTACCGTTGGAATTCTCACCACCATGCTACATTTGGCGTCGTCGTTATTGAAACAAAGTTGGGTCGAGTTGAAGTAAAGCAAGCATGCGTGAAGTGTGGGGAGGTGAATGGTAGATTCCCTACCATGACGATGTGGGAGACAAGGTTGCAGAAGAAATTAGATTACTGTGAGGAGTCAAAGGATTGCCAACCAAGTACTACAATTGTAGGTGACAGAACTTGAAGAGCCAGAAGTCGAACGTGTATGTAGTTCTCAAGGGGAGGATAGTCCATGTGAATCACACGTAAGGTGGCAAACATTGTTTTTAACAATGGAAGAAGTTCTAGGAGAAGCACAAGCAAACAAAGGTGGAACCGTGGCGAACTTAGAGAGTGCACAAGGACACCAGGTTGAACAACTAGAAACATCGACACAAGAGCGGGGGAGTTTGCCAAGAGGTGCGGAGGATGGGAGTCAAGCACAAGGGCAACCATAGGAGATTGACTGGGTGAGGAGACCAGAACCAACCTTCATATATTCGTGAAGGAGGTCACGAAGTGTGGGTGCACCACAAGCCAGTAGAAGATTGTTTGCTAGTGAAGAAGTAGAAGGCAAAGAATTGCCAAGAGAAGAACTTCAAAGTGAGTTAGTAAAAAGTGAATATAATCAGCCACCAATGGCAAATATCACTAGTATTGCAACAACAACGGGCAAGCAGAAGTGCCCATCGTTTCTGGGTGACAGGAAGGAAGACCCAGAATGCCATATTGGGACGTATGTGACCATATGACGAGCAAATGGAATGGATGACAAACAATCTTGGTTGAGATTATTTCTAGCTACATTTCGAGGGATCGCAATGGACTGGCAATTGAAAAGACGGAGTACAAATCCTTTCAACACATGGGAGGAGTCGAAGGAATTAATCAAGGAATTTAGACTACTTTGATATGATATTGAGATCATCGGAGAGAAGGATGTCAAATCCTATAACAAAAGATTAAAGGAGTTGATCGACAAGATGGAAGTACGACCAACAAACAATCTACAGAGTCGATGGTTCCTAGATGGGTTGTTGCCAAGGTACAAGAAGAAGTTGAAGGTAGTTCCACCAACTACCTATCAAGAGGCGTATGATAGAGCAATCACTTTAGAAAGTGAAGCTAAACAAACGACAACAAGATTGAGTAACTACAAAGATTCGGATTCAGATAGTGACCATGATGACTTACATGTGGCAATCCAAGCCATGAGGAAGGACCAAAAGAGGATGGTGCAAGATGCAAAGGATGAAAAAAAGAAAGAAAGACAAGATATTTGGTGTTTAGACTATAGGACAAAAGGACATACAAATGTCACTTTTTTGAAGAAGGTTTACTGCAACATTTGTGAAGTCATAGGACATGCGTTTGGATATTGTCCATTCAATATAAGAAGCTCAAGGCACCAAACTTTTTCAGTGCAAAAAGAAGAGAAAGACGAGAGACCAAGTACATCTAAGAATGGACAAGCAACAACGAGTGATGGATACATATTTAATCGCTGAGGAGGAAAACAGCCGCAGCAAGGCAATCAATAACAAGGACAAAGTCAATTTTATTATAATGCAGACGAATGACCTATCTGTTGAAGAATATTACATTATTTGGTACATGCTAATGTACCCCCATGGTAACTTCATGGTACATCTTGTAAATATTAGATTAGAAGTGAGTCTTAGATTAGAGTATGAGTAATATTTTATGTAATGTAATAATATGTAGGAAATGCACAAGTATCATGTGAGTAAGTGTGTAAGTGTAATGTGAGTATATATGCACAAGTGTCTTATATGTAGGATTGTACAAGTGTTCTTAGATTAGAGTATGTCGAGTGAAGAATCGTGTCTAGGTGTGCATACAAGATAGAGTCATGTGTATGCAAGTGTCAAGTAGAGAAGCCAAGAGTCATGAGACTTGGCATAAGGAAAGGAATAGTCAAATATCTAAAGAGTCATTCTACAATGGCTATATATTACTCCATGGAGGATCATTAGATATATAGAATAAGTCATCAATCATTCATCAAGTGTAGAGAGAAGTGCTATATTTGTAAGAGAAAGAGAGTAATAAAGTTTGCATACATTTGAGCAACTAATATTGTAAGTTGTGCTACATGCTTTGTACATGTATGATTCAGGCTATTTACATTCATATTGCTACTTATTAATGAATGTTAGTTGATATATTATAAGCCTTGATTTACATATTAGTTTGCTCATATTATTCTGTTTACATCATTATCTTGATCTTACTATATTGTGGCTATCTTATATTTGATCCTATGGAATTTATCCTGTGAGTTTTATATTAACATTAAGGCTTCAAAAGCCATCAGTGGTATCAAAGCTACAACAAGTAGTTTCTTGCACAGGTTGAATTTATTTAGCTGCATATAAAATCAATTTTGTCTAGTTTGATAAAATTGATTTAGAGTCTGTCTACTTTAAAGGGAGATAGACTTGGACTCTATTGTAAGATCAAAGTAAGTAGAAAGGCTAGAGTCTTTCCACAATTGCAGGAACAACTAGTGAAGACTAGGACTCAGCCATAAAGTCATTCCACGGTCGGAGACTAACTAGTGAATACAAGGACTCATATTGGAGGCAAATCAACTTTAAGATAGTTGGTCATTCAAGGAAATAGCCAATCCTGACATTGATAAAGGATTCAAGGACATTATAATCCTTGACATTGATTTCTATAAACTCAAAAGAAAGTTGAAGGATTTGGTACAATCAAGTCATCTTCATCTTGATTGAAGCATCAAGGAAATTTATCATCACCTTGACATTGAAGGATTGACTTCTTAGGGGCGACCTAAGACAGTTGCAACAGAGATTGATTGAAAGAAGAGTGAGAAGCTTCCTCCAACAGATAGAGAAGAATTTCGTCTTCTAAAGGCAAGAGAAATTAGAACAAGAGTAGGATATATCTATCCTGAAGAAAGCTTTCATCAAGCTGCTGAGATTAATTAAAGTTGCAATATATTGAAGTTTCAGGTCTTGAAGAGAGACCTTGATATAAAAAGAGTTTCAGCTTCATGTAAGCAAAGAATTGATAAAGGAGAGAGAGCAGAGATAGCAGCGGATTGAGAAGCATTCAAAGCTTCCTAAGAGCAAAACAGAAGTATTAGAAGTCAAGTATATCATGTTTGAAGCAATATAGGACAAGCTAACTTCAAGCATTGGATTGATAAGAAAGATAGTAAAGAGACCCTTCAAAGAAAAGAGATCCGAGAAAGAAAGGCCCTTATAGAATAAGAAAAGAGGCTTGTATAAAGTAGAAGGAGAGGTCATTAGCTAGAGGCTCATGAAAGAGGCTTATATTTAGAAAGGTTTGAAAGAAGTTCCATTCGGCCAACTACAGAAGGAAGGAAAGAGGTATGTTTAGTCTACATAAGAAGAAAAGCTTACAGAAAGAGCTACGAGCACAAAGATGAAGGAAGCATTATAAGCTCCCTAGATACGTATTCTGCAGTGAAGCCATTAGTGTAACAGTGCACTTACATACAGAGGTTAAGAGAAAAGAGCACAGTCTATCTTACGGGCAGAGAAGACATCGTAATAAGAACTCTATTCCTCCAAGCAGAGAGCATATATAATGAGCCATCCATCAAGAGGAGTGCATATACAGTGAGCCCAATCCACCAAGCTACCAGGCGGAGAGCACATACAGTGAGCCATTCAGCAAGCTACCAAAGGAGACTCTAAACGTCACCTGAGGTCAACAAGGAGACGTAGAGCGAATAGCCAATAGGCGGCACTCAGAATGTCACCTGAGGACAAGGAGACATAGAGCGAACAGCCAACAGGCGGCACCTAAGAAAGAACGGCGAGGCGAAGAATGTAAGTTGTTAAGCAGCACTTGAGAAAGGAAGCGGAAGTTTTTCTACATAGGCATGCAAATCCAAGCATTGGAAGGTTGTTGAAAGAAGAGACACATTGAGCAATGCTGAGCAGAATTGAGTAGCGTTAAGGAGCATTTTATTAAGACGTACCGTAAGCAGCAAGAAAGGTGGTCATTGCCAATATAACGCTTGAGACACGCGAACGTTGGATTCAGAAGCAAATGGTCAACCGCTAGGAGGTAGAACATTTTCTTAGAGCCACGTAGCATTGAAGCGTGCAAAAAGAGTTCGCCTAGGTTTCTTCGAAGGTAGTCAAGACAATCCAGTAGTGCAAGAAGAAAAGGCACAAGCGCGAGCAAAGGTAAAATTTGAAATTAGTTTTTCAAAGTTTGATTTATGGAGTGATAAATTATAAGGTTGAATTTAAATTTTTAGGGTTATTAAGTTAAAAGCTTATATTTGATTTATTAAGTTAAGGAGTGATAAGTGATTTATTAAAGTTGAAAAAGAAATAATTAATGGTAATAAGTTTATCATTATTTATTTAGTTAAGGGAGAGATAAGTAGGATTATGGTATATTAATATTGGAGTTATAAGGTTTCTTAATAGTTTTTTATTTATTTAAAATTGATTTGATTTATTAGTTTTTTGAAATAAAAGATTATTGAATTTTTGCAAATTAATTATTTGGGAGTTAAAAGGATTACAACTTCAAATTTAGGAAAAATTAAATTTGCAAAATTCATATTTCTTAGTTTCTAATATTTGGGAGACATAAGGATTTCTACTTCATAGGATTTTCTAATTTAGAAACTTTGAATTTATTTAAAACTAGGGAGTTATAAGGATGTCTACTTCAAAAGAATCAAAATCTACAAATTTAATGGATAACAATATAGAGTTCATGATACGAAAAGAAAAAGTAGATGTCATAAAATTTGGGATCAAAAATTTGCTTGCAAAATCTGAAGGAAAAATAGATTTGGTCTCAAAATTAATCTATAGTGAAGCCATAGATAAAAATTTTGAAACATTTGAGTACTATTTACATGCAAGAATTGTTGAAGCAATTGCTGATGGAAAAATAAGTATTATGTTACCTTTAGATATTGGTAGCATAATGTATATGGCATTGCTTACACTTAAGTTTCATAAAGAAGAAAATGTGAAACAAAAGGAGTTGATTGAATCTTTCAAGAAGAAAGCAAAAGTAGATGAATCATTTCTAGAAAAAATATTTCATTCTTCATACAATATTGATATTCCAAGTTCATCTAACTCAGGATCCTATTATGATGCTTTAAGTGAGTGTTCAAAAGTCTCTATACAGGAAAAGAAATAATCATATGTTTTTAAAGGCAAAGGAAAAGGAAAGATTCTTATGCAAGAATCTGATGACAAGGAAAAAGTCCAAGAGACTTATAATCTTGAGGCTACAAAGACTGAAGAACATAAATTCAAGCAAGAAGAAGAACCAGATTTAGTTCAAGACAAAGATCAAATCCATTGCAGGATCACTTGAAGAAAGAAGACTCTGATTGAAGACTAAAGTCTTCAATAACCAAATAATGTAATACACGGGGGTGTTGGAGAATATTATATTATTTGGTACATGCTAATGTACCCCATGGTACATCTTGTAAATATTAGATTAGGAGTGAGTCTTAGATTAGAGTGAGTAATATTTTATGTAATGTAATAATGTGCAAGAAATGCACAAGTTTCATGTGAGTAAGTGTGCAAGTGTAATGTGAGTATATATGCACAAGTATCTTATATGTAAAAGTGCACAAGTGTCTTATATGTAAGAGTGCACAAGTGTTCTTAGATTAGAGTATGTCAAGTGAAGAGTCATGTCTAGGTGTGCATACAAGATAGAGTCATGTGTATGCAAGTGTCAAGTAGAGAAGCCAAGAGTCATGAGACTTGGCATAAGGAAAGGAATAGTCAAGTATCCAAAGAGTCATTCTATAATAGCTATATATTACTCCATGGAGGATCATTAGATATATAGAAGAAGTCATCAATCATTCATCAAGTGTAGAGAGACAACCAATATATTTGTAATAGAAAAAGGAGTAATAAAGTCTGCATACATTTGAGCAACTAATATTGTAAGTTGTGCCACATGCTTTGTACATGGACGATTCAGGTTATTTAACATTCATATTGCTGCTTATTAAAGAATGTTAGTCGATATATTATAAGCCTTGATTTACATATTAGTTTGCTCATATTATTCTACTTACATCATTATCTTGATCTTACTATATTGTGGCTATCTTATATTTGATCCTATGGAATTTATCTTGTGAGTTTTATATTAACATTAAGGCTTCAAAAGCCATCACTATCATCCAATGTCGAAGATGCCAAGAGTTGGAACACTTTGCACAAAATTGTCAAAATCAGCTAGTTGGAGAAAATGTCGAAAATAACAACGCGTTGTGTCAAGGGTATGGTCCGAGTAATCACAGGGAGGTGAATTGCCCAAAGAGGGCAAGTTCGAGCAACTTGTAGAATGTCAATTTCATTGACATCGAGGAGCCTCTAGTAAACTAACACTAGAAGGATAATAATGTGCTTGTGGTAACAAGGGATCAAGTAAAGAAAGTTGAACAATACCCAAATCCTTCCAAAGAGAGGAGATGGCAGGAACCCCACGATGCAGTGGAAGAAGAGATGAAAAAGACCAAGCACGAGCACCTTCTCCAGGAAAAGAAGTTGAAAAATCCGATCACTGAAGAAGAAGATATGACGTCAACACAGCAACTAGCAAAGCAAGTACTAAATACGACGATCGAAGTGAAGGTTTCAAGCTTACTTAACAATGTACTGGAGCTTTACATGATAGTAGAAGAGATGATGCAACCAGAGAGCATAGTGAAACCGCAATACCAGCAGGAAGCAACTATGAGGAGAGATCAATCCATTGATCCGACAGTGCCAATGATTGATGTTAGCAAAAAGCTAGAATTAATCCATATTAAGTTACTAGACCATAAGTTGACCCATGATTGTGGATGGAGAATCAAATGTCAATTTCTACCTGAGAAGACTTGGAGGGAGATTGGAGCACCATTCTTGTGGTGTCCAAATTTCAAGTTATATGGTGTAGACCAGTATGGAATAGAGATGAAAAGAGTCTTGATGACTCAGAAAGTGAAGATCGTCCAATCAAAAGTTTATCATGGATTTTGTAGTGATTACCATGCAAAAACTAGAATATGACGCATTGTTGGGACGAGGATGGTTGCGCATGGTGAAGGTGAATCATAATTAGGATAAGGACCATTTGACTTTCAAGAAAGGACAGCACAAATATATGATTAATTTGAAGAATCAGTCCATGAGCGAGGAGCTTGCGACAACCAATAAGTTGCAGAATTCATCCTTGGATGATGACAATGGACATGAACCAAATGAAGGAGTGTTGCAATTGGAAAGTGCATAGAAGATGAATGACATTCAGATAGCGAACTTCTCCATTGGCATATGGAGGATTATAAAGTTTTTTTGCTAAATTGTCTCTATATTCAGGCAAAGGAAAACCATGCAAAAGAGAGGAAAAGCATGTATGACGTCGGTGACAGCAATAAGGAGAAACTTGCATCCGAGGAAAAGAAGTTGTTTGCTAGTCATGAGGAATGTATGGCGCTGGAGCAATTGCAAGTAGAGGTTCCCAATGGTGAGAGGGACATAAGTCCTACCGGTGCAAATGGAAGATGGCACGACCAACGGTGCACGAGACAGGAGTAGGGGAGTTGCAGGATGGTGTGCTCAATGGAGAACATGACGAGATTCCAACATCAAAGCAACTGCAAGTTGGCACGTTTCATAGTGAGGACGGGACTCCAGTGGAAGAGCAATTGTGATGTGGTGTGCTTCATAAACTGGATGAAGAAAAGAAGAGCATAGGAAGATTAATTGCAGCACCAAACCAGTCTTCGGAAGCTTTTGAAAATAGTGGTCCAGGAAGGACAGTCGAGTCCGATCAAAATTGCAGATGGTGCAAAAGAAAAAAAGGACAGTAATCTTGGTATAGATTGGCTATTTGGGAGTGCAAGCGGAAAGCATCCCGTAATTGAACAAGAGTTTGAACCCCTTTCCACGAAGCGAAGAAGGTTATGCGTGCATGTGCGAATTCTAGATACAATGGAAGAAGGCTAAAAACACTAAATGAACAAGATGCATAGAAAATTGTGAAAATAGGAGAAGATCCACCAGATCATGAACCTCGGAGCGATGGAAGCGAATATGAGAATATTAGCTTGTTGGAAAAAATTGGTTTGCAACAACAAAGGATGCGTAGAGAGATACATGCAACAACTGCAAGACCCATATGAACAACTGCAAGACCCATATGAACAACTAAGGGAACAAGTGGAGCAAGAGATAGAAAGGCTATAAGACAATCTTCAAGATGAAAGGGCAAGGAGATTAACAGTAAATTAGATCCTTTGGAGAGATGTATTTTAAGTGTCTACATCACTAGAAAGGGAGACAAGGAACTAGAGAACAAACTCCAGTAATGTATCTTTGACAAGTAGTTCGATTAGTGATGGCTTGGAGGACACACCAGTATTGTAGCTGGATAGAAGTAATGAAGCCCAACAACTTAACTCCAAGGGAGAAAGGCGGACAAGGAGAAGAATTGGAGATCTACCAACAAATAGAAATCATCCTTTGGGAGGTCAAAACAGTTTGCAAGCACTATTAGGCAACCTAGGAGGGGTGTGTAGAGTAGGTAACTTAGGCAGTTCAAGAGGACCGATGGGTTCACTAGGCTATCTAAGTTTACCCGATCAAGGGAGAAGGTTAGTTGGCCTCCCTCTCGACAATACGAGGGGAAGGATCTTCCCCCCAGCTATCCTTAGGCTACATGGTTAGAGGGTTGGTCCATTTAGATCAGCACTTGATCACAGAGAAAAAAAAATTTCCATAGCCATCAGGTTGGCTTGTTAGGACTGCCTCTTGGTTATCTCCCAAATAGAAGACACCATAGAAATAGGCAGCAAAGGAGAACGCGGATGAACCTCAAACAACCTGGAGTGGGGAATAGGCAGTCCCAAGTCAAGGAGGCCCGCTCGGCAGTTGTAGAAGAGAGAAATACATCTAAGCTTTGTTGGATCATTATAGAGAAGAATATGACAACGCGTACGATCACAAAGAAGGGGTGTCCAGCAAGACCAACCAAGACAGGCAAGACGACAACAACAAAATCATAAACCAGACGGCAAAGCAGTCTATAGTACAAGTGAAAGGTCCAGAGAAGGCACTTGTACGGCAAAGTGTCATACAAATGGAAGATGTTGTCGTACAACTGGTACTTGTACAGCGGATTGTCATATAAGTGGGGATTGTGATACGAGTGGGGTTTGTCGTACAAGCAGAGATGGTCATACAAGTTCAAGCAGTCGTACAGGTGATGATGATACGGCAAATCCTTATACAAATGAGGAACAGGCAAAGGATCGTCGTTCAAGTGTGAGGGATCAAACAAAAGAAGACAGTCAGGAAGGAAGGACCGATTCATCATGAAAAGACGCAATGAAAGGGGTAGTTTGCATGGCCCATATAAACCATACGGCAGAGATAAGTTCAAATTTTGAAAAGAAAAATAAAACAAGAGAAAAAGACAAAAAAGAAAGCGCGTCGTTCAAGTTCATGCAAAAGGGGTGAGGTGGCAGTTAATGAGCACATATTGCATGGGCACCAACCAAAATTTCCCTCCACAAGCATTATAAATATATGCATTGGGGAAGGCATGGGCATCCATTGTCCATTACCAACAGAGAGAAGCAGCTAGAGGGAAGACGCAATGCTAAGGACAAAGGTCGTACGGACGAGCTGAGGAGAGGAGTCGTACAGAGGTGCTATGGAGGAGTGCAAGGGACTGCCAACGGGAGGAAAGAGTTGTCAACAAAAGGTTGAAGGGGCATGCCCTAAGGTGAAATTGTCACAATATTGAAGATGGTGCCATAGAAGGAAGACAGCACAAAGGGAAAATTGCAAGAAATTGCAAGCATACAAATGAATGGAGCGTGACGAGAATTTTCAGTTGCAAATGCACGAGGGTTTGGAGAGTTGTTGCAGAGGTGTCATACGGACAATGTGGAGTTAGACAGACGACCAACACAATCAAAGCACAAAGGGCATGAAACTTTTATACAATCGCGTAAAGAGTGTTGTACAAATCATGTTGTATTACTATCGACCTTATGTCGTACCAATAGCTTAAGTTGGCTGTAAAAGCAATAGTTGTGTCATACAAGTGTGGGCCTAAGGGTTGTTGTACAAATAGAGACATCAGACGACAATGACGTACAAAGAGGTATGTTGTACAAGTGAGGCAATTGTACGGCAACAATGTACAAGAGTAAATTTGTTGTACAAGTGGAGTTGTACGATAGGTGTCGTAAAAGTGCAAACGCACTCTGAATTGGAATTGTTGAAGGCTGAAAGGATGCAAAAGCAACCAAGAATTGCAGAGAGGATACACCAAGTGGAGCAGCAACAAAGGAAAGCTCCACCTAAGCCAAAGTTGCAGATGAGGTCACGTTCAGGTGGAGAAGGCATCGCAATAGCTACATGGAGAAGGCTTGCAGAACTAATACGCGCAAAAGAAAGAAAGCATAATTAGGATGTTGAAAAGACAACAATGAATATTAGCACAGTGTGACCTCTAGAGAAAGGTTAAGGACTAGGAACCCCAGAGAAAGAGAGGTGGAGGCTGCACCTCAAGAAAAGGAGAAGAGCAAGAGACGAGAAAGGATGTCAATAGCCTTGTAAGAGATGATTTGGCAATAGCCAAGAGGGGAGTTTTGCCGAAATTGGTGGCAGAAGCATATGTATGATCATCCGTTGAAGCATGCATTCAATAGTGCAGGAGTGCACCATATTTTCCAAATTCCAAATTTTGAGAAGTTCTTCAAAGAATATTTGCTACAAATACTGCAAACATATGATATGCAGCATTATATGAGTAGAATCGTGATTGGTGACTGTGAGGTGCAAGTAGTATTCTCACCTGTCAACTTTTGGAAGACTTTTGGGTTGCTAAGTTCAGGTATACCGTTAAGGAAGGAGTCAACTGATTTGCACCAATGGCAGGAATTGGTGAATAGGGTCACCAATCTCAATCAAAAGGAGGCGGCAAAGTTGTTGAAGCACAGGAGCCATGAACTAAAGATGCAACATTTGAAGACAAAGGAACTGTAGTACGTGATGAATGTAGTGATGCCAACACTTTCAAGGGAGCAAAAGATCCTTAGAGATGCCTCCTTGGCTTATCCCATACATGGAGGGGATAATGTTTGGAGTTGCATACGATTGGGCATCATATCTATCTTACAGCATTAAGAATTTTTTGATGCGGTATACAAGGAAATTTTTTATGGATTTTCATGCCATTGCCATCATGATGAATGTTGTGATACAAGAAAAGTTGTAGTTTCTTGGATTGAATCCGCCAAGGGTGATTCCGGAGCATCAACCGACAATATTTAGATGGGTCCACGTGATGCCACTAACCAAGCCAAGTACCCCAGTCAAGAAAAAGAAGGGTACATTGAAGAAGAGGAAGGATCGGGAGGCTTCAAAAGAAGAGAAGAGTGCAGAGTCACAAGGAGCTAAGGAGCTGGTGTGGACTGAGAAGAGGCATAGAAGGTTGGAGCGGCAGTTGGGAGCTCAACATTAGCATCAACAACAGTCACAGACAGAGCCCTCAAAGTAGGCCACAACAAATATGAATGGAAAAGAGCGGCAAATGATGGAGGGAAAAGGCAAGAAGCATGATATTCCCCCAGGCAACAGTGCATGTAAAGGAAATTCCTGCACAACAACAGAGTCAGGTTGTGTAGGAAGGCACTGCAAGTACAAGGATGACTCGAGAGAGGGTTGCAGAAGCTAAATACCAGCCATGGGAGACAGTTGCACAGGCAAAACAGCCAACTAATAAGAGAGTGCAACAGTTTGAGCAGAGGACTACACAGCAAGTGCAAGAACTATAACTTGTCGGTTGCTGCTTTGGAATCACCCTAGCATTGTGGATGTGGATGCAGAGGAGCAAATGACCACCAGTGACGATACTGAAATGGAACTGGCAGGACAGAAGAGTGAGCATTTCATCATTGAAGTGCCAAATTTGAGAATACCACCAATTTTGGGTGAACAGATCAATAAGCAAGTTGATACATTTTTTGAGAAATTGTCCGGAGTAATAGACAGAGTACACTATGAGTTCAAGGTTGGATGCGTAGGAGATTGGTGACTTTGGTAGCTACGAATGGAGGCAAATTGGTGCACTAGGCTCGAGATGATGAGCGAATGAAGAAATTTGCCAAATTACACCAAATGCAGCCATGGGAGCTAGAAGGCAGTGTGAAAACAATGTTGGGAGTGAAAAACCTGCCTGAGCAAACTCAAGTACTCTATAGACATCCACCCCGAGTGTACATTAATGAAGGAGATATGGCAGCTTGTCCGAAGGAGGAAGCAAGTGTCAAGTACATCAAGCTTGCACCTGAGATGGTTAAGTCGTATGCAAGAATGAATTTCTTGGCATACATGATACAATGGTTAGCCACAAGACTAGAGAAATTCCAGGAGAAGAATGTAGAGCAGGCTAACCAACTAAAGGATATGGAGGTACGACTTCGGCAAGTGCAAGACACCAAAGCAAAGCTGGCAAGGTTGAAATAGGAAGTTAAGGACTAAATCAATGTGCAATAGGAGCAGGACCAATTGATCGAGCAACTCAAATTAAAAAGAACAGTGAGGGCACAGTTAATGGAAGCAAAGACAAAGGAGGTCACTCACTGTGATCAACTCATAGCAAAGAAGGACGAGGAGTTGGCAATTGCAGCAAGGAGAGAAGCCGAGCTATAAAGAGGGAAGCCAAGTTGAAGGCCAAGCTAGCTGAAGTTGAACAGAAAGCAACTCGCTATGGTATACAGTGGGCTCGTATCGGACTTATGACAAAAGACTGAAGGGATAAACAAAAGCCTTCAAACTACAGATCCTGGAGTTAGGCGGAGTTTCTGTTTCTACACCTCAACATCAGCAAAACCCAAGTCCTTAGGAGCAGAAACAGTCATCGACAAGGACATCAACCAATTTAAATGGGAGGGTAGATGTAGGAGCCAGTACTGACCAGCCAAAGAAATAGTGTACATATGGTAGTAATAAGTGTGAAATGCACACAAAATGTAAATGTCAATGTAATGTAAATAAAATGAAATATACATGGTAATGTAATTTATGAGACTTCAAGGGTGATGATGTCATCATTGATTAATTGCAAATATAATGTAAGTGCGGCTAATGTATGTAGTGCACGTACGAGTAGGGAAGTAGTCGTGTCAGGTGTGCTAGGTTGTACCTATGGGTAACTACCAAGGCCCAAAGATATATAGTACCCCCTATTCATTTTGTTCGAGGAGGACAACCATTACATATCAAGTACGCTAGTATATCGTGTGGGAGGAGAGACCATTGAAACCAAGAGATTACATTGCATACAAAGAGTCTAGGCTGGTATAGTCTGTGTATCCATTTAGCATTGTATTGCCAAGGCAGACATTCTGTCCTGTTAATGTCGTATAGGCAGAGTAATATAATGACGATTCATCCTCTATTTGTGTAACGCATATATTCTATGTGATATTGTTGTTGTTGGTAATTTGGTAGACTCTATGTGTACCAAGTTCTATGTGGAGGTTTGGGAGAGTTACAACCAAAAAGCCTTGTACGAGAAAGTTGTAGTCCAAAACGTCGTACAAGTCAGCTTTGGAGAGTGCCATTCGAGTGGATTGCATTGTGTTGTTCCAAGGGGAGGATTGTCGTACAAATGAGTTGTTGACGTTGTCGTGCAAGTAGGTTGTTATGGCTACCGTACAAGTGCTTATCGTACAAGCACTTACCGTTCCAGTGAAGACAGGACTTGTCGTTCAAGTGCTAGTCACTTGACTACCATACAAGTGCATTGTTTTTCAAGCAAAGATGAGTGATGGTGAAATTGCATTGACTGCAGCCTTGCTTGGCCTCTAAATATATCATCTTGTTCCTACACTATTGGAATACTCACCACTATGTTACACCTGGCTCCAGATGACCTCTTCTTGCCCTCAAACAGCCCTAACTTGGTATCTGATAGACATACCTTGGCCTTAGAGAACCCTATCTTGCTCTAACAAACATCCCTTGACCTAAAATGACACTATCGTGATCTCTCATGAACATCCCTTGACCTTAGACGACTTTGTCTTGGCCTCCAACAAATATCCCTTGGCCTCAGATGGCCCTCATCATGGGTTAGACAACCAACCTCCTAGGCTAGAAAGCCCACTTCCTGGCCTAGATGGCCCAACTGCTAAGCCAGACAGTCCTAGGACCGATGGCCCACTTCCTAGCTCGAACAACCTAACTCCTAGAACAAACGGGCTCCTTAGCTATCCTAACCGCCTCCTTTCAAGTCCGGATGGTGGGGCCCAAACGGCCCCTCCTTAGGCCTGACATCCCAAGGGCCTTCTAGGAGCCTTTTGCTCCTCCCAAACAGGTAGGGGTGGCCCTAAAGGCCCCTCTCTGCTGGCTAGACAACTTGTGGATCGTTTGAATTGAGTCTTTTCCCATAAATCGAGCCATCCCAGACAACCTAAGTCCTAACAGTCAAGGCTGAGGTCCAAATGGCCATGCGGCCCTAGAATACAATTAAACAGTGAAAAACCTCCTTCGTTGCCATCTACATCGCTCACTTCTTTGTCTACATCAATCACTTTTATTGCCTGCATTAGCCACTTATGCAACCTCCTTTTCCTGTACAACTTCAACTATCTGCTCAATCTCTGCCTCCTCAATTGTAATCAAGTTCACCTCCTCAATTGCAATTAGGTTTATCAAGTTCACCTCCTCTGCTTCCCGACCAAGAGTTGTGACTCTTATCCAGCTCTTCGAACCCTCTATAAATCACTAGTTTGTCAAGACTTGCAATACTTTGACATTCACGTGTGAAGTGCCCCCACAAATGGAATTGCCAACATTGCACAATGGGTCTGCCCTCGGTATCATACTCAATTCAACATCAATTAGTCCTCTAGTGGTTGTCATAGACTGCATCGTCGATGACAACAATCTCCCTTTGTGTTGCACATACTTGTGATGATGACCTCAGGTCTTAACACAAGTTCATTGCATTGCACTCTTCTTTGGAGTCATCGCTCTTCTTTTCAGAGTCACTTCCTTCACTGACTTCTTGAGCCCAACCCTTGGATGACGCACTACTCTCATTCTCAAAACTACTCGTTTTCAAAACCATCACTTTCACTACAAGAGTCACTCTCATCATCAAAGTTGCTTTCAATGTTAGAATCACTTCCATCTTCAAGGTCGTCCTAATTAACATGAATCCAACATTTTAATGACGTCTTTGCAGCACTTTCCAAATTCAAAGCCCACTCAAAGTCCTCTTGATATGATGTCCGAGGGACCACCCTGATCTTCTTCTTGTATGTAGGAAGAAGTCCCTCCATGAACCACCTCTTCTTCAATGCATCTGATGGATCTTCCTCCAAATGGGTACACAACCCACTCAAGCTTTGTTAGTAGGACCAAATAGACTCTTCCTCACCCTATTGCATTCTATAAATTTTAGCAATGACTTGATTGTCATTGTGGAAAAACTCAAAATCCTTCACAAATGCTTCGCGCAACTCTTCACAGGTCTAGTACTTGCCCTCTAGGATTGCCACAAATGTACCATTCTATTGTGATTCCACGAAATGTTGCAAGGAATACCCTCCTGCAATCTACGTCATTCTTCAGCCCAATTTTTTCCACATCATCAGGCAAATTTTCCAATGCCTAACTAGGTCCTTTGTTTCACCACCATGAAACATGGGACACTTACATGATATGCCAAAATTGGTCTTTGTCATGATAGGTTGATTTGACATTGGTAGTGGTTGTTTGTGTTTACCACTCTTCACGCACATCATTAGACGCACCCCACCGCAATTGCTCTCATGTCGAACTCCAATCCCGCACAACATGAAAGGTGCCAACCTGCAATTGCTTCAATGTCAGACTCTGATCCCGCTCACCACCAATCATACCAACCTGCAATTGCTCTACTGTTGGACTCCAGTCTCGCACGCTATCAGACACGATCTTTTGTTTGCTCCAATGTTGGGCTCTTCTATCACTCACCATCAAACACACCAACTTGCAAATGCTCCATTGCCAAACATTTGTCATGCATGCTTTCTATCACACAACTTCCTCCAACCAACTCTAACCTTTCCTGCTAAACTAGGTTTTCTCCTCCATCAAACTTGTTGTTAGCTTTGTCACATCCAACTTCATCGACATGAACACGAATTGCCATATCTACATGCATGTCTTCGCCTATGCGAGCTCGTTTGTCTACACATACATCTCCGCTTGTCACAATTCGTTCATCTATGCACGAATCTTTCATCGCCTCCACATGTTACTGCGCACTCGTCAATCTTCGTCATCGCACATTTCCATGTTGGCACGCACATCTTCACTTGTGCAAACTTCTTCGTCATCGCACACTTCCATGTTGGCACGCACATCTTCACTTGTGCAAACTTCTTCGTCAACATGCACACCATCAATGCGCATTTCCACGTTGGTACGTACATCTAGTCAAGGCACAGATTTGCTTCATGCTTGAACACTTGCTTATCACCATCTTGCATGAACACTTGTACTTATCCCTCATGCAAGAACACTTGTACATCACCAACTTTGCCATCATGGTCGCTATCAAGGATTTCTCCATTGTCATGTATTTCTTCATCGTTGAAGATTTCTTTGTCATCACATATTTCTTCGTCAGCAAATTCACAACACAATGACAATTTGCACGTCGCCAACTTCGTCATCATGTAACCCCTTGTCATCGTATAATTCCTTGCTATCATGTAACTCTTCATTGTCACAAAACTCCTCATTGTCGTTTAACTCTTCGTCGTCATGTAGCTCTTTGTTGTCACGTAACTCTTCATAATCACATAGCATTCCGCCATCAAATAACTCTTTGTTGTCACATATCTCTCCATCATCATGTAACTCTCCACCGTCATATAACTCTTCATTTTCATGTAATTCTATGTCGTCATGTAACGTTCGTTGTCAAGTAACTCTCCATCATCACATAACTCTTCATTAATGAACCCTTGTGCGTCTCCTCGATGCATGTACATACATCATACTTCAACGAACAATCTACCAACAATATACATTGGACAACAACAACATTCACACACACTCTTAGATACTGACAAATATATGGATGCATTCAAAAAATGTAAGGGATCTATTTATACTACTCTTGGGAAGGGGAGTAATTGCCAACTTCCACAACTTCCTCGTACCTAACCCTAACTACCCTTACATGACACCTCAAATTACAAGACATCCTAATTACATGACATTTGAATTACCTAACATCCAAATTACATGACATTCTAATTACACGTACACTAATAATGTTTGATAATCATTTCGTCAAACACTTAGCGTACAAACTACAAAATGGCAAAACTGTATTCATTGATTATACAGACATGTCTATTCGCCTACTTATAGTAGAGAGGCTCACAACTCAGCAATTCGGTGCAGAAAAAAATAAGATTCATTACAATACAATTAAACAAATTACATATGTTGTTCAATATATAGCAGCCTACATACCCCGAATAACCAACTGCCTAGTGACAACAAATCCTAACCAGCAATTTTGACATCAATATGATATGTTGTTATATATCATTGTATTTTTTCCCACAATATAAATTTATTCCAAAACCCCCCTTAATGACTAAACTGAATACTCCACAAGGTTTAGTCATTAACACACACACAAGCATGCCCTTATAAGATATAACTACATTACAAAGTTGTTAATATCGCACTTAAACAAACACAATAATGAGACCGGGGATTCAACTCAAAAACTCCTAAACCCAAAACAAAAATGTTGAAATGCCTTTCAGACTTCGACAAGAAGCAAGTTGTACGCGACCACAAAACTTGGTTAAACTAAAAGTTCAATCGAACTCCAAATTCCGTGACTCCAATGCACGACTCTGAACCGTCCAAGCAACAAACCAAGCTAACCAAAATCTTGACCGAACTCTAAATTGTGTACTCCACAAACTGGACCGATCTCCTGACTTCAAACTCCGAACCATCCAAGCAACAAGCTTCACCCAATCTGGCAAGCCCAACTAGAGTCTCGATCAAATTTTGAAATGTCGAGTAACAATATTTATGATAAAGATGGTCAACAATGTTTTGGTTCTATATTGTCTTTTGAATCTCCTTCATAGCCTTCATTTAGATGTGTCGTCTTTGTTTTGAGAATAGACACTTCTAACAAACTCGAGACACAAATTCTAGAAAAAACAACATACTATGTGCACAATTCCCTAGACACTTTCTTCTACTTTCCATTCTCTCTCACTTTTTTTTTCCTTGATCCAAATATACTCCCAAATGGTTTCTTAGAATTATCAAATAATTACCAAGTAGAATAAACAAAATAAGAAGAATGAATTCGAGACAATCATTTTCCCCCATAAATCTAAACTCTATGTGGTACCCACCCTCTAACAATTGTCCCTAAAGGTACTGCTGCTCAAAAGCCCAACACACAATGAAAGATTATTTGAAAGCAAAGTCTAATCAAAGCAGGAAAACCGTGCCATCGAGCAATACTTCCCCCAAGACCAATATCTTGTGCACGCTGGTCACGGAGGCGCCTGAAGAAACATCCTTTGCTAAAGGACTCAATACGTTGCTAGAAAGGTCGTTAGCAGAGCTTGCTGATAGAGCGGTGGCTTTGGAGGAAGGCGACGAAGATGGAGCACCCCGACGGCAACGAGAAAAGAGGAGGAGATGACCACAGGTGTGGTGATGCCAAGAGCCGACATCGTCAAGATTTTGGCGTTACCACAAGCCATCAATCCTAACATCAAAACCAAGCATAGAACGATGCTAAATATCCCAATATTTTCTACACTTCCAACTAGGGAATTTAAGCATGTTGTTTTACCTTGCTAAATTTTCATTACTATGCACGTTAACACAGAATCAAATCATTCCATGGCTAGAACCTAAAATTACTTCCACCCTACACAACCCCATTCTCTTGACTGTCTTCTCAAAACACAAAATTAAATGCAAATATGATTCTGTTTCAAATTACCCAAAGTTCACTTCTAGCTCCTAATAGTTATAATTAACAAAATAACTGTCCAATTCAGAGTCTCCGCAAAGCATCCTTTGCTCCTTCACAAGATTGAACTCCATTACCTCATTGGAGTGTGATTGCATCGCACAAAGCTTCTTCTCAACTACTGCAATAGCATGCTCAATAACATTTCAATCCTCTACATATCAAAGACCATTTGCACACAAATTAGGCACCCGTGTCCATTCCTCACTATGGGGATAGGAAATCCTCTAAAGGCCTAAGTCTCTATAAATCCTCTAGACGAATAGTATCCTCCCATGGTGAAGAGCTTGCAATTCAGAACTACACATGCGTAGTTCATTCAAGGCATGATCATGTCTAGAAGCGTTTCCCACTTATTTGCTCGGATGTCGTACCTGCGAGCACTTTTGGAAGCTTCTCCAATCCCATCCAACAAACCACCACACAAATATGGATTCCCTCATTTCCGCACAGGAAAATCTTCTACACAGGCCTCCGCTCATAGGGGAGGAAATTGAAGGACGAACTTATGATCGCAAAAACAGAAACGATCAATTACGAGCGCTTTGTTAGCCATATTGCGCATCAAATTATTCTCTCTGATGTAATTTTCCAACACCCATATTTTATCGTTGTAAGCAATAGTCGAAAACTACATGGACAACACGCTTTCTTTGAACTATTATGACAATGTATCGTAAATCTCCCAAGATCCACGATCTGCATCAAACATTTCAATGTAGAGCATATTTTCTTCCAACTCCCATGCTCCACCAATCACAAATATATGATTTTGTTGATAGTTGTAACAAACTATAGGACACTACTGCCATGTGTGCAAGAGAACGACAGTCTCCTACTAGTTTCACAAGTTTAGGAAACTGCACATCAAGCTCAGACAACTATAGGTGACAAAAAACAAAAAGGTATTCCCTTCTATGGTGTTGCATTCTTTCTCGAAGCACTTCTCTGGCAGATAATATTTTGGCAAATCAAGGCGCTTCTTTGTTTCTTGATTCAAACCCCTTGCTTCGCTTTCCGGGTAAGGTTTCAAATCCATGTCATGACCACCCGGAAGATAGTGTCAAGGTCTCAAAGATGATTTCGAAGATCAAGGATGAGATGGAGAGGAAACAGAATTTGGATAAGCAAGCCAACAGACTGAAAAGCTCATCTTCCTCAAGAAAATTAGAACTTCTTCCCAAGAGTAAGCAACCAAATTCGAGAGCAAGTGATAATCTAGAAATGCTACTCAACTTCTTGAAATGAATATTTTTGCTTTATCCTCTTACCAATTCTAATGGAGTTACGGAACAAAGCGGAAGAAAGCTACAATCAGGCAAATAACTTTACACAATCAAAATCGGGTTGGAGGACTACCTCACTAGCCCATTGATTCCTCGAACGACTATGGCTAACTTTCCAATGGCTCTTATACCATGTAAGATTCATTACAATGCAATTAAATGGATTACATGTGCTGCTGAATATATAGCAGCCTACATACCCTAAATAACCAACTACCTAGTAATAACAAATCCCAACCAACAATTTAATTTAAACGTCAGTATGATATGTTGTTATACATATCATCCACATAATCTAAATTTAATCCAACAATAAATAAACACAATGCAATTGACTCTATAGGTGTAAAATCTGCAAAGCTTGATTATGGAAGAATATATTTGTGTTCCACTTTGCAACGCTAGTTTCACCTTCGCTATGTCAAAGCTCTAATACCAAATGTTAGGAACACAGATTGATCGTGATAGACTTTGCATTGATGTGATAAATGTGAATTTATACAAACAAGAATCAAGAACAGAAAGGTTCGGTAGCAACTGATTTGTAACTACCCATAACTCCTTAACGTAACTAAATATTGCATCATGACAATATAATATTTGTAAGAATCACAATAATATATATGCCTTTGGAAGTTTGGTTTACTACAACGTTTCTCAAACTCAAGCTTGTTTCTCATGGGCCTGACGGTGAAAACTAGTACTCCAAATAGGAGGTCCAAGATCGAATCTGAAAAGAGGTAAGGTTGTACACCAAACATCGATAACCAAAGCATTGGAATTTGGGTGGCTTACATGTATTTGATAACAACATCGTCCCATACGGTTGATAGCCTCATTGACATTAAAAACTACTTTCCCTTTTCCCTTTTCCCTTTTCAGTTCTTTGCAAGAGATATGCCTCACATCTCAAATGCCTATGCTTCCAAATACATTTCCAAAATATTCCTTTGATAATGCACCTCTTTGTAGGCAAACGATTTGACATATAAATGAGAATCATATTTGTGCAAACACACCTCTGTAATTGAATAAGCACAAAGATACATGATCCATGTGTTCATGATACATGTAAATAGAATTGTCATATGTCATCACATAGTATCCTCACATGTGTATGGGGTTATTAGTTTTGTCACGGAGTGTTGTCGTACGTGTTCGTGGTAATATATGTTTGTAATATTGTGGAGGTATTTTAATGTTTAACGTATACAGGTAGATTGGTGGTAGTGAGGTAGTTGCCAACCACCTACTAAGTCTTATAATATCTATATGTACACATGTATATTGGTAGAATGGAGATGTTAGCGATTGATATTCAAGTAAAGGTAGAGATGCTTGTGGAGGTATGTCGCTCGATGCTAGTCATGGCAAGTGTGTGTTCTATGGTTGACCGGACCATGATGTATTGAAGATAACTAGGTTGGGAAGGACACATGTTGCATGTCTATACATGCATCTAGAAGTTCTTCCCATTGTGTGCGTACCTTTGTTTATTTATGATGGAATTATACTAAAGTGTGTTGCATTCTATTTCTAAACTCTCCAATGCAATTATCAAACCCATAGTCCATTATGGTCCAAAGATTCGTTGCACTAGTTTTGAGATCATGGATTGGGTAAATATGGAAAGGGTTACACTCCAACATATGATTACCATGCAAATGGATGATTCCACAATCCATTATCAAGCCAAGTTTGTTGTACAATCTCTTTGTCTTGAGAACGTCTCCAAGCTCAATTTCTATCTTCACAAGCTCAGGTCCATGGGTAATTCAACCTTAAGTTTTTAGCATTTTATTGCTCGAAAGTGTTGCCTCCTAGGGTCTCACTAGGCACCAATGACATTGATATTTTGGGACTGCTTTTCTTTTCCAATTTATCAACATCTCTTTTTATTGACTTCCTCCATATAGATAATCATCAAATGACCCTCCTAGTCAGAAGAATTTGCTCAATAGAGTTGTCTAGGAAGACATTTTAACAACAATGCATTCAAGTCACTTGGACCTTCCCCATAGACTCTAATCTCCAAGATGGCTTTCTATGCTAAATATTTCCTACAAATTATCGATAGCACCATCATCTAGCTTGACTATCTCAATGTCCTCTTGGTCATATGGCATGAGAATTCCTCTTCGCCAATTGATAGTTTGTTCCCACTAATTACAAATTGCATGAGACCAGCATATTCCTTGAGATAGTAGACTTTGTGATTTTTCTTCTATCTATGAAGTAGAAAATGAGGAGCACTCTATTTTAAAACGGCTCATCCAATAGGAGATCTAGGGTTATTATGGTTCATACATATAATCAAAAGGTTACCTTCCACCACCTATTGTAGTATGATAAAGGTACTTTGGCGGTTTTCCTTTGGGAGGTTGTCATGTTCAAACATACAACATTGCAAGGTACCTCCAAGACAACTAGGCTTAATACGTGTTTCTTTCATCCTAAATCAAAATAGTGGGGTTGTTAAGTGTCCATTGAATGTAGCTAGTCCACAAATAGATGGTGAGAGTTCAATCAAATGATGCCTACATGCTACTATTAGGCTTCGACAATTCTTTCACTCATACACTAGTCACTACAAATATACTTCTTGGAATTAAGGCCCATCTAGTTTTCTTTCCCCACCCCCCAAGGCAGAAGGACAAGCATGTAACACCTATAGCAATCATCAACAATTACTGTTAGGAGAGGTTCTATGGGAAGTTCCTGTTTCTTCCTAGAACGGTCTACCTTAGGCCCCTTATCCCAAGATATTCTCTTATTGGCATTATAAAATCCTATATCGGTCATTTCATTGTGGTGGAAGATGTTTTCGTTGGATCTTCTTCAACACTGGCTGTTGAAATAGAGATGTTACAATACTAGCTTCTCGCATTAATCCCAACTTTGGTCTCCATCCATTCTTTCTTTCTCTTGAGAGATTTTCCTGTCAAATGGCCATTTGCACTTGTACTTAAATAATATGGGTACGTTTACCCACTTTGGGTTTACCTGCTCTAGTTAGATTTTCAGCTTCTACGATCAACCTGAGTGGCCTAACGGTGGAGACTTTGGAACTCTGAATAGAGGTCTAAGGTTCGAATCCTGTGGGGGCTAGGGTTGTACACCATGCTTTAGTAACCGGAGTATGGTTGGATAAACAACATCCTCCATGAGGGTTGTCTGATATGGCCTATGGCCTCACAAACATTAAAAACTACTTTACCCTTTCTTTTTACACTTTTCACCCAACTAGGTTTCTATTGTAACTGAATATAATTTCGAGTCAAGTTGACCTTTTCTATTTACTCATGAGTAAAATTTCTTTACTTCTATCTTTTTGCAACTAGAAACAATGTGACTACCAGATGCTTCTTAAGGATTGGTTCATTAATTACCACTGTTTTACATAAACCTACAAGGCAGAGTAATGGATATCACAGAAAAAGGAATTGTAACTTTATATAGGCTTTAAAAGAGAAGCACTTAGTTTCCTATTCTAACTACCGGAGGACAATCTAAGACAAGCAAAATGAGTAAAAATATGAATTAGATCCCCCTAAAACAAAAGTTAATGGCATTACTGTTACCATTTTTTATATCATGAATTTCCTGAATTTTTCCTATAAACTCACCTGTTTGTTTTTCTCTTGGCCCCTTAAGCATTTAATAACAGCATGAATGATGGTGGCTTGCTGATTAGGCTTAGTCCTGTCTGTCATCCCTATGATATATTGCAAGCAATAACTATTAATCTCAAGAAGTAAGCCCCATTAATGCAACATTAATCGTATTTTTTTTCCCTCACAGTTGACCAGTACAGATACCAAGGCAGAAAAGAGGATTTAAGGCATAGGCTTGTGTTAATTATAAGTTTTACATTCCAAGACAAAAAAAACTGAATAAAGAAATCCACTATTTCCGACACAGCATATTTTGAATTAGCAGAATCCATTTTCTAACCTGCAAAGCCATGCCATAGTTACTGGAGTTTCCGCTCATAAATATAAGTTTTAACTTCATATCTTTACCACTTTCCACTTTAAACTCTGACAGCAGGGGCATGATAGCCTGCAATATGAGTGTATGCTCCAACCAAACTCCTTTGTATAGGAATGGACTTCCTACAACCACAATTACAAAATCTGCCACGTCATAACCAAGTTCTTCTCGCAAATCCACTCTCTTGTGGGTAGCCATGAAATGTTCTGCCTCCCATGTTTCAATGGGGGAGCCAGGAATAACAAAGAAACTCCCGGTATCAAGAGCAGAATAAATCATCTGCCAGCAAAGATAGAAAACAAGAAATCACAAAATATTATCTCAACGGCAGTTGGTTAATATACAACTTGCATCATTCTCAATAAAACCAATTCAGTAGGAGGGACTGTCCTGCTACCGGCTTGGTGTAATCATCAAATAGAATCACATCAGCACGATGAAAGGTTTTGTTCCAATCATCTAATATTTCCGTCATTTGACTTGATGCATGCTCCTTAAGGCGCATTCCCAGTCCATTCTCATGAATGGCCCATATTACAGGCACAGCATTAAAAGGTTCATGCCTGAGACTGGTAAATGAAAAATTAAATTATTTTACTTTCAAAATATAATGTTGCTTGCTACAACAAGGTGCAGTGAAGGAATGAAAATTTATATTTAGTGAAGTTTATTTTCATATGAAAGAGAACAAAATTATTTCCTGGAATAAATGATAGATAAGGCCACTCACCTAGAAACCAATTTTTTTGCCTCAAGAGTGTTTATAAACACACCATCAAAACTGCATGGGAACAAAAAAAACTTGTCAAAACAAAAAATGTCTAACAAGCTAATTAAATTATTTTCAAATGTCATGTAAGCTTTTTCACTCCACTGATAACTTGGAATAAGTACACTTGAAATGCAGACAAGATTCTAGTATCTAAGTTATTCAGCAGGTTATGCATGCAGAGAAAGATTATTTTGAATACACTATGCCTAAACTGCTATGGTACCTAGGGATAGGTATATGGGGATATGATATTATATTGTATATGTGTATTATGGATAGTTGGCATGGGCCACACATAACCCAAGGTTGATTGTATTATAATATAATATTATAATAATGAGTTGGATAAGTGTTTAGGCGTTGCCTAGGGTTAGGGTTACTACCTCTCCAAAGTAGCATTAGAAGATGGGTACATAACGAAGGGATATTAACATTCTACGAATAATCATTTATATCAAGCATTCTCTTGTAATCGTCTTTTCCCACAGAGTGGCCTCTCACCTTAGGAGATATTGTGGAGTTATTCCTTCCTTAAGGAGTATTACTGGTGTTTCCCTACCTTAAGAGTATTATCTATATCTATGTCTCATTTTATGGATTATCTTTGTGGAATATTATTTGTGGATGAATGATTTGTTATTTCTATATGATGATGAATGATTATTCTTACAATGACAATATCCCTTCTTTATATACCCATCTTCTAATGCTACTTTGAGGAGGGTATAACCCTAACCCTAGCTGACTCCTAAACACTTATCCAACTCTTTATAATAATGTGTGGCCCATGCCAACTATCCGTAATACCCATATACAATATAATATCATATCCTCATATAGCTTTCCCTAGGTACTGTAGCATAAACATCTGAAACACTAGAATAAGTTACTAATAAAACCTATTATAATCTGAAAATGCCAAAACCTCCTAGGCAAGTGAGGGAATATGTTAAAAATAGCTTGTCTTTACCACCAAAACATTTGCCTCTGTACCTAATATAAAATAATAAAAATAAAAACCTCAGAATCATAGGGAGAGTTTAACTTTATATGGGGTTTAAGGTTATGTATGATCTTGTTGCATTCCATGATTGCATTTTCTACAAGTTTAAAATGTTTGTCCCTTTACATCATTTAACAGAATGTTCTAGTTAATTATGAACAAGAAGGAAGAAAGTAATTAAAGTACAAATAGGGGCCACAGAAAATTTTTCAACAAATACTTTGAAAGAGATATTTCATTTCCATATATGGGGAGTCGGCCTTGGTTTTTCCCATTGTGGAAAAGCCAATGACCAGAATTCATGAGAAAATTGAGTAAATGATTATATATACACGTCGATAATTTAAAAAATTCAGCATATTTATGTTTCCTCTCCTAGTGAAAATGGACCCATCAGAACAAATATTGCAAGAAAGAGCCGTAGAAACATCAGAAGAATCATTTTAGCTTACTTTAACCAATCAACTTTGAGTTCTTCTGAATCACTTTGGATGACTTGAACAGATGTTCCCACATCCTCCCAGACTACACGCATAGGTCCATCTTCAAGTGAATAAAGCTGTAAATGGAAATCATCTAAATATCTTAGTACTATGTTAATTCCCACTGCCCCTGGATGAGGACACTTCAAAACATAGTAATTGTGTTAGCATATAAGCTATTTTTCACACAATAATATCAAGATTAAATTTCTCACACACACAGATATACACAAGTATTCAAACAATCTCACAATATTCCCGTGAATGATAGATACGGTATTCCAGTACTAATACTAATGGTATGCTTGCTCTACATATAGCCTTTACAAAGGCTCTTGACATTCTAACTATTCATCTCCTTAGACTCTTCAAACTTCTGGGAAATATGACTCTTCATATTTCTCATAAGAGAAATATATTTTATTGACTTCTAATAATGACAAACCTCTAATGATTACTAAATGACAAATCTAAATGACTCATATTTACAAGACTCTTTTCACACCACATATTTACAAAATATTTACAAGTACCAAATAATGTAATAAACTTCAACAAAGTGTTCATTTCTTCAAATAAATACTTGCCCTATGCCCATTGTTGCCAACAATACAAGAGACGTTGCTGATTACTAACTAGAGTTCATGCCATATCTTGACAAGACATGAAAGAATGATCTCGACGTGAATACACTTGGTTTGATCATGTTTATATTGTTGTAGATATAAAGACTCAAAGGATGCACATGCTTCTATTATAGGTTCATCTCAATATGAATGTCATTCATGTTCTGCAGTTACTCTGTTTCTTTGATAAACAATGTCATTCAAATAACTGAGGTTGTGTGGTACCTCTTAGCACAACAATACCTCAAGGTCATATCCAAGAGCTTGTAGACCAGTTGCAACACTAAACAACAGAAGAAGGCCAGGGCTTCTTGAAAGATCAGAGCATACCTGACATGCAAACATACAAGGTAGTTAAAGAAAGTAACCTTCAGTGTGCTAGAGAGTAAAAACAAAGAACAATTTATCATAATGTCCATAGATGACCGCAGTAGATCAAAGTACAGTAAGTTAGAATAGCCAATCAGAAGTGATAAAAGGAACTCCAATAATCCCTCTCTCTGTGTATGTGCGTATACATAAAGCTATTGCCAATAAAACCAGAGAAAAGAAAAGAGGGGAACCCAAACATATAAAATCCCAAATAAGCAAGGAAATGCAAAAACCATATAATAATAGACACTACAGTAAAGAACCACCAACAAAGCCAAGAGAAAGGAGCATGGAGGACAAGGCTCTAGCATGCATCAGAGGGATGAGCAGAAGAAGCACTAGCAACCCCCGTTAACCACACCATAAAAGAGCCAATGTAGAGCCTGATGATGTTCTGATGAGAATGGCCTGGGCTAACATTACCCAGTTGCATAATCCTAGAAGGAAGTCCAGTGCTCCTCCCAATGGCTATCCTAACATCCAAAACCAACTAAGGTTCGGTGATATTTCTTTGAAAAGGCCACACTTATGGTTAAGTGCAAAGTAGGTGCAGGGCATGATATAGACATGAAAAAAAAAAAAAAAGTCCTCAGAATCCTTTGACAAAGAAAATTGGATTGACCCTCGGGTCTCTCCTTAACACAAAATCAAGAAAAGGCTAATTAATTCTCAATTCAACCATGAGAAGGTTTGCAAATCGAACAGAGCCGGTGGCAGCTTCTAATAGCTCCAAGTGAAGAAGGTTTGGTCTAGTTTCACTGTATAAAACTTTTTTCTTACATGTGCGTGTTCTGCAATCATGTAACTGCCATGAGACAGCAAACAACCAGGATCCCTTTGCACTTCACCGATTATTCCTAAAGTAGAATTTTACTTTCCCTGATATCCAGTCCTAAATTTCCCATGTACTATACTCGCGCGCATTGTTTGACAGCTCTATTTGAAGTGTATCCCTTAGGCTTTATAGTTAGTCGAAATGTGGGCCAATCACTTTGTGTGGAGGTATTCCTTGCAGCATGTTAGCATAGCTATTAGGCTGAAGCAACTCGACTCTGCCCATTATTGTTTTCGTTCCTTCAACTTCCTTTGTTTCTCCTCCATTCAGAATATTGTAGTATACTCGTATTTACTCCATAAGGTTTATTTACGCCAACACAAAACGGTAAAGTGATCAGAACATCATTAGGCACAACTACATCCATTTCGATGATTACAAAAAGAAGAGCATTTCTCAGTTGCATACAGACCATAACAATGATCAGGCCTGACTGAACCCATACAGGCTCATGCACCCAAGGACAGTCCACCGAGTTTGAACGTGGATCTCTTCACAGTAAGTGCCCCCGACTACCACCGCAACCAGCCCCAATTTCTATTGTGAATTTTGACTGGTGCCAAAAATACCTGTAATGAGGCCTCAAGTCTAAATTGGGGTTTTGGCCTAGACTACTTCATCTGCTCTAAACGTAAGTATGTCAATATTACAACAGGGTCCACAAGTCTACCTCATACAACTCCAGCCTCAAGTTAACCTATAAGCTTATCATTGCAGCACATTGTATCCACATGGAACCACTTCTACTGTCTGATCCACTAATACACTTTTTATCCTTCGAATTATCTTTTGCAAAAGCGAATTGTTGTCAAGATAATTTGTTCACTTGGGACGATATACTAATCATAGGGCGGATAAAATTTATTATACTTACAAGTGCAAGGCGAGCATGCCTGATTGGATGAAGCTGAGCCAAATTTCTTCTGACAACAGTTGGGTTCTCTCCCAAAAACTTGGACGGACTGAACTTTATGATCTCTTCAGAATAGGCAGCATCTTCCAGAGTAGAAAGCCTCATATTCTGGTCATGATTTTGGTCAAGGTGGTCAACCTCAACCTCACTATTATGAATAGCACCAGATTGACCATGTGGTGTGAGGAATGTCATGAGTGTGCCCTGCAGCAAAGCATGGGCCACGAAGCATGCTATAAAAAAACAAACAACAATGCTGTAAACAATCCACCACCACCCATTCTTGTTCTTTCTGCCACTCTTCACCCCATGTGTCCTGCCACCTTTCAAGCTATGGTTTGCTGTATTTGACCGCTTGAAGGGATACCCATTTACATTTCCTCTCATCGAAATCCCCCCATTGCTTCTCCAAATTCTCTCCTCACTTTCCAGTGCACCCAAATCCAAATGCTGGTCAGACATGTCCATTTCGTCCAACTGTCTCTAACCCAAAAACTCCAAACACTTGCCAAACCCAAAACAAAAAAAAGAGTTCAACGAAAACAAGAGGTTGCTTTCTTCCAAATAGTTCAGTTCTGTACTTTTCTAGTTCCAGATCATAAGACCCGTAATGCCATGCTCTATGCAATACAAATCACACCACACCCGGCGCTTGTCAGCAACTGTTGACAACTCGTTCAATCCTAGAGCTTCTAGATCTACAAGGGAGCTATATACATTTCACAAATACACACACAAAATGTCATATAATATATTAAAAGTAAAAGCAAGTTTGGAGTGGGTAACTGGAAGTGTCCAAACGAAGTGTGCTCTCTTACTTTTTCCGAGCAGTGACCGCGTTATCTACTTTTGTGACCGCGTCATCGACTTTTTGTTTGTTACGAAATGAACACGACTGTCATTGCGGTTAGGACAAAGTGTCGATAACGGTTGGGTTCGGTGGGTGTACCAATACACGCGTTGAGATGGAGAGAATTCCGAGACACGTCCACACTTTATCGCATCCCTAAATGCCTTGCCGACAAATCCCTAAATGCTTTGCCGACCAACATTGCACCGAAAGTTGAGTAGCTTTGATAGTTGTGGCGAGTTTGAGTTTTTGGTTATTGTGAGAAACTTTTATAATCAATGTATAAGGTTGAGCAGTCTTTTTTCAATTATGATCTTTCTTAACGTCGTTGAAAGTTATACGTACCAATAGGGAATTTAACACAAAATCACCACACACTCTCCCCTCTCACACTCGCCTACACACGGTTTGAACTGGATCTCTCGAAGAAGAACCAAAGCCCGAAACGTTGAGTTGTACCCTAAAGTGCAATTTTTTTTATTTATTTATTCTTTGTTGTTATATACAATCATATACACTTATCCTTCATACATTCATCTAAGTTGTGGTACTCGATCTCTCGAAGAAGAGCCAAAGCCCGAAACATTGAGTTGCACCTAAAGTGCAATTTTTTTTATTTATTTATTTATATACAATCATATACACTTATCCTTCATACATTCATCTAAGTTATGGTTTGGACCTTGGAATTTCTAAAGAATAGCCAAAGCACTGTTGTTATGTCCCTCCTCACACTATTTTTTTTTTTTAAGTAATTGTCAATTGCAAGTTCAAATCCCGAGGGTTGCTTATACCACCTTGTTATTTTATAATTGGCATGAAGAGGACCACCGATTACTCATCATCGTCGGTTTGGCGTACACTCAAAAGATTCGAAACATACTACTACCTTTGGGTTGCTCTCAAAAAACCACCGATTGCTCATCATCGTCGATCTGACGTACACTCAAAAGATTCGGAACATACTACTACCTTGCTCTCAAAAAACCACCGATTGCTCATCATCGTCGATCTGACGTACAATCAAAAGATTCGGAACATACTACTACCTTTACAAACAAGCATGTTCCAAGATTTGAACCTAGGTCTCTTCTAGGTAAGTGCTGCCAAATAAACAATTACCAATCCACCAAGCCTTGGGAACAAAATTTAAGTCTACACGAGTTGGAGGTTTTTATTCATCAAGCAGAGTTTGTTTTTATTTATCAACTAAATATTTTTTTTTAAGGGTATGGATCCACATTTCTTTTCTATATTGAACTAAAAAGATTTGGAGCTTACTACAACCTTTGCAAACAAGTATGTCCCAAGATTTGAACCTAGGTCTCTTCTAGGTAAGTGTTGCTAAACAGACAATTATCAATCCACCAAACCCTTGGGAACAAAATTTAAGTCTACACGAGTTGAAGGTCTTTATTCATCAAGCAGAGTTTGTTTTTATTTGTCGCACTAAATATTTTTTTTAAGGGTATGGATCCACGTTTCTTTTCTATATTGGACTAAAAAGATATTTTTTTTTAAGGGTATGGATCCACGTTTCTTTTCTATATTGGACTAAAAATATTCGAAGCATACTACTACCTTTGCAAACAAGCATATCCCAAGATTTGAACCTAGGTCTAGGTAAGTGTTGTCAAACAGACAATTACCAATCCACCAAACGCTTGGAAACAAAATTTAAGTCTACTCGAGTTGGAGGTCTTTATTCATCAAGCTGAGTTTGCTTTTATTTATCGTACTAAAGATTTTTTTTTTTAAGGGTGTGGATCCACATTTCTTTTCTATATTAGACTAAAAAGATTTAGAACATACTACTACCTTTGTAAACAAGCATGTCCCAAGATTTGAACTTAGGTCTCTTCTAAGTAAATGTTGTCAAAATCCACCAAACCTTTGAAAACAAAATTCAAGTCTTCAAGAGTTAGAAGTCTTTATTCATCGAGCAAAGTTTGTTTTTGTTTATCCACTAAACATTTTTTTTAGAAAATCTATCCACATTTTTTCTATATTGAACTAAAAATTATAAAATTCTTATAAAAAATTAGTTTATATATCGTATGTTTTAAAGCAGTACATAAAAAAAGTTGGGTAATTGCTAACCCAAAGCACGAGAAGGAACAACCTAAGATATTAAAGATCATATGATATGATTTGAGCAGTTGTACTTCCATATTTAAGGTCCTATAAACCATATATGGGTCTCGCGGACTTAATTAAAAATTTTCATTTCATAATTAATTAATTAATTTTGAAGTAATTATCTTGAATTTTGATAGTGATCTAAGTTAAGATTAAATTTAAAAAAAATAAAATTGCAATCATAGAAAGAAAAAATAAAATAAAATCATTCCCGTTAATAATTACTTGCAATTTTTCAAACTGCACTTATAAATTTTGAGAATGGAATCGCGAATCTATTTAATGTTTTGTTCGTGTTATGACAATAAGTAGAATGTATAAATTTTCTTTATGGCTGATGACTGCTTGCGTTTAAAAATTTAAAAAGTTGATTGAACATTTTTTTAAGTCAAATTTTAAAAATTAATAATTTATAGGTTTATAGTTTAAATATTAAATTGATGTTTATATTAAATTTAATTCAAGTAAGATTTATTATATATTTATAAATTTAAAATTAATTTAGTTTTTAATTAATTATAATGATTGTTAATTAGTAGAAGTTAAATAATTTTTTTCCATAGTTAGTGGAAGTAATAAGTTTAATTAAAGTTGATAAAAAATTGTTAACCATGTAATGAAGATTTACTTTAATGTTTCTATTTGTAATATTTGCGAAGAGAATTCGTACTAGGTACTTTACTAGCAAGTTCCTTCAATCCTTGGAAGGAGGTCCAAGGTTCAAGCCTGGCGGCCTACGTCGGATACAAAAACCCCCCGACTAGCTTGAGGGGTATACCCGGATGGGACAGGCCTCGTGGAATGGAAAGTCCTGGCCCCTAGGGGATACGAGGAACGGTTTTCCTTAACATAAGGTTTTGTCCGCGAGGGCTAGGTGGATTGGTAAGACGTTGGGCACTTACCAAGAGGAGACCTAGGTTCAAACCTTGCGGGCATGTCCACTCTAGGGCAAAGGTAGTAGTTTGACTAGAATCCGTTGAGTGTGCGCCAGCTTGATGATGGCGGTATCAACCCCGAGCCACCGGGGGTCTCCCACACTCCAGGCCATAGCTCCATGATTTGACACTACGACCGAAGGCAATATGATTTGATCCTGTGACCAGTTGTTCAAAAAGGAAAAGCAGTTGCCAATTCCCCTATGTATCAAAAAAAAAAAAAAATATATATATATATATATATATATATATATTTACGAAGAGGTATTACTAGAATTGTGTTACCTTTAGGAGGGAGAAGTTTCATAACTATAGTTGTACTTTTGTAAAAGGGTTTGAGCCCTTTCAAGATTTCGTTTTTATCTTAGTAAATATATTTTATAATATTAATGTGTTTTCATATAGATTATGTATTAGAGTTTTGTGGTTGTACTTATGCTTTAGGAAGGAAACTAGCACTCCAATTTGCTAAAGCAAACTATGATAATGCAAAGTTTTGGAAATATTACTCTACTAAGATGCAGAGTGCATAGGCACTAAAGGTAAAGTTTTGGTATTGTGAAGGCTACTGCAAGAAAATGTTAAGGATGCTAAATTTTGGAATATTTGTATTTACAAAAAAATTGAAGAAGATCCTAAAGATGGAAATCAAGAATTTTGACTTATTATGAAAAAAGATGTAGGTATTGGTGGTGAAGAGGTTTGATGATAAAAGATTGACTAGGAGACCATGCAGTACAAAGGCAAAGCAAGAGGAATTTTTTTATGGTGAAGAGGGTTTTCATAATTTATGTGGTGAAGAGGCTTGATGATAAAGATTAATTGGGAGACCATGCAATACAAAGGCAAAGCAAGGTAACTTGATCATGCCATTTACCTTGGCAGATTCCTTTAGAATACATCATAGTTGTTTTATTGTCATTTACAAATTTGTGTGGAGAAGAGGGTTTTTGATGGCGTGTTAAGCCTTAATGTTAATATAAAACTCACAGGATCAAATATAATATAGCCACAAGATAATGATGTAATTAGAATAGTATGAGCAAACTAATATGTATATCAAGGTTTATAATATATCAAATAATATTCATTAATAAACAACAAAATGAACGTAAATAGCCTGATTCATATATGTATAAAGCATGTAGCATAATGTAGACACCCAATTTTGAGACACCAACAAAGCAAAAGACATCAAACAAGTCACAAACATCATAAAACATCAATCTGGTCCAAACCCAGTAATTTGGGCACTTTTTTCAACCTCTTCAAAATTCGCTACCCTAACCAGAAATGCCACTAGCAAATTTGGTAAGCCAAATGACAAATTTAGTAAGCCTCACAAAATCAAATCCTGTCATTCATATTCGATCTTTGGCCAAAAACGCTAGCCATAACCAAAATCACCACTAGCTAATTTGGTCACAAGTGGTGAATTTGTCTAATGGCCAAAATATCTCTGGATAAGGTAGGGGCACGCGGATTCCATCCTTCCACTCCCTGCTCTGACCTCGTGCGCTCCAACAATAGACCAGACCTACAAATTTCAAATTAGTCCTAATTAATTTTCCCTCTAATCCTTCCTTCAAAATATTTAAATAGCCCTTGGGGCAAGGCATAGATAGCATTCTAAAGCTAATTAAATTTTGTTAAGATTCTTCTAGCAACTCTTCTTCTTCAACATTCTTCATTTTCAAGCAATCTCAAGCATTTCCAAGCATTTTAGAGGTTAATCAAGCAAATGCAGATAGGGCTTAGAGGCAAGGAGATCTTCTTGATACAAGGGAGAGACCATTTCTAGGTGATATCACTCATAGTACCTCTCCCTCTCCATTAATTTACTGTTTATTTTGCATTTTGTTCTCTTAGCAATAGCCTTGCTAACTTGAATACTCCATTAACTTACAATTTGTTTTTCCATTTTCATGCTCTTAATCCTTTTTTACATGGTCTATATGTGCTTGTAGGCCCTAATATCTTTATTGCATGTCTTAGTTGAGCATCCACACTCTCATTTCAAAGTATCTAACATCTCTTTGTAGACTTAGTGGAGGTATTCTACTTGTTATCTTTGTTGTTGTTGATCTCTCTATTTTGCAGGGTCATTTTCACGCATTTCTCTTCATAGCATTTAACTACTTGTTGCTCTTTTCATTCATAGTCTTATTTACCTCCATCATCAGTATTATAACTCTCTCTTTTCATATCCATGCTTGTAAATTTTCAATCTATTATCATTTACAAGCATTTAGCATTGTTATTTATCTCTTTCAAGCACATTTAACTTGATTTTGGTGAATTTTCAAGCACATAAGCATCTCTTTCATTCCTAGCCTATTATAGTGTTAGATATAAGGTTATCATTACCTTGTTGTTCCACTAACACTCCCTTTTCAATCACCATTGCATGCATTCATATTTCTTATTGCTATAGATTTCATTAATTACATTTGCATTCATTTCTTATTGCTTTCACAAATATTGCCCAAGTTAGGATATAATTAAGTTATCTTGTTATATTCCTAATGTTTTTATAATTATTTCCACCCCCTTTGCACTCCCTAAGCTGTCCAAAATAATAATTAAGAAGTCTCCCCTTGTCTTTTGCACTTACACTCATTTTGATCACAAATTTGTAAAAATTTGTGGCATAACCCATTGATTCTTGCACCACAATCCTAGCAAACCCTCTTATCAATTCAATTTTATAAAAGCATTACAATATTGAACCAAAACCCATCCAAAATCACCCTCGCAATCATCTCAACCCTGTTTCAAACCAAAAATGCCAACCACCACAGTAACTGGCAATTTTGGCTCTCTAGAATCCACAAACCAAAAATGCCACTCAGACCAAAAATACCACTGGCATTTTTGGTACAACCTTATTTCCATCCTAGAAGGTAAGCATACTCAAAATTTCCAAAAATAAGGGGTTTGATCAACTGCCTAGACAATAAATTTACCTCCTCCAACTCTCAGGTAGACCCCCAAAGCAAAAAACCTAATGTTTTTGACTTCCTTTTAAAGGTACCTATTGGTCATCAAATCTGCCTAGGAAAGGATTTGGGTAAGTGTATGCGCCCTAGACCTGGACCAACATTGAAAGGCCGAAGGGAAGAGATGCCCCTCGTGCCAATCTTCGGAGAAAGGCCGGCTCCTATGCTAAACTACTTTGGTGTTTTGAGATAAGGGATGCAGGAAAGAGATAAAAAGAGTTAGGGTTAGAGAAAGAAATAAAAAAGGGGTAAGGGAAGAGAGATCGATGATTTAAAGTGGGAGAGAACAGGAAGCACGATCACTAACTAACAACTTGAATAGCAACAAAGAACACCAAGAATAAATGAAAGAAACGCCACATTAACCTTCCTATGTATCCTCTGAGCGAGCTCCAGGGATTCTCCTTCTCCCTTTCATCGAAATTCAGGGTTCAGAGTAACGACGATTAGGACAAGCGAATATAACAGAAACCACAACCCACCAGCAGCATAAAAGAAAACCAATATAGCATTTTTCCTCCCCTATGTATCCTTCAGGCGAATTTTAGGGTACTATCCCCAATCGCACACCGAAATTCAGGATTCAGAGTCACAGTATGCAAATGAAGAAAGACAAAAGAAATAAACACAGAAGGCAGCATAAAAGAGAGAAATTGAGCCCAAAGTTCTTTAGTATTAATCGTAGGACATCAAGTTACAACCGCTTTCTAGCAAAAGTTCCCCCCCCTTTTACATTACAATGTCTGGGTTTTTATAGAGGACCCGACCCTCTCGAGCCATAATTACACAAGATGGAGGAGTACATCCTCGAAAGCTGAGAAGTCGGCCCTTCGCGGCTCTCGTGACTGAGCTTTCATATCCTTTGCCAAAACTAGCAGTTGCGATCGGGTCAACCGAGGAAATATGCATTAATGAGCCACCTGAGCATCCTCGGCTTCTGGGTGCGGTGCTCGAGTGGCCGCCATGCTCGTCGGGCTCTCCTTCTGGAACTGATACTTCATTTCCAATTGCCAAAAATGAGCAACGGTCTTACCGGGCACGTAAAAATGCATTTATGAGGCACTTGATCACCTCGAGAAAATACTCGACTTGGAACGCGTGCCCTTGAAGCGCTTCGCAAGATGTTCATTTGCAACTTTGCTTCACAATGGACTTGTGCCAAAGCAATAACTCCTCCTTGATTTGTACTTCACAAAATGGAGCTTCGCAAAATTGCTTTGGGGGTGTGAGTGCCGAAGCATATTTCCTTCGCAAAATGGGCCTCTTCATTCCTCGTCGCTTCGTTGACAAAATTGCTTCGTTGATGCCTTGGAGAAATGCTTCGCTATGATCCTCTTTCAAAACTGTGGTTTGGGAAGGTTTTGGCCGAAGCAATTGCCTTCAAAAGATGTTGCATTCTTTATGGCCATCACTACTTTGGGTGAAAGTACTTCGCATGAAAGATGGCCAAAGCAGATGCTTCACAACGACTTTCGACGAAGTAGAAATGGTTCGCTGGTGCGGGGGCCGAAGTGGATGCTTCGATGGCTTTTCGTGCGAAGTAGTTTTCATTCTTCTTCCTTCGTATTTTTCCTTCGGCAACACCACTTCGCAAAAATCTCGCCCGAAGTAGCTACTTGAAATGCTTCGGGCCCGAAGTAGTTTTCTTGCCTTAGCTAATTCGGTCCGTGGTCTTTCTTCGATGAAGCTGTTCTTTCGAAATGTCGCTTGAATTCTGCTTCGCAAAACTTTTGCCCGAAGTAGTTTCTGGAAATGCTTCGGGTGCGAAGCTCTTCTTTACGCCTTGCTAGAATTTTTGCTTCGATAACGCTGCTTCGCAACTTTTTCGCCCGAAGTAGTTTTTTGAGGAACTTCGGGCCCGAAGCTCTTTTTGCCTTCCTTGTATTCTTCTTCGGCAATGCCGCTTCGCCAACTTTTGCCCGAAGCAATCACTGGAAATGCTTCGGGTGCAAAGTTCTTTTCATACTTCTCTTCATTCTTTGGTGAAGCTATTTTCCCTAGCTTGTTCGGCAGCGAAGTTCTTTCTTCTTCATCTTATGTACAAAGGGGTGGCAAGGAAAGCCAAAATTGCTGCAACTTACAAATATTTCAAAAAAAAACAACCAAAAGAAATACTTTACAACAAAGAACACTGTACAAAGTTTTGATTTTTCTACCCCATTGTGCAATGTGACAAAATTGTCAACATTCTTGGCGGCTCGCGGGGCAACGAGCTCATCTCGATGGAAGAACCCTCAGCTTTGATCCATTGGGCCAGAGTCACCTCTAGACCCTTCTCCCTTTTCCACCTTCGGGGGCGCTTCCATAGCTTGTCCTCCTTCTTCTTCTTCTTCTTCTTCTGCTCCTTCTCCTTCTTTTGCTCCTTCTCCTTCTTTTGCTCCTTCTCCTTCTTCTACTCCTTCTGCCGATGTGGCTTCCTGCTGCGGTGATGGGACAAGACGATCATGGATTTTCCTCATGGTTCGACGGACGTGAGCCCAGACACCTTTCTGAAATGGCTCTTGGTCTTCGAGTGCCTTGACCAAAACATGGAACCGATCAATCTGCCCAATGTCAGCATGTTTGATTCTTACACTTAGGTCATTCAGGCAAGCCATGATTTTGTAGTGTCTCAGGATGAAGTCGGTGACTTGTCCTTCTGTGACCGGCTCTTCCCACTCATCTATTTCTGAGACGTCACTTTCGAAATGGAGCCACGCCGGCTTGAGTTCTTCCCTGGTGAGAAGGTTCCCATCATCATCTGTGAAACTTGGGAAACCTAAGGAAGAAAGATCTTCAAAGTAACCCATTGATGTGCGTTGCTCCTGCTCAAATATGTCTAGGAGGTCCTTCACCTTCTGCGCTTTCTTCACCTTGGAGAAGAAGGCATGAATAGTGGCTTGGGCAGTAGACCAATCCCTAGCCGTTCGACTCATAGCAACAACCTGCAGGTCCTGATATCTAATACTTTGGACCTCAAAAGCCAGCTTGAGTCACCTTTTGATTTTTTGGATGACCTCATCTACTATTGGCCCTTTCTTAGCAATGGCATACTGAGCTTCGGTGACATAGATTAAAGTTGACAGGGCACTGGAGGCCCGCGATCTGAAACCTTTGAGCAAGTGTGAGCGAATTTCCTTGATTCTGCCTCTGTCGAACAGCTCCAGGTTTGCTTTTTTGAACAACTGCTGCTGAGCCTGCAAGATTTTGCTTTCGAGCTCCTTGGCTTTTAGCTCATTTTTGGCCTATTTTTGTGCTTGGTGCTCAGTCGAACACTGCAATTGTAGTATCTATTGTTTTAGGGCATGTGTTTCCTTCTTCATTAGCTTACACTGCTCCTGTGAATCCTCCAGCTTGGAGCGGATTCTAGCCAGCTCTTCCTCCAACTTGATGTTGGCACTCTCTGCTTCAAACCTACGCTGATTAGCAATATTCGCATGCGCTCGAAAAGTCTCGATTTCGACATGCATGGATGCGGATTCATTATCTATATTCAAATGTTCCAGGTCCTTGGTCTTCTCCTGGTAATCATAATCAGTCGGAGTCATTTCATCCAGAGGCTTCTGGACCTTAGGGACCTTCTTCACTTTATGTAACTTTCCGCCCTTCAAGTCGAAGACAACACATTTTTCAACCTGGGCCAGAGATCGCCCTCTTTTCTTCCTTGCCTCCTTCAACATTTTCTCTGTGTTTTGTCGAGCTAAGAGTAGCTTCTCGGCTAAGGGGCATTCCTTTATTAAGGATAGATCTGATTCAGAAAATGTTGGATCTCCAACCAAAGGGGTGAACAAATATAAAGAATCAATGGGGAATGCTTCCCCAGAAGGTTCGGAGACAGGTGTAGCAAGAGCTTTGGCAAGCGGTACTAAGTTGTGAGCAATGGGAGAATGGGATACAGGGCTCGACATTGGAACACTGCCTTCACCTAGACTAAGGACTGAAGGAACGACGACATGGGCAGGCAAAGTGATTTCAACAGGCTTGTCCCGATCGGACGACTCGGGTGGAGTGGAGCTATGCAGAGTTGGACTGGCAATGGGCAGTACCTGAGTGGGCGATTGACCTTGTAGGGGAGGGAGAGATTGATGGGGACCTTCAACCGGGACCATAGTGGATGTGTCAGAGACCAAGGTGAAAGGAAGAGAGTGCATACCTACGTGCCCTCCTGGCAGAGCGGTCGTGGTGACATCTTGGGTGATTGGCTCTTGTTCCTTTTGGGCTTCGACACTCCCGACCTCCACAACTTCTACTTCGGGGTCTCCTTCTTGTTGGAGGAGCTCCTCCACATCAATGACGTCTATGTCTGGGACCGTCTCGGCACTTGGTGGCCCCGCATCTTCAACATTTGCTTCGGTCGGGCCTGATGCAGGTTGTTCAGCAGGAGCACTTGCGAGCTTCGTGCGGGGTCACTTTGGGTGGCTCGGAGGCACTTGAATTTGCTCTTGCCTCTTTCTTTTCTTTCTCTCCAATGGTTGCTCTGCCTCTTCGATGCTTGTGTCATGGCCTTTCGATGGTCCCTGTGGTAGTGCCACTGGCGTAGCTTCGGCCTCTTCTTCTTCCTCTTCTTTCGAGGCATCTTCAGCTCCTCTTGGGCTTTCGCCCGATCCTGGGGTAGCTGGGGGAACAAAATCTGCAAAGGATATAGACTTCCAAGTTTCAACATTGGCTTCATAAAGAATTGCGAAGTCTTTATCTGCTGCCAAGAGTCCATAAGAGTTCATCTTTTGGTGATGGACTCTCATTATCCACCACTCCCGAAGCTTTTCCTCGCTCCAATTCTTCAATTCCTCCTTTAAATCATCCTTTGCCTTTCTCCAAAACATGGAGCTTGGAGTTGGGAGGGGGTACTGGTCAGGGTCAAACTCGACCTCCATGGGGTAGAACTCATGCCAGGGAGGCAATGTCCTCATTCTCTCCAAATGCCACTCCAGATCTTTCCCATTGGGATTATTCCTTTGTTCCACAATTTTGGGGTGGGGGCAGATGTGGAAATTCTTGAATTTTAAGTGATCCCTCATCACTCCCAAGGGATCATAGAGCCATTGTTGAGGGATCTGGAGTAGGCCAAAATCGGCAAGCTTTTCCTCTAGGAAAACGCTCTGTTTCAAGGCAAAGACTTCGATTACACCCATCCTGAAGGGGAAGTCACAGGTATGTGCCCATTTCTGGCCGTGGCCGTACACTGAATTTGTAGCGTCGCTCTGTCGAGCGACTTCCAATGCGAACTGATATTCGGAGGGGTAGACTGGTAACAGGAAGGGCTTCCCTATGAAACCAAATAGGCGAATCACCAGTCCCTGTGTCAATTGGAAAACATCTCCCCTTTTTTCCTGCACCACTCTATCTCTCAAACTGAGGGGGACCCGAGGGCAAGAACCCTTCAACAAATGCATAGCGGGTCCCAAAAATTGTTGGTTAAAAGAATAATAGGACTCTGTCCTCAATAGGAGGGGAGTCCACTGGTACACCGATAGAGGATTTCCATCCTCGCCACTTGGAGAAATGGTGATATGGGGGAATCGCTTATGAACCTGGTAGAAAAACAACCAGACAAGAAAAGAACAGGGTGCAAAGTACTGGCCCGTTGTCGAATTCTTCATGCTGGTGAGCCTTGTGTGCAAGGTTCGGGCCACCCATTCCGCCCAGTCAAAGAAGACTGGGTTGGTGTTTGGTCTTGAAGCATCAGGGGCATAGAATTCCCCTCTCGAAATACATTCGGCCAAAGACACCTGCCAGGGTTGCACCGAAGCATCTGTCGACAGGCCCGCCACCCATGCAATGATGGAGAAAATATCGGTGTTCTTGAAGGCCGCCAAGGGTAAGGGCATCTGGGGCAGCTTGCTTGAAGGTAGCCCACTTTTGAGGTTCTCACGCAGGAATTTCAATATGTAGTTGTTAGAGGTGAACCTCTCCATTTGTTCGCTTAAAATGACATTGCAAACAGAATAGCCCTTGGGCGGACCTTGTTGTGGCGCGAAGGCCGCTTGTACATCTTCCTTCAAAATGGAAAACAATTTGTGACCCGAAGCATCCAACACTTGCCTGGATGCAGGCTGGTAATTTTGCGCGATAGCATAGATTAGCTCGGGACAATGGTGAGCAGGCGGGGTTAAATACCAATAAATTTGAGAGTAATATGCAGCAACTCTCTTATTCTCTGGGGTGAGTCTGCTCGTCATAAACTCTATGGTGCGTCGGAGGTCGGACACACCCTTAGAGAGTTGCGTGTCTCTAATCTTCTCCCACCCATCAATTGGTGGTTCTACAAGCTGCTCCTCCTCAGAGTCGTCCCCTTCTTCTATCGGCTGCTTTTCAGGGCGAGGGGTAAGACTTATCTTCTTTGGAGTACGCTTTTTCTCTTCTTTGCCCTTCTTTGTTTTTTTAGGGCCTGCAACTTCGGGCTCTTTCCCCTTCTCTTTGGAGTTTTTCTTCCCCATGTTGAAAATGATGGCGGCAGAGTCCTTGATACAGAGGGCTTCAATGCGAAGGGCTTAGATGCAAAGGGTAGGAGAATTGCAGAGTAACCAAAGGCTCTTAGTCTTGCACGAATTGATGGATAACTAACCTCCCTTTTGCTAGAGCTTCATGTTTTATAGCCTAAAAAGGTAACTACCTCAATTTATGGCACCTACCAAATTTAAATTAATGCTTCGAATGGAGGAAGTTGCCTTGCCCTTTGATTGGCTCTACAACAGCGTAGTACATGGGGCCACACGCTTTGGTAATCATGAAATGCAAACTACTACCACCTCGTACCTCGATGCGGCTTTTTACATTAACCGAATCACCTCGGGATGTGCTCTACCACTTTTGCCTTAAATTCATCCGCTTCGAACTCTTTTCAAGGTTGCTGTCAGCACGTTCTTCGAGGCACATTTTAAATTCTCCCGTCTTGCGTGTTGTTGGTTTGGCAAAGTTGAAATCAACATTGAAAATGCTTCACGGTGAACCTTTGGTGCGGACTGCTTTTCGACACTTCGGGCCCGAAGTACTCCTCCTTCGCCATGCTTTGCAAGGACCACCTACCGAAGCTTGTGTTCTTGAAAACTGCTTCGCAAAGGCCCCTTTTAAAATCTACTTCACAAAACTTCTGCCCGAAGTAGTTGCTGGAAATGCTTCGGGTGCGAAGCTCTTTTCGTGCCTTTGTTTGAATTTTGGTTCGGCCCTTTTGAGGGTAAAGTGCTTCGCAGCGAACCTCCTTGCAACTGCTACTTCGCATCAAAAGTCCCCGAAGGAGATTTTGAAGTGTAGTACTTGGCTTTTGCAATCTCGGAACAGGATGTATATACAAATGAAAATTATATACAAAAGTACATATACATTTTTTTTATTTTTTTTATTTGCAAGAGAAATAGTGTTTTACCTCAGCGGTGAAAAGTCTTCAGATGAAGACCATTGACAGAGATCGGCAAAACCTGGCCATCTGCATCTTTGAGGATGAAAGAGTTGGCCGAGTTTACCTTTACAATTTTGAACGGCCCATCCCAGAAGGCGTCCAGCTTGTCGTGATTCCCAGGCTTGGCCTTCCAGGAGTCCCACTTCCATACCAGATCTCCCACTTTGAATGTGCGATCGGATGATTTCCTTTTGAACCAATCTCGGGTGACCTGAGCATGCTTAGCGAAGTTCTGGTAGGCTTCCTCATGATCTTCCTCTAGCTGCAATAGCTGAGCTAATCTATTTTCCATTGGACTAACTCCATCTTCTTCTTCTAACAGCTGCAGTGCAAGGATCTCCACATGGGTGGGTAAGATGGCCTCCTTGCCGTAGACCAGGGCATAAGGTGAAGTCTTGATTGACTTCTTGATAGAAATTCGATCGGCCCACAAGGCACGATCTAGAAGGAGATGCCAAGTCCTTTTGTTCGTCTCTATGAGCTTTCTTAGCACCCTCAACAAGGTCTTGTTGGTGGATTCTGCCAATCCATTGCCCTACGGATAGTAGTTGGAGGAGACTTTATGATATATCCCATGTTTGTAGAAGAAATCATTGATTTTGGTGCCTAAAAAACCAGGACCATTGTCCATAATAATTGCTTCGAGAATGCCGAACCTGGTGATCAAACCCTCTAGGAAGGCGATTACAGTCTCTTGATCCGCATGCTTCGTAGGGATCACTTCGGCCCACCTGGTGAAGTAGTCAGTTGCCGTCAGGATGAACTTATGTCCCACGGAGGAGTTCGGCGATATGGCCCCTATGAAATCCAACCCCCATTGTTGAAAGGGTGTCTCTACTTGTATCGGATGAAGGGGCATCAAAGCATTTCTGCTTCGGCCGATGAACTTCTGACATTGCTCACATCTGCGACAAACCATGAAGGCATCAACAAAGAGTGTGGGCCAATAGTAACCCACCTTGATGATCTTCAGAGCCGTTGTTCTCCCTGCGAAGTGACCTCCAGATAATCCTGAATGAAATTCTCCCAGGACTCTCCTTTTATCATCATCTTTTATGCACTTAAGAAGGACACCATCAATGTTCCTAAAAAATAGGCCTTCAGGGCGCAAAGTATATCGGGTGGATCACATCCTGAAATGCCTTCACTGTGAAGCATTTAGATGTGAAGGACATCTGTCGATGTTGAAGTATTCAACTATTTCACTAACCCAATATTTCTCATCCTCTTCTTGGTTTGCGAAGCATTCTTCTACTGGCGAGTCATCCCATTGAGATTCTGTAGCTTCGGCCGCTACGCTCTTCACCAATTCTTGACATAATGCGTGACCGTGAACTAGTTTTGTGGGCTTGATCTCAATGTCAAATTCTTGTATCTTGTTCACCCAACCAGCTCTCTTGCTTCCCAATTCTCCTTGGATGATGAAATTGCACACGTCGGGGTGAATGACAAAGACCGTAACCCGACTTTGGGAGATGAACTACTTGAACTTCCTAAGAGACTTCATTACTGCATGCACCTAACGTTCTATGAAATTGTATTTCTCTTCATGGGGATTGATCACCTGGCTCAGAAATGCGATGGGACGCTCTTCACCATCTTCCCCCTTTTGTGTCAGGACCGCAGCATAGCTTTCGGGTTCCCCTATGGCATACAGGATAAAATCTTGATTGTAGTCAGGGTTGATCAGGACCGGCGCCTGAGCGATTCGGGCCTTAATCTCTTCAAATGCCTCCTTTCTCTCTTCTATCTAGATGAATTCGGTGCCCTTCTTCAAAATTTTGGACATCGGCTTGATGACTTGGGCGAAATCAGGGACAAACTTCCTCATGAAGTTGATCTGGCCGAAGAAAGATTGAAGTCCTTTCTTGTCTGCTGGGAGTGGGAGTTTCGTTAGAGCCTCGGCTCTATCGGGATCTACAACGAGGCCCTTTTCTGATATCGCATGTCCCAACAACTTCCCTTCGCTGACTGCGAATATGGACTTCTTCGGATTGATTGAAATGCCAAACTCTCGATATTTTTTGAAAATCTGTTGCAGATGTAAGGGGTGATCCTCCCTTCTTCGGGAGAAAATGGTCATGTCATCTAGATAGATGATGATAACCTTATTTAGAAGCTCACCAAAAGCTAGATCCATCGCCCTCTGGAAAGTGGCACCAACATTCGAAAGGCCAAATGGCATTCGCTGGTAAGCAAATGTCCCCCACTTGGTGGTGAACGTTGTTTTATGCTGGTCTTCATTCCTGACCCAGATCTGATTGTATCCAGAGAAACCATCGAGCAGGGAGAAGCATTGAGCTCCAGCCACCGAGTGCAAGATCTGATCGATTTGTGGAAGAGGATAGTGGTCCTTGAGAGAAGCCTGGTTCAGGTTGCGAAAGTCCATGCATAAACGTATATCTCCATTCTTTTTTCTGACGGGGACTAGGTTCGCTACCCAAGAAGAATGTTTGATGGGATAAATTATCTTTGCCTCGAGCATTTTTAGGAGTTCGGCCTTCATCAGGACCTCGATCTTCGGGTTAACCGACCTTTGCTTCTATCGAAAGGGCTTGACTCCCTCCTACAACTCAATTGTATGCTGGATCAGTTGTCGATCGTATCCCCTTAGATCTTGATAAGACCAAGCCATTGTGTCGGGATACCTTTTGCATAGAGATCGGATCTGCTCTAGCTCCTCCGAAGTGCAATCTGTTCCAACTTTTATTGCTTTTCCAGGCTCGAGCTCCAACTCTTGATACTTCTTGGCATTAACTTTGATCCTATGCGAAACTGCTCGATCATTCTGATCAAAGAGGCTTTCTAGAGTAATCAATCCTTTAGGAAGGTGGTTATTCTTCAATTGAACTAGTCCTTCATATTCTTCACCGTCAGGGCTTCTGCTTTCGACTGTGGCTGCTTCTTGAATCATGAAATTCACAATCTGCTCATCATTGTCAAAGACTTGCCAATGCAGATCTCTGTCTGGGATAGAGGGTCTATAGATCATTCTCATAGCTTTGGGCTTGTGCACCATGTCTTCTGTTGGAGAGTACTTGGCTGCGATGGATGCCAGAACATCGACATGTCGATTCTTTTCTCTTGGAATAGACTGCAGATTGAGAGATTCGAACTGGTCGAACAAGTCCCATACCCTATTCCGGTAGGATTTGAGATAATGCTTCTTTGAAGTGCACCTGTTTGTGACCTGGTTGCATACCAGTTCAGAATCTCCGAAGATTTGGAGGTGCTTTATGCCTAACTTGTCAGCCTTTTTGAGTCCTAGGCATAATGCTTCATATTCTGTTGCATTGTTGGTGCAGCTCCATATCAACCGATAGCAATACTCCTTTTGCTCTCCGGATGGCGAAACTAGAAGAATCCCTACCCCAACGCCATTTTTACATCGGGCACCATCGAAGAACAACTTCCATAGTCCTTCTTGGGCACTTGTTCTATTCTCTGGTTGGGTGTGTTTCTCAAGCTTGGCGATCGCATAACATCCTATCTCGGTCTCTACCATGGCATTAAAGTCTGCCAATGAGAACTCATCTTCATAACTTAGTTGCGCAAGAGACTCCTCGACCAGGTCCACCTGCTCTACTTCCTCCACTATTGCATTCACTGGATCGTTGCTCTCTTCTTCGGACATCTTCTGCACAAGGAAGGAAGAAGGCTTTTCATTGTAGATCTTCACCTTCTTTCCTTTGAATGGAATCTCTAGATGAGAGTAATCCATAGACAGATATCCACCCAGCTTTGCTGTGAATTCCCTTGACAAGCACATACTGAAGTATGGCTCCAGGTCGACGACCACTACCTCTTGTATGACCATGATCTAAGGCATCTTATGTAGTCGAATAGGAATGTCTTTGATCACTCCTATAGTCTTCACTGGGGTACCATCCAACTGGAGTACGCCTTGGCTGCTTCACGTATATTCCATCCCTATTTCTTCGTAGACTACTTTCGGCATGACTGTTGTAGCGGCCCCAGAGTCGATCATACAGTTATGTACAATATACCCTTCCATCTATAGAGATAGGTAGAATGGAGGTGGTCTATTCTTCCCCGTAATGGATGTGGATAGGGTCTGCACAAGAGCAAGCGGTGCTACCTTTTTTGCTTTAGTCATCTTCAATGATTCTTGCAGTAGGTCCACTTGTCCAGGTAGTTGCAGTGCATCGTACAAGCTGATCTTGGCTGGAATCCTCTTTAACTCCTCTACAATGTTGTACGCCAGGGAACTGAGCACCTCGGGTTCCTTTCTCGGCTCATATCTAGTGCGATACTACTCCGTAGCTTCAACTCTTTGTCACTTAGTTAGTGAAGGAAACTTGAGCTTTTCCCTAGCCTGCTCTCTTGTTTCTACCTGAGGTGGTTCGACAGAGGCCTTTTGAGCTTTTTCTTTGATCGATGCAGGTAGAGGAGCTTCGTTCGGGGCCGAAGAAGATGATTGTCCCTTCTCGGGTCGAGCATGCACTTTTAAGGGAGCCATCTGAGTAGCATCCACTTCTATCACCTTCTTTCCTCCTCTGGTAAGCACTGCAACCGGCTCTTCTTCGCCAATCGCCAGGTTCTGACTCATTTTCCTGATGACGTTGACTTGACCGCCATGACTACTACTCGCCAACGTTTGTACATAGTGTTGGTGCAGCATGCAGGTATTCTCTTCATGCGGATCATTGCATGTAGAGCACCAATATACATAATCGGAAGTGCTCGGAGCTTCATCAATCGTAGCGTTTCTCATCGAAGCCTTTCCTTGCTGGATTGCTTGGTCTTTGGTAAGCGCAGGCGTAGGATAAGACCTTCTCGGTAGAAATTCTTGTTGCGCTTGCTTCTTCTTCACAATGGTCATGTCGTTGGACAACGTCTGAACTATGGAGTTCAGAGACTGCATCTCTTGTAGAATTTTAGCTTGCATATCATCGACTTTTGGAATGAGTGGCAATGAAGCCATCGTCGGTATTGGAGGTAGGGCAGGGGGTTGAAATGGTGCTGGTAATACAGGGAATGCCGAAGTGACCGTGGGCTATGGAGTTGAAAATGTGGGAAAATGAATTTGTGGAGTGATGATTTGAGACACAATAGGATTCGGGTTCCAAGATGAGATCGGGAGTGCAGGGGTTGCAGAGATCTACGAAGCGGCTGCACTCGCATACTGGGATTGAGGGAATTCGGGAAGTATTGGCATCGACATCCTTTGGGGAAGCTTGCCCACAACTATCAAATCCATTTTTGCCCTCTTGGCTAACTCATACAACTCGAGAAAAGTATTGATGTTAGAATATCTTACCATGATACTGATATCAGGGTTGAAAGCTCGAAGGAAATAGTATGTTGTAGCTTCGTCGGTTGGCCGAAGTCCAACTGGTACTCTCTGCCAGGTTCGAGCGAACCTAACATTGAAGTCTGTGATCTCTTCTTGTGGATGTCTCTGGATTGAAGTGAATTGATGCAGGAGAGAGGTAGGATCGGAGGACTCATTGAAGTTTCCCATCAACTGCCCGACTAACTGGTCCCATCCCGTAATAGTATCGGGTGGTAAAGATCTATACCAATAGAGGAGTTTTCCTCTAAGGGAAAGAACCAGAAGCTTTACCATAACTCGCTCCTCTGTGATGTCGTGGATTGCCACCAGAGAGATTATGTCCTGGATGTGCTCCAGAGCAGTCTTCCTAGTTCCATCGAACGTTGGGATCTTCTTTATAGCAATAGGCGACACTTGCCCTTGTCCCGCTAGATTTAGTGGTGACAAAGAATCCCATGCTGGGAACAACCTGGGCGGCGGTTGCTGCTGCATTTGTTGTTGTTGTTGTTGTTGTTGTTGTTGTGCCATACTTGCTCCTAGATTTTGAGAAATAGGAATCCCCGAAGCTCCTCCTTGATTGCTAATAGGACGACTAATAGGAATGGAGGCACTAGGAGCTCGGAGGGGTTGGGAGGATTGGGAGGAAAACTAGATGTTGTGCTATCGAAGTTAGGCCTTGTTCATCAACAATAGCCTCTTGCGAGGATGTTCCACGTAATAGTGACTCGAGGGTGACCAACCTTGATCGCTCCCCAAAGGCATCGATATCTAGCTCAAAGAACTCGGTTTCCTCTCCTCTATTCCTAACTCTCCATCTCGTTTGCATGAAGGCACAGACTTTGGTACTGGTCTTTACGACTTAAAGATTCTTGGGTAAACAGAGTCGCCAGATGCTAAGAGTCTTTCGGTAATGAGAGCATCGGTTCTCACTACCACTAGTCAGGTGAGACTGACCGGGTCACACCGGGAACTGGTTAGAACTATTGGCCCCGGTGGAGACGGGTTTGAGATTTGTTCTTAAAATATGGGACCTTGGTCCCACCGGGCATGCCAAAAACTGTTGGTCATCAAATCTGCCTAGGAAAGGATTTGGGTGAGTGTATGCACCCTAGACCTGGACCAACATTGAAATGCCGAAGGGAAGAGATGCCCCTCATGCCAATATCCGGAGAAAGGCCGGCTCCTATGCTAAACTACTTTGGTGTTTTGAGATAAGGGATGCAGGAAAGAGATAAAAAGAGTTAGGGTTAGAGAAAGAAATAAAAAAGGGGTAAGGGAAGAGAGATCAATGATTTAAAGTGGGAGAGAATAGGAAGCACGATCACTAACTAACAACTTGAATAGCAACAAAGAACACCAAGAATAAATGAAAGAAACGCCACATTAACCTTCCTATGTATCCTCTGAGCGAGCTCCAGGATTCTCCTTCTCCCTTTCATCAAAATTTAGGGTTCATAGTAACGACGATTAGGACAAGTGAATATAACAGAAACCACAACCCACTAGGCAACATAAAAGAAAACCAATATAGCGTTTTTCCTCCCCTATGTATCCTTCAGGTGAATTTCAAGGTACAGTCCCCAATCGCACACCGAAATTCAGGATTCAGAGTCACAAGTATGCAAATGAAGAAAGACAAAAGAAATAAACACAGAAGGCAACATACAAGAGAGAAATTGAGCCCAAAGCTCTTTAGTATTAATCGTAGGACATCAAGTTACAACAACTTTCTAGCAGAAAGTTCCCCCCCCTTTTACATTACAATGTCTGGGTTTTTATAGAGGACCCGACCCTCTGAGCCATAATTACACAAGATGGAGGAGTACATCCTCGAAAGCTGAGAAGTCGGCCCTTCGTGGCTCTCGTGACTGAGCTTTCATATCCTTTGCCAAAACTAGCAGCTGCGACCGGGTCAACCGGGGAAATACGCATTAATGAGCCACCTGAGCGTCCTCGGCTTCTGGGTGCGGTGCTCGAGTGGCCACCATGCTCGTCGGGCTCTCCTTCTGGAACTGATACTTCATTTCCAATTGCCAAAAATGAGCAACGGTCTTATCGGGCACGTAAAAATGCATTTATGAGGCACTTGATCACCTCGAGAAAATACCCGACTTGGAACGCGTGCCCTTGAAGCGCTTCGCAAGATGTTCGTTTGCAACTTTGCTTCGCAATGGACTTGTGCCGAAGCAATAACTCCTCCTTGATTTGTACTTCACAAAATGGAGCTTCACAAAACTGCTTTGGGGGTGTGAGTGCCGAAGCATATTTCCTTCGCAAAATGGGCCTCTTCATTCCTCGTCGCTTCACTGACAAAATTGCTTCACTGATGCCTTGGAGAAATGCTTCACCGTGATCCTCTTTCAAAACTGTGGTTCGGGAAGGTTTCGGCCGAAGCAATTGCCTTCAAAAGATGTTGCATTCTTTATGGCCACTACTACTTCGGGTGAAAGTACTTCGCATGAAATATGGCCAAAGCAGATGCTTCGCAACGACTTTCGACGAAGTAGAAATGGTTCGCTGGCACGGGGCCGAAGTGGATGCTTCGACGAAGTAGTTTTCATTCTTCTTCCTTCGTATTTTTCTTTCGACAACACCACTTCGCAAAAATCTCGCTCGAAGTAGCTACTTGAAATGCTTCGGGCCCGAAGTAGTTTTCTTGCCTTAGCTAATTCGGTCCGCGGTCTTTCTTCGACGAAGCTGTTCTTTCGAAATGCTGCTTGAATTCTGCTTCGCAAAACTTTTGCCCGAAGTAGTTTTTGGAAATGCTTCGGGTGCGAAGCTCTTCTTTACGCCTTGCTAGAATTTTTGCTTCGGCAATGCTGCTTCGCAAATTTTTCGCCCGAAGTAGTTTTTTGAGGAACTTCGGGCCCGAAGCTCTTTTTGCCTTCCTTGTATTCTTCTTCGGCAACGCCGCTTCGCCAACTTTTGCCCGAAGCAATCGCTGGAAATGCTTCGGGTGCGAAGTTCTTTTCATACTTCTCTTCATTCTTTGGCGAAGCTATTTTCCCTAGCTTGTTCGGCAACGAAGTTCTTTCTTCTTCATCTTATGTACAAAGGGGTGGCAAGGAAAGCCAAAATTGCTGCAACTTACAAATATTTCAAAAAAAAAACAACCAAAAGAAATACTTTACAACAAAGAACACTGTACAAAGTTTTGATTTTTTTCTACCCCATTGTGCAATGTGACAAAATTGTCAATAGTACCAATTTTACCAGTCGAGACCAAAATTGCCAATGGTGTTTTTGGCAATAGTCGCATTTTTGGTCAGACATCGACAGAGGTAATCCAACCACTTGGCATCACTCTAAACTCTATTTTTTAATATTTTTATGTGTTCTAATCTGTGTATGTCACTGTTTTGCATCTGAATTCATATTTCAATTTGGAAAGTTAAGGAACCCTAATCTAGTTCTAAATTTCTTTACAAAATATATTTACATTGGGTAAAATCAAGGAATCTTAGGTCAAACGCTCAATTTCTCTGTCATTCTTACAAGTATCTAGGTAAGGAATCAAAATTACATAGTTGCATTATAGGTTGGCTTATATTTTGTATCATCTCTTATTTTCCTTGGAAATCAAATCTCTCCTTAGTTAGCCTATCATCAAAATGAAAAGCATATAGGTTAGCTCTTATTTTCTTGCATTTATGTGATATAAGCTTAACATGCATTTTAGATGATCTTAGCCTTAAGATTTAAATAATCATGTAGACACCTAAAAGTCGCACATGCTCACTTCTAGATACTTGTACATCTACATACTCACTTGTAGACTGACATAGGCTATCATAGGCCATCATAGACCTTCGTAGTCATCCATAGGTTCCTAAACCTACAAAACTAGGTAAAACACCTCCTACCCACTAGGAGACCACCTATTTTCCCCCTAAGGTAACTTAAGTCCTCCCCTACAACAATTAGCCTTCATGGTACCTTTTCCCTATCAAAAACCCTAATTAGGTTGATTAGTGATCTAATTCATCATTAACATTTACTTAAATTCACTTTTTCACTTAAGTAATTTTAATTAGGGTCCTAAGTCAAATTAGCCCTAAACACACTTCCATACATGTGTGCACATGAGATTAGTTAGGATATTTCCAAATGCCCTAACTAAACCTTAACCTAACCTAGGATCTAACTAACCTTAGTTAATCCTAACTCTTCCACACACATGTGTGAGGAGGAGATATTTTCCTAAAGCATAAGGGTTTAACACTTATTCAAACCCTAACCTAACTCCAACATGGAGTAACTCTAAGGGTTGGTCTAACCCCTTCTCTTGACCTCATATTTTTATATAAATAGAGGGCTCTCCCTCCTATTATACCTCTCTCCCTTTCAGCTACCATACAAAAACTCTACCAAAATTAGTCTAAAATCGCATCTAAGAATTCTACATTGTACAAACAACAAAGGACAACTTCAGACATCCATCTAGACAGAAATTTTGGTCCCATAGTCAGTAGAAGTTCAATTCGTCCCCTGACTTGCGAATCCAAGCTCACCCCCTTCCATGTGAATTGATAGTGCAGTAGATCCACCTTAGCAAATTTAGTAGGTATGCTTTGTTTCATGCTTTTGTGATGTTTTATGCAATTTTTATCATGTTTTAACACAGGTTTCCTTTGGGTATTTTTGTCTTTCATCAACAAGGGGCTTGACTAAGGTAGGACCCCAAAACCTCTAACCATATTTTGCAGGCCTTCAAATATAGGTACAAAAGATCACAAAAATAACAAACTAGCAGTGGTTCACAAGCCCACCTTCACCGAGGATTCTCAAAAGAATTCATTAGGGTGTTTGATATTCATAATTTTTTTTTAGGAAAATCACATTTGTAACCCATGAGCATTTTAAATGAATAGAAAACAATATTATGGGTATTATATGTGTTTATGTATTATGTTTGATCAAATGACATCTTTCATCCGCTTCATTCTGGCACGCCCAATGGGACCCCCACAAAGAGTTGTGCTAGACTAGTATTTTTACGAATCTAACACAATTTTATGTTTTCTATGTTGTTGCAGGTATCACTCCAGACATAACAAAGATCCTAAAAACCCTGACAAGCTCCTCAGGTCATCAGAACAGAAGTTTTGAGCTCCTAAACCTGATTCGCTCCTCGACATGCAAATTTAGATCTGATTCACCCCCTGCCTTGCGAATTCAGCTTAACTACTTCAAAAACCCTCAAAATTGTAGAGGTCTATAGCAAAGACATAGAATAGTCCATCTGGAGCAAAAGGAACCAAGTATTTTTCTTAAACTTCCCTGTTTCTGTCATCAATTTGCAAGGAAAAGTTTCATTAATACATGCATTGTGTCATTGTTAGAATAAATAATTATTCTCCTAAGTTCTACTAGGATAGACTTACTTAAGTTATCACTCTTCCACGAGTCAGGTGAACTCTCAGTTTATTCTAGTTCAGATTTGATGAGTTGTTGTAATCCAACGACTCTCAATAATCAACTTTGTTATTTATACAAAGTTGATCCATGAAATAAATCAATGAAGTATATTATTTTCTAAGGAGCGTGAGAAGCTTTTCCTTATAGGGGATTTTCCCCTCTTTTTTTTCTCGAGGGATATACTTGTAGCTTACGACGGTTCTTCAGGAATGTAAAGTCGGTGACTCTACAAATCTTGCATGATCGGGTCTCAAGTCTCGAAAGCTTTTTTTTTTTTTGTCGTCGTACCTGTTTTCATTGGTGAAATAGTGGCCATTTCTAGGTCTCGTGAGATCGCCATAAATTTTTGAGCGCTGATATGAGACTGTCAAACTATCGATGGCCCTATTTCATCGTGGCGCAATAGAAGTCAATAATTATGGATTTTTTCAATCTTCCGAATAATTTCTCGTGAAAGTCGTGGATGTGTCATTCTGGCAGTGATGTGAACAAATGAGAACCTTGACAAAACTTCTATCGTGAGTGAAACATGCCCGCAGCAGCCATTCCGTTGTGCGTGAAATATGCCCATAAAAGTTTTTACATGCGCTTCCAATGTTGCTTAATAAAATATGTGAGAGGGAGTTCTGATATGCCGATGCCACAGAAGGTTGAAATTTTGACTACACTAAATGGAGATCTGCAACATCCACTGGTGGAGTCGTTGATCGGAGCCATGCGTAGAATTTCTGTGGAAAAATCCGTCGTACGTCGGATGAGTGGTTTAGTCCTAGTTTGACAGCCAGTAGATTCATTTTTGCCAAAACAAGTAGGAGATTAGACTGCAGATTTTTCGTCACGTTGTCGCATGGTGGTGCTGGATTTTTTTCGCTATATGTTTGTGATGCTGGTGAGTTGTTGAGCCGCTCGAAATTCAATAGTTGGCAGCGTCGTGCCAGTTGAAAGAGCTAGAGCGATGGGAGATTACGCGGAGGAGCAATAACTATGAGCGTCGCTTCTGTGATTCAGATCGGATTTTTATTTATATACAGTTGATATAGACCATAAATTATTGTTAGTTTGCAGTGGAGGGCCTCATCATGTGCTGCGTCCATATATATATATATATTTTTTAAAATATTTTGGTCTTGTCTATGTCACGACGGAATGCTGTGTTAATGGAAAACTGCAAAAAGAGACGTTGGTGATGATGAAAGGACTACGTGTTGGCATTTTTTATGCCTAAGAAGACTGTGACAAAGTCGTCATCGTCGTCGAGCGGTCATGGGAGACAACGCGGGAAGAGCTGCTACAGTTGACGGAGAAAAAGAAGTTTAGTCCTGAAATCACTCGGTTGTGCTGTAAAGTTACGAATATTTGGCGTCATTATTGTTCCGAAAATAGAAGCCCATATTGGAGGACAAGTCGTTGTGCAGGAGTTGTTTGAAGTTTTTTTTGCATGCACAGACATTAAGTTACCTTTTTATTTTCTGAAAGGATGCAGCTGAAAGTTACATTGGACTGGTTTGTTGATGATGAGTGGAATGCGGAGACTAGTGTCATATGGTGCTTTTTTGCATCGAGAACGACTTTTTTGTTAACCGACCGATGATCCTCGCTCCAGTGCACTCCGAGTTGATTTATTATGACTGCTATATTGATGCCGAGATCCATGCACCTATGTTGTCGCGCTTTCTAGTCAAAATATGCATAAATCAAGGAAAGGAGACTTTCCAGCAACTACGTGCTTGTTGAAGTAGTAGAGTCGCCGCTGTAATCTGTAATTTGATGGTAAGGGAAACCAATAACAACTGACAGTAATTACCAACTTATGGTGAAGGAGTATTCGTTTTCCAGCAGGCGCACTAGGTGAAGACATCATTATTGGCGTAATTATTTTTGCCTTGTAATTTGCATAAAGGTGCATTGTTGACGTGTCTTTTATTATTAGTTGGTGCATTGTTGACGTGTCTTTTATTATTAGTTGGAGAGAACGTATTTATTTTCAAAAATATAGCAGTGATGATCGATGCTATTCGGGAACCTGAGAGAATTCTGGTGAAACGCTGGTGCTCGATCAAGTGCAGATGTGCGTTAGTTCGAATAAGGACACGTTAAATCAGTCCACCGTTACCCTTTTGAGATCACGGTTGTTAATACCTGGACGTAACGGTTAGTAACCTCTGCGCAAGGGTCATCCATGGCAGAAAATTTAATTTTTGAAACAGTGGTTTGAAGGTGATCTGGAAGACGAAGTTGATGTGTCGTCGCAAAGAGGAGTGAAATATGTGTTTATCGCCGCATTTTTTTCTCCCATGCACCCCACCTATTGAAGATGTTTTTTTTGCCGAGCTTAGTCTCTCGCTCACACGGAGTAGTGATAGAAATGGTGCGCGCTATGGCAACGGTGGCTCCAGCTTCAATGGTAACGTTTGTAGGAGTACTTGTCGGAGTGTTTTTTCTTCCAAGCTTTTGTTACCATCTCCAGCGAGGCAGCTTGTAGGCATCATGCCTTTCAAACTTTGAGAACCAGAACTGGTATGGTTGGTGGTAGCATTGTTTTCTCTGTGATCTGACATCAATGTGTTACTCTTGAGAAGGCTTGGAGAAAAATAAAAAATATCAGGCTTTTGTTCCATCATTTGCTGAGATGAACCCTGCTCCAACTTACCAAACTTGGTGTTGCAAGTCAAATGTCTTTGTTGAGCATGCATTCATTTCTTTTTGCATATGTTGTTGCTGCTCCTGATATATTTGTCTTAACCTTTGAACCTCTTTTTTCAATGCTTCATAGTGTGCATCCTTGCAAAGCTTGTCTTGTGCAAGAGCTGCAATTATTTGCTTTAAAGAACTATTATCAACATTCAAACTAACCCTTTGGTGATCTAGATATGCCACCTACAAAGAAAGCATTGACACTTCCGTCTGTAGTGCATTAACGCTTCTTTCAAGTTCTGATATATACTACAGCTTTCTTACTCAAGATTTGTGTGCCGATTGCCTATTGGCTAAAGTTCGTTTTCCCCGTTTTGGATCAATATTTGAGTCAAGTTCCATTGTTGTTGATGATGATGATGGCACCTCGATCTTGATGAGATGGAGTGGTTGCTCACTTTTGCACACACTTTGAACTTATGGCTCACTCTTGAACTGCCCTGATACAGTTACCACCTTCTCTTCCATGGAAGGCTCAATGATGTTGTTGTGATCAGATGGCATGGAGGGGTTATCAGAGGTTATATGTATCTCCATACATCTATGATCAAATGACAAATGAGTTGGGGCTGGAGGAGGAGGATAAAGTGTTTATTTCTATGCAGTGTTTATTCTGCATGATGGAACGGTACCACTTTACGGGGGTACATGCAGTAACTTTTGAAAATTTTGGAGGGCAAAGCATGGATTAAATAGAATCTTGGCTTTAGCAAAAGTTACATTTGTACAAGGCGAAGGCGTGGGATCGGTAACCTCTGTAGTTATTTGAGACAATCTATAGTTTTCAAATCCCTCGAATATCGGTACCGCCAATGGGGATAATTTCGTTGATGTCTATCTGTGCGAGCTACAACAACCGTCCTGGTTAATAGTGCAGGTTGATATTGTCTAACATACTAAATTCGGTTGGACCAAATTGGAGGGATTTCTATAGGAAACGATATTGGACGACGATACTGGAGCAGCTACAAATCCATTTCGTGTATGTCATTTTTCTGCTACTCTACCGTCTTTCAGAGTGGATGGGACTGATTTGAGGCTCGACGTTGTGAGATCGTTGGAGGGGTGGCGTAAAGCTTTGAACATTTATAAAGCTTTATTTTTTATAATCCTCCATGTGCATTTTTTAAATCATCCTCTATGCCCTCTATATAAGAAAAGGATTCTTGAATACCATATTTTATGGTCGTTTTTTAAATTTATTTTGGCCGTATTATTATTGCAAAGAATCATTGCTTTGTAGCGATGGAGGTTCGTTGGCCGATAAGAATATGAAATGGAAGACGCTCGCCTCGAAAAGGACAATTGTTGTGAGAGCGCTATCCCGAGAGTTTGATTCGTTGGATCACTAGCATCGAATCTAAAGACCGCCTGTAGAAGACAATCAACCAACGACGATTATATTTTCTAATCTGTGGATAAGGAATGTAAAATTTGTATGGGGGTTGGTAATATTTTGATAATTTTTAAAAGTTGTATCAAGAATTTCTGATAACATATTTCATAAAACTTTGATATTAAGCAATTTTTCCCATATTAGCACTCGAATGGGTGACTATTTGAGAAGTCCTGAAGCTGCACCTTTTTTGAATTATTGTTTTTTTTGCCTTATTGAAGCAACAATTTGTACCCAATCATCGATGTGTTTATAGTCATCGAAAAGGTTTTTTCGAGTTGGACACAATGGAGGTGACCATTTTTAGTTTTGAAACTGTTTTCCACACTTTTTTGTGGATCGAATACTATTGTATCATGGAGTGCATTCTCGGTTGAACCCGACACTCCAATATCATTTGGTGCCCTTGTTTTGTTGTTTGTCCATTTTTTTGGATATTTATCAGCCCATTGTGTCCATATAGGTGGTAACCACATACTCATGCTTGTGAAGTCGATTTGGACTTCCCTAGAAATTCTTGTGGTTCTTTCCACACTATCTTCACACCTTTTTTCGACAAGTCTCTACTTTTTTGAGACATATGATGGGTCCTTTGCAGATTTCTTGATGGAAGTTGTCCTAGGGGGTTTGAAGAGGACATCTTCCTTCCTCTCCATCCTCCATGCACATCTTCCTTCTTCTTCTTCTATTATGGCAGGTGCTTTTCTCCCTTGAGGTTTTTCACCATTTCCCTTGTTTTGCTAGTTGTCCACAAGTTTTGGACCTTGTTATCAGCCCCTTGTGTTCATATAGGTGGAAACCACATACTCATGCTTGTGGAGTCATTTTTAAACTACACTTGCGATTTTTGTGGTTCTTTCTCCATCCTATCTTCACACTCCTTTTTGTGAGACACTTTGGTTTTAGGGGACTTTTCTTTAGTGATATTTATTCTTTTTTATCACATATTGCACATGAGTACCTTATCAGGCCTTGCTATCGGGACTCATTTTTGTGACTATACCACCACATATTGTACAAGAGTACCTTATCAGGAATTACTGTCGGGACTCATCTTCTGTGGGTATGCCACATATTGTTTATTCTTTTTTCAATTACCCCTACTATCACTTAGGGGGTGTGTTAAATTATCTTCGTGCATAGAGGTTTTTCACCTCTCTTTTCTTCTTATTTTTCTTTTTCTTCTTGGAAGATGGTTTTTTCCCATGTGGTTTTTTCACCATCTCTCCTATATATAAGAACATTGTACATGAGTACCTCATCAGGCCTTGTTACTGGCACACTTTTTTTTTTGTTCAATGAGGAAAATATTTGCCATCCGAAGACATGCCTCTTCCTTTTTGAAAGATGGTTTTTCCCATGTGGTTTTTTCACCATATCTCATATATGTAATAACATAGCACATGAGTACCTCATCAGGCCTAGTTTTCGGGACTCATTTTTTTTAGGATAATCTTTGCCATACGAAGACATGCCTCTTTTTTTTCTTTTTTTATAGATGGTTTTTTCCCATGGGGTTTTACCATATCTTCAAAAAGAATCATTGTACATGAGTACCTCATCAGGCCTTGTTGCCGGGACTCATTTGTTAAAGTCACCCCTAGTATCACTTAAGGGGGTGTTAGAATAAATAATTATTCTCTTAAGTTCTACTAGGATAGACTTATTTGAGTTACCACTCTTCCATAAGTCAGGTGAAATCTCAGTTTATCCTAGTTCAGATTTGATGAGTTGTTGTAATCCAACAACTCTCAATGATCAACTTTGTTATTTATACAAAGTTGATCCATGGAATAAATCAATGAAGCATCTTATTTTCTAATAGTCATTGTATGGAACCCCTTTCAATGTATTTGTAATTTTTAGATCATTTAGCTTAGTTTGTTTCAGACCTTTCTTTACTTACTTAAATTAGATCTACATTTACTTTTGTTCAAATCATTAGCATAGGTCTTTATTTTGTGTCATTTCTTTTTGTGAATTGTCAAATTGTAAAGTCATCTCTCTTGCATTAGATAGGTTTTTTAAATTGTTCCTTTCCAAAACCTTCATGTAGATCATAAATTTTATTTTTCCTTATTTTGAGAATATTCTCATTTTCCTTTACAAATCGCATGTCAAATAGGTTTCCCATTTCTCTTTTGTGTTATCCCATCAATTTCCTTTCAAAGCACATTTCAAATTTCCATTCTAAAAGTCACATTTAGAATTAGGGTTTTTCAAATCTCTTTTTGCATCTTTCATCAAAGCAATTTCAAATTCCTTTTTGCACAAAAATCAATTTCTGATTTCTTTCATGCATTTAGGATTAAGGCTTTTCAAATCTCTTTTTGCATGTTTCATTAAAGCAAATTTCAAATTTCTTTCTGCAATGGCAAATTTCATATCCCTTTCTTGTCATTAGAGTAGAAATGGGAAGTCCTAATCTAATGATATGGAATTTCTAAAAGTCACATTTAGAATTAGGATTTTTCAAATCTCTTTTTGCATCTTTCATCAAAGCAATTTCAGATTCCTTTTTGCACAAAAATCAATTTTCAATTTCTTTCATACATTTAGGATTAAGGCTTTTCAAATCTCTTTTCGCATGTTTCATTAAAGCAAATTTCAAATTCCTTTCCGCAAAGGCAAATTTCAGATCCCTTTCCTATAATTAGAGTAGAAATTCTCGTTTCTTTCACAAATCCCCTAGGTAAATTGTAATTTTTATATTTCTTTCCATATCATTAGATTAGGACTTTCCATTTATTTCACAAATCCCCTGGGTAAATTGTAATTTTAGATTTCTTTCTATATCATCAGATTAGGATTTCCAAATTCTTTTTGCACGATCTCTCTCAAATTCCTTTCATGTTTTAAAATTAGGATTCCACAAATCTCTCTTCTCACATGGTTTACATTGCTTGTTTACATGCTTCATAGCATAAATCCTAGTTTCTTTTTCAAAAAAGCACATAGGACTAGCTTTCTTTCAAAATGCATATTTTTTTTATTTTTAAGCGAGAAACCCCTTGCGAAGCCGCCTTGGTATGAGAGACCACAAACAGGGGGTTCTACACCGTAAAAGTCACCCGGGAGTCGCACCCGACCCTGCCCGCACCAACATTATCAATTGGATTTTGGATGCCCAATTCAGCTTTTTGGTAGGGTGGAGATTTGAACCTGGGACCTCCCTTGGAGGATTACCCTCTCCTCTCCAACTCACCTACAACACTTGGGTATTCAAAATGCATCTTAATCTAGCTTTGCTTCCAAAAATGCATTTAGGGCTAGATTTACATTTCAAAAAGGCATCTAGTTAGCTTTCTTACTTTTACATAATCGTTAGACAACAAAAACCCACACACTCACGTGGTACACACAAGTGGTGAGATTGGATTTCATCCCCAATCCATCACTCGATACTAGTGAGGTAGGAGTTTTACCCTCCACCAGCTCACCCCCTAGACACCTAGCAGCCCCATAGGAGCGGTCTTCTAGATTTCATCACCAAAAAATCCCCCACTTTTGAGATTGGTCTTCCAAAATTCATCATTGAAAGGAGCCTTTAAAGTGGGACAGGATTAGAAGCCTTTGTTCATGAGGCTTACATATTTAGTGAACACGATAACTGTATTCATTGACTAAGCTTGCCCAAGAGTTAAGCAAAAGCCTAACTAGGCAAGTAGCAAGTCTTAGATATTATCGCCTCTTATTGCAAGAGGTTATTGGACTCATTAGCGCATCTTGAGTCCCCCTTATAGGCTATAATTTTACTGTACCTTCCATACAGGTCACCATTCACTAGTTGTAATATTATTCTATTCTATGCGCCTTGGATGTTGCAGGAGGTTCCGTGTCGATGACACTCCTAATATTTCTAGAGTTATCCCCCCACTACCTATGATTTGTCCTAGGAAGTATATTTTTTACACCCAAACACACAAAAACACAAACATTTTATTTTCTACAGTTAAAATTGATTCTAGTTTCACGTTTTTTATATGATCACAAACTGGTTTTAGCACATTTCATGGTTCAACACTCTATTTATTGGTTATATACAACCTCTCACTACTTAGTCATTGTCATATTCACATTTTGAGTCCAATTCACCCCTTAACCTATGAATAAGGTCTCAATTCGCCCCTTGACCTGTGCATCCTACTTCCAAGTTCAAAAATTGGTCAAACTTTATAGGGTTACTCAAAAACCCCTTGCAGATCACACCCAAAACCTCAAATTTTAGTTCTTGTGTAGTTTTGAGCCCACATTCACCACACATGACATAATGCCTACTATCACAAGAAGTCAAGCATGTGAGCAAGCATGCCTTGAGGAGGTATTATTTTCCCCTTCTAGTCAGTATCCTTCTTCTCCTTCTAAAGGGGAGGTCCACACACTTACAATTGATCTACCCATAGATTCACATCTACCTTCCACACATATTTCTTCTTCTGACAAGATTCCCACTTTGTCTAGCGAAGATGATCCATTTCTTCCCCGTTCACCTTCACCTAATCCACCTTCTATGTTTTGTGATCATGTTATCTATACAACTCCAGGACATCCCGCTCCTTTCTTCACCATTGATGAGGAGACCCTACCTACTTCTCCTACCTTTGTGCACCCATTCTTCTAGAGTCTATCTCAATCCCTTTTTTAGAATGACTCCTCTTTGTTAAACCATATTCATCACGAGTTTGAGTCATTCGTCCCTACCATAGGAATGATTTTATACCCTTCCTCTTCTATATCAGGCACTCAAGTGCCATCATTGCAAACCCTATCACAATAACCCCCCTTACAACAACATCAAGAGCCACCTCCACCATCATACCAACACTCTTCCCAAGAGTTACCACCACTGCCTCCCCAAAAATCATTTTTCCCATCCTTTGATGATATATCACAGCCACCTCCTCAAACCCATCCAATTCAACACCAACAGCAACAACCGAATGCTTACATCCAACTTATAGTGTACATGTTCACCACTTCACCTTCTCAAGCTCCTACCTCAAAAGCTTATCCCCCTCTTCTTCATCACTCTTGCCTACATTCTATCCTCCTAGAATGAATCCTACCCAATATTCTATTCCACCTTCATCCACTTCTACCTTTAGATTACCTCCTCCTCCTCCATTTTGGATCTCGCTTGTAGGTCCCCTTCCCACCTATGGCCCGCAACCTTCAACATATACTCCTACTCTCCCAAGATATTCTACTTAGTTTAGTTTTTCCACATCTTATCCTTCAGGATAGATGCATGTCCCATCCTTCGACACCTTATCTAGTCCACCTCTAGAACTGTTGAGGATACTTAGACTTACCCACTTAATCCTAAGTTAATATTTCATTATTTATTATTATTTCTTATTTATGCACTTTGTATGCACGTGAGGCATAGTATGCCCACATAAGACATAAATTGTTATGTTGTTAGATGTTTAGTTAGTTGTTAGTTGACACCCATGTTGTCATTTGTCCTCTAGCAGTTAGTTGTCATCCATAGTTAGTAGATTTGTTATCTGTTAGTTAAGTGGTTGGCCATGTTTGGCAAATTATTGCAACCACTTAACCACGTGAGATTCTTGTATTTCTTCTATATATTGCATTGCATCAATAAAAAAATCAGCTTCATGTTGAGTTCCTACATCACTGGTATCAGATTACCAAGGATAATTTTTAGCAGAAAGGAGGGCAAGTTGATCCACTTTTTGCTAGGTGTCTAGTTGGAGTTCACAACTAGTTCATCAAGATCCTAGGAAGGTGTTGATTGGAAAGTGGCTTGAAGCCACCCACAACATCAAGTAAAGCTAAGGTAGTAGAGGGTAAAAATTACCCTTGCACCAATTATCCTAAGAAAAATGGACTGCCTTGAAGATCATCAGATCAGTTGCACATAATTGAGAAGAAGTTCTTTCAATTGAGGCCAATTTATGCCCAAAAAACAGATATTTTATGTTTACTCCAAGTGAAAGGAGAAGATAAAATTTTATATTAATATTAATATTTTATTGATATTAATATTTGATTTAAAAAAAAAAAGTGTAGTTCACTGCTCTTTTATATAAAAATTTGAATTCTTGTTATGCATGAAAAATATATATATTATAAAATATTAATATTTTATTAAAAAAAATCATGCATAAACCTTTATCAAATTTTGCTTATTTTGGATCAAAGCTACCAGCGATTGGGCCGTAGGCCAGCCTTGCCGTCGAAGGGGTTAGTTCCTCCGAACAACCCTCGACGATGTTTAACACTGGTGGCACCAACAACTAATCGGCACCGTCGATGCTGGATGACCACTAGAGCTCAACAAACATCAACTAGCCGATCGACATCCGGATGCCGAAGGCTGCCCTCAACAGCACGCTTGGCAACTCGACAAGCGCACGCGAGTGGAGTTTGACGGTTTCCATAACCCTCCCGATGATGTCAAAATACCCCCCGGTGAACACAATCTTACCGACACATATTGTAATAGACATCTTCGACGAGTTTATAAATTTTCCAACGTGTTGAAAATTCCCGTCAACTCACATTTTCGGTGACACAAAGTTGAAATTTTTTATCAAATGCAATTTTTCGGCAACCACAAACACGATCGCAAATGACTCCGGTTTGCAGGCGACAAACTCAATTTCACCCGACAACGTTCCCAAGATTTCTGGTGGAAAAATATTTCAAAAACATAAGGTTGAGCCTTAGTGTTACCGATAATTTTTTGACGTTGTGAGTTGATAATTCTGGTGGATTCGACATCGATGGCAAACAAAAAATGATTCTAGAAAACATAAAATGATTTTGGTATATCGGTGTTGTAAGATTTCAACGTTTTCGATGTTGTGAAGTCGATTTTCGATGGTCAACAAGTTCCAAAAAGGAAGCACAAAATTGGGTTTGAAATTCATCATGGGGATTAATCCCACATGTTGTGTACTAAAGTGTTGTGACCACCTCTCAGTGGTCACATAAGGCCCGCGGGCCAGCGCAGGTGGTTTGGCGCTACCTCAGTTGTAGAGGCGCACGTGTTGGTTGTGGATACCTTGGCGATTTCATACAGGTTGGTTATCCACGCATAGTGGACACTGAGATTTTTTACCTTACCTTTCACCTGCACAGTTGTAGCGCAGAGTCGACAATCAACCCGTAGTTGATCGTCAATTATAAACAATTTTTTTTTGTTGTCGAATTCAAATTCAGAGGGAAAACAGACTTTTGGCGGGAATCATAACAAATTTTCAAAATTTGAATTTTTAAATTCAAATTTGAAAATTCAAATTTAAATGTGGCGCTAAATGCAGAAAATCACAGTAGCAAGCTGCAGTAGGTGAAATTTTTCATCATTTTTGTCAATTTTTGTAAATTTTTCAGCAATATTGTAAAATTGATTAACTATTTTTTCTTCCAAGGCAATTTTTGCATTGTAAAAGGGCAAAAATTTTGTAAATTTTTAGTGCTTATTTTTGCAAAATTTTGATTAATTTTTGTAAAAGCACTTTAAAATAGCCCATTTTTGAAAACAATTGGAAGGCAAATTACTGTAAAAGTCTAAGCAACTCTTGTATTAGGAAAATTTGTGAAATTTCTAAGCCTATATTAGTTCTTGCATCCATTTTTTAATCCTCCTAGTCTAGAATGGCTCAAGACCTCAAATAAAATATGGAAAACCTTATTACTACAGTAGACATTTTAGCAGAGAAGGTAAAAGATATTGTGGTGCAATTAGACCCCATAAATATAAAAATTCATCACAATCATACAAGTAAAGCCAAATGTAAGGTCAAATTATATGATGGATCTAAGGATCCGGATGTCTTATCTACATGGATTTTGGATATGCAAACTTGGTTTGCTTATGCTGAAATTCCTAAGGATGAACAGGTTGCATTTGCTACAATCAAACTTACAAGCCTAGTAAAAGTCTTACTTGTAGAAATACAAAGCCATAATGCTACCATGACTTGGAAAGAATTAATCCAAATTCTAAAAAACACATTATTTCAACCAAACTACCAAAGTGACCTCACTACCAAGTTGTATAGATTGAGTCAAGCCTATGGTATGTCTATTTCTGACTACATTTTTCAATTCAATAGGTTAAGGGTACTTCTTGGTGTGAAATATTCAAAAGAGGATTTGATTAACAAATTCATTCATGGCTTGCAAGATCAAATTTTTAGGGAAATAAAGTTCAATGTTTTCCTCACCTTGGATGTGGCATTCAATCATGCCATTCTTGCAGAGGAGAAAGTTGGTGCATACCACAAATCTCATTCATCACAAGAGAGCTCTTCCAGAGGTGGGAATCAGCATCAATAGAAGGTGAAGAACAATTCTTATTCTTCCCGTCATTCTTCTTCTCCTCATATTTCTCCTAAAGCACATTCTTCTTCTTTTCATGCTAAAGATCCTTCTTCTTCATTGTATTGTGAATTTTGTAAAAAACATGTTCATGTAAAATCCAAATGCTTTATTTTTGAAAAATTTAAGAATAAGAAATCCCTATTTGTACAACCTACACATGATGGTCCCATTTTGGTTACAGAGACAGAAGAAGAGTATCCTGATTTAACGGGTAAACTGAACAAAGTTACCCTTATGTCAAATGTATTTGCTCAAAGAGGTTGTCACAATTTTTTTGTCACTAGAGCCCACCTTACAAATGATTACTATGTTGATTGTATCATAGATAATGGATCGTAAAAGAACCTCATTATGAAGTCCATTGTGGAGCAGTTGAAACTTCCCATCAAGCCACATCACCAACCGTATGCACTTGGGTGGAAAGATGCAGACTCCACATCTAACATCACTCACACTTGCACCTTGACTTTTTCTTTTGGTGATAATTTTGTGGATAAAGTTAGGTGTGATGTCACAAATATGGATTTTTGTGGGATATTTTTAGATAAAACCTATCGATTTTATAGGAATGCTATTTATCGTGCTAAAAAGAACACCTACACATTGGAGTTGCATGATAAAACCTACTTGATAAAAGCACTACACCTACTTCCAATTTGATGTTAAGTTGTATGCAAGTAAGAAATCCAGTAAGTCAAGCACTCATTTTAATGCCTACTAGCATCATTTCAACACAAAATGAAAAACAAGCACCATCTACGACACAAGAAAATAAAGAAGTTTCACTCCCACCTAATGAAAAATTACAAGAGCAAGTGGTTAAGGAACCTATCATTCTCACTCATGAGAAATATGCCATTCACTCCATTGGTATCATTTCGGGTACACCTCTAGCTACACAACCACTTGTTCTACAAAAGTTACCTTTGGCTTTGCCCACTCCCACCATTGCACACATATAGGAGCAAGCTGAGGTTACTTCACTCACTGAGCATTGGTAGAGCCTTCTAGGCAAGATACCACGGGACTTGTAGGAGACTCCGTAGGAACAACATAGAGTGGTGCGTAAGCATCACAATCCTCACTCACCACAGGTTGGAGACAGAGTTTGGGTTCCTTTAGATAAGCACCACTTTCTAGAGATACCATTTCAGGATCCTCTTTTGGTACTTGATCTTATTTTTAGCCCTACAACAGCAGTGGCACCTGATCGTCAGCTTTCGCTCATTTTAGATAGAGTTTTTGAGATGAAGACTCATCACATTGGATAGGGTTCTTCCACTTCATACCTTATCGCTCATTGCGATCACTTTCCACACATGGCTCACTGGATTCCTCACCATGAGATGGCCCATGAATTTCCATATTTTTTGAGAGCATTGGGGTCCAATGCTTATATCATTGGGAGGAGTGTTGAGGATACTTAGGCTTATCCACTTAAGCCTAAGTTAATATTTCATTATTTATTATTATTTCTTATTTATACACTTTGTATGCATGTGAGGCATAGTATGCCCACATAAGACATAAGTTGTTATGTTGTTAGATGTTTAGTTAGCTATTAGTTGACACTCATGTTGTCATTTGTCCTCTAGTAGTTAGTTGACATCCATAGTTAGCATATTTTTTATTTGTTAGTTAAGTGGTTGGTCATGTTTGGCAAATAGTTGCGACCACTTAATAAACGTGAGATTCTTGTATTTCTTCTATATATTGCATTGCATCAATAAATAAATTAGCTTCATGTTGAGTTCCTACATCAAGCACTGTCTATCTAGACACCATTACCATTGTCTACTGGACCCATATTATTTATGCCTCCCCCTTCTTGGTCATTGCCTCCTACAACCCAACCATTACAGTAGGCTCCTCTCCAGCAAATACTCATACAACAACCGCACACCTCTTAGCCACAATATTATTATCCTCAAAAAATGACTATTTTGCAACCTAGTATTCCACCCACTATGAGACCACACATCGTCAACAACCACTTTCTCAAGATCATTTGCAATACGTTCCTTCTCAATACTGGGAAGAATAAAAACTCCAGTATCCACCACACTCTCAAACCCCACCCACCTTAGCATCATCGTCCACACCCCTAACATTCAAATTTCAACTCTTGCAAGATGAAGTAAATATGCTAAACCTTCGTACCACCAGCTACGGATCGCAAAAACCTACCTATGATGAACTCTGTAATGAGTCATTCCATCCCTTAGCTCCCATTCCCTCTTACCCCTATCGCTTTGAGATCTCAAAGTTTTATAAGTACAAATGCAAAGAGGATCCAAGAAAACATGTTAGTAACTACTATTTATCTTGCTACCAGCTTCATAGTAGCAACCCCCTCATGTTGCGTACCTTCTCCCTCTCACTTGGCAGACAAGCCCTTTATTGGTACAACATGCTTCTGTGCCATATCTTGTACACCTTTGAACAACTGGCCAATTCCTTCCTAGAACATTTCTCTATCAACATAAAAAAGAAAACAAACTTCTTGGACATCTATGCCCTACGATAGGCTGACGAAGAGCCCAATACTAAGTTTATTTCCCGATGGATATTGGTCATACACGACCTAGCTCACAGTCTCCCCACTGTTGAACTTATCACACTTTTCTCCAAAAGTTGTCATAAGCACATCTCCACTTCCTTGCAACTTCATCAAATCCGCACCTTTGAAGAAGCCATCACCCAAGCTAAAGTCATCAAGGAAATTAAAGTCCAATCAGGAAAAATCAAGTTGAGATAAAAACCCTCATACAACTCAAATTTCCATTTCAACAAAAATGCACCTAATCAACCTTTCCCTTGGCCGCCACAAGCCAATCACTTGGCAACAACTACCCTAGCTCTATCACTTATCCCACTATCTCCTTCTCCACAGTAACAACCATTTCAAACTAGTGTACCTCTTCCTCCCTGACCACAACAACCTCGTAGCCTTCTCCCATAGGCTCCATAATGCAATCTCATCCCACTTTTCAAGCTTTTTCCAGTCCTTTTCCAAATATTGTATGATGTAGGCCACATCACCCCGCCCGAAATCTGACCGTTTAACCCAAATAAAACCAAGCCTCGAGGATACATTAAGCAAGCCTTTTGTGTCTACCATCGACAACCTGACCACAATATCGAATCTTGTCACTCTTTTCATGGTCCAAGATCTCATTGATAGGGGCACCATTCAAGTCTCCAACCCACTCGTCCCACAAAATCAAAACTTGGGGATTTACCAAAAACCCCTACGTGATCATAGGGGGACCGATTTCTAATGAAATGAACCTAATACCCCAGGGCCACCTAGATAGATTAATAATGTTCAACATGATCCTCCCTCACGCGATGTGGTTGGCATGATTAACCTCACTACTTGCAATCAAAGGTACCCTTCACTCCAAACTACACCAGTGGTCTCATCGCTTACACTATTTATTTCTCCCCAGTCTCCCATGACTCCTACTGCCACACCTCCTCCACTGTAAAATATCATTAATATTTGTGGTAGCCTTACCCATCAGTTGTGTAACGCTCCTACCAGGTTATCCATATTTTATCTTTTGCAACAGTCTCAAACCCATCGTGAGGTATTGAACGATCCTTCAATCTATTGATCTTGAAACCCATGATATAAATGCATTTATGAACTTCGTGGGAAATATTTTGTGTTGCCTTCAACCTTCGATCAGTTTCTATGATCATGAGATTATTGAGCTCATAGGCGAAGGAGTGAATCCTCCCCTTCATATCTAAGAAACCATGAACAATATCACCTACAAGGAGATTCTCGTTGATACCAGTTCCTCTATTAGCATAATTTCCATTGTAGCCTTACATCACCTGCATATTTTTCCAACTCATTTTGCCACCCCATTGTTGGATCTTTGAGAATTCAATGGTTCTATGTGATCCATAGTAGGCTCCATTGTCCTACGTATCTGAGTGGGTATCTACACCATTTCTATCCTATTCCACATCATTCAGGGTGATATACAATACAACATATTGCTCGAGCATCCATGAATTAGGGACATGTAGTGTATCCCTTCTACATTACACCACTACCTTAAATATGTCCATGATGGACTTGTTCACTATGTTCCCACCGACAAGAACCCCTTTAAATTTTGCAACATTTCAGACCTTCCACTAGGACCTTCATCATCCTCTACAAAACTCTTTCTTGTTTCTTCTCATTAATCTATGGGAGCATCGACATCCCCCTCCACATCAAACTCATTACCACAATCTCCATCAGGGACACATACCTCAGTATTCGCTCCACTTTCACCAACCACCATGGAACTCAATCATGTTTCCCTCCCTTTTCTGCCACCTTTCCTCTGGCCACCTGCACCTTCTCAACCATCCTCTTCCATAAATCCACCCATAATGTTGATACCCTCTTTGTCACCCTCATTACGACCTACTACCACATCTCGCTCATATTCATCCATGGAACCTCCTATCGTCCCTATGCATCAAACACCTCCACTTCTATTTTACCCATGACCTAGGTCATTCAGATCTCCTTGTAGCCTAATGTCGATACTTATTCACCCAACCCCATGATCCTCGCATGCAAAGCATCCTATCCCATCTACGATGGCTAAAATCCATGATGGGAACAATGAGCTTCTCGCCTTGATGACCAAATATTACACTCCTCTACTACAACCATACGAGATTCTTAGCTCTCACCCTCCTGTTCTGATTTAGATTTGCCACCTTGTACCTCTTCTTCATGACGAACTATAGTGCATGATACTATAATGTTCATGATGCTTGTGTATGACCTCCTACTGTCTAATCCACACTTGATTTCGGTCACCCTTCGACCTTAGTATTGACCATTGGCACTATTGTACAATTAGGTCCTCCCAATAATCAAACCAACTTTATTTATGGACTAGATTCCTCACTCCCAATTGCAGTGCCTCCACCACCACAATCTAGATTTTATGGTACACTAGATCACATTTCTAATCCTTATTTCACTTTGTGTTATCTTCGATGTTTCCATTGGCATGGATTTGAATTAGAACATTATGAGTAAGGGTTATGCACACCCATCAATCCTCATGTACAACTACCTACAGATAAAACTGACTTAGGCTATCGCCCCACTATCATTCACACACTTGAGGATGAACTTTCAGATATCTCCTTACATCCCTCCCTGCTTCCAACACACACTTTGAAGGAATATATCAACATGGATATCATGGATGAGAGCCCATCTCCTCATTCAACCATCACTGTTCTATTCGACTTCTTCGAGGAAAATTCATTTTTTTACACTACATCCTCATGTTGTGTTGATGACTTAACTAGCCAATTTGTTGCATTATCTCTAAATGCTCACTGTCCAAAACATGACATGGTATCTCCACCACCATTGCCAAAACACTTGGCTATATCATTGCCTATGCATCGGTAGCTTCATCGCTCTTTTATTTGATCACATTCTCCACCTGTCATCTTATGCCCTCCGTTAAGCCTACTCAAACATTCGTGTGTTCTGAGTCTTCATCATCAACCTCTTCATCGCCTACATCTCCCTCGACATCGGTTAACATGGTTGACGTAGACCTCTCTGCCCCACTTAGATAAACACACCAGTCGATTTGTGATGACACACCCACCCCATACATCCTAGACTTCACACACATTTCACCCACACCTTCATCGCATGATTTCTTGCTTTTACCTCATGCCTTGCATACTACAAATGCTCCTTCGCATTCCACCCCACCCCATATTTCATGGGTGCACCTCACATGCATCTACCTAGATGATGAATTTAATATACCAGAGGCTATCGATGACCTCCACCTTATCCCGATCCTCGAACAACTTCGAGATGGTTCCCACATGCTTGTTGAAGATACTATTGAGTTTGACATTGGTGACGATCCCGAAAATCCACACATAATAAAATGTGTCACTAGCCTCTCGCTATAAGAGCGTATTGTATTTATTGCATTCCTTCAGGAATATGTTAGAGTCTTTTCCTAGTCCTACAAGGACATGCCTAGACTTGACCCTTCCCTAGTGGTTCATAATCTCACCTTAGACAAAGACATAAAACCTGTCAAATAAAAGCTACGATGTATGCATCCCATCGTTTCTCTTCTCATAAAATCATAGCTCCAAAATCTCCTTGATGTAGGTTTCATCGTTCCCATATATTACCCCAAGTGGGTTTCTAACACGATACCAGTCCCAAAATTCTTCGACGAGGTTCGCGTATGTACTGATTTCTGTGACTTAAACAAATCTTGTTCCAAAGATAACTTCCCTTACCAAACATCAACTCACTCATCAATTATATCATAGGCAACAAAATGATATCCCTTATGGATGAATTTTTTGGATAAAATCATATCAGAATCAATCTTATCGATCAACACAAAACTTCCTTCACAATCCCTTGAGGGACCTTCTACTACAAAGTCATGCCCTTTTACCTCAAGAACATTGGGGCAACTTATCAATGCACAATGGCTTACATTTTCCATGATTACATGCATAAAACCATGGAAGACTACATCGATGATCTTATTGTGAAATCAAAATAGTATTCATAGCACCTCGCTGATCTACACCAAATATTCGATCGTCTCTTGGAACATAATGTTCGCCTTAACACAAAGAAATGCATATTTGATGTCACATCAAGAAAAATTCTAAGGTTCATCGTCTCTTAGTGAGGCATTGAAGTTGACCCTAACAAAGTCAAAGTCATCCTTAAGATGCCTCCACCTACAAATACCAAGCAACTGCGTAGCTTGCAAGGAAAAATCCAGTCAATACATCGCTTTATTGTGCAACTCTCAGACAAATGCAAGCCATTTAATCACCTCTTACAAAAGGGGGTTACCTTCAAATGGGATGAAAACTGTCAAAAAGCCTTTGATTCAATCAAATCCTACCTTACCTCTTCATCGATTTTAACTCCTCCAGATACACAGTTGTCATTCACTCTATACATTTCCGCTATGGACTTCGCACTTGGTACACTCCTCACCCAAAATAACAAACTAACCATGAGCGAGCTATCTACTACATCAGTCGTACATTGGTTAGTTATAAAACCCACTATGCATACATGGAAAAGCTATGCTTGGCTATCATTTTTGCTACCCAAAAACTACACCATTACATGCTCAATAACACCACTTTTGTCATCACCCGCGACAATGCACTCTGCTATATGATGAATAAGAGTTATCATAACTCTCGAAACGCTAAATGGATTATGCTCCGTACTAAATTTGACCTATAATTCATCTCGTAAAAATCAATTAAGGGGTAGGTCATCGTAGACCAACTCGTGGAGACCCCGCTACCCAACAATCACCCCCTTATCATCTAACTGCTTGATGATTCCATTTTCAATATCACAGATTTCAAAGAGTATGTTGAACTTGAGATAACTATTGACTTAACACTCTTCTTTGATGGGTCCCACTGCATATACGCTGGGGGTGCAGGTATTGTTTTCTTCACACCATATGGAGAGCCTCTTCCATTCTCATTTAAATTAGGGTTCCCTTGCACAAACAACAACGTAGAGTACAAAGCCATTATTCTTGACTTAAAATAGGTGCATTCCATGCACATTCGATGCTTTCACATCATAAAATATTCTCTCCTTATTGCAAATCAAGTCTAGGAGATATGGAAATGTCGTCGTCCCATTCTCCAATAATATAAGCAAATCACCTAGCAACTCCTCACTCAATTCAAGGGGTATGCTATCGAAGCCGCTTTGTGTTCCTCAAATCACTTTACTGACACAATGGCCTCCTTAGGATCATTGATACCATAAAATCCCATATCCAACATGACACATGTGTCCATTCATACACTTACCAAATCAACTATCTCATATTTACGTCATACAGACGACGATGAAATTCATGTTGTCCAAACTGAGCCACATGATTCTTGGTTCTCACAAATTAAGGATTACATCAAATTAGATTTCCTACCTTGCGACCTACCACATGCTGAACACCGAGCATTCAAACAACATGCCATTCATTATACACTATTGCAGGACATCTTGTACCACTGTGGTTATGATGGTGTTCTCCTGTGTTGCCTTGAATCGTATGAATCTCAATGTAAAGTACAAGAAATCCATGGTGATACTTTCAATGGCCACTTTAGTGGCATGACTATCACCAAGCGTATCTTACATATGGGTTATTACTGGCCCAAAATAGAGCATGATTGTTGTGAGTATGTTAAGTAATGCATCAAATTCCAACAACATGCCAACCTCACACACCTTCCCTTGTAAGCTCTCTAACCAATTCAATCCATGTGGTCTTTCTCATAATGCGGTCTCAATCTCATTGGACAGATCACGCTTGCCTAATCCAACAATCATAAATTTATTATCATCGCCATAGATTACTTTACAAAGTGGGTCGAAGCCATCGCACTTGTCCAAACCACAGGATCCAAGATTATGGTGTTTATCATAGAACACATCATATGCCATTTTGGTATCCCTTCTCAAATCATCTCTAATAATAAAAAGTCCTTCAAAAACAAAACTATTCACATCCACTGGGCCAAATTTAACATCCACCATAGCTTCTCGACTTCGTACTACCTACAGGGTAAAGACTAGGTCAAAGCTACCAACAAAACTATTTGCTCCATCCTTCAAAAAATGGTTGCAAAATCCCATCGCAATTTGCATAATCAGATGCCCCTTACCTTGTGGGCTTATCGTACGAGCATCTGTATTCCCACTGGGGCAACCTCGTTCTCCTTGGTCTATGGCACTGAAGCCATTATGCCCCTTGAGCTCATGATACCTTCATTACGAGTCTCCATGAAAGAATTCATTAATGACGTTACTACTCATCAAGTTCATCTTGATCAATTAATGCTCTTGGATGAGTGCCACATCCATGCCATCGAGCACACATGTATCTATCAAGACTACCTTCGTCGTGCCTACAATAGTAAGGTACACCAATGCGAATTCTAAATTAGTGACCTGGTTCTCAAGGAAAACCAATAAATCACAAGCCAACCCTATCAGCAGTGAGACAAGTTTGCTCCTAACTGGTTAGGCCCATACATCATTACAAATAAATTTGGCTCTAGTTCTTATCGATTAGAAATCCTCGAAGGCTCCGCTGAACCTAATCCTATCAACATAATTCACCTTCGCACATTCAATGCCTAGCTTATCTAGGTGAGCACCCACACAGAGTGTATATAGGGTCATCACAACACAGTCCTGATTTACATCACACATACACTACATCGCACTACACACACAATCTTGCACTTTTTGTTACACAATAGAACCACTTGTACTTTAATTTTTATATCATTTATATGTTGTGGGTATTTCAATTTTTACAGGTTTCCCATCACCACTAGTGACATCTTCAGTGACAAGATATGATTTTGAACATACACATCCAACTTACATTCACCTCCACCATGTAGGACCTCCAAATGCTTCCATACCAGTTATCCCAATCAATTTGGCTTTTCCACCAAACATGGTTCACGTATGCCAACACTCCACCTCATCACACTCTGATCATGACCTCTCACCCCACCGTAGACCTGCTTCCTATCCACCATGCAGGACCCCAGATGTTATCTTCCATACCGATTACCCTAATAAATTTGGCTTCACCACCATACATGGTTAACATACGCTAACACTCCATCTCATCACACTTTGATCACGACCCCTCACCCCACCGTAACTCACCCCATCGTAGGCCTACTTCCTATTCCCCTAGTTCAAGAGACAATCAAGTCTCCTTATCTTCCTTTGTAGATAAGGAAGAACACTCTCACCCGTTAGCTTCATGCATGTGAGAGTCATCCCCACCTCACCTAGTCAATCCTAGGTATTCGTGTCTACCACCTTTCTTAGTTCATTGATCTCCACTAGCTTATTGCCCCCTTAACAGGGACACTACACCCATTCATGCATCTTCTGTAGGACTACCTCCACCACTATCGACTGGTATGTCACCCTACAACTTATCCTTCACTTGTAGACTGACATAGGCTATCATAGACCATTGTAGACTGTCGTAGTCATTCGTAGGCTATCTTAGTTATCCGTAGGTTTCTAAACCTACAAAACTAGGTAAAATGCCTCCTACCCACTAGGAGACAACCTATTAGCCCCAAAAGGTAACTTAAGCCCTCCTCTACATCCAATTAGCCTTCATGGGACCTTATCCCTATCAAAAATACTAATTAGGTTGATCAATGATGTAATTCATCATTGATATTTACTTAAATGGACTTGTTTCACTTAAGTAAGTTTAATTAGGGTCCTAAGTCAAATTAGCCCTAAACACACTTCCACACATGTGTGCACATGATATTAGTTAGGATATTTCCAAATGCCCTAACTAAACCCTAATATAACCTAGGATCTAACTAACCTTAGTTAATCTTAATTCTTCCTCCCACATGTGTGAGGAGGAGATATTTCCCTAAGGCATGAGGGTTTGACACCTATTCAAACCCTAACCTAACTCCAACATGGAGTAATTCTAAGGGTTGGTCTATCTAACCCCTTCTCTTGACCTCATATTTTTTTATAAATAGAGGGATCCCCATCCTATTCTACCTCTCTCCCTTTCAACTACCATACAAAAACTCTGCCAAAATTAATCTAGAATCGCATCTAAGAATTCTACACCGTACAAACAATAATGGACAACTTTAAACATCCATTCAGATAGAAATTCTGGTCCCACAGTTAGAAAAATTCAAATTCGCCCCTTAAACTATGAATTTGAGCTCAAATTCACCCATTGCCATGTGAATTTACCGTGCAACAGATCCACCTCAATAAATTTAGTAGGTATGCTTTGATTCATGCTTTTATGATGTTTTATGTAATTTTTATCATGTTTCAACATAGTTTTCCTTCGGGTATTTTTGTCTTTCATAAATAAGGGGATTGACTAAGGCAGAACCCCAAACCCTCTAACCATCTTTTGCAAGCCTTTAAAAACAAGTACAAGAGATCACAAAAATAATAAACTAGCGGTGGTTCGCAAGCCCACCTTCACTAAGGAATCTCAAAATAATTCATCAAGGTGTTTGATATTCATAAAGAAAGATTGGGAAAATCACCTTTGTAACCCATGAGCATTTTGAATGAATAAAAAGCAACATTATGGAAATTATATGTGTTTATGTGTTATGTTTGATCAAATGGCATCTTTCGTCCACTTCATTCTAGAGATATTTCTCTAAGACATGAGGGTTTGACACCTATTCAAACCCTAACCTAACTCTAGCTTGGAGTAACTTTGAAGGTTGGTCTATCTAACCCCTTCTCCTAACCTCATATTTTCTATAAATAGAGGGCTTCCCCTCCTATTCTACCTCTCTCTCCCTTTAAGCTACCATACATAAACTTTGCCAAAATTAGTCTAGAATCACATCTAAGAATTCTACACCGTACAAACAACAAAGGACAACTTCAAACATCCATTCGGACAAAACATTTGGTCCCATAGTTAGAAGAATTTCAATTCACCCCCTAACCTATGAATCTAAGCTCCAATTCACCCCCTACCATATGAATTGACTGTGCAACAAATCCACCTCAACAAATTTAGTAGGTATGCTTTGTTTCATGCTTTTATGATGTTTTATGCAATTTTTATCATGTTTCAACACATTTTTCCTTTGAGTATTTTTGTCTTTCATTCAACAAGGGGCTTGACTAAGGCAAGTCCCCAAACCCTCTAACCATATTTTGCAGGCCTTCAAGAACAAGTACAAGAGATCACAAAAACAATAAACTAGCGGTGGTTCGCAAGCCCACCTTCACTGAGGAGTCTCAAAAGAATTCATCAGGGTGTTTGATATTCGTAAAGAAAGATTGAGAAAATCACTTTTGTAACCCATGAGAATTTTGAATGAATAAAAAATAATATTATGGGCATTATATGTGTTTATGTATTATGTTTGATCAAATGGTATATTTCGTTCGCTTCATTCTAGCACGCTCAGTGGGACCCCCACAAAGAATTATGCTAGACTAGTCTTTTTATGAATATTACACAATGGTATATTTTTTGTGTTGTTGCATGTATCATTCTAGATAGAATAGAGACCTTAAAAACCCTGATAAGCCTCTCAAGTCATCATAATAGAATTTATGGGCTCCTAAACCTGATTTATCCTCCAACATGTAAATTTAGATTTGATTCACCCCTTGCCCTGCGAATTTAACATAACTGCTTCAAAAACCCTCAAAATTGCAGAGGTCTCCATCAAAGACACAAAACAGTCCATCTGGAGCAAAAGGAACCAGGTATTTTCCTTAAAATTCCATGTTTATGTCATCCATTTGAAAGGAAAATTTTCATTAATACATTCATCGTGTCATTGTATGAAATCCTTTTTCAATGCATTTGCCATTTTTAGATCATTTAGCCCAGTTTATTTCAGACCTTTCTTTACTTACTTAAATTAGAGCTACATTTAATTTTGTTCAAATTATTAGCACAAGTCTCTATTTTGTGTCATTTCTTTTTGTGAATCGTCAAATTGTAAAGTCATCTCTCTTGCATTAGATAGGTTTTTCAAAACTTTCCTTTCCAAAACCTACATGTAGATCAAAAAGTTTAGTTTTCTTTATTTCGAGAATATTCTCATGGGATCCAAAACTTTAGGTGTTTTTTTAAATAAACCCATATAACGCCGATATACAAGCATTTACATCTACTTTTACACCTTGAAAAATGACATTGAGTAGGGATCTAATTGTGTAGATGATATTCATATCCTCGGGGTCTCCTTTAGAAAGAGATATTCAAGTGGGGAAGCATGGATTCTAGTGAATCCCCTCGTGCACTTGACGTGGTTAGGTTGAAAATTTCTCGTGCCTACATATTGGTGAAATCGACGTGAATGCTCCTTTTGCTTTAAACAGAATAAAGATTTGCTAAACTTAAACAAAATCATCTAATTTTTCTTGCATATCTTACATCACATTAAATCAAGATAACAATAACATAGTCAATCATTAATCCTACTAGGGAAAGGATAATGATCCCTTGATAAAACCGATGTACAAACCTTAGGGGAGCAATCTTCTTTGGCTAGTATATCATGGTGGATTAGTGAATTTCACAAGGAGGGCCACTTTTCAAGGTGACAAGGATTTCAAAATATATTCTCTTCTTTGCTATAAGTACTCTACAAATAAAACTCTAATAAATTGATCTCCTTCAAAAATAAAAATTTTAAACCATGTCTCAATATCCTTATAATACCTAAAATAAGGGCTTAGCGTCCTTGTATCATGAGGTTTTTACACATGAGTGTGATGACCAAGAAGTCAATCCTTGATCACAATAAGGGACTAAGGAACAACAACAAGTTTTTGAACAAATTCATTTTCCAACCATAGATCATGTTAGAGAGTACATTAGAAGAAACAAAGATATCTTTTTATATGTCCTTAAGGATGAACTTAAAGAACAAGCTAAAAAATAATCAACTACAATTCATGATGGCCTTGAACATTCCAATGATCAATCAACCATAACTTAAATCAATGAAACTCAAAACAACTTGTCTAGTCTCAATGTGGCTATGACACAACCCATCAATTCTACAATACCTCCAACCATATCCATAGGGACACCCAATATGGGTAACCCATTTCAACACTTCTTAATGTCACAATACCTACCAATTCTATAAATCCTTTTTAAACTCATAACTTGGGGCTTAACCAAGCTCCTCCAACCGTGTCATCTAATCAAAACATTTCAAATCTCACGAGCCTACCTTTTATGTCTCAATATTTTTCCCAACCTCTTACACAACCTTTTGTGACTTTGCCTACTCCGTCTAATCCTCTATCTAAAAATATTAAGGATATCAACACAAAAATCGTAGACCTTGAATAGAGAGACTTCAAGTTTGAAGAACTTGAATGTTAAATTACCTCTCTTCAAGTGACATCCAAGCTAAAGTACTCTTTTGAAGAGTTCTATAATGAGCCATTAGATCCTACGATCATCAATCACCATTTTTCGAAGAATTTTTAAACTCCTAAATTTCAAATGTATAATGGAAAGCGATAACCCATTAACCATCTAAAATTATTTCAAATAGCTCGTAATGATATCAATCACGTGAAAATATTATTCTTAGGTTATTCCCTAGAAGTCTTAGTGGTTTAGCCTTGGAATGGTATTTCCAAATACCTCGTTATTCCATTAAGAAGTTCAAAAAACTTATGGAAACCTTTGTCAAACAATTTTCAATCTACATAGAATACAAGGTTACCATAGATGACCTTTACCAACTTAAACAATCTAAGATCAAATAATTCTAAATTTTTTTGGCCAAATGGAGAGTCTTAGTAAGAATAATTTAATATATTCCTCCTCCTAAGGAACTCCTACATATCTTCATAAGAAACCTTCACGAACAACTATCATACCCCTTGGAAATGATAAACCTAACCTCTTTTGAAGAAGTTGTTGACATGGCTAAAAGAGTAGAAGTCATCCTCATAAGATGGGGATAACTCAACTATAACAAGAAAGAGGAGGAAAAACCCTCTAGCAAAGGACAATACAAAAACAAACATGTTGTGGGAGATGGTGTAAGGGATTCCTGTCAAAACATTAACATAAACACAACTCAAAATGCTCTGCAAAAGTTAGTTTTCCAAAGGTAAAACAAACCTAAGAGACAATACATGAACACTAGACAAAGTCAAGTAGTCATGTAAAAAATGCTCCTTTATTCTAAAATGTTTGAGCTTCTAACTACAAGGCCTTGGGACACAACCAAAGAATTACCGAATTGGCATAAACATGAAAAATATTGTGAATATCACCGTACAGGGGGACACACTAACAACAAATGGATAACCTTAAATAACATTATCCAAGATCTCATAGAAGAAGGGAAAATATGTTCAATCAACTAGAAAATCGTAACAAACATTTTAGGATCTTCCAAAATCTTTTACCAATGCATAATAAAAAGTCAGCCAACTTTGTGGGCACTACACATTTATTAAAACCTTCCTACATTGTGACTAGGCAACAAGAAAAGAATCAATTTTTTAGATCAACCCCATTTGGTTATCATGAGAAGTACTAAAATCACCTTTGGTTCTCACACCTTCTCAAAATACTTTACATACTTTTGACCTCTTTCAACAACTAGATGAGATACCCGTAAAAATATCTCTTCAAGAGTTGTTAAAAACATCACCCACGCATAGGAAATATTGTTAAAACTCTTAAGTGAACAAGAAGTCCCTCAAGACATATCTCCAAATGATATCAACAATATAGTTGGGTTCGTTGGAGTGAACAATTCTATATTAGCATTCCATGAGGTAGATACCCCTCTTGAAATAATATCAAGAGACTCACCTCTTTACATCATAATTCAAATAGGTAATAAACATACCAAAAGAGTCCTAGTGGGTAATGGGTTAGCTTTAAATGTATGCAATGTCAAGTTTTTACAAATTTTTAATTTAAGCGTAAATTATTTATAAAATATTGACCTTGTCATTAGAGCCTTTGACAACGAAAAGAGAGAGGTAATATGTACTATTAGTTTACCTATAAAAGTTGGGCCACGTATCCTAAACACCCTCTTCTATGTTACATCATGTGAGGTAACATATAACATGCTCCTTGGAAGGCCTTAGATACATGTCATGAAGGCAATGCCTTATACCTTACTTCAATGTCTCAAATATGAATATCAAGGTAGTATTATCCATGTCCTTGGAGATCTAGAGCCTTTCATCCTATGCAATTTTTATCAATACACAAGAGATTAATATCTAGCCTTCTGTACAATAGGTGTTCCCAACTAATCAATAAAAAACAAACAAAAGGAAGGAAATAATGGATAACAACTGTATTTATTTTGAGGGGTGCCAAGGATAAATTGATTTGAGAGTTGAATAGCTTAGGAGAATACACAACAAGAAGTGGATATAATGTTCGACACCAACATAATAATAATATCACTAGAATTTGGAGAGATATTTGAGATAGTCCAAGCATTCCTAAAATTAAAATGTTTGTTTGGCTAGTAGGTCATAGAAGAATTTTATCCTAGGATAACCTTATTAAAAAGGGTTTTCGTGGCCTCTCTAAATGTGTTTTCTATAATAAGGAGGAGGAGAGTATTGACCATCTCTTGGGACATTGCTCAATAGTCTGGAATCTATGGAAATGGATTCTTAATATGTTTGGTAAATGCATGGCGATGAATATCAAAATTGAATATTGGTTAAAGCAATGGCAAAACACTTATAAAAGTGAGGCTTTATAGACAATATGGGATATATCAAAAGATACAATACTTTGGACTATATGGCTAGAAAGGAATAGAAGAATATTTAAAGGAAAGGAAAGTAGTTTAGAGGTAATAAAAAAGAAGATATGTTTAGCCATAAAGGAGTCTAAACCAACCCTATCAACTCACGCAATCCCTAATTTGGAAGCAGAGAGTCTTGATAGATGGAGTCAAGTCATTAAATGGAATTATGATGTTGGGTACAAGAGAAGCAAAAATAAGGTAAAGAATATAAAGTGGAAACCAATAGATGTGGAGTGGGTTAAATTGAATTTTTATGGAGCATCTTAAGGAAACCCAGGAACAATAGGAGGAGGAGGAATAATTAGAAATAATAGAGGAGATATTTTGTCTCATTATGCTTTCAATTACGGATTTAAGACAAATAATGAAGCTTAAGCTTGGGCAAATTTAGAAGGGTTAAGAATATTTAAACAAATGCGATGGAATACATTTTGGATGGAAGGTGATTCTCTCATAGTAAAAAATACAATTTTAAGAAAGCAAAGGCTCCAAGGAACATACAAGAGATAATTGTGGAAATTCAAGATCTTGCTAAAGAGTTTGAAGAAATCAAGTTTACACATATATTAAGGGAAGGAAACAAATGTGTAGATAAGCTAGCCAATAGAGGGGTTTTGATTGAGGATCGTGAAGTTAACATCTCCTTTCCATGGTTAGAGGAAGTAGAAAGTTTAGTTGAAGCTAACAAAAATTGTTGATTTGCCTAAATTAATTAATGATTAAATTTTACTTTAATGTTTTCAATTGGTAATAGCTGTTTTATTTTGTAATAATAATGCGTGTTCATTTAGACTATTTATTATAATTTTTGTGGTTGCACTTGTGTTTCAGGAATGAAATTTGTAATCCAAAATTGGTAAAGCGGACTATGTTAGTGCAATATTTTGGAAATATTACTCTACTAAGATGCAAGGCATAGAAGGGATGAGGGAAAAAAGTAGAGAGGGGAGGTTCCCGATCCCTTCCTTGCTCCCCCTCCCCTGGTTCCTGCCCAGTCCTTGGCTCATCCCAGGTCATCCTTCCCTGGGATTGTTTGTTGCAGATGATCTCCTTGAGGGAGATCTTTCTCCTCTTTTTGCATCTCTCCCAGTCGATCAGGGTTCCCTTGTTTGAGTTTTTGGCCTGGTGCTTCCCAGGGTTCCTTACTGTTTTCGGGATCCCTTCCCTTTTTTTTCCCTCAGGCTTCCCCCTGGGGTTTTCTGCAGGTTTTTGGTGTGGATCTGGTTCTCCGCGGTTCTCTAGGTGGTGGGGGTGATTGGTTGGGTTTTTGATGGCTTCCTAGGGTTTTCTTTCAGGTCCTTACTACTTTGGGGGTGGTCTGGGGGGGCCTCTTTCCCCCTTTTTCTAGTGAATCCTCTCTGGGATCCTGTGGCTGCTGTTGGTCCCGTCCCTGTGGGGAGGGCCCTCTTCGATTTCTCGCTTGGAGGCTTCTTCGTGCTGGTTCTGCTCCTTGGTGGACATCCTGGGCATTTGTTTGGCCTTGGGGGGGCTTTTTCTCTACCTGGGTTGTTCCCAGCCTCAGTCCCAGTTCCCTAAAGTTTCTCTTGTGCAAGGATGGGATTCTTGGCCCCTGCTGTTGGGGTTCTCTGGGTTCTGCTGCATTTTTCAAATCATGGGGGAATCTGATCTATGCATGCAGACCCTGGATCCCCTAGGCTAGGCTCCCAGGGATCCCATATTTGTGGTTGTTACCTCTTCCCGCTTGGGATCCCCAGTCCCTGTATCCCTGGTCCCTTAACCTGTTGTCTTTTCCTGTTGGTTGTCCTGGGGGTGGGATTCTCTTGGTGGTGCTTTCTAGGTGCTTCTCGATGGGCAGGATCTCCTCTTTACTGGTTTTCATCTGCTTCCTACTGGGCGGGATTCCCCATTTTTTCTGGACAGGATGGTTTCCCGCTGGACGGGATGGTTTCCCGCGGGGTGGGATTCTCCAGAACTGCTGAGTTTCCTGTTGGGCGGGTTTTTCTCATTTCCTGCTGGTTTTCTCGTGAGGCGGGATTCACTTGGTAGAGGTTTTTGCTGCTTCCCGCTGGGCGGGATCTACACTGGGATGGATTTCAGCTGCTTCCCGCTGGACGGGATTCACTCTTTGGTGGTTTTTCGACTGTTTCCCGCTAGGCGAGATTTATATTATAATGGTTTTTTTTTGCTTCCTGCTGGGCGGGATTTACACGATGGCGGTTTTCAGCTGCTCCCCGCTGGGCGAGATCTTCAAACTTAACCTTCCTTCGAAATTGGTGGTTTCCCGCTGGGCAGAATTGTTCAAATTTACCTATTCCCACTGGGCGGGATTTCTGTTTGTTTTTCATTTTCAGGGTATTGGTGCCTTGGGCCCAGAATTTTGTTGTAATGGCTTATTCCCGACATCTTATTTCCAACTCTTATGTAATCAGGTTTTGGGATCCTAGTTAAAACCCGTTGTAAATACAATAGCTACTTATCAAAAAAGATGCAAAGCATAGGTAGTAGAGTTTAAGTTTTGGCATTGTGAAGGCTACTATAGGAAAATGTCAAGATATATGTAAATTTTGGAGTAATTGTTTTCATAAAGAGGTTTGAAAAGATATAGAAAATCAAAATCAAGAAGTCAGACTTTTTTTGTAAAATGATGTAGATTTCTAACTATAGAAACTCAATTGAGATGAGAAGTGTATCTATTTGTAAACTCGCAAGCTGTAAAGAAGAGAGATATAATTTGTTAAGGGTGGGGGACCCGAGGACAACCTTTTTTTATCAAGCAAAAAAAATATTTGCTAAGAGTTTTATTATTTTATATCTTATTGATTTTTAGACATATTTCTTGACTAATTAATATAGTATAAGTCCCAACCACTTGATAAAACAATTTTTTTGAAATAAAAACAACATTATTTAAAATTCAAACTTTAAGGAGGGAAATGTGAAATCTATGCATGCATAATATCTTAGTAACGATCGGTTTACTTTATTTAGATCTAACTATTGGTAAATATATATTTTTTACTTTATTTAGATCTACTTATTGATAATTTATTTTAGTAATGAGAACTCCAATGGGTGGCACAACTGGGGCTACACTCTTCGGGGCCACAACGGGGCCTCCTTCCTTGTGATTTAAACTTGGGTAACTTGAATAACAGTCCAATGACATACTACTAGGGTGTTCTTGTGGAACACCTATTGATAATTTTAAAGGTAGTTTACTTGTAAAATAATATTTACAAAATAAAATAATATTTTAAATATATAAAAGTTCAGTCTAATATTTAAGAATATGAGATGGACAAATTGAAAATGTGAATATCAATTTTTTTCCATTGGAGAAAAATGGTTGTTCTCAGGTTCTCAACCCTTTAGAGCATGAGAGTATACAAACAAATTCAATTTCATCTCTATTGAGTTGCTATAGCTAGATTATATTTTTCATAAAAATTCTAAGTTCTTGATATTCATTTTGTGGATCTTATTCAATTTTATTTATAAATACAAATATTTCAAAATTCAACATCTTTCTTGATATTTTCCTGCAACAACCTTCACAATACTAAAACTCTACCTTTTTTGTCTATGCACTGCATCTTAGTAGAATAATATTTCCAAAACTTTGCACTATTATAGTTAGCTTAACCAAATCTAGACTATTAGTTTTCTTCCTAAAGCATAAATGCAACCACAATATTTGTAATAAATAGTTTATATAAAACACATTAAAGTTATAAATGTAGTAAATATTACCAATAGAAAACATTAAAGTAAATCTTAATCATTATTTCATTTAAACAATCAAAATTTTCTTTTTCTTCTCAGCTTCATCTAGACTTACTACTTTCTCTAACCATGGAAAAGAGAATTCAACTTCATGAACTTCTATTAAAACCCCTCTATTGGCTAGTCTATTTGCACATTTGTTCTCTTCCCTCGACGAATGTGTAAAATCGATTCCTTTAAACTCTATATCAAGGTCTTGTATTTCCACAATGATCTCTTATATGTTTCATGGAGCCTTTTGTTTTCTCAAAAATATATTTATTACTATTAGCAAGTCACCTTCCATCCATACTTTATTCCATTTCATTTGTCTACATACTTTTAATCCTTTTAAAGCCAACCAAGCTTCAACTTCATTATTTGTCTTAAATCCACTATTTAAAGCATAATGTGATCAAGTTCAATTCACGGGAAGGGTAGCCCTTGATATGCCCTCTCTTTTCAACCTCTTCATGAAAAAAATATAATGTGACCAAATCTCACTTCCATTGTTTCTAATTATTCTTCCTCTTGTTGGTTCTAGATTTTTTTTAGATCTATTAAAATTCAATTTGACCAACGTCACTTCTGGTGGTTTCCAATTTATATTCTTTGCCTCCCTCTTATTTCTCTTGTACATAACATCATAATTACATTTGATGACTTGACTCTATCTATCAAGGCTCTCGGCTTCAAGATTAGGGATTGGATGAGCTGGTAGAATTGGTTTAGACTCCTCTATGGATAAACAAATCTTTCTCTTCATTAACTCTAAACTATTTTCATATTCTTTAAATATTATTTTGTTCCTTTCTAGCCATATAGTCCAAAGGATTATATATTTTGATATCTATAACACTTTATTTTTAAAAATGCTTTGCCATTTCTTTAACCATTCTTCAATTCTACCATTCATCACAATGCATTTACCAAATATATTAAGAATCCTACCATAGTTCCCACTATTGAACAATGTCCCAAGATATGGTCTATACTCTCCACCTCCTTTTTACACAAAACACTTTGTGAAGTGCCATGAAAACCCCTTTTCATTAGGTTATCCCAAGATTAAAATTTACCATGGCGTACTAGCTATACAAACATTATGATTTTTGGACTGCTTAGGATATTCCAAATATCTTTTCATATTCTTATTTTGATGGTTCTTTACATTATATATGCTTCTTGTTGTGTATTATCTTGAGTTATTCAACTCCCAAATTAGCTTATTCTCGACTGGCCTCGAAATAATCACTATTGTTATCTTTTTGTTCAACTGCCTCCTAGCAACAATGTCCGATATACTTGTAAAATAAACTTATTTCCATTTATATATTCCTTCCTATCCTTGTGCATAATATTTGAAACCCTATCACCATATTTATCTTCAAGTAATATCATCCATGGTTTCAAAATTGGGTCTATATTGAGTGGTTTTTTATCACACAAAGTATCCATCCAAATAGAATTTTTTCTCCAATTACCACCACCCATCTTAAACCTTTAATCCTTAGATCAATTTATTTTTTAAACTGGTCCATAGTGTAGAACCATCTGGTAATAATAATAATGCAATAAAGATTAAGCTTAGATAATTGGGCTCAATTTACTTAGAAGAATTCTTGTCCATTGTATTTGACTCTGTTTGTACAATCTTCAAATTATTTTTTTCCTTAGAGCTAAGTTTGCATCAACAAGAACTCTTAATCGGGACCTTCCCTAGTTTTATCATCATACACCTTGCTCTATTTCACCAAATAAAATTTTCCCATTACCATGTAATCTTAACCACAAAATGACTGCATATTGTAGATTTTTTTTTCTATTGATTTTGACATAATATACAAGGACATTTAATATGTTGGAATGCCTTGTAATATTTATTTAATAACCATCTACCTTTTCATATCGACAGTTATTTTTAAACTTATAACTAGATTCCACAATTCTATCCTCATTCTGCCTTCAAATAAAAGCATCCCTAGATATGTTGTTAGCAAATTTGCCTCCTCCATTTGAAGTAAACTGTATATATTTTCTTTGATTCTAGTTGGAGTGTTTAGGAAACAAATTTTTGATGTTGTCCTATTAAATTTCTACCCTAACGTTCTTTCATATTCTTTTAATAAGTTATTCAAAGCTTCGACCTCATTTTTTCCCTACCCTCTCAAAAAGGATTGTATCATTTAAAAATTTTTGATAGGTTATGTTGTCAATATTATTACTAGACTTAAGTCTGCTTATTAGCCCATATTTATATGCCTTCTTCAAGTTCCTTTCCAATACCTTTGCCATAATAATGAACAAATATGGTGATAAAGGATCTTCCTATCTAAGACCTCTCTTGAATTTAAAAGATTTTGTTACTAACCCATTGACCAATACTGAATATGATACTATAGAGACACAAACTTTAATCCATCTCACCCATTTTTTCCAAATCCAAGCTTTTATAATATTGCAAAAAGAAAATCCCATTTAACCCTATGATAAGCTTTATTTATATGAAGTTTGAAGATCATTGCTCTCTCTTTTTAGAAGCCACTATTGCTACATGAACTACTGTGATTCTATCTAGAGCCTGTGATTCTATCTAGAGCCTGTCTTCCTTTCAAATCCTTCTTCTGAAATAATTTTGTATAATAATGGTCTTAACCAATTTACCATCACTTTGAAAATTAACTTATATTACATAGACTTATGGGCTTAAATGAATCAAACAATTTTTTATTTTTTATTTTAGAATCATACGAAGATATGCTGCATTTATTTTAAAATAAATGTATTGTTTTACCTTAAATTGTTTTATTGCCACCAATAAAGAATCCTTCACTAGCATTTATTTTAAAAGATATTTATTGTTTTACTTTAAACTATTTTAAGGCCACCAATAAAAAATCTTTCACTATTTTCCAATTATGTTGATAGAATGCTACAGAGAGTCCATTGGAGCATGAAGATTTATTCTTTTTCCAATTATGTTGATAGAATGCTACAGAGAGTCCATTCGAGGAGATTTATTCTTATCAAATGAGAAAAAGAGCTAAACAAACTTCTTCCAAAGTAATAGGCTCTATTAATTTGCTATTAAAATGTGAATATCAATTTTACATGTAATAAAAATATAATTAAAATTAAAAAACTTATAAATATTTATTTTTTTATTTTTTGAAAGTTTCTCCAAAAATCTAAAAAAAAATAAGAGATTAAAAAAAATAAAAATTAGAAAGCTAATTTTCTATTTTAATTAAATTTTAATTAAAAATCTAATTATAATTTTTTTTTGACTTGGTTACTGTGAGAAACCTCTATGACGGGGTTGAGAGCTATACTTATCAATAAAGAATTTAACACAAAGCCACCACACACCCACCACCTCATACACTCGTCCACGTAGTAGTCAAAATTTTAGGTTAGTGTAAAAAAACCTAATTATAATTCTTAATAATTAAAACCTACAAATAAAATATCTTCAAGATTTTTTTTGTTTCTAGTAAGTTCAATGAAATTCTTGACAATTTTTATGAGTCGTCAAATTTTTTATAAAAAATTGAACACTCACGAGAAATCAAGGAGTTTTTTTTAGCATTGATTATCACAATTTCTTGTGATGGACAATAAAACAATATATGTGTTATTTGACATGAAAATAGCAAGACAGGCATTTGCGTGTTAAATTTTAAGTCTTTATTACGCAAATTGAGATCATTTTTTTTATTTGATGTCGTAGAATTATTGTCATCCTTAATAATAATTGGGTAGGGTAGAGATTTTCCTTGAGGTTTGTTTTCGAACACAGATCAAATTATTGAAGTTGCTTCCATAATCCCTTCTTCTCCTTGATAAACATGGCCAAGAGTGAGGAAGACTCCAGGTGGCTCAGGGTTGGTACCCCATTATCAAATTGGCACACATAGGATCAAATCAGACTACTACCTTTGCCCACCCGTCAAACTGAGAATTGGTTGTCAAAATGACAAGCAACTAACTCAAATCAGACTATTATTTTACCCATTTGTCAAAATGAGATAATTTTTCAAACTTTCAAGCAACGGACTCAAATCAGACTACTACCTTTGTTCACCCGTCAAACTAAGAGTTGATGCCCCATCTCAATTGATACCCCGCTATCAAAATAACAAATACAACTCAAATATTACTAAAATTGCTTATCATAACTTTAATACATATCGGAGAAAACGGTTAGGAGCGGGAAAATGAGCTCTGGCGATTTTTGAATCTGAACTAGGGTTTCTGGATTTTCAAAAAATCTTTGGCTTCTGCTGACTTACAGAGGTGTCTTTGGGGTACGGTGGTTCTGAAGGTTCGATCGGTGCCCCGGGAGGGGTCCAATGGGGACTCCTCCAGGGAAGTACTAGCTCTTATGTTGATTTGTTTAAAGAAGATTCTCCTTTGAAGAATTTCGAAGCCCAAAAGATGGCATATAAAAAGCTCTTCACGAGTCCTTGGGAATAGTCCTTCGACACGGCATGTGAATGGTTGTTTACCGTGAGGCGAATCCGGGCCAAAAATCGTCATTGATCCCGAGCATGGTTGAGGAGTCTGTCCTCTATAGAGCTAGACATGATTTAATCTGCAAGTTCATGGGTATTCGCCCTTCCCTGAGATTTTTGCATTCTTGGATCCGCCAGAACTAGGAGCCCCATGGTGAGTTTTCATTGTGGTTTATTAGTAATGGTTATTTTATTGTCAGCTTCTTGGCTCTGGCCGATAGAAATAAGGCTTTTGAGTCGGAGAAGAAAAACCATGGCCCGACAGGGCCATTTGTTCAACCCTGGAGGGTAGGATTCGATCCTCGTGTTGAACCTACTGCTATCCCAGTGTGGATTCAATTATACGCTCTTCCAATGGAATTACGGGGTGAGCGAGGTATTGGCAATTATTGGTAATTCGATTGGTAGACATCTGGGTGTTGCCAGAGATACTATTGAAGGGAGCATGGCGGTGTATGCTCGAATATGTGTGGAGATGAATCTGAGCCAGCCTTTGTCGGCAGAGTTGGAAATTGAACTGGATATGTCAAAGGCTTATGATAGGGTTGAATGGAGCCTCCTGGCTAAAATGATGGCAGCCTTCGGCTTCTCTCAGGGCTGGATTGAGTGGATTATGAGTCGTGTCTCTTCCCCGACTTACTCTGTACTTATCAAGGGCCTTCCTTCGCAACCTTTTGGAGCTTCTCGGAGTGCTGCGCCGGGGGGATCCCTGTTCCCCTTATCTTTTTCTCATTACGGTCGAAGGTCTTGGCGGACTTTTCTCGAGAGAAGACAACAAGGCGGATTATTGGGTATTAGGGTGGGGGATGAAGTTGTATCACACTGCCAGTTTGTGGATGATACTGGTTTGATGGGAGTAGCCAACATCAGGGAAGCTAGAACGATTAGGGATACTCTTAATGTCTATCTCAGGGCTACTCAACAGGTCATTAATGACAAGAAATCCAAAGTGGTTTTTTTTAATCTTGAGCAAAGGCTTCAGAACAAAATTTTAGAAATCCTGGGATTCACTAGGACTTCTCTCCCTGTGGTTTACTTGGGTATCCCCTTGCACTTCAAGAGGCTGAAATTAGACACTTGGAGGAATATGTTGGAGTGTATCAAAGACAAAATTAATCACTTGGTCTCATAAGTGGTCAAGTTATTGTGGCGGATTAACGTTCTTACGATCAGTCATTCAAGCCATGCCAATCTACAAATTTTCTATCCTGGCTGCCCCGCTTACAATATGGAAAGAGTTGGACAGGATGGCTAGGAATTTTTGGTGGGAAGGAGCTAACGAAAAAAGAAAATGGGCCTTAGTGGGTTGGGATAAAGTCACTCGGCCCAAGGTAAAAGGTGAGGTCGGGACCGAGAGGATCCAAGTTAAATAATCAAGCCTTGGGCTGGAAAGTTGTCTTGGAGGTGGATTTCCCAACCAACTTCCTAATTCGATGAGAATTCTAACGAGTAAATATTTGGGTCAAGTTAACCCCAATGAGGTGGGCCGTTTCCCTCCGGGTGAGTCTTTGGATCCTTAGTGTGGTAGGCTCTCAAGCTAGGATCTCAGGTTATTAAAGATCAACTGTTTTGGAAAGTGGGGAGAGGGGAGAAGGCCCGTTTTTGGACTGATTCTTGGGATCAGTACCCGCCCATCATTGTAGAATTCCCTGAGAAATCATGGGTTGGGTCCAATTTGAAAGTTATTTCAATACTTCTCAGTTGGGGGAGTATAGGTTTAAGAAATTTAAGAGGTTGGAGGAGTGGCCAATTCCAATCCCCCCGGAGTTGGCACCCATCTTAACCAAAATCTTGCCAGAAAGGTTTCTCACAAGGAGAGACGAGGAGGATGAATTAGCTTGGGGCTATGGGAGCCTTGGTGTTTATACAGTGAAGGACGGATATGACAAGATCCTCCCAGACCCTCCCCCCATTCTTTTTCGGTTGAATATTGGAGAAAGATTTGGCACTCTAAGGGCTGGCCGAAAGTAAACTTTTTTGCTTGGTAGTTTATGCACAATGGTATTCTCACTTTTGACAATCTCAGATGTAGAGGAATCATCGGCCCTTCTCAATGTATTTTATGCCATAAGAACGAAGAAACAGCTGATCACCTGATGTTTGAGTGCCCTTTCATGCGTCAGATTTGGAAGCGCTGGCTCTCTCATTATAAAATCCAGGTTAATGGTGACATGAATCGGACTAATATTTGGGAAAGATGGAAGCGGGGTAGATTTACATCCAAAGCTCTTCAAATTGGGTGGGAGCTTGGTTTATACTTCATTTGGTGGCAAGTGTGGTTGGAGAGAAACGCTAGAATTTTTAGAGAAACCTTTTCCTCGCTAGATGGAGTTTGGCAGGTCATTTGGAGCAAAGTCACCGAAACTGTTGTCGTCTATGCTAAAGAGGAAACTCAGGTTGTTCCTGGGCCATTGGAAGAGGGAGTTGACAAGCGAGAGGGACAGAACAGAACCAGTTGGAAATCACCCCCAGAAGGTTGGATTAAAATCAATACTGATGGTGCTGCAAAGGGCAATCCGGGTAGCGTCGGTATTAGCATGGTCTGTTAAAATCATGAGGGATCAGTGCTTTATTGGGAACTACAGGGTTTGGGTAGAGCCACAAATAATGATGCAGAAGCCATTGCTATCAAATCTGCCTTTATTTGGGCAGTTACTCAGGGTCACAGGAGGATAATTCTTGAATCCGATTCTCAAATTCTGATTGGAGCTCTAGGCTGCACGAGGAACTTTTCGTTGAACGCTTGGAGGTTGAGGATTCCGGTCTCTCAAATCAAGAAATTATGGAGGGAATTAGATGATGTGATTCCAGTATATGTGAGCAGAGATTTAAACAAAGCGGCTGATTTCCTAGCTAAGATGGGTGCTGCAAAAGAGGTAGGGGTGTAGCTGCACAGTGACATGCCTATTGAAGATGAGGTGATTAGGCAGGGCCTTGAAAGATCCTTGAGACAATGATCCTTGAAAAAGCTAAGTGTGGTTTTTGTCGCGATTTCACGACCTATTGCGCCATCGCGGCCATTGGCGGAAAGCTGTCACGATATCGCGACATGTTGTGTCGTCGCGACTGCTGGAGAAAAGTTGTCACGATATCGCGACATGTTGCGCTGTCGCGGTCGATGTGGGAAATTTGTCGCGATATCGCGACATGTTGCGCCATTGCGGCCGTCGAGGAAAAGTTGTCGTGATATCGCGACATGTTGCGCCGTCGCGGCCAAAGGAGGAAAGTTGTCGCGATATCGCGACATGTTGCACCGTCGCTGCCGTCGAGGGAAAGTTGTCACGATATCGCGACATGTTGCGTTGTCGCGACCGATGTGGGAAAGTTGTCACGATATCGCGACATGTTGCGCCGTCGCTGCCGCCGAGGAAAAGTTGTCGCGATTTCGCGACATGTTGTGCTTCGTCGCGGCCAAGGGAGGAAAGTTGTCGCGATATCGCGACATGTTGCATCGTCGCTGTCGCCGAGGGGAAGTTGTCGCGATTTCGCGACATGTTGCACCGTTGCGGCCAAGGGAGGAAAGTTGTCGCGATTTCGCGACATGTTGGGCCGTTGCTGCCGCCGAGAGAAAGTTGTCGCAATATCGCGACATGTTGCGTCGACGCGGCCAAGGGAGGAAAATTGTCGCGATATCGCGACATGTTGCGCCGGCGCGGCCAAGGGAGGAAAATTGTCGCTATATCACGACATGTTGCACCGTCACGGCCAAGGGAGGAATGTTGTCGCGATTTCGCAACGTGTTGCGTCGTTGTGGCTGCTGGTGGTTTTTTTTCGCGATATCGCGACATGTTGCTCCGTCGCGGCCAAGGATGGATTTGTGTCGCGATTTCGCGACAGGTTGACTTTTTTGCAGTCAGAGGTGTCTTGTGTCGTGATTTCGCGAGTTGGAGCTTTTTTGCGGACAAAGGTGAAGTTGGTGTTTGCTGCGTGTTTTCGCGATAAGTTGTTGTAACAGACCTATCAGCTCTCTCAGCTAGCTTGGTATTGGTTCAAGAGATTTGGATGTAATGCAAATCTTCCTCTTCTCTTGTAATCATGTGCTTTCATTGTTTTCGGTTGGGATGTATCTTATCCCAATTGTAACTGATCAATGTTTTAATACAAGTTTTTTTCAATTTTTTCAAAAAAAACAAATAGAACTCAAATCAAACTACTATCTTTACCATTCATCAAAATAAGATAATTTTTACTGATACTTTGTTTTTAATGTATATATGAACTAATGGTATGAAGGTATGGTTTACTTAGTATATAGTTATCCTGGATTGGTGGTATACAACCTTATTGCAAAAACCGTTAAATCACTAAATGATGAGGTGGCGTGCAATTTATTTGATTATTTATTAAAATAAGGAGGAAATATGGGTAGTGGATAAACCTTGTGCAGACAAGGGAAGCGTAGAGGAAAGCAGGCATGGCGAGAATGGAGTGTCTGGCAGGGGAACGTGCCATTACCATGGTAAGGGTAAGGCCTACCTCTAGGGCTAGGGCTATGGCAATGTCTATCTCTATGTGTTCACCCCTCTCAGTATCAGTTACAGCAACACGCACACCTAAAGTAGTGCAAATGGTTGAAAGCGCCACCACCAGTGGCAGTAGCGCACCACTACTATTGCTTTTCCCTATAACAACAAAGGCAAAGGCAAAGGCAAGAGAGCTTTGTTTCTGAGATTGAGAGCTGCAGCAACACCTGTGGCCGTGGAGGAACAACAGGAGGCAAGTGAAAGCAGGCTTGTGCCTTGACTGAAAGAAATGTACTTGCAAGAGGTGGTTTCTAAACTCAAACAAGAATTCAAGTATAGGAACCCGCATGAGATACCTAGGGTGGAAAAGGTAGTGGTAAACTATGGGATAGGGGATGCAGCGCAGAATGCAAAGGTGCTAGAGTCGGCCATTAAACATATTTCTCTTATCACAGGGCAGAGGCCCGTGAAAATGGGAGCGAAAAGGGCCATTGCCGCTTTCAAGATCAGAAAGGGCTCTCCCATTGGGCTTGCCATCACCCTCCCAGGACATGTAAGTACAACTCCACCTCTGCTCATTTACATAGATTTCTATAACCGTAAAACTTAGCTTCTACTTCGGATTCTCATGGTCAAAATTTTTGCGAAATAACGAATCCCATTTCTTTTTAAAGCAAGACTATGGAATCAACCAAATGATCAGTTTTTATTGTCGTATTGAAACGGTGTCCTTCATATACAGTGGACATGCGGAAAATTAATTTCCCAAATATGACCGTATTATGCTTCGGACTTCGTCAATAGCCATGCATGGAACACACACAAAGTGATCACAAAGTCAACTGATCCCGTAGAGGAATCTCTTTTTAAGAGAGCATAAAGAGATGAAACACAATAATACATGTTAGGACTTATAACAAGGTAAGGTATTTGTATGGATTTATGGATGTATGTGTATGTTTGCTTCTCTTTAAGGAGAGATAAATATGTGCTTCACAATCATTATTATCTTTATTATTTCTAATATCGGTACAATACCGTATGGAAGTGTTGATTTTCGAATGTCCAATGGTGTGTGGGGAACCATAGTCACAAAGTTTCAAAATTTTGGTAAGGTCAAAGAAGACAAAATGGTTGCCAAGTTTCCAATTTCAAAAAGGCTCATAAAATTGTTATAAATCAAACAACATAAAATAGGTAGGCATGATCACGGAATTGAAGTGAGAAAAATGATGTGGTTCCTATATTTAGTGTCTATGAGAAATTTTGAATTTTACATGGCAAATTATCATACAGAAATTCGAAGAGTTGGATTGGCTCCTGAATCTCCATTGTCTACGCTCTAACTTTGGGAATTTCAACATGTTAAAAATTAAAATATACTATGTGATTGATTTCGTGGTGGATTCGATTAGTGTTAACATCCTGGTCCATTACATGTGCACTACCATTTCAGTGACCTAGTTTCTTAGCGTATATTTTCATCATGATTTTCAATGCATTTAGGTTAATGAGAAGTTAGACATGAGAGATGTCATGCTTGTGCCCTGAAAAAAAAGCAGTTTGCAGAGTAAATACGAGGGTTGAAGCCATTCAAAAATCGAGGAGGATTCGGTTCCTTACATCCATCCATCTAATAAAATGCTTTAAACTTCATATAATCCTGGTTTTTCAAGATTAACCGGTGATTGTAACGTTAGTAATCTTTTATTAAAACATAGGCATTTGTAATTTGATTATCTTCCCATGCACCCACCGTTAGATCAAATAACGGTTGTGCGCGTCCATTGAATTCTCCATATGTGCGTTAAGGTTAACTGAAAAGAAATGGGGTCATTAACAAATGTATTAGACACATGTTAATCTTGATTATGTATGGATATTAGCATTTAATTAAACAAATTAACTAATCTCTCGACAAAAACTTAAGTAATTTACCTTCGGACGCTTTAAGAAAGCACAGTCATCGGATTTGGTGGGATGAGTGCTATCGTTGAGATCTTCCAAGTTGTACGCTATTTATCCCAAGGGGAAAATGAACCCACACTTTAGAACCTTGCTAATCATAGTTATATTTGCTTAATTGTGCTTTGACCAACGTTCCACAAATAATTGACTTGTTAATATCCGACCACTTCGAAAAAGCGTTGTCGTTAGATTTGATGACGGTCACACGCTGTCATTCAAATATGTGAGGTGCGAGACATTTAACCACCACTTTGATGTAAGCCTTAATGGTCGACCAACTTGTTGTGAGCGTTGTCATCGGATCAACTGATGATTGAGCGCAATTGTTGATTTCTCTCGATTTGTAAGATCATTAACCAAAGGGTCACATACCCTTAACTTTAAAACATTTTTATTATAATCGTTGACTACCGGAGGGGGAAAGATTAACAACATATTAAGACCCTTATTTAATCACGCTTATCAGGAATTAACGTGTTTTAATTACAAATTAATTATTGGGCATTTAAAATCTTCCAATGGTAATGATTGGTTACTCTGAGTTGAGCGTGACCATAGAATCTCATCACAATCATGCGTTGTCGCTCAGATCTGGGAAGATGCATGCTAGTTAACATCAATATTTTTAATGTGGTTAATTTTAATCCCAAATTTAATAATTTGATTATTAATATTAAGCTCTGTATTATCCATTAATAAAGCTTTGTGATTAACCTTGATTACTCTTGATGATGCGCATCCGTTGGATTTAGATGGGAATGGGTGCTACCCTTAGATTCTTTGAACTTACCCAATGTTTAATTTGAAAGGGGCACATGACCCTTGATTATATTAATGCTAAAACTTAGGTTATGACCAATGTTAACTTTAGCTTTTAAATGTTGGATAAATTAGATGGCATGCTTTCATCGGATTAAACATGGATCGGGCGTTGTTGTCTAGATCTACGAAGTTGCTCGATACTTAACCAAAGAGGGCGCATGACCCCTACTTCGAGGTTATTAAAATTAACAGCCTTAGACCTTAGGTTATACAATTTTTACCATGGCATTGTTTGACTTAAACCTGGATTTGATTATGAGTGTGCGTTCGTCCAGATCAAAGAAGCTGCAAGATTATTATCATGAAGGGGGTGCATACCCTCATTTGCACGTTTGATTTTAATCTAAACCTTAGGATTATTTCTTTTTACTTAGGACCCTACGTTTCGATTAATCTTATGGACTAGGGAGAGCTCTTTAGTGGACGTTTAATTTCTTCGAATTTTAAGCTTTTTAATTATTGGATAACGTCACCGGTTACTTTATTAACAGCTAAAAGGCATTTAACTCGACGACTAAGGTTATGGCTTTAATTTTTATTTAGACAAAAGTTTTTAAAACAGCTCTTTAAGGATCAAAAATTAAAAACAAATTCTTCATAAGTGAATGTAACAGAGACCTACAAATTTGGGCGAAGGCTTTGAAAATTAAAAAAAAATCAAATTTGGGGGTATCTGATGTTGAGTCAATTTTATCTCCAACAGGGCCCTAGCCTCAGTAAAATTAATGGTTTGGTAACCAAGGTTCTCAACAAAGGCAAGAACTATCTCTCCATTGGAGTTTCTAACCACTCCTCCAGCTCCAGCCATTCCCAGATTGCCTTTGGATGTTCCTTCAAAATTTAGTTTAAACCAATCCAAAGGTAGAGGGCTCCATTTGATGTGCAATCTAATCGAGCTAGTAGGAGGACCTACGACATCTGTGGGTAAACCAAAGTAGAATAGAAAATATTCAGAGGGAGGAACATTATAAGGGGAGAGATATGATGGAAACATTTTCAACCAAGGTATTAAGGATTCAAAGGCCCATGGGGGAGGATTTTGAAGAGTAGTATTTAAAGGCCCTATTGTTCCTTTCTTTCCACACTCTCCAAAAGAAATGAGGGAGACAAAGCTTCCATAAGATATGACATTTAGGGCCAAGGAAGGGAGAGAATGACCACTGCTCAAAAATATCCTTCAAGGAATTCGGAACCACCCAACTAACACCCAAGGTTGAAAGAAGAAAGGAAAGGATATCCAAGGAGGAGCACTCTAAAAGGAGATGTTGAGTATTTTCCTCATGATCCCCACACATATAACATCGGTTAGGGATGATCATACCTCTTTTCATGAGATTTTCCAAAGAAAGAATTTTGTTCTACAGGGTAAGCCAAAGAAAAAAATTAACTTGAGATGTAAGAGCCTTGGACCAGACCTAACTCTAGAGGAACCAAGAGGTATTCTCATTAGCATCAAGAAAGTAGGACGACTTCACTGAAAATGAGCCATTCTCTTATTTTTTCCAAATTAACGAGTCCATACAAAGAAAGTTCCTAAAAACTTGAGATTTTAAGGCAAGATCTAAGGCCTTGAATGGAATTTCCACTCCTTGAGCTAGGACATACCTTAGAATATCTTTTCATTTCTTAATACTTTCGACTTCGTCAATATAGTCTATCACTTTAGGACCAAAGCACTAAGAAAATATGGGACTTAAAATAGCAAAGGAAGAGATATTTATGAGGGGTACATCCTCAAGCCAACGTCTTCCCAAAATTCAATGGTCTATCCATTACTTAATATCCATTTGAGGCCCTTTTGAATTTTTTTTTAGTTTTAACTATGCTATTCCAAATGGCCAAGCCATGAAGGGGATTTTCATCTTCCATGAATTTTAATCCTTTGTTCAAGTGTTTAGTTGAAATAATTTGGGCCCATCCATTATTTTCTTGTGAAACTAATCTTTAGCTCTACTTTGCTAGTAAAGCTTTATTCATATGCTTTACCTTCCTCAACCCAAGGCCTCCTATGCTTTTCTTGGAGCACACCTGATCCCATGAGATAAGATGCAATCTATTTTTATCCTATACCCGTGATCAAAGAATTTTTTTTTTGGAATTGTTCTAGTTTTTGGGCTACTTTCCTTGGAATTTTAAAAATAGAAATAAAATACACCGACAACCTTTGAATGGTAGATTTGACTAGTTAAACCTTGTATGTATGACTTAGAAATGCACCTTCCATCCCACCAACTTTTTTTGCACCCTTTCCAACAATGGGTTCCAAAGGTCCTCTTTGATCCTTCCTTTGAACATAGGCAACCCTAAATAGATATATGAGAATTCAATGATGGTACATCCCAAAATTCTAGCAATAGCTCTTTGCCTAAAAGGAGGGGTGTTTAGGAAAAATAACTTGCTTTTTAGAAAGTTAATATACTGCCCAACAACTAGCTCATAGTCCTTCAAAATTATTTTGATTTCCTTAGCTTGGGGGATGGAGGAGGTAGAGAGGAGAGTATCATTGTCAAATTATTTGTGGGTAATTAGCTTAATAAGAGAAGTAGTTTTAATGCCTTCAATGGATTTGGAGATGGCTTCAACTTTTAAAGCTCTCCCAAGGGCTTTGACAAGGATAATGAACTAGCAAGGGGAAAGAGGCTCACCCTACCTAAGACCTATGGCATTTCTAAAATAGCCTACAACCTCACCATTAACGATGATTGAGAACATAGGGGTAGAGAAGCATTGCTTAATCAAAGAGATTCATCTATAATGAAAATAAAATTTGAGCAAAATATTTTTCTAGAAAACCCTAGGAGTCTTTGTTATAGGCTTTGCTCATGTCAAGCTTGAGAAACATATATGCTTTGCCACTCTTATCAACTGAATGAATAATTTCATGAACTTTTATGATTTCATCCAAGATTTATCTTCTAGGAACAAATCCCTCATGATTTGGATCAATGATTTTGGGAAGAATCTGTTTGATCCTGTTAACTAGAACTTTGACCAAAATTTTATAAATTATATTGCATAGGCTGATAGGTCTAAATTCTTTGAGCTTCTTAGCACCAATACTCTTGGGAACTAGGACAAGGAACGTAGATTTAATTTTTTTAGGGAGGAAGTAGGATCTTTGAACATCAAAAATAGCTTCAATGACTTCAACTCCTATAATGTGCCAAAACTTAAAAAAAATATATAGCAGGATAGCTATTCGGGCCCAACACATTTTATCCAACCATAGATAAAATAGCTCTCTTGATTTCATTCGGCTTAAAGGTGGATATCAGAGTGGAATTCATTTCATCATAAATGAGGTTAGAATGTTTTCCAATAGTATTTTTTCCACATAAGTGTCTCTTTGACTCTTGGATCCTAGAAGATATTCAAAGAAATTCACTGCTTCAAATTTGATTTCCTTCGGATCCACCAATCTAGACCCATCCTCTTTGATAATTTATCTATTTTTTTATGACTCCTATGTTTTAGGGTAGTGATATGAGAACATTTTGTATTGAGATCACCATTTTTTAGCCAAATCACCCTTGATCTCTGCCTCCATAAATACTCTTATCTTATCAAGGTATTATGGAATTCTGAGAGCAAATATTTCTCCTTGCTTTTAAGATCCTCATGACATAGGCCTAATTTTTATGCATACTCAATTTCCTTAAACTGTTATTTTAAATCCTTCTTTTTTGGAAAAGGTGGTCAGAATTTGATTTATTCCAAGCCTTGAGATTGACCTTTACAAACTTGAGCTTTTTAGTGAGTTGAGAAATTAGGAGGCCTAAGAATCTTTTAGACCACCATTTTGCTATTTTAGGATCTAGCTCACTATGATGGGTCCACATGGATTTGAATCTGAAGGATCATTTCAAATCTGTATTACCCAAAAGAATTTATAGCACTAATGGGTTGTGGTCTGACCCAATTTTAGGGAGGGGACTTAGGGAAGATTTTCCTAGCAAAATCTAGATTACCCTTTGATATCAAAATATTTTCAAGTCTTATTTAAATTGATTGAGAACCAAATCTTCTATTTCTCCATGTATATTTGTCGCCCCACAGTTCAAGGTCTAACAACTCAAAATTATTAACAAAATTGGAGAAATACTCCATTATTTTAGACATTAAAGATTTATTACCTTTTTATCTGAAGGGTATAATAAGGTATTGAAATCCCCTACAAGCATCAAGTACTCATTCAAGCATCTAGACAAGAATCTAGCCAAGAATTAACACAGATTGCTTCTTTTAGACACTAATTTAGGGGCATAGATGTAAAAAAGAACCCATATTCGATTGGATATTTTATAGGAAAAAAGAATATTTGTGATCTGTCTGGAAGAGGAAATAAAAAAGCCATCAACTCTTGATGGGTCCCATAAACATAGAAGTCCCTTAGAACAACCTTGAGTATAACTTGCATTAAAACTCGCTTCTTTTCATAAAGAGTTATTTATCCTAAATAAATTGCTCTCACCCAAATTAGTTTATTGAAGGAGAAGAATCTAGGGAGATAAGTCCTTTCTCAAAGAGGAAACTAGTCTTTGTTTGGTGAGACCATTGAGACCTTGCACATTCCATGAAATAACTTTCATTTATGGGATTTGGAATGTTTCTTGCCACCACTAGCTTTATCTGGAATATGAGTCCTTAAATTTGAAGTAGGTGATGAAGTTTTCTTTGCATGAACCAAACTACCCTCAAGCTTCAAAACCACTTGAGATCCATTAGCAATGTTTGTCTTTGTAGCACATTTTCTAAGGTCTTTTATTAGGGTTTTCTAATTTTTTTGTCAACTCCAACATCCACTCTCCCTTTCTTCTAAGTTATGATTGTAGTTCGATGGGTCACAAATCCACTTCCCATGGATCTTTTCCCTTTGGAGGGGGGACTTAAATCCGTTAATAATATCTTGTTGAGGATACAAGATCTTTTGAAGCATTACTAGTCCTTTTGGAGGGAGAATGTTGCTCTGGGGTAACTGTCATGCCAGCAAGGAAAGAGAAACCCAAAAAGAGGGAACTAGAATTGACCCTAGAAGATTTAGGGGGCTCATTCATTTCTTGCAAAGATACTAAATCTAAGGGTAAGCATTCAAAGGAATTACCTTTTAGGGAACTATTTAAGAGATAATTGAAACCAAACTTCGGGATACATACCTGTATCATAGGGCTTTGAAGAGCCTCTATTTATTTAGCCATGGGGACCACTTCACTTTGATGGTAGTTGTTAGTTGGAATGCCAGAGGAAGTTTTAGTGAGCTCATGGTTAGCTATAACCTTCCTTTTCTTTTCCACCTAAACTTTGTTGGATTGAGAATTCTTTTCTAGGTACCCACTAAGAACGTGACCATTTTTTTTACATCATGGACAAAACATTAGTTCTTTCTCATAATCAATGTATTGGATCCTAGAGCCATAGTCATAGATGAGTTCAATTGAGTCAAGGAGGTCCACATAAAGGTCAACTTAACACACATCCTAGGTAGACCATGCACAAATTGGCTCTAGTAGCAACATTAATTACAACCAGCTCATCGAACTTAGTAATATGCTTTAGGATATCTTCATGTCATAATTGGAAGGGGAGGCTAGGAATCCTAACTCAAATCCTTCCCCCATTGTATAAGAAACATACTGCTTTTCCCAAGCAACTAGGGTCTGCCCCCAAAAATTTTCTTCATGTCTTCTTATAGAAGCTTGATTAGGAAGAATCCTTTAGGTAAGGCCACAATTTCCATTATACCTCTAGGAGACCACTTTGAGGAGGCCCATTTTTTAAAGGCATCAATATCCATATGAGCTCCTAAGAACTTGCCTACCAAGTTACAAGCACCCTCTTCAACATTAAGATCCATCAAGTCCTGGCTCCTAAGAACTTTCCTACCAAGTTACAAGCACCCTCTTCAACATTAAGATCCATCAAATCTTGGGGCACTCTCAAATATCTCTCAAAAGGAATAAGGTCGAAAAGACCAACATGAGGGGTCAATTTGTTTGAATATTTAGACATGATATGCGTAAAGGACCCCACTCTTGGGTTGAAAGGGAAAAAGCAACCCATTGATCCCAAGGGGGCTCCACATCTCCAGGCAAGTCTAGAGGATCCCCAAGTGGCCCTTGAGAATCTCTCGAAGGGGGTAAAGAAGGACAAAAAACCTCTAAAATCTCCACCTAACCATAATCACCACCGCTAGCACATTTCCCAATCACCACCTTGCCTAGCACCTACTTCTTGCTCTCGAGCATTTTCAAAAACCTACACCTACTTCCCTAGGGTTTCAAAGTTCTTTATATATGTATTGACCTTCAAAATAATTGTACATTATAAACAACAAAACAATCCTAAAGCCTTGAAAATTAAAAAGGCAATAAAATTTTTAACCAAAATATTCTACGATAATAGGAGATTGATGTTCTTCATAATAAACTACTATAAGTTTTTCGCAGGACTGCCCAAACTATCGAACTTGTTTTGGCCATATCTCACTCATCCGGACTCGGATTGAGATGAAATTTTGAGGGTAGATGGCTGAAAAACCCTAGAACGTCTCCACCAATTTTCATATCATTTGGAGCAACACAGATCCTAGCCCATCCCTATGTGTGAACGAGATATTTGGCAAGCGACTATGCGAGGGTTTCATCTGGGTTGAGTGCAAGCGGCTCGAGAGGTTGGTTTTAGGGCCTTCGGGCCCTAGCGGCCAATATTTTTGTGGTTTATGCTCAATATTTTAGTAGGAAATGTTGCAGGGGATCAAAGATGGGTTAGAAATTTGTCTTTCAATAGATCATATTGTGAACTTGAGTGACAACGACTTCCAATTTTCTGCACAAAAGAAAAGTGAAAACCATACCTTTCCACGGCATCTAGGGCAAGGATTAAAGAGATCACGAAAAAAGTTTCAAGTAGTTGATAAAAAAATGGCTCATATCTCAAGTGAATCTGGTGCTAAGGTGCACCCACAAAATAATTCTACTATGAAAACCCCTGTCAAGGGTAAGAATTTTGAAGACTCAGTCCCAAAAATGAATTTTAGGGATGCCCTTCGTGGTGGACAACCTCAACCCAATGCTAATATCAATCTTAGGGCTTCCCATAAACCTCTAAGAATGCCTAAGATTGATCCAAGGAAAATGGAGTCAAGATGTCTTAAAGCAGCTGATGGAACTCCTATTGTTAAGCTTGATATGGGTAACATTCAGACTGGCATTGAAGATTTGGAAAAAAGAGGACTAATTTTTTGGTTCGTGGGTTTTCGTCCGAGTCTATCTGCTTTCAAAGTCTAGGCTGCAAAAAGTTGGAAAACTAAAGGTGAGTTACAAATCTCTATTTATCCAAATGGTTATTTTCTTGTTTTATTTTCTAATAATGAAGATAGAGAGAAAACTTTTCAAGGGGGTCCTTGGTTTTTTGGAAGGGCGGGGCTTTTCATGAAGCCCTGGCATACTAAATTTAAAGTCGAAGAAGAGATGCCTTCTATAGCTCCCGTGTGGGTTAGACTCTTTGGCCTCCCTATTGAATTTTGGAATCCTACTATTTTTTCTTCAATTGGAAACTCTTTAGGAACTTTTATGATGACTACTGATTGTACTCAAAATTTTGAACATATTATTTATGCTCGGATTTGTGTTTTAATGGATTTTGACAAACCCCTACCTAAAAATATCACATTACAATTTGGGGAAGACACTTGGGAGCAAGTAGTGGACTATGAGAACATTCCTTTTCGTTGTAGAATTTGCCATGAATATGGTCATTTGGCCAGTGCTTTCCCAAATAAAATTCATGATCAAAAGAAAGAAGATATAAACTCAATAGGTTTCCAAATACCTAAGAAGAAGAACACTCAAAAAAAACCGAGTTATGAAGGATCAATCAAAGTCATTTGCTAATATGTTTGAAATCCTTTCCACAAATGATGTCCCAAGTGAGGAAGAGGAAATAATGGAAACTAAAATCTTAGAAACACAATTTAAATATGAAGGAAAGAACTCAGAGACAAACCAACAAATCAAAGGTTTTCAACAAAAAAAAAGGGAGAAAATTTACACAAGAAAAACAATATTTCAAATGTCAAAACTTCAAATAATGTGAGGTCCCAATATAGACTCCGTTGAACCATCTAGTAAAATTTTGGCTATGTACGAGCATTCTTCAAGGTTAGAAGCCATCTCAGATTCAATTGGAATAAGTCAAGAAACAGGGAAAAAAAATTGAAGATGGATTCTAATCAAAAAGTAGGTCGCAAGACCAATCAATATCATATGGTAAAAGAAGGTGAAAAGCTTGTAGAGGAAGGTAAGATTAATGCCCTTCCCAAATTTTTTAGCCCTGGTATTAATGAAGATCATCACTTGGAATATTAGAGGACTCAAAGGGAGTCTTTCAAAACAAAATGAAATTAGAAGAATGATTCGGATAAATCATCCACATCTTGTTTTCCTTCAAGAAACAAAGATGTCAATGGAGGATATGGACTCAATTGCCAATAAAATTTGGCCAGCTAGAAAAGTGGTTTCCCTCAGTTCCCAAGGGACTTCGGGTGGCATTACTTGTCTTTGGGACCCAAAAGAGGTAGTTATTCACCATATGGTTGGCAGTTGGGGTTTGTTGGCTATAGCTATTCAAAGTAGACATTCCAACCAAATTATGCTCTGCATTACTTGTTTATACTCTGACTTATTTGGAGGAAAAAAGAAGACAATGGAAGGATATTACTCATATTATCTCTCATTTTCCAGAAGCTTGGATCTTGATCGGAGGAGATTTCAATACCATCCTCTCTCTGGATGAGAAAATGGGGGAAATAGAAATTTGAACAAAAGCACTGACCTCATGAGCGAATATATTGCAAACCTCCATCTTGTGGATATCCAACCAGATAATGGCCTTATAACTTGGTCTAACATAAGGCAAGGCTTAGCTTGTATAATGGAGAGATTGGATAGGTTTTTGCTCTCTGAAAATTTCTTAATCCATGGTCACATTCCTAAAGTGAAGACTCTTAATAATGTTGGTTTGGATCATTGGCCAGTCATGGTGGAAATGTGGAAAACCAATGTGAGTTTCTCTTCTTCTTTTTTTCAATTAATGTGGCTTAGAGACATTTCCTTCAGACCTCGTGTGCAACAATGGTGGAAGGAAGGTAAACCTAGGCATGGGACTAAGATGTTCTATTTTGCCAAAAGACTGCAATACATTAAATCCAAAATCAAGACTTGGAGCTGGAAAGAGTTTGGGGATGTTCATAAAAAAAACATGAAGTTATTGCTCATCTTGAAAATTTGAATAAAAAAATCCATTTAGATGGCCTCACAGAGAAGAGAAGTGCAGATGAAATTAAACTCACAACTCAGTTAGAGGAATGGGAAAAAAGAGAAGAAATCTTATGGAAGCAAAAATCTAGAATTCAATGGCTCAAAGAAGGAGATCGAAACACAAATTTCTTCAAATCTCTTCTAGCTCAAAGATCTCACAACTTTATTTCTTCCTTAAAATCAGATTTTGGAGATGTTGTTTATACTTGGGATGGCATGAACTCTATTGTTGTTGATTACTTTTCCAATATTTTTGTTGCTACTCCTCTTGACTCAGCTTCACAACAAAATGTTCTTCAAGCAATCCCTTCTCTTATCACTTCTGAGGAGAACTCTATTTTGACTTCTCCTATTACTATCAATGAGCTTCAACAAGTAGTTTTTAAAATGCAAAAAGGGAAAACCCTAGGTCCTGATGGTTTTCCCATTGAGTTCTACCAAGAGTTATGGGATATCCTTCATGTTGATTTATTAGAGGTGGTGGAAGAAGCCAGGAAATCCAAAGAAATTTTGAAGGTTATCAATAAAACTTATATTACTCTTGTTCCAAAAGCTCAAGAGGTTGATCATATCTCAGCTTTTAGACCTATTGCTTTATGTAATGTTCTTATCAAAATCATTACTAAAATCATGGCAGAAAGGTTGAAGCCTCTTTTGCATAAGATTATTTCCCCAGAGCAAGGGGGTTATGTGGAAGGACGTCAAATAGTAGATGAGATAGTTCTTGCTCAGGAAGCCATCCATTCCATGGATATGCAAAAATCTCCTTCCATGTTCATCCGGTTAGACTTATCCAAAGCTTATGACAGAGTGGATTGGCACTTCCTTATCAAAGTTTTGAGGCAATTTGGTTTCTCTAAGGATTGGATGGATTGTATTATGGGATGTATCTCTTCAGTTTCCTACTTAGTTCTTATCAATGGCAGGCCTTCTCAATCATTTCCCAGCTTCCAGAGGTATTAGGCAAGGTGACCCGCTATCCCCTTATTTATTCATCATTCTTGTTGAATTCTTGGGTAGGACTATAACCAAAAAGAGGGAAAACAAAACCCTTGAGGGAGTTACCATTGCTCATGGAGCTAGACCTATCTCTCATATTCAATTTGTGGATGACTCTACCCTTTTAGGTAAAGCTACAGTTAAGGAAGCTTCTAATATTAAGCAAATCATTAGCTATTTTTCTAAGGCTACTAGGCAGTTGATCAATGAAGATAAATCTAAAGTTATTTTCTTTCATCGCTCTGCTAGACAGAAATCCATGGTCTTGGATAAATTAAGATATAAGAAGACCTCTCTTCCAATCACTTATTTAGGTATTCCCATAAAAATTCAAAGGCAAAAAAATAAAGATTGGAATTTGGTGGAGAACAGATCTTACGTAACACAGAAAAACCAGAAAAACAAGAGCCCAAGATTTTGTATTCAATACTTAGGAAGATATTTTACAATATATAGCCAAACTGCCATTTGCCAACCCCCTCTCATTACAATCCATGGGTTTTTATTGAGGTCCCGATCCTCTGTGCTTTCCCACTTCCCACGATCTACAATTGCCACTTGGAACAATTCTGGAAAGTTGCATTGATGAGACTCTTGGTGAGGTGTGCGACTGGTTGCCATATCCAACAGAATCTTCTTCTCGATCTGCTGCTTGCTGTTAGTTGTTTTAAATGCGTCTTCCAGATATCCTGCGCGAGTGGCCAACATGCCCGTTGAAATCCTCCTTTGGAACTGTTGCTTCACTGCTTCTAACTTGCCATGCACGAAGGGACGTCTTTATGAAAGCTGGAAGTGCATGTCTTTCTGTTTGGTCGCGATATCGCGACATGTCGCGATATCGCGACCATTTTCCTCCTGCACCTTCTCTCTCCATTTTGGCCGTGATATCGTGACATGTCGCGATATCGCGCCATTTTTCTATCGGCCTCTGTTTTGTCGTTTCGGTCACGAAATCGTGACATGTCACGATTTCGTGACCTCTGGTCCCTGTGCCTTCGTTTCTCCTTTGGCGATCGTGATTTCGTGACCTTTGGTCTCCGTGCCTTCGTTTCTCCTTCGGCGGTCACGATTTCGCGACCTCTGGTCTCCGTGCCTTCGTTTCTCCTTCGGTGGTCACAATTTCGTGACCTCTGGTCTCCGTGCCTTCGTTTCTCCTTCGGCGGTCGCGATTTCGTGACCTCTGGTCTCTGTGCCTCCGGTTTCCTGCCTTGGGTCGCGATTTCGCGACATGTCGTGAAATCGCGACATTTTGTCCGCTGCTCCCCTATCTTCAGTTTTGGTCGCGATATCGTGACACATATTTTACTTGCAACACTTAGAAAAAATAACATTGCAACACTTAGAAAAAAAAATTACAACAAAAGTTTGGTTGATGCCCGATTGCTTTGCTGCCCTCGGATGCTCCTGCATCAGACACCCGGGGTGGATTGAGAAGTGATCCTCACTTCTGATCTTTGGGAGGAAGACCCAGGCGGTCAACCTCGGCTTTTGATAACCAAGTTGCATCTTCTATAGGTCTGCCTTTCCACTTGATCAAATACTCAGAATATTGTTTGTTCCTTGTGCTTCTGCCTTCACGAGTATCTAATATTTCCTCTATCTCTTCTTTGGTTGGGCTAGACGCTGGAATGTTCCACAATTCTGTGCTTGGTGCCTCTGTACTATCTCCTTCATGGTATTCTACTAAATCAGATATGTTAAAAATAGGTGAAATGTCAAGCCCACTTGGCAATTCCACTTCATATGCATTGCTTGAATCCCGTTTTTCCAGTATTTTGCATGGCCCAAACTTCTTCATCTTCAACTTGTTGTAAGTTTTGGTTGGAAATATTTCTTTTTTGAGATGGACCATGACTTCATCTCCCACTTCGAACTCTTTGAACCACCGCTTTTGGTCTGCTCTTGCTTTATACTGAGTATTCATTTTTGCAATTTGTTTCTTTACTTCTTCATGTAGGCTTCTCATCTGTTTTGCGAATTCCTCAGCCTCTGCACTGCACTTTTCTCCTTTATCTAATTTTCTCAGCTCAGAAATGTTTCTCGGACTGTTTCCATATATGATTTGGAATGGAGATTTGTTTGTACTCTTATTGACAGAATTGTTGTATGCAAATTCTGCCTACGGCAAAACCAAATCCCATCCCTTGGGTTTATCTGCTATCAAGCATCTTAGCAAATTACCTAGAACTTCTATTTACCACCTCTGTCTGTCCATCAGTTTGTGGGTGGTATGCAAAACTGAACTTCAGATCTGTCTTCGGCTTCTTCCACAATGTTCTCCAGAAATACCCAACAAACTTTGTATCTCTGTCAGAAACTATGCTTCTTGGTAGACCGTGAAGTCGTACCACTTCCTTGAAAAATAACCCTGCAATGTGAACTGCATCACTTGTCTTCTGCGAGGGAATAAAATGTGCCATTTTGGAGAATCGGTCAACCACCACAAATACAGAGTCATTTCCCCTCTGTGTTCTCGGCAATCCAAGAATAAAATCCATGCTTATGTCCTCCCATGGCCTCTCAGGTACAGGTAATGGCTGGTATAATCCTGTGTTTTGCCTTACGCCTTTTGCCATCTGGCATATTCTACAACTTTGCACAAACTTTCTCACATCTTGCTGAAGTTGCGGCCAGTAGTAATTTTCATTCACCAGGGCAATGGTCTTATCCCGACCAAAATGCCCAACCAGTCCTCCGCTATGCTTTTCCTTGATTAAGTTCTCCCGCATGGAACTCCTTGGAATGCATAATTTACTTCCCTTGAACAACATTCCATCTTGGATTAGGAAATCTAACCATTTTGTCCTATCCCACGATGAAGGTGCCAAGCAAGCCGTCCAGGCTGCTGCAAAATCAGGATCTTCAGGATAAAGACCCTTCAGTTCTTCGAATCCTACTACTTCCATTGTCATTTCAATCAGAAGATTCTGCCTTCTACTTAAAGCATCTGCAACTCTGTTTGATTTCCCGCTCCTGTGCTTCAACACAAAGGTATAGCTTTGGAGAAACTCAACCCACTTCATGTGCCTCTGATTCAGTTTTGTTTGGCTGTTGATGTCTTGCAATGCCTGATGATCGGTAAATAGAACAAACTCTTTTGGCAACAAGTAATGCCTCCACTTCTTCGAGCTCTGAACTATAGCATAAAATTCTTGGGGTCACTAAACCGAATACTTTTTTCGAGCATCATTGAGCTTTTCACTAAAATAAGCTACAAGTCTGCCTTCTTGGCTCAGTACAGCCCCTATTGCACTGCCACTGGCATCACAATCGACCTGAAATACTTTGTTAAAGTCTGGAAGTGCCAAAACAGGTTGTTATGTGACCTTTTTCTTTAATGCATCAAAGCTCCTTTCAGCCCCTAAGGTCCACTTGAACTCTTTCTTATCCCCTCTCATTGTTTCTGTGAGGGGTGCACAAATGCTGCTGAAGTTTCTTATAAACTTCCTATAAAAGCTGGCTAGACCATGAAATGATCTTACCTCTATTGTGCTTCTTGGGGTAGGCCATTCTATGATAGCCCTCACCTTCTCTGGGTCCATTTTTAGACCTTCTGCTGAGATTACAAATCCCAGGTATACTAACTCTTTCTTGACAAAATTACACTTTTTCAGATTTATTAATAACTGCTCCTCCCGCAGCTTTTCAAAAACCCTCTTGATGTGCATCAGGTGTTCCTCCAGGGTTCTGCTGAATATTAGTATATCATCTAAATAAACAATGACAAACTTTCCCAGAAACTCCTTCGAGTACCTCATTCATCAACCGCATGAAGGTACTTGGTGCATTGGACAGCCCAAATGGCATGACCAACCACTCATACAAGCCCTCTCTTGTCTTGAAGGCTGTCTTCCACTCATCTCCTTCCCCGACACGGATCCGGTGGTAACCACTCTTGAGGTCAATTTTGGTGAAGTACTTGGCTCCACTCAAACAGTCCATTATGTCATCCATCCTTGGCGGTGGAAATCTGTATTTTATTGTGATCTTGTTGATGGCTCGAGAGTCTGTGCACATTCTCCACTCTCCATCCTTCTTGGGTGCTAGTACTGCAGGTACTGCACACGGGCTAAGACTCTCCCTAATCAATCCCTTCTCCAGCAACTCCTGGACCTGCCTGTTTAGTTCTTCAGTTTCTACAGGTGTCATTCTATGTGCAGCCTTATTGGGCAAGCTTGACCCTAGCACCAAATCAATATGGTGACTGATTTTTCTTACTAGGGGTAAACCCTCAGGCACATTATCAGATATGATATCTGGAAATTCCTTCAACAACTCTTGGACTTCTATTGGGGCATCTTTGCATTCTGTATCCCTGACTCTAGGAACTAATGCATAACACATATGCTCATGCTTTAAATCATCTAAAAATTTTCTTCCGTCAACCAAGCAAATTCTTGCACTGCCACATACCTTTTCTTCCATCTCCTTCAAGGGCTTCAACTTATGACGCATTCCATTCTTGGTCACGAAATAGGTGTTGGCTCGGCCATCATGAACTGCACACTCGTCAAGCTGCCATGGCCTTCCCAACGACAAATGGCACGCATCCATGGGCGAGAATGTCGCACAGAACCTCATCACGGTAATTTCCAATACTGAATTTTACCAAGCATTGTTCATTGACCAAAACCTTATGGTCTTTCTGCAACCACGCGATCCGATATGGATGCGGGTGTTTCTTTCTCTCCAGTTGTAGCTTTGTAACCATTCCCTCTGAAACTAGGTTATTTGTGCTACCGTTGTCAATGATAATGTTGCAAATCTTACCCGCGCATTTACACCTTGTGCGGAATAAGCTTTTCCTCTGATCTGCAGCTCCCTCTTCATTCAACGGGACTCTCCTTGCAATCATTACTTCTCCTCTCTTGGCTTCTTCAGAATGCTCAGACCCGACATCTTCATCCACGACTGCTACTCTGGCATTTCCTTTCGGCCTTCGATTATTTCTTTCTCGTTGTTGTGGGCACTCATATTGGTGATGTCCCTCTTCCCCACACTGGAAGCAAGTCCCTCAAAATCTTCCTCTTCCTTGACCTCGTCCAGCTCTGCCTCTTCCCCCTCGGTAACCATTATTCTAATTACGGGGGCGGTCTGTATTTTCTCTCCTTTGTTCTTGATTGCTGCTACTTTCTCCATTTTTCTGAGATTCTTCATTTCTTCTTCCACTGTTCCTTCCATCGGTCCTTCCGCCACGACCTCTTCCTCTTTGCTTGTTTTCAAACCTCCTATTGAGCTTCTCTTCAACCTTTAAAGCAAATTGGTAAGCGTCCTCTATGGTGGTCATCCGGACTAGACTTAGTTCTTCTTGAATACTTGCTCGTAACCCATTAATGTAATGGGCTACCTTCTCCTTGTTGGCCTCTGAGTGGCCTGTTCTAATCATTATTTTATGAAATTATTCTGTGTATTCTTTCACAGACTTGCTTGATTGCCTCAATCCTTGCATTTTCTTCAATAGGTCTAACTCATAATCACCAGGGATGAACTGCCTCTTTAGCTTTTCTACCATCCGTTCCCACTTAGTTATTCTCTCTTTCCCTCTTTTATTTTGCTCCAGTTGCACTCCCTTCCACCAAATGCTAGCATGACCTTTCAGTTTGGTCTTTGTGAATCTGACCCTATCAGGGTCCTCAACCTCTTCGTACTCAAAGTACTCTTCCAGATCGTTGATCCAGTCGATCAATTCCTTTGGCTCAAGGTTCCCAAAATATGTGGAAACCTCCATCTTTGGCCTCTTCCCAATCCGGGATATGGCTTTGTATAGTCTGGCCTGAGCGGGATCTCCCGCTTCTTCTTCTTCCTCAAGTTGGTCTTCTTCTTCATCATCTTCCTCTTCACTACCTTCGTCTCTTCTTGGCTCCAATCTTCTGCGCATTTCTTCTTGCGGAGCTTGCATTTGCCGTTGCAAAGCTCGAACATCTTCTGCTGCTTGCCATGCCTCTCCCACCAACGGATTTTCTCCTTGGAGGCATTTTTCTCACCCAATTCCAAGCCCTTCCACAGATCCTGGTGTAACTGCCTCTCCTTCGGTGATCTGCTGCACACTTAGGAACTACGGCTCTGATACCACTTGGTGGAGAATAGATCTTACGTAATACAGAAAAACCAAAAAAATAAGAGCCCAATATTTTGTATTCAATACTTTGAAAGAGATTTTACAAGAATATACAGCCAAACTACCGTTTGCCAACCCCCTCTCATTACAATCCATGGGTTTTTATTGAGGTCTCGATCCTCTGTGCTTTCACACTTCCCACGATCTACAATTGCCACTTGGAACAATTCTGGAAAGTTGCATTGATGAGACTCTTGGTGAGGTGTGCGATTGGCTGCCTGTTGAACAAGGTACAGCAAGAGTATTGTCATTGTTGTCAACACAGACAACAATTGATGCAGTTGAAGCAATGGACAAGAATTCTGAAGTCATCAATTGATGCAGTAAATTTGCAGGAAAACAGAAGTCACCAAGATTCAAAAAATTGCAGAAAAGACCAAGTAAGAAAACTGTCGCGATATCGCGACAAGTTTTCTGTCGCGATATCGCGACAGGTTGAGAGGTCCGTTAGCAGAAAGAAAAATTGTCGCGATTTCGCGACATAACCGAGGAGAGAGAAAATGCACGCCAAATGGTCACGATTTCGCGACATGTCCGAGGAGAGAGAAGATGCAAGCAAATTTGTCGCGATTTCGCGACATGTGGGCAGAGAAGGAAGCAAGGTGAAAAGATGTCACGATTTCGCGACATGTTGGAGGAAAATGCACTAAGTCAAGGAAGTGTAGCGATTTCGCTACAAGTTTGAAAGTCAAGGCGAAAGAGTGCAGCGATTTCGCTGCATGTTGAAATGAAGGGCAAAGAAGGTGTAGCGATTTCGCTACAAGTTTGAAAGTCAAGGCGAAAGAGTGCAGCGATTTCGTTGCATGTTGAAATGAAGGGCAAAGAAGGTGTAGCGATTTCGCTACAAGTGAAAAAGCACAAACAAGAAGGTGTAGCGATTTCGCTGCATGACAAAATGCATGGAAACAAAGGTGTAGCGATTTCGCTACCATTCAAAGTTGCAAAAATTAAAGATGTAACAAGTCAAAAGCACAAGGCACAAAGTTGTAGCGATTTCGCTACTGCATGAAGCAAAGAGTGTACGGAAGCAGTGAACGTCGCGATTTCGTGACATGTTCCATTTTCACTGGAGTCTGCAAGGAGAGTTGTACGGAAGAGCAAAGTGTCACGATTTCGCGACATGTTCCATTTTCGTTGAAGTTTGCAAGGAGGATTGTACGGAAGCCAAGTGTCACGATTTCGCGACAAGAAGGATGATGACGTCAAAAAGCCGAAAGCGTCACGGATTTCGCGACAAGAATGGATGATGACGTCATGGGATTTCGACAAGAATGATGATGACGAAAAGTGTCGCGATATCGCGACAAAGTGCAAGGAAAGCTACTAGAAGTCGAAGGTCACGATTTCGCGACATGCTTAAGGATGACGTCAGCAAATGTTGAAAGTGTCGCGATATCGCGACATGAACAGAGGGAAAGCTTTCAAAGCCAAAATGGTCATGATTTCACGATAGCAAGGGCATGAAGTGTACGGCTTCAAAAAGTGTCACGATATCGTGACAGGTAACAGTCTGGCAGGTAAAACCCGTAGGAGCATGCAAGGTGACACGTGTCGAAAAAAGCATACAAAAAATCATGCAGTTTACGTAAAAAGTAACTGATGTCAGATCGACAGTTACACGTTGACAGGTGTCGGACATGCATGGGAATAGATGTATATGCATGATTGAAAATGCATTGATCGATAGCGATTGAAAAATGCATTCGAAAAGATTGAAAATGCATTCGAACAGTCGTATTGAAAATGCATTAGAATAGTCGATTAAAATAAACGTATTTGCAGCATTCAAAACATAAAATAGGAAGGATCGAAAAGCTTTCGAGAAGAAGGATGTGCAGCATTCGAACAGTCGTATTTGGAAGGATTCGAACAGCCGCATTGGAAAGGAGAAAAGAATTCGAATGGCTCGAGAATGTAATCCGACTGCATGCAGGATTGAAACGCTATGGAAGACAAAGAGTTTCAATGAGAAAAATAGATTATAAAAAGGACAGTCATACAAAAAATATGTTGCTATTGTTAGAGAGAAATTGTTGTAAAAGGAGGGTTAGAAAAGAGTCAAGAGAAAAATTAGCAGAGCCGTGAGAGTGTGCAGAGTTGGGTTAATTGCAGACCAGTCAGGGTCGTGCATGAAGTGAAGACATTTTTATGTCATTCTAAATTGATCAGAATTGCAGTCCAAGTTGGTGCTTGGTACTAGGAGTTGGTGCTCCATCTGTTGCAGCAGAAAATTAAGGGGTTGGTGCTCCTTCCAGTAGATGCTGGTAAAGTATTTGTAAAATTGATATTTTGCAAAGACTGGATTTGGATTGAAGTCCAAGCAGTCATTTTTGAGGAGTAGCCAAATTGGTGAACCTCGGTATATTGAGTGTTGTGGTGTGCTCTCTTGTTCAATCTATTTTTCTTGTTTTCAAGTTCTCTTTATTTCATATTAAATGTTGTAGATATAAAAATTAATAGCTACACTGATTCACCCCCCCTCTCAGTGTCATTGTGTGAATATCAATTGGTATCAGAGCAAGGTTCCTTGTACAAGCTTAATCAGCTAAGGAGATCTTGGAAGAAACAATGGCAGGCGGTGAAGGATTCTCATCCAACAAAGCCCCCTTATTTGATGGAACAAATTACACTTTCTGGAAACTCAGGATGCAAACATATCTGAGTGCATTGGGATATGATATTTGGGATTCTGTAGATAGTGGATACACAGCACCCACTACCCCTCCAACAGATACTGTTGAGAAGAAAAAATTTGAGAACAACTCCAAAGCTAAGAATGCTATAATGTGTGGGCTTGTTGACAATGAACTGATAAGAGTCATGAGTCGTAAATCAGCAAAAGACATGTGGGATAAACTGAAGAGCATCCATGAAGGAGACAACAAGATCAAGGAAGCAAAACCGCAAACTCATCGAGCACAGTTCGAAGCACTGCAAATGAATGAAGATGAGAACATAGAGGCTTATATGCTGAGAGTCAACGGAATCATTAATGCAATCAGAGGACTCGGTGAAGAAATTGATGATGCAGTTGTTGTGAAAAAGGTTCTCATAACACTGCACAAAAGATTTAACTCCAAAGTTTCTGCAATAGAAGAGGCAAAAGATCTGAACAACTTCAGCTTGGATGAGATGCATGGTTCTCTAATAGCATATGAAATGAGAATAGGACAAACCAAGTCTATAGACAGAGAAGCAGCTTTTAAAGCACACAAGAATATAAAAGCTCGAACATGAATCCGAGGATGAAGAGACTCGGATGAAACAGAAGCTAATTTTGTTCGAAAACTCACAAAAGGAAAAGGAAAATATAGAGGAAAGCTACCTTTCAAATGCTTCAATCTGTGGAGGAGTCGGTCATTTTGCAGCCAAATGTCCAATGCAGGAGAAAACCAAAAATGGTGAAGGCTCACACCAAGAAAAAGGTGACTGGAAGAAGAAACAAAATTTCAGAAAGAACAATTTCAAGAAGAAAAGCTTCATATCCAAGAATGTCAGCACTTCTGAAGAAAGCTCAGATGAGGATTCTGAAGAAGAAAAAGGTGAAGCTCTGTTCATGGCACTTGAAGAGGAAAGAACAGAAGAAAATCAGGAAAGTGATGAAAACTTTAAAGATGAAGCTGAAGTTTATCTGGAAGGAGAATTGGTTGTCGCACTTGAAGAGTTGAGTGTTGAAAGGAAAAAGAACAAAAAGTTTTCAAGAAAACTAGAAGATGCCACTGACATAATAAACAGTTTAAAAATACAGACAGAGGAATTCAAGAAAATGACTGAAGTTCTTGATGAACAATTAATTGTAAAGACAGTTGAATGCAGCAAGCTAGAGGAAGACATGGTTAAGTTAAGAATGCAGTTAGAGGAGATGAATAGAAAATTAAACTGTTTTCATAAGTTTGAAGAAAGTACTGTAAAGCTGGATAAAATGTTAAATAACCAAAGGCCTTCCGACATCAAATTTGGTTTAGGCTTCGATGAAGGAGAATCATCAAAGGGTTCAAAGGCCTCGAATGTAGAACCCATAAAGAAAGAAGAAAAGATCAAGGTTGATCTAGAAAAAACAAAACATGCCCAAGAAAGCAATAATGCCAGACTCAAGAAGAGTACTGACAAAGATGGCTTCATAAAAGTCACACATCCAAGAAGGAAAAGATTTATGGCTCCTACTTCAAACTGGCAAAGACCGGCACCCAGGTTTAATCATTCCTTTTCTGGTTACTGTTTTAAATGCAATGCTTATGGCCATAAAATTTCAGATTGCAGGCATAATGTATCTCAAAGGAATTTCACAAGCAGAAATGTTTTTTCTCCTTTAATGAATTATGCAGTTGAATGTTATAATTGTCATAATTTTGGACATATTGCTAGAAACTGTAGAAGCATTTTTGCAAGCAAATAATTATCAGGGTAGAAAATCTCAACCAAGTGAGTTGAAACAAAACAAGAAATTTCCTGAAAAACAAGTACATGCTAATGAGAAGACAAAGGCAAAACAAGTAGCCAAATCTATCATCAAACCAGAATGGAAAGAAAAGGAATCTTTAATTGTTCAGACTGCCTTTAAAGCTCAGAACAAATCTGCACCTTGGATACTTGATAGTAGGTGTTCCAACTACATGACAGTGACAAGCGAAAATTTGAGAATTTGCAGAATTATGAAGGTGGTTCTGTGAAATTTGGAAATAATGATGGAGCAAAGATTGTTGGAAAGGGATCAGTCAAGATCAGTGATGGCAATATAAAATCAAAAGAAGTCTTGTTTGTGATTGGTCTGAAGCATAACTTACTGAGTGTAAGTCAAATCTGTGACAGAGGCCATGATGTAATCTTCAAGAAGGAGGGCTATGAAGTAAGAAAGACAAAAAATGGAAAGATAATAGCCACTGGACTGAGAACTTCTGGAAATCTGTATACACTTTCGGAGACTTCGAAGGAGCTTGCTTGGTTGGTCGAGAAGAAGAAAACCGGTTGTGGCACAAGAGACTCGGTCACATAAGCTTTGATAATCTGGTAAAAATCAGCTCAAAAGGGGCAAGAAGAGACATACCAACTATTGGTAAACCTTCAAACAAGTATTTGTGAGTCATGCCAAAAGGGAAAACAAACCAGAGCCACTTTCAAAGCAAAAGAATATTTCACAAGCAAGCCATTAGAATTAATTCACACCGATTTATGTGGACCCATGAGAACTGAAAGCATAAATGGACACAAATATTTTATGTTGTGTATAGATGATTACTCAAGAATGACATGGGTACTATTTCTGAAACTTAAATCAGAAGCCTTTGAGATGTTTAAAACCTTCAAAAATCTTGTTGAGAATCAATCAGGGAAAAGAATTAAATGCCTAAGATCAGACAGAGGAGGAGAGTTTATTTCAGAAGAATTTGCAGAATACTGTCAAAAATATGGGATAAGAAGACAATTTTCAGCAGCTAGAACACCTCAGCAAAATGGTGTTGTAGAAAGGAAAAATAGGACAATGCAGGAAATGGCAAGGACAATGCTGGCTGAAAACAAAATAGCTGATAGATTTTGGAAAGAGGCAAGACATACCGCAATTTACATTCAAAATAGGTGCATGCTAAGACCACATGAAAGCAAAACACCTTATGAACTGTGGTTTGGCGTAAAGGCAACAACAAGACATTTCAAAGTATTTGGCAAGCAAGTGCTATATAAAACGGACTGAAGATAACCTCGATAAATTTGAAGATAGAGTTGATGAAGGTATCTTTCTTGGTTACTCAACAAAAAGCAAAGCCTACACATGTTACAACAAAAGGCTAAAGAAAATTGTTGAGAGTGCTGATGTGAAAGTTGATGAAGGTAGAGAACAAGAAATTACTTATCAAGAAAACTACCCCATCTATGAAGAAGTCATTGAAGGTGATGATGAAAAGGAAACAGATAAGAATCGAAAAATTGATCCAGATGGTGTAAAAACCGAATCGAAGAAGAAGAAAACAGGAAATTTAAAACAGTAACTGGCAGAAAAATCATCCAAGTGAACAGATTATTGGGGATCCCAAAGATGGTATTCAGACAAGAAGAGCAGCAGTGCGAAACTATTCTCTGTTATCTAGCATTGAACCTAAAAATGTTGTTGAAGCAAGCAATGATGAAAGTTGGTTGAAGGCAATTAATGAAGAACTAGATCAGATTGAGAAAAACAATACCTGGGAATTAGTACCTAGACCAACAAATAAAAACATAATTGGCACTAAATGGGTTTTTCGAAATAAATTAAATGAAGATGGACAGAGTTGTCGTAAATAAGGCAAGATTGGTCTCAGTAAAGGCTATGCTCGAAGTTGAAGGCATTGATTTTGAGGAAACTTTTGCACTGGTAGCTAGACTAGAGGCAATCAGAATGTTTCTTGCATTAGCAGTTCATAAAAACTTCAAAGTATATCAAATGGATGTAAAATCAGCATTTTTGAATGGAAAACTCGGAAGAAGAGGTTTACATTGAATGAACCGGATGGCTTCCAACTTGGTGAAAACCCAGATTTTGTTTGCAGTGTTAAAGAAAGCATTATATGGTTTGAAACAGTGCACCCGGAGCATGGTATGCAAGGTCGGATAATTATCTAATTAAACAAGGGTTCAAGAAAGGTTTGGTGGACAACAACTTATATGTCAAAACAGAGAAGGGCCATCTTATTGTTCTTGTTGTTTATGTAGATGATATAATATTTTGCAGCAAAGATGGATGAATACCGCAAAGACATATCAACTAAAATGAAGAAAGAATTTGAGATGTCTATGATTGGTGAACTTTCTTATTTTCTAGGACTGCAGGTCAATCAAAATGAAAAAGGCATTTTTATTTCTCAAGTTAAATATGTAAAAGAAATGCTGAAAAAGTTCACAATGGAAGACAGTAAACCGGTTAGCACTCCCATGACAACAAGTTGCAAGTTGAGCAAGGATGATAAATCCCCAGATGTAGATCAAACTATGTACAGGTCTATGATTGGAAGCCTGCTGTATTTAACGACCACTAGACCAGATATATTACAACCAGTATGCATGGTTGCAAGATTTCGAGCCAGTCCCAAAGAAACTCATGTAACAGCTGTAAAGAGGATCTTCAGATATCTCAAGGGCACTATGGATTATGGGTTGTGGTACCCAAAAGGTAAAGATTTCACTTTGATTGCATATTCTGATGCAGATTGGGCAGGATGTATTGATGACAGAAAGAGCACAAGTGGAGGGGCATTTTATCTTGGAGACAGGCTGGTAGCATGGCACAGCAAGAAACAAGAATCGATATCTCTATCCACTGCAGAGGCAGAATACATTGCAAGCAACAACATGCTGTACTCAGATATTATGGATGAGACAAACGTTGAAAGATCTTGGTATTCATTTCAAAGAGCCAATTTCAATTAAATGTGATAACACTAGTGCTATCAACATATCCAAGAATCCAATAATGCATTCAAGAACCAAACATATTGCAATCCGATATCATTTCTTGAAGGATAAAGTTGCAGAAGGAGAGGTAAAATTGGACTTTGTTCCAACTACAGAGCAAGTAGTTGATATATTCACAAAACCATTGCCCAAGGATGTTTTTGAGTACCTTCGAAATAAGTTGGGAGTGGTCACAATTCCCAAGAACTGACTATCTTTTGGGATCACATTCTCAAGGGGTGCATTTATGCCTATACTTATAGTTTTGCTTATACTTATGATTTTTGCTAACTATAACAACATTTGTCTGAGAATGATGTGCAGAGACTCAAGGGGAGTCTGCAACAGCCCTTTGGTATTATTGTCAAAGGGGGAGAAGAATTACAGGAAAGTGCATGAGTGTTGCCAACAATTCCAAAGGGGGAGATTGTTGAACAAGGTACAACAAGAGTATTGTCATTGTTGTCAACACAGACAACAATTGATGCAATTGAAGCAATGGACAAGAATTCTGAAGTCACCGATCAAGTACAAGAAATTTGCAGGAAAATGAAGTCACCAAGATTCAAAAAATTGCAGAAAAGACCAAGTAAGAAAACTGTCGCGATATCGCGACAAGTTTTCTGTCACGATATCACGACAGGTTGAGAGGTCCGTTAGCAGAAAGAAAAATTGTCGCGATTTCACGACATAACCGAGGAGAGAGAAAATGCACGCCAAATGGTCACGATTTCGCGACATGTCCGAGGAGAGAGAAGATGCAAGCAAATTTGTCATGATTTCACGACATGTGGGCAGAAGGAAGCAAGGTGAAAAGATGTCACGATTTCGCGACATGTTGGAGGAAAATGCACTAAGTCAAGGAAGTGTAGCGATTTCGCTACAAGTTTGAAAGTCAAGGCGAAAGAGTGCAACGATTTCGCTGCATGTTGAAATGAAGGGCAAAGAAGGTGTAGCGATTTCGCTACAAGTTTGAAAGTCAAGGCGAAAGAGTGCAGCGATTTCGCTGCATGTTGAAATGAAGGGCAAAGAAGGTGTAGCGATTTCGCTACAAGTGAAAAAGCACAAACAAGAAGGTGTAGCGATTTCTCTGCATGACAAAATGCATGGAAACAAAGGTGTAGCGATTTCGCTACCATTCAAAGTTGCAAAAATTAAAGATGTAACAAGTCAAAAGCACAAGGCACAAAGTTGTAGCGATTTCGCTACTGCATGAAGCAAAGAGTGTACGGAAGCAGTGAACGTCACGATTTCGCGACATGTTCCATTTTCGCTGGAGTCTGCAAGGAGAGTTGTACGGAAGAGCAAAGTGTCACGATTTCGTGACATGTTCCATTTTCGCTGTTGTGCAAGGAGGATTGTACGGAAGCCCAAAGCGTCACGATTTCGTGACAAGAAGGATGATGACGTCAAAGTGAAAGCTGCGATTTGCGACAAGAATGATGATGACGATGATTGTCGACAAGAATGATGATGACGTCGAAAGTCAGAAAGTGTCGCGATATCGTGACAAAGTGCAAGGAAAGCTGCTGGAAGCCGGAAGCGTCACGATTTCGCGACATGCTTAAGGATGACGTCAGCAAATGTTGAAAGTGTCACGATATCGCGACATGAATAGAGGGAAAGCTTTCAAAGCCAAAATGGTCACGATTTGTACGGCTTCAAAAAGTGTCGCGATATCGCGATAGGTAATAGAGGTAAAACCCGTAGGAGCATGCAAGGTGACACGTGTCGAAAAAGCATATAGAAAATCATGCAGCCTGTTACGTAAAAAGTAACTGATGTCAGTTACACGTTGACAGGTGTCGGACATGCATGGGAACAGATGTATATGCATGATTGAAAAGCATTCGAAGTGTCGTATAGGTCGATTGAAAATGCATTCGAACAGCCAATTGAAAATGCATTCGAACAGTCGTATTTGGAAAATGCATTAGAACAACCGATTAAAATAAACGTATTTGCAGCATTCGAAACATAAAATAGGAAGGATCGAAAAGCTTTCGAGAAGAAGGATGTGCAGCATTCGAACAGTCGTATTTGGAAGGATTCGAACAACCGCATTGGAAAGGAGAAAAGAATTCGAACGGCTCGAGAATGTAATCCGACTGCATGCAGGATTGAAACGCTATGGAAGACAAAGAGTTCCGATGAGAAAACAGATTATAAAAAGGACATTCGTGCAAAAAAATAAGTTGCTACTGTTAGAGAGAAATTGCTGTAAAAGGAGGGTTAGAAAAGAGTCAAGAGAAAAATTAGCAGAGCCGTGAGAGTGTGCAGAGTTGGGTTAATTGCAGACTACCAGTGGTCGTGCATGAAGTGAAGACATTTTTATGTCATTCTAAATTGATCCGAATTGCAGTCCAAGTTGGTGCTTGGTACTAGGAGTTGGTGCTCCATCTGTTGCAGCAGAAAATTAAGGGGTTGGTGCTCCTTCCAATAGATGCTGGTAAAGTATTTGTAAAATTGATATTTTGCAAAGACTGGATTTGGATTGAAGTCCAAGCAGTCATTTTTGAGGAGTAGCCAAATTGGTGAACCTCGGTATATTGAGTGTTGTGGTGTGCTCTCTTGTTCAATCTGTTTTTCTTGTTTTCAAGTTCTCTTTATTTCATATTAAATGTTGTAGATATAAAAATTAATAGCTACACTGATTCACCCCCCCTCTCAGTGTCATTGTGTGAATATCACTGCCATATCCAACAGAATCTACTTCTCGATCTGCTGCTTGCTGTTAGTTGTTTTAAATGCATCTTCCAGATATCCTACGCGAGTGGCCAACATACCCGTTGAAGTCCTCCTTTGGAACTGCTGCTTCACTGCTTCTAACTTACCGCGCACGAAGGGACATCTTTATGAAAGCTGGAAGTGCGTGTCTTTCTGTTGGTCGCGATATCGCGACCATTTTCCTCCTGCACCTTCTCTCTCCGTTTTGGCCGCGATATCGCGACATGTCGCGATATCGCGTCGTTTTTTCTATTGGCCTCTATTTTGCCATTTCGGTCGTGAAATCGTGACATGTCATGATTTCGTGAGCTCTGGTCCTTGTGCCTTCGTTTCTCCTTTGGCGATCACGATTTCACGACCTCTGGTCTTCGTGCCTTCGTTTCTCCTTCGATGGTCGTGATTTCGCGACCTCTAGTCTCCGTGCCTTCGTTTCTCCTTCGACGATCGCGATTTCACGACCTCTGGTCTTCGTGCCTTCGTTTCTCCTTCAACGGTCATGATTTTGCGACCTCTGGTCTCTGTGCCTCCGGTTTCCTGCCTTGGGTCGCGATTTCGTGACATGTCACGAAATCGCGACATTTTTTTCGCTGCTCCCCTATCTTCAGTTTTGGTCGCGATATCGCGACACATATTTTTTTTACTTGCAATACTTAGAAAAAATAACATTGCAACACTTAGAAAAAAAAAATACAACAAAAGTTTGGTTGATGCCCGATTGCTTTGCTGCCCTCGGATGCTCCTGCATCAAAATTGGTTGTTAGACAAAGTCAAGAAGAAAATTGGAAAGTGGACCAATAGGTGGCTTTCTTCTGGGGGTAGAATCACCTTGGTAAAATCAGTCCTTCAAGCTATTCCTATTTATGTTTCTTCAAGATTTGGATCAAATCAGTCATCGTTTCCTTTGGAGTAGTACTAAGGAGAAAAGAAAATGGGTCTTGGTGAAATGGGATACTTTATGTCTTCCTAAGAGTGAAGGGGGGTTAGGATTCTGGTCTTCTATCAATAACAACAAACCTTTAGCTGCTAGATTATATTGGAGGATGTTGCATAACCCCAATGCTCTTTGGGCCAATAATATCCGTGCTAAATATGCTGATAACAAAAGTCCTAAAGACCTTGTTCGATATCAACTTCCTACCAAAGGTTCTCCCATTTTTGCATTTCTTAAGACTGGTGAGGATTTGATAAAGAAAGAATTATTTTGGATCATTCATAATGGTCATCAAGAAAATTCATAATGGTCACTGACTTACATATATGTTTTACTTCCTCCACCTATATTAAACTCTTATATTAAGAGTGAACTTGTATGACTTGTCTTACATGCAACAAAGATGTTTCACTTCCCTTGGAGTTACCTTCTGCACTATGTGATGCAGGAGCATCCGGAAACAGTAGGGCAATCCTGCGTCATCCAAAAAAATTTTAGTTCTTTTTAAGTTCTTTGCACTTTGATCTTTTTATTTTCGGCATTGGAGAAGGTTTTGTAAAGCAATGTTTGGGTTTGGAGAAGTTTTAAGACAAAGGGAGGAGAGGTTGCGAAATCATGACAAGTCGCAAAATCGCGACCTCGAAAGCTGCTGTGAAGCTTTGGCGGGTTCCGTCGCGATATCGCGACGTCGCGATATCGCGACCAAATTTCAAAGGCAAAAGAGAAGGGTTCCAAACGTCGCGATATCGCGACGGTCACCAATGCAAAGTGAAGGAGAAAGGGTCCTGTCGCGATATCGCAGCCGGTTAGAAACCGCCACGTGGCATTTTCACAAGACAACGCAAGGCAGAGAAATTTACAAGGAGCTTTAGCATAGAGAAGGTTGAGAGAGAGAGGGGAGGGGTCACGACCCCAAAGAGTTGAGGCTTGAGGAAGCGTTTTTGGTCACGATATCGTGACATGTCGCGATTTCGTGACCTGTCGCGATATTGCGACCATGTAAAATCATGACCAAAGAAAATGAACCGAAGACCGGACAAGGCAAGATTTGACACGTGGGCAGCCACGTGTATCAAAACTATGGAGAGGGGCACGTGTTTTGGAAACATTGTGGACGGAGGTAGGTAAAGCCAAGTATGTATGCGGACAACTAGGGGAGGTCAGATTTAACACGTGGACAACTACGTGTATTTAATCAAGATGAGAGCCACGACCGCGTTTCTTTTCTTTTATCGACAAAGTAACAGGAACAAGCAATGGAACAGACGCAAGTAATGGCCATTATGGAGGAGACCACGGTACGGAGATCGATCTGACGAAGACGGCGGTTGCAGGTCGAGGAAAACCATTAATGCAAGCTCCATGGTGGTTCGGGCGGTGGCCCATTTATGGCAAAATTTGAATTCTCGTCCTGGGGGGGAATTTGAATTTGAAATTTGTTTGGTGGAGGCATTGATTGCCTGGAGGATTGAGGCCTCGTTAAAAACTCGGAGAAAATCTTTGTAAAGGGATGGTGAAGTTCGGGATTGGGGAAGAAGTGGTATACTGGAGAGACTACTGTAAACTGTATTAAGCTATTTTTAATGAAATTACCGTGAAATTACTGTGAATGTGTTTGTGTGAATCTCGGCTTGCCATCACTATGACACTTGGTAATGAAACTCTTCACTTCTCTTATAACTGTATTTAGTCCTTCCAACTGGGAGCGCTCCTCTTCCAAGTAATGCCTACTTTCTTTCTTCGTAACACTTCCTATAATATTCTTTGCTTAGTAACACTCTAGTCGACCTTTGTAATTCTTCTTTAGAGTGATAATGTATTGCTTCTCTTCTACACCTAGTAGTAACCTAATTCTTCTCCTCAAGCATCTTTTTTTCTTTCAATGCCTTACTGATTTAAGTATTCTCCACTTCTTGGAAACGGTGCTCATTCTTGGCTTTGGTGGGTCCTTCAAGTTGATGGCACTTCAACTTCTTGGTGGCATTATAATGGTGCTAATGTTGCTTAACTTTCTCTATTCATGGTGCTATCTTGAGATACCTTTGATGATGTTATCCTATGGATATCTTGTTGGCGCTTCGCTAGTTGCTATCTCATGATACCTGGGTGGTGCTTTTATGGTTGGCTTGTCTAACTCAGCTCTTCACTTGGCTTGATACTCCACAAAGAAGTATGCACTACCTTCTTCAACTGTAGATACTCTAAATACCCAGCCTTGGCTTCTTCTTTTGAGTAGCAAAACTTTATGTTGCTTTTCTTATAATTTTTGCCTTGTATTCAAGTATTATTCACCCCAATATTGCAATACTTTGATGTTTAGAAAATTAAGATAATATACCTTGTTATTTGGGTGACATTTCTCTTTGTAGAATCACCTCTTACTAGTCTTAAAAAAACTACACTTCATTGACTCTATAGAATGCTTTGAAACTAATGTTTTCTTCTCTTATAACTTCTTTTATGCAAATATCTAATTTGCTTTATGTTGTTAAAATGTGCAAGTTTGAAGATAACCAATGTGCCTCCTTTCTCACCTTGGAGACACTAAACTTTAGAGCTCTATTTTTCTAACTTTAATGGCTCTAATATGGTGCTCTTATAACCTTAAAGTAAACTAGTTTAAATGCTTAAATAATAATATTTATAGCACCAATGTGGCATACCTTTTGTAGCTAATTCTTCTTTGATATTTGAAGATATAAACTTGAGACCTTTCCTTTTGCTACTCATACTTGGATAAAAAACTTTAATAACACCAATTTTCAAACCTTATTTTGACCTCCTTTATAGCAAGCTTTCTTGGTGAGTTGGTTCACCTATTTGCTACCCCATTTTTGTAAATTTTGCAGCCCTTTTTACTTTAGTGTTACCTCGAACTTGTCAAATTTGTAGCTCTAATTGCTACGCTTTTTTTTTTTTTTTTAGCCTTTAATATGTTGTTCAAAAGTCTGATTTTTGTGGTTCCAATTCTCCTTCAATTTTTTTCTCTAAGACTCTAATATTTGTAGCTATTAATGTTACCCTCTTGTTGTCCCAAACTCTATAATTTTTAGCTTCTAATGCAGCCAATTTCTCCTTTGTTTTGATGTCCTTAACTCTCTCAAATTTGCTAGGAAAATCCTCCAATTCATAGCTCTAATCTTGCTTTCCAAAACCCTTTAGTTTGTTGTCCAAAACTCCTTTAATTTGTAGCCTCCAATGGTGCTCGAAAATCAGCTTCTATGCTGTCCAAAAATGCTCTCAATTCTTCCTTGAGATTCTCTAATTCGTAGCTTTCTTTTCTCCTTCTAATGCTGCCTATTTTTCTTGATTTGTTGGCAACTCCTTCAATTTGTTATCCTGTGACTCTTCAATGTTTACTGCAAAAATTAGCAATCTTCTCCTTCACAAATCAACCCTCAAGCCTTTAATGGTAATCTTCAGATTTCTCAAATTGGTGGCCTCTTCTACCTTATTTCTCCTCTTTGTCAAATTTTGACTTCAAACTTGGCCTATTTAGTTGGCCTCTTTCTCAAGAATCTAAATATCTTGAGATATTCAAAAAACCTTTCCAAAATTTGGCAAACTTCTTGCCAAATCCTTCTTCCTTTTGGGCTTGTTGTCGGATGGCAACAATTGTCCCAAATTCTTCTTTTTAGGAGCTACTCCTTCTTGCAATATTCTCCCTTGAGCTTTATTCAAATCTTCTCCAATGGCCACTTCTTCAATTTATTCAATAGGGCTTCTCTAGCCTTCTTCTTCTTTCTCCTTCCGAATTTTTTTAGACCTCTTTTTTTGGGTCTTCAAATTATGCAGCTTCTCAAATATTCAATAATACTTTGCCTAGTCCTCTATCTTCAATCTTCAGTATTCTATATTCCAAATCTAGAAGTTATTCAATGGGACCTTTCTCTTGGGTCTCATATTTGTCAATCTATAGTATTCAATCTTCTATGGAGACCTCCTTCTTGGGTCTTCTCAATCTTCTACCTCCAATCTCCAATGAGGACCTTTTCCTTGAGTCTCCTATTTCTTCAATATTTAATAGGACTCCTTTGTCCTATTTCTCTCTTCTCAATATTCAATCTTCAATGAGGACTTCTTCTCTTGAGTCTCTTCTTTCTTCAATGTCTACTTTTTTATATAACAAAGAACTAATCCCTGCACAAGCAAAACACATAGACTTTCAAGAAATCAAAGATGAAATTCTTCTCTATCAATTGTAGGAAGCTTCTCAACTTCTAAGAACTATTTTTTTGCAATAAAAAACTGTAGACAGTACTAAGAAAATCTATGCAAATCTCTAGATCTCTATAAGTCAATAAACATCACTAGTTTTCCTTCAATATAGTGGAAAAGAGTTCTATGCTAATTCCTAGTCTTCATGAGTTTTCCCACAACCTTGTGGAAAGACTCTAGCCAAAAAAAAAAAAAATTCTCAGTAGCGCTACAATATTTGAAGGAATTTTGTATCTAGTTCACGGTGATGTGTTTGGACCTACAAAAGTACTATCATTAGGTAAATCTAATATTTTGTTACATTTATAGATGACTTCTCAAGAAAAACCTGGCTATACTTTTTATGGTATAAATATGATGTTTTCAATAAATTTAAAGAGTTCAAGACCCTTGCAAGAAAATCAAAAAAATAAGATAGAGGTTTTGAGAAGTGATAATGGTAGTGAAGTATTGCTCTAGTGAATTTGAGAAATTTTGAAATGATTATGGAATATAAAGACATAGAACAACTTTGTATACTCCACAACAAAATGGAGTTACAAAATGGATGAACAGAACATTTATGGATAAGGTCAGAAGCATGTTAAGCAGTGTAGGGTTAGAAAAGAAATTCTAGTTAGAATTCATGTTAATTGCTTGCTACCTCATCAATAGATCTCCTACCTCAACTTTGGTGGATAAAACTCCACAGGAAGTGTGGACTGGTAAGAAACCCTCTCTTAGTCATATAAGGATTTTTGGTTGTGAAGCTTATATGTATGTCCCAAAAGAGAAAAGGACTAAGCTAGACTATAAATTTGAGAAATGTATATTTTTGGGTTATAGTACTGGTGTGAAAGTATATAAGTTGTGGAATCCAAAAATATAGAAGATTACTTACAATCATAATGTGATATTTAGAGAAACAAAAGAGATTCTAAAACAAGAAATGCAACCAAGCAAAGAACCAAAAATGGTTCAGGTATAATTGGAACAGGAGGAATAACCTGTGGTAGAACCTGATGCTATAGAAGAATATGAATTATAAAGAGAGTCTAAAGATGAATATTCAGAGGAAGAAGGTGAGGAGGAAGTTGAAGATGTAGAACCTAAAACTCCAATTTTGAGGAGATCAGATCAAGTGAGAAGACTCCCAAAAAGGTATAGCCCTTCAAATTTTTGTTCTGCATTTAATTTATTAGTTACTAATGAAGAACCCAAGATTGTAAAGGAGGCACTTCAATCAAGTGATAATAAGTCTTGGAAAAGGGCTATGGAAGAAGAAATGGAGTCTCTGGATAAAAATAAGACATGGGACTTGGTGGACTTAGTGAAATTAACCCTTGGAAAAAAACATGTTGGTTGTAAGTGGTTGTTCAAGAAGAAGTACTATCTAGAAGGAAAGTTGGAGAATTACAAAACTCGTTTGGTAGCAAAAGGATTTTTTCAAGTCGAGGGAATTGACTTTGGTGAAATTTGTTCTCCTAGGATAAACTAACATCAATTAGAGTTTTGTTGGTTATTTTTGTTGTGTTTGATTTTGAAATAGAACAAATGGATGTAAAGATAACTTTTCTACATGGTGAACTTGATGAAGACATATATATGTCACAACCAGAATGCTTCAGGGTAAAAGATAAGGAGGACTTGGTATGTAAGTTGAAGAAGTATCTTTACAGGTTGAAGTAGTCTCCAAGGATGTAGAACCAAATATTTGATAGGTTTGTTTTGACACTTGGGTTTGAAAAAAGCAAAGCAGATCCATGTGTATATTTCAAAAGGGAAGGTGAAAATTTTGTTATCATTGTATTGTATGTATATGACATGTTGTTTACTAGTACTAATCTTAGTTATCAAATTTGAGTTCGTGTTTGAGTTCGACACTCTTGAAGTTTGAAATAAATTCAATATTCGAAATAAAGTTCGATATAAAATTCAATATATTATAAATATACATATATATTTTTTTAGTCGGATGCAAAGCAATGTGCCAAGAGGTTGTCGATGCGGTACACACATGTAATTTCGGTCACAACCATAATTAATGTCTAATTAGTATCATTCGATTAGTTACAACACCCAATTACAATTAGTTTGAGTTTATTTTATTTTAAAAATGTAATAATGGTTTAGTTTTGGGTATCCAAACTACCAATACACAAATCAAGGTAAACTTGTTTAATTTTTTTAATTAATATTAAATATTATTTATACATAAGGTTGTGGGATTTTTACGAGACTCAGGTGAAAAAAATGTATATGTATGGGGATTCAAGGTCCTACATTTTGGATCATTTGCATTTAATAAAGTCTACAATGACAAATGTGACCTAACCGGGTTGTTTGAACGAGTGATACACGAATACACCATTAAAACAATTTTTAAAACTAACATGTTGACATGTACAAACCTACATTCAGAATAAAGAAATAAAACGACTTAACCTGTGCCAATGTTAAACTGAAGATGGGCGCATGTAGAACCAAAAAAAGGCTAAACTGAAGATGACCGCATGTAGAACCAGAAAAAGGAGAATTCATAAATATCAAAGCTATTTGTTTTTTATTTTTTCAGTATTCACCGAATTTATTCACTAGGGTTTTAAATTCGACAAATTTCAAATTTTATCTCAAAAATTTGACGAATTTGATAACTAAGGTGATAATAACGAGATGATAAATTTACTAAATATCAATTATCTTTTGAATTTGACATGAAGGATTTGGGTGCTACAAATTTTATTTTGGATATGAAAATAATAAGGGATTGTGCAAATAGAAAGTTGTGGTTAAATCAAAGGAATTATGTTGATTTGATACTACAAAGGTTTATAATGCATGATTGTAAACCAGTATGTACTCTATATATGGTTGGTCAAAATTTATCTGTTGAATAGTGTCCTAATACATATGGGGAAATTGAAGAAATGCATCATGTTCCTTATGCTAGTGTTGTGGGCAGACTGATGTATGCAATAGTTTGTACTGGACCTGATATTGCATTGTAGTGGGAGTAGTTAGCATACATATGTCCAATCCAGGAATGGAACATTGGACTATTGTGAAGAGGATATTCAGATACTTACGTGGAACTACATATTATGCTATCTATTATGAAGGAAAATTTGGAGATAATGATATTGTAAATCTACAAGGGTTTGTGGATGTTGACTGGGCTAGAGATTTTAACAAGAGAAAATCCACAAGTGCTTACATGTTTAGGCTGTTTAGAGGGGTAGTAAGTTGGATGAGTAAAATCCAATCAATTGTTGCTTTATTAACTACAAAAGCATAGTACATTGCAACAAATCATGCATGTAAAGAAGCAGTGTGGCTATAGAGGCTATGTTCAACAATTAGAATTAAGGAGAAGGTTGTGAGAATTGATAGTGATAGTTAGAGTGTAATATTTTTGGCAAACAATCTTATTTTTCATGATTGATCAAAACATATTGATATCAAGTACCAATTTGTGAGAGATATGGTTGAAGAGAACCAGGTGATGTTGGAGAATATAGAGAAGAATATTGTTTATTCATTAACAAAGGTTGTTTCTGCTAAAAAAAAATCATAGTGTATAATATCTATGGGTATGGTTGCCCTTGACAGTTGACAATGGCAATTTTTAGCCCCTATGGAAAGTATTCAACAAGTGGGAGAATGTTGGACTTGTGTTGAATATTTTCCATGTTATTCAAGTGGGGCTAACTCTGAAAGGAATTTACACTTTGTCCCTATTCTCAAATGTTTTAGGGGGTTTAAGCTATTTTTAGACCCATATGGATGTTTTTGGGTTAATGTAATTTCGAGCCATGGTTTTGCACCCATGGTATTGTAAAACCCCTTCTTATGTTATTGGTATATAAAACAACACTTGCATGATGGTTTGGTAATGAATTTGCAAGAAATGTAATCGTAAGCAAAAACCAAGCAAAAGGATATAATTGTATTGGAAATGGTCAAGTTTGTACAATAAGGAGATATTCTTACTTAGTTTTTTCCGAAAGGGTTTCACAGGATAAATTCTTGTGTAAAGTGTTCTTATTTATTTTTCCTTTTAATTTTGCACTTACTGCTTTTCTAAATTTTGTTTATCGAGGTATTATTTCTCTTCAAAATTTTGAAAATAATATCTCCATATCTCCTCTTAATCTCTCTTTTGGATGTCCCTATCTCCCATTAATCTACCTTATTCTCTGATACCACTATTAGCTTTTGATGCTAGATACTTAAAGAGAAATCAACCACAAGATATAAAAAGAGCATGCAATATTGAATCTATGATAATGACAATATACTAAGCATGTAAAAATCGTAAGAAACTTCTAAAATAAAATATAAAATTGCCATTAATGAAAGCTCATGAAAATAAGATCTTCATACAAAATGTGGAGATCTCAAGGACTCCATGCTTCATACAAGTTCTACATTGTCTCAAACTTGTATTCTACTCTACTCTACTTGATATGGAAAGATTGTTACTACTTGCTCACACCAAGGCCAATATATAGTGGGATGTGACTCTTGGCCTTTCATCTTCCTATGACTCTTCACCTTCCTATTCTATGGACTCATGTGCACATGGACTATGATGCACATTTACATTATTGAATACTTTGCACATTCTAATATTACTTGTGCATTTATTACATTGTATAAAGTAAATACTCAAACCCTAATCTAAGACAAACTCCTAATCTAAAGATGTACCCATGGTGGTACATTGGCATGTACCGAATAATATAATATATTCCAACAGATATCACTACAAGCAGTTTTGAATAGCATAATATAGTCAATTGGGTCCTCTTTTCTTGTGTACACTTGAAACTTTGGAGTTATAAAGTTTGGGGGAAAGTTCGTATTGATAATAAAAAGATTAATATGATGATTATAAAGGTCTCACAAGGTATCTTTGACTAGATGATACCACTTAAATAGTGGCCCAATAGAGATAGGACTAGTTTTTGTGAATAAATTTTGTGAATAAATAGGTTATGGATTTTATCATGGGGGTTGAAAGGCTTATTGTGAAGTGGATTATGATAAAGGTAACTAATATTGATATGTTAATGGTTTCAATTGGGGACCTAAAAAAATGACACCAAAGTTGGTGCAGGATTAGACATCTCTAATACCCCTAAAATTAAGGAGATAATTTGACTAGGGATGTGTTGAGAGGTTGGTGGTACAGGGTTGAGGAATGAATTAACACTTTGATTAAAGTTAGGATTTGGATTGGATTTTATTTGATGAAATTATATTGAACTAGGATTTGGATAATATAATATTGAAGTTTTATTAGGGTTGGCTATAATATATGGGTTAGGATTGAGAAGTATTAGATTTAGGTTCATATCGAGTAAAGGGTCTAAATTTGAGTTTTAAAAATTGACCTAGCATTTGAGGGTTGGGTGACTTTGATTACTTCTAACCTATAGAATATTTTCTAAAGTAAGTATAAAGGGTTGTGAAACCATCACAACCCTTGGTGAATGTTGACTTGTTTTTTCCAAGATTCTTACATTAAGAGTTGTACATAAGACTATGGGTTTAGGTAGTGATACATTTAAGCATGACATGGTAACATTCATAGCAGTATATGATTGTTCTTATTAAATGTAAAAATGTATAGTCTAATGTGGGGAATTAAGGTTGATCTAAAAGAAATTAACCCCTTTGGAAGACCTTAAAATCTTATTTGGACTCTTTCCAAAAAGCGTTTATGGATCCTCAAAGCCTTTAAATAAAATAAACCATACTATCAGTTGACTCAAAATTCACCCTTCTAGCTTCATCACGGGTTGTGTGGAATGATATCAAAGGAGTAGGCTCCTCCTCGAATAGACCATAGATAGAGTTATAGCATTGATTTATTGTCTTCTTAGTAATTATTATGGGTAGACTAGGTTGATTAACTCATTTTTTAGTTATACTTCAGGTTATCTAACACCTTTTTGCCATATCTTAAAGGGTTATTAAGGAGAGGATACAATTTTCTTTTTAATAATTTTTTATTAGCTTTAAGAATTTTACAAAGAGAAGAAGATGATGATTTAGAAACCTTCTCTATTTCCCTTGATCCTAACCTTTCAATATACCCGTTGGGATGCAAGAATAGAATCAATACATAGAATATGGTTTATATGTGGAATTAGAATTTAAATATATGGTAGAGGCCAATACATTAGGGATATTCAAGAGCCTCCTTATGACACCTACTAATTCATCACAATATACTCTCTAGTTAGTATCATTATGCATGAGATCCTATGTGAGTGTCTAATGACCCAGGTTTTCTATATACTTGATATAACTAAGAGGATCATATAATGGTTGCTCAAAGGATCTAATAGACCATTAATAAAACTAGCAGTTGGTTATGTACTTAGTTTTATTTGTTAATATAATTTATTATACACAAACAATTTAATGTTATTTCTTAAATTTTCCTAAGATATTTAATTAATTCTTAGGCTTTTAAAGTAATTTTAGAACAAAATTATGGGACATATGTGGTGTTCACTTTGGGTTCACCAAAAATATGCACAAACATTTTTATGAATAGTTAAATGTGTGTGTTAGGACATTGTTTCCTTTTATGAATGGAATACACTATTTTGAGATGAATAATTTATTATTTTATGAAGAATAAATACTTGCTACCTTTAGTAAAATCACTAATTTAGGGCTATCTTTGGCAAAATGATGCACCACTACACCTTACATTTCTTTAAAATACCTCTAAACACACTTAGTTGTCTTCTGACTCCTTATTAGCACCACATGAAGATAAAATATTTTTTTCCTTGAATTTTGTGTTGACACTATTATATTTTGTGTCAAAAAATTATGATTTGCCAATTCTAGAAGTGATGATTCACCGATATGAAAAGTGGTTATTAGATAATTTTGGAACAAATTACACTTTTAGTACTTGGCTAAATTTGCAAGCCTTATCCCATTTTAAGAAAACGATGGTGACTTGCCATTTTATGCAAATGATGATTCACTAATTTTGGGACCAATTACACGTTTAGGACTTAGCTAATTTGCCCATCACTTTATTATTTTGTATTTTTGCTCATGGATTGCAAAATTCAATTCCCTTATCCTTCATGGCTAATTCCTCATAGGAATTTGAAGGTGGTAGGTAAGCTACTACAATATTCATATTGTTATTTGGTCATTATATTAAATGAATACCCCACCTATTTATCCTTTTGATATTTTTTTTCACCCAAGTATACTTATTTTATCTATTTAATTCATCTAGTAGTGTAGTCTTAGGCCATTTACTTACATCAATTTGTTATTTCTTTTTCAAATATCCTAAAAGATAAATCATTGTAGTAGTTTTTATAGGAAAAGTACCCATTTCTATTAAGAGTATTTCATATGGAACTGGAGCTTTTATTATGAATTTATTTGTAATCAAATGCTCTAGGTTCCTCTCTATTTACCTCCATTTCAATCTTGATATACTATTGGCCCATACACCCCTAAAGCACCATTGAAATTTCCAACAAATTGAATAAGACCGAGATGGTCTTCCAACCACAAGCTACCTTCCTGCATATGTTTACAATGCAAAGAGTGATCTCTAGCCCCTAATATAAACTGAATGGGCCTAATGATGAAGATTTTGAAATCCCAAATAAGAGGCCCAAGGTTTAACTCCTACTGGGGGTAGGGTTGTACACCACACTATCATGTGCTTTGATAAAAATACAATTTAACAGTGATAATGTGTTCATATCGAAGGACATTGTTCCATATTTTTTATAACCTCGTAGACTATAAAAACTACTTTCATTTTATTATTCACCTTGCATGTTGTTCAACAAATTCTATTATCAAAGTAAATAAAATTTTAACATCGACAAATCAAGTGGCATTAGCTCAACCGATTAGATTCCTTAACATTTCAAGGAGGAGACCCACGTTCGAATCTTGCCAAACAATACATTGATAATATCTAAGCTTTGTTGTAATACCACTATGTGGTGATGATGTAATACGAGTGGGGCCCGTTTCAATTCCATATAATCCATTAAAAAAATTAACATTGACAAGACTAAAGGCCATATGGGATTATGTGTTTTATCATGTGTTTATTCAACCAAACTTTGATTATTGAAACATAGTATACAATCCTACCCCTTGTCGGATTTGAGCCTTAAACCTCCTATCTGGGATTCTAAAGTCTTAATCATTAATCCTGTTTGAGTTGTAATTCAAGATACTTATATTTTGTTACTTATCTTAAGAGACCTTTAAATTAAAAGAATTTTTAATTGATAAAAACCACCATCTTAATTTTATTAAAATTTAATTATGTACCAAATTGCTTAAAAAACATACTACAAAACCATTAAATACTCTCTTAACCTTTATATTTTCTTTACTTGTCAGTCCAAAAAATACTAGGTTACCATATAACTACCAAACTTGACATCTTCCCATCCATTCACTACGTTTGACCTTCATTATAGGAAAGTTTTAGAAGCTTGTATATATTTAACATTCTTCCTTGTGAAGAAATATGAAACTCATTTATCTATTATGATTAAGGCTGAAATTAGACGAGCATTATTTATTGTCATTGAAAATTTAAGTGACTTCTCTAAACTCAAAACACCCTTCAAACAACATTTAGATTTCAATTTCACATTTCAAAGTGTCCACTCATAAATAGTACTTGTTATATATACAATTGGAGTGAACAATGAGTTGGAATTGGTTTTACTATGCCTACTTGCATAGTTTCTAACAGGTTGGGTTACTTGGACATAATGGTTGCTATTTAGTAGATCAAACCATAAAGAGGTGGCATACTTAGATTATAGATCTATACGTGTAATACTATTACAAATTACTTGGACTTTAATAATACAATTAGTTTACATGCTATGTTCGCTTACCAAATCATTCAAGAAATCTTGAACATCAACAACAAGTGATATGAACAAATAGACTGAAATTCCTTGTCTATAAAAATTAATGTTGTTGGAATTTGTTTGATCTCTATTCAATACCATTAAGAAGTTACAAACCATAAACAACAATTATTCAAAATTTAAATCAAATTAAATTAATTTTTTAATAATAAATTAATATAAAACTAATAATTTAAATAAATTCACTAGATATTTTTCTTTGATTTGGTTAGTGTGATAAACCCCTATGACCAATGCATAGGGCTGAGCAGTCTCCTCCCAACCATGACCCCTCATAAAGTTGAGAGTTATGCTTATCAATAGGGAATTTAACACACAACCACCGCACACCCATCCCTCACACACTCGTCCACGTTGTGATTTGAACCTTGGACCTTTTGAAGAAGAGCCAAAGTCTGAACCGTTGCACTGTCCCCTCAGGACTTTATTTAGCAATATTCATAAAATACTTTTATATTATTTTAATATTTGCCAATATAAAATGTTTTGTTTCCTATTAAAATAGTTGCTAAGAAAATCACGAAAAATGAAATTGCAAAGTGCAAAGGATTAGAGTTTTTTCCTGAAAATATCTTATCTTTTAGGAGCCATATCTTCGCAAAGAATTATCCAATTCAACTTATTCTTGGACCAACTTGTGCAGAATTTGAATAGCTTTAAAATGAGTGGTCATATGCAAAATTTCAAGCAATATTGAGGGGGATATGACCTGTGAAGTCAACCATTCAAAACAAGGGCAATGACAATTTTTTGAATCACGAAAAAAGAAATTGCATAGTGCAAAGGATTAGGGTTTTTCCTAAAAAATGTATCATCTTTTAGGAGCCATATATTTGCAAAGGGTTATCCAATTCAGTTGATTCTTGGACCAACTTGTGTAGAATTTGAATAGCTTTAAAATTAGTAGTCATATGCAAAAAACTAAGCAATATTGAGGGAGATGCAACCCTATGAAGTCAACCATTCGAAACAAGGGTAGTGATGATTTTTCAAGTCACGAAAACCGAAATTTCAAATATTTTCCAACTATGGTTTGAGCGATGGGAAGAGCAATGAAGGGCTAGGACTTCAACGAGGCAAGACATTTTATCTGGACAAAGAATTTTTCAGCTAAGTTATTTTTTCCCTTTCTTTATCTTAGAAATTGTGCATGAAAGTTTTATAAAGTTTTTATCAAATATTATATTTGTTATAGAACTTTCAAATAAATTTCATTAGATTTTGAGTTTTAGTTTCCTTTCCATGGATCGATTTATAGTTAAGTCTTTAGAATCATCCCTAGTGGTAGAGGTTAGCGAGTGCACCTCAAAGAGATCCTCATTGCTCCATGATAGGGCAATTTTTGGTAAATTTAATGGGTATTGACCAAGGGCTTACGCCTTGAGAAAATGGATTGATAGGAGTTGGAAGTCTCTAGGAGTGATTCTATCATTTCTTTCTAAAGATTTCTTCCTAGCTATTTTTTGTTCCAGGGAAGAAAGAGAAAGAATCCTAAAAGGGGGTCCTTGGTTTATGGGAAGATTAGGGCTCTTCCTTACCCCCTGGTATTTCACCTGAAAATGTAAATCTATCCCTCATACCAGTATGGATTAGGATGTTTGGATTACCCATTCAATTTCGAGAAATAGATACCTTCAAGGCAATAGGCAACACTCTAAGATAATTCCTTGAGATTTCATATACAACAAAAGATGGTTTTTTGGCTATTTATGCTTGAATATTGGTCATGATTGATATAAGTAAAGCTTTACCATAATCAATCATTCTTAAGTATGGGGATAAGATGTGGATCCAAACTATAGATTATGAAAACATATATTTTAGATGTAGACAATTTCATGAGGGGGGTATTGTGAGAGATCATGCCCTAAGAAGAGCCCAACATAATCATTTGTAGAAAATTGTAAGAGAAATTTACAAATGGTTATGGATAAATATGGTTTTCAACTTCCAAAAAATAGATCTAGGAAAATAAAAGAAAATGAACAATGGAGACCAATAAGAAAGGATATTGGAAGAAATTCCAATTCTTTTGAGGCTTTAGCCTATGAAGAAAAAGTAGATAAAAAATTAGAGGACACAGGACAAAAATTTCAACATATTAACAAGGAACCATCTATTCAATATGATCCTAAGGAAGAACATTCTAGATGAACCCAAGGAATGTGTTTCATCGGATTTTGAAGACTCTCTTGAAGTACGATGCACCATTCAGGAGAAAATAATTGGTAAAGAAAATGTGGTTTTATAAGTTAATACCTCTGCCATTAATAAGGAAATACCATAAAATGAGCAAGATAAGTCAAAAGCTTCTATAATAGAGCGAAGAATAGAATATTGAGGAAAATAATAATAAGACCTACTCCTTATATAGGCAAGGCAAAAAGAGGAAAACCCTCAAATTATCAAGCAAGATCCAGGGAAGTAAGAGCTAACATAGAGAAAGTAACACAAACTAAGTTGGTTGAACTTCTCTTTACCAAACAACAAAATGATATTGGTAATACACAAGAGGGTCCAAAATCCCCTAATGATACATGATTATCAATCTCATGGAATATAAAGGGGTATTAATTCCCCCTCAAAGCATAGGTGTATTAGGGACCCATGTTTAAGTAATAAACTTGATATTCTCTGTATCTAGGAAACTAAAATAACAAAAGAAGAAGTTTCAAAAACTATGAAAGCAGTTTGGGCATGATGTGAATGGGATGCTATGGATTATGAAGGAGAAGCAGGGGGAATTCTAACTTGTTGAAATCCTTCTAGAACCTCTTGTGTAACCATTCATAAAACTAGGCATTGGATATCCTCTTTAGTCACTTGTTACTTTGTTGATATTCGCTTCATCCTTATCAATGTGTATGGTCCTACAACTCAGTCACGTAGATTAGAAGTTTGGAGTGAGATTGAGGCCCTTATGAGAAGTAAAGACCAAGAAACCATTTCATGATCATTGGAGATTTTAATGCCATTACCAATCTAAATGACAAAATTGGGGGAATTAGGAAAAATTAGATAGATGCATTCTCTCGGATCATTAGCTAGATGAAGGAACTTGTGCTAAAATTGATATCTTAACAAATATTGGTTCAGATCACTGGCCAATAAGAGTTAAAATGGTGGTTTAATGAATTCAATAAAATATCATATTTTAAATATGAGTAGATGTGGGAAGACCATCCTCAATTTGTTGATATGATAGCTCAAACATGGAATTATTTAGGTAATGGTGGGTTGTATACTCTTCCAAAACAAATTAAAGCTATGACTTATAGATTAAAATAATGGAACAAGAACACCTTCGTAAACATTTTTGAGAAGAAATAAGAACTAAAAGAAAAAAATTTAAAATTCCAAAAAGATGATGAAAATAATACAAGCTCGGATGAAAGGGAGTTGCTTAGTGAATATCATAATATTTTGAGTAAGGAAGATAAATTTTGGAGATTAAAATCAAGACAGACTTGGTTAAAAGAATGAGATAAAAATACAAAGTTTTTTATAGGATGGCTATAGTACAAAGATCTTCTTATAGAATTGGTAGAATTAAATCAATATAAGGGGTTTGGATTGAAGATCAAAGTGAAATTAGAAAAGAGGCTAAGTCATTTTATCATAATATTCTAGGTTCAGAGGAGACCAAAGTTCTTAATGATAAACTTCTTCAAGATGTTCCGTCAATTATAACAAATGAAGACAATAGGAAACTGGTGGAGCCTATTTCTCTAGAAGAAGTTCATTTAGATATTTTCTATTTTAATAAGGATAAATCCCCTGGTCTAGATGGGCTCTCTGCAGCTTTTTACCAACATAATTAAGATATAGTGAAGAGTTCTTTATTGGTGGTAGTAGAACAGTCTAGGGTAAAACAATACATTCCTTATAAAATAAATGCAACTTATCTTACCCTAATTCCAAAAAAAAAGGATGTTGAATTGTTTGATTCTTTTAGACCCATAAGCCTATGTACTATGGATTATAAGATTATTTCCAAAGTGACGGCGAATAGATTAAAGCCATTGTTAGAAAAAATAATTTGAGAAGAGCAAGGAGGTTTTATGAAAGGGAGACAAATTTTGGATGGGATCATAGTAGCTCATGAAGTTATACATTCAACAACTTCAAGAAAAGAGAAAGTTATGATCTTAAAATTGAAGAACACAAGCTTATACTAAGAGGGGGGTGAACATTATAAGATCACTTTTTAATTTTCTTTCCAACTCAATATTATGCAATGTATAGATAGCAATAGCAATAGCAGTAATCAAAGCAATGCACAAATCACCACACACAATAGAGACACAAATTTAACTTGGTTCACCCAAAGATGTCTACCTCCATGGAGAAAATATTTCTCAAATAATATCTTGGGAATCCTTCCCAATTACAAATTTTATGGACCTCTGTCCAAAGGATATGTTGATCCCCTAAATTTGGTTTGTGGATCTCTATCCACAGGAGAACTCCTTCTCCTTTGCTCTGGCTGGTGATCCTCTAGAAGACTATTGCCTCCACTACACTAGATTATGGATCTCTCTCCACTAAAGACTCTTGTCCCCACTCAAAATACATGTCCTCACTGCCCTGGCTTATGGATCTCTATCCATTGGAAACTACTATCATATTTGTTCTGTCACCTTCAAAGCTTTGTCTCAAATATGTACTAAACACAGTCCAATCGATCTAGCACAAATTTGCTCAACAGGTCCACTCAAATTTGCAGAAAACACAGTCCAGTCGATTTAGCACAAATCTGCTCAACAAGTCCACTCAAATTTGCACAAAACACAGTCCAGTCGATTTAGCACAAATCTGCTCAACAAGTCCACTCAAATCTACACTAAACATAGTCAACTTGCTCAAATATGCTCAAAAGGTCCACTCAGAACCTGCTCAATTTTGCTCAATAGGTCCTCTCAGAACCTGCTCAAATCTGCTCCACAAGCTCACACAGAACTTGCTCAAATCTGCTCAACAAGTTCACTCAGAACCTATCCAAATCTGCTCAATAAGTCCTCTCTAGAACTTAACCAAATATGTATTGTAATATTCTACAAAAGCTCACACAAAATCAGTCCACAAGTCTTCTCAAAGACTTACCTCAAATCTGCTTAACAAGTCCACACATAGAACTTGTCCAATCTCATAGAAGCATAAAGACAATTGTTAGAGACTCAATATGTTCTACTCTCAATGCACTATCACTTTCAAAAATTTCTCAATCTCATAGAAGCATAAAGAGAATTTTTAGAGACTCAATATGTTCTATACTCAACGCACAATCACTTTCACAACTCAAATCAGAATGTAGAATAGTTTGTTTTATGGAACTTGAACAATCACTTCATACAACCACTTGACTAGGCTCAACCAACTCAACTTAACCAATTGCTTAATGAAACTCCCCTTTTTCACAAACCCTAGTCCAATTATATATCAACAAACTCAAAATGTTTCCAACAATGCTCAACAACAAATCTCACATAACGATGATACTCATGTTCTTTTCAAAAACCCTAGTTCAAGTTCTTTGCACAATAACTCACTTCAACAACAATGCTTATAAAACAATCTTCATATAACAATGATACTCATGATCTTTGTAAAACCCTAACTCAAGTTCTTCACACAACCAATGGCTTCAACAACTATGCTTATCAAACAAGGTTTTAATCACAACTCTTAATTCCAAAAAACCTTGAAGCATTAACCCAACCCCTGCTCGCACCAACATTATTAATTGGATTTTGGATACCCAATTCAGCTTTTTGGTAGGGTGGAGATTTGAACCTGGGACCTCTCTTGGAGGATTTCCCTCTCCTCTCCAACTCACCTACAACATCTGGGTGCCAACAACTATGCTTATCAAACAAGGTTTTAATCACAACTCTTAATTCCAGAAAACCTTGAAGCATTCACTCAAGCACTTTCGAAAAGGAAATGCTAATTAAATCCTTTTCACTCCAAACTTTATTTTCTAGTAAGCCAATCAATCAACTCAACCAATAAAGAATTTGCCCATACCTTTTTGCTTGACAAGGATTTGATCTCACAAATCTGCCACACTCACAATCACTTCTTTGCCAATCTCAATAAGGGTTAGAAGATAATAATTTCCTCAACAAAATACAATACAAAATGATATCAAAATTACACCTTATCACTCCAAATTAAATAATATTCAATACCTTCACAATAATATTCTTTAACACAAAAACCCCTTATTAAAATTAAACAATACTCAAAAAGTCTTAATCCTTCAATATGCCAATATAGTAATTTAAGACTTTATCAAAAATAATTAAAACCAAAAACCTCCTTATTACTCCAAGTGATAATTTTCAACTACCACCACTATCCAACAAACACCCTTTCTAAACAATTCCACTAACAACCTTTATACCTCCAAACATAGGCAAATAATAAAAATTTAATGCAAAATATTTACCTTACCTTCGGAGGGATTCAAACCCTCAATAATACCCGTGACGTACGCCTTATTGCGGCTCCAACAGCCACACGAGTTACGTGATTGTTTGAGATAGAGGAAGCACCACGAGCTTCAAAATGTATCACTCTTTTGTCCCTTTGCAAAAACGTGCGCCTTTGGTGCATTCAACCAACACAACTGCTAATGCACACTGCCACGTTTCGAATGCTGGCTCGCTTACCAAAAAATGTTTTACCACCTACCCACTTGCCACTAGGCCAAGCTTCCTGGTTGGCCTTCGATCATTCGACACCTACCACTTTGTTTCTGATCAATGGAAAATCAAGCATGAAATTCACAGTCCTTTTTTCACGAGCTCTTCTCTTTAAACAATTCGTATGCAAATTAATTGATCAAGCAAGGATAAATTTCAATGCCCTTTGGGCATAGATATTTCTATTAAATTCCTCCATGCTTTGTAAAAATTCAACACCTTTGAAGCTTTCATTACCATGAGACGTTGGCAAAGATTAGAACCTTGATAAAGCGCTTTGAATATTTTAAACTCCAAGTCCATCTTTGGGTATTGTAAAATATTAAATGTTTTACTTTGGGCTTTTAACCAAATCACTTTAATATTATAAAATCAAGCATTATAATATTATATCCTTTTAACCATTATTGCTTCCTTCACATTGCAATGTATAGGTAACAATATCAACAACAGTAATAAAAGCAATGCATAAATCACCACACATAATAGAGACACAAATTTAACGTGGTTCACCTAAAGATGGCTACCTCCACGGAGAAAATATTTCTTCTAAATATTTCTCAAATAATCTCTTGGGAATCCTTTCCAATTACAATGTTTATGGACCTCTGTCCAAAGGAGATGTTGATCCCCTAAATTTGGTTTGTGGATCTCTATCCACAAGAGAACTCCTTCAACTTTGCTCTGGTTGGTGATCCTCTAGAAGACTACTACCTCCACTGTGCTAGCTTGTGGATCTCTCTCCACTTAAGACTCTTATCCCCACTCAGAAGACCTGTCCTCACAACCTTGGCTGATGGATCTCTATCCACTGGAGACTACTGTCCTCTCTGCTCTATCACCTCCAAAGATTTGTCTCAAATCTATACTAAACACATTCCAATAGGTCTAGCACAAATATGCTCAACAAGTCCACTCAAATATGCACTAAACACAGTCCAGTCGGTCTAGCACAAATATGCTCAACAAGTCCACTCAAATTTGTACTAAACACAGTCCAATCGGTCTAGCACAAATATGCTCAACAAGTCCACACAGAACTTGCTCAAATATTCTCCATAGGTCCATTGAGAACCTGCTCAAATCTGCTCAATAGGTCCACTCAAAACCTGCTCAAATCTGTTCAACAAGCTCACACAAAACTTGCTCAAATATGCTCAACAAGTTCACTCAGAACCTGTCAAAATCTGCTCAATAAGTCCTCTCTAGAACTTAACCAAATTTGTATTGTAATCTTCTACAAAAGCTCATACAAAATTAGTCCACAAGTCTTCTCAAAGACTTGCCTCAAATCTGCTTAACAAGTCCACACATAGAACTTTTCCAATCTCATAGAAGCATAAAGAGAATTGTTAGAGACTCAATATGTTATACTCTCAATGCACTATCACTTTCTGTAGACACCAAAACAGCACCAATCCGATTATGTGACTACAAACACTTATCACATTAACACACACAGCCCCCAAGGTAGCCCCCAGAGGTTAAACAGTGGTTCTAACCACTGACACATCAGTTTTACAAGTCAAAAATCAGTTTGGCACCTTTTAGACACTTTATTTCTTATTCGTCCCACCCAGGGACGAGTGCGAATTTACCCAGGGACGATTACTAGCGCTCGCTTCTGGGTGGGACGAATGCCAGGTTTGACCAAGCAAAAGTCGGACCTCGGCCGCATGACAACTCGGAACTACCACTCGACTTTTCATGCATGACATAGGAGTGCAAGTGAGTTTTTCTAAAACACACAGACATGCACAGAGGCAGTTAAGAAGCCCTTGATCAAGAAGAAGTCTTCTCTTCACAAACAAAATCATTCATGCAAAGAAACACTTTTACATGTTAATTCAAAGAGACCCCTTGGGTCTATAAAATGGTGAGTTTCCTCACCCAAAAGGATACCGAGCAGGAGCATTTTGAGCGACGAAGTGCTGCTAATTTGTCAAGTTTTTCATTTCATTTAGATTCATTTCAACCATCGTTAGATTCATCTTTTATTTTTCATACACAGGTGCTACTGACTTTCTTGTTTGTTTCTTTGAGTGCAGAGTTGCAGCATTAGAGGAGCGGTGAGGAGTCTACCTTACCAACGCAAGCGGCGGCAACATTTGGCCTGCCCATTCCAAACGTGGGCATGCGGAAGGAGGAAGACTAAGTCACAAATTGTAACAAAGACCAATTTAACGCTCCCAGCCCCTAAAAATGGAGGAGACGTCTATGTAACCGAGAATAAGAAATTTGAATAAAGAGGGCTGTGATTTCCTTACATCTTTTCTTTCGTCTCCAATTTATCTCCTTTCCTTGTTTTTGTGCATAGGATTAAAGCGTTACATTTCGTCTTATATTGCATAGTTATAGTTTTCCTTTTGCTTTCGGAATCTCGTGCTTTCACTTTCAAAATTTTCTCAATCTCATAGAAGCATAAAGAGAATTGTTAGATACTCAATATGTTCTATACTCAATGCTCAATCACTTTCACAACTAAAATTAGAATGTAGAATAGTTTGTTTTATGGAACTTAAAAAATCACTTCATACAACCACTTGACTAGGCTCAACCAACTCAACTCAACCAATTGCTTAATGAAACTCCCCTTTCTCACAAACCCTAGTCCAAGTATATATAAACAAACTCAAAACGTTTCCAACAATGCTCAACAACAAATCTCACATAACAATGATACTCATGTTCTTTTCAAAAACCCTAGTTCAAGTTCTTTGCACAATAACTCACTTCAACAACAATACTTATAAAATAATCTTCATATAACAATGATACTCATGATCTTTGCAAAACCCTAACTCAAGTTCTTCACACAACCAATGGCTTCAACAACTATGCTTAATTTTTCTTAAAAGCGAAAAACTCCTTGCGGGGCCGCCTTGGTCTTAAAGACCACGAACATGGGGTTCTACACCGTCAAAGTCACCCGGGAGTCGCACCCAACCCTGCCCACACCAACATTATTAATTGGATTTTGCATACCTAATTCAGCTTTTTGGTAGGGTGGATATTTGAACCTAGGACCTCTCTTGGAGGATTTCCCTCTCCTCTCCAACTCACCTACAACACCTGGGTGCCAAAAACTATGCTTATCAAACAAGGTTTTAATCACAACTCTTAATTCCAGAAAACCTTGAAGCATTCACTCAAGCACTTTTGAAAAGGAAACGCTAATTAAATCCTTTTCACTCCAAACTTTATTTTCTAGTAAGCCAATCAATCAACTCAACCAATAAAGAATTTGCCCATACCTTTTTGCTTGACAAGGAGTTGATCTCACAAATCTGCCACACTCACAATTACTTCTTTGCCAATCTAAATAAGGGTCAGAAGATAATAATTTCCTCAACAAAATACAATACAAAATGATATCAAAATTACACCTTATCACTCCAACTTAAATAATATTCAATACCTTCACAATAATATTCTTTAACACAAAAACCCCTTATTAAAATTAAACAATACTCAAAAAGTCTTAATCCTTCAATATGCCAATATAGTAATTTAAGACTTTATCAAAAATAATTAAAACCAAAAACCTCCTTATTACTCCAAGTGATAATTTTCAACTACCACCACTATCCAACAAACACCCTTTCTAAACAATTCCACTAACAACCTTTATACCTCCAAACATAGGCAAATAATAAAAATTTAATGCAAAATATTTACCTTACCTTCGGAGGGATTCAAACCCTCAATAATACCCGTGACATACGCCTTGTTGCGGCTCCAACAGCCACACGAGTTACGTGATTGTTTGAGATAGAGGAAGTACCACGTGCTTCAAAACATATCACTCTTTTGTCCCTTTGCAAAAACGTGCGCCTTTGGCGCCTTCAACCAACACGAATGCCAATGCACACCGCCGTGTTTCGAATGCTGGCTCCCTTGCCAAAAAATGTTTTACCACCTGCCCACTTGCCACTAGGCCAAGCTGCCTAGTTGGCCTTCGACCATTCAACGCCTTCCACTTTGTTTATGTTCGCTGGAAAATCAAACACGAAATTCACAGTCCCTTTTTCACGAGCTTTTCTCTTTAAACAATTCGTATGCAAATTAATTGATCAAACAAGGATAAAGTTCAATGCTCTTTGGGCATAGATATTTATATTAAATTCTTCCATGCTTTGTAAAACATCGACACCTTTGAAGCTTTCATTACTATGAGACATCGGCTAAGATTAGAACCTTGATAAAGCGCTTTGAATATTTTAAACTCCAAGCCCATCTTTGGGTATTGTAAAATATTAAATATTTTACTTTGGGATTTTAACCAAATCACTTTAATATTATAATATCAAACATTATAATATTATATCCTTTTAACCATTATTGCTTCCTTCACATTGCATTCCATGGTGTAAATAATATTTATTTATAAAATTAAAATTCTCATTGAATTTAAATAATTTATAAAAAATATTATATCTCCTTTTTAACTTTGCACTGAATCTCTTGACCTTTGGCCTTCTTCCTGGATATCAAATAACAACTTTGACAACTTTATTCCTTGACAAAAACCTTGATATTAATGTTGACTTCATTTCTTGACATCAATGACAACTTTAAATTTTAGGACTCAAAATGTCCAACAAAAACTTGATATGAGTAAAGCCTATGATAGGGTTAAATAAAATTTTATTTTTGTAGTTTTAGATAAGTTTGGTTTTGGTAATAAATGGGTTAGATGGATTAAAACTTGTGTCTCTACAATTTCTTATTTAGTGCTGGTTAATGGATTAGTGACAAAATATTTTAAAGCCATAGGAGGCCTTAGACAAGGAGATCCTCTATCTCCTTATTTGTTCATTATTATGGCAGAAGTTTTGAGTAAGAACTTAAAGAAGGCTTACAAATATGGGTTTATAAGTGGACTTAAGGTTAGTAATAACATCGAAAACATCACCCATCAATAGTTTACAGATGATACAACTCTTTTTGGAAGGGTAAGGATAAGTGAGGCCAAAGCTTTGTATAACTTTTTAAAAGAGTATGAAAGAGCTTTAGGGCAAAACATTAATAGGACTAAATCCAAAATTTACTTTCTTAACACTCCTGCTAATATCAAAGGAATAATTTGTAGGTTGCTTCAAATGGAAGAGGTAAATTTTCCAACAACTTATCTAGGGATGCCTTTATTTGAGGGGAGAATGAAGATAGATTTATGAAATTTGATTATTAGTAAAGTTCAAAATAAACTTCCAACTTGGAAAGGTAGATGGTTATCCTTAGCAAGAAGAGTGTATTTAATCAAGTCAGTCTTACAAGTCATTCGAACATATTGTATGTCTTTGTATTCTATGCCAAAATCAGTTGAAAAAAAATTAATCTTTATTATGAGATCCTTTTTATGGTCAGGTTTACATGATAAAAGGAAATTGTGTTATGAAAAAACTAGGGGAGGTCTTGGTTTAAGAGCTCTAACAGATGCAAACTTAGCGCTTAGGGGGAGAGTTATCTGGAGATTGTACAAAGAGAATCAAAGACAATGGGCAAGATTTCTTCTAAGTATGTTGATCCCAATGACCCAAGTTTAATATTTACTGCTTTCTCTCTTCCAAATGGTTATGCTCTTTGGAATGGTTTAAAAAATCTATTGATCTTATGATTAAAGGTTTAAGATGGGTGGTGGAAATTGGAGAAAAAAAATATATTTAGATAGATACTTGGTGTGATAAAAAACTACTCAATTTAGATCCAATTTTGAAACCTTGGATGAGATTGCTTCAAGACAAATACGGTGATAGTGTTTCAAACATTTTGTACAAGGATCGAGAAGGAAGATACAAATGGAAAGAAGATTTTTTTACAAGTATACAAGAGATTGATTCTAGGAGGTTATTGAGTAGAAAGATAACAACTGTAATTATTTCGAGAGGTGCCAAGGAAAAAATTGATTTAGGAGTTGAATAAATTAGGATAATACACAACAAGAAGTGGATATAATGTTCAACACCAACATAATAATAATATCACTAGAATTTGGAGAGATATTTGGGATAGCCCAAGCATTCCTAAAGTTAAAATGTTTGTTTGGCTAGTAGGTCATAGAAGAATTTTATCCTGGTATAACCTTATGAAAAGGGGTTTTCATGGCCCCTCTAAATGTGTTTTCTGTAATAAGGAGAAGGAGAGTATTGACCATCTCTTGGGACATTGCTCAATAGTCTAGAATCTATGGCAATGGATTCTTAATATGTTTGGTAAATGCATGGTGATGAATAATAGAATTGAATATTGGTTAAAGCAATGACAGAGAACTTATAAAAATGAGGCTTTACAGACAATATGGGATATATCAAAATATACAATACTTTGGACTATATGGCTAGAAAGGAATAGAAGAATATTTAAAGAAAAGGAAAACAATTTAGAGGTAATAAAAAAGAAGATATGTTTAGTCATAGAGGAGTCTAAACCAACCCTATAAACTCACCCAATCCCTAATTTGGAAGCAAAGAGTCTTGGTAGATGGAGTCAAGTCATTAAATGGAATTATGATGTTGAGCACAAGAGAAGCAAAAATAAGGTAAAGAATATAAAGTGGAAACCACTAGATGTAGAGTGGGTTAAATTGAATTTTGATGGAGCATCTAAAGGAAACCTAGGACCAACAGGAGGAGGAATAATTAGAAATAATAGAGGAGAGATTTTGTCTCATTATGCTTTCAATTGTGAATTTAAGACAAATAATGAAGCTAAATCTTGGGCAAATTTAGAAGGGTTAAAAATATTTAAACAAATGAAATGGAATAGAGTTTGGATGGAAGGTGATTCTCTCATAGTAATAAATACAATTTTGAGAAAGCAAAGGCTCCATGGAACATACAAGAGATAATTGTGGAAATTCAAGATCTTGCTAAAGGGAAGGAAACAAATGTGCAGATAAGCTAGCCAATAGAAGGATTTTGATTTAGGATCGTGAAGTTAACATCTCCTTTACATGGTTAGAGGAAGTAGAAAGTTTAGTTGAAGTTGACAAAAATTGTTGATTTGCCTAATCAATTAATGATTAAATTTTACTTTAATGTTTTCCATTAGTAATATCTGTTTTATTTTGTAACAATAATGTGTGTTCATTTAGACTATTTATTATAATTTTTGTGGTTGCACTTGTGTTTTAGGAAGGAAACTAGCAATCCAAATTTGGTAAAGCGGACTATGTTAGTGCGATATTTTGGAAATATTACTCTACTAAAATGAAGGCATAGATAGAAGAGGTGAAGTTTTGGCATTGTGAAGGCTGTTATAGGAAAATTCCAAGAAATATGTTAAATTATGGAGTAATTGTTTTCATATAGAGATTTGAAAAGATCCACAAAATGAAAATCAAGAATTCAGATATTTTATGTAAAATGATGTAGGTTTCTAACCATAGCATCTCAATTGAGATGAGAAGTGTGTCCATTTGTAATCTCTCAAGCTCTAAAGAAGAGATATGTAATTTGTTAAGGGTGGGGGACTCGAGTACAACCCATTTTTACCACAAAAAAAAAAAAAAGTTGCTAAGAGTTTTATTCTTTTATATGTTATTGAGTTTTAGACATATTCCTCGACTAATTAATATAACCTAAGTCCCAACCACTTAATAAAACAGTTTTTTTTTAAATAAAAACAACACTATTTAAAAGTCAAACTTTAAGGAGAGAAATGTGAAATCTATGCATGCATAATCTCTTAGTAACGATTGGTTTACTTTATTTAGATCCACCTATTGGTAAATATATATATTTTACTTTATTTAGATCTACTTATTGATAATTATTTTCTAGTAAGGAGAACTTCAATGGGTGGCACAACTGGGGCTACACATTCTTGTGATTTAAACTTGGGTAACTTGGATAATAGTCCAACGATATACTACTAGGGTGTTCTTGTGGAACACCTATTTATAATTTTAAAGGTAGTTTACTTCTAAAAAATAATTTACAAAATAAAAGAATATTTAACATATATAAAAGTTCAGTCTAATATTTAAGAATATGAGATGGACAAATTGAAAATGTGCATATCAATTTTTTCCATTGGAGAAAAAATGGTTGTTCTCAGGTTCCAAACCCTTGACAAATTATAACTCTCCCCTTTAGATCTTGAGAGTTTACAAACAAATTCAATTTTCATCTCTATTGAGTTGCTATAACTAGATTATATTTTTCATAAAAAGTCTAAATTCTTGATTTTCATTTTGTGGATCTTCTTCAATTTTCTTTATAAATACAAATATTTCAAAATTCAACATCTTTCTTGATATTTTCCTGCATAGCAACCTTCACAATACTAAAACTCTACCTTTGTTGTCTATGCACTCCATCTTAGTAGAATAATATTTCTAAAATTTTGCACTATTATAATAAGCTTTACCAAATCTGGACTATTAGTTTTCTTCCTTAAGCATAAATGCAACCACAATATTTGTAATAAATAGTTTATATGAAAACACATTAAAGTTAATATAGTAAATATTACCAATGGAAAACATTAAATTAAATCTTAATCATTATTTCATCCAGACAATCAAAATTTTCTTCTCAGCTTCATCTAAACTTACTACTTTCTCTCACCATGGAAAAGAGAATTCAACTTCATGATCTTCTATTAAAACCCCTCTATTGGCTAGTCTATTTGCACATTTGTTCCCTTCCCTCGACGAATGTGTAAATTCGATTCCTTCAAACTCTATATCAAGGTCTTGTATTTCCACAATGATCTCTTATATGTTCTATGGAGCTTTCGCTTTTCTCAAAAATGTATTTATTACTATTAGCAAGTCACCTTCCATCCATTTTTTGTTCCATTTCATTTGTCTACATACTTTTAACCCTTTTAAAGCTAACCAAGCTTCAACTTCATTATTTGTCTTAAATCCACTATTGAAAGCGTAATGTGATCAAGTTCAATTCACAAGAAGGGTAGTCCTTGATATGCCCCCGCTTTTCAACATCTTCATGAAAATAATGTAGTGTAACAAAATCTCACCCCTATTGTTTCTAATTATTCTTCCTCTTGTTGGTCCTAGATTTTTTTAGATCTATCAAAATTCAATTTGACCAACTCCACTTTTGGTGGTTTCCACTTTATATTCTTTGCCTTCCTCTTATTTCTCTTGTACCTAACATCATAATTACATTTGATAACTTAACTCTATCTATCAAGGCTCTTTGCTTCAAGATTAGGGATTGTATGAACTAGTAGAATTGGTTTAGACTCCTCTATGACTAAACAAATCTACTCCTCTATGACTAAACAAATCTTACTCTTCATTACCTTTAAACTATTTTCATCTTCTTTAAATATTCTTTTGTTCCTTTCTAGCCATATAGTCCAAAGGATTATATATTTTAATATCTATAACACCTTACTTTTAACAATGCTTTGCCATTGCTTTAACCATTCTTCGATTCTACCTTTCATCACCATGCATTTACCAAACATATTAAGAATCCTGCCATAGTTCCCACTATTGAATAATGTCCCAAGAGATGGTCTATACTCTCCACCTCCTTTTTACATAGTTCCCAAATTCACAATCCTGCCATTCTTCAATTCTACCATTCATCACCATTCATTTACCAAACATATTAAGAATCCTGCCATAGTTCCCACTATTGAACAATGTCCCAAGAGATGGTCTATACTCTCCACCTCCTTTTTAAATAGAAAACTTTGTGAAGGGCCATGAAATCCCCTTTTCATTAGATTATCCCAAGATAAAAAATTACCATGACTTACTAGCTATACAAACATTGTGACTTTTGGACTGCTTAGACTATTCCAAATATCTTTCCATATTCTTATTTTGATGGTTCTTTACAATATATATACTTCTTGTTGTGTATTGTCTTGAGTTATTCAACTTCTAAATTAACTTATTCTCGATTGGCCTCGAAATAGTCACTATTGTTATCTTTTTGATCAATTGCCTCCTAGCAACAATGTCCAGTATTCTTGTAAAATAACTTTCTTTCCAGTTATATCTGCGTTCCTATCCTTGTGCATAATATTTGAAACCATATCACCATATTTATCTTCAAGTAGTCTCATCCACAGTTTCAAAATTGGGTCTAGATTGAGTGGTTTTTTATCACACAAAGTATTCATCCAAATAGAATTTTTCCCTCCAATTCCCACCACCCATCTTAAACCTTTAATCGTTAGATCAATTTATTTTTTTCAAATGTTAAGCCTTTATTATGCAAACGAAGATAATTTTTTTAATTTGATGTCATAGAATTATTATTGAGGTTAGATCAATTTATTTTTTTGAAATTTTAAGTCTTTATTATGCAAACGAAGATAATTTTTTTTATTTGATGTCATAGAATTATTATTGAAGTTATTTTTTATAACCCTTCCCTATCTTGGATAAACACGGTCAGGAGTGAGGAAGATTCAAGATGATTTAGGGTTGGTAAGCCATCATCAAACTGACACGCAACGAACTCAAATCAAATTACTTAACTAAAGGTGGTGTACGACCTTATTGCAAAAACACTTATGGACAGAAACGAATGGACCTTTATGGACAGAAACGAATGGACCTTTGCCCATTGTTACCCTAGATTGGCGGTATACGACCTTATTGCAAAAACCGTTAAACCACTAAATGCTGAGGTGGCGTGCAATTTATTTGTTTATTTGATTATTTAGTAAAATAAGGGGGAAATGTGGGTAGTGGATAAACCTTGTGCAGAAAAGGGAAGCGAAGAGGAAAACAGGCATGGCGAGGATGGAGTGTCTGGCAGGGGGACGCGCCATTACCATGGTAAGGGTAAGGCCTACCTATAGGACCAGGGCTATGGCAATGCCTATATCTATGTGTTCGCCCCTCTCAGTATCAGTTACAGCGACACGCACGCCCAAACTAGTGCAAATGGTTGAGAGCGCCACCACCAGTGGCAGTAGCGGATGGAGTTGCATGGGACGCCGCGCTCTTACAAGCACCACTGCTATTGCTTTTTCCTCTAACAGCAAAGGCAAGAGAGCTTTGTTTCTGAGATTGAGAGCTGCAGCAGCACCTGTGGCCGTGGAGGAACAACAGGAGGCAAGTGAAAGCAGGCCTGTGCCTCGACTGAAAGAAATGTACTTGGAAGAGGGGGTTCCTAAACTCAAACAAGAATTCAAGTATCGGAACCCGCATGAGATACCTAGGGTGGAAAAGGTAGTGGTAAACTGTGGGATAGGGGATGCGGCACAGAATGCAAAGGCGCTAGAGTCGGCCATCAAAGATATTTCTCTCATCACAGGGCAGAGGCCCGTGAAGACGAGAGCGAAAAGGGCCATTGCCGCTTTCAAGCTCAGAAAGGGCTCTCCCGTTGGGCTTGCCGTCACCCTCCGAGGACATGTAAGTACAACTCCACCTCCTGCCTTTGCACATTTACATAGATTTCTATAACCGCAAAACTTAGCTTCTACTTCGGATTCTCAAGGTCAAAACTTTCGCGGAATAATGAGTCCCATTTCTTTTTAAAGCAATACTATAAACTATAAAGTAAAAGATAATAATTACAAGCTGAAGCAAGATAATCAAATCAATACATGTTTAAAAGCTACTCTCAAGTATAAACTATAAAGTACTGGCATTAAATACAAGATTCATGAATATAAGAAAATTGAACTACATTGGGCAGCCATCATTAGATGCCCAAGTATTACACTGTTATTTGTATAATATGAATCAAATCAATGATTCTATAACATACTAATCAACTATGAAGCGTTAACTAATTTCAATGTGAATAACTGAAGAAAGTATATATATTTAGTCCACTGTCATGGATATAAATGCTGCTGGCATAAATGCAATATAATATGAGACTCTCCAGATCTTCTATCAAATATTCATCTTTAATCAGAAGTAAATTGTAGAATATGCTCCTCCAATTAGCATTCAAATTTCCACTTTGAATCAAACCAAGCAAATAATTTTCCATGCACAAGTATCATCTATAGAATATCTGTAAGTAAAGTACATATATAGCTTCTCTGAATCAACAATGCCATACATAAGATCTGGAACAATATTTCCATCAATGTCATGAACATCACATCAACAATTTGCAAAAAATCCTCATAGGTAGTCTCACTATGCCAAGAAAAGCTAGCATCAAACCTGTATCTGCAATCATACAATCTTAACCCCATCCTGCGGTAGTATTGAGAGGATGCATCCCAAGTTTCAACATTTAAAGTTGATTAAGGTTTTATTCAGCTTTAAGTTATGTTTCTTATTTATTTAATCAAGATATGGCACTAAAGATTAACATTCTGCCATACCATCAACTCAACTCAGCTGAAAGGATTCAGAATGCATCAAGCTCATTCTATGCCCTTAAGTTCCCAGAAGCTTCCTTTTCAGGTATCAAAGACAGGGCAACCTCTTGTCCTTATTTCATCTAATTTGGTTGAGATGCTGTCCGATATTCTCATACAAGAAAGAGGTGGACCATATAATGCTCTTTAAATTCAACAAGTCCAGGGATTAGCATCACATGCAAGTATATTTATAGAAAACAAAGTGAAAAAGAACTTCCAGTCCGTTTAAAATGAAACAAGACCATTCAGATACATGGTCCAACTCAGATGTGATCAAGAACTCAGCAATTACCAAAATTTAAAAATACCCAGTGCATTGCCCAGCCTTAGGCTACTGTACAACCATATCAAGAGAAGAATGCATCATGAATTCCTCACCTGTGACATGTAATATCAATCATAGAAAACATTAGATTAAGTGAAGCATCACATACAACATGGAGGAGGTTTCTAGCAAAGTCAAGACAAAAAAGACACTTCCACGCATGCCTGAAGGTATGATTATAAACTGAAGTACTTGTTGAAGATGGTTTCCAATATGAGATGAATGTCAAAGAACAGTCCTCATAGACTCACGTATCAAACAAATATAGAAACAGAGCCAAAATTTCTTCAAAATCCTTAAAGAATCTTTCTAACATTAAGGTATAGGACAAATTTACAATTTTATGATAAAAAATGATTTTCACAAAATTTCAACCCAAAACAAAGTCAAAATGCATAAATGTTCATTTTTATGTTTGTCCAAATTGGCTAATGGAAGCAAAATCTACCCTATTTGAAATTATCATAACAGGGTCAGTCCACAAAATCAAGCTGGGGCACACATTTCCTTAAGCAAATGAGTGAAGAAAACTGCCTAGAATTGATGATGTGACTACATAACCAAATTTCCACTATCAAAAGGTTTGGACATCATGAACACAACAGTCAAAATTTCCACTATCAAAAGGTTTGGACATCATGAACTCAGCATTCTTTTTCAGGAGTTCGGACATCGGCTTAATAACTTGGGCGAAGTTCAGGATAAATTTCCTTATGAAATTAATTTGGCCGAAGAATGACTGCAACCCTTTCTTATTCATCGGGAGTGGAAGCTAAAGGAGAGCTTCGGCTCTGTCGGGATCGACAGCGAGTCCCTTTTCTGATATAACATGTCCCAGCAGCTTCCCTTCTTTCACCGCGAAGACAGATTTCTTCAGGTTAATTGAGATGCCGAATTCTCTGCACCTTTCAAATATTTGCTGCAAGTGCGAAGCGTGATCCTCCCTTTTTCGAGAAAAGACAGTCATGTCATCTAAATAGATAACGATGATTTTATTCAGTAGTTCGCCGAATGCTAAGTCCATAGCCCTTTGAAATGTGGCTCCCGCGTTTGAAAGGCCAAACGACATTCGCTGATAAGCGAACGTTCCCCACTTAGTGGTGAATGCTGTCTTGTGCTGGTCTTCATTTCTAACCCAGATCTGATTATACCTTGAAAAACCGTCGAGCAAGGAAAAATGCTGGGCTCCTGCTACTGAATGCAGGATCTGATCGATCTGTGGGAGGGGGTAGTGGTCTTTCAATGAAGCCTGGTTTAGGTTGCGAAAATCCACACACAGGCGGATATCCCCATTTTTCTTTCTGACAGGGACGAGGTTCGCAACCCAAGAAGAATGCTTTATTGGATAAATGATTTTAGCTTCAAGCATTTTCAGGAGTTCGGCCTTCATCAGGACTTCGACCTTCGGGTTGACCGGCCTTTGCCTCTGTCTGAAAGGTTTGACCCCTTCTTGTAGCTCGATTGTATGTTGAATAACTTGCCGGTCATAGCCTTTCAGGTCTTGATAAGACCACGCCACTATGTCTGGGTATCTCTTGCATAAAGACCGGATCTGTTCCAGTTCTGCTGGAGTGCAATCTGTCCCGACCTTTATCACTTTCCCTGGTTCGAGCTCCAGATCCCGGTATTGCTTCGCATCGACCTTGATCCTGTGGGAAATTGACCTATCATTCTGATCGAACAGGCTTTCTAAGGTGATCAATCCTTTCGGAACATGGTTGTTCTTCAGCTGAATCAGCCCTTCATACTCTTCATCTTCGGGATTTCTCTCTTCGACGGTGGCTGCCTCTTGAACTAGAAAGTTGATGATTTGTTCATCGCTGTCAAAGACCTGCCAATGAGTATCCTTGTCCGGCACAGAGGGCCTGTAAATAGTCCTCACAGCTTTGGGCTTGTGCACCATTTCATCGGCTGGAGAGTATCTGGCCCCGATAGAAGCCAAGATATCAGCATGCCTGTTTTTCTCCCGTGGGATGGACTGCACATTAAGCGATTCGAAATGCTCGAACAGGTCCCATACCCTGTTGCGATATGCCTTGAGATAATGCTTTTTGGAAATACATCTATTTGTGATCTGATTACATACCAGTTCCAAATCGCCGAAAATTTGGAGTTGTTTAATGCCTAACTTCTCTGCCTTCTTCAGTCCTAGGCATAGGGCTTCATACTCGGCTGCGTTGTTGGTGCAACTCCAGGCCAGCCGGTAGCAATAATCCTTTTGTTCGCCAGATGGCGATACTAGGAGTATCCCTGCCCCAGCGCCGTTTCTACACCTGGCGCCGTCGAAAAACAATTTCCACAATTCATCTCGGGCAACTCTCTTATTCTCCTGCATCGGCCTCGTGGGCTCTTCAGGTCTAGCGATGGAGTAGCATCCCATCTCTGTTTCTATCATCGCATTGAAATCTGTTAGTGAAAATTCATCCTCGGCATACAACTTCTCTAAGGACTCTTCCACTAAGTCCACCTGTTCCATCCCTTCGGCTATCGAGTGGACTGAATCATCATTTTCTCCCTCTTCGGTCATCTTTTCTACGAGAAACGTAGAAGGTTTCTCATTGTAGATTTTGACCTTTCTTCCTTTAAATGGAACTTCTAGATGTGAATAGTCCATGGAAAGATACCCGCCCAGCTTGGCCGTGAACTCTCTTGAGAGGCACATGCTAAAATAGGGCTCAAGGTCAACAACTACCACCTCCTGTATCACCACGATTTGGGGTACCTTGTGCAACCGGATGGGTATATCCTTGATTACGCCAACTGTCTTCACAGGGGTACCGTCCAGCTGGAGCACGCCATGACTGCTTCGCGTATACTCCATCCCTATCTCTTCGCAGACGGCTTTCGGCATGACTGTAGTTGCGGCACCGGAGTCAATCATGCAGTTATGAACGATGTATCCTTCCATCTGCAGGGACAGGTAAAACGGAGGAGGCCTGTTTTTCCCGGTGATCGAAGTGGGTAGGGGTTGAACCAAAACGGGCTGTGTTGATTTCCCTGCTTTTGCTGATTTCAAGGACTCTTGTAGCAGGTCCACCTGTCCTGGTAGTTGCAGGGCGTCATACAGACTGATCTTAGCAGGAGTTTTCTTTAGCTCATCCACGATGTTATATGCTGTGGTAGCAGGTATCTCTGGTTCCTTTGTTGCCTCGTATTTTGTACGGTATTGCTGCGTGGCTTCGACTCTTTGCCGCTTTGTTAACGAAGGAAATTTGAGCTTTTCTCTAGCCTGCTCTTTGGTTTCGGCCTGGGGCGGGGCTGCAACGGCCTGCTGGGATTTCTCTTTTGCCGACGGAGGCTGAGGAGCTTTGTCGGGAGCCTTACCAGGTTGCTGTTCTTTCTCGCGGCGGGTATACACCTTCAAGGGGCCCATTTGAGCTGCGTCTACTTCCATCGGTTTCTTTCCCCCCTTGGTGAGGACCGAAACCTGCTCTTCCTCAGCGATCACCAGATTGTGACCTGTCTGCATTATCATATTGACCTGACCGCTGGAGGCACTGCCCGATAATGTTTGAACATAATGCTGATGTAACATGCAAGTGCCCTCTTCATGTGGGTCATTGCAGGTGGAGCACCAATGCACGTAATCAGAAGTGCTTGGCTCCTCATTGATAGCGGCATTTCTCGCTGGAGGTCTGCCTGGCTGTGTCGCCTGGTCCTTAGTGAGCGCCGGTGGAGGATACGATCTTCTTGGCAAGAATTCTTGTTGCGCTTGCTTTTTCTTCATGACGGCCATGTCGTTAGACAAGGTTCGCACAGTAGAATTCAAAGATGAAACCTCCTGCAATAGCTTAGCCTGTATGTCCACGGCTGTAGGGGTCGATGCTACTGGAGATGGCAGTGGGGCTATTGTTGGTACCGGGGGCAAGGCAGGGTATTGGGGTGGCGCTGGTAATGCCGGAAATGGTGGAAGAACCGTAGGTTGTGGTGCCGAAGTTGTAGGGAAATGTATTTGTGGAGCGGTGAACTGAGACACTGTGGGGTTGGGATTCCATGGTGGGATTGGGCACACCGGAGATGTGGAAGTCTGCGAAGCAGTGGCACTGTGGTACTGCGATTGGGGAAATTCTAGGAATATGGGCATCGGCATCCTCGGAGGGAGTTTACCAATGGCGATCAAATCCATTTCCGCCTTCTGGGCCAACTCATATAATTCGGGGAAGGTATTAACATTTGAAAACCTTACCATCATGCTAATGTCAGCGTTGAAGGCCCTAAGGTAATAATAGGCTGCAGCTTCGCTAGTTGGCCGTAGTCCAGTAGGTACCCTCTGCCAGGTTCGGGCGAACCTCACATTGAAATCAGCTATCTCTTCTTGAGGGTGCCTCTGGATCGTTGTGAATTGATGCAAGAGAGAGGAAGGATCAACGGACTCATTAAATCCTCTCATCAGTTGTCCAGCTAACTGATCCCATCCCGTTATAGTGCCGGGTGGTAGAGCTCTGTACCAATAGAGGAGTTTCCCTCGGAGGGACAAAATCAATAAACGCACCATGACCTCCTCTTCTGTGATATTATGGATCGCGGCTAGAGAAGCAATATCTTGGATGTGCTCGAATGCAGTCTTTCCCGTACCGTCAAAGGTGGGTATCGACTTCAGAGCAACAGGTGGGATTTGCCCCTGTCCTGCTATATTTAATGGCCCAGCAGAATTCCATGTTGGGAACAACCTGGGCTGCGGTGGTGGCGGCTGCTGTTGTTGCTGCTGCTGCATTTGTTGTTGTTGCTGGTGTGCCATACTTGTACCTAGATTTTGTAGGTTTGGCAAAATTGAAGCTCCCGAAGTTCCTAATTGGTTACTAGGTGGAACAGAGGGGCCTTGGTGATCTGGAGGGTTTGGGAGATTAGGGGGAAGACTAGTCGCAGTGCTGTCCGAGGTCAGACCTTGTTCGTCAAGGACAGCCTCTTGCGATGACCCTTCGCGTAGAAGTGAATCAGGTGTGACTAACCTAGGACGTTCCCCAAAGGCATCAATGTCGAGTTCAAAAAACTCGGTCTCTTCTCCGCTATTCCTAACTCTCCATCTCGTACGCATGAAGGCACGGATGTTTAGTACCGGTCTCTAAGGCTTTGAAGATTTTTACGTTAAACAGAGTCGCCAGATGCTCGAGTCTTACAGTACTGAGATGAGCTTCAACTCTCAATACCACTCATAAGGTGAGACTGACCAGGTCCCACCGGGCGTGCCAAAACTAGTTGGTCACAAATCTGCCACAAGAAAGGATTTTGTATGTCTACGCGCCCTAGACCTGGACCAACATTGAAAGGCCGGAGGGAAGAGATGCCCTCCGTGCCAATCTCCGGAGAAGGCCGGCTCCTATACTAAACTACCGGGGTTTCAAGATAAGAGTGCAGGAAAGAAATAAAAAGAGTGAGGGTGCAGGAAAGAGATAAACAATGCAGAAAGAGATGGAAATAACTGGATATTGCAGTGGGAAAGAACACGCAGCACAATAACTCATCTATATCTAAACCAACAGCAAATAATACAGAAGATGTAACAAAAACTAAAACTGCATATGCTTCTCTATGTATCCTCTAACTAAAATTCCAGACACATTTATCTCCCAATGCTAAAATCCAGATATCAGAATTACAGCAATCAGAAAAATAAATGAAAGCAGAAATACTTGCCAGAGGCAGCATAAAAAGAAAGCACAGATTCAGAGCCAAGGATCTTCTATATTGATGCAGAATGTCTAGTTACAACAGCTTCTTTAGCAATATGTTCCCCCCCTTTTTTCATTACAATGCGTGGGTTTTTATAGAGGACCCGACCCTCTAAGCCATTAATGAACTGAGTTTACAAGGACGCTTCGGTGGCCGAAAAAAATCGCGCTCGCCTTCTTATGCAAATGAGATTTCACATCCCATTTCTATAACTAGTTGCAGGGCCGCGTTAGACGGGGAAAGTGGTAATTATGTGCCGCGGGCGTGTCTCGGACTCATACCCAGCCTTGGTATGTGTGCCCCTCGAAGGAAGCACTATCGTTGATCGTGCCCTGGGAGGAACTTCGCCAGATTTCAAATCAGAGCGTCGCTTCGCAATGGACTTGAGCCGAAGCAGGGGGAGAATGATAAGCAAGCGTTGATGGTTCGCCGGAAAACGCCCCTGAAAATGGCTTCGCTAGGTGTTTAGGCCGAAGTGGATGCTGCTTGTGAAAGGCATGGCCTCTAGCTACGCTGCTTCGCTCAGGAGGTGAGCAAAAATGCTGCTTCGCAAAGAATTTGCCCGAAGCGGCTGGCTGCTGGCAACGGGTTATGAAACTACTTCGCAGTGAACCGACCAAAGGATGGTAGTTCGGAGAGGTTTTGGCCGAAGCTGGCTCCCTGCCTTAGAATATTTCCCTCTTCCTTTCCTGGTGCTTCGGCGAAGCAATGGTTCAATTGGGAGCTTCGCTGGGGGGACGGCCGAAGTGGATGCTTCGCTAGGATCTGGAGCGAACTAGCACCTGCCAATGAAATGGTTCGCTAAAGGAGAGGGCCGAAGTGAATGCTTCGCTAAAATTCTAGCGAAGTGACCCCGCTGACTTAGAAAATCCCGGCAACTTACAATCGCAGCTTCGCAACTTTTCTGCCCGAAGTAGGTGCTTTGGCAGCTTCGCGAGCGAAGCTCCTTCCATGCCTTAGAAATTTTCCGGGCTCGAACTTAGGCTTTCCTGTCCCTTCTTTGCGAAGCTGCCCCTTTCCTTCTCTTTGTTCAGCGAAGCTTCTTATCCTACCCTGTTTTGCTGGCGAAGTTCTTATATACATGGATTATATACAAGGGGGCAAAAATGGAAACCAAAATTGCTGTAATGCCTTGAAATACAATAAAAAGCAAGGGAACAAATTCATGAAAAATAAGAAAATACTTTACAAAATTTTAGTTTTCTCTACCTCTTTAAGCAATGTGACAAAATTGTCAACAGTCCCTGCCTTTAAAGTCCACATTTTTTATTTTTATTTTTTAATTGGTTAGATAGGATTGAAATGGTATCGTCCTTATTACATCATGGGGCCACATAGTGATATCCTAATAACATTTTGGCAATTACGTATATATCGTTTGTCAAGATTTGAGACCTGGTCTCCACCTTGAAAGTTGACGTATTTAATCTGAGCTCTTGCCATTTGATTGAAAGTCCACGTTTTTAATCACTTGAGCTCATGCTATTTTATATTGGAACAGATCAATTTATGTTTGATTTCAAATTTAATTTAATTTGTTTTTTAATAATATTTTAATATTAACTATAGTAATTCACAGATCCAAATAAGCTTTTGACATCTTAAATTATCTGGCAGACATCTTTGAGTGTGCTTCATCAATTCTTATAATGCAAGATCTTAAAGAAGGGATGAAGTGATAGTAATGTTTTGTATTCAACTGGTAGTAATCTTTCTATCTATCTTGATTCTTGACTATACCTGCATATATCTTTTTTACTCATGATAAATCATGCTTCATTTTTAATCTACTAATTATATTAACAAAGTTCTGGTTGTTTTATATGGTTCTTGTTTAGACTTTTAGTAATATTATTGATTATTTAATTTTGTTTTACAGATTTAATATATACTTTGTGAACTTATTTATATATGGGAATTAAATATTAGTTTTGGAGATTCCATTTATATTGATTAATTTATTATGAAATAGTTAAGCATAATAATAGTTATAAATTATAAAAAATACAAGTATTTGTATCAATTGAACTGAACCAAACCTTTTTGAAAAATCTGAATCTTTTTCCTCTTCTGTTCAAATTGAAATTTTTATGTGGTAAATATGTTTTAGAGGCAATTGAATGGATCATAGAATAGTTGATCTTGGACACAACCCTTCTTGAACCATAAATCCCATCAGATCTCCAAATGTCTTGCTGAAAGCTATGCACCAAATGCTACTACCTGAAATAGGGGTAAATCCTGCATGGCTTTTGTTACCTGGAATAGGGAAAATCTCTTTCACTGCTTTCAGGAGTTCAACCTGGAGGGGACAATCCCAAGTCAAAGCTCTACAGTTGCAGACAACTGCCCATTCATTATCCATCGGAGCAGCAACAATTCCGATAATGCTTTGAAGTCTTGGACTTGGAATATTGTTAAATTTTATGGATCTTATTTCTGGATAACCCATCTTTGTTGGATTTTTATTCAGTATTTCAAGACCTTTTATGGGGTTCATCATCAGGAATGAGACAAGCTCTGAAATAATTTGCCTGGCATAATAGTGAAAGGTCTTGTCCAATTAACAGAAATGAGGGCCTTGAACAGAAATGAACGATCAGTGTGGACTCTGAGTAGCAATTGCAAGAAATATAGCGAGTTCCAATTATTGTGAATGTATTTGTTCGCAGCATATAAAATGTCATTTAGATTCAGAGGACCTCAAACTTAAAGATTAAGCTGTCTTGTCTGTCTGGTTCGCCTTACCAAATTGGCTTGGACAGCTCGTGTAGCAATGAGTGAGTACTCTTAGCAGTTGATCAGCTGTAACAGAGAGTGATTATCTGTTTCTGGATGTTTGTCTAGATTTCTTGCTATTTCACTCTACATGGTTTCATGCTTTGTAAGAATTTCAGGCTCTTGGTTCTATTTTCTACATTTTAGCCTTAACAAAGTGTGAAACTCTAGAACTACTTTTCTTCCAAACTCCTTAACATATCTATGAGAGATTGTGTATTTAGAAATGGAAACTTGTAGAATAGTTGACATTTTGCTGAATTCTTCCGCAATTTGAAAACTGCCTTCTGAAAATTGTTACTGGTCTTATATTGTTGGATTTTCCCTCAAAGGGTCTCGGTTCTTGAAAACCGACATAGTACAGTTGTACTTCCTCTCTTTTTATCACATGTTGAGAAGTCTCAACAATTTCCTAACAATTAAGAGGCAGTCTTACAATTAATAGAGTTAGAGTTAGAGGGCCATTAATCTCTAACAGATGCTTGTCAAACAACATCCAGAATGCCACAATATAGGTAGCAGAAACCCTTCTCAAGAAATCTCATGGTCAGAGATGCCCATGATCCTGAGATCCAATTGTTTAGAGTGCGATATGGGTTATATAAGTAGAAATCCCATGGTCTTCATTCTTGAAGACAGGAGAAATTTATACCCATCAGGTATAGAATGAACAAGATGCCTGAGAAGGCAGGACAAAGTGGACACCTCACTTGCAGATATGTATTCTTGAGAGGTATCACCATGATTCTATTTGCCCCTATGTTCCACGAAGTTCCAGTATGGGGACAGCAGGATGTGTTTTCAGGATGGCAGGACGCATTTTCAGGATGGTGGGATGTGTCTCTGAGACAGCCCCCAAATCCCAGGACAAGTCTCCATGGAACATAGAACCTCATGGAGCATTTAAGGTGAATAAACATATACATATAAGTTCCAGAGAGTAGAAATTTCACTGGAAACATTAGTTGCTATCTATCTTTTTAATTGGTTATATGGAGTTGAAGTGGGCCCCACTTGTGTTATATCCTGACCACATTATGGTAGCGTTTCAACAAACCATCTTATCATGGGGTGCGTTATGACAGGAGTGTCATCATAATGCAGAGTTCTGAACTCGATTTGCTTTTATGTCAACATCCTATTTTAATTCTTTTTTTTCTATTTTTTTAAAACCTTAGACAAGGTGAAATAAATTGCTTATACTGTTTTTCAAAAGGCATGTGTATACTGTTTTTCAAAAGGCATGTGCTTATTTTAAAGTTTTCAATGTTACATGTGTTCTTCAAACCTAACTAATATTTCTTTTCCCAGATTATGTATAATTTCTTGGATCGACTTATCAACTTGGCACTTCCTCGGACTAGGGATTTTCAAGGCCTAAACCCAAATAGCTTTGATGGACATGGTAATTACAGTCTTGGTATTCGTGAACAAAATGTGTTTCCAGAAATCAAATTTGAGAGCATGGACAGGACAAGGGGAATGGATGTTTGCATCGAAACTACTGCAAAAACAGACAGTGAGGGCCAAAAACTCTTATCTCTTCTGGGTATGCCATTCCGGGATTGAGCAAAATAATTTATTCTGAGAAAGAACACAAGGCAGGCAGATTTGGAAAGGGAAAGGGTGGAGCAGGAGTAAACCATTTCTGATATGTTCTAAGATCTGATATGACTAACTTCTGCTGATATATATTAAGATATGACATGACTAGTTTTCTGAAAATTAAATTTCAATAGGATTTAGTTTGGTTTTCATGTAATTTTTCTTTTGTACCTCTAATATGTGGAGAATCATGCTTGTTTGTTTTTTGTTGGGACCTTGATTGACCTCTATTTTCTAATCTGAGCATTGAGTTTGACTACTGTCCCATCTAGAAACTAGCGTTGTCTATGCCCTTAGTGGCCAACCTATATACATATTGAAGGTGATTTCATTTGCTGGACTGTTAGTATTGAGACTTATTAAAACAGACCATTTAATCTCAGACAGCAGTAATACAAGTTTTTATCCTTTTTCAAGCCAAAAACATATTTTGTGTAAAGATCAACCTCCCTTTATTTTGACATCAATGTTAAGATCAGACTGGGTCATCCTGCCAACATTTATAAACCTGCGGCGTTTTGAGCATTTGTCTGATCTGATAGTTTTGGGAATACACAATTCATGATTTCTTATGAACTATTGCATATTCTGTGGGTGATATATAAGAGATTTTTCTTTCCTTTTATTTTTTTTTGTAATTTAATTAAACTGATAGGTGAACTAGATATCACTCAGAACCCCTATAAGATTCACATTGCTACATTTATTTCCTTATGAAGATTTACCGATCCATGCCATGACACTATTTACTAGACATCTAACATGCAGAGTATCCAGCTGCTTAATGTTACAATATAGTCATTTCCTTAATTGCATCAGCCATATTTGATGCTCTTTACCATGTCATAAGGAATTTGGGGCTTTAGTTACCATAATTAGGTTCATTTATCTTACCTCTTGGCAGTAATTGTGAAATGGAGCGTGGTTTGGGGTGTGAGGTGGAGGGCAGCTTTGGTGGTGGAGAGGAACGAAGTTTTAGAGGCATCAACTAAGCAGACACACTAGATCCAAGTCTGTAGCAACCTTCTCCAGCTGGGCATGGTGACAAAGAAAGGAATGGAGAAGCGGGAAGAAGCTTCCAGCACCAAATTTTTGATCTGGGGGCGAAATCGTGGCTTAATGCAGTTAAAGGAAATCAAAGGAAGCAAATCAAGAGTTGTAACTTGTCAATGGAGGAAGGAAAGCTGGTAATACCGGATGAACTGGCAGAAATGGGTGTTGCACAAGGGGATCTCTGTTTAGTGGGGAAATTTTTGGGTGTGAGACCAGATCTGGATATGATTCGAAAATGGGCCAATGAAAAGTGGAAGCCCTTAGGGCATATGGAAATTGCAGCCCTACTTTTTTTTTGGGCGGGGGCGAGGACCCGGTTTTTGGGGGGGGGGAAAGGATGAAAATTATGATGCGAAGGAACAAAGGACTGTTGATCCGAAGGAGATTCAAGGAAAAGATGCTTTGGAAAATGCCACATATGAAGAAGGTGAGATTGTTGAAGACCTGGACAAAGTAAGTCAACTTGCTTCTGATTTCAGTAATACTAGGAATGAAATTTTAACTAAGAATTATTTTGAGTCTTTGGAAATTTTAAATGTTGAGGAAGATAATGTAGAGAAAGGTGGGAAAGGGGTAAATGAAAATAATGAATCTATTGAAAAAAAACCAGATATACCTGGTGAAATGGAAGGAAAAAAGAATTTGGAACCAGATAATATGAGAATTGGCCAAAAGAATACTTCAATAAAAGGAAGTAAAAGCCCTACTCCAAACAAAATAAATAGGAATAGTAGAAAGGGTGGGATTGATGTTGGAGTGGAGTCAAAGCCAGGAAGACCTTCGAAGTAAAAAATAATGCAGAGAGAAACAACAATTGATGTGGCTAACGGAACCCAAACAGTTCTTAATCTAAGCGGGAAAAGACAACCTGCTAGATCTAAGAAATGAAGGTTATTTCTTGGAATGTGAGGGGTCTCAATGCCCCTTCAAAACACCGGTTGGTGTTTTCATTGAGAAAAGAGACAAAACCATGCATTTTAGCTCTATAGGAAACTAAGATCTCAGAACATAATTGTGAAAGTATAAAGCAAAGGATTTGGAAAGAAGCGAAATTTGCAGCCAGTCATGCTAATGGGGCTTCAGGAGGTCTAATGTGTTTATGGGATCCAAATAAAGTGGAAGGAACAATGATAAAAATAGTAGAAAGATTTATCTCAATTTTTTCTATTTTATTGATACAAAATAGAGTTGGATTTTAACTATAGTTTATGCACCAAATACAGTTGTAGGAAGAAGACAATTATGGCAAGAGTTAACTTATGTCAGGAAAGCTTTTGAAAATACTCCTTGGGTTTTAGTTGGGGACTTTAATTCTCCACTTTTTCCTTATGATAAAATGGGAGGTAATTCTTCAATTTCTAATGGCATGATAGATTTTGAAACATTTGTGAATATCAATGAATTGATGGATGTGGAATTAAGAGGTATCAGATTTACATGGAGTAACAGAAGAATTGGTGATCAACTTATCCAAATAAGGTTGGATCATTTTTTGATTTCAAAGGAAGGGTTCCTTACATTTGGGGATTCTATACTTTCAGCTCTACCAAAGATTGGATCTGATCATAATCCTTTAGTTTGGGAAACAAAAATAGGAACAAGGATTTTTAAAAGTCCATTTAGGTTTGAATTGATGTGGTTGAGACATGATGATCTGGAAAAGAGAATTGAAGAATGGTGGAAACAAGAATTTTCGGGGTCCTGTTGGTCACGAATTTGCCTAGTACAAAATCTATGTTTTGTGCACCCTAGACCCATGCAACATTGAAAGGCCGAAGGAGAGAGATGTCCTTCGAGCCAATCTCCAGAGAGGGCTGACTCCCTTTCTAATCTACTCCGGTTTAAAGCTTAGGGTAACAAGAAAGAAATGGGGAAATATGGCAATAAGCCGGAAGTGTAGGATGGGGATAGACTAACAGTCGAAATTTAAATCAAGCAACGATTAGCATACAATAGAAATGAAAGCACAGGAACTACTTACAGTTTTGCAAAGACAACCTCCAAAGAGCACCTTAGTATTCACTCCCTCACCAACAAAGATTAAGTTCAAATGCAGAATTTAAAATGTAGCAAATAATGGAGATGAATGTATTCATAAATGATATACAAAAAATCATCAAATGCAACACCATTCATAGAACCAGAAGTTGAATGTCTTTCTATTTACGCAAAAAACTTGAAGTTTTTTTTTTGTAGAGTGTCCATCCTCCTTTTTTACATTAAAAATGATTAGTATTTATAGAGTATTGTGCCTATTTCCTTTAATGCACATACGAACAAAATGTTGGTAGATCAAAAACCAACGTGAATAATTTCCTCCTCCAGTCAAAACATTCTTGAGGGAAACAACGATCCTGCTTTGGTGGGAGAATCACATGATAAGTCAGCATGATTAAATGATGGAAAGCAACCTCGAGCGTCGGTGCATTGGGACACAATGAAGCTACCTGAAGATCGGGAGCTTGAACCTGTGTTACCCTTGTGCTTTGAAGTAGAAAGCTTAGTTGAAGCTAACAAAAATTGCTGATTTACCTAAATTAATTAATGATTAAATTTTACTTTAATGTTTTCAATTGGTAATATCTGTTTGATTTTGTAATAATAATGTTTTCAATGAAGATCAAAAGCTTGGTCGTTGAACCTGTGTCACCCTTGTGCTTTGGAACTCATTCCTCGCCAAGAAAGTCCATTGAGTATTAATTTTTATCTTGAAAAGCATCAAGGTTGCTGGGCGGTGCGTTGGAAATGAACAAAAATGGCACCCAATCTTGCAAATTCGAAGCAATAATTCTAAAAACGCGCTTGCATTGCTTCAAAAATTAAATTCCATCGTTCCTTGATCCTTCCCGAGAGAATCAACAAAAATGGTGCATTAGGAATCAACGCCTTTGAGAATAAATGAAAGGGGTTAATTTCACCCAAAAACGGGGCGAAAAGCCTTTTCGGAGCATTAATGGATAACATAAATCTGTTCAACGTCCTGGTGATTTTGCTCCAAAAGGAAATTACAATTCGAATTGCGGCAAAATTTTAGTAATTTCGCCCATTCTGGGAGGCGGCAAGGATTTTTGCCCCCTTTGGGAGGCGATGTTGACTTTGATTATTGATGGGCACGTTACAATATTCTTTCGCTCGACACTCATTTGAAAATCTTCATTCGCCCCTTGGAGAGGCGAAACTACATGGCGCCTCTTAACAGGGGCGCTTTTGACTTTGACCAGGCCATTCACTTTGCACCAAGCATTGTTTTTATTTTCGCCCCACCATGGGCGAAACCATCAAACATATTAAAAGAGGGCCCCACTTCGTTGCTTCAAACTTGCTTTAAAAATATTTAATATTGTCTTTTGCCCCAAAGAGAGGCGACAATGAGTTTCGCCCCTCACTTGGGGCGAAAGCATTATGCTCCGTTCTTTTAAAAATTTTCGTTGTTTAAACTAAAGACTTTCGTCCCTTTGCTCCTGTTGGGGCGAAGTCACTTGTTGTTATTACGTTGCGCGTCTAAGAGGGGCGAAAGTGATTTTCGCCCCTCAATTGGGGCGAAACTAATCTATTCTCTCTCTTCCTTGTGAAGTTTTCTTTTTTCTTGACCTTTGCTTTCTTCTGGGGCGAAACCACTTTTGGGGCGAAAACACCCAAGTTCATCTTCTTCCATATAATTTGACTGCTGATTCAACACCAAGCGCAACTTCATTGCTTTCGCTTCATTTCGGACGAAATCACCCTTTGCTGTGCTTCACCTCCAAAAGGAGCGAAAAGGACTTTCGCCTGTTACTAGGGGCGAAACTAATTTGCTCTTTCATTTTCTGGCGCTTTTCCTTTTAATCATTTTTCTGTCGACTCTTTTGCCCCTTAAAGCATTCTTCAACACATTCCTCCATTACAGATTGCTTTTGTCTTCGATTTTTATTTACAGTAATATTATTTCGAAATAAAAAAGAGAAGAACGAAATAATAATAAAAACAATTACAACGAAGTGTTGAAAATTTTACAATCAAAATTTAATGTGGCAAAGTAACAAAACTGCCAACATTTTTGGCAGCTCTTGGGGTATCCAACTCGCATGGATGCAATCGACCCTAGGCCTTCATCCATTGGGCTCAGGTGTCAGCTCCGCTTGGTGCATCAAACTACTTATTGCTTGCTTCGACATTCTGCTCTTCGGCCTCCTCCGTTGCAACCTCTTCCTCTTCTGCAAGATGAGCGACTGTAGCCTCGCACACTGCAACGGCCTTGGACCAAGCATCTCCACTGATTAGCTCTTGGTTGTTAAGTGAATCCACAAGATACCTGAAAGTCTCCACTTGCTCCTTATCAATGTAATTTTCTTGTTGGCTAAGCTCCAACAAGCCTCAATGCGTGTAAGTCTACTCATTAGGGGTAGAACATGGTCTTCAGTGAGAGGCTCGTCTCAATCATCAATTTCTGAGGCATCATCAACAAAAATTGCCCATACTGCTTCCAGGTTCTCCCTTGACAGGTTTTTCTAGTACAACCTCCATCTCTGATTCAGGCAACACCTGTAGCTCCAAAAACGAGGTACGAGGGAAATGGGCCTGTTGTGGATTCGACTCGAGGGAAGTGGAAATTGGCATAGTGGCAACACTTGATGGAATGAAGATGGTAGTGGGAACGAAAACAAGAGGTTCGGCTATGGTCACACTCACTCGGGGAGGAGCTTGTGTGCTTATAGCCGTAGCAGAGGTTACTGGAATGGAAGATACATGAAGCGAAAATGGGTTCGGGGTGGATGCGAAAGAAAGGGAAGTAGAAGAAACAAGAATATAAGAAGAGGGAGCGTTGGTGACTGGTGGCTGAGATATAGGAAGCGAAATTGAGGTGGAAGGCATACCGAATGGAGGTGAAACAGAAGTAGAAACTAGAGGATGAGAAATGACAACCACCAACTGCTCGAGAACAGGAGAAGAGAGAAAACGTACCTTCGGGCTCCGACACTGTTTGAGCCAACGAGGATGAAGGTGGTTGTGACATTGGCTTCTTTTCTGCCTGGTCCTTTGGTTTCGTCGCAACTTCATCCTCAATATTTATAACCTTAGCACTTTGGTCCAAAGGCTTTGTCTGTACCAAGGGGATAGCCTCTAACACTTCTATCTGTATAGCCGAAACTGCAGGAGGAGGGTTTGACGAAGCTGCGCCAGTCCTCGGCTTCTTGGAGATATTTATAGTGGGCAACTTTTCCCGCTTACTTCTCACCCGACGCTGCAGCGACTCCTTCGACACTTGTCGTTTTTCCTTTCTTACAAGTGGCGCCTCTTAGGCCACGAGTTGTTCTTTTTAGGCCACACTCTTCTCACTGCTAGATTATTGAAAACTTTGAGGTACAATACCAGCGAAAGTGATCAACTGATAACTGGTGTAAAACTCATCATAAATGTTCAAAAACATTTTATCCATCATAAGGGCATACGACGACCCGTTTTTTCCTCGATGGATCCTCATAATCCACTAGTTAGTAATCTTCTCTTCAGACCAATCGGGAAGTTGCTCCTTTATCTGACTGAATAACCCTGGAGGCGGAATCTGATGCTTATGTATTGCAGGGTTGTACTCGGCCTCCATCTCATAAACGTCATGCCATGGTGGGAGCGACATCATATTTTCCACATGCCATTCCAAATCATGTCCCTCCGAAGTATTTCGGTGTTGCTCAATGCCTGGCCTGGGGCAACAATGAAAATTCTTGGTCTTAATTAGCGTCGTGAAGTGACCCAAAGGATCGTACTTCCACCACTACAACTTCGCCATATCGATGTCAGAGGGCTTCGATAATTGACTGATTCTGGCCCACCTGACTCACCTCAATGCCTCCGAAGCGAAAAAGGCATAGTGCACGTGGTTCTTTTTCCTCGTCCTACCCTATAAATGTTGTTGATAAAGTCATGCTGGTGGATGACTTCCAACGCAAAAAGGTGTTTCGTGGTAAAATACGAAAGAAGAAATGGCTTGCCAGTATAGACAAAAATGCGTAGAACAACACCCTACGTTAGCAAAAATATGTCGCCCTTCTCCCTTGAGACGATTTCTTCTCTCATCGCCCTTGGTACCCTCTCTCATTTGCCAAAAATTAGCTCTAGGGCAGGGCCCATAAACATGCGGTTAAAATTATAAAATGATTATTTTCTTGACAAGCTGGAGGTCCACAAATACACTGACAATCTCCTATTTTCTCTATCAACCTGCTTAACTGCTATGAAGGAAAAAATTTGATACACGTGAAAGAAGAAATACCATATTAAGAATGATGTGTGCTTGAACGCTATGGTTTCTTGACTTTGCATTTTCTCCAGTTGGGTATGCATCCTTTTGGCAATGTAATCAACCCAATCAAAGAAAATCGGGTTTGTCCTCGTCGTCATTGCTGTAGGGGCGTAGAATTTGACCTGAGAAATGCACTACACTAATGCTGCTTGCCACTTGTGCACTGTCGAATCAATTGGGAGGCCTACAACCCAAGCCACCAAAGAAAATAAATCTGGACTCTTGAAATCTGTTAATGGCTTTGGTAAAGTTGGCAATTCACCATGTTGGGGCGTCTTTATCAGTTGACTCTCCATAAACCGGTGTAGCGTTACTGTCGACTGATACTTATCCTCCTGTTCACCAAGATGCAATCTCTTAAAAACAAATTGGAAGGAGGTTTAATCCCACAAGAAAACGCCTCTTGGACATCATCAGATGAAATAGTAAATAATACATCTCAGTTTGCGTTCTGGATAGCTCTGGTGTCGGGATTATAAAATCTTGAAATTGCCTCCACCAACTCTTGGCAAAAATGGATCGGTGTGCACAAATATCAGAAAAGCTGAGCGTGATATGTGATAGTGAGAGGGCTTTCTGGAATCAACCCATGTCTGACTGCAATTTCATAGACTGTTGCCGTGGTTTGGGGTTGACGCCAGAAAGCCCTCTCACTATCGCATATCACGTTCAACTTTTTTGGTATTTGTGCACATCGAAAAAAAAGAGTTGGTGGAGGCAATTTCAAGATTTTATAATCCCGACACCAGAGCTGTTCAGAACGCAAATGGAGATGTATAAAATACTATTTCATTTGATGATGTCTGGGAGGCGTTTGCTTGTGGGATTAAACCTCCTTCCTATTTTGTTTTTAAGAGATTGCATCTTGGCGAACAGGAGAAGTATCAGTCGACAGTAATGTTGCGTCGGTTTATGGAGAGCCAACTGATAACGACGCCCCAATATGGTGAATTGCCAACTTTATCGAATCCATTAACAGATTTCAAGAGTCCATATTTATTTTCTATGGTGGCTTGGATTGTGGGCCTCTTGACTGATTCGACAATGCACAAGTGGCAAGCAACATTAGTGCAGTGCGTTTCTCAGGTCGAATTCTACGCCTCTATCGCAATGACGGTGAGGACAAACCCGATTTTCTTCGATTGGGCTGATTACATTGCCAGAAGGATGCATACCCAGTTGGAGAAAATGCAGAGTGAAGAAACCATGGCATTCAAGTACACATCATTCTTAATATGGTATTTCTTCTTTCACATGTTTCAAAAATTTTCCTTATAGCAGTTAAGCAGGTTGGCAGAGAAAATTTAAGATTCCTGGTGTATTTATGGACCTTCAACTTGTCAAGAAAAGAGTCATTTTATAATTTTAACATGTTTATGGGCCTTGCCCTGGAGCTAATTTTTGGCAAATGTGAGAGGGTACCAAGGGCGATGAGAAGAAAAAGGGAGAATGGTGACATATTTTTGCTAACACAGGGTGTTGTTCTACGCACTTTTTGCTATACTGGCAAGCCATTTCTTCTTCCATATTTTACCATGGGACACCTTTTTGCGTTGGAGGTCGTTCGCGAACATGACTTTATCAACGACATTTATGGGGCAGGACGAGGAAAAAGAACCACGTGCACTATGCCTTTTCACTTCGGAGGCATTGAGGTGAGCCAAGTGGGCCATAATCAATTAATTATCGAAGCCCTCTATGACATCGGTATGGTGGAGTTACCGCAACGATGGAAGTACGATCCTTTGGGTCACTTCACGATGCTAATTAAGGCCAAGAATTTTCATTGTTGCCCTAGGCTATACATTGAGCAACACCGAAATAATTTGAAGGGACATGATTTGGAATGGCATGTGGAAAATATGATGTCGCTCCCACCTGTGATCAAAATTTGGGGACCACTTGAAATTTGAAAGCTGATGCCAAAATTTTGCCTGCAATTGAAATTTGGAAGTTGATGCCAATGCATTGCCTGCGTTTATAGTTCATATTGTCACCATTGGAATGTCAAGAATATTCATCTTTATGTGTTCTATCTTATAGCAAGTGCATTGTCAAATTTCACCTTGAGATCTAAAATATTTTGAGTTATGTTTGCAGGGTCGTGTTGTAATTTAGTGATTAAAGCCTTAGTTTATCATTGTTACCATTTGAAATATCACAAAATTGGTGTTTCTTAAGAAGGTCGTATAGCAAGGTTTAATTCACCAAAAGGTGTGAGAGTTTGGATCTATGCTTTAATTCTAGCACATTGTGGTTCCATCAATTTGACATGAAGTTAATGTGTTTTGTAGATTTAATTCTTTTTAGATTATTTTGTTAGTGTGTGGTGTTATGTATATGTTTGTTCGTATGTTATGTTTTAAATTAATTAAATTATAAAGTTTTATAACTTTATAATTTAATATATTTAAAATTGTTTATTGTTTTAAATTAATTAAATTATAAAGTTTTATAACTTTATAATTTAATATAGTTAGAATGGTTATATTATAAATATGTTTTAAATTAATTAAATTATAAAGTTTTATAACTTTATAATTTAATTATATTTAATAAGGTTATTTTATAAATGTTTTATATTCTAATTAATATTTGTCTTGTTGGCAGGATTATTAAAGTATGTTGAAAAGACGTTGGTGACATTAGGGTTTCATGGCCATGTAATGCCAATGAGGAGAAATAATAAATCCTTTGAAAAGGCTTTATTGATATTAGGGTTTCAAGAATTTGTTTTTTAAAAACTGATGGAACGAAGTAAACTAATCAAGAGGAACAAATTTATCAAGTTATAAATGGAGAATTAGAAACCAAAGAGGGGGTCGGACATTTTTGCAGAGAAGGAGAGAAGGAAAGTTGAAGGAGCAAAATAAAGGAAAAATGCAATCCATTTTTAGGAATTAAGGAATAGGTATCCCCATTTAAATGTTATGGGCCTTAAAATAATTAAGTTTTATAATATTTATTTGAGAAAATCATTCCTTTGCATAGCTTTAGACTCTTCTATCAAAGCAAATATACATCCTATAACTATAAAGCCATCCTCGAAGGATCTCCAAGTAATCTAAAGATCTGCATCATCTCCTTGATAGGGTTCCACCCATTGCTTACGAGGAATGCTTAGGGATCAGGATAACTCTAAATGCAATACAACAAAATCATGCCATTACTTTTGATCCAAACTACCATGCACAAATTAGAAATAAACCAACACAAGGATAATCCCATACTTCTCTTTATAATGATTCCTTAATCCACAAGAGTCTCAAAAATCATTATCATAGTTTCTATTTCAAAACCAATATACAACATTCCATTTAATCAAAGAGAATCCCATACTTCTCTTTATAATGATCCCCTAACTCTCATGAGTCTTCAAGAATCACTATTTTAGTTTCTATTTCAAAACCAACATACAATAATACAAAAGAGAATCCTATACTTCTCTTTATAATGATCCCCTAACTCATAAGATTCTCAAAAATCATTATCATAGTTTTCATTTCAAAACCAAACATTCAAATCTTAAAACTGTCTTTTTAAACAAATATACATCCAATCTTTATTTTACCAAAACAAATATTATAAGTCTTGTTGGTAATTGATGTAGAAACTTAATGAGAAATCAACCACAAGATATAAAATGAGCAATGCAATATTGAAACTATAATAATGACATTATATTAAGCAATTAAAACTCATAAGAAACTTCTAAAATAACTCATAAAATTGTCATTAATGAATGCTCATGAAAATAGGATCTTCATACAAAATATGAAGATCTCAAGTACTCCATGCTTCATACAAGTTCTACATTGTTTCAAACTTGTATTCTACTCTACTCTACTAAATGATAAAATGATATGGAGTTATCTCTCTCTACTTGCTCACACCAAGGCCAATATATAGTGTGAGATGACTCTTGATCTTCCATATTCCTATGACTCTTCACCTTCCTATCCTATGGACTCATGTGCACATGGACTATGATGCACATTTACATTATTGAATACTTTGCACATTCTATACTTGTGCCTTTATTACATTGCATAAAGTAAATACTCAAACCCTAATCTAGGACAAACTCCTAATTTAAAGATGTACCCATGGTGGTACTTTGACATGTACCAAATAATTTAATATATTCCAACATCCCCTTGTATTATATTATTTGGTTATTGAAGACTTTAGCCTTAAATATGGTCTTTGTCTTGGTTTTGGAACTTGAGCTATTATTTTCTACTTTCTTCATGGTATTCTATGTCTGTATCCCGATCAAGTAAATAATTAGTATTTTTATCTTTTTTTTAAGCGAAAAACCCCTTGTGGGGCTGCCTTGGTCTAAGAGACCACGACCAGGGGGTTCTACACCGTCAAAGTCACCCGGGAGTCGTGCTCGGCCCTGCCCGCACCAAAATTATCAATTGGATTTTGGGTACCCAATTCAACTTTTTGGTAGGGTGGAGATTCGAACTTGGGACCTCCCTTGGAGGATTGCCCTTTCCTCTCCAACTCACCTACAACACTTGGGTCTTAGTATCTTGTTCCTTTAGTTTACTTTGATTTGTATTCAGCTTGAAAGTCTTTTCTTTTATCTCCATCTTTTCTTTTCTGTCATGTTTCCTCTTCCTTCTTATTATCTTCATTATTAGAGTCGGTCTTTGTGCTTCCATGAGTTGTTATGCTATCATCAGATTCCTACAAAAATATTATCTCTTTGTCTTTGTCCTTCTTATCACAAGTCTTCTTTAGTATACAATCTTCCGAGTAATGACTTAAAGCATCATGAGAAGGTGTTGAGTTAGAAGAACTTGAAGTATATATACTGCATGAAGAATGAAATATCTTCTATAAGAAGGATTCATCTATTTTTGTTTTCTCTTTAAGTGATTCAATCAATTCCTTTTGCTCCATATTTTCTTCTTTGTAATATTTGAATGCAAGTAATTTTTTTTGGTAGATAAGATACTATAGCATTAATACCGGGTTTTACAGGTTGACCCAAAACCTTTTACAAAAATCAGCCCAGGGTTGTTGATGAACATGTCCTTACTAAGGATCCTATATATGTAAAATCTACATGCCGCCAAAGCCATTACATCCGGTAAGGCACATAGTTTGTTATCAAAAAGAAACTTCCCATACAACATTTTGGGTATACCCCGAGAAAACACACTTGCATCATAATTACAAAAAAAGAAAAAAAGAAACAGACACGGATCCCTTCCTTGAAACAGTGGAGAAACAAAAAGCTGCAAACACACATAGCAGAGTACTAAAAAAAACTCCCACAAGCTCTGTATTGATAGTTACTCTTAATAATTCTTTGGTAATTGCTTTCTTCCGTATATGACATGCTTTGGGACCACATCTCGTCTTGGCCAATCAGCCTTGGAGAAGTGAACCTCGTGGCTAGATTTATAGCGGTGGCTATCTGGTGGTCCACGTGGCTCTGGTTCGAAGTCTTATATTGTCGTTTCTTTCTTGCCCTGTGATTATCAACCAACCTCAAATTACTAAGACGACTAGGAGCCATGTTATTTGACATGTGATTGTCCCCATTAGTCTTTGTGGTATTTCCAAGCAGCATCCACGAAGATTGATAGCTCGGATAATTTTTATTGTGAGTCCATTTCAAAAAGGAGGCGGGAATACTCCTAGCCTTCGAACTTACAGTGCCTTCTTTGTTGGTAAATTCGACTATCATTCTTGGCATTTTTGTTGAATAAGCTCCTCTACTTCGTTTGGGACACCGCGTTCCCATTTGAAAAGTCCGTCACCATCGACACCCAAATACCATATATAATATGCTTTCAATGTCTAAAGGAATTAGAATATCTTCTTTTCTATTATCAATTGTTTCAATGATTCTAGCCTGTAGATAATATTCTAGAGTTTTAAAGTTTTCTTCTAAGGATTCATTACAGATCTATTTTGAAGTAAGATCTAAGTTTCCTTCAGACTTTGTAAGTAAATTCTTGATTCCAATTCTTATGACATCTGCCCTTTCCTTTCTAATGATGTTTTCCATATCATTATTCATTGTATTCTTTGAAGTAGACATCCTTCTTCCTCCTTAGTTTTGATAGACTAATGTCACTTGTAAACCTTATATCTCCCTATCTTTTAACTTCTAAATTCTAAGTTGAATTTGAGTATATGATCAAATTCTAAATTTTAATTCTTCAAATCTTGTAGTATGTCTTGTTTTTATAATGTTTAGAGAATGATCAAACAATACTCAATTCTAGGTAGAATCCCTTTTTTTTTTTTTAAGCGAAAAACCCCTTGCGGGGCCGCCTTGGTCTGAGAGACCACGAACAGGGATTCTACACCGTCAAAGTCACCCGGGAGTCGCACCCGACCCTGCCCTCACCAACATTATCAATTGGATTTTGGATACCCAATTCAACTTTTTGGTAGGGTGGAGATTTGAACCTGGGACCTCCCTTGGAGGATTGCCCTCTCCTCTCCAACTCATCTACAACACCTGGGTAGGTAGAATTCCTTTTAGCTCCCTAGAATTTTGAGATAATATCTCTCAAATTTTGTGGAATACCTTGTATCTCCCAAATGTTTTGAATAAACTATGGTCTTGATAAAGTACTTAGATTTCTTAGTTTTCCTTTGAGTTGAATCCCTTTTATCTCCCTAATGTTCAACTTCTATTTTTCACCTTATTTCTCCCTATTAATAAATAGAAAGCTAAAGATAGTTTGATGCAATTTCAATTTTGATAAGGTTATCTTTTCAAGACCTTTAAGTTGGATTCCTTATGTCTCATTAATTTGAGCAAGAGACTAATTCCAATGTGTTTTTCCAACTTTCTAGCAACTCTATGTTTTGCTTCTAGTACCTTTCAATTCTTGATAGTATAGTTTCTAAATTTCAATAATTTAATGTTGGTGTTGAACTCCTTATAACTCCCTAGTTGGAAATTTAGAAACAAAGGTATTTGCAAATAATATTTCTATTTCAATATGGAAATCCTTATTCCTCCAAGTTAAACTATTTGCAAAAATATTTCTATGCAATTTGAATGAGGTAATTTCAAAAACTTTTCTAAATACTTCTTTCTTTAAAAACTTCTAAGACATTCAATAATACTTCTAAGGTTGCAAATCTATACCTTATTTCTCCTTTTATTAAAACAACCTTGAGTATAATAAATTAATTAACTTGACTTCAATATTATGCCTTGTAACTTTTGCAAAGGTTTTAGATTCTACTAAATATTTCTTACCTCCTTTAATATAGCACTCCAAATATTTATCTCGCTTGCTTTATACTCCAACCTGCGCTTTTAGGATGTTCCTCTTCCATTGTGATGCATTCAATGCACTCTAAAGCAAAGCTTTGACTCTCCAAATTGCATCTTTCTCTTTCCTTTGACGTAGCACGTATGCACTGATCTATCGTGCTTTACACTATCCACTTCTTTATGTTCAATGCACTATGATACCAACATTTAGTGCTCCTTATTTTAGCATCTTCTAGCCTTCTACGATGTTGACTCTTCTTCTCATGCTACTGGTTTTAGTGACATATGTAAATGTTGTGTTGCCTTCACCTATGTTACACTCATATCTTAAGAGTGATATTGTATTTTTGTCTAACATGCAATGTATGCATTTATCTTCCCTTCCACTGTGATACTTGTCAATAGAACTCTTCACTTCTCTGATTCCTTCCAACTAGTGGTGCTCCTTTTCCAAGCTACATCTACTTCTTTCTTTGTAATGCTTACTATGATCTCCTCTGCTTAGTAACGCTCTAGACACCTTAACATAGCATGATTCCCTTCATTCTTTGCTTAGTAATGCTCTTGTCCTTCTCTCCTTTATGTAGCTTGATAATATATTGCTACACCTGGTAATATCCTGACCCTTCTCCTCAAACATCTCTGCTTGATTCTTCTATGCCTTTGTAACAACAAATGATATTAGGGTTTCTTTCAACACCTTATAAATTTAGGTATTCTTCTCTTTCTTGGTAATGGTGCTCGTTCTTGCTTTGGTGGCACCTTCTTCAAGGTGGTGGCTCTTCAACTTCTTGGAGGTGTTATGGTGGTGCTAATAGTGCTTAAGCTTTTCAATGCTCGCTCTTTGATGTTGTCTGTTCATATGCCATGACCTATGATGCTATTAGTGGCAATGAGACTATTCACCTTCTCTTTACTCTAGTGGTGCAACCTTGGTGGCTCAACCTTGCAATCTAATGATGGTTTCAAACTCTATGTTGGCCAAACAATGATTGTTTATCAATGCTCTACGTTACCTTTCTTGGTGCAAATGACTATCTCCTTGATGGTGTTGCTTATGGTAGTTCTTCTACACCTTTGATAACTTGCCTTCACCAAAAACTTTTCAATACTTAGCACACCTCTTGGTGTCTTTAGATACTAGAAATCTGTGTTGCCATTGTTCACTATTGAGTCTCTTTCTTTTGCTCAATAGGACTTAGAAAAATCTGCACTTTGTTGACTCTATAGCATGCTTTGAAACTAATGTTATCTTCCCTTATAACTCCTTTTATGCAATATCTAATTTGCACTATGTTGTTAAAATGTGCAGGTTTGAAGATAACCAAGATGCCTCCTTTCTCACCTTGGAGACATTAAACTTTAGAGCTATATTTTGCTAGCTTTGTGGCTCTAATATGGTGCTAATATAACCTTAAATCAATCTGGTTTAAATGCTTGTTTATAAAACTTTACTAACACCAATTTTCAAACCTGATTTGGTCTCCTTTGTAGCAAGCTTTCTTGGTGTTTTGGTTCACCTATTTGCTGCCCTGATTTTATGAATATTGTAGCTTTAATTGCTGCCCAATTTTTTTGCTTTATAGACTTTAATTTTCTGTTCAAAAATCTGATTTTTTTGGCTCCACTTCTCCTTCAAATTTGCTTTCTCGGATTCTAAACTTTTCACCTATCAGTACTACCCAAATTGCTTCCCTCTTGCTGTCCAAAATCTAAAAATTTTAGCTTCTAATGCAGCCAAATTCTTCTTCGTTTTGCTATCCTTAACTCTCAAATGTGGTAGCCTCTTCTAGCTCCTTTCTCCTTCAATCTCCTTGTCGAATTTTGACTTCAAATAGGGTCTCTTTGTTGGCCTTCTTCTCAAGAACCTGAATGTCTTGAGATCTTTGAGAAACATTTCCAAAAGTTGGTAACCTTCTTGCCAAATCCTTCTTCCTTTTGGGCTTGTTGTCAAATGATGATAATTGTCCTAAATTCTTCTTTTTATTAGGAGCTTCTCCTTGCTAGTAATCTTCTCCCTTGAGATTTCTTCAATAAGGCTTCTACAACCTCCTTATTTCTCCTTCCAAATTTTCTTGATATCACTTCTTTTTAGGTCTTCAAATTCTACAGCTTCTCAAATCTTCAATAGGAATTTTCCTAGTTATTGGACATTTTGAGTCCTTAAGTCAAAGTTGTCATTGATGTCACCTGATGAAGTCATCATTAATGTCAAGGAATTCGTCAAGAAACAAAGTTGTCAAGGTTATCATTGATATCCAGGCAGAAGCTCCAAATAATGTCAAAGGTCAAGAGAATTAGTGCAGAGGTTAAAGGCAAAAAGGGCCCCATAATATTTTAATATTATATGAAAGCATAAGTTAAAAGGTTTTTCATAAAAACCCAAGGAGGCCTATTGCAAAGTTAAAAGGGAGGTCTAATATTTATTTTATAAAATATTTAAATTCAATGTGAATTTAAATTTTATAAATAAATGTTATTTATACCAAGTTGTGCAATAAGAGAAGGCCTTAATAAAACCAAAGGGTTTTTATTAAATTAATTTATAAACATTTGAAATGAATTTAAATTATTTTCGAGCGCTGACATCTAAGGTTGGAGGAGTGTCGACGTGTTTGAGGAAAGGCTATATATACCATGCCTTAAAGGCATTTTAATTATCCTTGCTTCAAACATTATTGCATGCAAATTGTATGAAGAGGAGCTCGTGAAAAGGACAACGAATTCGTATTTTGTGTGACAGCGAATTGAAATCAAATCGAAAGCGATGAAAGTTTGGGAGCTAGCTGGGCAGTGTGGCCTAGTGGCAAGGAGGCATTGGCTAAAATGTTGAGGCACCGAGTGGTTTGCATTCGAAACGCGACAATAGTGTTTGCATTGTGTTGAAGCGCCAAGGGAAGGCACACGTTTTTATTTGGCAGAGAGAGGGAGGTTCATTGAGCACGTGGTGCTCTCCACTCCCCAAGCGAACGCTTAGCTCGCGTGGTGGTTGGAGCCTTAGCTAACGCGTTGGTCGATTGTTGCGTTGTGAGTTTGAATCCCTCCCAAGGCGAGGTAATAGTTTTTGACATTTAATTTTTGATATTGCCTAAAGTTTGGAGTTATAAGGTTATAGTTTTATTATTTTGCAAAAGAGAATTGTTATTATTTTATGAAAAGGGTTTGAATATTATATTTAAAAGGAGTGTAAGGGAGGATTAGCAATTTTAAATATTTGTTCTAAATATTTTTGGTTGTGTAAATGACATTGTGGTGTTAGGGAGATATAAGGGTTAGCAAATTGATTAAAATATGGGTAATATTTTTGAGATGAAATTATTTTAGTAAGGAGCTATAAGGTGTACTTAAGATTTAATATCTTGTAATGGTGAATTTATTTTGATCAATTGAATGAATATTTGAAAAGGTATTGCTAACTAACCCTTAGAGTTTGGCAAAGACGTATTTTATGGTTGTGGCAGATTTGAGAGGTCTATTTATCATCAATAAAAAGGTATGAGCACATTCTTCCATAGCTAAGTTGATTGGTTGGTTTCTGGAAAAACAAGCTTGGAGTGAAAAGGACTTAATTAGGGTTTCCTTATTAAGTGTGAATTGAGTTAATGCTTATAGGTTTTTTGGAATAAAGGGTTGTGATTGAAACCCTGTTTTATAAGCATTATTGTTGAAGCCATTGGTTATGAGAAGAACTTGAATTAGGGTTTGATTATCATTGCTATGTGAAGATTGCCTTATAAGAATTGTTGTTGAAGTGATTTATTGAGCAAAGAACTTAAACTAGGGTTTGATTATCATTGCTATAAGCATTATTGTTGAAGTGAGTTGTTGAGTAAGAACTTGAACTAGGGTTTGAAAAGATCATGAGTATCATTGTTATGTGAGATTTATTGCTGAGTATTGTTGGAAACATTTTGAGTTGGTATTCATATGCTTGAACTAGGGATTGTGAGAAAGGAGTGTTTCATTGAGTGATTGGTTGAGTAGAGTTGGTTGATCCTAGTCAAGTAATTGTGTGAAGAGATTGTTCAAGTTCCATAAAGCAAACTATTCTATATTCTGAATTGAGTTGTGGAAGTAAATTTGAAGCATATTGAGTCTCTACCAATTCTCGTTATGTTTCTAAAGAGAGTGATTGAAAGTTATTGAGCATTGAGTTAATTTGAAGAATATTGAGTCTCTAACAATTCTCCTTATGTTTCTAAGCAAGTGATTGAAAGTTGTTGAGCAGATTTTAGACAAGTTATGTGCGGACTTGTTGAGCATATTTGAGCAAGTTTGGTGTGAACTTGAGCAGATGGACAAGTTCTGAGTGGACTTGTTGAGCAGATTTGGACAAGTTATGTGTGGACTTGTTAAGCAGAGTTGGACAAGTTTTGTGTGGATTTGTTGAGCAGATTTGAACAAGTTCTATGTGAACTTGTTGTGCATATTTGAGAGCAGAGTTTGGTGCAGATTTGAGGACAGATTTGTGCCAGACCAGAGACATAGATTGAGCATAGTTTTACTAGACCGAAGGATCATGTTTAGTGCATGTTTGAGATAGAGCTTTGGAGGTGACAAAGTAGAGAGGATAGTAATCTCCAGTGGATAGATATCCATCAGCTAGGGTAGTGAGGATAGGTCTTTTGAGTGGGGACAAGAGTCTTCAGTGGAGAGAGATCCACAAGCCAGTGCAATGGAGGCAGTAGTCTTCTAGAGGATCACCAACTAGAGCATAGGAGAAGGAGTTCTCTTGTGGATAGAGATCCACGAACCTGATTTAGGGGATTGGTATCTCCTTTGGATAGAGGTCCATAAACATTGTAATAGGGAAAGGATTCCCAAGAGATTGATCGAGAAAATTTTAGTGAAATATTTTCTCCGTGGAGTAGCCCACATTGGGTGAACCACGTAAATTGTGGTGTCTCTATTGTGTGTGGTGTTTTGTGCATTGCTTTGATTACTGATGTTGATATTGTTATCTATACATTGCATATATTGATTTGGAAAGAAAAAGTAAAAAGTGGTCTTATACTGTTCTCCCCCCCTCTCAGTATAAGCTTGTGTTCTTCACTAATCCTCCTCTATCTTCAATATTCTATCTTGTATCTTCCAAATATGGAAGTTCTTCAATGAGATCTTTCTCTTGGGTCTCCTCTTTCTGAATTTGTAGTCTTCAATCTTCTATGAGGACCTCCTTCTTAGGTCTTCTCAATCTTCTATCTCCTATCTCCAATGGGGACATTTTCCTTGAGTCTCATCTTTATTCAATCTTCTACTTTTTACAACAAATAACTAATCCTTACACGAGGAAAGCACATAGGCTTTCAGGCAATCAAAGATGATATTCTTATTTATTCATTGTAGGAAGCTTCTCAACTTCTAAGAACTAATTTTTTGTAGCAAAAAACTTTAGATAGTAGCAATCAAATCCATGCAAATATCTAGATATCTATAAATCAATAAACATCATTGGTTATCCTTCAATATAGTGTTAAAGAGATCTATGCTTTGAGTCCTAGTCTTCATGAGTTTTTATGCAACCCTATGGAAAGACTCTAGCCAAATAGTGATTTCAAAATTTTTTAAAATTATGAAAAGGAGATATATCTCCTCTCAATCTCTCTTGTGGCTCTCCCTATCTCCTATCAATCTACCTTGTGCTCTGATACCACTATTGGAATTTGATGCTAGAAACTTAATGATAAATCAACCACAAGATATAAAATGAGCATGCAATATTGAAAATATGATAATGACATTATATTAAGAAAGTAAAACTCATAAGAAACTTCTGAAATAACTCAAGTACTCCATGCTTCATACAAGTTCTACATTGTTTCAAACTTGTATTCTACTCTACTCCACTAAATGATAAAATGATATGGAGTTCTCTCTCTCTACTTGCTCACACCAAGGCCAATATATAGTGTGAGATGACTCTTGACCTTCCATCTTCCTATGACTCTTCACCTTCCTATCCTATGGACTCATATGCACATGGACTATGATGCACATTTACATTATTGAATACTTCACACATTCTAATATTACTTATGCATTATTACATTGCATAAAGTAAATACACAAACCCTAATCTAAGACAAAATTTTAATCTAAATATGTACCCATGGTGGTACATTGGCATGTACCAAATAATGTCATATATTCCAACAAGTCTAACATAACCATATACTGATATAAAATTCTAATTCTAGAATTAATTCCATCTTAGTAAGTTATAATAATTAAAGAATTTATTTCTTAAAAACCATAATTTCATCACTTTAGAAAACAACATTCACTCTAATTAATTAAAGAGATTTCTAGCATTTAACTAAAGAACTTCACTTCAATAAATACTTTTCCTTAGGAAGCTCAATTTGTTTTAAATAATCTCTTTCTAAAAACCATAACCTAATTATTTAAGAAGGTAAAATACATTAAGAAGAAGAATAAAAGGGATCCCACGAGTTAAACAAGGTATCCCTAAGTTTGCTCTAAAAATTGAAAGGAGATAAATCAACACCAAACCAAACCAAATTACATAAAAACGTAAGCAAAGACATAAAAATTAATCTATGCACAAGCCCAAATGAAGGGAAGATAAACATCTTAGGTAGCTCGAGTTGATTTATTCGCTAACTAGCAATGGCGATTGCAATCGGTCCTCAAATCGATATGACCTGCACAAACCAACGATAGGTCTTATTGAATATAGTCTAGTGCTATCACCAACCTATTAAGGAGACTCATTGCACAAGCAACTTCCTGGCCCAATTGTGTGAACACGAAAACAAGAAAAATGCAATGCATCTACATGATGAACAATTTGTTATCCTGAGTTGTTGACGAACAATTCATCATCATGATTTCCTAAAATATCTCTCATTGTAGGTGGTTCACCCATAGTTCCCACTAGAGAGAGAGTTCCTAGTCTTGCATCTATAAATACATGAATAATACCATATTCCATGCTTAAAAGAATGTAATAATTCCATCATATAAACATCATAGAAGGAACTATGCCATTAAACATTCACACCAATACATAGTTCATTGTCAATAAAGACATGCCAAGAAGGGTTGTTACATACTCCTCCCCTTGGACTAAACACAATCCTTTGTGTTTCCGACAAATGAAAAATTATTTATTTCATTCAAATAAGTATGGAAATTGTTGTCTTGTTTCTTTAGTAGTTTCCCATGTAGCACAATTCTTTGAATATTGGTCCCACTGAACCTTACATTGATCTAGGGTTCGTTATGAAACCCTAGCATCTTAATTGGTCTCACCTCAATGGTTGAGGGATCTATAGACACTAAAATCACATCAATCTGATTATGCTACTAGAAGCAATGGCTAAATTGACGTACCAAAGCCCCTAGGGCAACCCTCAAAGGTCATACAATGGTTCTAGCCACCTTTTGCAAGGTTTTGGAAGGTTTCGACCCTTTTTTGGACCTTTTGGCTCCTTATTCCAATCCGTCCCACCCTGGGATGAATACAGATCCTATTCATCCCACCCTGGGGTGAATAGCAACATTTGTCCCAGGTTGGGGTGAATAGCAAGTCTGACTCCCAAAAAGTCAAATTTGGACAAATGGTACCTGAAAACTACCATTTGCCCTACCTGTTGAAGCATGCAAGCCTGAGCACACAAAATCTCTATGACATGCTTCATAAAGGAGGCCAAATTGGGAGATTCTCTTCCCCCTCCAATGCATGCCACCCCGGTGGCCAAATGGCGCCCCTGGCCCTGCATGCCCTTGCATGCCTTTTGACCTATGAGCCCCCTTGGGCTATAAAGTGGATCCAATTTCCATACAAAGGATGGAGAGGAGTTTAAGGATAAGCAATGGAGTGCTTTCGAGATTTTACCTCACCTTTTTGTGCCATATTTCTTTCGAAATCTCTTCTTAGCGAAAGAGGTTATCGGGTGACTCAAAGAGGCGCAATTTGTTTACAAAAAAAAATCAACCGAGTGAATTTCCACCTCAAATTTGATGAAAAATACCCCCTATAGTGTTTTGGACCATTCCCTAGTGGAATTGGTGGCAACAAATAGGCAGAATTGGTGGGCGTCCCACCCTCGGGCGCCCCCTAATTTGTGACAGTCAAATCGTCCCCCTAGGACAAATACAAATATGTTATCAATTTTGTGACTATTTTTAAATAGAAATATTCTAGGCTATCATATAATGTTGTAGTTTAAATTTCATGCATTTTTGAGTTGTATTGGACGAGATATTGCAATTTGAAGTTTTTGCAGGCTTGCGGGACCCACTAGAGCATGCACATGGATATGAGACCGATTTCTGAAATATGACCATATGGGTTGTCTTAAAATGTTGATTTATGCATTCTGTCCAAATTTTATGTGTTTTGGATATGTTTAGGTTAGGAAATTGCTTGCTTTGGGTTTTGTAGGTTGGAAAAGTGCACTGCGATTACACCATGCCAAAAAATGCAATTTTGATGCAATTTTTAGTGATATCTTCCCAAAACCACCTATTTTACATCTCTTTGAAATTTCATACCATTTGGATTTTATTTAGTATGTGTGCTACATGTTCTCATTTCTTGCCTGTGGGTATTGCATGTTTTACATCCCACTTGCTATTCGACATTTTTGGTTTCCTTGTGTGCAGGTGCAAATTATACAGTGCATTGGGAGAAGTGTAGGACATAAAGATCAACAATACAAGAAGTGGCAACTTTTGGCCCGCCCACTTCGAGTGTGGGTACGAGGAAAGACACTAGATGTGCACCTGATTTTCTTGAAGGATTTTGATCCTTGGGCATCCGAAACTTCTAACAGTTGTATCATTCTTTTGAGCCCTGTTGGTCAAATATCTGCCTAATCATACAAAACTGCGTTTGTGCGCCCTAGACACGGCCAACATTGAAATCTCGGAGAAAAGAGATGTCCCCCGTGTCAATCTCCAGAGAGGGTTGGTTCCCTTACTAATTCTAAAATGGTTGAAGACTAGGGATGTAGGAAAGAAATTAAAAAATACGGAAAGAAATGGGAAATATGGCCACAGGCCGACTGTGTAGGATGGTAATAGATTGATAGCAGGAATCCACACCAAGCTGAAAATAACATGCAAATAGATGATCAAACAACAAAATTTTCGTACAACTTCGCACATGTAATCTTTAGATGAACACTCCATCATTCACTCTCTCACTTGCGATATTTAAATCCAATTTGCAGAATTTAAATCTAACATAAAATAATAAATCTAACTGTGTAAAAGAAATGCATAATGTAGAAGACCACAATGCACCAAGTCATTTGCAAATCCAAATGTTTTGAATTCACTATTACTGCAGAGAACTTGAAGTGTTTTCTCGCAGGTTATCTATTTTTTCCAACCCCTTACAATGAAAATTTTCTTAGTATTTATAGAGGTTTGCGCCTCTTTCATTGAATACATCAAATGAGTCATCATTTCTTGGAAATATTCTATCGGTAGACACGATCCTGAAAATGGTTTGAGATGATAGCATTCATACACCGTATTATTAAATTTGAGTCACCTCCATCTTCTTGGAAATCAAACATGAGCTTCAACAATTTACTCCATATTCAATTTGCTTTGGAGAGGGAGTAAAACCTTCAAGAATATGTTCTTGAAAATGACAAAAATACTTCCACTTCATCACCAACATTAAATTGCAGTAGTTACTTGAAGCAAATCTTCAACTGGAAAAATCAAGCTTTAAAATTGCCGAAGATGATGACAATTAATAATTAAAATTTACCTCATTTAATTCTACTCATGCTTATGGAGAAATTTAATCACATGTGCTAAAAAACAAACAACATTCGCCTTCAAAATATCTTCATCGCATCTATCATGACATTCACCCCTTTTACCTAAGTGTAAGAGCAAAACCATTTAAAAATTACCGTCGCCCGAACTTTATCTCTCCATGCCATTCACTTTGAAAATAATGAACGGATCCATCGTGAATACTTTAAAACGACGATAACGCATATTGAAATCGTGTTCGCCCAAATGAGGGGCGAACACTACGTTCGTCCCATTTAAGGGGCGAATGCGATGCGTTCTTTTTATTCTCCCTTTTGTTTGGCACATTCCTCTTTTGAGGCGCGTTTTCCTTTCCAATGGGCGAACGTGACGTTCGCCCCTCCAATGAGGCGAATGCGTTTGCATTCTTCATTTAGCCAATTTTCTTTTGTCTTTCTTTTTCTTTTTTTATTTTCTTTGATTTCACTGCCTTCAATTTCTTACTATCGCTTCGCCTCTGAAGTGAAATCATTTTTTATCTTTTGATTGTTGTTGTGGATAATTTGATGAAGTGAATCCGAAGCGGATTTCCAAGAAAGTAGATCTCCAAGTCATGTTTTGGGGTTAGACTGTTTATTTTCAAAATGAAAAATTACATAAAAACTGAAATGACTGCAATGTTTTTAAACATTCTGAGCAAGATGTGAAATCATGAACTTTTACATTACAGTCAGCAATTTATTTAAAACCAATGTGGCATAGTGCAAAACTGCCAATATTTTTGGCGGCTCTTGGGGTATCCAGCTCGCATGGATGCAAACGATCCCAGGCCTTAGTCCATTGGGTGATCATGAGTCTTCTTACCAGCTTCTCTGGCTGATGTCTTTGATGTAGACACCTTTATGCTCCTCTCCTCCTAAACTTTCTCGGTGGCTTCAGCTGCTACACATAGTACTTCAGTTCTCTTTGCTTCTTCAGTTGCTTTTGTTGTTGCCTCCTTCTCTGTCATTGCTTGTTCCTCTTGTTCCTTGAGGCTCTCAGAGGTAACCTCATAGACTATAACTGCTGCCTTCCAAGCCTCGATAGTCCACAATGAAGGATTTTTGAGTGACTCATGCACAAAGTGCAGATTTTGAATATCATCCAAACTGGGGCGCCTCACTCGGGCTAACTCAAAAAGAGAAAGCTCCATACGAGTGTACTTTTGCATAAAGGGCAAGATTTGAATATCTGTGATGGGCTCTTCCCATGCATCAATCTTCGAGGTATCTTCAACAAACTACTTCTAGGAAGCTTCCAATTGTTCTTGTGGATATTGGCTGTCCACAGGTAGTACAATACTCGAACTTCTTCTTTGCTTGGATGCCACTTGAATATCAGGCAAAGATTGTAATTCCAAAAACGGGGTGAAGGGAATGAGTGCTTCAGAGCAGTTAGGCTGCGAAACTGATGTGGTTAGAAGTGGTGGAATAGAAATGTTGGAATTGACGAGTAAGCTAGTTTTAACTGCAGGTACGCTTGCTCGAGAAGGAGCCTGCGTACTTACAGCTTCGACAGAAACGGTAGTGATAATGGATGTGGAAGGGCACGAAAATGGGTTTGGCCCCGACGCATATGTACTAAAATAAAGGGAGGACGAAGAAAATGGAACAAAATATGGAGCAGTAGTAACTTTGGGAAAAGAAGAAGAAAGTGAAATAGATACGAAGGGCATACCAAAAGGTGGAGAAATGGATATAGATACTACTGGTAGTGAATCAGAAGAAATTACTACATGCTCCAATAAAGAAGGAGAAGAAGAGGGAAGGAAAGACGTACCTTCGGGTGCGAGCGCCATGTGATGCGAAGATGGTGGCTGTAAAATATTTGTGTCTCGTTACTTTTCTGCGAACTCTTCAACATTTTCTTGGACCTCCAAGATCTCCTCTTGCGGTGGTTCCAATGACTGATTTTCCTCTTGTGCTTGAACCATCGGAAACACTTGCACCACCAAGGTTGGAACCTCAGTAACTATAGCTACAATAGAGACAATTGAAGTTGTGGTAACCGCAGTAACTGAAACATCAGCGAAAGAAATGGTAATAGCACCAGTCCTTGGTTTCTTTGTTGCCTTGGGAAATGGTGGTGCCTTTTGCACATCATGCTTATTTGAGACGGGTGTTTTTTCAACTTTTTGTTTTGTCCGCAGTGATATTCATTTAAACACATTGTTGCTCTTCCTCAGGAGTCTCTTCTTCATCCGTCGTAATAAATGTTGAGTTACTTTGACGCCCTCGAAAAAAATGTGAGCCTCGGGGCCCTCGCCTAGCACTTCTCTCAAGAATATCTCAATATATCTTCTGATTTGCTGTCAAATTCACCTTGGGAAAAAGCGTCTTCCTTGGCCGCATAACTGTGTCGTAGACCGTGCCCTGGCTGTAGAAGCTTGCTTTGAAAAATAAATTGGCCACTTGAACCAATTAAATGCTTCTTGTGCTTCCCCAAGAAAGAAAACTTCCGCCAACCTGCATGCTTTCCAATAAATGCCATGTCTCGGGGAAAGCAATATATCCGCACTGATTCTCCGAAATCAAAGGGGATGTTTGCTCGCTGAAATCCACTTCTCCTTCAAGGAGCTTTCGATCCGCTCGGTGAAACTAGGGTGAAGGCTTCTCCTTTTATACATCTTGTTCTTTGCCGTTTTTGCCTTGTCCTTTAGAAAAAACATTTTTTTTTTCTCTTTTCGCTTTTATGCGCCTTTGAAAAACTCGAATGCATTTGACGACAATATGAGTGACCCTCTCTTCCTTCTTTTCTTTTAAGGTTTTTTTTTTTATTATTTTTTTTTGTGCAAATTTTAAATTATTTAAAAAAAGGCGCTTTAAAAAAAAATTAAAGCATAAATATTTTTTAGTTTTATTGCTTTTTATTTTTTATTTTTAAGCGAAAAACCCCTTGCGGGGCTGCCTTAGTCTGAGAGGCCACGAACAGGGGGTTCTACACCGTCAAAGTCACCCGGGAGTCACACCCGACCCTGCCCGCACCAACATTATCAATTGGATTTTGGATACCCAATTTAGCTATTTTGATAGGGTCAAGATTTGAACCTGGGACCTCCCTTGGAGGATTGCCCTCTCCTCTCCAACTCACCTACAACACCTAGGTTTTAAATTTTAATTTTTAATTATATATATGTATATATATTTTAATGCTTTCTAATAAGGCTTTGGGCTACGATCGCCCCTAAAGGGGGCGAACGTTATGTTCGCCCCTAAAGGGGGCGAACGTTATGTTCGCCCCCACCTTTAGGGCGACCATGCATTTTTTTAATTTAAAATTTTGTTGTTTTTTTTTTAATTTATATTTTAAATTTTAAAGTTTTTTTTTTTATTTTAATTTTTTAATGTTTAATTAAAAAATTTTATTTATTGGGGAGCGCCCAACCTTGGGCACTCCCATTTATTATGGGGATGGATGCGACCAAGATCTTGGGCGCTCCAATCTTAATAATGGGGGCGCCCAAGACCTTGGGTGCTCCCATCTTTGGGAGGAGCGTTTTTTTTTTTTATTTTTTTTAAATTTTAATTAATTTTATTTATTTTTAATTTTTTTTTAAATTTTTTATTATTCTAAAATTTTAAAAGATGTTTTTTTTTTTTATTTTTAATTTTTTTTTTTTGCAGATCCATATATACGGATAAATTTAAAAATGAATATGTACATATTTACAAAGGTACCTCATAATGATTCCATCATCGGATATAAGCTTTTAAATGAAGGTCGTTCACCAGAATTGGAAGCTCCCATCCTTCTAGATCTTGCAGATGGTAAGCATTGGCCGAGTTCACAGCAGAGATTCGGAAAGGGCCCTCCCAAATAGCGTCGAATTTATGATGTTCTCCGGGCTTGGCATTCTTTGCATTCCACTTGAGGACCGAATCTCCTTCTTGAAAACTGCGTTCGCTTGTCTTCTTTCATTTTAGAATTAGAAAGGGAACCAACCCTCTCTGGAGATTGACACGGGGGACATGTCTTCCCTCTGGTCTTTCAATGTTGGCTATGTCTAGGGAGCACAAACGCAATTTTGTATGATTAGGTAGATATTTGACCAACAAGCCCTCAAGGGGAAATCTATGTAACTTGGATTTGATCCGCCTAATTAATAAGAAACCAATTTGCTTCGCTTCATTTCTTGTTAATTGCTATCTTTTCCATATTACTTGCATGCTTTCGTTTTGGCGTTCTTGAGAAATAGGATATAGATGCAACTTGTTATTCATTTTTAGGTGCACCATTTTTTCCCTACTTTAGTGGCGATCATGGTGGGACCCTATCCCTTTTGATCTAGGTGAAGTTTAAAGTTCATTTTTCATATTTTTATGTTGTAGGTGCTAGTTGCTCTGCACAGAAATGAACTGACCTGCTATTTGTGCCACCCTGGGACAGATTCAAATCCATCCCACCATGGAGCGAATAGAAACCAGAGATATTTCTGATCAGAATTCCAAAAATGGCAGGTTCCAGAATTGAAGAGGTAAGTGCCTAAACCCTCTATTTTCATTTTGCACTTTCAAAAGTTGTTTTATTTGGTTTTTCTCGCATCATTTGGTTGCATAGAAAGGTTAAAAGTTAAATTTACTTTTCTCATAATGGAAAATAACAAAAAAGAAGAAGGTGAAAATCAAAGAAAATCAAAATTTAGCAATGCATCTCTATGGTTTGATTGCTTGTAGCCTACCTAATGGGTAGGTTAGCATTTAGGGTTTGCATTTGTCTTTTACATTTGTAGGTTCATTTTTATCCTAACATTTCTCAAAGTAAAATGCAATTTACATGCATTTAGTGAACAATCATCGAGTGCTTCCTTGTTTGCTTTCTTTTAAGGTAAAAATAACCACACACACCACGTTTTTATTAAATGCTAGTGAGTTGGATTTCATCACCAACCACTAGTAGAGACCAATGACGATGGGTTTCATCTCCATCTATTGGCTCAACTCCCACGCACCCAAATTTTTTTGGCCAAGGCCGGTTCCAAGATCTATCATAGCCCGTGGCTTAAAGCACGTATATCCCTTCGGAGAGGTATATCACAGACTATGGGTGAACGAGTGAGGAATTGGTAGGACCTGTGCTCCCTGACCGTGTGTGGAATTCATCACCACACATTATAGGTTGGATTACATGGCCTGGAGTTCATCGCCAGGTTGTCAAGCTGTGAATGTACAGGTGAAAACCTTTTGAACATGAGAATACAATCCAACGCTATCAAACACGAGACATAAGGTCTTCTTTACAACAACATATTTGAAACACACAAGACAGTTTAGGAGACACATCTTAATACTTAAAAAAGATAAACACTTGTTTGATTGTGTGTTTTATTTCCTTGTGTGCTATTGCATTAATAATTTGTAAAGAAGATAATCACTAGGGTTTGATAGAGTTTAGCAATGGTGTGTACCTGCAACCAAGCCCACATAAGGGCAGAAGCTGCGGAGAGAGGACAAGAAGACACAAGTCGCCCTTGCTTCAGCCCCAAGGACTTGGTCATACCTCCTTGATAGAATTACACTCACCCTAGTCTATGAGAAGCTAAGCAAGATCAAGACCTACGAGGGAGCCCTATGCGAGACACCCCTATGGGTTTTGAGCCAAATCCTGGAGAATGCTTCTGTTACATGGATACTTCACATGCCTACTTTGAGGAGAGGCAATTACACACTAAGGCACTAATAGATGGGGCGGTGCCACGCATCCGTAGAGGCGACTTATGTCTCCTTGTCCACTCTCCGCAGCTTATGCCCTTATGTGGGCTTGGTCATACCTCCTTGATAGACTTACACTCACCCTAGTCTATGAGCAGCTAAGCAAGATCAAGACCTACGAGGGAGCCCTATGCGAGACACCCCTATGGGTTTTGAGCCAAATCCAGGAGAATGGTTCTGTTCCATGGATACTTCACATGCCTACTTTGAGGAGAGGCAATTGCACACTAAGGCACTAATAGATGGGGCGGTGCCACGCATTCGTGTGCCTGCTAGAGCAGATGTTCCCACTCATGAGCAAGAGATATATCATGCACACTAGGTGGGGCCAATCAATCACATATCGCCCCTACGTCACCCTATTAGGGTACGAGAGCCCAGATATTAGGATAAGTATGATACTCATCGCTCGAGGCGAGCTAACTCAGCCCTTCCATTCCTCATTAATAAAGGAAGGCATGAGGAGATTCCAAATTTTCCTTAGGAGTAGTATACTGTGCAGGCACATGTTGCTTCCGTGCTCGTTGAATACAAAGAGCATATGCTCAGACTTGAACCTCAAGTGAACACGGTTGCTCTCAATTGAGGGAAGCACATTATAGATATCTTAGATCATATTGAATGAGATAGATATTAGGGTGACCCTTCTAGGCCTCCTAGACCTCACACAATAGAGCAAATCAACCAAGCGGTTGCCAAGTATGAGGAATGCCAAGCACAGTTCAAATAGCTTCGGTAGGACAAAGAGCAACTGGATCGCTTGCACCAACTAGAAAAATAAATGATAGAACAACAGACTAACGAGTTGTTCCAAAAGACTTTACACGAGAGGGTTCCTACACCTAGCACTTATAGACCGGAGATCCATCCGAGGCAACCCAACTTAGTGCAAGATAGGTCTCCTAGACCTTACCAAACATTACCTCCTCGACCTCCTAGGTCAAATCGAGACTTGCCTCCTAGGCCCAACATGGGGTGCCTTCCACATGCGGTTACCCCTATTTATAGACCGACTCAAGAGATGCCTTACGAGGCTTATGACGAGTATGAAATAGAAGAAGAATGCATAGAAATGCCTTATCAAGGTAGGGGTGTTGACATCCAACTGCCCCATAATAGGCCTAATGTTCCTCGTCATCCACCATAGGATCAAAGTAAGGAAGAGGAGATCAAGTCCTCTGATGCATACAGAGCCCTGCTAGAGTGCCTAGAGTCAGTAGAGAACAAGACCTCTGGATCTGGGTCTCAAAAACCTACTTTGTGCTAGCTACTTAGTTAGCCTCTGCATCCTTCGGTTCCTACCCCTTCATAACCTAAGCAGTTCAAGATACCTCAATTGGCTACCTTTAAGGGAGAAGAGGATGCATAGGAACACGCCACCCTATTCCTGGGTCAATGCTTCGACATCCAGGACAATGATGCTTTGCTTTTGTGGACATTCATGACTACCCTCTCTGGCCCAGCTACAGAGTGGTTTACTCAACTCCCTAGGCATAGCATCCATAACTTGGACCAACTTGTAGACGCGTTCCTGAAACACTTTGCCTTTAACACCAAGAAGAAGGCGATATTGGCAGACTTAGCAGGATTGAAGCAGTATGACGATGAATCCATCACAAACTATGGCAACAGATGGCGACCTTTTCTTTCCAAGCTACCTTATCTACTGTTACATACCAAATAACATAGTCATTGGCTATGTTCCACAATATTATCCAAATGTGTAGTTTTATTATTTAGCTATCCAAGTGCATAGTTTTTTTATTATCTTTTCATCTTATACTTCATTTGCATATTCACATTAGTGATTGCCCAATTGTGGTGGGGATCTGTCCTCCTAAAGAGGCCTTGATTTAGTAACAATTGCATTCTTCCATATTGCGTTATATATTCTTATTGTTTCTATTGCATTGTTTTATGATATGCAAATATGCTAAATTGTATAGAATGTTCGTGTGTTAATAAACTTATAATTCAGTGAGATAAGTAAACGGGATCTCTCAAAGTGGTATCAGGTTCCAGGCAGTCAGATGGAGAGCTATCAAAAATTTGATACCCACTCTATGCAATACCATAAAACCAGTAGCATGCAACGTTTGGCGTGCAAGGAGCAGTAGGAAATAACCTTCGTCGGTTAGGGCATCGTTCGGGCAGTAAGAAGGAAGCCCCATCAAATATGTATTCCCTACTTTCAAGGCAAGTGGACGCGAATCTCAACTAAACAATTGACAATAAAACATAGGCGATAGTAAAAAACAAAATAGTGGCCGCGTTTGGATTTCCATGACAAGGCGACAATAAGGCGTTCTTTGTGTGGAGAGGAAGCACCGATTTCACAATGTTGAAAGCATCATGAGCACTTACAGCTGCCAAGAAAACCTTATCGAGCAATCCTCAGTCCATTCACCGCAGCTAATCGCATCCTTAAAATCATGCACAAGAAGCTTCCATGTCGTCCAATCAAAATAGAGAATTAATATTAATCGGGCTCCAAACTAAGGTACGTACGTACTTTTATTTATTTTTATTATCGCAGCGAGGGCAATTATACCACACTTGTGTGGGTGGGAGTTAAGTGGTTTAAAAGGGGGTAATTACAATTAAGAAGTGTGACTTCAATCACACGAAAACCCCACTCTCTCCTTGCATGACAAATTCTTGCGTCTGACGTTTCAGGTTAGTGTAGTCGTTCTAAGCCTCTATGTCATTTTTTATCGTCTATATCGGTCGTTCTAAGCCTCCGTGTCATTTTTGTTCTCCGTATCGGCTTGTTATTGTGTCCTCCATGTCGTCTTGTGTCCCCCTTCTGCTAGTTGGTGGGTCTTGTGTTGGTAGCCTTCGTGTCGTCTTGTGTATAGTCGTCACTCATCCTTGGGGTATTAGTGATCCACGTGTCCTTGTCCTCCGTGGTCCCAGTCTAGTCCTTAATAGCATCTCCCGCGTTGCGTCTCTGTTGTGCTTTGAGTCTTGTGTCAAATAGGGGCCAGTGGTCAAAATTAGTGTCAAAACAATAATCATCTTCCGCATCGTGTCTCTGTCGTATTTCGAATCTGGTGTCGCATTTCGAGTCTGGTGTCGTGTTTCAAGTCTTGTGTCAAATTCAAATCTTGTGTCACGTTTCGAGTCTTGTGTCAAACCAAGTGTCATTTGGCCAAATCGGTGTCAAAATAATAATAACAATCAGGTGTCAAATCAGTGTGTCAATTGGTCAAATTGGTGTCAAAATTCAAAATCAAGGTGTCAAATTCAAAAGTAATTGAGTAAATCAGGAAGTCTCAAAGGGAGAGATTCAATATGCATCGTAGTTGGAGCGACAGTTGAAGCGGAAAATAAACAAAAATTTTGCCCAATTCATCCAAATTTTTACAAAGTTCAAAGGCAAAAGTGGTTAGAAGAACCTAGGTGACAAGTGCATGAACGAAAGGTGGACCAAAGGACCAAATGGATGACTATCAAGCTCGGAGAACTCCAACGAGGGGATCCTGAAGTCACCAAGAAGACCTCCTAGAAGCAAAGGTACACAAAATTCTTCTTCTCCTTTAGGAATTACTAGCTTTAACCCTGGTCATCCATTGCTTAACAATATGGCATCCAATCCCTCCCCAAACTCTTCCCATGAGAACCTCACACAAGAGGAAATAGGAAGCCCCATGACCACTAACAAGGTCTTACAATCCTTAGTGGCTAGTATTAAAAACATGAATGACAAGATGACCCAACTATTGGAAAGACAAATCCAACCAAATCCTCCTAGCCCAAACCACTGGAGCACTGAGGATCAGTATGGAGCTTATACACACCAAAGAGGTCATAATGGTCATTCCCCAAATCGCTTCAATGGACAAAGAAATAATGAGGATTTGGGAAACGAGGAAGTTTATGAACAACAAAGGGATCCTAATAGACCCTCCCAAAATCACTTCCATAGACAGAGGAATAATGAGGACCAAGATAGACACGAAGTTTACCACCAATCAAGAGGTCCTAATGGAGTCAATTTTCCATGCATTGATATGCCCACCTTTGAGGGTCATGATCCACGTGGGTGGATAGCCAAAATGGAAGGCATTTTAGACTTATACCGATTCCAAGATTCAGAAAAAGTTCCTTTTGCTACATCCAAACTAGGTACTGAAGCTTATCAATGGTTTGTATGGCTCAAATGCGAGAAGGGAAACACCATCTACTGGAATGATTTCACCAAATATTTTCTTCACATATTTGATGAAGGATCCACATATTCTTACACGGTGCGGTTGTTATCACTTAAGCAAACATGATCGGTAGTGGACTATATCTCAAAATTCACTAGTATGCTTTCCTATGCAAAACACTTACAACCCGATGTAGTGGTAGCTACTTTTAGAAATGGGTTGAAAGAGAATATTAAAGTCGAAGTGGACCTACAAGATCCATCCAGGATAGATGATTGTATAAGGATTTCCAAGTTGGCAGAGAAGAAGGTGCAAATGGGAACATCCACACGACGTGATTCATATGGTCGACCTCAATACCGCAACAACTCTTTTCATAGAAATGATCAACCATCAAGATATTTCTGCTATAAATGTCGCAATCATCATCCAAAATATCAAGCATGTGTACCACGATAGAACTTTCAAATTGAATATGCTGACAAGGAAGATGAAGAAATAGAGGAAAACAACTCACCTAATGATCCCATAGACGAAGACCAAATTGAACACGAGGAGGTTGTAGCTGAGGAAGATACCATGGCAATTTCAGTACATGCTCTTATGGGGTTATCATCTCACCATACAATCAAGGTAGCAGGATTCATTCGACAAAGGAAGGTAACTATATTAATTGATTCAGGAAGTACTCACAACTTTATTGACTCAAAGCTTGCCAAGGCATTAAACTTGCACATCTACTCTTCCAATCAAGATAAATTTCAAGTTAGAACTGCAAGCAGGGAAAGTTCTCAATGCATAGGTAAGACATCTTCAATTTCATTACAAATGGGAAGTTATACTTGGCATGGTCCTCTTTTTGTTATGGAATTAGGGAATTCATAAGTTATCTTGGGAGTTGCATGGCTAGAACAAATGGAAACCATGGTTGGTTTTAATTACAAGCATCACTTTGTGGAATGGAAAGAGAATGGGAAGACCATTCGCCTCCAAGGAATTCCAACACCTCCATCAAAGATAGTAAGTTCACATAGCATGGAAAAAATATTAAGAAAAGGTGGTTATGGATTCATGGCCCAAATTAATTGCATGGAAAAGCTAGCACAAGATATGCCAAAAATCCAATCAGAAGATCTACAAAACATTGTGGCCAACTATGATGAGGTTTTCCAAGAACCAAAAGGACTACCTCCCAAAATATCCCATGACCATGCCATACACCTTGTTCTAGGAAGTCTTCCACCTAATGGTCGTCCTTATCGATATCCCCAACCCCAAAAAATAGAAATTGAGAAGATTGTCCAAGAACTATTAGAACATGGTGTCATCCGTCACAACACTAGCCCCTATTCTTCACCAGTAGTTTTGGCCCATCGAAAAGACAATTCTTGGCGTATGTGTCCGGATTTTTGTCCTCTCAACAAAATCACCATCAAAGATAAATTCTCTATACCTGTCATTGATGATTTATTAGATGAACTACATGGTGCAATTTTTTTACCAAATTGGACTTACGTTCAGGGTTTCACCAAATCAGACTTAGGGAGGAGGATATTCCCAAAATAGCTTTTCACACTCATGAAGGTCATTATGAATTCTTGGTCATGCCCTTTGGTCTCACTAATGCCCCATCTACATTCCAAAGCCTCATGAACCATGTGTTTCATCCATTCCTCCGCAAATTTGTCCTAGTCTTCTTCGATGACATACTCATATATAGTAAATCATGGAAGGATCATTTGATGCATGTGGGAAGGGTTCTTCATATCCTACACAGGGAAAAGTTGTTTGTCAAACGCTCTAAATGCTCTTTTGGTGTTCAAGAAGTTGAGTACCTGGGTCATATAGTATCTCAAGAAGGTGTTAAAGTGGATCCCAATAAGATTAAGGTAATTCAGGATTGGCCTTTACCTAAAACCATCAAGAAACTTCGTGGTTTTTTGGGTCTCACTGGCTACTATCACAAATTTATGCGTAACTATGGTAAAATTGCAGCTCCTCTCACAGCCCTAACAAAGAAGGATGCTTTTCATTGGTCAGAAGTAGCCACTCAAGCCTTCGAGGCTCTCAAAGAAGCAATGTGTACTACTCCAGTTTTGGCAACTCCAGATTTTCACAAACCATTCGTCATCGAATGTGATGCTTCAAGAACAGGTATTGGGGCAGTATTAATGCAGGAAGGTCATCCCTTAGCATTCGAAAGTAAACAACTTTCAGGAAAGAATTTGGGAAGATCTACATATGAAAAAGAAATGTTGGCTATTCTACATGCAGTGGAGAAATGGAGACACTACTTAATCAGTAGTCGTTTCATTATAAAAACCGATCATAGTAGTCTCAAGCACTTTCTAGAACAACGGTTTTCTTATCCAGAACAAAACAAGTGGTTAACTAAATTGTTGGGATATGATTTCGTTATTGAGTACAAGAAAGGGAAAGAAAACATGGCAGCAGATGCATTATCCAGAAAATATGAAGATGAAGTGGTCATTAATGCTATTTCAGGTCCTTGTTCTCAATGGGTATCTCAGTTACAGGAAGAATGGTTGTCCAATAGTGAAACTGCTCAAATAATTCAAGAATTGTCAGCGGGTTCATCCAAGCACCCTCTTTTCTCCTATGAAGACAAGATATTAAGAAAGAAGAATCGCATTTACATTCCACACACTTCGACAATCAAATCAAGGATTCTAGATGAGTCACATGCTTCTCCATCAGTAGGTCATTCAGGTTTTTTGAAAACTTATATGCGGGTTAAACAATATTTTTGTTGGAAAGGATTAAAAGCAGAGGTCAAACAATGGGTAGCTGAATGTGAAGTATGCCAATGCAATAAGGGTGAAACAGTCAAATCACCAGGGTTGCTTCAACCATTACCCATTCCAGATCATTAGTGGGAACACATTTCCATGGATTTTATTGAAGGTCTTCCTAAGTCAGAAGGCAAAATAGTAATTTTCATGGTAGTTGATCGCCTCTCCAAATATGCTCACTTTCAGGCTCTACAACATCCATTTTCAGCAAGCAAAGTGGCTAAGGTATTTATGGACTCAATTTTCAAATTGCATGGAATGCCCAAAAATATTGTAAGTGATCGAGATCCCATATTTACTAGCAATTTTTGGAGAGAATTATTTTGACTTAGTGGTACCAAATTAAATATATCTTCTGCATACCATCCACAAACAGATGGCCAAACAGAGGTAGTTAACAAATGTTTGGGTACCTACCTAAGATGTTTTGTTCAGGATAAACAATATCAATGGAGTCAGTGGCTATCATTGGCAGAATGGTGGTACAACACTTCTTACCATTACTCCATCAAAATGTCTCCTTTTGAAGCATTGTATGGAACTAAGCCACCAATAGTAGCATATTATGTACCAGGATCCTCCAAAGTGGCCCAAGTAGATGATTGGTTTTAGCAACGATAGTCAATGCTCACCATTCTCAAAGACAATTTGGTCCAAGCACAAAATCGTATGAAGCAGCAACAAGACACACACCGTTCAGAAAGAGAATTCAATATTGGTGATATGGTGTTCCTGCGTTTGCAGCCCTACAAACAATTATCATTGAAGATCAAGTCCAATCAGAAGTTGGCTCCTCGATTTTATGGTCCTTACAAAATTGTGCATCGCATTGGAGAAGTGGCATATCAACTAGAGTTGCCTCCCTCATCACGTATACATCCAGTATTTCATGTTTCCTGTCTCAAGAAGGTGATCGACCAGAAAGTGCAATCTCAGTCAGAATTACCAGTACTAGATGAAGAAGGGCGTATATATCTCCAGCTTGAAGCAATTTTACAAAGCAGAACACGCATACTAAGATCTCATCACATCCAAGAATTTCTCATCAAATGGTAGGACCTACCAAAAGAAGATGCTACATGGGAACCTGAAAGTATTTTCCAGATATTTCCAGCTTTGAGGACAAAGCTTTCCGAGGAGGGGAGTCATGTTACATACCCAATAATATAGTCATCGGCTATGTTCCACAATATTATCCAAGTGTGTAGTTTTATTATTTAGCTATCCAAGTGCGTAGTTTTTTATTATCTTGTCATCTTATACTTCATTTGTGTAATTGCATTAGTAATTACCCTATTGCGGTGGGGATCTGCCCTCCTAAAGAGGTCTTGATTTAGTAATAATTGCATTCTTCCATATTATGTTATATATTCTTAATTGTTTCTATTGCATTATTTTATGATATGCAAATCTGTTGAATTTTATAGAAGGTTCATGTGTTAATAAACTTATAATTCAGTGAGAGAAGTAAGCAAGATCTCTCCATCTACTCCCCATGTCGGAGTTAACCCAGATGTTCGCCAAGAGCTACTTGAAACCCATATCCTTGCTGCTGCAACTCCAGCAGTATTCTACTCTTGAAGATGCCCTAGCGCAAGCTAGGACTATTGAAGATATTAAGATTCAAGAGGACGAGATAGCGAAGCCTCACAAGGAGTGGAACAAGAATGCTAAGACCACTTCAGTGCAACCTAAACCTACAACGATCAATCAGGTTGCCACTAGTATCCCAGGGCCCGCACAACCAGCGCAACCTCAAAAGGCCAACTATCAGGTCACTCCTAGGAACTATGATAAAGATAATCAAAATAAACAAGGGCAGAATCAACAACGTTTCCCTAAGCGACAATTTACGCCCATAACTGAGTCCATGGACTCCCTGTTTGAGTGCCTCTATGCAACCAACTTGGTCAATCTACCTGAGAGTCGACCTCTCGATCCCAATGCACCTAAGCTCAAAGTTTATCGTGAAGACTTGTATTGCCAGTATCATAGACAAAACGGGTATGACATACAAATATGTTACAAGTTCAAGAATTTAGTGCATGACATGATCGATAGGAATGGTCTCCAGGTTGATAATCCTATAGCACCAAAAAATCAACAGATGAGTGTCTTTAAGGACCCATTGCCTGCCATGCGGAGTAGGCTAAGCTAGTGCCATAGGTAAATGAGGTCCACTAGACCTATCCTAAGCAAGGGTTTGTGGGCATGGTTAGTATTATGATGAGGAACAAGAGATATCCAAGTCAAGTCACACCTCCTGCAGCTTCAAGCGATGTTCCTTCGACATCACAATCCTTGCCACCTCCAGTGCAGAATCCCCCACCTAGACCTGTGGTCACGATCAAAATCAAACTCGCTCAAAGTTTGAGAACCACATCTGCTAGACTCTCCATCTACGAGCTAATACAGTAATCATTGCCTCATCGAGAAGCGTTGATGGATATCCTTAAATTAATAGAGGTACAACCCCAGGAGTCTAACTCTTTTAATAATTTCATGGGACATGTGTGCCAGTGCACCAAGCCAGTAATCACCTTCAGGGAAGATGAGCTTAAGCCAGTAGTTAATGACATGGTAGATCCACCTTTGCACATCATCGCATATGTGAACAAAATCCCCTTTAAGAGAGTCTTGATAGACACTGGTTCATCTAGTAACATCATTACTACTACGACTTTGAAGCATATTAAGCTCCCAACATCTCACATTGTCATGTCCACCTACACCCTCAAAGCATTCAATGATGCCATATGTTCGATAGTTGGTATGATTGTCTTACCTATTCAAGTAGGGCAAAATACCATACCTACATTATGTCACATCTTGGAGGGCGAGATGACGTATAACATCCTGTTGGGTAGACCCTAGATTAGGGACATGAAATGTGTGTCCTCTATTGCTCACTAGTGCATAAAATACACATGAATGGCAAGTCCATGTTGTCCACGCAGACCTAGAGCCCTCCAAGTACTGCAATATGGTGCAACAGTTACCTGAATCAACCTTGCCATCGACACATCTGGATTTCCAACTAAATAGATCCAGTCTAGGTCTGATTCCACCGTCTTCACCATCCATCAATCCATGATCATCCCATTCCATTCCATCCTCATCATGGGCTCATCCGAACACACCATCACCATAAGTGACCCCTCTGCCAAGGGACACAGAGAAAAGGCATGTTGATGAGGTCCCCCCAACCATCTCCACCATATCCACTGAGGAGATCCCTTGCTTAGTGGAGGAAGAGTTGCCTTGCGAGCCCAACACAGAATGGACTTAGGATGTACTCCCATTTCCTCCCTCTCCACTGCCATCGATCACGGTAGAAATGGCCACCATAGGATTAGGAGAGTATTTAGTTAGGAATGTTACAACAACACCTGCCATCGAGTTGGTACAGGATATGGGTTGACCCTTTCTTCCCATAGGCACCATCATCCCTCTTGGCCACCCCCTAATCAAACGAACTTCATCTATGGGGGTCTAGACTATGGTATAGAGCCTTATCAGCAGGAAGAAGAAGATGAAGACATTTCAGGGAAGACATCAACTACTTGTCTAACCTTAACTTCACCCTAAAGTACCTTGACCTCTACAACTGGCACAATTATGGGTTAGGCTTGTATGAACAAGGCACTCGCATCCCGTTTCAACCACAATACCAAATGCCATACGACAAGTCAGGATTGGGACATAATAATCCCTTACCTCTAGATGTCCTCACAGATGGCTTAGATCACCTATGTCTCAACTATAGGGATAAGTTGGCTCGAGACCCTTATGCTAATCCTAATAGAGTCTATTCACTGGGGGACTACTTCCCAGAATCAGACAAGAACCCTGAGATACTCAGCGAGATCATCCCACATTTCGATAGGGGTGAAATTTCACGGACCCTTCCTCACGATAGTGAGGAAGAAGATTAGGGGATCCCATATGAGTGGTCATCCGATGACGAGTCAGACTATGGAGTAGTGCCTATCGACTCTTGTGACTCGGATAGTGATTAATGCGTAGGTTGTCCCACTAGACGATGAACAAGAGTACTTCCTACGTATGTTCCTAATTCCACATCCTATCTGGTGGCAACTTTTTCCTGTTGAAGAGCAAGCTTACCCATTGCCACTGCGACTACCTCCGGTCATTCAGCCTCCACCTCAACCACCTCCACAGTTTTGGCAACACCCAGATGTCTATAGGTACCATGATCCACCTAGGGGAAATCATTTTTCCATCAATATAATTTCCATAGACCTCTCCAAGCCCCTGTGAGATCCGAATAACCCGTCAAAGTCGTTGCACCTCGACTTGGGGGCAATTGCATTTGATTGGGGAGATTCACCCCCATCACTTTTCGAGTATTGGCCTTATGATGAGATGCTACAACCATTTCATTTCGGCCCAAGGTCTACTCAAGATTTCTTCCAAGCTAAGGTGGAACCAAATGTTCCAATCAAAGATCTTAACCGAACAAATGACATCCACCAGATCCCTACTCCACATCAGTTGGAGGAGGGGTCGCATATGTCAATCGAGCCAATGATTGACAAAGATATCGGCTCAGATCCTAAAAATCCATAGTGTATCAAGTTAAGGGAAAGCTTATCCCATAGTGAGCAAGCCGATTACATAACCCTTGTCACGAAGAAGGAAGCTTTTGCATGGTCCTATAAAGACATGCCAAGACTGGATCCAAATCTAGTCATGCACAATCTAAGGCTTGACCCAACGGCCAAGCCGGTTAAGCAAAAGTTGAGAAAGATGCACCCAACAGTAGCCTTGATGGTGAAATATGAGCTACAAAAGTTGTTGAATGCCCAATTAATTATACCCATAGATTATCCGCCATGGCTGTCCAATAAGAAGCTCGACGGTAGGATTCGTATTTGCATCGGCTTTCGATGTAAAAATCCGAACAGAAATTGCATTGCATTGAGCTTGTTTAAATAACGTGTTACACTGCCGGGAATAGCAGATCTGTTACAGGAGTTGTAACAGTGCACTTAATAATGTAATACAAACAAAAAGTAAATATTACGCTAACATCCCCCCTTATTACATTATTTGGGTAAGAGGGTAACTACTAGCTATACTAACATCCCCCCTGATTACATCATTTTGCAATACAAAGAGAGCTGCGAAACAATTCAAATTTGACACGTGCAAGTGCCTTAGTGAAAATGTCCGCAACTTGAGCATCGGTGGGAATGTGCGAAGCTGAATTCGGTGCTTTGGAACTTCATCTCGAATGAAATGACATTGTGTGTCAATGTGCTTTGTTCTTTCATGATGGACTCGGATTCTTGACGAGGTTCGAAACACCCCGATTGTCGCAAAACAAGTGTATTGGAGATTTTGATGGATGGCCCATACTTGTCCGAATGCGACGCAACCATATCACTTCGCACACAACTTCACGTGCGACGCGATACTCTGCCTCCGTTGATGAAATAGCAACCACCTATTGCTTCTTGTCGTGCCAAGAGACAGGACCGGATCCCAGATGAAAAATGTATCCGTAAGTTGACTTGCGATCATCAAATGATCCGGCATAGTCGGAGTCCGTGTATCCTTGCAAGAAGAATTTGTTGTTCCTCTTGTATTCTAGGCCATATTCCATAGTACCACGGACATAGTGAAGAACACGTTTTGTCGCTTTCCAATGAGTGGTCTTAGGCTCCCGCATGAACCTCGAAAGATAGTTGACAAAGAAATACGAGATCCGGCCTAGTATTGGTCGGATATATGAGACTCCCAATCAACCGTCGATAGAGAGTACCATCTACCCGAGGTGAATCATCATATCGCGATAACCGAAGTCCATTCTCCATCGGAGTTGCCATTGGCTTGCAATCACTCATGCGATATTTTTCCAAAGCAATGTCTTGGCATATTTTTTCCGAGACACTTTGATGGAGTGCTCCTTCCGGCTGAATTCCGCACCAAGACAATAATGGAGAAGTCCGAGATCCGTCATCTCAAAAGATTTACACAAGTTTCTTTTGACAATAGAGATCATAGTTTCTGAACTCCCTGTAATGAGCAGATCATCAACATAGAGTACAAGCAACACTATCTCGTAACCCCGTTTCTTGAAATAGAGGTTTGCATCCGACGGACATCTCTTAAATCCATGCCGCATAAGGTGATTGTCCATTTTTATATACCAAGCTCGAGGAGCTTGTTTCGGACCATATAAGGATTTGACCAATTTGCAAACCTTCTCGCTCTTGGCCTTCCACTTCAAATCCTTCCGGCCGAGTCATGTAGACTTCTTCTTGGAGATCACCATTTAGAAAGGCACTTTTGACATCCATCCGGTGAACTTTCCACCCATATTGTGCCGCCATAGCACACATAACTCGAATTGTGGTCATCCGAGCAAGTAGGTGCAAAAGTTTCCTCGTAGTCAATGCCTTCCTTTTGAGCATAGCCCTTTGCAACAAGACGGGCCTTATGCTTATCAATTGTTCCATCCGCCTTGTACTTGACTTTATATACCCATTTGCAGCCAATGGGTTTCTTTCCATGCGGCAGATCAACAAGCTTCCAAGTTTTATTTTTCATCAGACTCATACTCGGTATCCATAGCGGCCTTCCAATGAGGCTCACTAAGAGCATCTTGCACTAATGCAGGTTCAAGATCGTCTATGGTAGACATGAACGCCCCGTCATCATCAATATCCATATCCTCTACTTCGTACGTGGAGTTACGTAAAGTTCCTCAAAATATTGACAAAGATCATCAACCTCACCACTTTCTTTGGCTTCTTTTTCCTTTTGAGCCATACTGCGTGTACGAGGTCTATCCAAGTTCAAATTGGGAGGAGTGGATAAATTTGCGTCTTCGATTGTATTTGTACACCATTTTGGATTCTTCTTCGGTGGTGTTGAAGAAGATGTAGAAGGACCTCCTGTCCGTGTTGACGAAGGAATCTTCTCTTCCTTAGATTCCACAAGATCTAGGTGTACTTTAGATGTGCTCTGTGATGTGAAAGCTTCATCAAAGACAACATCTCTGCCGACATGAATTTTCTTGGTCAAAGGATCTATCAAACGATATCCTTTAGAGTGCTCATCATAACCAAGAAAAATACATCTCATTGTTTTCTCATCTAGCTTCTTCCTTTTCTCTTTCGGTATGTGCATGAAAGCGTGACATCCAAAAATACGTAGATGAGATATGGAGGGTTTTCGACCACTCCATGCTTCCTGTGGAGTCATTCCTTTTAGGGCCTTTGTGGGTGCCCTATTCAACAGATATACTGCAGTGGTGACAACTTTCCGCCCAATATTGTTGCCCAAGAGTAGCTCCCGTGAGCATACAACGAACCATTTCCATGATAGAACGGTTCCTTCTCTCAAGCAACTCCATTTTGTCGAGGAGTATAGGCAGTTGTTAACCGTCTCTTGATTCCATGCTTATCTAAGAATGCAGAAAATTCATTAGAGGTAAACTCCCCCCTCGATCCGAGCGGAGGGTTTTAATAGAAGCTCCCGACTCCTTCTCAACGGATTTCTTGAATCGCTGGAAGAATGCGAAAGCTTCGGATTTCAGCTTGGAGAAAGAAAACCCACATCTTTCGTGAGTAGTCATCTACGAATAACCGAAAGTACCTCTTCCCTCCACAACCGTTGGGTGTGAAAGGACCGCACGGATCGGTGTGAATTAACTCCACAGGTTTTCGTGCTCTTGTTGAGCTCTTCTCAAATGGTACTCTATGCCGCTTTCCCGCCAAGCGCTCGAGCACACTGGCAATGTGGCGTAAAGGGAAGGAAGACCCTTTACCATCTCATACTTACTGAGCTCAAGTAAGTAGCCATAACTAAGATGCCCATATCTCTTGTGCCATAGGGAAGTTGCCTCCTTGGTAGAGACAATCATGGCAACATGTGGAGTAGAGATAGCATCTAGGGCAAATAAGCCGTGCTTATATGAAGTCATTGCAACTGCTTACCCTTCCTGGTAATAGTACAACACTTCTTTCCATTCTCAACACGAAAGTTGACAACCATATTTCTATCCAGGATTTGTGTGATTGACAACAAATTGTTAGCCAATCCCGGAACATAGAGGACTTTGTCAATCTGACACTTGCCATCAGGAAGAGTGACTGAAACTATACCCTCTCCCTGAACCCTGTAGGTTTTATCATCAGCAATGGTGACAGGTTTGCCCTCTTTGGCCACGAATGATTCAAACCACGATCCGTCGCCACTCATATGTTTGCTAGCTCCGTAATCGACATACCAAACAGGATCCCTCTCGTGTGGAATCTGTGGTAGTCATGAGCACCTTGTGTGCCCATTCGTAATCTGAGTCGGATTCTTCAACAACAACATTCACCTCGGGGTTGCTTGTTTTTATTTTGTGGTTTGTTTTGGCCTTTCTCGCTTGTTCTTATGCCAACACCCGTTGGTGTCATGGTTGTCTTTCTCACGGATCTTGCACCACCTCTTCTTCTCGTTGAGGTTGTTTTCCTTTTCCTTTCATGTCCCGTTGAGAATTTCCTCCTTTCCGAAAGTTGCCTCCTTTTTGCCCATTACCTTTCTTCCTAGAACCCCGCCTCGTTGGTGTATAGGGCCGTATTGGAAGAATCATCCTTGTGAAGTTGGCGTGCCTCCCGTTGTTGAAGCAGATTGACCAACTCGATGTAGGTAATTTGTCGTTGAGACACCTGGATGGAGGTGATCAACATATCAAATGAAGAAGGTAAAGCTCTCATCACAATTGAAACGAGAAGCTTTTCGTCCACAGAATCTCCCAAAGAATTCAATCTCTCTTTCAATTCAGACACTCGCACGTAAAGAGTTCAACTGTTTCACCCTGTCTCAAACTCGAGTTATGAAGTTGTTGTTGAAGATGAAGAATGGTGGAATCATTCTTTCCCTCATAGATGGTTTTAAGGGCATCCCATGCCTCTTTACCACTTGCTTTGTCGACTATATGAGGTTGCACTTCATCCGAAACAACAAACAAAATGAGCACCTTTGCTCGACCGTCTTTCTTGTCAAAAGCTATCTCGATCACCGTAAGGAGTTGTGGATCCTGATGCTGATGAAGGCCTAGATGTTACTCCAGTAAAAATATCCCATAAATCTTCCATTTGGAGAATTGCCTTCATCTTATGTTTCCATGGTGTATAATTTGGACCTTTCAATAACTGATGAGGATCAGTCATCAACTTTGCAACAACGGCCATAGTGAAGGTTCCTTATAACACCAATTGGTCCCCCTTTCGATATACCTTTTGCTAGGCCGTTATACCGTACAAAATACCCGCCCTTACGTGAGGGAAACTATAGGTATTTAGAAAGATCAACAAAAATCACCCGCCCTTACGTGAGGGAGACTATAGGTGAGTTTTAGAGATCATACGATACGTGGAACATAAGCAATATTGAAAGGGAATCGCCTTGTTGATGGCACCTACCATAGAAGATTCTTCTCATGCGTGGGGCGTAACTTCCCCTAAACACTATGAAGAATACTTCGTCAGGATTTACGCCTAAACACAAGAGCGATTAAGGGTAGTGGATGGAGTAAAAAAATGCAAAAAATGGCAAACTTATCTCTCCCCGACGATTTATAGAGAACAAGCTCAGACGTCGTTGTAGCAACTATATTAGGCGACGGATACAGTAGCCCAATCACGACAGCTTTACCTGTAAGTGCTGGCCATAGGTATCACAAATACCGATCGCCGCAAAGGCAATAAATTGCACGGATGGGTTTTAATTATTCCGGGGACTTAGGGAGTGAATTTGATTTTTTTAATTTTTAATGTTATAGTGCAAAAAAGAAATATGCAACATACAACAAAAAAAAAATGCCCACAAGAATAACCCACAAGGTGTCGAGCGCAACTCGAAAATGCACCTTTTACAATTCGCCAAATTGCTTTTTCGTAAAATTACTCACATTCCCCCTTTGATTTTTTGAAAAAAATATCCCCCCTAAAAAAATTCTCTTTAACAAAGCATTTTAATAATTATTATGTATTTAAAGTTAAAATAAATAATTTTAATTTATATAGTTTTAAAAACTTATGAAAAAATAAATTAAAAATAAATTTTAATTTATAAAGTTTTAAAACTATAAAAAATAAATTAAAATTAAAAATTTTAACTAAAAAATAATAATTAAAAAAACTTTGAAAAAAAAAATTATACCTTTGAAAGGGGGGAGTCGGCGGGATTTGAACCCCCGACCTGCAGGCTCCCAGAGCCTTACCGCACGGCTCACGACCACGTGAGCCAGCGGGCTGATCCGAAAGGATCAAGGGGCCCCCTCGTATTTGAGGAGGGTCCTCAGCCTGCAGCTTCCTCCTCGGACTCCTCTGCAAATCGTGGCCGCAGCATGCTCTCCGCTGCTGCTTGGTCGCGGCCAGTAGCGTCCACAGTCGCGCACGTCGATGGGAGGGGGTTTTTTTTTTTTTTAAAAAATTCCCGCGCGCAGCGGGGGGGCGGGTCCGCGCGTCAGCGCTGGGGGGGGCACTGGGACGCGCGCAGAGTGGGTTGCGTCTGCATCCTCCAACGCGCGCAGAGCGCGCGTCTGCGTCCTCCAACGCACGCAGAGCGCGCGTCTGTGTCCTCCAACGCGCGCAAAGCACGCTGCGTCTGCGTCCTCCAATGGGGGGGGTGCGGGGACACGCGCAGAGCGCGCTGCGTCCTCCAATGGGGGGGGTGCGGGGACGCACGCGCGTCCGCGGGACGTCGCAGCGCTACGTCCTCCAACAGGGGGGGACGCGCTGCGTCCAACGATCGCTTGCAGATGGGGGGCCTCCCCTCCCTCAGTCGCGCGTGGATGCGCGACGACTGTCGCGCGTCTGCGCGCGACAAATTTTTTTTTTTTAATTAATCACGCGATGGCGTGATTAAAAAAATCACGTCGCGGAAAAAATTAATCGCGCCTCCGCCTCCAGCCTCTTTGCGTGATTAACAGCAACTTTCTCCAAGCTGCTCCGCCTCCAGCCTCTTTGCGTGATTAACAGCAACTTTCTCCAAGCTGCTCCGCCTCCAGCCTCTCTTCTCACGCCTCCCTGCAAAAAAAATTGTCGTAGCAATCTGGCTCTGATGCCATGTAAAAATCCGAACAGAAATTGCATTGCATTGAGCTTGTTTAAATAACGTGTTACACTGTCGGGAATAGCAGATCTGTTACAGGAGTTGTAACAGTGCACTTAATAATGTAATACAAACAAAAAGTAAATATTACGCTAACATTCGAAAGCTAAACAAAGCAAGTCCTAAGGATGATTTCCCTTTGCCTAGCATTGACGCACTGGTAGACGCTACATCAGGCCACGAAATGTTATCCCTAATGGATGGATTCTCTGGATAAAATTAGATTCATATCAATCTAGAGGACCAACTTAAGATAGCATTCACAACACCTTGGGGAACATTTTGCTATAAGGTCATGCCTTTTATCCTTAAAAATGCTAGTACCACCTATCAACGTGCCATGACATATATCTTCTATGATTACATGCATAAGATTTTGGAGGATTACATGGATGACTTACTGGCTAAATCGTTGTTACGCCATGATCATCTCGATGTCTTAGGTAAAGTCCTAGATCGCCTCATTGAGCATAACATCAGACTGAATCCCAAGAAGTGTGTCTTTGGCATCACATCTGGAAAACTCTTGGGTTTTATAGTCTCCAAGTGACGCATTAATGTGGACCCTAATAAATCAAGGAAATCCTTGAAATTCCTCCCCAACTACCATAAAGTAGCTACAAAGCTTGTAGGGTAAGGTCGCGTCTATCAAGCACTTCATAGCGCAATTGTCTGATAAATACCGACCAATGAACAAATTGTTGCACAAGGGGGTTGCATTCCATTGGTATGATGAGTGCCAAGTTGCCTTTGATGCAATAAAAAAATACCTAGCTTCACCACTAGTATTGGCACCACCTAGACCAGGAGTGTCATTCTAATTATACATCTCAACCACTGAGATTGCACTGGGCATCATGTTAGCCTAGAAGAATGAATTACATAAAGAGTAGGCTACTTACCATCTTAGTTGCACCTTGATTAGTTATGAAATCAAATACGCATACATTGAGAAGCTATGATTAGCAGTGGTTTTCACCACCAAGAAGCTACACCATTACATGCTTAGTCATACCACGTATGTTGTATCAAAAGAGAATCCATTGTGATACATGATGAGTCATACTTATCATAGTAGTCGCACGACAAAATGGATCATTTTGTTGATGGAGTTGGACCTAGAATTAATTGGAAAAAAATCTATTAAAGGTCAGGTCATTGTCGATCAACTCACAGAGGCTCCTCTCTAGGATGATTAACCTCTTAGCATGGAGCTTCCTGATGATGGAGTCTTCCAAATTTCAGAATCACTTGATTCTAACAAGCCTGATTCCCAGGCCGACATGACTCTATTCTTCTATGGCTCCAAATGCGAGCAAAGGGGTGGCATGAGAATTATGTTTTTCACACCTCAAGGGGCTCCATTACCTCTATCATTTAAACTTGATTTCCCGTGCACCAATAAAAATGCTGAATACGAAGCCTTGCTCATAGGTCTTCAAGTAGTCATCGCCATGAAAATAACAAAGCTAAACATTTTCGATGACTCTCTACTCATTGTAAACCAGGTCAAAGGGATCTTAAAATACAAATGTCCAGTTTTACAAGCCTATAAAGCCTTTGTGGAAAATCTCATGGAAAAATTTGGATGATACGATATTAAGGCACTCCATTGATCATCAAATCATTTTACGGACACAATGGCCTCCTAAGGGTCCCTAATCCTGCAAAACCCTACTGATGAGATGACAACCATTCAAGTCAAGATGTTGTTGCAACCTGCGATGGAGCATGAGAACTCTGAAGCCATGCTAGCAATCCACATGATTCAAATTAAACCATATCATGATAGGTTCTCGCAAATTCATGATCACCTGAATCGTGCCAATTGGCGGTATTTATTCTCCTAAACCCCTTTTAATAGTAGTACAATGCTATTCTTAAAGGTTCTTTCCCAATCAGATTTTTCTTGAGATGAACTTCAAAAGGGTCAGCCAGTTCATGCCATTGAGGCTTCTGTACAGCAAGACAAGTTTATGCCCATCCTTACCTAAAGCTTGGTAGTCTCCCACTTGGGTTATCACGTACCGCCAAAAGGACATTCAAACAAAAGCGACAAAGTATGTCTTGTTAGGAGACATTTTGTATCGTCGAAGCTATGAAGATATCCTCTTTCATTGCTTCGAGCATTAAAAGTCGACCTGGCAATCGCCCAAGCGCACAACAATACATGTGGTGGCCATTTCAATGGCATGCCCATCGCAAAGTGTATTCTTCGCATGGGCTATTATTTGCCAACCTTAGAGTGAGACTGTTGCGCTTATGTTAGGAAGTGCGTGAAGTGTCAACACTATGCTAACTTGACACACGTACCTTCTCAGGCCTTGCAACCGATTCAATCGGTTTAGTCGTTCTCGTAGTGGGGTTTGATTTAATCGAGAAAATATCCCTTGCATCCTCGGGCCATCACACATTCATAATTATGGCAACCGAGTATTTTACAAAATGGGTGGAAGTGATTCCCATTACCACTACTATAGGACCCTACATCGTGGAGTTTATACTGCATCACATCATTTGTTGTTTTGGTATTCGATCCAAAATTATCTTGGATAATGGACGCCATTCAAAAACAAAGATGTGCGTGCTTTAACAAAGAAGTACAATATTCAACACAACTTTTTGACACCCTACTATCCGTAGGTAAATTGGTAACTTGAGGCCTCAGACAAAACATTGATTGCCATTCTCAAAAAGACAGTTAAAGAGAATCATAAGGATTGGCACATGCAAATACCCCTTGCCCTATGGGCTTATCACACTAGCATTCGAACACCCACTAGGGCAACCCCATTTTCACTAGTGTATAGTGTGGAGGCAGTCATGCCTCTAGAGCTAGAAATTCCATCGTTGCGCATATCCATGTAGGAGTTCATTGATGATGACACCGTGTGACAGGCTCGTGATGACACCGTGCGACGAGCTCGTTTATACCAACTTACGTTGCTTGATGAACGACGCGTCAATGCTCTCGAGCACCTACGCATTTATTAGGAGTGACTAAATAGATATTACAATATGAAGGTCCATCTTAGAGACTTTCAAATTGGTGACCTCATTCTGAAAGAGAACCAACAAAACTCTAACTTGCCACCCCACTTAAGGGACAAGTTTATGACAATTTGGTTAGGTCCTTTTGTCATCATGAGTCAGATAGGATCCTAAACATATCGCCTAGCCTCTGTTGAAGGATTCGAGGATCCTGAAACCTTGAACATCCTTCATCTACGACATTTCCATGCCTAGAGCACCATAGCCCCCCAAAAAAGCTCCAAGGGTTCCCAAAACCACTTGGTCAATCCCCAAAATGCTCCAAGGATTCCCAAAACCGCTTGGTCAATTCCCAAAAGGTTCAAAGGGTTCCCAAAACTGCTTGGTCAATCCCTAAACAAGCTCCAAGGGTTCCCAAAATCGCTTGGCCAATCCCAAAAAGCTCCAAGGGTTCCCAAAACTGCTTGGTCAATCCCCAAAAGGCTCCAAGGGTTCCCAAAACCGCTTGGTCAATCCCCAAAATTCTCCAAGGGTTCCCAAAACCGCTTGGTAAATCCCCAAAAGGCTCCAAGGGTTCCCAAAACCGCTTGGTCAAACCCCAGAACACCCCAATGGCACCCAGTAAGCCCGTTGGTCACATGTACATATATATCAATAAAAAATCCACAAAAACATCATCAAAACATCAAAATACAAAAATATTGCATTTCATTGCATCTTCAAACATTATCGAAACATCAAAAATACAAAAACATCATCAATACATCAAAATACAAAAATATTGCAATACATCACATCTCATTGCATTATCAAAATTATTTGCATTAGGCATACTCATCATTGCACTTTGCACTTTAGAGTTGCTCATACGTGTCTAGCACTAAGACTGTACATCATTCATCATTACAAAAACATGTCAAAGTCATTTTCCACATCATTTCAGTTTTTTGCCTATCACATTCACTTATATTTCACATTGGTCATAGTAGTATATGTTCCCCGTCACAGTCATTTTTTCTAGAATGTCTTTAGGATTTTTAGTCACTGAGTCGCCTCTAGTTTTCTTTTCAAACTTTGTAGAAAGCTATCCTGATTTTTAGAAGGTAGAGTATTGCTTTGATTGTACCTTATATACAACAAATCCCAACACATTTACACATTAATAAATCCAAGTTTTGCGCAAGGAAAGATGCAAACTGCAAAGTGGTCTAGGTTACCATAAGCGAAAAGGTTATCCTACTCATCCCCCTGTGTGAATGGTTCAAGAATGTTGAGAATTAGCAAAAGGACAAGATCTTCCCTACCCAATTCCCCAAAATAAACAATGGTTTTCACCACTAGCAAAAATCAAAATCCCAAAAAGCAAAAAAAAACAAAAAATAAAAAGCAAAATAAACAGTGATTTTCATCACTAAGCAAATCCCTTGCTCAAAGAAAACAAAATACAAAATAAACAGTGATTATCATCACTACATATGAGCAAGTATCCCAAATAAATTAAAATAAAATAAGGGAGTTTGAACTTGAATCCCTAGAATTTGTCAAGGCAACGAACATGATTTCAATATATTAATGAAGTATATATAGTTCTATTCACCCCGAGAATAGTCCTACAAAGACGAAACCACCAGAGGTAAGAATAGACCTAATTACAACAACATAACAATATGCCCAAAATAAAATAATGAAATAATAGAATGATACGCTAACATCCCCCCTTATTACATTATTTGGGTAATACTACTAGCTATACTAACATCCCCATGATTACATCATTTTGCAATACATAGAGAGCTGTGAAACAGTTCAAATTTGACTTGTGCAAGTATCTTAGTGAAAATATCTACAACTTGAGCATCGGTGGGAATGTACTGAAGATGAATTCGGTGCCTTGGAACTTCGTCGAAGTGACATTGTGTGTCAATGTGCTTGGTTTTCTCATGATGCACTGGATTCTTAACAAGGTTCAAAACACCCTAGTTGTCGCAGAACAAGTGTATTGGAGATTTTGATGGAAGACCCATACTTGTCAGAATGTGACGCAACCATATCACTTCGCACACAACTTCACATGCGGCGCGATACTCTGCCTCTATAGATGAGATAGCAACCACCTGTTGCTTCTTTCTGTCCAAGAGACAGGACCGGATCCAAGATGAAATATATATCTTGAAGTTGACTTACGATCATCATATGACCCGACATAGTCAGAGTCCATGTATCCTTGCAAGAAGAATTTGTTATTCCTCTTGTACTCTAGGCCATATTCCATGGTGCCACGACCATAGTGAAGAACACATTTTGCTGCTTTCCAGTGAGTAGTCTTAGGTTCCTGCATGAACCTCGAAAGATAGTTGATAACAAATACGATATCTAGCCTAGTATTGGTCAGATATATGAGACTTCCAATCAGCTGTCGATAGAGAGTACCATATACCTGAGGTGAATCATCATATCGCAATAACTGAAGTCCTGATTCCATCGGTGTTGCCATTGGCTTGTAGAGAAGGCTTTTATAGAATTGAAGCATTTTATGACCACTACTCTTTTATTAATAATACCTAAATTATCTAAACCTTTTTTATTGAAAGTGATGCATCTAGAAATGGTATTGGGGTAGTTTTAGTGTAAGCAGGTAGACCTTTGGCCTTCATGAGTCAAGCACTCTCAGGTAAGAATTTGAGTAAGTCTAATTATAATAAGGAAATGTTTTCCATTTTATATGGTTTAAGTCATTGGAGACCGTATCTCATTAGGAGAATTTTTTCCATCAAGACTGACCATCATAGTCTCAAATACTTCTTAAAACAAGGGGTGGCCAACCCAAAACAACAAAATGGGGTTCTAAATTGTTGGGTTGTAACTATGACATCACTTATAAGAAGGGTAAGGAGAACATTGTGGTAGATGCCTTGTCCCAACTCCATGAAGAACAGGAAATACTCCATGCTATATCCACACCTCTTCCACAATGGATTCATCATCTCTAGGAAGAACTGATCAAGGACTCCTCTTTGCAAATTTTAGTCCATAAAATCCAAGTTGATCCTCCTTCATACCCTGGCTATACTTGGGATGGTCAAGATTTATGGTACCATGACCATCTTGTTGTGCCCCAACATTCACAAATAAAGGACCTCATCCTACAAGAGATGCATGCTTCCCTAATAGTTGGCCATTCAGGGTTTCTCAAAACCTATACAAGGACCAAGCATACATTTTTTTGGAAGGGAATGAAAAATGATATTCATATTTTTATGGCTTAATATGATCATTGCCAATGTATGAAAGGTAAAAATGCGTGTTCCCCTTGTACCCTTCAATAATTGCTGATTCCTGAACAAGTCTGGATAGATATCTCTATGAATTTCATTGAAGGGTTACCTAAACCTATTAGAAAAATTGATTATTTTAGTGGTAGTGGATCATCTTACAAAGTATGCTCATTTATGTTTTGTATACCACCCTTACACCACCTTTGTTGTTGCTCAAATGTTCTTAGACTCCATCTTTTGTCTCCATGGAATACCTCAATCCATTGTCTCAGATAGGGATCCTGCCTTTACTAGTCATATTTAGTAGGAATTGTTCAAGTTGTAGGGAACCCAACTCAAGATGAGTTTAGCCTATCATCCTCAAACTAATGGCCAAATTAAAATTGTGAATAAATGCTTGGAAATATACCTTTTTTGCTTCACCTCTAAACATACTATACAATGGGCCAAGTGGATTTCTTTGGTTGAATGGTGGTATAACATAACATATCACACTACTACTAATATGAGCTCATTTGAAGCAGTCTGTCAACCTCCACTAGCACCATCTTCTTACATTCTAGGCAGTTCCAAGGTTCAAGCTATGGATTCCACTCTCTATCAGCATGATTCTATTCTTCACCAACTCAAGATCATTTTTAACTTATCTTAAAACTGTATGAAACAACAAGCTTATCACCACTGTATTGAACATAGCTTTGAAGTCAAGGATATGGTTTTTCTTCATTTTCAACCATACAAATAATCCTCTCTCTAGCTCCATATCAAGTATTACAAAGGATCAGGTTGATAACCTACAAACTGGCCCTTTTGACTACTTAAAAAATGCTTCCAATCTTCCATGTTTCTTCTCTCAAGTAGGTTGTCGACAACAGGGTCCAAGTGCAGTTCACACTACCAAATTTTGATGAAGAAGGCTCCATCAGTCTTGAACCTGAATGAATTCTAGATCATAGATCACGTACCCTTCACCAACGTATCATCATCAATGTTCTTTTCCAATGGCATGACTTACAACCTGAAGACACTACATGGGAACCACTTCAACAACTTCAATAACAAATTTTTCATCTTTAGCTTTGAAGACAAAGCTTTTTGAAGGGGAAGGGCATGTTAGGACCCCATCCTAACACTATGATGTAATAACTTGTACTTAACATGGGGGACATCCATCATAAAATTTTATAATATTTTGTGATATTAGAAACACCTAAACAAGTGGCACCATTATATGTAATTATTATCAAGAATGTAACTATTTTGTTGGTAGAAGATTCTAGCTCGGGTGGCATTTTGCATGTAAGCCAACCTTGAGTGTTAGGTAGAGATATGAAGTCTTTAAAACTATGAGGGGTAGGAATGAATGTATATTTTTGCATAATTAAATGAAAGTATTGAAGGAGGTTGCCCCCTCGAAGTGGCCTATGATTATGTGTTACTTTATGAGATCGTTTCATTTATGCACTTATATTATGTATTGCAATATCTTGTGTTTCATGCATTTATATTTTATTACAATATTTTTGTGAATGTGCTAATTTTAATGAGAAGGTTCCTAACATTTACCCATTTTTTGTGTCTTATTAGTCTTTTCTATGATTGCTAACAAAGCTTGATCCTAATACATCACACGTGTCAGTATTATGAGGACCATTGCATACTAGGCATTGTTGTGGCTGCTCCACAACGTACCCCAAAATTTGGGGACCCACTTTTTTATTTTGGTTTTGGGAAGTTTTATTTTTTTTTGAGTGATGTTTTCCGTAATATTGCGATAAAGTTATTAAGGTTTGCATGATGGATCAATACCTCTTTTATTTGCTTACAAAATCCGTAATGAGGTTTGAAGAATTTTGGTGTCCTTGGAGTGATAATGTCAATATATCCCATCCTCGATATTTGCAATTTAATTCCAAGGTTCCTTGTTTTGTAATGTCTTTGGTCTTTGTTGCTTTCTTTTCGAGGGTTGATAGGTTTGTAGGTGGTTTTGAGGTCCTTTTCATTTGTTCTTCAATTGTTGGTTTTAAGTTTTGCTTAGGTTTTGTAAATATTAGTCTCTAATTCAAAACTATTCTAATTAGAATTAGTTGAGTATTTCAAATTTGAATAAAAAAAAAAGAAAAATATAAAATAAAAATGCATATATATTATTATATATTTCAAATAAAATATATATATATATATGATTCAATAAAGACATATAATAAGAAAATGAAAACATTTCGATTTTACACCATAAAAAAATATATTATATACATATAAATAAAATAAAAATAATAAAATATTTAATATATCTACATGTATATTTAAATAATAATAATAATAAAGTAAATATATAAATATATATATATATATATATATATTACATGTATCTTTATTTAATTCAATAAAGATATAATAAGAAAATGAAAACATTTCGATTTTACAACATAAAAAAAATATATTATATACATATAAATTTAAAAAATAATAATAATAATAATAATAATAATAAATATGTATTATATATATATAATATTTATATATATATATATATATATGATTCAATAAAGACATATAATAAGAAAATGAAAACATTTCGATTTTACACCATGTGGTGTTTCACGATGCATACTATAGGGGGTTAGGTTTATAAAGTTGTGACTTATATTATGTTATCTTGATAGGTGCGGTCATTCGAAGTTTGGAGGAAGTGCAGGGTTACCAAGAATATTACACCACGAAGACACAGCAGGTCGTAGGAGGATACTGCAAATGGTGAGGTGGATATTATCGGACGTGAAATCATAGGAGGACTTATGACTCGGAGACAAACTCGATGATGATGATGTGTACCGATGACGGGGGTGTGGGACCCAATGTGGCGGTAAAGATAGTTGCTGGAAAAAATTCTCCAGGCAGCAGCGCGCGAGATACACCGATCATCATTCGAAACATGATAGACGGGGTTGGCGTGGACCTTCCAAGATCATGACACAGCATGACAGAGAACAGGAGAATGAAGCTAGGGTTTCGGGTTTTATATTGCAAACGAAATAACAATGCATAGGGATAATGATCATGACAAGGAGGAAGGCCATATTACTCGATTGCAGCAGCGTCAGAACGTACAGTGGCTAACGATTACGAAACGTTGTTTAGACAGTGGGCAAAACGCATGCTTGGTGCAGTATACGATGGGCACAATCTTCAACAAAGTTCTAATCACACGGAGTATTGCACTCGACATGGCCCACGGGATTGATAAACCTAGTAGCACCGTGGAGATTTGGATGACAAAGCCCTCACGTGGCAGCCATAACCAAGAAAGAAATAGGGACAACAGTTGTATTTCATCGTCGCAGGTGAAAGAATACGACAACGAAAATTAGACAGTGTCGGTGATATCGACGCGGTATCACGATGGTAGTAAGCACCGGAGAACCCCAACCAACCCACAACAGAAGTGACAAGGAGTCACAGCAATCTACAGCGTTGAACGTGGAAGCTTCGACCACAGCGGATAAACAAAAGACAGCATGGTGAAGCCAGTAAAATCGGAATGTGACAGAGTTTTATTACCCTCGGTAAAAGATGGGTTTTTCTTGCTTAAAATGCCATCGTGGATAACTTGAGACTGGCAACAGAGAAAATCACAGGCAGAATCTCCTTCAGATTTTATCTACAGCACCAAGTTGTGGTGAGTGTGAGAATCGTGGTCGGGTTCGGAGAAAGGCAGAGGTAAGCGGAGCTTCGACAGTAAAAGACAATCGAAGGTGGTTAGACAGAGATAATTGCAGTGTTATTTGAAACCAGCAGCGACTCGGTCGACGGGGATGGGTCCGGTAGACAAAAATTCATGTTTGTTTACGTGGTAGTTTTCATTGGAGAGTCAAATCCCACGTAGTGATAACCTGACATTCAAACAAGGCTAACATGGCGTGCATGGGCCGCATAGGAAAAAACGTTGGCAAACCTAAGATCCATATCCGGTCGAGCTAGAATGTGTTTGGTAAAACCACATCATTGACAGTATTATGGGGTAAGTTAAAAATAAAACAAAAGTGTATAAGGGCATGGGAGTGGCCCGGACAGTGTAATGATTGAATGAATGAATGAAAGATTTTAATTATGTCCGCGAGACCCAAATATGGTCTATGGGACTTCAAATATGGAAGTACAATTACTCAAATCATATCATATGATCTTTAATATCTTTGAGAAGGTTGTTCCTTCTCCTGCTGATTTGTGTTAGCAATTCTCCAACTTTTTTTATTTTCTTGTCTTCAAATAAATCTGTAATAAACTCGTTCTCAAGTGTTTCTTTGTATTTGTCACGGATATCTAAAAAACTCGGGCATTTATAGATGAAGTGTTCCTCTGTCTCTACTGCCCTTGTGCTGCATAGAGTACATATCCTTTCTTCCCATTGTTCTTTGGGCGTTGTCCATCTCTTTGTTTCACATCTAAGCCTATGAGAGCTAGTCCTTATCTCGAGCAATGAGTATTTTTTCCTTCCACTTGATTTCAACGCCTATATACGCTTTTTTCCTTGTGGTCATACGTTGGGTTAAAATTTGCAATATAATATTGTCTTTTCCTCGCTTGCATTTTTCCACATTCCACTTCCGAACTTTTCATTCACATAATTTTTAATGTCTTTGTTGACATTTGGGCATTCATTTATGTTGATTTCCCAACGTTTCATCTATTTCCCGATTTTGTTTCATCCACGTATTCTTTCGCCTATGTAACTCTTCGTCTCTATCTGCTCTAGGCCATCTATCATTTGTCATGTTTTCTGTTTTTTTCAAGTAACATAACAACTTGGTCATAGCAATTGCTTCTAAAGGGAACATTCCAGTTTCAGCTAGAATAATTTCATAAGGGGTTGTGGCCTTAATTTTGAGAAAGTTTGTGATTATATATTTTTGAATCCTTTCTATTTGTCTCCATTTTGCATTTGTTGTGCCACTAGCCCACACCTCGCAACCATACAACAGAACCGGTGTAACAAGTAGGCCAAATAAGACCTTGGTGGTCTTCCAGTCCCACAACTCGGCATTCCTACACCTGTTTTGAAGTGCATATAGTGCTCTCCAACCACTTTGAGTTCTTTTCATCCTACATGTATTCCAATTAAGTTTGTCATGAAAGTCTATGCCCAAGTATTTGTATTCTACTACTACATCAAGCGGTTCTCCTGCAAATTGAAATTTGAGTTGTTGCTTCTTTTTTGCTGAAAAAAATCATAATTTTTGTTTTGCTCGTGTTCACCTACATCCCAACTTCTTTACAAAAGAGTTCTAGAGCTTGAAGGTGATCTTCTAGATCTTTGGTTGTTTTGGCCACAAGAATTACATCATCTGCATACATGAGGAGTTTTACCACATATTTGGCTAAATGCACACCCTCTCCCCCAAATTTGTTTATCCATTCTTCTAACTTTGAAGAGTGGTTACCTTTATGTGTAATGGATGTGATAATGCATGTTGTGGATGCCTATATTAGTCGGAGAAAATTTCAAGGTGCCCACGCGGTTTTAAGATATCGAAGGCTATAAAGGGCATAGGTCTATTGAAACAGTCACATGGGCAATAGCCAAAGGAGGGGATAAAATAGAACTCTCGTAGAGCGTTACAAATATCCATGCATGGCACTCTTTTATAACAAAACAGAAAAGACGAAATTGAAAGGACTTGGAAACCAAACATAGAAAGATGAAAAGTTGCATGAAAAAGGAAAGGAACAGTCGAAGCCTTCCAACGTTGAAAATTATAAAATAGGAAAATTCATAGAACAAGGGTTGGATATTTTAGGACCTGGTTGCACCATGTTAGGGGACCAAATATCTCAATATTTTTTTCCATATTGTTGGATTGTATTTTTTTCTCACATGATGCCTATTTTGAGGGGCAAATTTTTTGCACATTTTGTGAACATTGAATATCCTTTTGTTGCAATATAATGGAGATATGACATATTTTATGCATTTTGCTATGGTTAAATGTCTTTTATATTTAGTTTATTGCACCTTTTTCCTTAGAGGCTTGCACCGCATTAGTCATTAACTGCGTAAATTCAGGTAATGCTAATATTGGTTTTTGTGCAGAATACACATGCTTGCAGGGTCTGTGGAGAAATCTGAAGTTGCAACATTTCTGAAATTTCATTTTTCATATTTTTATTTTTCTAACTATATTTTTGCAGATTTTTTTTTAATTTTCAGGCATTAAAATAAAAATTAAAAAAATTTCAAAATCCAAAAATAATTGCACGGCTGCGTAGAATGTACTTCAAAGTTTCATTTTGCACATTTACATTTTTATTCCGGAGTCATTTCGAATTTTTAAAAATTATTTAAAATTGTTTTATTGCAGATTTTTATAATTTTGAAATTTTATTTTTTTCATTTTGAGGCCAAATCAGATTTTTTCAGCTTTATACTTCATTAGCAAGCATAAAATGAACTTCCCTTTATGAAAATTCTGATTTCATCAAAGGGGGGTAAATTTTAATGGCATTTCATAAGCCACCATTTTTAGAGCCTTAAATTACCTTCTCTTTATAAAAATTATGATTTTATCAAAGAGAGGTAATTTATGCATTACATTAAAGGTTATTGTTTTAAAGCATTATGTTATTTCTTCTTTATGAAAAATTGATTTCATTAAAGAGGGATAATAAAATGATAATTTAAAGCCCTTATTTTAAAGCAATAAATTATTCTCTTTATGAAAACTAATTTCATCAAAGAGATAATTTATTTATTATATCAAAGGCTACTATAGCTACAATATGGGTTATCCAAATTATTCCATATTGAGTTTTATAAGCAACATTAAAAGGAATTATTTCATATTTAAAGTTCATGTTTAAAGTTAGGTTTTAATCTTCTACTCCATGCTTAAAGTAGGATTTAATACAAGATAAAACTTGTTTAAAATCTACTTAATAAAAGAAGATAAAATCTACCTAAAACATTCAAGATAAAAGGAATTAAGGCTACATCATGGTCATATGAGGGTCAATTCACATTTGCTTTTATTTAGATTCATGAACAATCATTAATATAGCATGGTAAAATACACCAATACATGCCCCTTGTTTACAGTTAGTTGCAATCACTAAGGTGTTCCTAGCATTGAATTGATATATTTTTATTGAGATTACTAATACACATAGGTAAATTCTAATATAGCGGAGACCTTGGAGAAGTTGTTTTGTTTAACTTCTTTGCAAGAGAGGGTTTTGGGATCAAAGCCCTAAGGGAGAGTGTAATTTCACAATTGGGTAAAATTACCACTCAACAGGCACCAATAATTTCCTTCAAGTGTTAAGGTGGATGGTTTCACTTCTATATCATTGCTTACATTGTTAGTTTTCCTAGCAGTATTACTAGTAGAAGCACCCTGATATTTAGCAACATAGGGGAATTTTCTAGGATGATATATTTTAGCCTCTCTTCTTTCAATAGTCATCATCTTGTTGCTCAAATTATTTTGAGTGTTAGCACTTCTTACATTATTGGAGATTATTTTGGCTCTAGGGTAGGTAATGTTGACAAGGTTGGCACATGAGACAATGCCTTAGGAGTCATATTTAGATCTCTTGAAGGTGAATGTGTGATTGTGATCGTTGTTTCTCTCTATTAAATGGGTTGAATGATTTCTAGGAAATATGGCATAACGATCATAGGGATAAGTTTTCTTGTATAAATAAAAGCATTCTCTACATTTATAACAACCTAATAGACTTGAGGGAAGGTCATCACATTAGATTACCTTATTTGAAGAACAAGGTTAGGGTCAAAAGCATAAATATAGTAGATATATGCCTAAGGGCCATGTAGTCTAATTTCTAGAGGAATTCTTCTTCAAGTTTGACTAAACCTGATATTGAAGTCAGTGATGGCTTCTTGAGGATATCTTTTAATAGTGATGATATGAACTATGTGAGTAATGAGAAGGGATTCGCTAATTCATTATTTTTTTCAATAAATGGTCTAGCTAAGTCATCTCATGAACAAATACTTCCATATTCAAGAGTATGGTACTAGAGCAATATCTTTTCTCTAAAATATAGGGCGAGTCATACCATGATGTCCTCTTCTCAGATATTGTGAATTGTGGCCAATGAAACTACATATTAACAATGCTCATATGTTATTTGACCTGTACCATCATAAGTGGGTAATGTTTTAAGCTATTCTTGAGGAATATTATTAAGATGCACCAAGTCAAACAGTTTGATAGTGTTCCAATTGGAAATAATTTGAGGAGGTTGTTGAGCTAGTTGAGCCATGGTCCTTGAATTAGGCACGTTAGGAAATTTTTGAGAACCAAAGTATGTAGAATCTATGCTCTCTATAGGAGGTGACAATTCACGGGGTAAAGACTTGGTTCTTTTGAACCCATAGGGTGGAAGATCAAGGAATAGTAATGGATTTTCAAGCTTCTTGGTTTTTGACCTTGTAAACATAAAAATCTATATTAAATGACAACTAGATTATGGTTAGCTAGAGCTTTTCTTAATAGAGTCACTAGGTGAATGATTATAAGATCTTGGAGAGCAAAATTTCACCAAAATTCCACTCAATCAGATAGGTAGAGTTGATTGAAGAAATTCATCCCATTGAGAGTGCCAAAAAACTCTTGGTCTAAAATTTGTCTAGTCGGTAAAGTGTACCCTAAACTTTAGTCAATATTGGATGATTGATATTTCTTTCAAGTTCAACCTCCAGAGTCAGTCAGCTCCTTGTAATGCTTGTAAAAGTTAAAATGGGTGTTTAATATTAAAAAGAGAAAAGTAAGGATTAATAAAGGAGTAAAGGTTTAGAAATTGGTTGGAAATGGATGGGATAATGAATATATGTAACATAAGGGCCTAACACAATTAAATCTGGGTGAAACTTAATAGATCAACCATTACTAAAAACATTACAAAGTTCACTTAATATTTGTTATGAGCTTTTAATCATTCCAAAAACTTATGAAGAGCAATCCAAATAGCAATCCAATTCATTATAGTTCACTGTAACATAATAAATTAATCATTTAGTGCAACAAAAATAAATTTAAGCATAATATTCACTCATAAAAACCTGAACATGCATTCATAATGGAGGTCAAACAACTCAGTTTTCATTAATTGGTAGTAGTGATTATACTAAATATATTCAAGTGCTATAGAGTCGACCGTCACTATGAGGTGCATTGAGCTATTTATAAGTTTTTATGAGTCTTGTAATGTAATATTTACAAAGTTTGTTACAACTCTATTAGAAAAATAGACTAGCATAGAGCACTCTTGGAAGCGAATGTCACTATTATGCTACATCAATCAGTGTTTGTATTGTTGATGTGTCTGGTTTAGATTTTGCTTTACATCTTTGGTTCATGTATATTTGCATTTTATTCCATAGAACTCCTACTATCATCTTCTACAAATTACTTGGCCACTATAATTGTTTTTCAGAGATGTCATTCTCAAGCTTAATAGATTTGGCTTGAACAACTCGAAATCACTATGGTGGTTGTATATGGGTAAAACCATGCACCAGCATACGATTCTTAGGGATGGATCCATGGGGAAGCTTTGAGGTGACCATGGTGGCCGTTATAACTCTACACTCGATGTGGGGGGAGGAAGGGTTCACTAGGAATGATTTTAGAACCTGCTCCAAGTTTGGGGTGGAATGTTTTTTGATGTATCAATTTGAGCATACACCTATGTTTGGCCTTTCTATAGCTAAACTATAAAACCAGAAGGATAATGCAAGAATACACAAGATGCAAGAATACAAGAGTTGAACCTAGAATTATTGTTTGTTTGAATTATCTCTAACCCTGGGATTGTAAAACAATACCTTTGAGCAAAGGTCCAAGGAAAGTGCACAAACAATGTTAAAACCCTAGATGCACACTATATGCTTTTGTCCTTTCAAATTCCTAGAAACTCAATTAATTATTTTCCTTTTTATTTATGGTGTAGGGTTTTGACAAAGATAGAAATCACACAACAAAATAGCTTAGAATATTTATCAAGACACTTATCTCATCTGGAAGTTGATCCAAGCTTTATCTTACGTCTAACAATGTCCCACAATCCTTATTCCTACAAAATGACTTCACAAACACTTGAAAAATATGATCAATGTTAGGGGACCTACTTAGGCCATTGTATGAAAATGCTTGGAGGTGTAGCAGTCAAACCCCCTAGGTCCTTTTAGCTAACATTTGAAATATAAAAGTGAAATATGACCTTTGGAAGATGGACAAGTAGAATATAATATAGTAAAATAGTATGATGAATAGATCACAAAATACGTATAGACACTAAAATCATGTCAATTTGATTATGCTCCCCTAGGGCATCCCTCAGAGGTTATACAGTGGTTCTAGCCACATTTTGCAAGGTTTTGGAAGGTTCCAACCCATTTTTGGGACCTTTTGGCTCCTTATTCAAGGCCGTCCCACCCTGGGATGAATTCAGATCCTATTCATCCCACCCTGGGGTGAATAGCAACATTCATCCCAGGGTGGGGCGAATAGCAGGTTTGACCTCTAAAAAGTCAAATTTGGACAAATGGCACCCAAAAACTACCATTTTCCCTACCTATCCAAGCATGTAAGTCAGAGAACACAACATACCTATGACATGCTCCATAAATGAGGCCAAATTGGGAGATTCTCTTCCCCCTCCAATACATGCCACCCTGGTGGCCAAATGGCGCCTCTTGCCCTGCATGCCCTTGCATGCCTTTTGACCCATGAGCCCCCTTGGGCTATAAAGTGGATCCAATTTCCATATAAATAATAGATATGAGTTCAAGTATAAGCAATAGAGTGCTTCCAAGATTTCCCCTCACCCTTTTGTGCCCTCTTTCCCTCGAAATCTCTTCTTAGCGAAGGAGGTTATCGAGTGATTCAAAGAGACGCAATTTGTTTACAAAAGCCTATAAATCGAGTGAATTTCCACCCAAAATTTTATTAAAATACCTATAGTGTATTTTGGACCATTCCCCAATGGAATTTGTGGCAAAATTTAGGTAGAATTGGTGGGCATCCCACCCCGGGCGCCCCCTAATTTGTGATAGTCAAATTCGTCCCCCCTGGGATGAATACAAATATGTTCACAATTTTTTTACTATTTTTTAATATATATATTCTATATTATTATATGATGCTACATTTCAAATTTCATGCATTTTTGAGTTGTATTGGCCAAGATATCGCATTTTGAAGTTTTTGCAGGCTTGTAGGACCCATCGGAGCATGCACAGGGATATGAGCCTTATTTTTGAAATATGACCATATGGGTTGTCTTAAAATGTTATTTTATGCATTTTATCCAATTTTCATGTGTTTTGGATATGTTTAGGGGTAGAAATTGCTTGTTTTGGGTTTTGTAGATTGAAAAAGTGCACTACGATTACGCCACGTCAACGGATGCAATTTCGATGCAATTTTTGGTGATATCTTCCCAAAACCACTTATTTTACATACCTATGCAATTTCAAGTCATTTTTGAGTTTATTTGGTATAGGCACGCTACATATTCTCATTTCTTGCCTGTGGGGATTGCATGTTTTAGATCATACACACTTGCTATTTGACATTTCTGGTTTCCTTGTGTATAGGTGCAGGTTATACAGTACATTTGGTAAGGATCATAGGACATAAATATCAAATATACAAGTGGTAGCAACTTTTGGCCCACCCACTTTGATTGTGGGTACGAGGAAAGACATTGGATGTGCACCAGATTCACTTGAAGGATTTGATCCTTGGGCACCCAAAATTTGTAACAATTGTATCAATAATTTGAGACCTCAAGGGGAAATCTATGTAACCTAGATTTGATCCACTAAATTAATAAGAAATTAACTTTCCCTTACTTCATTTCTTGTTATTTGGTATCTTTTCCATTTTACTTGCATGCTTCCGTTTTGGTGCTCATGAGCAATAGGATATAGATGCACATTGTTATTCATAATTAGGTGCATCATTTTTCCTCTAATTCAGTGGTGATCATAGTGGGACCCTATCCCTTTTGCTTTAGGTAAAGTTTTACTCATATTTTTACCCTTTTTATGTTGTAGGTACTGGTCGTTCTGGCCTGAAACAAACTCTGACCTGCTATTCATGCCACCCTGGGATGGATTCAAATCCATACCACCTTGGGATGAATGCAGAACTACTATTCATCCCACCCTAGAGTGAATAGAAACCAAAGAGCTTTTTGATCAAAATTCCAGAAATGGCAGGTTCCAAAAGTGATGAGGTAGGTACCTAAACCCTTAATTTTTCCTTTTGCACTTTCAAAAGTTGTTTTATTTGGTTTTTCTTGCATAATTTTGTTTGCTTAGAAAGGTTAAAAGTTAGATTTACTTTTCTCATAATACAAAAAAATAACAAAAAATGAGAAAAATCAAAGAAATTCAAAGTAGTAATGCATCTCTATGGTTTGATTGCTTGTAGCCTACCTAATGGGTAGGTTAGCATTTAAGGGTTTGCATTTGTAAGTTACATTTGTAGGTTCCTTTTTATACTAAATTTTTGAAATTAAAATACACTTCTACATGCATTTAGTGAATAATCATCGAGTGCTTCCTTGTTTGATTTATTTTAAGTTAAAAAGAACCACACACACCACATTTTGCTTAAATGCTAGTGAGTTGGATTTCATCACCAACCACTAGTAGAGACCAATGACGATGGGTTTCATCTCCATCCATTGGCTCAAATCCCATGAACCCTGATTCTTGGCCAAGGCTAGTTCCAAGATCCATCATAGCTCATGGGTTATAGCATGTATCTCCCTTTGGGGAGGTATATCATAGACTACGAGTGAACTAGGTGAGGAACTGGTAGGACTTGTGCTCCCTAACCATGTGTGGACTTCATCACCACACATTATAGGTTGGATTACATGGCCTAGATTTCATCACTAGGTTGTCGAGCTATGAGTATACAGGTGAAAACCCCTTAAACACAAGAATACAATCCAACAAGATCAAACACGAGATATGAGGTCTTCTTTACAACAACACATTTGAAACACACAAAATAGTTTAGGGAACACATATTAATATTTAAAGGATATAAACAATTGTTTGATTGTGTGTTTACTTCTTGTGTGTTGCTTCATTAGAAATTTATAAAGAATATAACCATTCAGGGTTTTGTAGGGTTTAGAGATGGTGTGTACTCGCATCCAAGCCCACTCAAGGGTAGATGCTTTTGAGAGTGGACAAGGAGACACAAGTCATCTTTGCTTCAACCCTGAGGACTTGGTCATACCTCCTTGGTGGACTTCCACTCACCCTAGTCCATGAGTAGCTAGGCAAGAACAAGACCTACGAGGGAACCCTATGTGGGACACCCCTATGGATTTTGAGCCAAATTTGTGAGAATGCTCCCATTACATAGACACTCAACATGCCTACTTTGATGAGAGGCAATTGCATAATGAGGTGCTAGTAGATAGGGTAGTGCCATGCATTCATGCTTGTTAGAGAAGATGTGCCCATTCATGGGTAAGAGCTAGATTATGCACACTGGGTAGGGCCAATCGATCACATATCACCCTTACATCACCCTATTAGGGTACGAGAGCCCAGATATTAGGATGAGTATGATACTCATCATTCGGGGTGAGCTAACTCAGCCCTTCCCTTCCTCATTAATGAAGGAAGGCATGAGGAGATCCTAGATTTTCCTCAAGAGTAGTATACTATGCATGAGCATGTTGTGCCTCTATACCTATTGAGTATAAAGAGCATATGCTTAGGCCCAAACCTCAAGTGAACATGGCTACTCTTGATCGAGGGAAGTACATTATAGATATCTCGAATCATCTTGAGTGAGATAGACATTAGGGTGAGCCTTCTAGGCCTCCTAGGCCTCACATAGTAGAACAAATCAACCAAGCAGTTGCAAAATATGTGGAACACCAAGCACAGTTCAAGCAGCTTAGGTGAGACAAAGAGCAACTGGATCACTTGCATCATCTAGAAAAGAAAGAATAGAATGGCAGACTAATGAGTTGTTCCAAAAGACTTTGCATGAGAGGGTTCCTACCCCTAGCACCTATAGGCAGGAGATCCATTAGAGGTAACCCAATTTAGTGCAAGATAGGTCTCCTAGACCTTACCAAATGTTGCCTCCTTGACCTCCTAGGCTAAATCAAGACTTGCCTCCTAGGCCAAACATGGGGTACCTTCCATAGGAAGTTACCCCTCTTTATAGATCGTATCAAGAGATGCCTTATGGGGCTTATGACGAGTTTGAGCTAGAATAAGAATATATAGAAATACCTTATCAATGTAGGAGGATGACATCCAACCACCCCATAATAGGCCTAATGTTCCTTACCATCCACCATAGGATCGAAGTAAAGAGGAGGAGATCAAGTCCTCTGATGCATACAAAGCCCTGCTAGAGCACTTAGAGTCAGTAGAGAACAAGACCTCTAGGTTTAGGTCTCAAAAGCCTACTTTGCACCAACTATGTAGTCAGCATTTGCATCCTTCGATGCCTACCCCTTCTTACCTTGAGCAGTTCAAGATGCCTTAATTGGCTACCTTTAAGGGAGAAGAGGATGCGTAGGAACACGTTACCAAATTCTTGGGTCAATGCTTCGGCATCCAGGATAATGATGCTTTGCTTTTGTGAATATTCATGACTACCCTCTCTGGCCCAGCCATGGAGTGGTTTACTCAACTCCCTAAGCATAGCATCCATAATTTGGATCAACTTGTAGATGCATTCCTAGAATGCTTCACCTTCAACACCAAGAAGAATGTAACATTGGCTGACTTAGTAGGATTGAAGCAGTATGATGATGAGTTCATCACGAACTATGGCAATAGATGGTGAACTTTGCTTGCTAAGCTACCTTATCTACTCCCCATGTCGGAGTTAACTCAGATGTTCACCAAGAGCTACTTGAAACCCATCTCCTTGTTGCTACAACTCTAGTAGTATCCTACTCTTGAAGATGCCCTAGCACAAGCTAGGACAATCGAAGATATCAAGATTCAAGAGGGAGAGATTGTGAAGCCTCACAAGGAGTGGAACAAGAATTTTAAGACCACTTCAGTGCAACCTAAACCAGTAGTAGTTAATCATGTTGCCATCAGTATTCTAGGGCTTGCACAACCAATGCAACCTCAAAAAGCCAACTATCAGGCCACTCCTGGAAACTATGATAAGGATAATCAGAACAAGCAAGGGCAGAATCAACAGCATCACCCTAGGTGATAATTTATGCCCATAGTTGAGTCCATGGACTCTCTATTTGAGCACCTTTGCATAGCCAACTTGATCAATCTGCTCAAGAGTCGACCTCTCGATCCCAATGCACCTAAGCCCAAAGGTTATCGTGAAGACTTGTATTGTAAGTTTCATAGACAAAATGGGCATGACCTACAAATATGCTACAAGTTTAAGCATTTGGTGTAGGACATGATTGATAGGAATGCTCTCTAGGTTGACAATCCTATAGCACCAAACAACCAGTAGATGGGCATCTTTAAGGACCCATTGCCTACCCATGAGGAGCAGGCTAAGCCAGTGCCATAGGTGAATGAGGTTCATTAGACATATCCTAAGTAAGGATTTGTTGGCATGGTTAGTATTGTGATGAGGAATAAGAGATATCCAAGTCCATTCATGCCTCCTATGGCTTTAAGTGATGTTCCCTTGACATCATAATCCTTGCCACCTCCAGTGCTAAATCTCCCACCTAGACCTATGGTGACAATCAAAACCAAGCTTGCTCAGAGTTTGAGAACAACATCCGCTAGGCTCTCCATCTATGAGATAATTCAGCAATCATTGCCTCATCGAGAAGCATTGATGGAAATCCTCAAAGCAATAGAGATACATCCCTGTGAGTCTAACTCCTGCAATAATTTTGTGGGGCATATTCACCAGTGCACTGAGCTAGTGATCACTTTTAGGGAATATGAGCTCAAGCCAGTCCCTAATAACATGGCAAATCCATCTTTGCACATCATCACATGTGCGAATGGAATCCCCTACAAGAGAGTCTTTATAGACACTAGGTCTTCTAGTAACATTATCACTACTACGACTCTGAAACATCTTGGGCTCCTAGCATCTCACATCATCGCGTCCACCTACACCCTCTGAGCTTTCAATGATGCCATATGTTCAATAGTTGGTACAATAATCTTAACTATTCAGGTAGGTAAAAATACCATGCCAACTATGTGTCACATTTTGGAGGGTGAGATGGTGTATAACATCCTATTGGGTGGACCTTGGATTAGGGACATGAAGTGTATGCCCTTGATTTATCATTAGTGCCTAAAGTATAATTATGAAGGGCAAGTCCATGTCATCTTCGTAGACCTAGAGCCCTTCAAGTACTGCAACATGGTATATCAGTTACCTGAATCAACCTTACCATCAACACATCTAGATTTCTAACTGAAGACATCTAGTCTAGGTCTAATTCCTTTGCCTTCACCATCAATCAATCCATCACCATCCCATTCCATACCATCCTCATGGGCAAAATGCCTATTGATGAGATCCCCCAACCATCTCCACCATCTTCATTGAAGAGATCCCTAGCCTAGTGGATGAGGAGTTACCTCGTGAGCCTAACATAGAATGGACTCAGGACTTACTCCCATTCCCTCTTTCTCTGCCACCATCTATCATAGTGCATTTGGCCACCACTGGTCTAGGAGAGTATTTAGTTAGGAATGTCACAACAACACCTACCATCGAGTCGGTACAAGATATGGGTCGACCTCATCTTCCCATAGGTACCATCGTGCCTCTTGGCCACCCCCTAATCAAACAAATTTCATCTATGGGGGTCTAGACTATGGCATAGAGCCCTACCAACAGGAAGAAGAGGATGAAGAGCCCTTTTCATAAGACATTAACTACTTGTCTAATCTAAACTTCACCCTGAAGTACCTTGACCTCTGCAATTGGCATGGTTATGGGTTAGGCTTGTATGAGCAAGGCACTCGCATCCTATTTCAACCATAATATCAAATGCCATATGATAAGTCAATATTGGGACATAATAACCCCTTACCTCTAGATGTCCTCATGGATGGTTTAGAGCAACTATGTCTCAATTATAGGGATGAGTTGACTTGATACCTTTATGCTAATCCTAATAGAGTCTACTCACTGGGGCTTAGTGATATCATCCCATATTTTGAGAGGGGTGAAAATTTGTGGACCCTTCCCCATGACAATGAGGAAGAAGATCAGGGGACTCCATATGAATGGATGACAGATGATGAGTCAGACTATGTATTAGTGCCTATCGACTCTTCAAACTCAGATGAAGAGTATGTGCAAATTTTCCCACTAGACAATGAATAAGAAGACTTCTTGTGCATGTTCCCTTTCTCAAATCCTATCTAGAGGTAACTTCTTCCTATCAAAGAGCGAGCTCACCCATTGCCACCATGACCATATTTTGTCATTCAACCTCCACCTCAACCACCTCCATAGGTTTAGCGACACCTAGATTTTGATAGACACCATGATCCACCTAGGTAAAATCACCTATCCATAAATATGATTTTCGTAGACATCTTTGAGCCCCTGTGAGATCTGAATAACCCATAAAAGTTTTTGCACCTTGACTTGGGGGTGACTGACTTTGATTGAGGAGATTCACCCCCATCACCTTCCAAGTATTGGCCTTGTGATGAGATGTTATAACCATTTCATTTTATCCCAAGGCCTACTCAAGATGTCTTCCATGTTGAGGTGGAACTAGATGTTCCAATAAATGACCTTAACCTAGTAGATGATATTCACCTAATCCCTACCCCACATCAGTTGGAGGAGGGATCGCATATGTCAATCGAGGTAATGATTGATAAAGATATCAGCTCAGATCTAAAAAATCTATAATATATCAAGTTAGAGGAAAGCTTATCCCCTGAAGAGCAAACCGATTATATTGCCCTTCTCATAGATAAGAAGAAAGCTTTTGCATGGTCTTACAAAGACATGCCAGGACTAGATCCATATCTAGTCACGCACAATCTAATGCTTGACCCAAAAACCAAGCTAGTTATGCAAAAGTTGAGAAAGATGCACCCAACAATAGCCTTGATGGTGAAAGATGAGATACAAAAACTATTGGATGCCCAATTCATCATCTCCATAGATTATTTGCCATGGTTGTCCAACATGGTTCCCATCAAGAAGCCCAATGGGAGGATTCACATTTGCACCGACTTTAAAGACCTAAACAAAGCAAGTCCTAAGGATGATTTCCCTTTGCCTAGAATTGATGCACTGGTAGATGCTACAGTGGGCCATGAAATGTTATCCCTTATGGATGGCTTCTCTAGATACAATCATATTCGTATCAATCTAGAGGATCAACTTAAAATAACGTTCATAATACCTTGGGGGATATTTTGCTATAAGGTCATGCCTTTTGGCCTTAAAAATACTGGTGCTACCTACCAGTGTGCCATGACATATATCTTCCATGATTACATGCATAAGATTTTGGAAGATTACATGGATGACTTATTAGCTAAATCATTATTATGCCATGAGCATCTCGATGTCCTACGCAAAGTCCTCGATCACCTCATCGAACATAATGTCAGATTGAATCCCAAGAAGTGCATCTTTGGCATCACATCTGGAAAACTCTTGGGTTTTATAGTCTCCAAGTGAGGCATCAAGGTGGACCCCAATAAATTCAAGGTAATCCTCAAAATGCCTCCCCCAACTACCATCAAGTAGCTATGAAGCTTGTAGGGTAAGGTCACATCTATCAAGCACTTCATAGCACAATTGTCTGATAAATGTTGACCCATGAATAAATTTTTGCATAAGGGGGTCGTATTCCATTGGGATGATGAGTGTCAAGAGGCCTTTGATGCAATAAAATAATATTTGGCTTCACTACCAGTATTGGCACCACCTAGACTAGGAGTGTTGTTCTACTTATACATCTCAACTACTGAGATAGCATTGGGTATCATGTTAGCCTAGAAGAATGAATTGCATAAAGAACAAGCTACTTACTATCTTAGCCGCACCCTGGTTAGTTATGAAATCAAATACGCATATGTTGAGAAGCTATGCTTAGTAGTGGTCTTTTCCACCAAGAAGCTATGCCATTACATGCTTAGTCATACCATATATGTTGTATCCAAAGAGAATCCATTGTGATACATGATGAGTCACACTTATCATAGTAGTCGCATGGCAAAATGGATCATGTTATTGATGGAGTTTGACCTAGAATTCATCGGACAAAAATCTATCAAAGGTCAGGTCATCATTGATCAACTTGCAGAGGCTCCTCTCCAGGATGATCAACCTCTTAGCATGGAGCTTCTCGATGATGGAGTCTTCCATATCTTAGAATTGCTTGATTCTGATGAGCTTGAGTCCTAGGTCGACATGACTCTATTCTTTGATGGCTCCAAATGTGAGCAAGGGGGTGGCATGAGAATTATGTTTTTCACACCTCAAGGGGCTCCATTGCCCCTATCATTTAAACTTGATTTCCCATGCACCAATAACAATGCTGAATACGAAGCCTTGCTCATAGGTCTTCAAGCAATGGTCGCCATGAAAATAACAAAGCTAAACATTTTTTGTGACTCCTTGCTCATCGTAAACTAGGTCAAAGGGATATTTCAATGCAAATTTCTAGTTTTACAAGCCTATAAAGCCCTTGTGGATAAACTCCTAGAAAATTTCAAATGGTATGATATCAAGGCACTCCCTCGCTCATCAAATCATTTTGCAGATACAATGGCCTCCTTGGGGTCCCTAATCTTGTAGAACCCTACTGATGAGATGACAACCATTCAAGTCAAGATGCTATCATAATCTACAATGGAGCGTGAGAGTATCGAAGCCATGCTAGAATTCCACATGATTCAAATTGAACCATCTCATGATAGGTTCTCACAAATTCACAATCACCTGAATCATGTTGATTGGGGGTCTTTATTCCCCCAAACCCCTTTTAATAGTAGTACAATGCTATTCTTACAAGTTCTTTCCCAATCAACATTTTCTAGGGATGAATTTCAAAAGGGTCATGCAATTCACGCCATCGAGGCTTCTGTACAGCAGGACTAGTCTACTCCCATCCGAGATTACCTAAAGCTTGGTAGTCTCCCACCTAGGTTGTCGCATGCCGCCAAAAGGATATTCAAATAAAAAGTGGTAAAGTATGTCTTGTTAGGAGATATTTTGTATCATCGAAGCTATGAAGGTATCCTCCTTCATTTCTTAGAGCATCAAGATTCGACTTGGGCAATCACCCAAGCACACGATGGTACATGTGGTGGCCATTTTAGTGGCATGGCCATCGCAAAGCACATTCTTTGCATGGGCTATTATTGGCCAACTTTAGAGCGAGATTGTTGCACTTATGTTAAGAAGTGCATAAAGTGTCAACACCATGCTAACTTGACACATGTACCTTCTCAAGCCTTGCAATCGATTCAATCGGTTTGGCCATTCTCGTAATGGGGGTTTGATTTAATCGAGAAAATCTCCCCCGCATCCTCGAGCTGTCACACGTTCATCATTATGGCTACCGAGTACTTTACAAAATGGGTGGAAGCAATTCCCCTTACCACTATGATAGGACCTCGCATCACGAAGTTCATATTGCATCATATCATTTGTCATTTTGGTATTCCATCCAAAATTATCTCGGATAATGGGATGTCATTCAAGAATAAATATGTGCATGCTTTGACAAAGAAGTACAATATTCAGCACAACTTTTTGACACCCTACTATCCGTAGGCAAATGGGCAAGTCGAGGCTTCAAATAAAACATTGATTGCCATTCTCAAAAATATAGTTAAAGAGAATCATAAAGATTGGCACACGCAAATGCCCCTTGCCCTATGGGCCTATCACACTAGTATTCGGATGCCCACTAGGGCAACTCTCATTTTCACTAGTGTATGGTGTAGAGGCAATCATACCTCTAGAGCTAGAAATTCCATCACTATACATATCCATGCAGGAGTTCATCGATGATGACACCGTGCAGTAGGCTCATTTAGACCAACTTACGTTGCTTGATGAATGATGCATCAATGCTCTCGAGCACCTACGCATTTATCAAGAGCGACTTAAGAGAGCTTACAATATGAAGGTCCATCTTAGAGACTTTCAAGTTGGTGACCTCGTTCTAAAAGAGAACCAACAAAACTCTAACTTGTCGCCCCATATAAAGGATAATTTTATGGAAAACTGGTTAGGTCCTTTTGTTATCACTAGTTAGATAAGACCCAAAACTTATTGCCTAACCTCCCTTGAAGGAATCGAGGATCCTAAACCCCTAAAAATCCTTCATATATGGCATTTCCATGCTTAAAGCACCATATCTACCCAAAACGCTCCAAGGGTTCCCAAAACCGCTTGGTCAATGCCCAAAATGCTCCAAGGGTTCCCAAAATTGCTTGGTCAATCCCCAAAAGGCTCCAAGGGTTCCCAAAACCACTTGGTCAATCCCTAAAAGGCTCCAAGGGTTCCCAAAATGCTCCAAGGGTTCCTTGTTCAAAGCTCAGGTTCCAAACCACTTGGTCAATCCCAAAAGGCTCCAAGGGTTCCCAAAATTACTTGGTCAATGCCCAAAATGCTCCAAGGGTTCCCAAAACCGCTTGGTCAATCCCCAAAAAGCTCCAAGGGTTCCCAAAACCACTTGGTCAATCCCCAAAATGCTCCAAGGGTTCCCAAAATTGCTTGGTCAATCCCCAAAATGCTCCAAGGGTTCCCAAAACCACTTGGTCAATCCCAAAAGGCTCAGGGTTCCAAACTTGGTCATCCCAATTACCTCAAACCCAAAAATGCCCCAATGGCACCCAATAAGCCCATTGGTCACATGTACATATATCAATAAAAAATCCAAAAACATCATATAAACAATCAAAAATACAAAAACATCATCAAAATATCAAAAATACAAAAATACCATATTGCATTGCATCTGCACCTCATTGCATTATACAATCATTTGCATTAGGCATACTCATCATTGCACTTTGCATTCTAGGGTTGCTCATACATGTCTAGCACTAAGACTGTATATTATTCATCATTCTAAAAATAATTATGTCAAATTCATTATCCATATCATTCCATTAACCTATCATATTCACTTACATTTCACACTGGTCATAGTAGTGTATGTTTCCCATCACATAGTCATTTGTTCTAGAATGTCTTTAGGGTTTTCAGTCACTCAGTCGTCTCTAGTTTTCTTTTCAAATTTTGTAGAAAGCTATCTTGATTTTTAGAAGGTAGAGTCTTGCTTTGATTGTACCTTGTATACATCAAAATCCCAACACATTTTACACATTAATAAATCCAAGTTTTGTGCAAGGAAAGATGAAAACTACAAAGTGGTCTAGGTTACTTTAAGTGAAAAGGTTATCCTGCTCATCCCCCTATGTGAATGGTTTAAGAATGCTGAGAATTGGCAAAAGGACAAGCTCTTCCCTACCCAATTCCCCAAAATAAACAATGGATTTCACCACTATCAAAATCTAAATCCCAAAAAGAAAAACAAAATCAAAATCAAAATAAATAGTTATTTTCATCACTAAACAAATCCCTTGCTCAAAAAAAACAAAATACAAAATAAATAGTGATTATCATCACTACATATGAGCAAGTATCCCAAATAAATTAAAAGAAAAGAAGGGAGTTTGAACTTGAATCCTTGGAATTCTTAGCATTTGAAAAGCCATAAGGTGATCCTCATTACAGGTTTGGTGGAGAGCCTACCTAGAAATAGTGGTATCCTTACGCATGATGATATGTCTCTCACATTAGCATCTTGCTTTTGTACAAACCAATGTTTGATTTAGGATGAGCTAGCTTTTGGTAGCCTATACTACCTAGTGGTCTAATCCAACTAAGTACAAAACCTAGGATCATGATATTCATAGGGTGATCCTCATTATAGGTTTGGTGGATAGCCTATCTGGCAATGGCGGTATCTTTATGCATCTCACAAAAATGAACTCACTTGCACACATAGGGATATGGAGTATCTTGGTCATCCTAGCAGATTCATACCTTGTCAAAAAGTCTTGCATAGTTAGTATACAACTTTTGATTAGTTAGCTAGAGTGTTTGAGTCTCATGAAAACCTCATCTACATTCTATAACATTTCATTTATTCCATTTTATCACATTGCAATAGTACATTTCCATATATCCATCACACAAAAACAATACAAAAAGAATTGATGAATTTTATACAGTCTATGGTGCTAACATAGTGTGTCAAATCATTAGTCATATTTCATCATATCAAATCAATCAATTCATCCATCTCACTATGCATCCATGCATATAGATAGCATCAAATCAAATCATATTACAACATATGCATACATGATACCCCCCCCCCCCCCCCACAAACATCCAAAGACCAGATAAACCCCCCCCCACATCACATCATGTCACAAAAGCATCCATATGATCCATAATAAACATCTAACATATCATCATATATCAAACACATACATTGCATACACCTCATAAAGCAATAAAAGAGACACATGATGACCATAACAAAAATATCATATGTATATATATGGGGCAAAAATATACATCATAGTTCTTGAAGTGCCCATAGGCTACAATAAAGTGGGTCCTCAGACCTCACAAGTACCAAAAATACAAAATCCAAAAAGAGTCACAAGAACCTCAACCACCATGGTCATGCAGGACCGGTGCTACGACTCACACTACCACCTGTAGTCAAAGTCCATTGTGAACCCCCATGCCTACTACCACCAGCCCTGTCCGTCCTTCATCTAGATCCTGATGCCTCCATCCTAGAGGAAGACTATCCTATCCCACTTTGATGACTCTGGTATGATCCACTAGCACTTGCATCATCCATTAGATGCCCTCCAAGGTGCACTACCTCAATCTCTATCTCATTCGTATAAGCCTACCTCTATTGACCCCGTGCCTGATAAGTCTCCACTATGGACTATAGCCATAACACCTCCACTTGTAGCCTATCCACATCCTCACTGTTGGATCCCTCCCACCTAGGACTTCATGATCTCAACTATGCCCATAGAGCTACCATCTCTACTTGATCCTCCTACACCTATGTCTAAAGGAGATCTCTCTCCTACCTAACCCTGATCAGCTTAGCCTATAGCTTCATGTATGGATTATCCTATGCACTCTATTGTGCTTGTTCTCTCTAATCATTTTTATCCCCATATCCATAGTCACCCTAATCTCCAAATTCTAGGAGGTCTACCTACTCATCTGCCTTGTAGTGAGGCACAAACCCCTCACCCACCTCATCTGGGTCCTCATCAGGAACATCCTGCTAAACCTCATTAGTTGCCCCAATTGTGTCACCTCCTAGGGCTCCTTCACTCCATCACTGGTGCATCACCCAACATGAGTTGTACTCTTGTGTAGTCCTAGCGTCATCCACATCAGGAACATATACTATAGGATCCACCTCCTCTCCCACTGCATCCACTATCAGCCAGCTCAATGTCCTCTCATCCTCATGATGTTGGTACATCATTGGATCATTGGGAAGTCCCTAACGTAGCCCAAAATATCATGTAATCCAAGCAAAAGAGAAGTACTCCCACTTTGACCCATGGCATCTAATCAACCATTAGTCACGCCTCATCCTACGGAGCTACTCTCCAGCATCTGACCAAGTTGGACAGTCTTTGTATGGTTGCCATAGTACCTACCCTATCATGAGTCATGAGAAGGCATCCACGTAGTGATCCACATCATCTATAAATTAATGACTCTATCCTTTCTCTTGATCCCTCTGCCATAGGATCTTGTATCCTATCTTCCTGTCTATTAGCTATGCCTGGGACATCCATGGTAGTCCATGCGGTTGCTCCACAGCTATGTGCTTCCATCCCCAACACTGCAGTAAAAATTTGCACCCCAAGCCCTTTCACCAATAATAGCGGATCTCGTACAACTCATCATAGAGTTGTGCCAATAGTGTAGTCCCCCATGCCATCACCAGTGGATCCTCCATAGTACACCCAACCAATGCAAATACCAGCTCTAACAGGTTCCATGGGAACTTGGCTCCTGAGGAGTCGGGCAGAAGCATATTGGAGATGAGGGTCATCAATAGTGCATGCCTCACCTTCAATACCTTAGCCTCATACCAAAATCCCACTAGTATCCCTCCACTCATAGCAGTCCAGCTCTGCCACATCCACATCCTCGCCAAAGCACCTCTCTAGCACTGCACCTCTCATATCATGATGTGTAGTGCGAATCGGTCGCCCCTCTATCAAAATCTGCAAAATTTGGTAGATGTCCTCAAGCATCACCATCATCTCCCCTTTTGGTAGGTGGAAGGTGTTGGTGTATGGGTCCCATAAGTCAATAAGGGCGGTCAAGTAGGCATGGTCTCCTATCACAAGCTCCAACCGTGTCACCTGCTTGAGGCCAATGACATCAACCTATTTCTAGTAATCCTCTAGAAGGAGATACATAGTGGTCTCAAAGAGCATTTGATCTCTGATACCGACTCTTCACCACCTGGAAGTAGTAAGCAAGTCAATAAACAAGCATTCATCATGCTCCAAAAGGGCCTCAAAATGGCCCAAAACACATGAAAAAGACCTAAAATGGCTTCCTTTTGAAGCTAGTTTGTGGGCATCCTGCCAAGGGATGGCCCCAAAAATGTGGCCATCCCACCCAGGGATGGACCCTAATCAAACCACCTTGGTTGTCCCTATTAGTAATGGCCCCTAAAAATGGGCCCAACATTGGCCTTTTAGGCCACACAAAACAACAAAAACAATGCAATAATTGATCTACAAAAGTAATCTAATTGCACCAAACCATGAATAAAATATCAAATATGGTATATTCCATATAAATTAGGTTTAATTACCTATTATTTAGTGTGATATGCCTAAAAAGCAAAAACATCAAATAAAAGCAAAAAATTACACTCCTAAAAGCAAGAATAATGTAGTAATAGAGTCAATGCATACCCACCTAGCATCGGCTCCTCTATTGGATGCCTCTGCTTGCTATCTCATGGTGATTTTGGGATGATTTTGATAGCACTCCACTACATAGAATCACTCTCCTCCTCCTCACCTCTCAAATCGCAAAAGAAAACATGCACAAATGAGCCTAAACCCCATATTTTGGGTTTATATAGGCTTGTAGAGGCTGCATTCGCCCCAGTGTGGGGTGAGCCAACTTTTGGCCATTCATCCCACCCTAGGATGAATACAAAATTTGCATTCATCCCACCCTAGGATGGACACAACATTTTTACATCAAAACAACTTAAAATGCACCAAAAAGGGTCCTAAAACCCCCAAAAACAGCTTAATTTTAGTCACATTCGCGCCCAATATAAACAGAAAAATAAACTGCCACAGGAGTAAATAAAGGACATTACCTCAACCCCTAATAAGGCCCTCATGGCTGGAACACACCCTAGGAATAATTTTTGTTATGACTTTCCTTCAAAAGGCACCAAAATGGGGTCCAAAAACCCTCAAAAATAGCTTAATTTTGGTCACATTCACACCCAATCTAAATGGTAAAATAAACCATCGCAGGGGTCAATAAATGACATTAACTCAACCCTTAAGAAGGTCCTCATGGCTAGAACACACCTTGGGAATGAGGTTTGTCACTACTTGCCTTCAACAAGCACCAAAAGGGGTTCAAAAACCCCCAAAAATAGCTCAATTTTGATATAGTTTTTTCCTGCACTAACAAGAAAAATAAACTATCACAGGGGTCAGGAAATGACACTACTTCACTCCCTAATAATACTCATGTAGCTGGACCACACCCCGAGAGCGAGGTTTTTCATTATTTTCCCCTCTAAAAGGCACCAAAACGAGGTCCAAAACCCCCCAAAAATAGCTCAATTTTGATCAAATTTGTACATAATTCAAAAAGTGCAATAAATCACCATAGAGGCTTGGAAAGGACCTTACTTCAATCCCAAATAATGCTAGTATAGCCGTACCACCCCACGGGAATGAGATTTTCCATTCCTTTCCTCCATGAAGTGCCACAGAAAAGGGTCCAAAAGCCCACCAAAAATAAGTCAAATCTGATGGAATTCGCTCAGAATCAAGATGGAAGTCAAAACTACCATGGATGCATTAAAAAGTTACTACTTTAATTCCTAAGAAGGCCATTGTTGCTGGACCGTTCCACGAGGCTAAAGTTTTCAAATCTTTTTTTCATGAAACATCAATAACATCGTCAAATTCCTTCCAAATTAGTGCCATTTTTTAATGGATACAACTAAAGGCAAACCCTAACAAAAGTCATCTAGATCAAGTGAATCGTTGTTTTTCTCACTAGGTCATTGCCTCATTGACTCGTCGCTTGAGGGGGTAGTAATACTCAGTTCCAAATCAACAAGCACACACTCAATCATGCAATTTGCGTTCGTTCAAAGAATCATTGACAAAGATAATCACGCTCTTGCTTGGGACCTTGACAAAGAGGTTTTGTAAAGATATCACCCAAAATCATGTCGAAATTGCATCTATGGAAAAAGCGCACTACGATTACGCCTTGTCAATAGATGCAATTTTAACACGATTTTGGGTGATATCTTTCGAAAACCTCTTATTTTACTTACCTCTACAATTTCATGTGTTTTGGAGTTTATTGGGTATAGGCACGCTACATATGCTCATTTCTTGCCTGTGGGGATTGCATGTTTTAGATCATACACACTTGCTATTTGATATTTTTGGTTTCCTTGTGTGTAGTTTCAGGTCATGTTGTGCATTGAGGAGAATCATAGGATAGCAAGATCAGCAATACAAATGGTAGTAACTTTTGGCCCGCCCACTTTGAGTGTGGGTTTGCGGAAATACATTGGATGTGCATGAGATTATTTGAAGATTTCGATCCTTGGGCACCCAAAATTTGTAACAGTTTTATCAATAATTTGAGTCCTCAAGGGGATATTTTGTAACCTGGATTTGATCCGCATAATTAATAATAAATTGATTCACTTTGCTTCATTTCTTGTTATTTGCTTTCTTTTCCATCTTACTTGCATGCTTTCGATTTGATGCTCGTTATACATAGGACATACATGCAACTTGTTATTCATCTTTAGGTGCACCATTTTTCCCTAATTCAATATGTTATTATGGGTAGAATGCAACATAAAATACAGATCTATGGTTTGGATATAGAAGATTACCCCCAATCCTAGCATGGATGAAATCACATCCCTCGTGAAGTAGGCACAATTTTACAAATGGTAAAATTGTGCCTCAAAATTACTAAGTGTGATTTCATAGTAGAAGAAGAAATCAACAGATAAATCTAACTAATATGCAAATGTAGATGAGCAAAAACAACCTAGTGGTAGCGAAAAAGCAGGCAAAAGGATGGAGACCTCCAAGTAGCATATTCCTCCTTAGGGCTCTAACACTTGTCCACCAAAAGTAACAAACACACAACCAACAATGCAATAGAATATCACTTCACAATAGAGCTTCAACAAATCACTTGGAACTTTTCAAAATTTGATTGATTAAATCTATCACTTAGGGTAAAATAAGATTTCAAACCCTCTATTTATAAGGGATTTGAAAGGAGAATGGGTGGGAAAACCAAGAAAATCTGACCTCAAAAAATCAACTTGAAAAATTAGGGTTTCCTAGGAGAAAACCCTAGCTATGCAAAATCGAGCCCCATAAGGGCCAACCATGATTTCGCATAAAGAGGAAAAAGAGGAGAAAAATAAGGGGGAAGAGAGGCCCAAACTTGTTTAGGGCAAGTTAAAGGGTCTCCCTAAGGATCTAGGGAAAATGACTCACTCAAGTGGGTCAATTTTTGTGTCTACATTTTATCCCCTCTTTGATGCATTTATGGCCAAGTAAATGCATCAAAGAAAGATGTAGACTCCTATGGGCTAGAAGGCAACAAACACAAAAAAGGGGTGGCCAAGTTTGGACAAAGGGGTGGTGCAAAAAGGGTATCACAATGGATACTTTAGAATTTTGCACACAAGGTGAGACATTACTACCATTAATGCCTCTAAGGCTGGGATGCCCCCTCGAGTTTTAAAAGGAATGGAAAATTCCTTAAGAAACTTGAAAAAGGTAAAGAAAGAAAAGCAAAACATAGAAACAAAAGAAAATAGAGCAAACAGACAAAGAAGCATGACAATGGAAACTGGGCACAAAATGAATCTAACTAATGCATGAAATGCAAGCTACCTAAGATGAAATGCATGAATGAAAGAAGAAAGGGAAATAAAGAAGAGGGGAAAAGGAGAGAAGAATGAGATGAAGAAGAAGAAGAAGAAGAAACAAAGCTCCAAAGAGGTCAAAGAAATAGAAAGCAAGAGAAAATGGTCAAAACCCTAGATATAGGGTGTTATGCTAAAAAATATGGTCAAAAGTGGAGTGAAAACCCACTATGGGTGTAGTACTCACTAATATGGATAGATGGACAAATGTGGAGCGTGACCCGCTATGGGTGCAATGCTCGCTAAGATGGATAGATGGACAAAAGATACCCGCTAGGATGTATGCTCGCAAATGGCCGAGATGGAGGCTGCCCCTCGCATGTGGCCATGAAGCTATCCCATATGGGGTGTGTTGTGTATGCAATAGATGATTTAGCAAGTACTACCCGATAGGGGTGTGATGTGTGCAAAGTGTGAATGGACCAAATGATCTGAGCATAACACAATGTGAGTGTGTGCATGTGCTAGAAGAAAAGAGAGGAAGAAGAATGAGAAGCAAAGAAATTGTGTGTACCCCCATATTGAAGTTTCAATGGTTAAGAAGTGGAGGAAGGGGATTGAATAAAATGTTATTAATATCTCACAAGGACCACTTAACTATTGAAAATTCAAGAAGGAAGAAGTGTGAAAACAAAGAAGAGAGAAGAATGTATATCCTTGTCTTGATGAAGAAAAGAAGAAGAAGAAATATGCAAAGGACAAGGATATACCAAGAAGAGGATTGTATTCCTTGACTTTGGAGAGAAATGATGGTCATTGTAAAAACTTTCAAATTCAAGGAATACAAGAAGAAAAGAAAAAAGAAGAGAAAAAAAAGAAGAGAATAAGGGATGAAAATGCATGGGCCCTAGGTTGGGGACTTCGCTAGGCATCAGAGCCCTAGTGAGAGTGCAATGCATGTGAGCTATGACCTAACTAGGTGTCATCACTTGCCATTGTCACAAAATCCTTAAAAATCTATATGATCAAGCAGTCATGAACAAGCAACAATGCAATTATGACAAGCAAAAATGCAAGAGGAAAATAATGTCAGGCAACCATGCAAAATATGATAGGCAATCATGCAGTATGAGCAAGCAAACCAAATGCAATATGATCTAAGCTAAATGTAAAATGCAATGCAGATGATGGATCATGCATAATATCTTTTTAGATGCATTATATTCATTGGTTCTTTAAGCTCTTCACCATCTAAAGAAGCTAAACGATAAGCACCTAAGCCAAACTTGGCCATTATGACAAAGGGCCCTAACCAATTGGGCTGAAACTTACCTCAAAGATCAGAATGAGCATTAGTGTTCTTTTGGTTCTCCTTGAGGACAAGGTCCCCAACCTCAAAAGAATGATTGCAAAATTTCTTAGAGTAAGATCACTTGAGCCTATCCTGATAAGCTCGTAAATGCTCTAAGGCATGAATGCACTTTTCATCCAATAGCTCCAATTGGTGCAAATGATCAGAGTGATACTCATCACCGATCGAGGCATCTTGCAACAAGATGCATAATGAGGGAACCTCAAGCTCGAAAGGAAACACTACCTTAGACCCATATACCAAGACATATGGTGAGGCACCTGTGGGAGTACACACACTAGTACGATAGGCCCACAAAGTAGGATAAAGTTGGGTATGCTAGTCACGATCGATCTTACAAACCAACTTCTTCAAGATCTTGATCAAAGACTTATTGGATGCTTCGACTTATCCATTACCCTAAGGGTAATATGAAGTTGACCACCTATGTTGAATCTTGTACTTAGCACAAAGTTTATGAACATCCTTGTTCTTGAAAGGAGTGTCATTGTCAAAAATAATCATCAAAGGAATCCCAAACCTACAAAGAATCTGGTTGAAGATGAACTTGGAAACCTGAGTTCCAATCACCATGGCTAGGGGTATGGCTTCGACCCATTTAGTGAAGTACTCTATCATTGTTATGATAAACTTGTGACCATCAGATGACATTGGGTTAATCTTCCCTATAATGTCCAATCCCCACATGGAGAATGGCCAAGGGGAAGAAATAACCTGAAGGTGTTGAGAAGGAGCATGGACAAGGTTGTCATGGTACTGACACTTGTCACAACATCGAACATGATCACATGCATATTTCTCCATGGAAGGCCAATAGTACCCCATCTATAGGAGCTTCTTGGCAATAGCATTACCACTAAAATGGCCTCCACATGAACCTTCATGAGCTTCACTAAGAGCAAGTTAGGCTTCATCAAAGTTAAGGCATCATAAGAGGATACCTTCAAAAGAATTTTGATACAAAGTATTGCCAATTATAATAAATCGACATGCTCTTTTGCACAAAATATTATGTTGATTATGATCTAAACCATCAGGCATCAAACCATCCTTAAGAAAATTAAATATGTTGGTATACCATGGCTCATATGGGGCATCTTCGATGGTCAAAACATCTAATGGGACAAGACAAGAACCAAGTGATGTAGGCTCTTAGAGTTGTCTAATGATAATTGATGCTTGATCATCTTCTAACTCCAAAGGAAACAAGGATGCAGTAATGACCATGGCATCCACATGGTGGTTTGAGGATCTAGGGATAGACTCTATGGTTACTCGATCGAATGAGGACAACAACTTGGTGACAATCTCCTTGTAAGGTTTAAGTTTATCATCTTGAGTTTGATAAACATCATTAATCTGATTGACCACAAGTTGAGAGTCACCAAAGATCGAAAGGACTCTAACCTACAAAGCTAAGGCTACTCTAAGACCAAGGATCAAAGCTTCATATTCTATAGTATTATTCATGCAAGAGAAATGAATCTTGAAGGATAAGGGGATGAGCTATTTTTATGGGGTAACTAGAATGACTCTAGCACCAACACCCTTCATGCATTGGGCTCCATCAAAAAATAAAGTCCAAGACTCTAGCTCTTCAACTTCAATATTGAAGCACTCATCGAGAAACTCAACAACCAAAGGATGGGTAGCTTCTAGGGGAGCGGAGGCTAATTGATCAATGATTACCTGACCCTTGATAGCCTTCTAACCTATGAAGGTTAGGTCAAACTCACTAAGGGCCAACACCCACTTAGTAGCTTGACCTAAAAGGTGGGGCTTAGACATCAAATAGTGCAAAGGGTCAAACTTTACAACTACCAATATCTTATGGTTGAGCATGTAGTGTCTTAGCTTCTGGGAAGTAAACACTATGGCAAGGCAAAGCTTCTCTAAGGGAGTGTACCTAGTTTCATAGCTAACCAAAGTTCTACTGATATAGTAGATAGCTCACTCTTTGTTTTGATCATCATGTTGAGCCAACATGGCTCCCAAAGCATGAGTTGTAGCTGCTATGTAAAGCATCAAATGCTTACCAGAATAGGAGGAACTAAAATAGGTGAGGAAGTGAGATATTATTTGAGATCATCAAAAGATTTTTGACACTCAGAATCCCATTGGAAGACCACATATTTCTTAAGAATCTTAAGAAAGGGTTGACACTTATCAACTAACTAGGTAATGAACTGATGAATAGCCTAAAGCTTACCTTGCAGGCTATGTAGTTTGATCAAGGTGCAGGGAGGAGGTATGTCAGTGATAGTCACTATCTTAGTGAGGTCCACTTCAATACCTCACCTAGAGACAATAAAACCTAACAACTTGCTAGATGTGACTCCAAACACACACTTAGCGGGCTTAAGATGAACCTTGAAATGTCGAAGCCTTTCAAAAATCTACCTTAAATCATGGACATGATCCTTTCATTGTATGGAGTGACCTAAGAGATCATCCACATAATCTTGGAGAATATCATGCATCATGTCATGGAAAATATAAGTCATGGCCCATTGATAGGTGGCACCTATATTTTTCAAGCCAAAAGGCATGACTTTCCAATAGAAGGTACCCCATGGAGTGATGAATGTTATCTTGGCTTGATCTTTAGGGGTAATCATAATCTGATTGTATCTTAAGAAACCATCCATGAGTGAAAGCATTCCATATTTGGTGATGAAATCTATGATCTGATCTATGTTGGGCAAGGGAAAATCATCCTTGGGACATGCTAAGTTAATGTCCCTAAAGTTGGTACATATTCTGATTGTTCCTTCCTTCTTAGCCATAGGAATGATATTGGAGATCCAATCAGAATAGTCGATGGCTTTTATAAAATTGATGTCAAGGAGTTTTTGGAGCTCCTCCTTGACTAAAAGGGTGACCTTAGGATGCATCTTCCTAAGTTTTTACTTAATAGGCTTGGCATTAGGGTGAACTACCAAATGATGCATAACAAGGGAGGGATCAAGCCCTAGCATGTCAGTATATGACCAAGCAAAAATATCTTGAAATTATCTTAATAAATTGGTCAATTGCTCCTGCTCATCCATGGATAAGGCTTTACCTAACTTAAGGATTCTAGGGGCTTCCTCAGAACCTATGTTCACATCTATGGTCTCCTCAATGAGAATGGATGACTCATCCTCAAGAGGAGGTAGGGTAGGAATCACTCCTAGTTGCTCAAGGTCCTCGGGAGACATAGAACCAAAGTCCTCTTGAGAACTAGAAGACTCAACCTATGCAGTGCAAGGGATAGACCCATCAAAGTAGATGCCATTCTGAGGAACATCCTCATATTTGACATACTGCTTTGGGGTTGTGACCAACAGAGAGGGAGAGGGTGGCCCCTCATCCTCAACACTCCACTCTAAACCTTGATGAGATTCATCTAGAAGAGGCTCTTGATGAGAAGAATTATCTTGATCTTGTGATGAGATATTGATTAATGATTCCTCTCTCATGTTTAGATTTTTGCATTGCTTAGTTATATGAGATGAGGAATCTGATAAATTAAATTGAGCTTGTTCTTCTGGTGAGCAATATTCAAATGGATGAGGATCACCCAAAATGGTGATATATTGATTTTTAAATTTAAACTTCAAACATTGATGAAAAGTAGAAGGGATGACCTTCATTGCATGGATCCAAGGACATCCGAGAAGAAGATTAAAATATGCAGGGCAAGACACCACATAGAACAATGTATCTAAAATCTTGGGTCCAACCTTAAGTGGGAGGGATATAATGCCACAAGCTTCTTGGGACTCATTGTTGAAAGTTTTAATGATGTCATCAGATTTAGTTAAATCTTCCTCTATTAATCCAAACTTTTGGAAAAATTGATATGTGCATAAATTAAGGGAAGAACCATTATCAATCAAAACCCTCTTGATAAAGGTTTCCCCAATAAATGTAGTAATGTAGAGAGAAGAATCCCTACGTAGGTCTAAGGAAGAAATATCATCATCCAAGAATGTGAGATGATGTATCCCAAGAGAGCTTACAACATTGGCCATAGCACTAGGGGAAATATCTGTAGGGATAGATTATTGTCTTAGAAAATTTAACAAGGCTTCCCCATGAGTAGGAGAAGTTTGCAAAAGTTCTAAGAGAGAAATTTTTGTTGAAGAACTCATCTCCTATTGAGATTATTGGATCTATCGATTCTGCACTTGTTGCTCTGAAGTTATTGCTATCATACCAACCATGTTACCATAGGGAGGTGGTACATTCTTATAAGATACTTGATTAGCTACCTTTTTTCCATTGTATTTATTAGTCGTAGGTCCTTTTTGAGTAGGAGATTGATTCTTTGGGTGAGAATCTTCTATAACAAGGCGTTCTGCATCAATTAGATCTTGAACCACATGTTTCAACTTCTTACAAGAATTTGTCCAGTGTCCTTCTACCCTATGATATGCATAATGTTGACCTACCTTGTACCAATTTGTTGTAGTATCAGGTTGCCTTATGGGAGGTAACTCAATCATATTAGCTTCCAAAAGTTGCTTTAAGACCACTTCCATAGGCATGTTAAGTCTTGTGAAATTCCTTTGTGGAGGTTTTTGAAGTATCATCTTTTGTAGGTTGTTAACAATACTATTAATAGGCCTACTATCCGTTACACCATCTCCTACCACATGCTTATTCTTATACTAATTCTTAGGGGCTTTATCTTCTTTCACTTTAAGTTGTCCTCTTCTGATAAGAGCTTGTTCCACTTTCCTTGCTAACTCAATTGCTTGATCAAAATATGTGATAGTTGTAGTTTCTAATGCATAAGATAGTTGTTCTTGCAAATTTCCAATAAATATTTCAATCATGTCTCGAGGAGGTAAAGTATATCTCAAGCATCCAACTAGACTCCTCCAATGAGACAAGAATTCTGAAAAACTTTCCTCTTTACCTTGCTTTAGATTGTAGACATCTTTCATGGTTACATTCTTCTCAACATAAGCACCAAACTGTTGAACAAATAATTCAGCTATTTCTTCAAAATTTCTCAAAGAATGATTAGGCAACTGATAATACCATTCTAATGCCATGCCACCAAGACTCTTAGGAAATATCTTTAGTAACAACATATCATCATATATGATATCATGGCAAGTTATTCTGAACCTTCTTAAATGCTCAATTGGATCTTTTGTTCCCTTGTATGTAGGTAAAACCAGCATGGGAAAATGCTTAGGATAAGGTCTAGCAGCAACAATAGGGTCTAGGGGTTGATTGCACATTTCTTTATAGTTGTAGGTGAAACTAGAAGGTTGAATCATCTCCACTTTTGAAACTAATTGTTTCACCATATTAGTTAAACTTTGCACCTCTAGATTATTGCTTTGTAATACCCCTAGATTCCCTAAGGGATAGATAGGTTTTTGAATGGGTACTTGGCCTATGTTGGAGGTATTGATACTATTGTGATATGTGGTATCTTGTTGGAGAGGATAACTAATAGTTGGTGGAATAGAAGCAAAATTGTTGAGATTAGTAGATTGAGGAGGAAATTGAAAATAATTTTGAGTGACACTACTAGTTGGAGGGACTTGTGGATTCCTTCCAATGTTGGTGGTTATAGTAGTGGCATAAGTTGGTTGATGGACAAGATTACCATGATTCAAAGATTCACTCAAGGAGTTATCATGAACATCTCGAGGAGAAATAGTTTGATGATGAGATGTTCTAACATCCTCGAGTTGGGCTTCCTCTTCTAGAGCTTTATCCAAGGTATCCTTATGATGCTTGTAAAAGCTCCACATATGTTCAAAATATTTAAAGGTAAGGTTCCCATTGGGTCCCCTAATAGGATCAAGACTATTCTCAATCTCTTCATTTTCCTCTTCTTCTTCAAGATTATGATTTTCTCTATCAATTTGATCATCCTCTTGGAAAATCTCATCATACTCTAAAAGCCTTCACCCACTCCTAAGGTTGGGAGCCATTAGGAGAGAGAGAAGGGGATAGAGTGGAAAGGAGGAAAACTAACAAATGAAAACAAAAATATTTTTAAGATGTTTATTAAATGTTTTCTGATCTAAACAAACAAAATTAGTGGTCTTGTTTAAAGTTTTAAAAGAAAAGCAAAAGGAAGAGGCTTCCTATCTTGGCCACTAAGATGTCTTCATTGGGTTCACAAATATGTAGAGAGGGAAAATTGTGCACCAATGTATGATTCTCAAGGTTGGATCTATAGGGAAGCCTTGAGGTGACCATGGTGGTTATTATAACTCTACACTCGATGTGGGGGAGGAAGGTTTCACTAGGAATGGTTTTAGGACTCACTCCAAGTTTAGGGTGGAATGTGTTTTGATGTGTTCAATTAAGCATACACCTATGTTTGGCCTTTCTATAGCTAAGCTATGAAAGAAAAGAATAATGCAAGATATAAGATGCAAGAAGACAAGAGCTAACCCTAGAATGATTCTTTGTTTGAATGATATCTAACCCTAGGATTGTAAAATAAATCTTTGAGCAAGGGTCCAAGAGAAATGCATAAACAATTTAAAACCCTAGATGCACACTATATGCTTTTATCCTTTCAAATGCCTAGAAATTTAATTAAATATTTTTCTTTTTATTTATGATCTAGGGTTTTGATAAAAATATAAATCACACAACAAATAGCCTAAATATCTATTAGGGCACTTATCTCATCTGGTGGTTGATCCAAGCTTTATCTTTCATCCAAAATATCCCATAATCCTTATTCCTACAAAATAGCTTCACAAACACTTGAAAAATATGATCAATGTTAGGGGGCCTGCTTAGGCCACTGTATGATTATGCTTGGAGGTACAGTAATCAAGCCCCCTAGGTCCTTTTAGCTGACCTTTGAAATATAAAAGTAAAAGTTGACTTTTGGAAGATGGACAAGTAAAATAAAATATAATAAAATAGTATGATGAACAGAACATAGAATATGCTATTATGATCAGAATGTAACATGAAATGCAAATCTAGGGTTTGGGGATAGCAGATTGCCCCCAATCCTAGCCTAAGTGAAATCGCATCCCTTGCAGAGCAACTCTAATTTTGCAAATGACAAAATCGTGCCCTGAAATTATTGAGCATGATTTCACAGCAGAAGAAGAAATCAACAGATAAATGTAGATGAAGTGATGCGCAATACAAATCTAACTAATATGCGAAATGCAGATGAGCAAAAACAACCTAGTGGTAGCAAAAAAGTAGGCAAAAGGATGGAGACCTCCAAGTAGTAGATTCCTCCTTAGGGCTTCAACACTTGTCCACCAAAAGTAGCAAACACACAATTAAAAATGCACCATAATATAACTTCACAATAGAGTTTCAATAGATCACTTGTCATTTTTCAAAATTTGATTGATTAATTTGATCACTTGGGGGAAAATAAGACTTCAAACCCTCTATTTATAAGGGATTTGAAAGGAGAATGGGTAGGAAAACCAAGAAAAGCCGACCTCAAAAGATCAACTTGAAAAATTAGGGTTTCCTAGGAGAAAATCCTAGCTATGCGAAATCGCACCCCGTAAGGGCCGACCACGATTTTGCATAAAGAGGAAAAAATAAGGAAAGGAGGGGAAGAGAGGCCCAAACTTGTTTAGGGTAAGTTAGAGGGTCTCCCTAAGGATCTAGGGAAAATGACTCACTCAAGTGGGTCAATTTTTGTGTCTACAGTGGTTATAGCTTTGAAAGAGATATTCCCAAGCAGATGTGTACCAAAGCTAGACTTTATGGTATTATTAGGTCTTTTAAATGCTTAGAAGGCCTTTTGAACCAAATATATACTTTCAAGATGGTTTTCTGATGTTGTCACTTGACAAAGTATAAATTCTTGTATTTTTAGATAGCTCTTTGTTCTCTTGATTTTATGATTTATAAACTTCTATAGCACTTTACTTTAAAAACTTGACTTTGCTCCACTTCAAAATCTCTTACACATTTTTGAACTTTATAGTATGATTTTTGATGTCATTGCTTAGTGAAATATTAATTCTTGTTTTGTTTTAGCTTTGAGCTAAGTGTAACAACTCAAAATCTACCCTCAATTTTTTTTAAAGCTTACAAACAAACCCAACATTTATTTCTTCAGCATTCAATGCTTCACCATATTTGAGTACCAAATCACTGTAGACAACCCTCACTGGATAGGAGTGGACAAATCCCATATTTTTTGGGGTTCACCTTACTAAAACTCCTCATTTAGAAGGATGCCAAAAGTGGTCCTCACAAATTTCCCATACCTTTGTCGGCATAGGACCATGTGACCATGATGTAGGGATTATATTTCAAGGCCCATAACACTTAAAGGGGAACACCTATTCTCTAACCCTAACCTAAGTCCATCTAGGTAGGCTAATATTATATAAGCCTTGGTGCTAGTTACCTCATCTCCATGGGCTATCTAAGGGTCATTACCTCTTAATAGGTAATGAACATGGCCGCCTCCTAAACCTACACGTTTGAGGTAACACCATTGTTGTATTACTTTACCTTCCAGATAAGGGAAACACTCGATCCTTACCGTTTAGGGTGTATCATTTCATAATTTTTTGGCTTTTGCATTATCGCAACTCCTTCTAAACCTATCGGCTCCTAGCTATTGCATTCTCACAACTCATTCTAGGGATCATTTCTACCTAGCTATTGCATTCTCGCAACTCTTTCTAAGATTGGGCTTAGGTCCTGATAGAAGATCTAAAATCAACCCAAGAACCCCCTTCTAATCATAGGAGCATTAATAAACTTTTCTAAGCAAAACAATGCTTAACTCTAAATAAAATATAATCTATAGCATCATATCATGAGCATCTCATAACAACATAAGAATCATCGCATTATAATAATCCACATGTTAAATTTGGCTAGTAACGAGATTTTATGAAAAGCATTTCAAAATATTGCTCAAACAAATATTCATAGCTATCAATTTCTTCTTAGATATGCTCAAAATTTAATCATAAGATCACATCTTTTATAGTGACAATAATATCAAAGAGCATGAGAACCATATGGTTTTCAGATATTCTTTGTTGATCACAACAAAACCAATCCCATAATACAAAACTACTATTCTCAAAATAATAGTTGAAGCATTCCTTTCTAGAAATTAAAAATTAAACTCTCATTTGCATAATCATTTCTCATTCCTAGATACAACAATGTCATTCTTTCCCAAATGACCTTTATACCACCTTCCTCAAATGACCTTCTTCATGAAGGAAGCTACCATGACTTGAGGAAATATTTAGGAATTGGGACAACTCTAAATGCAATGCAATTATATCATGCTCTTAACACTTAAACAAGCATCCATACATAAAACATTACAAATCAAACCAACCTAGAGAGAATCCTATGCTTCTCTCCATAATGGCTCATTTACCTACTCAAGTCTTAGGGATCCATTATATATTTCAGTTTATCCAATGCAAACATTTAAACAAAATCAAGCAAATATTAGAAAGACACTAGCTTTCTTTATTATAACCATGCAATATTATTTCTTTGATAAATAAAACATAAATCTTGATCTCAAACCTTTATAAATAAAAAGCAAGCATTCATCTAATCTATCACGTAATTATGAGAAACTAGTTTCCTTTAATACCATTTTATAATGTTGTCTTCTTTATAATTAAAGCCCCTTAACTAAAGAAAAACAACATAGCAAGCCTCCATTTTAATTTCCCAATTATTAAAATATAAGCGTTATTCTATTATTTCCCTCATCTTATCATTAACCAAGATAACAAAAAATAAAGCAACCTTCAGGCTAAACAAAACAACAATAAAAGACCCAAGGCATCTAACTCAGCATGTACCATCCCAATTCAAACACTGCCAACAAAAATGAACACTACCATAGGAATACCTTGGTTCTACCATAAGCACAAAAGTAATAGATCATTCCAAAGTAAAACAAAATAGATCTCAAAATCTCTATACAACTTAGGAACCAACAAAAATAAGCAAAAAGATAATCTAAAACCAGTCATCAAAAATGTTGGCCACACTACAACTGAAAGGGCCACTTACGTCTTCCAACAAGGAAGAGCACAACAAGGTGAGGAGATGAACCAATATATACAAGCCAAAATAATGATCCAACTACCTAGCCAGGATGTTCGACAATTTTGATGAGGAGTCCCAACCTGTGGATGAAACAATAATTTCCAAATGAAACCAAAGCACTCCCAAGCCTCACAAACAAGTAAAGGGATTCGCAGAAACCAACAAAGGAATAACTAAAAAATAGTACCATACATGCAATGGCTTGGCCACACAACAAACCATCAAAGAATATTAAAAAACACTACCATATAGGTATGGGTTCGGCCACACAACAAACCAACAAAGAAAACTTTAAAACACTACCAAACTTCACATACAAAAGAATGAAATACAAGGACTTAGAAGGCAACATTTTACTTCTACCTTAACAAGTTTTTTTATGTCCCTTGCCTTTGGTTTTCACTGGCACGTCCTTCTCCCAAGATCAAATACTCCTTTCTCCAAAGCCAATAGCCAAAATTTTATTTCACCTCCTTTCAAATAGGCCCAAGCACGACCTTCTTGCATGGCTAGATAACATATGCACATTTTCATTAATTGCCACCTTTATTTATTTTAACGTAGAGTGCCCACCCAAAATATTGTAAATAATAATTATGGGACCTTTATCAAAATAAAGAGCCATAATAATTCATTTAAACCTTCTCTTAAATAAATTATTGCAATCTTTATTAATATCAAAGGTTGATATTAATTATTAACCTTGATATTAACATTCTCAAGGAAGAGTCGTAGAAGGGTTTGAAGAGCAAGAGCCATAAAAGGAGGGAGGATGCAAGGAAGGGACCAGGTGGAACTATGGATAGAATGAATTTTAAATATGTTGTAAGGGGTGCTCAACCTCCAACAATTCCAACTGTCAGATGGGATTTTTGTGTCAACCTCTTCATATGCCAAGGATTGATCCTAAGAAAATAGACTTTGGTTGCATGTGAGTGGTGGATGGATCTCCAGTTGTTAATCTATAGTGATCTAACATTCAATATGGAATTGCTATAATGGAGCAATGAGGGTTGATCTATCGATTCTTGGGATTTCGACCATCCTTACCTGCTTTTAAAAGTTGGGCTTTGAAGCAATGGTGAACTCCAAGTGAGTTTAGTATCTTAGATTATCCTAATGGGTATTTTTTGGTGTTATTTGCTAATGAGGAGGATAGACAACAAATATTCTAGGGTGGTCCTTGGTTTTTTGGTCAAGTTGGTTTGTTCATGAAACCTTGGCATGCTTTATTTAAGGTTAAGGAGGAAATGCCTTCAGTAGGACTTATTTGGATCAGACTTTATGGTTTACCAACTAAATTATGGAATGCTATAGTCTTCTTATCAATTGGTAAAAATTTAGACACCTACATGATGACAACAAATATCACAATATGGTTTGAGCATTTTATTTATGCTTGGATCTATGTGCTCATAGACTTTAATAACCCCCTACAAAAAAATCACTTTGCAATTTGGAGAAGAAACTTGGGAGCAAGAAGTTGATTATGAAAACATTCCCTTTAGGTGTCGAGTCTATCATGAATAATATCACTTAGTAAAATATTATAAATATGTAGTCTTGGAGTAAATAAAGCAAGATCAAGGTCAAGAGGAATTTTAGGTTCCTAAAAAAAACATGTTACTAAGAAAATGAAGCCTATAGATAAGTCAACCTCCTTAGATAATAGGTTTTCAAAACTTGCAATGGAAGATGATTTAGAGGATGTGGATGACTCTATGGAGATGAAGATTTTGGAAACCCAGTTTTCGGATAGCTCACAGATTTCCCACCCAAAAATAGTCAAAGACTCCTCAGAGAAAGCCACTAGTTTGGTTAACAATAATTCTGAGATTTATCCTCAGCAAGGGAAAACTCACAAAAAAACACAAAATGGAGGAGAAGGTCAAACAAGGCTTTAGTTCTCAAGGAGGATCCTAGGGATCTATGAATCAAGATTTAGTCCTATATTCTCAATTAGCATAAATATATTTAAATATAAAGCCATCAAGAGTTAGTCAAACCTCCAGTAAAAAATGAAATTGGATACAAATTAGAAGGTAGGAAGGAAAACAAATGTGGTTCAAATTCAAAAAGAAGGGGAAAAGTTGGTTTCAACAAGCCTTTGGATGAAAATATTGGGAGAAAATGCAAATCAAAGATGAAAATACTGGTGGGCTTTGCAAATCATGGATGCTCTTCTTTATATGATTTCTCTGGATGGCTTCAATTATAAAGTTACCATGTTCCTTTTTTCTTTGTATTAGCTTCTCTCTAGTTCAGTCAGGGTTTTTCAATTCCTAGCTCAAATAGATCTTTCTTTTGTTTCTTTTGTTGATTCTTGGCTAAAAGGCATGTTGGTTTGGTTTGGCCTTAGATGTAATATGTTTTTTCCTTCCTTTATTTCTTCGGTGTGTGTTTTTGTGTTGTTTTTTTTTTGTGTTTTTGTTATTTTTTGTGTTTTGTGTTTTTTGTGTTTTTGTTGTTTTTTTGTGTTTTGTGTTTTTATGTTTTCGTGTTGTTTTTGTTGGTATGAGGTCTATTACAATAAAATATTTTGCAATTTTTTTCACAAAAAAAACCTTTGGATATTGAATCCCAATATGAAGTGTTACAAGATATACCTACACTAATAATAGAGGAGGATAATTCAATTTTGACCACATCAATAACTACCAAAGAGTTACAATGGATGGTCTTCAAATTGAATAAATATGTGGTGGAGGAAGTTAGGAAATCTAAAAATGTATTGAAGGAAATCAACAATTTTTTTATAGAATTGATCCCAAAGGCACAAGTTGCAAAACACATTATTAGCTTCATACCAATAGCTTTATGTAATATATTAAAATAATAACTAAGGTAATGGTAGAGAGGCTCAAACTGCCTCTACATAAGATTATCTCTCATGAACAAAGTGGCTTTGTGAAAGGAAAATAGATAGTGGATGAGATAGTATTGGCCCAAGAAGCTATTCACTCCATGGAAGAACAAAAATCCCCATCCATGTTCATCAACTTAGACTTATTCAAAGGATATGATAGGGTGCAATGGTATTTCCTCCTCAAAGTAATGAGTCAATTTGGCTTCTTGTAAATATGGATAGACTGGATCGAGAGATGTTTTTTGTTAGTATCTAGTTTAATACTAATCAATGACTATCTTTCACAATTGTTCATAGTATCCAAACGTATTAGGTAGGGAGATCCCCCCCATACTTATTCATCATACTAGATGAATATTTGAAGAAAAAAAATGGTCAAAATCAAGAAAAATTAAATATTAATAGGAATCACTATTATAATTGGAGCCAGACCAATTACTTACCTTCAAATTTTTGATGACTCTACTCTATTAGGGAAATCAACAGTGAAGGAAGTATCAAGAGTTAAAAATATCATAAGTTATTTCTCAAGAGCCATGGGGAAATAAATTAATGAAGAAAATTCCAAAGTCATTTTCTTCCACTACTCACCCAGGAAAGAGATCATGATTATTGATAAATTATGATATCATAAGACCTCCCTCCCAATCACCTATTTAGGTGTTCCACTTAATACAATTAGAGATAAGAAGGAGGATTGTGTTTGGCTACTGGATAGAGTAAAAAGAAAAATAGAAAAATGGACTAATCAATGGCATGGAAAGAGTAACCCTAGCTAAATTAGTCCTACAATGTACACCTATTTATGTCTCCATGATTTTTGGACATTCCCAAGGTAGTGCTGAGAGGGTTGGATCAAATAAATCATTGGTTCCTTTTGAGGGACACTAAAGAAATGGGTATTGGTGTGGTGGGAAACTTTATGCCTACACAAACATGAAGGGAGACTAGGATTCACGCCTATAGTAAAAAATAATAAGGCACTAAAACCTAAGTTGTATTAGAGGATGTTGAACAACCCAAATGTGCTATGGGCCCAAAATCTAAGAGTTAAATATGCAAAAAATAAAATTCTAGTAGACATTATTCGCCACCAACTCCCTAGTAGACAATCCCCATATTGGTAATTTTGAGGACAATATAGGAGCTAATAAAGAAGAAGCTCTTTTAGATAATTTAGAATAGTCCACATGTAACCTTTTGGAAAGATTCTTGATATGGGCATCAACCGTTCATGGTTCAATTTTTATAGTATCTTTCATGGAGTGGTTACACAAAGCAAATTGGATAAAGATAGAAAAATAATATAGGTACTTGGCCAAAAATTTAGAAGTTGTAAGAAATTGGGTCCCCATAGCCAAATGACTAATTCAAATCCTAGAGAGGTAGAAGATGGGTATCCAAAAAACTCTACAAATGAGATCACTTTCATGGTATCAAGAAGAGGATTCTCTTATATGGGGAAATATAATTTAGGGGGTATATAGTAACATGAGGATATGTAGCCTTATAGTAAAACACTTCTAACCTACTTCGAGACTTATTAAAGAAATATGGGCACAAAAGTTATGGCCTAAGTTGAGATTCTTCATTTGGCTACTATTGCATAAAAGGGTATTTACAAGGTAACAAATTATGAAAAGAGGTTGTCATTGTCCTATTCTGTGTGAGATGTGTTGGGAGAACCTCAAATCACTCTACCACTTATTTGTTGAGCATCCTATAGCCTTAAAGCTATGGAATATGATGGTTGCCTTACTTGGTATTATTTGGTCTAGATTTACCACCCTACAACATATGTGGAGGGAATGGACTACATAATATGGAGGAGACTAGTATGTTAATCTTGGTTCAAAATGTGCCTAAGTGGATGAGATTCATCCTGGACTTTGGACAATATTGGATGACTAGGATTTATCCTAAGCTCAACCTCTAAAGAAGATCAATCCCTTGTTAAACTAAAGAAATAAAAAGGGTTTAAAGACAGGGAGAAATGCAAGGGTTAGGAAAGGATGTAGAGGTTATGGATTCAATCTAAAAGTGGTCCAGATTCAGCTAACAACATTAAAATATATTATAAAGCACTATTCACTTTCAACCTAAAACAAGGCCTAATAGACCAACTAACAAAATAGAGCATCATAAAATGTAATTTCATTTAAATCATATTATGCATTCTTTAAGTATTCCAAGTACTTAATAAAAAGCAATCCAAACAACTATCCAGATAAGCATAATTCACCTTAAAAAATTCACTATTCATCATGCATAAATATAAATACATTAAAACCATCTCACATTCCTCAATACTTATTTAATAGAGGCTAAATAACGATGAATTATATTGATTACGCAACAATGATTACACAACATATATCAAGCAGACACAAAAGAGACCCCCTATGTCGAGGGGTTCTCAGTTATTTATATGATTTTACATTACTTTATGTTATGGATTATTATTACAATAAAGTTCTTTTCGGACCTAATGTGGATAGGCATGGTTTGATTGGCAAGCTTGAAGAGCATGGCTATCACTTTCCCACTCTACTTCGACTAATTTCTTCTATTCTAATGACATGCAGGTAGTCTCGATTTCCTCCTAGAGCTTAGTGCTCATGCATCTTCAAGAGATTGCACATCTATGATAGTTTTAGCTTTCCAACACTATGCTTTATTTTTGTGCCAACCTATCAGAATTACCAACTCAGTCTGATCATTTTGATATGGGCAATAGGATGGTATGTAAGAATCTTGTTGATAGGGACATGTCTGAAGACTTCTTCATTCATTTCCAAGGCTAGATGTTGTGTTGGACTATATTGGCCCTTGGGATGATGTCAGCGTCTCAAAATTTTGGTCATTTTACATGTTAGTCTCTTTGCCTTCCTAAATTTTACTCCTTGAGATGACGACAATGCTTTGAAAGTCTGACCCTCTTCCATCCCAGTCTATTTAGCAAACATTTAAGTCTATCAATGTGGTAAAATGGTAGAATTTTCTTCTCATTTTTATGACATTAGCATCTTGAAAGTCTAACATTTTATTTTAGATTCTCTACTATGTCGAACTTTACTACCCCTTATGATGGCATTAACGTCTTAAAAGTTAGATCTTTTTCCACTTCAAGCTTTTGCCTTAGTGAAATTTTGATCTCTACATTGTGGCAAAATACTAAACACTTCTTGTCTTAGCTAAATATTGGGCCCAAAAAGGTATTTTTGAGCATCCAACTATCTTACTACCTTTCAACCTGATATCCATTGTGTTGAGTGATAATTTTTCCCAATTGCAAAATCACCAACATAGTCAGGCTATTGATAGAAAACCCTCTCTTACAAAGAAATTAAGAATTTCTACAAGGTTCTTGTTTTCTTCATTATTTAAAATATACTTGATTACTAGTAAAATGTGAAAAAGTGTTGAAATACCTTAGAGGTGCAAGTAACTATTAACAAGGGGTTTGTGGTTTAGTATTGATTTGATTTGCAATAATTTTTTTGCTCATGTGATTGTTGAAGATGTGTATTTATTGATCCACTATCTAATTTGAAATAAGGATTCCAGAATGGTGGTTTAATTCAATTTATCTCAAATTTTTAAGTAGATTTTATCTTTTTTTGTTAAGCTTTGCTTGAGCATAAAAGAACATGACTAAAATCTAACTTTGAGATGTCAATCCTAGAACGATGATTTAATTCATTTTATCTTATTTTGTTAACAAATTTTATCTTGATTTGTTAAACTTTGTTTGAGCATGAAATAAAATGACTAAATCTAGCTTTGAAATGTGAATCCCAGAATGGTGATTTAATTCATTTTATCTTGTTTTTTTTTAAACATATTTTATCTTGCTTTGTTAATGAATTTTATCTTGCTTTGTTAACAATTTTAAATAATGGAACCTGTGGGGTGCAAGAATTTTATTTTAGCATCTTTGGAAGTGCTCTAATTGAATGTGTCCAAATAATTTAATATTTTAGCCTTGAAGAAATAATTATTTGGATATTTTAATTACTTCAAAACCCAAATTTTAATGCAAAAAAATATAACCCTTCTAGGGTTTTGAGTGTTTGATGGAACTTAAAGAAAATAAAATGGAAAATAAATAAAAACAAAAGCTAAGGTTAGAGAAAAAAAGATAAAAATCTGAAATAAGATGAAAACAAAGTGCGAAAAAGCGATCAAAGTGAGCTACTGTAAATTAATCCCTCCTATTCTACAGAAAATGGAAGATCATGAATACTAAAACAAAACCAGGTTAGACCTGCATCCACACAATCTAAATTTGGTTAAGTGCAAGAGTCGGAGGAAAAACATGTATCAAAAATATTAAATGATGCTACCATATCCATGCATAAAACACCATTGAATAAACTCAATACATGTGTGAGAAAGATATGCAATAAAAATAAATTGTATTCAAAACCTTTTGTCTGCATACAAGGTGAGAAATTTATTTTGCAGTAGCTTCCAAAACCTTCCAATCATTTTCATGCCTTTTGCTCCAAAAAAATTCTCGCCCTTTTCCTGTGTGTTTCAATGGTAGTTAACATTTTAGAAGAAAACTCTCCATTTATCTTTTCCAACTCTTGGTTTTCACCTTTCATCCTCTTTCTCTTCGAATTGTAACTGCCCTGATCTCATTCAATAATGTTCATCCTTCTTTTAACTCCATTAATGTTTCTTAGCATTAGAACTATTTCGTCTACATCCGACATTTATTCTCTTTCTTTTTAAAAAGGGAATCCCTATCAAATTGGACATTTATAAATTAAAATACTTGGGTTCTCATAAACTAAATACCCACGTTATTTCCAAATAAAGGAAACAATGATTAACAATTTCCTCGGTCTGCTAGAAAAGAAACCTACACCCGATATTCTTAGACCTCCTTGCCACTTGGAATTCAACATGAGTTGCATCAGGAGATATTTTGGTGCTTCGAGAGAGAATATTGGCGTCACTCCTTTGTGCTTATAATATTTGGCAACATTACACCAGTGAAGTAAACTCCAGATTTTGAAGTTTTTATCAATCCCACGATATATCCCATATGTAATGCTAACAATAGCATTTGTGACCATCGAAACTAAATCCAAAAATGAGATAATTTGTAGAAATATCATCATCAACTAATGCACATTAGTTCCATGATTAAAATTTTAAGGGTGAGATAGTATGTGTAAATATCAAATTCCATTGATGTTATCGTTGTCTAATCACTGTCATCCAAAACAACACAATCCTCTTATTCTTTTCTTCTTCTTTGATGCATAGTTTTTACCATCTTCATCATCGTCAGTTGCAAGGAGACGTGCAGCCAGATCCTTGTTCACCTTTGGTAGCTTCTTCTTATCAGATGCACTTTTCATCCTTTGCCTTCTAATGTGACAAATATAATACTCCTCCAATGGTTCTAATATCACAAATTACCATTTGTTTGCTGTATTGGTTAATTCTCCCTTGGTAATCTATACTATCATTTTCAATTTTATTTTTACTATAGCAGGCCTCCAAAATCTTGCACACCTCTTTTTCTATGGTAATCGCTTTCTGTGTAATAATATTGCTCTCACATAGATGCCTAACGATCTTAAAGAGGACCCTCTAGTATTCCTTTCTTGCCATGTTCGGGTGTAGAGGCAAAATACTTGTGCATGACATGAGCAAGTAAGCATACCTGGAGTTATGTTGTTGAATTTGGTTCTACCAATATTTATCTCCAAACCATTTTTGAAGCATGTTGGCCACAAACACAAAATTTTTTATGAGCTTGACCTTATAAAGATAAATGCGCCCCGAACAATGCAAAATACATGCACAGGCCAGTGAAACCATGCTCCAGTTGAATACAATTATCCTGCACAATTGAAAGACCTGCTAGAAAAGCCGCTATAGACCTAAGAATAATTTTTGTTCGCTACGATGAATACATAGTAGGCCTATGTGTGGTCATATATCAACTAGTTTATCAACAACATATCCATATCTATTTTCCCTCATGATTTGCACCATTCTCTTCACCTCATGGGTAGGTCCATTAAATTTGTTTGATGGCCATCACCTTCATTATTGGTGAAATTAACAACACCATGATCATGACGATCATCCTCACGATGTTTACATTTCTACTAAGGTTAACATGCTTTCTTCGTCAAGTTTATACTGTTTGGCAATGTCGGGTGCATTGTTCTAAACAACAACAAAGGCTTCAACACCTTTCCATTATCTACGATTCACGACCCAACACCTTATCGGCTTCGCATATCAGAATGGGTCTGCCAATTATCTAGTGCATACACCTCCAGCATGATGCAACTTGAAAGGCTTCTCCGGTAATGTCGTGTTAAAGAAAAGTATTTCATTTGAAACATGATATACAATGCTAAAACTTCATATCCCATATGCATTGGACAATAGTGCGATAGGGATTTATCAACCAAAACCTACATTAACCAGTATGGTGAGTTGTCCATGTGAAAAATCTCATGCACCTGCTCATTAGTGTTTGTCATCTGGTAGTACCTTGGGGTCCGGGTCTGTTGATCGCACTATGCATTGGTTCGACTAGGCCTTCACCTCAAAAATTGTGCCACATGTCATAAATAGGTGCTTTGAAATTCACACCACCCATTGAACCCTGCAGACATTAAGACAACTTTTGAATTAATTTTATACATTTAAATTGATTTAATTTCCAAAAGCTAAAACTAACCATTTTAAAACAATTAAAACTATAAACAAAAATTTGACAAACTAAAGACTAAATAAGCACTGATGGCTTCATTTCCATTCACTTATATATATATATATATATAATTTTCTTTTCTTTTTTATCTTTTTTTATTTTTATCTTTTTTTATTTTTATTTTTTTAAATCCCTAATATAAAAGGAACATTAGAGTGTAATGAAAATAATAAAAATTAAACACTTTTTTTTTTAATTCATTTTTCATTTTATTTTATTATCTTTTCTTTGCTTTTATTTTCACTTTATTATATATTTTTCATTGATCTTTGGATAACCACTGAACTGGATTCAAGGATGATTTGGCATGAAAGATTGAACCAAGACTTATACAACCCCAAAAGGCCACTAGACAACTCTTAAGGACATAAGCAATATCGGCTCAACATGAAATGATGTTATTGGCAAATTTATGAGATCAGTCACGACAATAAATAAGATTGATTACAAAAATTTCCAATGTTAAAACCATGATAAAATCAATGAATCATTCAATGTAAACCCAAAATTTTTTATTAATCCTCAAAAATTTAGGTGGGTCCCCAAAATTGGGATGTGTTGTGCGACAGTCACAACAAATTGTGACTCTGTTGGGAAATGCTTCTGAGAATTTTGGATAAAGAACCCAACCTGAAACCAAGAAGACCAAAGATCAGATAAATATATGTCATCTAACAACATCTAGAGATAGTGGGGTAAATAGCTTCATATGAAAATAGATGAAAACTTTACCTCTACTCAATGTGTGAAATGTGATTCATTTTACATTCGTGAAACAATCCAAATTCCATAATTTATTTTGTATTTAGGCTATAGAATGTCACTCATGAAGATGTTCATTTGCATTGCTCCACTACCAACCATGCGTCTATAGCCCCGATGGAGATGACCTTGATCTCTTCTAGACATTACTTTACTGCCAGCCATAAGTCTATAGCCCCGGTAGATATTGTCTGAATCACCCAGGCATGAGATGGATTTTGCATGTTTTCTTTCTCTTTTTTTATCAAGCATTTAATTTCTTTGCAAAGTTTGTATGCCAACTGGTGTAGAGACCACTTATGGCTAACGATGGAGTGTATTATATTTTTGCCTTAATTTGCAAACCAAAATGACTTCATCCTTCAAGATTTCAAAGAATACCCATTTAATGTAGTGAGTTACATGTGGAGCTTCAGTGAAATGTCTCATTGTTCCAAAATCCACCATCTTAGTCCAAAATCTAAGAATGATTACTAAACAATTTTATTTCCTTTTCCTCAATTCCATCTGATTCCAAACTAGGCCATCCATCCTACATGACAAAGGAACACTATCAACAAAGAAACCAAGAGTTAGTAGCTATCACCAAACACTATCTCAATCAAAGTAACAAACCCTAAAAGAACAAGAAATACAAAACACAAAAATAAAACAAAACCTAACCTAATGCGAACTAACATAAATGCAAAGCACACAAAAAAGGACAAATCAAAACAAAATTTTGAAATCAAAGATCACAAAATAAGCAAATAAATGAAAACTATATCTAAACATTGTAAAAGAAAACACATGAAAACAGAAGACTATATACAAGACTATTTACAAAACAAGACTTGGGATTTTTCATATATGAAATTTCCAGGATCCCAAACACAATTACCATAATTTGAAAGATATCTTATGTGATAGGCATACCGGATTTTATGGGCATCATCCCAGGCCTAAAAATACAAAGGCCTTTATTTTACCTCTCTCACCCCACCAATTCAATTTAATTCCATCTTCATTATCAAATTTAGATTTTGCTTCATCAAAATTAATGGTCCATAACTGATCTTCAATTAATTGTTGTTTACTGTGTGAGATGTTTATTATTGAATTTGTATCTTCAATCACATTTTCAACCAACATGGTGTGAATTCCCATTTTCAATTTAGTGCTCCAAATACTATCTTTATTGTTATGATTAGACATGATATTTTCCAAGCTTGACCCTATTTCTAAAAATTTAATTTTCAAACTATCATTCATAATTTTAGACTAATAATACCTACGCAACATTTTACAAGCATCTAGGATATTTAACATATGAGGATCATTATAACTTTGTATCTTAGGTTCAATTGTCAATTGTTGATGAACTTGATTTAGTAACTCAAAAACATCTACCTTTGTTTTGTTCAACATAGCAACCTTATTACTAGTGTGAGTAGGAATCAACTCAAATTCTTTGTTAACCGTGAATGGCATTTCATTATCAATAACATTCAAATCCAATAGACAATTATGTAAACTTTTACCTAGAATTCGAATGGTTGAACAAAAAGGTTGAGATTCTACCTTTTGTACATTTCCATTTACCAGGACTTGAGGAGCCTTTGTAATTTCTTTTTCCTCATGATGATCATCATTATCGTGTAGTCCTTCATCTTCATTGATCACATGTTTTTCAAAAACAAAAAAATTAGTCACAAAATTAAAAATATGTCCATCCTTTTCAAACCATAAATCTTGTTGATCAAGGGATGTGTTAAATAACACATCTTCCTGATCAACTACCTGAGTCATCTCGAATAGAGCAACATTTTCCTTTGGATCATCTATAATATCAAATCCAAACCATTCATGTTCTAGATTTTTCTCTATCTGAGGTAGCCTAGGCTTTATAGGATTATTAGGTGGGACAAGGCTTTCAAATTTCTTGCACATCAAGTGGGAAAAATATGAGTGATTCCCCTTCTTTGACTTGAATAATATAATTATTATTTGGTGAGATCCCATCCCTTCTTTCATGTCATTCAAACTATAACCTTCTTCAGATTCATCTATTGATTCCTTTTCAAATTCACTTTCAACCACTTTTGATGGTTCTAGTGTTTCTAAAATTGAATCAATTCTTGCATTTAGATTGACTTGATTATCACAATCCTCATTTACATCTAATGACTCTAATATTATCATTTCTATCTGGTCATTATTTGGAACATGTTGAATTTCTTGATCATCTGCTTTAACAATTTCATCTAATTCTATGGAAGGTCCTGACCTATCATATGTTTCAATGCTAGTTAGATCTAGGACTCCTCCATTGTCTAAGAGAGTATCACTTTGAGTGTCTTTGAAATTCATCTCATGAACATGATTTGAATGATGATCAAGATGTGTATGTTGCTTTTGTTTCCATAATTGAACTATGTCTTTTCTAAGTTGTAAAACTAACCAATGCATATTGTCTACATGAGGATTGGTATCATTAACCTGAGCCATAGTAGTTTGATTCACCACATTATCCAGAGGTATTGGGGTATTTTGAAATTGATTTGAATTTGAGAATGATTGTTGATTTTGAATGGTATATTGAGGTGAATAAATTGTTGGGTGGGTAAGGGAGGTATCAAATTATTGAGGATTATATGATCCAAGACCCACACCAAAACCTTGAAAACTCAATTGTTGTTCAAATGTGATTGCTTCCATATAGGCTTTGGACAACGATGTGATTTGAGGACCCCTTCGCAAATACATGGAAGTTAATGGGTCAAGAGCATTGAAATACAATTGGACAACATCTCCTTCTATAGGCACAAAAGGTACCATTAGTTGAGTATATAACTTATGGAACCTCTTAGTGAATAGCTGCAAGGATTCATTAGGTTCTTTACGAGCAGTGACAAACTGATGGTATATGAGCATTGGGTCAACTGGATTTTGATTAAAATGACTAAGAAATGTTACCTCCAGTTGAACCCAAGAGGTGATTGAACCTGAAGGTAGGTTGGTAAACCAGTCATATGCAAACCTATCCAAAGTGCAAAGGAACATCTTACAAGCAACATCTTCATGCATTATTTGCAAACGAATCATACTATCTTTGAATGCATGAATGTGTGCTTTAGTTGACCTTGTTCCATCGTGCCTAAATTAGGGTAGATAACACGTAAAATTTATAGGCACATCATGTGAAGGCCCAGGTATGTTTAAAGGGCTATTGACTACCATCCAAGGAGCAAAAACTGCCATTAAAGAATATAACTTTTAGTACCAATTTTGCTAGTCAAAGAAATATATCTTGTAGAGATGCATGAAATGACTAAAAATTTTCAAAGGTTTTAACATATAAATTATCATTCTTATCATAAAATATATGCATCAATCAAACCATAACAATAAGGAGAATTCTCAATATGTAAAAGGTTAGCATCAATGCATCATCAATTAGAGCATTTCTAATCAATAAATGTGAACAACTTTTGACAAACAAAACTTGTTAGTCAAAGTGATACCTTCATTCAGGTCCTCCTTCTAGCGCTAATATTGTTGAGTGATAATTTTACTCAATTGCAAAATCACCATCACAGTCAAGGTATTGTTAGAAAACCCTCTCTTGCAAAGAAATTCAGAATTTCTCCAAGGTTCTTGCTTGCTTAATTATTTAAAATATGCTTGATTGCTTGTAAAATATGAAAATGTGTTGAAATACCTTAGAGGTGCAAGTAACTATTAACAAGGGGCCTGTGGTTTAGTATTGATTTGATTTGCAATAATTTTGTTGCTCATGTGATTATTGAAAATGTGTATTTATTGATCCACTATCTACTTTGAAATAATGATTCTAGAACGATGATTTAATTCATTTTATCTCAAATTTTTAAGTAGATTTTATCTTCTTTTGTTAAGCTTTGCTTTAGCATAAAAGAACATGACTAAATCTAACTTTGAGATGTCAGTCCTGGAACGATGATTTAATTCATTTTATCTTATTTTGTTAACAAATTTTATATTGCTTTGTTAAGCTTTGTTTGAGCATGAAATAAAATGACTAAATATAACTTTGAAATGTGAATCCTGGAACGGTGATTTAATTCATTTTATCTTTTTTTTTAAACAGATTTTATCTTGCTTTGTTAATGAATTTTATCTTGCTTTGTTAACAAATTTTTAAATGATGGAACCTGTGGGGTGCAAGAATTTTATTTTAGCATCTTTGGAAGTGCTCTAATTGAATGTGTCCAAATAATTTAATATTTTAGCCTTGAAGAAATAATCATTTGGATATTTTAATTACTTCAAAACCTAACTTTAAATGCAGAAAAATATAACCCTCCTAGGGTTTTGAGTGCTTGATGGAACTTAAAGAAAATAAAGTGGAAAATAAATAAAAACAAAATCTAAGGTTAGAGGAAAAAAATGATAAAAATATGAAATAAGATGAAAATAAAGTGCGAAAAAATGATCAAAGTGAGCTACTGTAAATTAATCCCTCCTATTTTGCAGAAAATGGAATATCATTAATACTAAAACAAAACCAAGTTAGACCTGCATCCACATAATCTAAATCCGGTTAAGTGCAAGAGTTTGAGGAAAAGTATGTATCAAAAATATTAAATAATGCTACCATATCCATGCATAAAACACCATTGAATAAACTCAATACATGTGTGAGAAAGATATGCAATAAAAGTAAGTGTTCAAAACCTTCTTTGGTTGCATACAAGGTGAGAAAAATTGTTTGCAGTAGCTTCCAAAACCTTCCAATCCTCTTCACGCCTTTTGCTCCAAAAATAATCTCGCCCTTTTCCTATGTATTTCAAAGGTATTTAAAATTTTATAAGAAAACTCTTCATTTCTCTTTTCCAACTCTTGGTTTTCACCTCTCATCCTCTTCCTCTTTGACTTGTAACTGCCCTAATGATGCAGGAGCATCCAGTGGTGTAAGAGTGATCTTGCATCACCAAAAATTGCAATTATTTAATTTTGTTATAAATTTGATCTAGTTGTTTATATGATGGATAAATAGACCCAACACCGAAATAATCGTACCAATATCCTGAGCGGTTTGAGAGATATGTAAATTTTAATGTCTCCTACCCTGTCAAAACTAGTGAAAATTCCTGCTAGTAAAAACTAGTAAAACTTGGAGGTGAATTTTGAAGGTCTTAGAGGCCAAATTTGAGGATTTTAAATTAGATGTAGGACTTAATTAAGTCCTACCCTGCTTAGTTCATCTCATGCCCTTTCCAAAAATATGCTATAATCATCAATCAGGGCAACGAGCGCAAAGTTATGACCCTGGAAAGTTTGCCTCCAAATTTCAAATTTTAAATGCATTGTTTTAGGCGGGAAAAGGGGAAAACAGGGTATTAGAGGGAAATTTTGAAATTTTAAAAAGGATCTTTCTTTTGTAACCTCTTTTTGGGATGAAAGTAATGAAAATGCTTGCTTCTTTTGACATGATCAAAGGAAAAACACTTGTGTAGTGTTTATTTGTTAATGCAACTCTACTTCAAGTGGTATCAGAGCAGGAGTTCCTAAGTGTGTAAATAGATTACCGGATGTGAGGCAGTTTACACCAAGATTTGTGGTTAGGGTCTATGAGAAACAAAGAGCAGAATGCCTCCACGAAGAAACCATGGTGGTGGGAGAAATTTGGTGCCAGAAGAATATTTTAGAGCCTTGCAGAGGTAAGTTCAAGATCTGCAAGAGGAGCTACGTAGAGGCTTTGAGCCAAGGAGAGAAGATGGGAGTGAAGATGAAGCTAAAGAAGAAGAAGACCAATTTGAGGAAGAAGAAGAGGTAGTAGATCCTACACAAGCCAAACTGTATAAGGCCATATCCCAGATTAGAAAGAGACCAAAATTTGATGTCTACGTATTCTGGAAATATCAACCTAGAAGAGTTGATTAACTAGATCAATGACAGAGGAATACTTCGAGTATGAGGAGGTAGAAGATCCTGAAAGGGTCATATTTTCTAAGACTAATTTGAAGGGCCATGCTATCATATGGTGGAAGGGAGTGCATCTAGACAGAAACAAAAGAGGAAAAGAAAGGATAACAATGTGGGAGCAGATGGTGGAGAATTTGAAGAGACAGTTCATTTCGGCTGACTATGAGTTGGATTTGCTAAAGAAAATGCAGGGTTTGAAGCAATCGAGCAAGTCTATCAAGGAATACACAGAGGAGTTATACAAAATTTTAATCAGAACTGACCATTCTGAGGCCAACAATGTGAAGGCAGCCCATTATATTAATGGGTTAAGAGCAAGTATTCAAGAGGAGTTAAGTTTGGTCAGGATGACCACCATAGAGGATGCTTACCAGTTTTCCTTGAGGGTTGAAGAGAAGTTGATAGAAGGTTTGAGAGCAAGAAAAGAGGAAGAGGTCTTGGTGGAAGAACTAGTGGGAGAACAAATGGGGAGAAAAATGAAGATCAAAAGAAGAATGGAGAAGCCAGTAGTAGTCAGGACCAAAAGGGAGATAATGCTTACCGCCCCGTGATCAGAATAATGGTTACCAAAGAGGAAGAGGAAGATCTGGATGAGGACCTACAAGAGGAGGGTTTTGTGGAACCTATTTAAACTGTGGGGAAGAAGGACATCGAGCATACGAGTGTCCACAACACCAAGAGAGGACAAATAAGAGGCTCGAAGGTAATGCTCGAGTTGTTGTTGTAGATTAATGTGTTGAATCTGAGCACTCTGAAGAAGTAGAAAGAGGAGAAGTTTTGATCACAAGGAGAGCCTTGTTGAATGAGGAGAGAGATCCATATCAGAGGAAGAGCTTATTTCACACAAGGTGTAAATGTGCAGGTAAGGTCTGTAATATTATCATAGATAATGGTAGCACAAATAACCTAGTTTCAGAAGGAATGGTTACCAAACTGCAGTTAGAGAGGAAGAGACACCCACATCCATATCGGATTGCATGGTTCCAAAAGGACCATAGGGCTTTGGTCAGTGAGCAATTGCTTGGTAAAATTTAATATTGGGAATTACCGTGATGAGGTCTTATGTGACATCCTGCCTATGGATGCTTGTCATTTGCTGTTGGGAAGGTTATGGCAGTTTGATCGACATGCAATACACGATGGGCATGCCAACACTTACTCCCTGACAAAGGATGGAGTGCACCATAAGCTGAAACCCCTGAAGGAGGTGGATGAAAATATATGTAGTAGTGCCAGAATTTGTTTAGTTGAAGGGAGGAAGTTTTTGGATGGTTTTAAGCATGAGCATATATGCTATGCATCAATTCCTAGAGTTAGGAAAGAAGAATGCAAAGATACCCCAGTAGAATTATCAAGTCTGTTAGAAGAATTTCTAGATATTATATCAGATAATGTGCCTGAGGTTTTGCTACCAGTGAGGAATATCAGTCACCATATAGATTTGGTATCGAGAGCTAGTTTTCCCAATAAGGCAGCCCATAGAATGACTCACGTAGAAAGTGAGGAGCTAAACAGACAAGTCCAAGATTTAATGAAAAGGGACTAACTCGGGAGATCTTGAGTCCATGTGCAATACCTGTAGTACTAGCACCAAAGAAAGATAGGGATTGGAGGATGTGTACAGACTCCTGAGCCATTAACAAAATCATCAACAAATACAAATTTTCATTGCCAAGGATAGATGACATTATGGACTGTGTGAGTGGAGCCAAGTACTTCACCAAAATTGACCTAAAGAGTGGGTACCATCAGATTCGTAATAGATAAGGGGATGAGTGGAAGACAGCCTTCAAGACCAGAGAGGGTTTGTATGAGTGGTTGGTCATACCATTTGGGCTAACTAATGCACCAAGCACATTCATGCGACTGATGAATGAGGTATTGAAGGAGTTTTTAGGGAAATTTGTCATTGTCTATTTGGATGACATTTTAATATTTAGCAAGACCCTGGAAGAGCACTTGATGTATATCATAAGAGTTTTTGAGAAATTGAGGGAGGAGTAGTTGCTAATTAATTTGAATAAGTGTAGTTTCATGAAGAAGGAGTTGGTGTATCTTGGATTCGTCATCTTATCTGAAGGTCTAAAAATGGACCCAAAAAAGGTGAGGGCTATCATTGAATGGCTTATCCCAAGGAGCATAACTGAGGTAAGATCATTTCATGGTCTAGCAAGCTTTTACAGAAAAATTATTAGAAATTTTAACAGCATTTGTGCACCCCTAATAGAAACAATGAGAAGGGATAAGAAAGAATTTAAGTGGACCTTAAGAGCAAATAAGAGCTTTGATATATTGAATAAGGTCACAGAGCAACTTGTTTTGGCACTTCCAGATTTTAATAATGTATTTCAGGTAGATTGTGATGCTAGTGGTAGTACCATAGGAGTTGTGTTGATTCAAGAAGGTAAACATGATGCCTATTTTAGTGAGAAGCTTAATTATGCTAGGAAGAAGTATTATGTATATGATCAAGATTTTTATGCTATAATTTAGTCTTTGAAGAAATGGAGGCACGATTTTTTTCCATAAGAGTTTGTTTTGTATACTGATCATCAAGCCTTACAGTATATTAATAGCCAAAGGAAGCTAAATCAGAAGCACTTGAAGTGGGTTGAGTTTTTGTAAAGTTATACCTTTGTGTTGAAGCATAGGAGTGGGAATTCAAACAGAGTTGCATATGCATTAAGTAGGAGGTAGAACTTGTTTACAAAAATGAAGGTGGAGGTTATAGGGTTTGATGATCTAAAGAGTTTGTACCCTGAAGATCCTGACTAAGTGGTTAGATTTTCTAATCCAAGATGGAATTTTGTTCAGAGGAAACCAATTATGCATTCCAAGGAGTTCAATGAGGGAGAATCTGGTCAAGGAGAAGCATAGTGGAGGGTTGGCTGGACACTTTGGTTAGGATAAGACCATTGCTCTTGTTAGTAAGAATTACTATTGGCCACAGTTGTAGCAAGATATGAAGAGATTTGTACAAAGTTGCAGAGTATGCCAGATGGCCAAGGGTGTGAGACAGAACACTGGATTATATCATCCATTACTTGTACCAGAGAGACCATGGGAGGACATCAACATGGATTTTGTTCTTGGCCTACCAAGGACACAGAGGAGGAATGACTTCATATTTGTGGTGGTTGATAGGTTTTCAAATATGGCACATTTCATTCCCTACCATAAAACTAATGATGCAGTTCATGTTGCAGGGTTGTTTTTCAAAGAGGTGGTATGACTTCATGGTCTACCAAAGAGTATAGTTTCCAATAGAGACACCAAGTTTATTGGGTCTTTCTGGAGAACCTTGTGGAAGAAGTTGAAGATAGATTTGAAATTCAGTTCTGCATACCACCCGTAGTCTAATGGGCAAACAGAAGTTATGAATAGAATTTTGGTTAATCTACTAAGATGCTTAGTAGGAGATAAGCCCAAGGGGTGGGACTTGGTTTTGCCATAGGCAGAATTTGCATACAATAATCCTATCAATAGGAGTACTAATAAATACCCGTTCTAGATTGTGTATGGGAGCAACCCAAGGAATGCTTCTGAGTTGAGAAATATGGACAGAGGAGAAAAGAGCAGTGCTGAGGCTAAGGATTTTGTAGAGCACCTGAATAGTTTGCATGAGGAAGTGAAGAAGCATATTACTAAGATGAATATTCAGTACAAGATAAGGGCAGACCAGAAGCAACGATTTAAGGAATTCGAAGTGGGAGATGAAGTTATGGTCCATCTGAGAAAAGAAAGGTTTCCTGCTAAAACCTATAACAAACTAAAAATGAAGAAGTTTGGACCTTGCAGAATCATAGAAAAATAGAATTCAAGCAATGCATATGAAGTGGAATTTCCAAGTGGCCTTAACATATCCCCTATTTTTAACATTTTAGATTTTGCAGAATACCATGAAGGAGACAATGGTAAGGGACCAGTAGCATAATTGTGGAATATTCTAGCATCTACTCCAGAGAAGGAAGAGAGAAGAAATTCTAGATACCCACATCGAAAAAAGTACCAAAAACAGGCAGTATGCAGAATACTTGATTAAGCGGAAGGGTAGGCATGTTGAAGATTCATCTTGGTTGTTGAATACTAAGGTTGAATGCCTTGGTTTTCTTTCAACAACTGAGAAGTGAAGGTCACTTCTCAAATTACCTTGGGTGTCTGATGTAGGAGCATCCAGTGGTGTAAGTGTGATCTTGCATCACCCAAAATTGTAATTGTTTAATTTTAGTATAAATTTGGTCTAGTTGTTTAGAGGATGGATAAATAGACCCAGCACCGAAATAATCGTCCCAATATCCTGAGCGGTTTAGAAAAATGTAAATTTTAATGTCTCCTACCCTGTCAAAACTAGTGAAAATTCTTGCTAGTAAAACTAGTAAAACTTGGAGGTGAATTTTGAAGGTCTCAGAGACTGAATTTTAGGATTCTAAATTAGATGCAAGACTTAGCAAAGTCCTATCCCGCTTATTTTGCCTCATGCCCTTTTCAAAAACATGCTATAATATTCAATCAGGGAAACGAGCGCGAAGTTATGACCCTAGGAAGTTTGCCTCCGAAATTCAAATTTCAAATGCATTGTTTTAGGTGGGAAAAGGGGAAAACATGGTATTAGAGGGAAATTTCGAAATTGTAAAAAGGCTCTTTCTTTTGTAACCTCTTTTTGGGATGAAATTAATGAAAATGCTTGCTTCTTTTGACATGATCAAAGGAAAAATACTTGTGTAGTGTTTGTTTGTTAATGCAACTCTGCTTCACCTAATGTCCTTCAATAACGCTCACCCTTATTTTACCTCCATTAATGTTTCTTAGTGTTACAACCGTTTTGTCTACATCTGGCATTTATTCTCTTTCATTTTAAAAAGGGAATCCCTATCAAATTGGACCGTTATTAACAAAAATACTTGGGTTCTCATAAACTAAATACCCACATTATTTCCAAACAAAGAAAATAATGATTAACAATTTCCTCGATCGCTAGAACAAAAACTTACACCCGACATTCTTACACCTCCTTGTCACTCGAAATTTGAAATGAGCTGCATCATGGGAGATTTCGATGCTCTGAGAGAGAATCTTGCCGTCACTCCTTTATGCTTATAATACTTGGCAGCATTACACCGGTGAAGTAAACTCTAAATTTTGGAGTTTTTATCAATCCCATGATCTATCCCATCTGTAATGCTAACAATATCATTTGTGACCATCAAAACCAAATCCGAAAATGAGATAATTTACAAAAATATCATCATCAACGAATGCACATTAGTTCCATGATTAAACTTTGAAGGGTGTGATAGTATGTGTAAATATCAAATTTCCATTGATGTTGTCGGTGTCTAATCACTTTCATCCAAAACAATGCAATCCTCTTATTCTTTTCTTATTTTACCATCTTCATCATCATCCGTTGGAAGGAGACATACGGCCAAAACCTTGTTCACCTTTGGTTGCTTCTTCTTCTTAGACACATTGTCCATCCTTTGCCTTCTAATGTGACAAATTTAATACTCCTCCAATAGTTCCAATATCACAGATTACCGCTTGTTTGTTGTATTGGTTAATTCTCACTAGGCAATTTATACTATCATTTTCAATTTCATTTTTACTATATCAGGCCTCCAAAATCTTGCACACCTATTTTTCTATGGTAATCACTTTTTGTGTAATAATATTGTTCTCACGTAGATGCCAAGTGATCTCAAATAGGACCCTCTGGTATTCTCTTCTTGCCATGTCCGGGTGCAGAGGCAAAATACTTGTGCATGACACGAGAAGGTAAGCATACCTTGAGCTATGTTGTTGAATTCGGTTTTACCAGTATTTATCTCCAAACCATTTCTCAAGCATACAACACAAACACAACATTTTTTATGAGCTTGGCCTTATAACGATCAATGCACCCCGAATGATGTGAAATACATGTGCAGGCCAGCGAAACCATGCTCTAGTTGAATACAATTATCCTGCACGATTGAAAGACCTCTAGAAAATCTGCTATAGACCCAAGAATGATTTTTGTTCATTGTGATAAATATACAGCAGGCCTGCGTATGGTCATATATCAACTGGTTTATCAATAGCATATCCATCTCTATTTTTCCTCATGATCTGCACCATTCCCTTCACCTCATGGGCAGGTCCATTAAATTTATTTTATGGCCATCACCTTTCTGAATTGGTGAAATAAACAACACCACGATCATGACGATCATCCTCATAGTGCTTACATTTCTACTGAGGTTAACATGTTTTCTTTATCAATTTTAGATTGTTTGGCAATGTAGGGTGCAACATTCTAAACAACGACAAAGGCTTCAACACCTTTCCATTATCCACGATTCACGGCCCAACACCTTATCAGCTTCACATATCAAAATGGGTCTACCAACTATCCGGTGCATACACCTCTGGCATGATGCAACTTGAAAGGCTTCTCCAGTAATGTCGTGTTAAAGAAAATAATTTCGTTTGGAACATGATATACAATGCCAAAACTTCATTCCCATATGCATCTGGCGGTAGTGAGATGGGATTTATCATCCAAAACCCGCATTAACCTGTATGACAAGTTGTTCATGTGCAAAATCTCACGTGCCCGCTCATTAGTGTTTGCCATACGGTAGTGCCTTGGAGTTCGGGTCCATTGACCGCATTGCGCATTGGTTCGGCTAGACCTTCACCTTGAAAATTGTGCCACATATCACCAATAGGTGCCTTAAAATTTGCGCCACCCATTTGAACCCTGCAGACATTAAAACAACACCTTTTAAATTAATTTTATATATTTAAATTGATTTTATTTTCAAAACCTAAAACTAACCATTTTAAAACAATTAAAACTATAAAACTAAAATTTCACTAAAACTAAATCTAAAACTAACCATTTTAAAACAATTAAAACTATAAACTAAAATTTTACTAAAACTAAAGACTAAAGGAAGCATTGATGGCTTCATTTCCATTCACTTATATATATATATATATATATATATATATATATATATATATATATATATATATATTTTTTTTTTTTTTTTTTTTCTCTTTTTTTATTTATATATGTTTTTTTTCTTTTTTCTTTTTCTTTTTTCTCTCTTTATATATTTATATATATATATATATATATCCCTAATATAAAAGGAACATTAGAGTGTAATGAAAATAATAAAAATAAAACACCTATTTTTTTGTTTTATTTTATTCATTTTTTATTTTTTTATTATTATCTTTTCTTTGCTTTTATTTTCACTTTATTATATATTTTCATTGATCCCTGGATAATCACTGAACTGGATTCGAGGATGATTCGACATGAAAGTTTGAACCAAGGATTATACAACCCCAAAAGGCCACTAGACAACTCTTAAGGACATAAGTAATATGGGCTCAACATGAAATGATGTTATTGGCAAATTTACAAGGTCAATCGTTGATTACAAAAATTTCCAATGCTAAAACCATGTTAAAATCAACGAATCATTCAATGTAAACCCAAATTTTTTCATTAATCCTCAAAAAATTTGGTGGGTCCCCAAAATTGGGGTATGTTGTGTGACAATCACAACACATTGACCTATTGTAGCAAAGTCTTAAAAGGGTGTATACTTCAATACTGTTTTGCTTATGTGAAGTTGATGCTTTTAGTCAATATCCTAGGCTCTTGTCTTAGCAAAATTTTGATAAAATTACAACAAAATCACAATCCAACTTGATCTGCAAGGACTTATGAATGTGGGTAAGCACATTCACCCACATTATTGGCACCTCTTGGGGAAATTTTTTGTAAAAATAAAGAACCTAGAGGACCTTATCTATTGGGCGCAAAGTAAAAATCGATAAGATAGAAGATGTGAAGAAGGTAAATGTTGGAGATTTGAGATGACATAAATTTTACAGTTGGAACAAAGGCCTTAATGCATGTGTTGGAAGATACCTCTAGCTAAGCCCCATCCCATTTTCAAACAAAATATGGAGGAAAAGTACCAAAAGTAGCAAGGAACAATAAAAATATTCTGGGTGAAGTGAAATAGGAAGTGGAGATTATGATGAGTAGAGAAGGTGACAGTTTAGGGAACCATGGATGATGGAAGGTGAACAAAACAAAGAAGAGTATATAAAAAAAGTAAGTTGAAGCAAAAAGAGGAGGGAAATATAAGAAGAGGAAGAAAAAAGAAGAGGTATGGAGATACCTAGCTAGAAGTACCTCCAGCAAAACTAGACCCTCTATGAGCATAGTTCTCCACAATCGAAAGTTGCTTTAGTCCAAGACGGCAAGTTGCCTTAGGTAAATATTCCAAGCACTTGAGAATAGAGTTCTCTCACTGCTTTCTATTGCTTTATTCTTTGTAAAATTATGTAGGTACTTTTCCTTAGAATGGCAAATATTTTTACAATGTCCTAGTGCTACTAATATATGCATGGTTGCTTAGATAGAATCAATCCAGACAAAGGCTCTAGTGCCAAAGAAAACTTTCATGTGTAATCCTTGACTTGCATATTCTTTTATAGCCTTCATAAATGGTGGTGACATTTGGATTCTTAATTAGACTCAATATTTTCCAAAGTTGACATTGCCAAACATAAATTATGCTTCATGTGAGTACCTTGTGTTTACTTTCATCAAGGTACTAAGGTGTCATATTATGTGCTTCATACATCCTTCTCTTGTGCTTGTGTATTATATTCACTAGTCTCTTGATCAACTAGAGCACTTTCTATTACTTTTAAAATAACTCATATAGCCTATTTATTATGCTTACAAAGTAAGAAAGAAGTAAGAGAGGGGTTGGAAGGTGAGGAGAAGTTAGGAAATTTTTGGGATAGAAAGGATGAGGAATGAACAAGAGTGGGTCTTAAATGATTAAATGGGAATGGGTAGAAGGGTAGAACTATAGAAAAAAATGACATTAGTGGTCCCCCCACTTTTTCTATATCCTCACCAGTATTGGACAACTTGACCATGACATAAGGATTATCCGTTAAGGCCCATAACACTTAAAGTGGGATGCCAATTCTCTAACCCTACATAAGTCCATATATATAGGATTATTCTGGTGTGATACCTTGGTGCTTAGTTACCATCATATTTTTTGTCTAACTAAGGTCATTACCACTGAACTGGTAATGATCATGATCACTCTTGCCTCACCGTAAGGTGCCACCACTATACTGTCTTGTGAATGATCCAGTGGATTTTCCCATACCAATCCATAATTTATATTTCTAGACCTCACCACTAGGAATACATCCAAGACTCACTACTTAGGACTTGTCTAAGCCTCACCACTATGGACTATCCAAAAGCCTCAATGCTTTGGGCCACCCAAGCCTCACCGTTTAGGGTGTAATATTCACAAATACCTGGTTATTGCCTCACCATAACTCAACTAGAAATTGGGGTACTTCTTGACTTAAGGGTTTGCTAATTGATGAGGCAGAACATTGCCTCATACAAAGACTGCTTTTGATAACTTTTTAAACTATTTGGAACCACTTATGATATGATTTTGTACTAATTTTAGTGATACTATGCATTATATGATGATGTTTGCATATTGGAATGATAAAGTGCATATGACCTGTTTTGACTGTTTATCTATGTTTTATAATTTGTTTCAGTTGTATTATTTAGTATATTTTGCATTAAGTTAATGTTGTAATATTAAGGTGCTGCTATCTATTTGGTTTTGTGCTTCTTTCATAAGCTTTCCCCACCGTTTAACCATTTTAAATAACCAAAAGGTGCCAAAACTTTGTCAACAGTTTGACTATGCAGAAAATAGGAACTTTTCCATACAAATTCCAGCCAATTGTACATATACAACATGGCTTGGAATTTGTCCACTCCAACTCATGCAAAATATGGAATCAGTCTTCTGGGCACTTATGGAGACTATTTCCACCGTCACAACTATTCTCATGCACTTCTAGAGCATGAATTAATATAAACTCTGTTCTGTTGCCTGATATTCCGGAGCAGCTCTAAAATAAGCGTAGAAGACATAAATTTGGTCAAATGCATCTTTAATTGCAGTAAAAGGGAGGTAAACGATGGTTGCAACTATTCTAGGGATATCCCTATCCTTTCCAACACCTGTCCCTCACCAGATAAAGCCAACAATTGGAATGGATAAGGTTTAATGGATCAGATCCCTACATTTTTGGGAAACATAGTCCTACAACAGTTGTAACAGTCCTATATTGAAGCACCAAACCTTATCACTATTGTACCTTGCTTGTATAAATAAAATGCTCCCATTTGGTTGAGCATATAGGAGAATATAGGATAAGAGGATATAGGTGCTAGGAGATAGAGCAGTCTAAGTGTTGTAATTGTGTACTACAACAGATCAGTAGTCTGCAGAACTTCCCTTGCACTGTTGATATGCTGATAATGAAATAAAGGTGCAATATTTGTCATTCATGTTTGCTTCTGAGTTTAGTGTGAGGATTTGATAGTGTAGAGCAAGTACTCTTCCCCTCTTTTGGTTCAGGAAGCAAGGGCCACTTCCAAGGCCAGAAGAGGGATTATTCCTACCAGAGTTCTGCTAATTTCTTGTTGTAGTAGGTCAGTAGGAATCTGATAGCTTTTTGCATAGTTAATATTGAATTAAAATTCATCTAGCATGTGGCACATGAATGCATTATAGTTAAGTCATCTAGAATAGATTTTATAGCATAACATTTTCTGTTTCAGCTTCAGCATTTCTAGTCTGTATTTCCAGTTTGCATAGAATTTCTTGTTAATTCAGTTTGCTACAGATTTGCAATATTTGCTTACCAACCTTTGAATTTCATCATTGTCTTAGGTTTCATTTTCTGTAGGTGTGAAGTTTCAATTCTGAAAAGTTTCATTGTTGTTATAGTTAATTCTGTGATTTCAATTTTGTTATTTTAAATTCTGTCAATTAAATTCTGTCATTTTCAATTTTGCAATAGTTCAGATTTGCTTTTCCTACAACTGTGTGAATTTCAATTATGCAAGGATAAGTAGGCACTCAGTTTTAGTTTCTAGGAGATTAAAAGGGACACCTGACACCCCCAAAACACTAACTGTTCCATGAATAAGGCCATGATCTAGATGAACTAAAAATCAGTCTGTTAACCCCTGCTTTCGTATATAGCCTTGGACACCGCCCTGGATTGACACATAATGATTAAATGATGAAGAGTTGATGACACTCATCATTTTTGGCATCGTTTTCGGGGATACTTAGGTGTTGTTAGGAGAGGTCTAGCAGTCCAAAAACTGTCTTGTTTTAGGAAATAGTTTTTGGAAACCTGAGGTTTAGTTTATTTAGTAAATAGGCATGAATGCATAGGCCAAGAGATGAAAGAGGAAGGTTTATCAGAACCGGCTCTTTTCCACCAAGGCGTTCTTCATGATCAGGTGAAGATCTACCTGTGTATGAACTTCCTGAAAGACTTAAAAGAGAATCATCTTCTTCATCAACTAAAATTGTAGGATCTTTGCAAGAAGAGCTCTTAGAGGCACTTGCTTCTAGACATACCCATAGGGCTGATCCATCTGAACCAGTTGAACAAATTAAAGCTGAGGAAGCACCTATGGCAGAACAAGGAGAACATGATAGGGATATTGTTGGTCATGATGCTGACAATCCTCCTGTTAGAACTTTTGAATACCCTATTCATCTGAATCCTACTCAGAATGCTCCTATGAAAATAATTTCACCCTCAGTATTGCCAATATTTAGGGGAGTTGTTTCTGAAGATCCTGATCAATTTCTGTTTGAATTCAAGGTCCTGTGTCAGACTTATGACTATGTCAATGATAACCAGAAACTGAAGTTATTTCCCTCTACACTCAAAGATGCAACCTTACGATGGTTTATGAGCCTTGAACCAGATTCAATCCGCACTTGGGATCAAATGGAAACTGCATTTTTGGATAAGTATCAGGAGTATTGTAGAGTGAGAAATAGGAAGGATGAGTTATTTCGGATAAGACAAGAAGAGGATGAAAACTTAGAGGATTATCTTGATAGATTTACCTTTATCCAAAAGAGATGTGGTCCTGTGGAAACTGACTTATTAAAAACTATATTTCTGAGAGGTTTGTAGGATGATTCTAGAGAAGTATTAGACTTAATGGGAAAAGGAGATATAAACCAACTTGATATTAATGATATTGTAGAGTTGTGCAAAAATTATTCCCGCACTAGGCAAAGAAGAAGGAAAAGGAATCCTGGTAATACTGATATAAAATATTTGATGGAGGAAATGGCTAATATGAAAACTGATATACTTGTTCAACTAAACACTGCTTTAGGAGAAAGGAATACAAGAGCCAATTCTTCACCACCCCTGTCTATCTATTGTCCTAGGTGCAAAAATAAGCATGCTCTACAAGATTGTCCTTTGGACAAGACTTCAATTTCAGCAATTTGTGGCATTTTCTCAAAGGAGCATAAAACTGATAAATGTCACCTTTTGCCCCATCTTCGGAGTGTTTTAGAAAACCAAGTTGAAGAACTTCATGCTATTGGGCAAAGGCCAGGAGGCAACTTCATACAAAACCAAAATGCCCCTCGCTTTTCTTCAAATTGGGGATAAAATCCTTGGAATATGCCATGGGCATATACCGAACCTCCTCCCCAAACTTGGAATCAATCTTGGGCAGCCCCTCAAGATTGGTCACATTCTGGTTGGAATCAGCCATGGCATTCAGTTAATCCATCTTGGGTACCAAATCAGTCAGGGCAAATATGGGGGCCACAATACCCATCCTATCAAGGGCAGTAGAGGTATCAATCACCAAATCAACACTTGTTGCTAGCCCCTAATCAAAAATTTTAGGGAAGAGTTCAACCACAACAAACATAACCAGTTAAGCAACCTCCACTTCCAGCTCAGCCTATGGCTAACCCCAATAACAATAGACAAGCAACCCCTATTTATGGAGTTGAGTCTGAAGAGACTACTGTAGTCCATGTCCTTGACTGTAGTAACATCCAGTTACATTCAGGGAAGGTTTTACCTGACCCTGCACCACCCACTATTGAAGAAATTGATGGAAAGCAAGAATTTTCAAGTCCAAAAAAACCACAAACAGAGCAAAAAGAAGAAAAAATAGAAAGTTTACAAGGAAAAATTGAACCTGCCTCGGTAGACCTACCGTATCCTGAAAGGTTTGACCACACTATCACTGCTCCTGAATCAGAATTAATCATAGAATTGAGGAAAATGTCTATCTCACTCCCTTTGTTGTAGGCAATAAAGGATGTACCTCTGATTAGGAAAACCATTCAGGAGTTGTGTATTAGGAAACCTGGCAGGAAGAAGAAAGCCTTTCCTAAGACTGTACAAGTAGAAGGTAAGTTGGCTGACCTACTTTCTGGAAAACTAGTACCCCCTAAATATGGTGATCCAGGGAGTCCAGTAGTTACAATTACTGTTGGGTTAGTTCAAATTCCAAATGTACTTATCGATTTAGGAGCTGCAATCAACGTGATGACTAAGGAAACCATGCAAAAATTGCAGCTCAATAACCTTAGTCCTACTACCACAGTTTTGGAAATGGCAGATAGGTCAGTGGCTAAACCAGAAGGAATTCTGGAGGATGTTGCCATTGAAGTGTCTTCTTGGGAATACCCTATAGATTTCTTAGTGTTGCAGCCTAGAAACTCAGCTAATGGCTATCCTATTATTCTAGGATGACCTTGGCTTGCCACTACAACTGCATTTATAGACTGCAGGTCAGGTGAGATGACCATTTCAAATGGTGTAGACCTAAAAAATATTTCCTTGTATCCACCAGCCCAACCTTCAACCAAATTTTTTGGATAGATATGGTATCCTGAGTCTGATGAAGAACAGGAAACTATTGTCACCTTGGCCACCATTGTAGTAAAAGAACATATTGAAGAACTTAATTCACCAGAAAGAGAAATCTTTGAACATGAAACAATTTTGGTGAAAACATTGCAAGAAGAAGGCCTTAGGGATGATCAAATTCTTGTCCATCATTTGTTATGGAAATATGAAGAACAAACTGCTGAACATCTGTCATCTATTCCACTACAAGAAAGCTCCTTCACATTGCCACATGGATGGCATCATCATCTTCTGACTTCTTTCACCTGTCCTATGCAAATGATCCCATCAGGTATCACATTTACACTAGAATCAAGAGTATTTCATACTCTGCAGCCACATCATTGTCCCTTAAATGCTTTAATCAAGTAAATATGAGGCTGTCAACTCTGTTTATCCAGGGATTAAGCAGATTGAGATACAACCAAGAAAATTTTTGAACATTAATAGTTGGTTGACTAATGAGCAAGAAGCCAAATTATTTGTTGTTTTACAGAGACATGTTCAAGATTTTGCTTGGAGTTATAAGGACATGACTGGCATTCACCCTGATGTGTGTACACATAGGATATACACTAAAGATGTCAAACCAGTAAGACAACCACAAAGGCGTCTGAATCCCGCTCTGAAGGATATTGTTAAGGAAGAAATCAAAAAACTATTGGATGTAGGATTCATTTATCCAATTTCAGATAGTAGGTGGGTTTCACCATTGGTCATTGTTCCAAAGAAAAATGGGAATATGAGAGTATGTGTGGACTACAGGGAATTGAATAAGGTCACACATAAAGATCACTTTCCATTACCATTTATAGACCAAGTGTTGGACACCCTTGCTTGGTAAGAAATTTTTCTTGTTTCCTTGATGGTTTTAGTGGTTATAATCAGATCCAAGTTGCACCAGAAGACCAGGAAAAGACAACTTTCACATGTCCTTGGGGAACATTTGCTTACAGAGTGTTACCCTTCGGTTTGTGCAATGCACCAACAACATTTCAGAGAGCTATTTTGGCTATCTTTTCTGATCTAACAAATGAAAGTGTAGAGATTTATATGGATGACTTCACAAGTGTTTGGAGATACATTTGAATATACTTTAGAACAACTTGAAAAAGTTTTAATACGTTGTGAAACATATCATTTGTCTCTGAATCTTGATAAATGTTTCTTGATGATGGAAGAAGGAATTGTTCTTGGACATCATATTTCTTCTTATGGAATTAAAGTTGATCCTAAAAAGGTAGAGGTCATCAAGAACCTTCCTCCTCCAAAAACTCAAACTGATGTCCGTAGTTTCTTAGGACATATTGGCTTTTATCGTAGATTTATTGCTAATTTCAGTACCATTGCTAATCCAATGTTCGCATTGTTAACAAAGGATTCTGAATTTGTTTGGTCTATTGGGTGTCAACAGTCCTTTGAAGTTTTAAAGGAAAAGTTAACAACTCCACCTGTATTGAGAGGTCCTAATTGGGAGTTACCCTTCCATATTCAAATTGATGCTTCCAATACTGCTATTGGAGCTGCATTAGGGCAGATTGAAGATGGACAACACTATGCCATATACTACATTAGTAAAAATTTGACTGGAGCTGAAAAGAATTATACCACAACTGAGAAGGAATTTTTAGCTATGGTGTATGCTATTAATAAATTCTGACACTATATCATAGGATATCCCATATTCATCCACACAGACCATGCTGCTATAAAGTATTTGATGAATAAACCCTTGGTTAGTGCACGAATTATTCGTTGGTTAATACTATTGCAGGAATTTGATATTACTATAGTCAATAAACCAGGGAAGTCTAATGTAGTGGCAGATTTCTTGTCAAGATTGTCAAATGCAGATACGGAGGAATTGGTTGAGGATGCATTTCCTTATGAGAAATTGTTTGCTATTTCTGTACAATCTCCATGGTTTGCAGATATAGCTAATTATTTAGCTACAGGGAAGATTCCTCTTCACTTTACTCCTAAACAAAAGAAATAGTTGATCAAGCAAAGTTCTTCTTTTGAATGGATAGGAGGTTTATTGTTTAAATGCAGTCCTGACCATGTTTTGCATAGGTGTGTTCGCAAGGATGAGGTATATGACATCCTACGAGCATGTCATGATGAACCTTCAGGAGGACACTATTCAATCAAGAGTACAATTCGAAAGATCTTGGGTACTAGTTATTACTGGCCATCTTTGCATAAAGATGTGAAAAGTTATGTTAGACATTGTGATGCATGCCAAAGGATGGGAAAACCTACCTTCACTAGTGAAATGCCATTACAACCTCAAGTAGGAACAGAACCATTTGAAAGGTGGGGGCTAGATTTTGTAGGACCCATTGATCCACCTTCCCAAGGGAAAGTGCATATCTTGGTATGTACTGATTATGTAACCAAGTGGGTAGAAGCCCATGCTTTTAAGCATGCTCGAGAAGAGAAAGTTGTTGATTTCTTGTATTCACAAATATTTCTATGATTTGGAGCCCCACACTCTATCACCACTGATCAGGGACCTCAGTTTACCTCAAAATTTGTTGAAGCCTTTACAAAGCTGTATGAAATCAAACACCAAAAATCCTCACCTTACCATCCGCAAGCCAATGGCCAAGTTGAAGTGACAAATAGGGAATTAGAGAGGATCTTAACCAAAACTGTAGCAGCCCATAGGAGGAATTGGGTGGAGAAGTTACCTGAAGCAATTTGGGCTTACAACACTACTTGGAAATCCACTACTGGATTCACACCATATGAATTGGTTTATGGTAAAAAGCCTCTTTTGCCTATTGAATTTGAGTTATTGACTCTTCGAACTGCTTTGGATGTAGGTATTGATTTGTCACAGGCACAAATGGACCGAATTCTGTAGCTCAATGCATTGGATGAGCTACGGAGGGATGCATTGCACCAGACTGAGATGATCCAGTCACAATGCAAGTTGTGGCATGATAGTCATATCCAACAACGGAAATTTCAACAAGGCGATTGGGCTTTGTTGTTTGACTCACGATATGAAGACTATCTTGGCAAGTTGCAGACTCGGTGGCTCGGACCTTATCAAGTTGAGGAGGTATTTGCAAATGGAGTTGTACGTCTTTCACCAATAGATGATTCAAGAAGGAAAATGGTGGTTAACGGTCATCGTCTTCGGATATATCACAAACCGTTAACCAAGGAGGAGTTTCTCAAGCAAGTAGGAAACTTGGATGTATCAGTATTGGAAGAAACCACTTCTTCCAATATGGACTCAATCAAGTGACATGAACCAAAATATATAAAAAAAAAATGAAAAAATAAAAATATATATATAAAAAATAATAATAATTTAGAATGTGAAAACCTCTTTGAGGCGCATCTGAATTGGGCTTACATGAAAATCAGTTTTTTCGGCATGTTTGCCTCACGGACCCACCACCATTCCATTCATTCTCACCATTGTTTCACTATTTACCATTCCATTCATTCTCACCATTGTTTCACTATTTACCATTCCATTCATTCTCACCTTGTTTCACTATTTTCAGATTGCTATTATCAGTAGAGGAGTCAGTTGAGAATCAGTAGAAACAACATTTGTATAGATAAAATGGTTTCTTCATGTATGTGCCTTTTTCTATTTTAATATTGTAAATATTTATTATGTAGTGTATGATATCCCTAGTTAGTATAAAGCATACATAAGGTCTGGTTCCAAAAAGTTATCAAGGTAGTCTAAGGCAGAAAAGGCTCTTCAAATGCTCTTGAAAGGTACTGCTCTGGAATGAACCTGCTGCACATAACAAGTTTTCGAATGAAGAAGCTTTAGAATTAGTTTCGGAATGAAAAGGGTATATGCTCTGGAATGGACTATGCAATAAAACCGATTGGAATGAATTAACAAAAAGGTTAATTCATTAATCTCTGGAATCACGTGGCTAAAAAGTCAAATAAATTAAAATTTTTGAAGGTTTTGCGCCAATTGGGTTGGAAATAGTATTTGGAACGCAGGTTTCAAATTCGAGTTCCAAAGAAAATATTTGAGGGGGCATGGAGTTTCAAAAATTATCGCATGTGACCAATATGGCACACAACTCAAAGCCTGTTGAAAAGGAGGACTCTCGTAAAAATTTAATTATCCCATATCACTCTTGGTAGCTATAATTATACGATGACATGCAGTAACATCCGATTGATGGTAACTTCTACATGCAATGAATTGCCACCACGTGCCAAGTTCACGTTACCTAGCATGTTTGGAAGTTATTCTGGCACTGCACTCATTTACTCTTCACCCTCGAGCATTACTCTTTATAGACTCAAGTATTCCAAAGCTGAGAAAAACCTGTAGTAAAATTTTTAGACCTAAGATACGCAGAACCCCAATCATTGATAATGGGAGGACAAAAGAATAAAATTGAGCCAGATAACATAGAATATTTGTAGAAATATGAGGAATGCATGCAAATTTTTACTGAAGGGGGATTTCTGCCCTTCTTGCGCAAGTTCGATGGGTATTCAGAAGGGTTGGCTGCTGAGTTCGCACGTACCTTCCGCAACAACCAAATTCATATCAGTGGCATGACCATCCAGGTAAGCCCTGAAATTCTCAGCCAGGTTATTGAATTACCATTGCATGGGGTTCAAATTGGAAAATCAAGGAAAAATACTTTAGTTGAACTTGTAAATCAGTTCAGGGGAAATGAGGATAGGCCCACTGAGTTTGTATTAAGTAATAATATCTGCAAGGGGGTCAAAAGAACAAGTTTATAGCCTCCTTGGGATGAAGTTGCAGTATGGGTCATTAGGTTTTTGACCTGCGATGGGCAATTCCCTGTCCTCTCAGGACATCATATGTGAATTTTAACCCATCTTCGTCATGACCGCTCAAACCCTGAACTGAAGGTAAATCTGCCTCTGTACCTATACCAGGAGCTGGTAAATATGGCCAAAAAGTACCAAGCAGGAAAAGGGTCTCCCAAACACCATGGCCTAATCAAGATGATATGCAGACATCACTTCAGGGGAAACCCTAGAAGCTTTGATAGGTTTTTTTATGCATGGAATGAGTTGATTGAGGAAGAGGCAGTTGAAAGCCCTGGATCTGAAGAAGAGGTAGAGGTTGAAGGACCTGAATCTGAAGCAAAAATAGAAATTGAAAGTTCTGAACATGAAATTGAAACTGAATCCTCTAAAAAAGAAATTCCCTCCTCACCACAGGGACCTCCATCCTCCAGGACAAGGAAGCAAAGAGAGAAACAGTCTAAGATTGATCCTGTAGGTAAGAGGAGGAAGGTTACATTTTCTGAAAATGTAACTATTTTTCCCACTCAGTCCATTGAGCAATTTGGAAGTTCAAGCAGGGAAGGGCAGATGGAGAAGGGAACACCTGAAGCAGACCCTACCCTAGGATTGACAAGCCCTATTTCACAATCTAAAAAGAAACAAAAGCAATCAGCTTCGGGATTGAGAAGGTCTTCAAGACTTCAGAAATCCACCAACATAGGTGATGTGGAAAAGGAAGAAGGAACTGCACATGTTGATACCCTATAGGTGAAAGAAACTATGGAGAAAGTTGAAGATATAAGTACCAAGGGCATGGATAGTGCAACAGATATGGCTATGCCTACAATGTCCCTCAATTACCCACTAGATTCAGAAGATAGAACCATAACAGAAGAAGCAGAGGGACACACCACTATTGCAGAAATGTCTGCACCACTTGTGGATTATCCAGATTCTGAGGAAGAATCTGAGGCAGCTGAAGAAGGAAAGAATGATTTGAGCACTAAAGAAGAAGAGGAAATGGACATCAGGACTCAGTTGCATGCAGCCAGGAGTGTAATTAAAACATAGACAGGATGGATTGAACAAAGTGAAGCTTCTTTGAAGGAAAAAGATGATATTATTGCTAAGTTATGGCAAGAGATAGAGGCTGTAAAGGCTAGACTCACACTTCTGGAGCAGCATCCTCCTCAGTCTGACTCTGGAGATGAATTAGCCAATATTCTGTTGAACTTGGCTGGTGATGCAGCCTTATCTAAGAGGAACTCACCAATTAGGGCAGCAATTGAAGAGGAAGAAGTTGCACAAGCACCACAACAAGTTGAAGATAGAACAAAGGATGAGCATCCAGGGACACAACAGATAACCGAATCAATAACACCTACAGAGGGAGAAATAATAGTACAAGAAGAGGTAATTCCACAGTCTCCTCAAAATCTTGTTAATTTGAATGCACCTAAGATTGAACTAGTAGAAATTGAAACACAGACAGAGCCCCCTGTAATTGAAAAGGTGGATGTAGGCATCCAAGTTAATGTCATTCCACAAATGCAACCAATAGTTAGGTCACCAAAAATAGTTACATTAGCAAAATATAATGAATATGTGGCATATTGGATGGCAAGATGTCATCAATTAGAAGGAAAGGTCTCATCATTACAGACCTTAACAAAAGAGCTAGAACAAAAAAATTAAAAATTGAAAAATTGAAGGAACAAGTGCAGGATGTATGCTAGATTGCAGAGTGTATGGTTCAGTGTCGAAGGCCAGCCAGATTCTATAGCTTAATGTTGAAAGAAAAATACCTCCATTGGCAAACAATGAGGATCACCTCTGGCCTCTCTCACAAATTGGAAACACCTAGTGAGTTTCTAGAAGCTTTTTGGCAAAATTCTGTAGAACACCAGAATTTGCTATGTGAATTGTTCCTGCATAATTTCTTTTTGCCAACCAAAGTTATCTTCCTTCCCCATGTCTTCACTGGTGATCTTCAGCTTAGGGCTTTTCAGTCTACACTCCAGAATCAAATATATTGGGAGTAAGAAAAGAAAACCAGCAAGGCCATGGAATTACAGGCAGTTTTGCTCATTAGGCCTGTTCACTTGAACCATAGGACCTCCACCAGTGAGCACTATACTCTAATGAGGGATGACAGAGTAAGAAAAATGTATCTAGGGAACTTGCAAAAATGCATAGATGGTTTTCAAACCTTCTGTGCAACATCTTTTGTTGATGCTTTATCAGCTTGCAAAAATAGGTGGGGAGAGTTACCTATATCACTGCAGAAGAGAGAACCCATCTCACCAAATAACCTGATGTGGTCTAGAAGAAGGGCAGAATGTATAATCCAGACCATATTTGAGGTAAAGGAGCAGTGGATAGGTCTCAGGTACAGGAATCCAACAATTATCATCCCTGTTCCATATTTCTTTGATAATGACCCTCAATCAGACGATCAATTCCAGGAGTGGCTCAGGGAAATCAAAGAGCACAAAGGATATTACAAAGTTGGAAGCAGACTATGGAAATATGTTGAACGCTATCTTGACATAGATCTTTGTGTTGTTGTAGCATAACATAATGCATGAGGACATGCATTACAATAGGTTGGGGGGAAATGATGAGGCAGAACATTGCCTCATACAAAGACTACTTTTGATAACTTTTTAAACTATTTGGAACCACTTATGATATGATTTTGTACTAATTTTAGTGATACTATGCATTATATGATGATGTTTGCATATTGGAATGATAAAGTACATATGACCTATTTTGACTATTTATCTATGTTTTATAATCTGTTTTAGTTGTATTATTTAGTATATTTTGTATTAATTTAATGTTGTAATATTAAGGTGTTGCTATCTATTTGGTTTTGTGCTTCTTTCATAAGCTTTCCCCACCGTTTAACCATTTTAAATAACCAAAAGGTGCCAAAACTTTGTCAACAGTTTGATTGTGCAAAAAATAGGAACTTTTCCATACAAATTCTAGCCAGTTGTACATATACAACATGGCTTGGAATTTGTCCACTCTAGCTCATGCAAAATATGGAATCAGTCTTCTGGGCACTTATGGAGACTATTTCCACCATCACAACTATTCTCATGCGCTTCTGGAGCATGAATTAATATAAACTCTGTTCTGCTGCCTGATATTTCGGAGCAGCTCCGAAATAAGCGTAGAAGACATAAATTTGGTCAAATGCATCTTTAATTGCAGTAAAAGGGAGGTAAACGGTGGTTGCAACTATTCTAGGGATATCCCTATCCTTTCCAACACCTGTCCCTCACTAGATAAAGCCAACATCTAGAATGGATAAGGTTTAATGGATCAGATCCCTACATTTTTGGGAAACATAGTCCTGCAATAGTTGTAACAGTCCTGTATTGAAGCACCAAACCTTATCACTGTTGTACCTTGCTTGTATAAATAAAATGCTCCCATTTGGTTGAGCATATAGGAGAATATAGGATAAGAGGATATAGGTGCTAGGAGATAGAGCAGTCCAAGTGTTGTAATTGTGTACTACAACAGATCAGTAGTCTGCAGAACTTCCCCTGCACTGCTGATATGCTGATAATGAAATAAAGGTGCAATATTTGTCATTCATGTTTGCTTCTGAGTTCAGTGTGAGGATTTGATAGTGTAGAGCAAGTACTCTTCCCCTCTTTTGGTTCAGGAAGCAAGGGCCACTTCCAGGCCCAGAAGAGGGATTATTCCTGCCAGAGTTCTGCTAATTTCTTGCTGCAACAGGTCAGTAGGAATCTGACAGCTTTTTGCATAGTTAATATTGAATTAAACTTCATCTAGCATGTGGCACATGAATGCATTATAGTTAAGTCATCTAGAATAGATTTTATAGCATAACATTTTCTGTTTCAACTTCAACATTTCTAGTCTGTATTTCCAGTTTGCATCAGAGAATTTCTTGTTAATTCAGTTTGCTACAGATTTGCAATATTTGCTTACCAACCTTTGAATTTCATCATTGTCTTAGGTTTCATTTTCTGCAGGTGTGAAGTTTCAATTCTGAAAAGTTTCATTGTTGTTATAGTTAATTCTGTGATTTCAATTTTGTTATTTTAAATTCTGTCAATTAAATTCTGTCATTTTCAATTCTGCAATAGTTCAGATTTGCTTTTCCTGCAACTGTGTGAATTTCAATTATGCAAGGATAAGTAGGCACTCAGTTTTAGTTTCTAGGAGATTAAAAGGGACACCTGACACCCCCAAAACACTAACTGTTCCATGAATAAGGCCATGATCTAGATGAACTAAAAATCAGTCTGTTAACCCCTGCTTTCGTATATAGCCTTGGACACCGCCCTGGATTGACACATAATGATTAAATGATGAAGAGTTGATGACACTCATCACTAATATGGATCTAGATGCATTCCCAATAATCTCTTCCCAACCCAAGAGCCTTAACAATTATCATATCTCTCTGGACTAAAATGATATATTGAAAACATAATTAAATTTAACATAACACATTGCTAAAGACTAGGAATTTAAATACTTAATCAATCACTAGAATTTAGCATTTTCTTTATTTACAATGAAAGGATAAAAATAACATGTAAGAAATCATAACTATAATCCATCAATAGATTCCAACATCCTTTCATAAACACATCCTTTCCAATTAGCAAATAACTAACTTTTTCCAATAGTATAAAAAATTACAATAAATAGTCTTTCCATTCATTGAGCAAGTCTCAAATAATATAATAGAATAATATCCATAAATATTTATTCCTTCTTCACAAACATGATACTCATAATAATCCTCATTCCAAGAATATTATATTTCAATCCTTTAAATACATAAATAATCTCTAGTCTCATCTTTTCCTCAAGGCCATCCACTTGACGGGTCATCTCCAACAAACATAGATTAAAAGTTTAGGGATCATGATAGCTCTTGAAATGCATATGCAAGCCTAACATGCACTATGTAAAAAGAACATACCACCATGCAAGAGCATACAATATGCAAGCAATACCATGCACAACATTGAGAGAATCCCATACTTCTCTCAAATATGGATTCCTTAGCTACTCTAGCCTTATCCATATTCAAAAATATTTCTCATTTCAAATTATATTCCAATACATTTTTTGAATAATAACTCCATTTATAATCCATAATAATATTGACCTTTGAACCCATGATAATATCAAACAGACAAAAGTCTACAATAATAATATTAATTCTTCCCTATAAAATTTAACTATTAATTAAATTATCCATATAAACAACCCATTATTCCATCAATAAAATGCAATAGTCCCTTCCTAGGTTTTACCCAATTATTTTGATAAATAAACACATTTACTTAATAAAAATAATATAATATCCTTCCATAAATATCTAAAGAAAACATTACATAAAATATATGTATATATAATCCATCGAAACCATAAAGCAAGTAATTCATTAAAGCTCTTCATTGAAAACATGCCAAGTTAATACCATAACTTTTATTTGACCAAAATAATGAAAATAACTTGCATTCCAAAATAACCTATGAATACCTTAAGGATTCCCAAAAAATCACTTACTAAAATTTCATTTAATCCAAACTTTAATTAAGATTATGCCAACTATCTCCAGCCTAACTTACTTCACTCACCCCTCAAACCAGATGTAAATTAAATAAAAGGTAAGGGGGATAATTAAGCCCTAAACTAATTTTATGTACACAGACACATGACTAAAATCTTCTAGAAGAAAAAAAAGAAAATACATAATAGCTTAATAACTCCTTCAAAACATCAATCAAAAAGGTGATTTCAAACACGTTGGACAGTTTTGCTGAAACAAAGAAGAATAGTAGATGTTCTGCTTACAAAGATGACATTAGAACACTCAAGGACGATCCCGAGGCCACCCAAACTAATCAAATATGGAAACAAACCCTATAGGGAAAACGTCTAGCAACGAGCATACATCTATTACAGAAGACATACATATTAGATCCTTAAACAAGGATATACATAAAAACAATCACTTTTCTTAGGGAGTTTTATTCAAAACAAATAAAGAGAATCACAATTATTAAACTCTAATAATAAGACACGCTCTTAAAACAACCAAAGATACATATAAGTCAGATTCAACTCATTGGCTACAATTCTTGTCCAAGAACTCTACTCCCAAAGCTTTAGCAGGCTACCACAATCTCGTAATACAAGACTAGATACAAAGTTCTAGTTTCATCTATCAGTGCAATGCTTCTGCTTAACCCTCTTATGTTACCTTCTCTTCCATTTTGATCTTTCTTACAAGGGATGTCGATATCATTTGTCATGTGAGGTATTTCAAGATTTCGGACGACATCTTTATATCTAAGTGTTACCAAAGACTAACATTCCCACCAATAATATTAAAAAAAACAACAACGCACTTCCACATCTCTTCCTTTTTTTATCTTCCTTACAAGGGATACCGATATCATTTTCTAGGTGAGGGATTTCAAGAGTCCCGATGACGTCTTGATATCTAAGCGTTACCAAAGACTAACGTTCCCACCAATAATATTCCAAAAACAACAAAGAACTTCCACATGTATATATGTATGTATATATATGTATGTCTGTGTGTATATATGTATGTGCATATATACATACATATATAACCATATATACATACATATATACATACATATGTGTATATATACATACATACATATATACATACATATATGTATATATACTACAATCAACACACGAACTAGAACTTCATTAATTCATACCATTATTGTATTTTAAATAACAATATTAACCTTAGTATTAATATACTAACATCCTTAGTTGCAAGCTTACTACAGTGGTAAGGGCTTTGGCTTATCTTTAAGAGGTCCAAGGTTCAAACCCCACTCAGTATGAGGGGATCATGACCCCTCATAAAAACATGTGTAAACTCATTGAAAAAATAAGTTGCAAGCTTACTAAGGCTTTGGCCTCTCTTTGAGAGATCCAAGATTTAAACCCCACTCAGTATGAAGGGATCGGGACCCCTCATAAAAACTTGTGTAAAATCATTGAAAAATATACTAATATCCTTAATAAGGTTTAATGAACACATTCCTTTTCTTTCAAATGCATCCTAATATGCACAAACTATATATATATATATATATATAGTTGGATAATAAGGGGATGTACTCGGGTCCCCCACCCTTGACAAATTACATCTCTCTTTTTTAGAGCTTGAGATTTTATAAATATATACACTTCGCATCTCAATTGAGATGCTATAGCTAGAAACGTGCATCATTTTACATAAAATGTTTGAATTCTTGATTTTTATTTTTTTGTATCTTTTCAAAATTTTGTATGAATACTATTAATCCATAATTTAGCATCTTTCTTGACATTTTCCTATAGAAGCCTTCACAATGCCAAAAATTCACCTCTACTATCTATGCCTTGCATCTTAGTAGAGTAATATTTCCAAAACATCGCACTATCATAGTCCACTTTATGGAATCTGGATTGCTAGTTTCCTTCCTGAAACACAAGTGCAACCATACAAATTATAATAAATAGTCTAAATGAAAACACATTATTGTTACAAAATAAATCAGAAACATTAAAGTAAATATTAATCATTAATTGATTAAGACAATCGACATTTTTTTTTAGCTTCAACTAAACTTCCTCTAACCATGGATAGGAGAATTTAACTTCATGATCCTCAATCAAAATCCCTCTATTGGCTAGATTATCTGCACATTTGTTTCCTTCCCTTAATATATGTGTAAACCTGATTTCTTCAAACTCTTTAGCAAGATCTTGAATTTCCATAATTATCTCTTGTATGTTCTATGAAGCCTTTGCTTTCCTCAAAATTATATTTATTACTATGAGAGAATCACCTTCCATCCATACTCTATTCCAATTCATTTTTTTACATATTTTTAACCCTTCTAACTACCCAAGCTTCAACTTCATTATTTGTCTTAAATCTAATATTGAAAGCATAATTAGATAAAATCTCTCCTCTATTATTTCTAATTATTCCTCCTCCTCCTGTTGGCCCTTGATTTCCTTTAGATACTCCATCAAAATTCAATTTAACCCACTCCACATCTGGTGGTTTCTACTTTATATTTTATCTTCTTTTTGCTTCTCTTGTATCCAACATCATAATTATATTTAATGACTTGATTCCATCTACCAAGGCTCTCTGCTTTCAAATTAGGGACTGGGTGAGTTGATAAGGTTGGTTTAGACTCCTCTATGGCTAAACATATCTTCTTTTTCATACCTCTAAACTGCTTTCCTTTCCTTTAAGTATTCTTCTATTCCTTTCTAGCCATATAGTCCAAAGTATTGTATCTTTTGATATATCCCATATTGTCTATAAAGCCTCACTTTTATTAGTGCTCTGGCGTTGCTTCAACCAATCTTCAATTATGCTATTCATCACCATGAATTTACCAAACATATTAATAATCCATTGCCATAGATTCCAAACTATTGAGCAATGTCCCAAGAGATGGTCTATACTCTCCTCCTCATTATAGGAAACACATTGAGAGGTGCCATGAAAACCCCTTTTCATAAGGTTATCCCAAGATAAAATTCTTTTATGACCTACTAGCCAAACAAAAATTTTGAATTTAGGAATGCTTGGGCTATCCCAAATATCTCTCCATATTCTAGTGACATTATTATTTTGTTTGTGTTGAACATTATATCCACTTCTTGTTGTGTATTCTCCTAAATTTGTCAACTCCAAAATTAATTTATTCTAGGCTCCCCTCGGAATAATCATAGTTGTTATCTTTCTACTCAATTGCCTCCTAGCATTAATGTATTGTATACTTGTAAAGAAATTTTCTTTCTATTTGTATCTTTCTTCTCGATCCTTTTACAAAATGTTTGAAACCCTATCACCATATTTATCTTGAAGCAGTCTCATCCAAGGTTTCAAAATTGGATCTAAATTGAGTGGTTTTTTATAACACCATGTATCCATCCAAATATAATTATTTTATCCATTTTCCACCACCCATCTTAAACCTGTAATCATAAGATCAATAGATTTTTTAAAACCATTCCAAAGATCAAAACCATTTGGTAGAGAGAATGTAATAAATATTAAACATGGGTTATTGGGATCAACATATTTTTTTTGTGGAAAACACCCTAAATGGGATGCCACTTTTGGGTAAGTCCTAAGGAGGTAGAGGTATCTATTCTACCAAAAATACCCAAGGCTCGCACCTAGCCTGCCCCCTTCGACACACTCAATGAGCATGCCTAAAACAACAAAAATAATAACAAACAAACACAAAAAACACAACAACATCAAAATAAAAAAAAATAAAAACAAACAAAAAAAAGCCATAAAACAAACAAAATCAACATAAAAACATAAATACAACAAAAAATCAAAAAATCAAAAAATAAAATAAATTTATTAATTTATTAATTAAAAATTTAAAAAAATAACAACAAAACACAAGAAAACCATGAAAACAACAAAACAACACACAAACACTTAATAAAAACAAAAACACGAAAAAACAAAAACATGAAAAACAACAAAAACACAAAAATATAAAAAACAACAAAAACACAAAAAACAACACAAAAACAAAACAATGCAAATAAACACACCCCTCAAAAAATTGGAAAAAAAAACATAACTATGACCTTTTTAGGCCAAAAGAATTTTAAGGCAAGATTCAACAGAGGAAATATAAGAAAGGTATGTCTAAGCTAGGGAACTAAAAAACCCTTACTGAACCAAAGAGAAGCAAAAACAAAGCAAAAAGGAACTAGGTACCTCTAATACTGGAACCATCCAAAGAAAGTATAAAAAGTAGAGCTTCCCTTATTTGTGAAGCCCACCATCTGGGAGGGTGGTTGTAGCAAGTAAGATCACCTTTGTCCAATGCCCAATTAGCTAAAGCATTAGCACTCATGTTCTGTTCTCTGACCACATGATCGTAATCCACTTTCAAAAAGCCCATCTTGATTAATTGAATCTTCTCAACAATTCTTTTTATTCTCCAATCAACCTTATTATTCTTAGGAGTCTTCAGAATATTAATCATGAGTGGGGATTTCGATTCAACCAACACCTTTTCCCATCCCACCTTAGCAGCTTCTTGAAGGCCTTTGAAGATACCATACCCCTCAGCAAGGTTATTGGAAAGGATACCCAAGTTATCAACAAAAGTGAAAACCAGAGAGCCATCTAAAAGTCTACCAATTCCACCTACACTAGCTTTTTCAGGGTTCCCCCTAGAGGCTCCATCGGTATTGACTTTTCCATAATCCTTAGGAGGAGGCTAGAAATTTCTTGTTCTTTCCATATTGCAATTACTCACATTCCCTTTAAGTCGGTTGCCCTTAGAAGAGTTAATATTCAATATTTGCATCACTTGATCCCATATTTGGTGGGAGTTTTAGAGGTGATTAAGGAGTTGTTGGACTGATTCAACTAAGTTGGCAATGGTCTTTTTCCATATATAGTGAATATCCTTTTTTTCTTGATTGAAATTTTTTTTTTGGTATAAGGTAGAGGTGGTTATAAGGTCCACAAACCTTTTACAAAGTCAAAATGGGCTGGTTCTAGCATCAAGCCCGTATAATCAAAATACAAAATGGATCTTTCTAAGACTCACATTAAGCCATACTTAGAGTCCAAAGTCCTATACTTGTCGCTTGACTATTCGAGATAAAACAAAAACCAAACAACACCTAGCACTTACTAACACTAGGTTGTTGTATCGTACACTTGTCACCTCCCGAGCCCCAGACAAATGGGATGCCTTTTCTCGCCTAATTCCATCTCGTCGGATTACTCATCATCAGCCCCTCCGATCTCCCCGATGCTCTAACAGGTTTGATCTTAGCTCTTCTCTAGCAGCCAACACCAATAGTTCTTGAGGGAAGTTATCCTTCCAAATTTGCATCTCCCCAACGTAAACCGCAATATTTGCCATTAGATCCGCCGCTCTGGTTCCCTTCTCTCGAAGGTGTGTTGGATTCGGGCATTAACCAAATGAGATTTATGAATCTTTGCTTCTAGGATAAGCTCCAATATGGTCCAACTGGGGTCTTTATCCTCCTTAATTGCCTTGATTATATTAAGCGAATCCCCTTCAAAGATAACTTCCTTATAACCCTCAAGTCTGGCAATTCTCATTGCCTGCATGCAGGCTCGAGCTTCTGCAAAATGATTTGTTTGAGTTCCCAAAGGCTCTGCAAAGGCAAGGACCACTTTTCCTTCCTCATTTCTCAAAACTCCTCCTGCTCCTGCAGCCCCCGGATTTCCTTTAGTCGCCCCATCAAAATTAAACTTAACCCACTTTTGTGTGGGGGTATCCACTTGACACCATCCCGTGGGTTGGTTGTAATTTCTAGGTCTGGAAGTTCCTCTCCCCAGTTCCGCAAAATCCTCCTTTCCCTTAGAGACATGGTCTCATTTTTGAAGAAGAAAGTTTTCCAGTTTTCTTTCAAAGCTCTGATTATTTTATTACCACATAACTTGGGATCTTTCTTACGTCCTTTAAATACTCTCTTATTTCTCTCATTCCATATCCCCCATAAAAAATGGGGTAAGCTGAGCTTCCCGAGCCAAGTCAAAAGCTTTGCCCGGAAGGGGGAAGCCCACTGTATGCAGAAGTCAGACATGCTATTTGGACAGACCCAATCTATATGAAATTTGGACAGGATCATTTGGAAGACTGTACAAGAAAAATCACAAGTTAGAAATATATGACTTACAGATTCTATTGCTTTCTCACACAAGATACATCGATTGATGAATTGGAAACCTCTCCTTTGCAGATTATCTGTTGTCAGGATCTTATTTTGAACCGCCAACCAAAAGAAGAAAGCTATTTTTGGGGTTAAATTATTTAACCAAATAACCGAAGTCGGAGTCCAGCCATTGAATCCCGAGTGGATTAACTTATAGGCGCTTTTTATCGAATAGATCCCACTTATAGTTTTGCCCCAAATCGCCTTGTCTCTTCCTCCCCGAGGAATGATCGGGAACACCCTTAAAGCATCATTGAGTTTGGTTAGGGCCACCTTCTCTTGCTCTGACAGATTATGAATTGTGATTTTCTTCCAAGAAGAAGTTTCCTGTGCTACAGCAATAAAATCCCCTACTTTTCCTCCCATTTCCTTCGAAAGTTTATGTTGGAGGACCTGAAGGTCTAAGTTATCTTTCAGAGGGGCCTCTTCCAACCACGGGTCTTTCCAAAAGTCCACTTGTCTTCCATTACCAATTCTCCATCCGATGCCTTTCCGACTACCTCCCGACATTCGAGCAAACAATTCCAAAAATAGGATCCTCTAGGAAGATTATCAACTTTCAGGAAGTCCTGATTATTTCGATATATTTTGCCTTAAGAAGTTTTACCCATCCCAATTGATCATTATTGATAAATCTCCATACCTGTTTGCCAATCAGAGCTTGATTCAATTCTTTCATTCTCTTTAACCCCAGGCCCCCCTGATCCTTGCTTGCACACACCTGATTCCATGCTACCAACGAAATTCTCTTTCTCTCCTCTGAACCTGACCACAAGAAGTTGCGTTGAATTAGCTCCAATGTAGCTCGGACCTTTGCGAGCATTCTAAATAGAGACATGCGATAAATTGGAATGCTCCGTAAAGTAGTTTGAACTAATAAGGCTTTTCCTGCGGAGGTCGAGAAGGTCTGCCCTTCCACCCCGCTAACTTTTTGGAGATCCTCGTCAATGATCGAGTTCCACAAAGTATCCTTCATTCTTCCTTCGAACATAGGCATGCCTAGATAAGTTCTTTGGTAGAAGCTCCTTTCCACAACCGAAGAGGTTAGCTATTCTTTCCTCCCTCCCACCGGGCGTGTTAAAGAAATAGATGCTACTCTTCTTATAGTTTATGTACTTGTCTCGCTCTGTCTCATACTTGGTTAGAATTCTCTTCAACTTCCTAGCTTGAGGCACCGAGGCTTTGGACACAATGATTGTATCATCCACAAACCGTTGGTGAGACACTGCCTCGCTTGTTGAGGCTGGTTTGAAACCTTCCAATTGACCATCTGCCACCGCTGCTGAAATGTTCCTACCCAATGCTTCCGCTAAAATAATAAACAAGTATGGAGACAAAGGATCTCCTTGTCGCAACCCCCTTTCACTCTTAAAGTAACCGGAGGGTGACCCATTCACCATGACAGAAAATCTTGTAGTAGAGATACAACTAAAAATCAACTTAATCCACTGGAGACGAAACCAAACTTACCCAAAATCTTGGTGAGGAACCGCCATGAGACCCGGTCGTAGGCTTTATTCATATCAAGCTTTAGTAACATACCTGCTTCCTTACTAGTCACCATTGAATGAATAACCTCATGAATTGTGATGATACCATCCAATATTTGTCGCCCTTTCACAAAGCCACCTTGGTTCATATCAATGATGAAAGGAAGGATAACCTTCGACCTATTGGCGATTGTTTTTGTGAGAATCTTCATCAGAGTGTTACATAAACAGATAGGGCGAAAACTGGAAAATTCCATTGCTCCCACTAGTTTAGGGATGAGGACTAAAAAAGTAGCATTAACTCCTTCTGGGATTTCCATGTCCTTTTGAGCCTCAATTATAGCTTCCACTACATCATTGCCTAGGATATCCCAAAACTTCGGAAGAAAGTCGCAGGGAAGCCATCCGGTCCTGGGGAGTCGTTACCATCCATGTCAAAAATGACCTTCTTGATTTCCTCCTTTGTGAAAGGACTAAGTAAGAATCCATTAAGATTATCGATTACGAGGGGTGGAATGGCTGCCAACGAGAGAGTCCTCTTCTTCAATAGTCGGATTTACATCTTCTAGCAACGATTTAAAGTACTCAACCGCTTCCCTCCTTATGTCTTCCATATCTTTGGTGTTAGACCCATCGGCCATCTTGATCTCCTTAATTTTGTTAGTACTCCTGTGGCGAAGAGTAGAGACATGGAAGAACTTTGTATTTCGTCACCCTCCTTTAACCAACGCAATCTGGATTTCTGCCTCCAAAAGGTTTCTTCAAATCCTAGCATCGTGTGGTATTCGGCTAACAGCTCCCTCTCCTGGTTTCTCAGATCCTCTGTAAGCTGCTCTGACTTCAACTTCTCCTGTAGTTCATTGATCTTGTCTTTTAGTTCTGCCTTTTTAAGAAAAATATTGCCAAAGGAAGTTTTGTTCCACTCTCTAATGTTAGCCTTCACATTCCTTAGTTTACATGCCACTTGGGCCAGTTTCGAACCATTATACTTTTTGTCCCACCATTGGGCAACCGGATCCTTGAGATCCCGATGTTGGAACCACATAAGTTCGAATCGAAAGGGTCTGATGTATCTTTTCTTAGAGTCCTCCCCTGTTTCCCACAGAATTGGGTTGTGATCAGACCCGATTCTTGGGAGTGTCTTTAATGAAGAGTCCCCAAACCTCTCCAGGCATTCTTGAGAAAGAAGAAACCTATCTAATCTTATCTGAATTTGGTTTTCCTTCAATCTTTTGTTAGACCATGTATAGGAGAATCTACGCAAGTCCACATCCATCAGCTCATGTTGCTCAACAAAATCTCTAAACTCGTAGATATCAGCAGTTATTCTTTGAGAGCCCCCCAATTTATCTATAGGATTAAGGTAGCAATTGAAATCCCCCGCCACAATCCAAGGGTAGTTGGGGACCGTCTCCCTCAATTCAGCTAGCTGACTCCAAAGAACCCTTCTCAGTCCCTGTCTAACTGGAGCATATACATTCGTTAAGATCCACTCTTCCTGCGTGGTTTTATCCACACATAAGAGACAAATAAACCAACTAGACATCCGAATCACTCTACTATCAATCACATTTTTGTTCCACATAACCAGTAACCCTCCCGCTGTTCCAGTGGCCTCTTGGCCTACTACTTCAACTTCTCGCCAAGTCCTATTCTTAAAAGGAATAACTCTACTCTCCTCCATTTTAGTTTCTTGCAGGAAAATCATATCCGGTTTGTGTTCTTGTCTAAGAGCATACAAAGCTCTTATTTTTGCAGGATTACTCCCACGAATATTCCATGAAAGAATCTTCATTTATGGGCTTTGGATCCTCGAGCCTTCGCCCCAAAGAGCAATATTGCTTGAGTGCCATCAGCCACTCCTCGCTCTGCTTCTTTCTGCCTTAAGGCAGCATTGCTAGGTTTCCCTCTTCCTACCGAACCATATCCCCATACATCCGCTCTAGGTTGAAGTTCCTTGGGATTCACTTGGCTTCTAGTAACCATCTTGGGTAGGTCAGTCTTGGTATTTGGGGTAACAATCTGGCTTTCCAAGTTAACTGGTCTTTTTGATAGTGGAGATGATTCCGTGCTCTTAGCTTCTTGATTAGTAGATTCTTTTTTCCCTGCTTTGGGGTTACACCGATCTTGGTGGTTCACCTCTTCCTCCCGAGTATCCTTGCTCGTATTATTAGTTTCCTGCTCCTTCCTCCGATTTTTCTCCTCTAAATCCTTCTCTTGAGTCTCCTCTACCTCGATTCCACTTCTTGGTCGTCCATCTGATCTCCCTTCAAATGATTTAATGCATCAAAACTGTTCTCCACTGGGATGTTGATCTCCTTGGAATTTATTCCCATAAATTCCTCTGTAGTACATGGGACCACTTCCACCGAGCCTCCATAGGCCTCCCGTATCACCCAATCAAACTTACTTGCCCCAGGGCGTTGATCTATGGGGTTCTTTCCTTTGTGATTTGGCTCTGAGGCTTGCTGTATCATCTTAGGAGCAGGTTGAGCTTGAGGGTTCCCATCAAAGGGACCAGCTCCCCTGTGAGAGGGTTTTGGGGCATAGGAATTTTTGGGAGGAGGGTTAAAACGTTGCCTCTTGCTTACAATAGGGCGAACAGGGTCTCTGATATTCGGATTTCGAGCTCCACGTCCTTGAGGCCCAGGTTGGGTAGGAATGGAGATCTGCGGGGGAGGGATATTATTCTGGGTTTGAGGATCAGTATTTTGGAGTGGGGGCTGGTTCTTGGAAATGCAGTGGATACCCTGGTGCCCTACCTTCCCACAAACACTACACTTAAAAGACATATTTTCATATTCAAATACCTGAGTATGAAGGCCAAACATAGACGACAAAATAATGGATTTAGGGAGCTCTTTACTCAAGTCCGCCAACACACACATGCGAGCAGACAGGAGTCTTGTTTTGCTCAAGGTTGCAGGATCAATAGCTATTAGTTCTCCAATCTCCGTAGCTATCCCGACCAATATTTGTTCGTTCCAAAAAGCGAGAGGTAATCCCGGCATCTTAACCCAAATAGGAGCCAAATCCAAGACTCGAGTCCGGGGTTGAAATCGGGGGACCAACGCTTCAGATACAAGCCCCTTTTCCCAAAAAACCAAGGACCTCCTTGGAGAGTCCTTTCCATGTCCTGTTCACATTGAAATGTCACCAAAAGAAAACTCTTGGGTAAAGCCTTAATCATCATACCGGCCCTTGGCTGCCATTTTTGGATGGCCCATCTCCTTATGACTTCCATGTCCGGCCTCACCCCCATAAATTTAGCCACCAAAGATGTTCTACCCTCCATAGCCACATGCTGAGCTAAGGAATCTGGGACGTGCAACCTACCATTGACAGATTTTAGATTAAAACAAGAGTTGGATAATTTTTGCTTACCGCGAAGAGCATTAAGATATGAAGGTCTCCAGTTGCCAGGTTTCTCTTTGTCTCCTTCTTGGGTCTTCCTTTGATCCTGACGCATAGAGTCCTGGTCCCCCTCAGAGAAATCTTCAACCGCATCCGCCCAACGCCCTTGGACCGGTTCCAATAGAACTTCCTTGTCCACATCCTCCGCCTCGGGGGCTCGCTATCTCGCCAGAGCCCCCACCGCCGCGTCTCGCTGATCTGCCCTCTGAAGTCCCACACCTAGGGTTTGATGCCCCTAGACCTCTCGCTCCTCCTCCTTGCTGCTCCATCCGTCACAACTTGTTGCCTCCAAAATCTGCCATTTTTTTTTTTTTTTTTTTTTAGGGCCAAAATTTTTGTGATCGCTACCGTGCACGAACTGCTTGATTGAAAATTTGATTGTTCCTTTCATTCTAGATATTCCAAGGTAGAATGGTAGAACCCATCCAAACTAATCGCCTAATAAAATGATCAGCACCCTCCTGTTTAGGCCAATCCCTCCAAAGCTGATCAAAAGTAGAAAAATTGGACCACTGTAAGCCAAGTAGGATGGCAATTCTCCTCCATAGCTCAGAGGCTAAGGTACACTTAATAAAAATATGGCTAAGATTTTCCACATTATCTCCACATATCTCGCATCTAAAAGGTCCATGAAAACCATGTTTCATAAGTTGCTCACCAGTTAGCACCCTATGATGCAATAAAAGCCAAGTAAAGAACCTCACCTTAGGTTAAATATTTTAAGCCCACAACCGAGAAAATATGTCATAAAATTGGTTGGGATTATTATGGCATGAGGCCAAATAACCTTGAGCAACTGCATACTCACCCTTAGTAGTGTTGTTCCATCCAAAATAATCTTTATCGTGGGACCACGAGAGATCTCATATGCAGGATGCATTGGATTTCTTGTATTTGAATTTCCAAAATTTGAATAGGCCAATCCTCAATAGGAATCCAATATCTACCAACCTCTTAATTACCAGTATGGTATCGATAGTAATTAGCCACCTTTATCCAATTAGCTCGATGAAGCTCCTCCATCCAAGGCCTCCAATTAGAAAACTAAGTTATCAAAGGTTGGTGACCATTCCAAGAATCTATCCAGAAATTGGCCTGTTGACCATTATGAATGGTCCAAAATAACTTTTTCTTAATCAAACCCTCACCGGTCTTAAGAACCGTTAAAATGGGAGAACCTGTGGTAGGCAATTAATAGCGAACAAGGTCTTCAAGACTTTTTTTCTCAGCATATTTAGCACAGAGATTATTGGCCCAAATGGCATTGGGGTTATGTAAAATCTTCCAATACAATATAGCAGCTAAATATTTGTTGTTATTAATAGTAGACCGAAATCCTAACCCCCATTTATTCTTAGGAAGACATAAAGTGTTCCATTTCACCAAGGCCCATTTTATTTTCTCCTTAGTACCACTCTAGAGGAACCGATAATTAATTTGATCTAATTCTCAAAGAACAGCCTTATGAATATTCAACATAGTAGAAACATAAATAGGTATAGCTTGAAGGATAGATTTTACCAAGGTAATTTTTCCCCCAAAAGAAAGCCACCTATTGGTCCACTTTCCAATTTTCTTCTTAAATTTGTTCAACAACCAATTCTAGTCTTTATTTTCTATCTTTGAGTATTGATAGGGATGCTTAAATAAGTGATCAGAAGGGAGGTCTTCTTATATCTTAATTTATCCAAACCATGGATTCTTGTCTGGTAGAGCAGTGAAAAAATAAATTTATACTTGTCTTCATTGATCAATTTCCTGATAGCCTTAGAAAAATAACTAATGATTTGCTTAGTTTTAGAAGCTTCCTTAACTATAGCTTTACCTAATAGAGTAGATTCATAGACAAAATGAATATGAGATATAGGCCTAGCTCCATGAGCAATGGTAACTCCCTCAAGGGTTTTCTTGTCTCTATTTTTGGTTATAGTCCTACCCAAGAATTCAGTAAGAATGATGAATAAATAATGGGAGAGAGGGTTACCTTACCTAATACCTCTAGAAGCTGGGAACAATTGTGAAGGTCTACCATTGATAAGAACTAAGTAGGATACTGAAGAAATGCAACCCATAATCCAGTTCATCCAATCTTGATAGAAATCAAATTGCCTTAAAACTTTGATAAGGAAGTGCCAATCCACTTTTTCATAATCTTAGGAGAAGTCTAAATGAATAAAAATAGAAGGAAATTTTTGCATTTCCATGGAATGGATGGCTTCCTGAGCAAGAGCTATCTCATCCACTATTTTATGTCCTTCCACATAACCTCCTTGTTCAGGGGAAATAATATTATGCAAAAGAGGCTTCAACCTTTCTGCCATGATCTTAGTAATGATTTTGAGAAGAACATTACATAAAGCAATAGGTCTAAAAGTTGAGATATGATGAGCATCTTGAGCTTTTGGGACAAGAGTGATATAATTTTTATTGATAACCTTCAAAAAAAATTTGGCTTTCCTGGATTCTTCCACCACCTCTAATAAATCATCATGAAGGATATCCCATAAATCTTGGTAGAACTCAATGGGAAAACCATCAAGACATGGAGTTTCCCTTTTTGCATTTTAAAAACCACTTGTTGAAGCTCATTAATAGAAACATAGAGTTCTCCTTAGAAGTGATAAGAGAAGTGATTGATTGAAGAACATTTTGTTGAGAAGTCGATTCAAGAGGAGTAGCAGTAAAAAGATTGGAAAAATAATTCACAACAATAGATTTCATGCCATCCCAAGTGTAGATAACATCTCCAGACTCTGAATTTAGGGAAGAAATAAAGTTGTTAGATCTTCGAGCTAGAAGAGATTTGTTGAAGAAATTTGTGTTTCGATCACCTTCTTTGAGCCTTTGAATTCTAGATTTTTGCTTCCATAAGAGTTCTCTTTTTTCCATTCCTCTAACTAATTTGTGAGTCTAATTTCATGTGTACTTTTGCTCTCTATGAGGCCATCTAAATGGATATTCTTCTTTAATTTTTCAAGTTTAGCAATAACTTCATATTTTTTGTTGAACATTCTCAAACTCCTTCCAGTTCCAAGTCTTGATTTTGGATTTAATATATTGCACTATTTTGGCAAAATAGAACATCTTAGTCCCATACCTTGGTTTACCTTCCTTCCACCATTGTTGCACTCGAGGTGTAAAGGAACTGTCTTTGAGCCACGTTAACTGAAAATGAAAAGGAGAGAAACTCACATTGGTTTTCCAAATTTCCACCATGATTGGCTAGTGATTTGAACCAACATTATTAAGAGTATTCACTTTAGGAATGTGACCATGGATTAATAAATGGTCATAGAGAAAGAACCTATCCAATATCTCCATGATACAAGCTAAGCCTTGGCTTATGTTAGACCAAGTCATAAGGCCATTATCTGGTTGGATTTCCACAAGATGAAGGTTTGCAATATATTCATTCATGAGGTCAGTGCTCCTATCCAAATTTCTATTTCCCTCCATTTTCTCATCCAAAGAGAGGATGGTGTTGAAATCTCCTCCTATCAAGATCCAAGCTTCAGAAAAATGAGAGATAATATAAGTTATATCCTTCCACTATTTTCTCTTTCCCTCCAAATAAGTCAGAGCATAAAAAATAATGCAAAGCATAATTTGGTTGGAATGTCTACTTTGAATAGTTATAGCTAAAAGACCCCAACTACCAACCATATGGTGAATAACTACCTCTTTTGGTCCCAAATGTAAGCAATGCCACTAGAAGTCCCCTAGGAAATGAGGGAAACAACTTTTCCAGCAGGCCAGATTTTACTAGCAATTGAATCTATTTTCTCTATTGACGTCTTTGTTTATTGAAGGAAATTGAGATGAGGATGGTTTATCTGAATCATTATTCTAATTTCATTTTGTTTTGAAAGAATCCATTTGAGTCCTTTAATATTCCAAGTGATGATCTTCATTAATACAAGGGCTAAAATAGTTGGTAAGGGAATTAATCTTACCTTCCTCTACAATCTTTTTACCTTCTTTTACCATATACTGTTGATTGGTCTTGCGACCTACCTTTTAATTAGAATCCATATTCAATTTTTTTTCCCTATTTCTTGACTTACTCCAATTGAATTTGGGATGTCTTATAACCTTGAAGAATGTGTGTACAAAGTCAAAGTGTTGTTGGAAGGTTCAACAGAGTCTATCTTGGGACCTATATTATTTGAAGTCTTAACATTTAAAAGATTGTTTTTCTTATGTATATTTTCTCCCTTTTTTGTTGAAAACTTTTGATTTTTTGGTTTGTCTCTGAGTTATTTCTTTCATCTCTAAATTGTGTTTCTAAGATTTTTGTTTCCATTATTTCCTCTTCCTCACCTAGGGCATCATTTGTAGAAAGAATTTCAAACATATTAGCCGATAACTTTGATTGATCCTTCATAACTGGTTTTTTCTGAGTGTTATTCTTCTTAGGCATTTGAAAACTTGTTGAATTTGTATCTTCTTTCTTTTGATCTAGAATTTTATTTGGGAAAACACTAGCCAAATGACCATATTCATGGCAAATTCTACAATGAAAAGGAATGTTCTCATAGTCCACTACTTGCTCCCAAGTTTCCTCCCCAAATTGTAATGTGATCTTTTTAATTAGGGATTTGTCAAAATCCATTAAAACACAAATTTGAGTATAAATAATATGTTCATATTTTTAGTACAATCAGCAGTTATCATAAAAATCCCCAAAGAGTTTTCAATTGATGAAAAAACAACTGAATTCCAAAATTCAATTGGGAGGTCAAAGAGTCTAACCCACACGGGACCTGTAGAAGGCGTCTCTTCTTTGGCTTTAAATTTAATATGCCAGGGCTTCATAAAAATCCCTGCCCTTCCAAAGAACTAGGTACCCTCTTGAAATATTTCTCTCTATATTCATTATTATAAAATAAAACAATAAAATAAACATTTTGATAAATAGATATTTGTAACTCACATTTAGTTTTCCAGCTTTTTGCAGCCCAGACTTTGAAAGCAGATAGGCTCAGACAAAAACCCAAGAAATGACAAATTAGTCCTATTTTTTCTATGTCTTCAATGCTAGTCTGAATGTCACCCATATCAAGCTTAACAATAGGAGTTCCATCAGCTACTCTAAGACATCCTGACTCATTTTTACTTAGATCAATATTAGGTATTCTTAGAGGTTTACGGGAAGCCCTAATATTAATGTTAGCATTAGGCTAAGGTTGTCCACCATTAAGGACATCCTTAAAATTTATTTTTGGGGCCGAGTCTTGGAAATCCTTACCCTTGAAAGGGGTTTCCATTGTGGATTTATTTTGAGGGTGCACCTTAGCACCAGATTCGCTTTGGATCTAAACCATTATTTTATCAGTTACTTGAAACTTATTTCATGATCTCTTTAATCCTTGCCCTAGATGCCAAAGAAATCTATGCTTTTCACGTTTGTTTTGTGCAACAAATTGAAAGCTATTGTAAATAAATTTCACCGCATGATCTATTGAAAGATAAATTTATAACCCATATTGGGTCCTCTACAACATATCCTACTAAGATCTTGAGCAAAAACCATAAAAATTTTGGCCACTAGGGCCTAAAGGCCTCAAAAAATAACCTTTAAAGTTGCTTGCACTCAACTTAGATGAAACCCTTGCACAGTCACTTGCCAAAAATCTTGTTCACATATAGGGATGCGCTAGGATCTAAGTTACTCCAAATTATCTAAAAATTAGTGGAGATGTTCTAGGGTTTGTCAGGCATCTACCCTCAAAATTTCAGCTCACTCCGAGTCTGGATGAGCGAAATATGGCTGAAACAATTTCAGAAGTTTCGATCAACATACTTAGAAGAATTCTTACCCATTGTCTTTGAATCTCTTTGTACAACTCCAGATAAATTTTCTCATAAGTTCTAAATTTTCATCTGTAAGAACTTTTAAACCAAGACCTCCCCTATTTTTATCATCACACAACTTGCTCCATTTTACAAAATGAAATTTCCTTTTATCATGTAAACTTGACCATAAAAAGGATCGCATAATATATATTAAAATTTTTGGAACCCATTTTGGCATAGAATACAATGACATATAATATGTTGGAATGACTTGTAAGACCAACTTAATTAACTACACTCTTCTTGCTAATGATAACCATCTACCTTTCCAAGATGGAAGTTTATTTTGAACTTTACTAATAACTAGATTCCATAAATCTATCCTCATTCTCCCCTCAAATAAAGGCATCCCTAGATAAATTGTTGGTAAATTTACCTCCATTGAAGCAACCTGTAAATTCTTGATTTGATATTAGCATGAGTGTTAAGGAAGTAAATTTTGGATTTAGTCCTATTAACTTTTTGTCATGAAGCTCTTTCATACTCTTTTAAAAAGTTATTCAAAGCTTTGGCCTCATTTATCCTTGCCCTTCCAAAAGGGTTGTATCATCTACAAATTGTTGATGGATGATGTTATCAAATTTATTACTAACCTTAAGTCCACTTATGAGCCCATATTTGTAAGCCTTCTTAAAGTTCTTACTCAAAACTTCTGCCATAATAATGAACAAATAAGGAGATAGAGGATCTTCTTTTCTAAGGCCTCTCTTAGATTTAAAAGATTTTATCACTAACCCATTGACCAACACTGAATAAGAAACTGTACAGACACAAGCTTTAATCTATCTAACCCATTTCTTCCCAAAACCAAAATTATCTAAAACTACAAAAAAAAAAAAAAATCATTAAAACCTATCATAGGCTTTACTCATATCAAGTTTTAAGATCATTGCTTTCTCTTTTCTTGAAGTTGTTGAACAAACTATATATATATTCTCCTCTCTTTTTTTCTTTTTAAAAGAAAAGTAATGCTTTACACTAGCATTAATAATCTATTAATCCATTTCTTTCTAATGCTACCAACATTAGAATAATTTAATTAATTATTCACCTAGTTAATTTAATTAATACCAAATGTTAATATTTTTTTATTAATTAAAAAGGTGAGGGTTTTGAAAGGATCCCCACAACCTTATACAAAACACTCCTAGAGGAGCCTAACAACCAACGACCACCACGTAGTCACCCAACCAAGAGAAAAATAAAACTGGATTCAAGCCATCTAAATCCAACCAACCTACAATCCTACTTGTAGGATTAAAATATACTTGCATAGGGAAAAATAACCAACAAGTAATCCAACAAGGACCCACCAACCAACTGGCATAGATGATCAACTAACCAAAGTCCCAAACCTAGGGCTTGACTGTCGCGTCCATAGACTTGTTCTTTCCTATGGCTATTTTAGTCAAGATCTGATCCACCAAATGGTTCACCTCCTTAGTGAATTCCACAACAATATTGAGGGTTCCCAAAATAAACCTTTGCTTGTCCTCCACCAACTTGATTAGTTGGGCATGCTTATAGGAGCCCTCAGTGTTGGGAGTAGAGTGGATCTCCACATCTGAAGGCTTAACCTTTTTCCTTACTTTGGTTAGGTCCTTTGAGAGTGGACCACCATAATTGGTGAATCCTAATTTTTTATTTTATTTTTATAAAATCTTCTTGATCATCTTGCCTTCCCTCCTTACTCCTCTAGAAGTTACCAAAATACCCTCCCGATCTTTTGCTACTTTTGATAACTTTGAACGAATCTGAGGGACTCTCCTCTTGGTCAGACTCTAAGAAGTTAAAGAGTGGCCTTTTGGAGCTATGTAATTTACCACATCTCATGCTCTAAGAGGAGACTAATATTTCTCGTGACATCCTTTCAATACCGACCTCCTTAGGAGAGGAAATGAGGCTCTCTCTTTCACCTGAGTCACCAGGATCACTAGATTTGGATAGAGCAGTCTCTTGAGTGGAGATGGTAGGTAGGGGGATAGGTTGAGATTCGATAGCCCTTAAAATTTTTGCAACCTTCACACCTCTCTCTTTAGACATATTTTCAAAAATTAACAAGGCCAGACCTTGGTGGAGTGGGTCCAGGTCTCTCCCGCTCCTCACATCCATCATTGATTTTGACGGGGACCGAAAAACACGCTTACAGCAAACCCTACTTTTTCATTGACAAATCTGAAATTTACATGCATTAATCTGAAAAACACATACAAACAGCCCACAGGCTTACAAGGACCAGCGCTCGGCTTGGTCTACGCACTTCCACACTCTGCATGCATTTCCCCGATCCACCGTCCCGACTAAAACAACAAACTGGGTTTTTATAGAGGCCCCGACCCTCTCACGCATCAACTCCCGCCTAAAAGGTTTCACCAACCCGATTAATTACATTCACAAAAATCGGGACACCAACCCGATTAAATTCCCACACTCCGCACGGTCCCTGCCACTGCTGACTCGGTCAGAATACCCTGCATGTCCATCCTTTTCGTCTTCCGCGCTTCTTGGTATTTGTCCGCCATTTACTGCACCCTGGGTGCCACGTGTCATTCTGCAACAATTTTTAAAATACCACCTGTCGTAGTTCTCGCCATCTTTTTCTCCTTCTCTGTCGTATCTTTCTCTCTCCGTCGCGATATCGTGACATGTCGCAATATCGTGACGTTTCTGCTCTCCTGTGCCCATTTCTCATTTTGGTCGCGATATTGCGACATGTCACGATATCGCGACCAATTTGCCTCTGAGTCCCTTGCTTTGATTTGTGTCACGATATCGCGATGTCGCGATATCATGACAAAACTGCCGCCTCGCCTTTGTTACCAATTGACGTCGCGATTTCACGACGTCACGATTTTGCTATGGCTTTTCGACTTCACCTCTACCTCGCCAAGATGTCACGATTTCGCTACAACTTTTCTCTTCTGCTTCTGCCTCGTTTGGACGTCGTGATTTTGCGACGTCACGATTTCGCGACGTCGCGATTTCGCTACACTTTTCTTCCTTTGCCTTAGAAAAATTTTCCAGGTCTTCTTCTTCTTCTTTCTGAGCCGACTCTTCAGAAGTGGCTCTCCCGCAACATGAGGCCTCTGCTGCTGGTGCTGCTGGATGCTCCTGCATCAGACACCCGGGGTAAGTGGAGAAGTGATCTTCACTTCTGATTGGTCTGGTTGTTGCCTCCGGCAACACGTCCAGACTTTCCTCTGCCTCAGCAGTCTGCTTTAACCCCGGCTCCTGGTCCATACTTCTATCTTCTATCGGACAGATCTCCCCACTACTGCATACTTCTTCTGCAGCCTGCTTTAACTCCTCCTCTTGCACAGAAAAATTTGTGCCTTCTTTTGGGCAGGTCCCGGTACTGCTGCACTCTTCCGCATCCCTCTTCAGCTTCTCTTCTTTCTTTCTCTTTCTTTCTTCCCGCCTTCTTTGCCGCTCCTCTTGCTCCCGCAACTTTATGCTGAGCCATTATTTTTGCAGGGCTTTTAATTGCCGCTGCAAAGCTTCGAACTCTTCTATCGGCACCTCATCTTCCTTCCGATCCCGGCTTCTTCGGGAATGCATTTTTCTTTCTTTACTTTTCTCACAAAGCTTTACCGATCCGATGTAGCTGCCTCACGTCCGACGATCTGCTAACACGCTTAGGGATCCAAAACTCTCTCTGCTCTCTCAGAACCCTCCCGCAGATCCTGGCGCAAACTGCCTCACGACCGGCAGTCTGTTTACGCACTCAAAATCTCTGGCTCTGATACCACTGACGGGGACCCAAAAAACACGCTTACAGCAAACCCTACTTTTTCATTGACAAATCTAAAATTTACATGCATTAATCTGAAAAACACATACAAACAGCCCGCAGGCTTACAAGGACCAGCGCTCGGCTTGGTCTATGCACTTCCACACTCTGCGTGCATTTCCCCGATCCACCGTCCCGACTAAAACAACAAACTAGGTTTTTATAGAGGCCCTGACCCTCTCACGCATCAACTCCCACCTAAAAGGTTTCACCAACCCGATTAATTACATTCACAAAAACTGGGACACCAACCCGATTAAATTCCCGCACTCCGCACGGTCCCTGCCACTGCTGACTCGGTCAGAATACCCTGCGCGTCCATCCTTTTCGTCTTTCGCGCTTCTTGGTATTTGTTCGCCATTTACTGCACCCTGGGTGCCACGTGTCATTCTGCAACAATTTTGAAAATACCGCCTGTCGCAGTTCCCGCCATCTTTTTCTCCTTCTCCGTCGTATCTTTCTCTCTCCGTCGCGATATCGCGACGTTTCCGCTCTCCTGTGCCCATTTCTCATTTTGGTTGTGATATTGCGACATGTCACGATATCATGACCAATTTGCCTCTGAGTCCCTTGCTTTGATTTGTGTTGCGATATCGTGACGTCGCGATATCGCGACAAAACTGTCGCCTCGCCTTTGTTGCCAATTGACGTTGCGATTTCACGACGTCGTGAAATCGCGACGTCGTGAAATCGCGACGTCGCGATTTCGCTACGACTTTCGACTTCACCTCTACCTCGCCAGGACGTCACGATTTCGCTACAACTTTTCTCTTCCGCTTCTGCCTCGTCTGGACGTCGCGATTTCGCGACATCGCGAAATCGCAACATCGCGATTTTGCTACATTTTTCTTCCTTTGCCTTAGAAAAATTTTTCGGGTCTTCTTCTTCTTCTTTCTGAGCCGACTCTTCAGAAGTGGCTTTCCCGCAACATGAGGCCTCTGCTGCTGGTGCTGCTGGATGCTCCTGCATCAGATTTCTACATTGAGTGAAATAAAAATTCTAGGATGTTCATCCATCTCTTTCTTCTCAATTTATTAAGGAACATAACATGATAGCTCCTTACGACATATTTATATGGCTCTAGGGTAAAATAGTCCATTATGACAATAATTCAAGTATGATTTGATAGCCTTTAAAAAATTTGCAACCTCCAACCTCTCTCTTTAGCCATATGTTCAAAAATTAACAAGGCCAAACCTTGGTGGAGTGGGTCCAAACCTCTCCCACTCCTCACGTCCATAATTGATTTTTGTATTGAGTAAAATAGAAATGTTGGGATGTTCATCCACCTCTCTCTTCTCAACTAATTATGGAACATAACATGATAGCTCCTTACGACATCTTTAGATGGATCCAACGTAAAATAGTCCAAATGTTATTATTATTTTTGAAAAAAAGAAAAATATGTTATATTTATAGAAGATGTATTACAAGGTATTATTATTTGGACAAGCATCAAGGGAGAAATAAAATCCTCCTCTAGTTCATCTTGGCTCAAAAATTACCTTTAAAACATTACCATACATAATGCATATATACATACACTTCAGCACTACCATAGTTGAATTCCAACTTATCCAATTTATTTGAATTCTGTAAACCATCCATTTATCTTCATGTTGTGTTGCTCCGTGGTTGAACTGTGATAGATTAATTAGACTCATTGTCTGCTCTTCCTATTTTTGCTATCTGCTTGTATCAACTCCCGCATCCCTTGGATTTTGGACACCAACTTATCTGATTTTCCATCTAAGAGTCCACATATTGCCCTTCCTCCAGATATTTTCCTCATTTTACTAAATAGTATTCCACCCTATTTCCCTCTCGCTTGATATGTGTAATAAAAACATCTTGAAAAACCTACCAGATATTATGAACTGCTTTCACCTTCCTTATCTCTCCAATTACCAGCACCTGAAAGGGCCTTATCAGATCCAATATTCCAGCCCATACCTAAGAGTCTGTCTTTATCCATAGCTTATGTAATTGTAGATTTGCAGCTATCACTGATGTTGACAAGATTGATTGTCCTTATGCTTCATTATTTGTTGCCTCCACCATGCCTTATGCTCTCCAATACACCTATTCTCCTTTCCAATTTCACATGATAACACAAAAATCAGCTTTCACAGGGTTTTTAGTAGAAGCCCCATCTGTGTTTGCCTTCACCCACTCTCTGGGAGGTGGCCTCCACTCTATTTTATTCAAGGGGATCTCACCTATGTATCCATCCCTAAGTTGTTTCTCTACTACAATTATTCTAAGGCTCCATAGAATAATCCCTTCCTCCATTTTTATGTTTATTTTCTCCTGTAATATGATAGATAGTGTTTTTATTACCTTGCTCATAATCCTCTCCTATAGTTTCTCCCTTGTTTAGTGCTCTGAACTAAATATGCATGCATTTCGTTCTAGCCATAACTGCCACCATATGAAGCTAGGTCCTAGTTTCCATGCCATTTTCATTGTTTTAGTCTTAAATTTGCATTGTTTCCATTTCTCATAAAAGCTTTCTTGGCTCTCAAAAACTTCCCAATGTTGTCTCATCTGCCTCCACCAATTGATCCATATGTCTTTAGCAAAATAACACCCAAAAAAGATGTGATTCAAGGTCTCCTTTGCCTTTCCACACAAAACACATTTGGAAGGCCCAAAGAAACCTCTTTTTCTCAAATTATCAAATGTCAAGCACTTTATGTGGTTAATCAACCATGAGAAAATATTAATTTTTGGCCATCCTTCCTTTTTCCAAACAAATTTCCATGGAAGTGGTGTTGGGGTAATCTCATATCCACAAACTACCTTGTGTCCCTCCTTTGCCATATAAATTCCCAGCTTACTTACTCCCCATCCAAGTATATCCCTCATAGAACCATCCTGAATTGGGTGTCTTTGGATATGTCTCCACAGGTTTTCCGTTAGTTCCTCTATCCCCCTCACTGGCAATTCTCCGAGATGTTTCCATCGTAATAAGTCTGGCACATGTTGATTCCATGATTTCATATAGTAAGAGGCTTTCCACTATCCTACTTTTTGGATTTGTGCTTTCCAACTCTCCATATCGGGGAATGTTTGAATAATTGGTTGAGATTGATTCCATGAATTCTCCTAAAATAGAGCATTCTTTCCATCCTCGAACTGTCGATATAGGTATGGCTTTATTAATTCTTGGCCTGCTAATATTGTCCTCCATACTGTAGATCCCTCTCCTTCCACTCTGTGTCTTGGAATGTTTTCTCAACCACTCCTAGGTAATATTTGGCTTGTAAGAGTCTACTCCATAAACCCTCGATAGTTGTAATTCATATCCAATATAGCTTCAAAAATAGTACCTTGCTACTATGGGATGTTGATCTTATCCCCAATCCTCCTTGTTTTTTTGGTTGGCATATCTTCTCCCAACCCAGTAGTGCTATTTTTTGTTCTTCCCTTGCACCTGACCACAAAAAAATTATTGTGTGTTTGTCAATATCTTTTAGAAGTCTCTTTGGAGCCTGAAGTACAAAAAAAATATAAATTGGGAGAGCTTTTAGCATAGCTTTAATCATTGTAAGCCTTCCTCCCAAGCTTAGCCATTTTTGAGTCCAATTACTCAGCTTAGCTTGAAGTCTATGCATCAACCCTTTCCACTCCTTGCTTTTTGTTTTCTTTGCAGATAAAGGTACTCCTAAATACTATATGGGTAAAGAAGTTTTCATGAATTTCAACAATTGTATAATTTTATCTCTCACCATATTCATTATATTTAAAAAAACATTTGAGATTTGTTTTCATTAAAAGTTTTCCCAGTAGCTTGAGTATACCCATCTAAAAAATCTTTTATTTTTATTTCTACTATGATATTGTCTTGACTAATAAGAGTAGTATCATCCACAAAATGGAGGTGATTTATCTCAATTTGAGAACTTATTTTTAGGTCCCTTAGTCTCTCCTCTTGTCTCCCTTTTTTAATAGTCTCTCAAAACCCTCTACGTCAAGGATAAAAAGGTAAGGAGAGAGAGGGTCCCCTTGGATCAACCCCCTTACTACTTTGAACATGGGAGAGGGATTGCCATTTACCAAAACTGAGAATGATGTAGTCTATGTACAAGATTTTACCCAATCTCTCCACCCCTCTCCAAAGCCCATTTTTTCTAAAATCCTTTGCATAAAGGACCAGTCTACTCTATCATAGGCTTTAGAAAGATCTAATTTAATAAACATACCTAGGTCATTTTGTTTTGACATTGTGTGTATCACCTCCTTGGCCACTGCTATTTCATCTAGAATTTATCTGCATTCAACAAAACCACCTTGCTCACTTGAAATTAGATTTGGTAAAAAAAAATTAACCTTTATGCCATAAGCTTTGTTAATATCTTGTATACTACATTACATAATGAAATAGGCCTATAACTATCAATTATCTCACTAGGTAGACCCTTAGGAATAAAAATGATAAAAGTATGATTCAAGGTTTTTAACATTTGCTTACTCTGTCTGATTTCCTCCAGTGCCTCCACCACTGCTTGGCCCACAATTTCCCAAAAATTTTGATAAAATTCAATGGGGAATCCATATGGTCCTTCAGTATTTCTTGTTTGTATTTTTTGTATGATCTGTGAGGTTTCTTCCAAAGAAATTTCTTCCATTAATAATTCATTGTGTTCAGGTTTGACTAATTGCATAATTGCCTCTAGTATCTTCTCCTACCATATTGCATTCAAAATTTTATTGTTGTTAAAAAGAGTATGGAAGTACTAATTTGCTATAATTTTTATTTTACGTCCACTCATTGTTACCTAACCCATCATATCTATAAGACCTGTAATTCTATTTTGTTGTCTCCTGGTTGTTGTCTTATAAAAGAATGTTGTGTTTTCGTCCCCTCCTTTAACCATGTAACTTTGGTCCTTTTCCTCCAATAGATCTCTTCTTTTTCCTCCAAAGCTTCCTCTCTCCTAATAATGTATGCCTCACATTGCAACAATTCTTCCATAACAGTTCCTTGTCTTATCTCCTGAGAAATATTCTCCTTTTGATCCTTAATTTCGTTCTTTTGGATTCTAGTTATTTCCTTCTTCTGTTTACTCCACTCCTTTAGTTGGGTCATTACATATTTTAGTTGTTTGTGGAGTTTTAATTGGGCTGTCCCAAACCTTGGTTTCCCTAATTTTCAGCATTCCTTTATGTGGTCCCCCAACTCCTCATCTTTCAGCCACCATAGCTCAAATTTAAAAGTTCCCACAACTTTATGATTATCTTCTTCTATGGTTAGGCTTACTGGAAAATGATCTGAAGAAAGCCTATCCATGACTCTTCCTTTCTTCCGTTTATCCAAGTCACGAAGCTATCCACAATTGGGATATCTATTAGATTCATTTGACATGTTATTGCTGAAAAAAACCTATCTTTTTCCTCCAGCATGGCTCTACCTCCTTGTTGTTCCTCTATTCTAATATTTGCATTGAAGTCTCCTCCCACAATCCATTGGTCCTTCGAGTAGCGGGTAGTTGTCTCTGAAAGTTTGGATAGCTGCCCATTGCTCTCTCTGTAATCTAAATGTATGTGCTCCATAAAATTAACTATAGTTCAAATTTTCCTAGTTTCCCTATTTTTTAACCGGACCATCAACACCCCTCTCGTAGAGGCTCCCCCTATATCTAGGAACATTTGGTGATTCCACATAGTGTCCAATACACCTGATTTCCCCTGTTTTGATTGAGTAAGGATCTCTTCTTTTTGCCATATCCTCCTGTTTATTTTTTGTAAGTCTTCTCCTTGCATTTTTGTTTCTTGTAACAAAATTATATTTGGAATCATCTCTATGATAATATTTTGACTGCATTTTGTTTGGATGACTACCTAAACCCCTCACATTCCAAGTGATTAATATCATTGAGAATTAGGAGAGAAAAAATTAGCCATCGAATTTACCTTTCCATTCTGGCTCAAATCTCTTCCCTATTCCTCTATATTTTCCTTGTTTGACTTCCTCCCTACAGATTGGTTTGGTTTTTGTTTCTTCTCCACTTGATGAATCCCTAGAGTAGGGCTTTCTTTGTTCTTATTTTCTTATTTCATCTCTATTTATTGTGTCAACAATATCCTTTGCTCTATTTCCTCTCATATGGTCTCCCTCGTGGGTTGAATCTCCTCTTCCATGAGAGAGGTTGTGTCTGGTTCTGCTCCTTGCTTGTTCCCTGACACTAGATTGGAATATTGTTCCTGATCAACTGGTGTGACTTGTTGAATATCCTCCTCTAACCCTTCCATTTGAAAATCCTCTTTTATTTCCAAGTTTCTCATTTGTTTGAATATCTCATATCTATTGTTTGTTCTTACCGCTCTTTCTCCTTGTCTCTGGTTACTGTGTTGATTTATTTTATTTGGCCTTCTCATTACTTTTTGAAAGCCCTTAGAGTTTTCTAGGCCTTTCCATTCCTTCTAATTTTTCTTTTGTTTAATAGATTAACCTGCCATGTTTTGTCCCCTATTTTTTAGATTGATGATCCTTAACTGTTGGGCACAATCTAGCCAGATGTCCATGAGCGTGGCACACCCAACATCTGAATGAAATAGCCTCATAATATAATTGTTGGTGCTAGATAAAATCCCCTATTTTTAGGTCTATATCTATCGAAACAGATTTGATGAGGTCCATTTCTACAAAAACCCTAGCAAATGTTGTCGATCCTCCTAAAATTGTTTCTTGTGATCTACCTTGATAATGCCCTAGTAAGTTGCTTATTTCCTCGAGCACCTCCTCTTTCCAAAATTCAAGGGGAAAGGCAAATAATCTTACCCATATTGGTACTGCAATCAGTTCCACCCTCGGGTCAAATCTCATCTTCCATGGCTACAAGAATAGTCCCGTTGGCCTGTGATGATACGAGCCTACCTCAAATACTTTTTTTCGATATGCCACCGATGTGAAACTCTACATAAAATACCCATTTGGGAGAGATAGAATTTTATATTCTCCTTCTAGATGCCATTTTTTCCTTATCCACGTGTGGAGGAAGTGCACAGATGGTTTGAAACCGACGAATTTACCTATTAGGTTGTGTTTTGACGTATAAATAATATCCTCAACTATCCAGTCTTAGCTATTTTCCAATAATGGTATTTCTTTTGCTTGTGATAGACATTCATTCATCCTCCCAAGTAGAGAATCCTCCTTTTGTCACTTACCCATGGTGTTTATGATTTTCTTTTCTTGTGTTTGACAATCGTTGAAGCTATCTTGGGTTCCACATAGCTTATCCCGAAATGAGATTCCTTTGTTTGGAGGATTTGGTACCGAAGTACCTATGTCCCCCATTCTTGATCGTAGTCCTTACTATTGACAGACCTCTACCCTAGCTTTTGAAATCCTAGTTCAATTCCTTAGATCTCCTCTCAGGCACCTCCAAACTTTTGAATCCCTACAATAATCTAGTTTTTGAAGAAATCAAATTTTTTATCTCAATCGTCCAAATGTTAATATTAACCATTAACATCGATATTAATATTTCAAGTATTAATAATACCAACATTATTATTAATACCAACTTGATAAAATTATTTACCAAACAATTCCATGCTTCAAAACACAAGCAACAACACAAAGGCTTTTGCAAATCATAATATGCAAAAAATATTTTCCTTAAGTAGGAGGCTTTATGATAATTGTAACATTATCACCTACCTACTAAGGATGGCTCTTTTACTTAATAGCAACCTCCTTTGCAAGTACATTCAATCAAACATACACATATGCAATGCACCTATATGAAGGGTTTTCTTTTACCCTTGAGCTATCAATGAGAATTTCATCCATCATTTCTCTTTTCTCTCAACTTTGGTGGTTGTCCCATACCAATCCACCCATGAGAGTACCTGGTCCTACAACCATAATTTTCATTAGCAGTACCATATTCTAAAAGTAGTATAATTCAACTTTAGAAAGCTTAAAGTGAAACTACTAACACATCTAGGTTCTAGGTGTAGACCAATTGGTTATTCCAAACTCCATAAGGGGGGCAAAGGTCCAAGGTTCAAATCTTGGGCCTCATCAGACTGAATGTTTGTCCCTTTCCTGGTGCTTTCAGTGACAAAAAAGGTTTAAAATGATTATGGAATGGTGGTTATAGGGGTGGACTATGCGAGTAATGTGTGGCAGCATTCAAGGTGAAGAATGCAGAATACTATGGTGGCCATAAAAGATAGACAACGTACTGGGATCATCGTAGTGACTACCGATTCTACCATGTAAACTCAAAAAAATTACTAACACATCTTGATAAAATAAAATGAGATTATGCATTTGATATCTACACATCAATAAAAAGTCCTGCTAGGATGGGATATTACATTCATCTACCTACTTGTATTTAGTTTTATTTATACGTTGTCTATGTACACAAAATTATTTCATGCCTCCCCATGCTAATGGTGCTAAGCTTACTTCTTCATTATAATCTATAGTGACCCAACCATATAGTGTCAAATTTGCCCTTCTCTCATTGATTTACACCTTGGAACATGTAGCTTATTTTTACAAAGAGTTATTATTTAGTTGGCCTTGAGTAGGAATGAGTTCTAAATTTTGTCTCATACATTGCATCGGCATTTAGCGTAGGTGATTTTTCATGAGTATGTGAGTTGCTAGTCATATTTTCCATATTTTTTAGTTTATGTTCTAGATCAACACCCGTTATTTGGAGAGTTCCACTATGCATGATCATTATTGCCTTGGGATCTAGCATAAAATATTTCTCAATTGTGTGCAATTTTTTTGTTAGCTACCACAAAGTTTTTGGGTGCTCTTGTTGGAACATGTGACCCACAAAGATTTGTAACTACTTATAGTTGGCTTCTAGATTTTGTTGATTTTCCATGTTTGACAAAATTGCCACTTCAAAGCTAACCATGGAGAGCTCATTCCATGTCAGCTCTTGCTTGCCTTCTAGCCAATCTATTATCTCCACTTGGGAATGCTCCATGACTTCTTCTGTGATATCTATATTTTTCTCTCCATATATTTCAATGTGATGGGGCCTTAGCTTATTTCCATAGATGCAGACCAAGTTTTATATGCAAGGGATAATAATGTGACTATGATCTCATGATACATGTCCTGGAATCACTCCATGAACTTACTTGAGAGGTATATTCCAAATAGTGGTGGTAATTCAACCACTACCACGTCTTGAAGTTTTGCAAGGTCTGATAACTTATGCAATAATATTAGAACATTTTTCATGACCCCCATTGTTCGTACTTGTATTTCATTAAAGTGTAGTGTTCTAGAATTGACCTCAGTGTATCTTAAACTCTTGGCATCATAGACCACTTGAGATATGATTATGATGGGAGCTCCCAATTCCATTATGCAATTATGTAACACCCAACCTTCCATGCATAAGGACAAATAAAAGGGTGGAGACTTAGTCTTACCCATGTCGAGAGATGGTTACTAATGTGTTGTCTTGAAGTTTGAAAGGGTAATTTTGCTAGTTGTTGAGCACTTTAGAGCTGCTTCAACCAAGTATACCTTTTTCAGGAATCAATATTCTCATTTAATTTCTTTACTTCTTTCACAATGCTATATTCTATAGTATCTAGAAGCTTTATTTCCTTCTCAATTTATTGCTTGAACAATCCTTGATACAATTCAACTACATGTTCCCTCTATTTTTTAGTTATGGTCAAGTAGTATAACTTTTGGTAACCATGTTTTCTTTGTTGATATGTTTGTAATGCTTTTGTACTGACATACTTTGTAGATAAATTTAGCTTTTACTTTTCTTACGGCCCCTTTTATTGATATATCGTTACTTCCAACTCTTCCATCCTAGTTTATCCCTCAATTTGCCTTGTTCTTTGCTCCATAATTCCTAAATTTTTGGTCTTCTAAGCATATATTGGCAAAGAAGCATGCCCAAATCCTACAACTACATTGACATGACAAGTTGCAGAGGGTCTTTCAGTTATGAAATATTATTCTAGATCCATCACAAAGGCTACAATTTATTGTAATTATTGATCTACAATTGGGTGGAAGTGAGGTTGATAGCCTTGATAGTTATTACCATTGTAATGACTATCAAATGTTGAATACTCATGCTTGACTAGACTAGGGAATGCTTTTTGTTCTTGATTTTTGGTGATGGAAAAATGTTCTCCATAAACCTTGCCAATCAACATCATTTAGTCTTGTAAAATGGAGGGATATTCCTCTTAAAGGCATACTTCAAGTCCTACTTGAGCATTTTTTTGCTTCATAATATCGAGCTCATTTGTCAAATTCTAGGTCGCGAATCTTAGTTATTGTATCTTCTGAGATTCTAGAGTGGGCATGGTTAGTACAGTAGTTGTTGATGAGGGTCGTTGATCAGTCATCATTTAGTAATTATATGTCAATCCAAGGCGATGTCCAAAGGCTGTATATGATAGGAGGTGTCACAGTTAGTGTTCAGTTCGTCCAAGAACAAGGCTTTTATTGGTAGGTCTGTTAGCAATGCTAGGGGTTGTTGTAACTTCCTAATTTCTAACAAAGGAAATCAAATTGCACAATCTAAAGCTGAATTTAAATTGCAAGAAAATGAAACTGCAGAATCTGAAATTGACAAGAAATAAAATGCTGCTGAATTGACCAAAAAGCAAATTGCAGGAAAGTAAACTGCAGAATGGAAATTCACACACACGCTTGCAAAAATTAAACCAATGATAAAACTCACAATTGTCTGAACATAAGTTGAATCTGAGAAACCAAATTAACATTTATTACAGAAAACTGAAAATGATATAATTATGAAAATTGCAAAAAATGTTGAAAATGATGCCATTACAGGTCAAATGCTAAATACTTTTCTAACACATGATTGAACCTATTCTAGATGCTATGGTGCAATTTTGAAATAAAACTAATTTTGCAAATAAATGTTGATAGAATTTTGTTGATCTGCTGCAGCAAGAAATCAGCAAGAATTTTTTGTCACTGTGTTGCCCTTCCTCTGATCCTACAAGTGGCCCTTGCTTCCAGAACCAGAATAAGGTGAATAATTATACCAGGTAAATTAAATGTGCACTATCAACCATCAAATGCCAATAAAATCTAAAGAATGCACCTTTTATTCCATCTGAAGCTACATTACAATACTGTAGGAAAAATCTGCAATTTATTGTAATGCTACAAAGACTTTATCTTCTGCTAATAACTATCTCCTATTCCTCTATCCTTATTTCTCCATTTATATATCTATATATCCTGCTCAACCGTGTTGGGAGCTTTATTTATAAGATAAAGTTGATATATCTGTTTGTTGGGTTTCATGGATTTCCAAATGTTTACAAAATAGTTTCCTGGAATGCAGGGTTATAATTTGTCAACCTTTATCCCTTTATCCCAGCTGGTCCACCTATGGTGAAGGAACAGAGTCCAAATAGGGTGGACTAACCGCTTGGTCAATTTCCAATCATGCTTTCCACGGTTTTGGGGCATTTTGACCATTTTTTGTTGTTCTTGCGCTATTCCCTATTCCTACGCCGCTTATTCTTGCGCTGCTCTGGAATAACAGGCAGGTGACAATTTGTTGCTTATCTGCACTCCAAATGCATAGGGAGGAAGTTGTTGACCGTTTGGATTGTTTTCTCTTATCTTGTACGCCCTTTTTTATTGGTGGCATGTGATGGAGTGACTGATTCCAAGCCCTGCTGTATATGTATAGTTGGTTGGAACTGTCACAGTCACAGTCTATTTTCCTACACAGTCAGCTATAGTGGACAAGTTCTTGGCACATTTTTCTATTTGAATCAGTTTAAACAGAGGAACACAATATTTTTAAGCACCAGATATTCAACAAGTTCTATATTATGATTCTAATTACTACAATACTACTGATTAATTAACTGAAAATAGGTGAAATTGGAGTAAAAATAGTAAAATAGAGTATATGCACTTTGTCATTTCATAATATGCAAACACCATTATATAATGCATTTTACCCATAATTAACATAAAATATAGTAAAAAGGGTGAGCCAAATAGTTGTAATGTATCAAAAAGTGTCCATGGATGAGGCAATTCCCGACCTCATCATTCCCCCCCAACTTATGGTAATGCATGCCCTCATGCATTCTGTGCAGCTACAGAGGCACACAGATCCAGGTCTAGATATCTCTCGTGAAATTTTAACCATGTGCCACCAATTTCATAGAATCCTCTGATTGCTTTTATGGACTGAAACCACTGTTGGAAGTGCATATCAGGTTGTGGGTCATTATCAAAGAGAGGGGATAGGAGTGATAATTATAGGCATCATGTATCTCAGACCTATCCAAAGCTCCTCGATTTCTAAGATAATTCGGACAATGCCTTCTGCCCTTTTCCTTGACCATAGCAAATTAGTGGGAGAAATTGGCTCTCTTTTCTGCAGAGATATAGATAACTCACCCCATCTATTTTTACAGGCTGCCAAAGCATCATCAAAGAAGTCTACACAAAAACTCTGAAACTGAGTTATACAACTTTGAAGGTTTCCTAGATAGAGCTGTTTAATTCTAGTATTTTGCATGAAGGTATAATGATTACTTTTACAATCCTTGTGATTCAGGGGAGTAGGCCTGATAAGTAAAATAGCTTATGATTCCAATTCTTTAGTTGACTTCTTTTCTGTGTTCCTGTTGGCATTTTTGCCACATTTGATTTTGATTGAAGTATTAACACGTAAATTTTTGCAGATCTTACTTTGATACTAGCCTTGATGCAGCTTTGGAGCAAAAAGAAGCAAAAAAGGAGCAAAAAAGACTAAGTCCAGAAAATGCAGCGATTCGCTGACATGTCGCGAAATCGCGGTCAACACGGTCAATGCATGCAGCTAAGAAGAACCGTCGCGATATCGCGACGTGTTCTATTTTTGCGACTTCAAATGAGCAAAGGAGGAAGAGCGACAAAATGTCGCGAAATCGCGACAAAAAGTTTAGCCGAAGACACAAAGTTAAATGCTGCAGCGATTCACTGACGTCTCATTTTCGCGACGCAGGCGGTTGAAAAAGTCTAAGTACTCAAAGGTGCAACGATGCGCTGCAAGTTTCGAAGCCACGGGGAGTTCGTTGAGAAGAAGGCCAAGGAGTTAAAAAGTAGCGAAATCGCTACAAAAAAGGGGCAAGGGCTTAAGTTCCGAAAAATGGCAGCGATGCGCTGCATGTTTCGTTTTCGCGAGTTAAAGCGGAGGACAGAGTTGGGAGATAAAATGTGTAGCGATATCGCTACATGCGGGAGGATTTTCGCGGGTCCAAGGTAGCAAAAGTGTACGGCATCAAAATATGTCGCGATTTCGTGACCCGTCGCATTTTCGCGACCTGCGTCAGTTTCCCGCCAAAACACAGTATGAACGGCCGATAAGGTTTTTTACTTTCCGATGATTAAATGCTCGCCCGAATTAAATGCTTTGTGGATTTTCGATGCAGTCAAGGTTGAAGAAGCGCCCAGGCCACCAAAATAGAAGATTTTATTTGTTCGAAGCCGTTGTTCGTGGATCATCCTAACGGTTTCATGTATATGTCAAGACATTTAATGAAGATGACCGTTGATTGCATTTAATTTTGTGGTTCTCTAGACTGCGATTAAGGGGATCATGTTCCTCGTTTCCTTCGCATAATTGTAGATCTCAAGAAGGTCGGTTACAAAGATTAAATGCTGCAAAGAGGACGGCCCTCTATAAAAACCAATGTAAACTTCATTGAAAGGGTTGGAAGTTTTTGCTAAAAACTGGAAGTACATTTGCGAGAATAAAGTATTGGCTTCAAATTTTTCAAGCAGTTGTTTTGAGTGATTGTCTTTTCTGTTCCTTTTGCATTTCTAATAGAATTTATATTCCTTAAGTGTTGTTACATTCAAATTCTGCATATTGGATTTGAATCTTGCTTGTAAGGATATGATTCCTGGAGTGTAATCTTGGAGAGATTTTCTGCATACAGTTGTGTGAGAGTTGAGTCATTATCTTCTGTTGCTTGTTGTTGCTGCACTTTAAGTTTTTTGCTGTTGTTCTTCCGATCCCATAACTCCGACCTGCGGCCATATTTCCCATTTCTTTCTCGCAACTTTTAATTTCTTTCCAAGAACCCTTATCTTCAAACAGAAATTTAGATTAGTAAAGGGAACCATCCCACTCGAGATTGGTCCGGGAGCCATTTCTTGCTTCCGACCTTTCAATGTTGGCCGGGTCTAGGGCGCACTTGTAAAAATCCTTTCCCGTGTGCGATTCGTGACCAACAATTTTTGGCACGCCTGATGGGACAGATTTCTTCTGTCTCTAAAAGATCCCATAGTATCGAAGGTCTAATGTTCGCCTTTATACTGTAAAATTAGAGCATTTGGTGACTCTGCTGAATTCAAAAATTATTCATGATCACGAGATCACAGTCCAAGAAATTTGGCGATCTTGTCGAATTTTTCGAACTTGACAGTTCAAGAAGTGGTGAGCATTCTAGGTTAGTTTCCTCATCCCTTCCATCTTCTGCTGCTACGTAACCCTGGTATTGTTGCTAGTGTTTCATCTTCCCAACCATATCCACTAGTTCCAATGGCACAATATCCTCCACCTCCACCTAGGAAGTTCTTGGCATGGAACAGTTCGGGAGCCTTGAACTTGCAGGCTCAAAATCCAGTCCCTCAGGCTGCACTGAAAGCTTTGCCCACTTATGACGGTACGGGTAAGACAACTTATGAACACATAAATGATGTGGCTTCTCTAGCAGCCATCCATGATATTACCGATGAAGATGTAATGGTGAAGTTGTTGGTATGCTCTTTGAGAGGCAAATTGTTGTTTTGGTACCGAACGCTGCCACCAGGCACTATAACATCGTGGGATCAATTCGGTGATCTGCTAGTCAAAAATTTTCATGAACAGGCTGACCCCTTCTCATTGTTGAATCAGTTTACTATAATACAGAGGCATCCACAGGAGGAAATAGCTGATTTCAACGTCCGATTTACCAGAACCTGGCATAGGATTCCTGAAGGTATTCAGCCTGTTGATGAATTGGCTGCACTATACTATCTTAGAGCATTCAACTTAGATATCGGCTGGACTGTTCGGCAATCCAATGTGACAACATTTCCAGAGTTGTTTGAGCAAGCCATCAAAGCAGAAGCTGATTTGGTTGTTGTAGGGAGACTTCCACCAAAGGTAACTATGCCTATAATTCCTGATTTGCCTCAGTATTTATATGCTAGTGCACAACCACAGACCATGCCATCAATGTATCCTACACCATCATGGAGCTCCAAAGCACCTCAGATTGCACCTGTCCCAGCTCCTCAGTTGCCTACTTTAGCTCCTTTACCGCTTCCCGCACCCAAAGACTCGACCCATCTCCCATTTCCACTTCATTTCCAGCTTTGCCAAGACCACCAGCCTCCTTTGCCCTTGCCCAGCACCTCCTACACCTGTGAACCCTGATCCATATACTGCATTATTGCAGGAGGTGAAGTCTGCAAATTCGACAATTAGAGCCATGGGAAACAAGATCACACTCATTGAGAGGAAGCAGGCTGAGAGAGATTTCCAGCCAAGGAGATTTCAACCTCCTGCAATCACTAGAGATCAAGTTGCCTCCACAAGTAAAGCACCTGAAAAGGGCTTAACTGTTTTAGTAAATGAAGATCCAGCTCTTGCAGCATGTAATGTATTGGTGCTCAACCCGCAATGACCCTCATGGAGAAGATACTTGTATGGTCCATCTAAATTATGTGCGGACATTGGCCGCTAGCTCTTCAGCGGACAAGTTAACATGATCTCGTAAGTCGGTCATAGTTTGATGACTGCAGTGGGAGATCAAGTTTCAGTTCTGACAAGAACTGGAAAGAAGCCTGTAACTGTTGATCCTGCTGATTTAGAGCCTTTGAAAGTACTTGCTGAGGTGAAGAAGCCAGTGAAGGCTCCTATGCCAGTTCCAAAGTCTAATGCACCTGTTTTACCAAAAGACCCTGCTCCCTACAGAGTTCAAGAAAAGGCTGCAACTGCACCAGCAAGATCAGAAGCGGAGGAGCAAGCTCGTGAAAGGTTGAAGTATCCATCATCGACAAAGAGGCTAAGGGTGGAAGCTACACAGCAGTATCGTACCAGATTTGAACAACCTGCTGAGAAGAAAGACCTTACTGCAGTTTCATACAATATTGTTGAAGAGCTTAAGAAGACCCCAGCTAAGGTAAGCCTCTACGATGCTTTGCAGTTACCCGGTCAGGTAGACTTATTACAGGAATCATTAAAATCTATCAAAGATAATGTAAAAGGTCCTACCTGCATGGTGTATGCTCAAACCTTACCCACCTTTATTATTGGGAAAAATAGACCACCTCCATTTTATTTGTCATTGCAAATAGAGGGTTGGATTGTGCATAATTGCATGATCGATTCTGGAGCTGCCACGACTGTAATGCCCAAGGGAGTTTGTGAGGCAATGGGAATGGAATATACATGGAGTAGTCCTAGAGTTCTGCAATTGGATGGTACGCTCGTAAAAATAGTAGGTGTAATCAAAGATGTACCCATTGTCCTGCATACAATGCCACAAATTACCGTTATTCAAGAAATTGTTGTGGTAGATTTAGAGCCCTACTTTAGTATGTGTTTATCCAGGTAATTTACTGCAAAGCTAGGGGGTTATCTAGCATTAGATTATTCACACCTAGAAATTCCTTTCAAGGGTAGACGTCTCAGGATTCAAAATGAAAAGCCTTCCCCTTTTCACATCGAGAAGTTGGAAGATGCAGAAAAAGACATGCAGTCTGTCCACATGCTTACTGAAGAGTCTGAAGATTCTGTTTTAATGAGTGAAGTTTTAAATAATCTTCAGTTGGATGACCAGTTTTCTATGCTTAACTTCAATGCCATGTTGGAGACAAAAATCGGCTGTTATGCCATTCAGAAACCTGAGAGTGACACAAAGCAGGAATTGTCTAACCAAGCTGATCAGAATGATGTTACAGATCAATTATGGCAGCTATATTTCGATGGAGCTCGATGCAAGAACGGAGCAGGGGCAAGGTATTGTGTTAATTTCACCTTCTGGTATACGAGAGAACTTATTCATATCGTCTTACATGGAGTTGTACTAATAATGCTACTGAATATGAAGCATTGTGTTTGGGTTTGAAGAAAGCAAGGAAGTTAGGAATTGAACAGCTCAAGATTTTTGGTGACTCCGAGCTTGTTGTAAATCAGATTACAAATAGATGCATTTCAAAGCAGCATTACCTTAAAGCATATCGAAATCAGGTTTGGGATTTGTTTGAGTTTTTTACTGCTCTTAATATTCGAGTTGTTTCCCGAGAGATGAATAAACATGCAGACCCGTTAGCATCTCTTGGAGCTAATTTTTCCCCTCGTTGAACAAGTTGTGAACAAACCCAAGACAGTTAGAATGGTATACGAGTCCAGGGTGCCGGACAAAGAAACTTTCGCGGTGTCTTTGAAAATGATGAGCAGATTGTTAATTTCTTGATCCATGAAGCTGCTACTGTCGAAGGAAGAATTTTGGAGGATGAAGGAGCTGAAGGGCTCATTCAATTAAGGAACAACCACATTCCGAAGGGTCTCATAACTCTGGAGAGCTTGTTCGACCAGCATGATCGGTCCACAAAACATCGGATCGAGATTGACAAAAAAGAGTACATGGAATTAGAGTTAGAGCCTAACAAAGCTATCAAGGTTGGAACTGACTCTACCCCAAAAGAACTGCAAAAAATCAGGCAGTTGTGTGAGGAGTTTTCTGACATTGTAGCTTGGAGCTATGAAGATTTGAAAGGTTACAACAAACAGATTGTGCAACATACAATTGAATTGGAGGAAGGAGTCAGACCTTTTCGGCAAAAATAGAGACCTGTTAATCCAAAGATTGAGATGTTGATGAGGGCTGAGCTTGTAAAGATGCTGCAAGCTAAAATCATTTATCCAGTTAAGCACTCAACTTGGGTTGCCAATCTTGTCCCAGTTCGGAAGAAGAATGGAGATATTCGATTGTGCGTTGATTTCAGAAATTTAAACCGTGCATCATTAAAAGATCATTATCCTTTGCCGCGTATAGATCAAATACTGCATGTTGTAGCTGGAGCTCAGCGTTTTTCTTTGTTGGATGGATTTTCTGGATACAACCAGATTTGGGTGAAAGATGAAGATCAATATAAGACAACATTCACAACAAAGTGGGGCACTTTTGCTTATCAACGAATGCCTTTTGGACTGTCAAATGCTGGAGCTACCTTCCAAAGAGCCATGGACATTGCATTCAAGGATTTGTTGAACAAGATCATTGTCATATATCTTGATGACATGACAATATTTTCACACAGACGGGAAGATCACTGCTCTCATCCGAGGCAGATTTTTGAAAAGTGCGAGAGTTTGGAATTTCCATTAATCCGAAAAAGTCTGTTTTTGCAGTGAAAGAAGGTAAGCTTCTGGGCCATGTGATTTCAGAAGATGGATTAGCAATTGATCCAGCCTGAGTTGTAGCATTGAAGAAATTGTTACTCCCTGCAAACAAGAAGGAACTTCAGTATTTCTTTGGACAGATCAATTTCATCAGAAAGTTTATTTCTGATTTTGCCCAGGTTGTAAAACCTATGACTGAGTTGTTAAAAAAGGATGCAGATTTTCAATGGACAGCTCGAAGAAAAGAAGCATTCCGAGAAATCAAGGAAAGAATAGCACAGGCTCCTGTTCTGATTAATCCTGATTACTCCAAGGATTTCATTTTATATGCAGTTGGGGAAGATGACAGTTATGCCGCGGTGCTTACACAGAAGGGAGATGATGGGAATGAAAGGCCCATTGCCTTTCTCAGTCAGGTCATTCTACCTCATGAAGCAAAGTACAATTTTATTGAAAAATAGGTATATGCTGTTATGAAATCCCTTAAGAAGTTTAAACATTTTATATCTCAGAGCAGAACCATTGTTTATGTGATACATCCAGATGTAAGAAATTTCATTCTTCAAGGAGAGTTGGGTGAAAAACGTGCTGGTTGGGTCACTAAGATCCAAGAATTTGATGTAGAAATTCACCCTACTAAGCTAGTGCGTGGTAAGGCTCTGTGCCAGCATTTGGCAAAGATGGCAACATCTGGTGTAGGTGAAGATCATGAAGAAAATCTTGTTAGTAATGACAATTTAATGAATTTCTTAATTCTGGAAAAGGACTGGACAGAAGACCTCATTGATTATTTCACAACTGGTAGATGTCCTTCACAGTTGAATGCTTCTCAGAGGAGGAGATTTCGGCTGCAAGCTCTGCGGTATGTTTTGTTGCCAGAAGGATTGTTTTTTAAGAATCTTGATGGTGTTCTTCTGAGATGTGTTAAAGAAGCAGACAAGGCTAGGCTCCTGGAAGAATTTCATTCTGGTCTATCAGGAGGACACTTTGCAGGAAGGCCGATGGCTTTGAAGATAATCCGAGCTGGTTATTATCGGCCAACCCCTGTTCTCGGACGCTTTCAAGATTGCACAAGCCTTGTGACAAATGTCAGAGATACACAGGAAGGGTAAGAAATGCAGCACTGCCTTTGCATCCAGTTTAGGTTGAAGCACCCTTTCAGCAGTGGGGGTTGGATTTCATTGGAATCATTGATCCTAATTCCTCAGCTGGTCATAGATATATTTTGACAGCTACAGACTATTTCACCAGGTGGTCAGAAGCTATTCCTACAAAGGTGGCCAACCAAACTGTGGTGATATCTTTTATTGAAGGTTTGATTACTCGCTTTGGTATTCCTGATGCCATCATTACTGATAATGGGACCCCATTCATTGGAGCTGAACTAGCTGAGTTTGCTAATAAGTATGGCATTTTCCTAAAAACATCTTCCAATTATTATCCACAGGGAAATGGCTTGGCGGAGTCAACAAATAAAAATTTGCTCCGGATTTTAAAGAGGTCTTTGGGAGAAAACAAGAGATCATGGCATCTTTTATTAAATCAAGTTTTATGGGCAGATAGAATTTCGGTTAAGAAGTCTATCAAGACCTCACCCTATGCCCTAGTTTATGGGAAAGAAGCAAAGTTGTCTGTTCATCTTGAGTTGCCTGTTTTGCAACAATTACAGAATTTTTAGGACAATGAGACAGACTCGAGTTCCTTGGATTTGCGGATAGCTCAGTTATTGCATTTGGAGGAGCAGCGTTCTGAAGCATATGATCAATTTTTTAAACACACACAAGGTATTTCGAAGTGGTTTTGTAAACATTCCGCAGATCGTCCACTCAAAACAGGAGATTTGGTGTTGAAATGGAATGAGAATAAAGCTAAACCTGGGAATCACAAGAAATTTGATGCTTTATGGGAGGGTCCCTTCCGTATCACCAGCACAGGTACAACAAATTCATTCTATTTAGAAGACCTGGATGGCAGTCCACTTCCAATTTCAGTCAATGGCTTTCATCTGAAAGCCTACACTTCTTGAATTATCAGTTCAGTATGAATTTGTATATAGAAGCATAATAATAAATAAAAAAAAATAGAAGAGAAAAAAATATATATATATATATATACATGTGTTACTTTTCATTTTTGTCACCTTGGTTCTTGTTGCTTGCGAGCCATAGGTGCCTTTTGTCTTTCTGTGTTTTTTTTCCCTTTCCCAGCAGTTGGTGGCTTTCAGAAAATTCTTCTTTTCCCTTCACTGTTTCCTCTTTCCTTTCTTCATCTTCTTCTTCTTTCTTTTTCTTCTACAGAAATAAAAAAAAGAGAGCCACGGTTGTTGTTTCTTCTCCCCATTCTCATTGTTCCCGTTCCTTCCTATCCTTTTCCTCTCAATTCTGTCTTTTGCGCATTTATGTTACAGTTTAGTTCATTTCATTTCACAGCTTTCCTAGTTCCATTTCCATTCCATACTTTCCTTCCATCTTCATTACAGTTGGTAATATGACAACATTCTGTTGTTATATCTTCCACATCGCTTTGTCATTACATCAACCCATTGTTAATATTATTCCATTTGCAATCACTGCCGGCGCAATCGCAGGAGCTCATTCCATCACCTCATTCCATTTGTTCCATTTGTTCCATTTCATTATCCATTATATGCAGGTTCTTTCAGTTTTTCAGTAGAAGATAATTGCAGCAGTCCCCTGATTCTGTTTCAACATGACTCTGTGCCCAATAGATTCAGGCCTGGATTCTTGCATACAGCGAGCTATATACCCCGCGAGCCGCCAAGAATGTTGGCATTTTTGCCACATTTGATTTTGATTGAAGTATTAACACGTAAATTGTTGCAGATCTTACTTTGATACTAGCCTTGATGCGACTTTGGAGCAAAAAGAAGCAAAAAAAAAAGACTAAGTCCAGAAAATGCAGCGATTCGCTGACATGTCACGAAATCACGGTCAACACGGTCAATGCATGCAGCTAAGAAGAACCGTCGCGATATCGCGACGTGTTCTATTTTCGCGACTTCAAATGAGCAAAGGAGGAAGAGCGACAAAATGTCGCGAAATCGCGACAAAAAGTTTAGCCGAAGACACAAAGTTAAATGCTGCAGCGATTCGCTGACGTCTCATTTTCGCGACGCAGGCGGTTGAAAAAGTCTAAGTACTCAAAGGTGCAACGATGCGCTGCAAGTTTCGAAGCCACGGGGAGTTCGTTGAGAAGAAGGCCAAGGAGTTAAAAAGTAGCGAAATCGCTACAAAAAAGGGGCAAGGGCTTAAGTTTCGAAAAATGGCAGCGATGCGCTGCATGTTTCATTTTCGCGAGTTAAAGCGGAGGACAGAGTTGGGAGATAAAATGTGTAGCGATATCGCTACATGTGCTGTTTTCGCAAACCAAGCTAGCGATGGAGACACTGAAGCCGAAGATGCAGCGATATCGCGACAGGGAGGATTTTCGCGGGTCCAAGGTAGCAAAAGTGTACGGCATCAAAATATGTCGCGATTTCGCGACCCGTCGCGTTTTCGCGACCTGCGTCAGTTTCCCGCCAAAACACAGTATGAACGGCCGATAAGGTTTTTTACTTTTCGATGATTAAATGCTCGCCCGAATTAAATGCTTTGTGGATTTTCGATGCAGTCAAGGTTGAAGAAGCGCCCAGGCCACCAAAATAGAAGATTTTATTTGTTCGAAGCCGCTGTTCGTGGATCATCCTAACGGTTTCATGTATATGTCAAGACATTTAATGAAGATGACCGCTGATTGCATTTAATTTTGTGGTTCTCTAGACTGCGATTAAGGGGATCATGTTCCTCGTTTCCTTCGCATAATTGTAGATCTCAAGAAGGTCGGTTACAAAGATTAAATGCTGCAAAGAGGACGGCCCTCTATAAAAACCAATGTAAACTTCATTGCAAAGGGTTGGAAGTTTTTGCTAAAAACTGGAAGTACATTTGCGAGAATAAAGTATTGGCTTCAAATTTTTCAAGCAGCTATTTTGAGTGATTGTCTTTTCTGTTCCTTTTGCATTTCTAATAGAATTTATATTCCTTAAGTGCTGTTACATTCAAATTCTCGCATATTGGATTTGAATCTTGCTTGTAAGGATATGATTCCTGGAGTGTAATCTTGGAGAGATTTTCTGCATACAATTGTGTGAGAGTTGAGTCATTATCTTTTGTTGCTTGTTGTTGCTGCACTTTAAGTTTTCTACTGTTGTTCTTCCGATCCCATAACTCCGGCCTGTGGCCATATTTCCATTTCTTTCTCGCAACTTTTAATTTCTTTCCAAAGAACCCTTATCTTCAAACAGAAAGTTAGATTAGTAAAGGGAACTAGCCCACTCTGGAGATTGGTCTGGGAGCCATTTCTTGCTTCCAACCTTTCAATGTTGGCCGGGTCTAGGGCGCACTTGTAAAAATCCTTTCCTGTGGCAGATTCGTGACCAACAGTTCCAATAGATATGATTTTGCAGAGTGGACATGAAGGCTTTCAGCTGTAAGTCACCTGTATAAATATGAGGCATAAACATACTTTCTATTGGAAAAAAGAAATTATGCAAAAATAACTCACATAACAGGTGTTGCTGCTCTGTTGGACTCTGCACAAATGCCTCCACAAACTCTCCAGGACTTTCCAACTGATGAGGCATCTCAGAAGCAAGTCTCATGATTTTCCAACAAAAGTATCTCTCCTTGAGTAGGAGGCTATAAAACCTAGTTGGTCTTCCGCATTGTATTGCATATTCTGCAATCTGGCATACATCCTGCACTTGTGCTTTTAACCTATTAATTTATGTTTCCTTCTCTGCTAATTTAGTTGTTACAGAGTTCAAAGTGGCAACCTTTCCCTCTAACTGATGACATTGGGTCATCCAATATGCTAGGTATTCATTGTACCTAATTAAAGACACTGTGTCTGGGGGCCTCACAATGGGTTGCATTTGTGCCACTATATTTACTTGTACACCAACTTCCACAATTGGTGTTGCAAATGGCAAATTTGTTTGTGTTCCTTGTTCTACTGTAACTGTAATAATTCAATTTAATTTAGTAGAAACAAGAGGAGAGAGTGTGGATACCTGGTCTTGAGCTGCAACCTCTTGTTCCTCCATAGAAAGTGTTTATGTTTCCTGTTAAAGGGTAGTGTCATTTTGCATTAGAATTCCTGATGGATTTTCATGTTGAATCATACTATCATATATTTCTATTCTTGCTTCTTCTCCAATAGGTGATCTTTGTGTAGGTATTGTGTTAATATCTGATTGTTCAGCTAAATCCAAGAGGATCTGTGCCCATTCATCAGGTGATGCCTCTGCTAACCCTGTAGATTGATGTTCTAGATGAAACAATTTGTTCTGCAGATCTTGAATTTGCTGCTGAAGCAGAGAATTTTGTTGATCTTTGTGTTTTATGGCTTCTTCAGCCTGTTCAATCCAATGGGTCTGGGTTTTAATGACACTCTTTGCAGCATGCAATTGAGTGTGGATATCAATTTCTTCTGCGGACTCAGACTCAGAATATTTCTCAGACTCAGCATGCACTGGAGTGTGCACATCAACCTCAGCTGGTTCAGAATCAGAATTCAAATGCTCCTCAAGATCAGAGTCAGCATAATCAACTAGTGGATGTATAGGGCTTATTGGAGTTTCTTCCATAGTTGTGTCCAGTTCCATTGGTTTTATCCCTTTGTCTGTAATTTATGTTTCAATGTATTTTTCCTGTGCATCTTTTGTTCTAACTTCTCCTTCACTTGATAGACTGATTGGGTCTATGATATTTATTGGTGTCTCTGGCAGGGTTTTAACTTTTTAAAGTCTAGAAGACCTACTTAACCTTGTAGAACCTGGATATTCCATAGTAGGTGCGGTTTCTGGATGTTCTGGAGCAATAACAGATTTTGCTATTGATTCAGGGGTAGATATAGGTTTCGCTATTGATTCTAGAGCAAATGCATGTTCACTTGAACTCCCAATTTATGTGCTGGGTTGTATAGTTTCTGCAAATATTACCTTCCTTCTTTTTAACTGGGAACCAAATGTGGATGCTTGTTGTTTTCTAGTTCGTGAATATGGGGGACCGTCGGGAGAAGGAGAAATTCTGCTCTCAGAGGGCTCTAGATTAGGATTTTCTTTAGATTCTTCCTCTATTTCCTCTTTCTCTGGTGTAGAGTTAGAATCATTTGTTTCTTCCCAAGGAGAGAAGAAGCGGTCAAAATTCCTAGGGTTTCCCCTAAAGTGATACTTGCAAATGAGTTTGATGAGCCCATGGTGTTTAGGGCTTCCCTTCCCTGCTTGGTATTTTAGGGCCATAGCTTTTAGCTCCTGATAAATATATAATGGAATATTGACCCTATATTATGGTTTGACCGATCCATGGCGCAGATGGTTGAGAATACGAAGGTGTGGGCCAGATACAACAGGAAATTAGCCATCACAAGTAATGTATCTCATAACCCATATTGCAACTTCGTCCCAAGGGGACGGTAAACTAGGTCTTTTTACCCCCTTAAAAACATTCTGATGCATCAAAAATTCAATTTGTTCATCCCCTTCTTTCTTAAACTGATTAACTAGGTCAACTAAAATATTCCTTCCAATTTTCACAATCTGCAAACCCTGAAGGGGTAATTCAGTGATTTGGCTGAGTATCTCGGGAGTTACCTGGATGGTCATCCCGCTAATGTGTACTCGGTTGTTGCGAAAGGTGCGTGCAAACTCTGCCGCCAAGCCCTCTGAATAACCATCAATTTTTTGCAGGAACGACAGAAATCCCCCATTAGTAAAGATTTGTAGAGATGCAAGATCACTCTCCAGGTAGCTGATATTTTTGGGTTCGGCTCTGATTTTCTTTCCACCCATGGTGTAGTTTTTTGCCTTATGTTCTGTGGTTTCTGTGAATTTTTGGACAGTACGAGATTGCATCTGTTTTTAGGGTTTTAATCATTTTAGCAAGAATAATTATAGCAGCGTAGGAACTACTTTGGAACATGTAGAGTAATCAGGATAGGTGATGTGGTAGTGTACATGAAGTCAACCCTTAATTTCACTCATTCTTGTTATGGATGCCAGCTATCACATGCCACCTTGAATCTGAGACCTATCCTTTTTCAAAACCAATTAAATCACTACAGGCCACGTGTCGTAGAATTTATTGCACAAAACTTCATTCCTACGCTTAGTGATTTATTCTGGAGCATAGAGTAAACTGGTCTATTCCTGCGCTTAATAAGTTATTCTGGCACTTATACACAGGTCGTTCCTGTGCCTAAAACATAAATAGCTTATTCTTGTGCTTGATGAATCATTCTTGTGCTTTGGAATATAAACAGTTTATTCCTGCGCTTCCCTTTTTGATTCCGGCACACTTTTGTTTTTTCATTCTAGAGCAGAACTAGGCAGAGGCATTTTTGAAACACTGACAAGAAATTTCCATTTTTTATTCCCCTTTTATATGCTTTATACTAATCAAGGATATATACACTATATACTAATGATTTACATTATTCAGAAAATGAAAAAGACACACACCTGTTATAACCATTTTAGCTACATTTCGGGGTGCTCCTACTGAGATTTCCAGCTAATCAATCTTTGAACTAAGGTAGGTGCAATCTGAAAATAGATGAAACAACGGTCATGAGACAAGACCAAATAATGATGGTGAAACCAACTAGGTAAACATGTCGAAACATCGATTTTCATGTAAACCCAACTCAGGAGCGCCTCAAAGAGGTTTTCACTTCCTGAATTTTTATTGTTTTTTTTTATATTGTGTCAATCTACTGAATTCGGTATGGAAGAAGTGTTTTCTTCCCAAATGTGTATATCCAAATTTTCCACTTGCTTGAGAAATTTATCCCTGTTGTGTGGTTTATGGTACATACAAAGACGATGTCCATTCACCAACAACTTGCGTCGTGAGTCATCAATAGGTGTAAGGCGAACAACTCCATTGTTAAACACTTCCTCAATTTGGTACGGTCCAAGCCATCTGGTCTGCAACTTTCCAGGGAAATCCTTGTATTGTGAATCAAACAACAAGGCCCAATCACCTTGTTGAAATTTTTGCTATTGTATGTGACTATCATGCCACATCTTTCGCTATGCTTGGATTATCTCTGTTTGATGTAGTGCATCCATGTGTAGTTCATCCAATGCATCAAGTTGCAGAATGTGATCTTCTTGTGCCTGTGATAGATCAATACCTACTTCCAAAGCAGTTCTAAGAGTTAGTAATTCAAACTCAATAGGAAAAAGAGGTTTTTTTCCATAAACTAATTCATATGGCGTAAATCTAGTGGTAGATTTCCAAGTGGTATTATAAGCCCAAATAGCTTTTGGTAACTTGTCCAACCAATTTCTTCTATGGACTACTATGGTTTTGGTCAGAATTCGTTCTAATTCCCTATTAGTCACTTCAACTTGGCCATTGGTTTATGGATGATAAGGTGAGGACTTTCTATGTTTGACTTGATAGAGTTGAGTGAAGGCTTCAATAACTTTTGAATTAAACTGGGGTCCTTGATCTGTAGTGATGGATTGTGGGGCTCCAAAACGCAGAAAAATATGTGAATACAGAAAATCAGCAACTTTTTCTTCTCGAGCATGCTTAAAGGCACGAGCCTCTATCCATTTGGTAACATAATCAGTACATACCAAGATATGCACTTTGCCTTGGAAAGGAGGATTAATGGGTCCTACGAAATCTAAACCCCATCTTTCAAATGGTTTTGTTCCTATTTGAGGTTGTAATGGCATTTCATTAGTAAAGGTAGGTTTTCCCATTCGCTGGCAGGCATCATAATGTCTAATGTACCTTTTTACATATTTGTGCAAAGATGGCCAATAGTATCCGGTACCTAAAAGTTTACGAATAGTGCTTTTGACTGAATAATGCCCTCCTGATGGTTCATCATGGGATGCTCGTAGGATATCATATACTTCATCTTGGCGGATACACCTGCATAAAACATGATCAGGACTGCATTTAAATAGTAATCCTTCTATCTATTTAAAAGAAGAGCTTTTCTTGATTAATTGTTTCTTTTGTTTAGGGATAAAGTGAAGAGGAATCTTCCCCGTAGCTAAGTAATTAGCTATGTCTGCAAACCATGGAGATTGTACAGAGACAGCAAACAAATTTTCATCTGGAAAGGTATCTTCCACCACTTCTCCTGTATCTGCATTTGGTATTCTTGACAAGAAATTTACGACTACATTAGATTTCCCAGGTTTTTTCACTATTGTAACATCAAATTCCTACAACAGAATCAACCAACGAATAATTCTTGCACTAACCAATGGTTTATTCATCAAATATTTGATTGCAGCATGATCCGTATGGATGAATACTTGGTACCCCGTGATATAGTGTCGAAATTTTTTAATAGCATAGATTACAACCAAGAATTCTTTTTTAGTGGTAGTGTAGTTTTTCTCAGCTCCTGTCAAGTTTTTACTGATATAATAAATAGCATAATGTTCCCCATTTTCAATCTATCCTAACATAGCTCCAATAGCAGTATTGGAAGCATCAGTTTGAATATGAAAGGGTAACTCCCAATTAGGACCTCTTAGTATAGGTGGAGTGGTTAACTTCTCCTTAAAGTCTTCAAATGAATTTTGACATTCATAAGACCAAACAAATTCAGAATCTTTCATGAGTAATGCAAACATGGGATTCGCTATGGTACTGAAGTTAGCAATGAATTTGCAATAAAAACCAATGTGTCTTAAGAAACTGCGTACATCAGTCTGAGTTTGTGGAGGAGGAAGGTTTTTGATGACTTCAACCTTCTTAGGATCAACCTTGATTCCATAAGAAGAGATATGATGTCCAAGAACAATTCCTTCCTCCATCATTAAGAATCATTCCTCAGGATTAAGAGAGAGGTGGTATGTTTCACAGCGAATCAACACTTTTTCAAGCTGTTCTAATGCACATTCAAAACTATCTCCAAATACTGTGAAGTCATCCATATAAATTTCAACACTTTCATTTGTTAAATCAGAAAAAAATTGCTAAAATAGCTCTCTGAAATGTTGCTGGAGCATTACATAACCCAAAGGGTAAAACCCTGTAAGCAAAGGTTCCCTAAGGACATGTAAAGGTAGTATTTTCCTGATCTTCTGGTGCAACTTTTATTTGGTTATACGCACTGAAACCATCAAGAAAATAGAAAAATTTCTTTCCAGCAAGGGTATCCAATACTTGGTCTATGAATGGTAATGGGAAATGATCCTTATGTGTGACCTTATTTAACTCCATATAGTCCACACATACTCTAATTTTACCATTTTTCTTTGGAACAATGACCAGTGGTGAAACCCACTTACTGTCTGAAATTGGATAAATGAATCCAACATCTAAGAGTTTTTCAATTTCCTCTTTCACAATCTCCTTTAGAGCAGGATTCAAGCATCTCTGAGGTTGCCTTACTGGTTTTACATCTTCTGTGTATATCCTATTTGTACATACCTCAAGATGAATGTCTGTCATGTCCTTATAGTTCCATGCAAAAGCTTGAACATGTTTCTGTAAGACTGTAAACAATTTGGTTTCTTGGTCCTCAGTTAGCTAGCTATTAATGTTCAAAAATTTACCTGGTCGTATTTCAATTTGTTTGATCCTTGGATGGACAGAACTAGTCGCTTCATAGTTACCGATTAATGCATTTAATGGACAATGATGTGGCTGCAGATTATGAAATACTCTAGAATATGTCTTAGAGATGATACCTGATGGAATCAGAGGACATTTGAAGGTGTTAAGAAGATGATGATGCCATCCATGTGGTAGTATGAATGATCTTTCCTGACTAGGCATGGATGACAGAGGTTCTAAAATTTATTCCTCCTCTTTCCACAACAACCGATGAACAAGAATTTGATCATCAGTTAGTCTTTCTGATTGTAATATTTCAATTAGGACAGTTTCATTCTCGAATATTTCTCTTTCTGGTGTAGTGATTTCCTCAATATGTTCCTTCACTACAACTGTAGCCAAAGTGGCAATGGTTTCTTGTTCTTCATCATATTTAGGATACCAAATTTATCCAAAAAAATTAGTTGAAGGTTGAGCTGGTGGATACAAAGAAATTTTCTTCAGGTCAACACCATTATAAATGGTCATAGTTGTAGGTTCAGTTCATCCTAAGGCTGTATACGATAGGAGGTGTCATAGTTGTAGGTTCAGTTCATCCAAGAATAGGCTTTTATTGGTAGTCTGTTAGTAATGCTGGGGGTTGTTGTAACTTCCTAATTTATAACAAAGGAAATCAAATTGCACAATCTAAAGTTGAATTTAAATTGCAAGAAAATGAAACTGCAAAATCTGAAATTGACAAGAAATAAAATGCTGCTGAATTGACCAAAAAGCAAATTACAGGAAAGTAAACTACATAATGGAAATTCACACACACGCTTGTAAAAATTAAACCAATGATAAAACTCACAATTGTCTGAACATAAGTTGAATCTGAGAAACCAAATTAACGTTTATTGCAGTAAAACTGAAAATGATATAATTTTGGAAATTGTAGAAAATGCTGAAAATGATGCCATTATAGGTCAAATGCTAAATATTGTTCTAACACATGATTGAACCTATTATAGATGCTATGGTGCAATTCTAAAATGAAACTAATTCTGCAAATAAATGTTGACAGAATTCTGCTGATTTGCTGTAGCAAGAATTTTCTGTCACTATGTTGCCCTTCCTCTGATCCTGCAAGTGGCCCTTGCTTCTAGAACCAGAAGAGGATAAATAATTATACTAGATAAATTAAATGTGCACTATCAACCATAAAATGCCAATAAAATCTGAAGAATGCACCTTTTATTCCATCTGAAGCTGCATTGCAGTATTGCAGGAAAAATCTATAATTTACTGTAATGCTACAAAGACTTTATCTTCTGCTAATAACTATCTCTTATTCCTCTATCCTTATTTCTCCATTTATATATCTATATATCCTGCTCAACCGTGTTGCGAGCTTTATTTATAAGACAAAGTTGATATATCTGTTTACTAGGTTTCAGGGATTTCCAACTATTTACAAAACAATTTCTTGGAATGCAGGGTTATAATTTGTCAACCTATGGTGAAGGAACGAAATCCAAATAGGGTGGACTAACCGCTTGGTCAATTTCCAATAATGCTTTCCATGATTTGGGGGCATTTTGACCATTTTCGGTTGTTCCTGCGCTATTCCCTATTCCTGTGTCACTTATTCCTACGTTGCTCTGGAATAACAGGCAGGTGACAATTCGTTGCTTATCTGTGCTCCAAACGTATAGGGAGGAAGTTGTTGACCGTTTGGATTTTTTTCCCTTATCTTGTACACCCTTTTGCATTGGTGGCACGTGATGGAGTGACTGATTCCAAGCCCTATTGTATATGTACAGCTGGCTGAAACTGTCACAGTCACAGCCTATTTTCCTGCATAGTCAGCTACAATGGACAAGTTCTTGGCGTATTTTCCATTTGAATCAGTTTAAACAGATGAACACAATATTTTTAAGCACCAAATATTCAACAAGGTCTATATTATGATTCTGAATTACTATAATACTACTGATTAATTAACTGAAAACATGTGAAATTGCAGTAAAAACAGAAAATGGAGTATATGCACTTTGTCATTTCAGAATATGCAAACACCATTATAGAATGCATTTTACCCATAATTAACATAAAAACATAGTAAAAAGGGTGAGTCAAATAGTTGTAATGTATCAAAAAAGTGTCCATGGATGAGGCAATTCCTGGCCTCATCAGTTGTTGGGATGAGAGGGGAGGATATGATCTAGGCATTGTATCTAGTGAAGGAAAAGGTAGGGCTAGAAAAGGAGCTTATGGGTTTTCCTAATAGACATGAGGTGTGTCAATCATAGTTATTTTGGAATGAAGCTTCCCAACTAAGATGAGAATGTTCTTTGTTGTGATAGCTACTTGAATGTTTTCAAAAACCTTCTTTCATTGGATTTTTAGATCTAAAGGCTTAGGTATAAGGTGAAAGCATAAGGTAATGGATGTAAGCTTGGGCATGTGATGAACTCGTATCTTAAGGAATTTTTTTCCAAGTCTCCTAATTCATATATTAAAATTAGTGATACTCTTTTGAGGATGCCTTTGAATAAATTAAAACTAAGTCAACAACAAGAAAGGGTCCCCTATGTCATTAAACTCTATTATGAGGGGTTCATCTAGGTCAACCCAAATCTTAACACTATCATCTTTTATAGTATAAAACTATACCAACACTTTACCTCAAAAATGCAGTGCAAGAAGCATCACCATTACATATTCAAATAATTTTATATGGGCGGTCAAATGCTACATGCGACTCTTTCTGACAGGGACAAGTTTGGAAACTTCTTCATTCATTTTTGGGATTTAGATGTTATGTCGGACTATATTGACCCTTGGGATGATGTTAGACTCTCAAAATTCTATCATTTCTCCATGTCGGGCTCTTTACCTAATCAAATTTTACTCCTTGAGATGATGTCAATGCTTTGAAATTTTGACCCTTCCACCCCAGTCTGTATACTTAGTAAAATTTTAAGTCCAATAATGTGGTAAAATATTGGATTATTCTTCTCCTTATTTATGACGTTAGCATCTTGAAACTTTGGCATTTTTATGATAGGCTCTCTATTGTATCAGAATTTTCTACCCTTTGTGATGATGTAAGTGTATTAAAAGTTTGACCTTTTTCCATTTTAGTCTTTTTGCCTTTGCAAAATTTTGAGTCAGGAACTATGGCAAAATTTTAAACTTTTCTTACCTTTGCTAAATCTTGGGCCCATCAAGTTATTTTTTGAGCATCCAACTTTCTTACTACCTTACACCTAACATCCATTGACCTATTGCAGCAAAGTATTGAAAGGGTGTATACTCCAATAGTGTTTTGATTATACAAAATTGATGCTTCTGGTCAAGCTCCAATAGTGTAGGACTCTAATAAGGTACCCAAAAGTAGTTAGAAAATAAAAGTGGTAGGATCCCCCAATGGATTGAGAAAATTTTAATACAAATGGAGCCCCATAGTGAATCTAGCAAGAGATAGTGCAAGAGGGATAGGAAGATTGTCGAATGGGACACCAATCTTTACCTTTGTGGAGAATCTTGCAATACTTTCCAACAACCTACTGAAGGGTTATGACATCCTCATAGGGCTCCAAGAAATAGAAAATGTATGTTTCAAGAAGGTTCAAATAGAATTTGACTCATAAGTCATGATCAACCATCCGAGGAATCTAATGGAGAATAGGAAGCTTAACTAGAAACTTAGAAGAATCATACATTAGATTCATATGGTATAGTAAAGATTTATGTTAGTAGAATACAATCACATCCCTAGATAATAGAACAAAGTTATAGATGTGATGGTCAATTAGGCTCTAGAAAAAGGCAACATCGCTTGTTATGATTATCCCCCTGGATGGTGGACAACATGGATTAGGAACCTCTTCTTTCTATCTTATCTCTTGATGGTAGCAATATTATATGTATTTAGTTCTATAATTCATTGTACTAGTCTATTTTTACTATGCATGGGTTACTATAGTAGATTAGTTGATAGAGATTATAGCACTACATCATCTTTTAAATCTTGGATCAAAATTTTGTTTACTTGGAAAGACAGGTGATGTACCTCTTTTCCTTCAATAACTTAGCATAAACTTATTTTTTACCAAAAAAATAAAGCATTAGTAGGATTAGAAAAAAAAAGAGGGATACCATCAAAGTAGGAACAAAGAGAAAAGAAACTTTATAGGATCATGATTTGGGAAACAAAAAACAAATATCATAGATGTTAACAAGAAGTGGGCTTAATGCTACAAATAAGAATTATCATTATGTTCTTTAATAAAATATTTTGATAACGTAATTATAATGTAATGCGATTGAGTCCCACTTTAATCCCATAGAGCTTATTTTTAAAAAATACAATCACAAATAATAAAATATACCTTATGCAATCATGAACATGGAGCAAGTACAAGCACAGTGTAAGCCTCATCTTTAGAGTTCTTGTTTTGAATCTTTAGATAAATTCACATATCTATCTATATATCTCTCTATATACATAGAGGGAGAGAGACCTATAACTTGTGTGTAAGGTAAAGAAGACCTTCTATAAGAGACCTATATAGAGTAGCATCCATCAAAGGAGTCATACAATATGCTTCAAGCTTTAGTCCTAAAGCAAAATGAGTCTGAGTGAACTTTCAATTATCCATCGTAATCCACTAAAGAATGTCCAATACATACTTGGGCTATGAAATGGTGATACTAGAATTTTTTTGATCCATATGAATACCCAAAAAAATAGTACAAGATCCTAAAATATGTAATCTCAAAGGTAGAACAAAGGCATGACTTCATGTCCTAAATCAAAGTAGGGGATTTATTTATAATGAGTAGAACATCATCAAAGAGAACAATTACCAAATTATCTCCATTATAATGTTTGACATAAGCATCAAGTTTGACCTCACATCACTGAAATCCATAATTGAGGAATAAATAATGAATATTCTCATATCAAGCATGAGGTGTTTGCTTAAGTCCATACAAGGACCAAGTCAACCAATAAACCAAGAGAGTGTTACCCTCAAACTCAAGAATAAGTGGATGTTCATATAGATATCCTCTTGAATATTACCATGTAGGAATTCACTCTTCACATCCATCTAATGTACAATCCATCCAAAAGAGACTATCTTATAGAATCCATCCCACTTCTTGGAGAAAATATCTAAGAATAATCAACTTTCTCTTATTGAGAGAATCCCTTGGAAACAAGGCATACCTTGTGCTTTCCCACCTGACAATCCAAAGTGTAATTGGTCTTGTAGACACATTTACAATCCAACCACATTCTTCTCTTCTAGAAGAGGAACAATCTCCCATGTCCTATTCTTTGTCAAGATCTCATACTCTCCAAGCATAGCATCTTCCCACTCCAGTTGGCCCTTAGCCTAAGAACATGTAAGAGCATCTCCAAAATAAGTAACCTTTGAGAGAAATGCTTTAGAAGGATCCTTTCAATATCACTTTAAAGATAAAATAGGTTGAGCATCCTTCAAAAGAATTTTAACCCACTTGGGTGTTGTACGAACTAAAGAAGAATCATGTGCACTCTATGGCAAAGCAATATTAGAAGACATACATGAAAAATCCCAATCAAATTCACCATTCACATCATTATGCAAAGTTGAAGCACTTCAAACTAATATTTCATGCTCAACATGTCTTGAATCTAGAAAAGAAGATGAAGTTATTCATGAAGGGGTCAAATCTACAAGTAATGGACCATTACTCAAAGATGAAGAAGATTCTCTAATAGAAACAGAGCCTGCCAAAATCTCTAAAGAATTAGTTGAATGGATATCTTTTTGTAAATTGAAATGACTAATGTACACCTCAATAGTGTCAAAAGAGTCCATAGTCAAAGTAGCAATCTCAGCATAGCTGCAAACTTACTGCAGTGGTAAGATCTTTGGCCTCTCTTTGAGAGGTCCAAGGTTCAAACCCCACTCAGTATGAGGGGACTAGGACCCCTCATAAAAACCTGTGTAACTCACTAAATTTTTGAAACCAATGCAAATTTCCAATCATATAGCAAGTGTGAGCACGCAAATCTAGGAGTAAGTGTAGTAGTGAGTGCGAGAATACAAGTTGGGAGTAAATGCAGCAGCGAGTGCGAGTGCACGAGCGAGGAGTAAGTACAGTAGTGAGTGTGAGCATGTGAGCTGGGATTAATTGTAATAGCAAGTGTGAGCATGAGAGTGAGTCGAGAGTAAGTGCAGCAACAAGTGCGAGTGTAAGCTAGGAGTAAGTGCAGCAGCAAGTGCGAGCGCGATCGAGGAGTAAGTGCAACAAGTTTGAGTAAGTGCAACCAAAAGTGAGTGCGAGTGAGTGCAGCCAAAAGTGAGTGAAAGTGCAAGCTAGGAGTAAGTGTAGCAGTCATGGAAGAAGAGCAAAAGGTTCATCCAGAGTGCATCAATGCTTCAAACCCTTACCATGAATGTGTGGAACATTATTTCCAAAAAATTGTTGAAGCCAAGGAATGCTGGAAAAAGAAGAGACAAGGGCAATTGTGAGCCAAGAGGGAGTGCAAGTTGGAAGTGAGCGCGAGGTAGGAGAGAGTGTGAGGCAGGAGAGAGTGCGAACCAAAAGGGAGTGCAAACTAAGAGGAAGTGCAATCCGGGATTCAATCATGGCTAAAGAGCGGCAAGTTCATCCAGAGTGCATCAATGCTTCAAACCCTTACCACGAATGCGTGGAACATTATTTCCAAAAAATTGTTGAAGCGAAGGAATGCCAAGAAAAATAAGAGACACGAGCAATTGTGAGCCAGGAAGGAGTGCAAGCCAGGAGCAAGTGTGAGGCAAGAGAGAGTGCAAGCTGGGAGCAAGAGCGAGTGCAAGCAAAGAGGGAGTGCAAACCAAGAGGGAGTGCAAGCCAAGAGCAAGCCCCATTAGCTATTATGGAAGGAAAGTCATTTTTGAAAGCCCTAATGGGAAGTCACGATGCCCTAGCTAGAAATCAAAATGCCCTTGTTGGAAGTATGAAGGCCCAAGCTGGAGATAAGCGAAAGAGCGAATACATGGCAAGTTCGATCCAGGTAGCAGATGGTACACCAAAAGTAAGTATCAAGGATGAGATGATTGAGCATGATATAATGGTTCTTAAAAGTAGAGGGCTAATATGTAAGTTCCATAGATCATGGCCAGGGTTTTTGGAGATTCAAAATTGGATCAAGTGGAAGTGGGGATTGAATTCAAATTATTCTGTGACTTTTCTTCCTAAAGGTTTTTTCCTCATCATCTTTTCCAGTTCAAAAATTAGGGATAAAATAATGGTTGGTGGTCCATGGTTTATGGGAAGAGATGCACTTTATTTGAGACCATGGAACGAAATTTTTTCAGTTGAGACAGAAACTATTAAGAAGCTTCCAATGTGGGTTAGGCTTTTTGGACTTCCATATCAGCTTATAAATAAGGATGTTTTGAAAAATATTGGAAATACCCTAGGGGAATTCATCAAGGAAGGACCAACAACTAAGGAGCGAAAGCATGCTATATATACTCGAATATGTGTTGCTATGGATATTTCAAAACCTTTGCCACAATCCATTAAGATTAAATCTGAATCAAGAGAATGGGATCAACAAGTAGATTATGAAAATATTGCATTTCGTTGCCACAATTATTTTGAGATTGGACACATGGCAAGAGTTTGCAAAGTAAAAACTATGAAGAAAGAGATAAAAAATTCTAGCCATGAGATAAACTTCAATATGAAGCAAGGAAATCATTCAATAATAGAAGCTAGATCAGATCAAGGATATTCCACTCCAAAAGAAGAGGTAAAGAAATCCTATCGACAATATCAATTGGCAAGTTTAGAAGGAATTAAAGGTGCAAAAGAAGATGTGGAGATAAAACCCAAAACAAAGACAGCAAAAAAGGTCAAGTTTATTCCAGGTAAATCATCTTCATTTTCCTCAAGTAGTATAGAATCCTTTTCAGGTAATAAAAGTGAAAGTGGTGAAGATGTTATCCCTTGCACTTTAAGGTTTCAAGAGCAGAATAATATAGAAATGAGGTTGGAGGAAACCCATAACAATTTAGGGTTTTTAGGGCAGAATAAGAAGGTAATTGCTACAGAAGAGCATCCTTGTACTTTAGGGTCTCCAGGGAAATATAAAGAAGAGTGTGCTTTTGAGGTTATTCCTTGCACTTCAGATCCTTCAGAACAAGGTAAACCTAAAGATGATAAGTCTTACTATGAGCAGTGTGAGAAGATTGAAGAGATTGATGAAGATGAAAGTATTGTTGAGAATGAAAAAAAAAAGAGGAAGACCCAAGAGGCAAAAACAAAGAGAAAAAGAAACACAAAGGGATATTGATATGGGAAAACAAAAGCAAATATCACAAGTGTTAACAAGAAGTGGGGCTAAACCCACAAATAAAATAAAAAAATAACAATGAAAATAATATCTTGGAATATTAGGGGAATGAATAAGAACCCTAAAAAAAGGTATTAAGAAATTGTGAGGTTGTTATAGACAAGATATTTTTGGATATCGAAGTTGGGCAGCAAATATTTGCCATTCGCAGTGTTGAATTTCATCTTGACAGAATTTAAATTTTTGAAGGCAATTGATATAAAAGGAGTTGATTGTGGAAACTTAGCAGTTTGAGGAAGATGAAGAATATTTTTGATAGAAGAGTAAATGAAGAATGTCTCCGATAGAATGACAAAGTTGGATATGCTTTAATTAACTTGTTAGAAATGTAATGAGAGCAATGTAATGTTTTGTTTTCGTAATGGGAGTGGCCCCCAATAGAAGCCACACATAGCTTATTAAAAAAAAGTAGCAAGCTCAACCTACAATCTATTTATCTATGTAGAATCAATGTGATTACACAATCCGTAAAACTTACCAAGCAACTTTTTAGGGTTTGTGGTGCTGCTAACATGAGTGTCATAGATCTTATCAACCTGAAGAAATATCACATCATATATCTCATCCTTCTTATCCCTATGAAGCTACTTCCTTTATTTAGAATTAGTAACATGAGGTTCCATTCACATATTTGAGTAACGCCCTACTATGGAGTAAGGATTTAATATTAATTCTCTAGGTAGCATAGTTTAGACCATTTGTCAAGCCAAATGTTGATCCATAATTATCCTGCCAAAATACAAAATATTACATATAGTTATGACCAAAAACAACATAACTATTACAGAGATGTTGAAAACCCTAATGCTTTAAAGAAAATCAAGCTTTAAATGCTTTTGTATGCAAACATTACGACCGTCCTATTTTTTGCTTAAAAAATACACAAAATATCCACACAAATTTTAAATTTTTCATTATTTTATTTATCCCTACAAAGAGTGGTAGGACACCATGTGTTGATACATGAGTGTCTAAGGGGGTACCAACTATGCATTGTCTAGAAAACATACCAGTGAATAGGGTGATGCCATTTTTCATGATTAGGGGACTTCTAGCTATGCAAGCAACTAGGTTGGGTAAGAATGCACCATTTGTTGTTCTTTGATATGTTCTATAAATTATGAAACTTGCTTTGCTACTTATCACTTTCTAATTAGCTCAAAATTTATGATTTGCCAAGTATGATTTTGAAAGTGCAACTATATGGTTATTAGGTTTGATGAGTTATAGGAACATAATTGGCCAAACCCTTTTTATACATGTTAAGTGGTAATCTTCCTGCCACATTGGCTAACACATCATTCATTACTACATCAATTATACGGACTAATGCATCAACTATACGAAGAATACCATCACCTTTCTTGTTGATCGCTTGTTCACCTATCACATCATTAGTATGAACTGCCATGTCACAAGGTGTCACATTTATTGGGTGCTATGCCAACATATGTAAGTAGAAAAACAATGACATAATCAGGTACTACACCATCACACAATACCACATCATTATTGTGCATGATGGCATCATAATTTATTTTTAAAAAAATTGGTAGAGGAAATTCAAACCTTGAATGTCTTCTAAGGCAAAGTGCCTTATGCATGCCTCCATTAACCATAAGCGTAGATGTGCCTTTAATAACATAAAGGGGCATGCAAACCTTTTAACCACTTCTCTTTTTCAAAGCACCTTCTCGAATCTATATGTGCCTATATGTGTATGACACTATTGCACATCATGCTAACATTCATGCATATGCACGTTACTTTTTTGCCACCCACTCCAAGGAATATTCCTTGGAATATTCTCTATTTTAAATTTTATTTTTTTAGGGAAAAGATATAAATTTCTAGCATGTAAAAAACAATACCTAGATGTAAATCAAGAAAAAGTGTTGAACAAGAACAACCACCAAAAATTATGCAAAGAATAAAAAAATATTGAATATTCATTCATATTTGCCATAATTTGACATGCAAAACTTTTTTTGTTAAACACAACTAGTTAGAACATCTTCTCCAACCTATGGAGCAAAAATATTGACAAATCACTTTAGCAATTTTGTCAAGTGACTTAAAGGTCTTTCCCATGCACTAAACCTTAACATTAATTTAGGTAGGACTACTGTATATTGGAATATGTTTAACCTCTAGTTTTATTATTTCATTGTAGCCAAGTAGTTTGTCCTCTCATCTATGTTACTATTGGACACAAAATGACAAAAAAGAAAAGGAAATTGATTGTTTGGAAAAAATGTAAAAGACAAATGAGATTTTTGAAAAACCTTAAAATTCTCAATCTTGAAGCTAGAGCATCCATCTAGTCATAAATAAATAAATAAATATAACAAAGGACTGAGTGCTAAAGAAAGGAACAAAATGATCTATCAGTAAATATTTCTCTTGGAGGAAATCTACTAGATCTAGTGAGATCCTTGCAATCTAAGTCCACTTAAGGCTTTATCAGAAAAATCCTTTCTTCCAATTCTACTATCAACTAACAAAAAATATTTTAACTACTCCAAATATAGTTGCCCTTGGAAGACACTATAGAAGCTTATTTACCCACAATAAGCAATCAAGTAATGAAGATTTACACCTGCTATGATACCATGTTATATTTCACAAAATTTTCATAAGTGAATGGAATCAACACATTACCTAGTATTGTTGAAAATAAATACACATGAACACCAAATAATCTTGATATTAAATAATAGAATTCAATTCCAACCAATAATTGAAATTGTTGATATGATGGGCTATTTATATCCAAATACAAGTTACCTTTAGGTTGATATGGACTGGTCAATATTGGATGGAGTTATCATAGTTCATGAAGCTCTGCACTCTGCTCATGAGACTAACAGGTTTGTTTTTGCCCTCAAGCTTGATATGAACAAAGCATTTGACAAGCTAAATTGGGACTTTCTGATTGTTGTCCTCCTTAAGTTTGGTTTTCACCACCAATGGGTTAATTTGATCAAAGAATGCATTTCTAAAGCATGGTTCTCAATTCTGGTTAATGGAACAACTATCGGTTACTTTCAAAGTCGTAGAGAAATTCGACAGGGGGACCCTATCAGCCCCATGTTATTGATCATTATGGCAGAAGCTTTAGGCAGAACCATCAAAAATTCTTGCATTTCAAGGCTAATTTCAGGAATCAAGGCAACATCTCTCACTAGGGTTGTTTCTCACCAACAATTCGTTGATTATACCCTTCTATTGACTAAGGCATCGGTAGTTGAGGCCAAAAGAATTAAATACATCCTACAACTCTACGAGGACGTTGCTGGTCAGAAAGTTAATTTTAGTAAAAGCAAGTTATATTTCTTGAACACACCCATTCAGAGGCAAGGAAGGATTGCAAAAATTTTAGGGTGTGATATAGCAAACCTCCCCACTTCGTATCTTGGTCTCCCTATTTTCATTGGTTCTCCGAGAGAGTCAATGTGGGACAGGGTTATTGAAAGAATTCAAAAAAACTTGTTGGATGGAAAGGTCATCTTCTATCTCAAGAAGGAAAGTTGACCCTCACTAAGGCCTCTCTTCAGAGCATTCCAGTCAATTTCCTCTCCGTTTTCAAAGCCCCTACGAAGGTTTTCCAAAAAATTGAGAAACTCCAAAAAGAATTTTTATGGACTGGATCAGAGGAGAAAAAAAGGATACACCTTGTAGGATGGACCAAAGTGTGCAAACCCATGGAAAATGGGGGCTTAGGTCTGAGGATAATTGCTCATATAAATTTAGATTTGCTAGCTAAGCAAGCGTGGCACCTCATTTTTGGTGAATAAAATGAATGGACAGCTATCATCAAACGAAAGTATCTTCAAAATATGGAATTCCTAAGTGACTCAGATCCAATCAGAGGTTCTGCTTTTTGGACAGTAATTCTCAATTGTAAGGAAATCATCAAAAAAGGTTTAATATGGGTTTTAGGGAATGGTGAGATGATAAATTACTAGAATGACAGGTGGGCTAAGGATGAACCACTGATGCAATATCCTAACTTAGTCTGAATCAGAGATAACACGAAAGAACTCATTGGCAGAAAAGTCTTCGATTATATGGTTGAGGACAGAGGCAGAATGAAGTGGAAAAAAATAAGGATTCAGGGATTTCAAGCGAAATCAAATGATTTTTGTAATATTCTCTGAAAAAATTTTATCCCCATGAGACCCAAGGAAGATCAAGTGACCTGGGATCCTATGGAAAATGGGCAGTTCACTGTTAAATCAGCTTACAAGCTTCTTCTTGATGATGAGGATTTTGTCCTCCAAAAGGACTTGGTTTGGATAAAAAATTTAATTCCAAAAATTGTAGTCTTTTCATGGCTGGTTATCCAAGGAATAATTCTAACCATTGATAATATGATGCGTAAAGGTATTTGTATCACTAATCGTTGTTATCTGTGTAGGGCTAATTGGGAGACCATTTATCACATTTTCCTTGAGTACCCTTTTTCCTTGACTGTCCTAAGTGGGGTTTTTCAGGCCTTCAATATTTCTTGGGTTAAACCAACCATCATACTTGATTTGTTCGTCTAGTGGCCTTGCCCCTTTTCAAGCCAAAGACTTAGATACATGTGGAAAATTTGTCTTAATCACTATCTTTGGCAGGTGTGGTTAGAAAGGAACCATAGAGTCTTTAATGAGTCTATCCATAATCATCAAACTATCATTACCAGGATCCTATCATTTTCCAACAAGAATGTGAACCTTATCCCTTTTGATAACCGTAAACCTCATCTACAAGAGACCACGATTGCTCAATATTTAAGCTTAACCTTGTTAGATAAGTCTGTGCCTAGGGTAGTCAACCCCAGATCCAATGTTAAGTGGTCCCCACCTCCTACGGGTTGGTTTAAGCTTAATTTTGATGGAGCGGATAAGGACAATCCTGGCAGAGTAGGCACTGGCGACATTATGCAAGATCATAATGGGAATATGATACTTGTGTTTTTTGAATATTTGGGAACAAGGACAAACAACAAAGTTGAAGCTAGAGCTATGTGGAGAGGCCTTCAAATGACTCAAGACTTAGAAGGCAATTTGATCATAGAAGGAGACTCTATGCATGTTATAAATCTCCTCAATAATTGAAAAACACCTTCTTTGAGGATTAAAAAAATTGTTGAAGAGACTAGGACCCTTTTCCAGAGAAGACAGGACAAAAAAGCCCAACATGTCTTTCGGGAAGCTAACAAAATTGTTGATAAGCTGGCCAATTTGGGTGTCGATGGTGATGGAATTTTCAAATGGTAACACGGTGTCCCGAGCGAAGTAGAGGAGCTTATTCAACAAGAATTCCAAGAATGATAGTCGAATTTACCAACAGGGAAGGCACTGTAAGTTCGAAGGCTAGGAGTATTCCCGTCTCTTTTTTGAAATGGACTCACAATAAAAATTATTCGAGTTGTCAGTATTCGTGGATGTTGCTTGGAAATACCACAAAGACTAATAGGGACAGTCACATATCATATGGCATGGCTCCTAGTCATCTTAGTAATTTGAGGTTGGTTGATAATCACAGGGCAAGAAAGAAATGGCAATATAAGACTTCGAACCAGAGCCACGTGGACCACTAGATAGCCACCGCCATAAATCTAGCCAGCAGGTTCACTTCTCCAAGGCTAATTTTCCAAGACGGGATGTGGTCCCAAAGCATGTCATATACGAAATAAATCAATTACCAAACAATTATTAAGAGTAACTGTCAATACAGAGCTTGTGGGAGTTTTTTTTTAGTACTCAACTATTTGTGTCTGCAACTTTTTGTTTCTCCACTGTTTCAAGGAAGGGATCCGTGTCTATTTCCTTTTTTGTAATTATGATTCAGGTGTGTTTTCTCGGGGTATACCCAAAATGTTGTATGGGAAGTTTCTTTTTGATAACAGACTATGTACCTTACTGGATGTAATGGCTTTTGCGGCATGTAGATTTTACATATATAGGATCCTTAGTAAGGACATGTTCATCAACAACCCTGGGCTGATTTTTGTAAAAGGTTTTGGGTCAACCTATAAAACTCGGTATTAATGCTATAGTATCTTATCTACCAAAAAAAAAAGGTTAAGGTTGACTAACTAGTCTCTAGGTTTAAAATAATAAATATTATAAAAATATATTTTTCAAGGTTTACAAGGGCCCAAAGGGATTATATATACAATACAATATAGAAGTTAACTATGGTTTAATAGATGCTTGAGCACCACATATTCCAATATTTTGGATTTCCATGTTATCTTTTTTTTTTATAGTTATAAGTGTTTGTATTTATAGCGGGTTTTAACAAGGATCCCAAAACCTGATTACATAAGCAATGGGCCTAGGGCATCAATCCCTTGAAACTGAACACCAAAATAGAAATCCCGCCTAGCGGTAACAGTAAGCATGAAACAATCCCTCTTAGCGGGAAACAAACAAATAAGAAAGAAAGTAGTTTTGGAGATCCCGCCCAGCGGGGAGTAGCCAAAAACCACCATCGAGAAGATCCCACCCAGCAGGAAGCACATAAAAACCGTTACAATAAAATCCCGCCTCGCGAGAAGCAGTCAAAACCACCACAAATAGTCCCGCCTAGCGGGAAGCAACAGGAAAATCCCGCCATCCGGGAAACCAGCAGAAAAGAAAGGATCCCGCCTCGCAGGAAAACCGACGGATTTGGCGGATCCCGCCTTGTGGAGAAACCATCCCGCCCACCGGTAAAACATTCAGTTCAGCGAGAGCCATCCTGTAGGAAGCCGACAGCCAGCACAGAGAGGATCCAGCCCATCAAGAAGTGACCAGAGAGTTGCACCACAAGGAACCCGCCTCGGGAAAACAAAAGAGGATCCCAGCAGCAGGGACCAAGAATCCCGTCCAAGCACAGAGCCCGTCGAGGGACCAAGAATCCCGTCCAAGCACAGAGCCCGTCGAGGATTCACAAGAAAAAGGGGGAAGTTGTCCAAACCCTAAATCGTCACCTCCACCACATCGAGAAACACAGGGGACCAGATCCACGCGAATAACCTGCAAAAAAACCCCAGGGGGAAGCCTGAGGGAAAAAGGGAAGGGATCCCCAACCAAACAAGGATCCCTGGGAAGCACCAGTCCGAAAAAACAACCAAGGAAACCCTAGCCGATCGGGAGGGGCGTAGATAGTGGAGAAGGATCTCCCCCCAGGAGATCATCTGCAAACAACCACTCCCCGGGAGGGATGACCTGGGTTGAGCCAGGGACTGGGCAAAAACCAGGAGCCATGGGAGGGGGAGCAGGGGAGGGACCAGAGCCCTCCCCTCTCTACTTTCTTCCCTCTTGTCTTGTTGAGTTTTTTCGATTTCCATGTTATCTTATCAATAAGAATATTTTAAATAATATGGTAGAACTCTAAGGGGGTTCTTCTAAGAGGGGCCAACTATGGTGGAGTGAAAACATGCTATGTATACCTAGATATGTGTTACCATGGATATTTCAAAACCTTTACCAAAATGCATTTATTAAATTTGAATCAAGAGAATAAAATAAATTAGTGGATTATGAAAACATTATTTTCAATGTCATATTGTTATGAGATTGAAAACATGGCAAGAGATTGTAAAATGAAAATGATCCAAAAGAAGATGATAAATTTTGATCACTAGATAAACTTTAGGATGAAGCAAGCATATCACATATATTAAAAGGTGGCTTAGATCAAGGATTTTTTAATCCCAAACAATTAACAAAAAAACCTTGTAACTCAGTAGATGACAAAGGACTTCATGAAATTTATTTGAAGTGAACACTAAATAAACTTATTAAGATGCAACGATTTATAAACTACAATGTGCAATTTCAAATGCAAAAGAAATTAAAGGTATGTGAAGGAAGATGTGGAGGAAAAATTTCAAACATAGAGAGGTAAAGTTTAATGCAATTGAATCATTTCTTTTTTCCTCGAGTAGGAGAAAACAATATCATTTTAATAAAAATAAAAGTAGTATACAATTTGTCCTTTATACTTTAGAGTTTTGGGGGTAGCATAATAAAAAAACAAAATGGAGGATATAATTGTAATTTAATATTTTTAGGGTAGCACAAGAAAGTAAGTACTATGTAGAATGGCCCTTGCACTATAGGGTTTCCAAGGCAACATAAATAAGAAGTTGTTTTTTATGTTATCCCTTGTACTTTAGGTTCTCCAAGGTAACTATGACAACCTAAAACTACCAACCCAATTTTCTCTTTTTATTTTTTAAAGGACAAAGGATCACAAAGAAGACACAACATTTATCTCTTTAGCATTCAAGGATTCACCATATTTGAGTTCCAAGTCTCTGCAAATGACACTTAGTGGACAGGAGTGGCCAACTTTTTTGTTTTATTGGGTTCACCTTACTAAACCTACTCATTTAGAAGGACACCAAAAGTGGTCCCCCCATGTTTCCCATACCCTTATCAGCATATAACAATGTAACCACAATGTAGGGATTATCCTTTAAGGCTCGTAACACTTAAAGGGCAATGCCTATTCCCTAAGCTTAACCTAAGTCCATATAGGCAGGTTAATTAGACGTAAATCCTTGGTTTTTAGTTACCTTACCTCCACAAGCTAACTAAGGTCATTACCTCTCAATTGGTAATGAACATGGTCACCTGAACCTACACGTTCAAGGTACCACCATTGTTGTCTTGTGAATGATTTCTACAATCTCCTAGACATGGGAACACTCGATCCTCATTGTTCAAGGTGTATCATTTCACAAGTATTTGGCTATTGCATTCTCGCAACTCCTTCCAAACTTGAGAGCACCTAGTTATTGTATTCTTGCAACTCCTTCTAAGACTCTCTTCTACCTGGTTATTGCATTCTCACAACTCCTCCTAGGATTGGGATAAATACTTTAACTTAGGTCCTAAAAGAAGGTCTAGGTTCAACCCAAGGAAGCAAAACCATAAACAATTACTTTTAAACTCAAATATTGAAACTATAGCATCATATTGATTGAGAATGAAATCATATGCATCTCAAATAAATATAAGATTTGCCTAAGGCTAACACATTTATAGTAATTCCATGCTGTGTTTAGCTATTAAAAATATTACATAAAAAAGTATTTCAATATATCAACAAACCATTATTCATAATGCTATCAATTTCCACTTAGAGAACATTAACATTTCATCATAAGATCACATGTTTATAGCCACAAATAAATCATTGAGCAAGAGAACTAGCATAATACCAAATATTCTATTTCCTTCTTTTCACTATTGCTCAATACAAAACTACTAATCATTGAAGTGTCGCTAGATTGTTTTTTCAAATTTTACAAAAGCAAATTCTCATTTTCAAAACCATTTCTAGATCCAAGATATTTTAACGTCATTCCATCTAAATGGTCTTTCGACCACCTTCCTCTTACGACCTTCTTCACGTAAGGAGATTACCCACCAACTTTAGGAATATTTAGGTATCATGACAACTCATTTATGCAATGCAATCTAACATGCTAAATACATTTGCAAACCTCCATGCATAGTATTTTTAAAAGGAAATAAACTATAGAAGATCCCAAATTTCTCTATTTATTATTACACTCTATGCAATTGCAAACCCAACATGCGCATTATATTTTTAGATGGCAATTAAGGATATAATTTCATACTTCTCTCTATAATGGTTTTCCTAACTACTCAAGTCTCGAAGAACCATTATAATATTACTTCTAGACCAAGAGTCTTTCCCAATTTAAAACACAAACAAAAGTTCATAACTTCCTTCCTATCTACATATCCATAAAGCACATAAATGGAAGAATCCCTTTCTAGCATTCCTTTTTTAAAACACTTCAATAAGATAGGAAAACAACCTAATATTTTTTTTTTATCTCTAAAAGATCATTCATTAAAATACTATCTCTTTTAACAAAAATAGAGATCAAATAATAAACCATTTTTTTCTAAACCAACATTCTTCTCCAAAATCAAACATCAATAAACAAGTCCAAACATTTTTTAGTTATCATAAAATGAAAATATAAAAAGTGATTTCTTACTTATGATTTAGAATTTCCAAAGGTAATGTTCTAGCAATGAAAATTCTAACTTCTATTACAATTTCCATTCAAGATATTTCCTTTTTGACCCCTTTAATTAAAAAAAAAAAAGACAAATAACATAACCTTAGGTCTTCTATACTTATTTTTAAATAAAAGGTACAACTTCTAATTGAAAATAGGGGATAAAAAATACAAGCATAAATCATTTTCGACTAAACAAATATGTAAACCAAGATTTCCAAGCAATAAATCCAACCATCAATAAATTCAATCAGAGGATGACAACATCATAGGATATGTAGGCACCCGACAATCAGAGGATGACATCAACCGCACAAAGCAAATGAGCACATTCAATAGACCTAGAACTACCATGGAGATACGTACATTGCCAAATCAAGGGTGACCAAAAAAGAACCAATAACATCTCAATCGAAGGTTACCACCCAAAACATCATAACAATCAAACAAACACAAGCAAAGAGGTGCAAATGAAAAACATCAAACCAAAACCATAGGCGCAAGAGCACCAACAAAGAAATGCTATCCAAGCTACTAGTACATAGGAAAGTGCTCTCAAAGACTAAGACTTTGTTGTTTGCACTTATTATAGTGCAACAACATCAAAAGAATGTGGGGTGGAAACCCACCACTCGACTCAACAAGATTAAGCAACCAAACCAAAAGTAAACCAAAAAGGACTCCAAGGGGGTCGATCTCAATAGAAGCACGTAAAAAAACTCTTTCAACATTCACAAATATCAAATAGCAAAATTATAAGGATAAAACTAATAGAGTTAAAGGCATCTACCCAAGAAAAATACCTCTCAGTTCTAGTTTTTTGCATACTCCTTGATTCGATTCACTACATTTCCTCCTACTTCCCGACCATCCTCTTTTTGCCCTAAATATCCCCAAAACCTCTCCAAGACTATCTACAAATAGCCTGAGGAAAATAATGGTGGCCTACTCACAAACCGAACATTCACTCAAGACCAAGCCCTCCAAGCTATCAACACCTTTTTATTTTCACAAATCGAACATTCACTCAAGACTATCCATACCTTTTCATTTCAACAATAAAATATTAATTAATATCATTTGTTAATATTAGTTATTAACAATTATATTAATATTAACAATTGTATCGCTCCAAATTTTTTGCATCCTTACCTTCAGGCTATAGGATCCGCGTTCGAAAGGGGGATGCGAGAAGGATGGGACAATACCTCCAACTGAGAGGCCCTTTGAAGGTCGCACCTCTCGGGGAGGGGGTATAAGGGTGAATTTTTGACAAATGGTGGGTTCACCAGGAAACTTTGAGTGGCATTTTCCACGCCTAGGTTGAGAATGGGTTTGATGTGTTCATTTTGCACTTTAATCATTCATATCCCTAGGTTGGCCAGAATGAATCTAAGCTATTCTATAGAAAATGTTGATTTATATGAATACAGAAAGCAGAAATGAATCCTAAATGTAAAGATTATACGAAATGAGAAAGAATACACCTAATTTCGGATGTCTGATGAAGATTTTGAAGCTTGTAAGAGTCCAGATCGTCCCAAATATGACAGGATCATTTGTAATTGTACAGAATCATCCCAAATTATAGTCGATCGTCTGAGATCAGACAAGATCATTGTCGATCTGACAAATTCGTTAGACGAATCCGTTAGAAGCTTGCAATCACAGAAGTAGACACCAAAAACCGAAAATGCTACTGCCAGAATAATGCAAAATAATGGAAATGACAATATGAATGCTTAATTGATAAATCTAGATAGCATATTAAATGAAATGCATTGTTTTAATGGCTTATTTTAACTTTATCATGCATTTATGCTGAATGAGGTGAACTCCAGGATGCAGAATGAAAATAAATCAAACTAATGCATAGTAAAATAAAGAAGACAAATGAGGAATGCAAACTCAGGGCTCTGGTTGCCCCCAATCTGAATTGCAGTCGAGATCACCTCCAATCGTACGAGATCATCATTGATCTGTGACAGGATCGTCCAAAATCATCTGGAATTGCCTGCGACGATCCAAGCTTTCTCCAACTGAAGCACAGTGAAAACCTGTAATGAAAACTTAAAACTACGAGTGCAAACAATGGTGGATAGGACATCTTGACACAAAAAAACTAAATGGCAGGGAAAATCAATCAGGGAATCATGGGATCAGCCAACCAAGGGGATAAACTAAGAAAATCCCAGTTTATATAGGATTAGGGGGAGGTTAGGAGGTTGGGGATCATCCTAATCTGGGAGATCTCCAACGGAGTAATCTCCAACTGCGTAGACACGCTTCTGCCCAAGTTAGAGAGGTTGTTGAAACAGAAGCTAATTATAAAAATTTAGTTTTGGGACGAAATCGTCTGGACGTTCTTTTCCAGACGAATTCGTCCGATCTGGGACGATTTCGTCTGATCGACGACGATATCGTCCAATGGTCAAAACAACTCCTAAAAATGGCATGAAAAACGGGGTGAGCGGTTAACGAGCGATTTCGAAGTTAAAATTCAAATTTTTATCTTTTTACTAAGGGTTTAATTGCGTCAATTTTAGGGTGCTACATTTTGCCCCCTCTTTAGCGAATTATCCAAAGAAAATGCGTTAAAGTTGAGTTCTTCCCGTTTTACGAGAAAGCAAAAATTTACTCAATTTTCTAGATGATGATTCTAGGTCGAATCGTACAACTGCTTACTATGGTGCCCCCTCCGTGTTTTTACCCAAATCGAACGTTTGAGGTAAAAGCGTGGAAAAGCAAAATTAAAAAAAAAAGTTATTGTTTTTAAATAAAATTAAGAAAAATAGGGTAAAACCCTAATTCATTTTTACTATTTATTTTCACTGTTTTTAGAGCTCTACAGGCAAAATGGTAGAAACAGCGCACAGATCGACAGAGGTCCGGTGCAGGTTGCAGGTAAGAATCTAAACCTAGAATTATGTTTAATTTGATTTGTGTAATTTGCAATTTAAATTTTTACTGTTTTGGGGCATCGCGGCCGTTTTTAGGCCGTCGATGATGTCGGGACGAAATCGTCCCAATTTCGTCAAAATCGTCCCTAGATCGTCGATTTCGTCTATGGGCGAAATCGGCAAAATAGGGGCGATCCCGTCCAACAAGGGGCGATCCCCAAGTTGTAAAATCGGAGACGATTTTATCCTACCAAGGACGATTTGACATAATTTAGGACGATATCATCCAATGGTGGACGATATCATCATTGTTTTTAGAAGATTAAATTGATTTAACTGATTTTAATGATTATCTATTGATGATTTTTATTGTTTGATTATTTATTTTGCAGAGGGGATTACTAAAAGGTCGGGAGTGGAAATACGGGGGACTCAAAGACGACATAGTTGCGCTCGACCAGGCAGAGCGAGAACGACTGGCGAAGGTCAGACTACAGCATGTGGTAGAGATGCCACAAGTATCGACAGACATGGGGCTACTGACAGCCCTAGCATAGAGGTGGTATTCGGGGTCATCCTATTTTCGGTTATCGATAGGGGATATGGCTCCCACTCTAGAGGATGTATGGAGGATCTTGAGGATCCCCATACAAGGACGATTTATGACTCTTGCGACTAATTAGGGCCATGCCATGATGTGCCTGTGCGGAGATCCTGGCTTTGCCCCGAAGAAGGGTGGGGTGAACATCGAGACATTGCAGCAGATACCTAGGGCATCTCAATTGACTCAGGTTTTGGCAGGGGTGGTGGGTGGCTTACTGCTATGCCACCAGAGAGGATGAAGGTTGCCATGGCTGCTCTCGGATGTGGTATGTGATATGAGAGACCACGGCTATAGATTTTCTTAGGGTAGCTTTGTGCTATGTCGCTTGTATAGGATCCTGCACGGGGTCGTATACAAGGGAGGTCGATGTCTAGTTTTGACATTGCTACTACAAGTTTGGTGCTGGGAGCACATTGCGGTGCGGAGGCCTGTAGGGCTTCCATTGACAGGGGTTGATCGAGAGAGACCCCGGGTTTTCTATTGGTGGCTCCAGAGAGGGTCACAGTGGTGGATAGATCTGATGATGTCTCGGAGGTTGCTAGACGATCTCATCCCAGACCAGATCACCTGGAGGCCATGGAGAGAGCATCTAGGGTGGGGAAAGGACAGACAAGAGTTGGCTCGCATCAAGTGAGTCTGCTGGTTGAGGATGGAGTGGGGAGAGGTAGAGCTCCATCGCTATGACCGATTTTTGCGACAGTTCGGTCTATAATAGGGGATCCCTTCTCTCAGGGATTATGAGTACTCTCGGACTATTCGAGATAGTACTACAGTAAGCGAGGCTCCAGATATACAGTGATTCTGGAGTCAGGATGTACACGATGCCCCCTTTCAGCTAGTGGATGGGGACGATGCAGGGGTCATAGATGGATATGATGCTTGGTACGTAGGCATCCGCCCTCCTCAGATGACGAGGGCATAGGGCCCGATGCACGTCGTGGTGCGACGGATGGAGAGGTGGCGCTAGGCTATCATCGATGCAACGAGAGGTCACGAAGGAAGGGAACAGTGACGGTCTCCTCAGGAGAGACGTCGGAGAGTGCCACAGTCTTTGAAGAGACCATAGTAGGCAAAGAGGAGAGAGGAGGGACTCCCTTCTCAACAGAGGGATAGGTCAGCATTGCCTGATAAGGGCAAGGGTATCAAGGTGGGGGAGAGTAGTGAGATGGCAGCTCTTCGAGCTGAGAATGCCCACATACGAGCTAAGGTGCAAACTTTGCAGGATGAGGCTACACGGCTTAGGACTCGAAGCGGAGGGGCAAGCATGTAGGAGTTGGCGCGATCTATTGCTCAGACTGTGTTCTATCAAGGAGCATACTTCCAGCTGATTCCAGAGGGCCAGAGGTTACAACTGCCAATCGGCATTGCGAAGTCGATCGGGATGGGATCATCAAGGACATCCTCATGATCGACAGCAAGGACCCGAGACATAGCACGGACCTCTATGGGGCCACCTCCTCAACCTCAGGGTGGGAGAGGAGATGAGGTTGAGAGCTCGAGGGCTTCTCGAGACTAGCTACTATAGACTGTAGATTGGATATATTTTTGAGAGGATTGAGTATGCCAGGGTATAGATTGTGGCATACCAATCCAGTTTTGATATGATGTACAGATATTTTGATATATATATATATATATATATGATATTTTTGTGATATGACTTGTCCACATTTTTTTATGATGCTTTAAATTTTGAATTGTTGATTGATTATTCATGTAATTATATCGTTTGAAAATAGTATAATTTTATGTTATGTTGTAAAATTTAAATGAAATAATCTGATGTAAACAAATTGGTTGTTTTGGTGGTGTGATGTGATGAAAAATAAAGGGACTTATAACAATAATTTCAAAGGACATTGTCGATGTTATAGACCATTTCATGGAGTTGCCGCTCGCTAGGTCGTCAAGCTAATCCCAGTATAGAAATATTGCTAAAAGTAAAAGAGTGCTTAAGAAACTGTCTTAAGACTTTGTGTTGTGATGATGAAAAATGATGATGGTGATGATTTGTTTTCAGATTTTCATGAAAATATTATGCATGAAATATATAAAAATATATATGATTTTTGCTAGGCATAAAATTCCTAAGTGTGATAAAATTTTGAACAATTCCTTAGGAATTATACCATGGTTGCAAAATGGAATGTTGACATAATGAAATGAAAATAGAAAAATTTGTGTTCCTTTTAAAGCACAATTGTGTAACATAATGATGTAAGCCATATGTTTTTATGAATTAAAATGAATGGGAAATAAAATTAGAACAATGGTTTGCGCTAGGCATAGAATTATAGGTATAAACTTATACCATCATCGCGAAATCCAAAAAGGAAATTGATATAATAGTTTTATTGCAGACTTGATTTTTGATTTTGAGATAAACAGAAAATAATAATATATAAACGTGACTTTATTTACTAGATTTTTTGAAGATGTTGTGAAAGAAAATTTTGGATTTTGGAAAGAAATATATTTAATTGTTTTTATGCTAAGCAAATGTTCTTAAATAAGAAGATGAAATGATTCTAAAAGAATTGCAGAAATATTTTAAATTATCTTAAAGACAAAATGTAGATTTATAAGGAACCCTCATGTGCAAATGTGAGTTCATTGCCGATCTTGATTTATCATAATGATACAAAATCTCTCAAATACAAATGTGTGTGCAATTGTATTGTTCATTTACCAATTTTGAGCAAGATAATTTGATATAAGTAATTTGAATTAACCAAATGAATGTTCGTTGACCATGATTTATATGCATGTAACTGTACCAGACTACTATGTAAGTCGGGTCATCAAGAGCTAGCTAATCCATAAGCAGATATAGGTCTATACAAAAGAAGGTCGCTAATGTGATAGACATATCACCATGCTAGGGATTACCCAAGGCCAAGCGGGTTGGGTACAAACCACCTGTTATGGGGCTTACCTCACAGTTTTCGAATAATTGAGAATTCCAGGGATTCAAGCTCATTCACCCTTCTTTTCTTTTTCAAGGGGTAGGGAAAGGGATTTTATTGCTTTTTGCTTTTTCTTTTCTCTTTTGCTCTCTTTCTTTTTTTGTATTTTTGCTTGGAACTGAGACAATGCTGAAATATCGTTGCGATGGTACAAAATAATTTTTTTTTTTTCTTATTTTCTTTGACTTTTCTTTTTCTTCCTATACTAGGGATACTTGCTCGGATTGGCTGTGGAGCAAGGGATTTTTATTCTGGGCAGGGGTGAGCTTGTCCTTTTGTCAATTCTCAAAGATTCTAGACCATATGCATGAATTTTTTATATTTTGATTTTAATTTATGAATTGAAAGAATAAATACTATTATTGTTTTTGAAATTTTTATATGGATGACTAAAATGAAATAATATGCAAAATAACAATATATGCAATGATGAAATGACCAGATTTTATGCATAATAGCGCTTAAGATGCATAATGTTCATAGGTTCTTTAAGATCTTTACCATCTAAAGTAGCTAATCGGTATGCTCCCGATCCAAATTTAGCAGTGATGATATATGGCCTAAGCCAGTTAGGTTCAAATTTACCTTTAAGATCTTTAGTTGCATTAGTATTTTTTTTATTTTCTTTTAAGAGAAGGTCGTCGATCTCAAAGGATCGATGATGAACTTTCTTGAGTTATGCTCGTTTAAGCTTGTTCTGATAGGCTCGAAGATGCTCCAAAGCATTGATGGGCTTCTCATCTAGGAGTTCCAGCTGACTAAATCTGCCAGCATGATATTCATCTCCTACTTCAGTATCTTGAAGTGGTAGAGCCAAAGAAGGAACTTCTAATTCGAAGGGAAAAACTACTTCAGCGCCATAGACCAAAACAAAAGGTGAAGTACCTGTGGGGGTACGAACGCTAGTTAGATAAGCCCACAAAACAGGATATAGTTGAATGCGCCAATCTCAGCCAGATTTATTGACCAGTATTTTGAGGATTTTAATTAATGTTTTATTATATGCTTATGCTTGGCCATTACCCCGAGGATAATAGGGAGTGGACCAACGATGTTGAATTTTATATTTTTGAAATAATTTTTTGACATCTTTATTTTTTAAACAAGTTCCATTATCTGAGATGAGATTTATAGGAATTCCAAACCTACAAATAATTTGATTAAAAATAATTTTGGAAACTTGGGTTCCAGTGCAAGAAGCTAAGGGCATAGCTTCAACCCACTTCGTGAAATACTCAATGGCGGTTATGATGAATTTATGTCCATCAGATGACACAGGGTTGATTTTTCTAATGATGTCTAAGCCCCATTTTGAAAAGGGCCAAGGAGATGAAATAGCCTGCAGTTCTTGTGCAGGCGCAAGGACAAGGTCAGCATGTTTCTGGCACTTGTCGTAATGGAACACATAATCATGTGCATTGTTTTCCATGGTAGGCTAAAAATATCCTATCCTAAGGAGTTTCTTAGCAATGGCGCTACCACTAAAATGTCCCCCACAAGATCCATCGTGGGCTTCACTCAAAGCTGATCTAGATTCTTCTAGATTCAAACATCTTAGTAGGATACCTTCGAAAGATCTCCTATATAACGTATTGCCAATTATTACGAAGCGACTTGCTCGTCTACGTAATAATCGACGCTGGTTTCTGTTAAGACCTTGAGGGAAGGTCCCATTTTGAAGAAAATTGAATATATCAGTGTACCAAAGTTTAGGAGTAGTTTCGTTGATTAAAAACACATCCAAAGGTTCTAAGCATGATTTATTTGAAGTGGGTTCCTAGAGTCGACGAATAATGATGGTAGCATATTCGTCATCTAACTCCAAGGGTAAAAGAGATGCAACTACAACCATAGCGTCAGCCGCACGATTGCTAGTTCGAGGAATAGCTTCCAAGGTAACTTGATCAAATAAAGATAATAATTGTAATACATATGCTTTATACGGATGCAATTTATCATCTTTGGTCTGATAAACATCATTAATTTGATTTATGACATGTTGAGAATCATCGAAAACTAATATATTTTTAATTTTTAGTGCCAAGGCAGCTCGTAATCCAAGGATGAGAGCTTCATATTCAATAGTGTTATTAGTACAAGCAAATGTTAATTTAAAGGACAAAGGGATAAGATGTTTCTATGGAGATATTAAAATAATACCTGCACCAGCCCCACTCATGCATCGAGATTCGTAAAAGTATAAGGACCATTGCTCTGAATGATCTGCCTCTAGTTTAAGGCATTCATCAGGAAACTCAATGATGAGGGGATGGATAGACTCTAAGGGTGTAGCAGCTACTTGATCTGCTATGATTTGACCCTTAACAGACTTTTGTCCTATAAACATGAGTTCAAACTCACTTAGGGCAAGAACCCACTTTGCTGTACGACCAGATAAGTATGGCCAACTCATGAGATACCGCAAAGGATCGAATTTAGCAATAACATACGTTTTTTGACTGAGCATATAATGGCATAATTTTTGTGTAGAAAATACGACTGCTAGACATAACTTCTCTAATTTTGTGTAGCGGGTTTCATAACTGATTAATATTTTGTTGATATAATAATTAGCACGCTCTTTCTTCTCATTGTCAAGTTGAGCTAACATAGCTCCTAAGGCAATATCTGAAGCAGAAATATACAAGATAAATGGGCGATCAGGTCTAGGTGGTGAAAGTATAGGTGGGTTAAGGAGATATTGTTTGAGGCATTCAAATGCCTCCTGACATTCATTGTCCCAATGGAAAAAGACATCCTTCTTAAGAAGCTTAAGAAAGGGTTCAGTTTTATCCGCCAACTTATCGATGAAGCGACAGATAGCTTGAAGCTTACCTTGTAATCTTCGTAATTCTGATATATTTGTGGGTGCGGGCATATCAGTGATAGCTGCAATCTTGAGAGGGTCAATTTCGATACCACATAAAGAAACTATAATCCCCAATAATTTATCGGACTTAACAACGAATATACATTTGGCTAGATTCAATTGGATAAGATATTCCCTTAACCGATTAAATACTTTTCTCAAATCATCTAAATGGTCATCTTCTTTAGTAGAACAAGCTATAATGTCGTCTACATAATCATGTAGTATATCATGCATCATATCATGAAAGATATAAGTCATGGCTCATTGATAGGTTGCTCCTGCATTCTTTAAACCAAATGGCATCACTTTCCAACAAAAGGTTCCCCAAGGGGTAATAAAGGTTGTTTTAGCCTGATCTTCAGGAGCTATCCTGATCTGATTATAACCGTAAAATCCATCCATTAAGGATATCATTCCACTCCCACCAGTAAAATCAATGATCTGATCCATATTGGGAAGAGGAAAATCGTCTTTAGGGCATGCAGCATTAATATCTCTAAATTATGTGCAAACCCTAACCTTGGTAGCTTCTTTCTTAGTTACTGGAACTACATTCGAGATCCATTCAGCATAATCAATGGCTTGTATAAAAATAACATTTAAGAGTTTTTCTAACTCCCCTTTGACAAATAAGGCCACTTTAGGATGCATTTTTCTAAGTTTCTATTTAACATCTGGATGGTGTTAAGATCCTGCTATAAAATAAACTCAAATAACACACTCTCACACAATTGCTTGGAAATAAACTCACATAAACATCACATTAATATAACAAAAATTTGCATAAATAACAATCTCACAATAAGACAGAATCGCAGGCCTCTTCGAGGGGGCAACCTCCTTCAATACTTCATTAATTTTGCAAAAGATGGTTACATTGGTGCCTTTTCGGGTATTTAAGGAGTTTCCTTCCAAGGTTGGCTTACATGCAAAATGCCACCTGGATTACATGCATAATGCCACCCGAATTACATGCATAGTGCCACTTTGAATTACATGCACAATGCCACTCGAATTACATGCATAATGCCACACGAATTACATGCACAATGCCACCTATCTACCATGTGTTACATAAAAAGGGTGCCATTTGTCATAGGTACTACCTAAGCTAAAACTTAGAACATTACAAAATATTAATCATGGGTACTACCCACGTTCACTAGGAATTATTACATCAAGTAAGTTATTACATTAAGGGTTAGGATGAGATCCTAACATGCCCTTCTCCTTGAAGAAGCTTTGTCCTCAAAGCTAAAAATGAGGAAACTATTGTTGGAGTTGATGGAGAGACTCCCATGTAGCATCCTCAGGTTGAAGTCCATGCCACTGAACCCGGACCTCTGTAATGGTATGGTTGCGCAGAGTGCGAGTTCGACGATCCAGCAGCTGCTTTGGTGCAAGTAAGATGGAGCCTTCTTCATCCAATTTGAGGAGTGTTGATGGAACCTGTACCTTGGAGCTGCCCGAAATGTAGGAGGAATGCGTGAGTGGAGGGTGCCCGTAAACTGCCTCAAACGGTGTGAGTTTGGTGGCGGTATGATAGGAAGTGTTGTACGGCCAAAGAAAGCCATTTTGCCCAATGAGTAGGATGATCGGAGGCAAGGCAACAAGGGTAATTTTCCAAGCATTTATTAACAACCTCTATTTGACCATCCGTTTGCGGATGGTAGGCTAAACTCATTTTGAGCTGAGTCCCCTGCAACTTAAACAACTCTTGCCACAAATTGCTAGTAAATGTGGGATCATGATCAGATACAATGGAGGTTGGCATGCCATGAAGGTGAAATATGGAGTCAAGAAAAATTTGGGCAATAGTGAATGTTGTGTAAGGATGGGTTAGGACACAAAAGTGAGCATACTTTGAAAGGCGGTCCACTACCATGAAAATAACAGACTTGCCTCCAAATTTAGGTAGCCCTTCTATGAAGTCCCTAGAGATGTCAGTCCACACCTGATTTGGTATTGGCAATGGTGGAAGAGTGCCCAGAGAGCGCACTGTTTCTCCTTTCATCCTTTGACCTGTGTCGTAGTCTACCACCAAAGAGCGAATGTTCTGTTTCCTACCTTTCCAAAATAAGGTGCGCTTGAGTCGCTCATAAGGTGGTCTGATATTGGGAGGTGTACTATCCGGCAATAATGGAATGGCATGGTCATGAGAGCGATGCGGTGGTAGTGTGGTTGGTTCTGAAAAGATGGCCTCTTGTTTAGGGAGAATCTGTTGCATGTCTTGTGGGATTTCACCCATTGGAGATGTGGATGGTTGGATGGAGAATAGTTATGCAATGACCCCACGTGATGATTTTTTTAGCAATTTCTCCATGCCGTTTGAACTGATAATTTGAGGTGTTCTTGTCGGGGAGCCCTTGATGATGTGTGTTTGTCCGTTCTGGGAGAACTGCATCCAGAGTTTAGCAAAGTTCCAACTGATAGTGCCCAACATACTCAACCATTGGGATCCCAAAACAATATCACATCCACCCAACTCGGAGGGCAAACATGTCCTGCTTGAGTTCATAGTCCCCTATCTTGATTTTAACATTACGACACTTTCCTTTACAAGGTAAGGTTCCCCCATTGGCTACCATGACCTCAAAGGAATTACAAGTGTGGATATAGCAATTTGCTCGTTGAGCAACTCTAGGGTCAATGAAGTTGTGCGTGCTTCCTGAATCCAGAAGGATGGAAAGATGTTGGCCCTTGAAAAATCTTGTAACCTTCATGGTTTGAGGAGTAGTAATGTCTGCAAGGACATGGATTGTAATTGTTGTCTCAGGTTCCTGTTTCATTTCTGGAGGGTCCTCATCCTCATCACTCTCGTCAGCGGTATCAGGTTCTTCAACATCTATCAAGAACAATTTTTTGTGTGCACACTTATGCCCTTTGAAAAAATTTTTATCACAATTGTAGCATAATCCTTGGGCACGACGTGCATCCATCTCTTCGGTGGTGAGGCACTTGGGTTTAGCAGGTTTATTATCATCTAGGTGTTGGGCTCTAGGAGGAAATGAAGGCCTATTTTGAGGAAACTTTGATGAGTGTCTTTGGGCAGAGAGTTTAGATTCGGCCAAACGGGCCAAACTGATAGCTTCCATCATAGTTCGTGGTTTCAACATTTTTACTTCTGCTTGGAGTTCCACCTTCAACCCACTGATATAACAACTTTTGAAAAACCCTTCACTCAATCCTCTTGTCCTATTGGCCAATTTCTCAAATTGAGCTTAGTACTCTCGGACTGACCCTGTTTGTTGCAGTTTGGTCAAGGCTCCTGTAAAGTCCTCAAACTCACTAGGACCAAATCGAGTGAGTAGTTGGGATTCAAAATCCTCCCAAGAGAGATTTGGGTAGGCAAGACGCAACCATTGAAACCAGTGTAGAGCCTCAAATTCCAAGTTAAAGGAAGCCATCTGGACTCGATGAAATATGGGTACATTATGAAGTCGAAAGAATTGGTCAACCCGACATAGCCACCCATCAACATCCTTCCCACTGAATTTGGGAAAGTCCAATTTGGGCATTCTAAAGGGTGGATCATGGTCATGATTCCTTGTAGAACTCTCAGCTTGGTATTCTGATTTGGGTGGTTCTCTTCTCAGTTTGCTGTCTACTTCTGTCAATGCTTCTTCTAAGCGATTGCTAGTGGCCTCATGCTCTAGGCGAAGACCTTGGACTTCTTCCCTTATGGAGTGAAAAGCCGAGTTCAAGTTCTCAATGGCTTTTGTTAGGGATTCCAAGTGTTCTAGTTCTTTCTAGTGTCCACGAGTACCCTGAGCCATTTTTTAGACCTTTTGTGACCAGTTACTAAAAATAGAATTGAATTTTTAGGACTTACTATTTTTAGTAAGTGCCCAAAAAAGTGCTTGGGTGCTATATATCAAAATGATCAGCAGAAGGAGGTGGTCACAATGAGCTATATCTCTCAAAACTACTTTTTGGCACCCCAGATTTTTTTTTTTTTATCTCTTGTTTTGCTGAGTCTAACGGTGTTTACAGTTTCTAATTCTGAGCTACTAAGCAAAAGTTGGGTACTGGAGCACTATCTATAACTGGCCGTGTTTCACACTCAAGATTCTCTATATTTTGCAGGTGACTGATATGACAGTTCTGTTTCCGACCTCGAAGACCGTGAATTCTCGCCCCGACCGTGCCGACCTCTCCGACTCGATCGACTTGATCGTGGATCGCCATCGTAAATTTTACTATTATTCTCCGGATCGTCAACTTAAGTTTCACCCTCATGGCTTATCCCGAATGCATGTCCCTTCTGTTATTTTTTTAGTAGAGGACTCCTTTCTCATATGCTCACTTTTGAAATGCAGGTTTACGAACAGGGATGTTTGGATTTTTATTTTTATTTTTTATTTTTTGCATTTTTTACAGGTTGAAGTTTTAACAGAACCAGGGAATGCTAAGTATAGGATTATGTACCACCCATAGGCCCTCTAATATACCGACAGTGATGAACAATAGTGCTCGGACCAATATTTTAGGCCACTACTCAAGGAGGATTCCACACATACCCTTGAGCACACTACCTGCCTCTCTGACAATACGGGAGGGTAATCGTCCAGGATGTTGTGTCCCGTAGACTATGAGTAATACAAGGCCGAAGAGCTTCCTAATGGCTAAAAGTTTGTTTAATCCTAGATGGTCTCTCGATATACCCGAAGATACGTGGGAGCTCAAGTCCGTGCGCGAGTTTTGTCTGAGGCCTGGGTATTGGAGCCTGATCGCCCCTCACTTCACTAGACGCTTTATGGGCTATCTAGCTTAGCCAATAACGACATATCCTTCGCAATATTTTAAAACCCCCGGTACAGGGTTTCTACCTACTCAACTAACAATATATTTTTTTGTTTTTGGTCTGGAAAAAAAAACACTGTATTTTTTTTGGATTTTTTTAATAAGGAAAAAAAGAATGGAAAAAACACACGGAATTTATACCTAAAAGGCGGATTGGATGGCAAGAATCGTTGCAGTTGCAGCAGAACTTGGCCCTGGAAAGCGCTCTGATACCACTTGTTAAGATCCTGCTATAAAATAAACTCAAATAACAATTGCTTGGAAATAAACTCACATAAACATCACATTAATATAACAGAAATTTGCATAAAGAACAATCTCACAATAAGACATAATTGCAGGCCTCTTCGAGGGGGTAACCTCCTTCAATACTTCATTAATTTTGCAAAAGATGGTTACATTGGTGCCTTTTCGGGTATTTAAGGAGTTTCCTTCCAAGGTTGGCTTACATGCAAAATGCCACCTGGATTACATGCATAATGCCACCCGAATTACATGCATAGTGCCACTTTGAATTACATGCACAATGCCACTCGAATTACATGCATAATGCCACACGAATTACATGCACAATGCCACCTATCTACCATGTGTTACATAAAAATGGTGCCATTTGTCATAGGTACTACCTAAGCTAAAACTTAGAACATTACAAAATATTAATCATGGGTACTACCCACGTTCACTAGGAATTATTACATCAAGTAAGTTATCACATTAAGGGTTACGATGAGATCCTAACAGATGGACTACTAGGTGATGCATAGCTACAGAAGGGTATAATCCTGGCATATCTTCATATGTCCAAGCAAAGACATCTTCGTATTCTTTAAGAAATGCAATATATTTATCTTGTTTTTCTTGACTCAATTCTGATCCAATGTTGATTATGTGAGGATTACCCTCAGTTCCAATGTTAATTTTTATGACATTTTCTACTTCCATGTGTAGATTTTTCTCAAAATTATGTGGGGCGGGTGAAATGCCCAATTCTTGTAATTATTCAAGGTTAGCTTGGATAATTCGTCTTGAGGAGTCGTGGCCTCAAGCTGGGCTATACTAGGTATAGAGCCATTAAAATAAAACTCATGATGTAACAATTCCTCAACGGAGACATCATGGAAGATATCTCCCTCCAACTCATCGTCGGATTCGACAATCATCTCAGGGTAGGCTATAGATAGCATATTACATGTAAGTGGCTTATTCATTAAATGCAAGGCATCATGTTTATCCAAATAATCTTGGTAACACATGAGATGGTCATCATCCTCAAATGGGAAGGGATGACCTTTACTAGGAAATAGGCCCACACCACATCAGGAGGCCATGGTTCTACCTCAAAGGGTTCTTTCATACCATTTTGGAAAGGTCCCAAACCTTTCCCTTTATATCCCAATTTAAGCATTATAGATTTGGCTTTAATATACTCATTAGTAAAATAACATCGAGCATATCCATTATAATGAGTCTTGATGTTTATGGGTATTCTACCCCAGTCATATCCCTTATAAATAAAAGCGCAACTCCCAACTTGGTAAATACTTCCCATAGGTTGTGGGAGACCCAAGGTACGAGGAGATGGTGGCAAATTATTTAAAATAAGGGAATCTTGCATAGCAGCATTCGTTTGCTCTGATATAAGAATTTTAGATAAATCGGGTTAGAGCTCGTCAGTAAGAGCATAAGAGGTAGAAGGAACATTTCCTACATCTTCGGATGTGGAAACTATGCCTTTTGTGGATGTAGATGTTGTAGAGATGTCGATGGATGAGTCTATTATAGGGATAGAAGTTATAGGAGTAAAACAAGAAGCCTTGGTTGTGGGATTAGGATTTTTTTGAGGTCCTAATGTAGTTTGTTTAGAGGATGTTTGAGCTGTATGAAGGGGTGGAACTGATGGAGAAGAAGTAAATGACATTATGGGTGTGTGTTTCACACGTTTAGATGGATAATGAGAATTAGGATGTGTGGATGATAAAGCAGGGCAAAATTGAACGCCAACAGGTTCTGCCAAAGCACACATATCAAAGGGTCTAGGATCACCATGAATGGTAACCAACTGATTCTTAAATTCGAATTTAACACATTGATGTAAAGTTGAGAGAACGGCTCGCATTGCATTGATCCAAGGGTGACCCAAGAGTATATTGTATGATGCAGGGCAATGTACAATAAACACGGTCATATCCAAGGTTCTCGGACCAACCTGCAATGGAATGGTAATAACTCCACACGTTTCTTGTGTTTCGTCATTGAAGGATTTTATGATCATATCAGTTCTTTTCATTTCATCACTTCTAAACCCAAATATTTGGTAGAAGTCAAAAGTGCAGATGTTTAAAGATGAACCATTATCAATTAAGACTCATTTAACCTCTACATCTCCAATTAAGGCAGTAATATATAAGGGGTTATCCTTATGTAAATCGTGTTGAGGTATATCTCTATCCCGAAAGTCAATACAATCAACTTCACGAGTTATTATAGTATTAGCCATGGCTTCAGGTTGAATGTCTTGTGGTACCATCATTTGGCTTAATGTGAGCATTAATTCATCTCTATGTGTAGGGGAAGATCTTAAAAGGTCCAAAAGAGAAATTCTAGCTGTAATGTTTGATAGTTGCTCATTAATATTATAAGGAGGTTGAGGTTGCACATTAGGTGCCTGATTCCCTTTATTAGGAACTTTCAAAACAAATGGATTTGATCCATCGTTGTGTATTTGATCATGTTGAGAGTTTTGAGCCTGTTGTCTAGTAATAGCTCCGATGGTACCCACAACATTATTCTACGGATGATGAATGGGTCTTGGTCTAGCATTTATGGCTTGCTCATTAGAATTTAATTGGTGAGACGATGGTCGAGTAGTGACTCTTCTTGGAAATGGTTCTTCTGGGACCATATGACTTGTGATAGGGAGAATAGGATCTGATTCATCTTTAGAGCTATTTGACTGATTTGAGGTGATTTCCATATCACTCTTAGTCTCGTATTCTGTATCACTAAGATCAGGTGTCTGAATATTATGTAGAGGCCTGGTTGTAACCACAGATAAAGTTGTGTCAAATATTTCCAAATCATGAGCAGGTAAATGCCCACTAATAGTTCCTACATATCGGGTAGGAGGGGGAACATTATGGTGTTCAATTTGATTAGCCACTTCCTTGCCATGTTTTGGTAAAGGATGTTGAAATATATCCAATGACTGATTGGAATTCTGGTTTTGATTTTGGGGGATGTTCTTTTGAGTATTATTAGGAGGATTTTGCTTAGGTTGAAAGGCTTGTACCTCCATCTCATTGTTATCAATTAGGTCCTGTATTTTATGTTTTAATCTTTTACAAGAGTTGGTAGTGTGTCCAGGTCCTCTATGGAAGTCACAATGTAAATCAACTTTGTATCCGGGTATAGTTGGATCAGGTTCCCGGATAGTTGGTAATTGAATCAAACCTCGTTCTAATAATTATGGGAGAATGGTTGATAAAGGTTGATTTAACCTAGTAAATTCTCGAGGAGGTTTATCGAGAGGTTTCAGTATAAATTTCTCCATTGTCTTCGCAGCATTAACAGTAGTAATATTTCTACTATCAGTGACTCCATCACCCACAACTTGTTTATTTTTATATTGATTTCTAGATGTTTTCTCATCATATTTCTTTTTAAGCTAACCTCTCCTAATGAGAGCATCTTCCACTCTTCGGTCTAAGTCTATAGCCTGATCAAAGGTGGTCAAGGTAGCAGTTGACAATTCATAAGATAGTTGGTCTTGTAAATTATTAATAAAGATGTCCAACATCTCCCTATAAGGTACCACAAAGTGCAATTTTCCTATCAACTGTCTCCACCTAGCTAGGAAATCGGCAAAACATTCATCTTTGTCTTGTTTTAAGTTGTACAAGTCTTTAATGGTCACATGCCTTTTGATGTAGGCACTAAATTGATGCACAAAAGACTTAGCAGTCTCTTCAAAGTTCCTCAAATAATTAGTGGGTAATTGATAATACCACTCTAATGCCATTCCTCCTAAACTTTTCGAGAACATTTTTAGCAATAATAAATCATCATGCGATATATCATGACATGCTATCCTAAACATACGAAGATGCTCTATGGGATCTTCGGTTCCTTTATATATGGGCAAGACAGGCATAGGAAAATGTTTAGGATATGGTTGTGCTACAACTATAGGATCTAGAGGTTGACTACACATCTCTCGATAGTTGTACGAGGGACGGTAGGGATCTATCTGGTCCATGCGAGAGACTAACTATTTCACCATGGCTTCCATATTACTAGTTTGTCCACCATATTGGTTCGGTGGTACATGAGTATGGGATTTGTGAGTGTATGATGGTGTGACATAAGGATTAGATGCTATATTGCTATTATGCAAAGCGTTGGTAGGAAGGGTATTATGAAGAGGATTTGTAGTAGTATTATGTTGTATTCCAGATTGTTGGTAATTGGTGTTTGGTTTTGTTTTGGGTTTTTGTTGATTTGAGGTATATTGCTCAATAGCTTGGCAAAATAGAGCAGTAAATGAGAGTTTCTTTTGTGCAGGAATGACCCTAGGCTTGCTAACAGGTACTTTAGATCGTTGGGTAACCTATTGTTGTTGTATGTTCTAGATTATAGCTGCCATATCCAAATTGGATGGTCCAGCTTGATCACTTTCTTGGTCGATAAAGGACAAGGGATTAGTGCGTGTGTGATATATTTATTCTAGGGTTGCTTGAGTGTCACTAATTTGATCATTGTCCATATGGACTGCTCTATTAAGAGCACCAATATTAGTATTGAGGAACTTCCAAAAATGTTCCATGTTCTCAAAAGTAACAGCTCCTTCCGGAGACATTTTAGGGGATGAGGATCCTTCCTCTCTAATAGTTTCTTTTTGTTCATTTCCTATAGCAAACTCTTCTTGTTGGTCTAGGGTTCCTTCTTCCTGAATTGGGTCTTCAGGAAGGACATCAGGGTTATTTAATGGTTTTCCTAACCAATCTTCTTCTACTTCAGTCTGTTTTCCATTCCTAAGTCTAGTCATTATGCTTAAACTTAGATTTTAGCAAATATATATTTATATATATATGCGACAAGTTTGGGAGGTATATATTTTAATTATATACCTACTATAATACTTAAAAGAAAACGTTTTAATTTTTGTTATATTTTGTTTTGTTTTTTTTTGTTTTTATGTTTTTATAATAATATTATAAAGACAACAAATAGCATTCTAGTTGCAAAAGGAATAACAATAATAAGAATAATGATTTATTTTTCTATAAATAGTTTATGTATATCATTGATAGGATCAAGTTCATCAGGAGTCATGAAATGCTCCTCTTCAAATTGGAAATGGTTTTTCAAAAATTTGACAAAGTGTGCTATGGTAATATGATTTGTCTCGGATTCTGACCTGTAGAAATAAATTTCATGGCAATATTCTCGATATAACACAGCTCTAGGAACTTTATTCCATCTTTTTCTATTCGTAAGAACAACTTCTTGATCCTCTATACGAGATAGAAACTTATGAACTACAACTGCATTCTCAAGATATTCTTCAAAGGTGTACAATTCAAAAGACACAAGTTGCTCTTTTATCGGCTAACCACCTATGGCAAGCTCTCTGAAGTTCATGATATAAGGTTACTTGATCAGGATTCAGGATTCTATCTAGGACAAGCCTCTTAATTTGCCTAAGCTCGGTTGATCTAGATGAAATAATACCCAATCTCCTATTAAGTTCGTCCCATAAATGCGGGACTCTATATGTTTGAGATACTCTAAGCAAAGAAGTAATCTCTATGGCTGCTAATTTATTTTCAAAATTTATGGTGACAGCTTGTATTTTATTATAATCTATCATCTAAACATGATATGCAGATTTAAATTTTTGTCTAATGATTCTAGATGTTACTTAAAAATAATTTTTTTTTTTTTTTTGGATTATTTTCAAAAGATTTTAGTTTCACGTTGGGTTCACAAAAAATGTATCGCTCCAAAATTTTTGCATCCTTAACTTCAGGCTATAGGATCCGCGCCTGGAAGGGGGATGCGAGAAGGATGGGACAATACCTTGAACAGAGAGGCCCTTTGAAGGTTGCACCTCTCGGGGAGGGTGTATAAGGGTGAATTTTTTACGGATGGTGGGTTCACCAAGAAACTTTGAGTGGTAGTTTCCACGCCTAGGTTGAGAATGGGTTTGATGTGTTCATTTTGTACTTTAATCATTCATATCCCTAGGTTGTCCAGAATGAATCTAAGTTGTTCTATATGAAAATTTTGATTTATATGAATACAGAAAGCAGGAATGAATCCTAAATGTAAAGATTATATGAAATGAGAAAGAATACACCTGATTTCGAATGTTTGATGAATATTCTGAAGCTTTTAAGAGTCTGGATCATCTCGAATATGACATGATCATCTGCAATTGTACAGAATCATCCCAGATTACAGTCGATCGTCTGAGATCAGACAAGATCGTCGTCGATCTGACGAATTTGTCAGAAGAATCTGTCAGAAGCCTGCAATCACAGAAGTAGACACCAAAAACCAAAAATGCTACTGCCAGAATAATGCAAAATAATGGAAATGATAATATGAATGCTTGATTGATAAATCTAGATAGCAAATTAAAGGAAATGCATTGTTTTAATGACTTATTTTAACTTTATCATGCATTTATGCTGAATGAGGTGAACTCTAGGATGCAGAATGAAAATAAATCAAACTAATGCATAGTAAAATAAAGAAGACAATTGAGGAATGCAAAATCAAGGCTCTGGTTACCCCCAATCTAAAATACAGTCGAGATCGCCTCCAATCATACAATATTGTCGTCGATCTGCGACAGGATCGTCCGAAATCATCTGGAATCGCCTGCGACGATCCAAGCTTTCTCTAATTGAAGCACAGTGAAAACCTGTAATGAAAACTTAAAACTACGAGTGCAAACAATGGTGGATAGGACGTGTTGATACAACAAAACTAAATGGCAGGGAAAATCAATCAGGGAATCATGGGATCAGCCAACCAAGGGGATAAACTAAGAAAATCCCAGTTTATATAGGATTAGGGGGAGGTTAGGAGGTTGGGGATCATCCCAATCTGGGAGATCTCCAATAGAGGAATCTCCAACTGCGCAGACACGCTTCTGCCTAAGTTGGAGAGGCTGTTGAAACATAAGCTAATTAGGAAAATTCGATTTTGGGATGAAATCGTCTGGACGTTCTATTCCAAATGAATTTGTCCGATCTGGGACGATTTCGTCTGATCGACGACGATATCGTCCAACGGTCAAAACAACTCCTAAAAATGGCATGAAAAATCGGGTGAGCGATTAACAGGCGATTTCGAGGTTAAAATTCAAATTTTTATCTTTTTACTAAGGGTTTAACTGCGCCAATTTTAGGGTGCTACAACAATTATTAAAACTACCATCATTAATACTTTATTGATTCAATCTAATATTATACAAATAATAAAATCATTAAAGCATACAATATTGCACACTATTATTTTATCCTTAAGTGGTTGGCTTCTTTTTTTTAAATATAGTTATCCGCTATCACAAACCTATTAATGTGACTCATTGTGCAAGCAACTTTTCGATCCAATGGTGTGACCACTCAACAAGCATAAATGCAATGCATCTACATGAAGGGCATGTTGTTACCCTGGAGCTGTCGATAAACAAGTCATCACAATTATTTCCTAAAACTTTCTCTCACTTAGGTGGTTATCCCTACTGATCCACCAGTGAGAGCATCTGGTCCTGCAATCACAAATACATCAACAATACCATATTCCAATAGTAGAACCAAAGCATATAATGTGACTACTTATTGATAGCAATGAAACAAAACTTATGCATTAAACATCCATACATCAATACATAGTTTATTGTCAAATATAAGTCCTACCAAGCAATGTTGTTACATATCCCCTCTTAGAATTGTGAATGCAAATCAAGCAACACCAAAAATATGAAATATTGAAATAAACAAGCAATGTAAATACACAAATGATTGCACAATGAAATAGATTATTTTATTAATGCATGTGGATATCCAACATTACAATCAAAAATACCCCAAATGTGGGGTTACAAAGCTTGTTATTTGATACAATTATTACAATAGACTAGGGTTCTCCGAAACCCTAGTTAACAAATGATTATGGTGTCTTCACGCCTGATCTGATCCCAACAGAGTGAGTGGGCTTTTTGGTATCCTATGCAGGACCACTCCAGCTTAAGTAGCTACCAATGAATATTCTTCTCACACCTGCACACAGTCAAATAAAATAGAATTAATAATATATGTGAGGGCTCCACTGCATGAGACCCTTAGAAAGATAAATCACTAACCCTAGTTGCATAAATAAACTGTAAATAAATCTGAGAATACTAAAATGAATACAATAAAAATATTTACCTTGTCTTCACTAACTTGTTTTTTCTTCGTTGTCGTTGCATATGATGGTTACGTAGATGTGCCCTAATGGCACCCGAGGGTCGTAGGACTGTAGAAATAGGACGGGAAATACCCACGGGTGCTTGATACTGACTAGAAATACCTAGAGGTTCTTGGTAGGCTCTAGTGGGTGCTCTGCAAACTTTGATGGGCACTCAAGAAGCTTTGGGTGGCGTTCAATGGCTGGGGGAAGGTCACTATGAGAACCAAACTCACTATATTCATCGCAAAAAACATGTTACATTATATAGAGCTAGTGAACAAAACTTAGTTCTATTTGGTTGCAACTTACACTAATCACGCAAAATAGATTTACAAGATTAGGCATATGACTAACAATCTCCTAGATGCCCTCTAACTTATTCTATCTAACATAGCTACGTATAAACATAACCAAATATTAAACTTTGCTATCAAAGTCCAACATTCTCCCCTTAAAGTTGAGAGGGCTGACAAGACAGTCTCTCAGCTTTAAATATTGAGCTTTAGCAACTCCTTTGGTGAAGATGTCTGCTATGTTGTCCAAAGTGTTGCAATGTTTTAGCTCAACCACATGTTTCTCCACCATGTCTCTAATGAAGTGATACTTCATGTCAAAGTGCTTTGACCTGCTATGGTGGATAGGATTATATGCCAATTGAATGGCACTCATATTATCACAATACAATATGGTAGGATCATATTATCTTTCACTTGTTTCTTCAAGTACTTTTCTCAACCATAAGTCTTGGGTACTAGCATTTGTGATTGCTATGTACTCAGCCTCAGTAGATGATAGTGCTACAACAGTTTGCTTTTTGGAACTCCATGTAATTAGTCCTGATCCAAGACTAAAACAATTCCCTGAAGTAGATTTCCTATCATCTATGTTGCTGCCCCAATCACTATCACTAAAGCCAACTAATTTTACATCATCATTTTTGTGGTAATGGATCCCATAATCCATTGTACCCTTTACATATCTCAAAATTCTTTTAGTTGCTTGTAGATGAAGTTCAGATGGATCAGCCATATACCTTGAAACTAGAGAAACAACATATTGAATATTCGACCTTGTGTTGGTGAGGAACATTAGACTCCCAACCATGCTCCTGTAAGTGGTCTTGTCAACTTTTGGTGCTCCATATTCTTTGCTTAATTGTATCCCATGACCTATTGGAGTTGCAACAGACTTGCATTGCTCCATAGCAAATTTCTTTATCATATCATGAGCATATTTATGTTGACATATGAAGATCTCATTTCCTGTTTGATGTACCTCCATTCCTAGGAAATAATGCATCAAACCTAGATCCTTCATTTCAAATTCTTTCATCATGGAGTGTTTGAACTCCTCATTCATTTTATCACTACTACCCATGAATATTAGATCATCCACATATAAGCACACAATAAGAATATCTTTACCTTGTTTCATGTAGTAGAGAGTAGGTTCACTTTTGCTCCTAGTGAATCCATACTTTTGAAAGTAGCCATCAATGCGTGAGTACCATGCTCTTGGTGCTTGCTTTAGGCCATACAATGCTTTCTTCAATTTGTAGACAAGGTTCTCCTTACCTTGTTCTTCAAATCCTTGAGGTTGTTGCACAAAAACCTCTTCATTCAAGTACCCATTGAGAAAGGCACTCTTAACATCCATGTGTTGAATTTTCCACCCTTTGTGGGCAGCCAAAGAAAGCACTAGTCTAATGGTCTCTTGTCTAGCAATAGGAGCAAATGGTTTCCTCATAGTCAATACCATACTTTTGAGTAAACCCTTTTGCTACTAGCCTTGCCTTGTGTCTTTCAATGCTCCCATCAACATTGAACTTGGTCTTGTAGACCCATTTACATCCAACACATTTCTTTCCCTTAGGAAGCTCCACTAGCTCCCAAGTGTCATTATTTTTTATAGAGGTCATTTCCTCTTTCATGGCTTGTTGCCATACATCATGATTACATGCTTTTTCATAACTAGATGGCTCTAGCTCTACACTAGTCATTAAAGCATAATTTACAACATCTCCCTTAGGTTCTTGAGAATCTTCATCACCATACATGTGCAAATTTTCAAGTCTTTTCAAGACTTCATTCATCTCACTAGCTTGGCTTCTAGTGTACCTTCTTTGAAAATTCTTGTCCATCATTTGAAAAGAAGGATGGTACTAAAGTGTTCTCTTACCTCTTGGTGGTGTTGGTGGTGTATCTTCCTCCATTGGCATTGGAGAAGAACTTGATGATCTTGGTGGTCTTTGTGGACTTGGAGTAGCACTTGTACTTGAAGTAGAACTCTTTCTTGGACTTGGAGGAGGACTTCCATTGTTGTTCTTGTTAATGGGCTGCATTTGGGAGGAGCTTACACCTTGAGATCCATCATCAACAAATTTTTTTTGATGACCCCATACTCCCCCTTCATCAAAAATTACATCTCTTGAGATTACAACTTTGTGAGTTTTTGGATTGTAGAGTCTATATGCCTTTGAAGACTCACAATACCCAATGAAAATACATGCTTGACTTTTGGGATCAAGTTTCTTTCTTATCTCATCAGGAATGTGTGCATATGCAAGACAACCAAAAACTTTGAAGTGCTTTACATTTGGATTTTTTCCATACCATCCCTCATAGGGAGTTATCCCATCTAAACTAGAAGTAGGACTCCTATTCAAAATGTAAACACTTGTCCTAACAACATCAGCCCAATACATGTTACTTAGTTTCTTTGTTTGAAGCATTGATCTAGCCATTTCTACAATAGTGTGGTTCTTTCTTTCAACCACACCATTTTGTTGTGGGGTGTAGGCAGTAGTGAATTGCCTTTTGATCCCACAATCTTTACAATATTTGAGAAATGCATTTGAACAAAACTCCCCTCCTCTATCAGTCCTTAATCTCTTTACAACATACTCACTTTGATTCTCTACATTATTTTTGAAATCCTTGAAACATTCAAAAGCTTCATCCTTAGTTTTAAAAAAATAAATCCAACACATTCTAGAGAAATCATCAATGAAAGTGAGAAAGTAAGAATTGTTACCCAATATTTTGGTATGCATTGGACCACAAATGTTCGAATGTACCAATTGTAGTGGATGGCTTGCTCTCCATGCTTGACCTCTTGGAAAATTTGTTCTTGAGTGCTTTCCCAAAGCACATCCTTCACACACCTCCTTATGCTCTTCAACTCTTGGTAGACCACACACCATAGCTTGAGAAGTCAACAATTTCAAGCTTGCAAAATTAAGATGACCAAATCTCAAGTGCCAAAGCACACTTGGATTTTCTATGGCCACACTAGCAAGTTGAGCACCTCATTGTTCCCCAAACTTAAGAGGAAATAACCTATTCTTTGTCATAGGTACTTGTGTAACAACTCTATTACAATTGTTTTTGTCAAAAATTACACATTTTCCATCTTCAAAAACAAGTTTATAGTTATTTTCCATGATTTGTCCAACACTAAGCAAATTATGTTGGAGTTTGGGGGTGTAATAGATGTTGTTTACCTTCTTTGTACCTTCTTTTTTGGAACCTCCATGGCTCCCATACCTTCAACTTGTAGTGCCTTGTCATCTCCCAATTTGATCTTTGACTTGTAGGTGGAATCCATTGTAGCAAATAGCTCTTCTTTGCCACTCATATGATTTGAGCAACCAGTATCCAAAATCCAAGTTTCATTGAGATTTTGATTTGATTTTCCATATGTGAGGAACAAATTTGAAGTTCCTTCCTCTTCTCCATAGTTTCCATATTGACCTCTCCCTTCTTGAGAAGTCTTGGACCAACAATATTTAGCAAAGTGACCAAGCTTACCACAATTGTAACAAGATTTCTTTGATTTATCACCTCCTCTTCCTCTTCCTTGGTTGCCACCTCTTGATCTACCTCTTCCTCTTCCTTTGCCTCTCCTTTGGCCTCTTCCTTGTCCTCTTCCTTGTGCATTGCCATGAGTCTCACCTTCCTTAGATGAGAATGCTTTGTCATCACCTCCAAAGCTTGATGATGTAGAACCCTGTAGTCTCTCTTCATGGGACATCAAAGAACCAATTAGTGCATCAAAAGTTAGAGTAGACAAATCTTTAGATTCTTCAATAATAATAGCAATATGATTCCACTTATGAAGAAGTGTTCTCAACACTTTCTTCACAACCACTTCAGTTTTGATGTCTTCTCCAAGGGTTTGCATTTTGTTTACAATGGATTTCACTCTAACACAATAATCACCTACTCTTTCATCATCTTGCATTTTGAGATTCTCAAAATCTCTCTTCAAGGTTTGAAGCCTCACTTGCTTCACTTGATTGCTCCCTTGATAGCTATCTTGCAAGGCTTTCCATGCTTCAAGGGTTGTTAAACAAGAAGCAATCCTTGGAAAGATGCTTTTCTCCAAAGCTTCTTGGAGATGGTAGAGGGCAAAATAATTCTTCTTTTGGGCATCCTTCTTACTAGTTTTATCTGTTGCACTCAAGGTGGTCCAATCTATAGGTTTTGCATAGCCTTCTTCGACTATATCCCATAAACCTTTGCCAATGAGTAAGGTCTTCATCTTGATAGACCAATACTCATAATCCAGCCCATTAAACTCAGGAATGGGCAGGTTGTTATTAATTGCCATTGCTCACTTAGTAATCAACAAGACTGAGATAAATTTAATGTAAAATGACAAACACTAAACACCTCTATCTTTGTTTTTACTTCTCTTTACTCTCTATTTTTCACAACTTATACTTCTTATGATCTCAAGACTACAAAGATACTTAGACCAGCAGATGGATAGCAAATAGGAACGTTGTAAGTATATGTTTTAACCAAGTTGTAATTAAGACTTCAACACATATATTTTTTATTACCAAGGTCAGACTACCCAATGGTATTACCTTCTCAAATATCAGGCTCCTTCCTCACAGTACAACATGCTCCTTCTTTTCATACAATTATTCTCAACGTTGAACAATACTGCAACAGGGAACAACAATCCAATGAGAAAATATATCACAATACAACACAGATCACTGTCTTCGATGTTTTATCCACTTTCACTTTCGCTCACGTCTGCTTTCACTTTACATCCAATTACTTCATAAACCCGCCTTGTATTTTAACTCGTCTACTAGACTTCAATGTCAAATACATTTGTCGCTCACAGAAGATAAAAATACGTGTGTTGAAGACGTGGATTCAAGCTCTCTCCAACACGTTCTCCAAACATGATTGTAAATGCATTCATCTCTTATTTATAGCTATACTTTTAAAATAAGATTCACAATTTGACTCCACGCATGCGATTCACAACACTTCAACTCTTCTTTTAAACGAATCGCAGTGATCGGCCTTTCTCTTCACGCTGTAGAACGATATTTCTTTGGCCACCTTTCTTTTCAATTTTTAAATGCGTGGATAGTTGTCTTTGACTTTTTTTAGCATAACTAACACGTCGAGACTTCAATCAAACTCGTACTCCAAGGGATCATTCTTTCGGTGCCTACCTTCTCGCAGCACCTTCTAACACCCAAAACAACGCGCTCACGTCTCACATCATGGACATCACATCACAACGATTGATCTCTTCTCACATCGGTTACACAAATCTCCTCTCATGCAAACTCTTGGTATGTAATCTCATGATCAACACCAATTATCACCACTCTAACGCAATCACAACTCCAATGGATCACGATGTCTCCAGCGATGGTCTTGGCCTCACAACATTTACAATGTTGATCTGCACCTCTACACAGTGGACTAAACTCACAAAACTTGTGATGGGTAATCCATATGTTGGAAGTATTTTCCTCTTGCTCTGATACCAAAATGAGAACTAAACTCACTATATTCATTACAAAAAACAGGTTACATTATATAGAGCTAGTGAACAAAACTTAGTTCTATTTGGTTGTAGCTTACACTAATTACGTAAAATATATTTACAAGATCAAGCATATGACTAACAATCTCCTAGATGCTCTCTAAATTATTCTATCTAACATAGCTACGTATAAACATAACCAAATGTTAAACTTTGCTATCAAAGTCCAACGCACTAAACCAGATCTGGTTCACGAGATGGATGACGATAGATGTGGTGGATGTAAGGGGAAGCAATAGAGGATGGGAGTGGTGAGGATGCCCAAATGCTTGAGGAATTAAGGCACCAGGGCTTAGAGAACTCAAGACCTCAAGGAATGGGAAAAATTTGAAGACTTAGCAAAGTGTTAGGGGTTGAGTTGTCAAAATGACTCCTCTTTATAATCTTCCCTAGGGCATGTTAGGGTTTCAATAACACAGTTTGTGTGATCAAGATTAAAACATGATGGAGGATGGAGATTAAATTTGGGCATGTGGCATGGATTAAGACGGATGAATGGCTAGGATTAAAACATGATGGATGGTTGGGATTAATTCATACATATATACATATATTTATTAATTTTAATATATAAAATATTATTATTTAAATATATATACCAAACAAATATATATAAATAATGGATAAATGTGGTGAGAAACTATGTATGGATGACAAGTGGCTAGATTTTGGTGTCTACATATGCTCCTTTTTGTACTATGTTGCATGAAACACAATACGGTGCAAAAATACGAGACACTTGTTTTGGTCTGATGAAGAAGCAACTTTCTCTTGTTGGAATGTAAAGATTGAACTTGAAGACTTTGATTGTGTAGCTTACCCCCTCAATTGGTGAATGAGTGACAGATGCATCTCACGAGCCAATTGATAGATTTGTGCAAATGATTGTGTGAAATATATGGTGCAATTATGGATTATATGAATGATGTAAATGTGATGTCGTTTTTGCCCCAACGGTGGAAGAGGGTTGTTGAAAGATGCAAGTGATTGATTATGTTTTTGCCCTAATAGAGAAAAGAGGTTTTTGCCAAGTATTGATGCCATGATCATGTAATATGTATCCCATTGTGGGAAAATCAAAATCAAATGTGGTTGCCCCAATTTTGGGGTGATTCCATGTTGTTTGAAGAAATTATCGTATGGCGTCATTGAAATGCAAAGTGATGAATATGCAAAATATTAGGAACCAATCATCCTGAGATAAGATTATTTCGAGGAAGCGTATCCTAGTTGACTCTATGCAATTCCTGATTGTTAAGGAGAATGATGTATTGTGATTTATCCATGTTCCAAGCCCCATGGACAAGACCATCAATGACAATTGTTGAGTAAATTGGTCTTGGCATAGTTTCACTCAAAATGTGAAGTACCAAAATTGATTTTATTTTTTATCAATGAGATATTGGATGATGAAAAATGGCCAAGTGTCCTTATGGTGATTTATTCATCTTATCGAATTGCATGGATGCAAATTGTTGCAATCGCCAAGGAGATAGAATATACCACTAGATACAAGGTTCACTTGAAATTGTATATGACTTGGAAAAATGTGCAAATGCAACGATGTGTCAATGAAAATGTGATGATGAGAAAGGTATTGATGATTGGATTGCATAGTTTTATGAAATTTTGCATTGATTGTGAGCATTTTTTAAGCAATTTTGGACAATTTTGTGCCTTGTGAGCGCAAATAAAAGTTAGTCATCCAAATTAATTCATATTATCACAAGATTAAATGCAATGATGGAATTGATGGTGAAAATGTTAAAAAATATTGTTTTGTGAAAATTTGGACCATTTTGAAGCATTTTGTAACTTGAAATGTTATTTTACGATTTTTGGTCACAAGCAAAAATTATGAATCCAAATCGATTTTGGTTTTCATAAAATATGATATTATGATGAAATTGATGTATGGATGCAATTTGGAATGATGTGGTCGAGGTAAGCTACATTTTTGACTCAGTTTGTTCTTTTATCAATTTTAATGGCAAACATCGGTGGGAGCCTACTGCATGTGCAAACGCTGACCAGAGTTTGTTGTTCTCCAAACACAGGAAGGCATTTCAATGCACATAAAACAACTATAAATAGCCTATAGAAGGGAAAACAAGTTCATTTGTGTGTTTGCAAATTTTTAAAGCTACGTTTGAGGGAGTGGAGTGAAGTGGAGTGGAGTGAGTGAGGTGTTGCGGAAGCTATGGTGATGGAGTGAGTGGATGCGAAAACAAGGGCAGATGTGCGTTTTGCCAAGGTAAGTACCTTTGAAGCTCTTTTGTTTTTGTGCAATTTTTTAAAAATTTAATGTTTTTGATTTTATGTATTATGTTGTAGTTGATGATTTTGAAGACTCGACATTGGTTCTCGCCTCTCGTCCCAAGGATGAGAAATGCAGTACGAGAGGATCAGTGGAAGTGGATGGAGGTTGTGGGGCTAGTTGGGGTAGCATGGATAGATGTGGTGAGGATAGACGAGGGGTATAGTTGAGTAGGCTCCAGAGGGTGGGAGTGATGGAGGTGGTATGGATGATAGGGAGGAGATTTCAAATGGACCTCTTGGTTGGAGTGAGGAGGATTAGGTGAGGCTGGAGTAGTTGGTGGTAAAGAGGGATGCTATGGTAGCGACTCTATACATAAAGATAGCTCGACTGTAGGATGGGGAGGTGGCCATGGTGTAAATATAGCTCGGTTGTAGATGGAGCTAGAAGTATGATCGACTATAGGTGGAGGTGAGGACAGGATCACAAGGCTCCAGGTAGAGCTCCTAAAGAAGGATCATCGACAAAGACATGATGTACAATGCCTTCAAACTCAGGATGGATATATCCAGTTGATGGAGGATCGATGGAGCACGATATTAGACTTTAAGACCCTCCGTCCTCATCCATTTTTGGGTCTATTAGGTCTAGTGAGTCTAGGCATAGCTCTAGGTCTAGGGCTCCTTCAAGATCACAAGGGTCCTCCTATAGGCATTAACTAGTGCTTAGATACACTTTTTGTATATGAGCCTTGGTGCTCCATTGTATATAGCCTTTGGGTATTCATTGTACATGTGATATTTATACATATATATACATGGCTTTTACTTTTGTGTTATGCTTTTGTGTGAATGTTTTTGTGTGGATGCTTTTGTGTGGATGCATGTGTATATGGATGATTAATGCAAGTGATAATGTGTATGAATGCAAATGTATATGGATGATTAATGCAAGTGATAATGTGGATGAATGTAAATGTTCTAATGATCATTCATAGTTTAGAATTTTCTTGGCCATGTTTAACATTGTTGTTTAGTCAAGGCACCAAACTGGTGGTACATGGGGTGAAATGGAAGATTCATGAAATGACATGGATGTTGACATGGAAGAAGATATGGATGTTGATATGGAAGAATATATGGATGTTGATATGGAAAACTAATTTTTTTGTAGAGACTCAGACATACTAGTGGTATCAAACAAACTCACTAAATACTTCCTAATTTCTCTAAGACCAAATGTGTGTGCAGTGAATTAATTTACCGAATCATGAGCATTGTAATGATTCGAGGTAATCAAGAACTAATATGAGCAAGTGAGTTCATTAACCCATCTTGAGTAAATTGGATGAGACCTGTTATGGATGATACCAAGAAGTTATATTGTCTTTATGTGTGGTCAAAGGTCTCTTTTGAAAGAGACGTGTCACCACGCATGAGCATACTCCACTGCCAATCAAGCATCTATAGTTCCAATGGATACTAGCTTCATAGTCCAAGAATTTGATCTTTAGGCTTTGGGGATGACTACCTAACCGTATGATTGGAAATGTAGTACTATCCTTACAACTTGAGGATCTATGGTGTGTGATGAAAGATTTAGAGCTTTGGGGAATCAGATTCTCAACCTAATTGTGATGAGAATTGTACTCTATCCTTACTACTCTATCTTAGAAACAACTGTGATAGTGATGAAAAACCACTATTTTTGTAGACTATGTTGCATAATGGGACAAGCAAGGATTACCCTTTTCACTTCGTGGTCCAACCCAAATGTGGTGTTATCCCTCTTTGACACAAGATGTTTTTAAGGTGTGTGTTTGTGTTTGATTCAAGAATGTTTTGGAGTCAATTCCTAGAACTCAATATTTTCTTAGTGAAAATTGTGTCATGGTCTTAAAGAAAATTTAACATGTATTTGGAGTTTGCTTAAAACACTAGGAGTGGATGAGTGATTGAAAACATCTAGGCATTATGCACATGTGGCTTTGCAAATGATAATTTAGCTTTATGAAATGATGCAATGAAATGGATGATGTTTGAAGGTGCCCCTAATTAAGGCAACATGATTTTGTTGGACCAATTAATAACTGAATTGAATAAATGATCCCTAATATGAAATGTGTGAAAATGATGGTGCAAATGCAATGAATGAAATATGAGTTGTAAAATGAAATATATGCAAATGAAATTGTGTAATGCAATGCAATGTGTGAAATTCAATGTTTTTTTTTTTGTAATAGCCATGTATATATACATATATATAAATCACATTATGCATAAAATGCTTTCAAATGGATAACATTAAGTGGTTCTAGCTCTTCAACTCCCTCTAGACTGGCAAGACGATAAGTACCTTTACCTACTTTTTGAGTAACAATGTACGGACCTAACCAATTAGCCACGAATTTATCACAAAGATGAGGTAAAGCATTGGTATTTTTTTTATTCTCTTTAAGAACAAGATATCCTACTTGGAATTCACGTATATGAACTTTGGCGTTATAAGAACGCTTTAGGCGGTCTTGATATACTCAACCTTGTCTATGTCTGCATAGAAAACCTCAAGATCTGAAGGTGAAGGTGAAGGCGAAGGTGGAGGCGATGGAGGAATGTAGTTAGTTGAAGCCCTTAACAATTCCTTTGATAGGACAAACTCGAAAAAGGATGGAGGTGAGGAAATTCGCTCCATATCAATAAGGCTTATGTCAATATGAATTGGCTTTGATAAATCGTATGGATTATGGAGTGGGTTGAATAAGTCAACATGATTCATGTTGACTTAAAGAGGAAAATGGATGGTTGGAAAAGGTGAATGGATGGGTGGATCCTATTTGGTAGAACCAATGTTAGCACTCTGTTAAACCTTAACAACAATAAGCAATAAAAATATAAGCAATGTACTTTAACACAAAATATTTTTGTTTTTGTTTGTTTTTTTTTTTTTTTTTGAAATTTAAATTATGTACATATATTACAAACAAAATGGTTGGTGATGTGGATCAATGGAATGGAGGTGGTGGTTCACCGGTTGGGTCGACTTGCTCCTATGGAAGAAGCAAGCGAATGATGGGTTGATGGATGGGGAACGTTCTAAGGTAAAACTCGTCCTGTTTAGTGTGTGGAATGATGGGGTTTGGTTCCTCTTCAAATTCATCAAAAGCTATCAACATAAGGTCGAATTCTTCATAGATTTCATCTTTGAAGTCATCGATGTGATGTATATCTTCTCCTGAATTTAAATTTAGGCTTTGGAAATATTTTTCAAGAGAAGAAGTGGATGATAGCCTAAACTCGAATGATCATGCATTTCTTGATATGAAACATCGATAATTTTATGCATTCCCTACTCATGTCGTCCTAGGCCATGTCCTTGCCAATTAACAATGTGGAAATATTGGGATGAAAAACCTAACATATGTTGTATATTGTTAAGTGTTGGTGATTTAGGTTCATCTGGAGTAACTAGATTGGACGATGAATCAAGCCCCCCATACACAAATATTATGTTATTAGGCACTGAACCCATGTTATATACCGCTCCTATAGATAAGGATGGGTCACGTGGGTGATTGTAATCCTTAGCAATTTGAATGTTGAGCGGTGTAACTGTGTTTTCTTGGATCACATATTCACTAATACCAATATTAGTGAGGTGGAACTCGACTTGGGATGAAATGGATGGATTGTATGTAGATGGAACTGACTCATGGTTGGATGATGGTATCTCACAATCCATCATTTTGACTTATGAGACATTGGTTGGTGGGGTTGGAGATGGATTTGGTTGTATTTCCTGCAAGGGAGCAAACAAATATTTCAATCAAATAAGTATGGAAATTGTTTTCTCATTTCTTTAGTATTTTCCCATGTGGTACCATTCTCATAATACTAGTCCCAATGGATCTTACATTGATCTAGGGTTCATTTCCTCAACATCTTAGAACGAAACCCTAGAATCTTTACTAGACTCACCTTAATAGTCAAGGGATCTACCATCTGCAATTTAGAAATATTCCACATGTGAGAGAGATCAACAACATATTTTCTAATCAAGGATATGTGGAAAGTATCATGGATCTTTAACGGGTTGGGTGGCAAGACAAGCCTATAGGTTATTAGACTAATCTTATCAATGATCTCAAAAGGCCCAACATAGTGAGGATCCAACTTAGTTGACTTAATGGTACTTTTCATAGGTCTAACTCTCACGAAGACTTTATTCTCCATAGAGAATTCTCTTGGTGATCTTTTTAGAACAACATAGCTCTTTTGACAATTAGTCGCTTCCTTGAGACTAAGTCGGATTGCTTTGAGCTACTCCTCTATCTCTCATATAGTATTTAGTCTTATCATCACTCAATCCTTTTTATTATCCCATGATAGAGGTGTTTTGCATCTTATACCATATAAATCTTCAAATGGGGCCATTCCCAATGATGAAAGATACCCATTGTTATATGTAAATTTCACAAAATGCAAAAAGTCCTTCCATTTAGACATTTGGTCCATGCAATACATGCATAGAATATCCTCTAAAAATTGGTTTACCCTCTCGATTTGACGATCTATTTTTAATGATATACAAAATTAATATTCAACTTAGTGCCCACTACACAGTGTAGAGCCTACCAAAACTTTGATGTGAACCTAGAATCCCTGTCTAATATGATCACCTCAAGAAACCCATGTAGCCTAAAGGTTTATTTGTTAACTTTTTTACCACCACTGGTGCATCATCTTGATGTTCTTGGTATGAAGTGTACAAACTTGGTGAGCTTATCAACGACTACCAAGATTGCATCATTCTAGTACATAGTCTTAGGTAAACCCACAATAAAATCCATAGAAATTGCCTGCCATTTTTGCATAGGTCAATCATATGAGTACAATTTCCCTGCTATGTGCGATGTTTTGCCTTAACTTTTTGGCATTCTAAATACCTCATAATGAAACTAGTGATATCCTACTTCATTCTGGTCTAATAGGTCTTTTTCATGTTTTTCCTCATTTTTAACCCTCCTTCATGAGCAAAATAAAGAGAACTACATGCCTCTTGCATAATCAATCTCCTTAGATCAATTTTAGGTATAACTACCCTATCCTTGAAACATAAATGTCTATATTTTATACTGAAACCCTTATTCTCTTCAGGATTTCTCTCAATTTGATCTTGAATTTCTATACAATACGGATCTTGTAGTTGCATTTCCTTAGCCCTATCCATCAAGTCTATATGACTCTAAATCAGTGTAACTATGTGCCTTCATCTACTCAAAGCATCTACAACCTTATTTTCTTTCCCTTTAGTATACTCAGTATCAAAGTTGCATTCTGCTAGGAACTCTATCCATCTTCTCTGTCTTGCGTTCAACATAGGTTGGGTAAAAATATACCTTAGAATTTGATGATTTATTCTTAGCTCAAATGGTTTACCGAACTAATAACGTCTCTAAAACTTTAGGGCATGCACAATCGCTACCAATTCTAGGTCATGTGTAGCATATTTTACCTCATGCTTCTTGAGTTTTCTAGACTCATAGGCTATTGTAGCCTCTTCCTAAGACAATACCCCACCCAAACCTTCCAAGGAAGAATTTGTACACATAGTAAAATTCCTAAGAGGATATAGTCTCTTGAGAATCAATATCATTGTTAGCTTATATTTTAGAGCCTCAAATGTGGCCTCACACTTATGCATCCATTTGAACTCTTTCCCCTTTTTTGAAGGTCGATGATTTAATAGGTAACCTTAGAGTAATCTCTCATAAAATTTCTATAATAATATTGGTCAAAAATATGGCACTACACCGAGGGCGAGGATGGACCAGTGCCAACATTGAATGGCCACCGAGCCAAGGAAGGGAAATCGATCTCCGAAGGTCGGTTCCTCTATGGTGGTTATAGCTACCTACATCATGAAAGGAAAAAGAGAAAAGGAGGAAAAGAGAATGAAATAAGGTCGTAGCAAAAAATCACAAGGATGGATATAGTTGCATCAAGGCACATGTAGGCATTGCACCGTGGGCGAAAACACAAACCTAACACCTAACAGATCAATCGATGATGCCTTTACTAAATGCTTTGAAGAAAAGAGTGGAGAGTGAATTCCAGAGCCGACGAATGGGTGCATGAAATCCATAATGTAGAATTCGAGCACTCCCATCTGACCAACTTCAGAAAAAATAAAATCCCAACCCATATTACGAATGCAAATTCCAAAGCCACCAAGTGAATCCCACAAAATCCATATTATAAAATTATATGAAACCACTTAAATGACCAAAGTAGAAATAAACATTCATACATTCAATGCAAAGATATGAAGGCAAAATCAAAGACCAAACAATGATAAGTCTATATTTACAAAGTGGTGAAAACCTTACATATGAATTGTAATGGCTAAAGAGCCACCCTTTGGAATGACTAGCATTCCACTATTTATAGGAATTATACAATGAATTCAAAATTTAAACATTAATGGCGCTAGGCGAGAATACAACAATTGGAAAAGACAAACGATCAATTAGTACACTGCTCCTCGATATGGTGGTGATCTTCTAGAAGGAGGTAGATGCTTTTAGGTTGATCTGATCCCTTGGAACTACTGATATTTATACCCAAATCATTAATTCTCATCTACCTCACCCCCTCGTCTAGTTGATAATCCTCTGGTTAGGTGGTGAATGACTAGAATTAATCACCTTGGGAGGAGCGCATTTCAAATCAGTCACTTCTACGTACGAATATCTAGTATTGAACAACTGTAGCAATGAATACCTCTTTTGAATTTTTAGGCGATGGCAAGAGTTTGCATGTCAGGTGCTTGCTTCATTTATTTTATTTTCCACTCATGGAGTCATCATGGAGGGCGATCACTTGCTCAAAGTTCCACCTAATTTGCGCTCAAAAGTCTCATCCAACAATGGGTGGGAGTCTCCATCCTTCTTATGGGTGGGGTTTTACAATATCCCCATCCATGTTGGTCGGTTGAAATATTCACCCAACAAGCGAACGAATCTTTAGAATAGTACCGCCCGAAGCTAAGGGCTAAATATCCGCCTGCTCCATCCTCTGCCCTATTTTTTTGAACAGCCTTCCATCCACCTACTGCTTGTAGCTACCCATCACTATTGTTGCCATTTCTTATCTTTTGCCCGTCCATTAATGTTTCTAAAACTTCGGTGAACTCTAAAAAAGGTATCATCTTTCGAAAGAAAGAATGGGTGACGGGTACAAAATTTCACCCACACTTCTGGAAACTCATAATGATTTCCATATTGTGGAAAAAAAGGAACCTAGAAGGATAGAAAATATAACAACCAAAATAGAGAGATGAAGAAAAGGAGGGAAATATAGAGAGGAAAGGAATATGTGTAGATGAAAACAACACAAGGGGTAGCGGGGTACAAAGAAATGTCAGAGGAAGTGGTACACTTAACACGACAAAAAGAAAAGTAGAGAAAAAGGAACAAGGGCATAGAAAGCGAAAGCAAAAAGGAAGGGCGAGGAAAAGAGAGCCAAAAAATTAAGATAGAAACGACGAACATAAAGAGCACTACGGTAGACAAGAGCAGTAGGAAGAAAAATAATGCAAACAAAAAGCAAACACAAGGAAATATAATTGAGGGACACAAGGGAAAGTAAGGTACAATACGAAGCAATTTAGACAAAGAAGTTCTTATCATCAATACGAAGTAGTGCAAGCAACAAAGGGAAGAGGAATGCGAAAGAAAGGGCAAGGAGAGGAAACAGGGAGATATGAAGGGAAAATTAATCCGAAGCTTATCAAGTGAAATTGATAGGGCATAGACCCTTCTCCATGAGGTACTCTCTCAGATTGAATCCCCTTAAATGTAGCCCACAAAGGATTTGAGACATTCCAAGAGTATATAGATTGCCATTGATATTTATTTCTTTTATTCGAGGCCTTTTTTTTACGCAATATAACAATGATCCTCTTTTATTGACTATTATCAACCAGGAGGGCATTTTTTTTCAAGTGTAATTTGTAGTTTACACTTCTTGGTCCCATTTGCCTCTATTCGTAGGGTGCAATTTATAACATTTTCGCCCTACCTTGTTCTCGTGATCTTGCTAGCAAGTTCCAAGACTTCTTGATGCAACTCTCGAGGATGAGATAAGAGACCTTCATAATTGTTGGATGCATCCATTGGGTTATGGGGTCACAACAATGACAAATAGAAGAAATAGAAACTAAAAAGACAACACGAAATAGAAACTAGAAAGACAACACAAATATGGAGGAGGATTGTTATTTTCGAGACAAATCTTGGTGAACCTTCCCTGATTCTTTTTGATGCCTAACCAGATGGCAACTTTTTATATGATTTTGTTGCCCTAATGGTCATTGAAAAAATTGTTGATAGCCCTCACATTGGCCACACATAGCACGACTTTATTTACTGGCCGTGAAATTACAGCGTGATAGGCACACATGAGCCAAGGATGCTCATGAAAATCATCCAGTGAATTTGGAGTGGTCGGACTAGATTACATTGTATTTGATTCACTGCTTTTATTGCATTTGGTATCATCCATGTTGGCTCATAATTATGATAAAATTATAACTCTTCTCACTATGCCTGAGTACCTGGGTACTCAGGCCCTCAAAATTTAGGGTGGAAATAACTTTTACCACCTTATTCCACCTTTCGAGTAGTGACCTGTTAGGGAATAAATTTATACTATCCCTTCTCGAGATTGGCCTATTGTGTCAATCTCGTGATTGGTTCCTTCTCTGCTATTGGACCCTCTTCTTGTTCATGGGTGTCCACATTCTTACCCATTATAGCCAATTGGATATTGGGTTGATCTACCAAGTTGCCCTCATGGATGTGGTCATTGTGGCATAGCCCTCCCTGATGTGTGTCTGTTGTACGACCTGGCACTAACTCCTAAAATGAATTGGTTGAATATAACCTCTGTGTCAGCACTTGCTTAGCTCTAATGGCTTCCTCATAGAGTTGTGAAAACCTGGTTTCCCTTGATTGATGCAGAAGGAAGCTGATTTCAAGGTCAAGAGATCGAATGTAGAATATATATTCTTGGGCAGAGGTTGGGAGGATTTATCATGGAATTCTCCTCCAAATTTTCTCAAAATGGATGTTAAAGTCCACCACACTCTCAAGAGGGCTCCTCTTGATAAATGTGAATTGATCCAAAGGTTGGAAGAGGTCCTCCAATTCACCAAATGTATCCATGAGAGGCTCTACCAGGTCCACCCATGTGGAGATGCTTCCAGGCTACAAGGTTTTGTACCAAAGCCATGCTCTGCCTTTGAGAGAAGCAACAAGCAGTTTGATCATCACATCCTCATGCATGATATTGTGAAGGATGGCCAGAGAAGCCACATTTTCAAGGTGCTCCTTCACAACTCCTCCAGCACCATCATATTTTATTAAGGCATTGAGTGCAACCTCTAGGATGTCATGTAAGTCAAGGAGACTAAGGGGACTAGAATCATTCCAGTGTAGGAAGTTTAGTAGGGTTATAGTGACATTGGTCTTCAAAAATCCCATCAAGGTTGGGGTTGGATTTGGAGTCGCTAGATGAACATGCTATCTTCGCTAGTGAGGTCAAGGCTATTTATCGAACCTTGAGTCCTCTAAGATGTTTGGATATTTAATGCATGGAGGCAATTGATCTCATGATCTAGAAATGTTGCACAGTCAGAGTCACTAGGTGATTTTGAGAGGATATGGGTAAATCATAGTATCACCAAACTTTGATTTCGTGAAGCATGAAAACTCAATGAGTTTCCTAGTAGAGTCACCAAAAACTATTGGTCAAAAATCTGGCACTGCATCAAGGGCGCGGATGGACCAGCACCAACATTGAATGATCATTGGGACAAGGCAAGGCAGTCAATCTACGGAGAAGGTTGATTCCTCTACGGTGGTTCCAGCTACCTACACTGTGAAAGGGAAAAGGAGAAAAGGGAGGAAAGAGAATGAATGAAGGCCACAACCATAACTCACAAGTATGGGTGTAACTGCATCAAGACACATGCTAGAATTACACCATAGGCAAAAACACGAACCTAACACTTAACAAATCAACCAACGATACCTTCACTGAATGCTTCAGAGCAGAGAGCGAGGAGCGAATTCTAAAACTGATGAATGGGTGCATGAAATCTAGAATGTAGAATGAGAGCACTCCCGTTCGACTAGCTTTAGCATAAATAAACCCCCAATCCATATTATGAATGCAAATTCCAGAGCCACCAAGTGAATCCCATGAAATCCAGATTTCATAATTAGATGAAACCACTTAAATGACCAAAGCATAAATAAACATTCATACATTCAATGCAAATATATGAAGGCAAAATCAAAGACCAAACAATGATAAGTCTATATTTACAAAGCGATGAAAACCTTACATATGAATTGTAATGGCTAAAGAGCCACCCTTTGGAATGACCAACATTCCACTATTTATAGGTATTATACAATAAATTCAAAATTCAAACATTAATGGCATTAGGCGGGAAGACAACACTTGGAGAATATAGGTGATCAGCTAGTACACTGCTTCTCAGGATGGTGGTGATATTCTAGAAGGAGGTAGATGCTTTCAGATTGATATGAGCCCTTGGAACTACTGATATTTATGCCCAAATCATTAATTCTCATCTACCTCGCTCTCTCATCCCCTTGATAGTCCTTTGGTTAGGTGGTGAATGATTGGAATTAATCACCTTGGCAGCAACACATTTCAAATCAGTCACTACTGCGTATGAATGCCTGGTACTGAACAACTACAACAATGAATACTTCTTTTGACTTTTTAGACGATGGTGAGAGTTTGCATGTCGGGCGGTTGCTTCATATGTATTTTTTTCTGCCTGTGGAGTTATCATGATGGAGGGTAGTCACTTTCTCAAAGGTCACCCAATTTGCACTTAAAATTCCCACTTGACAATGGGCAAGAATCTCCATCATTCTTGTGGGTAGGGTTTTACAATATCCTCGCCCATGCTGGCATATTGAAATGTTCACCCAATAAGCAGGCGGATCTTTAGAATAGTATCGCTCGAAGATAAGGGCTAAATATTTTTCCACTCCATTATCCACCTTGATTCTTTGAACAACCTTCCATTTGCCTACTACTTGTAGTTGGCCTTCACCACTGCCACCATTTTTTATCTTTCGCCCATCCATTAATGTTCCCAAAACTTTGGCGAAATCTAAAAAAGGTATCATATTTCAAAATAAAGAGTGGGTGAAGGGTGTGCAAATTTCACCCATAGATAGCTTGTGAGTCCCATGAAACACCTGACTTCTAACACATTCATTGGCAGAGGCCAACTTAATATAACCTCAATTTTTTGTGGGTCCATAGCAATTCCCTCTACTGAGATGATGTGTCCCAAATAATGCACATGTGAGGTATAAAAATAATAGTTTGATGTGTCCCAAGGTGACACACTAGGTTTGATCAGACACTTTTTAACAAGTCTTGAAGTTGCACCTTTAGTTCTTGCAACTCAATTGGGTTCATTTTGTAAGGTGTTCTCACAACAGGTTTATCCCTTGGCATTAACTCAATAGAGAAGTTGAATTCCCATCTAGGTGGTAGTTTTGGGAGATCTTCTGGAAATACGTCCTTGAATTCATGTAAAATTAGATGTTTCTTAAATATTTCCTCATATCCCTTTTCTCTTGACTTTCCATTAATCTTGACTACATATAGCATACCACCTCTTTTAATGGCCTTCTTTAACTACATAGCTAAAAATAAGTGAGGTTGAAAAGAACCTTGTCTACTTTGAACTCTTACTCTCTTCTTATCCTTGTTGGTGTAATCCATCCACCTATCTTGAAAGTTGATTAAGGCTCCATGAGCCTTCAGCCAATCCATTCCTAGGATAATATCAAAAACATGGAGGGGTGCCACATATAAGTACCATATAGTGGATCCATTAGGTAGAGTTATATTAGTTGTAGGTAAACATTGATCCACTGAGTAGGTTTGTCCATAACCATACTCGACTTTCCATCCTTGTGCCAAAAATATTGTATTTTGGGAATATCTCCAATAATACTAGTGGAAAAATAAAACAATTTGTACCTCCCCTAAAAACTTTTAACATTCATGTCTATCAACTTACCACTAAGTAAAATAGTTGCAAGCATACTGCAATGGTACAAGGTTAAAACTCCATTTAGTATGAGGGGACCAAGACCCCTCATAAAAACTTGTGTAAACTCATTAAAAAGTTATAATCTTACTACAGTGGTAAGTACTTTGGCCTCTCTTTGAGAGGTCCAAGGTTCAAACCCCATTGAGTACGAGGGAACCGAGACCCATCATAAAAACCTATGTAAACTTATTGGAAAAATTTCCACTTAGTAACATCAAAGTTGCTTGTCCATTCAGATTCTAATTCTTGGTAGTGACATAACCTTGGTGTTGTTGCTCCTTTGCTTTAGTTGCTTGATTGAAAACATTGAGGGTACTTTTTAGCATAGCTAGGACCCTCATAGATAAAGCACCTTGTCCTGAGCAATCCTTCTCTTGGATTTCCCATGCTATAACCCTGTTCGACAATCATTTATATCATTACTTATTGTTGTTCCATTTGTTCTTGCAGTGATCTCGCTAATGACATCAACTACCTTATTTCCCCTTGAAGCAACCCAAGTAGGAAAGTATTGTTTGTCATGTCCTCATTGAAATCACTTATCTTTCCAACATCCTTGTTGGATCCCACTGCTTTCCTAGTTCCTTTATTGGAATCCATGGTTCTTCCCTTCTTCTTGTCAATGTCCTTCATTCCTCTGGACTTTGTTAGGAAGCATATTGCAACTTCCTTTTACATATCCAACCCCACTTTTCTAAAGGATCTCAATACATATGTCATCTCCTATCCACACAAAGGAGTTGGGTAAATTACAATTTCCTTCAATTGCACTTACAATTAGTTTTATTCTCCCGTGAACTAACTTAAACCATTATCCCTCACTTGATAATGATTAGGGTCATGCTTGCCTCAATGCAAGGTACCCTTACCAGTAAGAAATTGTACCCTATAGGAATTTTATTCCTTGATTTGATCGGTCCCAATAATATGCAATACATGTTGTATCCTAGTTCATGTTAAGGTCCCTAGTAGCATAATTCTCCCCAAATTAGCTCATCAAGTTAAGGCTCATCCTAGGTGCACTCACGAAAGCTTCAAGCCCTACAACCTAAAGCTTTAATACTAACTATAATAACCCAAAACTACCAACCCAATTTTATTTTTTCTTTTTTAAATGACAAAGGTTCACAAAGAAGACCCAACATTTATCTCTTCAACATTCAAGGCTTCACCACATTTGAGTTCCAAGTGGTTATAGATGATACTCAGTGGAAATAAGTGGCTAACTCTCGTGTTTTATAGGGTTCACCTTACTAAACCTACTCATTTAGAAGGATGTCAAAAGTGGTTCCCCCACCTTTCCCATACCCTCAAAAGCATAGGATAATGTGACCACAACATAGGGATTATCCTTTAATGCTTGTAACACATAAAGTGAAATGCCTATTCCCTAACCTTAACCTAAGTCCATATAGGTAGGTTAATCAGGCGTAAAGCCTTGGTGCTTAGTTACCTTACCTCTACGGGATAACTAAGGTCATTACCTCTCAATTGGTAATGAACATGGTCACCTGAACCTACACATTCAAGGTAACACCATTGTTGTCTTGTGAATGATTCCTACAATATTCTAAACATGGGAACACTCGATCCTCATCGTTCAAGGTGTATCATTTCACAAGTATCTGGCTATTGCATTCTCACAACTCCTTCTAGACTTGAGAGCACCTAGCTATTGCATTCTCACAACTTCTTCTAAGAATCTCTTCTACTTGGTTATTGCATTCTCACAAATCCTTCAAGTATTAGGATAAATACTTTAATATAGGTCCTAAAACAAGGTCTAGGTTCAACCCAAGGAAGCAAAACCATAAACAATTGCTTTTAAACTCAAATACTTAAACTATAGCATCATATCAACTAAGAATGAAATCACATGCATCTCAAATAAATATAAGCTTCATCTAAGGCTAACACATTTATAATAACTCCATGCTATATTTGGCTATTAAAGAGATTACATAAAGAAGCATTTCAATAGATCACCAAAACCATTATTCATAATGCTATCAATTTCCACTTAAAGAACATTAATATTTCATCACAAGATCACATGTTTATAGCCACAAATAAATCACTAAGCAAGAGAACTAGCATAATACCAAATATTACATTTCTTTCTTTTCACTATTGCTCAATACAAAACTACTAAACATTGAAGTATCGCTAAAGTTTTTCTCAAAATTTACAAAAGCAAATTCTCATTTGCAAAACCATTTTTTGATCCAAGATACAATAATGTCATTTAATCTAAGTGGCATTTGTACCACCTTCCTCTAACATCCTTCTTCATGTAAGGAGATTACTTGCCAACTTGAGGAATATTTAGGGATCAGGACAACTCATTTATGCAATGCAATCTAACATGTTAATTGTATTTGCAAACATCCATGCACAATACTTTTAAAAGGAAATAAACTAGAGAAGATCCCAAATTTCTCTATTTATTATTACACGTTATGCAATTGAAAACCAAACATGCACATTATATTTTTAAATGGCAACTAAGGAGAGAATCCCATACTTCTCTCTATAATGGTTTTTCTAACCACTCAAGTCTTAGAGAACCATTATAATATATTACTTCTAGACCAAGAGTCTCTCCCAATTTAAGAGGAGAAAAAAGGATTTCTTACTTATGATTTAGCATTTCCAAAGGTAATGTTCTAGCAATTAAAATGGTAACTTCTACTACAATTTCCATTCAAGAGATTTCCTTTTTGACCCCTTTAATTAAAAACAATACAACTAACATAACCTTAGGTATTATGTACTTATTTTAAAATAAAAGATACAACTTCTAATTTAAAATAGGGGATAAAAAATACAAGTATAAATCATCCTTGCAACGACTCGATTCAACAAATACGTAAACCAATAATTCCAAGTAATAAAGCTAACCATCAACAAATCCAACCAGATGATGACAACATCACAGGATAGGCAAACAACTGACAATCAGAGGATGACATCAACAACACAATGTGGATGAGCACATTCAATAAAACTAGAACTACCATGGAGATATGTTCACCGCCAAAGTAAGGGAGACCAAAAGTATAACCAATAACATCTCAACCGAAGGTCACTACCCAAAAAATCATAACAATCAAACAAGCACAAGCAAAGAGGCGCTAATGAAAACATCAAACCATAACCATAGGCGTAAGAGCACCAACAAAGCAATGTTATGCAAGCTAGAAGCACATAGGAAAACACTCTCAAAGACTAAGACTTCATTGTTGGCACTTATTGTAGTGCAACGGCATCAAAAGAATGTGGTCCAACGACTCACCACTTCACTCAACAAGATCAAGCGACCAAACTAAAAGTAAACCAGAAAGGCCTCCAAGGAGGTTGAGCTCAAAAGAAGCACGTAAAAAAATCTTTCAACATACACAAATATCAAAGAGCAAAATAATAAGGATTACACTAACAAAGTTAAGACATATATCCAAGCAAAATACCTCTTAGTGCTAGCTTCCTGCAGACTCCTTGATTCGATTCATTGCACTTCCTCCTACTTCTTGATCGTCCTTATTGTTTTACTCCAAAATTCCCCAAAACCTCTCCAAGAGTATCTACAAATAGCTCAAGGAAAATAATGATGGCTTACTCATAAACCAGACATTCACTCAAGACCAGGTCCTCCAAGCTGGTCATCTTTGGCTTATAACGTTCTTTATCAAATGTTAAAATGAAACACTCAAGAAAGCAAAGTGAGGGAAAAAATAATAATTCTAAACTAAGCAACATTAATGTTTTCCTTCTCAAACCACCACATGATTTTCCTTAATAATTAAATCAACATTTATAAAGAAGAACAACATTCTAAGCAATAATAAGGATTAAACCATTATCTCATCCATACCTTATTATTTCAATAATAAGGTATTAATTAATATCATTTGTTAATATTAGTTATTAACAATGATATTAATATTAACAAGTATTAAAACTACCATCATTAATACTTTATTGATTCAATCCAACATTATACAAATAATAAAGTCATTCAAGCATACAATATTGCACACCATTGTTTTATCCTTAAGTGGTTGACTCCCTTTTTTTTAAGATAGCTATCCGCTATCACCAACCTATTAAGGAGACTCATTGTGCAAGCAACTTCCTGATCCAATGGTGTGACCATTCAACAAGCATAAATGCAATGCATCTACATGAAGGGCATTTAATTACCCTTGTGATTGGACCAGGCCACATAACCACAAATTTGCATGCAAGGGTGTGGGTGGAAAGCGTGAGTAAAGGATGTTAGATAAGGGTTGGAGGCAACTCAATCATAGACTCGTCTAACTTGGGCACAAAGGTACCATTATTAGAGTGAGCAAGTGGTGGGGTGCTTTACTCACTTTAAGGACATGATGCATATAATCCAACTTCTCTTGATCAAAAGGAAATTATTGTGAAAACATGGAGAAGGCCTCATTGCCTGCTTGTTTGAAAAGTGAGGCTGCTATCGTCATTGCAACCAAAAAACTTCCATAAATCACTTCCCAAATAAGAGGTCCCAATTGTTTGTAATTTCTTAACTCGAGCCCCAACAAATAAAATATTTTCAATGTTAAAGCCAAAGGAGTACCATATCTAAATTGATACTCGCAATCCCTCTTGGTAAAAATCGATTAACACCAGGTTTTTTGTCTTCTCCAAATTTGTTCCTCCCCTAGTTTGCTCCTACTCCAATATTTTTTCTTTTGCTAGAGCTTCTCTACAAATAATAAAAAAAAACCATAATCATTTAAACAGTTGGAGGGAGCCCCCAACTAAGAGATAACCATAGTCTTAGAGAAATCTCTACAAAACCCTACACAAAACCTTTAACAAGCCTTCTTATTCTTTATCTCATCCTTAATAATCACATTTAGTGAAATATTGTGTTCAATATTCTAATATCTAATAGTTGAATCTGGGGCTACGAACGTAGGGAAATTTTGAGAAGACGAGGGATTGCGAGGAGAGGATGAGCAGCGGGAAAGGAGAGAAGATGGGCAAGTGAGTGGAGGACGGTATCATAGCGAAAGTAGGCAAGAGGAGGGAGGATGGATGAACAGGCAAAGGTTTTGGGGGGGACTAGCTTTGACAGCAGCGAAGGATCCGGTCCTAATGCGACGGGTGCTCAGACCGATGGGATGGGCAGTAGCGGAAAGGATCCCCCTAACAAGGAAGGCCCCCATTAGACCTGTAAGGGATCCTATAAATGAGAAACAATGGTGAAATTGTTCTATTGATCAATAATGCATTACATAGTTTTATAGTTCTTGAAAGAACTAAAAATAGACACGATGGTTGAGATAAATCCTCTTAAACTTATTACAACAAACTAACTTAAAGATAGATCTTATCCTAACAACATGCTAATCTTGGACTATGGTCAAACATTGATCAACCAAGCCAAAACCTCAACGTATTCTAATCAAATTAACTAGAAATATGTAAATCAAAACATTAAACTAAAACTAAATACTAGGACTTAATACTTAGGACTAAGGAGGCAATGTTGAAAATATTCCAACATTCTCCCCCTTGATGCTAAAGACACTCATGCAAGAGTTCTTTAAGCATCACAGAGTTGGAAGAAAATATTTCTCTTACGTTTCCTCCAATCTTGAATCAAGAAATCAGAATTTACAAAATACTTATGGTGGCACTCCTTCCACTCTTCATGTGGAATTTCCTGCAAATGCTTGAGTGCCTTCTTTTGTTGATTAGCTCCCCCTTCAACAAAAGTATCTCCTCTTGTGGTTTTCAGCAACCACTCTCTTACATCTTTATCATTATGGTCTTTAAACCATGCTCTCACATTTTGATCTTCTTTTACATCTTCAACACTAAACAATACTCCACATGAGTATTTACAATTAATCATCTCACATAGATGATTATACCATACAACTCTTTCACATATTTCCACACAAAAGATCACAACAAATATGGCCATATAATGACCAACTACATATGCAACATAAATTTGCTCCTCACACAAATATTCTCTCAAAACAATGACTTTACAAGAATCCTTCTCCCAAGGAATTTTGAACACATCATTTTGATCCATGTGACCCAAGTTCTCCATCATTGTATTCTCTCCAAGAAGACTCTTCATCAAAGTTGTCTCAATGAGACAATCGCCTCTCAATAATGCCTTTGGAAGACATTATCCTTTCTTTTCATTCCTGCTCACAAAAAACAAATCATTAATCATAAAAACATTACCTTTAGTATGAGTAGATTTGGTGCTTCCCATAAAGCTATTTTGTAGCAGTTCTCCTTCATTGTATGGTGCTTCAAGATCAACCATCAACTCTTCACTAAGAGTTCTCCTCCTTTGTTCAATCCATGTTGGTGTGTTGAAACACCATTCATTCAAGCAATCATACATAGTTGCCTTTTCAAGACAACTCTCTTTCTGCAATGTAGTCACTCCAAGTGAGTGATCTTCATCCATGAGTGATGTTTCCTTTGCCATTACGACAAGAAAATCAGCAATCTCATTTCCATTTTCTGTTTCTATCCCATTTTCCCTCTCACTTTCCATATCCCAAATGAGAGAGTCTTGTGTGTTCTTTTCTTCACACAACACATCCTTCACCCTTGATGAGTGATCTTCAAACAAGAAGCCTATCGCTTCCATCTCCTCTTCATCAAACTTTTCTTGTGGATCAACATCCCACATCACTTCATTTGTTCTTTCAAGAGAGCACACATCCATTCCAATTGAATGGTCTTCAAGCCAATGATCATCCATGAACATTGCTTCTCCATCATCATCTTCTTTATTCTCCTTCATGAGAATTGTAGATGCATTCTCCATAATACACTCTTCATTTATCTCCTCCATGAGACATTCTTCATCATACATTTCACTTTGATGGTCTTCAAGCAAGGAACACTCCAATGTGAGTGTTTCTCTTCCTTCATCTTCAAAGTCTTCTTCCACTTTTGAGTGGTCTTCACTACAAGGTCCTTGAGCAATTGTATCTCCATTGAGACATCCATCCTCTTTGCTATCAATGCGAATGCTTTCCAAGCATGCCATTCCTACAAAAAAATTATTAGTACAATTTTTCTTTTCATATTTTTCTCCTAAAAGAAATAATTGACTATTACAATTTTCCATGCCATTACAAGACATGTCTTCAACTATGGGTGTCTCACAATAACTCTCTCCAATGAGAGCTATACAAGGCTCCTTCTCCTTCTCATCCTCTTCTCCATGAAGGGATTCCTCATCTTCGTATCTCTTCTCTTCAAGAATTTCATCATCACTCTTTTCTTCAAACATGTCTTCCTCTTCAAGGAAGAATTCACCATCATAAGAATGTATGTCTTCATATGAGTCTTGAAAAGACTCTTCAAAAACTCCTTCAAAAGGATCTAATTCAGAAACTTCTTCAAGGAAGCAAGGCTCCTCCTTGATTAAACAATCTTCATGATTGTCACACATGGCTTTATGGGTGTCCTCATAAAACCCATAAGCATCCTTCAACACTTGCCATGCCATTGTAGCTGTTCTACAATTAGCTATGAGAGGGAAAACACTCTTTTCCATTCCTCTCCTCAAATCCATAAGAGCTAAGCAATTTGCATATTGTTGCTCCTTCTTCTCTTTTCTCTCCTCACCTTGTAGCTTGCTCCAAGAGGGTTCCTCATAGCCTTCTTGAACTATATCCCATAAGTCTTGAGCCTTCAAGAAGGTCTTCATCATTATGCTCCAAATAGCATAATTATCTCCATTGAATTTGGGCACTTCCAATTCTTTATACATGGTGGCCATTCTGCAATCCACCACTCATCAATATTCCACCTAGCTCTCAACCACTCCTTTCCTCAGGATGCATGAGATATTAATGATTTACTCGAGCTCTTCCTTGCAACTCTGCTGAGTGCTGGCCACTTGAGTTTCTCTGACAAAGTGTGTGCTTTAGATCTCTTCATGCCACTCTCCACAGGTTTTGATCCATCTGAGAAAACTTGCTCTGATACCAAATGAGAAACAATGGTGAAATTGTTCTATTGATCAACAATGCATTACATAGTTTTATAGTTCTTGAAAGAACTAAAAATAGACACGGTGGTTGAGAGAAATCCTCTTAAACTTATTACAACAAACTAACTTAAAGATAGCTCTTATCCTAACAACATGCTAATCTTGGACTATGGTCAAACATTGATCAACCAAGCCAAAACCTCAACGTATGCTAATCAAATTAACTAGAAATATGTAAATCAAAACATTAAACTAAAACTAAATACTAGGACTTAATACTTAGGACTAAGGAGGCAATGTTGAAAATATTCCAACACCTATGCCCAGGTTCTAGGTTCAGGCGTCCTACCACATTTCTCCACCCAGGAGCTCCACCCCTCAGGGGAGGATCTGGTCATTCCCGAAGACTTGATGGAAAGCTATATGGAGATGGAGAAGTTCACGCTGATTGGGAAGTTCTTGGGGGGACGCCCGGATATGGACACTATCCACAGATGGGCTTCCTCCAAGTGGAAAACCAGTGGCAACATGGAGATTGTGGCCCTGTCCCGAGGTTTCTTTGCTATCTGGCTTAACAACCAGATGAACTTTTGCAACATCTTGGCCGGAGGGTCATGGTTCCTAGGGCGCAGGAGCCTCTTTCTCAGGAAATGGGGGGAGGACTTTAATCCTGAGACCCAAAACATAAATGTCGCTCCGTTGTGGGTGAGACTTCCAAACCTCCCCTTTCAATGTTGGCATGAGAATGTAATCAGAGGGATTGCTCGGTCCATTGGGGAGTTAGTGGCTTTTGATTCCTCCACCAAGGTCAAGTCCAGGATGGTACATGCTCGGTTCTATGTTACTGCTAGCTTAGAAGTTGAGCTCCCCACTTTCATCAACCTATTCAGAGGGAAAACCCTAATCAAAAGGCAACCTATTGAGTACGAAAATAAACCTGCCTTTTGCACTCATTGTCGTACTCAGGGGCATCTCCAGCCCCAATGCCCAAATCTGAGGACTCAAAAGCAATGGGAAGAAGAGGCTAAGAGAGGAAACCAGAGGAACCAGGGTCCTGGGGCCAGCAACAAAAAGTCTCAGCCAGAACTCATTTTGCACAACCCTGCCCACCGATCCTATGACCAAGCCAAGACTCCTTCTCAAGGCGAAGCTGAAGTTGAACAGAGGGAGGATCATCTCCCACCCTCTATGGACCGTGAGGAACCTGATAACAATCCTGAGCAGGAATACGCGCATGCAGAAGCTCCCTCACCAAGTCAAAACCAGCAAGAGGCTCCTTCAAAACCCTCATCGCAAGGCAGTCTTCGAGTAGAGGGCTCGGTTTCCTAGGTATAGTTTTTCCTCGAACCTGGTGTTTCGCAATCCTTCATGGAAGAATATCTGAAAAGTAATAGGAAATCCCCACCTCGATGGGATAAAGGCGAAGGAGGGCCTTCCCTATCGGGGTGGATCAGCCCTAGGAACACCAGAAGCAAAAAGCAGGCTATTGACTACGACAGTGAACGGAAGAGAGGAAGACCCTCTGGTAATGACCAACAGAACAAAGAAATGATGGAGGATGTGGCAAATGGGACTCAACTAACGTTGTTCTCAGATGATTCTGACACACAGAAGGATGAAAAACAAGGCACCAAAACCCCCTTCCAGCTGGTGAAGGGAGGCAAGAAAAACCCTAAATTATTGAAATGAAGGTCATCTCATGGAACGTGAGAGGCCTAAACAATGCAGCCAAGCAGAGGATGGTTGCTGACCTCAGAAAAAGGATGAACCCTTCTATTTTCATTCTCCAGGAAACCAAAAATGATGAGTTCTCATCAAGGAAGGCTGCCAAAGTCATTTGGAGCAAAGGGGAAACCTTGTTTAGCCCTGCTCAAGGCACATCGGGAGGGCTCATGTGCCTATGGGATCCGACCCTAGTGGAAGGGAAGCTTCTGTCTTCCTCAAATAGAATCCTCAACATTCTTTTTCACTCAAAGACCAACAATCATTCATGGATCCTGTCCAACATTTATGCCCCTAACTCTCCTGTAGAGCGAGCTGAGATATGGGAAACCATTACTCAGATGAGAAGCAACTTTAGGACTATACCTTGGATCCTCGGTGGAGATTTCAACTACCCCTTGCACCCGTTAGAGAAGAAATGAGGTTCGACTTGTGTAGCAAAAGTATGGAGGACTTCAAAAACTTTGTCAACAACAACGAGCTCATGGACATTAAGCTCAAGGGATCCTCCTTCACTTGGAGCAACAGGAGGGTGGGCAGTGGGCTTATCCAGGTTAAGCTAGATAGATTCTTCATCTCTCAAGAAGCCATTCCTTTCCTAGGTGATGCAACCCTGCTCGCCTTGCCTAGAATCGGGTCGGACCACAACCCCATCATCCTCGAATCCGGGAAAGCTCCCTCTTTCAAAACTCCTTTTAGGTTCGAGTCCATGTGGATTCAACATAAGGATTTTAAAGGGCAAGTTGCTTCTTGGTGGAAACAGAAGGTTGGAGGATCAGCCTCGATGCAGTTAGCCCAAAAGATCAAGATAGTCAAGGAAAATCTCAAAATCTGGAACAAAGAGGTCTTTGGCAACATTTTTGAATGCAAAAAATCCATCTCAAAAAGGTTGCAAGAGATAGAAAAGAGAATGGAAAATGGGGACCACAGCGCAACCATCAAAAATGAAGAGAAGATCCTCCTAGCAGACTATCATAACATCCTAGCCAGGGAAGAGACCTTCTGGAGGCAGAAATCTAGGGACTTATGGCTAAAGGAGGGTGACTCCAATACCAGCTTCTTCCATGCTTCGACCATGCGGCATAGAGGATCCAATAAAATTAGAGAGATCATTCACAGCGATGGATCCTCGACCAAGGACTTAGTGGAGATAAGAGCCGAAGCAGTGGCTTTCTTTCAGGACTTACTGGGAGCTCTTCCTGAAAGTGACCAACAGGCCCAGGTCGAGCTCCTGGCTAACATCCCATGCAGAGTCACCCAGGAGGCTAATCAAAAGCTCATGGAACCTTTCTCCTCGAACGAGATTAAGGAAGCCCTTTTCTCCATGCAACCTGATAAGGCCCCGGGTCCTGATGGTTTTCCCCCTCACTTTTTTCAAATAGTATGGGACATCGTTGGAGAGGACGTCTGTGCTGCCATAAGGGAAATCCAGTTTTCCAAAACTGTTCACCATGGGCTAAATTCCACTTTCCTGGCTTTGATTCCGAAATCATCTGCTTGTAGAACCTTTTCTGACTTCAGGCCCATAAGCCTCTGTAATGTTGTCTACAAAGTTCTAACCAAGACCATGGCCAATAGGTTAAAGCCCATCCTCCCCCTCCTCATTGACCCATGTCAGGGCAGTTCGGTGAAAGGCAGGAACATCTTGGATGGGGTCATCACGATTCATGAGACCCTCCACTCTGCTTCTATGGCTAAGAAGGCAACCCTTTTCCTCAAACTCGACATGAACAAGGCTTTTGACAGAGTTGACAGAAGCTTCCTCTATGCAGTCCTTTCCAAGTTTGGCTTTCACCCTCTTTGGATTGACCTTGTTCGAAGCTGCATCTCCACCCCTTGCTTCTCTGTGTTGGTCAATGGTTCCCCTGTCGGGTTCTTCCAAAGTACTAGAGGGCTTCACCAAGGAGATCCCCTGTCGCCCATCCTCTTTATTATCCTGGCAGAAGTACTAGGCAGAGCACTTAAGGAGGCGCTTCGGAGGAATAAGGTGACTGGCATTATTCCCGCTTCTGGGATTGAAGCGATCACCCATCAACAGTTCATGGATGACACTCTGTTGTCTACTTATGCATCAGTAGCCCAGGCTAGATACATCAAAAGGATCATGTTCCTCTATGAGCGTGTTGCGGGTCAGAAAGTGAATTTCATCAAAAGTAAGCTTTTCTTCCTCAACACCCCGGTAAGACGACAGAACCAGTTAGCCAGGATCCTCGGGTGCTCCATCGAATCCCTTCCTACCACATACCTTGGTCTTCCCCTGTTCTGTGGTCGGGCCAAGGAGAGTTTGTGGAATATGGTCTTAGAGCGCATCCATAAAAAATTAGCTACCTGGAAAGGTAAGTTTCTTTCCCAAGCAGGTAAAGCCACCCTTACCAAGGCGTGCCTTCAGGGGATCCCGACCTATTTTATGTCGGTGTTCAGGCTCCCAGCTTCGGCCCTTCGCAAGATCGAGCAGATCCAAAGGACCTTTCTATGGTCAGGCAATGAGGACAAGGGCAGAATTTCCCTAGTAGCTTGGGAAAAGGTTTGCAAAAGCAAGGACCAGGGGGGACTAGGCCTAAGGAGAATGGGCTTGATGAACCTTGCTTTGGTGGCCAAACATGCCTGGAGGATCATCTCCAATGATTCAGCTGAGTGGGTCAGAATAGTAAAAAAGAAATACCTCTCCAACCTTTCTATCCTCGATGAAGGCATTCCCATGGGTGGATCGGCTTTCTGGAAGGCTGTCATCCATTCGCGACACTTGGTTGCGGATGGAACTAGATGGATCTTGGGCGATGGGCAGAAGATAAACTTTTGGAAGGACAGGTGGCTTGAGGAGGATCCTCTGTGTCAGCGTACCGAGTTGGGTCGCCTCAGATCCGTGGTGGACCCCAACTGTGATCAGAAGGTGGTCGACTTCATTGTTTGGAGGAATGGATACCCACATTGGTCGATTAACGAAGTGGATGGGTGTGACGAGGAGGTTTTTGTGCTATCCTCTCTCCTAAATGGGGTCACCATCCCTTCTCGAAGGAGAGCTGATCGTAGGATTTGGAGAGGAACAGATAGTGGCACCTTCTCGGTCAAGTCAGCTTACAATCTTCTGTGTAGCGGACCAAGGGTGGAGTTTCCTTGCAACCTGGTTTGGCGGAAATACTTGATCCCCAAGGTAAATTTTTTCTCTTGGATCACTTTTTAGAATAAAGCCCTCACTATTGATAACCTCCATAAAAGGGGCTTTGCTTTCCCAAATAGGTGTTACATGTGCATGTCAGCCTGTGAGTCTTCTGACCACCTTTTCCTGCACTGCTCTTTCACCAATTCCATCATTGGAGTCATCCTTTCCACTTTTCATATTCAGTGGAGTCCTCCCAAGACAATTAAGGAAGCTTTCTTTCAATGGCCCAGTCCTTTCCGGAACCCGAAACTCCGTTTCCTATTGAATGCCTATTTCCACCATTTCATTTGGTAGATCTGGTTGGAGCAAAATGGTAGGGTGTTTGGAAACTCCCCCAGAGACCCTCCCTCTATTGCCCATAGAGCCCTGGCCTTTGCCATTGAGAACTCCAAGATCCTCTCCAGCCCAATCCCAAAGTTTGGCCTCGAGGAGGAAATTTTCATGACTCTGAAGCTTGATGGGGATCCTGGCCTAGCGGACCCGACTCTATCCAAAAAAAGACCAGGTGGATCAGGCCCCCCATGGTTGGATAAAGCTAAACTTTGATGGAGCGGCCAGAGGCAACCCAGGTCCAGCAGCAGCAGGTGGTGTCGTCAGAGACCATAATGGGAAGCTCATCCTCGCTTACTACGAAAATCTAGGGATCCAATCAAATCACGTCGCAGAAGCCAGAGGGGTCCTGAGGGGTCTCGAGCTCATCTCGGAGGATCCCCGTCCTCTGTTGGTTGAAGGGGATTCGATGAACATTACCAACTACTTGCTTAACTCCAAGACCCCATCCTGGAAGGTGTTCAACATCATTTCTGAGGCAAGGAACCTCCTTCTTCAGCATTCCTCAGTCCAGATTCGACATACTTTCAGGGAGGGCAATGGTCTGGCAGACCACATGGCAAACAAAGGTTTTTTTTCCACGTGTCTCGTCGTATGGCATCAGAGCTTCCCGACGGACGTGGTGAGAGCCGTAAACCAAGACAGTTTTCATGGAACCACCTAGGAGGAGGTCGACGGTGATCCTCGATGGCTTTGCTTCTACCATGCCACCTGTCTCCTCGTCATCTTGGCGCATATCCAAAGTGGAGGTTGGTAAGATTGGCTCAGTTCCTGGAGGACATGGCAGCTAACATTCTGGCCTCCACCAATGCGATTGTCAGAGCTCTGAAGCGTTACAAGGGGCGCCAGGCCCAGGACGACCAGGAGGAAACTGAAGCCTGATGGAGGTTCCCCAGAGTTTCTTGTTTTGTTGATGATGGATGTGTGGGTTGTAACCGGTTTTGGTTTTTTAGGTTTTAAACTATGTCTACCTCCCGTTAGGGATAATCTTGTATGTAGCCATATGGGCATCTGTTTCTATATTTTGGTAAGTGTCAAGCAAGGTTTTTGTGCTGCTCCAGCCCATGAGGCTTTCTGTATATGCCAGGGTTATGGCCTGCGATGTTATAAGGTTTTGGGATCCTCTCAAAAAACCCTCTAAGTAATTCAAAATCCAGCTTACCAAAAAAAAATAGTCACTTCACTCTTCCTTTTATCCTCAACTAAGGCATCCTTACTTCTAATTAGAAGAACTTTACTTTTGTGTAGTGCTTTAATAGATGACTTTCCCTCCTTTGTATCTAGTTCTTCCTTGTAAGAATCTTTTATTTTTTTAATTTTTTTTCACATACATGAAACTAAAAAATGTAAAACTCGCTATTTATTCAACAATATTGTCATTAAACCAAAGTTAAAATTATAATAACCTTTTTATATAAACTTTCAACTCAAAAAAATCATCTAAAAATACTTTCTTTAATATTATTTATAAAATATATTAACTTTATTTTTGTTCTAAAATTTAAATATAAAAAGTAAAATGTATGCATTATTTTTTTTTGCTAGAGATAAAGAGGTTACACTCAAGCCCCCCATCCTTGAAAAATCACAACTCTCTCCTTTAGAGCTTAATAGTTTACAAATAAATTCAATTATCATCTCAATTGATTTGCTACAACTAGACACCTACATTTTTTTTCATAAAAAGTCTGAATTCTTGATTTTCATCTTCTAGATCTTCAATTTTCTTTATAAATACAAATACTCAAAATTCAATTCAAAAATTTTGCGTTATCATAGTCTAATTTACCAACACTAGACTATTAGTTCCCTTCCTGATGCATAAGTACAACCACAAAACTATAATAAATAGGCTAACATCAAGAGATATATGCATAGTAACTAAATTATATGTCACTATATAATAGTAGAATTTATTTTAATCCCAAATAACCAATCATTTTTTTTTATCATTTTAATGAGTTATGAAATGAATCTCATTCATATTATAATGACATTTTAACAAATTATAATGGTATTATTTTAATAAATAGTTTAATAGTCTCAAAAAGTTGAAAGTTCCAATCCATACTCTGTCCCATAATCCAACTAACAACCAACAACTCAAATAATCCATTCAACCATGAAGTTGATTTGATATTATCTTCTTTTGCTCAGCATACAAAACTTCTACTTGCTTCACGATATCATAGTCCACTATATTAAATTTGGATTAGTTTCCTCCAATGCATTCATTTATAAACAGATCCCCTAAAACATTATATCCTCCTCTAGAATATTATCTTGAATTTACTCCATGCAGATTATTCTTGTTAGCTTTGGCTAAACTTACTATTTCCTCTAACAATGGAAAAGAGAATTTAACTTTATGATCCTTTATGAAAACCACTCTATTGGCTAGCCTATCTACACATTTGTTTCATTCCCTTAACATTCGTGTAAATATGATTTCTTCAAAATTTGTATCCAGGTCGTGTATTTCCACAATGATCTCTTATATGTTCCATGGAGCCTTTGCTTTTCTCACTTACTATCAGTGAGTCACCTTCCATACATACTCTTTTCCATTTCATTTTTCTGCATATTTTTTATCCTTCCAAAGCTGCCCAAGCTTCAACTTCATTGTTTGTCTTAATTCCACTATTGAAAGTGTAATGTGACAAAATCTCACCTCTATTATTTATGATTATTCCTCCTCCTCCTGCTAGTCCTAGATTTCCTTAGATGCTCCATCAAAATTCAATTTGACCAACTTTGTTTATGTGGTTTCCACTTTATACTATTTTCCTTCCTTTTGTTTCTCCTGCACCCACCATCTTAATCCAAAAATGACTTAACTCCATCTATTAAGACTCCCTACCTGAAGATTAGGGATTGAGTGAGTTGATACAACTAGTTTAGACTCCTTTATGGCTAAACACATTTTCTTTTTTATTACCCCTAAACTATTTTCCTTTCCTTTAAATATTATCCTATTCTTTTCAACCATATAATCCATAGTATTGTATCTTTTGATATATCCTAGATTGTTGGTAAAGCCTCACTTTAAAAACTGATTTGTCATTGCTTTAAGTATTCTTTAATTTTACCATTCATCACCATGCATTTACCAAACATATTAAGAATCCATTGCCATAGTTTCCAAACTACTAAGTAGTGTCCTAACAGATGGTCTATACTCTCCTCCTCCTATTACATAGAACATATTATGAGGGGCCATGCAAATTTCTTTTCATTATGTTATCCTACGATCAAATTTTTCTATGACCTACTAGCTATACATACAATTTGATTTTTGGAATGCTACGGCTATCCCAAATATCTCTCCATATTCTTAAGGTATTCCTATTTTGTTAGTGCTTTACATTATATCCGCTTCTTATTGTGTATTCTTTTAAGCTATTCAACTCCTCAATCAGCTTATGCTCGACTCCTCTCATAATAATCACTGTTGTTATCTTTCTGCTTATCATTTACCTCCTAACAACGATGTCTAATATACTTGTAAAAAATTATTCTTTCCATTTATATATTCCTTCCTAATCCTTGTACATAATGTTTGGAACCCTATCACCATATTTATCTTGAAGTATTCTCATCCATGGTTTCAAATTGAATCTAGATTGAGTGGTCTTTTATCATACCAAGCATCCATCCATATAGATTTTTTTCTCTAGTTCACACCACCCATTTAAAAAAAAAAAAAGAAGTGAAAAACCCCTTGTGGGGCTGCCTTGGTCTGAGAGACCACGAACAGGGGGTTCTACACCATCAAAGTCACCCAGGAGTCGCACCCGACCCTGCCCGCACCAACATTATCAAGTGGATTTTGATACCCAATTCAACCTTTTTTGGTAGGGTGGAGATTTGAACCTGGGACCTCCCTTGGAGGATTGCCCTCTCCTCTCCAACTCACCAACAACACCTGGGTATTCACACCACCCATCTTGGACCTTTAATCATTGGATCAATTGATTCTTAAAATCTTTTCATAGTGCAAAACCATACGTAGTAAGAACACAATAAATATTAAGCTTGGATAGTTAGGTTGAACATGAATTCTTGCCCATTTTAGACCTTTAATCATTGGATCAATTGATTCTTAAAATCATTTCATAGTGTAAAACCATTTGTCTTAAGAACACAATAACTATTAAGCTTGGATCGTTAAGCTCAACATGAAGAATTATTGTCCATTGTCTTTGAATCTCTTTGTATAGTCTCCAAATTACTTTTCACTTGAGAATTAAGTTTGCATCCCTGAGAACTCTTAAACTGAGACCTCTCCTAAATTTATTGGTTGTAGAGGTTTCTCATATATATATATATATAACTTTTCCCAATGCTAAATATTGGTTGTAGAGGTTTCTCACAGTAAGCAAATTAAAAAAAATATCACCTAGTATGTGAGGGTTAGGTGGATTGGTAAGACGTTGGGCACTTACTAGGAGGAGACCTAGGTTCAAACCTCGCAGGCATGCCCACTCTAGGGCAAAGGTAGTAGTTTGACTAGAATCCGTTGAGTGTGCGCCAACTTGATGACGACGGTACCAACCCCGAGCCACCGAGGGTCTCCCTCACTCCGGGTCAACCCTGAGACACCAAGGGTCTCCCTCACTCTGGGTCATGTTTATCGAGGCGAGATAAGGGTTATAGTGGTAGCTCCATGATTTGACGCTACGACCGAAGGCAATGTGATTTGACCTGTGACCAGTTGTTCAAAAAGAAAAGGCAGTTGCCAATTCCCCAATGTATCAAAATAAAATATCACAACAATATTTTGATAATTATGCAGGTATTAAAACAATATTCTCATAGTTGTTTATGTTGGTTGTAGGGATTTCTCATGCTAACCAAATCCTAAAAAAAAAATATCACAACAATATTTTGGTAATTATGCATGTATTACAACAATATTTTGGTAATTGTTTATTTATTATGTGACAAGATCCGAAGATCCTTCCCTCCTTAAAAGTTGAGATATTTAATCAATTATACTTATTTTCTACCTTTTGTTTATTCAAAATTAATTAATACATTGTAATTTGGCTTTGGCTCTTCTTCAACAAGTCCAAGGTTTAAACGTGTGTGAGGGGGTGGGTGTGTGTATGTCTTTATGTTTAGCCCATATTGATAAGCTTAGCTCTTGGCCTTACGAGGGGTTATGGTTGGAATGGAAATGCCCAACCTTAAGTGCTAGTGGTTTTTCACATTACCCTAACAAATAAACAACTCTAACTAGTATTAAATTTATTTATATCAAAATTATATGTACACCATATTGAGGTATAAAGTTGTAAGATATAATAATATAAACAAGAAAATGAAAAAAAAAAATCCTTTTATTAAAATGTATTGTAGGAATGGACCCTACTAAGGTGTATGTGAGTGTTGTGTTAATTTTATTTATTTATTTATGCCTCTTTAATATTATATATATTATTTTCAATAGGTTATATTTGGTTGAAACCGGTCTCATCAGCATTAAATCATCACATAACGTTATTATAACAAAGCTTGAATATTATGATTGGAATTCCGTTCAAGTTAATACTATCTATCTTGAAATATTAAAGAATATTCAGGTTAATGAAATGAAAGATTTTAATTGCGTCTCCGAGACCCAAATCTAGTCTATGGGACCTCAAATATGGAATTACAATTACTCAAATCATATCATATGATCTTTAATATCTTTGAGAATTTAATACTATCTATCTTGAAATATTAAAGAATATAACAAAAAGTTGAACTAATACCATTTGATAATAAATTTAACATTTAATAAATAAATTAAATAAATCTTTTCATTAATTCAAATTTAATGAAATAAAACAAAGATTATCTAATATAAAATTTCACAAATTTAAAAATCAACTTACCCATATATCTCCTTAACCTAAACCTAAAATCATAAATATACTTACTATAAAAAAAAAAACAATAGTATAATGTTTGAAATCCCTACACATTAACTACAAATAGAATACTACCATTATAATTGTGATCAGAATTTATAAATAAATAAAAGACTAGGGCATTGCCACTAACTTGGAGTATTCTTTTAAAATTTGCATTGCTTTAAAAATATATATATTTTATTTTTAAAATTTAATTAATTTAAAAATTAAAGATTTGATTAGCTTTAAAAAATATTATTTATGACATTGTGGCAGCGCTTATTCTTGGTTTTAAGTATTTATTTATTTTCTATACTTGCGATTCGTAACCCCAACCAGCTAGAATAATCTTCTCAACGGCAAACCAGAGGTACTTATCCTTGATCCATCACCAACAGATTTGTGCTCAAAAAGCCAATCTCATATTCATTCTAAAATTTTGTTCGTCGAAGGAATCCGAGCTTTCCCTCGAATATAATTTGATACAGCTAGTGCCAGCCGCTCAAATCTTTTCCATTTTCATTTCTTCTTTCTCAAAGTGGCCGCCGAAGGGTTATCAGGGTTTGTCCCTTCCCATTCAACATAAGAAAAAATTATGTTGGAGCTGATATTTCTGAGGTAAGTACTGCACACATGTAAGGAATAAATACTAATTTCCTTCTGTCCTTTAGTGGCTTCTTCCGTTATTTTGCAATATCAATGTCTACATGTATTTTTTTTATGGACATTTTGTACAGTCTGTTGATTTTAGTTACTATATACGTTTACATTTACGGCCATAGAGGATGTTATTTATTTCATATTTGTTTATTTAAACAGACTATCTTCATTAAACGTGGTATACAATTTTACCGTTGAATTTGAACTTGGATCTCTTATTTCTAAATGAACCTAAGATTCTGTTTTTATAGCCTATTTTTTCAGTATATGGTTGGAATATACACGGCCTTTAGCGGCATTTGTGGTTAGGAGTCTTAGTTCGTCCGAACTTGTTTGTTCATATTTTTTACTGCACGTATTAATTTGTGGACAAATTGTTGTTGCGAGAGGCGTACGATAGTATACGGTTAAATGGCCAACTAATGCCTAATTTTACAAATTTTAAAATGCCAAATTTATATTTTTGACGCTGCTACTCACCATTCGCCGTGCTTGTTCTAGGTTTTCATTTCAGATCAAGATTGGTCAGTTGGGGGGTTGTCGTTTTGGGTTTTTGGTAAACTTTGTTTGAGCTGATATGGGGAATGGATCCTTTTAGTGGGAGTGGTCAAACTCTTAACTATCATTTACACGTAGGAGTTCAGACATTTTGTTTTTGTTTTAATGAGTTTACATAAGTATTTAAGAGATCTCAGTTCAATCATAGGATTTGGTTTACTTTAGACTAACTGATAAGACTTGATTTTTCATGATCTCAATCAAAGTGTCATAAACCATATAGGTACATTCTTGAACTGATAGTACAAAGTAACAGGGGTGTCTCATTTAGGAACGCTGGGTTGGCTGTGACAAAAAAAAATCACCGTAGTTAAATTAATGACTTTGCCAGTGTAAGTTATAAACTCTTATAAATAAAGTAATATGAATGAATACAAACCCTAATATTCGTTAGTCTTTGTAAATATACTGATTGGATGATGTTTTTCTGTTATCAGGACCTGAATACCTTTGGACGACATCATTATTATATCAATAATTTAATTCTACTCCAATTATAGAATAATCTGCAATGTATGCTAGAAGATTCCAATGTAGACGCCAAACTGCACGGCAAAGATTAGGTGGAGCTCAAAACTGGATTCAGGATGTGTTACACAGGAGGGGAAGTAGATACTTCCATCAATTTGATAATCATACTACACATAGGCGAGGGACTCAGAAAGGTCTCCAAATAAAATGGAATAACCAGACTTATTTAAATGCCTCCGTCAACGGATCACAGAAAAATGACCCACTGAGTGTTCTGAGTTTTTGCAATACAAGTTCAACCTTTAGAAGCAATATGATTTCCAGAAAGTATGCTCGTTTGGGTGGGTCAAGGCCTATATTTATTTCATTTCAAGAGTTTGGAAAACCTTTTACGGTAAGATTTTTTTGTTCAGAAGGGGATGGACGAAATAGCAGTGAGGAGAAACATGTCCCTGTAAAGGACGGTGGGAATCAAGATAAAAAAAAGGAGGTTGCTGATGAATCTCTTGGCAAAATCAAGAAATACAAGGTTCCTGTTTCGGGGTTAAACGATCATGCTCGTTTGGGCGAACAAGATCAGCAAGAGTGGCTTCAGATACAAAGGATGATTTCTGAAAGCAAAAAGCTAGAAGCAGTCTTAGTATCTACAAAAACAAAGTTCCGATATGAGTTTTTGCGAAGATTGGTGCCCTGGGAAGCGATCAATGTATCCTGGGAAATATTTCCATACTACATGGAGTAAGCTTTTCTCTTTGCTTTTTTATTCTGTATATTTTTACTGAGTAATATGAGTTTTGAAAGGTAATGAATGCTGGTGAAATTTATAGTTTAAAAGATAATGAATTGAAGGAATATGGCTCTAATTTTCCAATGTGTTTTATAGCTTTTATAGTCCATATTAATGTGATTTTCATTTCCCCCTCCCCCAGAGCGCATACTAAAGATATATTATTGGAATGTGCAATTGCACACTTGAAATGCCACAAGTTTGCTTCGTCTTATGGCAAACATTTGAGTTCTTCAAGCTTTAGAGTATTACTACAGAGCATGCCAGGTTTTCTTCTTTTATCTCACTACAATACCTTTATGCTTTTCTCTGGCCTGTGTGGCTGGTGTTTGGAAAATTGCTAAGAAGAAATGGGAATTTTCTTTGCTTCCAGGAACTGAGCTATATAGAGAGCGATTAGTTAAAGCCCTAGCTCGTCATTTACAAATTCCAATGTTAATTCTTGACAGCAGTGTACTTGCTCCTCATGTAAGTAGGTTGCAACTTATGCATTCTTTTTTTGGCATATTATCTTCTCTTTTATTCATGCAATAATCGAGGCTGTATTTTGTTTATTTTACATTTTATGACAACAGTTTCTGTTTCCTTAGTATATAATGCATGATATTATCAACTGTTTGACAAGGGGTCTCAACTTTCTCTTTGTTTTTGTAGTTTATGAGAATCTGAAATTGCTTCTGCATTTTGTTTGGTTTTGTTTTTTCTTTTCATGACATGCAGGATTATAGTGAAGAGAGTGCATCGGAAGCAGAGACTGAAGATGAAAATGAAAATGGCGAAACTGGGGAAGAATGTTCATCAGAATCAGAGGATGATGATGATGAGAATGATACAAGCAACGAAGAAGAGTGGACAAGCAGTGAAGCAAAAGAAGATGCTAGTGATGAGGATGTTGAGTCCAAGTCTACCGTAGCGGCTGCTCTTAAAAAGCTTTCTCCATATGGTCTTGAAGACTTTGAAAAGGTGATAATGGTATGAAGGTTGGATGCTTATGCTTTATTTTGTTATTGATGAATTAATGCCAAAATTCTTGCTGGTTTATCTGTTCCATAATTATGGGCATAATTTAACTAATGGAAAAGTGTGGTATTGATGTTCATTGTTTTTGGTAATCTACCTAGGTAATGTGACGTTGCATAACGTTCAATGATGGTCTTGTCAATATGTACTCTTTTACATATAAAAGACAACTGTTCTTTGATCGAAAACAATGCTCCAGTGTTTTTCCTGATGAATTGCAAATGCTGCTTTCTTTTGCTTAAGATGTTTCATTTTTTTATTATAGTCCAGTAGGATCTATAGTACAAGGAAAGTGATCTATACTTTTAAAGGGCACTTTACAGGATTGGCTATCCCATGAAAATCTAGTAATGTTTTCAACTTCTATGGAACAGAAATTGGCCCACTGTGTTGCCTCACCCTTCCTACATATCAAGAAAAAAAATTATAGATGTAGTGAGTGTGTGGGATCCTTGCAATTTGTAGAATTTTATGCCTAGTACAGTTTGGCTGCCCTAATTGGTTATATGTTTTTTCGGAGTAGCTAGTGCTTTTTATTGTGGGGAAGCGGCTAACACAGTCATAATGCATTTTAAAAATGTAAGAGCAATTTGCACTACAGTTTTTTGCACTTCTAAACATAGAGAGACTCAAATTTGGCAAAAAAAAACTTGTTGCATTTGAAAATTTAAAATCCTCAGAATTGACAAAAACTCAACACCAAACTTAGGAACTAAAATATTCTTAAACTAGAGCTATTTTCACAAAACAACACATATTTTGTAATCTTACATCAGATATCTTCCATTACATGCAAATTTAATCGTTAGTGAGGAGTAAAGACACATGAGCCAAGTGCCAATGAGGAGAGAAGGCATGCGACTCAAGTGCAAGCTTGGAGTGAGTGCATGCAAGATAGGGGCAAGTGGAGTGTGAACAAGGAACGAGGCTCACATCTAGGCTTTCGAATTCTGCCCTGGATGCTTGAAGAAATTTGAATAATGGTAGTCTCTCCTGTGGACAACTTGAGTATCAAAGGAAAGTCTTCTAAAGAAGCCCCAGTTGGAAGTAAGGATGCCCTGGTTGAGTAAAGTCATTGATTGCTGCTCAAGGACAAATGAAAGAAGGAATCTATGTAAAAATCCATTGAGGTTGTCGATAATTTAGAAATGATTATCAAGGATGAGGTGATAGGTTGTAATATTCCAGCCAAAAATAACACAAAAAATTGCAGTTTTACAGAAAATTACAGCAATCACACAGTTCTGATCACACACAGAAAACTCAGCGAAACTGATGTTTATTTGTAGCCAAACATGCATAGCAGATCTAATTACTCCAGAATGAGTAATGGACTGCAATTCAGAAAATTAAACAGGAAACACACCAGATCTGGTTCAATGAACCAAGGGTCTTGGCTTGAATTGCCAAGTTCTGATACTGATGCAAAAACAGCTCTCCAAAGCCTGATGTAGTCTTCAAACCTCTGAAATGGCCCCTCTAGGGCAGAACCTCTCACCTTGGGGTGAGGAATTGCAGATCTAGTTTCTCCAATTGATTTGTTCAATGAAGCACCAATGCAAAGCCTGTGTGACTTTGCCCTAAGGAATATGTGAGCTTTGGGGTTTCAATGGAATTGAAATCACAAAGCCTCTAAGAGGTTGGAGTGCTCTTAGGGTTCCTTCTCCTGAAGCTTGTCCACTCTTCAAGAGCCAAATACAAATTGCTAGCCACAACAAATTGTCCAGAAATATCAAAATGAGAATAATAATCAAGTCTGTTTCACAAATGAGATGTCTCATCCTTATATAGGCTTCCTTTCTCAATGGATGATTAAATCGTGACCCTTATATCCAATATGAAATAATGAATGGTGGGGATTTCATCTTGGAAACAATGAAATTCGGGTGTAATGTATTTAATGCCAAAATAGGCACTCAAACCACCCAACTTCTAGCTGAAATGGTCCCAAATGGCCTCACAACGCCCAATGTTGGCTTGGGATCTCTTCTAAGTCCAGCCATGCCCTTTTAGAATGCCTCTAACTTACTTTAATAGTCCAAACCTCATCCTTATCTTCAAATTAGTCTTGGAACTCACACAATATGAACCTCATCCTTATCTTCAAATTAGTCTTGGAACTCACAAAATATGACTAGGATCAAAGACTTTGACTTACAACTGCCAACTAGCATTAAATAATGCTTGGTCTTATCCACACATCACACCTTATCCTCAAAACAGTCTTGGGAGTTGTAATTTTCGGATATACACTTGCCAAGGCAATAAATGCACTTGGTCTTTATCCCAAAACATAACTAAACACCAAAATAACAATACTAAGACAAGTATTTACATCATACTTAGCAATTCTTGCTAAAGAACACCCTAAAATACTCTAAAACATGAAAAATAAAATATATACAATGCTGGAAAATATTTGGGACATCACATAGGTATCTAGGATATTTATTTTTAAGATATTATCTTATTGTTTTTTTGGAGTTATCTCTCTTGCATGAGGTTGGTAAACTCCTAGTTTTGTGTGATTTCCAATTTCGTGGACAGGATTTTCAGAAAACCGCCGTTTTTTTTAACTGCCAACCCGCTGCCTTGCAACTTTTTTTTGGAAAAACTTCTGGAGGTCATTTTTCCCTCTTCCGGCATCCGTTTTGGGTCAATTTTTTTTTGATATTGACTGATTTTTCGAGGGATTCACATTGGTGCATTCAGAATTCAGATTACTCAACCTAAGGATAAACAGTTAACCAAGAAATACGCCATGAGGTTGAAGTCCATTTGGTGAGAATTTTTGGCTCACAAAGAGCCCATCAGGGTTCAATTCTCATGCATGCCATAATAATATGGTTTGTTATAGTATTGGGATAATTTGGTTCGTTGAAATTTTGTGGTAATGGTTGTAATGTAATATGGGTGCAGCCCATTTTAATCCCATATTAAAAAAGTTTAACCAAGAAATGCTATTATTTGGGAACTTTGATGTCAAAGTTTCTGAAATTAGCTTTTTTACATCATTGGAGTTTTGGTAAAATTTCTTTTAAGAATCAGGATTGATGCGAAATTCCTGTCATCACATTTATGCTTTGCTTTGTTCTATTCATGTGACATCTGGGAATGTGGTGGAAAGTCATTACTTATACTTCTTTGAGTTATAAAAGAGTTTTATGTCACTTGCAGAGAGTTTCAGGTGAGGATTGCGAAGATAAGAAACAATCTGCAAAAGAATCGAATGATTCAGAACAATCACAGAAACCAGATACTGCTTTCAAGAAAGGTAGTTCTTTGAACTTTTTTCTTATTCTGTGATTTTCATTGATTGGATTGATTTATAGGACAGATGATGGAAAATTGGAGTTTGTCATGTTTGAGCAAGTGTTGGACTGCATCTTGTCTGCTGAAGTGTAGTTTGCTGCAATGATTAAAGTATTTCTTATGGCTACCTATAATTTTAAATGCTGACAGATATACTATGGCATTTGTGAAACTTCGTCCCAAATACTAGCTGTAATTATTCTTGATGAAAGTCTTTAGAGGATTGTATTTATCATGTTGCCTGTGCTGAGGAAAGAATCCTTCATGTTCTTTTCAAGTAAATGATAACCTGACAAGTGGGAAACTTTGGAGACTTTACAACTCTTTATAAAAATCAATATGCAAGGTTTCTTTCCATTGTTGTCTTTCTCTTTGTTGGACATGGTTTATGCTTCTTTCAGAATGCATATTTTTCATCTTTTTTTGGGCCTTTTTTTTAAATAGCAGATTTGGACAATTTTTAGCCAAGCTGAATTTTTTCATAGATTTTGAGGATAGAAAAGCATGAAACTTTATGTAAACAATCTGATAAGGATAAGCTTCATAATTTGCTTTCGAATTTGATGGATTTTGAATTGTGCTGAATGTTCTTGTTAACTTGTTGGCAAAGCTACCATTTACAACGCTGTGCCATTTTTTAGCTACATCTGTAAAAGGCTTTTGAGGTGCATTTTTTTGGGGTGCATCCATCTAATTATCTTGTTGTATATATGCATGCATGCATGCTTGCTCATATATGTGCCCAGCTGTACACATTAAAGATGTCCTTTTGGTAGGTGTTATAGCCTCTAATCTATACACACATGATTAATATGATGTACACCCCCTTATGTATTTCGGAATGCAATGAAGACTGATTTTGTTTTTTCTGAGTTTGTTTTCAGTCTGATTTGTTTTTTTTGTTTGAGTTGCTAATAGGTTTGATTTGCAATGCCGAAAAGAAATGATAACATACACAATAGAGTCTGAACTAGTTGCCAAATGAAAGATATGACAAATTATTGCAATTTCAACAATTTATTTGCTTCCAAATAAGATTACAAAGTTCTGATTCAGAATTTCCAGACCTGGAATATTTATCTTCAGACTTGCAAAGGAGTACCAAACAATGCTCAAAGGCTGCCAAGATGTCCCTGGATGTTGTAGACAATATCCACTATCCTTTGCCAAAGAGATGGAGTCAATATGATGCTGGAGTGATGAAATATAGAGGTCTGATCTGCAACAGTAATGTTGTGCTTCAGATTTTGTAGATGCCACGATTTGCTCCAATGAAGCCTCCAAACTAGGCGCTAGGCACTAGGGATGATAACTGTAAAGTTTGGTTGCCAACACCTCCAAGTGAAAGTTATGAAGGTCTGAAATAAAGTGCGGCAGACTTCATAAAATGCTGATAACTCCTTATGGCTGACAAACTGGACCTCCAAACTCAATATCTAATGTGTACACTCAATGCCAAACAAGATAGCACCAAAGTGATGACTGAAAATGGTCTCCAAACACACACAAACAACTGCAGAAATGGACAGCCTCCCTAGAAGTTCGACCCACTATTAAAAATAATCCCAAGCCTCAACAATTGCAAATGAATCTTTGAAATGATGGCCTTGGCAAGGGCTTTCCAATGAACTAACACCCACAAAATTATACCTCCAAAATCCGAAGTTATGAACAAATATGTGTGGCTGCCATGAAAATACCAGTCAACCCTAATACCTGCAAAATAAAATAAATTCCTCTCCCAAGGGGACCAAATTTGTACTTGAAATGATTGTTGGGACGAGAGCAATCCAATGATCAAATACCCACAAAAAGATAGTCCTCCAATCTGCAACTATGAATGAAAATGCATGGCTGCCATAAAAATACAGTCAACTTAAACCCTTGAAAAGTACCTCAAAATGTCCTCCAATCCACAAAATAATCATAGAATCATGAATGGCTGATGTAGAGGAACAAAACCCATGTCTTCGTTTGCCCAAATAATGATCTTCCAAAAATCTGCAAACCCTAATGTCAAAAATCTGAAGCACAATGGATTTCCGGAAGTAGAAATCCCTCAAATGGCTAGGTATGATCTCTCACATACGAAACCAATGCCACTAATGGAGGTTTTCGTCTCCAAAAGCCTTAACCTGCAAATCTCCAATTCTGAAGTATGCAAAGTCTCCAAAGAGCTCAAAATGTGACTGTAACCCTCGATGCCCAATGGCTGTAACTTTTCTTTACTTATTTGCCTTCTTTTCTCTCATTAGGATTTCCAGAAATAAAATAATATTTTATTCTCTTAAGCCTCCAAAAGTGGACACCCCCTTGGCCTAGTAACATAACGTTGTTTTTAAAAATGTTATAATTACTTTTAATAATTTTACTTTATAAAGTCATAATATAACTTTATATTATAAAGTCATAATATAACTTAATATTATAAAGTAACTCTCTCACCAATGAAATATAACATCATACTTAGGCAAATAACATATTAGCTCCTCAAATGATGATGCACAACCACAACTCCAAACCGAAGCTCACCAAAACTGCTGCGGACAAGACCTCCATAAAACCTGAGTCCCTTAACACTGCACTGATCAACCTACAGGGATTCTGAATAGGCTATCAGGATCACAAACACTGCTAATCACAGAAGAGGGGACATTGCAATTAACTTCTGCTAGAGATACTATGCATGTAGGGGCTAGTTCTGACTTGCCACCTCAGCAAAAGAAATAAATATGTGCGTGGAAGGCACATGTTAAAGTTTTGGCATAGGTTTGAATAATTTGTATAACATTGTAGTATTACATGCAATAATGTAATGATGAGATAAGTAGTAGTCATGTGCGAATAAGTTAGTTGTCATGTAGTTAGGAGAGGAAATGAAATGAAATGCAAGACAAATGTAATGTGAGATTGGTGAGGTGTCGGGGTTGGTAGTTTCCAATAACTACCTTCCCTCTAGTTTAAATAGACCCCCTCATTCAATTGAGTGGGTACATTGGAGATATATTACATTGTGCACACAGGAGATATTGTGCATGCCAAGTAGTACTTTACGCACATGGTAGTTCTGTACAGAAGTAAATATTTGTTTATGCTGAGGACATTAAGTTGATGGGAGAAACCGTATGCAGTGTATCCATACAGGGACACATGTAATGCAATATCTTTTTAATAATGAATTCATCATTCAATCATTGTTCTGTGTGTATTGTTTGTGTATGTTTATATTGACTGTAACTGCAGTATATATAAAATCCAAATCCTATTCTGTTATATTCTGGTCGCCCTATTTTGTCCGTACAGGGTTGTCTTGTGTAGTGCCAGGCCGTCCCATGCAAGCCTGGGCCATCTGATCTGAAGGCAAGCCGCTTGGGCAAGTGCGAAGCCGTCTGGGGAGTTGTGCCAGGCTGTCTGGACCTTAGATATGACCATCTGACTCGTGTTGTGCAGGGCCGTTGGAGTGGAGTTAATGCAGGCCGTCTATGCTGCATCTTGAAGAGTTGCTGAGCAGTTAACTTGTCATTCATAATTGTTCCTTCAAGTGTGGAATACATCCACCTTGCTACAATGCACATATGAAACTACTAGAAATTGTGCTATATTGGAAAGACAAGAATCCTTCCTCACAATGTGTTTAAGCACATGAGAAGTCAGAAGCATTGGACGCTATTGAACCATTCATGAAACTTCTTCCTCAGAATGTGTTTAAGCACATGAGAAGTCAGACGCATTGGAGGCTATTGAACTATCCGTGAAAACTACCATGCAAGCCTTTTTGTTTGTCTGTTCAGCATGATTATGTTTTTTTTTGGCATTTTGTTGTTAGAAAATTGCTATAGAACACGCGTTTTAGGCTATGCTAATCTAACTTAGTTTGCTAATAATGTATATATGGATTTTTAAGTTTTAGAACACAGTAAGCTGCAATTTAATGAAAAATAATATCGTAATGAAAAAGGAACTGTAAGTTTCATATTTGTTATGTGAAGTTTAGTAACTGCATTGTTCTATGGCACATATCTTTGGTTTGAGTTGACACCTGTTTGGGTTGGATGAGCCCTCATACTAGGTGCTAAGAGATGAGACCATTATGATTTTACTGTCCAGAGTGTTGAAGGGTGTTCTTCTTGTGATTAGGCTTAATCTTCTTAGATCACCAGGTTTGCCTAGCCTTTGACGTTTGGCATGTAGCCTTAATGGAACATTTATCTGTAGTTGAGCTTTGAGCTCAGTTCTAGTAAAGTTTGGGTTAGTGTTTGATCTTGAACCTTGCCAACATAAAAATAAATTATTTTGTGTGTGAACACATTAAATATATGGGCATTGACATTTGAAAACAAATTGATTGCTCTTTAATTCCTTTCCTCACGGAAGTTTTTTTTTTAAATGGAATGCTATTTCTCTGATTCATATATATGGAAAAGTGACTCAGTACAGAAGAAATTAGTCTTTTCTTTGGTTCATATATATGGAAATGTGACTCAACATGTTTTCCAAAGAGAAGGGATGTCCTTTTTGTGAATTTCTCTGTTGCATATACATGCCCTCTCTAACCTGGGGTGACTCATAGGATTTTCACTCTAAAGATCGACTTCAAGATCTGAATTTCTCTGATTTATATATATGGAAAAGTGGCCCCTCAAGAAAAATGGGTTTTTACTGTAGAGATCGGCTTCAAGATGTGAATATATATATATAGATAGATATGTATATTTATGATTCTATTAGTTGTGTCTACTCTCTCTTTGGGAGTACTCACAAGCCTATTTTCAGAAGAAGAGGGCTTCTTGGTTCTAGGTGCATTGATTGTTCCTTTTCGTAGTCCTAGTGTGCAAAAGCATTGCTGCAGGTGTAAATAGATTTGGTGATTGTGGTTTTTAAAAGTTTTAATAGTTGGTAAAAATATGATTTTAAAAACTATCCCAGGACATTAAAAACACATCTATGTTCACATCAACATCTATATCTTGATTTCCTCCCATTGAATGCACTAGAATTGTTGATGCAAGCGTAATAGATTTTAAGAATTTAAGATTATGGGTCTGGCAAAATTCTAAGCTGATATATAACATTGAGAAATGGAAAAACATTCATAGTCCTAGTGTTGTATGGAAACAGAAACAGTGTCTGAAACATATAAGACAAATTGAAATTGTCAAGACTCCTTGATACGGATATGACTGGACACAACATTTAGAAAAGCAAACATGTTCTTTAGGTGCATTCTCGTCGCACAGGGGTTGCAGCAGAGAGGTGCGCAGCGGTTCTCGTACGCCGCAGCAGAGAGGTACGCAGCGGTCCTCGTACGCCGCAGCAGAGAGGTACACAGCGGTCCTCGTACGCTGCAGCAGAGAGGTACGCAACAATTCCCGCATGCAGCAAAGAGTACGCAACTAGACGGGGATTCTGGAGTAATGGAGGAGACGAGGGCTTCTCTGCTTAAATTTGTCCAACGCCTTCACACAACAGTGTCATATCAGCGTTTGTCTAAACAGATTAATTCTCTCCAGAAACAGCTACACACACAAGCTAGTATTATACTCTCCTTGCAAGACCAAGTGAAATACTGCAGCCGGATTATCACGGATCTCCAAATTAAACTTCAAGATCAGCAAGCCATCATTACTCAATTGCAGACTGCACATACCGAACAACCTTTTGAGAATTCTGTGAATTTACACTTTGAATTTCTAAAATTTCGAGATGAACAGGCTGTTCTTGCTCAACAGGAACGTTTGAAGGAAGTGTCAACTGCACAAAGTCAAAAATTAGCCGACCAACAATCTTGGGTACAAGTTGTTGTTGGAAAGAAGAACCCACCCCCCATAGTTGAGTTAGCTATCCAGGCTAAATTTGAAGAAGAAAGGATCCATAATGCAAAAGCGCTCAATCTCAGGGGGGTGCCCAAACCTACTGATCTGATTCAAGCTGGAAATGCGTTCATTCACAACACTCTTGAGTTAACATATGTTACTCTCGAGAGAGTGTGATTCCCTCTCGACTCCACATTGGTCATACGCTTCAAAAATGCGGAAGAGCGTATGAAGGCGTTGAGGGCCAAACGAAAATTATTTACTCTTCAGGACAAGATTTACCTTGATGAGGACCTTACGCAACTCCAGGTTGAAGATTTGAAGAAAACCAGGGAACAAGTAGCCGCAGCTAGGAAAGCCAACAAATTGGCAGTTTTCGTAATTTGCGTGTAGTGATTAGGGACTCTCCCACACCTTGGTGGTCCAAACCCTTGCCTAATAAATGACTCCATCGACACGGAAGGGAGGTTGTAGATAAGCTAGCTATAGCTTGTTGGAACTGCAATGGTATGATGTCGTCTGCCCCAAGGTCCCTTCTTGATGTGATTGGCAGACATGACGTCATTCTTATATGTGAGACGCATGAGAGTCCCGAGCGGGCCCTACCAGTTATCTCTGGTTACTTCTGGTGGTCCAGTTGTTGGCAACTCACTCGACGCTCTGGGGGTTCGAGGTTCAGGAGGTGTTGCTGCTCTTATTAGGGACAGTCTTCAGGATTTAGTTTCCTTGGTTTCGACTGACCCCCACTCAAGGTTTTTATGGATTAAAATCCATTGTCACCCACCTCTTTGGGATATCTACATTGCCACCTGTTACTTTGCTACCACCACATCCAATTTTGCTCTTCACATGAACGAGGACCCCTTCCAAGATCTCTATGAGGACATTGCTAGATACTCGGCTTTAGGCGAGATACTTTTGTTGGGAGATTTCAATGCTCAGAGCGGACCTATGCAGGTTTCTCTTCATGACCACACAACCAATGAGATGCAGACTCATGAATTGGATCTTGAGGACCTTGGTTTTGTTCGAACTTCCAACGACACACAGGTGACTACTGTCGGTAAGCATCTTATTAAGTTGGCTGAATCCAACAGGCTAGTTCTTCTCAGTGGTATATCTTGCTTTCCAGATTTTATTGGGTTTACTTGCTTTCCTCATGGTGGTGGAGCCAGTGTTGTCGACTATGCTATTGCCTCTACCACCCTCATTTCATTCATTTCCCGATTCAATGTCTCTGATCACCCTCCCCTTACCGATCATTCAGTTCTTTCTCTTACGTTATCCACTGTTTCCCTTCCTGTTACTCCTCCCCCTCCTCCCTCCCCTTCAACCCCTCGAGTCATTATAGACTTTGATTATTATTATTCCTTTACCTACATGGACCGGTTGCGTCAGGTTCTCCCTAGGGTGTCTTCTCTTCCCGATGTTTCCAATCGTTTTGCTTGCTTGGTCCAAACTATTTGGAAGGCTGCTTTGGACTCGTACCCCCACACTATTCGTCCTCCCCCTCATCCTCGCCCCCCTGGTCATTGCCTCATGAACATCTGGGATGATGAGGAATGTAAGTCTCCCCACCGAAGGTTGAAATATGCCATTTGGAATCTTGCCTAGCTCTCTACTATTTCTCACAAATACTACAGGATGCTTCTTCGAAAGAAGCAACGTCTCTTCCTCTCTCGTCATCGACTTGATCTTATCCACTCCCTTCAGTAGTCTCCTAAATCTTTCTGGCGCCTTATCCTCCCCCGTGATCGGATTACTCATGGGAATCGATCTTTCCTCTTGGACCATTCATGCCTCTTCCCTCTATACCATCCCAAATCCTCCTATTATTGTTCCCTCGCCCCCTCTTCGTGCCACCTCTTTTCTACTGGTCTTGTTAGGCAGGCTATCTGGAAACTCTGTATGAGCAAAGCAGCAGATTTGGATGGGTTATAGGCGGAATTTTTGAAGCATGGTATGGATCCTCTTGTTGGGTCCCTTACTGATCTTTTTAATCTCTCTGTTTGTTTTGGGTTCCCTGATTCCTGGACTCAGCATATCATTCACCCCATTCATAAGGTAGGTGATCCCCATGAACCTAATAACCATATGACTATCATGATTGGGCATATCTTTGCCAAGCTCTATGCCAAAACATTGGATGTGCTTCTCTCCCGAAGGTTGGAGGAGGGTTTCAGGGCCCTTGGCCAAGCTGGTTTTCGACAAGATCACCAGACCACAAATCACATTCTAGTCCTCAGAGCTATTATTGAGGAGGCGCGTTCCATGTCCTTGAAGGTTTATTGTTGCTTTGTTGACTTCAGGAAAGCCTTTGACATGGTGCCTTGACATCTACTTCTTGAGAGACTTTGATCAGTTGGCATCTCTGGGCAACTTTTGACAGCGGTTACAAGGTTATATGAGACCGTGAAAGGTCGGTTTCGCTCCCCTCACGGGCTTTCAGACAATATTCTTAGCACTATAGGAGTGAAACAGGGGTGTCCCCTTTCCCCGACATTTTTTGGGATCTTCATCGATGAGCTTGAGACTTTTATAAGGAGAACGCTCACGCAGAGGATCGTTGCTTTCTTCACTATGTGCTGATTTCTATTCTCCTCTTTGTTGATGATGTTGTTCTTTTGGCCTCTTCCCTTGAGGGCCTTCAACGCCATCTGGACAAGCATGCTGCTATTTGTGACTCGAGACAGTTGATGGTGAATCTTTCTAAGACCAAGGTTATGGTATTCAATACTACCAAAGAGGCTCTATGTCATCTCCACTTCTCTTTCCAAGGCCGGGAGGTCGAGATCACCACCTCTTATGTGTACTTGGGGGTTTTTTTCACTAGTCCCACTTTTAGTATGAAACCCGCCGCCCAGGCCCGGGTGTGTAAGGGATATGCAACTCTGTCTTTGCTAGAGAGGAATTGCTTCAAAGCACATTTTCAGGATATACCTGTGAAGATGAGGATTTTTGATGCCTTGGTCAAGCCAACTATTACTTATGGGTCAGTGGTTTGGGGTCCTAGTCTTGGCCCGATTGAGTGGTCACGGGTTGAACGAGTTCAAACGCTCTTTCTTTGACGATTCATTTGTTGCAAGGGCACAGTCACCTGCTCTATTATTCTGGCAAAGTTTGGGGCTTCTCTCCAGCTTGAGATTATCTTCCTGATTATCGGTTATCTTCACAGGATCCGTACTTTTGGAGGTACCCTTGAGGGTTGCAGGCGGTACCCTTACCTCGCCCTTCCCTCCCCGAGAACTCTCTCCGAGTTCTCGGGGAGGTCGGAGGAGCTGGTATTTTTAGGTTTCTGCCATGCTGGCCAGCATTTGGATTCAAATAGACAGGCTCCGCCCTTATTCTTTGGGTGTACTCCCTCCCTCTCGGCTTAGTAAGGAGAGGATGCTCCATGAGATCTAGAAGGATATTAGTCTCCAGTACACCAGATGCACTTGGATCTCTCTTGTTGCCCCTCTTCCCCCAAGTTGTCTTTCTACCATGAGCACTTCTGACAGATACAGGAGGGCAAAATAGTTCCTCAACAATACCTTCAACAACACACAATGCATAGTCTTCGGATCACTATTGGGCAACTCAGGGTGTGTTCTTACCAACTCCAGATTGAGTCAGATCACCATATTCCGACGGAGGAGCGGATTTGCTTGTTTTGCCCCTTGGATGAAGTTGAAACCCTGCATCACTTTGTTTTTTGTTGTCCCATTTATTTTGAGATCTGAGGTAGATTCTATTGCCTTTTCAGGGACAACTCTCGATCTGTTTTTGCCTTCTTCAGATACTCAGACCAATGGTGTCTCACTCTTTCTTAGGGAGATAACTCAACTTCGACGACATAAAAGTTCTCCTCTAGATGGATCTCACCCTCCTCAACATCCGCTCATCACAACATACTTCACTAACTCTGATGGACCAGGTGACTCCAAATGGAAATCATCCAGTTCGGACAGGAGCAGGGTCACTAGATAGCGCATCCACAGTTTTTCAGGGTTCCGAACTAGTGCTAGTCAGAGACATATCAGGGACTTCTTTAGCTCCAGTACTTCGACCTCAACTGTTAGGAGAGTTTAGTTTCTGGGGGTTCTTGGAGCTTGCCCCTCTTGGGTTGCTCCCTCCCCCCTCCTCTCTCTCCGTTCTTGGATTGCATTCCTCTCTTTTGGACTATAGCCCTCCCCCCTCTGCTCTCCCTTTTCTTTTCCCTTTCTCTTTGGCCCGGTTGTCGGGTTTTGTCTTGTATTTATCTTAGTTCTTTTCTTTGTTGGGCTTTTTAGCCTGCTAGCTGGCAATCATTATTGTCCTTCTTATAGTCCCTTGGGTCCTATTTTGGCCCACTGCGGACATTAATAATATTTCATTTCTATATATGTTAGATTTAAAAAGTTGACACAAATATGTGTTTGTAAATAGGATACTTTCCTTGAGAGAACATTTAAAAGATGTCTTGATTAAAAACTTATGTTCTTTTTCTAATCTTATATTGTGGATATAGCTCTAAACATGTCTAGGCCATATCTGGATGTACTACACACAGTTACAAGGTTGGGCTGAATGGGACCCAGGTTTGGTCCGGTGTGGATTTTTTTGCCCTGATTTAACTGGTTTGATTTATTCTGGACCATTTTCTATTTTTAAATAAAAAATTCATTTATATATAGATATTTTGTTTTTTTAAAGAAGCATACCTTGAAGAGTCTTGAGGGTCGGACTCAATGCCTTCCTATAACTGTCTAACCAGGTCCCCTTAGTCTTGTCCATTCTTTTGGGAGCATCATTAGATCTTATGTTGGTCCTTATGACTTTGCTTCTACATTACATCCAACTACATATTAGTGTTGACACGTGGATCAACTTAAGTTCTTTTCTATTTCTCTTTGTTATTTTGAGTGCTAGCTCTCTCTTCTCTTCGTAATTACTTTTAGCATGTTAGGGTTTACCCATCGTTGGGTCCAACAAGAAATAAGGCTGTAATTTGATGCCATACAAATGTTTGACTTTGGTGTAGTTTATCCTTGTTTCTTTACTCTGGTTTAGCTTATTTTACTAGTACCTTTTTGGTTGGTATAATGCATTATAAAAGCTTTATTTGGCAAGTTCCATTGGCCAACTTTGGTCATTCACGGACATCAATGGAATTATCTTATTTATCTAAACTGCCCTGCTCAAACATGGCAGAAGAATCCCTTCTTCCTTGAAGTCAAGGGTTTTACTGTCTCTAAAATAACAATTCGGTCTTGGAAACCAATAAACCAATAGAATCAATGGTCTAATAGGACCTCATGTTAAGCAAAACCAAAATGACATCAAGGGTCTAATGTATAGTAGCATCCCTATGCCATACACATGGCATGCGAGAGAGTATTTATCATACATTAGGACCTCATCCATGAAGATGGAAGAAATAACGAACTTCAACCTTTATTTCCTTGATACTTGCAATTTGATATTTATATACAACCAACCCAAAGGATATGGTTGTGCGTTTTGTGGGCCTTCAGTCTAGGTTTTACATTATTTGGAGAGAGATTTCTTTTGTTACCCTGAATCAATTAAAACATATACTTTGGTTTTTTTCATTTGGATTTTTAGAAGAAACAGTTTTTCTCTTTGGTCATTTATCTTGTATTTACCTTTGGTGTTCCTTGGAGCTTCATGGACTGCTTGAATATTTTTCAATTTTCAATTAATGTGCATAAAATCTTTGATATACTTCAGGATCACCTTCAAAGCTTGCCCTTATTCTTAGTATGTATATTCTTATGTAAACTTCCAACAAGGTGCATTGGTATGCCAATGAATCATTATTAGACAATTGATGGGCAGCCAGATTGATTTCATACCTTCTGGACTGGATTTATTCTTTGCAGTTGGTTTATTGTTATTGGTTTATTTCTAAATGGAAGACAGAACATTGACAGGCAGCAAAACGGATACTCGCATATGTCAAAGGAATTATTAACTTTGGCAGTTAGTATTGGATATTTACAGATTTAAATATGTTAGAAATTATAATCTACAAAATTTGGAGCAGCATTGAGTACAACTTCTTGAGCTGTTTGGTTGCAGAAATAACCAGTTCATCTCCAAATAGATCAGTTTGAGCCATCTTGACCACTATATGATAATCGGTGTATGGAAATTGGTAAAGAACCAAAACTACCATGCGAAAACAAATCATATTGATATTCACCACCATCATGTTAGACAACTGGTTGATGATGAAGAAATCTGTGTTCACTATTGTGCTGCACAAGAGCAGACTGCAGACAAATAGTATACTTGATTGCAGCAAATTTGTCTAATTTCAAGATAATACTATTTGTCAATTTTCAAGGTAAACTTGGATTTATCCGGTCTAGTAATTAAGGGGGTGTACGATATATGTAATACATGTAAGTATAGTGGGCATGTCATGTTAATACAATACATGTAATATATATATATATATATTTTACTAGAAAAAAAATCGTAATTTTATTTCAAGAGTGAATTTGGATAAACAGAAACCCAGATAAAAGCAGATTACTGGGATTCAAGATATAATTACAGTTGGGCAGATCAGAGAGGAAAAAAGCCCATCTTCGAAATAGCATGGGGATAATAAGGATAAATATCCTTATATATCAATACTTAATCATCCAAACAACCTCCATGACCAAAACCTGGATAGAAATCAATGAAAAAGAAACCAGCAGAATAGAAAAGAAACAGTTAGAAACTGCCATAAAGCTCTAATAAAATGAAACAGGTCCACAGTAAAAAACCCAGAGCTAGCATAGAAACTAGGGATATGATATGTGGGTGAAAGAAGAAACTCCATCCTTGTTCTCTTCCATTTGCAAGAGACCTTCTGGAACCTGTTGACCTTCTTTTGATAACCTATCTGCTTCTTGATTTAATTCCCTATAAACATGTGTAAAAGAGATATTTTCAAAAAGGAAAATCACCTCCAATAGTTCATCTCCCACTGGTCTAAGCAGATTATTTTTTAATTGAGTAAATCTATTCATCTAATTGATGACTAGAGTGGGATCTCCAAAAATTTGTAATTTTTTCACATTTGTCTTCACAACACACTTCATTAGCAATCTCAACGTCTGAAACTCAGCAAAATTGTTGGAACCTATCCCAAGACCTGCTTTAAATTTGATATAGTGGGTATCCGAGAAGTACAGAATGCCTCCTGTGCTACTAAAAGTTGATTGTCTTTGACTAGCCCCATCAAAAAAACCCCATGGCTGAGACTTTTCAATGAACAAATTGTCTACTTGTCAAGGTTTCTTATGTTTGTCAGGCCCTTTGTTGATTGAGACCAAAGTCCTCACCTGAAATATGACTTGAAATGGGGGAATTAACTTCCCTTCAAAAATAGTTGCATTCCGTGCCAACCATATACCCCAACATATAAGACATGGTAAAAAAAGAAACGGTTTCAACTCTTTTTTCAAAAACCACCGTCTTAAGCATACCTCCACTGTTTCTCCTTCCCAAGTATTTTGTACTCCAGTTATCTGTTCAACTTCTAACCAAACTTGTTGAGAAAAAGGGCATTTGATTAACAAATGTGTGATGTTTTTCTCCTTTGATCGACACAACATACAAATACTTGGACCTTGTCTGCTTCTCCTCTGTAAAACTTCCCAAGTCAAAGCCTTATTTATCAAAGCTAACCACATGAAAATAATTATCTTTTTTGGGGCAGATAATTTCCAAATCTGCTTCCACCACCAAGTAGGCCCTTGAGGATGAGAGTCAATACTTGCTTTGTAACCAAGTCTAGCCGTATATTGACCCCCAGATTTGTTGTATGCCCAAAGCAATAGTATTTGGTTCGACTCTCAACTTGATATGACTCTTACTAAGACTCAGTGTATGCCTTCCACAAAATGGCCTGCTCATCAAAAAAACCCAAGACTTGAGCCTGCTTCCAACCTTGGGTCCAAACACTAGAAGAATTTGATTTCCCCACCCGATGAAGAAAGTAAAAACCCTTGTCTTGTACTTATCATAGCTTATGACAACAAAATATTTTCTCCACAACCCAAAAGGTGGATATTTTTAAGGCCCCAGCCACCTTGCTCCTTTGGCCTAGCAATACTCTGCCACATAACTAAAGGAATGCCTTCATGTTCCTTGCGTCCAGTCCAAAGAAATTTGAAGCAGAGTTTTCTTATTTTCTGTAGAACTCCCTAGGGAATGAAGGCCAAAAATTGCCTCAGGAACCGACTTTACAAGTGTTAATCTCCCACCAATAGACAACCATCTATTACACCAATGGTTAATCCTACATTCAATCTTCTCTAAAAACTATCCCCAATCTCTCTTCCTGTAAGTATTTGGCTTCAGTACAAACCCCAGATACGTAAAGCCTTCCTGGAAATCTAAGAGATTAAAAGGAAAAATTCTGATTAAATCCCGTTTAATCTCCTCCTCTAGACCATTAAAGCAAATAGAGGATTTTTAAAAAATTATCTCCATGCCGGTAGCAATATTGTAAGTGTCCAAGATTTCCTTCAACTTTCTAGCTTCCCTTAAACTGCCATTTGTGAACAACAATACATCATCAACAAATAATAAATGAGATAAATAAAGGACCCCCACTTTGATCTTGGACAAGGATCCTGCCCTCTTTGCATCCAAAACAGCTCTACTCAATCCTTTAACAACCAACAAAAAAAGTAAAGGAGATAAAGGACATCCCTGTCTCAGTCTTCTCGAGGGTCTAAGGAATTTGGAAGCTGATCCATTGAAAAGAACAACAAAAGATGCAGAAGAAATACATCCCATAATCCACTTTACTACCGGATAGCTAAAACTCACATGTAAGAGCATCAATCTGAGATACAACCAGCTAGTTCTATCATAAGCTTTAGATAAATCTAGTTTAAGGACCATTGCAGGAAGATTTTTGGTTTTAATAGAAGTGAAGGCCCTCTTGTGCAGCTCCTATGGCTTCAAAAATCTGTCTACTTGCCAAAAACCCAAACTGCTCCTAGGAAATAACTTCAGAGAAAATCTTCTTCAAAATAACAGCCAGAATCTTTGCAGTGATTTTGTAGATACAGATACACAATGAAATAGGTCTAATTTCATCAAATATTTCAGGCTTCTCCTTTTTTGGAATCAAAGCTAAAAAAGTGGAGTTAAAAGCCCCCAAAACCTGACCACTCAACCTAACTTCCTCCTCCATTACTCTGAGAAGATCCTCCTCAACCAGATTATAGAAAATTATGAAAAACTCCACAGGCCATCCATCAGGGCCTGGACTTTTATCCTTTTTGAAAGAAGTCAGGACAGCTTTCAGTTCTTCCTTTGTGACCTTCTTCATAAGTAACCGATTGTCCTCCTCTGTCACAAAAATGGGGAAGAAAGTAGTTAACTTTAAAATTTCCTCAATATTGACTCTATCTGATTCTTTATAGATAGATTGAAAATGTTTTACTCCCAAATCTGCTAACTTAGAAAAACTCCTAACAAGGACCCCTTCTTCATTCTGCATCTCCTGGATAGTGTTAACCTTCTTCCTGTGATAGCAAAATAATGAAAAAACTTAGTATTTTCATCCCCTTTTTTTAACCATACAGCTCTACTTTTCATTCTCCATTCAGCTTCCCTCCACTCCAAGAATCTGTTCTTCTTACTTTCTAGTTCAACCAGTCTTGTTTTCTCCTCCTCTTTAAACAAACCAGCTTCATTATTTTTATGAATTTTGAAATTTCCTTCTCCACCAACTTAAGATCTCTCTATCCATACTCTCCTTTTTAACTGCAATCCAAGATGACACAACTCCTTTTAATTTTTTTAAAGCAGCAGCAAATTGAAACTCGCTCATGACCTGGAACTTTGGTCAAAACCAATCCATTATTTTTTAATTAGTTGTTGAAAATCTTCTTCCTCCAACCAAATTGGATTGAGCTTAAAAGTATTGGCAGGTTTTGCCTCTTGACTTTCTAATTGAAGAAAAATGGGAGAATGATTTGAGCCACCTCGAGTCTCAACCCATGACCCTTTTCTGTCTATTTCATTGTATAATGTATCTGAGATCAAAAATCTGTCCAACCTCTTTGAGATCCCAGCTTCCCCAACTCTATTATTTCTCCACGTAGGCATTAATTTTATTGGTTCTAAATCAATTAAACCAGCTTCTTCAATCTTATGCTTGAAGTAATCTGCAAGTCTATCAAGTCTTGCAGATTCTCCCCAGACCTCACTTCTATTCATAGTAAAATTTAAGTCCCCACCAATGATAACTTTTTCATCCCTAACACACCTTTGGGAGAAAAAATCATCCCAAAAGACCTGCCTATCTTCATAGGGACCATAACAATTAATAATTGATAACCTCAAACCCAAGAATTCTATCCACAAGCCTGAAATCATAAAGGAAGAATTAATTAGGGATACGAAGTTCATCCAGCAAGTCAAAAAACCCCTGAATTTCCGGTAGCATCTAGAGCCAAGAACTCCTAGTCCCTAAGCAATTTACTTAACCTTTCAATGACTTTTGTACTTGCCCCCATGGTTTCTTATAGAAGGATAACATCTGGGTTATGAATTTCCACCAGCCTGGCTAAGGCAAGTCTTTTAGAAGGACTGTCAAGGCCTCAGATATTAAGGGATAAAAAGATCATTTAAAAATCTTAGAGGGGTTTTGTCTTGCTCTAAGGACCCCTTTGATAGATTTTTGTTTACCCTGCTGAATTTCCCTCAAAGCCTTCTCCTGTGCATGAAACAAAAATGATTTCTTACCTGCTGAAGTAGTGGAAGATTCCTTTATATGGTCTAGACCTAACCCTAACCTACCAACAACTGCACAAGTTCTCAGCTCGGATTTCCTTGTTAGACTTACAATGGCATTGAGAGGGGGGGTGAATCAGTGTAGCTCTTTACTTTTTAAATTTACAGTTCTTAATAATAGCAGCAATCAAAACTTAATGCAAGATACAACAAGAATAGCACAAGAGCATCACACAACACAAGATTTAACGAGGTTCACCAATGTGGCTACTCCTAAAAATGACTGCTTGGACTACCATCCAAATCCAACCTTTGCAAAGCAACAACTTTACAATCGGTTTACAAGACCCACCTGGAAGGAGCACCAACCCCTTATTTATCCGCACCACCCCCGATTTACCAGCACCCACTGGAAGGAGCACCAACCCCTTGTTTATCTGCACCAATAGAAAGGAGCACCAACCCCTGATTTACCAGCACCCATTGGAAGGAGCACCAACCCCTTATGCCAAGCACCAACTTGGACTTCAATTCTAAAACTAGAAGAATGATAGTAAGATACCTTTGCTTTTACAAGACCCTGACTGGTCTGCTTCACTTTTTTGTCCTGTGCGCACTCTGCTCTCTCTGTGCTATCACTTCGCACAATCTGCTACTTGACTGTCGAACGTTCGTCTTCTCCCCTTTGCGCACTCTGCTTCCTTTGCAATCTTCGCACTTAGAATGATTCGACGACTTGCACACTACACACTACGACCGAACTTCGCACTCTGCGCACTGTCTCCGAACGTCACGCTTCTTAACACTTCAACTCTTCAAACAACCTTCCTTTTATAACAATATTTTCAAGATCAAAAACCTAATCTTAGTCGGCTGTAACCCTAATCTTCGTCGGCTAACATCGGTCTTCGTCGGCTTCAACTGCCTCTGTAACTCTTCTGTTGCTGTTGCCGCGAAAACACATCATGTCGCGGTATCGCGACACTTTCGCCTTCGTACGCTTTCTCTTGGCTTTGGCCCGCGAGAATACAACATGTAGCGATATCGCTACACTTTTTCCTCCGTACGCTTTCTCTTAGCTTTGGCCCGCGAGAATACAACATGTAGCGATATCGCTACACTTTTTCTTCCGTACTCTCCTCCTTTACTTTTGTCGCGAAATCGCGACACTTTTGCCTTCTTACTTTCTCTCTCCTCCTTTAGTCGCGAAAATGCGATATGTCGCGATATCGCGACACTTTTTCTCCTTGGCGCTTTAACTTGCCTTTGGGTCGCGAAAATGCGACATGTCGCGAAATCGCGACACTTTTTCTCTCGGACTCTCTCCTGCAACATGTCGCGAAATCGCGACACTTTTTCTCTCGGACTCTCTCCTGCAACATGTCGCGAAATCGCGACACTTTTTCTCTCGGACTCTCTCCTGCAACATGTCGCGAAATCGCGACACTTTTTCTCTCGGACTCTCTCTCCTGCAACATGTCGCGAAATCGCGACACTTTTTCTCTCGGACTCTCTCTCCTGCAACATGTGAAATCGCGACACTTTTTCGTCCGTACAACCTTCCTTGCAATATGTCGCGAAATCGCGACACTTTTTCGTCCGTACAACCTTCTTTGCAATATGTCGCGAAATCGCGACACTTTTTCGTCCGTACAACCTTCTTTGCAATATGTCGCGAAATCGCGACACTTTTTCGTCCGTACAACCTTCCTTGCAATATGTCGCGAAATCGCGACACTTTTTTCGTCCGTACAACCTTCTTTGCAATATGTCGCGAAATCGCGACACTTATTCTTTCTCTTCCTTCCTGTGCTTTCCGAGTCGCAAAAATGCGACATGTCGCGAAATCGCGACACTTTTTCTTTTTCTTCCTTCCTGCGCTTTCCGAGTCGTGAAAATGCTACATGTCGCGAAATCGCGACTCTTCTCCTGCTTTCTCTCTTTCTTCGAACTTGTCACGAAATCGCGACACTTCTTCCTCCTTTCTCTTTTTCTTCCAACATGTCGCGAAATCGCGACAGTTTTTCCACTTGCCTTTTTCTCTGCCAACATGTCGCGAAATCGCGACAGTTTTTCCACTTGCCTTTTTCTCTGCCAACATGTCGCGAAATCGCGACAGTTTTTCCACTTGCCTTTTTCTCTGCCAACATGTCGCAAAATCGCGACGGTTTTTCCACTTGCCTTTTTCTCTGCCAACATGTCGCGAAATCGCGACGGTTTTCCTGCTTCTTCTCTCTCTTCCAACATGTCGCGAAATCGCGACAGTTTTCCCTGCTTCTTCTCTCTCTTCTAACATGTCGCGAAATCGCGACAGTTTTTCCTTCTTCTTCTCTCTCTTCTAACATGTCGCGAAATCGCGACAGTTTTTCCTTCTTCTTCTCTCTCTTCCAACATGTCGCGAAATCGCGACAGTTTTTCCTTCTTCTTCTCTCTCTTCTAACATGTCGCGAAATCGCGACAGTTTTTCTTGCCTGTTGTATATGTCGCGATATCGCGACACTTTTCTTACTTGTCTTTTTCTTTGACCTTTTGCAAATGGGCACTTCGGTCTTCTTGGAAAATCACCGTACATACTCTGAGTAACCTTTGAACTCCTGTCTTCTGCATCTGAACAACTTTTGAACTTCCTGTCAACTGCATCATTAGATCTAACTGACTGTGTTGACAACAATGACAATACTCGTTGCTGCACCTTGCTCAACAATCTCCCCCTTTGGAATTGTTGGCAACACATGTGCACTTTCCTGTAACTCTTCTCCCCCTTTGACAATAATACCAAAGGGCTACTGCAGACTTGATTACACTTAGCAAAAATCATGATCATGAGCAAAAAGATAATCAAATATTTAAATGCTCCCCCTGAAAATGTGATCCCTATGGCTAGCCAATTCTTGGGAAGTTTAACCACTCGACCAATCTGTCTCCAAGATAGAATGCACCTCCACTGGTACTCTTTCTGTCATCGACACATCCAGCCCAATCTGCATCTGAATATGATATAAGGGTGAAGTCTTTACCTTTCGGATATCATAACCCATACTCCATAGTACCCTTGATATTATAGAAGACTCTGTCTCTCTGCTGCATTGACTGGTGGACCTCTCTCCACTTGAAGAATCCTCACTCAGATCTATCTTCAACTGTGTTGGCTGTTGAATCTCTATCCATTGAGACTCTGTCCTCTGTACTCTGTCACCTTCAAAGCTCTGTTAATGGGCTCATTAAGAGCCTGCTCAATAGGCTCACACAGAACCTGCTTAACAAGCTCACATAGAACTTGTCCAATGCTGAATAACAAGCTCACACAGGACCTGTCCGAATCTGCTCCAACAAGCTCACTAAGAACTTGCCCAAATCTGCTCTAGCAAGCTCATCAAGAACTTGCCCAAATCTTCTCTAGCAATCTCACCAAGAACTTGCCCAAATCTGCTCTAGAAATCTGTCCCAACACTGTCCTCAAATCTGTCCCAAAGGCCTTCTTCAAAGGCTCAATCAATCATGCTCAAGTAGTACTTAAAATGAACTCAACAATGAATGACAGTCTCAAATCAAATCCACTTCATAGAAGTATAAAGAGAATTGTTAGAGACTTAATATCTTCTATTCTCAAATCTCAAACTCAATTCAAATCAAGGAAAGTTTATTTTATGGAACTTGAACAACCACATGCATCCAATCACTTGACTAGGCTCAATCAACTCTACTCAACCAATCACCTCAATGAACATCTTTTTATCACAAACCCTAGTCAAGTTCTTTGCACAACCAATGGGCTTCAACAACAATGCTCATAAAATATTCTTCACATAACAATGATACTCATGTTCTTATCAAACCCTCACTCAGGTTTTTCACACAACTAATGGCTTCAACAACAATGCTTATAAAATAAGGTTTAATAACAACTCTCAAACCAGAAAACCTTGAAGCATTAAACCAATCACTTTTGAAAAAGAAACCACAATCAATCCTTTTTACTCCTGTCACATGAGTCTCCTTGGGATTAGCCTGAAATCGTGCTACCATGCATACTATGCTCGGGGTGCCTGTTTCAAGCCATATATCTTCAACTTACAAACCAAGTGGGGATCATCACCAAGTTGGGAACCATCTGGCTGCTCAATATAAACCTTGTTCTTCAAGTTTCCCATTCAAAAATGCTAATTTCACATCTGTCAACAAAATTGACAAGTGACTCACACTTGTACGAACTTTTGTCCAACACTGTACCAACACTGCAATTTTACTGTCAACTCTGTGCAAGCATCAAACACAGAATCACAACACCAACCAGATCCCTTTTTACATTTTCAGCTTGGTCTATGTTTTCTGCAGTCACCGTTGGTCACACCTTACTGTCAACTGTTCGAATCAGAAAACAATATTTTGTTAACCACTTCACGGCCAACTATAGTGCACCTTACTCAAACTCATACTTCATACTTCTGGACCTTGGATAGGTATGATTCACAAAGCAAAGTTGCTCATCTTGATGAGCTAAACATGAATCAATGATCAAACTTCAATATTTTTCACCACAACGTCAAAATAGATCTAACAATCTTCACATCAATGTGTAGTTCAAATACCCACTGCTTTTATCGAAACACATATATACGGCTAGAGCAACAATCTTTCACTAACCAACTTATCTGAACTGTTATAATCCTTAAATTTGGACAGTGGCAGTAAGAACCATCACCAGTACAACAATGACATATAGCAATACTACCAATAATGAGAACTCTCAATTTAATCACCACCCTTTACGGCACTTCCACAAACTACATGAACTGAAAACATACTTCGACAACTATACGACAACTCCCAATAACTACTTGCCTTTCATCCTCAGAAACCCAAACAAATACATAGGAGCATTAAAATAAAACTCTAAGATTGCTCCCCTTGAGGATGTGCTACCCGGAGTTGCTTAGTGCAATAGAGGAGTAGTCTCCTTCAATCCAAGGAGACACGATTTCCTTTCTTCTATCTTTCTCCAAACTTTCTTGAACTCGGGCTTGGATTTTTCAACTGCATCCCTGTTTTGCACCTTTTCGTGAACTCGAACATTTCTCTTGTGTGGTTGTCTCTTGTGCATCCATGATGAATGATTATTTTCCTTTCTTTTATGTACATGATTTATTCCCTGTCTGTGTTGCGTTCTTTGCGTCTGATGAAATCTATTGTTTTGCCTTAGATTAGATACAAAAGTGCTTGGACAAAACCTTGCTATGTGCCCATGACCATTGCATTGAAAACATTGTACATAGTGTTTACTTAGATACGCAGATGTATTTCTACCAGCATAACTCTTTGATTTATTATTCAATCCACAATAAGTTGCCTTGTGACCATACTGGTTGCATCCGAAACAATAGCCATTAAAAGTATTAGTATGAATAGAGTGAGAGTGATAGAACCTCTTTTGTTGTGGCTGCTTTGCTGTAGATCTTTGATATTTTCTTCGTTTTGAAGATTCAGCTTCAAACTTTTCTTGCTTCGATTCTTCAACAGTGAACTTCTTCTTCTCTGCAGAGTTGGAAGATGAAGGTTGTTCAACTTCATATCCAAGACCATGCTTATCCGTGGAGCTTCTTTGTTGGTTTATTATTTTATCTAGCAACTCTGTGCTCTTCTCGAATTTGAGAGATGTTTTGGCCTCTTCTAGTTGTTTCTTCAATAAAGCAGTCTCTTCCTCTTGTTTGCAGCAACCAATCTCTTTCTCATTGATCTGTGACCTGAGAGTTTCTTCAATCCTTTTGAATTCTTCCACTTGTACTTTCAACCTGGTTATTATTTCATTTGCATCATCAAGCTTTCTTGAGATTTCCTTATTCCTTTTTCTTTCTATCTTCAATTCATCCAGAGCTGCAATTAGTTCCTCTTTCAAATTTATTTTTGCATCAATTTCTTCTTCATCACATTTCTGTTCTTTTTTTGTTTCTCTTTTAGAATCATCCTCTAGGACTTCATTAACTTTCAGCATATATACCTCTATGTTCTCATCGTTATTCAACTTTAAAGCTTCGACCTGAGCTTGATGTGTTTGTAACTTGACCTCCTTGATCTCATCGTCTCCTTCATGAATACTCCTCAGTTTGTCCCATATTTCTTTTGCCGTTTTACAACTCTTGATTTTTACCAGTTCACTGTCTACTAATCCGCACTTGATAGCATTTCTTGCTTTGGAGTCATTTTCAAACAGATTCTTACCAGCAGCATCGGTTGGAGGAGTGATGAGAATTGTGTGTTCATTGTTTACTGAATCCCAAACGCCGTATCCCAAAGCACCAAGATATGCCTGCATCCTGAATCTCCAGATCGCGTAATTAGTTCCGTCAAACAAAGGTGCTTTGTTTGGTAAGAAGTCTTCGACCTTTTCTGGTTCAATTTTTTCTTCCACAGGAACTGAAACTGACTGAGATGCCCTTTTGGAGGAGGATCTATTCTTCTTATCTATTGCGTACTAATCCAAAATCAACCCTAGCTGATTTAGCCTGATAAGGAACTTGGCTTTGATACCAATTGTTAGACTTACAATGGCACTGAGAGGGGGGTGAATCAGTGTAGCTCTTTACTTTTTAAATTTACAGTTCTTAATAATAGCAACAATCAAAACTTAATGCAAGAATAGCACAAGAGCATCACACAACACAAGATTTAATGAGGTTCACCAATGTGGCTACTCCTCAAAAATGACTGCTTGGACTACCATCCAAATCCAGCCTTTGCAAAACAACAACTTTACAATCAGTTTACCAGCACCCACTGGAAGGAGCACCAACCCCTTGTTTATCTGCACCAACAGAAAGGAGCACCAACCCCTGATTTACCAGCACCCACTGGAAGGAGCACCAACCCCTTATGCCAAGCACCAACTTGGACTTCAATTCTGAAACTAGAAGAATGATAGTAAGATACCTTTGCTTTTACAAGACCCTGACTGGTGCCTTCACTTTTACGTCCTGTGCGCTTTCTGCTCTCTGTGCTATCACTTCGCACAATCTGTCTGCTTAACTGTCGAACGTTCGTCTTCTCCCCTTTGCGCACTCTGCTTCCTTTGCAATCTTCGCACTTAGAATGATTCGACGACTTGCACACTACACACTACGACCGAACTTCGCACTCTGCGCACTGTCTTTGAACGTCGCGCTTCTTAACACTTCAACTCTTCAAACAACCTTCCTTTTATAACAATATTTTCAAGATCAAAAACCTAATCTTCGTCGGCTGCAAACCCTAATCTTCGTCGGCTACAAACCCTAATCTTCGTCGGCTAACATCGGTCTTCGTCGGCTTCAACTGCCTCTGTAACTCTTCTGTTGTTGTTGTCGCGAAAACACATGTCGCGATATCGCGACACTTTCGCCTCCGTACGCTTTCTCTTAGCTTTGGCCCGCGAGAATACAACATGTAGCGATATCGCTACACTTTTTCTTTCGTATGCTTTCTCTTAGCTTTGGCCCGCGAGAATACAACATGTAGCGATATCGCTACACTTTTTCTTCCGTACTCTCCTCCTTTACTTTTGTCGCGAAATCGCGACACTTTTGCCTTCTTACTTTCTCTCTCCTCCTTTAGTCGCGAAAATGTGACATGTCGCGATATCGCGACACTTTTTCTCCTTAGCGCTTTAACTTGCCTTTGGGTTGCAAAAATGCGACATGTCGCGAAATCGCGACACTTTTTCGTCCGTACAGCCTTCTTTGCAATATGTCGCGAAATCGCGACACTTTTTTCTCCGTACAGCCTTCTTTGCAATATGTCGCGAAATCGCGACACTTTTTTCTCCGTACAGCCTTCTTTGCAATATGTCGCGAAATCGCGACACTTTTTTCGTCCGTACAGCCTTCTTTGCAATATGTCGCGAAATCGCGGCACTTTTTCTTTCTCTTCCTTCCTGCGCTTTCCGAGTCGCGAAAATGCAACATGTCGCGAAATCGCGACACTTTTTCTTTTTCTTCCTTCTTGCGCTTTCCGAGTCGCGAAAATTCGACTTGTCGCGAAATCGCAACACTTTTCCAACTTACTCTCTTTCTTCGAACTTGTCGCGAAATCGTGACACTTTTTCCTGCTTTCTCTTTTTCTTCCAACATGTCGCGAAATCGCGACAGTTTTTCCACTTGCCTTTTTCTCTGCCAACATGTCGCGAAATCGCGACAGTTTTTCTTGCTTCTTCTCTCTCTTCCAACATGTCGCGAAATCGCGAGCAAGGTGCAACAACATTCCTTTTCCTAAAACGTAACAAATATCTGCAAGAGGAACATGTCTCCAAACTATCCCTCGAAATGCCCCAAACATAGTGAAACAAAATGAGATCCCAAATCATGTTTAATTTGCTACTCTTGAATGGTCTTTCCCACTATTGTAGCCAATCTAATATGTTATCTGGTAGGACCCAATTTATTCCTATTTCTAGTAAGAATAAGAACCTTGAATGAGTATTTATATTTTAACATAATGTGCTTCACAGATTCTTCATTAGCTGCACATAAGTAACATCTAATAGGGAAGTAGTTACCTCTTGTTTTCAGATTGTCCACAATTGAAATTTTTAATTTGAAATGCTAACCAAAGGAAAATAACTATCTTTGGAATAACTTTCTTACCCCATAATTTCTTCCATGGAAATCCTCCACTCGGTTTTGCCAAGAGTAAATCATAGGCTGATTTGACACTAAAACCACCCTCAGGGGTATGACCCCAGACAATGGAATCTTCCTCCGAGGATGAGCACACATGATACGCTCTCAATTTATCATCGAGTTTATTAAGAGACTGCATTTTGTAAATTTTTTGTTAATTTCTTCCATCCTACCCCTCCTTCCTTCCTTTCTATGTAATTACAAATCAAACTACCATATTTGTTCTCCACTTCATTCTTGATTTTGGACATTTTGCTGTCCTCACAAAGCGGATGGTTTTCCAGCCAAGCATCCTCCCAAAAGTGAACTTTTGTTCCTTTACCTACTTGCCATATGACACCCTTCCAAAGTACATCTCTACTTCTTACATAGTGATTCTATAAAGATGAGCCTCTGCAAGGGTCTAAGGTAGTCAAAAACCTTTTAGCATCTTGATTGTCCAAATACTTGTCCTTTAGAACTCTTGCCCACAATCAATCCCCTTCCTTGATGATCCTCCATCCTATTTTTGTAGCCAAGACCTTATTCAAATTTTGGATGTTCCTTAGACCTAATCCCCCACTTGATTTAGACCTACAAACTTTGCCCCATGCCACAAGAGGTAGTATGTTCCTTTCTTCTGATCCTGACCATAGGAATCTTTTCATACTCTCCATTGTGTTTGCAAGTTTCCTAGGAATTTTAAACAATGAGAAGAAACACGGGGATGGCTTGAAGAGTGCTTTTCTGCAGCTGAAGTTTCCTTGCCTAACTTAGAAGATTACCCTTCCATCCTGCCAACTTTTGCTGAAATTTGTCTAGCAATGGGTCCCAAATATTATCCATACATATATCAGTAAACATTGGCATACCAAGATAAATTGCAGGGAGAATCAATAATTACATCTGAGCTCTCTAGCTATTCTCTTCTTTCTGTCCTTGTGTGTGTTCAGAAAAAACACTTTGCTTTTTTCCAAGTTAATCATTCATAAAGGGTGAGAATCCTTCTAAACCCTCTAACTTCCACTATAGAGGATTTACCAAGGAGAATTGTGTCATCAACAAATTGCTGATGGGTAATGGCTCTGATAGATGCAGAAGGTTTCAATCCACTTATCTCGTCGGAATTTTGGGCTGCTTCAATACATCTCCCCTAAGCTTTTGCCATAAGAATAAAAGGGTAAGGTGATAAGGGATTCCCTTGCCTCAATCCTTTGCTGCTCCTAAAGTATCCCACCGAAGTACCATTAAGGATAATTGAAAATCTTGAACAAGAGTAATATTTATCAAACCACTTTCGCCATCTTCTACTAAAGCCAAATTTATTGAGCACTCTATCTAGGAAGCTCCAAGAAACGCTGTCATAAGCCTTATTCATATCTAACCTGAGAACCATGCCTTCTCTTCCACCTTTGTCCACAGAATGCAACGTTTTGTGCAAATCTATAAGCCCATCTAAAATATGTCTCCCCTTTACAAAACCTCCTTGGTTCTTCGCTATTATTTTTGGAAGAATAATCTTTGATCTTAATGCAATTACCTTTGAAATGATTTTGTAAATGGTTTACAGAGAATGATTGGCCCAAAGTCTTGGAAGCTTTTTAAGCCCTGATTCTTAGGAATTAAGACCAGAAAGGTGTTATTGTACTCCTTAAGAATATTTCCTGAAAGGTGAGACTCTTGAATTGCAGCCACCACATCATCTCTGACTATATGCTAAAAAGCTTGAAAAAACCTACTAGGAAACCATCTGGTCCTGGTGCCTTTTCCTTTCCTAGAGAGAAGGCAACATCTCTGACTTCTTCCTCACTAACTTTCCTCATAAGACTTTCAGTCTTATCCCTAGTCATTAATTTTGGTATATGCTACAATATACTAAAATAGCTTCGTCGTCATCCTCTTCATCTCTAGATAGCAGAGACTTGAAATAATTAACTGCATGTTGCTTAATTTGGATTTCTTCCTTAGCTATCTTCCCATTATCCTATAAGATTTCTATTATTTTAGCTGCACTCCTATACTTGAGAGTAGAAACATGAAAAAACATTGTTTCTATCCCCTCTGTGAGCCATTTATTTCTGGATTTCTTCTTCCAAAATGTTTCTTCCCTTGCTATAACACTCTAATTCAGATAGAAGTTCTTGTTCCTTCTTAAAAAGTCGAGCATCCATTCAATTCCTGCCTCAAAATTTCCTTTTGTCTTGAAAATATTTCAAAAAATAAGCTTATTCCAAACTTTGATCTCCTTCTTCACATGCTTAAGCTTGCTTGCCACAATAAACTGTTGTGAACCTCTCTTCTCAATACCATAAATCATTCAAAATATCAAACATGCATCATAAATAAATTACACAATAAATTGCTCACAATAAAATAGAGATTGATTATACCCTTGAGGTAGGGCAACACCATACAATGCTCCTTTTGGAAGGAAGCCACTCCACAAGATCTCTAGATCCACGAGCCAAGACTTCTCCAAAAATACATCATAGATACATTTTACATTGGGTGTATATCTCTCTTTTTACAAGATCACCCATGTGGTGGTTCACCTTCCATGAGTTACAAAGTTCCTTGCGGTTACATATGACAATATTCCCCAACGGTTACATATATGATTCTATGACATACCTATTTCTAATTTGACATGTGACTTTCCTTACTCAATAATTAATTTATGGCTCATACCATTATACAATACAATATTAAATATTAAGTACCTATATTAAGGATTTTGCCTTGCATTTCACAAATTTCATCCTCTACCATTTCATTCCACATTTGGCTACCTTCCATATGCTTCTTACCATCATAGACATGAGGAAATTCCTTTTCTTTATCAATAGCATGAACTACCTCCGGTTCACCCACTTTATCTTGCATACTTTCGATAATATTTACAGGGGTATTTGCTTCAAGACAATTAGAGCTGTCAACTTTCCCCTTCCACACCTTGCCACCGATACCCTCTTCAGATTTGGAATTAACTTTCTGTCTTCCCTTCGGATTTCTCTTTGCTTTAACCGGGTAGTTCCTTGCTATATAGCCTGTTTTAGCATAAATTTTGCAGCTAAAGGGATCATTTTGCCTGAAACCAAGTTCCCCACTTGGAAATCAGTTTAATGTGATCCGGGAGCTCCTTTCCTGGCATAAAAAAATATATATTTTTTTCCTTTGTAACAATATCAATAGCCTAGGTCTGAGGTGTAGACCAATTGGTTCATTTAAACCCCATAAGGGGACGGAGGTCCAAGGTTCAAATCTCGGGCCTCGTCGGACTGAACGCTTGTCCCTTTCCTGGTGCTTTCAGCGGCGTAAAAGGTTTAAAATGATTGTGGCATGGTGGTTATAGGGGCGGATTGCGCGAAGATCTGTGTGGCGGCTTCCAGGGCGGACAACGCAGAATAATGTGGAGGCCATAAAAGCTGGATAGCCTGCCTCGATTCGTGGCGGCTACCGATTGCACCATGTAAATACTATTAAAAGAAAAAAAAAAAAAAAAAATATCAATAGCCAAGAATATTCCAAAAGTGTTGGCTATACTTTCAAATTCCTCCTCTTCCCAGAATTCAAGGGGTAGACCAGGAAGCCTGATCCATAAAGGGGCTATATCTACTTTCTCCGTTCTGGGGTCGAATCCACATGTCCATTTCTTTAGAAACAGCCCCGCTCGACCCAGAAACCAAGGACCTCCTAATGAAACCTTTTGACATAAAGGAAAAATCAACATGTCCTTTGATTTTCCAATGGGTAGGCGCCCATTTTTTGATCTGTTCTAGATTTGGGCAGGAGCCTGTGAATTTCCCTATCAGGCTATTGTGAAGCTTTTGTTGCACCCTTTCGAAGATCTTATCCGGAATATTCAGAAAAACTCCCTCAGAGTTGGACTCAGATGGTATAACTAGACGCTGATCTTTCTCCTCCATGATTTTCTTCTTACCTTGAACCCACTCTGCCTAGCTTATGTTCTTTTTCCCACTTGCCCTCCTTAGAAAAATCATCTGCTGTGACTGTTTATTTTTATTATGTGCACACATGTATACATGGTTTAGAAGGTATGCCCTGGCTATGACGTATTAAAGAGCTTCATGGTGAGAGTGACTTTTGCATTTGGTAAATGCTTCCAAGTAAATATGTTAGTTCTTGGAATGACTTCTAAAGGCCTATGTGTTCATCTTTGCATGCTGCTAGAAGAGGGTTGGATGTACTTGTAGTCATTGACCTTAATCTTGTTGCATGGACTTGTAAATCATTGTGCAAAATTAGTGTCTGCATCCATGGTGGCAGAAGCCTTCGACATATTTTTAACCATTTTAAATTGGCATTTTATAGAACTTTTGTTTATTCCTGTCCTTTAAGAATACACATTTTTCAGCAGAAGCATGCATCAAAAGAGACATAAGCCCAATGAAGTGGAACGTTTTTCTTACTTATCCATAAGGGGTTAACTTACTGCTAGAATTGTTCACGACTTGTATGCATCTGTAGCTCTATCAGATTATATTGTTGGGTGTATACATATTGTAGAAATGTCATTATTAAGAACTGTTCTAGGTAACTATGGAAAAAAATTAAAACCAGTGTACAGAAACTTTTTGTGGTGTTGAAAGTTATATGGCACTTTCTTTTGATAGCAAAGAGCACAACATATCCTTCTTTGTTTCTACGTTATTTTCAATTATATTATTTTTTGAGGTATTTAACTTTAATTGCTTATATGCAGGTGATCGCATAAAATATATTGGTATACATGAACGCGAAACGGGAAAAAATAGGTATGGTGCTGAATTTAGAAAGATGGTAAAATTAAAATGCAGGAGGATTTTGTTAGGCAAGAGTGCATTGGATAACAATGAGTTTTGTGTTCCTTTGAGGCTTGCAAACCATAGTATCAAAGTTGTTACTGTGTTGATATTATAAATTTAATTGTTAAATTAGTAACCGTTAGAGATGAAGCCAGGCAAGAGTGGTCACCGAGCAAATAAAGTTGGCGAAAATTACATAAAATTAACTCAGAATTGCTCGGGGGCACTTTGGAGCCATGTTGACAAGGAAAATGCAATAGCCAATTAGAAGTTGATGGACTGATCAAACTGGCCCATGGCATGCAAAAGACAATGATAGTTTAGAAGCCCGTGAACAATGGCACCATAATGTAGTGGATGTCGGAATGACATGTTGACTTGTGTATCAGTAGAGATAATTAAGTCATTTATTATGGCATCGGTATCTTACTCTCCTTTGCTGCAAACGAGCTTGCATAATAATATTTATTGGGAAAGCTGAAGAGGAGTTTTCCGATACAAAATTCCATTTCATGTTGGTGATTTGGATCAGTAGTTATTAGTGACCACATGGAATATCACATCTCTTAGAGGTGCTTTTACATCAATTATTTTATTTTTAGCAAATGTAGCCAAAGCTGATAGTATCAGACATGGTTAGGAGCAGCTGAGAACAAGCTATAATAATCGTACATTTCAATGCAGTAAGCAATGGTTTGAAAAGACAAATGTTTTTAGATGCATATATAATTCCTTATTTGTTTCAAATGAAATATGAATAAATAAAAGAAGCTAAAGGGTTCAGGAAATATCAAATTTACAAATTTAAACTCCTTCGTAGAAAAAATGGCTTGCATCCTATAGGAAATTTCTTGTTTTTGGTTTCACAACACAAGGTGCATGGGAGTTTTACAAAAAAGTGGATATATATAATTCAAGTCCATTGCTAGGTAGGAAGGGAAAAGGTAATTTATATTAATATCGAAGAGTGAACATAGCATGCCAGTGGGTTAAGGAGAGGGATGATTTATTATGATCACAAGTGTCAGCGTTAATGGTTTCATTTTGTCTCTATGGAGATTTGCTTTCTTTTTCATTGGCTCTAAACCTTGAACTTTGTTTATTTGAAATATCATATGTTTATTTATTTATTTTAAATTTCATTAGTAAATTAGTTATAAGAGGATGAAACAGGTCCCACTCATACTACATCTATTTATTACAACAAACCATATTGTCACGGGATGCCTTATCGTGATAGTATCCATTACAATGTAGGGATTTGAACACGGGTTGTGCTTGTAAGACTGTAACACATTTACTGGTGCTCCACAATGCCTTGGACAAACGATGAAGATCACCTGTGGGAATGGAACCTTGGCTTATGTTGTGAAATTTCTTGCTTCATACTGTTTACCCCAGTCTTGATGGGCAATCATGTGTCTAAGATTTTTTTTTCTTTTCTTTTTGAAATTGATTATATGGGATTGAAATGGGCCCCACCCATATTACATCATCTCCATGTAACCATGGTATTTCAACGAACCACATGGTGCTATTATATCAATTGGTAAGATTTGAACTTACAACTCCCCATTAGGAGCCCACCTTTTTAACCACTCAAGCTAATTCTATTTGATATTGTGTGTCTAAGTTTTGTTGATATCTGATTCTTCAACTTCAATTTTTTCGAAAATTACATTGACAAGTTCTGTGTTACTTGGTCCTAGATAGATAATTGTCCTTTGTCAATAAGATCATTGTGAGTAGTTGAAAATGAGGATTAGCTTCAGTCCTCAGTAGCAAAAGACATTGACAACTTATCCTCTTGGGTCTCCATATATTTGTAAAAACAAAATGAAAAGCATATTGTAATCCCTTCATTTCCACATTCAACTATCTGCTATCAAACTATCCCTCATTCTCCAAGCAATGCCTTGGTTGAAGATATCATCATTGATAGGGTTGATGAACTCATTATTGGTCTGATTGTCATATTTGGAGTCCAGTGTTTTTCTATGACTTAAGCTCTGAGGTTTTTAATTTCTTCATGTTGAGGTCTACATTTGTTCTTTTCATTCATACCTGAGCAAGTTAAATATTGTATGTTTTGTTCAATAGTGAGGTTACTACATGACAGATGTTCACTTTCCAATCTTCCTGTGTTATGCAGCCAATAACAGTTGTAGATATCATCATTGATAGGGTTGATCTCATTGTTGCTCTGATTGTCATATTTGGAGTCCAATGTTTTTCTATGACTTAAGCTCTGAGGTTTATAATTTCTTCATGCTGAGGTCTACCTTTGTTCTTTTTGTTCATACCTGAGCAAGTTAAATATTGTATGTTGTGTTCAATAGTGAGGTTACTACAAATTTGATGACAGATGTTCACTTTCCAATCTTCATGTGTTATGCAGCCAATAACAGCTGTATCTGAAATTCATAACCACCTTCAATTGGAATGTAGGCTGTAATTATGTTGGCTTGTTATGTTTATTCCTTATGAGCTTTGGCAGTGCAAACCTAAGCTAGTGTCAAAAATAACATCTTCTATTGTTTGGGATAGGGAGTCCATTTGTACCAAGATATTGTTGTCTCTTGTAATCATCAAAGTTGTTAGGTTGATTGTCTTCTTTTGAAATGTCCATTGAAACTGACGCCTGCTTGATGCTTGCATGGAACGTTTGTGTCATATTTATAAAATATATGATATGTACAGAATGCTGGTAATCTCTATTTCCTGCACAATTGTTTAGATGAATAGTTGTGCAAACAATTGTAAATATAACAGTTCTCTTGTTGATGCTAATGTTCTTGTCATGACTTTTCTTGCCATAGCCTTTTGATCTTTTCCATTGAAACTGACGCCTGCTTGATGCTTGCATGGAACGTTTGTGTCATATTTATAAAATATATGATATGTACAGAATGCTGGTAATCTCTATTTCCTGCACAATTGTTTAGATGAATAGTTGTGCAAACAATTGTAAATATAACAGTTCTCTTGTTGATGCTAATGTTCTTGTCATGACTTTTCTTGCCATAGCCTTTTGATCTTTTCCCTTGGTGTCAAATATTCTTTATTTTATTTTTCACACAATAGTCAGTGTAATAAATATTCTCCACTTGCAACTTTAAGTAGCTGGAGTAGTCAGTTTTGTCACAATCACGTTCAAGTTTATTGTTTGTTGCCTTGGACTGTTGTTATCATGGTTTTTTTAGCCTTCATCATCGATACTTTGCAAATGAATTGCTTCTAAAATTTATAGCAAACGAGGCAATCCTTCTCAAAATGCAGACACTCATTCCATTGTTGGACAATGTACTATAATACGACCATTCACATCATGTTCAATATGTCAGCCATCACTTCCTTGTGGATTTTGGTTTTGTTCAATATGTCAGCCATCACTTGCTTTTTGTGGCTTTCTTTAAAAATTATGCGATCAGAAACACTTATGAGCCCTTATTATTTTATATGGACTTCTTAAGCAAATGACCAGTAATATTGCAGATTTGAGATTTCATAATATTGATCATTTCAAAAGTCAGCATTGGTGCACAAAATTTCCTTCACTAATCATTTTTTGCCTTGACTCTTCAAATTATTAAACCCCATCATCTTATCTTTCCTTAAGTCAGTTATTCATGCAGGCTATGGGATTGTTTTTGTTGTCACATGTGTATGATCCTTGCTTTGTGCCATCAGTTATTGATGTAGGCTCTAAAGGATCATCTTTATTGTTGTTAGACTCTTCAGGGATCTGGAGATCCTTGCTGTTTAGGTTCATTTTGGTCAAATGCTTCATTGTGGGAATCCCTAAAAAAATCACATTTTCTTTGAACCTATTTGTTTGGAGGCTCTCCAATGTGGAGATGAGCACATTTATCCTTTTCTTGCATGTTTACATTGGTGTTTTTCATAGCCTACTTCATGATGTACCTTTTGGTGATGATCTTGTCATTATAATTTTTATAACCTAAGTTATATTTTAAGAGCCTTCGTTAATTTTGTCTAGGTTATGACCTGTTTCTTATTCTCCTATTTAAATTAATCATTGGTAGGTACTTGTAGGGTTCTCATGAAATACATATGCTAATAACCTGGATTTGTCTAGGCATTGGTGGTCCAACTTCTGTTGCAGGTGTTATAGTGTGACATAGGATGTAGGTTATCACTCATTATAAGTTCTGGCATTTTTTTGTCTATCCTTTAACTTTTAAGTTGTCAAAGTAGATATATGTTTTCTCTCTCTATCTCTAAGTGGTATGTGCCTATAATTAAACTTAAGGTGCATGGTGTTCCTTTGTCTTTTAAGCTGCAATCTTCATCTCCTAGATATAATTTGGAGGCATTTCTTCCACTTTAGCTCTATTGAGCTTGGTTTCCACACACAACCTCCTAAACAAAAGGGTGCACTATCAAATTGAAAATCACTTCTTGATGATTTTCCTTCTTCTCTTTGTTCTTCTTTTACCACCACTAGTACCATCAGGTTCACCTCCACTTTCCCTATATGTTTTCTCTCTCTATCTCTAGGTGGTCTATACCTCCTTTAATTGAACTTAAGCTGCATGGTGTTCCTTTGTCTTTTAAGCTGCAATCTTCATCTCCTAATATATAATTTGCAGTCATTTTTTCCACTTTAGCTCTATTGAGCTTGGTTTCCACACACAAACTCCTAAACAAAAGGGGGCACCATCAAATTGAAAATCATTTCTTGATGATTTTCCTTCTTCAGTCTTTGTTCTTCTTTCACCACCATTAGTACCATCAGGTTCACCTCCACTTTCCCTGTCAAAGCTAGCACCAGCATCAATCTTTTCTGCCATTCATCAGCCTGCCTTCTGGATGATCCTCCCACCATATGGTCTGTTTTCCTTGTTGATGGCCCTACTATAGCCAACATGATTGTTGTGGGTTCTGCTGTCACATGCTCTCTTTGATTTATCTTTCTTCATGTCCTTGATTAGGAATTGCCAACTCTTCTCTCCTAGGAATTTGAGCATCTATGGTTTGCTTGGACTTACTGTTCTTCTCTTTGCCACTTTCTTCTTTGGTCTCTTTTAATAAAATTACAAATCATTGAACTAATTGCTGTTTTCTTGGGCTACTTGTTATGACAGGTATCATGTGGGTCTTGTTTGGCTTCAATTTGAAATTTACAAATTCCTGTTCACTTAAATTTCATGACATTGTAGCATATGTTGTCTTGCTTCTCTATGCCTATTCATGTAAGTATGTCAACAGGTGTATGAACATATGTTCAATATACGCATTTAGGTTGTTGACCACTTGCGTGATAGGGCTTTATATATTCTCAGGCTCTTGAAGGTTGAGGTATGTTGCCAATTTGTCTTCTTACCTTTAATGTTTGCTGACATTAACCTGTGAAGGCATCAATAATTTCTGGTTTTATCCATTCTTGTGTCTTTTTTTTTTCCCAATCAGTGTTCTCAATGAAAGCAATACACCTAAAAGGATGAGTGTACATTGTAGTTCAGGCATCAATATTTTGTACCTTTAATGTTTGCTGACATTAACCTGTGAAGGCATCAATAATTTCTGGTTTTATCCATTCTTGTGTCTTTTTTTTTTCCCAATCAGTGTTCTCAATGAAAGCAATACACCTAAAAGGATGAGTGTACATTGTAGTTCAGATTTATGTATTCCAAACAGAAGATTGAAAAATAAGAAGGAAGTAACATGCAATGAATTAAATGTACAACAGTCACAACAGTTCATAACAGCAATAATACTCTACCAATTCAAATACTATATTACGAATCAGTCTCATACAACTTGTGTACGAAGCTATGTTTGAACATCATAACATTATGCACATATCATGAACAATGACAAACATATACAAACTGCCGTGTACAAGAGGATGGATAGTAGGGAGCAGTTGCAATGAGGACATATCATGAACAATGACAAACATATACAAACTGTCGTGTACATATCATGAACAATGACAAACATATACAAACTGTTGTGTCGTGCACATATCATGAACAATGACAAACATATACAAACTGTCGTGTACACGAGGAATGATTGTCATTGAGTGTTGACACTACTTGAAGGGCTGTTTTGGACTGCTTGGTTCATCCTTGTCCATGTTCCATGGGGGCTCGTCTTTGGATTTGGGTGTGTCTCAGAGAAACGTCTTGTCATCTTGGAATGTGTCCTGCCATCCCAAAAATCTGTAACAAATGCCCTTGTCCCCGAATCTTCTGGAAGATAGGTCCTTATCCTTGTCTATATCATCCTCCTCATCCTTGGTGGGATATTCCTTAGAAGACTCCTATCGTGGCTTCTTTGCCTTTTGACGTGTGACACCTTTTCCATTCGTAGCACCAGGACTGCTTGTGTGATGTATTTGTCAAGTGGGCATGCCAACCATGAAATTGGTGTCCTTGCTGTGATGTCAGTGGCGTGTCCCCCCTCTGGTATGTGCACGCATTGCTGCTGTGCCATGTCTAACATCAAGGTAATAGCATGGAATGTCATCAAGAAGTTCTTTGTACTTTGTTGCAGAAATGCCTTTGCACACTTTGATGAGTTTTAGACGCAGTCAAATGTGACCGTCCATAATCTCCTAAATGTATTGTACAGTCCATGTTGGACTTTTGGATGCTCTCTTCTTGGTCGATAGTTATAACATCAAAAAGCATGCAACCTACTGGACCTTCTTTGCTCATTCAATAGTTGTGACATCAATAAGCATATTGCACATTGGTAGTCCTCTATGTGCAGCAACTGCAGATCTCGTGTGCTGAGAATCTCGGCCTTTCATTGAGAGGCATGGTGCTGATATCATAATCCTGTTCTATGTACTGCTACAGCTTCTTCTGCCGAGATTCTTCTTGTTTGAGTGGCCTGTGTGACGGGCGAGGCAACTTGAACACGTGTAAAGTTCTGTGACCAAAAGGTAATCCTTAGCATTTGAGATTCAATTTGAAAGTTACTCCTTAGGCATGGGTCACACCCCTAACATGCCCGGTAGGTACTTAAAGGTATCCTGATCAAAAGCCAGAACTTGCAAAATAGAGTGAATTGAAACGTTCTTGAAGGCACATTTTAGTTAGTGGTCAACTATTCCCTGCTCCGATCTATTGAGGAAAAGGTGCAGGTTGCCTCCTGAGGGCTGGCTTGTAATCTCTGCCTTACACTTTTCCTTGGCAAAAGTTGATGTGTCTACTCTGCTTGACTTTGCCGTCTCTATGCTGATGCGGTTACTCATTCCCTCCCTTTGTTTGATTTGGCTCTTAATACAGCCTAGATGTTTGGTTTTGTCCTTGCGGTGCTGGTGATGTTGGCCCTCTATGCCTTGCTACCAAAGCACAATGGTCCTGGCATCATTCTTGTGGACGATGGCCTGCATGGCTGCTTGATGCGGCACTACATAATGTTGTATGTGCTGTTGGCCTCTGTGCATAGGAATGTTATGCAGATTGGGGTCCTTGTCCCTTTGTGTCATCACAACACTAGTCCTTATCATCATTTCTTGAAATGTAGAGCTTTGGACCCTTATAGCTTGGAACCTTCTGAGTGGTTGACATCCTGTGATTCCTATCAACTGCTCAACTGTTGTTAGCAACTGCCATGGTAACTGTTATTGTCCTCAATACACAGTCACTGTCTTGTCACCATTGGTGTAATTACCCTCTTGCCATTTCCCTTTTTATTAACTGTAACCAGAACAAGTAGAGAAACTGGAACATCCTCATTATATTATAAAATCATAGAGAAGAAAACATTCCCACCACAAACTTAGAATTTAATACATATTAAATATTTTTGTGTGGGATTTTCTAAAAACATACCGGTATTCCTAAATTTTAAGATTCTCAAGTCCTGCAGGTCAAAATGCATTTCACCTGACTTGTTTCACAATTTGTTGTCTTTGGAAAACTCGTGAAGTTATGTAACTATGGGCGTGACCACGCTAGATTGAGGAAATCACTGATCATTTTTTCTGGATGATGGATTTCTGCCTGCTTGTTATCTTTCTGAGCAGTCTTGTGCACGTACATTTTTCAATTTATCTACCTGGACTGATATCAATCATTTAAATGGATCTTAGTAGAAAGTCGTTATCTTTTTTAGCTCTTAATGCTCTCAAGTAATCTGGTAGATTTGAATTGATTCAGAAGTGTTGTGTGCAGCTAACTGAGCTTTGCCAAGATTGCCTTGCAAGAAGACTTGGCCTGCATTCACGGGATTGAGTGTTTTGGCAGGTCACTTGCCTTAGGGTTTAGTTGCTCGACTTTGCACACCTTTTCTTTGTTGAGCTTAGCCTGAACCAAAAACTTGACAATGGAGTTGCTTTTGTAAGGATTCTTGATAAGCTGCACTTTTGTTCCTCAGGCTGGCATGTTGAACAAGAATTTCAGATTGCTTGTTTTGAATTTCCAACAGCATCTCTTGGAGTTGGTACCACTTGTTTTGGATGGTAGGGTTGATGCACTGTGTTGAAGTGTAGCACTTTTCTTCATTCAATTTGACTAGATGCTTGAGGTTTGCAGTAATAGCACCTTTCTCATGCAACTGGTCACAAGGTTGTGACAGCTGGTCCTGGAACTAGGATTGCAGCTGCTGGTTTTGGTCTTGAAGTTGCTGCTAAAATTCAATACTCATGTTCTCTAGGTCAGAGAGGGCACATACTTTTCTCTCCGCGAGTACAGTTATGTCGATAAGGTGAAGCGTTCAAGGGTAGCAATTTTCTTCACATGTAACATCCCTTGGTGCGTGATGTCTTTGCTATAATAGTCTCATTCTCATGCAACTGGTCATGAATTTGTTATGGTTAGTTCTTAAACTGGGACTGCACCAGGTGGTTTTGGTTGTTGACTTGCTGCTAGAGTTCAATACCCATCCTCTTTAGGGTTGAGATGTGGCCAATGAGGACGCTTGCTTGTTCTCGAAGTGTATAACAGTGTTGCTAAGGCGACATTCTTCCTTGGTGTTGATGTTGTAAGTGTTTATGTGTACTTGGGGGCAGATTCCTTCTCCATTTTGTTGGAGATTCAAACTAGAATATATTGTCAAAGAGTGTGTCAGAGTAGGCTGACTTTGTCTAACAGATGCACTGGCTGCCTTCTTAGAACATGAGGGCTAGTCTGTGTCTATGCTGAAAAGTCCAGACATAGCAGAATACCCTCTTCAGAGATGTCACAAATGCTGCAGACACAGGTAGAGCAGAAAGATTATCAAATAAAAATTCTAATCTGCAATAGCTATTTTCTGTTGAGTTTTCGTTGCAACACCATAATTTTTACAGACAAAAGATAAAATCCTCCTACTGATATGAATACGATGATCATAGAGGATGCAAGTTTAATGCTTAACAATGAAAAAGAATAGCTCCTTGACAGCCATGCTTGGAACCCAAAAACTAAGAATCAAGAAATTTATGTATGAGTGTTTTTGTTTTTGGGTTATATTTTATAGTTGAGTGTACATAGTTTGCTTGTTGCGTACATGGTTGCAGAATTTCTTTTGGCCATATTCTATACATGTGTATTAATAGTTTGTTTATTGCTTACTTGTATGTTTGGAGGGAAATTTTCTTTTGTAGCATTCGTGAGATCCTGCTTTATTCCTTTTAAACAATTTCTGCACGTTTGCACCATCTCTGCTTTAGAATTTTCTAATCCTTCTGTGTAGTAATTACATCATCTCATGATTTTAGAGTTGGACATTATATGTTGCTGCTTATTCTTGATTTTGTAGTCAATAATTGGAAATTGAGTAGCTTTTGTTTGGTGCAAGTCTTGTACTGTTCAGTACTTTACGAAAAATGTTCAATTTTCATTTACCCTTGAACTAAGATACTTGTTTAGCATTTGATTCTTCTTTAGGTGAGAATTGGGTTTTCTTGTCAACCAATTATGCAATTACTTTTTAAAGGATATACACATCCAATCAATTTGGCTTCATACACTATTCTCCTTTAAAAGGCTTCATGTCTTGATAGGATTAACAAATCCTTTGCTTGTTAGGGTGGGAAAAAGGGAATTGCTTCTGAAATCTTCTGAGTTTTATGTAAAAGATTGCTGTTAGTCAGCTTCCACAAGGGATTGGCAAAGAGGAATGAATTTCCAAGGAGAGTAAGAAACTGTAGCTAATTGGAAGATAGATACTGTTGACGTTGACAAATGACATTTGAATTTTAACAGTCAATTGCTCAATCACAATTGTGACTGACAAGCTCAACAACTGCAATGAATACTTCTGAATATACACCTGATGTTGAGAATCCTGCTTGCATGGCAGGGTTATTTTGGGGAAGATACCTACGCGCCTTGGCCCAATCAATGCCTACACATACATCAATGGAAGGTGGGTTGGTAAGTTTCTCCACCATGGATGGAGGACAAGTCTTGGATAGCCATATAGTTATATGATGTATTATCTCAAATTGTTATACTCAAAATTGAAATGATGCTTATTTCATTTTCTTTTTCATCATTCTCCTTTCCAACTGATTGCTTGAGGCCTTGCTTCACCTTTCTAGACATAAGTGCATCTTAATCTGTTGAAATTTACTTATTCATAATTGAAAAACTAGGAAACTTGTAGAAATCCTTGCGCAGTTTCACGTTAAGTATGACACACGGGATACTTTTGTGTGAGAAAACATTAGGGATTCTTTCCTAATGTGGAGGTGTGGAATGGAGGCTAACTATGACCAGATCCATGTGCCAAAATATTATATATCAGATCATCTGAATGACATTTGTATTTCCTAGCAGAATGCCATGTAGAGTGTAAGATTCAGCATTAAAATACACTCTCTTTAATTCTGCTCAAGTCTCAGACAAATATGCAATCATTGAGTATTGCAGATATATCAAGGTCGATATGAAATGCATCAACATGGGTGTTAGTGTTGAGAAATGTAGCTCGGACAGGAACTTCTTGCACAGGCTTCAGTATGAACGTGCTAGAAGTGGTTCGAGACATTTCTAATTCTATTTTGAATTTCACTTAAGTGATTTTCTATTTTTAAGTTCACTTAAGTGATTCTATTTTGTAATTCACTTGAGTGATTCTATTTTGAAATTCACTTAAGTGATTTTCTATTTTTAAGTTCACTTAAGTGATTCTATTTTGTAATTCACTTGTGATTCTATTTTGATATTCACTTAAGTGATTTTTTATCACTTGTGATTCTATTTTGATATTCACTTAAGTGATTTTCTATTTTTAACCTTACATCTCAAGATGAGATGAGATCTAATCTTAGGGTTAGAGAGATTAGGGTTACCTTTTTCAAGGATAAAAGGAGAAGATCAAGAGTGTTTTAGATACACAGACAAAGACACAGAAAAGAATGGGAGGAGAACAGATTGCAGAAGGAAAACTACAAGCTTAGGAGGAGAAGAACAGTGATTGCTGGCTAGAAAAGCAGCAGGAGAGCAGAAGCGTTCTGTTGTAGCTGTGGCCTTTTTTATTTGTAATATTTCAGGTTCAGAAATATATTTAACTTCTGCTGTTCACGCTGTTTATTTTTCCAGCCATCTGTGTGACTGTTGCATGTTTGAATAAATTATTCTCAGATCTGATTTATTTTAAAATAACATAGGACAGCAGTTATCTAGGGTTGGAAAATTTACATGGTATTAAGAAAAAAAAAAAAACAGCAGTTAGGGTTTCATTTTTTTTTTGTTGGCTTGAAGGACTAAGCTTATTTGCAGGACTGTTTTTTTGAGTCATTAATATTTCAGCAGTTAGGGTTTCAAGCAAATAAATAAAAAAAACAGCAGTTAGGGTTTCATATTTTTTTTTGGCTTGAAGGAAAAAGCTTATTTGCAGGACTGTTTTTTTAGTCATTAATATTTCAGTAGATCTCAAAGATGGCAGCAGCTAGCCTCAGATTTGAGGATAGATTGGAAGGTGCCTCCAATTTCCTGCCCTGGAAAGTCAGGGTAATATTCTTATTGGAAGAGAATGATCTCTGGGATATTGTCAAGGCTGATGTGACTTTGCCTACAGATCCACAGGAATTGGCAGCTCACAAAAAGAAGGAAGTGAAGGCCAAGCGGATGATCTTGGATGCAGTGAAGGATCACCTGATTCCTCACATATCCGATAAGACTAAGGCAAAGGAGATGTTCGATGCCCTGGTTACTTAAACAGGAAGATGATATTGCGGAACAAACTCAGATCTATGGAAATGACCAGATCTGACACCGTTACTAGTTACTTGATGAAGATCACGCAAATTCGTGATCAACTGGCAACAGTAGGGGAGAAGGTTGAAGACACAAAGTTGGTGAACGTGGTACTTAATGGTTTCTTGGCTTCATGGGAACCATTTGTCAAAGGCATTTGTGCTCGTGAGAACCTTCTCAAATTTGAGAAACTGTGGGATGATTTCATCCAGGAGGAGACTTGGATGGAGTCAAAGGCCGACAAGAAAGGTGGTGACGATAACCTAGCTCTTTTTGGGCAAACCAAGAAGGGCAAAGGTAAAGGACCCAACAAGGGTAAGGTAAAGAATGAGGAGTCAACCACACAGTCAGGGAAGGACTTGAGCAAGATCAAGTGCTTCATTTGTCATAAGCACGACCATTATGCATCACAGTGTCCAGGACAAAAGGGCAAAGGGAAGCAAGCAGCGAGATGCGAGTAGCAGCCTCTACAAAAACTCAGATGAGTGATTTTGCTACCAAATTCAAGAAGGATTTCTCATTGGTCTCTTGCCTTTCTACCAGCACACGGTTCCAAGGAATGCTTGGTATGTGCATAGTGGGGCATCTCGGCACATGACATCAGCCCGACAATGTTTTATCAATCTACAAGAGCAGGACTCAGGGGTTCAGGTTGACCTTGGTGATGATACCAAATATCCAGTTGTAGGAATTGGTACCATTCCTTTTCGACTCCAGTCAGGGAAATCTTTAGACTTTTATGATGTTTTGTTTGTTCCAGGTCTCAAGAAGAACTTGCTTTCAGTTTCAGTTATGGAGGATAAGGGTTATGCAGTGAAGTTCAAAAACCAACATGTCCTTATTAGACCAAAAGAATCTAGCCCAGAAACAACACAAGTAATAGGGGTTAGAGAAGGCAGTCTATACGAGGTTGCGGGGGTGAACTGTTCGAGCTCTAGTTCACAACAAGTAACAACTTGTGTGATTTGTGGCACAAGAGGATGGGGCACTTGCATCATAGAGCGTTGCCTATTCTGAGGGAGATAGTCACAGGTCTTCCAGAGTTCAACATTGAGCAACAAGGAGTATGCAAAGGGTGCACGCTTGGCAAGCATGCCAAGGCTGTTTTCCCAAACAACGAACATAGGTCTAAGAAGATACTAGATCTAGTACATTCGGATGTTTCTGGACCGATGTCAGTAGCATCAATTTCAGGTAGCATGTACTATGTTTCCTTTATTGATGATTTCTCTCACAAGGCATGGATCTACTTTTTAAAGACCAAGGATGAAGTCTTTGGCGGGTTTCGGGAGTTCAAAGCTCTAGTTGAGAACCAGACGAGAGAAGAAGATCAAGATCTTGAGATCGGACAATGGGGGTGAATATACCTCCAAGGAGTTCGATGGTTTTCGCAAGCGGGCGAGGAATCAAGAGGGGAGTCGACTGTTTCATACAACCCACAACAGAATGGGGTTGCGGAGCGAAAGAATCAATCCATCATAGGGGCTGCTAGGGCCATGATTCATGATAAGGGCTTGTCGATGTTTCTTTGGGCAGAAGCATGCAACACTGCAGTCTACATCCAGAACAGGTGTCCTCACATGATCTTGGAGGACAAGACACCAGAGGAGGCATTCATTGGTGTGAAACCAGAGGTGAGTCATTTCCGCATCTTTGGATGTCCAGTTTATATCCATGTTTCGGTAGAGAAGAGGACTAAGTTAGAGCCCTCCAGTAGGAAGGGTTTATTTGTAGGATACAGTGAGACTTCAAAAGCCTACAGGGTTTATATTCCAGAGAAGAGGAAGACAGTAGTGAGCAGGGATGTAAAGTTTGAGGAGGACGTTGCATCCAAATAGTCCCATGAGCCTATTCCAGTGATAGAGAATGAGAAGCAAGAAGCTCCGAAGGTTGAGCCGGGGTCACCAAAGACACCGATGGTTTCCGGTTCGAACAACAACCTTCGGGTGAGGAGGTGGAGACATTAGCCCCTTCCAGTTCTATTAGGAGACCTCAATGGCTTACACAGACATTGAGGGATGCTGAGGAGTATGTTGAGGCTCCTAGCAACATGATTAGGGAGAGCAGACCTCCAAGGAAGTTTTCAAGCTACATGGCATTGATGTGTAACATCATAAATTTAGAGCCTACCAGTTTTCAGGAGGCAACAAACCAGCAGGTTTGGCACGATGCCATGGTGGAGGAGTACACCTCCATCATGAAGAATGATGTTTGGGACATAGTGCCAAGACCGGAGGGGAAGTCAGTTGTGAGTTCCAAGTGGCTCTACAAAATTAAGCATGCTGCAGATGGCAGCATCGAGAAGTTCAAGGCAAGGTTTGTGGCAAGAGGGTTCTCCCAGAAAGGAAGTGGACTATGAGGAGACTTTTTCTCCAATCACTAGATACACTTCCATTAGAGCGATTATATCTTTAGCATCATCTATGGGATGGCAGATTCGGAAGGGAGCCGTAAAGCTCCAAGTATATTCCCACGAGATCAGCGGGTAGCTGATATTCGACCAAGCCCTTAGTGAAAGGGAAGTTTGAAGCATTGAGAGACAAACTTGGATTGGTGCAGAATTCCTTCCTCGCTAAGAGGGAGTGTTGAGAAATGTAGCTCGGACAGGAACTTCTTGCACAGGCTTCAGTATGAACGTGCTAGAAGTGGTTCGAGACATTTCTAATTCTATTTTGAATTTCACTTAAGTGATTCTATTTTGAAATTCACTTAAGTGATTTTCTATTTTTAAGTTCACTTAAGTGATTCTATTTTGTAATTCACTTAAGTGATTCTATTTTGATATTCACTTAAGTGATTTTCTATTTTTAACCTTACATCTCAAGATGAGATGAGATCTAATCTTAGGGTTAGAGAGATTAAGGTTACCTTTTTCAAGGATAAAAGGAGAAGATCAAGAGTGTTTTAGATACACAGACAAAGACACAGAAAAGAATGGGAGGAGAACAGATTGCAGAAGGAAAACTACAAGCTTAGGAGGAGAAGAACAGTGATTGCTGGCTAGAAAAGCAGCAAGAGAGCAGAAGTGTTCTGTTGTAGCTGTGGCCTTTTTTATTTGTAATATTTCAGGTTCAGAAATATATTTAACTTCTGCTGTTCACGCTGTTTATTTTTCCAGCCATCTGTGTGACTGTTGCATGTTTGAATAAATTATTCTCAGATCTCAATTATTTTAAAATAACATAGGACAGCAGTTATCTAGGCCTGGAAAATTTACAGTTAGGACAACATTTGTCTATTGTGTGTACAATCATTTGTTTGAGGAATGTGGAAAATCAAAGAGCTCTTTAAATATAATAATTTTGTAGCATAGGTCATGCGCTTGTTCAGGTGCTTTACGCAATTACCATTTTTGGAATCTAAAAGAAGTAATAGTTGGACAGGATATGTGTCTGACATGATATCAAAACAATGTGCCTTCTAAATGTGCAGTGCTTAGAAAGCGTTGCTATGTAGAGGGCATTCCTTTCCAAATAAGTTACCAAAGTTGATAACGTTCCTTACACCACATCATAGGTTTCTAATAATATTACTCTGAATGATAGTTACCAAGTTCATTTGTTGAGTTTATACCGAGTCCTCTATGTGAAGGCAAACAAGGTTGCAGAAAAGGTTGGAAAGCTTTCTGCTGTGTCTCCTCTCTTCTGGAAAGGTTTGTTCAGAGTATTTGTTATTAAATCATAATATAAGCTTCATCGAATGGGAGATCAAAACAACATGCAAACTGAAGTATGTGGGTCAATTGACTTATAACCTTGTACATGTGGAACTGTTTAAAATATATCTGTTCAATCAGTGCACCAAATTGCCCATAAAGAATAAGTTGCAGTCAGTTTTTGTATGTTTAAAAATGAAACTGCTCAATCAGTACACCATTGCCCATAATGAATTACTTGCACTCCTTGTTAATGTTTATGACATAAATGTACTTTCCACTTAGGTATTCCTTAATATCAACATACATAGGATCAACCACATCTAAAATATAAAATAAAGTGTAACTAAGAACAGAATTTTGTGCACTCTGATGGTTTACATAAACTTGACTTTGCCATATAAATTTATTTGGCTAGTCAAGTAACATTAGTGCTCATTTTTTTTTTTCAATTGGTTATATGGGATTTAAATGGGCGCCACCCGTATTACATCATCACCACATAGTGGTATTACAACAAAGCTTAGATATTATCCATGTATCGCTTGACAAGATTTGAACCTTGGTCTCCTCCTTAAATGTTGAGGAATCTAACCCGTTGAGCTAATGCCACTTGATCATTAGTGTTCATTATTATGCATGCAATCGCATCTAGTGTCATTGGCCTGGAGGACTAGGATGGGTGAGCTCATAGGAAATCCTGGTGTTGCACCCTTTTGTCCGTTGAAACTGAGTGCTGGTTTCAGGATAAACAGGGAAACAATGTAATTGTATTTATTGTTGTCTATAAATAAAGTTTGATGTAGTAATTTTCTTAGGTTGCTTGTCAAGTTGCTTCTTGAGTGTTGTATGCAGATGAAATTGACTGGACTATTATTACTTTCATGTCAATTGCATCATAATTGTGACTCAACTTTTATTAGAAAAGCTAATTATATTCCTCATTGCATAAGTACATTAATGTTTTATTATAACTTCTGGCATGTTAATTACTGTTTCCTTTTTAACTAGATGAATGTAACAGAAATTGTAAAATGTACGTGAAAATCTTATTTGATGAGTAAAGTAGGTGGGAAGTTTTGCCTTGTATTGACTGTGGATTGTTTTTCTGGGAGTGCTTATATAATCTAAAAAATGGATTGATGTGCAAGGTCAATGCTGTAGTTTTGATCTTTCAACTTTATTGCGGTGTAGAATAAATCACTTCCAACTATGATTTATTCTTTTTGCTGGTCGAATGCTTCTTTGGTAGTTGAATTGATATTTGCTTTAATTGATATTTAATTGACAATAATTCTAATATTTACATTCTGTTATGACAGGCCTTTGAGTGTAGGCCAACGTGGAGAGGTTTATGAAGTAAATGGGGATAAAATAGCCATCATACTTGACAGTGATGAAATCCCGGTATGGAATGCTTCAAAAGAAGAAAAAGGTTCCGGGCAAGCTGGAAGGCCTTCCCTTTACTTGGTTGATAGTAAGTACATAAGAGTACAATTCTTCCTGTTTGTTTTTAACCCTAATTATTCTTTCATATGTCTGACACGGTTTAATCCACTGTTGCTAGTGCTAAGAAGTTCAGGTTTCAGTAATTTCTTATTTTATGCCTTTTTCATGTGTTTTACATTGTTTCAACTCATTCTTCCTTAATTATTTAGTGTCCATGACTATTATTGCCTGCTTACACTTCCATGGGAGGGGTTTGATTTTGCTTTTGGTGTGTTTACTCCAGTGGTCAACTACATGCTCTTTAATTAATGAAATGATTTTTGGGCTTCTAAATGCTCTAATTTATATGATTTTGGTAGTCGCATTCAGAAGCCACAGGAGATAATTATTGGAACTATCTTTCTATAATTGTACATAGGTTTCTGTTGCAAAATTTTAACGTTACTAATTTACTACTGAATAACTTGATTAGGCTATATTTAATTCATAAATTTGCATTCTGTTTTGGTACAGTTATAATGCATGCTCTGGGTTTAGGTTTTTGGTTTTTCATGCTTGGCATATTGAAATGTCAGTGCACAAATTTCCAATATCCTGAGACATACAGATACTGTCTGCCTCAAAACATTTTAAAAGAAACATTATATTTTATGGGGAAAATGGTTTTTATAATCCAATTTTCTTTACAAATAAGGGGTTGTAAAGTGTGACTTCAAAAAAATTAGAAATCACAATACAACATGCATTTTCCAATTACACAATTTAGAGCTCAACAAGGCCAACCATCATGCTTGTAAGTTTGGTTCTTGTTTCTAAATCAAAATGAATTGCAATGATACCTAAAAATTGAGGCAAAGTCTCAAAATAGAAAACAGGAGCAAGCATGGAGGAAGGATTTGGTAGCGTGTGCTTCGTCCATTTTTTCAATGGGTTTCAAGAGTGTTGCAATATCACTAATATGAAATCATGGCTCTCGGTATCATTGTTGTCAAAATGCTGTAGATCCTAGCTCTTAATAGATGATGCTTAAAGGCGCTGTATTAATCTTTGTTGTGTGTCAATTATCCTTATCATCTACATATATGGCATTGTTGGAATCAAAATCTTATTGTGTTGCTGAACCATTCTAATGCTAATGTGTATATTGATGTTGAGGACGGAAGGCATTATGTGCTGCGTCCAGCTTCTTTGCTCTTGATCCAATTTCAGTTGAAAAACACATGGAAGCTGAACTCTTATCTATATCTATCTTGAGCATTGAATGGATGTGCTTCATTTGGATGAAATTTATTTTCTTAAACGTTATCTAATCTGTGTGGATTTTTTTTAAAATTTTAAAATTATCTGTTCCTTAGTTGAATGTCATATATTTTGTTTTTAAACAAGGAGTTCCCAAAAATCAAGTTCATTTAAATTAACAATTGTGCATAGATTCATATAAGACAGGGTGTTTACCACTTTGGATGAGATATTTCTTTCTTAATATTTTCTAAAATATTATGAAGTATCTAATCTGCATGGATGTATTTCTATGTATTTTAATCATTTATTCGTCCTTCTAATATCATATATTTTATTTTTAAACAATGAGTCCCAAAAAAATAGGGTTACTCAAATTAACATTTGTGCGTAGCTTCTCATAAGACGGTGTTTACCACACTATGTTTTCCCTTGATTTTTCTGTTGTTTGGAATGGTGGTATCAAATCCATAATTGTGCATGTTTTGTCGTACAAAATCAGAGTGTAGGAAGATTGGTGTCCTATCTATAAGATCCGTTTGTTCGTGTTCCTACTTGTCATAGACACTCCAGTCAACCTCAAATGACAAGTGATGCACTTAATGGAATGATTTTAGTTACGTCCATAAGACACAATCTATGGGACCACAGCTATAAAAACTTTAACATATACACATTAGGAAGTTGAAAAGTTAATTGAGTAAGCACTTGAATGTTACAAGAATGGTATGAAATATTATTTCTATGATATTCTTCAGTGATCCCCAGCCAATTGCCAAATTGTTTGGGAGCAGTTTGTTTGGAGGCAACAACAATCCTTCGAGTACTAGATGGACATGGACGGCTGAACATTCAAAAGCAAGCTCAATGCTGATACCTTGGATGGCTGGATTAGAAGATAGAGTTTTATTTTGTAGTTAAAAACAAAGGAGACAATCCACATAACCATGCTGAAGTTTGCATCAATGCCTTGATATGGTGGGACTCATATCTAAAAGTGTGTGAAGATGAGGAGGAACTTGTAGTAAAATTGGTCCAATTCTTGAAAGCTCTTTGTAAAGACTTATATTTTGTCAAGCATTTCTGACAACCAATTTGTTTGTTTCGACCGTTTGATCACACATGTGATGAAATCATTTTCTTGTACCTCTAGACTCTGATTGATGGTGCCTTGAAGTTTTTGCCAAATGGTGTAGTGTGTGGGAGTATTCAAGTCAGGCTAACATATATAAAATGCAACACACTACATTACATTTCCATGCTATATAAATTAAAGACACAATGTAAAGAACTCAAAGGTACATGTAAATTCACGACACTTCAACATTTATTGTTAATGTTCCAATCATTTGCAATACATCATGGTTTGGTAACACATTCAACGTGTAGACAATAAGCATACTACTAACTGAAACCACTAGCTAAAATTGTTATTTGTATCCCTTATTTAATGTTCCGCCAACATAATCCTGAACATCAAGTATATAACCATCTCGTGATGCTTCTGCATGAATCTGATCCATTTCCCACTAAAAGTTTCTAAAAGACCACAATGGACCTTACAAAAACAAAACATTTCATTGCTCTCATTACATTTCTAACAAGTTGATTAAAACTTATCCAACTTTGCCTTTTGATCAAAGATATTCTTCATTTGCCTTTCTATAAATCTCCATCTTCCTCAAACTGCTAAGTTTCTACAATCAACTCCTTTGCCTTCTGAAATTTAAATTCTGCCAAGATGAAATTCAACACCGCTAATGGCTAAAATATTTGCTACCCAACTTCTATATCTATAAATATCTTGTCTATAACAACCTCACAATTTCTTAATACATTTTTTTAGGGTTCTTATCCATTCCCCTAATATTCCAAGATATTATTTTCATTGTTATTTTTTTATTTTATTTGTGGGTTTAGCCCCACTTCTTGTTAGCACTTGTGATATTTGCTTTTGTTTTCCCATATCAATATCCCTCTGGGTTTATTTTTCTCTTTGTTTTTTCTTTTTGGGTCTTCATCTCTTTTTTCCATTCCCAGCAATATTTTCATCTTTATCAATCACTTCAATATTCTCACACTGCTCATAGTAAGACTTATCATCTTTAGGTTTACCTTGTTTTGAAGGATTTGAAGTGCAAGGAATAACCTCAAAAGCACAATCTTCTTTATGTTGCCCTAGAAACCCTAAAGTGCAAGGATTCTCTTCTATAGCAATTACCTTCTTATTCTGCTCTAAAAGACCTAAATTGTTATGGGTTTCCTCTACCCTTATTTCTTTATTATGCAAGGATTCTCTTCTATAGCAATTATCTTCTTATTGCAAGGGATAACATCTTCATCCCTTTCACTCTTATTACTTGAAGAGGATTCTATACTACTTGAGGAAAATGAAGATGATTTACCTGGAATAAACTTGACCTCTTTTGCTGTCTTTGTTTGGATTTCTCTTCACATCTTTTGCATCTTTATTTCCTTTAGATAATTTTAATTCACAGTAAATGTTAAATTTTTGTTCTGTAATTACATGGATACCTCATTTGTTATTGACAGCATCATGCAGCTATAGGAAGTTCCACAATGTATTGTCCAAGCTGAGTTTGACACACATCCTCTTCTTCTTGAGAGCATCTTTAGAATTATTTTTCATCTTTATCACCCTAGATCCATGGTTGACTGCACATCAGGCTGGGAGAGATATGCATAATTAGTACTTTGTTCTTCTGGATGGGTTTTCTTGAGGAGCACCTCCGGACATCATCGGTGCTTGTATTTATTCTTCCATCAGTTGACATCTTTACAGATTGACTACCTTCATTCAGCTTCTCCTTGAATACTCCTACTTGCCTTCTTCCAGAAGAAGGAGCTTAACGAGGCAGTCTGGAATTTTATATATACATAGAGGCAATATATTCAGATCACTTGGATTGCTCTGGCTTAGCCTGTTAGTTTTAATTTAGCCGTTTACACAGAGCATTATTTGAGCATAGCGGATGGCATTATTTTGTTTGCCCTGATCATATCCAAAGACTGTGAACACAGCTTTGGGATTCATTTTGGTTAGGTCAGAGTCAGCTTACATTAATTGTGGGTGGCATGGTTACAAGATGCGGCCTGGTTTGGACTTTTCAGGTTGGATGGCCCTTTTTTTCTTTTGTAATTTGCATTTTTTTAATATATTTATTAATTTTTATTTTTTTATTTTAAGCGAAAAACCCCTTGCGGGGCCGCCTTGGTCTGAGAGACCACGAACAGGGGGTTCTATACCGTCAAAGTCACTCGGGAGTCGCACCCAGCCCTGCCCGCACCAACATTATCAATTGGATTTTGGGTACCCAATTCAGCTTTTTGGTAGGGTGGAGATTTGAACCTGGGACCTCCCTTGGAGGATTGCCCTCTCCTCTCCAACTCACCTACAACACCCGAGTTATATTTATTAAAATTTGAAAAACATGAAATATGGCTCATAATTATAGCTTTTACATTTATAAATTATAAATTATAAATTTTACTTGAAGAATCTGAATTTGTGTGTTTTTTTTTCATATTTATTTTCTAATGAATATTTTGTATGGATACATGTGTGCACACACACATATCCTAACTGAACCGAACATTTTTGGCCTTCCTAATCTCCAATTCAAACCATACCAGGTAACTATTGCAGGTGGAGACAAACAATCTTATTGCTTGAGAGGGTAGGGCATGTCATCTTTGCCGTCTACAAGAAGTGATGATCGAAGAGCACTTCATCTTTAGATAACCTTATTACAAGGTTTGGGGCAGATACCATTGCTTATATAGAGACTTAGGCAGATCACCTGCCACATTTTTCCGCTATGTTGACTAGAGATGCTTGGCTTTGTACCTTTAGGAAGCTGAGGCATCAGTTATTACAGGAAAAAGTGTCTATCATTCGATTAAATACCTCTTTCCTTCACCCTGTCTTTTCCACTGGGAGCAATAAGCACCCTTTTGAGCCTATGGCTCTCGAGGATGATAATTGACAGATCTGTGCATTCTTGCCTGCACATGAGAGCAGCTACAAGGGCTTCAACATCTCCTCCTCGCATGACGAAGGTCAGGAATATGGTTCTTCAATGTTGGGTTTCAGCTTCCTGCACATGAGACCAGCTCCTAGGGCTTCGACACCTCCTCGCATGAGGCGGGTCAAGGATATGGTTATTCAATGCTGGGTTTCAGCTTCGCCTCACTTGTGTAGGAGTTGCAGACAGATGCAGCTTACAAGATTCTTGTCTTCTTTTATCATTCCTTGGGTATGGATGTTAGGAGAAGTTGCAGGGGTCAGACTCACCTGGATTATCTAACTGGGTCTCCTTAGTCCTGGCCACTGTCATGCAAGCATCGTTAAACACATCTGAGTTCTTTTCTACTTCTCTATTTTTTGTGTAGTTTACCCTAGTTTCTTTACTTTACATTAGCTTATTTTCAGATTGGTGTGGTTACTATTGTTGGTTGCAAATCTGCCACTAGGAAAGGATTTAAGTCTTTGCGCCCTAGATTCGCCCAGCAGATTGAAAGGCCGGAAGGAAGGAATGCCTTTTGTGCCAATCTCTGGAGAAGGACGGCTCTTATACTAATCTAATTGATTTTTCAGATAAGGGAACATGAAAGAGATTTTAAATGATTGAAAGAAATGTAAATATCATGCATTTCGGGTGGGAAAGAACAAGCAACACGATTACTAGCTAGTACAGAAACCAACAACAATCAAAACAAGGCATGTAACAGAAACTGTTATTGTAATTCTTTCCTATGTATCCTTTAGTTTCGTATTCCAAATTCAATTAAATGCCAATGCTGTGATCCAGGATTCAGAATGACAGCAATCAGAAAAATAAATGAACATGAAGCAAAAATACTAGCAAAAGGCAAAATAAAAGAAAGAGACAAAAACAGAGCTAAGGATGCTTTTGTATTGGAAGCAAATGTCTGATACAGCAGAACTCTCTAGCAATATGTTCCTCCTCCACCCTTTTACAATGATAATCTACTGCTATATATAGCAGAATTTTCCCCCCAAAATACAAATATGCACGGAATCCAAGAACCGACAAAAGCTGCAAAATCTGCCAGGATTAGCCCTCTGTCGGTCGTAGGTGTACTTGCAATATGGCTCTTCTGAAATCCGTACGGTTTCGGTCAGATATGGTGGGCTGGAAAGTCAGGTCTGGTTAAATGCGGTAGATGTGGTACAGTTTGTCTTTCAATGTCCACCTACCCTGTACTCTGACAACACACTTCCTGTCTCATCCTGACAGGCACGAATCCCGAAATCCGTGCGGCGCTGGAAACTGGGGGTTTTGACCAAAGTCGCAGATGAAAAATGGCGACCCTGGGAGTCGCTCCAGAATGGGGCGAACCCAGGATGCACTTCTCCTTGGAAAATCTGCAATCTGGTCATCTTTCTCATACTTGCTGATGTGGGGGGAGAGACGACGATGGTCGCTGAAAAAAGGCAGCAATGACGGGAGTCGCTCGAAAAATGAGCAACCGACGTCGGTCGCTACCTTGGTGCCTTAGCCAAATTTGCATTTTCTCTCCCGCTGTCGCTGAAAAATGGCAGCGACGCCCGAAATCGCTCCGAAACGGAGCGACCGACGTCATCCTGAGTGCTGCCTTTGACGAAGTCTGCTTGGGCGACAACGAGCGGCAACGGGGATCGCTGGCAAAGTCGAGCGACGATGGGAGTCGCTCCAAAATGGAACGATCGACGTTGGCTCAATTTTCCTTCATTTTTTCATCTCTTGCTCTTGGTCGCCACGAAAGGGGGCGACGACGGGCGTCGCTCGGAAAGGGAGCGACCGACGTCGATCGCTCCAAAATGGAGCGACCGGCGTCGCCACCCAACAGTTAGAAGTTTTTCGCCCTCTTTTGTTGCTCACGGTCGCTTGGAAAAGGGAGCGACGATGGGAGTCGCTCAAAAAATGAGCGATCGACGTCGGTCGCTCCCAAGCCAACACTTAGTCAAATTTTGCAATTTTGCTCTCCTGCTGAGGTTCGCTCCAAAAGTGAGCGACGACGAGCGTCGCCCGAAAGAGGGAGCGACTCCCGGAATCGCTCCAAAACGGAGCGACCAAGGGAATGCCCCAGACTTAGTCATTTTTTGGCCCTTTTTTCAAACTTGCCAGAACTGATGGAATACTTGGAAAACAAAGCATGAAAACAGAAAATGGAAGACATGAAACATAGAAACTGGAAAGAAAGGAGGGAGGGAGGCAGTAACAATTTTACAAATTTTTAGAATCTTTACCCCGTTGCAAAATGTGACAACAACTACATGACATTGTAAACAGCTCTTTTCAATGCGTGCCACTCGCCTACTTTAGTCATCCATTGACATTAATAGAATTATCTTGTCTATTATCTTTTCTATTCTCTCCATTTGTCTCACTTCATTTGACTACTAGATGTTTGTGATTTTAACCCATATTTGGGTCCACCTCTTGAGACTGTGAATTGATGCTGTACTGTTTACTTTAAAATATGGTACTCTAGCTTAGTTTAGTACTCCAATATAACTGTTTTTGTACTACAGTGCAGCATAACACTTACTTCCCTACGAGTACCATTGGCATACTTTGGTCATTTTTGGTTGTTAATAGAATCATCTTATCTCATCTTCATAGAGCTCATTAATGAACAAAATGTTGTCTATAACTCCAATGGTCCTCAGGGCACAACATGAATACATATCTATACATTTACCGCATGAGGCCCATGTATGTTATACCTCGCTTCACGTATTCAGAAAATATCGTGGCTAAAAAACACATTTAAGAAGTATTAATTTTATTGATTGATTTTCTAGACACTAGAAATAACATTTCGATAAGACTATTATATATATAAACATTATGAAACTCAGAGATAAAAAGGTAAAAGTGATTTCGATAAGAATAAAGGTGATTTTTCAGGTCACAGTGAAGCTGATAGATCTGTTGGGTATATGAGACAACCCTATGTGAGCAAGGGAAAATTTATACTTCATCTTTTATTCTTAGTTCAACTATATGCATCTTTAGGTTCCAATCCTTTGACGAAGCTGATTATAAGAGTATTTCTCATATCATCCAGTTCAGATGGGAGCAGGGTCACTAGACAGTGCACCCATAGTTTGTCAGGGTTCTGAACTAGCGATGGACAGAGACATATCATGGACTTCTTCAACTCCGGTACTTCGGCCTCGAATGTTAGGAGAGATTAGTTTTTGGGGGGTTCTTAGAGCTTGCCCCTCCTGGGCTGCTCCCTCTCCCCTCCTCTCTCTCCATTCTTCTTGGCGTGTACTCCTCTCTTTTGGACTGCAGCCCTCCCCCCTCTGCTCTCTCTTTTCTTTTTTCCTTTTCTCTTTGGCCCGGTTGTCGGGTTTTGTCTTGTATTTATCTTAGTTCTTTTCTTTGTTGGGCTTTTCAGCCTGCTAGCTGGCAGTCATTATTGTCCTTCTTATAGTCCCACTGAGGACATTAATAATATTTCATTTCCTTTCATTTCATCTATCTAAACCTGAGGTACGGATACTGATATCGTTAAGGATTATATCCTTTATCAAATAGGTTATGACCGTTGATAAGTGTTTCCTATAGTAATTGGGTGATTATTTTATGCTTCTGTTTTTCTTTTCTACGAGTAATTAAAAAGAAGGGGAAAAAAATCGGTAGAACATGTCAAAGGCTGTGTAAATTTCAGTTTTTGTTTCTGATTTTTGCAACTTGGCAATCATTTAATGATTTTATTATTTAGTTGTGATTATTCTGTCTTTAATTTACCCTATGCTATCAGTTCACATTGGTTAGTTTACCTATGAGGATGTATTTAATGTGGTGATATGTCTTGTTTTCTGGATATAGTTCAAGACATTGAGCATGACTCAGATGCAGAGACAGAAGAGTGCTTTGTTGCAGTTGAAGCACTTCGTGAGGTAAAGACTGAATATATGCATAAATGCTTTCATCTAGGTCTAATTTTTGTGGACATAGTAACGCTCATTTTTTTGCACTCATTGTGGAATTCTTTCTGGAATGAGTGTCAAATAACTGGCTGATCAAATGTACTAATAAGCAGAGTACTATGGTTGATTTTTCTTTGTGATTTCATATGTTGGGTGACTAGCTAATGAGCTTATTTGCATAAATAACAGACAATATTATCACTGGGGCCAGTGATTGTGTATTTCCCCGATTGTTCACAGTGGATAGCAAGGGCTGTTCCAAAGTCGAGAAGAAAAGAGTTTATTAAAAAAGTTGGGGAAATGTTTGACCAAATATCTGGGCCAGTACTTATGATCTGTGGACAAAATATGGCACAAGCAGAGACAAAAGAGAGAGAGAAATTTGTAATGAGTTTTCCTATTATTGCTTTCAAAAAAGGTTTAGTTAGATTATGAGGTAGTAGAGGCTATATTTCTTTCTTGAAGTTCACATACATGAACATCTTGACTTGTAAAACTTGACTATTGTTCTTATCAATATTCATGGTTGTTTTGGCAGACTATGGTGTTGCCTCATCTTGGACGACTTGCCCGATTGGTATTGTACCCTTTGCTATATATCATATGTTCGAATAAAACCTTGTTAACATATAGAATATTAGTTATTTCAGTGGTCATGTTCAGGATCTTCTAGTTTAAGTGGATGTATCTATAAAAAATATTCCTTCTGTTTAAAATTTTGTAGTTGTATCCATTGCCTGAATAACCGTATGATTCTTAAATTTCAGGTTCCTTTCCACATATTGAATTCCTACAAATACTGAAGTATAAAATGCAAGGTTACCAGGTGCGGGGGTGCGGCCCCTGTTAAAAATAGGGTTCGCCGGGCGCGGTTGCGGCCCCTGTTAAAAATAGGGTTCGTCGGGTGCGGGTGCGGCTAGTTTTTAATTAATATATATATATATATATATATTATCAAAAAAATAAAATAAATATGCACATTGCGAAATAATTAAATAAATGATAAATCATACATTGTGAAATAAAATAAATCATTCATACACATTGCAAAATAATAAATATTTAAATATGGCATCATAAAAGCATATTGATATATGATATTTCATATTCATGTAAAAAAATGACAGGATGTCAAGTCATAAAGAGTCAAGAGATAACAATATACTATATAGTAGTGGACATGTACAAAGATAACATCAAATATCTGATATTTGACTCTCATTCGTCATATTCCTCATCATCATCTTCTAGGCCCTCCTCTTGTGGATCTGGTGGTGGTAGATCTAAAAAGCCATCACACCTACTGTCATCTTTGGTGTCATCAGGAATTGCATCCCAACGTGCAAAAGGCCCCTCTGTATAACCCTTGTCCCTACAAGACATGAGTCGAAGAGTACTATGGACATACACGAGGTTCTCTAATTTTTTTAGCCCGTATGGGCTGGGTGTGGCTGGGCCCACCTTAAAAAAAATAATAAAAAAAAAAACGTTTTTTTCCTATGTTAATGCCCAAACTGGTAGGTTTGGTTGGGTGAACCCTGATTGACCACAGGGTCCGGCTTCGCCGAACCCTAAATGACAGGGTTTGGTCAAAGCTGAACCTTGTCAGACAAGGTTCGGATCGGGTTCAGCCCAGCCGTATCCAATTGTGAACCCGTGAACCCGGTGCGGGTGCGGGCACCTAGCCAACTGGGTGCGCGAACCCGGTTACACTGTAGATTGGTCTGGGTAGGTAAGTTAATGGCTTGCAGAGAAAGAACATTACTTTCCAGTGAAGATTTTATAATTCACCTTAAGAAGCCAAATGGAAGTTAATTGCACCACGTAGCATTGTAGGGTAACAAGGTTGATATTCAATAATAAAATAATAGCTATATGAGAATGGTTACATCCTACTGCTTTCAGCATGTGGGAGATTTTGAGGCCAGAATCATCAGAATTTTGCTTGAATTTCAGACACACAAAAAAAGGTACTATTTTTTTGCAAAAGAAAGTCCAAAGTGAAGGAAGAATGTGAGGGCTTTGAGCAGGAGAAATTTATTAATCTTCAGCCAAGAATTGCCAAAATGGTAACAAGTTTCTGTCTTGCTTCTATGTTACAAGCAGCCATAAGATTCAATAGTGTTCTGATCATCATGTTCAGTCTCTCCCTGAGTCTGCAGGTAGTAGTGAATTTACGAGCCAAGTGACCCAAGCTGAGTCATTTTGACCCTTGCCTAGTTTCTTAATGTATGTTTACCGTATTTTATTTATTTATTTTATTTTCGAAGTCATTACCTAGATTTTCTCTGCATGTTGCCCTGAGCTTGAGTGTGGGTCAAAAAACAGGCTTGTTGAGTCTGAGCCAAGTCCGAGTCTTGACACTATGGTTCTGATACCGTGAGACATTTCCAAAAGAATTAGAAAGAAGGACGAGTATTTTATTAAACAAGAGAATGTACACACTCAGTTTCTTTGCATTCATGAAGATATGTGCATAGGAAAAAGTATTTCACAGTTATGAAAATGGCATATGCAAGAATGCTATTTCAAACTCACGAAATGAAATTTCTCAAAAATAATGTACAAAAGAAGGGTAATCCGAACTCACACAGTTGACTCTTAGTGAGAAACATGTAAGTTCCATCTGCATGAGTCCTAATTGTGAAAGAGTTTAGGAAAGGAGTTGCATATCAGTAGATGTTACCTTTAGAGGTGTTAAAAGTGGACTGAGAAAGGTTAGCTTGGTAAGGACACATCAATCAAGGGTCACTAGAAATCAAATAAAATTATACTACTGTCTACCAATGACCAAATAGGTCAATGTTACTTTAGACAATAGCGTGTTACAATAGGCTGTATTATAATTGGGTGAACCATGGGAATACAAACAAGAGTGACTAAATCCAAATAACAAACTGAGAAATCTAAAATCAAAGCCAGAGTGGCTAAAACCGGAAGGTTTAAAGCCAGGCACATTTCAACCACGAGGAAATAATATTATTACTTATCAGTAGCTAAAGCATTATCACATATCGGTATCTGATCAAAGGAAGTAAGACTCAATGTGCTTGAATGTGATCCTACTTGAGGGGCGAATGCAGGATCTGATAATGTGAGGAGTGCCTAGGAATGGTAGACCCTTAGAAACCTCTCCTAGCATCAAAGCCTGATGAGCTGAGTGTGAAAGCTGGTGATGTGAGTATGCTCTTGGATGATATGAAATAACTTTGATGTGAGTTGAAGCAGTGTCTTTGTGTCCTCAACAAGAGTGGGAGTGCTGTGATGATCTGTTGGTAGAATGTAGAGAGGAGTCTTGTCTCAGCTATCAGTCACTAACTGTAGGTGTTGAGTTGCTATCCAAATGCGATTTGTGCCACCAAAGTCTGGAACAAGCCGGATAAAAAAACTTTATTACTCAGTTGGGATTATACTTGAATCAGGGACAAAAGCGACAACCAGGAGGGCAGGGGCTGCAAAATTAGGGGAGGATGGTGATTCAGAACTCGAGTTCTGAGATCTTGAGCTCTGTTGTGCAAAGGAAAAGAATTTAAAGCAATTGTTTGTAAGGATGGTAGACTATGAGTGGCTCTAGCTATTCTCTTATTCTGAGACGCAATTGATGAGAAACAGTCAGATGTATAAGGATGAAAAGGAAAAATCCTTCAGAGAAGAACTATAAATAAAAATAAAAATAAGGAAAAAGGAAAAATATCAAAATAATGTCATTTACATGGTTACACGGCTCACAAAACCATTTATATCTCCTGACACTAGCAAAAATGAATAATAGTATAATATTTGTTGTCAAGGATATAGGAAGTAAACATAGTGTCTGTTGTAATTAAGAAATTTAAGCTACAAAAGGACCATGTATATATCAAATTGTATCTGCTGCATCTTTGCCGTTAACTACCAGTTAATTCTGGAGACACTATAAAAGTGGAGAAAGAATGCTTTAACGAATTGCTCTCTTGTGAAAAGGAATAAATAACATAGTTAAGAAATGTATACAAGGCCAGTTAAACAGGCGAATAAAGGGGGGGGGGGGATTAAGATTAGCCATTGTTGGAGTGTACCATCCAGTGCTTTCATGAAGCTCTATCCGTCATGTTTTAGTTTATTCTCTCCACTGGGAAATGTTTTTAATGGCAGTACTAAAGTTTCTTTAATATCTGGACTTTTCGGCTGTGCTGTCATGCTTCAGGTGATATTTCATAAATTCTACAGTTGCCCGATGAACTAAACTGTGGGATCCTATGTTGGCAGGTGCCAAGAAGCATTAGTGATAGGGAGTTTTATTTTGTTTCGAACTTTCAAATGACCCGATTTTGTGTGCTTGCTGGAAGATTGTAACAGACAGAGGTCCAGATAAGATAATTCTATTAATTTCCACAAATGACCAAAATAGTCCAATGAACTCGCAGGAAATAATATGTTACAATGCACTGTAGCAGCCAAAACAATACTAACAAGACAAACAAAACTAGAAATGAAATGAAATGAAATATTATTAATGTCCTCGGTGGGCCAAAATAAGACCCAAAGGACTATAAGAAGGACAATAATGACTTCCATCTAGTGGGCTAAAATTGGCCCAACAAAGAAAAGAACTAAGATAAATACAAGACGAAACCCGACAACCAGGCCAAAAAGAAAAGGAGAAGAAAAGGGGGACCAAAGGGGGGGAGGGCTGCAGTCCCTAAGAGAGTACACCCAGGAGGGGCAAGCTCTAAGAACCCTTCAAAAACTAATCTCTCCTAACAGACGAGGTTGAAGTATCAGAGTTGAAGAAGTCCATGATATGTCTTTGTCCATCGCTGGTTTGGAACCCTGACAAGCTGTGGGTGTGCTGTCTAGTGACCCTGCTCCTGTCCGAACTGGATGATGTGGTGTGTTTCCGTCTGGAGTCACCTAAGCTGTTAGAGCGGGTGAAGTATGTAGTGATGAGTCGATGTTGAAGAGGGCGAGATCCATCTGGAGAACTTTTATGTCGTCAAAGCTGAGTTATCTCCCTAAGAAAGAGTGCAAGACACCATTGGTCCGACTATCTGAAGAAGGTAGAAACAGATCGAGAGTTGTCCCTGAAAAGGTAGTGGAATCTACCCCAAATCTCATAATAAATGGGACAACAAAAGATAAAGTGATGAAGAGTTTCAACTTCACCCAATGAGCAAAACAAGCAAATCCGCTCCTCCGTCGGAAGATGGTGGTTTGACTCAATCCGAAGTTGGTGAGAACATGCCCTGAGTTGCCCAATAGTGATCCGAAGACTATGCATTGTGTGCTGCTGAAGGTATTGTGGAGGAAATATTCTGCCCTCCTGTATATGTAGGAAGTGCTTATGGTAGAAAGATTGTTTGGGGGAAAGAGGGGCAACAGGAGAGATCCATGTGCATCTGGTGTATTGGAGATTGACATCCTTCCGGATCTCGTGGAGCATCTTCTCCGTACTAAGCCGAGAGGGGGGGAGAACACCTAAAGAATAATGGGGGAGCATGTCTATCCGTATCTAAATGCTGGCCAGGAGGGCAGAAACCTGAAAATACCAGCTCCTCCGGCCTCCCCGAGAACTTGGAGAGAGTTCCATTGAGGAGCGAAGGGCGAGGTAAGGGTACCGCTTGCAATCTGTAGGGGTATCTCCTAATGTACGAATCTTGTGAAGATAACCGATAATCAAGAATATAATCTCAAGATGGAGAGGAGAAGCCCCAAACTCTGCCAAATGTGCCCTTGCAACAAATGAATCGTCGAAGAAAGAGTGTCTGGACTCGTTCAACCTGTGACCACTCAGTCGGGCCAAAGACTAGGACCCCAAACCACTGACCCATAAGTAATAGTTGGCTTGACCAAGGTGTCAAAGAGTAAATAAAGGAAACTAGTATAAAGTAAAATTAAATTACCTTACAACGCCAGGTCTCAGCATCCAAGGCTGTGCCTTGCAAGTGTCAAACTCTAAGAATTGCAACCAGCAGCAAAGAAGTGGAGGTACCAGGAACCAACAAGAAGAGCCTAAATGGATCTAAAGCACCAAATTTAGCTAGTAATGGAGTGCAAAGTAAAATGGGAGTTGTCTTCTTTACCAGCCATCCTGAAAGAGGAACAGGATCTAATGATGTTTCCAGGAGAACGGTCAGGACTAAGGGAGACTGATGGGGTAATCCTGGGAGGGTGTAAAGTTTGACCCCTCAAAACTCCCTTAACATCCATGGCTGAGGAACCAGTTGAAGAAGCTAAGAAGCTAGTAAGATGTGTCTGTTTGTGCCTGCTGGGAAAGGGAGGAGTGGCTGATACCTGGAGAGCCACAATCCCATCCAAGTGCATGCCAGAATAAGGTGCCCGAGCTCTAGTTGCAAATATTGTATGTGGAGAACAACTCAAATATCTGAGATTATCTTTCTCCCAAGCTGTAGCCTTAGAACAAACTCACGACATTCCCCCTTTCCCCACTTCTTCCCCTCTCCCCCTTCCCTTCCGCCTGTTGTTTCACAGCCATACAGGATATTCATTTCATAGTTACTGCAGCCATCTGCATCCAGGGACTCCCTTCGTATTTCCTTATTCTTATTGTCCTACTCAGCCAGTGGATATAGAGTGTTCAAGGCATTAAATATATTCCAAACATCATGCCACTGTTACTGCGTTGGATTTGAGGAAGTATTGCCTTTCTTAATTATCTGGAGTAAGAACTAAGAAGTCTATTGTCATCAGAGGACAGTTGTGGAACAGTTTGACTTTGGATACTGATATTTATGTGCTAGAGTTTGTAGCTGGTTCACATGTCCCTCTCCACAGAGTTGTCTTATTTTGGTAGGGGAAAAATGTGACATGATGAAAAAGCCTTCATAGTATAGAGAAGCTGTATAAAAATAAATGCTCTAAAAATTAAAGAAAAATAAAACCACCATAGAAAATAGAAGATCAAAAGTTAGTAGATAAGATAAGATCATTCTATTAATGTCCACAGATGGCCAAAGTAGGCAAATGGGACTCATTGAAAAGAGTTGTTACAAATTACAATGCATTGTAGTAGCCACAAAGTACTATGAAAATAAGCTAAACTAGAGTGACAAAGAAATGTGAGCATGTATTGAAAAATGATTGATTTCAAAAATAGAATTGCAAGAGCTTTGGACCAGCCACTTTCTGGATGCTGGGGAAAGCTTTAAGAGACTTCATGTTTTACTTATGCGAGTGACCTTGTAAAGCGACCTCTAGTTATAATTCCTGATTGTTTTGAAAGCATCTGTTTTAACATGACCATGGATTTTCTTTCAGGTTTGTTTTAATTGAAGTCATAATTCTGTAAATTTTCATAGGTAAACTTTTTGGTGGAAAAAATGGTGTTTCCAAGAATTTAAGCATGGTTAGAATTAATAGTCATTAGCAATATCAATATTATTGCACTTGCAAGAGTGTTGCCATCTTGTAGGTGAAGCCATAGACAATTTGCCAGAAACTGGAAATACAGGGATATGTGTGTATTCTGTCAAATATGTTTCACATTAGGATCAAAACGACTGTTAAAGACCATGCTTATTGTGAATATAGCAGAAGTGTTGGATTTAGTTTGATATATTGTTATTTGTGTCTCTGTGTGTCTTTGTGAGATGGAAGTCCTCTTCATGCATGGAATATGCATACATGTGTGTATTCTGTCAAATATGTTTCACGTTAGGATCAAAATGACTTAAAAAGACAATGTTTAAGGTGAATATAAAAGAAATATTGGATTAAGTTTGATACATTGTTATTTGTGTTTCTTTGTGTCTTCATGAGATGGAAGTCCTCTTGGTGCATGGAATATGCATATACAGGAATGTAGTTGAGTGTTATTGGAAATTGAGATTTTCACCAAGTGCAAGACAAAGTTCATCAACTGTGAATTGAGTAGCTCATAATTTGCTTCTAGTTACAGCAGACATTTGAAGGGGCAATCATGTTTCTTATCGACGATGTCTGTTATTTTACTACCTTAAAGGTTGGATAGTATATCTTTGTATTCTGGTGTTTGCAGGCTTCCCAACAATCTTCCCTTTGCTTCTAACAAATAAATAAAAATGTTCCATGACTTATTACTTTTCATAATTATGACCCTATCAGTTAGGGATTTTTTATTGTTTTATCTTGTTTGTATGGGTATACCTTTATTGCTTCCTTCCTTCCTGAGGCCACCAAGGTGCTTAATTGAGAAGTTATGGGGAGTCTAAAATAAGCTTTCTAGGTTAAGTTCTTGATGAAGTGCCTGCATAGAATTTTTAGCCATGAGTTATATTTCTTTCCTTTTGTGGGATAGTGATAGAGTATGTCCCAGAGCTGTGATGATTATTTTATCTATTAAAATATGATTGTGGGCGTGTGCAGCCGATACCCTTGAAACATCTCACTGAAGGCTTGAAGGCGGGGAAAGTATCAAAAAATTACGATTTCTACAAACTCTTTGTCAATGTTGTCAACATTCATCCTCCAAAGGTATCACGGATCTGTGAGTGTGTGTTGATGTGTATATGCTCATTTCTATCCATGTATACACTTTTTGATGTTATTAATGTCTTTCTTATAGATATAATTGATAAGTAAACATAGAGAAAGCTCTAACTAGGGCTCAATTAATGTTCATTTTTAAAAGTAATTTAACCTTCTCATGCTAGTTGATTGTTTTTATATTTTTCTACATTTTGCATTCGATTTTGTTTGTCCTTTAATTGCATCTGATCCCTCGGCTGTTGTGGCTTTGTGCAAGCATTGATACAATTAATCTTGATATCTTTGAACATTGTTAAAAAATGTTGAAGATATGTAGTACATGGTATTATTTTGTTGGTTTTTGATGTTTCGGTTTTCATGAACAATTGTTTGAAAATGTCTTTGTTGAATTTGTCTGCATTGGAAATTCTACATTTCCTTCCCTCGTCTGCTACGAGGTTAGTAAATTTTATTGGGATGAATTTTTTTTAGTTTCTTTCTAGTTCAAGATTGAGAGTGGAAGTGTAAATTCAACAGATCATATTTGTGTCTTCCTTCTAGTTCATGATTGAGAGATTAGTTTCTGGGGGGTTCTTGGAGCTTGCCCCTCCTGGGTTGCTCCCTCCCCCCTCCTTCTCTCTCTCCGTTCTTCTTGGCGTGCACTCCTCTCTTTTGGACTGCAGCCCTCCCCCCTCTGCTCTCCCTTTTCTTTTCCCTTTCTCTTTGGCCCGGTTGTCGGGTTTCGTCTTGTATTTATCTTAGTTCTTTTCTTTGTTGGGCTTTTTAGCTTGCTAGCTGGCAGTCATTATTGTCCTTCTTATAGTCCCTTGGGTCTTATTTTGGCCTGGACAATAATAATATTTCATTTCATTTCTGTGTGTGCACACTTGCTATAAGTAGTGATGCCTGTTGGTAGATCCTTCTTGCAAGTAGTGCTCACTTGTGAGTCGTATCTAGATTACCTTCTTAAAGACTTAAAGGAATCAAATATCAATAGAATTTTTTTTTTATAAATAATTTTTTTTTTGAAATAATGTGCTTCTTTTAGCCCTTTTCCAATGTATCTTTCTTAAGACTGAGTGAATTTGGGCATAATAAAAGTTGAAGGAAAGACAACAGGTTATGAATAAGCTCATCTGCTATCCTCTATAGCTTGGCTATATGAAATAAGTCGCTTGTTTTCCTAAACTTTCAACTTTTGATTGAGAGCATAGTTGCAACTTTTACATTCCTCTTCTCTAGGGGAAAGAGAAACAGCTAGCTTTAGTTTATGAGGCCTGGCAAGTTCAGAAGTTTTGAGGGAGAAAAGAGCTCAAGACAGGAAGTAGACTGCAAGACTATGATTAATATTTATAATTATTTGCTTTCAGAGATCACTTATAGGTGGAGTGATTTCCACGTTTGGGAGTTATTCTCTAGCCATTCTTGAAATCCATCCCCTTAGTGTTTCCACACCTAAAACAGAGCGTACTATCTTTTAAACAGATGCCTAGAAAGATGCACCTAGTCTGGGGAAGATAAAAAGATGCTACCGGTCTGGGGAAGATAAAATTTGATGAGCAGTCTGAAAATGAATTCGGGACATGACAATTTACAGGACAGTCAATGAGAAGGAGGCACATCATGTGGAATGGAAAGCAATAGTTACAGCAGCCAGGACACCTCCAGCAAATGTACCTGCAGCAAGAACCTCCCATTATCCTAGTTTCATCTAACACCACCATAATTATTTCTAATGTTTCTATCCCCACAATTTAGGCCATGGGGCTAATACGTTTTCAATACAACAGACTCTTGGTACCATGAAACGGTATCTAGAAAAAAGAGCAGTGCCTTACAGCCTTACCCTTATCAGCTTGGAAGAAGGGGATGGAGTGGAGGAAGAATTAATAAAATAGGCACTTGAAGTAGTAGCCAATGTAGTGGCAAAAATTGCTGTTGTAGAGTGAAGTGCTTATTGTTATGTTCCACAGGGATGTCTTCCCTTCACTTGATACTTATGGGTGCTCATCTCTTTGTTCCTTCCTATGGGGATGTCTTCCCCTCATTTGCCTATATGGGACAATGCTTTTCTTAGCCATGGAATCTCAGATTTAGTTCTTGTTGCTCATGTAGTCTCCCAAAATGTACAAATTTCATTATTTTTGCTGAAACGTCTCAGTTGATGCATTATTTTTAGTAGGAACTATGCATATAAACTTTATAATTTTTATTGTTATTTTATGTTTTTAGTTTTGTACAGCCATCCTCTTTATTGTCTTTTCATTTATTTATTTTATTGTATATTAAGGATTTGAGGAGAACCTCCAAAGCTAAGTTGCATGGAAATGGATACAATATCTAATACGAAGACGGTGTCAGTTAAGGATACGACAAACTTTCAAGACCCCCTAATATGGGTATGGCATTATAAAAGCCATATATATATTTTATATATTAAAAGTAAAACACATAATATATAATGCAAAAGTGTGTACACAAATATATATCTATATCTAATCTATCTATCTATATATATATATATATATATATATATATTTCTTTTTAATTTGGTTATATGGGATTTGAATATGTCCCACCTGTATTACATTGTGACCACATAGTGGTAGTACAACTGCTTGACAATTATGCATGTATCACTCAACATGTTTGAAACTTAGGTCTCCTCTTTGAAAGTTGAGGAATTTAGCCAGTTGAACTCATGCCATGTGATACACAAATATAAGTTTTATATAGGATATTTTCATTAATTAAGAAGACAATTGTCATTGTCTTTAAAATTTAAAATTTATTTTTTAAACATTGTGTAATCTTCTTTTAATCTCATGTCATGGATACAACTCTAGATGTGTCTAGGCCATATCTGGATGTACTAGATATGGACAAAGTAGGGGCATGTTTTCAGATACATCTGGATACGGCACCCATGCATTTGGATATGTGTGGATATGGTACCCATGTATTCAGATACGTTTGGATATAGGATGTGAGAAGTATCATATTGGTATCCATATCTGATATGCAGATATGGGTGTCTGAGTTGGAGGATCGCTGGAGAGGGTAACTCTGCGAGTCCAAAGGTCTCTTTTCACATCCTCACATTCCTCTTTAAGAGGGATCTTGGTTGAACATAGGTTTATTGCAAACTATGGAATACTGTAATGTCTCCTCTGTTGCCAGAAATTTGAAATTTTCTGCTAGAATGAAAGAAGACCAGGATTCTTACCCTGTTAGAATTGAAGTCATAAGCTTAATAATATGATGCTGCCACAAAGTTTGAGAAACTTGTGGGAGATGAAATCACATATTATAAACTTAATACACTGTGGAAACATAGGTTCAAATTAGAGCAGGCTGCCATATCAGCAAAAGAAAAGAAAAATTCTCTGTTATAACAATTGGAAAATGCTAATGCCCAGTGTCACTAGGTTTTTGAAGATATCAAGCACTGTAAAAACCTCCAGGTACTTGATATTAGCAAACAAAAGTCCACAACTGACCAAAGTAGGTCAATGAGACTGGAGAAGTATCTTTGGTTATAATAGCATAGCGTTGAAGAGCCAAAATAGATTTCCAAGGTTAGAAATGCATATAAAATTTAGTATTATGCAGTTTCACAAGATTCGGCCAATTCTATCAAACATGTCCAAATTTTGGCGACTTTCTACTTAAGGCTAACAAATTTGACAAGCATATTTGAACAAACAACAAATAATAAAAAATCATATATAACACCTAAACTTTTCCCATTTCTGTCTTTCATTCCATCATCTACTTGATTGCATTATATATCTATAAAAAGTAAAAGTTGAAACAGAATAAGTGAAGAAAAAATTAAAATACAGGGCAAAATGATTTCAGGGCAACTCATTCATAGAGCCATTTGCAAGTTATTGCCATTTTTATATAAAATGTGAAGTTCTTTGTAGATTTTTATATTTATTTTAGATATTTACATTGATGAAACTATTTATTTTAGTTCCCCCCAGATTTTTATCCTTATTGAATGTGAACCCAAACCTGGGCTTGGTAACTTAGGTATCATGTGATATAATTACATCTCGTATATAGTTAATAGTACACCTTTAGTATGGGTGTTATATAATGAAGGATCAAATGGCGATGGGGTCCTCCATTATTTGGACGGATATATCTATAGTCAATATACACGAGGGGATCGTATGTTCATGGGGTCCTCCATTATTTGGACGGAAATATCTATAGTTAATATACAAAAGGGGATCATATATCCATGGGGTCCACTATTGAGAGGATGGAGATACTTATAATTAATAATCAATTGTGTGTAAAAACTCATCAATGATCATGGTGTGTAAGTCAATGCAGGTATTGAGGATGTCAGGAAGTGAACAGTCTAGGCTAGATGACCAGACTAGATCTTTGAGATGTAGAGATGAATCCTTCCTATCAGACCGTCTGCATGACTGATGCTGAGAGGTAGGTCAGCTCTTTAATATGTGTGAAGATCCCCTTCTAGCTGCACCACCAGGAAGGTGTTGCCCCATGGATCTAGCACCATTAGTGATGGTCGTTGGATTGTCTAGTAGGTGTTTAGTGCCCTTGCCAGTGGAAGAGAAAGTAAGGAGGCATTCAATCTAGTGGTCTAGTTGGGACTGCGAGTAGTGTATGGCCTGACATTTGAGCAGGATTGTTTCCTGAAACAGAGCCAAACATGTCTGTTTAGGGCAATGGAAGAAGATTGATAGTGACTTAGCTGACTTCCTCTACAGTCAACAGTTCCTCACATTGATCTTGTAGTTCATGGGGCATCTCATTATAAATTGTTTATCGGTCTCTATTGCTTGTATAGAGACTCAGGTGGATCACTCGTCACTTTTCTCAGCTATCCCCACCAAAGATGCTTGGCAATATAGTTAATCATTATTATTTTTGACTTTGTATGCGCTGGGGAGATGGATTTCTGCTGTGTCGAGGTGGATTTCTGCTGCGCTCGGGAGGGGGATTTCTGCTGCGCTTGGGAGGTGGATTTTTGTTTCGCTGTGTGTTCAGGAGAGGCTTTCTACTGCGCTCGGGAGGTGGATTTTTGCTGCACTCGAGGGATTTTTGCTGTGCTCGAGAGGTGGTTTTCTGCTGTGCTGAGGTGGTTTTCTGTTGCGATCGAGGCGGATTTTTGTTGCGCTTGGGGGATTTCTGCTGCGCTCGGGAGGGGATTTTTGCTGCATTCGGGGTGGATTTCTGCTGCGCTTGAGGGGGGATTTCTGCTGCGCTCGAGGTGGATTTTTGCTGCGTCGGGAGGTGGATTTCTGCTGCGTTGAGGTGGATTACTGCTGTGCTCGGGAGGTGGATTTCTGCTGCGTTGAGGGGGATTTTTGTTGTGTCGGGAGGTGGATTTTTGTTGCGCTGAGGTGGATTTTTGTGTGCCCTAGTGCAGCCCCGACCATGCCCTAGCATGTCCTAGTTGTCCTAATTGCGAATCGTTTAGCAGCTCGGTGTTCTTGGTGTTATGGGGATACTTGAAGGAGGAATGGAGGAGACACGGGCTTCTCCTCTTAAATCTGTCCAATGCCTTCACACAACAGTTTCATATGAGCGTTTGTCTAAATAGATTAATTCTCTCAAGAAACAACTAGACACGCAAGCTATTATTATACTCTCCTTGCAAGACCAAGTGAAAGACAACAACCGCATTATCACAGATCTCCAAATTAAACTTCTATTTCAGCAAGCCATCATTACTCAATTGCAGACTGCACATACCGAACAACCTCCTCAGAGTTTTGTGAATTTACACTCTAAAGTTTAAAAAATTTGAGATGAACAGGATGTTCTTGCTGAGCAAGAACGTCTCAAGGAAGCGTCGACTGCACAAAGCCAAAAATTAGCCGACCAACAATCTTGGGTTCAGGTTGTATATGGAAAGAAGAACCCTCCCCCGCATAGTTGAGTTGGTTGTCCAGGATAAAATTGAAGAAGAAAGGATCCGTAAGGCAAAAGCGCTCAAACTCAGGGTTCGTGGGGTGCCCAAACTGATCCGCTTCAAGCTAAAAATGCCTTCATTCACAACACTCTTGAGTTAACAGAAGTTATTCTCGAGAGAGCATGGTTCTCTCCTTACTCCACATTGGTCATACGCTTGAAAAATGCGGAAGAGCGTATGAAGGCATTGAGGGCCAAACGGAAATTATTTACTCTTCAGGACAAGATCTACCTTGATGGGGACCTTATGCGACTCCAGGTTGAAGAATTGAAGAAAGCCAGGGAACAAGTAGCTGTAGCCAGGAAAGCCAACAAATGAGCAGTTGCCTAACAAATGACTCCATCGGAACAGAAGGGGGGTGGCATATAAACTAGCTATAGCTTGCTGGAACTGTAATGGTATGATGTGGTCTGCCCCAGGGTCCCTTCTTGATGTGATTGGCAGACATGACATCATTCTTATCTGTGGGACACGAGAGTCTTGAGCGGGCCCTTCCATTTGTCTGTGGTTACTTTTGGTGGTCCAGTTGTCGGCAACTCACTCGACTCTCTGGGGGGTTCGAGGATCAAGAGGTGTTGCTGCTCTTATCATGGATAGGCTCTAGGGTTCGGTATCCTTGGTTTCGAATGACCCCCACTCCAGGTTTTTATGAATGAAAATCCATCGTCACCCACCTCTTTTGGATATCTACATTGCCACTTGTTACTTTCCCCCCATCACGTCCAATTTTGCTATCCACACGAACAGGGACCCTTTCAAGGATCTCTACGAGAACATTACTAGATACTCGACTTCATGCGAGATACTTTTGCTGGGATATTTCAATGCTCGGAGCGGACCTATGCAAGTTTCTCTTCATGACCTTACAACCGATGAGATGCAAACTCAAGAATTGGATCTTGAGGACCTTGATTTCACTCGAACCTCCAGCGACACACAGGTGACTGCTATCGGTAAGCATCTTATTAAGTTGGGTGAATACAATAGGCTAGTTCTTCTCAATGGTATATCTTGTTTTCTGGATTCTAGTGGGTTTACTTACTTTCCTCATAGTGGTGGAGCCAATGCTGTCGACTATGCTATTTCCTCTACCACCTTGATTCCATTCATTTCCCGATTCAACGTCTCTGATCACCCTCCCCATATCGATCATTCAGTTCTTCCTCTTACGTTATCCACTGTTTCGTTTCTGTTACTCCCCCTCCTCCCTCCCCATCAGCCCCTCGAGTCATTATAGACTTTGATTATTATTATTCCTTTACCTACATGGACCAGTTGTGTTAGGTTCTCCCCAGGGTGTCTTCTCTTCCCGATGTTTCCAATTGTTCTGCTTGCTTGGTCCAAACTATTTGGAAGGCTGCTTTGGACTCGTACCCCCACACTATTCGTCCTCCCCCTAGTCCTCGTTCCCTTGGTCATTGCCTCATGAACATCTAGTATGATGCGGAATGTAAGTCTACCCATCGAAGGTTGAAATATGTCATTCGGAATCCTGCCTAGCTCTATACCTCTCACAAAGACTACAGGATGCTTCTTTGAAAGAAACAAAGTCTCTTCCTCTCTCGGCATCGACTTGATCTTATCCACTCCCTTCAGTAGTCTCCTAAATCCTTCTGGCGCCTTCTCCTCCCCTGTGATTGGATTACTCATGGGATCGATCTTTCCTCTTGGACCATTCATGCCTCTTCCCTCTATACCATCCTAAATCCTCCTATTACTGTTCCCTCGCCCCCCTCTTCGTGCCACTTCTTTTCTACTGGTCTTGTCAGGCAGGTTATCTGAAAATTCTGTACGAGCAAAGCAGTAGATTCGGATGGGTTACATGAAGAATTTTTGAAGCATGGTATTAACCCTCTTGTTGGGCCCATCACTGATTTTTTTAATCTCTCTGTCTGTTCTGGGTTTCCTGATTCCTGGACTCAACATATCATTCACCCCATTCATAAGGTAGGTGATCCCCATGAACCCAATAACTACAGGACTATCATGATTGGGCATATCTTTACCAAGCTCTATGCCACAACATTGGAAGTGCTTCTCTCTCGAAAGTTGGAGGAGGGGGGTTTCAGGGCTCTTGGCCAAGTTGGGTTTTGGCAAGATCACCAGACCACAAATCACATTCTAGTCCTTAGAGCTATTATTGAGGAGGCGCGTTCTAGGTCTTCGAAGGTTTATTGTTTCTTTGTAGACTTCAAGAAAGCTTTCGACACAGTGCCTCGGCATTTACATCTTGAGAGGCTTCGGTCGGTTGGCATCTTTGGGAAAATTTTGACAACGATTACACGGTTATATAAGATTGTGAAAGGTCGGTTTCGCTCCCCTCAAGGGCTATCAACTAGTATTCTTAGCACCATAGGAGTAAAACAGAGATGCCCCCTTTCCCCGACACTTTTTGGGATCTATATCGACGAGCTTGAGACTTTTATTAGGGAGAACGCTCACCCAGAGGATGGTTGCCTTCTTCACCATGTGCTGATTTCTATTCTCCTCTTTGCTGATGATGTTGCTCTTTTGGCCTCATACCTTGAGGGGCTTCAACGTCTTCTGAACACTCTTGCCGCTTTTTGTGGCTTGAGACAGTTGACGATGAATCTTTCTAAGACCAAGTTTATGGTATTCAATACTACCAAAGAGGCTCTATCCCATCTCCACTTCCTTTTCCAGGGTCAGGAGGTCGAAATCACCACCACTTATGTGTATTTGGGGGTTCTTTTCATTGGTCCCACTTTTGGTATGAAACCCGCCGCCCAGGTCCGGGTGTGTAAGGGGTATGTAGCTCTGTATTTGCTAGAGAGGAATTGCTTCAAAGCACATTTTCAAGATATACTTGTGAAGATGAGGGTCTTTGACGCCTTGGTCAAGCCAACTATTACTTATGGGTCAATGGTTTGGGGTCCTAGTCTTGGCCCGATTGAGTGGTCACGTGTTGAACGAGTCCAAACACTCTTTCTTCGACGATTCATTCGTTGCAAGGGCACAATCCCCCGTTCTATTATTTTTGCATAGTTTGGGGCTTCTCCTCTCTAGCTTGAGATTATCTTCTTGATTATCGGTTATCTTCACAGGATCCGTACATTCGGAGATACCCTTGAGGGTTGCAGGCAAATACCCTTACCTCGCCCTTTGCTCCTTGATGGAACTCTCTCCGAGTTCTCGGGGAGGTTGGAGGAACTGGAATTTTCAGGTTTCTGCTCTCTTGGCCAACATTCAGATACAGATAGACAGGCTCCCCTCTTATTCTTTGGGGGTTCTCCCCCCTCTCGGTTTAGTAAGGAGAAGATGCTCCACGAGATTCGAAAGGATGTTAGTCTCCAGTACACCAAATGCACACGGATCTCTCTTGTTGCCCCTCTTTCCCCCAAGTTGTCTTTCTACCATGAGCACTTCTTACAGATTTAGGAGGGCAAAATAGTTTCTCCACAATACCTTCAACAACACACAATGTATGGTCTTCAGATCACTATTGGGCAACTCAGCGTGTGTTCTCAGCAACTTCGGATTGAGTCAGAACACCATCTTTCGATGGAGGAGCGGATTTGCTTGTTTTCATCCTTGGGTGAAGTTGATACCCTTCATCACTTTATTTTTTGTTGTCCCATTTATTATGAAATCTGAGGTAGGTTCCATTGCCTTTTTAGGGTCAATTCGCGATCTGTTTCTACCTTCTTCAGATACCTGGACCAACGTCTTCTTGCACTCCTTAGGGAGATAACTTAGCTTCGACAACATAAAAGTTCTCCAGATGGATCTCGCCCTCTTAAACATCGGCTCATCACTACGTACTTCACCCGCTCTAACGACTTAGGTGACTTCGGACGGAAACGCCACACATCATCTAGGTCGGACAAAAGCAGGGTCACTAGACAACTCACCCACAACTTTTCAGGGTTTCGAACCAGCGATGGATAGAGACATATCATGGACTTCTTCAACTTTGATACTTCAACCTCGTCTGTTAGAAGAGATTAGTTTTTGAAGGGTTCTTAGAGCTTGCCCCTCCTGGGTTGCTTCTTCTTGGGTTGCTCCCTCCCCCCTCCTCTCTTTCCGTTCTTCTTAGCGTGTATATAAAAGCTAAGTTACCGGTTCGTTTTGGGTTTGGGTTCGGTTTCAAAGAACTCGATATGCCGGTATGGCAAATATTTTTTTTGTCTTGGGTTTGTTTTGGGTTTGGTCGTACAAAAATTAATAAAAATCATATATTAATTTATTAAATCAACATTTTCATTTACTAAATCAACATTAAGCATTTCACATTGGTACAAACACTATCACAAATTGGATGCCAACATTTCTAATGAATCACATCAACATTATCACATATTGAAACAATGAAATATCAAATATTTATTATTTTAATATTCCTCTTCAATGTCTAAATTGAAAGCATCAACATCAATATGTGATTCATTAGAACCACAAACAGTAGTAGTAACACTAGCACTCCCACTCCCACTAGCACTTGCACCAGCACCACTCAGTTGGCTTGGTGAAGCCAAAGCCTCTGTGTCAAGTTATAAATGATGGGAGTGGGAAGCATCTAATTCAACATCTTCTGCCCTAACATCCCAATGCTTTGTTGGCCCTTCCTTGTAGTTTGATTGCATATGCGATAAAAGGTGCAAGTTGGAATGCACATAGACCAACTCCTCAACCTTCTTTGCTGCTAGCTTGTTGCGCTTCTGCGAGTGGATAAAGGAGTATGTACTCCAATTCCGCTTGGATGAAGACGAACTCGCAACCTATTAAGAAAATCACAAGGGAAATTTTTTTAAAACCAATGCAAAATAAAAAATTGAAGAGTTCAAAATTTAGAAAATATAAATATAAATTTTAAAATTTAAAATCAGACCTGTGATAATATTTTGATTGCAAGAGATTGCAAGGTTGGGGTTGTTTGCCCATGCAAATACCACCACATATGGGCATCCTTCTTTTATTTGTCACGACAAGCGCTAAGGCTATGTCCTGTAGAGGAAATGAGGTCTGCGAATTCAACTAAAACTATGTCCTCAATCTCAGGAACGGGAAAGAGCCTTTTGAATGCTGCCTTGTACCCTTTACTAACTTCAATATCTTTTTATGGTGCCACTCTACTGGGAAAAGAAAGGATTTCACTGCTATAAAATATGGGTCTCAATGCGAAGGCAAGGAGATGCAATGGAGTCGTTATTTTGTTCCACCGCTCAATTAGAAATGACTGCACTTGTTTGAAAAATGTCTCATGAGGATCTTGCTCTTTTGCATTGATGATGGCTTTGATCTTCTGAATCATTGAGTCAATCCCATCATATATCTCTCCTAAACATGGCTGATCCATGTCTAGGAATTGGATCATGCTTATGATAGGCTCAGTGCAACTGAGCAAGTAATCAACACGATCCCACCAATCATCGTTGAGGATCAACATATTTATTTTTAGTGCCCTCTCAGTGCTTGACTGCTGCCATATACTCCAAAGGTTACTAATAACCATATTTTGCAATGCCTCTCGCACTTCCACAAGTCGCCTCAAGACGATTGTGTGCGAGGCAAATCGAGTCTCAACAACCTAGTAAAATAAAAAAAATGTTAAACAACAAAACAAAAATGTTTTCAAAATTTACAACAAACTAAACTGAAACATAATCATACAAAATTGTTACCTTTAACACCTCCAATTTTGAGAATTGTCTGAAGATAGCTTGCGACATGTGATGGTTTGTCACAAACATTTGAATATCTTCAGCCTCAGTATAAATTTCTTTTATGCATTCAATTTGATTCCCCAACTTTTGCAGCATTAAGTTGAGTGGATGGACAACACAAGTTGTCCAAAATTTATGCTCGTACCTCGCCTCCACCAACATCCTTGTTGCTTTATAGTTTTTGGCATTGTCCATTATGAATTGGACAATGTTTTGAGAGCCCACTGATTGGATTGCTTCATTCAAAATTTTAGCAATGAATTGGGCATCTTTCACTTGGCCTTCACAATCAACTGCTCTCAAAAACATTGCCCCCTTGGGGCTTATTGCAATGAAATTTATCAAAGGACTATTTTTTGCCTCTTTCCATCCATCAGAAACGATGGACAACCTTGTTTCAACCCATGAATCTCTGACAAGCTGCAATGAATAGTCTACAATTTTTCTTTTTCTTTTGTTAACAAAGTGGTGCGCACCTTCTCATAACCTGGGCCTTGGTACCCTTTCGGAGCCTCATTGATGGCTTTCACCATAACTTGCCAATATGGTGATCTAACCACATTGAAAGACAAGTCGTTCGCATACACACAACGTGCAATCCTCTGATCTGCAATGTCCCTAGACTCATTTTGGAATGTCTTTTCCAACGGTCCTTTTGTTCTTTTCCGTGAAAGAAAAGAATCCTCTTCATGTGTGGAAGGTGTGGTTGAAAATGGATGGGGTGCAACCACAAATGGGCTACCAGCAGGAGGTGGGACAATAGGTGGCTTCTTTGATCGAGATCCTTTCTTTGCCAAAGGATGACCCGATTGTAAGGCAGCTAAAGCATCTGCATCTTCTTGTTCTTTTATGTATTCCGTAATCACAGATGTTGGCACTGGTGCATCTTTTGACCTTGGGCAAGCTCTGATGCCTTGGCCAGGAATTGCACACAAATGAGCTTTCACTCGGCTGTATGAGCTGCTATATCGGACATTGCAAGTATTACAAACCCATACGTAGCCCCCACCCCCTGGAAGTTGCTCTAACATAGTGACATATTTCCATAGTGGGGCTTTTGGATCAATTCTAAATCGGGGCTTGCCTATAGAGCTTTCACTTGTTGCCATTCTAATTTATAATCTGTAGGTGAAAACTGAAAGTTTAAAAATTTGTCCTTTACTTGATGAACTTTGAACTTGAAATAAACAGTAGGAGCTAAAAAATTAAAATGGCAACAAGCTGTGACTATGAGGAAAAAAATTAACGTAATTTCAGCTAAATTTTAGAATGAATGTAATTTCACAAATTCACAGATATATACAACCCTAAATTTTAAAATGAATTTAAAGTTTAGGTATAAACTTTTTGTTTTTTCTTGCTGTCCTCTGTTTTTAGACTCTGTGTGTATGCTTCAGATTGTCATATGTTTTAATACAATAGTTATTCATATGTCATAATAAACTCGGAGTTTGATTTAGTTATTCCCATTTCTAAGCTTTAATTAAAAAAAATTGAAAAAGGTTTTTTATTTTATTTAAATTTTAAAATTTAGTATAATCTTATCTAATATTAAAATATTAAAATACAAAGACTAAAAGTAAAAATATTAAAATATTATTACTAAAATATTCACACCAAACACCAAACTTATTTTTTTAATGAAAATATTCAAGTGCAAGGTTGTTTTTTTTTTTGGTAGGTAGAAAATATTTTATTGCTTTACGGGTTAAAGGGTCCCCTCTCTGTTACATAAGTAGCAAAATAAGACAACTGAAGCCAACTTTGGCAGCAGACATACAAAAAAGTAACCAAACCAAATACATTACTATCTTAACTAGACCTAAGCCCTTCGAAGTCAAAGGAACTGGACCAACATAGTAACTAAAAACAAAAAACCACGCAGCCCTGCTGCCATAGTACCATTTTCCCATATTATTGGGATTCCTTGTTCTTTCCCTGCTTTGTGGTATCATCGGGAGTCAGAAGAGTTTTGATCAGGTTCGGGAATCCTCTGAGCTCGTCCATTGCATTGGCCAACATGGCTCAACCTTCCCTGTAAACGTTGGCGGCCATTTGCAAATGGTTCACTACTTCGCTGGCTCTTTTAAGAGTTAAAGAACGCAGCTGGTCCTTAGCGCTGTTGATGGGCAGAGCCTCATCATCGCTGATAATCTCTGTGTCCAGTTGTTGATCACTGGTCTGGGGAGTCTTTAGCCTTTTGGATTTCCTGCGCATCTGAGGTTTTTTATTTTAATTTTAAAATTTAGTATAATCTTATCTAATATTAAAATAAAATACAAAGACTAAAAATATTAAAATATTATTACTACAATATCTCACACTAAACTCCAAACTTATTTTTGTAATAAAAACAATTTTTATAGGCCCAGAGATCTAGTGCTCAACTGTCGTCATCGTTGTCTTAGAGCTTCGATATCTAAAGACTAAACTCTATTTTTAGTCTTTAATATTAAAAAACAAATTTAGTTATATTTCTTCACGAATTGATGTATCACAATTGATTTAATTATATAATTACAAAGTTAGTAAGTTTATATATTTAATAAGCCATTATATTAATTAATTAATATATTAACTTAGTAAGTTTCTAGTTATTTTAATGTTCATAGTTTATTTTAATATATTAACGTATATTTTTAAAATATTAAAAATTAAAAATATTAAAATTGTTATTTAATATTTAACTAAACAAGAAAATTTAAAATATTAATATCAACAATTAACTTGAGTTTTCATCTTAACAGTTGGCTGCTGGACTCATGGAAAGAGGTAAAACAAACTAAGAGAACATGGAAAAAGTCAATTACTGAAGCGATTGAGATTAATGTAAATTGGTTAATTCGAAGTAAAGATTAAATTGTGTTACTGTTACGAAGATGTTTAAATTGTTTAATATATTAACTAAACAAGAAAAATTTAATAAATTATAGTAATATATAATACGGAACACCCCTATATTTTTTTTATTACAAAGGAGAGTTGGTTACAGCCTAAATACAAAATAATATTATAATATAACATGGTTATAGAAAATATATAACACCTTATCTTTTTTGTTGATTATATATAACACTATCTTAACACGGTTAAAGAAAATACGAAATAATTTATAATGTTATAATATTTATCTAAGATTCTAAACCACGGTTTGTCGGGGGAGTAGATAAAAATTTATTTAAAAAAAAATAGAATTTACATGAGGCCCGTGAAGTGTGAAGTGCTACGTGTCGGAGATAGTGTCCGAGGATGGTGAGGAGATAAACACGATTTAATTCAAGGATGTGAGAAAAATGTTGTGGTTTTTCTAAATGTTTAAAGTTGTGGTTTTCCTATATATTAACAGTGAAAGTTGTGTTTTCCTACGTTCGTTTCAGACTGGTCTTGCGTATAGAGATGAAGCTGCTAAACATACCTCACCCGTGCGGCAATCTGCGAGCAACTAAGGTTTGCGACACTTTGACAACTACGGTTTGGAGGAAAGCCTGCTACGGTTTGGAGGAGAGCCTTCTGCAATTTTGAAGCACACTTTGCCAGCTAGGGTTTGGAAGAGCCTTCTGCGATTTTGAAGAACGCTTTGACGACTAGGGTTTGGAGGAGCCTTCTGCAAGCACGCTTTGACAACTAGGGTTTGGTCTTTGAGGAATGGTTTATTAGCTAAGTAGTCTTGAATAAATGAGTATAGTATATGTCTTTTAATTCTCGGAACGATGCCACTTGCAACGGAGTAGGTGGGCTTTTACAATCGCAACAGGACAACTAGGGTTTGGTCTTTGAGGAATGGTTTATTAGCTAAGTAATCTTGAATAAATGAGTATAGTATGTCTTTTAATTCTCGGAACGATGTGACTTGCAACAGAGTAGGTGGGCTTTTACAATGCAAGTTATTATTAAATTTTTAATTTTAATTTTCTCGAGCGTATTTGGGCTTCTCGGACAGGACCCTGGATGGACCCACAGACGTATCGGGACCGTAATCGTACCAGGATCCAGGGGTCCTAGGGGGCGAACTGGTAACATAGCATAAAAGTTCTCCAAATGGATCTCACCCTCCTCAACATTGGCTTATCACAACATACTTCACCAACTCCGACAGACTAGGTGACTTCAATCGAAATTGCCCCATATCATCCAGTTTGGATAGAATTAGGGTCACTAAACAGCGCACCAACAGTTTGTCACGGTTTCGAACTAGCAATGGGCAAAAACATATCATGGAATTCTTTAACTTCGGTACTTTGACCTCTCCTAATAGGAGAGATTAGTTTCTTGAGGGTTCTCGGAGCTTGCCCCCCCCAGGGCTGCTTCCTCCCCCCTCCACTCTCTCCGTTCTTGGCGTGCACCCCTCTCTGTTGGATTGCAGACCTCCCCCCCTCTGATCTCCCTTTTCTTTTTTTTTTCCTTTTCTCTTTGGCCCGTTTGTCGGGTTTCATCTTGTATTTATCTTAGTTCTTTTCTTTGTTGGGCTTTTTAGCCTTCTAGCTAGCAGTTATTATTGTCCTTCTTATGGCCCCTTGGGTCTTATTTTGGTCCACCGCGGACATTAATAATATTTCATTTCATTTCATTTCTATACCTTAGGGAAGCTATTACTCTTCGACATCATTTATTGATGGGGAGACTGATTACTACTAGACTAATTACCTCATTTTTTCCATTGCCTTTTCAGGGACAACTCTCAATATGTTTCTACCTTCTTCGGATACCCGGACAACGATGTCTCGCACTCTTTCTTAGGGAGATAAGTCAGCTTCAATGACATAAAAGTTCTCCTCCAGATGGATCTCACCCTCCTCAACATCGGCTCATCACAACATACTTCACTAGCTCTGACGGACTAGGTGACTCCGGACGAAAACACCCCACATCATCCAGTTCGGATGGAAGTAGGGTCACTAGATAGCGCACCCACAGTTTTTTAGGGTTCCGAACTAGCACTGGTCAGAGATATCATGGACTTCTTCAGCTCCACTTCTTCAGCTCCAGTACTTCGGCCTCGACTAGTAGGAGAGATTAGTTTTTGGGGGGCTCTTGGAGCTTGCCCCTCATGGGCTACTCCCTCCCTCCTCCTTCCTCTCCGTTCTTCTTTGTGTACACTCCTCTCTTTTGGACCGCAGTCCTCCCCCTTTTGCTCTCCCTTTTCTTTTCCCTTTCTCTTTGGCTCGATTGTCGGGTTTCATCCTGTATTTATCTTAGTTCTTTTCTTTGTTGGGCTTTTTAGCCTGCTAGCTAGCAGTCATTATTGTCCTTCTTATAGTCCCTTGGGTCTTATTTTGGCCCACCGTGGACATTAATTATATTTCATTTCATTTCCATCTATGCAGTCAAGAGTAATAAAAGTTCATTTGAAGCTACAATTCTCCAAAATGTTAACAACAGACTTGTGCCCCCTTGTCTGCATACCAGAGATTCTCGTAGAGCTTGAGTTCTTTCTTCTTGCTTGTGGGAGGACAGGATGACAATTTTCTGGTGTTGGGTTTTGGCCACTCCTCACTTATTGAGGGGTTATAGACAGATGCAACTTACCAATTTCTTGATCTCTTCTATTGGTTCCATTACCATGGATGCTAGAAGAGTCTTGAGGAATCAAACTCCATGTCCTCCTAAGATTATCCTACTAGGTCCTCTTAGTCCTGACCATTCTCCCGGTAGTATCATTAAATCTTGTGTTAGCCCTTTTGGGATAGTGACAACGACGATTGTACTTCTCCTTTACATTTCACTATAGATTAATGTTGGCACTTGTATCCATTGGAGCTCCTTTCTATCTCTGTTGTAACTCGATTTATAGCTCTCTCTAAATGATTACTTTTAGCATGTTAGGGTTTGTGCATTTTGGGTAACCGTTGAGGCTTTAATTTTATGCCATACGACTGTTCCACTTCAGTGTAGTTTATGCTAGATTATTACTCTAGTTTAGCTTTTTTGGTAGTGCTTTTTGGTTAGTACAGTACATTGTAACAACTCTTTTCAATGAGTCCCATTGGCCTACTTTGGCCATTTGTGATTAATAGAATTATCTTATCTTATCTACGCCTTGCATGGAGTATAGGTGACGAATCCTGTCCCCGTTTGGATTATAGTGGTCACCATCTATTTGTAGTTGCAAAAAAGCTAAAATGAACTCCAGCCCTCTTTTCTCCATGCATAGCAAGGGGCACCTTCACTTGACCATCTTCCACATGTATGGAGCCACAACAAAACAAACAACTTCTTAGGCATTGGATGTTAGATCAAATGAGCATCATATCACAGGACATAGCCCCAAAGGCACAACTACACCCCTACTTCATACATAAGAAGACTTCATGTTAGTTTTGAGAAGTTATCAAAAAGAGGGATCAAGCACCTTTTTACTTCTATTTATATGACTTATATTTCATTTCAAATATCTTCTGCAATATTCTATCATCTTCTTTTTAGGCAATGTGGAATGTATCTATGCTCTTATGGTGATCATTATACCCTTTGCTGTTACAAACATTGTCCCTAGTGCAGGTGTACAAAATGCAGGATATTGCATATTAATGAACAATAAGTGAATGACGGTGAAAGCCCTAGCTAATTGCACAAGTTGATTATTCTTGGGTACAACACAGTGATCTCAGATTGTACAGCTACAGCTTTCTGGAATTTTGGGCGCAATAATCTATAAACAGTGTCATTAGATATCTAAGTAGAATTATTTGGATATATGTGGGTTCTGTCTTGCATTTGTTCTTAGTCTAGGACACTCCACCATATATATCATCAGATCTTGCATTGGTTTTTCATTGACTGATGATGATAATGATATCTGTTTTTAGTCTACTCAGTACTCTGATATTAGGTATGGCCAGACTTGGCCTCTAGCCATGATCTTCAACAACTACCGTCTTATTTGGCACCAAGTATCTCTAATATCTTATTTGTACTTTTTCCTATATTTGTACTTGCTATTTTACTAAACGATGTTATAAGTTGTAGTATATGATATTGTATGTGTCAATATGGTTCACTTGCCACTTTGACTCTTTTTGTGAATTTTTGTAATTTTTATCATGTTATTGTGACTTTGGGATAATTTCATTTTTAATTAGATGTTCTTTTGAGCCCTATTGATATGCTTAGGCCATTTATTGACGTTAATGTGATAACTTCTATTTTGCCCATCTGTGAAAACTGCTTTCTACATTAAATGTTTTGTTTATTATATCTAAATAGTTTTGTTTTATTAACATTATTGGATGTTTTAAAGAGGATAGCTAACTTAATGTACCTCTTCATAAATCAAACACAAGGATGATTAATACGAGATCTGTGTGTGCCTACAGGATGAGGAGATGCTTAAGACATTCAACAAACAGCTAGAGGAAGATAGAAGAATTATAATTTCTCGGAGCAATCTGAGTGAGTTACAAAAGGTCAGCACTTTGTAAATGTTTTGCTTTTTCTTTGTTGATGAATAAATAGCACCACCAGTATTTGGTATTGCTTCTTTGTATCCTTAAATTGAAATGTCTTATTCAATAACCTATCTATGTATTTTTTGTTTGTATTAATCTACATGGTAGTGATTAATGAAATATTTTTTATTTGTCCATGGCTGACTCTATTGAGTCTAGGCTATGGAAATGGAAAGAGAAAAAGAGATTACATGAATAAGCTTCTTCATTTTTCTGGAGCTCAGCTGTAATTCAAAATCATATTGGAAATTTCTTTTACTTAATAAAAGCTCTGGATCTGTTCGGACCAATCTGGATTGTCAAACAAGTCCGGTTTGATTCTGATTTTTGTCAGTCTGACCTGATTTTTTAACTATGGTCACCACTTGGAAGCCATTCTTGACAGCTACTCCTAGTGCCACCTTTTCCAACAAATTTTATAAAGTCCCTGCATTCTTTACCTTGCAGGAACCATCAACCTCTTGGATAGAATACTGCAGCATTTTCAGAGCCACATTCTCTTTTGTTCTTTAACTAGCTCCTGAATATTTCTAATGATCTCCTCCAGCAAGGGTGCATTGAGATCTTGAGGAGTTGCTGCGTTGAATCTGCACTAGCAACGGTTGAGGCTTCACCATTGTCTTCCACTGTGGGCTTTTCGCTATATTGAATGTTATACCAAAAATTAATATCAATTATCATAGTGCCATGGTGCTTCTTTCCATTCCAAGTAGTACCTTTGAATGAAAGGTTGCCAACCAGGCATGTTGCATGGAATAAAGAAGCCATGTGGTTTTGATTGACTTGATCTAATCTCTGCTGTCGAATAATGCCTAATCTGTGGGCCGGTGGAAGTCTTTATCTCATTTGTTGGGGAATTCATGATGTCTACAACTGTTTCTGTTTCTTCTTTCCTTTCTGTCTTTTCCTCATAGCTAAAAAGAAGGGCTTTAATCCTTTAATTTATTATCGTCAACATGCATGGACTCTCAATTGGTATCAGAGCAAATTCTTGTCGTGGCTCTTTCTAACTCGACAATCTGACCAGGTCAACCCGGGGACGATTCTTGAGGTGACCCGAGGCAGGCCTGGTCGATTGGAGGTCTGAGCGCATATGGCCGACACCGGAAGGTTGAGTCTTGACATCTGATCTAAGCCAGATTAGACTGATATCGGAGATGAGATCTGACCTTTGCATCGTGAAGACCTTGGAAATCTACACTAGGCTTGACCGATTGAATGTTGGACTCTCGAAAGTGGACACAGCGCAGACTGTGCTCTGGGCAAGGCCAACGTGGCCCAATCCGACGAACAGTTTTACTATGACAAGTGGCTAGATCGGATAGTTCTATTGTGACAAGCAGCCAGATCGAGCACCGTCGCTACGGACAGCGACAACAACATCGCTGACCTGAAGCTCGGCAACAGGGTTACTTGGCTATGGAGAGGTGATTTGGAGCATCTGCCAACTACGTGAATGATTGTCTCGTGACGTGGCAATCCTAGAACCATGGTACACGTAGAACAACCCTAGTCGGGTGAACCTATGCGATGCATAGAACAAACCTAGTCCGGTGAACCTGTGCGATGGATGCGGATCTGACCTGGCGAATGACGTTACTACCTGGCAGCCTATGATGGATGCTGACTCAGATGCGCTACTGTGACGTGACCAGGTCCTAACACTACCTAGGTGGCATGGATGACTCATTCCGACTCCGACGCGATGCACTGGTGAGAGACGTTAGACAAATCCTGCCCTACACGTGGACCTGACGGCGGTTGGGAACGTGGATATGTTCGCAAAGATGGGCCAAAAGAAGGGTCAGACTTGGGGCGACCACCAACTGGTGGTCATAAAGCCAATGAAGGTTTTTTTCTTTTATACGCTGCAAGAGCTTTCGGCCTGTCCCATGAGGGACTACAGGTGTCGTTTTGCTGTTTTGAATCTCCTCCCTTCGTCGGATAACACTCAGCGTTCATGACGGCGATCAAAGTAGTTGGGGAGGATTGACTTTCAACAGTTATTTTACAGTTGCCGATGTAGCAGATAGCTCAGGTGAAGTGGCGTGATTTATCACAGCATGATTACACTCTTCACTTGGAGAGGGCGTTCTCCTTGAGTGCCAATCATTGCAGCAAATACAGCCAGCACTTGTAGACGCTTGGAGATCAGACGATCTCGATTTGTAGGCACTGTGCAAAGTTTCGTTGATCCGATCCGAGTGATGTTGGAATGTTTGTGTCGATACCGCTGTAGCGTGATCTGAAAAACGGTGCAGAGATTTCATTACCGTCGCTCAGATTTTGCAAAAGCTTCAAGCGGGGCCCAGTATTGCTCACATGATGATTGCAACTTGAATACACCGTTGAGAAAAGTCATCAATAGTGATTCACAGGATGTTAAGAGGCCAACTTTGTTACACGGAAGTAAAACGAGCTTGGATTCAATTGATCATCGCAGTAGAAATTGTAGACAACGAATACTGCCCCGATGAAGTCTGCACTTGACTAACAGACCTGTTGATCGTCAGAACGGAGCATACGATCGCCGCAGAGAGAAGACGGCCACGGTGACCAATTGCAGGCAAGATTCTTCGAGCGGGGGATATTTTCTTGTTTTTTTTTTCTGCAAGGCGATTGACGCATCCCTACGTGTGTTCCAGTATAGAACTTTATTCGAAACCCTTGTTGCAGCCAAAGTCCCAACCAATGCAGTAGGATAAATTTTTGCTCTAAAGGCGCATGATTGCATAACAGCACGAGCGCCAAAGGACTATTCACGATCGCTGTGTTTGTTTAGCCGCACTATGCCAGGTTTTAGCTGATCGGAGCAGGCACTAGAGCATCGAACTGTGCTGCGGATTTGCAGCCAAAAAGACGGATTTTTTTTGTTTAAATTGCAGACCACGAAGGAAGATTACAGATTCATGAAGCAGTACTAGATCTAAGGATATCTGCTCAAGACGCAACCCTCAACGGTGAAATTGCACCATATTGAGGCAATAGTGGCGGTGAAAGTGATCGATCACAACCGCCACATTGATCTGTCGTGCAAGGAGTAGCGTCGCAGGACGAGACGCGCCGCGCAACTCGTGAATGCCGAAGCAGGATAAATAAGGGAAGTTCTCCTTATATTGTCAACCAGCTTACTAGCTGGTGTGGCTTCTCCCTGGGAGCTAAGGCGCCACCCCGCTTGAGATCGTGGGTTCCATTCCTGCTTGCGCCTAACAACATAGCCATGTATGCAGAATTGATTGTGCCAAAATTTGATGGAGATGATTATGCTTATTGGAGCATAATAATGCAGACTGCATTATTTGCAAAAGGATTATGGGACACCATTATTGAAGGATATGAAGAACCAACAAATTGGAGTAGCCTTGAAGGAGAGGAGAGAAGGCTAAAGAAGGAGGAACAACACACCAATTGTATGGCACTCATGACATTGAGAAGAGGTATAACACAAAATGTTTTTCCTCTTATTAAGCATTGTAGATCAGCATTTGATGTTTGGCAAATGTTGAAAGAAAGTTTTGATAATGTTGAGAATGAGTTAAGTGAAAATCTAGAAGATTGTGAAGGAGATGTTTTTGAAAATCCACAAGATTATGCATTCACTTGTGATGATTTTGTGAACAAGAGAGATCAGCCCTTGTTTTTTGAAGATGTTTCTTTGCAGAAAGAAGAGATTTATAAAGTCTATGAGGAACATTTGAGAAGAAGAGGTATTTATGATTCCAAAGGAAGAGGAGGCCAGAGGGGTTTTGCTTCTTGTAGAAACTTTGTGAGTTATGCAGATGAAGAGGAGTGCATAGTTGTTCTAGAGGTTTTTTATGAAGCACTTGACGAGTGCATTGTTGAGATTGAGGGGAAGATTGAATCTCCAAGAACTGTTGTTCCAGATTTGTGCTTCATGGAGGAGGCACCTATAGTTTTTGCAAATGTTTATCTTGCCCATATTGATGAGGTTCTTAATGTTTTTGATCTTCTCCTGAATAAAAATGATTGTATTGTTACTACTAATGCAAATCAGTTTGTTATTGGAGATTTTGATGGAGTTACAGGTTGTGAAGAGTCTTTACAAGGAGACGAGGCCTATGTTGGAAATCTTGCCTATGTTGGAGTTCCTCCAAAGGGGGAGATAAGTGCAAAATCTGAGCAAGACTTTGAAGATGAAGGAAGAGAAACACTCACATTGGAGTGTTCCTTGCTAGAAGAACACCAAGATGAGATGGTGTATGATGGAGAATGTCTCACACATGAAGAGTGCATTATTGAGAATGCACCTAATATTCTCATGGATGAGCATATTGAAGAAAATGGGCTCAACCAAGATTATTGGCATGATGATGAAAACGTAATGTTCATGGAAGACCATTGGCTTGAAGACCATTCACCTGGAATGGAAAGCGCAAATGAAGATCTCCTAGCAGGAGAAGATAAAATTATTCCTCTACAGGGGGAGGAAAATGATAAAAATGAAGAGGAGATTGATTCACAAATTGAATGGGATGTTGATCTCCATGATATTGCTGACAAAGAGGAGATGCAAACTATAATTTGCATGCTCAATAGCGATCACTCATCAAGAGTAACAAATAGAGATGCTTCTTGTCCATCAGCCCAAGAAGTTTGTGTGAAGAGAGATCTTGTGAATCTCCAAGAAGAATATGATTTGTGTGAAGAAAATAGCACAAATGATTATCTCATTTGGGAGGTGGAAAGTGAGAGAGCCAATGAGATAGAAACCAAAAATGAAAATGAGATTGCTGATTTTCTTGTTGTAATGGCCAAGGAAACATCACTCATAAATGACGATCACTCACTTGGAGTGTCTACATTAAAGGAAAAGAGTTGTCTTGAAAAGGCAACAATGTATGATTGTTTGAATGAATGGTGTTTCAACACACCAACATGGATTGAACAAAGGAAGAGAACTCTTGGTGAAGAGTTCATGGTTGTTTTTGAAGCAACATACAATGAAGGAGATATGCCACAAAATAGCTTTATGGGGAGCACCAAATCTAATCACATTGGAGGTAATGTTTTTGTGATTAATGATTTGTTTTTTGTGAACAGGTATTTGAAGAAAGGAGGAGAATGTCTTAAAAAGGCATTATTGAGAGATGATTGTCTTGTAGAAATGAAATGAAATGAAATATTATTAATGTCCGCGGTGGGCCAAAATTAGACCCAAGGGACTATAAGAAGTACAATAATGACTGCCAGCTAGCAGGCTAAAAAGCCCAACAAAGAAAAGAACTAAGAAAAATACAAGATCAAACCCGACAAACGGACGAAAGAGAAAGGGAAAAGAAAAGAAAAGAGAGAGCAGAGGGGGGAGGGCTGCAGTCCAACAGAGAGAAGTGCATGCCAAGAAGAACGAAGAGAGAGAAGGAGGGGGGAGGGAGCAACCCAGGAGGGGCAAGCTTCGAGAATCCCCCAAAAACTAATCTCTCCTAACAATCGAGGCCGAAGTACCGGAGTTGAAGAAGTCCATGATATGTCTCTGCCCATTGCTAGTTCAATCAAACCCGACAAACGGGCCAAAGAGAAAGGGAAAAGAAAAGAAAAGGGAGATTAGAGGGTGAGAGGGCTGCAGTCCAACAGAGAGAAGTGCATGCAAAGAAGAACGGAGAGAGAGGAGAGGGGAGGGAGCAGCCCAGGAGGGGCAAGCTCCGAGAATCCCCCAAAAACGAATCTCTCCTAACAGTCGAGGCCGAAATACCGGAGCTGAAGAAGTCCATGATATGTCTCTGCCCATTGCTAGTTCGACAGAGAGAAGTGCATGCCAAGAAGAACGGAGAGAGAGAAGGAGGGGGGAGGGAGCAGCCCAGGAGGGGCAAGCTCCGAGAATCCCCCAAAAACTAGTCTCTACTAAGAAAGATTAAGTTCTTTCATTGGATGAAGTTCTTTCATTTGCAAAGAACATGGATAGCATGGTGATGAAAAACATGGATATGTGTTGGCTGTATTTTGTGTTTAAAATTCCTTGGAAGGAATCATGTAAAGCCATAGTAAAGAGTGAAACATTGTGTGAGGAGCAACAATTTGTTGTTGCATTTTTAACTAGCTATTGCATAGCTATATTTTGTTTGAAGTTCTGTGTAGAGGTATGTGAAATTGTAATATGGCAAAACCATCTACATAAGATGATGCATTGTACAAATAGCTATATTTTGTTTGAAGATCTGTGTAGAGGTATGTGAAATTGTAATATGGCAAAACCATCTACATAAGATGATGCATTGTACATACTCGGGAGGAGTATTAGGAACTGAAATATGGTTTGAAGACCATAGAATGAATGGTGACAGAAATGTGCTAGATTGGTTTGTGAGAACCAATACTTGTGGCATTATGTGAATGCCATAATTCGAAGGAGCCTTTGATGAAGGGGGAGCAGCTCATCAAAATAAGGCACTCAGTTACTTGCAGGAAGGAGCAACATCAAAGATGAAGGAGTGCCCAAGACATCATTTTGCATCTTGTGATTTTTTCGTGATAGATTGGAGGAAACGTAAGCGATTGTGTTTCTTCCAACTTAGTGATGCTTAAGAACTCTTGGAATGAGTTCCTTTCGCATCAAGGGGGAGAATGTTGGAATATTCAACATTATCCTAAAGTTTAGTATTTATTAATAAGTTTATTTTGGATAGTCAAAGTTGTTAGGTTCATGCTATTTACGTAGCATCTAGATTATTTGAATATTGTCAATAATTTTGGGATTATCATCCCAACACAATTGTAGCAGTTTTTGTTTTCTCCAAAGCTCTATAAGAGCATGTAATTTCGTTTTAATAATAGGTCAATTTGATGATTGACTCTCATAGTAACCAAAAAGTACTATGAAAATAAGATAGAGTAGAGTAAATAATCTAGTGTAAACTACACTAGAGTGGAATAACCTGACATAAAATTATAGCCTCTAGGTTTACACAAAATGGATAAACCCTAACATGTTAAAAGTAATGATGAAGAGAGAGCTAGAAGTCAAGGTCAAACAGAGATAGAATGGAGCTCTTAGTCCTGGCCATTCTTCTTGAGGCATCATTAGATTTTTTCTAACTAGGGCCTCTTTGTCCTGTCTATTCTCCTAGGAGCATTATTAGATCCTTTGTTGGCCCTTTTGGGATGGTGATGACGACTACTATGCTTCTACTTTGCATGGAGTTAGACCCCTCGAGACTCTTCTAGCATCCATGGCCGTGGTACCAATAGAAGAGCATAGAAAACTGGTAAGCTGTGTCTATCTACAACTCCCTGGTATGTGAGGGTGGGTGAAACTCGACGCTGGAGAACTGCAGTCATGTTCTGTATTCTTAGTAGATACTGTTTTTGGAGTACAAAGTTGCAAGCATGTGATGGAAAAAAGCAGCAGAAGAAAAGAAAAATGGAAAAAGGAGGAAAAAAATAAAAATTAAAAACTATAAGAGAAAATAAAGCTTTAACACTTTAGCATTTTACTGAAATGAAAAATTAAATCTTTTTTTTTTTCAATGAGTTTACACAGGATTTTATAATGGGTCTTGGTCCCCTCGTACTGAGTGGGGGGGTTTGAACCTTGGACCTCTCAAAGAGAGGCCAACGCCCTTACCACTGCAGTGTTAGGAGGTGAAGTCAATATCTAGATCTCCAATGTTCTTCAGAAGAGAGGTGCATGGTGGTGCAGCTTATGGAGAGGAAACAAACAGTTTTCTGGAATCCTCCTTTGGGAGAGGAAATGAACTGTTTTTTGAAGTCTTCCTTTGGAAGACGAAACGAACAATTTTTTGGAGTCTTCCTTTGGAAGAGGAAACAAACAATTTGTTTTTTCTATAAAAGGGGAATGACCCCTTGCATGTAAAAGTTGATTGAAAGTAAAAAGTTTGCCGAAATCAATAAAAGATCAAGCTGCCATTGCCCCGTGGTTTTTCCTGCACATTGCATGTTTTCCACGTAAAATATGAGTTACTGTTTTTTTGCGTTATTGTGTTTTCTGCTTGCACGTAATTTTTTATATTTTTTCTAATATCTGGTATCAGAGCCTAGGGTTTTGTGCGAGTTGGAGCTACAACAATGATTGGAAGTGTAACCAAGTTTGATGGCAGGAACTTCGCCCTATGGAAGATGAAGGTGGAGGATTTGTTGGTTCAAAATGACCAAGCCCTAGCCTTGAAAGGGGTCGCGACTAAACCAAGTAGCATGAAAGATGAGGAGTGGGCAATGCTGGACAAGAAGGCGGTTTCTACAATCCGTCTATGCCTAGCAGACTCCGTCTTGTTCAATGTTGTTGAAGAGAAGACAACGGAAGCCATTTGGAAGAAGCTTGAAAAGTTGTATGAGACAAAATCCACAACAAATAAGGTTTTTATGAAAAAACAACTTTATAGCCTAAGGATGAAGGAGGGTTCATTTGTGGCAAATCACTTGAATGAGTTTAATACCCTTATCAGTAAATTAGTTTCAGTTAATGTGAAGATGGAGGATGAGGACAGAGCTATCATCCTACGTTGTTCCCTCCTGGAGACTTGGGATCATTTGGTGATGATCATCAACAATGCATCATCGGGAACTCTAAAATTTGATGATGTGGTAGCCGCTTTGTTGGCAGAAGAGTTGAGGCGAAAAACGTCTCTAGAACCCTCAACCAATGAAGCCCTTGCTGTGAGAGGTCGATCTTTCGAGAGGATTCAACAAGGTAGATCACAGTCCAGATCTAAGTCTAAAGGACGCAAGCTAAAAGGGAAGTGTTGGCATTGTGGGAAGCCAGGACAGTTAAAGGACTGTTGGCAACTAAAAAAGGAAAAAAATGGTGAAAAGCAAGGCTAGTACAATAAATTCAGGAGAGAGAACAATATGTGAAGCTTTCTGTATCAGCAACAACAAATTTGTTTTATATGCTTGGGTTTTGGACTCGAGTGCATCTTTCCACACGTCTCCTCATAGAGACTGGTTTGAAAAATACTAGCCATTTAGTGGTGGGATGGTCTACGTGGGTGATGATCACCCTTTAGAAATTGTGGGAAGAGGGGACATAAGGATTAGGCTGGACGATGGTAGAGAAAGGATGTTATGTGATGTACGACATGTGCCTGATTTGCGGAAGAATTTTCTCTCAATCAAGATGATGAATAAGCTAGGGTATTCTATCACTTGCGGTATCAACTACTGCAAAATTACTAGAGGAGCCCTTGTAGTAGCAAAAGGAGAATCTTATGGAACCCTATATCGTTTATGCAGTGATACGGTGACAAACGATGCTTCAACAACAACTTCAAGTCAGGATGCAGTAATGTTATAGCATCATCGCCTAGGACATATGAGTGAAAAAGGTCTGAAAATTCCGCATGACAGGTATGCTTTTTGGGATTAAGTCTTGTAATTTAGACTTGTGTGAGCATTGTATTTTTGGCAAACAAAAGAGGTTTGGTTTACCGCAAGCCCTGGTAAGAGTTCTAATTTTCTGCAACTTATACATTTTGATATTTTTGGAACAGTCTCCATTCAGTCCTTAAATTGTGCTATCTATTTTCTAACATTTATAGATGATTATTCTAGAAGAGTGTGGGTTTATTTTCTAAAGAAGTCGGAAGCTTTGTAGAAATTTAAAGAGTTCAAAGCTCGAGTAGAGAAAAGTTTGGGCAAGCCTGTTTTATGTCTTAGGTCAGATAATGGGGGTGAATATTGCTCCAAGGAATTTGATAAATTTTGTACGCAGGAAGGAATTAAGCACCAAAAGATTGTACCATATACTCCACAACAAAATGGTGTGGCTGAGCAGATGAATTGCACAATCATGGAATGTGCAAGAAGCATGCTCAGCGCATCCATGGTGGATAAAAGGTTATGGGCAGAGGCTGTTATACAATTGTTTACCTCATTAATAGTTCATCTACAACTGCGTTGGATGGACAGATTCCAGAGGAGGTTTGCTGTGGTAAGCCAATTGATTACTCTCATTTGCGTACCTTTGGATGTGATGCATTTGCCCATGTGCCTAAAGAAAAAAGGTCCAAACTTGACCCAAAGTCTAGCAAATGTGTTTTTCTCGGCTATGGAGATACAGTAAAGGGGTATAGACTATGGGATCCTACTGCCCACAAGGTATATTAACGGAGATGTTATTTTTGATGGAAAATCCATGCAAAGGAAGGAGGTACAACAAACACCTAATGTTGTACCGATTGAAGTAGATATAAACGAAGATGAAAATGAAAATCAACATGGTGAAATTTTTGACCAGTATGCTGAAGTTTTTGACCAGCATGCAAAACAACAAGTAGAACAGCAAGTACAGTAGCCACAACAGTCATAAGACCAAGAGCCACAATCAACCGATCATTGTGTTAGAAGATGTACACGTCCACAAAAGTGTCCGGAGAGGTATTCTCATGTTTTTCAGTCCTCTTTTGCTTTGTTAACTGATGATGGTGAGCCTAGTTCATTTCAGGAAGCTATAGAATCTAAGAATGTAGAAAAATGGAGGAAAGTCGTGGAGGAGGAAATGGAAGCACTTTGCAAGAATAAAACGTGGGAACTTGTGGATCTCCCACCTGGAAGAAAGGCTGTTGGAAACAAGTGGGTGTATAAAGTAAAGAAGAACAATGATGGGTTGTTGGAACGCTATAAAGCTCGTTTGGTGGCAAAAGGTTATGTGCAAAAGTCAGGTATAGACTTTATTGAAATTTTCTCTCCAGTTGTGAATCTGACTACTGTTAGAGTTTTACTTGCACTTGTAGCAACACAAGATTTAGAACTAAAGCAGCTTTATGTAAAGACTGCTTTCCTGCATGGTGATCTCGAGCAGGAGATTTATATGGATCAGCCTGAGGGTTATGAAGAAAGACGCAAAGAGCATTTGGTTTGCAGACTCAAGAAATCTTTATATGGGTTGAAACAAGCGCCAAGGATGTGGTACAGAAAATTTGACACCTTCATGAAGAGCCAAGGTTTCCGTAGGAGTGAAGCCGACCATTGTGCATACTATTAAAGGTTTGATGATGGCAGTTTTATTATTTTGCTGTTGTATGTTGATGATATGTTTGGTTGCAGGCCCTAGCATGAAGAAAATCATTGATATTAAGGCTCAGTTGGCTAGGACATTTGAAATGAAGGATTTAGGAGCAACAAACCAAATTTTAGGGATGAAGATACACAGTGATAGAAAAAGAAGGAAGATCTGGTATTGTCAAAATTCATATATAAAAAAAATTCTGCAGTGCTTCAATATGCAGAATGCAAAACCAGTTAGTACCCCACTTCTTTCACAATTCAAATTGTCTTCTGAACAGTGTCCTAGAACATAAGCAGAGAAGACAAGCATGTCTCGTGTACCGTATTCATCAGCAGTAGGAAGCCTCATGTATGCCATGGTAAGCACCAAACCGGATATTACCCAAGCAGTGGGAGTTATCAGCTGGTACATGGCAAATCCTGGTAGGGAGCATTGGAATGCAATGAAGTGGATATTTAGATATTTAAGAGGCACTTCAAATGCTGGTATTTACTACGAATTGGCAAATTTGCAAGTTAATGGTTTTGTGGATTTTGATTATGGTGGATATAGAGATGCGAGAAAGTCCACTACAGGATATACTTTCACTCTTGCTGGTGGAGCTGTGAGTTGGACTTCTAAGTTGCAGTCTGTGGTGACCTTATCAACCACTAAAGCAGAATACATTGCAGCAACTGAAGCCAACAAAGAGGCAATTTGGCTAGAACGACTGTTGGGTGACTTCAAGATAATGCAGAGAAGATTACGTTGTATTTTGATAGCCAAAGTGCTATTCAATTAGTGAAGAACCCAACATTCCATAATCGCACGAAACACATTGATGTTAAGTACCGTTTTATAAGAAATATGGTCAAAGAAGGTAGATATGCTTACAGAAGCCTGTCAATGAAGGTAGATATGCAACATATTTTATAAGAAATATGTTGCAGAAAATTGATATTGAAGTGAATCCTGCAGATATGCTTACAAATCCGGTCAAGACAGAGAAGTTTGAGTGGTGCAAAACTTCTATGGGCTTGCTGAAAATGTGATAAAGGCAGCTTTGGGCATTTGGCATTTGGCATTTGGCATTTGGATGGAAAAACATTGGCAAAAGAATTCCTGTATATCAACTTCAAGTGGGAGAATGTTAGGAGGTGAAGTCAATATCCAGATCTTCAATGTTCTTCAGAAGAGAGGTGCATGATGGTGCAGCTTATGGAGAGGAAACAAACAGTTTTCTGGAATCTTTCTTTGGGAGAGGAAATGAACAGTTTTCTGGAGTTTTCCTTTGGGAGAGGAAACAAATAGTTTTTTGGAGTCTTCCTTTGGAAGAGGAAACGAACAGTTTTTTGGAGTCTTCCTTTGGAAGAGGGAAACAGTAAGCTTGCAGCTTAAATGAAAAATTAAATCATCAATAACCTCAAATGAGGAAAATAAAGGCAGTGTATGTGTTGGGAAAACCCTCTCAAATCGAACTACAACTGTTGAAAAATCCTTGAAATCTGATGTTGATCACTTCAATGTGGCTGAAAATCAGTTAAAACTGTTTTCTCCTCAATATTCTGCAGACTTGAAGGGCAAAGTGAATTTTTCCCCCTCTTTTACGACAGACATGATTATCTGTTGTTAGGCTCATTTCGTACATAGACTTGCTGAAGTGTGTTGAGTTTCTTATCGAGTACTCACTGGAGACTTGGCTTGGAAAGCTGTGAGTGAGTTACTCTTTGGCCAGAAAAAACTCACAAGTACTTATGAGTCAGCCATGTACTCATCACGTTCTGAATCTATGATATGAACAGTTCATGTTGAAATTTGAGAGAACTCTCAAAGCTCTTCAAGTGTTGCTGTGCTTATGTTTAGAGATCCTATGCATTACCATTGTGCATACTAAAATTATCTATGTTCCAAGAAGTCTCTGGGATGAGGACAGAGACAGCAAGATATGAGAAGATCAGTTTTATGGATGGTTGGGGTGTGACCTGAATTTTTGGGACAGTAGGAGAATAACGTATTAAAATACATAAAATTTACAAAATGTATGGCACATAGACAACAATGTAAATTATTTTAAGCATGATTACGCATCACTAAACAATCTAAAGGCTGGAACAACTCAGAAAAGGGGGTAAATTGCAAAATAACATATTAAAATATATAAAATTTACAAAATAACATATTAAAATATATAAAATTTACAAAATGTATGATACATAGACAACATTGTAGATTATTTTAAGCATTATTATGCATCACTAAACAATCTAAAGTCTGGAACAACCCAGAAAAATGGTAAACTGCAAAAACAAATCAGGGAAAGTAAGCCTCACATAAATAAATAGCTAAATCATCCACGGTCCATGGAGGTAAAAATTTAAAATTGAAATTGAATTGAAATGAAATATTATTAATGTCCATGGTGGGCCAAAGATGACCCAAGGGACTATGAAAAGGACAACCATAACGACAATCGAGTGGGCCAACGTGCCCAACAAAAGGAAAAAAACAATGATAAGTACAAAGTCACGACCCGAGGGGCGGGCCGAGGGGAAAGGGAAGGAAGAAGAGAGGAGAGGAGAGAAGAAAGCTGCAAGCCACGAGGAGCACGCTGAGTGGAGTAAACACTACAAGGAACGGAGAGAGAGAAGGGGGGCCTTCCCATAAGGGCATCCACCCATAACCACGAGCCCTACTCTCTCCTAGCAGTCAAGGTCGAGGAATCTCCACTGAAAACATCGATGATCTGTCTCTGTATATGACTGATCCGGAGTCTCGAAGAACCGCGGGTCCACTGTCGAGTATCCCTGCCTCTATCTGAATGGTCTAAAATGTGACGTTCCCATCCGATATCCTCCTGCTGTCCATATGACCTAGTAAAGTAGGTTGTGATGGGTCGAGATTGTGGTGGATGAGAGCCGTTGGGATGAGGGCCCCTTTGCCGACGAAACTGGGTGGTCTCCCTGCAGTAAAGTGCGAGACACCGCTGGTCCGGATACCTGAAGAAGGTGGAGAGGGACCGAGAGTTGTCCCTGAAAAGGCAGTGAAATCTGCCTCGGATCTCGTAGTAGATGGGACATTTGAAGATAAAGTGGTGTAGGGTTTCTACTTCTCCCAAGGGGCAAAACAAGCAAGTCCGCTCCTCCGTCGGAAGATGGTGGTCTGACTCAATCCGGAGTTGGTGAGAACACACCCTAAGTTGCCCGATAGTGATCCAAAGACTATGCATTGTGTGCTGCTAAAGGTATTGAAATCATAAAAGTTCAAAACATTCATATATAAGAGTCAAAGTATGTAGAGGGTTGTCGAAATGTAAACTAAGACACACTACAATATAATAGAGTATTATCAATTATCTTCAAACACTATTCAGTAGATTGTCAAGATGCAAACTAAAACATGCTATATAACATTAGAAAACTTATCAATTGTCTTCTTCAGACTCATCTGCTTGCATCATATCATGATGTGCTTCCTTATTGTTGCTGCTGTTTGAATTATGGGACTTCTGTAGGGGGACCTCAACCAAGCCTTCCTACACCTCATCCTTGTCTCTCTGTTTCACATTCTCTGAGGTCAAATTTTTGTCAACCTGTTGCTTTCTAACAATAATCTAGGTTTTTACTGATCACGAAGATTCAAGGCACTATGCATTGCAACTAAAATATGAGCATGTTCTCTTGATGGAAGGGCTGAACCTAGTAGAGGACTAGTTCTTTTCTGCAAAAGAGGAGTTAGCCACTTGTTACAGAGGTGAATGACTAGCATCTATAGCAATGGACCTTCATCCCCATTCACATGCCACCATTCAATAGAAGAGTTTTGCTGGACAAGAGTGAGTCTGTGTTGTCTAGTCTTGTGTGTAAAAGCATTTGCCTTTGGGCTTCTCAAATTTGACTCATGATCATTTAGTGACTGTGCTTCATTTCTAGTGTACATCTTTCTAATGGCATTCATAGAACCTTTCTTTAGCTAAGTGTTCTCTATATGTGGTACTCTTTGGGGTCTCCCCATGTAACCTTTTGGGATTACAAGTATATGTTGTTGTTGCTATCCAGTCTTCATCCAGTCTGACCTATATCGAACTATTTGCATTGAATGAGCTCCTCGTAGAATGCAACTTGGGGGATCCATCTCTTGAATGGCTATTCTTATGTGATCAGACATGCTGTTAAATATCTCAAAAATCTCTTCAAGACTAGGAAACTCAGTATTAGCAACTCTAATTACATCCACAACAGGTGCCATATTAGATATATATACATCCTATCATCATTAAGTACCATTGTTTGCCCTCTCTTTCCTTTTTCTCTGTTGAACTCCTCCCACCTGCTCCCCTCACAACACACAGACATGGACTGTAGGGCCTCTTGCACCACAAGCATCCTCTTCAAGAAAATGAAGTTGTCAGGGCTTTCAAGATCTGCAAGATCTAAAGGTGGTCGGCTATTTATGGTTGGCTGTGAGATAGCGACATTCCTGATTTAGGGAAAGACCCACCAAAATAGAAGTTGTTATGGCTGAGATAGTTCGAGGGACCATCTCAGAGGATCGTTCAAGGCATCGCGAAGGTCCTCTTTGCGGTGCTTTGAACTCTTCTACTTCGTCGCTCTAGGTGTAGTTTGTTAGCTTAGATTCTAGTGTTTGATGGATTGATTGAAGAACACCTATGTTTCTCCTAAGATACTTCTTTGACTAAGCTTAACCCTAATCTAGCCCTAATGCAACAAGAAGGCCTAAAACTAAAATGTTTTTGCTTTTTGATGATGAGGTAAACAATGATTTTCCTTTTGAAGGCAAGGGTGCAAGAAGAATGCAGCAAATGACTCCAAAATTCGGCTACGTGCAATTTTGGTTTTTTGCTAAAAGCTTGAATATTTAGTTGCCCCCCTAAAGTGATTAAAGACTAAATTAATTACGTCTTTTTTCTTTTTCTTATTTTATCAAATAAACAAAAAAAGAGGAACTGATTTGACACTCAACAAATAGAACTAAGTCCTAGATGCTAAAATGATAGGGGTTATGGAGCAGAAAAAACTACTTTTGCCATCGAGGCAAAAGTGTTGCCGGTCCGCTGTTCTCTCTTTCGACTCCTGGTGGTGCTTTTGCCTTCTTGTAAAATAGAGAGAAAAAGAGAGTATCAACAATAAGGGGCCTGCCTAAGCTAGAAGAGAATATCAAACTCCCTTGGCTTGCATCAGACCCCTTTTCAGCTAGGCGTTAAAACCAATAGAAATGACAGATGCATGTATTAAATGTTTGGTGGCAAAAGTGCCACTACGTCAGTGATAGCGCTGTCAGTGCTTTTTCCTGACAGACAACGCTTTTGCTTTAGAGAGCAGCAAATCAAGATTATATGCAAGATTAGATAATTTAATGACTAAAAGGATGGAGTCTTTGACTTAGGAGTACAGGGACTCTACCAAATGATAGAAAACATAAAGATTAAATGCATAAATTGTGGGCTAACAATGATGAAATGTAAAGAGTCAAGCTAAATGCAAATGATATAGTCAAAAGCAAATGAGGATGCAATAAAATTGAAGCTAGGAGCCGCAAGTAAAGAAAGTGTCAAAGTAAGTAAGGGGAAATAGCACAACCCAAGATGCTAAATTGTTTCCCCCTTGTTTGTGGAAGCTTGATAGAAGCTTGTTTGTTTGCTTGTAGACACTTAAGTGCTTGAGGTTGAATGCTTGGATGATTGAAGGAAGCCTTCGCCAAATAGTGACAAGGTTTTAGCATAACCTTGCCATGTATGAAGATGAATTCCTCTGAATCTAGAGGATTTTGGTAGAATTTTGTTACTTCAAAAACTATATATGAATTGGTCACCCCAAGTGCTGGTTTTATAGGAAGCCATGGCTCCTTGGGGGAAGGATTGCATTGAAATTGATAGGATTGGAGATGGTAAAAATTTGAAATAGGATCAAGATGCCATTAATGGAGGAAGATTCAAAATGGCAAATCTTGGATTTGGGATTTCTGCTAGGGTTGTGAATCAAATCTTAGTGATTGGATCCATTAATGGTGGGTGGCTTGAAAGGTACTAGCAATCAATTTTTTGATCTTGGTGCATGGCAGGCGAAAGCACTCCCGGCACTTCTGAGCTGATGCTTTTGCTGACATGACTGTTGGAGATGAAATTTGGGTAGAAAAGGTCAAAAATTCAAAATTGGCAAAAGCATTGCCCGGGACGCGAAAGTCCTACCGCACTTTCGCTCATGCCCCGAAGCTTTTGCTTCTAGAGCAATAAATGCTCCAAGTTTGGGCACAAGGATGATTGATTCAATTTGGGTGATTGATTGGCTGATTGATGAAGAGATTGGCAAACATGAAGGTTAATGATGTGCTTAAAATTGGTTTACACTTACCTTACAAGGAGTACCATTTCATTCTAGAGATGATAAAATACATTGTTCAGCAATTATTTTTTACATAGTTAGATACTTTTACATACCCATACAGTTAGCTCTTGGTCCTTGTGTTTATGTTTACTACATCAAGAACTACCATGGATTGGCTTTGCATTTGACAATTAACTTTGTCAGCAGAGTCACCATATCAGAAACTCCTGCTTGGATATTTGTTTATGTGTATTTGATTCGGATAAATACATGATACTTCTTGGATACTTTATGCAAACGTATCCAAATAATGGATATCATTATCCAGATGTATCCAAATACAAGTCCTTGACTGGTCCAGATCTAAGATATCTGGCTATGGCCAAGAGTACATCTAGAGTTGTATTCTTGACATGAAATTAAGAGGAAAATATACAGTTTTTAGAAGATTCATGTTAATTAAAAAAAAAAAATGAAAATCCTCCTTTTGATTAATGAAAATATCCTACCTAAACCTTACACTTGAGTGAACATTGTTTTCTTTTCTTTTTTTAATTGGTTATATGGGATTGAAAAAGGCCCTATCTGTTTTACATCATGACCACATAGTTGTATGACAAAATCTTGGCAATTATGCATGTGCCGATTGGCAAGATTCGAACCTGAGTCTCCTCCTTGAAAGTTGAGGGATATAACCGGGTGAACTTATACCATTAAATACTTGTGTGAACATTTGTGTTCTATGTTGTTTCTTTTAATTATTAAATTATATATGGATTTTGTTATGCTGTATCCAGCCATATTCATATTAGAGTGTCTTGAAAATATGCTCTATCTGTATCTGATACTCTTTTTGTATTGGATACCCTATCTGTATCTGATACACTTTTTGTATTGGAAACTGTATATGTTTCCATGCAGCATAGACTTATTGTTCAATGGATGATTGTGAACAAGCCCTGTTTGACAGAATTAAACAAGCTGTTTATATTTGTGTATTCATAGGTGGGCATCTCAGCATGTCATTACTAGGGTATGCTATTGGTAGATCCTAGTTGAGATCAACCATGTGTAAAAGTGAAGAATTAAATCAAAATTGCTTGAATGCCCTGATTCTGTTTGGATCAGTTAGAGATGACATTAAAATTAAAATTTTTGGTTATAAGGTTTTCTAAAAGCTGGATACTAACTGTGATTAGTCATGTTATGACTTGTGTGAATTTTTTTGTGTTGTATGTTTATGCATTTTAATGTTGTATATGGCCGTATTCATATTAGGGTGTGTTGAAATATGCCATATTCACATCTAATACACTTTTTGTATTGAATTTCTTAACCGTTTCCATGCAACATAGACTTATTGTTTAATTGATGATTGTGAAGAAGCCCTGTTTGACAGAACTAAACAAGCTGTTTATTTGGAAACTAATTGTGTATTCATAGGAGGGCATATTTAGAAATTGATTGCGAAGAAGCCCTATTTGACAGAAAAAACGTCCACGCGCGCGTGTGCGCATGCACACACACACACGCCATACAAATTTTCAAAAAAAAAAAAAAAAACAAATGTGTCAAAAAATATAAAAAATTCAGATTATTCCATATTTTTTACATTAAAGTATATTTTATAGTTTATAAATGTATAACTTATATTTTATAGGCCATATTTTTTCTTCTTTAAATTTTTTGAACATATAAAAAGAATTGCAAATGAAAAAAGTTAAAGGAGAGAAAAACAGGACCAAACCGCACTGAACCAGTTCGGTACAGCCCAAAATGTCAAAACCAGAACAAACCTGGTTCAAGTCCGGTGAACCTCGTAACTTTGTTTATGAGTATCGGATGCAACTTTAGTGGAAGGGTGTGTAATTCTGGGAAAACGTTTTGAACCCTCTGAAAGCATATTGGCAATGTTTGAGAGGCATCTGATAGTGAGCATTTAATAGTGTATATCGCTTTAGCATGGTAATTTCCAAGTTACTCTGCATGGGGGCAATGTTGAAGGTAATCAGCTTGCAGCATGTTTATGCAGAGTAGTGAGTCAGACTCATGAAACATAATGCAATCAAACAAAGGTCTGTAGTGCTATGCCAAGAAAAGGAAGGGATGATTTGGATGTAACTTTCTGGAGTTCTCCACAAAGAACCAGGCTTTGAACTATTTCTTAGGTGACTTTGCACTAGTCTGCTTGTTAGGCAATCAAAGATCCCTGTAATTATGAAATTTGGTCTTGAAAAAAGGAACATATGCTTTACGTCTTGCTTGGAATTACTAGATAAAGGTGAAATATTTAGGATTAATTTGTGAAATATTGCATTTTCTGATGTAGATAGCCATACAATGTCCTGATGAGAAACAAAATAATATTCTTACTTCGTTTGCTGTAATTGTCTTTTGTTTTGTGAAATTATTAGTGTACCTTGTCAAATCACTAGCTTCTATTGAATCTTTTGAGATGGAAATGTGTTGTTTCAGGTGCTGGATGAACATAAACTATATTGTGAAGACCTTTTACATGTTTGCACTGATAGTTTAATACTAACGAGTGACAGTAAGTACTTCTAAAACCCATTTGTCCCTATGCTTTTTGTGGTTGATAAAAGTTTGAGATGGACTTTATTATTGATAACTACAATGGAATGGAATTTATTGTAGAAAGTTCCAGGTATTAATCTGAATAAGGGCATGCTAAATACATCTCAGGTACAAATAGAGGTGACTAAGAATTGTAATAGGTGAGGGTTAGAGCAAAGCTGGTCAATTACCGTAAGGGAAACAAAGCTTCTGCATATGAATTTGAGATGATATGTCTGGAAGCATAGGAAGAATGAGGTTCTTTGAATCAGTTTGGGTATGATCAATGTGCATTTAATATATAATATTTGAGACGAAATCCTTGCTGGGCTGTTTAGTATTCACCATATTGGTATTAAACTCAAATTATATTGGCTTCTTAGTGTTGCACATGCATGCATACATAAATATTGAATCATTCTTAATTTCTGATTGCCAGTAATGAATCCACAAGCAAACTTCTGCTTTTAGTATACAATTTTGGCTTTACAGGCAATGCTTTTTTTTTTTGGGTCTGCCTTATACAATTCATCTGCCACCAAGAAACTCTCTACATTTTGAAGTTTTGTACCAAAAAGAAAACTGTAGTTTTTCTCCACCTGCTTGATTGTATGGCACAATACTCCCTTATAATCTGCATCTTGTCTAGCACACTTTTTAGTCATGCACAGGCATTTTGAACTTAAGGCCAGAAAAGGGTGTCAGAAGATGACAAGGAAAGACAACGAAGAAAAAGAGCAAAGATGCTTTGTGTGGCTGGTAAAATGTCTCTCAAATGATGTTGAATCCCAACATAAATGAATCAAAATACTTGCTTTGAAATTGAACCTGAAAATATATTTATGTCTACAAGTCATCAAAATGCATCAATGGGTTTCAAGAGAATGTATTACAATAGCATTTGTAAGGGATAGGAACTGTATTAGAAACATGAAATCAAATCCACAAGGTATGGAAGCTAAAACAAAAATAACAAGGAAAACAAGGGTGGGTAACCCAAGAGTGTTATTGATTGTACAGGTGAGTCAGGAATAAGTGTAGGTGAAGTAGAAAACAATAAAGGCAATATCAATTGTTAGGCCTTGTAGAAGTGTGTTCTTTAATGTATAGAGCCTAGAGAGCTAAGTTGGAGGGGTGTGGTGCTTCTCATGGTGTGGCTTTTAGCATCCAAGGCCGAAGACTGCTAGTGGATGGCAGGCTAGTAATGCTAGTCTAGGGTCTAGTAGACTCGTGAGTTGAATATGACTAGTGGTTCCTCATTTGGATTGAGAGAAGTGTTTGCATGATCTAGTGCATAGTTGAGAAAATTGGAATCGGATCGGAATAGACATGGAAAAGATTCGGGAAAAATTAGGAATTGGGCAAAATCGGGGAAAAGATTGGCGGAAAAGAAATAAACAAAGAAAAATGCAATTTTTCATTGAATTTTTTTTTCATGCATATCAAAATGAATTAACACTATGCAAATCAAATATTAATGATGTAAGATTGTAAGCTTAAACTACACATGAAAGTAACAAAACACATCTTAAAGAATTTTTTTTTATGCATCCAAAATTCAAATATTCTTGTATTGCTTATAATATAAAAAAGGTATAAATTACAAAATTTGTCATGAGTTGTGACAAATATAATTTTTCAAGATCTTTGAATTCCTTTGCCCTTTGCCCTGGTAGAAGCTCTAATCTCTCTTTGTCATTGTGTCCATGCTTTTTCTTGTGCCTTAGTTGCTAACACCCATCGCCACTTGTGTTGGGGGTCAAGGGGCAGCTTCTCTTGCGGGATTGCCCTTGCAATGACAAGGGGCAACACCCCTCAAACTATCTTAACGGAAAAACCGCTAATACCTTTACTATTTGAACTGAATTTATTTCCTTGTTTGCATTTTGGTGCAAAAATGATCCTACAAATACTAATATGGAACTTCAACAACTCTTAGGCTCAATAAAACACCAACAAATTAACATAAATGATGATTGTGATTGGTTTTAACTTTTTACTTGGGCGGTTGTTGGTCGCTATTGGTGGCTGCCGGATTCCTTCAAACTCCAAAAAATCTGTTGTTAGGATGCGTTTTAGGGTTTTGTTTGGTGTGGTAGTAGGTAGGCAGACCTCTCTCTCAAGTTTGGAAGAAGCAAAATTGAAAGAAAAAATGTTTTATGCCATTTTCTCTATCCATGTGGGCGCAACCAATTTTTTTGACAAAAAAATGTGATTCCCGAAATTGACGATTTTTTTGAAAAATGCCGATTTCGTCATTGATTTTATTATTTTGCCCTCAAATTGTGATTAATTGGCTGGAATCGCGATTTTTTTGCCAATTTTCGTAACAATGATCTAGTGGTTGTAAAGTGAGAACTACATGGATAAAAGGAACCATGTAAATTTGATTAAGATATGTTAAGGTAGTGGAAGGGAAACCTCTAGAGTCCTTGGACAAGCAAATGGTAGGTCCCATGGATCTCATAATAAATTGTGCTTTGAAAGATGAAGTGATTGTAATTTTCTATCTTTTATTGGGAAAATGCGACATCTTCCATCTTCCTAAGGAGGATGGTGATCTAGCATAAAAAGGAAGTTGTTGAGAGGAGACTCTCAATAGGCTGAGGGGGTTGACAATACTTGGCTTTAATGATATTTGAGATTAAGAGATGGTACCGCTGGTAATTTGCAAGGAACGTGTGACATTGAAAGCAAGCTTAGGGACAAGATGTTGCAGGGAGAGTTCCATGTTACTTGAACATATTGCTTGTAAAAATCCTATCGAACAATTTTGTGGATTACTTTCAAGCAAGGTTACCTAGTGCGGGGGTGTGGGTGCGGCCCCTATTAAAAATATGGTTCGTCGGGTGGGGGTGCGGCTAGTTTTTAATTAAATATATACATTCTGAAATAATTAAATAAATGATAAATCATACACATTGTGAAATAAAATAAATCATTCATACACATTGCAAAATAATAAATATTTAAATATGGCATCATAAAAGCATATTGATATATGATATTTCATATTCATGTAAAAAAATGACAGGATGTCAAGTCATAAAGAGTCGAGAGTTAACAATATACTATATAGCAGTGGACATGTACAAAGATAACATAAAAATCTGATATTTGACTCTCATTCGTCATATTCCTCATCATCATCTTCTAGGCCTTCCTCTTGTGGATCTGGTGGTGGTAGATCTAAAAAGCCATCACAGCTACTGTCATCTCTAATGTCATCAGGAACTGCATCCCAACGTGCAAAAGGCCCTTCTGTATAACCGTTGCCCCTACGAGACATTAGTCGAAGAGTACTATGGATGTACACGAGGTTCTCTAATTTTTTTTGAATATTTTTTTTTAGCCTGTATGGGCTGGGTGGGGCTGGGCCCACCTTAAATAAAATAATAAAAAAAAAACGTATTTTTTCCTATGTTAATGCCCAAATTGGGCTAGGTTTGGCTGGGTGAACCCTGATTGACCACAGGGTTCGGCTTAGCCGAACCGTAACTGACAGGGTTCGGTCAAAGCTGAACCCTGTCAAACAGGATTCGGATCGGGTTCGACCCAGCCGTATCCGATCGCGAACCCGCGAACCCGATGCGGATGCGGGTGCAGGTTCGTGCACCCAGCGCGAACTTGGTTACACTGCTTTCAAGAGGATGATTTAGTGATGGGAATTCAAATAAGGAGATAACCAATCAAGGGAGATGCCAGTAGATTGGAAGAACAAGATAGGATTTGAGTGGTAGTAATGGTGTCCCCTTGTGGGCAATTTTCTTTGAGAAAAAAGGTCAAATTATGGGTAGTGCTCATGTAAGATAAGATTCACCCATAAACCAGAGTTTATAAAGATAGAAAGTGAGCCCAAAAATATTCTTGAGGTGAATAGGCTGAGCCCCAAATTCGAATAAGAAAATACTTTCAGGAACTGTCGATTTACAATTGATGATGTGCTAAAGCACGAGGGCTTGGATGTGCTTGATCCAGGCTTTATCAAAATGATTTAAGCTGGGACTTTTGTGGTGTATGTAGGAAATAATCAACATGACCTTAGTTGGGACCATATTGTTGTGATTCTTCTGGAGTCAGCAAAAAGTCGTAAATCTGCATTCTGAGCGACCTTGGTTCAGTCATTTTGATCCTTGGTGAATCTGTTTCTGTAAATTCTACTGCTTGTAATGTTTTTAATCATTTGCCAAGTCATTGTCGAGTTTTTCTTCTTGTTTTGCCCCAATCTCGAGTGTGGGTCAAAAAGGCAGGATTGACAAATGCAGAACATGTCTGAGTCTTGATGCTTTGGTTGGGATCCCACACCTTTGGCATGATTGTCATACACTGAAAATATCTGAGTGCATCTTCACTTATATAGTAATTGACTTGTAAAATGTCCTTGATATCAAATGAAACCAATAAAAGGACAAGCATGAAGTTGAATGTTAGTCACAGTGTAATAAGCACATGTAATTGTCACATGAGGCTCTCTTGTGGTAGCAAGGAAATTTTATCTTTACCTTGTATATATTGTTTCAAATGATTCACCTCCTTTGGTTTCAATTCCTGTATAATAAATATGGTAAATTGGGCCTCTTCAGTTCATCTAGACCTAAATTACTGAACATTAATGTGTTTTAGATCACATTATGGCTAGAAGGCCCAGATATTGTAGGAAATTGCTTTCTTAACCTTAAATGATTGTTTCAACTGGATGCTTTGACATGGTTAATGGTTAATTGAGCCTTGTCAATCCCAATGTATGTACTGTTTTATGAAGTTTTTGAATATTTTATCATGTGAGTAGATCTTTAATTTTTTTGAAGACAACTCTTATGCCCGCTCGAGGAATATGAAGTGTATTATATTAGATGTTTTCAGTAAAACAGGAGACCTGTTTCTTTCCTTTTTATAAGTTCACATTTCTCGTTTATACCAAAAAAAGAGACAATACCTTTGTAGATGATAACTTGCTTCACTACATTTCTTTTAAATTAAAGGTTTGGCAGTATCAAGATAACTTTGGCTTATATATTGCATGCAATCTAGAATATGTGTTGAGAGAATGTAGATCATAATAGAGAAACTTGGAATTGGCTCAGAATCGACAAATGATTGACTCGGAGAAAAATTGGGAATTGGGAAAAAATAGGGAAAAAAATCGGCAAAAAACAAATCGAAGAACATGCAATTGTTCATTGATTTTTTTTTCATGCATATCACAATGAATTAACATTATGCAAATAAAATATTAATGATGTAAGACTGTAAGCTTAAACTACACATGAAAGTGGCAAGTGATACAAACTTAAAGCCTTAAACTACACATGAAAGTGGCAAGTGATACAAACTTAAAGCCTTAAACTACACATGAAAGTGACAAAACACATCTTAAATAAAGAAATTTTAATGCTTCCAAAATTCAAATATTCTTGTATTGCTTATATTATAGTTGAGAAAATCGGAATCGTATCGGAATCGGCTAGGGAAAAAATCAGATCGAATCGGGAATCGGGAAAAAATCGGCAAAAAAAAAAAATGGAAGAAAAGGCAATTTTTTTTTTCATGCATATCACAATGAATTAACACTATGCAAATCAAATATTAATATTGTAAGTGATACAAGCTCAAACTACACATGAAAATGGCAAGTGCTACAAGTTTAAAGCCAAAGTATTAAAGTTTTAAACTACTACACACGAAAGAGACAAAACACATCTTGTATTGCTTAATACTTATAAGTTATAATATATAAGTTTATAACAGTACAAAATTACAAATTACAAAATATCAAAATGTGTCATGAGTCAACTGTCAATCAATGTCTTTGAATGCCTTTTCCCTTTGCCCTACTATAAGCTCTAGTCTCTCTTTGACTTTGGTGCCTTGGTTGTGAGGCTTGTGCCTCTTCTTGTGCCTTTGTTGCCATCTGCTCTACTAGGTTTTCTAAGTTTTCAATTTCATCCATGCTGAAGAGAACATCTCGTTGTTGCTCCTCCTCCTGTGTGATCCAATCATTAGATGGATCAATCTCGTCTAGGTCAAAGGCCTTGGTACTTGTTCCTGTAATTTTTCTATGGTGGAGGCGAAGGTTGTAGTGAACAAACACAAGATCATTCAATTTTTCTTGTGTAAGCCTATTGCGTTTCTTGGAGTGTATGTGCTCAAACATACTCCAATTGCGCTCACAACCTGAAGCGCTACATGGTTGAGACAAAACTCTAACGACGAAGCGCTGTAGATGAGGCGTATATGCACCAAAGTCCTCCCACCATAAATCTGGAAACAACCAAGAAGAAGGAAACTTAATAATTCACATGTAAAATCCTAAATTGAGATTATTTTTTAAAACAAATTCAAAAGACATCTGACAAAATAAACAGTAATTCAGTGAGGGTTACCTGGCCTCATAGTTGACCTTGACCGAATGCACATTGGCGATGGGAAAAGGATGCCCTCACATTTCTTATAAGAATGCATCTCAATTTGTATCTTAGCACTTATTTCTTCATCAGGGTACATGCGGTCAACACATAATCGAAGGCCCGCCATCACCTCATAGTCAGCATGGAACGTGCTGGAGTAAAAAATTTTGGGGTTGAGGTAGTACCCCGCTGCATGAAGAGGGCTATGGAGCTTAGATGTCCATCGCCTATCAATAATATCCCAAATGGGACCATATTTGGAATGGACATGTCTATAAAATGAGGCAATTGCCTCTTTTGCCCTATCCATAGCCTCATATATATATGCCATTGGTGATTCATCTCCATCAACAAGACGAAGAACCTTCACCAAAGGCTCTATCACTTGAGAAAAAGAAAAAATTATTTAAATAAAATTTATAAAAATATTTAAAAATACAAGATTTGCAAAAAGAAAATATTTTAAAATTTAAATTAAAAAAAATATAATTAAAATATATTAAAAACTTAATCTTGTACCTTGATGGCCTCATTCATGGTTTGCCAGAAGGGCTCCTCAAACACATATTCATATACCTTGTCCCCCTCATTGGAGAATCGGTATCTAGCAGCTTGCTCAGAATTCCACTCCTCGCTCACAAACATTTGCTTGAGTGACCCTCTTGCATTATACATGCTTTGCAATGTCACGAAGTTTGTTGCAAAGCGTGTAACTCCAAGCCGCACTATCTCTCTCCCACCGGTAAATTGCCTCATGAGGTTGAGGACCCAAGAATGGTTGTAGATAAATTTTGTAATTGCCCTTGACTTTTGTACAACCTCGGACACCCAAGGTAATTTCCCAATGTCTTCAAGGAGCAAATCAAGACAATGGGCTGCACATGGGGACCAAAAAATGGTGGGAAATCTCTCCTCCAACAGCTTGCCAACTGCTACATATGCTGCTGCGTTGTCCATGATGACTTGGACAACATTCTCCACCCCAACCTCGATCACAACTTCCCCCAACAACCCTGCGAGCATTTCGACACTCTTAACTTGCGCCGATGCATCCATTGACTTGAGGAATACCACTCCTGCCGAAGAAACCAAAAAATTAATTAATGTTCTTCCCCTGCCATCGGTCCACCCATCAGACATGATAGTGCAACCGTTAGTGCTCCACACCTTGCGCTGCTCCTCAAGAATAACCTTAATGTCAATTGTGCATTCTTGAAGGAGAGGGCCCCTAATGTCATCATAAGTTGGCAGCCTAAATCCTGTGCCGCAAGCTGCGATGGCATCCACCATGCCTCGCCAGTATGGAGACCTTGCCGCATTGAAGGGAAGGTCAGAAAAATACCAAAAATTACCAATGGCCTTCTTGGCTGCCCTATGCTTGTCCTGGTTCCACAAGGCCATACCATCAAGTGTGGCTTGTGTCCCTGCCCCAAAATCGGACTCATCGTGGGAACTCCTTGCCGGTGCCGGTGTTTGTGCAGTTGATGGACTCAAACCTTCATGCTGAAATCCCCTAAAGCCAAAGGGGTTGGTCCCACTAGTTGTTGTATGAGGCTGAGAAGAGGGGGGGGTTGAAATGGCTTCAAATGTTCTTTTCTTTATCTTTTTTTTTTTCTGCTTTTGAAGTGACAATTGCCATGCATTCTCTCTCAACATCAATTGGCACATTTGGGCAGACTCTAACATTCTCACCCGGTTTCCTTGCCAAATGAAATTTGAAGCGATATACTCCTCCAGCTATAACAGTTTTACAAAATTTGCAAAAAAAATTTCCTTTCTCTTCTTGTTCTTCTCCATACTTCCATGCTATATCTTTTTTATCTTTTTTCCCGGACCCTGACATTTTCCTGTGGCTGCACATAATAACAAATAACAACAAACATTTACATAGAATTACTTTAAAAAAAAAAAAAAAACTACACCCTAGTTTGAACTTTGAAACCTTAAAATTGTAGTGCAACTGCAAATCTGAAAAGATGGACTTGCATATATATTTTCGGCAGCAAGTAACAATAAAGTTATAAACAATCTTAAAAAAAAAAACTAAACCCTAAACCCTAGTTTGAAACTGTAAACGTTGAAGTTAGCAAAAAAACAAAACTAAACCCTAGTTTGAAGTTTGAACTGGCATACTTGTTTCAAGTTTCAACTAAACCCTAGTTAAATAAATAAAAAACTAAACCCTAGAATTACTTTAAAAAAACTAAACCCTAGTTTAAAAAAAACTAAACCCTAGTTTGAATTGGCATACTTGTTTCAACTAAACCCTAGTTTAAAAAAAAAACTAAACCCTAGTTTGAATTGGCATACTTGTTTCAACTAAACCCTAGTTTAAATTTAAAAAAAAGAAAAACTAAACCCTAGTTTGAACTGGCATACTTGTTTCAACTAAACCCTAGAAAAAAAAAAAGAAAAAAAAAACTAAACCCTAGTTTGAACTGGCATACTTGTTTCAACTTTCAACTAAAGCCTAGTTAAAAAAAAACTAAACCCTAGTTAAAAAAATTACTAAACCCTGGCATACTTGTTAAGTTGTTTCAACTAAACCCTAATTAAAAAAAAAATTAAACCCTAGTTTGAACTGGCATACTTGTTCCAAACTTTCAACTAAACCCTATTAAAAAAAAAAAAACTAAACCCTAGACTTGCATACATGTTTCAACTGGCAACAACTAACAACAAAGAATTACTTAAAAAAAACCCTAAAATCAGTTTGCTTACCTCAAATGAATCCTTTCGGTGGTTGTTGGTAGCTGCCGGGATCCTTCAAACTCCAAAACAATCCGCTGTTGGTGGTTGTTGGTGACTACCAGATTCCTTCAAACTTCGAAAAATCCGGTGTATTGATGTGTTTTAGGGTTTTCCTTAGTGTGGTATCAGGTAGGCAGACCTTTCTATGAAGCTTGGAGGAAGAAAATGAGAAAAAAAAAAAAAAAAACACCTTTTATCCCGTTTCCTCTACTCATGCCGCCGCGGGCGATCTTTTCACCAGAAAATCACGATTTTTTGAAAAAATCGTGATTCCAATTTTTTGCCGATTCTTTCGAAAAAGTCGCCGATTTTGTTACGATTTTGATCGGATCTTCGCGGAATCGCGATTTTCCGATACAAATCACGTTTTTTTGCCGATTTTCGCTACAGAGGCTTATATTATAAAAAAGTTGCAAATTACAAAATGTGTCATGAGTCATGACAAATACAATGTCTCAAGATCTTTGAATGTCTTCGCCCTTTGGCGTAACAAAAGTTCTAATCTCTCTTTGTTGTTGTGTCCATGCCTCTTTTTGTGCCTTGGTCACCACCTATGTCGGGGTCAAGGGACAACGCCCTTCGCGCATACAAGCATATCATTTGTGGTTTTAAATATTACTCTTATATACAAGCGTATTGAGCAACAAATTTTGATTGATAGTTCAACATCTTTTTATGGAGAGTTTCATCAGTTGATAGTGTATAGCATTGCCATCAGTGGTTGTTGCTGTTGCTGGTTTCTTGCTCTTAGGATGCCTTAACGTGTTTGGGTCGGGGTGGTAGCAGGTAGGCAGTGTCTTTTTCTTGTTTGGAAGAGCTTACGTTGAAAAAATGAGTGAAAAAGTGAACTTTTTCACTTAATCGACCGCAACCTCTACCCGTGTGAATGTGATCTCGATTTTTTGGCGATTTTTTGAAAAAATTGAAATCGGCAAAGAATTGTGATTTGGCGATTCGATGCGATTTGACTCGGCAAATCATTGAATCGCCAAAAAATCGTGTTTGTTTGCCGACTTTTGCTACCATGGTGCAGATTATCTTTTTCCATTGCATGTTCTGTTGTAAATGGATGTTTCCTTAAAGTACTGCTAAACATGAATGTGGTGACTAGTGTCTTGGTTTTGATAGTGTCTTCAATCTTATCTTCACAAAGTCTTCAATCTTATATTCACAAACCAGGCTTCTTAGTGTTTCAAATTGAACCAAAAAGAGAGATCTATGTCCAGAGTGTGGGTTCCCTTCTAGGGTCTCCTTGGAAGAAGTTGATGTTGGTTTTGCAACACCAGTTTTCTTGTTTAGTTTACTGATATCTTGATGAGGAATCATATAATATAAAATAATAAGCATCTTCTAGATAGGCACACATGGCACGGTAGTGCTTGTCACATTAGATAACATGCTTCTAGATAACATACATGGCAACTACTACCTCCTAGAAGCCTATAGTATTTAATATTTTCTTATCTTATCTTACCTACCCACTCATGGTTTTGCCCAACCATGGTTTTGTAATAGGTACATTGTGCCTATAAATACGCATTATTGATCAATGGAAATTCAATCAAGTTTTTAGATCTATATCAGTTGGTACCAAAGTAACATGATTAAGTTTACCCCTTAGCTCCTCATATGTTTGATCCTCTCTAGAAGTCTTGATGGGGTTTTGACTTGTACCTCCATCTTGAGACTGTACAAGTAAATTTTTCGTTTCAAGCTGACGACATTCAGTCTTATCATGGCCCTTCCTTTTACAATGATTACAAAATTTTGGAAACTTTTTCTGAGAAGAAGAGGAAGGAAGAGCATGCTTGGGAGAAGCAATAATTGCCACCACCTCCCCTCAGTTTCCCGTTACCAACTCCGGCCTATTTTTTTGGTGTGGTCCTTATCATTCCACAACAACATCTACACCCAGTTTTCCAACATCTACACCTGTTTCGACTGCGACCAATTTGGGTAGGCATCTTCCAGTTTTTGTGTTTTTCCAACTCTTTCTCCTCCCCATTTGTACGCTTTGGAGTTTAATGCTTCTATGGTGGGGAGGAATCATATAATATAAAATAACAAGCACCTTCTAGATAGTCACACATGGTATGGCAATGCTTGTCACGTTAAATAATATGCTTCTAGATAACATACATGGGAATAGCCACCTCCTAGAAGCTTGTAGCATCGAATATGTTCTTATCTTATCTTTCCTACCCGATCATGGTTTTGGGTTCATGGTTTTGCCCCACCATGGTTTTGTAATAGGCACACTGTGCCTATAAGTACTCATTATTGATCAATGGAAATTCGATCAAGTTATTAGATCCATATCACATCTCCATAGTCCTTTTGTCTCCTGTCAAACACTTTTTTGAAAACCTTTCGCCTCGTTTCAAGTCAAATGGAGACATTAGTATGGAGTATATATTGTATCTTCCGCGAACCCTCTCAACTCCAAGAGGGCCCTACAATGTCGAGCATTTCTTGAAGATTGCGGATGGCATTCTTGTTTGTCTTGATTATGTTTGATATTATTGGTTGCACCAAGTTTGCGCTTGTCCAATTAAAGGCATATTCTTACCAGTTACAAGTTCAGATAAATCACCGTGTTCTTGGGCAATATCACCTTTGCTCTCTTCAAGAGGAGTTTTACGGCCATTTTATTTATGTTCATGATATTTATGGTTGTTATGAATGCAAGAGGGGTACTCCTTATTCTACAGAAACTGAAGGGGTTGTTAAGATTAGAGGCACTTAACTCTTTACCTTCTCGGAACAAGTACTTTCAGAAGTTGGGTTTTTCAGGGTCCTTTGAGGACCACCTGATTGATTAATTCCATATTTTAACTTATTTCATTCGTTAAGCGTGTCAAGAACACGTTTGTCAATGTAGTCACTAGCATTGACAGTGATCAGGTTGTACTGCAATTGTGTTCTTTTTTTGGGCGTCCACAAGAGCATGCCTAAACTTGTTATTCGTACAGCTAACATAGAGTTTCAGCTACTTCATATCATTCACAGTCTCAAGTACAAAAGCAGATGCACATTACCAATATTCCATTTATGTCTAGAGGATTGGTGGTCATATGAAAGGCTTGTTCGGTCACTTCATTATAGCCCAAGCTATTTTCTTGAGGACATCATCATACATTACATTGTCAATTTTGTGGTGACTGTTGGGGATCTTGGCCTTTCTTCCAACCATAACATTGATTTAGATTAAAGGATTGTTCTCTGTCAGCCTCTTCTCTTCTGTCTTTTGACAGTTGGCCTTCTTTTTACACTATTCATCCGTAGATGGGAGATTTTGTATATTTCAACTTGACTAGGGTTCACCTATGTGGGTGTAGGCCCTTCTCGTCAAGTTTATTCCTTTTCATATTTACTTTGATATGCTATATTTTAGTTTTTGGGGCTTCCCTTTAGCAAACATTGTTATGTATTGTAACTTTCTGTTCCTTTAGTCGCACTGATCTATCATGATCTTTGTGAACATTAGTATGATTAATGTGATATGTAAGTTTTAGTGTTCATGTTTATTTCAGATTTTTTAGAGTGAAAAAAAAGTTTTGCTATATCATGCATGAGATTTTAAGGATTGGAGTTGACATTATTGTTTCTTATTCCAGAAGCTGAAAAAGTTATTGGGTGGGCCCGGAATCACTATCTATCCACATGTGGCACACTGCCTGCAGTACATAGTGAACGACTTTCTCTTCCACGTGAGAGGTAAGTTAATTTCTTTTCCACGTGCATGCTTTTTAGCAAAGAATTTGAATTGTTTTTGGTTTGTGCCTTCGCCATGATGTTTTATTTTCCAACACGTAAAGACTTGTCTTTTGCAGTCTAGAAGTAGCTCTCTCAAGATTGAAAGAAGAGGAGAGTCATAGTAAAAAACCTTCACATAATTTTAAGGTAAATAGCAGTTAGTGACTCTGACTGCTTTTTATAATGTCAATTTTTGGAATATAGTTTCTTATGGTTTACTATTGAAACATTTTGAAGCCCTGACTAATTAACCTAACAGAGTCTAGCACGGGATGAATATGAGAACAATTTTCTCTCTGCGGTGGTTCCTCCAAATGAAGTTGGTGTAAAGTTTGATGATATTGGTGCACTTGAAGATGTGAAAAATACACTGAAAGAACTGGTTACGCTTCCAATGCAGAGACCAGAGCTTTTCCGTCATGGAAACCTTTTAAGGGTAAGCTTGAAGTTATGAAATTTTTTGGACAAATAGAAATTCACATTGGCTAAAATAAAGAGTTTGGAAAGCTGAATAAAGTCAAGAATTGTGAAGGATTGAAAAGTATGTGTATTCTTGTATTCCACTATTCTAGATTGTGAATAGTTATTTTGTGTGCGAATTGTTATGACGATTGATATTGTGTGTTTCTTTAGGTTGGATGCATCATTGAGATGTAATATGGTAATGCTAATATAATATATTTATGAGTTGGATATTTATTTACTTTACTCTTTTCCGTCTTTGGTGTGTCTGTATCAAGCAGTATTGACTTTAATATAAAGGTAACAGATGATTTTGACTGAAATGAATAGCAAGTTTGGGAAGATGAATGAAATCAAGAACAGTCAAGGATTGAGAGGAAGGAGGAAATTATATAAATGTCCATAAATGACCAAAGTAGGTCAATGGGAGTTGAAGAGAAACAATCAGCTGATGCTCAGAAGTACCCAAAAGGGGGCTTCAAGATCGAAGGAAATAAATATAAAATATGCAAAAAGAAGAATAAGTGAAGAAATAAATTGTATTAATATCCATGAATGGCCAAAGTAGGTCAATGGGGCTCAAAGATCAGAGGAAATAGGTATACGATTTAACAAGGCTAAACAAAAGCACACCAATAATATATTTCCAGCTAAGTAGGTGGAGCCAACAACAAGCAATCCCTAATCATCTTAGGGGTGAAAGCATCATGAACAAGATCTAGTCTATGGTAATGTTTTGGTGGAGTGGCCATCATCTTGAAAGTGTTGATACAATACTTGATATCATGGAGGAGAAACCAAGGTTGGGCAGGCCTAGTTGGATGATCTTGTGAGGGCATAGAGAACGTCGTTCAAAACTCTACCATTATCCATGGTTGATGAGCTTTTAGAAGACAACAAGAAATGAGTAATGCATGTCTGTTTAGATATCCTGAAATGTGAGAAGTAATGAGTATCTAGGGATCAACATTGAAGAGAAATGAGCCAATCCTTGGCTTCTTCGAGAGGAGGGAGGTGCAGAGACCTTGCAATGCATGTAACGGGCACGGTCCCAATAATCTATAATTGCTATTGGGCAATTGAAACTCCAACCATATGCCTAGTGACCCCGCAAATGAAATAAGATGAAAAAAAGATGCGATGCATCACTTGACCATTCAGCTTTCTTTTCTTGCAAAGTCCAGTGCCTGTGAATGATCGCTTCTTGAGGATGCAGATCTAAACATACTTTTCAAGATAGCATAAAAAGGTGGCAAGTGACTTGCTTGACTCTATACAAGCAATAGTATCTGCCTTGAATCTAAAAATAAATGGGGAATCTAAAGCTAAAATGGTTGCCTTTGACCCTGAAGATAGCAAAAGCAACAGATGCAAGGCACCGCATACACAACAAAAAATATAACAGAAATAAAAGTATATATTTCAAACAATTTAAGTTGTCTATCCTATTAATTAATCTAATAGTTCAAGCATCAACTTTGAATTAGTATCATTTAGTTTAGCTAAAGCAATTTAAATAACTAGATTAAGATATTAATATCCTAGAACAATTCACATGTTTAATCATTAGTTTATTCAGTTATATAGTATAAGGAAAATACTGATACATAGTTGCAGATTTGATATTGAATTTCATCCTTAAAGTAGATCCAAACTGTCTACCGATTCGTGGCAGCTACCGATTCCACCATGTAAATTAAAAAATAAAAGTAGATCCAAACTATCTATGATTGGGAGACACACCAGTGGAAAGTGTGCTCTACCATCCAACCCATAGGACCCCTGCTTTGTTTGCGGCATTAGGAATAGCTAGGACAAGCTTCATGAATAATTTTTTTTTTTTTAATTACAAATGGACATCGATGGCTAGTTTTTCTAGTTTCCTAAAAGAGGTGGTAGAGGAGTTTTCTTAATTATTGCTTGATGCATTGCCTCATTAAAAATATTGTTTTCCATTTATTGTGCGAGCAAAAATAACTTGGGGTAAAATAAGATTCAATAATAATATTGGAATTTGCAATACCAAGGGAGGTTAGTCCTCCCACCTCCTTTGAATCTACAAGGAGAAAGATCCTAGCCCCCCACATTCCCCTAGTCAGGCCAAGAATGTGAACAATGTCGCAGTGTGAACAGTGTCACGCGGAGTGAATAGTGTCGCGGCGTGAACATTGTCGCGGGGGTTAACAGTGTCGTGGCATGAACATTGTCGGGGCGTGAACAATGTTGTGGGCAGAACAAGGAACAAGGGGTTTTCCAGGCATGTCAGCGAGCCCTAGTGTTGTCGTTTCTTGAGAGGCCCTAGGGTTTCTAGCATAGCCCTTGGTTTGTATGCATGCCCTAGTGCAGCCCTTGCCGTGCACTTGCACGACCTGTGCGGAATTTTCTGCACGTCCTCAGAAGTGCTCGAACGAAACCTACCAGCGTCCCTAAGCATTTCTCTACAGTCCTCACAGCAGCTCATTTGGAAGCCCTGTGTTCCTGGTGTTATGGGGATTCTTGATGAAGGAAGAATGGATGAGACGTGGGCTTCTCCCCTTAAATTTGTCCAATGCCTTCACACTATAGTTTCATATCAGTGTTTGTCTAAACAGATTAATTCTCTTCAGAAACAGCTAGACACACAAGCTAGCATTATACTCTCCTTGCAAGACCAAGTGAAAGACGGTAGCCACATTATCATGGACCTCCAAAATAAACTTCAGGATCAACAAGCCATTTTATTCAATTGTGCATTGCACATATTGAACAACCTGCTTAGAATTCTACGAATTTACACACTGAAATTTAAAAAATTTGAGATGAACAGGTTGTTCTTCTTGCTGAATAGGAACGTCTCAAGGAAGCGTCAACTGCACAAAGCCTAAAACTAGTTGACCAACATTCTTGGGTTTAGGTTGTAGCTGGAAAGAAGAACACCCCCCCCCCAAAAAAAAAAAAAAAAAAGGAGTTGAGTCGGTTGTCCAAGCTAAATTTGAAGAAGAAAGGATCCGTAATGCGGACAACGCTCAATCTCAAGGTTCGTGGGGTGCCCAAACCTACTGCTCTGCTTCAAGCTAGAAATGCCTTCATTCACAACGCTCTTGAGTTATCAGACGTTACTCTCGAGAGAGCATGGTTTTCTCTCGGCTCCACATTGGTTAACGCTTCAAAATGCGGAAGAGCGTATGAAGGCGTTGAGGGCCAAACGAAATTTATTTACTCTTTAGGACAAGATATACCTTGATGAGGACCTTACACAACTTCAGGTTGAAGAATCGAAGAAAGCTTCCAGGATATTCCTGTGAAGATGAGGATCTTTGACGCCTTGGTCAAGCCAACTATTACATATAGGTCAGTGGTTTGGGGTCTCGGTCTTGGCTTGATTGAATAATCTTGTGTTGAATGATTACAAACACTCTTTCTTTGATGATTCATTCATTGCAAGAGCACGGTCCCCCGTTCTATTATTCTGGCAGAGTTTGGGACCTCTTCTCTTCTGCTTGAGATCATCTTCTTGTTTATCGCCTATCTTCACAGGATTCGTCCTTTAGGAGATACCCCCTCGGGTTGCAGGTGGTACCCTTACCTCGCCCTTTGCTCCTTGATGGAACTCTTTCTAAGTTCTCGGGGAGGCCGGAGGAGCTTGTATTTTCAGGTCTCTACACTCTCGGCTAGCATTCAAATATTGATCGGTAGGCTTCCCCCTTACTTTGTGGGTGCTCTCCCCCCCTCTTGGAATAATAAGGCGAAGGTACTCCATGAGATTTGAAAGGATATTATTCTCCAGTATACCAACTGCCCATGGATCTCTCCCGCTGCCCCTCTTTCCCCCAAGCTTTCTTTCTACCGTGAGCACTTCCTCTAGATTCAAGACGGCAAAATAGTTCCTCCACAGTACCTTGAGCAAAACACAATGCATAGTCTTCGGATCTCGATTGGACAACTTAAGATGTGCTCCCACCAACTCCGGGTTGAGTCAGATCACCGTCTTGCGAGCGGGTTTGCATTTTTTGTTCTTTCGGAGAAGTTGAAACCTTGCATCACTTTGTTTTTTTCTGTCCCATCTACTATGAGATCCGAGGCAGATTCCATTGCCTTTTTAGGGACAACTCTCGATCTCTATCCTCCTTCTTCAAGTACCTGGACAAGCGATGTTTGGCACTCTTTTTTAGGGAGACAACTTAGTTTCGTCGTTAGAGAAGCTCTCCCCCAGATGGATCTCGCCTCCCTCACCATCACAACTTACTGCACCAACTGTGACGGACCGAGTGACACCGGACGAAAATGCCCCATGTCAGCCCATTCGGATAGAAGTAGGGTCACTAGACAACGCACCCACAGTTTATTGGGGCCTCGAACTAGTGATGGACAAAGACAAATCATGGACTTCTTCAGCAAAGATACTTCGGCCTCCCTCTTCCCCCTCTCTCTCTCTATATCTCTCTCCATTCTTCTTGGCGTGCACTCTGCTCTTTTGGACTGCAGCTCACCCCCTTTCCCCCTTTCTCTTTTCCCATTCACTTTGGCCCGATTGTCAGGTTGTGTATTTGTATTTATCTTAGTTTCTTTCCTTGTTGGGCCTTTTAACCCGCTTGCTGGCAGTTGTTGTTGTCCTTCTTATAGTCCCTTGGGTCTTTTTTTGGCACAATGTGGACATTAATAATATTTCATTTCATTTCTAGATTGTAGTTTTCATTCTTACCCTAAACATAATATTTGGGTAGATTTTAATTAAATTCATCCAAAGTTTACAATATTAACCTTTTGCAAATTTGATCTTTAAAGCTACTATACATTAGGTTTTGACTTGAGATCTATTCTGTTTGAATTAATTAAATCCAAGAGTTGTACTCTCTAGGTTTTGAAGGAAGAGCCTGGCAAATTTAGCCTAAGGTCACTATCTGCAGTTTTTTGTCCTTAAGGTATGGATTCTTCTAATGTCTGTCTGGGACAGAATTTCAGAATTTGTCTTAGTTCTTCAGCATCTGGTTTTGGCCTCCCCTCAAGTTGAAAACAGACACAACTTACCAATTTCTTGTCTTCTTCTATTTGTTCCACAACCATAGATGCTAGAAGAGTCTTGAGGGGTTGAACTCCATGTCCTCCCAGGATTAACCAACCAGATCCTCTTTGTCTCGGCCATTCTCTTGGGAGCATCATTATATTCTGTGTTGGCCCTTTTTGGATGGTTGGTGATAACAACGAATGTGCTTCTACTTCACATCCTACTATCTATTATGGTGGTGCTTGGATCTGCTGGAGCTCCTTTCTATCTCTGTTGTATCTTGACTTCTAGCTCTCTCTTAATCATTACTAAGCATATTAGAATTTATTCATCTTGGGTAACCCTTGAGGTTGTAATTTTATGCCATACGGTTGTTCCAATTCAGAGTAGTTTACTGTAGATTCTCTACTCTAGTTTAGTTTGTTGTTGTTGTATTTTTTGGTTACTATAGTGCATTGTAATTTGTAACAGCTGTTCTCAATGATTTCCATTGACCTACTTTGGCCATCTTTGGACATTGATAAAATTATCTTATCTTAGTTTCAAATTAAAGTTCGTTCACTCAATTGTTTATTTCCTACAACCTAATTTACCTGAAAAATTAGGGACATTAAGCCTTGAACCTAATGGGGTTGATCTGCAAACATGTTTCTCCAAGTTCCTCCTCTCCTTTCATCTCTAAGATTCTTCTCACAATTTTCCTCCCCTATTTGACTTTTTCCCCTTCTATACTTAGAAGTGTAGAATTAGTTTTTTTATTTTTTATTTATGAAATACCATTCGCTTAGTTGTTAACATAGGCGTTTTTGTTTTAATCCAAGTTAACTGTTTCTTTTCCCTTATTTTTAATATTTCTCTTCTATGAATGAATTTTAAAATTAGCTTTAGACATGTGGAAATTAGTTAATTTCTTTTCCCTTATTTTTAATATTTCTCTTCTATGAATGAATTTTAAAATTAGCTTTAGACATGTGGAAATTAGTTAATTTTCTCTTTTTAGCTTTTTTCATTTCTGCTTTACTTATATTTTGTCAACCTAAATCCTTTTTAATTTTTCTTTTCCCTTGGTTAGTAATCAAGAAATTAGATTAATATTAATTATCTTAATATTCTTTTCTTTATTGTCTTTTTCCTTTACCAATGTTAGCCTGACATCTTTTCGCATTGGTTCTTTATTGACAATTCTGACCATACACACTCAATGCATGCATTAATTGGTCACGTGCCATGATTATTTCATCCACACCATTAATAAATGTAAACCACAAAACAATTTAAATTATACAACATTTTCTATTTCATCCATATCAAACTAAAGTTAGATTCTAAAAATCTATTTAATAAATATTTAAGATCCAACATTAATTATTTATTAATCAACCATATGTAAGCCAAAAGATCCTTCATAATCCTTCTGTCAGTGATGGCAGATATATTCTCCATCAAGGGATACCCATTGATAATCATCTGTAACAGGGCGTTCTCACAAAGTCATAAAGGCCCCTCTGTAGGCTTGATGATGTCCAAGTACACTTCCATAAAAGTATTGTATCTAAAACCTGTTTAGGTATATTAATAGAGACATATCTATTTCAAAATGACGTAGTCAAAATGGGCAGGAGAATAAATCCTACTGTCTTTAGGAACAACTTATAACTGATGGGAATGAAATTTGAGCTGGACAAGGGAAGACTTGAGGTTAAATTAGTGATAATGCCATTCAAAATCTGCAGAAAATGGTTGGCATTGAATGCTAGCTTAGGGATAAGAGTCATCTGCAGTCAGATCCAGCATGACTCAAGCAGAATATTGATAGATGTCCACTGTGATTGTTTTTACTAGTCAGTTTCTTCCTTGACAAAAGATGAGGGGCATTCAAATGAATCTGAAGGAAGGTGATCTATGAAAATGACAATAGATTGAAGAAATAAGATATATGAGGACTAAGTTTGAGGAGAAAATCTACTTTGAGGAGAAACACGTTTGCAGATCAACCCCATTAGCTTCAAGGCTTAATGTCCCTAATTTTTTCATGTAAATTAGGTTGTAGGAAATAAATATTTGAGTGAACGAATTTTAATTTGAAACTAACATAAGATACTTTTATTAATATTCAAAGATGGCCAAATTAGGTCAATGGAAATCATTGAGAACAGCTGTTACAAATTACAATGCACTGTAGTAACCAAAAAATACTACAACAACAAACTAAACTAGAGTAGAGAATCTAGAGTAAACTACTCTGAATTGGAACAACCGTATGGCATAAAATTACAGCCTCAAGGGTTACCCAAATTGAATAAATTCTAATATGCTTAAAGTAATGATTAAGAGAGAGCTAGAGTCAAGATACAACAGAGATAGAAAGGAGCTCCAGTAGATCCAAACGCCACCATAATAGATAGTGGGATGTAAAGTAGAAGCACATTTGTCGTCATCACCATAAGAAGATATAAGATACATGAGGCAGTTCGAAGCAAACTTTCTTTGAGGAGCAAAGGGGAAGATAAAAATATCTCTTTTGGCTTGATGCATAGTTGTGCAGGTGTAGGGGCCTGTGTAAATGGAAGATTTTGAAGATGCTCTCAAGGTAATGAGTAGCCGACAATCTCAGCTGGGGCAATACACTGTTAAACCATTGTTTTACAATTGATCATTTTGTGAAGTAGAAGAGTCTGGACCCTCTTAATATGTGGTCAACGCATATGCCACAAATTCAGACTTTAAACTTCTGTCCTATAGAGGATTGTGGGTTTGATGTTGTAATTAAATATGTAAATCTACATATGTATGTCTTGAAAGCGTAAGTGAAAGCATTCACATACTAAAATGGTGAGTACACATACCAATATCATAGTCCCAACTGTGAAGCAAGCTTTAAGAAAATTCAAGAGGTCACTGTTGTGGGTGTTGAAGATCATAACCTGAATTGGTGAGGTCAACTATTAGTTGCTAAATATCACATAAATGAGCAAGAAAATCTAACTACTGTTGCAAACACTAAAGATAATGTGCAAGGAGAACCACATATGAAGGGCGCACTGATCTATCATTAAATCTTAGCAAAATTTTGTGTCCAATCATGGTAGTTCTAAAGCTATTTGGATCAGATTTGTCATTGGATTTGTCGATGGGTAAATAATATGTTGCAATCAAGAGGGAGGGAAGCCAGTTCAAACAACCTCCTTAAGTAAATAACTGTGACATGGGACAAACAAGTGGTTCAAACCCATATTTGAGAAACATAGCTCTTTACGCTAGTTTAGCTTATTTTCATGGTACTTTTTAGTTATTACAATACATTGTATTGGCTCTTTTTGACAATTCCCATTTGCATAGTTTGGTCATTTGTGGGCTTTAATGGAATTATCTTATCTTAGCTTGAAATCATTCACAATGAGCTTACTTTGTACTGCATACTTTTCTTGTGTGTCTCTTGATATCCACTGGGTAAAAGAAGTAACAAGAATTTAGGATATGGGGGAAAGGACATAGATGGTGGAGTGATACAGGATATCATAGAAAGAAGTCTCTTGTGTGTTACCACTCAAAAGTTAAGTAATCTTAGCTATCATATCATACATATGTTTGGTTGTTTCTCTCCTAGGGGCCTCCATTTACTTCTTAGTACCATTCCTATGACTGTAGCTAATATGCCAAATATTCTCTAACAGTCGTCATATACGTAGCTAATTTTTTATTATGATGCTGGCGAAGCTACTTTGAAAGGAGGGTGCAGATAGAGGCATTTTTGAAGTAATGTAGAGCATTGGGGAGCTAGTATTGCGTCAAGCATTACTTCTAATGGGTGAATGAAATATAGGTAGGGTGATGGACAAGAACAAAACAGTCTTCAATGCATGGGTTTATGGTCATCATGCGAGTGGACCATGAGACAAAAGCCTGTGATATGTGGGTTGGCTTTGACACTTCAGGTGCAGAAAAATATGTGTATTGTTAGGTTTTGATATTCCAAATGCTTATTGTCACCTTTTTGTATGCATTATAATGACAGATTGATTTAGTTCTTTCCTTTAAATTTAATTTATTGTCTAAAATTTAATGTTTTTATACTAGTATTCTTTGGATACGTTTTTCTATGTTTGATGTCTTGTAGCAGCATTTATGTCAGTAGTTTTTGTATTTAATGTAATATAGAGTTATTGACAGTTAATCTGTGTGTCTATTTGCAGCCATGTAAAGGAGTGCTATTGTTTGGTCCACCAGGAACAGGGAAAACGCTACTGGCAAAAGCACTTGCCACTGAAGCTGGTGCAAATTTCTTAAGTATCACAGGTTCAACACTTACATCAAAGGTAGATTCTTAAATTCATACTGTCCTTTTCTATAAAATGTAAGGAGTGTTATGTTGAAATCTTGAATTGGGGCGCTTCTTGCTGGAAGCATAGCTATTGTATCAATATGTATTTGAAGTGTTTAGTAACAATGTGTCAAGCAGTATGTGTGTCAATGCCCGGAATGCTGGATACTACACATTAGAAGGTGCTCACATATGTCATCTGTACCTTTCCCATATCTTCTGATCATTCGATATGATAACAATATTTTGGTGCTTTGTTAATATTCCTGAGGCAAAACCTGTTTTGTTTATGTTCTTTAGAAGGGACCCCGTGTTATTTTCACTACATTCCCCATGAAGAGTTCCAAAGTCAACCTTATCTATTGGTGCTATATGCTGATATAGAGATTACAAATTCAGTTTTAGGTTGTCAAGAGTTGATTGATTAAGTATGGGATACTGCACCCCACTAATGCTTATACGATGAAAGAATACTGCTGGCAACAGTAAATCAAGAACTGAGTTTGATTAATACCTGTATATGATGAAGCCAAAACTTCATGCACAAAAAGAAGCAGAACTAACTTTTTGATCATTGACCTCTGAGCAGAGTGTAGCATTGATCATTGAACTCTGAGCAGAGTGTAGCAGATTGTTGACTTTTGTAGTATCAAAAGGTATTTCTGAAGCTATGGGTTGCTATCCATATTGCCTGCTAAGCATGAGAACCAGTGGTCACCTGATTTTTCATTGTCAGTACAAAATGTCGCATCTGGAATCAGAGAAGAGTAAGTTGTAGTCACAGGAACTGCTTTATTAGGGAGTCAGCAGAACAAGTCTATCCCCTTAACAAATTGTTTACTGTTTACAGAACTTGTGTAATAGTTTATCAGTAAGAAATTTATTTTCTTCCTTTTTGAAATATCTAACTTCGTTTGGGAACTAACCAATAAAAAGACTATGGAACAAGTTTTTGCTTACTGGTATACTTTGGGGAAAGGAATGTAAGCAGTCTTCTTCTTTGCAGATTAACACCCTTTCCAGACTAGTGATTCAAAATTCTGATTATGTTTAGATTAAAACTTTTAATATTTGTTACTTTCCCTGTCCGAATCTGTTAATGAAGGAAAGTTGCTCAAGTGCATATTGAGTTTGGCCCTAACATGTGTGTCCCCAAAATTCAGTAAGATGTCTCTTGAGTAGGGTACATATTTCAAAGAATGACATTGATTTTTCCACAGTATGGCTTTGATGATATAAACAAATATTATCTTTATGGAGATAATATTGGGATTTGATTTCTTTTTGTTCAATGCAGTGGTTTGGGGATGCAGAAAAGCTGACAAAGGCTCTTTTCTCATTTGCAAGCAGGCTTGCACCAGTGATCATATTTGTTGATGAGGTGGGTGTAATTGCTTCTCTCTGCATTCAGATTAGAGGTTTTATGCTTTCAGAATTATTTCCATGTGTCTTAATCTATACTATGGTCCAGGTGTATAAGCTTCTTTATGAAAGCTTTTATTTCTCTTTCTAATATTGCCATACAGCTGTTCCACTTTAGAGTAGTTTACACTAGATTCTTTACTGTAGTTTAGCTTATTTTCATAGTACTTTTTGGTGACTACAGTGCATTGTAATTTGTAACAGCTTCTTTCAATGATTTTCCCTAGGCTTTTCTCTTCACATACTTTTTTATGGGCATTATTTCTGAATATCCTGTAATGATTTTAGTTGTACAATTCATTTGTTTTGTAGGTTGACAGTCTCCTAGGAGCACGTGGTGGTGCTTTTGAACATGAAGCAACAAGAAGAATGCGTAATGAATTTATGGCAGCTTGGGATGGGCTTCGCTCCAAAGAAAGTCAAAGAATACTAATTTTAGCGGCTACCAATCGACCTTTTGACCTTGATGATGCAGTCATCCGTCGGCTGCCTAGAAGGTTTGAGAAGCTCATCCAACTTGAAACCTTGCGCTCATGGATATGGGTCCTTGAGATACTTTAAATATACGTTCTATCATGTTGTTGTGTTCTGAATAATGGTAGCTGGCATTCAAAGATAATATTTTACTGGGGAGTTGCTGCCTGTATTTCATCATAATATTTTCTTGCTTTTAAAGGATATATGTAGATTTACCAGATGCTGAGAATCGGGCAAAAATTTTGCGGGTTATTCTTGCTCAGGAGAAACTGTCTGATGGTTTTGATTTTAATGAATTAGCTTATGCAACTGAAGGTTATTCTGGCAGTGATTTGAAGGTAAGAGGAAGCATTTTTTTTTCCATTAGTAGTTTCCATTTAAGTATTTGTTTCTTGAGCTTAATTGAGCTTTTACTTGTAGAACCTATGTATTGCGGCAGCCTACAGGCCAGTTCAAGAACTACTTGAAGAGGAGAAAAGGGTAAGGACCGATAGATCGTGAATTCTATTCTAAGCTTCTTGTATTGTTATACACATGGACTTGTCTTAAAGCTTCTGGTATTGTTACACACATGGACTTGTCTTTCTAAGAATTACAGCATAGCATATTTTCCAGCAAATTTGGAAGTAAGATTTACAGCATAGCATATTTTCCAAATTTTTTGCCCACATTTGGGAACTGTTTTTCCTCTGTTTCTGATCAGTTGTGTTGTATTTCTTGAATTGAATATTAATACTTGGGAATTATGCCAGATTGTTTTAAAGATCATATTATTATAAAATAACTTCATATCATGTGGAATACAGAAAAAAAACAAAACAAAAGAAAAGAAAACGTATCATATCAATAAAAATAGATCCAGTTCTATTTCAAAACAGTATGTGCAATATGCTTCTGGTTGAATAAAGTCATGGCATTTTGGAATGATTAGCTCGATTCGGTAAGAGGTAATGATAGACTCGCATTAGAAGTCCTAAAGACAGTAAACTAAATAATCTTGTAAACTGATCCACAGCAATTTCAGAGAAGATTTGGTTGGATCAAAATCTAAATTGGAATTGTATTTTCTAAATTGAGGATTTTCCAAAGTGGATATTGGGTCTTCGAATACATATTGTAGCAAATAATTTTTTCTTCGAGATTGCTACCATTATATATGGCTTTCATATGATTTAAAGTTTTGTTTTGATTGCATTGTTGTTCTTTGTGTGTATGCATGAATAGTTATTTGCTCCAGATGTTCTTTGGTCATGTTCTTTTGATTATAGCATTAGTGATCTGCACTGCGGGGCCCAGAATGTGGTGGCACAGAGGACAACCCCCTGAACCAGCTTGCGGCTCAGAAAATTTATGGTTCAGAGTTGTGCGGTAGACACAGAGCACAATAGAATCTTTCTCAGAAGTATGCAACTTTAGTTACAGATAATGCAAATGTATGTATACTACAGAATACAAGGCTCATGTATCTCAGTTGACAACAATACATGGTATAGTACGTGAGGTGTGTGATGTTGCAAGGTGTAGTGAGCTTTCCAGTGCTCTGAAAGAAATAGCAGAGCAAAAGCTTAGGCACTAATTGAACAACCTGAGTCTGTAGAGGGGAAAAGGAAGAAAGAAGAGTGAAGATCAAGATGACGAAGTAGGAGAAGGAATTGAAGGAGAACAGATGAAGTTGTAGTCTAAGACAAACCTAAGCTATATACAAATGTACGTTAGTTACAAGCAGTTGGGAGGCGAAGCAGTTGATATTTCCAACTGATCAAGATACAGTTCCAATGGTAGTAACAAAACTGTCTATTTTGTCTCCTCTACGATTGGCGCTAGTTCGCAAATTGCCAAGTGGTAATATTGGATGGGTATAGATGTGCCCCTAACATCTGACATTGGAAATATACCTTCTGTAAATTCTGGTGTTTAGTGATGAAATGTGGGGTTTGTGTTAAAGGTCCATTGATATGTGTGCATTGGCACCATTGGTCATGATGCCACAGGTTGGGTTGACACCAAAGTGGTCATGATGCCACAAGTCAGCTTGGTGCCACAAGAAAGCCTAATGGCTTAGGAAGCAATGGCGTTAGCCCGTCTAGTGAGAAGTCTAGGTGGGTGTAAAGGCTTATGAGTTGAAAATGCTATGGCGTCATCATCCGTGGGAACTTTAAGAACCCTTGCTTTGCTCATATCATTTGTCCTTCAGGGGAAGAGATGGTCCCCATCACCAACTTGCAATTGTGGAAAAGAATGCTTGAGTTGGTCAAGTGTATACCATTTAGCCTAAGTTGAAAACTGACTTTGCTTGACAACCTTGAATAGGTGATGTGTTCCTTGGTGAGTGTTCTTGTTAGTGACAATTGATTTGATATTGTAGGTTTTTCCAATTGAGCCAGATCCAAATCTGTTGGATGTTGTATTGCTAGAGGCATTAGCAAAGGAGGATTGTACAACTTAATGAGTTTTGCATTAAACACTGCATGCATCCCCAACTTAGGTGTCAAATCAAGAACAAAATTGTTCTCACTTGTTGTGCATCGATTGGTGTATGGACCATAGTGCAGTGGTTTGATCATATGTTGTGGGTTGAAGAAATGTTGCTTCTTCAGTGGAGCCAAACCTTATCCCTCACCTAGAACTGATGTGGTGTTATGTGCTGATCATGGTGGTCTTTGTATTTGTATTGTTGGCACTACAAGATCTATTGAACCTGAGCTTGGATGCTATGTAATTGATGTAGAAATTGATCAACACTGTTTGGTTCCTTGACCTTTGCTGGTGTCGTGGCATAGTCATAATAAGGAAGGCGACGTCCATGGTAGTGCTTGGCTGAAATCTGAAGCAAGCCTGAAATGAACTGTGACTTGTGGACATTTGAAGAGCCTTGTTGTAGGAGTGTTGAATGTATGGCATACTTTCATAGCATGTTCGAGGGTGGTGATGGTTGTACTTTTGGAGAAAATGCACCAACAATCTATTGACAACCTACGACGGGCTCCACTTCTTGGTGCATGTGTGTTCTTCCAGAGAAGATGCACTATCTGTTGACAACCTCAGCCTGTATGGAAGGCTCCCATTGCAATGTTGCATGGTGCATATGACCTAACGTAGAGCTCCACTTCCTAGTGCATGTGTGGCCATTGGAAGTACTCTTGTAGCATCGCAAGTGTCTTGTTGAAACCATTGTGTCCAACTACTTTGGAATATTGAGCTTTTGGGATGAGCAACTGGAAGTGTACCAAAAGACACACATAGATTTCCAAGATGGTATAGGGACTTGTCTTGAAGATAGTGGTCTAGCCTTATGGCCTTGTATTAACTGTTGATGAATGTCGGCAAAATCGACCTCATTTGGATATAGTGCTTGTTTGCATCGTTGGATGATTTAGACAATCTGTTACCTGGTTCCCTTGCCCTTGCAATGTTTGATCGCGAGGTAGAATTGTTGCAAGTAAGTCATTCATTACATGTGGCGTGCATTGTATAGCTTACTTTATGAGCACAAGAATTGCAAAGGTTTGTGATCAAAATGGATGATAATATGCTTACTCCTAATGTAGTGGCACATTATCAGACAACTTGAACAACTACTCGTATGTTGAGTAGCGCTGAGCTGTGTTAGTGAGTGTCTCAGAATGGTATGCCATAAGATGCCTATTCTAAATTAGGATGGCACCTAGTGTGCAGTCAAATGCATTAGTCTCACCTTCGAATGATTGAGTTATGTCTAGCATGGCAAGCATTGGCGTGCAATAGAAGTGTTGTTGAGCTTGTCAAATGCCTACTACTACTATGAAGTCTAGTGAAACATCCCTTTCCCATATGTGAACTTATTGAGAGGCCATGAAACATGTGAAAAACCTAGCATTGACCTATGGTAGAAATTGGCAAGGCCAAAGAATGTTTTGGAGTTTTGCCAAATCTTTGGGATTGGCCAATACATAATGACATGAATCTTCTTTGCTGTAATTTTATGCCATAAAGTTGTTCCACTTTAGAGTTGTTTACACTAGATTCTTTACTCTAGTTTAGCTTATTTTCGTACTAATTTGTGATTACAAAAATGCATTGTAATTTGTAACATCTCTTTTCAATGAGTCCCATTGGCCTAATTTGGCCATCTATGGACGTTAATAAAATTATCTTATCTTTGCATCTCCATGTATGCGTTGGTTGTCAATGATGTAGGCCATGTAAGATTTCTCTATGACGTTGAACGTGACTAGCATAGATAGGCTTGAAGCTGGTTCTGGCCCAAAGTGTCAAAAACTTGGTGCAGATGTTGTAGATGCTCCTCCTAGGTTTTGTTGGCGATGAAGACATCATCCGAGTAGTAGACAATGATGAAGGACCTTGTGAATGTTTGCAAAACATCATTATTTATGTGAATGAACGTCATCCGAGCATTTGTGAAGCCAAAAGGCATTATCAACAACTCATCATCCCTTTTTGGTCTTGGAGGCCATCTTTATATTGGTGGAGTTTTGAGGAACTTGATGATAACTTGAATTGAGGTTGATCTTGTGAAGTATCTTGCCTCTTGAACATGGTGCTCTATGTAGTTGATGTCGAGGCACCAAGTCCCATCTTTCCTTGGCACTAGGATAGCGGGGTTTCCATAGGGGGATAAACTTGGTCGGATCTTACCTTGATCATTTAGCTCCTAAATTTGTAACTTGATTTCATCATTCTCCTATAGTGATTAGTGGACCACTGGGTAGTGAACATATTGCAACTAGCATGACAGGGTTGAACTTGTTGACGCCATGGTTTTCTGGTCAACATCGCCCAAACAAAATTCTTTGCATGGGAGATCAATTTCTTGAATTGTTTTGTTGATACCAACTTCACCCTCTTTTGAGGTATGCACTCTGGTATGTAGTACGCCATCCCTTTGATGCGCATTGACTATTGTTGTGGATAGGCTTGGTAGGTTGGTTGGCTATCAAAGAGGTATAGTCTTTTTAGCAAGACATTGCAATTTCCAATGCACCACATCACAAGTGATGGAATTGCGGATTGGCATGATGCCATACTTGAGGGAGCATTTGTGCATAACCTCTATGCCTTTACCTAGAAGCCCAAACACTTGATTATGTCATGTGAGTTAATGTTTTTTTGGCTCCCTGTATCGATGATGTGAAGAGGCTTACCCTTTACTCAACAAAGGGTGTCAAACAAACATTTTCACTCTTTAGAAATGTCTGAGGTTGTGCCATTACTAGTCAATTGAGTTTTGGCACTCAATAATGTGGCTTCTCTAACCTTTTGATGTAGAGGAACAATTGTTGACCTCTTACTACACCATTAATGTCAACACTCTACATCACCAGAGTGAGTCTTGTGGTGGCAACACCACTTGTTGCCCACCTTTTGTTTGCCTTTATCTTATATGGTTGGAGAGTGTCTGGGCTAAGATGGCCCTATGGGGTCCTTGGGCATTGGCGCCATAGATGGTCGTGCTACTAGTGGCTTGGCTTGTTGTGCCAATGGCTTCCTATTAAGATTTGATGATGAACACTTAGGCATTGCTCGCAATGCCTATTCTAGCTTTGATACGAAACAAAATGCTTGCACCAATGAGTCCATTGGAAGGAACTCCATTTCTTAAAGGAGGTGGTATTGAAATCCATTGACATACTTCAGGATTTGGTGCTTCTCATCATTGTCAATATATTATTGATTGAGAAGTTCATTGAACTCATTAATGTATTGTTGGACAGATTAGTATCTGCATTAGCATAGTTGTTGGAAATGCATGTACTTGTCTTCATACTGATGCAAGGGGTAAAAGTGATCATGCACCAACTTCACGAACGTTGTCCAGGTCATGATGGCGTCCCCTTCGTCATCAAGCTTGTTGTTGGTGGCTTCCCATCAACAGGCAATCAATTTCGACATCTTCAAGGCTGAAAAAGCGATCATGTCAATGTAACTAGTTGGTAGTGAATTAAACCTCAAGCTATTGAAGCCACGTGTCCAACTCATTGACATTGATCTGACATGAGAAGACTGCAATGTCAATGTTGGTTTGCACCTTGAGTGGGCTTTGGTTCTAGAAAGGTGCATGGTTGGCAATTGTAGACATAGCTTCCATATTGGTCATGATGTCCAAGAACTTCTTGAAGAGTGCAGTACTTGGACATGGATCTTGGTGTGATGCCTTTCTTTTTGTACGACGAATGTTTGTGATGGACAACTAGTGATGACTCGTATTGGAGGTTCCTTCCTTGATAAGAACAATTGCAAAAAAGACAAAGAGGAGATGAAATAAATTAGGTGAGTGTGAAAGTACTTTGACACCACTTTATTTGCATAGTAGGGCCCAAGATGTGGTGACATAAATGACAACTCCTTGAACCAACTTGTGACACAAGAAAGTTGTGTTTTACATATGGAATAATTAAATCTTTCTCACAAGTATGCAACTTTATTTACAGATAATGCAAAGGTAAATATACTATAGAATTCAAGGCTTGTGTACGCTAGTTGAAAAGAATACATGGGCTTAGTACATAAGGTACATGAGTTTGTAGGGTTCAAGGCACTTTGTTCCAATGCATGAATGAAGTAGTGGAACAAAGGGTTAGGCATTGCAGGAACAACCTAAGTCTATAAGGTGAGAAAGGAAGAAAGAAGAGTGGAATCATGATGACGGAGCAGGAGAAGGAACTAAAGGAGAACAAAAGAAGTGCCCTAAGACAAACCTAAGCAATATGCAAATGTACAACAATTACAAGCACTTGGGAGGCAAGGCAAAGCGATACAATTTCCTAATTGAACAAGGAGCAATTTCAATGACAGTTATAGAATCAAATCTTTCTCACAAGTATGCAACTTTATTTATAGATAATGCAAAGGTAAATATACTATAGAATTCAAGGCTTGTGTACGCCTGTTGACAAGAATACATGGGCTAGTACATAAGGTACATGAGGTTGTAGGGTTCAAGGCACTTTGTTCCAATGCATTGAATGAAGTATTGGAACAAAAGGTTAGGCATTGCTGGAACAACCTAAGTCTATAAAGTGAGAAAGGAAGAACGAAGAGTGGAATCATGATGATGGAGTAGGAGAAGGAACTAAAGGAGAACAAAAGAAGTACCCTAAGACAAATCTAAGCAATATGCAAATGTACAACAATTACAAGCACTTGGGAGGCAAGGCAAAGGGATACAATCTCCTGATTGAACAAGGAGCAATTTCAATGGCAATTATAGAATTGTGTATTATGCTTAACTTGCAAGTGGTGACAGTCCATAAAGCGCCAAGTTTCAAGATTGGATGAGTACAAATGTGTCCCTAGCATGTGGTACTAAAAAGATGCACTCTGGCATTTGGCAATGACGTGTAGGGTTGGTGGCAAAGGTATGCTTGTTTGTGTGCAATGGTGCCACCGGTGTTTGTGTAATGGGAAAGTTGGCACCCAAGTGGTCACGACACTATAGGTTGGGTTGACACTATGGAGATGTTTGATGTCGTAGGAAAGAATGGCATTACCTTGTTTGGTGAGAAGTCAAATGGGGGCACCAAGGTTTGCGAGCCAAAAATGCCATGGCACCATGAGCAACTCTTGCTTTGCTCAAATCAATTAGGATTTGTTATTTGATGTGTTGTTTATTGGGTTGGTCTTGAACATTGGCTTAGTGGTGTTAGAGCAATCTGTTCTGTGTTTGTATGTCTCATTGAACATGGTTGGGTTGCACGAAGTCTCCAGACACATGATCCTCAAATTACTATTCTTGGTGGTTTAGATGACCTTAAGGTGGAAGGTCATGTTGGTATTTGTCAATATGTAATGTGCTGGTCTAAATATGGAATATAGTTATTATAAATACAAATGATGGAGAGTTTGTATAGGGACGTGACTCTTAAGGGTGAGGTGTTTATGAAAGGATGCATTCCTGGCCATGCTAAATTAGGCTTGGTACAAGTTCTCCTTTCGAAATATTCATTTTCCTAGAAGCTTGAAGGGGAAGAATGAGTAGTATTAAATGTGTGATTTTTCACATGAAGGTCCTTTTTTGGGGAACCCCTTTGATTTATCAAATACTTGGTAGTTGATTGAGAGCATAATGGATGGCCTTTTTTGGGGAACCCCTTTGATTTATCAAATACTTGGTAGTTGATTGAGAGCATAATGGATGGCCTGGTTTGTGTTTCCAAGAACCCTTAGGTATCAAAACAAGATTTTCCTACTCATATAATATTTGAAAACTTAGATTGGATTGGAGAAGAGGATCCTAACGTTTTCAAATAGGCAACCTGGAAAATGTCATGAATATGATCCTTGTCCAAAAGTTCCAAGGTATCAACAACTTGACTTTCCTCCTTATGTATTTCAAAGGGATGATAGTGTTTAAGGATACTTTAAATTCTCATTACTTTCCTTTATTGAGAATTGCTTATAGGTTTGCAAACAAACATAAACACAATCTCCTTCTCTAATCCATGTTTAGAAACATGTTGGTTTGTCTGCTGTTTAATTTTTTTTTTTTCTTTTCTTTTTCATCTTACACATTCAAGCATATATTTAGAGTTTAGACAATTGCTTGAGATTCCTCAAAGAAAGCTCATGCTACTAGATCTTTTTTGTGATTAGACAAGAATTTGTTAATATGTACCACTAGATAGTCATTAGTCTTATTATATTGTTTTGTTATGTATTTGAGTAAAATAAGAAATAAATGTCATGATTAAAGTTGTTAAGGGTTATTAGCCAGGGCGACATTTTTGTGTTTTGTACGAGGAAGATTCGAGTAGGTATGATAGATGAAATTCACTACACTTCCCTCTGAGATATTTTTCCTCTAGCCAACGTTGTGTTTGTAGCATTAGCACGAGTATATGGAGAGCAGTTTCTTGGATTCTTTATGGGTTAAATGGTGTAATTGAGTAGGGAATATGGTGGAGACTCATGCCTCAATGAGTCAACACATTCTTTGTGAACCCAAGTATGTTTCTATGAGTTGATCTTTTCATTGCATTGTATGAAATTTAATTGTGTTTTGTGTTAGGGATACTATCTTTGCATACTACATTTTTCCCATCGTTGCTTGTGCAAATTTGGGTTGAATTTTTGGGAAGTTGATAAGTGAAAGCCTAGGCAAGCATTTTGCTTAGATGACAAGTGATAATGACAGTAGGAAAATTAGTTTATTTAAAGAGACAAGGAAGTTGCGAAGAATAAATTATGCCATCGATATGACATGGTATACAGAATTCACCCACCTCTTCCTCGAGAGAGAGCGTAGAAGGGGTGTTTCTATAATATTTAACTCAAGACGATGAAGATAGATATCGAATGTAGAGAGAACTTGATATGGCTAGAAAAGTTGGCAATTTGTAATGAAGAATGTGAAACTATCAAAGAGTTGGAAGAACGTGCAATGAGGATTGCTTGGTGACTAGAAGTGGAACAAGGAGCTGAGTGTTTTGCTATGTGCAAGAGGGGACTCCACTACAACAATGACTTTTAGCGTTCTACTAGTGGAGGAGGATTCAACACAGAAATAGGTCTCCAAGGTATGATATCAATCAAGTCTAACATTGCCTTTGAGGTTCAGAAAGTAGGAAAGCAATCTATTGTCGAGCCAACCTAGAGGTCTGATGGGCATTTTTGGGAAAAACAAAAGTTCCCTAATCTTGTGAGATAATATGAGTGCAAAAACCCATCATATGGATAATTAATATGGTCCAAATTATGCATAATAACTTGCATGAAGAGTATATAGGATGAATTTCAAGGCTGAGACACAAGATAATGTGGTAATTTGACTATGATAGATTGACTAAACATTGTGCATAAATTTTTTTAATGACTCACTTAAACATGTATAAGGTATTACCTCAAGTAAGTTTAATTGATTCTACTAATTCTTCACAAACTTCATTGAAAGTCTAGGAGTGTAGTAGTGCACATAGAGGATGAGTAGAAGAAATGAAAGAAATAAAAGATAAAAAGGATAGAAGTGAGGAAAAAGAGAGATGATGATGTAATAAATAAATTTGAATCACATTAAATGGCATTAGTTCAACTAATTATATTCCTCAACTTTCAAAGAGACCAAGGTTCGAATCTTGCCAAGCAATATATGCATAATTGCCAAGCTTGTTATAATACCACCATGTGGTCATGATGTAATACGGGTGGGCTGCGTATCAATCCCATAAAACCGATTCAAGAAAAAGGAATTAAATTACAATTGAAACAAGTGTCAAGGGAGAAGGAAAGAAGGGCTAAGGCTGTTCAATTGAGAACCTTGCAATAAAATCTATTTCTTATTTTAATTTATAATTTTGTCTTATATGAGAGCACTTATATACACACAAACACACATATGCACATGCATTATAACCTAATACAAGGTTATATATCTATTTTCCATGGGAACACAGCCTGGGATTTCAAGGTCGTCTCAAAGATGCATCCCAACGTCCTAGGGTCCTCATCATGTTGTCCTGGAAATGTGTCCTGTTGTTCAAGAATTTCGTCTCATTGTCTTGAGCTGTCCCAATCCTAGAAATTTCATCGAACATAGTTATGATATTAAAGGGAAGTTTGGTGGGTTGCTTATGTTAGACTATAGCTTTTGTACACCACAAAACTTTATCCAACATAGGTGTGGATTGCATCTATCTCTTATATAATGTATATTGTATTAATTTTTTATGTATATTACATAAGAGACTTCTTGGCCCCTTAATGTAGAATTTGAGTAAAGTTCTATCGTATGACACATGGTTATCGAGTTTTTACCTTGTGGGTAGAAATTAATTAGGCTTGTGACCCTGTTTGCTTTTTGTTGACATGTGGTTATTTTCTTTTTTCAAAGTTGCATGGAAATAAATATTGAATCCAATATGGGTAAGGTATTGGATACAATTACAACAAACGTTTAGGATCAGTCAATACAAATATGGTTGCATATGACATTATAAAAAGCATATATATATATATATATATATATAATATATATATATCCTAAAAAAGTTCACAGAAATTCGAGTTGTAAATAGGATATTCTCATTCACTAAGTGGACGTATTTTCATTATTTTTCTCTATTGGAATTTATTTTAAGAATTGTAACTTCTTTTGTTAATCTCATGTCATGGATATGACTCCAAATGTGCCTAGCGAATATCCAGATATATTAGCTGTGGCCTAAATACGGGCATGTATTGGGATGCATCTAGATACACCATACATGTATTTGGATACACTTAGGTACCATACAAGAAGAATGAGATCTTTATCGAAATTTGATATGCAGATATGGTAACTATGCTTTTTTCCTTGCTTTTGGGGTCTATGCTACTTCGTTTTATGTCTTGCAAGCATATTTCTTTTCAGCTGATAGTTTCTATTCTCACCAATATGTGATAGCTATACACTTGGTATCGTCCTAGTGCTTTCCCTAATGCACAACTGATATCTGCTAGTAATATTGCAGAGCCAAATTTGCACTTGCCGAATGCTAGCCAAGAGATGCAAAAAGGCATGGGGCTGTGAGACATGAAAGGTTGTGGGGCACAAAATAGTGCATGAGATATGAAAAGGTGCAAGACATGAAATGCCACAAGTTATAGATAAAGGCATGGGATTCTGAAAGATGACAGGTACCAAAGGTCATAATGTCATGTAATATGAAAGGGCACACATTCCTGAGAAGTGAAATCCAACTCTAATCTCTATATTCTACAATTTTAAGAGAACTTAAGGGATTCATTCAAAAAATGTAAGGTATAATAATTTTCGAAGTTGGAAATTGTGTTTATCCTCCCACGAAATTTTAAAATTTAGCTGAATATATACTAGAAAAATAAGCATATTTAATATTTGATATGGCTTCTTTTTGAAAAGGAGGCAAACAAGTTGTGGTTAATTCTTGATTTTAATGTTATAGAAGATTTAGCTTTGGCCAAGCTCAAAGAGATTATCCTAGGAAGATGACCTTGGAAAGTCTGGTAAGAGGGATTGGGATTTTTTCATTAAAATATAAGTTGGGAGAGTGTGAAGAAAAGATTCTGAGATTGAAAAATTTATTAATATCAATAGAAGCTAAAATTTTCAAGGAAGAATGTAAAATTGACGCAAATGATAAAATTTTAATAAAGAACCTAAAATTTCATAGGGAATTCCGATATTTTCATGAAGTTGAGCTAAGAAGTGTGGAAAAGACCACTCAAAATTTGAATAAGGATGAAAAGTTGCAATCTATCAATGAAGATATATGTCGAATCCGTTTCTGTCGCAGAGAAATGTTGATACAGATAAAGCAGTTGGCGGTGAACTGTATTTTTACATAAAACTATTTCTAACAATGAATTTATTGACACCTGTATGATCTTCAAAGATGACATTTCTTTTTTCAAATCTTTCAGAAAACAAACTTGAGCCCTAAATCATTGAAGACATACATGGATTCAAGATTAAAAAGCAGGAGTTGGATTATCATAGAATACTTTCATGACTGGCTTGAAAATTTTATCGATGCTTGAGATCAAAGCTTTTTTGTAAAAGGGTCTTTGAGAAGTGGTGAACTGTAATCATATTTCTAAGGGTTTACCCTTGAACATTGTTAATATCCTTTTTTCTGTAGGTGGCAACCACACCTCTCTTAGATAATCTGTATGTTGATTCTTCTATGGATTTTACATGAGATCATTTACATATTTGCACAAATCTGACTATAGAACATTAGGAGGCTTGATAGGGTGCTAATTCTTGTAGTGTTGAATCTTGAGGTAGCTATGTACTTAGGTAAAAATCTTGATAGAAAAGCTAATCTGTAAGTTTGACGTGAATTCTGGAACATGAATCGAGTTTAACTATAATTGGCATTCTAGATCTGCATGTGAGCAGCAAGATAGTTGTATATCTTCATTTTTGGTTTTGAAATTTCTGAACTAAGTTTATTTCATTTCAGGTTGGAAGACACAGTAATCCAGCACCTCCTCTACGGACTCTCACTTTAGTAGATTTTATTCAGGCAAAAGCAAAGGTAAATTGAAAATTGTTTTTGCTTTCTGCAGTGACTTATGATTTGAAGTATTTAACCTGACTGTAATATTTCTCAGACTTTGAGAATCTTAGAATGTAAAACTGTAGTTGTAGAGCATTCCAGGTCATTATATTTATATTTTTGATTTGTAGGGTTCCTTGATTTTGTTCTCTTGACAAAAGTGGTCCTATTGATGCACTGCAATTTCCAGTGTTTAGTTTATTCTAATGTAATGTTGAAACTCAGAAGTAATGTAGGCTTCTACAGATTGTATATGGTCTTCTAGGTGAGAAGGCCTAATGTTTTGATTGGCTGTATTTTGCTTTGATAATTTTTTTATTGCAGATAGGTCAGCTAGTAATGAGTTATGATTTGAGTTTGCCATTTTTGGCTGGCAGGTGCATGACTTAAAAGTGTAGACTGCTGATTGTCAGCATACATTCTTGTGTTCCATTGACTATAAATGAGATGTCATTGCACAAATGTGATGGCCAATATATTATACTCTTAATGTTTTTAATCCTTATTAAAGCCTGACAGCTCCAATGAATGGATGTTTGGGGGTAACATGTCTGCTCTTTTAGTAGCTGCTTTGTACACAATTTCAACCAGGGTTTAGGCCTTATAATGAATTAAAACATCACTAGATACCTTGTTGACTCCTTCCATTTAGGAATGTTTCTTTGTTCATGTTATTATGTTTTGGTTTTCTTGTATACACAGGTCTACTTTTTTAACCCTTCATTACAGGTTCCAGGATTAACACAGCCAGAAGTATATAGCGTTACAACTGATAATGAAAACAATCTATAGTTTATCTTTACAGCTGTTAACTTTGCAATCTTTCATTATTATTTAGAGAATAGTTATGGAAAGATCATCATCACTGGAACCAAAGACGTGCTTGCAACACATGAAAGGGAACCGGAAAACAGTTTTGTAAGATCATTGTTAGTATTTTTGTCTAAGGAATTTAATGAAGTTACAGGCATAGCTGGTGGACTTTTATCCACATCACCTCATCATCACGAAACATAATGAACATAGACTTCTAAAGTTTAAATACCCACAAGTACAAGGTAAATAGTTTGATTTGTGTCATGGAGGTCTAGTTCATTTTGCAAAAAAGGCTGTTGAACTTATAAATATGGCAAGCCATGATAATGAAAGAAAATTTATTAAGGTCCATGGTTGGTGAAAGTAGGTCAACGTGACAAAGATTACAATCGGTTACAATAGCCTGTGGAGACTAGAAACATTGCCCCAAAGAATACAAAAATACTTACCACGGGTAAAAACTGTGAACTTTGTTTAGAAATTGGAAGAACAGGCTAATTTGTAGATGGCTTTTGTGGAACTTTTCATATAACACATATATAATATAAGCATTATACATACCTAACACAATGGGGGTTCAATCTGTTGTAGAATAATTGCTATAGGGAAGAGGTGGATTGCATGGTTACTGGGTTCAGTCTGATGCAAACTTTTCAAGTGGGCGTTGGTTTGGTCCAGACCAATTTTTCATTTTAAAAAGAATAATATTTTTGTTAAAAATATGTTTTTTTTTTTTTTTTGACAAAATTATATTAAAAAAGCGAGGATACCAGAGAGGAGGTGGATTAATGATTGTTTGATGGATGAGTGTGACATTGTCTTGCTGTACTTGGAATTTGTTGTCAAGGAGGTTCTCCATCTTTGTCACCAAGTGTCACAGATGGACCTGCACTACAGAAAGTTGTGGAGCTCGTCTGCTACACGATTCTGGAGAAGTTCATCTTGTTCATGAATATCTAGGGGTGGGGTCATGAGACAAAGCTATGGGATAAACATTTTGTGTTTTGGACAGGAAGATTTTAGGCATTGCCTTGACAAGAATTAACGACATTTTTCAGTTTTCTAGCAGCCATGAGAAGTGCTCAGCTGGCACATTTCTCATCAACGTACAAGTTGCTACTGAAGCTGCGCCATAATGAGGGCTCCTTCTTATAGATGGAGATAAATAAGTTATATAATGTTTTTGAGCTAACTCATATATATATATATACACACACAAATGAGATTGAAACTAGCCCCACCCATAACATGGAATGACTGCATCATTATAATATCTCAACAAACAATATAGCAGTTTTATTGCAGTAACCCTTGCTCAATTATGCAAATTTTGCTTGGCAAGATTTAAACCTGGATCTCTGCCTGGGAAATCCACATTTTTAACCACTTCAACTCATGCCATTTGATTAAGCTAAATTTTATATTACGTGAATGTGAAAATTATTTATTAATTTTTTAATATTGTATGATTCATTCCGTTACTTTTTGGAAGTATTAGTTTTTACATTTAAAATATGAAACATATGGTTTAAGATATTATATTTTTTGAATTTTTAGATACATATAATTAAATGCTAAGATTATTTTAACATGTGTGTGTGTGTGTGTGTATCATTTGCAGATTTGGGATGGTGCCCCAAGGCCATTCGCTCACCCTTCCCTTCTCTATCCAATTAAGGGAAATCCTAATCGAGTACAATATAGAATATGGATGGGTGATCTATCGGTCATACTTCATACTCACCTTGTCTCTTAGATATGTCATATTGAAATTTCATTCATCAGGCTCTTAAAAATATAGGGAGAGCTCTTGAGAAGGGAGAGGAGAGAGGGATCTTAAGTTATGTCGATCCTCACCCTCTTGATGCCTTTCTGACTCATATGTATTCCTGAACAACTGAACCTTTTTGGAAATAAACCTAAACTCTGAACGTTTTTGACATTACAACCCCATCGAATTGAACAAACCGAACCTGGTAAGTATGGTGGATTGTAAGTGGAGGACAAAAAGACAAATCCAAAAATACTTTCCTGTTTTGCGCTGTGGGCATGACTGATGCTCTTTTGAGCCATTCATGGACAAGATCCCTTAATAACTTCTCTATAGGGAGGGAACATTCTTATAGCTCTAACCCCATCCCAGGAGGATGCAGTCTTGTATACGCATGGGGATGGGGATGGGGATGGAGGAATATAGTAGGGACATCTCCCTGTTGTCCCCCACTAAGAGGGGATGGCTGGGGGATGGTGCCATCCTGTCCCCAAGTTACCCTCATCTATGCAGGGATGTGTAGGAGATGCCTAGGTGTTACCATGAGGAACGAGGGGACAACAACACGTCCACATAGGGATGAGGGAATGGCTATGTGACTCTTGTGTAATATACAATATTACATGGTGAAATATGGAAAATAATATGGAGAAATGAGAAAACAAATTTGTGGGTGCCTCTAGAGCTGAAATATGGAGAATCTGTGTGATATAGAGTTCTCAAATTAGATAAACACCTATGTTCTGTAGTGTGTTTGGGACAGCAGGGGTTTTGTCCCAAAATCCAGGACTTTGGCAGAACGGCTTAAAATTGGATTTTGTAAATAAAATTTATAGATGTGTCAGTGCCACTATTCAAAAACAGGGAATATTATTGTCTCATGATGGTAAACACACAAGGATTCCTCTAAAGCAAAGATCTCATAAATGACATGCAGAGATGAGTTCTATCTAGTACTTAATGAAGTGTAGAATTTAATAATCTTAAAAATGGATTTACAAATTCTATAAGTACCATAACTACTACAATGCCCATGGGTATTAGGACTATTGGTTGAGAGTGGAGAGTTTCACACCTTAAACCAAGGTTCAAATACCATTGGTGAATCTTAACATATGCACATCAGGTGTGGGGCAAGTGGTAGGGAGTGAGGAATTTCACACCCTAAACCAACGTTCCAATCCCATGGGTGAACCTTAACATTTAAATCAAATAGAATGGGCTCAATAAGTTAAATTCCTCTACTCTCAAGGAGGAGATCCAACTTCGAATCTTGCTAGGTGATACATGTATATTTGCCAAGCTGTTGTAATACCGCTATGTAGTCATGATGTAATATAGGTGGGTCCGTTTCAATCCCACATATCCATTAAAAAAAGGGCAAAAAAAAAAAAAAATAATATAACTACTATGATAACCTATATATCTTCACATAGTTAGTTTTTCTAGATATCAATCGAGCTATCAAGCTCAGCATCTTAGATTGAATGGAAAAATTATGACATCTGCCATCAAGACAATGATCTAAAACAGAGTTGCATAGCATGGGCATAAGCATTCACTGATGTATAGTCCATTAAGAGAGACAAGATTCAACAATTCAAACCACACTCATGCTTGAGAAACATGATCACTCTAGATCCCTTTTTCTAGGTCATGGACAACATGGCAAGTTTATGTCTAGCCAAAGCAAACTAGGACAAATGATTGACCAAGCAACAACTAGCTTAGAGATAATTCATGGCAGTGGTTTGTGATTTCCAATCCATCTCCCAATGCCACTGTTAATTTATGCACGGGAAAACATCAGACCCATTGTATTGTCCCAGTTACTAGTGCTTTATAGTTTATAAGCAATGTTACCAATTTTTCTCCTGAGGACCCCAGGATCTTGGTACGGGCCATACCCGGTACGGATTTGGGTCCGGTACACCTGTGGGTCCGTGTAGGGTACCAAGGCCTAGGTTATGAGAAGGTGAAAGCCATTAATGAGGCTCCAAAAGGGTACCAAGGCCCAGGTTATGAGAAGGTGCACACCACTTTGTTAACAAAAGAATTTTTTTTGTAGAAGATTCATTGCAGCCCGTCAGAGATTCATGGGTTGAAACGGGGTTATTCATTGTTTCTGGTAGATGGAAAGATGCAAAGAATTGTCCTTTGATAAATGTCATTGCAATAATCCCCAAGGGGGTAATGTTTAGTTGATTGTGAAGGGCAAGTGAAATATGCCCAATTCATTGCTAACATTTTGATTGAAGCAATCGAATCAGTGGGCTTTCAAAACATTGTCCAAGTCATAATGGACAATCCCAAAAACTGTAAAGCAGTGGGGATGTTGGTGGAGGTGAGGTATGAGCATATATTTTGGACACCTTGTGTTGTCCATTCACTCAACTTAATGTTGCAAAAGTTGGGGAATCAATTTGAATGGATAAAAGAAATTTATGTCGAGGTCGAAAACATTCAAATGTTTGTGACAAACCATCACGTCGCAAGCTATCTTCAGGGAATTCTCAAACTTGGAGGTGTTAAAGGTAAAAGTTTTGTATGTATGATTATGTTTAGTTTGTTTTAATTTTTGAAAACATTTTTATTTTGTTATTTAATTTTGTTATTTTATTTTACTAGGTTGTTGAGACTTGATTTGCCTCACACACAATCGTCTTGAGGCAACTTGTGCAAGTGCGAGAGGCATTGCAAAATATGGTTATTAGTAACCTTTGGAGTATATGGTGGCAGTCAAGCACTGAGAGGGCACAAAAGATAAAGATGTTGATCCCCAATAATGATTGGTCGGGTCGTGTTGATTACTTGCTCAGTTTCACTGAGCCTATCATAAGCATGATCCGTTTCATAGACATGGATCAACCATGTTTAGGAGAGGTATATGATGGGATTGACTCAATGATTGAGAAGATCAAAGCCATCATCAATGCAAAAGAGCAAGATCCCATGAGACATTTTCAAACAAGTGCAGTCATTTCTAATTGAGGGGCGGAACAAAATGACGACTCCATTGCATCTCCTTGCCTTCGCATTGAGTCCCAAAATTTATAGCAGTGAAATCCTTTCTTTGTCCGGTAGAGTGGCACCATATAAAGATATTGAATTTAGTGAAGGGTACAAGGCAACATTCAGAAGGCTCTTTCCTGATCCTAAGATTGAGGACATATTTTCAGCTGAGTTCACAGATTTCATTTCCTCTACAGGACATAGCCTTAGTGCTTGTTGTGACAAATACAAGAAGGATGCCCATATGTGGTAGTATTTGCATAGGCAAAAAACCCCAACCTTGCAATCTCTTGCAATCAAAATATTATCACAGGTCTGATTTTAAATTTTAAAATTTAAATTTATATATTCTAAATTTTGAACTCTATTTTTATAGGTATAATTTCTTTTTTTAATTTTGCATTGGTTTTGAAAAACTTTTAGTTGTGATTTTTTTAATAGGTTGTGAGTTCGTCTTCATCCAGGCGGAATTGGAGTACATATTCCTTTATCCACTTGCAAAAGCGCAACATGCTGGCAACAAGGAAGGTTGAGGAGTTGGTCTACGTGCATTTCAACTTGCGCCTTTTATCACACATGCAAGCAAACTACAAGGAAGGGCCAACAAAGCATTGGGATGTTAGGGCAGAAGATGTTGATTTAGATGCTTCCCATTCCCATTATTTATTACTTGACATAGAGGATTTTTCTTCACCAAGCCAACCGAGTGGTGCTAATGCTAGTTCCAGTGGGAGTGGGAGTGGGAGTGCTAGTGCTAGTGCTATTGCTTGTGGTTCTAATGAACCACATGTTGATGTTTCCGATGAAGACATTGAAGAGGAATATTTCAATATTTTTATTTTATTTTTTTATTTATTTTTATTTGTGGAAAACATCCCAGAAGGGATGCCACTTTCGGGTAAGACCCAAGGAGGCAAGGGTATCCATTCCGCCAAAAACGCCCAGGACTCGGACCTGGCCTACCACCTTTGACATACTCAAGGAGCAAACAAACACACAAAAACAATTTAAATAAATAAATAACAATAAAAATAATAAAATAAAATAAAAAACATGCTCCTTGAGTGTGTCAAAAAGAAAAGCACAACCAAACACACACACAGTAAGATAAAAAAAAAACCACAACACTAACCACATAGAAAAAACACAAGAACAACATAAAAAAACACAAACATGACAAAAACAACAGAACACTACAAAGACAACCAAAAAAAACATGAAAAATAAACACAACCAAAACCTAAAAAATTAAAAAAATAAAATAAAAATAAACATAAAAAACAACCAACAACAGACAATAAACAAAAAACAAAAAACATAGAAAACACTCACACATAAAAACACGAATTAACTCAAACAAGCAAAAACAAGAACAAGAACGACAAAAACAGAAGAACAATAACAAAAAATATAAAAAAACACAACACAACAAAACCACAAAGAACACAAAAACAAAACAAAACAAAAGAACACACACCTTAAAAAACTAAACAAAAAATCAAAAAAGGAAAAAAATTGAACATAACAATGGCCTATCTAGACCAGAATACTTTTAAGGCAAGAATCAACAGAGGAAACAAAAGAAAGAATAGTTTGAGCAAGGGAACTAAAATAAACTGATCGAACCAAAGAGAAGCAAAAATAAAGCAAGAAGAAACTAGGTACCTTCAGAACTGGAGCCATCCAAAGAAATGATAGAAAGAAGAGCTTCCCTAATTTGTGAGGCCCACCATCTAGGAGGGTGGCCATAACAAGTAAGATCACCTTTCTCCAAAGCCTAATTAGCTAAAGCATCAACACTCTTGTTTTGATCTCTGACCACATGATTGTAATCAACTTTCAAAAATCCCATCTGGATTAATTGAATCTTCTCAATAATTATTTTTATTCTTCAATCAACCTTATGATTCTTAGGAGTCTTCAAAAGATTAATCATGAGTTGAGAGTCAGACTCAACTAACACCTTTTCCCATCCAACCTTAGTAGCCTCTTGAAGGCCTCCGAGGATACCATACCCCTCGGCAAGGTTTTTGGAAAGAATACCCAAATTCTTAGAAAAAGTAAAAACCAAGGAGCCATCCGAAAGTCTACCAATTCCTCCCGCACTGGCTTTTCCTGGGTTCCCTCTAGAGGCTCCATCAGTATTGACTTTTCCAAAATCCTTAGGAGGAGGTTGCCAATTTCTTGTCCTATCCATCTTACAAATACTCACATTCCCTTTAAGTTGGTTGCCTTTAGAAGATTTAATCTTCAATATTTGCATCACTTGATCCCATCTTTGGTGGGAGTTTTGGGGGTGATTAAGGAGTTGATGGACTGATTCAACTAAGTTGGCTATGGTCTTTTGCCAAATATAGTGAATATCCTTCCTATCTTGATTAAAAATTCGGTTGTTCCTTTCATTCCAGATATTCCAAAGAAGAATGGTAGAACCCATCCAAACTATTTGCCTAATAAAATGATCAACACCCTCTTGTTTAGGCCAATCCCTCCAAAGCTGCTCAAATGTAAAAAAATTGGACCACTGTAAGCCAAGTAAAGTGGCCATTCTCCTCCAGAGCTCAGAGGCTAAAGTACACTCAATAAAAAGATGGCTGAGAGTTTCTACATTCTCTTCACACATTTCACATCTAAAAGGGCCATGAAAACCACGCTTCATAAGTTGCTCACTAGTAAGCACCCTACGATGCAATAAAAGCCAAGTAAAGAACCTCACCTTAGGCCAAAGCTTTTGAGCCCACAACTGAGAAAAGATGTCAAAGATTGGTTGGGATTATTATGGCATAAGGTCAAATAACCTTGAGCAACTGAATACTCACCCTTAGTAGTGTTGTTCCATCCAAAACAATCTTTTTCATGGGGCCAAGAGAGAGATCTCATATGAAGGATGCCTTGGATATCTTGTCTTTGCCTTTCCGGGATTTGAATAGGCCAGTCCTCAATAGGGATCCAATATCTACCAACCTTTGAATTACCAGTATGGTACCGACAGTAATTAGCCACCTTTATCCAGTTAGCTCGGTGAAGCTCCTCCATCCAAGGCCTCTAATCGAGAAACTGAGTTATCAAAGGTTTGTGACCATCCCAAGAATTTGTCCAAAAATTTGCGAATTGACCATTATGAATGATCCAAAATAAATTTTTCTTTATCAAATCCTCACCAGTCTTAAGAACTGCTAAAATGGGAGAACCTTTGGTGGCAAGTTGATAGCGAACAAGGTCTTCAAGACTTTTGTTCTCAGCATATTTAACACGGAGATTATTGGCCCAAAGAGCATTGGGGTTATGCAACATCCTCCAATAGAATTTAGCGGCTAAAGTTTTGTTGTTATTAATAGAATATCGGAATCCTAACCCCCCTTCATTCTTAGGAAGACAAAGTGTCCCATTTCACCAAGGCCCATTTTCTTTTCTCCTTAGTACCACTCCAAAGGAATCGATGACTGATTTGATCTAGTTCTTGAAGAACAACCTTTGGGATATTCAACACGGAAGATACATAAATAGGAATAGCTTGAAGAACTGATTTTACCAAGGTGATTCTACCCCCCAGAAGAAAGCCACCTGTTGGTCCACTTTCCAATTTTCTTCTTGACTTTGTCCAACAACCAATTCCAATCTTTATTTTTCTGCCTTTGAATATTTATGGGAATACCTAAATAAGTGATCGGAAGGGAGGTCTTCTTATATCTTAATTTATCCAAGGCCATGGATTCCTGTCTAGCAGAGCAGTGAAAGAAAATAACTTTAGGTTTGTCTTCATTGACCAACTGCCCAGTAGCCTTAGAAAAATAGCTAATGATTTGCTTAATATTAGAAGCTTCCTTAACTGTAGCTTTACCTAAAAGAGTAGAGTCATCCACAAATTGAAGATGAGAGATAGGTCTAGCTCCATGAGCAATGGTAACTCCCTCAAGGGTTTTGTTTTCCCTCTTTTTGGTTATAGTCCTACCCAAGCATTCAACAAGAATGATGAAAAATAAGGGGATAGCGGGTCACCTTGCCTAATACCTCTGGAAGAAGGAAACAACTGAGAAGGCCTGCCATTGATAAGAACTAAGTAGGAAACTGAAGAGATACATCCCATTATCCAATCTATCCAATCCTTAGAGAAACCAAATTGCCTCAAAACTTTGATAAGGAAGTGCCAATCCACTCTGTCATAAGCTTTGGATAAGTCTAACCGAATGAACATGGAAGATGATTTTTGCATATCCATGGAATGGATGGCTTCTTGAGCAAGAACTATCTCATCTACTATTTGACGCCCTTTCACATAACCCCCTTGCTCAGGGGAAATAATCTTATGCAAAAGAGGCTTCAACCTTTCAACCATGATTTTAGTAATGATTTTGAGAAGAACATTACATAAAGCAATAGGTCTAAATGTAGCAAGTGTGAACAGGACTTAGCTTGAAACGGCTTAGAAAAATCTAGTTTTTCTAAGCACAGTGTGAACACACTTACCTTTTGTCGGCTAATCTTGTCGGATGGTCGGCATGATATTCTTTCTCCCTTACCTCTATTTTCTCCTTATCCCTCCATTGTCCTTCCTCCTTTCCTCGCCATCCATTTTCCCTTATCACTCCACTTCCTTCCTCTCCCCATGCCCGCTGCCACCTCCCACTCCACTTCCTACTCCTCCGTTCTCTCTAATCTCCGCTATCTTCCTCCACCTTCCCTTCCCTACTATTTCGCATGTTCTAAGCCTATATAAGGTTTATTTTAATGTAATATTCATCTGGTTAGTTTAATGAATTATTTCGGCTATATTTTATTCGTGTCAATTTTTACCTTGGCCTAATGTTAATCTAAGCTTACCTTAACCTTAGATTCACACTGGTATCAGAGCTGAGGGGGCACGGATCCCGAGGGCCGAGGTAAGGCACGAAAGCCGAGCGCAGCGGATCCCGAGGTGCGACTGGCGAGAGACTGGCGCACGGATCCCGAGGAGCGAGCGGCTGTCGCACGGATCCCGAGGAGCGCACGGATCCCGAGGATCTGACTGGACGCTGACAGCAGGCTGACGTGGCGGTGTCGAACTGGCGGCGGAGCTAGGCGGCAACTGCTGACGTGGAACGGAGCTGGCAGCACGTGGATCGAGGCTGACCAAGAGCTGACGTGGACGACGTGGCAGAGGCGCGAGCAGACGTGGACAAGCGTGCTGACGTGGCAGAGGCGCGAGCAGACGTGGACAAGCGTGCTGACGTGGCAGAGGCACGAGCAGACGTGGACAAGCGTGCTGACGTGGACGACGTGGACGAACCGGGTGTGTGCCACGTGGCAGAGTTTGTCTGGTCGACGAAAGGGCAAAAGGTTGGCGAGATCGATTGCCCGAAGGCAATCGACCTAATGAGTGTTCGCAGGCTTTGATAAAGCCTGGAAACACTCATCGCCCACTGAATGTGGGACTAAATTTTTAAAAAAAAGTGTTTTAGCCGATGATTTCAATTATAAACTCTTACCTCTCTTTTTCCATCCGGCTAGAGTGGTCTAGCGGTCAAGTCTCCCGCCTTGCAGAGAATAGACCCGGGGTCGAATCCCGTCGGGGTAAAAAAACAAAAGGTTTTTTTATTTTTTTTGTACTTCGCCATTTAGAAGGATTCAAATTTATTTGTTGACATTCTCTACCACAACAGCCGCGTGGTGCAGCGGCTAAGACTGTCGGGTAGACGACGGAGGTCAACAGATCGAATCTCGTCGGGGATTTAAAAAAAAAGGTTTATTTTTTTAATTAAATTTTTTATTATTTGTTTTTTTTTAAAAGGTTTAAAAAAAATAATTTAGTAATTTCTATATATTTTTTATTATGTTTTTTTTAAATATCCATTTTATTTAAAAAAAATAATTAAAAATATATATAGGAAATTGTTAAATGTTTTTTTTTAAAAGGTCTTTATTAAAACAAATTTTAGAAAAAAATTTTATAAAAATAAAAGGGTGCAAAGATATTTTGATATAAAAAGTTTTTTTTTGGCATCATACTAAGTTGTAACCCAGTTCATACGGTGTGCTTCTGGGTAGATGATCCGGTCAACCGGATGCTATAATGCATTACTCTCTCTCGTTGAGAAGAGAGACTCCCGATTCCTTTGACGGGAAAGTCCAACGGTATGGACTTCATACAGTTGTTTTGCCAATTAGAAAACCAAGTGATTGCTCATCCGAGGAAACCAGATTCTCGGCTACGAGGCGGATTCTGAAGATAATATCTTCGGGCAAAGGATAGTTGAATCCGAGACGGTTGAAATAGTACCCGAAGGACAATCAAGTGACAGCTTATTCACCCGCAAGTGCCTGAAGTAGAAACAAGTGAGAGCTATACACCACGCTCTCCTGATTCAAAACCAGAAGAAGAAGAAGAAGAAGAAGAAGAAGAAGAACCAATGGAGGTGAAACCTGCAACTGAAGAACGAAATGTTCTCAAAAGAAGTTATGAACCAATAGCAGCACCAGAATTCATTATAATTAGTGACGACAAAGCAGACAATTTCACCTTTCCAGCTTTGGGTGATCCTCGAGAAGAAGAACGCCAAATCGATGAGCATATTGAGAAAGCTAGATTTGATTTAAATCAGTAAATCGGTGATCTATTTTGTACTTCTTTGTACTACTTTTTTGAAGTTGCAATAAAGTTTGCTTTCTAAAATGGCTTCCAATACTAGTCTACCAATCCCTGAGTTCAATGGTGGTGATTACGAGTATTGGTCAATTAAAATGAAAACTCTTTTGATAGGCAAAGGTCTTTGGGATGTGATTGAAGAGGGATATACTGAACCTATTGTTGCTGATTGGGCAGCTTTGAATGTTGCCGATAAAAGGGCTAGAAAGGAAGCACGGAAGAATAATTCTTCCGCCCTTTATCATATCCAAGCCGCCCTTGATAGAAGTATTTTCCCTAGAATAGCTTCTTTTATAACTCGCTGAATCTGCTTGGAATGCTTTAAAAGAAAGTTATAGGGGTAGTGACCAAGTCAAACAAGTTAAACTACAAACCTTGAAACGAGAGTTTGAGACTCTTAAAATGCAAGAGAGTGAAAAGGTTGGTGATTACCGCGTGCGTGTGAAAGCCGTAGTAGATAAGATGGTCACTTTAGGAGAAGATGTAAAGCCTGAAGTTATAGTGAAGAAAGTGTTGAGGACACTTCTTCCTAAGTGGAATTCAGTTGCCATAATTATAGAAGAATCCAAAGACCTAACTTCTCTGTCTTTTGAATCCCTAATTGGCTCACTTCTCTCACATGAAGAGAGGTTACAACAAACTCCTTCCACAAGTTACGTGAGGAGATGATAAAGCCTTTGCTTCACAAGAAGGCAGAGGTAGAGGCCGTGGCAGAGGACAATATAGAGGTAGAGGCAGAAATAATCAGAGAGGTGGAACTCCTAACAGAGGAGGAAATCAGAACAGAGGAGGATTCTCAAACAGAGGTGAACAACAGAATAGAGGAGGACAACAAAATAGAGGAAAACAATCAGGCAGAGGCAAAGGAGGAGATAAGTCAAAACAATCTTGCTACAACTGTGGCAAACTTGGCCATTATGCTCGTGACTCGTTGGACAAAGACTTCACAAGGAACTAGTAGCAGCCAGAGTAGTCATTTTGGAAATTTTGGAGAAGAGGAAGAGGCCACAAATATTTTTCTCTCTTATGGTCGAGCAGATCGTAACATGAATGATACATGGATCTTGGACACCGGGTGTTCAAACCATATGAGTGGCAAAGAAGAGCTCTTTGCTACTCTAAACTCCTCATACAAATCCAACATCAAATTGGGAGATGATAACTCATTGGCAGCTGAAGGCATTGGAGCCATGGCAGCTCCAACTAAAGAAGGCGTCAAACATGTAAGTGATATCTATTACACACCCCATCTTCAACACAATCTTTTAAGTGTTGGTCAAATGTTAGAAAAGAACTACAAGTTGCTTTTTGATGAGGGTAAATGCACTATTTTTGATAAAAATAACAGTAATAGAATCATTACACAAGTGCCAATGTCAAAGAATAGATTGTTTCCTTTAAAGTTTGGCCAGCCAGGGGGAGATAAGTTAGCAAATGTTGCTATTTCCAATCCAAGTGTCCTATGGCACTTGAGATATGGTCATTTGAATTCAGCTAGTTTGAAAATGCTAACTTCACAAGCGATGGTAACCGGACTTCCTAAAGTTCAGGATAGTAAGGAAGTCTGTGAAGGGTGTGCTCTTGGGAAGCATGCCAGATCAAAATTTCCTCATGGACAAGCATGGCGGGCCAGCTACCCACTCCAGCCTAGTGCATACAAACATCTGTGGTCTGATGCGGACCAAGAGTCTTGGTAACAACTCTTACTTCCTACTCTTCATTGATGATTTTACTAGAATGTGCTGGATATATTTTTTGAAATATAAGGATGAAGCATTTGAATGCTTTGTCGATTTCAAAACAAGAGTTGAAAGTGAGAGTAGATATTTTGTAAAATGTCTTAGATCGGATAGGGGAGGAGAATACTCCTCTAATGAGTTCTTGAATTTCTGTAAGCAACATGGCATTAAGAGGCAGCTCACTACTGCCTACACTCCACAACAGAATGGTGTCGCAGAGAGGAAGAATCGCACCATTGTGGAGATGGCAAGGTCTATGCTTCAGACGAAGCATTTGACTAATTCATATTGGGCAGATGCAGCCAGGACCAACGTACATATCTTGAACAGAAGTCCTACTGCAAGTTTGGAAGGACAGACACCTTACCAAGCTTGGTATGGTAAAAAGCCAAATGTTAAGTATTTTTAAAGTGTTTGGCTCACTGGCATATTCTCACATTCCTAATGAGCTAAGAAAGAAGCTCGATCCAAAGAGTCATGCATGCATCTTTGTAGGATATTGTGAGAATACAAAAGCTTACAGACTCTACAATCCCAGGACTAGAAAGTTTGTGCTTTCCAGGGATGTGATTTTTGATGAAGGGGGAGAATGGGGTAAGCCCCAGATTTTCAGTGATGATGAATCTAGTGATGTAGGTTCTAAGCAGGTGCAACAACAGACACCACGTAAAAGTAAGCAGTCTCCTCCCATAGACCCAGGTTCATCTTCTCGATTCAACTTCTTCACCAAGTCCTTCTCGCAGAGATCGCAAGTTCCTCACCAATGGACATCGATTCTCCATCCAGAGGTAAGAGAACTCTACAGAATCATCCATCATATCAGATGTTGGATAAGAATTTTTCAAAAAGATACACTAGGAGTCAAGCTAGTGAAATGAATTATGTTCTACAAAGATTAGAAAATATGCACTTGTATGGTGATGATGTTTCCCAACAGGAACCTAGGGGAGATTTAGTTAACTATGCTTTGTTAACTAATACACAACTTGAACCTTCTAGTTATGAGAAGGCTTGTACTCAAAAGATTTGGCAAGATGCCATGAAAGAGGAGATCACCTCTATAAAAAACAACGACACTTGGGAGTTGGTGAAGCTTCCTAAAGGAAAGAAACGTGTTGGATGTAAGTGGGTCTACAAGACCAAGTTTAATGCTGATGGTAGCATCGAGAGGCACAAGGCGAGATTAGTTGCAAAGGGATTTACTCAAAAATATGGAATTGATTATGAAGAGACTTTTGCTCCTGTAGCCATACAGAGACTATCGGATCGCTTCTTGCCTTAGCTGCACACAAGGGATGGACAGTCCAACACATGGATGTAAAGAGTGCATTTCTAAATGGTTACTTGACAGAAGAAGTGTATGTTGAGCAACCACAGGGATTTGAAGAGAAAGACAAGGAACATCTTGTTTACAAACTGAAGAAGGCTCTTTATGGCCTCAAGCAGGCACCGAGAGCTTGGTACTCACGCATTGATGGGTACTTTAAAGATTATGGGTTCATCAGAAGCAAAAATGAACCCACGCTCTACTACTTGAATCAAGGAAATGACATCCTCATAGTTTGTTTGTATGTGGATGATCTCATTTTTATGGGTAGTAATGAAAAGTTAACATGGAGTTCAAGCAGTCCATGATGCAGGAATTTGAGATGAAGGATCTTGGCTTAATGAAATAATTTCTTGGAATGGAAGTACATCGACGTATTCAGTGGATCTTCATCTCATCAACTTAAGTATGCTCGAGATATGATTCAGAAGTTTGCTATGGAGCAATGCAAATTAGCTTGCAACTCCAATTGGACATGGGATCCAATTAAGCAAGGTTGATGGAGCATCGAAAGTTGATGTGACCACTTTCAGAAGCATTGTTGGGAGTTTGATGTTTCTCGCCAACACTAGACTATACATTCAATATGTTGTATCTCTTGTTTCTCGATTTATGTCTAATCCATCTGAGCTGCATTTGCAGGCAGCTAAAAGGATTTTGAGATATGTGAAGGGTACATTGGATTTTGGAATCCAGTATTACAAAAGTGATACTATCAAGCTTGAAGGCTTTAGTGATAGTGATTGGGGCAGCAATATTGATGATAGAAAATCCACATCGGGTAACTGTTTTAGTCTTGGTTCGGGCCTAATAACTTGGAGTTCCAAGAAGCAGACAGTAGTAGCGCTATCTTCAACAGAAGCTGAGTATATAGCGGTTACTCATGCTAGTACTCAAGCTCTATGGCTACGAAAGGTATTAGAAGAGATTGGAGAGCAGGAAAGTGGTCCAACTCGAATATTCTGTGACAACATCGCTGCCATTCAGCTTGGCATACAATCCTGTCCACCATAGTAGATCAAAGCATTTTGATATGAAGTACCACTTCATCCGAGATATGGTGGAAACCGATATTGTTGAGCTTCACTATTGCCACACTTTGGAGAACGTCGCCGACATCTTCACCAAGGCGCCGGCCAAAGCTCAATTTGTAAATCTGAGAGACTGTATAGTCAGGTTCTCTCAACTTTAAGGGGGAGAATGTAGCAAGTGTGAACAGGACTTAGCTTGAAACGGCTTAGAAAAATCTAGTTTTTCTAAGCACAGTGTGAACACACTTACCTTTTGTCGGCTAATCTTGTCGGATGGTCGGCATGATATTCTTTCTCCCTTACCTCTATTTTCTCCTTATCCCTCCATTGTCCTTCCTCCTTTCCTGCCGTCCATTTTCCCTTATCACTCCACTTCCTTCCTCTCCCCACGCCCGCTGCCACCTCCCACTCCACTTCCTACTCCTCCGTTCTCTCTAATCTCCGCTATCTTCCTCCACCTTCCCTTCCCTACTATTTCGCATGTTCTAAGCCTATATAAGGTTTATTTTAATGTAATATTCATCTGGTTAGTTTAATGAATTATTTCGGCTATATTTTATTCGTGTCAATTTTTACCTTGGCCTAATGTTAATCTAAGCTTACCTTAACCTTAGATTCACACTAAAAGCTGAGATATGATCAACCTCTTGAGCTTTTGGAACATGAGTAATATAAGTTTTATTGATAACCTTCAAAATTTCTTTGGCTTTCCTGGCTTCTTCCACCACCTCTAATAAATCAGCATGAAGGATATCCCATAACTCTTGGTAGAACTCAATGGGAAAACCATCAAGACCTGGGGTTTTCCCTTTTTGCATTTTAAAAACTACCCGTTGAAGCTCATTGATAGTAACAGGAGCAGTCAAAATAGAGTTCTCCTTAGAAGTGATAAGAGAAGGGATTGCTTGAAGAACATTTTGTTGAGAAGCTGAGTCAAGAGGAGTAGCAACAAAAATATTGGAAAAGTAATCAACAACAATAGAGTTCATGCCATCCCAAGTATAGACAACATCTCCAGAATCCGATTTCAGGGAAGAAATAAAGTTGTGAGATCTTCGAGCTAGAAGAGATTTGTGGAAGAAATTTGTGTTTCGATCTCCTTCTTTGAGCCATTGAATTCTAGATTTTTGCTTCCATAAGAGTTCTTCTCTTTTTCCCATTCCTCTAACCAAGTTGTGAGTTTAATTTCATCTGCACTTCTATTCTCTCGTGAGGCCATCTAAATGGATTTTCTTATTCAAATTTTCAAGTTGAGCAATAACTTCATGTTTTTTTTTATGAACATCCCCAAACTCCTTCCAGTTCCAAGTCTTGATTTTGGATTTAATGTATTGCAGTCTTTTGGCAAAACAGAACATCTTAGTCCCATGCCTAGGCTTACCTTCCTTCCACCATTGTTGCACACGAGGTCTAAAGGAACCGTCTCTGAGCCACATTAATTGAAAACGAAAAGGAGAGAAACTCACATTGGTTTTCCACATTTCCACCATGACTGGCCAGTGATCCGAACCAACATTGTTAAGAGTCTTCACTTCAGGAATGTGACAATGGATTAAGAAATTTTCAGAGAGCAAAAACCTATCCAATCTCTCCATTATACAAGCTAAGCCTTGCCTTTTGTTAGACCAAGTCATAAGGCCATTATCTGGTTGGATGTCCACAAGATGGAGGTTTGCAATATATTCGCTCATGAGGTCAGTGCTCTTGTCCAAATTTTTATTTCCCCCCATTTTCTCATCTAGAGAGAGGATGGTATTGAAATCTCCTCCGATCAAAGCTTCAAGAAAATGAGAGACAATATGAGTTATATCCTTCCACAGTCTTCTTTTTTCTTCCAAAGCAGTCGAAGCATAAACAGTAATGCAGAGCATAATTTGGTTGGAATTTCTACTTTTAATAGCTATAGCCAACAGACCCCAACTGCCAACCATATGGTGAATAACTACCTCTTTTGGGTCCCAAAGACAAACAATGCCATTAGAAGTCCCCTAGGAACTGAGGGAAACTACTTTTCCAGCTGGCCAAATTTTACTGGCAATTGAGTCCATATCTTCCATTGACATCTTCGTTTCTTGAAGGAAAACAAGATGTGGATGATTTATCTGAATCATTCTTCTAATTTCATTTTGTTTTGAAAGACTCCCTTTGAGTCCTCTAATATTCCAAGTGATGATCTTCATTAACACCAGGGCTAAAAGAGTTGGGAAGGGCATTAATCTTACCTTCCTCTACAAGCTTTTCACCTTCTTTTACTATATGATATTGATTGGTCTTGCGACCTGCTTTTTGATTAGAATCCATCTTCAGTTTTTTTTTCCCTGTTTCTTGACTTACTCCAATTGAATCTAAGATGGCTTCTAACCTTGAAGAATGCTCATACACAACCAAAATTTTACTAGAGGGTTCAACAGAGTCTATATTGGGACCTGTATTATTTGAAGTTTTGACATTTAAAATATTGTTTTTCTTGTGTAAATTTTCTCCCTTTTTTTCTGTTGAAAACCTTTGATTTGTTGGTTTGTCTTTGAGTTCTTCCCTTCATCTTTAAATTGTGTTTCTAAGATTTCTGTTTCCATTATTTCCTCTTCCTCACTTGGGACATCATTTGTGGAAAGGATTTCAAACATATTAGCAGATGACTTTGATTGATCCTTCATAACTGGTTTTTTTCTGAGTGTTCTTCTTATTAGGCATTTGGAAACCTACTGGGTTTATATCTTCTTTCTTTTGATCATGAATTTTATTTGGGCAAGCACTAGCCAAATGACCATATTCATGGCAAATTCTACAACGAAAAGGAATGTTCTCATAGTCCACTACTTGCTCCCAAGTGTCTTCCCCAAATTGTGAAGTGATATTTATTGGTAGGGGTTTGTCAAAATCCATTACAACACAAATCCGAGCATAAATAATATGTTCAAAATTTTGAGTACAATCAGCAATCATCATAAAAGTTCCTAAAGAGTTTCCAATTGAAGAAAAAATAGTAGTATTCCAAAATTCAATAGGGAGGCCAAAGAGTCTAACCCACACGGGAGTTATAGAAGGCATCTCTTCTTCGGCTTTAAATTTAGTATGCTAGGGCTTCATGAAAAGCCCCGCCCTTCCAAAAAACCAAGGACCCCCTTGAAAAATTTTCTCTCTATCTTCATTATTGGCAAATAAAACAAGAAAATAACCATTTGGATAAATAGAGATTTGTAACTCACCTTTGGCTTTCCAAATTTTTGTAGCCTAGACTTTTAAAGCAGATAGGCTTGGACGAAAACCCACAAACTGACAAATTAGTCCTCTTTTCTCCAGATCTTCAATGCCAGTCTGAATGTCACCCATATCAAGCTTAACAATAGGAGTTCCATCAACTGCTTTAAGACATCCTGACTCCGTTTTCCTGGGATCAATCTTAGGCATTCTTAGAGGTTTATGGGAAGCCCTAAGATTAATATTAGCATTGGGCTGAGGCTGTCCACCACGGAGGGCATCCCTAAAATTCATTTTTGGGGCTGAGTCTTCGAAATTCTTACCCTTGACAGGGGTTTTCACAGTAGAATTATTTTGTGGGTGCATCTTAGCACCATATTCACTTGAGATCTGAGCCATTTTTTGATCAACTGCTTGAAACTTGTTTCGTGATCTCTTTAATCCTTGCCCTAGATGTCGTGGAAAGGTATGGTTTTCACTTTTATTTTGTGCAGCAAATTGGAAGCCATTGTCACTCAAGTTCACAGCATGATCTGTTGAAAGACAGATTTCTAACCCATCTTGGATCCCCTGCAACATATCCTACTAAAATATTGAGCATAAACCACAAACATATTGGCCGCTAGGGCCCGAAGGCCCTAAAAACCAACCTCTGGAGCTGCTTGCACTCAACCCAGATGAAACCCTCGCACAACCGCTTGCCAAAAATCTCGTTCACACATAGGGATGTGCTAGGATCCGTGTTGCTCCAAATGATCTGAAAATTGGTGGAGACGTTCTAGGGTTTTTCAGGCATCTACCCTCAAAATTTCAGCTCAATCCGAGTCCGGATGAGTGAGATATGGCCGAAACAAGTTCGACAGTTTGGGCAGTCCTGCGAAAACCGTCCAAAGGTCGAGGAATATTTCAATATGTGATAGTGTTGATGTGGTTCTATAGAAATGCTAGCAGCCCAGTTGTGATAGTGTTTGTACCAAAGTGAAATGCTTTTGAATGATGATATTTAAGTTCAATTTGTAAATGTTGATTTAGTAATTAATATATGATTTTTATTAATTTTTGTACGGTCGAACCCAAAACGAACCAAGACAAACAAAAAAAATTTGTCGTATCGGCGAACCTGGTTCTTTGAACCCGAACCCGAACCAAAACGAACCGGTAACTTAGTTTATAAGCATCATGCACATGTTCCAAATTCAATCTATTGGACAGTGAGAACAACAAAGATGTCCCATAGTCAAAATATTATTCAATAACTTCTAAAAAAGACCAACACCAATATGTCTAGAACGGCTCGTGGATGTCTTGAGGATGTTTGGCTCATTCTGGGTGTCCCAGATGAAATCCCTTGGATGCCCCATTTAGGGCTACAGTTTTTGCATCCCCATTTTGGGGAACATCCCCGATTCCTTCAGGATGGCACGAGATGGGCAAAACACCGGGAAGGGTTACCATTACCCCTGGGACGTGGCCCTATGGAACACTGATAAAGACCTTAAATTTGGAAACCTAATTTCCTCCATATACCAAAAGTAAAGACTTTTTAGTGAGACAAGAACATAAATGTATGGGTGCCTGCATAACTTCCCTTGAAAGTTGAAACACACAACTCTAGTTTCCCTTAAGCTCTACAATCTATTTATGCACATGCAATGAATGCGTAGTGATAACATTGCCACAAAATATCTTTGAATGTTTCGAGATGGCTACAAATAATTGGTAAATGAGTCATCAACGAAGAGAAGTTGAACACAGTACTTTGAAGAGCATTCTTTGCAGTCCAATGGCCTAATCACATTCAATCAGTCACTATACTCGTCTTTCTCCAAATAATGCAATATTGTATTTTCATTTCGTCTATAATTTTTTAAAATGGTTGTATGGGATTGAAACAGCCCCACTTGTATTACATCATGACCACACAGTGGTATTATGATTGCTTGGCAATTATGCATTTATCGCTTGTGAGATTAGAACCTGGGTCTTCTTCTTGAAAGTTGAGGAATTTAACTGATTTAGCTCATGCCATTTGGTCATTTCGTCTATAATTTTTTTTTTAATTGGTTATATGGGATTGAAACGGGCCACACTTGTATTACATCATCACCACATAGTGGTATTACAACAACTTGGGTATTATCCATGTATCAATTGGCAATATTTGAACTTGGGTCTCCTTCTTGAATGTTGAGTAATCTAACCGATTGAGCTAATGCCATTTGATCATTTTGTCTATAATTAGTGATGATAAAATTAATGATTAACTCAAACTGTTAGCTTTTGAAGAGTATATGATATAGGAAATGCAACCACAAGATGTGAGATAAGCAATCTAAGATATCTATATGATACTGACACTATAATATGCAGGAAAATAAAGAGAAACTTTTGCAATAACTCAGAAATATGCCATTAATGAAAGCTCACGAAAATAGTACAATGCAGTATAATGGAGGACATAAACACTCCACAAATTGTTTTTTTAAAGGAATTACATTGTACTCCTCTACCAATCTATACTATGCAATCTCTATATTCTCTCCTCTCTTTTCACTCACTATAAGGCCTACATATAGGAAGATAAGTTCAATAGCCCTCACTCTACCTTTGACTCTATCCTATGACTCATGTACATGTGGACTACATGCACATTTACATCATTGCACATTCTATCACTTGTGCATTTATTACATGCTGAAGCAACTACTTAACTTTACTCTAAAGTAAACTCCTACTCTAGTAATGTACCAAAGGTGGTACATTGATATGTACCCAATAATGTAATATGCTCTAACACAAACTCATGCCTTTTATTTTTTATTTTTATTCGTAATTGTATATTTCTATATTTTGTGATATTTTTATATATAAGCATCCCCATTTATGACCTTGTGTTTCCCCATCTCCACGAAAAGAGTACTTAGTGGGACCTAGGGCCCTTGTCAGTACTTTCGTCTATACAAACTCTGCAACTCTACCAATATTAGGACGTCGTTTATGTTTGCAGATAATTGGCATGTTGAGATCAAGACAGATGCATTAAATTTGTTTAGTATAATAATATGTGGACCATCTAGAAAGTTTGCATCTGAATGTTATGGCAAGTATGTCATGCGTGTCTAGTGATAGAATGTCATCAATCAGTATTGTATTATAATGCTGATATTACTTTATGAGGCTTGTAGACCAGTACAAAGTAAAATTTGAGATTAAGGTTATAGTGTTGACAAACATATTTGGATACACACATATATATAAACCTAAGACTTTTCTAATGTGAGTACATCACACCGACATCTACTTCACCACTTTATACATCTACAAAAACCCCCTTCTCATGATTTCCATAAATAGCATAATGTTTTTCCCCAATGCTATTAATAGCAATCATACTTAAAAACTTAACCTGAATACAGTCTACTGGACAAGTCTGATTCATTAATCTTTAAGCATTAAGTCATTTATCATTGATAGAAGTCCAAGCAATTTAAGTGCTCAATTTGGTTCTAGAGTGGACGAAGCATGAAGCACTGTATTCAGATTTATCTTTTGTATTAGTCATTAAATCATACGACATTATAGAAGACTGATTCATTTCAGTGTTCATATATATTTCATAACAGAACTCATTAATATGACAAGAATAACAACATGTAATACATCCGTCTTTCATTCCACATATGCAAGACTATGGTTTCCTATCACAAAACACATCAGTATGTCATCAGGCTTATTCAAAGTTCTGCCATCCTTGCTATTACTTTATAACTGCTAAGGAATTATAAACAGTGATTCTCAGATGGCCTTAAGAGCAATGTTGAAGGTCAAGTACTTCACACAATGCTGATTGAAGCATTTAAAGTAAATTATGCCCAAGCTGATTCCTCTTGTTCATGATTACGGTATGCAATTACTCCCTTATTTAACTGAGTGCTTTACTTCCTCAAATGTACCTACTAGTTCAGGCACTATGTTCATAAAATGCTTGAAGTTCAATTTTTCATTCAAGAGCAAACAAGACTTTTTCTCTCAATACCAGGTTTCACAATGTGAACAGCAACAGTCTTGCTTTCATGCATCTTTCAAGTTTACTTGTAGAACAATATTCATATTATTGCATGAACACAATAGGGCATCAGCAATGAATGCCATGTAAACAGCAAGAAGCATCATAAACCTCATCAAAGGCTCAATCATGTTCTCCAACAGAGACAATTGTTACCATTCATTCTGATCCATCAAGGCAGAAGGTATAAACAGTACGAGGACTATTTCATTCTTTGCAAGATCAAAACAATCAGAGTTTAGTTACATCAATGGATATCAGCATTCCCATTAGAATACCCCTCGCCCGATTCCATAATGGAAATCACAAGTACAAAGATACTGTGTAAAATACATTTGCTGGCTGAGGAATCATACAACCACCATGATACAACAGTTTTATGCATGCAAGTACAATGGATACATAAATATAGTCATGCTGCTGTCATTATACAAGATTCATTCATCAACAAGGTATAGTATCTGCACATGAATCATAAATATAATAATACTTGCAGCATATTCCTTCTTTGACAATCACACATGAAACAACCATCGCTGGTCCATGCCCTCATCTATGATGGCTAAAGAAGCCATATACATTGGATCTGCTGTAGCTGCAAGGGAGGGAGAGTATCATCAGAGTGGTATCTATCTAAATGCAATCACATAAAGCATGCAGCTTAACATTAATGAACATAATGATTACTACAATCATAGCTTTGGGTAAAGTATTTATGTACAGTGTGTATTCCTGTACCTGGGAAGGTAAGCCTAAATGTAATTATCCATGCAAGTCTGAACATAAAAACATCTATACTTGCCTGAATGCATTTAGCTATGACTACTTTCATATGTTTATAAAGATCTAGGCCCGAAATGCAATCCCAATTTCGTCCATCTGTGCCATTAATATGCAGCCCTTCATCCCATACATCATAAACAGCTACAGTTCCAGTTATTAAGATTAATTATGGTGTTGTTCGCAAACAGTTATCTAGGAGATTATCATCTAGGTCATCCTATTGACTGGTTTTTAATGTAAGATGACCTTATCCTAACATTTGCAGGATAGAACAACCATCTACAGCATTCAAGAAAAGGAAAAACCCAATACATTCATGAGTAACAACTTTTACATTACAGGCTATGGTTCCTTCCTAAGGTCAGGTGCATAATGTCATCCACAGGCCCTGTTTTGGGCCTCTATAGTTTGGTTTTTCAAGCAAGGTGGAGCTTCTACTTATACCTTATCAAGGAACAGCATCCAATAGGAACTTAATACATTCTGAAACGGCAAGAGCAAAATCATCCTTCCTTATGTTCAAAGTCAAAATTGCAAACAGATCAAGGCTGCAGTGCTGTGGTTACAGTATTCCAGAAATATTCATTTAAATGATGCTTTTATTACACTAACAGGTCCATACAAGGTTTATATTTCATCATAATTCATACAACCAAGCAAAAGTTCTGAATAGGTGATGTATCAGGGAAAATCCCATCTATGTTCCCTTGTTCAAGCACTTACAAAGACGAAGTCCAATTTCTCCTTAAGCTACAGAGTTGTGCAACAGCAGGAAAGCATTCAAGTCAAACTTCTCTAATGAGTACTCAGGTCAGCCTAGACTAGTTCCCTAATTTATCAGCTTCTTATAAATCAGAATCATCAAGTGACGTAATGAGGAGTTTAAGCTAGGTCTGATGAAGTGTTGTAACACTCATATGGTTTAATAATCTCTTGACCTCCTTCAGCCGTCTCAACCTACAGCCATCTATGCAACTCACAGAATATCAAACAAGCAACAAAAGCATGAATAAATTATATTTCATTATTTCTCAGGTGCAGGTCCTGCCAGAAAATGAGAAGTAGCCTTCCTACACAGACCTATCCACCTTATATCATTTCGAAGGACTATTGCTACTCATGGAAGAATTACATATGTGCTGAAAAGACAAGAGGACAAGCTTCTCTCATAGCCACTCAGAGAGGAGTATCTATAACTTCAATCAGTTTGCTAAAAATGCATTCTGAGGTGTTATCTATTTCAAATATGGACAAGAAACTTTCATGCTACTGTACTTGATAAACTCTTAACATGTCATTATCACACAAGTTCCTGTTGGTTACGAATCTGCCATGAGGAAAGGATTTTGGGTTAATGCGCCCAGATTCGCCCACCAAAGATGAAAGGCCGGAAGGAAGAGATGCCTCCCGAGCCAATCTCCGGAGAAGGCCGGCTCCTTTGGGGGGGTTTTCTGATTTAAGCTAAGAGTACAGGAAAGAGATAAATGTACAGAAAGGGACAAATGTACAGAAAGAAATTACAAATATGTCCAGAGGTTGGTGGGGGGAACTAACAAAGACGGGAACACACTAATTACCGCTACTTACTGCATTATAAACATAGAGCATGACAGGAACCGCAAAAACTATGTGTACTTCCAATACTCATGCAGTGTATGCACAACTCCAATGATCCCCTAGCAAACATTCCCTACAAGGAACTAACAAAGATGGCAATGCACCGGTTTACCGTGATACGTACACTAACATGAGTAGAAAGCAGACTTAGAGATATCGTATCCGTGTATATGTGTTTATGTAGAGAATTTAACCGCACAAGCCCAATGGCTCCCTAACGTACATTCCCTACAAGGAACTAACAAGACGGGATCGCATCAACCACCGTGATACGGGCCAGCAACAAAACACATAACCGATGGAACCGCTACCACATCTATTCTATATATGCTTTAAATTAATGAAATACATAGGGTGCTTTAAACAAGCAATGCTAGAGGGACCTCGCTCACCAAATGCTGAAATGAATCAACAAGCCGTGACAAAGTTAGCCTAAGGCATATAATGAAAGACAAAGATAAAAGAATAAAGACAAGCAGTAATGTAACCAGGCATACAGATTATATTCATAAGCAGAAGCACGGTTACAATAAGCACAGTAGTTCCCTAACAGACATTCCCCTTTCCACCCTTTACAATGAATTCATGATGGGCTTTTATAGCCCGAGTCCCTCCCGTTACATTAATGGGCACAAGGTCCCAGCCAAACATAAGCCGACAAAAGCGGCGAAAGAGCCGCAAATGCTGACCTTTTGTCGGACCGGACTGTACCCGCAGCATGGTCTTCCTGGAAGCTGGATAGCTACATGGCGGTGCGCTGGGCAGAACTTCAATCTGGCAGTGATGCGGGTAGTCGGAGCAGGTAGAACCTCAGGTCAGCTTTGAATGAGGCTACTGGCACAGGCAATGCAGCCCATGCTTGTCCTTTTGCTTGGCACGTTTCGGCTCTAATCCCGAAGCTGGACACTTGTCAGATGATGGATGATGCTGTTTGACACGTGTCTGCCTTGGAGGGCAGTCTGTCCATCTTCGCTTGGGATCGGAGCACCTCGGGATGCGCGGGCAGAACGCAGTGCAGCCGGGAAGGCCTTCATGCCTTGGTCAAATTCCGGGTTTGTTCCCTACTGCGCACCTGTCAAGGGCGCACTCCGACTTCGGTGTGAAGTCGGAATGCGCACAGGCGAAAACTGATGTCTGCCGCCGTACGGACTTGCTCCAGCACTTGATTTCTCTTTTGTCACCCGCCACCGTCGTTACAAGGTGCGCCGTAAGAGGGGCGAAGTGCGTACTTCGCACCAAAACTGGGCGAAGTGCGTACTTCGCACCAAAACTGGGCGAAGTGCGAACTTCGCACCTAGACTTAGCCATTTTTCAGGTGACTTGCTGGAAATTGAAAAATTAACTGGGGGACTCCAAGAAAGGGGGGAAAGAAAGAGAATGCGGGAAAGAAAAGGAAAGGGAGAGAAGAAGGAAGGAAAATGGAGGAAGAGGGAAAAGAAGAGCAAGCATCGTTACAACATCGAAGACATTGCACCCCGTGCAAAATGTGACAACATTTCTGGCGGCTCGCGGGTGTCGAGCTCGCCTCGGCGCAAAGAATCCATGCCTTCATCCTTTGGGTGCAGAGGAACTTGCCTCCCCCGCCTTTTGCTGCTCTAGTCGTTCGCCTTGTGGCAACCGTTCTTCGTATTCATCTTTGTCGCTTGCCCCCTCGTAGTCGCCTTCCGAAAGCTCTCCATCTCGTGCTTCGCTTCGCGAATGCGATCGTATGCGGCCTGGGCCGGGCGCCAAGCTTCGCTTCAAATGGCCGGCGGTCACCGCATCTTCTAATGCTGCGTGGAAAGCAGCGACCGCATGCAGGTCGATGGTGAGGTATCTTTTTTCTAACTCCTGGAAGTAGGAGCTGATCTTGGAATATTTGACCACCATCTGAGTGACCTGACTGTCTTGAATTGGCTCACCCAGCTATCAATTTCAGCTGTATCTGCTTCGAAGGACTGCCAATTCCTTTTCACCCGATCTAGGGTGAGGAGCTCGCCATTTTCAACAAAACCTGGGCACCCAAGTTCTGAAAGAGCGTGAAAGGGGGCCAGACAAATATCTCTTTCATGCCCGAATGCGTCTAGCATTCGTCTGGCAACTCTCACCTCTTCAACTTTTTTGAAATATTTGTGCAAGGTCACCCTTGCACCTGCCCATTCTGCAGCGAATGAGGACACGGGAGAAAATTGGAGGCCGTTGCGCTCGCGCTCCTGAAGATTTACCGCCAGGTCCAGCCATTGCTTCGCCTGGCGCTCGGCCTCCTCTACCACAAGCTTTCCCTGCGTAAACTTCTTGAATTCTCGGATGCAAAATCCGTAACCGCCATCGCCTTGAAGGTGTGGGGCTTGCATTCCCGCAAGCAAGCCAGCCCGCATCTCCTTAACCTTTGTCTTTGAAAAGACCGTCGCTTGAGATGCTCTCTCTCGCAAGTTGCGATCGCGCCCGCTTCAAAGACTCCCCGGAGCCGAGAAATCTGCTCCGAGGCCGCTTTCTTTTCGGTTGCGGCTTGTTGCCGAGAAGCGGCCAGCCGGGCTTTGAGTTCATCTATTTCTTGCCGCGCCGCTTCCAGCCTGCTCGCTGGACCTAGACAGTCCTCTTCAAGCTGCCTTACTTTATCCCCGCAACCCGAAAAGCTCTTCCCCGCTCCTCCGCACTTTTGACAAAGAGACCGTCGCCTTTGCGCATAATCGATCGAATCCGATATCGCTTGTTAATGTCGTCAAAGCTCTTCTCCTTTGTCCTGGAGCTCGTAGTCCGCCCCCGGTCATTTCCCGGAGAGGTTTCTTTACTTTCGGGATTATTTTCTCTCGTTGTAATCACTCTCCTCCCGAAATCATACTTTGCGCGTTTTGCCGGGGCGGCTATCTCTTCATGTCTCCTCCGCTTCAGGTCCTGGAGGAAAGAGACAGAATACTCTACAGCCCTCGTTGCCAGAGGCAAGTCGTCTGTATTCTGGAGGTCGTCCATGAAATCTGGTTCCCCCAGCCTAGGGTTCTGCTGAGACGTCTCTCCTGCGGGAATGGGATCAGGAGGAACCGGACAGACCTTGGAAGAATCGGCCGCTTGTGGGGGCGACCGGGAAATGGAGATGGGAATGGTTGACACTGCAAGGGTTTGAAGCGGCTGAGACGGTGGATGTGACGGTGAACGGACGGTCTCAGCACTGACTTCAGGCGAAGGGTTTGGAGTTGTGCTCAGAGAAAGAGAGACGTTAGGGTTCTGAGCAAACTGATCGAAAGAATGGGGGCCGCTAGAAGGACGCGGAGACGGGGAGGGGGATGCGGCCATGACTTGCTTGGATTGAGCGGGAGACGGAGTGGGAGTAGGACTGGATGAGACCAAAGAGACAGGGGCAGCAAACGTACTCGCGGGCTCCGCCTGAGCCGATGCCGGATGGATGTCTTCGCTTTCGGTCTCGGCGGCCGGCTTGGGATCGCCTGCAGGAACCGCTCTCGCGGCGGCGAGACGCGGCCGCGGCTCGCAATCGGTTGCCGCACTATCGTGCTAGGGTCGCCTGATTTTCTCAACTCTCCTCCGCTTCTTTTCTTCTGGAATAACGGTTGGATCAGGGGAAGGAGATGAAGCAAGTGCAGCAGGCGTTGAGGCTCCCACGGTGAACTTGTACCGGGGTTTGACTTGCAGAAGGTCTGCCGCAACCGGTCTCGCTTCCGTGGCGGCGCCGGCGCTTTTCGTGCCTCGAGGGACCGCCTCGGGCGCTGCTTCGACTAACTCTTTCGCCTTCTGAGGCGCCGCCTTGGAAGCCACGGGCTGCATTGGATTTGCCTGGAAGTCTGTTGGGCCCACGCTGGTAGTTGCCGAAGTGTACAACTGTTGGGAGGGAGACCTTCCTTTATAGTCTTCAAAGGGACCTCGTGGAACGTAACCTTGATATGCGAACGGCCGCCACCGTCATGATGCCGGTCATAGAGAACCGAAAAGTCGTCATCTACGGCCAGTGTTTCTCCTTGTTGATTTGTCGTGCCGCGTGCGGCATCTCATCTTCCAAAGATTCGGTAATCTTTTCTTTAGACCAGTTAAGGCCTGCTATCTTGGATATAAATTTTTTGAATCCTGGAGATGAGAAATGGTGGTCCGGGTTCCGCTTGGGGTCATATGTCACCTCCTCGCAAGAGAAATCCTGCCAGGGAGGAGAAGCTTCCATCAGTTCGATTTCCCACCAAGATCCACATGAACCACATCGCATCTATCTTCGGTTATATCTGCCCGGGGGCAGAGATGCGCAAACTTTCCCCTTATTCCATACGGGTCATACTTCCAGCGCTGTGCTGGCAACAAAACCAGGCCAAATCGGGAAAGCTCTTGCTCTAGGTAGACATGCTGTCCTACCTCAAAAATCTCAACATTTGCCCAGGAAAGAGGGTATTGAAAAATCTGTCCTCTCTTCTTTCCTAGGCCGAACTCCTCTTCAACATAGTCCATTTGTCGGGCAACCTCCATCCCGAACATGTGCTCCGAGCACCAATAGGGCAGCAAATGGGGTTTGCCCTTGAATCCATAGATTCTGACCACAATCCCTTGCGTCAGCCTAAAAACGTCCCCGAGCTTCTGATTTATCAAAGCGCTCGTCATTTCTCTCGGGGGACGGGGGATCTCGCTTTCGGTGAAGACTGACATGACGAATCCCAGAAAGTTGATGTTGAACTTGTAGTAGGACCCTTTCCGGTATAAGTCATCCGTCCAGTTATAGACGGGCTGTGGTTCTCCCCTCTCGTTGACCTTCTTCAGGTTCAGGATCGGCATTTGGGGATGCAGATGGTACAAACAAAGCCAGGCTAGAACAGAACTGAAACGAAAGTCGGTGGACTGCTTCTTCTGAATCTTGAACAGGCTGGAATGAATGGCATATGCCAGCCTACCGCCTACCGAAGGAGATGGGACGCTTCCCACTTCTCTGCGCCGCTGGTTCGTAGGATTCTCCACATAGGAGACATTCTGCCAGTGCTAGCTGGTACGGCTGTACCAGCTCATCATAATCGCAGCCAAGAATAGATGCCAAAATAGTGTACAAGTACTTGCTCTGAAACTGTGTCAAGGGCATGGGGCCGCTGCCATCGTCCAGCTCGCAAGCGGGGCGTTCAGCTCTGAATTGAGGAAATCCCTCATCCGTTTGGTTGGCATGAAACGTCCCGCCTGCTCGCCCAAATTTATCTTTCTGAGAATGGAGTTGGAGTCATACTCCAACCCTGGGGCGAAAGCCGGCCGGATAGCTCCTCGCGCAAAGGCGAACAAGGGTTTACCGCCGGAGCCGCAAATTTGCCGGTAGCTGGTCTGTAGTGTCTGACAATTAGGTCTACCAGCTCTGGGCATTGGTGGACTGGAGGGCACAAGAATTTGAACAGATTGGATTTGTACGCCGCTCCGAAATGGTGGGAGGGCGAAACTTTGTCTGCCCAGCTCTCCACATTTGCCCGCAGCTTCGCCAGGCTCATCGAAAAGGAGCCGTCCTTGTATCCCGACAAATAATTCACCGGAGGTGGTGGGGCTTGCCCACGCTCGTACTTTCTTCGTCCGGGACTTTGACCTTTTTTCTGGCGGGGTTTCACTCCTGAAAACGCCCGGCCGCGGTAACTCCTTTGGTTCGCCACTTTCGCTGGACTGCGCTGACACTGGCATCTTTCCTTTGTCCATCTCTCCGAATCAGCAATAATTGCAAGTTCAAGACGTCTGCAGCAGATTTCGCTGTCACAGGAATAATTTGCACTGTCCGAGGAATAATCTGCATAGTCTGGAATGTTTAAAAACATCTGACCCCCTTTTCTAGATAAAGACAGCGCCATAAATGTCGCGTAGGAGGGGGTAGGTCGGCTGAGTTAAGGTTCTTAGATGGCTGCGCAGGAGAATGCTTGGAAAAAGTGCGCTCCGGCAGACGTGCCAAGCCTCTTTTGTTGCACCTTCGTTGAGGAACGTGCAATCATTAATTCTGTCTCGAGCGCTGCACCATGGCTGACGTCGCTGCCACCAACCGGGCACACTGCTCAAGAAAGGACCATTGGTGCGGAAACCTATTTTGGAATGGTTGCAACGCGCCTTGGGCCCAGCTTGGGACCTTTTTTGAATATTTTATTCGTTTTTTAAACTTCACGCAAGCTGGCACGGATTACAAGGCGGGGTCGGACTTCGCCCAAAGTTGGGCGCGTCCCGACTTCGCCGGCGAAGTCGGACTTCGCCCGAATTTCGGGCGAAGTTCGAACTTCGCGCGAAGCGCGCGCTGCATTGTTCCTCCTTTTCTTCGCTGTGCTCAAGGGGTGAGCGCGTTCTGGTTTCCTTGCCACCTTTGGACTTTGGCCAGCACTTAAACTCTTTTCTGCTCTTTAGACTGAACTGGGCTGCGCAGCGCGTGCGTTGAGGCGGGTTCGGACTTCGCCCGAATTTGGGGCGAAGTTCGCACTTCGCGCAAAAGTTGCGCGCAGTGCGTACTTCGCACGGAAAGAGTGCGCAGTGCGTACTTCGCACGGAAGCCGGCCGAAGTCGGACTTCGCGCGCGAAGTCAGTCTTCGCTCAAGGCTGAGTGGAGCTTGTCTTTGTGTGCTTTAGCATTCTCCCTTGATCGGACTTCGCAATTTGGCTGGGCCGAAGTCCGACTTCGCTGCGAAGTCGGGCTTCGGCCAACACTTAGTCAATTTTTTCTTTTCTTTTCCCTGCATTCTTTGCTTATTTTCTTCCTTTGCACAGCCGAACTTCGCCCTTCCTGAGGGGCGACGACAGACTTCGCTGCGAAGTCTCTCTCTCTCTCCCATGCCACAGTTAAGCTCAAATAAGAATAAAAACAATTTAAAAGCTGAAAACTGGAAACTGTACATGCTGGGAAATAAAAAGCATAAGGAAAATTTTTTACAAGGAAGGGCCACTCGGGCGCCTTTAACAGCGGTAAAGTTTCAAGTGGAACCCGTTAACAGGGATAGGCAGGAGCTGACCCTCCATATCCCGCAGTATGTAGGCATTGAACTGGTTCACCCGGGCAATCTGATAAGGGCCCTCCCGCAGAGCATCAAACTTCCCGTGATTACCCGGTTTTGCTTTGTATGAGTCCCACTTCAGCACTAGTGTCCCCGATTTCGAAAACTCTGGCAATGGTGCCTTTGGCAAACCAGCCTTGAGTGGCCGCAATGTGATCCGCGAAGGCCCGGTATGCACTTTCTCTCGTCTTCTTCCAACCGCAGGAGTTGGCACAGTCCGTCGTCCACCGGGTCTCCGCTGCTCCTGTCTTCGTCAATCATCCACAGGGCAGGGATCTCGATGTGTGATGGCATGACAGCCTCTTTGCCATAGACGAGCGCATAGGGGGACGTTCTGAGGGATTTCTTGAACGCAACTCTGTCCGCCCATAGCGCCCGGTTCAGGAGCAAGTGCCAAGTCCGCTTGTTTCTGTCAATGGTCCTCCGGATGATCTTCAGGAGGTTCTTGTTAGTAGACTCGGCAAGGCCATTCCCTTGCGGGTAGTAATTAGAAGACATCTTGTGATAGATGCCAAGTCTGCCGGTGTACTCCGTGAGTACAGCGCCTACAAATCCCGGACCGTTGTCCGTCACAATTGACTCTGGAACCCCGAAGCGGGTAATCAGGCTCTCAATGAACCTGATGACCGTTTCTTGGTCAGCGTTTTTGGTCGGGATCGCCTCTGTCCACCGCGTGAAATAGTCGGTAGCTGTAAGAATAAACTTATGGCCGGCAGAGGAGTTAGGAGAAATCACCCCAATAAAGTCTAAACCCCATTGCTGGAACGGAGTCTCGGCCTGAATCGGTTGAAGGGGCAGGGGTGCTTTTCTGTTTCGGCCAGCAAACCTTTGGCATTGATCACATTTAGCGCAGACCGCATGCGCGTCTGCAAACAGAGTGGGCCAATAGTACCCAGCCCTTATTATTTTTAAGGCCGTTGGCCTTGAAGAATGGTGACCCCCAGGCATCCCGGAATGAAATTCTCCGAGGACCCTAGGCTGGTCGGATTTTCTGACGCACCGCAACAGGATGCCGTCAATGTTTCTGAAGTAAAGCCCCTCGGGGCGAAGAGTGTACTTGAGTGCACCCACCGAAATCTCCTTCGTTGTGAGGCGTTCAGGTGATCGGGACATCTTCCGGTGCGTAAGAATCTCACCAGCTCATCCGTCCAATCACTCCCCTCCGATAAGGAGTCGGCTAGGTAGATGCGTGTCGCCGTGTCCTCCCACTTACAAGCGGAGATGCCGGCTACGCCGCTTCGGGCCAATTCCTGACACAAGGCTCGGCCTCTGATAAGCTTGGTGGGCCGCACTTCGATGTCGAACTCCTGGATCTTGGCAATCCATCCCGCTCTCTTGTGACCCGGTTCTCCTTGCAAGATGAAACTTCGAACATCCGGGTGAATCACAAAGACAGAGGTCTTGCTCTGGGAGACAAAGTGCCTGAACTTTCGAAGGGACTTCATGACAGCATGAACCTGCCGCTCTATAAAATTGTACTTTTCTTCATGCGGCAAGATGACTTGGCTCAGGAACGCTATGGGGCGCTCCTCACCGTCGTCTCCCTTCTGAGTCAGGACTGCAGAGTAACTTTCGGGTTCTCCCACCGCATACGGGATGAAGTCCTCGGAGTAGTCCGGGTTGGTCAACACCGGAGCTTGTGCAATTCGGGCCTTGATCTCCTCGAAGGCTTGCTCTCTCTCATCACCCATTCGTAAGGTGTGTCTTTCTTGAGCAGTTCGGCCATAGGCTTGATCACTCGTGCGAAGTCCGGGATGAACTTCCGCACAAAGTTAATCCGACCGAAGAAGGACCGCAGCCCTTTTTGTCGATGGGGGCCGGCAAGCGAACGAGGGCTTCCGCTCCGTCGTGGTCAATGGCGAGGCCTTCCTCGGAGATGACATGTCCCAGCAGCTTTCCTTCCTTTACCGCGAAGACAGACTTCTTCGGGTTGATAGAAATGCCGAATTCTCGACAACTCTCAAATATCTGCCGTAGGTGCGAAACATGATCTTCTCGTTGGTGAGAGAAAATAGTCATGTCATCAAGGTAGATGACAATGATTTTATTGAGCAGCTCTCGTAAGGCCAAGTCCATGGCCCTTTGGAACGTGGCACCAGCATTGGATAAGCCAAACGGCATGCGCCGATAGGCGAACGTCCCCACTTCGTGGTAAACGCCGTCTTATGCCGGTCTTCGTCTTTGACCCAAATCTGGTTGTAGCCGGAAAATCCATCTAAAAGTGAAAATCTCTCGGGCTCCAAAGAACGATATGTAGGATCTCGGTCGATTTGGGGAAGCGGATAGTGGTCCCGTGAGGGAAGCCCGGTTAAGGTTTCCGAAGTCGACACGTAGACGAATGTCGCCATTCTTTTTCCTCACGGCACCAAATTCGCGACCCAGGATGAATGTTTGATGGGGTAGATGATCTTGGCCTCCAAAGATCTTCAAGAGCTCGGTCTTCATCATGGCCTCAATCTTGGGATTCACGGCCCTTTGCTTCTGTCGGAATGGCTTGGCGCCATCCTCTAGCTCAATAGTATGCTGGATGACAGTTCTGTCATACCCCCTCAAATCCTCGTAGCACCAGGCCACGATGTCGGGGAACTCTTGGCACAGTTGATCCGATCTCGCTCCAGCTCCTCCGACGTGCAGCCTGTTCCGACCTTGATGGTTTTACCAGTGTTCAAGTTCCAGGTCAGCATACCGCCTCGGGTCTACTTTGATCCCGTGGGATATTGCTCGTCATTCTGATCAAAGAGACTCTCTAATGTAATCAGTCCTTTTGGGACGTGATTATTCCGTAACTGTATCAACCCCTCATATTGCTCGTCATCAGGGTCTCTACCTCCGATTACACACACTTCGTTAACCAGGAATGTGACGATCTCCTCGTCACAACTGAACACCTGCTGCGGTGTCCTTATCGTGCACGTAAGGCTCGTAGACAAGATTTAACCGGCTTCGGTTTCTGGACAACGTCTTCACTCGAACGCACTGCTCCAACAGTACGCCAGAATATCAGCGTGCTTGTTTTTCTCACGCGATATTGCTTTGATACTCAATGAGTCGAACGACTCCATCAGGTCCCATACCCGATTGCGGTACGCTCTGAGATAGTGCTGTCTGGATGCGCACTTGTCCATCACTTGGTGACACACCAGCTCCGAATCTCCGAAAATTTGGAGATGTTTGATTCCGAGCCTCTCCGCCTTTCGCAAACCCAAGCACAGGGCTTCGTATTCTGCCGAGTTATTAGTGCAGCTCCAGGCCAGCCTGTAGGCATAGTCCTTCTGGATTCCGGTTGGAGAAACCAGGAGTACCCCTGCACCGGCGCCATTCTTGCATCGCGCGCCGTCAAAGAAAAGCTTCCACAGCTCTCCGGGTGCAGGTCCTACTTCTTTTGCCACTGACACGTCAAGCTTCTCGGGCTGTTTAATGGAGTAGCAGCCCTGCTCTGTCCCGATTACGGCATTAAAATCCCGCAACGAGAACTCATCTTCGAGTTGTAACACTTCGAGGGCTTGCTCGGTCAGCTCCACTGTCACCAGTTCTTCCTTCTGACAACTGGACCATGCAGTCCATCTCTCCTCCGGGTATCTTATCTACTAGAAAAGGGGAAGGCTTCTCATTAAAAATTCTCGCCTCCTTCCCTTGAAGGGCACTTCCATATGCGAGTAGTCTAGAGACAGTACTCGCCCAACTTCGCAGTTGAACTCCCGAGAGAGACACATGCCGAAGTAAGGCTCCATGTCAACAATCACGACCTCTTGGATGACTACGATGTCGAGAGCTTTGTGCAGCCGGATAGGGATGTCCTTTATGACACCAACTGTCTTGACAGGGGTGCCGTCTAATTGCAGCACGCCTTGGCTGCTCCGTGTGTATTCCATCCCGATCTCATCGCAGACGGCCTTCGGCATCACGGTCGAGGAAGCACCGTAATCCACCATGCAGTTTGTGAACTATGTGCCCTTGCATCCGTAATGACAGATAAAAGGGTGGCGGTCTGTTCTTCCCAGTGGCTGAGACTGTCAAAGGTTGAACCAGGACAGCAGGCTGCATCTGTTTGCCGCTCTTCATATTCTTCAATGATTCTTGCAGCAGATCTACCTGACCGGGGAGCAGAAGAGCATCGTACATGCTGATTCTTGCGGGGTTCTTTTCAACTCGTCTACAATGCTGTAGCCCGAGGTACTAGCTCCTTCTGCTGGTTTTGCCGGCTCATACTTTGTCCGGCATCGCCGGGTGGCCTCAACTCGCCGCCTCTTGGTCGAGACGGGTACTTCAGCCTTCTCCCCGGGCTTGTTCTTTGGTTTCACTCGGAGGCCGAGGTACGGGAGCCTTAGCCGGAGTTGGGGCCTTTGCTGGAGGTTTGGCTGGAACAGGGGCAGCCTTTGCCGGAGAAGGCCTGACCGGAGCTTTATCTTTGGATGCCTTCTCCCGGGCCGTGAAAGGCCACAGCCCGCTAGGATGGTGGCAGCCCGCCGGGCTGCGGTTTTTCTCTTCTCGCGTAGACTTGCAAAGGCTTGGCCGCATCCGCAGCCTTCTTTTCTTCCTTGGCGGGCGGCACTAGATTCTCTTCCGGGAGGGCAAAGTTGGCCTCGCCGTCCAAGATCATGTACAGCTCGTCATCTTCTATAGCGCTGCCGGCCAATGTCTGGATGTAGTGCTGGTGCAAAGTGCAGTCTTCCTCGGAATGCGGGTCATTGCACGTAGTGCACCAGTTAACCTGGTCGGGTGGACCAGGCGGATCTTCTATAGCAACATTTCTCGAGGCGGACGCCTCGCGGGCCGATGCTCCGGGCTTTGTCTTTTGTCAGTGCGGGCGGCGCATAAGGCCTCCTAGGAGCAAGGTCCATCTGGGCCTGCTTCTTCTTCATAGCGGTCATGTCATTGGACATGGCATGGTATCCGGAGGCCAAAGCCCGCACTTCTTGTAGAATCGTGTTCTGGATGCTGCTGTCAGGTGGCGGCAATTGCGCTGGTGGAGGCAATGCGGCCAATGGAGGGGGATTAGAATAGGACGCGTATTGTGGGGGAGCGGGAAGTGCTGGAAAGTGGGGAGCGGGAGGTGGCGGATGAGGGTAATGCAACTGAGGCGGGCCGTAAGGAGTCACGACCGGCGCCGGATTCCACTGCTGCTGGGGTTGCTGCCCTGATGTGGACGGCAAACCACCAGAAGCAGAAGGATACTGGGATCTGGGGAAGTCGGGATGAATGGGTTCCTGCACTCTGGACGGAAGCCTGCCGATGGAGATAATGTCAGCTTCAGCTTGCTGGGCCGCTTCGTACAACGCAGTGGAACTCATCAATCCGGCGATCTTCAAGAAGAGGCATATGTCTGAGTTGAAAGACCTCAGATAGTAGTGAGCGGCCATGCCGGCTGAAGGCCGAAGTTCGCGAGGTACCCGTTTCCAGGATCTCGCAAACCTAATGTTAAAATCGTACACCTCCTCTTGAGGATGTCTCTGGATAGCTTGGAACTGATGCAAGAGAGAAGTAGGGTCGCAGAACTCGTTGCATCCTTTTACGAGTCTCCCGGCAAGTCAGGGCCAACCTCGTGATGGATCCCTCTCGGCAGCCGATCTCCACCAGTAGAGAAGCTTTCCCCTCAAGGAAAGGGCCAACAGACGGGTCTTCACACTTTCATCGGTAATAGTATGCAGTGCGGCTAGGGCAAGGATGTCCTGGATGTGCTCGTACGTCGTCTTGCCGTAGCCGTCGTATGTGGGAATAGACTTTAAAGAAGCAGGGGGCACAGCTTGTTGTCCGACCAGGGCCAAGGGCCCCGTAGAGTCCACCGCCGGGAAGAGGTCATCGTCATTTGGCTGTTGGGCAGCCATTTCTTCTTCTTCTTCTTCTTCTTCTCCGCCGTCGGTTGTGTACTCAGTGTCGGAACTTTCCGAGGATGCAGGATCTTCTTCTTCCTCGGCTTCTTCTATTTCGTACTCGGCTCCTCCGACTTCAGCTTCGGCTTCTTCTTGGATCTCAGCCTCGGCTTCGTCGAAACGAGCTCGCGGATCAGCCCACTGGGGATCTCGCCTCGAGCGTTGATGTCCAGTTCGTAGAACTCAGGCGGGCTTCTCGGATTTCTTGCTTGCCACCTTCTCGTGTGCATGAAGGTGACGGGACCGGTCTTCTAGACTCAGAGGATTTGTTCGTGCATAGTCGCCAGGTGTTCAGATTTGGAACAGCAATGAAGCGAACACCGGTGCTTCAATTCTGTCGGGGGTGAGAAACTTCCTTGTCTCACCGAGAGCTCAGGAACTGTCAGCGCCAGGTGGAGACTGATCAGGAAATCTCTCGTCAAATGTGGGACCCGTGTCCCGCCGAGCGTAGCAGGAAAACTGTTGCGCCAGGTGAAGACCAAACGGGTACCCTTTCTTTAAAACGTGGGACAAGTGTCCCACCGGGCGTGCCAGAGAAACTGTTGGTTACGAATCTGCCATGAGGAAAGGATTTTGGGTTAATGCGCCCAGATTCGCCCACCAAAGATGAAAGGCCGGAAGGAAGAGATGCCTCCCGAGCCAATCTCCGGAGAAGGCCGGCTCCTTTTGGGGGGTTTGTTTAAGCTAAGAGTACAGGAAAGAGATAAATGTACAGAAAGAGACAAATGTACAGAAAGAAATTACAAATATGTCCAGAGGTTGGTGGGGGGAACTAACAGTACGGGAACACACTAATTACCGCTACTTACTGCATTATAAACATAGAGCATGACAGGAACTGCAAAAACTATGTGTACTTCCGATACTCATGCAGTGTATGCACAACTCCAATGATCCCCTAGCAAACATTCCCTACAAGGAACTAACAAAGATGGCAATGCACCGGTTTACCAGATACGTACACTAACATGAGTAGAAAGCAGACTTAGAGATATCAGATCCAGGTATATGTGTTTATGTAGAGAATTTAACCGCACAGCTTCAATGGCTCCCTAACGTACATTCCCTACAAGGAACTAACAGTACGGGATCGCATCAATCACCAGATACGGGCCAAGCAACAAAACACATAACAGATGGAACAGCTACCAAATCTATTCTATATATGCTTTAAATTAATGAAATACATAGGGTGCTTTAAACAAGCAATGCTAGAGGGACCTGCTCACCAAATGCTGAAATGAATCAACAAGCCGTGACAAAGTTAGCCTAAGGCATATAATGAAAGACAAGATAAAAGAATAAAGACAAGCAGTAATGTAACCGTGCATACAGATTATATTCATAAGCAGAAGCACGGTTACAATAAGCACAGTAGTTCCCTAACAGACATTCCCCTTTCCACCCTTTACAATGAATTCATGATGGGCTTTTATAGCCCGAGTCCCTCCCGTTACATTAATGGGCACAAGGTCCCAGTCAAACATAAGCTGACAAAAGCGGCGAAAGAGCTGCAAATGCCGACCTTTTGTCGGACCGGACTGTACCCGCAGCATGGTCTTCCTGGAAGCTGGATAGCTACATGGCGGTGCGCTGGGCAGAACTTCAATCTGGCAGTGATGCGGGTAGCTGGAGCAGGTAGAACCTCAAGTCAGCTTTGAATGAGGCTACTGGCACAGGCAATGCAGCCCATGCTTGTCCTTTTGCTTGGCACGCTTCGGCTCTAATCCCGAAGCTGGACACTTGTCAGATGATGGATGATGTTGTTTGACACGTGTCTGCCTTGGAGGGCGATCCGTCCATCTTCGCTTGGGATCGGAGCACCTCGGGATGCGCGGGCAGACGCAAGTGCGCCGGGAAGGCCTTCATGCCTTGGTCAAATTCCGGGTTTGTTCCCCATCGCGCACTCGTCAGGGCGCACTCCGACTTCGGTGTGAAGTCGGAATGCGCACAGGCGAAAACCGATGTCTGCCGCCGTACGGACTTGCTCCAGCACTTGATTTCTCTTTTGTCACCCGCCACCGTCGCTACAAGGTGCGCCTGAAGAGGGGCGAAGTGCGACTTCGCACCAAAACTGGGCGAAGTGCGACTTCGCACCAAAACTGGGCGAAGTGCGTACTTCGCACCCAGACTTAGCCATTTTTCAGGTGACTTGTCGGAAGTTGAAAAATTAACTGGGGGACTCCAAGAAAGGGGGGAAAGAAAGAGAATGCGGGAAAGAAAAGGAAAGGGAGAGAAGAAGGAAGGAAAATGGAGGAAGAGGGAAAAGAAGAGCAGCACTGTTACAACACTGAAGACATTGCACCCCGTGCAAAATGTGACAACAGTTCCAGGGAAGGGTTTGCGTATAATTCAACCCAATTGGATATGTTCCGAGATATCTTCCAACAAATGACCTCAAAGCTGTATGAATGCTGAGACCAGCGTTTGTATGAGAAATTCCAATTCTTCCAAATTACAGCCAAAAGGGGAAATTTTGGAAGCTTAACTAGCTCCCAAGTATCATTCTTCTTGATGGAATTCATTTCTTCTTTCATTGCCTTCATCCATACATCATTAGTACATGCTTGTTCATAACAAGATGGTTCTAAATCAACAAGAGACATTAAGGCATAATTCACAACATCACCTTTGGGCTTACCATCATTTTCAACACCATATATATGCAAGTTTTCAAGTCTTTTCACCACTTGATCTATCTCTTGTGCTTGACTTCTTGTAACTCTTCTTTAAAAATTTGTATCGAACATTTGAGAGGATGGATGGTTTTGTTGGAGCTTTTTACTTTTCAACACATTACTTGGAGAATCTTCACTCAATAGTGTGAAATCTTCATTTGTTTACTTTGAATAGTACCCCTTCGATAAATGTCACTTAAGATTCTTACCTTCCTTGGTGGACTTGAACTTGCACTTGAAACTGAAGAACTACATGAGGGGCTGCTTGGTAGAGAACTAGATGAGGGACTTCTTGTTGGAGAGCTAGATGAGGGGCTGCTTGGTGGATTAGTAGCACTTGGAACTAAAACATTTGTGGGCTGCTCATCATCATCAATAATACCACCGGTCAAAACAGATTTTGACTTCTCAATATGGCCTTTTTGATGACCATAAACTCCCCCTTCATCAAAAATCACATCTCGAGACACGACAACCTTGTGTGTCTTTGGATTAAAGAGCCTATATGCTTTGGTATTTTCACAATACCCAAGGAATATGCATGCTTCACTTTTGGGATCTAACTTCTTCCTTTTTTCATTAGGAACATGTGCATAAGCCAAGCAACCAAAAACTCTGAAATGACTTACAGTTGGTTTCCTTCCATACCATGCTTCATATGGAGTGATGCCATCCAAGCTAGAAGTAGGACTCCTATTCAAAATATAAATGGAAGTCCTTACCGCATCAGCCCAATACATATTAGTTAACCTCTTTGTTTGTAGCATGCTTCTTGCCATATTTACCACTGTTCTATTTTTACGCTCAGCCACACCATTTTGTTGTGGTGTGTAAGCAGCTATGAGTTGCCTTCTAACACCACAATCTTTACAAAATTGAAGAAATTCATTTGAACAAAATTCTCCTCCCCTCTGAGTCCTTAAACATTTTACATAGTGCCCACTTTGTTTTTCAACATGATTTGTAAAATCTTTAAAACAATCAAATGCCTCATCCTTTGTCTTCAAAAGATAAACCCAACACATTCTTGAAAAATCATCTATGAAGGTGAGAAAGTATGAATTCTTACCAATACTTTGAGTCTGCATTGGCCCACAAATATCAGAATGCACCAATTGAAGGGGATAAGTGGCTCTCCATGCTTTGCCTTTTGGAAAATTCATCCTTGAGTGCTTGCCCAAAGCACATCCTTCACACACACCTTTTTGATCATCAATTTTAGGTAGCCCATATACCATCTCTTGAGAAACCATTTTCCTCAAACTAGGAAAATTTACATGGCCAAATCTTAAGTGCCATAGCCAACTTTTGTTATCAATGGCTGCACATGCAAAATCATTCTTTTCTTCTCCAAATTTTAGAGGAAACAATCTATTCTTGGTCATGGGAATAGTAGTGACATGCCTATGCCCATGATTCTTATCAAAAATCTCACACTTATTGTTTTCAAACACAAGCTTAAAATTCTTTTCCATGATTTGCCCAACACTCAACAAATTATGTTTTAAATTTGGAGTGTAGTAAATATCAGTCACTTTCTTCTTACCTTCATTAGTTTGTACCTCCATGGTTCCTTTGCCTTCAACTTGCAATGCTTTGTCATATCCAAGCTTGATCTTGGACTTGTAGGAATTGTCAATTGTAGATAGCAACTCCTCCTTGCCGGTCATGTGATTGGAACATCCGGTATCAAGAATCCATGTCTCAGTCATATTTTGATCAGATTTACCATATGACAAAAACAAAATTGATGAGTCCTCCTCCTCACCATAGTGTGCATTATTGCTTCTTCCTCCATGTGATGCTTTCAATCTACAATCTTTTTCAAAGTGCCCATACTTGTTACAATAGTAACATTGCTTGTTACTTCTTCCTTGATAGCTACTTCTTCCTCTTTTGTGAGAGCCACCTCTTCCTCTTTCTTGGAAGCCACCTCTTCCTCCTCTTGGAGAAAAACTACCTCTACCTCTTGAAGAAGATCTACCTCTTCCTCTCCATTGGCCTCTTCCTTGGCCTCTTCCTCTTGAACTAGATTCACCTTCTTTGGATGAAAATGTTTTTCTTCCATTCCCCCAACATTTGGAGTTGAAGAAAATCTCTCCTCATGGGACATTAAGGAACTCATGAGCTGATCATATGTGAGAGTGGTCAAGTCCTTACTCTCCTCAATTACAATGGATACTTGGCTCCCATTTGGGTAAAAGTGTCCTAACACTTTCTTTACAATGACTTCATTATTCATTTCTTCACCAAGAGTCTTCATTTTGTCAACACATGCTTTGGCTGTCATGCAATAGTCTCCAACCTTTTCATTTTCCTTCATCCTGAGATTTTCAAACTCCATTTTTAGAGTTTGCAATCTCACTTGCTTGACTTGAGTGTTGCCTTCATAGCTCTCTTTTAGAGCTTGCCATGCATCTTTGGCTGATGCACAACTTGCAATCCTTGGGAAAATGCTCTCATCCAAGGCTGTTTGCAAGTAGAATATTGCAAGACTATTCTTCTTTTGTGACTCTCTTGTTGCTTGTCTATCGACATCTGGAACAGTACTCCAATCGGTTGTCTCTTTGTAGCCATCCTCCACAATCTCCCAAGCACCTTTGCTAATGAGCAAGTGCTTCATCTTGATTGACCAGTAGTCATAGTTGTCTCCTCTAAATTCTGGGACTGGGACATTAATGTTGCCATTTGCCATTTTTACAAATCAATGGTGCAGCTCCTTCTTTACTCGTTGGTGGACTTTCAATCCCAATGATTGTTCTTCAAATGCAACAGACAACGCTGAATTCCAATGATCATAGAAGCACGTGCTAATGTGCACATATTTTTTTTTTTTTATCTATTAAATAGATTGATTTTATTAAAATAAAACCATTCTATTAAAAAAAACTATTAAAGATCTCTAGATTTATATCTTATATGTTATGAAAGCACAACTTTAAAAATCAAAGACATCACCGTCTCCAAAGCTCCTCTTTTGCTAGCCATGAATTGATTGATTGCTGATATCTTTCCGCCCAATCTCCATCTGAAACAGTCCTCTATATATGCTTTTACAACACCAACATATTCTTTGCCTTTATTCCCTCTACACACGAAGCTTTCTCGAACCCACAAATTCTTTGCCTTCCTCTACCAAGTTCGATCTCTATACCCAATTATATATATATATATATATATATATATATATCTAAGTTCCTCATACATACCTTGTTCCAATACATCTGCGGAGATAATAACCATTTTGGTGACACAATATATTCTCTCCTTTCTCGTTTGTACTTAGGAGTTCCAGGTGCTTCAGCCCAAGTGAGTTAGAATCAGTTTACCTTTGAAAGAGATCCAATGTCGAATCTGCAGATTGTTCAGGCGCTTCTCATGGGGTCTCGGCATGCAATTGGTCGCCAAGTCCGACCAGACCACCGGCAATCAGACCTACTGCAGTTTTGCCCTACAATCCAACGACCTCATTTTTGTATTCACGGTGCCTATTCCTCCAAAATCGACCAGAGCACCACCAGGCCGCCCCATCCGACCTTCGATTCCGAGGAGGCCCGCGCGTTTTTCACCAAGCACGGCCTGGCCGTTCGCACCGTCGGAATCCTCGTCGAAGACGCCTTTGAAAAAAACGTGAAAAACGTCGCCGTTGCCGTCCTGAAACAACACAAAAAAATTCTTAAACAAAAAACTATCAAGGTTTCTCTCAAACCTGAATCTGATACCATATGTGAGCCAAAATTAGTCTGAACTGATTAATTCATGATAATCCATTACAATATATAGCTTGGGAATGTAACTGACGAATATCCCAAGTTAGTAAAAGACAGAACGAATCTTCCAAGTGGGTAAAGAAAACAAATATATGAGAATCAAATGTTCTCAACATCACACCAAACCACCTAAATATTACCTATTACAACGGGAGATATTCACAGGTAATATTGCCCCATGAAAATAGAAAAACACACTAATAATAGAAATCAATCAAACTCCAACAAGATGTTCTTGGCAAAATTTGCACAAGCTTTCTCTATTCATTGTCTCGCTTCCTCTCTTTTTTTGCCGGTGTCCCAAACCTTCGAGGGTTTACTGTTATAAGACCAAAAATGGTGCATTTCCAGCACCAAATCCATCTCATTCCACGTACCCCCCTCATTTTAATCAGAATCCACAAATGGGTTTTGCAAGAAGTCAGCAAAATCAAAGGTTTGATTAGGGCATGGCTTCCATGAGGGAGTGCCATTGCATCCTCTTGCTAGCTTGCAGTGATGGTTCAGACCTCCACTCTCTCTTTCACCAAAACTTAGGGTTCCAATATGAAGGCGTGCAAGAAAAGAGTTGCTTTATACTGATTTGTATAAGGTTAGCCCTAATTTGGTTCTTGCCCCTTAATTAAAATCAAACTTTCAGTCTTCCAAAATTTCCCCACCAAAGCCAACACTAAACTAATTCACTTGTGGGGTCTAATCCCCAAGGACCTATGGTAAGGGTCTTTGGAATTATGCTATAATGCCATCATTACAAGACTAAAAGGAGGTTTATTTAAACAATACCAATTCTTTTGGTATAGTCCTTTTTAAGCTGAAAAAGGCTTTCCCATTTCAAGGTGAGGTCTTTTAATCTATGCAACCTTTATTCAAAATAACTATGTTTCCTGCTATAAAAGGAAAATCATCAATTTCATTTATCAAAGCCAAATGCATCAATCATTCAAGCACATGACAAAAGTGATGTATGTTTTAACTATGTTCCTCTCTGTCATGCTGCTGTTTGGCATCTGCAACATTGTGCTCAATGATACCCTCTCTCGTGCGATCAGGTTGAGGGTGATTGTGTTAAATACTCGGATTATAAAACAGTAGTTAGTCTTTCTTCAATATTGTTAAACTATTAACAAAAGTGCAAAACTATGTCAAAAATGATGTCCTGTAAGCATCATATAAATAATCATCATCATATTGGACATTGAGCATTAAATCATTTAATCATAAAATCAACAAAATGCTATCATACTAACCACAATTGATGAATCATTACAGCCACATGTCAGCCAATAATCCAGCATATACATAAAATTAAATAGTAAAAATAGTCTCAATAAATCGTGCTGTGACAAAAAACTAAAGGTTGATGAAGTTAAAATGATCTCAATAGGTCCAAAATGATATTAGGGCAACTCATTCACAGAGGCATTTGCAAGTTAATCTCATTTTTATATGAAATACGAAATTCCTAATGTGTATTTTTATTTAATTATTGATTGATTATATGAGTTCGAAACAGGCCCTACCCATAGTAGTACATCATGACTGCATTGTCACAGTATTTCAACAAACTTATTATCATAGGAGGCCTTATCGTATGAGCGTCCATTGCAATATAGAGATTCAAACTTGTGTCGTGCTTATACGAATACATCCCATATACTGTTGCTCCACAACATCTTGGACATCTAAATTAATACAAGTATTTATTTTTAATTTTTGAACTTTATGGAGAATTTAATAGCTGATTTTCTCAATGAAAAAAAAATCAAAATCCTTGTTGAACTCGAACACTAACCTAAACCTGGTAAGTTAGGTGTCTAGTGATTAGAATTAGTAGTTGGATTTTTTGGCATTAGGGAAATAAAATGTTGGCTCATGTTGTCACCACTAGGTTGTGTTTGTGCCACTGGATTTATTAGTCCATGATCAATGTTAAAGCATATAAGAGAGGATGTATTGGAAGTGTGATTGCGTTTAGATAAAGTTGGATTCTACTGTCAATGTTTTTGACATTTTTAGTAGAAGAGCAACACGGACAAACATGTGTTGGAACTCGGAATGCTTAGCATATAGATCATTTCAGCATGGAATGCGAGAATGTCATTTTTTTGTCATTTCATACTGTGAATCATGTATATAATATGTTGCTTGCTTACAATAATTTGTTGGTTAAAAGAATTACTGGTGGTCATGTCTCAAAGGTTGTGTAGGCGTTAAATTTCCTTTGAAATCATTCCGCACCTATTATATATTTTTTCTTGAATTCATTGTAGCTATTATTGTTTTTAATGGACTGTATTTCTGTTGTATACCATTTTCATGATGAATAAAATCTTCTGAATGAGTTGTACTAGTGATTGGTTGACTCAGATCCTCTGTATAATGCATAGGTGGAATATTTTTTTTTTTTAAGAAGTATTGCATGTTAAACTATAAAACTGATCAACTAGAAAATCTGTGCACTGTATATAGAGTATAAATCTATGGGAAATTGCTTCTTGATTAATCTTCATTTTCCGTGACCAGGTTGGTGCATCTGTTGCCTATGATGCTGCAAGCATGAATGAGCTTAGAAAATGGAATGAACAATATGGTGAAGGTGGTAGCAGGAAGAGGTCACCATTTGGTTTTGTCAACTAAACAACATGGGAAATTAAAAGCAGTCTACAGATCTACAGCTTTTAGTTCTGTAGTGATAGGTTTCCAGTTCCAATTTTTACGTCTGGATCCTCGCACATGTTATACTTCAAGTGCTTGTAATATAAGCTAATAGCTGTCATGCTTTTGAGGATGTAAACTTGTTGCTGGTGGGGTCAGCTGTCTTTGGCTGCTTGCTTTGTACTGGGCTGGTGTCAAGGCCTAAGGTTGCTTCACAGGCTGTTCAATCACACAAGCTTCAAAGCCTATTCAGAGTCCATTTCATCGATGCCTTGCTGCATGACATTCTTACCTTGTAATTTCCGGGAAAGATTTCTTCATTTTATTCAATGGAACATGGTTCATGAAATAGTATATGGTCATTCATGTGCCCATATGATTGTATTCTTTTTGTAGGAAAGTATGCATGTGTATGCAATCTCAGGCCTTGATAGGGCTTTAAAGTACGCAAAGTAACATGTTTTGCACAGCCTATTTGTTCAGCATCAATTTAGATGGCATGTTAGTGTTGTAGTTTCAATATTTGTCTATTGAATGATGCCCTCATCGCCAGTCACTGCATCATCATTCATATACCATCTTTTTCCTCAACAAACGATAGGTTTTGTGTATGCTATTGTAGACATTGGTTGGCAATACAAATAAAGGTAGAAAATGAGAGTTGATAAGGAAGCAATATCTACTGAAATTTGTGTTGTACCCTTGAGAGAAGTGAACATCATATTTGGTTGGTTCCAGAATTTGGTGTGGTTGCTTGCTGTGGGAAGTAGGCTGCAGTGTTTGAGGTGAACATTCACTACTGACTTGTGATCTACTCCTTGCAGGATACATGGAAGATATGTGGAAAAAAATAATGGATTGTTATTGAGATTTTAGCCCAGATGTGTATCTGGAAGCCTGTTAAGGCTACTTTTCATTATCTACCAAAAAAGAAAAGGCTAGTTTTCCTTTCCTGTTTGTGGTAAGTTTGAAATTTTTATAACGAGATTTAAGGTGAGCTTTAAAAGCAGTCTAAATTTAACTATTTTTTTCTTCTTACCATTTCTTTTTCAAAATTAATTTAAAAATGGTTACCCTGCATTGCGAATTCTCCCAGACTGGTCATCAAACTTCTTGATAGAACTAAATATGAGCAGTCCTGAAATTGAGCTAAAAGAGTGCTTTTTGTGGGGCTTTCAAGCCTTACATTTCGTAGTATATTTTCAAGGAAGATTTGCTTTGTTCTTATATTTCCACGATTAAGACTGGCATTATGTTGTCACAGCTCACAGGTCAACAGAGCATTTTATTTTGGTAAGATTAGATAGGTAATAGCTGAGAATACCTGGACTTGGAGCACCCGAATTTCTTCCAGTAAACGTTGTTATTAATCTTAGTGAGCAGGTGATCTACCTAGCTAATGTAGGTCTGCTTGGCCTTTTAATATTAACAATGTCATTTATTTGTTTATTTTTGGCATGGGACTGTTTATTTTTGTTTGGAGGTTACTGCTTTGTGGCACAGGTGATATTCCTGGTCACTATTTATGTCCATACTCAATCTGACTTCAACAAGTGTTAACATGGTGGTCCTTCACCTTGCAATGCATGAAAGGTTAATTTGTGGAAAAAAAATTGATTGGTGAGCTCTCTGAGCAATTTTAAGAATCAAAATTGAGTTGGTGTTGTTAAACTCATGAATTTGATATCTAACAATGATAGAATCGAGGGGTAAAACTGCAAGGCAAAATTATTAATATAATTCTGTTCAATTTCTACCTCTAACCCTCGTCACAAAACACAATGAGGTGCATACACTAAATAAATTCAACCTCTTTTAAGCATCTTGTAGTTTCTGTGAGGTACTTAAGAAATTGAAACTGTGACTGACAAAGTAAAACTTTTTTTGTTTTTTGTTTTCATCATTTAACAGTCACCCCAAACCATTGGATATCAATTGACACGCATTTTACACAAGTAACGTTTTATTTTCTGCCCCGAAAACTGAATTACATGGTATTTAAAGATAAATTATGTTTAATCTTATAAATGTTTTCAGTTACTTGCCTTGAATTTAGTAGTTGTTACATGTAAAATTGGAACTAAGATATACAACTAGGTTGGATAAACTAAGATTTGCAAACGTTGCAGTTAAAATATATTTCTAGTGCTCCTTTGCACTATCCTTTGGATCCTAAGACATTCAAATCAAATAATACAAAAATAAAAGAATAGAAACAATTTTTAAGAGAGAAAATTAGTACCATGCATGTAACTATAAACATTGAACATAATGTTAATCATGAAAATCAAGTGATATACTTGGTAGTTCAAGATTTGAGTAGGTTTACCTTTAAAGTATATCATTCTAAAAATGTGAATTTTTAGACCTTTTTAAAATGGGTTTCAAGGATTAATCACGGTTTTGCACAATTGTAATTCATGATGTCGTAAACATCTTAAGCCTTTTAAAGTTTTGAATAAATTTGTTTTGCATTCTAATTATAAAGATGGATTTTTGAAAGTTACTTTAGTTTATTATGATTCCTTTATATGGTAAAAGTGGAGGCCGCCCCTTCCACACGTCACTTCTACAAAGTGAAGATTGTCTCCCTTTTTTCCCATGTCTTATATTTTTTTTTTATTAGATGGATGAAGGAGTTTTAAAAGGGTCTCCAAACCTTTTAACAAAGCGGAGCAGTCACCGAAAAGGTGATGAAATACTTCAACCAAAGATCAAGTTGCCAACCAAAGAGCTAACAGGTGACATTTACATCAGCAAAAAAAATTAAAATTTAAAAATAGAATGCTGCCCAACCAGGATAGAATTCGACACATCCTGAAACTAAAAAGCATTTAAACAGGCCAAGAAAAGGCAAATAAAATCTACACCATCTCCTAGACATAAAGGATCAAAACCATCATAGAAAACTACACCGGTTTTGTGCCTAGAAAATCGCCACTCAACTCGAAGACAAAATCCATCCCTTTCCTCAAGAAGCAATTTGGATCACTACTGGGATCGGGACACCCACCAAAATGCACAGAAGCATTATTTGATTCCTTTCGGCTGAGACAACCGGACCTCTGCTAGAAGTTGGAGATCAAAAACCAAAACCCCAACTTCCACTCAAAACTTAAACTGATTCCGCATTTCGCTAGCCCAAGGTAAAATCTTCATTTATGAGATTTGATACTATTTCCCCCCTTAGGAGACTGGGAGGATTGACAAAATGAATCAAGCTTAAGTTGTTTACCTTTTGGCTCCTTATCCTTTTCAATCTTCGACAGGAATTGAAGATCATTTGCATCCCCTGTATCTACTACCCGAAACCTAGGTAGTTTTCCAATTTTCCTTTTTACCCTCAAATCCATCTGACCTTTTCGATTGCTTCTTGTTTTAGGCTGAGAATATATTACCCTTGGTGCTCCCTCCCCAAGAAGAGGGGATTGAACTTCTTTTTGAGAAGCCACAACCTTCAGAGGAGAATTGGGCTCCACCACAACCTTTAAATGGGGAGAACCATCCTCAGCTACATCTTGAGGAACACCATGCTCCTCTTGAACCACTACCTGAGAATTTAAGTCGAGAAAAGAATTTTGAAGGAACTCTTGAGGAATAGGAGTTTCAAATTTCAAAACAACGAGGTCAGACTGAGAATGGCCACTACAGGAACTATCCAAATTCTAAACAACTGCCACTCCTGGATTACTAATATCAACCTCCACTAGCTCATCCATGATCCTATCCCTTGCAACCAGGTCCTCATGCTCAATACGAATGGGATTCGACATAGGATCCGCCATGGACCCTATGCTCTGGCTATGACCTTGAGATGCCATTGGTTGCTTCTTAGCCCAATTTTGCATGGGGAAATCCCTTTTAAGAGTCTCCATTTTATTATGAATGTCCTTAGGGCATGCACCAAAGGAATGACCAAAACTACTACAGATTGAGCATCTGATAGGTCTATTCTCGTAAACTATGGATTGGGTCCAGGAACCCTGGTTGGAAATGAGATCAATATGGTCTAGCAAATCTGCCTCCGAGTTTGCCATTACACACATCCTAGCAAAAATCATTCTCAACTTGGCTCGAGTTGCAAAATCGATCAAGATTAAATCCCCAACAGCTTTAGCTATACCTTGCAATATATCTTCATGCCAAAAGTGGAAAGGCAAATCTGGGAGCCTAACCCAGAGAGGAACCATATTAACTTTCTAAGTCCTTGGGTTAAAATTTGGCCCCCATTTTTGTAGGAAGAGCCCCCTTCTGCCGAAGAACCAGGGCCCTCCCCCAAGGATACGTTGTGAGTCTTCTTCACAGTTGAGTTTGATTAAGAAAAAAAGTTGGAAACCACCACAATCTCCAAAGATCCTTTGGGTTTCCACTTGATTAAAGCCCATCTCCTTAAGGAATCAATATTCGGACGATCCCCTTGGAGTTTACCAACCAAATTCCATGAGCCTTCCTCCATGGTGATATCCATCAACTCATCTAGAATGATCAACTTATTACAGGATGGGGATAGATCAAACAAAGAACTAGGGTTACGGGACCCATAACCCTTTGCAGCAACTGAAGCAAAAGAAAACACACCTAGTAAAAGGGGTTGTCCAAAACTTGGGGACCCACCTCCATGGCCACCTACAGGGCCCTTCTTCCTTTCTATCAAATTCTCCAGAAACAACCCTTCCACTCAACCCAAGCCTTGACTCGCCATCGTCGGATTCAAATCCATTGACTCATCGAAAAAACCTGGAAGAAAATTAGCACAAATCCCCCATGTCTTAATTTTATGACAAGGTGGAAGTAGAAATTAGGCAATGAGATCTATATGTAAAGAAGAAGAGAAGCCATACCCTTCTCAATATCTCTTCAATTCATAGAAAGTAAGGCTTTTGTTCTATGAATCGCTTCATTTTATAGGAAGTGAAAGTGGAGGCTGCCTTATGTCTCATTCTCTTCATTATATGATGAGGGTAGAAGTAGAGGTTAATTTATATAAAAATAAGATAAAATAAGTAGGTTTAAACTACTTGTGACTTGCCTTATTTTGCATCCTTGGTAATGATATACCTTCTTAATTTTGGACTTAGATACTTAGTAGAAGTTGATATGGTCTTGATACAATAATTATATTGATATTATGATATATGGACTTCAACTTAACATTATCATTACATTACATTAATGATAATGTTTTATGTGTTTTTTATTTTTATTTTTAAATAAGCTATGTGGCCTCTATTGGGGCCATTCCCATTAATATAACAAAATATTACATTGTTCTCATTACATTGTTATCAGGTTAAACCATATTAAACTTGCCTTTTTATCAAAGATATTCTTCATTTACCTTTTTATCAAAGATATTGCCATCTTACTCAAACTCCTATGTTTTTGCAATCAACTACTTTATATCATTTTATCAAGAAATAAAATCTCAGTCGTCCAATTACCTTTTAAAATTTGAATTTTGGCAAGATGGAAATCAACATCATGAATGGCTAAAATATTTGTTACTTTCCATATCTATAAACATGTTGACTGTAACAACTTGTTAATTCCATAATACCTCTTTTTTTAGGGGTCTTATTCATGCCTCAAATATTCTAGGATATCATTTTCATCGTCACTTTTTATTTGTGGGTTTAGCCTTACTTTTTGTTAACAGTTGCAAAATTTGCTTTTGTTTTTCCATATCAATATCTTTGAGTTCATTTTTCTCTATATTTTTGCTTCTTGGGTCTTCTTTTTTTCATTCCAAGCAACACTTTCATCTTCATCATTCTATTTGATTCTTTCACTCTCGTCATAGTGAGACTTACCATCTATAGATTTGTCTTGCTCTAAAGGATTCAAAGTGCAAGAAGTAGCCTCAAGTAACTTTCTTCTTTATGTTGCTCTAGAAAATCTAAAGTGCAAGAATGTTCCTCCATAGCAATTACCTTCTTATGCAGGCCTAAAAATCTTAAATTGCTATAGATTTCCTCCATCCTCATTTCCTTATTATGTTGCTCTTGAAACCCTAAAAGTGCAAGGGATAACCTTCACACTAAAATTTCTTCTGTCAAAAGAGGATTTTATACTACTTGATGAGAATGAAGGCAATTTACTTGGAATATACTTGACCTTTTCTATTGTCTTTAATTTAAAACTTTCCTCCACATATTTTTATTTTCAGTTGGTTATATGGGATTGAAATGGGTCCCACCCATATCACATCATCACCACATAGTGGTATTACAACAAAGCTTGGATATTATCCATGTATCTCTTGGCAAGATTAGAACCTCGATCTCCACATTTAATGTTAAGGGATCTAACCAATTGAGCCAATGCCATTTTATCCTCTACATCTTTTCCACCTTTTAATTCCTTCTATTTTTTTTCTCATCTCTTGTATCCTTTCTTTTTTTCAACAATTGATTTGAGTGAAAGAAGATGGTTTTGCTATAGGATGTTGTAGATAGGTTTTCTTCAATTGAAGTGGAATATCCTTGATCTAATGTAGCTTCTATTACAATATGATTTTCTTGCTTCATCTTCAATTTTGTCTTATGACCAAAATTTTCTCTTTCATCATTTTCACTTTGCAATCTTTTACTGTATGTCTAGTCTCATAACAATTGTGGCATCGAAATGCAATGTTTTCGTTATCCAGTTATTGGTCTCATTCTCTTGATTCATATTTAATTATAATGGATTGTGGTAAAGGTTTTGAAATATCCATGAAAACACATATTCGAGTGTATACAACATGCCTTCTCTACTAACTGGTCCCTCCTTGATGAGTTCCTCTAGGCTATTTCTAATCTTCTTCAAAATATCCTTATTGATAGGTTGAAATAGAAGTCCAAAAAGCCTAACCCACATTGTAAGCTTTTTAATAGTTTTTGTCTTGACAAAATGTTTCTCACTTTATGGTCTTAAATAAAGGGCATCTCTCCCCTAAACCATGATCCACCATTCATTATGTTATCCCTGATTTCTGAGCTAGAAAAGATGATGAGGAAATTTTTTTTAGGAAGATTTTGAATATCCAATTCCGAATCTTTGAAAACCTTAGCCAATATCTGTGGAACTTACATATTAACCTTCTACATTTAAGAACTATTATAAGGTGCTCCATATCTCATGCTTAGTGTAACATTTGTGTCTTGGATTGAACTTTCCATATTTGCTCTTCCTCTTATCTCCAACTTGGGCATCCATACTTCCATCTAGGGCATCGTAACTTTCTATTAAGGCTTTTAAATATGACTTTACATCCATGCTAACTAGTGGCGCTCTCTCCTAGCTCACACTCACTTTCGGCTCGCATTTTGTTAATGTTACATGGTTTTACTTGAGATGTTTTATGTGTTAACTTTTAAGAAAAATAAAATAGATAATATTTATTTATCTTTTGTGGATGTTATGGTTGTGCTTAAATTTGATTAAAAAATTATTTGATTGATGACAAGTATAATTAATTAATAGTACTAATTAGTCATGATCATGGCCTAATTATTCATAGAAGATTACTACATTTTAATAATGCCTCATCATTTTTTCATTGGTATTAAAACTAGCTTAGATATATAAAATATATATCTATAAACGCCGAGAGTTATCAATCTCGAGGCGCCTATCCGTAACCCTTAATGTCGACGGATAATTTTCTTAATGTCGGCTTTTTTAATAAAATATTAATATTGTTTATGACGTGGCTGACCTTCCTGGCTGCCATTGTAGGACGCCTATCGGCGTAATAATAATATTATTAAACAATTAAAAATAGTTTATTTTAATTTATACATCTCTTTATCCCAAATTTTTTTTTTATATCTAACTTAATCTTAAACAAGTAGTTGGATTTCTCACTCACACAACTTTATTTTCTTTTCTTCTATTGTAACTTATTTGCATTTGATTAAAAATTTAAATTCTTGAAATACAAGAGTATCAAATACATTTTTCTTATACATAAAATTAACCTTAATGTATTTCAAAGAAAATTTTATGGGTATAAGATAGTCTTTGTTTCATGGGCTAAGATTTCATATTAAGTGGGACTAACACTTACATATGATGTGAAAATGGATGAAGGTAGTAGACTGATTGATTTTTGCTGAGGTTTTGCCATTTTGAGGTCAACGGTTCCAATCCCTAGCCCCTCCGGGGTACCCTCACTTGGAGTAAATGTTTACTCAGGTGGGGCAGGCATTATAGTGGTAGCTTTTCAGATTCAAACTGTGCCCACAGTGATAATATGATGGAGATTGTTGTTGATTCCCTTGTGTAAGCATATATATATATATATATATATATATATATATATATATATATATATAATATATATATGATGTGAAAACTATTATATAATTTATGTTAATATAAAATTAAGGTATGAATGCATAAGTAAATAGCTATGAGGAAAAATGGACTAGTAAAAACAAAACAAAAATCAAGGTATATAATCTAATGAATTGCAGTACAATTGACAAGAATGTTTGTCTTACAAAGAGTCTACCAAGGTTAAATTCTTGCAAGTGTTTTAACAATATAATTTGTTTATACCATAGCTATATAAAAAATGTTGGTCTATTGGATTTGGTGTAAGTGGTGGGAAACAAGATTTTTTTATAACATAACCTAAGGTTCTAATTCCAAGGGGGAATGTGAACATTTGACCAAAGGTGTGGTGGAGCAACTGAATATGGGAGGCAATTCTATTAATGAGACTTAAGTTTAATCTCTAAGTGAGCTTCATATATATATATATATATAGCATTTAAATTGTCATTAAAAGCCATGGGGTTTGGACTAGTGGTTATAAAACAAAGAGTTTTCAATCATAGACCAAGTTTCCAAAATCATGGGTGAACATTAATATTTATCAAACGACATTAACTTAAGACTTTCAAGGAGGAGACTTAAGTTTGAATTTGCTAAACAATACATGCATAATAGCCAGTTGTAAGCCATTGTATGTTGATAATATAATGCAATGGGGCTCATTTCAATCCCATATAATTTATTTAAAAATGTAATTTAAAAACTTTTTAACCATATAAAATTAAAGGCTTTTGTATAATTGTTTTTTGAAATAGTAAGATAATTTAAAATGTTTTTGTTTGTTTGTATATATACATATACACTCTAAATGCTTTGATATAAGAATCTTATTTTTTATTTATTTTTTTAATTTTGGGATTGAAATAGGCCTTACTTGTATTACATCATGACCATATAGTGGTACTACAACAACTTGGTAATTATGCCTATATTGCTTGACAAGATTTGAACAAGGGATTCGTTGAAAGTTGAGAAATTTAACTAGCAGAGCTCACACCACTTGATTAAGAATTTTATCTATTTTATTGTTGTAGAACCTTTTTTTTAGTAAGCCATGTGTCTATTGGGGGTCATTCCCATCATACCAACTTAACATTATATTATTGTCATTACATAATTGTTAGGTGTTAGGAACCTATCCTAACATTATTATGTCATGACCCCTTTCAACCATGGGGACCCCATTATAATGATATTTTGTAAAGGTTTGTGGTAATTGAGGCACCTAGACAAGTGGGGCCATTTCATGTAATCGTTATCAAGAATGTAATTGTTGTTTGGTAGAAGATTCTAGCTTGAGTGACACTTTGCATGTAAGCCAACTCTTGAGCATTAGGTTAGGGTTGCATAAAGTGTATCTATAAAAAACAAAGTTCCATAAACGAATGTATCTTTTTGTATATTGAATTGAAATATTGAAGGAGGTCTCCCCCTCAAAGAGGCCCATGATTCTATGTTGTGTTTTGTGAGATTATTATATTTATGGATTTACATTTTGTATTGCAACATTATGTTCTTCGTGAATATTGCTTTTATTGCTATATTTATGTGAATGTGCTTATTTTAATTAGAAGGTTCTTAATATTAGGTTAATTGAACCATATCCAACTCATGTTTTTATCAAAACTATTTTTCATCTTCCTCATATTGCTATGTTTTTGCAATCAACTCCTTGACTTAACTTTTGTTAATAGAGAAAATATCACTTTGCCAATTGCCTTCTAAAATTTAAATTTTTCCAACATGAAGATCAATATCATGATTGGTTGATATACTTGCTATCTAATTTCCTTTTCTACAAATATGCTAACTATGATATCTTGTTTATTCCCTAATATCTCTTTTTATAGAGGTTTTATTGACATAGACCATTTTCTTCATCACCTTATTTTTTTACTTGTAGATTTAGCCCCACTTCTTGTTAACACTTGCATTATTTACTTCTGTTTTTCCAAATTAATATCCTTGAGTTTCATTTTCTCTTGAGTTTTGCTTGGATATCCCTTTTCGTTTCTCATTCCTACCTACACTTTCATCTTCATAAATCATTTCAATTTCTTCATAATGTTAATAACAAGTCTTATCATCTAAAGGTTTGTCTTGCTTTGAAGGATCAAAAGTATAAGGAATAACCTCAAAAGCACTTTCTTCTTCATGTTACCCTAGAAACTCTAAAATGTAAGGACAATCCTTATGGTAATTACCTTCTTATGTTTTCCTTAAATCCTAAATTGTCATGGATATCCTCCATCTTCATTCTATATCATGTTGCTCTTGAAACCATAAAGTACAAGGGATAAAATCTACACTACTTTCATTTCTATTACAATGAGAGGATTTTATTCTGCTTCAGGAAATTGAAGACGATTTAATTGGAATAAACTTGACCTCTTTCACCTTCTTTATTTTAAAAATTTTCTCCACATATTTCTTTGCACCTTTAATTCCTTCTCAATTTGAGCTTGCACATTATACTTTCTTATCCCTTGTAATTATTGATCCAAGTGAACTATGGTGGCCTATTGGAATATTTTACATTATTTAGTATATGCTAATGTACCACCATGGGTACCTCTTTAGATTAGGAGTGTGTCTTAGATTAGGGTTTGAGTATTTACTTTATGCAATGTAATAAACGCATAAGTATTGTTAGAATATGCAAAGTACTTAATGATGTAAATGTGCATGTTGTCCATGTGCACATGAGTCCATAGAATAGGAAGATGAAGAGTCATAGGAAGATGGAAATCCAAGAGTCACATCTCATTATATATAGACATATAGAGACAATATGAGATATGGCATATTAGAGAGTTGGTATATGGCTCATTAAAGAGATGGTAGATGGTAGAGATATTGTAGTAGATACAATGTAGAGCATGTATGAAATATGGAGAGTTAGAGATCTCCATTTTATATCAATGTACTATTTTTATGAGTTTTCATTAATGGCAGTTTTATGAGTAGTTGCAAAAGTTTTTATGATTTTTACATGCTTAGTATATTGCCATTGTCTTATATTTAATATTGCATGCATATTTTTAGACCTTGTGGTAGTTTTTCATTAAATATATAGCATCAAAAGCTAGCAGTGATATCATAGCCACAAGGGAGATTGATAGGAGATAAGGAGAGCCACAACATAGATTGAAATGAGATAGGGAAATCTTATTTGCAAAAAATTTAAATTACTTTTTGGCTAGAGTATTTCCATAGGGTTGTAGGAAAACTTGTGAAGACTAGAGCTCAGCATAGATCTCTTTCCACTAGAGATCAATCTAGAGATTTATATGAATTTGGTTGTTGTTGTCTAAGTTTTCTATTGCAAAAAATTAGTTCTCAAAAGTTGAGAAGCTTCATACAATGGATAGAGAATAATTTCATCTTTGATTGTCTTAAAGTCTTTGTGCTTTCATTGTGCAGGTATTAGTTCTTTGTTGCGCAAAAGAGTAGACATTGAAGATTAAGGAGGTCCAAGAAAGAAGGCCTTATTGGAGATTGGAGGCAGAAGATTGAGGATACTTGTTGGAACAAAATCTGCCTTCGGTTAATAGTGTTGCGCCTTAGACTTTGCCAACATTGAATAGACAGATCTTGCTTGAGATCATCTGTCTAGTCCCAAGAGAAGGCTGGTTCCTTTGAGTTTTTTAGAGAAAAGGGGAACAAGAGATAAGGGAAATATAGCCTAAGCTAGAAACTTTTCTCACGGTACAGATTGGACAACAACAAACATTGATGATGCAGATTACTACTTTCAGAGTTTTCTTTATATCTTCTTTATAGAAAACACGAATTCTTGAGTGTGACTTTTAGATGTTCGTCTAAAAGCATGTAAATATCTTTTAATGTTCAACTCTAGAAACAAGATTTATACGTGCACAGTCCAGATTTCAGAACAGATACATTATAAAACTTAGAGTGAATAAAAGTTAAAACACCAGATACATACACTTGCACACAGAAGTTTCGGAAGCCAGAAGAAGAAATCTTTTATTGCTTGTAATCCAGTACATGTACATCAAGCTTGTAAACGTCCAAGAGCCGACCCTTTTTTTGGAGTCGCTCACCCCTATATATACCCTAAAAGAGTATCTTTTTCTAAGTACATCTTACTATTTTACAAGCAATCATCTGCAGTTTCTAATAATACACAAGTCTTCTATGAATTAGATATCTTCTCTGCAGATTAGATTCTAGACGAGCCTGTCACATTTTCAATCATCTGGCAAGCTTGCTCTATCCTAGATTTCTGATAATCATGTCAAAAATCACTTCTTGGTGTCAGTGCATGCCTTTGATTGCCAAAAATACATTTTATTCCTTTACAGCTGGCGTGTCGCGAAATCGCGACATTCTTTCCTTGCTTTGCTCTTTTGCCGCCTCCAACCGCAAAAATGAGACATGTCATGAAATCATGACATTCATCTCTTGTTTTGCTCTTCTGCCGCTTCCAACCGTGAAAATGAGACATGTCACGAAATCATGACATTCGTCTCTTACTTTGCTCTTTTGCTGCCTCCCACCGTGAAAATGAGACATGTCATGAAATCGCGACGTCCGTCTCTTGCTTTGCTCTTCTGCCGCTTCCAACCGTGAAAATGAGACATGTCACGAAATCATGACATTCGTCTCTTACTTTGCTCTTTTGCTGCCTCCCACCGTGAAAATGAGACATGTCATGAAATCGCGACATCCGTCTCTTGCTTTGCTCTTCTGCCGCTTCCAGCCGCGAAAATGAGACATGTCATGAAATCGTGACATCTTTATGTCTTTTCCTTCATTTCTTCTGGGCGGTCGCGAAAATGCGACATGTCACGAAATCATGACATTCCTTACCTTCTCAGTCTCCTCTTGCTATTTTCTAGCGAAAATAAGACATGTCATGAAATCGCGACATTCCTATGTCTTTCCTTTATTTCCTTTCGGATGGTCGCGAAAATGTGACATGTCGTGAAATCGTGACACTCCTCCTTCGCGTTGCTCTTTTGCTACCTTCAGCCATGAAAATGCGACATGTCGCGAAATCATGACATTCTTTCTCGCTTGGACTCTTTTGCCGCCTTCGATCGTGAAAATGCAACATGTCATGATATCGCGACATTTTTGCCTCCTTGACTCCCTTTTGTTGCTACTTGACCGCAAAAATGCAACATGTCACGATATCGTGACACTTTTGCCTCCTTGCTCTTTCTCTTTGCTTTGGACCGTGAAAATGCAACATGTCGCGATATCGCGACACTTTTTCCTCCTTGCTCTTTCTCTTTGCTTTGGATCGCGAAAATGCAACATGTCACGATATCGCGACACTTTTGCCTCTTTGTTCTCTTTTGTTGCTCTTAGCCGCGAAAATGCAACATGTCGCGATATCGCGACACTTTTGCCTCCTTGCTCCCTTTTGTTGCTCTTAGCCGCGAAAATGCAACATGTCACGATATCGTGACACTTTTGCCTCCTTGCTCTCTTTTGTTGCTCTTAGCCATGAAAATGCAACATGTCGCGATATCGCGACACTTTTGCCTCCTTGCTCCCTTTTGTTGCTCTTAGCCGTGAAAATGCAACATGTCACGATATCGCGACACTTTTGCCTCCTTGCTCCCTTTTGTTGCTCTTAGCCGCGAAAATGCAACATGTCGCGATATCGCGACACTTTTGCCTCCTTGCTCCCTTTTGTTGCTCTTAGCCGCGAAAATGCAACATGTCGCGATATCGCGACACTTTTGCCTCCTTGCTCCCTTTTGTTGCTCTTAGCCGTGAAAATGCAACATGTCACGATATCGCGACACTTTTGCCTCCTTGCTCCCTTTTGTTGCTCTTAGCCACGAAAATGCAACATGTCGCGATATCGCGACACTTTTTCCTCCTTGCGGTATTTTGCTTTTTCTTTGATCTTTAGCATATGGGCCACTTCGGTCTTCTTGGAAAATATGCAAAAAGGTGCATCAACTATTTTTCTGTAGTTAGTCACTTTTTGACTAACATTCTTGGCGCCTTCCGGGGAATTTTTTGCTTGCAAAAATTTTGAACCAGGCCTTCATCCATTGGGAAACGGAGTCAACAACGCAGTTGTAAAAAGAATCTTTCAGAGAAAGACAAAGAAAATAGGAAAATGCACTTAGATAAAAAGTGAACATTACCTCATCAAAACTCCCTCTATACCTTAGTATCTCTATTCAAAAAAAAATGTCGACTTCTGATTGGTCATGATCGAAATTTTTTGTTAAGGCCGAAAAACGGTAATATTTACAAATATTGTCTGAATATACTTATATTATACTGTACATATAATTCCTTTTCTGCTTTCTCAACAGAAATATAACTTTAGGTGAAATGCATTCACCGTGATGGGAAGAACCAATCCATCTTGATCTTTCAACTCAAAAGCATTGAATTGTTTCTCTGAAACAATTTCAAATGGTCCCTCCCAGAAAGCATCGAATTTATCATGGTTACCTGGCTTAGCTTTCTTTACATTCCATTTCAAAACCAAGTCTCCCACTCTAAATTTTTTGGCAGTTGTCTTTTTGTTGAACCATCCTTCAATATCTGCCATATGCTTCTGATTGTGATTGTATGATTGCTCTCTTTGTTCTTCTAACTGTAAGAGCTGCATTGCTCCTGCAACTGTGTGTAGAATTTGGTCAATCTGAGGTAGCGAGTAATGATCTTTGAGTGATGCTCTGTTCAGATTTCTGAAATCTACACACAATCTGATATCTCCATTTTTCTTCCTGATTGGTACCAAGTTTGCCACCCAGGTGGAGTGTTTAACAGGGTATACTATTTTAGCTTGAAGGAGTTTTAGCAGTTCTTGTTTCATCAAAGATTCTATCTTCGGATTCACTGGTCTTTGCTTTTGCCTAAAAGGCTTAGCTCCTTCTTCTGATTCTATGGTATGTTGAATAACATCTTTATTGTACACTTTTAGATCACTATACACCCAAGCTATGATGTCAGGGAATTTTTTACATAATTCTCCGATCTGGTTCACTTCCTCTTCTGTACAACTGATTCCAACCTTAATCATTTTGCCTGGCTCCAACTCTACATCTTTGTATCTTCGTTTATCGACCTTGATTTTTCGGCCAATTGCTCTATCATTGTTATCAAACAAGGCTTTCAAGGGTGATGAGACCCTTAGGAATATGATTGTTTTTTAACTGAATAATGTCCTCTTCCTCTTCATCCTGCAGATCCCGGTTGGTTGAGCAATTCATTTCATGGATTAAGAAATCCAGTATCTGTTCATCATTTTCAAAAACTTGCCAGAAAATATTTTTATCAGGCATTGAAGGCCTGTATATAAGTCTAACAGTTTTAGACTTCTGAATAACATTACTTACAGGACAAAAATTAGCTCCCACTGAAGCTAACAAATCTACGTGGGTATTCTGTTCTCTAGGGATAAACTTTATATTTAGGGCCTCAAAGGCCTCTAAGAGATCCCACACTTTGTTCTTGTAAGCCTTCAAATAATGTTGTTTACTTATACATTTTTTGGTGACTTGATTCACAATAAGTTCTGAATCTCCATAGATGAGTAACTGTTTGATTCCCAATTTCTCAGCCCTTCTTAACCCTAAGCACAGGGCCTCATATTCTGCTGCGTTATTGGAGCAACTCCAAGTCAACCTGTAAGAGAAAACCTTTTCCTCTCCGGTGGGAGAAATCAAAACTATTCCGGCACCAGCTCCATTCTTGCACCTAGCCCCATCAAAGAAAAGCTTCCACAATTGATTCACAGAACCATCCTTTTCTAGGGAGGGTATCAATTTTCTTTTTGGTTTCTCAATAGAATAGTTTCCTATTTCTGTTTCTATCATGGCATTAAAATTCTGTAGAGAAAACTCGTCCTCAGCTTGGAGCTCTTCTAATGTTTCTTCCATTAGATCTTCTTCTATTGTTTCTTCGAGTCATCATATTTACACGGTCAGTTTCACCAATATTTTCTACATGAAACGTAGATGGTTTCTCATTAAAAATCTTGACCCTTCTACCTTTGAAAGGTATCTCCAAATGAGAATAATCTAAGGATAAGTATCCTCCCATCTTTGTTGTGAACTCTCCGGATAGACACATACCAAAATAGGGCTCCAAGTCTACGACTACTACCTCTTGTATGACTGTCATCTGAGGCATTTTATGCAGCCGTATGGGAATATCCTTTATCACTCCTACAATTTTTACTGGAGTACCATCTAACTGTAGGATGCCTGCGCTGCTCCTAGTGTACTCCATTCCCATAATATCACATATTGCTTTGGGTATCACAGTGGTAGCAACGCCTGAATCTATCATGCAGTTGTGGACAACCCATCCTTCCATTTGAAGGGACAAATAAAAGGGTGGTGGCCTGTTCTTACCAGTGGCAGACGTCAAGTTCGTTAGAACCATTTTTGAAGATGATGCAGTCCCACCTCCATTTTTCATTGTTCTTAGGGATTCTTGTAGGAGATCGATTTGACCTGGGATTTGAAGAGCATCATACATACTTGCCTTAGAAGGAGTCTTTTTCATTTCCTCTACTATATTGAATGTAGGTGAATCAACTATCCTTTCTCTTTCTTTGGCAAAAGTTTCATATTTATTTTTGTATCCCCGGGTAGCTTTAGTTCTTTGCCTTTTTGTCAGCAAGGGGAATCTCAACCTTTCCCTAGCCTTGTTCTTGGGTTTTATTTTCCCCCGAGGAATAAATTCTTTGTGTGTTTCTTGCCCTTGAATTTTGGCTGGAAACTGATATTTTCTTTCCTGAGGGAGACTTCCCTTAGGAGTTTCTTTGGGAACTTCCTTGGGAGCAGGGGAAACATTCAATGGTTGAAGCTCTTTAGGGTCTACTTGCAGTGGTTTCTTACCTGATCTTGTCAAAACTGAAACCTGTTCTACTGTAGGCATCATGAAGTTGTGGTCCTTCTCTCTAATTATATTTACATGGCCTTTCATTTTTTCTTTACTCTTTTCAACTGCTATACTTTGTACATAATTCTGGTGTATCATACACGAACTTTCCCCATGTGGATCGTTACATGTAGTACACCAAAAGTTAGAATCAGTGGGAGGCTCCTCGGCCTCCACTGTCTCATTTGTATATACCATGCTCGGTCTCTCTTGTCCCCTATTGCTTGATTGTGCTGCATCTCTCGTTACTTGAGGGAACCTCCTTGGCAGAAAATTCCTTTCAGCCTCTCTCTTTTTCATGGATGCCATTTCATTTGACAATGTCTTCATTGTATCAATTATGGTCGTGTATTGATCATTGGGGGAGCTGATGCAAGGGGTGTAGCTGGTAATGCAAGGAATGTAGGAGGTGCGGCTATAGCTGGGAGGGCCTGCGTTGATGGGAGTACAAGCAGTTTAGAAATTGATGCTTGGGAAAGCTCTGGTAAAATTGGCAATAGACTTTTTGATGGATATCTTTTTGTAGCGATGAGATCAGCTTCGCCCTTTGCTGCCTCTAGATAGATCCCAGGAAAAGTGGTTACACGGGATTGCCTTATTATCATACTGAGATCTGAATCAAAAGCCCTTAAATAATAGCATATAGCTTGTTCTTCCATGGGCTTTAGGCCTTGCGGTACTCTATCACGAGTTCTGGTAAATCTGATGTTGAAATCTTGGATTTCTTCTTGTGGATGCCTCTCAATGACAGTGAATTGATTCAGCAATGTGAAAGGATCCGCATGTATATTAAATTCATCGACCAGACGACCGGCTAGTACTGCCCAAGAAGTAATGGATCCAGCGGGAAGCGCTCTGTACCAATAGAGCATCTTTCCTTTCAAAGATATAATCAACAATCTGACCATTACATCTTCTCGAGTGATGTTGTAAATAGATGCTAGCGATGATACATCTAAACAGTGCTCATCTGCTATTTTGCCTGTTCCGTCAAAGGTCGGTAATGCTTTTAGTGCAGCTTGTGGAATTTGGTGGTGTGTTCCCAAGTTCAAAGGGCCGGTTTGATTCCACACAAGATGCTTTGGGGTAGGGGCGGCTGCCATGATTGCTAAAGGAGTTACAACCGCTATGGGATTGCTTGCAGATGCTCCTACAATGGGTGTTAAAGAGGTGCTAATGGTGCCGGGCGGATTTGATCGTGCGGCTAGCACAGGGTGTGCTTTTAGGCTTTCGAGATGTAGTTCAAAGAACTCGATAGGTTCTTCAAATTTTCTAGCTCGGGATCTGGTTATCATATGGCTATATAACCAGAAGGTTTCTAGACAAGGTCTTTCTTTTATGGTCTAAATTGCAACGGAGTCGCCAGGTGGTTTTTCTTGAGATTTTCAAACAAAAAGGCTCTTAAGGTAAAACACCAAAACTTATACAATACTGTGGGATTGTCTGGTCCCACCGAGCATGCCAAAAACTGTTGGAACAAAATCTGCCTTCGGTTAATAGTGTTGCGCCTTAGACTTTGCCAACATTGAATAGACAGATCTTGCTTGAGATCATCTGTCTAGTCTCCGAGAGAAGGCTGGTTCCTTTGAGTTTTTTAGAGAAAAGGGGAACAAGAGATAAGGGAAATATAGCCTAAGCTAGAAACTTTTCTCATGGTACAGATTGGACAACAACAAACATTGATGATGCAGATTACTACTTTCAGAGTTTTCTTTATATCTTCTTTATAGAAAACACGAATTCCTGAGTGTGACTTTTAGATGTTCGTCTAAAAGCATGTAAATATCTTTTAATGTTCAACTCTAGAAACAAGATTTATACGTGCACAGTCCAGATTTTAGAATAGATACATTATAAAACTTAGAGTGAATAAAAGTTAAAACACCGAGATACATACACTTGCACACAGAAGTTTCGAAAGCCAGAAGAAGAAATCTTTTATTGCTTGTAATCCAAGTACATGTACATCAAGCTTGTAAACGTCCAAGAGCCGACCCTTTTTCTGGAGTCGCTCACCCCTATATATACCCTAAAAGAGTATCTTTTTCTAAGTACATCTTACTATTTTACAAGCAATCATCTGTAGTTTCTAATAATACACAAGTCTTCTATGAATTAGATATCTTCTCTGCAGATTAGATTCTAGATGAGCTTGTCACATTTTCAATCATCTGGCAAGCTTGCTCTATCCTAGATTTCTGATAATCATGTCAAAAATCACTTCTTGGTGTCGGTGCATGCCTTTGATTGCCAAAAATACATTTTATTCCTTTACAGCTGGCGTGTCACGAAATCACGACATTCTTTCCTTGCTTTGCTCTTTTACCGCCTCCAGCCGCGAAAATGAGACATGTCACGAAATCATGACATTCGTCTCTTGTTTTGCTCTTCTGTCGCTTCCAGCCGTGAAAATGAGACATGTCATGAAATCATGACATTCGTCTCTTACTTTGCTCTTTTGCTGCCTCCCACCGTGAAAATGAGACATGTCATGAAATCACGACGTCCGTCTCTTGCTTTGCTCTTCTGCCGCTTCCAGCCATGAAAATGAGACATGTCACAAAATCATGACATTCGTCTCTTACTTTGCTCTTTTGCTGCCTCCCATCGTAAAAATGAGACATGTCACGAAATCGTGACATCCGTCTCTTGCTTTGCTCTTCTGCCGCTTCCAACCGCAAAAATGAGACATGTCACGAAATCGTGACATCTTTATGTCTTTTCCTTCATTTCTTCTGGGCGGTCATGAAAATGCGACATGTCATGAAATCGTGACATTCCTTACCTTCTCAGTCTCCTCTTGCTATTTTCTAGTGAAAATAAGACATGTCGTGAAATCGTGACATTCCTATGTCTTTCCTTTATTTCCTTTCGGATGGTCGCGAAAATGTGACATGTCATAAAATCGTGACACTCCTTCGCGTTGCTCTTTTTCTACCTTCAGCCGCGAAAATGCGACATGTCACGAAATCGTGACATTCTTTCCCGCTTGGACTCTTTTGCCGCCTTCAACCGTGAAAATGCGACATGTCACGAAATCGCGACATTCTTTCCCGCTTGGACTCTTTTGTCGCCTTCAGCCATGAAAATGCAACATGTCGCGATATCGTGACACTTTTGCCTCCTTGCTCCCTTCTGTTGCTCTTGACCATGAAAATGCAACATGTCACGATATCGCGACACTTTTTCCTCCTTGCTCTTTCTCTTTGCTTTGGACCGTGAAAATGCAACATGTCGCGATATCGCGACACTTTTTCCTCCTTGCTCCCTTTTGTTGCTCTTAGCCATGAAAATGCAACATGTCACGATATCGTGACACTTTTGCCTCTTTGTTCTCTTTTGTTGCTCTTAGCCGCAAAAATGCAACATGTCATGATATCGCGACACTTTTGCCTCCTTGCTCCCTTTTGTTGCTCTTAGCCGTGAAAATGCAACATGTCGCGATATCGCGACACTTTTGCCTCCTTGCTCCCTTTTGTTGCTCTTAGCCACTTTTGCCTCCTTGCTCCCTTTTGTTGCTCTTAGCCGTAAAATGCAACATGTCGCGATATCGCGACACTTTTTCCTCCTTGCTCCCTTTTGTTGCTCTTAGCCATGAAAATGCAACATGTCGCGATATCGCGACACTTTTGCCTCCTTGCTCCCTTTTGTTGCTCTTAGCCACGAAAAATGCAACATGTCGCGATATCGCGACACTTTTGCCTCCTTGCTCCCTTTTGTTGCTCTTAGCCGCGAAAATGCAACATGTCGCGATATCGCGACACTTTTGCCTCCTTGCGGTATTTTGCTTTTTCTTTGATCTTTAGCATATGGGCCACTTCGGTCTTCTTGGAAAATATGCAAAAAGGTGCATCAGCTATTTTTCTGTAGTTAGTCACTTTTTGACTAACAGATACCGAAGAAGGAGGTTCCCAGAGAAGCTTAAATATTGAAGACTCTAGATTAAAGAAAGAAGAAAACAACTTTATTGTAGATTGAGAAGGAGGAGACCCATGAAAGAGGTCCCATTGAAGAACTTCTAGTTTTGGAAGATAGAATATTGAAGTATGAAGATAGAGGAGGACCAGGAAAAGGCCTATTGAATATTTGAGAAGCTATAGAATTTCAAGATCCAAGAGAAGAGGTCTCAAGTAAACTTGGAAGGAGAAAGAAGGGCAGAAAAACCCTATTGAAGAAGTTGAAGAAGTGGCCATTGAGGAGATTTGAACAAAGCTCGAGGTATAAGATTATAAGAAGGAGTAGCTTCTAAAAAGAAGAATTTGGGATAATTATTGCCATTTGACAAGAAGCCTGTTGAGTGGTGTTTTCACCCAATTGTGAAAGCACACTCTCCGGTAGGATCTGAGTCCCAAAATCCTCTGCTTGCAAAGAAAGTAATTTCTCCAAGGTTCCTCTTATGTTGATTCTAAAACACCAATGATGCTGCTCACTGTAAATGCAGGGAATACCTTAGGGTTGCAAGTGGATGTTAACAAGGGGCACTGTAGTTCACTTTAATTTGGATTTGCAATGGACTCTGAGCTTTGATGGGTTTTCAATTATTTATTTAAATGACTGTAATTAAAATACAAAAAAATAAATACGGGTTTAAAAATAAAAATAAATGCAAATGAATATGCAACTAAGCTACGTCCAGAGTACTGCCATCTTGATTGATAAAACCGAAGACAATGAGGTTTCTGCATGCAACCCAACCTATGAACCTGCAAATTCGCACAATTCAGATAAGCCAGGTGCGGGTTTCTAGGGTTTCTACTGTAGTTTCAGATTTAGGCATTCGCATGAAGCAACCAAGAACACTTGCATTCAACTTCACCTATAAGCCTAGAAATCTGAAAGGGAAAGATAACACATTGAATCATGCATGCAAAAATGACTCCTTCTTTCTCATCAATGAAATGCCAACTCTCTGTATTTCTGCATTAAAATGATGTATCAATTACAATTACAGAATGTTCCAGGTTTTACAAATCCAGAACAAATGAAGGAAATTGCCCAAGTGCAGGCCCAGAATGGCATGAAGCCCTTGTCTCTGCAACTCTGCAAGCAGCAATTTCCAACCCTCGTATCAATCCGTGCTTCAGATTTTATACTAACTGAAACGTCTCTTCGGTTCTCCCTGTGTCGCTTCGTTTCACCTTCCAGCATGTGACCTTTCAAATTCTTGCCTTTTCGATGCTTTTGTTCCATGTTCGATTTTGAAACGTTCAAAATCTACCGCTGCATGTAACGCCTCTGTAGCTCTGACACCTGTATGCCACGTGTCTCATGTTTTCTGTGCCTTCTGTAACGTCTTCCCGTGCAAAACGTGACAAAACAGCATGCAGCCCGTTCACCTTCCTGGCCGCGAAAATGAGACATGTCGCGATATCGCGACGTTTTCGACCAACAGCATCGTTTCTCCTCCTGCACAGCGAAAATGAGACATGTCGCGATATCGTGACGTTTTTCTGCTTCGGGCCATCTCCTCACCACCTGTCGTGAAATCGTGACACTTTTTTGTTTCGTACCCTCTCGCTGTTACTTGTCGCGAAATCGTGACGTTTCTCTCGCTTCGGCGTGCTTTGTAGCTTTCTGTCGCGATATCGTGACGCTTTTCTCGCTTGGCACCTTCTTCCTGCTTCCTGTCGTGAAATCGCTACCATTTTCATTTCGTACACCTTTCGCAGTAACACGTCGCGAAATCGTGACACTTCTCATTTCCAAGTAGTGGCAGCTCCATACGTCGCGAAATCGTGACGATTTTCATTCTTGCCTTTCTCTCTCTCCTGGGCCGCGACGGAGCAACATGTCGTGATTTCGTGACACCTTTTCATTTTTCCAGCGACATGTCGCGATATCGCGACAACTTTTCATTTTTGCCAGCGACATGTCGCGATTTCGCGACACCTTTTCTTTTAGCGACGGAGCGACATGTCGCGATATCGCGATGTTTTTTTCGGCAGCGATGGCGCGACAGGTCGCGATTTCGTGACATGTCGCGATTTCGCGACACTTCCAACACTTATGCATTTTTTCTCTTTTCTTCATTTTTAGTATCTGGGTCACTAAGATTTTCTCTGCAATCCTGCAAAAAAGGTGGGTCCCCAATTTTGGGGTGTGTTGTGGATCAGCCACAACAAATGGCGACTCTGCTGTCAAATGCTCTTGAGCATTTTTAGTAAGAACCCAACCTGAAACATATCACAAACTCGAAAACATGTGTTAGCACATAAGCAATATAACAAATGCCCAAAGATCAAAAGTACATGAATCATCAGAATCATCAAGTATTAGCTCAGTGTGTGCAATGAATTTCTTTCCCTATCATTTGAAATTGATCCACACTCCATTATCAGTTTTGCATGAATGCATATGTGAGATGGTGAATGATTTGTGTACCCTAATGAATATGCTAAGAGATTTTGCTTTCGTAAAAGGCATAGTCATTCTTCTATTATTATGTACAAGCATTCAAGATTGCCAAACCCTCTTAGGATCCACTAATTCATTACCTTATTGTATCCCAAAGTTGGTTATGAGTCCCTACTATCTTGAACCCATGTGCAAGTGAATGTGAAATCAGAACTTTGGGGAATCAGACTCCCAACCAACCGAGATGAGAGTTTAACCCTATCCTTACTATTCTGATTTAGAGTTCATTACCTCACTTTAAGAAAAATAATTAAACCAATTATGGAAGAAATGGTCATGCTAGTCTAACCCTCTAGACAATCAGTGGTCTTGTTTTTGAGGCAAGACATGATGCCATGCATGGGCATATCTAACCCCACAATCCAAAACTTATCCTCATTTCTTTGGACCTTGGGGATGACTACCCATCCTTTGCAGAGGACAAGTAGTACAATCCTTACAATCCAATATAAATATGAGATGGGAAAAATTTATTTTTTACTTCTTGGACCTTGGGGATGACTACCCATCCTGGCTAGGGACATGTAGTACGATCCTTACAATCCAAACTTTAGATGAAAAAATTATTGGTTTATTTAGATGGAAAATATTAATTTTGTTGCTTAGACCTTGGGGATGACTACCCATCCTTTGCAGAGGACAAATAGTACGATCCTTACAATCCAAGATTTATTGTGAAATGAGACATAAGAGCTTTGGGGAATTGGATCCTCAACCTAAGCGAGATGAGAATTTATGCCCTATCCTTACTACTCCATGTAGGTCAAATCAAAGCTTTGGGGAATTGGATCCTCAACCTAAGTTCGATGAGGATTTAACCCTATCCTTACTACTCTGATTTTAGGCTTTAAGCTCTATGGAAGTGGTCAAAACCACTGTTTTAAGGATCATGTTGCATAATAGGATAGACATGAAAAACCTCTTTCGCCCAACCTTTTCTTCCAAGTTAGGTCATGATCATTTTGCTCAAGATCCTTTTTAATGTATGAGACGTGCTTGGTTCTAGATATCTCAAGACTCAGTTCCCAACCTTAGGATGCCTCTTACATTTATGTTATAACACAACCCTAAGAGGGATTGACATACTTAAATGATATGTACCTAAGATGCATATGCAACTAAGATGAAATGTATGTAAAGTGAGATGGAACATGAATGCATTATCTCTTGAATTGCAAATGAAAATGATTTGTCATGCAAAACTGACTCTTTCATGCATCACAAAATCAAACAATATAACTTAAGATGCTTGTGGTACTTGTGGAGCTTTTACAGGATAATTCCAATATTTCATATTCTCCTAACCTTAAGCATAAGTTGACATCTCATTTTTTTATTATTTTATTATTATTATTTATTTATTTATTTATTTTTTATTTTTATCAGAATAAACAAAACATGTCAATTGAAATCAAATCCACAACCAAAATCCTAGCTAAACTAACAATCCTAAACAATAAAAACAAAAACTGAAAACTCCCACCAAAACCGAAAGAATAATATCAAAAATCTCACAACCTAAGGGCTAAAATAATGCTTTAAAATCTGCCCATTAACCGGTAGCATAAAATCTCTCCCTTCTAAAGTTTTTAGCCTGAAGGTATTCTTCCCAAGAATCTCTGAAATCTGATATGGGCCTAACCAAAGACAATCAAACTTTTGATGATTCCCTTTTTCCTCATGTCTTTTGTCCCATAGTAATACCAAATCTGAAATTCTGAATGATTTAACTTTGGCCCTTCTGTCAAACCATCTTTTGATAACTTCCTGGTGTTTATTCATGTGATTCATGGCCTCTTCTCTCTTTTCATCAAGGTGCAACAAATGACTTGACCTGGCTTCAACTTGATCATCTATCCCCAAGTACTCTTGTATGAAATGTAAGGTCTGCAACTTCAAATTTGCAGGAAATATTGGGTCTTGCCCATAGACCAAATGATAGGGAGTATTCCCTATGGACTCTTTCACTCTGGTCCTATCTGCCCAAAGGGCAAACTTCAATTGGTTGTGCCAGTCCCGAGGGTTCTTTTCCAACAACTTCTTAATGGTATTCAACAAATTCTTATTTGAAGATTCGGCCAACCCATTTCCTTGAGGATAATAATTGGATGCAAACTTTAAGCTCACTTTGTTATCATATGCCCAATCTGCAAATTGCGTAGAAATAAACGCTTTACCATTGTCACTGACAATAGAATTGGGCATTCCAAATCTTGTTATAATATGGTCCTCAAGGAATTTAATTACAACGTCTGTGGTGGCATGTTTAGTAGGAATCACTTCTGTCCACCTTGTACAGTAGTCTGTAGCTGTCAATATGAATTTATGAGAATCAGAAGAATTTGGGTTAATAACCCCAATGAAATCTAGTCCCCACTGTGCAAATGGTCTCATTTCAACTACAGGTTGTAACGGCATGGCTGCATTTCTTTCTCTACTGGCGACCACTTGACAGATATGACAAGATCGTACATGGGCATGTGCATCTTTGAAAATATGGGGCCAGTAGTATCCTGCTCTCAGGATTTGATGTGCTGTAGCGTTGGCCGCACCGTGACCAGTTCCATGTTTCCCATGAAATTCCTGCAACACCCTGGCGGCTTCTTCTTTGTTCAAGCACCTCAGGTAGATACCTTCATGATTCTTCTTGTAAAGCACACCAGATTTCATCAGATAATTGACAGACTTAAGCCTTAAAGCTCTTCTCTGTGTTGAATTCAGATTAGAAGGACACTTACCAGTCAATAAAAATTGCACAATATCAACATACCAGTCATCCTTAGCAATGTATTCTGTATTCGAGCATTGGCCTGTTATTTGCGGATTATTTTCTGCGATCGCCTTCGCCAATCCCTCGTCCTCGAACTAGTTTCATAGGTTGGATTTCGAGATCAAATTCTTGGATGGTGGAAATCCATTTCCCTCTTTTCTCACCTAGTTCATTTTGTAAAAACATGGTCTTGACAGCAGAGTCGGGCACGATAGCAATAACTCTACTGTGTACAATGTAGTGCCTAAATTTTTTCACCGTTTTAAAAAGTGCGTACATTTGCTTATCAAGGATCGAATACCTTAATTGAGCATCTTTCAGGGGGGCACTTAAAAATGCTATGGGTTTTTCGGCACTATCCTCGCCTTTTTGGGTTAAGACACTCGCGAAGGAGTGTTCTGATGCAAAAGCATAAATATAGAAAGGCTTGGAGTAGTCTGGGCTTATAAGGACAGGGGCTCTGGAAATGGCATCTTTGATGTTCCGGAAGGCCACTCTACTTTCCTCGTTCCATTTTACATCCACATCTTTCTTGAGCATCTTTTTCAAAGGTTTGGCTATCTCGGCAAAGCTAGAGATAAACTTCCTCACAAAATTAACCTGCCCAAAGAAAGATCTCAATTCTTTTTTACTACTCGGGAGAGGTAGGTTTTGGATAGCTTGTATCCTTTCTGGGTCGATGGATATGCCCTCTTTTGAAATAATGTGACCCAACAATTTTCCTTCTGTTACTCCGAAAATGCACTTTTTGGGATTTAAGGAAATTCCATGTTCTCTGCATCTTTGAAGCACTTTCTTTAAATCTTTGACATGGTCCTCTCTCTTCTTCGAGAAAACCGGGATATCATCCACATACACGATGATGCATTTGCCTATGAGCCCTTTGAATGCATAATCCATGGCGCGTTGAAAAGTTGCACCAGCATTTAACAGTCCGAACGACATTCTCTTATATGCAAATGTCCCCCACTTGGTAGTGAAGGCTGTTTTCATCCTGTCATCTGGATGTATAAGAATCTGGTTGTACCCAGAATACCCATCGAGAAAGGACATCATCTCAGATCCATTTACCATTTGTAGAATTTCATCGATTGATGGCAGTGGATAATTATCTTTTTGAGAGGCTTTATTAAGATTTCGAAAATCTATGCACAGCCTAATCTCTCCACTCTTTTTTCTCACTGGAACGAGGTTAGCCACCCAGGTTGAGTGCCTAACAGGAAAAATGATTTTCGCTTCCAATAATATTTTAACCTCCTTTTCGATCAAAGGCTCCAATAGCGGGTTAACAACTCGTTGTCTTTGCCTAAAAGGCTTGGAGTCTGGCTTCAAAGGGATGGTATGTGTGATAATGTTTTGGTTGTATGTCTTCAACTCATTGTAGTTCCAAGCAATACAATCTATGTAATGTTTCAATGCCTGCATTATATTGCTCCTTTCTTCCTCTGTACATGCCTTTGCTATGTACACCTCCTTTGGATTGTCTGCACTCCCTAGATTAATTGAATCACATGCATCTTTAGGGAGTGGGACTCTTTTTCCTTTCTTGGTCTTGCATCCCATGTCGAACATCTTTTCCAATGAAACCACGTCTTTAGGAATTTTGTTGGATTGATACGCAGTTTCAATTTCATTTTCTGTTTCATCCTGCCACCTTTGCTCCTCATCAATCACCTGATTTTCAAAAATACCCGAGTTCGTGACAAATTTGAAAATATGTCTGTCACTTTCAAAAACCTGGAAATTCTTTACATTATCGGGTATTGATGGACAAGGAACCAGTTCAATAGAAAACTTTTTACATCTTTTTATATCAACCGGGTTTAACATGCCCGCGACAACTGCAAGAGAGTCTGCTATTCGATTTCCTTTCCTAGAAATAAGGGCTATATTGAATGCGTCGAATTCCTCAATGAGGTCCATAACCCTAGTTCTATAAAGGCTCAATATTCTGTCACAGCATGTATACTGTCCTTTGATTTGCTTGACTACCAACTCCAAATCTCCCAAAACCTTCAAGCATTTAACATGTTTGCTCAATGCTAGACGTAAACCAAAGATCAATGCTTCGTATTCTGCCACATTGTTCATGCAAGGAAATTGCAATCTGTAAGCAGCTAATAATGGTTTACCTCCTGGACCAGTGAGCTCGACTCCAGCTCCTGCTCCCTGTCTAGATTTTGATCCATCGAACCTGAGCAACCACGTGTAATCATTTTCATCAGAAGAGCTACCATGACATGCCTCCTCTTTAGGTTCTTCAGCAGCTTCCTCAACATCAAGTGCATAAACTCCTAGTTCTGGCTCAAAAAATTGAACTTCATTCGGCTTGTTAAAATCTGTTATAATCTCCTTAAGCCTCGGTTCATTTTCCACTCTGATTTGGTTTGCAATTCCCTTCCATGGTAGCCACATATGTGAGCAGTCTGTTGAAAAATAGCCATTCAGAGTTTTCATCCAATCCCTCGCAAGTAACATTCCATACCTACTTGGGATATTAACCACCAGAATGTCCACAACCTGCTGAACCCTGGGTTCAGAATTCAATTGAATCTTGACATCATATAGAGTCCCCACTACATTTACCTCTGATCTGTCCAGTTGCAGGACTGTACATTTGGATGAAACAGGTTGCAGGCCTAGCATCTTACATATTTCTGTAGGCATGAGGTTGCTCGTGGCACCTGTGTCCACCAAACAGTTATGCAAATTCTTACCCGCAATTCTCAGAGTCAGTAAGAATGGCGGGACATCCCTTCTCTCCTTTCACAAAATGAGATGGGATTCAACTCCTTTTCCTTTCCACGTTTGATCAGGTGAGTTCAACGCTTTTATCAATGCCTCCTTTTGGCCTGGCAATCTAGCTGCGTCCAAGAACGAAAGGCTAGATTTGGACTTCTTTAGATCCTCCACTATGTCATAGTTTGGCTTTTCGAATTTGACTGTCTTCTGCACATCATTAGACATTTCTCTTCTGAGTGGAGGGGGAGGATTATTATTTGCCTTAGTATCGGGAGGAAGAATAGAGTTGTTTGGAGGTGTTGATGAAGTTTTAGGGGTTTTAGATTTACTTCTCAAATGGTATCCATGATTCCCCTTCCTAAAATCTCGAAAAGCTTGCACCTCCTGTTCCAAAATTTCATCTTCTTCTTCCTCACTCTCACCTTCTTGATGATATACAGTTTCCATCACCATAATATTATCATCTTGATGTTGTGATGGACCCTCATTTGATACCAGTTCCAAATCATCAACTTGTGCCTGAAGACAATGAGTGTATCTCGCAATTTCAGGACAATTCCTCTCATTGTGTTCTTTCGTGTTGTGCAACTTGCACCCCCTTTCCCACGCCAAATCTGAAAGATTCAAAAGAGAATTGGATTGGCTAGGTCCTGCAGAAGTATCTAATTGATTAGCAATGGGAGCGGGTACTCCCCCATTGTTTGGCTTGGTGTTCCAGTGCCTCCCTCTATTGTTAAAATTTTGATTTGGGTGAGGGGCATGGGACTCATACTTCTGTTGTTGAACCCTGTCATTGCTCAGTTTATGAACTAATTTCTTGAGCTCTTCGACTTCTGAATAAATCTCCTTCGGTGGAATCATATTGTTGTTAACCCCCGTTGGATTCGCATAATTGATGGGGTCTTGATTCAAAACTTGGGTCGGGTTCGAGGAATTTGATTCCCGTATGGATTGACACTTTGAATCGGGGTTGGATTTGGAAAAGGAACTATGGCTTGAGGATTGACTTGGCTAGTTCCTTGCATAGTTGATTGACTGTTCTGCAAAAATGCAGGGACAGGTGGAATGGATGTGATTGGTTGGATTGGAATGGGTGCATATGCGGGTGCTGGTGGATACGACTGCTGATATGGGAAGGCATTCATGCTTGGCATTTGTGGTGCCATGAGTTGATTTGCCAAGGGAGCTTGACCATATGGAGCATACTGTCCCATCATAGGCATCTGGGTAAACCCGTAGCCTTGTGGTGTCATTTGTTGCTCGATAGTCATGGCTTCGTTATAGGCTAAAGCCAACGTGGTGACTTGAGGATTACGTCTCGCAAACATGGCTGTCATGGGGTCCAATGCCCCAAAATATATCTACAAAGCCACTACGGGATCGATGGCAAAGTGCCTAATTGCTCTATTATAGCACTTTTGGAATCTCTGATTAAACATTCTGATCGGTTCCCCTTGGCCCCTTTTGCATGTAATAAACTGATTGTAAATAGTTGCGGGATCCAAGGGTGACCTAAATTGATTAACAAAGGCATTTTCCATTTGTGTCCAAGAAGTAATTGAACCAGTAGGCAAGCATATATACCATTCATATGCTATTGGATCTAAGCTCATGGGGAAAAGTCTGCAGGCCACATCTTCATATTGAACTTGCAGCCTAATTAAAACATCCCTATAGGCTTGGATATGTTCTTCTATTGTTCTTAGGCCATCTGGTTTGTATTTAGGCAGAAATATTTCAATGTTCTTGGGGATTTCATGGATATCCCCAGCAATGTTCAAAGGAGTATTATTAGCTCCATACCAAGGAGCTGCTGGAGCTTGAGCCATTTGACTCAAAATTGATGAAGACAAACCTACAATAGCAGTAGAGATATTACTGACAATAGGAACACTAGTGGCAACTGATATTACGGGCGTAGATCCACTCGATGTTCCTGGAGAAAATAGGTCTTTCGTGACTGGTGAACTTACGACTTGCTTGGCTTTACTCTTGGGAGTACCAGTAAGGTCATGAAAAATGGTTTCCCCGGTTGTTTGGGACCTGGTTGCAATACGACGCGGTGGGTCCAACCTACCTTGATGAAACCCCCGATTATTTCAGCGAAAACCTGCAACAAAAGAAAGCAAAAGCTGCAGTTTAGCCGTTTGTGAGCTTTAAGAAAATATTTCAAAATTAAATTAAACGATATTATTCATGTATGAAAACCAAAATAAAGTAAACCGATTCGGGCCCTCCTTCTAGCGCCAATCTGTTGAGTGGTGTTTTCACCCAATTGTGAAAGCACACTCTCCGGTAGGATCTGAGTCCCAAAATCCTCTGCTTGCAAAGAAAGTAATTTCTCCAAGGTTCCTCTTATGTTGATTCTAAAACACCAATGATGTTGCTCACTGTAAATGCAGGGAATACCTTAGGGTTGCAAGTGGATGTTAACAAGGGGCACTGTAGTTCACTTTAATTTGGATTTGCAATGGACTCTGAGCTTTGATGGGTTTTCAATTATTTATTTAAATGACTGTAATTAAAATACAAAAAATAAATACGGGTTTAAAAATAAAAATAAATGCAAATGAATATGCAACTAAGCTACGTCCAGAGTACTGCCATCTTGATTGATAAAACCGAAGACAATGAGGTTTCTGCATGCAACCCAACCTATTGAACCTGCAAATTCGCACAATTCGGATAAGCCAAGTGCGGGTTTCTAGGGTTTCTACTGTAGTTTCAGATTTAGGCATTCGCATGAAGCAACCAAGAACACTTGCATTCAACTTCACCTATAAGCCTAGAAATCTGAAAGGGAAAGATAACACATTGAATCATGCATGCAAAAATGACTCCTTCTTTCTCATCAATGAAATGCCAACTCTCTGTATTTCTGCATTAAAATGATGTATCAATTACAATTACAGAATGTTCCAGGTTTTACAAATCCAGAACAAATGAAGGAAATTGCCCAAGTGCAGGCCCAGAATGGCATGAAGCCCTTGTCTCTGCAACTCTGCAAGCAGCAATTTCCAACCCTCGTATCAATCCATGCTTCAGATTTTATACTAACTGAAACGTCTCTTCGGTTCTCCCTGTGTCGCTTCGTTTCACCTTCCAGCATGTGACCTTTCAAATTCTTGCCTTTTCGATGCTTTTGTTCCATGTTCGATTTTGAAACGTTCAAAATCTACCGCTGCATGTAACGCCTCTGTAGCTCTGACACCTGTATGCCACGTGTCTCATGTTTTCTGTGCCTTCTGTAACGTCTTCCCGTGCAAAACGTGACAAAACAGCATGCAGCCCGTTCACCTTCCTGGCCGCGAAAATGAGACATGTCGCGATATCGCGACGTTTTCGACCAACAACATCGTTTCTCCTCCTGCAATTCTTCAACAGCATCGTTTTCGACCAACAACATCGTTTTCGACCAACAACATCGTTTTCGACCAACAGCATCGTTTTCGACCAAAGGGAAGCACTCAGAATATTGTGCTCAATACATGGTTTTAAAATACAATTCTTCAAAAAGGTATTTTTATTGTTTCAAAACCTGTAAAATACATCAATAAAATATAGAGTTAGAAGTTACTCAAAAAGGAGAAATAAGGAGAAAAGAATATTGATAATGAATATCATTTTACAAACTTGCAAAAAAGGGAGATTTATTGAAAGAATAGGAGATTGAATAAGGGCCCAATATAGAGCAATATTTAAAGTGTCAAAAAACACTAAGGTTCATAACCAAATTTTAGAAATTTGTTAATGAAGAAGTTGTTATCTAATTGAGCAAAGCAAAGAGAACAAAAGGATATTGAAAGGTAGCAAAAGATACAACTGTTCCAGCCTAGGTGTGGAAATAACAAACCACATTAGGGCTGAAGAAGAAACTATTGAGAATGAGTCGTAGAAGGTGGAGCAAAAGGAACATCGCCAAGGTTGAGGAAGGGTTGCCTATGTGCAAGGAAGGACCACCAAAGCTTAATACTTTTTATGAAAAAATGAGAAACCAATAGCTATAGCAGGTTGTATGACTTATGAAGTCAAAGGAGTAAGAGATGTTCTAGTCAATCTAAAAAATGGAAAATGAGTAATTAATAATGTGTTATATGTTCTAGGATTAACTACTAATCTTCTTTTAGTTTCTCAGCTTATGGATCAAAATTTGGGAGTAGAATTCAAAGTTATTAAAGGAAAAATGATGTCATATTACTCTTTCAGTGGGAATGTATGAAATGAAAGAGATTTGGCATAAAATACTAGGACATACAAGTGTATCATCATTGAATGAAATTACTAAATATAAAAATGGTAGAAGGATTACAAAAAATATCTTGGTAATCTACAGTTTGTCTATAATTTTAGTAGGAAAACAATATAGAATGCCTTTTGAGATTCGTCAACATAGAGCTCCAAAACCATTGGAATTGATATATAGATATTGTTGTGGTCCAATGAATGTTACTAGTATTGGAGGGCACAAATATTTTCAACTATTTGTTGATGATTATTCCAGGAAAATGTGGGTATGCTTTATGAAATACAAATTTGAATAATTTAGTTGTTTTAAACAATTTAAAATTCTAGTTGAAAAAGAATCAGGGAAAACTATCAAGAATCTTTGCTCAGATAAAGGAGGTGAATTTTTGTCAAAATAAATCAATCTATTCTTAGAAGAAAATGGAATAAAAATGCATCTCCCTACAACATATCCATTGCAACAAAATGGTATTGTAGAGAGAAGAAATAGATCATGGAATTGGTTAGATTCATGTTAAAAGAACATAATATTGATCATTAGTATTGGGTAGAAGCAATTAAAATAGTTGTATATTTGCAAAATAGATTGCCTACAAGAATACTCAAGAATGTTACACCAGAAGAAGTATGGTCATGATGAAAACCAAGTGTAGAGTGGTTAAGAGTTTTTGGATGTAAAGCTTATGTGCATATTCCAAAACAAAAAAGGACAAAATTAGATGAAAAAACAATGTGTGGTATATTTCTTGGTTATGATGATAAATCTATAGGATATAGAATAATTAACCCAACAACAAAGAAAATCTATATAAGCATAGATGTATTTGATAAAAAATCAAAGTTGGTATTGAAGAACAAAAGGTTGATTTAGATGTTCTTCTAAAATTTTCAGAAGAAGACTCATCAAATGACGATACAAAGTCAGAATCTCAAGATGAACAAAATGAAACTACATAAATTTTCACAAATTTATAGAGAAAAGAACCTATATGGCTTAGAAATACACTTAGAGATTCAAATCTAGAGCAAATGCTGAATATTACTACTACAAGACCTCAAACTCATAGTCTCACCAGAATAAATAGAGGATTGTTAAGTTCTATGGCAGAACCTACATCTACACTTCAGGATTTGAACCATCCAAAATGGAAGGCAGCTATGGAATCAGAATATACATCATTTAAAAAAAAAGAAAACATGTAATTTAGTTGAGATACCTCCAAGAAATAAAATAGTTGGCTATAAATGGATTTACAAAGTTAAATAGAAAGTAGATGGTTCACTTGACTAGTAGCAAAAGGATATACTCAAACTGAAGGAGTTGACTATGAAGAAAATTTTACACTAATAGCAAGGATGACTACTATCAGAACAATTTGTGCTTTGGTGACACATCATGGATGGAAGCTTCATCAAATGGATGTAAAAAAAATATTTCTTAATGGTGATCTTGAAGAAGTCTATATATCACAACTAGAAGGATTTGTAATTAAGGGACAAGAACACAAAGTTTGCAAGTTAAACAAATCATTTTATGGTCTAAAACAAGCCCCAAGAGCATGGTATATAAAAATCAATAATCATTTATTACAACACAACTTTAAGAGAAGTTTATCAGAGCCAAATATCTATACAAAAAAGGTTGGAAATGATATAATAATACTTATAGTATATGTTGATGATATAGTAATTACAAGAAGTTCAAAGGGTTTAATAAATGAAGTCAAAAGGGATCTTGAAAAGGATTTTGAAATGACTGATTTGGGACTTATGCATTATTGTCTTGGTTTAGAAATCAATCAAAATGAAGACAATATTACAATAACATAGAAAAAATATGCAAAATATTTACTTGAGAAATACAAAATGAACAATTGTAAGACCAAGGATACCTTTGGAACAAGAACTACAATTATACAAATATGAAGAAACATATTTTGTTTCAGCAACAACCTATCATCATTTGATTAGAAGTCTCTTATATTTAATAAATACACTATTAGATATAGTTTTTGCTATAAATTATCTCTCAAGATTTATGCAAGAACCCAAAGAAAGTCATTGGAAAGCTACAAAAAGAATATTACAATATATTAATAGGACTACAAAATATGGACTTACATATAAAAATGGTTATAATATTTTTTGTCTACAAGGATATTCATATTCTGATTATGTTGGATCTATAGATGATAGAAAATAAACTTTAGGATACATTTTTTATCTTGGTTTAGGACCAATATCATGTTACAGTAAGAAACAACATGCAGTAGCACTTTCATCTATAGAGGCATAGTATCATGAACAAAGGATGTAGTCTACGAAGCATTATGGTTGCAATACATACTATGAGACATGAGGATCAAAAGAACTCAAAAAATAATAAATTATGATAATCAAGGAGTATTAAATTTGATAAAAAATCCAATCATACATGAAAGAACCAAACATATTGAAGCTCAATACCATTTTATCAGAGATATTTTTCAATGTCATCACATTCAGTTGAAACATATTCCTACAGAAGAACAGAGTGCAGATGTCTTCACAAAGGCTTTGGTTCAAAACAAGTTTCAGATATTTAGAAATCATCTATGCATATCAAGAGAAATTCACATCAAATAATGTAATATAGGGGGGTGTTAGAGTATATTACATTATTTTATATATGGAAAGATCAAGAGTCTCTTGACCAGGTGGCAAGATAAGAAACTCAAAGGTCATTTTGTAAAACTATATTATGAACTCAAAGCTTCATAACTTGTACACAAGTTCTTTTCATAATAATAATTCTACAAATTATGTTATCATTTGTTTAGTCTAAAAGTTTCATTTACATTGTTATCTTGATATTATTGTAACATGACTATATTATATTTTATCTTGTGAAATTTATCCTGTGAGTTTCATATTGATATTAAGGCATAAAAATCCTTCATTTACTTAACCTTATTTTTCATACAAAAGCATGCAAAAGCACTCTATGTTTAGAAGCATTTATTTATCATTATTTAATCATTATTTTTATTTTATTTGTTTTTCCATTAAAACAAGTAGTTTATTATTTATAATTTTACTAAATATAAAACCATATTCTGGTGTATTTGTATATATGTGTTTATATATACTTGCATTTACATTATTTTTATTATAGAAAAACTTTAAATTTATCAAATATAATTTATCTATTATATTAATAATTATAATAATATAAATAATAGCGGATTTAATAAGAATAGAGGTTGTTCATAAAAAACCATGTACTAACTTAGAATGACAAGATTAAGTTTAGAAGGTCATATCTTCCTGAATAATTATTAGAATTCTTAGTATGATTACTCAATTTTATAGTACACAAAAAAAGTACAATAAAACTATTATTTTTAAATATAATCACATTATAAGAAGATATAACTTATGGAAATATGATGTCTTTATTTACAAACTTTGATCCAAAATTAGTTATTATAATATATATTCCTAATAAGCTATATGTGGATTTTGTTGGGGGCCACTCCCATCAAAATACAAAAAACTTACCTTTGTTGTCAAGTCAGTTAAACCATATCTAGCTTGTCCTTTTATCAAATATATTCTTCATTTTCTTTTCTATCACATATATTATTTTTCTTCCTCAAAGTGCTATATTTTTTCAATCAACTCCTTGACATCATTTTTATTAAGAGATAAAACATCACTTGGTCAAGTAAAACTTGAATTTCACCAATATGAAGATCAACATTAAGATTGGCTAGTTGATTTCCTAAGAGATTACCTCTAATTATAGTTGATGAACATAATCAATAATGTTATTTTTATCTAATCCCCACATCCATTTTTATTAATAGAGTTAATGATAATTTGTGAATCTCTTCAACTGAATTGTATTTTCATATTTTTTAGTTGTAATTTTAATCCCTATAAGAAGTTCCCTAGCCTTTGCATAGTTAGTTGAAAAACACCATCTCCACCAACGTTTTTTGGAATACCTTTGGAAGCACCATCAAAATCAATTGTACCATAGATCAAATCAAATCCTTTATTTTAATGTCATTATTATAGATGACATGTATATTCAAATCCTATAACCAAGTGGCTATCACATATTTTCTGCACTTGATACTTCCTATGATAAGCATCATATCTATAAAATTTATGCAAGATATCTGGTATTCCTTTCAAGCCATAAATTCTAACAAATAATTTCAAGGCCAATCCTCTATAGGATACATAATACTTTGAAACAAGTAATCCAACATCTCATCAACTCTTTAAATGTTGATGAAGCCACCCAATATATTTTCATATTTTTGAAAAAGTAGCACCAAATAGTGTGAGCACAAATGGTTTAATGTTTCTAGATCCTCACACAAGGAACATCTAAATGTCCAAGATATCTCCTTATCTGTAGACTCTTTCTTATAAGAGTATTACCTTGAGCTACTAACCTAAGGAATTTTGAGACAATGTTATGCATAAGGGGTCGGCCTCGAAATCTATTTATAAAATCAAGGCGAATTATCTCGAAATCTCGATGAATCATGTCCAAGGAGACATGGCGAATTGCATTCATTTTTCACCAAAAATTTTCAAACTATGGCAAATTTTTCTATGTTGGGGGCTATGAATATCGGTTTCCAAATTCTAGCAATGTACGACAAAATTAAAGGCTTTATGCCGATAGGAAAAGCTATGTCGATCAGACTATGCCTATAGAACAGTGTCGTTAGGAAAAGCTATGACAATCAATCTAAGATGATTGGTTGCAGACATGATGGTCAAAAAATGATAATCAATTGTAGATATATCGATGTGTTGTAGGAATGTCGATCGATTGTAAGAATGTTGATCGATTGTAGCAATATAGATGATTTGTAGTTGTGTCGATGATTATAATGTTGATCGGTTGTAGATAATCCAATTGGTTGTAGCAATATCGATCAGTTGTAGTAATGTCGATCAGTTACATCTATATCGATCAGTTGTAGCAATGTAAATCGGTTGAAGCTATATCGGTCGGTTGTAGTAATATCGATCGATTGTAGCTATGCCGATCAAACAGTGTAATATTGATTGGTCACTGCAATGCTGATCAATTGTTGCAATGTCGATTGATCATTGGAATATCGATCGGTTGCAGCAATACAGATCGATTGGAATTGATATGTCGTTGTAATATCAATTGGTTGCAGGAATGCTGATCAATTACTACAATATCGATCGATTGCATTAATGTCGATCGGTTGCAACAATGTTGATCGGTTGCAACAATTTTGATTGGATGCAATGAGGCTAATACGATGCATTAATGATGATCGGATGTAGCTAAGTCGATCGGTTGCATTAATATTGATCAATTGCAATAAAGTCGATTGGTTGCAACACACCCTATCGGTTGTAGCACACCCAATTGGTGCATTGATGATGCGTTGCATCTGTACCACATGTCAACCATCCATTAAATGATTACATGTAGATGCCACATGTCAATTATTTATTCGACGATTTCATTTAGAAAGTCTATATAAAGGTATAAACAATCATTTTTTACCTTTTCTAACGTAATTTTAACCTTTTCAAGTTTTAACCCTTTTCCTCAAGTTTTAACATAGTTTTAATCTTTTTCATCAAGTTTCGAATACCTTCCACCCTACCTTCTTGATCCATATTCTCTCATACACAATGAAATAATCCAATGGCATCCCCTATCACCCCTAGAATTTTAAAAATTAATTTCAAAAACCTTGTTTGCCCCCTAATTTCTGAAATATTATCAACATTGGGTTACGACATGTCATGGGTCCAAGACTCTGGTCTTCGGGGTCTAGTTTCGATGTCACAGTTTGACACAGATATTAAACTATTAGAGAAGATAATTGCAGGTTACGACATTGATTCGAGTAAGGTAAATGTTGTCATTGACAACAAAAATATCGTATTTTCTTTCATAACCTCTGACATCACCAGATTGATAACATTACCTCACACCGATTGTGATCCAATCACATCGAAATTCACATTAATTGATGATGATAAACTCTACCTGGAGACCACCTTCAATGTGCAGCCAAAATATTTTCAAGGTATAACTACATTTTTTTTTTTATAAAAATAAAAAATAGGGGTATATATAATTTTTTTGTAGTTATGACTACCAAGTCTATAAGGGGTTTGACTGTACCAACTATTCAGAATAACTTTCTTTGAGCATGTTGCGAATTCTTCCTAGCTAGACTCATTCTGCAAGGAAGATCGATAGAAATTTTGATGTGGGCCTTGGCATATTTGGTTCATTGTATTGCACACCAACAATTTGACTGGTCCACCTATGTCTCACATCGGATCATAATGGATATCCAAAATGTGATAACCCACACTTCACCTTCACTAACAATAAGCACATGCAACTACATTCTTGGTTTTTTTATGAATCTTATTATAATTTGTAGAACACTCTAGTACCGACTTCTTGGCACTCAATCCTAGCCAATGCAGCCATGATAGAACAACAAGTTCAGGTAATTTTTAGTTAATATTAAAGTAATATTTTTTATTTTTCATATGTTTATCATTTTTATAATTTTAACATTTTATACAAAATATAGAAAAGGGTATCCTCTTCCTCTTCAAAGTGGGATGCTGCTTTCAGAGGTTATAATCTAGAGGAATCAGGAGACTTCGAAACACCTATGGAGGAAACAATGCCACCACTAAGAAAAATATCAACAAGGAAACATGTAAGATCTAGTTCTCCTAATCCTCGACAACCTCCACCTACACGTCCACTACCAATGGGTGTAGTTGCGCAAGAGGTCTCATCTTTGGGAAGTAAGTTTTACATTCTACCTTCACAAAATTTGTTACCAAATTTTACTATTTTTTATTAAATTTTATATTGTGTTTTCAGATGTACAATGCACCCACATTCCATTTGCATCTATGGCTATGCAAGAGGTCTCTTCTTCTGTCGGTAAGTGTTATAACCAATTTTGTAACCAATTTTTATAATCTACCTTCACAAATTTTGTAACCAATTTTTATTTTGATGTTTTAAGTTCCTATACAACAATTGCATCATCGAAATCAACCATCGATGCCGCCCCCTCCTCCACCATGCCAACCTCAGATGCGAGGTCAATGCTTCCTAGGTGGAAAACACATTCTTCCATCTAGGCCACAGAGAGAAGCAACAAAGCAATTTTCAGGATTCGGACCTATGTCTTTTGGTAATTTTATAGGTGTACAGGAAGCTTCTAGTGTTGGGTTGGATAATGTTCCACTTGATCAAGATTTATTTTTACAAGGCAACATACCCACTATTTTTCAAGTAATAAATCTGCTTCGAGATCCTCAAAATGAAGGAGCAGAATGTTCAAGCAAATCTCCTCCTAAGGAAACTAGCACCCCTCAGGCTCATCCTCTACTAGAGGATGAAAAAGTAAATTTTTTGAAAAATAATTAGTTTCTGATAAATTTGAAGCAACCATTAAAGATTCTCTAGTTCCAGATATAACATAAATGAAAAAATGGGAGTATCGGGCCAAAGTTTTGATAAAGGAAATAAATGCCCGATTAAAAAAATTTCAAAAAGAGAAAACTATTTTTCTTTAGTTGAAAATGAACCAGAAAAGCTTGAGGTTCTACTACATCAAGCTAAATCTGGCATTGTGCAGGTTACTACTTCTTACAATGATGAAACTTTAAGGGTTATGTTGAATAGATTGGAGAACTTAAATGTTGAGGCCCAAGCTTATTATAATGAATGGGCATGTGATAAGAAAATGGTTGTTGTTGTTGTAGCTGCAAAGAATGTTGTCGAGGTTTGACTAATGTGTTCTAATTTTTTTGTTCTCTTTTTTAAAATGTAAATATCTGCTGACTACTTATTTTTCCTTTTGTAGGTAAAGTTTGATAATCTGAAGAAGCAGGTTCAAAACCTGCAAGACTATCTCTAGATGGTAAAGGATTTCTTAAATGCTTCTATGGCAATGAAAAAAGAGCTCAGGAAGCAGTTCGACAAAACAATACTTTTTAAAAAATCATTATCCGAAATGGATTGGATCTTGATGTTCTGCTTAAGGAGAAGGGTAAAGAAGTTCTTGCACCAATATCCGAAGATGTTGGGAAAGAGGAAAACACCCTGCTCGAAGGCTTGAAAAGTGTAGAGAACATCCTTGTCAGTTCTGGAGCAATTGAGAGTACTGTTAACTAGCTCGAGGGAGGAGCCTTTGAAATGCAGAATGTGGAAGTAGTGGAAAAGGAAAAAGGAGTGGAACAGGAAAAAGATGTTGAAGCCTGAAATTGCTTGAAAAAGATAGTTGGTTCTTTTATTGCTTTTGAAAATTTGATTTTTCAAAAAGATAATTTTATTATATTCATATGTTTTCATTTGAAAACAAGACATTTGCTTTTATTACTTTACTATTATACTATTTACATTTATATTTGTGTGTTATTTTCATCACTTGAGTATTATGGGGTTTCAAATATGCTTGAGTTTATGAAGAATATATGTATGCATGGGTTTAAATTTTCATTTTATTCAAAGTCATTCTTGTTGTGATATAAAAATGAGTATTGTCTTGTGTATTATGCTATATTGTTTTTATATTTCAAGTGAGTTTATGAAGGATATATCTATGCATGGGTTTAAATTTTCATTTTATTCAAAGTCAATCTTGTTATGATATAAAAATGAGTATTGTTTTGTGTATTATGATATATTGTTTTTATATTTCCATATCTAGAGTAATATGCTATTTGCATTTTGCCTTCTAGAGTCAAAGCATACATACTAATGATACATACATACATACATTCAAATTCAAAGCATAAATCATTATATTTTGTCAACATAGACAGTTAATTCAATAACAAAGCATTATTGTATTGTAATTGTTGTTTTCGTAACTTGAGATTTATGCTAAATGCATTGTGCTTTCTACTATTGTAGACTACATACAACACTTGGTAAAATAAATATTTACTAATTATGTATGCATGCATGGTTTACTCAAAGCTAAAGCATAAATCATAAAATTTTTCAATAGTAATAATTTTTTTATATATGATACTAATGATACACATACATACATACATTCAAATTCAAAGCATAAATCATTATATTTTGTCAACATAGATAGTTAATTCAATAACAAAGCATTATTGTATTGTATTGTTGTTTTCGTAACTTGAGATTTATGCTAAATGCATTGTGCTTTCTACTATTCTAGACTACATACAACACTTTGTAAAAGAAATATTTACTAATTATGTATGCATGCATGGTTTTCAAATTTCTAGTTTACTCAACGCTAAAGCATAAATCATAAAATTTTGACAACATAGATAGTCAATAACATTAAAAAGCAAATATGTGAAATCATTGATAATAGAATGATTATATGAATTTTTTCAAATCATTGAAATTTTACAAATGATATCAAATACTGAAAATCATTGATAATATGAATTTTTTCAAATCATTGAAATTTTACAAATGATATCAAATACGAAAAATCATTGATAATATGAATTTTTTCAAATCATTGAAATTTTACAAATGATTTCAAATCCAAAAAATCATTGATTATATGAATTTGTTTAACTCATTGAAATTTTACATTGTTGGAAGCTCATACAAAGTCTTGTCGACTTCTCCAAAAGAACCAGGAATCATTTGTGAATTCTATATTTCCATAATCTCATCATCACTGCAAGCTGACTCATTATCATCATTATCAATAGTATTAGTGAGACCTCTCCTGTCCGCTAGGGACTTCCAATATGTCAAAGCTCTATCATAGGGAAACTTACCCAACTCATATGATGACACATACATTCTCAAACAATTTTCCAAATTTTTGTCCAACCTGTTACGAACTTTCGATTTAACAAAATATAGTGCACTGAAAACCCTTTCATCTTCAATAGATCCCAAAATCATTGTCTGACATAATTCATATAAAATAAAGTATTCACTCATAGTTTCTTGTAAGACACTACTTCGATACAATTTTTTCCAAAAACGCGTGATGGAACTAGTCTCATGTGGGTTTTTGAAATGTGCAATTTGATTATCCATTGTTATTCCAAAATTGGTTGATTGTTGTCTCAGAAGTTCTTTGTTTAGAATACCATTGATTTCAATGCCATTTACTTCCACACTTTTAGAGAAATGTGTCATAAGAGTGCCCATATATTTTACAAACAACTCACTTTTACTACTGTGGTCAAGACAAGGATTCCAGAAGATGGGATTAACAACAACCATGGCCTCAAGTGTCTCATCTCTATGAAAATGATCTCTTATTTCACTTGTTAATATTTTTGCAATTCTTTTCAATTTATTCTTAGTACTATCCAAAACCTCATCGAATCTACAATGTGTTACGGGCACTTGTTCAACATCATCTGTAAGTGTATCTAACCACTTTTCATAATGATATAAAGGAATCATATTTCCATGGATAGCAATACAAAGATTATCATTGATGTTGAACTTTAAAAAGTTGTTAGGATCATTGACTTGAACTAACGTATTCCAACTATCAAACAAAGGATCCTTAAAATTTTTTCTGGATAAGTAAATCTTATCAATAAGCATACATATTTGTTTTCTCATCCTGATGAAATCGACAATATAAATTGCTCTTTCCTGTGCGAGTTTAATCAAAGAATTCATTTCTTGCAACAATGGAAGAATACCACATAATGTGAGAAGAGTTTCCAAGTCAGTCATACGAAATAGCAAATATTTTGCCTTGTCAACATCCCTACGATGTGCATACATAAACCCCACCAATGATTGATATTCTAAAAAACCCTTTTTGCAGGAAGAAATAATGAAATCCACCTAGTGTCCACATATTTTAATAATTTTCTGCCTTCAGTTACACCTAGAGAAAATTATTGAAACTCTGCAAACCTTTTTGGACTGCATGAGAAGTAAGAGTGTATTTCATGGATGAGATCTTCCACTCTGGCTACATTATCAAATGTGCTCACAATTTTGTATGCAAGATTCATTCGATGAGCCATGCAATGAATGGGAATCAAATATGGGGTAATTGATGTCTGAAGCCTAACACAAAGACCATTCCTTTGTCCTTGCATTGTAGTCGCACCATCAGCTCCAACACAAATTAACTTTGTGGCAATTTATTTTTCATCCATTCTGGAAATATCCTTTAAACTGGTTACAACAACATTATAAATATTTTCCGCATTACAATTTTCCATCATCTTATGTAGTGCTAGTAAATGAGGTTGTCTCAAATGATTTTGGAATGTATAAACATGTATGCAAATCCAAGATGTGTTGTCAACAATTGTTACCTCATCAATGGAAAGTGAAATAAATTTGGCTTGTTTTACATTCTCTCTCAGGTCCTCCTTCTCAACTAGTGATAGACATTTTACCATTTCCCAACCACTTCGATCTGACCAATGTGAACTGGTAAGGTTTTGTACATCGACTAGTTGAAATAGTTGCTTAAAATCAGCAAAATCAGACATGGGTCGACCCTTTTTTAGAATATTGTATACAACAACAAACTACAAATGTTTTGAGGCTAATACAGTCTTATTAATTTTTTGAAATTGGGCCTCGATTGTTCCACCCTTCTCAATGAGAGTTTGTTGGTGTTTCATTGCTTTTTCGTATTCAAGTGCATATCTCACATGCACACATTTCGATGCATCCTTCCACCTATGAGATCTCTTAATTGTTCCATCACTTTGTATTTCTTTGATGTAAACTTTCCCATAGTGTTTTTCTATTGTGTCTTTCTTATTTTGCAACAAATGATCCTTTCCCAACTTCCAAGTACAAATAACGCATCTACACACTTTCTCTATCTCATCTCACTCAATAAAGGGGTATAACTATGCCCATTCATTTTTAAAATCCCTTCCAATAGTCCATTCGCTTATCTTTTGATGTTTAGATTTTTTACTACAAGATTCCCCAGAGGTCTGCATTTTAATTGTACTATCATTTCCTTTTTTGGTTGATGTGTCTGTATTAGGCATCTCATGAAGTGGTTGTTGAATGTCATTATTAGGAAAATTATCATGTGGTCCCATCTCATCCATTAGAATATCTTCGAGTGGATGCATATCAGGGTCGACAGTGTTTACTGCATTCAATGTTTGGTGTTCTGTATCATTTTTGGATGTAAAAAGGCACTATTTTAAAGAATTAACATAATACAGTTTTACAAAGCATTTAAAAAGAGGTAGATAAGTAGACAACCATTTATCTATTAATAAATAAAGGCTTTATATTTAAGAATAACAGAGAAAAATTAATGATTTGATGGTAAAAGGTGTTTGTACCTGCATGTTGTGTAGATGTGGATGCCTCACTGCATTTTGATATTTGTGTAAAATATTTTAGAATTATCTTTTTACTAGAATATTGGCCTCCGTTCTTTCCATATTCAGTAGGTGACATTGTATCTGTAAAGAAAAAACCTTTAGATGTTAGGAAATGAATATGAAATTGAAGGAAAATCGCATACTTCCCTCAATAATAATTTGTGTTTCTAAGTAACCAAGGTTAAACTGTAATTCCATAAAGAATATATGAATCTTCAGATGAACCTACGCTGCCCTATAGAATGACCTTAATAGACAAGAAGTAGTCTCTGACAAGAAAAATGCTCCTAACACACAACAACATGACATGGATACTTGTCTACCATAGTTGTAGATAGTGCATCTACACTACCTATGAAACATACTCTAATAGACAAGAAGTAGTCTCTGACAAGAAAAATGCTCCTAACACACAACAACATGACATGGATACTTGTCTACTATAGTTGCAGATAGTGCATCTACACTGCCTATGAAACTGAATAAAAATAGCTTTGGATAAAATAATGTGGAAGAAGAATACTCTACCTATTGTCATAGTCATCAAAACTTTATGTTGATCGATCATACTATAATCGATTTTATACCTCTAATCGATCGATATTAATGACACTCTACAATCAATTGATTATAGATTGAACTTCTCTAAATGATCGATTATATCACTCCTTTGCAATCGATCGACTTATGATGATAGACACTCTCTACAATCGATTGGCTTATGTCGATAGACACTTCTCTACAATCGATCGACTTATGTTGATTGACACTCCTCTACAATCGATCGACTTATATTGATAGACATTCCTCTACAATCGATCGACTTATATCGATAGACACTTCTCTATAATTGATCAACTTATGTTGATAGACTCTCCTCTACAATCGATCAATTTATGCCAATAGACACTCTTCTACAATCGATCGACTTATATCGATTGACACTTCTCTATAATTGATCGACTTATGTCGATTGACACTCCTCTGTAATCGATCGACTTATATCGATTGACTCTTCTCTACAATCGATCAACTTATATCGATTGACACTCCTCTATAACCGATCGACTTATGTTGATTGACACTCCTCTACAATCGATCATCTTATATCGATTGACACTCCTTTAATCAATAGGATTATTGATTGACACTCCTCTACAATCGATCAACTTATGTTGATTGACACTTCTTTAATCGATGCTATGCTTCTCTAATGATATGTCGATTGACACTCCTCTACAACCGATCGACTTATGCCGATAGACACTCCTCTACAACCTTGTCAAGTTTTTCGTTGCTTCAGAGCTATTTTTGAGTTAGAGTGTTTTAGATGTATGTTTATCGGTACCCCCTACAGTATTTATACGGGTAGTATATGAGGCGAATTGGGTGGGAAAAACAAAATTATTTATAATTTGAAGGTGAATTGTCCATGGAATTGGGCAAAAGTGGTCGACGAATTAAAATAAAAATAGGATAATTATTATCAACGATGGGCGAATTTACCCCAAAAAAACTTCCACCCCATAAATTTTGGGCGAATGGGCCCTAGTGAAAGGATCCAAAATTAGCAAATTTAAAATTTTAAAAATCCTAAATAGAGCAAATTTACGATGTTTCGTGCTTATGCATAACCATGTTTTGAGGCCTTTTGGAGACCCTCTAGTGACCAAACATTTTAAAATAATTATTTGTGAGTAAATTATTTTGATTGCTCTAAAAACTCATTACCAACTTGACCGTGTATTACCAATTTGACCGTGTATCCACCATTTTTTGATATTTCAAACCAACTCATCCATTCATGTGAAAATAGATATATAGAATTCTTGAAGCATCTTTTGAAGCTCATATGCTATTTATTTGAGTTCCTCTCCTTTAACTAGGTTACTAATAAAAAATCATAATCTTTAGTTTTTGCTCATATTAATATATTCTTTGATCTTTGGAATTTTATAAGCTTGTTGAATTACAAAAAGTCTAGCTTCTTATGCACCCACAATCCCATTTCATCAAATTGAAAGAAAGGGATGATGTCACTTTTATTTGTATTTAGGACTACCTGATATCCTTGCTAAAATATAACCTATCTAAGCTAATTGTATAAAATTAAATGTGGAAATATAAAGCGTGGAAAGGAAAATGATAAATGTAAATGCATGAAAATAGGATGTGAAAAACTAAAGGTAAATAAATATATAATCGTAGTAAGGAGAGAGCATATGATCAATCAACATATGAGAAAATTGAATAACGATAATGAATCCCATGCACATGAAATATAATTAACAAGGAATGATAAAAGGACAAAATAGCAATACCACAATCATCATACATGTCAAAATCTAGGAGGGCAATGCTACTAATGGAAAACAAAAAGTCTCACCAATTCCAAAAGGAAAGAGTAGATATAATATGGGGCTCACAAAGTATAGCTTTTATTTTTTTAAAGCCAAAGGATATTTACAATGGAACTCATTGCTCTTATTTATAGGAAGAATTCACTCGAGTTACCCCTAGTGAGAAATTATTACTTCCTAGTAAAAGTTAAGGTTTGGGACCATCTTAGAAAACTAGTTAAAAGACTTCCAAAATGCTTAGTGGTTCCTCTACATGCCAATATATTTTATTCCAAAAATATTCCTTAGAATTCATGTGTTTATTTTTGTGCTTTTACCTATATATGAGTGACTCACTCTAGGAGGGGAGTTAATAACTCCTTTTTTGTTTTTGAAGGGATATCCTTTGTAATATTATCGAAATGTAAATAATAATTATTAAACAAGTAGAATGATAAGCCACTTAAGGAGGGCAGAATCCTATAGCCACTTGGAGAGGGCAGATCTCTTGCAATACACAAATATGAAAATGATATTCGATGATGAAATTAAATGAATGATTCTACTTATAAATAAATGATTTAATTAATGAATGGATGTGACCACTCAATGATTCGACACATCATTTGGGATCATTACATGGCTTCCTTCCTTAAAAGATTTATCCTCAAAGCTGGACATGATTGAAAAACACTTTATGATTCCCATGTAGCATCTTCTTCTAGAAGATCCTACCATTTAATAAAAAATTCTTGAATTTGACGAGATTGAATATGACGTACTATAGTTTGCAAAGTTGCTTCAGGTTGAAGAGTTAGTTGCCCTTCTTCGTCTAGTGCTAGAAGCACTATCTGTGTTTGCACTTTTTGACCAATCACTTGTTTGATACAAGATACATGAAAAACTGGATGTATATGAGAAGAGGGTGGGAGCTCCAATTGATATGCAACTTCACCAATACGACAAACTATCTTGTAAGGCCCATAAAATCGAGGAGCCAATTTTTGACTAGATTTGATCTTCAAGGATAGCTACTTATAAGGTTGTAGATGCAAAAATACCATATCTCCAACATTGAATTGTCATTCTGAACGATGTAAGTCATGTTGTTGCTTCATATGGTTTTGTACCTAGATCAAATTGTCTTTAAGAAGTTTGAGCATTGTATGGCGATGCTAAAACAAGTCATCAACCTGAGCTACTTTGGAAGATCCTAGAACATAATATGACCATACAAGGCTTCGAATTGAGACATATAGAGGGAAAAATGGTAACACGTGTTATACCACCATTCTTCTAATAAAAGCCATTGAATCCAGTGATACTGCTTATCTTGAGCAAAGCAACGAAGATAAGAACCCAAAAATTTGTTAACTATTTTTGTTTGGCCATCAGATTGTAGGTGGTATGTGGAAGACATGTTCAACTTGGTACCACTAAGAAGAAATAATTCCTTCTAGAAGTTGCTAGTGAAGATGGGATCACGGTCACTCACAATAGTTTTGTGTATACCATGTAATTTGAAGATGGGGTTGAGAAATTCCCTGGCTACTTTACTTGCTGAGTAGGGATGTTGTAGGGAAAAAAAGTGAGTGTAATTGGAAAAATGATCCACAACCACAAAAATCATGGTTTTACCCTCTGAATTGGGAAGACCCTTAATGAAATCCATTGATATGTGTTTCCATTGTCGGTTTGGAATTGGTAAGGGTTGCAGCAGTCCTAGAGATTTCACTATTTCACCTTTATTGTGTTGGCATACCTCACATTTGGCCACAAATGTCCTAACATCAGATTTTAAGCCTTTCCAAGAAAAATATTGTTTCACCCGCTGGTATGTTTTCAAGAATCTCAAATGTCCTACCGATGGGGAGAAATATAATTCTTTGAGGACCATAGATTTAATAGTGGAACCCTACGGAAGGTAGATAAAATATTTCTTGTGAAGCACACCATCTAAATATGAGGAGTAAGGATGAATTGATGATATTAAATTTCTATCTTGAATAATTTAAGTAGTTTCACTATCAACCAATCATTTTGCTTGAATTTGGGACAATCATTGGGGACAAGGACCTAAAATGGTATTGATGGAGATATCATCTTCGTATTTGTGAGACAATGCATCAGCTACCACATTTTCTTTTCCTTTCTTGTAATCAATAATGAAATCATACCCCAAAATTTTTGTCATTCATTTGTTTTTTAAGGGCAAGATAGATGGTGTTCCAAAAAATGCTTAATACTACTATGGTCAGTCTTAATAATAAAATGACTACTTATTAGATAATGCCTCCATTTCTCAATGGTATGTAAAGTAGCCAACATTTCCTTCTCGTATGTGGAATGCCCCAAATTTTTACCTAGAATATGCTTGCTCTCAAAATCCAAAGGGTGACTTTCTTGCATTAAAAAAATGACAATACCTGTACCCAAAGCATCACACTTGATGACAAAAGGTTTGCTAAAATCGAGAGTAGCCAATTATGGGGTAGAGCACATGGCTTCCTTGAGATATTGGAATGCCTGAGAAGCTACTTCATTCCACTAAAAGGCATCCTTTTTGGTAAGTGATGTGAGAGGTGCTATAATTTTGTCATAGTTGCATACAAATTTCTAGTAATAGCATGTAAGACCTAGGAATCCCCTAAGTTTTTTGAGGGATTTAAGTAGAGGTCAATCTTGAATAGCTTTTATTTTTTGAGGATCTACTTTGACTCCTTCATGGGATATGATATGACCTAATTGTTCGAATTCTTGTACTCCAAAGGCACATTTGGATCTTTTAACAAAAAAATTCTCCTTCTGTAGTAAGTGAAGGACCTTGTCATTATGGGTTAGGTGATCCTTCCAAGATTTGCTATAAATTAAGATATCATCAAAGAAAACTAAGATGAATTTGCAAAGATATTGTCTAAAGACATGGTTCATAAGGATTTGAAATTTTGATGGAGCATTAGTAAGATAGAAAGACATGACTAGGAATTCATAATGACCTTCATGAGTTTGAAAAGCGGTTTTAGGTATGTCCTCTTTCCTAACCCGAATTTGGTGAAAACCTAAATGAATATCCAATTTAGTGAAATAAATAGCACCATGTAATTCATCTAATAAGTCGTCTATTATTAGAATAGGGAACTTATCCTTGATGGTAATTTTATTGAGAGGTCAAAAATCTGGACACATGTGCCAAGAGGTATCCTTACGATGTACCATCACTACGAGTGATGAGTAGGGATTGATTGTAGGATGAATAATTCTATGTTCTAATATTTCTTGTACTAACTTCTCTATTTCTGTATTTTGAGGTTGAGGATAGCGATAAGGACAAATATTAGGAGAAATATTTCTTAGAACGAGATCTATGTCATGATCATGCGATCGTTTAGGACATAGACCCTTTGGTTCACTGAAAACTTATTCATAATTATCCATAATAGTTTGAAGATCTTTTGAGGGAATTGTTGAAGTATCTAAGGATTGAGTTTCCATGGAATTTATTTGAGCTATAAAATCATAAGCACCCTTCTTTAATAATTTCTCCATGCAGTGAGAACTCACCACCTTGGATGGTGGAGATTGAATTCCTTGAAGACAAATAGTCTTTCCATTCTTTGTCCATATGATGTATAATTTTTGAATATTAAGAGTAACATCGCTGAGTTGAGATAGCCATTCTGCACACAAAATGATGCATGAGCTCCCTAAGTTCATGATAGAGAGTTCCACGTAAAGTATAACTTTCCTTTGTATCAAAATAGGAGATTTTTGATCCAAACATTGAGCGTTACCTCCATTTGCAATCAGTACTTGAAACTTATCTTGATTAGAAGTATTCATATACAAGTTTAAGTATTTGGAAGTTTTAAAATCGATAAAGTTAAGTGTGCTACTTGAGTCTATCAATACATTAACATGTTTGTGCCTAATGAATCCTTGTACCTTAATTGTATGATGATTTTTTAAACCCATAAGTGCATGTAATGAGAGAGTGATAGTATCTTCTTCAGGTGTTACTTCACTAGTATCTGTTGGTTGTTGTTTTGTATTAGTGAGTGACTGTGGTTGAACTACATCTTCTTCTTCATTGGTATCATACTCCAATTAAAATTTTTGATGTGTTGCATAGGCTTGATCCCTTGGATGGTAGGAACAACATTGAAAATAGAAAAATCTTGAAGATTATTCATTATTGCAAAAGGGACGATGAAAATTAGGATCATGTTTATAAGGTATTACATCTTGAAAATTATTTTTGGCTGCTTGGGCTATACGAGAGGCATCATCAAGAGTACATGGATCATGCATGTCAACTTCCTTTCTTATTTTATTCTTTATACCATGACGAAAGGTGAATACCACTACTACTAGATTCAATATGTGTGTATAGGTAAGAATACTTGTGAATTCAGTGACATAGTCTTCTACTGAACTGGTTTTCTTGAGTTCCATAAGGTGAACTACATATGATGAAGAAGAACCTTTATCAAATCTTCAAAGTAAGAGTTCCAAAAATTCAGGCCACATAAGGGAGCGATTATGTTGATGAAGCTTCCATAATAACAATTTATAGGCCTAGGTACCCAATTTACAAGATGCAAATGCGACACAACCTATTTCTGGAATATGGTAAAGGCAAAAAATACCATCCATTTTGGCTAGCCATCCTCTAGAATCATATTACTCAAAGGTGGGCATGTTAACATGAGGAACTTGAACATCATGAGGCCATTCTAAGAATCAAAATGCATCACCTACTGATGGATCAAAATTGAAAGAAGTTTTTGGGGTACTAACTTTTAATGAATAGTTAAGCGTGGAGGGTTGATAATGGCTTGAGGGGGTTGAATATTTAAATGTGGAGGGTTGACCATAGTTTGAGAGGATTGACTATCTAGTTTGAGAATTTTATTCACTAAATCCCTTATTTCATGTAATATTGTATACATAGTAGCAAGGTCTTTTTGTTGTTTCCCTAAACAATTATGCACACCTACATCCACACTAAGGGGAATTTTGGCTACAAGGTCTTCTTGGTTAATGACAAAGTCTTCTTGGTTAGACGAAGTACCATTGTGGTCTGGAGTAGGAGGGATGGTGGAATTGTCTTGATTTGGAGTTGCCATGGACCAATGGTGTGGGTTAAAACTATTAATTCTATAAGGAGGGTTATATTGTGTATCTTTGTTTTACGGTGGTCACTTTGGTGTATTCAAGGACCCTTTGTTTGGTTTGTCTGTGCATTATAATATTCCATTTGCTCCTCTATTCCACTTGTTTGAAGTGGTTTTATCACTCATGCACTTGATTTACAACCAAAAATTGAAATTTTCCTCCTATTTTTGTCAAAATTTTTGGTAAATAGTTTGTTGTCAATTTTGACAAAAATTGTTGTCAATGTTTAACAAAATTTATTTGTCAATTTATGACCAAAATATCGTTGACAAAATTTATTGTCAAATTGTTGACAAAATGTTTTTTGACAACTTTGGTTTTCAACTTTTTTTTTTCTGAATTTTATTGTCAAAATTGTTGTTAATAATTTTTTTTTGATAAAATTTGCTTTTCAACTTTTTAGGAATAACGGGATGCAGAATACTAGAAAAGACTACATCGACAATGGGATGTAGTGATACAGACTAGGAGACAGGACTACACAACATATGAGGTGAAATTAGACTATAGAACTACACGATGTATAAGGCAAAAGTGGAAGACGACCAGACACGATGTGATACGAACCTTTAAGTGGAGGAGGACACGTTGGGATGCAAACTGGCAATGATACGGACAACAATGTGAACTGGTGATGATACGAACAATGATCAAATACGACATGGAGGATGACACGTCGAGATGCGAACTAGCGATGATAAAGACAATGAAGCCGAAGACATGTCAGGACTTAGAAATGATATGAGCTAGGTGCGGCAAGGAATGGGATGACCATAAGTGGTCAATGTTGAGATATGCTTTATAAAGCACTAAAGGGAAAGCACACCCACAATGTGGGATTTTTTAATTTGCACAATTTATATTACCGCAATACATGACTCTTCTGCGAATAAATATTTACCAAAAACTTTAGAAATTACTGATAATTTTCCATGTGGCTCAGTGTGATTGGAGTTTACTTTTAGAGTTTGTGATGGAAATTTTTTGTTTCTCAAATAGCTTGCTTCTGCAGTGTATTAGATAGCATGATGCGATCGAGAGGACAACACGAATGCAACAAAAATTTAGTTTTAATTTCAAAAATTATCGGTTCGTCGAGGTTTAGTTTACACCATTTTTATTATGGCCTATTTAGAGTTTCTTGATATTTTCTATATGAAACACAGGTGCCACAATTATATGGTTTACTTCTCTTTGTCCACATCACAATGGAAAAACGTAGAGACTTTGGTACCTTATAAATCAGTATGAATATAGATTAAATCTGAACTCTTTAATTTTTTGGTCATATTTCTATAAATCTGAGTCAGTATAAATACAGATTTAAAGTTGTTTTAGATGTAATTGGATTGAATGTTTGCCTGACAAATAATCCATCTAAGTATAGGTTATATGATTAATATGATAGCCATCGAGAATTGTTTATAACCCAACTGCTTCATAATCATCATCTATTATAAACTGAATCAGCTTTTGGAAAATAAATTACCTGGTGAATCATTTATTTGGAGAATAAATTTTACGATATCGTTGTTTTGTTGATACATTTTAGTGTTGTGAAATGTATCCTTCAAAATTGTTACCTGTAAATTTCTTCAAAAGCTCTAGGAGATGCGCTCTAATACCACTTGAAGGGATATCCTTTGTAATATTATCAAAATGCAAATAATAATTGTTAAAAAAGTAGACTAATAAGCCACTTAAGGAGGGTAGAATCCTGTAGCCACTTAGAGAGGGAAGATATCTTGCAATACGCAAATATGAAAATGATATTCGATGGTGATTTTAAATGAATTATTCTACCTATAAATAAATAATTTAATCTATGAATGGACATGACCACTCAATGAGCTAACACATCCTTTGGGATCGTTACACTTTTCTCCATTCTACTAGTGCTTTTCTCTTGGGGATCAATTGCTTTGTGTTATCTACCACTTCGTTCCTTGGGAGAAAATTACACCATAATGAAAAAAATTTCTACTTTGGTTAACATATTGTAATAGTGATTTTTTGGAGGACTTGATTGATTGACCAAAAGTGTTTTGCACATCTTCAAAAATGAGGGGAATTCTAAGGTAGTAACCTATCACTACATTTATAGCAACTTCATGGGATGCTAAGATCAATTGACAACAAATCCTAAATCCTTCCTTTATTTTTGGGTATGAAGTCTACAAAATTAGGATCTATTTTCTAGAAAACTATAAAATTATCAGTTCTCCTTGTCCTCTTCAATTAGTATATTTAACAACTTTTGCTACTCATATCCTAGAAACCTAAATTTTACAAGGTCTTCAACATCTTCCAAGAAGTCCTTAATGGGTTTTCTTATAACCCATCCTATTTCTCCATCATCCCACTATAGTAGAGCTTTCAACTATTCAATTTGTCCCACTATTTCTTTAATTTCATCCTTGGACTTCTCCTCTTCAACCATTACATTGATAATATCATCATCAAGGAATCATCCAACACGTTTAATAATCAAACATCAACTAACCCATTAATTTCCCTTGACATATTCTATACTAGGGTTTCTAAAGTATCATGTCCTTGTAATTTTGTAGGTCCCTTTGGGTGTTCGGATTTTTCTTTAGCTTCATTATTATATATTTTTTATCGATTCCTATTTATTGCACATACACTATGGACAAGGTGTAAATTATTTGAGTACCCCTTCTTTGTAGTCAAGTTCTCTTTTGTCTTCTTGATTATACTTACAAATTGGTTGAGAATTATTTCTTTGTTGGCTACAAAATAAAAGTACCATTTGGAGCTTGTAACCTCGATTTTAATGTTTTTCCATAGGAACTTCATTTCCTCAACTTTTTAGGCTTTCCCTAGGTTAGCCATTGCTCCTTTTAGCTTTGAAATTTCTAATTGGAGCTTGGATATATTTTCAAAATTCTCTTATTGGTCTAATTATAGTTTCTCTATCTATTTCACTAGCTATGATTTTTCTTATTTGAACTATTTCCTTAGCTAGTTCTTCCTCCCAAGCAAGTTGTTGAGAAAGATCTTCTAGCTGCTTATTTCGCTTATCACTTTAAATAAGTTAAGATTTGAGATCCATAAATTGTTACTGCAAATTGACTCCTTAAATGACATCCTTCTTAAGGGCTTCAAATTCTCACTATAGTTATTATTTCTTTGTTGCCACATGGGCAATTGTTATATTGTACTATATTACTTTCTTCTTTGTTGCATCATTCTCCACTGCTAGTTGGTCAGACTACATGGATGCCCTAATGGATAGTTGGTTAGTGAGGTGGATCATCTAATAAGGATATGATTTAGCCAAATATAGGTTAAAAATCTTGGTCATGAAGTCAATAGGAAAAGTTTTTGGTTTAGAAGGGTCATTTGTTAGTACTTTCACTATAAGAATTTTGTCACTCTCAAATGCCAACTATGAGTGCATAGTGATTAGAACCCTTGAGATTTTTTCCTTTAAGGACTTATATTCATTTATAAAATTTCTCTCCTTGGATTAAAGAAAATCAAAATATTTTTTGATATTAGTGTATTGTAATCTACCAATGATATTTTAGATATAGGACTAACTAGGCCCCATATTTGTCCTCAGCTCTAGGTTGCTTGGCATGTATAGTGGGATGATGAGGAGGATGGAAAAATATAGTAGGTGGAAAAAATATGGTGAAAATAGGGGTGAATGAGAATACCATTTGAGCTAATATTTTAGCTAGTGGGAAAACAACCTATGAATATGAAGGGGTCTTAAAATATGAGACAAGGGATTAAGTGGTTATGATTTAGATATGAGAATGATGTGATGGAAACTGGTTTCAATAATATGGATTATTGTGGGAGGTAGAGTGGAGAACCTATGTCCACACTTATTGAGGAAGAAGAATATATGATAGAAGGAATAATTGAAGAAGCAAAAATAAAAGAAATATAAATGGAAGGGTTAATAGAGAGAGAATTATGGGGGATCGTAGAAGGGCCAATGACATATTCTAACATGACCTAAGAGACGATCTCTTTCTCCTTGGAAAGGTTCAGTGAGAATCTTATGGTTGCTATGTATTGGGTCATTTTCTTTTTCTTGTCTCATTGAGTGACCTTAAGGAGTCATCAATCATACTCTCAAAATCAAAATTTATAGCTTTAAATTAGATGTTAGTTTTCACTAACCTGAGAAAAGGTCTTTCATGAGTAATTTATCCATTCATGAGTAGTTCAACTCCTATCTTGGTCTTTCTATGAGTTATGGAACTTCTACTTTATGAATTACACCCGCTTCTTTTGTGCCTTTCTATTGCATTATTAGATTCCTAAAAAATAACTTATGTTGGTCTTCTTCTTGCCTATCATTCCTCTCCTAGTCATTTCTTGGACTATAGTGGTCTTCATATCCAACATTGTTGGTGTTGTAAAAATGGATTTATTAAATGAATCAATGGGAGTTGGACCTGGTGGACTTCATTTTTGGGATGATTATGTGATTGTCTATATCTTAGCCCCTTTTTTTTATTTATCATTCTAGATAGTTAATAACTACTCATCAAGGGGACCTCTTTACACTAGCCTTCTAGTTGTCTTAGTTTTATACCTATTGAACCAGGTTGGAGAATATTACATTATTTGGTACATGATAATGTACCACCTTGGTACATTATTATAAATATTATATTAGGGTTGTGTCTTAGATTAGTGAGTGAGTTAATATTTTATGTAATGTAATAATGTGTGTAAATATATGTGCAAGTATTATGAGTGTAAATGTGCACATGTCTAATATGTAAATGTGCACATGTATCCTTAGAATAGGAAAGTGAAGAGTTGTAAAGAAGAGTGAAGGTCAAGAGTGCAACATATGAAGAGTCACATACAATTCTATATTTTTGACAAAGCATTGTAATTAATAATTGAACATGCAAAACGTTATGCTTACAGTAGACTTTTATATAATTGTATTTTCAGTATTTTCATGTGCAATGTTGGAAGCATGTTTATATGATTATTTTGTGAGTATTATTGTTTATGAGTTATTATTTGATTAATTATATTGTAACTTCATTATATTAGATCCTGTGATTATTTTCCTATGGTAATTTTGTTGGAACACGATACTATTTCATGTTAACAAAACATTAACCATGATCATAATATTATGCATTGAAATATAACAACATCACATTAAGATCGCACATGAAATGTACATAGAAATCTTGACACAAGATATATTACAAAAAGATATATTCACTATATTCTGCTTCCATATTCAAGGCATGATACAACCATGGAGATTTATCTCCAATATAATAGAATACATGAATTTTCAATCCTCAACCTATTGCTCTCCCCTACAAATTTATTTAATGCAACCTTTCACATTCTTGTCATTAAGACAAGCTCTCAACATGCCACATGCCAATGTGACTCTTCATACTCCTATCTCTTTTGACACATTGCACTTTCACAAGGTGATACATACATTAGACCAAATACTGTAATACTTACAACACCCCCCTTTAGTACATTATTTGGTAAAATTATTTTTACAAATTTCATGACTACACATTCCTCCTTCATCAAAATTATCTTTATTCTCTATGTGTCACTATATATATATATCTTAGTAACTTTGAATCACACTTGGTTTCCTTTTGAAGAAAACATACAACATTCTTTTTATCTTATCCCAAGCATTCATATCAATCCATCCACAATTCATTTTTAATCTACATTATTTCCTTTATTTTTGTAGATAAAATATGTGTGAATGGTTATGTCCTCCAAAAAATTTACAAGAATAGAGATTCCAACATTTCTCTATCCTATGACCATATTTACCACAATGCTCACATCTATTTTCTGTCACCAATTTGCTATCACTATTACCTGTTACAAATTTTGTGCTTGAATCATTTTGATTCACCTGTCCTGTGTACCCAAGACCTTCACATTTTGGTCTTATTATTTGTACAAATGGTTCTTTCATGCCTTGTTCATGCTTTACCAAGACTTTCTATTTGTAGCCCATTTTTTGTAGCAATTTAGAACCAATTCCCTTAGTGTGCTTCTCAAAATGGCCAAAAACATCATCACATTGCTCAACACAAAGCTGAGCATCACTATATCTATCATCATCTGATCCTATATCCTCATCAATTACAATGGCATAGGCTCTATTTGAATAATCACGAACCATGTGCAAGTCATTTTAATTTGGAAAGGGATCACAACATGCATCTTTTTCTTGCTCACAAATATCATTAGTATCACAACATTTATCCATCATCATGGGCTTCAAATCATTAGTATCACAAACAACATCCTTCTTCAAGGGCTTCAAATCATTAGTGTCACAAACAACATCCTTCATCAATGGCTTGTTTCCTTGTGCTTTGATTTTGGAAACATTAAGAGTAATAATTCCTTTGTATATTACTTTCCATAAAACAACAGGTATGGTGATAAAATTTTCATTACTATCATTAGCATCATTAAGGATTTCTTGCATGCATTGTTGAAGTAATAAATATTCTTCTTTTTAGGCTTCTTCAATAATGGAATGTAAATATTTCCACACTTTGTCTGACAAATATTTTCATCTTCTTTAGTTTCTTGAACAAATGTTCTAAAGAAAGATTGTTTATTGCCTTTATCATTTTTTTGTTTTCTTGTTCTTTCCCCCTTTAATTTAATTTTTCCTTTGAGATAGAAAACCTTTTACCTCCAAAAAATTAAAACAATTCAAGAGAAAATACTTAAATATTTTTTTTAATTGTTTGTCAACCTTTGGAGTCTCCCTACTTAAAAAAATAAAAAAAATATCTTTTTCCCTCCTAATTAAAAAAATTCCCTCTAATTTATTGATCTCCTTTTTCTTTTAAGTTTAGTTGTCCAAACGAAAAAAAAAATAACTTTGTTTAATATATATATTTCCTTATTTTTTTTAAATAAAAAAGAAACCTCTCCAATATTACCTTATTCCTCCAACTTTAATCAAATTAAAATTTCAATATACCTTGAAACACAGGTACTACTTGGCACTCCAACGATTGTCTACGACAGTGATCTCCTCACGCATTGTCCAATTGGATATGGGTTGCCACATGGATGTTGCAGGATATGTTGCACAAATCATGCTACCTCTCCAATGGTGGCTCTACGTGCATGCTCCTCACTGGTTATGTACACCAAACATTGGTGTCTAAAATAGTGCTCTCTCCATGAGCGTTTGAAGCAAAACAATGCTATCACGGTCATTATGTATAACGGTTGGTGGCTTAAACTACATGACCCTTCTCTGTTTCGCAATATTGTCATCATTGCAATAACATCTCCTCTTACAAGGAATTGAAAGGAACCATTACAATACATTACATTGGATTCCAATAGTTACTGATAAAATTTTGGAAAAAATGTATCTATGCACAAACAGGGTGAAAATTGTTCAAAATGGTTGTGTCAGGCAATACTACACGATTGAGAGCAGGGTTGTGGTTTCACCTGAGTATTCCATCTATGCAGTCGGTTCCATGAGATTTTGTCACCACAGATAGGTTCATGAACTCATAACAAGATTCAGCCTGGTGTCTTAGCTTCATAATGTCTCTGTAGTGCAGTGCAAGGTTTTGGTCCTGAAGTCTTTGACCAATATCCATAGCCTATTTTTTTAGGGCTGCAACATTCTCTCCGAGCAAGGGCATGGGCCGCAACAACACTGCTCATAGCCAGGGTTCACACGTAGGGAATTTTTTTTTTTTCTGTAGCCACCTCCAAAAGGTGTGGCTCTCACAGTGGTGGACGTCTTCCTCAAACCAGATTACAGGGATCTAAGGAAGATATAGGAGGGGCAAAACCCACACAAATGCGACCCCAAAAGAAAATCGGCCACCACCCTTTCTTTACAACCTCTTGGGAAGTCTTGGTTTTTGCACCTTCCAATTTTTTTTCTTTTTCTATGCTTTCAACCTTTGTTTCAGTTTTTAAATCTAGTTGTTTTCTTCTCCTTCTATTGCATCACTTTGATCTCACAAATATCCTTGTTTTCAACACCTCAAATGGGCATGTCGTCGGATGGTGACGATTTTACCAAAATTTCTATTCACTTAAGCTCTTCATGGATCTCTAGTTTTCACAACTCTCTCAACCTTGCTTTGATACCATGTTGGAACATGACACTATTTCATGTTAACAAAACATTAACCAGGATCATAATATTATGCATTGAAATATAACATCACATTAAGATCACACATGAAATGTACACAAAAATATTGACACAAGATATATCACAAAAAGAGATCTTCACTGTATTATGCTTCCATGTTCAAGGCATGATACAAACATGGAGAGTTCAATACATAACTTTTCAATCCTCAACCTGTTGCTCTCCCTTACAAATTTAGGAAATGTAACCTTTCACATTCTTGTCATTAAGACAAACTCTCAATATGTCACATGCCAATATGACTCTTCATACTCCTCTCTCTTTTAACACATTGCACTTTCACAAGGTGACACATACATTATACCAAATAATGTAATACTCAAAATCGATTTATATTATGTACTAAAGCTTTAAAATCTAAAAATGGTATCAAAGCCACAATAAGGTTACTTGCACAGGATTTATTAAGTTATAAAAATCAGATAAGCTAGGGTCTTTCCACAAGGTTGAAGAATAACCTGTGAATACTAGGACTCATCTAGAGTCTTTCCACTAGGTTGAAGAATAACCAGTGAAGATCAAGGATTATTTCCACTAGGTTGAAGAACAACTAGTGAAGACTAGGAAATCAACTTGAAGATAGTTGATTATTTAGGGAATATATAACCCTGACATTGATAAAATATATTGAAGGGACAAGAATCCCTTGATATTGATATTTCTCTCAAGGAAAGAGAATAATTATTGATTGAAGTTTTTTGTAGATTGAATATTGTAGGAAGAACCAACAAAGGAGAAAGTTGGTCATTCAGGAGATTGTCATCCTGACTCAGATATTGGATTCTTAGGTAATGCTAGAGAAAGCTATCTAAGATAGTGTTGTAGTGAAAATTGATCTTCAAAAGTTGAGAAGCTTCCTATAATAGATAGATAAGACTTTCATCTTCATGTGCTAGAAGGTTGAAGGCTTTCCTCAAGCAAGGATTGATTCGAGTTGTAGACTATCAAAATTTTTAGGTCTCAAAGATAGACCTTGATAAAAGTTTCAAGTCTCAAAGATAGACCTTGATAAAATTTTTAGGTCATTAAGATATTGATCTTGATAAGATATATTAAGTTTACCTATTCCAAGAAACTATTCATAATAGAAGGTAGTCTATAATATTGATCTAGGTCTTGAAGATAGACCTTGATATTGATATAGTGAATTCAGGTCTTAAGGAAAAGACCTTGATAAAATTTTTAGTGATTTAGGTCCTATAGACCTTGACAAATTGGTCCAAGAGAAGATACCAATATTAAAAGATAGAGTTTAGAGAACCAAAGATTTGAGATCCTTCAAAGAAAGAGGTCCATAGTGGAGATAAGTGGCCCTAGTAGAAAAGAGGCCATATTTGATTGAGAAAGGAAGGAGTCATAAGGAGAAAAGTCCTAGAAGACTTGTAGATTCAAGATAGAAGACAATAAGAGGAGACCCATTGAAAGAGGTCCTATAGAAGAAATAATATAGAGAAAGAAAAGCTCCAATAAGAGTGCTTACATCAGATTTGGGACAATCGTCGTGTTGTGGCCATTGCACAACTTACCCCAAATTGGGGACCCACCTTAAAATTTTGATCTTTGGGAAGTTTTATGTTTTTCTTTGTGAGTGATAGTTTTCATAGGTCCTTTTTTTTGTGGTTGCAGTATAGTTTGTTCATGGGTTAGTGTCTTTTTTTTCAGTTTTGTTTAGAGCGTCTCATATTTATATTAGGTTTATGATTTTTAACTTCTTTGTTAGCTTGGGTGTTAGTTGGGCTTAGTTTCAAATGTTTTGGATAATAATTCCAACATTTGAGATTTTAAATAAATAAATAAATAAGTAAATAAACATAATAAAGTGCCTATACATATACTTATATAGGATATAATAAATAAATAAAGATAAAGCAATAAAAAATTGTTTTATTCATTGTTGATTGTGTACATTGATTTCTTTTGACTTTATTTATATTTGCCTTATGCAAATTTTGATGTTATTCATTTTTTATTATTGATATTTAATTTGTGTATGTTTTTGTCATGACATGTTGGTAGTGATTGTGCAGATTCCAAGGTTCTTCTTAGGAGGAGTTTCAGGCATGATAGACCTCGCAGACCGATGTGGTGACCATGGGATGTTGTGGATGGACATACGTCATCAAGACAACGTGGCTGGATTCAAGCTAAACAATGTTGGAGACTATTCAACAATGCAGTAAAATGTAAACATGGGGATGAACTGGGTAGCATGGATAGATAAATATAGATGATGAGTGGATTCAATGTGTATGCATAGATGGCTGAGATTGACCTGGTGTTAGGGTTTCACACTAGATGGGTCTGTTGTAGGGTAACTCAGATAGTAAAATTGGACCTATCAGTGCATAGGATACGATGACACAACACAAATCTTAGGAATGATATGGATTGACCAAAGTGGACCTCGATGATGTTTCTAGAACTCAGATGGATAGCTAGACCATGACAATGACCTAAATAGATCTCCATAGATAGCTTGTTGACATAGACTGGAAAGGATGTAGAATAAAGAATGAAATAATGTCAAGATATGCATTCGCTAGATCGAATTGATGTTCAGGAAGATTAACAATGTTCCCAGGAAGTGACGGGCTATTTTCTATTGAGACCACAATGAGCGCAATGAACAATGATAACGATGATCTGGATTGGAATAGCCAACATGGACGGTTCAGATCTATGCATAGAAGGATGAAACATGGGCATTTTCCTAATAGGGTTTCTTCTATCACCAACATCGATGTGTTCTCCATCATGAAAAAATCAAGGTGGCATTTTAGCATGTTTACTAAAAATCATTGATGATAAAAAGGAATGTTCCATGAAGCATGGTCATAAACATAGGTTTTTGTACTCGAGCCAGGTATAAGTCTTCATAGGGGAAAATATTACAAAGGAGGAGCTCATGGAGTAATATATGGGGCTCGAATCACATAGCAACGGAATGAGAATAGAGCGTAGAATGTATTGACTATTTATGAAAGTCTTGATATATGAAGTAGCCAGACAGGGTTTGAATTGTATGGTAGAGTGGGATACATAGTGAATCCCCATGACATGTTGTCGATCATGAGGTATAAACTGAATACATGCATTGACATGCCACGTAAGGTGCAGGAAACAAAGGCCAACTTGTCATATTTAAATTAGTGAAGACATAGTCTAGGATACTATATTATTGTAAATGCAGCAATGGATAGCAATGGATTTAGATCAGAAAGGAAATGAGCCACTTCAAGATGCATAGTCCTAAGGGTAAATAACTATTCACATGATATCAAGGGGAAATCAAACAGTTTGAAGCATTATGTAGTGAGGTTCAGTTTATTCGATAGGTGTGAGAGACCAGAAATAAACCCTTGGTGGCTTCTGAAACATGTGATAATAGTATACAACCATGGGATAAACCCAAATTTATGCACAAAAACCAAAGCATAAATAACGCGTCGTTGGTGTTGAATACCATGCAAGTAGAAAAAAATTCAGCTATTATTTGAAGCTTCATTTAAGAGGATCATGTGGCTAAAGTCACAGGGTATACTTTCAGATTTTGTTGTGCAGGCAGTGGACCTGAAGTCCATTAGAAGTAGCAACATCCGATCTACATCATGATTAACGATGGAAAACTATAATATTTGGGGCTCATTCGCATACCTAATTACACTTGCAATATCATTCAAACTCAAAAGGTGCTAATTGCAAAATATGAGGTGGTTTTCCAATGAAACCAATATCATGAAACATACAGGTATTTGTAAGTTGCGACTTGTGTTTGTTCATACCTGAAGGGCTGCACAATCAAACACGCTAGAAATATAATAAATAATGCTATAATAAAATCACTCAAGTAGCAATGGATTGGATAAATAAATTTGTTTTTTGACAGTGGTTGCATGAGAACATGAGTTCAAAGTTGTTTTGCTGAGTATAATCAATGGAAGAAAATTATTAAGATGTCCACCGAGAAGTAGATGGAATCTACTATGTTGGTAGCACGTAAAGGTCATCGAGGTGTGAAAAAATGAATGAGAGCCTATTTTCAATGTGGGGAAATTTAATGTCCATACGTTCATGCGATACTATCCAGATTTAACCCAACATAATCCTATGTTGAAGGTATGACACAACAGGTTTCATCCGCATTACATGGCATTGCATGGAAATCATCGAGAGAAGAGTTTTGTGGTAGCATATAATGACAATCGAGATAAGGGTGAAGATAATCAACAGATAGTGATCAATAATCTGGATGATGATCGAGCAGCACTACAGTGGCATGACATATCCATGGAGTTACATTTAGTGATAGGTTGTACAAGAACATGTTTTGTGTGTCATTCACGTTGATAGCTATCAGCTTCATTGACAACAAGTTACAATTATCCTTGTTGGTAGCTATATTTGAGGTGGGAGAAATTACAAATCATAATGAAAGTAGGTGTTAATAAATCTATTTTTGAAGGAAGGTGTAGACGGATGAGTGGTTTAATGAATTATACATGTTGCCCACCACGTGTGGCCAAGTAATATTTTTTTGATCCAATTTACACAGAAGCAAAGAGTGACATGAGGCAAAGCGTTACTAAAATGACCAAACATGTTTCAAATAAAGGAAAAGTTGGTGGTTACGAGTGGGATCTCACGATGCCAGGCAAAATGCAGTAAAAGTGGATAAAGGAAAGCAACTCTCACATAAGGGTAAACAAATAGTTTTTCAAGGAAATAAAATGAAATGAACAGTTTTATAGAAAACTTTAAAAACTGAGGAAAATGCAGAATTTGGGACTGGATGTTTTTGGAACAGGAGGAGCATGGAAGAATATTGGAAGGATTGGAAGGATTTTTAAATTGCTACCATAATTCTGGTTGGAAGTTTTGTATGCAGAAAAGGAGGTTTTGAGCACAATAAAATAAAGCTTTTTGTTGCACATATTTTATGCATATATTGGATATATTTAATGGTGTTTTATGCATGGATATGGTATAATCTTTAAATGTTTTAATTCATGTCTTTATTTCCTTAGACTCTCTCCATAACCAGGTTTTAGATTGTGTGTATGCAGGTCTGACCTGGTTGTGTTTTGTGTTCAGGATCTAACATTTTTCTATAGCATAGGCCAGTTTAGTTTGTAGTAGTTTCTCTTTGGTCATTTTCCATATTTTGGTCCATTTTCCAGATTGTTTTAATTTAATTTCTCTAACCCTGTCTTTTTCATTTTTTTAAAATTCTACAAATAAAATAAAATAAATTAAAATCCCAAAAATAGATGCACAAATTTAAATAATAAGCTTTAAAGTTTCATTTAAAGAAATTTCAATTTTATTTTGAAGCAAATTCAAAATTCAAAAAATTATATAAAGTTTGCATTAAAAAAAAAGGAATTTCCTAATTTCAAGTTTATCATGGTTTCACGTTTTAAAGGAGAATTGAATTTGAAGATTTGCAATTCTGTTCTCAAGCAATAAATTAACTTCTCTTTATGAAAAGTATAATTTTATTAAAGAGGGGTAATTTATATGGAATGTCAAAGGCTACTGTATTTCAAAGTTAGTCATGCAAATTTATTTTCTTTTTATGCTCAAAGTAAGCTAAAATGAATCCAATCATAATTTAAGATTCACATTTAGAGATAGATTTTAATCTTTTGTTTCATGCTCAAAGCAGGGTTTAAAGAAGATAAAACTTGTTTAAAATCTGCTTAACAAAAGAAGATAAAATCTATCTAAAATACTTCAAGATAAAATGAACTAAATCACTTTCATCATGGTCATATGAGGGCCAATCACATTTTATTTTCTTTTAAGTTTCATGAATAATTAATAGCACAGTGTAATAAATACCAACACATGCCCCTTGTTAACAGTTACTTGCAAATCACTAAGGTATTCTAGCACTAATACGACACATTTTCACAAGCATACATGCACACATTAAGTAAAAGGAACCTTGGAGAAATTTCTATTTCTTTGTAAGATAGGATTTTCTAATCAAAATCCTAACTGTGAGTGTGGTTTTGCAATTAGGTAAAATTACCACTCAATATTTTGGTGCTAGGAGGGCCTAAATTGATTTACTTTATTGCTACTTAAGTGCTAAATTGTTTATTGTTACTTGAAAGATTATTTGAAGGCATTGGTCTTGGCTAACAAGGTTTTTTTGACCACATTCATATGTAAAAAAAAAAAATCTCTAATTGATGATGCATTAATGCTAACATTTTGTAAATTGGATAATTTTCTTTAATGTCATGGTTTAATTGATGCATATATTTTGGTTGATATACATGATGATTTATGTGTGAGACATTTGATAATTGTTAGTCATTTCATGCTTCTTTGCAAGATAATTCTTTGACTAGCAAAATTGGTATTAAAGTTGCATTCTTTAAGGTCCACTAATGGCATTGTTTACTCCAACCAGGGTAGGAATTGTAGCTTGGATACATGATTATTATAACCATTTAAACATGCCTACCCATAAAATCCTTGAAGGTGTAGAACAATGTTTACCTCAGTTTAAGCATGATGTGGCCTCGATTGAGAAACAAATTCAGAGATACAAGGACATTTTAATTTATTTGTAAATTATGCATGGAGATGTTCCTTGTAGGTTGTTTTCATACACTTTGTATGAGGTTGTGTTTGATTGGTACATACACTTACCTTTAAGTTCTATCACTTCTTGGGGTCAACTAGAAGCAATGTTTATTAGCCATTTTGGAAAACTAGTTGACCCAGTTATGATACTAAATCAATTTATTTTTATCCATAAAGAGCCTAATGAATCCACAAGGGAGTTCAATGATAGGTTCTATAGGTTGTATACAAAAGTGGTTCCACATTACATCATTTCAGAAGAAATAGCCACTCAAGTATACCTGGAAGCCTTAGATCCTTTTACTTCTCAGTATCTAGGAAAATTTCTTGAAGAACCATCTTTTTCCAAAGCCTATAGTGAGGTAATAACAATAGAACAATGGTAGGATTTAAATGTTGTTGATGTGGGGAGATTATCATTACTTAACCCTAAGGTTCAAAATCAGATACCACAAATGAGTCAGGTTGATGTGCAACCTTCTCCCATGATGAACTATTGTCCAAGTGATGGGTATCCCAACCAATACCAACAACCCAATCTAGAATCCGTAAATCAAATGATGTCTAATGTAAGCAATAAATGGGATAAAGTTGACTATCTAGAGGTTAAAACTACCTTAGATATCATCCATAATGAGGTTTAGGTCTCAAGGCCAATATCAACCAAGGAGGATTATGGTGAACAAGCCCATCAAGATGTAGAGATTGACTCAATGTTGAAAATGTATGAGCCTTTAGAAATAAAAGGCTTAGAGTCATTATTCACAAAGGAGGATTGGGATAATCATAGAAAGAAAAATACAAGAATTTATCCCATTGAAGAAGCCCTTGACACACCAAAAGTGGGTGAAAGAGAATTGAAGGAGGAGTCAATAGATGAATCTGAAGAGTTGCTAGAAGACAGGATAGAGTTTCATCACTTATTTTTAGAAGACAATTATCATAATGATCAAGAAGGCCAATATGTTCCAAATGATGACCTAGGCTTAGAGTCATTATTTACAAAGGAGGATTGGGATAATCATAGAAAACTAAATGATCCACTTTTAGAAACAATTGAGCCCTCAAAAGTGGATGAAGGTGAGTTTGAAAAGTGATCTATTGTTGAATTTAAATATTGTGAAGAAGTGGTTTAAAATCACACCCTAGTTCTAGAAGATGATTATTTTTTGTGGAATAAATGGGAGTACTTTTCCACTCTTTCTAATGAAGCACTCACTTCACATGATATGCAGGATAAGTTGCAAATCCTAGTTCTACAACTTAAACGAAACATCACTCAATTACAAGAACAAATGCCTCAAGCTGCATATATTGATAATTCTACAAATCATCCTCATGAGACAAAGGTCAAAGATACTAAAAGTGATATTATTTTAGACAGTGGAGGGTTCCTAGACTGGACTAGTTTTGAAATGTATGACAACTCAAGATCTTACATAAATTTGGATGAGATTATTAAAATTGACGATAAAAACCTTCAACATCCTCAAAATAATGAATAGGAAGAATTTGAAGAAGAGTTTCTTGAAGAGCTTAAAATTTATGAGGAAGATGCAATATAATTGCATCCCATGGACTTAGAATGCCATTATTATAATTGTTGGAAAAGGTATGAAGAATCATTGGTTTCTCACACTCCTACTGATAAAATTTCTATTTTACTTGATATGTAGGATGCAAAAATTGCTCTCACATGATCTGGCAAAAATTGTACAATCAAAAAATAGTAATCCATTTGCAAAATTAGAGAAGATTCCAAGATTCAATAATTTTAAAGATGAGTTTATTGAACACCTTACTAAAATAGAAAAAGGAAGAAATGGTAAATGTTTCTTACAATTCATTTGTTTGGGTTAAGGAAGAGGTAAGGCCTTCTCTTTCATTCTTGACTACTGAAAATTTGGGTACAAATTCACATGATTGTCTTGGAGATTCAAATGAAGAAATACCATGGAGGGTTAACAAGTAATTAGAATCGACTCCTATTCATTCAAATAATAAAAATATTTTTTATTTGAAACAACTCAAGTAGTTGAGTAGGAATATGTGGTAGATAACACATCCTTTGACTAACAAGATTTATGGTTTGAAAAGGATGCGCATATTTTAATTGGGTGACTAACTTTGGTGTTTTTCATAAATAGGTAATGGAAAAAGAATAAGTGCTACATGATTATGATGATGAAGCCTATGAGGAAAAAGAAGGAATTACAACGACTCACCTAGTGTTGGTAAATGCTACTCATAGTGTGTTGATTAGGGATGACAAGGTAGAATATTCACCTTTGTTATTGGCTATGGAAATTCCAGGTAATGATTTGCATGATGTTCCTTTGGATGTCCATGCTATTGATGATGAAATGCCAAGTGTTATTAATGAAATATTGGTGCTAACTCCTAAATATGTTGTCATGTATAAAACAAAAGAAAACATGATTGGAGTTTTGAATCAAGTCCATCGATAATTAATTATTGAATCTAGGATATAAACTTATGTTGTCATCCTCATCTAGTAGATATCCTAGATGCTTGCAAATGGCTACATAAGTTTGATTGGCCTAAAATATTGGAAAATGGCTTGGATTTAAAATGATTAGAAATGGGCTCCTACTTGCAAGATCTTATATTAAAAAAAGAAAGCCTAATTCTAAATCATGATTTGAATTGTGAAATCTACATGTTAAGAAATAGACAAGAAAGAATTGAAAATCAATTATTGTCTTATCATTTTGATGAAATGAAACTCCATGGTATTACTAATGGAACTAGATTAAATTGGTGGGGTGAGAGAGGCAAAATGAGAGCTTTTGTATTGTGTGGCCTGATATTATTGTTGATGGATTTATGTAAAGATTGGCATGCATATCATGGTAGATTTATTTCAAGTTGTGGTAATCATGTTTGGGATCCAGGGAAATGATGGCCTAAGTTCTGCATAATCTTGTATATTATTGTATATAGCTTGGGTTTTCATGTTTTTATTTCAGTTTTATTGTTTTTGTGCTTTGTCCTTAATTTTTGGTTTGGCAAATTTTGTTTTGCTTTCTTGTTGATTTGCATTAGGTTAGGTTTTGGATTTATTTCCAAGTTTTGATTTACGAATTTTGCATTTTGGGCTGGTCCCTTTAGTTGAGGTATGGTTTGTGGTAGCTACTAATTTATGGTCGCTTGACTATTTTTTCTTTGTCATGAAGGATGAATTGCCTATCATGTGGATCAAAGAAAATGGGATGAAATTGTTTAGTAATCATTCCTAAATTTTAGGACTAATATAGTGAATTTTGGAATTATGAATCATTTTGCTAAAGCTACACATGAAAAATCATACTAAAGGGCATTCCTTGGAATCTTGAAGGATGAAGTCATTTTGATTTGTAAATTAAGGCAAAAATCCAACACGCTCCATCTCTAGCTTCAAATACTTTCTAACCCATGTGGTGCATAAAATTTTGCAAAGCCATTTAAAAAAAAATGCAAGCACAAGAAAACATGCTAAAATCATTCACCAGGTTTGGATAAACTCTACTGGAGCTATAGATGTTTGACTTGTAGTAGGGCTCTATCCAAAAAAATCTTGTTCAAGGAAAAAAAGAGGGCATTACAAAATATTGATTAAACACAAGGGTAATTTAGATAAACTCTACCTGGGCTTTAGATGCCTAACTGGAAGTAGGGTTCTATCTATAAAAAAAATCTTTTTGTGAGCAAAACTTGATAGCCTAATGCAAAACAGGTGATGGAATCCAAATGGTTTTCAAGAATGCAAAATGAAATCACTTTCACATGCACTAAGCTAAATCAAAAGGTTCAGGTGTTTTTATTTGAAGTTATCTAACCCCACTTTATATGAATATTGCTAGATAACGTATATTTCTCTAATATTTGGGTTTTTTTTGTTTCAAAGCTGGGTTATTCATCCAAAATACTCAGGAGCATTTTACAATAAAGTCACCATTTGTTGTGGCCATTGCACAACTTACCCCAAATTGGGGACCCACCTTAAAATTTTCGTATTTGGGAAGTTTTATTTTTTCTTTGTGAGTGATAATTTTCATAGGTCCTCTTTTTTTGTGGTTGCAGTATAGTTTGTTTATGGGTTATTGTCTCTTTTCAGTTTTGTTTAGAGTGTCTTAGGTTTAGATTAGGTTTATGATTTTTAGCTTCTTTTTTAGCTTGGGTGTTAGTTGGAGTTAGTTTCAAATGTTTTGGAATTAGATAATTCCAACATTTGAGATTTTAAATAAATAAATAAATAAGTAAATAAACATAATGAAGTGCCTATACATATACGTATATAGGATATAATAAATAAAAAAAAGATAAAGAAAAATAAAATTAAAACAATTTTTTTTTGTTTTATTCATAGTTGATTATGTAGGTTGATTTCTTTTGACTTTATTTATATTTACCTTATGTAAATTTTGGTGTTATTCATTATTTATTATTGAGGTTTAATTTGCATATATTTTTTTCATGACATGTTGGCAGCGACCACGTAGATTCCAAGGTTCTTCTTGAGAGGAGTTTCAGGCATGATGGACCTCGTAGACCGATGTGGCAATCGTGGGGTGTTGTGGATAGACATACGTCACCAAGACAATGTGGTCGGGTTCAAGCTAAATGAAATTAGGGACTATTCAATATTGTAGTAAAATGTAAACACAAGGATGAACCAAGCAACGTGGATGGATATATATGGATGATGAGTGGCTTTGATGTGGATGTGTAGATGGTCGAGGTTGACATGGTGTCGGGGTTTCATGTTGGACGGGTTTGTTGTAGGGTGACTTGGATAGTAAAAATAGACCTATCAGTGCATAGGATATGATGATACAACATAAATATAGAGAATGATATGGATTGACCAACATGGATCTCGGTGATTGTAGGCCCAAAAAGGCCACATCCTTATAAAATATTGAAAATGTTATCTAAGGTATGAAGTTTTGATTCTGCATAATTTTCAGTGCATTTTGGAGCGGATCCGCAATAGAGGTTTTCCCATCCACCAAACACTTAGTGTATTTTCCACTTGGAGAAATTACGCACAATTCATAATGTATTTGGTAGCGGATTGGCGATGCGTTATGATTTTGCAAAAATTGTGGGCAAAGATGACATCAACGCAAGGATAAGTGTGGAATAACAATTGCGCGTTTGTTTTGATATCTTTCAAGCGGCTAAGTTTCAAAGAGACAAATTTCAGTGATCTTATAGATTATTTTAATTTGGAATGGTGACAAAGAGGTGGAAATTTATATAAGAAGTGTGGATTGGCAACAAGGATGCATTTTGAACGGACTTCTTTCTGGATTGGAGACAAGGGTGTATTTTACACTAACTCTAGTACGAAATTGAGGAAAAACTATTTTACACTATGGTAGGTGTATATTGGAGATAAGGAAATATTTATGCTTACCCAAGTGTAGATTCTTGATTCCACAAAAGTTTTTAGCAAAAATTATGTCAGCAACTTTTGTAAATCATATTTTTGGTTGCTTCTAAGTTTCAAGAATAAAAAGGAAGATTGATGAGCGGATTTCATCCTGCTTAATTCTTGGTGTATTTTATACTGAATTAGTATTCTGTAGATTCAAATATAATAGGGTGATGTCATCAACTTAAAGAAGTGAAATGGTGCTTTGGTATTTCCCTGCCATTGTACAAAATATGTTCCAGATCAAATCGTAGTCGTGCGATGGGGAAGATCAATGGTTGAGAACTTGTTGATGATTTTAAATTATTTAAAGATTTTTTCTCATCGGATTTAGACTTGGTCAGTTGGGAGATTGGATGCCTAAGAATCAAAGGATTTCAAGAAACAAGAACCAGAAGCAGTTGTAGATCAAAAATGATGTGAGCTTCCAAGAAAAGTTCATATAGAATATGTAGTCTCTAATGGCCTGAACTCCAATTGGCATCAACCAACCAGTGCGTTACAAAAGCTCTAAGTTGTCATGGTGGTCTACTTGCAAAGGATTTCTTGGAGGTCAAACCAGTAAGAAAATACCAGCAAAAACTCTCTATTGAGCTGTTAAAAAGCAAATCTTTGTAATGTTCCTTATTATTCTTTAATTTTTAAACTATAAGTAAAGGTCGAACCCTCATTTTTTGAGGTCGAATCTAGTGTGTTTTCCTGCACTATTGTAATTTTTCCTATGAGCTAATGAAAGGAGCATTACATTGATATTTACCTTAAATTTGTATCTTCATTATCTCATATCGGAGGTTCAAAATCTGGAGTTGCATTTTTGTCAATATTCAAATGGTTAGTTTTTGCCAGTTTATTGGATTACTAACTGCTAGGGTAATTGAAATATGCTTCTAATTAGATCTATATTGGTAGAGAGTGCATTTTTGTAAAATATGAGTGTTGATTAATTATGTTATTTGGATTATCATTGTTTGGATATTGAAATTGTTGTCTTCAAATATTTCTTTGTTTTGCTTTAATACATGAAGGTTCATTTGATTTGAGATAATGTTGATTTGAAGTAATGAGTACCTTGAGATAATTTATGAGAGATTTTTTATAAAGTGACATTATTTTTAGCCTATCCATCCATTGTTGTTCACATTTTCTAACCCTAATCTCTTTCTTAACCTTAATATCCAAAACTCTAAGTGAGCATAATTGTGTCAACACCCTGTTTAAGTTGACAAGGAACCAGCCTACTCTGGAGGTTGGATTTGAACCCATATTTTGGTCCATCCAATGTTGAGTGTTGAGCTGTAGCTATCGGGTGCATGCCTAGACAAAAATTAGGAAGATAGACAGTCGCAATATTGAGTAAACTTGATACAATTTAGTGCCCAATAATTTTTGGCACGTCCGGTGGGACCAGTTCACAAGGAACACAAAAATCCATCATATGATTTATATTTTATCTCTACCCAAAGGAAAATATATTTGGTGATTTATCTTGACCTTGTTAAGCGAAAAACAACAAATTTACCTAGTGACTCCCTAGTATTTAAACCCAAAAAAGTTTCACCCCTGTAGACCAGTGTCCTTTCATGTATACCAGATATTTAAAAAGGAATAACCCCAACTCATATTTCCATTGTGAGCTACCTTATAGATGTTCTAATGTTATCAGAAGTTTGAATCAATATTTCCTCTCATAAGAAGAGCTTCCTGAGGAGAATACTATAGTTAATCCAACAACCCCTCCAACAAGACATATACCTAGAAATATAGTAGGTAATGTAGCCCAAAATTAGGGAAATGTGGTCCCTAATCATCCATTACAAAAATACCCCAACTAGAACACAACTAGTCCCATTAGGTTAGCCCATATGAATACCATTCCCCAGGCTATATCCAAAGCTATTCCTACTTATGATGGATCTGGAAAGACAGTATATGAGCACTGTCAAGATATTTTGAACTTGGAAGCAATCCACAACATAAAAGAGGAGGATATTATTGTAAGAATTCTAGCCCTATCCTTCAGAGGAAGGATTTTACATTGGTTTAGAACTCTGAAAGATAATACCATCACTTAATGGTAAGCATTGGCTGAGCCTTTTGTGGAAGAATTTAATGAATCTGCTGATCCTTTCTCCCTACTTAACCAGTATACATCCATGCATAAATGTCAGCAAGAGACTATCTCATATTTCAATTTGAGGTTTAGCAGAACATGGAAAGGAATTCCCCTGTAGCTAGACCAACTACATGCTTGACCTATATGTATTACATAAGATATCTTGGATAATATCTAGGCTTGCAAACCCAACAATATAAGGTGGAAACTTTTCCATAATTTTATAATGTAGTAGTTCATGTAGAGAACATCTTAATTAATGTGGGGAGGTCACCTCTCAAAATTGTGCTAACTTACGGTTCTAGAAAACACTAATGGCCAAAGCCAATATACAAAATCATATTACATGGATCCCATTTTCTTATCATCCCCATCTTCGCAAATGAATCTTATCCCTCAGTTGAAAGCATTATCTGCTACAATTCCTTTCCCTCCCATTTCTTCTGAATCATCTCAAGAGTTTTCTATTATTCTTGATATACAAAATACTCTAAAAACTTTGAGTAATAGAATGAATTCAATGGAAAAGAAATATTAGGAAAGGTTACAACAAAGGATATTTCCATATGTGAACAAAGATCAAAGACCTGGTCCTAGTAACAACATATGAAGATTCAGAGTGTTCTTCAAAGACAAGTCTGGTTAATGTCTGGTGTTTGGTATGTAATGACCCTCATGATTCACAGTCTTGTATCATGTACCAACATCATGTTCAACAAGCTATGGATCAAGTTGAGAGGAATCAAAATGGAAGAGTAAATATGTTATGGAAACCTGACCAAATCATGGTTGGAAAAGAGTTGGATGAGGATTACCCAATTGTTATTATGCTAAGGTTTGGAAAGAAAACCTTGCAAGTAGATCCCCAAAATATGGGATAATTCCAAGTTCCTTCTTAGAAAATAAATGACCCACTTCCCCAAATCAGTGATACTTTTCCTATTTTCTAGGCTAAATGGAAAGAGAAGATAAACAATCTCCCCAAGATATTCAAGAGAGAAATTGAAGGAGATCGAACGAAGTCTAAATATGAGGCTCAAGAAAGGCTTAGATTCCCCTCTATTTCCAAAAGGTAAAGAATAGAAGCCACTCAGCAGTATAAAATAAAATATGATGAGACAAAAAGAAGATCTGAAAGACCTACCCTAGCTAATTCTGAGTATAATATTGTTGAAGAGGTGAAAAATATTCCATAAAAAGCCAGTTTATATGATACTCTTTTCATTCCTGGCCATATAGACCTACTTAAGGCTTCTCTCAACAAGTACTCGCAGGATAACTAGACCACCACAATCCTTAGTATACCCTTAGAGAAGAAAGAAATATCCCATGCGGTTTTGAATAATAAAGACCATCCTTTCTACATCTCTCTAAGAATGAAAGGCTGGGTAGTCCCGAATTGTATGATAGATTTAGGAGCATCAACTACAGTCATGCCTAAGGCAGTCTGTGAAGAGATGGGTATGGAGTATACCTGATCTTATCTTGGAGTGTTACAATTAGATGGTACACATGTTAAGATAGTGGGAGTCATAAAGTATGTTTTAATAAGGCTACATAAATCCCCTAAGGTGACAATAGTACAAGAAATAGTAGTAGTTGACCTAGAGATCTACTTTGGTTTATGCCTCTCAAGAGAGTTCACTATAAAATTAGGTGGATGCATGTACATGGATTATTCCAGCATGATCATTCCAATCAAAGGGAAGAGAATAAGGATAACACCTAAAAATCCAGTGTCCTATCATATTGAAAATATAGGGGAGGACATGTGCAACCTTACTCCCATAGAGGATTTTGAGCTAGTTGAATATTTTGAGTTGGATATTGAGGATGAGTTGCCTTTTTGAGAGGATTATAGTCAGTTTGGAACTGGTATGGGGACATATAGTATTTTAGATGAATTAGAGAATAATATCCCTACTATATCCAATAAGTATCTAAGGGAAAATAAAACATAGATCATGCACTTTGATGGTGCTAAATGCAAAAATGGTGCAAAAGTTGGTGTGGTACTACAGTACCAATCAGAAGGGACAAAGAGTTTTTCCTACAGACTAACATGGTCATGTACAAATAATATTGTAGAATATTATGCCCTATGCCTCAGAATGATATAGGCAGAAAGCATGGTCATTAATATTCTAAACATATATGGTGAATTTGAGTTGATCGTCCATCAGGTAAGAAAGAGGTGCAGCTTGCCCCCTCGATCAGGGTTGGTGGGTGATCTATACAAGGTCACCCATCGGTTGCTGCTCCAGTATCCTGATAATCTATGTGGGCTATCAGCGCCCTCCTTAATGGGTCGATCGCTGCTCCTACGGCCTGACAGTTTGTGCAGGCTATTAGGTGGACCTCCTACCTTGAGGTGGCTTAATCAAGTCTGATATCAATATGTTGTCAGATCTATGGAGCTACGGGCCATATTTCATCCACCAGATGTAGTTAGTGAGAATTTTTGCTCCCACTAGTCAAGTCAACCCAAAATTCATGTATATTTTAGAATATTGTGCCTCAGGAACCATACTGAGTAACCAGAGAGGTGTTGTCTCGAGAAGCAGGTTTGTCCAAGGGATCCTGCTCCTCAAGAATTGAGCCCCTTGGTCCAACTGGAATAAGAGGATCTCCTCTTGCATTATCTAGTAATTGCCTCCATAGCTCTAGAGTGCCTAATCAGCCTTATCCAGTGCCAAAGGGTGGCCAGGTGAGTTCGTCAATCGCTCTGATACCATGAAAGTAGGGAGCAAAACATCAGATAATATTATTGATATGCAAAATATATATAGGACAAAGGTAAGAGTAACGTAATCAAATTGACTACGTAGACTAACCACTAACTTGTCATCCAAAATATCAACCGACCAAACAAATTTCAGTAAACCAAAGAACTAACCTAGGTAACTAGTAAAAGTAAATACTAGTGGTAAAAAGTAACAAGCTACTTTTTACCATGCAGTAAAATAAATTCTACCTAGTGTAGGAAATAGTTAAATATCTCAAATGATGGAATATTATTCTAATAAGTAGTAGATACAATGTAGATCAATTTTTTTTAAATGAAGAGGTTGTGACCTCCATTGGAGAGCATTGTATATTTTTGTGAGCTTTATTGTATGAGTATTTCTTGATTGTTGTAACAAGTTTTCTATCATATTTTCATGCATATTAGTTAACCATTATCATAGTTATAACATTGCATGCACTTATTTCCATACTTTTGGTTGCATTTCCTTTATGTTTAAAGCTTCAAAAGCTAACAATGGTGTTAAAGCCATGGTATATCAATAGGAAATAGTGAGAGCCATAAGAGCGATTTAGAGGATATTGTAAATCTCATTTTTAGATTTTTAAAATTTATTATTTTCTAGATTTGTTTCACAGAGTTGTAGAAAAACTTGTGAAGACTAGAACTCGGCATTGAATCCACTAGATTGGCAATCCAACTAGTGAAGATTATTTTCTATAGATTTATAGAAATTTCTATTATCATTGCCTAATACTTTGTTGCAAAAAAAAAGAGATTCAAATAAGAGTTGGAAAGCTTCCTACAAGAGCTAGTAATAATATAATATTTGAGTCAATCTGATACCTTAAGCAACAAGTTGGAGATTGAATATTTGGAGGTCTAAGGAGAAAGATCCCATTGAAATATTTACAGATTTAAGACTCCAAGTTGAAGAATGAGGAGAGATATAGTGGTCAAGGAAGCCACATTGAATATTGTAAATCTAGGAAGGAGATCCTAGAAAGAATACCCCATTAAAGGAAGAAGAGACTCAAGGAGAAGAGTCCTAGTGAATATTGGAGATTGGTGATCTCCATTGAAGATTGAAAACTTTATATTAAAGAAGAGGTCCATAGGAAGCCCTATTGAAAAACTTCCATAGTGGAAGATTAAGGATAGATAAGGACTAACAAAAATTCTTGCTGCAAATTTTAGTAGTAGTGGATTTAGGAGATCCAAGGAGGATATATCATTGTAAAACTACCATAATTGAATATTGAAGAGATCAAGGAAGGTCTCATTGAAGTTTTTTTGAGAAACTATAATATTGAAGGCCCTAGGAGAGGTCTCAAGGAGAAACAAGGAGAAGGCTTGGTGAGCCTCATTAAAATAATTTCTAGAAGAACTTATTGGAGAAATTTACTACCAAGGAGAAGCTCTTGATAATAAATGAGTTAGGAGAATTGTTGCCATCCAAAAACAAGCCCAAAGAAGAAGGATTTGGAAAGAAGTTTGTCAAATTTTGGATTAGTTTAGAGATATCAAGACTTTTAGAACATTGATAATAAGGCCATTAGATAAGCCAAGATTGAAGACATATTTTGTCAAGGAGAAAGGAGTAAGAAACTACCAAACCTAAGAGGTTTGAATATTGCCTTTGGAGGATTAGAAGGCTTACTTGGAAAAGAAGATTTGTTGATTTCTACAGCAAATTATTGAAGGGTTCTTGAGGAATATCTCAGCTATGATTTGGAGGAATTTCCTACCAAATTTTTGGGATTCAAGGACAGTGATTCAGTGAAATTTTTGACTGCTTTACAATCTAAAATTTTTCAGAATTGAGGATAGCAATAAAGCAGCAATTTGGGCAGCATTAGTAGCTGCTAAAGTTCAGATTTTAGAGGTACATCCATAAGGATTATTGGATCCACCAAATCATAATTTTAGGCAGCAAATTAGTGGAGTGTTAAAGTTGTAAATAGGTGAGCCAAAGAGTTGTTTTTAGACAGCCTAGAAGAGCTACAATATCATCTACAAAAGGCATCAATTTAGGTGACTTAAATTACCACCATCATCATTATCATCTATAGAGGTGAAAAGGTATGCAACAAAGGTGCAAAAAGTTCTTGAGTTGAGCTTTTATATTTGGTTTCTTTTAAGCACCAATTTCAATATTTAAAGGTTGCATAAATAGTTTTTAAACTAGAAGTCTTCAAGGTAGTGTGAAAGTTATAAACTTCAAGGTTCAACTTGCACAAAAGAATAGAAGTTAGATATATTTCGAGATAAATAAAAATATTAACATTCTATTGATCATTCTAAGCAAAAGAAGACTCTACGTATTTGTACACACTATAGTGCAAAAATATATTGAAAATTTTGGATTATTGAGTGCAAAAGTAACCAAGCAAGAAATATATTGCCAAGGATTTGAAGGTAATATTGACATCAATCTATATCAGCCTACAAAGGAAGTTGAAGCCTGCATTTTGAGAAGTCAAGAGGCTTGGTTTAAGAGCACAGGGGGCAAACGTCTACATCATCCTATTCTATGTTTGCATAGCATAGTATTGGAGCCATTCAAAGGAGCTCTAAATAGTGGTGTATATCCAATAAAAAGGGAAGATATCTCAAGCATCATCTATCTGCCTATCTTTCTAAGAAAATCAAGAAGATAAGTCATTAACATAAAGGGGAAATAATATATATTTTTTAGACTTGTATAATATGTACCATCCAAGGATCATTGAGAAAAAGGTAGAAGAAGCTATTAGTTATACTAGGGATGTCCAACATTATAAGGTACAATTTGATATCCTTTTGTGAAGGCAAAGCAAGGTACCTTACATATTCTATAGCCTTTTATGAAGGTATCAAAGTGAAAATCGGTAACATCTACCTCCAAGAAATAAAAATAGGATAGCATAACCAATGTAGGGTATGTTCTATGTAAAATAAGTGATGATAGTAGTATCATCGCTAGCTAGAGTGAAGTATTCTTCTAATCCACACACTTGCACAAAATCAAGTATTGCATTTGGCTAATACATACATCATGGAAGCCATTATAATTGGTAAAGAAAACTCAGGCAGTTGTACCAACTAAATAGGGAGGAGACACATCAGATATGAAATGCACATCCTTCAAAGTTTGACTCAGATTCAAGGAGTTACCCATTATTGAAGCCATTGTGTACACCCAGTTGGTATTCTTAAAGAAGCGTTGGAAGATAACCATATCTTCCAAAGAAGCATTGAGAGAATCAACATCATTTCTCTCAAGTAAAGCGGTTGGAAATATCGAGTGTTGAAATGTTGGAATAGCATCATAGTCTATAGAGAATGAGTGTTAAGCAAGCAAGATAAAGCATTTGTATAGCCCAAGGGAGCTAGGGCAAAGTAGTGAAGATATTGCACCATGTGGAAGAAGGCATCTCAGGCATACTATAGATAGGCACTACTGCATCAAAGGTATCTCAAACGTACAACATTAGAAGTATACCTGAATGAAGCATCATTATTATAATACCCTTGTAAGAAGTGTTAGGTCAGAGGCATTAAATGTAACAGTAAAACCATTTAGTGCCACTTGTTATTTGACGTTAGGAATGTGCAGTATAATCCCTTGAAAGGAGTTAGTAAAATCAAGTGTCACTTGGCACCATCATTCCTAGATCATGCTCTAATCCTGTAGAGAGCACACTTTAAAAGGAAGTGTGGGAGCAGCACTCAAATATGACTTTAACTCGAAGATAGTTTGAAGCAAAACTAAGGTAGCATTAAAGACATCCATTCAAAGATAAAAGAGCAAATCTAAAGCAGAATTAGCAAGTTGATAATACAAAAATATTGAGGAGTTATAAATCACTCTAAATTCACCTATTGAAGAGGAAGAGCATAGGCAAAAATAACAAGGTTGAATGCCAAGCTCACCAATAGATTTGAAGTGCATAAATCGACACTAAATATGTCAAATAGGAGTACGTATGTCGACTAAAGAAGAGAACATAGAGCCACAAAGTGAACATTGGTAAAGGCATGCAATTTGATGATAGAGAATGAAGGGAAAGTCTACCCAACATCTCAAAGTTGGTAAGGAATCAATTATCACCAATTTACAAAGTTTTATTTGATCACATAGAAATTTCAAGACTAACATCAGTATTGGAAAGGTAAGAGTTATATTGAAAGGTTTATTAAAGTTGAAATCAGCTAAACCTTATAATCTAGAGAAATTAAAAGATAGGAGTAATAAGGTGTAAATCTCTAGAAAAGCATTTTGATTATCTTGAGAAGGAAGTAGAAAATAGAAGCATTAAAATCTTTATTATTATTGCTTCCATTATTTGCAAACTTTAGTTCAAGGAGTTATAAGGATAGTAAAATCTGATTTGCAAATATATAACCTTTCTAAAAAATTCTAACTAGGGAGATAGAAGGAATCCTACTCAGATTAAAATCATAGAAATTTAGAAACTACATTATACAAAGATAGAGGTAAGTCAAACTCTAGATTCATTTAAAAGTTGGAAGATTGACATTATTAGTCTCATACTCAAGTTGAAGAGACATAGAAAATCCAACTTGATTGAGAGTTTCATTAATTAAAAATTACATCATTTATAATCCTTATATAAGAAGATGTAAATAGTTGATTAAAGTGATAAAAAATAAATATTAGTCTAAGTGTTTCATCACCTTACTAGGGAGATAAAAGGAATTCAACTTAAATCTAATATAGAAAGCTTAGCACACTATCAAGTTCATTATTAAGTCCAAAAGATATTTTTACAAAAATTGAAAATTGGATAAGTCTTCCTAATATTGATTCCACAAATGAAAAGATATTAATTGGTCATATTATCAAATACTAGGGAGTCATAAGGTTGGAAACTTCCAAGGTTATAAACTTGAATATTCTTCAGAGACAAAATAAATTCCAATTAAAGTTTGGTCATATTGATAAAAGAAATACTATAATTTTTGAGAATATGGATAGATTGGCAAAAGGGACATTTCATCACAATACTCACTATAAAAGGACTCAATATTAGAATCCATCCAATATACCATATCAAAGATGCAAAATCACTTCAAACCAAAACAATTTCACAAGTCAAAATGAAAAGGATATTTGGTATATTGATTCTAGTGCAAGTCATCATATGATAGGAAACTTACAATGGTTTGATTGCCTTTAAGTCACTAACAATTACAGATTTAAAATTGCAAATGGTAAAATATATCATATACATGGATATGGTTGTGTAACTCGTAGTAAATCATTTCCAAAAAAAATTCTACATAATGTAATGTATGTTCTTGGATTATCATCTAATCTTATTTCAATAGCAAAGCTAGTAGAGAGAAAAAGGATAATTGATTTTAAACACACAAATGGAATCAATAGGTGTCTCATCATGAATCAAGATGAGATAGAAGCCATTGGATCAATCCACATAAACATATATGCACTAGATACAATTGGAACCTCACAAGAAGTTGTATTCCAAAATAATACTAATATATTTTCTGAGAAATAGATTGTAGAAAATGAAGAACCAACATATCATAAAGACAAACAAAGAACTAGAAGATTCAAAATCAGGAGGATGAGAGGTCAACAAAACTACACATTACTTGGTCATCTACAAACTAAATAATAATAAGAATGACCTAATCAATATAAAGACTATCTGAAAGATGAAGATACATATTGAAGACTAAAGTCTTCAAAAACCAAACTGACGGGGACCAAAAAATCACACAGTCAAAATATCCATGCTTTTCATTAAGATCTTCGGAAAATTATACACACATCAAAATAAAACAGCCCGTAGGCTTTACAAAGACCAATCTCGGCTTCGGTCTCTCTAACTGTACTACTTCTCGTTCTCCTAGTCCACCCCCTCCAGAATACATTCAAAACAAGTTTTTAACGAGGTCTCGGTCCTCTAGGCAATTAATGGCCCCCGCCTAACAAAAAATTTGAATTTGATTTTCCCCCTCGATCAAGATTTCAAATTCGTCTGCCATAAATGGGCAACTGCCCGATCTGCACTGTTGTCTCATCCCATACTGTCTATGGTCTGCAACTGTCACTTTGTCAGAATACGTCCTTGCGATGGTTATTCCTATTTAATACACGCGGCTGTCATCTTCATTTTAAGATACGTGGCCTTCATCTTTGTTTTGATACACGTAGCTGACCGCGTGTTTAATTTGGCTTCACCTTCTTCTTGTTGCAATATCTTTCATACACGTACCCCTCACAACTACCTTGATACACGTGGTTGTCCACGTGTCAAATTTGGCCTTGCCTGGCCGTCCGCTGGTTCTCTTTCGGCTATGCCTTCACCTGGCCGCGATATCGCGACAGGTCGCAAAATCGTGACATGTCACGATATCACGACCAAAAGCGCCTTCCTAATGTCACAGCACTTTGGTGTCACGATTTCGCAACCCTCGCTGCCCTTCCATTTCCAAAGTCCCTTGGTCGTGACCCCCTCCCCCTTTGTCTTTTCTTTGCTCCCTGCTTTGCCTTATTTGCTCTGCCATGTGGCAGCTTCCCACTGGTCGCGATATCACGACAGGTCACGATATTGTGACGGGACTTCTCCTCTCGCCTTTGCTTCGAATATTGTCGCGATATCGCGATGAAAATCGGCCCAAGTCTTGCCAACGCCTTTTGAGGTCACGATTTCGCGACCCCTCCCCATGCTTTGCGAAACTTCCCCCCTTTGCTCTACAAAACTTCTCCTTGGAAAAAACTGAAAATAAATCAAATGCAAAGTACTTAGAAACTTTTAGGAAAATTTTTGGTAGATGCAAGATTGCTTTACTGTCATCGGATGCTCCTGCATCAGACACCCCGGGTAAAAAGGAGAAGTGATCTTCACTTCTATGTTGTTCGGTCCGCGTCCTTTGTAATATCTCCGAACACTCATCAACCTTTACAACCTGTTCCAATCCCATTTCCTGGCAAGAAAATTTTTTGCCCTCTACCAGACAAATTTTGGCATTGCTGCACACCTTCTCATCCACTGTCTGCAATGGCTTCAACTTGTGCCACACTCCATCTTTCATCAAGGAGTACGTATTTGCATGACCATCATGCACTGCACTCTGATCAAACTGCCATGGCCTTCCCAACAAAGAAATGGCAATCATCCATGGGGAAAACATCACACAAGACCTCATCCTAGTATCTCCCAATCTGGAACGTGACTAAACATTGTTCACGGACCCATGCTCTGTGGTCCTTCCGCAACCATGCAATCTGGTATGGATGTGAGTGTCTCCTTCTCTCCAACTGTAACTTAGCAACCATCTCCTCGGAGACTAAGTTAGTTGTACTCCCATTGTCTATAATAACATTACAAACTTTGCCTGCACTTTTACACCATGTGTGGAACAGGATTCTCCTCTGCTCAGGTTTGTCTTCATCAATCAACATGGTCCTCCTCACGATCATGGCTTCTCCCTCCTCAGCTTCTTCAGAATGTTCTGATTCATCATATTTCGCTGCCACAGCAACTCTGGCAGGACCCACTTGTTTTTTGTTCACTCTCTCGGGGTGCTGGGGACACTCATATGCCTGATGCCCCTCTTCTCCATAGTGGAAACATGTTCCTTGAAACACTCCTCTTCCATACCCGCGTCCAGATCTACCTCTTCCTCTTGGATAGCCATTTTTCTGAACTTGCGATTTGGGTTCTTCATCTTCTTTCTGATTTCGGCTGCTGCTAACCTCTTCTTTCTTCTCTTCCTTTCCTTCCTCTTTTCTTCCACCGGTCTTTCCTCCAGGCCCTCTTCCTTTTTGCTTGCTCTCAAACCTTCTGTTCAGTTTTTCTTCAACCTTCAGAGCAAACTGGTAAGCATCTTCAATGGTGCTCACCCGCACTAAGCTCAACTCTTCCTGGACACTGGGTCTCAACCCATTAATATAATGGGCCACCTTTTCCTTGCTTGCTTCTAAATGGCCGGTTCTGATGGAGATTTTATAAAATTCCTCCATATATTCTTGGACAGTTTTATTCATCTGTCTCAAACCCTACATTTTTCGTAGCAGATCCAACTCGTAATCTGTCGAAATAAACTGTCTTTTTAATTTTTCAACCATCCGTTCCCATCTTGTTATCCGTTCTTTTCCTCTTCTGTTTCGTTCTAGCTATATCCCCTTCCACCATATGTTGGCATGACCTTTTAATTTGGTTTTGGCAAATCTGACCCGATTAGGGTCTTCAACCTCCTCATATTCAAAATATTCTTCTAAGTCATTTATCCAATCAATCACCTCTTCTGGATTTAGGTTTCTCGAGTATGTAGAAACCTTCCATCTTTGGTCTGCTTCCCAATCCGGGAGATGGCTTTGTACAATCCGGCTTGTGCCGGATCCACAGCTCTCTTCTTCTTCCTCAAACCGGTCTTCTTCTTCAACTTCATCTTCACTTCCCTCATCCCTTTCGGGCTCGTGCCTTCTACGTAGCTCTTCTTGTAGGGCTTGAACTTGTCTCTGCAAGGCTCGAAAGTCTTCGATCGGCACCACATTTCCTACTCCACCACGGTTTCTTCGTGGAGGCATATTTCTTTCTTTCCCTTCAAATCCTTCCACAGATCCTGGTGTGACTGCCTCTCGTCCGACGATCTGTCACACACTTAGGAACTCTTGCTCTGATACCACTGACGGGGACCGAGAAATCACACAGTCAAAATATTCATGCTTTTCATTAAGATCTTCAAAAAATTATACACACATCAAAATAAAATAGCCCGTAGGCTTTACAAAGACCAATCTCGGCTTCGGTCTCTCTAACTGTACTACTTCCCGTTATCCCGGTCCACCCCCTCCAAAATACATTCAAAATGAGTTTTTAACGAGGTCCTGGTCCTCTAGGCAATTAATGCCCCCCCACCTAACAAAAAATTTGAATTCAATTTTCCCCCTCGATCGAGATTTCAAATTCATCTGCCATAAATGGGCAACTGCCCGATCTGCACTACTGTCTCATCCCATACTGTCTATGGTCTGCAACTGTCACTTTGTCAGAATACGTCCTTGCGATGGTTATTCCTGTTTAATACACGTGGCTGTCATCTTCAATTTAAGATACGTAGCCTTCATCTTTGTTTTGATACACGTAGCTGACCGCGTGTTTAATTCGGCTTCACCTTCTTCTTGTTGCAATATCTTTCATACACGTGCCCCTAACAACTGCCTTGATACATGTGGCTGTCCACGTGTCAAATTTGGCCTTGCCTGGCCGTCTGCTGGTTCTCTTTTGGCTGTGCCTTCACCTGGCCGCGATATCGCGATAGGTCACGAAATCGCGACATGTTGCAATATCGCAACCAAAAGCGCCTTCCTAATGTCTTAGCACTTTGGGGTCGCGATTTTGCGACATGTCACGAAATCGTGACATGTCGTGATTTCGCGACCCCCACTGCCCTTCCCTTACCGAAGGCCCTTGGGGTCACGATTTTGTGACCCCCTCCCCCTTTGTCTTTTCTTTGTTCCCTGGTTTTCCTTATTTGCTCTGCCACATGGCAGCTTCCCACTGGTCGCGATATCGCGACGAGACTTCTCCTCTCGCCTTTGCTTTGAATATTGTCATGATATCGTGATAATATTTGAAGCAAAGGCGAGAGGAGAAGTCCCGTCGCGATATCACGACGGGTCGCGATATCGCGACCTATCGCGATATCGCGACCAGTGGGAAGCTGCCACATGGCAGAGCAAATAAGGCAAAGCGGGGAGCAAAGAAAAGACAAAGGGGGAGGGGGTCATGAAATCGTGACCCCAAGGGACTTCGACAAGGGAAGGGCAGCGGGGGTCACGAAATCATGACCCCAAAGTGCTGAGACATTAGGAAGGCGCTTTTGGTCACGATATTGCGACATGTCACGATTTCGTGACCTGTCGCGATATCGCGGCCAGGTGAAGGAGCAGCCGAAAGAGAACCAGTGGATGGCCAGGCAAGGCCAAATTTGACACGTGGATAGCCACGTGTATCAAGGCAGTTGTGAGGGGCATGTGTATGAAAGATATTGCAACAAGAAGAAGGTGAAGATGAATTAAACACACGGTCAGCTACGTGTATCAAAACAAAGATGAAGGCTACGTATCTTAAATTGAATATGACAGTCACATGTATTAAATAGGAATAACCATCGCAAGGATGTATTCTGACAAAGTGACAGTTGCAGACCATAGATAGTATGGGATGATACAGCAGTGCAGATCGGGCAGTTGCCCATTTATGGCAGACGAATTTGAAATCTTGGTCGAGGGGGAAAATCGAATTCAAATTTTTTGTTAGGCGGGGGGCATTAATTGCCTAGAGGACCAGGACCTCGTTAAAAACTCATTTTGAATGTATTCTGGAGGGGGTGGACCGGCAGAATGGGAAGTAGTACAGTTAGAGAGACCGAAGCCGAGATTGGTCTTTGTAAAGCGTGTGGGTTGTTTTATTTTGATGTGTGTATAATTTTTCAAAGATCTTAATGAAAAGCATGGATATTTTGACTGTGTGATTTTTCGGTCCCCGTCACAAACAATATAAGATAGTGGGTTTTTGGAATATATTACATTATTTGGTTCCCAAAAATGTATCATCATGGGTACATATTTATATTAGGAGTATATTAAGACTTAAGTACTTTATTAAAGCAATATAATAAATGCACAAGTGTTAGAATATACAATGATGTAAATGTGCATGTAGTCCACATGTACATAAGTCCTTAGAATAGAATAATGAGGTGTCACAGGTATATTGAAGGCAAATCATTGCATCTCATTATAAATATGCCTTCATAGCATAGAAATGTGAGAGGATTTTGGAGTGCATAGGTTGAGTAGTAGTAGATACAATGTAGATCCATTTTTGTAAAATGGAGAGGTTGTAACTTCTATTGAAGAGCATTGTATATATTCGTGAGCTTTCTCATATGAGCATTTCTTGAGTGTTGTAACAAGTTTTCTATCGTATTTTCATGCATATTAGTTAGCCATTATCATAGTTATAACATTGTATGTTTATTTCCATACTTGTGGTTGTATTTACTTTGAGTTTAAAGCTTCAAAATATAACACTACAGCCAAAAGAATATCATAATTATGGAGAGGATATAAAAGAGCTTTGTTTGCATAGAAGATAGTATAACTATAATGTGATTTAATTTTTTTAAAACCAAGGAAATGCTAACCAAATTGCAATAATTTATCTCCACTTGCAATTATGAGGACTATGTGTTGTATAGTAAAGAGAAGAAAGGTCATTGAATAAAATTATTATATATTCTAAGGTAAACTCGACCGGTTGTGATACTTATACAAGACTTCTTAATATGTTTTGTTTATATCAATGCATGGTCATTTGCAAACGAGGAGTCCGAATAGAATTTGGTATTATAGGATTCTTTTCCTAAATTGTAATGCATTATATTGCTTGAGAAACCATGCTAATGAATGAGACGTGTAGCCACTATGTCAAAGAGATTAAATAGGTTTCTATGTATTTTATCTTTACTCTTTGCTTAGAAGGGAACTATGACATTATCTATATACCAAACTTAATGATGTTTGAAAAGGCATTTCCATTTATGTCATTGGTATGGTCTAATAATATTAAATATTTTGGGATGTTGAGTTGATAATGATTGCATTAATATTGTAGCAATGGATTCTTAAAAAGGGACCATTGCATTATATCATAGGTATTATGTTTGGAATAATATTCTGCAAATATTGTTGTTATAACTAATATTTATTGGATTCTGAAGTTAGAATTAGAGCTCTTTCTAGAATATTTTTAGTGTTAATCTGCAGTGAGTTCTTTCATAGTCTTTGTTGTTTAGTTGTTTTAACAATGAAAGAATTTGGAGAGGTTTAGTTACTCTCTTCCTTATTTCCTTTGTATTGGAATGTTGAAGAGGATTATGGGGTCTTCTTAGAAATCTTCAAAAATAATGCCAAAGATAGTGGTTGATGTATTGAAGGTAGTGGGTCATTATATTTTATGAATTGATGGACTAATTTATAAAGTAATGACATATAAAATAGATTTATATGTTGGATGAGAAAGAATGTGGAATATCTTTGACATTATTTATGTATCCAAGTGGTGAGCATGACTTGAAGGACTAAACCATGTTGTATTAGCATAAGAACTATGATATTTCTTATGTTGTTAATTTGTTGTCAAAGATATTGTGGTATATCCGTGATCTAATGTAATAAACCAAACATTTTATGAAATAAAAGATGAAATTATTTAAGTCCCATGAGGGTTGCGAAGATAAATGAAATTTTATGAGAACATGTGTGATGTCCAAATATTTTCAATGGCATTATGATTGTGATGTAATGAAATTTTTATGCTTTCTATTCAAAAGATAATTTCTTAATGGTTTTGTAATTCCATAGTTACGCATTGAATACTTTTCATTAACATCGTGGAATGTCTATATGGGATGTTAATAGACCATAATATTGTATTTGAAATAATTTGGCCTATGACATATATTCTAAGAGTGGAACTTATAAATTAATTCTTTTAAGAGGGCAATAATGTGCTCTTATGTTGTTGGTTCACTTAAGGTAAACCCATTCTAACCTAAGATACTACATCAATAGTAGTAGTAAAGAGTATTGAATAAACATGGCTTGATACAGTAGGACTGATATGTTATGCAATAAGGCTAAATCTTGGTGGTATGGTAAGAAACCTAATATATTGTTCTCATTGATTTATATTAAGCAAGACTTAATAGGAGTGACTAGCTCATCCTGGAGATGATATGGATAGTTTGCTCTGAAGTACACATACATAAATGGAATTATGTATGGTGTAGATATTGGCATGGCCCTTTCGATTGATTTAAGGGAATAAGCTAGCTCATGGGATGGATGAGAACGATAGCTTAGTCTTGTAAGTTACCTAGTACACTTATATAGATAGATGTATGTTTGTTGTAGGGATGGATAAATTTGAATATGAAAACCATGGAACGATAGGAACACCATGGAATTATAGGAAATTTCTAGAAGTTGAATTGATCAATGAATGAGCATGAATAGAATACCAAGCAATGCTAAAAAAAATAAATAAATAAATCATGATTTGGATGGGAAATTTTGGATTGTGATAAAACTCTACAAAAAGGAAGTGAAATCTAAGGATGCTAATACCTAAGGGCTCAAAGGTAGGCTAAGTCTTCAAATAATTTGAAGACCACTTGTGAATATTATAAAAGGGAGGCACATTCAACTAAGAATTATTTGCAAAATTGCAAATGATTAAAGCTAAGTTTCTAAAGATCAGTGGATGTCTTCCAGATGATGAGGGAGATTATAAGAGATCTATTTCAACTATAGAGGCCCATAGAGCATCCATTATTTGTGGGAGATATAATTGTTACTAATATCGTCTCTCCTTGGATCCTCTATTTAGATTATAAGGGCATGTTAAAATTTTATTTTGATTCATAATCAAGGTTAATATTATATGATATATTCAATAGGTCTAAGGGTATTTCATTGTACAACATATTAATTTATTGTATTATTTTACTATGTAAGCCCTATGGATCGTGGTTAACCTTGTTATAGTTGAATTCACTTTACAACTTGTAATTAACCTAGAGCCCTCTTGTTATGTCAACTTAAATTAAACTTTGTTATATATTTGTGGTTTTGGTATTGGTATACTCCTCATGTGTAATATTATCTATGGATATAGTGATTATTTATGGTGCCTACAAGTGTCTATCATATCTTTTTTTTTTTAAATCAAATTTTGATAAGATTTGAGTGGATGGATTGCTTATATTAGTTTCTAGAAATTCTTGTGAATACAAAAAGAATCCATTATAATTTAGGGTTTTTACAGTAGCATAAGAAGATAATTGCTATAGAGGAGTGTCCTTGCACTTAAGGGTTTCTAAGACAACATAAAGAAGAAAGTTTTTTTCAAGTTATTCATTGTACTTTGAATCCTTCAAAGCAAGACAAACCTATAGATGATAAGTCTCACTATGAACAGTATGAAAAAATTGAAGAGATTGATAAAGATGAAAGTGTTGGTGGAAATGAAAAAACAGAGCCTGATCCAAGAAGCAAAAACAAAGAGAAAAAAAACTTAGAGGGATATTAAACTGGGAAAACAAAAGCAAATATTGTAAGTGTTAACAAGAAGTAGAGTCAAAGGATGAAGATATATTTCAATTAAGGGGATTCACAAATTATCATCAATGCTATTAACAAAAATGGATGTGGAGACTAGATAAAAAATAATATTATTGTTGATGTTCATCATCTCTTATTAGAGGCAATCTTGTGGAATTTTGAGCATATTATTAGAGAGGAAAATCAGATAGCAAATAAATTAACGAATTGTAGTGTTGATCTTCATCTTAGTAAAATTCAAGTTTTAGAATGCAACTAGCCAAGTGAGATTTTATCTCTTAATCAAAATGATGTTAAGGAGTTGATTGTGGAAACATAGCATTTTGAGGAATTTGAAGAGTATATTTAAGAGAAAAAGAAATGAAAAAGTTATAATAAAAAAGCATGTTGCAACAAATGTAATATTTTGGTATTTTGATGGGAGTGGCCCCCAATAGAAGCCACATATAACTTATTTAAAAAAAAAAAATTCAAAACCACAAATAAAAAGTGATGATAAAAATTATGTCTTAGAATATTAGGGGCATGAATAAGACCCCTAAAAAAAGAGGTATTAAGGAATTGACAAGTTGTTATAAGCAACATATTTATATAGAGAACCAGGTCACAAACATTTTTAACCATTTGTAATGTTCATTTTATCTTGATAAAATTCAAATTTTAGAAGGCAATTGGATGAGTAAGATTATATATTTTAATATCAAAGAGTTCATTGAAAGATGTAACAATTTGAGAAAAATGAGAAATACTTTTAATAGAAAGGCAAATGAACAATATTTTTAATAAAAAAACTAGTTTTATATAAATTACTTAACCTAATAATAATATAATATTTTGTTATTTTAATAAAAATTATCCTAATAAAAATCACACATAATTTATTAAAAAATAATAAAAATTAAAGAAGCACCTGGGGGTGCAGCGCAATGGTTCAGGCTTTGGCTCTTCTTTGGGAGGTCCAAGGTTCAAATCGTGGTGTGGGTGAGTGTGTGATGGGGTGGGTGTGTGATGGCTTTGTGTTAAATTACCTATTGATAAGTATAGCTCACCCTGTACGTCGGTCATAGGGGTTTCTCACAATAACCAAACCAAAAAATTAAAAATTACAATTAAAGAATTATATTAACTCACATCTAAAAGATTTAAAAATATGTAGATAATCTAAAATATGCATTCATATTATAAAGCAAACAAACCATAACACTTTTAATCGTATATACATATGATACATTCATGGAGTATAGGAGAAGCATCAAATTATGGAATGCATGTAGATATTTAATTAAACCAAATCAACATTAAAAAACAAGCATGAGCTAAATACTTGTTGGCAGTTTTGTCACTTTGCCACATTGAATTTTTTTTTAACTTTGATTGTAAAATTTTCTTTAAAATGACTCAGGGAACCATAGTTTTTTTCGTCTATTTCGCTGTAATTTTTATTGTTTTGCTCATTTTTAAATAATATTACTGTAAAGATAAAATGAAAGTCATGATCAAAATGTAATGTAGGAATGTGTTGAAGAATTATTTAAAGGGAAAAAGAGTCCACAAAAAAATTATTAAAAGGAAAAGCGCCAAATTAACTTTGCCCCAAGTAAGGGGCAAAAATCATTTTCGCCCCTCTTAGGGGCGAAATGCAATGGAAATATGGTTTCTTTTGGAGTTAAGCGAAGGCAATGAAAGAGGCTCTTGGTTTGAATGAGCAGTCAAATTATAAGGAAAAGGATGAACTTTATTGTTTGCACTCGAAGCCTTGCTTACAAAGTGACATCGCACCCCAAAAGGGGGCAAAGGTTGGAAAATGGGAAAATTAAAAGAAGCAAGGTAGTTTCGCCCCAATTGAGGGGCAAAAATAACTTTCACCCCTCTTGGAGGTGAAACCTAATAATGATAAGTGAATTCACCCCAGAAGGAGCAAAGAGGTGAAAGTCGTAAGTTTAAAGAAAAGGTAAAAATTTAAAAATATGGAGCAAAATGCTTTTTCCCCAAGTGAGGGACGAAACTCATTTTTACCCCTCTTTGGGATGAAAAGGCAAAATTTAAAATATTTTTAAAGCAAGTGATAAGTAAATATGTGTGGCCATCTTTTAATACATTTGGTGCCTTCACCCATGATAGGACAAAAATAAAAATAGCGCTTGGTGCAAAGCTAAAGGCGTGGTCAAAGTCAAAGGCGCCCCTGTCAAGATGCACCATGTAGTTTCACCTCTCTAGGGGGTGAATTCAAGTTTTCAAATGAAATGAGGTGAAAGATATTGCAATGTTTGCCCATCCTAAAGTTGAGAAGTCAAAGTCAACATCGCCTCCCAGAGGAGGTGAAAATTCTTGTCACCTGATGCAGGAGCATCCAGTCGTGTAAGAGTGATCTTGCATCACCCAGAAATTGAAATTGTTTAATTTTGTTATAAATTTGGTCTAGTTTTTTAGAGGATGTAGAAATTGACCCAACATCGAAATAATCATCCCAATATCCTGAGCAGTTTGGGATATATGTAAATTTTAGTGTCTCCTACCTTGTAAAAAAAAAACTAGTGAAAAGCATTCCTGCTAGTAAAACTAGTAAAACTTGCAGGTGAATTTTGAATGCCTTAGAGGCCGAATTTGAGGATTTTCAGTTATATGCAAGCCTTATCTCAAAGAGCTAAAGACTGCTTTTCTTAGTTTGTCTTGTGCCCTTTTCTAATATGTGCAATATTAGTCAATCGGAGCAACGAGCGTGAAGTTATGACCTTGGCAATTTTTCCCCAAAATTCAAATTTGAAATAGATGGTTTTAGGCGGGAAAGGGGGAAACTGGTTCAAAAGAGGGGAATTTTGAATTTTTAAGGAGTTAGTCTTTGTAATCTCCATTCTCCTAAGCAAGGAAGATTATAAAGCTTTTGGCATTTTCTCTATTTTCTATTTTTCTATGGATTTTATGTGTTTTGGTTAATGTCACTCTGCTTCAAGTGGTATTAGAGCTAGAGTTATTGAGTGTGTAAACAGATCACCGAACATGAGGCAGTTTATGCCAGGATCTATGGTTAGGGTCTATAAGAAAAGAGAGAAAAAATACCTCCACAAAGAAACCATGGTGGTGGGAGAAATGTGGTGCCAGAAGAATATTTTAGAGCTTTGCAAAGGCAAGTTTAGGCTCTACAAAAGAACTGCGTAGAGGGTTTAAGCCAAGGAGAGAAGATGGGAGTGAAAATGAAGCTAAAGAAGAAGAGGACCAGTTTGAGGAAGAAGAAGAGGCAGTAGATCATGCATAAGCCATACTATATAAGGCCATATCCTAGATTGGGAAGAGATCAAAGTTTGATGTCTCTACGTATTCTAAAAATCTCAACCAAAAGAGTTGATCAACTAGATCAATGACATGGAGGAATACTTCGAGTATGGGGATGTAGAAGATCCTGAAAGGGTCATATTTGCTAAGACTAAGCTAAAGTTCCATGCCAGTATTTTTTGGAAGGGAGTACAGTTGGATATAAACAGAAGATGGAAATAAAGGATAACAAGGTGGGATCAAATGGTGGAGAAGCTGAAGAGGTAGTTTATTCCAGCTGATTATGAGTTGGATTTGCCTAAGAAAATGCAGGGTTTGAGATAGTCAAGTAAGTCTGTCAAAGAATACATATAGGAGTTTTATAAAATTTTAATCAGAATAGGTCATTCTAAGGTCAACAAGGAGAAGGTAGCCCATTATATTAATGGGTTAACAGCAAGTATTCAAGAGGAGTTAAATCTGGTCAGGATGACCACCATAGAGGATGCTTACTAGTTTTCCTTGAGGGTTGAAGAGAAGCTGAACATAAGGTTTGAGAGCAAGCAAAGAGGAAGAGGTCATGGTGGAAGAACTGGTGGAAGAACAAATGGAGGGAAAAATTAAGATCAAAAGCAGAATGGATAAGCCAGTGGTAGTCAAGACCAAAAGGGGGATAATGCTTACCATCCCCATGATCTGAACAATGGTTACCAGAGAGGAAGAGGAGGATTTTGTGGAACCTGTTTCCACTATGGAGAAGAAGGACAATGAGCATATGAGTTTCCGCAACACCAAGATAGGATAAATAAGAGGCCTAAAGGTAATGCTTGATCTATGGTTTTTGATGAAGGTGATGAATCTGAGCACTCAGAAGAAGTATAAAGAGGAGAAGTACTGATCATAAGAAGAGCCTTACTAATTGAGAAGAGAGATTTGATATTCTTACAATGACACTGAGAGGGGGGGGTGAATCAGTGTAACTATTTAAAAACTTAAATCTGCAACTTTTAAAACTAATAGTGCAAGCTTAAAAATAGATAATGCAAGTATCACACAAGAGCATCACACAACACAGGATTTTACGAGGTTCACCGATGTGGCTACTCCTCAAGTAATGACTGTTTGGACTTCAATCCAAATCCAGTCTTTGCAAGGATTCTCTCTTTACAAATAATTCTCCAGAGACCCACTGGAAGGAGCACCAACCCCCGATTTTTTCTACTGCAATAGAAAGGAGCACCAACCCCTTTTACCAGGCACCCACTTGGATTTCAAATTTTTTTAACAAAATAATGACATAAAAATGCCTTCTCTTTTACAAGACCCTCACTGGTCTAAGGCTCAAACAATCTATCTTACAGAAGCATAAAGAGACTTGTTAGAGACTCAATATCTTCTCATCAATTCAAAAACCTCTCTGTTATTTTTACAATAAATATGCAGGTTTTTGTTCTCTTGTTGTTGTTCATCCAGCACTATTTACCACACTACGCCCTTTTTATGTATTCAATAATGCACAGTGCAGTTACTCTCTTCTGCACTCATTCGAGTCCATTTATTTGTTTTTCTCGAACGGATCAATTTCAAACGGCTCAAAGTTTCCCTCCAATTTCTCATGCATTCTTGGCTGTAAACAACGTGTCGATCCTTTCTGACAAGTTCTGCCTTTTAGCCGCTTTCTTTTTGACTCACTCTGACATTCTGACAACCTTTTTCTCTGCACATTCTGACTGGTATCCTGACAGTCTTTCTACGTATCTCGGATCACTGATGTTCTTCTTTCTGATCTTTTGAAAACTGTGTATCCTTTATCTTCTTCGATCAACTACGCAATAGCACAATGCTTCTGCAATCAGTTCTCGATACAACCGTCCAACTGTTCTGTTCTGTCTTTAATGCTATGTTCCGTAGCTCCCTTGTGAAGCGGCCACCTTTTCCAGTCAAGTCGTGTTACGGCCCTGCAACAGCCGTTTTTCTCTTAAATGCATTGCTTTGAAACTAACACTTGAAACTCCAGTCGACTCTTGCAGTGTATTCTCTAATCTTATGCTAACACCTGTCACTTGGAACTGCAGATCTGACCCAAGTTAACTTTACTATAACTGGCTGCATGCTTATTCGACACTTGTCACTTTGCATGTATTTTTGACTTTTTCCCGCCAAAACCATTACCTGTCGCGATATCGCGACGTTTTCTGCTTTCCTGCACTTTCCTTTGCTTACCTCCGTGAAATTGATACATGTCACGAAATCGTGACACATTCCGCTTTTGCTGACGTCATCCTCCATGTTGTCATGAAATCGTGACATTTCTGGCTTGTTGAGGCTTCTCTGGAAACTTGTCGCGATATCGCGACATTTTTAGACTTGCTGACGTCATCTTCAAAGATGTCACGAAATCGCGACGCTTCCGACTTACAACGGCTTTTCTGGTAACTTGTCGCGATATCGCGACATTTTTAAACTTGCTGACGTCATCTTCAAAGATGTCATGAAATCGCGACGCTTCCGACTTGCAACGGCTTTTCTGGTGACTTGTCGCGATATCGCGACATTTTTAAACTTGCTGACGTCATCTTCAAGGTTGTCGCGAAATCGCGACACTTCCGGCATCCTGCGGCTTTTCTTTGAACTTGTCGCGAAATCGCGACGCTTCTGGCCTCCGTACAATTCTTTCTTCATGCAGCCGCGAAAACCTTACCTGTAGCGAAATCGCTACACCTTTCTGACTTAACATTTTTCTTTGTTGCATCTTCCAAAAATCTAACTTTGTTGGCTTGGTGTTTCCTCTTGCTTCGACTTGCTGATCTCAAGACTTGTAGCGCAATCGCTACCCCATTGTGTTTTGAGTTTTGCACTTGTAGCGAAATCGCTACACCTATGCCCCTTGCTTTTCAAACTTGTGTCAAAGTCGCTGCCCCTTTGCACCTTTTATTTCAAACCTGTAGCGAAATCGCTACACTTTTCGCCTTGCATTTCGAACCTGTAGCGAAATCGCTACACTCTTGCATTTTGTATTTTGGACTTGTAGCGAAATCGCTACACCTTCTTGACTTATCACTTTTTCTTTGCTTTAGCCAGCAAAATTGCAACATGTAGCGAAATCGCTACGCTTTCTTCACTTTGCTGCTTTGCCTCCAACATGTCGCGAAATCGTGACAGTTTTTATGAACTTTCTCTCTTCCTCTTTTTGTCGCGATGTCGCGACACTTTGGCCTTAGTGCTTTTTTCGTCCGATATCGCGAACTTTCTCATGCACTTTCTCTCTCCTATCTTTCTCTCATCTGGAAATCATGACAATTTCTCATGCACTTCTCTCTCCTCAGCCATGTCGCGAAATCGCGACAGAAAACATGTCGCGATATCGCGACAGTTTTCTTCCTTGTATTTTTTTGCAAATTTCTGGATCTGGGTCCCCTCTGTTTTTCTTGAAATTTTTTGCACTTGATCTGACTGACCTCTGAACTGCATCAACTGCATCAATCTGTCTGTGTTGACAACAATTACAATACTTTTGCACTGCTTTCTCTGCACCTTGCTCAACAATCTCCCCCTTTGGAATTGTTGGCAACACACTGTAACCTTGCTCAAATTCTTCTCCCCCTTTGCCAATAATGCCAAAGGGCTGCTGCAGACTCCCCCTGAGTCTATGCACAACATTCTCAGGCATAAATAACTTGAATGCTCCCCCTGAGAATGTATTTCCCATAGCTAGTCAGTGCTTGGGAAGTGTGACTACTCCCAACTTCTTCCGAAGGTATTCAAATACTTCCTTTGGTAAAGGTTTGGTGAATATGTCTAGCTACTTGCTCTGTAGTGGGAACAAACTCCAATCTGACCTCTCCTTCCGCAACCTTATCCTTCAAGAAGTGATACCGGATTGCAATATGTTTGGTGCGGGAATGCATTACCAGATTCTTTGAAATGTTGATTGCACTAGTGTTGTCACATTTGATTGAAATGGGCTCATTGAAGTGAATTCCTAGATCTTTCAATGTTTGTCTCATCCATAGTATTTGTGTGCAGCATGTTTTTGCTGCAATGTATTCTCGCCTCGTCTATGGATAGAGAGACCGATTCTTGCTTCTTATTGTGCCATGCTACCAATTTATCTCCAAGGAAAAATGCTCCTCCACTTGTACTTTTTCTGTCATCAATGCATCCGGCCCAATCTGCATCAGAATATGCAAAGAGAGTGAAGTCTTTTCCTTTTGGATACCACAGCCCATACTCCATAGTACCCTTGAGGTACCTAAAGATCCTTTTCATAGCTGTTACATGAGTCTCTTTTGGACTAGCTTGAAATCTTGCAACCATGCAAACAGCTTGTAAGATATCCGGTCTGGTTGCTGTCAAATACAGCAAGCTCCCAATCATTGATCTGTACATTGTTTGATCAACATCCGGAGATTTATCATCCTTGCTCAACTTGCAACTTGTTGTCATAGGGGTGCTCACTGGCTTACTATCTTCCATAGTGAACTTTTTCAGCATTTCTTTCACATATTTAATTTGAGAAATAAAGATCCCCTTTTCAGTTTGATTAACTTGTAATCCAAGGAAATATGAAAGTTCACCTATCATAGACATTTCAAACTCTTTCTGCATTTTGTTTGCTATGTCTTTGCATGATTCATCATTGCTACTCCCAAAAATTATATCATCTACATAAACAACTAGAACAATGAAATTGCCATTTTCAGTTTTCACATATAAATTGCTATCCACCATACCTTTCTTGAATCCTTGCTTAGTGAGATAGTTGTCCAGTCTTGCATACCAAGCTCTAGGTGCTTGTTTCAAGCCATACAATGCTTTCTTCAGCTTGCAAACAAAGTTAGGATTATCACAAAGTTGAAAACCATCAGGCTGTTCAATATATACTTCTTCTTCAAGATTTCCATTCAGAAATGCTGATTTTACATCCATCTGATAAACCTTGAAATTCTTATGAACAGCTAAAGCCAAAAATAGTCTTATTGCTTCAAGTCTGGCCACGGGTGCAAAAGTCTCTTCAAAATCAATCCCCTCAACTTGGGCATATCCCTTGCAGACTAATCTTGCTTTATTCCTTACAACCTGTCCATCTTCATTCAATTTGTTTCTAAATATCCATTTAGTACCAATTATGTTTTTATTTTCAGGCCTTGGTACTAATTCCCAGGTTTTGTTTTTCTCAATTTGATCTAGTTCTTCATTTACTGCTTCCATCCAGCTTTCATCCGTGCTTGCTTCAATAATATTCTTGGGCTCAATACTGGATAACAGAGAATAGTTATTTACTACTCTTCTTCTTGTCTGAATGCCAACTGTAGGGTCCCCAATAATCTGCTCTTTGGGATGATTTTTCTGCCACCGCTCTGTTCCGAATTTCCTATTTTCTTCTCTTTCCAAATCATCCGAATCTGATTTCTGTCTCTCTTCATTTTCTTGATCTTCATCTTCTTCAATAAATTCTTCATAGGTTGGGTAGTTTTCATTATTGCTGATTTCTTGTTTCCCGCCTTCATCAACCTTCACATCCGCACTCTCCACAATTTTCTTTAGTCTTTTGTTGTAGCATGTGTAAGCTTTACTTTTTGTTGAGTAACCAAGAAAGATACCTTCATCAGCTCTATCTTCGAATTTGCCAAGATTGGCTTCAATCCGTTTAATGTAACACTTGTTGCCGAACACTTTGAAGTATTTTGTCGTAGCCCTTTTGCCAAACCACAGTTCATAAGGTGTTTTGCTTTCATGCGGCCTTAACATACACCTATTCTGAATATAGACTACAGTATGGACTGCCTCTTTCTAGAACCTATCAGCAATTTTGCTCTCTATTAACATGGTCCTTGCCATTTCCTGTACAGTTCTGTTCTTTCTTTCAACTACTCCATTCTCGTTGAGGTGTTCTTGCTGCTGAGAACTGTCTTCTTATTCCATGTTTTTCACAGAATTCAGCAAACTCATTTGAAATAAACTCTCCTCCTCTATCTGATCTCAAACATTTAATTCTTTTTCCAGATTGATTCTCAACAAGATTTTTGAAAGTTTTAAACATCTCAAAGGCTTCAGATTTCTGTTTCAGAAAGAGTACCCATGTCATTCTGGAAAAATCATCTATACACAGCATAAAATATTTGTATCCATTTATGCTTTCTGTCCTCATGGGTCCACACAAATCAGTGTGAATTAGTTCTAATGGCTTGCTAGAGAAATATTCTTTTGCTTTGAAAGTAGATCTGGTTTGCTTCCCTTTTTGGCATGACTCACATATACTATTTGATGGTTTACCAATAGTGGGTATGTCTCTTACAGCTCTTTTCGAGCTGATTTTTACCAGATTATCAAAGCTTATGTGACCGAGTCTTTTGTGCCACAGCCAGTTTTCTTCTTCTTGACCAACCAAGCAGGCTCCTTCCGAAGTCTCAGAGAGAGTGTACAAATTTCCAGAAGTTCTCATTCAAGTGGCTATTAACTTTCCATTTCTTGTCTTTCTTACTTCACAGCCCTCCTTCTTGAAAATTACTTCATGACCTCTGTCACAAATCTGACTTACACTCAGTAAGTTGTGCTTCAGTCCTACCACAAAAAGAACTTCCTTAGAGTTGATTTTACCGTCACTTAACTTAACAGATCCTTTACCCACTATTTTTGCTCCATCATTGTTTCCGAATTTTACAGAACCACCTTCGTATGTCTGTAGCTTGTCAAACTTCTGTTTGTCTCCTGTCATGTGACTGGAGCATCCACTGTCCAAAATCCAAGGAGCAGATTTATTCTGTGCTTTGAGAGCTGTTTGAACAATCAGAGATTCCTTGTCTTTCATTGGTTGTTCCTTTTCTTTCCACTGAGATTTAATAGCAGATCTGGTCACTTGTTTTACTTTCTCCCTTTCATTGGCTTGTGACAGTTTTTCGAGAAATTTTTTGTACTGTTTTGATCCAACTGAGTGATATTTTCTTTCCTGGTATTTATTTCCTGCAAAAGAGCTACGACAATTTCTTGCAATATGGCCGAAGTTATGACAGTTATAACATTCTACAACATAATCTATCAAGGGAGAAAAAATATTTCTACTAGTAAAATTTCTTTGTTCTACATTATATCTACAGCTTGAAATTTTATGACCATATGCATTGCACTTAAAACAATAACCAAAAAAGGAACGAGTGTACCTGGGAAGTGGTTGTTGCCAGGTGGAGGTAGGAGCCCTGGGTCTTCTTCTTCTTTGATGAGTGACTTTGATGAATCTATCATTTGCAGCACTCCTTTCAAGCTTGGACTTGTTGTTTTCTTTTGCATGATACGGCTTATCTTGGTCAACTTTAATCTTGTCTTTAATCTTTATTGGTTCTACAGTTACAGCCTTTGAGTTCTTTGAGGTTTCTCCTTCATCAAAGCCCAAACCAAACTTGATACCTGTGGGCCTTTGATTATTCAACATTTTATTCAGTTTCTCAGAACTGTCTTCAAATTTTTGATGACAACTCAGTTTCCGATTCATCCCTTCTAGCTGCAACCTTAATCCAACTATATCTTCTTCTAGCTTGTTGCACTCATTTATTTTCATGATTAGCTGTGCTTCAAAATCTTCAGACTTTTTCTTATGCTCTTCAGTTTGTACTTTCAAACTGATTATTAAATTGCTGGCCTCCTCAAATTTTCTTGTAATATTTTTATTTCTTTTCCTTTCTGCACTTAACTCTTCAAGAGCAGCCACCAACTCACCTTCCAGATCTACCTCGGCCTCATCGTCTAATTTTTCTTCACACTCCTGGGTTTCTTCAGTTCTTTGTTCTTCGAAGGCCATGAACAAGGCTTCACCAGTTTCTTCTTCAGAGTCCTCACTGGAACTGTCTTCAGAAGAATCAATGTTCTGAGAAATGAAACTTTTCTTCTTGAAGTTCCTTTTTCTAAAATGTGGTTTCTTTTTCCAGACATTTCTTTCTGGATGTGTTCCTTCATCATTTTTATTTTTCTCCTTCATTGGGCATTTTGCTCGCAAAGTGCCCGATGCCTCCACACTTAAAACATTTGAACGACAACTTACCTCTCGTACTTTCCTTTTCCCTTTACTAACTTCCTAACAAAGTTTGCTTCAGCCTCATCTCGTGATTCTTCTTCCTCGGATTCTCGTTTAGATTTTATAATTTTCTCGTGCTTGGAAAGTCGCTTCTCTATCTGAGGGCTTAGTTTGACCAATCCTCATTTCATATGTCGTTAGAGAACCATGCATTTCATCCATACTAAAAAAATTTAAATCTTTTGCTTCTTCTATGGCATAAACCTTTGCATCAAACCTTTTATTGAGGGTTCTTAGTACCTTCTTTACAACAACTGCATCTTCCATTTCTTCCCCGAGTCCTCTTATTGCATTGATGATTCCATTTACTCTCAGCAGATAGGCTTCAATGTTCTCATCATCGGTCATCTTTAATGCTTCGAACTGGGCACGATGTGTTTGCAGCTTAGCTTCCTTGATTTTGTTATCTCCTTCATGAATGCTTTGCAGTTTGTCCCATATGTCTTTAGCAGATTTGCAGTTCATGATTCGTATCAACTCACTGTCGACCAATCCACACATAATAGCATTCTTGGCTTTCGAGTTGTTCTCAAACTTTTTCTTCTCAGCCGCATCTGTTGGAGGAACAGTGGGAGTGGTGTATCCATTTTCAACAGATTCCCAAATGTCATAACCCAATGCACATAGATAGGTCCGCATCCTGAGCCTCCAGAAAGAATAGTTTGTTCCATCGAACAGAGGAGCTTTGTTAGAAGAAAAACCTTCACCACCGGCCATTGTATATCTCCCAAGAACACCTTAGCTGATTAAGCTTGTGCAGGTGCCTTGCTCTGATACCAATTGATATTCTTACAATGACACTGAGAGGGGGGGTGAATCAGTGTAACTATTTAAAAACTTAAATCTGCAACTTTTAAAACTAATAGTGCAAGCTTAAAAATAGATAATGCAAGTATCACACAAGAGCATCACACAACACAGGATTTTACGAGGTTCACCGATGTGGCTACTCCTCAAATAATGACTGTTTGGACTTCAATCCAAATCCAGTCTTTGCAAGGATTCTCTCTTTACAAATAATTCTCCAAAGACCCACTGGAAGGAGCACCAACCCCTGATTTTTTCTGCATGCAATGTAAAGGAGCACCAACCCCTTTTACCAGGCACCCACTTGGATTTCAAATTTTTTAACAAAATAATGACATAAAAATGCCTTCTCTTTTACAAGACCCTCACTGGTCTAAGGCTCAAACAATCTATCTTACAGAAGCATAAAGAGACTTGTTAGAGACTCAATATCTTCTCATCAATTCAAAAACCTCTCTGTTATTTTTACAATAAATATGCAGGTTTTTGTTCTCTTGCTGTTGTTCATCCAGCACTATTTACCACACTACGCCCTTTTTATGTATTCAATAATGCACAGTGCAGTTACCCTCTTCTGCACTCATTCGAGTCCATTTATTTGTTTTTCTCGAACGGATCAATTTCAAACGGCTCAAAGTTTCCCTCCAATTTCTCATGCATTCTTGGCTGTAAACAACGTGTCGATCCTTTCTGACAAGTTCTGCCTTTTAGCCACTTTCTTTCTGACTCACTCTGACATTCTGACAGCCTTTTTCTCTGCACATTCTGACTGGTATCCTGACAGTCTTTCTGCGTATCTCGGATCACTGATGTTCTTCTTTCTGATCTTTTGAAAACTGTGTATCCTTTATCTTCTACGATCAACTATGACTTTTGATATACGCAACAGAACAATGCTTCTGCAATCAGTTCTCGATACAACCGTCCAGCTGTTCTGTTCTTTAATGCTATGTTTCGTAGCTTCCCTGTGAAGCTGCCACCTTTTCCTGCCAACTGCATTACGGCCCTGCAACAACCGTTCTTTTTCTTAAAAGCGTTGTCTTGAAACTTTCACTTGAAACTCCAGTCGACTCTTGCAGTGTATTCTCTAATCTTTTGCCAACACCTTCACTTGGAACTCGCAGATCTGACCCAAGTTAACTTTATCAGAATCGATCGCATGCTTATTCGACACTTGTCACTTTGCATGTATATTTGACTTTTTCCCGCCAAAACCATTACCTGTCGCGATATCGCGACGTTTTCTGCTTTCCTGCACTTTCCTTTGCTTACCTCCATGAAATTGATACATGTCACGAAATCGTGACACATTCCGCTTTTGCTGACGTCATCCTCCATGTTGTCACGAAATCGTGACATTTTTGGCTTGCTGAGGCTTCTCTGGAAACTTGTCGCGATATCGCGACATTTTTAGACTTGCTGACGTCATCTTCAAAGATGTCACGAAATCGCGACGCTTCCGACTTACAACGGCTTTTCTGGTAACTTGTCGCGATATCGCGACATTTTTAGACTTGCTGACGTCATCTTCAAAGATGTCACGAAATCGCGACGCTTTCGACTTGCAACGGCTTTTCTGGTGACTTGTCGCGATATCGCGACATTTTTAAACTTGCTGACGTCATCTTCAAGGTTGTCGCGAAATCGCGACACTTCCGGCATCCTGCGGCTTTTCTTTGAACTTGTCGCGAAATCGCGACGCTTCTGGCCTCCGTACAATTCTTTCTTCATGCAGCCGCGAAAACCTTACCTGTAGCGAAATCGCTACACCTTTCTGACTTAACATTTTTCTTTGTTGCATCTTCCGAAAATCTAACTTTGTTGGCTTGGTGTTTCCTCTTGCTTCGACTTGCTGATCTCAAGACTTGTAGCGCAATCGCTACCCCATTGTGTTTTGAGTTTTGCACTTGTAGCGAAATCGCTACACCTATGCCCCTTGCTTTTCAAACTTGTGTCAAAGTCGCTGCCCCTTTGCACCTTTTATTTCAAACCTGTAGCGAAATCGCTACACTTTTCGCCTTGCATTTCGAAGCTGTAACGAAATCGCTACACTTCTCCGTCTTACATTTTGAGCCTGTAGCGAAATCGCTACACTTTGTGCCTTGCATTTCGAACCTGTAGCGAAATCGCTACACTCTTGCATTTTGTATTTTGGACTTGTAGCGAAATCGCTACACCTTCTTGACTTATCACTTTTTCTTTGCTTTAGCCAGCGAAATTGCAACATGTAGCGAAATCGCTACGCTTTCTTCACTTTGCTGCTTTGCCTCCAACATGTCACGAAATCGCGATAGTTTTTATGAACTTTCTCTCTCCTCCTTTTGTTGCGATGTCGCGACACTTTCCCTTAGTGCTTTCTTAATCGCGATATCGTGACACTTTCTCATGCATTTTCTCTCTATCCTTTTGTCGTGAAATGGCATGTTATGTCGCGATATCGTGACACTTTCTCATGCACTTTCTCTCTCATCCTTTTTGTCGTGAAATCGTGACAATTTTGCTTGCGCCTTCTCTCTCCTCAGCCATGTCGCGAAATCGCGACAGAAAACATGTCGCGATATCGCGACAGTTTTCTTCCTTGTATTTTTCTGCAAATTTCTGGATCTGGGTCCCCTCTATTTTTCTTGAAATTTTTTGCACTTGATCTGACTGACCTCTGAACTGCATCAATTTTTCTGTGTTGACAAAAATTACAATACTTTTGCACTGCTTTCTCTGCACCTTGCTCAACAAGATTCATATCAGAGGAAGAGCTTATTTTACACAAGGTGTAAATGTGCAGGTAAGGTCTGTAATATTATCATAGAAAATGGTAGCACAGATAACCTAGTTTCAGAAGGAATGGTTACCAAACTACAGTTATAGAGGAAGAGACACTTGCATCCATATCGAATTGCATGGTTGTAGAAGGACTATAAGGCTTTGGTCAGTGAATAGTGCTTGGTAAAATTTAATATTAGGAATTACTGTGATGAGGTCCTATGTGACATCCTACCTATGGATGCTTACCATTTGCTATTGGGAAGGCCATGGTAGTTTGATCGACATGCAATACATGATGGGCATGCCAACACTTACTCCCTGACAAAGAATGGAGTGTGCCATAAGCTAAAGCCCCTAAAGGAGGTGGAAGAAAAGGTATGTAGTAGTGCCAAAAAAAATTTAGTTGAAGGTAGAAATTTTTTGTATGCTTTGAAGCATGGGCATATGTACTATGCATTAATTCCTAGAGTTAGGGAAGAAGAATGCAAATATACCCCAATAGAATTCTTAGGTCTATTAGAAGAATTCCTAGATATTATATCAGGTAATGTGCCTAAGGGTTTACCACTAGTGAGGAATATCAGTCACCATATAGATTTGGTACCAAGAGCTAGTTTACCCAATAAGGTAGCCCATAGAATGACTCCTATAGAAAGTGAGGAGCTAAATAGACAAGTCCAATAGTTACTAAAAAAAGGATTGATTCAGGAGAGCCTGAGTCCATGTGCAGTACCTGCAGTACTAGCACCAAAGAAATATGGAGAGTGGAGGATGTGTATAGACTCTCGAGCCATTAACAAGATCACCATTAAATACATATTTCCATTGCCAAGTATTGATGACATTATGGACTGTTTGAGTGGAGCCAAGTACTTCACAAAGATTAACCTGAAGAGTGGGTAACATCAGATTCGTATCAGAGAAGGGGATGAGTGGAAGACTGCCTTCAAGACCATAGAGGGTTTGTATGAGTGGTTGGTCATGCCATTTGGGCTAACCAATGCACCAAGCACATTCATGTGGCTAATGAATGAGGTATTGAAGGATTTTTTAGGAAAATTTGTCATTGTCTATTTGGATGATATTTTAATATTTAGAAAGACCTTGGAAGAGCACCTGATGCATATCAAAAGAGTTTTTGAGAAGTTGAGGGAGGAGCAGTTGCTAATTAATTTTAAGAAGTGCAATTTTGTGAAGAAGGAGTTGGAGTATCTGGGATTTGTTATCTTAGCTAAAGTTCTTAAAATGGGCCTAGAAAATGTGAGGTCTATCATTGATTGGCCTACCCCAAGGAGCATTACAGAGGTAAGATCATTTCATGGTCTAGAGAATTTTTACACAAAGTTTATTAGAAATTCTAGTAGTATTTGTGCACCCCTAACAGATACAATGAGAGGAGATAAGGAGTTTAAGTGGACTCCAAGAGAAGATAAGAGATTTTATATGTTGAAGAAGAAGGTCACAAAGCAACCTATTTTGGCACTTCCAAATTTTAATAAGGTATTTCAGGTAGATTGTGATGCTAGTGGTAGTGCCATAGGAGTTGTATTGAGTCAAGAAGGTAAAAATGTTGCTTATTTTAGTGAGAAACTCAATGATGCTAGGAATAAGTATTAAATTTATGATCAAGAGTTTTATGCTATAGTTCAGGATCTGAAGAAGTGGAGCCACTATTTGTTTCCAAAAGAGTTTGTTCTATATACTGATAATCAGGCCTTATACTATATTAATAGCCAATGGAAGCTAAATCAGATGCACTTGAAGTGGTTTGAGTTTCTACAAAGTTATACCTTTGTATTGAAGCACAGGAGTGGAAATTCAAATAGAGTTGTAGATGCCTTAAGTAGAATGTAGTGTTTGTTGATAGAAATGAAGGTGGAAGTTGTAGGGTTTGATGAACTTAAGGGTTTGTACCCTGAAGATCCTAATTTTGCAGAGGCTTGGAGGTCTTGATTGGCACCTATTACTTTGGACAAGACTAAGTGGTTGTATTTTCTAATCCAAGATGGAATGTTGTTTAGAGGAAACCAATTATGCATTCCAAGGAGTTAAATAAGGGAGAATTTGGTCAAGGAGAATCATAGTGGAGGGTTTGCTGGACACTTTGGTCGAGATAATACCATTGTCCTTGTTAGTGAGAACAACTATTGTCCATAGTTGCAGTAATATGTGAAGATATTTGTAAAAATTTATAGAGTATGCCAGATGCCCAAGGGTGTGAGACAGAACACTGGATTATATCAGCCAATACTTGTACCAGAGAGACCATGGGAGGACATCAGCATGGATTTTGTTCTTGTTCTACCAAGGACACAGAGGGGAATGACTCCATATTTGTGGTGGTTGATAGGTTTTCAAAGATGGCACATTTTATTCCCTGCCAAAAAACTAATGATGCAGTTCATGTTGCAGGGTTGTTTTTCAAAGAGGTGGTATGACTTCATGGTTTACCAAAGAGTATAGTTTTCGACAGAGATACTAAGTTTGTTGGGTATTTCAAGAGAACCTTGTGGAAGAAGTTGAAGACATATTTAAAATTTATTTCTACATACCACCTGCATATTTATGGGTAAACCGAGGTGGTGAATCGAATTTTGGGTAATCTATTGAGATGCTTTGTAGGAGATATGCCTAAGGGATGGGATCAGATTTTACCACAGGCAAAATTTGCATACAATAATTCTGTCTATGGGAGTAATAATAAGTCCCCATTTTATATTATGTATGGGAGTAGCCCAAGGAATGCTTCTGAGTTGAGAAATATGGACATATGGAAAAAGAGCAGTGTTGAGGCTGAAGACTTTGTAGATCACCTGAAGAGCTTGTATGAAGAAGTAAAGAAGCATATTACTAAGATGAATGCTTAGTACAAGACAAAGAGAGACCAAAAGTGACGGTTTAAGTAATTTTAAGTGGGAGATGAAGTTATGGTCCATCTGAGAAAAGAAAGGTTTCTTGCTAAAACCTATAACAAGCTAAAAATGAAGAATTTTGGACCATGTAGAATCATAGTAAAACGAGATTCAAGCAATGCATATGAAGTGGAATTTCCAAGTGGGCTTAACATATCAAAATATTTTTAAAATTTTAGATTTGGCATAATACCATGAAGGAGATAATGGTAAGGGACCAATAGCAGAATTATGGAATATTCCATCATCTACTCTAGATACGGAAGATATAGAAGAGATCCTAGATACGCACATCGACAAAAGTACCAGAAATAGGTAGTATGAATAATATTTGGTTAAGTGGAAGTGTAGGCCTGTGGAAGATTCAACTTGGTTGTTAAAGATAGAGGTTTACCTCCAAAAATAGATAAGTGATGGTCACTTCTAAATTTACCCTGGGTGTCTGATGCAGGAGCATCCAGTGGTGTAAGAGTGATCTTGCATCACCCAAAAATTGTAATTGTTTAATTTTATTATAAATTTGGTCTAGTTGTTTATAGGATGGATAAATTGATCCAAATTCGAAAGAATCATCCCAATATCCTGAGCGGATTGGGAGATATGTAAATTTTAGTGTCTCCTACCCTGTCAAAAACAAAACTAGTGAAAAAAATTCTTGCTAGTAAAACTAGTAAAACTTACAGGTGAATTTTGAAGGCCTTAGAGGCCAAATTTGAGGATTTTCAGTTATACATAGGCCTTATCGCGCATGGTTAAGGATTTCCTTGATTATTTTGTCTTGTGCCCTTTCTGAAAATGTGCAATAGTAGTCAATCAGAGCAACGAGCGTGAAGTTATGACCTCGGCAAGTTGCCCCCAAAATTCAAAGTTGAAATAGATGGTTTTAGGCAGGAAAGGGGAAACTGGTTCAAAAGGGGGGAATTTCAAATTTGTAAGGAGTTAGTCTTTGTAAGATCCATTCTCCTAAGCAAGGAATATTAGAAAGCTTTTGGTATTTTCTCTGTTTTCTATTTTTCTATGGATTTTATGTGTTTTGGTTAATGCAACTCTGCTTCATCACCCTCCTTTGGGGTGAAATCAGTCAATTTTACCACTATGAAAATTGCAATTAAAATTAATATGTAGTAAAATTCTAAATGAAAATGAAGGCATTCTCTTTCGAGCATAATAAAATGATAATAGAATTATTCGAGAGTGAAATCACTGAGACGTCAGTAGGAGGCCAAGCAAATTTTTGTTTTCGCCAATCACGACCCCGAAAGGGATTTTTGCTCCATTTTTGGGTGAAACTAATTTCTTCTATTTTCCAAGGCTCCATTTTGCATATCTTTCTTGGGAAATGCTAGTGACTACTCGAATTTAATTTTAGAAGCAATATAAGTGATATTTCCAAAAAATTTACCCAAAAGTTACAAGATTAAATGCTCCATTCTTGTTCATTTTCAATGCACCTCTTGCCTACTTTACCTCTTTTCAAGATAGAGTTAATACTCAATGGAATTTCTTGGCGAGGGATGAGTTCCAAAGCACAGGGGTAACACGGGTTCAATGACCAAGATCCAAGTCTTCATGCAACTTCATTGCATCCCAATGCACCGATGTTGAAGGCTACTTTTCCATAATTTAATCATGTCGATTTCCCATGTGATTCTTCCACCAAAGTAGGATCATTGTTTCCATGAATAATTTTTTGACTGGAACATCACTAATACCAAGGAGGAAATTATTCACATTGCTTTTTGATCTACCAACATTTTTTTTGTATGTGCATTAAATGAAATAGGCATAATCCTCTATAAATATTAATTATTTTCATGTAAGAAGGGGAGGATGAACACTCTGTAAAAAAATACTTCAATTTTTCTGTGTCAATAGAAAGGCATTCGACTTTTGGTTCTTTGAATGGTTTTGCATTTGATGATTTTCTATATGTCATTTTTGAATACACTCATCTCCATTTTTTGTTGCATTTAAATTCTACATCTGAACTTAATCTCTGCTGGTGAGGAAGTGAATATTGAGGTGCTCTATGGAGGTTGTCTTTGCAAAAATGTAAGTAGTTCCAATTCTTTTCTTTTTATTGTATGCTAATCGCTACCTGATTTGAATTTTGGTTGTTAGTCTATCCCCATCCTACACTTTCGACTTATAGCGATATCTCCCCATTTCTTTCCTATTACCCTAAGCTTTAAATTAGAGTAGATTAGAAAGGGAACTAGCCATATCTAGAGATTAGCCCGAAGGATATTTCTCTGTTCCTTGACCTTTCAATGTTGCATGGGTCTAGGGTACACAAAACATAGATTTTTTACTAGGAAGATTCATGACCAACAGTTTTTGGCACGCTCGGTGGGACTCTCAAAAGGTTCCACCTTCAATAGTTTGAGGTTTGATGTTCACTTTAATACTATATAATTAGAATATCTGGCGACTCAGGTCTACCCAGAAGCCTCCAAACATGAAGTGAGTGAAAGCTTTCTTCATGATAAAATATTGAAGGCCAAAAATCCAAAATATCTGATTGAGTTTTATGAACTTGACATCCAAGTGCTAGGATAACACCCTAGGTTAGTTACTCTAGTTGTCCCATCAAGTGTAACATCTTCACAGTTAGTTGGTGTATTTTTTGTTCCTTCGAGTCTTGCTAGTAAATCCACTAGCTTTCCACCTTCCCAATCACACACACTAGTCCACATGGCTCAAAATCCTCCACCAAGGCAGTTTCCTGCATGAAACCACTTTGGACCTCTAAATTTGCAAGCTCAGAACCTGATCCCACAAGTGGTGATGAAGGCTTTGCCAACTTATGACGGTACAGGGAAGATGACCTATGAGCATGTTCAAGACGTAGTTGCCTTGGTGACAATTCATGGTATCACATACAAGGATATAATGGTAAGATTACTTTTTCTCTTTCTCCAAGGAAAATTGCTTTACTAGTATCGTTCGTTACAACCTACCACCATCACCACCTGGGACGAGTTGGCTAAACTGTTAATAAAAAGGTTTAATGAACAAGTGGATCCATTCTCCCTGTTGCATCAGTTCACTACTATTTAAAGGTATCCGCATGAGGAAATCATGAACTTCAATGTTAGGTTCTCTCAAAATTGGCATAGGGTTCCTGATGGTCTCTGATTGACTCTTGAACAAGCAGGTTTTTACTACCTTCGAGCTTTCGACTCTAACATCAGTATGACCATCTGATAGTCCAATGTCAATATATTCCCTGATTTGTATTCTATGGCATAAAATGTTGAAGCTTATATGATTGCTATCAGTAAGCTTTTGCTAAAAATTGACATGCCTATTTTCCCTGACCTTTCACGGTATTTGTATGCTAATGCATCTTCTCAACCTTTGCCCATGTCACCCATGTATCCAATTCCTTCATGGAATTTGAGTACATCCTAAACCATAGTGATAGTTTATGTCCCTCAACTCCCTACTCCAACCATTCCATAGTTACCAACCCTAGTTCCATTCCTAGTACTACCATCTCCACCTGTTCCATTACCATTACCAGCTCCCCCAACACCCTCAAATCCCAATCCACAAGACAAGGTGCCAAAGGAGTTGCAGTCCATGAATTCAGCCATAAGAGCGATGGGTAAAAAAATTACGGTGATCAAAAGAAAGCAGGTTGAAAGATATTTCCATCCAAGAATATTTCAACCACCACTGATCACCATAGAACAAGCAACTTCTCCCAACAAATCTCTTGAAAGGGGTACTATTGTGCTTGCAAATGAGGAAGTTGGCCCATTAGAGAGAACATTCTAGTGTTCTACTTGTAATGACCCACATGGTGAAGATACATGTATGGTTCATTTGAACTATGTGCAAACACTGATGGATAACTCTTATAGTGGTCAAGTCAAAAGGATCATGGAAGTTGATCATAACTTCATAGTCCCATATTTTGAACAAGTTTCAATTCTCATAAGATCTGGAAAAAAGCCTGTCACTATAGATCTAGCTGAAATGGAGCCATTGAAGGTACCTATTGAGCAAAAGATGCAAAACGAAAAGAAGCAATCTCAAGTGAAAGTACCTATGTTGGCACCTCAAGTAGACAATCCCATATTGTTGAAGTATCTTTTGCCTACACCAGCGAAGAACATATTACAAGAAAAACTGTCAACTTTGCAACCTTCGATTGCACAAACATAGATAGAAACGAAAGAGCAGGAAAAGGAGAGGTTCAAATACTTGTCCTTGACCAAGCGTTAGAGGGTATAAGCTACATAGTAGTATCAAAATAAGTATGAAGCTGCTAGTGAGAGAAGGAAGCCCAACATGCAGTCATACAATATTATCGAAGAACTGAAGAGGATTCTTGTCAAAGTGAACCTCTATGATGCGTTGCAACTACCTGGATAAGTGGACCTGTTGCAAGAATCATTTAAATTTATGAAGGATAAGAGAAAAAACCTACGTAGAGAGTGCTAGCTCAAACATTTCCCACTTCTACGATGGGAAAAATTTGACCTCCCTCATTCTATCTATCTCTTAGGATGGAGGGTTGAATTATGCACAACTGTATGATCGACTCTGCTGCAGCAACAACTGTCATGCCAAAGGTAGTTTACAAAATCATGGGTATGGAATACACAAGAAGTAGCCTAGACATCTTACAGTTGGATGGCACCCCTATCAAAATTATGGGGGTGATCAAAGATATCTCGATTGTCTTACACAGCATGCCCCAGGTAACTGTCATTCAAGAAGTTGTTGTGGTAGATTTGGAGTCGTACTTCAGCATATACCTATCAAGGGAGTGTAGTTTTCAGAGCATAAATATGCTCACTACTATATGGTTTCTTTGGCTACAACCAAATCTAGGTGAAGGACAAAGACAAGCACAAAACAACATTCATTGCCAAGTGGGGCACTTTCGCCTACCAACGAATGCCTTTCGATCGGTCAAACACTGGTGCTACCTTCCAAAGAGAAATGGATGTAGCTTTTGATGAGTTTTTGAATCATATTATTGTGATATATCTGGATGACATGACTATTTTTTCTCATGACAAAAAATAGCATGGTTCTCACCTAAGATAGGTTTTCAAGAAATACTATGAGTTTGGAATTTCTATCAACCCCAAGAAATTGATTTTTGTTGTTAAAGAGGGGAAACTCCTAGGTCATGTGATTTTGAAGGAAGGGTTAGCCATTGATCCTGCCAGAGCTAAAGCTCTCTTGAAGTTACCACTACCAACCAATAAGAAAGAACTATAGTCATTTTTTGGATAAATTAATTTTATCCGACAGTTCATTGCAGACTTCGCTCAAGTTGTGAAGCAGATGACCGAGATCCTTAAGAACATAGATTTTAAGTGGATAGAGCAGAGAAAGCAAGATTTCCAAGAAATAAAAGAAATAATTGTCCAAATCCCTATCCTGATCAATCCATATTATTCAAAGGATTTTATCCTTTACATTGTGGGTGAGCAAGAAAGCTATGCAGTTGTGCTCACACAAAAGAGAGATGATGGAGATGAATAGCCAATTGCTTTCCTGAGCTAAGTCATTGTTGGACATTTTGAGTCAAAGTTATCATTGATGTCAAGGAATAAGCTACAATTGATGTCAAAAGGTCAAACGAAATAATGCGAGAGGTTGATTGAAAAGATGTCGTAATATTATTTTTATATTATGTGAGGCAAAAATAAAGGGTTTTTATTAAAACCATGGTGGCAAAATAATTTTTTATTAAATCATTATCAGCAACAAAAAGTTTTTATTTAACCCCCAAGAAAGCTTTAATTTTTATAAATCCAAAGGTTACAAAGTTAATTTATAAAATTTAAATTCTAAATATAATTTAAATGATTTATAAATTAATTATGCATAATAAAAAAGGCGTTGATGTCTAAGTTTAATACACCACCAACATGCAATATTTGGAAGGAAAAAGATATTTAAACCTTTACCTAAGTTCAAAACCAAGTATTCAAATTTCCTTCAATTATTTCTACACCAAAAATCGTGCTAAGATTCGTGGATAAAGTGCCAAGGAGAAGCGAACAAAAAGGTTCGTGCATTCAGTAAGAAGGGAGTGCATCGAACACGCTACGTGGCAAGAGGAGAAGTGAGCCAAGGGCTCTAAAGGATAAAAAAAAAAATTAAAGCATCTTCTACGCTTTTAGTGGGCACGTGAGCGCTTGTATCACATGGCTAGCAAGCTGTAGCCAAGGTGCTAGCAAGGGAGAGAGTGCAATATCAAAACCTGCAAAATGCGGAGCGAGAGATATAAAAGATTTTTAAATTTTGATTTAATTTTTAATTAAGTTTCTAAGGTTGTGGAGAGACAAGGGTTGTTAATAGAAATACAAATTATTCTTTGCTTTGCTAAGGCTAGGGAGAGATAAACGGTAAATTGGTTATGATATTAACCTAAGTGGTAAATGGAAATTTACTAGGGTAATATTGTTTTTACCTTGGGGAATTAAAAATTAATTTATTGCATATATTTGGTAAAGTGACTTAATCAATTATTGCAATATTGAGAAGAGTAAGGTGTGTTTGGTCAATTATTGTTGATGGAGGAGTTCTTTAAGATGGAGTAATAAGGTGTATATAAGTTTTCACATTTACATTGTATCTTTGAGAGAGTTTATCACCTTATAACTTCTTTGAGCTTGGAAAAGAAGTGTTTGTGGTTGTGGCAGATTTTTGAGGTTACTTCATCATCAAGAAAAATGTATGGGCACATTCTTCCATAGTTGAGTTGATTGGTTGGTTTTCTAGAAAACAAGTTTGGAGTGAAAAGGATTTAATTTTATTTCCTTATTGAGTGTGTTGAGTTAATGCTTCAAGGTTTTTTGGAATAAAGAGTTGTTAAAACCTTGTTTTATAAGCATTTTTGTTGAAGCCATTGGTTGAGTGAAGAACTTGAAATAGGGTTTGAAAATAACATGAGTATAATTGTTATGTGAGATTGTTTTATAAGCATTGTTGCTGAAGCCATTGGTTGAGTGAAGAACTTGAACTAGGGTTTGAAAAGAACATGAGTATCATTGTTATGTGAGATTGGTTGATAAGCATTGTTGGAAATATTTTTAGTGAAGGTTCATATGATTGGACTAGGGTTTGTAAGCAAGGATTGTTTCATTGAGTGATTGGGTAACTAGAGTTGGTTGAGCCTAGTCAAGTGGATGTGTGAAGTGATTGTTCAAGTTCTATAAAAAAACTATTCTATATTTTGAATTGATTTAAGGAAGTGATTGAACATTGAGTTTATTGTGAAGCATATTGATTCTCTAACAATTCTTTGTATGTTTTTGAAATAGTTATTGAAAGTTATTGAGCATTGAGGTGATTGTGAAGCATATTGAGTCTCTAACAATTCTTTGTATGTTTATGAAAGAGTGATTGAAAGTGATTGAGCATTGAGGTTAATGTGAAGTATATTGAGTCTCTAACAATTCTTTGTATGTTTCCAAAAGAGTGATTGAAAGTAATTGAGCATTGTGATGAGTATAAAGCATATTGAGTCTCTAACAATTCTCTTTATGTTTCTATAATATTGGACAAGTTCTAGTGTGGAATTTTTGAGCATATTTGAGGCAAGTATTTGAGAAGACTTGTGGACAAATTTGGGTAAGATTTTGTGGAAGCTTACAATACAGATTGAGAACAGATTTGGATAAGTTCTTGTGAGAACTTATTGAGCAGATTGGATAAGTTCTAGAGAGAACTTGAGGATAGATTGGTGTGAGCTTTTATGGAAGCTTACAAGGTAGATTTGAGACAAGTCTTTGAGAAGACTTGAGAGTAGATTTGATTGATTGATTTGTTCAAACATTGAGTTAAGGTTTGGGGTAGATCCAATAGAGTTTATTTGAGATTGATTCAATATTTGAGTTAAGGATTGAAGATAAATATTGAGGATAAATTTTTGCTAGACCGAAGGACTGTGTTTAGTACAGATTCGAGAATAGAGTTTGGTGTAGATTTGAGGACACGTTTGTACCTAACCAAAGATAGATATTGAGGATAAATTTATGCTAAACCGAAGAACTATGTTTAGTGCAGATTAGAGGACAGAGATTAAGGATAGATTTGTGCTAGACCAAATGACTATGTTTAGTGTAGAGTTGAGACAGAGATTTGGAGGTGATAAAGTATAGAGGATGAAAGTCTCCATTGGATAGAGATCCATTAGTCATGGAAGTGAGGATAGGTGTCTTCAGTGGATAGAGATCCATTAGCGAGAGTAGTGGCAGCAACAGTTCTTCTAGAATATCACTAGTCAAAGCTTAGGAGAAAGTAGTTCTCCTATGGATAGAGATCCATGAACTTGATTAGGGGATTGGTGTCTCCTTTGGATATAGATCCATAAGCATTGTAATAGGGAAAGGATTACCAAGAGATTGATTGAGAAAATTTTAGTGAAATATTTTCTTTTTGGAGTAGCCCACATTGGGTGAACCACGTTAAATTGGTGTCTCTATTGTATGTGATGATTTGTGCATTGTTTTGGTTATTTCTATTGATATTTCCATTGATTATATTAGATAATACCTATTTGGGAAAGAAAAGTAATAAGTGATCTTATACTATTCACCCCCCCTCTCAGTATAAGTTTGTATTCTTCAGTCATCCAACCATATGAGAAGTATAATTTTATTGAAAAGCAAGTCTATGCAGTTATGAAATATCTGAATAAATTTTGGCACTTTTTTTCATAGAGAAATACAATTTTTTATGTCATTCATCCAGATGTCAAAAGTTTCATTATTCAGGGTGAACTTGATGATAAGAGAGTTGGTTGGGTTTCCAAAATCTAAGAGTTTGATGTAGAGATTCAACCAACTAAGTTTTGTTCGTATTCGAGAACTCTACCAAGAGCTTGCCAAGAGTGTTGCCTCTCCATCAATTGATCTCAAGTTTGATAATACACTAAGTGAGAGTAATATCACTAATAAAGCTTTGATCTATCATGATTGGAAAAAGGACCTTGTCAAATATTTCAACTCAGGGAGATGTCCATCACACCTAAACTCCTCATTGAGAAGGAGATTCAGAATGCGAGCCCTCAAGTATGTATTGTTTCCAAGAGGCTTGTTCCACAAAAATATTGATGGAGTCCTTCTCAGATGTGTTAAGGAGATATAAAAATAGAGAATTCTAGAGGATTTTCACTTCGGTCTATCAGGCAGCCACTATGCAGGGAGGCCCATGGCACTTATGATCATCAGAGTAGGATATTTTTGACATACTATTTTTTCAAACGTATTCAAAGTCAGTCAAAACTATGATAGTTGCCAGAGATATATCAGTAGAAGTAGAAGGTATCTTTACCCCTTCATCCCATACAAGTCAAAGCATTGTTTCAACAATGGGGCTTAGACTTTATCAAGGTTATTGATCCCAATTCTTCTATCGAACACAAGTATATTTTGACTGCAATAGACTATTTCACCTGATGGACGAAGGCCACTCCAACTAAGAAGTCAAATCAAGCTATAGTTATTTCCTTTTTGGAGGGGCTAATAACCTGCTTTGGCATCTTAGATGCAATTGTGATAGATAATGGGATCCCCTTCATCAGTGCTAAAATCAATGAATTCATAGGTAAGTATGGAATTTATCTAAAAATATCTTCTAACTACTATCCGTAGGGGAACGGTTTGGCCGAATCTACAAATAAGAACTTGTTGAGAATTTTAAAGAGGATCTTTGAAGACAACAAGAGGAGTTGGAAATTTCTACTGAACCAAACCTTGTGGGTAGATCACATCTCGATCAATAAATCAATCAAGGCTTCCCCTTAATCATTGGTTTACGATAAGGAGGTACTTTTACCTATACAAATTGAGTTGCCTGTCCTCTGAACCTTGCAAATGGTCGCTGATGAGAATGACAAATTTGACCCTATGAGCGCAAGACTACACAACTCCTGCGACTAGAAGAAGAAATATAGAAGGCATACAATGCTTTCATGGAACATGTTAGGATGACATGAAAATGGTTCAACAAGAAGACATATGAAAGGGCATTCAAATTCGATGATCTAGTGTTAAAATGAAACGTGGATAAAGCAAATCTTGGCAAGCATCATAAGTTCGAAGCTATATGGGAAGGTCTATTTCAGATTTCGGGGGTGAACTCAGTTAATGCCTATCATCTCCAGGATATGGATGGCCGAGAATTGCCGATTCCGGTAAATGGTCTTCATTTGAAGGCTTATTATCACTGATAAATTCCAAAAGCAAGTATGTATATATGTACAGATGTTTTGTTTTTATTATTTTATTTTAAAAAAAAAGAATGATCTTATTCTACCCCTAACAAGTGATTTCACCCTAAAAGCATGTCCTCAGTGGTGAAAATTAATTTCACCCCAAAAAGGTTTTTCAAGGCTTAATTTTTAATTTTGGGGCAAAAATCATTAATAGCTCTGGCAAAGTGAGTTCGGGAGAAAAGCAAAATTATTTTATTAACATATTAAAAAGGGGAGGAATAACCATATAATATATATATTACTTTTGCCCCAAGTGAAGGGCGAAATGAGAAAAAATATATATTAAAAAAATATAAAGAGAAAAAAAATTTAATTTCACCCCAAGTTTTAATTTTGCCATGTAGTTTTTATTTGGGGGGCGAAATACAATTTTGAAGCGAAACTCCAAGAGGAAAAAAAATAATAATAAATTATATGCTTTTTTGAAGACTCCAGTTTAAAAGGGTATTTCCGGCAAGTGAGGGGGTGAAACTGATTTTTAAATTGCTTTTCCAGTAAAAGCACTGTCAGTTAAAGCTTTGTTTTTTTTAGCAAAGAGAGTTTGAGGGTAAAATCAGAGAAGAAAACTTGTTTTAAAAGGGCATCCAAGCTTATGAATTCACCAAGCAAACAAGGAGGATGATTTTTGAGCGTCGGTTGAATGAAGAAGCAAGTTGTGGTATTGTTTCTATCTAGTTAATGTTTTTTTTAGCAAAGGAAGTGTGCCTGAGAGACGTCTTTGCTAGCACATAATGATTTCATAGTGCCATTTAACGTCTTTGAAGAAATAGGTGCACCCGAAGCAAATTTATTTCACCAACAGTCACCTCAGTTGATGTTTTGACGTCTCTAAGTAGTTGAGTTAACCATTTTTCATCTTGAAGAGTGCCTATCACTCACATGTGGTGCACATCATTCCCAGGGTTAGTCGTTGGATATCCAAGTTGTACCCTTCGAGGTTAAAGGTGGCCAAGCACAAAGTTCAACAAAGATTTTAGGTGAAAGAAAGTTAATGATAGTTAAAAAATTAATAAAAATCATTCTTGGCAAGAGGATCAAGAAACATGTTCTCCCGACTTCACCAAAAAGTAGCACATGCATTAAATTCAGTGGTTGAAAGCAAACTTATAAATTTGGTGCATCCGCGACTTGGAGGTAAATTTTTTTATATATTTCCTTGAGCATTGCTGCATCTAGTTACTTGATTGTAGGAATTACAAGGTGTCTAAGAGTTTTTTAAGATGGAAAGAAAAGCTGCAGAGTTGAAGAGCATCGTGGAGCCAAATAAGATGCAAAAAAAAATTGAGGGAGGCGAGAAGTCTAAAAAAGCCAAGCAAAATAAAAATATTGACCTGGATCTATATTTCGATGCACTACCTCAGGTTGGAGATTGCATTATTTTCAATAAAGATGTCGAGAAATTGCATTAGGATGTAGATGTTGCAATAAGATAGGGGTTGATGCCAGAAAACCCTCTCACTATCGCATATCACGCTCAGCTTTTCTGGTATTTGTGCACACTGGTCCATTTTTACCTAGAGTTGGTGGAGGCAATTTCAATATTTTATGACCCCACCACCAGAGTTGTCTAGAACGTAATGGGAGATGTATTATTTACTATTTCATGTGATGATGTTCGGGAGGTATTTGCTTGTGGGATTAAACCTCCTTCCAATGTTTTTAATAAATTGCATCTTAGTGAACAGGAGGAGAAGTATCATTCAATAGTAATGCTACGTCGATTTATGAAGAACTAGCTGATAAAGATGCCAAGCATGGTGAATTACCAACTTTATTGAAGCCATTAACAAATTTCAAGAGTCCATATTTATTTTCTATGGTGGCTTGGGTTTTGGGCCTCCCAAATTATTCGACAGTGCACAAGTGGCAGGAAGCATTGGTGTAGTACATTTCTCAGGTCAAATTCTATGCCCCTACTACAATGATGGTGAGGACAAACCCGATTTTATTTGATTGGGCTAACTACATTGCTAGAAGTATGCATACCCAGCTAAATAAAATATAGAGTGAAGAAACCATGGCGTTCAAGCACACATCATTCTTAATATGGTATTTCTTCTTTCACATGTATAAGTATTTTTCCTTCATAGCAGTTAAGCAGGTTGATAGAGAAAATAGGAGATTGCCAGTGTATTTTTGGACCTCCATCTTGTCAAGAAAATAATCATTTTTTTTAACCGCATGTTTTTGGGACCTACCCTGGAGCTATTTTTTGGCAAATGTGAGAGGGTACTGTTGGATCCAAATTTGACTAAACTTTGAAACCTCCAAATTTAATTTTTTGGTTTCAATCAAAATGTTCATAATGTTGGTCACTTCTTTAGTTGGTGTGAGTAGCTGGATTTTTCATTGGTTGGTTTGATGAAGTCTGACCTTGGTTGTTAAAAAAAAGTGTGCCTCTTTTTATTACTCAAATATCTCAAAAGTGGATATGGCAAGATTATATTAATCATATTCTTAAAGCCAAAATATGACCCTCCTAAAATAAGTTTCCTTTGGGTCTAAGTCAAATGATAAAAATTCAAAACCCTAAGGTATTCTAGAGTAAGGGAAAATACAAATTAAATACCTTAGTCTAAAGTTCAAAAATATAAAGTTAACAGTAAGGTCTTTTAATTAAAATCTTGAGGGCATGCACCCCATCTAATTAAAATTCAAGCAACTTAGATCTAATCCAAGGTCCGTGCTCAAATAAGGTTTAATCAGACGACGATGCTTCAATAAATTGATTGAAGGTTAAATCGGCAGTCAAAGTTCTATTAAAATTATAACCTAAGGTCAAAAATGATTAAAACCCATGCAACTCTACCGATCTGGATGGATGCGCTTGAGCCAAGCCAAATTTTATGGATACGCGCTCACCAAGAGTCAAATTATTAATGAGTCCAGCATGGGTCAAATATTCAAATTAAATATCTGACTAGTCCACCAGATCGAATGATAGCGCACAAACAAATAAAAAAGATCAACGGTTGCACTTGATTTAATTAGACCACACATTAAAATGACTATGGTATGCACCTCCTTTAACCATCAATTTAATTGGGAATATCGGATGACAACGCTCGATCTAGATCCAATCCAATGGTAGCACACCCATAGAAGATGCATTAAAAAAGGTAAAAACCTCATGAGATTAATTAATCCGGTTAAAAAGGATTAGCAAGGGTATAATACGTTGGAAAATCATCCCCCTTTCAATTTAATCAAAGTTAAAGTCGTGTACCCCTTGGTAACTAACCCGCAGGTTGACCAAGATCTACGATTGCGTAATAGCTATCGAAGATCCAATGGCCGCACCGAAATCATGGATGGTAGGATATCGGGTAAAGACAAAGGTAAAGTCAAAATTTAATTATGAATTAATAAGGGTATAATACGTTGCTAAAATTCTCCCTTTCAGCTTCATTAAGGTTAATCAAATCTAATGATAAGCCCTTCACGGCTATTGAGTATGCAACTACAGGAAATCCGATGACCGCTATTTATAAAAGACACAATCGTACGGATGCACTCAATCAAAATAAAGCACCCCCAATGAAGGATCGAAGAGATCTAACGGCAGTGCCCATATTCACCCTGATCCAAAGGCAGCACATCGATAAAAATGATCGAGGTTTAGGCTAAAGGTTTTTTTATCATATTATTAATTAAATGCATTATAATCTGCCCCTTCTATTTTAGCTAAAACTTACACATGGTCGAAATATCCAACGGTCACACCTACACCATGGTATGATTTAATGGTGATCGTGTAAAAAGGTGAACTTGTTATAAGATGCCTATTCTAAATAAAATATTATTAAGGGTTTAAAACTCTAGGTTAACTTTGATAAATCATGATTCGACAAGGACTAATACGTCGTGTTATTACAAAGGTTTATATACGAACAGGTAGACTAACAATCATGCAGGTCTCGGGACATCGACGGTTGCGCTAATCCTTTTTAGGATCTGATGGTAGCACGTAAATCAAAGGTCTAAATGATGAAGCAACCACCTAGATCTGACGGTAGCACTCCATTAAGAGCAAGAATATCTGACAGACGCAAACAATCCAAAGTCAGAACAAAATGATACAAGCATGCTAAACCAACGGGCATATTTTGACAGATCTGATGGATGCACTCTATTTTGAAACGATCCAATGACAGTGTGCACTCTAAAGGTAAAACAAAATATCCACGATGCTTGATTGAATTTTTAATCTAATGGTGGCACCCAATCGTGGTTGTCCAGAGAGCCTAGATAATGTCTGACGCTCACATCAATAACAAAATCTTGTGAAGATCCCTAGGATGATTACTACCAAATTAATAAAATGGTCAATCCCTAATATGGAATTATCCTTTAGGGCCAAGGTGGCATGAAGATCAAAATGGAATCCATCCCTACCTCAAGTAGTGGCTCCACGTTAGATAATAAGAAGCCTCAGGGACCAATAGCGGAATTTCCAATGATTGGTGGTACACTAATCAAAGAACTCTAAAACACGTTGGATGATGAACTTTACCTGCCATCAAAGACCAACCTCATAAAGAGATGTGTTGGCAGATTTCCTTTAACCAATTTTCAAAAATAGTGGATGGCACAATATTGATGTTGAACGTGTGACTATACCAAACACACTCCACCACTCGGTATTTGAAATCGTAGAATCGATCAAATTTTACCACTCTGGAAATCTAAGAGCAGATACTGGTGCATAGGAAATACAAAAGAGAGAAGAGTTTGAGTTTGACTATTTGAAGAGAATTGTACCCACTACCTTGAGAAAAATGGCATCATGGGGAAATATTTTTGTACCAGAAGACACTAGGTAAGTAGTAAAGTTTATCACAGACCGGCCCCCATACTCTAAGATTTATGGACCACCTATACCCGACAGCATGATGCATGAGTTTTCTAAAAAATGTGGAGCAAATAAAAAACCTACTCCAACACAACAGTATGATATTGACAATGCTTGTATCAAGAGTTTTGATCGTGTAATAGAGAATGACAACAAGACACCATGGATAATGGTTGATCTTCATCATAGAGCCCGGAGGTTACAATACAAGGGTTTTCCTAGGAGAAATAGATGGAACAGTAACCTTGTGAAGTTGATATGCCCAAAGGTTCATTTCTTATCAAATTTAATGGTGTGGATGGTAGTGGTGTATGACAAGAGGACAAGGACATTTTGAGATAACAAGAATCGATCGGTATTCAACATCAAAGTCAGACACATCCAAGAAGTCTTCAATCTTATGGAGTATACCACCTTTCTGGTGCAAAGGGTAATCGAACACCAATCTTGTATGTTCACAAACATGGAAGTTTTTAAAACTTTATTTGATACACATGAGAAAATAGAAAAGAATTTTCCAATTATGAAAACTTCTTTAAAGCCATGGGTCCAAGATTTTTGTGATATGATAAACATAGTCTTAGGAGTACAGGATCTCAGCACAGTGACTAAAAGGACTTTATATTTAGTTGCACAATGCAATCAGGTACATAACACCCCAATTTATTGTTAGTCTCACATGACACTAAGAGGGCTGGGTGAATTAATGTAGCTCTTTAAAACTTAAATCTTCAACACTCAAATCCAAAACAATAAAAACATAAAATAAAATAAAGTAAGTATAACAAGAGAACATCACACAATACAAGGTGTACCGAGGTTCACCGATTTGGCTACATCCCCAAAAATTACTGTTTGGACTCCCATCCAAATCTAGCATTTGTAAAGCACCAACTTTACAATCAATTTACCAGCACCCACTGGAAGGAGCATCAACCCCTGATTTATCTGCACCAACAGAAAGGAGCACCAACCCCTGATTTATCTGCACCAACCCCTCTACCAAGCACCCACTTGATTTTGATATTGATAATAAAATTACATATATGAATGTCTTCACTGAAACTAGAACCCTCTATGGTCTATAAGCTCAAAATCTAAAACTTTCTATTTCACCCAGTATAACATCCCTCTCTCTGCATTACTTAGAATTTGAATCTTCTCTTCTAAAAAAACTGATTTTTCTCCTAGCTCGTTTTGCCAATTTCTAAACTCTTTCTGGGTATTGTGTAGCACTTTATTTTTGAACTCCTCTAAAAATTTCATCCAAAATGGATATTATATGAGAAATTTATGCCCAAAATTCTGAAGTGACATTTTTCACCACTCTCTAAAAATCACGGATTTTCACTCTTTATTTTTCTCCACACACACTTCTCTCTTCACAAAATAAAGTCCCCACATTTCAATAAAATCCCTTGTCACTTAAAAAGCACACACTTGCATTCTTTTTCCCTTTTCAATTTTAAAAATATTTTCTTTAATGAAGCTTCTTAAAACAATATAACTTCCTTTTTTTATTTTGAGAAGGCATATCATCAAACACATCACATGCAAAGAATTGACACCTTACTCGTTCTCTTACTTCGGATCCACGTGACACATCAAACAAAAAATTAAATATGCTCTATTTGATGCCTTAAAGGTGTAACAACACTGAAACTAAAACTCTAGCAACTCTGCAAGGTCGAAACGGCCAACTGAAGGATTTTGCACAAGTGGAACAAATTGACATAAAAGTGACCTGTACCGTTTTTTGCAACAATCATAACTCTCACATCGTAACTCTGTTTTCTCTAAAATTTGAAATGTAGAATATCTACAATTTTGAATATATGCAGTCTGAATATTGATGCATAACTCCTTACAGTTCACCTATACCAACTCCATGAAAACTAGTACTGACACACTTTTTCCAAAAAGAGTTTTTGTGACAGTCTTGCAACGCTTGTAACATTTGCCTCGTTTCTCTGTTTTAGTGGAAATTTGGAACACATGTTCTTGAATATAACTACAACCTCCAATTAAAATTTTTCTATCAAATTCTTCTTTTTTTACGTGCAGTTCTTCTAACAAAAATTCCCTTTTTTAGCCTGTACAACCACTTGCCAAATCATCTGCCAAGATATCGAAAACATCATCAATCAATCCAAATACTATGCTGAAACCTCCAATGTTGTTCTAGACTATTTCCTAACATGCTAGTATGTTCCAAACTGATCCATCCTGTACAACTACGTTGTGATGACTTTTGCAAATTTGCACGAACAACCTGTAACAACTTCACCTGAACATCAAAAACATCCTTATAAGCATTGAACATCACTGTACATACTCTGAACAACTTTCCACTACATCAACCTATCCATCTGAGTGTGTTTACAATATTTACAATACTATCGCTGCACCTTGCTCAACAATCTCCCCATTTGGAATTGTTGGAAACACACACACAATTTCCTATAACTCTTCTCCCCATTTGACAACAAGACCAAAGGGCTACTGCAAACTCCCCCTGAGTCCATGCACAACATTCTCAGGAAAAAATTATTACACTTAGCAAAAATCACAAACATGAGCAAAAAGATAAACAAATACACAAATGCTCCCCCTGAGAATGTGGCCCCAATAGCTAGTCAATTCTTGGGAAGTGTGACCACTCCCAATTTCTTACGAAGGTACTCAAAGACTTCCTTGGGCAATGGTTTGGTGAAGATATCTACTACTTGCTTTGTTTTTGGAACAAAATCCAACTTAACCTCACCTTTCGCAACTTTCTCCTTCAAAAAATGATACCGGATAGCAATATGTTTTGTGCAAGAATGCATAACCAAATTCTTTGAGATGTTAATGGCACTGGTGTTATCGCACTTAACTAAAATTAGCTCACTAAAATTAATGCCAATATCCTTCAGAGTTTGTTTCATCCATAACACCTATGTACAACACGTTGTCGTTGCAATGTATTTCGCCTCTACTGTGGATAAGGAGACTGACTCATATTTCTTACTGTGCCACGCGACCAACCTGTCTCCAAGATAGAATGCACCTCCACTAGTACTCTTCCTATCATCTACACATCCTACCCAATCTGCATCTGAATACACAATAAGGGTGAAGTCCTTACCTTTCAAATACCATAACCCATACTCCATAGTACCCTTGAGGTACCGAAGAATCCTCTTCACTGCTGTCACATGAGTCTCCTTGGGACTAGCCTGAAATCATGCTACCATGCATATTGCTTGCAAAATATCTAGTCTAGTAGTTGTCAAGTATAGTAAACTCCCAATCATAGATCTATACATAGTTTGATCAACATGTGGAGATTTGTCATCCTTTATCAACTTGCAACCTATTGTCATGGGAGTGCTAATTGGCTTACAATCCTCCATTGTGAACTTTTTCAACATCTCTTTCACATATTTAATTTGAGAAATAAATATGCCCTTCTCCTTTTTATTAACTTGCAATCCAAGAAAATACGAAAGTTCACCAATCATTGACATTTCAAATTCTTTCTGCATTTTATTTGCTAAATCTTTACACAACTCATATTTGTTGCTACCAAATATGATATCATCTACGTATGCAACAAGAACAATATGATGACCATTTTCTATTTTGACATATAAATTACTATCCACCATACCTTTCTTGAACCCTTGCTAAGTAAGATAATTGTCTAGCCTTGCATACCATGCTCGGGGTGTCTGTTTTAAGCCATATAATGCTTTCTTCAACTTGCAAACCAAGTTGGGATCATCACCAAGATGGAAACCATCTGTCTGCTCAATATAAACCTCTTCTTCAAGTTTCCTATTCAAAAATGTTGATTTCACATCCATTTGATAAACTTTGAAATTCTTGTAAACTGCTAAAGCCAGAAATATTCTAATTGCCTCTAGTCTGGCCACAGGTGCAAAGGTTTCCTTAAATTCAATACCTTCAACTTGTGTATAGTCTTTGCATACCAATCTTACTTTGTTCCTGACTACCTGTCTAACTTCATTCAATTTTTTTTGAAAGACCCATTTAGTACCGATTACATTTTTATTTGCGGGTCTTGGTACTAACTCCCAAGTCTTGTTTTTCTTGATCTGATCTAATTCTTCATTTATTGCCTTTACCCAACTTTCATCTTTGCTTGCGTTAGCAACATTTTTGGGCTCAATGCTAGATAATAAAGAGTAGTTACTTACTAATATTCTTCTTGTCTAAACACCAACTATGGGGTCTCCAATTATTTTCTCTCTAGGATGATCTTTCTGCCAGCTGCCTATTTTGAATTTATTGTTTTCTTCCACTTATGAATCATTGTTTAAATCCTCTGAGTCAATTTTTGGTTTCTTTTTCATTTATTTTTCCTCATCTCCTTCAATGACCTCTTCATAAATTAGGTAGTTCTCTTCATAGCTAATTACTCATTCTCTTCATCAACTTTAACATCGGCACTATCCATAATTTTCCTTATCCTCTTGTTGTAGCATTTTTAAGCTTTTCTTTTTGACGAATAGCTAATAAAAATACCTTCATCCGCTCTATCTTCAAACTTACCAAGGTTTTCTTCAGTTCTTTTGATGTAACAATTGCTGCCAAAAACTTTAAAGTATCTTGTTGTTGCCTTTTTACCGAACCACAACTCATAAGGAGTTTTGCTTTCATGCATCCTCAACATGCACCTATTTTGGATGTATACCGCAGTATGGACCGCCTCTTTCCAAAATTTATCTGCTACTTTTCTCTCAATCAACATAGTTCGTGCCATTTTTTGCACTCGTCCCGTTGTTTCTTTCTACCAAACCATTCTCACTGAGGTGTCCTGGCTACTGAAAAACTGTATCCTAATGCCATATTTTTCACAATACTCTATGAAATCCTCTGAAATGAACTCTCCTCCTCTGTCTGACCTTAAACATTTAATCCTTTTTCCTGTTTGATTCTCAACTTGATTTTTTAAAACCTTGAACATCTCAAAATATTCTGATTTATGCTTCAAAAATAGTACCCATGTCATCCTGGAATAGTCATATATACACAACATGAAATATTTTGTCATCGTTTATGCTTTGCGTTCTCATGGGTCCACATAAATATGTACTAGTTCCAAAGGTTTGCTTATGTAGTACTCTTTTGTTTTAAATAAGACTCTAGTTTGCTTCCCATTTTGGCATGAAGCACAAATGCTATTTGATAGTTTTCCAATGGTGGGAATATCTCTTACTGCTTTCTTTGAGTTGATTTTTACTAGATTATAAAAACTGATATGACCGAGCCTCTTGTGCCACAACCAATTTTCTTCTTCCTGTCCAATCAAGCAAGCTCCTTCTGAAGTCTCTAAGAGAGTGTATAGGTTACCAAATGTTCTTGATCTAGTTGCTATAAACTTCCCATTGTTTACCTTTCTTACTTCACAACCTTGCTTCTTAAAGATAACTTCATGACCTCTATCACAAATCTGAATTACTCTCAACAAGTTATGCTTTAGACCAACCACAAACAAGACTTCTTTTGACCTTATTTTTCCTTCACTAATCTTAACTGAACCTCTGACAACTATCTTAGCTCCATCATTGTTTCTAAACTTTACTGAACCACCTTCATATTGCTGCAACTTCTCAAATTTGTGTTTGTCACATGTCATATGACTGGAGCATCCACTATCAAGTATCCATGGTGCGGATTTATTATGCACTTTGAATGTCGTATGTACAATCAAGGATTCATTTTCTTCCTTAGGTCACTCTTTTTCTTTCCACTCAGGTTTGATTACAATTTTGGGCTCTTGTTTTGGCTTTAATTTTTCAGTAGCTTGTGCATGTTTTTTGAGAAATTTTCTAGTTTGTGTTATTCTATTTGGCTGAAATTTTCTTCCCTGAAATTGATTTGAAGCAAATGTACTTCGACAATTTCTTGCAATATGCCCAAAATTATGACAGTTATAACATTCTACTGCATAATCCATCAAATGTGAAAAAGCATTTCTATTGGTAAAATTCCTTGGTCCTACATTATACTTGCAATTTGAGATCTTATGTCCATAACCATTGCATTTAAAATAGTAACCAAAAAAAGGGATGATTGAACTTGGGTGGTGGTCTTTGCCATGTTGTTGTAGGAGCCATAAATCTTCTTCTTCTTTGATGTGTGATATTGGTGAAACCATCATTGTCAATTCTCCTTTCGTGCCTTGCATTATTGCTTTCCTTTGCATTATTCATTTTTGCTTGATCAACCTGTTTCTTCTCTTCATTCTTTGTGGATTATTCATTTATGGCCTTTGATCCATTTTACAATTCTCCTTCATCAAAACCCAAATAAAATTTGATGCCTGAGTCTTTTGGTTATTTATGATCTTATCCAGCTTCATAGAACTTTCTTCACGTTTGTGATAACAACTAATTTTCTGATTCATCTCTTCTAGCTGCATTTTGAAACCAACAATATTTTCTTCTAGCTTGTTGCAATAATCTATTTTCATGGTTATTTGCACTTCGAGATCTTCGAATATTTTCTTGGATTTTTTTATCTGTGCTTTCAAATTGTTATGATTTCATTTGCATCCTCAATCTTTCTTGAAATTTTCTTATTTTTTTTTCTTTCTATCTTCAATTCATCTAGAGCTGCAATTAGTTCCTCTTCCAAATTAACTGTTGCATCAATTTCTTCTTCATCACATTCCTGTTCTTTTTCCAAATTTTCTTCTTTGAGTGCCATGAAAAGAGCTTCACCTATTTCCTTTTCAGAATCCTCACTGGAGCTATCTTCTGATGAATTGACATTCTTGTATATGAAACTTTTCTTCTTGAAGCTGCCTTCTTTGAAATTTGTTTTTTTCTTCCAATCACTTCTTTCTTCGTGCGATCCTTCATCACTTTTGTTCTTCTCATTAAGTGGAAATTTAGCTACAAAATTCCCAATGCCTCCACAGTTGAAACATTTAAATGATAACTTTCCTCTGTATTTTTCTTTTCCCCTTTTTAGTTTTTGAAAAAAAATTGCTTCCATTTCATCCAATGTCTCTTCTTCCTCGGATTCTTGTTTTGCTTTCATATTTTTATGGGCTTTAAAAGTAGCTTCTCTGTCTGTGGGTTTAGATTTTCCTATTCTCATCTCATATGCAGTCAAAGAACCATGCATCTCATCCATACTAAAAGAATTTAGATCTTTAGCTTCTTCTATAGCTGAAACTTTAGAATCAAATCTTTGGGGAAGGGGTCTTAATACCTTTTTCACGATGACAAAATCTTTGATTTTCTCGTCGAGTCCTCTAATCACATTAATGAGTTCATTAACTCTCAGCATATATGCCTCTATATTCTCATTGTCATTCATCTTAAATGCTTCGAACTAAACTCGATGTGTTTGTAACTTGGCCTCCTTGATCTTAGCGTCTCCTTCATGAATGCTCTTTAGTTTGTCCCATATTTCCTTTGCCATTTTACAACCCATAATGTTTACCAGTTTTTTGTCCACTAATCCACACATAATAGCATTCTTTGCTTTTGAGTCATTCTCAAACAGTTTCTTACCGACAGCATCGGTTGGAGAAGTGGTGGGTATTGTGTATCCACTATCTACTGAATCCCAAATATCGTATCCCAAAGCACAAAGATATGTCTGCATCCTGAGTCTCCAAAATGTGTAATTAGTTCCATCAAATAATGGTACTTTTTTTGACGATAAGCCTTCACCACCTGCCATTGTGTCACTTCCAAGATCAGCCTAGCCGATTAAGCCTGTTCAGGAACCTCATTTTGATACCAATTGTTAGTTTCACAATGACACTGAGAGGGGGGTGAATTAGTGTAGCTCTTTAAAACTTAAAGCTTCAACACTCAAAGCCAAAACAATGAAAATATAAAACTAAATAAATCAAGTATAACAAGAGAACATCACACAACACAAGATGTACCAAGGTTCACCAATTTGACTACATCCCCAAAAATGACTATTTGGACTCCCATACAAATCCAACCTTTGTAAAGCACCAACTTTATAATCAATTTACCAGCACCCACTGGAAGGAGCACCAACCCCTGATTTATCTGCACCAACAGAAAGGAGCACCAACCCCTGATTTATCTACACCAACAAAAAGGAGCACCAACCCCTCTACCAAGCACCCACTTGATTTTTGATATTGATAATAAAATGACATATATGAATGTCTTCACTGAAACCAGAATTCTCTATGGTCTGTAAGCTCAAAATATAAAACTTTCTATTTCACCTAGAATACATCCCTCTCTCTGCATTACTCAGAATTTGAATCTTCTCTTTTAAAAAAAATTGATTGTTCTCTTAGCTCGTTTTGCTAATTGCTAAATGCTTTGTGAGTATTATGTAACACTTTTTCTGTGAACTCCTCTCAAAATTTTAGCCAAAATGGATATCATATGAGAAAGTTATGCCCAAAATTCTGAAGTGACATTTTTCACCACTCTCCAAAAATCATGGATTTTCACTCTTTATTTTTCTCCACACACACTTCTCTCTTCACAAAATAAATTCCCCACATTTCAATAAAATCCCTTGTCACTTAAAAAGCACACACTTGCATTTTTTTTTCCTTTTCAATTTTAAAAAGATTTTCTTTAATGAAGCTTCTTAAAACAATATAACTTCCTTTTTTTATTTTGAGAAGGCATTTTGTCAAACACGTCACATGCAAATAATTGACACCTTATTCGTTCTATTACTTTGGAGCCACGTGACACCTCAAACCAAAAACTAAATATGCTCTATTTGATACCTTGAAGGTGTAACAACATTGAAACCGAAACTCTGGAAACTCTGCAAGGTCGAAACGGCCAACTAAAGGATTTTGCACAAGTGGAACAAATTGACATAAAAGTGACCTGTACCATTTTTGCAACAATCATAAATCTCACCTCGTAACTCTGTTTTCTCTTAAATTTGAAATGTAGAATATATTCAATGCTGACTACATCCATTCTGAATCTTGTTGCATAACTTCTTATGGTTTACCTATACCACCTCCACAAAAATTTTTGCTGACACACTTTTTCCAAAAAGAGTGTTTTTGTGACAGTCTTGCAACGCTTGTAACATTCGCCTCATTTCTCCATTTTGGTGGAAATTTGGAACACATGTTCTTTTTTTTTGCTTTTTTTAAGCAAAAAACCCCTTATGGGGCCACCTTGGTCTGAGATGCCACGAACAGGGGGTTCTACACCGTCAAATTCACCCGAGAGTCGCACCCAGCCGTGTTCACACTAACATTATCAATTGGATTTTGGGTACCCAATTCAGCTTTCTTGTAGGGTGGAGATTTGAAGGTGGGACCTCCCTTGGAGGATTGAACTCTCCTCTCCAAATCACCTACAACACCTGGGTAAACACATGTTCTTGAAGATTAATACCACCTCCAGTTCAAATTTTGCTATCAAATTCTTCTTGGTTTGCTCGCAGTGCTTCTGACAAAACAGCCCTTTTACGGCCTATACAACCACTTGCCAAATCATCCGCCAAGCTACCGAAAACGTCACCGATCAATCCAAATACTGTGCTGACACCTCCAACATTGTTCTATACTATTTCCTAACATGCTGGCATGTTCAAAACTGATCCATCCTAGCCAACTACACTCGTGATGACTTTTGTAATTTTTTGACAACTTGACAATTTTTCAACTTTTGCAAATTTGGATGAACAACCTGTAACAACTTCACCTAAAAATCAAAAACATCCTCATAAGCATTGAAAATCATTGTACATACTCTGAATAACCTCCAAACAACTATCCACTAGATCAACCTGTCCATATGAGTGTGTTGACAACAATGACAATACTGTCGATGCAGCTTGCTCAACATTTATGCTTGGGAATTAGAACTGAGTAATCAAATACATGAAGAAATGATAGAATTAAAAAAGGTAGTTTTTCAACAAAGAAAAGAGATGTCCCATTTATTTCAATACTCATTTTTCATCCATCTGATAGTGGTTCAATTAGGATAAGAAGTTCGAAGAAGAGTAGAAGTCATCGACAAACCCTATGTTAAGACCAGTTTTTGGAGGATACATGAAGGGCACACTCATTTAGGTTGGTTTTATGATCATTTTATGGTAGAAATCCGTTGGTTTTTAACTAGGATGCTCCCTAAGATATAGGTCCAAGAGTAAGGGCATTCATCAAAGAAAATGATATTGGGGATTTATTTTTCACAAAATGTTTTACCTATATCAGGCTCTACGGGGCCAAAATTTTCCCAAAGCTATTACCGAAGTATTTTCCATTATCTCTAGTAGCCCTGGAACTATGTAGGTAGGTATCCGAAGAGGCCAAAATGATACTGGTAAAGAAACATGGTAAAGTTCCTTGGCTCAATATTCCCTATCAATTTGGGGACTATATATTTGTTGGCTACCCTTCCCTCATGGGATTCGATGAGATAATTTGAAGATTTTATGATCCAAAAGAAGTATACAACAAAATGATGGCAAAAAGAGAATATGCTCGAATACTACATCTTCAATATGCTTTTGAAGAGAGATTATTAGAAGCTATGGAAAAAGGAACATATTTATAGGAAGTATGGGATGAGTTCCCTCCCAAGAAAAGAGGCAGCACAGAGGTTCATGAGGCCTACGATTACCCTATAGAATTGAGAATACTTTGGGAAATTTTAGTAGAGTCTATAGCATCCATTTTCCAGTAGCATTTCAAGCAATCAAATAAGATCCCCTATTATATTTGATAGAAGAATAGGATATTGACCTAATGGAGGTCACTATGAATACTGTAGACATAGTATAGCAACAAGTTAGGCCTTCTGAAGGTGTTCATCTCATAATAGATGTGGCACCAAGCACTTCCCAATAAGCTTCCATAAACCCGAGTATAGATAAATGGAAGGAAATTGTAACAGCACCTTCTCTGGAGTATTCTCTCCCAGAATAGGCTATAGGTCCTATTTCTGACAGGGTCTTAGCTATAACAAGTGTAAATAAATTAGCACTCATGGTTGTCCCTGCCATTATAACAATAAGGAATCAAGTGATTAAAATTCCATCAGTGGTGCAAATGAATATGAGAAGAACAAGTAGGATTGGAAGCTTATTTAGAGGCCACCAGGTGAATAAACAAATAGAGATTACCACCTTAGAAAATAATAAGCCCAAACTATCTTTAGCTTCCACAAAGGCTATTAGAAAGGACAAATGAGCAAAATATTTTCACTGCTACAAATGAATAAGAACTGTAGGTAGTGGTAGGGATGGGAAATATAGAAGAACAATTTATAGAAGAATCACAATTGGGAGCAGATGTATCAGATATAGCAGAGATAAATCTTCCTGCTCTGCAAGACCCACTAGTCTTTAGAGTCAATGAGGAAAAAGGGGGATCATCAATGCTATGGAAATAAGGTGAAGTGGCCAAAGTTGTCAAGGCAATGCAAAATCAAGCCATAGACCAATTCATTGGGAAAATTACAGAGCTAAGGAAATAATTGGAGAAATAGGAGAAGGAAAAAGTTGAAATGAAAGCATTAATAAGTAAACAACAAGAAGAATTGGCCAAAAAAGATACTTCAAGTGCACAGCCCCCACCAATGATAAAGATTCAAGATCATGTCTATTATCTAAATGTAATGAAGGACATGTCAATGAAAATAAGAACTCATACCAAAGGTTTTACTAATATGTTTAGGAAAATAAGGGTGATCCAAGTGACTACTCAAGAAATTATGACATTACTACAAGAAAGAGAAGAAGATTTTGAAGTCATCCACCCTACCCTAGATTTTATAGGGGACCATTTTGAAGAGCTGCAGGGACAAGAAATAATAACAAATGATGGCAGTAAAATTTAGCTCAGCTTTGAGTTTTTAAAGCGACCCTGTTTGGAGCAAACCGAGAGAGGTGGATCAATGTTGTAAATGAAATAGATAATCTGATCAAAGATGCAACATAAAAAATGGTAGACATTGGTCTATCCTTAGACCAATGCTTAGAGGCCTCAGATGTAGAAGAAGTATTCCAGCGCACCATTGAAATATTTGAATGTGAACCATGTGATGAGGAAAATATGATTAGGCAAACTACTCTTATGGTAAATATTGTAGAGATGTTACTATTTCAATGTGAAAGGAACATGCCCACTATTGCCATTCAGAAAAATAGAATATTGCAGGAAATGAATATGCTGAGGATTGCAGCCACATTTGATACAAAAGTTTGGAGATTAATAACTGAGCAAATAAAAAAGTTACAAACATTCCAAAGGGGAAAGAAGTTGAAACTCATGGTCAATAGTTGGAAGCCAATTCATCACAATAGAAACCTCAGCCAACAGAAAAGGCCCCTGAAATAGTAAAAGAAACGGTCCAAGAGGAAACAATGGGAACAATTGTGACAGAGGTAGCAGAAGAAGAAACAGGTTCTCCCAACACTACCATCACTGGTTAGATTGAATTACCATTTGAAAAAGTCAAAGAGGAGAGCACAATCAAGAACAACCAGGGTAGTGGAAGCCATCTATACCAATTTTTTGAATTGCAATCATATTATGACAAGTGTAAGGCCAGAGATGAACCAAGAATAACAGAATCAAGAACCTACAGTTATAAAAGGAAGCAGCTGCGATCAAGTTCTGCATCAAGAAATTAGAGAATAGCATTTTTGCTAAGAGGTATACTTGAGTGCCCTGTTAGTTGTGCTATTGTATCCCCTTCTGTGTCTATTTTTCTTTCTCATTTCTTTTTCTTCCCTTTGCTGTGTAGGATTTTTGATAGGAAAGTGCTCAAGAAGCTGAGATTATTTCCTGTCCTATTGAGCCTAGGATTCAGAGACTCTACTGTTACCATATTGGAACAAGGAGAGTAGGAGAGACCTGTTACATTATTTGAACAAAGTCCTCTTCATTGTATTGATATATTTATTTGAGAAAAATAGAGTTAAAAGGCATCCTGCCCACTTTGCATGTAATATTTTATAAAATCAATACAATTCCGAGTTTTATTCCTATCATATCTTTGTCTCAGCTTTGTGTGTCACTGTATAATGGGTTACATTATTTGAATGCATTATATACATTTCTTTCATTGGTTAACTCTTGGTTTTATTATGATATTCGAATAAATATATGAACGCCAATTTCCTTTTCCCCATTCTCTCTATTCATATAAAAATTGTTGTTAAATTGCTATAACAACCCAATGAATCTAGGCACTGGTCTACATAAGGCATAACGAATGGTTATTTTCTTGCTTGGTCATTTTAATACGTATAGTGTTATATTAATCTAGAGTGTGTAATTAACGTTTTATCATAGAATTACCATTGGGGTTTCCTTACCCGTTCTATAGTTTTCTTTAGCAATATTCGTGTTTAACAGAACGAAGAGGTAGGTTGACCAGATCCTGTAATAGCTCATTGGTTTCAAATGGATTTTTGTAGCGTGACAATCGAATCCTATGGATGCAAGAATCGGTTCCAACAGTTTTTTGGCATCGTTGCCAAGGAGGACTTGATAGAAATATTTAATTATCTTCTTAAAAGTTTTTCTCTAAACGACATTATTTTTAAATCAACGGGTGGCCAGTTAGAATAAAGAACATTTGTTTTAATTTTTACATTTTCTACGTTCTTTATTTTACCCATGTTTTTCAATTTGATTTTCTTTACGTTTCTTGATCTTCTTGAAAATTCTTTTTCTTGATCTTCTTGAAAATCCTTTTTCTTGATTTTCTTGAATTATCCCAAGAACCGACTCCTGTGAGGATGAGTGATAATATCAAGCATTCTTGATAAAAGCATACGTTGTTCTTTCTGCACCCGTGGCGCTCTCGTTTCCTGCACCCTTGTGTTGGTGATTCTGCTGGACAAACCCTGAAGGAAAAAATAAAAAAGGAGAGAACATAATGTGCTGGTGAACACCAGGAGAAGTGGAAAGGAGCTATTTCCAGAACTCGAGAATCCAGAGGTATTTATACATACCCAAAAAACTCCACTTTTCAAGAGTACTATTTATAATAGTAGATCAAATTCTAGTAATAAAAAGTACATAAAGAAAAATCATAATACTAATACTATTGATATTACTATAGATGAACATTTAAATTATGTTATAGAAGATATATGTGATTATTCTTATAATAGTAATACTGAGGTAAATAACCCATTAGATCATATCCAGATTACTCAACCTCACATTCCTATAAGTATTACTGTTGTGAATCTAAATCCTACAGTAGTAATGGCCCAAGTTAATGTTCATTTATGGAGGACTAACAGATATAGGCCTTTTGTATTACCCATAAATTTAAATACCTTACCCAATAAAGCTCACAAATACCTCCCTAAATTTTTAGGAAATAGTGCAGTGACTGGAGAAGATCATATAAAAATTTTCTTGTATGCAATGGATAGTCTGGAAGTTGAACATGAAGATGTAGTATTGAGACTGTTTTTACAGACTTTAGAAAAATACGCTAGAGAGTGGTTTAATTCCCTTCCTAACAATGATATCCCAAACTTCACCAAAATGGAAGTTGTGTTTCTAAAGAAATATGGTGAAAGGAAAAATGAACAATTACTGTTAACTGAGTTAGCCACTATGAAGAAGAAAGAGAATGAGGTTGTTAGTGATTTCAACATAAGATTTTCAAAGACTAGGAACAAAATCCCTGCCAACCTTAGACCTAGTGATATTCAGTCTATTTGTTTTTATAAGAATACCTTTCAAGGAGAGTTTAACTATGAGTTAAGGCAAGAACAAGCCACTACCATTGATGGTTGTATGGAAAAAGCAATGGATATAGAAATAAATATGCTTGACAGTGGTAATATGAAGCCCTATTCTCTAGAAGTCAACCTACCTGAGAGAAAACCCAAAAGGGTGGAATTTGATATACAAAGAAGAACCGAAATTGATCCAGTGGAGAAATTGACTAGTCAAATGACTGAGATGTTCAATAACATGAAAAAAAGGTTAGCAAGAATTGAAATAAATGGAAATAATGGTGAATCTTCACAGACAGAGTGATCTCATGTTGACAATCATCCTCCCTTCAAGAAAAATTTCAATAGGAATTGGGGAAACAACAATGGTTTTGAAGAAGGAAATAGGAGTAGGAATAATGGGAACAATAACTGGAAAAATTGAGACTCTGATAGAGATCAGAACAATGTTCCTAACCCTATACCATATGCTAATGTAGCAGAAGGGTTTCCCTATTTTTGCTCTACTTGTGATGCACCCCATAACCCTGATGCATGTGGAATTCACCTAAGTGATCAGCATAATGTAGACATGCATGCAGAATCAAAAGAGGATATAAGAATCAATGCTTGTTGGTCTGTTGAAGATGAATCCAGAGAAAGGTTGTTTGAAGAAGATATGGACAAGTATGCTTCAAATCATCATCCTCAAATTTTAGTAACTGAAGGAACTAAAATCTTGCAGAAATCACATGAGTCAAGATATGATAAGATGAAGCAAGGGAAATTAATCCCCACTACTCAAGAGGTTGAAGAATTAGAGGTAACCCATGTTCTGAATTTAAGGAATAGAACAGTCCCTGAAAGGACAGAGAAAGCCTCTACAAGTGAAACAAGAAAACAAACTTTCACCAATAAAAATATCAGTAAAGAGAAAACTGATAGGAACCTTAAAAATATTATTCCTGAAGTAATAGAATTAGAGGAAGAGATTCCCAAAGAAGAAAGTAATAAACCACTGGATATAAAGAAGATAGAATTCGATGTTGGGTCAGAACTCAGTAAGCAAAAGGTTAATATCACATTTGGAGAACTTATGAAAGTTCAACAGTACAGAGAACAAGTCTGCAGAGCATTTGGATTAGTGGAACAAAAAGAAGACCCAACTTGCCATGTTGCTAGACAAAATCAACATGATACAAGATCACCATCCTCTGTCAGACCCTTCTATGTGTCATTAAGATATAATTCAGATGAAGGGGAAAGATATGTGATTCATAATTGCATGCTAGATAGTGGAGCTTCACATAATATCATGCCTAAGCTAATAGCTGACCAAATGGGATTAATCTGTACTAGAGATTCTACCCCTATTTCTGTAATGGACAGTAGACAAATTCCTTGTGTAGGGGTGATAACTGGATTGTTAGTTTTCCTAGATCAACACCCCAAAAAGGGCATTGTCATGGATGTTGCAAGTAGTTGATGTTGACCCATTTTTCTCATTATTACTCAGTAGACATTGGGCAGAACAACTGGGAGGTTCAATTCAATTGGATTGGTCCTATGCTACAATCCCAATATCAGATAAGGAGAATATAATTTTGAGAAGGGAACCATTCAACAAACACTCCGTAGAGTTAATTCAAATAGATGAAACCATGATTAACTTAGTTAACTCTATGGAAGAAAAAGGGATGGGAGTTTATTCAATATGGCACAACCCATTCCTGGTGGAGGTACCAGAAGCAAAGAACATGGATCCAGAAGATATAAAAATAGTAGATGCTGAATCAGATAGAGTTTTGACTCAAGAAATGTGGACCATGTCTTTTGATGGAGCTAAATCACAGTTTGGTGCAGGTGCAGGTGTAAATTTGACTGATATTAAAGGAAACTACCTTGGTATTCCTTACAGACTATAATTTCCTTGCACAAACAATGTAGCTGAGTATGAAGCTTTACTATTGGGATTAAGGAAAGCAAAAGAATTAGGCATTAACTACTTGACTGTAACAAGGGATGCAGAGCTTATTATACTACAGATCAAAGGTAAATATCAGACTAAACATCCTAGGCTTAAGCAATATAGAAATGCAGTGTTGGAAGAAATTGATAAATTCTTAGCTTTCAATATCTCATATATTCCTAGAGAACAAAATCATGTTGCAGATCTTTTAGTTGTAAATACCTCAAGTCTAGATCACCCAGAGATAACTACAGAATATATGGATAGATTCCCAACTATTTTAGTTTATAAACCTTCTGTGCCAGATAACATAGTATATCTACAGGTCTTTCAGGATGACATAGATATTAAATATTTTATGACTCTGCAAAATCAGTATGCAGATGTAATATGTGATGAAAAAGATGAAGAAAAGCTAAAAGACCAAATAGGAGAGCCAGTAGAAGTAATCCAGTTGAAAACTAATAGAATACCCAAAGGATTGGTTTCTCTAGAAAGTCTATTTGATGATTTTGACAAAGCCTATAAGCCTTTATGCAGAGAAGTGATATCTGAAGATATTAATATTGGCTCAATGAAAGAACCCAGAATAGTGAAAGTAGACATGGCCTTACCTGCTAAAGAAAAAGCTGGATATATCAGTTTCTTAAAAAATAACAAAGAACATTTTTCTTGGACTTATGAAGATCTGAAAACATTCAAAACAGATGTAATGACACACATAATACCCCTGAAAGAAGATTCCAAACCATTCAGATAGAAGCAAAGGAAATACAATCCAACTCTTCACCCAATAATGCAAAAGGAGGTACAAAAGTTATTGGATTCCAAAATAATCAGAAAGGTAAGATTTTCTTCCTGGATATCCAATTTAGTACCAGTCAAAAAAATAATGGGGATATTAGACTCTGTGTAGATTTTAGAAATTTAAACAAGAGTTCATTAAAAGATAATTACCCATTACCCAACATGGAACAATTATTGCAAGCAGTAGTTGGCTCAACAAGATTGTCTCTGTTAGATGGATTTTTAGGGTACAATCAAATTCAGATAAATCTAGAAGATAGACATAAGGCAACATTCACTACACCCTAGGGCACATTTGAATATTTAAGGATGCCTTTCGGACTAATGAATGCAGGTGCTACGTTTCAAAGAGCAATGGACTTTGCCTTTAAAGGATTAATGTTCAAAATTGTAGTTGTATACTTAGATGATATCACAGTATTTTCTAAGAATCCAGAAGACCATCTAGAACATTTAACGCCAGTTTTTGCTCGGTGCAAGGAATTTGGAATTTCTTTAAATCCCAAGAAATGCATATTTGGGACTACACAAGGAAAGTTGTTAGGACATATAGTTTCAGAAAAAGGAATAAGCATTGATCCAGACAGAATTGAAGCCATTTCCAAAATTCCCCCTCCTAGAAATTTAAAAGGAGTCAGGTCATTCTTTGGCAAGATAAATTTCATTAGAAGATTTGTCCCAAATTTTGTAGAGATGACCAAACCCATAAATGACATGGTTAAGAAAACTGGAGAAATAAAATGGATAGTGGAAAATATGGAAGCATTTAACAAGATTAAAGAAGCCATATCAACCACTCCAGCCCTAAGTTGCCCGGATTATGCCAAAGATTTTAATATCTATTCTTATGCATCTGAACATTCTATAGTTGCAGTTCTTTCACAGAAGGATGATGAAAATAATGAAAGGCCAATAGCCTTCATGAGCTCAGGGCTAAAAGGAGCACATATTAAATACACCTTGCTAGAAAAACATGCTTATGCAGTCATCCAATATTTAGAACACTTCAAAGGTATATTTGGCTCAAATAAGGTTTATTTATGTATTCCTTTTATAGCAATAAAGGATATTTTTTCCCAATCAGAGCCATTAGGAAGACCAGCAAGGTGGATGGTAAAGCTTCTACAATATGATGCTGAATTCAAAATAGTTAAAACTGTCAAAGGGTAGGGTTTAGCAAAATTGTTGGCCAAAAAAGAAGAAGGATTTGAAAATGTTCTCACAATAGATGAGGCATATGATGTCAGAAGAATCAATAATATTGAATGCAAATGGTATGAAGAAATATTGTCATACTTACAAACTCTGTCATTCCCTAAAGATATGTCAACAAATAGAATGAGGTCAGTCAAGCTTCAAGCTCAGAAATATTACATACAGGATGGTGTGCTATACTGGAAACACCTTGATGGAATATTATTAGTCTATTTATATGAAAGTGAAGTCCCAAAAATAATCAATGAATTTCATGATGGTTTATGTGGAGGACATTTTTCTCCAAGAGCTACAACTAATAAAATAATGAGAGCAGGATATTATTGGCCTTCCATTTTTAAATATGTATATAAATATGTTAGGAACTGTCATAACTACCAAGTTTTTGTAGGAAAGAAGCATTTGGCAGCCATGCCCCTCAAGCCAGTAATCATTGAGGCACCATTCACACAATGGGGTATTGACCTAATTGGAGAGATCAAGCCTAATTCATCTGGCCAACACAAGTGGATCATAACTGCAATAGATTACTTCACAAAGTGGGTGGAAGTTGCACCTTTGAGAACATCTACAACTGCCACAGTCATCAAATTCTTAGAAGAAAATATTCTGACTAGGTTTGGGGTTCCTCAAAAACTAGTTACAGATAATGCACAATATTTTGTTTCATATGAAATGGTAGAATTTTGTGTTGAATATGGAATTGAATTATCCCATTCTGCTAATTATTACCCCCAAGGAAATGGTCTAGCTGAGTCATCAAATAAGAATATAATAACCAGAATAAAAAGGTCATTAGGTAAGAACAAAAGAGGGTGGGACAATGAACTTAAATTTGCTTTATGGGCTGATAGGTTGTCTGTCAAAAGAAACACAGGAAGAACCCCCTATGAGATGGTTTATGGAGAGAAAGCCTTATTACCTTCAAAAATAGAGAAATTGGCACTTTCCCTCTTATTGCAAGACCATGAAAACCCCAACCCCATACAGAAAACTTGACCAAATTGTCCTGTTGGAAGAACAAAGAAGAGAGACCCTTAATAGAATGATGGAACAAACTCAAAAAACCATGAAATTGTTTAATAAGAAAGCCAAGGGTACTCCTTTTTCTCAAGGAGATATAGTCATCTATTGGGATCCTAAAAATGATAAACATGGTGAAAAAGGTAAATTTGAACCCAAATGGATTGGTCCATACCAAATAGCTCATGTTATCAATCAGAATACATACAAGTTGCAGACCTTGCAGGGTGAAATGATGGCTATTCCTATTAATGGCCAACACCTCAAAATGTACAATCCCTGTTGAAGGTGAATAAAATAAAATAAAAAAAATGAAAAGAACAAAAACCCCAAAAATAGAGTGTTTTACTTTTAGCTTTTCTTTTCTTGTTTAGTTTAATTCTGAGTTTACTGTACACATGATATTCTTAGCTTAATGAGTATATATAACTGTTGATTCCCCCAAAAACAATAAGAAAAAAGGAGATTTATTTTAGATCTAGATGAGGTTTACAATTTTCAAAATATGAGTGTTTACGCAATAGTTGTTTGATATGAGATAAAACAAAAGGAAAACAAAGCTGATTGAAACATCATGTCAAAGCCTCACATTACAAATGATACTTAAGGTGACTTCAAAGGTCCGAAGAACCGAGTTATCTTTGAGAGGGTGGTTGAGCCAAAAATCATTACACTCATATTTTATAGCCAGAAACTAATCCTCAACTCAGGCATACTCATTGCACAATTTGCTTATATATCCAAGTACTTCTCTCACGAGAAAGAAAAATAAAAAACAAAGTTAAATTGAGTCACTGCCTGAGATATCTTGGAAAACCTCTACCGGGGCTATAGATGCTTGACTGGCAGTAGGGTAAAACCAGATGGGATTAGAAGCAACTCCACCGGGGCTATAGACGCTTGACTGGCAGTGGAGCCCTACAGAATGGTGAAAATTTTTAAAGAGAGTGAAATCACATATAGGCTTAACTATTTTGCTCAGATATGGCAAAGTTCTGAAAGATTTAGAAATCAAAATAAATGCACAAACACACACATGGGCATGAACATGATGAAGTAAATGGCTTTGAAAAATATTTGTGTAATCATATCTTATGACTTAGCCAAAACAAGCATTACAATATATTAAAATAAAACTCATCTGTTTCTAAAAATCTGACCCTAGTTTCAAAATTGAATAAAAGGAATTACAGTTTTCAAAAACTCTATAGCTTTGATATCATGTTGTTCATACATTTTTTCAGTATATATAAAAAAAAATTCATGTTTTTCAAGCTTTACTTAACCATCAAAAGTTTTTTTTTTTTGTTCAAGTTTCTGCAAATAAAACCAGGAGATTCTGTGGTTCTCAAGTGCCTCATGTTTTCAACACCTTGTCCCAGTCAAAGCCTATGTTGGAGCCAAATTTGACTCAACTTTGAAACCCCCAAATTTAAATTTTTGGTTTCAATCAAAATGTTCATAATGTTGGTCACTTCTTCAGTTGGTGTGAGTAACTTGATTTTTCATTGGTTGGTTTGATGAAGTCTAACCTTGGTTGTTAATAAAGTGTGCCTCTTTTTATTACTCAAATATCTCAAAAGTGGATATGGCAAGATTATATTAATCATATTCTTAAAACCAAAATCCGACCCTCCTAAAATAAGTTTCCCTTGGGTCTAAGTCAAATGATAAAAATTCAAAACCCTAAGGTATTCTAGAGTAAGGGGAAATACAAATTAAATACCTTGGTCTAAAGTCTAAAAATATTAAGTTAGCATTAAGGTCTTTTAATTAAAATCTTGAGGGCATGCACCCCATCTAATTAAAATTCGAGCACCTTAGATTTAATCCGAGGGCCACGCTCGAATCAGGTTTAATCGGATGACGATGCTTCAATAAAATTGATTGAAGGTTAAATCGGCAGTCAAAAGTTCTATTAAAATTATAACCTAAGGTCAAAAATGATTAAAACCCATGCAACTCTGCCAATATGGATGGATGCGCTTGAGCCAAGCCAAATCCGATGGACGCACGCTCACCAAGAGTCAAATTATTAATGAGTCCAGCATGGGTCAAAACTTCAAATTAAATATCTGACTAGTCCACCAGATCGAACGATAGCGCACAAATGAATCAAAAATATCAACGATTGCGCTTGATTTAATTAGACCACATATTAAAATGACTATGGTATGATCCTCCTTTAACCACCGATTTAATTGGGAAGATCGGACGACAAGCGCTCGATCTAGATCCAATCCAACGGTAGCACGCCCATAGAAGATGCATTAAAAAAGGTAAAAACCTCATGAGATTAATTAAGCCCATTAAAAAGGATTAACAAGGGTCTAAGCACGTTGGATAACCATCCCCCTTTCAATTTAATCAAGGTTTGAAGTCATGTACCCCTTGGTAACTAACCCGTAGGTTGACCAAGATCTACGGCTACGCCAATAGCTATCAAAGATCCAACGATCATGCCGAAATCATGGATGGTAGGATATTGGGTAAAGACAAAGGTAAAGTCAAAATTTAATTATGCACTAATGAGGGTATAATACATTGCTAAAATTCCCTTTTCTTTACCCTTTGTTATTAGAGTATGAACTCGACTTTATAGAAGATACAATCGAATGGATGGCTCAATGAAATAAAGCACCCTAATGAAGGATCTAAGAGATATACTAGTCCCATATTTCCCTGATCCAATGGTTGTATGATCGAGGTTTAGGCTAAATGTTTCTTTTATTATATGATTAATTAAGTGTGTTATAATTTGCCCCTTCTATTTTAGCTAAACCTTGCACATGGTCGAAAGATCCAATGGTCGCACCTATACCATGGTATGATCTAACGGTGATCATGTAAAAAGGTGAACGTGTTATAAGATGCCTATTCTAAATAAAATATTATTAAGGGTTTAAAACTCTAGGTTAACTTTGATAAATCATGATTAGACAAGGACTAATATGTCACGTTATTACAAAGGTTTATATACGAATAGGTAGACTAACAATCATGCAGGTCCCAGGACATCGACGATTGTGCTAATCCTTTTTAGGATCTGATGGTAGCATGTAAATCAAAGGTCTAAATGATGAAGCAACCACTTGGATCTGATGGTAGCACTCCATTAAGAGCAAGAAGATCTAATAGCCATGAATGAGTCAAAGTCAAGACAAAAGGATACGAGCGGGCTAAACCAATGGGCATCTTCTGACAGATCCAATGGATGCACTCTATTTCAAAATGATCCAATGGCAACACACTCTAAAGGTAAAATAAAATATCCATGATGCTTGATTGAATTTTTAATCTGACGATGGCACCTGATCATGGTTGTCCAGAGAGCCTAGATAATGTCAGATGCTCACATCAATAACCAAATCTTGTGGAGATCCCTAGGATGATTACTGCCAAATTAATAAAATGATCAATCCCTAAGATGGAATTATCCTTCGAGGCCAAGGTGGCATGAAGATAAAAATGGAAGTCATCCCTACCTCAAGTAGCGGCTCCATGTCATAGAATAAGAAGCTTCAGGGACCAATAGCAAAATTTCCAATGATTGGTGGTACACTAATCAAAGAACTCTGAAACACGTTGGATGATGAACTTTACCCACCATCAAAGCCCAACCTCAAAAAGAGATGTGCTGGCAGATTTCCTTTGGCTGATTTTCAAAAATAGTGGATGGCACAATATTAATGTCGAATGTGTGAGTATACCAAACACACTCCACCATCCGGTATTTGAAATCATAGAATCGATCAAATTTTACCACCCTGGAAATCTGAGAGTAGAGACTGGTGTAGGAAATACATAAGAGAGAAGAGTTTGAGTTTACCTATTTGAAGAGAACTGTACCCACTACCTTGAGCAAAATGGCATCATGGGGAGACATTTTTGTACCAGAAGACACTAGGGAAGCAGTAAAGTTTATCACAGATCGGTCCCCATACTCTGAGATTTTTGGGCCACCTGTACCCGATAGCATGATGCATGAGTTTGCTCAAAAATGTGGAGCAAATAAAAAACCTACTCCAACACAATAGTACGAGATTGACAATGCTTGTATCAAGAGTTTTGATCATGTAATAGAGAATGATAATAGGACACCATGGATAATGGTTGATCTTCATCATAGAGCCCGAAGGTTACAATACAAGGGTTTTCCCAGGAGAAATAGATGGAACAGTAACCTTGGGAAGTTGATATGCCCGAAGGTTCACTTCTCATAAAATTTAATGGCATGGATGGCAGTGGCGTATGACGAGAGAACAAGGACATTTCGAGATAACAAGAATCGATCGGTATTCAACATCAAAGTCGGACACATCCAAGAAGTCTTCAATCTGATGGAGTATACCACCTTTCTGGTGCAAAAGGTAATCGAACACCAATCTCGTATGTTCATAGACATGGAAGTTTTTAAAACTTTGTTTGATACACATGAGAAAATAGAAAAGAATTTTCCAATTAGGAAAATTGCTTTAAAGCCATGGGTCCAAGATTTTTGTGATATGATAAACATAGTCTTAGGAGTACAAGATCTCAGTACAGTGACTAAAAGGACTTTATATTTAGCTACACAATGCAATCGGGCACATAACACCCCAATTTATGCTTGGGAATTAGAACTGAGTAATCAAATACATGAAGAAATGATAGAATTAAAAAAGGTAGTTTTTGAACAAAGACAAGAGATGCCTTGTTTCTCTCAGTACTCATTTTTCATCCATCTGATAGCAGGTCAATTGGGAGAAGAATCCTAGAGAAGAGTAGAAGTCATCGATAACCCCTATGTTCAGACTAGTTTTTGGAGGATACATGAAGGGCGCACTCATTTAGGTTGGTTTTGTGATCATTTTATGGTAGAAATCCATTGGCTTTTAACTGGGATGCTCCCTGAGAGATTAGGGCTAGGAGTAAGGGCTTTCATCAAAGAAAAGGAGATTGGGGATTTCTTTTTCATAGAAGGTTTTACCTATATCAGGCTCTATGGGGCCAAAATTCCCCCAAAGCTATTACCGAAGTATTGTCCATTATCTCTAGCAGCCCTGGAACTATGTAGGCAGGTAGTCGAAGAGGCCAAAATGAGACTGGTAAAGAAACATGGTAAAGTTCCTTGGCTCAATATTCCCTATCAATTTGGGGACTATATATTTGTTGGCTACCCTTCCCTACTCAAAGGAATGTTTGAGTTGGATAACATGGGATTCAATGAGATAACTTGGAGATTTTATGATCCAAAAGAAGTATACAACAAAATGATGGCAAAAAGAGAATATGCTCGAATAATACATCGTCAAGATGCTTTTGAAGAGATATTATTAGAAGCTATGGAAAAAGGAACATATTTACATGAAGTATGGGATGAGTTCCCTCCCGAGAAAAGAGGCAGCACACAGGTTCATGAGGCCTATGATTACCCTGTAGAATTGAGAAGACTTTGAGAAATTTCAGTAGAGTCTGTAGCACCCATTTTTCTAGGAGTAGTTCAAGCAATCAAAGAAGATCCCCTATTAGAGTTGATAGAAGAACATGGTATTGACCTAATGGAGGTCACTGTGAATACTGTAGATATAGTAGAGCAACAAGTTAGGCCTTCCAAAGGTGTTCATCTTAGAATAGATGCGGCACCAAGCACTTCCCAAGAAGCTTCCATAACTCGAGTACAAATAAAGGGAAGGAGATTGTAACAACCTGCTCCGGAGTCTTCTCTCCCAGAATAGGCTATAGCTCCTATTTTTGACAGGGTCTTAGCTGTAACAAGTGTAAATAAATTAGCACCCATGGCTGTCCCTACCACTATAACAATAAGGAATCAAGAGATTAAAATTCCATCAGTGGTGCAAATGAATATGAGAAGAACAAGTAGGATTGGAAGCTTATTCAGAGGCCACTAGGTGAAGAAGCAAACAGAGATTACCACCTTAGAAAATAAGAAGCCCAGACTGTCTTTACCTTCCACAAAGGTTGTATTAGAAAGGATAGATGAGCAGAATATTTTCACTGCTACAAATGAACAAGAACTGCAGTTAGTGGCAGGGATGGGAAATATAGAAGAACAATTTGCAGAAGAATCACAATTAGGAGCAGTTGTATCAGATATAGCAGAGATAAATCTTCCTACTCTGCAAGACCCACTAGTCTTCAGAGTCAATGAGGAAACAAGGGGCTCATCAGTACTAGGGAAATAAGGTGAAGTGGCCAAAGTTGTCAAGGCAATGCAAAATCAAGCCATAGACCAATTCATTGGGAAAATTGCAGAGCTAAGGAAACAATTGGAGAAAGAGGAGAAGGAAAAAGCTGAAATGAAAGCATTAATAAGTAAACAATAGGAAGAATTGGCCCGAAAAGATACTTCAAGTGCACAACCCCCATCAGTGATAAAGATTCAAGATCATGTCTATTATCTAAATGCAATGAAGAAGGACATGTCAATGAAAATAAGAACTCATGCCAAAGGTTTTACTGAGATGTTCAGACAAATAAGGGTGATCCAAGTGACTGCTCAAGAAATTCTGACATTACTACAAGAAAGAGAAGAATATTTTGAAGTCATCCACCCTACCCTAGATTTTATAGGGGACCATTTTGAAGAGCTGCAGGGACAAGAAATAATAACAAATGATGGCAGTAAAATTCAGCTCAGCTTTGAGTTTTTTAAAGCAGCCCTATTTGGAGCAAACCGAGAGAGGTGGATCAATGTTGTAAATGAAATGGATAATCTGATAAAATATGCAACAAAAAAAATGGCAGACATTGGTCTATCCTTAGACCAATGCTTAGAGGCCTCAGATGTAGAAGAAGTATTCCAACGCACCATTGAAATATTCGAATGTGAACCAGGTGATGAGGCGGAGATGATTAGGCAAACTACTCTTATGGTAAATATTGTAGAGATGTTACTATTTCAATGTGAAAGGAACAAGCCCACTATTGCCATTTAAAAAAATAGAATATTGCAGGAAATGAATATGTTGAGGATTGCAGCCACATTTGATACAGAAGTTTGGAGATTAATAATTGAGCAAATAAAAAAGTTGCAGATAGTCCAAAAAGGGAAATAAGTTGAAACTCATGGTCAACATCTGGAAGCAAGTTCATCACAACAGAAACCTGAGCCAATAGAAAAGGCTCCTAAAATAGTAAAAGAAACGGTCTGAGAGGAAACAATGGGAACAATTGTGACGGAGGTAGTAGAAGAAGAAACAGGTTCTCCCAACACTACCATCACTGGTTAGATTGAATTACCATTTGAAAAATTCAAATAGGAGAGCACAATCAAGAACAACAAGGGTAGTGGAAGCCAACTATACCAATTTTTTGAATTACAATCAGATGATGACAAGTGTAAGGCCAGATATGAACCAGAAATAACATAATCAAGAACCTACAGTTATAAAAGGAAGTAGCTACGGTCAAGTTATGCATCAAGCAATTAGAGAATAGCATTTTTTCTAAGAGGTATACTTGAGTGCCCTGTTAGTTGTGTTGTTGTATCCCCTTCTGTGTCTATTTTTCCTTTCTCATTTCTTTTTCTTCCCTTTGTTGTGCAGGATTTTTGATAGGAAAGTGCTCAAGAAGCTGAGATTATTTCCTGTCCTATTGAGCCTAGGATTCAGAGACTCTACTATTACCATATTGGAACAAGGAGAGTAGGAGAGACCTGTTACATTATTTGAACAGAGTCCTCTTCATTGTATTGATGTATTTATTTGAGAAAAATAGAGTTAAAAGGCATCTTGCCCACTCTGCATGTAATATTTTATGAAATCAATACAATTTTGAGTTTTATTCCTGTCATATCTTTGTCTCAGCTCTGTGTGTCACTGTATAATGGATTACATTATTTGAATGCATTATATACGTTTCTTTCATTGGTTAACTCTTAGTTTTATTACGATATTCGAATAAATCTATGAACGCCAATTTCCTTTTCCCCATTCTCTCTGTTCATATAAGAATTGTTGTTAAATTGCTATAACAACCCAATGAATCTAGGCACCGGTCTACATAAGGCATAAAGAATGGTTATTTTCTTGCTTGGTCATTTTAATATGTATAGTTTTACATTAATTTGGAGTGTGTAACTAACGTTTTATCATAGAATTACCACTGGGGTTTCCTTACCCGTTATGCAGTTTTTCTTTAGCAATAGCCGCGTTTAACAGAACGAAGAGGCAAGCATAATGGGCTGCCTTGTTCTGGTTTGGTGTTTTTGCAATAACTATGGATTAATTTGAACATGCAATAATACCCAAATGAAAGAAGCAAATAACAGCAACATGCAATAATACCAATATGGATTTAACACTGAATAATCAATTTTTATGTAGAACCCATAATCAAAATAGCTTATTAATTCATATCAACAAATTAACAATAATTTTATAAATTCTAGATGGATAAATGTCTTTAGAATATCATTATAAACATACCAATTTGCTATTATCTCCAACTGATGGACTATAAACCTCTAAATCTTTGATTGAATCACATAAGCATGAATCCTGAGTGAATTCACTAGCCAAGAACTGGGTTTTCGTCCAGCTCCCTTCTCTAATACTGAGGGTTTTCGTCCTTAGAACTTCAACAATCTGCACATTGTCGATCCCTTAAATGGAACCGATCTGTCCTTCGGGGTTTCATCCATCGAGTTATCGATTAGGGTTTTCGTCCCTTTCGATGAAGAAATATCAGCCGCCAGCCTTAATCTCCAAGAGAAGAAATAACATAAACCAGAATGTCTGAAATGAGACCAAGCCACAAAATAAATAGGCTCCTCCTTGGCAAACTCTTTTTTGTGCGCTCAATTTGGGATAAACATATTTATTTCCCTTTAATTATAATATAAAGTTTTAACTTTATAAAATGAATTTAATAATTCACTTAATAAAGCCAAGATTTACGCTTTAAAAACTCTTCCTTATGAAACTCTGATTGACCAACTAAAACCTATTCTGGATACCCATTTCTTTGTAGAACAACATCCCGCTATCCACTTGGCAAGAAACCCTAAAACCCAACACTGCTAAAAATAGCAATTCCAGCATCCTAGCTTGGTTTGACCCTGAATGACCACCAAAACTAAGCTCTAAAAATCCAAAAGTTGTCTGAAATATCTCTAAAGGATCTCATCCATATGACATAGCCTACGGGAACCCGTGTATAGGCTAGTCTCTATGTGCTCCCACTAGCTGATTAGAAGGGGACATTACAGTCCGCCCTTCCCAAATATTGCTTGTCCTCAAGCAATATGATCTGTATGCCAAGATCCCAAATAAATATGAAGAATGTCTCATGATGAAGATACTACCTTGAACTGTCATCCCAAAAATTGAAAACACTGTCAAGCTCTGTCACCAAACCGATACAATCAGCCCCGGTAACTCTGTCGAGCTCTGTCATTCTATAAAACAATCCATCCCTCACAGGAATTCTTGGATCCCATAGCAAAATAGGGATTTTGTCATTCCCAAAATTTAATAATTTTTGTTGTGCCACTCTGACTACAATTGAATTATTCTACAGCTCAACGGAGTACCCATTTTGGACTGACAAACAAGGAACCCAACAAAAAACTGATTCTACCACTATAGGTAAGAACACCTCATGCCAAGGTGATACATATAACTCCTTATACCAACCCTTCTTCCCATTCATGTATGACATGGTCAAATCATCAACATGTGGACTGAAAGAAAAACTATGAGCATACCTCACTATACAGTCCATCTGAACTTCACCAACTGGTTTCATGGAAGGGTCTATACAATCACCTGTGTTACAACTCTCAACATTCTAAACACAGAAGTCAGGAGATGTTTCACCAATCATAACACAAGGAAATGAACCTGCATCAGCATCATACTTGGGCTGTTCCTTCTGAGTGGTTGTAACAGTTGACCAATTTTATTCTTTCTGAACAAAACTTAAATCAAGGTTAAGTTTGTTAATTATCTTCTCCTTTTTTGTGAGTTCTTGGTACATATTTTCTGTAGTTTGGATAGCCAAATCCCTATCAGATAACAATTGCAAGTAATTAGATTTTATTTTCTCCAAAGCATGCGTGATAGTTTCTACCTTAATAGTTTACACGCTTTCAACAGAGGAGACATCAATCAACCCTATCTGCCTATCTTTGAGTTGAGCTATCCACAGAAGATATTCAACAAAGTTGTATGTGCTATCCAAATGGGTTAATGTTTGGGTAATATTCTCTTCTGTAACCTGCAACTTATCCTTCCAAATTTGCATTGTATCAAGTTCTGGATTGTGATCAGCAGCACACAATAAAGTTTTTGATTTACCATATTTGGCATAATGATCAGAATCAGCATTCCTTTTGGCACTACACTCCAAATTTGTGCACTAAAGTTAGGACCGACTCATGCTCAACCCAAGAATTATCAACTGCATTCACATCCTCACCAACTGCTGATTTAACAATGTCAAAATTAGCTTGCTCTATGATCTCACCACTATCACAAAATGAAGAACACAAGCTTATACTGAGAGGGGGGGTGAACAGTATAATACTTAACCAATTAATAATTTTAACTTTAGATAGCAGTGGCATCAACACAACATTAATCAATACAAAAAGCATCACACATTGAAGACCCATTTTTAATGTGGTTCACCCAAAATGGTTGGGCTACGTCCACAAAAAATTTTCTCTAAAATTTATCTCAAAGTTCTTTGGGAATCCTTCCCAAATACAATGTTTATGAGCCTCGGCCCAAAGGAGATACCTTCCCCCAATAAAAATTTATGAGCCTCTGCTCAAAGGAGATACCTTCCCCTCTACTCTGGAAATGATTCCTCATAAGATCAATTGCCTCTACCTCTTGCCAACACGTGGAACTCCTTTCCATCGAAGACCTCCTATCCTCAATGCTTAGCCTAAGAGACCTATGCCTTCTATGATCACGTCCATAGCAGCTTAGCAACCTGTACCAAACACAATCAGTCGATCTAGTACAAGTCTTCCTCTGTCTGTCAGATCTATCCAACTCTTGAACAAATCAATCCTCTGCATACAAGCCTTCTCAAAGACTTGCCAACTGTCCTTAGGTTCTTCTCATAGAACCAATGCACCTCTTTCCTTAAGTTCTCTGATAGAACTCTCAAAACTTAGCTCACAAGTCCTCTGCTAGGACTTGTCCAAATCTGCTCACAAGTCCCCACCGAAACCTGTCCAAAACTGTTCAAGAAGCATACACATCTTCTGTGCTCTTACAGCCACACTTTGTCTTCTCTCAATCGTCTCTCTACACACACTCTGCACTGTCTTCGCACACTCTATGCCCATACAGAAACACTCCACGTTCATCTTTGCCCTTTGTGCTCTCTTCGCCCTCTGCTCTCTCTATGAAATCACAGCCGCACTTGGTCGAGCTTCAACCTTTGCACTCTCTACGCAATCATAGCAGCACTTAGAACAATTCGCCATGACTCTTCGCTCACTTTGCACACTTCGACATCATCTCGCCACTTCTATGCTATCTGTGCTCTTTCGACTGCATCTCGCACACTTCAACACTCACACAAATCAATGATTCAATTCTCCAAATAGCCCTCCTTTTATACAAGAATTTTCATGATGAAAACCCTCATCTTAGTCGGCTATAAACCCTAATCTTCATCGACTGTAAACCCTAAACTTTGTCGGCTCACTTTTAACTTTGTCGGCTTCAACTAAGCTCTTGTCGCGATATCGCGACACTTTTGTCTTTGTCAGCATCAACTTTGCTTTTGTCGCGATATTGTGACACTTCTCCCTTCGTCGACCTCCTTTCTACTTTTGTCATGAAATCATGACACTTCTGCCTCCGTACTTCACATCTTGGCTTCTGTCTTGAAATCATGACACTTCTCCTATTGAAGACCTGCTTTCTATTTTTGTTGTGAAATCATGACACTTTCTCCAACCGTACGCTACCATCTCAATCTATTGCGAAATCATGACCCTTTCTGCATCTGTACACTTTCTCTGCGACACGTCGTGAAATCACAACGCTTTCAGCTTTCGTACGCTTCCTTTGCAACTTGTCGTGAAATCACGACGCTATCACCTTTTGCATGCTTTCTTTGCAACCTATCGCGAAATCACGACGCTATCAACTTCTGTACGTTTTCTTTGCAACCTGTCGCGAAATCGTGATGCTTTCAACTTTCGTACGCTTCCTTTGCAGCTCGTCATGAAATCATGACAGTTCTCACTTCGAACACTTTCATCTGCAGCATGTCGCAAAATCGTGACAGTTCTCACTTCGAACTCTTTCCTCTGCTGCATGTCACGAAATCGTGACAGTTCTCACTTAGAACATTTTCATCTGCAGCATGTCGCGAAATCATGACAGTTCTCATTTTACTTTCTCTCTCCTGCTTAAGTTGCGAAAATGCGACATGTCACGATATCGCGACATTTTTCTAACTTGCTTTCTCTCTCCTGCTTAAGTCGCAAAAATGTGACATGTCGCGATATCGCGACATTTTTCTAACTTGCTTTCTCTCTCCTGCTTAAGTCACGAAAATGCGACATGTCACGATATCGCGACATTTTTCCTCCTTAGCTCTTTTTTGTTTTTTGGGTCACGAAAACCCGACATGTCACGATATTACGACACTTTTTCTCCTTAGCGCTTTTCTTTTCTTCAGGTCGCGAAAACCCGACATGTCACGATATCGCAACACTTTTTCTCTGTGAGCTCTTTCTCTCGAACCTGTCGTGAAATCGCGACACTTTTTCGTCCGTACAATCCCTCTTGCAAATTGTCGCGAAATCACGACACTTTTCTTTGCGAGCTCTTTCTCTTGAACCTGTCAACTTGGGGTTTGCAAAAGACCTTTGAAACTATCATGCCGTAACCTTCATCAAAACAAATTATTTGACATTAAATCAAATTCCTTCAAGAGCTTCTTGACATCAATGACAACTTATACACTTGAGCAAAGGCAATGTACCCAAAGTACCCAAAATTGCCAACAATCTCCCCCTTTGTCATTGATGGCAAACCTTTATGGAAAACACTTCTCAAGAGCCAAAACCGAAACCAACTGTGCTTACAACTCGAGAATATTCCTTTGAAGTTTTGCTCCCCCTGACTTGAAGCTCTCCTCTTCACTTTGAAGCTCTCCCCCTTACTCATATCTCTCCCCCTTTGTCATCAATGGCAAAGGGTCACCTTTGGGGCTCGGGACTAAGAATGAGCCTCTTAGCTTAGTCCCTCCCCCACCTCCTTATGACGTGATTAATTCTGATGTGGGAGTACAACTCCCAATTTCTCCCTTAGATACTCAAACATATCTCTTGGAAGAGTTTTGGTGAAGATATCTACAATCTGCTCTTTAGTAGACACATACTCTACCTTGACCTGCTTGTCTTGCACTTTCTCCCTTAGAAAGTGATACTTTATGGAAATATGTTTTGTCCTTGAGTGCATTACCAGATTTTTGGAAATACTTATGGCACTTGTATTATCACAAATAATGGAGATGGGTTGTTCATGCTTGAATTTGAAATCCTCCAAGGTGGTTTTCATCCATAAAACCTGTGTACACCCAGCCACTACTGCTATGTATTCAGCCTCTGCTGTAGATAAGGAAATTGAAGGTTGTTTCTTACTTAGTCAAGAAACCAAACTCTTTCCCAGAAAGAATGCTCCACCACTAGTGCTTTTCCTATCATCAATACTGCTTGCCCAATCAGCATCTGTATAAGCTATGAGGGTGAAATAATCACCTTTGGGATACCAAAGCCCAAAGTCCATAGTGCCCTTCAGATATCTGAATATCCTCTTAACTTCTATAACATGAGAATATTTTGGAGCTGCCTAAAATCTTGCTACTAACCCAACTCGCTCGCATGATATCTGGTTTGGTAGTCGTACTATATAGTAAATCGCCAATCATAGATCCGTACAACCTCCGATCTCGCCACTGGAGATTCATCATCTTTACTCATCTTGCACCCTGTAATCATTGAAGTACACATCGGTTTGTTGTCCATCATCCCAAATTTCTTCAACATTTCTTTGATATACTTTCCTTGATAGAGAAATATACCATCTTTTGATTGAGCAATTCGAAGACCTAAAAAGAATGACACCTCTCCAATCATAGACATCTCAAATTCCTTCGCATGGTGTTAGCAAAAACTTTGCACATCTGAGTATTTTTTCCCCCAAAAATAATATCATCAACATAGACAACCATAATCAACATATCATCATCTTCATTCTTAATATACAAATTACTATCTGCCACGCCTTTCCTGAAGCCTTACTCATGAAGATACCTGTCAAGTTTTGAGTACCAAGCCCTAGGTGCTTGCTTTAACCCATACAAGGCCTTTTTTAGTTTACACACATAGTCTAACTGTTCTGATAGAGACACTCCTTCTGGTTGTTCTATGTAGACTTCTTCTACCAACACCCCATTTAGAAAAGTTGACTTTCCATCCATTTGATATACCTTGAATGATTTGAAGCTTGAAAGGGCCAAAAACATTTTGATAGCTTCAAGACGAGCAATAGGAGCAAACGTCTCTTCGAAATCAACACCTTCTACTTGAGCATAACCTTTTCAGACTAACCTAGCTTTGTTTCTGACAATATTTCCATCCTCGTTGAGTTTATTTCTGAATATCCATTTTGTGCCAATGACATTCTTGTCCTTAGGTCTTGGAACCAATTCCCAAGTTTCACTTTTCTCTATTTGATTTAGCTCTTCATCCATTGCTTTTACCCAAAACTTATCTACTGAAGCAGAACAAAAAAATCACTACCCAGAAATCCCAAATTTCTCATTCATTAATTCGAAAAAACTACATACGTAACAGCCCGTAGGCTTTTCAAAGAACCAGCGCTCGGCTTGGTTCGCAGTTCTGGTCCACGACTCAGTTTTGCCTCTTACTCTACGCAAAATCCTATTATGCCTACTCCTTGGAAGGAAACACGCGATTCCCTAAGCCGAATTTTTGCACTCGGCTTGCAGCTCGACTTCACGAGTCTGCTTTTATAGTTTATAGCAACTGCAATCTGCATGAATTTCCAACCCCCTTCTATTACAATGCTAGGGTGTTTTATAGAGGTCCCGACCCTCTGAGTAATCATTAGACAAAATGCGGTCCTGCATAACCGCTCCATGCTTCCACTCTGCACGGCCTCTGTCACTGCCGGCTAACTCCTATTCACTGTCAGTTTACTGTGCACGACTCTTCGTTTCCATTCCTCCACTGGTCATTGTCATCTTCCCCCATCGCTTTGCTTGCTTCCTCTACATTTCATGCTACCACGTGTCCCTGTAACGGCTTTTGCATCCGCCTGCTCTTCTCACGTCGTGGGCCACGTGTCATTCTATAGTAGTCCCTAAGAATTCTGTCGCCTGATCTTTATCGCCTTCTTCCCCCAGCTGCACTGTGATAGGTGTCGCGATATCGCGACGTCTTCCTATTCCTGCCCCTTCTCTCCTTTTATGGTTGCGATATCGTGATGTTTTGGCATTCGGCTTCTATTTTCTCCTTCGGGCCGCAATTTTGTGACATGTCATGAAATCACGACGTCTTAGTCTTTCATACTTGTCTTCTGCATTTGGGTCGCGAAACCGTGACATGTCGCGATTTCACAACATCTTTGCCTTTCACCCTTGTCTTCTGCCTTCGGGTCACGATTTCACGATGGTTGCTCCTTTCGGCTCTTCTTTTCAAAATGTGTCACGATTTCACGATAGTTGTTCCCCTTGGTGCTTCTTTACGAAATGTGTCACGATTTTGCGACAGCTTTGTCCCTTGGCGTCTTTTCTAAGAAAGTGTCACGATTTCGCGACCACTTTGCGCCTTGGCCCCTTTGCCCCGAAAGTGTCACGATTTCAAGACCACTTTTCGCCTTGGCCCCTTTGCTCCAAAAGTGTCGCGATTTCATGACCACTTTACGCCTTGGTCCCTTTGCTCCGAAAGTGTCACGATTTCGCGACCACTTTGCGCCTTGGCCCCTTCACTCCGAAAGTGTCACAATTTTGCAACAGCTTTGCCCGTAGCCTCCTTCACCTTGTTTGGGTCACGATTTCATGACATGTCATGAAATCATGACATTTTTCGCCTGCTGCCTCAATTCTTCGCTTCTGGTCGCGATTTCGCGACATGTTGCGAAACCGTGACATTTTTGACTCATGCCTTCTCTCTCCTCATCGTGTCGCGATATCGCGACACTTTTTCTGTCGCGATATCGCGACAGATTTTCCTCCTTGCCCTCTTCTCCTTTTTCTGTCATGATTTCGTGACACATTGCGAAATCGTGACGTTTTTCTTCCTTAGACATTTCCTCCGAAGTGGCCCTCCTGTCTTCTGATGCCTCTGCTGCAAGTGCTGCTGGATGCTCCTGCATTAGACACCCGGGGTTGGTGGAGAAGTGATCTTCACTTCTGCAATGTCTGGTTACTAATTCTTGTAGCACTTCCAGACCTTTCTCTGCCTCAGCAGACTACTCCAACCTCTTTTCCTGGTTCACATTACTTTTGTCTTCTTCCAGAAAGATTTTCCCACTACTGCATACTTCTTCTGCAGCCTGCTTACACTCCTTTTCTTGACTAGATAAAGTTCTGCTTCCTCTTGGGTAGATTTTGGCACTTTTGCGCGCTCCATCGTCTGCAGCCTTTAATGGTTTCAACTGCCATCGCATTTCATCATCTCTTTCACCAGTTCTTCCTCCTTGGTTTAAACTACTCGGTTTATTCTTATGCTTTCTACGCATCTCCTCTTGTTCCCACAAATTCATTCTGATCCACTCCTCTTGCAGGGCTTTAAATTGTCACTGCAATGCTTTGAACTTTCTCATTGTCATCATTTCTTCCAAGCCCTTCCATTGAACTCTCTACAATGGCGCTATGCCTCTCCCACCAACAGGGTTTCTTCTTGGAGGCATTATGTTTAATCACTCACAACCCACAACCACAAGTCCTGGCACAAACTGCCTCATGGTCGACGGTCTGTTCACGTGCTCAGAACCTTCTCGCTCTGATACCACTGAAGCAGAACAAAAAAATCACTACCCAAAAATCCTAAATTTCTCATTCATTAATTCAGAAAAACTACATACGTAATAGCCCGTAGGCTTTTCAAATAACCAACGCTCGGCTTGGTTCACAGTTTTGGTCCACGGCTCAGTTTCGCCTCTTACTCTATGCAAAATCCTATTCTACCTACTCCTTGGAAGGAAACATGCGATTCCCTATGCCAGCTTTCTGCACTCGGCTTGCAGCTTGACTTCACGAGTCTGCTTTTACAGTTTACAGCAGCTACAATCTGCGCGAATTTCCAACCCCCTTCTATTACAATGCTAGGGTGTTTTATAGAGGTCCCGACCCTCTGATTAATCATTAGACAAAATGTGGTCCTGCATAACCGCTCCATGCTTCCACTCTGCATGGCCTCTGTCACTGCCAGCTAACTCCTGTTCACTGTCAGGTTACTGTGCATGACTCTTCATTTCCATTCCTCCACTGGTCGTTGTCGTCTTCCCCCATCGCTTCGCTTGCTTCCTCTGCATTTCATGCTGCCACGTGTCCCTGTAATGGCTTCTGCATTCGCCTGCTCTTCTCGCATCGTGGGCCATGTGTCATTCTGTAGTAGTCCCTAAGAATTCCACCGCCTGACCTCTGTCGCCTTCTTCCCCCAGCTACACTGTGATAGGTGTCGCGATATCGTGACATGTCACGATATCGCGACGTCTTCCTCTTCCTGCCCCTTCTCTCCTTTTTTGGTTGCAATATCGCAATGTTTTGGCGTTCGACTTCTATTTTCTCCTTCGGGTCGCGATTTCGCGACATGTCGTGAAATCATGACATCTTAGTCTTTCGTACTTGTCTTCTGCCTTTGGGTCACAAAATCGTGGCATGTCGCGATTTCGCAACGTCTTTGCCTTCCGCCCTTGTCTTCTACCTTTGGGTCGCGATTTCACGATGGTTGCTCCTTTCGGCTCTTCTTTTCAAAATGTGTCGTGATTTTGCGACAGTTGTTCCCCTTGGTGCTTCTTTATGAAATGTGTCACGATTTTGCAACAGCTTTGTCCCTTGGCGTCTTTTCTCATAAAGTGTCACGATTTCGTGACCACTTTGTGCCTTGGCCCCTTTGCCCCGAAAGTGTCACGATTTCGTGACCACTTTGCACCTTGGCCCCTTTGCTCCGAAAGTGTCACGATTTCGCGACCACTTTGCGCCTTGGCCCCTTTGCTCCGAAAGTGTCACGATTTCGCGACCACTTTGCGCCTTGGTCCCTTTGCTCCGAAAGTGTCATGATTTCATGATCACTTTGTGCCTTGGCCCCTTCTCTTTGAAAGTGTCACGATTTCACGACAGCTTTGCCCGCAGCATCCTTCACCTTGTTTGGGTCGCGATTTCGCGACATGTCATGAAATCGTGACATTTTCTGCCTGCTGCCTCCATTCTTCGCTTCTGGTCGCAATTTCATGACATGTCACGAAATCACGACATTTTTGACCTACGCCTTCTCTCTCCTCTTCATGTCGCGATATCGCGACACTTTTTTGTCGTGATATCGCAATAGATTTTCCTCCTTGCCCTCTTGGCCTTTTTTTGTCGCGATTTTGCGACACGTCACGAAATCGCGATGTTTTTCTTCCTTAGCCATTTCCTCTGAAGTGGCCCTCCTATCTTTTGATGCCTCTACTGCAGGTGCTACTGGATGCTCCTGCATCATCTACACATGCTTCACTAAAATATTTTGGCTCAATCTGAGATAATAATGAAACATTTTTAGAATCATGTGAAGGAATGACTCTTCTTCTTGTTTGCCTGCTATTTGGATCACCAATGATCAAATCTTTGGGATGATGTTTCTGAACATACCATGAAGGAGTTTTGGGAAGCAGTTGTCTTTCCTCTTCTTCATCTGAAACCTCTCTCGAATTCTTCTTGATAAATTTCATCACCGAGTTCCTTGACCGGTTCTCTTATCCCTGTCTTTTCATCAACTGTTACATTTATGCTCTCTACAACTGTATGAGTTCTTTTGTTGAAGCATCTGTAGGCCTTGCTTTTGCTGGAATATCCAAGAAAGATCCCCTCATCACACCTAGGATCAAACTTACCCAAATTCTGATCTTCCTTTCTGATGAAGCACTTACTCCCAAACACTTTGAAGTATTTTACTGTAGCTGGTCTTCCTTTCTATAACTCATAAGGAGTTTTATGATGATTGACTCTAAGTTGGGCCCCGGTGATGATGTAGATTGTTGTACTGACTGCCTCTTTCCAAAAGCCATCTAAAAGTTTTGACTCATTTAACATTGCTCTAGCCATATTTTCAATAGTTCTATTTTTCCTTTCAACTACTCCATTTTGTTGAGGAGTTCTTGCTACTGAATATTCTCTTTTCATTCCTTGTTGCTCACAGTATTCCACAAATTCATTTGAAGTGAACTCTCCTCCTCTATCTGATCTTAAGCATTTGATTCTCTTGTCAGTCTCATTTTCAATCATTTCTTTAAAAGCTTTAAATTTTTCAAAAGCTTCGCATTTATCTTTGAGAAAAGTAACCCAAGTCATTCTAGAATAATCATCTATAAATAGCATGAAGTAGCTTTCTCCCTGAATGCTCTAAGTTCTGGTAGGGCCACATAAATCAGTATGAATAAGATCCAATGGTTTTGAATAAGTATACCCTTTTGATTTGAAACTGGTTCTGGTCTTTTTTCCATGTTGACAAGGACCGCAAATGATGTTATGGGGCCTTTTTATTTTGGGCAAGTCTCTAACTGTTTCCTTATTACTAATATTGACAAGATTATCAAAGCTCAAATACCCCAATCTTTTATGCCATAACCAACTCTCATATTCTTGAGTTAGAAAACACTTTTCCTTTTTTATCTCACTTAGCATGTAAAGATTGTTTGGAGTCCTTGTAGCACTAGCAATGAGTTTTCCATTTTTTTCTTTACTTATCTCACATCTATCTGAAAAGAAAGATACTATGTGCCCTTGATCACAAAGTTGACTCACACTTAGAATATTATGTCTTAGGCCTTCTACATAAAGCACATTTTTTGTTTTGGATTTCCCATCCAAACTAAGAGTCCCTTTACCACAGATTTTAGCTGACCTATTATCTCCAAAACTGATTGTTCCTCTGTTTGTTTCTTTTAATACCAAAATTTTTTTCTTTTCACCAGTCATATGTTTTGAACAACCACTATCAAGATACCATTTTTCTACTTTGTCTTGAGCATGAAAAGCAGTTTGAACTAACATTGACTTAGATTTGATCTCATTTCTCTTTTTAGTGAACTCAAGGCTAGATCTATCCAAACTGCACATCCTTGCTATATGCCCAAAATTCTTGCACTTGTAACACATGACATTTTTATTCATAAGAGGTGCAAAAGGGTTAACATTTTCCTTACTATGGCTATTCAAAGACTTATTGCAATGCATAGCTTTGTGACCAAATTTCTTACAGGAAAAACAATAGCCACGAAAAATATTATGTAACCTGTTTTGATGCCTTGGATGATTGTTCTTGTGACCAAATGGAATCCATCACTCTTCAGGATGAATATTGATCTTGTTTGAAGACCTTGTTTCATGAATGGTGATACCATCCTTCTTTTGCTTTTCACACGGAGTATTCTGTCTGAGAGCCAATTGTTCCAACTTCACTCTAAGAGACAACCTCTTCTTCTAGTTTCTCACAATCAGCTTCCTTTCCTTTTAGAGCCTCTGTCAGAACCTATTCAACCTTCTTCCCTTCTTTAGCTAGAATTTTGAAGTCTATAACACTTTGAGACAATTCTGATCTTGTTATCTCTTCTTCCTGACATTGATGCTTGAGAACAGAATTCTCTTCCCTGAATTTCTCAAGCTTTCTTAAAGCCAAGAAGAATTCACCTTTGAGATCAAACTCAACCTCTTCATCTCTTTCTGAATTTGTATGTTCCTTTGATAGATACTTCTCCAAGTTGTTAGGCTCTTTCTGGAGAGACCCACTCTGATACCAATTGAAGAACACAAGCTTATACCGAGATGGGGGGTGAACAGTATAAGACTTAACCAATAAATAATTTTAACTTTAGATAGCAGTGGCATCAACACAACATTAATCAAGACAAAAAGCATCACACATTGAAGACCCATTTTTAACGTGGTTCACCCAAAATGGTTGGGCTACATCCACAAAAAATTTTCTCTAAAAGTTATCTCAAAGTTCTTTGGGAATCCTTCCCAAATACAATTTTTATGAGCCTCGGCCCAAAGGAGATACCTTCCCCCAATCAGAATTTATGAGCCTCTGCTAAAAGGAGATACCTTCCCCTCTGCTCTGGAAATGATCCCTCAGAAGATCAACTACCTCTACCTCTTGCTAGCATGTAGAACTCCTTTCCATCGAAGACCTCATGTCCTCAATGCTTAGCCTAAGAGACCTTTGCCTTCTATGATCACATCCACAACAGCTCAGCAACATGTACCAAACACAGTCAATCGGTCTAGTACAAGTCTTCCTCTGTCTGTCAGATTTGTCCAACTCTTGAACAAATCAATCCTTTGTATACAAGCCTTCTCAAAGACTTGCCAACTGTCCTCAGGTTCTTCTCATAGAACCAATGCACCTCTGTCCTCAAGTTCTCTGATAGAACTCTCAAAACTCAGCTCACAAGTCCTATGCTAGGACCTGTCCAAATCTGCTCATAAGTCCCCATCAAAACCTGTCCAAAACTGTTCAAGAAGCATACACATCTTTTGTGCTCTTACAGCCACACTTCGTCTTCTCTCAGTCGTCTCTCTACACACACTCTGCACTGTCTTCGCACACTCTACGCCCATACAGCAGCACTCCGTGTTCATCTTTGCCCTTTGTGCTCTCTTCGCCCTCTGCTCTCTTTGCGCAATCACAACCGCACTTGGTCGAGCTTCAATATTTGCACTCTCTATGCAATCACAATGTCACTTAGAACAATTCACCATGACTCTTCACTCACTTTGCACACTTCAACATCATCTCACCACTTCTGTGCTATTTGTGCTCTTTCGATTGCATCTCGCACACTTCGACACTCACATAAATCAACATTTCAATTCTCCAAATAGCCCTCCTTTTATACAAGAATTTTCATGATGAAAACCCTCATCTTAGTCGGCTGTAAACCCTAATCTTCGTCAGCTATAAACCCTAAAATTTGTCGGCTCACTTTTAACTTTGTCGGCTTCAACTAAGCTCTTGTCGCGATATCGCGACACTTCTGTCTTCGTCAGCATCAACTTTGCTTTTTTTGCGATATCGTGACACTTCTCCCTTTGTCAACCTCCTTTTTGCTTTTGTCATGAAATTGTGACACTTCTACCTTCGTACTTCACATCTTGGCTTCTGTTGCAAAATCGTGACACTTCTCCTGTTGAAGACCTGCTTTCTGTTTCTATCGCGAAATCGTGACACTTTCTCTAACCGTACACTTCCATCTCAATCTGTCATGAAATCGTGACCCTTTCTACATCCGTACACTTTCTCTGCAACACGTCACGAAATCACGATGCTTTCAGCTTTCGTACGCTTCCTTTGCAACTTGTCACGAAATCGTGATGCTATCACCTTCCGCATGCTTTCTTTGCAACCTATCACGAAATCGTGACGCTATCAACTTTCATACGTTTTCTTTGCAACCTGTCGTGAAATCATGATGCTTTCAACTTTCGTACGCTTCCTTTGCAGCTCCTCGCGAAATCGTGATAGTTCTCACTTCGAACACTTTCATCTATAGCATGTCACGAAATCATGACAGTTCTCACTTTGAACTCTTTCCTCTGTTGCATGTCGCAAAATCGTGACAGTTCTCACTTAGAACATTTTCATCTGCAGCATGTCGTGAAATCGTGACAGTTCTCATTTTACTTTCTCTCTCCTACTTAAGTCGCGAAAATGCGACATGTCGCGATATCGTGACATTTTTCTAACTTGCTTTCTCTCTCCTGCTTAAGTCACAAAAATGCGACATGTCGCGATATCGCAAAATTTTTCCTCCTTAGCTCTTTTCTGTTTTTTGGGTCGTGAAAACCCGACATGTCGCGATATCGCGACACTTTTTCTCCTTAGCACTTTTCTTTTCTTCGGGTCGTGAAAACCCGACATGTCACGATATCATGACACTTTTTCTCTGCGAGTTCTTTCTCTCGAACCTATCACGAAATCGTGACACTTTTTTGTAAGTACAATCCCTCTTGCAAATTGTTGCGAAATCGTGACACTTTTCTTTGCGAGCTCTTTCTCTCGAACCTGTCAGCTTAGGGTTTGCAAAAGACCTTTGAAACTGTCATGTCGTAACCTTCATGAAAACAAATTATTTGACATTAAATCAAATTCCTTCAAGAGCTTCTTGACATCAATGACAACTTATACACTTGAGCAAAGGCAATGTACCCAAAGTACCCAAAATTGCCAACACAAAATTCATTATTCCCCTCACCAAAATGAGATCCACAAGATGAATTAACTTCATCTTCGTCAATTTTGCCCTTTTGTACTTCCACACAAGTTTCTTGAAGAGGTGGTATGTTTATATTTTGAATTTCAGTAGTCTGAATGTTCAGGTCAGCACCCTGATCAAAAGGAAATTTGTCTCTATCAATCTTCTCATTTACTTCATCAGTATAACTCTCCAACTCATTAGGAAAGCCACCATCCAAACACTTGCTAGTCTGTTCTATTTCTAACTTTAACCAGGAGACATCTTCATTGACATTGATCTCCTCATCAAATTTGGAGTCTTCACAATGAAAAAAAACACCATGCAACAATGAACTGTTGCCAGAAAAAATGCAAGGTTCATCATACCTTATGTCCAAGGTCTCACAGACCTCACTGGATTGCTCTGGAAGCAATTCCATGACTATTGTCCTATCATTACCCTTGGTACTATAGTTGTCCTGGGACTTGTGGGTTATGGGACCACATATATGTCCAAGTGACCACTCTTCTTGGCAAGTGAAGCAACGTTGTTCTCTTCTACACTGATTCTTGCTTTTGAGAGGTAGTCCTAGAATCTGTAAGTCACTCGGTCTCTTTTCCTTCTCTTGTTCCTCCTATACCAAGAGAGGTTTCAACTTCTTCTCACACTGCTTGGAAACATTGTCAACTAATTTATGTGCAACTAAAGAGGTAATTTGTCCTTGCCTCAAAACAGCCATCAACTTGGGCAAGATGGGCTGGGTAAAGTCATCACTTTCCTCAATGATGCATACCATGATGGTTTTCATGTAATAGGATATAATGTATTCATGATCTTCACTGATAGAAGCCATAAAATGTTGAAACATTTGGAGACTAAGATCAGCACAATCTAAATCAAGCAAAAAGACATATTCTAATTTTTGCCATCACTTCCAAAATTCTAGCCTTCTTACCATAGGATCGGTCCCTGATGTTATTCAAACCATGAAAATTATTAACCATCAACTGTAATCCCTCCTTCATGATGTCGTCATTGTAGGGTGCTTTTGGAGTTGTAATCCTTATGATCTCATTGAGACAAGATGTGACTGCAAGTCTCACGTCCATGTCTGTATGTCTCATAATCCAATGTTGGCCTAATGCAATTATAGGTACTTTCACTGCCCAATTCAAAACCTCACAATCAGATTGATCTAGTTCAACTAGACATGTATTTATTTCCTTTAGACTATCAAGAAGAACATCTTTTAACAATTTTTGGGACTCAAGTTGTTTCCCCAAAGCATAGAGCTTACAACTTACATCCATTCTTTTACTGAAATGTTCTACAGATTGAATTTGTTTTCTGTTATTGGATGTGTGATGCTCAACCTTAGCCTTAGAGGGAACTATAGATGCTGACTTAGGTGACATAGTTACTATCAACTGCTTTTCCAACTTTTCTAGGATAGCGAGCTCAACTTTATTAGCCGCAATATTAGCTGCAATTTTAGGATCTTGTAAAGTATTTTGTTCAACTCCAACTTTCTTCAGTAACTTTATGAATGAAAAATCAACCTTATCCTAAGGAAAAAATGAAGGTAGAGAAATTTGCATCATTGCAGTTAATTGACTAATGGATTTTTGTATCTCACTCTGAGTCCTATCCCAATCACATTGTCTCCTAGACCAATCATTATAAGACTCCATGAATCTAAAATTTAATTAGGCTTCCACAGGCTAGAAAAATAGCCTGAGCTCTGAATTAATAATATCCAGAACTCTTAAATCCCAAATCAACCAAATGGGTATTCAAATCACCAATACCCAGAAACTAAAAACCCTAGATTTGAAAACGACAACCAAACCCTAACTTTTGCTAATCTTCTATACTCCGCAAATTTTCAAGCAATATAATTTCAGACAAAGAATTATTTCCACCAAATCAAACCTGAGAATTTTGTCTTCGATAGAAGACTTCACAAAATTCGTAATGAAACCCTGAATAGGTTGGCAAGAAAAACTAGCTCTGATACCACTGTAATGGGCTGCCCTGTTCTAGTTTGGTGTTTTTGCAATAACTATGGATTAATTTGAACATGCAATAATACCCAAATGAAAGAAGCAAATAATAGCAACATGCAATGGTACCAATATGGATTTAACACTGAATAATCAATTTTTATGTAGAACCCATAATCAAAATAGCTTATTAATTCATATCAGCAAATTAACAACAATTTTAGAAATTCCAGATGGATAAATGTCTTCATAATATCATTATAAACATACCAATTTGCTATTATCTCCAACTGATGGACTATAAACCTCTAAATCTTTGATTGAATCACATAAGCATGAATCCTGAGTGAATTCACCAGCCAAGAACTAGGTTTTTGTCTAGCTCCCTTCTCCAATACTGAGGGTTTCCATCCTTAGAACTTCAAAAATCTACACATTGTTGATCCCTAAAATGGAACCGATCTGTCCTTCGGGGTTTCATCCGTTGGGTTATCGATTGGGGTTTTCGTCCCTTTCAATGAAGAAATATCAATCGTCAGCCTTAATCTCCAAGAGAAGAAATAACATAAAATAGAATGTCTGAAATGAGACCAAGCCACAAAATAAATAGGCTCCTCCTTGGAAAACTCTTTTTTGTGTGCTCAATTTGGGATAAACATATTTCTTTCCCTTTAATTATAATATAAATTTTTAACTTTATAAAATGAATTTAATAATTCACTTAATAAATCCAAGTTTTACGCTTTAAAAACTCTACCTTATGAAACTCTGATTGACCAACTAAAACCTATTCTGGATACCCATTTCGTTGTAGAACAACATCCCCTTGTCCGCTTGGTAAGAAACCCTAAAACTCGACACTGCTAAAAATAGCAATTCTAGCATCCTAGCTCCGTTTGACCCCGAACGACCACCAAAACTAAGCTCTAAGAATCCAAAAGCTATCTCAAATATCTCCAAAGGCTCTCATCCATATGACATAGCCTACAGGAACTTGTGTATAGTCTAGTCTCTATGTGCTTCCACTAGCTGATTAGAAGGGGACATTACAGGTAGGTTGACCAGAGCCTGTAATAACTTGTTGGTTTCAAACATATTTTCATAGCGTGACAATCAAATCCTATGGATGTAATAATTAGTTCCAACAAGTACCAAGGGCGATGAGAGAGGAAATCGTCCCAAGGGAGAAGGGCAACATATTTTTGCTAACACAAGGTGTCATTCTATGCATTTTTTATTATATTGGAAAGCCATTTCTTCTTCCATATTTTGCCACGAAACACTTTTTTACGTTGGAAGCCATTCACCAGAATGACTTTATCAATGACGTTTATGGGGTAGGATGAGGAAAAATAACCACATGCACTATACCTTTTTACTTTGGAGACATTGAGGTGAGCCAGGTAGGCCAGAATCAGTTAATTATTAAAGCCCTCTATGACATCGGTATGGTGGAATTACCATAGTGGTGGAAGTACGATCCTTTGGGTTGTGTCATAATGCTAATTAAGGCCAAGAATTTTCATTTTTGCCCTGTAAGCAACAAATCCACCTCCTAGAAGAAGTGATTTGCTCAATTTTGACAGTTTTGTGACGATTTGCTCAAGTTTTGTAAACTGTATAGTGGGGAGAAAATTGTACAATCAAGGGAAAAATCATACAGCTGGATTATAAAATCATACAGGGCATTATAAAATCATACAGGGCGCATTGGAATTCACTCAAATGCAAAGAAAATATAATTTCAATATGAAATGGTGCATGGATTTGCTAACTAAGGTGTTAAACATAGGAAAAATGTCAAAATAATGCATTCAGTTGTACATGGGCAGTTGTGAATAATGGATTGTCTTAGGAACCACTTTGGAATGACCTAGATAATGTTATATAAGGCCCTATTTTCAATTTTTTAGGACTGGCTACTAGTTTACTGGTTACTGGTTGCTAGAATAGAGAATTAAGTACTGATAGTGTGATTCTTGAGTTATTGCAATTACATTGAGATAGTTTTCCACATTGTAATTGAATATATAGACATTAATGATCATAAGTACATTGTGGAATATTGTGTATAATCCTGATAATGATGGATAATGAATTATGGATTGATATTATGTAATTGTGTTTTCTATCTTATTATTATATGTTAGTTTTATGCATTGTTGTAACTTGTTTAGGAATATTGGCACTGGTGAATCATTGAGAATGATTTAAGAACATGAGGGAATTTATAAATATGTGTTACAGGGTATTGTACGATTTTTGGGTGTAGTCAAGCATATGGAATCTCTCACCAACCTGGTTAGGATGTTTTTCTTATGAAGGAGATTGCATTGTTTGGACTGTCAAACCTTTCCAAAACATCTTAGAGAGATATTAGAGCAGTATAGCATCTCAAATAACACAATTTTGTACCATTATTTCATACATATCATACATCGTCTTCCGTACAAATTGTACAAAGCACTTTTCCCGATTTGGTAAATCAGGCGATCGATAGAAACTTACCCGATTTGGCAGTTTTGGGGAATCAACTTGATCGACTACAAAACTGTGTACGAAAACCTCCAAAATAACGTTTGTTAATTTTTCTAAGTGTAATATCATACCATATTTTGCATTGTGTGATTTTATATCGTACAATTTAGGTACTTAAGGGTCATACAAGGTGATTGCAATTCGTACAAGGGTAGTTTCAGTGAGCATGAGACCGTACGATTTGGTAAGTGAGTTGGGTTTTACCTAATAATCATTATGACCTCTGGAAAACATCTCTCTACTAGGAATACTCCACCTCTATGCTACATTTGGTACCATTGCCTTATCAAATCTGGCATTTTTTGTTAAAACGGGTCAAATTTGGACAAAGTTTAATACTGATACTAGAGGTGATTTTTATGATGGACACCAGTACACAAAGCCATGGGAGACAGGAAGCACAAGACAACATTCCAGTAAGAATGAGCACAAGGATTTCTTAAAGAGGAAACACGAGTAAATTAGATCAGAGTATGTATGAACCATAAATAGAGAAATTTTGGACATCCGAAGGAGACCTTGAGGCGTTGTTGATAGAGACAGAAGACGAGGAAATAAAACCATAAAGTGTAGAAGAAAGGGTTGACAAAGGAAAAGTGAAATATGACGGAGAGTGGATGGTGACACCTAAGAAAGTTATGGAAGGGTTGCAAGAGAGTGTGGAGGTAGGGATTCAGGCACCAGAGCAATAGGATGTAAGGTCTTAGGAAGATAGACCAAGACCATCTCCCTTACATCGACGAAGGAGGTCGTAAGGTGAAGACACATGAGAATTTGGTCATCGAGTGGTGGGACAAAACAAGATCCCTCAAATTTATACTTCTAAAGATAACGAAAGTAAGACACCCCCAAAGAGGAATTAGGTAGAGATTTCATGAGATACCTCAAGTGATGGTGATGATTCTCCAAATATGGCTAACAGAGCAACCAAACAAATATGTCTACAATTTTCAAGTAAAGATAAGGAATACCCTATAAGACATATCAAAACCTGCATAACCATTTTGAGGGAAAATGGTGTAAAGAGGAAGGTTGTCACTAGTGATGCAGTTTGTGACACTCCTCATAGTAATAAAAGAGGCATAATATGGTATGACATGGAAGATGTTGACATGGAATATGTTGACATAGAAGATGTTGTCATGGAAGATGTTGACATGGAAGATGTTGACATGAAGGATGTTGTGATGGAAGATGTTATTATGGAAGATGTTTCCCAAATAGAACAACCCATCATACACTCAAAATTCCCTAAGGAAGAATGATATTGTACAGTTTTGCAAGAGGAAACTATACGTTTGTTGGGTGAAGTCATATAGTTGGCAGAGATTGTACGATTTCAAGTCAAAGTGTACAATTTGAGATCGTACAAGAGGAAATCATACAGAGTAGAACTATACAAGGTGTTCCATCAATGGTTAAGATAAAGTAAAAGGGAGTCGATGTTGAGTTATTTAAGGAGGTTGAGTAAAGAAGCCCAAAGTTCTAAGGAAAAGAAATTTTTGATTTTGACAGTGAAGGTCTTAGAAAATTTTCCATTGAGGTTTCCAGGGAACACATGAGGGATGTTATCCCTTGACCCTGCAATGGGGTTCCCACCCCTTGACCCCCGTCATAGGTGGCGATGGGTGTTAACCATCATATTGATGATATTATTCATCTAGAGTGTGTTTAAATTCACATGGTGGTGTAAGCTACATAATGAAGAGATGTCAGTTGTAGCAGACCTTTGGAATCGATGAAAGCCAAAGGAGCCTGACAAGCCATAATAGTACAGTGTTCAAAAGTGGGGTGAAAACTAGCAATGGTGACCCCTTCTGAAAAAAAAAAAGGAGAAAAAGAAAAAAAAATTGTTGTGCCTTAGTTGTGAAAATCCTTCGGGATGCAATTAATAAGGGCAAGGTTTAAAACCAGAAACTGATGCCTCAGAAACCATGACCTATATCCTCCTCTCCTCCAAGGACGGTTACCATGCCTCCCATGGAACTAAAACTGATGCCCTTGATGCTATCATAGGTATGCCTCCCTCTCGTGTAGTGAACCTGGTGATCTCTCCATCCTATGAGCTGCAATCCACCTTAATCGACGTCTAAATTCTTCCATTGAAATCATTCCTTCAACATCTCGCCAATTACCTCAACCTCCTCTTTCGCAAACAGAAGCATACCAAAAATTGTACAACCTCCTGTAAAATCATACAGTGTACGATTCTATGTCCCTTGTACGATTTTACCTTCCTCTGTCCACTCCTGGATCGTACAATGATTTGCAGTTCTTTTCCAACCCATTAGTCTTCAAACTATCATAATTTCTTCAAATCATACAACTACAACCTAAAATCATACACGATGATAGTACTCCATATGATGTCACTTTTTGGCTACCCCCATTTACAATTCGTATGATTCTATACAATTCCATACGATCCTTTAAAAACTGCCAAAAATGGCAATAAAACCTTCGTACTACACTATCTTTTTTGGAAATCATGTTGGTTGCTCCTAAAATTGTATAGTACGACTTTTTCAACCCCAAGTGATGAAAATTTTGAAATTTTTATCTTCTTTGTCGAATCCTTCACCAACCCATTTGCTAGATTGCCCCTATCTACTATTCTAGTGCTTTTCGGTAGCAATTCCTCAACTCCTTCAACCTTGGTGCAATTTTATTTAACTTGATGAAATTCTGGCTATACTATATGGCTGTACGAACTTTATTTTCCTTCTCCCACAATTCTCAGTTCACTTTTTGCTAGATTCCTCTATTTTTAGAGTTCTAACTGTCATTCTTTTGCAATTTCAACAATCTAACCACCAATTTCTACTTCCTATGGCTTTAACAACAATATTCCACTCCTAAATCTGCATAATGATGTATTATGACGTCTTTTTGCTATTATTCCTTGAATATTTTGAATTTCCCCCTTTCTATGGAGAATCACCCTAATTCCTCTCTCTCGGGTCAATTTCTTAAAGTTGGAAAAGACTCCCTGGTACAAAAATTTAAAATGGGTCTTCAATTTTAGAGTGCTGGTGAATATTTATCATCCATGTAGTCTTCTTTCATCAATTGTACACTTTCCCCCTTCAATCTCCTGAAAAAATTTAAATGCTGCTTTGTAATTGTGAAATTGTTAATCTTCTTTCCTTTTAAAGAAATTTTTAAAACCCTAACTGAAACCCTAACCGTCAAGAAAATCTAAAATGGTGCCATATTGCATACTTTTTCATCTCCACCGTTAGATGATTTCCAACTCAGAAGTTGGTTTTAAAAAAAAATTGTTCTTTTTCCCCCATTTTTTCCTCCAACCGCTGATTTCTCCTACGCATGTCGCATTAAATGGGTAGTTGAAAATCATACAACATGGGTCAAATCATATAATTTACGATCCAAATCGTACAACATGGCTTGTTTTATGATTTCCCATGTCATTTTTTCAATGTTAATTATATGATTTTCCAAATTTTCCAATTTCCAATTTCCAATTTCCAAATTTTCCAATTTCCTGGTTTATACCTATGATAGCATCAAGGGCATCAGTTTTAGTTCCATGGGAGGCATGGTAACCGTCCTTGGAGGAGAGGAGGATATAGGTCATGGAGGGGACCGTGAAATTGGTAGGAACACCTGGATAGAACACCACCAAAGCACATAGAGGGAATAATGACCCAAGAAATAACCTCATAGAGGGAATTAAGGAGTGAGGTGCATGTGCCAGAACAGGAAGGAAAACTGAGCAGCGGATATGAGGAATTCTAGGTAGAAGTATCAAATATTGCATTTGTACAGCATAGAGCAGATACGTGTAGGAAGTGGTGGAATGATGAGAAGAATAGGGGTCATCCCTGGAGGAAGACATTTGAGGATGCGCATGTGACAGTCATTGCACAGATTCCACCATTCCACCAGACATTCTTCTAGAACTATCTTTTACATATAGTTCAGGAATATAATGCAACTACCCGAGTTGCCTATATCAATGTGGGTAAGAGGTCCATCAAGGTGGATATCTTGGCAAAAATATTCCAAAAAATATTTGGATTATCGAAGGCCGATAGGGAGATAGTGAAAAAACTGGTAGACTCGATAGAGACATATCGTCTCATCACTGCTATGACCATTTTCAAATCACTGATAGAGGTAAATATTTTAGGTGCAGGGACGCATGAAATCAAATAGATCCAGTTGTGAGGAGAACATTAGTCATGTGCAACGAATATAGTCATGGCTCGACTATCATATGTCATAAGGGCGATGGATATGCCAATGTGAATGGCACAATAGGCAGAAGGTATCACCAAGGGAATTTAGTATAATTGGGGTACCTATCTAGAAATAAGAATGCATGAGGTACTGACCAAGAGACCAGAGAATTTTTGGATGGCCTTCCATGCAATTGGATTGCTACTAAATGTAGTCACAGAAGCGGGAATGCAATTCCCAGGGTTGACGCCACCTAGAGAAATTTGGTTAGACCAATTGATAATATTGAAGTGGGTGAAGGTTGTGCCACTAGAAAAAGGTACTCTGGAGAAACCATGAACAAGGAGCAAGTGATAGCAAAGTGAAGCTCAAGGAGATACATCTCTGGAGGAGGATGTCGATGTACACCATCGGAGGAAACATTCAAGATGGCTAGAGTCAGAACTAGAACAACAAATACTAGCACAAAGGTAGCAGGAGCAGCCTATATTTCAGGAAAGGGAGATAAGTCCCATATATATAATGACAAGGAGGTAGTAGGAGAAAAATGCAAGCAAACCAGTTCCAAAAATACAGGAGAAGAAATAGTCAGATTCAGAAGCGATAGAACTAGAGTTGTACTAGACATATGTAGAGAAAATAGTGAAATCTCTAGAAATATTTTCACAGTTTGAGAAGATGGATGTCTTTTATTTCTTTAATGGAATTGAGGTAGGGCAAGATGGTATAGCCACTACCTAGGATGAAGCAGGAGTAGGAATAAGTACCGCAGAGGGAGAGCCTAAGAAGAAGCCTCGTTATAGGATTGTAACAGGAAGCTCTAGTAAGAAAGATGTTCCAAAGAACACATAAGTGCCATTGGAGAAAGAAGCACTTGTTGCTCAATAGGTCACAGCAAGATATGCATAGAAAATCCAATAAGGAGTGATGGAGGAATAACAGGTGGGTATCACAAAACATGAAGTAGCCTAGGAAAATACGGAGGAGAAATAGGAGGCTCAACCAAAGCGAAAAAGGCTCAAAAATAAGTTGAACAATAGCAATCTCAGGAGGAGATTGTGAATATTATGGATAGCGAGGAGGAGGATAAATTTGTAAAATAGTCCCCACCTCAGGAAAATATAGATACAGAGGAAGCACTTTGAGAACTGGGAAGAAACTCTATCCACCTTAAGGAGGAAGAATATTTAAGAACTCCTATAGAAGAACTGTGAGGCATGCAATCCGGTTATCTTCTATAAATACCATGGTTCCAAAGAGTTACAAAGGAAGATGAGGCATGTGGAGTAGAAGATAAGGTGGAACACTTATTTACTCAGTTAGGCCATGTGATGAATAGTTCCATATTGGAATTTAGCATCGGCCATGTGGGAGAACTGAAGTTGTTGGAAGAACAAGTGTCTCTCGAATTGGAGAAGATAATAGAATGGGTGAATAATATGGAGTGCATAAGGAAGATAGTGGACATTCATGCACAACATCCATGGAGGTTACCCAGATAAGAGGTACCGCCAATTTTGGGAAGAGAAGTCTTGCCAGAAGGAGTGGTCACAAATTATAGGAAGGACCTAAGGATATATTTGGATAGAATTAGTTATCCAACCTACCCCACTAATATGATAGAAGTTGAGTACAGGAGGGCCACTACCGGAGTGAACATCACCTTGAGGAAGTTGAACTTCCTAACTCATTGGATAGAGTGGCTGAGCATTTTATTAGAATAAATTCATCATCTCAAGGAGGAGCATAAGGAATAGACTACAGCCTCTCAAACAAAATTTACCGCAATGGAAGTGATGTAGGAGCATCCAACAACACCTGTAGCAGAGGCATCAAAAGACAGGAGGGCCACTTCAGAGGAAATGGCTAAGGAAAAAAAATGTTGCGATTTCATGACGTGTCGCTAAATCATGACAAAAAAATGCCAAGAGGGCAAGGAGGAAAATCTGTCGCGATATCACGACAGAAAAAGTGTCGCGATATCGCGACACAACGAGGAGAGAGAAGGCACGGGCCAAAAATGTCATGATTTCGCGACATGTCACAAAATCGTGACCAGAAGCAGAAAATGGAGGCAGTAGGCGAAAAATGTCACGATTTCACGACATGTCGTGAAATCGCAACCCAAACAAGGTGAAGGAGGCTACGGGCAAAGTTGTTGCAAAATCGTGACACTTTTGGAGCGAAGGGGCCAAGGCGCAAAGTGGTCATGAAATCATGACACTTTCAGAGCAAAGGGACCAAGGCGCAAAGTGGTCACAAAATCATGACACTTTCGGAGCAAAGGGGCCAAGGCGCAAAGTGGTCATGAAATCGTGAAACTTTTGGAGCAAAGGGGCCAAGGCACAAAGTGGTCGCGAAATCGTGACACTTTCGAGGCAAAGGGGCCAAGGCGCAAAGTGGTCACGAAATCATGACACTTTCTGAGAAAAGACGCCAAGGGACAAAGCTGTCACGAAATCGTGACACATTTCGTAAATAAGCACTAAGGGGAATAGTTGTCGCAAAATCGTGACACATTTTGAAAAGAAGAGCCGAAAGGAGCAACCGTCGCGAAATCGTGACCCAAAGGCAGAAGACAAGGGCAGAAGGCAAAGACGTCATGAAATCGTGACATGTCGCGGTTTCACGACCCAAAGACAGAAGACAAGTACGGAAGACTAAGACGTGATTTCGTGACATGTCGCGAAATCGCGGCCCGAAGGAGAAAATAGAAGTCGAACGCCAAAACGTCGCGATATCACGACCAAAAAAGGAGAGAAGGGGCAGGAAGAGGAAGACGTCGCGATATCATGACATGTCGCGATATTGCGACACCTATCATAGTGCAGCTGGGGGAAGAAGGCGATAGAGGTCAGGCAACGGAATTCTCAGGGACTACTATAGAATGACATGTGCCCCATGACGCGAGAAGAGCAGGCGGATGCAGAAGCCGTTACAGGGACACATGGCAGCATGAAATGCAGAGGAAGCAAGCGAAGCGATAGGGGAAGATGACAACGACCAGTGGAGGAATGGAAACGAAGAGTCATGCACAGTAACCTGACAGTGAACAGGAGTTAGCCGACAGTGACAGAGGCCGTGCAGAGTGGAAGCATGGAGCAGTTATGTAGGACCGCATTTTGTCTAATGATTACTCAGAGGGTCGGGACCTCTATAAAACACCCTAGCATTGTAATAAAAGGGGGTTGGAAATTCCTACAGATTACAGTTGCTGTAAACTGTAAAAGCAGACTCGCAAAGTCGAGCTACAAGCCGAGTGCAGAAAGCCGGCCTAGGGAATCACATGTTTCCTTCCAAGGAGTAGGCAAAATAGGATTTTGCATAGAGTAAGAGGCAAAACTGAGCCATGGACCAGAACTACGAACCAAGCCGAGCACTGGTTCTTTGAAAAGCCTACGGGCTGTTACGTATGTAGTTTTTTCAAATTAATGAATGAGAAATTTGGGATTTCTAGGTAGTGATTTTTCTATTCTGCTTCAGTGTTATCATAGTGAGAAGATTCTGAGCATGCGAACAGACCGTCGACCATGATGCAGTTTACGCTAGGACTTGTGACGAGGAACCGAAAAACACGCTTTGAACATACCCTACTTTTTCATTAATAAAATCTGAAAAATTACATGCATACAGCCCGCAGGCTTACAATCACCGACCCCCAGCTCGGTTTCCTCTACTGTAACTTTTCTACGTATTAAATCTGAAAATATTACGCCAAACAGCCCGCAGGCTTACAATAGCTAGCTCTCGGCTTAGCTCTACTCTCTGCGTGCATTCTCCGATCCACCGTCTTGACTAAAACAACAAACTAGGTTTTTATAGAGGCCCCGACCCTCTCACGCATTAAACCATGCATTAATCGGGACACCCACCCGATTAATTACATTAACTGGGTTTTTATAGAGGCCCCAACCCTCTGAAACAAAAACATGAAAATCGAGACACCAACCCGATTAAAGACCCCTCTCCGCACGGTCCCTGTCATCTCTGAATCCGTCAAAAAATTCTACGCGCCCATCCTTCTCGTCTTTCACGCTTCTGGGTAGCCCCCCACTTTAACTTCAATTCATGCCACGTGTCATTTTTGAACGGTCCTCGAAAATGCCATTCCCGCCATCTCTTTCTCCTCCCACGCCTTTTTCTCTCTCCATCGCGATATCGCGACATGTCGCGATATCGCGACGTTTCTGTCTTCCTGCGCTCTTTTCCAATTTTGGTCGCGATATCGCGATCGATTCTGTCGAAAGCCCCCTACTCTGGTTTTTGTCACGACATCACGATGTCGTGACATCGCGACGTCGCGATATCGCGACTGTTCTGCCGCCTCACCCTGAATCCCTTTTGACATCGCAAAATTACGATGTCGCGAAATCGCGACGTCGCAATTTTGCTACAACTTTTCTTCTCTGCCTTCGCCTCGCTGAGACGTCATGATTTCATGACGTCACAAAATCGCAACATCGCAATTTCGCTACCGACTCCTGCCTTTGCCCCTGCCTCGCTGAGACGTCACAATTTTGCGACGTCGCAAAATCGTGACGTCACGATTTCGCTACAACTTCCTACCACTGCCTCCTCCTTGCCTTGACATCGCGATTTCGCTACTCTTTTCTGCATCCTCGCCCTCCGCTGTTTCGCTGTCATGATTTCATGACAGTCACGATTTCGTGACATGTCACAAAATCGCGGGTCGTGATTTCGCAACATGTCGCGAAATCGCGGCCCCTTCTCTTGCATTTTCTCTCTCCTACAAACTGTCTTCTGCTTTCTCTTCTTTCGACTCTTCAGCACTGACTTTCCCGAATCTTGATGCCTCTGCATCAGATGCTGATGGATGCTCCTGCATCAGACACCCGGGGTAAGTGGAGAAGTGATCTTCACTTCTGCTTGGTCCGGTTGTTGCCTCCGGCAACACTTCCAGACTTTTCTCTACCTTTGCAGACTATTCTAACCCCGTCTCCCGGTCCACACAACTTCTATCTTCTATCGAACAGATTTCCTCATTGTTGCAAACTTCTGCTGCAGCCAGCTTCAACTCCTCCACTTGCACAGAAAAATCTATGCCTTCTTCCGGGTAGGTCCCGGTACTGCTGCACTCTTCTGCAGCCTTCTTCACCTTTTCCTCTTTCTTCCTCTTTCTTTCTTCCCGCATTCTTTGCCGCTCCTCTTGCTCCCGCAACTTTATTGCGAGCCATTCCTTTTGTAGGGCTTTTAATTGTCGTTGCAAAGCTAAGACTTCTTCCTCCGGCACCATATCCTCCTTGCTATCTCGTCTTCTTTGGGAATGCATTTTTTTTTTCTTTCTTTTCTTACAAAGCTTTAATGATCCGATGTAGCTGCCTCACGTCCGGCGATCTGCTAACACACCCGAGATCTGAACTCACTCTCTCTCAGAACCCTCCATAGATCCTGGCATAACTGCCTCATGTCCGGCAATCTGTTATGCACTCAGAATCACTTGCTCTGATACCACTGATGGGGAAACGAAAAACACGCTTTGAACATACCCTACTTTTTCATTAATAAAATCTAAAAAATTACATGCATACAGCCCGCAGGCTTACAATCACCGGCCCCCGGCTCGGTTTCCTCCACTGTAATTTTTCTACGTATTAAATCTAAAAATCTTACGCCAAACAGCCCGCAGGCTTTACAATAGCTAGCTCTCGGCTTAGCTCTACTCCTACGTGCATTCTCCGATCCCTCGTCTCGACTAAAACAACAAACTGGGTTTTTATAGAGGCCCCGACCCTCTCACGCATTAAACCATGCATTAATCGGGACACCCACCCGATTAATTACATTAACTAGGTTTTTATAGAGGCCCCGACCCTCTGAAACAAAAACACGAAAATCGGGACACCAACCCGATTAAAGACCCCTCTTCGCACGGTCCCTGTCATCTCTGAATCCGTCAAAAAATTTTGTGCGCCCATCCTTCTCGTCTTTCATGCTTCTGGGTAGCCCCCGCTTTAACTTCAATTCATGCCATGTGTCATTTTTGAACGGTCCTCAAAAATGTCGTTCCCGCCATCTCTTTCTCCTCCCGCGCATTTTTCTCTCTCCGTCACGATATCGCGACATGTCGCGATATCGCGACGTTTCTGTCTTCCTGCGCTCTTTTCCAATTTTGGTCGCGATCGATTCCGCCGAAAGCCCCCTGCTCTGGTTTCTGTCGCGACATCGCGACGTCGCGATATTGCGACCGTTCTGCCGCCTCACCCTAAATCCCTTTTGACGTCGCAAAATCACGATGTCGCGAAATCGCGACATCGCGATTTTGCTACAACTTTTCTTCTCCACCTTCGCCTCGTTGAGACGTCACGATTTCGTGACGTCGCGAAATCGCGACGTCACGATTTCGCTACTGACTCCTGCCTTTGCCCCTGCCTCGCTGAGACGTCATGATTTCGTTGCAACTTCCTGCCACTACCTCCTCCTTGCCTTGACGTCGTGATTTCGTGACGTTGCGAAATCGTGACGTCATGATTTCGCTACTCTTTTCTGCCTCCTCGCCCTCCGCTGTTCCGCTGTCACGATTTCGTGACATGTCGCGAAATCGTGGCCCCTTCTCTTGCATTTTCTCTCTCCTGCAAACTGTCTTCTGCTTTCTCTTCTTTTGACTCTTCAGCACTGACTTTGCTAAATCTTGATGCCTCTACATCAGATGCTGATGGATGCTCCTGCATCAACTTGTGGTTGTGGGTTGTGAGTGATTAAATAGAATGCCTCCAAGAAGAAACCCTGTTGGTGGGAGAGGCATAGCGCCATTGCAGAGAGTTCAATGGAAGGGCTTGGAAGAAATGATGACAATGAGAAAGTTCAAAGCATTGCAGCGGAAATTTAAAGCCCTGCAAGAGGAGTGGATCAGAATGAATTTGCGGGAACAAAAGGAGACGCGTAGAAAGCAGAAGAATAAACCGAGTAGTTTAAACCAAGGAGGAAGAACTGGTGAAAGAGATGGTGAAATGCGATGGCAGTTGAAACCATTAAAGGCTGCAGACGATGGAGCGCGCAGAAGTGCCAAAATCTGCCCGGGAGGAAGCAGAACTTTATCTGGTCAAGAAAATGAGTGTAAGCAGGCTACAGAAGAAGTATGCAGCAGTGGCAAAATCTGTCTGGAAGAAGACAGAAGTAATGTGAACTAGGAAAAGAGGTTGGAGCAGTCTGCTGAGGCAGAGAGGTCTGGAAGTGCTGCAGGAATCAGTAACCAGACAGTGTAGAAGTGAAGATCACTTCTCCACCAACCCCGAGTGTCTGATGCAGGAGCATCCAGCAGCACTTGCAGTAGAAGCATCAGAAGACATGAGGGCCACTTCAGAGGAAATGGCTAAGGAAGAAAAACGTCACGATTTCGCTACGTGTCATGAAATCGCGACAAAAAAAGGCCAAGACGGCAAGGAGGAAAATTTGTCGTGATATCATGACAGAAAAAGTGTCGTGATATCGCGACACGACGAGGAGAGAGAAGGCACGGGTCGAAAATGTCATGATTTCGTGACATGTCATGAAATCGTGACCAGAAGTAGAGAATGGAGGCAGTAAAGTGGTCATAAAATCACGACACTTTCTGAGAAAATATGCCAAGGGACAAAGCCGTCGTGAAATCGCAACACATTTTGTAAAGAAGCACCAAGGGGAACAGCTGTCGCGAAATCGTGACACATTTTGAAAAGAAGAGCCGAAAGGAGCAACTGTCACGAAATCGTGACCCGAAGGCAGAAGACAAGGGCGGAAGGCAAAGACGTCACGAAATCGTGACATGTCGCGGTTTCGTGACCCAAAGGCAGAAGACAAGTACGGAAGACTAAGACATCGCGATTTCGCGACATGTCGCGAAATCGCTGCCCGAAGAAGAAAATAGAATTCGAACGCCAAAACATCGTGATATCGCGACCAAAAAAGGAGATAAGGGGCAAGAAGAGGAAGACATCACGATATCGTGACATGTTGCGATATCGCGACACCTATCACAATGCAGCTGGGGGAAGAAGGCGATAGAGGTCAGGCGACGGAATTCTCAGGGACTACTACAGAATGACATGTGGCCCACGATGTGAGAAGAGCAGGCAGATGCAGAAGCCGTTACAGGGACACGTGGTAGCATGAAATGTAGAGGAAGCAAGCGAAGCAATGGGGGAAGACAACAACGACCAGTGGAGGAATGGAAACGAAGAGTTGTGCACAGTAACCTAACAGTGAATAGGAGTTAGCCAACAGTGACAGAGGCCGTGCAGAGTGGAAGCATGGAGCGGTTATGCAGGATCGCATTTTGTCTAATGATTACTCAGAGGGTCGAGACCTCTATAAAACACCCTAGCATTGTAATAGAAGGGGGTTGGAAATTCGTGCAGATTGCAGTTGCTGTAAACTATAAAAGCAGACTCGCGAAGTCGAGCTGCAAGCCGAGTGCAAAAAGTCGGCTTAGGGAATCACGTGTTTCCTTCCAAGGGGTAGGCAGAATAGGATTTTGTGTAGAGTAAGATGCGAAACTGAGCCGTGGACCAGAACTGCGAACCAAGCCGAGCGTTGGTTCTTTGAAAAGCCTACGGGCTGTTACGTATGTAGTTTTTCCGAATTAATGAATGAGAAATTTGGGATTTTTGGGTAGTGATTTTTTTGTTCTGCTTCAAGAAGAGGAACTGCAGAAGAGTAGAACTATGACAGAAGATAGAATAAAGAAGTTGGAGGAGGATATTTCAGGCCTCATAACTGAGACTGAATCTAGGATTGGTATGCTTGAAGAAGAGAAGCAACAGATCTCATAGAAGGCAAAGGATAGAATCAAGGAGTTAGAGGCATAACTCAAAGCAAAATATGAGAAAATGATGGCTCAGTTGATCAAAAAGAATGAGCAGATGGCTACACAAGCCAAGGAGATAGAGGGGTTGACTAGGGATAGTAAGAAGCTATATGAGATGGTCTTAGATAACCAAGCTTAGATGAAGATCAAATAAGACTAGGTTCAAGCTTTGGAATCAGATATCAAACACCACCTAGAGACCATTGACGAAAAGAATGAACTCTAGAAGGTTTCCTGAGTAGAAGCTCATTGAAATGAGAAGTTGAAGAAGAGTACCTTTGAATGAGAAAAGCAGATTATAGACTTCGTGAAAGCTGCTGAGGAGAAGGCTAACCTTCATGGATCTAAATCCATCAAAATGGGAAGTTATGTAGCCAAGTTGAGGAATGAACGAGAGATGTACAAGTCACAGGTTAAGGACTTAATGGCTATAGTAGCAGAATATGAAGCAGAGAGGAAGAAGCAGAATGAGTCAGTGAGGATACCAACCAAAGTAAAGGGGAGGGCAGATGTAGGCAGCAAATTCACCTCCCAGAAGAAGAAGTGATTTGCTCAATTTTGACATTTTTGTGATGATTTGCTCAAGTTTTGTAAACCATACAGTGGGGAGAAAATTATACAATCGAGGGCAAAATTGTACAGCTGGATTTGCAAATCATACAGGGCACTAAAAAAAGTATAGGGTGCACTAGAATTCACTCAAATGTAAAGGAAATGTAATTTCAAGATGAAATGACGCATGGATTTGCTAACTAAGGTGTTAAACTTAGGGAAAATGCCAAAATAATGCATTCAGTTTTTGAATGCAAGAACATGACACTTAAAATAAAATAGAAGAAAATAAAATAAGGCAGTGAGACACAAATATTACACAAAATAATGTATTCAATAAGATGGGGGAGCCGATAAACTCCTTTTATTACAATCAATTTTCAATGCCAATATTTGATACAATATATATTAGTGGTGCTAGGGTTCTCCAAAACCCTAGCTAGTAGCAATGGAAGTGTCTTCAGATTCAGGTGTCTTTTTTATCCCAATAGGTTCAGTGGGCTTTGGATATCCAAGGTTGGGCCACTTCAGCTTCAATAGTCATCAAATAAGGTGTGGAATTCATAGATCTACATACACAAAATAAAACAAAGAGAGTTAGTAATGCATGCGAGGGCTCCACAATGTGAGGCCCTCATACATTAATAAAACCCTAGTTTAATAATAAAATTAAAGAGCATGTAATATCAACAAATTACTAAATAGGATATACAAAAATGAGATTTACCTTGATATTGATCATTTATTGTAGATGGCATCGTAGATCTGTTGATGCAACAACTTCATATTTGAGGTTTATGAATGGCAGCAGGCTCTAGCACACACTTGGTAGGCTCAAATGCAAGCTTCACAGTCTTTGGTTTGCACTTGGTGATGTGGCAGGCTCTAAAGAGCACTTGGTAAGCTCTACAGTGAGCTTGGCAGGCTCTAGCATGCTCCTACAGATAGGACAGGCTCTGGAGAGCACTCGGTAGGCTCTGCAGTGAGCTTTGCAAGCTTGAAACAACGCCTACAGGGTAGGGTGAATCTGTAGAAGCAAATCAATGGGATGGCGATGAAGGTTGGAGATGGAGGATGGTTTTTGTGGTGAGGGAGGACGAATGGATGGCAATTGGAACAGCAGAAGTATTATTGGTGAACTAGGGCTTTAGATCTTCAGGATTCTATGCTAGGGTTTCACCAATAATTCCTTCAGAATGCAAAATCTCATCTCTAAGTTCCAAGGTTCTAGGTTTGAGAATTTACAAATGCTCTTATAATTCAACTTAGGGTTCTCTTAGGGTTTTGACTTGACACTTTTTAATCATGCGGTTGAAATTAAATTGAATCCTAAGGTTGAGATTGCTTTTTGAATGTGGCATGGATTAATGAAGATGGAGGGTGGAGATTAAATCTAATCAAACGACTAAGGTTAATTCAGTTTATTTATATATATTTTATAATAAATATATTAAAATATAATAAAATATTATATTAAATATAAAATTTTATTAAAATAATCCCAATTAGGCTAGGAAATGGTGGGAAGGTGGAATTGGGCCAAATAATTGATGGGAGAGTAGAATGGAAGACAAGTGGGTGGTGGGATGGTTAGGATGGAGGTTTAGTGGCTATAATTTTGTGTCTACAGATGCCCCTTTTTGTACCATGTTGCATGAAACACAATATGGTGCAAAAAACACAAGACACCTGCTTGGGCTATGGGCACAAAAGCAGCTTCTCTTTGTTATTGGATTTGCACACTGAAGTTGAAGACTAAAGAATTTTTAGAATTTGTGTAGCTTGCCCCCTCGATTGGCGAATGAGTTACGAATGTATCTCACAATCCAATTGAAAAATGAATGATGTAATGAATTTGTGCAATTGATGAATGAAATATGTGAGATGCAAATTATTGTGGATGATATGAATGATGTAAAATGTTATACCATTTTTTGCCCCAATGGTGGGAAGGGGGTTGGTATATAATACCATGCGATTGTAGATGATATGAATGATGAAAAATGTGATACAATTTTTGCCCCAACGGTTGATAGGGGTATTTGTCTAGTGTAGATGTTATGATCATGTGAGATGTATCCCGTCATGGGAAAGCATAATGTAATGTGGTTGCCCCAAACTTTGGGATGATTTTATGCATGTTGAACAATTTGCCACAATGGCATCATTGAGTATGCAAGGTATGAAGATGTAGGCTGACTAAGTCAATGCAGGGGTTGGGTATTGACTGTGGAAATTTCTTCACCAATTCCATGATGGAACCAATCAAACTTACCGATGTCTTGTATTTTTACTGTTGTCAAATGAATGAGTGTTTTTTATTTTTATTTTCCATGTTTTCATGCCCCATGAAAAAGGACATCAATGACTGGTTGTGAGCAAATTATTCTTGGCAAGGTTGTACTCAAAATGTGAGGTGCCAAATGTGATTATGATTTTTTATGATGAGATAATTGATTATGATCATGGTCAAGTTTCCTTATTGTAGATTATTCATCTTACCAAATTTGCATGGATTGATATCACTACAATCTCTAAGTTTATAGAATAACCTACTAGATACGAGGTTCACTTGAATGCTGGACAGATTGTGGATGATATGAGTGATGAAATGAAAGACGGTGACATGAAGACATGGTAATGAAAAAAGTGTTGATGGATGTAATGTATGTGGATTGAATGATTGATTCTATTTTTACCCCAACAGATGAAGGGATTTTTGCAATTTGGAAATGTGATGAAATGCATGTGTTCTTGCCTTAACAGATGAAGGGGTTTTTGAAATGAAATTATTTGTGTCTATTCATTGCCCTTAACAAATAAAGAGGTTTTTGATGATGTAAGTGTCCTTATGGTGATCTATCCATCCTACTGGATTGCATGGATAACCAGTCACTACAACCGCTAGGTTTCTAGGATAAACCACTAAATACAAGGTTCACTTGTACTTGTGTCTGTTCTTTGCCCTTAACAGATAAAGGGGTTTCGATGATGAAAAAAAAAATGAAATGTGTCTTTTCTTTTGCCCTTAACATATAAAGGGATTTTTGATAATGAAAACAAAAAAATGAAAAGTGTATGTTCACTGCCCTTAACAGATAAAGGGGTTTTTGATAATGAAAACAAAAAATTAAAAGTGTCTGTTCATTGCCCTTAACAGATAAAGGGGTTTTTGATGATGAAAATTTTGAAAAATTGTTTGTTCATTGCCCTTAATAGATAAAGGAATTTTTGAAATGAAATGATTTGTGTCTGTTCATTGCCCTTAATAGATAAAGGGGGTTTTGATGATGTAGGTGTCCTTATGGTGATCTATCCATCCTATCGGAATGCATGGATAACCAGTCGCTACAACCGCTAGGTTTCTAGGAGAAACCACTAAATACAAGGTTTACTTGTACTTGTGTCTGTTCTTTGCCCTTAACAAATAAAGGGGTTTTTGATGATGAAAAAAATGAAATGTGTCTGTTCTTTGCCCTTAACAGATAAAGGGGTTTTTGATGATGAAAATAAAAAAAATGAAATGTGTATGTTCTTTGCCCTTAACAGATAAAGGGGTTTTTGATGATGAAAAAATGAAAAAGTGTCTGTTCATTGCCCTTAACATATAAAGGTTTGAAATGAAATGATTTGTGTCTGTTCGTGCCCTTAATAGATAAAGGGTTTTTTGATAATGAAAACAAAAAATGAAAAGTGTTTGTTCATTGCCCTTAACAGATAAAGGGGTTTTTGATGATGAAAAAAATGAAAAAGTGTCTGTTCATTGCCCTTAATAGATAAAGGGGTTTTTTAAATGAAATTATTTGTGTATGTTTGTTGCCCTTAACAGATAAAGGGGTTTTTTATAATGAAAATAAAAAATGAAGTGTCTGTTCATTGCCCTTAACAGATAAAGGCAATGAACACAAGGTGAAACTTAGGATTGGTTGTTTTCTTCAATCTGATCCCAACACCACATCAACTTGAGGAAGGTTTACATATATCCATTGAAGATACCATCGACGTGAACCTTAGTTCAGATCCTGACAATCCCCAAATTGTAAAGCTTGGAAAAAGTTTAAAACTCGATGAACAAGAGCAATTAATTGCTCTCCTCAAGAAAAAGAAAGAGGTTTTTACATGGTCCTACAATGATATGTCTGGTCTTGATCCTGACCTTGTTGTTCACAATCTCACTTTGCGGCCTAACGCCAAGCCGGTAAAAAAATGGCTTAGAAGAATGCATCCTATCGTAGCACTCATAGTCAAAGAGGAAATACAAAAATTACTAGATGTTCACTTTATCGTCCCTATTGACTATCCTGAGTGGCTTTCAAATATGGTACCCGTTCGTAATCCCAATGAGGGTACGTTTAATACCCATAGTTATAGCTAATTGAATACCTAAGATTAAGCCTTTATACTATGTTATGTTGTTTGTGCATGAGAATTCTAACTTGAATGATAAAGGGATGGGAATCCCTTGTGGTGTGTGAAAGATGACTCCCACACCTTGACCTTTCTCGCACTTAGATCCATCAAAGAATAATGTAATATCGACATCTTTCTCAGGAATGATATCTTCTCCTTCTTCAGTGACTTAAAATATCGAATCATCTAGGAGCTCAATAATCAAAGGATGATCACTAGGTAGTGGAGCTTCTGCAAGGTGATCGGCGATGACCTGACCTTTAATGGATTTTTGGCTAATGAATTCGATATCAAATTTTGTAAGCAACATTATCCATTTAGCGATACGGGTATTTTTATCAGTGTGAGACATCATGTAACGCAGAGGATTTTCTCTAGCTATGACATAGGTTGTGTGGATTACCTTTTTTGGCTGAAATATCTTTAAAAAAAAGTTCATGTATATATATAAAGTATCCAATGTACAATCAGATGCAAAGAAGGCTATAAAAGGGAGCACCAAGGCTCACATGTACAAAAGAGTGCATCTAAGCACTACATCAACTATCCATGAGAAGAACCCTGATACCTTGTAGGATCCCTTGGTATAGTACTCTGCCTTGACTCTATGTGCCTTGATGACTCGAACATAGACAATGAAGGAGGATCTGGAAAAGTGATGTGATGCTACATACACACATCCTCCAAGGAATGTGCATATGCTTCACTAGCACGAAGTCACCGCTGGTCCTTTTTATGTCATCGCTCCTTCACCAAAAGCTCTGCCTAGAGCCTCGTTACTGTCTCCTTATCCCCAGCTACAGTCGCTACCTGCTCTACCTCTAGTCAAGCTATAGTTGCCCTGGCCTCCCTCTGAGACTCTATCATAGTCTCTTGCTCCTCTCGCAATATCTCCAACTCTGCCCATAGCCTAGCCACCTCAGAGGTCTCACCCATCTCCTCATCATCCTCCCTCTCCCCCTCTACCAAGTCCACCTTTGGATCCTGTTGGGTTGCTTTCCTCGACTGCCTCTGACTCGTAGATCACTAAGGCCTTGTCCTCTTCAAAGTCGATCTCGACCCTGTAGCTACCGCATCTGCACCAACAACCTTTGGCACCCATACTGGTTGGGCACCAAACCACTCCACATACTCTAGAGTCACCTCGACATCATCCATGTCGGGTACCTCCAGCAGCTCGTCATCCTCCAACTGCATATGCCATTGCTCGGGGTAGGGAAGTGTCCCCTCATCCCTTTGATGCTGATATAGCACTGGCTAATCGGTAACATCCTAAGGCAAACCAAACTGCCTCAACACCCATGAGTACTGAAATTACTCCCCCTCCTTATCTCTCCGTCCAATCAACCATCGAGCCTGCCTCACCCAACGCAAATGCCTCCTATATCCATCCCATCTAGCTCCTCACCATGGCCTCCACATCATATTTGCCCAAGTCACACCCAACCACATGTCTCGGTACCACTGCCCAGTGTGTACCTCCTGACTAGGCTGAACCTCCTCAGCCACCATCCCTCACCTCGCATAAGGCGCACCCATCTGCCATGACTCACATGGCAACTCCTCGGGTCGAGCTACCACAAAATGCTCCCAAGCCCAATACTATAGGAGGAAGCTACACCCAATCCCTTTCCTCTCCCTCCATACCACCTCATATAGCTCCTAATATAATTATGCCAATAATACCGGTGCCCACGCATAATCCCAAGGATCTGTCAATATATCGCTCACCAAACCCAATAGGTTCCAAGGGAACCTACAACCAGTGTTATTTAATAGCACTATGTTCGCTAACATGAACATGATCAAAGTGGGGGGTGCATCTAACTCCTTCGCCTTATACATGCTCGGGTAGCATATCCCTCCATCCCCCGTCCAGGCCTCCTGCCACCAATCCCCAAACATTTTCTCCATCTCTGCCTTCTTATCCCTCCCAACAACCACCTTCTATCCTTATACTGGCACCTTGATAATGTGATACACATCCTCAAGAGTGATAGTATCCTCCCCAGTCGATAGTTGGAATGTCCCTCTATCTAGGTCCTACATCTCTATCAAAGTAGAAAGGTACCCCTCATTAGCCCTCACCACATCCAGTCTCGCCACTCCCTCTAAGCCCACTCTACTCAAAAACCTCCAATATTCCTCTGACAGCTTATTCTCCATCCCCGAAATGAGAGGAGAGAAGCGATGTCGAGGCTCAATATTCCTTAGCAGCAACAAACAAAAACACTTTGTTAGTTTAAAAAAAAATCAAAAAAAAGAAAGCAACAAAATAAAAATAAATTTTTGTACAAAGGAAACAAATGGTCTTACCAGGACAAACGGTGCCTCTACTCCACCAGAAGCACCAAGATATTTCATTGCCATCACTTCCACACACACCCACTAGCCTCACTTAGCTCACCAAATCACTCCACCCCTCAAACATAGCTTCTCGAAGTCAACATCACACGAATGAGCCTAAAATTTTACTCATAAAGCTTTTTATAGCTTTCACTAGCGCATTCAGGTGCATACTCGTGCCTAAAAATTATAGGCACTGATGTGCATCTACAGGTGCACGTATGCGCATGCGGGCACCTGTAGAACATGCCAGACATAGGTGCATGTCTGGAAACAAAGGAGTAAGAATATAAAAGCCCTCAAAATGGTATCTCCACTCATCCAATATGCACCAAATTTCATCCACACATCATGCACACCATAAATGTTGATTTTTTGATATCACAAATAGTTTTGCATGTGTATTTTCTGAGAATCATCCAAATTCATCAAAAGCATGTATCACATTACAAAACACATCCAGCAAAGTCCAATTTTCACAAAATCAACATTCCATAATTCTTCATAATCTACTGCATCATCCTATCCAATTTTATGTATTGTGAAGTTGATTTGACTGCTCATTCACTCATTTCTAATATAATCAATCAACTCCATAATCAACAAAATCATCATTGCATAAATTCATCAGGCATTCTTCTGCAATCATCATGCATATACCATTCATCATTTTTATCTTATCCAGTTCATTCAAGCGAACCTCGTATCTAGTATGTTATTCTATAAACTTGGCAATTGTAGCAATAATAATCCATGCAATTTGGTAATATGAATAATCTACAATAAGGACACTTGATCATGATCATAATCAATTATCTCATCATCAGAAATCACAATTACATTTGGCACCTCACATTTTGAATGCAACCTTGCCAAGAACAATTTGCTTGCAATCAATCATTGATGTTCTTATCTGTAGGGCAAGAAAACACAGATAACCTACAATCACAAACACTCATTCACTTGACAACAGTCACAGGACTTCGGTAATTTTTATTGGTTCTATCATAGAATTGGTGAAAAAATTTCCACATTCAATACCCAACCTTGCATACTCAATGATACCATTGCGACAACTTGTTCAACATGCATCAAATCATCCCAAAGTTTGGGGCAACCACATTACATTATGCTTTCCCATGACGGGATACATCTCACATGATCATAACATCTACACTGGACAAATACCCCTATCAATCGTTGGGGCAAAAATGGTATCACATTTTTCATCATTCATATCATCTACAATCGTAAGGTATTATATACCAACCCCCTTCCCACCGTTGGGGCAAAAAATGGTATCACATTTTACATCATTCATATCATCCACAATCATTTGCATCTCATATATTTCATTCATAAATTGCACAAATTCATTACATCATTCATTTTTCAATTGGCTTGTGAGATACATTTGTAACTCATTCACCAATTGAGGGGGTAAGCTACACAAATTCCAAAAATTCTTTAGTCTTCAACTTCAGTGCGCAAATCCAATGACAGAGAGAAGCTGCTTCTGTGCCCATAGCCCAAGCAGATGTCTCGTGTTTTTGCACCATATTGTGTTTCATGCAACATGGTACAAAAAGGGGCATCTATAGACACCAAATTATAGCCACTAAACCTCCATCCTAACCATCCCACCACCCACTTATCTTCCATTCTACTCTCCTGCCAATTATTTGGCCCAATTCCACCTTCTCGCCATTTCCTAGCCTAATTGGGATTATTTTAATAATATTTTATTATATTTTAATATATTTATTATAAAATATATATAAACAAACTCAATTAACCTCAACCGTCTGATCAGATTTAATCTCCACCCTCCATCTTCATTAATCCATGCCACATTCAAAAAGCAATCTCAACCTTAGGATTCAATTTAATTTCAATTGCACGATTAAAAAGTGTCAAGTCGAAATCCTAAGAGAACCCTAAGTTGAATTATAAGTAAGAGCATTTGTAAATGCTCAAACCCTAGAACCTTGGAACTAGGAGATGATATTTTGCATTATGAAGGAATTATTGGTGAAGCCCTAGCATAGAATCCTGAAGATCTGAAGCCCTAGTCCACAGATAATACTTCTATTGTTCAAGATGCCATCCATTCGTCCTCCCTCGTTGCCACAACCATCCTCCATCTGCCACCTTCATTGCCATCCCCTTGATCTAATTTTACAGATTCACCCTACCCTGCAAGCAATATTTCGAGCTTGCAAATCTCACTACAGAGCCTACCAAGCGCTCTCCAGAGCCTGCCCTATCTGTAGGTGCACACCAGAGCCTGCCAAGCTCATTGCAGAGCTTGTCAGGTTCTCTTTAGAGCCTTCCACATCACCAGGTATGAACCAGAGCCTACGAAGCTCGAGTCCTAGCCTTCCAAGTATGCGCCAAAACCTGTCGCCATCCACAAACCTCAAATATGAAGCTACTGCATCAACAGATCTGCGATACCATATATAATAACTGATCAATAGCAAGGTACATCTCATTTTGCTATATCCTATTTAGTAATTTGTTGATCTTGCATGCTCTCTGATTTTATTATTAAACTAGGGTTTTATTAATGTTTGATGGCCTCACACTTTGGAGCCCTCACAGGTCTTACTAACTCTCTTTGTTTTATTTTGTATATGCAGATCTATGAATTCCACACCTTATTTGATGGTTGTTGAAGCTGGAGTGGCCCAACCTTGGATATTCGAAGCCCACTCAACCTGTTGGGATCAAGAACACACCTGAATATGAAGATTCTTCTATTGCTACTAGCTAGGGTTTCGGAGAACCCTAGCGCCACTATAATATATATTGTATAAAATATTGGTATTGAAAATTTATTGTAATAAAAGGAGTTTATCGGCTCCCCCCATCTTATTGAATACATTATTTTGTGCAATCTTTGTGTCTCACTGCATTATTTGATTTTCTGCTATTTAATTTTAAGTGTCATGTTCTTGCATTCACACAGTTGTACATGGGAAGTTGTGAATAATGAATTGTCTCAGGAACAGCTTTGGAATGGCTTGTACAATGTTATATAAGGCCTAATTTTCAATTTTGTAGGATTGGCTACTAGTTTACTGGTTACTGGTTGCTATAATAGAGAATTAAGTATTGATAGTGTGATTCTTGAGTTATTGCAATTATATTGAGATAGTTTTCCATATTGTAATCGAATCTACAGACATTAATGAGTATAAGTATATTTTGGAATATTGTATACGATCCTAATAATTATGGATAATAAATTATGGATTGATATTGTGTAATTGTGTTTTCTATCTTACTTTTATATGTTAGTTTTATGCATTGTTGCAACTTGTTTAGGAAGATTGGCACTGGTGAATCATGGAGAATGATTTAGTAATATGAGGGCATTGATAAATATGTGTTACAGAGCATTGTACAACTTTTTGGTGTAGTCAAGCATATGGAATCTCTCACCAACCCGATAAGGATTTTTTGCTTATGAAAGATATTGCATTTTTTGGACTATTAAACCTTTTCAAAACATCTCAGAGAGATATTGGAGTAGTAGAGCATATCAAATAATACCATGTTATACCATTAGTTCATACAAATTATACATCATCTCCCGTAAAAATTGTACAAAGCACTTTTCTCAATTTGGTAAATTAGTTGATCAATAGAAACTTACCCATTTTGGCAGTTTTGGGGAATCGACTTGATCGATTACAAGACTGTGTACGAAAGCCTTCAAAATATATGTCAGTTTTGTTGAGTTTAATATCATACCATATTTGACACTGTATGATTTGATATCGTACAGTGTAGGTACTTAAGGGTCGTACAAGGTGATTACATTTCATACAAGGGTAGTTTAAGTGAGCATGAGACTGTACGATTTGGTAAGTGAGTTGGGTTTTGCCTAATAATCATTCTGACCTTTGGAAAACACCTCCCTATTGGGAATACTCCACCACTATGCTACATGCCCCAGGCCAAATATTGAGCGACACCAAAATAATTCAAAGGGGCATGATTTGGAATGGCATATAGAAAATATGATGTCGCTCCCACCATGGCACAAATTTTATGAGATGGATGCCAAATACAACCTTGCAATGCATAAGCATCATATTTCTCCTCCAGGGTTATTCAGTTAGATTAAGGAGTGGCTTCCCTATTGGTCTAAAGAGAATATTAATAACAAGTGGATTATGAGGGTCCATCAAGGAAAAATCGAGTTGCCATATGGTCTGGTGATGGATTAAATGTTTTCAAATATTTATGATGAGTTTTAAACCAGTTATCAATTGGTCACTTCCATTGGTATTACACCTCGAAGTTTTCAAATATCCAGCAGTGAGGAGAGTGTGGTTGAAAAGGAACAACTTGTGGCCCAAGAGGTGCCACTTGTAGAAAAGGAAGAAGGACAAGTGCCAGAGGAACCACTGTAGTGTCAGGAAAGAAGTAAGCGAGAAAAGCTACCCATTATAAAGATCTCCAAAAATCCAATGAATTTTTTGTCAAACCCTCCTACAGTTTAGGTTGTATAGACAGAAGTGTTAGAGGCTATCCCCTTGGTCTAAATAGAGCCATTGAGCTAAAGTGTTGATATTATCAATCTTGAGGAGGAAATTGCAGTGAAACCAAAGGACCAAATAGAAAAGGAGCCAGTATCACAACCACCTTCATCCTTGTTAGCTCAAATGGTGTTAAAACCCAAAGGTATGTTTTCTCTCTCTTCTCCTATTCTCAAGCAGTTGGTGATTGTCATTTCTCATCTTCTAGTTTCTACTTCTGTTTCACCTCATTCGGTATGCCTTCCACCTCAATTTTGCTTCCCATATTTCAATCACCAGTCACCAATGCTCTCTCTTCTTCTATTCCCATTTCTTCTACTTCCCTTTCTTTTAGTTCTTTCGCATCTGCATCGAATCCATTTTTGCTTCTTGCATCTTCCATTCCAATAACCTCCACTATGATTGTAAGCACACAAGCTTCTCCCCGAGTGAGTGTGACAATAGCCAAACCTCTTGCTACCATTCCCACTATGCCAGTTTCAAATTCCCTCGATACGAATACACAACAGGCTTGTTTCCATTTTACCTTATTTTTGGAGTTGCAGGTGTTGCCCAAATCAAAAATAGAGGTTGTACCAGAATAACCTATTGTAGTGAAGATCAGCCAAGCTCACCTAAGTTCATCATAGTGGTTTAAGAGCCGTAAAAGAAAGTATTCTCAGGTGCCAAAAAATCCATTGAAGAAAGTTTCTTTTGATCCTAACACTATGGAAACCCACATAGTGAAAATGTTCCCCTAGGTCCAGAAGCCTCAAGGAGAGATGGCTCCGAGTGATTATACTTATGCGCTCATCACCGAGGGTCTTAAAAATATTGATACTATGGATAATATGGGGAACATTCAAGTAAATATGATCTCCCTATACCTGCATGGTGAGTACTATAAGAAGAGCTTTTTCGAGGCTGAGGTGAAGATCGCCGAGTTGGAGGAGACTTTGGCCAAAAATCAAGCACAGTTAGAATCTGCAAAGTCAAAGGTGACTCTTTGGTAGAAGAAGGTAGAATATTTGGAGAAGAAAATTCAAAAGCATCAGGAGGCAAAGGAAGGAGCAAATCAACAAGTTCAGGCCTTGAAAGGTCAACTCCAAAGTTTGTAGGATCAATTGATCATGAAAGCAACGTAGGAAATTATTTTGACCAAGGAAAAGTTCAAGGAGGCACGCATCCAGTTTCTCATTGATTGTAAAACCATGGCAATGAAGGTGACACGGGTCCTCATGTACCTTCAGGAGATAAAAATAATTGTCTCGTATGCTCGACATGTAGTGAAGTATGGTGAAGAGCACCTAGAGCCCATCCTAGTAACAACGACACAAATTCAAGCGATGGCTAGATCGGATATCAGATTTCATCCCATGAGCAACATGGCCCAAGCTTGGGTAAATGCTAAAGTTATACTATGCTAGTATTTTTCTAAGTTGGATCGGGTTAAGGAGGCTTGTAAGCTACTCGATGTGTTTGAGAAGGTAAAAAGGGTTTCAACACTCTCCTTTAAAGCAGTGGTCGATAATGGTTTCCCTAGTTTCACTAGTGATAAGAGGAACATTCTGTCAAAGGAGGACCTTGAAGCAATATGGGTAATTTTTGTAGATGACGCCTCAAAAATTGATGATTAGGATGAGCCTCTCACTGAAGACCATATGTTACACCTGATGAGAAAACTTACACACATTGAATCTTACTTGTTGGAGCTTAGCCAATGGGTAAATTACATTGATATGGAGCAAGTGGAGACTTTTAGATGCCTTGTGGATTCACTTAATTATTGGGAGTTGATAATTTGAGATGCTTGGTCTGAGGTCCTTGCAGTGTTTGAGGCTACAGTCACACATATTTTAGAGCAAGAAGAGGATGTAGCAAAGGAGGCTGAAGAGAAGAATACCGAAGCAAGCAATAAGTAATCTGATGCAACAAGCAGAGCTGACACCTGAGCTTAATGGATGAAGGCATAGGATCAATTGCATACATACGAGCTAGATACCCCAAGAACCATCAGAAATATTGGTAGTTTTGTCACTTTACCACATTGAATTTTGTTTGAACTTTGATTGTAAAATTTTTGTTGGCAATTTGAGCAAGTTTTTAAGCAAAGTTGAGTTGTCATTGATGTCAAAAGGAATGCAATTGATTGGTTCCAAAAGAGTTTCATAATGTCTTATGAAGCATGACCAAAAAGGTTTTTCATTAAAACCTTGACGGAGCAAAATAAAAGGTTTTCCATTAAAACCATTGAAGGAGAAAATAAAAGGTTTTCCATTAAAACCATTGAAGGAGAAAATAAAAGGATTTTCATAAAATCCATTGGAAAATAAAGTATAATAATTTTATTATACTAAGGAAGCTTAAAGTCAATTATAAATATATTTTATATTAATTTATTAGTTAATTTACTTAACTTGAAAAGTTATTTAAATTAATTATTAATTTATTTATTTACTAATTATAAATTAATTTAAGTTAAGTTTAAAACCCTAGAGTGGGTTTCAGATTTGAAATTCGAAAATCCAATTTCAAAAATTGTCGACATGAGGAGGAATGTCAAATCAAGTATATAAGGAGGAGCACCCACCTCATTAATATTTCACCATGCCTAAGAAGATCGTGTGAGCATAGTAATCAGTGTTGCGACCAAGGGAGAGAGAAAACATGATTTTCACATGAGAAGAGGAGTGTTGAAGGCATAAGAGGAAGGTATTTATCCTTCCTTCACGTGGGCCTTCATAGCCCATGCGGTGAGTGCTCAAGTGCCTAGCGATTAGGTTAGAGGAGACGACAGATCGAGTCATGCCTAATCCCCTTTTTATGGGGAGTACAAGGTATGCATAATATTTGATCTCCAAAAATTTTGGAAGTTTAGTTGGGCAATTTAAAAATTAATTTTGCATGTTTATTATTTGGTTCTAAGGTTGCAAGGGAGTTATAAGTTTTGGTAAAATTAAATTTTTAATATTGTTTGCTCAAAGGTTTTGTGTGGAGTGAAAAGTGTTTGGTTGATATTCTATAGTTTTGAATATTATTAAGAGTGTTTAATATCCTATGGTGTTGGATATTATTTTAAGAGTGGTTGATATATTAGGGTGTTGGTCACTATTCTAAGATTGGAGTTGATAAGGTATTTCTAAGTATTTTGTTATGTATGATTTGTTGAGTGTAATTAAAAAAGGAAGAAATAAGGCATTGATTATATTTTGGTCCAAGGAATATCTTTAAGGAAATATTGGAATAATATTTTGTCTTCTAATATTCTTGAGTTTGGCAAAAAGTGTTTGTGGTTGTGGCAGATTTGTGAGGTCTATTCCTTCATCATCAAGAAAAAGGTATGAGCACATTCTTCCATAGTTAAGTTGATTGATTGGTTTTCTGGAAAATAAGTTTGGAGTGAAAAGGACTTGATTAGGGTTTCCTTTTGAGAGTGTTTGAGTTAATGCTTCAAGGTTTTCTAGAATAAAGAGTTGTGATTAAAACCTTGTTTGATAAGCATTATTGTTGAAGCCATTGGTTGTGTGAAGAACTTGAGTTAGGGTTTGAAAAGAACATGGAGTGATCACTATTTTGAAACCTTGTTATAAGCATTGTTGTTGAAGTGAGTTGTTGAGCAAAGAACTTGAACTAGGGTTTGAAAAGAACATGAGTATCATTGTTATGTGAGATTTGTTGTTGAGCATTGTTGGAAACATTTTGAGTTGGTGGTTACATGCTTGGACTAGGGTTTGTGAGAAAGGGGTGTTTCATTGAGTGATTGGTTGAGTAGAGTTGGTTGAGCCTAGTCAAGTGGATGTGTGAAGTGATTGTTCAAGTTCCATAAAACAAACTATTCTATATTTTGAATTGAGTTGAGAAAGTGATTGAGCATTGAGTTGAATTTGAAGCATAAAAAAAATTGAGTCTCTAACAATTCTCCTTATGTTTCTAAGAGAGTGAGTTGAAAAGTGATTGAGCATTGTGATGAGTATAGAACATATTGAGTCTCTAACAATTCTCTTTATGTTTCTATGAGATTTAGACAAGTTCTATGTGGACTTGTTGAGCAGATTAGGACAAGTTCTATGTGGACTTGTTGAGCAGATTTGGACAAGTTTTGTGTGGACTTGTTGAGCAGATTTAGACAAGTTCTGTGTGGACTTGTTGAGAAATTTAGACAAGTTCTGTGTGGACTTGTTGAGAATTTGGAAGGGGAGTGAAGGTGAGGATTTGAACAAGTTTTATGTGGACTTGTTGAGCATATTTGAAGTTTTGTGGTGAGATTTGAGCAAGTTGTGTTGAACTTTTTGAATGTTGGACAAGTTCTATGTGGACTTGTTGAGCATATTTGAGCAAGGTCTGTGTGGACTTGTTGAGCATATTTGAGCAAGTTTTGAGTGGACTTGTTGAGTATATTTAAGCAAGTTCTGGTTGGACTTGTTGAGCAATTTGAGGGAGTTTGGGTGGGGTGGTGTATTTGAGTAGATTTGTGCTAGACCGAAGGATTGTGTTTAGTGTAGATTTGAGATAGAGCTTTGGAGGTGATAGAGCAGAGAGGATAGTAGTCTCCAGTGGATAGAGATCCATCAGCCAGGGTAGTGAGGATAGGTCTTCTGAGTGGGGACAAGAGTCTTCAATGGAGAGATATCCACAAGCTAGTGCAGTGGAGGTAGTAGTCTTCTAGAGGATCACCAGCTAGAGTAGATGAGGAGTTATCCTATGGATAGAGATCCATGAACCTGATTTAGGGGATCAACATCTCCTTTGGATAGAGGTCCATAAACATTGTAATAGGGAAAGGATTCCCAAGATATTGATTGAGAAATTTTAGTGAAATATTTTCTCCGTGGAGTAGCCCACATTGGGTGAACCACATAAATTGTGGTGTCTCTATTGTGTGTGGTGTTTTGTGCATTGCTTTGATTATTGTTGTTGATATTGCTATCTATACATTGCATATATTGATTTGGAAAGAAAAGTAAAAAGTGGTCTCCTTGTAACACAGTGGTGGAGTATTCCTAGTGGGGAGGTGTTTTCTAGAGGTAAGAATGATTCCTAGGCCAAGCTTATCTCAATGACCAAATCGGACAGTCTTCTAATCACCCGAACTACCCTTGTACGAACTATCAATTCCTTGTACGGACCCTAATTACATACATTGTACGATCTCAGATCATACAGTGGCCAAGATGGTATGATATTACACTCAAAAAAATTGACAGATGCTATTTTGGGGGCTGTCGTACACAGTTTTGTAATCGTTCAAGCCGATTCACCAAAACTGCCAAATCGGGTAAATTCCTGTCAATCACCTGTTTTACCAAATCGGGTAACAATTGTTTGTACGATTTGTACGATGTACGATGTATGATATGTATGAACTACAGGTACAACAAGGTGTTAATTTCTATGCTCTTCTACTCCAATCTCTCTCCGGGATGTTTTGTAAAGGTTTAACAGCCTAAACAAGACAATCTCTTTCACCAACAAAGCATTCAAACCGGGTTGATGAGAGATTCTATACAAGTAATTCCATCCAGGAATCATACAGTCTACTTCAACATGTCTTCACCAATGTCACTAAGCTCCTAAATCATTCCCCATGATTCACCAGTGATCATCTTCTCCACAAAGCTGCAACAAGGCCTAAAACTAACATATAACAATAAGGTAGAAACTCAATTACACAATGTTAATCCACAATGCATTATCCATTCACAACAAGATCATACACTATCATCCACAACATCTGTTATTCTCATTAATGGCTATAAATTCAGTTACAATGTGGAAAACTCTCTCAAGGTAATTGCAATAACTCAGAATTATGTCTATATCTCTATTCTAGCAACTAATAACCAGTAAACTAGTAGCCAGACCTACAAATTCAAAAATGGGGCCTTATATAACATTGCCCAGGCCATTCCAAAGTGGTTCCTAAGACAATCCATTATTCACAACTACCCATCTACAATTGAATACATTATTTTGGCATTTTCCTAAGTTTACACCTTAGTTTAGCAAATCCATGCGATATTTCATCCTGAAATTACATTTCCTTTGCATCTGAGTGAATTTTGGTGCGCCCTATATGATTTTCTACTACTCTGTATGGTTTTCCAATCTAGTTGTATGATTTTCTCCAATTGTATGGTTTTACAAAACTTGAGCAAATTATTCCCAAAACTATCAAAATCTAGCAAATCACTTTTTCTTCTTCTGGAGGTGGATTTGTTGCCTACATCTGCCCTCCCCTTTACTTTAGTCGGCATCCTCGATGACTCATTCTGCTTCTTCTACTGAGCTTCCAGTCTAGCTACTTCAGCCTCCAAGTCCTTGACTTGTGTCTTGTACATTTCTCGTTCATTTCTCAGCTTGGCTGCGTAGCTCCCCATTTCGATGGCTTTGGCTCCGTGAAGGTTAGCCTTCTCCTCGATGGCTTTCATGAAGTCCATCATTTGTTTTTCTCGTTCGGAGGCACTCTTTGTCAACTTCTCCTTCTAGTGAGCTTCTGCTCGAGCAGCCACCTAGAGTTCCTCATTCTTCTCATCAATGGTCTCCAAGTGGTGTTTAATATCAACTTCTAGAGCTCGAACCTGGTCTTCTTTAATCCTTACTTGAGCTTGCTTCTCCATGACCATGTCATTCAACTTCTTGTTGTCCCTTGTCAGCTCTTCTATCTGCTTGGCTTGTGTAGCCATTTGCTCACTCTTTTCGGCCAACTGAGCTATCATCTGCTCATCCTTCGCTTTGAGTTGTGCCTCCAACTCTTTAATCTTGTCTTCTACCATCTGGAAAATCTACCACTTTTCCTCTTCAAGCATGGTAACTCTGGCTTCAGATTCTACTCTAAGGCCTGATAGATCCTCCTCTAGCTTCTTTATTTTCTCTTCCATCGTAGTTCTACTTTTCTGTAGTTCCTCTTCCATTGTGGCCATTTCCTTTTGAGCGGTTGTAGTCTCTTCCACCTGTGCCTCCTTGAGTCGATGGATTTCTTCCAATCCAATGCTTAGCCACTCTATCTAGTGTGTTAGGAAGTTCAACTTCCATAGGGTAATGGACACTCCTGTAGTGACCCTCCTATATTCAACTTCTATCGTATTGATGGGGCAGGTTGGATGACTCACTCGATCCAAATATATCCTTGGGTCCTTCCTGTAATTTATGATCATCCCTTCTAGCAAGTCTTCTCTTCCTAACATCATTGTTACCTCTTCCCTGGGTAACCTCCATGGATGTTGTGCATGAATATCCACTATCCTCTCTATGCGCTCTGCACTACTCACCCATTCTGTTATCCTCTCCAACTCGAGAGATACTTGTTGCTCCCATAACTTCAGTTCTCCCATGTGGCCAATGCAAAATTCCATTCTGGCACTATTCATCACATGGCCTAACTGAGCAAAGAAGTGTTCCACCTTATCCTCTATTCCACTTGCCTCCTCTTCCATTGTGATTCTCTAAAACCATGGTATTTCTAGAAGATAACTGGATTGCATTCCCTATCGTTCTTCCTCTGTAGGAGTTCTTAAGTCTTCTTCTTCCCTAAGGTGGCTAGAGCTTCCTCCAAGCTCTCTAAGTACTCTCTGGTATCTATATTTTCCTGAGGTGGGGATTGTTTCACTATTTTCTCCTCCCCCTCGCTATCCATAATGTTTATGATCTCCTTCTGAGATCACCGCTCAACTTGTTCCTGAGCCTTTTCTACTTCAATTGAGCCCTCCTGTGGCTCCTCCATATTTTCTCGAGCTACTTCCTGTTCCTTCCATCCACTTGTTGTTCCTCCATCACCCTTTCTTGTTGTGCATCCCCAACTGTGACCTTTTGAGTAACAAGTGCTTCTTTCTCTTGTGGCACTTCTGTATTCTTCGGGACCTCTTGCTTACTAGAGCCTCCTGTTACAATTTTGTAATGAATCTTCCTCTTGGGCTCTTCTACCATGGTACTCGGTCCAACTCCTACTTCATCCTGGGTAGTGGCTACTCCATCATGCCCTACCTCAATTCCTTTAAAAAATTAGAGGCATCCATCTTATCAAAATGATCAAAGATGTCCGAAGATTGCACTATCTTCTCTGCCTCTATCCAATATAACTCCTCCAGTTCCATCACTTCTGAGTCCGATTGTTCCTTCCTCTGTACTTCTAGAACTAGTTTATCTACCATTCTTTCTCATTGCCTTCTCATCCTTATTTGTACTAGACTACTCTCCCTTTCTTGATCGAGAGGTTGCTCCTACTGCCTTTGTGTAGGTACTTGTTGTTCTAGTTCCGGCTCCAACCATCTAGAATGCTTTCTTCGATGATGTACATCGACATCCTCCTTCGAAGAGGTATCTCCCTGAGCTTCACTCTTGTGCCGCTCACTCCTCATGCATGGTTTCTCTAGAGTACTCTTTGCTATGGGTACAACCTTTACCCATCTCAATATTTTCGGTTGGTCCAACCTAATTTCTCTAGGCGACATCAACCCTAGGAATTGCATTCCCACTTCTATGACTGCATTCAGTAGCAATCCTATTGCCTGAAAGGCCATCCCAAAGTTCTTCGATCTTTTCATCAAGGCCTCATGCATTCTTCTCTCTAGAAAGGTACCCCAATCATACATAATCCCCTGGGTAATACCTTCTACATACTATGCCATCCACATTGGCATCTCAGTTGCCCTTATATCACCTAACAATCGAGCCATGACTGTGTTCATCGCACATGCCCAATTATCACTTCGCAACTGGCTCTACTTTATTCCATGTTCCTACATCAAAAATATTTGCCTCTGTCATCGATTTGATAGTGGTCATGGTGGTAACCAGGCGGTGTGCTTCTATTGGGTCTACCAATTTCTTGACTATCTCCATGCCTTCCATCGGCAACCCAAATGTTCTTCGGAATGCCTCCATCGAAACCTCCACCTTCACTGACCTCTTGCCCACATTGACGTAGGTTGTCCTCATTGCTGCATTATATGCCTGAACTATCTACAAAATATAGTTCTAGAAGAATGTCCTATGAAATGGTGGAATCTATGCAATGACTGCCACTTGCACATTTTTGAATGTCTTCCTCCATGGATGAGACCTGTTCTTCTCATCACTCCACCATTTCTTGCATGCTTCCACTCCATGTTGTACAAACATGATGTTTGACAGTTCCACCTGGCATTCCTCCTATTCACTGCTCAGGTGTTCTTCCCATTCTTGTACATGTACCTCACTCCTCAATTCCCTCTGTGAGGTAGCTTCTTGGGCCATCCTTTCCTCTCTGTGCCTCGATGGTGTTCTATCCAGGTGTGCTCACCAATGGCTCTGTCTCCTCCATGACCTATACCCTCCTCTCCTCCATGGATGATTACCATACCTTTCATGGGACTAAAACTGATGCTCAAGGTGCTATCCATGAGTATACCTCTCTCTCATGTAGTGGACCTGGTGATCTCTCCACCCTATTTGTTGCAATCCACCTCAATCGACATCCAAATTCTTCTGTTGAGATCATTCCTCCAACATCTCACCGATTAACTCAACCTCCTCCTCCACAATTAGAAATATACCAAAAATCATACAAACTCCTATAAAAATGTACAATGTATGGTTTTGGGTCCCTTGTATGGTTTCACCTTCCTCCGTCGCTTCCAGATCGTACACTTATTTGGCTATTTTTCCCTTTACCCCGTCAATCTTCAAATGGTCAAATCTCCTCCAAATCATACGACTACAACCTAAAATCATACAGGGTGCCAGTACTCCATACTCTACTACTTGTTGGCTGCCCTCCCCTTTAAAATTCGTACAATTTCGTACGATCTCTTAAAAACTACCAAAAATGGAAAAAACTACACTTTTCTTCCTAGAAATCATACAATCTGCCTCCAAATCATACAATACGACTTCTCTAACCCTCACTACTACAAAATACTAGGATTTTTGTCTCCTTGGCCAAATCTGCCACCGACCCAGTTGTCGGATTGTCCCGATCTACTCTTGAGTGCTTTTTCTCAATCAATCTTTCACTCCTTCACTCCTGGCACAATTTTCTTTAATTTGACGAACTTTTGGCTGCAATGTATGGTTGTACGACTATACTTTTCTCTCCTCACATTTCCCAGCTCACTTTTTGCCAGATTTTTTAGTTCTTAGGGTTTCAATCTTCCATCCTCTTGCAATTTCCCCAATTCCAACCACCAATCTCTGCTCCCTCCAACTCTAATCAGCAATTTCTCCATCCAAAATCTATACAATGATGTATTCTGATGTCTTCTACTGTAATATTTCTATAAAATTTGAATTCCCCCTTTTGGTGGAGAAAAACCCCAATTCTTCTTTCCCGGGTTGATTCCTTGAAGCTGAAAAGAACTCCCTGGTACAAATTTAATAATGGGTCTACAAATTCAGAGTGTTGGTGAATAATTCTCACCCATGTAGTCCTCTGTTATCAAATGTACACTTTTCCCCTTCAATCTCCTAAAAATTTTGAATTCTCCTTGGTGATTGAAAAATTATGGTCACTTTACTTTCCTTTTAAAGCAAGTTTTCAAAAACCCTAAACCCTAACTGAAAAACCCTAACTATCAAAAGAATCTAAAAAGTGCCAAGTTGCATGCTTTTTCCATCTCCACTACTAGATGACTGCCAACTCAGTAGTTGGTTTTAAATTTTTGTCTTTTCCCCCTTCTTTTCCTCCAACCGCTGCTTTTCGGCATGTCGCATTAATTAGTTAGTTGGAAAATCGTACACTGTATGATCCAAATCGTACAGTACGACTTTATGTACGATTTGCATGTCAATCTTGCCTTGTACGACTCTCTTTTGTACGATTTCCATCTTGTACCTTTTCATTGTACGATTTCATAACTTAGAGAAAATTTTGCTTTCTTTTTCTCTGGAGAGGCCATCGTTTCCGGTTTTCAACCTCGCCCTTCCTAATTGCGTCCCGAGGGATTTTCACAACTAAGGCACAATTTTTTTTCATTTTTTTTTTTCATTTTTTTTTCATTCTAGTCTAATTATACTTACCTCCTTGGTAATCACATAGTGACATTCACCTGTATGACCCCATCCCAATCTTGGCCTCGAGGTTCGACCATAACATTTTGATTAGTGGTATCCTCTTGTACCTCTGCTTGGTTGGTCTCTACCTATGATGTTGTTGCCCATTCATTTCCCCTCCTACAATGTGTACAGTTCGAAATTGTACATCGACAAGTTGGAGTCTCGTCTCCTGGTAGGCCTTCTTCTCGTCATGTAGGTGATTGATCCCATGGTGGTGGTGTCCTCACCACTCTACTATTATTTGAGTGACTTCTTCGCCTATCTCCATGGATCATTTTTGGCTCCAAACTTGGTGATCGGGTCCATTGTTGGCCTAGGTTTCCCCCATCTACGAAGTGTACTCTTCCTCTACCAGCAAGGTTTCGACCACGTGGGTATCTCCCCCTTCCATTCCTTCTAGGCATGAAACCTCCCCGTACTATTGATGACTCTTCTCTTACTCGAGGTAATTTCCAATTACCCCCTTCTCGTTGGGGTCCCTATCGGTTTAGGGGTGGTCACCCCCCTCTGCATCTTTGTAGCATGTTTCGTAACATACCTCTTAGTCTGGGTATATCTTGTGGGTTCCTTACCCAATTCATACATGCTAGCGGGTTATCTCCTGGCCATCTAGGAGTAGGGGGTCAGAATATTCCTCGTCCTCTACCTCCTCTAATTGCAACATCACCAAGGTCTCCATCATTTTCTGGTCATCTACCTCTTCCTCTTCCTCGTTGAAGTCTTAGAGGTCCTTGTCCAATTCTTCCTCTTATTCCTCGGTCATCAGGAGTAATATCTACCAATTCGATATTAGCCAGTGGACTCCGGTTTGGTGACAACTATCACAAGGTTCTGACTCTTTGATCAGCCCTTACCAAGTGATGCCTCCATCTTCTTTCCTCAAAGGATCTCTGGGGGGATGAAGATGCCAATACTTCCCTATAATCATCAGAAAAGTCTATCTCAGAACTAGAGTCAGTCCGACCCTCTTCTCTCTGTTCTGCCTAGTCATGTGGCAAATTCATCACTCTCTCCAATCATCGAACTTCCCTCCTTTGTCTTCTCAGCTGCTGGTGAGCTATTGCATATGCCTGTGTATCATTCTCGGGTCTGTCCTCTTGAACTCTCTCGACTTGCCTTGGTCTCAATGCTCTAATTGGAATACTTTGATCCCTCTGAGGATTATGAGGATTCTCTGGTTCATCATCATCTGTACTAGGCTCTCTTACCAACCATGACATTCCTTCATCACTAGAATCTATCATACCTACTACATTGTGGTGCAATTCAGGTGATGTGGTGGTCTCCTCTATATCTCGCCAAAGTACTTTTGTGCCCTCGTTTATCGTAGGCTACTTTCTTGGTGGGGGTGGCGAACTTGTACTTGCACCTTCATTTCCTCCACCATTTCTTGGAGTTAAGTCTTCAACCTCCTCAGGTTCACTTCCAATCTCTTGTAATCTAACTGCCCTCTGTTCATCCAATATTTGTATGGTACCATCCAATTCTTGGATTACTTGTGCTCTCAATCTCGCATTGTGACCTCGTAGTGTTTGATACTCTTCCTACAATTGTTGAGTTTGCATTCTCATCCTCTGCTGTAATAGCCCTATCTGAGCTAATGGGGAAAGTTCCGCTAGTTCTTCTTCTATCCTTTCTTCCCTAGCATCCTTCAGAATTTCCATCTCAAATGTATCCACTCTATCCTCATTGCGCACTGTCAGCCTTACCCTTCTTCGTTCTTCTGACTGTCGAGGTAGTTCCCTATGTTCTATCTATGGGTACCTCCTATTCGAAGCTCTTGGTAATAGTGCCCTCTCTTGATAGCCTTCTATTGTTGGAGGGATCCACTCTTCTCCCTCTCTTATGGTTCCATCCACCCGTCTGATATGTACTCGCACCCTTCTTCTTTCACCGGGTCCAGGTGCCAACTCTTGTTGTTCAATTATTGGTTGCATCTCCTCCCATTCAGAAAATAGCCTTGTGAGTCCCATATTTGGCTCCTCTTATGGTGGACCTGGCTCATGATGAGCCTCATCTTGAGCGTCTGCTCATCTTCTCCATTCAATCTCTTCTGAAGCAATGAATAAACATTGTACTTTGTAAGGCTTCAACTTTGAGCCATTTACAGTGTTGGGAACCTCTGTCCCATTCAGGTTCTATAGCCTGACCACTCCATTATCCAATACTTCTATAACTTTATAAGGGCCAAGCCATAACGTCTTCAGTTTACCTAGCTTGATCTCCCTCTTTCCATTAAATTTGAGAACCAAGTCCCCTGGACTAAGTTCCAACTTCCTCAAATGCTTGTCATGCCACACCTTTCATATTTTCTGGGCTATCTCAATCGCCCACTATGCCATGACTCTTCTTTCATCTAGTTTGGTCAGCATCATCAGTCATTCCTCCAAACTTTCTTGATCTCCCAAGCGATGCTCTACTGCAACTCTCAAGCTTGGTATCAAGAACTCGACTGGCACCACCGCTTCTTGACCATACATCAATTGGAAAGGAGTATGTTCCATTGTTGGTTTGTAAGTTGTTCTATATGCCCACAAAATGGATGGTAACCTTTCCTCCCAGTCTGCTCCTTCTATCCCACAGGTTTTATATAGAGTTGATACTAAGACTTTATTAGTCGCTTTCGCCTACCCATTTGCTCTCGGGTAGTACGGACTAGACAATGAGTGTAAAATCTTAAACTCTGTCGTCAGCGTCTTGATAATCTCGTTAATGAAGTGTCCTCCATGGTCACTCGTTATACATAGTAGAATACCGAATCTTATGATTACCTACTCGTACAAAAATTATGTTGTACTTTTAGCAGAATTATCAGGTAATGCTCTTGCTTCTACCCATTTTGTGAGGTATTTCATTGCCACTATGATATATCTACATTTTTATCTTTGATATGTCTTCAATGGTCCCATGAAGTCTAAGCCCCAATGTTCGAACAATTCCTGTGGTTGCGATGGGTGTAAGGGCATAAAGTCCCTCTTGACTGGTTTACCTGCTCTCTGGCAAGTATCACAAGCTTTCACGTATTCTTTTGCATCATTGTACAATGTGGGCCACCATAGACCTACTAACAATATTTTTTGTGCAGTCGCATCTGGTCCCATGTGTCCCCTTGCTAAGCCTACATGAGCTTCTTTCAATGTCACCTTAACTTCTTCCTCCATTACACATCTCCACAAGATACCATCACTTCCTATCTTGTATAGCAATCCTACTATTATCTGGAAAGGTGTTGACTTCATAATTATTCTCTTCTTTTTGGTTGTCATCATATCTTGTGGCAACTCCCCTGTGGATAGGTACTAGCCAACCAACTTGTACCATGATGGCACAACATTGATGGCAAACAATTGTGCATCTAAAAATTCATCAGGAACTCTTGTTCCTATTGGCTCCCCTGATCGTATTCGAGACAACTGGTCTACAATCACATGCTTCTTGCCAGGTCTCACCACAACTCGAAATACGAACTCTTGGAGCGTAACGAGCCATCGACTAACTCGTCCTTGTATTACTGGTTTGTTTATTAAGTACAACAATGCTTGATGATCGACGTAGAATGCAAAGGGGTTTTCCAGTAGGTAATGCCTAAACTTTTGGACTGCATATACCATCCCCAAGGCTTCCCTTTCTATTGTACTATAATTTCTTTCCGGCCTTGACAAAAGGTGACTAGCAAAGAAAATCGGTTGATCCAACTTAAATTGTCCTTCTTGTGCCAATGCACATCCAATTGCAAAGTTTGAGGTATCGACGTGGACATGGAATTCCTTATCCCAACTAGGAAACACCAAAATCGGATTGCTTACCAACTTAGCCTTTAACTCCTCAAAGGCTCCCTGGTGCTCCTCTGTCCATCTGAAAGGAATATTCTTTTTCATCAAAGAATCTAATGGATAGGATACATGTGCATAATTTTTGATAAACCTTCGGTAATATCCTGTTGACCCAAGGAAGGTTTTGAGTGAACTCACGTCAAAGGGTTCTTCCATGTATAATATTACCCAAATTTTATCCGGATCTGTCTTCAATCCTTCGCTGCACACAATGTGTCCTAACAATTTTCCATATGGTACCATCAGAAAACACTTTGTTGGGTTTAATGATATCTGTGCATTTCTGCACCTGCTCATACATTCACTAAGAGATGGAAGATGCTCCTTGATCTTCCCATAAATGGACCAATCATCCAAAAATACCTTGAAATTCCCCATCACCAATTGGTCAAATATATACAGTATGATTCGTTGAAACGTAGTTGGGGCATTACAGAGCCCAAATGGCATTCGATTATATGCGTAAATGCCATTCTCCACAACAAATGTGGTCTTCAGCTTATCCTCCTCAATGATGCTGATCTGATTGTATCCTGAGAATCCATCCAGAAATGAATAGATCTCATGTCCTGCAACTTCTTCCAAGATAGAATCTGTGAATGGAATAGGAAAGGGATCCTTAATAGTTACTGCATTTAGACTCTTGAAGTCTACGCATATCCTTATCTTATCGACTTCCTTCTTCAAGGTGATTACTATAGGTGAAACCCATTCACTGTTCGTCACCCTGAATATAATTCCTGCTTCCAACATCTTTTCTATCTCCGTATTTACCAATGTCGCGTACTTTGGATTCATTCTATATGGCCTCCTCCTGACAGGTTGAGCGCCAGGCATTAGTGTAATCTTATGGACACATAATTCGGGTGGGATTCCTTTCAAATCCTTATATGTCCATGCGAAGACATCCTTGTACTCCAAGAATATCTTGAAAGTTGTTGCCTTCAATACTGGATTCCAATCATCGCCATAGTGGACCATCCTAGGTTCCTCCTCCATTCCTAGATTGACGTCCACTATCTTGGGTCCTTCATACTTGATATTTTTTGGCTCACTCGTAGCTTTCATTACGTTCTCAGGGTGTGTCGGTCTTGTATCAATCTCTGCATCTCCTACTGTATACTCCACAAAGCTTTTTGGAAACATCCACTTCTCTTCTGTTTCCTTCTTAGTTTCTTTACTAACTTTTGGTTCATCTTGTTTTTCCTTGATCTCTTCTGACTCAATACAGAGGCAGTTGGGTTGAAACATCTCGTAATCCTCCATTTTCCAATGAAGAAGTCCGCTATCAGATCGAGCTTCATCCTCGCTACATTCATCTATGTACAACATTCCCTCTCCATCAGGTTCATGTCCTTCATCCCCTGATGAGTTTTTTGATTCATCAGTTGTAGCTACATCCTCACTAACTCTCTGATTAGCTAAATTGATCATGTATTTATGTTGTCCCTTCTTGAAGGTGATCTGATTCTTTCCCCAATTGTGATTAACTTTAGCTACTCGTAGCCATCCTCTCCCCAAGAGAGCATCGTATGCAGGTTTCTGCATTGCAATCACAACAAAGTCCAAGACAAACTCTTGCTCAACTATCATTACTTGTTGTGCAGTCAAAACTCCTTTGATGTTAATATCATTCTGGTCAGCCCCATACAGTCGAAAGCTCGGTGCCCATAGGGATGGAGCACCTAGTTCTAGCCAAGTTCTTTCTGGTAGCACATTAACACTGGATCCTCCATCCATGATCACTTGCATCAATTTGTGCCCCAAAATCTCCATATGCATTAATGCAGGCTTCTTTCCCACATCAATCATTAGTATAGTAGGATCCATAAATTGGTCTTTCCATCCTTCCTCTACAACTGGTTGGCTCTCTACTTCCATCACCTTCTGTGGTTGCATTTCCTCCATAATTGCTTTCTGCAATTCTGGGATAGCTTCTAGTAAGTCGGATACTTTAAGTTCCACTATGGTATCCAACACCTGTGCTGCCAGATTCTGCACAACTATCTCCTATTCTGATGGTCTTCATAATTCCTTTCGAGTGCTCGACTCTCCTTGCTTAGTTTTCTTAGTTTCTTCTTGCACTATTTTCTTTGTTGCTTGCCAACGTTGCTTTTCTTTTGTTGGCTCTGGATACTTATCCTTTTTAGCCTGATTCCTCATCATGGCTAAAACTTCTTGAGTTTCCTCTTTAACTTGAGGAACTTTGATGTCCAAATAGCTCACATTCTATGGGTTACTCGAACTCACCTACTTTGGAAAATTCTCCTCCTTGTGGTTCCCTGGACCACACCATCTACACATGTGTGTAGTGCTCGTTTGCGGTGCTCCTTGCATCGGAGGTGCAGGATAATTCTTCACAAAATGCCCCCACTCTTGGCAATTGTGACATTGTATGATCGGTCTACCTTCCGAGTCATACTGTAAGCGACTTTGTCCTCCTTGTCGATTACCTTGATTCTGTCTGCCACCTCTTCTACTATTTCTGTAACCGCCACTCGTTGCTTGTTGGCCGCTCCCTTGGGCCTGTGGTTTTTCTTCCTGCTCCTGGATTGATAGTACCTATGGATGGATTCTTGCATTGTAGGGATAGAGCATTACTTCATGCCCCATCACATTACAAATATGGCAATAGTCATTCTTCGGACACTTCATATTTGTATGTCCCTCGCTCTTGCATTCTGTGCACCATAGTTCCTTCTTGTCTGGTTTGATCTTCTGTTCTTTAACCATCTTATCAAACTCCTTGTGGAATGATGCTACCGTCCTCTGGATAGTGTCTTCTTCCTCACTATCCAAATATTTTGACTTGGGATGAGACAAGATTCCTATGTATGTCTATTTTGATTCACTCTCAAAGGTCTTTGCATGTTTCAATGCTTCCTCATATGTGTCAGATGGTACTCCTTTCATATTTTTCTTATACTTCGGTAGTAACCCATCTACAAACCACCATTTTATCAGTACATCTGCCAATGGCATTTGCATCTTGTCGACTAACTACTTTAGTCGATGGTTGAAGGATTTTACATCCTCGTCTACTTTCTATTTTGTTACGCAAAGCTCGGTGACTATGTCTCCATCATCTTTTAAAGGTCAAAATTCCTCAATGAACTTCTCCTTTATCTGATTCCAAGTCTAAAAATCAATGTTATTTTCTCTCTTTAGGTACCAGTCTATTGCCAATCCTCTCAAGGTGGCAGGAAAGAGGACTACCCAATCCTCCGATCTATCTACACCATTTTCTCTCCAAATGGTTATGCAAGTTCCTATGTGCCATGTGGGGTCTTCCTTACCCTCACCTAAAAATGGTGGACATCTTTGTTTGGCTGCTCTGTTAGCCATTTTGGGAGAGTCATCACTCTCACTTGAGGTGTCCCATGGAATCTCTATCGGATTCCTCCTTGGGGGTGTCTTACTCCCATTGTCATCAAAAGTGTCAATTCGAGGTATCTTGTTTTGTCCCTCCACTCGATGACCAAATTCTCGTGCATCCTCACTCTGTGACCTTCTTCGCTGGTTTGATGGAGATGATCTTGGTCTATCCTCTTGAGTCCCCATGTCCTGTTGCCCTGGTGCCTGACTCCCATCCTCTACACCCTCTCACAACCTTACTACCACTTCCTCAGGTCTTACCATCCACTCTCTATCATCATGCACTTTCTCTTTGTCACCCGTCTCCTCTATGTTTGGTGGTTCTTCCTCCTCGTCTTCTGTCTCAATCAACAACGTCTCAAAGTCTCCCTCTTCGGATGTCCAAACTTGCTCTATCTCTGGTTCATGCGTACTCTGATCTGAGTTACTCATGTTTCCTCTTTGAGAAATCCTTGTGCTCCTTCTTACTAGAATTTTGTCTCATGGTTCCCTTCTCCCACGCCTTTGTGTACTGGTGTCCGTCATAAAAAAATCACCTCTAGTCTTTAGTCAAATTCGACCCGTTTTAACAAGAATGCCAGATTCGATAAGGCAACGATGCCAAATGTAACACAGTGGTGGAGTATTCCTAGTGGGGAGGTGTTTTCTAGAGGTAATAATGATTCCTAGGCCAAGCTTATCTCAATGACCAAATCGGACAGTCTTCTAATCACCCGAACTACCCTTGTACGAACTATCAATTCCTTGTACGGACCCTAATTACATACACTGTATGATCTCAGATCATACAGTGGCCAATATGGTATGATATTACACTCAAAAAACTGATAGATGCTATTTTGGAGGCTTCATACATAGTTTTGTAATCGTTCAAGCCGATTCACCAAAACTGCCAAATCGGGTAAATTCCTGTCAATCACCTATTTTACCAAATCGGGTAACAACTGTTTGTACGATTTGTACGATGTACGATGTACGATATGTATGAACTACAGGTACAACAAGGTGTTAATTTCTATGCTCTTCTGCTCCAATCTCTCTCCGGGATGTTTTGTAAAGGTTTAACAACCTAAACAAGACAATCTCTTTCACAAACAAAGCATTCAAACCGGGCTGGTGAGAGATTCTATACAAGTAATTCCATCCAGGAATCATACAGTCTACTTCAACATGTCTTCACCAATATCACTAAGCTCCTAAATCATTCCCCATGATTCACCAGTGATCATCTTCTCCACAAAGCTGCAACAAAGCTAAAACTAACATATAACAGTAAGGTAGAAACTCAATTACACAATGTTAATCCACAATGCATTATCCATTCACAACAAGATCGTACACTATCATCCACAATGTCTGTTATTCTCATTAATGGCTGTCAATTCAGTTACAATGTGGAAAACTCTTTCAAGGTAATTGCAATAACTCAGAAATATGTCTATATCTCTATTCTAGCAACTAATAACCAGTAAACTAGTAGCCAGACCTACAAATTCAAAAATGGGGCCTTATATAACATTGCCCAGGCCATTCCAAAGTGGTTCCTGAGACAATCCATTATTCACAACTGCCCATCTACAACTGAATACATTATTTTGGCATTTTCCTAAGTTTACACCTTAGTTTAGCAAATCCATGCGACATTTCATCCCGAAATTACATTTCCTTTGCATCTGAGTGAATTTCGGTGCGCCTTGTATGATTTGCTACTGCTCTGTATGGTTTTCCAATCCAGCTACGTATGATTTTCTCCAACTGTACGATTTTACAAAACTTGAGCAAATTATTCCCAAAACTATCAAAATCTAGCAAATCACTTTTTCTTCTTCTGGGAGGTGGATTTGTTGCCTACACCCCTCTAAGTATAAGCTTGTGTTCTTTAATTTTCTTTAAAATGATTGAGATAATATGCCATAGTTTTTGTCGTCTATTTCGCTATAATTTTTATTGTTTTGCTCATTTTTAAATAATATTGTTGTAAAGATAAAATGAAAGTCATGAGCAAAATGCAATGTAGGAATGTGTTGAAGAATGCTTTAAGGGGCAAAAGAGTTGGCAGAAAAATGATTAAAAGGAAGAGCGCCAATTAACTTTGCACCTCTTAAGGGCGAATTGCAGTGGAAAGATGGTTTCATCCGAAGTTAAGCGAAGGCAATGAAGGAGGCTCTTGGTTTTGAATGAGCGGTCGAATTATAAGGAAAAGGACGAACTTTATTGTTTGCGCCCCAAGCCTTGCTTACAAAGTGATGTCACGCCCCAAAAGGGGGCAAAGGTCAAAAAGTAAGAAAATTAAAAGAAGCAACGTAGTTTCGCCCCAATTGAGGGGCAAAAATCACTTTCGTCCCTCTTGGAGGCGAAACGTAATAAAGACAAGTGACTTCGCCCCAACAGGGGCAAAGAAGCAAAAGTTGTAAGTTAAAAAAAAATGTGAAAATTTAAAAAGATGAAGCAGAATGCTTTCACCCCAAGTGAGGGACGAAACTCATTTTTACCCCTCTTTGGGGTGAAAAGGCAATATTTAAAATATTTTCAAAGTAAGTGATAAGTAACAATGTGGGACCCTATTTTAATACATTTGGTGCCTTCGCCCACGATAGGGCAAAAATAAAAACAGCACTTGGTGCGAAGCTAAAGGCATGGTCAAAGTCAAAGGCGCCCCTATCAAGAGGTGTCATGTAGTTTTACCTCTCCAAGGGGCGAATTCAAGTTTTCAAATGAACTAAGGCAAAAGAGATTGCAATGCGCTTCCAGCCCGAATCTAAGAAGTCAAAGTCAACGTCGCCTCCCAGAGGGGACGAAAATCCCCGTCGCCCTCCTTTGGGATGAAATCAGTCAATTGTACCGCTATTCAAATTGTAATTAAAATTAAGATGCAGGCAAATTCTAAATGAAAATGAAGGTGTTCTCTTCCGGGCATAAGAAATTCGGGAGCAAAATCACTGAGACGTCAATAGGGGGCCAAGCAATTTTTTTGTTTTTGCCCATCATGACCCCAAAAAGGCTTTTCGCTCCATTTTTGGGCGAAACTAATTTCTTCCATTTTCCAAGGCCCCATTTTGCAGATCTTTCTCGGGAAATGCCAGGGACTGCTCGAATTTAATTTCGAAAGCAATACAAGTGATATTTCCAGAATTTCTGCCCAAAAGTTGCAAGATTAAATGCTCCATTCTTGTTCATTTTCAACGCATCGCCTGCCGACTTTATCTCTTTTCAATATAGAGTTAATACTCAGTGGACTTTCTTGGCGAGGGATGAGTTCCAAAGCATAGGGGTAAAATAGGTTCAACGACCAAGCTCCAGGTCTTCATGCAACTTCACTGCATCCCAATGCACCGACGCTCGAGGTTGCTTTTCCATCATTTAATCATACCAATTTTCCATGTGATTCTTCCACCAAAGCAGGATCGTTGTTTCCATGAAGAATGTTTTGACTGGAACATCACTAATACCAAGGAGGAAATTATTCACGTTGGTTTTTGATCTACCAACATTTTGTTTGTATGTGCATTAAATGAAAGAGGTGCAATCCTCTATAAATACTAATCATTTTCATGTAAGGGGAAGATGAACACTATAGAAAAACACTTCAAGTTTTCTACGTCAATAGAAATACATTCGGCTTCTAGTTCTTTGAATGGTGTTGCATTTGATGATTTTTTGTATGTCATTTTTTAATACATTCATCTCCATTATTTGTTGCATTTAAATTCTACATCTGAACTTAATCTTTGTTGGTGAGGGAGTGAATACTAAGGTGCTCTTTGGAGGTTGTCTTTGCAAAACTGTAAGTAGTTCCTGTGCTTTCATTTCTATTATATGCTAATCATTGCTTGATTTGAATTTCGGTTGTTAGTCTATCCCCATCCTACACTTCCGGCTTATAGCCATATTTCCCCATTTCTTTCCTATTACCCTAAGCTTTAAACTGGAGTAGATTAGAAAGGGAGCCAACCCTCTTTGGAGATTGGCCCGAAGGATATTTCTCTGTTCTTCGGCCTTTCAATGTTGCACGGGTCCAGGGCGCACAAAACATAGATTTTGTACTAGGCAGGTTCGTGACCAACAATACCTTATATCAAAATCACTTTTAAATCATGGACAAAGACATCTAAATCTTAAAAAGAAAAAAAATTCAATTTTGTCCATATAAGTAAAAGCCTTTTCATTTGAGACGGATAATTCAAAATATCTTCAAAATCAACAAGAAAAAAAAACACTTTCAAGAAAACAATCCCACTACATCCATTAAAAAAAATATGTGACAACTAGAAGAAGATTAAATGTTGATAATTCAATTTGGACTTTGAAGAAAACAATCCCACTACATCCATAAAAAAATTACTGGAAGATTAAAAAGTTGATAATTCAATTTTCTTGTTCAATAAGATGAAAATTTTCAGATGTTTTAATTATGGAACTCAATTAAAAGTTTATGTACAAATTAGCAATAAAAGAATACAAAGATAAGTTTTATTATATATGGTTACAAGAAATTAAAATAGATTTTAATTATATTATGATCACATAGTGGTATTATTACCCAGGTGTTGTAGGTGAGTTGGAGAGGAGAGAGCAATCCTCCAAGGGAGGTCTCAGGTTCAAATCTCCACCCTACCAAAAAGTTGAATTGGGTACCCAAAATCCAATTGATAATGTTGGTGCAGGCAGGGCCGAGCTCGACTCCCGGGTGACTTTGACGGTGTAGAACCCCATGGTCGTGGTCTCTAAGACCAAGGCGGCCCCGCAAAGGTTTTTTCGCTTAAAGAAAAAAAAACATAGTGATATTATAATAATTTGACAATTATATATATATATATATATATGGTTGGACAATATTTTAACCCAAGTCTCCTTCGAAGTGGGAGAGTTTAATTGGTTGCACCTATTAAATATTTTTATTGTATATATTATATAAACATAGTCATATAAGAAATAAAATCATTTATGCTTTTACTTAAATAATAATAAGTTTAAATTAATTTTTAAATCAGGTTTTGATGTGTATTGTTTTGTTAATTATAATATTTTTTAGTTATTTATTGGATTGTGTTGTTATTATTCTATTGTTTTTTAAGTATATAAAATTTTTGAAGGTATTGGGATAACAACAAAAAGCCCACCAAGGTTCAATTCTTAGAAAACATCCACAAATATCTAAATACTAAATAAATCAACCACAAGTAAATATCCACAAAAAGACAGGGCAATAGCAAAAATATTCTCTATGAAAAAATCACTCCACAATATCTTCGAAGATGAGAGCCACTACATTCCCTATGGAAGAAATCACTCCACAATATCTTCCAAGATGAGAACCACTACATGATTAAAGACAGTAACAAGAATAATTGACTTAGTTATCATTTACAACTACTTGCTCTCTTCTTTATATACTCATCATCTAATGCTTTTTTCAAAAAGGTTTAACCCTAACCACCCTAGAAAATCATTATTATAATATCCAGAAATCACTCCACAATATCTTCCAAGATGAGAACCACTACATGATTAAAGACAGTAACAATAATAATTGACTTAGTTATCATTTATAACTACTTGCTCTCTTCTTTATGTACTCATCATCTAATGTTTTTTTCAAAAAGGTTTAACCCTAACCACCCTAGCAAATCATTATTATAATATCCGGTAAACAAACCTTGGAATCTTGGTGTCGCCCTATCTAAAGGGTATTTGTTTGACAACAAACCTTGGAATCTTGGTGTTGCCCTATCTAAAGGGTATTTGTTTGACGTCTCTAATGCAGATTGTTTTATAAAATGATTTATTTAATATTTTATATATTTGTAAATTATTTAAGTTTTTAAGTAGAGGTTCTTAATAGATACCACGATAATACTGTTTATTTTAATACCAATCATGATGTAATACAAGTAAAACCCAATTAAAATAACCCCTAAATAGATCTTAGAGCACACTTCTGCCAAGATAGGTCCTATAAACCATTTTCATCTAAGGTCTATAAAAAGCATCTTTGTTACCATTACTATCGTCAATAGCCACTCTAGCAAATAAAACATGTGTTGCTATCGTCAATTGCCACTCTAGCAAATAAAACATGTGTTGCGTTCAACAAATAACAATTTTTTTTATTGGAATCAACAATTATATTCAATAAAAATATAAGAGCTTACAATAAAAAGGGAGCTGGAAACTCTTGCAAATAAAACATGTGAGCTGGAAACTCTTGCAAATAAAACATGTGTTGCCTTCAACAAATAACAAATTTTTTTATTGGAATCAACAATTATATTCAATAAAAATAAAAGAGGTTACAATAAAAAGGGAGCTCGAAATATCGTTTGGGGTGCAAGGCCACCCATACAATCAAAACCAGAACCAACTCCTAAAAGGGCGAATTATGCATAGAAAAATAAACTGGAGTAACAAAAAACCTTCAATTATCTGATCGTGTGGGGGAGTTGGAGGTAGTGGGTTGTGTAAAACTCTCAAGATAAGAGAGGTCCCAAGGTCAAATCCCTCCCTTCACATGCGGATATGACCCTAATCTAAAAAAACAAAAAACCTTAAATTGTAGAATTGTAGCTAAGTATGTCCAATGCCGCAAAGCTATTGGAACTCTTGAGTTGAAAGGCTGAAATTGTTTTTCGAGTAGACTGTCTCCATCTTCTTTCCCCTGTCGAGGACTACGAGAACGTCGAAACCGCACAGAAGGGAAAGGAACTTTAGATTTTGCTTCCTCCGTAGGAACCGCCAATTCCATCGATGATGGCTCTGCATCCAACGACATATTCTCACCACCGCTAAGATACTCCAACACACTGTAGTTGTTGGATGAATCAGGAACATAACTGCCTAATTGAACATTGGTCATATGAAGTCACTTCTCTAGAGCGACATCTTCTGCAAATCTCCTTCTTGGGCTACGAGAGCGCCTTGTGTTAGTCGAGGGGATATGTACTAGAGGATTGGCCGATTGGGCAGACTGTAAAGCAACCTCTATTGCATCCCTTGGAGTATGAATATGTTACTGAAAAGCCTCATTGTCGACAATTTCAACTAGGGGAACTTTTTCTTTTTCATACCCTTTTTTTACCGGTTGTGAGACATGTGCCGACTTGGACTGTGTACCTTTAGAAGCAACAAAATGTGGTTTTTTACGCCCTCCCATTATCGTCCAACCATCCTCTTGAGGTTGAAGAGTGGGCGCACTTAGTGTGGTGGGGCTCTGTTTGTCCTTGTTATGTGGCATCAAGGGACAATCTTTGATCTTGTGTGTTGAGGACTGGCATCGAAAACATGTGTTGGGCAAATTAATGTAGAGGACCCGTTGGGATAGCACAGTGTCACCAAATTGTATGTCAATAAACTCCTTGAGATCTCGAGAAATATCAATCTCGACGCAAACACATTTTTGAGGGCGTGCATGGAAAAATTTATCCACCTCCACCAAAATGACACGCCCTAAAGGGGCTGCTATGCGACTAAGAAAGGGCCACAAAGGTAGAGGGAGTCCTAGGAATTCCACCCACACAAGGACTTTGGTAGATCTTTCTTTGAAAACAAAAAAAAAATGCGAGTCCAAAGAGAAAAAACAAGCAGAGACCTCATGTACCAGGGGCTATGGTCATAAATCACCTTAACATGGGTTGTTTCCGCGAAGCATAACAATTGTAAGGTTTTGAACCATCATTAGCTTGACTCCATGAGAAGTCCAAGCTGCATTAACCCAAAGCCCTAATAGAAAACTCATTAGAGATGAGTCCAATAAAATACCCAATAAGGGTGAGTGATTCTAAACTATGACATGCAAAATCAAATTCAAAAAATGGAAGAATTACATCAACAGAACGAGGGTCCTTGTGGACCATTTGGGTTACTTTGTGGACCATTATCAGCACAAACCTGCACAGACGTTTGAGAGAAGCCATTATCGCATGCATTCCCTTCTACAACGCCAATGCTGTATATTGGTCCGCCAAGGTTAAGGACCATAATGATACTCAAAATCCTAGTCCAATCTCCATCACTACAAATAACAAAATTTTACTTAAATTGTGTTATATAATTTATGAATTAGTAAAAGAAAACCACTTCTAAGCTCAGAACTAATGTCATGTTAGATAAATGTGAATCTTGCCCACTTTCAAGTATTAAACGCAAAATATTTGATGCCATATTAACACAATTACCTCATTCTATTAAAAACTAATGTTTTTTTTCAGACAACCTCTTGAGCATTAGTCAAGGCATTCTTCAGCTTGAATTTCATAAACTTCACCTATTTATGTCATTTTAAAGAATTTCAATGGAAAAATCAACAACAAAATACTATTGTTAAAACTGTTTTTACGGTGATATTGAAGATGAAAATGGCTATAAGGATGCTTGAAAATGACTGCAATTTCAAACATAATAAAGATTTTATCTCCTAGCAGCAGCCAATGCAATACTAAAACATCACACCTAAAAATTACAAACTTTGTATGCATCTTTCGCATCTTTCCCATCTTTTCCAATTTTTTTAAAAATAATTGTGAGCAAAAGCACTGTATATATAGAAATTCAGACTTTAAGAGAAGCCTGTAAGATTTCCCTAAAAAGGGTAAACTTACCTTTAGCTAAAAACAAGCAGTGTTAACCATATACAAACTTCATCTGCATTTAACCAACAAATCATTCTTGAAATGCTGCATGGTTTGAATCTCTGAAGTGACAAGTTTCATAAATAACCAGATGTAAAAATAGTATTTCTCAGCTTAAAGCCATCTACTATTTCTATGTATGTCTTGCTCTCCAAGTTCTCATCTGTGCAATCAAAAGTTAACAGAGATATTACGTACAAAAGCAAATCAAGACCCAAGCATTAACATCAAAAAACAACTATTATAATATTCTGCTTGCATAGTTTTCAAGAGTACAAAACTCATCGATAATAATAATTTGAGACTCCAACTCGGGGTAACTCACTAACCTTTCACTGTACAAACTATGTCGTAACAATACAAACCAAACTGAACCTGACCTAGTTCTAGGCAAGTTGTGAACCCTAAAGTTGAAATTTTCATGCTGATGAATAACAAACCTGAATCAGAAATATACCTAAGATTGCTTTCCTACTACTATTGAGTCAATTTAATAATGGAATATAAACAAGCAACATTTTCTCAGAATCAATGAAACCTGTTGTTGCTCCTGCAGTGACCAGAAACTTCAAAATATAATCATTCCAAACTAGATCTAGCAAGAAATACCAAGACTTCCATATCATGAAAACAATAGATCAACCAAGTCCAGAACTAAATACAAAAACACCAATTCTCCTTATGAAAAGTCCAGAATGTTAAGCAATTAAAATGGTCAGCTCTAGTTTCAACAGGTAACAAATTTGTTTCACCTACTAAAGAGCCACTCAACATTTGAAAACACATAGAATAGTGCCAATGGAATGACAGACATTTCTTGGCGTCATCCCTGCTTGTTGCCTCGTTAGTTTACACATAAAGTGTTCTTCCTTCAGAACCTAAGCATTCAAAGGTAAGTCAGGAACAGCCCATTTAAAATACCCACACATTGATCCTCTTGTGACAGACCAATTACCACAACCAAAAAAGACTTTTCCCTGTTGTGGCCCTGGTTTCTTAATCATACACTTGTTGCACCGAACTCCACAGTAACAGTCTTCGTCTACTGCATTTAACAGTATACCACTACCCAAACCTTGCACAAATGAATGCGACCCACAGCTTCCACTAGTAACATTCTTGGTTCGTATTTGATTGGGATGTGGCAGTCTTGATGCATCTGATGGAGACATAGAGTTTGTAATTGACAATTTAATTCCTCGTCTCATAAGATCCACTAGAAGTCTAGCAGTGTTCCTAGCATCATCCAAGCCACAGTGAGCTCGGCCTTCCCATGTAAGCCCAGCTAATTGTACAGCCCCCTTAAGATTACAATTAAGCTGATGAAATGCATCATAAAAGGGAATCTTCAAATTGATCCATCTGTCAACAACAAAACATAATAGTAAGTTCAAAACTTCTAAGACATTTACAGCTTCCTACAAACATAGACATAATAACGAAGCACAAAAATATGCATGCTTGCCATCCTTAGGTAATGAAAGATTGGAAGAACATCTGCCTCACAATCAAGAATAATATCTAACTAGGCAAAACTAAACTTATCATACACAGAAGATAAACTGCATGAGTAATATTAATATAAATTCATGACAATGTATTTTGTTCTTTGACGCAAAATAGATGAAAAATAACTGTAGTCGATTTAATTGAAATAAAAGACTCGCTCAGACAAGACCAAATTATACTCTTATAAAAATCTACATAAATATCAAAATTATATTGTTTTTATCATTTATGAAGGGCAAGCAATAGTAACTGTACGATTTAATCCTGTCAAAAATAAGTAAATTCCACAAGCAAGAACCCTCTACACAGTCAAAATTAAAAATAAGTTGAGAGCTACCTGTTAAAGTAGCTAGGTTTCCGTATGCCCTTTAAGTTGCACTCAGACTCCAACATTACCTTGCAATCCCAGTCGGACCAAGTCACGATGGCAAAGGTGGTATTCTTAACTCCCCTTTCCTCCAACCAATTATCATGCATTAGCAAAGCTTCACTCAAAGACACTCCTCCAACAACCTAGAAATACATCACAAGCAAAGAAATGAGTCTCTGGGTTAAGATAGCAAGTAAATACACAAGAAATATTTTGCCTTTCCTTCCATCACTTACAAATACAAGACCTATGTTGCATCGAGCAGACCATCCTCCAATAACTTTATATTAGCATGACACTTAAGTATAACATGTGATCAGGCTAGATCAGATGCCATGAGATCAAGTGGTTAAGAACTGGGGCTCCTAAAGTGAAGATCCAGGTACAAAACTTGTCAGGTAATATATACATGATCAGTGAGATGGATGGTTTGTTGCCACACCATCTTGTGGTTCGTTGTAATATGGTTGTGCCCATTTCAGTCCCATATAACCAATTTAAAAACAACATGATCAGGTTAGCAGTTAATTTTACTGATGGCTATTTGCAGTTAAACTAACATAAACATATAACCTGTCTGTAAAATGTAATATGAATTAATAACAATATTATGTTCTATCCCTTTTCTTGCATGCTTATAATGATGTCTGCAGGCCTGTATAATTACTAATAATATGACAGCAGAAGCATGTTGATGAATGAGTTGCCATAGGAAAAAAAGAGGTAACAATTATTTCTTTTGGATGGAAGCACATGCCAAGAGAGTGAAACGTTTATGTGCTCAAGATTTTGATATACTAGTTGGTCTTTTGAGATTGTGGAAAAAAGATACTTGCTGCTTGAGGTTATGATCAAGGACAGAGGACAATTAACTGGCCATATGCAAATGTCTCAAATTTGAACTGGCCTTTACGGGTTGTAAAAACTTGATATAGAATTGTTCAGAGAAACTTGAAGTACTCAGATATAGATGTTCATAGAAGCATATCCGTACATGTATTTTTAACATTTAATATTACATACTCATGTATGTTAGATTGGAGACATACAAGGCAATCATATTTTCTATAAGAACTATCAGAAGGTTTCTTTTTAAAACAAATTAATTCAATTAGACTGATGCCCATGTGGAATATAATAACATTGATAACAACCCTGATGGAGCATTGTCAATGACAGATATTCCAAGAGATCATTAGGACTTAGCAGAGCATAGAAGATGGAAGGCACACCACAAATCTGGACTGTCAAGATGTCACACAAATGTTGCAGAGGCCACCGTGGCAGAAAGTTTAAGGGAACATGCATTGCAAGAACAGCCACACAAATGTTGCAGAGGCCACCATGGCAGAAAGTTTAAGGGAACATGCATTGCAAGAACAGCCCACAAACAATAATATTAAATTATGAAATAACTGATGAGATGCCAATAGCAAGGCAAAGTCCTATTTTGCCAGTACCAGAGTTTGGTTGGTTTAACACTGTCCCAAACAGCTGTACGACCTCATGGACATTAAACATCTATTTTTCTTTACCGTGTGAAGGATTAAGATGGCCAGATCAGTTTGGGCTGATCCCAAAGCTTCAAAGTTATATGAGCCACCAGGACATACAGCTTAAGCTTATGTTAAATCAGACTTTATAGAAGTCCAAGATGAGAAATAACTTGACCCTTTTTGTAGAGTAATTTCATGTCTGGCCTTCTAACACAGTATGTTTAGTCAAAAGATTTGGTCTTCAAAAATTGTATGTTTAGTCAAATGGTGAAAAGCGATCTTTCAAAATTATTAGGCAGTTTTTTAAATCCAACACTTGCTCAAATAAATAAAAGCCTACGTTAGATGAGATGATTTTAGTTCTTTAGAGTCTGATAAATTAGCATGAGAGACCCATACATGTTAAAAAAGAGACTTGAGTCACATTTTCGAGAATTTATGTAGTGGTACAGTGCATGTTAGATGAGATGATTTTAGTTCTCGAAAGTCTCTTACATTAGCATGAAGGATGCAAACATGTTCAAAGAGAAGACTTGAGTCACATTGTCAAGAATTAACGGAGTGGTACAGTCACCAGTGCATGTTGAATGGTCCAATGGGAACACTAACAACTCATATTTCATTGAAATAGGTTATTTAGCGTGTAATAAAGCTAAATTTAGAAAAATATAATTTTATGGGCTTGGACTGTTAAATTAGGTCATAAAATCTTACAAACTAGTTATATTATGAACATGATTTTATAAATTAAAATTCTGTCTTACAAACTTTTTTTTTTTTTAATTGAGTAAATACTTCTTATACATATACATATCCGCCATGGGGTATGAACCCGAGTCACATAACCAATAATGCAAGTGGTGTCCTTGCCGGTAAACCGCATCATGTGGATAAACTTAATTTCTTATAAATTTGCTATGTTACAAATTCGAATGTTACTTAATTATGTCAGTACATTTACTCTTAAAAACAACGAGTATATAATATACTGCTTGTATTTTCCATTTGAAAACTAACCTTTTTCATAATTCCAAACTTCTGAACTTATTCTTTCTGACCATACTCCCTATACGTTGTAATAATGATTTTTTTCAGTACTTGAGTAGTCATATGAAGAAATATGAGCAGGATTAAGGGAAATATGACCAAGTGAAGTCTCAACTGTCTGGGACAGCTGATGTTTTTCTCAAATCACAATTTTTCAAAAAACGGAATTGTAGATTTCCAATCTGCATAAGCAAATCAAGCATCATTTGTTGCATTTTGAAGGATATATTTTTGTTTCAATTTGTAAAGAGAAAAATAGATCTATTGTTTCCTTAGTTTTGTGAAACCATAATTTCATAAAACCAGTTTTGTGAAAACCAAGTTTCAGCCTTCATATAACTCATGGAGGTTCTATTATTTTCTAGAAAGGATGAAATTGACACTAGAAGATGGTAGTTAGAAAATTACAACACGTCCTTCTAGTGACTTTTATTGGTGTCATTTGGTTATTGTTCAGGCAGCCACCATCCAATTAGTGGTGAAGCGTTGAGAGACAAGAAAATTTTTCTTAGGAAGAAACTGGACATATTTTCTTGGATAGAAGGGCCAGAAATTGGAAAGAAGACAAACAAGGCAAGAAAGAAGAAACCTTTGTTTCAAAAGGACAGGACGAAGAAGAGGAAACCCTACTATCATATCAAGAAAGGAAGCAAATTGGTCTAAGTATTACAAGTTGATGGACGTGTTCAAGGGGAGAAGATAATTGTTCTTATGAACCTTAGCTACAGGTATGATTTCATCAACATTGATATGATTGAGAAGATCATTGTTCTTATGAACCTTAGCTACAGGGATGATTTCATCAACATTGATATGATTGAGAAGATCATTGTTCTTATGAACCTTAGCTACAGGTATGATTTCATCAACATTGATATGATTAAGAGGTTCTATGTTCAGGAAAAGAAAATCAATTGGTTTTTGGAAAAAAAAAACACTTCCTTTAGAAAAACATTTTTTTCATTCTGTATGATTTCATCAACATTGATATGATTAAGAGGTTCTATGTTCAGGAAAAGAAAATCAATTGGTTTTTGGAAAAAAAAACACTTCCTTTAGAAAAACATTTTTTTCATTCTGATTTTTATGCTATAACTATGGCTGGTTTAAATATTGTTTTTAGATATCCTTGGTTACATACATTGGGTATTATTAATATTAATGTGCAAATAAAGTTCACAAAACTTGCATATACTAAACAGAAGATGAAAATGCAAGACAATGGGTATAGTAAAGGAAGGAAGAATGGATTGGCATTAGCTCAACTGGTTAGATTCCTCAACATTTAAGGAGGAGATCCAGGTTCAAATCTTGCCAAGCGATACATGGATAATATCCAAGCTTTGTTATGATACCACTATGTGGTGATGATGTAATATGGGTGGGGCACGTTTCAATCCCATATAACCAATTTAAAAAAAAAAAAAAAGGAAGGAAGAATGGATAAGCTGCAAGCTTACTGCAGTGGTAAGGGCTTTGGCCTCTCTTTAAGAAGTTCAAGATTCAAACCCCACTCAGTATGAGGGGACCGGGTCCCCTCATAAAAACCTGTGTAAACCCATTGAAAAAAAGGAAGGAAGAATGGACTATAACATTGTGAAGGTTGTTAAACTGTATCATTAGTAGGATGTATAAATATAAATCACCTGTATCTTTGCAATTTCGTGAAATTATAACATTAATAGGATGTATATAAATAAGACATATTTTTGCTATTTCTTTTTTTTTTTTTTTGGCAAGAGTTAAATATAATGTGGACAACATCAAAGTATGACATTTTATCTTCTCTAATGTTGCTCTTGCATTAGTCGTCACTGAATCAAGTCACTTGTTATTTTTTTTTTTTAATAATTTTGCTCGTCTAAAAATTCCCTATGAGAAGCTCCTCTCAAAAGCCCAGATTTGTTCTCAGATATGCTTGACAATCTTTGTCATTTGTTTTTCATTATAGCAATACTTCGAAATTTGATGATACAGATTTGTCATGTGAATGTGGCAGGCTAAACTTCCTTAGATTGATCTTGTCCGAACATTCATCAGTTTTTGTGACGATGTGTCTCTCTAATGTGTCTTCCGCATGTGTTTGCCTAGGGCAGGATTGTTTGTAACTTTGTACTAAGAAGGGCCGAAGCATATGAGATACTAGCCCTGCTCAATATTTAATTTTTCATTTGTGGTTGTTGATCTTCCTGGAATTAAATGCTTTTTAGATTGCATGAGAAACGAGTTTCAAGGATAAAAATTTCCAAATTTTTATCAACTACTTAGTTACTTGATGTGGACAAAACAGCCCCACGTAGGCATGGTTTTATTCCACTTTGACTTGCTCCTTTAGTCACATTGGAGATTAAATTGATAAAATACCCAAAATGTTTGGAAAAAAGATGTCATCTAAAATTAAAGATATAGGATATCCTATATGTATCAAGTGGCATGAGCTCAAGTGGATAAAAATATGGACTTTCAAGGCAGCCACAGGTTGAAATCTTCTCAGGAGATATATGCATAATTATATGGTTTGTTATCAAATGGCATTAGCTCAACCAGTTAAATTCCTCAACTTTCAAGGAGGAGACTGAGGTTCGAAACATGCCAAGAGATACATGCATAATTGCCAAGCTGTAATACCACCATGTGGTCATGATGTAATAAGGGTGGGGCCCATTCCAATCTCATCTTAACTGATTCAAAAAACTATGAGGTTGGTTGAAATGTTGTGGTAACGTGGTCATCATGTAATACAGGTAGAAAACTTTACAATCCCATATAAGCAATTTGAAAAGAAAAGGAAAAGATATCCTATATACAAAATGGCCAAAAGAAATACCAAATATTGTCATGTGAGGGCTGTCAATATGCACTGTAAAACAAGCAATGTAATATACCTGAGGATGGCGTCTACTTATCAGCCACTATCAAGTTAATTATATAGAGCGTGGACTTGCTATAAAGGTTTCCATGTCCCACAACCATTTTTCTGTTAATTTCATATTCACATCAAATGTTGCCTCCATGTATGGGTTCTACTTTGCTATTTTCAACAGTTACAATTATGTATTTTGAATTGTGAATGTATGTGGGTTTGGCATAATTTCCCAAGAACACCATTCTATCTTGTTGTATCAAACGAGATTCAAATATTCTGTCAAATAGGTTGCGCATTGGTTAGCATGGTAAAGTCCATATGGTCAAAGGAAATCACATTGGTAAAATGAGGGGTGAGGCCTTAACATACAAGGTACTTCCATGTGCTAAATGAATTTAGAATAATTTGAAGGTAAGTAAACATGAGAAAAAGAGAGGTATGAATTGATAGTTTCAAAACAACACATTATCACCATGGCACCCTTTGCAATTGTGATGTCATGCTTGTATGGTAAAAACCATGGCTCCCAGATGTAACCGAGAAGTAAAAATGTGATTTGCCATCTATCCATCCTTTAATTTATTGCATGTATGTGGTAAAAAAATCCATATCTTATGAAAGAAATTTTAAAAATTAAAAATACAAAAATTATAAACCTTTTAATCCTTAAAAAATTGGATTGAAATTAGATAATTTAATTAAGAAAAAAAAAAATTCTCAAAGGTCAAAACAGACAAGTTAATTATCAAGTGGCATTAGCTCAACTGGTTAGATTCCTCAACATTTAAGGAGGAGACCAAGGTTCAAATCTTGCCAAACGATACATGAATAATATCCAAGCTTTTTTGTAATACCATTATGTGGTGATGATGTAATGCGGGTGGGGCCCATTTCAATCCCATATAACCAATTGAGTAAAAAACAGACAAGTTATTTGGAAAAGGTGCACCTTGCTGCACCCTATCAAGACTAACAAGGATGTAAGAAAACAAAATGTAGCTAATAAAAAGAGAAGAGGAACTTCAAAGGAAAAAACAGTAAGTGCTTGTTGAAAGCAAATTAAATTTAAAAGGCCTCATAATTGAACAAGGCCTACCTGGTTTTGTTGAATTCCAGTAAGATCCTTGCAGAAATCAGTAAGTACTGGATGATATACAGGTTTAATATATGTTTGAAAATGCCCCTCCAATCTTCCTGTCACCCCATTGACTAGAACAGAAGGAAATTCAATGATCTCCTGAGGACTAAGACGTGTGCCCATATCACAAGTTGCCTCAAAATCAATCACAACAAAGTACTGAAATTCTTGGACCTGCATTCCCTGGGCATTCCCTTGAGGATGCATTTTAAAAGCAATATTTTGCATCCTGCTTTCTGGTTGCACTGGAGAGTCCCAATTCCTTTGAAGGACAGGACCCTGCTTCATAACATGACCCGGATGTGTTTGGAAACTTGAAAAATCTTGATAGTATACGTTTACTTCTGGAAGCCACCTAGCTGTCATGAGACCTTCATTGAAAGCAACATATGTGGGAGGGTTGGGTATACCATCCAACTCATGTATGCCACCCAAAAAGAAATCCCTCTCACTATTCAGTGTTACACAAACTCCAGGAGCACCATTGCATTGTATGCTGTAGCCCGGATTTCTATGTATCTGCATTAGGGCAACCTCATGGTTCCTTCTTTGCTCTGCAGTGTCACAGAGATTTAGAAAACATCGATCAAACTGAAAGCAAAGTAAAAACATCTAGAACTGGAGAATCCTAACCTACTGATTTACTACGAACAGATGTCATTTTGACTTCTCATGTGAAAGCAAAAAACAAACGAATTGACTTTTGAACCGTCCAAACCTTCAAATGCGTCTAAATCATTGACAATAAAAAATTCAGAAATATAAACAAAAACACAAAGCCACAATAACTAGTACATAACAACAGTGATGGCTAAATGTAAGAAATACATGTGATTACTACTGCACTAAACAATGGAGTAATAAATATTTCCTGAGAGCACATATTATATTAGATTACTGTTATTTTAATTTAATAGAGTGTTGTCTACCTAGGAACTTAACTGTAATAAATCCTAGTGAGCATCAGATGCACCCATTTTATTTGTCATTTTGCAAAATTATTGTTTTTTTCTGAGTTTTCAGAAAATGGATATGACCTGCAAAATCTGTTAGTGTCAAATATACGCACATATAAACTAGAGGTGCATCAATATGGTCAAGAACATTGTTTTTTAGACAAGAAATGAAAGATAATATTTGCACGGATTGCTGTTAGACTTGTCATCATCCTAGGCTTGCATACAGCTCATCTGGTGGACATCCTTAAGTGCAACCCACTTCCTTAACATGATTGTACCTCACTTGTGCATATTTTTCATTAACATGAATATAGCCCACTTATTCCAGAATTCCTTCACAATAGTGCAGGCCACATATTCCAGAACTCCTCTATAACAGTGCATCCACTCTGCACTTACTACCTCCACGATTTCTTGCAACATGGTGTAGAAGTTGAACTATGTATGCTTCTATTCTAATTACAATGTGTTAAACTTATGAGATCTTGGCTTGTACCCACCTTGGAAATTGGAAATTGGATCATCGTGTTTGAAAACTTATGTCGAGTGGAATTGAGAGCAGCTCATCTTTTTGCAGTAACACTTGCATTTTTCACAGAGATTTGTAAAAGTGTGTTGGAGATGTGTGCCTCAATCTTATTCTGTGGCATCCCATTGACTACTATTTTTGCATATGTAGTCACACCCTTTTGTTGGGAATGTGACTGGTACTGAGTGAGTCTCCTGAGCTACCAAGACTGTGGCAATACAACCGGGGCAGTAGGCCCTTCCTTCAATCAACCTGAATAAAGTTGGAAGGGAACTGGCACTAGTGTATGCGTTGAGGTGATTCCTCCTATGATAGGGTGATAGGATGTGATGGGAACTGCCATGTAGATTCCTCACAGAGTTCCAATCCCCAAAGACTCAACCAGAGATGGTTTGGTCATCGGTAAGCCCCATAGCCTCTTATCTCAAAACAAGGAAAGTTTTATTTTTGAAGCTTGATGTGGAAAGCGCAATGAAATGTTAAATGAAGCTACAACAAGAATCAAGTATAAAACTTTCTTTGTGTTGATTTAAGGGAACAGCTGTGTCGAACATGGGACAAATAGGGTGATTTCCAAAGGGTTGGGGTAGACCCCTTTTTTTACTGAAACTCCATATCACTTTCAAAAAAATTAAGGAATTTTGAATTAACCTGGCAAATTGAGAAGGCATTAAATGGTTGATCCCATGGTATTGTATTTTGTTCTGTATGGTTCAAGGAAAAATATTAACTGAAAGAAACTGAGAAATGGTTGTTGCAGGTGTTGCTCCATCATCCCAGTCGAAGGGGCATATTAGTAGTAAATTCTCATGACTATCTAGTTTTATAATGTCAGTTTGTAATATAAGTTCCTTTTCTTGTGTTCAAGTGTTAACATATGTTGTGTTTGATCCATAGACTTCCTCTGTTGAAGTTACGTTGACTTTTAGATCTAATAATCCATCTGTATGTTTGCATTCTCAAATTGGAATGGCAAATTGGCATGTGTGATTTCTTGCTATATGCAGAAGTGCAGGGAAATGTTCCTTTGCCACTTTAATGATCAAACAGTCATATCAAGGATTCATGGACTGATGATTTTGGCAGAATATATGAGGGTAGTTCAGGTTGAAACTATGCATGGAATAGCAATGCTCATGTTGTAATAGGAAAACGTAAACCGGATAGAATGTTGCAATTAGTCAATGTATAAAAGAAATCGCAACACGGCAGAATTTATCTGAGTTTCTTTGTCATGCACAAACTTGAAATAAAAGAATCTCAAAATTAGAAAATATATAAAAAATTAAGGATTACAACTAAAGGAACATATATCAAAGAGCCTCAAGGATTCCCTCAATTAAGAAGCACTATGTATAAGTGAAAGATAATTTGTCATGGCAGTGCTCTCACATGGAAAATGATGAGCTTGAAAGAACAAATATACATCTTTAGGGAAGAGAGACTCTTCCAAAGTCAAAGTGAAATCTAGACATAATTAATGCAAAGCTTCCAACAGTGATTGAAGAAAGATAGCAGCCTAAAAAAAAGGAGTTATTCTCATAAGGAGAAATCAAGCCCTAACATAAAGAAGCACCAGCATAGAGACACTCCATCTGACTCCTAGACATTAAATGATTCCTTTGCAAAGAAAAATACAAGAATAGTTAGGGGTTAAATTAGTAAGCTAATCTTGTACCACGCTAGGAAAGGACTTATTCGTCTTAAAACTTCTATTTTTATTCCATTATCACCCAAGTACCAGAGTTCAAACTTTAAATATTAACTGGAACTAGCCAAAAACAACTAATTAAAAAAGGGAAAAAATTAAACCTATCATTTCATCCATGCAATCTATTCGAGTACTCCATGTCCACAGTAAACAACACAACCATAAATACAAGAGAAGAACATATAAAAAACAAAAGGACAAAAAAATCCATGAATGGTTTCTTAAATATATATATATATATATATCATGAGTGCTCTTTCAAATCCTGTAGCAACAATCAACAAATAGGAGCAATAAAAAGATTTTCATTCAGCATATTTATGATCAATGTAAACAATTGAGCGTCAACTAGTCAATTTTGTGTATTTTGAACTAGTCAGTAGTAGGATCTTTGCCCAGTCAACACCCCTATAAAATGAACTTGTAGGCAAGCTATATGAAGCAACATAGTCGGTTGTTCCAATTCCTACTCTACTCGTTGTGAGGTCTCTTTGAGCAAATCATTACTCAGTCAATGCTTGTATATTTATGAAAGCACTTATGGATTTAAAAAATCTTGGCTTGTATATATGTTATCTGAACTTTTCTGAACCAAACAGAGCCTCCTGACTTTCTTGACCTTTAGATCATCGAAATTTCCTACATTTTTTTTTTAATTGGTTATATGGGATTGAAACAGGTCCCACCTGTAATACATCATAACTACATAGTGGTATTACAACAATTTGGAAATTATGCATGTATCACTTGACAAGATTCAAACCTGAGTCTCCTCCTTAATAACCACATAGTGGTATTTCAACAATTTGGAAATTATGCATGTATCACTTGACAAGATTGGAACCTGAGTCTCGTCCTTAATAACCACATAGTGGTATTTCAACAATTTGGAAATTATGCATGTATCACTTGACAAGATTGGAACCTGAGTCTCCTCCTTAAAAGTTGAGGAATATAACTGATTGAGCTAATGTCATTTGATAAATGTCCTACCACTATTACTAAGCCTCAAGCAAAGCTTTTAATTCATTTATCTCATTGATGCCAACAACCTTAAATGCTTTCCAATAGTTTGAGGAATAAATCATCCTATTATCAATTGCTTGTAATTTGCAAAGGAACACGGTAACATTTAGGGCACTATGGTCAATGACAGTCTTTTCAGCTTCCAAACCTATCTCCAAATGATTTTAGTGGCTAATACTTGCCAATTGGCTACTTCCCAAACTTTCTATAGGATGTTTCCTAAAGAATATTTTCTTAAGTTTTCCTATAGCATTTTTTCTTATAAAAATCCACCACATAGTTTGATTCCATATGAAGATGTTAAACATGTTTTGTTAGTGCAAAATCAAATGATTTTCACTACATCCATAAATCAAAGTCTACGGGACCACTACTATAAAAGTTGCAGCAAATACTAAAGGATGATAACTGACACTTTAGGGCCCTGCTGCCCTCTTTTGTCAGGAGCTTCTCTTGATGTTAACTCTGATCTAGCATCGACTCTCCAAAAAAATGTTGATATCAGCTCTAGATGTGAAAAGCTTCAAGTTCTAGCCTAACAAAAGTACATTCACATATGACAATGAAATTATACACCACACAAGATATAACTCTGATCTAGCATCGACTCTCCAAAAAAATGTTGATATCAGCTCTAGATGTGAAAAGCTTCAAGTTCTAGCCTAACAAAAGTACATTCACATATGACAATGAAATTATACACCACACAAGATAAATTAATAGGCACCACAATATCAATAAGATACCATGTTCATTCATGTTAGGATCCTATCCTAACATTAATTAATAATCTTAATAATAATAATATATTATATCCTATGGTCATAATAATAAAATAATATAATAATAAATAATATAATAATTAATTATATTATTTATTATATTATTATAAGATTAGGGTTAGGAAGCATTGCAACCTTTCACCTATAACCCTAGAGGGGTATAAAACATTGTAAGAACTTATCATTCAATCATCCATGAATATGAAATATAATACAATTTATTGAAGGGACTTCCCGACAATACAAAAGGCGATTCTCTTAGTTTTAGGTCTATTTATTATTTATTTATTATTTTATGTGCTAGGAACCCTAGGTTCCTACCATCTGGTATCAGAGCCGTATGGATCCAACCATATGGGACATAAATATCAAAGGAATAAAAAATGACATTGCAGACATTAGAAGAATGATTGAACAAAAACAAAATAAACAAATGGAACGTTCTGATCGTATTATACAATATTTAATGGAAATGCAAGAGGAGACCCTAGCCATGGAATCCCAGGAAGAAGAGGAGCCCATAGCCATGGAATATGAGGTGGAGGAGAAGCCCATTGCCATGGAATCCTAGAGGGTACTCATTGCACTTCCCAAAAATATTCCAAACCCTAAATTAATTTTTTTGAAAAAGCCCAAAGCCATAGACTTTCAAATAGTTTGGAATACATTCCCGAAAAATTTTAATGAAATCCCTAAAATTACAAATATTTTTATGAAAAAATTGCATAAAGATAAAGTCTTCCAAAAGTATTGTTTTACAAATCTGCATTCGGTCAGCCATCAAGGCAGAAATAAATTTAAAATCACCCTAATTCAGCAAACAAATTTGTTCAAAGGTATCTCCAAGGATGTTTACAATGTTTTTTTGAAAAATCTCATTAAAACAGAGGAAGATACAAAAGTTTCTGTAAATTTCAAAAATAAAACCACCATGATGGAAATACAAAATGTTGATTATCTGCTGGTTTTATGGGGCAGTGCATTGCTCTCATCTATACGCCCTCCACCATGGCCACCTCCTCTTCTCTCCTAACATAAAAATATAGTTGTGGTCTCCTCTCCAATCATGGATTAAAACTTGCAGGGCAATATAATTACAGTTTTACTATAAACTGGCCTGCAAAAAAATCAAAATGTACAACCAGTTTACATCTGGAAAGAAGGAGCTTTTTCATACAACTTATTTTGGATATGTCACTCATGAATTGTGTTCAATATCACAGTCATTTCCAGACTATATGAGTATGCAGACGTTGATATATGATATCAAAAACATGTTCCACTCCATGGGGAAGGGGAACATAAAGCCCATCTGCATATGATACTGCCTGGGTTGCACGAATACCCGCCATTCACAATTCTTCCCAACCGTAGTTTCCACAAACACTACAATGGGTTGTCTCCAATCAGTTAACTGATGGTTCCTGGGGGGAAGAATCTTTTTATTTACTATATGATAGACTTCTTTGTACTCTTGCATCTGTCATTACCCTCAAAATATGGAGAGTTCAGGGAACCCAAGTGCAGAAAGGCATAGACTTTGTTAACAACCAGACTCAACAGTTCAATGAAGCGAAGGATTGCAATATGCCACTTGGATTTGTCATTTTATTTGCTTCTATGTTGAAAGAGGCTCATAGTTTAAGTCTGGGTATTTCCCACGAACCATTGTTTATCAAGAGAATATTTGCAATGAGGAAGGATCAACTAAAAGGGATTAACATTTCGGCCTTACACAGTCTACCTACGTCGTTTCTTTTTTACTTGGAGGGCCTGCACGAATTTGTCGATTGGGAAAAAATTATGGATCTTCTCTCCAAATATGGATCTGTAGCAGGCTCACCAGCATCCACAGCTTGTGCATTTATGCACACACGAGACGGAAGATGCCTGGATTTTATAGCATCTGTCGTCAGAATCTTTGGAGACCATGTACCTGGCTTTTATCCTTGTGATCTCCGTGAACGTCTTCGTGCCATTGACACCGTTGAACGCCTGGGAATCGGTCGCCATTTCGAAAGGGAAACCAAGGATGCATTGGATTATATATACAGACATTGGACGCCGAAAGGAATAGGAAGGGGAAGACATGATACTATTGCGAATATCAATGACCCAACTTTGGGATTTCGGATATTGAGACTGCATGAATACGATGTATCTTCAGAGGTTATTTCAAATTTTATGGATAAGAATGGAGAGTTCTTTAGTTTTTCTGATAAAACACACAGAGACCTCGAAGGCATGCTGAGCCTCTACAAATGCTCACAAGTAGCATTTTCGGAAAAAAATAATAATAATAATAATGAAAGAAGCACAAGCCTTTGTCGTAGTTTACTTGCAGCAAAATCTAAAGCAGCTAAACCATTTCCGAAAAGTTCTCGTTGAAGAGGTCAAGTATAAACTGAAATTTGGGTTTCACCGGAGTTTGCCCAGAATGGAGGCAAGAACTTATATCGATATCTGTGGTCGCGGAAATGAAGTGTTTTTAGGGAAGACTTTGTATAATGTGCCCTCAAATATTTGCAGGTTGCCATATGTTAACAATGAGAAATATGTGGAGCTGGCTAAAGTCGACTTCAATGCAATGCAGTCTATACACCAAATGGAGCTCCAACAAGTGCACAAGTGGTGGATAGATTGTGGTTTTAGGAATTTGAAATTCACCCGCGAGAGGCATATTGAGATATTTTTTCACAATGGCGGCTAGCATGTTTGAACCTGAATATGGCAGAGGTAGAATGGCCTTCGCAAAAAATTGGTTGCTTGCTTGTTGTTCTCGATGATCTTTACGATAAGTATGGTTCTCGTGATGACACCATGTTACTCAATGAAGCATTTGCCAGGTGGGATCTCAATACATTGGACGGCATGCCTGATCACATAAAAGTTGCTTTCTTGGCTTGTACAATACTGTGAATGGGCTAGCAGATGAAGCTGGTGACCTTCAAGGACGCGACATGCTCCAGTACTTTAGAAACTTGTGGAAGATCCAGCTTGATGCTTTCAACAAAGAAGCAGAGTGGTGTAAGCATAAATGCGTGTCGAGTTGGCATGAATACCTAGATGTCTCCAAAATATCAGTTGGATTTGCTACGGAGATTCTCACATTAATCCATTTAATAGGAGGAGTCGTCACTGATAACATTCTGTGCCAGATTGATGAGAGATCCAAATCTCTCCATCTTGTGTGCTTGACTGCGAGATTGATCAACGATACCAAAACGTATAAGGTGGAAGAAATCGTTCTAATTTACACAGTCTATGAGGTGGTGCTCGAACTCATTAAAGGAGATAATTTTTTATTAAGGTTCAAAAGGAGCTAAAGGTGAATTGTATAAAGTTTACTACTCCATTGGAGTCAAATTAACCTACTCCCTTAGTAAACCATAGAGCAAGTACTATTCCAAGGTGGAATATTTGAAGAGCATATACTTACACACTACAATTCCAAGCTTTGAGGACAAATCTTGTTTTAAGGAGGGTGGAATGTTAGGGACAAATCTTGTTTTAAGGAGGGTGGAATGTTAGGATCCTATCCTAACATTAATTAATAATCTTAATAATAATAATATATTATATCCTATGGTCATAATAATAAAATAATATAATAATAAATAATATAATAATTAATTATATTATTTATTATATTATTATAAGATTAGGGTTAGGAAGCATTGCAACCTTTCACCTATAACCCTAGAGGGGTATAAAACATTGTAAGAACTTATCATTCAATCATCCATGAATATGAAATATAATACAATTTATTGAAGGGACTTCCCGACAATACAAAAGGCGATTCTCTTAGTTTTAGGTCTATTTATTATTTATTTATTATTTTATGTGCTAGGAACCCTAGGTTCCTACCAATTCATGTATGTATGATCTATGATGATGACTCCAAATTTATCGCATATTGACAAATATCATCATTCAAAACCCCTTCAGAAAAAGCACTTCAAATCACAAACTAACATGATAATAAAATATAATTGCTTCTAGTAATAAATTATAGAAGAGTCTATTCAAAGTCTTTTACCTGATCTACCATTCTTGTTGTACATTTATCCTTTAAAATTATATTATATGTTGTCACTCAATGAATGGTAATGATTTACTCAAGGAGACCTCACAACGAGTATAGTAGGAATTGAAACAGCTGACTATGTTGCTTCATGTAGCGTGCTAACAAGTTCAATTATAGTGGTGTTGGCTGGTCAAAGGTCCATCCTACTGACCAGTTCAAAATACCTGCCATTGACTAGTTGATGCTCAATTGCTTGCATTAATCAAAAATATGCTGACTGAAAATCTTTTCACTGCTCCTATTTGTTGATTGTTACTACAGGTTGGTAACTCCCACCAACTGATGTTCCATCAGATCACCTCTGAACACTCCAATCTCTGAACTTCATGAAAACTTTGATCTTCCTACAAAATTGTAGTTGAAGCATGTTCCAAAGTTCTTAGGAAGGTTATGTGGATTCTTATGCCACTTTGTATAAATTACTCAAGTCCTATACTTGTTATGTGATCCTTCAAATGATTTCGACCAATTTAGTTTTGCATTCAGAATAATCTCTAATTTTAGTTCCACTCTGGTTCAACAACCCCAGAATTCAACAATTCCCTTCCCCTGTCACACACTCCTTTGAAAGAAGTTTTTGGAACAGATTTCAATCAGTCAAATAAGTCATCAGTTCCTCCTCTTTTTTACTTTGCTTTGAGAGTTAACACTAAAATCATTGTTTTCCTCTATCTTCCTTCAATATGCATATTTCTAAGACTACGTTCCCAAATTGTGAAGTTGGCTTATAAAACTGGCAACAAATACAATAAACAGGTCCAAGCCAAAATAACACATCTGATTGGTAAATGAGCTCACCCCTTATGTAAAAAGGGAACTTTCCTAATTGCATTATATGGTATTCCGTATTTCGAATTTGTACCTCAGGTTTCACTTTCCTATTTACATTAAATGGTATTCCATATTTTGAATTTGTACATCAGGTTTCAAACTTCTTACAAAGCATATTACAAACTGCTCATATGTTTGACCCTTTGATAAAGCTCAAGCTGAATTGTCCTTGGGTTTTCACTCTTTGAGAAACCTCATGCTAAAATGGAGTGGTCTAAGAACTGAACAATTGTCTATGGTAATGAATGGTAATGAAGTTATGGAGGAGATCTCCCAAGGAGTAGACAAGGAATTGGAACAGTTGCCCATGTTGTCTGAAGTGTCTTGCTGACAAGTCCAATTAATGTCTGCTGACTGGTCAAACTTCCATCCTACTGACTAGTTCAAAATCCCGGGACACACTTAATTTCCTGCATTAAGCATAATAGGAGTATCTTCTGCTCGACGAAAAGATTTTCACCCGCTTATTCCATTTGTTGATTGTTATTATGGCTTGATAGCTCCCACCAATCCAGGTTGACCTACATCAGATCACCTCCCAAACATTCCCATTTCCTGAGATTCAGTCGTTGTTGCATATGAGTTGAATTTTGAAGTTCATGAAAAGTTTGTTCTTCCGGTGTAATTGTAGGTGAAACGTGTTGAGGCACCTAAACAAGTTCTTCCATAAGCTTTGCACTCATGTAGATTTGATGCCATTTGTACAACTTGCTCAAGTCATATAGTTGTTAAATGTTATGTGATCCTTCGAATAATTTGAACCAATTTACATTTCCCTTAGGAAAAAACTCCAGATTTTATTGTATTTTGGTACAATAATCCTTCAATTGAAGAATTCCCTTCCTTTGTCACATACTCATTTGGAAGATGCATATGGAAACACATGTCAACCTCAGTCAAACATAAGGTAAATTCCTCCATTTCTTGATTTGGATAATTAACAACACTAAGCAAAATCATCGTTACTTAGTTTTTCTATTTAACATGCAGATTTCTAAGACCTCCCTCCCAAATTGCCAAGTTATGCCCATTATAACTACCAAAACAAAATAAAAGGCTCCAGCCTAACTCGCGAATGAAATCACCCATCATGTCAAAAAGAACCTTCTCAGTCCACAGTACATACTATTTTAAATAGTTTCTCCACTTCAAAACCTTGACAAAGCATGTGGCAAATCCCCTGCCTAAGTTTGACCCTTCAACAAATCTTAAGTCAAGTAACTTTTAAGGTCCACATATCAGACAACCCCATACCCATGTCCTACCCCTTTGGATTCCAACCTTGAACCTCATGCTAAATTGGACCTCAACAACCTGTCTGAACCCAAACCACTATGCTTGGGTGACCTCTTGGAATGCAAAGATCACGCTACACAGCTAAAATTTGGCATGATTCTCGATGTTCCCATGCTAACATCAAAATTTGCATATTTACGACACCTAATTACTCAAAATCACCCATAAAAAACAGCTCCACAGCGCCCCCCACAACCCCCGCCAAAAAAAAAAAAAATCAACAATTCCATACTTAAATCAAAAACCTTGCAAATGGGTTTCTACTCTGTCCCCAACATCCAACCCCTTTCACCCCAGTTTATCCAAAAAAGACCAACTCTCTCAGAATTCGCCAATTCCAAAACAAACCTAAAGAAGCCCAAAAAAGTAAACACCAACCCTTTAAAGGGCATCCAAAAATCGCATCAGCAACGATTTCCAAGGCCGAAAAAAACACACAAAATAAATAAATTTACCTCCATAATTAGTGTAGGCTTGTTCGATCATGGCTGGATCAGGCCGGCAACACTGGCAAGACGCCGAAGAATTACATAAAAATTAAGAAAAAAATAATAATCGTCACATTCGATCTCGTCGCTTTAACAAGTGAGGATGAATTGTTTCGACTTTGGCCTTCCGTCCCGCACTTCACACAAAGAAGAAAAACACCACCACCGAAAAATCGACAGAATGGCACCAAACCGAATTAATACAGAATTGCATTGCCAAAACAGAAAGGGGAATTACACGGCCTGGCAGAGCAGACATGGAGGGGCGGAGAACTTAAAAAATATATATATCATAAAAAAAAAATATGGAAGGGGAAGAAGCCGATGAGATCGCAGGCGCGATGACACGTCTCCGTGGCGGGCGGAAGAGAGAGAAAACAAAATACCAGGGGCCTTCCTGCCTGCTATTTTCTCTCTCTACAACCTCCCCTCAGTCAATTATTGTGGCTTTTTTCCCCTGGGCCCACGTCGCCTTAGACCGGACTTACATGGTTTTACAATTTAGTTTAGTTTACCCTTTTGTTGTATTTTTGTCCGTGTCTGGGAACAATTTTGCTGTTCAAGGATTGGATGCCTTGTGGCGAAATTAAAGGGAATATGGGCTTGTAAAGGCCATCCTTCATTTTTTAAATATAAAATACAGACGGTTGCTTTTCAATAAAGTAATCCGCTTGGAAATTGGGATAGTCATTAGGTTCGCAGATTTTAAATTTAAAAAAATTATAAAGATTAGGTCAACACAATTTTAGGCCGCTAGCCATCGGTTTGGCTTCCTCTATTTAAGGAGATTGAAATGTGTGGGGTTGTTTGGTTATAGATTTGATTTTTGGTTTAGCCATAGGTTTGGCTTTCTCTATTTATGGAGATTGAAATGTGTGTAGGGTTGTTTGGTTATAGATTGAAATGTGTGGGGGATTGTTTGGTTAAGGAGATTGAAATAGTTAAAAGGTTGGTAATATGGTTTGGACGTGTCATTTGATGGTGGTGGCATGGACGGTGGGATCGTTTTTTCATAAGATTTTAATTAAATGATAGCATAAAATATGTGATGAAATTTATTAGATTAAAAATATAATAGTAATGAGAATTTGAATTTGTATATGTATGTGTATTAATGTTCATCAGAAAAATTAAAAGAGGTTAATAGGATTGTAAAGTAAGACATATACAAAGTAATGAGAGTGCCTAATGCAGTTTCGGAGAAAATATTAATAAAGAAAAAATAATATTTTTTTGTTTAGAAACATATTGGTTTTTTATCTTGTTTACCTCAGCTTGAATTATGAGGAGAGGACCTACTCCTAATGTCCCATGGAATATGGTCTTAATTATATCACCATTGTACTTCGCATTATTAAAAAATAAAAATAATATTTCTTAAATATTTTTTTATTATAAAATAAAATAAGAGATAAATGAAATGAAAGATTTTAATTATGTTCGCGAGACCCAAATATGGTCTATGGGACCTCAAATATGGAAGTACAATTACTCAAATCATATCATATGATCTTTAATATCTTTGAGAAGGTTGTTCCTTCTCCTCCTGATTTGGGTTAGCAATTCTTCAACTTTTTTTATTTTACTATCTTCAAATAAATCTGCCATAAACCCGTTTCCAAGTGTTTCTTTGTATTTGTCACGGATATCCGAAAAACTCGGGCATTTATAGATAAAGTGTTTTTCTGTCTCTATTGCCCCTGTGTTGCATAGAGTACATATCCTTTCTTTCCATTGTTCTTTGGGCGTTGTTCATCTCCATGTTTCACATCTAAGCCTATGAGAACTAGTCCTTATTTGAGCAATGAGGATTTTTTCCTTCCACTTGATTTCAACTCCTATATACGCTTTTTCCTTGTGGTCATACGTTGGGTTAAAAATTTGCAATATAATATTGTCTTTTCCTCCTTGCATTTTTCCACATTCCACTTCTGAACTTTTCATTCACATAATTGTTTGTCTTTGTTGACATTTGGGCATTCATTTATGTTGATTTCCAGCGTTTCATTCATTTCTAATATTGTTTCATCCATGTATTATTTTGCCTATGCAACTCTTCGTCCCTAGCTGCCCTAGGCCATCTTTCATGTTTTCTATTTTTTTCAAGTAACATAACAACTTGGTCATAGCAATTGCTTCTAAAGGGAACATTCCAATTTCAGCTAGAATAATTTCATAAGGGGTTGTGGCCTTAATTTTGAGAAAAATTGTGATTAGATATTTTTGAATCCTTTCTATTTGCCTTCATTTGCATTTGTTGTGCCACTAGCCCACACCTCGCAACCATACAACAAAACCGGTGTAACAAGTAGGCCAAATAAGACCTTGGTGGTCTTCCAGTCCCACAACTCGGCATTCCTACACCTGTTTTGAAGTGCATATAGTGTTCTCCAACCACTTTGAGTTCTTTTCATCCTACATGTATTCCAATTAAGTTTATCATGAAAGTCTATGCCCAGGTATTTGTATTCTACTACTACCTCAAGCGGTTCTGCAAACTGAAATTCAAGTTGTTGCTTCTTCTTTTTTGTTGAAAAATCATAATTTTTGTTTTTCTCGTGTTCACCTGCATCCCAACTTCTTTAAAAAAGAGTTCTAGAGCTTGAAGGTGATCTTCTAGATCTTTGGCTTTTTTGGCCATAAGAATTACATCATCTGCATACATAAGTTTTACCACATATTTGGCTAAGTGCACACCCTCTCCCCCAAATTTGTTTATCCATTCTTCTAACTTGTCAATGTACAGCCCAAATAAGGTCGAAGATAGAGGGCAACCTTGTTTGACACCTATGTCACTACCAAAACATTCAGATAACCTTTTCGTTCTGATTCTAGCCTTTACATGCTCATATAGTCTGTGAACTGCTACCCTGTAGTGAATTGGAACCTCTATCTCTTCCATTCTACTCCATATTTTTTTCCTTGGCACTGTGTCAAATGCCTTTTTGAAGTCTACAAAACAACAAAAAGCCTCCTCTTTTTTGTTCCATATTTTTTCCACTGTGTCTGAGCGTGATACAGTGATCAATAGTTGAGTGCTTGGGCATAAAACCTACTTGCCCCTTTGCTCTCTTTCCCTTTTCTTCAGCCCAAATGTTGATCCTACGCTTTATCGTACTCCCAAAAAACTTTGCAAAGAGAGTGTTGATCATGATAGTTCGATAGTTTGAGCTATTATTTACATCTCCACTTTTAAACAAAGGAATGGTCAAGCTAGTGGTCCACTCAGTAGGGAAGCCATTTTGTATGACCTCATTGAAAATTTCTTTGATCTGCAGTGCCAGGATATCTACCCCCCATTTTATATGCTCTACTTGAAGATTGTCTATGTCATGGGCTTTACAAGTTGCTAACTTTTTTATCCCTTGAGTAATGTTTTCAATTGTGAAAAGTTCTTTCTTGACAATGATAGTAGGGGTGTCTCCTGCTGGTTACTACGCTGATACAGTTGTTTTGAATACTCCAACCACTGATTAACTGTTATGTTATTTTCAATTTGCATCCTTTTCACCCTTAGTTCTTTCAAAAAAAATTTGGTTCATGCTTCCCTAAGTAAATCAATTATTTCCTCCTTGTTCTAGTGTATTCTTCTTTTTTTGCCCTTACTAGTTTCTCATATGCTTTTTTGTTTGCTCTTGTTTTACCTGTTGGTTCCTTTAGTAATCTTCGTATTTTTTTGCAATCTTCATCAAACCATGGGTTGATCGGGAAGCTATTCCTTTCTTTATTTTTAGGTTTAGCTCTCTTGCATTTGTTTAAAGCTTCTTGAATAATGTGCATTAACCATTCACTCTTACTGTAATCTCTGCTATTGTGAGGTAGTTCTTCCCTTTCCTGTAACTTGTTATGGGTTCCTTTAGTAATCTTCGTATTTTTTGCAATCTTCATCAAACCATGGGTTGATCGGGAAGCTATTCCTTTCTTTATTTGTAGGTTTAGCTCTCTTGCATTTGTTTAGAGCTTCTTGAATAACGTGCATTAACCATTCACTCTTACTGTAATCTCTGCTATTGTGAGGTAGTTCTTTCCTTTCCTGTAACTTGTTATTTAATACTGCTCTAAAATTCTGTCGATTTTCATCTGTTAAGAGAATGTTTCTCTTGTGAGGATATTTATTTTGATTGCCTTGCAAGTGTTTTTCCCTTGGTTTGTCTCCATGCATTCGAAGTTTCATAACAATTGGGTTGTGATTTGACTTAAGTTCCATTGGAGAATCTTCCACTTCTAGCTCCTCTATTTTTGGTATGTAATTTTGTGAGCATATTACATAGTCTATTACACTTTGTCCCTTATATGTTTTGCATGTATACTTTCCTGATTTTTTCCATTTTTTCATACCATTGCAAATAATCAAGTTGTTTATGCTTCAGAGACCTAACAACTCTTCTCCATATTGCGTGATAGCCCCATGCTCATCTTCTGAAGTCTTGGTCCACTGCTGATTTTCCTCTTCTGGCATCCAAAGAGGATTAATCTCAATATCTTCATTACCTTCTTGGTCCACTGCTGATTTTCCTCTTCTGGCATCCAAAGAGGATTAATCTCAATATCTTCATTACCTTCTTGGTCCACTGCTGATTTTCCTCTTCTGGCATCCAAAGAGGATTAATCTCAATATCTTCGTTACCTTCTAGAATGTTAGCTTGCTTATTTGTTGTCCTTGCATTGAAATCTCCAATTAATATAATCTCCCCCAACTTACTGTATATTGAAATGTCTCTTTTTAAGGAGGATTATGGGTCTTCTCTATTAAGGTCATGTTTCTTATAGAATTTAGAATTCTTGGGAGCAAAATAACATGTTGCTATGTTAATAATTGACTTATTTTCTAGGATTTTTATCCAGATGTATTGTTTGTTTTCATCTTGTTTTTCAATTTTAATGACCCTATCTCATTCCTCTTTATTAAAATCATAATACCCCCATGCCATTTGCCATTTTCTGTTGCTTTATTCCATATTATTATTTTTTTGAATCCCACAAATTATGGAGTCCTACATCCATCATGTTCATGTGTTTCTGTCAATATGATTATATCTTTGTATTTAGCAATGGGCCCTAACCCGAGTCCTCTTCTCCAAGGGTAACCTCTACAGTTCTAACTTACCATCGTAAGATGTTCTCAGGCGAGCCATACTCCCTATTTGTTTTGGATTTGTTTAGATGTGATGTATGTCTTTCCATTTCTTAAATATGCTTGTTTCCCTTCATTCCTTGTTGCCCTCACCTTTTCTCATTTCTTATTTCTTTCTTCCTACTGTAAAAATGTTAGGTCATCATCTAAATAAAAATTTGACCCTCTCAGCATGCCTCTATTTTTTAGTAACCTTATTTTATCCTCATAGCTCATCAATGTGACCCGAATATGTCTATCTCTGCCTCCTTCTCTCAACCTGCCAATTCTACTTGCTTTTTTTATCTGACCTTTCCATTGTAATCGATCTGACAAGAAATCCCTGGTTAAATGATTTGTGTCTTCCCTGTCCCCATAATCTTTCAACCCTTTGATGATTATATTTGATAAATTCTCATGTCTTTCTTTCTCTTTTGTTATTTGAATTTTTACTTGCTTCTCTATCAACTCTTTTTGTTGATTGATTGGTTCTTTTACTACTTGAGACCATGTCTTTGCCTTTGCTAATTCATTTCGTAGCTCATTTTCTCTTGTTTCCATGTTTTGGAGTGTTTTATGTACCTCTTTTATTTGATTTGCATTTGTTTTTTCCACCTCTATTGCATCATTGATTGGGGGGTGGATGGCTTGTTTGAGGACATGTCATTCACATTGACCCATGTTTGCAAGGTTTTGTAGCTTTGACACTTGCTCCTTGAGTTGGTTGTTTTCCTTTTCCAGCCTTCGAATGGTGTTTATAACCTCATCTGATTTAGTTTCTCTTAATTTCTCCCTCATTTCCATGCTTTTAAGTTTTTATTTCATCTTCATTAGCTCTTGCACATGAGTGGTGTAGTTGTGGGATTGTAAGTTTCTTCCTCATATGAAAACTCATTTTGGTGATCTGCCTTTGATTGTTCATTATTTTCCACCTATTTATGTGGTAGAATATTTTTTATTTTTATTTTTTGATATGCCCTTTTTATTGTTGTTGTCCTTGCTCGAGCTTGTCGACGCCTTAATATCCTTCAGTATTGTTTTTCATTGACATATATCGGTTCTTACAATTGTTGCTTCCCTTCTGCCATTGTCAAACCCTTTAAAGTCAAACCCTCTGTACTATTGATCCGATGAAATAGATGTGTAATAAAACCCTCATTGCTCTGCAAACCCTCTGCTACAGATATACTTAATAACGCAACTCAAGATTTGTCTCACTTTCAATAATAAAAATATAAATATATATATAGATTATTTAATAATATTCTGTAAGTTAAATTATTTAAGAATTTGTTAATTGTTTAAAAAAATTATTAAATTTTTAATTAATTATATGAAGTTGAATGAGTTTATTTTTGTTACACCGAGAGGCGTTCCTACAATGGCAGACCGGGGGTGGGAGGCAAAGAGGTCATACATGTCACGTCGTAAACAATTTTTTTTTATTAAAAAGCTGACATTAACAAAAACATTTAAAATATTAATTTCTAGGGTTTCATTGATTTATCGAAATGTATATATTATATATTATAGTATTAATATAAAGTATTAATTTTTAGGGTTTCATTGATTTATGATAACTATAGTATTTTTTTTTTGGTAATTATTATAATATATTAACAGTGGGTTTTTATAGAGGATCCCAAAACCTTATGTACAAAATTAGCCAACTTTCTAATGATGCATCATACCTCTTGGCTGTAACAATAAACCTAAATGAAAATAAAACCATCCTAATGCTACAAACTTGAAAATAGCAAAAAGGGCTTTTAGGCCTGGAGACCCAACAACAAAAAGAAAACAGGAAAGACCCGAGAGAAACCCAAAGAGAGGCCACAAACAAAGAGACAGACACCATGGACAACTAATCACGATCCTCCTGTCCTTTCGAATTTGGGCGCTGTTGGTTCTGCTTCAGGATAGAAATCATGGAGTTGACAGAAGTAAGAATGGAAGCAACCAGGTCCAGGCCTTCCAAAAATGCCATGCCACCCCAAAACACATCGGAATGGGCCTTCCAAAAACTGCGCAAGGAAAACATCAGGAAGGGATGTCTGCCCTGGCCAACCTTTCCACCTCGAATGGGAAGTGAGACCGCCACACAACCGGGCATGTGGTCGCGAGCCCTTTATTGACCATGTGGTCAGCCATGGATTTCCTTCTCTCAAAATATGATTTGCTTTCCATCTACCACGATAGGAGAGAAGAGATCTAGCCTCGAGGATGATGTTGTAGACTTTCCAAGATAGATTTTTGGTGCCAAGAAGGTAATTCACGATGTTGAGCGAGTCACCCTCAATGATAAGAGGTTGGGGATCCTCAAAGAGAATTCGAATACCATTCAGAGTGCCTCGAGCTTCAGCATAATGATTCGTCTAGGAGCCCAAATCTTCACAATAGGCCATCATAATATTCTCGTCATGATCACGAACAACCCCACCAGTGCCAGCGGGCCCAGGATTCCCCTTAGTCGCTCCATCAAAGTTTAATTTAATCCACCCCACGATGGGTTTGGTCCATACAACATTCCTTCGACAGGGCCCTTTAACAACCTCCAGAAACGACCAGAGATTCATCATTTTGAGAATAGCTTCTTCGCTCGAAAGATGGGGACGAGGACTAGGAACAACAATAGAATTCTCAATGGCGTAAGATAACGCCCTTTGAGCAATAGAAGGGGGCCCTCTAGGAGCTCTGCCAAAGATTCTGGCATTCCTCTCTAACCAAATTTGCCAAATTAAATGGTGGAAGGAGGCCTCAAGGAGGAAGCGGAGCTTGGGATTCTTGAAAGGATTAGGCCATTGGTGAAAAGCATCTCTAAGGGATCGAGGAGAGCACCAGAGGATCTAGAAGGAGGATAGGACAATGCTCCGAACAGAGTGGGAAAACGGGCAATGCAAGAATAAATGATCCCTCGTCTCACAATCTGCTAAACACAAGTAACACCTATTGGGGAAGGCAAAACCTCTCTTGTGAAGGTTGTCAATAGTTAAGGCTTTATTGTGGAAAGCAATCCATGCGAAGAAGTTGATTTTAGGAACAACTCCTTTCCTCCAAACAATATTCCACCTGTAGTCCAGAGCAGTCTTGGTGGTGAGGAGCTCATAAGCTAATTTAACAGAGAAACGCCCATCCTCCGTACCACTCCAGATGATCCTGTCATTTCTCCTGGCAGAAGGAATTAAAACCAACTGAAGGATATTATCGAGGAAGGTAACCTCATTATTAAACCCCTCCACAACATGAAGCTTCCATCGAGGGAAACGGGTGCTTCGATCTATGAAACCCGCCACCCTGAGCTGGGCGTTCGGGTCGGTCAGGCTTCTCAACCCAGCGAGGTCCGCCCTCGACCCAAGGGCTTCTTCAGTCGCCCACCTATCCTTCCAAAAGGAAATGTAGTTGCCATCACCCAGAATCTAGCAGGCTCCTAGACTGATCAAATGTCGGGTTTGGAGCACAAATTTCCAAAAGATCGATGCCACAGAGGATGTTTCAGCATCCAAGAAGGGAGTGGGGCCAATATACTTCATTTTAACCAGCGAAACCCACTCCACCGAGTCGTTAGACATAATCCTCCAAGCATGCTTCACGATCAGAGCCAAATTCATAAGTCTTGATCTTCTCAACCCTAGGTCACCTTGATCAATCCTCGAACACACCTTGTCCTAGGCTACAAGGGGAAGTCTAGATTTATCTTCATTACCAGACCAAAGAAAGGTCCTCTGAATCTTCTCAATCTTGGAGTGAACTGCACTCAAAAGCATGAACACCGACATGAAGTAGGTCGGGATCCCCTGAAGACAGGCTTTGGTAAGGGTGGCTTTCCCAGCTTGCGATAGGAGTTTGCCCTTCCAAGTGCCGAGTTTCTTGTGAAGGCGCTCAAGAATCGAGTTCCACATGTCCCCACTAGCCCACCCGCTATAAGATAGAGGCAACCCCAGATAGGATGTAGGCAGGGAATCAATAGTGCACTCGAGAATTCTAGCAATCCGAATTTGTCTACGCAGAGGAGTGTTAATAAAGTAAATTTTGCTCTTGATGTAATTGACCTTTTGCCCTGCAGCTTGCTCATAACGGAATAGGATCCTCTTGAGCAACTTGGCTTGAGCAACGAGATGAGGGTGTCATCCACAAATTGCTGATGAGTGACAGGATTAAATCTAGAAGTCGACAAGATGCCAAAAATCTTGTTCTGCCGAAGAGCCTCTTTCATGGACCAACTCAGAACCTCCGCCAGAAGAATGAACAGGATGGGAGAAAGAGGATCACCCTGTCTGAGGCCTCTGGAAATTTGGAAATACCTAGCTGGGGACCCATTGACCAAGACAGAAAAAAGGGAGTGGATATACAGCTGTAGACAAGGTCAATCCAGTGGGGATGAAAGCCGAACTTGAGGAGGACTGCACACAAAAAATTTCGATCGACACGGTCGAAGGCTTTGTTCATGTCGAGCTTAAGAAAAAGAGCAGCATTCTTAGAGCGGTAAGCGGAATGAAGGGTCTCATGAATAGTGATAACACCATCAACAATGTTTCTACCTTTGACAGTGCTTCCCTGACAAGGATCAATCAGGAGGGGGAGGACTGTTTTGAGTCTATTGTCTATAGACTTGGTAAGGATCTTGTAAAAAACATTGCACAGGCTAATGGGCCGATAGTTAGAGAAGCTTTTGCAGGAAGGAGACTTAGGAATGAGGGCAAGAAAGGTGGAATTAAGTTTCGGGTGGATAGATCTGGACGCTTGGATAACCCGAATAGCATCACACACATCCGGGCCCATGACTTCCCACATGACTTGGAATAATCGGGGGGGAAACCATCGATCCCAGGGGCCTTATCTGGTTGCATGGAGAACAATGCTTCCTTAATCTCAGACGAGGAAAAAGGTTCCAAAAGTTTTGTGCTTACCTCATGGGGAACTTTAGTCAAAAAGTTGGCGAGCATAGATTTCTAGACCTGGAGGTTGCTATCCGGAGGAGTGCCAAGCAAATCCTGAAAGAAATTAACCACTTCGCTCCTGATTTCCTTAGTCTCCCTAGTAATGTGCCCATCCTTACAAGCCACTTCTCTGATCTTGTTGGCCCCCCTATGCCTCATAGCAGATGCGTGAAAAAATCTCGTGTTGGAGTCTCCATTCTTCAACCATAGGTCATGAGATTTCTGGTGCCAGAACGTTTCCTCCCTAGCGAGAATAGAATGAAAGTCCACCAAAAGGCTCCACTCTTCCTCCTTGAGACCCTCAGTGTAACCTTCGATAGCCATCCTTTCCTCCACAACCTTCAGGTTCTCAGAGATGGATTTGTTGGACTCAAAAATGTTGTCGAACACCTCTTTGTTCCAGATATTTAGTTTGTCTTTGACCATTTTGAGCTTTAAAGCCACCCTCTTAGGAGTGCTTCCTTCCACCTTCGATTGCCACCACGCTGAAACCAATCCTTTGAAGTCTTTGTGGGAAATCCACATGGATTCAAATTTGTAAGGGGTCATAAAAATAGGCCCATCGTTCGCCTCCAAGAAAATAGGGTTATGGTCAGACCCAATCCTTGGAAGAGCTGAAAGGATAACCCTGCCAAGGATGGGAATGGCTTCTGGGGAAATGAAGAATCCATCAAGTTTGACTTGAATCAAACCGCCCCCAATCCTTCTATTACTCCATGTGAAGGAAGCCCCTTTGAGTTTGATGTCAAGCAGGCCATTAGTAGAGACAAAATCTCTGAAATCTTCCAAGTTGCGGTTGGAGTGGTCAGACCCTCCTTTTTTCTCTAAAGGATGAAGGGGACAATTGAAGTCACCCCCTAAAACCCAAGGAAATTTGCTAAAATTCTCCCTCATTAGAGAGATAGCTTTCCACATTTCTGCTCTCTCTGTGGCAGAATTTGAAGCATAAACGTTGGACAGAATCCAGGAAAAATTGGATGTTTTGGACTAGAATAGTACATTGATGATTCTGTTGGAAGTTGACAGCGAGCTGCCCTTAAACATCGAAGGGTCCCACAGAACCATGAGTCCTCCCGCTATTCCCACTGCAAGGTTGGACAGACAATTTGCCTTGGCCCAAATGGCCTTCGCCACTTTATCAGAGGTGATAGCATCAAGCTTGGTCTCTTGCAAAATAAGGATAGAAGGGTTAATCCTCCTACGGAGATCAACCACTAACCTTCGCTTGGTTGCACTGTTCAGTCCTCTCACATTCCATGAGAGGACTTTCATCTGGATAGTTTGAAGTTTTTCTTGCCTCCCCTTCCTTGTTGAGGGGGAGGTTTTGATGCATGTGCTTCGTCCGACTGTGAGTCATAGTCATCCAGAACCAACAAACGTTGGGTTCCATTTGCAACGTTAGTTGCAGTCTCTTTGTCTCACCTTTCCTTGTTAGGACGGCCCTACTTCCTCTCACTACCAAAATCCACACTTTGCTTTCGGCTCCTTGTATTTCGGGGGCTAATGTGACCGGACTGTTCACCCCTCCTTCCTAAGAGGTAATCTTCTAGCAACGTCTGCGACTGACTAAAATCAGGAAGACCCGTATCTTGGAGTAGAGGAACAACCTTAGGCAAAACTTGGGAAGGGGTCTGTTCCATCTCTTCCTGTGATACACTTTCCAAGTGGGAGTCTGCTTCTCGTTGGTTGTCAGCCTCAAGATGCTCGGGGTTCGATTGGAGAGAGGGATTCTCTTCAGGCTACGAGAGTCTGCCACAGTCTCTAGAGGGGCCTAGGGATCCATGGCCCTTCGCATCTAGAAGATTTGGTTGCTTTTTCTGGTCTTCCTTGTGCTCCAGGGGGTTATCGTTTTCACGTTTCTATTTTCTCGATTTTTAAAGAGGACACTGGGACTAGAGGTTGTTGGCAATTTTGGGTACCTTGGGTACATTGCCCTTGCTCAAGTGTTGATGTTGTCATTGATGTCAAAGAGCGGAAGGGTTTTTGTGAAAACCAAGGTAGACTAAATTATAAGTTTTGTTTAAATCCATGGTCAACAGTTTTGAAATGGGTTTTTCTTAAAACCCAAGTTAGCTCTTCGTTTTGTTGAAAAAGGTGCTCCGATGATGAAGATATTTAATTTTAAATATCCAGTTTAAATTTTATTTATTTATTTAAAATTTAAATTAATATTTTAAAATTAAATTAAATCTGTTCACCGGCTTGTTTTCAAAGCCAACATTGCTAGGGTTTTGCAACGGATCAATTAGGGTTTCCTACTGACAAAGCAAGGTTAAGCAACCGAAAAATTCTAGGGTTTCATGTTGACCTAATTAGGGTTGCAGCCGACGTGTTTGAGAATGTTTTGATGGGATATTCTCTTCTATAAAAAGGCGAGACTGTTGCAAGGTTGTTGAGTGGGCGTGATGCAATATATGCGAATGAAGTTCGTGTGCAGTAGTGTGTAAGTCGGTGATAGTTCTTTGGAGTTAAAGAAAAGAGATCGCAACGATGAGATAGTGAGTGAGTGCATATCGACTGATCGAGAACAAAGAGAGCGATATGCAGACGGCGTGTTTAAAGTCCGAGGCAAAAATACGTAGATGGTAGAAGTGAGATTTCATGGAAGGTGCAGTAGAGTGAGTGGTGCAAAGAGAAGATAAGAACGCGATATGCAGAAGTCGTGTTTCGAGTGTGAAATGACAGTGTGCTGGCTGTAGAAGTAATATTTCTGTGAAGTTGCAGCAGAGAATGCGGAGAGATATAAAGGAGTGGTTGAAAAAGTGAGAATCATTTTTCACAAGACGTACCGAATGTCGACAAGCGATGAGAACGCAAGAAAAATAGCAGATCGTGCAAATTGAGGTGACAGTTTAATTCAGCAATTTTTATTACTATCTCCAAGTTGTAGCTTGGTAAAAGGGGTTGGTGCCTCTTTCCAGTTGGAGCTGGAAAAATTGGAGTTGGTGCTCCATTCTGTTGTAGCAGATAAAATTTAGAGGTTGGTGCCTCTTACCAGTTGGTGCTGGTGAATGATTATGTAAAGTTGTAGCTTTGCATTTGATTGGATTTGGATGGTAGTCCAAGCAGTCTTTTTGAGGAGTAGCCACATCGGTGAACCTCGTTAAAATGCCGTGTTATGTGTGATGCTCTTAGTACTTTTATTATTTTTGTTTTAATCTGCTGCAGTTTATCTAAAAGTCTAAATTGCTTTTAAGTTTTTAAAGAACACACTGATTCACCCCCCCCTCTCAGTGTCATTGTGATTATAACAGAGGTGCCCTTGGGACCGACACTGGGTGTAGAAAGCTGGTCTATTTTCATAGACAATAGCTTGTTTATGAAGAAAGGTATCTCCAGACCGAAGAGTGATGGAAGTTGGGAGTTCAGCCTCCAAATCTGCCAGAACACAAAATCGGGCCTGGACGAACCTTGTTCGAGCTCGGATGGGAGGGTCGATGGTGACCAACTCCCCAATGGAACGCGCAATACCTCTTATGACATTTTCATGCTAGCCAAGAGGGGAAGATTCGGGAGCCTAACCCATACTGGGGCAATGTTGATGTTCTGGGTCTCAGGACTGAAATCCATGTCCCACCTCTTGAGAAATAAACTTTTGTGGCCCAGAAACCATGGCTCGCTAGCCAAAATTTTATAGTAATCCTCCTTATTGTTCAATATAATGGTAAAAAAACCTCGAGATAGGGCCACCAGCTCCAAATGGCCAGAAGTCCTCCATTTTCTTGCTACCCATTTGTGGATAGTTTCCATGTCGGGACGGCCTCCAATGAATTTACCTATTAGGGTAAATTTCTCAAACTCCATGAAGCTTGAAAGAACTTTTGTCGGGATGTCTAGCTCATCCCCAACCGAAAACAATTCTTTGGTAAAAAACCCGTTTAGGGTTTCTGAGGCCGCTGCCTGGGCATAAGACTTTTGAGCCCCACCACCCCCTTTGTCTGGTGGGTCCTTACCTTGACCAATACCGTTGCCAGCCCGGTCATCTTCAATGGGCCCGGGTGTTTTCGCTCCACCAAAATCTTGATGCCCTCCGATTGTTCCACTGCGTCCAAGGACCGAACCACCGCCGCTCCCGATCTCCCTTGCAGACTTCCCGCCCATCGACATCCTCCTCCTCCCCACTTTCTTCTATGATAACTATAGTATTATTATAATATTAATATTAGTATTATAAGTTGGACTATAGTATTATTAATATACGATTAATATTATATATTATAGTATTATATAATATACTACATAGGCGCCTCGGGATTGATAACTCTCGGCGTTTATATATATATATACTAATGTGTTAAAATGATGGTTTATAAATAGAAGAGTTATATGTAATAATGGTATTAATAAAAAAATAATAATAAATAATGGTATTAATAAAAGATCTACTTTGATTTATAAAAAAATTAAAATGTTTAGAAATTTGGTTTATCAAAAATAATTTTGATTGTGTTTTTAAAGGAAAATTGAAAAAAGTTAATGGAGGTGATGTTTTTTTAAATAATGAGGCAAAATTCTCTCATTTACTTAGAATCATATGAAACTTCAACTAAAACTATGTAAAGGTTAGGACAATTTTTATAGGGATTAAAATTGCAATTGAGAAATGATGAAAATATATTTCAATGGAAGGGGATTTTGCTATCAACAAAAATGGATTTTTTTTTGTTTTTTGTTTTTTTAAAGAAAATGGAACTTTGTACTTGAGACCTCATCCTTAAAAATTCCAACTCTCTCCTTTAGAGCTTGAGAGTTTATAAGCAAATTCAATTCTCTTCTCAATTTAGTTGCTAGAGTTAGATATCTACAACTTTTTTTATAAAATTTCTAAATTATTATTTTTTATTTTATGGATCTTCTTCAATTTTCTTTGTAAATATAAATATTCAAAAATTAATATTCCTTCTTCTTGACATCATCCTGTAGTAACATTTACAATACCAAAATTGCATTTCTACTATCTATGCACCAAATCTTATTTGAGTAATATTTCCAAAACTTTGTGTTATCATAGTCCACTTGACCATATTTGGATTGTGAAGTGTAAGTGTAACCACATGATAGTTTATATGAAAACACATTAATGTTATAAAATAAAACAAATATTACTAATGGAAAATATTAAAGTAAATTTTAATCATTATTTGATTCAGTTAATCAATATTTTTTTGTCAACTTCAACTAAACTTGTGACTTCTTCTAACCATAGAAAAGAGAATTTAACTTCATGCTCCTCTATTAGAACTCCTCTATTGGCTAGCCTATATGTGCATTCGTTCCTTTCCCTTAACGTATGTGTAAACCTATTTCTTCAAACTCTACAGCAAGGTCTTGTATTTCCACAATGATCTCTTATATGTTTTATGGAGTCTTTGCTTTCCTCAAAATTGCATTTATTACTATTAGTGAATCGTCTTCCATCCATACTTTGTTCCATTTCATTTGTCTACATATTTTTAACCCTTTCAAAGTCGTCCAAGCTTGAGCATAATTATTTATCTTAAATATATCATTGAAAACATAATGTGACAAAATCTCACCCCTATTATTTCTAATCATTCCTTCTCCTCTTGGTCCTAGATTTTCTTTAGATGCTCTATCAAAATTCAATTTGATCAACTCCACTTTTGGTGGTTTCCACTTTATATTCTTTTCCTTTCTTTTGTTTCTCTTGTACCCAACATCATAATTTAATTTGATGACTTGACTCCATCTATCAAGGCTCTCTGCTTCAAGATCAGGGATTGGGTGAGTTGATGGGATTGGTTCAGACTCCTTTATGGCTAAACAAATTTTTCTTTTCATTACCTCTAAACTGCTTTTCTTTCCTCTAAACATTATTTTGTTCCTTTCCAACCATGCAATCCAAAGTATTGTATCTTTTGATATATCGTTGATTTTTTGTAACACCTCACTTTTAAAAGTGTTATGTCATTGTTTTAACCATTATTCAATTCTTTCATTCATCACCGTGCATTTATCAAACATATTAAGAATCCATTCCCATAGTTTCATTGAATAGTGTCCCAAGAGATAGTTTACACTCTCCTCATTTTTTACATAGAATACATTGTGAGGGGCCATGAAAACCCTTTTTCATTAGGTTATCCTAGGATAAAATTTTCCTATGACCTACTAGCCATATAAACGTTTTAACTTTTGGAATGCTCGAGCTATCCAAATATCTCTCCATATTCTCACGCTCGAGCTACCCAAATATCTCTCCATATTCTCACGATATACCTATTTTTTTGGTGCTTTACATTATATCTAATTCTTATTGTGTATTCTCATGCACTATTCAACTCCCAAATCAGCTTATCCTCGACTCCCCTATGAATAATCATTGTTGTTATCTTTCTGCTCAACTGACTCCTAGCAACAATATTTGATATGCTTATAAAAAATCTTCTTTCCATTTGTATCTTACTTATTGGTGAAGAACACAAGCTTATACTGAGAGGGGGGGTGAACAGTATAAGACCACTTTTAACTTTATCTATCAATGCAGCTTTCAAACCATTAACATGCAGAATAAAGATAGCAGTAATAACAACAGCAAAACAATGCACAAAATGCAATCCACAAAGAGACACATCAATTTACGTGGTTCACCTAAGGTGGGCTACTCCACGGATAAAACTTTTCTTCTAAAAGTTGTATCAAAGTCCTCTGGGAATCCTTCCCGATTACAATGTTTATGAGCCTCAGCTCAAAGGAGACACCTTCCTCTAATTCTACTTTGGCTGGTGATCCTCTAGAAAACCACTACCTCCTCTGCCCTTAGCAAGTGGAATTTTGTCCACAAAAGACACCTATCTTCCCTGCTCTGGCTGGAGATCTCTGTCCTCAATACTGTCAGAGCAAAGCTGGTCCTCTTCTTTGCACCAAACACAGTCCTTTGATCTGGCACAATACTGTCCTCTTCCTCTGTTCTATTATGCACTTGGTTGAAACCAATATTTTACTATCTGCGCAAATACAACAGTTCTCTATCAAAAAACCACAGTAGCACATATTTTGCGTATTCTGCGTATACATAGCAATACAGTCTTCGCAAAAATACAACAGCACTATTTTTGCAAATATAGCAGTACTTCCTTTGCACTCTTTGCCTAAATAATGAAAGCACTATCTTCGCAACCTCTATCTAAATATAGTAGACACTCAGGCTTCTACTTATGCACTTCTACGATCGATCTTCTCCCTGCACTCTCTCTGCGCAATTCGCACTTCGAACGCACACTCAATCGATGATGAAACTAATCAAACATCCCTCCTTTTATAGAGTAAGATCCATGGTCATTACATCCAAACTTAGTCGGCTATTATACTTCCACTACGTCGGCTGCTTAACCCTATGCTGTGTTGGCCCAGATTTTAACTTTGTCGGCTCAAAGTTAACTCTGTCCTCAACCGCCTCCCTGTAGCTTCTGGTGCAAAACTTCAACATGTCACGATATCGTGACACCTTTGCCTGCCGTACACCTTCTATAGCTTGTTGTAGTGATATCGTGACGCTTTTGCTTTTGACTGCTTCCTTTGCTCTTCTATCGTAAAATCGTGACACTTTTGCCTTTTGCTGATGTCATCTTACTTCTATCGCGAAATCACAACGCTTTAGACTTCAAAGCCTTCTTCTCCTCTTCTGTCGTGAAATCATGACACCTTTGCCTCTCGCTGATGTCATTAGCAACTCTGTCGCGAAATCGTGACACTTTAGACTTCAAAGCCTTCTTCTCCGCTTCTGTCACAAAATCGTGACACCTTTGCCTCTTGCTGATGTCATATGTACTTATGTCATGAAATCGTGACACTTCTTGCTACTGCAACCTTTTCTTGGTTTGCTCCAGTGAAAATGGAACATGTCGTGAAATCGTGACGCTTTCATTGCCTTAAGCTCTTTTCTCCCAACTACTCGTGAAACTAGAACATGTCACGAAATCACGACGCTTTCGCTACCTTAAGCACTTTTCTGTCATATGCCCGCAAAACTGGAACATGTCACGAAATCGCAACGCTTTCACTGCCTTAAGCACTTTTCTCCCAACTGCTCGTGAAACTGGAACATGTCGCGAAATCGTGACGCTTTTACCAAATGCAAGCTGCCAACTCAACCTATCATGAAATCGTGACACTTTCTGCATCCGTACAACTTCATTGAAACTTGTCGCGAAATCGCGACACTTCCTACAACTCAACACTGCCAACTCAACTTATCACGAAATCGTGACACTTCCTGCAACTCAACACTGCCAACTCAACTTGTCACGAAATCGTGACAGTTTTGCCTAAACTTTCTCTCTCCTCAAATATGTCACGAAATCGCGACAATTTTGCTTGCTTCGTCTCTGCCTTCCAGCATGTCGCGAAATCATGACAGTTTTGCCAAAAATTTCTCTCTCCTAAAACATGTCGCGAAATCGCGACAGTTTTTCCAGCCACCTGCAAACTTTTTCTAACTTATATTTTTCTTGATCTTTTGCAACTGGGCTACTCTGATTTTCTTGGAGACTTACTGACCAGCTGAAACCTTCATCCAAACACATACTTAGACATAAAAAAAAATTGCTCCAAGAACTCCTTGACATCAAAGACAACAACTACTAAGAGCTCCTTGACATCAAAGACAACAACTACTAAGAGCTCCTTGACATCAATGACAACAACTAAACTTAGGCAAAGACAATGTACTCAAGGTACCCAAAATTGCCAACAATTGGTCCTTGTACATAATGTTTGAAACATTATCACTATATTTGTCTTGAAGTTATCCTATCCATAGTTTTAAAATTGGATCTATATTGAGTGGTTTTTTATTACACCAAGTATCCATCCAAACATAAAAACTTCTCCAATTTCTACTACTCACATTAGACCTTTAATCACTAGATCAATTGATTTTTTTAAATTGCTCCATAGTATACAACCATCTAGTAATGAGAATACAAAAAATATTAAACTTGGTTCATTGGGCTCAACGTACTTAGAAGAATTATTTCCCATTGTCTTTGACTCACTTTGTACAATTTCCAAATTTCTTTTCCCCTTAGAGCTAAATTTGGATCTATAATAACTCTTAAACCGAGACCTCCCCTAGATTTATCATCACACACCTTGCTCCATTTCGCCAAATAAAATTTCCTTTTATCATGTAATCTTGAGCACATAAATGGTCGAATAATATAGATTAAACTTTTTTCTATTGATTTTGGCATAATATACAAGGACATATAATATGTTGGAATGGCATGTAAGACTAATTTGATTAGTTGCACTCTTCTTGCTAATGATAATCATCTACCTTTCCATGTTATTAGTTTATTTTGAACTTTACTTATAATTGGATTCCATAAGTATATCCTCATTCCCCTGTCACATAAGGGCATCCCTAGATATGTTGGTAAATTTACCTCCTCCATTTAAGTAACCTACAAATCCTTGCTTTGATTCTAGTTGGAGTGTTTAGGAAGTAAATTTTGAATTTCGTCCTAATAACCTACATAACACTCTTTTCATATTCCTTTAAAGCTCTGACCTCATTTTTCATAATAAATTTAAAGCTTTGACCTCATTTTTCTCTGCCCTCCCAAAAAGGGTTGTATCATCCACAAATTATTTTTTTGCTTGATAATAAGGGGTTGTACTCGAGTTCCCCACCCTTGAAAAATTACATCTATTTTATTTAGAGCTTGAGAGTTTACAAATAGATACACTTTCTCAATTGAGATGTTATAGCTAGAAACCTACATCATTTTACATAAAATGTTTGAATTCTTGATTTTTATCTTCTGCATCTTTTCAAATATTTGTATGAATACAATTACTCCAAAATTTAGCATCTTTCTTGACATTTTTTTTGTAGCCTTCACAATGCCAAAAATTCACTTCTACTATCTATGTCTTGCATCTTAGTAGAGTAATATTTCCAAAACATCGAACTATCATAGTCCGCTTTACCAAATTTGGATTGCTAGTTTCCATCTTGAAACATAAGTGCAACCACAAGAATTATAATAAATAGTCTAAATGAAAACACATTATTGTTACAAAATAAAACAAATATTACCAATGGAAAACATTAAAGTAAATCTTAATCATTAATAGATTTAGGCAATCAACATTTTTTGTCAGCTTCAACTAAACTTTCTACTTCCTCTAACCATGGAAAGGAGAATTTAACTTCACGATCCTCAATCAAAACCCCTCTATTGGCTAGCTTATCTGCACATTTGTTTCCTTTCCTAAATATATGCGTAAACCTGATTTCTTCAAACTCTTTAGCAAGATCTTGAATTCCCACAATTATCTCGTGTATGTTCCATGGAGCCTTTGCTTTCCTCAAAATTGCATTTATTACTATGAGAGAATCACCTTCCATTTGTACTCTATTACATTTCATTTGTTTACATATTTTTAACCCTTCTAAAGTTGCCCAAGCTTCAACTTCATTATTTATCATAAATCCACTACTAAAAGCATAATGAGACAAAATCTCTCCTCTATTATTTCTAATTATTCCTCCTCCTCCTTGTGGTCCTGGATTTCCTTTAGATGCTCCATGAAAATTTAATTTAACCCACTCCACATCTGGTGGTTTCCACTTTATATTCTTTACCTTATTTTTGCTTCTCTTGTACCCAACATCATAATTCCATTTAATGACTTAAATCCATCTATCAAGACTCTCTGCTTCCAAATTAGGGATTGGGTGAGTTGATAGGGTTGGTTTAGAATCCTCTATGGCTAAACATATCTTCTTTTTCATTACCTCTAAATTGTTTTCCTTTCCTTTAAATATTCTTTTGTTCCTTTCTAGCCATATAGTCCAAACTATTGTATCTTTTGATATATCCGATATTGTCTATAAAGCCTCACTTTTATAAGTGCTTTGCCATTGCTTTAACCAATCTTCAATTTTGCTATTCATCACCATGCATTTACCAAAAATATTAAGAATCCATTGTCATAGATTCCAGACTATTAAGCAATGTACCAAGAGATGGTCAATACTCTCCTCCTTATTACAAAAAACACATTGAGAGGGGCCATGAAAACCCCTTTTCTTAAGGTTGTCCTAGGATAAAATTCTTCTATGACATACTAGCCAAACAAACATTTTAACTTTAAGAATATTTGGGCTATCCCAAATATCTCTCCATATTCTAGTGACATTATTATTATGTTGGTGTTGAACATTATATCCACTTCTTGTTGTGTATTCTCCTGAGCTAACTCCCAAATCAATTTATCCTTGGCACCCCTATAAATAATCATAGTTGTTATCTATCTACTCAATTGCCTCCTAGAATCAATGTCTTGTATACTTGTAAAAAAATCTTCTTTCCATTTGTATCTTCCTTCTCGATCCTTGTACAAAAAGTTTGAAACCCTATCACTACATTTATCTTGAAGCAATCTCATCCAAGGTTTCAAAATTGGATCTAAATTGAGTGGTTTTTTATCACACCAAGTATTCATCCAAATAGAATTTTTTTCTCCAGTTCCCACCACCCATCTTAAACCTTTAATCATAAGATCAATAGATTTTTTTAAACCATTCCAAATAGCAGAACCATTTGGAAGAGAGAATGCAATAAATATTAAACTTGGGTCATTGGGATCAACATACTTACTTAGAAGAATTCTTGCCCATTGTCTTTGACTCTCTTTGTACAATATCTAGATATATTTTACCCTAAGAGCTAAGTTTGCATCTATAAGAGCTCTTAAATCAAGACCTCCCCTAGTTTTATCATCACACAACTTGCTCCATTTCACCAACGAAAATTTCCTTTTATCATGTAAACTTGACCATAAAAAGGATCGCATAATAAAGATTAAAGTTTTTTCAAATGATTTTGGCATAGAATACAATGACATATAATATGTTGGAATGGCTTGTAAGACTGATTTAATTAACTGCACTCTTCCTGCTAATGATAACCATCTACCTTTCCAAACTGGAAGTTTATTTTGAACTTTAAAATAACTGGATTTCGTAAATCTTTCCTCATTCTCCCCTCAAATAAAGGCATCCTTAGATAATTGGTTGGTAAATTTACCTCCTTCATTTGAAGCAACGTATAAATTCTTACTATATCATCCACAAATTATTGATGGGTGATGTTGTTGATGTTATTACTATCCTTAAGTTCACTTGTTAGCCCATATTTGTATGCCTTCTTCAAGTTCCATATCAATACCTCTATAATGATAATGAACATATATGATGACAGGGGATCTACCTGTCTAGAACCCATCTTGGATTTAAATGATATTGTTACTAACCCATTGACCAACATTGAATATGATATTGAGAGACAAACTTTAATCCATATGACCCATTTCTTTCCAAACCCAAAATTTTCTAATACTTCCAAAAAAAAATTCCATTTAATCCTATCATAGAATTTATTCATACCAAGTTCTAAGTTCATCATTATTTTTCTGGAAGTTGTTAAATGCATTACATCATGAGCTACAATGGTCTAAAATTAGTCTTCCTTTCACAAATCCTCTTTGCTCTTCTAAAATAAATTTGTCTAAAAATGGTCTTAATTAATTTACCATCACTTTTTTTGGTAGGTAAAATTGATTAAGTGTGGGGTTTAAATGGGCCCCAAACCCCAAGTACATAAACTGGTAGCTAAACCAATAGCATAAGATGACACAAGCCTGCATATTGGCCAGCAACAACCTGAAGAAAAAGGTCCAAATGAATCAAACAATTCTACATCCTTCTTTTTGGGAATAAGGGTAAGATGCATTACATGTATTTTATAAGGTATATACTATTTTACCCTAGAATGTTTCACTGCTACAAACAAATAATCCTTCACATTTCCTAGTTATGCTGATAGAATTTTGTTGAGAGCCCATCCAGACCTAGGGATTTATCCTTATTAAAATATAAAAGAGATAAATGAACTTCTTCTAGAGTAATAGGCTCCATAAATTTTCTATTGTCTTCATTTGTTATAACTAAAGGTACTTCTTGCAGTAGTTTATCATTAAGAACTTTAATATCCTTCAATCTTAGAAAATTCTAGTAATAAAGCCTTGTCTTCTTTTTTATTTTGCTTTGGTCTTTAACCGCTTCTATTGATTTAATTCTACTAATTTTGGATGTTGATCTTTGTACTATTTGCATCATATGATTTTTTTTTTTCCTTTTAATAAAGTTTATCTCGATTTTAATCTCTAAAATTTCTCTTTCTTACTCAAATTATTATGATATTTACTAAGAAAATTCCATGTCTCCGATATTGGATTATTGTGCTCACCTTTTTGGAATTTTGAAAGTTTATCTTTTAGTCATTCATTATTTTAAAAAGTGTTTTCAAAAGTGTTCTTATTCCATTCTTTTAATCTAGATTTATTTGATTTAATCTGTTTTAAAAGTGTATACAACCCACCATTTCTTGAATTAGTATACGTTTGCATTATTATATCAACAAATTAAGTATGGTCTTCCCACATCTACCCATATTTAAAATATGATAATTTTTTAATTCACTTACCACCATTTTAACTCTTATTGGCTAGTGATCTAAACCAATCCTTGTCAAGGTACTAATTTTAGCACAAGTTCCTTCATCTAGCCAATGATTTGAGAGTATACATATATCTAATTCTTCTTTTATTAGGTTCTATATTACCCTATTTTTGACCTATATATAGTTTTTCTCTTCCAAATAAACCTCTCATAGATTATTATTTTGAATAAAAGCTAAGAAATTTCTCATACTTTAGGTTATTTTCCTAATTTCTCAAAAACAAAATTATCTAGCATGGTTGTGGAATTAAAATCTCCTATGATCATGAATTGGATTTCTTAGCCTTTACTTCTCATAAATGTTTCAATCCCTGACTAAGTTGTAGGTCTATAGACATTGATAAGGATGAAATGAATATTTGCAAAGTAGCATTTGACTAATGAAGATATCCAATGCCTAGTTTTATGAATAGTTTCATAGGGGGGTATACCTAGATTCCAACATGTTAGAATTACCCCTAGCACTCCTTTTGAATCCACAACATCCCATTCACATCTTTCCCATACTACTTTCATAGCTTTGGAAACTTCTTTTGTCATTTTGGTTTCTTGGATATAAATAATATCAGGCTTATCACTTAAATAGAGGTCCTTGATATAACTCTGCTTTGAGAGGGCCTTAGCACCCCTTATATTCCATGAGGTGGTAATAATATTTCATTAGGGGTTGCTAGCCCCTCCTATAAATTACCAATATCAGTTTTCTATTTAGTAAAGAGAAGTTAAACCAACTTAGATTGTGTTCCTTTCTCTATGTTTGCTCTTGCTTCACTAGCTCTCATTTGATAATTTTAAGGTATTTCATCATTTTTTGTATTTCTTTGTTAATGGTAGAGGTATTAACATCTAAAACTATATTTTATTTACCATTTTCCTTCTTTTAAATGGTGCATGGTACTTCAAGAGAGTCTTCAAAATATGATGACACACATTCCTTAGGTTCAATAGAATTGTTTGTCTCTAAATCAAGATCATACTGAGTAAATGTTTCTTTCTTAATATTATTATCCTATTGTACCATGTCCTCTAATATTTGATATGCTTTTTCTTCATAGGCTAAAGCCTCAAAAGAATTGGTATTTCTTCCAATATCCTTACTAGTCTCTACTATTTATTTACTTTCATCTATCTAGACCTATTTTTTGGAAGTTGAAAACCATCCTCATCCATATATATTTGTAAGTTTCTCTTGTGGTATTCTACATATGTTTCTACTGGACTCTTCTTAGGGTATGATTTCTCAATATTTTCCACCTCGTGACATCATCTACATCTCAAAGATATGTTTTCATAATCTATGGTTTGGGTCCACAACTTACTCCCATACGTAAGAATGATTGATTATAGTAAATATTTGTTGATACTAATCATGACCAATATAGTTTCTAAAATCTGAAAGAATTCTCCCATAATGTTGCCTATTACCTTAAAGGTATCCATTTCCCATAATTCAATGGGAAACCCATACATCCTAACCCATACTAGTACTAGGGATATATTTATGTTTTCATGTGCAAAGCCTTCATACCACCGGGTAAGGAAGAGTCTTACTCTTTCCATAAACCAAGGATCCCCTTATAGGATTCTATTTGTTTCCTTCCTAGATTAGAAAATGGTTAGAAAAAACATTTGGAAAGAAAGGATAGACTTATTCCTAGAGACTTCCATTTCCTATCAATCCATTTTCTTAGAGTCAAATCCCCCAGCCAAGAGCTATTAAATTTATGAATGATTATATTATTTTTTAGCAATGAGAATTTAGACCTAAATTGTTCCATGGGAAGGAAACTATAACTCGATATCTACTCAAAATTACAAGCATATCCTTTAGTGATTATAATATTTGAAAATAAAACTACAATAATCTACATGCAAAACTTCTAATATAATGAAAGGATAAATAAAACTTAGTTAAAAAATTATACACCCAAATAGAATATCCCTCCTTGTTGATGCCCTAGCCCTCCATTGCTCCTCCCATAATCCACACCATGGCTAACAGATATCTGCAATTTTATTTCCTACATCTTTAAAAATTATGATTATCCTTATTTCATATGGTTAACTTCATAGGTCGTATCTCCCTCAATATTGCTTAGATTCCTTCATATGACCACAAATTTTAAAGCTCTTCAAATTCTATACAAACTGGTCCAGGAATAATTTGAATTGGATAACCCTTTGCAAATATATAGCTCCTAAGAGATGAGATGTTTGTCTAGAAAAACATGCTCTAATGTTGTCGTTGTATGGATAACTATATTCACATGGTCATATCTCCCTCAATACTACTTGGATTATTTCATATGACCACTCATTTCAAAGCTCCTCAAATTCCACACAAATTGGTACAATAATCATCTAAATTGGACGACTCTATGCAAAGATATAACTCTTGAAAGACGAGTCATTATTAAAAAAAAAAATTTCATCAGGATTTTGGCGATTATTAAAAAGACATATTTTAAATAAAGTAAAATTGATTTCTAAAGTAGAGTTTAAAAAGAGAGAATTGGTTAAATATGTAGCAAAACTTATCTAACAAAAAAGGATGTGGGTATCGGATAAAAAATAATAGTATCGTTGATGTTCATCATCTATTATTGGAGGCAATCTCTTGGAAATGTGAGCATATATAAGAGAAAAAAATCAGTTAGCAAATAATTTAGGCAATCACGAAATTGATCTTCATCTTGTAGAATTTAAACTTTAGAAGGCAATTGGTCAAGTGAGATTTTATCTCTTAATAAAAATGATGTCAAGGAGGTAATTGCAAAAACATAGCAATTTCTGGAAGATGGAGAATATATTTGATAGAAAAATAAACAAACAATATCTTTGATAAAAGGCAAGTTGGGTATGGTTTAAATGACATAACAACAAATATAATATTTTGGTATTTTAATGGGAGTGGCTCCCAATAAAAGCCACTTATAGCTTATTTGAAAAAAATAGTAGTTCTATTAAATTATATTATCATAAGTTTTGTGTATTAATACGACATTTTAATTAGGAGTGTGAGTTTAGAGTGAATGCTAGTTGTAAATGAGCCTCACCTTTTCATGTTTTAGAAAGCAAGCAAGTATTGCAAGTGCGAGCAGGAAATAAGTGTGAGTAAAGAGTGAGTATCACTTTTTCTTACTCTAGATCTTTGAGGAAATTAAAAAAACTAAAAGATTCTTACAAAGATAATCTAGATAGAATGGTAGGAAAGTCATTTTTAAAATCCCTAACTAGAAGTAAGGATTCCTTAGTTGGGGATAAGAGAAATATTAAATTAATGGTAAACCCTATCCAAGTAACAAATACTACACCAAAAGTGATAATCAAGGATGAAATTATCGAGTATGACAATGTTTTTTAAAAGCATAGGGTTAATATGTAAGTTCCATGGATATAGCTAAGTTTTTTTAGAGATTCAAAATTGGATGAAGTGGAAGTGGGGATTGAATTCAAATAACTCTGTCACTTTTCTTTGAAAAGGTTTTTTCCTCATCATCTTCTCTAGTTTGAAAATTAGAGATAAAATAATTGTTAGTAGTCCCTGGTTTAGGGGGATAAATGCACTATATCGAAGACCATGAAGTGAGAATTTTTATTTAAAAACAAAAACTATTAAAAGGATTCTAATGTGGATTAGGTTTTTTTGGACTTCCATATCAACTTATTGATAAGAATTTTTTGAATAATATTGACAATTCTCTATGAGAATTCATCTAGAAAGGATCAATAACTAAGGAGCAAAGGCATGTTGCATGCACCTAGATATGAGTTGCCATAAATATTTCAAAATATTTGTTGCTATCAATTAGGACTAAATCTAAATCAATAGAATGGGATCAACAAGTGGATTATGAAAATATTGTATTTCAATGTCACAAATGTTATGATATTCCACATGTGGCAAGAGATTGTAAAATAAAAATGATGGAGAAAGAGATGATTTTTTTGGGCATGATACAAACTTCCAATATGAAGCAAGAAGATCCTACCATAGTAGAAGTTGGCTTAGATCAAGGATTTTCCACTCCTAAGAAAGTGGTAAAAAAATCACCTATTCATCATTAAATGTCAAAGGCCATTACAATTTACTTGGATCAACTATTAGAAAAAATAAAAGACATAAGGGATGAGGAAGTACAATGTGCAAGTTCAAATTTAGGATTTAAAGGTGCAAAGGAAGATGGGGATGCAAATTTTAAAGCAAACAAGGTGAAATAGGTCAAGATTAGTCAAAGTAAATCATCTTATTTTTCCTCGAGTAGTAAAAATCCTCTTCCTATAATAATAAAAATAATATAGAGTGTATCCATTGTACTTTAGGTTTTCAATAGTAGCATAATAAAGAAATGAGTATAGAGGATATCCATAGAAATTTAGGATTTCTTAGGTATCATAAGAAATTAATTTTAATGGAGGATCATTCTTACACTTTAAAGTTTTTAGGGAAACATTTAGGATATCCAAATTAGCATACAAAAGTGATTACTATGGAGGATCATAATTATACCTTATGGTTTATGAGACAACATAAAGAATAAAATGTTAATGAAACTATTCCTTATAATCTAAATTATCTAGGATATCATAAACATTTAGAAGACAAGTCTCATTATGAACAATATAGAAAAATAAAAGAGATTGATAAAGATGAAAATATTGGTGGAAATGGAAAAATGAGAGGAAGATTATTAAAGAGAGCAAAGATAAAAGGAAACTCAAAGGAATATCAATTTGGAAAACCAAAAACAAATATCAATGTTTAACAAGAAGTGGGGTTAAGCCCACAAATAAAAATAAAAAGTGATGATGAAAATGATTTCGTGAAACATTATGTTAAAAGTGTAATCTAACTTATGGACAATGTCAACAATGTATGATGTAATATTATATAGACCTAAGGGAAATCATTATAAAAGTGTATTTATTTTATTGTATTATTTAATGATATAATCCCTATGAATTGCAGTTAACCTTGTTATGGATAAACCCACCTTCTAACTTGTAATTAACCTCAAGCCCTCTTGTTATGTCCACTTAGGTTAGAATTATTTATTTAATTAAGGTTTTATGTTGGAGAATATTACATTATTTGGTACATGCAAATGTAACCCCATGGTACCTTTATGGTACAAATGTAAATATGTAATAGATTAGGGTTTGAGTTTATAGTTTAGATGAGTGATTTATATTTCCCCTTTATGTAAGTGTTTATGTGCAGGATATGCACAAGTGTCATGTAAGTATGTAATGTGCAGGATATGCACAAGTGTTATGTAAGTAAGAGTGCAAGTGTGTAATGAGAGAATGTGTACAAGTATCATGTATGTAAGTGTGCAAATATGTAATGTGAGGATATGCACAAGTGTCTTGTATTAGGAGTGCATGTAGGAGAGTAAGAGTCATGTAGAAGTGTGCAAGTGTCATAGAGTTAAGTATGCATGTAAGAAGAGAGTGAAGAGTCTTGTATACAAGTGGCAAGATGAGAAGCCAAAGAACAAGAATAAGAAAGGTTGCAACTCCCAAATATGTGAGAAGTGCAATAGTCAAGTATTAAAGAGTCACATTTCTATGTCTATATTATGGAGACAAAGCTCTATACAATGTAAGTGCAAAAATAATCTGTAACTATCACCATAACATCATTGATAATAAAACTTGTATACAAAGTTTAATTTTTTTTTATTGTAAGTATTCTTCATGCTTGTACATGAATGATTTTTTGCATTTACATTCATATTTAATATTATAGTGAATGTTATTTTAATTATAGTGGCCAAGATATATATTTGATTGCTCATATAGTTAATTCTACTCTTGATCAATGATATTGAGACCTAAGATATTGTGGCTTAATTTTATTGAGACCTGAGATAGTTTGAGGTTAGTTTGGTTTAAAAGCCGACAATTTAATATTAGTATAGCTACCCCTACCACTTCATCCATTGTATTAGAATGTTGTGATCCTTATTTATGGATAATATAGTAATTATTTATAGTTCCTAAATGTGCCCAATATCTATTTCTCTTTTGTCATTTTTTGTCTTTTGTATAATAGTTGAGTGGAAGGATTGATTCCATTTATTTTTTAAAATAGGCGTGAATAAAATCGTGGTATTAAAGTGAGTATGGAGCAACATCGCTTCGTCATGCAAAAAAGTTAGCTTAGATCCTTCAATATTTCTTTTGGTTTTTAGGAAAATAACTTTTCAAAACCTCAAAAGTATTTTCAACATAAGAGGGAGAAAAGAGATCCTCTTCCATGATTCTTCATCCACACTTCCACCCATTCCAAAGAATTTGCTAATTTTTCCTCTACTTATTTTATCATTATTGAGGTTTGTATGTGAATTTATGTTAGTATTGCATGATGAGTACTTCTATTATTATTCATAGGGAAACCATGACATGATGTTTGGAAAAACAAGAGCAATTTTATGCTTAGAATTTGAATTTGCTTTATCTAATTCTCTACATGTGCCATTCATTTTTACTGTTTGGTGTCATTTTGCATGCTCACTCCCTTCAACATTTTTGTGCACTCTTGTTGTTATGAGTGCATTGTCATTCTCCAGGGAGAGCACACATACTTTCTCACATTTGTAGAAGTCACCAAGATGGTTAGATGGACACTCCTAAGACATTTTACTTAGGATGAACCTAAGTTTAATTCATAAACCTTACATTTTACCTTCTCTTCATTATGTAGATGTATAAATAGCATACTACTCAATCGTTATCTGACTAGATGGAAAGAAGGTGTTATGACTTGGTTATATGAGAATTGGCATATGCATGTGGAGGAAGAGGTTTTGATTTTGAAACTTATGCCTACCTTTTTAATAAGCAATGCTCCCCTTAGCTGGGTTGTACAATGTTATTCAAGGAGACATAGAAATATTTGATGTGACTATAGTGATTGTGATGTTGGCTAGCCCAAATGTGACAAAAGCAACATGTTAAGAGTTTGAATCCCTTTTGTGAAAATGTTGTATTACTTTTTTTGCCTCACTAGGGGATTTGTCCATTTTTCTAAGTGGAGAATAGCTTGGATAATGCAATGTTTTTAGGTCCCTATAGATCCCATTTTAATTTTATTCGAGTACTCTTATACCTATCAATAGATGATGTGCATAATAGGTCAGCATGACAGAAACAACATTATATTATGTGCCATACAACAACCTTTTTAACATATATACTCCTTTAGCCAATAGAATTCCAACATGTGTCAAACTAGTAGTTTAGTGGCAACCATGTGGCACAAATTAAGTGGTAGACACCAATGAATGATTGGACGCCAAGTGGTAGCCTAAGGTTGAACACAACATTTCTAAATTTTGCAAGGTTATTTTTTAATTTTTGAGGGTTATTTTTTTTTAAGCGAAAAACCCCTTACAGGGCTGCCTTGGTTTGAGAGACCACGAACAGGGGGTTCTACACCGTCAAAGTCACCCGGGAGTCGCACCCGACCCCTGCCCGCACCAACATTATCAATTGGATTTTGGATACCCAATTCAACTTTTTGGTAGGGTGGAGATTTGAACCTAGGACCTCCCTTGGAGAATTGCCCTCTCCTCTCCAACTCACCTACAACACCTGGGTATTTTTGAGGGTTATTACAATAAATTCTTTCAAAGGCCATAATTTTGCATATAAAAGCATATTGAGCCATTTTTTCTAATTGCATAATTTTTTGAGCTCTTCGCATTGTTGACATCAATTCAAGGACTTGTTACAATGTTGGGGCCGAATTGTGTGTGATAGTCCTTAATGTATATTGTCCTAATCTAAAAGGGCAAATTTACAATATGTTGTGTAACTAAATCTATAGTCTATGTTTATGGAATATATAATTAGATTTGTGACATCTGTAGTAGTTATTGAGTCTTTTATATGTATATAGAAAAGGAATTCAAAATATGCTCTAGTTAATCTTTCTTCTCCCTTTGGGCTAGTGATTCATCTTATGAATGAATATCTAATCCTTCTTGATCTCTTCTTTATTCTATTCTTTGTCCAACTGTTCTTGGACTTTGGTAATGAATTTTCTCATAAATAGGTCCATGCAAAGCCTCTTTTGGCAACAAAAATTAGGTGGCCTAAGGACAAGTTGACAAACAAGGTGATGTATGTTATAAAAGGAAAATTTATACTCCAAGTCTTTCCTTGCATGACTATTAAATATTGGAGTAGCTTTTTAGAGGGAGTAATATTGGCTTCTCTTCATCACACGGAGTAATAATGAAGGTGCTCTTTGAACATGTGTGGAGTATCTAATATTGGTAGTGATGACTATGGTCCAGCCTAAGAAGATTATTGTGCAAAAGCACCTTCACATAAGTAGATTTCTAGATGATGAAGTAGATCCAACTATGTCTTCCTTAAGTGAGGAGACCCATAAGAGCATCAATTATGGAAGGGAGATATTATTTTCATTAGTGTTTTCTCTTCTTTATCCCTCATTTCAAATTATGAGGGGGTGTTGAAAGTGTAATCCAACTTATAACCAAGTTCAACATTGTATAATGTGATATTGTATAGACCTACATGCAATCATTGTACAAATGCATTTAGTTTATTGTATTATATGATTATGTAATAATTTTGGGCCACAATTAACCTTGTTGTGGTTAATACCACCTTATAACTTGTAATTAAATTAAATCCCTCTTGTTATTTAAGATTAGGATAAGCTTGTTATGTAATTTGGATATTGACATTAGTATAAATACCCCCACCACTCCATCCATTATATTAAAGTGTCGTCATCCTTATCTATGAGTAATATAGCAACTATTTGTGGTGCCTATGTGTGCCCACTATCTATTTATCTCATTTGTATTTTTTTATATTTTATGTATAAAATTTGAATGGACATATTACTTCTGTTCATTTCTAAAAATACGTGTGAATTTCGATTGAATTGATGGAAAACCGGTGTTATTTACAATTATGATTAAAAGGGGTTACAAGAAGATCCCTTTTACAAAAGTGCCTTTGGAGGCCACAAAATGGGGTTTTGAGAGGTGAAAACCCCTCTTCCAATGACAGGGTCAAAAACACCCAAAGATCTTCCAAAATATCCTCAAAAGGAGTGGGCTTATTGCTTGTGTGCCACTATCAATCAAACCTATCCTAAAGACTTGCAAGGCCTACAAAAAGTGGTTAGAATATTTGGGGGCTTTTCTTAATTAGAGCCCTCATGTTCATAAATAAAAAGGCACTGAAATAAAGCTAGTCCATTACAAAAGTAGTAAAAATGATTACAAAACTAGTTTGGACAGTAATACCTTATAGGAGGGTTTTTTGTCTTTCCAATGTCTAAAACTGACCCTTGAAAAGGGTCATAACTTAAGGTGCGATTGTTTGGTCATAGGCTACCTTGCGATCCTGACTATGATATCTTGACAAAATTTGGGTGGTGCAAAATGGTATTTTGTTGCTACTGGAGCTCTTGTCTTCATTGGATCACCTTCATAACCTACAACAAAGAGCAATTTGGGACACAAAAAGGGTGCAAAATGTTTGTGTGTGTGGTGATTGATGGAGATTGATAGCAAAGTAAGTGTTGGAATGTAGTGTAGCCTAGATGGATTTTGGCAAAGTTTGGGTATGCAAATGGTGGATTTTTGGATATGGAGAAAAATATCCTCTTTTTATAGAATTTGGAGAGGTTAAGGGGGGCTGAGGTGTCCCCTAATATGGCATGCCTCATAAGTGCATTTGGGTGAGAGAATCCCTCACCCATATACATGTCATAAATGAGCATGGGGATGTGGAGTGGAGTAAGGGTTAAATCCTAACCGTAGTAGGATTAACCATGGGTTAAGAGTTGACTTGGGTGAGGTGGAAGATGACTCACCCTTACCCCATGCTTTGAAAGCAAAAATTCCTCAAATATAATTTATGGACCTAAATGCATATGGGGATTTGAAATGGAGCAAGGATTAAGTCTAACCAGGGTTTGATTGACCCTAGGTTAGGTATTGACTTTTGGATGATGTGGAGGGTGACTCAACATGCCTCCCATGCTTTGGGACACAAAAGTCTTCAAATGCCATTTAAGGCCCTAAATAATCATGGGAAGATGTGTGGAGCAAGGGTTAAGGTTAACCCTAATTAGGTTGACCATAGGTTTAGCTAGGGTCAAATGGGTGAGGTGGAGGCTAGGCTAGTCAAAGAGTAGACTAGGTGAGGTGGCCATGAATTAGATTGACCATGGGGTGGAGTTTGACTATGAGGTGGCTTTTGACCAAGGTTAGAGATTAACCAAGGTTAGGTTAGAATGATGGTCACATGGGGACCCAAAGTTAAGCGTAGGAAAGGGCTTAAGTGGCCCAAGGGGGCTTATGAATAGTGCATGAATAGTATTTTTGATAAATAAATAGTGTTTTGAGGCTAATATATGCAAATTTTGTGGGTTTTGCAAATTGATCATCCGTGATGATGGGAGAAGTGGCAATGTGCAACTTTTGGGTGTCTACACCAACATACTAGGGGTATGAATAAGACCCTTACAAAAAGATTTATTAACAAACTATTAGGTTATTATATTCTTATATTTAATTTTAATACAAGGAAACAAATTAAGTAATGAGGAATGTAAGGATGCATTCAAAAATATCTAGAAGATGGGGGATTGTTTGGTAGTTTTTTTTACAAGGGCTTCTAGGGGTATTATGACAATATGTGATAAATACAAATGGGATAGATTATTTCTAGAAGTACAAAATAATTTATAATTGGTTTATATTGTAGAAAAGAGGAAACCATCAAAGTTGACATTATAAATGTATATGCTTCAACAATAGCTACTCCTTGTGGAAGATGTGGAAGGACCTCAACATATTTTTATCAAATATAATGATGATTTATAATTTTAATCTATGGATTCATGGTAAAAAATTAACATAGTTCTATCTCCTTTTGAAAATAATGGTGGTGCTTTTAAATGGTCTAAATCAATGTAGGATTTTGCTTCATTTGTCAATTCCAATGGCCTTTGAAATATTGTTCCTTCAAGATTTCAATATACATGGAATAATATGTTAGGAACATACTATTAAACATAATGTCATTCACATAAATACTGTAAAAAAATAGAGATTCATGAAATAACAAAATATCACAATGCAAAAAGTAAATGCAAAATTAAACAATCTCATAACAACACATAATCATAGGCCTCTTCGAGGGGAAACCTCCTTCAATACTTTCATTAATTTGCAAAAATATACATTCGTTCATGGATCCATGTCTTTTAAAGATACACTTCATGCAACCCTAGCCCTAAGCTCAAGAGTTGGCTTACATTTAAAATGCCACTTGATCTAGAATCTTCTACCAAATAGCAGTTACATTATTTATAACAATTACATGAAATGGCCCCACTTGTTTAGGTACCTTACTTTCTACATACCACTACAAAATATTACAAAATAAAATTATAAATGGATCCCCATGTTAGAAGTGGGTCATTACAATAATAAATCGAGAATGACAAAATGGTGTTAGGATGGGATCCTAACATGCTTTCCCTTTCAAAAAAACTTTGTCCTCAAAGTTGTAGATGAGGAAAATGGTGTTGTAGTTTTTGAAGGGATTCCAACGTAGCATATTTTGATTGTAATCCTCACTACTGAACAATAACCTTAATGATAACATGGTTGCAAAGAGTACACGTCTTGCAATCCTCCAAGGGAGGTCCCAGGTTCGAATATCCACCCTACCAAAAAGTTGAATTGTGTACCCAAAATACAATTGATAATGTTGGTGCGGTCAGGTCCGGGCGTGACTCTTGGGTGACTTTGATGGTGTAGAACACCCTTATCATGGTATCTCAAACCAAGGCAGCCCCGTAAGGGGTTTTTTTCTTAAGAAAAAAAAGGTAGATTGAACTTGTACTTGATTGCCTAGTACCTTCTTGAGAGAGGATACATGAAAGATAGGATGAATCTTGGATGTAGATGGTAGGTATAATTTATAGGTAGTGGCACCAATCTACTGTAATACATGATAGGGACCATAATATTTGGTAGCAAGCTTTTGGTACCTATGCAGCTGGAGGCATGACTATTTATATGATTACAAGCAAAGGAAGACCATATTGCTAACTTTAAAATTATGCTTCATATGGTGTTGATTAGCTTCGATTCGAGGCCAATTCCAAATTCAGATTTAGTTGACAGAGGAGTTTGACATGTTAGTGGAGTGTAGTGTCAACAACATGGACTTTGGAGCTACCTAGAATATAGGATGAGGGTGTTGATAGAGGCTAACCATAAACTACTTCAAAATGGGTGACCTTGGTTGTAGTGTGATAAGAAGTGTTATACCACCACTGGCCAAGGGATGCCACTTTTCCCATTGTGTAGGATGATCAAATGCAAAATAATGAAGATAGGTCTCCAAAAATTTATTGATAATCTATGTTTGACCATATGTTTGTGGATGATAAGATGAACTCATTTAGAGTTGAGTTCCCTACAACTTGAAAAATTCTTGCCAAAAATTACTAGTGAGGTCATGATCAAACACAATGGAGGTGGGCATGACATGAAGATAAAATATAGAATCAAGGAAAACTTGGGTAACTATGGAGGTCGAATATCAGAGGGCTGACAGACCCAATCCAAAATACTTGGTCTGAAATGAGATTGCTTTATGCTCCAGGTTTTATGGTAATCTTGACTTTCTCTGTCTTCAAGAGATTAAGATTTTTGAATTTATTCTACAATGTACTTACCCTTTTCTTTGTCCAGGTTGCTTTTTTTATGCCACCAGTCATTCCCCTGGCAGAGGGGGAGCTGTCATTCTTTTTGCAGCTAGGTGGAAAGATAGTTTTGTATCGTGGGGTGTGGACCCCTCCAATCATGCAGTTTGGATTTTACTTGAGGTTGGTGGGCTGTCTTTTGGCATTATTAATGTCTATACCTCCAATGATGCTCAGGAGCATTGTAGCCCCTGGTGGTGGTGTCCTTTTTCTTTACCATCTGTTGTTTGGGTTATGTGCAGAGATTTTAATATGACTAAAAAGCTTGCAGACAATAAAGGACAACTTCCCATGTGATGGGCTACTAGGGAAAGAGAGGCCTGGTACTTCATGAAAAATAAATTAGGTTTCTCAGACCCTAATTCTTATTTTTCTCCTCAATATTTTCCTAAAAATTTGTGGTATATGTGGTTCAATTTCCAAGATGGCCATGCAAAAATTCTAAGAAGGTTGGACAGAGCCATGCTTTCAGATCATGTGTAGCTTTTCTTTCATAGGAGAAATGTTTCAGCTCCATTTGTGGAAATTATTCTTGGTACCACTACTTCTGACCATTCACCCATCATGTTGTAGACACAAAAAATTGACCTACTTTAGTGGGTAATCTTCCCTAATCCCTCTAGGGGACCCCTTATAATTGCTTAGGGCAAGGGCAAGGCTTTCCCCCTGATTTGCTTATTTTTCCTCTCTATGCAAAATCGTGACCGGTCCCTGATGGGGCATGACTTCACATTGTGATATCTCGGTCAGCCTGGATGGGGCGTGATTGTGCATTTTTAGGGTTTGAAACATTAAAATCCTATTTTTTTTAGGTTGGCATGTTTTACGTCGGCCCTCCTTGGTTTTCCCGCTCTTTTTGCCTTCAAAATCGCTATATAAGGAGGTTTTGAATTCACTTTTCACACACAAGTTAACACACACTCACATAATTGACACTTGATGATTTATTGCTCGCATTTGATTTCTTGAAAAGTATTTTTTCGATCTGCATCCTTCTTCTTCTTTTGCAAGCAACTTTGAAGTGTGGAGTTTGATTAATTGTCTGTTGCATTGGATTATTGTTGTTCGCTCTTGGTGGATTGTTGTTGGAGCCCTAAGGAGAGATTGACCATCCGAGAGATCTAAAACCCTTATGTTTTTCTTCTACACTCTCTGCCAGGTGAATTCACTCTTTTGCATGCATATTTGGATTTTTTGAATGACGTGATCGAGCTTCTGCACTTATATTTTATTTTTTGTATAGTTTATGTGAAATTGTGCCTAGCCTGTTACGAGGCACGACTTCACCTTGCATTATCATGACTGCGCATTACGGGGCATGATTTTCCTTGAGCCAAAACTAGGGATAATATGTTGTTCCTATTTTCTTCATTATATCATAGACCGCATCTAAAGCATAGTGGCATATTCTGTTTTGTTGTATTGTATTATGTTTGCTTTTCTCCAAAGGTCAATTTCCATTTAAAGGTTAGCTAAAGGGACCTAGGGTGCTTGACTGGTGTACCTCCAAGTATTATTATACAACAGCCTAAGCAGGCCCCTTAACGCTAATCCCATTTCCAAGTGTTTGTTGAGTTATCTTGTAGGAACAAATATTATTGATAGCATTGGACAAAGGGATAAAAACAAGGATAAATCATTGGATAAGCTAAGTATTTTGATTAATATTTTAGGTTGTTTGTTAAGTGCTTTTATTTCTTTTGTAAAATCATAGATCTAATTTTATAGAAATATATTTAATCAAATTCTAGGTATTTGAAAGATAAACAACATATAGTGTGCAGTCAGGGTTAATTTTGTTTGTGCATTTCTTCTTGAGCCCTTGCTTAAAGGTTTTTGGTTAAAATCTGATGCAAGAGCATCCAGTGACGACCGAAAATAGGGCAAAAGTTGCAGAAGGCGGAGGGTCGCAAAACGCGACATGTCACGAAATCACGACATGTCGCGAAATCGCGACATTGCGCAGCTGGGCGTTGAAGCTGAGGAGGATGTCATGATTTTGCGACATGTCACAAAATTGTGACTATCATAAAATCATGATGCATATCAGCCAAAAGGTGAAGGCAAGGAAATTGTCACGAAATCGCGACGCAGAACAACCAAAAGGAGGAGCGAAGGAAATTATCGCGATTTCGCGATATGTCACGAAATCGCGACCGTCGCAAAATCACGACCAGAAGCAGCCAGGAGGAGAAGCAATTGGTAATGTCGCGATTTCGTGACATGTCACGAAATTGCGATCGAAGAAGAAGAGCAGAGGCGTTCGAAGGAAGATGTCATGATATCGCGACCCAAAGGCGAGAAAGGGCGCAGAAAGGAAAAATGTCGCGAAATCGCGACATGTCACGATATCGTGACCCAAGGGCGAGGAAGGCAGCAATGAAGGAAAAAGTCGTGATATTGTGACATGTCGCGATATCGCAACCAAAAGGGAGAAGAAGCGTAGGAAGGCCAAAACATCGCGATATCGTGACATGTCGCGATATCGCAACATGTCGCGATATCATGACAGGAAAAGAAGACACGGACGGAGGAGATGTCGCGAAATCACGACAGGCGGTATCTTTAGAGACCATTACAGGATGACGTCATTAAGGGACACGTGGCAGCACAAGAACAACACGTGGCATCAAGATGCAATGAAAGTAGGCAAAGACAAAGCGTCGTGCAAAAAATGTAACCGTAAGCGGGAGTCGAACGGCAGTTACAGAGTCAGTTGCAGAATGCAGTTATGGAATCGAACAGTCGTGGCAAAGAGGAATCGAAGGGCCACCAGTGGAAGACAGAGAGTCAGACTAGAGTTATAAAAAGGGCAAGCCGAGCCTTTCACATGGGGGGGGGAAAATACGCAGAGAAACTCGAAAGGTTGAGTTGTAGAGCCGAGGACAGAGATCCGGCTTAGAGGGTACGCGTTTTTCCTTCCAAGTGTGGTGGCGGATCTGAAGATCGCATGTAAAGGAGTGAAGAACCAAGCCTAGCGTTGGTATTTGTTAAGCCTACAGGCTGTTAATGTAAAGCATTTCCAGATTAATAGAATTTTTTTTTTGAAATTATTAGAGTGTGATTTTCCGATCCCCGTCAAGTGGTATCAGAGCTAGTGTTCCTGAGTGCGCAAGCAGATCGCCGACCGTGAGGCAGTTTGCGCCAGGACCTGGTAGAAAAATGCATCCACGAAGAAGCCGTGGCAGTAAGAATGATATAATGACAATAGAAGAGTTCGAGGAGTTGCAGAGCCAATTTAAAGCCCTGCAAGAGGAATGGTTCAGAATCAAATTGCAGGAGGCAGTAACCAGACAGTGTAGAAGTGAAGATCACTTCTCCACCAACCTCGGGTGTCTGATGCAGGAGCATCCAGCGACGGTCGAAAATAGGGTAGAAGTTGTAGGTGGAGGGTCATGAAAACGCGACATGTTGCAAAATCGTGACATGTCGTGAAATCGCGACGTCGCACAGCCGGGTGCTGGAGCTGAGGAGGATGTCACAATTTTGCGACATGTCATGAAATTGTGACCATCGCAAAATCGTGACTTATATCAGCCAGAAGGTGAAGGCAAGGAAATTGTCACGATTTCGTGACATGTCGCAAAATCGCGACCGTCACGAAATCGCGACGCAAAACAGCCGAAAGGAGGAGCGAAGGAAATTGTCACGATTTCACGACATGTTGCGAAATTGCGACCAGAAGCAGCCAGGAGGAGAAGCAATTGGTAATGTCACAATTTCATGACATGTCACAAAATCATGACCGGAGAAGAAGAGCGGAGGCATCCGAAGGAAGATGTCGCGATATCGCGACCCAAAGGCGAGAAAGGGCACAGAAAGGAAAAATGTCGCAAAATCGTGACATGTCGCGATATCGCGACCCAAGGGCGAAGAAGGCAGCAATGAAGGAAAATGTTGCGATATCGCGACCAAAAGGGAGAAGAAGTGTAGGAAGGCCAAAACATCGTGATATCGCGATAGGAAAAGAAGAAGACGTGGAAGAAGGAGACGTCGCGAAATCGCGATAGGCGGTATCTTCAGAGACCGTTACAGGATGACATCATTAAGCGACACGTGGCAGCACAAGAACAACACGTGGCATCAAGATGCAACAAAAGTAGGCAAAGACAAAGCGTCGTGTAGAAAATGTAACCGTAAGCAGGAGTCGAACGACAGTTACAGAGTCAGTTGCAGAATGTAGTTATGGAATCGAACAGTCGTGGCAAAGAGGAATCGAAGGGCCACCAGTGGAAGACAAAGAGTCAGACCGGAGTTATAAAAAGGGCAAGCCGAGCCTTTCACATGGGGGGGGAAAATACGTAGAGAAACTTGAAAGGTTGAGTTGTAGAGCCGAGGACAGAGATCCGGCTTAGAGGGTGCGCATTTTTCCTTCCAAGTGTGGTGGCGAATCTGAAGATCGCACGTAAAGGAGTGAAGAACCAAGCCTAGCACTGGTATTTGTTAAGCCTACGGGCTGTTAATGTAAAGCATTTCCAGATTAATAGAAAAGAAATTTTGAAATTATTAGAGTGTGATTTTTTGATCCCTGTCAAAATCCTAGGTTAGAAAAGCATTCAAAGGAAGAATCATTCTAGGGTTAGCTCTTGTATTCTTGCATTTTTGTATTTCTATATTGTCCTTTATCTTTTATAGCATAGATCTAGAAAGGCCAAATCTAGGTGTTTGTCTTGAATCTCATACATCAAACATTCCTAAAATTCCTATGGACTTGGAGTGAGTCCTTAAAACATTCATGGTGAACCATGTCCCATAGAATCGAGTGTAGAGAACAACACTTTCTCCACGGTTCACACCATAAGGCTTCTCTTCTCTCTTGTGGATCCAGCCTTTTGGGAATTGTAGGTAGTAGGACGGTTTTCTCCCTCTACACATGTTTAATGTGCTGATGAAATCCCTACCTCAGAGACACTACAAGTCACAATTTTTTTTAATTCTTCCTTTCTTCAACACCCTTCCATGGTCTATCATATTCGTAGAGTCTAGAATCTAGTTCCTAGACCTACTAGAGAGTTGGGTTGGATAGAATGGTGGAATAATGCCATTTTTGTACAATTGTCTTGCTCCATACTTTGGGAAAAAAGGTGGAGCAGTTCATAAGACATTCCAATGCTATCTTTCATGATGAGCTTGCAAAATCTTCTCTCAGGCTTGAGGCTTACCCATTTAATCCTAAAATTCAGTCTCATATTTCCCAACTGAGGCATGAACTTAAACTTGATAAATTTTATGAGGCTCAGGGAGCTCGAATTAAAGCCCATCTTCATTGGCTTAAAGTTGGTGATAGGGTCACCAAAGAATTTTTTCAAAGGCTTCACCCTCCCAGGCAAGCTACTCAATTCAAGGCCATTCAAGAAAATGGAATAAGGCTTATCTCTCTTCCTAAGATGATTAATACTTTTTTCAAGCACTATACTAATATTTTTTCCTCTCAAGATTATTCCACTGAGTGGGAGCAAGCACTGGCAACTAGTATGGTAGTTATACCAGTTAATATTTCAGAGTCTCAAAGAGTAGGATGTGATAAACTACTCTCCCTTATAGATCTAGAGGATGCATTGTCTCAAATGGAAAATGACAAAGTGCCAGGTGTGGATGGCTTTCCTTATGAGTTCTACAAGGGTCTTTGGGACTTGGTCCCGATCTACATAAAGTTTATCTGGAGTCTCTTTGAGTAGGCTCTTTGGGAGCAATTATTAACAAGGGCAATATCAAATTCATACCCAAGCAAGGGGACCCATAGTTGATTACTAATTGGAGGCCTATTACTTTGTTGAATTTTAGTTACAATATCATTATCAAAGATTTGGTTCTTCGCCTTAGGCCTCTTCTTCCTTTGATAGTCAGATAAGAGCAAACCGACTTTATTCAAGGAAAGTACATCCTCAATAATGTTTTGGTTGTTTGGGAAGGCATGGAATGGTCCCGGATGTCAAACTAGAATATGCTTTTTATTAAGATTGATTTGGATAAAGATTATGACCATATTGAATGGAGATTCATTCTTGCTATGCTCAAAGCTTTAGGATTCAAGTCAGTTTTCATTCAAACTATTGCTATGCTATTCAGAGATGCTTCGACTATTATTAATATGAAAAATTCACAATTTGAAGTAGTGGGCATTTTTAGGTTTATTCAATAAGGGTGTCCTATTTATACCTCTTTATATGGGCTTGATGCTAAAGCCTTCGACTATCTTTTAGCTACTCAAGCTTCTGCAAGTCTTATTAAAATAATTGCTCTTTCGAATGATCAAGGACAACTTATTAATGGTCACTTTGTTGATGACTCCTTTATTACTATAAGGGAAGAGGAGCAATATTTTTCTAATGCTCTATTTTTTCTGAACATCTTTTGCATAACCTCTAGTTCTAGCATATAATGGAGGAATACCTCCTGCTTCAGACAGTCTCCCTTGCCTATGACATCTTGGCTTCAAGGGTATCACTGGAATTGGATCCCTCATGGAGAAGTTTAAAAGTTTCTTGGTATTCATTTTACATTTCAAGGCTCTCTTGCTCAAATTTGGAATTATATGCTTCAAAGAGTTGAAAAGAAACTTGATTTTTGGCTTACTAAGAAGTTGTCATTAGCAGGTAAATTTCATATTTTCTCTAAAGTTTTAGCTGCCACTCATGTATACTATTCCTCTTGCTGGGTTCCTTCAGAGGCTTTCTATAAGAAGCTTGAGAAATGCCTTTGAAATTTTCTTTGGAATAATTCTTTTGAAATAAAGGGATTTCATAGAGTTACTTGGGATATTTGTTGTCTTCCTAGAGAGTATGGCAAAATGGATCTATTGGACTATAGACGACAAGGTATTGCTCTGTGTGCTAAGTGGGTGGTCACAACTCTGAAGGGAGCTGAAGCTTGGAAAGTTCTAGTTCGACATTTCATTTCCTCTGGTATTCCCTTAAATCGTAGAGCATGCAGAGGGTTGGATTTTTCCTCTCTCATTGTTGCTCCAATTTTTTTTAATATTTATGACTCCTTTATTATTAAAAGTATATGGAAATCCTAGTAAAAACTCACTCCTTGGATCTGTTGGAGAGGATATGGCTTTTGTAAAGGCTTATCCATCAATTCTATGAATATTTGATGGTCCCCCATGTTTCTTCATCAAGGTTCTCCCTTAGCTCGGGTGCAATGGATTCATGCTCAATGATTTTTTAAAAAGGGTATTGTTACAATAGTTGATTTTTTTTCTTGCCAGACTAAGGATTGAATCCCATGGAATGAGTTCAAAAAACCTTTAGGTTTAATGGTGTGGACAAATATACTTATGATGTTGTTATTACTCGCAGCATCCTTGGTGCTTATATTGGAGATGGCATGTTGACACTCCTTTGCTTAATTATAAGGATCATTTGGGGTATAAATGGTTATCTCCTCATATTCCTCTGGTGCCTAATATCAATCAACGTTGGGACTTATTTTCTACAAGGACTAGATGGAATTCTAAATTTTAGAATGTTTGGGCTACTTATGTTGAGCCCAAACAATATTTTTTTATGTGGAGCTTGTTATGTCAAGGCCTTCCCTTGGGGGAACGTTTGAAGCACCTTGGAATTTTTTATTCTAAATGTCCTTTTTGTGGTGTACCCGAGTCTTGTACTCACCTCTTTTAGAATTGTAGAAGATATAGGTAAGCTTGGAAATGGGTTCTTTTCTTTTTTCCTATTTATGCCTGCAAGAGTTTATTGGCCCCAAGCTCTTTTTGGGGACTCTTTACTTTGTATCTCCTATTTTTTGAAGTGTGGCAGGTTTTTAGGATTAGCTCGCTATTTCATATCTGGAAGGCCCATAACATAATTATTTTTAAACAGTATACACCTTCTATCACATTTAATCATGTTGACATATTAGAAGTTTTTAATGTCATGTGGCTATAGATATGTACTCAAGCCAGCAAAGTTACTATGGAGTTGGATCACCTGCAAGTTCTTCTAGCATACTAGGCCAATGCTCCATGTATAGTCAATTAGATCCTCTAGAGTGCTCTTCTTAGGAGTATTTTTGATCCCAATCTCAACATCGACCTCCATCATATGCAAGAAGTGCTCCCATAGATAGGAATTGGTCCCAATCCTCACCAATTAAGAAGCAACCTAATGTTGACATTGCTTGTTCATCTTGCCAGGTTGGATGATGGGATGATGTTCAACCAGTTTCACCTAGGCTAGTTGTTGGTTGGAGCGACATGGGTACTAAAGGCCTTAATCGCGATGTAGAGGGGTGGATTCACATCCCATAATCACTAGTAGTTTATGCAGGGTAACACACCATGGTACATTACTCCATATGATATTCTTTCTTTGATGTAATGATCATCAATGATCATGATTGGTAAACTTGTGTTTTATTGGCAACTTTGTTTCCTAACCCTTGTTAATGAGGGTTAGTTTTATTTCCTAGGGGGTGTGTTAATCCACCCATTTTTTTATTGTAAAGGCTTTTATCTTAATTTAATTTAAATTTGCTTTTTTCATCAAAAAAAAACTTTACCTTTCTATCAAAGATATTCTCCATCTTCTTCAAACTGTTAAGTTTTCCCCTTTACATATTTGGTGAACCTGACGTGAACACGTAATTTTCTTTTAAACCTTTAAACAAGATCATTAAATTTGTTTGTGTGATTAGAGAATCTTAATAATACCTTTAAATTTTTGTTTTGTTTTTGTTGTTAGCATTCTCTTCTATCCTTTTGCTTTTCTAATGGCTCCTGTCCTTAGAAGTCAGTGAAAGCATCTTGAATTTGATTGTGTTCCTCCAGAATATGATCATATTGATAGAGAGGATCCTAACATAGATCCAAAAGAATAAGACAACATGGATACTAAGATGAGTTTTGATCCTTATGAGGGACCTAATGGTAGCTTTGTATTTTCATCATTTGAGCATATTTGGGGCTTTATGAAGGCTAATAGGGACAAAATATTAGGAGGCATGGAGTGAGAAGCTCACCTCGAAAGAGATGAGACTCCTCCACCTCCTCCAATAAGCTCCCCTATGCTTAACCAGGAAAATCCCTTACCTAAATCAATACATCTTGATAAGTTGAACTCAGTTATTGATACTACTACTACCACGAACAATGGAAGAAATATGCAAACTCCTCCATTTAGTAGTGTCACTCAAAAGTGTTTTCAATTTCTTCCTCAATATTCTAATATCAACACTTTTTATTCTGTTCTTCCCAATGTTAGTTTTCCAATTTCACAATGTGCCACATATAACAATAATATCCATACTTACAACCTGAATCAAGCATTGGTTCCTCAACACACATATGGGCATCTATGAACAATGCATAACAATAATCCAAAAGTACAAAGTTTGAAAATATGGTGAAGGAGTTAGTTTCAAAAGTCAAGATGATTCAGAGTTCAAGTTTTACTTACAGTTATAAGGAAATGTGTAATCAGCCATTGGATCCTATTGTTGTTGCTAGACCTTACCCTAAGCATTTTCCTATGCCAGTTTTACCTATTTAGAAGGGAACAAAAGATCCAATAGAGCATCTAAAAATATTTAGAACAACTTGCCATGATCTCATTTATGATGATACATTGTTTCTTAAAACATTTCTTAAGAGTCTTGGTGGTATGGCATTAGAATGGTATTATCGGTTGCCTAATTATTCCTTAAATTTTTTTGAAGAGATAGCAAAATTATTTGTTCAACAATTTGGTGCTTACATTGAGAAAGAAGTGACAATGAAAGATGTGTATAATTTAAAATAAAGTAAATAAGAAAGCTTTTCAGACTTTTTGGCTCGTTGGAGAAGTTTAGTTGGACGTTTGAGATATATTTTACCTCCTAAATATATGCTTGAGATATTTATTGTTAATTTACAAGAACAATTATCTTATGCATTAGAGACTACTACTATTACATCTTTTGATCAAGCAATTGATTTAGCAAGAAAAGTAGAACATGCTCTCATCAGAAGAGGTCAACTCAAAGTTAAGGAAGAGAAACCTACTACACATAAAAATAGACATATAGGAGGTGATAATGGAATGGATAGTAGGCCCGTTAATAATGTTACTAACAACCTAAAAAAGATAGTACTTCAGAAACCTCCAAAAAGTAATTTTACAAGGCTTATTATATCTATGGAATCAACTTTAAAACAACTCTTAGAAGCTACGGCAATTGAGTTACCTCCTATTAGACAACTAGATACTACAACTCATTGGTATAATGCAGGTCAACATTATGTATATCATAGAGTGGAAGGTCATTGGACCAATTCTTGTAAGAAGTTGAAACATGTGGTTTAGGATTTGATTGATGTAGGATGTATTGAATTAAGTAATTCTCAAGTAGTAAATAATCAAGTACATATCCAACAAAATGTGACTACCAATCAAGATATGGGAATACTTAAAGATCCATTGCTAAAATATAATCAACAGATAGCAAATCAGGTGGTTCATTAGAATGAGCCTCCTCCCTATGGCAATATGGTTGGTATGGTTGGGGTAACTACAAGAAGACCAACTCAAACTCAGCATCCTTAGCAAGAACATAATTCTATGTTACAACCCATTTCAATTTTGAAGAACAATTAGAGAAAAGTTTTAGATACAGTGACTCCATCTATTGTATTGAGACCACAACCTAAGGTTTCATTTGATCTCCAAAAGTAGTTGGTTAGTACTCCAAAAAAGATTTCAGTTTTAGAACTCCTTCAAACTTCTCCCAATCATAGATATGCTTTGATGGAATTTTTAAAGCAACAATCAGTTCCTTCAGATATTTCTCCCAATGCTATAGTTGATGTCGTAGGTTCTCTTGGGATACATCATATCTCATTCTTGGATGATGATAAATTTTCCTCAAACCTGCAAGAAGATTATTCACTTTACATCATTGCACTTATTGGGGATACTTTTGTCAAGTGAATTTTGATTGATAATGGTTCTTCCCTCAATTTGTGTACATATCAATTCTTTAAAAATTTGGATTAAAAGAGGAAGATTTGACAAAATCTGATATCGTTATAAAAGCTTTCAACAATGAGTCCCAAAAATCTTGTGGTGTCATATCTCTTCCTCTCAAAGTTGGGCCTAAAATATTGGATATCTTATTTTATGTGGTACATTGTTCTACATCTTTTAATATTCTTCTCAAACATCCTTGGATTCATGCAATGAAGGCCATCCCTTCTACTCTTCATCGATGTCTCAAGTTTGAGTTTAAGAATCAAGTTATCACCATTCCGGACGACCCTCAACCATTTGAATTTTGTTTAAATGTAGAGTGAGCTCGATCTGAGTTCAATCTATGTCACTAAATATCTTCAATGGTTTCTCCATGTTCCTCATATCAAATATCAAAACAATTTTAAAATTTAAAAATAAGTGAGGAAGATATCTTAAATTTTTCATCTCAGGATCATGATAATAAGTTTTTTCAAGAACCTCTTATGGATCTAGCTAAGCTACCACCATCACCAAGAACCATGGGTTTTCCCCATAAGAAAGGTGATGTTGTACACTTTGGCATGTGTGCCTTTGTCTTCGCAGGAACTTCCTTTGAGGACAAGATACATGGTAGCAGCCCATCTCCTGTTGAGCGTTCTTTTGCTCATTGTTACCTTTTTAATGATTACCCACTTCCTAAACAGACCCTATCTAGTATGGTATATGTAGGTAAAGGCTTGGGGCCACAAAAAAGGGTATTCAAGAGCCTTTGGATGTCGAGATCTGGCCTGGGAGATGTGGCATATGTTTCATACCTAGTAAATACCAACCTTTACCATTTGGCAATGATGATCATATTATGACTTACGCCGAATATATGGATTATAAAAATTCAGGAGTGGGTGATGAGGATCATGGTCCCCCTTATTATTATGATGTCTTGTTTTTCAATATGATTGGTTCTATATGTTCTAAAAGTAAACCTTATGTTTTAAAAGATGATCCTACTTTGCTGTTCTATATCGATCTTGCAAAGATAGGAATTACTCATCCTTATGTTAAAAATAATGGTTATTTTCGAGAGTGCATTTTATGGTTGCCAAAGAAAGAGCTATGAAGGAGCCTCTCTATAATTCTAATTATCGAGAAGGCTTACATTTTAGATATTTATTTGACAAAAAAATCCATGGTATACCTGTTCTTTTTTTTAAGAAAGACAACATACTTAGATGTTGTGTTGACTTTCGTTCTGCTTGCTTAAATTAACTAATTAAATTAATTAATAATAAAACATGAAAACAAATAAAAATTGCATTGAATAAATTAATCATATCTTAGCTATGCATTTGCATTTCCATTGCATCCATTTGCTCTCTCATATTGCATTGTTTCTTGTCATCCTTTTGCATTGTTTGCCTGTCATTTAATTCAACTTGCATGCTTTAATGTCATATTTTGCATGATTGCTTGTTCATGACTGCTTGATCATATATATTTTGGGGGATCTTGCAACAATAGCATGTGATGATACCTAGTTAGGTTGTAGCTCACATGCATTGCACTCTCTCTAGGGTTCTGATGCCTAGTAAGATCCCCACCTAAGACTTTCTTCTTCAGTCTTCTTTCTTGCTTCTTCAAATATCTTCCTTAGTCTTGGAAATAGTGAGAGTATATCTTAGATTAAGGGTTATAGTTCGTTAACATTTCCTTGTTGCTTCTCCATTGCTATTTCTTTTTCTTTGTATTCCTTTACTTTTGACAAGGAAATATGTGCATTTTGTTTTCTTCCTTCTTAAGTTATCTTCTCAGAACAATTGCACACACTCACTGTCTTGTTTTCTACTTTAAACCCCTATTGAGGGTAGCACTCACCTAACATATTTTTTATCCTTATATTACACCCCACATGGGATAGCTATACATCCTAGCGAGTATCTTATTGGATATGATCTTCTATCAGGTTATACTCTCTTTTGACTCAGCGGGCTCAACACCCAATTATAGGATAAGCTCCTTGGCCATTTTTAGTAGGCCTCGACATACATCCTAGCTGGTAATCGCTCCACAACAATAAATAAGCGAGCAACTACCCATAGCAGGTCAGAATCCAACACCTATCCCTCTTGGCAAGCACTATACCCATAGCGGGTTTAGTTCCCCTATTTTATGGCATGATTCATAGTATTTAGTCACATTGGTCCCTTGTGACCTACGTTGATTTCAATACTATGTTTTGCCCATCCTTCTCTATTTTAGATGGTTGACCTTTGGATTATCTTCTTCTTTGTATTTCTCTTTCATCTTCTTTCTCTTCTTCTTCTTCCTATTGTTGATTTTCTTTCCTTGTCTTTTTCTCATATTTTATTTCTTTCTTCCATCCATTTTCATCAATGCATATCATATAGCCTTGCATCAAGATAGATTGTATGCATAAAACATCAAATTAAAGAACATCTAAGATAATAATCAAATCACATGCACACATTCACAAAATATAAAAGAGAAAGCAACTATGTATTACTCTATAAAAAGAGAGAGATACAATCGTGTCTGGTTGGTGTACCACACTAGTCCCAATACACTTAATCAATCCCTAGGGGTGCATACCACAATCAAAATTGGCATGTCATATTGATCCCTAGCCTATCTCTAAGAGCCTATCTCTTTTGCTCTGCTCAAAGGAGGAGGTGGTCTAGGTAGCCGCATACCCATGGACGGTGATGTCAAGAATATCCATGACCAAGACTGTGACCTAATAGATGATTGGAGGGACAGAGGGAGTGTCAATCTCTACCCCGCTGGTACCACATGGTAGTACATGGTCTCATAAAAGGTAGCCCATTGAATGGCCACCTCCAACCTCTCCCCTACCCTCTATAGCTCTTCCTATAGAAGGTAAACTTTGTTGCTAGCCTGGCTGCACCCAACAACAACCATCCCCTCTACTCGAGCCCTCTAGCACTCTATACCTAGATAGCTCACCTCTCCTCAAAGATGATCAACCTCTACTTGAGCTGCATCCATCTCCCTCTTTGTAGTGCTCAGTGAACCTCATAGTCCATTGATCCTCTTGGACCTATCCTCCTAGAGCAGGTCCACCTGCATTTGCAGAACCACCACTTGTGCCCGTAGTACCTCTACCTTCTCCCTCGTATCTCCTTATCTTGGAGCCTGATCTTGGATAGATACTACTGATGTGGAGGCCTCTTTCGATCCTCCACTTGACAATGTCTTGGCCTCTATGGGGGCAAAGTAGGATGCCCATATATCCCTAGTCCTGGTAGCATTGGTGTCCTCCATCACCAACTTAATCCTGATTCGAGCTTGCCTTTGTCTCAGGGCTACTAGTCCTTGTTGAGCCCTATTTGTGGCCCTGTCAAAAAACACTTATTGCATGCCTGGGCCCATCACTTGGTTCTTCTGTATCAAAATTGGTAGGGATACCCTACGAGGCATGACTCCTCTATACCACCGCTAGTAGTTGAAGGCCACTATCATGTTGTCCACCCTGGGATCTACGTAAGGAGGATCGTCTAGGTCCTCCTCGGTCCACCTAGTCAGGTCGGGTCCACCTCCTACCCCTACTGGGTCCCGATAAACTCTTCGGTACCAGTGATCCCTCATGTTTGGGATGCCCTACAAGATCCTAAACTACCTCAAGACTCGATCAAATTAGAAGATCTTTGGCTCCCCCTTCTTTGTTTTCAACAACCTGATCCTCTTAATCCTTATCAGCTCTATCCTGTCCTTAGTCCATCCTAGGTGTAGATGCCAGGGCTGCCATACTATCTTGAACTCCCTTAGCTCATCTACTATCTACCTTGCTAGTGGCAGATATTCGATGTAGGTCCTTGTGGCCTACTCTAGGGATATGGACCATTTGTATTTTGTTGGTCACTTTGAACTGGGTAATGGACCTAGCGGTGCATTCGATCTCTGCGTCGCTATGTGCTCCCAACTTTGTACCTAGAGGAAATTTATACACACTATCTGTGTATGCCGTTTGTACATGATGTTGTACAACATCCTGTACAAATGGGCCAACACATATGGATCCCATGTGCATGTCTGCCACTACACCCACCATAAACTATTTTAGATATCATTTGCTAGTGTGGCACTTCATCATACCCGCAACCACCCTGTAGAGCATGATTGTCAATGGATCTTCCCCATACCACCCCACCAGGTAATCTACTACTATGGTTCTCTCCCGCACCTGGTGGGTCTAGCCCCTCAAAAATCATTGCAAGATCATTGGTCTCCCTCACACTCTATAAAATGATCTCCCCCTGATGGGGATGTGCAAGATGCACCACAAATCCTCCAATGTGATGGTCATCTCTCTCGTGGGTAACCAAAAGGTAGATGACTTTGGGTACCACCTATCTGCTAGTGCTATTAGTAGAACCCTATCTACCTCCACTCGAGGTAGTCTAGCCAAGTGGTCTAGTCCCACCGTTGCTAAAGTATCCCTCTTTGCCTATCTGAGTGCCTCTAGATCCACCTCTAGGGAGCCTGCTCTCCAATTGTGGCTCTCAAGTACCCTATGCTACAATAACAACAAAATAATTTTTTTTCCATTAATAAATTTAATTAAAAACTTAACACATTAAAATTAATTAATTAATTTAAAATCAATCAAAATTCATGGCACAATAAAATTCCACATCTTTAAAGTTATTTGCTTGCATCCTTTTCCCTTCTTCCTTTCATTTTCTTTTTTCTTTTTATTTTTCCCATTTTTTTTCCTTTTTCAGCGAAATCGTGCCCGCTAGGCACGTTTTCTTGAAATTGCGCCTGGTCAATTTTCACCAAGTGCAATTTCTCTACTACTGCCTGAGGCGAAATCATGGCCAAGCCGCGAGATCATGCCCAGGTCATATGCGGTAAAACCATCGATTTTGGTAGAAAACTGCTAAAAAAATACATGAAAATTTTAAAAAATTGAAATGCAAGAAGTGGTTTTCGACCCTACATGTGCCCGCTCTGCTTCCATGTTGGCTTTGCCCCTCATGATTGCTGAATAGTGTATCAGTAGTGCCATCTCCTCAATTTATCCAAAGCTCCTTTCTTCTCCCTTGCACGATTAAAATGAATTCGGTTTTTGCCCCCTTTTCATTTTAAACCCTATTTTCACACCTTTTTCTCCTTTTATTCTTTTTCTTGCTTCTTCTTATGAGTCTACCTTTTTGAGTTTTTATGAGGAATGTGTTCCTCATAAAACTCGAGGGAGCACCCTGGCCTTAGAGGTATTAATGTCCCTAATGCATCGATTTGCATGCAAAGTATGAAAGTGTTCAGAATCACTTTCTTGCACCATTCCTTTATTCTAAACCAACCACCCCATTTTTTCTTGTTGTCTTTTGTTCGCGAGTGTTTACATATTTTCTTTGACACATTTATTAGGCCATAAATTCGTCAAAGGGGGGATAAAATGTAGACACAAAACATTGATCCAATTTAGTGGGAAATCTTCCCTGACCCCTTTAGGGGACCCTTTAGACTTGCCTAGGGCAAGGGCAAGGCTTTTACCCCTTGTTTTGCTTGTTTTCCCTCTCTATGCGAAATCATGCCTGGTCCTTGATGGGGTGCGACTTCGCATTGTGATATCGTGATCGACCTAGATGGGGTGCTATTTTACCTTTTTAGGGTTTGACACATTAAAATCCTAATTTTTTAGGGTTGGCATGTTTTACGTCAACCCTCCTTGGTTTTCTCGCTCCACTATATAAGGAGGGTTTGAATTTTATTTTCATACACAAGTTAACACACACTCACGTAATCGGCACTTGATGATTTATTGCTTGCATTTAATTTCTCGTAAAGTATTTTTTTCGGTCTACATCCTTCTTCTTCTTCTTTAGCAAGCAACTTTGAAGTGTGTTGTTTGATTGATTGTCTGCTGCATTGGACTATTATTGTTCGCTCTTGGTGGATTATTGTTTGGAGCCCTAAGGAGATATTGAACATCTAGGAGATCTAAAATCCTTCTGTTTTGCTTTTGCACTCTCTACCAAGTGAATTCGCTCTTCTGCATGCATATTTGGATTTTTTGAATGACATGATCAAGCTTTTGCACTTATCTTTTATTTTTTGCATAGTTTATGCGAAATCACGCCTGGCCTGCTGCGGGGCATGACTTCACCTTGCGTTATCATGACTGCTAATTACGAGGTGCGATTTTGCCTAAGCCAAAATTGGGGGTAATTTGTTGTTCTTATTTTCTTCATTATATCATAGACTGCGTCTAGAGAATAGTGGCATATTTTGCTCTATGGTTTCTACATTTTGTTCTACTATATTGTATTATGCTTGATTTTCTCCAAAGATAAATTTCCACTTTTAATAATCAAAGGTCATCTAAAATGACCTAGGGGGCTTGACTACTATACCTCCAAGTATTGTTATACAATGACCTAAGTAGACCCCCTAATGCTTATCCCATTTTCAAGTGTTTGTTGAGTGCTTTTATTTTTATTGTAAACCCTAGATCTGATTTTATAGAAATTTATAATTAAGTTCTAGGTATTTGAAAGATAAACAACATATAATGTGCACTTAGGGTTAATTATGTTTGTGCATTTATTAAAGGTTTTCTATTTAAAACCCTAGGTTAGAAAAACATTCAAAGGAAGAATCATTCTAGGGTTAGCTCTTGTATTCCTGCATTTTTGTATTTTTGCATTATCCTTTATATTTTATAGCATAGATCTAGAAAGGCCAACTCTAGGTGTTTGTCTTGAATCTCATATATCAAACATTCCTAAAATTCCTGTGGAATTGGAGCGAGTCCTTAAACTGTTCCTGGTGAACCCTTACCCCTAGCAATGACTGTAGAGAACAACACAACCCATGTGGTTCACACCATACGACTTCTCTTCTCTCTAGTGGATCCAACCTTTTGGGAATTGTATGCGATAGGGCGGTTTTCCCCCTCTACACATGTTTAATGTGTTGATAATATACCTGCCTCAGAGACACTACAAGTCATAATTTCTTTTTCAATTCTTCCTTTATTTAGCACCCTTCCATGGTCTATCATATTCACAGAGTCTGGAATCTAGTTCCTAGACCTACTGGAGAGTTGGATTGGATAGAATGGTGGAATGATGCCATTTTTTTTACAACTGTCTTGTTTTGTACTTTGGGAAAAAAGGTGGTGCAGTTCAGAATATATTCCAATGCTGTCCTTTATGATGAGCTTACCAAATCTTCTCTCAAGCTTGATGCTTGCCTGTTTAATCCTAAACTTCAGTCTCATATTACCTAGCTGAGGCATGAACTTAAACTTGCTAAACTTTATGAGGCTTGAGGAGCTTGAATTAAAGCCCATATTCATTGGTTTAAAGTTGGTGATAGGTCACTAAAGAATTTTTTCAAAGGCTTCACCCTCCAAGTAAAGCTACTCAATTGAAGGCCATTCAAGACAATGGAATAAGGCTTATATCTCTTCCTGAGATGATTTATAATTTTGTTAAGCACTATACTAATGTTTTTGTTGCTCAAGTTTATTCCCTTGAGTGGGAGAAAGCACTGGAAGCTTGTATGGTAGTTGTACCAGTTAAGGTTTTAGAGTCTCAAAGAGCAGGGTGTGATAAACTACTCTCCCTTATATATCTAGAGGATGCATTGTCTCAAATAGAAAATGATAAAGTGCTAGGTGTGGATGGCTTTCCTATGAGTTCTACAAGGATCTTTGGAACTTGGTTGGACCTGATTTGCATAAATTTTATCTAGAGGCTCTTTGAGTAGGCTCTTTGGGAGCAATTATTAACAGGGATAATATCAAATTCATACCCAAGCAAGGGGACCCAAAGTTGATCACTAATTAGAGGCCTATTACTTTGTTGAATGTTAGTTACAAGATCATTGTCAAATATTTGGTTCTTCGTCTTAGGCCTCTTCTTCCTTTGATAGTTAGATAAGAGGAAATTGGCTTTATTAAAAGAAGGTACATCCTCGATAATATTTTGGCTATCTGAAAGAGCATAGAATGGGCCTGGATGTCAAACCATAACATGCTTTTTATTAAGATTGATTTGGATAAATATTATGACCGCATTGAATGGAGATTCATTCTTGCTATGCTCAAAGCTTTAGGATTCAAGCCAATTTCATTTAGACTATTGCTATGTTATTCAGAGATGCTTCGACTATTCTCAATATGAACAATTCATAATTTGAAGTAGTGGGCCTTTTTAGGTTTGTTCGACAAGGGTGTCCTATTTCTCCCTCTTTATATGTGCTTTTTGCTGAAGCCTTCGACTATATTTTAGCTACTCAATCTTCTGCAGGTCTTATTAAAGGAATTGCTCTTTCGAATGATCAGGGATAACTTATTAATGACCACTTTTTTAATGATTCATTTCTTACTATAAGGGAAGAGGAGCAATATGTTTGCTCTGTTTTATTTTAACACCTTTTTCATAGCCTCTAGTCCTAGCATACAATGGAGAAAGACCTCCTGCTTCAGACAGTCTCCCTTGCTTATGCCACCTTGGCTTCAAGGGTACCATTGGAATTGGATCTCTCCTAGAGAAGTTTTTAAGTTTCTTGGTATTTATTTTGCCTTTCAAGGCTCTCTTGCTTAGCTTTTGAATTATATGCTTCAAAGAGTTGAAAAGAAACTTGATTTTTAGCTTACTAAGAAGCTGTCATTAGCAGGTAAATTTCATATTTGCTTTAAATTTTTAGCTGCCAGTCATGTATACTATTCCTCTTGCTGGGTTCCTTCACAAGCTTGCTATAAGAAGCTTGAGAAATGCCTTTGATATTTTCTTTGGAATAATTCTTTTGAAACAAAGGGATTCCATAGAGTTTCCTAGGATATTTGCTATCTTCCCAGAGAATCTGGCGAAATGGGTCTACTGGACTATAGACGGTAAGGTATTTCTCTATGTGCTAAGTGAGTAGTCACAACTCTGAGGGGAGTTAAAGCTTGAAAAGTTTTGGTTTGACATTTCATTTCCTCTGGTCTTCCCTTAAATCATAGAGCATGAAGATGATTGGATTTTTCCTCTCTTCTTGTTTCTCCAATTTTTGTTAAGATTTATGACTCCTTTGTTATTAAAAGTATATGGAAATCCTAGCAACACCTCACTCCTTGGATATGCTAGAGAGGATATGGCTTTCGTAAAGGCTTATCCATCAATTCTATGAATGTTTAGTGGTACCCCATGTTTCTTCATCAAGGTTCTCCCTTAGCTTGGGTGCAATGGATTCATGCTCAATGATTTTTCAAAAAGGATATTGTTACAATAACTGATTTCTTTTCTTGCCAAACTAGGGATTGGATCCCATGGAATGAGTTCAAATGCACCTTTAGGTTGAATGGTGTGGATAAAGATATTTATGATGTTATTACTCTCACCCCTTTTCTATGTTGCACAAGATTGGTGTGTGCTCACAACGTTCTTGGTGGTCAGATTGGAGATGGCATGTTGACACTCCTTTGCTTAATTATAAGGCTTGTTTGGGGTATAGATATTTATCTCCTCATATTACTCTAGTGCCTAAGCTCATCAGTGTTGGGACTTATTTTCTACAAGGACTATATGGAATTCTAGATTTCAAAATATTTGGGCTACTTATGTTGAGCCCAAGCAATATTTTTTTGCGTGGAGCTTTCTATGTCAAGGCCTTCCCTTAGGGGAACGTTTGAAGCACCTTGGAATTTTTGATCCTAAATGTCCTTTTTATGGTGTACCCGAGTCTTGTACTCACCTCTTTTGGAATTGCAAAAGATCTAGGTAAGCTTGGGAATGGGTTCTTTCATTTTTTTCCCATTTACACCTGCAAGAGTTTCTTGGCCCCAAGATCTTCTTAGGGACTCTTTACATTGTCTCTCCTATTTTTTGAAGTGTGGCAGGTTTTTAGGATTAGCCTGCTCTTTCATATTTGGAAGGCCCGTAACATAATTGTTTTTAAATAATATACACCTTCTATCACATTTACTCATGCTGACAAATTAGAAGTTTTTAATGACATGTGGCTACAAATATGTACTCAAGTTAGCAAAGTTGTTATAGAGTTGGATCACCTGCAAGTTCTTCTGGCATACTAGGACAATGCTTCGTGTATAGTCAATCAGATGCCCCTAGAGTGCTCTTATTAGGAGTATTTTTATCCCACTCTCACCGTTGGTCTTTGTCATATGCAAGAAGTGCTCCTGTAGATAGGTACTGGTCCCAACCCTCATCAGTCAGGAAGTGATCTAATATTGACATTTCTTGTTCATCCCGCCAGGTTGGGGGCGGAATGGTGTTCAACAAGTTTCTCCTAGGCCAATTGTTGGTTGGAGTGATACGGGTACTAAAGGCATTAATCATAATGTGGAGGGGTGGATTCCCATCCCATAATCACTAGCAATTTATGTAGGACAACACGCTAGGGCACATTACTCCATATGATATGCTTTCTTGGATGTAATGATCATGATTGGTAAATTTGTGTTTTATTTGCAGCTTTATTTCCTAACCCTTGATAATAAGGGTTAGTTTGATTCCCCATGGGGTGTGTTAATCCACCCATTTTTTTATTGTGAAGGCTTTTGTCTTAATTTAATGTAAATTTGCTTTTTTCATCAAAAAAAAAACTTTGCCTTTCTATCAAAGATATTCTCCATCTTCTTCAAACTGTTGAGTTTCCAAAAATTAACTCCTTTTATACCAAATGTATTCCGAAATTTAAACTCTATCAAGATAAAATTCAACACCAGGAATGGCTAAAATATTTATTGCTCCACTGCTATATTTATAAATATCTTATTTGTAACAACCTCACAATTTCTTTAAACTTTTTTTTAGGGTTCTTATTCATTCACCTAATATTCCAAAATATTATTTTCATTATTATTTTAACTCAAAATTACTATTAACCATGTGAGGAGCTAGATTTCAAGTGTTTCAAATGGAAGAGAGTAGCTTCCAGTGGTTTTATATTAAAAATATAAATTACAATTATATTTATAAATATTTTTAAACATCATAATTGTCAATAAATAATAAGATTTTATAGAATTGGATTAACTTATAATAGGATGAGCAAATTTGTTGACTATAAATATACCCTTCTTCAAGAGAGAATACAAGTTATTGTTAAAAAAATTAAATTATAAAAATTAGTAGTGAAAATTAAATGGCATTAACTCAATTTGTTATATTCATCAACTTCTAAGGAAAGACCATGGTTTGAATCTTGCCAAATAATGCATGCACAAATGCTAAGTTTGCTATAATAGTACCACATGTTCATGACGTAATTTAGGTGGAACCCATTTCAATCCCATATAACCAATTTAAAACTCCTATTTTTTAAATAGGTTATATGTGGCTTCTATTGAAAAACTCCTATTTTTTTAATAGGTTATATGTAGCTTTTATTGGGGGCCACTCCCATCAAAATACCAAAAATATTACACTTGTTGTAGCATACCTTTTTATCATGGTTTTTTCATTTCTTTCTTCTCTTAAATATATTCTTCAACTTCCTCGAAGTGTTATGTTTCCATAGTCAGCTCCTTGACACCATTTTTATTAAGATATAAAATCTACCTTGTCTAGTTGTCTTTTAAAATTTGAATTTCATTAGATGAAGATCAACACCATAATTGAAGATAAATAATACCCCGATAAAAAAAATCTAGAAAATTAGTAAGTGTAGAATCAAAAGGAAAAAGAGAGAAGAAGAACACATTACACAAGAATTTGTCCTAGGAAACTCTTATTGTATAAACTTGACCATCTCCAATACAATAATATCCTTTTGCTTGCTTTTTGCTTACAATTACATTTCTTGCAAATTCATTACCAAACCCTCATGTAATTTTTGTTTTATATACCAACAACACAATGAGTTTTACAATACCATAGGTACAAAACCATGGTCAGACATTACATTAACCCAAAAATGTCCATATGGATCTAAAAATAGCTTAAACCCTCAAAAAATTTCCTGAGGGGCTAATGTCCCCATACCCCTGCTCAGGGCCTAGCCCGACCCCGAACCTCGACAAGGATAGAGGTAGAGTGTAAAGTCCTTTCAAAGTTAACCCCACTTGAATAACATGGAAAATATTCAACACAAGTCCAACATTATCCCACTTGTTGAATACTTTTCGTAGGGGTTAAAAATTACCATTGTCATTTGTCAAGGGCAATCATGCCCATAGATCTTCTACACCAAGAAACTTTCTAAGAAACAACAACCTTTGTTAAAAAATCATTAGTATTCTTCTATGTATCAACTTTATCCAACATCACCTGATTCTCTTCAACCATATCTCTCACAAAATGGTACTTGATATCAATATATTTTGATCAATCATGAAAACTAGGATTGTTTGCCAAAAATATTACACTATGACTAACATTAACAATTCTCACAACCTTATACTTAGTGCTAATTATTGAACACAATCTCTGTAGCCACACTTCTTCTTTATAGGTATGAGTTACTGCAATGTACTCTACTTATGTAGTGGATAAAGCAACAACTGGTTGTTTTTTACTCATGCAACTTACTGCCCCTCCAAACAACCTGAACACATAAGAACTTGTGGATCTTCTCTTGTCAAGATCTCCAACCTAGTCAGCATCCACAAATCCTTGTAGATTTACAATATCATTATCTCTAGATTTTCCTTCATAACATATAGCATAATCTATAGTTCCATGCAAGTATCTAAAGATCCTCTTCACAATAGTCCAATGTTCCTTTCCTAGATTGGACATATATCTGCTAACTACTCCCACTGCATGTACAATATCAGGTCTAGTATAGACCATTGCATACATTATACTACTCATAACACTAGCATAAGGAACATTATGCATTTCTTCAATTTCCTCATCTGTATTAGGACACTGTTCAATAGATAACGTTTGACCAACCAGATATAGAGTACATATTGTTTTACAATCATGCATCTTAAACCTTTGTAGTATCAAATCAACATATTTTCTTTGATTTAACCACAACTTTCTATTTGCATGATCCCTTATTATTTACATACCCAAAATAAATTTTGCAACATCCAAATCCTTCATATCAAATTTAGAAGATAACTAAGATTTTAGTAATTGTATTATCTCCTTATTGTTACCAATTAACAACATGTCATCCACATACAATACAATGATAACAAAAATTTCACCTTTCTCTCTGAAATATACACATGGATCTGTTTTGTTTTTTCCAAGCCCAAGTGTCAAAACAAACCTGTCAAATTTTTGGTTCCACATCCTTGGAGACTGATTCAACTTGTAAAGAACTTATTCATATTGCATACCAAGTCCTCCTTACATTTTAACCTAAAGAATTTTGGTTGTGATATATATATCTTCATTAAGTTCTCCATGTCGAAAATCTATCTTTACATCCATCTATTCTATTTCAAAATCAAAAGCAACAGAAATAGCCAACAAAACTCTAATTGATGTTAGTTTAGCCACAAGAGAAAAAATCTCACCAAAGTCAATTCCCTCAACTTGAGAAAATCCTTTTGATACCAAGCGAGTTTTGTACTTCTCCAACTTTCCTTCTACATTGTACTTTTCTTGAATAACCACTTACAAACAACAAGCTTTTTTCCAAGGGGTAATTTCACCAAGTCCCAAGTCTTATTTTTATCTAGGGATTTCATTTCTTCTTCCATAGCCCTTTTCCAAAACTTATTATCACTTGACTAAAGTGCCTCCTTTACAGTCTTGGGTTCTTCATCAGTAACTGATAAATTAAATGCAAAACAAAAATTTGAAAGGCTATACCTTTATGGGAGTCTTCTCACCTGATATGATCTCAAAATTGGAGTCCCAGATTTTGCATATCTAGCTTCCTCCTCACCTTCTTTCTTTGAATATTCCTCTTTAGAATATCTCTATAATTCATATTCTTCTATAGAATTAGGTTGTACCACATGTTCTTCCTCCTATTCCAATATTTTTTTTGGTAGGTAAAGTAAATTTTATTTACTTACGGGTTGAAGGGACCCGCCCCTATTTACAAGAAGATCATCTGCATTTGAAATGCAGGCCAAAAATACCAATTTACAATAGTTCATCTACATTTGTAATGCAGGGCAAAAACACCAGCACCACAGTCAAAAACCAATAAAAACTAACAGTCGAGCTAAACCAAAACAAACTAACCGATGGTGTCGAAGAGACACCTTTTAGGTGGTTAGAACCATCGATAAAATTTGGCCACCGATGATTGGCCTTTGTGAACATTATAACATCGTTAGAGAAGAGGCACCCTCATGCTTCGACAGAGCTAAGTGTTTGATCTTTTGTCATTATCCAGGTTGACTTTCTCGATGACTTCCGTGGGAAAGTTGTCTTCCCAAATGGTGAGGGAGCTCTCTTTGATTGCTTTGTTTGCCAAGGTGTCGACCACTTGATTGGCTTCCCTGAACACATGCTTGATCTGGGATTGCTTGTTATTGCAAAGGCCTAGCTGGAATTCCTGGATAATGTTCTCTATATTTTTTTCACCCTTGCTATTTATTTGAATGAGTTTGACAATGATCTCCGAGTCCCCTTCGTAGATGACAGGGGCTACCAAGTTTTTGGAAATGTCAACACATCTCCAGAGGGCCCTGGCTTCCATGAAGTTGTTGGTCTAGGACCCTATATTTTCAACAAAGGCCTTAAGGATTTTGCCACTATGATCTCTGAAGACCCCTCCTACTCCTGCTTTGCCTGGGTTCCCTTTCGAGGCACCATCGAAGTTAGCCTTGAGCCAACCTTGGGGGAGAGGGACCCAAGTGACCTGAGATCTATATTTTTTGGGTTTTTGAGACTTACTATGATCCTAGGGAATCTTGAGGGTGGAAGAGAGCAATTCTTCAATCCTTTCCTGACAAGGGATGAGTCCTGAATTTTTGGTGGTGTAAGCAAAGGCTCTGGAAGCTACAACTTCACGGGTTCTGGGGCCTTTGTTGAAAACTCGCTTGTTGCGCTCCAACTAGAGCTGCCATAAGATGTGATGGATGAGGACTTCCCATAAAAATATTAGCCTGGGATTCTTGAAGGGCTTAGGCCATTGAAAAATGAACTCTTTGACAGAGTTTGGCTAGGTCCATCTAACTTAAACGCTTTAGATGGCTAGGGAGAAAAAACTTATGGAGTAGGGGCAATCCATCAAGATGTGATGAATAGATTCCCATACCTAGAGGTATAGGAAACATCTATTCGACACCATGATCCCTCGTCGCATGAGATTGTCCCTAGTAAGGATTTTGTTGTGGATGGACGTCCAACAGAAGTGCATGATTTTGGGAATGAGGGATTTGATCCACACCTTGTTAGTGACCACCTTCTCGCAGCTGGGGGTGCCTTGGGAACCCATATTCTCAATAAGTTGGGTCACGGTCTTGACAGAGAAATTCTCATCATTGGTGCCTTTCCAACACTACTCATCTCTCCTGTTGACACGGGGGAGGAAAGTTGATCGTTGGATCTCCTGAATCCCTTTCACGACTTCCTTGATGGGTTTATTTCTTATTATAAAAATGATCTTCTTCCACTCCTGGGCTTTCGGGCTGGATGAAATGAAGTCTGCAACCCTGAGCCTGAATCTACTGTCAGTCAAATGCCTGGTAGGGATCAAAACTAGATTGCTGATGAGGGAGGAATTCTCGACCCATGTATCTTCCCAGAAGTTGATGTTGGCCCCATTTCCTAGCTTCCAGGAAGACCCTTCGAGGATGATGTTCTGGATATGAGTGATGGATTTCCAGAAATAGGACAGTTGTGCGGGGGAGGCACTTGGAGGAAGGCCTGGTGCTGAAGGTACTTTATTTTCATGATGTTTACCCATTCAATATTGACCTTAGTCAGTACTCTCCAAGCTTGCTTATCTAGGAGAGCTAGGTTGGCAACTGATATTCAGCATAGACCAAGACCTCCATGATCTTTTGGGGAGCAAACTTTATCCCAAGCTACTAGGTGGAGCTTTCTTGAGGCCTCCGATCCAGACCAAAGGAACTGCTTTTGAATTTTTTCAATGGCTTCTCCCACTAAGGCCGAGATTTTGAACACAGACATGAAATATGTGGGGATGCTCTGCAAGACATATTTGACCAAAGTTGCCTTCCCTGCACTGGTGAGAAGGGCCCCTTTCCACCCAGCTAACTTGTTACGGATATTGTCCACCATGTTTGTCCACATGGTTGGTCGGGCCCTACCATGGAACATGGGGAGCTCGAGGTAAGTGGTCGAGAACTCAGAAATAGAACATCCCAAGATTTTGGTGATCTTGCACTATCTTTTGGCTGGGGTATGGATGAAGAACAACTTGCTTTTAGTGTAATTGATTTTTTGGCCAGCAGCTTTCTCAAAGTAGTTGAGAATATCCTTGATCACCTTGGAATTTGCTATCGAAGCCTTAGTAGCCATCAATGTGTCATCTACAAATTGTTGGTGAGTGGTGGGGGGAAGCCCAAATGCTGCCTTGATCCTATAAAGCTGACTGCAGGAGTAGGCCTCCTTGATAGTTCTCCCCAAACTCTCTGCCAGGATGATGAACAGAATGGGGGATAGAGGGTCACCCTGCCTTAGGCCCCGAGAACTCGGGAAGTAACCCACAACAGAACCATTTACCATGAAAAAGAACTAAGAAGAGGAAATGTAGTTATAGATCAGGTTTATCTAGGACTCATGAAACCCAAAATTGAGAAGGATTTGGCTGAGGAAATCCCTGTTGACTCTATCAAAGGCCTTGTTCATGTCCAGCTTGAGGAAGAAAGCAGTCATGTATCGAAACCTGGGCTGAATAGATCAATTCATGGATAGTGATGACCCCATCGATAATATTGCATCCTTTGACTGTTCTCCCCTGACATGGGTCAATGATGGACAAAAGAATGTTGTATAGCCTGGATGCCAGCGCTTTGGTGAGAATTTTGTAAATGATATTGCATAGGCTGATGGGCCGATAATCAGAGAGGGATGGAGAATTTGCCCCTTTGGGTATGAGATCCAAGAAGGTGGAATTCACATCTCTGGAAATGGACTTGGAGATTTGCATTTCCCTAATGGTGTTAGGAAGATCCTGCCCCACAATGTCCCAAAAGGTCTAGAAAAACCTAGGTGAGAACCCGTCTGGCCTAGGGGCTTTGTCGGGCTTCATGGAAAAGAGGGCCTAGTGAACTTCATCTTGGGAGATGGGGTTGAGGAGAAAATCATTTGATTCCTGGGAGATGATGGTGGGGATGATGGAGGGATTCCATGGCCTCGGGGCTTAGGGCAGGATGGAACCTAGGAGGCTTCTAAAATGATTGATGGCTTCTTCTATGATTGCATGGATATCTAAAATGGTTGCCCCATCCTGCAAGACAAGGATTTTGATCTTATTGGCACTCCTATGCCTCAAGGTTGATATGTGGAATAACTTGGTATTGGCATCACCTTCCTTGAGCCAAAGATGTCTTGAATTATAGCACTAGAAAGTTTCCTCCTTGGTGAGGATGTTGTGGTACTCAGAAAACAAGGTGCTCTCCTCATCCCTAATACTATCACTGCCTTCACATTTCTGAAAGGACTCCTCAATCTAGCTGATTCAGGATTTGACCTGCTGTTTATCTTCAAAGATGTTCCCAAAGGTTTCCTTATTCTACTTTTTCAAGTTCCCTTTAATGAACCTAAGTTTCTGGGTTACCTGGTTAATAGCAGACACCAAGAATTTTTGACTCCACCATGATTGTATCAAGCCCTTGAGATCCTTGTGGTGAATCCACATTGCTTCAAACCTGAAAGGGGTCTTGAAATGCGGTCTAGAATCTGATTCCAGGAAGAGGGGACTGTGATCAAAGCCTATATTTGGGAGGGCTCACAAACTGGCATCCCCAAAGCAGCGGAGGGATTCCTAGGAAAGCAAAAATTTATCTAGGTGCTCTTGGATCAGATTGGTGCCCTTACTTCTGTTTCTCCAAGTGAAGAGGGACCCCTAAAGCTGGAAATCCATGATATGAAACCCGAATGCAGTCACATCAACAGAAAATAATGCAGGACAAATAATTAAAAAACCTTTATTAATTTGAAGCATTCAACCTTACAACTTATTCAAATCACATAATATATAGAAAGGGAATAGGAGGAAAGTCGGCAAAGGAGAGATAAGGGGAAATAGGAGATAAGGAGGGAGAAGATAGGGGAAAGAAAGACGCGGAGGGATAAGGAGGTTGGAGGGATAAGGGAAAGGGAGGAATTAACGGAGGGATAAGGAGGAGGGAAAATAGGAGATTAGGGGAGACAAAATAGGAGATAGACTGCCGACAAATTCAAAAACAAATTCTGTCGACAAATGTAGGGAGATTTCACACTGAAGCTTAGAAAAGAGATTTTTCTAAGCCAGTTTCGAAACAACCCTATTCACACTTGTAACATTCTCCCCCTTAAAGTTGAGAGGACTGACTACACAGTCTCTCAGCTTTACAAATTGAGCTTTTGTCATCGCCTTGGTGAAGATGTCAACGACGTTCTCCAAAGTGTGACAGTATTGAAGCTCAACAATTTCATGTTCCACCATATCTCTGATGAAGTGGTACTTCATATCAAAATGCTTGGTTCTGCTATGGTGGACGGGATTATATGCCAACTGAATGGCACTGATGTTGTCGCAGTAGATTCTGGTCGGACCACTTTGCTGTTCTCCAATCTCTTCTAGTACTTTCCTTAGCCACAAGGCTTGAGTACTAGCATAAGTAACCGCTATATACTCTGCTTCTGTTGAAGATAGCGCTACTACTATCTGCTTTTTTGAACTCCAAGTTATTAGTCCTGATCCAAGACTAAAACAGTTTCCTGATGTTGACTTCCTGTCATCAATATTGCTACCCCAATCACTATCACTAAAGCCTACAAGCTTGATAGTGTTACATTTATGGTCTTTGGATTCCAAAATCCAATGTACCCTTCACATATCTCAAAATTCTTTTAGCTGCCTTCAAATGCAGCTATGAGGGGTTAGACATAAATCTAGAAACAAGAGATACAACATACTTGAATATACGGTGCGGTGTTGGCGAGAAACATCAAACTCCCAACCATGCTTCGAAAGTGGTCACATCAACTTTCTGTGCTCCATCATCTTTGCTTAGTTGGATCCCATGTCCAACTGGAGTTGCAACTGGTTTGCAATGCTCCATAGCAAACTTCTTGATCATGTCTTGAGCATACTTATGTTGACAGATGAAGATCCCTGTATCTGATTGATGAACTTCCATTCCCAGATAGTAGTGCATTAGTCCAAGATCCTTCATCTCAAACTGTGTCATCATGGAGTGTTTGAACTCCCTATTCATTTTCTCATTACTACCCATAAAAATAAGATCATCCACATACAAACAAACTATGAGGATGTCTTTACCTTGCTTTAGGTAGTAGAGTGTGGGTTCATTTTTGCTCCTGGTGAACCCATATTCTTTGAAGTACCCATCAATGCGTGAGTACCAAGCTCTTGGTGCCTGTTTGAGGCCATAGAGTGCCTTCTTCAATCTGTAAACAAGGTGTTCCTTACCTTGCACTTCAAATCCCTGTGGCTGCTCAACATACACTTCTTCTATCAAGTAACCATTGAGAAATGCACTCTTCACATCCATGTGTTGGACTTGCCATCCTTTGTGTGCAGCTAAGGCAAGAACTGTTCTGATTGTCTCTGTCGGCTACGAGGAGCAAATGTCTCTTCATAATCTATTCCATACTTACGAGTAAAACCCTTTGCCACTAATCTTGCCTTATGCTTCTCAATGCTTCCATCAGCATTAAACTTGGTCTTGAAGATCCATTTACAACCAACACATTTCTTTCCTTTCGGAAGCTTCACGAGCTCCCAAGTGTCGTTGTTTTTTATAGAGGTTATCTCCTCTTCCATGGCATCTTGCCAAATCTTATGAGTACATGCCTTCTCATAACTAGAAGGTTCAAGTTGTGCACTAGTTAACAATGCATAGTTAACTTGATCTCCTCTGGGTTCTTGTTGGGATTCATCATCACCATACAAGTGCATACTTTCTAATCTATGTAAAACAGATTCCATTTCACTAGCTTGACTCCTAGTATATCTTCTTGAAAAATTCTTATCCAACATCTGAGAGGATGGATGATACTGTAAAGTTCTCTTACCTTTGGATGGAACATCAATATCCATTGGTGAGGAACTTACTGATCATTGTGGAGAAGGACTTGGAGAAGCAGTTGAATCTGAAGATGGACTTGGTGGATGTGAGGGCGGAGACTGCTTTCCTTTCTGTGGTAGTTGTGGTTGCACCTGTTGAGCAACTACATCAGTGGCTTCAACATCACTGGAATATTTGGGGCTTACCCCACTCTCCCCCTTCATCAAAAATCACATCCCTTGAAACCACTATCTTTCGAGTTGTAGGATTGTAGAGTCTATAACCCTTTGTGTTTTCACAGTATCCTACAAAAATGCAAGCTTGACTCTTTGGATCCAACTTCTTTCTCGGCTCATCGGGAATGTGAGCATATGCCAATGAACCAAATACTATGAAATACTTTACATTTGGTTTCTTTCCATACCAGGCTTGGTAAGGTGTCTTCCCTTTCAAACTCGAAGTAGGACTTATGTTCAAGATGTGAACACTAGTCCTTGTTGCATCTCCCCAATATGCATTACTCAAATGCTTTGTCTGAAGCATTGATCTCGCCATCTCCACAATGGTGCGATTCTTTCTTTCTGCTACACCATTCTGTTGTGGAGTGTAGGCAGTTGTGAACCGCCTCTTGATGCCATGATGTTTACAAAAATTCAAAAAACTGATTAGAGGAGTATTCTCCTCCTCTATCTGATCTAAGACATTTTATAGAATATCCACTCTCACTTTCAACTTTTGCTTTAAAATCAACAAAGCATGCAAATGCTTCATCCTTATGCTTCAAAAAGTATATCCAACACATTCTTGTGCAATCATCAATGAAAAGTAGGAAGTAAGAGTGATTACCTAGACTCTTGGTCTGCATCGGACCACAGATGTCTGAATGTACCAACTGAAGAGGATAGTTGGCCCTCCATGCTTGTCCACGAGGAAATTTCGACTTGGCATGCTTGCCCAAGGCACACCCTTCACTAGACTTCCTTACTATCTTGAACTTTGGGAAGTCCAGTCACCATTGCTTGTGAAGTTAGCAATTTCAAACTTGCAGAATTCAAGTGACCATATCTCAAGTGCCATAGGACACTTGGATTGGTAATAGCTACATTTGCTAACTTATTTCCTCCTGGCTGGCCAAACTTCAAAGGAAATAATCTATTTTTCGACATTGGCACTTGTGTAATGATTCTATTACTATTGTTTTTGTCAAAAATGGTGCATTTACCCTCATCAAAAATCAACTTATAATTCTTTTCAAGCATTTGACCAACACTTAACAGATTGTGTTGAAGATGAGGAGTGTAATAGATATCACTTACATGTTTTATGCCTTCTTTTGTTGGAACCGCCATAGCTCCAATGCCTTCAACTGCCAATGACTTGTCATCACCCAACCGAATCTTTGGATTTGTATGAGGAGTCTATCTTAGCAAAGAGTTCTTCTTTGCCACTCATGTGATTTGAACACCCTGTGTCCAAAATCCATGTATCATTCAAATTTTGCTCTGTCTGGCCATAAGAGAGAAAGAGATTTGAGGACTCTTCCTCTTCTCCAAAATTCCCAAACTGACTGCTCTGGTTGCTGCTGCTTCCTTGCGAAGTCTTTGACCAACAATCACGAGCATAATGGCCAGGTTTGCCACAATTGTAGCAAACTTGCTTTGACTTGTCTCCTCCTTTTCCTTTTCCAGATTGTTTCCCTCTGTATTGCTGCTGTCCTCCTCTATTCTGGTTTCCACCTCTGTTGGATGATCCTCCTCTGTTAGGAGTTCCCCCTCTTTGATTATTCCTGCCTCTGCCTCTTTGTTGACCTCTGCCTCGGCCTCTACCTCTTCCTTCATGTGTGGCAAAAGCTTTGTCATCTCCTCCATAGCTGGTGGTAGGAGTTTCTTGCAATCTCTCTTCATGTGAGAGAAGTGAACCAGTTAATGCATCAAAAGACAATGTAGATAAGTCTTTTGATTCTTCAATAATTATGGCAACAGAATTCCATTTTGGAAGAAGTGTTCTCAACACTTTCTTCACCATCATCTCTGGCTTGATATCCTCCCCTAGTGTGACCATTTTGTCGACTACTGCTTTCACTCTCACACAGTAATCACCGACTCTTTCATTCTCCTGCATCTTGAGATTCTCAAAATCTCGTTTCAAGGTTCTGAGTTTTACCTGCTTCACTTGGTCATTGCCTCTATAGCTCTCTTTTAAGGCATTCCATGCATCTTGTGCAATGACATATGATGCAACCCTAGGGAAGATAGTTTTGTCTAAAGCAGCATGAATGTGATATAAGGCAAAAGCATTATTCTTTTGTGCTTCTTTTCTTGTCTTTTTATCTGCATTAGAAAATGCTTGCCCATTCGACGATAGTTGGTTCTGTATAACCTTCCTCAACTACATCCCAAAGACCTTTTCCTATCAACAAAGTCTTCATTTTTATAGACCAGTATTCATAGTCACTACCATTAAATTCAGGGATTGGTAGACTAGTGTTTGCAGCCATTGCTAAAAAACAAACTTTTATTCAAAGCACACAAGTACTTTTATTGAGGCAAACTGGAAATACAAAGTAGAATGCAGTACAGAATGATTTAATAATTTAAATCAAATCTCGCCTTCTTAGTACATCTATGTTCTGCTTCAGAACTGCTGCTAATGATGATGATCTCAGGTTTCACTTCCACTGGATCTGCTGCTACTGCTGCTGCTGCTGCTTCTGCTTCTTCTTCTTCTTCCTCTTCCTCTTCTTCCTCTTCTTCTGCTTTGCTTGTTCAGGATCAGGCTCAGGAGAGCGTGGTGTATAGCCCACACTCAATTCATCTGTTGGCACACCTGGTGTATAACTGGCACCAGTTTGTACGTCCGAAACAAATTGCACGGTTTCGGATTCTTCAATTCTCTGTCCGAAGATATTGTCTTCGGAGTCAGCTTCGTATCCTGAGTCTGGCTTTCTTAGGTGAGAAATCACCTGATTCTCCAACTGACTAAACACAGTGTGCAGACTAGTTCGGCGAACCCTTTCATCAAAGGATTCCGGCGATTCTCTCTTCAAAAGAGAGATAAGTGCATGATAACTCCCTTCAGATCGGAACATCTACCATTTCCACAAGCACATTATTCCTCCTTTCACAAATTCTCTTTAAATGTTTTCTAAAGGTTTTTTAAATAAATTTAATAACCTTTTTTTTATTTTTTAAATTACCCTTTTTAAAAAATAAATTTATTTAAAAAAGATAAATTTAAAAAATAAATAATATAAAAATTATTAAATAAATTAAAAACCTTTAAAAAACAAATAATTAAAAAAAATTTACCTTTTTACTTAGCGCGATTCGAACGCGCGATCGGCACTGTGCTGCGCGAGCGCCTTAGCCGCGTGCCCTCACGGCTTTGCTGCAAACGGAAGTGCAGCACTTCCAATTTATTTGACCCGATGGCGAAAGATTAAAAAAAAACTTTGTTCAAAAAAATGTGGGCGGAACTCGATCCGCGGACCTCCTCACAGCCACAAAGCCACTTGACCGTCACGCCAAATGCGTCGAACGTAAATAGAACGGAGAGCGCAGGGATTTAAATCGACGGCGGGCACATTTAAAAAAAAAAAATTTTTTCGTGGAGCGAGCGGGAATCGACCCGCGTACCTCCACCCTCCAAGCGGACAGCTCTGTCCGCTACACCACAGCCGCGGACGAGAATTAATCTCAGCCCCGTCCGCTTTGTAATCGCTGGTGGGCAATTTTTTTTTAAAAAATATGTGGGTTAATCCCACATGCGTTCGAGAAAGGACGTGTGAGGGTTTTTAACCCTGAAGGTGCGTATGGTATTTCGACTGCCTTCGGGCGGTCGATTCGTGACCAAAATTTGCCGCTTCAACCAAACAACACTTGCCACGTGGACCCAGTTGTCGTTCGCCAACGTGTGCCGCCGTCCGCCACGTGGCGGTATTTTGCCCAATCACAACGCCGCCGCCTGCTGCCAACAACGCCGTCGCGTGTCGAGCTCTGCGACTGCCACGTATCCAGTCACCTCGGGATTCGAGCCACTACCACTGTGTCGCCTCGACTGCCGCGCCGCTGCCACCTCTGCCTCGGGATCCGTGCCCGAACTACCTCGGGATCCGTGCCCGAGCCTGCTCGCGATCCGCCTCGGGATCCGAGCCCTGCTGCGAACTGCTTCGGGATGCGCGCCTGGTCGTGCCTCGGGAACCGTGCCCGATAGACGACGAAGTCTGGCTCTGATACCAGATATGAAACCCGAACGCAGTCACATCAACAAAAAATAATGCAGGACAAATAATTAAAAACCTTTATTAATTTGAAGCATTCAACCTTACAACTTATTCAAATCACATAATATATAGAAAGGGAATAGGAGGAAAGTCGGCAAAGGAGAGATAAGGGGAAATAGGAGATAAGGAGGGAGAAGATAGGGGAAAGAAAGACGCGGAGGGATAAGGAAGTTGGAGGGATAAGGGAAAGGGAGGAATTCAAGGAGGGATAAGGAGGAGGGAAAATAGGAGATTAGGGGAGACAAAATAGGAGATAGACTGCCGACAATTCGAAAACAAATTCTGCCGACAAATGTAGGGAGATTTCACACTGAAGCTAGGAAAAGAGATTTTTCTAAGCCAGTTTCGAAACAACCCTATTCACACTTGTAACACATGAGAGCGTTGGAATTAATGAAGTTTCTTAGGTTTGCAATATCACTGTGAGTGATGTTCCCTCATTTTTTGTCCTTGAGGTGCAAAGGAGAATTGAAGTCCCCTGCCAGGATCCAGGGAGTTCCTTCGAAGACCTGCTTCATTGAAGTGAGCATTTTCCATAAAGCTTCTCTGCCCACAGAGGTGTTCGGGGCATAGACATTTGACATCATCCAAGAATTCTAGGATTTAGTATCTTGGAACAGGATGTTGCTTACCCTATCATGGCCTAAAATAAGGTTTCCCTAGATCTTGGCAGGATTCCAAAGACACAGGAGCCTTCCCGACATCCCAGAAGCTGGGGAATGAATGAAATAACAGTTTCACCAAATATTTCTAGCAATGTTAGGGGACCATTGATCACCTTTCCTGAATATGAAAAATGGTTGGATTATGTTCTCTCCTCATGGCTACAACCAGTCTCTATTTTGTTGCCCAATTTAGGCCTCTTGCATTCCAGGAGAGGACTTTAATTTCAAACTCTTGGAAATTCTCTTGCCCCCTTATCCTTGCTAAGCAGGGGGTTTGGATATTCAACTTTCATCTTTGGAATTGTTTATTGTTTCCTAAAATAGCGTTCTCTAGGTTCCATTGGCTATATCTTCAACCACATTTTTGTTCCTTATGTCCGAATCAGAGGGTCTTCCTCTATTTTTTTCCCCTCCTACATCCATCATGGATTTCTAGGAGCTCCGAGTTATCCTGGGACTACTTTGCTCAGGGGATGACTGGTCCTCAGCTTCGTCATCAGTAGAGACAGAGTATGAGTACACAGGAGAGGCTAGATCTTCAAAACCCGAGTGGGGGGACGAAGGAGGAGAGAGGGGAAGCAGACCTTGAGGGATTATCAGGGAAGTGGGGGCACTGAGAATGGGGGGAGGATTATTGATGGGTGCGGTAGGGGGGTAGACCAGGGGAGGTCGAGGGGGTGATAGGATGACCGTTAGTTCCTAGGTGGCTAGGATATCGCCTTCCTCACAATCCTCATTGATAACAAAACTATGCAAATGATTGAATTTATTGATTAGAGGAACAAAGGTACTTGCCTTACGATTGAGTAGGCCCGTAGGGGGTCTAAAAATAGCTTTGCTAGCTACCAAAAAGATAGGCAGGGGTTGATGCTGCATCTTCTTTGACTGTTCCTATTGGCATTTTTGCCACATTGTTTTGATTGTTGCTTATTCATGCATAAATTGTTGAAGTTCTCACTCCTCTGTGTTTCTCTACGAGTTTTGGTGCCAAAACAGCTAAGTCCGAAGACTGTCGCGATATCGCGACCAAAAGCAGCATGGAGAGCACGGGTTCAAAACTATCGCGATATCGCGACATGTCACGCTATCATGGGTTTTTAGAGGAGAGAGAAGCCAAAGTCGGAGAATGTCGCGATATCGCGACGTGTTCCAAAATCACGGTCAAAGTGGTCAACGGAAGCAAAGCAGTAAAGATGTCACGATATCGCGACATGTCACGTTTTCGTGACTTGCGATGGCCATGGAGCAGAGTGATAGAAAATGTCACGATATCGTGACATAATTGAGCAAAGGGCAATGTCAATGAACCTCGTCGCGATATCGCGACAAAAAAGTGAACAAGGAGCAAAATGTAGAAACGTCGCGATATCGCGACATGTCGCATTATCGCGGTAAGGTTGAAAGAAAAGCATAAGGCATGAAAGACGTCGCGATTTCATGACATTTTTGAAGATGAGGCCAAGCAAGAGGAAGACGTCGCGATATCGCGACAGAAAGCGGCAACACTAGAGAAAGCAAGGAAACGTCACGATTTCGCAACATATTGTGGAGAAAAGGCTAAATAGAGAAAGATGTCGCGATTTCGCGACATGTTCCGTTTTCGCTACTTTTAAGAGGATGAAGGCCAAGGAAGAGAAAACTATCATGATTTCATGACATGTTGCAGTTTCGCGGGTATACAGAAGAAAAGGACACAGAAAGTAGAAGATGTCACGATTTCGCGACATGTCGCATTTTCGCGACGAGAAGCAGTGAGAAAACCAAGCGAGAGAAAGATGTAGCGAAATCGTGACTTGTCACGTTTTCGCGGTTCGAAATAGCGAAAGGACAACATGGGGAAAGAATGTCGCGAAATCGTGACATGTCATAGTTTCACGGGAGCAAAGCAAGGAAGGAGCAGAATAGTACGGAACGTCACGAAATCATGACGCGTCGCGTTTTTGCGACCTAAGGTGACGAAGGAGAACAAAGAGCCAAATACGTCGCGATTTCGTGACATGTTTGGTTTTCGCGACCCAAAGTGGCAAAAGCGTACGGAGAAGGAAAATGTCACGATTTCGTGACATGTCATATTTTCGCGACCCGTCACGGTTTCGCGCCAGGAAGCAGTTCAACGGCCCGATGAAGTATTGCGATTTCCAAGGATTAAAAGCTCTCCAGAATTTAATGTTTTGCTGCTTTCCAATGTGTGCAAGATAGAAGAACGTGCTCAGGCCTGTAGCTTTCGAAGCCACCAGAATTGAAGACGCCTCCATTATTCAAAGCTTTTGTTCGTGATTTTCTAACGGTCCAAGCATGCTCCAAGAACGACCATTTAATGAAGACGACCGGTTCCTTGTTTCATTCAATTTCTGATTTCTCCGAGGCTGGTTTAAGGGGATCATTTCCTTATTTTTGTTGTATATTTTGTGGATCTCGAGGAAGTCCGTTTCATGTTTTAAATGCTACAAAGAGGCAAGACCTCTATAAATATCAATGTATATCTCAGAAAGAGGCATCGAGAGAGAGACTTTTGCTGAAAAACTTTTCAAGTTCTTTGCATGAATAAAAGATATTTGGCCTCTGGTTTTGCAAGCAATTTTCTGTGTGATTTTCCTTCTATCTTATGCATTCCTCCTTTACGCTCGTATTTCTTATCTGCTGCTAAATTTGAATTCTGCATCTGAGTTTAAATATTGCTAGTGAGGAAGTGAGTTCTGGAATGCGATTTTGGAGGTTATCTGTGCAAGGTTGTAAGTAGATTACGTCGCTATCTTTTGTTATATGTTGTTCATGTGCTTGAGGTGTTTTTCTGCTGCTAATCTTTCCCAGATCTGACAAATTCAGCCTGTGGCTATATTTCCCGTTTCTTTCTGCATATTTCCTATTTCTTTCCTGCAACTCTAGTCTTCAAGAACATAAAATTTAGTAAGGGAACCAGCCCTCTCTGGAGATTGGTCCGGGAGACATTTCTTTCTCTCGGCCTTTCAATGTTGGCCGAGTCTAGGGCGCATTTATTTTAAAATCCTTTCCTGTGGCAGATTCGTGACCAACAATTTTTGGCACGCCCGGTGGGACAGACTGTTTCTGTCTCAGAGAGATCCCATAGTATTGAGGGTTTAATGTTCGCCTTCATGCCGTATAGTTAGAACATTTGGTGACTCTGCAGTACCCAAAAATCTCTGAACGTGGATACAGTGAAAGTTGTACTTCATGATCACGAGATCAAAGTCCAAAAAAGTTGAAAATCTTGTTGAGTTTTTTGAACTTGACAGCACAAAAAAAGGTGAACACTCTAGGTTGGTTTCCCCATCGCTTGCATCATCTGCCATATCTACACAAATCCCTGGTATTGTTACTAGTTTTCCATCTTCTCAGTCACATACACTAGTCCCAATGGCCCAGTATCCTCAACCCAGGCAGTTTTCAGCATGGAATAGTTCGAGGAGCCTTGAATTTGCAGGCTCAAAATCCAGTTCCCCAGGCTGCTTTGAAAGCCTTGCCAACCTATGATGGTACTGGTAAGACTGCATATGAACATATTCATGATGTAGCTTCTTTGGCAGCCATTCACGATATAACAGATGAAGATGTGATGGTAAAGTTATTAGTGTTATCCTTGAGAGGAAAATTGTTGTACTGGTACCGATCTCTGCAACCGGGGCACTATTGCGTCATGGGATCGGCTAGGAGAAGCTGTTAATTAAGAATTTTCATGAACAGGCTGATCCATTTTCATTGTTGCATCAGTTTAATGCAATTCAGAGGCACCCGTAGGAGGCGATAGCAGATTTCAATGTTCGATTTACCAGAAGTTGGCAGCGAGTGCCCGAAGGTCTTCGCCCTACCCATGAGCAAGCTACGTTCTACTATCTTCGAGCATTCAACACAAGAATTGGCTTGGCGATTAGGCAGTCCAATGTGATGACCTTCCTAAAACTGTTTGAACAAGCACAAAAGGTGGAGGCGAGACTTGATTGCAATCGGTAGGCTTCCTCCAAAGGTAACAATGCCCATTTTACCGATATTCCACAACATTTATATCCTAGTTCATTTTTGCAATCTATGTCTTCCATGTACCCTGTTCCATCATGGAGCTCCAGTGCACCTCAGATTGCACCCATCCCAGTTCCTCAGCTCCCTACTCCAGCAAATCCCCAGTTGCCTGCACCCAGCATTCTGCCATTCCCCGCTTCCACTTCATTCCCGGCATTACCAACATCGCCAGCACCTTTGCCCTTACCAGCACCTCCTGCGCCTGTAAATCCTGATCCTTATACGACACTCTTGCAAGAGGTAAAATCTGCCAATTCCGCTATAAGAGCAATGGGCAATAAGATCACACTTATTGAAAGGAAGCAAGTTGAGCGAGATTTCCAACCCTAGGAGATTTCAGCCTCCGCCGATTACTAGAGAACAAGCTGCTTCAACAAGCAAAGCACCCGAGAAGAACTTGACTATTTTGGCAAATGAAGATGCAGTCCTTGCAGAAAGAACATATTGGTGTTCAACATGTAATGATCCACATGGCGAAGACACTTGCATGGTTCATTTGAATTATGTGCAGACATTGGCCGCTAGCTCTTCGGGAGGGCAAGTCAACATGATCTCTGAGGTAGGTCATAGCTTAATGGTTCCATCTGAAGAACAAGTTTCAGTTCTCACGAGGACTGGAAAGAGGCTTGTCACAGTAGATCCTGCTGAGCTAGAGCCATTAAAAGTGCCAGCTGATTTGAGAAAACAAGTGAAAACTCCTATGTCAGTATCAAAGCTAGATGCGCCTATTTTACCGAAAGATCTTGTTCCACACAGAGTACAAGAAAAAGCCGCAACTACACAGGCAAGATCGAAGCGAGAGGAACAAGCAAGAGAAAAGCTGAAGTACCCATCATTGACTAAAAGGTTGAGGGTAGAAGCCACTTATCAGAGCGAAGTAGATATGACCCCCCGTTGAAAAGAAGGAATCTACTACGGTTGCATACAACATTGTCGAAGAATTGAAGAAGATCCCAGCTAAGGTTAGTCTTTATGATGCATTACAATTGCCTGGACAGGTAGATTTATTGCAAGAATCCTTGAAATCTATGAAGGATAGTGAGAAGAGTCCTACCCAGACAATTTATGCTCAAGCGTTAACCACTTCAATCACTGGCAAGAATAGACCACCCCCGTTTTATCTGTCACTTCGAATGGAGGGTTGGATCGTGCATAACTGCATGATTGATTCCGGTGCCACTACAACTGTCATGCCAAAGGCAGTTTGCGAAGTTATGGGTATGGAATACACATGAAGTAGCCCTAGAGTCTTGCAGTTGGATGGTACTCCTATGAAAATAGTAGGTGTAATCAAGGATGTCCCGATTGTTTTACACAGTATGCCTCAGATTACAGTCATTCAGGAGATAGTTGTGGTCGATCTAGAACCGTATTTCAGTATGTGCTTATCAAGAGAATTTATTGCTAAGTTGGGAGGCTACCTTTCACTGGATTATTCTCACTTGGAGATCCCTTTTAAAGGAAAGAGAATCCGGATTCATAATGAAAAACCTTCCTCTTTTCATATTGAAAGGTTGGATGAAGCGAGGAAAGACCATGCAGTCTGTCAACATGCTAACCGAAGAGTTAGAAGGTTCTGATTTGATGAATGAGGTTTTGGATGAGCTTCAGTTGGAAGACGAGTTTTCAATGCTTGATTTCAATGCTATGTTGGAGACCGAAATCGGTTGTTATTCTATCACAAAGCCCGAGGATGGCGCAATGCAGGTACTCCTTAACCAAGATGATCGAGCTCTGTCCCCGATCAATTATGGAAGTTGTATTTTGATGGGGCAAGATGCAAAAATGGTGCAGGAGCAGGTATTGTTCTGATTTCTCCCTCTGGCTTACAAAGAACATATTCATACCGTCTCACTTGGAATTGTACTAACAATGTTGCCGAGTACGAAGCATTATGCCTAGGCTTGAAAAAGGCAAGAAAATTGGGAATTGAACAGTTGCAGATTTTTGGTGATTCTGAGTTGATTGTAAACCAAGTAACAAACAGGTGTATTTCCAAGCAGCATTATCTCAAAGCATACCGCAACCAAGTGTGGGACCTGTTTGAGTCTTTCACAGCTCTGAGTATTCAAGCCATTTCATGAGAGCTGAATAAGCATGCTGATCTTCTAGCATCTCTTGGAGCAAATTTTTCTCCCATTGAGCAGGTAGTAAAGAAACCAAAAATAGTAAGAATGGTGTACAGGCCTAGTGTCCCAGACAAGGACACTTTCTGGCAAGTCTTCGAGAGCGATGAGCAAATCGTTAACTTTTTTATTCAAGAAGCTGCCACTATCAAAGGAAGAACCTTGGAGCACGAAGAAACCGATGGTCTGATTCAGTTGCGGAATAATCATATTCCGAAAGGTCTTATCACTCTAGAAAGTTTGTTTGATCAGCATGATCGGTCCAAGAAACATCGGATTGAGATCGACAAGAAGGAGTATATGGAGCTACAGTTGGAACCCAATAAGGTCATTAAGATTGGGATTGATTCTACTCCTGATGAACTGCAAGAGATCAGGCAACTGTGTCAAGAATTTTTTGATATCGTGGCCTGGAGTTACGAGGATCTGAGGGGATATGACAAACAGATTATTCAGCATACTATTGAGTTGGAAGAAGGAGTCAAACCCTTCAAGCAAAAGCAGTGACCAGTGAACCCAAATATTGAGACTCTTATGAGGGCCGAACTTGTGAAAATGTTGCAGGCCAAGATTATATATCCGGTTAAGCACTCGACTTGGGTCGCTAATCTGGTTTCGGTTCGAAAGAAAAATGGAGACATACGACTGTGTGTAGATTTTCAAAATCTGAACCGTGCATCTCTGAAAGATCACTATCCCTTGCCTCGCATTGATCAGATACTTCATGTTGTTGCTGGGGCTCAGCGTTTCTCTCTGCTAGACGGTTTCTCTGGATATAACCAGATTTGGGTTAGGGATGAGGACTAGTACAAGACTGCATTCACAACCAAGTGGGGCACTTTTGCTTATCAGCGCATGCCTTTCGGATTGTCCAATGCTGGGGCCACATTCCAGAGAGCCATGGACATTGCATTCGAGGAGCTTTTGAACAAGATTATTGTCATTTATCTTGATGATATGATTGTCTTTTCACATAAACGGGAAGATCACTGTTCTCATCTGAGGCAAATCTTTGGAAAATGTAGAGAGTTTGGTATTTCCATTAATCCAAAGAAGTCGGTTTTTGCAGTGAAGGAAGGTAAACTCTTGGGGCATGTCATTTCAGAAGATGGTTTGGCAATTGATCCATCTCGAGTCGAAGCATTGAAGAAACTGTCGCTCCCTGCCAATAAGAAAGAGCTGCAGTCTTTCTTCGGGCAGATTAATTTTATCAGGAAGTTCATTTCTGACTTTGCCCAGGTCGTCAAGCCCATGACTGAGTTGTTGAAGAAGGATGCAAAATTTAAGTGGACGACTCAGAGGAAGGAGGCATTCCAGGAAATTAAGGACAGAATAGCACAGGCTCTTGTATTAATTAATCCTGATTATTCAAAAGATTTCATTTTGTATGCAGTTGGAGAAGATGAGAGCTATGCTGTAGTACTCACACAGAAAGGAGATGATGGGAATGAAAGGCCCATTGCTTTCCTTAGTCAGGTTATCTTACCTCATGAGGCAAGATATAATTTCATTGAAAAGTAGGTATATGCTGTCATGAAGTCTCTTAAGAAATTCAAGCACTTCATATCTCAGAGTAGGACAGTCGTCTATGTTATACATCCCGATGTAAGGAATTTCATCATTCAGGGTGAGATGGGTGATAAACGCGCTGGTTGGGTCACCAAAATTCAAGAATTTGATGTTGAGATTCATCCGACCAAGCTGGTGCGGGGTAAGGCCTTATGCCGACACTTAGCAAAGACTGCAACATCTGGGATAGTTGATTATCAAGCGAGATGATCTTGCTAGAGATAGGAATCTGGTGAACCTCTTAGTACAAGGACAAGATTGGGCTGATGACCTGATTAACTATTTCACAAGCGGTAGATGCCCTTCACGGTTAAATGCCTCACAATGGAGAAGGTTTCGCTTGCAAGCTCTCGGGTATGTGTTGCTTGCCCGAAGGATTGTTTTTCAAGAATATTGATGGCGTTCTTTTAAGGTGTGTCAAGGAATCAGAGAAGGCTAGACTCCTGGAGGAGTTTCATTCTAGCATATCAGGGAGGACACTATGCGGGTAGACCAATGGCTTTAAAAATTATTCGGGCTGGTTACTATTGGCCAACTTTGTTCACAGATACTTTCAGGATTGCCCAAGCATGCGACGGATGTCGAGGTATACAGGAAGGGTTAGAAATGCATCATTGCCCCTGCATCCAATTCAGGTTGAAGCACCTTTTCAGTAGTGGGGACTGGACTTTATTGGGATCATTGATCTGAATTCTTCAGTTGGACACAAGTATATCTTGACGGCTACAGATTATTTCATGAGATGGTCTGAGGCTATTCCAACCAGGGTTGCAAATCAAGATGTGGTGATCTCTTTCATCGAAGGGCTGATCACACGTTTTGGCGTTCTTGATGCTATTATCACAGATAACGGAACTCCATTCGTTGGAGCTGAGCTAGCAAAATTTGCAAACAAGTATGGTGTTTTCTTGAAGACATCCTCTAACTATTACCCTCAAGGGAATGGCTTGGCGGAGTCCACAAACAAGAACTTGCTACGGATTTTGAAGAGATCCTTGGGGGATAACAAGAGATCATGGCACCTTCTGTTGAATCAAGCCTTATGGGCAGATAGGATTTCAATCAAGAAGTCTATCAAGACTTCACCATATGCCCTGGTATATGGAAAAGAGGCAAGGTTTCCTGTTCATCTAGAATTGCCGATATTACGACGGTTGCAGGGATTTCGGGATGATGAAGCGAGATATGGATTCCATGGATATGCGGTTGGCTCAGTTGTTGCAGTTGGAAGAGCAACGTTCTTTGGCCTATGAGGAGTTTGCTAAGCATACACGAGGTTGTTTCAAAATGGTTCCATAAAAATTTCGCTGATCATCCACTCAAGGTGGGTGATTTGGTCTTGAAATGGAATGAAAGGAAAGCCAAGCCAGGAATGCACAAGAAGTTTGACGCTCTATGGGAGGGTCCATTCCGCATTGTCAGTGCCGGTGCAACAAATTCGTTTCATCTAGAAGATTTGGATGGCAGCCCACTTCCTATTTCAGTGAACGACTTTCATCTGAAAGCCTACACTCCATGAAGTATGAGTCCAGTATTACCTTGTACAATTATTTTGCTTTTGTAAAAAAAAAAAGAGAAAAAAAAAAAATATGTGTAGATTCCTCTATGTACATAGATTACCAACTTCGGCTCTTTTTGCATGCGAGCCCGTAGGTACGTTTATTTCTTTCTTTTTTCCCTCTTCCTTCCCAATAGATAGTGGCTTCCATCAATTTCTTCCTTCCACTCCCTTATTTTCATTCCCTTCCTCGCTCATTCCTTCTTCTTTCCCCATTCGTAATTAAGCCACTACTGTTGTTTCTATTTCCCCCTCTGATATTCCCGTTTCTTCTTTTCCTTTTCTTCTAATCCATTGTCGTTTCAGCATTTATCCATGGTTCTCACCGCTTTCGTCATCCCACCTACTTTCATTCCATTATTCATTTTTCCTCCATCCCCGCAGTTGGTGACACAGTAGCTCCCTCTTCAGTTGTTGTATCTACCGCTTCCACTCCTCCATCTTCGACCATTCCATCATTCACCATTCCCATTCCATGGCCTGCACATTTGCTGGCCATCACTCCATTCATTCCGTTCATTTCCATTTTTGCAACCCAGGTGCTTTCATCACTGTCATGGAGATCCTTTTACAGCACCCGATGATTACCCAGCTCGATCGAGCTAGGTGCAATGCAGATCCACTTGAGTGCCAAATATCAGCAAGAGTTTGTTGCAGTAGTCTACAGAGATGTCCACCATCAGTCAGCATTCACTAATTTTGTTCCTCCAGTTTTCTTGACTCTGTTGCCCAATGGATTCAGGCCTGGGATTCGTGCATACAGTAGAACTGTATACCCCATGAGCCGCCAAGAATGTTGGCATTTTTGCCACATTGTTTTGATTGTTGCTTATTCATGCATAAATTATTGAAGTTCTCACTCCTCTGTGTTTCTCTACGAGTTTTGGTGCCAAAATAGCTAAGTCCGAAGACTGTCGCGATATCGCGACCAAAAGCAGCATGGAGAGCACGGGTTCAAAACTGTCGTGATATCGCGACATGTCGTGCTATCGTGGGTTTTTAGAGGAGAGAGAAGCCAAAGTCGGAGAATGTCGTGATATCGTGACGTGTTCCAAAATCGTGGTCAAAGTGGTCAACGGAAGCAAAGCAGTAAAACTGTCACGATATCGCGACATGTCACGTTTTTGCGACTTGCGATGGCCATGGAGCAGAGTGATAGAAAATGTCACGATATCGTGACATAATTGAGCAAAGGGCAATGTCAATGAACCTCGTCATGATATCGCGATAGAAAAGTGAACAAGGAGCAAAATGTAGAAACGTCGCGATATCGCGACATGTCGCATTATCGTGGTAAGGTTGAAAGAAAAGCATAAGGCATGAAAGACGTCGTGATTTCGTGACATTTTTGAAGATGAGGCCAAGCAAGAGGAAGACGTCGCGATATCGCGACAGAAAGCGACAACACTAGAGAAAGCAAGGAAACGTCGCGATTTCGCAACATATTGTGGAGAAAAGGCTAAATAGAGAAAGATGTCACGATTTCGCGACATGTTCCATTTTTGCTACTTTTAAGAGGATGAAGGCCAAGGAAGAGAAAACTGTCATGATTTCATGACATGTTGCAGTTTCACGGGTATACAGAAGAGAAGGACATAGAAAGTAGAAGATGTCACGATTTCGCGACATGTCGCATTTTCACGACGAGAAGCAGTGAGAAAACCAAGCGAGAGAAAGATGTAGCGAAATCATGACTTGTCGCATTTTCGCGGTTCAAAATAGTGAAAGGACAACATGGGGAAAGAACGTCGTGAAATCGTGATATGTCATAGTTTCGTGAGAGCAAAGCAAGGAAGGAGCAGAATAGTACGAAACGTCACGAAATCGTGATGCGTCGCGTTTTCATGACCTAAGGTGACGAAGGAGAACAAAGAGCCAAATACGTCGCGATTTCGTGACATGTTTGGTTTTCGCGACCCAAAGTGGCAAAAGCGTACGGAGAAGGAAAATGTCACGATTTCGTGACATGTCATATTTTCGCGACCCATCACGGTTTCGCGCTAGGAAGCAGTTCAACGGCCCGATGAAGTATTGCGATTTCCAAGGATTAAAAGCTCTCCAGAATTTAATGTTTTGCTGCTTTCCAATGTGTGCAAGATAGAAGAACGTGCTCAGGCCTGTAGCTTTCGAAGCCACCAGAATTGAAGACGCCTCCATTATTCAAAGCTTCTGTTCATGATTTTCTAACGGTCCAAGCATGCTCCAAGAACGACCATTTAATGAAGACGACCGGTTCCTTGTTTCATTCAATTTTTGATTTCTCCGAGGCTGGTTTAAGGGGATCATTTCCTTATTTTTGTTGTATATTTTGTGGATCTCGAGGAAGTCCGTTTCATGTTTTAAATGCTACAAAGAGGCAAGACCTCTATAAATATCAATGTATATCTCAGAAAGAGGCATCGAGAGAGAGACTTTTGCTGAAAAACTTTTCAAGTTCTTTGCATGAATAAAAGATATTTGGCCTCTGGTTTTGCAAGCAATTTTCTGTGTGATTTTCCTTCTATCTTATGCATTCCTCCTTTACGCTCGTATTTCTTATCTGCTGCTAAATTTGAATTCTGCATCTGAGTTTAAATATTGCTAGTGAGGAAGTGAGTTCTGGAATGCGATTCTGAAGGTTATCTGTGCAAGGTTGTAAGTAGATTACGTCGCTATCTTTTCTATATGTTGTTCATGTGCTTGAGGTGTTTTTCTGCTGCTAAGCTTTCCAAGATCTGATAAATTCAGCCTGTGGCTATATTTCCCATTTCTTTCTGCATATTTCCTATTTCTTTCCTGCAACTCTAGTCTTCAAGAACATAAAATTTAGTAAGGGAACCAGCCCTCTCTGGAGATTGGTCCGGGAGACATTTCTTTCTCTCGGCCTTTCAATGTTGGCCGGGTCTAGGGCGCATTTATGTTAAAATCCTTTCCTATGGCAGATTCGTGACCAACAGGTCCTTGGCAGGTTTTGATTGTGGCAGGATCTGGAGTTTGGGGCACTACGATTGAAGATGGCCTTGGGATTGGCACTTAGGGCAAAAAGCTGGCTTGTTTTCATAGAAGAGTGGCTGCTTCTAGTTGAAGTTGCCATAGATGAGGTTTAGGTGGTCTAGAATTTGACTTTCTAAGTTCACATTCATGCAAATGCGGGCCTAGGTTAGCCGGGTTCTTTCTCAGGTGGCCGGGTCAATAGCCACGAGCTCATCGATCACATTAGAAAGACTAAGCAAGGCATCTTCATAGGAGGAAGTGGGCTGGAAGATCTAGAAATCTAACCCAAATGGGAGTAAAATTGATGTTTTGGGAGCTGGGGTTGAAGTCTAGTTGCCATTTTTGAGTAACAGACTTCACCTTCCATAGAACCAGGGCCCTCCGGATAAGATGCGCTCTACGTCTTCATGTGAATTTAGTTGAATCATGAAAAAACCCCTTGTCATTGTCGAGATCTCCAAGTTGCCTAGGGTTTTCTATTTTGAAGCTTCCCATCTATGAATAACATCTAAGTCAGGTCGCTCGTCGATGAATTTGCCTACCAAGGAGTTGGTATCCTGGGATTCATAATTTTCCATGAGGGATTTATGGAATATAATATTATTCCCTTGCGTGATGAATTCGCTGGCCGTAGACGAAATAGGAATTTATTTTTTTTGGAGCAAGTCAGCAAAGGATGGCTTATCGCCTGTTGTTGGAACCTCACCTGGGATATGGGGCCCTTGCTTGGCCATGGTGCCAGGCCTAATGGAGCCCTCGACGTCTCTGCTGCAATGATCAGGATCTAAGTGCGTTGCCATGAGGGGTGCTTGCGAGAATCATTTCACTGGTGCAACCTGGTTTTAGGAGTCGAGGAAGGCGCTCGACTAGCCCTAGGAAGCGACGGGAGGATGGGCGAAGGGCAGGAAACAATCCACCAAGGAAAAATGTGAAATCGAAAATCAAAAAAGGAGGGAAACGGATGGTCGAACATCGAACCCTCGTAAAAAAGGCTGAAAGCCACCAGGAGGCAGACTTTGCTTACTGCTACGTGGACCTTCAGATTTAAATCAAAATTTACCCTCCTATTCCAATATTACCTAAACTATTTATGTTTCTTTTCTTGGTTGAATTTCTTATTTTGGAACCTCTTTTGTTTCTCTAAAATCACATTATGATTGTAAGTAATATTTTGTGTTTTTGGATTCCACAACTTATATCCTTTCGCACCAGTACTATAACACAAAAATATGCATTTCTCATATTTATAATATAGCTTAGTATTATTCTCTTTTGGGACATACATATAAGCTTCGCAAGCAAAAAACCTTATATGACTAAGAGAGAGTTTCTTACCAGTCCATACTTCTTGTAGAGTTTTATCCACCAAAGTTGAGGTAGGAGATCTATTGATGAGGTAGCAAGCAATTAACACAACTTTTTCCCAAAATTTATTTTCTAACCCTGCACTGGTTATCATGCTTCTAGCCTTATCCATCAATGTTTTATTCATCTATTCTGTAACTCCATTTTGTTGTGGAGTATATGGAGTTGATCTATGCCTTTCTATTCCACAGTCTTTGCAAAACTACTAAAATTCATTAGAGCAATACTCACAACCATTATCACTTATCAAAACATTTATCTTTATGTTTGTTTGATTTTATACAAGATCCTTTATTTGTATCATAAAAAGTATACCTTGGACTTTCTTGAGAAGTCATCTATAAATGTAACAAAATAGATGGATTTACCTAATTATGGATTTCTCACAACCTTATAAATATAACATAATAGATGGATAATTCTAAGATCTTGTAGCACCACTCGAAAACTTAACTCTGGTTTGCAAAATGCAGTGCTCACAAAAATCAAAATTTAATGGGCAATCAAAAATTCCTTCAACCATACCTTTCATTTTCAATATTTGAAGATCTTTCTCACTAATGTACCCCATGCATTGATACCACAAAATTTTCTTCGCTAAAAGAATAGTTGGAGCTTCTTCTACTGTATTAATTTCCTCTACAACTAAAGAGTTATTGCAATCAATACTTACAGTGCTAGCCTCAAGTTTGAATAAAGTCCCTATAAAAATTCCCCTTGCCAACACTAAGAATCCATGAACCATCTTGTAATTTTCCTTATTGAATTCCATAGTCACACCTGCATCATTCATCTTACTAACAAATATTAGATTTCCTTTCCAGACCTAGAATATGCAACACAACAAGAAGGGTTTTAACTCTTCCATATTTTAACCTCAATTTGACTCTTCGTTGACCTATTATTTTCTTTGTAGAATTATCTCCCAAGAAGAATTCATCTCCATTTATTTTTTCATATTCACAAAACCCCTCTTTATGAGGAGTCATATGAAAATAAGCACCTGAGTTAATCAACCATGAGTCATGGTGTTCACTTGAGAATGCTGCAGCTATGAACAGGTCCCCTAAATATTTATTTATGGTCTTTATTTCTATAGATGTTCCTTCATCAATATTTTAGATTTGCAGTCTCTTTTATAATGCCCTGTTTGATCACACTTCTAGAATTTCCTTTTGTCAAGAACAATTGATTTTCCCCTAGATTTTGATTTTCTTTCTCTTGATTTATTTTTGCTTCTTTCTTAAGAATGACCTCTCACAACCAAGGCATCCTTTTGATGATAATCCTTAGAATATTTTTGTCTCATTTTCTCAGATAGCAATGTTTCTACTATATCCTCTACTTTCAATTTAGAAGTAGTATTGGTGATAGCCATAACTAGGTTATCCTAGGAGTCAAGTAATGAACAAAGTAAAGTAATACACTTTTCCTCTTCATCCATTTTTACATCTACAAAGTTTAGTTGAATTACCACAGTGTTAAAATAATTCAAATGTTTATCCACAAAGTCACCATCATTCATCCGAAGAGAATACAACTTATTTTAGAGAAAGAGTTTATTTACCAATGAACGTTATCTGATATAGTGCTCCTAGCTTTTCCCATAATAAATTTATCATGGTCTCAATAAATACATTCAACAATACCAAATTAGACAAGCTCAATCTTATAGAGCTCCTTGCCTTCCTATCAATCTTTAGCCACTCCTCATCTATTGTTCCTATTGGTTTTACTCTCGATATCATGACCCACTGATCTTTATCCACCAACAGATCCTCCATATTGAGTTTCCATAACTCAAAATTCTATCTATTAAAAATTTTGATCTCTACCCATGTGCTTACCATCATTTTTCCTTCATACAGATTCTTCTGCACATTACTCCCACTCAAGAATCAATTTATCCTAGGGTTGAAACCCTTACTCCTCAAACAAAGCTAAAACCTAGCTCTAATACCAAATGAAGAGAAATAATACCCCGATAAACAAAATCTAGAAAAATAGTAAGTGTAGAATCAAAAGGAAAAATAGAGAAGAAGAACACATTACACAAGAATTTATCTTGGGAAACCCTTTCGAAAAAAACCTAGCAAGAATATCTCCTTATTGTATAAACTTGACCGTATCCAATACAATAATATCTTTTCGCTTGTGTTTACATTTCTTGCAAATTCATTACCAAACACTCATGCAAGTGTTGTTTTATATACCAAAAATACAAGAAGGGGTTTTATAATACCATGGGCACAAAACCATGGGCCAACATTACATTAACCCAAAAATGCCCATATGGGTCTAAAAATAGCTTAAAAACCCAAAAACATTTCCCTATGGACTAATGTCCCTAAACCCCCAAATTGGGGTTACTGCCCCTACCCCTAATCAGGGGCCAAGCCGTCCTTGAACCTCGATGAGGATACGGGCAGAGTGTAAAGTCCTTTTAGAGTTAGCCCCACTTGAATAACATGGAAAATATTCAACACATATCCAACAATAATTCACTAATTTATTTGCTATCTGATTTACTTCTCTATAAATATGCTCACATTGTCAGTAGATTACCTCTAGTAATAGATGATGAACATCATAAATAATATTAATTTTTATCCAGTCTCCACATCCATTTTTATTATTAGCATTAATGATAATTTGTGAGTCCCCCTCAATTGAAATATATTGCCATCCATTTTTTGATGCAATTTTAATCCTTGTAAGAAGTGTCATATCCTCTGCATAGTTGTTAGTTAAAGTTCCATATGATTCCGAATAAGTGAGGAGAATTTTGCCTTCATTATTTCTAAAAACACCACCTCCACCAGATTTTCTTAGATTTCCTTTAGAAGCACCATCAAAATTAATTTTGATAAACCCATTTTTTTGATATTTCCATTTTATCATAGACCAAAGTAGATCCTTTGTTTTAATTTTATTTTCGTAGATGACTCTTCCATGTATGTTCAAATCATGTAGCCAAATTATTAGCGCATCTTTTTTGTAATTGAGATTTCCCATGATGAGCACCATATTTGTAGATATTTTGCAAGAGAGACACTAATACGATTCCAAACTTGGGCATGCTTTTAATATTTATTTTTAAAAATTATGTTATTCTTTTGAAGCCATAAATTCCAACAAATAATGATAGGGCCAATCCTTTACAAAATGCATAATGCTTTAGATTTTAAATAATTTATCCAACATTTTATCAACTCTTTAAATATTGATGGAGCTACCCAATATAATTTCATATTTTTTAAAAAATAACCCCAAATGGTGTGAGCAAACAGACAATGAAAAAGTAAATGATCTAGTATTTCTAAATCCTTATCACACAAGGCACATATGAAGGGTCCATAATATCCTCTTCTTTGTAGAATCTCTCTCGTAAGAATCTTACTTTGAACTACTAACCAAAGAAATGTTGAGGTCTTAGGGAGAGCCTCTAATAACCAAACATTCTTCCAAGGAAAATATTTGGAAGAAGGAAATTTTGATTGTTCTAAATTCTTATATCCCAACTTGACCGAGTATCCACCATCCTTTGATAAATTCCAAACCAACTCATCCTTTCATGTAAAAATCGATAATAAAGCTCTTAAAACACCTTTTGAAGTTCGTCTACAATTTTTTTGAGTTCCTCTCCTTCAACTAGGTTACTAAATGAAATCCTTGATTTGGAGTTTTTGCTTATAGTAATACAATATTTGACCTTTGGACCTTTACATGCTAGGCACGCTTGAGCCAATGGTTTCCATTTTGAGTCAGAGATAAGAGGATAAGGCTTCAACCAAGCATTAGACCAAAAATTTGCATAACTCCCCTCATTGATTGGCCATCTAATATGTTTCTTTATCAATTGTAAACTCTCTAATACGAAGTTCCATGTTGACGATCCTTTGTGTAGAGTTATTTTTTAAAACAATTTCATAGCATCAAGAGAACCTATATATTTTTGAAGTAATATTTCTACCTAATTCTTTCCTTGATCTTTGAATAATCTCCACTCAAGCTTTGCTGCTAATGCCAAATTTATAAGTCTACAATTTTGTAATCCTTCTTCTCCAATATTCTTTATCCCACTTACAAAGAGGAAACCTAAATTTTTCATCACAACCTTTCCATAGAAAGTCTCTTTAAATTTTATCAAATTTTGATGCAATACCTGTTGGCAGTCTTGAAAGTGACATCATATAAATATGAATGGATTGCAATGTAGTATTTATGAGTTGTAGCCTTCTTGCCATGGTTAAGAACTTACCTTTCCAACCTACCAATAAAGATTTCATTCTATCCAAAATAGAGATCCAAAGATCTTTTTATTTCCTTTATCAAACAAAGGAATATCCAAGTTGATGGAACAATTTCAATTATAAACCCTAAAATATTCACAATAATTTGTTGTAAATCTAGGGCAGTATTAATAAAAATCTAAGATTTTGAAGTATTTACAAACTGTCCAGTAGCATTCTCATTGCATGATAATATTGATTTAAACTCCATGGCCTCAATGACTAAGGGATGGCCCAAAAGAAAAGTATCATCAACAAATTGGAGATGAGATTCAAAGGGACCATTTTTTGCAACTTGAATACTCTTGATTTTTCCTTCCATTTTTACCTTTGAAAATGTTCTCCCTAATGCTTTTGCCAGAATAATGAATAGATAAGGAGAAAGAGGATCACCTTGACAAAGTCCACAAGAAGACTTGAAGCACCCAATAGGAGAACCATTGATCAAAATAGAAAAAAATTCAATGCTATAACAACATTTAAACCACTCACACCAACTATAGTCAAAGCCAAAATTTATGAGAATATCATGTAGAAAATTCCAAGAAACCCTATTATATGCTTTGTTCATATCTAATTTCATAAGCATACCTGTTTTTTTCATGGAATGAAGAGAATGTATGGCCTATTATGCATTAACAAATCCACCTTGTTCCTTTGAGATAAGACACCCTAGAATGCCCTTCAACCTGTTTGCCATCATTTTTGAAATGATATTTTAAATCATATTACAAAGGCTTATTGGACGAAAATTATCAAAATATTTTGTGCCACCTTTCTTGGGAACCAAGGTAATAAAAGCAACATTGATCTCACTTATTATAGCCTTATTTTTTCGGGCCTCTTTAATCGCATCTAACATATCACTCTTCAATAAATCCCAAAAGTTTTGAAAGAAAATTCTAGGAAATCCATTGAGGCTAGGTGCCTTGTTAGGATGGAAAGAGAAAATTGATTCATGGAGCTCCTCCATAGGTATCTTCTTCATCAAGCTTTCATTTTGTCACTGAGTGATAATTGATGGAATATTTTACACAAGTTTTTCTTGTGCCTCCTTATCTTGCCTAAAATTGAAATAGTTAATTGCTTCCTTATATCTTCTTCATCCTCAATATTTCTTCCATATGGAGTTATAATATTTTTAAAATTTGTTTTTATTTCTATCTCCTTCCTTAAGCTATTTCTCTCTAGATTTTTGGAACCAATATGACTCCTCATTTTTCAATGCATTATGATAATAAAAAAGTAATTGTTTTTCTTTCACATAAGAATATTGATCCATTCCATTAATTTCTACTCTCTTGTAAATTTTTGAGCTTGGATTCAATTTATTTCTTTTCTTTAAAAATGTTATCAAAATATTTGGCATTCCATATCTTCATTTGCTCCTTTAAATATTTCAACTTTTGAACAAACATGTACATACACGATCCTTCAAATTTTGATCCATCCCACCATAACATAACCATCTAGAAAAAATTAGGGTCTTGAAGCCACATAGACTAAAATAAAAATGGCTTTGGATGACCATTATTAGGTAACTCACAAGTCAAAAGAATGGGTTTGTGATATAATCTTGCTCACAATAAAATATCTATAGATATTGTATGCTTCATTTTCAACCATTTATTGGATAACAAGAATCTCTCCAGTTTTTCTACTATATGATTTTCCCCCATGTGTCTATTATCCTATGTATATTAAAATCTCGAGGGACTAACATTCCAAAGGTCAATTGAATTGACAAATGAAGCAAAATATTGCATTGATTTAGACATTCTTGGAATGCCACCCTTCTTTTCCAAAGGAGATGGAACAATATAAAAATCATCCCCAAGAATCCATAGATCACAATGAATCATCATTGTATTTGACAAAAATATATTAAGGTCCTTCCAACATCTTTCATGAGGAGTAATTATAGTTGGAGCATATACATTTATAACCCCAAATTTGATATTTTCCTCTTTCTTGCAAAATAATCTAGCAACCCAATTACTTTTTGCTTCTAATAGTTGTCCATCCTATTTGCATTTGTCCCATATTATTACAATACCACTTGAAGCTCATATAGAAGAAATTGCTAAACAATCATCTGTCTTCCAAATCTTCTTAAAAACATCCTTACATTCCTCATTGCTTAATTTTATTTCTTGTATTAAAATAAACTCAGGGCTATAACAACCTATTAATTCCTTAATAACTCTTTTTTAGGGGTTTTATTCATACCCCTAATATTCCATGATATAATTTTTATCATCAACACTTTTTATTTTTATTAGTGGGATTAGCCCTCTTTTTCTCTTTGTTCCTACTTTGATGGCCTTCCTTGCCTTCTTCCATTCCCGCCAAAACTCTCATCTTCATCAATCTCTTCTATTTTTTCATATTGTTCAAAATGAGACTTATCTTCTAAAGATTTATGTTGTCCTAAAGAGTCAAAAGTGCAAGGAATAGCCTCATTAGAATTTTCTTCTTTATGTTACCTTGAAAACTCTAAACTGCATAGATGATCCTCCATAGTCATCACTTTCTTATATTGGCCTGAAAACCCTAAATTTTCTTGGATATCCTCCATAAGATTTTTTTACTATACTGCTCTTGAAATCCTAAAGTGCAAGGAATACACTGCGTACTACTTTCATTTTTATTATAAGGAGAATATTTTAAGCTACTTGAGGATAATAAAGGTGATTTACCTAGATTAAGCTTGACCTCCATCTCATTTGCTTTAAAATTCATCTCCCCATATTCCTTTGTTTTAAAATTTTATTTCCCCTCTTCCTTTGCACCTTTAGCTCCTATATTTGAACTTACACATTGTACTTCCTCATCCCCCATATCATTTTTTTCTTCTAATGGCTGATTCAAGTGAACTCTAATGGCCTTTTCCATTTGATGATGTAGAGATATTTTTCTAGCAACTTTCTTAGGAGTGGAAAATCCTTGATTTGACCTAGCTTCTCCTATGATATGGTCTCCTTGTTTCAAATTAAATCTACCCTCATGCCAAAAAAATTCCATCTCTTCCTTCATTTTTCTTTGCATTATTTTCCATGTGTCCAGTTTCATGATATTTGTGACATCAGAATACAATGTTTTCATAATCCACTTGTTGATATCATTCTTTTGATTCAGATTTAATTCTAATCGACTATGATAAATATTTGGAAATATCCATGGCAACACATTCGAGTGTATACATCATGCCTTCTCTCCTTAGTAGTTGGTCCCTCCTGGATGAATTCACCTAGAGTATTACCAATATTATTCAAAATCTCCTTATTGATGAGTTGATAAGGAAGTCCAACAAGCCTAATCCATACCGGTAGCCTTTTAATAGTTTATGTGTCCACAAAAAAATTCTTACTCCAAGGTTTTAAATATAATGCATCTTTATCCCTAAACCACGAACCTCCATCCATTATTTTATCCTGGCCAATATCCATGAAACTTACATATTAACCTTCTAGTTTTAAGAATCATTATATCATGCTCAATCATCTCATCCTTGATAATCACTTATGGTGTAGAATATGCTACCTAGACTGGGTTTGCCATAGATTCACTCTTCTTCTTTCAAGGTTATGCATAGTGGCAAATATTTGTAAATTGGGCAAATATTAGGATTTTCAAAATTGGAAATTTGCGAATATGAGGACCCTCGACGTTGAACTATTCGCTTGAATTTTTTGGGACAATTTTTTCTTAGGGTCAATTTGCCACAATATATATCCAAACATAGGAATATTTGTACTCTTTGGAAAGCTCTTTTCACATATTATCTAATGGTGTTGGTTTTATAAAGTTATAAGGCGATTTAATATGTAAAGTTTTTCCCAAAGATGACCTTACTTTTTAGGGCTTCAAATGCCCCAAATTTTGATGTGAATATGATTTATTTTATTTGCTTAGGATTCACCATTTTTTACAAGTACATTTAGAGTCCAACCCCTTATGCATAACCTTGCTTTCTTTCCATGTTACTTGGATTTTCTTCAAATGAATCCTTTAAATTTTTTGAATATTTGGAACAAGAAGTGGCACTTGTTCCTTGATCATAATTTGCTTTCTACTTTCTGCTTTCCTACTCATACTTCCTCCTCACTCCCAGCTTGCGCTCACACTCATTTTTGGCTTCACTCACTCCTAGATTATGCTCACTTTTGACTACACTCACTCTTGGATTGTGCTTGCTTCTAGCTACACTCACTCTTGGCTTATACTCAGACTCACTTTTGGATGCACTCACTCTTGAATCACACTCACTTTTGGCTACACTCAATCCTAGCTCATGCTCACATTCATGTTTACTGCATTCACTCTTAGTTGTGCTCGCATTCACTCCTGACTGCACCTGCACTCGTTCCCATGAAAAAATCCTCAATAATTTAATAAAAACTATCAATAAAAAATGAATTAACACTTATTTTTTAAGTATAATAATCAATATAGTACATTGAAGGTCTAAGGTGTAGACCAATTGGTTCCCCCAAATCTTGTAAGGGGGAGGTCCAAGGTTCAAATCTTGGGCCTCACTGGACTGAACACTTGTCCCTTTACTGGTGCTTTCAGCAGCGTAAAAGGTTTAAGATGATCGTGGCATGGTGGTTATAGGGGTGGACTGCACGAAGACCTGTGTGGTGGCTTTTAGGGTGGAAAACACAGTATACTGTGGCAACCATAAAAATTCGGATAGCATACCTAGATTCATGGCAGATTCAAATTCCACCATGTAAAAAAAAATCAATATAGTACTATTAACATCTAAAAATTCAATAATTTTTGTAAATGGTATCATCCTTTTGTTAAAGCAAAAACAATGTTATTTTTTTTTCTTGAGAAAAAGGGGTTGTACTCGGGTCCCTCACCCTTGATAAATCACAACTCTCTTCTATAAATCTTGAGAGTTTACAAACATATTCAATTCTCATCTCAATTGAGATGTTATAACTAGATACCTACATCTTTTTCACAAAAAGTTTAAATTTTTATATTCATTTTTTGGATCTTCTTCAATTTTTTAGATACAAATATTCAACATTCTTCTTCTTGAGAATTTCTAATCTTATTTATCCATCTATCCAAGTGAAATATTGATTAGTGATGGTTCTTGATGATGCCAACCTACCATTATGTCGCTTGAATATTCATAAATGCTTTGTTGGCTCCAAGCCTTTGTTGCTCTGCTCTGATATTTCAAACGATTGGTCTTATTGTTCCCTACTATTGCTGCACCCCTTTGAAATATAGAAATATTATGCTTTTTATGTCAAACACTGCCATACTTGATGTCTTTTTGAATCTATATAGATCTAATATATTGATGCCTTAATACATGCCTCCAATATTGTTGTTGCTCAAGGTGGTGTCGGTGTCGATATGCTGCAACCTTAACCTAACATTTTGTTCCCTTTGATTCTTCAATAATTTGTTTTTTATTTCAAATTCTTCTTCACAATATTCTCTCTTATACCTTGCTTTTGGTTCATCCTTTGTTAGAAAATGGAATACTTGATATATTGAAATGAAAGAATCCTTGCTTAAATAGAAAAGTCATACAATATGATCCATTGGATCATAACCAACTGAGCTAATCTCAACCATACAGATTATCCTAGTAACAACTTAGGATATAATTTATTATTCTAAAACCTCTCCTTAAGTGGTACTAGGATATACTAACACCCCCCTTAAGTGATACTAGGACGTAGTGAAAAACAATAAACCAAAACAAGTGGCATATCCACAGGTATGAGTCCCATAAACAAAGCCTGATTAGGTACTCAAGTACAATATGTGATCAAAAATTTGCTGCTGAAAGATGATGAAAAAACCATAAGCCAGAATAGAAGAATAAGACAAAAGAAGATGTGCATGGAGGATGGAGAGGAAGGAATATATCCTCTTAAACCCCCTTAGGACAACTTCCATCAAGAAGCCTTCAAAGGATCCATCAGATGTCTCAAAAAAGTAGAGAATCATCACCGAAAGAATGAAACCATACTCCTAGACTGGTGCTTGTGACACAGATCAAGGCTTTGAGCCATGAAAAAAGGTCACTAAAGAAAAACTCCATGAAACCAAAGTGTCTCACAAAAAAAGATTATGAAGATAGTGTGGAAAGAACCACAAGAATCGCAAGGGATGTCCAAATCGACTCCACAAGCATAAGTAGTGGTTTCCACCTATATGAACACAATGGGCTGATAACAAGGTCCAAAAGAGTGGACAAACAACTTACTTCAAGGGAATAAAGGGCACCATTGTAGCTCTCGAATGTGTCCTTATGGTGACCTCCTCATCCTATCGTAATGCATGGGTAACCAGCTGCTGTAACCGCTAGGTGATATAGAGGATATGAATAGATACTAGGATCACTCTAACAAATGTCTTGGGAGTATCGAGTTCAACCGAGAATGCACTCCATGATACAACATTTTTGAGCCACCAAAAAGTGTAAATATCAGTTTTAAAATTGAAAATGGACTACACCATCTTGACCGCCTTGGAAAAACCTTTTCAACGACTATAAATACCCCTATATTGGGGTTTCATTGAGGCCTACATTTGCTGGAAAAACAATCATCAAAAATTGGAATCTCTCGTAGGAGATTGATAGGGCCCTTCCACTTTTTGAAAAAAATCATGTAGTGCCCTTTATAAAATAGTCCATCGTTATAAAATAGAATGGGCCCACTTTTTTTTGAATGTCCACCTTTATTTAAAAACTAATCAGTTGGAAAAATAAAACAATATTACAACATAAAATTAATAGGATGTGGCATGCAAAGGCTAAAGTGCATGTGTGCTAATATGATGCGCACTTCTCCAAAAAAAAACATGTCCCTCGCTACAAGGGATACTTTACGTCCCACTGCGTCATCACCTGTTGTCCATATAGTTGCTCCCACCACCTGCAGTGACACATCGACTCTAGCAAGCCGTCGCACTCTGGGATATCCGAGCAAATAATGACTAGACATTGAGTTGGTGTGAAATATGCCATATTTGCTATTTGCCTTGTTGTCCATCGATTGACCGTCCCTCAACGTTATCTTCTTTCGAAAAGACAAGTAAAAAAAATAAGCACTTTTGGTTAATATCTACAATAGATATAGTGCCAGTATTTTGGTATCGTGAAGCCCGATGACTTGTTTAAAACCTCCCCAAGAAGAAACTTCCAAATAAAGATGTTACAAATTCAGTTCCCCATAAGGCAAAGCTTCCAAAGTAGGCGAACACATTCCTCTTCTACTGGTTGAAAACAAGAGATAGTATGGGAGGAGTCCAGCTGTGAATTTTCTTGTGCCGCACCGGGTTCTCAAAAATCTGATACCGAATAATCTCTCGACAGCGCGTAGCAATATCAAAGAAGCCAAAAATATGTTACACGCTCCGTAAATTATGGTATTTCCTCCAGTCAAGCAACCCCAGACTGCAAAAAATAGGCATTTTGATAGCTGGTTCTCTAGAGTAGCCGCACTTACCAGGTTCACGCGAATGGGAGCCATCAAATACCAATATTTTTTGTAGATTCAAATGATCTTCTCGCGATCCTCCACCGCGTAGCCGTCCATGTCCATGGGAAAAACCATGCCTCCTCTTTGTTTAATTTTTATTTCATTTGCGCAATGACTGAGAGATTATGGAAGCGATGAAATACAAAGACATTTCACCATTATTCCCGTGCTCTATTAAAAAATTCACATCATCATCCACTCTCATAATCATCGTTCATTGGCTAAAATCAAAAAAACAAATATTGGACTGTGCATCACATTGCATGGTCGAGCAAGGACAGGAAAAAAATATTTGATAGCAGGTGCACTGATTTATAACACGTAGTTAGAAAATAACATCGATGTAACTGGGCAAGTCTCCTACTGGGCACAGCAAGTGAGGGCACAATAAAAAAAACACCAGATTTAATCATTTCAATGCAAGCATATTTGGTGTTTTATGAGGATTTTAACAGTGCAATTTGGCAAAAAAATTATGCAGGCTTCTTTAGAATCGAAGGTCGGATATCAAACAAACCCTACATAGAAGCAATAAATCGACACATTTTGCCTTTGCTCGATGGTCAAAGCAAGGCAAATATCTGAGCGGCGACCGCTTTTCCTGTGACTGAAATTCATTACCTGAGAACATGCGCCATCATTCCAATTATTTTTCCAACAGGCCAAAAAAATAGACATCTGATGCAACACGACCTGTCAAACACAACCGATGCTAAAATGCTTCTTTTGTGCCAAATGCATCCATCATAAATTATTTGGTCCCATTGGGATCATAAAAAATACAAGATCCATTTGATCGTCGAAGTCACTCGCGCAGCTACAGTTGCAGATTCAATAGCATGAAGATCAATTTGAACAGGTTCTAAAAAACTATAGGAATCAATAGTGCTTTTATCAGTTTTGTCGTGCAAGGTGCCATCAAACTACAGACCAAATCATGAAGGACTAAGAAAAAACCTGAGATCAATCCAGACTAGAGCACTAGCGCGAGATTCCTTTGATTCAAATAAAAAAATTCATCGTAGAATAGTCATGCAGAGGATTCCTTTAAACTTCAGCACAACCTGAAATAATAAGAACTTTTCAAAAATCTATGATTTATTAGAGGTACAAATTGAACTTCGTTCCTCTTTCACTGAGAGCATGACACAACCAAAAAATAGTGTTTGATGTCCGTTGCAGTCTAGAATAAGTTGCATGCTTAACACCCGCAACATTCTTGGCATTAAGAGATGAAGATGAAACCTTTGAAGATCATGTTTGCCTTCAAAAAGCTATTTAGATCTTTCATCGGTTCTCTTCCAACTTGAAGACCTTCTCAAAATGGATTCCAGTCTCATTCAACTTTCCCATGCAAAACAAATTGACAAAATAACTCCAAACAGATGCAACAGACATGTACCCCTTTTCCATCAGCCAGGGTAGATGCGGCATAGGTTGCAGTATAAGAAAAACCATAGAAAACTAAAAAAAACTAAATTGACCTCCCCAAAATTTTTTTTACCATCTGGTTTCTGATCCATCAAAATATGGAGGGCATACTCCCTCGGTAAAAACAAGAAAAAAAGAGGGGGGATTTCCATGTGGGAAATCCCCCCATGAGAAAAAACTCCTCAGGCTCATAGGGATACCATGTTAGAAAATAGAATACTTAATCTATTGAAATGAAAGGAGCCTTGCTTAAATAGCAAAGGCATACAATCTGATCCATTGGATCATAACCAACTAAGCTAATCTTAGCCACACAGATTATCCTAGTAACAACTTAGGATATAATTTATTATTCTAACATCCTTGGGCACTTCTGACAAGGCTTTTTTTGGACTTTGTTGATGCTTCTTCCATGGATTGTATTGTTGCTGCTATTGTAAATTTAACTTTTGATTTTTCTAATGGTTCTTCAACTTGTTCCTTTATCATAACTACTTCTTGCTTCTCCTTAGATCCTTGCTTTTTAAGATTTTTCTTTTGAATGTGACCATGAACTTGCACATTGTCATATGTATTTTTTATTTTTATTATATACTTTTTATTCATTTCTTTTAGTTCCCTTTAAAGCATTTTTATTTCTTCTTCATATCCTTTGATGGTGACCTTCAAACTAGCTATATTTTTATAAGGGTTCCACTGACTCAAGAATACATGCTCCATTGCATCCCATGTCAAAATTCTTTTCTTAACATGACTTAGTAAGAATATCCCACCAATCGTAAGCTTCCTCTTTTTAAAAAGTTTTCAATTCTAAAAAATCTCACCAGAATATATAGATCTAAACTTTATCCACCATTCTTGAGCATCGATGTCATCATTTCCAATTAAAATTGGTAATCCTATGATCTCAACCCAAAAAAATCCCAAAAGTAACTAGGATTTTGGAAAGAAAAAAAACTAGGTTTTTTCATTTTTTTCTCCTTTTTTTTAACTCCTCTAATCCTTGCTATCACTAGTAGAACAATTTAAATGCAATATAATTGACATAAAAAGGAATGCAACCATCTATTATGACTTTGCATTAATCCAATACCAAGCTTCTCCTCCAAAGGGTTCAACATTGTTGCACAAATTGCTATTATTGTTGTGAAGAAGCATGGATGACTTCGACGACAATGCGGTTCTTCTCAATGGTTTCGATAATGCTAAAAAAATATCGGTAAACAAGATAATGCAATTGAAACTCAAATCACTTCTTTTTATCGATAATCTTCAAATTGCTTCTCTTTGCTGGTGCAAGGACAATTTTGTTAATAAGACTCTTTGATATGAATTAAAAACAAGGATCAAGGTTACCTTCGGTTTTTTTGTTGTTGAATAATACTTCTTATACACATCCACCATGGGGATTGAACCGAGTCACATCACCGATAATGCAAGTGGCATCCTTGCCGATAGACCACACTCGCGGGGATTACCTTCGGTTTTTTCATAAAAATATTTAAACAAGTTCAAAGGTTTAAAAAAATCTTTACACTTGATTTTCAAAGTTTTTTTTAAAATAAATATAAAAGTAGTTTCAAACTTTATATATATATATATATATATATATATATATATTAAGAACCAAAACAATTATAGATAGAATTTAATAAACAAAACAAAAAATAAAACTAAATGATTATACATATTTTTTTGGTTGGATAATAAGGGGTTATACTCGCGTCCTCCACCCTTGACAAATTATAACTCTCTTTTTTAGAGCTTGAGAGTTTACAAATAGATACACTTATCATCTTAATTGAGATGCTATAGCTAGAAACCTACACCATGATGAGTGTCATTAATGCTCATCATTTAATTTAATTTAATTTATCAAATTTGGGGATGCTTTAGGGTTGTATACATTAAAGACCTTAAAACTGTAATTTAGGTATTAGGACACTAAACTGTTTTGTGAAAGCTAAAAATATTTGCACAAAGAAAACTATGCTAATTAATTTGCAGGAACTAAAAACATTGAAATTGAAAGTCACTAAACTACATTTGCTAAAGTGGAAATTACAGAAATAAAATGTTGAAATTGAAAACTAGCTAAAATAGAAATCAAGTGCAGAAATGTAAATGTTGAAACAGAAATGACAATTACAAAAATTAATTGTGACTAGTTGGTTGCAACAAAATGAAACATAACATGCTGACAAAATAGGCGGAAAACAAGGGAAAACACAACAAAAACAGAGGAATGATAGATTTAATATCAAGAACAAAATTGTTGAAATTAAATATCATAAAATAAAATATTGAAAATAATTCTAAAACTAAGTTAGTACACCTTCCACTGATCCTTAGAGTGGGCCCAAGCTCCAGGCTCAATGAAAGGTGAAAGGTTGCAGAAGAAAAGAAGTTAACCTATCAAATTAATCAAAATGCATACAGAAAATAAAAACAGTAAAGTTTACGATAGTTTACCAAAATGACGCTTTTCCAAATTCATGTTTTATTTATTTTTCTTCTTTGTCAAAGGGGAAGACAAGGAGTATTTATAATTAAATACTCAACTTGTTCTACCTACAAATAATTTGTTGAAAAGAACCGATTGTTGATTTGTTGTGCTACTATAACAGACATAGTCCATAATTAGGACATAATCTATTTGTAGCCAATTGTGCATTTTTTATCACCTTCAAATGATGGGAAATGACTAGAAAATAGGTAGGATATTATTAGTTACATCCATCCACACATAATCTTCATTTATCTCCCTGAAAATCTATCAAAAATCTATTTTCAACAAATTCTACAGTTTAATTGACTTTGCCAACTTTAGGACAGTGAGTTGGAAATTAGATATTCCCTCCTTTTTACGTGTCCAATCTGTTGTGGGATGATTGGACATAATTTAGGGATGCTTGTGCAAGATTTTACCTTCCTAGCTCATTGTTTGCAATTTTCAAAATAGTTAACTAAATGTTGTTTTTGTGCACGAAATTTTGCAGTAGCCCCGTGAGAATGTGTTTGATGTAAAATGAGTTGGCAAATGATGTTGAGTCACTTCCAAGTGCTTGGTAAAGTCATCCTAAGTCTACTCCATGCTCCCAAGATATTTTTAAATCAAAATTGAGAGCTAAAACTTGTTCTCCTTTAAACCTGCAGGTTGTTGCCCTGTTATTCTGGAGTTGTCCGGATGTTCTAGAGCTAAGCCTACAAATTCATTTTTAGTAGGTTTTCTTACCTTGTTTTTGCTGCAACGTGGTTTTATGGTGCCACATCATCCTCTAAGGTAGAAAACACTTCAAATTTGTTCAGCCAATCAAATTTCATCAACACCTTATTCAATAGCTATTTTCCATTATACTTAATTCCTACTATTTAACTACTAAAATCATGCAAAATAACCATAAAAACTACATAAAACCTATCCAAATAGCAACATATCATTTTCTGCAATTACTATGTTAAATTCAACATAAACATCAATAATAATTAGACTACTTGGCATATTTTAGGTAAAATAGGCAGTTTTTATGTGTAAAAACACAGAAATAATGAGTCATTTTATGGCCTCATCATTCCCCTTACTTATCTTGATGCATGTACTTATGCATCTTAGTAAGCCATAGCAATATTCAGGTCTAGCCTTCTGAACAACATCCTCTATCAACCAAATGTAAAATTGTTGAAATGGTTGAAATGCTAAAATTGCTGCAATTTTTGAAAAATGTTGAAAGTGTTCCAATTTTGAAATTGTTGCAAATTTTGAAAAATGCTGAAAGTGTTCCAATTCTGAAATTGTTGCAATTTTTGAAAAATGTTCAAAATGTTGAAATTGCTACAATTTGTTTTTGAAAACTGCTAAAATTGTTGCAATCATAGAAATTGCTAAAAATTCTAAATTTTTTGAAATTGATGAAGATTTGAAAAATTGTTGCAATTTCTAAAAACATGTGAAAATTTTGAAATTGCTAAAAATATGAAATTAGTACAATTTCAAAAAAATGCTGAAAGTTTGAAATTTTTGAAAATTGCTAAAAATGGATAAAATTTTAAAATTTCTAACTAGTTCATATTCTATTGAGGTACTATAACCTGTGGGACATTTATAATTGGAGAGATGTTAGCCTACACTTATACTTCTATAGTTTGAACTCTCCTAATAGATTTCACCTTGGCCTACAATTCTATAATTTCCACAGTTTGCTTTTTGTTCTGTTCCTCTAATGGCTTCACTGTTACAAAATGCAATTCAAGCATCTGATAGCGAGCTACCCAACCTGTTATAGCCTCTTAACAAATTTTGTAAAAATCTATTTTTCCTTTTCCTTAGGCAATGTGCTTGCATGCATTGAAGTAGTTTGTACTCTAGGAAGTTCGGTTGTTGATGTGCCTTGATCATCCTATTGTTTTGAAGATTCTTCTAGATGTTCTGATGCTTTGTTTAGATGTTTTGGAGCTACTCCAGAAGATTTTTGTTCATCTTCAAAATATTTTGGAGCTATTTTGAATTATTCTCGAGCTGCATTCGAAAGATTTGGAGCATCTTCTATTGCAAGCTACTCTTGAAAACTCTATTGTTACTCTGAATTTTAAGTGTCCATTCCTTTGTGGTAACTCTCTCCAATGTCCATTGGCTCTTTGTTAGCCCTCTTCTCAAGTGCAACTCCCTCTTTTGCCTGTTCCTATTTTGCTAAAATAGCAACCATGGCAAAAATAGAAAGGTGAGGTTCCTGCTCTAAGATGAATTCTTCCATTCTATGGGGTAATTGTGGGATATTATCTTGTGCTTCCCCTTCTAGAATTTTCCTTGCCAAACCAAGCAATATTTATGCTGATTCTTCCCCTGAATCAAAAATTGTAGATAAACTTTCCAGTTGTGCCACTTTCTCTTTCAATTCATTCAATTCTTGTAGTAATTGATAAATATATTCATCTTTTTCTTTGATAGTTGCCTCCCTCTTTTCAATCCAGGCTTGTTGGGTCTTAATTAATACCCTAGCAAATTTCATAGGATTCTCTAGCTCATATACCTCATACTCTTCATATTTTGAAGAATATGTGGGAAAATCCACTAATGGTGGAAAATTTGGCTCCACAGGTTCTTCAGCCTCTATAGGTGGTTCCTCCATTTGAAAAAGTGTCTCTTGAACATATGTTTCCTATGCCTAAACTGGTATTTCATTAGTAACATTATATTCATCCTCCTATAAAATCAATTTCCTCCTTCTTCTTGGCCTAGGTGGTGTGGCGGATGTTGTTTCTTGAGCTATAACAATTTCTTTTTGCTTCCTCCTTAAACTTCTTATTAAAGGAGGGGTTAAATGTGGTTTTGTCTAAGTCTCAACCTCTTTCTCCCCTGTATTAGCAAGTTCCTTTGTAGCATATTTTCTCTAGCATATTTGCTCTATTTTTGAAGTTTTTCTTTCTACAAACTTGCTTGTGCAACTAATTTCATCTTTCTCTGTAGATGATAAATTTGTACCCCAATAATTTTAGAATTAGAAGGCTCTGGCTATGCAAGTTCTTCTATCTGAGCAGACATATTAGTGCCCTCAGTTTTTTTTTAAATTACCCTCCTTGTCCTAGGTTTTTCTATAGGGTTACCTTCAACTTTTCTCTTTCTTTATGCCCTAGTTCTAGTAGCTGGTGGACCATGGGAGGATGATGGGGTTCCCTCAGGTTCAAGAGTAGACCTATCATAAATGTTTAACCTAAAGTTCTCTACCCTACTAGTTGTTACCCCATCTCTTTGTTTTCACTCATTCTCAACAAAAATCTGTTTAAACTACTTTTTTTACAATTTTTTTAACTGCACTCTTGTAGTTTTCTAGCTTGCTATTTTGAAACCAACTGCATTATTTTCCAGTAATTATATGATTCTACATGCTTTGAAGCACTTTTATCTATAATATTTCAGAGCTCTTTCTACAACTCTATTTTTAGACTTATATGTTTCATAGTTGGATAGAATACACCTGCAATGTTCCGAAATATAGGTTGAATACACTATTTTGTGCTAGATTGTTGTGATAGAATACACCTGCAATGTTTCGAAAAATGGGCTAGAAAGTTGTGTAGTTTACATTTTTTTATCATTTTTTCTATTTTTTTATAAATATATTTTATTCTTGCACAACTATGCTGAGTTCTTCCATGCCCTTATTTTAAACTCTTTCATACACAACGGTTATACCGAAGCATCTAGAACAACTCTTTTTCTCTTTTTCAAACTTTTCAAATATGAATCTCCCATAACCAAAGGTATACCAAAATAACTTTTGGGAGTACTTAGTAGGGTGTTTAAGTTTACCATTTATATACATAAGTGTGTCAAGAATTTAATTACTATTCATGCAATGCTAAGGCTAACTAATAGTAAAATTGAAGAAAATGCATACCTTACTATTGAAGATATTTCATGCACCTTTTTGGATTATTTGTTGATCACACACTTATGATTTTTAAAATCTAAAAATACATGGATGCAGTAATTAGACTTTGTACAAATGCTAAAATTATTCAAGGCAAACATGTCAAAAACTAGTTTTCATGCAAGCCTTGACTCAATAGTGACCCAAGGAGATTTTCACCATTGAATTATTCTTTTTTTTTTACAAAAGAGGCAACAATTCTGGTTTTCAACCAACTTCTGTCTTGATTGCGTCCATAAAGGATTTTCACAATCGAGATTATTCTGTTTTTTCATCAGAAGAGGCCACCATTTCTGGTTTTCAACCTTCTTCTGTCTTGATTGTGTCCATGAAGGATTTTCACAATCAAGATTTTTTCATCAGAAGAGGCTACCATTTCTAGTTTTCAACCTTCTTCTATCTTGATTGTGTCCATGAAGGATTTTCATAATCAAGATTTTTTTCTCTTTTTTTTTCTTCTTCATTTTTTTTAGGAGCTTCAATGAGAGAGAATGTCTCTCATGGAGCTTCAATGAGATAGAATATCTCTCATGGAGCTTTTATTTGGATAAGAACAATCCTTATTTTACAAAAAGCACATCAATATTTTTCTACATGAAAACATCTTTTTCTGCATGAAAATAGCAACAATGATGCATCAACCTTTCTTTCCATATGAGCAGTAAGAATCCTCTTATGTTATAATTTCCTTCTTATTGCTCAAAATGAAGTATTTACTTTATTGTTCCTCCTCCCCACTGAAATCGATGCATATCCTCATGCACCCTTATTTTAAGGGACGTGCCTTATGCTACAACTCTTTTTTTTCTTTTTTGTTTCATGATTCAAAGATATGATCATTTGGAATCTCTATCAGAAGAGGAAGCCTCTTCTATTATGTGCAAGTTTGAATGTGAGAAATATCGAGCAAATTCTACCTTTGATAATGGCTTATGGTACAATCGTAAATAATGTCCATTCACCACCAATGTCCTCCTTGAATCATCAATTGAAGAAAGTTGAATGGATTTACTGTTGAACACTTTTGGTTTATCTTTGCTGCTTCTAATGCAACTATCATGCCACATTTTTTTATTGTTGTTGAATGATCTTTGTTTGGTGAAGTGTCTCCAATCGGAGTTCATCCAATGCATTCAATTACAAAATTTTCTCTTGTACCTGCAACAACTCAATGCCATATTCCAAAGAAATATGAAGTGTTACAAATTCAAGATCAATTAGAAAAAATATGTTTATTTTTATTCCCTTTATCTGAATGGGCTTCTTATATAAGCATACTTAAGTGGAGTAAGTTTTCCTGCAAGCAAGTCTACTAATTTTCCACCTACTTATATGGTTTTAGGATATATTTTTTTTCTTTTTTCTTGGTTTTCTTAATACCCATTTCCTGAACAATCTGGTTAGTCATAGGTACATATTTAACAATATGTAGTAAAGATATTGTAACATTTAAATGTTTTAATTTCTTTACCAAATCTAATTTTAAAGATGTGATTTTTGATATCTCAATTTGTTCAAGATATGGTACCTTCTCCATTAAATCATCTTGAGGCATATTTTATTTTTCTTGTTTTTGTTTTAATGTAGATGGGTTCTCTCGTTTATTCTCTTCAACTCCCATTTCTATAATGATAGGTGGAATATGTTCAAGAAGTATTTTTCTTGAACACAATTGAATGTTGTCATAGTCAACGACACTTACTATGGTTGTATCTTTTGATTTAGCCATATAGATAGGGGTTGTCTATTTAACATTATTGGGCTTGGTCACAAGTTGAGCCAAAAGTAGAGGTTGTGTTTCTTGTTGTTGTTGTTCTTGAGGTAGATCCAATACATCTCTTGATTCATCTTGTAATCCTCTCAAGAATTTAAGTTTTGGTTCTACTCCTCCACATCTCTTGTTAACAAGGGAAAATCTATCTAGATAGTCTTCTAAAGTTTTATTTTCCTCTTGTTTCATCCTAGATAATTCATCCTTTCGATTCTTTACTTGATAGTATTCTTGGTATTTTTCAAAAATATTCTTTCCATTTCATCCCAGGTTTAGATTGGATTTGGTGTTAAGTTCATGAACCATTGTAGGGTTGAGTCTTTAAGAGTAAAAGAAAATAATTTAAGTTTTTTATTGTCATTGATATAGTTACAAGCTTGGCATACAATATTAAACTTAAATAGAAACTAATTAGGGTCCTCAAATGCAACTCCCCTAAAAGTTGATAATTTAGAAGGTGAAATGACTTCCATGGGAGAGTTTTGATCTAATTGAATAGGATATTGGAAATTTTTGGTAGATGTACTAGTTTTACCAAGATGAAGCACATTGTTGGCTTTTCTTGGATTTTCATGTAAGCCTACCATTATATGTTCCCAACACCAATTATAAATCCATTTAAATTATCCTAATCGTAATTTTTTTCAAGGGAGGGTGGTGTTGAACTAACACTTTGTTCTCCTTGTAATGTTTTCTCAAAGGATTTTTCACTTCCTAAAGCAAATGATTGTGATTCTTTTAAAATTCCAATGTTTTTAAGAATCACTAATTTAGAAAACTTCGATGTAGGTTCAACCTCATATCGTGAATGCTTGCTTCCTGTGGTTTGTGGGAAGTTCTTTCAGTATCTTCTGTTTCTAATCTATTTCTACTTATTAAAGCAAGAAATCATATTCTAGTGTCCTAATGTCCAAAATGTGATCCCAAGCAACAAAAATATTTTCATGTGAAGTCAATTTTATTTGCTCCTCGATAACGGTACAAAAAATGATGAGTTTCATTAATGCTCATAATTTAATTTAATTTAATTTGTCAAATATAGGGAGGTGTCCTAGGGCTGTATACATTAGAGACCTTGAAACTACAATTTAGGTATCAGGACACTAAACTATTCTATGAAAGCTGGAAATATTTACAAAAATAAAACTATGCTAATTTCACACTTGCATGAAAATAAAGCTAATTAATTTACAAGAATTAAAAATGCTAAAATTGAAAGTCACTAAACTACATTTTCTAAATTGGAAATTGTAGAAATGAAATGCTGAAATTGAAAACTAGCTAAAACAAAAATCAAGTGCAGAAATGTAAATGTTGAAACAAAATTGAAAATTTTAGAAATTAACTGTGACTAGCTAGCTACAAAAAACTGAAACATAACATTATGATAAAATAGGGAAAAACACAACAAAAATAGAGGAATGACATATTTAACATCAAGAACAAAATTGCTAAAATTAAATAACATAAAAGAAAATACTGAAAATAATTCTAAAACTAAGTTAGTACACCTTCCACTGATCCTCAAAGTGGGCCCAAGCTCCAAGCTCAATGAAAGGTGAAATATTGTAGAAGAAAAGAAGTTAACCTACCAAATTAATTAAAATTAATTATTTTTTCTTTGGTTCCCACTACCCATCTTAAACCTTTAATCATCAAATTTTTTTAAACCATTCTAAAGAGCAAAACCATTTGGTAGAGAGAATGCTGCAAATATTAAACTTGGATCATTAGGCTCAACATACTTAGAAGAATTCTTACCCATTGTCTTTGAATATCTTTGTACAATCTCAAAATTACTTTTCCCCTAAGATCTAAGTTTGCATTTGTAATAACTCTTAAAAAAAGTCCTCTCCTAATTTTATCATCATACACCTTGCTCCATTTCACCAAAGGAAATTTCCTTTTATCATGTAAACCTGGCCATAAAAAGGATCACATTATATAGATTAATTTTTTTTTAACTAATTTTGGCATAGTATACAATGGCATATAATATGTTGAAATTACCTGTAATATTGAATTAATTAACTTAACTCTTTTGGCTAACGATAACCATCCACCTTTCCAAGCTAGTAGTTTATTCTAAACTTTACTAGTAACTGGATTCCATACTTCTATCCTCATTCTCCCCCCAAATAAAAGTATCTCTAGATGAGTTGCTGGTAAATTTACCTCATCCATTTGAAGTAACCTAAAAATTATTGCTTTGATATTAGCTAGAGTGTTAAGGAAGTAAAATTTGGATTTTGTCCTATTAACTTTTTGCCTTGATGCTCTTTCATATTCCTTTAAAACGTTATTCAAATATCTAGCCTCATTTATCCTCATTATTCTAGAAAGGGTTGTATCATCTACAAATTATTGATGGGTGATGTTGTTGATGTTAATACTAACCTTAAGTCCACTTATAAGCCCATATTTGTAAGACTTCTTTAAGTTCCTACTCAAAACCTCTGCCATAATAATGAATAAACAAGGAGATAGAAGATCTCCTTGTCTAAGGCCTCTCTTGGCTTTAAAATATTTTGTTACTAACCCATTGACCAAATCTGAATAAAATTTTTTAGAGATACAAACTTTAATCCATCTAACCCATTTCTTCCCGAATCCAAACTTTTCTAAAACTATAAAATGAAAACCCCATTTAACCTTATCATAGTATTTACTCATACCAAGTTTTAATATCATTGCTTTCTCTTTTATTGAAGTTGTTGAATGTATAACTTCATGAGCTACTATGATCTTATCTAGAATTTGTCTCCCTTTCACAAATCCTCCTTGCTCTTCTAAAATAATTTTGTCTAACAATGGTCTTAATCAATTCACCATCACTTTGAAGATAATCTTATATGCCATATTACATAGGCTTATGGGTCTAAAAGAATTAAATAATTCAACATCCTTATTTTTTGGAATTAGGGTAAGATATGTTGTATTTATTTTATAAGATATGTATTGTTTTACCCTATACTATTCCACTACCACCAATAAAGAATCCTTCACTATATTCCAATTATGTTGGTAAAAAGTTGTAGAGATCCCATCTAGACCTGGGGATTTATCCTTATTAAAAGAGAAAAGAGCTAAATGAACTTCTTCTAGAGTAATAGACTCCATAAATTTCCTATTGTATTCATTCGTTATAATTGAAGATACATCTTGAAGAAGTTTGTTACTAAGAACTTTAGTCTCCTCTATATAAATAAATTGAAGAAGAAAAAAAAAAAGATTATAAAATTATACAATAAAGTTCGTTAATATCAAGTTGCAAGCTTACTATAGTGGTAAGGGCTTTGGCCTCTCTTTGAGAGGTCCAAGGTTCAAACCCCACTCAGTATGAGGGGACCATGATCCCTCATAAAAACATGTGTAAACTCATTGAAAAAAGTTCATTAATATCAAATCAAACATAATGGTGGAAATGGTCTTATATTTAAAGATCAAAATTCAATACAAGGTTAAAAAATTTCACAATATATCAGGCAAGAACTCAGATTAAACAATAAAATTCTCATAGAAAATATACAAATTTGAAACTCACATATTCATACCATGATTTAAATGAATAAAAACTCTATATTCAAGTGGATGATACAAATCTACAATGCATTACAATATTGAATGATGCAATGCAATTCAATACATTACAATCTCTCTTGTCATCCCTACATATAGCCTTTACATAGTCTCTTGATATTTCATCTTCTACTATCTCTTCATCTCCTCTCAAACTCACAGGAGATATGACTCTTCATATTTTTCATAGGAAAAATATTTTATTAACCTTTTAATAATGACAAAACCTAATGATTACATGAAACCAAATATTGACAAGATATTTACAAAGTATTTACAAGGTACCAAATAATGTAATATTCTCTAACACCCCTCGTATTACATTATTTGGTATAAATATCAATCTCTATATTTGTCTTTAGCTAGCTTCTATTGGCTCTAGTTCTCCTGTCTCTAGCTATTGCTTTTTTGGTTCTATCTTGGACTTTATCTTTGGGTTTGTTGCTGAACTATCATATCTCTTATTTCTTGTATGTTCAAATGTTATTTCTTCTACAGGCCCAACCATTGTAGGTCCTTTTTGATACAAAATATTATTTATAGATGAATCATTTCTTATGCTTAACAAACTCTTTTTACTTTTATAAAACACTTCAACATTTTTACTATCCTATTCCATTCTGTCACATTTATCCATCCATAATTTACATCTATTATGTTGTTTTTATTTTCTTCATACTAGCAATTTTTTTGGAAGTGATTACTTTATTTACAAAAAACACAATAATGAAGGTCCCAACATTTTTTCTAACATGTGTCCATTTTTCCATAGTGACTACAATTAGTACCTATCATAAATTTGGTTTTCCTATTCTCTATCATAAAATTAGTATTTGTATTCATTGTCACAAACTCACTCTCATTTCCTTGTCCTATAAATGCGAGGCCTTTATATTTTGGCCTTATTTTTGGTACCAAAGGTTCTTTCATTCTTTGTCCATATTTTCCCAAATTTGTTCCATTATATCCCATTTTCCTTAACAGTTTTGAACCAATCCCTTTTGTGTGTTTTTCAAAAATACCAAACTCATCATCACATTGTTTTCTAATACCATTTGAATGCTATAAATCATCACAATAATATTCATAACTTATACTAATAGATTTAGAATACCTCAAACCATCATAACTATCAATATCTAAATATTCATCAACACAACTTAGACTATCATTATCTCTATCATTATATGTATACCTCAAATTATCAACACATATAAAGTTGTCCATGTTTTCATAAATAATTATTACAGTATCACCAAGATTTGAATTATCATCAATACTAACAGTTTGGGCTTCATTTTTACAAACACTTTTTGCATCTTTAATACAAACATCAACACAAACATTTTTTATACAAATATTCTCATGAACAATGCTTAAATCACTAGTGTCACATGCTTTATCTATTTTTTGTACTAGGTTTCTAGTGTCACACTGTACATCTACCATCTTGGGTTTCAAATCACACCCCATATTTGTCCTCTAAAATATTTCATTTGTATCTTTCATTATGAACATATTTTTTAATTTCTTTTTTTTCTTTTTGTTTTTTACACTATTTTTGTAGATCATCAAGAGTTGAAAGAACCATATGTAATGTACTTATAGATACTTTCACTTCTTTGGAATATTCCTTACCATCTTATTTTGGACTATCTTTTGATACCATACAATCTTGATCCATTTCTTTTACCATGAGAACCTTGTGTACAATTTTAGATTGTAATTATTTATAAGTAATGTTTCCTTGATGATTTAAACTTCTTTGGTATTGCACTTGGGATTGATATTGCTCTCATGGTAGTGGCTAATTTAATTGTTTTTGAGAAAGTGTTATCATATCTAAAAGCAAATATGTCATTTTTGAAAGAACCATAGGCTTCAAGCTCTCTTTGTCTTCTAATAAAATATTTTTTCTTTAATTATCAATATCAAATTAAATTATTCTTCCCTTATCCAATAATTGTGATACTGACATCAAGTTATTGGCTAATACAGATACATAAAGTATATTTTCTAGTGTGCATTCAAGAAAAGATAGCTTGAATGAAAAAATTCCTATTCCCTGGACTTGATAGAATTTATATTTAATTTTTATTGGTATACTTTGGTTTATTTGAAGAGAATAAAACCAATATATATTGTCATTAATGTGATTACTTGCTCCTGAATGAATATGCTAGTAATTATATTTCTCTATGCAATGTGTCATTTCCAATTTTTGTTATGTTTGACTCTATTGAGATGGTTCATTGTATCTTAAAGCATGTTTGTGACAAAATTTCCTTTGTTTTTGAAGCTCTTTTCTAATAAAATTTGGCTCTTTGATCAAATGAGACTTTGTGAGAGGAATTTTTGATGAAGACATAACTAGGATTCCTTGTATTTAAAATTGTTTTTAAATTTTCCAAATAAATGTGGAAACTCTTAATATAATATGGTCTTTAAGACATTAATATCCATTTTTCTTTATTTATTTTTATCTCAACTCTTCTTATTTTGTCTTCCCTTAACTTTTATTTCAAAAATTTGTCCACTTTAAAATTCTTATGGACCCAATAATATTTTTCTTCTTTACACTTTTCAATCTTCTGAGCATTTACCAATTCCCTTCTATCTTCTTTTAAATTTTTCTCTTCTCAAATATTTCCTTTGAATAAATATTTATTTTTGACTCCCTAATTATTCTTAAATAAATCCTTTATTTCCTTCAAAAGTATTTAAATATCCTTGCAAATTCTTGGTTTCAACTTATGCAAACTTGAACTATTCAACCATGCCTTATCAAAAAATTAACAAATCTCTTAAATATCATTGCACCCTCTCATATAATGTAACTTAAGGAGGAAAAAAATAAGTTTTAAATGTGAAATAATGTACATACTTATTCCAAAAATAATTAGGTGGACTAGAACTTGTGACCTCTCCCTTTCAAATGCTCAAAGTACACAAACTAATCGATCCATTATCTCATTGGCAATGCTCTAATCTTCATGTATGCCAATTTATCATCTCATTTTTAGTTATCCACCTTTAAAAACAAATTGCACATGTCCCTCCATGTGTAAATACATAATATTCTAGTTTGGGTGCTTACCACAAGTTTTAATAACCTCAAAATAATAGTTTTGAGCCTTTTAAATGTAAAATATGCTCAAATTTGCAAGTATAATAGTTGAAATGTCTCACATGTAACATTAGCATGTGAAGTAATAAATGTAATATTTTGATGGGCATTTAGAGCATATTCACACAGGAAAAATTAGACATTCCAAGCAAGCATTTAAGGAAAAAATAAGATGACGGAGAATTTTGGACATCTTAGGAAAATATTTTAGGAAGAGTAACATAACTCAAATATCTTAGGAAAAAATTTAGACTATTTCACAAGCTCCAAATGATTTGTGTAAACGTTTCAAGGAAAATATATTTTAGGGAAAGAAAATAATGAATATTTGAATACACTTGGGGCTACTCAAACACTTGCAAACATATAGGATTTTATTTAAAAAATTGCTCACAGTGGGCATATCATCAAATGGCAATGATTATCCCTTTCCTCAAACAATCTTGTCCTCAAGAATGCACACCAAGCTTTGATATCAAATTATGGAAATGGTCTATATTCAAAGATTAAATCTTAATGCAAGGTTAAAGACTTTCATAACATATTAGGAAAGAAATCATATTAAACAATAAAATTTTATAAACAATATGCAAATATACAACTCACATATTCATGTCATGATTCAAATGAATAAAGTGGATGATACAAATCTACAATGCATTGTAATATTGAATGATGAAATATAATTTGATACATTGCAATATCACTTGACATACCTACATATATCCTTTGCATAGAGTCTCTTGATATTTCAGCTTCTCCTATCTCTTCATGTCCTCTCAAACTTACAGGAGAGACGAATCTTCATATTTCTCATAGGAGAAATATTTTATTAACCTTTTAATAATGACAAAACCTAATAATTACATGAAATCAAATTTTCAATGAGTTTACACAGGTTTTTATGAGGGGTATTGGTCCCCTCATACTGAGTGGGGTTTGAACCTTAGACCTATCAAAGAGAGACCAAAGCCCTTACCATTGCAGTAAGCTTGCAACTACATGAAACCAAATATTGACAAGATATTTAAAAAGTATTTGTAAGGTACCAAATATTGTAATATTCTATAACACATAAGTCATCTCATCCAAACAAAAAAATTAGGTTGTTAAAAATATATAAAAAATTCAACTAACTAAATAATGAGCACAAAATGCTCATCAAAGCCAAGATAAACATCATCAAACCACTAACCACTTTTCTACCCTTTCACTTCTATATTTTGCACAATATCAAGCAACAACACCTTAATGACTACTAATTGCTAGAAGTTATTATTAGACTTGTGAACTATAACATGTTTGATTCCTTCAATAATTATTTATATTGATCAATCTTATTATTTTTGTGTAATAGTTGATTGCCCATGCTAAAATGGACACTAAAATGTGTAAATTGGGCCTCATTCTTCTTACATTCTTCCTTGAAATTTGATACCAAAGCCTCATTCTATAACAAAAATTTAGATTATTATTAACGGAATCAAAAATCTTAATAAATTTAAACACAAAATCCAAGCAAGCCTTTCTACAACTAAGCTTTTTCATGAAGCATGGTTAGGAAATCTGCTAGGGCCATGTTCCAAATTGACTTGGCTTGCGTACATGACCAAAAAGATGTTTGGTAGTCCTAGGTCTACCATAGTGAATACATGAGGGCTAAGAAATACCAAATTTAGCAAGCAAGACCTACATGGGAGATTGAGTTGCATTAGTTTCTAGTCCAATAACTTATTTTATAATTAAAAAACTATATTTCCATACTTGGGCACAAAGTGTCCTCTATGTTGACTCAACAAAGTTGTAATTCCACTTTTCATTTAATTTTGTAGCCATAAGAATATTGGGAATTAAGGATCTATAGAGAGCCTTGACAAGTGTACTATTGATGCACATGTTGTCAAGTCAACCCCATTTGGCTCTATTGTAAACCAATGTAGTGGATAAATTTACTTGGAGATCATCCCTAACCACATGTTGAATAGTAAGTACAACATTCTTAAGACTAACAAGAAGTCTATAGTGAACTCTTAAAGTCTACCAAAATTTTCACTTGTGTTTATAATCATCCCAAAGATAGATGACCTATCTAACCCCCTTTTAAACATCAACTTACTTTTAAAGGATAAGCTAGGGGCTAAGGTTTTTAGTTACTTACTAATAGATGGTTCCAACATATTAAAGATGTAGCAAATCTCAAACCTTTTCTTAAATATGACTTACCCTTGGTAAGAAGCAAAGCAGCTAATTGCCAAGTCTTTCCAAAGCCCTAAAATAGGTGGAGATCCTTTAATTCTAAGTAATGGATAATAAAAATATTATTAAAAAGGTTTCAACCTACTATCAAGTTGTATTAGAGTGAGAAGATTGAATACAAAATTTGACCAATTGTCTCTAATTTTCATTGCTAAATTTTTTGGCACCACTTAGACATCAAGCTTATGTCTTGAACTCAAGGATCTATAAGACCAAGGCCTCATTTATTTTTAGGTTGAGTTCATTATGTCCAAAGATTTTTTTTTTCTCTTTTGAGAGCTATCCTAATTCCTATAGAGAAAACTACAAGCCACTTTAGTGAGCTAAGAGATGTGACCAAACCTTTTCTACAACCTACAACCTACCTACAAGATAGAGATGTCATGTTACGTACTTAATTTAGAAAAAAACCACTTTTGCATGTCATTGAGGTAGACCATGAATATGAATGGAAAGTCAAAATATCTAATTATTTATCCATGATCTATTTCATGTCATTCTAAATGGTTTCTGGAAGAATAGGGACTTTCCTAAATAGTAATGAATAGATTTTTATTAGTAAATAGCTTGGCCCCTAACACTAAACAAAAAGCATACATAATAGCAAGAGCATTTTCTACTTCCTCTTTTTTGTTTTTAATAATGAGAGTTGAATCATCAAAAAAGTGTGATTTAACTACCTTATCTCTATTCAAAAGAGAATTACTTAATAAGGTCAACCTAAGCTACTCTTTCAAACATATACCCAAAGGAATCCTCAACAATAATTTATTAGAATGGGACCAATAGAACCCTTATCGGATAAAGTATTGAAGTTTACTAGGATAAAAAATACTATCATTGATCAATACAGAGCAACTTTGTGATAAAATTTGTGATCAAACCCATTCTAATTAAGTATCTATAAAATAAAAAATCATCTAATCCTATAATTTGCTTTATTAAAATAAATCTTAATGAATAAGGCATATTTGCCAAATAATATCCCATTCCAAAGATTCCCATGTATGAAATAAATCATATAAGATATATATTCCCCTAAGAAAGTTGGTCTTTCTAGGCCTTATGATTTGTTGAGTAATTGGATATATCCTGCATGCTAATGCCTTTGTATTTATTCTATAACCCATGTTCAAAAGTATGATGGGTCTCCATCGAAAAATGTTATCCCTATTAGTAGCTTTAGGGATAAGTTTAATTATCCCTTAGTTAAAAAATATGCCTAGATACCCATTCTATTAGGTTCCTTATATATTTGAAAAAAACTAGGATCAATGACCTCCTACATAAATCTATAAATTTTAGGAAAGCCACACATGCCAAGTACTTTCTCTTTGGAAATTGAGTATAATTTATTAGTTAATTATTTGAAGAAGAGATGCCTATCTATATATACATATTGTTCATCATTCAACTTTTGAGAAATACAAGACTACAATGTTGTAAACAAAATTTTGATCCATATCACCACTTCATCTTTTAATATATGTCTAAAGTGAGTTTTGCAACAGTCTCTTATTAGGATACTATTAAATATCCCACATTATCTCTAATTTTTGTAGTAAATCCTTGATATGTTGGATAAAATTGAAGAAAATTTTGAAACCCTTGTCCCTTGAATTTGTTCAAGACACTCTAGATCTAGTTCTTGCTCGATTTTCCCTAATATTGTTCTATCTTCCACATATTAATATTTGTAGTAGTAACTTATTCCTTTCAAAAAAGAAAATCAAGTTTGTAAATTAGACTATTTTTGGCTCTTGTAAGAAAATATAATGCAAGCTTCTCATCCATCCTTCAAGCTTTAGATTCCTTCTACTAGATTCCCTCTAAGAAATCCAATACTCCATGAATTGCAACTTCCCACCATGATATCCATCCATTACCATCAATAGTCTTAGCTTTATTATTCTAGATAGTAGTTAAACCTTAGATGCACTTATGATCCTTCAATACAAAAATATTAAGTTTGTATGACAATCCATCAAAATTCTTATCAAGAACACTCAGACTAAGCAAATAGACTATAAGAAAATGATATGACATGGAGGTACCATAATATCAAAAAACTTACTTTTTGAATCTAATCTTCTAGCAGTAAATACATCAGAACAATTCTATAATGAGGTAAATTTTGCACAATTAGGGAAAATTGTATTTCATGTGCTTTTGAAGAGGTGAACTAAAATAATTAGGTACCTAATTACCACTTGGCATAATCTAAAAATTGAATCTTTGATATAGGGCATTGGTGTCATCATATTGTTATTTTAGAGAGAAAGAAGATAATTGCTTAGGATTGGAGAATAAATCCTTATAACCTTTGTTAATAAAATCATTTAGAGCCCTATTTCCTTCAAATATAACCTAGATTGTATTAACTTGAATGGATTTTCAAAGAAATTTAAGCATATCTAGGAAGCTTTGTGCCCCTCCCGCAAAGCTCAAGATAGATGGAAGATTAAAATTTTTAGGTTAAAATTTGATCTTAGAAGATGGATCAAATTGCATCATAATACCGATAAAATTAAATAACTCCTCTTTCTTAATATGGGAGAATTAGAAGAGCTTTCAGAGATAGCACCTCCTAGTGAAGCATTATAATTTGAGAGAGATTCCATTCTCTCCCAACTTCATCTGAAAGCTAGGGAAAAAGAACAATTTTGGAGACTCAAATCCCACATGACTTGGTTACAAGGAGACTCCAATACCAAGTTCTTTCATCTTAATCCTCATTAGAGATATCAAAGGAATATGATATATGAAATTCAGCTAGAAAATGGTGATAAGGTGAATTTTCAAATATCAAAGAAGTTGTATTTGGTGACTATGAATCCCTTTATAAAAAATTATATGGAAATCATACTATTCAAGCTGCTCTACTATAAAATATTCATAAGGCAATAACTGAGGAAATAAAAAATTCCATTTATTTTTTAAAATAGGTGTGAATAAAATTGTGGTATTAAAGTCGATATGGAGTAGGATCGCTTGGTCATGCAAAAAGTTAGCTCATAGCCTTTGATATTTCTTTCATATTTTAGGGAGAATTACTCTTCAAAACCTTAGAAGTGTTTTTAGCATAAGAGGTAGAAAATAAATCCTCTTCCATGATTCTCCATCCACTCCTCCACCCATTCCAAATAATTTACCATTTCTCCTCTACTTATTTCATCATTCTTAAGGTTTGTACATAAATTTATGTTTAGCATTGCATGATGAGTACTTCTATTTTTCTTCATAGGAAAACCATGACATGATGTTTGGAAAAACAAGAGCAATTTTTTGCATAGAATTTGCTCTATCTGATTCTCCTACAGCACCATTCATTTTGAATGTTTGATGCAATTTTGCATACTCACTCCCTTCAACATTTTGGTGCACTCTTGTTGTTATGATTGTGTCGTAACTCTCTAGAGAGAGCATACATACTTCCTTACATTTATAGAAGTGATCAAGATGGTTATATGGGAATACCTAAGACATTTTACTCAGGATAAACCTAAGTTTGATTCACAACCCTTTCATTTTACCTTCTCTTCACTATACAAATATAGAAACAATAGACTACTTAATCATTACCTAACTAGATAGAAGGTGTAGTGACTTGGTTAGATGAGCTTTATCTTATGCAAGTGGGGGAAGAGATTTTGATTTTGAAATATATGCCTACGTTTTTAATAAGAAATGCTCCCTTCAATTTTTTTGTACATTGTTCTTCAAGGAGACATAAAAATCTTTGATGTGACTATGGTGGTTAAAATGCAAGCCCAAATGTGACAAAAGCAACATGTCAAGAGTTTGAATTTATTTTGTGAAAAGTTCATATTACTTTTTTTGCCTACGAGGTTTGTTTATTTTTCTAAATGGAGGGTAGCTTGGCTAGTGCAATGTTTTTAGGTCCCTATAGACCCGATTTCAATTCCATTTGAGCACTCTTTTACAATTTAGTAGATGATATGGATTATTGTTTGGCATGTCAAACAATAATTCAATATAGAAATCAATCCCACCAAATTGGTAAGTGGACAAGCTTTGTGTAAAAATCTAGTCATATCTCATGTTAGTAAAACAAATAGCACTTGTGGAAAAAGTCGATCTAGATAAACAAACTAATGGATGCGTGACATAGGAAGATACATGAAAACAAGGAATATGCCATGGGATTTAACACTTAAAGAATAGATGATATTTAGGCAAAAATTCATTCACTCCACCTTGTTTAAATACATTCTATAATACAAGGATGTGATGATGTGGTCCTAAGATATGTCAAATAAGGGAGAGTAAAGGACCTATTGAGGTAATATCATAACGAAGGTGGCTATTACTTAACACCATATAACAACGTATAAGATCATAAGGGTAAGATAGTATCAATCCACCATATTTTTAGACTCCTTCCAATGGGTGCAAAATGCAAAGCCTATTCCATGTTTGTTGTCCACAAGAATCTATTTTAGTAGTGGGGATTAAACCTCATTGGTAAGATTAGTCCACTATATAATATGAGGTATGGTTAGATTTTAACTATAACATTTACTAGGTGGAATGATGTGATTCTAATAAAATTTACAAACCAAGGGATAATCATTTAATAATTGAAAGATACTATTACAAGATACAAAACACCTTTAATAGTGATTATAGGCAATGATACCATGTTCACCAAGGATAAATTAATACAATTCGCACTTGAGCATGATTTCATTCTAAAGACTTCCTCTAATTGGTATCCTAAGCCATTGTTTTATAATATTTTACACCTATTTCTAGAAATGAACATAAGCAATTTACCTAGTCAAATCTTATATAGAAAGCATAAAAAAGGAAAAAAAGGAAAGCAAGAGACACAACATTTTTGGGTTCCCTTAAGCACCATAAATAATTCCTATATTATCCATATATAATATAACACCATGATATAATGGATGGAGTGGTGAAGGTATTTATACTAATACCAAATCCCCAATTATATAAATTAGTATAACCTAAATTGAAATAACAAGAAGGTTTTACGGTGACTATAAGCTATAAGGTGGATTTAACCACAACAAGGTTAACCATAGGCTAGAGGGCTTACCTACTAAAATATTACAATAAATTAAATATATTTATACAATGATTTCTTGTACGCCTATAGAATATTACATCATACAATGTTAGCCTTGGCTATAGATCAAATTACACTTTCAACATCACTTCATAATCTAAACTAAGGGGTCAAGGAAAGAATACATTAGTGACAATAATATCTTCCACCTCATAATTGATATTCTAGTGGGACTTTGCAGTTTAGGGAGATCATTTTGAATCCCACTCATCATCTAGAAGACATCCATCCATCTTCAAAAACTCAATTTCAATCCTTTGTAATTTCATGAAGAAATTTTTGGTTGGATGTCCTTTCTTCTTGTTGTATCTACAAATGGTATTGAATTTATTTGAAGACTTATCCTAGCCCTTGGTGTTGGAATTCACAATATTTTCTAAAAATCAATGAAAGCAATCCATCCACTCAAATGTTATATAGAAAGCATAAAAAGGAATAAAAGGGAGAAAGATGTAATGGACACCCATAGGAGACAACATTTTAATAAGTGAATCATGAAGTGGTGATGGGTATTTATACCAATGCCAAAATCCCAATTATGTAAATGAAATTATCCTAAGTTGGCATAACAAGAGGGCTTTAAGGTTGATTATAAGTTTACAATATGGATATAACCATAATAAGGTTAATTACATCCCATAGGGCTTACATAGTAAAATATTATAATTGTAGAAAGGAGAAAGCAACACCATACATGAATAAGAAAAGATGAACTTTTATTAGAAATTTTTGCTTCTTATCTTTACAATATGCCCATAAAAGGGGTTTACAATAAAAAATTCCCTTTTATACAAGGTGAAACAATGAAATTTATGGTGTTTCTCAAGCCTCCTGCTACTACAAACAAGGATTGATGTAAAATGTGGATGGTGTTTGAGTGTTCTTGAACTTATCCTTGTTTCCTTCAATCTTAAGATGCCTGCACACAACTCATAAAAGTAGTTAGTGATAACAAAAGGGGTCTTCCAAGGTAAGGCCCAAAATCTAGGAAGATTTATAAATTTCACAAAACCTTAGATAAAGGTTACAAAATTAGTCAAAAACCTCACAAAACCTTAGAAAATAACTTAATTTACCTTCCTTACCATTTTACCATTGGGTTTGAGCTTCTACCTGTTGTTAAGGTCCATTCATCAGGGGAGTGTCGATTGTATCTATGCTGTCATTAGGGGGGGTCCGATTGGACTTTGGTATCTCCAAATGATGTGAAATTTGGTAGGGATATTGTAAGGGTTTTCAAAAAATAACCATCAAAATTTTAGGTTAATACAAGTCTTTATGAGGGAGATATTCCCATAATATGTTGGGTAATTATGGCTCTATGTAGTCGCTAGGGACGATTGAGGACTAGCTTCGTGCAGTCGATAGGGGGTTGTCGGTTGGCCCTTGATGACTGATGCAGCTCTAAAAATTTTGGTGGACCCTTGTGGAAGGATTTGCAACCTCTGTTGAAAGTATTATATGTATTGGTTAACTGTTCGGTGCACAAATACAAAATAAACATTAGTGGATGATCCCAAGAATCTCCATGGTTGATGATGGTTTAAGATCTTGTGGGGATGCTCACGCTCACAAATCTAAGCACTTGAAAAGGGGGGCACTAGGTCTAAAATTTTGGTAGCATAAGGGCATGGAAATCATGGAATTATTGTAAATGAAGGGAGGAGGGGGGTATTTATAATAATTTTCAAGGAGGGGGATGGGGATGACAAAGCAATGACATGGCCTTAGGTGGTATCTAAGTGGAAATTACAAGAACCTAGGAGAAATCTATAGAAATTCTTGGAGATTTGTGCATATTTTTTCTTTGTGTCCTTGGGGGGAATGGATCCTCACCCACAACGTGTCATAAATATGCCTAGGGGAGGGAGTCCTTGGATAAGAAAAAACAATATAAAATTGATTTTGAATGCACCTTGGGTGATGGGAAGTGGAATTTTAAATTCTTGAAAATATGAGGTGGCGGGTGGATTTATGAGGAAAAGTTGACTTGGGGATTTAAATGAATTTTTAATTCCTCTAGAAATGGAGGGAAATGGGTAGGAGGATGTGGGAATTAAATAGTGGAGAATTTTCATGGGATTTCCTAGGGATTGAGGGCTGATTTGGAGATTTGATGGGATTTAATCAATTTAATGTGCATATTTCTTGGGATTTTACAAATTAAATGCTTTTGCTTAGGAGTTGTCAAAATGGGATTAGAAGTGGGATTAGGTGCTTAGTGAGGGGGGTAATTAGGCTTAAGAGGGATTATGGAGGATTTTTGAGGAATTTTAAATTGTTTTGGTTTTCTAGGGATTGGATGTGAATTTATTGTGTACTTTTCTAGGATTTGAGGAGGGGATTAAGGCATAATTAGAAGAACTAAGGCCTAATTTATAGCTTAATTAGGAGGATGAGGAGCTAAACAAAATTAGGGGAATTTAAAATGGAATTAGGGGGAAATCATAGTGATTTAAAAGGAGAGAGGAGAATTAGAAAAATAAAAATGATTAGAAGAATTAAGTAAGGGTTGGGGATTAGGAGGAATTAATGAAAATTAAGGGATTATGAGATAATTGCAAAGGTTTAAGAGAATTAAGAAAGGGGGAGAGAAATTAGGAGGGTAAAAGGAGAAATTAGAAGGGTAGGAAGAAAATTAAGAGATATTAGGAGGGATTAGGGAAGGATTAGAAAATATTAGGGAGAATTAAGAAGGATTAGAAGAAATTAGGAAAGAAAAAGGAGAATTAGAGGAAATTAGAGACTTTTAGAGGAAAGTAGAAGGAATTAAAGGGGAATAAAGAGGATGAGAGAGAATTAAGAAGATGTTAGGAGGAATTTGAGAGGGCTGGAGAGAATTGGGAGGAATTTGGAAAGGATTAGAGGTAAATTTGAAGGATTTGGAGGAAATTAGGGTGAATTTATCAAAATTGATTAAAATGACTTTAGGGCATGCAAAATGACACATTTTTGGTGTCTACAGATGCCTATTTTTGTACCGTGTTGTGTGTGAACACAATGCCGTGTAAAAATAGATGACACCATTTGGATTAATGATGGATGACATTGAATGGGTGATGATGGCTAGCAAGTGATGAAAATGGATTTTAGCTTGAGGAGGGTGACATAATATTACCCCAAATCAAGGATAATTTAGGATGCCCAATCATGGAATGGAAAAATGTCCTTAAATATTTACTTTTGATGGATTGATGAGCTCTCTTGATGTAGTAAGTTGACCAACCATGATTAGGTGTCTTGACGATGTTGTGATCAATTGTAAGTGGTCTTTTTGGCCACCTCTATTGTAGCATAGGTATTTAGACCCCTATAGTCATAGGCATGACATATACCAAATTAGTTTATTAGAGTTTTTATTGAAGGGGATAAATTCTATTGTTTTTCCCTAGCATAAGGGATTTAATGATAGCCTTGAGAAAAAAGTCTTGGGCACACACAACTCCAATATTAGGTATTTGGATATTAGACTTGTTTGGGATAAAATTTTATGTATATTGTCTACACCTCAAGTGATGAGTTGATGGAGGAGAGGATGAACGATAGCAATAAAACACTTGATAAAATGTGGAATGAATAATAGGCAAATGGAAATGAAATGGTCAAAAGTGAAATGTGGTGTGGTGCATTATGTTGTTTTGTTTTTTATTGACTATGAGTGTCCTTATGGTTATCTACTCATCCTATTAGATTGCATGGATAACTAGTCACTACAATCACTAGGTGCACTAGAGTAGATCACTGGGTATGAGGCTCACTCGAAAGGCTAGTAAATGTGTGTTATGGGGCTAATAAAATGATACAAAATTAAAACTAATCGAGGAACATGAAAGGAAATATAAGCTAAAAAAAAGAAAGTAAATCTAATCTATGAACAAGAAAGTAAATCTAAGGTACAAGCATGAAAGTAAATCTATTCTATGAAAGTGAAAAGTAAATCTAATCTACGAAATAGGAAAGTAAATCTAATCTATGAAATTGAAAAGTAAATATAATCTATGAATACAAAAGTAGATCAAATCTATGAATCAAGAAAGTAGATCTAATCTATAAAATAGGAAAGTAAATATAATCTATGAAACTGAAAATTAAAGCTAATCTATGAAATCAACAAAATCTAACTTGTTAAAGCAGGAACATGCTTGAAAGTAAAGCTAGTCTACAAAAATAGGAATTGTGCATGATTTATTAAAAGGTGCTAATTGATGATTGATGATGAGTGTCCTTATGGTAATTTACTCATCCTACCAGATTGCATGGATAACCAATCACTACAACCACCAAGTGTCTAAAGTAGATCACTAGGTACAAGGTTCACTAAAAACATGAGGCTAGGAAAACATGAAAGTAAATATAATCTAGAGACATGAAAGTAAATCTAATATATGAAATTTTATCCTAAGGAAAAAGCTTAGGGTATGAACAATAAATTACTTGTGAAATGAAAATCTATCATAAAGACAACGCTCAAGGCATGAAAATAAATTTATTCTAAAGATAATGCTTTGGGCATGAAAAGTAAATTTAATCTAAATACAATACTCAGGGCATAAAAAGTAAATTTAATCTAAATATAATGCTCAATGCATGAAAATAATTTTATTCTAATGAAATAAATGGAATCTAATATATTGAATAGGAAAGGCAAAGCTAATCTACGAACAAGAAAGGAAATCTAAGCTAAGGCAGAAAAGAAAATCTAATCTATGAAAATAGGAAATTGCATGAAAGGAAAGATATTCTATTGTGACCATGATGAGTGTGCTTATGTTAATATAATAATCCTACTTGATTTCATTGATAACCAATCGCTACACCCTCCAGGTGTCTAGAGTATATTACTGGGTATGAGGCTCACTCAAGGATTTAGTGTAGCTAATATAGGATAAAAAAGTAAACCCTAAACTAAAGCTAATATAATATAGGAAAGGAAATCCTAAGATAAAGCTAAAAATTAAGGCTAATCTAATGTGTGATTTGATTGAGTTGATGAGGGTTGCTTTATTTGATTGGATATAACTAGTTTGATTGATTGATTTGATGGGGGTCGATTGGTGTGACTAATTGATTTTATTGATTAGTGTGTAAGGTATGATACCTTGAGTGCCCCCAAGTTGTTTGATGCTCAATTTGATTGATTGATTGATTGATTTGATGGATTGGTGGGGAAGGTGTGATACCTTGAGCACCTCCAAGTTAAGTGAATATTTTTATGGGAAGTTGTGATACCTTGAACATCGCCAAGTTGAGTTATTATTTTCATGGGGAATGTGTAATACCTTGAACACCCCCAAAATGATTTCCTATTTTTAGGGTAAGGAATCATGCCTTGAACACCCCCATGTTGTTTTATTGCTTTGATGGGGAAGGTATGATACATTGAACACCCCCAAGTTATTTGATTATTAGTTTGATTGATTGGTGGGGAAAGGTGTGATACCTTAACCACCCCCAAGTTGTTTGATGATCATTTTAATAGGGGAAGGTGTGATACCTTGAGCACCCCGAATTAGTTTGATGAATTGATTTGTTTTTTTTTTTGTATTTACATGGTAGAATCGGTAGCCGCCACGAATCTGAGCAGGCTGTCTAGCTTTTATGGCCGCCACAGTATTCTGTGATGTTTGCCCTGAAAGCCACCACACAGATCTTCATGCAGTCGCCCCTATAACCACCATGCCACAATAATTTTAAACCTTTTACGTCGTTGAAAGCACCAAGAAAGGGACAAGCATTCAGTTCGACGAGGCCCAAGATTTGAACCTTGGACCTCTGCCCCCCTTATGGGGTTTGGATGAACCAATTGGTCTACACCTCGGACCCATGATTTATTGATTTGTTATGGGTTGATATAGATGTCATTGCATGATAGAGAAAAATATGATGGATTAGATGGAGGGGGGATTTTGAGGATTAAAATGGAAAATTTTGGTTAGTGGGGAGATATTGAGGGGTAGGTAGTTAGCAATGGAAACTATCACTAATGATTGAAAACTACCATTGATGATTGGCAAATTCCACTGATGATTGAAAACCACCACTAACGATTGGTCAATCACCCTTGATGATTGTCAACCACTTTTGACGACTACAAATATAACCTAGGTGTAGGTTTTCTATAGTTTTGAGGACCAAATAGTGACAATATTAGATAAAATTATAGTCATTGCAAAGCTCTTTTTGAGCCTGATCCAATGGTGGTAATTCTAGGAAATTTGGAGAATATTTAAAGTTAAAAATGTGGATCAAAGATGATTTTATTTTTAAGGGTGAGAAGTGCTAAATTTTAGATCGTTGAAAGGCAAATTTGAATGTGCTAGCTAGGGGATTGATATGAAGGTGAAATGGTGATAAGGGACGAAAATGAGTCAATGTTTAGGGGTAGATACAATGGAAAGGAGGATAGTGGTGGGATAGTTGAGGGACAACAAGAAAAATTATCTTTTTGGTTAAAGCATGAAAGGCCTCCATTTTGTAGTCATTTTCATCATCATTTTTTTTAGAGAGATGAGAATGAGGTATGTAAATAGGTAGGTGAGGGATAATATTGATTGATTTACAAGGGGTTATGATTATGAGAGTGTGGTTGAGATGTATTACTTGTATAAGACATGAGTTTAGGATGTTCATATTATGGTGCTTGATGGATGCATGTGGTTGGACAAATAGGACATGATAGATGGCATGGATTTGATATACAAATATGATGGATAATTATGTATAGGGACTTATAGTTGTGTATTTGGTCATATTTTACATAGGTGTATATGTATTTATTAATAAAATTTAGTTTAATTAATCAATGACACAATAGTCATCATGAGGACACATAAGAAAGACACACAAAGCACAATAAAGAGAAGACATAAAGGCAAAGAGAGTGATATGTGAATGATTATAGATGATATATGAAACACAATACAAATGGAGATATTAAGATATGTGTGTAGCAACCGGTGTGGAACTAACATAGGATGTTGCCCCAAATATCTTAGGGTTGTCAAATCCTAGAAGTGTTTTAGGAAACTCAAACACCCTAGTAGCACCAATCAATATATGTGTGAGACTAAGACTAGCTTAAAGAATTCAATCCATCCTTGGACCATATGTGTGTAGTGATATTCATTTCTAATTTTGAGTGAGGTTGGACTGACCACTTATAACTCAAGCCATCATAAGCTAGCTCATTTGCAAGCATACATAGGTCTATACAAAAGAAGGTTGCTAATGTGACAAATATATCACCACACGGAGGATATAATACACTACCAATAAAGCATATATAGCCCCAATGGAGATAGACCCATGGTCCTTCGATGTTGCTTCATTGCCAACCATACATCTATAGCCTTGATGGAGATGTCTAAAATGCCCAAGGATCACTACTATATATAGAATTTTTTTTACTTATTTTTTCTTATTTATTTGTTTTTGGTATAAGGGATCCTTGGGTTCAGATCATGCACATGATAGGATGATAAGATGAAACCATTCACTTTATGGATAGAGTTACGCATGGCTTTGTATTCCCTAAACTCAAATTTTGATTAATATGTGATATGTGCGTAGTTCAATAAGGGACTTGAGTTGGCCAAGGGAGGCCAAAAGTCTCCTGAGGATATGCCAACAATTGATAGAGGTTGAGTGAAGCACTAGGTATGGTTGAATAACCAAATTAACTGCTATATTTGAGCAACATAAGACATTGGGATGATGGAACCAAAGAGGGTGTGTGATGAAAAACACAAGGGATAATGGGTGCATAAGACAATGAACAAAACAACATGACACATGATAAATCATGACATGATGAACAAAGAGAAAATGAACAAAACATGGGAGACAAAAATAGCACAATATGTACAATTTTTTGATGTCATTGATTAATTATACCAATCAAAATTAGGACACGTATACACAAAACTAAAAGAAAATCAAATAAGTAGACTAAAATTCATATTTATGAATATAATGGATGAATGAGGGGGATCAATGCAATTAATGGAGGGAAGGTGATGATATTGATGTCGTGAAGGAGTGAAATCCCATAGGCATAAAATTGGATGGAAGGAGAGGCATCTCCCTCCATTCAAGAAGGAATGGTTATGAAAAATGTAGAAATAATGAATTGAAGTTGGATGGAGGTTGAATAATGATTGGATGAAGATGAAGTTTAAGGATGTTGAAGAATGGTTAATGGAGGAATGGGCAATATGGTCATTGTGTGATGTGACAAAATTAGATATAGAGGAATTTGTGACACCCCCTCCAAACCAAGGGGGAGGCAAAATGAGTACAAACCAAATGATTGAGTCCCCTAGTAATAGAATCAAGTTTTAAGGGATGGAAAACTTCTCCAGACTAGAGGAGAACTGAAGAGGGGAGGAAAATGACAAGGAGGAAGGTTGAAGAAGGGAAATAGAATGAAAAAAGAAGAGAAGAATAGGAAAAATAGAAAAATATGAAGGAATAAGAAAAATGAAATTAAAGGAGAAAGAAGAACTAGCCATAGGTAAGTAGCTGCTCAAAGCGTGATCATACAACAATGGCCTAGAACTTAAAAGAGAAATAGAGGAGAAGGAAATGGACAATGTGAGGAGGAAGGAGAAGGTTAGGGTGGAATGGATGAGTTATGGGATGATAAAAATGGTGGTTGATGATAGATACTAAGATACTGAAGCGATGCTTACGAAGGAGATGTAAGATTATCTCAAATTATGATCAATGTAAGATGACCCTATGATGGAGGTAACAAATATATTTGAACCTTATCATTGATAGATTTTTGCACACATTGAAAAAACTATGCTAATCTACACTAACAACTAAACTATTGAGTCATGAGTCATTGTGCTAATGTGATGGAATCACTATGCTAATATGATTGGATTCATCGTGCTAATGTGATTGAAGTCACTGTGCTAATGTAACCAGATTCACTGTGCTAAAACTATGCTATGATTAAGGGAGCTAATTAAGGTGAATTATGGTCTTGCACAAAGTTATAGGATAGACATAGATTCCAAAAATGGGTGTTTAGGTATTGATCAATATTTGAGACAATGTTGATAATCGTGTCATCCAACTCAAGTTAGAGGGTGTTTTGTGTTGGGATGTTAGTGGGCAAATGAATTTTATTGGATGGGTGTGTGCAATAAATATATGAGAAAAAGAGGTAAATTACTAGATAGGAAGAGATTTAAGAAGAAAGGAGTCATGGGAAGAAGGCCATGTGGAAAAGAGAGTTAATTTCCCGTGATCTAGTAGATATTGCACTAGACGTTGAAACTGTCAACATTCCTCGATGTCATGACCCTTTTGGTGATGATAGATGCAATAGTAATATTCCTTGTACCATTTTTATTTTGACCTATTGGGTTGCTCTGGGTGAATTTCAAGTAAGGAGATAACTTTTGCATCATACAATTTTTAGAAAATACTTAATAATAACTTTGATAGGGTACCTAGACACGAGGGGGTGACTTAATTTGAGTGCAAGATTGGTAAGACAGATCAAGATTTGTTGTAGGTCACTTAGAGGTGGACTTAGAGGAGGCAAGATAGGTAGATATGGTTTGACATGAGGACAAAGGGTAAGATGGTAGGGAGAAGAATACACATAATGCAATAGTAGAGGGAGAGGGGAGAGTGAGTAGCAAGGTTGCAAGGGTTGGGCCATATAAGAAATAGGAGGGAAAGGATAGGATGTCGGGAGAAGATGTTAGATGAATTGTGTTGAAGGTATAGGTGGGATATTGGAATTTGGGAGAAGAAGGGGCAAGGATGACAAAGGGGACTTCTTAGGAGGGGCTTTGGTTAGAGTATTTTGTGACACTAGGTCTTGGTGAAAATATGGTGGTTGAGAATAGGTGTTGGTAGGTGAGCATGGAATGTGGGGAATTTTGGGAATAGGAGCCAAATATTGAAGTGGTTGGGAGGATGGGATGCAGGTATTTATAATATGGGAGGTTGGTTGATAGTTCGAAATAGATGCCAAAGGAATGTGAGATATTACATGGAACATGAGAGGAGGTGAAGGATGATATGAAGTATGGAAATAATTTTACTCCTAGAGAAGGGGGAAGATGAGACAAAGGGAGGTCATGGCTAAAATGGGGTGTTTGGGAATGACAATTCAAAGGAAAAGTGTGTATAACATAGGCGAAATTAAGATCAAAAGGTGTGACATTGGGATCAATTGGGATAAGGGAGTGTTAGGGAGTTGGGAAGAGGAGCATGGATAACACAATGCATCATATCTAAATTATATCTGGTGTGATGACCCTCAGGTGGGTAAGAGATATGATCAAAGGTTTTTTTGGAGAGGTCACAATGGTATGCTTGTGATACATCCTTCTAGTGTGTTAGGGAAACAGTTGAAGGATGGAAGGTTTGGCAGGAATGGTCCATGAAATCTTGGGCTTTGGCTTAACTGTGAATCAATGCCATAAGCTAGGGGTAAAGTAATAGAATGCAGGAAAAAAAAATTTAGGAATGGTTTTGGGGGTTTTGGTGGTGGAGTAGAATGTTTTTGTGAACGAGAGGTACTACCTACACAAACAAAAAATAAAGCATTCAGCCAAGCAAACAAACAAATGATTTTTGTTTTTGTTTTTTATTTTATTTTTGATGTTTTACAATTTTTTTGGTGATTTTTTATATTTTTTGTAGTGTTTTTAGGATTTTTGATGTTTTGGAATGTTTTTGTGATATTTGATTTTTTCGTAATAATTTAATATTTTGTTTTTGGTCTTTGTGTGTTTGATGTAACCTAGACCTAAAAGCTACAAATATGGGGGATTGGAATGAATTCTACAAGGGTGTGTTCATGCCCACCAATATGATGAGAGGTGGTACACAAATGGCTAAAGTAGCTTCCTAGGATGGAGGGTCAACTTTGGGTATCCTAAGGGGACAAAAAGAACCTTCCAAAAGAGGTCACACTATCTAGGTCTTGCTACTTGCCCAATTGAGCTTTCGCTTCACCCTCAATTAGGCTCAAACAAAAATAATAGTTGTGATTCCACTAATTATTAACCCCTATGGTCAAAGGGCATCTAACTTAAATATTACCCCAAACTAGGTCCAAGGGTAACCATTTTCTTGGTGATGAGGTCCAAGAAAAAATGCATACTAACTATGGCGTGCTAAGGGCTCGATCGATGGTTGATGGTGAAACCCAACTCAACAAGAGGTTTTCCTTGCAAAAACATGCAAAATATGAAAGTACAAGTGTATGAGATTGGTTTTTTTTTTATGTTTTGTGTTTTGTGTTTAATGCCTACATGGAATACAAAATTGAAACAATAAATGCCTAAAGAAATGCAAGCAAAAACTATGCCTAAGATGTGCTTATGACTACAATGCAACTAATGCTAGACACAAAATCATTATAAAGCACACTAGCTAAAGAAACAGACCTAAAGTAAGATGAAATGCAAAGTTCTACTCCTAGAGAAGAAACAAAAAATCCCAGGGATGAAATATGAGGAAGACTATAGCAGCCAAAGCTTGAAGAAGGTGATTTTAGAAGAAAAAAAAGTTGAAACTAGGGATAAAATGCAAGAAGGGATAGAGGAATACTTCAAAAAGCCCCTGAACTTAACAGTTTGTAAAAAAATAGTCTATAGAGCTAATCGATAGGGGTGTGACAACTGTGTAATCATAGTTGGTGACTATGTAGTCGTATTTTGTGACAGAGACTATAATCGAGACATTGATGAAAAAGAAAAACAAATTCAAAATAGCTTGATGAGATGATGAATGGACTGCTAGTGGTGACTACAACTAGTTTGATGGTCCTAGACTAACCTAAATGATGGAAGGGAATAAATATGCTATGGAATATGATACTAATGGAAAAAGACAATGTAAGGGCTAAACCTAAACTATGAAAACCATGGAAAATACTAGAAAGACAAAAATTTATTATGAAAGAAATCAACTATGCCAATAAAAGGATCTATCCTAGGAATATGGGAGAAACACCTAGCTTATACTAATGAAGTGCAACTAAGCCAACCAAAAGGAAAACAACTATTCTAACAAAAGAAAAGTGACTAATCTATGAAAGACTAGCAACTATTCTAAGGAGAATGAAAAGAACAACTAATCTATAAAAAGAAGCAACAACTATTCTATTGGAATGAAAAACATCTATTCTATGGAAAGCAACAACAACCATGCTAGGCACATAAAAACAACTAAACTAGAAAAATGGAAATACAAACTATGCTATGAAAGTAAATAATGCAACTATGCTAAGAGGATTAAGACAACCATACTAAAAGAGACTAAAGGTAACTATGCTAAGGAAATAAAAAGGACTACTATAGGCAAATGAAAACTAGCTAGATTAAGGAAAGAGAAGGACTATGCTAAGGGACCTAAGAACACCTACTTTAAGAGGATGATGTTGGAGTATATTACATTATTTGGTACATGCTAATGTACCACCTTGGGTACATATTTATATTAGGAGTGTGTCTTAGATTAGAGAGTGAATATTTACTTTATGTAATGTAATAGTGTGCAAGAAATACACAAGTGTCTTGTAGTTAAGTATGCAAGTATGATGAATGTAGATGTGCACAAGTGTCCTTTATGTAAGAGTGCACATGTATACTTAGAGTAGGAAAGTGAAGAGTCTCAAGAAGAGTGAAGGCCAAGGGTACTCCATATGAAGAGTCACATTCCTTTATATATTTGTCTGTGTGTGTGAGAGAGAGATACAATGTAGAGTGAGAGTGTGTGGAAGTATGGTGTATTTGAGATCTTTGTTCTATATTAAAATACTATTTTCATGAGCATTTGGTAATGGTAATTTTATGATTTTTTGTAGAAATTATTTATGAGTTTTATATGATTAGAATATTGCCATTATCGTATATTTTATATAGCAACTTTATTTTAGATCTTGTAGTTGTTTTTATTTAAGTATTAAGCATCAAAATCTAACAGTGGTATCAGATCCATAAGGGATATTGATAGGAGATAGGGAGATTTATTTTATAGAATTTGAAAGTTGCTATTTGGCTAGAGTCTTTCCATAAGGTTGCAAAAAAACTCGTGAAGACTAGGACTCAACATAAATTTATTTCCACTAGATTGAAGAACAACTAGTGAAGTTTATTGATTTTAGAATTTTGGATATTTGGATGTATTTGGTTGTTTTCTAATATTTTGTTGCAAAAAAATAGTTCTCATAAGTTGAGAAGATTCCTACAATAGATAGAGAATAATTTCACCTTTGATTGCCTAAAATTCTATGTGCTTTTCTCACATAGGAAATATTTTTTGAGTTGCAGCAAAAGAGTAGACATTGCAGATTAAGGAGGTCCAAGAAAGAGGTACCATTGGATATTGAAGATTGGAGATTGAGGAGGTCTAAGAAAGAGGCCCCATAGAATATTGAATATTGAGGAGATCCAAGAAAGAGATCCCCATATAATATTGGAGATTGAATATTAAGGAGACCCAAGAAAGAGGTCCTCATAGAAAATTAAATGAAGAAGATAGAAAGAGGTCAGAGAAGCCCTATTGAAGATTGAGAAAGAGGAAACTTGAGAGAAGAGGTCCCCATTGTAGATTTGAGAAAGGAGATAGGATATTTGAGAGAGAATATTGAGGAAGCCTCAGAAAAATCTCCATTGAAATTTTGAAGGAGAAAGGAGAATAGAGAAGTCCTATTGATAAATTGAAGACGTGTTGTTGATAAAATATCTGCCTAATTAATAAGAATTGTGTTTGTGCACCCTAGATATGGCCAACATTGAAATTTCAGAGGAAAGAAATGTCCTCCATGCCAATCTCCAGAGAGGACTGGTTCCCAAACTAAATCCTACACTGGTATAAGCCTAAGGATGATGGAAAGAAATTGGAAATATGCAGCAAGGAATGGGAAATATGGCCACATGTCGAAGTGTAGGATTTGGGGCAGAATAACAACAAGAAAATCACCCAAGAATGAAATAGCATTTGACAAAGGAAAAAGCAGCATAATTTACTTATAATTTTGCAGTAACAACTCTTAGAATAACACTCCAGCATTCACTCCCTTACTAGCAATATTTAAATCCAAATGCAGAATTTAAATTCAACAACAACCAAGAAAGGCGAATGTAAAATAGAAGTGCTTGATACAGAAAGAAATTACACACAAGATCACTTGCAAATTCATAAGTCTAATGCCTTGTATTAATGTAGAGAACTTAGAGCATATTCTTGCAAAATGTCTTCATCCTCTTACAATGGAAATTTGAATATTATTTATAGAGGTTTTCACCTCTTTCATTTGATGCACCAGAGAACAAAATGTTTCGGGATCAAGAACAAAAACCAGGAAATTCTGCCTTAGAAACATTGAGAATCTGGTCTTCTGAAGAAATGATCCATTAATCAAGGAACAACCTCCAAGAAATCAGTAATTGAATGTCGGTGCACATATAACTATGACGTCATTGAATATTTTGGAAGCATCCCAGTGCTCTTAGAAATTAGTAAGGTTTGTTCATTCTTCTTATTTAGCTTCTCCCATGCTTCGAGATTCACAACATGAGTTACTCAATGCCACCATTATTTAACATTCACGATCCTAGAACCTTTGAACCTTTGACCATAATTCTTCTCGCTACTGAATCACGTTCGTTCCAAAATATACTTTGCCCCATCTCCCTCGTGTATGCACCTATGATTGCTATCTTTTTAAAACACGCTCGCCCTTGGAAAATGTGAACCGGATGTTCGCCCCTCAACCAGGACGAATGCGACATCATTTTGCCTTTACGTTCTGTTCATCCATTGGAAATGCTAATGGGATGTTCACCCCTCAACCAAGGTGAACATCAATTACCACCATTTTTGAGCGCACATGATCATGTTCTTCTTTGGGGTGCGTTCACCCATAGAAAGGGCGAATGGCGTGGTCGCCCCATTGCAAATGCAAACATGCATTCATTTTAAAATTTTATTGCGTTGAATCTTGGAACTTCGTTCACCCTTAAAAATGGTGAATGGTGTGTTCACCCCTCCTTTGGGGTGAATACGAATGCGAGTATAGTTAAAAAATTGTCAAATTTTACTTAGGCCTTTCATTTGTTTCAGATTTTTCTTTACAAACACCTCCATTTCAAATGAAAATTTTGAAATGTGTTAAAGGAAGTTCATAAAATACTTCAAAATTTATCAAATGCAAAAGCATACATATGGAAACAAACCAAGAGCATATAAAATTATCTTCAAAATATTGTCGCCATATATCTTCATCAAAACTATCTAACAAAACTCCCAATGTGGCAAAATGCAAAATGGCCAACATTTCTGACGACTCATGGGGTATCCATCTTGCATGGATGCAAGCAATCCCAAGCCTTCATCCATTGGGTTGCAAAGTTCATTTTCCAGCAGTTCGAGTTGGCGTTGCTGCCTTTGCTACTGATGCTTTGCTATGAGATTCCTCCTCTGTACGCTCCTACTATTTAGCTTCTACTATGAATTTGAGAACTTCGATACACTTGGCTTCCTCGGTTGCTTTTGCTGCTATCACGTATTCTAATACTACCTACTCATCCTACTCTTGAATCATACCAGTGAGGACCTCATAAGCATGAACAAACTCACTCCAAGCATGAGTAGTGAACAAGAAGGGAACACTGAATGACTCATAGACGAAACAAAGATTCTAAACATCTATCAAACTGAGATGCTTCGCTCGTTGGTCCAGCTTGTATAGGGACAGTTCCAAATGTGTATACTTTTGCATCAAGTGCAACACATGTGCTTCAACAAGAGGTTCTTCCAGGGCATCAATTTTGAAAGTATCCTCAATGAATTTTTTCCAGAGCGTTTGCAGTTCTTCCATGGGAAGAGGTTCTCCCCAATCATCCACAAAGGTCGAAAAGCACAACCCATAAATAGTCTCAAAATGGGACATAAAAATAGTATGTTCACACTCAATGATGTTAAGGATGGCCCGCCCTTCTCTCACCATGTCCTTACACTAGAAGTAGTTGCGCAGTGTTATTCGTGCCTTGGACCAAGCATAATCCATTTCACTGAGAGGGTGAATGTACAAATTAGTATTCAAAAAAGCCTGTATTTTTATGGCCATTTCCATGTAGGGTGAAAGCATCTCCTCTGTGGTATCAATTAACTGTTGCCCCAACTAAATTTGTGTATGTGCCTCCCATAAATACTGTAGCACCTTGATAGCATGAGCGGCCAATTTTTTAGAGTTTTGGGCAGAGCGAAGACGAACTTCTTTGACGCTGTTGCATGAAAATCTTGTGGCCTGTGCCTCCTTCTCTTCTAGCTGCTTCCTCAATTCCTCAACCTACTGTTGAAGCTTATGCATTTTGATACTGGCAGCGTCACGCTCCTTTAAATGCACTTTGACCTAATTGCGCAAGTAATTATTTTCCATGGCCGTCTTTTCTTTTGTAGCTCTACTTTTTGCTAGGGAATTTTTGAGCTCAATTATCTTATTCTGACTTTCGAAATATTGCTCCTTAAAATGCTCACCATGAAGACACATAGAGCTCATATTTTCCTGAATTTTGCCCATTTTTTTGACCGAGTCAATCCATATCAGATCTTCTATAATAGTTTCAGAGATGAGGTCACCCGATAGTAATTCTCCCTTAGGCTTTTGGACCAATGAAGTAATTGTCATAATATGATCCTCTTTTGCAATAGGGTCAAAAGCAACCTTCTTTATTAATCGATTTGGAGCCAAGGTCTCATTGCATCGCATGCTCTTCAACCACTACGAAGAGCTCAGATGCACCCGATTAATTTTAATGTCAGGCTATTTTTGGGCCACCTGTATGTCAGGAACTCTCTGCAGCTCCAAAAATGGGGTAAATGGTACCAAAACTTCTGAGTGACTAAGCCTAGTGGTAGTAGATGACACAAAAAACAATGGGGGGACCTAAAGGGTGTAAGGAAGGGATATGGCAGATTTGGTGGTGGACACGGGTTCAACTGTAGTTACACTAACTTTGGAAGGAGCTTGCATGCTTACAACTTCAATGGTGGAGATGGTGACAACTAAGGAGGTGGTGCACAAAAAATGATTCGATCCTGATACAAATGAACTAAAATAAATGAAGGACGAAGGATCAAAAATAGAAGGAGAAACTATGATTTTGGATTTGTATGAATATAGAATGGAAATGGAAGTGGAAGGCATACCAAAGGGTGGAGAAATGGAAACTAGGGGATATGAAAATAAAATAGATGGAATCATAACAAAAACCACTACTTGCTCTAGGAGATAAGGAGAAGAAGAATGAAGAAAGGACGTACCTTCGGGTGTGTGCGCCATGTGCTATGGGATGGAGGCAGTTGTTAAACTACTTCCTCTTCTTGTTATTCCACCTTTTCTCCAACATCAAGAATTTGTTCTTCATCCATGATCTCCACGTGGGAAATCTTTGATGACCCTTTCTCTTCCTCCTACTGGACCATTGGAAATATTTGTGTGAGCGAGGTCAAAATTTTCTTGACAAGCGAGGGGTTCACTATTTACGCACTAGAAACTATAGGAAATACCATGGTTAGTTCTGTAGAAACCATTGTGACTGAAGTCGTAGGGACTTCCACAGTAGAAGTTGTAGTCGTGCTGGTTTGGGACCTTTTTGCCACTTTCAAAAATGGAGGCGCCATTGGTTGTTTCTTCTGTTTGGGCACAGACGACTCTTCTGGTTATCACTTGGTCCTCTGAGACCTTTTAAAAATGTATTGTTGTTCCTCTTCCTTCAATATCTCATATTCAACTGTGGGGCACTCCTACTCAGTTTTGCCTTCATCGCTATCAGACTTTTGAAAATTTTGTGGCAAAATATTTACGAAGGCGATGGGCTGATATGAATCCACAAAAATATCAACCTCTAAAAACTGCTCATCCAATTTCAACCCATAAGGAGTGTGCATCTTCTCACGATGAATGCGCATAATCCACAAATTCATTATTTTTTCTTCGGTCCATTCGGGTTTGGCTTCTTTGAAAATTCTAAACAAACCCGATGGAGGAACATGAGTCCTATTCTTGGATGGATTATATTCCACCTCCTTCTCATAATAGTCATGCCATGGTGGGAGGGAGGTTATTTTTTCAATATGCCAGTTCATATCTGGCCCATAAAAATTGTTTCTTTGCTTCTGGATGTCGAGGTGAGGATAACAATGAGATGTCTTAGCTTTTAAAATAGCTAAAAATTTTCCCAAAGGATCATACTACCAGTGTTGTGGCAATTCAATTAAACCCAAGTCCTGAAGCGCCACCATCAAAAGTCTATTTAGTCTAACTTGATTCACTTCTATGCTACTGAACTTGAAAGGTATGGTACAGGTAGTCTTATTTCAGCGCTCGACACCATAAATATCATTAACATAATTTTTTTGGCGCATGACCTCCATTGCAAACATGTGTGTTGTGGTAAAATACGGTAACAAAAATGGCTTACCCATAAATCCAAAAATTTGAACAACACCCTGGGTAAGCATAAAAATTTCACCATTTTCCTCTGCGATGGTTGCATATTTCAATTCCTATGGCACTCTATCACAGGTACCACAAAGCAATTCAATTATTGGCCCTAAAAACTAGCTATTAAAATTGTACACTGACTCCCTTTTTGACAAAATCGAAGTCCACATATACACAAGCAAAGGTTCATTCTTTTCGCCCACCAGTGTGACTGCGATAAATAAAAAGCACTTTTGCAACTAAAAAAATAAGAACCACACCAGAAATGATGTATGCCAAAATGATTGGGATATCTCGGTTTGTATTTTTTCCAGCTGATAATTAATCCTTCGGGAAATGAAGTCGGCCCAATCAAAATAAATGGGGTTTCCTTCTTTCCTCATGGCAAAGGGAGAGTAAAACATAATTTTGCAAATACACTGGGCTATCATCGCTTGCCACTTATGCATTGTTTCATCTGAGGGCAACCCAGAAACCCATGACAACATAGAATAAATATACTGGCTCTTAAACTCATAAATCTATTTTGGCAAATTTGACATTTGTCCCATCTGTGGCTCCTTAACGAGTTGATTCTCCATGAATTGATGCATGACTATAGTGGATACATATATGTCCTCCTGCTCATTAGTATGAATATTCTTATTTATTGCATAGGAAGGGGGCTTTAACCAGCATGCAAAATCTTCTCGAATTTCGTTCAGAGTAATGGTGAACAAAATTTCTCTCCTGGAATTTTGCACAGCCTTGGTGAATGGGTTATAAAATTGATCAGTGAGCTGCACCAGATCAGGTCATGGATGGACAAGTGAACACAAATACCAGGACAACTATGAATTGTAAGGGACTGTGAGCCAATTGTTATATGAAATGCCTTGATTCACTGCTTCCTCTACATCTTACCTTAATTTTTTGATTCCCTTATATGTAATTAGGCAGTCCCCAATTTCTGCCATAGCATCTTCATAAGGGTCCAAGTCGACATAGTCGTTCTTTTAGGCCTTTTTGGCTCTGGAGCTCCTTTCCCTTTTCTTTGCTTGCTTAGGCTCTACAGCTTCTATGGCATCCTTAGGTTCTTTCCTTTGCTTCCCTATTTTTTTTCTCTTTCCTCTTCTAAAAAATAGACTAAAAAAATTCAGCAATTCTCTGTTCTAGGGAAGCCTTTGAAAATTCTCTACAACTAAAATGTAGGACGCAGTAGAAATGGAAAATTTTAAAATCAAAATGATAATAAACTTCAACCTTTTTACCTCTCAATTTTTATGGGGCCTTCTAACACCTATCGCAGTAAATGCAAAATTAAATGCGAGCACTTTCGGGATAGAATTATCCTCAAGCTACTAGCCTAGCACCATTCCCAAATCCCAAACATTTTCCTTTCTGATCTATTGTTGGATCCTCCTAAAAAACTATGCCCTAGCCGCTATGCAATTTCATCATAAGTTGTGCCCTCACACTTGAAGCTTGTTGCGGATAGTAGTTGGATGATGTCTTCAAATAAATGTTGTATCTACTAGCAAACTTTGTAATTTTAGCTCCAATAAAGGGATTACCATTATATGTTACCAAATAATCTGGTATACCAAAATAGGTAATGAGCCCTTCGAGAAAGGATATAACTATAGCTTGATCGGATTTTTTGGTGGGAATGGCCTCTGCCCATCTGGTGAAATAATTTATGGCTGTAAGAATATACTTATGTTCTATAGAGGAATGTGGATCAATTACACCAATAAAATCGAGACCCCACTGCTGAAAAGGTGCTTCCACCTGAATCAGTTGTAAGGGTAATGCTCATTTTCTAATTCTACCCATATACCGTTGGTAGCTATCACACTACTAGCTTATTCTATGAGTGTCAGTGAATAGAGTAGGCCAATAATAAATTTGCTCGGATAATTTTCAAATACATGGGTCTTCCTACATAATGGCCTCCAAATAGCCCAAAATGAAACTCCAAAATCTTCTCCTTTTCGGATACTTTCACACACCTGAGGAGTACTCCATCAATATTTTTATGGTATAACCTGTTAGGTAACAATACATATCTGAGTGCTTGCAATATGAACCTTTGATGCTGTCAGGCATCAAGGTGGGTCGAACATCTGCCAAAAGTAAAATAGTCAATCAGTTCTTCTGTCCAATCCCTATCACTTGCAGTATTATGTGTGCATATTATTTCACCATTGTCTTCTTTGTGAATCACATTCAATGTCTCCACGACAACACTCTTAGCCAACTCCTAACATAAAGCGTGCCCACGAACCAATTTTTCATTCAAATTTCCACATTGTATTCTTGGATCTTTGAGACCCAACCTACTCTTTTATCACCTAGTTCACCTTGAAGTATGAATATCTGAATGTCTGGATGAATGGCATAAACAAAAGTCTTACTTTGAGAAACAAAATGTCGAAATGTTTTTAGCGCTTTCATCATCGCATAAACCTGTTTCTCTATAAAGTTATACTTCTCCTGATGTGGTGCAATAACTTGGCTTAGGAAATTTATGGGCTTTTCTTCACCATAATCTTGTTTTTGTGTCAACACAGCAACGTAGCTCTCTTGCTCACCTACTGCGTAGAGGATGAAGTCCTTTGAATAGTCAGGGTTAATCAGAACTGGCGCTTGAGTGATTCTCTTCTTGATTTCTTAGAAAGCTCATCTCCTGAATTCCTTCCATTTAAACTCCACATTCTTTTTCAAAAGCTCAGTCATGGGCTTAACAACTTGGGTGAAGTCAACAATAAACTTGCGAATGAAGTTTATTTGACCAAATAAATATTGCAGGTCTTTCTTATTAGCTAGAAGCTATAATTTCATGAGTGCCTCAACCCTCGTGGAATCTATCGCCAACCCTTCTTGTGAGATTACATGGTCCAACAATTTCTCTTCCTTAATAGCGAAGATCGACTTCTTTGGATTTATGGAGATACCAAACTCATGACACTTCTCAAACACTTTCCTCAGATGAGCAACATGATCTTCTCTATGATGTGAAAACACAGTCATATCATCAAGATATATTACAATTATTCTATTTAGTAACTCACCAAAGGCGATGTCCATGGCTCTGTGGAATGTGGCACCAAAATTCAAGAGTCCAAAGGGCATCCGTTGGTAGGTGAACGTACCCCACTTAGTAGTGAATGTGGTTTTGTATTGATCTTCACCCTTCACCCAGATTTGATTATACCCAAAAAATCCATATAATAATAAAAATATTTGAGCACCAGCTACCACATGAAGGATTTGATCAATTTGAGGCAGTGGATAGTGATCTTTGAGTGATGTCTGGTTCAGGTTACGAAAATATACATACAGTCGTATGTATCCATTCTTCTTTCTTACAGAAACCAAGTTTGCCACCCAGGTTGAATTCTTAATCAGATAAATAATCTTTTCCTCTAGCATCTTCAATAATTTTGCCTTCATGAGTGTTTCAATATTAGGGTTAACAGGACGTTGCTTTTACCGAAAGGGTTTTACGCCTTCCTGCAATTCTATGGTATGTTGAATCACATTTTTGTCATATGCTTTTAAATCCTAGTAACTCCACACCATAATATCGGGGTACTCATAGCACAAATTTTTAATTCCTTCAAGCTCTTCTAGCACACAATCAGTCCCAATATTAATAATATTCTCTAGTTCCAACTGCAATTCCTTGTACTCTTTGGCATCTACTTTTATCATGTGCTTATATGCTTTGTCATTTTGATCATATAAACTTTCCAGCAAAATTAATCCCCTGGGTATGTGGTTATTCTTTAACTGAATAATCCCTTCCTTCTATTCCTTAGCAAGTACTCTATCATCTATGCTAGTGGCTTCTCTGAGCAGAAAGTTAACTATTTGTTCATCATTGTCAAATACTTGCCAATAAATATTTTTATCAGGGACTGAAGGCCTATAGATTACTTTGACAGTCTTGAGCTTTCGAACTACTTGCTCCATGAGGGAGTAATTTGCACTAAGGAAGCTAAGATATCAGCATGACTATTCTGCTCCTAAGGAATCACCTGAATATTCAAGGTTGTAAAAGCCTCAAACAAATCCTAGACCCTATTGGGATAAGCTTTCAGATAGTGTTGTTTTGATACACATCTATTAGTGGTCTGGTTGACAATAAGCTCAGAATCGCCAAAAATCTATAGTTTTTTAATGCTTAATTTTTTAGCCTTTTTCAATCCAAGGCATAATTTTTCATATTCAACTGCGTTGTTAGTACAAATCCAAGTCAACCTATAAGAATAATTCCTCTCCATACCTTTGTGTGAGATTAATACAACACCGGCCCCTGCATCGTTCTTACATCTGGCACCATCGAAATACAATTTTCATAACTGATTCGTATTAGAACCTTGAGGATCAGGAGCTTGCTTTTCAACTCACTATGGCTTAGTTATTGTGTAACAACCAATGTCTATTATGATCATCGCGTTGAAATCTATGAGCAAAAATTCATCCTACAAACAGAGCTTGCTCAACGCCTCTTCGACCAAGTCGACTTCATCCAGTTCTTCAGTCATCATGTTCACTGCACCTGAAGGCTACTCCTCCTCTTTGAATATTTCAATGTGGAAGGGCAAAGGTTTTTCATTATGGATGTGAATCTGTCTTCCTTTGAATGGTATATCCAAATGTGAATAGTCTAAAGAAAGGTATCCTCCCAACTTAGCTATGAATTCCCTTGAGAGACACATGCTAAAGTATGGCTCTAAATCAACTACCACCACTTCCTGAATAACTATGATTTAAGGTATACTTTGAAGGATGATAGGAATATCTTTGATAACTTCCATTATCTTAACCATATTTCCATCCAACTACAACACTCCCGGGTTGCTCCTTGTATATTCCATCCCCATCACCTCACATACTGCCTTTGGCATGATAGTAGTTGTGATGCCAGAGTCAATCATACAATTATGTACAATCCATCCTTCCATTCTCAAGGATAAATAAATTGGGGGAGGCCTATTTTTCCCATTGTAGAAGTTGGCAGTGCCTGTGCTAGAACTATCTGGGAATGATCCTTCTTCTGATCTTTAGTAGTTTTCAAAGATTCTTGTAAAAATTCAATTTGCCTTGGCAACTGTAGTGCATCATACAAGCTAACCTTTGTTGGAATTTTCTTTATTTCCTTTACAATGTTGTAACTTGAAGCAACCACAGTCTTCTCTTCTAGAGCTCATTCATATTTATCCTGGTATTGTTGAGTGGCTTCCACCCTTTACCTCTTCCTCAATGATGGATACTTAAGTCACTCCCTGGCCTGCTCTTTTGTTTCACTGTGTGTTTGGGCAGCTACTATAGGTTGTGAAGTTGATGCCTTGCTCTATACCTTCTCCTGAGTCAGCTTGGATAGTAAATATTTCAATTTGACAATCTTGCTTTGTAGCCCATGCAGTGGGTTTTTTCACTGGAGGTAACCACTTCTCACTTTGTATCTTCAGTTCTACGGGTACCTTCAAAGGTTCGAGCTCGGCTGGATCTACAGTTACTGACTTCTTTCTAGATCTTGTAAGTATAGAAACTTGCTTCAAGGATGGCATCATGAAATTATGTTTGGATTCTCTAATCATATTAACTTGCCCGTCGACCGAGCTCTCTGCTAATGTCTGCACATAATTCATATGCACCATGTAGGTGTCCTATCCATGAGTATCATTATATGTCGAGAACCAATAGGCATTTTTCGTTGAGCTAGTCTCTTCATTTGCTAGCATTGTTGTACTTTTCTCAGGGCCTCTACTTGTAGAAGCTTGTTCTCTTGTGATAGGTGGGGTTTGAAATATCCTAGACTAGAACTCAGTCTCTGCTTATTTCTTCCTTACCATAGTAAGCTCATTAGATATTTTTCTCAAGGTGGCATTATTGGATTTGAATTCTTGTAACAACGCTGTGAAGGAATCAATATTAAGCGGTGGTGTGGGTGCTGGCAAAGGTAACGGTGCTTGTGGTGCAGGTTAAGGTAACACTGCTATATTTGGTTATTGCAATTAAGGACACTAATTGATATTGGTTTAGAAAGAAAGTAAAAAGTGGGTGCTATACTGTTCACCCCCCTCTTAGTATAAGCATATGTTCTTCAATTGGTATCAGAGCGGGTTCCTTCAAAAAGGCTAACATCTTGAAGGTAGATTCTACAAGAACACATATGGCTTCACAGAATGTATTATCTACAAATAAGGCTCCACTATTTGACGATAACAATTATGCTTTCTAGAGCATGAGAATGAAGAACTACTTGATATCACAAGGATATGAGGTATGGCAAATGGTTTAAAAAGAGTATAATATTGAAGGTGATCCCGAGGCAGATAAGACTATTAGGAAATTGGTTGAGATCAATGCAAGGGCAATGAATTGTATTTTGAGTGGGATACATGAAATAGATTTTACAAAGGTCATGGTATGTAATTCATCTAATGAAATGTGGACCAAGTTATGGAATACTTATGAAGGAGATTCCAAGGTAAAGTTGGCAAAACTACAAACTCATAGAAAAATATTTGAGGAATTGAAGATGGAAGATTTTGAAGATATTGAAAAGTTTTTACTTCGAGTTTATGAGATTACTAACACCATGAGAGGCCTAGGATTTGAGATGAAAGAATCAGAAGTGACTCAAAAGGTTTTGAGATCACTTCTCATGAAGTATGATGTAAAGGTTTTAGCAATAGAAGAAACAATGGATATCAACAAGCTAACGATGGAATAACTACAAGGAACTCTCACAACTTATGAGATGAGGGTGAGTAAGCATAAAGTTCCAATAAAAGAGATTACATTCAAGGCTTCAGATAAAAATAAAGTGAAATTTCTAGAGACAAATAGAGATTCAGATAATGATGAGGAAGCTAACTTCATCAAAAAGAAAAAGGACTTAAAAAATTACAGGGATATGAAGAAATTCAAATGCTACAAGTGTGGTGATTTTGGTCACTATGCACACAAGTGTCCACATGAAGAAAATAGTGATTATGAAAAACAGGTTCACAGAAGAAAAGAATATGGAAATTATAAGCATGATAAAGATAACAAGTACAAGCAAAGCAAGTATGAGAAGAAGAAAAGTTTTCGTAAGACAAAGAAAACTTTCTACATTGTAGAAGCAAGTGATAGCTCAGATCATAGTGATAGATACAAGTCAGATGATGAAAAGGAATAACATCTATTCCTAGGAATAGAGGGTGAAAGAGAACAGTGCTTTGTGTGTGGTCAAAGAGATCATAGATCAGGATATTGCAATGGTTTCAGTGATAATGAATATGAGATGACACATCAAGGAAATAGACATGTTCAAAGAAATCATGAAAGATTGTTTTCTATAGAATATTATAAGACTATGTATGGAATATTTGAAATGGGTTTTTCTTAAAACCCAAGTTGGATTTTTGTTTCATCGAAAAATGTGCCCCGGTGATGGAGATATTTAATTTTAAATATTTAGTTTAAATTTTAAATTATTTAAAATTTAAATTTAAATTTTAAAATTAAATATATTAATTATAGCGTCGACTAAAGAAAGGAGGAAAGGCTATATTAATTTATAGCACCGACGTCTAAAGAAAGAGGAAAGGCATATATATATATGCCAACAAAAGCTTAGACTTCATGACACCCAACACTTATTTTTTTGAATGCCTTCAATTGGGGAACGAATTGCGAAAAGAGAGAGAAGTGTGACTTTGGTCTATTGAAAAATCATTCATGGAGTTTAATAAGACGCATAGGAATATTTGGCCTAGCGTTTCATGCATTGTGTTATGCAGGATGTCCTACGATCGAGTCCCTCCGTTGTTATTTGCTTTGTTGAAGCGCTCGAAGCGTTGTTAAGTTTTTCGAAGGGTGCAAAAGTTTATGATATAAGTTTTTGTTTGTGTCCCTTTGGACACGTGAGGGCATGTGGCCTAATGGCAGGATAGCTATGGTTAAAGTTCTAAGCAAGGAGATGTCATGATATCAAATCCCGTCAGAGACAGAGGCAAGTTATCATTGGAAAGCTTATTTTGAGGGCTATTTAATTAACTTGCTTAGAGGGAGAAATAAGGTGTATGTAAAGAGATATTTCTATTTTTGTAAAAGGGTTCAAAAGTGAATGTTGTTTTGTTCTTTTTCAAAGGTGATTAATTCTTTCATGAGGGGACATGTTGTATTTTATTGAGTAGGAGTGATAAGGTGTTATTTGGATATTATTGTTGTGATATTAATCATGATCTCTAACCCTTTTTGAAAGTTGAAAAATAAGTTTGTTGAGTGTGGAAGATTTAGTGGACAACCAATAAGGCATCAAAAGGTATGAGCAATACTCTCCATTGAATTTGTTTATGGTGGTTGATTTATGAAATATCATTGGAGAGAAAAGGATTGATTGTGGTTTCTTTTTTGAAAGTGGTTGGTTGAATGCTTCAAGGTTTTTTGGTTTGAGAGTTGTGTTTAAACCATGTTTTATAAGCATAGTTGTTGAAGCCCATTGGTTATGCAAAGAACTTGAGTTAGAAAAGAACATGAGTATCATTGTTATGTGATATTTGTGGTTGAGCATTGTTGGAAACATTTGAGTTTGTTGATACATGATTGTACTAGGATTTTGTGAGAAAGAGTTGTCCCTTGTGGTGATTGGTTGAGTTGAGTTGATTGAGCCTAGTCAAGTGATTGAGTGATGTGATTGTTCAAGTTCCATGAAACAAACTATTCTATAATTTTGATTTGAGTTGAGATTGAGCTTTGATATTAGAACATATTGAGTCTCTAACAATTCTCTTTATGCTTCTATAAGACTTGAGTTGAGTTGAGATTGATTTGAGTTGAGATCATTGTGGATCATTGTTGTCATCCATTGTAGAGTGCATTGCCTTTTATTATTGAGTTCATCATTGAGACTTGCCTTCATAGATTTGTGGATGAGATTTGAGTGCTACTTGAGCATTATTGTTTGAGCCTTTAAGAAGGCTTTTGGGACATATTTGTAGATAGCATTTGGGATAGCATTTGAGCAAGTTCTTGGTGAGCTTGTTGAGTAGATTTTTGAGCAAGTTCTTGGTGAGCTTGTTGAGCAGTTTTTGAGCAAGTTCTTGGTGAGCTTGTTGAGAATTTTTTGAGCAAGTTCTTGGTGAGCTTGTTGAGAATATTTTGAGCAAGTTCTTAGTGAGCTTGTTGAGCATATTTGAGCAAGTTCTTGGTGAGCTTGTTAAGCAGATTTTGAGCAAGTTCTTAGTGAGCTTGTTGAGTAGATTTGAGCAAGTTCTTGGTGAGCTTGTTGAGCAGATTTTGGGCAAGTTCTTAGTGAGCTTGCTAGAGAAAATTTGAGCAAGTTCTTGGTGAGCTTGCTAAAGCAAATCAGTGGATTGCCTACCTGAGAATATCAAGATTGCCTTGCTGAGCGTATCAGTGGATTGCCTACCTGAGCAGATCAGGATTGCCTAGCTGAGTAGAGTAGTGGATTACCTACCTGAGTAGATTAGTGTATTGCCTAGCTTTGAGCAGGTCAAAGTAATCATTTGTATTGGGATAAGGATCCTTATTCCTGTATGAAATATTATAAGGAGATTACCTTGTGGAGTACCCTACATTGGGGGAACCATGTTAAATCTTGTGTCTCAATTGTGTGTGGTGATTTGTGCATTTGTTTACTATTGCTATCTATGTCATTAATGCACACTGTTATATTTAGTTATTGCAATTAAGGACACTAATTGATATTGGTTTGTAAAGAAAGTAAAAATTGGATGCTCTACTGTTCACCCCCCCTCTCAGTATAAGCTTGTGTTATTCACATTGAAAGGGCAAATGGTGCGTTCGCCCCATTACAAGGGCAAACGTGCATTCATTTTAAAATTTGATTACGTCAGATCTTGGAACTTCGTTCTCCCTTCAAAATGGCGAATGGGGTGTTCGCCCCTCCTTTGGGGTGAATGTGAATGCGAGTACAATTAGAAACTTTTCAAATTTTACTTAGGCCTTTCATTTGTTTCAAATTTTTCTTTACAAACACCTTCCTTTCAAATGAATAACAAATTTGAATGGTGTTAAAGGAAGTTCATAAAATACTTCAAAATTTATCAAATGTGAAAGCATACATATGGAAACAAACCAGGAGCATATAAAATTATCTTCAAAATATTACCGTCATATATCTTCATCAAAACACTCTAACAAAACTCCCAATGTGGCAAAATGCAAAATGGCCAACAAGTGTCCATTAGATAATATTTGAAGAAATTTTGAGGTAGAATATTTCAAGAAGAACTCTTGAAAGAGGTAATCACATCAAAATTGGGACAAATTTTGTCATCCAACAACAAGCCCAAAAGGATTTGAAAATTTGATTTAAGGAGAAGAATTTTGGCAAGAAGTTTGCCAAATTTGAGAAAGTATTTTTTGAAGACTTCAAGACATTCATATTCTTGAAGAAGAGGCCAGAAAAGAGGCCAAATTTGAAGACAAAATTCAATAGAAGCTAAGGAGGAGAAAGAAGATTGAAAGAGGCCACAAATTGATATTTTTGGAGACAACCATTAAAGTTTTTGAAGGCTGATTTTTGAAGGAGAAGATTGTAGATTTTTGGGGAATAATTTGAAGAGTTTTAGGACAAAAATATAGAGGAGGAGAAATCAGAATTTTGGAGTAGCATTTGAAGAGTTTTGGATTGCAAATTTGGGCAGCATTAGAAGGAGATAGAAGAGCTACGAATTGGAGAAGTTTTGGGCAGTTTTGGAAGTGTTTTTGGATAGTTGATTGAAGGAGGAATTGACAAAAATTTAAGGCAGATAATTGAAGGAGATAGAGAATTTTGGAAAAAAAAAGGTAGCATATTGGACTGCATTTGGAGCTACAAATTTTAGAGAATTTGGGCAGCAAGTTGAAGGAGATAGAGTTGTATTTTAGACAATATTTGAAGAAGAAAATAGCTACAAATTGAAAGACTTTTGGACAACATATTTGGAAGGATATAGGAGCTCAATTTGGACATCATTTTGAGAAGCAAAGGAGCTATGAGTTTCAAAAAATTTGGGCAGCATTTGATAAGAGAAAGAGCATATTTTTTAATAGCATTATTGGAGGAAGAAGAAGATAGTTTTTGGCAGCATTTTGTAAAGGAGAGAAGATGCAAATTTCTACAAGCTTGGACAACAAAAAGGAAATCTAAATCACCAAGAAATCTAGCTATGAAGGAGGCCAAAGAGGTTTGAAATATTGGTGCTTTAAAAGTATTTTTATCCAAGTATTAAAATTGGTTTATTCTAAGCACCATATTAGAGTTTCTAGAATAGTAAAAGAAAGGTCAATTTTAAGTCTTCAAATCTGAAGAAGATTGCATCCGCACCATATTAGAATCTGCATATTATAGATAACAAAAAGAAGTTAGATTTGATATAAGAAAATAAGCTTTTTGGAAATTGAATAAGTCAATATTTTCATAGCAAATATTGGAGAAGAAATATTATCCAAAAATCAAAGTCTTTATCAAAGAAGCTTGGCCAATCACCGTGTGGAAAAAGGAGCCACCATATTGCCAAGGTATAGCCACCATGGAAGAGAAGACATCCACATTGAGGATGAACCACCACAAGTGAAAACAACAACCAAAGAGTTGAGAAGAACCACCAAGTTGAGGAGGAGGAGCAAATCCTCAATGCCACCATTAGCACCATTCGAGGAGGGCAAGCACGACATACAAATAGGCAGCGGAGAATACATTCGACGAATATCAAAAGACAAGTATTGGGAAGGCAAAAACATTGAAGAAGTTGAGTTAAGGCAAGTTGAGTGCCAAGGGATCAACCATCGCACAAGTGGATATTGGGATTGCAAGTGGTGAGATGCCACATGTTGACTGAAATATTCAAGATACCATAACACCTTGAAAATGCTTCAGGTTGATCATTGCCAAGTGTTACACAATGAGGAAGGGCATTAGAGAATTAAAGCACTAAAAGGAGACCTATGGTACATGAGCTAAAGAGGTAAAGTCATTTCTTGCCATTTGGCACATCAAAAATAGAATGCCAATAGCCTGGGAGAGAATTAAAATATTTGAGGCATTTATTAATGCATGGGCCGTAAATAGCACAAGAGAGATTCGTTTGGAAGGAATTTTAAGTTGCAAAAATAGGAGAGCACCTTGCAGCAAGGAGTCTGTTGACTCTTCAATAGTGAAGACCAATTATTTTGCCCAAGATAGCGTGCACCCAGATTATTGAGGTAAATTTTAGATTATTATTTGATTTATTTAAAGGTTGGAGTAATAAGGAGGAATTTATAATTGGTTTATGAAATATTGAGTTTGATTATTATATTATCACATTGATTAATTAATGCTATTGGAGGTATAAGGTTTATAAGTGATAAATCAAACCTTAGATATTTTATTACTACATTTTGGAAAGTTTTGAGAAATTTTGAAAAGCTGATTTAAGGTTTTGGGAAGATAATTACATGTTTTGTAATTAATTAGTTTGATTTTGTTAAGCAATTTGAAATATTTGCAAATTGATAATTTTGGAGAAATAAGGATTTCAACATCAAATTAGGAACACAAAATTTGCAAATATCTTTTACTAAATTTCTAAATTTCTAATTGGGGAGTTATAAGGAATTCAACACCAACATAGGATTGTGAAATTTAGAATTTAGAAATCATATTTTTGAAATTTGGGAGATAAAATGAATTCCACCTAGAGATTTGAAGAATTGAAATCTTTGTCAAAACTATTGTTTGATTATTATCCAAACATTAGGAAATACAAGGTATTCTACAAAATTTGAGAATTGAAATTACATCAGAATTTAGAAGTTGAAAATATTTCATCAAAGTTGATCTATATATTCAATATTGGGAGATATAAGGCTTACAACATAGTTTTTTGGAAGGTTGAAAAAAATTGAGAAGTGTTCTTAGTCTATTATCAAAAACTAAGGAGGAATAAGGATGTCTACTTCAAAGAATACATTAAACAATGATATAGAGAGTATTATCAGAGAAGAAAAGAGAAATGTTATAAAACTTGGAATCAAGAATTTGATTAAAAAGTCTAAAGGAAAATTAGACTTAGTCTCAAGTTTCATTTACAAAGAAGCATTAGAAGAAAATTTTGAAACATTAGAATACTATCTGCATGCAAGAATGTTTGAAGCAATTGATAATGACAAAGATAGTATTATGATTCCTTTGAATATTGCTAGTATAATATACATGGCATTACTTACACTTAAATATCACAAAGAGAAGAACTTGAAACAAAAGGAATTGATTGAATCTTTTAAGAAGAAAGCAAAAGTAGAAGAATCCTTTTTGGAAAAAGTATTTCATTCTTCATGCAATATTGATTCTTCAAGTTCATCTAATTCAAGATTTTATCATGATGATGTGAAGGACAAAGGCAAAGAGAAAATATTTTTGTAGGAATCTAATGACAACATGATAGCTCATGAAAGCACAAATACTGACACCAATGATGAAGATAAGCAAGAAGAGAAGGAACCTGATCAAGGAGGCATACAATGCAAAGTGAGTTGAAAATATGAAGACCATATTGAAGACTAAAGTCTTCAATAACCAAATAATGTAATACAAGGGGTGTTGGAGTATATTACATTATTTGGTACATGCTAATGTACCACCTTGGGTACATATTTAGATTAGGAGTGTGTCTTAGATTAGAGAGTGAGTATTTACTTTATGTAATGTAATAATGTGCAGGAAATGCACAAGTGTCTTGTAGTTAAGTATGCAAGTATGATGAGTGTAGATGTGCACAAGTGTCCTTTATGTAAGAGTGCACATGTGTCCTTAGAGTAGGAAAGTGAAGAGTCTCAAGAAGAGTGAAGGCCAAGAGTACTCCATATGAAGAGTCACATTCCATTATATATGTGTCTATGTGTGTGTGTGAGAGACACAATGTAGAGTGAGAGTGTGTGGAAGTATGGTGTATTTGAGATCTTTATTCTATATCAAAATACTATTTTCATGAGCATTTGGTAATGGCCATTTTATGAGTTGTTGCAAAATTTATTTATGAGTTTTATATGATTAGAATATTACCATTATCATATATTTTATATAGCAACTTTATTTTAGATCTTGTGGTTATTTTGCTTTAAGTATTAAGCATCAAAAGCTAACAAATGACAAGACAATAAACTATAAAAGGAATAACAAATATCCTAAGGAAAGAGGAACACCTAAGCTAAGGAGTGGGAAAGTGCCTAAACTACAAAGACAAGTAAAGCAAACTACCTAAGGCAATGGAAATCTATTTAGTCTAAGGGACTTGATAAATGGCTATATAGGAAAAGAATAATATGGTAAGCTAAGGAATCAAAATACTATTCTAAGCTAAATTATTTAGACTCTTATGCTAAACTAAGACTAAAGAGCAACTAGGGTATGAGTTGGAAAGCAACTAGTGACAAAGAGATGTTAGATTTTGATGCTAGATATTTAATGAAATAACTACAACAAGGTATAAAATGAGCATGCAATATTAAATATATGAAAAAGGTAATATACTAAGCATGTAAATAGAATGAGAAACATCTGAACTTGTAAATCAGCCACTAATGAAAGCTCACAAAAATAGTACATTGCTTTGAAATGGATATCTCAAACACTCCATATTACATACATGTTCTACATTGTATCTACTACTACTCTACCTTGTGCTCTCCAAAATTCTCTCTTCTAAATTCTCTCCCTCTAAAATTCTCTATTCTAAAATCCTCTTTTCTAAAATTCTCTCACTTTACTCATTCTATAAAGGCCTATATATAATGAGATATATCTCTTGGCCTTTCACCTACCTATGACTCTTCATCTTCTTATTCTATGACTCATGTACACATGGAAAACATGCACATTCTAATAATACTTGTGCATTTATTATAATCTAAGATAAACTTCTAATCTAAACATGTACCCATGGTGGTACATTGGCATGTACCAAATATTGTAATATATTTCAACACCCCCTTGTATTACATTATTTGGGTATTGGATACTTTAGTCTTAAATATGGTTTTTTATCTTTCTTTAATTTACTTTGCACTATATGCCTCCTTTGTCAGGTTCCTCTTCTTATTATTTATCTTCATCATTAGATTTATTCTTTGTGTTTTCATGAACTATCATGCTATCATCATATTCCCACAAAAATATTTTTTCTTTGTCTTTGTCCTTCTTATCACATGTCTTCTTTAGTATACAATTGTAGCACCCTAAAATTGGCGCAGTAAAATTGGAATAATTACATTCACCTTAGTAAATAAATTTAAATTCAAATTTAACCTCCCAAACCGCCCGTTAACTGCCGAGAAACCCGTTTCCTCCTTTTTCGTGCCTTTTTTAGCAGTTGTTTTGACCGTTTGACGATATCGTCTCCGATCAGACGATATCGCCCCAGATTTGATGATTTCGTCTAGACTAGAACGTCCAGATGATTTCGTCGCAAAATTGATTTGCATAGTTGGAATCCGTTCCAACGGGTCTCCAATCCTGGCAGAAGCGTGTCTGCGCCGTTGGGACCCTTCCCCCGTCAGAGATCTCCCAAATTGGGATGATCTCCAACCTCCCAACAACTATCCTATGCCTATTTAACTCTAAGACTTTTCCCTCCCCAACCCCTAGCTGAATTTTTATGCAAATTGAACCCTTATGCTCTAAAACATCGTAATTCATATTTTGCATTAGTCCTATAGTCATTTCATTGCAGGTTCACCACTGGTTTTCAGCCAGAGCCAGCACCTATCGCAGCCGACAAACCTGTCAAGATCGAAGGCGATCTCGTCAAATTTAGGACGATCTCATACTGATGTGAGACGATTTCGACTGCAGCACACATCAAGGCAATCAGTGCCTGGAGTTTTCTCTTCTGTCTCTTTTTTTTATCATTTTATGCTATAAATTAGATTGTTTATTCAATTTTTATACTATATTGCATCTGGAGTTCACCCATTTTGTCTAGTTTGCATATTAAGATCATATTCTGCTATCTAAACACAGTGATTTGCATTTACTTTTGTTCTTGTATATTGTTCAACACTCATATTACTGTTTCACATAGTTTGCCCCTGCTTGCAAAATAGAATTTCTTGTATTTCGCATCTGTTTGTTGTTTTGTAGGTCTCTGATGAATTCGTTTGACGAATTCGTCAGATCTGCGTACGATCTTGTCAGTTTAGACGATTTTATCAAATTGAAGGTGATTCTGTTGAATTGCGGACGATCCAGACTGCTTCAAGCTTCAAAAACTCCATCAGACTTCCGGATCAGGTAATCTTCATTGGCCTCTTGCAAATTCTCTATTTTTGTTTTCCTTTCTGTTTGCTGTATGCATTTAAATTGCATTTTCATGTAGTTTAAGTTAGAATCATTCGGCCAAACCTAGGATGAATGTTTAAAAATAAAACAAACTCATCAAAACTCATTCCCAAAACCTAGGCATGGAAACTACCGTCAAATGTTTCCTGGTGAACCCACCATCCATCAAAAAATCACCAAAATGCACCTCCCTTGAGAGGCGGGACCTTCGCAAAGTCCTCTCGTCCGAGGTACCGCACCATCCTTTTCCCATCCTCCTTCTAGGCATGGATCCAATAGCCTGAAGGTAGGGGTGCAAAAAATTTGGAGCGATACATTTTGGTGAACCCGACGTGAATGCATCATAACCTTTTGAAAACAAAAACAAAAAAATATATGTGTGCAAAAAAAAATATATATAACAAAATCATCATTTCAAGTTTGTATGTTTTTAGATTCAATTCTAAATAGTAGATGCTAAATATTACTTTTAGAAGTACTAAATAAACCATGAGTTTTTACTCAAATCAATATGAGCCCATTAGTAATGTTGGAAGAATTCATCCAAATACATTTGTTGATTATGATCAACCTCATCCCTATTCAACATCACCTCCATCACACTCTTCTTATTTTTCATCCATAACCCAACAATACAATCCCTTTGCCAATCCTCTTCATAACGATATTATATATTCTCCCATATATCCATATTATGTCTATCAATCCACATATAATCCTCCACCACCTTTTCAATACTCTTCTTTCAATACAACACATCCATTTCAACAAGAAAATACTTATTCTTCCAATTCTACCATTCACTCACCTCCTACATCGCAATCTTCCTATCATCATTCTACCCATAATGAAGAAAGTAGAGGTGAGAAACCATTAGGTCCTTCTATGACGAAATTCCTAAGGAATTTATCAAAAACCTCTCAAAAACCTTCATCACGTAAATTTACTAGGCTTAATCAACCAATGGATATAATTCTCAAGTATTTACTTGACACAAATATTATTGAACTTCATTCCATAAGACAACCTGATGCCACATCAGATTGGTTTAAACCTGAGCTACATTGTGAATATCATAGAGTAGATGGACATATGACACAAAATTGTAAATATTTAAGAGGTGCAATTCAAGATTTGATTGATAAGGGTCTTTTTAATATAAAGGAATTACAATCTACAACTGATGATAAATCTCCAGTAAACTATCAAACTCCTACACAACAAATACCAATAATCAATCAAGACATGGGGATCTCCCAAGAACCCCTACTCAATTATCAACAACAAGAAACCAATCAAATATTTCATGTTAATGTGTCCCATCATGATGATATTATTAATATTGTAACAAAAACTACAAATAAGCAACCTCAAATTCAATCAACCCAATCCGATATTCAAGATATGGATTCCTCATTTGACCAACTTTCAAAACTATCTTTGGCTCTAGAGAATGATACAAAATGTAATGTAAGCATAGAAAGCTTATCTTTAGAATCAAGATCTCAATCTGAAATCCACTTTGATAATCAACAACAAGTGATTAATCCTCAAGCAAAGATATCCCTTTTAGAAGTATTCCAAATTTATCACAAGGAAATTTTGTTCAAAATACCTAGCCAACAATTTGTTCCTCATCATATTTTCTCTAAGAACATAATTAATGGTATAAACCCTCTTGAGGTTAACCATATTTCATTCTATGATGAGGATATTCCTTCCTCTACTCCATAAGAAGACCCCTATATTTACATTATCGGAGCTAGTAAAGAAACGCCTGTTAAAGCTATCATGGTAGATAATGACTCCTCTCTTAATTTATACACTTATCAATTATTCCAAAAACTCGAATTAAAGAAAGAAGATCTTAATGAATCAAATGTTCTTATAAAATCTTTTAACAATGAAATTCAAGAAGCTCAAGATACTATAATGTTTTCCCTTAATATTGGATCCAAGATCCTGGATACTTTATTCTATGTAGGATATTGTCCTTCACCTTACAAACTATTTCTCCAGAGTCCTTGGATTCATACGATGAGGGTTTTCCCTTCCACTCTTCACCAATGTTTGAAGTTTGAACTTGCAAATAAAATTGTTACCATACATGGTGACCCAACACCATTTGAAGAATATTTAACGGTTGAAACATCAAGTTCTATACATTCTCTATTATCACAATTATCTTCTATCCATCACTTTTCTTCATCCATATATGATCATCCTTGTTTATCAAATAACATCCATGCATGTCTTTCACATATACTTTCTCTATCTTATCAAAACTTGGAAGATAATAATAAGAATGAAGAATTTTCTTATATTTCTAATATTTTATTTTGTAACATGATCAATTTTACACATATAAAATTCAAATTTTTTGCTACATTATTCTACATTATAACAAACCTTTTGTTATCACTACCTTTTATTCATCACCTTCTATTCTTACCTTCACCTCAACCAGATTATCCTTCAAAACCTCCTTTGATTTTGAAGCAACCTTAGACATGTTGTACTCAAATAACCTTGTATAGTGTATATAGATCATCTTGTATATACCCCCAATTTCAATTCATAAATTAAAATCAAAATACAAAAAAATCAAAATCCTCAAAATCAAAAAAAAAAAAAAAAATACAAATGCAACCAAAGAACTTAAAGGTAAATTTGAGCCCAACTGGCTCGGACCATACATCATTACTGCAAAATTTGAATCAGGAGCATATAAATTATCTACCTTAGATGGTAAAGAACTTAAAGAACCCATGAATATTTTACATCTCAAACGTTATTATGCATAAATTTGATTATTTCATCCATGTATATATTTGTTCAAAATCATTATCTTATATTTCTTTCAATTTATTCAAAAACCTCAAAAACATTCATAAAATCTTCAAAAATCTTCAAAAATATTTATTGCATTTATTTTGTAAAGTTCCTTTTGCTTTAAAACAAAAATCAACATAAAAATCCAAAAACAACTATATGCTTGACTCTTTCGAAACCAAAACAATATACAGAATAAAGAGAGAGTCAACATTCTCAAAACTTTCTCAAAATCATTATTTTCTTACAATTATTGCAGTTATATGTTTCAACTTATTTTGGATAAAATTAGCATTTATTTGGCATCCCTCACTTGCACACTCACACAATAAATATCTTGATTTTATCTGGCATGATTACTAATCTCTCTTATATCAAAATTCACAAAATTCAATTAAATAAAGTTTGAGCATAGAGAATTGATCTTGGTATTTACTTAAACCAAGCACATCTTTTCACAATAAAATGATTATATTTGTAATTTCCATGTTTTTCTACATAGTAGAACTGATTTCTTGAGTGAAAATTTTCCCTTGCTATCCTATCATGCACATGGTCTAGAATATTTGAGAATTGGCAAAAGGACAAGCTCCCCCCTACCCAGAATAAAAATCCCTTGCTCTACAGCTAATCTGAGCAAGTATCCCTAGAAAAAGAAAAAGAAAAAAAAAGAGAAACATTCAAGAAAAAGAGAAAAGAAAAATGTTATGTCAGCAATGTTCCAAGCATTATCAAGCAAAAGAAATACAAAAAAAAAAATAAGCAAAGTTCAAAAGAAAGCAAGAAAAGCAATAAAATCCCTTTCCCTACCCTTTGAAAAGAAAAGAAGGGTGAATGAGCTTGAATCCCTGGAATTCTCAATTATTCGAAAAGCGTGAGGTAAGCCCCATAACAAGTGGTTTGTGCCCAACCCGCTTGGCCTTGGGTAACTCCTAGCGTGGCGATATGTCTGTCACATTAGCGACCTTTTGTACAGACCTATGTCTGCTCATGGATTAGCTAGCTCTTGATAATCCGACCTACATAGTAGCCTAGTATGGTTATATGCATCTACATCATGGTTAATGAACACTTAGTTGGTTTATTCAAATCACTTGTATCATAGTATCTTGCTCAAAACTGGTAACTGAACCATACAATTGCACACACATTTGTATTTGAGAGATTTTTTCTATCATTATGATAAATCAAGATTGGCAATGAATTCACTTATGCACATGGGACTCCTTATAAATCTAATTTTTATCTTCAAAATACTTTGAAATATTATTTTGCAACTTGTTTGAAATAATCAAGTACAATTATTTAACAACATATCATATATATCTTATCGACTTTCGCGACGATGATATAGTTCTAAACCAAAATTGGAATTTTATGCTTAGCGCAAGTCCTCATTTTCATCTTTTCTGTTCATAAAAAATCAATCATGCAATAAAACTATCTATTTTCTTTGATTTTCGCGATGATGGTATAAGTCTATACCTACATATTCTATGCCTAGCGCAAACCATTGTAACAATATTTTTTCCCAATTTATCAAAATTCATAAAAACCATATGACTTCATTTTATTACACCAATTATGCTTTTCAAAAGCAAACACATTTTTATTATTTCATATCATTATGTCAACCTTTGCATTTTGCAATGATGGTATAATTCTTAAGGAATTATTCAACAAACTTTATCACACTTAGGAATTTATGCCTATCAAAAATTATTTTACAATATTTCATGCATAATATTTTCATGGAAATCTGAAAACAAACCATCATCATCATCATTATTTGCATCATCACAACAAAGTCTTAAGACAGTCTCTTAAGCACTCTTTTCTTTTAACAATATTTCTATCCTGGGACTAGCTTGACGACCGAGTGAGCAACGACTCCATGAAATGGTCTATAATAGCGACAATGTCCTTTGAAATTATTGTTAGAAATCTCTTTTTATTTTTATCACATTTCATCACAAACAATCAATTTTTCACATCAGATTATTTCATTTAAAATATTTAAAGCATGACATCCAAGTTATAATTTTTTCCAAAATGACATAATTACATGACTCATCAATAAAATCATTACATCAATCAACTCAATCAATCAATCAAACATAAAAAGCATCATAAGCATCACATAAGACAAGTCATATGATCAAAAATATCTCATCTATATATATCAACAGAATATATACATCATCAAAACTAGATTGGTATGCCACAATCTGGACCTCGACATACTCAATCCTCTATCAATACAAGTATAATACAATATCAGTGGCAGTATCCCGCCCTCTAGCCTTGAGAGCCTCTAGAGCTCTCGGCCTCATCTCCTCCCCCACCCTACGGAGGACGATGTGGTCTCGTCGCAGTATGTGTGGTACTACGAGTCCTCGTCATCGATCGGGATGAGCTCCTCGTCGACCCTGTCCTGATAGGATTTGCTATGGTAGGTGGCAGCTGTACCCTCTGGCCCTCTGGCACCGCCTGGTAGTATAGTGCCTGATAGAATGCGGTGCGAGAAACCGACCGCAGTGGCTCCCGAGTGCTTACCCCTCCGCCTCATGCCCCGAGACGAGCATTATCGTCTCGTAGCTGCGACACCTCAGCCTAGTGCTGTGCAGCTGCATCCTGTAACGTCTGCACCTGATCTCACAGATGATCTCTCTCTGCCCGAAGAGTAGCCATCTCGTTACTCTCTCTAATGTCCACACCCTTGCCCTTATCAGGCGATGGTGGCCTCTGTGGAGATGGGGGTCTCGCCTCCCTCCTCTCCCTCTCCCTCTGTCACAGCCTCTCCTGTGCCTGTGGCCTCCTCTGCTCTCCTCTGTCATGACCCCGGGCTGCCTCTACCATCGCCTGGCACTGCCTCCCTATCCAACGCACAATTATGTGGATCGGTCCCTGAGCCCTCGTCATTCGAGGAGGGCGGATGCCTACATACCAGGCATCGTAGCTATCGACTACCCCTGTGTCGTCCCCATCCACTGGCTGAATGGGGGCATTGTCCATGTCCTAACTCCAGAATCGTTGCATATCTGGAACCCCGCTAACTGTGGTGTTATCTCGGATAGTCCGGGAAAACTCATAATCCCTGAGAGATGGGATCCCCTGCTGTAGACCAAACTGTCACAAAACTCGATCATAGCGGTGGAGCTCCACCTCTCCCCTCTCCATCCGTAGCCAGCAGACTCGCCTAATGTGAGCCAGCTCCTGTGCATCCTCTGCCCACCTTGGATGCTGCCTCCACGGCCTCCAGGTGATCTATTCTGGGACCAAGTCATCCAATAGTCTCCGAGACACTGGCAGGTTGATCCGTCGTTGTGCCCCTCTCCGGAGCCACCAGTAGAAGACTCGGGGCCTCTCCCCGTCAACCCCTATCATTGGAAGCCCTATCGGCCTCCGCACCGCAATGTGCTCCCAGCACCAAACCTGTAGGAGCGATGTCATAACCAGACATCGACCGCCCTTGTATACGACCCCATGCAGGATCCTATACAATCGACATAGAACAAAGCTGCCCTAAGCAAATGCGTAGCCATGGTCACGCATGTCACAGATCACATCTGCCAGCATCCATGGTACCCTGCATTCGCTCTGGTGGCACGACAGAAGTCCACCAACCACCCCGACCAAAACTCGTGTCAGTGTAGATGCCCCAGGCATCTGGCACAGTGCCTCGATGTTCACTCCGCCCTTCTCCAAGGCAAAGCTTGGGTCACCGCAGAGTCGTCCCATCGCGTGGCCCTGATTGGCCGCAGGTGTGATCATCCTCCCTTGTATGGGGATTCTAATAATCCTCCATACATCCTCTAGTGTGGAAGTCATCTCCCCTGTCGATAACCGAAAGCATGAAGAGCCCCGGTACCACCTCTCTGCTAGGGCCGTCAGTAGCCCCATGTCAGTAGAAACTTGTGGCATCTCTGCCACATGTAGTAAGCTGGCCTGTGCCAGCTGATCTCGCTCTACCTGTGTCAAAGCGGTCAAGTCATCTCTTAATCCTCCATATTTCCACTCTCTGCTCTTTAGTAATCCTCTCTGCAAGCATAAACAACCAAAACAACAAACAATCATTAATAACAATTTTAGCAATCAATAATGCAAGTTAAAGATCAAAATTTTGCAATTGATGATATCGCCCACTATTGGCCGATATCGTCCGAAATTTGAGCAAAATCATCTTCGATTTCGCGTGTCGAAATCGTCTCTAATTTGACAAAATCATCCCCTTTTCGTCGATTTCGCCCTTGGGTGAAATTGACGAACTTGAGACGATTTCGTCGAACTAGGGACGATTTCGTCCGGACGACGTCGAGGGCCAAAAACGGTCGCGATGCTCAAAATTCATCTTAAAATCTATTTACCAAGCATGTAAATTCAAATTAAATTAATCTAAACTAAGTTTAAACCCTTACCCGTAGACCGCGGCGGACCTCTGTAGATCTGTGCGCTGTCTCTACCATTTTTGCTCCAGAGCTCTAAAAATAGTAAAATGAACAGTAACAATGAATTAGGGTTTTACCCTATTTTTCTTAATTTTATTCAACAATAATTTTTTCTTTTCCATGTTTTTACCGCAAATGTTCGATTTGGGTAAAAACATGGAGGGGGCACCATAGTAAGCTGTCGTACGATTTGACCAAGAATCGTCGCCTAAAAATGGGAATAATTTTTTGCTTTCTCGTAGATCGAGAAGAACTCATCTTTAACGCATTTTCTTCAGAAAATTTGCTAAAGAGGGGGCAAAATGTAGCACCCTAAAATTGGCACAGTGAAATTGGAATAATTACATTCACCTTAGTAAATAAATTTAAATTCAAATTTAACCTCCCAAACCGCCTGTTAACCGTCGAGAAACCTGTTTCCTCCTTTTCCGCGCCATTTTTAGCAATTGTTTTGACCGTTTGACGATATCGTCTCCGATCAGATGATATCGCCCCAGATTTGACAATTTCGTCTGGACTAGAACGTCTAGACGATTTCATCGCAAAACTGATTTGCATAGTTGGAATCCGTTCCAACGGGTCTCCAATCCGGGCAGAAGCGTGTCTGCGCCGTTGGGACCCTTCCCCCGTCGGAGATCTCCCAAATTGGGATGATCTCCAACCTCTCAACAACTATCCTATGCCTATTTAACTCTAAGACTTTTCCCTCCCCAACCCCTAGCTGAATTTTTATGCAAATTGAACCCTTATGCTCTAAAACATCGTAATTCATATTTTGCATTAGTCCTATAGTCATTTCATTGCAAGTACACCACTGGTTTTCGATCGGAGCGACACCTATCGCAATCGACTGAACTCGTTAAGATCGAAGGCGATCTCGTCAAATTCGGGACAATCTCGTATCGATGCGAGACGATTTCGATCATGAGCACACATCGAGGCAATCGATGCTCGGAGTTTGCTCTTCTGTCTCTTTTTCTGTCATTTTATGCTATAAATTAGATTGTTTATTCAGTTTTTATACTATATTGCATCTGGAGTTCACCCATTTTGTCTAGTTTGAATATTAAGATCATATTCTGCTATCTAAACACGGTGATTTGCATTTACTTTTGTTCTTGTATATTGTTCAACACTCATATTACTGTTTCACATAGTTTGCCCCTATTTGCAAAATAGAATTTCTTGTATTTCGCATCTGTTTGTTGTTTTGCAGGTCTCTGATGAATTCGTCTGACGAATTCGTCAGATTGCAGACGATCCCGTCAGTTTAGACGATTTTATCAAATTGAAGGCGATTATGTTGAATTACGGACGATCCAGATCGCTTCAAGCTTTAGAAACTCCATCAGACTTCCGAATCAGGTAATCTTCATTGGCCTCCTACAAATTCTCTCGTTTCGTTTTCCTTTCTGTTTGTTGTATGCATTTAAATTGCATTTTCATGTAGTTTAAGTTAGAATCATTCGGCCAAACCTAGGATGAATGTTTAAAAATAAAACAAACTCATCAAAACTCATTCCCAAAACCTAGGCGTGGAAACTACCGTCAAATGTTTCCTGGTGAACCCACCATCCGTCGAAAAATCACCAAAATGCACCTCCCTTGAGAGGCGGGACCTTCGCAAAGTCCTCTCGTCCGAGGTACCGCACCATCCTTTTCCCATCCTCCTTCCGGGCGTGGATCCAATAGCCTAAAGGTAGGGGTGCAAAAAATTTGGAGCGATACAACAATATTTTGAGCAATCAAGTGAAGCATCATTATAATATTTTGAGTGAGAAGAACTTGAAGTATCATTACTGCATGAAGAATGAAATATATTCTCTAAGAAGGATTCATCTATTTTTATTTTATCTTTAAGTGAGTCAATCAATTCTTTTTGCTCCATAATTTCTTATTTTTAATGTTTGAATGTAAGTAATGTCATATATAATACGCTGCCAATGTCTAAAGGAATTAGAATATCATCTTTTGCATTATCGATTGCTTCAATGATTCTAGCATGTAGATAATATTCCAAAGTTTTAAATTTTTCTTCTAAGGCTTCACTATAGATCAATTTTAAAGTAAGATCTAAATTTTCCTCAGAATTTGTAAGTAAATTTCTTATTCCAATTTTTATGATACTTGCCCTTTCCATTCTAATGATGTTTTCCCTATCATTATTCATTGTATTATTTGCAGTTGACATCCTTTTTCCTCCATAATTTTGATAGACCAAGGTCACTTGTAAACCTTATATCTCCCTATCTTTTAACCTTCAATTCTTGTAGTATATGAACAATCAATAGTCAAACTTATAAAATAGAATTCCTTTTAGCTCTTTAGTATTAAATATTGAAAATAGTTTTGATAGAATCTTTTATTTTTCAAAGCCTTTGAAGTTGTCTACCTTATGACTCCCTAGTGTTTTGAGTATATGATCAAATACTATCTTTCAATTCTTCAACTTTTGTAGTATGCTTTGTAATTTCTTATTTGTAATCTTTCAAATCTCTAGGTAGTATTCCTTTTGGCTCCCTAGTATAAGATCAAATTTGATAAGATCTTTTCAATTTTCAAGTTTTGTAGAATCACTTTGTATCTCCCAAGTGTTTTGAATGTAATGTGATTTTGATAAAGTACTTAGCTTTCTTAGTTTTCCTTTAAGTCGAATCCCTTTTATCTACCTAATATTCAACTACTATTCTTAATCTTATTTCTCCCTATTTGTGAATAAAAATCTAAAGATATTTTTTATGCACTTTCAATTGATATATTTTTCTATCTTCAAGGCTCTATAGTTGGATTTCTTATGTCTCATTAATTTGAGTAAGAGACTAATTCCAATGTAGTTTCCAACTTTATGTTTTGTTTCATATATCCTTTAATTCTCAATATTATAGATTCTAAATTTCAAGATATTTAAATTGGTGTTGAACTCCTTATAACTCCCTAATTGGAAATTTAGAAAACTAATAAATTTGCAAATTCAATATTTCAAGTTTTGTGTAGTAATCCTTATACCTCCAAGTTTAATAATTTGCAAATATTTTAATGCAATATGAATTTCAAACTTGAATAATGTAATTTCAATGCTTCTCACTTCAAATATCTTCTAAGTCATTTAATACTTTTATCTAAGGTTATAATTTATCACCTTATTTCTCCTATTACTCAAATAACCTTAAGTATAAAAGCTTAATTAATTTTATCCTCAAAATATGCCTTATACCTCCTTTAAAATTTGCAAAGGTTATGAATTAAATAACTCTTACCTTCTTGTATATGAGATGTGCCAAACTTGATTTGTTTCAACTCTACAACCTACGCTCGAAATAGACTTCTCTCTTGTTGCAATTAATGCATCTCCTTGCTCATTCAATTTGGTCTCTTGAGGTTTGACTCTCCTCTACGCTTTCCAAGCTTCTCCAAGGCACTCAATTCTAATTTTCATACGCTCCCTTCTTTGTACTCAGGATATTTTTGGCCCATGAACTAATAGGTGCCCTTTAGACGTTGCACCTTCCTTCAATAATGACTGGTATTCTGATTATCAAGTGCCAAATGGTACCAAAAGTCTTTACCCTTCTTTTTAATGTCTCTTGTGGCACTCTACCCAAATTTATCTTGTTTAACGCTTGGTTGGAGCATTATACTTCATAGGTATGAATGTATTATGACTCCTTTATTTTTGCAAATGGACCGTTGCTCTCCTCCAATGGAATATGTAACATCATCCACATGGTAGATGACTTATTAACATTTGACCTTCCTTATTATGCACCTTATGTGCCCTAATTTTGGTTCTTTCTTCTTGACCTTCAATCACTTGTAACTCTTCAGTGCTTACCAATGTTCACTAAGTTTCTTTCATTTGTTATTTCTCCAATGCTCTCCTCCTATGGTAATTTCAACATGGATTATTCCTTTGTAAATGTTAGCTTTTGAAGCTAAATACTTAATATAAAATCAACCAAAAGATCAAAATAAAGTTGCAATATGAAATATATGATAATGGCAATATTCTAAAAGTATAAAACTCAAAAATAACTTCAATTATAACTCATAAAATTTCCATTAATAAATTCTCACAAAATTGTATCTTTATTGAATCAAAGATCTCAAGTATCCATACTTCCATACATGTATTACATATCATGTCCTATACATATAGGATGTAAAGTGACTCTTCATATGGAGCACTCTTTACCTTCACTCTTTAAGGCTCTCCAACTTCCTATTCTATGGACTAATGTACACATGGACAACTATGCACATTACAATACCAAAATACTTTGCACACTTTAATAATACTTGTGCATTTATTACATTGTGTAAAGTAAATATTCAACTTCTAATCTAGGACACTTTTTCCTAATATAAATATGTACCAAAGGTGGTACATACTAATGTTATATATCACAACACCCCCCTGTATTACATTATTTAGTTATTGAATACTTTAGTCTTCAATATGGATCTTCATCTTTAATATTTATATTTGGAGTCTTCAGATAAGTATCTTCATTTGGTTCAATCTTCATCTTGCTTTTCTTGATTTTATTATTTTTCTTTATCTTTGAATTTTGCTTTCATCTTGGACTTTCAATATAGTCTATCATTAGATAGCCTTGTTGAGCAAGAGATCTAATTACATCTCTAGTCCACTTTTGTTTTTTCTATTCTTTGGATAACCTTCTTGCCTGCTCTTGTTAGGAAGTGAAGTCACTATGTAGTACAGACAGCCAGAAAAAGGATTGTAACAGGTTAAAGCAGCCCAGACATACAGGCAACCAAAAAAAGGATTGTAACAGGTTAAAGCAGCCCAGACGTCTAGGCTGGTGGACATCTGGGTCTAACGTCTAAGTTGCCAGATGTCTAGGCTGGCAAACATCTGGGCTTGACATCTGGGCTACCAGATGTCTAAGCTGGTAGACATATGGGCCTGATATCTAGGTTTCCAGATGTCTAGGCTGGTAGACGTCCAAGCCTGACGTCTAACCAAGTAGACATTTAGGCCAGACGTCAATCCAAGTAGATGTCAAAGTAGTGGACATCTAGGTAGACGATAGGTTGTGAAATATGAACCATTTTGGTTCCATATGAAGATGAATAGTTTTGCAGAGAACTCCTTGGGGAGAGGAAATGAATGGTTGGGGTCTTCCTTGTCTACTCTATAAAATGGGATTGATCCCTTGCATATAAAATATGTTGTTAAAGATGTTGAAATATGTGGATGTAAAATTTTGTTGAAAATAATAAAAGAGAATTTGCCATTGCCCCATGGATTTTCCTACACATTGCAGATTTCCACGTAAATATATGTGTCACTTGTGTTACTATTTCTGTATTTATATTTTTGTTATTGTGCTTCCTCTTGCAGGTGATAAATCTTGAAGTTTTTTTTCCTAGCATCTGGTATCAGAGCTAAGGTTTTGTGCAAGTGGAATCTGCAACAATGACAAAATGTGTAACCAAGTTCAAAATTGAGAAATTTTATGGTAGGAACTTCGCTCTATGGAAGATGAAGGTGGAGGATTTTTTGGTTTAGAATGACCAAGATCAAGCCTTGGAAGGGGTCGCAAATAAATCGAGTAGCATGAAATATGAGGAGTGGACAATGCTTGACAGGAACGTGGTTTCTATAATCCATCTCTGTCTAGCTGACTCCATCTTGTTCAATGTAGCTGAAGAGAAGACCATGGAAGCCCTTTGGAAAAATCTTGAAAATTTGTATGAAACAAAATCAGCAACTAACAAGGTTTTTCTAAAAAAGCAACTTTATAGCTTGAGGATGAAGGAAATTTCATCTGTTGTAGATCATTTGAATGAGTTTAATACTCTTATCAGTAAATTAGTTTTAGTTAATGTGCAGATGGATGATGAAGATAGAGTTGCCATCCTACTTTGTTCCCTCCCAAACACTTGGGATCATATGGTGATGATCATTAGTAATTCATCATCAGGAATTCTCAAATTTGATGATGTGGTAGACGCTTTGTTGGTAGAATATTTAAGATGAAAAACATCTCTGGAACCCTCAACCAATGAAGCCCTATCTCTGAGAGGTCGATCATTCGAGGGGAGTAAACAAGGTAGAAAATAGTCTAGATCTAAGTCTAAAGGACATAAGCAAAAAGGAAAGTGCTATCATTGTGGGAAGCCAAGACACTCCAAGAAGGAATGTTGGAAATTAAATAATAGTGAAAAGCAAAGTCATCCATCAGTTGAGGCCAGTGTAGCAGATTTAGGAGAGACAAAAACATGTGAAGTCTTCTGTATCAATAACAATAGATCAGTTTTATATACCTAGGTTTTGGACTCAGGTGCATCCTTCCACATGTCTCCCCACAGAGACTGGTTTGACAAATATCAGTCATACTATGATGGAAAGGTCTATTTGGATTATGATCATCCTTTATAAATTATGGGAAGAGGGGATATAAGGATTAGGTTGGACGATGGTAGAGAAAGGATGTTATGTGATGTGCAACATGTACCCAATTTGAGGAAGAATTTGCTCTCAATCAAAATGATGGATAAGCTAGGGTATTCTATCACCTTCTATAACAACTACTATAAGATTACTAGAGGAGATCTTGTAGTAGCAAAGGGAGAATATTATGGGACTTTATACCATTTATGCGGTGATACGATGATAAACCACGTAGTAGCAACAACTTCTATTCAAGATGCAATAATGCTATGGCATCAACACCTAGGCCATATGAGTGAAAAAGACCTAAAAATTTTACATGATAGAGGTATGATTTTTGGGATTAAGTCTTGTAATTTAGACTTATGTGAGCACTGTATTTTTGGTAAATAGAAGAGGGTTCTGTTTACTGCAAGTCTTGGTAAGAGTTTTGATATTCTACAACTTATACATTCGGATATATTTGGACCTGTCCCCACTCAGTCTTTGAATGGAGCCATCTATTTTATAAATTTTATAGATGATTATTCTAGGAGAGTGTGGGTTTACTTTCTGAAGAAGAAGTTGAAAGCTTTACAAAAATTAAGGAGTTCAAAGCACGGGTAGAAAAGAGTTTGGGCAAGTCAATTTTGTGTCTCAGGTCAGATAATGAGGGTGAATATTTCTCCAAGGAATTTGATCAATTTTGTATGCAGGAAGGTATTAAGAACCATAAGACTATACCATACACTCCATAGCAAAATGGTGTGGTTGATAGGATGAATTGCACAATCATGGAAAGTGAAAGAAGCATGCTTAGCGCAGTCATGTTGGAGAAATTTTTTTGGGTGGAGGTTGTTAATATAGTTGTTTATCTTATTAACAGGTCACCTATAGCTGCATTGGATGGACAAATTATGGAGGAGGTTTGGTGTTGTAAGCCAATTGATTACTCTCATTTGTGCACCTTTGGTTGTGATGCATTTGCCCATGTACCCAAAGAAAAAATGTCCAAACTTGACCCGAAATCAAGAAAATGTGTTTTTCTCAGTTATGGAGATATAGTGAAGGGGTATAGACTGTGGGATCCTACTGCCCATAAGGTAATTACTAGTCGGGATGTAATTGTTGATGAAAAATCCATTTAAAGGAAGGAGGTACAACAAAATCCTAATGTTGTACCTATTGAAGTAGAATTGAGTGAAGATGAACATGCTAAATTTTTTGATCAGCATGCAGAACAAGTATAATAGGAAGTAGAGCAGCCACAAGACCAAGAGCCACAATCGACAGATCATTGGATTAGAAGATCTACACGTCCGCAAAAGTGTTTGGAAAGATATTCTCATGTGTTCAGTCCTCTTTTGCTTTGTTAACTGATGATGGTGAACCTAGTTTATTTCAGGAAGCTAGAGAGTCTAAAAATATAGGAAAATAGAGGAAATCCATGGAGGAGGAAATTGAGGCACTTTGAAAGAATAAAAATTGGAAACTTGTGGATCTCCCACCTCGAAGAAAGACTATTAGAAACAAGTGGGTGTACAAAGTGAATAATAATAGCGATGGGTTGTTGGAATGCTATAAATCTCGCTTGGTGGCAAAGGACTATGTGCAGAAGTCATGTGTTGACTTTAATGAAATTTTCTCTCCAGTTGTGAAGATGACTACTATTAGAGTTCTACTTGCACTCGTAGCTACACAAGATTTGGAATTGGAGCAGCTTGATATAAAGACTGCTTTCTTGCATGGTGATCTTGAGGAAGAGATATATGGATCAGCCTGAGGGCTACGAAGAGATGCAAAGAGCATTTGGTTTCCAGACTGAAGAAATCACTGTACGGGTTGAAACACCAAGGATGTGGTACAAGAAATTTGACACCTTCATGAAGAGCCAAGGTTTTAGCAAGAGTGAAGTTGACCATTGTGCATACTATAAGAGGTTTGATGATGGTAGTTTTATTATTTTGTTGTTCTATGTTGATGATATGATGGTTGTAGGCCCTAGCATGAAGAAAATTATTGATCTTAAGGCTCATTTGGCTAGGACATTTGAAATGAAGGATTTAGGAGCAACAAACCAAATTTTAGGGATGAAGATACATAGGGATAGAAAAGGAAGAAATATTTGGTTAAGTCAAAATTCATATGTGGAAAAGATTCTGCAGCGCTTCAATATGCAGAATGCTAAACTAGTTAGTACCCCACTTCTTCCACACTTAAAGTTGTCTTCCAACCAAAGTCCTAGAATGGAAGCAAAGAATACAAGCATGTCTCGTGTACCATATTCATTAGTAGTAGGAAGCCTCATGTATGCCATGGTGAGCACCAGATCGAATATTGCCCAAGCAATGGGAGTAGTCATCCGATACATGGTAAATCTTGGTAAGGAGCATTGGAATGCGGTGAAGTGGATATTTAGATATTTAAGAGCCACTTCATATGTTGCCATTTACTTTGGATCAACATATTTGCAAGTTACAAGTTTTGTGAATTCTAGATTTGCAAGTTACAATTTTTGTGAATTCTAATTATGGTGGAGATAGATATGGGATAAAGTCCGCTATAGGATATACCTTCACTCTTGCAGGAGGAGCAGTGAGTTGGGCTTCAAATTTACAGTCTGTTGTGGATTTATCAACCATCGAATTAGAATACATTGTAGCAACTCACACCATCAAAGAGACAATTTGGCTAGAGCGATTGTTAGATGACTTCAAGGTAATGCAAGAGAAAATTACGCTACATTGTGATAGCCAGAGTGCTATTCAGCTAGTGAATAATCCACCATTCCATGATCACACGAAACACATTGATGTCAAGTACCACTTTATCAAAAATGTGGTGGAAGAAGGTAGGATCTTGTTGTAGAAAATCGACTCTGAAGTGAATCCTATAGATATGCTTACAAAGTCAGTCAAGGTAGAGAAGTTTGAGTGGTACAAAACTTCTTTGGGCTTGCTAAAAAAGTAAAAATGGAAGCATTTGGTCAATTGACACTGGATGAAGACATTTGGTAGAAGAATTCCTAAATATTGACTTCAAGTGGAAGAATGTTAGGAAGTGAAGTCACTATGCAGTACAGGCAGCCAGAAAAAGGATTGTAGTAGGTTAAAGTAGCCCAGATGTCTGGGTTTGTAGACATATTGACCTGACATCTGGGCTACCAAAAATCTAGGTTGGCAGACATCTGGGCTTCCAGACATCTAGGTTGGCAGACATCTTGACCTGACGTCTGGGCTGCCATATGTCTAGGCTGGTAGATGTTTGGGTATGACGTCTAGACTGCCAGACATCTAGGCTAGTAGACGTCTAGGCCTAACATCTGGGCTACCATATGTCTAGGCTAGTAGACATCCAAACTTGACGTCTAACCAAGTAGACATCTAGGCCAGACGTCAAGCCAAGTAGACATCAAAGTAGTGGATGTCTAGGTAGACGACAGGTTGTGGAAGATGAACCGTTTTGGTTCCATATGAAGACGAACAGTTTTGTGGAGGTCTCCTTGGGGAGAGGAAACGAATGGTTGGGGTCTTCCTTGTCTGCTCTATAAAATAGGCTTGATCCCTTGCATATAAAAGATGTTGAAAATGTTGAAAGACACGGATGTAAAATTTTGCTAAAAATAATAAAAGAGAAGTTGCCATTGCCCCTTAGTTTTTCTTACACATTGTAGGTTTCCACAAAAATCTTTGTGTCACTTGTGTTACTATTTTCATGTTTCTATTTTTTTTATTGTTCTTCCTCTTGCAGGTGATAAATATTGAATTTTTTTTCCTAACAACTCTTCATGCTTGTCTCCAATGTTTATAAATGATTTAGAAACAATCTTTTAAAATAGACACTCTAATATGTATGTTAATACTTTTTCAAATTTCTTGTAATTCCTTGTAATAACATAAAGTAGATGAATGTGATTCTTTTCCACTATATTTACAAGGATGTGAATTCCAACAATCAGCTTCTTCAATACAATATGTGCATTTCAAATCTTCTTTGGTTGTTTTGTAAACTTTAGTTTCTTCTATTTTCTTGATCAACTGATACAACCATTTATGTATAATTGAGGAAATTTTGCCTTTGCTTCTTTCATAATTCTCGTAAGAGTCTTCTGCTATATTTTGAGAATGGTCTTTGAGTTTGTTCTTAATATTTCTATCACTTTCTATTATATTGTTAGAATATGTCTTTATAGAATCTACTCTTGTCAAATTATCAATTTGTGATTCCTCAAGAGTTTTTCTAAGCCATATTGGTTCTTTTCTTCTAATCATACTTTTCATATTATTATCCCTTGAATCAAGTATATCTTCAAACCATTTTGATTCCTTGACTCCTGTATACGTAATAAGTTCTTTCATAGTTCTTCTAAAGTAATCTTCTTTGTAGCTCCTTAGTTTTTGTATGAACAACATAAGAACAATTTTTTAAGTCTCTAAACCTTTGAGGTTGACTACCTTATGTCTCCCTAGTTAGAATGACAATAATTTTGATAAAGGTTTCAATTCTTCAAATCTTTAAGTTGAATTCCTTTTATCTCCCAAATCTTAAAAATATAATTTCTTTCAATTTCTAAATTTCTCAATCCTATGTTGATGTTGAATTCCTTTTAAATCCAAACTTAGAAATTTAGAAATTCTATAAAAATATATTTGCAAGTTTTATAAATTTAATTTTATGTAGAAAACCTTATTTCTCCAATCTAATCAAAATGCAAATATTTTAAATTTTTTTGTAAATGCAACTAATCAAATTACAAAACTTTAAATTATTCCTTCCAATTCTTCAACCCAAATTTCAAACTTTCATAAAATTCTCTAATAGCAATAATAATATTTCTAAGGTTTCAAATACTTATCCCTCCAAAATAGTTTTATTTTTAACTTTATAAAATAATAATTATAAGCAACCTTATACCTCCTATTTTGGGGTTATAAATAATTTTAAATAGAGTGAATTACCTTTAGTATTGAATGTGGTAATTCCCTTGGTCAATAGTGTTTGATTGTCTTATGAATGGCACTTTTTTGCACGTATGTCTTCTAGTTGGCGCTCTTCTGCACGTATGAAATATTTTCTATACTTTGGCCTCCTTGGAAAGATTATTTTATTTCCTCTTTACTTGATTAATCAGCTTTAACCTTTACAAAGGCACTTTAATTTGTACCTTGTCCTTGTTGTTGCAATGTATTTACGCATTTTATCCCTTGACTCCTTTGTTGCATGTAACTTGAATCTCTCTTTTACAATTCCAAGAGGTGTATCTCCTTACATTCACTCGGTCTTTAAATTGAGAGTTGAAAATACATTGATAACAACAAAGTAAGAAGCAGATTTGGAAAAAAAATCCAGAGTTTTTGGAAATCTAAATAATATAAAGTGATATAATATCTCCACTTTGCTTCTTATGTTGACAATGTTTATGAATCTTTGAGGATTAATTTTCCCTTTAATTATAAAGAAAGTTTTAGAGGCTCTAAAAAATATTTCTGCATGACCAAGCAATGCTATTCCATACCAAATCTAATACCATGTTGGATTTCATAAAAATAAACAAAATTAATCCATCCACTCAAATATTTTATAGAAAGTATACAATATAACAAAAAAGGAAAGTGAGAGGTGCATAAATTTGGGTGCCCTCAAACACCATAAATAATCACTATATTATCCATAGATAAATTACACAACACTTGCATACAATGGATGGAGTTGTAGGGGGTATTAAGACCAATACCAAATCCCCCATTACATAAATTAGTTTAACCTAAGTTGATATAACAAGAGGACTTTAAGGTTAATTACAATTTATAAGGTGTGTTTAACCATAAAAATGTTAATTGTGGCCCATAGGGCTTACAAAATAATATATTATAAAAAATTAAACATAATTGTATAATGATTTCTTGTAGGCCTATATAAGATTAAATCATATAATATTGGACTTGGCCATAAGTTAGATTACACTTTCAACATGTTTTGATTGATTCCACAAGCTATTAGCAAATGGACCCAAAGGCATCATAGGTCCAATTTCTAGGATTGTTAAAAAGCTTGTAAAATAATCACAACAAACTCACAATTCAAATATTGCACAAAATAACACCTTATTGATAATCAAAACTCTTAATACAAAATTATTCCAGATTTAATTACATTGCATGGAGCTTTGTCTCCAATATATAACTTTACATAATAAACTCTTCAATACTCCTGACTATTGCTCTCCTCAAACTCATGGGAGATGCAACCTTTCACATGCCTCACATTATGACAAAGTATCTCATGATTACATAACCTCCTACTTTACATCTTGACACATCTCATATGACTCTTAACTTCCACACTTGACAACTTTCACTAATATAAACACTTGACACATACTTTAACATAAATATTAAACACACTCCTAATATAAATATTTACAATGGTATTCAATGGTACCAAATAATATAATATCACCAACACAAACAAGAATATTGTCAATATATTAAAGAGGACGATTATCAGATCCTAAAAATATTGGCATACTAATCTAAAGAGAGACTTATTGGAAAATAGAGCAACTTATAAATCTTACATTGTTACATCATCATACAAACGTTTTTTGGTAAGGAAGTAATGTTGATAGTAAATGTTGAACTTCGTTTGCTCCAAATATCTCGAAAATTGGAGTTAGAAGATACATATATTATACCGATGCAAGCTAGGTTAAACCCTTGTTATATTTTAAAGAGGAAAGAGATAAATATTACAAAAAAATTATCTAGAATCAAATGGCTATCAACAAATGGTTCAATAAGATATCAACAGATGTGGAGTTTAAGGATGGTGATCTACTACTCAAGTAGGATTAAGATAGGGTAAAATTGGGTAAACATGAAAAGTTTGACTCAATATAGACTGGTCCTTATTAGATCAATAGACGAAGTATTTCAATACCTTATAGGTTAAAGACTCTAGATAGAATATCATTACTTATTTTGATTAATGAAGAACATATGTGACCCCTCTAAATTGGAATATGAAAACTCCTATAAATATGTATATATCTAGTTTGTTTTCCCTTGCTTTTTGAAAGTTTTACTTTCTATTTTTTCCTTTCATACAAAAATCCCTCTATACCTAAGTAACATCTTGAAAATAAAACTCAATATCCCTCTTCTTTCTTCCCATTTTCCATAGGTACCTACCCAGCTAGCAAAAGAAGTAGAAATTAAGAAAATCTTCAAAAAAAATACTAAGGGACAAAGCAAGTGATTTGCTTGCAAAGTCAATGATTTATTGACATAGAAGAGTGATGTCATGTTGATGCAGGTATGATTAACAACAAGGAAAAATATTATCACCAAGTTTAGAAATCAATGATTCACTTGCAAAAATATAAGTTATTAAAAAAATTGATGATGTCATATTGATACAAGCAGTGATTATGTATGCTCATGAGCAAATTTGGACAAATCCAAAATCATGTGATTTGCTAGCAATCCCATTGACATCATGCCAACATACACAAAAACTAGTGTACTTGCAAGAAATTTTGCTTTAGGAAGAAATTTATGATTTGTTAAGTGTGATCCACTAGTAAAAGAGTGATTTGTCTATAAGGGTTAAGAGCTAAGGCAAAGCAATGAAGTGGTCATATATCATGATGATATAAACATAAAAACATTAGATCCATTAACATGGGTGGTTTCATGATGATGTAAGTAGTGAAAAGCTCCTAATATTAGAGTAGAAAAAATCTCATGGGTCCAATTTTTGAACATTCTGATGCTTTTTTTTCTTTTTCAAATTGTTCATTTTATTTTTTCAATGGCCATTGAGAAGACATATGAAGTGAAACTTTCGCGTACAATTTTAGAATAAATAGGAGAACCAGGATTAGGACCAAATAAAATAAGTGGAAATGAGGTCGATGCCATGCTAACAACAACACAAAAGATGGAAATTAATCAGTTACAAATGGGTTAGTTGCATAGGGGGCTATAAAATCCTTGTATGACCCTCATTTTTTTATTTTGAACATTCAAAGATATAGATATCCTATTGGTACCAGTCATTGTTGTTGCTACATGACCTCACCATTTTGTAAAACCTTATATATTTTTTAAAAGTACTTGTCACCTTTACAAACCCCACAAAAATTATGGGGGGTTATTTCTTGCCACTTTTGTTACTTTAATAGCATTATGGTCAAATGCCTTCTTTTCTTATGCTCATTTACTTATCATGTACTTCTACCACCACCATTTTATTTCTTGTTATAATACCTCAAACCTTTGTCATACCACCATTGCATTAGTATTACATTATAAAAAGTAGCTTTGTTGTGACCTCCACTTCACATTCTTTGCTTTTTTTTATATTATAGTTATTTTTATAAAAACCCCTAATCCCACCCTACATATATAAATTATGTCCTAAATATTTTAAAATTATGCTAACATAAACAATTATTTACCAAGTTGCTAATGAATCACATGTAACAAAGCAATCACTCTAAAGAATAGCCAAGTAAAAATTTGCTAAGGAAAAGGGTTGATGATTTGCTAGCTCTACACTAGATTCACTTACAATCTATGATCAATAGTTTGTCAACATAATTCAAACTTCCTTTGATTTTCCAAGTCAATGATTCACTAGCATAAACCTATGAATCATAGATATTTGAAAAAAAAATAGATCCTTATTATCAAACAAATCGGTCAAACAATTAGACATGATCCAATAGATGCCTTTATAGACCCAACACATACTAAGGTTATAAAAATTTAAATCTGAGGAATTTGAGGAGGCTTTAGAATCCCTACTTAAATCAAGTTGGATAATTGACAAGCATCTTAAGGATTCAAGTAGGACCCTCTTAGTAGCCTAATTTAAAGAAGAGAAGAGGGACCTAATAAAATATTCCAAATGGCATATAACCTGGTTCAAAATGGAAACCTAATGTACAACCATGACTACTTCTAGATAGAAGTGCTTATGTGCTACAACATGAATGCAAGTAACAATTGGATTGTCACTAGACTCTGGAGTTTGGGACTATATCAATTTTTAGTATTACAAGTATAGGATTGCTCTGACTTGGTTCATGCATGCACCAAGATGTAAAATAAATAATAAATGGTGATTATACCATAAAATGTAGCATGCACATCCCATATTAATCAAACCATAGGCCATTGAGGAATTAATGTGTATAACTAATGATAATATTAGGTGGATCACCTTCTTTCTAAAGGCACAAATGTAATTCTTCAAGAATAAGGGCAGAAAAGAATGGGAGGTCTTTTTAGTAACCCAACTAAAGAAGTACACTAAGGCCAAAGACTTTAAGATTCCCCTAACTATTTATATTTTTAAATAAGAGGTATACCACATGCTATTGACCATCACCTTCATATTAGGGATAATTTTTGCTAACAAATATGAGGAGTAGTTGGGCATATTCTATGTAGTTCGAGATATTGCATAGTACCCCAAACTTCTAGACTATGTGACTAAAATTGCCAAGATGATGAACCTATAGTTAGAGGATTTTGAGGAGTAGAGAGAATTCAATTTACCTTATTTATTGGTTTGGTTAACAATACATGAGAGGAAGGAATGGTTTCCTACTCTTCACCTAAACCAAAAAGGAAAAATTATTAACCATTACTAGTATATGGATACACATATATGCCTTATTGAAGTGCAGATATTATAGCTATGATTTAGTCTTGATGTATATAATCTCATTATGTAAAGGATGCAATATGGACTTATAAGGCTAATACTTAAATCAAGGGCATTGATTGAAGTAGAGGAAAATAGATCAAGTAATTTTTAATTAAGAAGATCATTTTTCTTTTTGTGGCTTTATGGGTTTTCTAAAGAAGTATTTAAACTATCATCCTTTACCCCAAATATTTTTTTTCCATGGAGGTTATTTGAAAGCTACACCTTGTAGATAGAAAATTTGACAAAGGCCAAAACAAGTCCTAAATTTTTTGCCATAAAAAGAGTTATCTAATTGTAACCCCTTTGAGCAAAGGATGCATAGAATAGATAAATAAAAGGCTTAAAATATTTGTTCTAAATAAAATATATGTTATATTGGCCATTGATCCTAACACAATGTTAATTGGAACCTTATTAGATAAAACATACCGATGGTATACATCCATGAAAATCAACTTGGTATAGAAGCCAAGAGGAATTTAAGTAAGGAGAAGGCAATGAAAATACTAGATTTAGACCAAGCTTGAAATAGTAAATATGTTACCATGAGAGAAAACTCATTCCCTTTGTTTTATTTTTATCAATATTTTATGAATATGGAAGGCCTAAAAATCCATTATGACTATGACTTGAGTATGTTAATCATCAAACTCTCACTTCACTCACAAGGAGTAAACCCAAGTGGAGCCTAGATAAGGTCATGGACTATAGGATAATGAGGCATTAAAAAATAGAGGTCATCCATGTCCAACTAATGAATGGAATATTTTATGAGGACTTCTCTAGTATTTTGGATGAACAACATCCCAAAGAGGTAGAGCAAAGGAATAAATAAGCCTAGTCACAATTTTAGGCCTTTTTTCCCTAGATATATGCAATCTAGTAAACTATTGTTGAAGAGAGTATTGTAGCTAAGGTGGATACAAAATAGGTATATCAAAGGGGAGGAATATATGAAATGGGATTTATGAGGACTATTATCAAAATAAAGAGGTAAGATATTGGTGTTGGGTAAAAACAAGTCCCTGCTAGCTCACGTAAGAGAGATATGAAAGAAGGAGAAATATATTCTAATGGATGAATAAAAATAAGCATGGATATAGATATCAAAAGTATCCCTAAACTAACATAACATTTATAAATGGCCACTAATGAGGGTCTATAGAAAAATCCACTTAGTATTGCAAAGAATGAAGTGGTACACATGGAAACACCCACTTCAGAGGCCCTAGAAGATTCCACATCCCATCTCATCACCACCATATCCTCTCTTTCATATTCTTCTTTTACTCTTGTCTCCCCTATTTACTCTATTGTGAATCTCTTTCTCCCACTTCTCCTTCTTCTATTGTACTTGCAATACCACAAGCAAATGCAACATAACACCAATGAAAAGGAGATGTTTCTTTATCTCCTTATATGATGATCAACCCACCATTTACTTGACAACACCATCAATCTCCACAATCATTTTAGCTTCCATTATTTTATTAATTTCCACATCACCATTGATGCCACTTGTAAGCCCAACAACATCATTCATTCCCTCCAATATCACCTATAAGTTATTCTTTCCACTGCTTCCATATCCACACTAACCTTCTCAACCATGTCTTCCCATACACAATCTACTCACTTTACCACCCACTACTACATTAAAGGGGTTCTTAAACAAGTGGATATCATTGAATCCTCCACAAAAGCAGGGATGCAAGTTGCCACATAATCAAGCCTAACTCAAATTTCTATAAATGTAGTAACCATGATAAATATATAAGCTCATGTGTCCAAATATTTGGTCCACATTTTTATGTAAATAATCTAATTAATAAGACTTGAAAACATAGACACAATGGAGGAACACCTATGTAAGAAATAATAATTTCATAGGTGAATATGCATTGATAATAGAATTGCCTACACTTATATTCCAAGTGGTCAAGGGAGGAAAATAGATGTTGTTTGTAAATGCACATTAACTTAACACCAACAAACTAGCTATGTCAATATCTAGTTCTTCAAAAGGCTATCTACACTTGATTTATAATGTGTGGGACCCCAATGTATAGTATGGTTCTTAGAATAGGTAAATATATCCATATAATTAAACTACCTCTAGCTAAATAGGTAAATCTAGGGCTAAATAAGTAGAATCAATAGATAATGATATCACTAGAAAGAAAGAAGAAAGACACTTAGAGGAAGGAAGAGAAAATTAAAAAAATGGAGAGTGAGCTAGAGTCCTTAAGTAAAGAAATAGATGAGTTAAAACAACTAATGAACAAAGAAAAGTGAGAAAGGCCACAACTTGAGCAAGAAAAGAATAACTTGACAACCCAATTGGAGATAAAATAAAAAGTAGTTTATATAATGTAAAATAAAGATAATGATATTGAAAGGATGAGACAAGTTAAAAAGAGCCTAAAAAAGGAAATCAAAACAATGGAGATAAAGGTATCAACTACTAATATCATTAAGTCTTGGAAGGACCAACTACTAGACAAAATAGAGCAAGCCAAGGTGTATTTTCAACATGTCCAAGATTGTAAAAAAATTACTTAACAAAGCTCATTCCACTATAAATAATGCCCAAGAAGAATTGTCTACTAAGACAAACCATATACAGATGATGAGGCATACCCATAAGGTTTATGACCAATATCTCTAGAAACTTTAGTTACTTAAGAAGTAAATATTGCAGGTGTAGCTCATCAATATAATAACTTTTGGAAACTTGTCAAGCCTCCTACGACATCCTAAAGAAGATAGTAAAGAAGATGAAATATGACATTGTTAAACTAGTATAGGGTGGGCTTCCAAATCCCTCACTAACCAGGTCAATATACTACATGATGACCAATATATAAGTTTTGTTCAAGAAAAAATAATTTCATGTACGCACATAAAGCTTCTCCTCCAAAATTACAAGTTGAAGCTCCCAACATCATCATAAATCTAGAAACCCTACTAGAAGGGATCAACTTGATTTCAAAGTTAGATGAATATATGTCAAAGAAAGAATATTATTGCCTAGTTACACTCATGAATAGTATAGAAAGCATTAATAATCCTTCTAATGATGAGTAAAAAGTATTGCAAAACTTACCACCAAAATGAAGAAAAGAAAGCATCTCTACAATTTTACAATTTTGTAATTTTTGACAAAATTTTGAGATTCCAAGCCCAATAGAGAAAGGCTTATCTAGGATTACCATCAATCAAGCTTGATATCCTTGCAAGTGTTTAGAAATATAGTATTGAGTACTACCATTACCTCGTATTCAAAAATTTTTAATGCAAGCAAAGGATAAAAAGTAGGGTAGAAACTGGAGCTCAATAATAAAGGCTAAAGTAAACTTTGAACATATTAGAAATAATGTCAAGGCCAATTTTGATGTTTTAGGCAAAGTACCAAAGTAAAAATCAGCTAAATATAGTATTTTATGTCTTTTTAATGTCTACCAGTGAATAGTTAGCAAGGTAGTGAAGCATTGAAGTGATTCGTGGAGTTAAGGAGTGAATAAAATGCAGATGGTGATTTTTAAAGATAAGGATACTAAGAAATTTAAATGATATTGTCTTTTGTGGTTAAGTTGATATAAAAAAAGGTTAATTGAGTTAATTAAGGATTAAAAATGGGAGAAGACATTTACTATAAGTAAGATCTAAGATCTCATATGTAAGTATCTTTTGGCCATTTGTGAATATTGGAGCTATATTTTGAGTTTAAATTGTACTTCTTAGCCTAAATTATAACTAATGGATAGATTACTCTTCATTTTATGTATGAATGATGCTTGTGGATTTACCCTCCTATGTGTTATTAGTACTTTATTTTATTTTTACATGTTATTAGAATGTTCAATCATACTGACATTTCGGTCACTTTCAAATGTGATGATTGATCAAGATTAATATTGTTACACTTTTGACCATATTTACTTTCTTACACTTATTTAATATTTCTCACACCCATTTTCATTCAAATTTACTTTTATACATTTAGATTAGTTTAGTTTAGCAATATTAGAGGGGTAATAGTTGGAATGTGGATATTGAAGATGATATGTCCTTTCTTTCCAATTGTTCAAATGGGACCTCATGGGTGCATACTATTTTGAGAGTTCAACAATAACTTTCATGCATATTGCTTAGTTAGTTATGCAATTCAATATATAGAACTAAATGAGGTATGTCTCTTCAACAAAGATCCTATATATCTCATACATCTCTTAATAAAGACTATTATAAATTCATTTTCTCAATACAATACTTAATTTTATGTATTATATTTCTATTCCCATTTTCCTATTCATTAATGTAGTAACTTGAACCAACCAAATCAATTTTCCTTTATCTAAAATTAAAATAATCTTATTTAGATGATTTTTATATTTTAATGAGTGAAAGAGAAACCATTTTATTCTAGATTAGAAATGGTTCCACCCTTACTAATGGTTACATCTATTTTACCATTAGTTTGAAAGAGACTCATTGATTCCTACAATAAATTCATTTGTATTTATTTTTGAGTAGATGTCAATATTTTTGGCTTTTCAGCCAGATTATCTTAGGTCCCAATAGTTTGAATCTATAGTTGTTTCAAATATAAGAGCAATAAATATATAATATGGCCAACATAATTAATAATAATATTCATAAAAATGACAAATATGAATATAAATGGCCAAAATCATTCATGCAATAACATGAAGAACACTTATAGTAGAATTGCTCAAAATATGCATACAAGCTTCAATATTCATGCTTGAATGTTTCATACATTTTCCAGATACATTTCATGGAGCTTTATCTCCATTATATAACCTTAGAAAGGTGAATCTTCAATACTTGACTATTGCACTCCTCACATATCCAAGAGTTGCAACCTTTCCTATTATTTACATAAGATAAGCCTCACATGTCCTTTGGCTTCTCATCTTGCCACTTGTATACATGACTCTTGACTCTCTATTTACTTGCATACTTAACTCTATGACACTTGCACTTCTATATGCACACCTAATACATGACACATGTGCACATCATCACATTACATATTTGCACACTTAATTACATGACACTTGTTCACTTTCTCGTATTACATACTATTGGAACAAATAATCCAATTTTGGGATTATACTATAAATTCACGTAAGTATAAAGGTGAATATTAAAACTAGATATCTAAGTTTTAATATAAATTAAATAGATAGGTATTTAATTTATATTTATTAATATGTATATATATATACCTATATTAGACTAATTTATATTAAGGTATATTTTTTTTGGTAGGTAAAGTAAAATTTATTTACTTATGGGTTGAAGGGACCCGCCCCTATTTACAAGAAGATCATCTACATTTGAAATGCAAGCCAAAAACACCAATTTACAATAGTTCATCTGCATTTGTAATGCAAGGCAAAAACACCAGCACCATAGTCGAAAACCAACAAAAACTAACAGCCAAGCTAAACCAAAACAAACTGATCGATGGTGTCGAAGAGACACCTTTTAGGTGGTTAGAACCACCGATAAAATTTGGCCACTAATGATTGGCCTTTGCGAACATTCTAACAGCGTTAGAGAAAAAGCACACACCTGCTTCGGCAGAGCTAAGTGTTTGATCTTTTGTCATTATTCAGGTTGACTTTCTCGATGACTTCCATGGGAAAGTTGTCTTCCCAAATGGTGAGGGAGCTCTCTTTGATTGCTCTGTTTGCCAAGGTGTCGGCCACTTGATTGGCCTCCCTAAACACATGCTTGATCTAGGATTGCTCGTTGTTACAAAGGCCTACCTAGCATTCCTAGATAATGTTCTCTATATTTTTCCCACCATTGATATTTCTTTGGATGAGTTTGACAATGATCTCCGAGTCCCCTTCGTAGATGACAGGGGCTGCCAGGTTTTTGGAAATGTCAATACATCTCCAGAGGGTCCTGGCTTCCGTGAAGTTGTTGGTAGGGGACCCTAAATTTTTAACAAAGGCCTTAAGGATTTTTCCACTATGATATTTGAAGACCCCTCCTACTCCCGCTTTTCTTGGGTTCCCTTTGGAGGCACCATCGAAGTTAGCCTTGAGCCAACCTTGGGGGGAGGGACCCAAGTGACCTGAGATCTGACTTTTATGGATTTTTGAGACTTACTGCGATCCTGGGGAATCTTGAGGGTGGAACAGAGCAATTCTTCAATCCTTAGAGAAGGGCTGACCTAACAAGGGATGAGTTCAAAATTTTTAGTGGCATAAACAACGACTCTGGCAACTACGGCTTCGTGGGTTTTGGGGGCTTTGTTGAAAACTCGCCTGTTGTTCTCCAACCAGAGCTGCCAAAAGATGTGATGGATGAGGACTTCCCACAAAAATTTTAGCTTGGGATGCTTGAAGAGCTTAGGCCATTGGCAAATAAACTCTTTGACAGAGTTTGGCCAAGTCCAGCTAACCTGAAAGCTTTGGGTGTCTAGGGAGAAAACACTTCTAGAGTAGGGGTAATCCATCAAGATGTGGTGAATAGATTCCCAGGCTTGGAGGTATAGGAAACATCTATTCGGCACCATGATCCCTCGTCACATGAGATTGTCCCCAGTAAGTATTTTATTGTGGATGGTTGTCCAGCAGAAGTGCACAATTTTTGGAATGAAGGATTTTATCCACACCTTGTTAGAGACTACCTTCTCGTAGCTGGGGGTGCCCTAGGAACCCATCTTCTCAATAATCTAGGTCACGGTCTTGATAGAGAAATTCTTATTATTGGTGCCTTTCCAACACCACTCATCTCTCCTTTTGACACAAGGGAGGAAATTTGATCGCTATATCTCCTAAATCCCTTTCACGGCTTCCTTGATGGGTTCATTTCTTATTCTGAAATTGATCTTCTTCCACTCCTGGGCTTTCGGGCTAGAGGAAATGAAGTCTACAACCCTGAGCCTGAATTTGTTGTTAGTCAAATGCCTAGCAGGGATCAAAATTGGATTTCTGATGAGGGGGGAATTCCTGACCCAGGTATCTTCCCAGAAGTTGATGTTGGCCCTATTCCCCAGCTTCCAGGAAGATCCTTTGAGGATGATGTTCTAGGTATGAGTGATGGATTTCCATAAATGGGAACCGTTGCGTGGGGGAGGCGCTTGGAGGAAGGCTTGGTGTTGAAGGTACTTTCTTTTCACGATGTTTACCCATTCAATATTGGCCTTAGTCACTACTCTCCAAGCCTACTTGGCTAGGAGAGCTAGGTTGGCAACTGAGATTCGGTGTAAACCAAGACCTCCCTAATATTTGGGGGAGCAAACTTTATCCCAAGCTACTAGGTGGAGCTTTCTTGAGGCCTCCGATCCAGACCAAAGGAACTGCTTTTGAATTTTTTCAATGGATTCTCCCACCAAGGCTGAGATTTTTAACACAGACATGAAATATGTGGGGATGCTCTGCAATATGGATTTGACCAAAATTATCTTCCCTACACTGGTGAGCAGGGCCCCTTTCCACCTAGCTAACTTGTTACGGATCTTGTCCACCATGTTTGCCCACATGGTTGGTCGGGCCCTACCATGGAACATGGGGAGCCCGAGGTAAGTGGTCGGGAACTCAAAAATAGAACATCCCAAGATTTTTGCGATCTTGCGATGTCTTTTAGCTGGGGTATGGATGAAGAACATCTTGCTTTTAGTGTAATTGATTTTCTAGCCAGTAGCTTCCTCAAAGCGGTTGAGAATATCCTTGATCACCTTGGCATCTACTATCGAAGCCTTAGTAGCCATCAATGTGTCATCTACAAACTGATGGTGAGTGGTGGAGGGAAACCCGGACGCTACCCTGATCCTGAAAATCTGACTACAGGAGCAGACCTCCTTGATAGTTCTCCCAAAACTCTCTACCAGGATGATGAACAGAATTGGGGACAGAGGGTCACCCTGCCTCAGGCCCCGAGAACTCAAGAAGTAACACGCAGCAGAACCATTTACCATGATAGAGAACCAAGAAGAGGAAATGCAATTGTAGATCAGGTTTACCCAGGACTCGTGGAACCTAAACTTGAGAAGTATTTGGCTGAGGAATTCCCTGTTGACTCTATCAAAGGCCTTGTTCATGTCCAGCTTGAGGAAGAAGGCAACCGTGTCTGAAACCTGGGTTGAATGGATCAATTCATGTATGGTGATGACCCCATCAATAATATTGCATCCTTTGACTATGCTCCCCTGACACGGTTCAATTATGGATGGAATAATGTTTGATAACCTGGACACCAAGACTTTGGTGAGGATTTTGTAAATGATATTGCACAGGCTGATGGGTCGATAATCAGAGAGGGAGCGATAATTGACCCCTTTGGGATGAGAGCCAAGAATGTGGAATTCACATCTCTGGGAATGGACCTAGAGATTTGCATTTCCCTAATGGAATTATAAATATCCTACCCCATGATGTCCCAAAAGGTCTAGAAAAACCTGGGCGAGAACCCATCTGGCCCCGAGGCTTTGTCGGGCTTCATGGAAAAGAGGGCCTGGTGAACTTCATCCTTGGAGATGGGGCTGAAGAGAAAATTATTTTATTCCTAGGAGATGATGGTGGGGATGATGGCCAGGAGGGATTCCATGGCCTCAGGGGCTTGGGGTGGGTTGGAACCTAGGAGGCTTCTGAAATGATTGATGGTTTCTTCTTTGATTGCATGGATATCCGAAATGGTTGCCCCATCCTGCAAGACAAGGATTTTTATCTTATTGGCACTCCTATGCCTCAATGTTGAGATGTGGAAGAACTTGGTATTGGCATCACCTTCCTTGAGTTAAAGTTGTCTTGACTTCTGGCACCAAAAAATTTCCTCCTTGGTGAGGATGTTGTGGTACTCATAAAACAAGGTGCTCTCCTCATACATAAGACTGTCACTGCCTTCGCCTTTCTGAAAGGACTCCTCAATATATCTGATTCGGGATTGGACCTACTGTTTGTTTTCAAAGATGTTCCCAAAGGTTTCCTTACTCCACTTTTTTAGGTTCTCTTTGATGAACATGAGTTTTTGGGTTACCTGATTAATAGTAGACCCCAGGAATTTCTGACTCCACCATGACTGTATCAAGCCTTTGAGATCATTTTGGTGAATCCACATTGCTTCAAACCTAAAAGGGGTATTGAAAAAATGTCTAGAATCTGATTCTATGATGAGGGGACTATGATCAGAGCCTATCTTTGGGAGGGCTTGCAAACTTGCATCCCCAAAGCAGAGGAGGGCTTTCTGGGAAAGAAAAAATCTATCTAGGCACTCTTGGATCAGATTGGTGCCCTTCCTTCTATTACTCCAAGTGAAGAGGGACCCCTGAAGCTGGACATCCAAGAGAATTTTAGAATTAATTAAGTTTCTTAGGTCTGTAGTATCTCTGTGAGTGATGTTGTTCCCTCATTTTTTGTCCATGAGGTGCAAAGGAGAATTGAAGTCTCCTTCCAGGATCCATGGAGTTCCTTCGAAGACCTGCCTCATTGAAGTGAGCATTTTCCATAGAGCTTCTCTGCCCATAGAGGTGTTCGAGGCATAGACATTTGACATCATCCAAGAATTTTGGGATTCAGTATCCTAGAACAGGATGTTGCTTACCCTATCATGGCCTGGAATAAGGTTTCCCTGGAGCTTGGCAGGATTCCAGAGACACAAAAGCCCTCCCGATGTCCCAGAAGCCAAGGAATGAATGAAATCATAGTTTCACCAAATATTTCTAGCAATGTTAGGGGACCATTGATCACCTAGTTTTATTTCCTAAATGAGAAAAATGGTTGGATTATGTTCTCTCCTCATGGTTGCAGCCAAGCTCTAGGCCTCTCGCATTCCAAGAGAGGACTTTTATTTCAAACTCTTGGAAATTCTCTTGCCCCATTTTTCTTGCTTAGCAAGGGGTTTGGATCTTTGAATTTCGTCTTTGGAATTATTTGCTATTTCCTAAAATAGCATTCTCTAGGTTCCATTGGCTATATCTTCAGCTGTATTTTTATTCCTTATGTCCGAATCAGAGGGTCTTTCTCTCTTTTTTCCCCTCCTAAATCCATCATGGATTTTTAGGAGCTCCGAGTTATCCTGGGACTACTTTTCTCAGGGGATGACTGGTCCTCGACTTCATCATCAGGAGAGATAGATTCTGAGTACATAGGAGAGGTTGGGTCTTTAGGATCCAGGTGGGGGAACGAAGGAGGAGAGAGGGGAGGTGGACCTTAAGGGATTATCGAGGAAGTGGGGGCACCGATGACAGGGGGAGGATTATGGACGGGGGAAGTATGGGAGCAGACCAGGGGAGGTCAAGGGGGCGAGAGGATGGCCATTGGTTTAGAGGCGATCAGGATCTCGCCTTCCTCATAATCCTCACTGATAACAGAACTATGCAAAGGATTGAATTTATTTATTAGAGGAACAGAGGTACTTGCCTTACGATTGAGCGAGCCCGAAGGGGGTCTGGAAATAGCTTGTTTGGCCGCCAGCAATACAGGTGGGGGTTGATACTACATATTCTTTAACTGGTCCCTAGCGGGTTTTGACTGTGGTAGGATCCGATGTTTGGGGCACTGCGACTGAAGATGGCCCTAAGATTAGCACTCAGGGAAAAAAGCTGGCTTTTTTTCATAGAAGAGTGGCTGCTTCTAGTTGAAGTCACCATAGATGAGGTTTAGGTGGTCTGGAAGCTGACTTTCTAGGTTCATATTCATACAAATGCAGGCCTGGTCAGTCAGGTTCTTGCTTGGGTGGTCAGGTCGATAGCCACGAGCTCGTCGATCGCCTTAGAAAGACCAAGAAAGGCATCTTCATAGAAGAAGTGGGTTGGGATATCTGGAAGTCTAACCTAGATGGGGGTGAAATTGATGTTCTAGGAGCTGGGGTTGAAGTCTAGTTGCCATTTTTTGAGGAATAGACTTCGCCTTCCATAGAACCAGGGCCCTCCGGATAAGATGTGCTCTGCATCTTCATGGGAATTGAGTTGAATCATGAAAAAACCCCTTGTCATTATTGAGATCTCCAAGTTGCCTAGGGTTTTCTATTTTGAAGTCGCCCATATGCGAATAGCATCTAAGTCAGGTCGCACGTAGATGAATTTTCCTACTAAGGAGTTGGTATCTCGAGATTCATAGTTTTCCATGAGGGATTTAGGGTATAGAACATTATTCCCTTGTGTGATGAATTTGTTGGTTGTAGATGACATAGGAATTCATTTTTTTGGAGCAAGTTAGCAAAGGATGGCTTGTTGCCTATTGTTGGAACCTCACCTGGGATATGGAGCCCTTGCTTGGCCATGGTGCCAGGCCTGATGGACCCCTCAACATCTCTGTTGCAACGATTAGAATCTAAGTGCGTCGCCATGGGGAGTGCCTACAAGAATCATTTCGTTGGTGCGACCCAATTTTGGGAGTCAAGGAAGGTGCTCGGCTAGCCCTATGAAGCGACGGGAGGATGGGTGGAGGGCAGGAAACAATCCGCCAAGGAAAAACGTAGAATCAAAAATTGAAAAAGGAGGGAAACAGAGGTTCAAACACCAAACCCCCACAGAAAAGGTCAAAAGCCACCATGAGGCAGACTTTGCTTGCTACTACGCAGACCTTCGATCGTCGTCACCAATAAACATCTTTATTTTCCATACCTTATATTAAGGTATATGGATAAAATAAATATATACCTATATTTATTTTATCCTACACCTTAATATTTTATTCCTACAATTACTAAATTAAAATAATTCCAATATTTAGTCTAACTCTAGTCAACTCAATGTCAAAGGTGGCATGGCATGAGACTTGAGTGTGGTGGCATGTGTGGGGCACATAATGGCATGTGGTATAGGTATGGTGGCATGTGTGGGGCACATAATGGCATGTGGTATAGGTGTGGTGGCATGTGGCATAAGTGTGGTGGCATGTGGCATAGGTGTGGTGGCACATGTTGTGGAGGTTTTTCTCCATGGCTATTTTCCAATGGGAGGATAACCCAAACTATATATTTGGGCTAAACTCTTTGTGTTGAAATAGTGCTAACTATACAAAGCAAAACAGTATGAGCCAACTATATGAGCTAATTGTGAGACACTATTGTTTACTTGAGACATTAGTGATTTGCACCAATCACATTTGAGGAAAAATGTTTGTATATTTTATTGAAGATAATACAAAAGTGGAGATATGATTTTGGCTATGGTTTTTTCCTTTACAAGGTTTTCCACATAATATTGGTGTCTTTTATGTGGTTTGATTTATTTCTATCTTACCTTACATTTTATTTAAATTTATTAAATTTTATGTTATTTACATTTGTGTAATATATATTTGGCATACTAATAATTTGTTGTTTGAGTTTGTTTTAATCCGTTGCATTTGGGAGATTTTGCTTACTTCCTCCCCCTTCATTTGGTATCAGAGCCTAGGTTCATCTTTGGTGAGTTCTCTAATTTTAGCTTTTAGTAAAAAAAAATGAGTTATGTTACAATTAAATCTAACATTTATCATAATAGAGAAGATATTTTGTCTCATTATGCTTTCAATATTGTATTTAAGACTAATAATGAAGTTGAAGCTTGGGTAGCTTTAGAAGGGTTAAAAATATGTAAACAAATGAAGTGGAATACAGTTTGTATGGAAGGTGATTCTATTATAGTAATAAATGCAATTTTGAGGAAAGCAAAGGCTCCATAGAACATACAAGAGATAATTGTGGAAATTCAAGATCTTGCTAAATATTTTAAAGAAATTAGGTTTACACATATATTAAGGGAAGGAAACAAATGTGTAGATAAGCTAGCCAATAGAGGGGTTTTGATTGAATATTGTGAAGTTAAATTCTCCTTTCCATGGTTAGAGGAAGTAGTAAGTTTAGTTGAAGCTAATAAGAAAATGTTGATTGCCTGATTCAATTAATTATTAAGATTTACTTTAATGTTTTCTATTGGTAATATTTGCTTTATTTTGTAACAATAATGTGTTTTCATTTAGATAATTTATTATAATTTTTGTGGTTGCACTTGTGTTTCAAGAAGGAAACTAGCAATCCAGATTTGGTAAAGTGGACTATGATAGTGCGATATTTTGTAAATATTACTCTACTAAGATGCAAGGCATAGATAGTAGAGGTGAAGTTTTGGCATTGTGAAGGCTGCTATCGAAAAATGTCAAGAAAAATGCTAAATTTTGGAATAATTGTATTCATAGAGAAAATTGAAAATATCTAGAAAACGAAAATCAAGAATTTCGATATTTTATGTAAAATGATGTAGGTTTCTAGCTATAGCATCTCAATTGAGATGATAAATGTATTTATTTATAAACTCTCAATCTCTAAAGAAGGAAGTTGTAATTTTTCAAGGGTGGGCGACCCGAGTACAACCCCTTATTATTCAACAAAAAAAAATCTAACATTTATCTTTTTTATAAATTTAATGTTATATTCTATTTAAAAACCCTCTTTTATTGATTATTTTATGATAGTTTTTTTTTTTAAATATATATATAAGGGTTTGATTTGATTTTTTTTTAAATCAAAGAAAAAGGGTTATGTTTATTTATATACTTAATTGAAAACACCTCCTTTATTTTTTTAAATAATAATGTTTTGTCTTTTCATATATATAAGAGGGTTTGATTTCTTTTAATTAAAAAAATCAAAGAAAAAGTTTTTTTTTTTAAGTTTAATTAGTTGTTAATTTATTTAAAAGTTGTTTTTTGATGTGACCTGCCTTATGGAAGGTCGTGTGGTTGGCCAACGCTAGGCCATGGCTTGCGCATCGATGGCTTGACAAGCTATCGACAACAACCAGGGTGGTGGTCCAATGGTGGCCAACTAGCAGCCAAGTGGCAACCAAACGGCAGCCATTGACGACCTATCAATAGCACAGTGTGTTGGCCGATAATAGCCCTTAAAGTTGCATGGTGTGGTAGGGGGTCTCGAGCCTCCTCCACGCCCATATTTTTTAATAATAAAATAATATTTAAAAAAGAAGGATGATAGGCCTATGGGGTCGTCCCTCCCCCTATTTTAATTTTTTTAATTTGGTGGTGGGGTCCACAAAACCCCCTTTTTTATTTTTAAAATTAAAGGTATTTGAATTTTTTTGGTAAAATAAGTTGTAGTTTATTCTTATATTTTACAAAATTACTTCTACAATCATACTAACATGTTTGTGCTTTCAGTCATGGCCTCTAACAATATTTCTAGCTTTACCCCTAAGCATATTCTTGAAGGGATAAACTACCATATTTGGGAGCCTAGGATGAGGGTGGAATACCAAGCGAGGCAACTTTGGAAGATCATGAACAAGGAGGAGCCACAACCCCAAAATGGAAGAGCACTTGAATCATGGAATGTAAAAAATCAACAAGCCCTTTCTATGTTATTTAGGGTTGTAAGTGATGACATATTAGTGCATATTTCTAATTTTTATTTTGTATATGAATTATAGGATGAGTTAAAAACCATGTTCACAAGGTCAAACATGGATAAAAATGTTTTCCTTCTTTCAAAATTGCTTAACATAAAAATATCATGTGAATAATCTATTGTAATATACCTAGGTAAAATGATGAAACTTGGGATACAAATACTTGCATGTAGCTGTGAATGGGTGAATGAAAATATCTTATGCTTCATTGTACTTAGAAATATCACTAAAAAGTTCAAGGACTTTGTAAATATCCTCAATACGAGATTTGATCAAGAAGACAATCTACCTACACTAGCGGAGCTCTCCAACCTACTTGTTCAACATGAAGAAACCATCAAGCTATAAGAAGGTTTAAATGTAAGTGAAGGAAAGGACCCTAACTCTACTTCTATTGCTTTGAATGTTCATAAAGGTAATAAACCTAGAAATTGAAACAAAGGTAACTACTTTAAAGGTAAGAATCAAACTAGTTCTTCAAAACCTAAATTTGAGAAGAAATCAAAGAGCAATAATCCTAAATTTAATGGTAGTTGTAAATTTTATGGCATTTTTGGCAACAAATAAAATGGTTGTTACAATAATGTAGCCTCCAAAAATATAAAGAGTAAGAAGAGAGGTAAGCAAACTAATAATGTTGCTTTAGTTCATGCATTGACTTCCATTCATGATAAAATAGACCATAATTCTTGGATTATTGATTCAGGATGCACTGATCATATGACTAATTCTAATTCATCTTTTACTTCATTAAACTTAGATTACAATGATACAGTTACTATTGGGAACAATTCCAAAATTATTGTAGAAGGAATTGGCAATGTTAATATGGATACAAAAGTATATAATGATATTTTGTTTGTTCCTAATCTTGCAACTAACCTACTTTATATAAGGAAATTAACTTCTCAAGGAATAAGCATTCAATTTTGTGGTAACAGGTGCATTGTCAAAAACAATGTGGGAGAGATTGTTGGAGAAGGTATGCTTTCCAACAACATGTATGTATTCTCTCCACATCAAATTTCAGGTAAATATTGTCTTGCCATGTATGTTGACAATAATTCTAAATTATGGCATAATATATTAGGACATCTAAACTATAGAAGTATGATTGATGTGTTTAACAAAAATATGGTAATTGGTCTTCCTAAAATTGAAGCTGATGGAGGACTTTGTGAGGTTTGCACTTTATCCAAGCAACCAACAACATGTATGTATTCTCTCCACATCAAATTTCAGGTAAATATTGTCTTGCCATGTATGTTGACAATAATTCTAAATTATGGCATAATATATTAGGACATCTAAACTATAGAAGTATGATTGATGTGTTTAACAAAAATATGGTAATTGGTCTTCCTAAAATTGAAGCTGATGGAGGACTTTGTGAGGTTTGCATTTTATCCAAGCAACCTAGGACTAAGTTTGGTGAAACTTCTTTTAAATCTTCTTATAGATTGCAATTAGTCCATTCTGACCTTATGGGTCCATTTCAAGTTAAATCATTAAGTGGATGTTTATATTCTTTAACTTTTATTGATGATTTTTCAAGGTACACTTGGATTTACTTTTTGAAAAACAACTCTCAAGTATTTGAATATTTCAATTTTTTAAAGGCACTTATTGAAAATGAAACCTCTTCCTCCATAAAAGTCTTGAGGAATGATAATGGAGGAGAGTATGTAAATAATTAGTTTAACTCTTATTGTCTTGAAATGTGCATTTCAAGACAATTCACATGCCCATATTCACCCCAAAAAATGGGGTTGTTGAGAGGAAAAATAGGTCCATTGTAAATATGGCAATGACTTCCCTCCAAAAATTTCCTAATTTTTTATGGGTGAATGTTGTTTTACTTCGTTATATTTGCTCAATAGGTGTGCCACTAAGGTACTAAATAGAGTCACTTCATTTGAGTATTGGTTTCAAAGGAAACCATCAATTAAGCATTTGAGAGTAATTAGGTGCATTGCTTATGCACATTATGATAATTCAAATAATATTAGAAAATTAGATGATATATTTTTAAAATGTGTGTTAGTAGGTTATGATAATAAATCCAAAGTATATAGATTATACAACCCTAATAGTAGGACTATCTTTGTGAATAGGGTTGTCACATTTGATGAGTCTACTTTATATAAATCTAGTTCTTTTAGCATTGATGAAAATTTTTCCTTAGAATTTCAAACTGAGAGACCAAAATTGTTAGAACAAACAACCAAAGACTCTCTATTTAGTGAAATTTTCAAATATATAACTAGAATATAAACATCAAGTATAACCTTAATGGCTAAAATTTAAAAATTGAATGAACCTAAAACCTAAAATCAAGCTAAAATAACCTAAATTGGATCAAAACTATGGAACAGGAATTTAATTCTCTTATCAAAAATGATACTTGGGATTTAGTCCCAAGGTCTTCTAAGAGAAATATAATAGGTTGTAAATGGGTATTTAGACTTAAGTTAAATTCTTTAGGAAAAGTTGACAAACATAAGGCTAGATTAGTAGCAAAAGGTTTCTCACATAATTATGGAGTAGATTATGAGGAAATGTTTGCTTCGATTGCTAAAATACCTACAATTAGATTAATAATAGCATTAGCTACTACTTTTAATTGGAAAATTATATTAATAATAGCATTAGATATAAAGTGTGTATTTATTAATGGAGTTTTAGATGTTAAGATTTATATGGAGCAACCTCAAGGCTTCGAGAACCTAGAAAAGCTAAATTAATCCCTATATGGACTTAAGCAAGCTCCAAGAGCAAGGTATGATTTTCCAAGTATTTTTTCAATTGGTTTTAACAAATGTTATTTTGATCCAGGATTGTATATTTCTAGGAAAAATAATAGCATTACTATCGTTGTTTTATATGTAAATGATTTACTTTTAAAATGAAGCAATGAATGTATGATTGAAATATATAAAAAGCAATTACTAAATAGATTTTAAATGACTGACATGGGTTTGTTGCATTACTATTTAGGCTTGCAAATATACCAACAATTCCATAAGATTATGATTTCTCAATCTAAGTATATATTAGAAATATTGCAAAGGTTTAAAATAAAATATTGCAAATGTGTTTCTACTCCTATGGTTTCTAGAAAATTTGATATTAATAAAGATTCTAAGCTTGTAGATAAAACTCAATATAGGTAACATATAGGTAGTTTACTCTATCTTACTATTTCTAGGCTTAATATTGCTTATGTTTTTAATGCGATGGCTAGATTTATGCATAAGCCTTATGATGTTCATCTTAATGTTGTTCATAGAATACTTAAATATTTAAGTGGAACTACTAACTTAGCTTTGGAATACTTAAGTAATTCTCATATAAATTTGTTTGGTTATTGTGATAGTGAATATGTTATAGATAATGTTGAAAGAAAATCCACAAGTAGATATTGTTTCTCCTTGGGATCAGGTGTGATCTCTTGGTGCAGTAAGAAACAATCAACCATAGCACTCTCCTTAATTGAGGTTGAGTATAAAAGTGCTACTCTAGCATGTGAAGAAGCCATTTGGCTTCAAAGACTACTAACAGAAATTGTGTTCAACAATAATGAATCTATCACAATATTTTCTTATAACCAATCTTAAATAGCTTTAGCAAAGAATCTTGTTATGCATCAAAGGAAAAAACACATTAAGAACCAAACACACTTCATTAGGGAGAAGGTATTAGATAATACAATTAAACTCGTATGCTTCCCCATAAATGAGAGCATTTTTTATATTTTCACAAAACTATTAGTAGAATCTAAATTTTATTACTTTAGAAGTAAACTAGGCCTAAAAGAATTGCCCTCAAGGGGGAGTAATGCATAATGTTGTGTGATGTTAATGCATAATATTGTGTGATGTCAATTATTTTAAGTGTTTTTTAAGGTTTTGTGAATTCTATGTTGATGGATGTATGCCACTTATTTTTTTCCATGTTGATGGAATATGTGTGTGTGCCATTTATTTATCCATGTTGATGGATGTTATTTTTCCATGTTGATGGAATATGTGTGTGTACCATTTATTTATCCATGTTGATGGATGTTATTTTTTCCATGTTGATGGAATATGTGTGTGTGTCATTTATTTATCCAGGTTGATGGATATTATTTTCTTTCTTCATGTTGATGGAATATGTATGCCACTTCTTTATCCATGTTGATAGATGTTATTTTTCCATGTTGATGGATGTTATTTTTCCACATTGATGGAATAAGTATGACACTTCTTTATCCATGTTGATGGATGTTATTTTTCCATGTTTACGGAATATGTAGGCCACTTGTTTATCCATGTTAATGGATGCTATGTTTTCCATATTGATGGAATATATATATACCACTTATTATTGGCATTTTCCATGTTGATGGAAACCTTATTTACATGTCATATTTTATATATATGATTACTAACTCTATGTCATATTTTTTTCTTTTGTAGATCCATGTTGATGGATGGTGTCTTGTCTATTGCCACATAGCTTGGAGTCTCTACTATGCCATTGTTGAAGAACTTTTTGTTAAAATATATGCTCCTTTGCAAATTGATTCTTTGGAACCTCACCTCTTGTAAAAATGTATTATAACACGAAAATAATATTAAGGAAGGTGTTGGAACAAATAATCCAATTTTGGGATTATATTGTAAATTCACCTAAGTATAAATATGAATAATAAAATTAGGTATCTAGGCTTTAATATAAATTAAATAGATAGGTATTTAATTTATATATATTAATATGTATATATATATACCTAGGTTAGACTAATATATATTAAGGTATATGGATAAAATAAATATATACCTATATTTATTTTATCCTACACTTTAATATTATTATTTCTAAAATTACTAAATTAAAATAATTTCAATATCTAGTCTAACTCTAGTCAACTCAAAGTCAAAGGTGACATGGCATAAGAATTGAGTGTGGTGGCATGTGTGGGGCACATAATGGCATGTGGCATAGGTGTGGTGGCATGTGGCATAGGTGTGGTGGCACATGTTGTGGAGGTTTTCCTCCATGACTATTTTCCAATGGGAGGATAGCCCAAACTATATATTTGGGCTAAACTCCTTGTGTTGAAATAGTGCTAACTATATAGAGCAAAACAATATGAGCCAACTGTGTGAGCTAACTGTGAGACACTAATCACATTTGAGAAAAAAGGATTGTATATTTTGTTGAAGATAATACAAAAGTGGAGATACGATTTTGGTCATGGTTTTTCCTTTTACAATGTTCTATGTAATATTGGTATTTTTTATGTGGTTTGATTTATTTCTATCTTACCTTACATTTTATTTAAATTTATTAAATTTTATGCTATTTATATTTATGTAATATATATACTTGGCATACTAATAATTTGTTGTTTGAATTTATGTAAATCAGCTGCATTTGGGAGATTTTGCTTACTTCCTCCCCTCCACATACTTGCACTCTTACTTACATGACACTTGTGCATATCCTACACATAGACACATATAAAGGGGAAATATAAATCACTCTCCTAAACTAAAGACTCAAACCTTAATCTAATATTTACATTGTACTATAGGTACCTTGGGGGTACATTAGCATGTACCAGATAATGTAATATTCTCCAACAAATATCATACTGAATTCTAGAAGCCACACCATTCGAAGTAGTCATCGTGGATATTAACATTCAATCCACATTAGGGGTCACCTTTAATTTTATATTGGACTTTAATAGTCTATTCTTGATCATTTGAAACTTGCACTTAAAAAAACTCCATAGTAAAGCATGAGAAACTATTATATTAACATGATTTACACTTACATCCATTTTATCAAGTATCCTAGGAGGAAGCATGGCTTTCTTATAATGAGCCTATATGCATCATAGATCAAGGCTCACTAGAAGAAGAATGGTGGTTAGTTGTTTGACCTTGTATTCTTTGAAATATTTTTAACAAGTAGATAGATTTATTATTATTATTTTTATTGGTTAAATGGGATTGAAATAAATCCCACGCATATTACATCATGTCTACATAGTGGTATTATAACAATTTGGCTATTATTCATGTATCACTTGGTAAGAATTGAACTTGGGTCATTATTATTATTATGATATTTTATGTGATATATTTATTTTTAATATTAATCTTATTTCATGTGTATTAATGGGGATAGAAATTTGTGATTTTCTTGGGTTGGATGAGCTTAATTTGGGTTTTATCATTGGATTTTTCTCTTTCTCCTTTACAGTTGGAGGTAGACTTGGTATCATTTAGTTATTTCAAGTTTCTTCTATTGGTCATATTTCTACTACACATCTTGTATTATGTTGCTTGTATGTTGTATTTGATGGATAGTGGTAATACATAGTGGTAAGTTCTATTTTAGGTGTCACGGTTGGTTTATGTTTTGCTAGGAAATTAAAGTCATAGCTAGAATAAGGTGATGTGAAGAACATATTTTTGTTCTTCCATAACCTATGCATTTTTCTAGTCAAAACACTTTTTCTATTTGGTTGAAGATACAAAAGCAAGATGTCCAAAGCAAGAATTTATTTATCTCACTTTGTTAAACATGTCCAAAAGTGCAAGGGTGGAAAGAGAATCATGAAAAATGATTTCAACAAGGTGGAAATAGTCTCGCTTCATACTTAATATAAAAAATATTTGGGTAATATTATTGTTCATATACATGGTGTAGCTAAGGATATGGATAGGAGACATTCATAAGATCTTGGATCAAGTAGAATGCTAGGGGAAGGAAATCGTCTATTAAATAAGAGGATAGGAGACTCGCCTAAACAATTAAAAAAAATGGATGTAATATAGTAATGAATTAAGAGTTCCATCAATGTTAGTGTTCTTAAGGGAAGCTCATATTGTTATTCTCCACCAATTGCATCATATATCTTTACTTCTCAAGATTCAATAGTTGAGTGGCTATATTTTAAACATGTTTGAAAACCAAGTAAATACCATAAAAATAAACTTAACCTGATGATTGACTGCCTTTTAAATAAATTAAATATCTCAATGAGGATGTTCTATTGTAGTGATAGATATGCTCAAACATCTCTAATTTATTGTAGACAAAAACCTTCAAATCGAATTAATAAAAATTTTTAATGATATTGTTCTAGATAAGTCCAAGTATTTGTGGATTTCATTGGCCAAGTAGCAAACCTCGGAAGGGCCAAAGCTTTGTTTTTCATATTTCCAAAAATAGGGGTACCATTTGAAACTTTCTTTTCCTTCAAAAGTGGTTTAAGGAATTTGCTCTTGGTTTATTTTTAAATCTAGTATTTCTTTTAATGTTTAATCTATTCTAAAAGTTTTGGAACTATTTATTCCTTTTCTTTTTTTCTAAACTCTAACAAAGTGTTGTTTGTATTTTCTATTTATAGATCAATACAAGATGCCCAAATCAATATGCAACAAGAATAACTTGTGGTTCCACCACTAACTATTTTTTTCTTTTGATATATTTATGAATACTATTGGTAATTATGATAGTCTTATAGAAATATATGACTTAATGTGAGTATGTTGAGAGTTGGATATAGGTGCATGATCTATTTGGGACAAGTATTATAATTATATTTCATGGCAAGTTATGGATTTATTGATTAAATAAGCCTATATCGGATGGGATGCTTTTCAAGATTACCTAGGTTTTTATATCAAACTATATATACATGTTACTAGTATGTAGTATCTAAAGAACAAACAACTTGATAAGATGTTTTACTTCTAAATAAAACTCTATTTGTTCCTTTAAAATAATTAATAAATAGTTAAATTATCCTCGTAAATTGATCGTTAAACAATTCAATATATTTCAAATTTAAACAAGATGTATCTAGTTACCAATACAGATGTTCCATAAAACTTGAATATTGATGGAAAATACAAGTAGACCTAACAATTAGGATATTAATGAAATCCTAAGTGATAAAAGTAAGAGAAGTGATCATCAAAACAAGAAGAATAATACAAGGGGATATGGCTAGCTTCTTTAGCTAGCTAATTACCCAATTACCTACATAATATAGGGATTAAATCTATTATATTGGTCACACTCAATAATCTAAGATGATAAGGAACGGTTGAATTGAGAATGTAGAAACCAAAATTGCATGCAAGTCCATCAAATTCATGGGAACTTGAATGTAGGTATACACAATGGGAGATATGTTGTAAGCAATGGGATGATAAGCAATGGTTGAATTGAGATTGAAGCAACCAAAATCAATTGCAAGTCCATCAACTTTATGGGAACATGAATGTAGGTATACTCAATGGCAAATATGTTGTAAATATTATTAAATGTTCTAAGTATGATGCACATTATTGAGTTTTATATTTATTAATATTATGTTTTATAATGTTCCTCAATAACATATTACCATGTTTGTTTTTGTAACTATGGTTTATCAAAGATAATAAACAATTTTTTATACCAATAAAATTCATAATACCTAAGCAATAATAGATAGACCTGCTAATATTCATGAGTCAAAGCATGGTTTTATCAAACTAAAGCAATGTAGGAACAATAGAGGATAGCACAAAATTACCATAATGTGTACATTGTCTATAGGTGACACCATGGAGATATCACAAGGGTAGAGAACTAAATAATAAGGATTGTTATGGAGGCCATGTTGGAAGCCCGACAACATAAAAAGAATGATAGTGTTCTTTAGTGCTTCTTCTTATAAATCATAATATTGTTAAGGTTGAATGGGCAATAAATTAAGAAGCAATCCACTAAATAAGAAAAGTTTGTAAAATTTATCAAACAATAAACTATTATCATGGGATTTCTATATTAAAATAAAAATCTAATTGGTTATACATTAATTTTTGGAAGAGTTAGGGTTTAGCATAGTAATAGCAGGAGTATGGGCTGATTGAGATGGACTGGAGGAATGTTACGATGGCATCGGGCCCATCACAGAGTGTGCATGCTAGTGACATTTTTTCATCTAAAAATTATTGGAAGGAACAAGATTTCCCAATGCATGTCGAGAATCGTTTGTTAAAGAACAATGGATGTTTGGAACGATGTGAAGCCAGGTCGGTTCTAGTGGTTCAACCAGACTTGGTGGTGGAATATGTGGAGTATTTAACCTAGCATGCGCTTATTGGAAAATTTATGGGTATCCTAATTTCTCTTTCCTTTGTGGAGGCTTGGGTTAGGAAGACTTGGAACCCTGACGGTGACGTGGAGGTGATGTTGAGTACGAATAGCTATTTTATGGTGGTTTTATCTTATCTTACAGATCGTAACAAAGCATTTGAATGGGGTCCCTATTTCCATAACCAAGCTGGACTCTTTCTTAAACCTTGGCATATGGGTTTCAACCTATCAAATGAGCGGTCATCCCGGGTTCCAGTGTGGGTTCGGCTCATGTGGCTCCCATCGAAATTCTAGAGAAATGACATCTTGCATATGATTACCCTTCTTATTTGGAATTCGGTTGGAACATCATAATAGACAATGGAGAAAAAGGTAATTTATGTTGCTCTTATCTGTGTCAAATTGATTTAAACAATCCTATTCCATATTTTGTTGAAATACAATTTGGATCGTCTACATGGGTTCAACAACTTGACTATGAAGCTCTTATGTTTCATTGTCGGATCTGTCATGAATACGACCACCTACAAATAAAATATCCTAAGTTTATCCCACTCGTGGCTTCAAATATCGGGCCCTCTCGATCTACACAAAATATGGATAAATAAAAATCATCGATAAAGGAAGGGGATCAGGATAAGGAAGGCGTTGTTCCTATAAAACCTTGAAACATAGGAAGAAGGGTAAAAAGAGCCCTTAAGGATAGCCAGACAGATGCTCTGCTCAACCGTTTTGAAATACTAGATGATCTTGATCATTGCATGGAGTTACCTGAAATGTTACTACATGATGCAAATATAATAGGGTCGAATCAGAGGTCTCTTATTCAAGTGGAACCTAAGGAATCAAATCTAGTGGGTTTAAATGAAGAACAAATGGATTTGACTCTGAGTATAGGTGATATGGTTGGCTATAGCCTTGGAGGGAAAACTATTTTAGAAAGTGGCACAGATATAGTTGTGCTTTCTCCTACTCAGGCACTGATGCAGTCATCCTTGGACTACAAAAATCCTATGATGTTGGGATTACAATAGAAAACAATTAAAAAAGGTGCTTCAGATAATAATATGAAGGTGGGTCAAAAGAAAGACCAGGACAAAATTAAGTTAATGGGGGATACTTTTGTGGAGTCAGGCTTGGTGAGAACATTGGAATCCCATTTTTCTAACCCCTAGAAATGATTATCCTCTCATGGAATGTAAGGGGGTTGAACAACATCCCTAGACAAAAAAGTTAATCTTGATTTTATTTGTGTACATTCTTCGAATGTGGTGTTTATTTAGGAGATTAAATTGGCTATTGATAGTATTTTCAATATTGCTCCCAAGTTGTGGAGAAAGGGTCAATTCCAGTGTATTGGCGCATGTGGAAATGTTAGTGGCATTGCTTATTTATGGGATTCGATTAAGATCTCTCCTCTTACTTGGATTTCTACCAGATGTTCTATTTCGATGATCTAGCATGATAATGAATCTGGTTAAACCATCCTACTTACAAATGTGTATGCTCATGTTGATTACAATGGTAAAGAAAATTTGTGGGATCACATTGGCTTTGTGAGAAGTCTGGATCCCCTATACCCATGGATTTTGGTTGGATATTTCAATCCTATCACTTGTCTAGAAGAGAAACATGAAGTTGATCATCTCAAACCTTTTTCTTGTCTTCGGTGCTCATATTAGGGCCCTGAACTTGGTTGAAATCAAGCCGGATAATGGGATATTTACCTAGCACAATAGAATATGTGGGGAAGAGTCCATCTCAGAGAGACTGGATAGGTTTATGATCTCTAGTTTTTGGTCTGGTAATAATAGAAGCTCTAGTTCTGAAATTCTAGAGGGTAGGGGATCTGATCATTGGCCTATAAAACTCTCTACTCTTGAGTTTGGGCTAAAGAAGAATCATTCCTTTAAGTTTCAACTTATGTGGCTTCGGGATCCTAATATTCATGATTTCATGCGAGTCTGGTGGACCAATGGTAAACCTTCTCATGGCACCGCTATGTATTCCTTTATGAAGCGACTACAATTTGTTAAGCATAAATTGAAGAGGTGGAATAGTTTAAATTTTGGAAACCTTTCCTTGGCTAAGTTGGTGGCTCTTAAGAAGGTGCAATAAGCTTCAAGGAAGATTAGATATCATGGACTCACGGAGGAGCTTCTCTTTGAGGAATCTGAGGCTGCGAAAGAGCTTGCTGAATGGGAGCTGAGGGAAGAAATTTTTTGGAAACAAAAAACTCGAGTGGATTAGCTTCAGGAAGCGGATAGGAACACGGTCTTCTTTTTTAACTCAGTTAAGGCTCACCATAATGGTAACCTAATTTCCTCTCTTATGAATTCTCAAGGTGCCCTTCTCTCTTCTTTTAGGGATATTTCAGAAGAGACTAGGAGGTATTTTTCCTCTCTCTTCAAGGAGGACTCCCTCTTAGATGATGAGGATGAAAAGATTATTCTAAATTGTATTACCTTGATTGTTTCTAGAGATATGAATGAGCATTTGATGGACATAATTTCCCTTTAGGAGTTGGAAAATGTTGTATTCAAGATGAAAAAATTAAAAGCCTCGGGCCCGGATTGATTCCTAATTGAATTTTATCAAGAGTTTTGGAAGTTAATCAAATTTGATCTTCTAGAGGTGGTCCATGAGTCCCAAAAGAATAAAATGATGCTAAGGGACCTAAATGCTACCGTTTTGGTGCTTATTACCAAAAAAGAGGGAGCAAATTCTCTGGATATGTTCAGGCCTATTGCTCTCTGCAATGTTGTGTATAAGATCATTACAAAAATTATTGTTGAGAGGTTGAAGATATGGTTGAGAAAAATCATCTCTGAGGAGCAAGGTGGGTTTGTTGTTGGTTGGAAAATCCTGGATGGGGTTGTTATTGCTACGAAATTTATTCACTCGATGGAAACTTCTAAGGAGAAATCTATGTTCATTAATTTGGACATGGCCAAAGCCTATGATCGGGTCAAATGGTCCTTTCTTCAAAAATTTCTTACTGCTTTTAGCTTTGAAAAGGAATGGATTAGATGGGTGATGAGTTGTGTTTCTTCTTCCTCGTTCTCTGTTCTTGTTCATAATGAGTCATCAGAGATGTTTGAGGCCTCGAGGGGATTAAGGCAAGGAGATCCTCTATCTCCTTATTTGTTTATCATTATGGCATAAGGGTTGGGAATACTGCTTTTGTCTCAGGTTAGGCATGGTCTCATTCAGGGTTGGAAGTGGGATAGGAGTTCATCGCCTCTTTTCCACCTTCAATTTGTTGATGATATAGCTTTGTTGGGAGTTGCCACTACCAGGGAAGCTGGCAATATTAGACGGTCTCTTGACATATATCTTGGTGCTTCTGGGTAGTTGATTAATGAGGACAAGTCTTCTATTTTCTTCTTCAATACCCCTCCTCTTATTCAAGCCAAGATTTCTAGAATTCTAATATTCCAGGACGAGACTCTCCCCTTCATTTATCCTGGTATTTCGATTTTGTCTCATTCTCTACATATATTTTCTTGGCAGTCTATGCTTGATAATTTTAGAGGGAAGGTGAATCATTGGACAGTTATATGGCTCTCCTTTGCGATTAGAGTGTCGCTTTTAAAATCTATTGTTCAAGCTTTACCCATTTATAGGTGTTTTGTGCAAACAGCTCCCTCTCGTTTTATCAAGGACATGGATGCTTTATCAAGACAGTTTTTATGGTCTGAAAAACTTGCTCAATCTAAATGGAGTTTGGTTAGGTGGGATTATGTTTGTAGGTCGGTTCAAGAGGGAGGCCTTGGGTTGCGACAGGTGGCTCTTTTTGGGTAGGCTTTGGATACGAAACTCTACTAGAGATGGTGTACTTCTCAAGATCAGATTTGGGCTAAAATATCATCATATAAGTACTTGAGAGGTATTTATGAGGCTGAGATCCCTAGAGTCAGCTTGTTTGGGAAAGGTTCGATTATCTGGGACACTCTAAAAAGAGGGGCTAATTTAATTAAGTAGGGTTTGTTCTGGATTTGCAATTAGGGATCAAATGCTCTTTTCTATGAGGATTATTGGGATGGCCACCCTCCTATCTTGACTCAATATCCCATATTACATTCCCTAAGTGTTTATTTCTTAGAATTGGGTTAGTCTCATGTGGAGGACTTTAAAAGAATATAACCTTTTGGTAATTTGGAGATGTACAAGTGGAAAGATCCACAAGAATGGCCCTAGGGGGGATTGGTCAAGGACAGAGATGTGCTTGCTATTATTCTTGCGAGGAGACCCTGCTCTTCACTGAGGGGTAAATATATTTTGGCTTGGAATCCTAATCCTAAGAAAACCTACTCTATAGCCTATGGTTATCAGGTTCTTGATATGCAAAATTTTGAGAGCCTCCCAGTCACATGGTGGAAAATGGTGTGGAACAAATTTTCTTTGCCTAAATGTAACTTATTTTTTTGGTTGGTCACTCGTAATAAATGCCTCACTTGGGATAACGTGAGGAAGAGGGGATTTCAGGGTCCCTCTTTTTGTGTCCTTTGTGGTAATAATGAGGATGACTCTTCTCATTTATTTTTTCAATGCTCCCTTGCTATAGACATTTGGCACTGTTGGTGGAGTGCCTAGAACCATTCTTGTTTTCATGTGCTCTCCCTAGTGGAGTTTTGTAGCAGTCTGGGCAAACCTCCGGCCAATGCCCCCTTCCTCCAAGTGGCTTGGAATTTGGGCTCTTCTTGCATTATCTAGCAGATTTGACTTGAACGAAACCCTCGCATATTTTAAGGTAGACATTTGGCTATTCAACAGATCTGGAAAAGGATCTTGTGTATGGTTCAAGGAACTATCCATAGAAAATGTGATGTGGATCCTCTTTTGGACTCTAGGGAGGAGAATTTACAGTAGGCCCTTGGTCTCTTTGGTGTTGGTGTGGACTCTTCTCGCCCTAGCAGGGTTCCCAGCTCAACAATAAAGTTTAAAGAGATGGTAGGTGGAGGCCGCCCCCTGGAGGATTTTTTAAAATTAATAATGATGGGTCATCCAAGGGTAATCTTGGACATGCTAAAATTGGCAGTTTTGGGAGAGACTTTGCTGGCGTGGTTAGATTTTTCTTTTCCATTTATAAAGGTGTTCACTCCAACAATTTTATGGAAGCTCTTACGATTCTTGAGGCCTTGCAGAGGGGGTTTTCTCTTAGCTGGCGTAGGAGCATCTATGATTTTGACTCTCAAATTTTGGTTAATCTTTTAAACAACAAAAGGTTGGAGGATGTTAATTGGCAGTTGGTCTCTATGGCCATTCAGATTCTCAAAATTAGTGAAGAGTTTGAATTTATCTCCTTTGTGCACATACCAAGGGAATGGAATGGGGTTGTTGATTATTTGGCCAAAAGGGCTTCTGAGCTTTTGGGTCCTTGGATTATGGATAATTGGGAGAGTCTCCCGACTAGGGACTCTCAGTGTCTCTGGGAGTTGATCCACAAGGATTTCCAGACTTAATGTGGTTTTTTCTTATTTTTTTCTTCGGGTTTCGATGCTGTCTGGTGGTTTTAGCCTGTTTTGTTGTTTATTTGAGTCCTGGTTAGAGGCTTTGTTGTACTTTGTAATCTTGTCTTTTTATCAATAAATTTTTACCCCTTTATTTAAAAAATAAAAAATAAACTATTATCATGGAATTCTTAAGAGCTAAAAGCATGGCTACTATAGCACAAATTATCAACATTAATGATAATTTCTTGTTAGCTCATATTTTTTTGTATTTTATAATAAGCTATAGATGGATTCTACTTCCAATACAATAATTACATTATTACATTTGCTACCAAGTCAATTGTTATGAATATATTATCTTTGATAACATATTCATGTAATCAATTACAAGAGTTATAGGTAGTTGTAAATTTAATTGTAACTATTGTGTTAGATTATTATATCATGTAATATAGTTAGTTAGGGCATTCAGGAGTTTTACGTGAATAGGTGGTTGATAGACATTTACCAATGTCATTCACTTGCATCTTCATTGCACATATACACAATTTTGATTAATGAAAACTTGTCCAACATCCTATTGGTCCATCATGCAGTACCAAGTCAGGCGGTTACATTCTCTAAATGTTTTAAGAACATGAATGAGAGTAGTGCAGCAAGAATTCAAATCAAGTACCCAAAAATAAAATGTTCAATGTCAATGAAGATGCAATTTCATTCAACATTAAAGGCAACGTATAATATGTCTTTATTTACCAAAAAAATGATGATATTTTAAGAGCCAAATGAAAAATTTGTTGAATGTGTTGAGGCACTGCTATCAACTATTGAACATTATTGTGAATGATGAAGACATGTAAATTATTGAGCATCAAGGTTGAAGGTAATTTGAATTAGTGTGTGTTGAAATAAAGGAGAGTGAAGGAGCCACAATATAGCTTGTGTGAATAATTCATGTATGAATTGGTTGTGGAGGAAAGCACAAGAATACCACACATTATGGAGGTATCATCTAGAGAAGAGACACCAATATGGTGATGACATTTAAAACTAAACCATAAAACCAAATTCATTAATCAAGACTTCAATGGTGGAGATCGTTGATTAATTTACATGCCAACCAATCAGTTGATGTCATGTATGTCGAATGCACATTTATTTTCCACCACTCTTATTTGCATTGAAGGCAAAAAATATATTTATCCCATATATTTTGTGGGAATGACAATTGAGCCATTTAAATGCACCTAATGTCAAAGAGAGTAGTGAAGAAGCACAAGGAGATTTTCCTTCGATCACAAGCATTGGTTTTTGGAGTTGATTTAACTATTGTGTATGGCACATGCTTTTATTGTTTGAAGTAAAACACAATTATCTCACATGCATAAGTGTGTCTCTATTTTGGTGATTTAAATATTCTTTATCTCCTTACACTAAGTGACATGAAGCTAGGAAAGTATGTTGTAGTTTCTTCTCTTTTTTAAAAATGATGATTGAAAAGTAAAACACAATTATCTTGCATGCATAAGTGTGTCTCTATTTTGGTAATTTAAATATTCTTTATCTCCTTACACTATGTGATATGAAGCTAGGAAAGTATGTTGTATTTTCCTATCTTTTTTAAATGATGATTGAAATATTTTGATGCATTCAAAAATTCAAAGGTGAAATAAATTGATTTCACAGGTGCATGCCTTGACGACCATGTATTTTTACCTTGTAAGACATTGTTATTTTTTTGATTGGATGGACCTAGTTTTGAGTGAGTATAGGCATATTTATGTTAGCTTTTGATGCAACATGTAATGGGAGATAGCAAACACAAGATGCAGAATAATATGAAATAAAGTAAATCTACGGGATGATTGAAAATATACTATAAATAGAAATGATGGAGATGTCTACAAAATGTAGTTGTGGAGGAAATGAACACTCCATGAATATAGCTACAACTCAAGAATGGGCATTGAGCATATTACACCCCATCACAATACATCACACTGCTACATCATACCACTATGGTCTACACTACTTCCTACTGATGTAGTTCACTCTATATCTCTATATTTATGTCTATGGCCCTTTCTATAGGAAATAGATTTCTTGGCCAACACTCTCCTAGATGTGCAAGGGATAGCTTGCACATATATAGCTTGCACTTTGACACGTGCATTTATTACATTGCATGTAGTAACTAGATAACTTCCCCCTAAAGCAATCTAATATCCTAAGTATGTACCAAGAAAGGTACATTTACATAATCCAAATGATGTAATAGTCTATTTCTAACAATTTATACTTGTCAAAAGCAATTTTTGAGCCCAATGCAACCATCCGATTGAATACAATATGCCACGGGATTTTTCCACATGATCAAAACTTTGTTCAATTAATAGGGGGTCATATAGTTGACCCTGTTGTGACCCATTTTGCAAATCAAAATAGAGTGCATTCTCCACTAGAGATAGTGTGTCCCCATTCTCATATGATATTGTAAATGGTTGTGTGTATAATTCACAAGAGAAGTGTTATACGTATGATTGGTAGTGTGTCCCTAATGATAGAGGAGATGTGCCTAAGATTGGTTGAGTGTGTCCTTAGTGTAGAGGTGTTGTAGATAGATATGTTTGTCCTTGTTTGCAACCTTGGTGATGGATAGTGTTGGTCCCTAATTGATGTAAGACCATGGATAATTGTGTTTGTCCCTATACTTGGTTGCAATTTTAGTGAGGTTAGTCTAACTAAGGTGAATAGTTAAGAGTATTCTTATTCACAATGATGTTAATCATAGACTATTATGTATCCTAGTCCATGGTCTTTTGTATCTTTGATGAGCTATGTGTATGCTTGAGTTCACAAATATAGGTTGGTGTTCTTGTCCCTATTTGAAATATGATGTACTAGGGGGTGTTAGGAATTTATTACATCATGTAATATCTAGTTAGTTAGGGTATTTGGGAGTTGTACCCAATAGGTGGTTGATAGACAATTATCAATGCCAACCACCTACATCTTCATTGTACATATACACAAATCTGATTAATAAAAACTTGTCCAACATGCTGCTAGCCCATCATATCATCATCTTTATTATTGATCACAACCAATCTATATTTCTAACATCAATTAGACCATATCCAAGCAACATTTCCATGAATAATATCTATCTTACCTTTTAATCAAAGATATTTTCCAACTCTCTCAAAACGCTATATTTCTCTACCAAATTATTGATAGTGCTTTTATGGAATTAGCTCAATCAGTAATATTCCTCAACTTTCAAAGAGGATACTTGTTGGTCCGGCTTTCATACACACCCTGCGAAGGATGAGCAGGAAGCTCCGGAGACACCCACGGGACGAATCCCACTCACTTTAGGATCTAGCTGGTTATCCAAGGTGCGAGTTATAGAGTTGGGTCGAATGGCTATTCACTCTTTTTCGCTTCTGGAATAGATTTCAATATGGACTATTCTGTTACCTTACAGGGGGTTCCCGAACTTGTTCAGTAGTTGCAAAAGTTGTTGACAATCATATTTAACTTGATTCTTGATCTAGCTCTCATGGGTCAGCAGATTCAAATAAAAGACAAATAAAGAAAGTAAAAATGGATCATTTCACCGAAAACAAAGAGAGGGTAGGGTAAGGCAGAAAGAGAAGTTCATCAGACATCAACTGTAAAACCCTAAACTATCAATCTTATCTATGCTACTAGCTTCACAACAGAACAAATCCAAGAAGAAAGTGTCCAGTCAGTCTAAGATCACTTTCAACTAAGAGCACAAGGCAGAGTGGAACAGATCTAGTAGAAAATTATAAATCCAAGGGCAGCTGGTTAAAACTGGTATCTTTCACCGGCAACCTAGCTCACACAGTGAAGACAGAGCAATTAGAACAAACTTAACCTCAAATCTGTAATTTCCCCTAACACAATAGAACAACTGAAGCCTAACAGCATATTTAAATTTGATAATGGCAGATTTACAGCATATATCTAACAAACTTTAATGGAACGGATAACAAAAGAAGATACACTTATCACACTCTGCAAAAGATTAGGCTCCTGGCCATGCCATCACAGAAAAGCTAAAGCACATCAGCTCCAAGTCCAAAAATAAAAGTATATGACAAAATTTGCAAGAAATTACTTCTAAGCCTTTTATTTCTAAGTCTTCGCCTCCTGCGATTACATTTAGAACTTGTATTTATAGACTCAGGACAGACCCTGATCTTTTCAAAATATCTTGCTCAAACCCTAAATCTTATCACACTTAAACCCTAGGACCAGGTTTTACAATATAAAGTCCTTTAAAATCAAGTTATGGATAGAACTTAACCATTCTGCCAATATGTGCAGTCAACTGCCATAAATGGAGAAGATAGAGTTGAATGCCACTTGCATTCACCCGCAACTGCAAATGAATGCTCTCATTAATTTCTGCTGGTGAGCCGGATGAGTCACCACTTCTCTCAGATCTGATCTCCGTAAATCCATCCCTGTGTTGAAATTATCTCCATGCTATTAATTCTGTAATAAATCTCCATTGAATTCTTTCACCGGCATCTTCTCCTCTAGCATGGCGGTCCTCGATCAAATATGCACTTTAACTTTGACTTTATGGCCTTTCCCGGTTGTCCCGCAAGTGCCAGATGGAATCCTGCATGAAAGACAAAATATTAATTAGCTCTTTAATAAAACATAAAATCAAAGCTTAAAGGATAAAACAGATTAAAAACCGCAAAATAAGCTTGCATGTCGGCCTTGCTCTGTCTGATTCGCGCTTTGACACGTGTCGCTATCCCAGGAAGCCTTCTGTTTACAGCTGGAATGCACTTCTGGCCCTTTGGGAAACTTTCTCTCTCCTATCGCGATTCTGAGACATGTCGCGAAATCGCGACGTCCCCAGCGCCATGCAACTTCTTCCCCCGTCGGTCGCGAAAACGCGACATGTCGCGATTTCACGACATGTTGCGATTTCGCGACATGTTGCGAAATCGCGCCTCCTGCTAGCTGTCGCACAACTTTTTCAAGCATGTCATGATTTTGAGACATGTTAGCGATGCGCTGCACTTTTTGTACTTAAGCGTTTTTCCATCAACAACCCGCAAAAATAGAACACGTCGCGATATCGCGACAGTTCCCATAGCTGCATGCGTTGACCGCGTTGACCGCGATTTTGCGACACATTTGCGACTTAGCCGATTTTCATTCTGCAGCCCACTTTCTCTCTCCTATCGCGAAAATGCGACATGTCACGATTTCGCGACATGTCGCAAAATCGCGCCCTTTCGTACAACTTTCTTCTCTCTCCTCTGGCCGGTAGCGATTTTGCGACGGTTTCCAAAAATGGAAACGTCGCGATATCGCGACACTTCCAAAAATGGAAAGTGTCGCGATTTCGCTACACTTTTCGGACTTAGCTACTTTTGCCAAAATTCGTCGCGATATCGCGACGAATTTTCGAAAATGGTAGTGTCGCGATATCGCAACACTACCAAAAATGGAAAGTTTTGGTTTTTAGTGAATTTATGCAACTGTTTTCTGGATTTTTCTCGGTACCGATGCGAGATTTTATTTGTGCATGAATGATTCTAGCATGTAAAAAGTGAATTCTTGGATAACACAGCTGGAATGCAAGAAAAAGCACAACTTTAAAAAGGAGGCAAGCAAATTTGGATTTAAAACCTGAAAATTATCAAGAGGGTCCCTGCTGCAAAAATGAAAGTTCAGGATTTTCTAAGGATGGAATCTCATTTTTCAGTGGGGGTGTGTTGCTTCTCAACAAATGGCGATATCTGCGGGTAAAATAGTAGCACTATTTTAGAACCCAAGACTCTGGTTTCAAAACAAAAAGACCATGCATCATGCCTTGCCACAAACATTCTTCACAATAAATTGACTACTAACTGCCAGCTGTTAAAACTTCCCAAGGACATACTAGGCTGAATTACTTCAAGGAATATTTTTGATGTGCAATTACAAGGGTATAGAACTTTCTTCAAAGATGACTGGATTGAATGATAAACTTTGGACTGATCAGCTTTTCTAAATTGTAAAAAGGGGAAACCGAGTAGAGCTCTGTTTACTAGTTTAGCCTTTTACAGCCTAGACAGAGTTACCCTTTAGATTTACACGACCCAAATTTACAACTGTAAGGTAGAATCTGCAACTTGGTAAAAGAAAAATAACTTTTGGAATCTGGCTGCCTCTCTTTCATATAACTCTTTTTTTTTTTTTTTTTTTTTTTTTTATATCAACACCTGAAAGGCATTAGAGAAATTACAATTTTCTTTTATCATTTGATCAATCTGGAACTGTTTCAGTCTAGGCACTGATAGCCTCTGGTGACACCCAAATAATTACATGACATAGTCCCCTCTTATAACCAGCTTTTCTTGGATTCCCCGGAGTTCCTCCAACCAAACAGCATAGCAGTTTTTCTATCATTAAAACAATCGTGGCAAGCAAGACACAAAATCCAATCATCTCTCTACCTTTGTTCTGACTAACAAAATAGTTCCACAGTTTAATTTAAGCAGACTATCTCAATTTTAATAATGAACACTGGGTGGAGACTGGGTTGACCAGCTCGGAATAAAATAATTTTCAGTAGGCTGACTTTTCATTGATTGCTCAGGCAGAGGTTAAAGGACAGATTTCAAAAGTTGAAGAACTTTGCACAGACCTCCAAGGAAGAACACATGCCTCTAAAGCAAAACAAAAATAAAACTGCACAGACTAAAACACTGAACTGTACAGACAGCAAAGAAAAGGAATTGCAGGGAAGAAAATAAAAACTATACAGGCAATAAAATAAAACTAAAACAAAAGACTGTACAGACTTAAACAGCAAGCTGACATAAAAAGACAAAGAAAGGAAATAAAAAGCACTGACAAAAGAAATAAACTGCACAAGCTAAAACTGAAAAACTTCAAAGCTTACTTACAATGTATACATATGTTACAACTTCCCTTCATACTCAAAAAATGCAGCAGTTGGGAAAGCAGAGAAATGGTGCCTTAAAAAAATTTTGACCATGTGCAAGTAATTTAGAAAAATTACCTTTCAGGTCCTGTTGACGAAATGCACTCCAGACTATGCTTCAAAAATTTGCTATCTGGGAAAGACTTGGGTTTACTGTCTTCCCTGTCCCATTTGAAAAACAAATCTGCAACTCCTTCAAATTAAACAAATCATATGATAACATGTTTATGCTTCTACTTGAAGGGTTTGCAGAATTCTTTCAAAAGGACTGAATGTAAAAACCCCCAGGATCAAATACCTTAAAATCTTGACAGACCCAGACCACCACATCTTCAAAATTATGTGACAACTGAAAGAAAACATGTTTTATCTGTATGCCCTGGTTCTTAACAACTTGAACATTTTGTGGTTGCTATACTGCTTCAATATCCAGGACTTCAATTTTTATCTCTCTAGCATAATGTTTACAATTTTCCTTTTCACCTGAGCCTTGCTTAGATTTAACCTCATCAATGTGTAATATCCAACTGTCACTGTTCTGATGGTTTAGAGCTATAACTGTTCCCACCTTTTCAGTTGCCAAATTATAAGATCCAATATCTACATCAACACAGTTTATAGCCTTTTCTTTGATATTATGTTCAGAAGTTGCAGGCTTATGTTGAGACAGTTCATCAATTCCAAGTTGGCTGACCACATTCATATTTACTACCTTTTCCTCCTTTTCTTGAAATCCAACAGGTGGTCCAGAGTAAGCCTCAATCAAGCTATCCTTCTGTTCAACAATCTGGGCGCTTCATAGAGGGTGATGTCGACTTTAAGTTCCCTCATATCCTCAATGATGTTATCCTCCTCGGTTACTTCTGCATAGTGACATTGAATCTCACTTTCATCATCCTCTGATGAGGAAAGATCATTGTTAGGTTCTGGACTCTGACATCTCAAATTATAACTGTCCATTTTGAACTGCTGAAAATCTTGCATTTCATCCATAGGAGTTTGTACAAGACTTTATGTCTCTTCAGGAAAAGTGAAAGAATCTGAAACCCTGGTTGTACTATTTTTGGGTGAACTAGAAATATCAATATTTCTTTGATCTCTAGGAAAATTTAACTCACCAGGAAAAACTTCAGATTTGGGTAATGCTAGATCACCAGTGTTTACTTCAAGCACTTCCACTTTGAACTTGTCAGAAATTTTTTGTATATTTTGCACATGCTGAGTGGATGTCACAGTTAACGGAGTCTCCTTGGGTAGAGCATGACATGTTGGCACTAACTCATGATGTGGAATGGGATCTGGAATAGGCATGTTTCGTGTAACATAGGATATCAAAAGATCGCTCAGAATTTGAGGCCCTAACTGTCTTTCAAGAATTAAGGCTTCTTTATAAGCCCCTACCAGGGTTGTGATATTAATGTCTCTCTTGAGAAAAATAGAGGTCACCGAATCCAATGCATTCTTGTAGATTTCTAAGGCCAGATTTGCATTTGGGATGTAATGGCCGATCATTCTACCGTAAGCTCTTTGGAACCTCATATTGAAAGACCTGACAGTTTCTCCCGACTCTCTCTTGATGCTGGAAAATTGTTGGTATAACACACTGGGGTCTATCACTTCCCCAAATTGTGATATAAAAGCTTTCTCTAGGTCATCCCAACTAGTAATGGAATTGCTGGTGAGGTTTAAAAACCAGTCATAAGCTCCCTCCTGGAGAGTGAACGGGAACAATCTGCAGGCAACATCTTCATGTCGTATATTTAACAATTTTAAAGCATTTTTGAAAGCTAGCGAGATGTTCTTCTGTAGTTCTTGTCCCATCATGTTTATATCTGGGGAGATACCTTTCCGGGCTTCTGGGCAAGTCATGGGCTATACTCGGAATATTCAAAGCAGTGGGGCCCAACCAATTTGCCATTATTACTTGGCTGACAGTGATGTTCTGAGTTGTGATTGGATAACTGCCAGTGGAGATAAAACTGTTCTTAACTTGAGGTCTTCTCTGGCAATTTTAAATCAGCACTCACAAACTTACAATACTTAACAGACTACTGAACTTGAACTGAGATGTTCTCGACCCTCCTTCTAGCACCAATTAGATGTTGGTGTTAAGTCCCGCTGTTCAGGCAAAAACTCTAACAACAAAATTTAAAAGAGCTGAGGAGGAGGGAAAAGGATTCAAAAGATAAAATACCAGACTCAGCACATACAACTTTACAGTTCTTAACAGACTACTGAACTTGAACTGAGATGTTCTCGCCCTCCTTCTAGCACCAATTAGGTGTTGGTCCGGCTTTCATACACACCCTGCGAAGGATGAGCAGGAAGCTCCGGAGACACCCACGGGACGAATCCCACTCACTTTAGGATCTAGCTGGTTATCCAAGGTGCGAGTTACAGAGTTGGGTCGAATGGCTATTCACTCTTTTTCGCTTTTGGAATAGATTTCAATATGGACTGTTCTGTTACCTTACAGGGGGTTCCCGAACTTGTTCAGTAGTTGCAAAAGTTGTTGACAATCAGATTTAACTTGATTCTTGATCTAGCTCTCATGGGTCAGCAGATTCAAATAAAATACAAATAAAGAAAGTAAAAATGGATCATTTCACCGAAAACAAAGAGAGGGTAGGGTAAGGCAGAAAGAGAAGTTCATCAGACATCAACTGTAAAACCCTAAACTATCAATCTTATCTATGCTACTAGCTTCACAACAGAACAAATCCAAGAAGAAAGTGTCCAGTCAGTCTAAGATCACTTTCAACTAAGAGCACAAGGCAGAGTGGAACAGATCTAGCAAAAAATTATAAATCCAAGGGCAGCTGGTTAAAACTGGTATCTTTCACCGAGCAACCTAGCTCACACAAATGAAGACAGAGCAATTAGAACAAACTTAACCTCAAATCTGTAATTTCCCCTAACACAATAGAACAACTGAAGCCTAACAAAATATTTAAACTTGATAATGGAAGATTTACAGCATATATCTAACAAACTTTAATGAAACGGATAACAAAAGAAGATACACTTATCACACTCTGCAAAAGATTAGGCTCCTGGCCGTGCCATCACAGAAAAGCTAAAGCACATCGGCTCCAAGTCCAAAAATAAAAGTATATGACAAAATTTGCAAGAAATTGCTTCTAAGCCTTTTATTTCTAAGTCTCCGCCTCCTGCGATTACATTTAGAACTTGTATTTATAGACTCAGGACAGACCCTGATCTTTTCAAAATATCTTGCTCAAACCCTAAATCTTATCACACTTAAACCCTAGGACCAGGTTTTACAATATAAAGTCCTTTAAAATCAAGTTTTGGATAGAACTTAACCATTCTGCAAATCTGTGCAGTCAGCTGCCATAAATGGAGAAGATAGAGTTGAATGCCACTTGCATTCACCCGCAACTGCAAATGAATGCTCTCATTAATTTCTACTGGTGAGCCGGATGAGTCACCACTTCTCTCAGATCTGATCTCCGTAAAGCCATCCCTAAGTTGAAATTATCTCCATGCTATTAATTCTGCAATAAATCTCCATTGAATGCTTTCACCGGCATCTTCTCCTCTAGCATGGCGGTCCTCGATCAAATCTGCACTTTAACTTTGACTTTATGGCCTTTCCCGGTTGTCCCGCAAGTGCCAGATGGAATCCTGCATGAAAGACAAAAGATTAATTAGCACTTTAATAAACATTAAAATCAAAGCTTAAAGGATAAAACAGGTTAAAAATCGCAAAATAAGCTTGCATGTCAGCCTTGCTCTGTCTGATTCGTGCTTTGACACGTGTCGCTATCCCAGGAAGCCTTCTGTTTACAGCTGGAATGCACTTCTGGCCCTTTGGGCAACTTTCTCTCTCCTATCGCGATTCTGAGACATGTCGCGATTTCGCGACATGTCGCGAAATCGCGACGTCCCCAACGCCATGCAACTTCTTCCCCCGTCGATCGCGAAAACGCGACATGTCACGATTTCGTGACATGTCGCGAAATCGCGCCTCCTGCTAGCTGCCGCACAACTTTTTCAAGCATGTCACGATTTTGAGACATGTTAGCGACGCGCTGCACTTTTTGTACTTAAGCGTTTTTCCATCAACAACCCGCAAAAATAGAACACGTCGCGATATCGCGACAGTTCTCGTAGCTGCATGCGTTGACCGCGTTGACCATGATTTTGCGACACATTTGCGACTTAGCCGATTTTCATTCTGCAGCCCACTTTCTCTCTCCTGCCACGAAAATGCGACATGTCACGATTTCGCGACATGTCGCAAAATCGTGCCCTTCCGTACAACTTTCTTCTCTCTCCTCTGGTCGGTAGCGATTTTGCGACGGTTTCCAAAAATGGAAACGTCGCGATATCGCGACACTTCCAAAAATGGAAAGTGTCGCAATTTCGCTACACTTTTTCGACTTAGCTGCTTTTGCCAAAATTCGTCGCGATATCGCGACATTTCTGAAAATGGAAGTGTCGCGATATCGCGACACTACCAAAAATGGAAAGTTTTGGTTTTCAGTGAATTTATGCAACTGTTTTCTGGATTTTTCTCGGTACCGGTGCGAGATTTTATTTGTGCATGAATGATTCTAGCATGTAAAAAGTGAATTCTTGGATAACACAGCTGGAATGCAAGAAAAAGCACAACTTTAAAAAAGAGGCAAGCAAATTTGGATTTAAAACCTGAAAATTATCAAGAGGGTCCCTGCTGCAAAAATGGAAGTTCAAGATTTTCTAAGGATGGAATCTCATTTTTCAGTGGGGGTGTGTTGCTTCTCAACGGATACCTAGGTTCAAATCTTGTCAAGTGATACATGCATAATTACCTAATTGTTATAATACCACTGTGGTCATGCTAATACGGGTAGGGCTTGTTTCAATCCCATATAACCAATAAAAAAATTGTCAAACTATATTAACATACAATTTGAGTAGCTAATGGTGGAGACTTTGGAACTCTAAATAGAGGTCCAAGGTTTGAATATTGCAAGGGGTAGGCTTGTACTCCATGCTTCAGTAACCAGAGTATGATTGGATTATCATATATTAGGTAAACATCTTTCATGAGGATCAACTCATATAGCTTATGGCCTTGTGAATATTATAAACTACTTACTTTATTGAGATAGAATCTCCATTGTCTAATTACCTTCTAAATTTTGAATTTTACCAAAATAGAGATCAATTTTTCGATTGAATAATTTATCTACCACCTTATTTTATTCTCTATAGATATGCTAATATTTTTAAGGTACTTGGCTTTGTTAATAATTAATGGGTAACAAGAATAATGGTATTGTTGATTTACTCTCCACATCCATTTTTCATGATAGTATTAATGATAATCTATGAATCTTCCTCACTTCAAATACAACTCCATCCATTTTCAATGGCAATCTTAATCCTTGTAAGAAGTGCCCTAACCTTCATAAATTTTGTTGAAGTTCCATATAATTTTGAGTAGTTGAAGAGAATTTTGTCTTCATTATTCTTAAAAATACCACCTTTGCTAGCTCTTTCAGGATTTCCTTTGAAAACATCATTACTATTAAATTTGGTGAACCCAACTTCTAGACATTTCCATTTTACCCTAGATCAATATAAAATTGTTGTGTTACTCCATTGTCATTAATTACACCCATATGTATATTCAAATCTTGTAACTAAGAACCTACCACATCTTTAACATACCCGATACTTCCCATGATAAGCAACAAACGTGTAAACACTTTACAAGAGATGCAATAATACAAATCCAAATTTGGATACAATTCGAAGGCTTGTTTTAAAAAATTCCAATATTTCTTTTATATATTAATTTCAAGAAATAATGGTCAAACCAATCCTCCATAGAATGCTCAATGTTAGATTAGAAACAAATAGTCCAACGTTTCATCAACTCTTCCATGTCAATGGAACAAGCCAATATATTCTCATCTTTTTGAGAAGGAAACCCTCAATAGTAGAAGGGCAACGAAGAAGAAGATCGTTTGATGTTCTAACTCCTCTTCACACAAAACACGCCTAAAAGGTTCATTGTATCCTCTTCTTTACACATTGTCACTAATAAGAATTTTTCTTTGAACTATTAACCAATGGAACATCAAAGGTCTTAGGGAGGGCCTCATGTGTCCAAATATTCTTCCAATAGAAATTCTTGGAATTAGGACATTTTAATTGCTCCAAACCCTTATATTTGAAGTTATAATTGAACATCCACAATCTTTTTCTAGATTCTAAATCAACTTGTCCTTTCATAAAATAAAATAAAAAAATAAAACTTTTGAAGCTCTTTACTGCTTCTTGGAGGTTCATTCCCTCAACCAAACTACTAATGGAAATCCAAAATCTAAAATTATTGCTCACATTAATATAACTTTTGACTTTCAAAACTTTGTAAGGTAAAGAGGCCTCAAATAATGGCTCTTATTTTGGATTAAAAATAAGAGGATAAGCCTTTAACCAAGGACCAAACTAGAACTTCATAAAATACCCCTAATTAAACAACCACCTAACATGCTTCTTAATTCATTGTGAACTCTCTGATATGAATTTTTGTATCATCGACTCCCTATAGAAGGTCTGTTTACTTAACAATTTTACTGCATCCACATAGCCTACATATTTTTGCAATAATATTTTTACTAAACTTTTCCCATGATCTTTGAACCGTATCCAACTAAATCTTTCCCCTAATGCCAAACTCATAAATCAATAATTTAGCAAGCTTACCCCTTTGATATTATTTCATTTGCAAACCATCCTATATTTACATGTAGGAAACCTAGGATTCTCACATCCTTTGCAAAAAATATATATTTGAATTTTATAAAATTCAAAGGCTATATCTACTAGCAATCCTAAAAATGATATAATATATATAGGGGTAGATCACAATGTAGCCTTTGTGATTTGCATTCTTCCAACCATGATTAGAACTTACCTTTTCGATCAAGTAACCATAAAGATTTTTCTCTATCCAAAATTCAATCCTAAAGATACTTATCCTTTCTATTATATAGGGACCTAGATATGTTGATGACAATTTTCCAACTTTAAACCCTACAATATATGCAATAATTCATTGTAAATCAAAGGACAATCTTGATAAAAAGTATCATGAACTTTATTGTATTAACCAATTGTCAAACAACCTTATCATATTATGATTATGACTAATTTAAATACCATGGGTCAACCTTATCATATTATGATTATGACTAATTTAAATACCATGGGTCATGTACTCCTAGACAAAGAATGACATAAACATAAGTGTTATCAACAAATTGAAAATGAGTGGTGGTGCCAATTTGCAAAGGTAGTAGTATGTTTTGAATCCTCTGAGTGCGCGCCAGACTGACGACGACGGTACGAATCCAAGCGACCGGCGGTCCCCATCTCACGTCGGGTCAACAAAAACGAGACGGATAGGTTTGGTGGTTGCAGTCCCTGTGGTTTGAACCCTGCGTTGTCAATTACTAAAAATAGTGGTTGTAACCAACTCTCCTATGTAACCAAAAAAAAAAAAAACAAATTGAAAATGAGATTAGAAGGAACCCTTTTTTTACAAACTAAGTACCTTGATTCTACATTCTACCTTTGTCTTTGAGAGCTATACCCAATGCTTCAACAAGAATAATAAAGGAACCCTTTTTTTACAAACTAAGGACCTTGATTCTACATTCTACCTTTGTCTTTGAGAGCTATACCCAATGCTTCAACAAAAATAATAAAGAGATACGGAGTTAGTGGGTTACGTTGGAGGGGAGGAGTCCAGAGGATGATTCAATATATACAAGGAGGAATCCATTGATCAAAATGTGTCAAATATATCCAACAAGGGTACATTGATCAAAATATGTTTTTTTTTTTTTTTTGAGTAATACTTCTTATGCACATCCACCATGGGGATTGAACCCGGGTCACATCACCAATAATGCAAGTCGCTTCCTCACTCACGAGGATTGATCCAAATATGTTACAATAACATTTAATCTGTTCATAACAATTTTGATCAAGAACCTTTTTTTTTTTATAATATTATATAGAAAACTCCACAAACCCCATTATATGATGTGTTCATATCTAATTGTATAAGCATATCTTGTTTATTTATGAACTAAAGAGCTATACCATCAAGAATTTGCTCAACATGAAGAAAACCGCTTCCCTCCTACAAGATAACATGGTCTAAAATATTTTTTAATCTACTTATATAATTTTTTTAAATTATCTCCTAAATTATGCTAAAGAACCTTCTTAGAAAAATTTTATTAAAATATTTCTCGCGACAACAACAGTGACATTCTCACAATATAACTTTTTTTTTCCTACAATAACATATTGCTCTTCAACACATCCTAATATTTTTATTTTTTTATTATCTTTATTTATGCCTTGGGAGTTTAGCAATTTTTTTAATTTTTACATATATACTGTTTTCCTTAATTTTGCTGATTTTTTTTATTGTCTTTATTTATGCCTGGGGAGTTTAGCAATTTTTTTAATTTTTACATATAAATTGTTTTCTTTAGTTTTTTTTTTTTTTTTTTACATATAAACTACTGTTTTTCTTAGTTTTGCTGATTTTTTTTATTTTCTTTATTTATTCCCTAGGAGTTAGTAATTTTTTAAATTTTTACATGTAACTGTTTTCCTTAGTTTTGCTGCATTTTTAATAACATTAATCAATTATATAATAAATACTTCCCGTGGGACAGCGTAACAATTTAAGCTTTAGCTCTTCTTCAAGAGGTTCAAGGCTCAAACCACAACATGGGCGAGTGTGTGAGTGGGTGTGTGTTTGGCCCTTATTGATAAGTTCAGCTCTCACCCTTATCAAAGGTCATGGTTGGCCTTATTGATAAGTTCAGCTCTCACCCTTATCAAAGGTCATGGTTGGGATGGGGATGCCTAGCCCTAAACATTGGTCGTAAGGGTTTCTCACACTAACCTCAATCAAAAAAATTATATAATAAATACGTAAATATTAATTTTTATAATATTACAAACATTTTTAAAAATACTAATAAAAATATTATTTTATTATTTTAATTTATACCCTTATACTACAGTAATATAATTTATTTTACAATCAAATAGTTTAGCTTAGCAAAATATATACATAAGTCGATAAATATATTGTACAAAACAAGACAAATATAAATACATAGGAAGACCTCTCCCATTCCTGTGTATAAACGGTATTACTTATTTAGATGTCAATTTAAAAAAAAAAAAAACATTGTTAATTGAAGTTTTCTTTAGGCAAAGCAATTGATCTTATTCCTTTGGCATGAATGTCACATATGCTCAATAACCTAATCTTACTATATTAAGACCAAATGGATTTTGTAGTAAAACGCTCACATTTTTATTCATAAAATTATGGATTTATACAATGCAAACAAGTTCAAAATAGCTTGTAACAAGATGCAACTAAACAACTCGAACAACAAATATTCGACCTAACAATAGTATGTCTAATCTTAGCACAAATTATTGTTAGCACATTAACAATAAAATATGCTATATTATTTGATATGCACGTTGGCATACATTATCATAATAATGTAATAACTATATATCCTAACATCCCCCTTATTACATTATTTGATGTACATAGAGAGTTGCGAAACAAATCGAATTTGACACGTGCAAGTGCCTTAGTGAAGATGTCTGCAACCTATTCATCGGTGGGAATGTACTGGAGCTGAATCTTGTGCTTTGGAACTTCATCTTGAATAAAGTGACATTGTGTATCAATATGCTTGGTGTGTTCATGGAACACTAGATTCTTGACAAGTTTCAAAACACCTTGGTTATCACAATTCAAGTGTATTGGAAGATTCTTTGGAAGACCCATACTTGAAAGAATGCGACGTAACCATATCGCTTCACACATTGCTCCTCGTGTTGCGCGATATTCTGCCTCTGTAGATGAAAGTGCAACAACTTGTTGCTTCTTCTTATGCCAAGAGACAGGACTAGATCCAAGATGAGATACGTATCCTGACGTTGATTTTTTGTCATCTATAGATCCAGCATAATTTGAATGTGTATCCTTGCAAGAACTTACCATTCTTCTTGTAATCCATGTCATATTCTAGTGTGCCACGGACGTAGTGCAGAACTCGCTTCACTACCTTCCAATGACTGACCTTTGGTTCCTGCATGAACCTCGAAAGATAGCTTACAGCAAAGCTGATATCTGGCCTGGTATTCGTTGGATATATGAGACTCCCAATCAACTGTCGATAGAGAGTTCCATCTACCTGAGGAGAGTTGTTGTATCAAGACAGATGTAGCCCTATTTCCATGGGAGTTGCTTTTGGCTTACAATCTGTCATTCAATATTTTTCAATTAATGCCTTGGCACACTTAGTTGTGTAACCCTGATGTGGTTCTTTTTCTGCACAACTTCCAAACCAAGATAATAATGGAGAAGTCCTACATCTGTCATTTCAAATGACTTTTTCAAGTCACCCTTCACTGCTGCAATCATCTCTTTTGAACTGTCAGTGATGATCAGATCATCTACATAGAGCACAAGGATCACTATTTCAGAACCAACTTTCTTGAAATAGAGATTGGCATCTGATGGACTTCTCTTGAATCCATGTTGTAGAAGGTGATTATCAATATTTATGTACCAAGCTCTCAGAGCTTGTTTCAACCCATACGAGGTCTGGATCAGTTTGCAAACTTTTTGTTCTTGTCCTTGTACAACAAATCCTTCAAGTTGATTCATGTACACTTCTTTTAAATCACCATTTAAGAAAGCACTCTTCACATCCATCTGATGAAGCTTCCATCCGAATTGTGTTGTCATTGCATAGAGTACATGAATGGTAGTCATTTTTGTAGTAGGTGTGATGTCTCTTCATAGTTTGTGCCTTCTTTTTTAGCATAGCCCTTTGCAACAAGGGGGGCCTTATGCTTGTCAATAATTCCATCTGCCTTATACTTGACTTTGTATACCCATTGGCAGCCAATGGGTTTTTTACCAGTAGGCAGATCAACTAACTCCCATGTTTTATTCTTCATAAGAGACATATTTTCAGCATCCATAGCTGCCTTCTATTGAGGCACACTAAGGACTTCTTGCACTGAAGTTGGTTCATGCTCTACAACTGTAGTCATAAAATTGTAGTCTTCTGATTCACTCGTCTTCTTCTTCATCATCTGCATCTTTGGCTTCTTCTCATTCCTGACAAGACATACTTCGAGTGTGTGGTCGATCTGAAGTGAGATCAAGTGGTGCATCCAATTTTGCGTCTCTCATAGTGCTAGTATACCATTTTGGAGTTTTCTTTTGTTTGGAAGGAGTCCTTGACTTAGGCTCCTCAAAATCCAGGTATATAGCAGGAGATGTGTCTTTGCTAGTTTCTAGTGTATCCAACTTGGGAGCTTCGTCGAATACCACATCTCAACTTATATGAATCTTCTTGGTTTTAGGGTCAATCAATCGATACCCCTTGGATTCTTCATCATAACCAAGAAAGATACATTGTAAAGTTTTCTCATCTAACTTATGCATTTTCTTCTTTGGAATGTGCATGAAGGCTTTGCACCCAAATATTCTTAGATGAGAAATGGAGGGCTTTCTTCCACTCCATGCTTCTTGTGGTGTGGCTCCTTGAAGAGCTTTTATTGGTGCTTGATTCAAGAGATACACCGCAGTAGTGATAGCTTCTGCCCAATATTGTTGCCCAAGATGAGCACCTGTGAGCATACATCGAACCATCTCCATGATGGAACGATTCCTCCTTTCAACAACTCCATTTTGCTGAGGGGTATAAGCTGTAGTAAGTTGTCTTTTTATCCCATGTTTAGTGAGATATTTTGAAAACTCATTGGAGGTAAATTCTCCCCCTCGATATGAGCAGAGGGCCTTGATTGAACATCCCGATTCTTTCTCAACAAGCTTCTTAAACTTCTGAAAATACGAGAATGCATCTAACTTCAATTGTAGAAAGAAAACCCACATCTTTCGTGAGTAGTCATCAACAAACAACTGAAAGTACTTCTTTCCACCACAACTGAATGGCATTGGTCTGCACAGATCAATGTGTATCAACTCCAATGGTCTTTTGGCTCTTGAAGAGCTCAATTCAAAAGGTACTCGATGTTGCTTTCCTGCTAAGCAATACGAGCAAACAAGCAAAGTATGGGAAAGATTTGGCAGACCTAACACCATCTCATGCTTACTTAATTCGAGTAGATAGCCTGAACTTAGATGCCCATACCGTTTGTGCCATAAGGAAGTAACTTCTTTTGAGTTGGCAGCTATGGCAACATGAGGAGTATAGATACCATCTAATACAAACAAAGCATGTTTGTAGGAAGCCGTTGCAATATGTTTACCCTTCTTGGTAATGTAGCAACGTTTTTGTCCATTAACAACTTTGAAGTCAACCACCATATGTTTATCCAAAATTTGAGGCATGGACAACAAGTTGTTGGTCAATCCTGGTACATATAGGACCTTCTAATTTGGCATTTTTCTTCAAGAAGAGTTACTGAAACATTGTCTTCTCCTTGGACTTTGTAGGTCTTATCCTCGGCAACTGTTACCGATTTGGCTTCTTTTACCTCAAATGTGTCAAACCACCTTTTGTCACCAGTCATATGTTTGCTGGCACCAGAATCAATATACCAAACATTATCTTTCTGTTTGGGATTTGTTTGAGTCATGAGCACCTTGTGTGCCCACTCAAAATATGAATTTGATCCTTCTATAGCAACATTTCCCTTCTATTGTCTATTTCTTCTTCATGGTTTGTTTTGGCCCTTTTTCTATTGTGGTTGCTTGTTCTTGAACCAACACTGGTTGGTGTCATGATTGTCCATCTCACAAATATTGAAGTACCTCTTGTTTTTTAGGAGTCTTTGTCCATCATCAAGTTGTAGCTCGCGATCCGATCTTCAGCTGCGATTGGGCATATTTTTGTCTGCGACAACTTCTTCTGCAGCTTCGATTGCAATGACCTGCGATATGGCAGCAATCGGGCTGTTTGTTGGCTGATCACAGCCTGGTTCGCGATAGTGCTCGTGGCAGCGACAAGGGCATGTCGGGCCAACGTCAGGTCGTCTGTGGCCATCGCGTTGGAGCCGTCCGTGGCAAAAAAAAATTGGCCAACAATCGGCTGTGCAGCGGCTAGAGCAACAGCCACTTGGGCTGCGCACAATTCTTTTGGGGTTGCGGTGCAGCGAGCCCTATAAAAAAAATTTTAAAAACAGGGGACCACCAAATCAAACACTGCATAAAAAAAAAATTAAAAACAAGGCATCGTACAGGGAAACGAGATCGGCAAAAAAATGGAGGGTCAGGGTAACACGGTAACAGGATAAACTTTTCCTTATCTGCGTCAATCAACAAAGCTGGAGGCTCGCCAATATGAGCTCACATTCAACTATTGGCAGAGACAAAAATGTACGCAAAGTCATGAACCTGCTCTGATACCAATGTAGTAAAACGATCACATTTTCATTCATGTAAGTGTGGATTTATACAATAACAAGATGCAGCTAAACAACTCGAACAACAAATATTCGAGCTAACAATAATATGTCTAATCTTAGCACAAATTATTGTTAGCATATTAACAATAAAATATGCTATATTATTTGATATGCACGTTGGCGTGCATTATCATAATAATGTAATAACTATATCCTAACAGATTTAAACAAATACTACATCAATATTGAAGAATTTGGCATTGGGTTTGGGGTAATTGGTTGGAGTGAAAAACATCATCCCATCAACCAAGGTTCCAATCTCATAGTTAACTTTAATCAGTTTGTATGAACTCAATCAGTTAAATACCTTGACTTTCAAGGAAGAGACCCAGGTTTAAATCTTACCATCTAATACATATATAATTTGCCAAAATATTGAAATAACATGATAATACAGTCCCGATGTAGGCTTCTTCAATTCTTTAAATGATGCATTGGTTTGCTTTAAAAACATTACAATCACTCTCAATGTGCAATGTAAGTAAATATCAGTAACAAAAAAAATAGGCTTCTTCAATTCTTTAGCTTTCGCTTTGGTTTGGTTCAAAAACATTACAGACAGTCTCAATGTGCTATAGACACCATGCAAATGCAAGAGACTTGAGGCCAGATTCTTGCTGGGGACAAAGGGCAAAGTTGCCTCGATCAAGGTGCTGCTTTTTCAAAAGCTGTTGCTGTTCCTGTGGAAGGACGCGCATGAGGACCATAAATTACAAAACCCATATATCCAGCCTAAACCCTTAACTCAGAAGTCTCTTGGGGAATGGCTGGATAACAAACATGCAACATAAAGCAAATTACTCAAAAACATGATCTGCTGCATGGCCAACAGACTAGTTCAAAATTTGTGCCAGCAAATAAGTTTTTGCTGTGGAACCAAAATTGAAACAGGAGCCATAAGGCCACCTGATATTGAAAATAAGAGGCATTCAGGATCCCCATTTTAATAAATAGTAACCATAATAAATACATGGCATATCTAGATATTGAAGATCTGGACAGGCCATACCCTGATCTCATCATTTGCACCAACTGCCATTGCTTCTACTGAGATGTCAATACTACGATATCTGAAGCTACGTGCAATACTAATACGACCTTTGATGAATGAAGCAGGTGAGGACACTGTACCTACTGCCTGCCTAGAGCCACTTAGATTGGCAACGGTACTGGAGGACAAAGCAATTGGGTCCTTGAACGTAAGAAGTGTCTGAGACCAGTGTGTGTTAGGTTTATATGGAGATGTTGAGAGTACAGTAGGCATCTCTTTGCAAAATCTGCTTGTAAAACTTGTTTCAAACCATAATACAATTCCATAACACCAAATGGTGCCAGATAAAGACAAATCTTTGAAATCATTGCATACTGTTGCTTCTCTGTATCCCTCAGGAAGGATAACTTGTGAGACAGCTGACAGACTTTCTTTTTGAAACTTCGGTTTCAACTCAAATGTTGTAGTGAAATCCATTTCCTCTGATTTCATTGTCATAAGATCAAATGCCTGAAAGAAACAATATTATGTTGCTCAGCAATATGACTGCAGAAAACTTATTAAATAGCATGTGAGAGAGTGGCAGCATTATAAAATAAACAGGAAATGATGCCAAAAGAACACTGTACAACAAACGCATCTCTTACATGCAGACTTGAGGTCTCCGTTACTATGTCCTTGCTCTCTAGAATGTCAACTATTGGAAGCTCAGTAGCATCATCCACTACTTCTTTACCAATGCAAGACATGTTGAAGCCATATACATTTTCCCAAAAAGGAAGGCTAGTTCCACCTTTCCCAAAACCAGCCACATACTGCTCAAACAATCAACATATTTATCAACATAGAGATACAAAAAGGCAAAAGATATTTTCAACACAGATTAACAATAAAACTGACCATCTCAGCTGTGTCTGGAAGGATGGCCCCACCAGGCTTCAACCAATGGTCACGAGCATAGAGAACTGAACTAAGCATGGACTCATATAGAAGACAGTATCCCATCCACTCACTCACTATCACATCCACACTATGAGATTCGGTTGGCATTTGATTATCAAGCTCTTCTATCATTCCTTCGACCACAGTAATAACTCCATTCTCATTTTGATCATTGAGCATGTTATTTGCTTTTGCAACCTATGCATACGACAAACATAAAGATTATGGCATTAGTTACAATGCTCAAGTGTGCGATTGTTAAACCATAATAATACAAACACAGTGTTCCATATAATAATCATAGAGACTAAAAATAAAATCCAGACACTTCATAAAAAGATACACTAAATCAGCCAAAAGTATTACCTGACGAGCCACAGATGCCATCTTTTGACTTGCCTCAACAGCAATCACTTTTGAAGCTCCTGCCTGAGCTGCAAACAAACTGCCAAAAAATATATAAGGTGAAGCACAAGTACAAATTTGTATTGACAATCACTTTACTTGATGAAAAAGTTGAGGAAATTTTGAGGTTACAGATCTAGCCTAACACGCCTGTGGTTTGGAATATGAGAATCCACAAAAAGGCCACACCTAGCCTACCCTGCAAGACTCAAACAAATGACCAAGCCCAAAGTTCAACCGGCTGACCAACTTGCCTGTCTTCCAAGCCTCAAACTACATTCTGTGCTCCTACACAATTATTTAGAAGTTGACATTTTTGTTTACTCCCAATAAACACATTTTCAAAACTACAACAGAGGAATACTCTTCCAACATTTTCTTGTCTAGTGAATGCAGAATACAGGTCCCATACTCCCGATTTTGAAGCACTCTCAAGGATCATGTATTGGAAAGGACAAATGGTATTTAGAATTAAAAAATTTGGATTCTGAACAGCTATATTATTTGTCAAATAAACACAGCAAGCCACAACAAAATAATATTTCAGAACCACCAATGAACATTGTGAAAGGTGAAACTGACTTCACAGTAATTCCAAGTTGAACATCTAAAGCTGAGTGTGTTGTCCTCCAATGGCACCCCTCCAAATTTCTCATTGCCAATACAGTGATCTTAGGACACCAAGAGCACACTATGGGAGAAATTCCCACTGTTTTGAGGGGCAACTCCCTCCAAAAACCGACTACTCTCATAGTATCAACAAATTAGCTTCAGTAGAACTTTCACGTCTGTAGATTTTGCTTTGAAGGCATAAAGTGAGTGTTATAGTGCATAAAACATGAAAGAATATCAGATTTATGCACAATATCTTATTTTCTGTGCCATGCCCAATTAAAAGGGGTACATGTTGAAAATTAATGGAGGGCCTCAGACCAGTTCTATAAATATGAAATGTAAGGATAGAAATCTCATAAGTCAAGTACAACAAGAGTCCATAACAATTGAAGAGCCCAACATTCAATTCCTGAAACAAATAAAGGGTTGAAATAAATCAGGATTGTCTACAACAACCATGAAAGCATGCAACAGTAATTCAAATCGGGTGTATTTTTTATTATCAGGGACATAAAATTTTGGAAAAGTTAGACTTATGAATCTCATAAATTACAAGGACCAATTTGAAGAAAAAAGGATCACTGTAAATTACCCTCTCAGAACTAAGTATTAAAGTGGAACGAAATTTCATCATAGGAATATGCCGTTCGAAACAATAGCTTGTAAAAATAAAAGCATCACAATGAATCAGTTAGAAATCAAGAGGGCCAACTACCCCCCACACATGTGCTGCGACACAACGTTAATAGGGGTGAGGAATCCCACATAAGCAAGACCGAGGGCTTGCACCTCTAAGCCTGCTACCCCATTGGCAAATACAAGAAGACATGGCTTTCATGATTCTTGTTTGTAGTTCCAAAACATAAACCTGTGATGAAGAAGAGAAATGATGTGAAACACTGAGACTGAGGAGCACAAACGGGAAAACACAAACTATCCGAAAATGAATGCAATGGATGCATACCAGCAGAAAATGATTCTAGAATAGTCAAATTTCATCGCTTTTATACCTAAATGGTGCCCCCATGGGTCAACTTCACAGATTACCTAAATGCTTAAAAGGCTAATCAATAAAATTGATATATGCTCATTGAATAGCACAAGCTCAACCAGTTAAATACCTCGACTTCCAAGGAGGAGACCCAGGCTCAAATCTTGTCAAGCAATACAAGCATATTAGCCAAAATGTTGCTGTCAAACCATCATGTGGTGATCGATGTTATCCCCTGTGGGGGCAGTTTCAACCCCAAATAATCAATTTAAAAAAAATGGTACATGCTGCCTGACAGACAGCATTGTTTAAATAACCTAACAAAGCCATCAATTGTCATTTATGTAATTTGTTTGTTCTATTTGCATTTATGGTGCTATTTTTGGGAATTCTGATTAAAGAAGATGGATGATATATTAAAAAAAAACAACTAACTCTCATAATGGACTCCTGACATTCATGACTTGTTTATAGAGAAATTATGACAGAGGACTGAGGCAACCCATTCTGCTAGTTCAACATATTCCTATTTCCATTTTTACACACTAGAAGAAAGATTAATAAACTAAACCATTAAGCTACCTCCTTCCAAAGCAATTTTCACTAATGCAAAATAATTTCAGTGTTTGTTATGACTTGAGACTGATTGGCATAACGAGAGTTGAAACAGAGAAGCAAAGTATTTGAGCAACATCATTATCATTTTCACTTTTTGAACCTGCTACCATGCTGTTTTGCAATGAAGCCCACTCACTTTTACTATTTCTGCAAAAGAACTGGATTCAATTCAACACTGACATATGACCAAATAACTTGTAATGTTAAGCAATGGAAATTCATAGCAGTCTATCATAATTTGACAAGCAATGGAGATTAAACCAAAATACTTTTTGTTAAATTTGATAGCAGTCTATCATCTTTTTTTTTTTAATTTGTTATATGACATCGAAACAGACCCCACCTCTATTACATCATGACCACATAGTGGCATGACAATGGCTTTGCAATTATTGATAAATCTCTTCCTTGAAAGTTGAGGAATTTAACCAGTGGAACTCATGCCACTTGATAGCAGTCTATTATCTTTAATCCTATTAGAGAAGTATATTTTCCTGCCTAGAGGCCCAATCAATAATTGATGATTTTGTTTTTGTAACCAGTGGTCTGTGTCTTGTTAAAGTTGTTTGTGATGACTTGGATGACTAAAGCTGAAACATGTGGCTTTGTATCTTTTGCATATGGGATGAAACATGCAGTAAATTTCTTCCATACATTTATAATATGTCATAGAGAACTTTGCTAGCAGGATATAGTTATTCTTTCCTCATTGTGAACATGGAAAGCAAATCACAGAGAGCGTCCACCTTGGTCAAACGCACAACTAGCTGGTTGAAAGTGGTACGTACCCATGTGTACAATCTTATAAAGTGAACCATCTCTCTTTGGGATCAATGCAATGTCAACATGTCAGTGCTTAAGACCTGTACTTAAACCCTGTTTGCCAGAACTAAATGAGAAGCAAATCCTACATAGGAGAAGAGAAATTTGTATAGATATGAAAAAGAACTCCCATCCTTTCCCTTTGAATTTTTTAGGCTTTACGGCACTAAGATTAAATGTCTTGTGATTCTCACAAAATGATGAAGGGGCACAGACACATGAAATCTGCTACATGTGGAATGTGGTAGCAATGACAATTTAATACCAACCATCACCGAGTGCTCCTCAGGGTGTTCGACTGCGTATATTGTTTTTCATAATGGTGCCTTCTAGACCATCCTCGATGCAAACAATACTAGATTTAATCATTACATTTGCTTTGAAGATCAATTATGATTGCATTACATGCTAATAAAGTGTTCTTGACAATAATTCTCATAGCCTACAGATCTTATCATGTAAATTACACTGTATACATAGCAACTTGCTTAAAATTTGTGTCTATACCACAAACAGGGATTACATGAGAAAACAAATATGGGAGAATTTCTAGAAACAAATACTACCTTAAAATTCCAGTTCCACATCCAACATCCATAACCACAGCTTTATTGAAAAGAGACGTATTGTTTAGAATTGCTCCTCTATATGCATCCATCCGCACCTGAAAAATCAAGATAACTGGCAATCAATAACTTCTCTTCCAAATAAAATCGCAAATTGACACAAAGCACAACATATAATATGAAATATGTTAAAAATGCAAATCAAATGCATCCATTCAAATTCACTGAAGGTAATGTTCCCTACATTCTTTCCTATGTTCCACGAAGTTTTCAAGATGGAGACAGCAGGGGATGTTAGCAGGATGCTTTTCCAGGCTGGTGGCATGCATCCCTAAGACAGCCCCCAATGCCCGAAATGCGTCCCCATAGAACATAGATTCTTTCTTTCAAGTTCCATTAGGGTTTCCATGTTCTTAATTTATCCCTTTTTTGCTGTTACTATCAATGGAAATCCTTTTAATGATAAAACTCCAACTAAAAAACAGAGGGCAGTAAGATAAGATCAACAAGAAAATTTGTAACTCACCTGATCACTAAGCATTTCCCTGTGAATTCCAAAACGACCATAAGCACCAAAGTAACTCTCATTGATGTTCTTGATTTCCTTTTTTGCCACATTTGCAAAAGTCACTTTGGACTTTTTGTCCTTTGTTGCAAGAGAAGATGGTGTAGAGTTTTTCTCTGGTTTCACCTCACCATTGGAAGAATTACTATTGGTACTAGGACCACAAATGTGTCTTTTGTTAGGCCAATTAGTTCCCTTTGTATTTATAGTTCCAGTAGTTGACTCAACAGTACAACAGTTTTTTGGAGCTAAATCTGACAGTTCATCATCATCACTTGAACTTTCAACCATACCTTTCAAGTCTGTCAAGTGATCACTTTGTAACTCTTTAATCAATTCCTCTGTTTCATAAATTTCAACACTATTATCACTCCCCATAGTATCTTCTTCTCCGTCAAAGCTGTACAACAGGGGATCTTCTTGCAGGAAGGGAGTGAGGTACCCATCTTCCTGCCAGGGAACTTGAATATTTTTATCGCCAATTGTATCTGGCATAACGCTTAAGTGATTGGATGTATGCAAGTGCTCAAGAAGAGCTTCATTGGAATCCTGGACTAATCCACAGCTCCAACATCTATTTTCTGCCACCTACGAAGAATCAAAAGATCTGTCAGAAATAATATACTACTCAAATGTTAAGCCATTGAACTGCTTTTTTTCAAAACTGCAATGTACTTAATGAACTTTAGCATCTGCTTGAGCAATTAGTACAGAGAAAAATCAGAGAAAGGAACAGTAGCCTAAGCTAGTTTCGAAATAAGAGATTGAACTTTTGGAATCAAACTTTTACTAGTGAATTGGGCAGCTATAAGCACATGGATGCTAAGACTGATATCCTTGTTGCAACTTGTAAAGGAGTAAACATCATACTCAATCAAGAATGTCTAAAGCTCTAGGTAAAATACCTGTGTGGGAAATGGTATGTAGAAAGTGCAGAACTGAATTTATCTTGTAACAATTTCATATAAGAGAGCATCACCTCCATATCATGGAAACCAGATTTAATAACAACAATGGAAAGCGAGAGAGAGAGAGAGAGAGAGTCACCTCCATATCATGGAAACCAGATTTAAAAACGACAATGGAGAGGACATAGCTAGATCTTGATTGTACTAAAATGGCAACCAAACCAGTAACTTTGTGTTAAGACAGGTTCACAAATTCTAGGAATGCTGTCCCATTTTTCAAAGCCACACAAAATAAGCAATAAGCATCTCTAGGTTATGTCTCATTGTGTTTCCATCTGTTAGTTAGTAGGTTGTGTGTTTCTCTAGGGATTTAGTGCAGTTTCTGGATGAAAAATTACACTAAGAGGCAGTTGATTACATGTTATTTACAAATTAGGTAAAAATCATAATAGAATTATATAATTTCCTAGTTTTGCACACATGCATCTATTTAAAAGAAGGATTTCATTGGTAAAACTCTCTTTACGACGAACAAAAAGAGGACAAATGACTACAATCAATTGTCATCAGCACATATAAAACAACTTTCATCCTCTTTTACTGCAGAATCTGATATATGAGTGAATTTGAAACAGAAATATCTATCAGCCCTAGCATTGTAGAACAAACTCTAATGAAGCAAGCTGAATCTAGCTTGTTGAAACAAATTGTTGAAATTGACCTTAGTATGCCCATTGTTCTTGCTAACCTGGTGAGAGCAAAAGCATTTGAGCTCTACCACACCCAACTGAGGCATTAAAATCAGTCCAAACAAATGAAATCATATATTTTTAGTCTGTTCCTTGCAGTATGCTAAATAACAAGTCACAAAACCATCATGCAAATAGACAGCTTTCTTCTGCAGCCAACATTAGTTGACATAGCACAAGCATTTATAGATGTCCTCAATATAGTTAAGATAGGGGCAGAATTTCCTGGAAGAACATAGTCACAATGACAAACACAATTTGATTTGACTAATGACATAGAACAAGCATTTATAAATGGCCTGAACATGATAAAGGAAGGGACAGAATGTCCTGCACAAACTAAGTCACAAAGAAAAACAGCAATTTGATTTGATTCACAATATTCATAAAGAAGGTCATGTCACAGTAAATTAGTGAGAGTTCTACAGACAAGCAGTCAAGACTGACAACCATATGATGAATAAACTTCTTGCCCAATCTGGAAAATAGTCTCTATACTATAGATACCAAACCATTTTTATCCTGATGTACGTCAATTGATTTGCCAACAGATAAGTTCATAGTCATGTGACTAGATTCAGTGAGGAAATTTATTTGGAACTCAGAAGGACCAATTTAAAATAGTACAAAATGTTGAAATTTCCCAAAAAAAGAGCCAAGTCCTGCTGCGTCTGGCCAAATCCAAGGGCTAAGACAAAGCCCATTGTCTTTTTGGCATTCATGCATGCCACTGGTTTAGGACAAAAAAGTTAATTTGTATATCCTTTTTAGGTTTTGTTTTCGAGGGAGGTATACTATTTGTTTGAATAATTAGTCTACATGATTGTCAGACAATGGTGTCAGGAATCATTCATGGGTTGAAGTCCGACCAGTGAGAATGTTTGGCTCACAAAGTGCCCATCAAGGTTAAATTTCCATGGGTGCTCTGATAATATAGTTTGCTATAATACCACATTAATGGGGTTTACTGAAATACCTCAGCAATGTAGTCAGGGTGGGGCCGATTCAATGCAATATAACCAACCCACAAAAATAAAATAAAAATCAGAAATCCCAATTTAATCAACATAACCATTAAATAATTGTGTTATTGTTATCAGGGAGTTGGAAGGAAGGAAAGTCATATTTGAAAGCCCTAATGGGAAGTCAGAATGCCCTAGCTGGAAGTATGGATGCCCAAGTTGGAGATAAAAGGAAGTGCAAATATATGGCAAGTTCGATCCAGGGAACAAATGTTACACTAGATGTGATTATTAAAGACGAGATGATTGAGCATGATATAATCATTTTTAAAAATAAAAGTTTAATAAGTTCCATGGATATTAGCCAGGGTTTTCAGAGATTCAGAATTGGATCAAGTGGAAGTGCGGATTGAATTCAAATTAATCTATGACTTTTCTTCCTAAAGGTTTTTCCTCATCATCTTTTGAAGTTTGGAAATCAGGAACAAAATAATGGGTGGTGGCCCATGGTTTAGGGGGAGAGATGCCCTTTTTTTAAGACAATGGAGTGAGAATTTTTTTGTAAAAGCTTTGAGTATTCGTTAGGCTTTTTGGGCTTCCATATCAGCTTATCAATAAGGATATTCTGAAAAAGATTGGAAAATCCGTAGGGAATTCATTAAGGAGCAACCAACTAGTAAGGAGCGAAAGCATGCTTTATATACTCGGATATGTGTTGCTATGGATATTTTCAAATCCTTTGCCACAATCCATTACGATTATAAATCAGAATCAAGAGAATGGGATCAACAAGTGGATTACGAAAACATTGCATTCCAATGCCGCAATTGCTATGAGATTGGACATATGGCGAAAGATTGCAAAGTGAAAACAGTGAAGAAAGAGAAAGAAAATTTTGGTCATGAGATAAACTTCAAGATGAAGCAAGGAAATGATACTGTAAGAGAAGTTGGATTCGATCAAGGATATTCCACTCCAAACGATGAGGCAAACAAACAAGAATACAAGGGATGAGAAAGTACGATGTGCAAGTTCATATTCAAAAGGAATTAAAGGTGCAAAGGAAGATGTGGAGGAAAATTTTAACTTAAAAACAACAGGAGAGGTCAAGTTTATTCCAGGTAAATTGTCTTCATTTTCATCCAATAGTATAGAATCCTCTCTTGGCAATAGAAATGAAAGTAGTATAGAGGTTATCCCTTGCACTTAGGGTTTCAAGAAGTATAATAACGAAATGAGGATGGAGGAAATCCATAGCAATTTAGGGTTCTTAGGGCAGCATAAGAAGGTAATTGCTATGGAGAAACATCCATGCACTTTAGGGTTTCTAAGGCAACATAAAGAAGAAAGTGTTTTTAAGGTTATTCCTTGCACTTGGAATCCTTCAAAGCAAGACAAAGCTAGAGATGATAATGCTCACTATGAGCAGTGTGAAAAAATCGAAGAGATTGATGAAGATGAAAGCATTGGTGGGAAAGAAAATAATAAAGGACGACCAAAGAAGCAAAAACAACGGGAAAAAATAAATTCTGAGGGATATTGGTATGGGAAAACAAAAACAAATATCACAAGTGTTAACAACAAGTGGGAATAAACCCACAAGTAAAAAGTGATGATAAAAATGATATCTTGGAAATTCAGGGACATGAATAAGACCCCTAAAAAAAGTTATTAGGGAATTGACAGGTTGTTATAGACAACGTATTTTTAGAAATGGAAACCGGGTAGCAAATATTTTCGCCATTAGCAACATTGATTTTCATTGTGGCAAAATTTAAATTTTAGAAGACAATTGGATGAGTGAGATTTTATCTCTTAGTAAAAATGATATAAGGAGTTGATTTCGGAAATGTAGCAGTTTGAAGAAGATGACATATATCTTTGATAGAAAAGCAAATGAAGAATATCTCTGATAAAAACTCAAGTTAGATATGGATTAATTTACCTGATAACAATGTCATAAAAACAATGAAATGCTTTATTATTTTAATGAGAGTGGCCCCTAATAGAAGCCACCCATAACTTATTTTAAAAAAAAAAAAAGCATAACCAATTTAACCAAAAAGATGGTATCAGAAATCAGTTGACAGATAAGGATTTCACACTTGCAGTTGCTGAGCTCCTTGTCTCAATGCACTCTCAAAAACAAACATAAATAAAAGAACAAAGGTGGTAACTGCATCATGCTTCTTCACAATGAAGGGCACAAACACAAGCCGGATCAAGCAGATATAGGCAGACTTCCAATTCAATGAATGAAAGTAATTTCTCAAACGTTCAGGCAGAATCATTACCTCAACAATCATGTAATGAAATTTTATGCCCTAAGGCTTCTCCGAATCCGCCTATTCCAACCAGCAATTGGTCACAAGTTCAATTCTTACCACAGCTTAGAAATTGGATTCAATCAAAACGATAGCTTGTATTTTTCTTGAGAGGAATTGCAGCCATAGATCATATCAATATGTATTTATCTAATCAGACTTGGTGTACAACCCTACCCGGATTCCAACCTTGGAACTTCGATTTGTAAGCCCACTGGATTTGTACATCATTCTCTAGATTCTAAACAAGGTAAGGCATTCCACAGAGAAAGAAAAGTAAACTTGAACTCAATAGAAACATGTGAATACCTGTGACCGGATGTAGTTGATGAGCTTGAAAGAGCCATAGAAGTCGAGAGCAAGAGATTTTCTGAGGGCAGAGAAATCAAAGGCGTGATCTTTGGAACAATGTTGGAAGACGGCATCTGCCGAAGGGAAGGGAGTATTGCAGAAGAGACAAAGGTTCTTAGCAGAGTCGTCATCGTCCACCCAATCGTCCCATGTGTCACCTTCACCTGCAACATTGTCCAAATCGTTATCTTCTTCTTCGTTATCGTAATCGTGAAATCTAGGGTCCTTCTCAGCTCGTGCCGCTGCCGCCATGATCAACTAAACCCTTAAAATCCTAAACCCTGCTGCTGCCTTCACACTCCAATTCTTCCACTATGCTTTCTTTCTCTCACAGGTGTTCCGAGGACTAGTCTATCTGCTGCAATAATTCCTAAATAGGGATTAAACGTGAAGGCACCATTCTTTACACATCAAATTCTAACCCCCCTACATATATCTATATATATCATGCTATGGAGCTAGTAGCAGAAATGGTATAGTTGACTGTCCAGGACTTAAACCCTTAATCACTTTATAACTACCCTTCACTCATACTCTATCAGTCGTTATCATACAAGTTATAAATAAGGGTTTTACATCTACATAAAGATTATTATCGATAATCACTTTATAACTACCCTTCACTCATAGAGTTATAATACAAGTTATAAATAAGGGTTTTACATCTACATAGAGATTATTATCATTAAGGATGAGTTTGATAATGAATACAATTTATAAATAAGGGTTTTACATCATCTACATAAAGATAAAGATTATTATCGATAATCACTTTATAACTACCCTTCCCTCATACTTTATAACTACCCTTCACTCATAGAGTTATAATACAAGTTATAAATAAGGGTTTTACATCTACATAGAGATTATTATCATTAAGGATGAGTTTGATAATGAATACAATTTATAAATAAGGGTTTTACATCATCTACATAAAGATAAAGATTATTATCGATAATCACTTTATAACTACCCTTCCCTCATACTCTATCGGTCCTTATCATACAAGGTTATAAATAAGGGTTTTACATCTACATAGAGATTATTATATTAAGGAGGAGTTTGATAATGAATACTAGCTTAGATATATAAAATATATCTATATCTATACTAGCTTATATATAAAATAAATATATCTATAAACACCAAGAGTTAGGCGCGCGTAATTATTATATTAAAATATTTTTGATAACATTTTTAAAAATATATTTATAAATGTATTGATAAATAGAACATGCCAAAAATATTTTTGGCAGCAATAGAACCCTGTTCGCCTGGCACTGTGTGTTGCTCCTGCAAAAACTTAGGGTTTCAGAGATGCGGAGAGAAGAGTTTGAGGAGAGAAGCAAATAATATTAGAAAGTTTGGGCAAGTTTAAATAGTTTAAATATTTTAAATCCACCGTAACCCTTAATGTTGGCGGATAGTTTTCTTAATGTCGGCGCGTCTATCAACGTAATATTAATATTAATATTAATAGTGCGTCTATCAACGTAACATATTAATAAAATATTAATATTGTTTACAGCGCGTCTATCAACGTAACAAGTTATAAACAAGGGTTTTGCATCTACATAAATATTATTATCGATAATCACTTTATAACTACCCTTCACTCATACTCTATCAGTCGTTATCATACAAGTTATAAATAAGGGTTTTACGTCTACATAGAGATTATTATCATTAAGGAGGAGTTCGATAATGAATACAAGTTATAAATAAGGCTTTTACATTTACATAAATATTATTATCAGTTTGATAACGAGTACAATGAACATTTATTACCAGGGTAGAAGTAAAAGAAAAGAATCCAAATTTTAAGAAATCAATTTTTTTATTTAAAGGATTTTTTTCCCGAATGAAATAAGTTATTTTATATAAAAAATATAATTTAATCATACAAAAAGTGGTGGATACGCACATCTCAGTAGGTCTCAAAAAATCACACTAACCGCATATAGTTAGAAGAAACCAAATAGCAAATATAAAGATTTTAGCTGGCTAACACAAAAAAGAGGGAATTAAAATCATCCTCTTAGCCAAAAATCAAAGAAAAGCATGCATATGCAGAACAGAAATTATTTTCAGACATTGGGAGGAACAAAATTGTCAACATTGTCATCATAACACCAAGAAGAGGCGACAAAAGGAACATCCCAGCCATTATCATCAGTGTCAGTACCACCCATATCAACAACGTCATTAACCTCTTATGCATTTATATCCTGGGGGTGGGGGGTTTGGCCATCACCATGCCAGCCCAGAGCATTAACTGGCGCCACCACGACCGCATCTCCCCAACCCGCAACTTGGTGTGAAGGTTCTGACGAACATCCCATCCACTCACCAACCACGAATTACCAACACCATCAAAGTAACGGTGTTTGGTCACCGACGAAGGTTGAGACCAGTGTCTCCCCGCCTGCAGCAATGTCCTGCGTCCTCGATGAGATCGATAATGAGAGCCAACACGGCGTTGTGACATCAAATCTGGGGGGACCCGATTGATAGTGCACGGCACATTGGCCCAATCGTCCAAGAGAGTCCTCAGGTACTGAATTTCAATATGAATTTTTTCTACTTGAACCTGTATTTGAAGCCAAGAGTTAAAAAATACAGCATACTTATCAGCTAAAGAAAAGGAATCAAAAGTTGTGTCGCTGGAAAAAGCTATATTTTTTCTGGTCTTCCATAAGTGAAAAGAATATTGACTCTAAAATTATTTCAAACAAGCACAAGAGGAATAGAAAAATCAGGAGCATCGCCTAGCAGGGAATGGTGCCAAGAAAAAGAAGTGGCCATATAAGGTCCAAAAAAAGATTCCAACCACTTCCAAGCCATTTGAGCTTTATGGCACGACCAGAAAACATGAGTGCAATCTTCAGGTTCATTACAAAAGTAGCATTTGGGATTAGCCACGCCCAAGTATTTCAGTCGTTGCCCCACAAGCAAACCTTGAAAAAGCATACTCCAAGCAAGAAAAGCCAGCTTTGGCTCAAGATAAGAAGTCCAAACCATGTTAAAACGTAATTTCGCTCATTCAACTTACCCACCATGGGCAAGTGTGGAGAAAGCCAGGAATATCCCAAATGGGCCTTGTACTGAATTAACAGGATGTTCTTCGGCCAGGTCCAGTCCGACCACCAAGGTTTTTGGAAATGCCTGATAATTTTCAACCAAAAAGAGAAGGGAATGCTATCTAACACAGTATCATATGTGGTCTTATCTTCTGGTTTTAAATTATGAAGCCATTTGAAAACCTCCCAAGGAATCCAATCTTTGGTATGAGAAGAGAAGAAATAAAAAATGGTAGCAATTCCCTTCTTGAAAAACCGTTGAGCATGAATCCATTGAAATGAGGTCAAAGGGGAGCCTTGGTAAGTAATGACAGACGACCACCACACATTAAGAGAGGCTATGGAAGCCCCTTTTTTTCGCCCATCACCAGACCAACAAAGCCAAGGTTTAAGAGCCTCCCAAGCTCACCAAATGCTCTGTATGACAAAGGAGCCTCGAATTTTAATAAACACAGGAGTTGTAACAATAGAGGGGAGAGACATCCCTTGCCAAACTTTCTTACCCAAAGGATTTTTGTTAAGATGAAAATTTAATTTTAATATTAAAATTTTGAAAAATATTGAATTTAAGGATAAAGAAGAAGAGAGAGAATTGAAAAAACAAGGATAATAAAAAATAAGGTAAATGCACGTTTTAAAAGTATAAAGTTCATGTTACAAGTTAAAAAAAAAAATTAAGTAATACTTCTTATACATATTCGTCGTGGAGATTGAACCCGGGTCACATCATCGATAATGTAAGTGGCATCCTTGAAAGTAGACCACACTCACGCAGATAAGTTAAAAATTTTGGGATACACTAATATAACAAGAAGAAATAAGTCAGCCTAAGAAAGTAAGGATAATATAGAATGAAAGTAAATGAAAATAGATAAAACAAGGAAGCTTGCATTTTTAATTAAAAGTTTCAAAATAAATAGAAAAATGACTTTTAAGAGTGTTGGAGATATTACATTTTTTGGTAAAAGTTAAAGTATTTTCGTGGTACATTTATATATTTGTAAATATTATATTAGAAAGTGATTCATTAGATTAAGGAGTGTGATTTATATTTCCTCTAAAGTATGTGTCAATGTGTGAGAAGAGTCCAAGTGTCATATAATAAAGTGTGCAAAGTGTGAGAATGTGCAATGTGTCATGTAAGTAAGTCAAGAGTCATATTTGCAGGTGTTAAATATGCAAGTGAAGAGTCACGTGATATGTGACAAGATGTAAAGTCAAGAGTTATGAGAGTTTTATCATATGTGAGGAATAGAATACGATACATCTCCCAAATGTGTGAGGAGAGCAATAGTCAAGTATTTAAGAGTCATCTTCAAGGTTATATTATGGAGACAAAGCTCAATGCATTCTGAACAAAGTAATACAATTTGATCTCATGTAACTCGAACTTGTTCTATGAATAATATTTGAGTGATTTCTTATTATGAAATATTGTTGTTATTCTATGAATGATATTCATTAATATTGGCTAGAAAGATGTATGTTTGAATATTGTGATTTATATTAGATCCTAAGAAAGTGGACCTATGATTTAATTTGGCTAAAAAGTCATCAGTGGTGTCAGAGCTGCACTCTGGCTATTTGATATTGCGGAGGAAGAAGTGAGAAGGGTTGATTGCACCTTGAGGAAGTTTGAGAGAAGAAGAGCAAGGAGAGATAGTATTAGAGATTATTGATCGGTTGATTGCACCCAAAAATTATTGGGAAGTTCGACATAAGATGAAGGTGAATATTAGGCAGCTAAGATTACAAGTTGGAGGACAAAGTTTGCTAGAATAATCGGGTTGATGGGCACCTTGAGGTCGCTAAAGTCAAAAGATAGAAGAGACATTTGCGGAATTTAACCTATGAAGCCATAAGGAGACTGAAGAAGCAGACATTGTGTGAAATATAGAGAAGTTTAATACTAGTAATGAGGAAAGAGACTAGAAGAATAACGCCAATTATTGTTTGGATAAGCGAAGTCTAAGCTAAAGGAAATAATGTTGAAGCTTGAGTATGAAGAACTTAGTGATAGAAGCTAGAGAAATTATATATTGCACAACGCAAACTATGAGAAGTTCTAACCATGAGAAGAAGCATAATTGTCAAGGTGAAAAGTGAAGCACCTAGAGTAGTTGAAGAGAAGAGCTAGAATAAGTCGTTGCTTGTTTGAAAGAAGCAGGACACTTAGTAATGAAGAGTCAGTAAAGTTGATAAAGAGAATTTGTGTTCAAATACACAAAGTGCCTGAGATAAAAGGCATACTTGAAGTTGAACCATACGTGCTTGAGTAAGGAAACTGCTTGAGCAAAGCATGAATTGGATTTGGAAGAGGAAGCATAATGGTTGACTAGACACCCCTATGAAAAACTAGTAAAGTTTGTGAGCACAAAGATTCCAAAGGAGAAGCAGAGAAGCACATATGCGAGAGTGATAATGCCTTTGGAAACCTTGAGATTTCATAATGTCCTAAGGCTGAACTGTATGAGAGATGTGGTGCAAAGAATAGGTGGCAAATAAGTGACATGGAACGAAGAAGATATTGCATAAGGATGCAACGCAAATTGAGATAAATCTGATTGCATATTAAATAGTTGAGCACTTGATTTATTTTTGGAGATATAAGGTTGGAAGCATTTGATTTTATAAAGTTTGACTTTGAAGAAAATAATAAATTGATGAATAGGAGTTATAAGGGAACAAATTAAATTTGAATTGAAATTAAAACTGATTGAAAGATAATTTTTATTTAAATTGGGAGATATAAGTAGAGATTAAAGATTGAAATAAAAAAATTAAATTTGGGAGATATAAGGAAAATTGAAATTGAAATTTGAATTTGATTAATGAATTTGAAAATTGATTGATTTGAAAGAAATTGTGGGAGTTATAATATGTTGATAAATTTGAAATTTGAATTATTGAATGAGTTCCATTATTGCAAATAGTAAATTTTTCCTTTTTGAATCACAAATTTGAAAGGACCAAACTTTGCATCATGGAAAAATAAAATTAAATAAATTTTCATTTGAGAAACTTTGGGACATAGCGAATGGAACAAAAAACATGAAGATGAAATAGGAAAACAAAATTTGTAGAAAGTGATGCAAAATCCCTTATGTTAATCACATTTGGGATAATAGATGAATTTCAGCCATACATAAGTGAAATAGAGACTTCAAAAGTTACTTGGAAAAAATGTTCAAAATATTTGAAGGGAAGAACAAAGCAACTATCTTGCATTTGCAGTCACAATTGTATTCATTAAAGGTTAATAGTGGAGAAAGTATATAACTCTTTCTTCGAAGGATAGCAGAATTAAAGGCTAAGTTATTAACTTTGGGAGAGAAAGTAGAAGACAAGCTTCTTGTCCAAGTTACATTAAGAGCACTTTCAGAGACATTCAAATATTTAGTCACTTCACTTCAAGTGCTAAATGAGACAATAACCTTTGATGAATTAGTTAATGTTATTCAAGAATATAAAGTGGAGTATTTAGTCAAAGATGAGATGACTAATAATGTTTTTATATAAAAAAGATGTATCAAGAAATATTGCAGCATCATCAAAATATTAGCCTAAATGAAGAAAGAGATATTGTCACATATGCAATAAAAAAGGTCATACTACAAATATTTGTAGATATATAATTCCTTGAATCAAAGAAATCAAATGAATGGACTTTTTCAAAGGTTTTAGCCAAGATAATATCAGCCTTAGTATCAACATGTGCAACAACAACAATCAAAATAAGACCATCAAAAAGGAAATTTAGTTCAAGAAATTCAAGAGGTTCAAGAGATAGAAGTTGAAGAAGAAAATGAAATAAGAGCTCTTATAGTAAGGATTATAGACGTTGAAAATAAAGACCAAGTTGAAGATTACTATGAAAATGAAAATCATCCAAAAATTCCTAAAGGCATTGATGTTTCAAATGATGAAATAAAAGTAGTTGAAAATAAGACAACAAAAATAGATGAAAGGCACAAATTAAAATCAAGATCATTCTAGAATTACAAAATTTGTGAGAAAACCAAACCAAAAATAAATCACAAAAAGAAAATTGAAGTACGTTATGGGTGGATCAACAAATCAAGATGGAACATGATTATGGACATGTTATAATGTTTTTATGGACTCAAAGAAAATCTAATTAATACTACAAGAAACAAGTTAGTAGATCAACGTCAAAACTTCAAGCAGTGTCATATCCTAAACCAATGGACAAAGACCATAATCAAAGATTGAAGACTAAAGGTCTTCAAACCAAATAATGTAATACATGGGGGCATTGGATATATTATATTATTTAGTAAATGTTAACATACGTCCATGGTACATTTTTATTTTTGTAAATATTAAATGAGAGTGTGATTTATTTCTTCTCTAAAGTATGTGTCAATGTGTGAGAGTCCAAGTGTCATGTAATAAAGTGTGCAAGTGTGCAAAGTGTGATAATGTGCAGTGTGTTGTATAAGTAAGTCAAGAGTCATATGTATTGTAATATCCCCAATTAAAATTTACAAACCCTAGATGAAAATATTATAACTTTTCTCCAATAAAATTCTATACCATGCAAATAAAAATTAGATCTGAAAATATGTGCAAAAAGTTTAACACAAGAAACCCCAAAGTGGCAAATGTGGCCACACAAATTTATTAAAAATATTCTGCAAGTTGCAATGGATAGATGAGCCCAAATACATCTCAAATTCACCATAAAATTGCATAAAAGAGAAGCCTTGGGTTGGGCATCCTCTAGGAGGTAGGACACATAATAGACTCCACAAAAATCCCTCCAAAGACCACAAAAAATTACCCAAAGTTGGGCGACCCTCCTCTAGGGTAAATCTTATATGAAAACACACTAAATATGGCCTCCCAAATTGGGCGACCCACTCCAATCATAGTTGCACACAGAAAACATTGAAATCTAAAGCACAAATTTTGAATCCTAAAGTAGATCCACCAATCTCCAATCAAGAGCAAGGGTACATCACCTTGTATACAAGATTGGCTTCTCCTGAAGACTAGGGCACATCACCTAAATTTGTAGAAGATGAGTAAGGGTTCAGCCCTCAACTCTCATACAATATCACAAATACCAAATAACCTCCTCAAATGGGGTGCACCTCTCCCTTATATAACATGAGCTTATAATTATTCATTAAGGGGGCCCACTTTATTACTAACTTATTAAACAAGTTTAAAACATAAAATAACTCCTACTAATACATAAAAAGTGCATCCCACTTTTCCTAGTCTAATTTTACATTACATAACATAAGGATGAGTGGGGTCCACAAGACACACAAATAAGGGGACATTACAAGTCCGCCCCTCCCAAATTGCTTGTCCTCAAGCAATGCAAACTAAATCTGGTAATCCCTTCCACTGAATCAGGTATTTGGCAATAGCTTTTTTCATCACTTTCTTCTTATGGATCTCTAAAATAAGATCTGATACCAACTGAATCTCATTCCTGCCCAATATAGATGGTATATCAGCATTAAATCACTCTTTATTGTTCTAGAAAATAACTTCTCCTTCAATATATTTTAGAGGTTATTGCATGTCAACTTCTTTTGCCACCTGATCAAAGCCTAAAATGTAGACGTAACAATTAATTTTTATCCCATAGAAAATATTATCTTAGTTGGAAATCAAAGCCTAAAATGTAGACGTAACAATTAATTTTTATCCCATAGAAAATATTATCTTAGTTGGAAAGAATGCTCTCACTCCAATATCACTTGGGCCATAAGTGAGTGTCTAATACACCTTCATCACTCCTCATGCTAGCTTCAATATGAAAAGATGTCAAGCCTACAGATCCAAGTATGTTTGGTTTAAATATGAAACCATCATTCAAAATTCGAAGCAAAATATTGAAGACAACTGCTACATAAGGTTGTTTTGAAAACAGAGAGAACAAAATATGATAATGACTGATATAACTCTAGGGGACTTCGATAACTATCTGATTTGTTGTGTACAAATGAATTAGACATCCATAGGACACTGCTATTCACTATATATCTTCCAGTAATGACCATTGAATGACCCTGTTTGGGTGATTGTCTCTTGTCCATGTCAATCTCATTCATGGTAGGATTCTTTGAGCCACCAATCACTCTAAGAACTTCATATATCTACATATTGACCACAACATAATCTCCACTTAAAGGGATATCCATGGATGCAATACTTTCAAAATTTCTTGTTTTAGAATGGCATTTTCCATTAGGATTCCGATTTTGAATGTTTAGCTTTCTTAAGCTTCTAGATACTTTTGTTATGTCTGATGATGTTCGACTACGCTCCAGACTTTGAGGATTTAAATTAGGTACAACTCTCACATGTTCTTCAGAATATTTTTTAGAATGATGAAAGTCATTCATGACTTCTAGGGACCCTTCAAAATTGCCACCTTGAGAACCACAACTGCTTCCACTACTTGATACTTGTAAATGACCTAAATTCATGTTTTCTTGTATACAACCATCTTTCAACCAATCCATTTGGAAAGCTGAAATAACTGAATAGATGCTTGACATAGGGTTTCTTTCTTGTTGCATGCTTTTGAAGTTATTATGAGGCTTGAATACTAGCATCAAATATGTCTTCCTTGCTTCAAGAATACGAGTAGGGATGTTTTCAATATCTATTTCCCCACCAAGGTGAACTACATCATAGCTTTCCTCTTTTGTAGTCTTGGACATCATAGCATGAAAACATATCTCAACAACTTCTGCTTTATCCACCTGTTCATCGTTTGCATTCAAAGTGAAAGGTGCAAAGTTTTCCAAGTATGATCAATCTTCATCACTCATTCCTAAGGAAGAACATCTTCCCCAATTTTCACTATTTGAGCTCGAATATGAGAAGCATTCATCATTTGGTCTATTTCCTTTACCTTGTCATGAATATGACTTAACCTCATCTCTCCCTAGGTCAATGACATCATTATTTTGCTCTAAATTTCCTTTTGGTACAATGATTTTTTCAAATTTAGAGGAAGACTTTGACATCTGAAGTGCTTTTTTTGGTAAAGGTATGTTGGAGTCATTGGATGTGCAGGGAGCTAAAGAAAAGCTAGTTGTACTAGGTTCTATCATACGGAGGTCTGTAATAATCTCATACAACAAAGTCTGATCCACTACATTTCGAAGCTGTAAAGCTCCAAGTTTGAAATATTTATTAGCTGCAAGAATGATTGTAGCTGACAATTATGGAGGACGAAGGACATTATAGAAGAAAATAAAAATAGAATCTTAGTAAAAATGAGGTCATGCAAAGTTATGATTACCCTCAAATTTGATAATATTCTTGTCCCCCGCATATGATTTGAAAATAATGTCAGAATGGTGTGGTTGGATGAATGCGTACTCTATTGCATGTCCAAACAGTGCTGGAATGAAGGTTTTCAAAGCTATCTGATTGACGTTTAGATTCATAGTATCAAAACTAGCTCTCTTTTGGATAACCCATCACATATATTGGACAACTACCTTCACCGTAAACTTGGGAAGACAAATTTTATAGACATCCACCCTCTCCATCATGAGATCAAATAAATTAGAGAAAGGGTTATCCAATATCATTCCAATAATTAATGGGTCTTTTGCTCCATATAGAAGGCTTGTGACAACTCCCATTGATCTTCCTCAAATTCCAATACAAGAAATATTTTTCATATCATGCAGGTATGAAACAATTGATTTAAGATCATATTTCTCATGCCATCCGAGACTCACATATTCACCATCCCATAGACCTGAGCCAGAGAAATCAAGAGTGAACACAATTATGTTTGAAGGTAGAAGGATCATTATTGCCTCATTTGTATCTTCTCGACAGCCACTCTTTCCATGGCAGTAAATAACACAAGAAAGTGGTGTGTCTTCTAAAAAAGGGTATGGAATATAGTAACTACATTGCAATACATGGCCACAACTATTTCTTATCTCCAAATCTTCTATGTAGTACTTCCACCTTGCGAGAGTAAATTCCTCCTCCCAAAAGTATTGATCTAAAGTGTACTCAACCACTTGTTGGAATCGCCATTCAAGAGCAGTATCCTTCTCAATACAACATAGCCCTCTTCTTCCAAGCATAGGATTCAAAAAGTTGCTTGCGTCCATAGCTCCAATCATAGCACCTGCTCTAGCAACTGTATGAATTTTATCAATAAAGAGAATGGTCTACCATTTTTTTTTGTCGTCTCTTTCAGAATAGCTTTCAGTCTAAATTATTCACAAATTTTGACTCTAGCTGTCTCTGCCTCATGACTACACATCACACCTGGATCCCATATTTCTCTTATGTTACTAGCATTAGGAGGTACATTATTTAATTCAAAAAATGGATTGTCAAAAGATAGTTCAACATCCATCTTAGACAGTGGGTTATCAACAAACAAAAAATTATTTTCATCTTCTAGCTTCAACTCCTCCATTATACTTTTAATATTTTACAAATCAAAAATAGAAATAGTTTGTTCATTTTGATTTCTAGGTGTCTTTTGGATCAGATTGTCAGAAAATATCTTAGCATCATCAAACATAGACAGGGTATACACCTCTTTTTCAATGTTAACTAACAATTGTTTCTTCCAATCCTCATGAATATCAAGACTATACCCATTCAATGAACCGCTGTTATAATGCATATCAAAACCAAAAATAAGTTCATACCTTTTAGTAATGTCTTCATGGTTGTCCCAAGACTCAAGGACCTCTTCTTAAAAATATGTATTGTTATACCCTAGATCAAAATAAGCTACATTACACTCTTCAATTTTGTTCACTGAAGTTAGGGTAGATTCATGCTCAGCCCATGAATCATCCCATGACTGCAACTCCTCATCTATTGTTGTTTTATCAATGTCTACATCAAGGTACTTTATGATATCATAATCATTGAACACTTCTCCAATAATAGATGCACAAGATAAATTAATTTCATCTTCTAGATCTGCAACAATGTTAATTTCATTGGAAAAATCTCCTTCCAACATCCTTTTGATGTTTTCCAATTTTGATGCATTTTCTATAACATCAATTTCTTCATTAAATTTAGGAGTTGGAGATCCCCTGTTATCAAAAATCTCACTATCTTACATGGATGAAGACACGTGCATTATGGTAGATTCATTTTTGCATACCTCTTGAGACAAGGCATCTTCTTCCAAATCTAAAATTGATGAAACTTTCACTTCAGGATCTGATTTTTCTTGCTTCTCTCCAAGAACATCATCATTAATGGCAGATATATGAGTCTTGATTTTCCTCTCAAATTTCTTGCCCAATGATAATCTAATCTCTCACACCCATGATATCTTGTAATCCCATAAGATGTGGGTTTTTGTGGCTGAGGGTTTCCACCTTGACCTAGCTTGACATCCAACTTAGTCAACACATCAAGCATTGCATCCAATATTTTCTCATTAATCTTCATGGTAGTTGATTTATTTGAGTTCCTCCTTATGTAATAGTTATGCCCTAGCTACATAAAAAATCCTCATAGGTTGGCAGGAAACCAACTCTAATACCACTGTAATATCCCCAATTAAAATTTACAAACCCTAACTGAAAATATTATAACTTTTCTCCAATAAGATTTTGTACCATGCAAATAAAAGTTAGATCTAAAAATATGTGCAGAATATTTGACACAAGAAACCCCAAAGTGGTAAATGTGGCCACACAAATTTATTAAAAATATTCTGCAAGTTGCAATTGATAGATCGACCCAAATACATCTCAAATTCACCATAAATTTGCATAAAACAGAAGCTCTAGGTTGGACGTGCTCCTCTAGGAGGTAGGGCATACAATAGACTCCACAAAAATCCCTCCAAACACCATAGAAAATTACCCAAAGCTGGGCAACCCTCCTATAGGGTAAATATGATTTGAAAACACACTAAATATGGCCTTCAAAATTGGGTGACCCACTCCAAGCACAACTGCACACAAAAAAAATTGAAATCTAAAGCACAAATTGTGAATCCTAAGGTAAATCCACCAATATCCAATAAATATCAAGGGCACATCACCTTGTCTACAAGATTGGATTCTCCTGAAGACTAGGGTACATCACCTAAATTTATAGAAGATGAGTAAGGGTTCAATCATCAACTCTCATACAATATCACAAATACCAAATAACCTCTTCAAATGGGGTGCACCTCTCCCTTGTATAACATGAGATTCTAATTCCTAACCCAACTAATTTGGTCCTCAAGCACTATGTCATTACGACTTCGGAAAACATCATGCAGCAGATGAAGGGGCTCCTCGATGCGTTTACTTTTGTGTTCTTCAATGAAGGGTACCAGGGCTGAAATACTATGGAGGCCAATCCAGAGGTGGACACGCATGAGGAGGACAAGGATGACGAGCAGGACAAGGATGATGACAAAGAGGTCTAGCTTCCTACTATTGGATGCCTTGCATAGAAGCATTTTTGTAGTATGGTACCTAATGTTGGATGCCCTACGCAAAGGCTTTTTTTGTAGTATGGGTATTAGGGTTGCTATTTTGTTGGCTATCCCACTACAATTAGGGGTGTTTTTTGGTTGTTGTCACCATGGTGGTTGTTTTGTTGTCTATCTAGTTCATGTAAGTGTTGTTTTAGTGTCTCAATGATTTTCAATTAGTTGTTCTGATGTATGGACGTTGGTCTAAGGAGGTTAGTAGGTTTAGAGGACTGAGGGTCCTCAAGATTTCTAGGATTTTGTGCCTCAGTGTTAAGCTATTTTTTGTAGATAGGTTTTGGGTTAACCTGTAAAACTCGTACGCAATGGAATCCTTAAATTAACAAAAAAAAAACATGAGCTTCTAATTCTTCATTAAGTGGGGCCCACTTTATTACTAACTTATGACACAAGTTTAAAACATAAAATAACTCCTACTAATACATAAAAAGTGCGTCCCACTTTTCCTAGTCTAATTTTACATTACATAACATAAGGATGAGTGGGGTCCACAAGACACACAAAAAAGGGGATATTACATGTATAGGTGTCAAATATGAAAGTGAAGAGTCGCATGATATGTGGCAAGATGTAAAATCAAGTCATAAGAATTTTGTCATATGTGAGGAATAAGAAAAGATGCATCTCCCAAATATGTGATGAGAGCAATAGTTAAGTATTTAAGAGTCATATTCTAAGGTTAAATTATGGAGATAAAGCTCCATGCATCGAGAATAGAGAAATACAATTTGATCTCATGTAAGTCAAACTTGTTCTATGAATTAGTTGAGTGATTTATTATTATGAAATATTGTTGTTATTCTATGAATGATATTCAATGATATTGGTCACATAGTCATGCTTGAATATTGTAATTTATATTAGATCCTAAGAAAGTGGACCTGTGATTTAATCTAGCTAAAAAGCCATCAAAGAGTAGTTGAATTTGATATATTAGAATAGTATAGGCTATCCTTGGAGGAGAGAACCTAGGTTAGAGCCCATAGTAGAAGGAAGAGATAGAATTTATCTTATGAAAACATGTGAGCATGATGGGTCCAAGACACAAAATATAGAAGAATGTAGGAAGATTGAAATATGGAATGAAATAATAGGAAATAGCAAGGAATACAGGGTAATAATAGTTTTTATAAATATAACAGAGAACAAAAATATTCAATTGGAGAAAGAAGACCCAAACAAACAATATATTTAGATAAAAACAATGGAAAAATAAAAAAATTATTAAAATCGTAGCTTGTTATTTTGCTCCATAGACATCAAAAGCCTACAAAAAACATGGGATGGATTGTGATGATCCATATGTAGCTTTAAATAAGAGCATGTCTTTGTACTTTCAACTTGGAGAGATACTTCTAATCAAGGATTTCAATGCAACGACAACAAGTGAACATATTAACATGTTAAGCAGCAAGGAGGATCTAGATAAAAATCCATTATAACTAGCAAAAGAGGAAAATCAACAATGCACAAGACAATTAAAAGGTAAAAGACTTGTTAATTATTTTGGTGAAGAAGTATTGAATTTATTTGTTATATATGGACTTATTATCGATAATTGTACAAGTATAAATACTTATTAATCATTTTGGTGAAAATTTGTTAAACTTGTTTGTTATATATGGACTTATTATCTATAATTGTATAAGTTTGTGGAAGAAATATATAAAGTATACATGTAAAACTTACAATGGAGCAAGCATTATTGACTATGTCATTTGGTCATAAAGCCTAATAGAGAATATAATGGAAGTAGATATTGAAGACTCCCTTAAAAAATTAAAATAAGATCATAGCTCAATGTGTATAAAATTGTTATGGTAGGAAAGCAATCAACAAATAAAAAATTGTAACCTAATCAATAAGCTTCAGTAGAGGGAAATGACTTCATGACCCAATAGAACTATTAAATCTTCAAGGAAGCAATAAAAACAAATAATGCAAAAGGAGGATACTAGTAATCTAACCTCATTAGTTAATGCCTATAGTGTTGATGTAAGCCTAAATACACTCTTGAAGTAATCCAACCTAAAGGTATGTGTAGTATAATATTTATGTAAGCCTATGAGCATGATTTGGTGAATTCAACCCTAGTTGTATTGGTTAAGCCACTACTATGGTTGACCTTGTTAGGTTGTAAATAACCTTAAGCTATTATGTTATGTCAACTTTGGATTAACATAGAATGTAATTATTATTAGGGATTAAATATCTCCTATAAATATCCCAACCATCGATCTATTGTATCGATGGATGTGTGATATTATGGGATGCCTACAAATGCCCACCTCTTTATTTTGCATGTCAATATATTTTTTCATTTTTGCTCTTTTCATCTTATTTTGGTGAATTCTATGCTTTAGAATATTTTTGGAAAATATTGTGAAATCTAACATGGTATCAAAGTAGGCAAGAAGTAGTCTCACTTAAGAACAATTTTTTTTTTTTGTATTAAGGAGCAAAAGAAATGAGGAAAATATTCCCTTTGTGTTTTGTAGGTAAAATACACAATTTATGAATTCAAAATTCAAAATTTTGATGCTCTTGTTCCAAATCCTTGCATGTCAAATTCTCATTTTTCATACCCTCTATTTTGTAATTATTGTAGAGTAGGGCATATGCACATGTTTTTACCTTTATCAAGAAGGAACTTCTTTTTACTTTTGTCCAAATCAATGGTATATTTTGGTTAGTTCAAATGACTTGAGAATGTCAGAGCATAAGTTTAATTCTCTTAGGTGCTAATTTTTATTGCCCTTATTTTCTTAGATGATGCCTTCGAGGACAAAGTCATAAAATTATCTCACACCCAACCATGCATGCCTTATTTTTATTGGATGGAGTACAAAGTATTGTACGTAAGATGTCAAAGGTTCAATTTATGTGAATCTTTTCACATTGACAAATATTTTTTTCTTCAAGGAGGAAACAAATTCATTCATCTTTTCAAACAAAAAGTTGTTTTCTTACCTTCATGTCCAAACTTGTAATAATGATAATGAATTATTTTCATTCATTGGAGGTTCAAGTTTGAAACTCAATAACTTTTTTTATTGTGTAATTCATCTCTTAATTCAAACGAACAAGAACAATGTTTGACCTAGCAAGAGTGCACGATGTAATGGTTGAAGTTATGAACTTTTATTGTTGAGGTTATGGGTTTGAATCCCAATGACATTTTTCATAGTAGTCCATAGGGTTTGAGATTATTTCTTGTTGAGTTGGGTGTCCTTTGGAATTATGGGCACTATTCAAATATTCAAGACACCCTTTCTCATTTATTATCAACATTTGGTGGCTAAGTGGTGGCACTGTCCTTTTCAAATTCATAAGTTCAAGGTTCAAATCTCTTAACTAACCTTCTTGGTGTTTCTACAATTTTTTTTTGAGTATATTCTATAAGTTCAGGTTTTTCTTATAAAGGCATCATCAACTTCATCTTAGTTGGGCTTAATGTTGTCATGGTTAGTGTAGTGCATTTTAATTTGTTTCCAAGCTTGTCATCATGGATTCAAGAATTATTTTTTATCCTCATGATCAATGACATATATCAAGAGATCCTTTTTAAGTATCCATCAAAATTGGAAGCTTGTGTGGACAATGGGAAGAGGTTTAGTATCTCATCCAAAATATCCTAGGTTCAACTCTTAATGATAATCATTTTTTTGGTGCACTTACTTTTGTTATCCCTTGGCTAAGCCATGGTGTTCTTTTTCCTAGCTCAATGACTAGGCATATTAACCAACATAGTGTGTTGGAGAATCTATGATTATGAGGATAATTGTTCAAATATTGCAACCAATTTTTCTCCTTTGAAGATTCCATATTTAAGATGTAGGAGTTTGAGACACAACCTTATCCTCAAGGAGCAAGGTGGCTCTCCAATTGCCATTTGAGTTGCTCCACTAATTTCCTAGCTCGATTACTAGGCATATTAACCAACATAGTGTGTTGGAGACTCTATGATTATGAGGATAATTTTTCAAATCTTACAACCAATTTTTCTCCTTTGAATATTTCATATTTAAGATGTAGGAGTTTGAGACACAAAATTATCCTCAAGGAGCAAGGTGGCTCTCCAATTTCCAGTTGGGTTGCTCCACTGATCAACATAAGAGGTATGGAGGATTCGAAATACATTGATTCAAATCTCACTGACATTACCAACACGTCATAGGCCATACCTACAAAGGCTATCTATTTTGTTATTATAGTAGATATTATATGATGGATGGCATGATAGAGGCTAAAGTATATTTCTTAGGAATCATATGGTTTGGGCCCCATCAACACCCATTCTTTTTATGGGAATAGTATATTCCTCTCCAAATAAGAGTGTAGTTTTTAATTCTAGTTGAATATATAGATTTGTTGGTTGGAAGGCCTTCTTTAAGGCATCTTGTTATTTAAAGTCTCAAGTTCAACTCATAGGTAGGAAATATTTTGTTGAAGGAATCTCCTTTTGGTTGGAGTCTTTTCAATCACATTCAAGTTCATGCGACTAGGGTACACTATTTATGCTAGCATGGTTCTTTAGAAGCTTAGCTAACTTAGCAAGTATATAACATTTACCTTTGGATCAACCAGGGTTCAAATCCCATTCATTTTTATTTGATAGCTATGATGGCATGGAAATCAATGTTGTTTTGGTAGCAAACATGGATCTAGCTGGATTACACATTGTTTTTAGCCAACTAAACCATGATAGATGGCATCAAAAATTTTGACCTAATTGGATAGTGGGAGATAGGTGTGACAATAGTCTTCCTATCAACATGTAACAAGTGGTAGTTTCTAGTTTACTATTCTTCTAAGGTTTAAAGGGATTAATTTTTATTATGTTTATTGCTAATTGACATAAATTTCCAAGAGCCATAACTTTTACATATAAAATCATTTCAGGCTTAATTTTTTTCAAATCACATAATTTTTCAAAAACGACATATTGGTGACATTACTGTAAGGACTTGTTAGAGTGAAATGGTATATTTTTTGGTTGCAAGGAGCATACAGTTAATGGTCAACATAAGGTACATGTGTCAGGTCCCCATATTAATGATATTATGTAATGTTTTATAATATTTTGTGGCACTAGAGGCACCTAGACAAGTGACACCATTTAATGACGTTATAAAGAATGCGATTATTTTATTTGCTAGAAGATTATAACTTGGGTGGAATTTTGCATGTAAGTCAACTCTTAAGTGTTAGATTTAGGGTTATGAAGAGTGTTTAAAGATATGAGGGGTATACATGGATGTATCATTTTGCATATTGAATAAATTTTTTGTTTAGGAGGTTGCCCCCTAGAAGAGGCCAACAATTATATCTTGTGATTTGTGAGATTAATATATATTTTTGCATTTTTATTTTGTATTGCAATATTTTTCTCTTTCATGAATAACAACTTTTATTGTAGTATTTATGTGGATGTGGTTATTTTAATTAGATTTTTCCTAACAACATGTTTTTCCTACAGGTTTCTTTTAGTTGATAGAATTTGACTATATGAGGAATCACTACTACTTCTTGTATGGTTTAGAATAAGATCTACATATAGTTGTAGACACAAAATCCTAGCCATTAATCCTTAATCCTAACCATCCTACCACCCACTTGTCCACCATCCACCTTTCCCGCCATCCATTTAACCATTTCATACCTTTCCCGCCTTCAAAAGATCCACTTTAGCCCTTTCCCACAACTTTTCAACCTCTTTGGACTTAATTTATATTTATTTTATATTATTTATATTTAATATAATATTTTATTATTATATTTTAATATATTTATTATAAAATATATATATTTAAACCCAATTAACCTTAGCCATTATATTTAATCTAATATCAACCATCCATCTTCATTAATCCATGTCACATTTAAAGTATAATCTTAGCCTTAGGATTTAATTTAATCTTAGCCACACGATCAAAAGTGTTAAGCTAAAACCCTAAGAAAACCCTAGGCTAGATTATAAATAAGAGCATTTGCAAATGCTCAACCCCTAGAATGTTCGTGCCCTTGGAGAGATTATTGAAGAAGCCCTTATGAAGCAAAAGGTTGTAGATCCCTAAAGATCCTATCAGTCGAATCCACTTGTGAGAGCAGACTCAAACCTTAACTTGTCATAGGACTTCCACCATTCCAACCACTTCCACATCCATCCTCCATCGTCGTCGCAATCCCCTCATCCGTCGCATCCTTCACACCCCCACGATCTGCTTCTGCAAATTAAACCCTCACCCACAGGTGCCTTCCAGAGCTGGTCAGGCTCACTACAAAGCCTTCCAAGTACTCACCAGAGCTTGCCATATCCTACAGGCGCATTCTTGATCTTGCAAAGCTCACACTAGAGCCTGCCAATCGTTCGCCAGTGTCTACCGTCATTATCAACGCGAATCAAAGCTTGTTGCATCAAATCATCAGGTGTTGTTAGGGCACCCTGCCATAAAATCTACAATGAAGCAACGAATCATCACCATCATCAGCAAGGTAAATCTAGATTTTGTTATTATCTAGTGTTATTTGATTTTACATATTCAGATTACATAGATCTAGGATTTGTAATCTACATTTCTGAGGGTTCACATTGTGGAACCCTCATTTTGTTTACTAACAACCTTATTGTTTGTTATGTGTGTAGGGTTAGATAGCATCAATCAAGAAATCTTGGATAGCTATTGAGGCTAGAGTGGCCCAGAATCGGATATCTCACAAGCCCACTCATTCTATTGGGAGCAAAGCGTAGTTGAAGACACTCATTTTTTGGATAGCTTGGGTTTCGGAGAACCCTAGCAATTGTATCTATTGTATCAAATCAACTCTGTCAAGGCAGAATGATTGTAACAAGGAGTTTTTTAGCTCCCCCCCATTTATTGAAATATATTCCATGTTGTGCAATTATTTGTCTCTTTGAGTTGATTTCTTTATTGCTTGCATAGTGTCACATTTTTTAGCTCTACAATAGCAACTATCCATGTTTAAGATCGGTGGTAGATTGTGTGTTGACGATCTTCCAATGGGAAACTCAACATTGTTGGTCTTAGATATGGAGTGAGGACTTTGTATTTAGAAAAGGGTTGATCCAATCTATCTACCTTCAATAATGCAAATAATAGAGTCTATGGCATATTCTTCTACCCATTTGAACATCCATTATGGAGGAAGATATTACCATCTCTAATGTCTTATCTTATTCATACACAACTAATAATATAGGAGGTGTTGGAAGGCCAATAATTTAACCTCATTATCCAAGGTTGAGAGTGTTGATGTAAGACTAAGTACACTTTATATGTAAACCTAAGGGCATATGTGGCATAGTCTTTATGTGTACATATGTGCATTTGCTTATGGGAAAAAGGAAATACCTAATATAATTATTCAAATTAATACCAGATAAATCCAAAGTGCTACAACTATAACAAAGTAGTAAATTAACAACAAATACCCAAAAGCTATCATAATTCAAGCATTAATAAATTTAAGGCATTCAAGAATAACAACATTAAAATTATCCATCATATGCTAGCCTGCTAGGGATAATCCTAATGCAGTAAAAATAATTACTTGATACTTAGGGCATTAAGGACTAAACAATATAATTCAAATATGAACAAAACAAATAACCCATCCTACTATATCTTGCTTGCAACGTCACCATATTAGTAACAAAATATTACACTTGGGATGTTTGTAGAGGGTTTGACTTGCATTGTAAACTAATCCTCAAATGACAAACAATAATGATTTTTTCTTGTAAATCTTGGTAGAGCATCTAGTCCTCCTTTATGAAAGATATTAAATCAACGATTGATGACTCTGGTTGCACCTAAAAGGACAAGAGAGAGAGAGAGAGAGAGAGAAAGAAGAGAGAGAGAGAGAGAGAGAGAGAGAGAGGATGCATGATGCGATAACAATAGAGGCAAAATTTTGAGAGCATTATTAACATAAAAATATTTTGTAGATATTCAGTGAGAATTTGGTTTTTGAATAAATGGTAATTATTTGGTCAAAAAACAAGGAAGTGAAAGGGGTATTTAGATACCCTACCAAAAAGTTGAATTGGGTACCCAAAATCCAATTGATAATGTTGGTACGGGCAGGTATGGGTGCGACCCCCGGGTGACTTTGATGGTGTAGACCCCCCTGTTCGTGGTCTCTTAGACCAAGGCGGCCCCTCAAGGGGTTTTTCGCTTAAAAAAAAGAAAAAAAAGGGTATTTAGATGAAATGAAATAAGTTTTCCTTTGGGGTCGATAACTAATTTCATCCTTTGCAAGGTCATAAAATCATAATTGTCAATCCAAACAACACACCATTTGAATCATAGTTGTAAAGACATGCTAGAATTTTAATTGTGCATCAAAATCCCTAGAAAACATCAGACAACCACAATTATCACTTAAAGTGATGATCATAGCATCATCATTTTTTTAGGAGCATGCTTTGGGGGACACATATTACAACATCCTTTAATCCCATGTCTATCCTTATTTTTGGGTTTCAGGAAAGTTAGAAAGCAAACATTTCATGAAAGATAGTACAAAAGTGGAAATTGGATCAAGAAAGGGAATAAAAACCATCAACCAACATGGCTTTCTATCGTCCTACCCAAGGACTAAAAAAGTTAGTCCACCCCTATATTTTCAATAGGAGGATGAGACTCTCCACCACTTACAAAGTTAGTTGTTAGTGATATTTTTACAAACACATATTGTCCATCTTCTAAGGATCGTGGGTGACACCACAAGAAATAGCCACTCATGAGTCCTCAGGAAAAAAAAGTAATATATGATATCTAAAACAATAGAAATAAAAATTCTATGGAACAAAAAATAAATTTTTTGTAATTTTGATTCTACTATCTATGCAAAAATATCAAATTTTTAAATAAAAAAATAGGAAAGCATGCAAAAATTAAAAAAAACAATGTGAGAGTATAATAAAATATACTTGATACTTATTTGTATATGCCCCTACAAATTTTGATTGAAAGAAGTTGCTTTTTACTTGCCCCATGTGGCTTGAAGTATATATACTTATGAAAATTACCAAAGCTCTAAAAATGCTAAGTGAATGCAAAATGAGCAAAAACAAAGTGTGTAAATGAGTCCAAAGCATGTTGAAACCTCTATAAGAATTATCCTTTTGTTATTCCTATAGAACTTGTCAAAATATTATGCAAAAACCATGGCATGTGTATGATTTGTGTAGCACATGACACATCATTTATATTGCATGTATGATTTGAGTAGCATTCAAAGTCATGCATTATGATAAGATACCATGTATGATTTGTGTAGCATTTAGTGATGTGCTTTATCAAAAATTGCCTCCCTCGATGATTAGCCATGCATGGGATGGTGTATCATTCATACATGCCACTAAATTAGGTAGGTTGCATGCAATAACTGACAAGTTCTAAGTACCAACAAACATACTTATCGCTATAATGGGATAGATTGGGAGAAACCAACCATGCCATGTACAAACACATGTATTTTACCCCAAACCTAAAGCAAATAGAAAGATAAGCAAAGATGGACACTATAGCAATTTATCATGTCCATCCACTAATGTGGGGGGCCAAGGGATGCCAATCTATGCCACAAATAGTACATAAGTGTATATCCCCAAAGCTATATCTTTCCCTACTACTAATGATGGACGTGTTTCTTAGCAATGTATACTCACCATGACATAGAAAGCAAAATTATAATAGTTTGAAATGGATGGGCTAAATACACATTGTAGCTCACCCTAATAGAGGGAGATCCCATGGAATGAAAAGTCATTGTGCCTCTACTACAACATGGTTTACCACTATAGTATTTGGTCAAGTACGTTGTTCAACAAGGTATACTTACCACTATAGTGAGATACTAAAATGATAGAAGTGATCAAATATGATCTAGATACACTCGACAACTTACCCTAGTGGAGGGAGATGTCATGCAAGGGAAAGTCACCATACCCCTATTGTAATGAGGTTTGCCATTTTAGTATTTGATAAAGTGTGTTGTCCAATAAGGCACACTTACCAAAACAATGAGACACCAAATTATTGATTGATTGAAAATTTTGATTATTTTTATGTTGTTTTTATTGCATACAAATTTAAAGGAATGTTGCTTTAGTATTCCAACAACATACCATATAAGATATGGCATAGGCTAAACTAAGATGGTTTTCTTTATGGAACTTAAAGAAAGGTACTAATATAAGGAAGAATTTAAAGATATCATGGTGCCCTTTATTGGAAATAGTGACACCATGACGAAGAGAGACAAATAAGGCACAAACAAAGTTAGAAACAATAAATGTCAATAAAAATGGTCGAAAAACACCCAAAAATGAAGTAGGGATGCAAAAACAAATCAAAATAAAGTAGAAACATAATTGAATAGTCAAAGTAATTAAGATCGTTACTTAAAGGAAAATCATGATCAGGTAAGAGAGACCACTCAGAAAACATAAAATAGTAAACCAAGATCAATAAAAGACATTAAAAACTAGATGATCAATATTGTTGCTTTAAGGGGAAGTCATGGTCATGACAGGAAGATATAGAATAAAATGCATAGATATGTGTGAAACTGATGAATGTACATGACTAACACACACAAATAGAGAGTCAAAGTAGTCAAAGCAAAAAAATAGGCAACAAAGTTAACAAATAAACCAAGAAAATATAATTTGTACAAATAGGCCAAACGGGGCTACACATAAATCTAATTAATTAATGGGTTTATCCAACTCAACTCCATCCATTGTTTGTAACTTCATTTCCCTAGAACCAAACAACTCTTTAACAATATATGGACCAAGTCATTTCTATACAAATGTATCCTTTTGCTTCTTATGCACATTATCAAGCTTGAGGACAAGGTCCCTAACTTTGAAATTATGATGACAAACTTTCTTATTATATTACTTCGTAACATGAATCTTATAGGTTCTATTATGATCAATGCCACATAGGTTCCTCTAATCAAGAGTAGTAAGTATGGAAATATGAGCCTCCCTATACTTTAGATGGTACTCATCATGACTTAATGTTTTTTTTTAAAGAAACATGCAAAGAAGGCAATCTGATCTCAAGCGACAAAAACACTTTAGTACCATAAACCAAATAAAAAGGGGTTGCCCCTATAGATGCCTGAGTTCTAGTGTGGTATGTTCATAATGTAGGATATAAATTTAAGTGTCAATATTTTTTTGATGCTTTAACTATCTTATCAAGATTTTATTGCTAGATTTAGCTTAACCCTTCGCTTGTGGATAGTAAGATGTGGAAAAATGGTGTTGAATTCCTAATTGAGAAGTCAACTATGTGGTTTATTTTTTCAAAAATGAGTACCACTAAATTAAATGAGAGTAGATGAGACACCAAAGTGACACATAATCTAATTAAACATAAATTTAGAGATTGTGAGAGTTTTCTAATTTGGTGTCCACCTAGGGCAACCAAAAATAACCCAAAAGTGTCCCAAAAGGCCCACAAATTGAGGTTGACTAGGATCATAACTTTTTTGGAAAGTGGTAATCATAATAAAAATGGGGATTGTGATAAAATATAGAAAATACGATGATCTTGACTAAATGCAACGACCATGGGAAAAAGTGGTGATCTTGGTCACATATAAAAAGGGACAATCATAGTCCTACCCAAACAGGAATAAACTTGGCCTTGACTAGAAATTGCAATCATGAAATTTTTTTAGGAGTGAGATTACTCTAGGCAAGGTTGATAGGGGAGACTAGGCATGGGAGGGGCCAAGGCTAAGGACATTGTTGGGGTCAACATGATATAAAGGTAAGTGTCAATGGGACAATCAAGACAAGTAACATCAATTGGATAGGGTACAATCACCTCCAAAGGAGGAAGGAACCACCATGGATGCAAGGGTAGCTCTAGTATCACATGATAGTAGAGGTATAAGGCCACCTAATAGATATTAGGCTATAAATCTGCTGGACATGCCTTACATCTGTCAAGTTCATGTTGTTCTAGAACATAATGACCAAAAATTCCTATATCATACTTCTCTAGATGATTATATTGATATCATGATGATATTGGAGGATGTGTACTTCACCACTACACTACTAATATCAGGACAACACACCTCAGGCCACTAGGATAGAGAGACACTCAACTCATGTGGGCAAAGTGTGCTACTAGGGATAGCTGGATATACAATGGATAAATTTGTTCAATCATGTCCACCATGCCAACCAAGTATCATTTTCAAGGCCTAAATTCTTCTTCTATTCACCTTTTTGGTATTATTATAAAAGCATGAATAGAACCCTTGCAACTCTCTTATACCTATTATATTTGATCCTAGAGGAGGATCAAAGAGGGGGTTTGATCGAGGATAAACACTAATTGTGTTTTCTTACCATGACCTATACTATATTCAAGACCAATAGTAATAGAGCATAGGAGCTATATAAGTCTACTATAGGACAATATTTAAGAGCACTTTGTAATGTACTTGACACCAATTTTTTCTTATGAAATGACCTAAAAATATTTAGATAAAGATATAGGAATAGGTAGAGGGGCATGATGACCATAATTTATTACTTTGATGTGCATTTTGTGTCATTAGATCATATGGATGTTGTACCAACACCTACGATAGACAAGACACTAGGATCTCCACTAGTTGAGAGTAGTGTGATTGATGGTTATTTTGTGTGACTATCATCATGAGGTGGTGGAGCCCCATAATATGGAGTACGTACCTGGGTAGTTTTGGGATCGTAATTTAGATAAGGCACTCTCTCCCATAGACACATGATATAGGTATAGATGAAAGAGGATGATAAATAAGGCTAGCAGACCCTCCTATGCATATACACCCAAAAAATATGATACCAACAAAAGACCAAGAGGAGGATGAGCTAGAGGCATGGAGGTCTAGCGAACCTAGAGAGGCCATTTCTACACACCCTATCAAACAATTTTTATCCAACTAGACATCAACAGATATGGACTTACCTTCTATGGCACCCATATGAGAGAGAGGTAAGTTATCTAGAGTGGTAGAGGCATGGAGTTATAGTGAGGAGGCTACAATTGGGGGAAATACTACTCAAGGAGAGGAGGTGATGTCAAGGGAGGTTGAGGGTAGACTAGAAGAGGGTATGCCCAAAGAGGAGATCTTCATATGAGGCCAACATGGACACTATCAACCAAGAGAGCTCTTCCTCTATGGAAAATTACACTAAGTGACTCGAAGGCCTAGGTATACCCCATAGACTTAACTCAGACTCAATTCAACCTTTTTATCTTTACGACATAATTTGATTTAGATTAGCATGACTTATGGTTACATTTTTTTAATAGTAAACAACAATTGTACTTAGGTCCCCTGCCCTTGACAAATCACAACTCTCTCCTTTAGATCTTGAGAGTTTACAAATATATCCATTTCTCATCTCAATTGAGTTGCCATAGCTAGATACCTACATTATTTTCATAAAAGTATGAATTCTTGATTTTTATTTTTTGGATCTTCAATTTTTTTTTGTGAATACAAATATTCCAAAATTTAGCATCCTTCTTGATATTTTCCTGCAAAAGCCTTCACAATACCAAAACTTCACCTCTATTGTCTATGCATTACATCTTAATAGAGTAATATTTCCAAAACTTTGTGCTATCATAGTCTGCTTTACCAGATTTGGATTGCTAGTTTCCTTCTTGAAGAATAAGTGCAACCACAAGAATTGTAATCAATAGTTTATATGAAAACATATTAATATGATAAAATAAAGTAATATTGCAATGGAAAACAATAAAGTAAATCTTAATCATTTTTTGATTTAGGCAGTCAACATTTTCTTGTCAGTTTTAGCTAAACAATACTACTTCCTTCAACCATGGAAAAGTGAATTTAACTTCACAATCCTTAATTCAAATCCCTCTATTAGTTAGCTTATCTGCACATTTGTTTCCTTCCTTTAACGTATGTGTAAACCTAATTTCTTCAAACTTTGTAGAAATGTCTTGTATCTCAACAATTATCTCTTGTATGTTCCATGGAGCCTTTGCTTTCCTCAAAATCACGTTCATCACTATTAGTGAATCACCTTCCACCCATACTATATTATATTTCATTTGTCTTCATATTTTTAACCATTCTAAAGTTGCCCAAGCTTTAGCTTCATTATTTATCTTAAATCCATTATTGAAAGCATAATGAGACAACAAATTTCCCATTTATTTCTAATTATTCCTTCTCCTACTATTGGTCCTAAATTTCCTTTATATGCTCCATTAAAATTCAATTCAAAAAACTCCACTTATGGTGGTTTCCACTTTATTTTTCGTGCCTTCTTTTTGTTTCTCCTGTACCCATCGTCATAATTCCATTTGATAATTTGACTCCATTTATCAAGGCTATCTACTTCTAGATTAGGGATTGGGTAGGTTGCTAGGGTTGGTTTAGCCTCCTCTATGGCTATAAAAATATTCCTTTTCATTACCTCTAAATCACTTTCCTTTCCTTTACATACTCTTCTATTTATTTCCAGCCATACAGTCCAAAGTATTGTATATTTTGATATATCATAGATTGTCTATAAAGCCTCTCTTTTAAAAGTGCTCTACTATTGCTTTAACCATTCTTCAATTCAATCATTCATTAGCATGCATATACCAAACGTATTAAGAATTTATTGCCATAATTTCCAAACTATTGACTAGTGGTCCAATAAATGGTTTATAATCTCCTCCTCCTTTTTACATAGAAGATATTGTAAGGGGCCATGAAACCCTTTTCATAAGATTATCCTAGGATAAAATTCTTCTATGAGATACTAGCCAAAAAAACATTTTGACTTTAGGAATGCTTGGGATATTCCAAATATCTCTTCATATTCTTGTGGTATTCCTATTTTTTTGGTTCTTTACATTATATGTGCTTCTTATTGTGTATTATCATGAGATATTCAACTGCCAAAACAACTTATACTTGGCTCCCCTCATAATAATAATTGTTGTTATCTTTCTATTTAACTGCCTTTTAGCATCAACGCCTAGTATAATTGTAAAGAAATATTATTTCCATTTGTATATTCCTTTCTAATCCTTGTACATAATGTTTGAAACCCTATCACCATATTTATTTTGAATTAATCTCATCCATGATTTCAAAATTGGATCTATATTGAGTGGTCTTTTATCACACCAAGTATCAATTCAAATAGAAAATTCTTCTCTAGTCACCAAATCAATTGATTTTCTAAAATGGTTCCATAATGTAGAACCATATGGTAGTAAGAATGCAATAAATATTAAGTTTGGGTCACTGGAAACAATGTACTTAGAATAATTATTTCTCATTTCTTTGCCTCTCTTTGTACAATCTCCAAATTACTTTTTCCCTAAGAGCTAAGTCTACATCTGTAAGAACTCTTAAACTGAGACCTCACATAGTTTTATCATCACAAACCTTACTCCATTTCACCAAAGGAAATTTCCTTTTATCATGTAATCCTGACCATAAAAATGACTGCATAGCATATATTAGGCTTTTCTATATCGATTTTGGTATAGTATACAATGACATATGTTGGAATGACCTGTAAGACTAATCTAATTAGTTGCTCTCTTCCTACTAATGATAACCATATACCTTTCCACGCTAGTAGTTTATTCTAAACTTTACTTAACTAGATTTCATAATTCTTTCCTCATTATCCCCTCAAATAAGGACATCCCTAGATATGTTGCTTACAAATTTGCCTCCTCCATTTGAAGTAACACGTATATCCCTAATTTGATTCTAGTTGAAGTGTTTAGGAAGTAAATTTTGGATTTTGTCCTATTAACTCTCTACCTGACACTCTTTCATATTCCTTTAATAAGTTATTCAAAGATTTGGCTTCATTTATCCTTGCCCTCCCAAAAAGGGTTGTATCATCTACAAAATGGGTGATGTTGTCGATGTTATTACTAGCCTTAAGTCCACTTATTAGCCCATTTATGTTATCCTTCTTCAAGTTCCTACCCAATACCTCTACTATAATAATGGATATATATGGTGATAGAGGATCTCTCTATAAGACCTCTCATCTTTAAATGATTCTATTATTAACCCATTGACCAACACTAAATATGAAATTTTAGAAACACAATATTTAATCCATCTGACCCATTTCTTCCCAAACCTATATTCCTTAAAAAATACTCCTTGCTACTTTAAAATAGTTTTGTCTAATATTGGTCTTAACCAAGTTGACATCACTTTGGAGATTATCTTATATGCCATATTATATAGGCTTATGGGCCTAAATTAATCAAACAATTTTGCATCCTTCTTTTTTAGAATCAGGGTAAGATATATTGCATTTATTTTATAAGGTATGTACTATTTTATCCTAGATTGTTCCATTGCCACCAATAAAGAATCCTCCACTATATCCAAATTATATTGGTAGAATATTTTAGAGATCCTAGTTGAAATAGGGATTTATCCTTATCAAAAGAGAAAAGAGCTAAACAAACTTCTTCCTAAGTAATAGGCTCTATCAATTTCCTATTGCCTTCCTCTATTATAATTGAAGGTACTTCTTGTAGTAGTTTCTCATTAAGAACTTCAAACTCTTCTAATCCTAGAATATTCTAGTAAAAAAACCTTACCTCCTTTTTAATGTTACTTTGATATTCAATCTAAACTCTTTCTATTGATAAAATTATACTAATTTGGATGTTGATATTTGTACTATTTCCATCCTCTGAAAAAAAGTGTGTTTTTATCTCCTTATTTTAACCAAGTCAACCTTGATTTTCATCTAAAAAATTTCTCTTCCTTACTCAAAACATTATGATATTCACCAAGCAATTCCCTTTATTTGAGCTTGGATTATTATGTTCACCTTTTTTTGGAGATATTCTATTATTTGGTAGCATGTGGTACATTTGTAAAAATTAGATTTAGGGGGTGTGTTTATATCTTCTCTAATATATATGTCAATGTGTGAGAAATGTTCAAGTGTTATGTAATAAAGTGTGCAAAGTGTGAGAGTGTGCAAAGTGTCAAGTAAGTAAGTCAAGAGTCATAGGAGTTAGGTGTCAAATATGTAAGTGAAAAGTCACATGATATATGGCAAGATGTAAAGTCAAGAGTCATGAGAGTTTTATCATATGTGAGGAATATGAAAGGATGCATCTCCCGAATGTTTGAGGAGAGCAATAGTTGAGTATTGAAGATTCATATTGTAAGGTTATATTATGGAGATAAAGCTCCATGCATTGTATCAAAATAACAAAAGTATCAAACAAATAAGTATTGAATAGATTGTATATTTGATGATCTATGAATAATATTATGAGTTTTATTATTGAGAAATATTGTTGTTATATTATGAACGATATTCTTTGGTATTGGCTAGCGAATTGAATGGTTTAATATTATGGTAAATATGTGATCCTTGTAAAGGGACCTATGAGATAATCTAGGAGGACTCCCAATAGGGTATTAGAGTTGCATTCTACCCATTTGAATTTGAGAAGTTTAAAGGAAAGGGTTGAGGTCATCCAAGTTGCAGATTGGAGAGGCAAAATATTACAATTTTGAAGGAATGGTTGATATTGTAGAGATAAGGAGAAGTTGACAATAAAAGAGAAGGGTTGATTGCACCCTGAGTTTGTTGGAGCCAAAGCATAGTGCCAAGGATATAAGACTAGTTTGAAACCCACCAAGAGCTAAGAATTGAAACCGCCTGAGTTAGAAGTTACAACCACCAAGAGAAGGAAATAGAAGATTGCATTGAGGAGAAGACAAACTTGAAAGAAGAATTGCATGAATTATCATTGTGGAGAAGATTTAAAGACATGAAGGAAGGAGCACTGGTGAAAGATATTTAAAGTCGTTTGGTAAAGAAGAAAGTTGTAGATCATCAATGATTGAAGACGTGAAAGCATATTGAAGATGTTACTTGGAGAAAGCATAAAATAAGAACGATTTGAAGAAACCTGAAGAGAACTAGTACACGGATGATATTTAATATTGGAGCACCTGAGAGTTGAGGTTGATAATGCCTAATAGCTAAAGCTAATAACACTTGAGATCCAAGGTTGATAGCATCTGTAAGCCAAGCCAAATATGTGAAGAACATTCAAGTTTAATAACCCTATGAATAGATATCAGTTTGTGAATGTGAAGTTATCCCTATGAGAAAGAACCTATGTTTAAGCAAGCAAAATGCATCTATGTTGCAATATCGCGTTGAAGTGAAATACTGGAAATTATTTGGTCAAAATTAGACTAAGAGAGCAGAATTAGAAGAGGAGACAAACTATGAAAAGCCTACCTAGAGCAAAAGAGGAGATAAACTATGATTTTCAAAGAGCTTGACTAGAGCATAAGAGGAGGAGATGCCATTCATTGGAACAAAAGAGGTGAAGAGACCATTCACAAAAACCAATTCGAAGAGGAATATGAATGCATGAATAAAAGTTGGTAATGCGCTAATGCCTTGATCCCTTGAAACATCATATCTAGCAAGATGTGTTACTTACACCCTGACAGACATGATGAGACATTTAATCAAGCACATTATAAGGTAAATTCCTATTTGAATTTTGTGGTGTATTGAAATAATTTCAAGTTGATAATGGAGATATAAGGTGATATATATAAAGTATTTTTGCTGTGAATTATAATTTTTTGAGATATAAGCGAAAATATATATCTTTTTTTTTTTAATAAAGAAATTAATTGAAGAGAAGGAATTAAATGCTTGGGATATATAAGAACATAAGGTATTTGAAATTTAAATTGAAGATTGAATTAAGAGGAGTGAAAATTAAATTAAACTTAGAAGGAAGACTTGAGAAACTAAATTGAATTGAATGAATGAATTAATGGTTGAATGATTGATATTGTTTGAAGAAATTGTGATTTGAAAATTTTGAAATTTAGGAGATATAAGTGAAAATATAAGACTGAATTTGAAATTTGTGAATTTGGGAGATAAAAGGAAAAAATTGAATGTAGAGAAATTTAAAATTGATTGTTTGAAGATTGAAGGATTGAAATTGATTATTTGTAGAAATTTCTAGAAGAAATTGTTTAATTGAATTTGGGAGACATAATGTATTTTACATCAAAGAAATTGATTTAAGAAATTTATCATGGAAGAAATTATTAGAAATGCATTTTCAGAAGATTGTGAAGAAATGTTGGAAAAACTAAAATATTATACACAAAACCTGATGGATAATTTTGATGAACAAAAAGATATACCAGTCAACTTGAAGAAGAAATTGTCTTTAATTCTTAAAAAATCCAAATATGAGAAGTTTATGACATTTGTCAACTATCTTCATGAAAAAATATTTGAAGCATAGTGGAATTCTCAAGATGTTATTACATTACCTATTAAAGTAGGCATAATTATGTACATGACATTACTTCTGTTTGACAACTATCAAGACAAAAGACAAAGGAAATTTTGAAATGAAAGATGTCAACTATCATACAAATTATTTAGATGCATATGAAGATCATAAAAATAATGAAAAAGATAATATGTTGATGCATTCAACATATGTTGACTTCAATGTGGAATCATTAAATTCTAATATTCATAGAATATATTATTGTGATGACTTATTGATTCAATATCTAGAATTTACATCAGAAAACAAGATCAAAACCAAGACCAAGAAGAAGCACAAAGCAAAGAACCAAAAGAAGAAGAACAAAGCAAAGAGATTAATAAATAAAGTTGAAGACTATAAGTCTTCACACCAAATAATGTAATAGAGGGAGGTGTTGGAGATATTACATTATTTGGTATATTTGTAAATATGAGATTACTTCAAGACAAATATGGTGATAGGGTTTAAAACATTATGCACAAGGATCAAGAAGGAAGATATAAATGGAAAGAATATTTTGTTACAAGTATATAAGACATTGATGCTAGGAGGTAGTTGAGTAGAAAGATAACAACAATGATTATTATAAGGGGAGCCAAGGATAAGCTAATTTGGGAGTTAAATAGCTCAGGAAAATACACAACAAGAAGTGGATATAATGTAAAGCACCAAAAAAATATAAATATCACAAGAATATGGAGAGATATTTGGGATAGCACAAGCATTCCTAAAGTAAAAATATTTGTTTGGCTAATAGGTCATAAATTTTTTTATTCTGGGATAACCTTTATGAAAAGGGGTTTTCATGGCCTCTCATAATATGTTCTTTGTAAAAAAGAGGAGAGTATAGACCATCTGTACAAAGTAAGTCCATAGACATTGATAAGGATAAAAAAAATAGCTGCAAAGTAACATGTGACTAATGAAGCTATCCAATGCCTAGTTTTATGAATGATTACACAAGAGGTTCCAATACGATTATAACATGTTAGAATTCTCCTCTCACTCATTTAGAATCCATAAAATCACATTCACATCATTGCCCATATTGATTTCATAGTTTTGGAAACTTCTTCCTTTGTCATTTTAGTTTCCTAGATACAAAGAATATCAAGCTTATTACTTAAACAAAGGTCCCTAATACACCTCTACTTTGAGGGGGCATTAGAATCCCTTATATTTCATGAGATGGTAATCATGTCTCATTAGGGATTCACTAGCCCTATCTGTAAATTATCAATATCATTTTTCTAGTTGGTAAAGAGAAGTTCAACCAAATAAGATTATGTTCCTTTCTCTATGTTTGCTCTTGCTTCCTTGGATCTCGCTTGCTAATATGAGGGTTTTTCTCTTTTTGCCTTACTTTTATTAGGAGTAGATCTTATTATTCTATTCCTCAATATTTTTTCACTATTTTCCTTTTCATTAGATTTATCCTCTCTTGGCTCTGCTACGAAATCTTTTGACCTGTCCTCATTTTTTGGTATTTTCTTATTAATGGTGGAGGCATTAACATCTAACACTGCATTTTTTCTAGCACATTTCTTCTCATGAATGGTGCTTGGTCCTTCAAGAGAGTCTTCAAAATTTATAAGGTACATTCCTTAGGTTCAATGAAAATATTCATCCCTAAATCAAGATCATATTGAATAGATGAATCATTATTAATATTTTGATCTTGTTGTACCATGTCCTCTAAGCTTTGATCTAATTTTTTCATAGGCTAAAGCCTAAAAATAATTGGTATTTCTTCTTGTATATTTCCTTATTGGTCTTCATTGTTTATTTACTTTCATTTTTTTGGGCCTATTTTTCAGAAGTTGAAGATCATCCTCATCCATATCTATTTGTAAATTTTTCTTGCAATTTTCTACATATATTTATGTTGGACTCATTTTTAGGGCATGATCTCTCAATAATGCCCCACCTCATGACATATTCTACATCTAAAATATATTCTTTCATAATCTATGGTATGGGTCCACAACTTACCCCGTACTTAAAAATGATTGATTCTAGTAAAGGTTTACTTATATCAATTATGACCAATACCCAAGCATAAATAGCCAAGAATCCATTTTTTATAGTTTTTTAAATCTCAAGAAATTCTCCTAGAGTGTTTCATATTGCCTTGAAGGTATCCATTTCATAGAATTTAATGGGTAACCCATACATCCTGACCCCGAATAATACTAGGGATAGATTTACATTTTCAAGTGCAAAGCCTTCATACCATCAGGTAAGGAAGAGTTCTACTCTTCCCATAAACCAAGGACCCCCTTTCAGAATTCTATCTCTTTCCTCCCTAGAACAAAAAATGAATAGGAAGAAACATTTGGTAATAAAGTATAGACTCACTTCTGGATACTTCAAACTTTATCAATTTAATTTCTCAAGGTCGAAGCCCCCTAGCCAAGACCCAATAAATTTAGAAAAAACTACCCTATCTTTGAGCAACAATGATCACTTCTCTATGAGGCCCTCATTAACCTCTACTACTATGAATGATTCTAAAGATTCAGTTGTAAATTGATCCATGGCAAGAAAACTATTTCTCAAAATCTACTAAAATTTACTAGTATATCCTATAGTGATTATATTATTTGAAAATAAACCTATAATAATTTGCATGTAAAACTTCTAAGATAATGAAGGAATTTTTTTTTTAATTCTATGCCCAAATAGAATATCCTACCTCACTAATGTCCTTGCCCTCCATTGTTTCTCCTATCATATGAACCCTGATTGATATATATCTACAATTTCATTTTTTATGACTTAAAAATGGTCACTACCATTGTTTTATATGGATTACTTCACGGGGTCATATCTATATCAATACCTCTTAGATTACTTCATATGACCACTCATTTTAAATCTCGTCAAACTCCTCATAAATTTATCCAATAATCATCTAAATCGAACAACCTTTGTAAAGAAATAGCTTCTAAAAGATGAGGTATTTTTTAGGAAAATTTTGCCCTATTGTTGCTCTAGTTTGAAATGGCTATCTTCACATGGTCATATCTCCCTCAATACTACTTGTATTATTTTTAATAACCACTCATTTCAAATATTTTCCAATTCCATATAAAATGACAAAAGAAAAATTTGAATCAGACACATTAATGCAAAAATACGACACTTCAAAGATTTGTTTTTTATAAATTGTGCCTTAGATCTACCGATTCATAATTTCCTCATGGTATTCCTTTTTCTAAGAAACTTATATCCTAGTTTCTGCATGACTTATGATTACATTATTAACACATGATCTAATAATTTTCTTTCCATGTGATTTCATATGGATCCCAAGGATGGAGAGGTCTAATCAACTAATTCCAACAAGTCATACTAGGTGGTATTATGGATTTTGATAGTTGCCACTGACACCATTGTTATCATTTGGACTATTAGAGTAGTTGGTTGACCTCTATAGCTAGTCATGTAAACTAGGCACCATTTTGACTCAATTATCAAGAGGGGATCATATCAAATATTAGCTACAAGAGTGAAAGCAAGATTAAATATCAAACATGAGGTAAGAGTGGTAGAAGACAAGGTATAAGACCTATAATAGTAGTTGATGTAGGCACAAATTGATCTTATTTGGATGTAAGGAGAGTTGACAAGGCTCAATATGTCAATATCATGGTTATCCCACTTAATGACCTCCTACACCAATGCATAGGTGCCTAACACAATCAAAGGTGTGTAGGGGTTGATTTTGTAATCATAGCCCCTAAAAATGTATGTATCATAGTGATTATTTATAGCCACCATGGCACACATAATATATATATAGGATTCCTTTAGGGCATGGGGATATCTATTCAGGACATAGGGTAACTTAGGATTATGACACTTGGTATCCCATTATATTATATTAGACACATGTGTACTTGATTTCTAAGAAACATGCATACATACATACATATATATATATATATATATATATATATATATATATATATATATATATATATATATATATATATATGGGATACCAAATTTTGAGCATATATGTCCATTTGATGTGATGTTATGTTTTTCATTTGCATGCCTTCTACATTGTTTTCCGGGTAACAGCTTTTTTTTTTGCTTGATAATAAGGAGTTGTACTCGGGTCCCCCACCCTTGACAAATTACATCTCTTTTCTTCAGGGCTTGAGAGTTTACAAACAGATACACTTCTCATATCAATTAATATGCTATAGCTAGAAACCTACATCATTTTACATATAATGTCAAAATTATTGATTTTCATTTTTTTGATCTTTTCAATTTTCTGTATGAATACAATTATTCCAAAATTTAGCATCTTTCTTGACATTTTCCTATAGTAGCCTTCACAATGCTAAAATTTCACCTCTACTATCTATGCCTTGCATCTTAGTAGAGTAATATTTTCAAAATATCACACTATCATAGTCCACTTTACCAAATCTGGATTGCTAGTTTCCTTCCTAAAACACAAGTGCAACCACAAAAATTATAATAAATAGTCTAAATGAAAACACATTATTGTTACAAAATAAATCAGATATTACCAATGAAAAACATTAAAGTAAATCTTAATAATTAATTGAATCAGGCAATCAACATTTTCTTATCAGCTTCAACTAAACTTACTACTTCCTCTAACCATGGAAAGGAAAATTTAACTTCATGATCCTCAATCAAAACCTCTCTATTGGATATCTTATCTGCACATTTGTTTCCTTCTCTTAATATATGTGTAAACCTAATTTCTTCAAACTCTTTAGAAAGATATTGAATTTTCACAATTATCTCTTGTATATTCCATGGAGCCTTTGCTTTCCTCAAAATTGCATTTATTACTATGAGATACCTTCCATACATACTGAAAACACGAGATTCCGGAAACAAAAAGGAAAGACTAAACGAAATCGTATTAAAAGGAAGGAACACAAATGAATGAACACAAGATATAAGAACAATATGAAATGTAGCCCTTTTTTTATTGATATTCTTTTCAATTCGTGTTACAATACGTCTCCTTCCTTTTTAGGGGATAGGAGCGTTAGATATTGTTCTCTACAACTTGTCTCTGAATTCCTTCTTCCGCGTGCCCACATATAAAATGGGCGAACCAAAACGTTGTCGCCGCTTGCATTGACAAAGGTCGATTCCTCGTTGCTCCTTCAATAGACCTGAAATCTGTGTTCAAAGAAACAAACAAAGAATACGTAGCACTTTGTGTATGAAAAATAAAAGATAAATCTAACTATAGCTGAAATGAATCTAAATGCACTAAAAACTTGATAAATGCATAAACATGAAACTAGCTAAAATACTATAAATGAAGTAAAGCGGGGAGGTGCCCGAAGGCAAACCACCCGCGGATAAAACCTTGCTTCGACACCAATCCGCTTGAGATGGGTCCGAAACCTGATGTGATGTGTTGTCGTCAAATTGATAGAATATTGTGGTCAAAAGATTGGGGTTTGGGCGCAAATCGCAAGTAAGTGAATTAACAGCACTTCGTTGCTCAGAATGCTCCTGCTCGGTATATCCTTTGGGTGAGGAAACTCACCATTTTATAGACCCAAGGGGTCTCTTTGAATTAACATGCAAAAGTGTTTCTTTGCATGAATGCTTTTGTTTGTGAAGAGAAGACTTCTTCTTGATCAAGGGCTTCTTAACTGCCTCTGTGCATGTCTTTGTGTGTTTTAGAAAAGCTCACTTGCACTCCCATGCAATGAAGGGATAACTAAGTGGCAAATCCGAGTTGTCTTAAAAAGCTTACTCTCCTTCCCATGCGGTGAAGGGAAAGTCAATTGGCGAGATATGAGTTGTCAAAAGAACTCACTCGCACTCCTATGTCATGCAGGAAGAGCTAAGTGGCAGTTCTGAGTTGTTTATATGCCAAGATTTGACTTTTTGCCGGTCAAACCTGACAATCGTCCCACCCCGAAGCGAGCGCTTATAATCGTCCCTGGGTGAGACGAGTATCAGTCAGCACTCGTTCCTGGGTAGGACGAGTAAAATTTGCACTCGTCCCTGGGTGGGACGAATAAGCAATAAAGTGTCTAAAAGGTGCCAAATTGGTTTCTGACTTGCAAAATTGTTGTGTGAGTGGTTAGAACCACTGTTTAACCTCTGAGGGCTGCCCTAGGGGCTGTGTGTGTTGGTGCGATCAGTGCTTGTAATCACATAATCGGATTGGTGCTGTTTTGGTGTCTACAGATGCCCCTTTTTGGGAAGCGTTGTGCAAGGCGCAGCGCTGAGCAAAAATATAACCAAAGCACTAATGATTAAGGTTTTCAGTAACCTAACCAACTCTTGATGCCCCAAGTATGGAAAGGGCACGCATTCTTGAATCCTTGCTTCTGACGAGCTAAGGAACTTAAATCAAGCATTAACCTGGTTCGGTGAGGTATTACTTGAACTTAGGCATTGATCAGTCATGAATAGGCAAAGGGCGCAACCTTTTGTTGTGGGAACCTTGAGTTCATGATTCACAAATGCTAAGTATATGATCAGTTTGTGATGATTGCTTGTTTGCTGCCCCAAGCAGGGGCGCGATTGTCTTTTGCAATGATCCTTTGAATGCGTGTCTTTTCCAAGACTAGGTATAATGTTGTTGATTGGCAACTAAGTGTGACTACCCCCTCAAGCGACGAATCGATGAGGGAATGACCGACATGAGAAAAGCGACGAGTCGCTTGACCCAAGATGACGTGTGCAAGGGTGCCTTTAGATGGTTTACCGCTAAGCATGCTCGAGCAGTTCTCCGACTGTGTTGACCTATTTTTGGTTTTGTTAGCATTGGTCATTTTTATGTTGTGGTTGTTTTTAATTTAATTTAATTTTTTTTTTTTTTATTCGTCCCGGGGTGGGACGATTGTCGTGATGTTACTCGTCCTGGGGTGGGACGAGCATGCCTCGGAGGATACTCGTCCCGGGGTGGGACGAGCGCGCTGAAAAGCGCTCGTCCCGATAAAGGACGATTACCAGCAAACAAAAACTATAAATATGCGAAAATGACGGATTTGGTTCATTTGCACTGTTCATCGATTGCGATTTGGAGCTCTGGGAGGAGGAGGTAGATTTCTGACGCGAAGCGCTGCCGGATTATCTAGCCACCATGAGTACACAGACCGGGTCGTCGAGCGGAGGAGCCGAGGCGAGACCAATAAGTGCACTATCTCCTCGATTGTGAATTTCAAAAAAAAATGCAAATGTGTTTTTATTGTTTTACGTTTATGAAAACACGAAACCCTACTTAATTAAATTAAAGGTAAATGAATGAAACCAAAGGAAACATGGATGCAAACCTATGGAAACTTAGATGAAAAACCGGATGAGAAACCCAAAATGAGACTTAGACGACAAACCGGATGATAAACCCAAAATGAAACTTAGAGTAACAACCTAGGGTAACCATGGTTAAAATGTTTTTCTATGTGAATGGTAAAACTTAGGGCGAAACCGTAGGTAAACCACACTCATATTTTTATGTTATGTTTATGGAATTAAAAATGGAAAATGAATGAATTTTTTTTTTTTTTGGTTGAAATGGTAAACGTAGGTAAAACCGTAAGTAAACCATGTCAAAAATTTTCATTGGTTTGGATGAAATTAAAGATGATTTTTTTTGGTTGAAATGGTAAACTTAGGTAAAACCGTAGGGAAACCATGTCAAATTTTTATTGTTTTGGATGAAATTAAAGATGAATTTTTTTTGGTTGAAATGGTAAACTTAGGTAAAACCGTAGGGAAACCATGTCAAATTTTTATTGTTTTGGATGAAATTAAAGATGAATTTTTTTTGGTTGAAATGGTAAACTTAGGTAAAACCGTAGGGAAACCATGTCAAATTTTTATTGTTTTGGATGAAATTAAAGATGCAAAATAAATGATTTTTTTTTTTTTTGAAGTTTTGGATGTACATGTGAATGAAAAATAGTACGGTATAGTTATGCATTTTTGTACATGTGATGGTGATGTGATGCATGTTTTTGATGTTTGTTGTTTTTTTTTTTTTTGTGATGTGCAGGTGGTGAAGAGTCGACATCGAGTGCCGACCATTTTTTCTAATGCCCGCGAGGCGTTGACTGATGATGACTGGGAGTGGCTTGATGCCTTAGGGCTCAAGCATGTGGCTCGGTTGGATGCAGTTGTGGCAGATCGGGCGTACATTACAGCATTGATTGGCCTGTGGGATGCTCGGACGAACACCTTCCATCTTTCGACAGGGGAGATGACTGTCACCTTGGAGGACGTGTATCGGATCTTGCGGATTCCGATAGACGGGGTTCCCATTCGGACGACTCCACGGGGCCAGAGGACAGCGGTACTGACACGGTACTTTGGACACGGAGGGGAGGGGGATGGGATGACCTCGTTGGAGAGGGCGGAGCTGGATTGTCAGATTGGGGGGATACTGGTACGGTGGTGGTACGCGAGGAGAGTGTTGGGAGTGAGGCATGCAGTACTCATGAGCCTCATTTCCAACATGCTCCTGCCAGATTCATCAGGAGCGAGGTTCCCATGGAACCTAGTGGAGGTAGTATGGCAGTTGGTGGATTGCCCGATGACAGAGCCGGTTATTATGAGGTGGGGCCAGACGCTACTAGCACAGTTATATGATGAGTTGTACGAGGTCCGCTGTCGGAGGCGAAAGGGGTTGGGGTGCAGTTTTTTATTGCAGTGCTGGGCCTGGCAGCACATAGCCATAGAGCGACCACGAGGGTTGCCCTGGACTACCCGAGCGGAGATGGTGGATAGGGACATTGGGTATGGTGCGCTATGGTATCGGTCTGAGGAGCGAGGGCACAGTCGACGGTTCACGGGAGACGTCGACCATTACAGAGATGCCTTTGCACGACTGACTCCCGAGGATGTGGTATGGAGGCCATATCGGGATTGTCCCGCATGGCCAGAGGCGGAGGATTGGCTTCGACGGGTTCGAAGGGGGAGATGGGTGATTGGGCGACATGGGACAGAGCAGGAGTACTTCCATTACCTCCGAGTGACGCGACAGTTTGGGGTACCTCAGGGGTTGCCTGGGGAGCCCGTAGCCTACCGACGTCGGAGTGATGAGAGGACCCTAGCGGCGCCGATCCTCGAGCCACTAGGGGAGGAGTCAGATGTTGTGTTGGACATTCCGGATGTTGATGACGTCGGCGTGACAGCCGAATATCAGGAGTGGTGGACGCTACGGCAGTGGCGAGGGGAGGGGCCCTTGGGAGGAGAGGAGGCAGCGGGAGGCGGAGAGGGTGCAGAGGCACCAGGAGAGGGTTGGGGAGCACCTGCAGATGTAGAGATGGTGGAGGTGGCAGAGGTGGGAGATGACTTTGGGGAGGAGGAGCAGCCGAAGATGCAGGAGGCGTCAGAGCCGGCTGGCTCGGGGGAGACAGAGGCAGGGTTGCGCGCTGAGGTAGCGCGTTTGACGGGATTGTTGCAGAGGCGGGATGGAGAGCTGGCAGAGATGACGCAGGAGAGGGATCTCCTGCGGACACAGTTGGCAGGGCAGGGGATCGCAGTGGCTGCGTCTCACCAGCAGGCGGGAGATACAGATGCTGCACGGGAGAGAGATCTCCTACGGGTGCAGCTAGCACAGCGCGACGACGCCATCGCGTATTACCGTAGGCGGGAGGCGGAGTCGAGGCTACGGGAAGAGGATTGGAGGCGACGAGAGGCCGCGTGGGGGCGGCATCGGTCGGAGATGGAGGGTGAGATTATCCGCCTGGGTGGGCGAATACCAGAGCCTCCGGCCAGTGGCTCGTCGTACAGGACGAGAGACAGCGGGACGGAGCAGTCGGCATCATCCCGTCGTCGACGGCGAGATGAGGGAGGCGCGAGTGGGCGGGATGCAGGGGCGAGCAGTCGCCCTGAGAGATCTCAGAGGACGGATACCGCAGGGGGTAGCTCTCGTCGCACCGATCCTGCGTGATCATGGTGGCCGACGCCCTAGGCTGGGGATTTTGGGATTTTGGATGATGGGAGGGAGGTCTGAGGACCAGTTTTGTAGCCTGCGGGCAATTTTGTTGTGATATATATACAGATGATTCTTTTTGGTGTTTATCTGTTTTGCATGATTTATTTTTATGTACATGTTTTTACATTGATGTATGCATATGCGATTATGAATGTGATGATTCTAATTTGTATGATGTATGCATATAGAATGAATGAAATGAATTGTGGATGATTTGTCGATGCACCATATATTGTACAAAATTGGAGTGATTTGCTATAGTAATAAGATAACTTTGTGGAATGCTTGTGCATATGAAAACTTTGTTTTTGTATTTTGTCTATTTTTTGATGGTGAGGTATGGAATGAAATGTATCGGTTGTTGGAAAATGTAGTTAAGCTTTTCTGAGATGCAGATATTTTTAACTAACTAGCCAAGACTATACATTTATCTCGCAGGACTTTGGAACAAGGTCTAAATCTGACTTGAATTTAACCAAGTTATTTCACATCCCTGTGTGTGCAATTGAGTTCGTTTATGTGTTATTCATTAGGATACCGCCAGTGCCAGATGGGCTTTCAACCGAACCTGTATCGAGGATCACCTAATTAGCTCCACTAACTCCTGTATTGTATTTAGTCAGATTTGTCTGCGATGTTATCTAGGATACCATAAGCTAGCTCATCCACATGCAAACATTGATCTGCACACAAGTTAATGTGACGGATATATCGTCATGCGGGAGGTTTACTGCCAGTGACTGATAGGCTATCAACCAAACCGATACTGAAGCTTGCCTCATGACCTGTCGAAATGCTGAAAATTCCAGGGATTCAAGGTCGACTCCCTTCTTTTCTTCAAGGGTATGGGGATACTTGCTCATTATAGTGATAAGATCACTGTTTATTTTTGTTTTATTGATTTTTTTTTTTTTTTTGGAGCAAGGGATTGAAATATGGAGTGACGAGAATCACTATTGTTTGTGCCTTTTGATGTGTGCACTGTAGGATGTCAAATTTTAGTGTTTTGACGTTTTGCAAATGTTTGATGTTTTTGCAACTTTTGAGAACTTGGGATTCATGGGGAATTGGGTAGGGAGGAAGCTTGTCCTTTTGCCAACTCTCAGCATTTCTAGGGTCAATTGCACAGGGGATAAGCAAGATAGCCGTTTCGCTTATGGTAGCCGGGATTACGGTGCAGGTTTCATCTTTCGTCCACACAACTTAGGAATTATTTTATGTGTGTTAATTTGTGTTGGGATGCTACGTACCAAGGTGGGATCCAAGTAAAACTTTCCCATGTAAAATCTGCTTAACTGTGTACAGTTTTTGGCTAGAAATTTAAAGACATCTGAATGACGAAAACCCTATATACATTAGGCGACACGGACGATGCTAAAATAAAAGGATGATATGTGAGATGTAAGTGTTTATGAAAATGGATCGGAGGTGGAAATGATGGAGTTGCCAAATAATGACAGTCTATGGTGCTTTTGACTTGTATGACCTAGCGAAGTATGCAATGTATGGATGCAATGCTTAATGGAACCTATATTTTTGTATTTTGATTTTTATGAGAATGTATGGAATTAAAATGCAATTGTTTTTGTAATTTTGATTGATTTTTATGGGGATGCATGGAGTTGAAATGCAATTAGTTTTGTGAGTTTGATTTGTATTGATGAGGATGCATGGAATTGAAATGCAATTGTTTTTGTGATTTTTGATTTTTATGTTGACCAAGCAGTTGTGGTAACGCTTGGAGCTTTTGGGTTGACCAAGCGATTATGGGAATCCTTGGAGCTTTTGGGTTGACCAAGCGATTGTGGGAATCCTTGGAGCTTTTGGGTTGACCAAGCGATTGTGGGAATCCTTGGAGCTTTTGGGTTGACCAAGCGATTGTGGGAATCCTTGGAGCTTTTGGTTGGACTATGGCTCTCTAGCTGTGAAATGGCCTCAAATGAATGATGTTCAAGGGTTCTGCTTCCTTGATTCCTTCAAGAGAGGCAAGCCGGTATGTTTCGGGTCCTATTCTACTGTCAATGATGTAAGGACCTAACCAGTTTGCTGCAAACTTGTCCCGTAGATGGGACGGCAAATTAGAATTCTGCTGGTTCTCTTTTAAGACCAAGTCACCAACCTGAAATTCCCTGAAATGGACTTTCATGTTGTATGCTTTCTTAAGTCGCTCTTGATAGATACGCAAATGCTCGAGAGCATTGACGCGTCGTTCGTCAAGCAACGTCAGTTGATCTAACCGGGCCTGTCGTGCAGTGTCATCATCGATGAACTCTTGCATTGAAATGCGTAGGGAAGGAATCTCCAACTCAAAAGGCATGACTGCCTCGGAGCCATACACCAACGAAAATGGAGTTGCCCCAGTGGGCGTCCGAATGCTGGTGCGATAAGCCCATAGGGCAAGCGGGATCTGAATGTGCCAGTCTTTATGATTGTCTGCAACTGTCTTTTTGAGAATGGCGACTAGCGTTTTGTTGGACGCCTCTGCTTGCCCATTTGCCTACGGATAATAGGGTGTGGAAAAGCTATGCTGAATCTTGTACTTTGTGATCAAAGCACGCACATCTTTATTCTTGAATGGTGTCCCATTATCCGAGACAATTTTGGATGGAATACCAAAACGACATATGATGTTATGCAAAATAAACTCCGCAATGCGGGCTCCAGTCGTAGTGGTCGGCGGAATTGCTTCCACCCATTTGGTAAAGTACTATGTGGCCGTTAAAATGAACGTGTGACGACCAGACGATGCGGGGAGATCTTTCCAATTAGATCAAGGCCCCACTACGAAAAAGGCCAAACCGATTGAATCGGTTGTAAGGCTTGAGAAGGTACGTGTGTCAAATTAGCATGGTGCTGACACTTCACGCACTTCTTCACATATGCGCAACAATCTCGCTCTAAAGATGGCCAATAATAACCCATGCGAAGAATGCGCTTTGCGATGGCCATACCGCTGAAGTGGCCACCACATGTACCATCATGAGCTTGGGTGATCGCCCAAGCGGACTCTTTCTGGTCCAAACAACGAAGGAGGATTCCTTCATAATTTTGACGATACAAAATGTCTCCTAACAAGACATGCTTTGCCGCTTTCTGTTTGAATGATCTTTTCGCGGCTTGTGTCAATCCAAGTGGGAGAGTACCTAGCTTGAGGTAATCCCGAATGGGTGTATACCAGTCTTGCTGATCAGAAACCTCGATAGTATGAACGGCCAATCCCTTTTGAAGTTTATCCCGAACAAAAGCTGAACAGGAAAGAACTTGTAAAAACAACGTGGTGTTGCTAGCAAGAGGGGCCGGGGAGAACAAGGACCCCCAGTTGGCTTTAATCAAACAATCTCGAATTCGAGAGAACTTATCCGGAGATGGTTCAATCTGGATCATGTGGATTTCTGGCGTCGAATCAGAGCTTGCACGCTCCATCGCAGATTGCGATAATGTTTTAACCTGAATGGTTGTCATTTCACCAGAAGGGTCTTGCGGAATAAGTGACCCCAAGGAGGCCATAGTATCCGCAAAATGATTTGATGATCGAGGGAGTGCCTCGATGTCATACCATTCAAATTGTGCCAAGAATTTATCCACAAGGGCTTTATAAGACTTCAAAACTGGACATTTACATTGGTATATCCCTTTTACTTGGTTGACAATTAACAGCGAATCACCAAAGATGTTCAATCGTTTAATGTTCATGGTGATTGTTGTCTGAAGACCTATGAGCAAGGCTTCGTATTCTGCATTGTTATTGGTTAGCGGGAAGTCTAATTTAAAAGACAAGGGCATTGGAGCGCCTTGCGGAGTGAAGAATACAATTCCCGCACCACCCCCTTGCTCACATTTAGAACCATCGAAGAATAGGGTTATGTCAGCCTGTGACTCAGGCTCATCAGAATCTGGCGACTACGAAACATGGAAGACCCCATCATCAGGTAGTTCAAAAGTCAGAGGCTGATCGTCTTCAAGAGGAGCCTCGGCTAGTTGATCGGCGATGACTTGACCTTTTATAGATTTCTGTCCAATGAACTCTATGTCAAACTCCGTCAACAACATGATCCATTTCGCCGTGCGGCTACTATGATAAGTACGACTCATCATGTATCGCAATGGATTCTCCTTAGACACAACATACGTCTTATTACTAAGCATGTAGTGGCGTAGCTTTTTGGTAGCAAACACCATTGCCAAGCGTAGTTTTTCAACATATGCATAGTTAAGTTCATAAGCCGACCGTGGTGCGGCTAAGATAGTATGTAGCCTGTTCTCGGTGAAGTTCATTTTTCTCGGGACAGCATGGCGCCCAGTGCCACCTCAGTGGCTGAGATATATAAATAGAACGGCACTCCTGGTCTGGGTGGTGCCAATACTGGCGGCGAAGCCAAGTACTGTTTAATGTCGTCAAAGGCTGACTGGCACTCGTCATCCCAATGAAATGTGACCCCTTTATGCAATAATTTATTCATGGGTCGGCATTTGTCAGATAACTGCACTATGAAGCGCTTGATCGACGCAACCTTTCCCCTGCAGACTCTCGAGCTGCTTGATGGTGGTTGGGGGACGCATTTCAAGGATTGCCTTGACTTTGTTTGGATCAACCTCAATTCCTCGTTTGGAGACTATGAAACCCAAGAGTTTTCCAGAGGTGACGCCAAAGACGCACTTCTTGGGGTTTAATCTGACTTTATGCTCAATGAGGCGATCAAGGACCTTGCTCAAGTCATCGATATGATCTGTGCGCAAAAGAGATTTGGTCAACAAATCATCCATGTAATCTTCCAAAGTTTTGTGCATGTAATCGTGAAAGATGTATGTCATGGCACGTTGGTATGTAGCTCCGGCATTTTTAAGGCCAAAAGGCATGACCTTATAGCAAAATGTCCCCCAAGGCGTTGTGAATGCCGTTTTTAGTTGGTCCTCAGGATTAATACGAATCTGATTGTATCCTGAGAAACCATCCATAAGGGAAAGCATTTCGTGGCCCGTTGTAGCGTCTACCAACGCGTCGATGCTTGGCAAGGGAAAATCATCCTTAGGACTCGCTTTGTTAAGATCTCAAAAATCAGTGCATATGCGAATCCTCCCGTCGGGCTTCTTGACGGGAACCATGTTAGATAACCATGGCGGATAATCCACACAGATGACAAACTGGGCATCCAACAACTTTTGCAACTCATATTTTACCATTAAGGCCACTGTTGGATGCATCTTGCGTAGTTTTTGCTTTATTGGCTTGATTGTCGGATCAAGCATTAAATTGTGCGTGACTAGCTGTGGGTCTAGTCCCGGCATATCCTTGTATGACCATGCAAAAACTTCCTTCTTTTCCTTAAGAAGGGCAACATAATCGGCTCGCTCTTCAGGGGAAAGACTTACCCCCGACTTGAGAATCTGTGGATTCATTGGATCTGTGCCGATGTCTACATCGGTCGTTGCTTCAACTGACATATGGGATCCGTCTTCCAACTGGTGTGGAATTGGGATCAGATGGATATCGTTTGCTGAATTAAGATCGTCATTAGGAACCTCAAGTTCCTCTTCAGCATGGAAGACATCCTGAGTTTGTCCTGGAGTGAAATGAAACATCCCACCGCAAGGCCAATACTCTGATGGAGATGGTGGTGTGTCAGTGCGATCCCAATCAATAGCTTCTATGTCTAGATGCAATAATCGTGTTGGATTGGCTGGATCATGGATGGGGGCGGTCAAATCAATGGAGACCATGTTAATGAAATGATTGTAATCTCCATTACCGCAAATGTGACAACTCTGATATTCTGGATGTTCGTGGTGCTGTGGATCTGGCTCTGTAGGCACTGGCACAAAGGGATCAGCCCTATATGCGGTCCTGCAAACAGGGTCCGCCCTAGACACTGATGAGTTGATAGGGTCTCCAGGCAGAAGATGTCCGTTGTATTCCTGGGGTGGCAGATGCAGTAATTGCTATAACTGCGCCAGGTTGAAGTGCCTCCTAGGTCGCGGATCTATGTGTAAGTGTTCCAACTTGTCATCTATGTCCAAAGGATCTTGTAATCTATGCTCACTAGGATCGTTCAATGGGAACATCCTCAGGAAGCTTTCCTGATCGTCATTCATTTGATAGTCATGCGAATGATCGTCCTCCGACTCATCTTCAGAAGACCCTTCCTGGTCTTGTCCATCTTCCCCTTGTGGGTGAGTCCATGAGGTTTCTCCTTGTTCAGCCGTAGGGAAAGGGTTGTTGAGGTCAACAAGGTTATTTGTTTGCAATGGGAAATAATCCCCTAATGTATAAGTTGTATTTGGATTAGCATATGGATCTGATGCCAACCCATCCTTGTTGCCTATCCCTAGGCCTTGCATGTTTTCGACCAAGATGTCGAGGGGCAAAGGGTGATTAAACCCTACTCCTGACTTATCATAGGGCATTTGGTATCTTGGTTGACACAAAACACGCATTCCTTGTTCATACCGACCTAACCCGTATCCATGCCAATTGCATTGGCTAAGATATCTTAATGCGAAGTCTGGGTTAGCCAGATAGTTGACATCTTCCACAAAGGGATCTTCATCTTCCTCTTCTTGTCGGGAAGGTTCAACGCCATGATCCGGGCCCCCAAAAATGAAGTTTGTCCGATTAGGTGGGTAGCCTAAAGGAACCACGGAGCCTATGGGGAGTCGAGGTCTTCCCATGTCTTGCATAGACTGAAGTGTGGGCGTTGCAACAACATTGCGCACTATATACTCCCCCATGCTCGTGTTAGACATCTCAACAATAATCGTTGGCGATTGAGAGGGGTCAAATGGGAGTTCTCCTTGAGTCCACTCCATGTGGGGTGAACTAGGTGTCTCAGCTTCCATTCTATTAGGCGTCTTTTCTGTAGAGATGTTGGAAACGAGAGGTGGTTCTGCTTCTAGGGGCTTCTTTCCTTTGTCCGTTGGTGTGGCCACCGTAGGTGGCGTCGTTGTGGGAGGACAGGATGAAGAAGATGAACCCGCTTGGGAATGTAATTGAGTTGGCAATGAAGATTCTTGCTTAGTCGAACCCCGTTTAGATGGATTTAACTGGAAATCCACGTGCGTTGAAGGAAGGGTTGACTGCGGCATGATTTGCACTGAGTTGCAATACTTAAAAGGTTCCAAATCTGCGGGGACCACGTGCACTTGTCCTTCAAATGTATATTTCAAACATTGATGAGCAATTGAAGGGACACATTTCATATCTCGGATCCAAGGCCGCCCAAGTAAGATATTATAAGCCATCTCACCTTCTAAAATGTGGCACAACGTATGAATGGTCTTTTGTCCCACTTGTATGGGCAAGACAATTGTGCCAACTGTCGAGCATATCGTATCATTAAATGCTCGAAGGGTATAAGTAGAAGGTGCAATGTGAGAGGCTGGTAGTTTCAAATGTTTCAATGCAGCGGTTGTAATAAGATTAATGGACGAACCAGTGTCTATCAACACCCGTTTGTATGGAGTCCCGTTGACCCGCGCAATAACGTGCAAGGGTGGATCTGTTACATCGCCAGTCACCATTTTTAGCTCATCTTCTCTGAAGGTAATGACTGGTTCAGTACACTGTTTGACATGCCCCACAAAATTGTTGAACGAATCCGCTTCATGGGGTTGCAATTCAATCGCCTTTAATATCTCCATAAGAGCTTCCCGATGGGGCGCTGATTGTTGAATAAGCTCATAAATGGAGAGCCTAGCCGATGTGGTCCTTAGACTTTGAGTAAGTCTAGATCGAATCGTGACCACTGGTCTAGGTGGGGGCAACTGTGTAGGATTTGGTTGGTGTTGTGACGTGGATGAGGCTTCCCTAGTGGCTGTCGCGGGGACAACTCCTGGGTGTCTTTTGTTTCTTGTCACAATACTTATCATTCCAACATACCCTTCCATGGGGTAACTCTGTTGCACTTCATTGACATGTAGAGGTTTTGTTTGTGCATCATGTGTGGGTAAAGGATCTTTGAAAACACCCATATGTTGGTTGTTGGGTGCGATGGGATTATCCACTACCAATGTGTGATTGTCAATGAGATCTTGCACTAAACCTTTAAACGCCCAACAAAAATTAAGGTCATGCCCTTTCCTTCTATGGAATCTACAGAAAAGATCCTCTCTGTAGCCCTTAGGCTTTGGCGCATTAGGATCAATTGTTGGAATATCTGGCAGATTAATCAAGTTTGCCGTTGACAAACGGTCAAACAAGGAATCTCTAGACTCAGTGTATGGTGTAAACTGTCGCTTTGGGCGACGCTGCTGATTTTGATCTTGCTTCTTGTTATCTTTCTCATAATTATTGTGAGGCACCGCCTGATAGTTAGCTTTTGAAGGTCTGTGTTTCTTGGGCAGGCGTAGGGGCATTAATAGCAACTTGATTGACCGCGGCGGGTTTCTGTTGCGTATTCCCTGTTTTGGTATTCTTGTTCCACTCTTTTTTCTTAGGCTTGGCAATTTTGCCATCCTGTATCTTGATTTCTTCGATACGTCTAGCTTGCGCCAGAGCTTCTTCCAAAGTGGTGTATTGCTGCAGCTGCAATAGCACAGAGATCGATCGCAAACAACTCTTTGCGAACATTTGAGTTAAATCGGACATAGGAGGGAGGTAAGACAACTTTGAAAGCACTGTCCTCCATCGATTCCCATATGCGACCATAGACTCCTCCTCATACTTTTTGAGGCTAGCTAGATCACTGAGTGACGTCTTTTTCTTTGTATTGAAAGCAAAACGTTCTAGGAACGTGTCAACTAGTTGATCTAAGTTGTAGATGTTGTGCTTCGGGAGATGGGTAAACCAATCCGAGGCGGATCCTGCGAATGTGGTTATGAATGTTCTCAATAATAATGCATCATTGTCTTGTATACCAAAGCACTGACTCAAAAATCGAGTCACATGTTCTTGAGCATCTTCATCCCCTTTAAAGAGTGCCAACTTGGGCAGCTTGAAATGTTCGAGGTATGGAGGTGTCGGCACGGATGGATGTATCGGATGACTACGAAGTTGGCGTAAGGTAGGCTTTTGAGGCCCACCAGTCTTAAGTTCCATATTCTCTAAGCGTTCTAATAACACTTTGTAGGCATCGGAGGATATAATTTCCTCCTCCTTATTTTGTTCCCGCTGTGGGTTGCGGGGAACTTGAGGCCTTTGAATGACTAAATGGTTAGCATCCCTTCTGCCTAGATAAGGCGTTTCAGCCCGCTCTTCTTCTTGGTAATAATCCTCATAATCTTCTTGAGGAGTGTTTGGCCTAGGCCTATAAACATGGATGGGTGCCCGCGGAGGATGCCCGTCATGGTCACGAGGAATGGCCTCCCGCTCAGTTCTAGGAGGTCTAAGAGGCAATGTTTGCTGACGTCGCGGAGACTCGTCTCGCGCTAAGGGATTATGCCTCACATACATCTCAGATTTTTGTGCACGAGGGACTGGGGCTTTCTCAATCACATAGTTGTAAAACCTTTCGAGCGATCGACGCCGAATGCGCTCTTGATCAAGGCGACACAAATGTTCTAATTCCTGTTGTTCTTGTTGAAGCCGCATGATTTGTGCTTGGCGGGCGGCTAGTTGTGTAAATGCCAAGTTACTTTGTTCTGTTGTCTCTTGTTTGATAGGCCTAGATGCTTCTCCTACATATCTATTTTGATCATAATACTCTGAGACTCCTATATGTTGCTTCCTCTCTGTCGAGGTTGGCCGCATTGACTTGAAACTCTGGTCTCAATAAGGGATCTGGATATAATGCAGGTGCAGACGTGCATCGTTTTGGCACTGGAAACTGACTTGGAGGAATGTAGTGATCCTCCTCTCTCTCTCTGTGATATGCATAAAAAGTGCGGGCAGAATTGTCTTGTCCTGTTGGGAGGACTTGTCGTTCTGGATATGGTCTACTATTTTCGACATTAATTGGGGGTAAATTAGGAACCACAAAATCATGTGGTCCTTCCTTTTGAACCCTTTGTTGTTCCATAGCATTATACAATGCTTCATCACTAGGCCATCCATAATGAGCTTCAAAAGGAGGCTTCGTGCTTTGACCAGGTGGTATATATAAGTTATTGTCTTGAAAAGATTCTTGTTGCTTAGGAGTTCCCCTTATAGAAGGGGTTCTAAAGTCTCGTCTGTTGAAGGCCTGATTTGGAGAGCCACTCCTTGAGGCACCTCTAGAACCTTGTTCTATGACTGTATGGGTTGGAGTACCCCTCAATGATGGGGCTCTAGAGCCATGTTCTGCATGATGTGAACTAACTGTTGTACCCCGTCGGTGAGGCGGAATGGCTAAGTCTTCAATGCTATATCGGAGACGAGTTGTCTCTCTTGGTGCATGTTCTGCAGCTTCTGCCCGTGATTGGGCTTGGCTACGAGTATTCACCATGATAATGCTAACCTAAAAAATGCAAAAGTTCTTTTTGTGATTTTCTTTTTATGATGTTTTTGGTCTAAACAGAAAATAGCATACACACTCACAAGCAATGATTATCTCTTTTAAAGATTAATAGTGTGCCCTAAATCTGGTTTAGTGTGTTTTTGTTGTTTGTTTTGTTTTTGAAGATTTTTGTGAAACGTTTAAATGCAAGTATGAAGGCTCTTATGACTCCCAATATGGTCGCCCCTTCAATATACCATTGTCGGACCGATATACCAACCTCTCTATATACCCGCCCTTACGTGAGGGAGACTATAGGTACGTGAGAGCGAGATGATACGTGGAACATAGGCGGTACGGAAGGGGAATCGCTCTGTTTATGACACCTACCATAGAAGACTTATCCTCGCGTGCTTGGGAATCACCCCAAGCTACACTCGGTCGGCTTTCATCGGGATTTACGTCTAGCAACAGTCGCGATCGAGGTAATGGATGCAATATATCAAGCCAAAGTGATAATGGAATCCACCTTTGGTCTTGTTCAAGGGTTGGGGTTTTACGACCAACGCCTTGGTTTAAAATGCCTCGTGATGTGTGGGGTTCATTTTAATTGTGCAAAATTGAAACAGGCAAACGAAAAGAAATCTTTCCCTAAGCCATACAAACTGAAAACCAGAAAACAGAAAAACAAAAATTTGACAGAAGCTGTAAAAACCCCTACCTCTTCTCTGCCTAACAGGATGTCTCTGATTTGCTCTGAAAATTGCACAAAATTATAATCGTCCCTGGGTGGAGCGAATAACAGACCGTAATCGTCCCAGGGTGGAACGAATAGTTTATTCGTCCCGGGGTGAGACGAGTACCAATTCTGTAATCGTCACGTGCAGAGACGAATAACAGTCCGAGGTTAAAAAAATAGGTACCTGTAAAAACAAGCAATTTTAGATCAGTAAATTAACCTAAAAAAATAGAGGACAGTCGTCCCACCGTGATCGCCATTGAAAACACGAGATTCCAGAAACAAAAAGGAAAGACTAAACGAAATCGTATTAAAAGGAAGGAACACAAATGAATGAACACAAGATATAAGAACAATATGAAATGTAGCCCTTTTTTTTATTGATATTCTTTTCAATTCGTGTTACAATACGTCTCCTTCCTTTTTAGGGGATAGGAGCGTTAGATATTGTTCTCTACAACTTGTCTCTGAATTCCTTCTTCCGCGTGCCCACATATAAAATGGGCGAACCAAAACGTTGTCGCCGCTTGCATTGACAAAGGTCGATTCCTCGTTGCTCCTTCAATAGACCCGAAATCTGTGTTCAAAGAAACAAACAAAGAATCGATAGCACTTGTGTATGAAAAATAAAAGATAAATCTAACTATAGCTGAAATGAATCTAAATGCACTAAAAACTTGATAAATGCATAAACATGAAACTAGCTAAAATACTATAAATGAAGTAAAGCGGGGAGGTGCCCGAAGGCAAACCACCCGCGGATAAAACCTTGCTTCGACACCAATCCGCTTGAGATGGGTCCGAAACCCGATGTGATGTGTTGTCGTCAAATTGATAGAATATTGTGGTCAAAAGATTGGGGTTTGGGCGCAAATCGCAAGTAAGTGAATTAATGGCACTTCGTTGCTCAGAATGCTCTTGCTCGGTATATCCTTTGGGTGAGGAAACTCACCATTTTATAGACCCAAGGGGTCTCTTTGAATTAACATGCAAAAGTGTTTCTTTGCATGAATGCTTTTGTTTGTGAAGAGAAGACTTCTTCTTGATCAAGGGCTTCTTAACTGCCTCTGTGCATGTCTTTGTGTGTTTTAGAAAAGCTCACTTGCACTCCCATGCAATGAAGGGATAACTAAGTGGCAAATCTGAGTTGTCTTAAAAAGCTTACTCTCATTCCCATGCAGTGAAGGGAAAGTCAATTGGCAGATATGAGTTGTCAAAAGAACTCACTCGCACTCCTATGTCATGCAGGAAGAGCTAAGTGGCAGTTCTGAGTTGTTTATATGCCAAGATTTGACTTTTTGCCGGTCAAACCTGACAATCGTCCCACCCCGAAGCGAGCGCTTATAATCGTCCCTGGGTGAGACGAGTATCAGTCAGCACTCGTTCCTGGGTAGGACGAGTAAAATTTGCACTCGTCCCTGGGTGGGACGAATAAGCAATAAAGTGTCTAAAAGGTGCCAAATTGGTTTCTGACTTGCAAAATTGTTGTGTGAGTGGTTAGAACCACTGTTTAACCTCTGAGGGCTGCCCTAGGGGCTGTGTGTGTTGGTGCGATCAGTGCTTGTAATCACATAATCGGATTGGTGTTGTTTTGGTGTCTACACATATCTATTCCATTTCATTTGTTTACATATTTTTCCCTCCCTTTTGTCCTTCCCCAGCTTCCTTCTATTTTTGTTTTCCCCCCTGAGCCAACAGACAAAATTTTCCTCTATTATTTCTAATTATTCATCCTCCTCCTATTGGTCCCCGCTTTTCCTTTCGATGCTCCATGAAAATTTAATATAACCCCTCCACATCTGTGGTTTCCACTTTATATTCTTTACCTTATTTTTGCTTCTCTTGTCCCAACATCATAATTCCATTTAATGACTTGACTCCATCTATCAAGACTCTCTGCTTCCAAATTAGGGATTGGGTGAGTTGATAGGGTTGGTTTAGACTCCTCTATGGCTAAACATATCTTCTTTTTCATTACCTCTAAATTGTTTTCCTTTCCTTTAAATATTCTTCTATTCCTTTCTAGCCATATAGTCCAAAGTATTGTATCTTTTGATATATCCCATATTGTCTATAAAGCCTCACTTTTATAAGTGCTTTGCCATTACTTTTAACTAATCTTCAATTCTACTATTCATCACCATGCATTTACCAAACAAATTAAGAATCCATTGCCATAGATTCCAAACTATTGAGCAATGTCCCAAGAGATGGTCTATACTATCCTCATTTTTACAAAAAACACATTGAGAGGGGCCATGAAAACCCCTTTTCATAAGGTTATCCCAAGATAAAATTCTTCTATGACCTACTAGTCAAACAAACATTTTGATTTTAGGAATGCTTGGGCTATCCCAAATATCTCTCCATATTCTAGTGACATTATTATTTTGTTGGTGTTGTACATTATATCCACTTCTTGTTGTGTATTCTCTTGAGCTATTCAACTCACAAATCAATTTATCCTTGGCTCCCCTTGGAATAATCATAGTTGTTATCTTTCTACTCAATTGCCTCCTAGCATCAATGTCTTGTATACTTGTAAAAAAATATTCTTTCCATTTGTATCTTCCTTCTTGGTCCTTGTATAAAATGTTTGAAACCCTATCACCATATTTATCTTGAAGCAATCCCATCCAAGGTTTCAAAATTGGATCTAAATTGGGTGGTTTTTTGTCACACCAAGTATCCATCCAAATAGAATTTTTTTCTCGAGTTCCCACCACCCATCTTAATATTTTAATCATAATATCAATATAATTTTTATAAACCATTCTAGAGAGCAGAACCATTTGGTAGAGAGAATACAGTAAATATTAAACTTGGGTCATTGGGATCAACATACTTAGAAGAATTCTTGCTCATTATCTTTGACTCTCTTTATATAATCTCCAAATTAATTTTTCCCTAAGAGTTAAGTTTGCATCTGTAAGAACTCTTAAACCAATATCTCCCCTAGTTTTATCATCACACAACTTGCTCCATTTCACCAAAGGAAAATTATTTTTATCATGTACACCTAATCATAAAAAAGGATCGCATAATATAGATTAAATTTATTTCAACTGATCTTGGCATAGAATACAATAACATATAATATATTGGAATGGCTTGTAAGACTGACTTAGTTAATTGCACTCTTCCTGCTAATGATAACCATATACCTTTCCAAGCTGGAAGTTTAGTCTATACTTTACTAATAACTGGATTCCATAAATCTATCCTCATTCTCACCTGAAATAAAGGTATCCCTAGATAAGTTGTTGGAAAATTTGCCTCCTCCATTTGAAGCAACCTATAAATTCTTGCTTTGATATTAGCAAGAGTGTTAAGAAAGTAAATTTTAGATTTAGTCCTATTAACTTTTTGCATGAAGCTCTTTCGTACTCTTTTAAAGAGTTATTCAGAGCTCTGGTCTCATTTATCCTTGCACTTCCAAAAAGGGTTGTATCATTTACAAATTGCTGATATGTGATGTTATCGATGTTATTACTAACCTTAAATCCACTTATAAGCCCATATTTGTAAGTCTTATTTAAGTTCCTACTCAAAATATTTGCCATAATAATGAACAAATAAGGAGATAGAGGATATCCTTGTCTAAGACCTCTCTTGGTTTTAAAAGATTATGTTACCAACCCATTCACCAACATTGAATAAGAAACTATAGAGACACAAGCTTTAATCCATCTAATCCATTTCTTCTCGAAACCAAAATTTTCTAAAACTACAAAAAATAAAATCCCATTTAACCCTATCATAGGCTTTAGTCGTATCAAGTTTTAAGATCATTGTTTTCTGTTTTCTTGAAGTTGTTGAATGTGTAACTTCATGAGTTACTATGATCCCATCCATAATTTATCTCCTTTTCACAAATCCTCCTTGCTATTCTGAAATAATTTTGTCTAACAATAGCCTTAATCAATTCACCATCACTTTGGATATAATCTTATATGCCATATTGCATAGGCTTATGGGTCTAAAAGAATCAAACAATTCAGCATCCTTTTTTTGGAATTAGGGTAAGATATGTTGCATTTATTTTATAAGGTATGTATTGTTTTACCCTAGACTGTTCCACTGCCACCAATAAAGAATACTTCACTATATCCCAATTATGTTGGTAAAATATTGCAGAGAGCCCATATGGACCTAGGGATTTATCCTTATTAAAAGAGAAAATAATTAAATGAACTTCTTCTAGAGTAATAGAATCCATCAATTTCCTATTATCTTCATTCATTATAACTAAAGGAACATCATGAAGAAGTTTATCATTAAGAAATTTGGTCTCCTCTAAACCTATAAAATTATGATAAAAAGACTTTGCATCTTTTCTAATTTCACTACGATCTTCAATCCAAACCCCTTCTATTGATTTAATTCTACTAATTCTAGAAGTTGATCTTTGTACTATAGCCATCCTATGAAAAAACTTTGTATTTTATCTCATTTTAACTAAGTCTGTCTTGATTTTAATCACCATAATATCTCTTCCTTACTTAAAATATTATGATATTCACTAAGAAAATCCCTTTCCTTTAGGCTTGGGCTATTAAGATCACCTTTTTGGAATTTTGAAAGTTTATCTTTAAGTTCTTCTTTCTTCTCAAAAATATTTCCAAAGGTGTTCTTGTTCCATTCTTTTAATATAGATGTCATGGATTTAATTTGATTTGGAAGAGCATACAACCCACCATTAACTAAATAATTCCATGCTTGAGCTATCATATCAACAAATTAAGGATGGTCTTCTCACATCTGCTCATATTTAAAATATAATCTATTTGTAAATTCACTTACTCCCATTTTAATTCTGATTATCCAGTGATCTGAACCAATCCTTGTTAAGGTATTAATTTTAGCACAAGTTCCTTCATCTAGCCAATCATCTGAGAGAATGCATCTATCTAATTTTTCTGTTATAATATTCTAGCATCTCCTGTTCTTGGTCTAAGTATAGTTTTCTTCTTCAAACTCAACCTCCCATAGATTATTGTTTTGAATAAAAGTTGAGAAGTCTTTCATACTTTAGGTCAATTTCCTAATTCCCCCAAATATTTCATCCAACTTGGTTATGGAATTAAAATCTCCAATGATCATGAATTGGTTTTCTTGGTCTTTACTTCTCATAAAGGCTTAAATCCCACTCCAAACTTCTAATCTATCTGACTGAGATGTAGGTCCATAGACATTGATAAGGATGAAACAAATATCTACAAAGTAGCAATTCACTAAAGAGACTATCCAATGACTAATTTAATGAATTGTTACACAAGAGGTTCTATAAGGATTCCAACAAGTTAGAATTCCCCATGCCACTCCTTTAGAATCCATGGCATCCCATTCACATATTTCCCATACTTCTTTCATAGTTTTTGAAACTTCTTTTGTCATTTTTATTTCTTAGATACAAATAATATCAAGCTTATTACTTAAACATAAGTCCCTAATACACCTCTGCTTTGAGGGGGCATTAGCACCTCTTATATTCCATGAGATGATAATCATATCTCATTAGGGGCTTTTGGCCCCACCTACGTATTACCAATATTATTTTGTTGTTTGGTAAAGAGAAGTTCAACCAACTTAGTTTGTGTTCCTTTCTCTATGTTTGCTCTTGCTTCCCTGGATCTTGCTTGATAATTTGAGGGTTTTCCTCTTTTTTCCTTGCCTATATTAGGAGTAGGTCTTATTATTATATTCCTCAATATTCTTTCATAATTTTATTTTTCATCATATTTATCCTCTCTTGGCTCTATTACAAAAGCTGTTGACCTGTCCTCCTCATTTTTTTGTATTTCCTTATTAATGGTAGAGGTATTAACTTCTAAACTGTATTTTCTTTACCAATTTTTTCTCCTGAATGGTGCATGGTTTCTCTTGCACTTTTCTACATATGACTATGTCGGGATCTTCTTAGGGTATGATCTCTCAATATGCCCCACCTCATGAAATTTTATACATCTCAAAGATATGTTTTCATAATCTATAGTTTCGATCCACATCTTATCTCCATACTTAAGAATAATTGATTATGGTAAAGCTTTAATTATATCAATAATGACCAATATTCGAGCATAAATAGCCAAGAATCCATATTTTGTCGTATCTAAAATCTCAAGGAATTTTCCTAGAGTGTTGCCTATTGCCTTGAAGGTATCTATTTCCAAAAATTCAATGGGTAACCCAAACATCCTAATCTAGATTGATACTAGGAATAGATTTACATTTTACCTTCATACCAGTGGGTAAGGAAGAGTCCTACTCTTCCCATAAACCAAGGACCCCCTTTTAGGATTTTTTCTCTTTCTTTCCTAGAACAAAAAATGGTCAGGAAGAAACATTTGGGAAGAAATGATGGAATCACACCTAGAGACTTCCAACTCCTATCAATCCATTTTATCAAGGCTAAATCCCCTAGCCAATACCCATTAAATTTACCAAAAATTGTCCTATCTTGGAGCAATGAGGATCTCTCGGAGGTGTGCTCACTAACCTCTACCACTTCTAAGGATTTAACTATAAATCGATCCATGGAAAGAAAACTAAAACTCAAAATCTATTAAAATTTATCTGAATATCCTATAGCAAATATAATATTTGATAAAAACTTTATAAAATTTTCATGCACAATTTTCTAAGATAAAGAAATGGAAAAAATTTAGCTAAAAATTATTTGTACATATAGAATGTCTTGCCTCACTAAATACCTGGCCCTTTAGTGCTCTTCCCATCATTCGAACCCTAGCTTACAAATATTTGCAATTTCATGTTTTGTGACTTGAAAAATCATCACTACTCTTGTTCCAAATGGTTGAATTCACAGGGTCGTATCTCCCTCAATATTGCTCGGATTCTTGCATATCACCACTCATTTTAAAGCTATTCAAATTCCCTTTTCCAGGTAATAGTTAGATGCATGCATGATTTAAATTTTTTAACATTGATGGCATTTTATAGTATAGCAAGATTTTGCATGACACCCCACTATGGATTGCATGTGACATATCACCTAAAATATTGCACAAAATTAGAAAATTGCCTCAAAAGATAATCAAAGACTATTAATAATGAGGGGTCTAAATGACATCACAGATAAAATATGTCTATAAATTGTACCTTGGACTAAATCACCTCCTCGTAGTATTTGACACACACAAAATGTCAAAAAGTACACATACCATTGTAGTAGGTAGGCCATATAATATACTAATCAATAGGTGTAATGTATCAATAACATGCCCTTATATGTGGAGAAAGAAACCGCATGTACTATCTGACAAGTGTGAGGTATCAACAAGCACACTTACCACTATAGTGGGGCAGACTAAAGTGACACCACCAATAAGGAATGTAGGTGATCTATATTGAACCTCTAAAATACCCTACAATATCTTATGATTATGATGTGTCAACAAGCATACACATCACTATAGGCAAAACCAATGTAATACAGTTTTTTATGAGCATGATGTGTCAACAAGCATACCAACAACTATAGTGGCAACAACATGATGCAGGAGCATCCAAAGGAAGGCAAAATACAACAAAGTAAGAAAGTGTCGTGATATCGCGACATGTCGGCCGAGAAGAAAAAGTGTCGCGATATCGCGACATGTCGTAAAATCGCGACATTTAGCCGAGAGAAGGCTCGAGAAGGAAAAGTGTCACGATATCACGACATGTCGCATTTTCGTGACCAAAAAACAAGAGAAGGCACAAGAGAGAAAAATGTCATGATATCACGACATGTCGCATTATCACGACTAAAAGAGATGAAGAAGAGCAAGAGAGAAAAGTGTCGCGATATCACGACATGTCGCATTTTCGTGACTCAGGAAGGAGAGAGAAAGCGCGGAGCAAAAATGTCACGATATTGCGACATGTCGCATTTTCGCGACTCAGGAAGGACAGAGAAGACGCAGAGCAAAAATGTCGCGACATGTCGCGAAATCGTGACCGAAAGAAGACCAGAAGGGCCAGAGAAGAAAATATCACGATTTCATGACATGTCGCAAAATCGCGACCGACGGAGCAAAAAGAAGGCAAGGAAGGAAACTGTTGTGATATCGTGACCCGAAAGGCGAGGAGTTAGAAAGAAAAGACGTCGCGATATCGTGACATGTCGCGATTTTACGATTGAAATGGAGAAAGACGAGCCGAAAAGGAAAGATGTCGTGATATCGTGATATGTCGCATTTTCGTGACCAAAAGGCGAGGGAAGGCACCAGAGAGAAAAGTGTCGCAATATCACGACATGTCGCATTTTCGTGACCAAAATGCGAGGGAAGGCGCCAAAGAGAAAAGTGTCACAATATCGCGACATGTCGCATTTTCGCGACCAAAAGGCGAGGGAAGGTGCAGGAGAGAAAAGTGTCGCGATATCACGACATGTCGCATTATCACGGCCAAAATGCGAGAGGAGGCGCAGGAGAGAAAAAGTGTCGCGATATCGTGACATGTCGCATTTTCATGACTCGTAAAGGGCAGGAAGGCCGAAAAAGCAAAAGTGTCACAATATTGTGACATGTCGCATTTTCATGACTCGCAAAGGGTAGGAAGGCCGAAAAAGCAAAAGTGTCGCGATATCACGACATGTCACATTTTTGCGACTCGAAGAGGGACAGGAAGGCAGTAAAGCAAAAATGTCACGATATCATGACATGTCGTGTTTTCGCGACCAAACAAAAGGAAAGGAAAGGCAGGTGGTTATAGGGGCCGTTACAGAAGAAATTATCGAGCGATGGGTATCCCAAACATCATCATGGGTTGACAGGTGGACAGAGTCTAAAATGGCAGCACTGGACAAGCACGTGGCACCAAGGTGCAGTGAAAGCAGACGAAGACCAAGAGTCGAAACGTTTCGAAAGCCAGAACAACGAAGAGGCACGGGAGATGAAATAGAGAGTCACGCCAGAAAGTTTAAAAGGGGGAAGCAAAGGCATGCAGAGGGGTCAAAAAACAGTGGAGACAGAGTTGCAGACGTGAAGGCAAGAGGGCCATTCTGGACCTGCGTGGACTGTTTTTCTTCCAAAATTGGAAAAGTAATGTAATATAAAAATAAGTAAACTATCTTTTGGGATAAAGAAGTTTATTTGGCAGAGTCTGCCATTTTTGTAAATTTTTCCAAGTTTAATGAATGATTATTTGTCAGAGTTTGGGTGAGCATTATTTCGTGTCCCCATCAAGTGGTATCAGAGCAGGAGTTCCTGAGTGTGTAAACAGATCGTCGAACGTGAGGCAGTTTACACCAGGATCTGTGGTGAAGGGTTGTGAGAAGAGAGTGAGGAAGAATGCCTCCACGAAGAAACCGTGGTGGTGGGAGAAATGTGGTACCTGAAGAAGATTTCAGAGTTTTGCAGAGGCAAGTGCAAGCCCTACAAGAGGAGTTGCGAAGAGGGGTTGAGTCAAGGAGAGAAGACCATAGTGAAGATGAAGCTTGGGAGGTTGATAATCCATCAGAAGAAGAAGAAGCAATGGATCCTATAGAAGCTAGATTAGTTAAGGCCATATCTCGAATTGGGAAGAAGCCAAAGTTTGATGTCTCCATGTATTCTGGGAATCTCAATCCAGAGGAGTTGATTGATTGGATCAATGATTTGGAGGAATATTTTGAGTATGAGGAGGTTGTCGATCCAGATCGGATCAAATTGGCAAAAATGAAGTTGAAAGGCCATGCTAGCCTATGGTGGAAAGGAGTGCAGCTAGAAAGAAATAGAAGCGAAAAGGAAAAGATAACCAAATGGGATCGAATGGTAGAGAAGTTGAAGAGATAGTTTATTCCTACGGATTACAAATTGGACCTGTTGAGAAAAATGCAGAGTTTAAGATAGTCAAACAAATATGTCAAAGAATATATAGAGGAGTTTTACCAGATCTCAATTAGAACTGGCCATTCTGAGGCTAACAAGGAGAAGGTAGCCCGTTACATCAATGGATTGAGAACCAGTATTCAAGAAGATTTGAGTTTGGTTAGGATTAGCACCATTGAGGATGCTTACCAGTTTGCTCTAAAAGTTGAAGAGAAGCTGAACAAAAGATTTGAAGGCAAACAAAGAGGAAGAGGTCGAGGTGGAAGAATAGATGGAGGACGAGATGAGAAGAAAGAAGAAGCTAGCTGCAGTCAGGATCAGAAGGGGGATAATGATTACAGACCCCGTAACTAGAACAATGGTTACCAAAGAGGAAGAGGTAGATATGGAAGAGGAGGATTTCGTGGAACCTGTTTCCATTGTGGAGAAGAGGGACATCGGGCGTATGAGTGTCCCCAACACCAAGAGAGGACGAATAGGAGGCCTGAGGGTCATGCCAGAGCTGCTGTAGCAGATGAAGGTGCTGAATCAAAACATTCTGAGGAGGCAGAGAGAGGAGAAGTTATGGTCATAAGGAGAACCTTGTTGAATGAGGAGAAAGAACCAGACTAGAGGAAGAGCCTATTCTGCATAAGGTGCAGAAGTTCGGGTAAGGTCTGTAATATCATTATAGATAATGGTAGTACTGATAACTTGGTCTCAGAAGAAATGGTTACTAAGTTACAGTTAAAGAGGAGAAGCCACCCGCATCCATATCGGATTGCGTGGTTACAAAAAGATCATAGAGCATTAGTCAGTGAGTAGTGTTTAGTTAAATTTCATATTGGAACTTATCAAGATGAGGTCCTGTGTGATGTTTTACCTATGGATGCTTGCCATGTGTTGTTGGGAAGGCCATGGCAATTTGACAGACATGCGGTGCATGATGGGCATGCGAATACCTACTCTCTGACGAAAGATGGAGTGCGTCACAAGTTGAGGCCATTGAAGGAGATGGATGAAAAGAGTTTGATGACAACAATGAGAGTGGAAGTTGTGGGATTTGAAGAACTTAAGGGTTTGTACCCTATAGATCCAGATTTTTCTGAAGTTAGGAGAGCTTGTACAGCCCCAGTTAAAAAGAAGGTGACAGAACAGTATAGAAGTGAAGGTCACTTCTCAATCCACCCCGGTTGTCTGATGCAGGAGCATCCAACGGAAGGCAAAATACAGCAAATTAAGAAAGTGTCGCGATATCGCGACATGTCGGTCGAGAAGAAAAAGTGTCGCGATATCGCGACATGTCGCGAAATCATGACATTTAGCCGAGAGAAGGCTCGAGAAGGAAAAGTGTCACGATATCGCGACATGTCGCATTTTCGTGACCAGAAAACAAGAGAAGGCACAAGAGAGAAAAATGTCGCGATATCGCGACATGTCGCATTATCGCGACTAAAAGAGATGAAGAAGAGCAAGAGAGAAAAGTGTCGCGATATCGCGACATGTCGCATTTTCGCGACTCAGGAAGGAGAGAGAAAGCATGGAGCAAAAATGTCGCGATATCGCGACATGTCGCATTTTTGCGACTCAGGAAGGAGAGAGAAGACGTGAAGCAAAAATGTCACGATTTCGTGACATGTCGCGAAATCGTGATCGAAAGAAGACCAGAAGGGCCAGAGAAGAAAATGTCATGATTTCGCGACATGTCATGAAATCACGACCGATAGAGCAGAAAGAAGGCAAGGAAGGAAACTGTCGCGATATCGCGACATGTCACGTTTTCGCGACCCGAAACAGAGAAAGAAGGCAGAGAGCAAAGTTGTCGCGATATCGTGACCCGAAAGGCGAGGAGGAGTTAGAAAGGAAAGACGTCGCGATATCGCAACATGTCACGATTTCGCGACCGAAATGGAGAAAGAGGAGCCGAAAAGGAAAGATGTCGCGATATCATGACATGTCACATTTTCGCGACCAAAGGACGAAAGAAAGCGCAAAGGAGAAAAGTGTCACGATATCATGACATGTCACATTTTCGCGACCAAAAGGTGAGGGAAGGCGCAGAAGAGAAAAGTGTCACGATATCGCGACATGTCGCATTTTCACGACCAAAAGGTGAGGGAAGGCGCAGGAGAGAAAAGTGTTGCGATATAGCTTCATGTCGCATTATCGCGGCCAAAAGGCGAGCGGAGGCGTAAGAGAGAAAAAGTGTCGTGATATCGTGACATGTTGCATTTTCGCGACTCGCAAAGGGTAGGAATGTTGAAAAAGCAAAAGTGTCACGATATCACGACATGTCACATTTTTGCGACTCGCAAAGGGCAGGAAGGCCGGAAAAGCAAAAGTGTCACGATATCGTGACATGTCGCATTTTCGCGACTCGCAAAGGGCAGGAAGGCCGAAAAAGCAAAAGTGTCGCGATATCGCGACATGTCGCATTTTCGCGACTCGAAGAGGGACAGGAAGGTAGTAAAGCAAAAATGTCACGTTTTCGTGACCAAAAAAAAGGAAAGGAAAGGCAGGCGGTTACAGGGGCCATTATAGAAGAAATTGTTGAGCGATGGGTATCCCAAATGTCATCATGGGTTGACAGGTGGACAGAGTCTAAAATGGCAGCACTGGACAAGCACGTGGCACCAAGGTGCAGTGAAAGCAGACGAAGACCAAGAGTCGAAACGTTTCGAAAGCCAAAACAATGAAGAGGCATGGGAGATGAAACGGAGAGTCATGCCAGAAAGTTTAAAAGGGGGAAGCAAAGGCATGCAGAGGGGTCGAAAACTGTGAGACAAAGTTATAGATGTCAAGGCGCGAGGGCCATTCTGGACCTGTTTGGGCTGTTTTTCTTCCAAGGCGAAAGATGTTGTAATAGAAACTATCTTTCGGGATAAAGGAATTTATTTGGCAAACTGCTGCCATCTTTGTAATCTTTTTTTCAATTTGATGAATGAGAACATAGATTTGGCGTGAGCGATTTGGTTTCCCATCAAGTATTTTGTGTCCCCATCACAACAATTACAAAAATAGTATTAGATGAACATGATGCATCAACAAGCATGTCCATTCACTACTACGAGGTAGACAAAGAGTACACTAAAAACACAAAAATGTGTAGGTGATGTATTTATCGATCCAACTCATGCCCTACCATTTCCAATGAGTGCTATGTATCAATAAGCATGTCCACATTGGCAAAGGGAGAACAAAAATAAAAGTATACAATGGGCTAGGTATGCATTGCAATGCACCCAGGTCAAGGATATTCTATTAGGATAACCCCATGCCTATGTTGTAATGGTTTATACTAGCATACTATAATGTCTAGAAAAAGTACATTATGTTGACAAGTACACTCACCACTACAATGGAAGATAATTAGTATTGATTAAATATTTTTAGTATGAATGAAAATAAAAAAATATTTCCTTGGTGCTCTAACCATGTACCATATGCAAGATTGCATGGGTTGAACTAAGGCAATTGTTTTATGATACTTAAAGTATAGTACTAGCAAAAAACAATAGAGAAAACCTTGCAAACATCATGATACCTATTACTAGAAATAGGGGCAATAGGGTGCCATGATGTAGGAGATAAAAAAATGTAAAAGTCAACAACAATAAACTGTAGTAAAAGAGGATGGTAAACAATTAGCAACTAGAAAAACAAAAATGAAAATCATGCAAAAGGAAGAAAGCAAAGTCAAAAATTTGAAGAAATTATCAAGAAGTTGAAATTTTTAGATTACTAGGGTTGCCTCTTAAAGTGTCCATTGTAATTAGAAGAGGAAAAACATCATGAAACACATAAAAACATGCTAAAAATCAAGTATATATGATATTGACACACATGGGACTCATAGGTAGTCAAAGCAATCAAAGCATAAAATAAAGAATCAAAGTTGATAAACAAACTAAGAAATTAAAAGATTATACAATCAAGTCAAAACGGCTATATGCAAAAGCATTTGACATGCATGGAATTGGTGGATTCTTCCAACCCAAATCCATCTATGGTTTGCAATTTCATTGCCTTAGACCCATACAACTCTTTGACAATATATGGACTAGTCCATTTCTATATATATTTTCCCTTGCACTTTTTATACACATTATCAAGCTTGAGGATTAGGTCCCCAATTTTGAAATCATTATGACAAAATTTCTTATTATATTATTTGAAAACATAACTTTTATAGGTTGTGCTCTAAAGCATGTAGATACCTATCATAAAGATCAATTAGTTTTAAAATATAAGCTTCCCAATACTCTTGATGATATTTATCATGACTCAAAAAATCCTTTACAAAACGATGCAAGGCAATTCAATCTCAAGCAACAAAAAAACTTCAATACCATAAATCAAATAAAAAGGAGTTACCCCTATCAATGTCTGAACACTAGTACAATACACCCACAATTTGGTAATCTTTCTTAGTGCTCTACTTTTTTCAAAATACCAACCAAAATTGTATTACTAGATTTAGCTTGATCATTCCCTTGCAAATAATAAGGCATTGAAAATGGTGTTGAGTCCCTAATTATGAAGTCAATTCTTGCATTTATTTGTTTTTTAAAAGGAGTGACACTATCTAAAATGATAATATATGGGACACAAAAGTGACACACAATCTAATTAAAGGTAAATTTGGACATGATGAGGGTTGCCTAATTTGTAAGTGGTATAACTTCCACCCACTTGGTAAAATATTTCATGGCCACAATAATGAATTTTGTCTTTAGGAAGCTAACACTTATCACATTATTTTCCATTATTATTGGTATCAACTTTCATAATTGGCTAGAAATAACCCCTTCTTAATAGCTTATGAGCATGGAATGACCACTAAATGTATGCCCACAATTCCCACTATGGACATTAAAGATGGATTTTGGCACTTCATCCTATGTAAGTAATAATTCTCCCTAGCACTCTGATGTGTTTAAAATTCATACATTAGGCAATCAAAATTCTTATTTTAAAGCCTTATATTCCACAACATTGTTGATAATGCCAAAAAAGTTTAAATATAATGTCATAGGAATAACTATGTTGGTCAAAGACTTGAGTAAAAAGCTAGCTCCTATCGCCAAATTCATTCTTTCTATCATAAAAGTGAAAGGTCTAAGTGTCCTATCTAGATTATTTGGAAATAGAAAGTGTGTTTATCTTGTTCTTAGCCTTGGGTTCATATTATCTCTTGGCAACCTCATGAGACTCCAAGAGAGACTTTTATTGCTAAGGTTATAGGGATTATAATACTCAATTACACTAGATGTAATTGAGAAAATATATATAACAAACTCATGAAGAGGTCAAGATATTACCATCATGTCCTCATACAGTAATGTCTTTTTAAAGGGTTGCTAGGTTGGATCATGGGCAATCATGAACTAATCAACAATCACCTGAGCTTTCACAACTTTTTGGGTGATGATATTGAGATTGAATTGTTGCACCATAGTGATCCACTTTTTGTATTAGGTATCACTAGGATGTATGGTTTTTTAAATCAATTTCCTTGGGGGATCGATCTTAATAACCACAAAAGTTATCTGATACAACATGTAATGTTTAAACTTTTCATAAAAAAATAAATAGCCAAGGAGTCCTTTCGAGGGGTGTACCTAATTTCTATTGAGAGCATTGTTTTACTGATGTAGTACATGACACATTACTTATTATTTAATATTATTGAGTGAGGATTGCTCCCAAAGAGACCTAAGTAGCCAATATGTACAAAATAAATGGCTTACCCAAGTTGGGTGGGTGAAGGGTTTGGGTTCGCAAAATAATTTTTTAAATTCGAGGAAGGATTTTTTACAACTTTCATCCCATTTGAAATTGACATATTTCTTAAGTAAATGATTCAATAGATCATATTTGAATTATAGCTTTGGAATAATTCATCTAATAGCTCTAAGCCTTCCTATGAAAGATTTAATATCTTTAATAGTGTAGGGAAGTGTAGCATCAAATGAATTTAATATTATCATGATCCACATATATGCCCCTATGAGACACCATTAAGTCTAATAGTTTACCACTAATAACACCAAACTTATAATTATGTAATCACTCAAATATGATACAAAGATGAGCAAGGCAGTCAACTCATTTCTTAGACTTACCTAATAGATCATCAACATAAGACTCCAATATCTTTCCAATTTAAGTCATGAAATATGGTTGTCATAGTTGATTGATAAGTAGCTCCAATGTTCTTTAATCCAAATGCATGAAACATAGCAAAATGTGCCCTAGGGTGTAGTAAAATTTGTTTTTATTTGATCCTTAGGGGTAATTTGGATTTAATTATACCCTGATAACCATCCATAAGGGACAACGTATCATTTCCCATGATAGAATCAACAATAGCATCAATAGAGGTAAAGGGAATTTATCCTTAGGATACACTAGGTTGACCTTTCTAAAATCATAGTAAATTTGGATAACATTATTTTCTTTCTTTTTCACAAGAATAATGTTAAGCATCCATCCTAAAGAATCAACAAGTCTAATAAAGTTAGTTTCTAACAACTTTTGACTTTTAATATTGCATAGGTCTTAAGAGGAGAGAACATCCTTTGCTTTTGCAAAATATGAGTGACATTCTTATAAGTAATTATGTTATGTACTATTAAATACTTTATTTTGGGCATGTCAAAATATTCCCAGGCAAAAACATCCTTGTACTCCTTAAATAAACCAACGACAGTGGATTGTTCTTCCTTAGATAGGCTAGCCTCAATTATTAACTATGTGTGGTTGCTCAAGGGAACCTATGTTAATGTCTATAATAGTTTTAGCATTCATGATATTGCCTTCTTCGAAGTGATCTAGAGTAGGGGGAAATTTCTCTAATTCATAACTAATCTCAACTTGGCAAATATGACCAAATCACTTATGCTTTTTCCACATAAGATTGGGATATTTGAGAAACCCTTTTTGATGGTACTATTAAGGAATTCTATCCACCTTGATATATAAGAATTCAAAAATGTCTTTGTCATTGGACATGGTAGGTATGAAGATATTATTATCTAGATTTCAAGTACAAATTCAACCTCATGTGACTAAAAGTTATGAAATATAAGAATGTGAGGACTAGGTAGATCATGGCTTTATTTTCTTGTAAACATTCATTAAGGCAACAATAACAACCCTAGTTTTCAAATTAAGAGAGAATTTTGATTCAATTAAATGTCTAGCTAGACGAGAGGGCATAGGATCAACCAATTTGTAAAGCTACTTGTCTAATGACCTATCTAAGCAAGAGAACATCTCCATGCATGGAAAAATGGTATCTACGATAAACATAAATGGATGGGCATTCACTATTTTCTAAAAATTAAAGAAAACCAGGATCACCACATTAAAATATAAATTAAGTCTAAATTATTAAATAGTTTTTCACAATAGGAGTCCTATAGGCCAAACAACCACTAAAGACTATTGATTCAGCATGAACGAACATAGAAAATATAGGAAAATATAATTTGACTAGGATCACCACTTTAAGAGATGATCTCAATTCCTTCGAATAAATTGGTACAATGGATAAGCTAAAAATGGATTTTGGCATAGAAACGTTTGTAATGCTATAGGAATTGATTTTATCATATATAAAACAATCGATGAGGCTATCTTCATAGCAATTTAGAAAGTGAAAGTTTTTAATTTTTGTTAAATACCTATGTAAAGGAATGATTCCTATTTCACTTGAAATATTTGAAGGTTTTGTTGTAGAGATGATAGAAGGAACAACATTTCTATGTTTATTTAGCTTAGTTTTATAGATATCATATTCATCATTTTTAGAACATAGTAAGAAAACGCATTACTCCTAAATCTACTAAATACTTTTGTTGTTTCAAATATTGTTCCATTTTCGAGCGGGAAGCTTCCATGTTTCAATTTTGATCATTTTAGTTTTTTGGTCCTTCAGAGATCGTCTCCTTGTGGAGACCATATCCCTGTTCCTGATGGGTTGCTCCTCCTATTGGGGATTCCTATTTTATTTGAGTAGGATGTGGGTTTCAAATTGCTTCAAATTGTATTCCATTTTCATGAGGGAAGCTCATGTGTTTCAAGTTTGTTCATTTTTATTGTTGGTCCTTCAAAGATCATCTCTTTATGGATATCATCTCCCTGGTGCTATTGTTCCTCGTTTATCTCCTAGAGTTCATCTTTGGATATGGTATCTCTTGTGTTGTTTTTTTGTAAAAGGTTTGGGGATCCTTTCAAAATGCCCTTTTTCCTAATAAAAAAAAACTTCACAAAGTTTTATATTAGCATAATATTCATCATCACTTAAAATAAGACATTCCATTGAACCTACTTGATAATGCCCAATCCCTACTTCAAAAATATGATTATTAGAGGGATCTTTTTTTGATGTAGGAACAATAGTATGAAGCTATATTATTCATCATAATGCAAGTATATATAGAATTACAATGGATGTTACGTAGGTTAAGTGGTTGCAACAATCTGCCAAACATGGCCAACCACTTAACTACTAGTTAACCAAATGCTAACTAGGGATGTCCATTTATTGCTAGAGGACAAAGGAGATCTCTAACAGTTAACAACCATCTAACAACATGCTAACAACCTATTTCTAACATGGGCATACTATGCCTCACGTGAATACAAAGTGCAATGAAATAGGAATAGTAAATAATAATAATAATTAACTTAGGCTTAAGTGGATAAGCCTAAGTTATCCTCAACACTCCTCCCAACCATATAAGCATTGGACCCCAATGCTCTCAACAAATGTGGAAAGTCATGGGCCATCTCATGGTGAGGAATCCAGCGAGCCATGTGTGGAAAGTGACCGCGACGAGCGACAAGGTAAGTAGTGGAAGAACCCTGTCTAGTGTGATGAGTCTTCATCTCGAAAACTCTATCTGAAATGAGCGAAAGCTGACGATCAGGTGCCACTGCTATTGTAGGACTAAAAACAGGATCAGGTACCAAAAGAGGGTCCTAAAATGGTGTCTCTGGAAAGTGGCGCTCATCCAAAGGAACCCAAACTCTGCCTCCAACCTATGGTGAGTGAGGATTGTGATGCTTTCGCACCACTCCCTATGGAGTCTCCTGCAATTCCTGTGGTACCTTGCCTAGAAGGCTCTGTCGGTGCTTAGTAAGGGAAGTAACCTTAGCTTGCTCCTCCATGTGTGCAATGGTGGGAGTGGGCAAAGCCAAAGGTAACTTCTATGGAACAAGTGGTTTAGTAGTTGTAGGTGTACCCAAAATTATACCAATGGAATCAATGGCATCTTTCTCATGAGTGAGAATGGTGGGTTCCTTAACCACTTGCTCTTGTGACTGTTCATCATGTGGGAGTGAAACTTCTTCCTTTGCATGTTCCTTAGGTGGTGCTTTTTCTTCATTTTGTGTGGGACAAATGCTAGTAGGAGCTAAAATAAGTGCTTGACTCAATGGCTTCCTTACTTGCCTACAACTTAACATCAAATTGGAAGTAGGTGTAGTGCTTTGTATCAAGTAGTTTTTACCATGCAACTCCAATGTGTAGGTGTTCTTTTTAGCATGATAAATAGCATTCCTATCAAATTGATAGGGTTTACCTAGCAAGAGTCCACAACAATCCATATCTGTGACATCACACCTAACTTTGTCCACAAACTTGTCACCAAAAGCAAAATTCAAGGTGCAAGTATGGGTGATGTTGGATGTGGAGTCTACATCTTTCCACCCAAGTGCATAAGGTTGGTGATGTGGTTTGATGGGAAGTTTCAACTTCTCCACAATGGACTTCGCAATGAGGTTCTTTTGCGATCCGTTATCAATGATACAATCAACATAGAAATCATGCGTCAAGTGGGCTCTAGTGACAAACAAATGATCACGCCCCCCTTGAGCAAACACATTGGACATTAGGGTAACTTTGTTCAGTTTACCCTTTAAAGCAGGATATTCTTCTTCTGTCCCTGTAGCCAAAATGGGACCATCTTGTGGTTCCTCATGTGTAGGCTGTACAATTAGGGATTTCTTCTTCTTAAACTTCTCAAAAGTATAGCATTTGGATTTTACATGTCCATGCTTTTTACAAAAGTCACAATACAATGAAGAAGAAGAATATTTAGCATGAAAGGAAGAAGAATGTGCTTTAGGAGAAGTGGGAGGAGAAGAAGAATGAGGGAAAGATTGAGAATTGTTCTTCACCTTCTGTTGATGTTGATTCCCGCCTTTGGAAGAGCCCTCCTGTGATGAACGAGACTTTTGATATGCACCAACTTTCTCCTCTGCAAGAATGGCATGATTGAATGCCACATCCAAGGTGAGGAAGACATTGAATTTGATCTCCCTAAAAATCTGATCTTGCAAGCCACGAGTGAATTTATTAATCAAATCATCTTCTGAATCTTTCACACCAAGCAATACCCTCAACCTATTAAATTGGAAAATGAAATCAGAAACTGACATTCCATAGGTTTGCCTCAATCTATACCACTTGGTAGTGAGGTCACTTTGGTAGTTTGGTGGAAAGAAGGTGTTTTTCAGAATTTGAGTTAATTCTTTCCAAGTCATGGTGGCATTATGGCTCTGTCTTTCTACAATGAGAACTTTTGCTAAACCTATGAGTTTTAGTGTAGCAAATGTGGCTTTTTCATCCTCCGGAATTTCAGCATAAGCAAACCAAGTTTGCATATCCAAAATCCATGCAGATAAGACATCGGGATCCCTAGATCCATCATACATTTTAACCTCACATTTAGCTTTGTTGGCATGATTATGGTGGATTTTGATTTCACCAGGATTGAATTGCACAACAATATCTCTTACCTTCTCTGCTAAAATGTCTACTACAGAAGTAAGGTTTTCCATGTTTGATCTGAGGTCTTGAGCCATATTTTTCCTAGTATATGCCAGACTAGGAGGATTACAAAATGGTCTTGCAGAATCTTAATCTAGGCTTAGGAACAATTTCAGTTTCCTATGCAGCCAAATTGCCTAGATTTTACAAGTTTTGCTCTCAAAATTAGGGCTATTTTAGTGCTCTTTACAAAAATAAATCAAGTTTTGTAATTACAAATTAGCACTAAAAACAATGAAAAATCAACCCTTTTACAATGCCAAAATTTGGTTAGGAGCAAAAATTATCAATCTGCTGAAAATTTGCAACACAATGCAAAAAATTTGGTCAAAAACGGACCAATAACGAGGAAGATATCACCTCTTGAAGTTGCTCTCCTTTGTTGCAGTTTTGGCGCCAAAAAAAATTTGAATTTAAATTTTTTAAATTTGAAATTCTGCCAATGATTGAATTTCCCGCCAAAATTTGAATTTGCCAAAATTTGAATTTGCTTCAAAATTCTTTTTTGCCAAAATTTTCTCTGCCCTGGTCAACTGGTCAACGGTGAAGTCCAATAACACTGCCACGTGTCAATGGAGAAGGCCACCAAAAAAATACTGCCAAGCGTTCAACATGAGGTTTGGAAACGCCTCAAAGGCCACACTACGTTTTGGCTCCCACGAGAGCCGTGTGCACACCAAGTGGATGCTGCCTTCTGCGCGTGAGTGGCAAAGTGACCACTATAAAGTGGTTATCACCTTATGTGCGCAGGGATGCTAATAAGTCCCAAGCTGCCTCTCGCATAACAAATATGGGACAAATGGTCCCGAACACATCGACATCGCCAACTACGTCGCCCGCCCGAAAAAATCTCGCCGAGAAAACTTCATGACTGTAACTCGAATTTCGTCGTTGGGAAAGCCAAAATTCGTTGAGAATCGCAGTAGGGGATCGTCAATCGCTGTTTCAAGAATCCATAAAAAGATCTTCTGTCGCTCAAAATCATGACACACCGCATCGAAAATCGATGTCGGTTTTTTTTTTTTTGCTACCTCATCGGGGTTTCGTTGAAATGCTGCTCTTGCCGAGAAATTGTTTATGTCGACGGGTTTTGTCTACGATCGTATCAGAAAATCGAAGTTGCCTTGGTTTGACTTCGATGAACATTGCTTCATCTGTAGTTTGGTTGCATCGTTATCGACATCTGGTGTCAGTAAAGTGGAGTCCAGTTTCGGCAAGGCTATCGAGCTCTGATGATCGGGGGTCAGTGCTGGCCGGGCTCCAGTGGTCTAGGTTCAACGCTAGTCGACCTTCGGGTGCCACCGGTGCTGGGTGGCCGACCTTCGGGTGCCACCAGTGGGTGGCCTGGCCGGTGATGTGGTGGCCGCCATCACCTGGTACCAGCTAATTGTTGGTGCCTTCGGGTTGGCCCTTCATCGTTTAGGTGTTGGTCGGTCGGTGTGGCCATCAGGTGCTGGTCAGCGCCAGTTGGTTGCTAGTTGGCACCGCTTGTGAAGTGCTAATCAAGCACTTCCCCTTTTTTTTTTAATAAAATATTAATATTTTATATATGCATTCTTTTTTTATTTTTAAATAAAATATTAATAAAAATTAATATTTTATAAGGGAACTCTTTTCATGCAAAAGAAAAGAAGAAGTTTTGTCAACTGATAATGAACTCAACTCCTGGATCAAAACTTGAATGCAATTTGAAGCTCAACTTGAACTTAACTTGGACTGATGAGATAATATCTCAATTTTTGCTTTTCAAACAGATAATTGGTGCAGGGGTAATATCCTCCCTCTGCCCTCAGCTTCACTTGGTGTTGTGAGTGACTCCAAGTCAACTCCACACAACACCTCCTAGGATCTGCAATGAAGTGGCACTAAATCCTCCTTACTGCACTTAACCTTAGGCTAACTGATACCAATGATGTAGGAACAATAGTATGAAGCTATATTATTCATCATAATGCAAGTATATATAGAATTACAATGGATGTTACGTAGGTTAAGTGGTTGCAACAATCTGCCAAACATGGCCAACCACTTAACTACTAGTTAACCAAATGCTAACTAGGGATGTCCATTTACTGCTAGAGGACAAAGGAGATCTCTAACAGTTAACAACCATCTAACAACATGCTAACAACATGCTAACAACCTATTTCTAACATGGGCATACTATGCCTCACATGAATACAAAGTGCAATGAAATAGGAATAGTAAATAATAATAATAATTAACTTAGGCTTAAGTGGATAAGCCTAAGTTATCCTCAACATTTTTAGTTTTAATACTAAAATCCTGATTAAAATCATTATCAACATCACTATCAGTCTCTTCCCCCATGATATCATTATCAACACAAAATGTTACTTGCTTCAATTTGGCAACATCCTCATGGGCTTTGTATAATTTGGCCAACCATGATAAAAAAAGGTAGGAAGTTCTTTCTTCTTAGGTTTTAATAACCATGGCAATCTGTCAACTAACTCTTAAAGAAGAGCAATAATAACATCGATGTCAGGTTGATCATCTTCTAATTCATACCTATATTAGAGGTATTATAGGTAAAATTCATGGTACCCCTTGTACAATTTCCTTCTAGAAGTCCATTGTGGCTCATGTTCATAAATGGAATTGTTTTTTGTCTTATCCATAGAAGGTATAAGGCAACTTTAATAATTTAGAATATAACACCCCAAGGATATAAATCTCCTTCTATAGTGAATGCTTTATCTTCATAGGCATACTTAACCACTTGACAAGTAGAAAAAGTTATGGATCTCGTGTTACTAGTCTAAGGTCTAACTAATAACGTATTATAGTTGGTCTTAAAATCAAACACCATAAACTTCACTCTTACTTCTTTAAGCCTAGTTGAAATCAAAATCCAAATGCAATGCATAGGACCTTGTGGTTGTCAGTTATAAATATATTAATGGTTTCTAGTGGATAAGGCATTTTCTCTACGGATATATAGCTTACTTATCAAGGACAATGACATAACAAGTATACCACTCCTTTCATCAGCCAAAATCCTACAAATATTCATATCATTTTATACTACTATGATCATTAAGTGGTAAGGGATTTGGCCTCTCTTTGAGAGGTCCAAGGTTCAAACCCCACTCAGTATGAGGGGACCATGACCCCTCAAAAACTTGTGTAAACTCATTGAAAAAAATCATCGTCCCTTTTCCAAATAATTAATAATAATCATATTTTTTAAAGGGAAATTTATAATCTAATCAAGGATAGGATGTGTATTAATACAAAGAATTTCTTTATGTTATCGAATATATTACACTTCATAATATCCTAGAATGGTGGGAATTATATTGGCAACACTAAGTTTGGGTATCTCCATCTCATCCAATAAGTCTCTTTATTACTATCACTGGTAAGGAATGTCCCAAGTAATTTTAATTATGGGACATTACAAGGGGTTTATGTAATTGTTCCACTATGTCCTATACTTTTATTTTGCTCATGACTACTTTATGTAATGATTCTTTAGGTTGGGTAGGGTCCTAATGCTTTTCCTATCATGGGAGTTGGGATCATTGACTTAAGTGGTGATCTCAGTCTTTGAGTAATTTTAGTAATGTCATGATCCAAATTCATGGTTGAGGCCTTTTCATGAATGTTTTTTACATTATTAGTCATTTTTGTGTTTCTAGCAAGCTCTTACATGACCAATGGAGGGTTTGGTGTTTTAGTAATTATGATTAGATAAACTATCACTTGGATAGATTCTTTAGCCTTTTATTTCTTCTCTTTTTCATCCTTAGAAGCTTGTTTCTTTTTATATTGAGGTGCACTTCTAGAAATAGCAAAAATCTACCATTCTAAATATGTAGTGGTTTCTCTTTGCACCTCAAAAATATTAACATAATGGGTCACATTTGACTAACAATAAATATATTCACCATTTGGGCCAGGTTAGAAAAATAATTAATTAACCTGAAAGGTATATCAGGAAGAGCTAGGTTCAGGATTTGTATTTTGGGAATAAGCACCATTTTGATTTTGGTTACTCAATTTTGATCATTTTGATGGCCCCCTTAATTGAACCCTTGACCTTGAATTTTATTCACTTCCTATTATTTATTAGGAACCTATTATTCATGGTTAGGAAATGAGGTATTATAATTACGTAACCTCTTATTGTGAGGAAGATTAAACTTCTTCTAAAGACCCTTAGTATTTTCATGAAATAAGTTAATTTTATCATTATTGATGTTATAAATATTGAAATTAGGACCAAAGGTTTGTTTATAGTAAAATGTATACAACTCTAAGTAGGTAGAATGATCATATCCATCATTCCCATGCCAAAAGAAAAATTTATTAGGATCATGTTATAGACACCTAAAACACGTCATGTTGAGGAGACTACTCATATGGACACCTTTTCAGGCCATGTGACTCACCTTGGACCTTTCCAAGACCCAAAAGTGGTTCTAACCAATCAATCAGGGCACCCTAGTCATATTTAGCCTTCATCATTGATGTCATTAGTGGTGGCCATCATCACCACCGATGCTCAGAGCGGCTATGGCCGTAGTTTTACCTATCGATAATGGTCGAACCTGTAACAAACTCTCACTAACAAAGTTGAGTAAAATTTGTTACATCCAATGAATTCTTGGGCAGTTGTCCATTGGAGGCCTCCAGAAGCTTCGTCCCAACTACCCCAGCTCAACCAAATCTTGTTCTTGGCTTCATGAGGAAGCTAGGATGCCAATTTGGGTGTTCTATTTAAGGCACCCAAAAATGAGAGGTAAGTCTAGAGATTTCATGTGCAATTGCCATAGCAGAGCTCTGTTGAACTGAGAAGTGATTCAATATCCCTTTGAGATGCAACAAAGTGATGTCCAAGTGCATAATGACATATGTGCATCCATCAATGGAGTTCCCAAAAGCTTGAGGAGCAACCATATCACTGTTCTTCACCAATTCATCATCCATACGAGCTAATTCTATAACTAAATTATATCTTGAGACACGATCGACCCTTGCACATCAATTCAACAAAGGAATTGATCATCATCAGGCCAAGAATAAATAGAACAGAGCCTTTTTCTTGTGGCCACTATTTTTAACAACGACCCGTAGGTGTTGCCATCGATGTCGATAGTGGCTAGCAGAGCCCATCATCCTAATCAATAGCAATCATGGGATGATGTATCTTTTCCTTCATTTTAGATAGTAGCTTAGTTTTTTTTTTATAAGTAAAATATTTTTATATCAAACAGGTTTTTCAAGTTGACACAAAACCTTTAAATAAAAATAGCGTAAAGCTGAACACCAAAACTAGAGACCAGCAAAGGATCCTCGACCTTCTAACATAACCAGCCAACCACGGCTTACAACAAAAACAACAAGAAGCATCGAAACAGGAAGACCAAAAAAAGAGAAGACAACCGTAAGAAGATAGCAAAAAAACCCCAGGGATCATGAACCAAACCCACAGGCAACAGGTCTTCTGATCAACCCACCTCAAAAATGGCCCGGGAGGATCCACATCACTCCTCCTCTGCATACTCCTCATTCTGCTCCTTGTCATTCTCCTGGTCATCGACGTCTTCGATCGCTTCCTTAGCTCTATGGAAGCACTCATTGAAGAAGACTTTGGTGAGGGCATCAAGGATCTCTTCGGTCTGCTTAGCCATAGTCGCTAAGGAGGTTAGAACAAAGCGTTTGAGGACCATGATGTTGATGTTAGGCCCCTCATCCTCCGAGTCAACTCTGATGGCTTTAGAGCTTCCCGGAGCAAGATTGTTCCTTAACCTAGCAGAGGATCTAGTGGATCCTTCTGGCTCGTCAATCTTCAGCCTCTTTCTGGTCGGGTCACCTCTGGTGGCTGCTTCAAAGTCACGTTTCTTAGCAGGGGACCCCGAGTAGGCCTTGGGAAAACTGGCCCTAGTGCAGGGGGTCTCGGAGGGCGAAAGGGCCGGAGGTTCGAGATGGGGCGAAGTAGCAAGGACAAACTTGTAGATAACCTAAAAATGCTTTGGTGCAAGGGCATTGCTAAACCTTTCTTACTACGACACGAATTAATAGTGTAATTCATGGAGTTTAGGAGGAATTGAGGTATGCTGATAGGGTTAATGTCACAAAAAAAATTAATGAAAGCATAGTGAAAACTTAGAAGGACTTTACCAGGATCCTCTGTCGTAATGAACTCTATGACATTTTTCATCACGAAATTCTAGGGGGCAGGAATATAAACCCTTGTTAAGTCATTTTTCACCTCCTTGAATATATTCTGATTGTCCTTGAATTCGTGCAACTCGACCTCCCAGTTGTGCTTCTGCCTATGGATCGAACAACCCTTTGCCGTCTGCCCAGTAATGGTTGCCAACAAATTAATGTCGACCGTGATTTCTCGCCCGTGGACCACAATCCGCCCCTCATCCCAGGACTCCATTACCTCGGCGGTGATGTTGTCATTAGGACCAGAGAACATGTCAAAAAACTGTGTGAGCCTCCTCTCAGTGAGGATGGCTTGCTCGACAGGCTCCATAACCACCATACTGGGCTCGATGTAGGTCATAGTGACTTTGCCTCTGCTAACCTCTACCTCTTGAATGACCAAGAAGGACGACGTACTCTCAAGTAGAGACTAAGGGAAAAGGTGGTGGATGTTAATACTCTTTGTTCACCTTAAAAAGACCACATCATTAGAGAAAGTGCCAAACCAGAAGGCCAGCCACCGCCTATCAGCCACCTAGACGCCATGTCGCGTGTCCGTTTCAGTTTGGGAAGAAGAGGCCATATCAACCTTCCTCTAGAGAATGATGGAACTCTTGGGGTGCCATCGTCTCACGTGTCAAGAAATGGTGAGTGTATTTTCCCATGCATCTGCATCGTCTAAGTGGTAGTTTGGGCCCTTGTCACGAGGCGCACGCCGTCTAAGGACAAACCACCGCATACCAGCCACGTGGGAGCCATGCTTCAAATCTGACTTGGCATGGGGAAAGTTATCCTTGACACCTTTAGACTTGAGATGGTAAGGATCGCTCTGAGCGAGATTCAAGGATGTCAGAGGTCTAGCCAGGCTGGCAAAGCTGAGACGGCCCCACGCCACCTCATCGGGCAAGAAGCTGGAAGAGCTATCAGCCCAAGGCACAGCCCGCATGGGAATGCCGATCCTAGGGAAGCCAACCACCGGGTAATCAAGGCGCCAATGGAAACCCTGCCTACACGCGTGGTAGTCTGGGCAATCTACCTTGGCAATTATGACAGCTTGAGGAGACCAACACTGCCACCTCTTAGCCAAATTCTCGACCCAACCTATCTTACCATGCTAGCTTCACCATGGATTGCACGCTTGTCAACTGTATTAAAAAAATACAATTTTAACGCAATAAGGCCTTGCATATTTGGAGTTCTTCGGTTACCAAAATAACAGCAACCGACATTGTACAACAAACCGGTCGACAGCAAACCGTTCGATAATAAACCATGAATCCAGCAATAATAACAATTAAACATTGCCCGCATCAAAACAGCCACATCATGGCCTACGGAAACTGCGCCGCTTGGCCCCCAATATCAAGAATCACATCTGGTCTTTTGTCAGCCTAACATATAGGTGGAAAAAAATCAAGACGGGTATTCCGCCACGATCTACATAATGAGATCGCAACTTATGTTTCAACTCCTCCAATCACTGCGGCAATTTTAGAACTGTGAAACTCAACAACAGTAGCAATATCTCAGAATCATAGGCCAACACCACTGCGGACTCGGGCTTCAAACAGCGCAGATATTCTCTCCAGATCTCTCGGAGCGTAGCGATTCACGGCTAACAGCATTCACCGAATCCCACTTGAAATCTTATTTAAAAAATCATCATCGTCTCCAACGCAATCTTTCCACCACAGGGCGGGTCACGTGAGCCTGGTAGAGTTTGGAATATAATGAAAACTCAAAACTCGAGATTATTTTTGCGGGAAAATAGGATCGCCATGGTATTGGGTGATGTCCTGTGAATCAGCAAATACAACAACGTCCACATCCTGTAAAGTCCATGCAGGCTACGACAACATTGTAACAAAAAAAAAATTCTCCACGACAATGACGCATTCATGACACATTTCACAACACGCAATCACAAAATTTAGAATAGGTATTATATCAATGAATCAAATGCCAAAAATTTTGCATGCAATAACATCCATCACTGAAGTTCAATCTTTTCTCAAACAACAGCATCACTCCATCAAACTACGACTGGCTGTGATACTCCTTCGATGCATGGATGGGTAACAGGTACAGGCCTTAATTATGCCAACAGATTTATTTTTATGGACTCACAATTCTTCATGCCATGGTGTACTCCATGTCATTCCTGCAAAATAATTTATATAAAAATAATAAAAAACACTTCCCGCAAGCTCTTCCTTCCATCCATAACAGTTGTTCAGGAGAAGTTTTACAATGCGACCAGTTGGGCGGCAACATAATTTGGTTCTTCAGCTGCAGTTGTGACAGAATATGCATTAAGCTTCTCTTTTAGAGACTTGGCTGTCGTCACATCTCTCCTATAATCTTCACCAATTTTTTGAAAAAATAGGTTCCTCCACCATTATCGCGTGATCCAGGATATCACCGCCAAAAAAAAAAATTCTGCGACCGCCACCTCCACCAGATCGCTCAACGACATTTACTGCCTTGGCGCCAGTGTTGAAATGTCATCTTCCAACCGTGCCATCGTTGTTGTTCTCCGTATCCACCGTTATCACCATGAGAGCAAGCTCCTTCGCGTCTGGTGCTGCTATAACTGCTACCGGTAGTCTCCAGCAGCGATCAAAACAGGTACTAAAAATCACGATCTCTGCTGCCTTTTTTTCTCTCGTCCTAGATTCAAACTGGTTTATTAAAAAATATACGACAACTGTGGTTCTGCGGAATATCGGGCTGCTTCTCTTCCTTACTGCAACCAAGAGAGAATTTCGAATGATCACCTGCAAAAACCTAACATGATAGTAGCGAAAAAGATCATTAAAAAAAATTCACTTTACTCCTCGACATCTCATGGCTCCAAGCAAGCCATGAGTTCTTCTCCATTGTTTTCTAGTTTCTAATCCACAAGAGTGGAGAGCATACTCCCTAAGCAATGGAGAAAAAAAATGAGGAAAGGGTAACGAACTCCTCTTGATACCAAATGTTGGGAATAGAAATAGATGAGATATATTATACAAAATTGAGGTTACAATATATAGGCAGAAGGCCTATATGATAAACTGACAAGTGTCAAGAGAAACATGACAAGTGTCACAGACAAGGCATAGTGCACATTAATATTCTAACAGAGGCAATCTCCTGGCAGTGTAAACATATTTATAGATAAGGAAATCGAGTAGCATATAAATTAGTGAATTATGGTGTTGATCTTCATCTCAAAATGATATCAATGGGATGATTGTGAAAGCATAGTACTTTGAGGAAGTTAAAGAATATACTTAAGAGAAAAAAGAAATGAAAATTTGTGACAAAAATGTATGTTGCAACAAATGTAATATATGTTTGTTGCTCCTTCAAAATCCATAGCATCCTATTCACATCTTGCCCATACTGCTTTCATAGTTTTAGAAACTTTTTCTTTGTCATTTTAGTTTCACGGATAGAAAGAATATCAGGATTAGTACTTAAAAAAAGGTCCTTGATACATCTATACTTTGAGGGGGCATTATCACCCCTTATATTCCATGAGATGGTAATCATGTCTTATTAGGGGTTGTTGACCCCACCTACAAATTACCAATATTATTTTTTCGGTTGGTAAAGAGAAGTTCAACCAACTTAAATTGTGTCCCTTTCTCTATGCTTGCTCTTGCTTCCCTAGCTTTTGCTTGATAATTCGAAGGATTTCCTCTTTTTTGCCTTGCTAGTAAAGGGAGTAGGTCTTATTTTTTGTAATGAATCTACACAGGTTTTTACGAGAGGTCCTGGTCCCCTCATACTGAGTAGGGTTTGAACCTTGGACCTCTCAAAAGAGAGGTCAAAACATTTACCATTGTGGTAAGCTTGCAACTCTTTTTAAGATAAAGCACAGGTTTTTATGAGGGGTCCTACCCCCCTCATACTGAGTGGGGGTTGAACCTCCCCAAAGAGAGACCAAAGCCCTTACCACTGCAATTAGCTTGTAGCTTAAGGGAGTAGGTCTTATTATTCTATTCCTCAATATTCTTTTACAACTTTTATTTTAGATTTATCCTCTTTTGTATTTGTTAAGGAAGCTTTTGACTTATCCTGCTCATTTTCTCATATTTCCTTGTTAATGATAGAGGTATTAACATCTAACACTACATTTTATCTACCACTTTTCTTCTCATGAATGGTGCATGGTACTTCAAGAGTCTTCAAAATTTGATGAGACACATTCCTTAGGTTCAACGAGAATGTTCATCCCTAAATCAGGATCATATTGAGTAGACAATTCCTTGTTAATATTTTGATCTTGTTGTATCATTTTTTTTTGGTATAAGGTAGAGGTGGTTATAAGGTCCACAAACCTTTTACATAGTCAAAATGGGCTGGTTCTGGCATCAAGCCCGTATAATCAAAATACAAAATGGATCTTTCTAAGACCCACATTAAGCCATACTTAGAGTCCACAATCCTATACTTGTCACTTGACTATTCAGGATAAAACAAAAACCAAACAACACCTAGCACTTACTAATACCACTAGGTTGTTGTACTGTACACTTGTCACCTCCCAGGCCCCAGCAAATGGGATGCCTTTTCTGCCTAATTCCATCTGTCGGATTACTCATCATCAACCCCTCTGATCTCCTAATGCTCTAACAGGTTTGATCTTAGCTCTTCTCTAGAAGCCAACACCAATAGTTCTTAAGGGAAGTTATCCTTCCAAATTTGCATCTCCCCAATAGAAACTGCAATATTTGCCATTAGATCCACCGCCTGGTTCCCTTCTCTAAAGGTGTGTTGGATTTGGGCATTAACCAAATGAGATTTATGAATCTTTGCTTCTAGGATAAGCTCCAAGATGGTCCAGCTGGGGTCTTTATCCTCCTTAATTGCCTTGATTATATTAAGCGAATCCCCTTCAAAGATAACTTCCTTATAACCCTCAAGTCTGGCAATTCTCATTGCCTGCATGCAGGCTCGGGCTTCTGTAAAATGATTTGTTTGAGTTTCCAAAGGCTCTGCAAAGGCAAGGACCACTTTTCCTTCCTCATTTCTTAGAACTCCTCTTGCTCCTGCAACCCCCAGATTTCCTTTAGCTGCCCCATCAAAATTAAACTTAACCCACTTTTGAGTGGGCGGTATCCACTTGACACCATCCCGTGGGTTTGTTGTAATGTCTAGGTCTGGAAGTTCCTCTCCCCAGTTTCGCAAAATCCTCATTTCCCTTAGAGATATGGTCTCATTTTTGAAGAAGAAAGTTTTCCAATTTTCTTTCAAAGCTCTGATTATTTTATTACCACATAACCTGGGATCTTTCTTACGTCCTTTAAATACTCTCTTATTTCTCTCATTCCATATCCCCCATAAAAAATGGGGTAAGCTGAGCTTCTAGAGCCAAGTCAAAAGTTTCACCCAGAAGGGGGAAGCCCACTGTATGCAGAAGTTAATTTGGACAAACCCAATCTATATGAAATTTGGACAGGATCATTTGGAAGACTATACAAGAAAATTCACAAGTTAGAAATATATGACTTACAGATTCTATCGCTTTCTCACACAAGATACATCGATTGATGAATTGGAAACCTCTCCTTTGCAGATTATCTGTTGTCGAATCTTATTTTGAACTCGCCAACCAAAAGAAGAAAGCTATTTTTGGGGTTAAATTATTTAACCAAATAATAGAAGTCGGAGTCCAGCCATTGAATCCCGAGTGGATTAACTTATAGGCGCTTTTACTTGAATAGATCCCACTTGTAGTTTTGCCCCAAATCGCCTTGTCTCTTCCTTCCCCAGGAATGATCGGGAACACCCTTAAAGTATCATTGAGTTTGGTTAGGGCCACCTTCTCTTGCTCTGACAGATTATGAACTATGATTTTCTTCCAAGAGGAAGTTTCCTATGCTACAACAATAAAATCCCCTACTTTTCCTCCCATTTCCTTCGAAAGTTTATGTTGGAGGACCTGAAGGTCTAAGTTATCTTTCAGAGGGGCCTCTTCCAACCATGGGTCTTGCCAAAAGTCCACTTGTCTTCCATTACCAATTCTCCATCTGATGCCTTTCCTGACTACCTCTCGACATTCGAGCAAACAATTCCAGAAATAGGATCCTCTAGGGAGATTATCAGCTTTCAGGAAGTCCTTATTATTTCTGATATATTTTGCCTTAAGAAGTTTTATCCATCCCAATTGATCATTATTGATAAATCTCCATACCTGTTTGCCAATCAGAGCTTGATTCATTTCTTTCATTCTCTTTAGCCCTAGTCCCCCCTGATCCTTGCTTGCACACACCTGATTACATGCTACCAACGAAATTCTCTTTCTCTCCTCTGAACCTGACCACAAGAAGTTGCGTTGAATTTGCTCCAATGTAGCTCGAACCTTTGCAGACATTCTGATGCAAGAGCATCCAGTGGCACTTGATGCAGAGGCATCCAGTGGCAGGGAGAGCCATCTTTGAATCGAAAAAAATTTCTAAGTGTTTGCAAGGAGAAGTTGTCGCGATATCGCGACAAAAAATATGTCGCGATATCGCGACACAAGTGGCGGAGAGAAGCCTGTAGGGGGAAGCTGTTGCGATATCGCAACAAAAAATGTGTCGCGATATCGTGACACAAGTGGCGGAGAGAAGCCAACGAGGATAAGCTGTCGCAATATCGCGACACCAAATGTGTCACAATATCGCGACATAAATGGAGCAAAGGAGTCAGCAATGAGAAGCTGTCGCGATTTCGTGACAAGGCGCAGTTTCGTGACCAGAAGGCGAAGAAGAGCCAAGGAAGAAAGATGTCATGATTTTGCGACATGTCGCGGTTTCGTGACCAGAGGGCAAGCAAAGGAGCCAGAGGAGGAAGATGTCATGATTTCGTGACATGTTGCGGTTTCGCGACCAGCTGGCGAGCGAAGAAGCCAGAGGACGAAAGATGTCACGATTTTACGACATGTCACATTTTTGCGACCTGAGAAAGAAAGAGAAAGCTGAAAGCTAAGATGTCACGATTTCGCGACCCGAAGGTAGGATGAAAAGCGAAAGAGGAAGCTGTTGCGATTTTGCGACATGTTGCAGTCTCGCGACCCGCAGAAGAGAGGGAAGGCGCAGAGGAGAAGATGTCGCGATTTCGTGACATGTCGCAGTTTTGCGACCCACCAAGGAGAGAGAAAGCCAGGAGAAAAAAATGTCATGATTTCACGTGAAAACACGAGATTCCGAAAACAAAAAGGATAAACTAAAATTGCAATGTAAATGAAACTAAAATAACGCTTAAACCCTATGTTATTGAAAATGCATAAAAAGGAAGAACATGAACACAAGATATAAAAGCAATATAAACTATGGCCCTTTTTATTGATATTCTTTTCAATTCGTGTTACAATGCGTCTCCTTCCTTTTTAGGGGATAGGAGCGTTAGATATTGATCTCTACAACTTGTTTCAGAATTCCTTCTTCCGCGTGCCCACATATAAGATGGGCGAACCAAAACGTTGTCGCCGCTTGCGTTGATAAAGGTCGATTCCTCGCTGCTCCTCCAATGCTGCAAATCTGCGTTCAAAGAAACAAACAAAGAATCAGTAGCACCTGTGTATGAAAAATAAAAGATAAATCTAACTATGGCTAAAATGAATCTAAATGAAATGAAAACTTGACAAAAGCATAAACATGAAACTAGCTAAATACTATAAAAGAAATAAAGCGGGGGGGTGCCCGAAGGCAAACCACCCGCGGGTGAAACTTTGCTTCGACACCAATCCGCTTAGGATGGGTCCGAAACCTGATGTGATGTGTTGTCGGCAAATTGGTAGGATATTGTGGTCAGAAAAATCGGTGTTGGTTCTTGATTCGTGCCTTCAAAAGTCACCCAATAACCTCTCTTTCGATTAAGAGATTATGGATGTTGAAAACACAAATCGCAAGTAAATGAATTAGCAAGCACTTCGTCGCTCAAAATGCTCCTAGCTCGGTATATCTTTTGGGTGAGGAAACTCACCATTTTATAGACCCAAGGGGTCTCTTTGAATTAACATGCAAAAGTGTTTCTTTGCATGAATGCTTTTTGTGTGAAAAGAAGACTTCTTCTTGATCAAGGGATTCTTAACTGTCTCTGTGCATGTCTTTGTGTGTTTTAGAAAAGCTCACTTGCACTCCCATGCAATGAAGGGATAGCTAAGTGGCAAATCTGAGTTGTCTTAAAAAGCTCACTCTCATTCCCATGCAGTGAAGGGAAAGTCAATTGGCAGATATGAGTTGTCAAAAGAACTCACTCGCACTCCTATGTCATGCAGGAAAAGCTAAGTGGCAGTTCTGAGTTGTTATATGCCGAGATTTGACTTTTTGTCGGTCAAACTTGGCATTCGTCCCACCCCGAAGCGAGCGCTGGTAATCGTCCCTGGGTGAGACGAGTATCAGTCAGCACTCGTCCCTGGGTAGGACGAGTAAAACCTGCACTCGTCCCTGGGTGGGACGAATAAGCAATAAAGTGTCTAAAAGGTGCCAAATTGGTTTTCGACTTGCAAAATCGTTGTGTGAGTGGTTAGAACCACTGTTTAACCTCTGAGGGCTGCCCTGGGGGCTGTGTGTGTTAGTGCGATCAGTGCTTGTTGTCACATAATCGGATTGGTGCTGTTTTGGTGTCTACGGATGCCCCTTTTTGGGAAGCGTTGCACATGGTGCAATGCTTGAGCAAAAATATATAACCAAAGCACTAATGATTAGGGTTTCTCATGAACCTAACCAACTCTTGATGCCCCAAGTATGGAAAGGGCACGCATTCTTGAATCCTTGCTTCTGACGAGCTAAGGAACTTAAATCAAGCATTAACCTGGTTCGGTGAGGTATTACTTGAACTTAGACATTGATCAATCATGAAGAGGCAAAGGGCGCAACCTTTTGTTGTGGGAACCTTGAGTTCATGATTCACGAATGCCAAGTATATGATCAGTTTGTGATGATTGCTTGTTTGCTGCCCCAAGCAAGGGCGCGATTGTCTTTTGCAATGATCCTTTGAATGCGTGTCATTTCCAAGACTGGGTATAATGGTGTTGATTGGCAACTAAGTGTGACTACCCCCTCAAGCGACGAATCGATGAGGGAATGACCGACATGAGAAAAGCGACGAGTCGCTTGACCCAAGATGACTTGTGCAAGGGTGCCTTTAGATGGTTTACCGCTAAGCATGCTCGAGCAGTTCCCTGACTGTTTTGACCTTTTTTTTTTGGTTTTGTTGGCATTTGTCATTTTTATGTTGTGGTTGTTTTTGATTTTTTGTTTTTTTTTTTTTTTTTTTAATTCGTCTCGGGGGGGGACGATTGCCAGGATGGTACTCGTCCCGAGGTGAGACGAGGGCGCCACCATGGTACTCGTCCCGGGGTGGGACGAGCGCGTCGAAAAGCGCTCGTCCCGGTCAGGGACGATTGGCAGCAGGCAAAAACTATAAATAGGCGAAAATGACAGGTTGGGCTCATTTGCACTGTTCAGCGATTGCGATTTGGAGCTCTGGGAGGAGGAGGTAGATTTCTGACGCGAAGCGCTGTCGGATCATCCAGCCACCATGAGTGCATAGACCGGGTCGTCGAGCGGCGGAGCCGAGGCGAGACCAGTAAGTGCACTATCTCCTCGATTGTGAATTTGAAAAAATGCAAATTTGTTTTTATGGTGTTTTTCTTGTGTTTAAACATGAAACCCTAATTAATTAAATTAAAAGGTAAATGAATGACACCGAATGAAACATGGATGCAAACCGATGGAAACTTAGATGGAAAACCATAGGATAAACCCAAAATGAAACTTAGAGTAACACTTTAGGGTAACCATGGTTAAAAAATGTTTTTCTATGTGAATGGTAAAACTTAGGTCGAAACCGTAGGTAAACCATGCCCATATTTTTGTGTTATGTTTATGGAATTAAAAATTGAAAATGAATGAATTTTTTGATTGGAAATGGTAAACTTAGGTCGAAACCGTAGGTAAACCATGTCGATTTTTTTGTGTTATTTTTATGTAATAAAAAATGAAAACATGAATGAATTTTTTTTGGTTGAAATGGTAAACTTAGGTAAAACCGTAAGTAAACCATGTCAAATTTTTATTGGTTTTGATGAAATGAAAGATGAAAATTTTTTTTTGGTTGAAATGGTAAACTTAGGTAAAACCGTAGGTAAACCATGTCAAATTTTTGTCATTTTTTTTTAGATGCAAAATTGATTAATTAATTTTTTTGTTTTAAAATGGTAAACTTAGGTAAAACCGTAGGTAAACCATGTCAAATTTTTGTCGTTTTTTATGAAATTAAAGATGCAAAATTGATGAATTTTTTTGTTTTGAAATGGTAAACTTAGGTAAAACCGTAGGTAAACCATGTCAAATTTTTGTCGTTTTTTATGAAATTAAAGATGCAAAATTGATGAATTAATTTTTGTTTTGAAATGGTAAACTTAGGTAAAACCGTAGGTAAACCATGTCAAATTTTTGTCGTTTTTTATGAAATTAAAGATGCAAAATTGATGAATTTTTGTTTTGAAATGGTAAACTTAGGTAAAACCGTAGGTAAACCATGTCAAATTTTTGTGTTTTTTATGAAATTAAAGATGCAAAATTGATGAATTTTTTGTTTTGAAATGGTAAACTTAGGTAAAACCGTAGGTAAACCATGTCAAATTTTTGTTATTTTTTATGAAATTAAAGATGCAAAATTGATGAATTTTTTTTTTTTGAAATGGTAAACTTAGGTAAAACCGTAGGTAAACCATGTCAAATTTTTGTTATTTTTTATGAAATTAAAGATGCAAAATTGATGAATTTTTTGTTTTGAAATGGTAAACTTAGGTAAAACCGTAGGTAAACCATGTCAAATTTTTGTCATTTTTTTTTTTTGATGAAATTAAAGATGCAAAATTGATGAATTTTTTTTGTTTTGAAATGGTAAACTTAGGTAAAACCGTAGGTAAACCATGTCAAATTTTTGTCATTTTTTTATGTAATTAAAGATGCACAATTGAAAAATGGATGAATTTTTTTTTTTTTTTGGATGTATATGTGAATGAAAGATGTTACTGTACAGTTATGCATTTTTGTACATGTGATGGTAATTTGATGCATGTTTTTGATGTTTGTTGTTTTCTGTGATGTGCAGGTGGTGAAGAGTCGACATCGAGTACCGACCATTTTTTCTAATGCCCGCGAGGCGTTGAGTGATGATGACTGGGAGTGGCTTGATGCCTTAGGGCTCAAGCATGTGGCTCGGTTGGATGCAGTTGTGGCAGATCGGGCGTACCTTACAGCTTTGATCGGCCTGTGGGATGTTCGTACGAACACCTTCCATCTTCCGACAGGGGAGATGACAGTCACCCTAGAGGACGTGTATCGGATTCTCCGGATTTCGATAGACGGGGTTCCTATTCGGACGACACCACGGGGCCAGAGGACGGCGGTACTGACGCGGTACTTTGGATATGGAGAGGATGATGATGGGATGACCTCGCTGGAGAGGGCGGAGCTGGATTGCCATATTGGGGGGATTCTGGTACGGTATTGGTATGCGAGGGGAATGTTGGGAGTGAGGCATGCGGTACTCATGAGCCTCATTTCCAACATGCTCTTGCTAGACTCGTCAGAGCGAGGTTCCCATGGAACCTATTGGAGGTGGTATGGCAGTTAGTGGATTGCCCGATGATAGAGCCGGTTATTATGAGATGGGGTCAGACACTGTTGGCGCAGTTGTACGATGAGTTGTATGAGGTCCGCTGTCGGAGGCGAAAGGGGATTGGGTGCAGTTTCTTGTTGCAGTGCTGGGCCTGGCAGCACATAGCCATAGAGCGACCACGAGGGTTGCCCTGGACTACCCGAGCGGACATGGTGGACAGGGACATTGGGTATGGTGCTCTATGGTATCGATCTGAGGAGCGAGGGTAGAGTCGACGGTTCGTAGGAGATGTGGACCATTACAGAGATGTATTGGCATGACTGACTCTAGGAGATGTGATATGGAGGCCATATCGGGATTGTCCCGCATGGCCAGAGGCTGATGAGTGGCTTCGACGGGTTCGAAGGGGGAGATGGGTGATTGGTCGGCATGGGACAGAGCAGGAGTACTTCCATTACCTCCGAGTGACGCGACAGTTTGGGGTACGCCAGGGGTTGCCTGGGGAGCCCGTAGCCTATCGATGCCGGAGTGATGAGAGGACCCTAGCTGCACCGATCCTCGAGCCATTGGGGGAGGAGTCGGATGCAGTACTAGACATTCCAGACGTAGATGACGTCGGAGTGACTGCTGAGTACCAGGAGTGGTGGACGCTACGACAGTGGCGAGGTGAGGGGCCATTGGGAGGAGAGGAGGCAGTGGGAGGTGGAGAGGGTGCGGAGGCACCAGGAGAGGGTTGGGGAGCTCCTGCAGATGTGGAGATGGTGGAGGTGGCAGAGGCAGGAGATGATGTTGAGGAGGAGGAGCAGCCAGAGATGCAGGATGCTCCAGAGTAGGCTGATGCTCGGTCGTGGGGAGACAGAGGCGGGGTTATGCGCGGAGGTAGCGCGTCTGACGGGGTTGCTACAGAGGCGGGATGGAGAGCTTGCAGAGATGACGTAGGAGAGGGATCTCCTACGGACATAGTTGGCAGGGCAGGGGAGCGTAGGGGCTGCGGCTCACCAGCAGGCGGGGGATACGGATGCTGCACGGGAGAGGGATCTCCTACGGGTGCAGCTAGCACAGCGTGATGATGCCATCGCGTACTACCGTAGGCGAGAGGCCGAGTGGAGGCGACGAGAGGCTGATTGGGGGCGGCATCGATCGGAGATGGAGGGTGAGATTATCCGCCTGGGTGGGCGAATACTAGAGCCTCCGACCAGTGGCTCGTCATACAGGACGAGAGATAGCGAGACGAAGCAGTCGACATCATCCCGATGCAGGCGACGAGAGGAGGGAGGAGCGAGCGGTCGGGATGCGAGGGCGAGCGATCGCCCCGAGAGGTCTCGGAGGACGGATACCACGGGGGTAGCTCTCGTCGCACCGATCCTGCGTGATCATGGTGGCCGACGCCCTAGGTCGGGTTTTTGAGATTTTGGATGGTGGGAGTGAGGTCCGAGGACCAGTGCACTGTAGCCTGCGGGCAATTTTTGGTTATGATATATATATAGATGATTCTTTTTTGTGTTTATCATTTTGCATGATTTATTATTATGTGCATGTTTTTACATTGATGTATGCATATGCGATTATGAATGCGATGGTTCTAATTTGTATGAGGTATGCATATGGAATGAATGCAATGATTTGTTGATGATTTGTCGATGCACCATAGACTGGACAAAATTTGGATTGGACTTGCTAATAATGGGATAACTTTGTGGAATGCTTGTGCATGTGGAAACTTTGTTTTTGTATTTTGTCTATTTGCGGATGGTGATGTATGGAATGAAATGTATCGGTTGTTTGAAAATGTAGTTAAGCTTTTCCCGAGATGCGAGATATTTTTAACTAACTAGCCAAGACCGTACATTTATCTCGCAAGACTTCTTGAACAAGGTATAAATCCGACTTGAATTTAACCAAGTTATTTCACATCTCAGTGTGTGCAATTGAGTTCGTTTATGTGGTATTCATCAGGATACCGCCAGTGCCGGATGGGCTTTCAACCGAACCTCGTACTGAGGATCACCTAATTAGCTCCACTAACTCCTTTATTGTATTTAGTCAGATTAATCTACGATGTTATCTAGGATACCATAAGCTAGCTCATCCACATGCAAACATTGATCTGCACACAAGTGAATGTGACAGATATATCGTCATGCGGGAGGTTTACCGCCAGTGACCGATAGGCTATCAACCAAACCGATACTGAAGCTTGCCTCATGACCTGTCGAAATGCTGAGAGTTCCAGGGATTCAAGTTCGACTCCCTTCTTTTCTTCAATTGTATTGGGATACTTGCTCTCTTGTAGTGATAAAATCACTGTTTATTTTTGTTATATTTGTTTTTTTTTTTTTTTTTTTGAGCAAGGGATTTGAATATGGAGTGACGAGAATCACTATTGTTTGTGCCTTTTGATGTGTGCACTGTAGGATGTCAAATTTTAGTGTTTTGACGTTTTGCAAATTTTTGATGTTTTTGCAACTTTTGAGAACTTGGGATTCATGGGGAATTGGGTAGGGAGGATGCTTGTCCTTTTGCCAACTCTCAGCATTTCTAGGGTCAATTGCACAGGGGGATAAGCAAGATAGCCGTTTCGCTTATGGTAACCGGGATTACGGTGCAGGTTTCATCTTTCGTTCACACAACTTAGGAATTATTTTATGTGTGTTAATTTGTGTTGGGATGCTACGTAACAAGGTGGGATCCAAGTAAAACTTTCCCATGTAAGATCTGCTTAATCGTGTACAATTTTTGGCTAGAAATTTAAAGACATCTGAATGACGAAAACCCTATATACATTAGGCGACAACTGACGATGCTAAAATAAAAGGGTGATATGCTGGATGTAGGCGTTTATGAAAATGGATCTGAGGTGGAAATGATGGAATTGCCAAATAATGACAGCCTATGGTGCTTTTGACTTGTATGACCTAGCGAAGTATGCAATGTATGGATGCAATGCTTAATGTAACCTATATTTTTGTATTTTGATTTTTATGAGAATGCATGGAATGGAAATGCAAATGTTTTTGTAATTTTGGTTGTTTTTGTTTTTTTTTTTTTTTTGAGAATGCATGGAATTGAAATGCAATTGTTTTTGTGATTTTGTTTTTTATGAGTATGCATGGAATTGAAATGCAATTGTTTTTGTGATTTTGATTTTTGTGTTGTTTTTGTTGATTTTTGAATATTTATGTTGACCAAGCAGTTATGGTAACGCTTGGAGCTTTTGGGTTGACCAAAGGGTTTATAGATACCTTTGGGGCATTTAGGGTTGACCAAGCGATTGTGATAATCCTTGGAGCTTTTGGGTTGACCAAGCGATTGTGGTAATCCTTGGAGCTTTTTGGGTTGACCAAGCGATTGTGGTAATCCTTGGAGCTTTTGGGTTGACCAAGCGATTGTGGTAATCCTTGGAGCTTTTTGGGTTGACCAAGCGATTGTGGTAATCCTTGGAGCTTTTTGTTGGACTATGGCTCTCTAGCTATGGAATGACCTCAAATGAATGATGTTCAAGGGTTCTGTTTCCTTGATTCCTTCAAGAGAGGCAAGCCGGTATGTTTCGGGTCCTATTTTACTGTCAATGATGTAAGGACCTAACCAGTTTGCTGCAAACTTATCCCGTAGATGGGACGACAAATTAGAATTCTGTTGGTTCTCTTTTAAGACCAAGTCACCAACCTGAAATTCCCTAAGATGGACTTTCATGTTGTATGCTTTCTTAAGTCGCTCTTGATAGATACGCAAATGCTCGAGAGCATGAACGCGTCGTTCGTCGAGCAACGTCAGTTGATCTAACCGGGCCTGTCGCGCAGTGTCATCATCGATGAACTCTTGCATTGAAATGCGCAAGGAAGGAATTTCCAACTCAAAAGGCATGACTGCCTCGGAGCCATACACCAACGAAAATGGAGTTGCCCCAGTGGGCGTCCGAATGCTAGTGCGATAAGCCCATAGGGCAAGCGGGATCTGAATGTGCCAGTCTTTATGATTGTCTGCAACTATCTTTTTGAGAATGGCGACTAGCATTTTGTTTGACGCCTCTGCTTGCCCATTTGCCTACGGATAATAGGGTGTCGAAAAGCTATGCTGAATCTTGTACTTTGTGGTCAAAGCACGCACATCTTTATTCTTGAATGGTGTCCCATTATCCGAGACTATTTTGGATGGAATACCAAAACGACATATGATGTTATGCAAAATAAACTCCGCAATGCGGGCTCCAGTCGTAGTGGTCAACGAAATTGCTTCCACCCATTTGGTAAAGTACTCTGTGGCCGTTAAAATAAACGTGTGACGACCAGACGACACAGGGGAGATCTTTCCAATTAGATCAAAGCCCCACTACGAAAAAGGCCAAACCGATTGAATCGGCTGCAAGGCCTGAGAAGGTACGTGTGTCAAATTAGCATGGTGCTGACACTTCACGCACTTCTTCACATATGCGCAACAATCTCGCTCTAAAGATGGCCAATAATAACCCATGCGAAGAATGCGCTTTGCGATGGCCATACCGCTGAAGTGGCCACCACATGTACCATCGTGAGCTTGGGTGATCGCCCAAGCGGACTCTTGCTGGTCCAAACAACGAAGGAGGATTCCTTCATAATTTTGATGATACAAAATGTCTCCTAACAAGACATGCTTTGCCGCTTTCTGTTTGAATGATCTTTTCACGGCTTGTGTCAATCCAAGTGGGAGATTACCTAGCTTGAGGTAATCCCGAATGGGTGTGTACCAATCTTGTTGATCAGAAACCTCGATAGTATGAACGGCCAATCCCTCTTGAAGTCTATCCCGAACAAAAGTTGAGCAGGAAAGAACTTGTAAAAACAACGTGGTGTTGCTAGTAAGAGGAGTCGGGGAGAACAAGGACCCCCAATTGGCTTTAGTCAAACAATCTCGAATTCGAGAGAACTTATCCGGAGATGGTTCAATCTGGATCATGTGGATTCTTGGCGTCAGATCAGAGCTTGCACGCTCCATCGCAGATTGCGATAATGTTTTAACCTGAATGGTTGTCATTTCACCAGAAGAGTCTTGCGGGATGAGTGACCCCAAGGAGGCCATAGTATCCGCAAAACGATTTGATGATCGAGGGAGTGCCTCGATGTCATACCATTCAAGTTGTGCCAAGAATTTATCCACAAGGGCTTTATAAGACTTCAAAAGTGGACATTTACATTGGTATATCCCTTTTACTTGATTGACAATTAACAGCGAATCACCAAAGATATTCAATCGTTTAATGTTCATGGTGATTGTTGTCTGAAGACCTATGAGCAAGGCTTCGTATTCTGCGTTATTGTTGGTGCACGGGAAGTCTAATTTAAATGACAAGGGCATTGGAGCACCTTGTGGAGTGAAGAATACAATTCCCGCACCACCCCCTTGCTCACATTTAGAACCATCGAAGAATAGGGTTATGTCGACCGTGACTCGGGCTCATCGGAATCTGGCGACTCTGAAACATGGAAGACCCCATCATCAGGTAGTTCAAAAGTCAGAGGCTGATCGTCTTCAAGAGGAGCCTCAGCTAGTTGATCGGCGATGACTTGACCTTTTATAGATTTTTGTCCAATGAACTCTATGTCAAACTCCGTCAACAACATGATCCATTTCGTCGTGCGGCTACTATGATAAGTACGACTCATCATGTATCGCAATGGATTCTCCTTAGACACAACATACGTCTTATTACTAAGCATGTAGTGGCGTAGCTTTTTGGTAGCAAACACCACTGCCAAGCAAAGTTTTTCAACATATGCATAGTTAAGTTCATAACTGACCGGGGTGCGGCTAAGATAGTATGTAGCCTCGTTCTCTGTGAAGTTCATTTTTCTGGGACAACATGGCACCCGAGTGCCACCTCGATGTGCCGAGATGTATAAATAGAATGACACTCCTGGTCTGGGTGGTGCCAATACTGGTGATGAAGCCAAGTACTGTTTAATGTCGTCAAAGGCTGACAGGCACTCGTCATCCCAATGAAATGTGACCCCCTTATGCAATAATTTATTCATGGGTTGGCATTTGTCAGATAACTCGCGCTATGAAGCGCTTGATCGACGCAACCTTTCCCTGCAGACTCTCGAGCTGCTTGATGGTGGTTGGGGGACGCATTTCAAGGATTGCCTTGACTTTGTTTGGATCAACCTCAATTCCTCGTTTGGAGACTATGAAACCCAAGAGCTTTCCAGAGGTGACGCCAAAGACGCACTTCTTGGGGTTTAGTCTGACTTTATGCTCAATGAGGCGATCAAGGACCTTACTCAAGTCACCGATGTGATCTGGGCGCAAAAGAGATTTGGCCAACAAATCATCCATGTAATCTTCCAAAGTTTTGTGCATGTAATCGTGAAAGATGTACGTCATGGCACGTTGGTAGGTAGCTCCGAGCATTTTTAAGGCCAAAAGGCATGACCTTATAGCAAAATGTCCCCCAAGGCGTTGTGAATGCCGTTTTTAGTTGGTCCTCGGGATTAATACGAATCTGATTGTATCCCGAGAAACCATCCATAAGGGAAAGCATTTCGTGGCCCGCTGTAGCGTCTACCAACGCGTCGATGCTCGGCAAGGGAAAATCATCCTTAGGACTCGCTTTGTTAAGATCTCAAAAATCAGTGCATATGCGAATCCTCCCATCGGGTTTCTTGACAGGAACCATGTTAGACAACCATGGCGGATAATCCACACAGATGACAAACTGGGCATCCAACAACTTTTGTAACTCATCTTTTACCATTAAGGCCACTGTTGGATGCATCTTGCGTAGTTTTTGCTTGACTGGCTTGATTGTCGGATCAAGCGTTAAATTGTGCGTGACTAGTCGTGGGTCTAGTCCCGGCATATCCTTGTATGACCATGCAAAAACCTCCTTCTTTTCCTTAAGAAGGGCAACATAATCGGCTCGCTCTTCGGGGGAAAGACTTACCCCCAGCTTGAGAATCCGTGGATTCATTGGATCTGTGCCGATGTCTACATCAGTCGTTGCTTCAACTGACATATGGGATCCGTCTTCCAACTGGTGTGGAATTGGGATCAGATGGATATCGTTTGCTGAATTAAGATCATCATTAGGAACGTCAAGTTCCTCTTCGAGCATGGAAGACATCCCGAGTCTGTCCTGGAGTGAAATGAAACATCCCACCGCAAGGCCAATACTCGATGGAGATGGTGGTGTGTCAGCGCGATCCCAATCAATAGCTTCTATGTCTAGATGCAATAATCATGTTGGATTGGTTGGATCATGGATGGGGGCGGTCAAGTCAATGGAGACCATGTTGATGAAATGATTGTAATCTCCATTACCGCAAATGTGACAACTCTGACATTCTAGATGCTCTTGGTGCTTTGGATCTGGCTCTGTAGGCACTGGCACAAAGGGATCAGCCCTATGCACGGACCTGCAAACAGGGTCTGCCCTAGGTACAGATGGTTTGATAGGGTCTCCAGGCGAAAGATGCTCGTTGTATGCCCGGAGTGGCGGGTGCAGTAATTGCTATAACTGCGCCAGGTTGAAATGCCTCCTAGGTCTTGGATCTATGTGTAAGTGTTCAAACATGTCATCTATGTCCAAAGGATTTTGTTGTTGTTGTTGTAGCCTATGCTCACTGGGATCATTCAATGGGAACATCATCAGGAAGCTGTCCTGATCATCATTCATTTGATATTCATGCGAATGATCGTACTCCGACTCATCTTCAGAAGACCCTTCGTGGTCTTGTCCATCTTCCCCTTGTGGGTGAGTCCATGAGGTTTCTCCTTGTTCGGCCGTAGGGAAAGGGTTGTTGAGGTCAACAAGGTTATTTGTTTGTAAGGGGAAATAATCCCCCAATGTATAAGTTGTGTTTGGATTGGCATATGGATCTGATGCCAACCCATCCTTGTTGCCTATCCCTAGGCCTTGCATGTTTTCGACCAAGATGTCGAGGGGCAAAGGGTGATTAAACCCTACTCCTGACTTATCATAAGGCATTTGGTATCTTGGTTGACACAAAACACGCATTCCTTGTTCATACCGGCCTAACCCGTATCCATGCCAATTGCATTGGCTAAGATATCGTAATGCGAAGTCTGGGTTGGCTAGATAGTTAACATCTTCCACAAAGGGATCTTCATCTTCTTCTTCATTTCGAGAAGGTTCAACGCCATGATCTAGGCCCCCAAAAATAAAGTTTGTCTGATTAGGTGGGTAACCTAAAGGAACCACCGAGCCTATGGGGAGTCGAGGTCTTCCCATGTCTTGCATAGACTGAAGTGTGGGCGTTGCAACAACATTGCGCACTATATACTCCCCCATGCCTGTGTTAGACATATCAACAATGAATCGTTGGCGATTGAGGGGAAGCGAATGGGAGTTCTCCTTGAGTCCACTCCATGTGGGGTGAACTAGGCGTCTCAACTTCCATTCTATTAGGCGTCTCTTCTGTAGAGATATTGGAGACTAGAGGTGGTTCCGCTTCCAGGGGCTTCTTTCCTTTGTCCGTTGGAGTGGCCACCATAGGTGGCGTCGTTGTGGGAGGACTGGATGAAGAAGATGATCCCGCCTGAGAATTTGATTGATTTGGTGATGAAGATTCTTGCTTAGTCGGACCCCGTTTAGATGGATTTAACTGGAAATCCACGTGCGTTGAAGGAAGGGTCGACTGCGGCATGATTTGCACCGAGTTGCAATATTTAAAAGGTTCCAAATCTACGGGAACCACGTGCACTTGTCCTTCAAATGTATATTTCAAACATTGATGAGCAATTGAAGGGACACACTTCATATCTCGGATCCAAGGCCGCCCAAGCAAGATATTGTAAGCCATCTCACCTTCTAAAATGTGGCACAACGTATGAATGGTCTTTTGTCCCACTTGTATGGGCAGGACAATTGTGCCAACTGTCGAGCATATCGTATCATTAAATGCTCGAAGGGTATAAGTGGAAGGTGCAATGTGAGAGGCTGGTAGTTTCAAATGTTTCAGTGCAGCGGTTGTAATAAGGTTACTGGACGAACCAGTGTCTATCAACACCCGTTTGTATGGAGTCCCGTTGACCCGCGCAATAACGTGCAGGGGTGGATCCGTTACATCTCCAGTCATAGTTTTTAGCTCATCTTCCCTGAAGGTAATGACTGGTTCAGTACACTGTTTGACATGCCCCACAAAATTGTTGAACGAATCCGCTTCGTGGGGTTGCAATTCAATTGCCTTTAATATCTCCATAAGAGCTTCCCGATGGGGCGCCGATTGTTGAATAAGCTCATAAATGGAGAGCCTAGCCGATGTGGTCCGTAGACTTTGAGTAAGTCTAGTTCGAATCATGGCCACTGGTCTAGGTGGGGGCAACTGTGTAGGATTTGGTTGATGTTGTGACGTGGATGAAGCTTCCCTAGGGGCTGTCGCGGGGACAACTCCTGGGTGTCTCTTGTTTCTTGTCACAATGCTAATCATCCCAACATATCCCTCCATGGGGTAACTCTGTTGCACTTCATTGACATGCAGAGGTTTTGTTTGTGCATCATGTGTGGGTAAAGGATCTTTGAAAACACCCATTTGTTGGTTGTTGGGTGCGATGGGGTTATCCACTACCAATGTGTGATTATCAATGAGATCTTGCACTAAACCTTTAAACGTCCAATAGACATTAAGGTCATGCCCTTTCCTTCTGTGGAATCTACAGAAAATATCCTCTCTGTAGCCTTTAGGCTTTGGCGCATTAGGATCAATTGTTGGAATATCTGGCAGATTAATCAAGTTTGCCGCTGACAAACGGTCAAACAAGGAATCCCTAGACTCAGTGTATGGTGTAAATTGTCGCTTGGGGCGACGCTGCTGATTTTGATCCCGCTTCTTGTTATCTTTCTCATAATTATTGTGAGGCACCGCCTGATAGTTAGCCTTTGAAGGCTGTGTTGCTTGGGCAGGCGTAGGGGCATTAATAGCAACTTGATTGACCGCGGCGGGTTTCTGTTGCGTATTCCCTATTTTGGTGCTCTTGTTCCACTCTTTTTTCTTAGGCTTGGCAATTTTGCCATCCTGTATCTTGATCTCTTCGATACGTCTAGCTTGCGCCAGAGCTTCTTCCAAAGTGGCGTATTGCTGCAGCTGCAATAGCACAGAGATCGATCGCAAACAACTCTTTGCGAACATTTGAGTTAAGTCGGACATAGGAGGGAGGTAGGACAACTTTGAAAGCACTGTCCTCCACCGATTCCCATATGCTACCATAGACTCTTCCTCATACTGTTTGAGGCTAGCTAGATCACTGAGTGACGCCTTTTTCTTTGTATTGAAAGCAAAACGTTCTAGGAACGCGTCCACTAGTTGATCCAAATTGTAGATGCTATGCTTCGGTAGATGGGTAAACCAATCCGAGGCAGATCCTGCGAATGTGGTTATGAATGTTCTTAATAGCAATGCATCATTGTCTTGTATACCAAAGCATTGGCTCAAAAATCTCGTCACATGCTCTTGAGCATCCTCATCCCCTTTAAAGAGTGCCAATCTGGGCAGCTTGAAATGTTCGAGGTATGGAGGTGTCGGCACTGACGGATGTATCGGATGACTACGGAGTTGGCGTAAGGTAGGCTTTTGAGGCCCACCAGTCTTAAGTTCCATATTCTCCAAGCGTTCCAACAACACTTTGTAGGCATCGGAGGATATAATTTCCTCCTCCTTAGTTTGTTCCCGCTGTGTGTTGCGGGGAACTTGAGGCCTTTGAATGACTAAATGGGTAGCATCCCTTCTGCCTTGATAGGGCGTTTCAGCCCGCTCTTCTTCTTGGTAATAATCCTCATAATCTTCTTGAGGAGTGTTTGGCCTAGGCCTGTAAACATGGACGGGTGCCCGCGGAGGATGCCCATCATGGTCACGGGGAATGGCCTCCCGCCCAGGTCTAAGAGGTCTTGGAGGCAGTGCTTGCTGTGGTCGCGGAGACCTGTCTCGCACTAAGGGGTTGTGCCTCACATACATCTCAGATTGTTGTGCGCGAGGAACTGGGGCCCTCTCAGGCGCATGGTTGTGAAGCAATTCAGCTGTCTGACGCTGAATGCGCTCTTGATCAAGGCGACACAAATGTTCTAATTCTTGTTGTTCTTGCTTAAGCCGCGTGATGTGCGCTTGGCGGGCGGCTAGTTGTGCAAATGCCAAGTTACTTTGTTCTGTTGTCTCTTGTTTAATAGGCCTAGATGTCTCTCCTACATATCTGTTTCGATCATAATGCTCTGAGACTCCTATATGTTGCTTCCCTCTGTCGAGGTTGGCCGCATTGACTTGAAACTCTGGTCTCAATAAGCGATCTGGATATAATGCAGGTGCAGACGTGCATCGTTTTGGCACTGGATACTGGCCTGGAGGAATGTAGTGATCCTCCTCTCTCTCTCTGTGATATGCATAAAAAGTGCGGGCAGAATTGTCTTGCCCTGTCGGGAGAACTTGTTGTTCTGGATATGGTCTACTATGTCCGACATTGATCGGGGGTAAATTAGGAACCACAAAATCATATGGTTCTTCCTTTTGGACCCTTTGTTGTTCCATAGCAGTACACAATGCTTCATCACTAGGCCACCCATATTGAACTTCTAAAGGAGGCCTCGTGTTTAGACCAGGTGGTATATATACGTTATTTTCTTGAAAAGATTCTTGTTGCTCATGAGTTCCCCTTAGAGAGGGGGTTCTAAAGTCTCGTCTATTGAAGGTCTGACTTGGAGAGCCACTCCTTGAGGCACCTCTAGAACCATGTTCTATGACTGTATGGGTTGGAGTGCCCCTCACGGAGGGGCCTCTAGAGCCATGTTCTGCATGGTGTGAACTAACTGGTGTACCTCGCCGGTGAGGCGGGATGACCAAGTCTTCAAGGCTATATCGGAGACGATTTGTCTCTCTTGGTGCATGTTCTACAGCTTCTGCCCGTGATTGGGCTTGGCTACGAGTATTCACCATGGTAATGCTAACCTAAAAATGCAAAAGTTCTTTTTGTGATTTTCTTTTTATGATTTTTTTGTCTAAACAGAAAATAGCATACACACTCACAAGCAATGATTATCTCTTTTAAAGATTAATAGTGTGCCCTAAATCTGGTTTAGTGTGTTTTTGTTGTTTGTTTTGTTTTTGAAAATTTTTGTGAAACGTTTAAATGCAAGTATGAAGGCTCTTATGACTCCCAAAATGGTCGCCCCTTCAATATACCATTGCCGGACCGATATACCAACCTCTCTATATACCCGCCCTTACGTGAGGGAGACTATAGGTACGTGAGAGCAGATGATACGTGGAACATAGGTGGTACGGAAGGGGAATCGCTCTGTTTATGACACCTACCATAGAAGGCTTATCCTCGCGTGTTGGGAATCACCCCAAGCTACACTCGGTCGGCTTTCGTCAGGATTTACGTCTAGCAACAATCGCGATCGAGGTAATGGATGCAATATCTCAAGCCAAAGTGATAATGGAATCCACCTTTGGTCTTGTTCAAGGGTTGGGGTTTTACGACCAACGCCTTGGTTTAAAAATGCCACGTGATGTGTGGGGTTCATTTTAATTTTGCAAAATTGAAACAGGCAAACGAAAAGAAATCTTTCCCTAAGCCATACAAACTGAAAACCAGAAAATAGAAAAAACAGAAATTTGACAGAAGCTGTAAAAACCCCTACCTCTTCTCTGCCTAATCGAAAGTTTCTGATTTGCTCTAAAAATTTGCACAGATCTATAATCGTCCCTGGGTGAGGCGAATAACAGAACCGTAATCGTCACAGGGTGGAACGAATAGTTTATTCGTCCCGGGGTGAAACGAATACCAATTCTGTAATCGTCACTTGCAGAGACGAATAACAGTCTGATGTTGAAAAATAGGTACCTGTAAAAAAACAAGCAATTTTAGATCAGTAAGTTAACCTAAAAAAAATAGAGGACAGAGGTCCCACCGTGATCGCCATTGAAAACACGAGATTCCGGAAACAAAAAGGATAAACTAAAATTGCAATGTAAATGAAACTAAAATAACGCTTAAACCCTATGTTATTGAAAATGCGTAAAAAGGAAAGAACAAATGAACACAAGATATAAAAGCAATATAAAATATGACCTTTTTTATTGATATTCTTTTCAATTCGTGTTACAATGCGTCTCCTTCCTTTTTAGGGGATAGGAGCGTTAGATATTGATCTCTTACAACTTGTTTCAGAATTCCTTCTTCCGCGTGCCCACATATAAAATGGGCGAACCAAAACGTCGTCGCCGCTTGCGTTGGTAAAGGTCGATTCCTTGCTGCTCCTCCAATGCTGCAAATCTGCGTTCAAAGAAACAAACAAAGCATCAGTAGCACCTGTGTATGAAAAATAAAAGATAAATCTAACTATGACTAAAATGAATCTAAATGAAATGAAAACTTGACAAAAGCATAAACATGAAACTAGCTAAATACTATAAAAGAAATAAAGCGGGGGGGTGCCCGAAGGCAAACCACCCGCGGGTGAAACTTTGCTTCGACACCAATCCGCTTAGGATGGGTCCGAAACCTGATGTGATGTGTTGTCGGCAAATTGGTAGAATATTGTGGTCAGAAAATCGGTGTTGGTTCTTGATTCGTGCTTTCAAAAGTCACCCAATAACCTCTCTTTCGATTAAGAGATTATGGATGTTGAAAACACAAATCGCAAGTAAATGAATTAGCAAGACTTCGTCGCTCAAAATGCTCCTGCTCGGTATATCTTTTGGGTGAGGAAACTCACCATTTTATAGACCCAAGGGGTCTCTTTGAATTAACATGCAAAAGTGTTTCTTTGCATGAATGCTTTTTGTGTGAAAAGAAGACTTCTTCTTGATCAAGGGATTCTTAACTGTCTCTGTGCATGTCTTTGTGTGTTTTAGAAAAGCTCACTTGCACTCCCATGCAATGAAGGGATAGCTAAGTGGCAAATCTGAGTTGTCTTAAAAAGCTCACTCTCATTCCCATGCAATGAAGGGAAAGTCAATTGGCAGATATGAGTTGTCAAAAGAACTCACTCGCACTCCTATGTCATGCAGGAAAAGCTAAGTAGCAGTTCTGAGTTGTTATATGCCGAGATTTGACTTTTTGTCGGTCAAACTTGGCATTCATCCCACCCCGAAGCGAGCGCTGGTAATCGTCCCTGGGTGAGACGAGTATCAGTCAGCACTCGTCCCTGGGTAGGACGAGTAAAACTCGCACTCGTCCCTGGGTGGGACGAATAAGCAATAAAGTGTCTAAAAGGTGCCAAATTGGTTTCTGACTTGCAAAACTGTTGTGTGAGTGGTTAGAACCACTGTTTAACCTCTGAGGGCTGCCTTGGGGGCTGTGTGTGTTAGTGCGATCAGTGCTTGTTGTCACATAATCGGATTGGTGCTGTTTTGGTGTCTACATCGCGATAGGTCGTAGTTTCGTGACCAAAAGGTGAAGAAGAAGCCAAGGGAGAAAAAATGTCACGATTTTACGACATGTCGCATTTTTGCGACCAGAAGGCGAAGGAGAAGCCAAGGGAGGAAGATGTCACGAAATCATGATCGTCGCAAAATCGTGACCAGGAGCAGCTGGAAGGAGGAGCCGTTGAGAATGTCACGATTTCACGACATGTCACGAAATCACGACCAGGAGCAGTCGAAAGGAGTCATTGAGAATGTCACGATTTTGCAACATGTCGCATTTTCACGACCCAAAGAAGCGAGAGGAAGCAGAGAGGATAAGATGTCGCAATTTCGTGACATGTCGCATTTTTGCGACCCGAAGAAGAGAAAGGAGGTGAGGAAGAAAAATGTTGCAATATCACAACATGTCGCGATATCACGATCGAAAGAGAAAAGGACGAGCAGGAGAGCAAAAATGTCACGATATCGCGACATGTCAGGTTTTCATGACCCAAAGAGGAGAGAGAAGGCGATGGAGCAAAAATGTCATGATATCGCAACATGTCGTATTTTCGCACCCGAAAGACAAGCCGAAGACGAAGAGTCGAAAAGGGAGATGTTTCGAATACCTGGATGACGAAGCAACACGGGAAGACGAAACGAAAGGTTCTGGAAGAGGAAACGAAGGGCCACTAGCTGGAAATGAAGCATCACCAGAGAACCTTTAAAAAGGAGAATAGAGGCATGCATAAGGGGTTGGAAACTATAGATGCAGGAGTTGGAAAACCTGTAGTTGCAGAGTTGCACAGTCGAGTTGCAGAATTGAGGGCTGAGAGCCATTCTAAATCGGCTTGGGTGCGTGTTCCTTCCAGGGTTGCAAAGTGAGAGATCTGCAACAGAGTGTGAGAAAACTAAGCCAGTGCACTAGTTTTTGTAAATCCTGCAAGTTGTAACTATAAATCTTTGCAAGTTAATGAATGGAAAAGAGTGTTCCTGTTTCTTGTAAAGTTTGTTCCAATTTTTTGAGTGAAAATTTGGATTTGGTAGATTTCAATTTTTTGACCCCCATCAAGTGGTATCAGAGCCAGAAGTTCCTGAGTGTGCAAACAGAGCACCAAACGTGAGACAGTTTGCACCAGGATCTGTGGAGGAGAGTGAGCAAAATGCCTCCAAAAAGGAACTATGGTCGTGGGAGAAATGTGGCCCATGATGAAGATTTCAGAGCATTGCAGAGCAAGTGCAAGCCTTGTAAGAGGAGCTACTCAGAATAGATTTGCAGAGGCAAGTGAAAGCCCTGCGAGAGAAGCTGCGTAGAAGGCATGAGGAAACACAAAAAAGAAGAGAAGATGGAGTGCTTCAGAAGTTGAAGCCATTGAAAGCTGCAGATGAGGAGGTGTGCAGCAGTGCCAAAATTTGCCTGGTAGAAGGCATAAATTTTTCTGGGCCAAAGACGGAATGTAAGCGGGCTGCAGACGAGGAAGTTTGCAGCAGTGGTAGAATCTATCTGAAGGAAGACAAAAGTTATTTTGGCCTGGGAATGGGGTTTGAGCGGGCTGTAGAGGCAGGTGCGCGTTTGGAGATGTTACAGAAGGTGATGACCAAACAACACAGAAGTGAAGGTCACTTCTCCACCAACCCCGGGTGTTTGATGCAGGAGCATCCGGTGGCACCTGATGCAAAGGCATCCAGTGGCAGGAGAGCCATCTTTGAATCGACAAAAATTTCTAAGTGTTTGCAAGGAGAAGCTGTCGCGATATCGCGACAGAAAATGTGTCACGATATCACGACACAAGTGGCAGAGAGAAGCCTGTAGGGGGAAGCTGTCATGATATCGTGATAGAAAATGTGTCACGATATCGCGACACAAGTGGTGGAGAGAAGCCAGCAGGGAGAAGCTGTCGCGATATCGTGACAGCAAATGTGTCACGATATCGCGACACAAATGGAGCAAAGGAGTCAACAACAAGAAGCTATCGTAATTTCACGACAGGTCGCAGTTTCACGACTAGAAGGCGAAGAAGGAGCCAAGGAAGAAAGATGTCACGATTTCGTGACATGTCACATTTTCATGACCAAAGGGCAAGCGAAGGAGCCAGAGGAGGAAGATGTCACGATTTCGTGACATGTCACGGTTTCGCGACCAGCTAGCGAGCGAAGGAGCCAGAGGACGAAAGATGTTGCGATTTCGCGACATGTCGCATCTTCGCGACCTGAGGAAGAAAGAGAAAGCCAAAAGCTAAGATGTTGCGATTTTGTGACTCGAAGGCAGGATGAAGAGCGAAAGAGGAAGCTGTCATGATTTCATGACATGTCGCAGTTTCACGACCCATAGAAGAGAGGGAAGGCACAGAGGAGAAGATGTCGCAATTTCGTGACATGTCGCAGTTTTGCGACCCACCAAGGAGAGAGAAATCCAGGAGAAAGAAATGTTGCAATTTCATGACAGGTCGCAGTTTCGTGTCCAGAAGGCGAAGAAGAAGCCAAGGGAGAAAAATGTCATGATTTTGTGACATGTCGCATTTTCACGACCAGAAGGCGAAGGAGAAGCCAAGGGAGGAAGATGTCACAAAATCGTGACCAAGAGCAGTTGGAAGGAGGAGCCATTGAGAATGTCGCGATTTCATGACATGTTGCGAAATCGTGACCGTCGTGAAATCGCGACCAGGAGCAACCGGAAGGAGGAGCCGTTGAGAATGTCATGATTTCACGACATGTCGCATTTTCGCGACCCGAAGAAGAGAAAGGAGGCGAGGAAGAAAAATGTTGCGATATCGTGACCGAAAGACAAAAGGACGAACAGGAGAGCAGAAATGTCGTGATATCGCGACATGTTGGGTTTTCGCGACCCGAATAGGAGAGAGAAGGTGATGGAGCAAAAATGTCATGATATCGCGACATGTCGTATTTTCACACCCGAAAGACAAGCCAAAGACGAAGAATCGAAAAGGGAGACATTTCAAATACCTGGTCAACAAAGCGACACGGGAAGATGAAACAAAAGGTTCTGGAAGAGAAAACGAAGGGCCACCAACTGGAAATGAAGCGTCACTTGAGAACCTTTAAAAAGGAGAACAAAGGCATGCACAAGGGGTTGGAAACTGTAGATGCAGGAGTTGGAAAACTTGTAGTTGCAGAGTTGCACAGTCGAGTTGCAGAATCGAGGGCCGAGAGCCATTCTGAACCGGCTTGGGTGCGTGTTCCTTCCAGGGTTGCAGAGTGAGAGATCTGCAACAGAGTGTGAGAAAACTAAGCCAGTGCGCTAGTTTTTGTAAAGCCTGCGGGCTGTAACTGTAAATCTTTGCAAGTTAATGAATGGAAAAGAGTGTTCCTGTTTCTTGTAAAGTTTGTTCCAATTTTTTGAGTGAAATTTTGGATTTGGTAGATTTCAATTTTTTGACCCCCATCACATTCTAAATAGAGACATGCAGTAAATTGGAATGCTCTGTAAAGTAGTTTGAACTAATAAGGCTTTTCCTGCGGAGCTGAGAAGGCTGCCCTTCCACCCTGCTAACTTTTTGGAGATCCTGTCAATGACTGAGTTCCACAATGTAGCCTTCATTCTTCCTTCGAACATAGGCATGCCTAGATAAGTTGCTGGTAGAAGCTTCTTTCCACAATCGAAGATGTTAGCTATTCTTTCCTCCCTCCCACCAGGCATGTTAAAGAAATAGATGCTACTCTTCTTATAGTTTATGTACTGTCCTGCTTCTGTCTCATACTTGGTTAGAATTCTCTTCAGCTTCCTAGCCTGAGGCACCGAGGCTTTGGACACAATGATTGTATCATCCACAAACTATTGGTGAGACACTGGCTCTGCTGTTGAGGTTGGTTTGAAACCTTCCAATCGACCATCTGCCATCGCTGCTGAAATGTTCCTACCCAATGCTTTCGCTAAAATAATAAACAAGTATGGAGATAAAGGATCTCCTTGTCGCAACCCCCTTTCACTCTTAAAGTAACCGGAGGGTGACCCATTCACCATGACAAAAAATCTTGTAGTAGAGATACAACTAAAAATCAACTTAATCCACTAGGGACAGAAACCAAACTTACCCAAAATCTTGGTGAGGAACCGCCATGAGACCCGATCATAGGCTTTATTCATATCAAGCTTTAGTAACATACCTGCTTCCTTACTAGCCACCATTGAATGAATAACCTCATGAATTGTGATGATACCATCCAGTATTTGTCGCCCTTTCACAAAGCCTCCTTGGTTCATATCAATGATGAAAGGAAGGATAACCTTCAGCCTATTGGCGATTGTTTTTGTGAGAATCTTCATCAGAGTGTTACATAAACTGATAGGGCAAAAACTAGAAAATTCCATTGCTCCCACTAGTTTAGGGATGAGGACTAAAAATGTAGCATTAACTCCTTCTGGGATTTCCATGTCCTTTTGAGCCTCAATTATAGCTTCCACTACATCATTGCCTAGGATATCCCAAAACTTCTGGAAGAAAGTTGTGGGGAAGCCATCCGGTCCTGGGGAGCTGTTACCATCCATGTCAAAAACCACCTTCTTGATTTCCTCCTTTGTGAAAGGACTAAGTAAGAATCCATTAAGATTCTCAGTTACGAGGGGTGGAATGGCTGCCAACAGAGAGTCCCCTTCTTCAATAGTCGGATTTACATCTTCTAGCAACGATTTAAAGTACTCAACCGCTTCCCTCCTTATGTCTTCCATATCTTTGGTGTTAGACCCATCGGCCATCTTGATCTCCTTAATTTTGCTAGTACTCCTGTGGCAAAGAGTAGAGACATGGAAGAACTTTGTATTTCTATCACCCTCCTTTAACCAACGCAGTCTGGATTTCTGCCTCCAAAAGGTTTCTTCAAATCCTAGCATCGTGTGGTATTCGGCTAACAACTCCCTCTCCTAGTTTCTCAGATCCTCTGTAAGCTGCTCTGACTTCAACTTCTCCTCGTAGTTCATTGATCTTGTCTTTTAGTTCTGCCTTTTTAACAAAAATATTGCCAAAGGAAGTTTTGTTCCACTCTCTAATGTTAGCCTTCACATTCCTTAGTTTACATGCCACTTGGGCCAGTTTCGAACCATTATACTTTTTGTCCCACCATTGGGAAACCAGATCCTTGAGATCCTGATGTTGGAACCACATAAGTTCGAATCGAAAGGGTCTGATGTATCTTTTCTTAGAGTCCTCCCCTGTTTCCCACAGAATTGGGTTGTGATCAGACCCGATTCTTGGGAGTGTCGTTAATGAAGAGTCCCCAAACCTCTCCAAGCATTCTTGAGAAAGAAGAAACCTATCTAATCTGATCTGAATTTGGTTTTCCTTCAATCTTTTGTTAGACCATGTATAGGAGAATCTACGTAGGTCCACATCCATCAGCTCATGTTGCTCAACAAAATCTCTAAACTCGTAGATATCAATAGTTATTCTTTGAGAGCCCCCCAATTTATCTACAGGATTAAGGTAGCAATTGAAATCCCCCGCCACAATCCAAGGGTAGTTGGGGACCGTCTCCCTCAATTCAGCTAGTCGACTCCAAAGAACCCTTCTCAATCCCTGTCTAATTGGAGCATATACATTCGTTAAGATCCACTCTTCCTGCATGGTTTTATCCACACATAAGAGACAAATAAACCAACTAGACATCAGAATCACTCTACTATCAATCACATTCTTGTTCCACATAACCAACAACCCTCCTGCTGTTCCAGTGGCCTCTTGGCCTACTACTTCAGCTTCTCGCCAAGTCCTATTCTTAAAAGGAATAACTCTACTCTCCTCCATTTTAGTTTCTTGCAATAAAATCATATCCGGTTTGTGTTCTTGTCTAAGAGCATACAAAGCTCTTATTTTTGCAGGATTACTCCCACAAATATTCCATGAAAGAATCTTCATTTATGGGCTTTGGATCCTCGAGCCTTCGCCCCAAAGAGCAATACTGCTTGAGTGCCATCAACCACTCCTCGCTCTGCTTCTTTCTGCCTTAAGGCAGCATTGCTAGGTTTCCCTCTTCCTACCGAACCATATCCCCATACATCCGCTCTAGGCTGGGGTTCCTTGGGATTCACTTGGCTTCTAGTAACCATCTTGGATAGGTCAGTCTTGGTCTTTGGGGTAACAATCTGGCTTTCCAGGTTAACTGGTCTTTCTGACAGTGGAGATGATTCCGTGCTCTTAGCTTCTTGATTAGTAGATTCTTTTTTCCCTGCTTTGGGGTTACACTGATCTTGGTGGTTCACCTCTTCCTCCCGAGTATCCTTGCCTGTATTATTAGTTTCCTGCTCCTTCCTCTAATTTTTCTCCTCTAAATCCTTCTCTTGAGTCTCCTCTACCTTAGATTCCACTTCTTGGCTATCCATCTGATCTCCCTTCAGATGATTTAATGCATCAAAACTGTTCTCCATTGGGATGTTGATCTCCTTGGAATTTCTTCCCATAAATTCCTCTGCAGTACATGGGACCACTTCCACCGAGCCTCCATAGGCCTCCCGTATTACCCAATCAAACTTACTTGCCCCATGGCGTTGATCTATGGGGTTCTTTCCTTTGTGATTTGGCTCTGAGGCTTGCTGTATCATCTTAGGAGCAGGTTGAGCTTGAGGGTTCCCATCAAAGGGACTAGCTCCCCTATGAGAGGGTTTCGAGGCATAGGTATTTTTGGGAGGAGGGTTATAACGTTGCCTCTTGCTTACAATAGGGCGAATAGGGTCTCTGATATTCGAATTTCGAGCTCCACGTCCTTGAGGCCCATGTTGGGTAGGAATGGAGATCTACGGGGAGGGATATTATTCTAGGTTTGAGGAGCAGTATTTTGGAGTGGGGGCTGGTTCTTGGAAATGCAGTGGATACCCTGGTGCCCTACCTTCCCACAAACACTACACTTAAAAGACATATTTTCATATTCAAAGACCTGAGTATGAAGGCCAAACATAGACGACAATATAATGGATTTAGGGAGCTCTTTACTCAGGTCCGCCAACACACACATGCGAGCATAAAGGAGTCTTGTTTTGCTCAAGGTTGCAGGATCAATAGCTATTAGTTCTCCAATCTCTGTAGCTATCCCAGCCAAGATTTGTTCATTCTAGAAAAGCAGAGGTAATCCCGACATCTTAACCCAAATAGGAGCCAAATCCAACACCTGAGTCTGGGGGTTGAAATCGGGGGACCAATGCTTCAGATACAAGCCCCTTTTCCCAAAAAACCAAGGACCTCCTTGGAGAGTCCTTTCCATGTCCTGTTCACATTGAAATGTCACCAAAAGAAAACTCTTGGGTAAAGCCTTAATCATCATACCGGCCCTTGGCTGCCATTTTTGGACGGCCCATCTCCTTATGACTTCCAAGTCCGGCCTCACCCCCATAAATTTAGCCACCAGAGATGTTCTGCCCTCCATAGCCACATGCTGAGCTAAGGTATCCGGGACGTGCAACCTACCATTGACAGATTTTAGATTAAAACAAGAGTCGGATAATTTTTGCTTACCGCAAAGAGCATTAAGATATGAAGGTCTCCAGTTGCCAGGTTTCTCTTTGTCTCCTTCCTAGGTCTTCCTTTGATCCTGACGCACAGAGTCCTGGTCCCCCTCAAAGATATCTTCAACCGCATCCGCCCAACGCCCTTGGACCGGTTCCAATAGAACTTCCTTGTCCACATCCTCCGCCTGGGGGCTTGCTATCTCACCAGAGCCCCCACCTGCCGCGTCTGTTGATCTGCCCTCCGAAGCCCCACACCTAGGGTTTGTTGCCCCTAGACCTCCCGCTCCTCCTCCTTGCTGCTCCATCCGTCACAACTTGCTGCCTCCAAAATCTGCCATTTTTTTTTTTTAGGGCCAAAATTTTTGCGGTCGCTACAGTGCACGGGCTACTACAGTGGTGGCTGCTACAATTTGTAGGCTTCTACAGTGTCGGTTGCTACAGTGGCGGGTGCTATAGTCCACAGGCTGCTACAGTGGCAGCTACTACAGTTCCAGTTTGGGAATGAATCTAACTAATGAGGATTTAGATTTTTTGGGCAAATATATATGATTTAGTTCTAAGGGTAACAACCAAATTTGCGTTTGGAACTTAACTAAACATATTTTGATAGGCATGAAAGAAGAACGCAGGGACGCAAGGTGACGTTGATCTTGTTGTATCATGTCCTCTAAGCTTTGATATGTGTTTTCTTCATAGGCTAAAGCCTTAAAAGAATTGATATTTTTTTTTATATTCTTAGTTACTGGTCTCCACTATTTATTTACTTTCATCTGTTTGGACCTATTTTTTGGAAGTTGAAAACCATCCTCATCCATATCCATTTGTAAGTTTCTCTTGTAGTTTTCTACATATGTTTCTGTTGGACTTTTCTTAGGACATGATCTCTCAATATGCCCCACCTCATAACATATTCTACATTTGAAAGGTATGTTTCAGTAATCCATATTCTGGGTCCACAACTTACCCCCATACTTAAGAATGATTTATTTTGGTAAAGGTTTACTAATATCAATCATTACCAATATCTAAGCATAAATAACCAAGATTTCATCTTTTGTAATTTTTTAGATCTCAAGGAATTCTCCTAGAGTGTTTTCCTTTGCCTTAAAGGTATCCATTTACTAGAATTCAATGGGATCCATACATCTTGGTCCAGACTAGTATCAGGGATATATTTATATTTTCAGGTGCAAAGCCTTCATACCAACAGGTAAGGAAGAGTCCTGCTTTTCCCATAAACCAAGGACCCCCTTTCAAGATTCTATCTCTTTCCTCCATGGAACAAAAATGGATAGGAAGAAACCTTTGGGAAGAAATTATAAACTTGCTCTTGGAGACTTCCATCTCCTATCAATCCATTTTCTCAAAGCCAAATCCCCTAGCCAAGACCCATTAAATTTACCAATGATTGCTTTATCTTTAAGCAACAAGGATCCTTGCTTTGTGAGAGCCTCCCTAACCTATACTACTAAGGATGATTATATTGGTTTAGTTGTAAATTGGTCCATGGAAGTAAACTATAACTCAATATCTACTTGAATTTACTAGTATATCCTATAACAATTATTTTATTTAAAACTAAATCTACAATAATCTACATGCAAAACTTCTAAGATAATGAAGGGATAAAAGAAACCTAGCTAAAATATTATATGTCTAGACAAAATATCTTGTCTCGCTGATGTCCTAACCCTCCATTGCTTCTTCCATCATCCAAATCTTGGTTAATATATGTTTGTAATTTCATTTCCCTTGAATTGAAAATTTGTCATTGCCTTTGTTCTAGATGGATGACTTCACAAGGTCATATCTACCTCAGTATTTCTTGGATTCTTTCATATGATCACTTATTTTAAAACTCTTCACATTCCAAACAAATTTTTCCATGAATCATTTGAATTGGACAATCCTTCACAAAGATATGGCTCTTGAAAGATTAAACATTTTTTTGAAAAACTTGCCCTAATACCACCATAATTTTGGACAACTATCTTCACATGGTCATATCTCCCTTGATACTACTTGAATTATTTCTTATGACTACTCATTTTAAATCTCTTAAAATTTCACACAAAATAGCACAAAAATATCTTAAATTGGACAACTCTTTACAAAAATATAACTTAAAAAATAATATATTTTTTAATTTACCCTTTAACTCTATAGATTTTTTTTTTTTTTTGCTGGATAATAAGGGGTTGTACTCAGGCCCCCCACCCTTGAAAAATTACAACTCTCTTATTTAGAGCTTGAGAGTTTACAAATAGATACACTTCTCATCTCAATTGAGATGCTATATCTAGAAACCTACACCATTTTACAAAAAAATGTTTGAATTCTTGATTTTCATTTTTTGGATCTTTTCAATTTTTTGTATGAATATAAATATTCTAGAATTCAGCATCCTTCTTGACATTTTCTATAGAAACCTTCACAATACCAAAACTTCACCTCTACTATCTATGCATTGCATCTTATTAGAGTAATATTTTCAAAACATATCGTTATCATAGTCTACTTTACCAAATCTGGATTGTTAGTTTCCTTCGTGAAACACAAGTGCAACCACAAAAATTATAATTAAGATCTATATGAAAACACCTTATTTTTATAAAATAAAGCAAATATTACCAATTGAGAACATTAAAGCAAATCTTAATCATTATTTGATTCAGGCAGTCAACATTTTCTTGTCGGATTCAACTAAACTTACTACTTCCTCTAAACATGAAAAGGATAATTTAACTTCATGATCCTCAATAAAAACCCCTCTATTGGCTAGCCTATCTGCACATTTGTTTCCTCCCCTTAAGGTCTGTATAAACATGATTTCTTCAAAATCTTTAGCAAGATCTTGAATTTCCACAATTATATCTTGTATGTTCCATGGAGCCTTTGCTTTCCTCAAAATTATATTTATTACTATGAGAGAATCATCTTCCATCCATACTCTGTTCCATTTCATTTGTTTACATATTTTTAACCCTTCTAAAGCCACCCAAGATTTAGCTTCATTATTTATCTTAAATCCACTATTGAAAGCATAATGAGACAAAATATTTCCTCTATTATTTCTAATTATTTCTCCTCCTCCTGTTGGTCCTGGAATTCTTTTAGATGCTCCATCAAGATTCAAAATTAACCCACTCCACATCTGGTGGTTTCCACTTTATGTTCTTTGCCTTCTTTTTTTTTCTCTTGTACCCAACATCATAATTCCATTTAATGACTTGACTTCATATATCAAGGTTCTATGCTTCCATATTAGGGATTGAGTGAGTTGATAGGGTTGGTTTAGACTCCTCTATGGCTAAACATATCTTCCTTTTCATTACCTCTAAATTGCTTTCCTTTCCTCTAAATATTCTTCCATTCCTTTCTAGCCATAAAGTACAAAGTATTGTATATTTTGATATATCTCATATTGTTTATAAAGCCTCACTTTTATAAGTGCTCTACCATTGCTTTAACCAATCTTCAATTTTGCTATTCATCACCATGCATTTACCAAACATACTAAGAATCTATTTCCATAGTTTCCAAGCTCTTGAGAAATGTCCCAAGAGATGGTCTATACTCCTTTTTACAAAGAACACATTGTGAGGGACCATGCAATCTCTTTTCATAAGGTTATACTAGAATCTATCCCAAATATCTCTTCATATTCTTATGATATTCTTATATCTACTTCTTGTTGTGTATTCTCTTGAGCTATTCAACTCCTAAATCAACTTATCCTTGGCTCCCCTCGAAATAATCATCGTTGTTATATTTCTACAACTACCTCCTAACATCAATGTCTTATATACTTGTAAATAAAAATTCTTTCTTGATCCTTGTAGAAAATGCTTGAAACCTTATCACCATATTTATCTTGAAGTAATCTCATCTATGGTTTCAAAATTGGATCTAGATTGAGTCATTTTTTATTGCACCAAGTATCCATCCAAATAGAAATGTTTCTCCAGTCCCACCACCCAAATTAAACCTTTAATCAGTAGATCAATTGATTTTCTTAAAACATTCCAGAATGCACAACCATTTGGTAGAGAGAATGTAGTAAAGATTAAGCTTAGATCATTGGGCTCAACATACTTAGAAAATTCTTGCCCATTGTCTTTAACTCTCTTTATACAATCTTAAAATTACTTTTCCCCTAAGAGCTAAGTTTGCATATGTAAGAACTTTTAAACCAAGACCTCCCCTAGTTTTATCATCACACACCTTGCTCCATTTCACCACAGGAAATTTCCTTTTATCATGAAAACTTGACCATACAAAGGATCACATAATATAGATTAAAAATTTTTCAACTAATTTGGCATAGTATACAACGACATATAATCAGTTGGAATGGTTTGTAAGACTGACTTAATTAACTACACTTTTCCTGCTAATGATAACCATCTACCAAAGGCGGTAGTGATTGTGAGCACGAACCGAGATATCTAGGAGAGCTGAGAGTGAGTGCAACTGATAGCGAGTGTGAGTGCGAGCTGGGAGAGAGTGCAGCCGGTAGCGAGTGCGAGCGTGAGCTGAGAGTGAGTGCGAGCATAATTCAAGAGTGAGTGTAGCCAAAAGCGAGTGTGAGTGCAAATCGAGAGTGAGGAGGAAGTGTGAGCAGGAAAGCGAGAAAGTAGAAAGCAAAGTGTGATCAAGTAACAAGTGCCACTTCTTGTTCTAGATCTTAGGAGAATTTAAAGGATTCATTTGAAAAAAATCTAGGTAACATGGAAAGAAAGTCATTTGTGAAAGTCCTTACTGAAAGTATGAATGGCCAAGTTGGAAGTTTGGATGCCCTAGCTAGCAATAAGAGGAAGAGAGAATCTATGGAAAACCCAGTCCAGGTAGCATATTCTACACTAGAAGTGATTATCAAGGATGAGATGATTGAGCATGATATAATGATTCTTAAAACCAGAGGGTTAATTTGTAAGTTTCATGGATATTGGCTAGGTTTTTCTGAGATTCAAAATTGGATTAAGTGGAAGTGGGGATTGAATTCAAATTACTCCATGAATTTTCTTCCAAAAGGATTTTTCCTCATTATTTTCTCTAGTTTAGAAATAAGGGATAAAATAATGGATGGAGGCCCATGGTTTAGGGGCAAAGATGCATTATATTTAAGACCTTGGAGTGAGAATTTTTTTGTGGACATAGAAACTATTAAAAGGCTTCTGGTATGGATTAGGCTTTTTGGACTTCCTTATCAACTCATCAATAAGGAGGTTTTGAAGAATATTGGTAATACTCTAGGTGAATTCATCCAGGAGGGACCAACTACTAAGGAGAGAAGGCATGTTGTATACACTCGAATATGTGTTGCCATGGATATTTCTAAACCTTTACCATAGTCGATTAGGATTAAATCTGAATCAAGAGAATGGGATCAACAAGTGGATTATGAAAACATTGCATTTTGATGTCACAAATATCATGAAACTGGGCACATGGCAAGAGACTGCAAAGTGAAAATGGAGGAAGAGATGGAATTTTTTGGGCATGAGGGTAGCTTCAATTTGAAACAAGGAGACCATATCATAGGAGAAGCTAGGTCAAATCAAGGATTTTCCACTCCTAAGAAAGTGGCTAGAAAAATCCCTCTACATCATCAGATGGTAAAGGCCATTACAATTCACTCGAATCAACCATTAGAAGGAAAAAATGATATGGGGGATGAGGAAGTACAATGCACAAGTTCAAATATAGAAGGAGCTAAAGGTGCGAAGGAAGAGGGGAAGGCAAATTTTAATACAAAGGAAGATGGGGAGATAAATTTTAAAGCAAATGAGGTGAAGGAGGTCAAGCTTAATCTAGGTAAATCACCTTTATTATCCTCAAGTAGCTTAAAATATTCTCCTTACAATAAAAATGAAAGTAGTATGGAGTGTATTCCTTGCACTTTAGGTTTTCAAGAGTAGTATAGTAAAGAAAATCTTATGGAGGATATCCAAGGAAATTTAGGGTTTTTAGGCCAACATAAGAAAGTGATGACTATGGAGGATCATCTATGTAGTTTAGAGTTTTTAGGGCAACATAAAGAAGAAAATGCTAATGAGGCTATTCCTTGCACTTTCGACTCTTTAGGGCAACATAAATCTTTAGAAGATAAGTCTCATTTTGAACAATATGAAAAAATGGAAGAGATTGATGAAGATGAGAGTGTTGGTGGGAATGGAAGGAGAGGAAGGCCATCAAAGCAAGAACTAAGAGAAAAAGAAACTCAAAAGGATATTGATCTGGGAAGCCAAATAAAAATATCATAGGTGTTAACAAGAAGTGGGGCTAAGCCCACTAATAAAAATAAAAAGTGTTGATGATGAAAATGATATCATGGAATATTAGGGGTATGAATAAAACCCCTAAAAAAAGAGTTATTAAGGAATTAATAGGTTGTTATAGCCCTGAGTTTATTTTAATACAAGAAACAAAATTAAGTAGTGAGGAATGTAAGGATGCTTTTAAGAAGATTTGGAAGATAGGTGATTGTTTAGCAGTTTCTTCTACAGGAGCTTCAAGCGGTATTGCAATAATATGGGATAAATGCAAATGGGATGGACAACTATTAGAAGCAAAAAGTAATTGGGTTGCTGGATTATTTTGCAAGAAAGAGGAAAACATCAAAGTTGGGGTTATAAATGTATATGCTCCAACTATAGTTACTCCTCGTGAAAGATGTTGGAAGGACCTTAGTATATTTTTGTCAAATACAATGATGATTCATTGTGATCTATGGATTCTTGGGGGTGATTTTAATACTGTTATATCTCCTTTGGAAAATAAGGGTGGCATTCTAGGATGGTCTAAATCAATGCAATATTTTGCTTCATTTGTCAATTCAAATGACCTTTGGGATGTTAGTCCCTCAAGATTTCAATACACATGGGATAATAGATGCATTGGAAAAAATCATATAGCAGAAAGACTGGATAGATTCTTGTTATCCAATAAATGGTTGCAAAAAAGTATACAATCTCTTCAGATATTTTATTGTGAGCAGGATCAGATCACAAACCCATTATTTTGACTTGTGAGTCACCTAATAATGGTCATCCAAAGCCATTTTGCTTCCAGTCTATGTGGCTCCAAGACCTTGATTTTTTCCAGATGGTTATGTTATGGTGGGATGAATCAAAATTTGAAGGATCATGTATGTACACGTTTGTTCAAAAGTTGAAATATTTAAAGGAGCAAATGAAGATATGGAATGTCAAATATTTTGGTAACATTTTTAAAGAAAAAAAATTGAATCCAAGCTAAAAAATTTACAAGAGATAGTAGAAATTAATGGAATGGACCAAGATTCTTATGTGAAAGAAAAACAATTACTTTTTTATTATTATAATGCATTGAAAAAAGAGGAGTCATATTGGTTCCAAAAATCTAGAGAGAAATGACTCAAGGAAGGAGATAGAAATACAATTTTTTTCATGCTATAGCAAAAACAAAAATTTTTGTTCATATCAAAAATATTATAACTCCAAATGGAAGAAATATTGAGGATGAAGAAGATATAAAGAAGTAAGCAATAGATTATTTCAAAAATATTTTATCATATTCCAGGAAAGATAAGGAGGCATGAGAAAAACTTCTGCAAAATGTTCCATCAATTATCACTTAGGGACAAAATGAAAGCTTGATGAAGAAAATATCTGGAGGAGCTTCATGAAGTAGTTTTATCTTTCCATCCTAACAAGGCACCTGGCCTCGATGGATTTCTTGTAAATATTTTTTCAATTTATTTGGGATTTATTAAAGAGTGATGTGTTAGATGCGATTGAAGAGGCCCAAATGGAAGAAATATTAAGGATGAATAAGATATAAAGAAGGAAGCAATAGATTATTTCAAAAATATTTTATCAGATTCCAGGCAAGATAAGGAGGCATAAGAAATTTTTTTGCAAAATATTCCATCAATTATCACATAGGGACAAAATGAAATCTTGATGAAGAAAATATCTATGGAGGAGCTACATGAAGTAGTTTTATTTTTCCATCTTAACAAGGCACCTGGCCCCGACGGATTTCCTATAATTTTTTTTCAATTTTTTTGGGATTTAGTAAAGAGTGATGTGTTAGATGCAATTGAAGAGGTCCAAATGGAATAAATATTGAGGATGAAGAATATATAAGGAAGGAAGCAATAGATTATTTCAAAAATATTTTATCAGATTCCAGGCAAGATAAGAAGGCATAAGAAAAACTTTTGCAAAATATTCCATCAATTATCACTTAGGGACAAAATGAAAGCTTGATGAAGAAAATATCAATGGAGGAGCTTCATGAATTAGTTTTATCTTTCCATCCTAACAAGGCACCTGGTCCTGACGGATTTCCTATAATTATTTTTTAATTTTTTTGGGATTTATTAAAGAGTGATATGTTAGATGTGATTGAAGAGGCCCAAAAAAGGAAGGCTATAATAAGTGAGATCAATGCTACTTTTATTACCTTGGTTCCCAAGAAAGGTGATAAAATATTTTGATAAATTTTGTCCAATAAGCCTTTGTAATATAGTTTATAAGATCGTAAGGGTTTTTTTCGAATTTTTGGTTGTGAGGATGGTTCACACAAGGAGAATACAATGGAAGAATCCTCGATAGGAGGGTTCACACAAGGGAATTTTACGGGAAGGAATTAGAGTCCCAAGGGACCTAATACACAATTGTTTATAAAAGTGATCAAATATAGTAATGAAAAGAGAGATGATACAGGAGAATAGGCTCAAAAAATCCTACAAGCCATGGGTAAAAGAAAGGAGATTGAAGCTGAACAAGTCAAAAGAAATGGATGTTTACCTCGGACAAAAATAATCCCAGTGCTAGAAATTGTAGAAGAACTCATAGCAGATGAGATTTTTTATAAGTCCAAGCATGCCTTAATATGCAAGTTTGTGGGACTCTAACCTTCTGCAAGGTTCTTGTACTTTTGGGCTAGAAAGCATTGGGTACCACAAGGAGAATTGGATATCTTCACATTATCGAATGAATACTTCATAGCTAAATTCATAATGATATCTGACAAGGACAGAGCTTTTGAGGGAGGTCCATATAACATAGGTCTTGCAGGTCTATTCATGCAACCATGGAGACCCATTTTTGATCCTAGAATTGAACCCTTGGCAACTCTAATTTGGCTAAAATTATTTACACTTCCTTTAGAATACTGGAAAGAGAAAATTTTGGAGTTGATAGGTAATCTCTTGGGAAAATACATAGGCATATCAAGAGAATCAGCGGGAGGAGGATCAACAATGTATGCCATAATTTGTGTGGAAATGGACTTGGGAAAATCATTGCCAGCGAAAATTGATCTCAAAGTCGGAAGGAACATATGGAGACAACAAATAGACTATGAATATGCGCCTTTCAAATGTACAGCATATCACGAATATGAATATTTGGTGAGATACTACCCTAAACTAGCCAAAGGAGAGACAAATCCCGTGAACCCAAACCCAGGAAACCAACCTCAGCAAAAAGAAAACGAACAAGGATTTTGGATGATTATGAGAAAAGGAACAAAAATAATAACTAGAAAAGAGGAAGAAATCAGCAGAAGGGAGGAAATACAAATCAATACCAAGAAGCAAGGGCTCCATCCAACAAATATGAGATCCTCAAGCTAGATGATCCAATGGAATGAGAGGAACTAATGCACTCAAACCAAACAAAAAATATAGATAAAACGGTAGCATAAGAGGTTCATCATCCACAACATACAAATACATAAAAATAACACCTAAAAGTAATGAGAGGGGTATAAGAAGGAAAATCCATACATGTAGAATTTGCATCAACCAAAGAACAATAGATAGAATATAAAGAGTAGCCACAACAAGAAACAAAAGGAGCACTAGTACTGTATAATAAAGAGCCACATACATCTAAGGAGGTAATTATAGGAATAGCAGAGAAAAATAGTGAAAAGCCAACCCTTGGGGTAAACCAAATGGAGAAAAGGATGAAAAATACAAACTCTCAAGGAGTGGGTAGAAAGACAAACAAAGAAAAAATACAACAACAAGGAGAACAGTTGAGAGATTAAACCCATATCCAACTTCTACAACACGAGTTCCCAATGATTATACACACATGGAATGTAAGGGGATTAAATGGTCGTCCTAGACAATTGGTTGTTAAACATATGATAGAATATAACCACCCAGATGTGGTTTTATTACAATAAACTAGAGCATCACTAGAAGCAATGCAAACAATATCCAAGAGATGTTGGAGGAATGGAGACTATGAGGCCCAAGCTTCCTATGGTTTCTCTGGTAAATGGCCACTTTGTGGGATAGAGACACTTTTCAACAAGTAGGAGCAACATCAGATAGAGGGATATTGATGACCATATTGAGAGATAGAGAATCAGACTCAGTCTGGCTGATTATTAACTTTTATGGGATGTAGGAAGTGTAGGAACAAAAAACCCAATGGAAGTCAATACAGGATAATAGATAAGCTTAATCAGCAGAAGGGTGGAGACTTCAATGCCAAGATGTCAGTGAATGACCAAGAGGGAGGTCTAAATCATCTCATTGATAAGGATAAACTCTTGATTTTCCAAGCTAATAATTTAAATCTGATTGACATTCCACCTCCAGGATGTGGTACTACTTGGACCAATAAAAGGAAAGGAGACCAAGCAATAAAATCAAGATTATATAGGATATTGATATAGGAATAAATTCACCAGTTATGGAGTTGTCATTCAGAAATCATAAACCTTTTATCTTTCAACCATTTCTCGATACATCTAAATATCACAAACAAAATACCCTAGTCCAAAAACCACCCCTTCATATTTGAGAACTTTTGGCTTCTAAACCAGGAATTACCAGAGTTAGTTCAACAATGGTGGCAATAAGAGAAACCAATATTTGGAAAGACATAATTTTAGATACACTCCTGATTGAAATATATCAAATATAAATTGAAAAACTAGAGCAAATTCTAAAGATCAAATTTTTAGCAACAAAGAGCAGAGCTAGTCAAGAGAATGCAAAGAGTTGCAGAAAGAATTTGTTCGGAACCCCTTTTAGAGGAATTACTCTCCCATGAAAAGATCTTAATGTAGGAGGAAGAGGAGCTATATAATAAAGAAGAAACCTATTGGAAGCAAATATCTAGAATTACTTGGCTTCAAGGAGACAAGAATACAAAGTTCTTTCACCAGTCGACCACAACTAGAAAATACTATAACCGGATTGATGCTTTAACAAATGCATAAGGACTCCTAGAAACCACCACTTCAGGTATACAAAAAGTAGTTAACAAGTATTTCTCCACTTTGTACACTGCAGATCCACATCTGTCAAAACAATCCTAGGAGGAAATCTTGGGAAGTATCCCCAAACTAGTCTCTCGAGAGCAGAATGAGGAGCTTATGAAAGATATCAAAGAAGAAAAGGTGAAAGAAAAAATCTTCTCCATGCAATCAGGAAAGGCCCCAGGTCCTGATGGATTGCCAATAGAATTCTACAAAACTTTTTGGGATATTATAGGAGAAGATATAACTAGAGCAGTAGAAGAAGCCAGATCCAGTGGTAGGATTCTCAAATCCATCAACCATACTTTTCTAGCTTTGATTCCAAAGGGAGGAGAGATGGATAATCTAACCAATTACAGACCAATAGCCCTCTGCAATGTGATCTACAAGATCATCACCAAGGTAATAGCCAACAGATTAAAAGCTATATTACCAAATATCATATCTCCTAAACAAGGAGGATTTATGCAGGGCAAAAAAATATTAGATGGGATTGTAATAGCACAAGAAACTATACATCAAATGGACCAAAGAAAGAACAAAGAAATTTTCCTGAAGTTAGATCTATCCAAGGCCTATGACAGAGTGAGTTCAAAATTTCTGGATCAAATTTTACAAAGATTTGGATTCCATAAAGAATGGATCAACTAGATACTTGAATGCATCTCCACAGTCTCCTTTTTAGTGCTCATCAATGGTTTCCCCTTCCCACTATTCAAGGCCAATAGAGGAATTAGACAAGGAGATCCTCTCTCTCCATATTTATTCATTATTTTTGCAGGACTAGGAAGACTCATACAAAATAAAAAAGCAAAGAAAAACATTAGAAGAATTCAAATAAACATAGATATAGCTATCACTCATCTACAATTCATAGATGATACCGGATTATGGGGGGAAGCAACAATAAAAGAAGCAATCAGTATCAGATAAATATTAGACTGCTACACTACAGCCACTGGACTAAATGAAGAAAAATTCAAAGTTGTCTTCTTTAATGTACATAAGAGAATCAAAGATGAGATAGTAAACATTCTTAGGTTCTCAATGGCCTCGTGTCCATTAGATTATTTGGAAATTCCCTTAACAGAAAAAATCCTAAAAATAAATATTGAAAATCCATTTAAGATATAATTTTCTCAAATTTGTCACACTGGTCTCATAAATGGTTAAGCTTTGGAGGCAAAGTCACACTTTTGAAGTCAGTGTTACAAGCAATGCTAGTTTACAAATTTTCCATATTAGCAGCCCCAAAGAGCATACTCAAATATTTGGAAAAATTGATGAGAAAATTCTTATGGTCAGGAGCACAAGAAAATTAAAAAAATGCTTTGGTAAGTTGGGAGAAAGTCTGTCAACCAAAGGAAGAGGGAGGTCTTGGAATCAAAGCTACAACAACAAATAATCGAACACTAACAAGGAAGTTATACTAACAATAGATCACAAATCCATATTAGTTATGGAGTCAAGTTCTAAAAGCTAAATATTACCTTGCACATGAAATGGATGATGCCCCACGGTTGCCAGTTATAGGTGTGGGATCAGCGATATGGAAAATACTCAAAAGAGGGGCCTCGCTAATTAAGGAATACTTACATTGGAAAGTAGGTGATGGGAGAAAAGTCAGTTTGTAGGATGATTCTTGGGAATTTTCCCCCCCATTATAAAATAATACCCTCATCTTAGTGGTATCAGAGAGACTCTTTATAATCATGGCCAAACTCTTATATCTCAGTATCTCATCCCCCTAAGGCAACAACTAGCAGCTTCAGGAAGATGGCAAATTTTGGACTAGTGGCTAGGTGAAGAATGGGAAGCCAAAAAATGTGAACTGAAAGAAATCCTAGAAAAAATAACATGGCTATGGAAAGATGGACCTGACCAACTAGCATGGGGATATGGAAAACAAGGTACTTACACAGTGAAAGCAGGCTACTGTAAGGCTCATCAAAGTAGCAAGAACCAACCCCAACAACAACATCTCTCGAAAGAAATATGGCAACCAAAAGGTTGTCCAAAGGTTAATGGTTTTATATGGCTAGTTTCTCACAAAAATATTATGACTCGGGATAATATGAGGAGAAAGGGGTTCATTGGACCCAGTAGATGTGTAATGTGCTTCCAAAAGGTAGAAACTATAAACCACCTCATTTTTTATTGCTCCTATGATTACACAATCTGGAATTGATGGTACTCCATCTTTAACCAAATAGAATGGTATCCTCCTAATGGTAGTAATTTTTGGGACTATTGATCACATAACACCTTCAAATCCAAAACACTAAGCACAACTTGGAATTTAGGGATTGGCTTCATCTGCTAGCAAATATGGTTGGAACAGAACAACATAATTTTTAAAGAGGAATTCAGTTCAAAAGAGAGGACCTAGGGGATTATGTTAAGGAAGTTATTAGAAACAGTGCAAACCAAAGTACAGGAAGAATCTCCAATGACAGAGGTAGAACAAGACATTTGGGCACAACTATGAAATCAAATGCAACATGAAAGATATCAGGAATAGAAAAAATAACAAAGAGGCTTCAGTAATCTTTGTTGGAAGAGGACATATACAGTTAAGAAGGAGGTAAAGTTTAAATAACAGGGGATTTAGAGATCCTAGGCAGATAAAAGAAAATAGAAAAACTACATTTTGAGCCTTGCTACTAAAGGTAGGATATCAAAATGGATTTGTATAAGCTGATCAATTTTTTTTAATAAATTTTTTACCTTTTACTAAAAAAATATAATTTATAAGATCATTTAAAAAATTATGGCAAATAGGTTAAAGAGCATTCTAGGGTGTTTTATCTCATAAGAACAAGGTGGCTTTGTTTAGGGTTGTTAGAATATTATTATTGTTATAATGTGCACTATGCTTATAATTGACATGTTGACATTTGTCTTCTGCCACTTGTCCTTGTCTTCAGTTTGAGTTGGAGTGGTGTCTTCTGAAAGACACTTGGAGTGGAGCTTATGGCACTTATCATATCTCCCTCCTAAGCTTGATGCTTACATATTGTAAGATAACTTGTAAATAAAGTGTGCCTTATTTTTCAGTCCCAACATCTGGTATCAGAGCGGTGAGATCCACCTATGAGGACCCTTAGGGTTTGAGAGTTTTTTTAGGATTGAATTTTTTCTTCGAAGTATCCTCTTCACTTGCTAAGTTGATCCTATGAATGAAAAATGGAGAGACTGTTTTAAGATTTTTGGCGATTCTGGCAATGTGGGGCTATTTGTTTTTGCAGGGTGAAGGCACATTTAAAAAAAAAAATGTCACATTTTGCAATGGCAAATTTTTTTTTAAAGCAGTCATCTTTAGAATCTGAGTACATCAACATGTAGATCAGGAGGAGTGCTACAAAATTTAGTACTCGCACACAAACATTCGACAAAAAATAAGCAAGATATGGTTGTTTGAAGACGGACTGTTGCAGCTATTTTTTTCCTACACGATTTTTTTCGAAACGGAAATTTTTTTATTAATTTTTTTAGCAATCCTTTTCTTGATGTTTTTGCACCATCATATAGATTATGAGAAGTACTAAAACATCAAGTACTCACTTGCTTAATTCGGTAACGTATTGAGCAAGTTACAGTTGCTCAAAGTTAGTTGTTTGTAGCAGTTTTGGGACTGCAGAAAAATTGTTTTTTGTTAAGGCACATCAGTTGCCAATTGTTGGATTGAGAAACATATATAACTGTAGTAGATAACAATAAACTAGATTACAAATTTTTTAGTCATTCCCTCCAAAATTTCCTGCTCGGTCATTTCAAAATTTTCCCACCGAAACAATTTCAAGCCAAAATTTCAAATTTCAAATTTTTAGAGGGCAATCTGTCCTGTTTTTTGCCTCTAAGAAGTCTTGTTGTATTTTCTTAAAATCAAGGGTCAAATTGTAACTGACTATAGCCTTATATATAGTCGTTGGAAAGGATTTTTTGAGGGGAATCCATTGGTGTAGTTTATTTTCAGTTTTAAAATCATTTAATATGCTAAATTGAAGTTTGAAATTGACATTGTAATTTGGAGTGCATTTTCGGTAGTATCCGACACTCCTTGACAAAATATTTGGCAAACTTGTGGGAATCTCAATTTTAAGTCATTGGGGGGACATTAAGCCAAGTTATTCATTATATTTGGCAAAATTAGAGGCATTATCATCATTGGTGGCATTGAAATTGTATCACACTTCAAGGCATATTTGGGACTATTCTTGAGCCATCTTTCCTAATACAATCATCAACTCAAGGGGTGATTTAGGGCCCCTTGCCTCTTGCTTGTGGAGACCTTTTGTGGCACTCTCTTGGCCACTAGGTGTTTGTTGCTTGCATCTTCTATTTGGGCTTTGTCTACATTTTATGCTTGATATTACCCTTGCATGACTTTGGGTTTTATTGTAGTTTCATTTCATACACACTTGAAACTAAGCCATATACAAGCAAGCAAACACATACAGGCAAATTATTATAAAGCAATAATACATTGGCACATCTATTGTAACAATTCTACAAAAAGCATCACATTTTTATAACCGCCTATGTTCCACGTATCAACTGCTCAAATACTTATAGTCTCCCTCATGTAAGGGTGGGTATATTGAGTAGTTTTGTATAAAGGTCTTGCAAGTTATTCCCTTTCAGAATCGCCTATGTTCCACGTATCAACTACTCAAATGCTTATAGTCTCCCTCACGTAAGGGTGGGTATATTGAGAATTTTGGTATAAAGGTCTGGCAAAATTCTAATTCTTACTCTCTTTGGATAGAAAAAGGCACTTGTGTTCAACTTAACCCTCCCACTGTTTGAATCACTTGAAGATTCAAAGTGGAAAAACTAGCCAAACCCTCCTCTGGATCTTCAACGGTGTACCCTAGATTTTTTTGAGGGCTCTAATTTGGCATTTGTCGTTCTTACTTCATCCTTTTTTGAGCTCCCTTTTCTTTTGATCCTTTTATAAATCATGGCTACTACAAATCTATTAAGTGGACTTACAAAGAAACTTGAAGGAGCACAAACTTTTGCAAATTGGAAGTATGATATGGAATCAATATTAATGATGAATGACATGTGGGACTTTGTGAAAGATAGGCAGGCTAATGAAGACCCACTCACTGCACCTACAGACCCTAAATAAAAAGCACAATTTGAGAAGAATTCCAATATAGCTTTAAGTCTAATCAAGCTAGCTACAGGAATTCAATGCGAAGAAACTGTAAGGGCTGCAAAAACACCTAAACAAGCGTGGGATGCTCTCAATAGATTGTTTGATAGGCCAAGTCAAGATAATATTTTGTATCTCAAACAAAAATTGCACAATCTATGTATGAAAGGATCACTTACCGATTATCTTATGGAAGTGAAGTCTATTAAGAATGATTTCTTAGTCATTGGTAAAACCCTAGATGACAATGAGTTAATTCCAATAATGTTGCATGGTCTTCCTTCAAAGTTTCACTCCTATGCTACCATGTTAGACTTGAGTGGTAAAACAATGAATTCCACACTTGAGGATATTGAGATCCTACTTAAGAAACATGAGCAAGCCCTAATCAAAGATGAAGAAATTGAAGCCACATCAGTAGCTTTTGCCACTAAGGCAACTTTACAGCCTAAACAAAACAAGGGTCAAAATCAACATAATCAGAATCAAAGGGGTAGACAACATCAGAGATACACACAGTACCAACAACAGCCAAATCAACAGTACCAACAACAACCACATCAGCAACAGTACCAACAACAACCAAATCAGTAGTACCATCAGCAGTAGTACCAGCAACAACCAAGATGGCAAACAAGACCTCAAGGGGGTCAAAACAACAATAAAAAAGGGTGTGAATATTATGGAAAATGGAATCATAATGTCTAATTTCTATAAAAGGCAAAGAGAACAAGGAGAACCACAAAATAATAATCTGAACACATTGTATGCAGCCAACCAAGTTAATGTTGAAGATAAAGAATGTTGGTATATTTCTTCTGGAGCGACAAAGCACATGACAGGAAGGCAAGATTGGTTGACCAAGGTTCAGCCTACATCAAATCAATTCATTACTTTTGGTGATGAAAGTGCTCTACCCATTGAAGGTGTTGGGGAGGCACCACTTACTTTGCATGATGGTAATAATGTTCCTACAACAGATGTTTTGTATGTGTCTGGTCTTAAAAGGAGTCTTCTTTCTATTGGACAACTTACAGATAAGGGCTATAATGTCTATTTTGAAAAAGACAAATGCTACATTAAGGAACCCAATGGCAATGTCAAGGCCATGGGAGTGAAAAATGATGGTGTTTACTACCTCCTTACAAAATCTGTAACATAAACATCTTTGCATACAACAACTACTTTCTCTTTGGAGTACATGTGGCATGAAAGATTGGGACATTTAAATTTTAATAATCTTCAAATGATGGCTACAAAAGGATTAGTTAAAGGACTTCCACATCTTAAGGAGTCAAAAAATTTTTGTGAGCCATGTGTAATATCCAAACACCATAGGCAACCATTTGAAACAGGAAAGGCATGGAGAGCCAATAGACCTTTACAATTGGTTCATTCAGACATTTGTGGGCCAATTTTTGTTCAATCTTATACTAGGGCTAAATACTACATCACTTTCATTGATGATTACAGCAGAAAGGTATGGATCTACTTAATTCAATATAAGTGGCAAGCCATTGATAAGTTCAAAGAATTCATCGCACTTGTTGAAAGAGAAAGTGGCTATCAAATCTCCACCTTAAGATCAGATAATGGTGGATAATATGTCTCCAATGAATTCTTTAATTTTTGTAAGTATCATGGGATAAGGAGGCAATTCACAACCCCTTATACCCCGCAACAAAATGGAGTTGCTTTGAGAGGATGAATCGAACAATCACAAATAGGGCAAAATCAATGTTACATGTTGCTATATTACCTAACTCATTTTGGGGAGAAGTTGTTCTTACTGCTGCATACTTGACTAATAGGTCATACACAAAGGCCTTACATGAAAGAACACCTGAAGAAGCATGGAGTGGAAGGACACCCTATGTGGGCCATTTGAGAATCTTTGGATGTGATGCCTATGCTCATATTCCTCATAAGAAAAGGAAAAAGTTTGATGATAAGAGCCAAAAATGCATCTTTGTTGGCTATAGTGATAGTGCCAATGCATATAAATTATATGAACCTATTTCCAAGAAAATAATTTTATCTAGGGATGTTACCTTTCATGAGTATCCCCCATATAATCCTCCTAAGGCCCCCACTTTAGAAATGACTAATGAAATAGTTTCTCCATTCATGCATACAATATAATCTAGTCCTTCTCCTTCACTCATAAATCAAGAAATTCATCCACAAGAAGAACTTACTACAAATGATCCATGTCCTTCATCTCCTCCTCCTAATGATCAAGTAACATCATCCAATCCTTTACCGAAGTGGGTTCAAGCCACAATAGATGAAGCCCAAAATCATTTGCCCACCTATATAGGTAAAATTCCTTTAACCCTAAGACACCAAGTGAATTATGCCCTAATGGCCAAAGTCCTTAGCCAACTTGAACCTTCTAATGTCAAATAAGCACTTGGTGATCCTAAATGGGTTCATGCCATGGATCAAGAATTGGATTCCATTGAAAGGAATCACACTTGGGAGTTAGTTGATTTACCCAAAGGAAAATATACCATTGGCACAAAATGGGTATACAAGGCAAAATATAAAGTAGATGGCTCACTAGATCGCTACAAGGCTCGCCTAGTAGCTCAAGGTTATAAGCAACAAGAGGGAATTGATTATGAGGAGACCTTTGCTCCTGTGGCTAATATGACTACAATCAGGACAGTTATTGCTATGGCAGCTCAAAAACATTGGCCAATATATCAAATGGATGTCAAAAGTGCATTTCTCAATGGTCATTTGAAGGAGGAAGTGTATGTGAAACAACCACCAGGGTACACAGTTGAAGGTCAAAACAACAAAGTCCTCAAATTAAAGAAAGCTTTATATGGTTTGAATCAAGCACCCCGAGCTTGGTATGCAAAGATTGACTCCTATTTTCTCAACCTTGGTTTCACTAGATCTACAGCAGAATCTACTCTCTATGTGAAAAATTGGAGGAACCGTATCATTTTGGTTACATTGTATGTGGATGATCTTCTCATTACAGGAGATGACATAGAAGGAATAAGGTTGCTCAAGGAGGACTTATGCAATAACTTTGAGATGACAAATTTAGGCCTCCTCCACTATTTCTTAGGAATAGAGGTATGGCAATAGCCTGGTAAGATTTTTATCTCACAGGCTAAGTACATTCAGTCTATTTTGGAGAGGTTTCACATTGAGGAGTGTAAGCCCTCTCTAACTCCCATGGAAACTAGATTGAAATTGGGAAATAATGATGAAGAAGAAAGGGTTGATGGTACACTTTACAGGCAACTAGTTGGAAGTTTGATCTACTTAACTTCAACTAGACCAGATATTTACTATTCAGTTGGCCTTATTTCTAGAGTCATGCAGGATCCTAAGAAGAGCCATTGGATAGCAGCTAAGAGGATTGTGAGATTCCTAAATGCCACACCTCATCATGGCCTTATGTATAAATCAAGTAATAATTTTTCTTTGATTGGATACACATATTTAGATTGGGCCCGTTGTCCTGAAACTAGAAGATGTACATTAGGTTATTGATTTCAATTAGGCCAAGGCTCTATTTCATGGAGCACAAAGAAGTAGAACACATTTTCACTATCTTCAGCAGAAGCAGAATATAGAGCAGCAGTTGAGGCAACTAAGGAGGCAATATGGTTGAGGCAATTAATTCAGGATATTGGGCTATTCATACATGGTCCAACATATATATATTGTGACAATTAAAGTACCATCAAGATGACCAAGAATCTAGTTTTCCATGCTAGAACAAAGCACATTGAGATCCATCATCACTTCATTAGAGAAATGGTCCAAGAAGAAATTATACACATGGAGTATGTACCAACTCAATATCAAGTAGCAGACATCTTCACCAAGTCACTTGGGAAAGACAAGTTTTCTCAGTTTAGCAATTTGCTATATCTATGTAAAAGAATTCAACATTAAGGGGGAATGTTATCTAATGTTGACTTATCTTTTTAGGATAGTGCACATTAAGGGGGAATGTTAGAATATTATTATTATTATTATGTGCACTATGCCTATAATTGACAGGTTAACATTTGTCTTCTGCCACTTATCCTTGTCTTCAGTTTGAGTTGGAGTGGTGTCTTCTGAAAGACACTTGGAGTGGAGCTTATGACACTTGTCATATCTCCCTCCTAAGCTTGGTGCTTATATATTGTAAGATAACTTGTAAATAAAGTGTGCCTTATTTTTCAGTTCCAACAAGGGTAAACAAATTCTTTATGGTATAATTATTACACAAAAGGTCGTACATTCTCTTCATTCTATGAAAACCAGGTATGCTTTTGTAATTAGATATGAACAAAGCATATGATAGGGTTTCTTGGAATTTTCTACATGTTATTCTCAAAATTTTGGCTTTGATTATAGTTGGTGTGAGTGGATTAAATTTTGTTATAGCATTGCAAAATTTTATATTTTGATCAATGGTTCTCCTGTTGGGTACTTCAATTCATCTTGTGGAATTTGTCAAGGTGATCCTCTTTCTCCTTATCTATTCATTATTTTGGTGGAAGTATTAGGGAGAGCCTTTTCAAAGGTAAAAATGGAAGGAAAAATCAAAGGTATTCAAGTTGCAAAAAATGGTCCCTTTGAATCTCATCTCCAATTTGTTGATGATACTTTTCTTTTGGGCCATCCCTCAATTAGTGAGGCCATGGAGTTTAAATAAATATTATCATGTTATGAGAAGGCTATTGGACAGTTGGTAAATACTTCAAAATCCAGGATTTTTCATTAATACTACCCTAGATTTACAACAAATTATTGTGAATATTTTAGGGTTTAAAATTGAAAAATTTCCATCAACCTACTTGGGTATTCCTTTGTCTAATAAAGGAAATAAAAAAGAGCTTTGGATATATTTTGGATAGAATTAAAGCTTGCTTGGAAGGTTGGAAAGCTAAGTTCTTAACCATGGCATGAAGGCTACAACTCATAAAGACTACTTTGTAATCCATTCCTATTTTATATGATGTCACTTTCAAGACTGCCAACAGGTATTGCATCAGAATTTGATAAAATTCAAAGAGACTTTCTATGGAAAGGTTGTAAGGAAAAATTTAGGTTTCCTCTTTGTAAGTGGGATAGGGTTTGCAAAGGAAAGAATATTGGAGGACCAGGCTTGCAGAATTGCAGACTTATAAATTTGGTATTAGGAGCAAAGCTTGGGTGTGTTAGCTTTTGATGCTATATATTTAAGGAAATGCAACCACAAGAACTAAAATGAGCATGCAATATTAAATATATGATAATGGCAATATACTAAGCAAGAAAAACTCATAATAAACTTTTGCAATAACTCATAAAACTACCATTAATGAAATCTCACGAAAATAGGATGTTCATACAAAATGTGGAGATCTCAAATGCTCCATGCTTCATACAAGTTCTACATTGTGTCTAACTTGTATTCTACTCTCCTATCTATTCTCTACTATCCTCTATGCTACTCTCTCTTATCTATCAAAGGCCTATATATAATGAGATATGTCTCTTGGCCTTTCACCTACCTATGACTCTTCATCTTCCTATTCTATGACTCATGTACACATGGACTACATGCACATTTACATCATCAAGTACTTTGCACATTCTAACAACACTTGTGCATTTATTACATTGCATAAAGTAAATACTAATCAAACTCCTAATCTAGAGATGTACCCAAGGTGGTACATTGGCATGTACCAAATAATGTAATATATTCCAACACCCCCTGTATTACATTATTTGGTTATTGAAGACTTTAGTCTTCAATATGGTCTTCATCCTGGTTCTGGAACTTGAGCTCTTCTTTTCTACTTTCTTCATTGTACTCTCTATCTATATCCTGATCAAGTAAATAATTAGTATCTTCATGAAATACTATTTTAGTTGAAAGAGCTTTAACTTCATGTTCATCTGTAGGTTCTTCCAGTTCCTAAATTTCTTGAATCTCTTGAACTAAATGTCCTTTTTGTTTTCCTTCTCTATATTGAAGTTGAGGATGATTGTATTGATTCTAAGAAGTATATGGATGTTGAAATTGTTGTTGATGTGAATTATATTGATTCTAATATTGTCTTGGTTGGAATGGCCTATTTGATTGGCTTCCAAAATTTGTTTGATTTCCTTGATATTGATTTCTTGGATTGAATCTACAATAATTGGTACTATGTCCTTTCTTTCTGCATACTTGATAATATCTATTATTCCATCTTGATCTACCCTTTGAGAATGAGGTAACATTTCCTTGTGGATTATCTTTTGAGACTAAGGCATTGTTAGTCATTTCATATTTCACTAAATTTTCTACCTCATATTCTTGTAGTATATTGACTAACTCATCAAATGATGTGTCTTTACTTAGAATTTGTAAATATGTAACTAGATGCTTGTAGCTTTCTAGAAGTGCTCTTAGGGTTACTTGAACAAGAAACTTATCTTCTACCTATTCTCCTAAGGTTAACAATTTTCCTTTTATATTTGCTACTTTCCTTAGGAATAATTCTATACTTTCACCACTATTAACTTTTAGAGAATGCAATTGAGTTTGAAGATTCAAGATAGTGGCTTTATTCCTTCCTTCAAATATCTTGGCTAAAGTTTTCCAAGTTTTTGTAGAAGTTGTTGAACTAATGTATGGTTGTATTTCATCTGTAATTGCAAATGTTATTATCATGAGTGCTTTTGCTTCATCTTCTTCAAACTTTTGAATCTCTCTAGCCTCTGTAGTAGGTTTAGTTTTTGCTCCTTTAACAATATCCCAAATCTTTTCAACTATCAATATTGACCTCACTTTGTTTTTCCATGAAGTGTAATTAGGTCCTTTAAGAAGTTGGGATTCTAAAAGTATGAATTTATTTGTTGCCATAATAACACTTGTAGACTACCTTATATCTCCCTAGTTTTGAGTATATGATCAAATTTGATAAGATCTTTCCAATTCTTAAGTTTTGTAGAATACTTTGTATCTCCCAAGTGTTTTGAATATACTATGGTCTTGATAAAGTGCTTAGCTTTCTTAGTTTTCCTTTGAGTTGAATCCCTTTTATCTCCCTAATGTTCAACTTCTATTCTTCACCTTATTTCTCCCTATTTGTGAATAGAAAGCTAAAGATAATTTTAATGCACTTTCAATTGATAAAATTTTCTATCTTCAAGACTTTAGAGTTGGATTCCTTATGTCTCATTAATTTGAGCAAGAGACTAATTTCAATGTAGTTTTCCAACTTTTCAACAACTTTATGTAGTGCTTCAATTTGTAATAGTAAGGTTTCTAAATTTCAAAAACCTAAATTGGTGTTGAACTCCTTATAACTCCCTAATTAGAAATTTAGAAAATAAAGGATATTTGCAAATTTAATGTTTCAATTTCAATGTAGAAAACCTTATTCCTCCTAGTTAAATTATTTGCAAATATTTCAATACTTGAATTTCAAATAATGCAATTTCAAAAGGTTCTCAAGTTAAATCCTCCTTACTTCAATAGTCTTTCAAATCAATCAATAAATCATCTAAGGTTGTAATTTACCAATTTATTTCCTTATATCTCCATTCATTTAATTAACTAAACTTAACCTTAGTATTGATAAACCTTATGCCTCCTTGACCTTTATGAAATACAAATAGTATTTAAATATTAATATACCTTCTTGGAGGTGAGGCGCTACGTATTGGTCTGCTACTCCTTTGATTGCAACTTGCACTCTAATTAGGCATTGTTCTCCTCTCAGTATTCAATGCTTACATGATGTTCTTTCATTGCATTTATTGCTCTTCCTTGTGTATAGCACTTTCTTCAACTTTGACTATCCTCCTCGTTCTTCCTCTACGTTCTCTGACCTTGAATGCACGTTGTTGATGGTTTGGGCTCTTCAAACCTGACTATATTATTTTTCTTACATGCCACATGGCACTCAACGTATTCTTTGGGTATTACTTCTTGTTGCTCTTCCCAGTTAGGTGGTGTTATGACAAAGTAGGTGTTACTTTATGACATGTATCCTCCTTTCTCAATGAGCATTGGTTTGAAGTATTTTTAATGACTATTGGTACTCTTTTCTTCTGTGCCAAGTGGCATATGAGTTCTTTAACTGACATGACAAGTGGTGGCTCCACTCCTCTCAATACTTGCATGTAACACTTCACCTTTCTTTGGCACTCAATATTGCTTTCCTTTCCTTAATATTCTTAGTATCTTTTGCCAACACTTCTTTCTTTCAATGGATATTGTTTGGTCTTCCTTTTGCAACTGCAAGATACTTGGTATTCATTCTTCAATGCTTGTTGGTACTTCTTGATTTCTAACGTTTGGTGGTGGCTCTTCTCCTTCAATGGATGCTCCTCTTCTATGTTGGTGGCTCCTCCTTTGGTGGCACTTCAACACTTCCTCCTTGGTGGTTGTTTCACCACTTTGCTCGATAGCTTCTCAATGTTGTTCTACTATATATACAAGCCTCTTTACTTGGGTAAACACTTTGCTTCTTGCTTTATTTCTCTTCCATAATACTTGCACCTTTATCCTTGCTTTGGCTCTATCCTTATATTATATTTAACTTCTTTCTTTTGTTGTAGGTTTTAATCCAATGTGGGCACTACCTTCTTGGAGTTTTAGTGCCTTACTTGGTGTCTTTAGACACTTTAACTCTTGCCTTTCTTTTTGCTACTTTAAAAAAACTCAAATGTGGTGCTTTTAAAACTAGAAATGAATCTATTTTAACTTAGATAAAATACCTTTATTGCACCAAAAATTTTTAGACCTTTTTGTCTCCTTTTGTAGCTTACCTTGTCTTTTTAAACTTGTTGTTCAAACTTCTCAAATTTGTAGCTATCCTTGTGCTTATCTTGCTGCCAAGACCTGCTCTTGTCTCCTTTTGCTTTAATAATACTGCACTCTATTAGCTTACAAAAAATAACATTCACTATATAACTTCTTCTCCTTATTACTCCTATTTCAAGCAATATTTTAACTCTATCTTTTGTTGTTTGTATTTTGTAGGTTCTGAGATGAAAATGCTACCTCCTTTCTTGGCTTGAAGACCTTTAACTTAAACTCTTTATGCTACCTTTAATAACTCTAATATGATGCTTTAAAAAACTTTATAATAGACTAATGTGAATGTTTGAATAATGAACTTTTATAGCACCAATATTGCATACCTATTCACCTCCTTTTTGTAGCTAGTCTTCTAGGTGATTTGGTTCACCTTTTTGCTACCCTGAATTTGTAAACTTTGTAGCTCTCCTTTCTACTCAATTGCTGCCTCAACCTTATCAATTTTGTAGCTTCAATTCCTTGTGCTTTGCTACCCTAAACTTGTCAATCTTGCAGCTCTGATTGCTGCCTTCTTTTGCTGTCAAGCCTTCCTTTAATTGGTTGTTCAAGGGCACTCCAAAATCTACCCAAATCTTCTCCAAATTGTAGCTTTATGTCACCTTCAATTTGTTGTCCTATGACTCTTCAATTTTTACTATAAAAACCAACACTCTTCTCCTTCACAAATCAACCTTCAAATATTTTATGACTATCCTCAAAACTCTCAAATCTGGTGGCCTCTTCTAGCTTCTTTCTCCTCCAATATCCTTGTTAAATTTTGACTTCAAATTTGGCCTATTTTCTGGCCTCCTTCTCAAGAATTTGAATGTCTTGAGGTCTTCTAGAATCCTTTCCAAAATTTGGTAAACTTCTTGCCAAATCCTTTTTCCTTTTGGGCTTGTTGTCAAATGGTGATAATTGTCCCAAATTCTTCTTTATCAAGAGCTTCTCCTTGCTTTCTTCTTCTTTCTTGAGCTTTCTTCAAATCTCCTCCAATGGCCACTTCTTCAACTTTCTTCAATAGGGCTTTTCTAGCCTTCTTCTTTCTCCTTCCAAGTTTTTTTGAGACCTCTTCTCTTGGGTCTTCAAATTCTGTAACTTCTCAAATATTCAATAGGACTTTTCCTAGTCCTTCTCTATCTTCAATCTTCAATCTTCTATCTTCCAAATCTGGAAGTTCTTTAATGGGACCTCTTTCTTGGGTCTCCTCCTTCTAATTTTTATAATCTTAATTTTATGGGGACTCCTTCTTGGGTTATAATCTAATATTTAGGGGTCTTTTGGCCTCTTTTTTTCTCAATATTCAATTTAAAGGATTTTCTTGAGTCTCTTCTTTCTTCAATATGGAGTCTTCAATCTTCAAGCTTCAATGGGGACCTCCTTCTTGGGTCTCTTCAATATTCTACCTCCAATCTCCAATGGGACCTTCTTTCTTGGACCTCCTTAATCTTCAACATCTACTTTTTTACAACAAAGAACTAATCCTTGCATGAGGAAAGCACATAGAATTTTAGGTAATCAAAGATGAAATTCTTCTCTATCCATTGTAGGAAGCTTCTCAAATTTTGAGAACTAATTTTCTGCAATAAAAACTTAGATAGTAGCAAGTAAATCCATGCAAATATCTAGATCTCTATAAGTCAATAAACATCACTAGTTATCCTTCAATCTAGTGGAAAAAGAGATCTTTGTTGAGTCCTAGTCTTCACAAGTTTTCCTGCAACCTTATGGAAAGACTCTAGCCAAATAGCAATTTTAAAAATTTTGGAAATGAAATCTCCCTATCTCCTCTCAATCTCTCTTGTGGCTCTCTCTATCTCCTATCAATCTACCTTGTGCTCTGATACCATTGTTAGCTTTTGATGCTATATATTTAAGGAAATGCAACCACAAGAACTAAAATGAGCATGCAATATTAAATATATGATAATGGCAATATACTAAGCAGGAAAAACTCATAAGAAACTTCTGCAATAACTCATAAAACTGCCATTAATGAAAGCTCATGAAAATAGGATGTTCATACAAAATGTGGAGATCTCAAATGCTCCATGCTTCATACAAGTTCTACATTGTGTCTAACTTGTATTCTACTCTCCTATCTATTCTCTACTATCCTCTATGCTTCTCTCTCTTATCTATCAAAGGCCTATATATAATGAGATATGTCTCTTGGCCTTTCACCTACCTATGACTCTTCATCTTCCTATTCTATGACTCATGTACACATGGACTACATGCACATTTACATCATCAAGTACTTTGCACATTCTAACAACACTTGTGCATTTATTACATTGCATAAAGTAAATACTAATCAAACTCCTAATCTAGAGATGTACCCAAGGTGGTACATTGGCATGTACCAAATAATGTAATATATTCCAACAAGGGTGGAGATTATTTAGAGATCAAGGAAAGAATTGGGCAAAAATATTACTTCAAAAATATATAGGTTCTCTTGATGCAATGAAATTGTTTAGGAAAATAACCCCATCCAAAGGATCATCAACATGGACCTTCATATCAAAAAATTTACAATTAATAAAGAAACATATTACATGATCATTCAATGAGGGGAGTTATGCAAATTTTTGGTTTGATGCTTGGTTGAAGCCTTATCCTCCTATATATGACTCAAAATGGAACCATTGGCTCAAACATGCCTAGCATGTAAAGGTCCAAAGGTCAAATATTATATTATTATGAGCAAAAACTCCAGATCATGCATCTCTTTTAGTAACCTAGTTGAAGGAGAGGAACTCAAACATATTGCAAATTAACTTCAAAATATGCGTCAAGAGTTTTATTTGCCATTTTTTACATGAAAGGATGAGTTAGTTTAGAATTTATCAAAGGATGGTGGATACTCGATCAATTTGGGATATGATAATTTAGAACAATCAAAATTTTCTTCTCCCAAATATTTTCCTTGTAAGAATGTTTGGTCATTAGAGGCTCTTCCTAAGGCCTCAACATTTATTGGTTAGCAATTCAAAGTAATATTCTTAGGGAAGAGATTCTATAAAGAAGAGGATATTTTGGACCTTTTAGATGTACTTTGTGTGAGAAGGATTTAGAACCATCAGACCATTTACTTCTTCATTGTCCATTTTCTCACACCATTTGGTGTTATTTTTTGAAAAATATGAAATTATATTGGGTAGCTCCATCAACATTGAAAGAGTTGATAAAATGTTGGATAAATTATTTTAAAGATTCAATCCCCACGACAGATGTTTATAAGAAGTATTTATCAAAAAAAAAAAATTCAAAGATAAAACATTATGTATTCTTTGGAGGACTTGCCCTACCATTATTTGTTGGAATTTGGCTTGAAAGGAATAATAGAATTTTAAAAAATAAATATCAAAATCATACGCAAGTTTGGAACCGTATTACTACCTCTCTTGGAGAATGTCTAAAAATATAGTGCTCATCATGGGAAGTTTTAATTGCAGAAAAAGAGGTGCTAATAACTTGGCTATAGGATTTGAACATACATAGAAGAGTCATTTGCCACAATGAAATTAAAACAAAGGATCTACTTCGATCTATGGTAAAATGGAAATGTCCAAAAATTGAGTTTATCAAAATTAATTTTGATGGCACTTCTAAAGGAAATCTAGGAAAAGCTGGTGACGGTGGTGTTTTTAGAAATAGTGAAGGCAAAATTCTCCTCACTTATTCACAATCATATGGAACTTCAACTAACAACTATGTTGAGGCTATGGAACTTCTTACAGGGATTAAAATTGCAACAAAAAAAAGGATGGAAATATATTTCAACTAAGGGGGACTCACAAATTATCATCAATGCTATTAACAAAAACGGATGTGGAGACTGGATATAAAATAATATTATTGTTGTTCTTCATCCTGGTGAGCATATTTATAGAGAAGAAAATTGAGTAGCAGATAAATTAGCGAATTATGATGTTGATCTTCATCCCGATGAAATTCAAATTTTAGAAGGCAATTGGCCAAGTGAGATTTTATGTCTTAATCAAAATGATGTCAAAGAGTTGATTGTGGAAACATAGCACTTCGAGGAAGTTGAAGAATATATTTAAGAGAAAAAAGAAATGAAAAACCATGATAAAAATGTATGCTACAACAAATGTAATATTTTGGTATTTTGACGAGAGTGACCCCCATTAGAAGCCACATATAACCTATTAAAAAAAAATATAACCATCTACCTTTCCAAGTTGGTAGTTTATTTTGAACTTTACTAATAACTAAATTCCATAATTCTATCCTCATTCTCCCCAAAAATAAATATATCCCTAGATAAGTTACTGGAAAATTTACCTCTTCCTTTTGAAGTAACCTACAAATTATTGCTTTAATATTAGTTGAAGTGTTAAGGAAGTAAATTTTGGATTTTTTCCTATTAATGTTTTGCCCTACAGCTCTTTTGTATTCCTTTAAAAAATTATTCAAAGCTATGGCCTCATTTATCTCCGCCCTTCCAAAAAGGGTTGTATCATCTACAAATTGTTTATAGGTGATGTTGTCGATGCTATTACTAACCTTAAGTCCACTTATAAGCCCATATTTGTAAACCTTCTTTTACGTTCCTACTCAAAACCTTTACCATAATAATGAACAAATAAGGAGATAGAGGATATCCTTGTCTAAGGCCTCTCTTGGCTTTAAAATATTATGTTACTAACCCATTGACCAACACTAAATATGAAACTGTAGAGATACAAGCTCTAATCCATCTAACCCATTCCTTCCCAAATCCAAACTTTTCTAAAACTGTAAAAAGAAAATCTCATTTAACCTTATCATAGGCTTTACTCGTATCAAGTTTTAATATCATTGCTTTCTCTTTTATTGAAGTTGTTGAATGTATAACTTTATGAGCTACTATGATCCCATCCAAAATTTGTCTTCCTTTCACAAATCCTCCTTGCTTTTCTAAAATAATTTTGTCTAACAATGGCCTTAATCAATTTGCCATCACTTTGGAGATAATATTATATGTCATATTACATAGGCTTATGGGTCTAAAAGAATCAAACAATTCAACATCCTTATTTTTTGGAATTAGGGTAAGATATGTTGCATTTATTTTATAAGGTATGTATTGTCTTATCGTAGACTATTCTACTGCTACCAATAAAGAATCCTTCACTATATCCCAATTATGTTGGTAAAATGCTATAGAGAGCCCATTTGGACCTAGGGATTTATCCTTATTAAAAGATAAAAGAGCTAAATGAACTTCTTTTAGAGTAATAGGCTCCATCAATTTCCTATTGTCTTCATTTGTTATAACTGAATGTACATCTTGAAGAAGTTTATCATTAATTAATTCAGTCTCCTCTGATCCTAGAATATTATGATAAAAATACTTTAATCTTTTCTAATTTCACTTCGATCTTCAATCCAAAGCTGATGTTGGTCTCTGTACTATAGCCATCCTATGAAAAACTTTGTATTTGAATAACACAAGCTTATACTAAGACGAGGGGTGAACAGTATAAGATCAACTTTTACTTTTCTTTCCCAAGCAATAATATCCAATATAATCAATGGCAATATCAACAGTAGTAATCAAAGCAATGCACAAATCATCACACATAATAGAAACACCAATTTAACGTGGTTCACCCAATGTGGGCTACTCCACGGAGAAAAAATTTCACTAAAATTTTCTCAACAAATATCTTGGGAATCACTTCTCTATTACAATGTTTATGGATCTCTTTCCAAAGGAGACATCAATCCCCTATGCTCTAATTTGTGGATCTTTCTCCATAGGAAAACTCTTTCCCTTTTTCTCTAGTTCGTGGAACTTGATCCAGGAGACCTCTATCTCCTCAACTAGTTCATGGATCTCTCTCCAGAGAAGAACTCTATCTTCCCAGCTAGTTCACGGATCACACTCCATAGGAGAACTCTTTCCCCTTGCTCTGGTTCATGGAACTCTATTCATATGATAACTCTTTCTCTTCTGCTCTAGCTAATGATCTTATAGAAGACTATTGCCCCCACTGCCTCTGGCTTGTGGATCTCTCTCCATAGAAGACCTTTGTCCTCACTGCCCTGGCTAATGGATCTCTATCTACTGGAGATTGTTGTCTTCTACTCTGTCACCTCCAAAGCTTACTATCAACTCTGCTTAATCTCCATCTCAAATCTGCACTAAACACTGTCCTCAGTCTAAAACAAATTTGCTCTAACTCTATCTCAGGTCTAGCATAAATATGCTCTCAAATATACACCAAACACTATCCTCAAATATGCCCTCAAGCCTTAACACAAATCTTGAACAAATCACAAATCAACTCTGCTCAGATTTACCCCCAGCCTTAACACAAAACTTGAACAAATCACAAATCAACTCTGCTCACATTTTTCCCAAGCCTTAACACAAAGCTTGAATAAATCACAAATCAACTCTGCTCCAATTTACCCCAAGCCTTAACACAAAGCTTGACTAAACCAATCAATCAACTCTACTCTCAAGTCTTCACAAAGACTTACCTCAAATCTGCTCTCAAGTCTTCACCAAGACTTGCCTCAAATCTGCCTTAATACAAACTCAAAACAACTCACAAAACATACTCAAACAATCTCAGATCTTGCACACAATGTTATCAAATGCTTTGTCTAATTCGTTTAGTAATTCCTTTCTCTCCAATACTCTCAAAATAATATTCAATACATAAAATGAAGTTCCTTTGTTAACACCTTATAATCTCCAATATTTTATTTATTTTCTAAGCATCAAAAATAAAATATTTATTTCAACAATCCTTATGACTCCCTAGACATTTAACACATGCCCTTTAATTTTTACGTGGCCTCAAACACTTTCCCGCATTCCAAACTTTGGCAATAATTAAATTAAAAATGCATACCTTAATGTTGGCCCACGTTACCAAAAATATTGTGCACGTCTTCGACGACCAGCGCCTAATGACTAACGACCAAACTCAAACCCGCGACCTATGCCATCGTAGTACCTTAGCCCAAGGCTAAGCTATCGCTTGGTCTACACACCCATACATGAACCAAAGGTCCACACTTCCTTATTAAAGTTGCCACATGAATTTCGATGAAAATGAAACTCCTCTCCTCCTTTGCCAAAACAAACCACGTGGGATTCGAAACCACGACCTTCCCTTTGCAAATGCCTTAGCCAGGCCTTCGACCACTGTTTGTGCTATCCTACGCTATGAGATTATCCTATCGCATCACACGAATATCAATACAAGTCTGCCTCCTTATTTAAAACAACTCACAAGCTTCTTCCTTTCGCATATGGAGCGCACGATTTATCACATGACTTAGGCATTCGAATATCGCATTGGTGTTGGACTTAGGAAATGAAAAAGCATTTCCTATTAATACTCTTCCTTTGCATTTGAAACATGTCAGCCCTTTCAAATTTTGAATTCGAAATAAAACTTTAAACTTGGCACCTTTAATTATTTAAATTAAAATTTTAACCTTAGGTTAAAATATTTTAATTTAAATAAATTAAATTAAAACCTTTGCCAACCTTGCTCAATGGACTTTGTCGAGGATATATTTTTTAATGATTTCTTGGACCTTGTTATTGTTCACCTCTTCCTTATGCCCATATATTATAATATTATTATTTCTTTTCAACCTGACTTTTCTTTTCTTGGGTCTTCCACATTTTTAGCCTCTTTAGGCATATAATATTTAAAATAAATATTATACCCTTTTCCTTTTAACAACTTCCTTGCCTTTTGGAGAAATCAACCTTTTGACCTTAATGGTAACAAAACTGGTCATCAAAATTCTTGACATCAATGACAAAAAAACTTGCTCAAAATTCCAACAATCTCCCCCTTTGTCATTGATGGCAACCCTTTTTTCTTTAACCATTCCTTTTACCTTTTTTAATTCTGCTCCCCTTGAGAAACTACTCTCCCCTGACTGAATGCTCTCCCCCTTTGACATCAATGGCAAAGGGACTCCTTTGGGACTAAAGATAAGACTCTTAGCTCAATCCCCTCCCCACCTCCTCTCCTTGAGGTGATTAATTTTGGGGTGGGAGTATCTCTACTCCCAACATACAATGCTCTTTTTCTTTGTTCACCTTCTTCCTCAACTGATCCTTCTGATTCTTTTGAGTATTCATGTTCCTGCTTATCTCTAGAAATTTTGTTCTACACCACTTAGCCATATGCCGAACATTATTGCACTTATAACACTTAATGTTGAGGTTCCTAGAAGGTGCAAATATCTTGAAGTTCCTCCTGGTGAAGCCATATCCATTCTTATCATGAACCCTGCAATGAATTTCTTTATGACCAAACTAATTACAAGAGTGACAATACCCTTGAAAGAGATACCCATTTTTGAAATTTCTCTTGATAAAACCATATTCCTTCTTTCCATGTGTCCTGCACTGCATAGCCTTATAACCAAACCTGTGACATGAGAAGCAACGTCCATTGAATAAATCTTTCTTTTGACCCATTGGTCTCTTAGTCCTTTCTTCCCTATGATGTTTCCTGTTCCTCATTTGTGCATTGTTCTTTTCCTTGTTGAACCTTCTATTTTCTAACTTATTATCATAATTCTCACTTTCTCTCTCACTCTCTTATTTTGAAGCTTATTCTTCTTTGGAGCTTGAGCTTAACTCCTCTCCTTGTTCCTTTTGTCCCTCTTCAAAACCAAGTCCTGTATTGTTTGATGAATATCTTTGTACACTGATAATATTATCCAAGGTTTTTGAGCTTTTTGTAAACTTGTGTAGCTTGTCTTTAGCCTCTTTCACTTCTTTCCTCAGTGGAGCTACCTCATGCTCTAATATTTCACATTCTAAGACTTTTACCTCTAACTTCTCTTTAAATATCTTTGTCTTAGCTATTGAGTTTGTCAGATCTTGTATAAATTTTCCCTTCTCTTCATCGTATTCTTGAAATTGAACCTTGAGTCTTGAATTCTACTTTCTTACCTTCCTTAATTCCTTAAGAGCAAAAATAAGCTCACCTTCTAGATCTACTACTCCTTCCTCTCTATTTTCTGATTCTTCCTCTACTTCTTTGTCTTCAAGAACATATTCATACCTTTCAGATTTATCTTCAATAGAAACACTTCCTTCTTCCTCTATTGCTAAGAATATAATTTCTTCTTCAAATTCTAAGGATATTTCATCACTATCACTTGAACTCTTTCTTCCGTTATCAACATAAAAACTCTTCTTATTCCTATAAAAAAACTTCTTTTCATGCTTGTTATGTCCATACCTGTTTTTATTTTAATACCTGGATTTTCTTGCTTCTTTGTTCTTATGATCTTGTCTCTCTTCACCACCACTACTTCCAGCTTCTAGACAGTTAGATGCATAGTGACCATATTTACCACAATTGAAACACTTAACTATTTTCGTACCTTTGTGCTTTCTTGAGTCCTTGTTCCTTCTGCCATAGTTTGCTTCTTCATCACTGGATGACTCGTCACTTGAATCTGAATTCTTATATTTTGTCTTCTTTGCTACTTTGAAAGCTGCCTCTTTCTTGGGGATAGGATCCTTTCCTATTCTCATCTCAAAAGTTGTGAGAGTTCCATGCAACTCATCCATAGTCAAAGTTTCAATATATTTTGTTTATTCTATGGCTGAAACCTTTTCACTATACCTCATAGGGAGTGACCTTAAAACCTTTTGGCAAACATCTGATTCTTCAAATTTACACCCAAGTCTTCACATGGAGTTAACAACCTCATCCACACAGAGTAAGTATGTAGCAATGTCTTCCTCATCCTTTATCTTTAAGTCTTCAAATGTTTTCTTGTGATTTTGCAATTTTGTCATCTTGACCTTTTTGTCTCCCTCATATGTTTTCTTCAAATTTTCCCAAATCTCTTTTGCTAATGTGTAATGCATAACTTTTACAAACTTTGCTTCACATAAACCACTTAAGATTGCATTCATTGCCTTTGCATTATATAGATGTAGGAGCTTACCATCTTTATCTATAGGAGGACTAGTTGGAGGTGTGTATCCATCCTCAATTGCCTGCCATGTCTCATATCCTTGTGCCATAAAGTAAGTCTTCATTCTTATGTTCTAGAAAGCATAATTGTTCCCATCAAACAATGGTACCTTATTTGATGAAGATCCACTTTGAGATGCCATTTGTGTTCCTATATACTTTTCCTTCAAGTTGTTAAAATCTTTCGAAGAAACCCGCTCTAATACCAATTGAAGAACACAAGCTTATACTGAGAGGGGGGTGAACAATATAAGATCAAATTTTACTTTTCTTTCCCAAGAAATAATATCTAATATAATCAATGGTAATATCAACAAAAATAATCAAAGCAATGCACAAATCATCATACATAATAGAGACACTAATTTAACGTGGTTCACCCAATGTGGGCTACTCCATAGAGAAAATATTTCACTAAAATATTCTCAACAAATCTCTTGGGAATCACTTCCCTATTACAATATTTATGGACCTCTATCCAAAGGATACACCAATCCCCTATGCTATGATTTGTGGATCTCTCTCCACAAGAGAACTCTTTTCCTTTTTCTTTGGTTAGTGGAACTTGATCCAGGAGACCTCTATCTCCTTAATTGGTTCATGGATATCTCTCCATAGAAGAAATCTATCTTCCCAGCTGGTTCGTGGATCACACTCCATAGGAGAACTCTTTCCCCTTGCTCTAGTTCATGGAACTCTATCCATAGGAGAACTCTTTCTCCTCTGCTCTGGTTGGTGATATTCTAGAAGACTACTGCCCCCACTGATCTGGCTTGTGGATCTCTCTCCATAGAAGACCTCTGTCCTCACTACCCTGGCTAATGGATATCTATCCACTAGAGACTATTATCTTCTACTTTATCACCTCCAAACAATGCTCTAAACTCTGCTCAATCTCTATCTCAAATATGCACTAAACATTGTCCTCAATCTAGTACAAATTTGCTCTAACTCTGTCTTAGGTCTAGCATAAATCTGGTCTCAAATCTACACCAAACACTGTCCTCAAATTTATCCTCAAACCTTAACACAAATTTTGAACAAATCACAAATCAACTCTGCTCAGATTTACCCCAAGCCTTAACACAAAGCTTGAACAAATCACAAATCAACTCTGCTCAGATTTGCCCCAAGCCTTAACATAAAGCTTGAACAAATCACAAATCAACTTTGCTTAGATTTTCCCCAAGCCTTAACACAAAGCTTGAACAAATCACAAATCAACTCTACTCAGATTTACCCCAAGCCTTAACACAAAGCTTGAACAAATCAATCAATCAACGTTGCTCTCAAGTCTTCACAAAGACTTACCTCAAATTTGCTCTCAAGTCTTCACCAAGACTTGCCTCAAATATGCCTTAATACAAACTCAAAACAACTCACAAAACATACTCAAACAATCTCAAATCTTGCACACAATGTTATCAAATGCTTTGTCTAATATTCAAAGTAATTCCTTTAACTTGAAGCAGTTTAGACATATTCTATTTAGAATTCGTTTAACCTCTCGAACATATAGAAAATGATGTACTTTATCAAAAACTCAATATGTTCTACTCAATCATTAAGTCTGTCGCTTTCACAAATCTGGTTTCTAATGTTTGCACATTCACTGTCAATGTCACTCAAATCCAATGCTTAAGAATTTCACTCAATCATTCAATCAATGAAACATAACTTGCTCACTAATTCTAAACAAGTATTTTCAAACTTATTCAAAAAAGAGCACAATGTGGGTCTCAAACCCTAACTCAAATAGTCTTCAATCTCTATCTCAAATGTTCTCTAAACATTCACCAATGAAGCATATAAGAATTCACTCAAATATTTCCAACAATGCTTATCAAACAATCCTTTTCACTCCACCTTATATTTCACAACATTCATTCCAACATTTCAACCAAAATATGATGTGTCTATACCTCTTTGCTTTGATGGAGATATGTCTTAAAAACCTGTTTTACTCACAACCCAACCCTTTTGCAAATTCTAGGTTAGATAGCAACAGTCTATCTAAAAATCTCCACAAGAATATATTTCTTCAACAAATATTTCACCATACAAGTAATACAATAAAATGTCAAGCCACAAATACACCTTGTTACTCCTTTAAAAATATATTCAACATATTTCAAAATAAAGTTTCTCTCCAATACTCTCAAAATAATATTCAACACATAACAATAAATATTATACCCTTTTCCTTTTAACAACTTCCTTGCCTTTTGGATAAATCAACCTTTTGATCTTAATGATAACAAAACTAGTCATCAAACTTCTTGACATCAATGACAACAAAACTTGCTCAAATTTCCAATAGTATTTTATCTCCTTATTTTAACCAAGTCTATCTTGATTTTAATCTCTAGAATTTATCTTCCTTGCTCAAAATATTATGATATTCATTAAGCATCTCCCTTTCCTCTGAGCTTGGATTATTATGATCACCTTTTTAGAATTTTGAAAGTTTATCTTTTAGTCCTTTATTCTCAAAAATGTTTCCAAAAGTGTTCTTGTTCCATTATTTTAATCTATATGTCATAGATTTAATTTGTTTTGAAAGAGCATACAACCCACCATTTCCTAAAGAATTCCACATTTGTGCTATCATATCAACAAATTGAGGATGGTCTTCCCACATATGCTCATATTTAAAATATGATATTTTTTGAATTCACTTACCACCATTTTAACTCTTATTGGCTAATGATTTGAACCAATCCTTGTTAAGGTATTAATTTTAGCACAAGTTCCTTCATCTAGCCAATTATTTGAGAGTATGAACCTATCTAATTTTTTCTATTAGGTTATGGCCTCTCCTATTGTTTGTCCATGTTTAGTTATCTTCTTCAAACTCAATCTCCCATGGATCAGTTTTGAATAAAAGCTAAGAAATCTCTCATACTTTGGGTTAGTTTCCTAATTCCCCTAATTTTTCATCCAGCTTGGTTATGGCTTTAAAATATCCTATGATCATGAAATGAGTTTCTTGGTCTTTACTTCTCATAAAGTCTTTGATCCCACTCCAAACTTCTAATCTACCTGATTGAGTTGTAGGTCCATAGATATTGATAAGGATGAAATAAATATTTGCAAAGTAGCAAGTGACTAAAGAGGCTATCCAATGCCTAGTTTTATGAATGGTTACATAGGAGGTTCTAGAAGTATTCCAACAAGTTATAATTCCCCCAGTCGCTCCTTAAAAATCCATAGCATCCCATTCAAATCTTGCCTATACTTATTTCATAGTTTTTGAAACTTCTTTTCTCGTTTTAGTTTCCTGGATACAAAGAATATCAGACTTAACACTTAAACATAGATCTGTAATACACCTTTTCTTTGAGGGGGCATTAACACCCTTTATATTCCATGAGATGATAATAATGTCTCATTAGGGGCTATTGGCCCCACTTGCGTATTACCAATATCATTTTGTTGTTTGGTAAATAGAAGTTCAACCAACTTAGTTTGTGTTTCTTTCTTTATGTTTGCTCTTGCTTCTCTGGATCTTGCTTGATAATTTAAGCGTTTTCCTCTTTTTGCCTTGCCTATATCAGGAATAGGTCTTACTATTCTATTCCTCAATATTATTTCACAATTTTGTTTTTCATCGTATTTATCTTCTCTTGGCTCTACTATAGAAGCTTTTGTCATGTCCTGCTCATTTTCTAGTATTTCTTATTAATGGTAGAGGTATTAACTTCTAAAACTGTATTTCTTTACCAATTGTTTTCTTTTGAATGGTGCATGTAAATTCAAGAGAGTCTTCAAAAACTAATGAGACACATTCATTAGGTTCATCGATAATGTTCTTCCTTAAATCAAGATCATACTGAATAGATTGTTCCTTGTTAATATGTTGAACCTGTTGTACTGTGTCCTCTAAGTTTTGATCTACTTTTTCTTCATAGGCTAAATCCTCAAAAGAGTTGGTATTTCTTCTAATATCCATCCTTACTGGTCTCCAATGTTTATTTTATATCATTTTTCTAAATCTTTTTATTTGGATGTTGAAAATCATCTTCATCCATAACCATTTGTAAGTTTCTCTTGCGGTCTTCTACATATGATTATGCTGGGTTTTAGGGCATGATCTCTCAATATGCCCCACCTCATGACATCTATATCTAAAAGGTATGTTTTTATAATCGATGGTTTGGATCCATATCTTATCCCCATACTTAAGAATGATTGATTCTAGTAAAGCTTTACTTATATCAATCATGACCAATATTCGAGCATAAATAGCCAAAAATCCATCTTTTGTAGTATCTCAAATCTAAAGGAATTCTCCTAGAGTGTTGCCCATTGCCTTGAAGGTATCTATTTCCCAAAATTCAATGGGTAACCCAAACATCCTAACCTAGACTGGTATTAGGGATATATTTACATTTTAGGTGAAAAGCCTTCATACTAGAGGGTAAGAAAGAGTCTTGCTCTTCCCATAAACCAATGACCCCCTTTTAGGTTTTTTTCTTCTTTCTTCCCTAGAACAAAAAATGGTTAGGAATAAACCTTTGGGAAGAAAGGATAGAATCACTCTTGGAGACTTCCAACTCCTATCAATCTATTTTCTCAAGGCTGAAGCCCCTGGACAATACCCATTAAATATACAAAAAACCATCATACCTTGGAGCAATGAGGATCTCTCTAAGGTGCGCTCACTAACCTCTACCACTAGAGATGATTATTAGGATTTAACTATAAATTAGTCGATGAAAAAGAAACTAAAACTCAAAACCTATTGAAATTTATTAGAATGTCCTATAGCAAATATATTTTTTGGATTCATAGGAGGGTTGGTTACATCCACATTATTTTTAGTAACTTCCAAGTACAAGGTTCAAACCACAAGTTGCTTATAACAAGCCTATACCACCTCGTTGTTGATGACCCAACGTGAGAGGACCACTAGTTTCTCGGGATTTGTATCATCATCATTGGTCTGGCGTGCATTGAAAGGATTCATATCATACTACTACCTTTGCAATAGGTATGCCTCCAAGGTTTGAACCTAGGTCTCTTCTTGGTAAGTGCCTGGCCAAACAAACAATTACCAATCCACCTAGTCCTTGGGGGCTGTCCTACATCAAATATAATATTTGATAAAAAAATTAAAATAATTTGCATGCAAAATTTCTAAGATAAAGAAGGGAAAAAAAACTTAGCTAAATTTTTTTGTCCAAATAAAATGTATTGCCTCACTAAAGTCCTAGCCTTTCATTGCTCTTCCTATAATTAGAATCCTACCTGACAAATATTTGCAATTTCATTTTTTACGACTTGAAAAATCGTCACTACCCTTATTCTGGATGGTTGACTTCACAAGATGGTGTCTCCCTAAATATTACTCGGATTCCTTCATATGATCACTTATTTTAAAGCTATTCAAACTCCACACAAGTTAGTCCAAAAATCAACTTAATCAAATAACCCTTTACGAAAATATGACTCCTAAAAGATGAGACATTTAAAAAAAAAAAATTTCTAATCCTTTCCAAAATGTTAAACATTCTTAAAATTATTGTATTGCGTTTATTTATCTTTGATTTTACATGATAAAATAAATACTATAAATTTAATTTATTAACTTCAATTTTTAAAATTTAAAATTATTATTAAGAACTCTTATTATTTAGTTACAAACTTATGTAATAGTAAAAACTTTAACCTCTAGCATAAAAGACCAGCACCCTAAACTCATTGGTAAAAGAACTCTAATTCTCTTTTGCTCCATTCACCAAACAACCAATTGTTAAAACGCCATGCTTGGGGAACATAATTATTTTTTATTAATTAAATGACATTTGGAAGGACAAAGTAAAGACAAAATATTAACTTTCAAAGGCATGCCGGAGGGTTTAAGGCTTTAACCCTTTAAAGGGTTTGGGAATTTGATAAGAATGCTATTATTGAGAAGCCAAAGGCGCTGGATTTTTCCCATGGCAGCTGCCAAGATTACCGCACACCTGCCAGCAGGTAAACATTTCGTCTTCTTGAATACATAATTCCTATGAACCTTCATTTTAATTTAGTTGTAGGAGGTGTAATAAGAATAATAATCATTCTATTTTCAAATTCTACTTTACGAGATTTCCTCAGAGGCCCGGTCACCCAAGCGGTCCAAAAGCACAATGCAGACGGAGGATAATCCATTCAAACAGGAATTTGACAAGAATCGCGAGTACATCGATCGGTTGGTATGTATGATTTTCCTATTCTGTTTTTTTTCACAAGAAGTTTGTGACATGCCCATTTGAGTTGATTTTATTTTGATTTTAAATTCTTTTGTTGTGGAGTTTAGAATGAGAAGAGAGAGAGGCTTGTGAAGGCAAGCCGTGATGTTACGCAGAATAGCAAAAAAGTCATTTTTCAGGTTCACAGGTATATGAATTTCTTATAACCCACCTTATATGGGGTGAATTTTAATTCAGATTTATTTTTATTTTCAAATAAGTTATATGGATTGAAACGGTCCGTCTGTAGTACATTATGTCAACTAGGGTATTACAACATCTTGGCAATTTTGTATAGACTTGAAAGTCAGTGTATTTGAAAGTTAACATATTTAGCCAGTTGAGCTCCCACCATATGTTAATTTTATTCTATTTTTGTATACTTGGTTTGGAGGGTATAGATTTGGAAGTGTGAGAATTTTTGTATACTTGATTTGTAGGGGATAGATTTGGAAGTGTGAGAAGTTTAAAACTCCTACCATCTGATAATTTAAATTTAATTTTTAATGTTTGTATACTTGGTTTGTAGGGGATAGCTTTGGAAGTGTAAGAAGTTTAAATGTTGTTTCATTTTTTTTCATGGATATCCCTAAATTTAATTGGTGTTTGTTTTCTTGGGTCCCTCGGACATCCTATATAGTGTTTTATTTAATTGCAGAATCTTACAGGGTACCTTTTGGACTGAAAATCATCTCTAGATTTATGAGCATGCATGTATGACCAGGAACACTCATAAAAGCATGATTTAGGTTCAATTTTTCATCATTGTAATAAGGTGACACAAAACCCCAGCGGACATGTGGCTAGATTGTTATGTAAAGACCGTGGGTTATATTTGAGTTTTGACCAATTTTAAAATCTTAAGAACGTGGCTTAAGCTGACACAAGTTTAAAATCTTAAGGTTGTAGCAAATACTTATCTCACTCAGGGATAAAACATAGCCCATAACCTTACCTGAGACTTGAATATATCTTGATCTTATTGTTTAATTTTCATATATCTAATTTGCTCATCATCTAGAGGAATGAAATAGCAATGTGTGTGTTTGATAATGTAGTATCATGTTGTCTGCTTATGCAATGGTTGTATATAGATGAGTGTTGTGTATAACTTTGTGTGTTTCTTCATTCCTCTATTGAAATTTGCTCAATGCTATATATGTTGATGTTGATGTTGTCCATATCTTAAATTATTCATGAGCACACACAATTGTGGAAGAGAATACACACTGGACAACTTCTTTATATCATGTTGCAGAGTGATAAGTACACCAAAATCTCTTGATGTGTGTGTTTGATACTAAGCTCTCGCATTAGTGTCTGATGTGTTATCTCCCAACCTATTTTAAAAAATTGTGATGATTGATATAATTTTCATTGTATTAGACTACAGCTTAGTTATTGGCTCTTTTTCCAACTACCTAGTTGTTGTACTTGGGTAAGAGTCTTCTTGGCTGCTTGAAGCACTAGCCGAAGTTTGACAAGCTGTATGAATCTTCTAGGATATGCTAAAACAAATTATCTACTTTGAATTATTTTCGAAAAGCTCATCTTTGAGGCAATTGAAAATAGTTAAAAATGCTTTTCAGCTGTTAACAACAACTGTTATTTGTTTATGCATGCAAATAATATGCATATAGATGATATATGTTACCAAAAAAGTGAAACAAAATGGAGGTTCTCAGGTGGCAAGCATAAGAGCCATTTTATGTTTTTAATTTTTTTTTAAATACATATAGAAGAACAATTAAAATTTACTTGTAATCATACAAAAAGAGACCATATATTTAACTCTATAAAGAAATATGTTACTTACATTCATGTTAAAAAGAAAAGAAAAGAAAAGTACCCAGGAAAGTCTTTAGTAGCCTTTTTAAAGAGGCCCATCAAATATGGATCTTATTTGGCCCTCCTTCAAGTGTCTTGATATTTCAAAACACGATTTCTCATAGTCTTCAAATTAGTATGTTGATGAGAGGTTGATGGTTGATATTTGGCTAATCATTTGGAACAATGGATATCCAAAATCTCTCCGGCTTTCTCTGAAGTCTTGAAGTCATGCTGCACTGTGAGTCTTTTAATCAATCATAATTGCCCTTATTTTCTTGAGACATAGTGGTTGCATGTCCTTTTGGTATAATGTTTACCAAATTATGTGTCTTTGCCTTCTAATAAGTAGACTTACAAAAATTAAATGCTATACCATTGCAAAGCTTCATTAATGCATCAATATTTGTTTGGCTTTTGGCATCCGAAGGTGGTCAAGTGGGGGAACAACATGGCTTTGAATGATTTGACAACTAGTACCTCGTAGAGATTAGGCTACAATAATGAGTTTGGTGGTAGTTTTTATTTTTCAATTATATTATAATGTTATGTTAAGGATTCAAAGATTGGTTTTGGTAGTTTGTGACAATTTAATATGCTCCCTATTTGCAAATAAAGTCTATCTGGCTTGCACATATGCTGGTAATAAGGGCATGTCTAAGCCCTTGTTCCTATCACTCCCTTGCTATATGAACAAATGGGTGGACTGTTTTGTACCCCACAATCATAACTTCAAAAGCCCATTTAGCTTCTGGGTATTCTTTAGACTTGGGACTAGTTTGGTAGGGGGTCTCATATTTTGTATAACTGATGATTGGTAGGTGGAGTTGGGCTTTTTGCTATAACGATAAAGGTGAGGTTGCAAAAATCAAATATAAACCGCAAATGCAACCTACGACAAATCAATCCAACTTGTTTTTTCACTACTGTAGCAGGAAGCTGCGTCAAGCTGTAAAAATTTGAGCTCTAGTCTCTAATTATGATGCAATGTGTTTTTCACTCATTGCAGTTTATTGTAGTAGTATTAGAAAAACAAATGAAGGAGGGCAAAAGAGTATATAATATGTCAGAAATCTAATCTGAGGATGGTCAGAATTTTATTCCACTAAAACCATTCTCTCCAACCACTTTTGGACATGGGGGCTTTCTCAACCATTCCTTCATCTATTTTCCCTTTCCCACTGGAAAAGGATTAGAGTGCATCATTTTTCCTCAGAGTCCCAGATCAACTCCGACATAACGTGTTGCATTTTTGGTAGCTCTACTTTATGAAAATTTTGTTTTATCTATTTAAAAAAGAAACTCAATTGAAATGTATTCTTTTGAATAACTATGTGACCTAGACAGAATCATCAAATATTTGATTAGAAAATAGCTCATTTCTTTTGGTCAACTTTAGTAGATGGATGGAGCATTGCTCTGATTATGATAAATTATTCATAGTTTCTAATGCTAGTTCTCTTGTTTCATCCTTTTTTGTTCTTGCTAAAAATTTAATTTGCTCTTGATGTTGATTAGGTATGAAAAGAACCATTCTCTCCTTTATGATTGGATAGCAAGGAGTCCTCAGTTATTCAAAATGACTCGCAACTGTTTGTTATATCTATATCGTGATGTATACCAAGGCCATTTCAATTTGACTACTTTGATAGACATAGGGACATAATTCTTAAGCAATAGATGATTCAACCCCTTTAACATCCCAATACCTCAAAAAAGGGATTATTTAGCCCATGACATTCATTCTTTCGATCATATCAAGAGGATCGTTTGAATGTCTACCTCTTTGTTTGCATTGCAATTTCTAAGGTCCAATTGTAACCTTCATTTTTTGGGGGGTTCTTTTTGAAGAAAATTATTATTAATATTATTACTGTCATCATTGTTATTTTATTTTTTTAAATATTTTGCAGATATACTCGTGTAGGTCAGGAATGACAACTACTCAAGAAATGACTACCGTGTCACAAGAAACATTTTGGACAGCTTGAAAAGCTTTGGGACAGCAAAAAATGTCAATTTCCTTTCCGATTTTAATTTCAACATGGGAGGAGGCCCTAGCATGGTGCTTTTAGTAACGTTGTATATGATTGTTAAGAGAAGTTAAGATTCGGTATGTAATGCATCTTTTTGAAGATGTGGGGTCTATCGATGTGGCAGCGATGATGGCTATGATTTATATGAATCTCTATTGGGCCTAAGGGCTAAAAGGATGCAAGAAGAATGAGTCATTGCCTTGCAAGTTGAATCATGGTCACTACTTGAGGAAGTTTAGAGAATTGAAAACGGGAAAATTATATTGCAATGCATTATGTTGCTGTTGGTTACGAATCTGCCATTAGGAAAGGATTTCGTGGAATGCGCCCTAGATGAAGAGATTTTACAGAAACATATTCTAGAAATAAAGCAGAAAAAGTAACTAAGGAAATAATAACACCAATCAATGCACATATGACACACAAGATTTACCCTGGTTCACCCAATTTGGGCTAGTCCAGCAAACAAGAGTCTATCCTCCTTGATATATTATTCTCTCTCTTGTCCCTAAAACGGGACATTACAATAATTATATAAGGAAACTCTTACAACCCTAAACCACCAAGTGGTATTAGGGTACCGTGGATACAACACCGTGGGCTAAACCACCCACACCCACCAACCACCCACCAACCGTGGGAATCCCGAGGGTCGCTCCACAAGTAGCGATAAAAGTAGGTGAAAAATTTCGGCGCCGGCTTCGCCGGCTTCGATCGCTTTCACCGTATCCGAGGGCGCCCCCCTACGCACCTCGAGCCGTCGCCTATTACGTAAGCACCTTTACCGTAGCCGGGGGTCCTTGGGGGCCTCCGGCCCCCCCGGACCCCCCCTACCCGTCGTCTTTTGCGCTGTAGTGCCTGTCGTACAATTCTTTTTTGGCAAAGAATGAGACACATCCAACATTCTCCCACTTGTTGAATACTTTGCCAGACCCATTTCAATTGTACAGAATCTAAACTTTTCAGTGCTTACAGCCTTGGTTAAAGCATCCGCAACATTTTCCTTGGTGTCTACCTTTTCCAAGCAACACTTTCTTCTGTTCAAGCATGTCCCTGCAGAAATGGAACTTTGTATCAATGTGCTTCGTTCTTGAATGGTAAGCAGGGTTCTTTGCCAAAAATATGGCACTCTGATTGTCACAGTTTATCTTCACAGCTCCTTGAAAGAACCCAATTTCAGCACATAGTCTTTGCAGCCATACAACTTCCTTACTTGCATCAGTGGCTGCCATATACTCAGCTTCAGTAGTTGAAAGAGCAACAACAGTCTGCCTCTTGCTCATCCAACTAATGGCCCCTCCGAACAAATTGAATACATAAGCACTAGTAGATCTTCTCCTGTCCAGATCTCTAGCCCAATCTGCATCAACAAACCCTTCTATATCCAATTGTCTGTTTTCTTTACCTGTACCCTCATAGCAGATTGTAAAATCAGAGGTGCCACGCAAATATCTGAAAACCCTTTTCACAGCAGTCCAATGCTCTTTACCAGGTTTAGACATATATCTACTCAAGACTCCCACTGCATGGGCAATGTCTGCTCTAGTACAAACCATGGCATACATTAAACTACCTACAGCATTTGCATAAGGAATATGTGACATTTCCTCTACCTCTTCTTCTGTTTTTGGACATTGTTCAGCAGACAATTTTTCACCTAAAGAAATAGGTACCTTCACCGGTTTGCAATCCTGCATATTGAACCTTTTCAACACTGTCTCAACATACTTTTTCTGATCCAGCCACAACTTTCTGTTAGAGCGATCTCTTTTTATTTGCATACCCAAAATAAAATTTGCAGGGCCAAGATCCTTCATGTCAAATTGCGATGCCAACTGAGACTTTACTTCCCCGACCGGTTTCTTGCTATTTCCAATTAGTAACATGTCATCAACATAAAGAACTATAATGACAATTACATTACCAATTTTCTTTGAATACACACAGTGATCAACATTGCTACGAACAAAACCAATTCCTAAAACATAAGTATCAAATTTTTGGTACCACATTCTAGGTGATTGTTTCAGTCCATACAATGATTTCTTTAACTTACATACCAGATCCTCCTTTCCTGCAACAGTGAAACCTTCAGGCTGCCTCATATAGATTTCTTCCTCCAAATCTCCATGAAGGAATGCAGTTTTCACATCCATCTGTTCTATTTCAAGATCAAATGCAGTAGCCACAGCTAACATAAATCTAATTGATGTTAGCTTTGCAACGGGAGAAAAAACTTCACCATAATCAATTCCTTCAACCTTGGGAAAAACCTTTAGCAACGAGGCGAGCTTTATATTTCTCCACTTTACCTTCAGCATTCTGCTTCTTCTTAAAGATCCACTTGCAACCTATTGCTTTCCTACCACTTGGTAATTTCACTAAATCCCATGTTCTGTTATTTTTCGGGGACATCATTTCCTCATCCATGGCCTCTTCCCAACGGTTTGCCTCTCCAGAATAATGGCTTCTCTAACTGTTCTAGGATCTTCATCGATGAATGAGATAGTACAAAAGAAGTAGGAAAAGCAGATGGACTATACCTTTCAGGTTGCTTCCTTTCCCGTGTTGATCTCCTTACCACAGGTGTATGAACCTCTTCTTCATCCTCTTCCAGATCCTCACTTTTATGCTCCTCTTCCATATCCTCATCTGTATGCTCCTCTTCCAGATCCTTTACTGTCTGATAGTTTTCCATGAGATCAAATTGGACCGTTCCAGGTTCCTCTTCTGTAGCTACCTTCCTGGAATCACTTATCATCTCCCTAAACACCACATCTCTACTATACACTGTACTTTTAGTTTTTGGATTCCAAAGCTTATATCCTTTAACACCATCTTTATAACCAATAAAGATACATTTAACGGCCTTATTATCTAGCTTACTTCTTTTCTCCTTTGGAATATGCATGTATGCATCACAGCCAAAAACTCTGAGATGTGAAATAGAAGGTTTCTTACCAAATAGAGCTTCAAATGGAGTTTGATCTGGCAATGCTGATGTAGGTGACCGATTTCGCAAGTAGCATGCTACACTCACTGCTTCTGCCCAGAATTCCTGTGCCAAACCTGCACCACTGAGCATACTTCTAGCCTTCTCCATCAGTGATCTGTTCAATCTCTCTGCAACTCCATTCTGTTGAGGTGTATATGGAGTAGTCTTCTGTCTTGCAATACCACATTGCTTACAAAATTTCTCAAATATATTAGAACAATATTCCCCTCCATTATCAGACCTCAACACCTTAATCCTTTTATCAGTTTGATTCTCAACAAGTGCTTTAAATTCCTTAAATTTTTCAAACACTTCATCTTTGCTCTTAAGAAAGTAAATCCATGCATATCTTGAAAAATCATCAACAAAGGAAGCATAATACCATGATTTTCCAAGAGACGGCATAGGAACAGGACCAAAAATATCACTTGTGGATCAAATCTAGTACCCCACTAGATCTTGTGGCACCAGATGGAAAACTAACCCGATTCTGTTTACCATAAATACAATGTTCACGGAACTCGGAAGACATTGAGTAATTAGGGATACCATGAACCATACCTTTTGTGTACATGGTACGCAATCCCTTTTCTCCAATATGTCCCATCCTTTGATGCCGAGTGTTGAGCTTTTATCAGAATCAACCTCAGGAACAGTTGAGCTATTGCACTCATTTGTCATAGTGCTTCCCAATAGCTTATACAATGTTCCAATCCGAACTCCCCTTGCCAACACCATTGATCCACGAACCATTTTGCATGAATCCCTGCCAAAACTGACATTCACTGTTGCATCGGCCATTTTGCTTACCGAAATCAAATTTCTAGCAAGTCCCGGAATATGCATCACACCTGGTAGGGTCTTAACCCTACCATCCTGCAGCAAAATTTTCACTCTTCCACGACCCATGATTCTGAGTGGTGAATCATCTCCCAACAGTACCTCCCCTCCATCATATCTTTCATATTCACTGAACCACCCTCTATGAGGGGTCATATGAAAAGAGGCACCAGTATCAATCAACCAATCATTTTTATCTGATCGTGTGGAGCACGATGAGCGAGAATGCCGGATATACATCCCCCGCTTCATCAATGGATTTATTCATCTTCGTGGAAGTCGATTCATCAGACTTTTTTCAGGACTCAGCTTTCTTTGATCTGCAATCCTTCTTCATATGACCAGGCTTGCCACAATTCCAGCATTTTCTCTCAAACTTCCCCCGAGACTTGGATCTACCTTTAGACTTAGACCTATCACCATATCTAGATTTGTCCTTCTCCTTGGCACGCCCTCTCACTGTTAGGGCTTCCTTAGATGTGCCCTCCATGGCTTTTCTCCTCATATCCTCAGATAATAGAGATGCCACTATATCTTCAAACTTCAATGTGGATGAAGTTGTACTACCAATTGCTACTACTAAGTTATCCCATGAATCCGGTAAGGAGCATAACAAAGTAATGCATTTATCTTCCTCACTCAACTTAATTTCTACGAGATTTTAGTTGACTTACCAATGTATTGAATGCATTCAGATGATTTGCAACAGAATCCCCGTCATGCATCCTAAGATTGTACGGTTTCTTTCTGAGGAATAATTTGTTCACTAGGGACTTCGATTGATACAAAGCCCCTAACCTCTCCCGCGAGATCCTTTGCTGTAGCTTCTCCCGAAACATTGATGAGCACCGAATCTGCAAGACACAGTCGAATCAGACTCCTTGCTTTTCGATTCATCTTCTCCCAATCTTCATCGGAAGTACCCGTAGGTTTTGTATTTTCTGAAATAGCAGCCCACTGATCTCTGTCCACGAGCATATCTTCCATCTTTAACTTCCATAGCTCAAAACTTTTGCCGTCAAATTTCTCGATCTCTATCCTTGAATGATTTCCTGACATTTTTTTCCTTCAAACTCCTTTTGCGTAACTCCCACTCCAGAATAGGTTTTCTTTCACTCCTAGAAACCCTAGGTCTTCTTCAAACGGATTTAAACCCTAGCAATAAAGGCGTCCCCCTATGGCTAATAACTTGGCTCTGATACCAAATGAAGAGATTTTACAGAAACATATTCTAGAAATAAAGCAGAAAAAGTAACTAAGGAAATAATAACACCAATCAATGCACATATGACACACAAGATTTACCCTGGTTCACCCAATTTGGGCTAGTCCAACAAACAAGAGTCTATCCTCCTTGATATATTATTCTCTCTCTGTCCCTAAAACGGGACATTACAATAATTATATAAGGAAACTCTTACAACCCTAAACCACCAAGTGGTATTAGGGTACCGTGGATACAACACCGTGGGCTAAACCACCCACACCCACCAACCACCCACCAACCGTGGGAATCCCGGGGGTCGCTCCATAAATAGCGATAAAAGTAGGTGAAAAATCCGGCGCCGGCTTCGTTGGCTTCGATCGCTTTCACCGTATCCGAGGGCGCCCCCCTACGCACCTCGAGCCGTCGCCTATTACGTAAGCACCTTTACCGTAGCCGGGGGTCCTTGGGGGCCTCCGGCCCCCCCGGACCCCCCCTACCCGTCGTCTTTTGCGCTGTAGTGCTTGTCGTACAATTCTTTTCTGGCAAAGAATGAGACACATCCAACACCAGATTCGCCCACCAGATTGAAAGGCCGGAAGGAAGGAATGCCTTCCGTGCCAATCTCCGGAGAAGGCCGGCTTCCTATGGGTTTTCTCAAGTGTTTTAAGCTAAGAGTGCAGGAAAGAGATTAAAATGCGAAAAGAGATTGAAATGTGATTTGAGTTGGGTGGGGGAGATAAGCAGCACGACAACGATCAATCACCACTACTAACAACAATTAAATACAGAACACACTACAGAAACTACAACTATCATACATCCTATGTATCCTCTATCTATGCATTCCAGGAATACTCAATCATCAAATACCGGAATCCAGAATTCAGAATAACAGTAAGCAATGAAATAAGCAACATGAGGCAGAAATGCTAAGTAAAGGCAGCATAAAGAATGATAACAACAAAATAGAGCCAAGTGTGTGTCTTGCATTCAGAAGCAAACGTATAGCTACAATGGTTCCCTAGCAGGATATCCCCCTTCCCCCCTTTACAATGATGTAGTGCGGCTATTTATAGCGCAATTCCCCCCGATTACAATCCTGGGCACAAAATCCCAGAGCTGACAAAAGCTGACAAAAGCGGCGAAAGAGCTGCTGATGTTGACTCCTGCAGACAGGGACTGTACGGCAGCAAGGTCCACCTGAAGTCTTGGCAGCTACGTGGCAGTGCGGTTGATGAAACTTCGAGTCAGCATGAATGCGGGTAGCTGCGGTAGATGGAACTTTGCGTCAGCTTAAATGAGGGCAGCTGGAGGAGGTGATTTGGCCCATGCTTGTCCTTTTTCCCATCACATCTCGGCTCGGATCCCGAGGCTGGACACTTGTCAACTTCTGATGGGGGCGCATCTGCCTTGGAAGGCAGTCTCTCTCTTGTGTCCTACTTCGCCTGGAAACGGAGCGCAACTGGACAGCGCAAGTGGGGAACAACGCAGTTGGGGAGGCCTCCGTGCCTTAGATAGTTTCTGGGCTGCTTGAAAGATATTGCCCAACTGCGCACAAGCTAGAGGGCGCAGCCCGACTTCGCTGCGAAGTCGGGTTGCGCACTCCGACACTTAGTCAATTTGGCCGCCGTTCGGACTGCGCACAGGAATCAGGGCGCAGCCCGACTTCGCTGCGAAGTCGGGTTGCGCTCTGACACTTAGCTGATTTTCTGGATACTGCTTCCCAAGTGCGCACAGGAAGAGGAGCGCACCCCGACTTCGCTGCGAAGTCGGGTTGCGCTCCCATACTTAGCCAAATTCTGCTCATTTTCTGTCTTCTTCCGCACTTCGCATCCCCGAGTGCGCTCGAACTTGAGGGCGCACCCCGACTTCGCTGCGAAGTCGGGTTGCGCTCTTAGACTTAGAATTTTTCAGGGAATGTTTGCTCTGTTTTGGCCGAAGAAAGAACAAGGGGAAAAGGGAGGAATGCAACCGATAGAAGGGGAGAAAGGGAACAATGGAGAAAGGGAAAGGAGATGGAGGGAAGGGAGAGCAGCATACTTACAAAATTTGAAAACATGGCACCCCATGCAAAATGTGGCAACATTCCTGGCGGCTCGCGGGGTGTCGAGCTCGCCTCGACGCAAAGAACCAGGCCTTCATCCTTTGGGCGCAGAGGAACTCCCTTCCCCTGCTTTCCGCTGCTCTGACGGCTTCTTCTTGGGCAACTGCTCCTCTTCAGATCCGCTTTCGGCAGTCGCTTCTTCCGTTTCTCCTCCTCTTTTTGAGTCCGAATGGTCGCCACTGTCACCCTCTTGCTCGGCCGGCTGCTCCCGCTCACGGACATGATTGTATGCGGCCCTGGCTTGGTCCCAGGCTGCTGCCTGAAATGGCCCTAAGTCGCTGACATCTTTCAGCGCTGCTCTGAATGCTGCAACCGCATGCGCGTCGATGGTGTTGTATCTCTCTCCCAACTCCTTAAGGGAGGTGTTGATCTTGCAATATCTCGACACCATCTGGGTGACCTGAGCTTCCTGGACTGGCTCGGCCCAGCTGTCAATTTCTGACGTGTCTGCCTCAAAAGACAGCCAATTCATCTTCACCTGCTCAAGGGTCAGAAACTCTCCATCCTTGATGAAGCTCGGGCAACCGTGCTCAGAAAGAGCGTTGAAGGGGGCCAGGCAAATGTTCATTTCGTGGTCTAATGCGTCCAGCATTTTCCTGGCGGCCCTTATTTTCTCTGTTTTTTCAAAATAATTATGCAAGGTTACCCTTGCATCTGCCCATTCTAAGGCAATACGGGACATCGGGGGAAATCGGAGGCCTTTGCGCTCGTACTCCTCAAGTTTTAATGCCAAGTCCAGCCACTGCTTCGCTTGGTGTTCGGCCTCCTCTACCACAGGCTTTCCCTGGGCAGATACTTCTTGGATCCTGGACGCGAAATCCAGGACGGATATGGACCTGACAACGTTGGCCCTGCATCCCTGCAGCAAACCAGCCCGCATCGTTTTGACCTTATTCTTCGAAAAGGCCGCCGTCTGGGATGTTTTCTCCTCGAGCTGAGATTTAGCCTGCCTTAACGAATCCTGGAGCTGGGAGACCTGCTCCAGCGCTGCCCTTTTCTCCTCTGACAGCTGTTCGGCTGTTTGTCTTTGCGCTGCGGCCTCCTGCTGAGAGGCGGCGAGCTGGGCTTTCAGGTCATTGATCTCCTGCTGTGCAGACTCCAGCTGCGCGGTGGCCCTAGCCAGATCTTCCTCCAGCTGCCTTGAGTTATTTTGCAGCTGAAACAGTGCCTCCTGACTCTCGAGTCGCTTGACAAGGAGATTATGTGTTCTACGACGAATACCGTTGATTTCGTATTCCTCGTTTATATCATCAAAGCTCTTCTCCTTGACTTGGTGCTCATAGTCTGCCTCGGTCATTTCTCGGAGAGGCTTCTTCACTTTCGGAATCAACTTCTCAGTTCTCAGCACTCTCCTGTCCAAGTCGTACTTGGTGCGCTTTACCGGGGCAGCTATCTCCTCGGCTCTTCTCCGTTTGACGCCCTGAAGGAAAGAGGCGGAACACCCTGCGGCCTTTGCTGCCAGGGGCTGATCATCCGTGATCTGCAGATGTTCTCCCATGAAGTCAAGGTCTTCCAGCATCGGATCTTGCTGCGGCATTTTTCCTGCAAACAGCGAAGCAGGAGGTATTCCAGAAGTCGTGGTCGCTTTTAAGGGCGACCGGGTCCTAGGGGAAGTGAGCGGCTGAGTGGAAGGCGTAGGCGGGGTCTTGAACAATGGAGGTGAGCGGCGCGGCGATGTAGGCACAGCTTCGGCACTGGCCGCAGGTGAGGGGTCTAGGGTTTGACTGAGGGACTGGAAAGCGTTCGGGTCCTGGGCGAACTGGTCGAAGGAATGGGGGCTATGGGAGGGTTGGGCGGTCTGAGAAGAAGATGATGCAACTATGGCTTGCCCTGATACAATGGGGGACGGCGTTATGGCAGGGCCGACTGGGATTTGGGGGAGCGGGGAAGTGGACGTACCTGCGGGCTCCGCCTGAGCCGCTGTTTGAAGGACGCCTGCAGCCCAAGTTTCTGCTTCCACCCCAGGGCTGTCTAATGAGACGATTTCTGGCGCGGTCGTCCCTGCTTGTGCTGCGGCTGTTTGTTGCGTAGACTCCTTAGGCCGCTTGGCCTTTTCGCTCCTCTTCCTCTTCTTTTCTTCTGGCGCTGCAGCTGGTTCAAAGGAGGGAGAGGAGGTTGGGGCGGCAGGTTGCGATGTTCCCACGGTAAACTTGTACCTGGGTCTAGACGGGAGGATGCTTGCCGCGGCCGTTCTACTAGCTGGCTGTTCTGGCGCCTTTTCCTCTTGGTGGGCCACCTCAGGAGTTGACTTTTCTGGCTGCTGTACCCTTTCAGGTAAGGTTTCAGGAGCTGGAGGCAACATTGGGCCCACTTGGCTGCTCGTTGGCGTTGCGCTGGAAGTCCCGGGAGTAGACAATTGCTGGGACGGGGACCTCCTTCTATACCTTTTCCTAGCGCCTCGGGGAACGCAATCTCGAAATGCGAAAGGCCGCCATGTGTCAACGTATTGATCATATAAGGCCGAAAACTCATCATCAACGGCCAACGTCTTCCGGTTAGACTTATCGTGTTGCGTGCGGCACCTCATCTTCCAACATTCAATGATTTTGTCCTTTTGCCAGTTGAGGGGCGCCACCTTGGAGAGGAATTTCTTGAAGCCCGCCGAGTCTAACCGGTGATCCGGGTTTCGCTCTGGATCATACGCCACTTCTTCGCAGTAAAAATCATGCCATGGCGGCCATGATTGCATCCGCTCAATGTGCCATTCCAGGTCTGCACCTGTTCTATTGCACCTTTCTTGCATGATCTCTGCTCGGGGGCAGATATGCACAAACTTTCCCCTGACCCCAATCGGGTCATACTTCCAGCGCTGAGGTAGCTGTATCAGGCCCATGTCGATGAGCTCTCGTTCGAGGTAGACATGCTGTCCAATCTCGCGTACTTGGATGTTCGCCCAGGTAATAGGATATTGGAAAATATGGCCTCTCTTCTTTCCCTGGCCGAATTCCTCCTCGACATAGTCCATCTGGCGTGATATCTCCATTCCGAACTGATGGTCAGTGCAGAAATAGGGTAGCAGGAACGGCTTCCCCTTGAATCCGTAGATTCTGACTACAATGCCCTGCGTCAGCCGGAAGGTGTCCCCGCATTTGTACTTCCTCAGATAGCTCGTCATGGCCTCTGGCGGGCGGGATGCCTCACCGTTGAACAACGCTAGGATCATACCTAGAAATTTGAAGTTGAACTCATAGTATGACCCTTTCCTGTACAGGGCTTCAGTCCATTCGTACACAGGCAGCGACTCTCCTTTTTCATTTACCTTCTTCAAGTCAGGAACTCTAATCCGGTAGTGCGTGTGGTACAGGCACAACCATGTGAGGAACGAGCAGAGCCGGAATTCTGTTGTCTGCTTCTGCTGCAACCTGACCAGGTTCGAATGTATGGCGTATGCCAGCCAATCTGCCCAGTCAAAGAAAATAGGGCGCCTCCCGCTCCTTTGCGCCGTGGAGTCGTAAAACTCCCCATGCAGGATGCATTCTGCTAGCGCCAGCTGGTACGGGCGTACCACTCTGTCGGAATCGCAGCCGAGTACCCATGCCAGGATGATGTATATATACTTGTTTTCGAACCTGTCCAGGGGTATAGGGCCTGTGGGCCACTGTCCGGCTGGCAGCGGAGTCTTCAGCTCTGAGTTGAGGAATTCTCTCATCCTCTTGGTCTGGGTGAATCTGCCCGTCTGTTCGTCCAGGTTAATCCTCCTGACAATTGCGTTGGGGTCGTACTGGAGCCCCGGGGCGAAAGCTGGCTGGACGCTTTCCCTGAAGAGTGTGAACAATACTCTTCCTTTGTTGTCACAGACTTGCCGGGCAGCTGGTTTGTAGTATGCCACAATGGATTCAACCAGCTCCGGGCATTGGTGGACAGGAGGGCACAAGAACCAGTACAGGTTCGATTTGTATGCAGCCCCGACATGGTGTGAGGGCGAAACCTTGTCAGCCCACTTCGCAATATTCGGCCGCAGCTTGGTGAGGCTGATAGAGAACTCGCCATCTTTGTACCCGGCCAGGCGATTGATGGGCGGCGGTGGAGCTTGCCCTTGGCTTCTCTTTGACCTGGTTCTCCTTGTTTGCTCACGCGGCGCTTCGCTCTCATGAGCGCTGGATTCTGTCTGTTCCTCAGCTTCGCGTTCTTCGTCGCTGGACTGCGCCGGCATTGGCGCTTTCCCCTTGTCCATTCTCTCCTTTCTGCTTGAAGTGGCAGAGACGGGGATTCTGGCTACTGATTGCTCAATTCTGGACCTTGCAGCTCAGAGTCAGCTCGACAATTTGGATGTTCTGAGTATGCCAGGGCCTCCTTTTCTAGGCAAGGAATACAACATTAATGGCGCAAGGGGAGGGGTTAAGGTGATTTGCCTGAAGTTGGTGGAAGCGTTATAATTCTTTGGCGGCTGTGTGTGGGTTTATCCTTGGAAAGCGTACCCTGGTTGTGGTTGGCTCTAATGCGCCTGCTTTCTTAATGACATCCTTTTTGAAAGTCGCGCAATCATTATTTTAGAATTTTTTTGGACCTCGTGCTTCCGATGACGTCATAGCCGCCGCCTGGGCACACGCTTCGAGGGAGAACTTTTGGCCCAGGGTTTTAAGGAGGGACGCAACCCAACTTCGCACTATGCCACACTGCGCTGTCTGGGCCCACACTTAGAAACATTTTATCATTTTTCCTCGTTTCCCGCGACAGGTCACCCAAGGTGCGCCCGAAATTGAGGGCGCACTCGGACTTCGCCCAGAAAACGTGCGCACTCCGACTTCGCCCAGACTTGCTTGCGCAGTCAGACTTCGCTCAGAAAAGTTGCGCAGTCTGTCTTCGACACTTAGCCGATTTTTGCTCTGTGTTCCCCGACTGCGCTCCCAAGACGGTGCGCAGTCCGACTTCGCTGCGAAGTCGGGTTGCGCACCCAACACTTAGTCAAATTTTTGGCTTTTTTGTCAGCTGCTTTCTTTCAAACTCCCGATGTCGCACTGTTCCGGGAGCGATGCCCGACTTCGCTGCGAAGTCGGGGTTTGCTCTAGGCTTCACTTAGGCTCTTGAAAACTAAAAGCTGAAATGCTGAAATAAATATATACAATCTGATAAAAAATGCAGAAAAGAAATATATACAAGGAAGGACCCGCCTGGGGTGCCTTCAGTGGTGGTAAATCTTCAGGTGGAACCCGTTGACGGGAATGGGGAGAAGCTGTCCCTCCATGTCCCGGAGCACGAATGCATTAAATTGGTTCACCCGAGCAATCTGATAGGGACCTTCCCAGAGGGCATCAAATTTACCATGGTTGCCCGGCTTTGCTTTCAGTGAGTCCCACTTCAGCACTAGGTCCCCGATTTTGAAAACTCGGGCGGTGGTGCCTTTCGCAAACCAGCCTTGGGTCGCTTCAGCATGTTTAGTAAAGGCCTGGTATGCTTTTTCTCTTTCTTCTTCTAACCGCAGCAGTTGGCACAGTCTGGCGTCCACTGGATCCCCGTTGCCTCTTTCTTCATCCAGCATCCAGAGTGCGGGTATCTCTACGTGGGTAGGCAGAACTGCCTCCTTGCCGTACACGAGCGCGTAGGGGGATGTCTTGATAGACTTCTTGAATGATATGCGATCCGCCCACAGCGCCCGATTCAGGAGCAGGTGCCATGTCCTCTTGTTTCTCTCTACTGTCCTTTTGACAATCTTCAGTAGATTCTTGTTGGTGGACTCGGCCAGGCCATTCCCCTGCGGGTAGTAGTTAGAAGACATCTTGTGATAGATGCCATATTTGCTGGTGTACTCCGTGAGTACAGCGCCTGCGAACCCCGGACCATTGTCTGTCACTATTGACTCCGGGACCCCGAAACGGGTGATGAGGCTCTCGAGGAACCCAATGACCGTTTCCTGGTCCGCATTCTTAGTGGGGATCGCCTCTGCCCACCGGGTGAAGTAATCGGTGGCGGTAAGGATAAACTTGTGTCCCGCTGCAGAGTTAGGCGTGATGACCCCGATGAAGTCTAGACCCCACTGCTGAAACGGAGTCTCAGCTTGAATTGGCTGGAGGGGCAGGGGTGCTTTTCTGTTTCTGCCAGCAAACCTCTGGCATTTATCACATTTGACACAGACCGCATGTGCGTCTGTGAAGAGAGTGGGCCAATAGTACCCAGCTCTGATGATTTTCAAGGCCGTAGGCCTTCCAGAATGATGTCCCCCAGGCATCCCGGAGTGAAACTCTCCGAGGACCCTGGGTTTGTCTGTATCTCTGACGCATCGCAACAGGATGCCGTCAATGTTTTTAAAATAAAGCCCCTCGGGGCGGAGTACGTATTTCAAGGCGTTTAGCCTAAACCTCCTTCTTTGTGAGGCATTGAGGTGATCTGGGCATCTCCCGGTGCTGAAATACTGCACCAGGTCATTTGTCCAATCACTTTCCTCTGATAAGGAGTTGGCTAGGTTGGTGGTTGCTATCGGATCTTCCCACTTGCAGGCGGAGACTTCAGCTGCAGCGCTTCGGGCCAGCTCTTGGCACAAGGCTCGGCCTCTGATCAGCTTTGTTGGCCGTACCTCGATGTCAAACTCTTGGATTTTGGCAATCCATCCTGCCCTCTTGTGACCAGGCTCTCCTTGTATGATGAAATTCCTGACGTCCGGATGTATCACGAAGACAGTTATCCGGCTCTGGGAGACGAAGTGCCTGAACTTTCGGAGGGATTTCATGACTGCGTGAACTTGCCGCTCAATAAAATTGTACTTCTCTTCATGCGGCTGAATCACCTGGCTTAAGAACGCTATGGGGCGTTCTTCGCCATCGTCTCCCTTCTGAGTCAGGACTGCGGCGTAGCTCTCGGGTTCTCCCACCGCGTACAGGATGAAATCCTTGGAATAGTCTGGATTGATCAACACCGGAGCTTGCGCAATTCTAGCCTTGATCTCCTCGAAGGCCTGCCTTCTTTCGTCAGTCCACAAGAATTCGGCATCCTTCTTTAACAGTTCGGCCATGGGCTTGATTACTTGTGCGAAGTCCGGTATGAACTTCCTCACGAAGTTGATCTGGCCGAAGAATGACTGTAGCCCCTTCTTGTCGACTGGGATGGGCAAGCGGAGGAGGGCTTCTGCTCTGTCAGGATCCACTGCAAGGCCTTTCTCGGAGATGACATGTCCCAGCAGCTTACCTTCTTTTACCGCGAAGACTGACTTCTTCGGGTTGATGGAAATGCCGAATTCACGACATCTCTCAAATATCTGCCGCAGGTGGGAAGCATGGTCCTCTCTTCTGTGGGAAAATACAGTCATGTCATCCAAGTAGATGACAATGACCTTGTTGAGCAGCTCTCGGAAGGCCAAGTCCATGGCTCTCTGGAATGTAGCGCCGGCATTGGACAGGCCGAAGGGCATGCGCCCGATATGCAAACGTTCCCCATTTGGTGGTGAACGCTGTCTTGTGCTGATCTTCGTCCTTTACCCATATCTGGTTGTATCCAGAGAATCCGTCCAAGAGAGAGAACCTCTGCGCTCCAAGGAACTATGTGGAGGATCTGATCGATTTGGGGAAGCGGGTAATGGTCCTTCAACGAGGCTTGATTAAGATTTCTGAAATCCACGCAGAGACGGATGTCTCCATTCTTCTTCCTCACAGGAACCAAATTCGCGACCCAAGATGAATGCTTGATGGGGTAGATGATTTTGGCTTCCAGCATCTTCAAGAGCTCAGCTTTCATCATGGCTTCAATCTTCGGGTTTACAGCCCTTTGCTTCTGCCGGAAAGGTTTTGCATTATCTTCTAGCTCTATGGTATGCTGGATCATCTGTCTGTCATACCCCTTCAAGTCCTGGTAGCACCATGCTACGATATCGGGGAACTCTCTGCATAATGATCTGATCTGCCCGAGTTCCTCTTCAGTGCAGTCCGTCCCGACCTTGATTGTTTTTCCAGGTTCCAGCTCCAGGTCTACGTACTGCTTGGGGTCTACTTTGATCCTGTGTGATATTGCTCTATCGTTCTGGTCAAAGAGACTCTCTAAGGTAATCAGTCCTTTTGGGACATGATTATTCTTCAACTGTATCAACCCCTCGTACTGCTCGTCATCAGGGTCTCTACCTTCGATTGTACATGCTTCGGTAATAAAAAAAGTGACGATATCCTCGTCACAATCAAACACCTGCCAGTGGGTGTCTTTATCAGGCACAGAAGGCCTGTAGATGGTACGAACCGGCTTCGGCTTCTGGACAGTGTCATCAGCCGGAACGTACCTGGCTCCAACAGACGCCAGAATGTCAGCGTGCTTGTTCTTCTCACGTGATATGGCTTTGACATTCAACGAGTCGAATGACTCCATCAGGTCCCAGACACGATTACGATACGCCTTGAGATAATGCTTCTTGGAGGCGCACTTATTCGTAATCTGGTTGCACACCAGCTCTGAGTCGCCAAAGATCTGCAAATGCTTTATCCCCAGTCTCTCCGCTTTTCTCAAACCCAAGCACAGGGCTTCATACTCCGCCGCGTTGTTGGTACAGCTCCAAGCCAGCCTGTAGGTGTAGTCCTTCTGGATCCCGGACGGGGAAACCAAGAGTACACCTGCACCGGCGCCATTTTTGCATCGGGCGCCATCAAAGAAGAGCTTCCATAGCTTTTCTGGTGCAGGTCCTACCTCTTTCTTGGCTGACTGGTCCAGTCTCTCAGGCTGAGTGACGGTGTAGCAGCCTTGCTCAGTCTCGATCATGGCGTTGAAGTCCAGCAAGGAGAACTCATCCTCCACTTGTAACAGCTCAAGAGCTTGCTCTGTCATGTCCACCACCACCAGTTCCTCAGTCGTCAGCTGAACCATGCAGTTCTGTGACTCTTCTCCGGGTATCTTCTCTACTAGAAATGTGGAAGGCTTTTCATTGTAGATCTTCAGTCTCCTTCCTTTGAAGGGCACTTCCATATGTGAGTAATCCAGAGACAGATACCCACCCAGCTTTGCAGTGAACTCCCTGGAGAGACACATGCCGAAGTAGGGTTCCAAGTCGACAACCACGACTTCCTGTATGACCACTATGTCAAGAGCTTTGTGCAGCCGGATCGGGATATCCTTGATGACACCAACTGTCTTGACAGGGGTGCCGTCTAGTTGCAGCACACCTTGGCTGCTCCTTGTATACTCCATACCGATCTCGTCGCAGACAGCTCTCGGCATAACAGTCGTGGAGGCACCAGAATCCACCATGCAGTTGTGAACTATATAGCCTTCCATCCGCAATGACAGATAGAAAGGAGGTGGTCTGTTTTTTCCGGTGGCGGAGACTGTCAGGGGTTGAGCTAACACAGCAGGCTGCGTCGGCTTCCCGTCTTTTATGTTCTTCAAAGATTCCTGCAGCAGATCAACTTGCCCGGGGAGCAGAAGAGCTTCGTACATGCTTATCTTTGCGGGAGTCCTCTTTAGCTCATCAACTATGCTGTAGCTTGAAGTGCTGGCTCCCTCCGTTTCTTTCGCAGGCTCATACTTAGTCCGGTATTGCTGCGTGGCTTCGACTCTTTGCCTCTTTGTCAGCGACGGATATCTCAGCTTCTCCTGAGCTTGTTCTTTTGTTTCAGCTGGAGATTGAGCTGCGGGGGCTTTTACTGCGGGAAACTTTTCCTTGGCTGCATGAGGCCATAGTGACTTGCCAGGTGGTAGCCCAACAGGTTGCGCCTTTTCTCTTCTGGCGTATACCTTTAATGGCTTTGGTTGGGCCGCGGCAGCTTCAACAGGCTTTCTGCCTTCCTTAGGCAGGGGCAACGCAGGATCTTCTTCTGGGACGGCAAAGTTGCCTTCATCGTCCAGGATCATGTATAATTCATCCTCTATGGCGCTGCCTGCCAGGGTCTGGAGGTAATGCTGATGCAACGTGCACCCTTCTTCTGAGTGTGGATCGTTGCACGTGGAGCACCAGTTGACCTGATCAGAAGTGCCAGGTTGATCCTCAATGGCAGCATTTCTTGCAGGGGGTTGCCTTTGAGCTTGCCGTTCTGCGGCTTGGTCTTTTGTTAGCGCCGGAGGAGGATACGGCCTCCTTGGAAGGAACTCCATCTGGGCTTGTTTCTTCTTCATTATCGTCATGTCGTTAGACATGGTATGATACCCAGATGCCAGAGCCCGTACCTCTTGGAGGATTTTATTTTGAATATCATTGTCAGCAGGTGGCAACTGAGCCGGCGGAGGTAATGCAGCCAATGGCGGGGGCGCAGAATACGCCGCGTACTGAGGGGGAGCTGGGAGTGCGGGATACTGCGGAGGAGGAGGCGGCGGGTTAGGATAATGTATTTGAGGAGGGCCGTAGGGGTTTACAACTGGTGCCGGATTCCATGGCTGCTGGGGGTGCTGACTTGAAGATGAAGGCATCACACCAGAGGCCGATGGGTACTGGGACTGAGGAAAATCAGGATAAATAGGGGGCTGCACTCTATGCGGGAGTCTGCCTATGGAGATTATATCTAATTCCGCTTGTTGGGCAGCTTCGTATAGGGCAGGGAAAGAATCGACTCGGGCTATCTTCAGAAGTAGGCAAATATCTGAGTTGAAAGACCTCAGGTAGTAGTGTGCAGCCTGACCTGCTGAAGGTCGCAGTTCGCGAGGTACTCTCTTCCAAGACCTCGCAAACCTTATGTTGAAGTCTGACACCTCCTCTTGCGGGTGTCGTTGGATGCTTTGGAACTGATGCAACAACGAAGAGGGATCGGCAGACTCGTTGCATCCTTTTACAAGTCTGCCTGCCAGCTGAGGCCACCCCGTGATAGATCCTTCTGGCAAGGATCTCCACCAATAGAGAAGCTTCCCCCTTAGGGAAAGAGCCAGTAGACGGGTCTTGACACTCTCGTCAGTAATAGAGTGTAGCGCAGCCAAGGCCAGAATGTCCTGGATATGTTCATACGCCGTTTTGCCGTAGCCATCATAAGTAGGGATGGCCTTCAGGGCAGCGGGGGGTACAACTTGTTGTCCGACTAGGGCCAAGGGCCCCGTGGAGTCGACCGCCGGGAAGAGATCGTCATCATTCTGCTGAGCAGCCATTTCTTCCTCTCCTCCGGTAGTGTACTCGGTATCGGTACCGTCCGAAGATGTAGATTGCTCTTCAACTTCGGCCTCTTCGATTTCGGGCTCGGATTCGTCTATGCGAGCTTGGTAGTCAGCCAGCCTGACGCGCTCTCCTGGAGCGGCAATGTCAATTTCGTAAAGATCAGGCTGGTTTCCCGGATTCCTTGCTCTCCACCTTCTTGTATGCATGAAGGCGCTTGGACCGGTCTCACGGACTCAGAGAATATTCAGGTACTTGCAGAGTCGCCAGGTGTTCTGATTTGAACAGCAATGAAGCGAACACCAGTGCTTCGATTCTGTTTTGGGTGGGAAACTTTCGTGTCCCACCGGGCGTGCCAGAGAAACTGTTGGTTACGAATCTGCCATTAGGAAAGGATTTCGTGGAATGCGCCCCAGATTCGCCCACCAGATTGAAAGGCCGGAAGGAAGGAATGCCTTCCGTGCCAATCTCCGGAGAAGGCCGGCTTCCTATGGGTTTTCTCAAGTGTTTTAAGCTAAGAGTGCAGGAAAGAGATTAAAATGCGAAAAGAGATTGAAATGTGATTTGAGTTGGGTGGGGGAGATAAGCAGCACGACAACAACGATCAATCACCACTACTAACAACAATTAAATACAAAACACACTACAGAAACTACAACTATCATACATCCTATGTATCCTCTATCTATGCATTCCAGGAATACTTAATCATCAAATACCGGAATCCAGAATTCAGAATAACAGTAAGCAATGAAATAAGCAACATGAGGCAGAAATGTCAAGTAAAGGCAGCATAAAGAATGATAACAGCAAAATAGAGCCAAGTGTGTGTCTTGCATTCAGAAGCAAACGTATAGCTACAATGGTTCCCTAGCAGGATATCCCCCTTCCACCCTTTACAATGATGTAGTGCGGCTATTTATAGCGCAATTCCCCCCGATTACAATCCTGGGCACAAAATCCCAGAGCTGACAAAAGCTGACAAAAGCGGCGAAAGAGCTGCTGATGTTGACTCCTGCAGACAGGGACTGTACTGGCAGCAAGGTCCACCTGAAGTCTTGGCAGCTACGTGGCAGTGCGGTTGATGAAACTTCGAGTCAGCATGAATGCGGGTAGCTGCGGTAGATGGAACTTTGCATCAGCATAAATGGAGGTAGCTGGAGTAGGTAATTTGGCCCATGCTTGTCCTTTTTCCCATCACATCTCGGCTCGGATCCCGAGGCTGGACACTTGTCAACTTCTGATGAGGGGCGCATCTGCCTTGAAAGGCAGTCTCTCTCTTGTGTCCTACTTCGCTTGGAAACGGAGCGCAACTGGACAGCGCAAGTGGGGAACAACGCAGTTGGGGAGGCCTCCGTGCCTTAGATAGTTTTGGGCTGCTTGAAAGATATTGCCCAACTGCGCACAAGCTAGAGGGCGCAGCCCGACTTCGCTGCGAAGTCGGGTTGCGCACTCCGACACTTAGTCAATTTGGCCGCTGTTCAGACTGCGCACAGGAATCAGGGCGCAGCCCGACTTCGCTGCGAAGTCGGGTTGCGCTCTGACACTTAGCTGATTTTCTGGATACTGCTTCCCAAGTGCGCACAGGAAGAAGAGCGCACCCCGACTTCGCTGCGAAGTCGGGTTGCGCTCCCATACTTAGCCAAATTCTGCTCATTTTCTGTCTTCTTCCGCACTTCGCATTCCCGAGTGCGCTCGAACTTAAGGGCGCACCCCGACTTCGCTGCGAAGTCGGGTTGCGCTCTTAGACTTAGAATTTTTCAGGGAATGTTTGCTCTGTTTTGGGAATTCTGACCGAAGAAAGAACAAGGGGAAAAAGGGAGGAATGCAACTGATAGAAGGGAAGAAAGGGAACAGTGGAGAAAGGGAAAGGAGATGGAGGGAAGGGAGAGCAGCATACTTACAAAATTTGAAAACATGGCACCCCGTGCAAAATGTGGCAACAAGTTGCATGTGTGGGAAAGAGGCAATTGGGGAACTTTCTTTTTCTTTATTGTTTTTAATGCTCAAGTAAAGTGAAAAGGTTCCCACACCCATATAAAAATAAATAAATCTTGATCTGGAATGTGACCATTTGATTTAGTGTTGGAATAGGCAAATACATTTTCTTTTTAAACTGTATTCATCTATTCGCTTGAAGGGCTAGTACATAACTACAAATTAGATACTTTCCACTTTTACAATTTTACTTCCAAAAGCCTACTATGATTTGTAGTGTTTAATATCGATTACTATTTGTGATAAGGTTAGCTTAGGGATTTTATTATTAAAAATAATAATCGTGAGCATGCACCTTAGCTCACGTAGTCTTCTAGAATCCTAAGTTAGTTAGCTCAAGTTAGTGAGTTGTTATTTACTCTTCCCAACAAAGCACTTCACATTTGGCTTTAGTCCTAAGATCATTATGGTAGATCTTGACATTAGGACAACCTTGAACTGTAATGTTGTGGACTTTAGTGGCCAATTGTTCCACTATTTTTGCCCAATTAGTCACTTGTTCAGCGAGATCAGACGCCATTTGGGAACGGGTATAAGCCAGGAGGGCTACCAAATCGTCCCCAAAATAACAAAAGTTTGCCTTGTGAGGCAATTACAATAGTGCAAATTCTTCAAGCACTTACAATGAGCCAATGGCTTTCAGTGTTTGCCTTTTCTTAGGCAAGTTACAATGGCTTGTCAAGCTTAAACAAGCAATAATCTTTTGCAAAAGAAAAATACAAAAGAAATGCCTATGAGTTTAGCCAAAATGATCAAAGTGCATTTTGTTTTTTGATATGCACTTTTACAAAATAATAAATTAAATAATTATTTTGTAAGGAATCTGTGTTTGACTAAATAATTAATCAAAAACAAAAATTTAACAAGTATTATTTTGCAAAAGGAAAGGAGGATATCCCAAAATAATTGTTCACCTTCTGTGGAAAGTTGTTGCCAAAAATGAATTCAAATGGAAAATTAGTGCCAAAAATGGATTTCGACTTTTTAACGAACTCGACAGCAAAAATTATTTTGTTTTTTGATGGTCGAATCTGGAGTAGTGCCCAATAGTTAGCAACAATGCGGTCAATCACCGGTCAACTAGGAAGTGAGCCAATCCAACGCCACTTGGCTTGAACAGGTGTTGGCCAGCAGCAAGAGCTACCACACCCAATCGCCAGTTGGTGGGATGGCTATTTGCTTTAGCTGCACAAAGTTCTTTTAAACACAAGAAAACGTTCTTGACCTACTCATGTGGGATGAATGCTTGACGCTGCGACCTATGCAGCTTCCCGCGCTTTGCAAACCCCGCAATTCACAGCATCCAAGCAAATGATGTCCAAACCTCTTCTGCCACGTGGTCGATGCCATGTATGTTGTTCAAATGTCGTTGAATTGGAATCGTGGCAATGGCGACAAAAGTATTTGGAATGGTGACACAGTTCCAAAAATCTGGAAATTGAGGGCTGTATTGATCGAAAACCAAATTACAATCCGACAACGGTCGCTTCAATGAGAACCGAACCCTACAACGACCGCTCACTGTGGCCAGCCGCTATGTTCTTCGGCTTTGGTTGTCAGGAATTATTTTGAATTGTTTATACAGATTGTAATGAACCATAGATCCAATTCACGCGAAAGCCGCATAAATTGGTCGAGAAGTCACACATTCTTCGCACGCATTTGGTTTGTCGAAAGTCGAGAGCCGATAAATTGATATCATTGGCGGCTACAATTGTCCCAGGTGTTGGCTGTTTTAGGCCAAACTGGTAGAGGAGCGTCGGCTCTAGACGACGGTAGAAAACGACTAATGTTACAAAACATGGAGAATTTCCAGGTTACTGGAGAAAATCTGGTCCCCTGGTTGGAATTTTTCTCGTTGAAAGACGTCGGCTTGGGCTACAACTCTTTGAGTCGACATCAGATTATGATGAGGTCACGTCTCTTGATCATAGCAACCTGTTGAAAAATTCAAGGTGCTGTGGGATCCACTTAAAAAACAGCGGTTGGCGACGGTCAAAAGCCCACTGTTTGTTAGTTGGTGTCATCCAAACTAGGGGCCGTAAATCCGCAAAAGACATTGTTGCTTGACGACAATGTCAATAGTGCCGAAAAATGGCAGAATTTGTTCGCACGAATGGTTTGTCGGTCGTCAACCTCAAAAACCTCCTTCACGTCGTCCTTTTGCTCATAGCTTACAACCTCAATAGTTTTCTCAAATTAGTTGTTGTTGGGCTGTTGCGGGTGTTGGCAATCACGCGAGCGCTTCTGTGAGGAAGTAGTTGGAAAAGAAAAGAGGCCGATGAACGCTTGGCCCGATGAATCAAAACTTCTCATCTCAGTCGAGTTTCGGAGTTGCTGTGGATGCACTAGTTGTCCACAATGGAAAACAACCGACAAACGGTTGCAAGAATCCACAGTCGAAGCTCAGATTGCAATACGGTCCTCGATCAAAATGAAAACTTGAGGAAAACTAAAACATCAACAGATGTTATTTTCCATGCAATCTAATGTTAGCAACTAGTCTTTAACAAGTTCTAGCTTCTCTAGACACTGCATAATTTTAATGCAGTAGCATGAGTAGGCCATAGATTGTGTCGCTCTGATACTAATGATCTTAGGACTAAAGCCAAATGGCCTCTAAAGTCCATGACATCATGGTTCAAGGTTCTCCTGATATCAAGATCTACCATAATGTTCTTAGGACTAAAGCCAAATGTGAAGCACTTTGTTGGGAAGAGTAAATAACAACTCACTAACTTGAGCTAACTAAATTAGGATTCTAGAAGACTACGTGAGCTAAGGTGCATGCTCACGATTTTAATTTTTAATAATAAAATCCCTAAGCTAACCTTATCAATTTGCTTTGCAGATAAAGGCGATGAAATTGTGTTTTATAGGCTTTCCACCCAAGATTATGTAAAAGCAACTTAAATGTTGTGTTGGAAATATGAGCAGAATTTGTTGTCATTGATGTCAAAGGAATACTAAGCAGATGTCAAAGGAATGTTAAGCAAATGGTTCATGGCTGATTTTCTAAGAGGCAAGGATATAATATTTAATTCAAATATTATATGGCTGAAGCAACAATAAGAGAAGCAAGAAGGATAGCAATATTATAATATTTGGGCAAAAGAAAAAGGTTGAAAAGATATCTCTGTTCCATGGTGGTTGAAAGAAAATAATAAGGTTATTTTGCTAAGCTGAAATTAGCAAAAGGTTTTTCTAAAAACCGAAGGAAGATTATATTTAAAAAGGCCCAAAGGACATTTAAATATTTAATTATAATATTTAAATTCATTTTGAATTTAAAATAATTATAATTAAATTATTATTTTCAAAATGCCAAGCATTCTCCTTGAAAAGAGCAAGTGAGCAAGTTTTAATAATATTAAAGGAGGCAAAGGTTAAATAATTTTAATTAAAATATTTTAACCTTTTGGTTAAAATTTTAATTCAAATTATTCTTGGCACCAAATTTCTTTTTAATAGATGGTGGCAAATCGAATAAGGGCCAACATCATTGATTTTCCCCCATCCACCGACGTGGGAGAGAGAGGGAGGCATATGGTATAAATACCATAGCATGTGCCTCATAAAGAAGCAAGTCTTGGACATAATTTAGCATGCGAACTCTCTGCGGAAGCGAAATAATTTATGAGCATAAGCTAAGGTTGGTTGCCCCGAAAATTGCGGAAGTCCAAGCGTGAAAGATGAAAAGACAAACTCCTCAGCAATTGGCCCAGTGACGAATCCAAGGCGTGCATGTGTTTCAAAGGTCTGCGTTCGATCCTCGCCGACGACGATGGAGAAGAGTCTTTTGGCTCTTGGTGCACGAAGGAGAGTCAAAGCGTAGTTGGCGCATTTGACTCCCACGTGAGCTTGTAGCTCACTAGCTGCGGCTAAGGCGCTGCATATGGTTCGACCAGGGATCGAATCCCACGGCAACGCATGAGGAGGTATTTATTTTTGGTCAAATTTAATTTGCCTAAGGTCTTGATATTATTAAAAGGGCATGTTTATTTTGAGGGTTTGACTATTGTGTGAAGAAGGAAGTTACTTGCTGGAATTTGGTTGATGTTGTAAAGTGATTAAGGAGTGATAAGGTAGTAAGGTGAATTATTATATTATTTGAGATTTAGGGTTTTTGAATATTGTTTTAAATTTGGAGATTATAAGGTGTATAAGGACTTTGCTATACACATTATTAAAGTCTAGTGTTATGAGAAAAATATTATTGAATTGAGTATAGGGAGTTTGGAGATTATAAGGTGTACAAAAGGATTTGTTAATTTGTATGAAAAATAATCTTTGAGAAAATTATTTTTGTGGAGATCTTGAGAGAGGTTGTGGTAACCTAACCCTAGCATTGGTAAAGAAAATTTTGATTGTGGTTAAGACAGGTTTTGAAGACATATCTCCATCAAAATAAAAGGTATGGGTAAATCTTCCTTGTGAGAAAAATATTGTTGGATTGGATGTTGTGAATTCTAAGTTGGAGTGAAAAGGTTTCTTTGTTAAGCATTGTTGAGTTTGATTGTTAAAGGTTTTTCTGAGTAAGTGTTGATGATAAAAACCTTGTTTGATAAGCATTGTCGGAAATATTGAGTAAGCTTTCATATGCTTGAACTAGGGTTTGTGAAAGAACACGAGTATCATTGCTATGTGAAGTTGTGAACTATCCTGAACTAGGGTTTGTGAAAGAACATGAGTATCATTGTTATGTGAGATTGTTTGATAAACATTGTTGGAAATAAGTGAGTGAGTGTTCATATACTTGGACTAGGGTTTGTAAGCAAGGAGTGCTTTATTGAGTGAGTAATTGAGTGGAGTTGATTGAGCCTAGTCAAGTGGAAGTGTTGAAGTGATAGTTCAAGTTCTGTAAAACAAATTATTCTATATTCTAAATTGATTTAAGAAAGAGATTGAGTATTGTTGTGAATGTGAAACATATTGAGTCTCTAACAATTCTCTATATGTTTCTGTGAGATTGGACAAGTTCTAGTAAGGACTTGTTGAGCAGATTTGAGACAAGTTCTAGTGAGGACTTGTTGAGCAGATTTGAGGCAAGTCTTGGTGAAGACTTGTTGAGCAGATTGGACAAGTTCTAGAGAGGACTTGTGGACAGATTAGTGTGAGCTTTTGTGGAAGCTTACAAGGCAGATTTGAGACAAGTCTTTGAGAAGACTTGAGAGCATAGTTGATTGATTGATTTGTTCAAACCTTGGGTTAAGGTTTGGGGCAGATCTAGTAGCGTTGATTTATGATTGAGTCAAGCCTTGTGTTAAGGCTTTAGGACAGATTTGAAGACAGAGTTTGGTACATATTTGAGGACAGGTTTGTGCCAGACCAGAGACAAAGATTGAGCAGATTTGTGCTAGACCGAAGGACTGTGTTTAGTACAGATCAGAGGACAGAAATTGAGCAGATTGTGCTAGACCGAACGACTGTATTTAGTGTAGATTTGAGACATGGCTGAGAGCTAGCTTTGGATGTGACAGAGTTTAGAGGACGACAATCTCCAGTGGATAGATATCCATTAGCCAGGGCAGTGAGGACAGGTCTTTTGAGTGAGGACAGGAGTCTTGAGTGGATAGAGATCCATAAGCCAGTGTAGTGGAGGCAGCAGTTCTCCTAGAAGATCACCAGCCAAAGCAGAGGAGGAGTTCTCCAGTGGATAGAGGTCCACGAACTTGATTAGGGGATTGGTGTCTCCTTTGGACAGAGGTCCATAAACATTGTAATAGGGAAAGGTTTCCCAAGAGATTTGTTGAGAAAATTTTAGTGAAATATTTTCTCCGTGGAGTAGCCCACATTGGGTGAACCACGTTAAATTGGTGTCTCTATTGTGTGTGGTGATTTGTGCATTGCTTTGATTATTGATGTTGATATTGCTATTGATACATTGCATAATATTGATTGGGAAAGAAAAGTAAAAAGTGGTCTTATATTGTTCACCCCCCCCTCTCAGTATAAGCTTGTGTTCTTCACGTTGAAGACAATTGAAATTGGCAGAAGACCCGATCTGAATTTGAATGGAGGGATGTGGATTATTTGTTTGGAAAGGCACTTCTCACAATTATATCTCTTTACCTGAGCTTCTTTCTTTGTCTTGCACCATGGTCGGGCTTGTGTGTTAAGATGTGTTAAGAAAAAATTTCAATAATTACAACTACAGTAGTAACAATTTAATAATGCAAAATTAACAATACCCAATGATATCAATAAATCAGATCCAATTGCCAGCAAATCCAATATGCAAATATCAAATCCAGATTCAAATCAATGCAAATCCCTTAGCCACTTAGAGAGGGCGAAGTCTCATATGCACAATAGACGTGATTAAGAATTGAATATGAAAGATGATCTCAACTACCACCTAACTCTTCCTATTTATAGACTAAATCAATCATTACCCTAATTTTAATGCTCAAGGACCGACTATCTAAACCTAGGGCCCGAGCTAAATAAAAATAAAGATAGCCAGTGTGGCTATAGTGGAGCCGTAACATGGCTCCTCCTCATAGAAAGTTTTGTTCTCAAAGCTAAAAAAGATTGGAGAATGCTCTCAGGCTCCCACATAGCATCTTCTTCTAGAAGGTCCTACCACTTGATGAGGAACTCTTGAATTTGTCGAGACCGAAGATGACGAACTCTAGACCACAACATTGCTTTGGGCTAGAGAGTGATTCAACCTTCTTCATCGAATATTAGAAGCTCCGTCTGAGATTGCACCTTCTAGCCAATAACCTGTTTGAGCCAAGATACATGAAAGACAAGATGGGTGTTGGATGAGGGAGGAAGCTCTAGCTGATACACTACTTCACCAATTCAATGAACCACCTTGTAGGGACCATAAAATCGAGTAGTCAACTTTTGAGTGTTCTTGGTCTTCAATGACAATTGCTTGTACGGTTGCATGCCCAAAAAGATCATTCTCCTATGGCAAATTGTCATGCAGATCGGTGTGAATCTTGCTTTTCCTTCATGTGGTTTTGTGCTTGGGTCAAATTATCCTTAAGAAGCTGAAGCACAAGCCATTGTTGCTATAGCAAATCATCTACTTAGGCAACCTTGGAGGATCCTAGAACATAGTTTACCATTGATGGAGGTTTTTGACCATACAATGCTTCAAATGGGGACATCTTGAGGGATGTATGGTATGAAGTATTGTACCACCATTCAGCTAATGAGAGCCAATGAACCTAGTGATACTGCTTGTCTTGAGCAAAGCAATGGAGGTAGGTACAAAAACATTTATTATCCGATTGAGGGTGATAATAGGACATACTCAACTTAGTACCACTAAGATGAAATGATCCTTTCCAAAATTGACTGGTGAAAATAGGGTCACGGTCACTCACAATGGTTTTGGGCATACTGTAGCACAATGGTGAGGTTTCCCAACAAGTGACAAAAGTTAAGAGTCAACATGTTTGGAGTCAGCAACTTTGGGACAATTCATTATCTTAGACAACAATATACATATGACGACAGGTTAGACTTTGCTTTTAGTCAACATGATGACACTTCTAGACAACATCAACTAGACGACATCCTCCAGACAACATCCTCTAGACGACATTGGCTAGATGGCATCCTTTGGACAACATCCTCTAGACGGCACTGACAGTCAAGTCAGCATGATGGCATACGACATGACGACACCCATGTGGCGGCATGACAACATGGTTTTAGACGACAACTTACTCCAATCAAACAATGGCTCTCCACAACAATGTTCGTCGGTGTCATTTAACGACATCTACACTTCTCAATTGCGACTTGCAACTAATCGATTTGGCTTTGTCTTCTAACCTACAACCAACTGTTCTCACAACACAAGTCTAGTAATCTAGTAAATCACACAAACATCAACACACAATTGGAGAATGATCCTTGCATTGATTGATTTGCCAAAATGGCATATAGATGACAACATTTAGTCTTGCAATCTGCCTTGTCAATAGCAATGGCTCTCATAGCACACAAATATGCTTCTCTGCACATACGTCACTCCAACCTAAGGTATTACACACACATGGACATTAAATCAATGAAGGAGGGGTCTACTTATAGTGCAGTCTTGGCCATTGGTGGCAACGGTTTCTAGGACACCTTGCACGTAACTAACTTCCCCTCTTCCTTCATACTTAGGACATAATGCCACTTTACAATATATCAAATATTTGGGCGCTCAATTATGACGACTATGACATTTACATTATATATCATTGCATTACATCTCATTGGCATTTCATTTCATTTCCTTACATTACATTGCATTTCATTGTATTTAGACCAAACTTAATGCATTAAACACTTAGACATTTCTATAGACACTTTTACTTCTGTTTAGAACTATTGCCTACACATACCATGTAATTTAAAAACAGAATCAAGAAATACCTTGACCACCTTACTTGTTGAATAGGGATGTTGTAATGCACAGAAATGAGCATACTTGGAAAGTTGATCTACTACCACAAAGATCACCATTTTGCCCTTAGATTTGGGAAGGCCCTCAATGAAATCCATGGATATGTGCTCCCATTGGCGGTCAGGGATAGGCAAGGGTTGCAACAATCCAGGATATTTAATTGTTTCCCCCTTGTTACACTGACACACCTCAAACTTGGCCACAAACATCTTGACATCTGCTTCTAATCCTTTCCAAGAAAAAGATTGCTTCACCTGTTGGTATGTTTTCAAGAATCCCGAATGTCCAGCCAAAGGAGATGCATGCATTTCTTGGAGAACATTTGACTTAATAGCCAAAGACTGAGGAAGATAAATGCGATCCTTTTTGTGAAGCACTCCATCAGTATATGAGAAACAAGAATGCAATGATGAGCCTACCTCCATTTCTTGAATGATCCACATAGTCTCCGAGTCAGAAAGCCAATCCTTCTAAAGTTGTGAAAGCCATTGTGGAAGAGGACTTGAGATGGCATTGACAGCAACAACATCCTCATATTTGTGAGACAAGGCATCAACCACCACATTCTCCTTTCCTTTCTTGTATTCAATGACAAAATCATACCCCAAGAGCTTGGTCATCCATTTATTTTGTTCAGGGCATGAGAGACGTTGCTCTAAGAAATGCTTAAGGCTGCTATGATCGGTCTTGATGATGAAGCGATGCCCCAACAAATAAGGCCTCCATTTCTCTATGGCATGCAAAATAGCTAACATTTCCTTCTCATAAGTGGACCATCCTAGATTCTTGCCTAAAAGTTGCTTACTTTCAAAGGCTAATGGGTGTCCATCTTGCATCAAAACAACTCCAATACCTGTGTTGGAAGCATCACACTCAATGATAAAAGGTTTGCTAAAGTCAGGAGTGGCCAAAATAGGAGTGGTACACATAGCTTCTTTGAGGGCTTGGAAGGCTTGAGATGTGGCTTCAGACCAAACAAAGGCATCCTTTTTAGTGAGAGTAGTGAGAGGAGCAACAATCTTGCCATAGTTGTGGACAAATTTTCTGTAGTAGCCTGTGAGTCCTAAAAATCCATGAAGTTGTTTAAGGGATTTAGGCAAGGGCCAATCTTGCATAGCTTTGATCTTGTTAGGATCTACCTTGACTCCTTCCTGAGATACTATATGTCCCAAGTATTCTACCTCTTGGACCCCAAAGGAACATTTGGACCTTTTGACAAAAAGTTTTTCCCTTTGTAATAGGTGAAGAACTTTGTCAACATGAACTAGATGATCCACCCAGGACTTGCTATAAATTAAAATATCATCAAAGAAAACTAAGACAAACTTGTGAAGGAAAGGACGAAAGACAAAGTTCATGAGACTTTGGAAAGTGGAAGGAGCATTAGTGAGACCAAAAGGCATGACTAGGAATTCATAATGACCCTCATGTGTACGAAAAGCAGTCTTAGGGATATCCTCTTCTCTAACCCTAATTTGATGAAACCTAGAATGCAAGTCTAGTTTTGTAAAGTATCTAGCACCATGTAATTCATCCAATAAATCATCTATAATAGGGATAGGAAACTTATCTTTGATAGTGATCTTGTTGAGAGGATGAAAATCAGGACACATGCACCATGAGTTATCCTTGCATCATACCATCACCATTGGAGAGGAGTATGGATTGATGCTTGGATGAATGATTCCTTGCTCCAATATTTCTTGAACTAGCTTCTCAATTTTTGACTTTTGGGGTTGGGGATAGTGGTAAGGATGCACATTAGGAGGTTGACTTCTTGGAACAAGGTGGATGGCATGATCATGTGTGCGCTTAGGAGGAAGACCCATGGGCTCATTAAAGACCTCCTCATATCGATCCACAATGTTCTATAAATCTAAAGGAATAGTTGGAAGAAGTGGCTCCAAAGATTGAACCTCCATGCAATTGACTTGAGTAAAGAATCCACAACCACCTTTCTTCAATATCTTTTCCATGCTATGTGAACTAACCACCTTGGAAGGAGGGGGTTGGATTCCTTGGAGACAAATGACTCTTCCATTCTCTATCCACTTGACATATAATTTTTGTAGATTAATAGTAACATCCCCAAGCTGAGATAGCCATTGTGCTCCCAAGATGACATCTGAACTACCTAGGTTCATGGCAAAGAGATTACCCGACCAAGTATAATCCCCCATTTGGATGTTAACTTTAGTCGTTCGACCCACACATTGAGCAGTACCACCATTAGCAATTAAGACTTGAAATTTATCTTGATTTGAAGTATTGATATACAAGCCCAAGGACTTAGTTGTCTTACTATCTATAAAGTTATGCATGCTACTTGAATCAATCAACACATTGACACATTGTCGTTTAATAAATCCTTGTACCTTGATGGTATGGTGAGCTTGGAGCCCCATAAGAGCATGAGCAAAGAGAGCCATGGTATCATCTTCATGTTCTGCCTCATCTACTTCTATCTGATGCTCTTGCTATAATGAATCTTCATCTTCATATAATGTTGTATCTTCACCTTCCACTTGAAAGTTATGATGTTCTTCATAGGCCTGATCTTGGGGATGGTGAGAATGACATTTGAAATAGAAGAATCCTTGGGAATGCTCATTATTGCGGTAAGGATGACGAGTTGAAGTCACGTCTATGTGGGGGACTAGAATCTTGGAGCTTTTGTTTTGCTGCCAAAGCTACACGTTGAGCATCGTCAAGAGTATAGGGATCGAGCATGTCGACTTCCTTTCAAATTTTATCCTTAAGACCATAGCAAAAGGTTGAGACCACCATTGCTGGATTCAATTGGTGGGTATAGGTGAGAAGACTTGTGAACTCGAAGCAATACTCCACTATTCCTGTTTGCTTTGTTTGCATAAGATGGACCACATATGATGTGGAAGATCCTTTGTCAAATCTTCGGAGAAATCATTCTTTGAAGTTAGGCCATAAAAGAGGACCCCCATGTTGGTGGAGCTACCACAACAACCATTGATGAGCTTGGGTTCCCAACTTAGAAGCTGCTAATGTGACATGACCTACTTCAGGAATATGGTATAGATGGATAAGGCTTTCCATTTTGGCTAACCATCCTCGAGGATCGACACCTTCAAAGGTGGGCATGTCGATGTGAGGAATAAGAATTTCATGAGGCCATTCAAGGAAATTAGAAGCACCTCCTATTATGGAATCCATATCAGAAGTGAAGCCTAGGTCGTAGGCACTTCCATAGGAATTTGGAGGACTATGACTAGGTGGAGGTTGTGGAAGAATACTTGTATTTGGTGCTTGATGAGTGATTAGAAGTTGTTGCCTTGTGGTTTGTTGTGACCCTTGGACAAGGGGAGGGGTAGTGGTAGGTATTTGTTGGCCTTTTTGGATTGTATCCAAGGTCTTGGCAATGTAAGAAATCATTTGTTCTTGATGCAATAGATATGTATGTAGATTAGGGTCAATAGTATTGGGAAGTGTATTACCAATTGGAGGGGTAGTGGGAGGAGTGACTGGGGGAGGGTTATTGGGAGGAGGAGAGGAAGAACTTGAGGTGTTAGGAGGAGGCGAAGCCATGGCGTCTAAGGAAGAAAGAAGATGTTGGTCAAAACTATTGATATTTGGGGGAGTGTTGTGATGCTTACCAGGATTTTTGGGTTGGCGCTTCTTTTTGCTCATACACACATCCTCCAAATGAACAATGTGCTGTAATCGACCGTTGACTCATGACCAACCAGTAGTGGCAGCAGGTTCATTCATACACTAGTGGCACTTGATAAAAACCCCCAAAAATACTTGGAATGCTATTGAAAAAAGTGTTGTGAAAAATACCTCTTACTTTGATCAGCTTGAAGAGACGATCGCAATGGGATAGGTCTCCCACAAGGGTCTTGGGACACTCGCCTTCCAAAAAAGTGTTGTTGGAGATACCCCTTGTTTTGACCGTCTCGAAGAGACGATCGCAATGGTATAGGTCTCTCACAAGGGTCCAACGACACCCAATACTTTTTTTTAAATTTGGGTTCGGGAAAAGAAAGTAACAACAACAAACTCACAATATTCTAGAAGATAATTGCACCAAAAGATGGACCGAAATAATTTTATGAAAAAATTACTAGGACATAGGCAATAGTGATGTTTGGTAGAGGTTTTGGAATGGTTTGCATGCCCTTCTACTGCAAATTCACACTCCGTAAGGAACCGAGATCGAAGCTCTAATACCTCTGGACCCATGAGAGTCTCCACATGGATAGGTCCTTGCAATTTTTTGTTGGACTATCAATTTTGTAAAAACATTGTTGATTAATTGCAAGGAAACCTCGCCAAGCCTGATATCCTTTGTATGAAACTTGGCCGACAATCAAAAGGCAACTCATCAGGCCTAAATTTGACTAAGGCATGAAAGCCCGATCACTTCAGCAATAGCGTGTTGAATCCCCGACCAATATAGGATAGAGTGGTCGGAGAACATTAAGGGGGATGTCAGCCTAAGTCCATGAAGGCCCCGACCACCAAGGTTGAAGCAGAGCAGGAGTGATCAAAGACATGAGTGGTCGGGGGTTTTGGATAACAATGTTAGCAAAGCTTCATAACAGTCTTGGCCAAGTCCCAGGAGCCCTGACGGAAAGTAAAAAACCCGTAGTAGGTGGAGACAAAAGATGAAGGCTCCCAGATAGGTCTCTTTCAGTAGAGATCGTGCGTGTTAGAGTCATTGGCCACCTAGACCCTCCTCAGCCATCCGAAGTGAAGCAGTTAGACAAGAAAGTGACGAGTCTCCTAGAACTTGCAATAGCATCGATTGCCTTTGATCATAAGCAGAAGTGCTTGCATTGTTGACAATTGGCTTAACAATAGGCGTCGTGGGAGAAGCTGAGTGTGGTCAAGAGGCGCAAACCTGCTAAGGACACGTGGCTGTTGAAGATGGTGATAGGCCACTCAATGACGAGGTAGGAAAGTGACATCCACTTTCCGAGAATGTTGATTAAGCACAAGCCTCAGACTGGGCTAGGATGTCTTGTATTTGTCAGGCCTATGACAAGCCATCCTTGTCATCATTACTAGGCTAGTATAGTAATCGATAAATAGCACAATTTACCTCAATATGAGGGTCGACAATTTGAGTGTTTGCCTTTTGTATACTATGCAATTTTGCTCAGCTTCTTAATGAATCAGCTTGTTGTTTGATTTTAACCAGTAATGTGTTGCTGAATTCTTTCATGTATGCATTCTCTGTAGTCTCTAGATATTTTTGTAAAAGTTTTGTGGGTGGTCGATTTTGTTAGGCTTGAGTTGTTGTTTGGATTTTCACTCGAAGCTATTGAAATATTAGGGATGTATACATTTAATCGTTGTAGTTTTGCTTTCTTCTGTAAAATTTTGCCAGTGGTTTTATTTTGTTAGGCCATAGATGCTTTTGGACTATCATTGAGGGCTATTGGAGTAGTAGAAGGCACGATAGGAGCTTAATTATCATTCTGCAATTGTTTGCTTGGTTACTGGCTTGTTAGGCCTTGCATGTAGTCAAGTTGCAGTGTGCTTTGCAAAGGATGTGGCAGTCCTTTTAGCCGAATGTCTTTCGCTTTCAAATCCACATTTCTCTCCCTTTTCTCTTTCTACCCCTCCATTTTTGTCATTAGTCTTCTTCCATTTGTTTTACTTTTCTTTGCACAACAAGGAACTGGCCTTCTCCAGAAGTTGGCTGAGAAGCAATTCCAAGCTATCCAATCTTGGTTGTGGTCTAGGGCACACTTCACACCATTAGGCAGATTGCAGACTAAGAGTTTTTGGCACGCCATGTGGGATGAATTGTTCAACATTCGTCTCACATTCCTGTAGGATCGCGATTTTGGTGAATATCTTGACCTCACAAGCGGAGAATACATTCACTTGGCGACTCCACTGTTGAAGAACCTCAGATTGGCGACTTTGCTGAAGGAACGAGCTCCAGAATCATATGTTAACAAGATTGGAGGCCAAAAAGCTCAAAGAACATGTGCAGTTTGCTGAATTACTTGCTTGAAGTGCTCGTAGAAAATCAGGTAAATCCCATTCTCTAGTCAAAGCTCCTTCTGTTCAAAGTCCTGTCCCTTTGCAAGCCTTTTCTAGACAATCTCTTGATAATGCTCGCTCAGAAAGCATGGTTGAACAAATTTGCATTGGATGGAGTAGCAATGGACCCCTAGATCTTGTAGATCTCCATGAAATCCCTTATTCTGCTCTTAAAGCTTTACCAACCTATGATGGGTCTGAAAAAACTGCCTATGAGCACTATCAAGATGTGGCTGCTCTAGACGCTATTCACAGTATCCAACTAAATATGTCATGGTGAGATTGCTAGCCATATTCTTCAGAGGAAAAGTGTTAACCTGGTATAGATACCTGGATTATAGTTGTATCAATTCATGGGCTCAGTTAGCCGAACCATTCATTTTGGAGTTTAATGAGGTAGGAGATCCATTTTCATTGCTCACCTCGTTGACCTCCATTCAGAAGTGCCCGCAAGAAAATACTACTAATTTCAATATCAGATTTAGCAAAATGTGGAAGCGGATCCCTCAAGATATCAGACCTTCCCAGCCGCAAGCTTACATTTGTTAAATTCGAGCTTTTGTCCCAGATTTGGTTAGCCAACGAGAAGAGATTCGCACAAGTTTTCCAAGCAACAATTGCTGCAGAAAATGCATTAATCTCTGTTGGCAAATTATCGCCCAAGGTCACCATGCCATATTTCCCAGAGTTGCCGCAACCATAACAACACACTTCGACCACTTCAGCCCTCAACTTGCTCCTGTCCTGGCACCTAAAACTTTACCTCAACTACCTAGACCTTCTCTGCCTCTGTTGCCTCCCCCAAAATCTAGAGAAAACACAAAAATACTTGAGCTAAGGGCAACATTAAAAAATCTGAACAATAAAGTCATTGTGCTAGAGAGGTAGATTGCAAAAACGATATGAGGGCTATCGGCCCAAAAGGTTCCCCTATGTCACAAAAGACCAAGGGGCATCTAGCAACAACGTGGTTGGAAGAACAAATGTTGCATATATTGAGCAAGAGGATGCACCATCCACTTTTTCTTCTCAAGAAAGCTACTGGTGCTTGGCCTGCAATGATCCTAACGATGTAGACACATGCATGGTCTACTGGCACCAAGCCTCTTGGCAGCAGTGCAAAAGGTAGAAAGGGAAGAGAAACCACAGAAAGACGTGGTGGACATCGTGATGGACTTGGACCAAGTCATGCTAGCCGAAGAGCCTGCAAAAGAAGAATGCATTCAAGTCCTAACAAGATTCGGAAAGAAGCCTTTGCAAATGGAGCCACAGAAACTGGAGCCCTTCAAATCCTTGCTCATCTTCAGAAGGATAAGCAAAAGAGCAACCAAGGTTGGAACCAACAAAAGCAAAGGCGACTTAAGAGGATCCTAAGGAGCAAGTGCTAAGGAAATTAAGGTATCCCTCTGTGACCAAAAGACAAAGGCTGGAATCCACTGAACAATATCACAAAAGGTTTGAGGAACTTGATCAGAAGGATAAAAAGTTACTGAAAGTGATCGGATACAACATTGTTGAAGAGCTAAAGAAAACTCCTTCCCGGGCAACCATGTATGATGCATTGCTTATCCTCGGTCAGATAGATTTGCTTAGAGCTTATTAAAAGGTGCCAATCCTAAAGGGATGAAGTTGCTGAACCTAATCTTGGCTCAAGACCAACAAAGCCTTGGAATGGGCAAGAACCGGCCACCACTGTTTTATATGTCTTTGCGCATGGAACGATGGATAGTACACAATTGTATGGTTGACTCTTGAGTGGCCATTACTGTCATGCCAAAGGCAATATGTGAGGCAATGGGAATGGAGTATGCTCGCTCAAGCCATGGAGTTCTACAGTTAAACAGTACTCTTATCCGAACATTTGGGGTGGTCAAGGATATACCAATGGTGCCCCATAAGGTGCCAAAGGTCACAATCATTCAGGAAATGGTGGTGGTTGACCTTCCAACGTACTTTGGTCTGTGCCTTTCTAGAGAGTTCACTGCAAAGCTGGGGGGATATTTGTCTTTAGATAGATTATTCTCACATGGTCACTCCACACAAGGGCAGAAAGGTTAGGATCTATGTGGAAAAGTCATCTCCCTTCCACATAGAGAAGATGAAGGTTAATATGATTGAAGACGATCTGGACTACTTTAAAGATTTGACTGAAGAATTTCAAATGAAGGTTGAGCTTTCTTTGGAGGACTTGAATGTTGTATTAGAGGCCGGGTCGACAACTTATTGTGCTACAAAATCAAATGATCAAAAGTTCCCGACTATTTCAAATCAAGAACTCCAAGAAATGAGGGCAGTCGAATTCCTGTTTCAGGAGGAGCAAAGAGAGAAATCCTATAATAGCCTTCGACAACAACAAGACTTTGCTAAATGCTGGTCTAATAGACGGACCAGTCGCAGGAGTTTTTGAGCGGTAACCCAATGCATTGGGATGAAGAGAAGGCTAGGCCGGGAAAGCACCAAAAGTTTTGACTCCATAGGGCCTAGGCCTTGGCAAAATACCAAAAGGTGTGAAAGCAACGCATCAAATAACTGGAATCAATAACGAAAACTTGCCTAAACTGGTAAATAATTGTTGCTGGAAACGCTTTGCATAAAACAAAAAATGCTCCAATTTGTATTATAAATGTTCATAGAAAAGTGTAATAGTATAAGCCTGTGGCTATTTTGGGAAGTAGTAGGTGGCACGCAGAAATTTTGAATTGTATGTAGCCTATTGGTCTGAAAGGCGATGACAACTCTTAGCTCGAACAAGTCACATGTTCTGAAGAACCGAAAGACCAGAAAAGTGGAGGTTTGGAATGCTATGGACCGGACATTGCAGATTCCAATGAAAAAACAGCATGTGAGAAACAGTTGGCGGGGAGAAATCTTGCCAAATTTTGTGTAAATATGCGACATGTAAATTAAGCTGATAAGAGCTAAAAGTTATTGGTTAAGGTGGGCAACAGAGTAGCGCCAACACAGAACAATTTTTTGGGAAAAAGTGCAACAGGCAGTTCACATCTTGGATCTAGGAAAGGTGGTACAAATCAGGAGGCTCAAGAATCAGTAAGATAGCTAAGCAAGTACGAATAACTAGATTTTTGCTGATTCAGCTGTTTTGGAAATTCATTTTTTGACGGCTTGCCAAAGAAGGTGGGATGGGAAAGAGTGCAAATTGGATAAATGATTGCAACGACTTTGTTAGGCGAAGGAGTCTACATAAGGAGGCTCCCCTTCCCACCAGTTCAAGAGCCTCAACCAAGGCTGTCCTTTAGAAAAGATAGTTTTGTTTTCCTCCTCTTTAGTGCTCAAAGTCCCAACTGACTCCGTGCCCGATAGACAAGGCTTCCACTTTTGAGTACCTTCTCTCCTACAAGCAGAGACCTAATCCAAGAGGAGAATTTTGAGCTGAAATACTGCTAAGAGCTGAACAAGATAAGAAGCCCTGAAGCCCCAAGAAAGCATGGAGGGTAAAAGAACGCAACAGAAGAGGCTAAAAAGGCCAAGTGGTGCCATCTCAATACAAAGAACAAGCTTGATCAATTTTGGCCAATAATGGTACATATAAGTTAGTTTCTAGTTTCTTCTCCTTTAAAGTGTTTTCTTTGGCATTGCTTGACTCCATTACCCAATCGATAAAGCTATTTGGGTCCTCAATTTTGCAAGCAAAGATTCTTGGGAGGCGCTAATTATGTGGACCCATGAGAGTATCCACATGGATAGGTCCTAGAATTTTTTTCCTGGACTATCAATTCTATAAAAAATTGTTGATTAATTGCAAGGAAACCTCGCTAGGCCTGATATCCTTTGTATGAAACTTTGCTGGCATTCAAAAGGTAACATATCGGGCCTAAATTTGACTAAGACATGAAAGCTTGGCCGTTTCAGAGGTAGGAACCAGAGTGGCGGGAGATTTGCAAAAATGATGTTAGCAATACCGCGTTGAAGCCCCGACCAGTATAGGATAGAGTGGCCGGAGAATATAAAGGGGGACGTCAGCCTAAGTCTACGAAGGCCCTGACCACCAAGGTTGAAGTAGAGGAGTGATCGAAGACATGAATGGCCGGAAATATAAGTGGCTAGGAGTTCTAAATAACGATGTCAACAAAGCTTCATTAGAGTCCCGACTAGGTCCTTGAAGCCCTAGTGGCAAGTAAAAGACCCGCAGTAGGTGGAGACAAAAGATGAAGGCTCTTGGACAGGTCTCTTTTGATAGAGATTGTGCATGTTAGAGGCCTTGGCCACCTGGACACTCCTCCGCTATCCAAAGTGAAGCAGTTAGACAAGAAACCGACAACAAGTTTCTTGGAACCTGCAACAACATCGATCGCCACTGATCATAAGCAGAAGTGCCTGCATTGTTGACAATTGGCTCAACAATAAGGCATAGTGGGAGAAGCTGAGCATGGTCAAGAGGCACAAACATGATAAGGACAAGTGGCTGCAGAAGATGGTGATTGACCACTAAATCAAAACAGTTGGCAATGACAAGGTAGGAAAGCGACATCCACTTCCTAGGAACGTTGATTAAGCACGAGCCTCGGATTGGGCCAGGTTGTGCCTGTTTTTTTAGGCCTATGACAGGCCATCCTTGTAATCATTAGCTAGGCTAGTATAGTAATCTATAAATAGCGCAATTTACCTCAGTATGAGGGTTGGCAATTTGAGTGTTTGCCTGTATACTATGCAATTTTGCTCTGCTTCTTAATGAATCAGCTTGCTGTTTGACCTTTGCCAGTAATGTGTTGCTGAATTCTTTCGTGTATGCATGCTCTATAGTCTCTAGATATTTCTGTAAAAGCTTTGTGGGTGGTCTATTCTGTTAGGCCTGAGTTGCTGTTTGGATTATCACTTCGGGCTATTGGAATATTAGGGATGCGTAGCATTTAATCGTTGTAGTTATGCTTTCTTCTATAAAATTTTGCCAGTGGTTTGTTCAGTTAGGCCGTAGATGCTTTTTGGACTATCATTGAGGGCTATTGGAGTAGTACAGGGCATGATAGGAGCTTAATTTACATTCTACAATGCTTTGTTTGATTACTGGTCTGTTAGGCCTTGTATGTAGTCAAGTTGCAGTGTGCTTTGCATAGGATGTGGCAGTGCTGTTAGCCAAATGTTGTTCGCTTTCAAATCCACATTTCTGTCCCTTTTCTCTTTCTAACTCTCCATATCTGTCTTTAGTCTTCTTCCATTTGTTTTATTTTTCTTTGCACAAGGAATTGGCCTTTTTCGGAGGTTGGTTCAGAAGCAATTCCGAGCCATCCAATCTTGGCCGTGGTCTAGGGCACACTTCACACCACTAGCCGGATCGTAGACCAAGAATACCACTTGTTAAGAAACAACTTCAATAATTATAACAATAGCAGTAGCAATCCAATAATACGAAATTAACAATACCCAATGATATCAATAAATCAGATCCAATTGCTAGCAAATCCAATATGCAAATATCAAATCCAAATTCAAATCAATGCAAATCCCTTAGCCACTTAGAGAGGGCAAAGTCTCATATGTGCAGCAGACGCGATTAAGAATCGAATATGAAAGATGATCTCAACTACCACCTAACTCTTCCTATTTATAGACTAAATCAATCATTACCCTAACCCTAATGCTCAAGGGCCAACTATCTAAACCTAGGGCCCGAGCTAAATAAAAATAAAGATAGCTGATGTGGCTATATTGGAGCCATTACATTGTGCCATAAACTCTTTTAAAGATAGTTCAATGGCATCCCTTGTTAGCAAGCATATCTGCTGCCTTGTTACCTTCTCTTATGTGTGAATGAATGAGACTTCTTTTAATGCCCTTCATAGGGCTCTTGGTTCATTGATGATGCGTTTAGCTTGTATGATAGTTTGTGAATCTCCTATGCGTTTTTCTTGGTTATTTATTTAGGCACGTTAAACACAAAGGCTTTCACGGATTTCCCACATTTGTTCCTTGATTCTGCCAAAATTTGTTATACTTGACTTGTGCTTTGATTGCCCCTCTCGATGGTAGCCTCCACTGCACGTGCCCTTTGTTTTTCCTGAAGAAACACACGCTTATACTGAGAGGGGGGGTGAACAGTATAAGATAAAACTTTTCTTTCCAATCAATAACTGCAATGATATGAATGCAATAATAAATTAATGCACAAAATCCACACACATAAGAGACAAGAGTTTTACGTGGAAACACCCTCTCAGGAGAAAACCACGACAAAATATTGCTTATATTTTCTTCAACAAAATTCGTGGGCACCAACCCACAGGAGACACCAATCCCCTTATACAAGTTCGTGATTACCAACCCACAGGAGACACCAATCCCCTTTTACAAGTTTGTGGGCACCAACCCACAGGAGACACCAATCCCCTTGAGGCACCAACCTCACTCAGTTCTGCTCCAAAACTGATCACAAACACTGCTCAAATATGCTCCCAAATTTGATTACAAACACTGCTCAAATCTGCTCCTAAATCTGATCACAAACACTGCTCAAATCTGCTCCGAAATCTTTATGAAGTCATTGCTTCTTGTCCTTGCCAGCTATATCTTCAATAGTGCAGTTGTTTTGATGTGTGTGCTAGTAATATCTTCAATCTTTGCATAACTCTACCACCTTCTATATTCCATCTTTATAAATAATCCACTTCACTTTGACATTGAATAATCCACTTCACTTTGACATTGAGGTGATTTCAAAGACCTTTATAAATAGTTCCTCCTTTAAATACTTCTAAGGTAATTAAATCAACTTATACCTTTCACTAAAGTTGACTCACATACCTCTTATCCTTGCACGTATTCTGTTTCTGCTCCAATACTTTAATTATTAATGGTAGTACAAAAGTTGACTCACATACCTCTTATCATTGCACGCACTCTAACACTTTAATCATTTAAAATTTGTTGAGCAAAACTTTAGCAGGCCGCCGAAGGGATTTGAACCTCTGACCTTCAACATCATAGCGCCCTAATGCTGGCTTGTGACTGACTGGGCTAACCCAGCGGTTGAGACTAAAGATCAAAATAATGTATTCGTACCTTTCATTGCCTATCGTTTCTGATGTAGCGCGTGGTTTAGATAACTCTACTATCGGCTCGACTTGGTCCTTTCACACCGCCATCGTTGGGAATATTATTACGCTCTGCATATTGCTCGTTGCGTGCTGTCTAAGTCAGCTTGGCTCTGATTCGGTAGATGCTTTAATTTGACCAAGAGTTTTTGCCTTGAGAGGTTTCTTTGACCGCAAGATTCTCTTCTTACAAGACCCCTATCATGATCCATGTGAGGTTTTATAGGTCGTCTCAGCTCTTCATTCTTGCGCTCGCTCTTACAACCACCCTTCTGCCACTTTCAAGTATTTGTAGCTCTCCCTCAGAGATTTTCCTTCACGTCGCCGCTGCCTCCGTGTAATTCCTGCTATGCAACTCTTTCGATCGCCGATTCCAAGTACAAAAACTCCCCTTGCCTCTGCGTTTTCAGATTTAAACTAGGTCTGCTTTGTTGGCGCCTCCAAAAACCTTTGTTTGTCTAACAATCATATGCTTGGTATTGGCTGGAAAACGACGTTGTTGCTCGGTGATGAATTTGGTCGTATGCGAGTCAAATACAAATATCGCCTGTGCTCTTCCTAGAAGTTGTGTTCCTATGCCTTGCTATTTCGCTGCTCGGAGGATCCAACTAATTTCGTTCGCTCCTCGAACGTCTTACAACACAGCACATGATACTGCCAACACCTCCAAGCTTTTGTCTGCCCTCGAATGTTTGCCAACACCTCCAAAACCAATCAAATCGCTCCACTCTTTGTTCTGCCGCGCCGCCGCTTCTTCGCTCATCGAAATCGAGGATCTTCAATCGAAAGCTTGATTTGAAATGAACTCCAACCCTTGTATTTATATGCAACCAACATAATTATCCTGAGGTCGGCCCACTCAACTTTATATTTTAAAATCACTTCTATAATATAATATTTGAATAATTAAACTTTTTATTCAAACTATATTTAAATATTTCAAACCTATATTACTTTAATATTTAAATATTTAATTTAAATATTAAAGTATACCCGTATAATTAAATCATCCTTGTATAATTAAATCATCCTTGGGGATATATTTGCTTTGAATAAGTTGCCCAAACATGCCACCACTTGCCAACAACCAAATCGGCCTTTGACATCAATGACAACTCAATAATTCTAACATTTCCTCTTGGTAATCCCTTTAGCTGGAATGTGCTTGGTCTAAGTCATGAATTATTTGCTTCCCTCTCTTAACTTTGCATATATTTTCCATTGCTACCTCTTCTTTTATCAGCATTCACTTTAGGGATATGTCCTTGTCTTAGAAGGCTTTCTGATTTCTCTCCTTTAATATTCTCAAACGACCACTTGTTTGTAGAACTTCCAATCTCTAGCTGATGTGTCTCAAGAGACCTATTGAAGGAGCAAGTCCTTCAACCCCCTAGTTGAAACTGTTATATACCCGACACTTGTAATACATTGGGGTATATGTTATTGTAATAAGGTGGACCATGTATTTAGTTAGAAATGGGCCACGTGTTAAGTTAGGAGAGTGTGTTGTCATAGAATTAATTATGAATGTAACCATCGGTATTATGAATGTAACTATCATAAATTAGGTAAGTCAAGAATATTGTCATAGAATACTATCATAGCAGGATGTCATAGAATATTGTCATAAGATGTCAGGAAATATTCTTGTAAATGTTATAAAATGAGAAGGATGTAACTCTCATGGGTTAGAGAAGAATTTGCATATTTTGTAAGGAGGTTGCCCCCTCGAAGAGGCCTATGATAGTAACATTTCTCATTCTGAATTCCTGCAATTATTGTTCTTATGTTTCATGCATGTATGTTTTTGTTATCGAAATGAATGTTGCTTTCATTAATATTCTATGAATCATGGTTATATTATCCTTGGCATTGAATTTCTTATCTCAGTTCAGCTCTGCGCTAAGGATTTGAGGTGAAATATTGGCACGAGCAGAAGAGGTGCATTGCAAGTGGTATCAGAGCCCTTTTGGGGCTTGGTAAGCTTCTACTGTGAGCAATTTTTTTTCTGTTTATCCTAGGTCTGTAGGTTAGAAATAATGTTCTGACCATTTTAAAATAATATGGAGGAGTTGTTATTGGCTAAGCTAGATTGCCCGTAAAGCGTCTAGTGAAGTGAGGGGCGATCAGGCTCCAATACCCAGGCCTCAGACAACACCCGTACATGGATTTGAGCTCCCACGTATCTTTGGGTATATCGGGAGACCCCTATAGGAACCCCTAGCCAAACCTTCATATATAGGAAACTAGTCGACCATGTAAAATCCATAGTGCACCGAGCACAACACTCGGTAAGATTACCCTCCCGTACTGTCAAAGAGGCGGGTAGTGCGCTCAAGGGTATGTGTGGAATCCTCCTTGGGTAGTGGCCTAAAATATTGGTCCAAGCACTATCATTCATCATTGCGGTATAATAGAGGGCTATGGAGATTACACAAACCCTAACCTAGAATCCATCCCTTCCCTGCTCACCATATCAGTAGTAGAGCTTACGAGATAGAAAAAGTGAAATTCAAAGAGTTTGGAAGCAGATACGCAACCTGAAAACCCTTGAAAAAAAAGTATAGATTATCCAAAAATATCATTTTGGGATATAGCTCATTGCGATCCTCTCACTGAGTTGATCATTTTGATATATAGCACCCAAACACTTTTTCGGACCCTTACTAAAAATAGTAGTCTAGGTTGCCAAAAATTATCATTTTGGGATATAGCCCATTACGATCATCTCATTGAGCTGATCGTATTGGTATATAGCACCCATACACTTTTTTGGGACCCTTACTAAAAATAGTAACTACTAAAAATAACATTTCTATTTTTAGTAAATGCCCTCAGAGACCCATTATCAAGCAATGGAGGCTAGAATGAACAAGATGGAGGAGCAATTTTCCAAATTGGATGCCATCATGGATCTCAAGGATCAACTATCTTCTCTTGTCACCATGCTAGCAGATTGCCAACATAAGCAGGATCAGATGAGTCAGGACATTGAGGTGCTCAAGATTAGAAATCCAAATTTTAATGGGTCTACTGAGAACAATCCAAATGCTCAAAGGGGAAAAACTATTGACCACCTTGATTATTCTAGAGTCTTTAATGAAGAGAACACTCAATGATAATCAAGCAATAGAGGCATGACTCCATGACTCCCTAAAATAGATTTTCCAAGGTTTGATGGAACAGAGCCACAGAGTTGGTTGATTAAGGCTGAGCAATGGTATGAGCTACATGAAACTCCCTTTGACCAAAGGATTTTTATAGCTGCATTTCATTTTGACTTGGAAGCATTGCATTGGTACCAATGGTTGAGAAAACAACTTCCCAATATTGGTTGGACATAGTTCAAGAGAGAACTCCTTAGTCGGTTTGGGCCATCTGAGTTTGAAGACTTTACTGGAGCACTCACTAAGTTGAGACAAACAAGCATTGTGCTCGAGTATATCATTGCTTTTGAGAAGTTGGCCAATAGAATTGAAGCCCTTCTTGATGAATTTTTCAAGAGTTGTTTTATTAGTGGCCTTAAGGAAGAGATAAGGATTGAGGTGCAAATGCTTAAACCAACCACTTATATGATGGCCATAGGGCTAGCCAAACTTGTAGAGAACAAATGGAATGCTCAAAGGAAGGCTTCTAGACCCCCTACATTTCAAAATAGAACTTTTGCATCCACCAATAACAATGCTCCAAAAGCTCCAGTGGTTAAGAGGTTAACACTAGAGGAGATGGCCAATCATAGAGCCAAGGGACTCTGCTATAATTATGATGAAAAATGGGCCATGGGACACAAATGCAAAACCCAACACCTCTACCTCTTGGATATGAGCAATCCTTCAGATTCTTCTATAGACATAGGGGAAGACTTTGTGGATTCAATGGAAGAACACCTAGATTCAATGGATGTAGAACCTCCAATTAATAGTCAGGAAGAAGAAATTCCCATTATTTCTTTGAATGCCATCATTGGAATATCCACCCCATAGTGTATGATAGTCCAAGGATTTCTCAAAGGGCATAAGGTTTTGATCCTATTGGACTCTGGTAGCATTGATAATTTTATTGATCCAACTATGGAAAAATGGGCAGATTGCTTCATTTATGGTCATGAATGAGTCCAAGTGAAAATTGCCAATGGGGACATCATGACTTGTATTAGGAAGTGTCAAAATGCTCACCTATCCATTGGTGACTATCACTGTCAGATTGATCTCTATGCAGTCCCATTGGGTGGAGTCGATATGGTATTGGGGTGCCCCTAGTTATGAACATTGGGAATAATGTCCTAGAATTTTTTAGAACTTTGGATGTAGTTCACTATCAACAATAGAACCCATACCATTCAAGGTGTGAAAATTAGCAATCCCAAGCTTGTAACATCCCACTAGATGCAATGACTAATTAAGAAGGGCCATCAACTAGTTATGGGAAGATTTTTTCAGATGCAGTTGTGTGTTATTCAGGATGAGTAGGTGTCCTCAAAATTGTCAATGGTCCTAATTAAGAATCAATAGGTCTTCCTTGAACCCAAATAACTACCGCCCAATCGATAGGAAGATCATAGAATCAATTTAATTCCTGGGAGTCAACCTCCAAACATTCGACCATATAGGTACCCCTATCACCAAAAGAATGAGATTGAGCAATTGGTAAAGGAATTATTGGATGCAAGATTCATCCATCCAAGCACAAGCCCATTTTTAGCTCTAGTCTTATTGGTCAAGAAGAAGGATGGGTCATGGTGAATGTGTGTAGACTTTCGTGAACTCAATCATATCACCATCAAGGATAAGTTTCCCATTCTAGTGATTGATGACTTGTTGGATGAGTTGCATGGTGCTCAGTATTTCACCAAGTTGGACCTCAGATCAGGCTATCACCAAATTCGGGTTCATCAGGATGATATTCCTAAAACAACTTTCAGGACCCATGAGGGGCATTATGAGTTCTTGGTCATGCCTTTTGGCCTCACCAATGCACCATCAACTTTCCAAGGCTTGATGAATCGGGTTTTAAAACCCTACCTCCAAAAATTTGCATTGGTCTTTTTTGATGACATACTGATCTACAACAAAACATGGGAAGAGCACCTACAACATGTCGATCAGGTTTTGAAGCTCCTACAACAGAACCAGTTGTATGTCAAGCAATCTAAATGCACCTTTGGGGCAACTAAAGTAGAATATTTGGGGCATGTCATGGCTAGAGATGGTGTCCGAGTAGATCCAAGTAAAATTGAGGCAATGAAGGAGTGGCCCAAGCCCAAAATATTGAAGAGCCTTCGAGGATTTCTTGGCCTTACTAGATATTATCAAAAGTTTGTCAAGGACTATGGGAAGATAGCAACTCCTTTAACAGCTATGCTTAAGAAGGATGCATTCACATGGAACAATGCAACTGAGCAAGCTTTTCTGACTTTGAAGGATGCCATGTGTCGTACACCAGTCCTAGCTATACCAGATTTTTCCAAAATATTTATCATTGAAAGTGATGCCTTAGGAGTTGGATTGGGGGCAATACTTATGCAAGAAGGTCGACCACTTGCTTTCATAAGCAAGGCCCTCTCAAGGTGAAACCTTGCCAAATCAACTTATGAGAAGGAGATGATGGCCATCGTCTTCATCATCCTCCATTGGCAACCATACTTATTGGGGTGACACTTCATCATCAAGACCGATCATCATAGCCTTAAGTATCTCTTGGAGTAGATAATTTCTTCCCTTGAGCAGCAAAAATGGGTCACTAAGCTCTTGGGATATGACTACGAGATAGTCTATCACAAAGGGAAGGAAAATATCATTGTTGATGCTCTTTCTAGGTTGCCTGAAACACAGGATATCCTATATGCAGTGTCCATCATTAAGGTTGATTGGTTAGATACACTTAAGTTCGAATGGCAGGTAGACCCCACACTTGCAAAGATTATTCAAGATTTATAGACAATAGCAAGGGACCATCCCAATTATTCTTGGAAATAAGGGGAGCTATGCTATAAGCATCGGATTGTTGTTCCACCTTCCTCCAAACTTAAATCTCAGATTCTCCAAGAGCTCCATTCCTCTCTGATAGGGGGACACATAGGTTTCTTACGAACCTATGAATGGGTAAAGCATAGTTTCTATTGGCCAAGGTTGAAATCAGATATCAAGCAGTTTGTGGATAGTTGTGACACTTGTCAAAGCCAAAAGGGGAAATAGTTAGTACACCAGGATTACTTCAACCTTTACCCATTCTAGAGTCCCCATGGATAGATATCTCCATGGACTTCATTGAAGGCCTTCCTCTCTCAGGAGGTAAATCAGTCATAATGGTAATCATGGATCGATTGACCAAATATGCTCATTTTTTATCCCTCAATCATCCCTATACTTCCAAGATAATAGCACAAATTTTCATGGATCAGATATTTCGACTCCATGGGAGCCCACATTTCATCGTTAGTGACCATGATAAGATATTCACTAGTAAATTTTGGGAGGAGCTACATCGCATTCAAGGGACTCAGTTGAAAAGAAGCACATCATATCACCCCTAGACAGATGGCCAGATAGAGGTGGTGAATAAATGTCTTGAGACCTATCTCTGTTGTTTTGTTTTAGATAATCAATCCAAGTGGAGTCAATGGCTTCCCTTAGTTGAATGGTGGTATAATACCACTTTTCACACTACCACAAGGATGACACCATATGAAGTTGTGTATGGTCAACCACCCCCAACACTCACCTCTTACTTGCCAGGCAGTTCAAAGGTAGATGTAGTGGACACAATCTTTAGTCACAGGTAGGAAGTCTTAGCAGCTCTTAAGCAGAATTTGACCACCACCTAGAATCGCATGAAACAACAAGCAGACAAACACAAAACTGAGAGGGAGTTTGCAGAAGGTGACATGGTTTTCCTTCATCTTCAACCTTATAAACAATTGTCCCTCAAACAAAAGGGTTGACATAAGATGGCACCCAAGTTTTATGGGCCCTACAAGATACTACATCGGATAGGGGAGGTTGCTTACAAGTTGGAACTACCAACCACATCCAAGATTCACCCAATTTTCCATGTATCTTGCTTGAAGAAGGTGGTAGGCACACATACTCAAGTACAAACTATCCTTCCTGAATTGGATGAAGAGGGATCCATTCTTTTGTAGCTTGCAACCATTTTGGATTGCAACCGACATCTCCGCTCATGGGATATCATTGAGGTGTTGGTGTAGTGGCAAGGGTTACCACTAGAAGATGCCACATGGGAGCCATTGCAGGACTTTCAGCAGTAGTTTCCCACCTTTCAGCTTTGAGGACAAAGCTTCTTTAAGGGGGGTGGCATGTTACATACCTGACACTTGTAATACATTGGGGTATATGTTATTGTAATAAGGTGGACCATGTATTTAGTTAGAAATGGGCCACATGTTAAGTTAGGAGAGTGTGTTGTCATAGAATCTTGTTTTGTCATAGAATCTCTTTGTTGTCATAGAATTGTTGGTTACGAATCTGCCACTAGGAAAGGTTTTAGGTCTTTGCGCCCTAGATTCGCCCAGCAGATTGAAAGGCCGGAAGGAAGGGATGCCTTCCGTGCCAATCTCCGGAGAAGGCCGGCTTCCTATGGTTTTTAATTTAGTTTAGGGTGCTGAAAGAGATTTAAAAGTGCAGAAAGAGATGTAAATGTGATGTACTTCGGGTGAAGGAGATAAGCAGCACAGTTACTAACCAGACACTTTTACCAACAACAATCAAAACAATGTATACCTAGAAACATTAGCACTTTCCTACCCTATGTATCCTTTCTATCTTATTCCAAATACACTTAATTGCCAATGCTGAGATCCAGATATGCAGAATGACAGCAATCAGAAAAATAAGCAACATGAAGCAGAAATACTAAAGAAAGGCAGCATACAAGATAGACGCAACTAATGAGCCAAGTATACTTTTGGATTAAGAGCAGATGTACAACTTAGAGAAGTTTCTTAGCAAGATATCCCCTTTTTCCCCCTTTTTACAATGAGACGCACTTGCTATTTATAGCATTTTTCCCTCCCAATTACAATGAGAAGCGCAGATCCCCAAACCTGCCAAAAGCTGCAAAAAGGGGAGAGATTTGATCTTGGTCGGCCATCCCTGTACTTGCAGCATGCTCTCACTTGATCTTGTACAACTTCTGACAGTCTTGGTCGCTGAAAAAGGGACTATTGTCTAGCTTTGGTAGATGGGGTACAATTATCTTTCAATGCCCAACTACTCTTCCTTAAAGTCCAACTGGCGCGAACTCCAAAATCTGACCTGGAGAAGAGGGGAAAATCATCCCAAACACTCTCTTTGACTGCAGCCGAAAATCGCTGAAATGGGAAGATGCGCCCAGAATCGCTAAAGAGCGACGGCGATCTTGGGAATGATAACCCAAGGCAATCCTTGGCTTGAGCTCGAAAGCGCTCACAAAATGAGCGATTTCGGGCTTTTCTGCTTGGCGACGGCGATTTCGAGCTCGGGGAAACTTCTTTGCTGGATGTCGCTGGGAGAGCTGAGCGATTTCGGGTCTGGAGGGGTAGCGACAACGATCTCGGGCTCAAACTCTTAGCAGCCTCGCAAGCTCAAAAGCGCTGGAAACTCTTGCGCGCTGGGGAGCTTTTCCCTCCGCGACGGCGATCTCGAGCCTGCCTACTCCTTTCTGATGCCCCTTTTCGCTCAAAACGTGCTATAGCGACGGGCGGATGGTGCGCGCGGTAGCGACTTCGGGTTCAAAGGACTTAGGCAAATCTGCCACTTTGAAACATGACCCTTAGTCACTCAAAAACCTGCCTGCGCCAGAAATCGCGCAACAACAACAACGATCTCGGGAAAGGGCTAACACTTGGTAAAATTTTGCAATTTTTTATGCCAATGCTGGCATCGGATCTGATGGAAGCTGGGGACTGAAAACAGAACACTTGCAGAAGCACCAAGGAAGATCATCATAACATATGAGGAAAGAACGGGGAAGAAGGAGAGTGGCAACAACCTGATAAAATTTATGCCCCTATCAAAAATGTGGCAACATTCTGGCGGCTCGCGGGGTATCGAGCTCGCCTCGATGCAAGAATCCATGCATTTATCCCTTGGGCCCGGAGTCACCCCCGGACTCTGTTTCCTTTTCCTGTAGGCCCTGGTCCTGCTGCTCTGTATCCTGTTGCTCTTCCTTCGAAGGACTTTCCTCCTCGGATTGATTTTTGTTCTTTTCTCCTTGAGACCCTTCTGTTGATGGCTCTTCTCCTTCCTCTGGATCTTCGTCTGGAGTGAACTCCCCGGAGGCAAGGCGAGCCTTAATGCGCTCATATGTCTCTTGCACCTGAGCCCATGCATTTTCAGAGAAGGGCTCCATACTGCGGATATCGCTAGTTAGGTGCTTGAAGGTCTCCACCTGAACTATACCCATCTGCTCGGCCCTCTGGCCCAAATCCAGCAAACAAGAACGAATCATACAGAATTTTGAAGTGAGCTCCATCACTTGCTCTTGCTGGATAGGATCCTCCCATGCATCAATCTCAGAAGTGTCATCAGCGAAGGCATCCCACAACTGGCGCAGAGCTTCTTTTGGCAAGCACTCGCCTTCGCTATCAGTGAAGCTTGGGAATCCATGTGCGGAGAGAGTCAGGAAAGGGGACGAGCATATGTCCTTTTCTTGGTCCAATAGGTCCAGCAATGCCCTGGCTCTCTGAATCTTCTGAAATCTTTCAAAGAAGGTGTGCAAGGTGGCCCTTGCGGCTGCCCAATCAAAGGCAACGGAATCTGTAGCAGGAACTTGGAGGTTCTGGCGCTCAAGGTTTCCTGCCCTGACTGCCAGATCGAGCCAGCGATCTGCCTCACGCTCTGCCTCCTCCAACACAGGCTTACCCTGTGCGGATGCCTCTTGAATCTGGGTGAGAAATGCAAACACCCTGAGGGCTTTAGAAGCCCGCGGCCTGAAATTTTTCAACAACCTGGCTCGGATCCTTTTGACATTGTCTTTGGAGAACGTCTCCACAATCTTTTCTTCTAGCTCCTGCTTTGTCTGCTGAAGCTGATCTTGAAGCTCTTTGATTTGACGTTCGACAACTTCTTTCTGATCCGATGCCTCCTTCTGAAGGCTCGCCAGCTGCTCTCTTAGTTGCAGGCGCTCCTTTTCAGAACTCTCGAACTGAGCCTGCGTCTTGGCCATGCCCTCTTCTAGCTTCATCTTCTCGTTTTCCATCTCATAATAACGCTCTTGCAACTGGAAATATTTCAGGCGTAGTGTATCAGTCCCATCATGGACAGCTAGTGCCTCATTCTCGAAACTGACCTCATCCAGATTTTTGGCCGTGCTCTTATACTCATAATCTCCAGGAAGCATGTCCTTTACGGGCTTCTTCACTCTTGGAATCTTCTTCTCCTTATACAGGAGCATGCTCTCTGAGTCAAACCTGATGCGCTTCTCGACCGTGGCGATCTCTTCGCCTCTTCGCTTTATTGTATTCTGCATCCATTTGCCTGAGGAGCGCTTTGGCCGAGATGTAGCGGGCTGATTAGGCCGCGATATGAGGGATTGACTCTCCATTATCTGGATCAGACTTGTGTCTCCAAAAAGAGACCTGGCCAGGGGCAGACCTTGTTGTGACACCTCCCCTTTCATGAACAGGCGTGGAGAACCTGCGGAAGGGTGCTCCTCTTCTTTGTGGGGTGACTCGGTCTGGGCGGGAGCGACAGATGAGTCCTCGGGATGTTCGGATGAAATGTGGGGGGAGGGAGGCGAGCCCGAAACGGTGGCGTCCAACTGAGTCTTGGTCAGGGCTTGAAGGGTATCGGGCCTTGCAGAGGATAGGCCACGATGGGACTGCTCGGGTATGACTGGTGAAACCTCCTTTTGACCGGCGTGGGGCTCAGTGAGAGAGGGAGCGGCTGGTGCGCTGGGGGCTAATGGAATATTGGCGGGGATGGATGAGGCAGCAGGGGTTAAGGATGCCACGAACATTGACTCGGCAGTATGTGAGGGGGCAGAAAACGTACCTGCGGGCTCCGCCCGAGCCGGCGAGTCGAAGACGTGGTCTATCCACTGGTCGCCCGCAAATGTAGATATATCGTCCTTCTCCGTAGCAGTCTCTAAGACCTTGCTCTTCTTGGGCGGCGGAGTGGTATCCGGCTGTGGTGCTACCTCCTTCTCAGGCGCAGGCCCTTGCTCTTTAGGCCTCTCTGACCTCTTCCTCTTAAGAGGGGCGAGCTCCTCCTCTTGGGTGATAGGTGTTAAACTAATAGAACTCTTTGGGGCTTTAGGGGGCTTCACGGTCACCTTGACAGCCTTTTTCTTTCGAAGCACGGGGGACACTTCTGCCGAGGAAGTCTGCTTTGCTTGGGTCACGTGCGTGGGTACTTCTCCTTTGGATGACGCGGCCTTAGCATGTTGCTTCTCGGCCGGCTGCTGCATTCTGGGCTCCTCAATCCTCTCTTCCCGCGACTGCTGACTGGAGCCCTCACCACTCGCTTGCAACTGCTTAGGTGGGACCTGCCCCTTTTGTAGGCGAGGGCCTGGGGGCACGATATGACGAAACACTACTGGCCGCCACGTGGCGTGATGTTTGTCATAGAGGTCGGAAAACGTGTCGTCGTCTTTTATGTCCTTCACAGATTTGTCTTTTCCGGTCCTGACACGCATTTTCCACCACTCTTCTATTTTGTCCAATCTCCAACCCCTCTTTTGCAGTCTTGCCTCTAATCTCTTGTATACATCTGTATTCGGCCTGTGTCCTATATTTCGGCCAGGGTCAAACTCGACCTCTACGCAGTAGAAGTCATGCCAAGGCGGGAAGGACTGCATGTCCTCGATATACCACTCCAGATCTTCGTCTTGGTTATTACGCTCCTCCAGAATCCCCAATTGAGGACAGACGTGAAACTCCTGGCGAGATGTAAAGTCTTTTATGATGTCCAAGGGGTCGTATTTCCACTTTTGCGGTAGCTCCACCAAGCCGAAACTTGAGAGCGTGGCATGCAAGTATTGATGTTGTCCATTGGTGTCAACTTCGATCCCGGCCCAGGTGATGGGGTATTCAAACAGGTGGCCTTTTCTCCTTCCCTGACCATATTTTGCGTCTGTATAGTCCATCTGCCGAGACGCCTCTAGGCCGAACTGATATTCTGATGCATAATAGGGCAGTAAGAAAGGTTTGCCCGTGAAGCCGAAAACCCTTATCACAAGTCCTTGCGTTAGGCGAAAAGTGTCGCCGTAATTCTGATCACTGAATTGGTCCCTCAATGTTTGCGGGACGCGCGGGCATGAACCGTGAAGGAGGGCGAGAGCTGGGCCCAAGAAGGATATATTGAATTGGTAGTACGATTCCTCCTTCCATAGAACCCTGGTCCACTCATAGACCGGTAGCCGTGCGCCTTTGTCATCTTCGCGCTGTACGGGGAGCGACCGCAGGTGGCGAGTGTGCATATGAAATAAAAATAACCAGGCCAAAGCCGAGCAGTACCTGAAACCATCTCGCGCGCCGGTCTTATACTCTCGCAGCTGCTGGTGCATCCCCCGGGTGACGCAATCCGCCCAATTGAAGAAAACCGGCTTGGTCTTATCTGTCATCTCCTTTGGGTCATAGAACTCTCCCCTTAGAATACACTCGGCGAGGGAAATCTGGTATGGGAGGACTGTCGCGTCCGAGCCGAGACCTAAGACCCAAGCCAACATAGTATATATGCTAGTGCTCTTGAATTCGCTCAAAGGCCTTCCTTGTTTTGACCATTGCCGCGGCGGAATAGGCTCATGAAGCTGAGAGCTCATAAAGTCCCGCATCCTCTGGTTATCTGAATACCTATCCGTCTGTTCTCCCAAGTTGACGCCTTTGACAATATAGTCTTCCTTATTCAACTGTATGCCCGGCGCGAAGGCCGTTTCAACGGTGTCAGAGTAGAGTGAAAACAAGACATTGCCCTGGTGGTCACATACTTGCCTTGTGTTCGACCTGTAGTATTCGGCAATCGCCGCTATTAGCTCAGGGCAGTGATGTACCTCCGGGTATAAGAACCAGTAGAGATTAGACGAGTACGCCGCAGCATAAGGATTTGAAGGGGAAAACTTATTCCGCCATTTGTCAATTGTCTGCCTTATCTGGCTGGTACTCTGGGAGTAAATCCCATCTCTGAGCTTGACCCAACTATCAGAGGGCGGAGGAGGAATCGGCTTCGGCTTCGCGACTCGGGGCTTCTTTTCTTCTCCTGCCTCGGCCGACCTAGCTTTCCCTTTGTCTTTCTGCTCCTTCTTCTGCCCACTTGCAGGCGTGCCCGACGCCGCTGGCGCCTGCCGCAACTTTCTGCTGTCCTTCCTTCTTTCCCATGGCGCTAGTATAATACAGTCCAGAGTGCGCTGGAATTCAACTGACCAAGTGCCCTCGCGAGAGCGCTATTTTATAATGGAGAGTTCGAGGGAGAAACTTCAATAGGTGGCGCAGCCGAGTACTTTAAATTCAATGCGAGGAGCGCGGGGTTGGTAGGAGTTGATATTGAGCTAGGGTGGCCATGCACACGATCTCCCTTGGGAGTGTAAACATTTAAACCTTTGCCTCCTTAGAATGCCCACCTTTTAATAAGTACTTATGGAACACGTGCAAATCGTTCCCTTTTGGCACGCTTTTCTATGCCGCTAGCTCGAAAAACGGGGCCCACTTTATAATTTCATGCTTTCCTCTATATCGCTCAAAATCCGAGCGATTTCGGGTTTGGGCCCTCATAGCGAGCGAAGGAGGGACTTTATCCATTCAAAGCAAATGTTTGACCTTTTCCCTTACCCGTTGTCGCTGTCTTGACGTGTGCGCTTTGGGGAAAGTAGTGCTTGGCGAGCGAAAGCGAGCAACCCACACTTGGGGAAATTCTAGACCCTTTTCTATTCTTGGCGACGCCTGTCTTGAACTCCCGCCGTCGCTAAAAAGTAGAAGCGACTTCGAGCTTATTCGAAAACTTGGGCGCTTTGGAGACTTTTATGTCTAAAACGCTCGGGCGCTTTTCCTTGATATCGCTCGAAACTCTCGAGCGCGCCCGAGATCGCTCCAAAGTTGAGCGACTTCGAGCTTCTTTCTTAAAAGCGAGCGCAGACGGGATTTTGCATATAGCTCCTTTTAATTCACCCGTTCCCGCCGTCGCCGAAACTTTGTAGCGCTCTCGAGGGTTTACACACTTAGCGAGCGAAAGCGAGACCGCCCACACTTAGCAGATTTTCGGGCCTCTTTTACTCGTCCCCCTCTGCGCTCTGAATCGCCCAAATATCGACAGCGCTTCCGGGATCGCTTAAAATCTGAGCGATCTCGGGCCTTTTCACTTGGCAAACTCTCTTTTGTTTCTCCCTAATTCGGCCGTAGCTTGGAAGGGATTCCCGTTTTCGCCCAAAAGGCGAAGCGACTTCAGGGCTTTGGCACCTTAGCGAGCGAAGGCAGGCAGGCAGATTTTTGCTTCTCTTCTCGGCTATCCCCATATCTTCCTTTTGCGAAGGAGACTGCTTCTGCATCTTAACACCAAAAGCTTGCGGACCCACAGGTCCGGCGAACTACTTGGCTCAACAGCCTAAAAACAAAAACAACTTAAAAGCATATTTACAGACAGATACAAAGGAAAAGCATAAAGGAAAATATGTACAAGGGGGAAACTTCAACTGAGAGTTTTAGTGGCGATAGGCTTTCAGATGAAAGCCATTGACGAGAATGGGGAGGATATGACCCTCCATGTCCCTCGGGACGAAAGCATTGAATTGATTGACTGCGGCGATCTGAAAGGGGCCTTCCCAGAAGGCGTCAAATTTATCATGATTGCCCGGTTTTGCCTTTAATGCATCCCATTTGAGCACTAGGTCACCAATTTTGAAAATTCGGGCTGTGGTCCCTTTAGAGAACCAATTTCGTGTAGTGTTAGCGTGCTTCATGAAAGCTTCGTGAGCTTTCTCCCTCTGCTCCTCAAGCTGCAATAACTGAGCTAATCTGGCATCAAGGGGATCCAGGTTGTCCTTTTCATCATCAAGCAACCAGAGTGCAGGCATCTCAATGTGGGTAGGCAAAACCGCCTCTTTCCCATAGACTAACGCATATGGCGATGTTCTAATGGATTTCTTTATGGATATGCGATCTGCCCACAGAGCTCGATCCAGGTGCAAGTGCCATGACCTCTTATTCCTCTCAAGAGTCTTCCTTATAATATTCATCAGTTTTTTATTTGTAGACTCTGCGAGGCCATTTCCCTGTGGGTAATAATTGGAGGAAGCTTTATGATAAATGCTATATTTGCAAGTGAATTCTGTCAGTATAGCCCCTTTAAACCCTGGACCATTGTCCGTCACAATCGCCTCCGGAATCCCGAAGCGAGTTATCAAACTTTCCAGGAAGGCGACGACTGTCTCTTGATCGGCATGTTTTGTGGGTATAGCCTCGGCCCAGCGAGTGAAGTAATCTGTGGCAGTCAAAATGAATTTGTGCCCTGCTGAGGATTCTGGGGAGATTTTGCCCACGAAGTCCAATCCCCACTGCTGGAAAGGGAACTCCACCTGTATGGGTTGTAAGGGCATTGGAGCATTTTTGTTCCGGCCGGCAAACCTTTGACACTTTTCGCACTTCTGGCAAGCCTTCTGGGTGTCCGCGAAGATGGTGGGCCAATAGTAGCCTGCTTTTATTATCTTTAAGGCCGTAGGCCTTCCCGAAAGATGTCCCCTTGACATTCCGGAATGGAATTCGTCAAGGATTTTCTGTTTTTCAGCTCCCTTGACACAACGCAGAAGGATACCATCAATATTTTTATAAAACAGCCCCTCGGGGCGTAGAACGTACTTTAGAGCATTAAGTCGGAACCTCCTCCTTTGCGAGGCGGTGAGCTGGTCTGGACACTTCCCTGTGTTGAAATACCACATTATTTCATCAGCCCAGTCGCTTTCCTCGGGCAATGAGTTGGCAAGGTTAACCTCCATCACTGGGTCTTCCCATTGACAAGCAGACACTTCGGCGGCGGCGCTTCTAGCTAACTCCTGGCATAGTGCCCGCCCTCGGACAAGTTTGGTGGGTCGAACCTCTATGTCGAATTCTTGGATTTTGGTAATCCACCCTGCTCTCTTGTGGCCTGGTTCACCCTGAATGATGAAACTTCTGACGTCCGGGTGAATCACGAAGACTGTGATCCGGCTTTGAGAGACAAAGTGCTTAAACTTTCTCAAGGATCTCATGACTGCATGCACTTGCCGCTCGATGAAATTATATCTCTCCTCATGTGGCTGTATCACCTGGCTTAAGAAGGCTATTGGACGCTCCTCGCCATCATCTCCTTTTTGGGTTAGGACTGCAGCATAGCTCTCAGGTTCCCCAACCGCATATAGGATAAAATCTTTCGAATAGTCCGGGTTTACTAGCACAGGTGCTTGAGAGATTCTAGTTTTGATTTCTTCGAATGCTTTCTTTCTTTCTTCAGTCCAAAGAAAATCAACATCCTTCTTTAATAGTTCAGCCATAGGTTTGATGACTTGAGCGAAATCAGGAACGAACTTCCTCACAAAGTTGATTTGGCCAAAAAAGGATTGGAGCCCTTTTTTGTTGACTGGAAGAGGAAGCTTCAGAAGGGCTTCCGCTCTATCGGGGTCAATTGATAGTCCCTTTTCAGAAATAACGTGGCCTAACAATTTCCCTTCCTTGACTGCGAAAACAGATTTCTTGGGGTTGATGGATATGCCAAATTCTCGGCATCTCTCGAACACTTGCTCCAGGTGAGAGGTGTGCTCCTCCCGTTTGTGGGAGAACACAGTCATGTCATCTAAATAAATGACAATAATTTTGTTCAGCAGTTCCCGAAAGGCGAGGTCCATGGCCCTCTGAAATGTGGCCCCGACATTAGACAAGCCAAAAGGCATGCGTTGATAAGCAAACGTCCCCCATTTAGTGGTGAACGTTGTCTTGTGTTGATCTTCATCTTTCACCCATACTTGGTTGTAGCCAAAAAATCCGTCTAAGAGGGAAAACCGCTGGGCTCCCGCGACCACATGGAGAATCTGGTCGATCTGCGGGAGCGGGTAGTGATCTTTGAGAGAGGCCTTGTTTAGATTGCGAAAATCAACGCAGAGGCGGATGTCCCCGTTCTTCTTTCTAACCGGGACCAAATTGGCGACCCAGGAGGAATGCTTGATAGGGTATATGATCTTGGCTTCCAGCATTTTCATCAATTCTGCCTTCATCATAGCTTCGATCTTGGGGTTAACTGCTCTCTGCTTCTGCCTGAAAGGCTTAACCCCTTCTTCCAACTCTATGGTGTGTTGGATTATTTCTCTGTCATACCCCTTGAGATCTTGATAACACCAAGCCACAATGTCTGGATATCTCTTACACAAGGCTCGAATCTGTTCCAGCTCTTCTGCGGTGCAGTCTATCCCTACTTTGATTGTCTTTCCTGGTTCCAGTTCCAACTCTCTATACTGCTTGGCGTCGACCTTGATTCTGTGAGATATAGCTCTGTCATTTTGGTCAAACAGGCTCTCAAGGGTTATTAGTCCCTTTGGGACATGATTGTTCTTCAGCTGTATCAACCCCTCATATTGCTCGTCATCAGGGTCTCTACCTTCGATTGAACTTGCTTCGTGTATCATAAAAGTGACGATATCTTCATCACAATCAAACACCTGCCAATGGGTGTCTTTATCAGGCACAGAAGGCCTGTAAATAGTACGAACCGGCTTTGGCTTTTGCATAGTGTCATCAGCCGGGACGTACCTGGCTCCAACAGAAGCCAATATGTCAGCGTGTTTGTTTTTCTCTCTAGAGATAGCTTTGACATTCAAGGAGTCAAATGACTCCATCAGATCCCAGACACGGTTGCGGTAAGCTTTGAGATAATGCTTTTTTGAGGCACATTTGTTGGTGATCTGATTGCACACCAGCTCTGAGTCTCCGAAGATCTGCAGTTGTTTGATCCCGAGCCTTTCCGCTTTCTTCAAACCCAAGCATAGGGCTTCATATTCTGCTGCATTGTTGGTGCAATTCCAGGCCAGTCTGTAGCAATAGTCCTTTTGTATACCAGAGGGAGAGACTAGGAGGACGCCTGCTCCGGCGCCATTCTTGCATCTGGCACCGTCAAAATACAGCTTCCATAACTCATCAGGTGCAGGACCTATGTCTTCTTTCATCGTCTCCTTTGGCTTCTCAGGTTGGGTAACAGAGTAGCAGGCTATGTCGGTCTCAATCATGGCATTGAAATCCAACAAGGAGAATTCGTCTTCTGCTCTCAACTGTTCCATAGTTTCCTCTACCAGGTCCATTTCCTCAAGTTCCTCAGACATTAGATGGATCATTTCTCCCTGCTGTTCTTCTCCGAGTATCTTCCCGACCAGAAAAGTGGAAGGCTTTTCATTGTATATTTTGACTTTTCTTCCTTTGAAAGGGACTTCCATGTGAGAATAATCTAGCGAGAGGTATCCCCCGAGCTTGGCGGTGAACTCCCTTGAGAGGCACATGCCAAAGTAGGGCTCTAAATCAACAACCACAACTTCCTGAATCACTGTTATATCTGGGGCCTTATGTAACTGAATGGGGATGTCCTTGATGACACCCACCGTCTTTACAGGAGTGTCGTCTAGTTGCAGAACACCCTGACTACTCCGGGTGTATTCCATGCCCATTTCTTCACAAACTGCTCTTGGCATGACGGTAGTTGATGCGCCGGAGTCGACCATGCAGTTGTGTACCACATGCCCTTCCATTCGTAAAGACAAATAGAAAGGGGGTGGTCTATTCTTGCCAGTGATTGACGTTGTCAGGGGTTGAGCCAGCACGGGTTGTGACGGCTTTCCCCCTTTCACGGTCTTTAAGGACTCTTGCAATAAGTCCACTTGTCCCGGGAGCTAAAGGGCATCGTACATACTAATCTTTGCTGGAGTCCTCTTGAGCTCATCAACAATATTATATTTGGCAGTGGATGATTCCTCAACCTCCTTTGCTGACTCATATTTAGTACGGTACTGTTGAGTTGCCTCGACCCTTTGTCGTTTTGTCAATGATGGGTACCGAAGCTTTTCTCGGGCCTGCTCCTGTGTTTCGGCAGGCGGCTGGTTTATTGGAGCTTTAGTGAGAGGTACTTTCTCCTTGGCTGATGGCAACATAGGTGTTTTGTTGGGAGCATTTGCGGTCGCACCTGCAGTAGGCTGTGTCCTTTCCCTCCGAGCGTATACCTTCAATGGCTTCATTTGGGCCGGTTCGACCTCAATCGGTCTCTTGCCTTCTTTAGTTAGAAGTGAAACGGGATCCTCCTCGGAAACAACAAAGTTTCGCTCTTCTTCTCGGATCATATTTACTTGATCATCTTCATCCTCCAGGCTGCTACCGGCGAGGGTCTGGACGTAGTGTTGGTGCAACATACAGCTATCCTCTCCATGAGGGTCATTGCAGGTAGAGCACCAGGTTACTTGGTCTGCAGAGCTGAGTCCTGCGTTGGTGGCTGCATTCCTTGCTGGAGGTCTCTGGTTCTGGGCGGCCTGTTCTCTTGTCAGCGCCGGAGGAGGGTATGGCCTCCTGGGAACGAACTCCTGTTGGGCTTGCTTCTTCTTCATCACGGCCATGTCATTAGACAATGTCTGACAGACGGTGGTCAGTGACTCCATCTGCTTCAGGATCTTGGACTGTACATCCACGGTTTGCACTGGTTGGGCTGGTGGGGGTAACGGAGCTAATGGCGGCTGAGATGAAAGCGGAGGAACAGACTGAGCCGGGAGATGCACCTTAGGTGGATAATGAGTGATTGTCGGAGCGGGGTTCCAGGATGGATCGGGATATGAAGAAGATGAGGCGGATGCTGGCGGATACTGCGATTGTGGAAAGTCCGGGTAGATGGGCGGTTGCACCTTGTGCGGGAGCCTACCTATACTTATCATATCTAGTTCCGCTCTTTGAGCTGCTTCATACAAATCCGGGAAAGTGTTCACGCGGGCCAACTTAATGACCAGGCTGATATCTGGGCCAAATGCCCTAACGTAGTAGTGAGCAGCTTGTCCATCAGAAGGACGAAGCTCAGGAGGAACTCTTTTCAATGACCGCGCAAATCTCACATTAAAATCTGAAATTTCCTCCTGCGGGTGCCGCTGGATAGTTTGGAATTGATGTAACAACGAAGATGGGTCTGCGGATTCATTGAATCCCTTACATAGTCGACCAGCGAGTGCAGGCCATCCAGTAATGACACCTTCAGCAGGGACCTGTACCAATGTAATGTCCCCATCCTAGTCAGCTAACAGAGCGTAATATGGACTTGCCTATTCATAAGGTTTCGTGGGCAATGTCGAGTGTTTAGGAACCACTAGGTGTTATGGAGATATTGTTGGACGATCTGCATTCACAGTTGTCAGCTTTCAGGACCGTTTCTGACAGTATTTTCAGAGACTTACTATTTTTAGTAAGTCAGTTAGGGTTGGATTCTTGGGAAACGGAAAGTACGACTGGCATCTTCGACTTAATGGGTATCCGTTTTCGTAAGTTGTTTGGTGGTTGGATGTTGGGAGAGCAATAATTTTAATGCCCGAAGATTTATAATGTTATATTTAAATATAAAAGTTAAATATATTAATGTTGGGCATTAATTTAATCTTAGAAGGGGTCATGTAACCACTTGAATTAAAGGGGATCTTATAAATTTCATATTTCTAATGTTATAAAAGTGGTATGGTCTCCTTGGAAAGTAAAAAGTGAAATATATTACAATTTATGGTAAAAAGAATGCCTTCAAGGTGCAACGTAGCATTTGGAAAGATAAATTATCCCACATTCAAGAAGTGAATGGATCAACCAGCTTTGGGAAAGGATAAAAGTGGCATTGAAGAGTTGATTGTGACATCTTTGGTTATTACATTTCATGTTTGGAGAAAGGAGCTTGCTTGCAACAGAGTTTGCAGGAAGATATCCAGCTTGTTTGTGACGAAAAACCACAAGCAAGGGCAAATTTGGCTTGTTTGGAGACGAAACCCTCCAGCAGGAACATCACTTTTGGGATTGCAAGATATCCTTGGAGTGATTGTGGCATTTCCGTGACGGGGAATGATTTGAGCTTCAAAGTGGCAGTTTGTTGATGAGTTTTGGGGTGCACTTGGTGCCATTTTTAGAGTTACTTCAGATTGCAGATGTTTCCAGTGAGGCCAAACCATTAGAGGCTATTTTGAATTAGATTGCTTGGGTTTTTAAGAATCTTGTATTGCTGATTATTCATAGTTTTTGATCAGCTTATCAGCCGTACACTTAAGCAGTTTGGAAGGGATCTATGTCATTTGTGAAGGGTTTTTAACAGGCTGTACCAGTTGCAGTGAAGGGCGTGCACTTATTGAGGCCAAGCGCCTCCCATTTGGAGTATTCATTGTGTTGTATGAGGTCTTCTCTTTGTTGGACAGCCAAACAACAATTAGTATGCTGGAGAAATTGTATTACAAGCATATTTAATGTATATATAAGTTTGTTGTTGCTGGTGTTAACTTCCAGAATTATATCAGGCCTTTAGAACTCCGGGTACACTTATTCTTGTACAATTTCCTTCATTGGGTTTACTCAATATCATTAGAAGAAGTTTGTGCTTAAATTTCGTAGTCATTGGAGGAGTAGTTTTTAAGATACAAGCATTTCTAGTTTGCTGCTATTTTTATTTCCAGAATTTGTATTATTGCAAAAAGTATAAAAAATTCATATTTGCATAAATCTCGTGATATCAAAGCAATCAGCAAACAAGACATTCAAGTTTTCAGTTTGGAACCCAAGATCGGAACCTGGCTCTTTGGATGGCAAATTTATTTGCCTTCGAAAGGGGTAGGACAGTACAACCAATATAGCAACTTGCCTTGCAAGGAGAGCGCCAAAAGACGAGTCTTGACACTTTCATTGGTAATGGAGGGAAGCGTAGCCAAGGCCAGAATGTCTTGAATGTGCTCATACGCCGTCTTTCAAGTCCCATCATAAGTTGGAAAAGCTTTTAAAGCAGCAGGTGGAACATCATCTTGCCCCGCTAGAGCAAGAGGCCAAGTGGAGTCAACGGCCGAGAATAGATCAGCGGCATTTTGTTGATTCTGAGCTGCCATGTCTCCTTCCTCCTCCTCGAGCTGATCGGTGGTATAGTCGGTATCAGTATCGTCCGAGGTTGTAGGTTGTTCTTAAATTTCAGCCTCTTCAACTTCCTCTATTTCTTCCACCTCTTTGATTATAGGTTCCACTTCTTGTTGAACTTGGTAATCGGCTACCCTCGGGTGCTCTCCAATAGCGTTGATGTCGATTTCGTAAAACTCGGGCTCTTGTCCCGGATTCCTAGCTCCCCACCTTCTCGTATGCATGAAGGCACTTTTGGTATTGGACCAGTATTACAGACTCAGAGAATATTTAGGTAATGCAGAGTCGCCAGGTGTTCTGATTTGACAGCAATGAAGCGAACACAAATGCCTCGATTCTGTTTTGGGGTGGGAAACCTTCGAGTCCCATCGGGCGTGCCAGAGAAACTGTTGGTTACGAATTTGCCACTAGGAAAGGTTTTAGATCTTTGCACCCTAGATTCGCCCAACAGATTGAAAGGCCGGAAGGAAGGGATGCCTTCCGTGCCAATCTCCGGAGAAGGCCGACTTCCTATGGTTTTTAATTTAGTTTAGGGTGTTGAAAGAGATTTAAAAGTGCAGAAAGAAATGTAAATGTGATGTACTTCGAGGGAAGGAGATAAGCAACACAATTACTAACCAGACGCTTTTACCAACAACAATCAAAACAATGTATACCTAGAAACATTAACACTTTCCTACCCTATGTATCCTTTCTATCTTATTCCAATTACACTTAATTGCCAATGCTGAGATCTAGATATGCAGAATGACAACAATCAGAAAAATAAGCAACGGGAAGCAGAAATATTAAAGAAAGGCAGCATACAAGATAGACGCAACTAATGAGCCAAGTATACTTTTGTATTAAGAGCAGATGTACAACTTAGAGAAGTTTCTTAGCAAGATATCCCCTTTCCCTCCTCTTTACAATGAGACACACTTGCTATTTATAGCATTTTTCCCTCCCAATTACAATGAGAAGCGCAAATCCCCAAACCTGCCAAAAGCTGCAAAAGCTGCAAAAAGAGGAGAGATTTGATCTTGGTGGGCCATCCCTATACTTGCAGCATGCTCTCACTTGATCTTGTACAACTTTTGACAGTCTTGGTCGCTGAAAAAGGGACTATTGTCTAGCTTTGGTAGATGGGGTACAATTATCTTTCAATGCCCAGCTACTCTTCCTCAAAGTCTAATCGGCACGAACTCCAAAATATGACGTGGAGAAGAGGGGAAAAACATCCCAAACGCTCTCTTTGACTGCAGCCGAAAATCGTTGAAAAGATAAGATGCGCCCAGAATCGCTAAAGAGCGAAGGTGATCTTGGGAATGATGATTCAAGGCAACCCTTGGCCTGAGCTCGAAAGCGCTCACAAAATGAGCGATTTCGGGCTTTTCTGCTTGGCGATGGCAATTTCGAGCTCGGGGAAACTTCTTTGTTGGATGTCACTAGGAAAGCTGAGCGATTTCGGGTTTGGGGGAGAGCGACAGCGATTTCGGGCTCAAAGCCTTAGCAGCCTCGCAAGCTCAAAAGCGCTGGAAACTCTTGTGCGCTAGGCAGCTTTTCTCTTCACGATGGCGATCTCGAGCCCTCCTACTCCTTTATGATGCCCTTTTCGCTCGAAACGTGCCATAGCGACGGGCGGATAGTGCGTGCGGTAGCGACTTCGGGTTCAAAGGACTTAGGCAAATCTGCCACTTTGAAACACGACCCTTAGTCGCTCAAAAACCCGCCTGCGCCAGAAATCGCGCAACAATAACAACGATATTGGGAAAGGGGGAACACTTGGTAAAATTTTACAATTTTTATGCCGATGATGGCATCAGATCTGATGGAAGCTGGGGACCGAAAACAGAACACCTTGCAGAAGCACCAAGGAAAATCATCATAACATACGAGGAAAGAACGGGGAAGAAGGAGAGTGGCAACAACCTGATAAAATTTACGCCCCTATCAAAAATGTGGCAACAAGAATTATGAATGTAACCTCCAGTATTATGAATGTACCTGCCAATTATGAATGAAACTGTCGGTATTATGAATGTAACTGCCAATTATGAATGAAACCACCGATATTATGAATGTAACTATCATAAATTAGGTAAGTCAGGAATATTGTCAGAGAATACTATCATAGCAGGATGTCATAGAATATTGTTATAAGATGTTAGGAAATATTCTCGTAAATGTTATAAAATGAGAAGGATGTAACTCTCACGGGGTAGAGAAGAATTTGCATATTTTGTAATAGTCAGGAATATTGTCATAGAATATTATCATAGCAGGATGTCATAGAATATTGTCATAATATGTTAGGAAATATTCTTGTAAATGTTATAAAATGAGAAGGATGTAACTCTCATGGGTTAGAGAAGAATTTGCATATTTTGTAAGGAGGTTGCCCCCTCGAAGAGGCCTGCGATAGTAACATTTCTCATTCTGAATTCCTGCAATTACTGTTCTTATGTTTCATGCATGTATGTTTTTATTATCGAAAGGAATGTTGCTTTCATTAATATTCTGTGAATCACTGTTATATTATCCTTGGCATTGAATTTCTTATCTTAGCTCAACTATGCGTTAAGGATTTGAAGGGAAATATTGGCACGAGCAGAAGAGGTGCATTGCAGAAACCTAGTGGATATTCAGATTCTACAAAATAGCAATGCAATATTTGCATGAATGAGCACAATTAAGTTGTTTCCAAATCACAATCAAACAACAATTATCTACAAGAAACTTGCCACTCCATCGTCTACAAGAAACTTGCGACTCCATCCTCTGTAGTTTGTCCTATATGAGTATTTTTATTTTAGCTAATGACCACATAAAGGCTTTAGACTTGGGGAGTCCATAATGTGTCCAAATGCTTCTTGACATCACTTGTTACTCTAGATCTTCAACTAGGCTCTACTTAGATCTCCTTGTATGCTTTTTGAAGCTGTTCGCATGCTAATGCAACTTGTCCCTTGCCATATTGTGTGGGTATTTCATAGCTTTCATTTTTCATTGAGGAACCTCTCTTGTTTCGTTGTCCATTGTTGTCAGCCATTAGATTCTTTCATTGATGATTTTGTGTAGCTGGTCACCATATTCTATCTAATCATTAGTTGCTCTGCTTCTTCTTCTTGGTCGTAGTTAAGAACATTGGCTTTGGAAGCTTTTGTGAGGGTAAAGGCTTCTTGCCTTGAAATGGACATTGAATATGTCAAAAATATTTGTTGTTCTGTTATTGCCAATATCCTGGGGGTGCTTATTGCTGATAATTTTCTACTAGTGCCAATAAAATCCCAAATATGCAATACCTTTTTCAATTGCAAGGTGCTTTTGGGGGCTAAAAGCATGGTAAGTAGGTATATTGGTAGTGCTTGAATTGTGAAAAAGCTGAATCTTGCCAGCTAAAGACACCATTTTCTCTCTCAAGACTGAAGTTTTGATTGCATCTTATCTTCTAAATCCTTCCAAAGATCATTCAAGCACTTTAATTTGAAGAGACAAATACATATATATTTGAATGAAAGTTTACTAACGGAGTAATTAAAAAATATGCAATACTTTATTCAAGCACTTCATTATAGTTTTTCATGGCAATAGCCAATTTCAAGTTATTCCCTTAAAAGTGGTCATTATGCATTCAGAGACACCAAATGGAGGCTTATACTAAATTAAGTCAGCCAGGGATGTCATCAAACTCAGGTAAGTGCTGAAACTGTAAGACAACAATTTGAACCCAATTTTGAAGCCAATCAATGATCATAAGTCATGCTCAGACTCACATATCAACTAAGGAAGAAAACACACAATATATAGGGATGTGACACAACACTAACATCCTTCAAGATATAGCCACTCAACTCATGCCCTCTGAAGCAACTATGGTGGAGTACCAAAAGCCAGAACGTCCATTCTTAAATAGGTATGCAGACCAACACACAACTCTACTCAAAATGCCCATGCCCTAAACAGGGTATTTAACCAAACACAACTAGTTAACAAGATATTTAATTATTCTCTGTAATAAGGTTATATTAGCAGAGCAAAACAATATCTCATACTAAGCATCAAACACAGCAACAACATTCAATGGGATCAAAAAACCATAGTAGTCAGACTCTTTTGGACTCCCGAGTACTCCGCCGAGTCCGAGTCCGAGTGGGCTCAGCCGCGCCGAGCCCACTCCGACTCCTTTTTTTTTTGGACTCCACCGAGTCCGGCCGAGTCCTGGGCCGAGTCCGAGTCCGAGTCCCGGACTCCCGAGTCCCGACGTCGGGACTCGGCTGGCCCAAAAAAATGGAAGTTAAAAAAAAAAAGAAAAATTACGTCTAGGGCGGTTAAGTGTTGATGATGCTCCACGACTTAAGCATCCACGTTGGCCAGTGCGCAATCACGAACAAGACGCTGAAATCTTTGTTTATTATATTAACGAGAGAATGTGCAATTTTGCTTCTCAAACCTTCAGAATGCTTATCCCTCAATTATAATTTATTTTAATACAAATATATCTTTCGCCGATGGATACATCATCCGCGTCTTGTTTGGGAATGGGAACCGCTTCAGAATGCACGTATGCATGTCCTGTGGGGTGTGGCGATTCGGGCGGAGAATGGCATGATTTTTGGAGGCGTTCGATCAAGGAAGGCTTGAGGCCGCCAGTGTTGAGACCTCTTCTGGAAAGTTCGTAGCGCAGTTCTTGCACCTTCATTTTCTTCCATTCTTTTCTCTCCTTCAATGCACCCTCTCCCGTCGCCATCACTGCCACCGTCGCCATTGCAGCCAATACACACCACCACGCCGCAATGGAAAAAAATTTAAAAACGATAATTTATTTCGCTCTGAAACCCTCGACCGCCAACGAAACAATTGCTACGCACGAAGCTCCCCCAGAATAATGAATGTCGCTTCTACCTTGAATTTTGGTAAGCAGTTTTCAAAAACGGCTTCCCATTCTAAAACCGGAAAAATGGCTAGGATTAAATATTAGCTTTATTAATATTTGAAGAATTTTATTTTCAATTTTTTTTTCTCAGGAACCTTTTAATAAAAGTAAAGTTAATAGATCCCAACCAACCATCCAGGAAATCGAATCTAGACAACCCACCGATTATTTTTAAACATGGTATTTGAATATTTTATTTATTAAACATGGTGGACTAAGTTAGGGTGATTCCGTCCCATGGTTTCTCTATTAAACATGGTATTTGAATATTTTATTTATTAAACATGGTGGACTAAGTTAGGGTGATTCCGTCATACAGTAAAGTTTATCATTATTTAATGTTTTTATTATTATTTAATGTTTTGTAAAATGTTAATAATGTTTTTGAACTTTATATATTAAGTTTTATTTTATCATTATATTATTTATTTATAATTTTATAAACCAAAGTGGTCATGCCTGCAAAGGTCATAGTCTGTTCCGAATCCTCTGAGTGCACGCCATACCGACAACGATGGTATGAATCTCGAGCGACCGGTGGTCCTCTTCATGCCGGGTTATAAAATAATGAGGTGGTATAGGCTTGTTGGGGGCAGCCCCTGTAGTTTGAACCTTGCACTTGGCAGTTACTAAAAATAGTGTGGATGTAACCAACTCCCTATGTATCCAAAAAAAAAAAATTATAAAACAAAATTATTAGCTTGCTATTAGAATATGCTCCTTCCTCTTGTTAATTTCTTATTTGTATAATGTTGAATGTTGAGTAAGTGTGTTAGAATATACTAATAAGTAATATGCATGAAAAAACTTATTTTTTCAATAAAAATTTGTATTTTTTTCATTTTTTCTTTTTTCGAGTTTTTACCGAGTCTTGCCAAGTTTTTTTGCCGAGTCCCGAGTCCGACTCCCGAGTCGAACTTTCCGAGTCCGAGTTTTGCTACTATGCAAAAAACACATGGGCCAATGCTCTTATCCAAGAGCCTCAATTTTTCTTCCTATGAAAAGCACAAAGAAAAACCCACAAAGTATTCGAGATAACATTTTAAGAATTTCATGATACTATATCAAAAAAAGAGCTGGCTCTGCAAGGTTACAGTGTTACCTTGAGACTATCTCTTCTTCTGATACTTCTTTCAATTTACTGCAAGGTTTCCAAATTACGTTTCCATGGATCATTCAAAATCCCAGTTTTTTCTTCCAAACCATGTAAGCCAAAAACAGTAGGGACCATTGTCCTTATCAAAAAGTCTATTTATTTATTTTTGATGTTTTAGACATGTTGAACACAAAAATTGGCAAGTTCGATTTGCGTCTGCGACTGCAGTTCAAGAAGTGGATGGGGGCTTTCTACTTTCCGCAACCTTTGGATCTTGGGCCGGTTCCCTTCTACCTTCTATCTAAGTTGAAAAATAAAGAAATAAATCTAAAATATGCAAAAAGTGAATAAGCTGAAAAACAAGGAAATAAAACTAATTTAAAAGTATAGAAAACAAATCTGATTTACTTTTGTTTTGGGAGAAAAGGGCGCAAGAGAAAAGAAAATGAAAATACAGCTGAAGCCGCAGTGAGGTTTGGGTTTGGTGTGATTAGCAATTTAGTAGTGACTGAATCACTTTAGAGTGTGAGATCCTTGAATAAATTGCAACAACAATGAAAGAACGGACTAGCCAAGGAAAAGAGGGCAGAGCCACTGATTTCACACATTCATGAAACAAAAAGTCAGGGACAGTTGAATCAGAATGCCACGCACTATTATTTCATTGATTTTCAATGTTTAAAGTATTTTTTACAATCTCACTCCGAAGAGTAGATCTAGTATGCTTCGAAGGCCAAAAGAGCCTTTACAATGAGTATCAAACTCTTATTTAAACTTGGAAGTGCAGCCAAAAAAATGTACATATAATGTACCATGGTGATAACTACGAGTTGCCAAAAATAGACATGAAGTGGAGTGCTCAGCCGAGTAGGCCACTCCAGAAGTGGGGTGCAATGCCGAGTGGGGCGCTCTGGGAGTGAGGGGCTCTGCCAAGGGGAGCTCCAAAAGTGAGGCACTCTGCTAAGTGGGGCACTCTGAAAGCGAGGCACTGTACAGAGCAGGGCACTCTAGGAGTGAGGCGCTCTAAGAGTGAGGCACTAAAGGAGCAAGGCGCTCCAACAGTGGGGCACTATAAAAGCAAGGCCCTTTGTCAAGTAGGGGCGCCTCCAAAAGCGAGGTGCTACCGCTTCCAAACACTTGGTCAATTCTTGCTGATTTCTGCCCTGCTCTATCTTCTGCCTCAGCTTGTGTGATGGACCTCTGTTCCAAGCTTGATGGTAGTAACGAGCTACTAAAAGACACCACAAAGTAGAGTCTCCATGCTTGACAGATTAACATCATAAAATCAACATCCTAGATTAGGGCAGCATCTAAAGCTCTCTACAATCAGTCTCCATCAAAGCTTTGATAGGCAACTAGACTTGCACTCTAGATATGGCAAATGAAAGAAGCCTCTTGGCTCAAGAGAAATTCTAACCAACAAAACTGTTAGAATACCCAAGTTTCTCCCAAGGAAAGTTGGTGTGATGCCATGGAAAGTGTAGCGTTCTCACTGTTAGGAAGAAAGCAGCAGACTAGACGGAAAGGAACTAATGCAAAAGTCCTTTTCAACTAACAATTTCCAGGTTAACCTCATTAGTGCACAGAATCACAAGAAGCCTCTATGTTGTAGAAGGTAATGACAAACATCAGGTACAATGAATATTCCCATGAACATATAATACATTCCTAATTGGTGCTCATGATCTATATTGGACAAGGAAACCCCTATTGTCTCCTATCTCACTATTACACAAGGAAACCCCTACTTTCTCCCATCTCAACTGATGCAGTCTAGATGAGGGGGTCTAATGAAAGACAGCCTCTTCTAGCAGCCCAAATGTCTCACAACAAATTCACACAACTAGAAATTGAACAACAACAATTTACTTGCAGTCAAACAATTTTTTTTCTTTTAATTTTTTTTAATTTGACTGGCAATTGTTCGGCATCTAAAATTAAAATCAGCAGCACAAAAAAAAATTGCAGCAGCAAAAATTGTAGTAAAAAAAAAAACTTTACTTGCCAGTAAACTGGAATTTGCAGCAAAACTCAAAACTTCATTAAACTGCTTCCTTTGCCAGAAATCCTTCCCGGTAATATGGAAATTACAACAAAACTCAAAACTTCTTTCTTTACCGGTAATCCGGAAATTATAGCAAAACTCAAAACTTTTTCCTTTACGGTAAACTGGAAATTCGAGCAAAACTCAAATCTCCATTAATTTTGCTTCCCTTTGCCAGTCCTTTGGAAATTGTAGCAAAACATCCAATTTATGCTTTTCCAACAATGGGAACGAAGGTGGGATATGGAAGGCTAAAAGTTATGCCCCTTCCTCTTCTCTTGGCAGCTGGAAAGATCTTCAATTTTTTTTTAATTATTATTATTATTATTTTTATTGTATAACCCGGATGCTCATGCATCATACATGCTAGGTAAGAGAAATTCTTCATAAGCTTTGGCTCATGAACATTTACGAAATCTTCAACCGAGATTCCATGCTTGGCAGCTTCTTCTAGGTCTCCTTCTCTCTCTTTTGTGGCTTGTAATTATATTCTCAGATTTTCTGCTATGTCCTGTACCATGAAAAGTTCTTTTTGCAGCTTTTCCAAGTGCCTAGACCTGATTACAACATCTTCCTCAAGGGATTTCTCTCTGATTGCAAAATGGACATATATGTTTTCAATTGTTCTACATATGTACTCATTGCTGATGCCACATGATATATTTGTTTGCATGATTTTCAGTTTTTCAATAATAGCATCAAATAACTGCATGCCTTCTACATCTTCACCTTATAACTGCCCTGCTCAAATATGAGGTACCACTAATAAGTTTTTGAGCTTGTCAATCTGAACTTTCAATTGTTCTTAAATTTTACTCCCAAAGAAAGGTTGTTTGCAAGAGGAACATTTTCCGTTTTCTGTGTGTATGTCCCTTTCTAGGTCCGTCACCTTTTCTTTGACAGTTGTAAGTTCTCCAATATATTTCCAGCATTCATCTGATAATTCTATGTTTCTCTCTTGCATTTGATCTAGTAATTGCTGTAATCTCCCTATCTGAACATGAGCTTTTTCCTGCTTTTCAGTTTCTTCTTGCATTTTGGTCCTTTGATCATTTCCTTCTCCCTCTAGTAAGGACACCTGCATTTCCAAATCACTTATGTGAGAGTACATGCTTTTGATTTCATGCTCACTTTTAAGTTTTTTTCTTTTCCTTTTGAACAAAATGAAGGTAACCATTAAGTATTTCAATATGTCCCAGTGAGTTTTTCAACTTACTACACTGGTCCAAGTTTTCTCTTTCAAGTTCAGGAAGCCTATTTTGGCAATCATGTAAATTTGTTTCCAACATGTTCCTCTGCTTATTGTGCTGCTCACTCTCTGTTATGAGCAATAGCTTCTCTTTCTCCAGATCCCATCACAATAGTTGCAGCTTGTTATGCTGCTTCTTGATTGTCTGAAATCTTCTGTCTAAATCATTCCTTTCCTCTTTCAAGCAATAAAGTTCTTGCTGCAGAGCATTCCTTTGGTCCACACGAAATTCAACCTTGTTCAACAAATCACTTTTCTCTTGCTTCAACTTGGATACTTCCTCTTCTGGATTCTTAATGGTCATTGATGCAGATGCGATTTGCTCTACCATACTGCCAATTTAATTTTAAAGTTGAGAAATCTCTCCCTCAAGAACACTTATTTTCCTGTCACCATCCTTTACCCTCTCAGATGCCATTTGTATTTGTGCTGTTAGTATTTTCTGTTGTTCCTGTGACTGATTCAACTCTTTTTGGCAGTATGTCAATCTTCCTGCTTTCAGCAGTCTCATCTTGTAATCTCGTTCTAAGATTCTGTTTGTTGTTACGCACACAAGTCAATTCTTCTATTATCAAGTTTGTCACCTGGCTGGACAGCCTTCTTATCCCTTTCTAATTTGTGTGCTTTCTCCTCCTAACCTTCAAGTGCAAAGCTTCAGCTGATAACTCATCTTTAAGTTTATTGTTTTCTTCTTGTAGAAGTGCCATTCCAACCTGCAAATCCTTTGCCCTATTTTCAGAAGTCTGAAAAAGGTTGATATTATTATCATACTCAAGAAAAAGTCTCCTGCTCTGCATGTGATTTTGAAAGAGCCTGGTGAATATTATGAGTTTCTTTTTCTGCCTCTTCCAACAGCTGAACCCCTCTCATAACTAGTGCACTAAGTCTGGTATTCTCCTTTTGCAACTGATAAAGCTTATCTTGGTAACTAGAAATTTCGTCATCTCTGGTTCCCTTCTCTAGACTGACATCTTCACATTGAATTCCTTATTCAACAATCCCTTGCTTTGAGTTCTTCCAAGGTTTCTATTTCTGTTCTAAGATTTTGATGCTCACCATTTTCAGCTTGTAATTTGAGCCTTAGTACCTGCCCTTCTTTATCAAGTTCTTTGTTTTGCTTCCAAAAGCATCCTTCTTCTTTCTTTAAAGAATTTTTCCTGCAATATTTCATAACTTTTACCCTTCTCCTCAATATCCTTTCTCGCTACCAAATCTTGTGATGAGAGCTTATTGTTTTCAGGTTCCAAAGATACCTTAGTTGCCTCCAATTCTTTGCACATAGCCTGCATTTGTTCTTTCAACTGTACGGTTTCAGCTTCTAAGTTATTTCTTTCTGAAATCACTTCTTGGTGTTCTTCTTCTTTCATTCTTAATTTTCTTTGCAAGAATTCATAGTTTTTAGCCATTTCTTCACTGTTCTTTCTTGCTGATAGAACCTGTGACAACAGATTATCCTTTTCAGCTTTCAAAGATATTTGGGCATCCTTGAAAGAATCTCCGCATATTCCTCCAACAAATCCTTCATTTCATGTGGAATTTCAGCCATCTTGTCCGCAGTCCCATCTTCCATGGGTTGAGCAATAAAAGGCAAACATACTTTCTCATTTTTTTACCCCTTCAAGAATTGTTTTCCCGCGATCAAGCACACTTTAGGACTGCTGTCCACTTCTTCTCCTTTGTACGTCAATGGGCTTCATATGTAACTCTTGCCATCCTTCACAATAGTGTAGATGTGCACCCTATCATCATGCACTGCCTTTCTATCAAACTGCCATGGCCTTCTCAACAAAACATGACAAATATCCATAGGCATAATATCACATAGTATGTCTTCTTTGTAAGAACCAATTTGAAAGTTCACCATACATTTTTCACTTACCAGAACTTGATGTCCCTTTTGCAACCATGAGAACTCGTACGGATTTGGGTGTTCAATCCTCTTCAACCCAAGCTTTTCTACCATCTCCATAGACACTAAATTATCCATACTCCCGCTGTCCACAATGACTTTGCAGCACTTGCCTTCTGTTTTGCATACGGTTCTAAAAAGACTTCTTCTTTGTACCAGTCCATGCTCCTCTTTGGCTGGTTTCAACAACACTTTCGTCATCATGAGAGATTCTCCTTGTTCTGGTTCCTCCATGCTTTTCGTTGAGGCAATGCTTTTTTCATCCGCTTGTGCAATATGTTTCCTGGCTCTCTTTCCTTTACCGCTTCCCTGCTGTACTATTGAACATTCAAATGCCCGATGACCAGCTTCTCCACATCAAAAACAATTTCTAGGGAATCCTCTACCCCTTCCTCTACCATAACCACCTCTTCCTCTTGCTCTAGTGTTCTGGCTGAAATTACTTTGAGGAGTACTAGCTTCTCCCTCTTGCATATGCTGCCCTCTACCACTATTTGATTGTTCTCTTCCTCTAGAGAACTGTCCTCTTCCTCTGGAATTATTTTGTTGCCTTCAAGACAACTCCCTCGCCTTCAAAGCACATTGATAGGCTTCTTCTACTGACCTCAATCTTATCATACTAAACTCATATTGAATAGACATGCAAAGTCCATTGACATACCTCAAAATATTCTCTTCATTATCTTCTATATAGCAAGCCCAAATGGTGAGCTTGTAAAACTCCTCTGTGTAGTCCTTCACATTCATCTCCTTTGGCTTCAGATTTTGCAACTTCTTGAAAAGACCCATTTGATAATCAGATGGAAGGAACTTGGCCTTCAATTTAACAACCATCCTATCCCAAGTCTTGATATTTTCTTCGCCTCTCCGTTTGGACATAATTCCACCACAAGGATGCATGCCCTTTCAGCCTCGTACAGGTAAAATTCACCTTCTTAGGGTCTTCCATTGATTCAACTTCAAAGTATTTCTCCATGTCTGTAATCCAGTCTACGAGTTCCTCCAGATTCAAACTTCCATTGTAATATGGGGTCTCCAACTTTGACCTACTACCAATCTTTGTGATTGTTCTCAAGAATCTATTCTCTGGTTCATCCATTTGGCCTTCTTCTTCAGGATCTTGAACCAATTCTTTTTCCTTGTCATCACTAGCATCCTCAAAATGCGCTCCCCTTATTTGCACTCTCTATGGTGCCCAACCTGGCTGTAAGTCTTCTTAACATCTCAACAATATCAGCATTTTTGGCATTTCGTGATGCCTGTGGCCTTCGTCTGTCTGCCATGTCTTCTCCAACCTTGCTTTGATACCAATTGATGTAGTCTAGATGAGGGGGTCTAATGAAGGACAGCCTCTTCTAGCAGCCAAATGTCTTGTAACAAATTCACACAACTAGATAATGAATAACAATCATTTACTTGCATTCAAACAATTTTGTTTTATTTGACCGGCGATTGTTCAGCATCTAAACCAGCAGCACAAAAAGCAAAAATTGCAGCCACAAAAAGAAAAACTTTGCTTGCCGGTAAACTGAAATTTGCAGCAAAACTAGAAACTTCATTAAACTGCTTCCTTTGCTGGTAATCCAGAAATTACAGCAAAACTCAAAACTTCTTCCCTTTCCGGTAATCTGGAAATTCCAGCAAAAATCAAATCTCCATTAATTTTGCTTCCCTTTGCCGGTCCTTTGGAAATTGCAGCGAAACATCCAATTTATGCTTTTCCAACAATGGGAACGAAGGTGGGATATGGAAGGCTAAAAGTTATGTCTCTCCCTCTTTTCTTGGCAGTTGGAAAGATCTTCGATTTTTTTTTTTAATTATTATTAGTATTTATTTATTTTTTACCTGGATGCTCTTGCATCATCAACAAAGACACAATATTTTCCTCTCAATAATTCTCAAATGACAGTTACTCATAATTAGAAAGGGATTTACTATGTATGTGTATATATATTGTTCCAAGGCTTCCTGGTACCTATCCACAACAAAACCTGATTCCTGATATCATTATTACACTACTTTGGTTGAGCATATTCACATATTTTCAATTGAAAGCATAAACGCCATCGAAGTAAGCAGTTACAACTCAATTCAGTCTCGTACTCATAAAAAGAGTTCATGTAATACAGGGATACATCAATGGCTAACAACATTAGAGCAACATTACCTTTATGAGAATATGACAGCCTCCAAGCTCAGTTTGCCAATTCCTCCTTTTCGTTTCCTTCCTTGCTGTCATTCCATATCTTCCATTATTTTTCCTTTGCTTCCTTGGAAGTAAAGATAACACCATTTACCTGTTTGGAGCAGCCTGCTGCTCCCAATTATCCCCTATCTTTCAAAAACAAGTGAGAGAGATTTTGAGGAGTGGGGATGATGTGTAGTCAGGGTTGAGTTAAATTCCACATTGCTGCCACCTTGCTTGCTGAACTGCCCGTTTGTTTGATTCAAAGACGGTGGAGTCACGAGCAGAAAACAATCAACACTCATTGTAAGGCTGCTGCTTCTACATTTGGGCACCATTGAAAACGTGCTTTAATGTTTGCTTGGTACGGTATAAGCTAAAGCACAGGAGTAATATTATTTGCTTGGTGGACTACTCAACTGTGTTAATAAACAATTCAAGCACCAAGCTGCTGTTCAAGGATTTATCAAATGAATTAATTTCGTGCTTTTATGCTGGGATCTAAACTTTAAGGTGGAAATCAAAAGCATCAACGTGGCAATCAAATGCAAGTACTAAGGCTGCTTGGAAGATTTACTCTACAATTTGGTGGAACCATTTTTTTAACATAAATACTGAAATCAATGGTCAAATACACCCATGCAGTAGTAGGCATACATTCTCAGAGTGTTCCTTTACTTGCCTCTACAGCCCCTTATCAGTTTTTGTTAATACTCATGCAATTATTAAATTCAAAACATAAAAGCAAACCTATTATAAAAGTCAAACCATCAAACCTACGAGCAGAGTATGGATGTACCTTGCATCCCCTGTTCTCCTTGTCCTTACATCAAGAGACAATAGGAAGTGCTTAGTCATCATATCATAAGATGTATATAAATGCATTTAATTTATTCCTTTCTTTACAATCAAAGTTATAGTAAAAATAGGTCACTCAATAACAACATAAAACATGATCAAAGCATTTATGTTTTATATCCTCCAGTGCTCATAAACACATTGATAACAAATAGTTACCACAACACTTTCAGGACTTTCTGGTCTGTTAATCGACCATCAAGGGTGGGCATCGCCGAGCTTCACAAAGGGTGAAATTGTTGGGACACTACACTTCCCTCATGGCATTGTCTCCTTGTATGGAGACTAGCCTTCTTGAAGTGGATTCTTCTTCCTTCATCTCTTCAGATGCCTTTTAAAACATGAAAATCTCTCTCTTTTGCAACCACAACTTGTTGAATTTCACGTAACCTTGGGCATTTCTGTTTTCAAACTGATCCATCTTTATGAATATGGATTCTTTTTGCAAAAATTAACTCTATACTCTACCAATGCTTTATGGAATCAATAACGAAATCAGTGTATTTGGCAATTCCTGGGTTCCATGGGGACGTCCCCCCGTCCCATGCGTTCCCGGTACGGGGGGACGGCATGGGGGACGTTCCCCCCGTCCCCCTTTTGGGGGACAGCTGGCCGTCGGTGGCCGTCCCTGGGACATCCCTTTTGAGGGGACGTCCCAGCCGTCCCCCATGGCTGGGCGTCTCATGCCCAAAAAAAAATTAAAAAAAATGATACAAACTTAAATTTTAGAAAAAAAGGGCTGTCATATTTGAACAGTTAGGAGTAACTGTCATTGCTTACATGATGGGAACTGAACAATGGTGGTTGTCAATGTTTAAATATTACTTTAGTGAGTGGACAGCAGTGCAGAATTGCTAGAGACTGAACAGTAAAGCTGTCTTGTTTTTCTAATTTGTATTGAGGGCTGTAAACAGATGACTGTCTTGATTGATCATTGATGGCTGAAAAAATAGATAACTATCTTGCCTGAACAGAGAAAAGTGAAAACCAATGACTATCTTGCTTGAACATTGATGGCCAAAAAGTAAAAACTGAGAACTGTCTTTGTTTGAACATTGGTGACTGAAAATTAAAAAATGGTCTTTGCTTGAACATTGGTAGATTTAAAAATGATGATTGTTATTGTTTGAATGTTAAAAGATGAACAGTGTGGCATTCATTACTTGAGCAATAACAACTATTTTGGTTAACTGTTAGAGATTGCACTTGATATCCTTGGCTGAACCTTCAAGTTACATTTGTTGAAAATTGAAATGGCTGCACTTAGTAATAGGCTAATAGCTGAGTTCATCTCAGATTGAAAAATGTTTTAAGAACATGCATACTTTTTAAGTTTTTAGTATTTTTCATTTTTGTTGTTTGTAGAATTTGTAGATTATTCAAAATTTAAAAAAAAAATTATAGTATTATACCAGCCGTCCCCTAAAATCGGCCTGCCGTCCCCTGCCGTCACCGAAACCCGTCCCCTCGTCCCCCCATCCCCCAAGCTCGTGGAACCTTGGGCAATTCTAATCCGTATACCTTCATTCTTTCTTTCTTGATGTAGAATCTTGTTCAATTCTTGATTCTCTTGTTGTTTTTGGGGAGGTTGCTTGGTTGGTGGGCAGGAATATTTTTATTCTTGCATCTTTTCCTATTGGGTTTGGAGCTTGCCTCATAACCTCTTTCTTTTAGTCATATCTTGGTGCATCGTCTTAAATTGCTTTCATTCACTTCTCTTCTATTCGTGTTATTTCCTTCAAAATAGGGTTGGAATATTGTACAAGCCTTTCTTCTATCACCATTGATCCTCTTTTTGAGATATTTCTTTTGCTTCTATAGCGCTTGATGCAATTCTTCTATCTCTTCTTTAATTTTTCAAAGCTCCAAAATTTGAGGCTGGTTTATTTCCATTAAAACTTGTGACTTGAACTTATTTTCTTGGGATTTAACTTTCTTTTTGCTTTTCCCTTTATGGAGTTTTGAAACCGATTTCAACTATATAGGACTTTTGTCAAATGCTTGATATGCAACTTGTCAATATACATAAACCTTACATGTGTTAGCAAAAATCCATGCAAGCCACAAGGAGCTTTTTGCTGCCTTATCAATTCTGGCTATTAAAGACTTCGCTTTAACAGATTCAATTTCATAAATATGCATTGTTATTTCCCCCAATTACACGTATATGCGAAGAACCCATCTTTTTTTTTTCAAGTAAGGTTTTGAAAAGGTTCCCCCTTTAACATCGATTTGGTCACATTGAGCTATTTGGTGCCACCAAGATTTGAACTTTGGTGTGGGCTACATCAACTATTTGTCCCAACCGTTGAACCAAGGACCCGTTGGCCACCCAACTTTATGTGCTTGAAAAAATCCAGAAAATTGTATGGAATTCAGTTGAACCTATAAATGATAGAAGATACAAGAAGACGAAGTAACGTGGCCACAAATACATATTAAACATAAAGATTTAATATGGTACAAAACCCAAATTGTGAAACATGACCATGAAGAAAGAAGAATAATGCTGTATTATGGTCAAAATTGAGTGAATACCTGTTGGTATATAATAAATTGGCTCAGCAGGGTCATGAATTGCTTCTCCGACTCAAGCCTTCCTTCTCTCTTATCTTCTATTGAATTCATTTTCAGATATCTTCTATGCCTTTTGCCATTTTGGGCTTTGGTTGGGCTTCTATCTCTTCATTTCTCAATGTTTCTTCATTTTCCCGAATTATAATTAGGCCCAAATGTTTTTCAATGTGCCTGATTTTTAGTGGGCATTTGGAAATATGTGTTGAGATGCTTTAGTTCACATTTCAACCATTTTGTTTTCTTTTAACCAAGTTATTGTGAAAATACTCAAAAACATATTTTGTAAGTTTCGATGTTGTATGAAGGGATTTCACTTGATTGTTGGAACCCAAATAGTCCTCTGTGTTTGCTGTCGTCTTCTTTTTAAAACATTCAACTATCGTATTGTATGGTAAATCGAAAGCCAAGGTACAAGATGGTGTATTCAGATCTACGCAACACTACATCTTGTTTGGAGGATCAAACACTAGAATTTGGCTTGAAATTCTTTTATTACAGATACATTATAATATAAAAACTACCTTTATAGTGTTTTAGCTCAGATAATTTCTTATGATGGAGTTTAAGCTTCTACATCTATTTCCAAAATTTTGCAAAGCCAGTTGATTATGCATTTCCTATAGCCACTTGTTGCTTTTCGAGTGAAACTGCTATGAAAATTTAATGACAATCCTCCTCAATCAAGAGGGGATGTTGTTGATATTGCCACCTTGTTGTGTGTTTTCAAGTCAAGTTTATAAGGAGATGTTATTGTTCAATCTTGAATTGTGTCCGCATGAGTTACCAACTTGAAGGTGTCCTAGTCACTAATCTTTTGGACATTAATAATTTATGTGTAAATCAACTTTGAAGGTCATTTCAATATCTTTTGAAATTGCAGCAACATTATATGCGTATTTGGCCCATGAGTTTGAAGTGCGGCTGGTGAGAATATTTGGCTCACAAAGAGCTCACCAGGGTTCAATCCCTATGGGTACTGTGATAGTGCAGATTGTTACAGTACCACTATGTGGTTTGTTGAAATACCATGGTAATGTGTTCATGATGAAATACAAGCGGCCCGTTTCAATCCCAATTTAAAAAAATAAAATCATATGCATATCTATGATACTCTCCATGTCTCTTGGTGTCTCTCTTGGTCATTTATGCTCTGAAGAATTGATTGAATGGTTATAAAACTTGTGACACACCTTGCTTGATGATTTCTTGTTTGTTTCAGGAGTTACCCACAGTTTATCTCCCTGTATTTCTTTCTGATATTGTTCCAATAAAATGTGCCATCAGCCATTTAAGTCCTAGATGTAGATCTAACCTTTTGATCACCATCTTGTATTAAAGTACAATTATGCCATTATATGCTTCCATTTGTCTATTTGATAGCCTTTTGTCATTTGGTGTCATATAATATTTCCGTCTTTAAATATGTCTCTGCTTTTCTAAATCTGCAGGATTGGTAAAAATAACAAGGAAGCAGTTTTGAAGCAGGCAGAGAGGGACCTGAGTGGGGTTGCTAGCCAGTACTTGTCACGGGTTGTTAGCGAGTTGCAAGGCAATGACAATGAGGCATGGAAGCTTAGAAGGGCTTACTCACCTGGGGTTGGTTGAATCTGTTGTTTATAATATAAACATCTTATTGACATTTTGTGAGTTATGGACCTATAGAGCCATTTACAAGCTTTTGCTGGGGTGCTTTTAAATTGGTACAGATTCAAGAGTATGTGGAAGCAGCGACTGTAGTGGAATTTTGTAAGAGTGAAAAACTTTTGACTCTTGCAGATCTCAATAATGACATCTCAAAGCTTAGCGATTCATCTAGTAGCCCATTTAAGATAAACATGCTGGATTATCTTTTAGGGGTAAGAATATGGTGTTTAGGTTTTAATACATGAGTTTATGGATGTGTTGGAAGAGTTACTCTTTAGAATTAATTTTGCTTTATTAGATTGGAGACTTGACAGGAGAGCTTATGAGGCTAGCCATTAGCCGACTGGCTGATGGAGAGGTGGAGACGGCTACGAAAATTTGCAACTTTATACGCGATCTTTACAAGCAGTTAACCCTTGTTGCTCCTATCATGGATGATAATTTTGAAATGAACAGAAAGATGGAAACAATGCTTCAGAGTTTAACTAAAGTAGAGAACGGTATGAATTCTCCCATTTTCTATCGTTGTAATGGGCTAATGTATGAGCTTGTATATCTCGTCATAATGTGGAATAGTTTGTATCTTTTCCTTTAAGCCTGCAATGATATTTGCACTTTGATCTTTGCAAATATGTTCTTCTTTGTTGCAAATATTAGACCTTTCATAACAATAATTTCACAGAAAGTGGCCTTATATTTACAATAAACAGATATTTAAGAATTGTTCACCCTCAACTTGAAGCAGTTTTATATATGAATGTTTCTTTTAGACTATATGAGTCTTTACCTGAGGGATGCTACTGGCATATACTAGAGTTCAAGGCTCTCTTCTAATATTGAGTGGCTGAGAACAAGGCATTACTTTCTCATAGGTATGTGCATTAGAGGGCTCTCTTAATTTAACGTCATAATTGCAAACTATTGTGCTAGCATTTATTATCTCAATGCTAGACTTGGCTTAATTTTGGAAGGCTTTGGAAAATAAAATTTAGAACCCTTCTGCTTGCGCATTTAGTTTCTGGGTTTCTACCCACAATCACCGATTTGGGTGTGCATTTGGTTTGTGGTTTTACTTGTAGGAATTCAAACCTTTGGAGGAATAGGGTAGAAAAAAAGGGAAGAAGAAGAAAAGTGATCCAAAACTGTATAGAGATTGATAAATGCTAATGCATTCTTTTTTCAATAGATAAATACCTGCAGCATGTTGTGAACTGGTTTACATCATTGGTTTCTTAAAATTGATAGTTCCAGCTTCTTATGCCCTAAATTTTATGATTTACAAAGTTGTAGATATTTAGACTGGTTCTAGTGATTAGGGGTGCTGTCAAATATGTTTAATTTTTAAGGAGACCTTTCTCAGAATCTGGGTCACATAAATGTATCAGACACACCAAGAATATCCTTGTCAACCATTGAACTTACGAAGAACTCACAAATTAAAGCTAAGAGTTGATAAATGGAAAATGGCCAGCTAGTAGCAGCTGGTAGCAACTTTCTGTGAATCTGGATCAGATAAATGCATCAAACATACTTGAACGTTCCCTTATCAAACATTGAACATAAGGGAAACTTTAAAGCTAAGGATTGACAAGTGGAAAAGGGCTAGTAAGTACTAGCTGGGAGGAAGTTCACATGCAACGTTTTTAGGAAGTCCTTGATTTTTATTGCTTTTTCACTTCTCGTTCAATTTCAACTTGCCATTGATTAGGCCGCTTTGAATACAAGAAATCACCACTAATGGTGACCTTAATTAGTATCAACATCTGACAATCTATAGCTTTCTTGTCCTGTCAAATTGACAAAGAAGTATGTTTGCCCTTTGTCCTCCTATTTGTGCCTTTTTCCTTGGGTGTAAATGCACAAATCATACAACTAAAAAGTAGCAAATGGTTGTCTAAGGCTTTTGTCTAGTCCATTTTTTCTATATTCTGCACATGTTTGCATCAAGTAGGGACATAGGAGTGATTCCTTGTTTCTGTACTCTGAGTGTTCTGCCATATCCAAGCAGAATGGTATTATAGCCATGTTTGCCTTTATCCAGCTTTGTATAAGTTTCTTTATATATTTTTGGTTATTTTGGTCCTGACTCTAGGTACTAAACATCCTTTGACATTGTTTTAACCTCTTGCATAGTTAGGAATCTAAGTTCATTATCCATAGAATTTGTTATTCTTGTTCTGCACAAAATTGCTGCCATGTTTCTTGCCTTCTATGTGATAAATGCTAGTGCTTTCTCCATATTTCTTTTTGAAAACTATCAGTCTTATTTAGGAGATGCAAAAAAAAAAAAGAAAAAATACACTTCTGTTGGCCATCTGATTTAGCTGCACCTCAATTTCTGCTTTTTGTCTTTTTTATTGATTATTCCTTCATTTTGACTGTGGAGTTTTGTGTTAAATGCATTATTTGAGGTCCCGTCATCCTTGTGGTACTTTATTTACTTGTCCTGCAACAACGGGCCAACCATATATTTGAAATTAGTTTCGCTGTAATTATCAGGTGACTCACAATACACTTAAAAAGACATCTGTAGATTATGGGACCGCTTATCTTATTTGTTTCTAATTGCAATGAGCTTGTTCCTGTTCTCTTTCAATTTTATATGGTGATTCGTTATGGATTCATAGTCACTCTCTATAGAGCATGTTAGCGTTATCAGTTATTAATGTCTGTCTTTGGTTTTATCCTTGGTCTCATATTGGTGTATCAGATCTTAAATTCACATGCCACATCAATATTAATATGCTCTTCTTTTCAAGTCTTGTCTTCAATATAATCCTTGGTTTGTTGCCTTTTTAAAGTTTAATGATTATTCTGAGATGAACCTTCATGTTGATAAGTTGGTCCATCTGGTTTCATCCATGAAAACTGCTTTTCCCGTTCACAAAATGGAAAGGCTACAAGAGAACATGCTGAGTGTTTTTGTTCAAGGTGATGATCACTTGGAGCTAGGTGAAGCTAGTGTTTATTTCCCTGCACTAGGTAGGGATAGTTGAATGAACAGGATAGATTTGTGAATGAATTTCAAATTTGCAGATAAATCACCAACAAATATCAGAGTTGCAACCCCAGAAAATGTTTTCATGGTAAAAAGTTGAAGAATATGGATTCGACATGTCTTGGGTGAAAGACAGTCATTTTTTATAGCATGACACTAATGCATATCCTTCACGCAGAAGTAATATCTGTGGAATGAGGTTGCTTACTTCTTTTAAATTTCAAAATGACCATGGCAAGAAGCAGGGATTGATCTTTTCTTGATGGGTAAGTCCGGTTGGGAGTTGATAACTGATGTTTCATGTGTAATTCATCACAAAATGATACTTGAGGTTAAGGAGTCAGCTAGCCTGGTCTGGCATTGCCAACTTGGTGTAATTGCACAAGAAAGTTAGAAATAGTGGAAGGAGCATTTGATCCTGACTTTCTGAATTTGATCATTGCCCAAGTTGAAGCTGAGAGGGTCAGGCGTTTGAGCAATGTTGTTGAAATCAGTTTGGCAGGTGAGTGCTGAAGAAGTCAGTGATAGAAACGAGTATAGGTGTGACATGCGACAATGGCACAAGGAGCCGCCTCACGAGCAAGATTTGCTAGGTATAGTCAAGAATAGGGTCAATGTGTATCTTCATTATAGCAACTTGACTAGACAAATTGCTCAAGTCTAGTTTGGGATTTAAAATGGACATGCTTGAGAGTTATTTTCAAAATAAACCGTGGCATGCGATTATATCCGTGCAGCTTGTCTCGTTTGATTAGTAAAGGCAATGCCAAAAGTGGCATTAGTGGTCACAACTATCAAATTAATGCAAACAACTATCAAATTAATGCAAAAGGGTTGAGTCTACTCCAGATGTGCTGTGATCAGCATTGTCTAGAGACTTGGACAGAAAGATGTTGATCAATAATTGTGCCAACCACGTGAGCAAACAGTGACTCGTGAATTTATTTTGTTCCTTTGGGCCTTTAGGGCCCTCTATCTATAAGCACTCGACCTTTTGATTAAAGCCCTCTATCCCGTTTTTTGCTCTATTAAAGGTAGAGGGTCGGCCCCCTCCCGAGAGGTAGCATATTCATGAGCTTTAATGACAATTATTTTGGGCTTTTTTCCATTCCGTAGCAAGATCTGTGTGATAATATAAAAGCTGGATATAGTAATAACCTTTTTAGATGAATTTGACATGTTGGCATTTCTTGTTTTGGCAAGTTAAGAGCTGTGTCCGGTTACAGTAGCTTAGCTCTACTACCATGCTGAGATGTGCCCTGGATGAACTACTTGAAGCTTCTGGAATGGATTTAGAGTTAAACAACCAAAGCATTGATATAGGAAATGAAGATTTTCAAAAATCATGGGCAGGTATTCTTTGCCAAGACTACACAAGAAATTGAGAAAGGCATGGTTTGGACCTGCAGATTACTGTCTGCAACTGCATTCCTACATATTTTGATTTGTCTCAAGTTGGTCATTTAATATAGTAAGCCCTATCTCTCGACAGCAAAACAAATTCTATATGAATTCTTCCCTGATTTATTTGATTCTGTCACAGATCAACCATCCAGAATCCAAAGAAAATAAATGGCTTTTGCAAAAAATCATCCAATTCCAAGGCATTATCCCATATTTTCGAGGAAAATTTTAAGAAAAACTATTCTATGATTTTTGACAAGTTCCTGTCCAGGTAATTGGTGAGTTGAGTGGACTGATAGAATTTCTTCTGAAGGCATGATGTCAATAGCTGATTGGTATATCCAGATGGAAGGTTTTACGTATATCCAGGCTTATGCTTTTGACCGGGAACCATACAGCTTATCTAGATATGTAAAAGACAGTATTGCTGATGGAGTTTGTCAGACAGTTAACACCCATAAGGAGCTTACTCAGATATACCATGGAACTTTACCTGTCAATTTCCCAATGAAACCTGGAAATTCTAAGGCAAACTTCTAGTACAAATTTGTGAAATGCACTAATCTCATTATGATTTTAGACGCTAGTGATGTTTTTGAGAGAGAAGATTATCTTAGGGTGAGGGTACTGGAGATGCATCACGTAAAGTATCTCAATTCCATTTATCCCCACAAAGCATTACAGGATGAAGGTAGGTTTGCTTATTGTTGAGACTTTGCAGAAATTAATGCTAGAAAGGGGGAGGAAAAAGACCACTTCACCTACCTCTGACAATGAAGAAAAGGACTATGAAAGTGATGATGAATTTGATGAAGGAGAGTTGTCAGTTAACAGACAAGAAATAGAGGAACCCTTTCATGATATATTTGTTTGTGTTGGTGCTGAAACATGTACTTCAAGTGGAAATGTTGAGGTCATAGAATTTGCTGAACACCCTCAGAAGCATCAAAAGAAGATCATTTTGCAACGACAACTTAGGGCAAGTGGACTTTGCCAATACCGTTAGTAAATCTGCCATCCCCCCGCAGTCACCAACTTTGGCCAAGCATAAATCCAAGGTTTTGTCATCTCCAGGAGGAGCTGACAATAGTTGATAATACAAAAAACCGAGGGAAAACATCCTTCTCCCTCACTGGTAAGAATTAACTTTAAAAAGGACAAGAATCTGTTGAGAATGAGGGGGATGACAAACACAATGAAGACAATTCAAGTGACAATTTACATGGGCCTCCATCTGTTCTTCCCCTCATATCAGCCACAACAGATGGTGCCACTTATCTAGATTTCCGCCAAGAATATGTTGAGAATGAGGGGGATAACAAACACAATGAAGACAATTCAAGTGACAATTTACATGGGCCTACATGTGTTCCTTCCCTCATATCAGCCACAACAGATGGTGCCACTTATCTAGCTTTCTGCCAACAAGATTCAGTATCTAATGTATCTCAAACTTCCAGCATTTGGGAGAATCTCGATAATTACAACCCACCTTTGATTTGTTCACCGTGTTCACACCTCAGAAGTCCACGAAAGCTAAGAACAGGCTGTCTCTGCAAATTGATGAAGTATCAGACAAATCACTCAAAATAGAATATTGCCCATATCAGTTCTACCAAAGGATGAAGCTACTGCAGCTAGTTCTAGCTTCTGGAATATATCAATTTCTTCCAATGAGTTGGTCAAGCATGAACATTAAATTCATGATTTCAGTTTTGTGAAAATTGGCCACTTAGGATATTGATGATTTGGCTTTTAGAATTCTTAGCTTAGTCAACAATTTGATTTCTTAACCACTAGAATAAGGGGAATAACTTTTTCAAAGGTATTTTATGATACAATATCCTTAGCAGTGATCCAGCTACATTCCAACATAAATGACACACATGTGAAGCAAATGTGCAATGTTTTTTAAATGCTTGCAAGATTTAGCAACAAAGTGATTGAAGAGGCCATTAATCCATATAATGTTTTTGAAAGAATTGAAAATGAGGAACCCGTATGCCTAGGAAGTGAATCCGTCTATGATACATTACGTCATAAAGTTGTAGTTGAAAGTGCTTAGGACAACTACGTCAACTTTCGTAGTGGCTCAGTCACCTATACTCATGTCTAAGCTTAGGACAACTACATTAACTTCCTCAGTGGGTCACATAGAGGGATTTGAAGGCTGCTTAGTCACCTGTATTTAAGGCCAAGCCTAATGTTTAAAGATATGAAGCTCTTCTTAAGGAGCAATCAATTGTGAGTTGATTGTAGCAATAGGAGCACAAAATACAGAAAATGTTAAGAATTAAGGTTTCACAAACAAGCGTGGATGACGGCAATATCAATTTAGAGTAGGATGGAAATAAAATATCTCAAGCAAATGCCATTAAAGAAATCATAAAACATTTCTAATAGATTAACTTGTTTGATTTGATCATAGAATATTTCTAATAGAACATATCTCAAGTATAAACTTGTTTGATTTGATGCTCTCCCATTGACTCTGAATAAGTTTTTGAACATGCCAACAATTCTTCTCTGTACTAGCATTATCGGTGATGAGACCCGGGTTCAACCCCCACGACGGATGTGTATAAGAAGAGGGTAGAATAGTTCCTCCACAATACCTTCAACAACACACAATGCATAGTCTTCGGATCCCGATTGGGCAACTCAGGGTGTGTTCCCACCAACTTCGGATTGAGTTAGATCACCATCTTCCGACGGAGGAGCGGGTTTGCTTGTTTTGCTCCTTGGGTGAAGCTGAAACCCTGCATCACTTTATTTTTTGCTGTCCCATTTATTATGAGATCCGAGGCAGATTCCATTGCCTTTTCAAGGACAACTCTCGATTTGTTTCTACCTTCTTCAGATACCCGAAACAACGGTGTCTTGCACTCTTTCTTAGGGAGATAACTTAGTTTCGTCAACATAAAAGCTCTCCTCCAGATGGATCTCACACCCCTCAACATCTGCTCATCACAACATACTTCACCAGATTTGACGGACCTGGTGACACTGGACAATCATCCAGTTCGAACGGAAGCAGGGTCGCTAGACAACGGACCCATAGTTTGTTAGGGTCCCGAACTAGTGATGGACAGAGACATATCATGGATTTCTTCAGCTCTGATACTTCGGCCTCGACTGTTAGGAGAGATTAGTTTATGGGGGTTCTTGGAGCTTGCCCTTCTTGGGCTGCTCCCTGCCCCTCCCTCTCTCTCTCCGTTCTTCTTGGCATGCACTACACTTTTCTAGATTGCAGCCTTCCCCCCTCTTCTCTCCCTTCTTTATTCCCTTTCTCTTTGGCCCGATTGTTGGGTTACGTCTTGTATTTATCTTAGTTTCTTTTCCTTGTTGGGCTTTTTAGCCTGCTAGCTGGCAATCATTATTGTCCTTCTTATAGTCCCTTGGGTCTTTTTTGGCCCACCGTGGACATTAATAATATTTCATTTCATTTATGTAATTTTCAAGGAGTCCCATTGGCCTACTTTGGCCATCTGTGGACATTAATAGAATTATCTTCTCTACAATGTTGTATAGATGAACTCATTCGGGAGGCAGAAAATATGCAAAGTTGTGATGGAGGCTCAAGCAAAATTAAATTTGCTAGATAAGGGGGATCCATCTTTTATGAAATTATGGCCAATCAAGTTCATCAATAACTTGCTTTTCAAGTTGCCAATTGAGGGCACCACATGCCTTGTCGTCAACTTTAGCCATTAAGAAAGTGTGACAATATTAATATTGGTGTTATAACTACTTATGCTTGCATAACTTGTTCAAAAAAGATGTACCACGAAAGAATTTTTTTGTTGAAAGTGTAATCTAACTTATGGCCAAGGCCAACATTGTATGATGTAATCTTGTATAGGTCTAAGGGCAAGCATTGTACAAACTACAATGTATTTATTTTATTGTAATATTTAATTATATAAGCCCTATGGGCCGTTGTTAACCTTGTTATGGTTAAACCCATCTAATAACTAGTAGTGTAACCTTAAAACTCTCTTGTTATGTCGGCTTAGGTTAAACTTATTTATGTAATTTGGGGTTTAAGCAAGGTTCCACGAGGCTGGGGATGGGGGGATGGTTTTCGAGGATGGCGGGGGATGGCAAGTCAATTTTAGGAAACAATCTGGTATAATAGTACTAAATTTTTTAGAAATTTAGAGAGCATCAACTTAACCATGAACTCATCAATGACATCTTCAATTGATGCGAGATATTCTTAAGGTAGAGAGCATGAAGGGCTTTCCATTTAGGTGATAGGAGATTATGGTATGACCATGACATCATTTGATCTTCAGTGATGTCATGATTGCAGTTATTTAACAACAGCAAAATCATGTTGAAAACAAATTGGTTCAAACGCCTAGTTATCTCTCTCAAGGTACACCTACATGTGCAGTTTTGCTTTTCCATATTTAACTTTGGTGATGCCAGTTTATGGATTAGTTAACAAATCATTTGACAAATAAAATGATATCAAAATTTGCTAGTTTAACCAAATTAGAAGAGGCATAAGTACATTCTACCTGTGAAACATACCTTTAGAAGCATTAACCAACTCCAGTATCAGTGTTTATTATTTGTCAAGATTCATTTTAAAGTGAAATTGATTATTCTGACTTTAGCCTTGGATTGCATTGTTCACAATGATGAATAGGTCTCTCGTAGTATTTTGACTAGAAATTTTAGGGATGACCAGCTATGATAGTAGTAAATTTTTTGCAGTAGCTATTGACTCTTAAATTTATGATAATCCTATTCACTTTAGTGCAAATCATTGAGTATTATACTTGTAGTATTGATTTTTTTAATGTTATTGGTAAGTAGTCATGTTGTTAAAAAAGCAACTTTTTTTTTTGTAATTAAGTGTGAGACGCCCAGCTGTGGGGGACCGTTGGGTGTCCTCGAGGACGTCCCCTCATAGGAGACATCTCGAGGACAGCTCCCTGCAGGCCCTTGGCTTTTCGGGGATGCCCCCGCCGTCCCCCAAAGGCGGGGAAATGTCCCCAATGCTGTCACCCTGTTTTGGGGACGATGCGTCCCTGTGGAACACTGGGTTTAAGTATTGGTATAATTACCCACCAACCATTCCACCCATTGCATTGAAGTGTTTGATTCTTATCTACGCATAATATAGTGATTATTTATGTTCCTACGGGTGCCCACTATATATTTCTCTTTTTCGTCCCTTTTATGCTTTCTATATAAGATTTGAGGGGATGCATTGCTTCTCTTTATTTCTTGAAATAGGTGGAAATTCCAACATTGTATCAGACCGGGTATGAAGCTGCCTCATTTGGTCACGTAGAAATACTTTTTTAAGCCTCCAATACTTCTTCCAAATCCTAGGAGGATTGTCTCCTAAATGTCTCATAAGCCATTTTTGCATGAGGCAAAAAAGAGTTCTCATTCCCTTTTTTATCATCTGTTGTTTCAAAAGCATTGGAGAAAAATCTGTTTCTCTTATTGAAAGGTTTTAGAAATCAAAATTGGAGGGTCTTGATGCTTGGTTGCGAAAGAATCAACATTGGAAATGACTAGTTGTTTTTTTTTAAGCAAAAAACCCCTTGCGGAGCTGCCTTGGTCTGAGAGACCACGAACAGGGGGTTCTACACCGTCAAAGTCACCCGGGGGTCGCACCTGACCCTGCTTGCACCAACATTATCAATTGGATTTTGGATACCCAATTCAGCTTTTTGGTAGGGTGGAGATTTGAACCTGGGACCTTCCTTGGAGGATTGCCCTCTCCTCTCCAACTCACCTACAACACCGGGTTGGAAATGACTAGTTTAAAGGAGGGAAAACAATGCGCATTTTCGAACTCAAAATCATCAAGATTCCCTTGCGTTGGCTTTGGCTAGGTGCTCGAATGGTTTGAATCACTCGATTCCTTTCTTCACAAAGAAGGGATGCACCCAAACCTCTAAATGGTATCCAGTGCGGCTTGCAAAATATTGTGTAAAGCGTTCACGTGGAATCCACCCGAGTTTGAATCACTATGGGTTCTATTTTTTGACTTTGAGGTTAACAGTTTCCATGAGGGTTTCGAGAGCAGCAAGCAAATATTGGAGTTTTTCTTATTCCCTTCCAGTTGATGGCATGGCATGGTGGATAGTATTGTGCATTGAAGAGTGCAGGTCGTGTGTTAAATACGCGACACCTTTTTTCTTTGTAGTAGAAGGGAGGTTTTGTGTCTTCAATGGAGGAGCAACCTTTCGAATGCCCATCGTGCGTGACGATGGATTGGCTACCAGGAAGGTGTTAGGGGTGAAAGGATGCATGTTTGAATTTCACGCACCTCACTTTTGGTTGCATCACATCTATCGACCTTGCTTTTTGTGCCTTGATAGGTGTATGAGTAGAAGGGAGATCCTTACCTTCCAACGATGCGATTGCTAGGTTGATTAGTGCAACGCACTTAGTGCCCATGAGACTAAGGTTCAAACCCCCTAGCATTTCTTAGGTTTTTTTGCAAAAGGTAGATGATGTATGGCCCATATGGCACCCATGTGTGCCACGTAATCAATTTTTTTTTTTATCCCATCCTCTAATCAAAGAGCACTAAGTGTCAACGGCTAAGTAGATCAAAGGAGCTAAAGCGGCAAAAAAGGAGTGTGAAAAAAAAATCGCCAAGTGGCAGGTCAAGATTTGTTCTTGCATCTCTAAAGTTTGGGAATTTGTTTTTTGCATTTTTGAGGTCCATTAGGGCAAAACTTCCAAAGGCCATAACTTTCGCATACGATAGCGTTTTGAGCCCTTATGTTCAAATTGCACAATTTTTTGAGCTCTACGCATTGGTAGATTAGTTCAAGGACCTGTTACAATGTTAGGGGTCGAATTGTGTAAGATGGATCATCAAGCCCTAATTACTCGTCTCAATGGGCGAAATTATAGTATTTGGTCAACCCAAATGATTGGCCTATTATGCAGTAAGAACTTGTGGTTCATCTCTCAAGAAGATAAAGCAACAACCCTTGATGAAGAAACTCACTAACATAAGGAGGAAGAAGCTCTTGGCCTATTTCCTTGTCAATTAAACCAAAATTGCTTTTCCATATCAAAGAAGAAAGCGAACCTATTAAGGTATGGTCAAAATTGCATGAGTTATTTGGGAAAGTAAATACAACTTAAGTAAGTCGCTTGGAATTAGAGCTTTCTTCTCTCAAATTGGTTGAGTTTGATAACATTGAGGACTATATTACGAGATTTAAGGCATTGAGAGTAGATATTGCATCTTCTGGAGGCAAAAGAAGATATAGAATTGTGAATATTGTCCTTGCTAATCTCTCTCCTTTTTAGATGTTGAACCTCATGGTTGTATGATACCTATGTTCTTGGTATCATAAAAAACTCTTGATTAATTTTTCTCTTCTTTTAGTTCATTTTTAGGTAGCAATGAGGAATTGTGGTGGTACTTCACAAATACATGATTATGCAAAGGAATTCAAACCAAAGGAGGCTAAGATCCAGGGGTCCAAGGGCTAGGCTAAGTCTTCAAAGAAGTCAAATACCATTTGCGGATATTGCAAGAGGGAAGGACATCTGACCAAGAATAGCTTGCTGAAATTGCAAAGGACAGAAACTGAGTTTTTGAAGATAGGTGAATGTCTTCTAGATGATGAGGGGGATTCAGAAGGATCTACGTCAATTGCAGAGGATCACTAGAGCATCCATTATGGGGGGGTGCAAGGGAGTTATTATTGTTACTAATGTCTTCTCTCCTTGGCCCCTTAGTTCAAAGTGAGGGGGTGTTGAACGTGTAATCCGACTCATGGCCAAGGCCAACATTGTATTCTGTACCTAAGGGCAATCATTGTACAATGTATTTAATTTATTGTAATATTTTATTATGTAAGCCTTATGGGCCATGGTTAACCTTGTTATGGTTAAACCCATCTTATAACTTGTAATTAACCTTAAAGCCCTCTTGTTATGTTGGCTTAGGTTAAACTTATTTATGTCATTTGGGGAGCAGGTGTTGGTATAAATACCCCTCAACCACTCCATCCATTGCATCAAAGTGTTGTGATTCTTATCTATGGATAATATAGTGATTATTTATGGTGCCTATGGGTGTCCACTATATATTTCTCTTTTTCGTCCTTTGTATGTGTTTTGTTGAAAATTTGAGTGGATGGATTGCTTTTGTTTGTTTCTGAAAATAGGTGTAAATTCCAACACTTTTTGGCATGTTTGTGTGGTGTCTTTTATTTTGTTAAAAGTGGAAAAAGAAGTAAAGCAAGTTATACAAATTTTTATGAATGGAAGAGGCATGTATGACCATCAATTTTTGTATTTTGAAGTTTAATGTAAACACTTGATTGGAACTGTTGTCTTTTCCAATTTCACATATGAATTAGATGCATGTGTCTTATAGCTTGGTCCCATGAAATAACATTATACATTGTATTTTAAAGTGGGACCTTGTATAAGGCTAACTAAAGTTGTATTTTAATTTATGGTGCACCAAGTTATTTTTGATAAATTTTTTTGAGCCCTTCATGTCAATATATATAAAAAGGAAGGCCTTCATGGTAGTAATATCCAACATCATATCATCACAAGACAATAATTCACCCTAGCCGTAAGAAGTTGAGAAATCTGTCGGTTTGGGTTTTTGTAGGATTTGTCTCCTGAGGGTTCCTTTTTTTAGAAATATGTGGATGTTTGTTAAGGGTTTCCATTTTCTGGAGATTTGTGGGTTTGTCTGCTAAGGGTTCCATTTTCTCCAGATTTGTGGATTTGTTTGTTGAGGGTTACATCTTCTGGAGATCTGTGGACTTGTCTACTGAGGGTTCCTTTTTTTTTATTTGTGACCTTCTTTGTTGAGGGTTCCCTTTTTTAGAGATTTGTGGATTTGTGACTTTTTGGAAGCGTTGTGAGTTTTTGAGTGAGAAATATGCCAGTTTGGGTTTTCATGGGATTTGCCAGTTGAGGGTTCCATTTTCTGAAGATTTGTGGATCTGTTTGTTGAGTGTTCCATTTTTTGAAGATCTATGGATGAGTCTGCTAAGGGTTTCGTTTTCTGGAGATCTGTGGACTTGTCTGCTGAGGGTTCCTTTTTTTGGAGATCTGTGGGATTTGTCTTGCTTTTAGCCGTAAGAAGTTAAGAAATCTTCCGGTTTGGGTTTTTGTGGGATTTCTGTGGATTTATCTGCTAAGGGTTCCATTTTTTGGAGATCTGTGGATTTGTCAGCTGAGGGTTCCATTTTTTGGAGATCTGTGGACTTGTTTGTTGAGGGTTCTATTTTCTAGAAATTTGTGGATTTGTATGTTGAGGGTTTCATTTTATAGTGATTTGTGGACTTGTTTGCTAAGGGTTCCATTTTTTGGATATCTATGGGATTTTAGGTTTTATTCCCTTTTGGAGCTATTCCACATGATCTGTGGAGGAGAGGAGATGTGTGGATTTGTTTACTATGGGTTCCATTTTTAGGAGATCTATGGATTTGTTTGCTGAGGATTCCATCTTCTAGAGATCTATGGATTTGTCTGCCGAAGGTTCCATTTTCTACAGTTGTGTGGATTTGTCTGCTAAGGGTTCCATGTTTTGGAGATCTGTGGACTTGTTTGCAAAGGATTCCATTTTTTGGGGATTTGTGGTGGAGAAGAGATTTGTGGATTTGTTTGCTGAGGGATCGTGTCTAGCCAGGTTGCTTTAGGTCTAGAAACATTGTGAAGTTTTGGGTGAGAAATATACTAGTTTGGTTTTTTGTGGAATTTGTTTGCTGAGGGTTCCTTTTTCTAGAGATCTAGGGGTTTGTTTGCTGAGGGTTCCATTTTCTAGAGATCTGTGGTTTTGTCTGCTAAGGGTTCCATTTTTTTGGAGATTTGTGGTTTTGTCTGCCGAGAATTCCATTATTTGGAAATTTGTGGATTTGTCTGCTGAGGGTTTGTGTCTTGCCAGGTTGCTTCAGGTCTGGAAGTGTTGTAAGGCTTTGGGTGAGAAATCTGGCAGTTTGGATTTTGTGGGTTTTTTCTGTTGAGGGTTCCATTTTTTGCAGATTTGTGGATTTGTCTACCGAGGGTTCCATTGTTTGGAGATCTATGGATTTCTCTGCTGAGGGTTCCATTTTCTGGAGATTTGTGGATTTGTCAATTGAGGGTTCCATTTTCTGGAGATCTGTGGATTTGTCTGTTGAGGATTCTAGTTTTTGGAGATCTATGGGTTTTTTCTGTATGCAACCATAAGAAGTTGATGCGCAAATAGGGATTTTAGGGCAAGAATTCAGAAAGAAATAGTAAAGCTTGTTGATGCTATGGATTGCGAATGTGGAGTTGACAATGTTCGAGCTTTTCATCAAATCCATTGGTGTTGATACTAAAGGAGAAGAACCCAAGACCACCGCAAGAGAGTAGAAACCTGGACAAGGACAATAGAACATGGGTAGAATAGTTAAAGGGGAAGAGAAGTGGGGAGGAAAATAAGGAACATCGGGTTTTGATTTCCTCTGAAACTAAGGAGGGAGGAATAGACCTAAATATTCTTTACCTCTAGAATTCTAGGAGGAGGAAGTTTTTAAAAGCATAGCAAATTCCTTTGACCTCTTTCTCTCGGTGGATTTTGTTATCAAAGAAAGAAAAAGGGTATTTTTTTTGCTAGAACGTGTGTCATGGTTGAATCAGGACAAAAACTACTTGAGGAGATCAAACTGGTCTCGAGATGGGGGGTGCGGAATCAAAGCTTAATATATGAGAATGACCCGTTTAGTTGTAAAATCTATATCAAAACGTGTCATCTAGCAAAGTATTGCCCAAACAGAAAGAGGAGGAATTACAGAGAAAGCCAAAGTAAGAATGAAGAAAGGAAAAAAGGACTATGGAAGAAAAAGAAGCAGATATCTGAGGAGATGGGTAAAGAGATTCAAAAACAAGAAGTTGAGGAGAGGAGGGAGCCAAAACAAAACAAGGAAGAAATAGAGGAAGATGGTATTGATGAAGGTAAGGAAATATCTCAAAAGGAAATGGAGATGGAAGAAGGTGAAATACTGATCCAAAGAGAGGAAACGTAAAGTGTAGAAAGTGTGGACTCTGCACAAAGGATAAGCTCTGCAATACCATGAGATGAGGTTACTAAAAAGGATGGATCAAATGGAAGAAACGGAGAAAGAAATGGTAGACGGGATGGAGGCCCATGGAGAATTGGATGCTGTGTACATTTAATTAAGAAGTGGCTACAGGGAAAGTACTGTACCTAAGGATGTCAAGGAGTGCCAAGAAGCTCCCAGATGTAGGAGCAGAGGAGGTAAAGATGGTGGGCAGGCCAACTTTGAAGGAAAAAATCTTAAAGGAGATGGAGAAGGAATTGAAAGATGGAAAGCAGATGACCATAGTCTTGAGTGGAAAGAAGCCCACTACAAGAAGTAAAAAATGAAAGTCATATCATGGAATGTTAGGGGAATGAATGCCCCTAACAAACATAGACTGGTGAGATCCATGTTGAAGGACCACCAACATGAAATAGTATTATTGCAAGAAACTAAATTATCTTGTGCAAGGTGGGAGAGTATTCAAAGTGGAATATGGAAGAAGGGTGAGAGCTATCAGGTGGGAGCCAAGGGAGCTTCAAGAGGATTGTTAACTCTGTGGAACTTTGACCTCTATGAGGGAGAAGTCTCTAGAAGTGAAATTCAATTGTCTGTTCTTATCTCGGCCAAGTCTTCAAAGATGGCTTTCTTTAGTACAAATGTTTACGCTCCAAATGTAAGTAGATTGAGAAAGGAGTTTTGGAAAGACCTAGAACAGATGGGACAACAAGTTAGGGGGATAAGATGGATAGTGGCAGAAGACTTCAGTGCTCCATTAAGTCCAGGTGACTAGTAACGGGGGTCCTAGGGATTCACCAAGAGTATGGAGGACCTTAGCAATTTCATATCAGCTTCAAGTCTTTATGAAGTTGATTTGAGTGGCAATGCATTCACGTGGACTAATAGGAGTTTAGGGGAGGACTTGATCTAAGTTAGATTGGATAGGGTTTTGCTATCCTTGGAGTGGTTTGAGGAAAATTGTGAGCATACATTGGCACCATTGCCAAGAACAGGATTAGACCATAACCCTCTTGTCTTTTGGTGTAGTCTGGAGGATAGAAAGAAAAATAGCCCATTCAAATTTGAATTCATGTGGCTGCAACACTTAAAGCATTTATGAGGAAATGGAAAGATGGTGGATGCATCTGGTAGGAAACTGGTTCCTAGTAGTGATGAAGGGTGAAAAACAGATGGAATTGAATGCAAAAACAAGAAGAAATGTATTAAATCGCCTTTGAATGGATCACTATTTCATTGGAGGAAATCCTGCCAATGCTCTCAATGAGATATATTTTCTTATATTTCATGGATGCCTATTTACACCCTTGTGAATGCATATAAATATCTACCCTAGAGTTGTGAGGTGAAAGGACACAATGGTCCATAAATAAAATAAGTGAATTAATAATATTAATGGTTAGGATTAGGATCCTAACATGCCACCCTCCTTAAAAAGAGCTTTGTCCTCAAAGCTCAAAGGGAGAAGCTTCGTTCCGTGTTTTCCAAGTAGTATTTGCTCATGTTCTTGCACTATTTTAATGTCATCTTCCCGTAAGCAGGGATATTTTGAAGGTGGAAGTGTTGGCGGGGGATAGGTAGGAAGAATAGTAGGATCAGAACGACAACAGGGGGGCAACCCTTTTTGTGCCTTCTTGGTGGCTTGGATAGAAAATAAGTGGGCAACCATTTCCTTGCCTCCGTTGCGAATAATTTTCTCCATGCGATGAGAGCTTGCTAGTGGAGAAGGGCCTGATTTTAATCCTTTAAGAGTATACGTTTGATTCTTTATTGTGAATTTCATCCATAATTCCGCAAAATCCCATTGGATTGTCCCGAGTGTTCGTAACCATTGTACTCCTAAGACAATATCACATCCTCCTAAGGGAATTGCATACATGTCATGTTTCATGGTGTAATCGCCCAAGGTGAGCTTAATATTATGGCATTTCCCCTTACAAGCGATCCTTCCCCCATTACCAATCATGACTTCAAAATTATTGCAAGGATGGATAAAGCAGTCAGCTTGTTTTGCCACACGTGGGTCGATGAAATTATGGGTACTGCCGGAGTCAATAAGCACAATAAGGTTTTGTTGTTTGAAGGATCCGGGGACTTTCATAGTTTGGGGAGAAGAATTACCGACGAGGGCATTGAAAGAAATTTCTAGTGGACCTTGAGTGCTATCATCGGGTGTATCCATCACTACTTCTACCTTGATCTCCTCTTCGTCGTTGGTTGATTGACAAGGAATAGCTGCATCCAAAATATATAATTTGGGTGTAATACATTTATGATTGGGTACAAATTTCTCATCACAATGAAAACAAAGGCCTTTTTCTCTTCTTTCTTTCATTTCCTCGGGGCTGATACGTTTAATTGGTAGGATTTGGTTAAGTTTTGGGGTGGTGTAAGTATTTTGTGATTCTGCCTTAGATGGGTTTCCCAGTCGACGTTGGTTATTGAATTTTTCTTCCGCCATTTGGGCTAACGCAATAGTCTGCATCATGTCAGTGGGATTGAGCATTTGTACTTCTAATCGAATGTCTTCCTTTAAGCCACTGATGAAACAACTTTGGAAGAATGAGGCATTTAGCCCTGATGTAAGATTTGCCAATTTTTCAAATTGAGCTTGGTATTCTCGCACTGTAGTGGTTTGGCGGAGTTTGGTAAGGGCTCCCGTGAAATCTTCGAATTTACTAGGGCCGAATCGTACCATTAGATTTTTTGTAAATTCTAGCCATGTAGGGGTGCCATTCGTCTTTTCGTACCACTGGTACCATTGGGTGGCGGTACTTTCAAGGTGGAAGGATGCAATGCAAACCTTCTGTGCCTCAGGGACCTGGTAGAGGGAGAAGTATTGGTCAGCCCGATAGATCCAATTTGTGGGGTCGCCTCCTTCAAATTTTGGAAAATCCAATTTAGTAGTTCTAGGTAGGATGGACGTTTGTGGTCCCCCAAGTAGTGCTTGGTGTGTTGGTCCCCCGGTAGATTGGCCAGCTTGGATTAGTGCCATATTTTGTTGTACCATATTGACGGAGTGGTTATAGGTGTCAATTTTTAAATCCATTTCTGCTATTTTGGTTTCATAATCCGTCTTTGGTATAGTATTGTTTGTAATTTCATCCTTCCATTGGCGGAACTCCTCCTTTGTTAGAGTCTTATTTGTAAGGTCTTCCCTCCACTGATGAATCTCCTGCATGAAATCTTTGATAGGCTCTTGTGATCTCCTGCCATCGGCCAGTGTAGGGCTGGTTGAAATTTGTAAACCTTCTTGGGTAGGTGAGATTTAAGTTTTTTCAAAAATAAATTTGCAAAAAATTTAGGTTTTAGTTATAAATTTTTGCAAAATTTCATGTAAATTTTGGGAAAAATGGGTTTATCAATTGTTTAGACCTAATGGTCAATTTTTGAATTTAATTCTTTTGAAATTTGGCGGGAAGCAACGACTAGAAGGCAACAACTAGCGAGCGGCGGGCAGCCAAGGGCGTAGGCGACGTCAACAAGCAGCAGCGGCTAACAGGATGTTGAGTCAGAGAGTGCGGTAACGGTAACGGCAGAAGCAATCAATAGTGGACAAGTGGCGGTCAGATGGAAAATGGCAGGGTAAACAACGGTCTTAGCGAGGTGGCGTCGTGCGAGAGGTCTCAAATATAGCGCAACCGTAGTCACGTTTTTCTTTGTGGGTTTCGAAGAATTTAAATTGCTACAAGTTTGTCGCACAAAGAATGTGGGATCTTTTGTCCCAAAAAACACTTTTAAATCTCCTTTTCTCGCTCACACCCGATGACGGAATAATGACGCTGTCATATTTTTGATTTTTCGATGCCGGAAAAGGTTTCAAACTTTATAATATAAATTTTAATCTTATAAAATTTCACCATTTTCTTATGACCTTCGCCAGATATTTTTTTTAACGTCGCGTCGCAGGTCGCGTTTTCTTCACCGATTTGAATTTCCTCATGTTTATGTTTTGATCTGGGCGAAAAAAAGAGAGCCCACGAATTTTTTTGAGGGATTAAATGAGATTTTTAATCACGTTTTCTTGCTGTTGCCGGAATTTAATCACCTTCTGTAACTGTTGTTGTTGTTGTCTGTCGGATTTCAAATTCCTCCTGTAACTGTTTGCTCCTTTGCTGGTTACTCTCTGTTGTCTGCTAGGCGGACGTCTTCCTTATAGGAACAATGATATGGACTTGCAGAAGAGGCTCTGATACCAAATGGTAGGAACTTGGTTCCTAGCAGTGATGAAGGGTGAAAAACAAACGGAATTGGATGCAAAAACAAGTAAAATGTATTAAATCACCTTTGAATGGATCGCTATTTCATTGGAGGAAATCCTACCAATGCTCTCAATGAGATATATTTTCTTATATTTTATGGATGCCTATTTACACCCTTGTGAATGCATATAAATATCTACCCTAGAGTTGTGAGGTGAAAGGACACAATGGTCCATTAATAAAATAAGTGAATTAATAATATTAATGATTAGCATTAGGATCCTAACAACATCCTATCCAAGGATCTAAGATGTATGTGGTTGCTAGGAAATTGAAACATGTGAAGAGGGAAGTAAAAAGTGGAACAAGGAGGTCTTTGGAAACATCTTCTTGCAAAAGGAGCGGTTAAGGCAAGAATTGAGTCGACTTGAAGAGGAAATAAGCAAAAACGGGATGGACCAGGTCCTTTATAGTAGAGAGAAAATTGGCCATTTGAAATTGCATACAATAATGGCAAAGGAGGAGACGTATTGGAGACAAAAAGTCAAGGAACCAATGGTTAACGAAAGGAGATAGGAACACAAGATTCTTTCGTGTCTCTTCCATAAGACATAAAAGTGCAGCAATGATAACTAAAATTCAAAAGGAGGATGGAGAAGTAATAATAGAGGAAGATCAAATCAGACAAGGGGCGGTGGACTTCTTTAGATTTTTGCTAACAAAGGACAAGGAGGATGATTAGGAAGCTATGGAGGAAATAATTCAACATATCCCAAGGATTCTATCTAGAGACATGAATGCAGAACTTGTCAAAGAGGTGAGTGAGGAGGAGGTCAGGGAAGCGATCTTCTCATTAGGAAAAGATAAAGCTCTAGGGCCTGATGGATTTCAAGTGGGTTTCTTCCAAGTTTTTTTGGAAGATAGTAAGGATGTAGTAGCAGCAGTAAGAAACTTGCACCACTTAGGCAAAACGTTAAGAGAAATCAATAATACTTTCCTAGTGCTCATTCCAAAGAAGCCTGGGCTGAAGGGATATAAAGAATTCAGTCCAATTAGTCTGTGTAACGTCATTTACAAGATAATATAAAAAATGATCGCGTTAAGACTAAAGTTTGTTCTTCAAGAGATCATTGCAAAGCACCAAGAGGGCTTTGTGAAGGGTAGGCAAATTTTAGATGGAGTAATCACATTCCATGAGACCATGCATTTAGTTAAAATTAGTAAAAGTGAGGGAATGGTGTTAAAGCTTGACATGAACAAAGCCTATGACCGGGTCTCATGGTGTTTCCTAGATAGAGTCCTAGAGAAGTTTGGCTTCAGTAGGTGTTGGGGAAGGTGGATGAATAGCTGTTACGGAGGACCTAAATTCTTGGTTATAGTGAACAATTCTTTAGTCGGATTCTATGGAAGCAACAGGGGCTTAAGGCAAAGGGACCCATTGTCCTTGTATCTCTTCATAACAATGGCAAAAGCGTTAGGAAGGTGCATTGGATCATCAAAACAAGTGGCAACATTAAGTGTATTGAAACCAAAGGTATTACTCACCAACAATTCCTAGATCGAGTCCTAGAGAAGTTTGGCTTCAGTAGGCATTGGGGAAGGTGGATGAATAGCTGTTATGGAGGACCTAAATTCGTGGTTATAGTGAACAATTCTTTAGTTGGATTCTTTGGAAGCAACAGGGGCTTAAGGCAAGGGGACCCATTGTCCCTGTATCTCTTCATAATAATGGCAAAAGCGTTGGGAAGGTGCATTGGATCAACAAAACAAGTGGCAACATTAAGTGTATTGAAACCAAAGGTATTACTCACCAACAATTCCTAGATAGAGTCCTAGAGAAGTTTGGCTTCAGTAGGCGTTGGGGAAGGTGGATGAATAGTTGTTATGGAGGACCTAAATTCTTGGTTATAGTGAACAATTCTTTAGTTGGATTCTTTGGAAGCAACAGGGGCTTAAGGCAAGGGGACCCATTGTCCCTGTATCTCTTCATAATAATGGCAAAAGCGTTGGGAAGGTGCATTGGATCAACAAAACAAGTGGCAACATTAAGTGTATTGAAACCAAAGGTATTACTCACCCACAATTTCTGGATGACACAATTTTGTTGAGGAGATCGTGTAGATGAGGTGAAGGAATTTAGGAGGATATTAAATCTCTATGAAAAAGCATCCCAAAAAATGATAAATATGGACAAGAGTAAGGTGTTTTTTATAAACATTACAAAGAATCACTAGAGAAGAATAGTAGCATTGCTTGGGTGTAGTGTTTCAACTCTCCCTTTTGTTTACTTGGGAATGCCAATGTTTGCGGGTGAATGCAAGGATCAGATGTGGAATGTGCTGATTGATAGGACCTATAGTAAATTAGTTGGATGAAAGGGGAATTTGTTGAGTCAGGGAGGTAAGTTACAACTTCTTAAGAGAACTCTCTAAGCAATCCTTGTATATTTATTATCAATGTTTAAGATCCCACTTAAAGCAGCTAATATAGTAGAAAGTATTTAGAGAAGATTCTTATGGTCAGGACCAGAGGAGAAGAGCAGAATTCCGCTTGTAGTATGGGAGAGAGCATGCAATGATAAATCAAGTGGAGGACTTGGGCTTAGAAGAATAAGGGCTATGAACAAGGCTTTGGCAGCAAAGGTAGGATGGAGGCTAGTGAAGGAGGGTATGGGCAAGAATTCTAAGAGACAAATACCTTGACAACCAAGAGGATAGTAGATTTCTGACCACACTGGAGCCTTTCCGGGGATCTTCAATGTGGAACCACATAGTAAAGGGTAGAGAGATGCTATGGAAAGGCATCCAATGGGAGATAAGGAATGGTAGGTTTGTCCACTTCTAGGAAGATGCGTGGTTGGAGAAGTACCCATTAGTGAAGGATGAGGAGTTAGCAAGAATCAACGTAGAGCTAGAACAAAATTATGGGAATATGGTGAGTGATTATTTGGCTATAGGAGAGGTAAGATGTCACGAGACAAGAACCCATAATCAATGAGGAAGAGCTACAAAAGCTAATAGCTAAACTGAAAGCATATTATGTAAGCTCTAATTTGGGTGGAATACAATGGTATGGCAACTACTTAGGAAGGGTCGTTTACTTTGCATCGCATGCATTTTAATTTTGTTTTCAACAAAACCGACACAAAGAGATTGGCACTCCTCCCAATGCATTGAATTCACACCATGTGAAGTGATTCTTACCCATGCAAGGTTTGGTGGAAGGACACTGCCTCATTAAATTGGCATTACATGAATTCACTTCACCACCCTTTTGCCAATCGGTTGGTCTATGGGTTGTCCATTTTTGGCTAGTCGGATAACTCCCGTTAGTGAACTATGGTTTTTCCTGTTTAAGATTCACTTTCCCTCTATGAACTATCGGTTGGTGAGCCATGAAAATGCTAGGGGAGGGTCAATGCCGGAGAAATCTGGTTCATAGAGGGAAAGTGAATCTAAACAGGAAAAACCATAGCAGCAGTTCAAAATTTTACCCCTTAGACAAAATGTGGCAAAATTGACAACTCCCTTGATAAGTAGATGTTGAAAGTAGCCCAAAGCTTAATCACTACTATGTTCTGATGGAGTGTAAGGTTCAGACAAGCCTGCAATGTGAGGGGGAGGGTTTGCATTAGTCCAAATATCTGAACTAGAGTTTCGTCTAGTTGGACTACTACTTTGCTGACAGGCTCATATGCCAACCCTAATGCATCTACTACTCTTTTGGGCATGACCTAAGTACTTGACCCATAATTTATGATGCAATTTTTTTTTTTTTTTAAATTTACATGGTGGAATCGGTAGCCACCACGAATCCGAGTAGGCTGTCCAGCTTTTATGGCCGCCACGGTATTCTGCGCTGTCTGCCCCAGAAGCCGCCACACAGATCTTCGCGCAGTCCGCCCTAACCACCATGCCACAATCATTTTAAACCTTTTACGCCATCGAAAGCACCAAGAAAGGGACAAGCGTTCAGTCCGGCGAGGCCCGAGATTTGAACCTTGGACCTCTGCTCCTTATGGGGTTTGGATGAACCAATTGGTCTACACCTCGGACCTATTTATGATGCAATTGTGAATCAAATTATCTTCATCGATTAGAATCCGGTAAAACGACATTGGTTTGACTTGATTTATCTTAGGGCTGGACATCTGTAGAACCATAGATGGCTTTTGCTTGCCCAGTGCTTTTTGTCTCCCTAGCGCTTCTTCGAAGTGTCTCATTTGGTTAGGCATGGACAAGACATTCGAGAGCATAGTAGACTTCTTCAGATGGTCTACCACATTAAATGATTTGATAGTTTGGACCCTCTAAACTGTGCTTGGTACCCTTTGAGGTTTGGGCCTCTCTGCTGCAAGTTGGGGAGCTCGAGCTGGTTTTGGAATGAATGCGCATTGCCTCGGGGCTTCAAGGACATTCCTCATAGTGGCCATGGGGAGGTTTTGCACATTCTAGTTAGTTGACCGTAGGTTAAACACCTTTTCCAGGATTAGTTGTGTTGCTTTGGGCATCGAGACCCACTTGATCAACCTTCCCCTGCTCCTCTATAGCCTTTCTCTTGGCGCTTGTCATGTAGTTTGATTGGATTTGTGGCCTCCTAGGTGCCGAAGTACCTATTTTATCTAATACAACACATACTTCTTCCTCGTCCCAAGTTATTAGAGTCTGCTCCTGATTGGCAGAATTTGTTCCCGGAATAGAGCTTTAGGGTTGGACGGGAGAGGGATGGTTTTGTACTTGTGGCTCCAACCCTGAGTAAGAAGTAGATGGTTGGGCATGTACAACTTCATTTAGCATCGACATATAGTTTGCTGAAAATTGCTTACAAGATAAGCATTGGGAGGATAGGCATCGAGGTGGGGGCAGTACCATGCATTAGGATCTTTCACATAGTTGTTAGGCATGGTGACTATATCCCTAACAGGGTTAGGAAGGATCTGCTGCAATGGGAGTCATACGGGCACTATCTATTGATTGGAGCTTTGGGTTTGGCTTGCATTCGTATTAGATTGGAAATAAGAGCTCTGGTATCCATGTGGAGGAGGCCTATAACCTTGGCTATTATGTTGCCTTCTGAGTGCTATGATCTCATCGGAGATTGTCCTTAGCAAGTTCTTGATCTCATCTAGCTCAGTGGAGGAAAATGGAATAGTAGAGGGATATTCGGGAGCAAAGAGAGAAGTCTGAGCCATTGCTAGGTTTATCATAGGAGTAGGCTGGAAGGTAGTAGGTTGAACTACTGGAGATGGCTGATAAGGAGATTGAGTACTCGAAAACAGAGGCATAGAGGGTCTAGGATCTAGCCTTCCTTTTTGAAATCATTTTTGGCTTGGATGGCTATCCCATAGGCCGCTGGCAAAGAATTTCCTTCTCTAGAATTGATCGTCATGCCCATTTTAGAATTGATAGCTTTCAAATAATAAATAAATGCCATACCTGGGAGAGGGCGGATTTCATTAGGGATTTTGTACTAGGTTTTGTGAAACTAGGTATTGAAATCGTCCATTGTCTCCATGGGCGCTCTCTTGATGGTAGTCAACTGCTCTAGGAGAGACTCTATTTGCCTTCTCTCTGAATCTATCGACCAACAGGTCCATGAGTTGGTCCCAGCTTTATTGAATGTGGAGCAAGGCATTGAAGAACACAAGCTTATATTGAGAGGGGGGTGAACAGTATAAGACCAACTTTTGCTTTTCTTTCCCAAACAATATTATCCAATATTATCAATGGCAATATCAATAGAAATAATCAAAGCAATGCACAAATCATCACACACAATAGAGACACCAATTTAACGTGGTTCACCCAATGTGGGCTACTCCACGAAGAAAATCTTTCTACTAAATTTTCTCAACAAATCTTCTTGGGAATCAATTCCCTATTACAATGTTTATGGACCTCTATCCAAAGGAGACACCAATCCCCTATGCTTTGATTTGTGGATCACTCTCCACAGGAGAACTCTTTCCAGTTTTCTCTGGTTCGTGGAACTTGATCCAGGAGACCTCTATCTCCTCAACTGGTTCGTGGATCTCTCTCCATTGAAGAACTCTATCTTCCTAGTTGGTTCGTGGATCACACTCCACAGGAGAACTCTTTCCCCTTGCTCTGGTTCGTGGATCTCTATCCACAGGAGAACTCTTTTCCTCTCTGCTCTGGTTGATGATCTTCTAGAAGACTTCTGCCCCCACTGCTCTGGCTTGTGGATCTCTCTCTACAGAAGACCTCTGTCCTCACTGCCCTGGCTAATGGATCTCTATCCACTGAAGACCTCTATCCTCATTGCTCTGGCTAATGGATCTCTATCCATTGAAGACCTTTGTCCTCACTGCCCTGGCTAATGGATCTCTATCCACTGAAGACTCCTGTCCTCTACTATCACCTCCAAATATTGCTCTCAACTTTGTCTCAGATCTGCACCAAACTCTGTCCCAAGTGTAGTACACATCTGCTTTAACTCTGTCTCAGGTCTAGAACAAATCTGCTTACTAATCTGTACAAAACTCTGTCCTCAAATCTGTCCTCAAGCCTTAACACAAAGCTTGATCCAATCACAAATCAAATCTGCTTAGATTTGCCCCAAGCCTTAACACAAAGCTTGAACAAATCAATCAATCAACTCTGCTCTCAAGTCTTCACAAAGACTTGCCTCAAATCTGCCTTCAAGTCCTCTCATGAACTTGCTCAATCTGCTCTCAAGCCTTCACCAAGACTTGCCTCAAATCTGCCTTCAAGTCCTCTCAAGAACTTGCTTAATCTGCTCTCAAGCCTTCACCAATACTTGCCTCAAATCTGCCTTCAAGTACTCTCAAGAACTTGCTTAAACTGCCCTCAAGTCTTCACCAAGACTTGCTCAAATCTGCCTTAATACATACTCAAAACAACTCACAAAATATGCTCAATCAATCTCAAATCTTGCACACAATGCTATCAATTGCTTTGTCTAATCTTCAAAGTAATTCCTTTAACTTGAAGCAGTTTAGACATATTCTATTCAGAATTTGTTTAACCTTTGGAACATATAGAGAATGATGTACTCTATCAAAACTCAATATGTTCTACTCAATCATTAAGTCTGTCGCTTTCACAAATCTGATTTCTAATGTTTGCACATTCACTTCCAATATCACTCAAAACCAATGCTCAAGAATTTCACTCAATCATTCAATCAATGAAACACAACTTGCTCACAAACCCTAAACAAGTGTTTTCATACTTCTTCAAACAAAGAGCACAATGTGGGTCTCAAACCCTAACTCAAATAATCCTCAATCTCTATCTCAAATGTTCTCTAATCATTCACCAATGATGCATATAAGAATTCACTCAAATATTTCCAACAATGATGATCAAACAATCCTTTTCACTTCACTTTATATTCTACAACATTCATTCCAACATTTCAAACAAAAGATGATGTGCCCATACCTCTTTGCTTTGATGGAGATATGTCTTCAAAACCTGTTTTACTCACAACCAGATCCTTATGCCAATTCTAGGTTAGATAGCAACAGTCTATCTCAAAATCTCCACAGGAATATTTACCTCAACAAATATTTCACCATACAAGGAATACAATAAAATGTCAAGTCACAAATACACCTTATCACTCCTTCACTTTCAAAATAATATTCAACATATATAAAAAATAAAGTTCCTTGTTTACACCTTATAATCTCCTTCTCTTTCAAGATAATATTCAACACATAAAAATAAAGTTCCTTGTTTACACCTTATAATCTCCTTCTCTTTCAAAATAATATTCAACACATAAAAATAAAGTCCCTTTGTTTACACCTTATAATCTCCAATACTTGATTTAATTCCTAAACACCCAAAATAAAATATTTAATTAACACACCTTATGACTCCCTAAACAATTCCACACATGGCCCTTTTAATATCACCTAGCCTCAAAACAACTTTTGTTTTCCAAAAACCTTTGGCAGATTTAATTCAAAAATTGCATACCTTAATTTTTGGCCCACATCATAAAAATATTGCACAAGTCTCAACGACCAGCGCCCAAGCTTGAACCCACGACCTTGGCCACCGCAATGCCCTAGCCCAAGGCTAGGCTGCTGCTTGGGCTACATGCCCACACGAAAACCAAAGGGCACTCTGTCCTATACAACGTTTGCCTCTCACGAATTTTGGCGAAAACGAAAATCTCTTTCCTCCTTCACAAAAACCAACTACGTGGGATTTGAAACCGTGACCAACCCTTCGCAAGCGCCTTAGCCACGTCTCAACTGTCGTCTATGCTAGCCAGCGCTTTGGAATTATCTTCGCACTCTCCACGATTTCAACAAAATCCTCCTTGAATAATTCACTTGACTTATGCTTGGTCTCTGCCCCTCACAAATGATGCGCACACCTTTTTTTCACATTTTTACTTTGGAAAACATTCCTCCTTTTATATGCATTCCAACAAAATTAAAAACGTTGGCCCTTTTTCATTTGCACCATTTTGAAATCGATTTTGGTGCCATAAATATTTAAATTAAAATTTTAACCTTAGGTTAAAATATTTTAATTTAAATAAATTAAAACCTTTGCCAATCTTTATAACTTGCTCAATGGACCTTGTCAAGGATATATTTTTTTATAATTTAGAACCTTGTTATTTTTCACCTCTTCCTTTTGCCCAAATATTATAATATTATTATTTCTTTTTAAGCTTGCTTTCTTTTCCTTTTGAAAAACTCTTGTTGGCTGGATATTATAATATTAGTCTTTTCACTTGCTCTCTTTTTGCACATAGTCTTCAAACTTGGCCTTCAACCTTTTGATATTAAACCTTTTGACATCAATGACAACACAACTTACTAAAAATTTCCAACAGGCATACGTACCATTCTTGCACTTTGCCTCCAAAAGAAGTTGCCAACAATCTGAGAGCTACATTCTGCTCCTCAATATTGTGTACTGTGCACACATTGACCATGTGGTGTAAGTGAGGCAATGAATTGAGCATTGAGGCTTGGATTAGGTCCCATGTTGTATGACGAACAAGTGGTTGCCGGGGGGCTTTGTCATTCCAGGCCAAGTACCTTCTTGGGGGTTGGTTTTGATTTGCAGCCATGTTTTGACGTCGAGCTCTTCTTCTAGGTCCTTCGTTTAGGGGCGGCACTAGTTCTGGCAGATTTGTTCTTGCAAATGACCTAGTAACTAGTTCTCAATGGAGTCGCTAGGTGAATGTTCTCGTGCTTTAATAAGCAAACTAGTTGAGACCTTCACCAGAATCTCAAGCGGGTCTTTCAGTATTTCTTTGCGCCAGTGAAACTATTGTGTCCTACTGGTGGTTGCTCCTTGGTCCAAAAGAATAATCCCTAATTAGGATCAATGTATTAGATGTGTAGGGCAAATGAATAACATTCATTCCATCGGGCGTGCCGGGAAAACTGTTGTCCACTTGGAATGTCGTGGTCATCCGTTGCAATAATTGGATGCACTCGACACTTTTGCCTCGCATTGAGTGATACAATTGGGAAGTGCTGTGAGGGATGCACTTGTAGGGCAACCTCCCAAATTTTGTTGAAGCGAGGTTCTCGTTTGATATGATCTCTAATGCTCACCTTCCCAAACTATTTGCGTAAAGGAAAAGGGAGAGAAATGTAGAAAATAAAACCTAATCTAATAGAGGTGATGCATCAAGATCAAAATATCCTTCTCTGCACTACTAGAATAAAATGATCACATTCATCATCCATTAACAACTAGATAAATGAACATGGTTTCAATCTAACATATAACATTTATGCACAAGATGTATATAAGAAACAGGAAAAAGTGAAACTAGTCACAACTTCATATATATATCATAAACTTTTGTATAGAGATGCAAGATTAAGAGGCTCGAATGTTGTTAACAAATGACTCAAGGTTCGAGTCCAGACTAATACACAGAAGAAAGTGAAAGGAAATATACACACAGGGCTAGGTATGAGGCACAAGCAGGCAACTTACAATGAAATTGAAACCACTCTTTATATGCAAAACTATGGTTCCTTCCCAAGAAATCCAAAATTTCCTCCCTAAATCGAGCGGGAGATTGGTTTGCATTCAATGTTGATGGGCTCGAGGTCCCTGGATTAGCACCAAAAGTTTCTAGATCTTCGGGATTGGAGCCTTCCATCGCTACTTTCTTAAACATGCCAATCACTTTTCTTGGAATGCTCCGTCCAAATGGTGCAGGTGGTTGGACTCGAGGTTTTTCCGCCACTATTGCCTTTATGAACTCAACCACACTCTGTGTGAGATTGCGAGTAGATGTTACCTCTAATAATGACGCTTACTTGTTATGGAGGTTCCTTGTTGTGGAAGGCGGAAGGATGGTGATAAAATTTTGAAAGAACGTTGCCACCTTTCCCAAAATTTACAGCCCATTGGATTGGGCTCCTCTTCCTTGATCGGACGGTTTTCGGAGCTCCTCCTAATCTTCTCCTTCTGCACGTATTTCTTCCTAGGCTGTTGATTGTTGAGCTTGGACGATTGCACTGCTTCTTGATGCTTCATCATCTGAGTAGTCCCCCCTTTTCCACAACCCGTTACATCATTCTCAACCAGATCTCGAACCCTTGATGTAATCTAAATGTGGAGTTGGAAGATCGTGCAATTGCCATGTGTAAAGTCGTCGTGAACTCAATCAGATCGAAGAATTTGTTCGCAAGCTCAAACAGATGTGGAAGATATGTTCTACGACCGTTGGCTTGCTGCATTTTGACCAATGGCGGGGGATGCCCTTTAGTTATAGCGAAAACGGCTATCGGGGTTGATGTGGGCTGTTGATTATCAAGAGTGGATGGCTTGCGTGTCTTTGTGACTTAGATGTCTCAATATTCACAGCAAGTCTCTAGGGGTTGTTGGATCTTGTTATTGCCTAAGATTGATGGTGGACCTTCTTTGCATGCGAACCTTGATAGGACTACTTCTTTCGCGGGTTGCCAACGTGTTTGCCACGTGTCTAGGCCTTAACCAATGGCGGGGTTCTTTTCTGACAACTCCTTTGACAACTTTATGAAATGGCGTGGGCCGTTGGATGAGAAATCAATGGCTTGTGTGGCTTAGAAAACTCCTTTTTGACTTCTTCCTTGTAGAACAAACGTCTGCCATAGATCTTGGGAAATTGACGGTGTGCGTGGCTTCTAGGGACTTTTGTAGCTTTCAACCTTCCAAATCAGCGCCCGTTGTTGATCAATGAGATCGGACGGCCTACGCGGCTTCAAGACTCTTGATGATTCTTTTCCTTGTGAAACCAGCGCCCTTTTTAGATTTGCAAAAATCGATGGTGCCGGTGGCTTTGCTCCTGCTGCAAGTCGCTTCTCTTCTAGGAATCGGTGCTCATTGCTAGATTAACTTAATCAACGGGCCACACAGTTTTAGGAACCTTCGTGGCTCTCTTAGCTCCTCGAATCAGCGCTCGCCATTAATCAATAATCAGACAACCCACATGGCATCAAAACATTTTCAGAGCTTCTTTGGCAAAATTAGTGTCGTCGTTGATTTCAAAATCGATGATGTGCGCGGCCTCCGCCTCCCTTCCACTGATTTGCCTCCGTCAAGGCTGACTTGCAAAATTGTCCAAGGCAATATTCCTCCAGGTTTAGTGAATTTTCACTACACTATATAAATCCGAAATTGCTCTCATAATTGTTTTGAGCATGCATGTCTCTACTGCCAAAATATTATAATTTCAACATTAATTACTGTCTTTTCTTTAAAGAACGGTATCCATCTCAAATTTCATGCATTTGGAGATGCAAATTGTTTGGATGGCTGAATGATAGGACTTGTGATGGATTTTTGGCAATTTTACATTCATTTTCATTTTGGGTTACAACTTCTTGTATTTCTTAATTTATTATAATGTATATATTTAGTTGGAAGTATTTTGAAATTTACAATGTTTGGATTTTGGCTTGTTGACAACACATTTTTTGCATGGCCTCCTAGATGGATCCTTTACATTTAGGGGCAATACTTTTCAAAGGGGAGTTCATGTTGTGTGATCTGAAAGTGTCAAATGGACTTTATCAAATGGATTCTAATTGCTAAGCGGATATGTGATTAGTGTTGTAGAATGAGTTTTTAGTGCCAATTTAGCATACTAGTCTCAATTTCCCATGCATTCTGCTCTCCATGTGCAATTCCTATCAATTCATGAACCTTCATCAAATGGAAACAACAAAACACACAAAAAACATTCATGCAAGGAGACATAATGTAAAATCATGTGGAAAACTCTTTTGAAGGAGAAAACTCCATAGTAGAAAGCCTGAACATGCTTTATTGGCTCTTCACAAAATAAGAGGGTACATAGCACATGGGCTCATGGTATAGCCCTAAAGCATTCTTAACATTTTTGAAATTTTTATAGTGGCCTCTTGATGGCAAATCCACTTAATAACTTTCACATAGTTTGTGTTAGGATCTCACTATTAAAAATAAGCACACTCACACAAAATACTAGAAAATAACACAAATACATCAAATAACTCAATAACACTATGCAGAAATTAAATGCAGAAATGGAACAATCTCACAATAACACAGAATCGCAGGCCTCTTCGAGGGGGCAACCTCCTTCAATATTTCATTAGCTTGCAAAAATATGAATTCGTACATGGCTTCATATCTTTTAAAGAAAAACTTCATGCAACCCTACCTAAAGGCTCAAGAGTTGGCTTACATGCAAAATGCCACTCGAGCTAGAATCTCCTACCTACCATCGGTTACAATCTTGATAAAAAATGGTTACATGAGATGGTGCCACTTGGCTAGGAATACCACTTGCCACATACATTACAAAGTATTACAAAATAATATCATAATGGGATCCCCCACGTTGGAAGTGGGTCATTACATAAGTAAATGAGAATTACAAAATGGCGTTAGGATAGGATCCTAACATGTCCTTCCCCTTCAAAAAGCTTTGTCCTCAAAGCTGAAAATGAGGGAACTGGTGTTGGAGCTGATGGAGAGACTCCCATGTCGCATCTTCTGGTTGGAGCCTGCACCACTGAACAAGAACTTCTGTGATGGTACGGTTGCGAAGAGTGCGGGTTCGACGATCCAACAATTGTTCAGGTTCGAGTAATATGGACCCTTCTTCATCCAATTCTGGTAATGCTGACTGAACCTGTACTTGTGTGCCCACAACTTTCTTGAGAGAGGAAACATGGAAAATAGGATGGAGCTTGGAGGTGGGCGGAAGAGCCAATTTGTAAGCAGTGGAACCAATCCGTTGAAGAACTTGATAGGGTCCATAGTATTTTGCAGCAAGTTTTTGGCACCGACGGAGTTGTAGGGATGATTGTTTGTACGGTTGCAAGCGAAGGAAGACCATATCACCTACATCAAAGCTACGCTCAGAACGATGTTGGTCAGCCTGTTGTTGCATCTGATTCTGGGCCATGTCCAAATTCTGCTTCAGCTGGCGAAGAACATCGGTATGTTGGTTGAGAGTAGTGTCAACTGCCTGGACCTTGGAGCTGCTTGGGATGTATGAAGAAGGCGTGAGTGGAGGGCACCCATAAACGACCTCAAAAGGGGTGAGTTTGGTTGTTGTATGATAGGAAGTGTTGTACCACCATTCAGCCAAAGGAAGCCACTTCGCCCATTGAGTAGGATGATCTGATGCAAAGCAACGAAGATAGGTCTCCAAACATTTGTTGACAATCTCAGTTTGACCATCCGTTTGCGGATGATAGGCTGAACTCATTTTGAGTTGAGTTCCCTGCAACTTAAACAATTCTTGCCAGAAATGACTAGTGAAGGTGGGATCTCGATCAGACACAATGGAGGTGGGCATACCATGAAGGCAAAAAATAGAATCGAGAAATATTTGGGCAATGGTGGAGGTTGTGTAAGGGTGGCCAAGGGAACAAAAATGAGCATACTTCGAAAGGCGATCCACTACCACGAGAATAACAGACTTACCGCCAGATTTAGGTAACCCTTCTATAAAATCCATGGAAATGTCAGTCCAAACCTGATCTGGAATGGGCAAGGGTTGAAGAGTACCCGGAGAACGTACCGTTTCACCTTTCATCCATTGGCAGGTATCACAATCTGCGACAAAATCATGGATATCCTGTTTCATACCTTTCCAGAAGAATGTGCGCTTGAGGCATTCATATGTTTTAAGAAATCTTGAATGGCCTGCAGAGGGCGAAGTATGTAGTTCCTTCATGAAGAGCTCATGGAGTGGGGATGTGCGAGGAAGAACAAGGCGTTGGCGATAACGTAGGTCATGGCCATCCCAATTGTAGCCTGGGAATGAAGTAGGATCATCACGGAGCGAGGCCACCAAAGCTTTCAAATCTGCATCCTGAAGTACCTCCTGTCGTAAGGAATCTATCCATTGAGGAACAGGTGAGGAAATGGCACATAACATACTGAGGGCCTCAAATTGGCGAGAGAGAGCATCAGCCACAAGATTCTCTTTGCCTTTTTTATAGGTGATATCGTAATCATATCCCATGAGTTTAGAAACCCATTTTTGTTGTTCTGGGGTAGCAACCCATTGTTCCAAGAAGTATTTGAGACTCTGATGGTCTGTTTTAATGGAGAAATGATGCCCAATGAGATATGGTCACCAATGGGTTACAACATGTAATATGGCCAACATCTCCTTGGCATATGTAGACTTTCCCAAGTTACGATCAGAGAGTGCCTTACTAGTGAAAGCCAAGGGTCTCCCTTCCTGCATCAACACTGCCCCGATGCCATGATCGGAAGCATCACTTTCAATGACAAAAGGCTTGGAAAAATTTGGCATGGCTAGAACTGGTGTTGTGGTCATAGCATGCTTCAATTCGAGGAAGGCTTGGTCAGCGGGCCCCGTCCAAGTAAAAGAGTCCTTCTTTAACATGGATGTGAGGGGGGCTGCTATTTTACCATAATTACAAACAAATTTGTGGTAGTAACCTGTAAGCCCTAAGAATCCTCGAAGTCCCTTGAGAGTGCGAGGTTTTGGCCAATCTTGAACTGCTTGAATCTTCTTGGGGTCGACCTTGACGCCCTCTTTGGAGACAATGTGTCCTAGATACTCCACTTCATTTAGACCAAAGGAACACTTGGACCGCTTAGCAAAAAGTTGATGTTGTGCCAACAATTGTAATGTTTGATCCACATGGATAAGGTGTTCTTCCCATGAGCGACTATAAACCAAGATATCATCAAAGAAAACCAGGATGAACTTTCGTAGGAAAGGGCGAAATATGTTGTTCATCAAGCTCTGAAATGTGGAAGGAGCATTTGTCAGACCAAATGGCATTACCAAGAACTCATAGTGATCTTCATGAGTACGAAATGCAGTTTTGGGGATATCCTCATCCTTGAGCCAGATTTGATGGTAGCCAGAATGAAGGTCTAACTTGGAGAAGTACATAGCTCCATGTAATTCATCCACTATCGGAATGGGGAATTTATCCTTGATGGTAATTTTGTTGAGCTCACGGTAGTCTATACACAATCGCCATGAGCCATCCTTCTTGCGAACTAGTAAAACTGGAGAAGAGTAAGGGTTGGTACTCGGTCGAATGACACCAGCTTTGAGCAATTCTTGTACCATCTGCTCGATTTCAGACTTGAGAGCATGAGGATACCGATACGGTCTGATGTTGGGTGGTGCATTACCTGGTAGTAGTGGAATAGCATGGTCATGTGAGCGACGAGGCGACAGGGTAGTTGGTTCTGAAAAAACACCATTGTGCTTGGTAAGAACAAGTTGCAAATCTGTTGGAATTTGATCCACTGTGGAAGTGCTTGGTTGAATTGAAAATATTTGTGCAATGACCCCACGGGATGACTTTTTCAACAATTTCTCCATACGATTGGAACTGACAATTTGGGAAGGGCCTATTTTGGCACCATGGAGGATGTGTGTTTTTCCATGCTGTGAAAACTGCATCCATAGTTCTGCAAAGTTCCAGTTGATAGTGCCCAAGGTGCTCAACCATTGGGATCCCAACACCATGTCACATCCTCCCAATTGGAGGGCAAACATGTCTTGCTTGAGTTCATAATCCCCCATATTTATTTTAACATTACGACATTTACCTTTACAAGGTAAAGTGCCTCCATTTGCCACCATGACTTCAAAGGAATTGCATGTGTGTATATAGCAATTGGTCTGCTTAGCAACTCGGGGATCAATGAAGTTGTGTGTACTTCCTGAATCAATAAGAATAGTAAGGCGTTGGCCTTTGAAAAAACCCACAACTCTCATGGTTTGTGGAGTGGTAGCCCCGACAAGAGCATGGACGAAAATTTCTGCTTCAGGGTCTTGGGTTTCCTCTTCCTGTTGAGTTGGTGCTTCAGCTGTGTCACTCTCCTCATCACTCTGGTCACTGCTATCGGGTTCCTCTGCATCTATTAAGAACAATCTCTTATTTGCACATCTATGCCCCTTTACAAATTTTTCATCACAATTATAACATAGCCCTTGGGCGCGGCGCGCATCCATTTCAGTTGTAGTCAGTCGCTTAGGAGCAGGAGGTTTATTATCAGTATTATTTTGGAACCGAGGAGGAAAGGGAGGTCGAGCTTGAGAAAATCGCGGTGTCCGCCGTTGAGCTGAGAGTTTAGATTCGGCCAATCGGGCTAAACTGATAGCCTCCATCATGGTTTGTGGTTTAAACATCTTGACTTCAGCCTGGAGATCATCTTTCAACCCACTCATGAAACAACTCATAAAAAATCCCTCATTCAAGCCCCTTGTCTTATTGGCCAATTTCTCAAATTGTGTCTGGTAATCACGAACTGTGGTAGTTTGTTTCAGCTTTGTCAATGCTCCTGTAAAGTCTTCATAGTCATTAGGGCCAAATCGGGTGAGTAGTTGGGACTCAAAGTCCTCCCAAGATAGATCAGGGGTAGTGGCTCGTAGCCATTGGAACCAATGTAAGGCTTCAAATTCTAAGTTGAAGGAAGCCATCTGAACCCGATGATATATAGGGACATTGTGGAGTCTAAAGAATTGATCAACCCGACATAACCACCCATCGACATCCTTTCCATTGAACTTAGGAAAATCCAATTTAGGCATTTTGAAGGTCGGATCACGGTCATAGTGAGTGTCTTCGGTTCCCCTTCTTCGGTCTTCTGTTTCCCTTCTTCGACCTCGTTCAGAGTTTTCAGCTTGGTGTTCAGATGTGAGAGTACCTTGCAATTGTGTCTCCACCTCTGTAAGTTGTTTTTCTAAGCGGATTCTAGTGGTATCCTGATCTGTTCGGAGCTCTCGAATCTCTTCTCTTATGGTGTGGTTTGTAGTGGTCAAGTAGTCAAGGGCTTTTTGCATATCAACCAATAATGTGGCAATTTCTAACTCCTTTTGTCCATGAGTGTCGCTCGCCATTGTGGGCCCTCTTTTACTCAGTTACTAAAAATAGATGTGGGATTTTAGGAGTTACTATTTTTAGTAAGGGTCCAAAATTTAATTTGGGCAATGTGTTGCAACTCTGATTTTAGGATAGGGTCCACTTCGGTGGTTGTTTGATCTGAGCGCTCAATGAGGAGATATACTGAATTTCTTGACTTTTTGTGATCTCCTATTGGTTGCAAGTCGATGTGAAGGTAATTTCTTCCCCTTGGACTTAAAATTTCACCAGTGAGTCCTTGAGAGTCTTTGGTGCAGAATAATAAGTAGCTTCTATTCCCAAAAATTTGGATCAATTTGATTGACCATTGAAAAGTTATGGCCTTAGCAAGAAAAATAAAAAATTACTATTTTTGGAAAATCGGTGCAAAATTTGACCAGGGGCTGCCAAGGACAATTTTGTTTGGAATAGAGTGTAGAATTATCTGCTAAATTTTGGAGTCAATCTGAGCTCTATGTGAAGAGATATCCCTATTTTAATAAAATTTCAATGTTTTTTTTTTCTTGTTGTGTTGGTTGTCGGTTTCTGATCTGGAGTTACAGTTCAAAATTTGGGACCTGGGATCAACTGTCTCTAACCTGTAGATTGCACCCTGACCACCCTGTCACTATCCTGTTCCTTCCTCTATCACCTGTATTGCGGTTACTAACACGGTTCCTGTCACTGACCCTAGGGATTCTCTGATATTGACAGTATTGTTCTTGACACTAGAAGTCTGTAATTCTGGACTATTACAGAGGGTTGTTATTGTCGACTTGACTATCTCTATTACTGACTAGATTATTTCATCATCTGTCTTGACTATTCTATTTCTGACCATAGGCTATTGCAAACACTTGCAAGATCTGTCCTGACTGTTGGTGCATGCAAGTTTGTTTTCTGTGATAAGGAATGCCTTCTCCGTATGCTCACTTTTGGGGTTGTGAATGCAGGTTAACAAAATAGGGATGGTGTTGATTTGCAGGTGGAAGTTATGTTTTGTAGAACCAGGGTATGCTAAGCAAGGGAGTATGTAATACCCATAGGCCCTCTGTTATACCGTAGTGATGAACAATAGTGCTCGGACCAATATTTCAGGCCACTACCCAAGGAGGATTCCACACATACCCTTGAGCACACTATCTGCCTCTCTGATAGTATGGGAGGGTGATCGTCGGGATGTTGTGTCCCATGGACTATGGATAATACAAGGCCGAAAAGCTTCCTAATGGATAAAATTTTGTTTAAACCTAGATTGTCTCTTGATACACCCGAAGATGCGTGGGAGCTCAAGTCCGTGCGCGAGTGTTGTCTAAGGCCTGGGTATTGGAGCATGATCGCCCCTCACTTCACTAGACGCTTTATGGGCTATCTAGCTTAGCCAATAACGATAACTCCTTCATGATATTTTAAAACCCTCGGCATAGGGTTTCTAACCTACACAACTACTAAAACAAAGACTATTTTTTTGTGTTTTCTGGATTTTTGGTCGAAAAAAAGATTGTATTTTTTTGGATTTTTTAATAAAGGAAAAACAGAAATGAAAAAACACATAAATTTATACCTAACAGATGGAATGGCTGGCAAAAATCATCTCAGTTGCAGTAGAACTCGGCCCTGGAAAGCGCTCTGATACCACTTGTTAGGATCTCACTATTAAAAATAAGCACACTCACACAAAATACTAGAAAATAACACAAATACATCAAATAACTCAATAACACTATGCAGAAATTAAATGCAGAAATGGAACAATCTCACAATAACACAGAATCGCAGGCCTCTTCGAGGGGGCAACCTCCTTCAATATTTCATTAGCTTGCAAAAATATGAATTCGTACATGGCTTCATATCTTTTAAAGAAAAACTTCATGCAACCCTACCTAAAGGCTCAAGAGTTGGCTTACATGCAAAATGCCACTCGAGCTAGAATCTCCTACCTACCATCGGTTACAATCTTGATAAAAACGGTTACATGAGATGGTGCCACTTGGCTAGGAATCCCACTTGCCACATACATTACAAAGTATTACAAAATAATATCATAATGGGATCCCCCACGTTGGAAGTGGGTCATTACATAAGTAAATGAGAATTACAAAATGGCGTTAGGATAGGATCCTAACAGGTTTGCTTTGCTCTTGACCATGAATCATCTCTATCCTCTTTGCTTAGTTTCATCGGTGGAATTTGCACTATAATATTGTTATTGATGATTTCACGTGGATAGTGTTCCAGGATGATGAATCCACAATTTCAATATGCTCTGCCACCTCTTGAAAGTCTTGGATTGTAAGTGCTCTCAGAAAAAAGGAACTTTGTTGGTAATCAAGGTAACCTTGCAGACTGGGATCTTTCTTCCTCCTAAAGGGTGCAAATGTGACATATCCATAAGACCAATGATGCTGGAGAGAGTTAGCCTGATAGAAGGTACCATCAATTACCATGAGACCTGTGATCCTAGAGAGGGTTAGCCTGATGACAGTACCATCACCAAACTGCAAAAGATGTATAGCATAGAAATCCACCTTGGGGCTAAGAGGTTGTGTAGGAGAGGTTTTTGTGAACTGAATGTACTGCCTAATATTCTATTTGATAGGTTCATGGATCACTTCCTTTAAGGGAAGGTGGCAAGGGGCACTCACAGGGTAGCTGGAAGGGAGAAAGTTGGTCAACAAAGATAGTGGATGAAGAAACTTACCTTTGAGTACCAGACTACCAGTCATGGCGGTGCTTGGTGGGACCCTAGGAACCATTGTCTCGGAAGAGTAAATTACAGATAACATTTACAATTGGATAAAGAATTGCCCATGCATTGAAGTTTATGGAGATAGAAGACAAGCTTGAAAGTAGTTTCAGGTTGAGAGGCCAAACACCAAAATATGCTCAGAGGTTGGTCAGAGGTTGTGGAGGGGAGGTTCATCTGACTTGGACATACTGCCTCTAAAGAGATATTTCTTTGAGGGAAGAAGGTGGCGAGGGGTATTCAGAGAGTACCTGAGGAAGCTGGTCAATAGAGGTATTAGTATATTAGAGGAACAAGCTAGCTTTTGATTACTAACAATGGCAGGGTTCAGTGGGATTGAAGGAAGGAAGGCCCAGTAAAGATAATGCTATGGCTAAATAAAGAATCGTCCATGCATCAAAGTATGTGGAGATAAAAGAGAAATTCTGACATAGTCTCAAAGTTGAAGATGCTGAGCACCAATCTCTGCTAGAACAATACTTTGTGACAGGAAACAATGCACCTTTAGCTTAATAACTTAAAAATTAGTATTTTGGTTGAAAACATGGCCAATGCCGAGCCTTCGTCTTGATGGATCTCACCTTTGTCAAAAGCTTATTTTTGTAAATGAAATGTAGAAGGTAAAGGTGTTTATTTTCCATTACATCCACGCTAGCACATCCCTTGGTCACATGAGATACCCTTGTAGCAAGGGAAGTGTTGGTTACGAATCCGCCATGAGGAAAGGATTTGTTGTTATTGCGCCCTAGGACCCGCAAACCAACATTGAAAGGCCGGAAGGAAGGAATGCCTTCCGTGCCAATCTCCGGAGAAGGCCGTCTTCTGTGGGGTTTTGAGGTTCAAGATAAGAGTGCAGGGAAAGAGATAAAAATGCGAAAAGGGATTCCAAATTAGATTGGAGTTGGGTGGGGGGAACTAACAGTACGACAACGCATCAATCACCACTACTAACACCAATATAACCATAACACACCACTATGGATACTGTCACTAACCAGTAGAACAGAGCCAGGTATATGTTTTGTGTTAAGAGCCAGAAGCACAGCTACAATGGTTCCCTAACAGACATTCCCTCCAAGGAACTAACAGTACGACAACGCATCAATCACCACTACTAACAACACTATAACACAAAACATAACCAGAAAACTGCCACTAATCGTTTGCCCTATATATCCTCTGATTTATGCACCTCAGGAATACCGACCACCAAATGCTTGAAGTGAATCAACAAGCCATGACACGGGAAAACGTAAGGCGAGAAATGTCAAGGAGAGGCGGCATACAAAATAAAAACAGGTATAACGACACCAAGTGTATGTATTATATTAAAAGCGAAGCACGGCTACAATGGTTCCCTAACGAGACATTCCCCTTCCACCACCTTACAATGAAAATGTGGTGGCTATTTATAACTTTGAGAACCCCCGATTACATTTATGGGCACAAAGTCCCGGTCAAACATTAGCTGACAAAAGCAGCCGCGGAACTGCGATGCTTGACCTTTGTCGGGCAGGACTGTACTTGCGGCATGGTCTCCCTGAAGGCTGTACAGATACGTGGCAGCGCGTTAGGTAGAACTTCTCATCGGCAGGAATGCGGGTAGCTGAAGCAGGTAGAACCTCCAATCAGCTTTAAAGGCGGTAGCTGGCATAAGTAGTGCATCCCATGCTTGTCCTTGTGCTTGGCACGTCTTGGCTCGGATCCCAAAGTTGGACACTTGTCGGATGATCTTTGCTTGACACGTGCTTGCCTTGAAAGGCAGTTTATCCAACTTCGCCCAGGGTTGGAGCGCTATCGGGTTGCGCGGGTGAAAAACAGCGCGATTGGGAAGGGTTTCATGCCTTAGGTCACTTACGAGTTTGTTCCCCTCGCGCACCTGTCAAGGCGCACTCCGACTCGTGCGAAGTCGGGTTGCCCCGGTGGAAGCTGATTTCTACGCTGTACGGACTTCGCCCTGGAAAGGGGCGCACTCCGACTGCGAAGTCGGGTTGCGCCCACACTTAGTCATTTTCTGCCGACTGCTTACCAAGTGCGCCCGAAGCGGGCGCACTCCGACTCGCTGCGAAGTCGGATTGCGCCTGAACACTTGTTCTTCGGTTGATTCTGTCTCTGCGCACTTTGCACTCTGCTGCGCTCCCAGCGGAGGCGCACTCCGACTTGTTGCGAAGTCGGATTGCGTCCGACACTTAGCCATTTTCGGGGCAAGCTGCTGTCATTTTGGAAATTTGATTGAGGGGCTCAAGAGAAAGAGGGAAGAATGAGAATGTAGGGAAGAGAGAGAAAGGGAAAGAGAGGAAGAGGGAAAGGGAAGAGCAGCTCTCTTACAAAAATTGAAAACATTGCACCCCGTGCAAAATGTGACAACATTTTTGGCGGCTCGCGGGGTGTCGAGCTCGCCTCGGCGCAAAGAATCCATGCCTTCATCCATTGGGTGCAGAGGAACTTACTTCCCCTGCCTTCTGCTGCTCTGGCCGTTCCCCTCGCGGCAACTGTTCTTCAGATCCACTTCCGGCAGTTGCCTCCTCGGATTCGCCTTCCGAATGCTCTCCAGCGTCGGCTTCTGCCTCGCGGATGCGCTTGTATGCGGCACTGGGCTTGGCCCCGGGCTTACTTCGAAGGGTCGGCGGTCAGCAACTTCTTCTAACGCTGCGTGGAATGCAGCGACCGTGTGCAAGTCGATGGTGAGGTATCTCTTTCCCAGCTCCTGGAAGTAGGAGCTGATCTTGCAGCACTTGGACACCATCTGGGTGACCTGACTTTCTTGAATTGGCTCGGTCCAGCTATCGATTTCAGGTGTATCTGCCTCAAAGGACAGCCAATTCTCTTTCACTTGCTCATGGGTGAGAAACTCACCATTCTCAACATAGCCCGGGCACCCTAGTTCGAGAGAGGCGTGAAGGGGAGCCATACAAATGTCTCTTTCATGTTCGAATGCATCCAGCATTCGTCTGGCAACTCTCACCTCTTCTGTTTTCTTAAAATACTTATGCAAGGTTACCCTTGCATCTGCCCATTCTACAGCGAATGAGGACATGGGGGAGAATTGGAGGCCATCGCGCTCGTGTTCTTGAAGTTTTATCGCCAGGTCCAGCCATTGCTTCGCCTGGCGTTCGGCCTCCTCTACCACGGGCTTTCCACGGGCGAAACTTCTTGGATCTGGATGCGAAATCCGGGACAGACATGGCTTTATTAATGTGGGGCTTGCATCCCCGCGGCGGATCAGCCCGCATTTCCTTAACTTTGCTCTTTGAAAAGGCCGTCGCTTGTGATGCTTTCTCTGCGAGTTGCGGCTGCGCCTGCTTCAAAGAATCCTGGAGCTGAGAAACCTGCTCCAGTGCTGCCTGCTTTTCCGTTGCGGCTTCTTCTTGAGAAGCGGCCAGGTGGGATTTTAATTCATCTATTTCTCGCTGCGCCGATTCCGGCTGCTCAGTGGACCTAGACAGGTCCTCTTCAAGCTGTCTTGTTTTGTCCTGCAACCGGAAAAGCTCTTCCTGTTCCTCCAGATTTTTGACAAGGAGATTATCCGCTTTACGAAGGATTCCATGAATCTCGTATTGCTGGTGGATATCGTCAAAGCTCTTCTCCTTTCTCTGAAGCTCGTAGTCCGCCCTGGTCATTTCCCGGAGAGGCTTCTTCACTTTTGGAGTTATCTTTTATGTCGTGAGCACTCTCCTCTCGAAGTCAAACTTGGTGCGCTTTACGGGGCGGCAATCTCCTCAGGTCTCCTCCGCTTCAAGTTTTGGAGAAAAGAGATAGGATATTCTACGGCTCTTGTTGCCAGAGGCAAATCGTCCGTGTTCTGGAGATCGTCCATGAAGTCCGGTTCCCCCAGCCTAGGGTTCTGCTGTGACATCTCTCCTGCGAACAGGGAAATAGGAGAAACCGGAAGGACTTTGGAAGGAGCGGCCGCTTTTGAGGGCGGCCGGGGAGCGGAGAGCGGAGCGGTTGATCCTTGGAAGGGTTTCAAGCGGCTGAGGCGATGGATGCGGCGGTGAACGCGCGGCTTCGGCACTAACTACGGGTGAAGGGTTTGGGGTTTGACTCAGGGATAGGAAGGCGTTGGGGTCCTGAGCAAACGGGTCGAAAGAATGGTGGCCGCTAGAAGGCTGTGGAGATGGGGAGGAAGATGCGGCCACGGCTTGCTCGGATTGAGCGGGAGATGGAGTCGGAGTAGGGCCAGATGGGATCTGAGGGAGCGGGGCGGCGGACGTACTGCGGGCTCCCGCCTGAGCCGATCTTTGGATGAATGTCTGCGGTTACGGTTCCGGCGGTGCGCTCGGGACTATCCCGGAGAAACAACCTCCGGAGGCGGTTGGACGCGAGCTGCGGCTCTGCGGCGAGCTGCTGCACCGTCAGGCTAGGTCGCCTGACCCTATCAACTCTCTTCCTCTTTTTCTCTTATGGAGCAATGGCTGGTTTGGAAGAAGGAGATGAAGTAGGTGCAGCGGGCGTTGATGTTCCCACGGTAAACTTGTGCCGGGGTTTGACTTGCGAGAAGACTTGCCGCGGCCGGTCCGCTCGCTGGCGGTGTTGGCGTCTTTTGTGCCTGAGGAGCCACCTCGGGCGTTGACTTGGCTGATTTTTGCGCCTTTTCGGGCACCACCTTGGAAGCAACAGGCTGCATTGGGTCCACTTGGATATCTGCTGGGCCCGCACTGGCAGTTGTAAAAGTGTACAACTGCTGGGAGGAAGACCCCCCTTTATAACCCTCGAAGGGACCTCGGGGAACGTAATCTCGGAATGCGAAAGGCCGCCAGCTGCCAATGTGTTGGTCATATAGAGCTGAAAAATCATCATCAACGACCAGATTCCTTCTGATGGATTTATCGTGCTTGCGTGCGACACCTCATCTTCCAGCATTCAACAACTTTTTCTTTTGGCCAGTTGAGGCCCGCCAGCTTGGTGATGAGTTTCTTAAATCCCGGAGAAGTGAACTTGTGGTCCGGGTTTCGCTCGGGGTCATATGCTACCTCCTCGCGGTAAAACTCCTGCCCACGGAGGCCATGCTTCCATCAAGTCAATCTCCCAGTCGAGGTCAACATGGACCACATCGCATCTGTCTTCGATTATATCCGCCGGGGCGAGATATGTGCAAACTTTCCCCTTATCCCGTGTGGGTCGTACTTCCAGTGACTGCGGCGCAGAATCAGGCCAATGTCATAGAGCTCCCGCTCGAGATAGACATGCTGTCCTATCTCCGATATTTCGACGTTCGCCCAGGAAAGAGGATATTGAAAGATATGGCCCTTTTTCTTTCCCTGGCCGAACTCCTCTTCAACGTAATCCATCTGCCGCGCAACCTCCATCCCAAACTGATGATCCGTGCACCAGTAGGGCAGCAGATGAGGCTTGCCCTTGAATCCGTAGATTCTAACCACGATCCCTACGTCAGTCTAAAAACATCCCCGAGCTTGTGATTCAACAAATAGTTTGTCATTTCTGCGGGGGCGAGGGATCTCACCATCGTTGAAGGCTGACATGACCAAGCCCAGAAAGTTGAAGTTGAACTTGTAATAAGACCCTTTCCGGTATAGGTCATCCGTCCATTCATAGACGGGTTGTGGCTCTCCCTTCTCATTTACCTTCTTCAGGTTAGGGATCGGCATACGGGAGTGCAAGTGATACAAACATAGCCAAGCCAAGAAGGAGCGAATCGAAATTCGGTTGATTGCTTTTCCGTAGCTTCACCGAGTTGGAGTGAATGGCGTATGCAAGCCAGTCCGCCCAGTCGAAGAAGATTGGGTGCTTCCCACTTTCTGCGCTGCTGGTTCATAAGATTCTCCGCATAGGAGGCATTCTGCCAGCGCCAGCTGGTACGGCTGTACCGGCTCGTCAGAGTCGCAGCCGAGGACCCACGCCAGGATGGTGTATATGTATTTATTTTGAAACCTTTCCAGGGGTATGGGGCCGGTTGGCCATTGTCCAGTTGCGAGCGGGGCGTTCAGCTCTGAGTTGAGGAAATCCCTCATCTTTTTTGTATGCGTAAAGCGCCCCGCTTGCTCGCCAAGATTTATCCTTTTAACAATCGCTGCTGGAGTCATATTGCAACCTCGGGGCGAAGGCCGGCTGGACGGTCTCTTGCGGAGTGCGAACAAGGGTTTTCCGCTGCAGTTGCAAATTTGCCGGGTAGCTGGCCTGTAATGTCTGACAATGATGTCGACCAGCTCCGGGCAAAGGTGGACGGGAGGGCATAAGAACCGATGAAGGTTCGACTTGTACGCAGCCCCGAAATGGTGAGAGGGCGAAACTTTATCAGCCCAATTTTCCACATTTATCCGCAGTTTAGTAAGGCTCATGGAAAACGAGCCGTCCTTGTACCCAGACAGGTAATTAACCGGTGGTGGTGGGGCTTGCCCACGCTGTACTTTCTTTGTCCGGGATTTTGACTTTTGATCCTGCGGCGTCTCACTCCTGAAAGCATTTGACTGCGGGAAATCTCCACTTTCGCGCCCTTCGCTGGATTGAGCTGGCATTGGCAACTTTCCTTTGTCCATTCCTTCGAAACAGCAATAATTATGACCTCTGGACGTCTGCACAAGATTTCGCAGTCACAGGAATAATCTGCACGATTTGGCATGTCTGGGTGCACCAGACCTCCTTTTAATGATAATGACAGCGTCATTAATGGTGCGCGAGAGGGGGTAGGTCGGCCGACTAGTGAAGAAGTTATGTTTTTTGGTGTCTGCGCGGGGAGAACGTCTTGAAAGATGTACCCTGGTTACCGCGCCATGCCTCCTTGATTGCGTTTTCCTTGAAGGTTGCGCAATCATTAAATTTGACTTTGAACGCTGCGCCATGGCTGACGTCACTGCCACAATCTGGGCACACTGCTCGAGGCAAAACCCTTTTGGTTCGGAAACCCAACTTGCACAGCCGTTGCGCGCCTGGGCCCACACTTGGAGTATTAATTTTTTATTTATTTTTTATAAACCATCCAAGCTGCGCCCAGGAAACAGGGCGCAATCGGACTTCGCCCCAAAATTGGGCGATGACCGTGGCTTCCCATGGGTCGAGACCTGCTTCTTTTCTGTTGCTGCTTTCACTTCCCAGCTGCGCCCTTTGGATGGGCGCAGCAGACTCAATTTGGGCGAGGGCCACTTAGTCTTTTTGCCTTTTCTTTGATGGACCACCGAGTGCGCCGGAACAGGGCGCATCTCAGACTCGAAGGCTCGGCCGGTCGGCGGTCCGAACAGTTAACTCCCTTTTGATGCTCTTTCTCCAGCGCCCTTTGGGTGGTGCGCAGCCCGACTGCTGCGAAGTCGGGTTGCGCCCCGGACTGCAGTTTTTTTGTTTTCTTGGGCGGTTTCCTTTTACGAACTTCGCTCTTTTCGAGGGCGACCCAGATTTGCGGAAGTCGTGTTTTCTCCTTTTGTCCTACTTGGGCTCTTAACAAATGGAAAAGCTGAAAGCTGAAAGCGTACATGCTGAAATTTAAAATGCATAAGGGAAATTTGTACAAGGAAGGGCCCGTTGGGCACCTTCAACAGTGGTAAATTTTCAAGTGGAACCCGTTAACGGGAATAGGTAGGAGCTGACCCTCCATATCCCGAAGTATGTAAGCGTTGAGCTGGTTCACCCGAGCAATCTGATAGGGGCCCTCCCAGAGAGCATCGAATTTTCCGTGGTTGCCCGGCTTCGCCTTCAATGAGTCCCACTTCAACACCAGGTCCCCGATTTCAAAAACTCGGGCAGTGGTGCCTTTCATAAGCCAGCCTTGAGTGGCTTCAACATGCTTGGTGAAGGCCTGGTATGCTTTTTCCCTGTCTTCCTCCAAGCTGAGGAGTTGGCACAGTCTGTCATCCACCGGATCTCCGCTGCTTCTCTCTTCGTCCAACATCTAGAGAGCGGGGATTTCAATGTGGGATGGCATGACAGCCTCTTTACCATAGACGAGCGCATAGGGGAACGTTTTAATGGACGTCTTGAACGAAACTCTGTCCGCCCACGGCGCCCGGTTCAGAAGTGAATGCCAAGTCCGCTTGTTCCTTTCAATGGTCCTTCTGATGATCTTCAGGAGGTTCTTGTTAGTAGACTCAGCAAGGCCATTCCCCTGCGGGTAGTAATTAGAAGACATCTTGTGATAAATGCCAAGTTTGCCAGTGTACTCCGTGAGTACAGCGCCTGCGAACCCCGGACCATTGTCCGTTACAATTGACTCTGGAACCCCGAAGCGGGTAATCAGGCTTTCAAGGAACCCGATGACCGTTTCTTGGTCCGCGTTTTTGGTTGGGATCGCCTCTGCCCACCGTGTGAAGTAATCGGTGGCTGTAAGAATAAACTTGTGTCCGGCAGAGGAATTAGGCGAAATCACCCCAATGAAGTCTAGACCCCATTCTTTGGAACGGAGTCTCGGCTTTGAATCGGTTGAAGGGGCGGGGGTGCTTTACTTTTACGCCGACAAACCTCGGCATTGATCACACTTGGAGCAGACCGCATAAGCGTACGCAAATAGAGTGGGCCAATAGTACCGGCTCTAATTATTTTCAAGGCCGTAGGCCTTGCCGAATGATGACCTCCAGGCATCCCAGAATGAAAATCTCCGAGGACCCTGGGTGGTCGATTTCTGACGCACCGCAACGGGATGCCGTCAATGTTTTTGAAGTAAAGCCCCTCGGGGCGAAGAGTGTACTTGAGTGCACCTAGCCGAAATCTCCTTCGTTGTGAGGCGTTCGGGTGATCTGGACATCTTCCGGTGCGAAATATCTCACCGGTTCATCTGTCCGGTCACTCCCCCTCCGATAAGGAGTTGGCCGGAGTTGATGCTTGTTCTTGTGTCCTCCCACTTACAGGCGGAGATGCCGGCTACAGCGCTTCGGGCCAGCTCTTGACACAAGGCTCGGCCTACGATAAGCTTGGTGGGCCGCACTTCGATGTCGAACTCCTGGATTTTTGCAATCCATCCTGCTCTCTTGTGACCCGGCTCCCCTTGTATGATGAAGCTTCGAACGTCGGGTGAATCACAAAGACGGTCGTTTTGGCTACAGGAGACAAAGTGCAGAACTTCGGAGGGATTTCATGACAGCGTGAACCTTGCCGCTCTATAAAGTTGTACTTTTCTTCATGCGGCTGGATCACTTGGCTCAGGAACGCTATGGGGCGCTCCTCGCCATCGTCTCCCTTCTGTGTCAGGACTGCGGCGTAACTTTCCGGTTCTCCCACCGCGTAGGGGATGAAGTCCTTGGAGTAGTCCGGGTTTATCAAAACTGGAGCTTGCGCAATTCGAGCCTTGATTTCCTCGAAGGCTTGCTCTCTCTCATCAGTCCATTCGTAAGTTGTATCTTTTTTCAGCAGTTCGGCCATAGGCTTGATCACCTGTGCGAAGTCCGGGATGAACTTCCGCACGAAGTTAATCTGGCCGAAGAAGGACTGCAGCCCTTTTTTATCAATTGGGGCTGGCAAGCGAAGGAGGGCTTATGCTCTGTCAGGGTCAATGGCGAGGCCTTTCTCGGAGATGACATGTCCCAGCGACTTACCTTCTTTTACCGCGAAGACGGACTTCTTCGGGTTTATGGAAATGCCGAATTCTCGACACCTCTCAAATATTTGCCGCGGGTGGGAAACATGATCCCCTCTTTGGTGAGAGAAAACGGTCATGTCATCAAGGTAGATGACAATGATCTTATTGAGCGGCTCTCGGAAGGCCGAGGTCCATGGCCCTTTGGAATGTGGCACCGGCATTGGATAAGCCGAAAGGCATGCGGCGATAGGCGAACGTCCCCCATTTGGTGGTGAACGCCGTTTTATCTTTGGTCCTCATCCACGACCCAAATCTGGTTGTAGCCGGAAAATCCATCTAGAAGTGAGAATCTACGGGCTCCGGCAACGATGTGTAGAATTTGATCAATTTGGGGAAGCGGATAATGGTCCTTGAGGAGGCTCGATTCGAGTTTCTGAAATCGACACGAGAGACGGATGTCGCCATTCTTCTTCCTCACGGGCACCAAATTCGCAACCCGGGATGAATGTTTGATGGGGTAGATGATTTTGGCCTCGAGCATCTTCGGGAGCTCGGCTTTCATCATGGCCTCGATTTTCGGATTTACGGCCCTACGCTCTGCCGGAACGGCTTGGCGCCATCCTCTAGCTCAATGGTATGCTGGATTACATCTCTGTCATACCCCTTCAAATCCTCGTAGCACCAGGCCACGATGTCGGGGAACTCTTGGCACAGTGATCTGATCCGCTCAAGTTCCTCCGAAGTGCAGTCTGTCCCGACCTTGATGGTTTTACCAGGTTCGAGTTCCAAGTCGGCATATTGCTTCGGGTCTACTTTGATCCTATGAGATATAGCTCTGCCATTTTGATCAAATAGACTCTCCAATGTAATCAGTCCTTTTGGGACATGATTATTTTTAAGCTGTATCAACCCCTCATATTGCTCGTCATCAGGGTCTCTACTCTCGATTGAACATGCTTCATTTACCAAAAATGTGACGATCTCCTCGTCACAATCGAACACCTGCCGGTGGGTGTCCTTATCAGGCACGAAGGCACTGTAAATAGTGCGAACCGGCTTCGGTTTACGGACAACGTCGTCGGCCGGAACGTGCCTGGCTCCAACGAGCACGCGAGAATGTCAGCGTGTTTGTTTTTCTCACGTGATATCGCCTTGACATTCAACGAGTCAAACGACTCCATCAGGTCCCACACCCGGTTGCGGTACGCCTTGAGATAGTGCTTTTGGAGGCGCACTTGTTCTTAACTTGGTGACACACCGGCTCCGAATCTCCAAAGATCTGCGGGTGTTTAATCCCCGACCTCTCCGCCTTTCGCAATCCCAAGCACGGGGCTTCGTACTCCGCCGAGTTGTTAGTGCAACTCCAGGCCAACCTGTAGGTATAGTCCTTACGGATCCCGGTCGGAGAAACCAGAAGCACCCCTGCACCGGCGCCATTTTTGCATCGCGCGCCGTCAAAGAAAAGCTTCCACAGCTTCTCAGGTGCAGGTCCCACTTCCTTTTCAGCTGACTTGTCAAGCCTCTCGGGCTGTACAATGGTGTAACAACCCTGCTCTGTCTCAATTACGGCATTGAAATCCCGCAAAGAGAACTCATCTTCGAGCTGTAGCACTTCGAGGGCTTGCTCCGTCAGCTCTACTGTCACCAGTTCTTCCTCCGACAGTTGGACCATGCAGTCCAACTCTTCTCCGGGTATCTTCTCTACTAGGAAGGTGGAAGGCTTCTCATTAAAGATTCTCACTCTTCTTCCTTTGAAGGGCACTTCCATGTGTGAGTAGTCTAGAGGCAGTACCCGCCCGGCTTCGCGGTGAACTCCCGGAGAGACACATGCCGAAGTAGGGAGCAGGGTCAACAACCACGACCTCTTGGATGACCACGATGTCGAGAGCCTTATGCGGCCGAATAGGGATGTCTTTTATGACACCAGCTGTCTTGACGGGGGTGCCGTCTAGTTGCGGCACGCCTTGGCTGCTCCTTGTGTACTCCATCCCGATCTCGTCACGAGACGGCTTTCGGCATAACGATCGTGGAAGCGCCGAGTCCACCATGCGGTTGTGTACTATGTGCCCTTGCATCCGTAAAGACGAGATAGAAGGGAGGCGGTCTGTTCTTCCCGGTGCGTGAGGCCTCGAGAGGTTGAACCAGGACAGCGGGCTGTATCTGCTTGCCGTTCTTCATGTTTTTCAGAGATTCCTGCAGCGAGATCCACTGGCCTGGGAGCAGAAGAGCATCGTACATGCTGATTCTAGCGGGTGTTCTTTTTAACTCGTCTACTATCTTTGTAGCCCGAGGTGCTAGCTCCTTCGCTTCTTTTGCCGGCTCATACTTCGTCCGGTGCTTGTTGGGTGGCCTCAACTCTCTGTCTCTTGGTCAGAGACGGGTACTTGACTTCTCCTGGGCTTGTTCTTTGGTTTCAGGTTGGAGGCTGAGGTTACGGAGCTTTAGCCGGAACTGGAGCTTTTGCTATAGGAGGCTTGGCTGGAATAGGGGCTGCCTTTACCGGAGGAGGCTTGGCTGGAGCTTTGTCTGTGTAGGGCCACAGCCGCTTGTATGGTGGCAGCCCACCAGGCTGCGCCTTTTCTCTTCTGGCATACACTTGCAAGGGCTTGGCAGCATCTGCAGTTTTCTTTTCTTCCTTGGCGGGCGGCACTAGATTTTCCTCCGGGAGGGCAAAGTTGGCTTCGCCGTCCAGGATCATGTAGAGTTCATCGTCCTCTATGGCGCTGCCGGCCAAAGTCCGGATGTAGTCCTTGGTGCGGTGTGCGGTCTTCCTCCGAATGCGGGTCGTTGCACGTAGTGCACCGGTTGACACGGTCGGAAGGACCGGAGTTGGTCTTCGATAGCGGCATTTCTCGGAGGCGGACGCCTCTGCAGTTGTTGTTCTGGAGGCCTGTCTTTTGTTAGCGCCGGGGCGGATATGGCCTCCTAGGAGCGAGGTCCATCTGGGCCTGCTTCTTCTTCAGAGCGGTCATGTCATTGGACATGGCATGATAACTTGAGGCCAAAGCCCGTACCTCCTGGAGGATTGTGTTACGAATGTTATTGTCAGGAGGCGGCAATTGTGCCGGTGGAGGCAATGCGGCTAATGGAGGAGGATTGGAATAAGGTGTGTATTGCGGGGAGCGGGGAGTGCTTGGAAAATGCGGAGGAGGAGGAGGCGGGTGAGGATAATGCATTTGCGGCGGGCCGTAAGGAGTTACGACCGGCGCCGGATTCCATTCTTGCTTGGGGTTGCTTGCCACGATGTGGACGGCGCACCACCAGAAGCTGACGGATATTGGGATCTGGGGAAGTCGGGATGAATGGGTTCCTGCACCCTGGACGGGAGTCTGCCGATGGAAATGATATCCGCTTCAGCTTGCTGGGCAGCATCGTACAGAGCAGGAAACGAGTCTATTACGGCAATCTTCGGCGACGGGCATATGTACGAGTTGAAGGATCTCGGGTAGTAGTGAGCAGCCATGCCGGTGAAGGCCGAAGTTCACGAGGTACCCGTTTCGAGGATCTCGCAAACCTGATGTTAAAGTCGGACACCTCCTCTTGGGGGTGTCTCTGGATACTTGGGCCCGATGCGGCAAAGAAGTGGGGTCAGCGGACTCGTTGCATCCTTTCACGAGCCTTACGGCGGGAGGGCCCTACTGTGATAGATCCCTACGCGGCGATCTCCACCGGTAGAGAAGCTTTCCCCTTAGGGAAAGGGCCGGCGACGGGTCTTCACACTTTCGTCGATAATGGAGTGCAATGCGGCCGGGGCAAGGATGTCCTGGATGTGCTCGTACGCCGTCTTGCCGTAGCCGTCGTATGTAGGGATGGACTTTAAGGCGGCGAGGGGCACGGCTTGCTGTCCGACCGGGGCCAAGGGCCCCGTAGGAGTCCACCGCCGGGAAGAGATCATCATCATTCTGCTGCTGGGCAGCCATTTCTTCTTCTTCTCCTCCGTCGGTTGTATACTCAGTGTCGGTACCTTCCGAGGATGTAGATTCCTCTTCTTCCTCGGCCTCTTCTATTTCGTTCTCAGCTCCTTCGACCTCGGCTTCGGCTTCTTCTTGGATTTCAGCCTCGGCTTCGTCGACACGAGCTTGTTGATCGGCCCGGCTCGACAATTTCGCCTCGGCGTTGATGTCTAGTTCGTAAAAGCGGGCGGGTTTCTCGGATCCCTTGCTCGCCACCTTCTCGTTTGCATGAAGGTGCTAGGACCGGTCTTTCGGACTCAGAGGATATGTTCGTGCGAGTCGCCGGGTGTTCTGATTTTGAACAGCAATGAAGCGAACACCGGTGCTTCGATTCTGTTTGGGGTGGGAAACTTCCTTGTCCCACCGAGCGTGCCAGCTGTTGGTCACGAATCCGCCATGAGGAAAGGATTTGTTGTTATTGCGCCCTAGGACCCGCAAACCAACATTGAAAGGCCGGAAGGAAGGAATGCCTTCCGTGCCAATCTCCGGAGAAGGCCGGCTCCTGTGGGGTTTTGAGGTTCAAGATAAGAGTGCAGGGAAAGAGATAAAAATGCGAAAGGGATTCCAAATTAGATTGGAGTTGGGTGGGGGGAACTAACGATGCGACAACGCATCAATCACCACTACTAACACCAATATAACCATAACACACCACTATGGATGCTGTCACTAGCCAGTAGAACAGAGCCGGGTATATGTTTTGTGTTAAGAGCCAGAAGCACAGCTACAATGGTTCCCTAACAGACATTCCCTCCAAGGAACTAACAGTACGACAACGCATCAATCACCACTACTAACAACACTATAACACAAAACATAACCAGAAAACTGCCACTAATCGTTTGCCCTATATATCCTCTGATTTATGCACCTCAGGAATACTGACCACCAAATCTTGAAGTGAATCAACAAGCCATGACACGGGAAAACGTAAGGCGAGAAATGTCAAGGAGAGGCAGCATACAAAATAAAAACAGTATAATAGCACCAAGTGTATGTATTATATTAAAAGGCAGAAGCACAGCTACAATGGTTCCCTAACAAACATTCCCCTTCCACCACCTTACAATGAAAATGTGGTGGCTATTTATAGCCTGAGAACCCCTCGATTACATTTATGGGCACAAAGTCCCAGTCAAACATTAGGCGACAAAAGCAGCCGCAGAACTGCTGATGCTTGACCTTTGTCGGGCAGGACTGTACTTGCAGCATGGTCTCCACGAAGGCTGTACGGATACGTGGCGGCGCGTTAGGTAGAACTTCTCATCGGCGGGAATGCGGGTAGGCTGAAGCAGGTAGAACCTCCAATCAGCTTTAAAGGCGGTAGCTGGCATAAGTAGTGCATCCCATGCTTGTCCTTGTGCTCGGCACGTCTTGGCTCAGATCCCAAAGTTGGACACTTGTCGGATGATTCTGCTTGACACGTGCTTGCCTTGAAAGGCAGTTTATCCAACTTCGCCCCGGGATCGGAGCGCCGTCGGGTTGCGCGAGGTGAAAACGGCGCGATCGGGAAGGCCTTCATGCCTTAGGTCAACTTCGAGTTTGTCTCCCCTCTGCGCACCTGGTCAAAGGCGCACTCCGACTTCGCTGCGAAGTCGGGTTGCGCGCTGGTGAAAGCTGATTTCTACCGCTGTACGGACTTCGCCCTGGAAAGGGGCGCACTCCGACTTCGCTGCGAAGTCGGGTTGCGCCCGACACTAGTCATTTTCTGCCGGCCTCTTACCAAGTGCGCCCGAAGCGGGCGCACTCCGACTTCGCTGCGAAGTCGGATTGTGCCCAGAAAACTTGTTCTTTTGGTTGATTCTGTCGCACTGCGCACCTTGCACTCCTGCTGCACTCCAACTGGAGGCGCACTCCGACTTCGCTGCGAAGTCGGATTGCGCCCTGACACTTAGCCATTTTCAGGGCAACTGCTGTCATTTTTGAGATTTGGTGAGGGGCTCAAGAGAAAGAGGGAAGAATGAGAATGTAGGGAAGAGAGAGAAAGGGGGAGAAGAGGAAGAGGAAAGAGAGGAAGAGGGAAAGGGAAGAGCAGCTCTCTTACAAAAATTGAAAACATTGCACCCCGTGCAAAATGTGACAACAGGAAGTTCCCCCCTTCCCCCCTCCCCCCCACTTCTTGAACTTTACCTTGTACATTAGTCCAGTTCTGTACCTTTTTAGGCTTTGGCGCTTTGACCAAGCTCACTATAACTTTGAGTCTTACCAATCCCTCTAAGCCCAAGGTACCACAGCTAAGAGAATACTTTTCTGGTGATACTTTTTTTACTTTACCTTATGTTATTAGTTCAATTGTGTACCTCTTTGGATTTTGACCGTTTAACCAAGCTTGTGGTGAATCAATTCTGGACTTTAAATGAGAGAATGCATGCTGAACTCTTCCACTTACGTTGATAAACAATTAGGATTTTTCTGGACTTTGGATCTTGATTCCTGATATTAAATGCACAAGCCTTCTTCTGTCTGCCCCCCAACCAGTTAAGACTCCGATTGGCAAATGAAGACAATTGTCTGCAGCTTTGGGCACAATTAGTCTTTAGAGTCTAGGCTTATTTTGTAGGGTCTGTGACAGAGATTCAATTATGTTTGTTTTGGTCTTTGCCGTCCCATTTAGAAGCCTCAAAAAGTGATCATTGTGAAACAAAAATTTTAACAGTTGAGCTATAACATGTTATATTTATATTTGCAGTATAAATGGCAGGGCCTTGTATAGATTGCCACATTTTCAATCAGCAAAAAATATCATGTAAAGAGGAATGTTGGGACCTTGTTCATTAACACCTCACTGTGCTTTAATTTTACATTATTTTGCTAATATGTCATTATGTCCTACCATTACAAATGAACATTGTATTCTATTAAAAAGGCTATTGTGGAAATAATGAAAGACAAGATAGAATTTGACTGTCTGATTTGAACTTGTCAATATCCATAACTTCTTGTGGGCCTTCAACTGGTCTCATATGAAACACAAGGTAGAACTTGATTAAACAATAGAAGTCCAAATTTAAATTTTTGACACCTATAACATGTGGTGGGCCATCAGTTGTTCTCAAGTTATACCTGGGTTGTTAATGGAACAATGGTCTTGTATGTAGCTTTGTTGTGCTTTTATCTGGTATTATTGAATTGGAATGGTATAGGTTTTAGATGTGTAGCTTTTCATGTGATTTGTCATTCTTTAGCATTCCTTTTCCTGGTCTTTTTCCCTTTCCATCTTTGATGCCATCTGGTTTGGTTACTTTTCATCGCAAGAAAGGGAGGATTTTTGTTAGATGTGATACCATGGAATATTGTTTTTCTACGGGGGTTAAAGATGTAAAGCTCATTGAATTTCGTATAAATGTTTTTCTGGTATTCATGAGAATTTATGATTTCATATCATTCTCTTCCCTTGTTTTTGGTTTGTGCAGCTTGCTATAATGTTCGAGTTAGAGGTTCAGAAAACATACCTGAAGCTCAGGGCCAGCATTATACATACGCAATGACACTTGCTGAATAGTTAAAATGGTGTGTTCTACTGCATTCATCTCTTTGAAGTTGGACCTTGAGCAGATGCAGGGACACCCATAGGTGGAGTTATGTATTTTGTAAACTATAAATTTTCTTTCTCCTGTAAATATGGTTGCAGTCTAGTAGCATGATTACGAACAGATCCAGATTTATGGCCTAGCACTTGGCAAGAAACTAAATTGATAGCTTTGGAATATATGATATCAGGCTCGGTTTTTAATTCTCTTTGTATTGTTGTTGGAATCATTTAGTCGGTATTTAAGTTTCAAAATGAACCAATGTGCAACTATTGCATGGATGTAATACACGAGAATTACTAGAATATTTTTCAGTTGAAGGTTAGGATCGTTTCAATGGGTGGTTGCAGTGGGAATCTTCAAAACAGTCTTATGGATTTCACACGACGGTGGAGAATAAGATTCATCAAGACTTATTGTAAACAAAAATTCCATAACAAATTGGTGTTCATAATTAAATGCTTTTATCTATCACAAAGACAAATTGTGAGGGACCATGTTAATGCAACTACCTCATAGATGTCATATAAAAGAGGCATTACTTTAGATTCATTTGAATGATGTTATTTCAAAAAGTAAAGGATTTTTCAATTAGCTGCCGCACGAGGCATATTGAAAATGGTTTGATAGGTTCAGCACAATAGTAGAGGACAAACTTACCAAGATCATCATAAATAAATTCTATGACGATTTGGTGTTGCTAGTGAAATACTTTTTATCTGAATGTATGAGATACCTCATCAAATATTTTGCAAGATGCATTTTATTTTGTGTTTCCAGTTCTCAAGCATGGTAACCACCTCTCATTGGTAAGCCTCTAGTGTCCGGAGTTTTGACAATGACATATTTGCCAATTTGTTCTATCAAATGAACTTTGGGACGCAAAAGATTAACCTTTAATTTGAGGAACGTTTTCTGTGATAACCTTATTATTGCTTGTGAATAATTACCTTGCATATTCATGTGGTCATCCGGTGGCCTGTCCTACATGGCTTGGCATAAAAAATTGAGCCATAGAAAAGCTGTTACCTGGATATCAAGAAGATTGAGTCTTTACTACCTTTGGGCATTGTGTGGGGATGGTATATCGGTTAGAGGGCTTGACAAGCTTGACAACATGTCAGGGGCCTCTTTAAGATCTATGATGTGGTCTAACCCTTGTGGTGTTGGATGGAGGAGAGAAATTTGTGCATGCCTCCATAGACTTTGTGATGATAACAAAGTAGGCTTTGGTTTTGATAAGTTTGGGAAACAAGCTCTTGTGAACATTTTGGTGGAGTATGAGGCATATTGTTTTATTAGCAAATCTGGTGTCAATCTTGCATCCAATGGAACAAGTCTCTCTTGGTGATAATAGCGGTAAATTGGAATATAAAAGTGATTTTGATTTTATGGGTGAATGGATTCTCATCAGGAAATCCAATTAGAACCTTCTCAGCTTAGGGGAGTAAAAGATAATCATGAGCATCATGAACAGGATGAGGTGAACAATAAACATATTGATGATACAAATAAAGGCGATGGGCATTTGATTCAATCCAAAGAGGTAGGTTGGATTTTCACCATAAAATTGGAAATAAGGAGCTCATAGAAGGGGCTGCTCAAAAGAAGCTAAGGAAGCAACAAAATAAATGTTTAGTTTCTGGAAATTTTTGCAATGAACTATTGGATTAAAGTGGTCTAGTGAAACTGTCAAGAAGGCACTTTGAAGCCCATGGTTTTATTTATAGCTGATTGAAAAGAATGTTTGTTTCTATGGCAGGGGGAAGCATGAGAAGATAACATTGGATATGTTTGCATATTCTATTCTTGCTCTTGTAAAAAATATCAAGAATAATGGCAAGTGGTGTGAAAATGATGGAGTGGAATTGGGAAAATATATGGAAAGTTGCAAGCAAGAGGGAAGGTTTGCATGACCAGACAAAGCAAGTGGCATAGGTGAGCAACCTCTTGAACTATCTAACATGTGCTACAATGATCAGCACCCTCGGGCCTATGATATGGTGGCACGAAGGACAACTCAAAGAGCTAGCTTGTGGCACTTGCAACTTATGTTCAAAGTTGTGTTGCAAGGAACATGGTGCGATGTAGACTTTCCCTTCGGAATTGATGAAGAAATGCATCTCCTAAAAAACAACGAACATAATTATAGATGATGCAAATGGCCTGCAAAATACAAGGCTCTTGTATTAAATTTGAAGCAATTCAAAATGTTTAACAAGGGTGTGGCAATGTAGAGTGTAGGGCACTTTGTTTTGCTAGGAAGGCAAAGACAACCTATAAGAAGAGAACCATAGAAAATAAACAGAAGGGAAGAAAGGAAAACAACAGAAAATTCCAAAGATGGAGTAGCTAGAAGGAGTTCCCACACTAATCTACATACAAGATGTGCACATATGTTACACATTAGGTGTAAGATGAACTCTTTCAAATGAAGAAAATTTGATGTCTAAATGCTTCCCACCATGTTTGTTTGGAGCATTCCAAGCATTGTGGAGCCATCTCCTGCATTTTTAAGGAATAATTTCCTCTATGTTTTGGCACCTATTTAAAATAAGGACTCAATTAATATTTTATTTATTAAATATTCCTCAGATATTGGGCGGCCATATTTTAGGAGGATTTATTTTGTTTAACTCCAAAAAATTACTCCTTTGATCACTTCTAAAATTTAGGAGCTTTTTTAGTTGACTAGTCATAGTGGGAGTTGTAATGCATAAGTTGCTCCCAATAATTATCCTATGCACATGCACATGCTTTATTTTTTTAGCATATCCAATAAAGCATCTTGCATGATGCTCATAACTAGTTGATAATTTTTAGTTATTCCAAGCTTTTCTATGCATTGGAATTTTGGGTATTTTATACCTTTTCTTCTCTTCATTATTGTAATAGAGATTTTAGAATACAAGTGGAGAGCAAAAATATTGTCATATTTTTGCCATATTTCCCATAGAGTTGGTGCCGTGGAGGTCTTCTAAAATTGCAGTTTTTTATTCAACCATTGGATGTACAAGATTTCTCTACCATTTGTGGTTTATTATCTTTGTACTTTGTAGGTTTGATCATATTATGGATTCAGCCATTGATTGCTGATTTTTTAGTCCATGTTATTGTTGCAATAAATCAGAAATTCCAACCATCTTATTTTGTATTCAATCTCATAATATTTTGTGCAAGCTAGTAGAGGTTCCTTTGTCTCTTCTACATAGCATTAAAATCTTCATTTGGTATCAGAGCCAATCTTTCTATTGGGTTAGAGAATTTTTCTTGTTATCATGGCACAAAATGTGGCTAGTATTGTTCCCCTTCAGATTCCCATGTTTAAGGGTGAAAACTTCAAATATTGGGGTATTTGCATGAAGACTTTTTTTATTTCACAAGATTTGTGGAGTTTTGTCTCGCAAGGATACTTTGAACGAACAAATGAATCAGATTTCAATGCTCTTACTTCTGATGAAATGAAGGAGTTGATGGAGAATAGGAAGAAGGATGCAAAAGCTCTTTTTGCAATTCAAAGTGGGATAGATGTTTCTATCTTTCCCAAGATTGTTGAATGTTCACAATCAAAAGTTGCATGGGATACACTAGAAAGTGCCTATAAAGGATCTTCTAAGGTGAGAATAGTTAAACTTCAACTCTTAAGGAGGGAATTTGAATCCTTACGCATGAGTGAAAATGAATCCATTGAGGTTTTTATCACTAGAGTTTAGAATGTTGTAAATTCTATTCATTCACATGGAGAGATTCTTGATGATACAAGAATAGTTGAGGTGTTGAGAAGCCTTCCTAAGAAATTTGATCCAGTTACCATAGCTATTGAAGAATCTAGAGATTTAGCAAATCTAACTCTTGTTGAATTACTTGGTAGCCTTCAAACATATGAGCACAAGATGAGAGATAGAAGTCCTTGATCAAGCATTTCAAGGCAAGTTGAAATTGAATGAACAACAAGCCCATACAAAAGAGTCCTCATCTACCACTTCAGGATCATCTTCTTCAAGAGGTCATGGGAGAGGACGGTCTTTTGGTTTATGCTATTTTGCTAGTGATCTAGTGGCGTATATAGATGCAAATTGGGTAGGATATCTTGATGATAGAAGAAGCACTTCTGGATATGCCTTCTTCTCTGGAGGCAAGTTGGTTTTTTGGAGCAACAAAAAGCAACAATCAGTTGCTTTATCTGTTGCTAGAGCAGAGTATATGGTTGTCTCTTCCACTTGCACTAAAGCTATTTGGATGGCTAGACTCAGAGTTTGGAATGGAGATTGCTTCCTCCATAAAGATTTATTATGACACCTCCACCATCTTCGTGATGAAGAATTTGGTGTTTCATAGCAAGAGTAAGCACATTGATATTTGACATCACTTCATTCATGACTTGGTCCAAGATGGGTTCATTGCTTTTGAGTTTTGCAAATCAGAAGATCAACTTGCAAATATTTTTACCAAGGCATTGGAAAAAGAAAAAAATTAGAATTTGAGGACCTTGATTGGTGTTGGAACCATTGACAGCAAGAGGGAGAATGAAGAAAATTTGATGTCTAAATAATTCCCACCCTGTTTGTTTGGAGCATTCCAAGCATTATGGAGCCATCTCCTACATTTTAGAGGATAATTTCCTCTATTTTTGGCACCTTTTCTTAAATGAGAATTTAATTAATATTTTATTAATTAAATATTCCTCAAATATTAGACGACCATATTTTAGGAGGATTTATTCATTGTTTAACTCCAAAAAATTGCTCCTTTGATCACTCCTAAAATTTAGGAGCTTTTTTTTATTATGAAAGACCATTTTAATTAAAAAAAAAAAAGTCCTTTACAACCAAAAAAAAGTGTGGTGGAGAAAAAAATCACACCCCGAATGTCACTAAAATTTAGGAGCTTTTTTAGTTGACTAGTCAGTGGGAGTTATAATGCATAAGTTGCTCCCAATAATTATCTTAAATTATCCAATGCACATGCTTTAATTTAGGAATTAAAACATGCACATGCTTTATTTTTTGTGTTATTTTTTTTAGCATATCCAATAAAGCATCTTGCATGATGCTCATAACTAGTTGATAATTTTAGGATATTCCAAGCTTTTCTATGCATTGGAATTTTGGGTATTTTATACCTTTTCTTCTCTTCATTATTGTAATAAAGATTTCAGAATACAAGTGGAGAGCAAAAATACTGTCATATTTTTGCCATATTTCCCATACAATTGGTGTGTTGGAGCTCTTCTACAATTGCAGTTTTTTTATTCAACCATTGGATGTACAAGATTTCTCTACCATTTGTGGTTTATTATCTTTGTACTTTGCAGGTCTAATCATATTATGGATTCAACCATTGATTGTTGATTTTTTAGTCCATGTTATTGCTACAATAAATAAAAAATTCCAGCCATCTTATTTTGTATTCAATCTCATAATATTTTGTGCAAGCTAGTAGAGGTTCCTTTGTCTCTTCTACGTAGCTTTAAAATCTTCATCAATTTTTAGTTGATTGAGAAGCACTTTGAGAAATGGTTCATGATCTACATCTTCAACTTTCTCTACGTTGGGCATCAATCTATGACTTTACAAGTGACTTGATTGGTCATGCACAGAGAGGTGTCAAGCATTTGTCGTTGTAGTGTTTTTTGGCATTATGTTGCTAGATGATGACATGGGGAATTGGTGTTGACAACTTGTCTCTTGTGAATTGGCACCAAAGAAGTCTTTGTGCCACTATAAGACTTGGTACTAACTTGTTTGGTGAAGATTCCAAATAGGTGCCAAGGTCTACAAGTTGTAATGGCTTTGGTGTCATACCCCTAGTGACCTTGAGTAACTCTTACTTTGCTTAGGTCATTTGTCCCCTTGGGAAGCAGTGGTCTCCATTACATCAATGTCCAATTGTGGGAAGAGGTGCTTGAATTGTTCAAGAGTCTTCCACTTTGCTTGTGATGGAAATTATCTTTGTTTTGCAACCCTAAAAAGGAGGTGCCCATTGGAGAGTACTTTTATCGGTCACATCAATCAACTTGTCTACTACCATAGGTTCCAATTATGTTGGATCCAAATTTGTTGGATGTTGTATTGCCACCGACTCTAATAGGGGAGGAATGCACAACTTGAGGAGTTGTGCATGAAACACTGGAAACATCTCCAAGTAAGGCCATAAGTCAGGGACAAAAGCATTTTCACCTGCTTGCATTGAATTGTATAAGAACCTTAATACAATGGTTTATTTTTTTTAGTTTGGATTAGAGAAACATTCCTTGTTTAGATGGAGGCAAACCTTATCTCCATCTTGAAATTTGTGAGTTGTGTTGATCATGGCGCTCTATGTAGTTTTGTTATTGGCATTGTAGGATCTACTGAATATAAGTCTAAATACTCTAAACTTAATGTAGAAAATTTTTGGCCTTGTTTGTTTCTTTAACTTGAGTTGGCATCATGGTGCTAGTATGTATGTGGAAGGTGACGTCCATCGGGGCACTAGGCTAAAACCCCAAGCATGCTTGGAATGGGCCATGACTTGTGGAGGCATTAATTACCCTATTGTAAGAATGTTGGATATATGACTGACTTGCATCCCATGTGTGACGGTGAATGTGGTTGTATACATGAAGCAAATGCACTAGCAATCTATTAACCACCTTTGTTTGCCCATTAGTCTATGGATAGAATGCTATGGAATGTTGGAGCTTGGTTTCTAAAGGATAATATTTTTTTATTGCCCCAACATATATTCCTGTATGAAAATTCTTTATGCCTGCAATTTTTAGCTTTCGAAAATATGCTAGTATCTGTTCTAAAATGAAAAAAACACACAGAATGAGAGTAGGTAAAAAAATAAGGTAAAAATTCAATCATAATACCTATGAATCTACTATTTCCATCCCTATAACCATGGAAGTTAGGAGCTACATTGTATTCATTTTCATCATTTCTATTTATAGCATATTTTAGTCATCTCATAGATTTACTTTCTTTCATATTATTCTGCATCTTGTGATTGCTATCTCCCATTGCATACTGCATCAAAAGCTAATAATGGTATCAGAGCCACGGTAGATCTAGCCATAGTAGATCAATAGGAAAACCACCATTATCATTGAGCCTGAGTTTTTTGTCAACTTGACATGCTGCTGGACCAACCACTATCAAAAACTCTCAGAAGAGTCTAGGTGGTAGAATTAGGGAGAGCCACAAGTGAGGACTAAAAGAAATCTCAGTTCCAGAAATACTGAGATTACATTTGGCTAGAGTCTTTCCACAGAGTTGCAGGAAAAACTCGTGAAGACTAGGACTCAACATTCAATCCACTAGATTGACAAATCAACTAGTGAAGATCATTCAGGATATCTAGAATTTGTTAACTATTGCCCAAAGTTTCTTTTGTTGCAAAAAATTAATTCTCAGATGATTGGGACACCTCCTACAATAGAAAGCTAGGAGACTTCAACTTCGTTGCCCGAAGGTCGGCGTGCCTTCATAGTGCAGAGATTAGTTCCTTGTGCAAGAAAAGAATACTATGGAAGAAGACTTCTGGAGAAGAGTCATGGTGAAGTTAGGAGACTGGAGATCTCCATTGCTAGATTGAGAACTTCACAGAAGAAGAAAAGGCCATAAAAGCCTTGATCCAGAAGAAAAGGCCATAGAAGCCTTGATCCAGAAGAAAATGCCATAGAAGCCTTGATATTGAAGAAAAGGCCACAAAAGCCTTGATCTTGAAGAAAAGGCCACAAAAGCCTTGATATTGAAGAAAAGGCCACAAAAGCCTTGATACTAAAAAAAGCCATAGAAGCCTTGATCCTGAAGAAGACTCCAGAAGAGAGTATCTGATTCAAAAGCGATTAATATTTTAGTACTAATACTTTGTTGTAGGGAAAGGAGATTCAGTGAGTTGGGAAACTTCCTACAAGAAAGTTAGGAAGAGTATCTTCTTCAGAATCAATCCAGCACCTGAAGCAAAATTGAAGGTAAAGAGATCAGGAGAAGATCTCATTGAAGAACTTCCAGTCTTGGAAGAAGGACTAGGAGAGTCTTGCTCGAATCCAAAAGCAATAGAATCAGAGATCCAGAAGAAGATCTCACCACCAACACTTCCAGGAGTAGAAGGTTGAAGAAAAGGTCTCAAGGAAGACCAGAAGAAGCTGCAAGATCAAAGACCTTGGGGAGGTCTCAACGAGCATCCAGTAAAAGGCTTGGAGAGCCTTACTAAAGAAATCATCAAAGGAGAACTCATTGGAGAAATTCACTATAGAAGATAGTGAAAGATTTGGGACAATTGTCGCCATCCAACAACAAGCCCAAAGAGAAGAAGAATTTGGCAAGGAGTGCCAAAGAAGATAAAGAAGATCCTGCTTGAAGTCAGAATTCGACAAGAAGACTTGAAGACAGGAGAAGCTTACCAAATCCAGGAGATTTGAAGATTACCTCTCACAGCAAGAAGGCATTATTTGCTGAGATAAAGACTTCTAAAAATCTACAACAAAAAGGAGGAGACTACAAGAGGAGAACAAGCCACCAAATCCTAGGCTCGTGAAAGAAAGTTTGAGACCATATTTTGGTGAAGAAGGAGCTATTTAGGATAACCTACAAAGAGCTGCAAGATCTTACTCAAGGCAACAACTTGGTGATCTTAGACACCAAGATCCTCTACAAAAGCTTTCAAAAAAGGTAAGCAACTATTGGTGCAAGTAGATTCATTAATTGGATTACTTATCAGATTTATTAAAGCACCTTAATTTGGATTAAAGTTGCAAGAAGGAAAATTGGATTACAGTCTTCAAAAGTGCAAAAAGAGAAAAGTTCCTTTTAAGGTTCATTTGCACATTAGTTAGGAGTTGATTAGATTTCAGAACTACATCTATCAACTACCTATCATCTACTTTGGAAAAAGAAAAGAAGACTAAGTCCTACAATATTAATTGTAGTGAAATTGCAGAATAATTCTTGAAGATTCATTTCAGATTATTCTTGATTAGTTGCAGTAAATTGATTAAGTGCATTATTTTGAGAGTTGATTGGAGTGATAAGGTGAAATTGTTAGTGCATTAAAAGTGAAATATTATTAGATTCATTTGCACTACTCTATTACTCTCAAAAAGCTTAGTGTTTGTGTTCTTGAGAAAGGCACAAAATCAGATTAGCATAAAGTGTCTAAAGACACTATTAGTGCACAAAAATATGCAACACATAGTGGCCAAGTGAAGCCACCAAAATAGGTTAGAATCCTCCAAAACTTGGAGAAGAAGACAACTAACCAAAATCAGAAATAGAAGCTTCAAATATTGAGACTTGGTGAGTCTCAAATCCAAAGCATTACAGGGTTAGTTGCAAGGAGAAAAGTGCAGAAAATTGCATCAAATAAGGAGCTTCTATCTACTTCTATCTAAGCTTGGATTTGTCATCAAAGTATCCAAGCAAAAAGGGGAAGGTGTCTAATCAAAGAGACAACCTCAAAACCCCTACATTGCATTCAAAAATTCTGCCACAAAACCAGAAATTCAGACCTGAAAAAAGGAGTGCAAAAGAGGGTGCAATAAAGGTTATTTTATACATAAATTTGTTACATTGTATTGCACTATCCTAATCTGGTTTATATAGGAAAGAGGGCAGATTTGAAGGTGCCTCAAAGGCACAATATCCATAGGGTAAACCAACCAATGGCAGTCGAATACTTGCACACTCCAAGCAAGGCAAAAGAGCACCATAGAAGGGTTATATTCCCTACTTCTTGGATAGTCGAACCTACAAGCAATCAAGGCACAAAAGCAAAGAAGGAAGAAGCATTATATTCAGGTCTACAAAAGGAGCATAACAGGTTGAAGGAAAGCAAGCAAAGCAAGACGTACGTAGGAGCACTCTATACCATTATTGGAGCTCCACCAAGGCTCCACCAAAGCTCCACCATAGCATTGCTTCTCACTCAAGGCACCATCAAAAGCATCTACAACAAAGAAAATGAAAATACCAAGCTTTGCTAATAAGGATAGTGAAGGGTTACGTTGAAGGAGCAAAGGCCCATGCACAAGGAGGAAGTGACACTTGTCACTTGGAGGAAAACCCTAATATTCCATCCATGAGCGCTCATCTTGGTCAAAGAAACGTTACTAACAATAGGTTGGTACATTGAGAACGTATGAGACACTTGTCTACAAAGAGAACAAGCGCTCACCTAAAGAATGTAACTCCCAGGCATTACTTATAGGAGGCTACAAGTGTCATCTAGCATCTTTCATTCCTCAAGTGCTCAAGAAGAAAATGGATGTGCCACTTGGCACTTAAATCAAGATTCCATTCCATTTAAAGGGTGCCAAAGACCAAGGACTTTCAAGCATTCACTCATCCTCATTCAACACTCTACATTTTCATGCACAGGGCCGAATTTGCAGCGTGGAAGCAAGGAGAAGAGCCTTTAATGCTCTGGTCAAGGGAGGTCAAAGGCAGAGATTAAAGGCACCATATTTGGAGCATTAAATCCAAGGAGGATTCCAAGCATTCTATTGGAGGGAATGGCCAAAGCAGAGACATTAATATTGCAGCCCTTGCACACCCAAAATTAGCACCGATTATTGTGGTCTTTGTATAGTGCAAGGTAATATTTATTCCCATTTTAAATGTGCTTTCATTTTTGGGAGTTATAAGGTTGATAAATCAAGGTTAAACTTAGAAGAATTTAACCATATTGAAATCCATACCTCAAAGGGAATAATTTATCAAATCAATATAATATTTGCAATATTAAACTTAGGAGTAATAAGGGTTTCTACTGGAAATTGATTTTAAAATATTTGCAAATATTATTGTGTTCTAATTTTCTATATTTGGGAGTTATAAGGATTACAACACCAAATTAGGTTATTGAAAATTAGAAACACTAAAATCAAATCCTAAGGGATATTAAAAGAGGTTATTAAGGTTTTTGCTAAGGTTGGAAATTTATAATATTCTTGTCTCAAAATTTCACAAAAGGGACAAAAGAAATCCAACATTAAAACCTCTTCAAAATTGGAAAAGTGCTTAGTTCAATAGGAGTAATAAGGTGTTAGAAAAGTTGATTTTGATATTTACAAAACTTTACAAAATCAACCAAAAATTGAACTACATTTTACAAAAGCACTATATCATATTCCAAAATAACTAGGGAGTCATAAGGCATTCTACAAAACTTGGTAATAATAGCATCTATCAAATATTATCAAGTTCTAAATCCATTGGGAAGATATAAGCTTTCTACAAAACCTAAAATTCCATTAGGTGTATATACTCTCATTACTAGGGAGACATAAGGAAGCCTACTAACCTAAGGATTAATAAAGGTTTTATCAAATCAAGCTTATATACTTCAATTAGGGATCATATATCCTAATATAGGGAGTCATAAGGTAGACTACAAAGAAAATCCTATCTCATTTCTTCAATTCTACTTCTTCAAATGGGAAAAGGAATGTCATACAATGAATGTAAAATTTGCTCCAACAGGAACCAGTCTACAAAACATGAAAACATGTGGTACATTGACTCAGGAGCCAATCATCATATGATAGGAAATATACAATGGTTTGACTACCTTGAAGTTGCTAAAGGCTACAGACTAAGAATTGCAGATAGCCAAACTTATCCTATACATGGATATGGATGTGTAACACCTAGCAAATCATTTCCAAATCTTCTACTACAAAAAGTATTGTATGTTCCTGGATTAACATTCAATCTCATTTCAGTAAGCAAGTTAGTAGAAGACAACTATATGATCAACTTTGGATATATGGATGGAATCAATACATGTCTCATCATGAATCAAGGTGAAATAAAAGCAACAGGATCAATCCATGGAAATACATATATCCTAGACTCAATGGAAATCTCACAAGATATTGTGGTGTTTCAAAATGATGCTAACATATTTTCAAAGGAACAGGTTGGAGAAAATGAAGAACCAGTACACCACAAAGGTAAGCATAGAAGAATAAAAATCAAGAAGATGAGAGGACAATTGCACCATGCTCTACTCAGTCATCAACAATCAGAACCAAATGAAGATACTCACAAAGAGAACAATAAAGGTGGTTGGATAGAAGATAAGGATGATGAACCTGAACAAGCCAAAGATCATTCAATGGAAGAAGATCCACATTGAAGACTAAAGTCTTCAATACCCAAATAATGTAATACAGGGGTGTTAGAAATAGATTATATTACATCATTTGGGTCATGTAAATGTACCTTCCTAGGTACATACTTAGGACATTAGATTACTTTAGGGGGAAGTTATCTAGTTACTTCATGCAATGTAATAAATGCACAAGTGTCAATGTGCAAGTTGTATATGTGCAAGGTGTCCCTTGCACAACTAGGTAGAGTGTTGGCCAAGGAACCTATCTTCCTATATAAAAAGGGCCTCATTGTAACAAGCAGAATATAGAAGCTCAGAGCATATTCGTAGGTAGTAGCATAGTGTTGTGTAGATCACCATATATTGGTGATGGGTGCAATGTAGTCCAGTAGCTTTGTTCATGGAGTGTCCATTTCCTCCATAGCTACATTGTATTCATTTCCATCATTTCTATTTATAGCATATTTCAGTCATCTCGCAAATTTACTTTCTTTCATATTATTATGCATCTTGTGATTGCTATCTCCCATTGCATACTACATCAAAAGCTAACATTCATCTTGTCCATCAATCCATTATTGTCTAAAAAATTCCATTGAAGGCTTAGCTAGAGGATATAATAAGATTATTTTTTAATCTACTTTGTTTGATATGGTCATATCTCCTGATCGAAAGTCTATGATTGTAGCTGTTATGGCAAGCCACAACCTACCAAGGATTAATGGATAACCATTCACCTTGGATCTAGGTTGTAGAATCATGAAATTGACAAGGTATTCCCATGATTCAATGATTGTGGGAACATCCTCTATTATTCCTTCAAGTTTTGCTATTGATTGATCTACCTTTTGTTAAATAGTAGAAGATGGATGTATATTGGTTAAACATAGTTTGTTCAAATTTTTCTTGGTCATAACGTTGATTATAACTCCAAGATCAATCAATACATTTGGGATTTTAGTAGTGCCTATAAAGTGTTGGCTTTTTAGCCAAATAATCAAAGGTCCCAATGTTTAGGATCAAATATATGATTGATATTTGATAATTTAATATATATATATATGGCCAATATTAAATAAAATAATATTCATACAAAATAATAATAATATGAATTAAAATGACCAATGTCATTCATGAAATAACATAAAGAAAACTTACGATACAATTGCTCAAACTATATACAAAATTCAATATTATAATTGCTTGAATGAATTCTTCGATTATACAACATGGAGTTTTGTCTTCATAATATAACCTTAGAAAGGTGACTTTTGAACACTTTGTCTATTGCTCTCCTCACATATCTAGGAGATGCATATTTTCCTATTCCACACATAAGATAATTCTCTCATGTGTTTTGGCTTCTCATCTTGCCACTTGTATACATGAATCTTGACTCTATTTACTCTTGCATGCTTTACTCTATGACACTTGCACACATAATTACATGATACTTGTGCATATCCTACACATGAACACATACTTTAAATGGAAATACAAATCACACTCCTAAACTATATACATACACCCTAATCTATTATGTATTTACAAGTGTACCATTAAGGTACTATGGGAGTACATTAGCATGTACCAAACAATGTAATATTCTCCAACACCCCCTGTATTACATTATTTGGTTATTTAAGACTTTAGTCTTCAATCTATGATTTTTGCTTGTATCCTTATGCTCTAGTTCTGGCACTGCTCAAAATTATGGTGTTTACTTGTCTTTTTGTTCCCTGTATTTTCTTTGACTATCTTATTTTTGCTCTTTATGATCTTTTATTTCTTCACTTTGTTCTTATTTGCCTTGGTCTTGATCTTATTATCTGCTATATCACTTGTATCATCAATGCCATTAGAAATATTTGAATAATTTTTATTGTTATCATTTCCATGGCTATCTTCAATTTGGTTTTCAATTAGAATTCTTGTTGTAAGGGCTCTAATTTCATTCCCTTTTGTAGCCTCTTCTATTTCTTGAATCTCATGAATTTTTTGGACTAAATTTTCCTTTTTATTTTCTTCCCTTGATTTCAATTGTTGTTGTTGTCCATATTGATACTAAGGCTAGTATTGATTTCGCTAGAAATGTTGATAAGGATTATTCATTTGATTTCCTTGATTCAAGAAATTATATCTACAAAATTTGTAGTATGACCATTTTTCCTGCATATGTGACAAAATATTTATTTCCATTTGGTGGAGACTTTGATGATGATGATGTAGTATTACTTGTTACATTTTCTTTAGATATCAAAGCATTATTAGTCATTTCATATTTGACTAAATTATCCACTTCATATTCTTGAAGAACATTAACCAAATCATCAAAGGTTGTTTCCTTATTTAGTACTTGAAGTGAAGTAACTAAATGTTTGTAACTCTCTAGAAGTGCTCTTAATGTTACTTGAACTAGAAATTTGTCTTCAACTTTTTCTCCCAAAGTTAATAATTTAGCCTTTATATCTATTATTCTTTGAAGAAAGAGTTCTATACTCTCTCTACTATTAACCTTCAATGAATTTCACTAAGTGTAAATTCAAGATGGTTGCTTTGTTCTTCCCTTCAAATATTTTACATAGTTTCTTCCAAGCTACTGTTGAAGTCTAAGCTTCACTTATGTATGGTAATATTTCATCAACTACCCCAAATGTAATTAGCATAAGAGCTTTTGCATCACTTTCTTCAAATTTTTGTATTTCTCTTTCATCTTCAATAGGTTTTACCTTTGTCCCATTTACTATTGGCCATAATTTTTCTACAATGAGAATTGATCTCATTTTTTTTCAAGAGTTGAAATTTTGAAAGGAATTTCTTGTTATTTGATATGATGGAATTCGTTATAATTTTTAGATTTCAAATTCTATCAATTCATTTGGATTAGACAACCTTATAGCTCCAAAGTTAAATTCAATCAATCAACAAATTTTTAAAAATATTAATTCTTCAAAGCAATTTAAAAAAATCAAAAATTAAAATTTTGAAATCTAATTGTAAAAAGAAATTGCAAATATAAAATTTCCATTTTTCAACAATCTTTTTGGAGTTGAATTCCTTTTGACTCCTTAATTAATCAACTCTAAATTTTCAATTTTTAAAATTAATATGGAAGTTCTTATCACTCCAAATATCTTAATGCGAAATATAAATTTATCCAACTTCAATTTCAGATTTGTGCACTCATAAAATATAATATTTAGCAAAGGTTATGTATTACCTTTAAACTTGGCGCATGCAAAACTCCATGTAGCAATTGTGGATGTTGCAATGGAAGTTGGCAATAGACATAACACTCTAATTTTGTTGACTATTGAAACAAACACAAACTCCAACAAGTGTTACACTCAAGTCTTAGACCTAATGTCTTTACAACTTGCCTTGTCACTTCATATTACCTTTTGCTCTTAAATTTGTAGGGGTTATTTGCACCTCATATTACTAATTCAAATTGCTCTTTGCTCTCTAGATTGCAAAGGTGTTCTTGCTTAGGGCTCGTCTTGTCACCTCTTATCAACCTCTAGTTCATAGAGGTATTTTGCTTAGGATTTGTTATTCAAACACAGGCTCTAGGAACTTGATGTTCAAGCTCTCAATGTTTGTCACCAGTCATGGAGTCTTTCAAGTACTTAGGATTTCTCTAGGTTGAGACAACTTCTACTATATTCACCAGTATCCACTGATGCTACGTGAGACATATTTATATGTTTGTCTCCTCTTAGACCAATATTGTTTAGAAACTATTTTGGCCTCCTTTATGCTTGCTACTTCCAATCTAATTTTGCATAATAGTTATTTGTCTTGGCATTAGTCTTCTGATAGCACCTAATTTCTTTAGACATCTTCAAATATTCTTTTTGAACATCTTTAAATATTGTGCCTTTTATGGGACTTAAAAATCTATGTTCTCTTGTAATATATCTTGCAGTCCCTTTTGCTCTAGGTAGAGTACAATAAATATTCTCCAACTCAGGTGGCTCCTTTGACCTCCCTTTTACCTTTTTTTGACTACAAATATAAAATATTGTCAAGGTAATAAAATACCCAAAATTTGGCCTACGTTTTCTTCACATGGCTCTCTAGATTTCAATCTTTAATTTTTAAATTCACACCAGAGACTTATTCTCTTATGCTAACTTATGTCCTAAACCTTTTTTCTAAATCAAATTAACACTAAAATCCTTCTTCGATGCTAGCTTCAAAACTAGGACTAACAAGATGGATAGAGTGTGGTAGCTCTGATACCACTATTGACTTTTTAGCCAAATTATCATAAGTCCCAATGTTTAGGATCAAATAGATGATTAATATTTGAGCATTGAATATATATGGCCAATATTAAATTACATAACATTCATATAAAATAACAATAATATAAAGTAAATGGCCAATGTCATTCATGAAATAACATGAAGAAAACTTACAATTAAATTGCTCAAACTATACATAAGCTTTAATACTATAATTGCTTGAATGAATTCTTTGATTATACAACTTGGAGCTTTGTCTCCATAATATAACCTTAGAAAGGTGACTTTTGAACTCTATGTATCTTTTTCTATTCCACGCATAAGACAATTCTCTCATGTTTTTTGGCTTCTCATTTTGCCATTTGTATACATGATTCTTGACTCTCTATTTACTCTTGCACACTTTAATCTATGACACTTACACACTCCTATTTATACACTTGCACACATAATTACATAGCACTTATGCACATCCTACACATGAACACATACATTAAAGGGAAATATAAATCACACTCCTAAACTATATTTTCACACCCTAATCTATTATGTATTTACAATTTTATCATTAAGGTACTATGGGGGTACATTTGCATGTACCCCCATAATGTATTATCTGACTAGTCAGAAAAAGATAAAAGGGAGGCCACCTGAGTTGGAAAATATCCAACTATATTTTTCCTAGAGCATAAGGGATTGCAAGATACGTTCCAAGAGAATGTAGATTTTTAAGTGCCATCAAAGGCACAATATTAGAAGACATTCAAAGACAAGACTTGAAGACATCAAAAGAAAATAGGTGCTACTAGAAGCACTAAAGCTAGGACAAATAGCTATTGAGGACAATCATATTGGAAGTAGCAAGCATCAAGGAGGCCAAAATAGTTTCTAAAGAATATTGGTCCAAGAGGAGACGAATAGATTAAGACGTCTCACATAGCACCAATGGATATTGGTGGATATAGTAGAAGTTGCAACGTAGAGAAATCCTAAGCACTTGAAAGACTCTATGATTGGTGGCAGACATCAAGAGCTTGAGCATTAGGTTTCTAGAGCCTGTGTGCGAATAGCATATCTTGAGCAGAATAAATTTGTGAACCAAAGGTTGTTAGGAGGTGACAAGATGAACCCTAAGCAAGAACACCTTTGCAATCCAAATAACAGAGAGCAATTCAAAGCAGTAAGACAAGGTCTAAGTAGAATAACCCCTGTAAATCTAAGAGCAAAGGGTAATACAAAGCGACAAGGTGATCTATAGAAGATGTTAGATCTAAGGGCTAAGCGTAATGCTTGTTGGAGTTTGCGTTTGTTCTAGGAATCAATAAAATCAAAGGGTAAGGTCTATTACCAACTTTCATTTTCAACCTTCATTGCAACACTCACAATTGCCATGTGGAGTTCTACATGTGTCAAAGTTTAAAGGCAATTCATAACCTTTTCTTAATATCTAATTTTATGAGTGCGCAAATTTGAAATTGAAGTTGGATAAATCTCTATTTGGCATTAACATATTTGGAGTGATAAGAACTTTCTTTTTTTTTAATTTGAAAATTTAGAATTGATTAATTAGGGACTCAAAAAGAATTCAACTCCAAAAATATTTTTGAAAATTGAAAATTTATATTTAATAAATTGCTTTTGCAATTAGATTTCAAAAACTTGATTTTTGAAAAAAAATTGAAAATTTGCTTTGAAGAATTTACTTTGAAAAAATATTTTTGAAAATTTTGAAAATTTAATATTTGATGAAGTTTGGAGAGATAAGGATTTCTACTTCAAATAAAAATTTGAATTTCATAATTGATATTGGATTAATGTTTTGAAAATTATTGATTTGAATATTGCAAAATCGATAAAATTGCTTATTTAAAATTTAGGAGCCATAAGTACTACTATTGTTTTGCAATTTGAAAATTTTGAATATTTGAAAAAATGGATAGATGGCTAAAAAGAATGAATGCATCACGCCATAGGAGAAATTTTCTAAATTCATACAAAGGATCAAATCTCATGAGGAAGATTTCAAAATCAAAGGTTTTATTAAAAACAATCTTTTGAATTCAAGGGACCAAATAATAGAAGAGTTTTTCAAAAATTCTATCAAAGTTATGAAATAAAATCCCATCAAACATGAGGAAAGAATATGATATGTGCTTTATAGATTCAAGATTCGGTCATCATATGACAAGAAATTTGCATTGGTTTGAATCATTGGAAGTCAGACAAAATGATCCACTAAGATATGCAAATCATAAGATTTATCATGTTTAGGGAGCTGGAAAAGTTATACCTAGCATGTCATTTTCAAATTTTGTGCTAGATTTTTTATATGTTCCAGGGTTATCTATTAATCTTATCTTCGTTGCTAAATTGGTTGAAAAAGGAAGAGTAATAGAATTCAAAATTATAAATGGAAAAAGGAAATGTGTCATAAAGAAACAAGACAAAATTGAAGCTATGGGTTCCATCAAAGATGGAATATTTGCTCTAAACACATTGGAATTTTTAGGAAGAATACTAAATCATCTATGTCCTCAAAATAGATTAACGATGATTTGTTTGATTCCTCTGAAAGACGAAAAATAGGAAAATGGATCAGAGACAATTAAAGATTGCCTACCAGTGACAATAAACCGAGACAATGGACGAATAACAGAATATCAAGCACAACAGTGCCAGAACCATAGCAAAAGGACAAAAGCAAGAATCGAAGATTAAAGACTAATGTCTTCAATAACCAAACAATGTAATACAAGGGGGTGTTGGAGAATATTACATTATTTGGTACATGCTAATGTACCCCCATAGTACCTTATTGGTACAAATATGTAATAGATTAGGATGTGTGTCTATAGTTTAGGAGTGTGATATATTTCCCCTTTATGTATGTGTTCATGTGTAGGATGTGCACAAGTGTCATGCAATTATGTGTGCAAGTATGAAGAGTGAGAACGTGCGTAAGTATCATGTAATAGAGTGTGCAAGTGTCATAGAGTAGCATGTACAAGAGTAAATAAAGAGTCAAGAGTCATGTATACAAGTGGCAAGATGAGAAGCCAAAAGACATGAGAGACTTGTCTTATGTGTGGAATAGGAAAATATGCATCTCCCAAATATGTGAGGAGAGCAATAGACAAAGAGTCCAAGAGTCACCTTTCTAAGGTTATATTATGGAGACAAAGCTCCATGTTGTATATCAAATAATTCATTCAAGCAATTTATAATATTGAAGCTTGTATATAGTTTAAACAAATCTATTGTAAGTTTTCTTCATGTTATTTCATGGATGACATTGGGACCTGTGATAATCTAGCTAAATAGCCAACAACTTTAACTCTAAAGTTACATAAAACCTATCTAAATCATTCTAACAATGCTTTCTCTTATTTACCATGTTTTAGTAGTTGGCACAACTACAACCTAGTCCACAGTAAATCAAAATATTAAAAGGTAGGAAATTGTTACTTTGTTGTATTAGATGAGGTATTTTGAGACCTCATCAAAGGGTCTCTCTTTGTGTCCTCTATTTAGTTGAAGGAGAGATGTTGAAATAAGTGTTATTTTTTATTAGGTAGGAAAACATAGGATTTTAAAGGGTCATTAACCTTTTACAATGAGAGAATTAATAGTAGAAACAAGAATAGTAAGCAAATCAAAAGAAGAACAACCCTAAGGTACAGAGGAATACAACAAAAAGCCACAAATAAACAAAAGAAAGAAAAAACCTTCAACAAAATTAAGCTTCACTTGAGGACACGGTCCATCTTTGTATAGGATTCATTTGTATAGCCTTATGGGCCATTGTAGACCATATAGAGATGAGTTTAATATAATATATTAATAATAAACCTCTAGATCAATTCATTAACCTTGATCTAAGGTCAATAGTTTGGGTTATACTCCTTGACACTATTCCTTTGATCATCAATGTAATACAAATTATTTCCTTTACTAAGATTACTTGATATGTGACCCGGGTTCAATCCCCACAACGGATATGTATATGAATAAGAAGTATTTACTCAATAAAAATAATATAAACTCAATTCTCATCTTTTTTTTATTTACTTTAAATTTTTTTAAAAACCTAACTAATATGCATTAAAGTTACATATTAAATCTAAACTTTTAAGAACTATTAAATCATATACATGATAATTTCTTTAAAAAATTTAACACTTTAATAAAAATTATTATGAATTTATTTTTTTATTTTTTATTTATTTTTTTCATTTTTTTTTAAAGAAAAAGTTTAGATTATATTATATTATTAATCAGAACATAATATTTTGGTGTTAACACTGTTCACCATCTAAAAAACAAAATGAGGTAAATCAAAATTAAAGTATCCATAACTAATATCCATAAGAATAGAAGCTAATCAACAATAAAAAAAAAACTATAATAGACCAAATATTAACATTTATGTGCGGGAGTGGGAGAATCTGTTATTAATTAAATTTTCTTCCTTGTAAAAGTCCTTACGTTCAATAAATTTCTTCATGGAACTGAATTAAAACTGTACTCCTTGGTTACGTTATTTAACTTTTAGGTGGTTTAAATCATAATCATAATTTAATTGTCTACTATATCCTGATACCTGTTATCCAATAAAATAAGGCCTACAAAGCTACAGTAGCAAAAATACTCTTCCATCCCATTCATATCCATACACCTGTATATACACTCTTATAATTAGACATCGTGTTTTATCTCATTTAGTTCTCTTATTCTGTTTCATGCTAGCAAGCATTATGTTATGGCCCTTTTTTTCCTTTGATTAATCCTAGGGTAGTAGGAAGGCTATTCCAGTTACTCCTCTTGTTGTTTGACCCAATAACAGCTATTAAAGTGTTTTTTGTTTAGAGCCTTTTTAATTTGTTGGATAAAAATTAAACCGAAAACAAAAAAAATTAATTATTCTTTTGGAAACTACAGCCATTTAATCTGCTTTAAATTTGCATGCATGTTTGAAGCCATGACAGGACCCCTTGGGAGGTCCGAACCACTTCCAAATTTCCACCTAAGATCTTGTTTTTTCCAGTAAACCAAAGGCTTTTAGAGTGTGAGTAGATAGGCCTTAAAAATCTCACTTTCTTGTAGGATTTGTAGGATTTCAACAAACTCTTGATATTTGAAATAGTAGTTGAAGAAATTAATTCACCAGTTGTCCCCTACATGAATCAAGAATATTCAAGTTTACCCTCCTTGTCTAGGTGCATAAAACTTAAGAAGACATCTAATATTATTACCATTTAAATCAACAGGCAGACAAAACCAACCACCTTATCCAATGTGGGTGTCCCCCAAGGTGTCCATTTATGTGTGCCAACCAATACTCATCTTATCCCAATGAGAAGAACAGGGAAAAAAGAATCATAGCCCTTTTGTTAAATTGGTTTCCCAACAATCTTAGAACAGTATCATATTTTATCATCCACGCCAGTCCCTCACATGTGACCACCACCACAACTGCCAACTTTGGTAGTTGTTCCAACCATTATTCACCTTATCCTCGTAAGAAGAACAGACCAAATAAAAAAAATTAATAGCCCTTTTGTTAAATCGGATTCCCTATAATCTTAAAACAATATCTTATCATCCACACCCATGTGACCACCACCACAACTGCCAACTTTGGCAGTTGCTGCAATCATACATATTATAGCCCCTCTCCAATTTGAAGGTCAAAAGCATGCTTGACATCCCCAACCTGAAGAACATGAGATCCCAATGCCAACTTGCTGACACCCACCTCATCCACGACACTGAGGTGCTTGCACACATCCACATTAAAGTCCACTCTTTGCGTGCCTCCTGCCTCAACATGGACCTTTTGGAAGCCCAGGAGCTGCCTCTGTGGGGCCTGGTGAACTGCAGGAGGGGAGGAGAACAAGAGCACAGAATGCCCTCCATGCATGCTGCCATTGTTGTGTACATCAACATGGACATCAAAGGAGAGTCCCTGGCATTTGGTGTGCTCAACATGGACCGAAGTACACAAACTCCGCCCTGAACAGTTATTCGGAGTTTGTAAGGACAGTGAAACAAGCTTTGGTGCCTGCACAAGAGAATGGGAGTAACTTGTATAACTCAATCCATCACCAAACCGGAACAGTGTGTTTCCAGTGTAAAATCTGTAAGTTCTGCCTGGGTAACCAGTTGCAGGATCAGGTCTCATGTTCATGTCTGTCATTGGCACCCTGTCAACAAACTCTTGTGGGTACCACGTTACTGGCAATCTCCCACCTGTTTCAGTTGATGGGTCAATTAATTAGTGACAGCTATGACAATATAAGAATAAAAAACAAAACCCAAAAAGAAAAAGCTCTATTGCATGTGAGTCATGAAGGCTGACAGTTAGTGTATAGTCACTAAGCTGATGCATATTATATATATATTTAGGACCTATTCTTATGGATCTGTCTACCTGGGTTGTGCTTGCCAAATATGACATCAGCCAATGCCTGCCCTCCAGCTTGGCCTGGATAGCCCACCCACAAAATGCTGGATATCTTATCATTATGTTTGGCAAATCTGATATCCATTGGGCCCCCTGACATAACCACAAGAATCACTGGCCCTTTGGACGCTTTGGCTGTTTCGATCGCCATTCGTTGTTGCTTTCCTGGCAAGAACAAGTTCGCTCTGTCAATCATTTCTGCTTCTACTGTTTGGTCTGCACCCACAACTATCACTGTGGCATCGGCCTGAGATGCTGCCGTTGCTGCATCCCTCACTAGCACAGAATTCCATGGGCAGGCAACATTGTCACACCCAGGTTTATATACTGTGGCAGCATATTTTCTGAGGCCATGTAGGGGTGATGTGTATCTGCATGGAATACCTGCAAACATAGAAAACATAGATGGAATCATATCTTAACAGTCCAAAATCCCAAGTGCCATAGCTATTCATGGCCTGATATAAGCATAAAGAATTGCATAATGCCAGATTCTGGCACATTTAAGTACTTTGGATAGTCATTGTCAATTCTAAGTCTTAAACTATAGTATCTTGGAAGAGAGAATCTGAATACCAAGATTTGGAATTCAATCTGGTACCTGCATAGTTGCCAATCATGGTAACTGTTGCATCTGCATTGGGTCCAATAACAGCCAAGGATTTGATGTTTGTTGTTGAAAATGGAAGTGCTCTGTTGAGATTTTTCAACAGCACCATTCCTTCCTTGGCTGCCCTCAAGGCCAGATGATGATGTTCCTGATTGCACACATCCCCAGGGCCAAGGTTACCGTAAGGTTGCATTGCAGGATTGCCATCAAATAATCCCAAGCGCATCTGAACAGAGATAGAGTTGAACAAAGCCCTGTCCACCACGGATTCCTGCAGTTTGCCAACTTTCACTGCTGCTTCAGTATGAGTGCCCAGGAATGTTCCACAGTTGAGGTCTAATCCTGTTGACCACATACACACACATCACAGTTGAATCAATACCCAACTATAAAATGAGCCTAAGGTTCTGTCCTCTATAAGTAGAAGAATAACTAGTACTCACCAGCTTTCATAACATCTGCTACTGCCCTCTCAGGGGTGGTTGTGAAATGCATAGTGTTGTATATAACATCTGCTGAATCACAATCAGAGACTATATATCTGCACAATCCAGAGTTTCCCAAAAAATCAGCTATTTTGAACTAGATATCATAATTTCTTACCAATTATCTGAGCATTAAATTTTCTTCTCAGGGAATGCTAATCAAAACTTAAGACCCACATAGCAAATGAAGTCTCAGAACATAAGAAAACCAAACATCATTAACCAACTGGGATTAATAGCATTAATTGGCCTATAATTACCCATTGAGTCCCCATTCTGCCCTGACAATTCCATTAAGGAGCACGGGGTCTGCACAGGTTGGCACTCCATTGACTTTATTGTAAGAACACATGATACTGGCAACATGACCCTCAGTCACGCAGGCCTTAAAGGGTGGGTTGTAAGTGTCATGTAAGTCTTGCTGTGTAACCTGCCATAGTACACCACCACTGATTTTTCTGAGATCTAAAATCACCAACTACTGCAATCTGCAGGGCGTTTTCTTTTTCCCTTTAAAATTTAAAAAATACTGAATAGTCTACATCAATTAAAGCAGCCCAAAAGCTGCATATTTTTATATTAAAACCTAGTTTAGAATGTCAACTATACCCGGGCATCAAAATGGAAACGATCATTGTTAGACCAGTTATCCATATCATAAGCCGTGTAATGTTTGCAGCAAGCAGCAACTTTCAGTCTGTTAGGATCCGGTCCATCTGCTGTCTGCAATCCTCTAACATAGCTGACAGCATATCTCCCAACAAGAACAGGATCCTCTCCTGGAGTCTCTTGGCCTCGGCCCCATCTGGGATCACGAAATATATTCACATTGGGACTCCAATAAGTTAATCCCCCCAAACCCGCATTGTACATTGCTCTAGCTTCTGTTGATACGGCCTGCACACATATAAATAAAGAGAATAACAATCTCTGCAAGGTGAAGAACTATGGAAATAACCAAAACAATAAAAAACATATTTCTGAGATCCTCAATTATCTATCTATCTAGAACTCGTAACTTTGAGCTTTTCTACTTTGATTCATTGAAAATATCATTATTCTATATTCAATAAAACGCCATATGGATTTCGTACTCAACTTCTCCTTGATTTCAGGTTTTTGTTCAGAGGCACCAGCAAGGACCATTTGTTAGCCTAACATGAACTTACACAGCAGAGCACTTATGCAAAGACATTTCCAAGGTACCAAATCATATATGTACAGATTTAAGGAGGCCCAAAATAAATAAATAAATCATGTCAAAAGGAATAAAAAACAATATACCACTGCCTGAAAATTATGTGTGTACTATTCTTTAGAGTATGACCCCTTTAAACTGCGAGCTATTAACAAAACCAAGGCATGGTAAGGTAAGGTATTGTGATTTGTTGAATACATGCCTTTCCAATGGCTTCCCACAACTTAGTATCAAATGAAGCAGCAGTGAGGATGACTTGAGGGAAGCTGGTGGCAGCAGGGATGGGGTTTGCAAAGTGGGTGCCAGGGCCAACATTGGAGACACCATGTAAGGCCTCTGACCACCATTCATAGCTTGGAATTCCAAGCCTTGGGACAGCCCCTGCTCTGTCCACCAACAGCTGGGCCTTCTCCTTGAGGGTCAGCCTCCCAATGAGGTCATTCACTCTGTCATTGATGGGCAATCCAATGTTACAGAAAGGATATATATTTGCTGCATTGGGGATGACCCTTGTGTCACAAGGGAACATGGGCTGCCCACACACTCCATGTAAAACCAGAAGCAACCCTATTACCATCAACAAGGTTGTTATAGCCCCATCTAAATTTTGTATCAATCCCATTACCCCAATTTTTTTCAAAAGTACTTCAAGCTCTCAGAGATAGCAAGAAACAAAGTGCATTGATAAATCTTGTGGGTGGCAGCCACCTTTTATAGATTCTTGTGGCAGGGAAACAAACAAAATTAGTATAATAATGCGATAAACTTCCACTTGATTAGTTTGGATCAGTGGAGGAGAAGATAACAGCCATTTTTACAAGCTAAGAAAGCGTGATTCAGCCAAACTCCTCTGGCCCTCCATATGTTGACCTGTCTTATTGTTTCCCATTGGTAAGTGCACTGGCATCACTATAGTAATTATTAGAATATTGCCATCTTCATTGCAATCGTCACACTTAATTGTAGACAGGTCAAGGCAGAGAGCAGAAACTTAGGAATCATATAAGTGTGGGTTAGCAACAATCCCAGGAGGCTTTTAAAATGGTATAAAAGTGGCTAGAAAACTGGCCATTAACCCTCTCCCCAATCTTGCACCAATACCTAGGGATGTTAGAAAACTGGCCATTAACCCTCTCCCCAATCTTGCACCAATAACTAGGGATGTTAGAAAACTGGCCATTAACCCTCTCCCCAATCTTGCACCAATAACTAGGGATGTTTCAATTCTGTCTGCCAATGAAATACATGGTAGTACACCAGAGGAGACGATGGCCCCTTAAATTATGGAATAAATTCCCTTTGACTTGAAGTGTATTACTGACGTGATTTGATGCTCCTAAGTACCAACCAAAATTCATGGCACACAAATCCCCTCTTGTCTCTTGTCACTTTGGATAATACAGTATATGTATATGGACAAGAAGAAGTTTTTAATGTTAATGTTATTGTTAAAGTTAAACAAACTCTAATCTTCGCCTTCACAACAAACGTCCCACTTGCCAATGTCATGTTGAAATAAATTCAAAAACAAATATCTGTACTCCTCATAAGTACATTTTCTTTTCTTTTTTTTAAGAGGTCATGTGTCAAATCAGATGCATTTCACAAGCACTTTCTTAGGCTAACAACGTTATTGCTAAGTGCATCGTTTATATGCATAAACGTACTCTTTTGTAGTTGAAGTCTATAACTTAACAAACTCTAATCTTTTCTGACATGTTTTATAATTAAGTTGGCCCAACTTAACAAAAGATGGCAGTTTAGAGAACTTTCAACTTTTTTTTAAGAACTTAATGTAAGTTAATATTTATAATTGAGGAAGAGGAAAGCTGACAAAGAGATTATCAAGTTGGAAAAGATAAAGAATTGTTTTTTTTTTTAAATGTGGTGGCTTTTTAAAATAAATTGGAACATATGCATTTTAAAAAGAATGGTAAAATAAATTAGGTTGGTGCTTTTCCTATTCTTTAAAAATCTAAATATAAAATAGTGGGTAAGAAGAGCATCTTCAGGTTTAAAAAGTGGTAAAATAAATATTGTTGGCGCTTTTTATATTAAGAAAGTGGGTAAGAAGAGCATCTTCAAGTAAGTAACTGAGTTGAAAATAATAGAAAACATCTCTATAACGAAGAAAAATAAAAAAACTTTTAAAACATCATTAAAGCAAATTATAGAGAGGAGAAAGAAAGAGGACAAATATTTTTCAAACTTATACTTTTGACCACTAGATATAATTAGAGGAAGCCTTGAAATCATGTAAAAAGTTAAACCCAAGAAAAGAAAACATGGAAGTTTTCTTGTAAATCCATGGTATGATGAAGAATGTAAAGCAATGAGCAAATCCTTGAAAACCTTATATAAATAGTTAGTGAAACCAAAAAAATAAGAATACATAAGAACAAGGCAAAAAGAGTTGATATATCTTGCAAAGCATAACCCAAGACAATTTTGAAAATAGCTACAACAAAGCAAAAGGCACACAAAAACAATATCACAAGCGAACAATGGTTACAATATGCTAAACAATTATATGAGAGAAACCAAGAAAAATATACCCCTCCTATAATTGACACAATTGAAAAAACTTTTTTCTCTAAAATATGTGAAGGAGGGTATTAAGAAAATAACAATAGGTAAAGCTCATGATATAAATGGTTTGCGAGTTGAACATCTCAAGTGTGGTGTTGACATCTAGCACCACACGTCCAAGATATTTTTAATGATATCATTAAAGGAGGCTTTTTATTGACATCATTAAAATTTTGTACTTTCACCTAGATTGTTTTTTAGGTTCAAGTGATTCAGAATTTGAAATTCTCTACGTCTTGGAAGAAAAATAACTTCAAAAATGAGGGAATTTGAAAAAAAATTCATTCAAAATGTGTTGCACAGTTCTATCAGAAAGATCTACATATAGTCCTTCCCTATATCTATTGTTTAATTTATACACACGAGTGTCTTTACCTTTAAATTACACAAAGAGACAAACAAGAGGGTATAACCACATATTGAACAACATTTGATCGACTAGGGATCAATCGTCATAACACCCTAATAATACCTAATAGCTAGGACGATCATTGGTTGTAAAATAACCCATCGCATACTCGTCTATCTGCTCTTGTTCTAGTATTTTTGGATACTCCTTTGAGTAAATTTTATGCGAAAATGTCACAATGTTAGTGGCATCATTTATGTTACAAGTTTTCTGTAGTTGACATATCACCCTTGTTGAAACTATTTTTTGTTTCTTTTCATTAACTTTTTCACCTTCAATATTTGTAGCTTTATTAGATTTAGATTCATCAGATTTAGATTTATCTGATTTTTTTTTTCTTTTTTGAAAAAAATATAAATTCCATTGTATTTAGGATATACTCATATTGAGGAAGAAACCACAATTCTTCCTTCACTGAATCTACCCCACCATTTATACTAATAAATTCAGTGTTCATTTTAGCATCAATCCTATTATCCTTTGTCCATGACATCTTAAAAATAGAGACACCAATAATCCTTCAAATTACTACACCATCATGATTAATCCTCTTTTTACAAAATTGTTTGGTAGCATAGTAGAAAGCAAAATCAATTAATCCATAGAAAATCATGGAAAGAGGGCAATAAAGCAAGCAAGGTTTGGACCAAAGTACTCAACAATAGATCATTGCATTACTTTAAGGAACCTAATAGAGAGGATATGGAACAAAAAAGAGAAGTTTATTATTGTTTTGTGGTCTTTAAAATGACTTTTGACATAGTACCTAAAGATAAATTATGGAAAATAATGGAATAAATTGACATACCAACCAACTATAGAGGTGGTGGCAAAATTTAGAACTCTAGAAGGACTATTAGAGTGTTTTGGGAGTGATATTGGAATGAAATAGGGTTGTCCATCGTCACCTACTTTATTTGGCCTTTACATTGACAAATTGGAGGTATGGGTAGAAAGGAAGGGAGGAGAGGGAACACAATTGGCTAATTATGTACTAAACTTCTTCTCTATATCGATGACCTCATATTGATTGGCAAGACACTTGAAAGTTAATAGAATGTTTAAAAGCTTTAAAGCATTTTTATATAGAAGTTAGGATGCAAGTAAACACTAGCACGACTAAAATTATGGTCTTTTATACTCAAAGAGAGCAAAAACAACCATATATTTTATTTCAAAGAAATCCTTTACATGTAGTAACATAATACAATATACCTTGGGTTAGATTTTCAAAGCAAATTCAATTGAGGTATATGCAATATGAAACAAAGACAAGCAAGATGGATGACACTCTACTCATTACTAAATAAGGGCAAAAAAGCAAAGCTATGGGATTGGAAAACCAATATGGTCCTTTTTGGGTTATTAGTTATTCCAATGATGTCATATGGACATGAGGTGTAGGCGAGTTATACATCAAATTTTAAATAGAGATAAATAGAAAGAATTCAAGAGCTACTAATTACAAATAATTTCATAATTAAAGCATCATCTCTATATGAGATTTTACTTGTTGAAACAGTAAATTTTTCACTAGAAGCAGAAGCTATGATAAGGCTATTAGGTAAGGTACCAAAAAAAATACAAAGAATAAAAAATAGTAGGTTTCCAAAATATGTAATCAAAAGAAATAATGAATAGAAGAAAAGACACGTGGATGAAACAAAACAACAAATGGATGGACAAATACAACATTAAATTTCATGAGGTCCCAAACTCCAACAAAGAAATTAAATAATATGTGAGGAAAAATTCAGACTAGTCATGTGGACTAAAAAATTAGGAAGGTAAAATAGTTAAACATCAACAAGTTCAACCCAAACCATGAACATAACTAAATGAAGTGCATAGATGCAAAGATAAAAAAGAAGGAAGAAAATGCTTATAGCCCAACTAAGATCTAATTCACATCATCTCATATGTAAAACTAGGAGATGGATAATTCCTTAGAGGCACGGTCAAGACAAGTAAGTATCTTTTGTATAGTAAAAGTTATTGAAATCGAAAAATATTTTGTTATAAAATATGAAGCCTATAAGGACATTAGGATTGCATATAAAGACATCAAGACTGCATACGAGGACACTCTATATATAAACTTACTAATGAAACTTTTTAAAAAATTTGAAAAAAAAAACTTCTCATAAAATTAACATAAAAAAAAGTCCACGAGGGTTAGGTGGATTGGTAAGATGTTGGGCACTTACCAGGAGGAGACCTAGGTTCAAACCTCGCGGGCATGCCCACTCTAGGGCAAAGGTAGTAGTCTGACTAGAATCCGTTGAGTGTGCGTTAGCTTGATGACGACGGTACCAACCCCGAGCCACCAAGGGTCTCCCTCACTTCGGGCCATGTTTACCGAGGCGAGGTAGGAGTTATAGTGGTAGCTCCATGATTTGACGCTACAACTGGAGACAATGTGATTTGACCTTGTGGCCACAATTGTTCAAAAAAGGAAAGGCAGTTGTCAATTCCCTTATTTAAAAAAAAAAAAATTAACATAAAAAACACACTCAAAAAATGATAAAAATATATTAAATTTTTCTTAGATGTTAAACTTTAGATTATTTTTATCATACATAAAAAAATCGATTACATTCTATTATTTTTTTTTCTACCAACCAAAATTTCTATAACCCCTAACATTAAAAAAAAAAACATATTAAAAAAAGGTTAAGAAGATATTGATTTTTTTTCTTCAATGTTATTCTACTTTAAAGCTTTTAATAAAAAAATTTAAATTTAAATTTAAAAGAAAGTGAAATTTCAGTTTGCAGGAGAAGCGCTTGATGTAGTAGTAGAATACAAATACCTGGGCATAGACTTTCATGACAAACTTAATTGGAATACATGTAGGATGAAAAGAACTCAAAGTGGTTGGAGAGTACTATATGCACTTCAAAATAGGTGTAGGAATGTTGAGTTGTGGGATTGGAAGACCACCAAGGTCTTATTTGGCCTACTTGTTACACCGGTTCTTATTGTATGGTTACGAGGTGTGGGCTAGTGGCACAACAAATGCAAAATGGAGGCAAATAGAAAGGATTCAAAAATATCTAATCACAAACTTTCTCAAAATTAAGGCCACAACCCCTTATGAAATTATTCTAGCTGAAACCGGAATGTTCCCTTTAGAAGCAATTGCTATGACCAAGCTGTTATGTTACTTGAAAAAAACATAAAACATGACAAATGATAGATGGCCTAGGGCAGCTAGGGACGAAGAGTTGCATATGCGAAAGAATACATGGATGAAATAAAATAAAAAATGGATGAAACGTTGAGAAATCAACATAAATGAATGCCCAAATGTCAACAAAGACATAAAAAATTATGTGAATGAAAAGTTCAGAAGTGGAATGTGGAAAAATGCAAGCAAGAAATATTATATTGCAAATTTTAACCCAACGTATGACCACAAGGAAAAAATGTATATAGGCGCTAAAATCAAGGGGAAAGAAAAAATACTCATTGCTCAGATAAGGACTAGCTCTCATAGGCTTAGATGTGAAACAAGGAGATGGACAACGCCCAAAGAACAATGGGAAGAAAGGATATGTGCTCTATGCAGCATAGGGGCAGTAGAGACAGAGGAACACTTCATCTATAAATGCCCGAGTTTTTCAGATATCCGTGACAAATACAAAAAAACACTTGAGAACGAGTTTATGGCAGATTTATTTGAAAACAATAAAATAAAAAAAGTTGGGGAATTGCTAACACAAATCAGTAGGAGAAGGAACAACCTTCTCAAAGATATTAAAGATCATATGATATGATTTAAGTAATTGTACTTCCATATTTGAGGTCCCATAGACCATATATGGGTCTCGCATACGTAATTAAAATCTTTCATTTCATATTAAAATTATTAATCCTATAAATTATTTTGATATATAAACCTAACTAAAATCATTTAATTATATTAAAAATATAATTTTATGGGTATCCACTTATATTACTCATTTAACAAATTTTAACTTTGTCACTTAAATGTTTTATTTAATTAGTACGTGTACGCGTGTAAAGGGCAAGTACCCGCATGAAAGTGGACAACTTGTCCATAACACGTGAACGTTGTAGGTGGAAAAAAATATATATCATTTCAAAAAACCTACCATACGGTAAACTCTGTTTTTTTTAATCAAAAATCACGAGAAACATCTCATTCATCGTAATAAAATCTTAACTATAACAAGTAATCCCTTTATAAAGTTTTTACGTTTGTTACCTGCTCTTAATATAATCTTTAACTAAACTTTTTTACATTTGTTACCTTATTTTTTTTAACCAGTTTTTAATTGGTTAAGAAAATATTAACGAATATTTTAATTGATTAACCAAATCTTAATTGATTAGGTATAAACAAAGTCAATGGAATTGTGATCTTGAAAGAATACAATTAATGTAGTTTAAGACAAGCATTCAACCACTATTAATCAACCTATCTTTTTCAAATAAAACCAAGACAGCCTAAAACAAACATTACAAGCATTAACTGCTATCAATCGATCTATCCCTTTCAAACCCTAGCTGCTGGGTTTGACAACAGCCAACGCCATTGCGGGACCCTAACAATTTAACCTGTCCTGACTTAGATCTTAAACCTTCCTTAAAAAACAAAAAAAAACTAACCACTAAACTATCTTTTTTGAAAAAAATTTACTATTTATTATTATTATTATTTTTTATTTTTAAGAAACTCTACCAATAGATTGCCTCTATAAACCTTAAAAATAAGTGTCTTTATTCTTATATTTTACTACTTATCTCTAAACTATCCTTACCAAATAATATACCATCCATCCATTTATTTATTTATTTTTTGAGTAAATACTCCTTATACATATACATATTTGCTCGGGGTTGTTCCCAGGTCAGAGATGTCTTTATTCTTATATTTTACTACTTATCTCTAAACTATCCTTACCAAATAATATACTATCCATTCATTTATTTATTTATTTTATGAGTAAATACTTCTTATACATATACATATCCGCTCTGGGGTTCAACCCCGGTCACATCTTTGACAATGCAAGTGACATCCTTTGTCGATAAACCATTTATTTATTTATTTTGATAGGGTAATAATAGTGTCTTTAGTCCGATATGGTACTTCGTATATTTTGCTTTAGAGTTTCATCAAACGTGGACATGTGACATTTTACCTTTAATCTCGTGGGATCCGTATAGTGGGAACGGCCGGTAGGAAAATTCATTTACACAAAAAAAACAAAAAGAGAAAAGGTAAAAGAGTATTAGATGGATATTTTAGAAAGCGTTTCATTCTACAATCACCTTCACCTTAATATATTTATACTATTGTACGTCTTAACCCTCTTGAGATTTCCATGTGTTTTCTAATTATCTTGTGATTATATATTAAAATTAATTTATTGTTAACTATTAAAAAAAAAATAATAATAATAAAATTTTTATTTTAATAATAAAATATTTTATTAAAAATATTATAATTTTTAATTTATTAATTATAAAAGGGATTTATTTGTAAGAGAGTGTATGGAGAGTATATAATTCATATCACCACCAATGCATGGCTACTAGCACAGTATATATAATGTATAAAGAACATGGTTGAGGAGTTAGGATACCTTTCAAAGGTATTCAAATTCAATGGCTTTAACAAATATCAAAGGTGTTGGATAAGGTTAGGAGGAGATATAATATGTCTTTTTTTTAATTTTCAAATTTATGTGTGATATTTGGAAGAGGTGTTTAATAAAATAATAAGAATTTTTTAGTAAAGTTTAGTATCCTTTCTTGGAATGTAAGAGGGATGTCAATCCCATCGAGAAGGAGTTTAGTTAGTCATTTTTTACGAAATGTGAAATTTGATGTAGTTTGTCTTCAAGAAGTTAAAGTTAGTGGTTTTGCATTAAAGAGTTGTATGGATAGTAGTTGGAAGGGATGTTGGTGGGCTTCCTCTCATGATAGTGGCTCTAGAGGAGTAATTTTAGTAGTCAGTCCATCATGGGGTTCCTTGTTAATGGATAAGGGAGAGGATCCTCAAGGATGGGTAGTGTGGGTAACCTTTTTGATAGCCAGGCAGGTTGTTGGTGTTTGTTCAGTGTATGCTCCCAATAATTCAAATGATAGAAGCAAGCTATGGGACTGGATGACCTCTAATATGCCAAATACCAATTGGATTATTGGAGGGGACTTTAATATGGTTGAATGGATAGGGGATAGGGAAGGAGGAATAGGAGGATGTGTTGCAGGTGAGGAAAAAGAAAAATGGGCCAAAATGAAGGCCTCTTTGCAGGTCTTTGACATAAATTTTAAACAAAAGCACCTGGAAAAGGGGGGTTGGTTTACATGGTCTAATAGGAGAAGGGGTGTTGATCGTGTACAGGCTAGGTTGGATAGATTTTATGTTGATAGCAATGTCTTCACTTGTACAGGGCTAGGTAAACGAGCTGGTGATGTGGATCTCTCAACAACAGGTTCTGACCATTTCCCTATCAACACAACCATTTACATTGGTAAGGTCTCTACAATAGATAGTGCTTTGACTTTTAAGTTGAATATTTCTCATTTGGAATATGAAGCCTGCAAAACTATGATCAAATATGTATGGAACTTGGAACCTAGGCCTAGAGAAAAGTATGGGTGGTTAGGATGGTGGGAAGCAACAGTGAGAAGGACTGTTAGATTTTTGCGGGGTTGGGGGAGATTGGTGGCCAAAAAAAGGAGGGGTAAAATCAATTGTTTAAGAAAATCACTAGAAAAGGCAAGAAGGGAATTGGAATTGGATCCTTCAAATATCCAGTTACAAGAACTGGTAGCAAGTAAAGAAAAGGAAATTAGAGGGTATGAAGACTATGTTGGTAGAGGAGCGAGAATCAAGAGTAGGCTCAATTGGATTAAATAGGGTGATACACCCTCTCAGTTCTTTTTTGGTCACATCAAAAGAAATATTGCTTTGGAAAGGATAGTAGCTTTGTAGACAGATGATGGTTCTCTTGTTGAAGAGGAAGATGAGATCAAATCTATATTTGAATCTCATTTTAGGAAGATATTTGTGGAGTATCCTGCAGATGAAGGTGTGTTGCTAGCTAGAGAAGAAGTTAAAAAATGTGTACCTAGGAAAGTTTTCAGTTTTGAGAATGACAAGATGGTGGAGGATTTCACTAAGGATGAACTTTATATTGCTCTTTCTCTTATGGGCAATGGTAAGTCCCCTGGTCCAGATGGACTCCCTACAAAATTTTACAAGAAAATGTGGGAAGTGATTGGTAATGATTACACAATGATGGTGCGGGAAATTTTTGACAAAGGCATGTTATCTCTAGGATTGAATCAAGGGTTGATTAAATTGATCCCTAAGAATAATAGGAAGGACACGATTGGAGGTTGGAGGCCCATTACTTTGCTCAATGTCTCATACAAAATTTTGGCCAAGGCACTAGCTCTTAGACTAAAACCTATAGCAACAAGAATTGTACGACAAGAGCAAACAAGGTTTGTTAAAGGAAGATTTATATTAGACACCGTGTTGTCCGTATGGGAGACAATGGAGTGGGCACAAGGAAGCAATCAACAAGCATTGTTTTTGAAGATAGATTTTGATAAGGCCTATGATAGGGTTGATTGGGAATTTATTTTTAATATGTTGGAGTGGTTGGGATTCAACAAAGTAGTGGTTGGGAGGATCAAGGTGTTGTTCTCGTGTGCCTCGACAAAGGTAATGGTTAATGGTAAGCTTTCAGAATCTATTACTTTGTTTAAGTCAATTAGACAAGGCTGCCCTCTAGCCCCCTATCTTTTTGTGTTGATTGTTGATGCTTTGGGATATCTATTAGAAATGAGAATGAAGGCAGGGGATTTAAGAGGCATCTCGATTCTAGGGGGTACAATTATTAACAACCACTTTGCAGATGATTCTTTTATTTCAATCCAACTAGATAGACAATCCATTGAAAATACCATATGCTCCCTTGATCAGTTTTGCTTGGCCTCAGGTGCCAAAATCAGTGAATCTAAATCTAAATTTTGGTTAGTTGGTGTTGATTCCTTACCAAAGGGCTTTTCCCCTGCATGGAAACATATTGCAGATGGTGAGATTGTTAGATATCTTGGAATACCATTTGGTAAGAGAGTCTCGTTGGTTGATATGTGGAATTGGTGCTTGGCTAAATTTGAAAAAAAAATTCAGGTATGGAAAAATAGGTTACTTTCGTTTGCGGGTAAGCTGGTGGTGGTGGCAAAAATTATGCAGGCCTGTCATCTTTACTATTCTTCCTATTGGCTGCCTAATACTTCACAATACATGAGGCTTGAGAAGATCATTCGATCGTTTCTGTGGTCCAACTTTGATGGTTCAAATAAATTACCGCTTATAGCATGGAAATATTGCACCATTCCTAAAGAAGAGGGAGGTTTGGGGCTCTTGGATATTCATACTCAGGGTAAGGTTCTAGCTGCTAAGTGGATTGTGAGGGCTTTGGAAGGGAATGAAGGGTGGAAACTTTTGTTACGACATAGAATTCAGACTTGTACTCATATTGATGGCATTAAGAGCTCCTTCCATTTGGAGGACATAATTGGCAACCCGTGGAAGTTTAAAATAGGTGGTAGTATTCTTATTAAAAGAATTTGGGAGGCATGGAAGTCGGTTGCCCATGTGCTGCATTGGGAATTTCTTGATGACAGGAGAGGTTGGGTGCTTCCTTATAGGTCAATTTGGTTATGGAAAGAGAATGGGGAGTATGCTTCTGACAGGCCAAGACTCCATTGTAAGCGGTTGGTAAAAAAGGGGTTCGATGTTGGGCAGATTTATGGAATGTTGACACTGGTGATTGGTCCTCTTGGTCTGACTTGGTTTTTAAGTACAAGTTGTGGTACTCTGATAAAGATGCTATCACCCAAATTCACTCTCTTTTGCCATCTGATCAACTTTACAAATTGAATAGAGGACTGCCAGGACCTGTCTGGAGAGATTGGAGGTGGAAGTTTGGTTGCCCTATGCTCCAGTTTAACTCTACTAAGATTTATGAGGCTTTGTTGATTAAGGCCCCTATAGATATTGTATTGAATCACAGATGGAATGTCAACTGCACCTACAAAAAATGGAAAAGATGATTATCTAAAATTTGGCATTTCAGAATGTCTGCTCAGCTTAAGGTTTTTGCTTGGTCATTAGCCTTCCAAGGCCTACCCTGCAAAGCCAGGTTGGCAAAAATGAATTTCACTTCTGGTTGTTGTGTGGTTTGTGGCAAAGAGGAAACAATAAAGCATATTTTTTGGGATTGCTCTCATGCCAAAGCAGTATGGAAAGGAATGGATGGAGTTATTACCCCTTTTTTGGGGGGACACCTCTGGTGGAGTATTGCACTTCTTGGAGATGTCAACGATTGTCCACCTCATCTGGTGGGGATCTGGCAAGTGGTGAGGGTCTCTATTTTGTTTGCTATCTGGAAGGACAGGTGCTCTCTTATTTTTAGTGTAGGTTCCATTCCTGTTACTAGCACTGTAAGTAAAGTTGTGAGTTGTATTTCAGATCAGGTAAGAATGTTTAGAGTAGAACTGTTAAAATATCTGAAAGGAATTTCTGATTTATGCAAGTCAGAATGTTTACTGATGTTGTATAAACTTGCATAATTTTATTGTACTTTGGTTTTTCATTTATGAATTTATAAGAAGTATTTTTCCAAAAAAATAATAATAATAAGGATTTAAAAAAAGGTATAATGTTAATGTTTTTCTTTGTCCTCGTGAGAAGGTTAAGAATATTCTAAAGACTACAAAAGGCAAGGTGGATGTTAATTGGGTTCTTTATTTAAGGATTGTAAAAAAATATGTTGGTGAAATAGAGGTCAATTTGTACAAAAGTTAACATTATAAGGATTTGATATTTAGTAAGTTAGATGTAATTTGAAGTAATATAGCATTACGATAGGGTGTGTGAGTGTGTTTAAAAAAATAAAAATTAAAGAAGGTTGTGGAGATTGTAAAACATTCAAATAAATATTAGGAATAATTTTAAGCTATTAATTTTATAATTTTTTAGATAATGAACTTGATAAAAGGTTTTGTTTGAAATCTCTAAAGATAATTTATTACATGGACATAAAATTGGATGGTTGTAATTAATTTATCAGGTAGTTTTTAGTTACATGGGAATAATGGTAGATTATTACGTGAGTTATCTTTATAAATGATTGGAGTCCTAAAATAATTTGAATATTTTGATGATGAGATTAGTAATGGACTGCCCTTGAAGAATTGATTGTATTTATGGTGTTTAGACACAGTTAAATTCCAAAAATATTGTATAGAAATCAAGAAAGATGTTAAGTACTTGCAAGCTTACTGCATCGGTAAGAGATTTGGCCTCTCTTTGAGAGGTCCAAGGTTCAAATCCCACTTGATATGATGGGATAGGGACCCCTCATAAAAACCTATGTAAAGTCATTGAAAAATCAATAAAGATGTTAAGAATATTCAATAATGAAGTATGAAGTACCCATTAATAAAAGGCATATGATTTGATTCAACTATCTAGAAAAGATATCGTGGTGAATACAAGACACCAATATTAAGAACCCATTAATAGAAGGTATTTGATTTGACTCAAGTGTCCAAAAAAGATATCATGTGTGAATACAAGATACCAAGTATTGAGGTGGTACCATTCAACTTGATCTATGTTTACTTTTCAAATGATAAATATATGTCTAAAGATATCCATGGGAAGAATACAATCTATACGCACCCATCATAGTCAAACAAAAATTTGCAAAATGTCAATTAGGTAAAGAAGTCAATAGTTGACATGGTAGTTGATTTTTAGAATAAGTGATTGTTCGAACACTTCACCTCTCATTGGAAAACAATAGCAAATTGAATGAAAGTATATTTTATTCATACACTTTAGCATATTTCCTTGTAAGAAAATTTTCTTATACTACCAAATGATTTTAAAAAATCTATTGTGACAATGGCATTGCACCTTATATATAATTGAATTTTGGGATGCTAGTATGGCAACCATATAGAGCCATGTAAATTTTAATATGAAATATGTAACTATTGTATGATGTTATTGTTAAGAAAGGATTCACTCATATTTATATGTAATATTAACACCTTGCAAAATATTGATTCAAAAAAATCTTAGTATGATTTTAGTAATTTTAAAAAGAAATACAAAATATGAAAACATGTTAAACATTCTAAACTTGATTTTTTATGGGATAAGGTGGAACATGCAACCTTGAAAAATATGTCAACAACAAATGTTGAACTACTAACTTATCTACCATAGCAAAAGAATTGTTGATTATGACATACTATGATCATGGTACCATATATTGTCAAGATTAACATCAAGTGAATTAACGAAACATATGATCTTTATTAATATAAAGTTTATTTAAATTCAATTCTATAAATTATTATTGTTTAATGTTATATGCCTATTAGTAGTCATTAATATGTTCTCTAATCTAATTATTTTTGTTGAGCAATTATATTCATGCGAGGTCAATAATTTTTAAATAGTCAAGTGTATCCTACATAAGTAATATTTATTATATATTTTATTGCATTATAAAAATATCTATATATTGATAAGCATTCTCGATGAACCTAAGGAATGTGTGAAATTAGATTTTTAAGACTCTCTTGAAGTACCATGCACCATTCAAATAAAAAAATTGGTAAAGAAAATGCAGTGTCAAATATTAATACATCTACCATTAATAAGAAAATACTAGAAAATGAGTAGGACAAATCAAAAGCTTCCATAGTAGAGCCAAGAGAGGATACATATGAGAAAAAATAAAGTTGTGAAAGAAGGAATAGAATAATAAGACCTACTCCTAATATAGGCAAGGAAAAAAAAGGAAAACCCTTAAATTATCAAGCAAGATCCAGGGAAGCAAGAGCAAACATAGAAACACAAACTCAGTTGGTTGAACTTCTCTTTACCAAACAACAAAATGATATTGGTAATTTGCAGGCGGGGCCAGTAGCCCATAATGACACATGATTACCATCTCATGGAATATAAGGGATGCTAATGCCCCCTCAAATAAGAGGTGTATCAGGGACCTTTGTTTAAGTTATAAGCATGATATCCTTTGTATCCAAGAAATTAAAATGATAAAGAAAAAGTATTCAAAATATGGGCGAGATGTGAATGGGATGCTATATATTCTAAAGGAGCAACAAGGGAATTCTAACTTGTTGGAATCCTATTAGAACCTCCTATGTAACCATTCATAAAACTAGGCATTTGATAGAATCTTTAGTCACATGCTCCTTTACATATATTTATTTCATCCTTATAATGTCTATGGACCTACAACTTAGTAAGACATATTAGAAGTTTGGAGTGGGATTGAAACCTTTATGAGAAGTGAAGACCAAGAAACTTGATTCATGACAATAGGAGATTTTAATGCCATAACCAAGCTAAATAAAAAATTTGGGGGAATTAAGAAACTAACCTAAAGTATGAGAGAATTCTCAGCTTTTATTCAAAACAATAATCTATGGAAGGTTAAGTTTGAAGAAGACAATTATACATGGACCAAAAATAGGAGAGGTCAAAACCTAATAGCATAAAAATTAGATAGACATTCTCTCAGATCATTGGTTGGATGAAGGGACTTGTGCTAAAATTAATACTTGACAAGGATTGGTTCAAATATTGGCCAATAAAAGTTAAAATGGTGGTAAGTGAATTAAAAAATATCATATTTTATACACAAACATGGAAATACCATCCTCAATTTGTTGATATGATAACACAAACGTGGAATTCTTTAGGAAACGATGGGTTGTATACACTTCCAAAACAAATTAATTCAATGACATCTAGATTAAAAGAATGGAACAAGAATACTTTTGGAAATATTTTTAAGAAGAAATAAAAAATAAAAGATAAAATTTCAAAGTTCCAAAACATGATCATAATAATCCAAGCTTGAAGGAAAGTGGTTGCTTAGTGAATATCATAATATTTTGAGTAACGAAGAGAAATTTTGGAGATTAAAATCAGGACAAATTTGGTTAAAAGGAGATAAAATTATAGTTTTTTATAGGATGGTAATAGTAGAGAGATCAACATCTAGAATTAGTAGAAGGGGTTTGGATTGAAGACCAGAGTGAAATCATAAAGGAGGTAAGGTATTTTTATCATAATATTCTAGGATCAAAAGAGTTTGAAGTTCTTAATGATAAAATTCTACAATAAGTTCCTTCAGTTATAACATATGAAGACAATAGGAAACTGATGGAGCCTATTACTTAATAAGAAATTCATCTAGCTCTTTTATCATCTAATAAGGATAATTCCCCAGGTCTGGAAGGGCTCTCTACAACATTCTGTCAACATAATTGGGATATAGTGAAGGATTTTTTATTGGTGGAAGTGGAACAATCTAGGATAAAACGATACATATCTTATAAAATAAATGCATCATATCTTACCTTGATTTCAAAAAAGGATGCATAATTATTTGATTCATTTTGATCCATAAGCCTATGTAATATGGCATATAAGATTATTTCCAAAGTGATGGCAAATCGGTTAAGACCATTGTTAGACAAAATTATTTTAGAAGAGAAAGGATGATTTATGAAAGGGAGACAAATAATGGACGGGATCATAGTAGCTCATGAAGTTATGCATTCAACAACTTCAAGAAAAGAGAAAACAATGATCTTAGAAATTGATATGAGTAAGGCTTATGATAGGGTTAAATGGGATTTTATTTTTTCAATATTAGAAAAGTTTGGATTTGGGAATAAATGGGTTAGATGAATTAAATATTGTGTCTCTACAATTTCATATTCAATGCTAGTCAATGGGTTAGTAATAGAATCATTTAAAGTCAAGACAAACCTTAGACAAGGAGATCCTCTATCACTATATTTTTTTATTATTATGGCATAAGTTTTGGGTAGGAACTTGAAGAAGGCTTACAAAGATGGACTTATAAGTGGACTTAGGGCTAGTAATAACATCGACAACATCATCCACCAATAGTTTATAGATGATACTACCCTTTTTGGGAGGGTCATGTTAGAATTAAAGTGCACTATGCCTTTGTTTTGACACTTGTCAGTTTATATTGACACTTGTCAGTTTATCATATAGGCCTTCTGCCTATATATGTAACTCATTTGTATCAATAATATAATCCCATTAGTTTCACTCCCAACATTTGGTATCAGAGCAGGCTTTCCCTGCCCTGTGAAACCCTTGAGGGGGGATTTCCCTCATGGAAATCCTCCCTCCTCCCCTCATTTTTTTCCCATTTGTTTCTTCATGCGAGGGAGTATGCTCTCCATCTTTGATGGATCAGAAACCAGAAGCTTGAGGAAATATTATAGTGGTAAAATATGTTATTTATGATCTGGTTTTGTGGGCTATTTTTTTTTATGACAGTTAGTTTTGTTTTGGAGTGAGATCTTCATGGGGGGTTAGCCGCAGTGGCAGCAACTTTCCTTTCTTCTTCAAGTTCTTGATAAAGAGACTTTCGTGAGCGCACCACAGCTGTGTCTTGGCTGAATTTTATGTTAATTCTGTGGTTTACTGTACATATCCACATATTTTTTGAGCTCTGAATGATTTCAAATCCATGGGGCCTTCGTGGAAGGCATCAACAGGGACTGTCATTACATAAGGCACATTGGATTCAGTTTGCACAAGACTGGCAATGGCTTATAGTGGAATGCATACTTGGACCGTCTCTTCACTAATATCCGTATTCTTCAAACTGGTCCTGGCCTTTATTTTGCTCTGGGTGGCTTCCGTTTCATTTGTTACAGCCCGATTCCTCAGCTTCTTTGACTTGCGTTTACCTTGCTCCTGCAATGATTTCATCCAGGAGAAGGAGACTACAACCGGATTAATGGATGGGCCACGGGATCCTTTACTACCTACTTCACAAGTGCTACAAGGGGCATCTTGCCACTGCAATTTTTTTAGTCCACAAGACAGGCAAAGAATAGGCCATGAAGGTCGATTGGAGATTCGAGATGCAGTAATTGCCATAGGCAAGAGTGATTTTGCTAGCTATGCAGTTGGAGAAAGGAAGGTGTGTTGCCAGCATGGGAGATGCTATCTTCATTGCTCCTGTAATTCACAGTTTGTTAACCACATCAGTAGGAGATGATCAGTTGGCTGCAGAGATTCTAGGTGCATCAGATTTATTTTCCATAGAAAACCTAAACAAGATTTCACATTCAGATGATTGGTATAGTGGTAGTAGCGCATCTAGTATCGAAACGGGGTCTTGCTCAAATTATAGCATCGATGAGAACTCGAGCATTGGAGTTCTCAGCATTTCCCTCTCCACCATACTGCAACACCCACCACAATGACAGCTCAAACTGGAGGTTGTGCTTTCATATCTATTGAGGACGATATGCCTACATGCCAGAAGCTCTGGGATGATGATGGAGACAATAAGACTACTGCCATGCCGATAGCGTATCTGAAAGTGAAGAAAAGACACCATCCAAGGCTGAGAAGATCATCTACCAATGGTGTCAGTTTTTGTTATAAACTTTTACTACCAATTTTACTGCGAGAGATGCTATACTAGTGTTTTACTGATATTGCCGTCGGAGCTGTCGCAAGTGACGAAGAGGTGGCACATGTAGGAGATGATGGTCGATGCTCGCATACCCTAGATCGACCACGTGACTGATAGGGGGTGCCAGTCGTGGTGCCGAACAGCTTGACTACGTGCACCGTCACATTTTGTTGATGTGCTTCGGTCAATGGGAGCAATCATAGGAGATGAATCTGCAGTATTGAGATTCTTGCTGTGGAAGTTGCAACTGAGCTATTAAAATCCAAATGACTTTTGATTTGTGTCCTTTAAGTATGGGGGAACATAATGGGCAAGATATTTATTTAATCAAAGTAAGGGCATTATATTCACTTAGATTTTTTTATAAAAATGTTTGGAGAATCTATGTAAAGTGGAGGAGGGCCAGTTTAAGTGGAGAATTTATGAAAAGTGGTGGACAATAGTTTTTCTGCAGGTCATCCTCAGAGGATGTTGCCTCTCGTAGGTCACTGACTAGTCCCACCATAAATATCAAATATTTCCTTATGGTGAACTCAATCTAGAAGGTGTCGGTCTCTACCGAAAATGCACCTTAATACAAAGGAAAAATGAGCCATATAAGAGTGTCGGTCTCTATCGAAAATGCACTCAATACAATAAAATGAGCCATAGATCCGAATATGGAGGAGAAGGAGAAAGAAGAAAAGAAGAGAATATTCTAAAGTGTATTTGTCTGTAGTCTTCAGAAGTAGATCCAAAAAAACCTCGGATAGAGTCTAGGGTGTCTATGTCTGTAGTCCCTAGAATAAGTGTCCTTATGGTAGTCACCTCATCTTACCGGAATGCATGGGTAACCAACCGCTGCATCCGCCAAGTAGAAAGGGGAGACTACTAGATACTAGGTTCACTTATAAGTGCCTTGGGAGTGTCGGGTTCAACCGAGAGTGCACTCCAAGGTAGAAAAACTTTGAGGCTAAAAAACTCAATTGAAATAGCCTCAAAATTACAATATGACACCACCATTGTGTCCGTCGCGAAAAAACATTTCCAACGACTATAAATACCCCTATACTTGTGTCTAAATGGGGCCTTCAACTTGCTGGAAAAACGATAGCATGCCTATCTAGGCAGCAAAATAAACAACATCGCTCAATGGCGGCATCGCTCTCAGGCGGAATAAAAAAACAGTCTTAAAAATTTCCCTCGCAGGGGAATTACAGGGACCATGTAGGTCGTCACTTTTGAAATAGACAGGTCATGTGGGCCTTTCAGTGCCACTTCCTTATGAAAAAAATGGCCAAGGACCATACTATCGGGCAGTAAAAATCTTCACCATCAAAAATTTTTTCGCCAAAGTGGGGGGTTAGCCGCAGTGGCAGCAACTTTCCTTTCTTCTTCAAGTTCTTGATAAAGAGCCTTCTGCGAGCACGTCACAACCGTGTCTTGGCTGAATTTTATGTTAATTCTGTGGTTTACTATACATCTCCACATATTGTTTGAGCTCTGAATGATTTCAAATCCGTGGGGCCTTCGTGGAAGGCGTCGACAGGGACTGTCATTACGTAAGGCGCATTGGATTCGGTTTGCACAGGAATGGCAATGGCTTGCAGTGGAATGCATACTTGGACCGTCTCTTCACTAATATCTGTATTCTTCAAACTGGTCCTGACATTTATTTTGCTCTAGGTGGCTTTCGTTTCATTTGTTACAACCCGATTCCTCGGCTTCTTCAGCTTGCGTTTACCTTGCTCCTGTAATGATTTCATCTAGGAGAAGGAGACTACAACCGGATTAATGGATGGGCCACGAGATCCTTTACTACCTGCTTCATAAGTGCTACGAGGGGCATCTTGCCACTGCAATTCTATTAGTCCATAAGACAGGCAAAGAATAGGCCATGAAGGTCGATTAGAGATTCAAGATGCAGTAATTGCCACAGGCAAGAGTGATTTTGCTAGCTATGCAGTTGGAGAAAGGAAGGTGTGTTGCCAGTATGGGAGATGCTATCTTCATTGCTCCTGTAATTTACAGTTTGTTAACCACATCAACAGGAGATGATCAGTTGGCTGCAGATATTCTAGGTGCATCAGATTTATTTTCCACAAAAAACCTAAACAAGATTTCACATTCAGATGATTGGTATAGCGGCAGTAGCGCATCCAGTATCGAAACGGGGTCCTGCTCGAATTACAGCACCGATGAGAACTCAAGCATCAGAGTTCTTAACATTTCCCTCTCCACCATATTGCAACACCCACCACGACGACAGCTCAAACCAGAGGTTGCACTTTCATATCTATTGAGGACGAGATGCCTACATGCCAGAAGATTTAGGACAATGATGGAGACAATAAGACTGCTGCCATGCCAATAGCGTCTCTGAAAGTGAAGAAAAGACACCGTCCAAGGCTGATAAGATCATCTACCAATGATGTCAGTTTCTATCATAAACTTTTATTGCCAGTTTTACTGCGAGAGATGCTAAACTAGTGTTTTACTGATGTTGCCGTCGGAGCTGTCGCCAGCGACGAAGAGGTGGCACGTGCAGGAGATGATGGTCGATGCTCGCATGCCCTAGATCGGCCACGTGACTGATAGGGGGTGCCAGCCATGGTGTCGAACAGCTCGACTATGCGCATCGTCACATTTTGTTGATGTGCTTCGGTCAATGGGAGCAATCATAGGAGGTGAATCTGCAGTATTGAGATTCTTGCTGTGGAAGTTGCAACTGAGCTATTAAAATCCAAACGACTTTTGATTTGTGTCCTTTAAGTATGGGGGAACATAATGGGAAAGATATTTATTTAATAAAAGTAAGGGCATTATATTCACTTATATTTTTTTATAAAAATGTTTGGAGAATCTATGTAAAGTGGAGGAGGGCCAGCTTAAGTGGAGAATTTATGAAAAGTGGCAGACAATAGTTTTTCTGCAAGTCATCCTTAGAGGATGTTGCCTCTCGTAGGTCACTGACTAGTCCCACCATAAATATCAAATCCTTCCTTATGGTGAACTCAATCTAGAAGGTGTCGGTATCTACCGAAAATGTACCTTAATACAAAGGAAAAATGAGCCATATAAGAGTGTCGGTCTCTGCCGAAAATGCACTCAATACAATAAAATGAGCCATAGATCCAAATATGGAGGAGAAGGAGAAAGAAGAAAAGAAGAGAATCTTCTGAAGTTTCTTCGTCTGTAGTCTTCAGAAGTAGATCCAAAAAAACCTCGGATAGAGTCTAGGGTGTCTATGTCTGTAGTCCCTACAATAAGTGTCCTTATGGTAGTCACCTCATCTTACCGAAATACATGGGTAACCAGCTGTTGCATCCGCCAAGTAGAAAGGGGAGACTACTAGATACTAGGTTCACTTAGAAGTGCCTTGGGAGTGTCGGGTTCAACCAAGAATGCACTCCAAGGTAGAAAAAAATTGAGGCTAAAAAACTCAATTGAAATAGCCTCAAAATTACAATATGACACCACCATTGTGTTCGTCGCGGAAAAACATTTCCAACGACTATAAATACCCCTATACTTGTGTCTAAATGGGACTTTCAACTTGTTGGAAAAATGACAGCATGCCTATTTAGGTAGCAAAATAAACATCGCTCAATGGCGGCATCGCTCTCAGGCGGAATAAAAAAATAGTCTTAAAAATTTCCCTCGTAGGGGAATTACAGGGACCATGTAGGTCATCACTTTTGAAATAGATAGGTCATGTGGGCCTTTCAGTGCCACTTCCTTATGAAAAAAAATGGCCAAGGACCATACTATCGGGCAGTAAAAATCTTCACCATCAAAATTTTTTTTGCCAAAGTGGGGGGTTAGCCGCAGTGGCAGCAACTTTACTTTCTTCTTCAAGTTCTTGATAAAGAGCCTTCCGCGAGCGCGCCGCAACCGTGTCTTGCCTGAATTTTATGTTAATTTTATGGTTTACTGTACATCTCCACATATTGTTTGAGCTCTGAATGATTTCAAATCTGTGGGGCCTTCGTGGAAGGCGTCGACAGGGACTGTCATTATGTAAGGCACATTGGATTCGGTTTGCATAGGACTGACAATGGCTTGCAGTGGAATGCATACTTGGACCGTCTCTTCGCTAATATTCGTATTCTTCAAACTGGTCCTAGCCTTTATTTTTCTCTGGGTGGCTTCCATTTCATTTGTTACAACTCGATTCCTCAGCTTCTTCGGCTTGCGTTTACCTTGCTCCTGCAATGATTTCATCTAGGAGAAGGAGACTACAACCAGATTAACGGATGGGCCACGGGATCCTTTACTACCTGCTTCACAAGTGCTACGAGGGGCATCTTGCCACTACAATTCTATTAGTCCACAAGACAGGCAAAGAATAGGCCGTGAAGGTCGATTGGAGATTCGAGATGCAGTAATTACCACAGGCAAGAGTGATTTTGCTAGCTATGCAGTTGGAGAAAGGAAGGTGTGTTGCCAGCATGGGAGATGCTGTCTTCATTGCTCCTGTAATTCACAGTTTGTTAACCACATCAGCAGGAGATGATTAGTTGGCTGCAAAGATTCCAGGTGCATCAGATTTATTTTCCATAGACAACCTAAACAAGATTTCACATTCAGATGATTGGTATAGCAGCAGTAGTGCATCCAGTATTGAAATGGGGTCCTACTCAAATTGCAGCACTGATGAGAACTCGAGCATCGAAGTTCTCAGCATTTCCCTCTCCACCATACTGCAGCATCCACCACAATGACAGCTCAAACCAGAGGTTGCGCTTTCATATCTACTAAGGACAAGATGCCTACACGCCAGAAGATCTGGGACGATGATGGAGACAATAAGACTGCTGCCATGCCGATAGCATCTTTGAAAGTGAAGAAAAGACACCATCCAAGGCTGAGAAAATCATCTACCAACGGTGTCAATTTTTGTCATAAACTTTTACTGCCAGTTTTACTACGAGAGATGCTAAACTGGTGTTTTACTGATGTTGCCACTGGAGCTGTCGCCAGCGACGAAGAGGTGGCACATGCAGGAGATGATGGTCGATGCTCGCATACCCAAGATCGGCCATGTGACTGATAGGGGGCACCAGCCGCGGTGCCGAACAGCTCAACTACGTGCACCGTCACATTTTTTTGATGTGCTTCGATCAATGGGACAATCATAGGAGGTGAATCTGCAGTAGTGAGATTCTTGCTGTGGAAGTTGCAACTGAGCTATTAAAATCCAAACGACTTTTGATTTGTGTCCTTTAAGTATGGGGGAACATAATGGGCAAGATCTTTATTTAATCAAAGTAAGGGCATTATATTCACTTAGATTTTTTTATAAAAATGTTTGGAGAATCTATGTAAAGTGGAGGAGGGCCAGTTTAAGTGGAGAATTTATGAAAAGTGGCGGACAATAGTTTTACTGGCCATTTTTTAATATTTTTCCACATGGGTAGTGGAAGTGAAGAGGCCCACATGGCCAAAATTTTCAACATTGTAATTTTTCTTTGGCGGGAAAATTTTTCATGGTGAAGATTTTTACTGCCCGATAGTATGGTCCTTGGCCTTTTTTTTTTCATAAGGAAGTGGCACTGAAAGGCCCACATGACCTGTCTATTTCAAAAGTGACAACCTACATGGTCCCTATAATTCCCCTGCGAGGGAAATTTTTAAGACTATTTTTTTATTCCGCCTGAGAGCGATGCCGCCATTGAGCGATGTTTATTTTGCTGCCTAGATAGGCATGCTGTCATTTTTCCAGCAAGTTGAAGACCCCATTTAGACATAAGTATAGGGGTATTTATAGTCATTGGAAACATTTTTCCATGACGGACACAATGGTGGTGTCATATTATAATTTTGAGGCTATTTCAATTGAGTTTTTTAGCCTCAAAGTTTTTCTACCTTGGAGTGCACTCTCGGTTGAACCCGACACTCCCAAGGCACTTATAAGTGAACCTAGTATCTAGTAGTCTCCCCTTTCTACTTGGCGGATGCAGCGACTGGTTACCCATGCATTCCGGTAAGATGAGGTGACTACCATAAGGACACTTATTCTAGGGACTACAGACATAGACACCCTAGACTCTATCTAAGGTTTTTTTGGATCTACTTCTGAAGACTACAGACGAAGACACTTTAGAATATTCTCTTCTTTTCTTCTTTCTTCTTCTCCTCCATATTTGGATCTATGGCTCATTTTATTGTATTGAGTGCATTTTCGACAGAGACCGACACTCTTATATGGCTCGTTTTTCCTTTGTATTAAGGTGCATTTTCGACAGAGACCGACACCTTCTAGATTGAGTTCACCATAAGGAAGGATTTGATATTTATGGTGGGACTAGTCAGTGACCTACGAGAGGCAACATCCTCTGAGGATGACCTGCAGAGGCAACAGACCCAGAAGTGGATGACCCTGAGGCACCCATGATGACCCTGAGGCACTTAGACGGCTGACCCTGAGGCAACAGACCGAGATGTATACACAGTGAATCTAGCATTATTCACAGTTGGAGAGCCAAGCGCAAAGAGCACGAGCCTAGACCAAATCAGCAATAAGAGAGGATGATAAGTTGTTTTAGAGAAGTCAACATTAAAGGGGAATGTTGACTTGTTAATATAATTCACTTTAAGGGGGAATGTTAGAATTAAAGTGCACTATGCCTCTGTTTTGACACTTGTCAATTTATATTGACACTTGTCAGTTTATCATATAGGCCTTCTGCCTATATATGTAACTCATTTGTATCAATAATATAATCCCATTAGTTTCACTCCCAACAAGGCAAGGATAAACAAGGCCAAATATTTGAATAACTTATTAAAGGAATATGAAAGAGCATCAGGGTAAAAAGTTAATAGGACAAAATACAAAATTTACTTCCTAAACACCCCAACTAAAATCAATGTAGGAATATGCAAGTTACTTCAAATGGAGGAGGTAAATTTACCAAGAACTTATCTAGGGATGCCCTTATTTGAAGGGAGAGTGAGGATAGAATTATAGAATTCAGTTATAAGTAAAGTTTAGAATAAAGTACTAGCATGGAAAGATATATGATTATCATTAGCAAGAAGAGTGTAGCTAACTAAATCAATATTATAAGCCATTCCAACATATTATATGTCCTTGTATACAATGCCAAAATCAATAGAAAAAGTTCAATCTTTATTATGTGATCATTTTTATGGTCAGGATTACATGATAAAAGGAAATTTTCTTTGGTGAAATAGAGCAAGGTGTGTGATGATAAAACTAGGGGAGGTCTTAGTTTAAGAGTTATTATGGATGTAAACTTAGCTCTTAGGGGAAAAATAATTTGGAGATTGTACAAAGAGAGTCAAAGAAAATGGGTAAGAATTCTTCTAAGTATGTTGAGCCCAATGAACTAAGTTTAATATAAACTGCATTCTCTCTACCAAATAGTTTTGCACCATGGAACGATTGAAAAAAATCAATTGATCTAGTGACTAAAGGTTTAATATGGGTGGTGGGAACTAGAGAAAGTTTTTCTATTTGGATGAATACTTGGTGTGACAAAAAACCACTCAATCTAGATCCAATTTTGAAACCATGGATGAGATTACTTTAGATAAATATGGTGATAGGGTTTCAAACATTTAGTACAAGGATCAGGAAGGAAGATACAAATGAAAAGTTTTTTGTTACATGTATACAAGACATAGATTCTAGGAGGCAATTGAGTAGAAAGATAACAACATTGATTATTTTGATAGGAGCCAAGGATAAGTTGATTTGGGATTTGAATAGCTCAGGAGGTTCTTGCCATTCTCGATGATTCTTAAGTATTGATCGAAGTGACTCTCGCTCTTTTTTTGTTCTAACACAACAAGAAATAGGTATAATATAAAGCACCATCAAAATAGGAATATCACAAGAATATGAAGATATATTCTGGATAGCTCGAGAATTCCTAAAGTCAAAATATTTTTTTGGCTAGTAGGTCATAAAAGAATTTTATTCTGGGATGACCTTATGAAAAGGGGTTTTCATGACCCCTCAAAATGTGTTCTTTGTAAAGTGAAGGAGAGTTTAGACCATCTCTTGGGACACTTCTCAATAGTCTAGAAACTATGGCAATTGATTCTTAATATGTTTGGTAAATGCATGGTGATGAATGGTATAATTGAGGAATGGTTAAAGCAATGGCAGAGCACTTTTAAAAGTAATGCTTTATAGACAATATGGGATATATCAAAAGATACAATACTTTGGACTATTTGGCTAGAAAGAAATAGAAGAATATTTAAAGGAAAGGAAAGCAGTTTAGAGGTAATGAAAAGGAATATTTTTTTAGCCATAGAGGAGTCTAAACCAACCCTATCAACTCACTCAATCCCTAATATGGAAGCAAAGAGCCTTGATAGATGGAATCAAGTCATCAAATGGAATTATGATGTTGGGTACAAGAGAAAAAAAATAAGACATAATATAAAGTGGAAACCACCAGATGTGGAGTTGGTCAAATTGAATTTTTATGGAGCATCTAAAGGAAATCCAAGACCAACAAGAGGAGGAATAATTAGAAATAATAGAAGAGATATTTTATCTCATTATGCTTTCCATAATGGATTTAAGATAAATAATGAAGTTGAAGCTTAGGGGGCTTTGGAAGGGTTAAAAATATGCAAACAAATTAAATGGAATAAATTATGGAGGGAAGGTGATTCACTCTTAATAATAAATGCAATTTTGAGGAAAGCAAAGTCTCCATGGAACATACAAGAGATAATTATGGAAATTCAAGACCTTGCTATAGAGTTTGAAGAAATTAGGTTTACACATACTTTAAGGGAAGGAAAAAATTGTGCAGATAGGCTAGCCAATAGAGGGGTTTTAATTGTGCAACTATACAATGATCTTAAAAAATCTATTGTGACAATGGCATTGCACCTTATATATAATTGAATTTTGGGATGCTAGTATGGCAACCATATAGAACCATATAACTTTTAATATGAAATATGTAACAATTGTATGATGTTATTGTTAAGAAAGGATTCACTCATATTTATATGTAATATTAACACCTTGCAAAATATTGATTAAAAAAAAATCTTAGTATGATTTTAGTAATTTTAAAAAGAAATACAAAATATGAAAACATGTTAAACATTCTAAAATTGATTTTTTATGGGATAAGGTGGACATGCAACCTTGAAAAATATGTCAACAACAAATGTTGAACTACTAACTTATCTACCATAGCAAAGAGAATTGTTGGTTATAACATACTATGATCATGGTAACATATATTGTCAAGATTAACATCAAGTGAATTAACGAAACATATGATATTTATTAATATAAAGTTTATTTAAATTCAATTCTATAAATTATTATTGTTTAATGTTATATGCCTATTAGTAGTCATTAATATGTTCTCTAATCTAATTATTTTTGTTGAGCAATTATATTCATGCGAGGTCAATAATTTTTAAATAGTCAAGTATATCCTACATAAGTAATATTTATTATATATTTTATTGCATTATAAAAACATCTATATATTGATAAGCATTCTCGATGAACCTAAGGAATGTGTGAAATTAGATTTTTAAGACTCTCTTGAAGTACCATGCACCATTCAAATAAAAAAATTGGTAAAGAAAATGCAGTGTCAAATAATAATACATCTACCATTAATAAGAAAATACTAGAAAATGAGTAGGACAAATCAAAAGCTTCCATAGTAGAGCCAAGAGAGGATAAATATGAGAAAAAATAAAGTTGTGAAATAATATTGAGGAATAGAATAATAAGACCTACTCCTAATATAGACAAGGAAAAAAAAAGAAAACCCTTAAATTATCAAGCAAGATCCAGGGAAGCAAGAGCAAACATAGAAACACAAACTCAGTTGGTTGAACTTCTCTTTACCAAACAAAAAAATGATATTGGTAGTTTGCAGGCAGGGCCAGTAGCCCCTAATGACACATGATTACCATCTCATGGAATATAAGGGATGCTAATGCCCCCTCAAATAAGAGGTGTATCAGGGACCTTTGTTTAAGTTATAAGCATGATATCCTTTGTATCCAAGAAATTAAAATGATAAAAGAAAAAGTATTCAAAATATGGGCGAGATGTGAATGGGATGCTATATATTCTAAAGAAGCAACAAGGGAATTCTAACTTGTTGGAATCCTATTAGAACCTCCTATGTAACCATTCATAAAACTAGGCATTTGATAGACTTTTTAGTCACATGCTCCTTTACATATATTTATTTCATCCTTATAATGTCTATGGACCTACAACTTAGTAAGACATATTAGAATTTTGGAGTGGGATTGAAACCTTTATGAGAAGTGAAGACCAAGAAACCCGATTCATGACAATAGGAGATTTTAATGCCATAACCAAGCTAAATAAAAAATTTGGGGGAATTAAGAAACTAACCTAAAGTATGAGAGAATTCTCAGCTTTTATTCAAAACAATAATCTATGGAAGGTTAAGTTTGAAGAAGACAATTATACATGGACCAAAAATAGGAGAGGTCAAAACCTAATAGCATAAAAATTAGATAGATGCATTCTCTCAGATCATTGGCTGGATGAAGGGACTTGTGCTGAAATTAATACTTGACAAGGATTGGTTCAAATATTGGCCAATAAAAGTTAAAATGGTGGTAAGTGAATTAAAAAAATATCATATTTTATACACAAACATGGAAATACCATCCTCAATTTGTTGATATGATAATACAAACGTGGAATTATTTAGGAAACGATGGGCTGTATACACTTCCAAAACAAATTAATTCAATGACATCTAGTTTAAAAGAATGGAACAAGAATACTTTTGGAAATATTTTTAATAAGAAATAAAAAATAAAAGATAAAATTTCAAAGTTCCAAAAACATGATCATAATAATCCAAGCTCGAAGGAAAGGTAGTTTCTTAGTGAATAGCATAATATTTTGAGTAACAAAGAGAAATTTTGGAGATTAAAATCAAGATAAATTTGGTTAAAAGGAGATAAAATCATAGTTTTTTATAAGATGGTAATAGTAGAGAGATCAACATCTAGAATTAGTATAAGGGGTTTGGATTGAAGAACAAAGTGAAATTAGAAAGGAGGTAAGGTCTTTTGATCATAATATTCTAGAATCAAAAGAGTTTGAAGTTCTTAATGATAAAATTCTATAAGAAGTTCCTTCAGTTATAACATATGAAGACAATAGGAAACTGATGGATCCTATTACTTTATAAGAAATTCATCTAGCTCTTTTCTCATCTAATAAGTATAATTCCCCAGGTCCGGAAGGACTCTCTACAACATTCTATCAACATAATTGGGATATAGTGAAGGATTATTTATTGGTGGAAGTGGAAAAATCTAGGATGAAACGATACATATCTTATAAAATAAATGCATCATATCTTACCTTGATTTCAAAAAAGGATGCATAATTATTTGATTCATTTTGACCCATAAGCCTATGTAATATGGCATATAAGATTATTTCCAAAGTGATGGCAAATCGGTTAAGACCATTGTTAGACAAAATTATTTTAGAAGAGAAAAGAGGATTTATGAAAGCGAGACAAATTATGGACAGGATCATAGTAGCTCATGAAGTTATGCATTCAACAACTTCAAGAAAAGAGAAAACAATGATCTTAAAACTTGATATGAGTAAGGCCTATGATAGGGTTAAATGGGATTTTATTTTTTCAATATTAGAAAAGTTTGGATTTGGGAATAAATGGGTTAGATGAATTAAATCTTGTGTCTCTACAATTTCATATTCAATGCTAGTCAATGGGTTAGTAATAGAATCATTTAAAGTCAAGACAAACCTTAGACAAGGAGATCCTCTATCACTATATTTTTTTATTATTATGGCATACTTTTTGGGTAGGAACTTGAAGAAGGCTTACAAATATGGACTTATAAGTGGACTTAAGGCTAGTAATAACATCGACAACATCACCCATCAATAGTTTATAGATGATACAACCCTTTTTGGGAGGGCAAGGATAAACAAGGCCAAATATTTGAATAACTTATTAAAGGAATATGAAAGAGCATCAGGGCAAAAAGTTAATAGGACAAAATACAAAATTTACTTCCTAAACATCCCAACTAAAATCAAAGTAGGGATATGCAGGTTACTTCAAATGGAGGAGGTAAATTTACCAACAACTTATCTAGGGATGCCCTTATTTGAAGGGAGAATGAGGATAGAATTATAGAATCCAGTTATAAGTAAAGTTTAGAATAAACTACTAGCATGGAAAGATAGATGGTTATCATTAGCAGGAAGAGTGTAGCTAATTAAATCAATCTTATAGGCCATTCCAAAATATTATATGTCCTTGTATACTATGCCAAAATCAATAGAAAAAGTTTAATATTTATTATGTGATCATTTTTGTGGTTAGGATTACATGATAAAAGGAAATTTTCTTTGGTGAAATAGAGCAAGGTGTGTGATGATAAAACTATGGGAGGTCTTAGTTTAAGAGTTCTTATGGATGTAAACTTAGCTCTTAGGGGAAAAGTAATTTGGAGATTGTATAAAGAAAGTCAAAGACAATGGGTAAGAATTCTTCTAAGTATGTTGAGCCCAATGACCTAAGTTTAATATAAACTGCATTCTCTCTACCAAATAGTTTTGCACCATGGAACGATTGAAAAAAATCAATTGATCTAGTGATTAAAGGTTTAATATGGGTGGTGGGAACTAGAGAAATATTTTCTATTTGGATGGATATTTGGTGTGACAAAAAACCACTCAATCTAGATCAAATTTTGAAACCATGGATGAGATTACTTTAAGATAAATATGGTGATAGGGTTTCAAAATTTTTGTACAAGGATCAGGAAGGAAGATACAAATAATTTTTTTTTTGTTACATGTATACAAGACATAGATTCTAGGAGGCAATTGAGTAGAAAGATAAAAAAATTGATTATTTTGATAGGAGCCAAGGATAAATTGATTTGGGATTTGAATAGCTCAGGAGGTTCTTGCCATTATCGATGATTCTTAAGTATTGATCGAAGTGACTCCCGCTCTTGTTTTGTTCTAACACAACAAGAAATGGGTATAATATAAAGCACCATCAAAATAGGAATATCGCAAGAATATGAAGACATATTTTGGATAGCTCAAGCATTCCTAAAGTGAAAATATTTGTTTGGCTAGTAGGTCATAAATTTTTTTCATTCTGGGATGACCTTATGAAAAGGGGTTTTCATAACCCCTCAAAATGTGTTCTTTGTAAAATGAAGGAGATTTTAGACCATCTCTTGGTACACTTCTCAATATTCTAGAAACTATGGCAATGGATTCTTAATATGTTTGGTAAATGCATGGTGATGAATGGTAGAATTGAGGAAAGGTTAAAGCAATGGCAGAACACTTTTAAAAGTAATGCTTTATAGACAATATTGGATATATCAAAAGATACAATACTTTGGACTATTTGGCTAGAAATAAATAGAAGAATATTTAAAGGAGAGGAAAGCAGTTTATAGGTAATGAAAAGGAATATTTTTTTAGCCATAGAGGAGTCTAAAGCAACCCTATCAACTCACTCAATCCCTAATATGGAATCAAAGAGCCTTGATAGATGGAATCAAGTCATCAAATGGAATTATGATGTTGGGGACAAGAGAAACAAAAATAAGACAGAATATAAAGTGGAAACCACCAGATGTGGAGTTGGTCAAATTGAATTTTTATGGAGCATCTAAAGGAAATCCAAGACCAACAAGAGGAGGAATAATTAGAAATAATAGAAGAGATATTTTATCTCATTATGCTTTCAATAATGGATTTAAGATAAATAATGAAGTTGAAGCTTAGGGGGCTTTGGAAGGGTTAAAAATATACAAACAAATTAAATGGAATAAAGTATGGATGGAAGGTGATTCACTCATAATAATAAATGCAATTTTGAGGAAAGCAAAGTCTCCATGGAACATACAAGAGATAATTATGGAAATTCAAGACCTTGCTATAGAGTTTGAAGAAATTAGGTTTACACATACTTTAAGGGAAGAAAACAAATGTGCAGATAGGCTAGCCAATAGAGGGATTTTAATTGATGAGCATGAAGTCAAATTCTCTTTTCCTTGGTTAGAGGAAGTAGTAAGTTTAGTTGAAGCTCACAAGAAAATGTTGACTGCCTAAATCAAATAATGATTAAGATTTATTTTAATATTTTCTATTGGTAATATCTACTGTATTTTATAACATAATATACTTTTATATATACTATTTATTACACTTTTTGTTGTTTCACTTGTGCTTTAGGAAGGAAACTAGCAATCTAGGTCTAGTAAAGTGGGTCATGATAGTGCGATGTTTTAGAAATATTACTCTACTAAGATGCAATGCATAGATAGTAGAGGTGAATTTTTGGTATTGTGAAGGTTGTAGAAAAATGTCAAGAAGAATGTTGAATTCTTGAATATTTGTATTCACACATAAAATTGAAAAAATTCCAAAAAATGAAAATCAAGAATTTAGACATTTTATGTAGAATAATCTAGGTTTCTAGCTATAGCAACTCAATTGAGATAATAATTGAAACTATTTTTAAACTCTAATGCTCTAAATAAGATATTTGTGATTTTTTAATGGTGTGACCCCCAAGTAAAACCCCTTGTTCTCCAGCAAAAAAACAAAAATTATATATTACTAAAATTATAAAATAAAATCACATCATAATACAACAAGAATATGTGTATAGGCATAATGGTAAACTATATGACTAACCTAGAAGAGTTTCAAGGGTCAATATGAAGGGTTGATGTAAGTCAAAACACTTGTACCCATATATATTGAGCCCTCTTCGATAAAGCAACTCCTAAATTAAAAACATGTTTATTTACAATCAAAGCCTTACTCTATCCTCTATCTTCTTATATAAAATACTTATCAAGTTGATTTGATTTTGATTAATAATTACGATAGTCATTGTTGAAGCTTAATCAAAAATAAAATTTCTTTAATTGTTTGCAAGAAAAGAAGATAAAATCCTTAAACAACCTAAACATCATGACTAGATATAAATAGAGGCAACCTTAGAAAATATAATTTATTGTATTTTTATGTATACTTAACCCATGCTATTAATGATATAACCAATACTAGGCAACTAGAGTGTTGTGAATATTTCATATGATATGGAAGAAGCATAAGTAAAGATGCTACAACAATTTACTAAGAGACTGTTAGCTTTTGGAGCCTTAAACATAAAGGAAATGCATTCACAAGTATTGAAATAAGCATGCAATGAAATAACTATGATAATGGCAACTTAACATGCATGAAAATATGATAGAAAACTTGATACAATGCTCTAGAAATACTCATATAAGAAAGCTCACGAAAATTACAATGCTCCTCTCATGGAGTTTGCAACTCCTCCATGATAGCAAAATGGAGCTACATTGTGTCTACTACTACTCTCACCTTTGCACTCTAAAAAACTACTCACAATCACTCACAATGAGGCCTTTATATAGAAATATAGATTCCTTGCCTCTCACTCAACCCTAAGACTCATGTACATGTGGACTACATGCACATTTACATCATTGCACATTCTAACACTTGTGCATTTATTAAATAACTCTAATAAACTATTTATCTCCTAATATAATCCTAATCTAAATATGTACCCATGAAGGTACATTAGTAAAGAACCAAATGATGTAATATCCATATTTTCCAACACCCCCCTGTATTACATTATTTGGTTGATGAAGACTTTAGTCTTCAATAAGAATCTCATGTTTATCTTCAATAAGGATTTCATTTTGATGCTTTAGTCCTTCTTTCTTTTCTTCCTCATTGTATTGGCTGACAACATCAGGATGTGCTTTATCTTCTTACATCTTTGATCCACTATTTGTATATGGTTTGAGTATGCTTTCTCTTATCTTCATTTTCCTATTGTGCTTCTTTTTCCTTCTTCTTATTTTCTATCTCTGCACTTTTGTTAGAGAAATATCTTCTTCATGATGGATTAGTAAATCATCACAATAGTAGTGACTAGAATTGTTATTTTGCTCCTTGCTTTGGAAGAATTAAAAATAATCAATGATAGATATATCATCAAACATTCTTATTCAAATAATATAATTACATTTTGAGTGTTCCACCATGCTTTGAAAAGTACTTCATGAAGATAACCAATTAATGTTATGAATTTTCCTTCTTTTGCTTCCTTGAGGAACATTGAGAATCTATTACTTTTACAAGTGGGCAGGTGTTTGTATCCTTCAAATGTATCTATAATATTCTAAGAATAAAATTCCAAATCATGTAGTAGTTCCTCACTATTAAATGCATTCTTCACAATATCATCCATATTTCTCTTAAATAATCCTTTGAGTATGAATTCCTTATTGCTCACTAATGTCTGAAGTATGTGAGTAGGGTCTAGTATGAATGAGTAAGTGTTAATAGGATATTGAAATAAACTCCTTAGTAAAGATATTTAACACTTTTCTTGTGCTTTTCAAGTATTTGTAGACTTATATTTTGTCTCTATGGTTAACCTCTATTGCTTGCAATCAACTATTTGTAGAGGACTTTTGAGATGTAATTAACCTTCAATGTTCTTAGTTGGATTGTCTATGTCCTTCTAACTCAATCTTCCAACTATAATTTTTGATGCAAGCAATATCTTAGACTCTTCAACTATGATTTAATGCAATGATAGGTTTCTAAACTTCTAGAAATTCAATTGAAGTAGGATTCCTTATATCTCCCTAATTAGAAGTTTTAGAAATATTAAGTATTTGCAAACTAGATTTTTCTAATCCTTATATCTCCTTGTGTTTTTAATGTTTGCAAATGTTCTTGAAGCAATGGAAATAATTTAAATGCTTCTACTTTTAATCCTTTCTTTCATATAACCAATATCTTCTCTAGAGATTCCTTTTAACACCTTATTACTCCTATTACTAATATCTCTAGAATATATAATGTGCACTTGATATCAAACTTGCAATATGATTATGAATATTTCTCACCTTCTTGATGCTTGATTCTGGTTTGCAAGTTGCTTGGAATATATGTTGTCTGCAAGGCTGATTACTCTTGTTACTCTTCACCTTGCTTGTGCACTTTCTCCTTCTTGTAAATGGGTTGGTTTGTCTTCCTTTCTCCAATCGAATGCTTGTTGAATATGTGCTCTAATATGCACTCTTTATCCTTGGTTGTTATGTGCACTATATGAGGCTTGGACTCTCTTCAAATCTGGTCTTCCACTTGTAAGTAGCAGTCTCTCTATTGTTGGTTTCTATGTACTCTTCAAAACAACAACCTTTTACTTGCCTTCAATGTTCCTTTTGCTCTCCTCCTTTGTGTTTACGTACGCGGGCGCCTTCTTAACTTGATGCAATATGATATGGGAGTGCCAAGTGGCACTTGTCCTTTTCAACCTTCTTGAAAATATTCCTTCTTACACCTCCTTGTAGCGCCTATGACATGTGGTGCTTGTCTTCTTCTCCCTTCTTGGAAACATTTGTTGTAGCTCCTTCTTTCAGCGCCTATGACAAGTGGTACTCGATTTCTTACTTCTTGGTGGTTGATGACTGTTATAATTACTTTTACCTTCTTCCTCCATGTTGGGCACTCATATATGGAGAGTTCTCAACACTATTTTGTCTTTTCCACCTATGTTGGGCACTCCTTTGTCTTGTTCTTGCTGGAGTTTTAAATATGGGATGTTACACTATGATGTTGGGTGCTCCTTTGTCTTGTCTTTGCTAGAGTTTTGAATATGAGATGTTACACTATGATGTTGGGCGCTTAACCTTCCTCTTCAATGTGGCACTCTTCACTTTGGATGCATGGAACAACTCCTTCCATGTGGTAATAGGTTTCTAACTCCTTTTTCAACTTCCTTGGATCTTTCCAGTACTTTTCCAATGCTCAACTCTTGCAATTTCTCTTGTTGTCTACATATTTTCCTTGGTAGAATGCTTTGACTATCTTCTATGGTACTTTTGGATGTGTAAACTTGTTATTTTCTAGCTAGCTTCAATGGTGATAGCGCCTCCTTTGTGATGACAGATGACTTGCACTATGACCTCAACTTTTACCCTTGTATTTTCACTTGTATTCTCTCTTTTGCAGGTTTAGTTTTATCCTCTGTGTAGGTGATAACTTCGGTGGTTATGGCGCTCTGTTGGGTGTCTTTTGACACCTCAAATAACTAAAATTTTGACCTCTTGGAATGGCCTTTTTATTGCTTCTCAAAGGTTATCTTTTAGGGCTTTGTAGAATGCCCTTCTTGGAGTTTTTAATACTTCTTTTCCTCCTATATAATATATATTTTTTAGAACATTGTAGAGTCCTTTGGATGACTCTTAAATGTAGATTATGACTACCCCCTGTGCTTGGAAACCTATCCTTTACTTTGCTCGAAGTGTGGGCTTCAATTTTCTGATTTGGGTCTTTATTTGTATGGTCCAACCTTGCTTCCAAAAACTATTTTTAATCCTCTCCAAACCTATCCACAAATTCTTCTTGGAGATGTAAACTCAAATTGCACTTTGGACTTGGGATTTCTTCTCCCTTTCAAGCTCTTCTCTTGCTATAATATGTTGCCTTTTCTCTCCAACTTTTGGAGGTAATATTCAACCTTTTTTGGTGGCTATTTCTTGCCACAAAAATATGCAAGTAGATTCCCTTTAACTTCTTCAAAAGAGCTCTTGATAAATCTACCTTTGACTCCCTGACTAGGCTGAAATGAATCTGGTATTATTATTGCCTTTGATCATTGGCAATATCTTCCTTGCTTGGCTATTCTTTCACTTATCAATCCAAGCTCCTTAATGAAATATTTGCACTATTGTATATGCAAATTTGTAGTCTTCTTTTGATTAGAATGAGCAATAGAATGTTGATACATTTCTTTCTCTCGAAATATACCTAACTTCTATTTTCTTCTATGTGCAGGTTTGATCCTTGTAAACTATAACTTCTACACTATTTTGAAGACTTGAAATGAAACTTTTGATGCAACCTTTAAGCTTTGTAATTGGTGCTTTAAAAACTTTAATAGAAATCCAAATATAAAAATCTCAACTAATGAACTTTTGCACCTTTCTGTTGCATACCTTTTCAATCTTGTAGATGATGAAGATGATGGTGATTCAACTCACCTCAATGGCTGCCTTTTGTAGATGTTATTGCAGCTCTTATAGGCTGTCCAAAATAGCTCATTTGCTCACCTTTTTGTAGCTTCAATACTTGACTAATATGCTGCCCAATACTGTAACTCGGTGGCTTAAAAACTCCTTCAGAATGTGCCTCTGAAATCTGATCTTTAGTAGTCACTAACGCTGCCCAAATTGCTACCTTTTTCTATCCTCAAATCTGAAAATTTTCAGATTGTAAAGCAGTCAATACCATCACTGAAAAGTTATCCTTGAATCCCAAAAATTTGGTAGGATTCTCCCCAAATCATAGCTGAGATGTTTTCTCAAGAACCCTTCAATGATGGCCCCCAAATCTCTCAGATTTGGTGGTTCTTCTATCTCTTTTCTCTTGTCGAATTCTAACTTCAAAGTAGATCTCCTCCTCAAACAATCTATCAATCTTGAGATCTATTCAATACTACCTTTTGATTTGACAATCTTCTTGCCAAACCTTCTCCTTTGGGCTTGTTGTCGGATGGTGATAATTGTCCCAATTCCTTAGCTTCTTCTTTGGTAGTAATTTCTCCAATGAGTCCTTCTAGGGACTCCTTCAATGAGGCTCACCAAGCCTTCTTCTTGTTTCTCCTTGAGACCTCTCCAAGGTTCTCAATCTTGCAACTTCAAAATATTCAATGAGACCTTCCTTGGCCTCTTCAATATTCAACTATGGAAATGAGATCTCCTTCTAGGATCTCCTAAATTTGTTGCTATTGAAATCTACAATAGAACTTTTGTTAGTTCTTCTCAATGCTCAATATTCCACTATGGAAGTTCTTCAATAGGGCCTTCAATGGACCTCTTCTTCAATGTGAAGTTTTCAGTCTTCAATGGAGATCACCAATCTCCAATATTTTTCTAGGACTCTTCTCCTTGAGTCTCTTCGATCTTCAATGGGGTCTTCTTTCTAGGACCTCCTTCCTAGATTTGCAATCTTCAATGTGGCTTCCTTGGCCACTAGCTCTCTCCTCGATCTTTCAACTAGGAGTCTTCAATCTGCAAATATTTCAATGGGGCCTTTCTCCTTAGGCCTCCAAATCTTCAATCCTTATTTTTTTGCAACAAATAATTAGTCCCTGCATGAGGAAAGTAACTTCGAATTTTAGGCAATGAAGATGAAGTTCTTCTCTATCTGTTGTAGGAAGCTTCCCACCTTCTGAGAGTTAATTTTTTGCAACAAGAAAAACTTAGATGATAGTAACCCAATGGTTCTCCTGAAAACTTCTTTTTCTCTCTTGCAATGGAATATTAGAGATAATAAAAATTCCTATGACTCTATGAAAAATAATCTTCACTAGTTGGATTGCCAATCTAGTGGATACAATGTTGAGTTCTAGTCTTCACAAGTGTTACAACTCTTGTGGAAAAACTCTAGCCAAATCATGTGGCTTTCTCTATTTTCTATTCTTCTACCTAGAGCTACTTCTATCAACAATCTTAAGGGGTGCACAATGGTGATTTACAAAGATGTAGCAATATCTATTGTGATGGTATTTGCATGCAACGGCACACTATGGCTGGTCTGGTTTGCAAATACTCAACAATAGCAATGGTGATCACTTGTGGCTTTCCTTTGATCCACCGTGGCTCTGATACCACTGTTAGCTTTTGGAGCCTTAAACATAAAGGAAATGCATTCACAAGTATTGAAATAAGCATGCAATGAAATAACTATGATAATGGCAACTTAACATGCATGAAAATATGATAGAAAACTTGATACAATGCTCTAGAAATACTCATATAAGAAAGCTCACGAAAATTACAATGCTCCTCTCATGGAGTTTGCAACTCCTCCATGATAGCAAAATGGAGCTACATTGTGTCTACTACTACTCTCACCTTTGCACTCTAAAAAACTACTCACAATCACTCACAATGAGGCCTTTATATAGAAATATAGATTCCTTGCCTCTCACTCAACCCTAAGACTCATGTACATGTGGACTACATGCACATTTACATCATTGCACATTCTAACACTTGTGCATTTATTAAATAACTCTAATAAACTATTTATCTCCTAATATAATCCTAACCTAAATATGTACCCATGAAGGTACATTAGTAAAGAACCAAATGATGTAATATCCATATTTTCCAATAGAGACAAAGCCTATATAGGGAAATATATGCTTTAAAGACATGATCATGATTATTGTAATTTAATCAATTTGGTATGATCATGATTATTGCAATTCACTAAATTCCAAGGAGAAAAATATCTTTTAAAACATGAAACTTAATACTTCACTTTGATAAGAAACCCATAATCAAATGATATATGGAAAAAAATCTTCTCCTAAACATTAACATTTCACTTTTGAAGAAGTTCCTCATCCAAAAATCAACCTCAAATTGTCTTAATTATATATGTATTGTTGTAACAATGTTAGGGATTTGAAGAAGTTTCTTACTTCAAGAAATATATTTTTGGGGCCCACACTAACCATGTTATCTAGGTGGAGAAAGGTAAGATGGAGAGAGACACCCTTAAATTTGTTGAACAAGAGGTTTGAGATATAGGTATGTGACTTATGCAATTTGTTAGTTACATATTGGTTATGAATAAAGAAACCATTAAAACTTAAAATTAACTTGGAACAAAAAATAACATCGCTATATTTTAAATATCTTGTTATAAGATACTACGATGACTTCTTAAGGAAACTATATTTAAAAATAACATTTATGAATATGAATAATTTCTATAATAAAGGATATATATATATATATATATATATATATATATATATATATATATATATATATATATATATATAAAAGTGATTTAAATGTGATGTTTGATCGTATCTTCTATGTTTTTAAATATCATGTTACAAGATATTATTATGGCTTCATAAGGAACTATTAATAAGAATAGCATAATGGAGATAAATATGAGTGATTTAAATATGATGTTGATCATATATTTTATGGTGGTAAGTTTATATCCTAATTGTACCATTTTTTTTGGCAGTGGTTTATAATTGACATGATTGAAAAATATTCTTACAATAGTCAATTTTTTTTGTTTTAAGGGCTTGTGTTTATTATTAAAAAAAATATGAGTTTTTTGTAACATATTAAAGAGTATATAAAAAATATACAACATGGTATCATCTCATTTTAACCAATTAGGGATGCAAGCCTAATGATAGGGATTGCATCTATGTAGTTTATATTAAATTTTATTAGTTATAATTAGTTATGAGATAATCTCATCAAAGTAAACTTTAACATTTTATTATGATCTTTAAAAATCAATGCATGATCAAAGGTACTCATGAGCTCTCTGTTATGTATTTAAATTAGATAAATGTATTGGACATTTTGATTTAATGAAGTTATCATTGATGTCAAGGAATGAAGTTGTCATTGATGTCAAGGAATAAGCTACCGTTGATGCCAAAAGGTCAAAAGGAGCAATGCAAAAGATTGATGGCAAAAGAGCTTCATAATATTTATTTTTAATATTATGTGAAGCATAAGTAGAAGGGTTTTTATTAAAACCATGGATTGGCAAAGTAAAAGGTTTTTTATTAAAACCATGAAGGAACAAAATAAAATGTTTTTATTAAAACCATGGATGAGCAATGTAAAAGGTTTTTTATAAAAACCCAAGGAGGCCTTTAATTTCAAATTAGAAAGCCCAAGGAAGTTTTAATATTTAATTTATAAATATTTAAATTCAAATTGAATTTAAATTTTATAAATAAATATTATTTATTTATTCGAAGTGGCAAAACCTAAGTTTATTCCACCGACATGCAAGTCGAAGACTTTCCCCCTACCGATGTGATGGAAGTGATAATAAAGGCATATATATATTGCCTTTGCTAAGGCCAAAATAAAGTGTGTGATATCATTTTGAAAAATGTGCTGTAAATTGTGGAGGAAACATAGTAGTGTTTGTGCGCTACGTTAATACGAAATTCAGTGTGTTTAAGATGTCGATGTGCTTAGTTCCTAGTCGAGGAGGTAATAAAGTGCATGGGCACTCTAGCTTCCATGTGAGTGCCTAGCTCACACGACAACCAAGGCTACGGCTAGAGCGCTTGGGAAGGCATAATCGTGGGTTCAAAACCCATTAAGGGCAAAGGCACATTTTTTAGTTTAATTTCCATTGCCCTAAGGTTTGCGTGAGGTAATTGGGAGGTATAAGGATTAATTAAAGTTAATTTCTTGTGGTGATATTTCATGGTAAAATAGTGAAAGGAGTTATAAGGAGTTTGATTTTAATTTTAAAATAAAGTCCTAATTGTTATATTTGCATATTGGAGGAGTAAGCCTTTTAAGGTGTTGATTTTATTTTAAAGGAATTTTTGCCAAAGGGATTATTGTGAAAGTAATTGTTCTAATATTTTTAGGGTGTTGGATGTTATTTTAAAAAGATGGAGTGATAAGGTGTATTTGTGTTTGATATTATTTTGTATTGTGATTTCTTGAGAGAAAGATTATTATCTTCTAACCTCCTTGAGTTTGGCAAAGAAGTGTTTATGTTTGTGGTAGATTTGTGTGGTCTACTCCTCACCAAGAAAAAAGGTATGAGCACATTCTTCCCTGGTTGAGTTGATTGGTTTATTTTTTGGAAAACAAATTTGGAGTGAAAATGATTTGATTAGGTTTCCTTATTGAATTGTTGACCTATTGTGAAGTGAATATTATGCACCTTGTTTGATAAGCATTGTTATTGAAGTGAATGGTTGAGTGAAGAACTTGAACTAGGGTTTGAAAAGAACATGAGTATCATTGATTTGTAAGATTGGTTTATAAGCATTGTTGTTGAAGTGAATGGTTGAGTGAAAAACTTGAACTAGGGTTTGAAAAGAACATGAGTATCATTGTTATGTGAGATTGGTTGATAAGCATTATTGGAAATATTTGAGTGAATGTTCATATGCTTGGACTAGATTTTGTGAGCAAGGATTAGTTCATTGAGTGATTGGTTGAGTAGAGTTGATTGATCCTAGTCAAGTGAATGTGTTAAAGTGATTGTTCAAGTTCTATGAAATAAACTGTTCTATATTCTAAATTGATTTGAGAAAGAGATTGAGTGTTGATGAGTGTGAAACATATTGAGTCTCTAACAATTCTTTATATGTTTCTATGATAAAAGAGAGATTGAAAGTGATTGAGAGTTTGTGAGTGTGAAGCATATTGAGTCTCTAACAATTCTCTATATGTTTCAAAAGATTTATTGAAAGTGATTGAGCATTGAGGTGAATGTGAAGCATATTGAGTCTCTAACAATTCTCTATATGTTTCTAAAAGAGTTATTTAAAGTGATTGAGCATTGTGATGAATGTGAAGCATGTTGAGTCTCTAAAAATTCTCCTTATATTTCTATGAGATTGGACAAGTTCTAGTGAGGACTTGTTGAGAAAATTTAAGGTAAGTCTTTGAGAAGACTTGTGGATAAATTTGTGTAAGTTTTTGTGGAAGCTTACAATACAGATTGAGAGCAGAATTGGATAAGTTCTAGTGAGGACTTATTGAGAAGATTTAGACAAGTTCTAGAGAGGAATTGTGGACATATTAGTGTGAGCTTTTGTGGAAGCTTACAAGGCATATTTGAGACAATTCTTTGAGAAGACTTGTGAGAAAAGTTGATTGATTTGTTCAAACCTTAATATAAGGTTTGGGGTAGATCTAGCATAGTTGATTTGAGATTGATTCAAGCTTTGTGTTAAGGCTTGAGGATAAATATTGAGGATATATTTGTGCTAGACCGAAAGAATGTGTTTGGTACAAATTTGAGGACAAAGTTTGATGCATATTTGAGGACAGGTTTGTGCTAGACCAGAGACAGAGACAGAGCAGATTTGTGCTAGATCGAAGGACTATTTTTAGTGCAAATTTGAGATAGATATTTGAAGGTGATAGAGTATAGAGGATGATAGTATCTAGTGGATAGAGATCCATTATCTAGGGTAGTGAGGACAAGTGTCTTCAGTGGATAGAGATCCATTATCCAGAGCAATGGGGGCAACAGTTCTTCTAGAAGATCACCAGTCATAGCTAAGGAGAAATGAGTTCTCCTATGGATAGAGATCCATGAACTTGATTAGGGGATTGGTGTCTCCTTTGGACAGATGTCCATAAATATTGTAATATGTAAAGGATTCCCAAGAGATTGATTGAGAAAATTTTAGTGAAATATTTTTTCCGTGGAGTAGCCCACATTGGATGAACCACGTAAAATTGGTGTCTCTATTGTGTGTGATGATTTGTGCATTGCTTTGATTACTGTTGTTGATATTGCTATCTATACATTGTATAATATTGATTGAGAAAGAAAAGTAAAAAGTTGTCTTATACAGTTCACCCCCCTCTCAGTATAAGCTTGTGTTCTTCAAAACACATTTAAATTAAATTTGAATACTATACACTAAATAAGAATAGGAAAAGGTCATTAGAATTTGTTTGACAATGTCTCACAGTGAGACTATAAATACTAAAATTATTTCTTCATATCAAAATATTTGTATTTATAATATTTTAAATGGCCCCTTAAAATATCAACATTACCATTTCTTATTAATTAATTTATTTTTAGTTCTATATTTTTTAAATTTAATCCGTGAAAAATAATATAACCATGCTCAAATTATTTACACTTGTATATAATATATTTTGGATTTTTTTATTTGAACTTGAAATGTATATATAAATAAGAATCATAAAGTTTGTATCATGGTTTTCTAATAGGTTACATAGATATTAGTTTATAATGAGTTTAGCACAAGTCATTTAGGGTTAAGAACCCACTACACACATGTAAGGCCTTTTATGTCCATCAAGATTTTAAGATGAGCTTTCTTTATGGAAGATAATTTTCTTGAAAACTCAAGTTGAACTTGCTACACACATCTAAGGGATTTTATGCCCATCAATATTTGAAACCGAGCTTTCTTTATGGAAGACAATTGTCTTGAAAACTCAAGTTGAATTCGATAGGCAATTTTTTAAATTTATTTTAGACAATACTATATTTTTAAATTAAATTATGTAAATTAAAAATGCTTAGTTTTCAAACCCTTTTTATATTTGTACTTTTTAAAATTGGTTATATAGGTTTGAAATGGAACCACCCATATTACATGAATCAAATTATCATAATATTACAACAAATATGATTATCACTGAGTCACCTAATCATGAGAGTTTACATGATAATCTAGGTATGTGTACTTAACGTGTGCTCATATAATTACAGACCCCACAATAAATTTGATAAAATTGTAAGATTAACATTAGGAAAAAAACTCGTTAAGAACACGAGAATGGAATTGGATTTGTATATAGTTATGCTCAAACCTAGGTTTATGACCACTCAAAATTAGGTCCATAAGTTACCATATACTTGATTCCTATATCTAGGTGTTCTCATGGATTATTTGTTGATAGGATTAGAACCTTGGCTTATGATGTGAAGGTTTCCCACTTACTTGCCCCAAGCTTGTCAATATTATTTTTTACTTAATAAAAAAGTTAAGATGAACGTTTTTTAGATATGAGATTGAAGTATTTTATACAATAAAATATATGTCTATAAGATTATCAACATTACTATAAATTTACATAATTTTTTATGAATATATAGAAAAATAGAATTATTGCATCATAAATCTACTCATTTTTAATATTAGAGGCTCTTCAACATGTGCATACTCGATAAGTATATATATATATATATAGAAGCTAGTATTCTCAATAGACAATAAAATAACCAGCTAAGACACTAACTTGGATTGTAATATATTAAAAAGGAAAGTGATATCTTAAATGGCATTTGATGATTACAACATGCTGTACAAACACAAAATGTGACTACTTCGGTTTGCTATATTTACAAATATAAAGCAAAAACTAAGTCCATCAAAAGAATAACACCATAAATATTAACCATATTTTGATTATAACCTTAAAAGAAGAAAACCTCTTATTGTCATATGTGTCCATGGCTTTCACTATAGAAAAACCTTTGAGCATATCTTAAAAACATTCTAGATCTTTTCTCCTACTTGGTTTCATAAAATAAAGCTCCCTATAAAGAGTATCTAATACATCTCATTTCTCATAGGTCATGCATTTATTCTTAGAAGATATTCTTGAGGTTTCTACACACATGATCCATAACCAGGACCATCAAACTTCCATATAGCTCTTATGAAATTAAGGTTTGAAGATTTCAAAATTATCCTCATATGTGTCCATGGATTTCACTATAGAAACATCCTCGAGCATATCATAAAAAACATTCTAGATATTTTCACTTACTTGATTTAAAAAATAATGCTCCCTACAAAGACCATATAATACACTCATTTCTCAAAGGTCATGATTTTATTCTCATATATATTCTTAAGGTTACTACATAAATTATCCATAACCAGGATCATTAGACTTCCATATAACCCTTATGAAATTAAGGGTTGATGATTTCCAATCATTTGCCTTGATCCTCAATGATAATTTTTAAATAGGCTACACAAGTCTCTTCTAAGATCCTATTGATGATCAACTCATGTCCCAGGCTGCCAAGGCTATCCTCACTAAAGCTTGTTTGCAAAGCATCCCAGTCTACTTCTTATCTGTATTTAAGGCTCCAGTTGTAGTCTATAAAAATATTGAACAAATTCAAAAGAATTTCCTTTGGACGGGAACTGAGAATAAAAGAAGGATTCATCTAGTATCTTGGGAGTCAGTGTGTTGCAGCAAAAATCAGGGAGGTATTGGTCTCAGAAGACTATCTAAACTAAACACTGCTCTACTGGCCAAACATGCATGAAAAATCCTAACCAATTTCAAAATTGAATGGGTTGCAATAGTCAAAAGGAAATATCTCCATACATCTGATATTTTCAGTGAAAATGTTCCACAAACTGGCTCAGCTTTTTGGAAGGCAATTCTTCAAACTAAACAGTTAGTTCAAAAGGGGCTAATATGGATCATAGGTAATGGAAGGAGTGTGGATTTTTGGAATGACAGGTGGTTGTTGGAGGAGCCTCTTATTGAATATGGAGATCTGGTAAGCCTTAAACCCTTTACTAATAGAATTTATGGGCCCAAAGTCATTGATTTTATTTCTTGGTTAGATAGGGGTCCTTCTTGGAAGCATCTTTCAGAAGATATACAACACTATAAATCAAAATCCATATCCTTAGCTCTGAAGTTGTACACTCTTTCCCATCATGGAGAGGTTGATAAACCGATTTGGAGAGGCTCTGATGAAGGGAACTTTACAGTCAAATCAGCATATGATTTTCAAACTCAGGTTCAAGTTCCTAATTTTCCTGCTAATCTTGTCTGGAGGAAAAATCTAATCCCCAAAATTGCTTTCTTTTCATGGCTCACAATTCAGAACAAGATTCTTACTACAAAAAATCTCAGCAAAAGAGGAATCATGATACCAAACAAATGTTATTTATGCAAATCCCAATGGGAGTCCACTAATCATATTTTTACTCAGTGTGATTTTTCCATTGCTATATTGAGCCAGCTGAGCAATAGGTTCAACATTCAATGGGCCATTCCTAATTCCATATTAGATCTTTTCTTCTAGTGGCCTAACCCTTTTTGCAATCCCAAACTGAGCACATTATGGAACTTTACATTGCACCATTTTTTATGGTAGGTGTGGTTGGAACGCAATAACAGAGCCTTCACTGATAGCTCAAAGGATGTTGGTTCAATGGTGGCCAAAATCATTGCCTTTGCTATTGAGAATGTTCAATCCCTTAATTGGAGTGAGTCCCCTTTATCCAAAACAGAGTCCAGTATTTTATCTTCTCTTAAAATTCCTGCCCAGGTTCCTAGCCAACAAGCTCTTAATCCTAGGATGAATGTCAGATGGTAATGCCCACCAACAAATTGGATCAAACTAAATTTTTATGGGGCCTCTAAGGGCAATCCAGGTGAATCAAGAGCTGGTGGAATTATAAGAGATCACAATGGTAACATTGTTATTGCTTATGCTGAATATCTTGGCTTCCAGTCCAATCATGTTGTTGAGGCAAGAGCACTCTGGAGAGGTCTGCAATTGATTCAAGAAGACCAAAGACCTTTGATCATAGAAGGGGACTCCCTCAATGTCATCAATTACATGAAGAATAGCAAAAATCCATCATGGAGAGTCCATAATATAGTTAATGAGACTAGGAGGTTAATTCAGATGCGTGGAGAGACAATCATTCAACATATATACAGGGAGGTGAATACCATGGCTGATTTGTTTACAAATTTTGTTGTTACTACTAAAAGTTTCTCCAAAGGGGTTAATTGGATTCCTCAAGAAGCCCAAAATGCTATCCAAAGTGATAAATCATGTTGTGCAAAAACAAGCTCCTCATTTAGATGATTACTAAGTCTATGATTGCCACTGTCAAAGCCATGGAGGAGATCATCGGGATGTTGAACAACTTGCAGTTAATGATAATGGGAAATCAAGCACCTTGGAAGAAGAAGAACAACAACCAGCTTCGAAGCCCTGATATGATCTGCATTGTTACAGGGTTCTATTGCTTTCTTTTACTTTATCTTAGTCAGTTATCTTTACTTTAGTGGTTAGGGTTTATATGGCATATATGCCTCTTTTTGTTGTTCTCAAGGATATTCCTGTTAGGCTCTCCTACTATACCTTTTGACCTCTGGTCTTTTTTGATGTATGTTTGGCACTACTCGGGGACCCCTATGTTAGTATTTCTCAGTTATCTTTCTCAGTTGTTTTCCAACAAGCTTTTAGTTGGGAGGTCAGTATGTCATTTTTCTTGTTATTTCCTTGGATAGGATTTACTCTACTGCTTATGTCCTAATTTGTTGTATACAAAGTACTCCTTTGTTGGGTACCCTGGTCTAAGTTTTCGTTGCTATATCTACATGGTCTATATTGGAATATTATGTAATAAGGTTTTGGGATCCTATTAAAATCCCCTGTAAATATTAATCAACCTACCAAAAAAAAAGATCCTACTGATGGTTTTTTAAGCCTAAATACTACCATAAATCTCATAAGTTAAATATCATAGGATTGGATATAATATAGCCACAAAGTAATAAGATCAAGATAATGATATGAGTATATTAATATGTATATCAAGGCTAATAATATATCAAAAAACATTACATTTAGGAGGAGAGAGCAGGGGGGCTTTGGGAGAGAGCAGGGGACATCCCGTGGGATGTTCTGATCCACTTCCCTGCTTCCTCCTCCCCCAATTTTTTTCCAGTCCTTTAGCACTTTCTAGATCCTTCTCTTGGCTGATTGTGGTTGCAGAAGACCACCTTGAAGTGGGAGGTCTCTTTTTTGCTTGTATGCCCATTTTCTTGTTGTTTCGAGGGTATCCTTCCTATGCTTCTGGACTATGACGTCCTTGGATCTATCCCAGTGCCTTTTTTGTGCTTCACGGATTCTTTTTCCCTTATACTCTTTGGGACGTCCCTAGGTCTATCCCTGTGCTTCACAGATTCCTTTTCCCTTATACTCTTTGGGACGTCCTTGGGTTTGTCCTTGTGTTTACTTTTTGTGCTTCAAGGATTTTTCTCTTTTGCTCTTTGGGTTATCCTAATTTTTTGTAGGTTTCCTTCGTGGTGTGGCTTAGCTTTGTCCTAGTTCCTTGGCACTTCTTGGATCCTTCTTGGCTCAACTTTTTCTATGGTTGTAAACGATCTCCTTGGGGTGGAAGGTCACTTCTCCGCTTGACTACCCTTTTCCCAGTTGTTTCAAGGGTTTCCTTCCTGTGCCTATGTTCTAAGACGCCCTTGGGTCCCTCCCTAGTTTTTTTGTGGTGCTTTTGGGATGCCTTTTTTTTTTGGTTTCAAACCTGACCCAGATCTATTGCAGGTTTCTTCTTGGAGCCAGGTTTCAGTGGTTCTTCAATTGTGTTGCACCACTCTTTCTGTGCTGCTTCCTCTGGTTCTTCTATATTCCTCGTAGATCTTCTTCTTGTGCAAGAGGATTTCATGGCCTATGGAAATACTCAGTTTTATTGCTCCATTTTCCAGGCCCTATGTGGGATGTTGTCCTGGTCCTACTTTTCTATGTCCCTGCTTACTTCCCTGGGTAGGTTGATCCTTCTTGGTGGTTTCTCTGCTCCTTCAACCTTCTCGAGGAGTTTTTTTTTGGTAGTTTTAGGACTTGTGTTGTGGCATCCCTGGCGTGCTATTTTTTTGACTGCGTCCTATTGCTGCATCCTAGGACGTCCTTAGGTGGGAATGTTTTTTCAAATTTTATCTTCTGTATTTCTTGCCTTAATTTCAAGTTTAATTTTTAAAATTTAGTGGTGGGCAGGATGGCCCTGATTCAAAGTTGTTCTGGGCGGGTTAGCCCTGTTTTAAATTTTCATTGCATGTGCTATTTGGGTGGGATGGCCCTATCTTCTTCTCCATCCTTTTTGCACATACTGTAAGGATGATTTGGGTGGGATGGCCCTATTTCAAATTTCAAATTTTATCTCGTGTTGTGTTCTATGAGGTCGATTTTGGGCGGGTTGGCCCTTTCTTATTTTCCTTTTGTATGTCTTGGTCCCACTTGTTATGTGGGTAGGTTTAAGGATTTATGTAGTTTGCATCCTTCAAGGAAGGATTTTCTATTGTATCCTTAAGGATTTACAACATTTTTCGCTATTGTTGTAATCAGGTTTTTGGGTCCCTTGATAAAAACCCAGATAAATTTAAACTATCAAAAAAATATCAAAAAAAATTCAATAATAAACAACAATATGAATGTAAATAGCTTGAATCATACATGTACAAATCATGTAGCACAACTTACAATATTAATTGCTCAAAATGTATGCAATATTTTTTACTTCACATTCTCTTACAAATATGATACTTGGATACCTGGATGTTGGATATATTGGATGCTTCTCTATGGAATACTATACATCCATAGTAGAATGACTCTTTGGATACTTGACTATTCCTTTCCATATTCCAAGTCTCATGAATCTTGGCTTCTCTATATGAAACTTGCATACTTGATGAACACATGACTCTATATTGTATGCACACCTAGACATGACTCTTGACCTTCACTTTGCACACTCTAACCTAAGACACTTGTGCACATATTTACATTATATATTTACACTCTTACATATAAGACACTTGTGCACATAGACTCAACTTACATTTGCACACTTACTCACATGACACTTGTGCATTTCCTACACATACACACTTACATAGAAAGGGAAAATAATACTCACACTCTAAACTATGACTCAACCCTAATCTAATATTTACATATGTACCATGAAGGTACCATGGGGGTACATTAGCATGTACCAAATAATGTAATATACTCCAACACCCCCCTATATTACATTATTTGGTTATTTAAGACTTTAGTCTTCAATCATGATCTTCATTCTTCAAGTAACCTTGCAATGTATGTAATCTCTTACTTTCCTCATATTTGTTTCATCTTCTTGAACTTTGGATGCACCTAGTGCTTATGTTGGCAGAAAGGTTGTTGAACCCCATTTCTTGTATTTTGTATTTCAAAACATTCAACAATGTCATCTTGAAATAAGATAAGCTCTTGAGAAAAACCAATTGAATCTAAAGCATATATCCCATTCTTAATTGATCTTGTAGCCTCTATTATATTTTGATTTTTGATAATGCATTTATTGTGCTCATTTATACATTTGAATTCAATTGATCTTCCACTTTTTATGGGGAGCCAAATAAACCACAAATAAAATGACGCAATTTTATTTGAAAGACGCAGTTTTATTAATTCGAAGCATGGAAGCTTTTACAGTCAAAGACCATGAAAATAAATACACAGTGCTTTAAATGCAAAATACAACCGCAGCCTTCCTTTCTTCCCTCAGCCTCCCGAATCCCTCAAATAAATCCCTTTTATGCTCTATGCTTCGTGTTGCACCGCCGTTCGTAACCGCCTTAACGGTTTCTGGAATGGTCATATGGAACGGCCTTAACGGCCCTTGAAACTACCGCTTGGAACGGCCTTAACGATCTCAGGCACTGCCACTCGGAACTGCCATTCGTAACCGCCTTAACGGCTTCTGGAACGGTCATATGGAACGGCCTTAACGGCCCTTGAAACTGCCGCTTGGAACGGCCTTAACGATCTCAGGCACTGCCACTCGGAACTGCCACTTGGAACTGCCACCTGGAACTGCCACCTGGAACTGCCACTTTGGCTTTGTCTGCTAAGGTGTCGCGATATCGTGACCCTTCTTTGTGTTTTGGCTTGGCTGCCAAAGTGTCGCGATATCGTGACACTTCTTTGTGTTTTGGCTTTGGCGGCCAAGGTGTCGCGATATCGCGACACTTCTTTGTGTTTTGGCTTTGGCGGCCAAGGTGTCGCGATATCGCGACACTTCTTTGTGTTTTGGCTTTGGCGGCCAAAGTGTCGCGATATCGCGACAACTTTGGTGTCGCGATATCACGACCATTAGTTGCATTTGCCATGGTGCTCGAAATACGTCGCGATATCGCGACGACATTTGCGTCGCGATATCGCGACCATTAGTTGCTTTTGCCACGGTGCTCGAAATACGTCGCGATATCGCGACGACATTTGCGTCGCGATATCGCGACCATTGGTTGCTTTTGCCACGGCGCTCGAAATACGTCACGATATCGCGACGACATTTGCGTCGCGATATCGCGACGATATTTGCGTCGCGATATCGCGACCAATTTTATACTTAGTCAATTTTGCAAATTTTGAACTTTTTTCAAACTTTGAACTTTTTTTGTTTTTTTTTGGTGATGCAAGATTGCTGTGCTTGCCGAGATGCTCCTGCATCGGACACACGGGGTAGATGTTTTTAGAAGTGATCCTCACTTCGGATGGTCGGAGGAAAACCCAAGCGATCAACCTTTGATTTGGACAACCATGTGGCATCTTCGACAGGTCTGTTCTTCCACTTGACCAAATACTCCGAATATTGCTTGTTTCGGGTGCTTACGCTGCACGAGTGTCGAGTATGTCTTCAATTTCTTCTTTGTCTAGAGTGGATGCGGGAATGTTCCACGAGATCCGGATTTGGGTGGTTCACTACAACTTCCTGCATGATATTCAACCAAGTCTGAAATATTGAAGATAGGTGAAATATTCAGCTCACTTGGGAGATCAACTTCATAGGCATTGCCTGAATCTCGTTTGCCTATGATCCGGCATGGTCCAAAATTCTTCATCTTCAACTTATTGTAAGTTTTTCTAGGAAAACGTTCCTTACGCAAGTGAACCATGACTTCATCCCCTACTTGGAATTCTTTGAAACGTCGCTTCTGATCTGCTCTGGCTTTGTAAGTAGCATTCATTTGACTGATATGCTACTGTACCTCTTCATGTAAAGTCTTCATGTGTGCTGCAAAGTCTTTAGCTTCAGCACTGCACTTGTCTGCTTTATCCATCGGTCTCAACTCAGAAGCGTTTCTAGGGTTGTACCCATGCACAATCTGGAATGGTGATTTACCAGTACTGCGATTGACAGAATTGTTGTAAGCAAACTCTGCCTGGGGTAAAATCAGATCCCATCCCTTCGGTTTATCTCCTACCAAACATCGTAGAAGATTACCCAAACTTTTGTTGACTACCTCGGTCTGTCCATCAGTCTGCGGATGGTACGTAGAACTGAATTTCAAGTCTGTTTTTAGCTTCTTCCATAGAGTTCTCCAGAAATAACCCACAAATTTGGTATCTCTGTCCGAAACAATGCTTTGGGGTAGACCATGAAGTCGGACTACCTCCTTGAAGAACAAGCCGACAATGTGAACCGCATCACTTGTCTTCTGACATGGAATAAAATGGGCCATTTTTGAAAACCTGTCAACAACAACAAAAATGGCATCATTTCCACGTTGTGTTCTTGGCAGACCAAGAACAAAATCCATGTTGATATCCTCCCAAGGTCTTCCTGGTACAGGCAATGGTTGGTACATTCTTGTATTTTGGCTGACTCCTTTTGCCATCTGGCACACTCTGCAACCCTGCACAAATCTGGTCACATCCGGCTACAACTGTGGCCAATGGTAATTTTCACTAACAAGAGCAATGGTCTTATCACGGCCAAAATGCCCTGCTAGTCCTCCACTATGCTTCTCTTTGATCAAATTTTCCCTCATGGAACTTCGGGGAATGCACAACTGATTCTGTCGAAACAGCATCCCATCTTGGATCATGAAATCTAACCACTTAGTGCGATCCACGGTAGTAGGAGACACACATGCGGTCCATGCCTCTACAAAATCTGGATCTGTTGGGTATAAACTCTTGAGTTCATCAAACCCAACAACCTGCACTCTCATTTCCATCAACAAATTATGCCTTCTACTCAAGGCATCTGCAACTCTATTAGATTTGCCACTTCTATGCTTTAGTACAAAGGTATAACTCTGCAGGAATTCAACCCACTTCAAATGCCGTTGGTTAAGTTTACCTTGACTATTGATATATTGCAAAGCTTGATGGTCAGTATATAAAACAAACTCTTTGGTTAGCAAATAATGTCTCCATTTCTTAAGAGCCTGAATTATAGCATAGAATTCTTGATCATAAACCGAGTATTTCTTTCTAGCATCATTCAATTTTTCACTAAAATATGCAACGGGTTTACCTTCTTGACTCAACACGGCTCAATGGCATCGCCACTTGGCATCACGATCAACTTTGAAACACTTTATTAAAATCTGGAAGTGCCAGAATGGGCTGTTCTGTCACTTTCTTCTTCAATATATTCATGCTGGTGTCTACTTTGGCAGTCCACTTAAATTCTCTCTTATCCCCTCTCATAGTTTATGTTAGGGGTGCACAAATACTGCTAAAGTCTCTAATAAAATTTCTATAGAAACTTGCAAGACCATGAAATGATCTTACCTCTGTCACATTCCTTGGAGCAGGCCATTCAAGGATAGCCTTCACTTTCTCAGGATCCATTTTCAGACCCTCCTATGAGATGACAAATCCCAGGTATATCAACTCTTTACTGTACAAAGCGCACTTCTGTATATTTATCAATAACTGCTCCTCACGCAGTTTTTCAAAAACTGTCCGAACATGCAACAAATGTTCATCCAATGTTTTACTAAAAATCAGAATATCATCTAGATACACTATCACGAACTTTTCCAGGAAGTCATGCAATACTTCATTCATCAACCTCATAAATGTACTGGGTGCATTAGTCAATCCAAATGGCATAACTAACCACTCATACAAACCTTCTCTAGTTTTAAAGGTTGTCTTCCATTCATCACCCTCTCTAACACGTATCTGATGATATCCGCTCTTCAAATCAATCTTAGTGAAGTATTTAGCTCCACTCAAGCAATCCATTATATCGTCCATTATGGGTAATGGAAAGCGATATTTAATAGTAATTTTATTAATGGCTCGAGAATCAGTGCACATTCGCCATTCGCCATTCTTCTTTGGTGCAAGTACTACTAGCACTGCACAAGGGCTCAAACTTGCCCGAATCAAACCCTTCCTCAACAATTCCTGAACTTGTCGGTTCAATTCTTCATTCTCAACAGGAGACATTCTATGAGCTGCCTTGTTGGGTAAGCTAGATCCTGGCATTAAGTCAATCTGATGACTAATCTTCCTCATTGGCGGCAAACCCTCAGGCACATTGTCTGATATAATATCAAGAAATTCTGCTAACAGATGTTCAACTTCTGCTGGAATGTTAGTAGTATCTTCTCTTTTTACATTAGGAATTAATGCATAACACATTGAATCCCTCTTTATACCATCCAAAATTTTTCTGCCATCTACTAAACAAATTCTAGCATTATTGCATACCTTTTCCTCAACCTCCTTTAATGGCTTCAATTTGTGGCGTACTCCATATTTTGTCAGGGAATAGGTATTTGCATGTCCATCATGCGTTGCACGTCTATCAAATTGCCATGGTCTTCCAAGCAACAAATGGCAAGCATCCATCGGCAAAATATCACACAGGACCTCATCCTGGTATCTTCCAATTTTGAACTTGACCAAGCATTGTTCACTGACCAATGCTCTATGATCCTTCTGCAACCACGCAATCCGGTATGGATGCGGGTGCTGTTTTCTTTCTAGCTTTAATTTAGCTACCATTTCCTCAGAAACCAAATTATCTGTACTACCATTATCAATAATAATATTACAGATTTTACCTGAACATTTGCACCTCGTGCGAAACAGGCTTTTTTGCTGATCTGGTTCCTTCTCTTCATTCAACAAAGTTCTTCTTGTGATCATCACTTCTCCGTGCTCTGCTTCTTTAGAGTGCTCGGATTCAACACCATCCTCAGCAACTTGGCATTTCCTTCAGGCCTTCTGTTTGGTGCTTCTTGGTGTTTGGGACACTCATATGATCGATGCCCTTCTTCTCCGCAATTAAAATAGGTTCCACGAAATCTGCCTCTGCCATATCCGCGTCCACCTCTACCTCTGCCCCTTTGATAATCATTGTTCTGATTACGGGGTCGGTAAGCATTCTCCTCCTTCTGTTCCTGGCGATTGCTGGTTTCACCATTCTATTTTTTATCATCATATTTAATTCCATTGGTTCTTCCACCAGTTCTTCCACCACGACCTCTTCCTCTTTGCTTACTGTCAAATCTGCGATTCAGTTTCTCTTCTACTTTCAAAGCAAACTGATAAGCATCTTCAATGCTGTTCATTCGAACCAGACTCAATTCCTCTTGCACGCTGGTTCTCAACCCATTAATGTAACGGGCTACTCTTTCCTTATTTGCTTTCGTATGACCGGTTCTAATTGAAATTTTAAAAAATTCCTCAGTATACTCTTTAACAGTTTTGTTGGACTGTCGCAAACTCTGCATTTTTCTCAGCAGATCTAATTCGTAATCTGTTGGAATAAACTGCCGTTTCAATTTTTCCACCATTCGATCCCACCTGGAGATCTTTTCTTTGCCTCTCCGATTTCTTTCCAATTGCACTCCTTTCCACCATATGCCAGCATGGCCTTTTAATTTTGTTCTGGCAAATTTTATTCGATTTGGATCTTCAACGTCCTCATAATCGAAATATTCTTCCATGTCATTAATCCAGTCAATTAATTCTTCTGGATTTAAATTTCTAGAATACGTAGAAACGTCAATCTTTGGCCTTTTCCCAATCTGCGAAATGGCTTTTATCATTCGCGACTCTGCGGCACTCATTTCTTCTTCTACCTCTTCAGACGGGTCTTCAACTCCGTCATCATCGTTGCGATCTTCTCCTCTTGGCTCTATTCCCCTGCGCAATTCTTCCTGCAATGCCAACACTTGTCTCTGCAATGCATGAAAATCTCCTTCAGGAACCACGTTCCTTCCAGCACCACGATTTCTTCGTGGCGGCATTCTGTCTCACAGTTTCTCAGAAACCCGTAACCCCAGATCCTGGTGTGAGCTGCCTCACGTTCGGTGCTCTGCTCAACACACTTAGAATCTTACGGCTCTGATACCACTTGATGGGGAGCCAAATAAACCACAAATAAAATGATGCAATTTTATTTGAAAGATGCAGTTTTATTAATTCGAAGCATGGAAGCTTTTACAGTCAAAGACCATGAAAATAAATACACAGTGCTTTAAATGCAAAATACAGTCGTAGCCTTCCTTTCTTCCCTCAGCCTCCCGAATCCTTCAAATAAATCCCTTTTATGCTCTATGCTTCGTGCTGCACCGTCGTTCGTAACCGCCTTAACGGTTTCTGGAATGGTCATATGGAACGGCCTTAACGACCCTTGAAACTGCCGCTTGGAACGGCCTTAACGATCTCAGGCACTGCCACTCGGAACTGCCGTTCGTAACCGCCTTAACGGCTTCTGGAACGGTCATATGGAACGGCCTTAACGGCCCTTGAAACTATCGCTTGGAACGGCCTTAACGATCTCAGGCACTGCCACTCGGAGCCACTTGGGCGCCACCGAGGCCACGAGCGCCACTTTGGCTTTGTCTGCTAAGGTGTCGCGATATCGCGACCCTTCTTTGTGTTTTGGCTTTGGCTGCCAAAGTGTCGCGATATCGCGACACTTCTTTGTGTTTTGGCTTTGGCGGCCAAGGTGTCGCGATATCGCGACACTTCTTTGTGTTTTGGCTTTGGCGGCCAAGGTGTCGCGATATCGCGACACTTCTTTGTGTTTTGGCTTTGGCGGCCAAAGTGTCGCGATATCGCGACAACTTTGGTGTCGCGATATCGCGACCATTAGTTGCATTTGCCATGGTGCTCGAAATACGTCGCGATATCGCGACGACATTTGCGTCGCGATATCGCGACCATTAATACGTCGCGATATCGCGACGATATTTGCGTCGCGATATCGTGACCAATTTTATACTTAGTCAATTTTGCAAATTTTGAACTTTTTCAAACTTTGAACTTTTTTTGTTTTTTTTTTTGGTGATGCAAGATTGCTGTGCTGCCCGAGATGCTCCTGCATCAACTTTCAACCAATTTAGTAACTAAAATGAGATTGGTTGACAATCCTAGAACATACATAACATATTTCAATACAAAATCTAAAAATGGTGCACTAGGTGTTACACTACCACTTCCATGAACTAGGTACCTCTTATCATCAACAATATTCAAATAGAAATTATCTTTGACTTCTAAACAATCAAACCATTGCAAATTACCAGTCATATGATGACTAGCACCTGAGTCTATATACCAAAGATATTTTCTCTATTTTAATTATTTGATTGAATTTACGTAAGACTATTATGTGTTATTGACAATATTTTTGAAGAGTATAATGTTTCTCATTAAATGAATTTTGTTCTTGAAATTTTTCTTTTAAAAAATATAGTTTTATATTTTGATAGTGTCTTCTATGTTGAAAAGTTCCTCTTGATAAATTATCCACTTTTTACTTTTTGAAGTTGACAACCTTATATCTCTTAAGTTTAATAAATTAAAGTATTAAAATTTTCTAATTTATTACCTATGAAGTAGAAATCCTTGTCTCCCTAGTCCTAAAAACTAATGAATGAATTTTGCAAATTTTTGTTTTCCTAAGTTTGATGTAGAAATCCTTTTGACTCCCAAGTAACTAAATTTGCAAATATTCAAAAAAAATTATTTTTCAAATCTTTTCAAAAAATAAAACCAAATTAAATAAACTTCAAAAAATTTGAAAACTTTAAAATAAAATAAACTATTTTCATTCTTATCAGCCTATTTCAAAAATAAATATCCTAGTTGAAAACCTTATTACTCCAACCTTAAAATACAAACTTCAACTAAAATTTTAATTTTCACTTATAAAGTAATTTAATAACCTTCACTATCAAATGATATTAGCTCAACTAGTTAGATTCCTCAACATTCAAGGAGGAGACCAAGGTTCAAATCTTGCCAAGAAATACATGGATAATATCTAAGCTTTGTTGTAATACCACTATGTGGTGATGATGTAATATGAGTGGGGCCCATTTCAATCCCGTATAACCAATTGAAAAAAATTAATAACCTTCAATTATCTCTCCAATAATCAAAGTAACTTCATAACCTTAGCTTATCGCTCCAAACATAAATTAAAAATGAACTTTATAAATTCAAAAATCTAACCTTAACTCTATCATGTGCAAATGTCTTTGTATCACTACGTTTACTTTGTGCATGTGTCTAATGATTTCCACCTTTCATCAATGCTTCTTTCAAGCTTACATGAGAAGATTACCTTTTGCTACTTGTGCGTTTTCATGGAAAATGAGATGTTTCATATTCTAATGCCCATCCATTGCATTAAGCAATTGCTCTTGCAATAGAAGTAATGCCAACAACTTTAACTTGTTTTATTTGTCATGTAGACATGCCACTTCCATTAAATGGTTCTTAGAGTTGCTTATGTTTGTATGGTTCTTAGTGTTGTTTCCTTTGTGTCATTTCTTTCCAACTGTTGCCTTTGCATGTAATGCTTTATAGTTTCCAAATATTATTCCTGAGAACAAAATTATTGCTTCCCTTCAAATATTATATGTTGCTGCAACTCTTGATTTCTTCTTTGACGCTTAGTCTCCCTTCGCTCCTGTGTTTTTGTAGCTCAAATTTCTACATTTTTTACAACCTAGTTAGCCTGGTAATGTTAATACTAATGTTGCTTAATCTTTATATTTAATAACTAACTTGATACTTATTTGATGTGTTGCAGATAAGACGATGCTCTGATGATTGTTGCTTTCAGGATGATACTTTGACGTTTGATGCTCTCAAGGAGCTGCTCAACATTTGATTTTATCATTGCCTTAATTTTCTTAAACCTCAACCTTTAACCTATATCCCTACTTTGATTTACTTCACTGACCAACATATGCTTGTGTAATTTTGGTTGACCCTTGTTCTTGGCTAGCTCAACATACCAAGAGTACTAGATCTGGTTGCGTTCAGCAAGCCAAAATATTTACTTACTTCCTAGTTCCTTATTAAACCAAAAGCCAAACTTTGCGTTGAACAAAATATTATCTTATTGAGTCAAATGTCGTTGTATTGATTTTTAGACCTCTAGCTTCTTTTGCATCTTGAACTTCAGGCATCTTCTCAATGCTTGTTTTTTTTCTGACTACACTTTAGGATTTCTTCTAGATTCAAATATTTTTTCTTCACTTTATCTTTAATCTCTATATGGATGCCTCTATCAAGCCTTCTTGTATCTTTTTCAAGGTCAATATCTAATGAAAAAAATATTCTTGAATCTATTTTCTTATATACCACATCTATTTTGAATAACTCTTTCAAAATAGGTAATTGTGGGTGAAATTTTGTGTCTCTTCACCCACTCTTCCTCTTTGAAGATGATGACGTCTTAGAGTCGTCCAATTTTGAAGCATTGATGGAAGAAGTGGATTTTTGAAACCAAGTGGACAAGCTATAGAAAAAATCTCCAAGTCTAGGGTCAAATGGAAGAATGGACAGGGGTGTGCTCAAAGGAAGACCCCAAACCCCCACCTTGATTATTGGGCAGAAGAATGGGATCCCAAATCCCTGGACAGAAGAATCAGACTATAGAACAGTGATCACAAGTCCCAATTTCCCATCCCCAAAGTTGTATGGAACTTTGGGAAAGAAACATTAAAAATTTTGAGCCCAATATTTTGTCCCCATGAATATTTAATGATCGAAAGGTGGAAAAAATGGTGCATGAAGTAGCATCTCTGATCATAGCTGACGTTAAAAGGAAGTCCTCAAAGGAATCAAATTGGGTCATTAATAATCACAGCTGCCCTGGTATAATTTTATAAACAGTAATTGGAAGTACGCGGATCCTACAACGATCAACCAAACTTTCTAGCTATTCGAAAGGGCAAAGAAGATATAATTTATTGCTTAAATAGGACCAACAGAAGTGATCAAGGGCCCAAATCTATGCAGATCTATCTAACTTCTTTTGGATAGCTGACATTCTTCTAAAAAATGGCACGTTAGCAGATCTTCTAACTGTTCCAAAATGATTCTCCTCGTTTAATGCCATCAATGCTTGAATTTGAATCTATTATAAAATCTTCTATAAATAGCAGAATGCTCTCGCCATTCCAAAGGATGGCTCTGTGGCCTTTACAATTCATATGTAATTCTTCTTTACCTTATAAATAATAGTGCATCACTGTTTGATCTCTCAATCTATCTTCACTTCTTCTTTTTCTTGTGTGTGAATGTTTATTTCTACGATGGTTGTCTAAGCTTGTTCACTTAATTCTGCAATTTAGATTTTGTGGGTCTAGATGGGTGGTTTTGAAATTTACATCCACTCCTGGGTGTTGGGATTTATTTTTTCTAAAATCGATTGTGTGGGAGCGCTCTAATTTTATTTCCTAGATTTCATGCACCCTCTGTTTGGTTCTGGAATTCACCCTTGCCCATTGAATGAGGAGTGAATACAAGGCAGGTTGATCTGTTATGTGGTTCACTATTGTTTGTATCAGCGACATTGAATGAGTGTATCTTGATGCGGCCATACCCCATCCTTGTTAGTTTCAACTATGGTCTCCTTTGCTTTCTATCCCGTTCTCTTTTCTCCCTTTTCCTCTTTGCAGTGTAGGTAGCTAGAACCGAAGGAGCCAATCTTCTCCAGAGATCATCTTCCCCTACATCTCCTAGGCTATGTGGCCATTCAATTCTAGTCGAGGACGGTTAGGCGTGCTCCCCGCTCGATCGATGATAGTTTTTGTACCAATAGTTTTTGGTGACTCTATTGGGGAACTCAATGAGTTTTCATGTTTAAGGAAATTAGAGTTTGGTGATACTCTGGTTTGCCCACATATTTTCAAATCACCTGGAAACTTCAACTATGCAGCATATCCAGATCATGAGATCAGTTACCTCTTTGTGCTAAAAATATTTTCATTTCTCGAAAGACCCAGGGTTTGATGAGCAGCCCTGACATTACTAGCAAATAAAGTATGCTTATCTGGAAACTTCAACCCGACGGTGTAATCCAAAGGTTTTGAGGGACCAATGCTTTAATGGCCCAATCAAGTTGCCCTAGATGGAATGACCATGGTCCCCTAAGCCTTCCCCATTTGCATGATATCCCTAAAATTATGCTAGAATTCCTACCAAGTTATGATGGCGTCAGTGGATGTGTGAAGGAGCATTTAGAAAATATGGCTTCTCTAGAACCCTTCATAATATCATACATGAATATGTGATGATTAGGTTGTTGGTCACTTCTCTACAAGGCAAAGCATGGCTCTGGTACAAAACCTTGTAGTCTAGGAGCATATTTGCATGGGTAGATTTGGCCAAAGCTCTCCTAGATGTGTTTTGTGAACTCGAGGACATCTTTCAGCTACTAACTCGGTTCAAATTTATCAATAGGAACTCTCTTGAAAGTGTGGTGGACTTCAATGTCTATTTCAATAGCAGTCAGAATAAGATTCTAAGTCTACTTCTTTTGTCCTCTACCAAAGCATATCTTTTCTACATCTGGGTATTTAGCCCTAATATGATGCTCCTCCTATGTCAATCCGAGGAAAAGATATTTCCTCAACTTTATGAAGAGGCCATCAGAGAAGAGCAAATGTTAGTAGGGGAATGGAAGTCATCACAACCTTGCACAAGTAATTTTTCTACAAAGCTTGTGCCAGATTAGGAAATAGGGACACTGCAGGAGAAGAAGCCACCCATAGGATTAGCACATCAGGCTAGTATCGAAACCTGTTCCCTGATAGGTCACCCCTCGAAAGGTGAAATAAGATGGTAAAATTAATTGCTATCTTAAATTTTGAGGGCCTGAGCACAAAAGAGTTGAGGTAATGCAAGATGAATTGCAAGATTATCACAATTCTGAGCCTATGTGGATAGTGCCCATACAAGTGGAGGCTCAAATTCAACGTAATTTATTCTGACCATTGTAGATTCAAAGGATGAATGAAACAAACACCCTATACTAAGGTGTGCCTAGCATGTCATATTTTTGTAGCAAGTAAATAAAGTTGTGTCTTATGCACGATCTTTTGTTGGTGTCATCATGTTTTTTGAGGTTTACAGGGAGTTTGCTCTAGTAGAAGGTTGCCACCTGGTTAGTCATTGGAAAGCATCAGGAAAAGGTTCCCCAATAATTTCTCTTGGAAATGTAACATTCCTCTTCTATCTCTAAGTTGTCCTCCTTGTTTTCATTTCTTCCATTTGTTATTGTGACTCCATAGCCCAATGGATGCATCCAGTAAATATCATCCTCTTATATCACCCTCATAAGATGCAACAAGAAGCCTTGGGACTCATAGGTGTAGGCACAAGGTGAAGCGAGTATGCTATAAATACCACCCCATGGGTAGATGCATATGAGACCAAAAAGTATAGACTACAAAACGTAGTGGAAACAAAATGGCCTCCTAGTTGATAATAGTCAATAAAAGAGGATCATTGATGGATTGCATAAAGAAGAAAACCAGTGATAAAAGTGTCAATAGCAATCTATCTGCTCTTGAAATGTTTTAGATCCTTGGAGGGCTACGTTTAAGAATATTTAATCTAAGAGAGTGCCTCATGGAAAAGGGTTTATGCCCTATAAATTTCACTTGATAAGCTTTGGGTTGTTTTTCCCCTTGTGTTTCCTCATTCCTCTACCTTCCACTTTCTTCTGCTTTTCCCTTCCCTTTGTTGTCTGTATTTCTTTAGGTTGGTGATAAATGTTTATTTGTCTCAACTGTTTCCTCATCTCTCCTTCCTCATTTTGTGTCTCTCTGTTTCCATTTCTCCTTTTTGCTTACTGTTTCCACAGCTTGTCTTCCTACTGCTCTTGTTTGTCATAGTTCTGCCTGTGTCTACCATCTCCATCCCGTTTCTCTTGCTCTCTTTTCCTTGTTCTTACTCTGCACATAATCCCTACATGTTTCCCTTTCCTCTTTGTTATTCTCTTCTTCTCTCCTATTTTTTTTTTTTTAGTTTTTATATCTCCTTCTCTCTCTGGGTTTCCTTTTTCACAAGATGAAAAACCCCTATAATTCACCAAGAGTGTGGGTGAAATTTTTTGTCTCTTCACCCACTCTTCCTATTTGAAGATGATGATGTCTTAGAGTCATCCAATTTTTGAAGTATTGATCTAAAAAGTGAATTTTTGAAACCAAGTGGACAAGCAACAGAACAAATCTTCAAGTCTAGGATCAGACGAAAGAATGGGTAGGGGCATGCTCAAAGGAAGACCCCAAACCTCTACCCTGACTATTGGAAAAATGAATGGGGTCCCAAATCCTTGGATGGAAGAATTATACTATAGCACAGTGATCATAAGTCCCAAGTTCCCGTCCCCAAAGTTTGACGAAACTTTGGGAAAGCGACATTAAAATTTCGAGCCCAATATTTCATCCTAATGAAGATTTAATGAGCAGAAGGTGGGAAAAGTGGTGCATGAAGCAATGTATCTTACCGTAGATGACGTCAAAAGGAAGTTCTTGGAGGAATCAAACTGTTTCATTAATAATCACAGCTGCCTTAGTACGAGTTGATAAAGAGTAATTGGAAGTACATAGAATATGTAGTGGTCAACCAGACTTTCTAGCTATTTGAAAGGGTAAAGTAGATGGAATTTATTGCTTAAATAGGACCAGCAGTAGTGATCAAGAGCCCAAATCTATGTGGATCTATCTAAATTCTTCCAAATAGCTAAAATTCTTCTAAAAAATGATACATCAATAGATTTTCTAACTGTTCCAGAGTGATTCTCCTCACTGAATGCCATGAATGCTTGAATTTGAATCTATTGTAAAATCTTTTATAAATAACAAAATGCTCGCCATTCTAAAAGGTGGATTTGTGGCCTTTACAATTCATATGTAATTCTTCTTTGTGTTGTAAATAATAGTGCATCATGATTTGGTCTCTCAATCTGTCTTCGCTTCTCTTTTTGCTTGTGTGTGGATGTTTATTTATGTGATGGCTATTTGAGCTTGTTCACTTAATTTTACTATCTGGATTTCATGGGTCTGGTTGGGCAGTTCTAGAATTTGCATTCACTCCTAGTGTTCGGGTTAATTTTTGCTAAATTTGGTTGGGTGGGAGCACTCTAATTCTACTACCTAGATTTCATGCACCCTCCCTCTAGTTCTAGAATTTGCCCTTGCCCATTGAACAAGGAGTGAAGATGAGGTGGGCTGATCTATTAGGTGGTCCAATACTATTTGTGTCAACAACATTGAACAAGTGTTTCTTGATGTGACCATACCTCATCCTTGTTAGTTCTAGCTATGACCTCCTTTGCTTTCTCTCTCGTTCCCTTTTCCCCCTTTTTCTCTTTATGGTATAGGTAGCTGGAACTGAAGGAGCTGACCTTCTCCAGAGATTGTCTTCCCATGCCTCTCTCGGGCTGGGTGGCCGTTCAATACTGGTCGAGGATGGTTGGGCATGCTCTCCACTCGATTGGTGATGGTTTTTGCACCAATAGTAACCTCAATATTTTGTTACTATTGCTACAATAATAATTATATTTACTTTAATCTTCTTGTTGCCAATGTCAAGGTCTACGTGACCTACAATATTTTGAATCCTTATTATGTCAAGGTCTATATTCAAGATCTAAATCCTCTGTCTCTTATGTCAAGGTCTGTATTCAAGACCTGAATCCTCTATCTCAAGGTCAATTTATCTATGACCTAAAACTTTAATATCTTACAACTTTAAATAATCTCTACTTGATGAAAGCTTACTTTCAGAATGATATATCGTTTCTTGATATATCCTTCTCATATTTTTCTTAATCTTGCACTTAGAATATGAAATTCTTCTCTATATGTTGTAGGAATCTTCTCACACTTTTGATGATCAATATTTGTTTCAACTCTTTCTAAATAATATCTTAGGTCATACATAAGAACTTGAACCTCTAATATCAATGTGATGTTGAATTTCCCTGATGCCTCAATCAAAGTCAAGATGACTTGATTGTTTTGAATTCTTCAACTTCCTTCTAAGTTGATAGAAATAAGTGTCAAGGAATATATATGTCCCTAAAATCCTTCTATCTCTGAAATCAATGTTAAGGGTTGGCTATGTCCCTAAATGATCAGTTATCTTAAATTTGATTCACCTTCCAATATAGATGAGTCCTAATCTTCACATGTTTTTCAACTGTGGAAATACTCTATAGCTGAGTCCTAGTCTTCATGGTTATTCTTTAATCATGAAAATACTCTATCCTTTCTACTCACTTGACCTTATAATAGAATCTGAGTCTCACTGCCTTTAAAGTGGACAAATTCTAAATCAATTTCATCAAACTAGAAAAAATCGATTTTTGTATGTGGCTAATAAACTCTATCGATTTAGACAGAGTCTGGTGGTAGCTCTAACACCATTGATAGATTTTTAAGCCTTAATACTACCATAAATCTTAGTTTAAATATCACCAAATGAAATATAATGTAGCCACAAAGCAATAAGATCAAGATGATGATATGAGTAGATTAATATGAGAAAATTAATATGTATATCAAGGCTAATAATATATAAAATAACATTCAATAATAAACAAAAATATGAATGTAAATAGCTTGAATCATACATGTACAAAGCATGTAGCACAACTTACAATATTAATTTCTCAAAATGTATGCAATCTTTATTACTTCACTTTCTCTTACAAATATGATACTTGGATACTTGGGTCTTAGATGTTGGATATATTGGATTCTTCTCTATGGAGTACTATATAATCATAGTAGAATGACTCTTTGGATACTTGAATATTCCTTTCCATATGCCAAGTCTCATGATTCTTGGCTTCTCTATATGATACTTGCATACTTGATGAACACATGACTCTATATTGTATGCACACCTAGACATGACTCTTGACCTTCACATTGTACACTCTAATCTATGACACTTGTGCACATATTTATATTACATATTTGAAATCTTACATATAATAAAATTGTGCACATAGACTCAACTTACATTTGCACACTCACTCACATGACACTTGTGCATTTCCTGCACATACACACTTACATAGAAAGGGAAAATAATACTCACACTCTAAACTATGACTCAACCCTAATCTAATATTTACATATGTACCATGAAGGTACCATGGGAGTACATTCGCATGTACTAAATAATGTAATATACTCCGAAACCTACACACTTTACAATATGATTAATAATAGCTACCAAATATTAAGCACTATTTTTTTATCATTGTATTTCACCAAGATATCGTAAAAGTACCATTTGAATCCATGGTCAAAACCCACCCACCATTTCATGTAAGATCTTGGTTTAGAACAAGGAGAGTTGGTAAAATATTGAGGCTTGATAGGATTTCATAAACATTATCATCTAGCCCCATATGCATGCATGACATACTTTCCATTTGAGATTGAGTTTTTATTGTTGCATCTAAAATAGAACCCATGGATTTTAATCCTACCATTAGTCCTTCTTCTCATTCATATTCCAAGATTTCTTCCTCACAACACCACCTTCCCTCATAAGCTCTTCTAGAAATTTCATAAGGAGGCACAAACACTACTTATGTAAATCTATATCTAGAATAAAACCATATATATGATGTTTTATTACCTCTTTCTAGTTATCAATATAAGGGGATTTTAGTTTCAATAAAGTTTATTATCCTCAATGTCTCCTCTATATAATTATTGTAATATCACAACTCCATTTTTTATAATAAATTATCATTGATAGAATTTCTCAATACCCTTATATTCATGTAGAGGTCAATAGAATCCCCCTTCATTGTTATCCATTACCACCAATGCGTCTATAAAATGGTTTTCAACTAGATAAGTCTTAGTTCTCATTTTATCTTCTAAAGAAGGAGAAATAATATCATTGAAGCATCATTCTCTTATGCATGCATCACCTTCATGACACCTCTAAATGCTTACATATAACTATCATAAAGAACACCTAAATATTTTTTTATGCAATTAAGTTACTATTTTCATGAATTATCTAGAGTGTCTAGCATAAATCCACATATGAAAGAAGAATGATACATCCCTATAGGGAAATTAAGGTCCATTACTCCAAAATCCAATTCAAAATACCTTGGATATTTGTGGTATGTTTAAAAATAGTTTCATCTTCTTTTGTTTCAAATATTTGGATAAATTTCAAAAAATGAATAATCGAAAAAGCTAGGGTAATTTTTTCCTAAAAAATAGCTCATATTTTAGGAGCTATATCTTTGCATAGAGTTGTTCGATTCGATGATTCTTAAGCCATTTGTGTGGAATGTGAAGATATTTGAAATGAGTGGTCATAAAAAATAATCCAAGCAATATTATGGGAAATATGACCAGGTGAAGACAATCGTTTGGAACAAGGGTAGAGTTAGGGCAAAAATTTTCAAAAAAATATCTCATATTTCAAGAGCTATATCTTTGTGAATGATTATCCGATGTAGATAATTCTCAGACCAATTTATGTACAATTTTAAGAGATTTAGAATGAGTGGTCATATTAAGGAATTTATGCAGTATTAAGGGAGAGACAACATTATGAAGTCAACCATCTAGAACAAGGGTAGTAAATATTTTCCAAGTCATGGAAAATAAAATTGCAGATATTTTTTAGCTAGGGTTTGGATTATGGAAGGAGTAATATAGGGCTAGGTAATTAGTGAGGTAGTACATTATATCTGGGCATAGAATTTTTAGCTAAGTTTCATTTATCTCTTCATTGTCTTAAAACTTTTGCATGCAAATTTTTATAGGTTTCTTTTTAAATAATATAATCACTATAGGGTATGCTAGTAGATTTTAGTAGATATCGAGTTATAGTTTTCTTCCCATGGATCGATTTATAGATAAATATTTATAATCCTCTAATAGTAGAGGAAATGGAGGATCCATAGAGTAGTGATCCTTGCTGCTCAAAGATAAGGAAATCATTGGTAAATTTAATGGGTCTTAACCAAGGGCTTTGACTCTAAGAAAATATATTGATAGGAGACAAAAGTCTCTAGGAGTGAGTCTATCTTTTCTTCTCAAAGGTTTATTCCTAGACATTTTTTGTTACATGAAGGAATAGATAAAATCTTGAATGGGGTACTTGGTTTATGGGAAGAACAAGACTCTTCCTTCTCCACTGATATGAAGGCTTTGCACTTGAAAATGTAAACCTATCCCTAGTACTAGTTTGGGTTAGGATGTACGGGTTGGTTGTTTAATTATGATAAATGGATACCTTTAAGGCAATAGGAAACACTCTAGAAGGATTCCTTGAGATTTTACAAATTGCAAAATATGGAGTCTTGGCTATTATGTCCAGATATTGGCCATGATTGATATCAATAAACCTTTACCAAAATTAATCATTCTTTAGTATGAGGTAAGTTGTGGATCCAAACAATGGATTATAAACCATATACTTCATATGTAGAAGATATTATGAGGTAGGGCACATTGATAGATCATGCCCTAACAAGAGTCCAATAAAAACATGTGTAGAAAATTGCAAGAGAAACTTACAAATGGATATGGATGAGGATGTTTTTTAACTTTCAAAAATAGGTCTTGATAACTTAAAGTAAGTAAACAATGAAGACCAGTATGGATATTAGAAGAAATACCAATTATTTTCAGGGTTTAGCCTATAAAGAGAAATAAAATCAAATCTTAGAGGACATGGTACAACAATATCAAAATATTAATAAGGAATCATCTACTCAATATGATCTTGATTTAGGGTTGAACATTCCTATTGAACCTAAGGAATGTACCTCATTAGATTAATACTCTCTTGAAGTACCATGAACCATTTAGGAGAAGAAAAGTGGTAGATAAAACATAGTGTTATATGTTAATACCTCTACCATTAACAAGAAAATACCATAAAATAAGCAAAAAAAGTCAAAAATCTTCCTTGGTAGATCCAAGAGAGGATAAATATATTGAAAAGGAAAGTTGTGAAAGAATATTGAGGAATATAATAATAAGATCTACTCCTATTATTAGCAAGGCAAAAGGAGAAAAATCTTCAAATGATCAAGTGAGGGCTAGGGAAGGAATACCAAACATAAAGAGAGGACCACAATCTAAGTTGGTTGAAATTCCCTTTATCAAACAACAAAATGATATTGGTAATTCGTAGGAGGACTAATAACTCCTAATGAGATATGATTACCATCTCATGGAATGTAATGGGTGCTAATTCCTCCTCAAAGGAGAGGTGTATTAGGGACATTTATTTAAGTAATAAGCTTGATATTATTTGTATCCAAGAAATTAAAATGACAAAGGAAGAAGTTTACAAAACTATGAAAGCACACTACACCAAAAAAGGTCTTTAACGATGGTTATTAACCACCCTTAAAGACCTTTAAGGGTGGTTTTCAAACCACCATCTTTGAGGGCATCATAAAAATTCCATGATATACAATGATGGTTAAACACCACCTCAAAAAACCACCCTCTTAGGTTCTAAGACAACGGTTCTTAACCACTATATTAGGACCCTAATACGATGATTTTACGTCATTGTCGTAGGGGTCTAAGATGGTGGTGGAGAACCATCATCTTAGGTCTCTAAGACGATGGTTTTTAGCCATCGTCTTAGGCCTCTAAGATGATAGTTTTTAGCCACCATATTAGACCCCTACGATAGCGACATGTAACCACCATCTTAGGGGTCTAAGACGATGGCTAAAAACCATCGTCTTAGACCTCTAGGAGAAAAAAAATAAAAACTTTGAAAGAATATTTTGAGAGTTGGTTTAATTTCACTACTAGAATAAAATGACCATGCTTTAAGTCCATAAGAGGTAGTACTAATCAAGAAGAAGGCCAAATCCATTCACTAGTAACTGGGTGAGTATATTCCATGTACATCTCTTAATTGTAAATGCAATTACTTGTTTTTATTGCCTTGCAATAAATCCTTATCTTATGGTCATTATTTTGGTGTCATTCACTTGAATTACTTTTGTGGCTAGTGTGTAGGTTGTATTTAGTTCATTTCAGTCAATTATACTAGAACATTAAAGGATGTCAAGCAACTAGAAGATCATAGTGCAGAGAAGACCCAGGGTGAAGTCTACTCAAGTGATAAGAGTTTATAGATGTCATTCAATTACCTATTAACGAGGCAAGTCCATACAAAGGAAGATAAAGCAAAAATATAAAAAGTGAGATTCTATAAAATAAAAGTTGAATATAAGTGTATTCAAAGGTTAAATATTCAACCTTCATATTCAATATACTATATTCAAAATGACATTTTCAAAAGAAGATATTGCTACAAGTAAGTTGAATTCGAGCATTGAACCTATGTCAAGCATAAATCATAAATCTAAAAATGTAATAGTCAATGCCAATGATAGCACCAAACATTAAAATCAAAATTGTATAATCACCTGCAATATGGTTAAAATCTGAAAGCATCAACTATATCTAGGGATTTGAAAACTATCCAATTTAAACCATATTTGAGAGAGACACAACAAAGTGATTATTGCTGGGAAGCAGATTGATTATGTGTTGGGAAGTAGATAATAACCCAATTCCATAGAAGTTGAAGTTGATGGTATTAAGAAGGAAACACAAAATTTAGATGCAATTTTACTTGTAGTCTATCATATTCATTAAAATTTTCATAACATCATCCTCAACAATTATCACAAGTATCCAAGAAATATTGCGGTTCAATTTCTACCAAAACAATATAAGAGGAACTACGTTTTGCGTATTAAATTAATAAGTTAAAATTGGCATCGGTACTCAAGCAGACCAAAAAGCAATTGTTAATAATTAATTGTATCTCAAACAGACATGTTTAATAAATTTTGTAACATACACACTGTTCTTACCGTAACAATCAGGCCAAAAAAGTATGACATAGAAGCAAAGGAGTCAACAACACAATGATTTTCATCAATGCTTTGGAGGTAAATCATTTTTCAATAGGGAAGGGAATATGACATATCCCTAAGCAAGTATAATATAATATTAAATACAAGAGAGAAGTTACGTTTCATCACACATCCATTCAAGCCAACGTGTCATTAGAGAACAAGAAATTTACACCAACTGAATAACATTGATTATCATGTATCTTGTATTTTTATCAAAATTTTCACACATGATATGCAATAGATGTTACTTAACAGACCTAATGAGTCCATTACATTCATCTCTACTCTTTTCAAGTTTCTCATTTGAAAGTTGAAGACACAAAGTTCCATCAATAGCTCCAGTACAAAGTTTTTCATTCAATAAAAAAAAGTCTGGATAAAAATTATATCTTACTTTGAATCTATTGAGGGTTTTAGATATTCCAAGAAAGGATCCTCTAATCCTTAGATTTCCAAAGAACCAAGAACTACTTGGTTGTATGTTTTAACAGAGGGGAAGGGGATGACACTTGGGACTCCCTATTGCTTTCATCACTAATCTGGGAGAAACAAGGCTTGAGGAGAGGAAGAGGATACCCTCTCAACAGTTTTTGACAATATGGCTAATTATTCATATCATTAGCAAAAATAATATCAGCAACAACCAAATGTTGAATCCAGTTTGAGTTGCAAGTTTTACTTTGCTTTGCAGGATTTTGTTTTGCTAGAGGATAAGCAAATATGTTCGGCTATAGTGCCCATTTCTCACCGTCTGTGTATCTAAAGGTTATATTTTTATCTGTAAACACAAGATGATGCAAATATTTGTTTGAACAAATGCTACCATTGGACCTATTTAGTGTTTCTAATGTACACAACTCGTTTCTTTGTAGAAACATTGTTTCTTACCGTATTCAAGATAAGAAGAACAAGTATTAAAGGGGAACGAGACTCCATATACCAATCCGGTTAGAAAGCAAGGGGGCAACTAATCTTGATGAAAAGCAAAAATTAATAATGTCCCAAAACAAACCATAAATCCATTTTCAGACCAAATAATATATTTACAGAATAAAAGATGTGTATTTACACCTGTAAGGAGGGGCGAAGTAAAGGTAAAGCTCTTCCTAACAAAGAAATTTGAAGCAGTTTGTCACTGGCTTCTAAAGAGTGTGGCACTAAGGGTATACATTTGAGATTTTAGATTAAGCTTGACCTTTCTTTGGTGAAACACGTCCATAGCTATAGCCACAATTTATGTCTAATGGAACTCTCAGCCATAGCCACAACGTATATCTAAAATACAACTAAAACAAAGTAAAAAATAGTTTAAGCATGTTTCTCTAATGGTTATATTTTTTTAAATATGTATGCAAATGTGTGCTTTTAACTCCCCAACCTACACAACTTCTTCCCTTCAGGTTGCTTTGTTGTTCTTTTGTGGTTCTTGTTTCTTCTTCTCGGTATCACAGATTTAGGATATATACCCAAGTAAATGTAATATATTTGCAAGAAAGAGAAGGGGAGGGGAGAGAAGGAAGGTTGAGATTATATGAATTATACAAAAATTAAGAAAGTAGTTCAATTTGCAAGGAATAATGTCTGAAGGTTTCCTCTGGAGAAGGGAAAAATAAAAAATAGAACACTTACTATATAAAATGATAATGTCCTTGGCAAGGCGATAGCTATCAGAATAAAGTCCTATGAGATAATATATAACCCTTATACTCAGCCAAAATTTGGATACAAATGACAAATTCAACAGATGACCAAAATAGTTAAACAATAGCCAAAATTTTTTTTAATAAGCTAAAAAAATTCTTGTGATTAGCCCCATTGATGTAATTCTTGTAAGTCGAAGTCAATATTTCTCAATGGTATGACAATGGATCTTTTGTTCATCTTTGGATATAAAAGATAAATTCAACAGATGACCAAAATAGTTAAACAATAGCCAAATTTTTGTTTTTAATAAGCTAAAAAAATTAAGTTTACATAGGTTTTTATGAGGGGTCCTGCTTCCCTCGTACCAAGTGGGGTTTGAACTTGGGTCTCCTAAATGAAAACCTAAAAACTTTACCACTACAGTAAGCTTGCAACTTAACAATAACTAAATTTTGGAATAAATACACTCAATGTAATATCTTGGTTGGTCTATGTTGGGAAGATTATTATTCACCTTACAGGTTTCACTAAAAGGTAAAGGTAAAGGTGGGTATTTTACATCCCAACCTACCCATCAAAACTAGTGGGCATACGAGATTATACTTTATCTTAGATATCTTGTTCAAATTTTGCACCTCAGATTCCAACCCTTTGACAAAGTTCATGTTAAATTGGGCTATCAAGCAATAACATCTATCACTATTCATATCTAATAATCTTCCTCATAGTTGCTTGCTTGTTTCATTATAAAATATATTCAATGACTAATATATGAAATGAGATTTGAATTTTAGAACATTCATACCAATACCATATTATTAATACTCTTTGTGAACTTTGTAGGGAAATTGTGGATAAATACAATTCAAAAATTAAGAATCTTGCTCTGAAGTTGTTGAATTTAATTGTTGAGACTCTACGCTTGAAGACTGACTATTTTGAGCATTCTTTTGGAAATACCTATCAAAATATGTGGATAAATTACTATCCACCATTTTTCAGGCCTGATCTTGTTCTAGGCCTCAACCCACATGCAGATGGATCTGGCATTACACTATTGCTACAGGACAATGAAGTTGAAGGATTGCACATCCAGAAGGACAACAAATGGGTGGTTGTCCAACCAATTCCTTATTCTCTAGTAGTCAACATTGGCAACTTGTTAGAGGTAAATCACCCTTCCATATTTATGCCATACAAACTCATATAGTTGTAAATACATCAAATAAAAGTTAAAGCATGTACATCAAATGAGCCACAGGGATAGGAGGAAAATTATATTCTAGGAAGGGAAAAAAAACTAACATCTGAGCCTTCGACTCTACATATTTTTGAAAATAAATAATTTTTGTGCTAATATTTATGGCCAAGCTCTTCTTAAAAATAAATTCAATCCATGCAAGCAAAGTGTACAAGTGTCTTTATAAAATTTTGCTATGAATCTTGCCTTCCAAAGGAAATCTATTATTCTTTTCCAGAAACAATGCATAATTTCAAGAAGCATACCCTATACATTATTCTTTTCCACAAACAATGCATAATTTCAAGATATGCCAGTTCCTTTCCACAAAGAGAGAGATGTAAGTTTTGTTGAGTTTAGATTTAACCACCAAGACCTAGTAACATATCAACCAAACCAAGGCTTTGGGTTTTAAGGTTCTTAATTTTCAAAAATACTAGAAGCACTTTTGCCATTGTTCTTGATTATATATGTAAATGGAAAATTCTTATTTCAAGTGCAATTCTTATTTACAGATATAGGTGAATGGACAACCTGAGCCCTCCATATAATGAGCAGATGTCTAAACATCCCTACCCATCCCAACCATCAGATATGAGGCGAGAGGGTATCCTAAGACTTCCATCAGATACATAAATATCCATCTATGCAAATCAAGTACTACTGCTAAGGACTAGGACTAAGAGTCAAACATGAAACATCAATTTCATAACTAACACACACTCAACACAATAAACCTTCATTTCAACACATTACAACATGCATGCATGATTAGACTTTTAATCTTATGCCCTAGCAACACTTGTATTCTCTCTCTTTTTTTTTACCAAATTACCTTCTTGTATCTGATTGGCCAACCTCATGCTCAGGATACCTACTCGCCTCACTCCTAGCTTGGCTGCCCATTAATTATCTACTAGCATTTTCTAAAAATAGAACAAAAAATATCTAACAAAATTTGTTGCTCTAGAGACACTGATATATTCTACCTTGTAATCATTGATGTCAGATGTTAATTCAATATAATTTTAATATTTTTTAATTATATTGATTAGATGTTAATTCAAAGCATCATACAATATTGCTACAACATGGCATAATTTATCTGTAAACAATGTCTGATATAGGCCAAGCAATGAAGGATCCCACAACATCCTTCATTATGGTCATCTCCTCATTCCTTCTATACAATATTATTTCCTCTTTATGGGTGATGTGCACATTGACTTTGCAATAACCTTCACCCAAATGTTGACCATGTACAAGATCTTTAGGGTCAATATTGATCATTGTGCCTTCGACCACTATGTTATCCTGATGGATCTGAGTCAAGTAGCATTCCCTTCTCTCAGTTTGAGTGATCGGTGTCATTTTTAGTCCCTACATGGAAAATCAACAACCTAGATAAATTCATTGCATAGTGTACAATACAAACTAAGTCAATTATTTTATATTTGAAATAATAGTCATACCATTGATGACTCTAGCCTAGAAGGTATTGAGTACCTTTGTACCTTGATCACCACCACCAATATTGTGTCCAATTGTAGGGGTAGCATGTAGTGATGTTGCCTATGGAATTATATGCAAGGGATCATTACAACTTTAGGGGTGCGACATGTAAACATTTCAAATATGAAATCATGAAAAAATTGACACACCTCTATCTATGAAAGCTATGTCAAAATATCTTCAATATTTTTCTCTTTCTCTGCTAGCTTCTCTTCCATCCATTTTTCCTTCTCTACAAGCTTCTCTTCCCATTGTTGCTCTTTATCTACTGTATGCTCTTGCATCTAGTGCAACTTCTGTATGTAACCCTCACCAACAAACAAACCAGTTGGTGATACTCCTTTGTCGACACCCCGAACCTGACCTAGTCTTTCGAGTCCTAAAACCTTGGTGAGGGCATCATCCTTAATATATTGATTTATAGAGCTCGTAGATGACATTGCATCATCCATTTTTTCTGGAAAAATCACATGCATAGTTTATTGGTAACATGTTAAAAAACAATCGATATAACAATGGTTTGAAGTTCAACACATTGCTATTTCCAAGGGAATGTCACTTATGATTGTCTCCGCAACTTCTGGTGAAACAGGAGCCCCATCCTTCTTTTTATGAGCTTCTATCCACACAGTTGCCCTTGGTAGTGGAGTTTTCGCATTTGGTTGGCTCTTCCTCTGCAAGATATATAGTTGGAGAGACATGGGGATAAGTCATACGACAAAACAATATAGCTATGTTTGTCACATATAATGGATGAGTATGATAGAATACCATTTCATGCTCCAATCAAGCATATCCTCTTCGACTGCAAGTGTGCATGATGGATTGGTGAGATCTATTTTGTTTGTTCCTTTGCCTCACCGCCTACAACACAATGAAGAAACCAATATATAAATTCATTAGGGAGAGCAAGGTTGGCAAAATTCACATGAACATAACAATGATATGAACTACCATAGCAAATTGGTTGGTACTTACCTTAAAGTCAACGTTGCTCCTACCATTCACAAAGGCTTCCCAATATTTTTGTGATACATGAGGTGGAGGATTAGCAATTCTATCTGCATCATTATCATACTTATCATAGTGTTTTTTCACAAGTCGATTCTTATGATCACACCATTGTGCATTCAAGGTCATGAAGACCCATTTCTTCATTGCATCTAAAACAATATATTTTTGCTGCATCAAACCAATATCTTATTTATTAGATGCAACATTTATATAAGTATTCAAAAATGGACACTATGAACTCCATTGGCTAGAAAGTTACCGTAATGAGTGTCCATAACTGATTTTTAAGTTCCATTGGGACTACTCTCTAGTTTGTATGGGTGATAGGGACAATCCCCCTCACAATCATCCTCAAGTAAGATTTAAAATTATCAAAAATTTCTTCTATGGGCTATCTGTTTAGATTGTAAATTATCTCCACCTTATATGTGTTGCTTGACTCTACTTCACATCTTGTTGGACCTCTCTTTCTATGAGATTCAGTGTTTGAAGTGTGTGATGACCTGGCATCAACACCTATAATATCGGCACCATCCAAACATCATTATGCCATATAGTATGACAACAACGAGTAACCAACATCACGAGCAAATTTCTTGTGTGGTCTATGTACCTTCTTCATTAGTCAAAGCATTGTCAGCCTCATTTCGAGTATTCTCACCATCGAATTCATTTATGTTATGGATCACCTCCTTATCTTCCTCGTTAATGAAATTATGTAGCTGGTATCCTCCACCAGTTTCTACAATACACCATAGTCGATGACAAAACCACGATCAATTCTAATATGCCTAGGTCAACCACTATTGAACAACACTATCAAATTGATAGTACTTACTAGTGTGCAAGGCCTCTATCACTGGCTCCTGATTTGTTGTGACAACCTCAACTGCCTATGGTGTCTTTCTTCATCTCTTTTTGTACATATTGCAAAACTATGGGAAATAATATATCAAGGTCACACATAACCTCTATAAAAGAAAAATAAAACAAAAGAAAACAACTTTGTACAATCTACTAGTAGTGCCATGGTGTCTAATATGCATGTTAGGATCCTCCATTCTAACATTATTAGTTAGTATTAGTTAGTATTATTAATCATTTAATTATTATATTATTAACTCATAAAGTGAACCATCACATCTCTTCATAACATGAACCATCACGTCTCTTCACCAAGGTAGCTTTAGGGTAGATATATATATTAGGTTGGCCATTCACACAAATCATCCAAGAAGAAGAATATATATTTGTTTAAACCCATTGGAGGGATTTTCCAAACCAATGCAAAAGGTGATTCGTATCTAAAAGTGATTCTATTTATTTATTTCTCCTTTGTTAAATTATTGCACTAGGAACCCTTGGTTCCTACAATCTGGTATCAGATCATTATGGATCCAACCATGTGGGACCAAAATTTTCAGGAAGAAGTTCAAAAATTGAAGGTAAAATTTCGGGAATTGGGGAAACCACACTGGCAACATTTAGAAAATATTTTGTGTGCAACATTTTGAAAATATTATAGAAAATATTTTTAGTGTGCAACATTTCAAAAATATTATAGAAAATACTATTAGTAAGTGCATTGAAAATTTTATGGAAGCATAGGAAAATGAAGAAATTGCACGTGAGGAAGATGAGGAAGATAAGGAAGATGAGGAAGCTAAGGAATATGAGAAATATAATGAAGATGTGGAAAATGAGGATAATGAGCAAGCAATACCCAAAGCACCTGATCACAACAATGAAGGCAATACGGTTGATATGCCAGAAGTGATCGATGCATCAGGAAAGGATGAGGTAGACATTCCCAAAGTGACTCATTATGGCCAAACATGCACTCTACAAGAACTACACTCAATTTCCTCTCCAATAGTGAGTTATCACCACAGGGTCAAACCTATTAAAAAATAAGGCAAAAAGGTGACTGCACACTCCTCCATTGCCTCTCCTAGGGAACAACATGAGAATGTAGAAGTTTACCACCTCTTTTTATGCATCATTCTAAGGTGTTTGAAGAACCCCAAGGATTGCCCTTCCCTCATCATCACACATTTACTAATATTTTTGGCAATCCCCCGTTAACGCTTCATCCTTCTCGATATCCCTACCTATGGAAGGATGACATTAAAAGAGTCCAAGAACTTACGCAAATCCTTCTTGGAAAACAAAGGACAAAGCTCCTCACTTTGAGCTTTGAGGACAAAGCTCTTTTTAAGGAAGGTGGCATGTTAGGATCCTCCATCCTAACATTATTAGTTAGTATTAGTTAGTATTATTAATCATTTAATTATTATATTATTAACTCATAAAGTGAACCATCACATCTCTTCATAATGTGAACCATCACGTCTCTTCATAACGTGAACCATCACATCTCTTCACCAACGTAGCTTTAGGGTAGATATATATATTAGGTTGGCCATTCACACAAATCATCCAAGAAGAAGAATATATATTTGTTTAAACCCATTGAAGGGATTTCCCAAACCAATGCAAAATGTGATTCGTATCTAAAAGTGATTATATTTATTTATTTCTTCTTTATTAAATTATTATTCTAGAAACCCTTGTTTCCTACCAATGCACTTGGTACATTCCTTACTCAACTTAAGCATCTTGTTGCCTACCAAGTGATATATTCAATGATATATTCTGAAGGTATCCTACATAGGACAAAGAACTCCATGCCATATCCCAAGCATGTTGTGAAGGCACTACTCATAGGACAAAGAACTCCTTTGTTAGTGAAAGCAAAGTCTAAAATGAATGTCATCAAAAGAAGGCACTACTCATAGGACAAATAAAACCATGCCATGTCCCAGACACTACTCATAGGACAAAGAAAACCATGCCATGTCCCAGACACTACTCATAGGACAAATAAAACCATGCCACGTCCCAGACACTACTCCTAATGAAACAAAAAATTAACTACCATATACATGAAACTTGTACTTGAATATGATTATACTAGTTGAGGATGATTATACGATTATACCGATTGAATACGATTATACAAAAATTCTTATTTCAAGTGCAAAATTAGTTATGATTATATGTAAATGGAAAATTCTTATTTCAAGTGCAATTATTATTTATAGATATAGGTGAATGGACAACCAGAACCCTCCATATAATGGGCAAATGTCTAAACATCCCTACCTGCCCCAACCATTCGAGATGAGGTGAGAGGGTATCCTGAAACTTCCATTAGATACATAAATATCCATCTATGCAAATCAAGTACTACTACTAAGGACTAGGACTAAGAGTCAAACATGAAACATAAATTCATAACTAACACACACTCAACACAATAAACCTTTATTTCAACACATTACAACATGCATGCATGATTAGACTTTTAATCCTATGACCTAGCAGCACATGTATTCTATTTTTTTTTACTAGATTACCTTCTTGTATCTGAATGGCCAACCTCATGCTCAGGATACCTACTCGTATCACTCCTAGATTGGTTGCCCATTAATTATCTACTAGCATTTTCTAAAAATAGAACATAAACAATTGGAACTCAACATCATTATCTCGCAGTTCTTGTCCACTCTTTGAGCAATTGTCATTGAACAATTTGTATGTGTCATTGACCATTCCAACAATGTCATATTGAACATCTTCGATAATTGGACCCTCATCAGTGACAGAGCATGTTTTCGATGCATATTTTTCATTCCAATGAGTTTTGCAAAAAAAACTCATATGCATAACCTAGTACATGTTTGTTCTGAAACCAATTCTTTTCTTTCAACTGACTCTTCTAAGACAAAAAGTAGAAGTTGTTGCAAAACAAAAGGAAAAACCCTTAGCTAAACAAAAACTAGAAGAGTCAGTTGAAAGAAAAAAACTGGTTTAAGAACAAAAGAAAGAGCCATGGTTAAATTTATCTCCACATGTCCCAATAGAGTTGTTATCCCCCTGTCTAGCAGATGAGATTAATTATTATGAGAACAAAAAGTAGCAGTCTTATTCTAGATTTTATTTTCCCTTCTTTTTATTTTGGTGGTCAACTACAATAACAGAGTAAACATTTGTTTTTCTGATTTTAGAGAAGGGGAAACAAGAAAACATGAGAAAATATCAACTTTTTTGCTTTCTTGAGCTCAATAAATATGCACAAACTGGATCTATAAGTGGGAAGGCAATAGATCTGCAACTCTCAGAAAATTTTCTCAGCAAATAAATCTACATCCCTGGATTCAAAATAATTTACATTGAAATGTCTATTTTGCTTTTCAATATTTCAAAGACTACCGTCTTTATAATTTGATATCTTTCTAATTTTTCGGCATTATTGAAACAAGGATTAATATTTTTCCAATCCCCTTTAGTATTTTTAGTTTATTACAAGTAATTTTATCATTCATAGACTACAACTGGAAAAAAATATTATTTATTATTGTCGATATCTTTATTTGTTTCAGTCAGGAATATTTGATGTGTGCATACCATATTTAACTCATATTATAACTAGCAAAACAATATCAGGATGTCGTTCTAATAAATCTTATTGATTTTTTGATATCATGAATATGATAAACTAGGCAGGAGATACTCGGCAAGGATGGGTGATTGCACATTGGAGATATAGGACTCTAGCTTATCGGTTGAGATAATACGATTTGATTAATGAAGTGTTTATGTTGTTTTCCTGGTTAAGAAAGTTTTTTTGTTGGACTCATTGTATTAGAATGTGGATTTTTACAAAGTTCCACTTTAAGTGTACAATTACTATATTATGACACCCCATTGATTTATCCATGTACTTAAGTAAACAAAACTACATTAGAAAATGACTGCAGTGCACCCGATTCTCTCTCTTAACATATTTTTTTTCCTTTTTAGTGTATGAATTTACTTGGCATGTACATTATGTAGTTTTTCATCTTGTTTGTGAACCTATCCCTTGATTGATCATGTGAAAGGCTTCATTACACTCAACATTGTTGCTTGGGTTATATCTATAATTTATCATTAGCGGTTGCACATGATATTCTCCATTCTACTATTTCTTTTATGCAGGGTTTTCATGCCATGTATTTTTCCCCTAATATTCCATACACCTTTCTTGATTACTATTCCACGGAGTTTTAAATTTTCTTTCTTCTGTTAAATGTTCAAGTCTCTTATTTTTATATATAAAGTACCTTCTTTCCAAAAGTTCCTTTGTTGAACTTGAATTGTGATGTTAAATATGTGCCTTACCTCTACATTCTAAATTATCAATTTTAGCCATTGTTCCAATTGTGTTTCTCTTCAGGTTGTACTTATCCCCATCAACTCTTTATCTTTTTAATGTTTGCATTTTGATACCTTGAATCAGAAAAAAAAAATGAAATTTTACCATCAATTTTTTTGAATGGGCAAAAAGGGCCCAAGCCAATTGGTATGACTTATGCTTCATTTTTGTCTATCTAATCATTTATACCTCTCTATGTGAATTACTATACAAATCACTTCTATAATCTAATAATTTTCTTTAACTACCTTTTTGATGACATATGTAGACTGATTTGTTTTTTTTGGTTGGGACTATGCTAGTGGATATTTCCCAATTTTATGTTTTACAGATTTTCTATCACCACCAACTATGTTGTACGTCTTTGACAGCCTCATTACCTCTGATATGTGAAATTTTTGTTCCACTTCTCCGTGAGTTTTGGATGTTGACTAAACTCCTTCACTTAAAAAACATCTCTTGACAAAGTGTGGGTAATCCAGAATCAAACTCTCAAATTTTAGTACTGGTCCACCAAAAAACATTTGAGACCATAAAGGGTTAAAAAGAAGCTCAATCCTTCTTATAGACTTCATTTGGATGAGGAATTCACATATCTTACAGGTTTTAACTGTCAGGAAGGACAACAAATGGGTACTTATCTAAAACGGCAAGGTAGTAGTCTATCACTCCTATTGACACTGTTTTGCATTCAGGACATTTGGTAATCTCTCAAGCATACCATTGGGACGGAGGAGGAGGGAGAGTTCCCACATGCACTGCAACAAGGGCTATTTGTGTAGAAATGAAATACAACACACTTGAATATAATTCTATTACCACTTATATGAACAAACATACACAATGGGAATAACTTACGAAAACAAATGGTTACCCTGCACATTACATGTATCTTGCACATAAACTATTTGCAATACAACTTACTTCGATGAATAATCTACCAAAAATTAATTCTAGCCAACAATACAGTTTGATCGATGATAGTAAGCACTCCTACATCTCTCACATAGATGTGTACTTATAGATATAATGGGATAAATATGTAGTTGGCAATTACCTAACCACCTTTGAATTACCTGTTTACATAAAACATTAAAAATAACCCATTATATTACATTTTGACAAACACTATGCCATATACACATTATTACAAACATTTCTTGTGCACACATTTGTGCATATAAATTCATATGCTCAAACATACATTTATGTAAACGTTTCAATTTGTCTGCTTATAATTGACACAATGTTCAGGTTGTTGAAGCTTTAGAGCTTGTTAGCTCAAAAGTTGACCCACAAGTTGTAGGTATTACAGTTCTTGGCCTTGGCCATTACCTTGCTTGATAAGGATTCAGTGCCTTGTCTGACCAGTTCCATGAAGCCTTTATTCACAACCCTATGAATTAACATGAAATATAGTTGCCTCGAAAAGGCCTAGGCAACTTAGTCAACTCTTCATGAAGGAAGAAAAAAAATTGCTTGCAACCTACCTTTGTGTTTTAGGTCCACATAATTTATCATGTTTCAACACAACTCATAACACTAGCATGATGCACACTTCATTGTGTTACAGTACCATACTACATCAACTTATGCTACTAGGCATTAAACTCCATCAACTTATGCTACTAGGCATTGAATTATAACTGAACATAACAAGGCATTTATACACATGCATGGCTAAATGATTAGAAAGTTTGAACATCAAAATTAAAAATAGAAAGACAATTAAAAATTAAGAAACGCAGTTCTATAAAAACAGAAAGGAATTTTTATTTTTTTATTTTTTTGAAAAATACTTCTTATATACATCCACCATAGGGATTGAACCCGGGTCACATCACCGATAATGCAAGTGGCGTCCTTGCCGGTAGACCACATCGTTCAGGTCACATCACCAGAAAGGAATTTTAAGACAATTAAAAATAAAAAAAAATAGTTCTAAAGAATAGAAAAACAATTAAAAAAAAATGTTCGAGTGGAAACAACAACGGTCAGAGCTTTGGCTTCTCTGTGGGAGGTCCAAGGTTCAAACAACGACATGTGTGTGCCAATTTCATGTGGTTTTCAATCTTTGGTTCTCGTGTACATCATGGAGAATCACTAGTTCCCTTGCACATCATGGAGAATCACTAGTTCTGGCATGATGGTGTGTTTTGTGAATGTTAATTAAAAGTAAAACTAGAAAGACAATTAAAAAATAAAAAAAAAGCAATTTTATAAATAAGTATATCCATGAATAATATGTATTTTATATTAAGAGTTGTTTAACATATAGATGTCATGTTGAAAGTAAAGTATTAGAAAATTAAGGTTTAATATTTTTAAAATGTGTATATATATTTTTATTATATTAGAGGAATCAATAACTCGTTACAATTTTCTTTGCCTTTTTGTGGGTTCAATCTTGCTCCTTGATACCACTATAACTTCTAGTTGCATCGGATAAACTTTTTAACGTAATTGGTGGCACTGGCGCTACACGCCCTCCAGTACTAGGAGACGCGAGGGATTGGAACTATGGTCTTCGTGCTCCCATGACAGTATTTTGACCATTGGACCAGACCCTCAAACCTCTAAAAATATGTATATTATGGAGCACAATAAAATATTTTTCAATGATACTATTATCAATTTGAACAATATATAATTATATTTAATGTCTTATTGAATTGGCTCCGAAAAATTTATATTTAATTTGTTATTATTTCATATAGTTTATTATTTTTTACAAAAATATATAATAATTTTTATTATATCCACTCTTTCCACAACTTTTACTTTTTTTTATTTTTATTTATTTATATATATATATATATATATATATATATATATATATATATAATGAACCATTATAAATCCTAGCGTGTTCAACAAAGATAGTGAACGAGACCTCAACCATCCAAGAAATCAACCCGGGCAGGCCAGGTAAGCACTCAGTCTCACATCTATTAATTTTTTATTAAACCTTGTTCAACTATTGGTTTTTCTACCTATGAAGTTTTATGATTAAAAACCTTAAGTCAAAACTAAAACTAAGTTACTAATAAAAAAATTTACGACTAAGTTTCTAATAAATATTTTTGAGTTATTGTATTTGAAATAAAAATTAGTTTTTTTTTATTATATTAGGAGGAATCAGTAACACTACAATTTTTTACGCCTCTTCGTGGGTTCGAATCTTGTTCCTTACATCGAGTAAACCTTTTACGTAGGCTGTTACGCTGACGCGACATGCCCACCAGTACTACAAGGCCCTAGGGATTGGAACCTTGGTCTCCGTTCTCTTACAAAAGCGTTTTGAATGTTGAACCAAGCCCTCGGACCCTAATAAATATTAGTTTATTAAAAAAATACATTGTTTACATTGTTTTCTTAATTGATTATGTTAGATTGAAATAAGTCTCACTCGTATTATATCATGATTTTTGTTATTATATTATTTTAACATCTTATCAATTATATATATATATATAGAGTTTGACAAAGATTTGGGCTTTGCTTTCCTTGTTGAAAGTCAATGTGTTTAATTAATTGAGCTATCATCATTTATTTACATTATTATCACATTATTTTTATTAGTCATATAGGTATATAGGTATTATGATGTTACATTATAGATGTATTTTTAAAGTATTTTAACAAATCATATAGTTAAATTATAACAAATAATTATACATATATTATGTGGAAAGATTTAAACATTGATTTTCATATTTAAAACTCAAATATTTTTAACCATTTAAACACATTTGATGATTTTCAAATAATATAAAAAATTATAACTAACAATTAATTATATATAGGATGACAATATTTCAACTTACATGAAAAATCCAAATAATTTTAATCATTTAAACTCATTTGATGATTGCGTGCATTAATAGTAAAATCTTACCTAAATTTTTATGTTAAAAGTTTATATACTTTTAACCATTTAAACTCATTTGATGACTATATATTAATATTATTAATAATAAAACCTTCGTAAAGGTTGATAGACAGTTGTCCTAGTGGCTAAGATGATGGTTGTTTCTTAAGTAATCTTGTGTTCAAACCCCTTGAGAATGATTGTTGATGTAATTTGTAAACTTTCTCCTAAAAAACAGGTACCGGTAAGAATCCTTTTAGCAATTGAGAGTGTTTCCCGTAGTCTCATGTGAAGGAGTCTTTGGTGAAGTGATGAATTAGAGACACTTAAATGAAGAAGACAAAAGTCCTCTAGCATTATAGACAATGTCTTTCTCTTTTATAAAAAAAAAAAATGTTTAACATTTAACATTGTTTTTTATAATTTTAAGTTTTTATATGTATATAATATCACAAATAAGTTTTAGGGGGACAGTGTAACGGTACGGGTTTTGACACTTCTTTGAAAGGTTTAAGGTTCAAACCGTGTGTGTGGGGGTGAGTGTGTGGTGGGGGTATGTTAAATTCCTTAGTGATAAGCATAGCTCTCGGCCTTAAAAATGATCAAGGTTGAAAAGAGCCTACTCAACATCAAAGTTGAAAAAAGCCTACTCAACCTTATACGTTGGTTTGATGGTAAAAGTTTTCACACAATCCAAATAAAATAAAAAAATATCACAATTATAAATTTTAATTTTTCATCACTCATTAAATTCTCATTGAGACTTAAAGCTAACTCTATAAGCATCGATGTTTCTAACGTTAACAACAATTCATTTGCTTTTCATATATGCCATTTAGCTACGCAATTAATTATCACCGATAACTTAAAAAAAAAAAATTATCATCGATCTTATGGGTGTCTAAATGTGATTTGATGGAAAGGACATAAGAGTGTGATTGTTTTTAAGGGTTGATAAAACACTTACTTTCTTAAGCGAAGGTATCAAGTGGCCTTCGATTGTAGCGAGACTTTTCATTTAATGTGGGTAAAATATTTTATTTTTCTTTTAATAAAGTTGTTGGGCGAACTATTGAAATTAAGTTATCACATACATGTTGTGTATGTGAAAGTTGTAATGAACAATTATTCCATGAGGCTAGCCTTGGATAGCCTTGGAGTAGCTGGCTGCTGACCAACCATTTATTTAAAATTTATATTAAAATAATTATGGTTATCGGTTAAAAGTGTAAAATTTAATTTATTAAATTTTTTAATTTTAAAATTTTTATATATTTTTTGGAATTTTTTGGAATGGATGATAATAGAACATATAGTTTCGAGGGATCTTTTCACATTATATTTTAGAAACGATGTGATAATTGAGCAGGTTTTAATCGCAAATTTTATGGGGCTCAAAACCTAGACGGTCAGATTCGTCATGAAAAGCGGTGTACAATATGAGAGTCTTAGAAAGGAATTAGACTGGATTGTTGTTGGAGATTTTAATGTTAAATTATCATCTAGATATTAGGAAGGGTGAACCCCAATTTTGGGTCTAGGGGATCGACTTTTGATTGCTCAAGTCCATGCATTACACTTGGTGGATATTAAATGTCCTAGAAAACTATACTTGGACTATTAAGAGGAGGGAGCCACATAGCTGGGAGGTGAAGTTAGACCATTTTTTGGTTTCAGAGGAGGCGTTTGTGAAATGGAATCTAATATTTTAGATTTTGGAAGGTTCAATTTCAGATCACTTCCCCATTCTGTTGGAAGGGGGGATCAAGACAGGGCAACATCACAAACCATTCAGATTTGAAAACTTTTGGTTACAAAAAGAGGAACTTTGAAAGAAAATTCCATAGTTGTGGGAAGATGGATGCTCGACATATGGGATAAAAATACTTAGATTCCATAGACAACTTCATTATTTCAAGGATCAACTAAAACAATGGATGCGAGTTATCAAGATAAAATTTTAGGTCCAAAGAGCTCCATTAGTGGCTAGATGGGATGAGGTTCAAAAACACTTCAAGGAAGGAACAATTACAGAGCAACTCAAAGAAGAGGATGATGCATTGCGTAAAGCGGTTGAGGACATTGACAACCAAGAGGAGATCTATTGGAAATAGAGAGCAAGAACCACTTGATTATTAGGTGATAAATCACCAAAATATTTCATCATGTTGCTTGTGCTAGGAGATATATAAACAATATGGAAGCTCTTCAGGATGAGAACGGGCACTTCTTTGATACAATCCTAGGTATGCATTTCCATTCAATGGATTATTTTGCTAAATTATTTAAGGAAAGTATGGTGCAAGATGAAGAGGCTAAAAAAGTTCTTGTTGTCATATCATCTATTATCTTTGAAGATGAAAATTGAGTCCTACTTAAACCCATTTATAGAGAGGAATTGAAGAAAGTTGTCTTTGGAATGAGTACTGGAAAATCACCAGGTCCAGATGGCTTTCCAATTGAGTTTTTTAGACCTTCTGACACAACTTAGATGACTTTCCAATTGAGTTTTTTCAGACCTTCTGGGACAAATTGGAGGAGGATGTAATGGTTGTTATAGAGGAGTCCAAAGGTAGTAAAAGAATGCTTAAAGAATTAAATCATACATTCATTGCCTTAATTCCAAAATGGGAGGAAGGGGTGCATATTTTATATTATAGAACTATTGCGTTATGCAATATCATATATAAAATAATCACGAAGGTAATGGGTGAGCCGCTATGCTAAAACCTCTCCTTCTTCATTATCTCCTCGGAGCAAGGGGGTTTTGTAGAGGGTAGATAAATCTTGGATGGTGTGGTTCTAGCTAAGGAGGCAATCCACTCAATGCAAAAATATAACAATAGGGGAATGTTCATAAAATTGGATATGCCAAAGGCTTATGATAGGGTGAGTGGAGTTTCTTGTCAATAATGATGGCATCCTTCAGTTTCTTTCAGGATTGGATAGAATGGATCATGAGTTGTGTTTCTACTATGATATACTCAATGTTAATCAAAGGCATTCTCTTGCAACCATTTGGAGCTACTCGAGGTCTTCATCAAGGAGATCCTTGTTCCCCTTATCTTTTTCTCAGATTAGATGAAGGCTTGGGTAGACTCACCTTGAGGAGAATACAACAAAGTTTGTTAATAGGTATCAAGGTGGGTGAGGAGTTTTGACTCACCTACAATTTTTGGATGACATATGATTGGTGGGAGTGGCCAACTTCAGGGAAGCAAAAATGATTAGAGATACTCTTAATGTTTACCTTAGGGCCACAAACCAAGTCATCAATGATAAAAAATCTAAAGTAATTTTTTTTCAATCTTGATCAAAGGCTTCAGGAAATTTTTTTAGAGGTCTTGGGATTCATGAGGACTTCTCTCCCAGTGGTATATTTGGGGGTTCCTTTGCATTTTAAAAAACTAAAAATAAATATCTAGAGGAATATTTTGGATTGTATCAAAGAAATAATTAATCATTGGTCTCACAAATGGTTAAGCTTTGGGGGTAGATTAAATTTTTTGTAGTCAGTCATTCAAGCCATGCCAATTTATAAATTTTCTATCCTTGTTGTCCCACATACCATATGGAAAGATTTAGACAAGATGACTAGAAATTTTTTATGGGGAGAAGTAAAAGGAGAGAGGAAATGAGTCTTAGTAGGTTGGGAAAAAGTAAGACAACCCAAGTTAAAGAGAGATTTGGGACTAAGGAGATCAAATTTAAATAATAAAGCTTTGGCAGGAAAGCTATACTAGAGGTGGATCTCCCAACTAGCTTCTTTATTCAGTAGAGTTATAACTAGTAAATATTTGGGACAGGTGAACCCAAATGAAATGAGTCATTTCCCTTTGGATGGTAATGGGTCCTTAGTGTGGTAGGCTCTAAATTTAGGATCTTAGGTAGTGAAAGATGGATTATTTTGGAAAGTGGGGAGAGGGGAGAAGGCACAATTTTGGATAGATTCATGGGATCAATACCCACCTATCATTGTTGAATTCCTAGAACCACAACTAGTAAAAATAGCCATGGAAAGTAAGGGTTGGATCCAAATTAAAAGTTATTACAACACTAGTCAACTGAAGGATTATAAGTTTAAGAAGTTTAAGAAGTTGGATGAGTGACCAATTCCAATCCCTCAAGAATTGACACGCATCATGATTAAAATATTGGCAAAAAAAATCTCACAAGTATAGATGAGGATGAATTAGCTTGGGGCTATGAGACCCTTGGAGTCTCCAAAGTGAAGTATGGATATGATAAGATCCTTCTAGAACCTCATCCTCATGCATATTAGGTTGAGGATTGGAGAAATATTTGGTAGTCCAAGAGTTGGTCAAAAGTAAACTTCTTTGTCTGATAGTTCATGCACAATGAAATTCTTACTTTTGATAATTTGAGACGTAGGGGAATCACTGGTCCATCTCAATGTGTTTTATGCTACAAGAGCAAGGAAACATTTTACCACTTGATGTTTGAGTGCCCATTCACATGTTAGATTTGGGAGTGATGGTTTTTATCTTATAAAATTCAAGCCAATGGTGATTTGAATAGGATTAATATTTGGGAAAGATGGAAGAGGGGTAGATTTAAATCTAAATCTCTTTATATTAGTTGGAAGCATGTATTAAACTCCGTTTGGTGGCAAGTGTGGTTGGAGAGAAATATAATTTTTTTTAGAGAAACCTTTTCATCTTAAGATGGCATTTGGTAGGTCATTTGGAGTAAAGTCACAAAAACTATAGTAGTGTATGCTAAAGAGGAAACTCAGGCTGATATATGGATGATGGAGAAGGAAGCCAAAGTCCAAGAGAGATAGGACAAAGCCAGCTGGAATCCACCCCCATAAAGTTAGATTAAAATTAATTTTGATGAAGCTACAAAAGGAAATTTAGGTAGAGCTAGAATTTGAATGGTTTGCAGGAAATTTAGCTCTATTATAAACTAGAAGGCCTGGGAAGGGCCACGAACAATAAAGTGGAAGCCTTAGCTATCAAATCTACTTCTATCTGGGTAGTAAGACAAGGTTACAGGAGGATAATCCTAGAATCAGATTCTCAAATATTAGTAGGAGCTCTGGATTGCATGAGGAACTTTACTTTGAAGACATGGAGGTTGAGGATTCTTGTCACCCAAATTAAGAATTGTGGAGGGAATTAGATGATGTGAGTCCATTTTATATGAGTAGAGATCTAAATAAAGTGGCAAACTTCTTGGTTAAGATGGGTATTAAGAAGGAGGTAGGGGTTCAAGGCACAATGACACGACTATTAAGAATCATAGGATTAGGTAGGTTGGTGAGCAAATCCATTGTTTAGCTAATTTGGACAACCATTGTAGAAATATGGTTTAGGAGATTTGGATCCAGTGTAGATTTTCTTTTACTATTGTAAACAAGGTGTTCTCATCGGCTAAGGTTGGGAGGAGTCTCATCATAACTTGTAAATGATATTTGTTTTAATATAAGTTTTTCAAATTCTTTTTCATAAAAAAAAAAAATTATGTATATTTACTGTAATGGATACTGAAGTGGTATGTTTTTGGGTTTTTATTCATAGATCTAAGTTCAAACCTTAATACGAGGGGACCGAGACCTCTTGTAAAAGCTTAGGTTTTTAACTCAAAATTTATTCAATTAGGAATACCATAGTGGCATATCTTTAGGTTTTAATTCAGAGACCCAAGTTCAAACCTGGGTACGAGGGGGTCGAAACCCCTTGTAAAAACCCGTGTTTTTAACTCAAAATTTAGCCAATGGGGCTATGGTTCAATGGTTGAGACATATGGATGACATAACTCACACCAAGGTTCAAATCTTGACAACACCAAATAAGTTATATAGCTTGATGTGATTAAGCTGATGTAAAAGGAAAAATAAACCCTTACATAGCCCTATTTAAAATCAAGAGATGTATTTATTTAAATAATTATCTTTATCATATTAAATGGTTTAAGTTTAATTTATTAAAATTTTCAATTTTCATGTTCGAATCTTGCCAAATAAAATAATTAATTGTTAAGTTATTGTATTATACCACTACATAATCATTATATAATATGAGTAAGATCACTTCAATCTCATATAATTTATAAAAAAATTGAAAATTAAAAATAACTTTGAAGTAGGATCGAGAAGGTCCACTAACTATATATATATTTTTTTGATATATAGAAGCAAAACTAACTATAATTTTTTAATTAAAAGGTAAGTAGATGTGTGCAATCAACTCCAATAAATAAAAAATAAATAATAAGCTTAGAATTAAATATTTAAAATAATTATAATTTTTAATTTTTTAATTTATAATAATAATAGTTTATAATTAAGAAGTTAAAAAAAAAAATAACTAAGGAAAAGTCTAACTATTACTTTTTAATTAAAAAGGTAATCAACTCTAATATATAGAAAATAAATAATTACCTTCAATACTTCTTAATTATTTTGAATATTTTGAATAAATAATACGTTTTAATAAGCATTGACAAACCTCTAGTTTCAGTTCTAGTTTTAATCAACTTCTTTTTTATTTTCCAGAGCTATCAATCAATTACAACCAAATAAATTTATCAACACATTCATTTTTCATAGAAACCAGAATATTGCAAGATACATTGCCGGATAAAATATTGAAAAGTCTTCTTTTTCAATCAATCACAAGACATAATAAAACACTAATGACATTTTTAAAGCAAGCACATCAATATTTAAAACAAACACGTCAATCTACCAGGCTTTTATCTTTCCAACAAGAGAGTATGCTACAAAGGTACCTAGGTTACGTTCGCCGATTCAAGATAGCTTCTTCCAATCACCGCTCTGGTCTCTCGGATGAATTTCCTTTCCTCAATCATCTAACTAACCCCATACAACCTCTCTTTTTTCTTTTTAATTTCCTCCAAGAAAATACAATCATGTTTCCACTACTCAGTTTTATCAGTCCGCTCTGTGCATGTAAAACACTTCAGCTCGACACTACACAAACCCACTCGGTTGCAATAAAGAACCATCATCCTAACAAGACACCTAACTCAAACAAACACCCTTGACTTCCATATTCCAAAGTTATCTCCTATTAATGCAATGAACTTTAAAGTAACTAAGTACAAAGCACAATCATTTCATTTGGCTTAATTATACTTAATTTCTCTTTCCTTACTACTTCACTGCAATAATACTACCAAACACAATTGATTCTTCATATGTTATTTCTTTTTTAAGGAAAACAATAAAAGCAATCAACATCAACACCCATACAATGATGATTTTATTCCTATCAATATTTCAATATAAAGCAAACTATTATGCAACACACAAATGCAACTAAAATTATGCAATTTATGATATGCATCTTCATGAGAGGGCATTCATCCATGTTGCCTCTCCAATTATTCTGAAAAATAACCCATCACATCATTTTCCCCAAGGCATCTCATTCTCAATGGTTAGTTTCATCTTCCACCTACAAGAAAACTCAATCCTGCACAAATACAAGTTCTATTAGCAGTATCATAATCTAACATAAAATGTATGTTTTCGCAGAATTATAACATGTCATTATCCATCATTCATTGATATATACAAATATCACATCACTCCATGGAATACATGTGTTTTTACAAGCTAATTGGAAATAACCATTCATTCCATCAATAAAGCAGTCATAGCCAAACATATATCCATCAAAATAAAAAGTTTTCCAAGGGAAGGTCATGACAAGTTAGCTCATGTAGATAATTTATAGGAGTTGGAATATTGTATTTTTAGGTAGGTTTGATTTGTTGCAATTGCACACCTATTTTAGTTTGGTTGTTATAACCACTATGTAATCCATTGAAATGTATTTATTAATATGTACTATGAATGAAAGAATATGATCCTTTATAATCTATCAGTGGTATCAAAGTAGTTTAGGGAGGTGTGGTTGTATTCTCTAGTGTTACTACAATGATCATTTTTTATTTTTATTTTTGGGTTCCATCTCTTGCAGTTAGCTGAGCAAAAACAACCCTATAGTCCTTCCAAGGAGAGAGGTCTACAAGAAGCTAGTATTTGACCTTATTTGATGCATGTGACTTTTTGTTAACAAATGAGAGATGGTCTTCCATGACATCAAGAATAACTTTGACTTCCCTGACTCAGCAGTCATTGTGGTTGGGGTATCCTTTCTCTCCATGATTCCCTCATATACGCTTGACAAGCTCATCATGGAGTGCAAGAAAGAGATTACCAACAACAACCTTCAAAGTAGATTATTGCAAAATAACAATACCAAAAATAATCTAAGGTTGTAATACTTGAGCGCATCCTAAGGAGACTATTCTACCCATGCCATGTAACAGAGACCTGACATTACATGTCAAGACATGTAGTGAATATGTAAATGGGGTGTTTTACCTCCATGAGGAGTTCACGGTGGTGATCCCCTCTAGGATAATTATGGCCATATACGACAATTTCCAAGTGGTTTTATCCCATGATGTTTAAGTACTATGACGATACCCGAGCAGTATAGAACTAATATTAGCAACATTCAGGCTATGCAAGATATCACAAGGGTGTTGCTCTTTGTTTAACCTACACTTAGAGAATATAAGGATCCTATATCTATGGACACCTAGCAAACTCTAAAAATATTACATGATGAACTTGTTGAAGTCATGATCAACTTTAGTGTTGTACCTATCGATGCTCTAGTAGGCATAAAACTTGTGTTAATATTTATTTTGTGTCTACAAGCCTTTACACATCCTAAACTCTTGAGCTAGTTGTTGGTGAACCTAATGTGAATAAATTTTTTCCAAAAAGATCCTAGAGGGACCATCTTTTTGACTGTAGTTTGGATATTTCTGTAGGGTTTAGGATTGCTACTACAAGTGCCGCTAGTGACTTAATATCAAGGCACATGGAGGACTAATGATGAGGTATGTGTTGAGTCCCACTTTCTAGGTGGATAACAAATACTAAACTAGAAATATTAACTAGACAATCTATACGTTGACACGTCGACCTTTTATGATGTCGAGTAAATTTCCTAACGCATTGGCATGTCTAAATATGGTGGAAAATTGATCGTATAGAGTGATAGGAAATAGGTGTGATCATCAAAGATGTGAAAATTGTCATACATAGCTAAATTGAAATAAGAAAAATTTTAAGACACTCATGTTGGAGGTATTAGGTTCAATACTTAGCCACTATTATTTTTCTTTAAAAATTGAATCTTTATAGGGACCAAAGTATGCAGTTTAAAGTATTTATTTTACTACCTTAGGATAAATTTTATATTAATTTTGCAAATTTGTAAACTACAATGAATATTTTGTAAAATTAATGAGTAGTAAAATTTTGTAACAAGGTGCATTTTTGGCAAAGACTAACACCTTGCAATTTTGTCAAATATCTAATTTTAAAATTTCATGCTTTGTATTAAAAAATGTGCATAAGCACATAAGTAGCATTCGGTATCAATGACACCCCTTTGCTCACAGTTACAGGTAAAGTTGTTGCACTAAAATACTATATCTAAAGCCTAAAATAACTGTCATAATAACATCTAGGCATTGAAACTATACATTTTTAGGGAGAGATAAAATCTTCTTCTAAAAATTCCACTTCATCATTAAACTCCGTCCATCACTATTGCTAGATGTAAACCTTAAAATTGAAGAATTTCAAGTATTTAGGGAAGTTATGCCCATGTACAAAGATTTATATTTAAGAAGGTGTCATTGATAGGGAAAATCCATTTTTGTATTGACTTAGTACCACATATCATTCTCTTTCATGTACTTTAAATTCCCTCTAATGTATGATCGCATATATCGATAGGAATAACTTCTTTCATGTACCAACATATATAAAGGAAGGGCAGGTATACAGAAAGGTTTGGTATATTGGACTAGCAATATATTAAAAGGAGAACCATTTGAGAGATATAAGTAACCCTTACCATGGACACACCAAAAGTATTTCTTATATATTCACAGCTCTTGAGAGGTTCAAACTTTGGATCTCAGAAGACTAAGATGAAAATCATCTTCGTTGTTGAAAAAATTTAGGATATTATCATAGGTTGAGTTATGTGACCTCAAGATTGTGACAATACCAAAAAAATTGACGATATAAATGGAAGAACACTATGATCTTCATCCTTGCTACATTTGATATTATCTAGCCATATATTTTTCAAGCATAGACATCGAAGGAGGAATGGGACACACTTACTACCATTTACAAAGGAAAGAATGAATCCACCATTCTTCACCTTCAGTTATAACTCCACACATTAAGAGTGCAAGATGAAGAAAGTATAAAGACACTTATTTTTAGGGTTGTAGAGCTAAATTTAAGATTGAATGCCATGGGTAAAAATGTTAAATATGAGCTCTTAGTACCCATCATGCTTTAAGCTCTACTAGATTCATTTAGAGTGATAATAAACTCCTTACAAGTCTCCAATAAGAAGGTTTCTTTTGACAAGTTGGTAAATATGCTACAACAAGGGGAAACAACCAACAAATTAGGGGATTATTTGTCAAATAATGCACTTCTCTCTAAGAAATCTAGGAATAAGAAATCATATAAGATTGAAGTAGGTATTATTTATGCTACATTATAGTTGTATTTTTAAATTATTTTAACAAATCATATGGTTAAATTACAACAAATAATTATACATATATTATGTATTTTTTAAGTGTTTTAACAAATCATATAGTTAAATTACAACAAATAATTATACATATATTATATAGAAAGATTTAAACATGGATTTTCATACTAAAAACTCAAGTATTTTTAACCATTTAAACACATTTTATGATTTTCAAATAATATAGAAAATTATAACCAACAATTAATTATATATATACGATGACAATATATCAACCTAAGTTTTTATATAAAAATCTAAATAATTTTAACCATTTAAACTCATTTGATGATTGCATGCATTATTATTATTAATAATAAAATTTTACCAAACTTTTTATATTAAAAATCCATATATTTTTAACCATTTAAACTTATTTGATGATTATATATTTTAATGTTCTTAATAGTAAGACCTTAATGAAATGGTAAATAAGAGGCACTTGAAGTGAAGAGGGTAAGAATCCTCTTAGCACTTAACATTGTCTCTACTAGTCTCATGTGAAGAGGATAAAAGTCTGGTGAAGTGGTGAATTGGAGATATTTAAATGAAGAGGATAAGAGTCTTTGGTGAAGTGGTGAATTGGAGATACTTAAATGAAGAGGATAAGAGTCTTTGGTGAAGTGGTGAATTGAAGATACTTAAATGAAGAGGATAAGAGTCTTTGGTGAAGTGGTGAATTGAAGATACTTAAATGAAGAGGATAAGAATTTTCTTAACATTTGACAATGTCTCTGTAGTTTCATATTAAAAAATAAGAGTCTTTTAAACATTAAATAATATTCTCCATAATTTTATGCGATATAATATCACAAAATAAGTAAAAAATTAAAAATTAAAAATAAATAATTATGAATTTTAATTGTTCACTCTCACTAAATCTTCAAGCTAACTCTAACTCTATAAGCATCGCTGTTTCTAACGTTAACAACAAATCATTTGCTTTTCATATATGCCATTTAGCTACACAATTAATTATCACCGATCTTATGGGTGTCTAAATGTGATTTGATGGAAAGGACATAAGAGTGTGATTGTTTTTAAGGGTTGATAAAACACTTACTTTCTTAAGCGAAGGTTTCAAGTGGCCTTTGATTGTAGTGAGACTTTTCAATTAAGGTGGTAAAATATTTTATTTTCTTGCGAACTATTGAGATTAAGTTATCACACACATGTTGTGTATGTGAAATTTGCATAAATAAGTTATCGCACACGTGTATGTGAAAGTTGCATATTGCAATGAATTATTTATTTAAAATTATATTAAAATAATTATGGTTACCAGATTAAGTTTAATTTATTAAATTTTTTAATTTAAAAAAATTTATGTATTTTTGGATTTTTTTTGAATGGATGATAATAGAACATATAATTTGGAGAGGTCTTCTCACATCACATTTTAGGAATAATGTGATAATTGAGCAGGTTTTAATCACAAATTTTTATGGGGTTCAAAATTTAGATGGTCATATTCGTCAATGGAAACCGGTGTATAATATGAGAGTCTCAAGGAAGGAGTTAGACTGGATTATTGTTGGGGATTTTAATGCTAAATTATCATCTAGAGATCAGGAAGGGGGAAATCCAATTTTGGATCAAGGAGATTGACTTTTGATTGCTCAAGTCTATGCATTACACTTGGTGGACATTAAATATCCTGGAACCAATTATACTTGGACTAATAAAAGGAGGGAGACACATAGTAGGAAGGTGAAGTTAGATTGTTTTTTGGTTTCAGATGAGGTTTTTGTGAAATGGAATCTAAAATATTAGATTTTGGAGGGTCCAATTTCATATCACTTCCCCATTCTATTGGGAAGGGGATCAAGATAGGGCAACATCACAAACCATTCAGATTTGAAAACTTTTGGTTAAAAAAAGAGGAACTTCAAAAGAAAATTCCATAATGGTGGGAAGAGGACACCTAACATATGGGACAACAATGTTTAGATTCCACAAGCAACTTTGTTATGTCAAGGATAAACTAAAATATTGGAGGCGAGTTAACAAGACAAACTTCTAAGTCTAAAGAGCTCCATTGACAGCCAAATGGGATGAGGTTCAAAAACACTTCAAGGAAGGAACAATTACAGAGTAGCTCAAAGAATAGGATGATGCATTGCATAAAGCGGTTGAGGACATTGACAACCAAGAGGAGATCTACTAGAAATAAAGAGCAAGAACCACTTGGTTATTAGAAGATAACAAAAACACCAAATTTTTCCATCGGGCTGCTTGTGCTAGGATACATACGAAAAATATGGAAGCTCTTTAGGATGAGAACGAGCACTTCTTTGATACAATCCTAGGTCTATATTTCCATTCAATGAATTATTTTGCTAAATTATTTAAGGAAAGTATGGTGTAAGATAAAGAGGCTCAAAAAGAAGTTATTGATGGCATACCCTCTATTATATTTGAAGAATAAAATCGAGCCCTAATTAAACCCATTGATAGAGAGGAACCAAAGAAAGTAGTATTTGGAATGAGTACCAAAAAAACACCAGGTCCAGATGGATTTCTAATTGAGTTTTTCAGACCTACTGGGACACCTTAGAGGAGGATGTAATGGTTGTTATAAAGGAGTCCAGAGGTAGTAAAAGAATGCTTAAAGCATTAAATCATACATTCATTGCTTTAATTTTGAAATGGAAGGAAGGGGTGCATATTTTAGATTATAGACCTATTGTCTTATGCAATGTCATATATAAAATAATCATGAAGGTAATGGATGAGTGGCTAAAACCTCTCCTACATAGCATTATCTCCTCGAAGCAAAGGGTTTTTGTAGAGGGCATATAGATCTTGGATGGTGTGGTTCTAGCTTAGTAGGCAATCCACTCAATGCAAAAATATAACAATAGAGGAATGTTCATAAAATTAGATATGTCAAAGGTTTATGATAGGATGGAGTGGAGCTTCTTGTCAAGGATGATGGAAGCCTTCGGTTTCTCTCAAGATTGGATAGAATGGGTCATGAGTTGTGTTCCTACTCCGACATACTCAATGTTAATAAAAGGCCTTCCCTCAACCATTTGGAGCTACTTGAGGTATTTTTCAAGGATATCCTTGTTCCCCTTATATTTTTCTCATATTGGTTGAAGGCTTGGGTAGACTCATCTTGAGGAGAAGACAACAAGGTTTGCTAATAGGTATCAAGGTGGGTGAGGAGGTTTTGACTCACCTATGGTTTGTGGATGACACAAAATTGATGGGAGTGGCCAACTTCAAGAAAGCAAGAATTATTAGAGATACTCTTAATGTTTACCTTAGGGCCACAAAACAAGTCATCAATGATAAAAAATCCAAAGTGGTATTTTTCAATCTTGATCAAAGGCTTTAGAACATAATTTTAGAGATCTTGGGATTCACGAGGACTTCTCTCTCAGTGGTATTTTTGGGGGTCCCTTTGCATTTTAAAAACTAAAATAGATATCTAGAGGAATCTTTTGGATTGTATCAAAGAAAGAATTAATCATTGCTCCCATAAATGGTTAAGCTTTAGGGGTAGATTGAATTTTTTGTAGTCAATAATTCAGGCTATGCCAATTTATAAATTTTCTATCCTTATTGCCCCACATACCATATAGAAAGAGTTAGACAAGATGGGTATAACTTTTTTATGGGGAGGAGTAAAAGGAGAGAGAAAATAGGCCTTAGTAGGTTGGGAGAAAGTAAGCCAAACCAAGGTAAATGAAGATGTGGGACTGAGGAGACCAAAGTTAAATAATAAATATTTGGTTGAAAATATTTACTGGAGGTAGATCTCCCAACCAACTTATTTATTCAGTAGATTTTTAACTAGTAAATATTTGGGACAGGTGAACCTGAATGAGGTGAGTCGCTTCCCTTTGGATGGTAATGGATCGTTAGTGTGGCATACTCTAAAGTTAGGATCTCAAGATGGATTATTTTGGAAAGTGGGGAGAGGGGAGAAGGCACAATTTTGGATAGATTCATGGGATCAATACCCACATATCATTGTTGAATTCCTAGAATTAAAACCAGTAAAAACAACCATGGAAAGCAAGGATTGGATCTAGATTGAAATTTATTTCAACACTAGTCAACTGGGGATTATAAGTTTAAGCAATTTAAGAAGTTGGATGAGTGGCCAATTCCAATCCCTCTTGAATTGAAACCCATCATGACTAAAATCTTGGCAAAAGAAATTCTCATAGGTAGAGATGAGGATGCTGAATTAGCTTGGGGATATTGGAGCCTTGAAGTCTACACATTGAAGGATGGATATGATAATATCCTTCTAGAACCTCCTCGTCATGCATATCAGGTTGAGGATTGAAGAAATATTTGGCAGTCCAAGGGTTGGCCGAAAGTAAACTTCTTTGTTTGGCAGTTCATGCACAATGGAATTTTTACTTTTGATAATCTAAGATGTAGGGAAATCGCTAGTCCATATCAATGTGTTTTATGCTAAAATAGAGGTAACATCTTACCATTTGATGTTTGAGTGCCCATTCACACCAGATTTGGAAGTGATGGTTTTTATCTTATAAAATTCGAGCCAATGGTGATTTGACTCTGATTAATATTTGAGAATGATGGAAAAGGGGTAGATTTAAATCTAAATCTCTTTGTATCGGTTGGAAGCTTGGATTAAACTTTATTTGGTGGTAAGTGTGGTTGGAGAGAAATGGTAAAATTTTTAGAGAAACCTTTTCATCCTTAGATGACATTTGGTAGGTCATTTGGAGCAAATTCACAGAAACTATGGCAGTGTATGATTAAGAGGAAACTCATGCTACTATAGGGATGATGGAGAAGGAATTTGAAGTGCAAGAGAGGTAAGACAGAGCTAGTTGAAAACCACCCCTAGAATATTGGACTAAAATTAATTCTGATGGAGTTGCAAAAGGTAATTCAGGTAGAGGTGGAATTGGAGTGGTTTGCATGAATCATGTTGGGACAATGCTCTATTGGGAACTGCAAGCCCTGGGAAGGGCTACAAACAATGAAGTAGAAGCCTTAGCTATAAAATATACTTCTATCTCGGTGGTAAGACAAGGTTACAGGAGAATAATACTATAATTAAATTCTCAAATATTGATAGAAGCTCTAGATTGCATGAGGAAATAGGAATAGGAAATAGGAATTAAATTCTCAAAATGGAAGAAACATAAATAGGAATAGTTTGAAGGACTGATTTTACCAAGGTGATTCTACCCCCATAAGAAAGCCACTTGTTGGTCCACTTTCCAATTTTCTTCTTGACTTTGTCCAACAACCAATTCCAATCTTTATTTTTCTGCCTTTGAATATTTATGGGAATACCTAAATAAGTGATTGGAAGAGAGGTCTTATTATATCTTAATTTATCCAAGACCATGGCTTCCTGTCTAGCAGAGTAGTGAAAGAAAATAACTTTAGATTTGTCTTCATTGATCAACTGCCCAGTAGCCTTAGAAAAATAGCTAATGACTTGCTTAAAATTAGAAGCTTCCTTAACTGTAGCTTTACCTAAAATGGTAGAGTCATCCATAAATTGAAGATGAGAGATAGGTCTAGCTCCATGAGCAATGGTAACTCCCTCAAGGGTTTTGTTTTCCCTCTTTTTGGTTATAGTCCTACCCAAGCATTCAGCAAGAATGATGAATAAATAAGGGGATAGTGGGTCACCTTGCCCGATACCTCCGGAAGCTGGGAAATACCGAGAAGGCCTACCATTGATAAGAACTAAGTAGGAAACCGAAGAGATACATCCCATAATCCAATCCATACAATCCTTAGAGAAACCAAATTGCCTCAAAACTTTGATAAGGAAGTGCCAATCCACTCTGTCATAATCTTTGGATAAGTCTAACCGGATGAACATAGAAGGAGAATTTTGCATATCCATGGAACGGATGGCTTCCTGAGCAAGAACTATCTCATCTACTATCTGACGTCCTTCCACATACCCACCTTGCTCTGGGGAAATAATCTTATGTAAAAGAGGCTTCAACCTTTCTGCCATGATTTTAGTAATAATTTTGAGAAGAACATTACATAAAACAATAGGTCTAAAAGCTGAGATATGATCAACCTCTTGAGCTTTTGGAACAAGAGTAATATAAGTTTTATTGATAACATTCAAAATTTCTTTGGGTTTCCTGGCTTCTTCCACCACCTCTAATAAATCAACATGAAGGATATCCCAAAACTCTTGGTAGAACTCAATAGGAAAACCATCAGGACCTGGGGTTTTCCCTTTTTGTATTTTAAAAACTACTTGTTGAAGCTCATTGATAGTAACGGATAAAATAAGGGATTGCTTGAAGAACATTTTATTGAGAAGTTGAGTCAAGAGGAGTAGCAACAAAAATATTGGAAAAGTAATCAACAACAAGAGAGTTCATGCCATCCCAAGTATAAACAACATCTCCAGAATATGATTTTAAGGAAGAAATAAAGTTGTGAGATCTTCGAGCTAGAAGAGATTTGTGGAAGAAATTTTTGTTTCGATCTCCTTCTTTGAGCCATTGAATTCTAGATTTTTGCTTCCATAAGATTTCTTCTCTTTTTTCCCATTCCTCTAACTGAGTTGTGAGTTTAATTTCATCCGCACTTCTCTTCTCCGTGAGGCCATCTAAACAGATTTTCTTATTCAAATTTTCAATATGAGCAATAACTTCATGTTTTTTTTATGAACATCCCCAAACTCTTTCCAGTTCCAAGTCTTGATTTTGGATTTAATGTATTGCAGTCTTTTGGCAAAACAGAACATCTTAGTCCCATGCCTAGGTTTACCTTCCTTCCACCATTGTTGCACACGAGGTCTGAAGGAAATGTCTCTAAGCCACATTAATTTAAAACGAAAAGGAGAGAAACTCACATTGGTTTTCCACATTTCCACCATGACTGGCCAATGATCCGAACCAACATTATTAAGAGTCTTCACTTTAGGAATGTGACCATGGATTAAGAAATTTTTAGAGAGAAAAAACCTATCCAATCTCTCCATTATACAATCTAAGCCTTGCCTTCTGTTAGACCAAGTCATAAGGCCATTATCTAGTTGGATATCCACAAGATGGAGGTTTGCAATATATTCGCTCATGAGGTCAGTACTTTTGTCCAAATTTCTATTTCCCCCCATTTTATCATCTAGAGAGAGGATGGTATTGAAATCTCCTCCGATCAAGATCCAAGCTTTAGGAAAATGAGAGATAATATGAGTAATATCCTTCCACTATCTTCTTTTTTCCTCCAAATAAGTCGAGGCATAAACAATAATGCAGAGCATAATCTGGTTGGAATGTCTACTTTGAATAGCTATAGCCAAAAAACCCCAACTGCAAACCATATGGTGAATAACTACCTCTTTTGGGTCCCAAAGATAAGCAATGCCACCCGAAGTCCCTTGGGAATTGAGGGAAACCACTTTTCTAGATGGCCAAATTTTACTAGCAATTAAGTCCATATCCTCCATTGACATTTTTGTTTCTTGAAGGAAAACAAGATGTGGATGATTTATCTGAATCATTCTTCTAATTTCATTTTGTTTTGAAAGACTCCCTTTGAGTCCTCTAATATTCCAAGTGATGATCTTCATTAATACCAGGGCTAAAAATGTTGGGAAGGGCATTAATCTTACCTTTCTCTACAAGCTTTTCACCTTCTTTTACCATATGATATTGATTGGTCTTGCGACCTACTTTTTGATTAGAATCCATGTTCAATTTTTTTTCCCTGTTTCTTGACTTATTCCAATTGAATCTGAGATGGCTTCTAACCTTGAAGAATGCTCATACATAGCCAAAATTTTACTAGATGGTTCAATGGAGTCTATATTGGGACCTGCATTATTTGAAGTTTTGACATTTGAAATATTGTTTTTCTTGTGTAAATTTTCTCCTTTTTTTTTTCTGTTGAAAACCTTTGATTTGTTGGTTTGTCTCTGAGTTCTTTCCTTCATATTTAAACTGTGTTTCTAAGATTTCGGTTTCCATTATTTCCTCTTCTTCACTTGGGACATCATTTGTGGAAAGGATTTCAAACATATTAGCAAATGAATTTGATTGATCCTTCATTACTGGTTTTTTCTGAGTGTTCTTCTTCTTAGGTATTTGGAAAGCTGCTGAGTTTATATCTTCTTTCTTTTGATTAGGAATTTTATTTGGGCAAGCACTGGCCAAATGACCATATTCATGGCAAATTCTACAACGAAAAGGAATGTTCTCATAGTCCACTACTTTCTCCCAAGTGTCTTCCCCAAATTGTAATGTGATCTTTTTAGGTGGGGGTTTGTCAAAATCCATTAAAACACAAATTCGAGCATAAATAATATGTTCAAAATTTTGAGTACAATCAGCAATCATCATAAAAGTTCCTAAAGAGTTTCCAATTGAAGAAAAAATAGTAGGATTCCAAAATTCAATAGGGAGGCCAAAGAGTCTAACCCACACGGGAGCTATAGAAGGCATCTCTTCTTCGACTTTAAATTTAGTATGCCAAGGCTTCATGAAAAGCCCTGCCCTTCCAAAAAACCAAGGACCCCCTTGAAAAGTTTTCTCTCTATCTTCATTATTAGCAAATAAAACAAGAAAATAACCATTTGGATAAATAGAGATTTGTAACTCACCTTTAGTTTTCCAGCTTTTTGCAGCCCGGACTTTGAAAGCGAGATAGACTCGAACGAAAACCCACGAACCAACAAATAAGTCCTCTTTTTTCCAAATCTTCAATGCCAGTCTGAATGTTACCCATATCAAGCTTAACAATAGGAGTTCCATTAGCTGCTTTAAGACATTCTGAATCTGTTTTCCTGGGATCAATCTTAGGCATTCTTAGAGGTTTATGAGAAGCCCTAGTATTGATATTAGCATTGGGTTGAGGCTGTCCACCATGAAAGGCATCCCTAAAATTCATTTTTGGGACTAAGTCTTCAAAATTCTTACCCTTGACAGGGGTTTTCACAGTAGAATTATTTTGTGGGTGCACCTTAGCACCAGATTCACTTGAGATATGAGCCATTTTTTGATAAACTGCTTGAAACTTATTTCGTGGTCTCTTTAATCCTTGCCCTAGATGCCGTGGAAAGGTATGGTTTTCACTTTTCTTTTGTGCAGCAAATTGGAAGTCGTTGTGACTCAAGTTCACAGTATGATCTATTGAAAGACAAATTTCTAACCCATCTTCTATCCCCTGCAACATTTCTTGCTAAAATATTGAGCATAAACCACAAAAATATTGGCCGCTAGGGCCCGAAGGCCCTAAAAACCAACCTTTGGAGCTGCTTGCACTCAACCCAGATGAAACCCTCGCATAGCCGCTTGCCAAATATATCGTTCACACATAGGGATGTGATAGGATCTGTGTTACTCTAAACGATATGAAAATTGGTGGAGATGTTCTAGGGTTTTTCAGGCATCTACCCTCAAAATTTTAGCTCAATCCGAGTTTAGATGAGTGAAATACGGCCGAAACGAGTTCGGTAGTTTGGGCAGTCCTGCGAAAAACGTCTCTACCATAGGTGTTTGTATTTTCACATACATGTATGACGAGTCTCATCCTAACTTGTAAATAATCTTGTTTTAATATAAGTTTTTCAAATTCTTTTTCAAAATAAAATTGATGTATATGTATCGTGAGGGATATTGAAGTGGTATGTTTTTGGGTTTTCATTCATAAATCTAAGTTCAAACCTCGATACGAGGGGATCGAGACCTCTTGTAAAAGCTCACGTTTTTAACTCAAAATTTGTTCCATGATGAAAACCATAGTGGCATGTCTTCAGGTTTTAGTTCAAAGACCTAAGTTCAAACCTGGGTACAAAACAGTTGTAACCCCTTGTAAAAACTCATAGTTGTTACCATGATGCTCTAAGTGGTTTTTCAAAAGCTTCTACACAAAATAAAAATAGGGAAGGAGAAACATCTTAGCAGGAACCAAGTTGCAGTACAACCACTTATGAAAGCACAGTGACTGGATTCAAAGGCAAATCTAAAGAAGAAGATGAATCTAATAGAACATGAATACAATGAAAGATCAATTGAAAGAGGAATCTACAACATTCGCTTACTTTGTATCAATTGAAGAAACAAACTACTGGCTAAATATGATCATAATAAGCAATGAAGGAGAATACAAGTTCCACTATCCAATGGAAGATCTATATTGAAGAGTAAAGTCTTTAGTACCCAAATAATGTAATACATGGGGGATGTTAGAGTTAGATTCTATTACATCATTTGGATCATGTAAATGTACCTTCCTAGGTACATGCTTAGGACATTAGATTACTTTAGGGGGAAGTTATCTAGTTACTTTATGCAATGTAATAAATGCATAAGTCTCAATGTGCAAGTTGTACATGTGCAAGGTGTCCCTTGTACAACTAGGTAGAGTGTTGGCCAAGGAATCTATCTTCCATTATAAAAGGGCCTCATTGTAAGATATTGACAAGATAATATGTAGTAGTAGTATTATTGTGTAACTCCATTAGTGATGGAGTACAATGTAGTCCTGTAGCATCTTGCATAGAGTGTCCATTTCCTCTGTAGCAATATTGTATCCATTTCCATCATTTCTATTTATAGCATATTTTTACAATCTAATAAATTTACTTTCTCTTATATTTTTGCATCCTCTAATTGCCATCTCCCATTGCAATCTACCTCAAAAGCTAACAAAATAAAATCTATTACAATTTGTTTTCATGTACTCGGAACCTAAAAGACATTGAAAGAGAAGCTCTCAAACTCTTGACATCTTCTTGATGAACTACCCTCACCACTTCCCAGACACCCTATTAAACATTCTTAATTTATCTTTTATGGTTCTTCAAATCTTCTTCTACCTCCTTACACACACACACACACACACACACACACACACACACACACACACATATATATATATATATATATATATATATATATATATATATATATATATATATATATATATATATATATATATATATGCATTGCATTACTTTAAGCTACATCAAGAGATACTCTTAAATATGAAATGGACACAATCCCTTAGTCTCCTTGCAACAAACACTCTTAATTACCTTGCAATATTTTTTATTATTTACTATTTCTTGAGACATTAGAAATTTTTTTCATTATTTTTAAAATGGTTTATATATATATATATATATATATATATATATATATATATATATATATATATATATATATATATATATATATATATATATATTTTGCATTATTTTAAGCTACATCAAGAGACACTCTTAAATATAAAATGGACACAAATTCTTAGTCTCTTTGCAACAAACACTCTTAATTACCTTGCAATATTTTTATTATTTACTATTTCTTGGGACATTAGAAAATTTTTCATTATTTTTAAAATGGTAGTTTAGAAGAAGGAAAAAAAAAAAAAAATATATATATATATATATATATTGCATTACTTTAAGCTACAACAAGAGACACTCTTAAATATGAAATGGACACAAATTCTTAGTCTCTTTGCAACAAACACTCTTAATTACCTTGCAATATTTTTTATTATTTACTATTTCTTGAGACATTAGAAATTTTTTCATTATTTTTAAAATATTCTTTAGAAGTGTTAATTTTATTTTTTATTCAATGTCTTTAAGTAAAAAAAAACTAGATTTAGTATATCTTTAATTTTTATTAAAAAGAATTCAAAGTTTAAGTCATAAAAAATATAATTGTTGGACTAACCACCTTACATGGAGATTTAACTTAGTGAACTAATCGCCACCCTGGACCTTAGGACTAACTGCCTTGTGAGGTGTTCAAATACAAATATAGTATCAAACATTAACGCCTCAAGGTTTTGGTGAAACAACAACTCTATAATGATACCAGAGCCTCACTCCAAGAACAAATCCCCCGAATCACATTAGAGAGGAGGTATTGGACTAACTGCCACACCTCGAGGATTTGATTTAATGGACTAACCACCACCCTGAAACCTGGGATTAACCAACGTGCGAGGTGTTCAAATATAAAGATTGTATCAAACACTAACGCTTAAAGGTTTTGGTGTAACAACAACTCTATAATAACATATGTGGTAATAAACTGTCATTATTATTCTAACTACAATGAAGAAACGACAAATAAAAAGTTTAAGACTTGACAAAAAGTTATATTATAAGTCTTGTAATATATCACCCGAACCATGTGTAGCTAATGACTTTAATAGTTTATATAAGATAAGTTTTTTATACATAGGGAAGTTGGTTACATCGACACTATTTTTTAGTAAATTTCAAGTGCAAGGTTCAAACCACAAGGGCTGGTCCAACAAGCCTATACCATCTCGTTGTTGATGATTCGGTGTGAGGGGACTACCGACTATTGGTCGTTCGGATTCGTATCGACAAATTCTCCCAACAAGCCTATACCATCTCGTTATTGATGATCCAGTGTGAGGGAGACCACTGATCGAGATTCATAGTATCTATCATCTATCTTCTAACATGCATGCCCCCAAAGTTTGAACTTAGGTCTTGATAAGTGTCTGACCAAAAAGACAATTACCAATCCACCTAACCCTTGGGACATAACAAGTAAGATCACATTTGTCCAAAGCCCAATTAGCTAAAGCATCAATACTCTTGTTTTGATCTCTGACCACATGATTGTAATCAAATTTCAAAAATCCCATCTGGATTAACTGAATCTTCTCAATAATTCTTTTTATTCTCCAATCCACCTTATGATTCTTAGGAGTCTTCAGGAGATTAATCATAAGTTGAGAGTCAAACTCAACTAACACCTTTTCCCATCCAACCTTAGTAGCCTCCTGAAGTCCTCTAAGGATACCATACCCCTCAACAAGGTTATTGGAAAGAATACCCAAATTCTCAGCAAAAGTAAAAACCAGGGGAGCCATTTGAAAGTCTACCAATTCCTCCCACACTGGCTTTTCCAGGGTTCCCTCTAGAGGCTCCATCAGTATTGAATTTTACAAAATCCTTAGGAGGAGGTTGCCAATTTCTAGTCCTATCCATCTTACTAATACTCACATTCCCTTTAAGATGGTTGCCCTTAGAAGGTTTAATATTCAATCTTTGCATCACCTGATCCCATCTCTGGTGGGAGTTTTGGGGGTGATTAAGGAGATGATGGACTGATTCAACTAAGTTGGCTATGGTATTTTACTAAATATAGTGAATATCCTTCCTATCTTGATTAAAAATTTGGTTGTTCCTTTCATTCCAAATATTCCAAAGAATAATGGTAGAACCCATCCAAACTAACTGCCTAATAAAATGATCAACACCCTCTTGATTAGGCCAATCCCTCCAAAGCTATTCAAAAGTGAAAAAATTGGACCACTTGTAAGCCAAGTAAAGTTGCCATTCTCCTCCATAGCTCAGAGGCTAAAGTACACTCAATAAAAATATGGTTGATATTTTCTACATTCTCTTCACACATTTCACATCTAAAAGGGCCATGAAAACCACGCTTCATAATTTGCTCACCAGTAAGCACCCTACGATGCAATAAAAGCCAATTAAAGAACCTCACCTTAGGCCAGAGCTTTTGAGCCCACAACTAAGAAAATATGTTAGAAGAATGGTTGGGATTATTATGGCATAAGGTCAAATAACCTTGAGCAACTGAATACTCACCCTTAGTAGTGTTGTTCCATCCAAAACAATCTTTTTCATGGGACCAAGAGAGGGATCTCATATGAAGGATGCCTTGGATATCTTGTCTTTGCCTTTCCGGGATTTGAATAGGCCGATCCTCAATAGGGAACCAATATCTACCAACCTATGAATTACCAGTATGGTACCGACAATAATTATCCACCTTTATCCAATTAGCTCGATGAAGCTCCTCCATACAAGGCCTCCAATCGAGAAACTGAGTTATCAAAGGCTTGTGACCATCCCAAGAATTTGTCCAAAAATTTGCATGTTGACCATTATGAATGATCCAAAATAATTTTTTCTTTATCAAATCCTCACCAGTCTTAAGAAACTGCTAAAATGGGAGAACCTTTGGTAGGAAGTTGATAGCGAATAAGGTCTTCAGGACTTTTGTTCTCAGCATATTTAGCACGGAGATTATTGGCCCAAAGAGCATTGGGGTTATGCAACATCCTCCAATATAATTTAGCAGCTAAATATTTGTTGTTATTAATTGAAGACCAGAATCCTAACCCCCCTTCACTCTTAGGAAGACATAAAGTATCCCATTTCACCAAGGCCCATTTTCTTTTCTCCTTAGTACCACTCCAAAGGAAACAATGACTGATTTGATCCAATTCTCGAAGAACAGCCTTTGGGATATTCAAAACGGAAGAAACATAAATAGGAATAGCTTGAAGGACTGATTTTACCAAGGTGATTCTACCCCCAGAAGAAATCCACTTGTTGGTCCACTTTCCAATTTTCTTCTTGACTTTGTCCAACAACCAATTCCAATATTTATTTTTCTGCCTTTGAATATTTATGGGAATACCTAAATAAGTGATTGGAAGAGAGGTCTTCTTATATCTTAATTTATCCAAGACCATGGCTTCCTCGTCTAGCAGAGCAGTGAAAGAAAATAACTTTAGATTTGTCTTCATTGATCAACTGCCCAGTAGCTTTAGAAAAAAAGCTAATGATTTGCTTAAAATTAGAAGCTTCCTTAACTGTAGCTTTACCTAAAAGGGTAGAGTCATCCACAAATTGAAGATGAGAGATAGGTCTAGCTCCATGAGAAATGGTAACTCCCTCAAGGGTTTTGTTTTCCCTCTTTTTGGTTATAGTCCTACCCAAGCATTCAGCAAGAATGATGAATAAATAAGGGGAAAGCGGGTCACCTTGCCTGATACCTCTGGAAGCTAGGAAAGACTGAGAAGGCCTGCCATTGATAAGAACTACGTAGGAAACTGAAGAGATACATCCCATAATCCAATCCATCCAATCCTTAGAGAAACCAAATTGCCTCAAAACTTTGATAAGGAAGTGCCAATCCACTCTGTCATAAGCTTTGGATAAGTCTAACCGGATGAACATAGAAGGAGAATTTTGCATATCCATGGAATGGATGGCTTCTTGAGTAAGAACTATATCATATAATATTTGATGTCCTTCCACATATCCCCCTTGCTCTCGGGAAATAATCTTATGTAAAAGAGGCTTCAACCTTTCTGCCATGATTTTAGTAATAATTTTGAGAAGAACATTACATAAAGCAATAGGTCTAAAAGATGAGATATGATCAGCCTCTTGAGCTTTTGGAACAAGAGTAATACAAGTTTTATTGATAACCTTCAAAATTTCTTTGGATTTCCTGGCTTCTTCCACCACCTCTAATAAATCAACATGAAGGATATCCCAAAACTCTTGGTAGAACTCAATAGGAAAACCATCAGGACTCGGGGTTTTCCATTTTTGCATTTTAAAAACTACTTGTTGAAGCTCATTGATAGTAACATGAGCAATCAAAATAGAGTTCTCCTCAAAAGTGATAAGAGAAGGGATTGCTTGAAGAACATTTTGTTGAGAAGCTGAGTCAAGAGGAGTAGCAGCAAAAAGATTGGAAAAGTAATCAACAAAAATAGAGTTCATGCCATCCCAAGTATAAACAACATCTTCAGAATCTGATTTTAAGGAAGAAATAAAGTTGTGAGATCTTCAAGCTAGAAGAGATTTGTGGAAGAAATTTGTGTTTCGATCTCCTTCTTTGAGCCATTGAATTCTAGATTTTTGCTTCCATAAGATTTCTTCTCTTTTTTCCCATTCCTCTAACTGAGTTGTGAGTTTAATTTCATCTGCACTTCTCTTCTTTGTGAGGCCATCTAAATGTATTTTCTTATTCAAATTTTCAAGATGAGCAATAACTTCATGTTTTTTTTATGAACATCCCTAAACTCTTTCTAGTTCCAAGTCTTGATTTTGGATTTAATGTATTGCAGTCTTTTGGCAAAACAGAACATCTTAGTCCCATGCCTAGGTTTACCTTCCTTCCACTATTGTTGCACATGAGGTCTGAAGGAAATGTCTCTAAGCCACATTAATTGAAAACAAAAAGGAGAGAAACTCACATTGGTTTTCCACATTTCCACCATAACTGGCCAATGATCCGAACCAGCATTATTAAGAGTATTCACTTTAGGAATGTGACCATGGATTAAGAAATTTTCAAAGAGTAAAAACCTATCCAATCTCTCCATTATACAAGCTAAGCCTTGCCTTCTGTTAGACCAAGTCATAAGGCCATTATCTGGTTGGATATCCACAAGATGGAGGTTTGCAATATATTCGCTCATGAGGTCAGTACTTTTGTCCAAATTTCTATTTCCCCCCTTTTCTCATCCAGAGAGGATGGTATTGAAATCTCCTCCGATCAAGATCCAAGCTTTAGGAAAATGAGAGATAATATGAGTAATATCCTTCCACTGTCTTCTTTTTTCCTCCAAAGAAGTCGAGGCATAAACAGTAATGCGAGCATAATCTGGTTGGAATGTCTACTTTGAATAGCTATAGCCAACAAACCCCAACTGCCAACCATATGGTGAATAACTACCTATTTTGGGTCCTAAATACAAGCAATGCCACCCGAAGTCCCTTGGGAACTGAGGGAAACCAATTTTCCAGCTGGCCAAATTTTATCGGCAATTAAGTCCATATCCTCCATTGACATTTTTGTTTCTTGAAGGAAAACAAGATGTGGATGATTTATCTAAATCATTCTTCTAATTTCATTTTGTTTTGAAAGACTCCCTTTGAGTCCTCTAATATTCCAAGTGATGATCTTCATTAATACCAGGGCTAAAAATGTTGGGAAGGGCATTAATATTACCTTCCTCTATAAGCTTTTCACCTTCTTTTACCATATGATATTGATTGGTCTTGTGACCTACTTTTTGATTAGAATCCATCTTCAATTTTTTTTTCCCTGTTTCTTGACTTATTCCAATTGAATTTGAGATGGCTTCTAACCTTGAAGAATGCTCATACAGAGCCAAAATTTTACTAGATGGTCCAATAGAGTCTATATTGGGACCTGCATTATTTGAAGTTTTGACATTTGAAATATTGTTTTTCTTGTGTAAATTTTCTCCTTTTTTTTTTTTTTCTGTTGAAAACCTTTGATTTGTTGGTTTGTCTCTGAGTTCTTTCCTTCATATTTAAACTGTGTTTCTAAGATTTCAGTTTCCATTATTTCCTCTTCCTCACTTGGGACATCATTTGTGGAAAGGATTTCAAACATATTAGCAAATGACTTTCATTGATCCTTCATTACTGGTTTTTTCTGAGTGTTCTTCTTCTTAGGTATTTGGAAACCTGTTGAGTTTATATCTTCTTTCTTTTGATCAAGAATTTTATTTGGGCAAGCATCGGCCAAATGACCATATTCATGGCAAATTCTACAATGAAAAGGAACGTTCTCATAGTCCACTACTTGCTCCCAAGTGTCTTCCCCAAATTGTAATGTGATATTTTTAGGTAGGGGTTTGTCAAAATCCATTAAAACACAAATTCGAGCATAAATAATATGTTTAAAATTTTGAGTACAATCAGCAGTCATCATAAAAGTTCCTAAAGAGTTTCCAATTGAAGAAAAAATAATAGGATTCCAAAATTCAATAAGGAGGCCAAAGAGTCTAACCCACACGGGAGCTATAGAAGGCATCTCTTCTTTGGCTTTAAATTTAGTATGCCAGGGCTTCATGAAAAGCCCTACCCTTCCAAAAAACCAAGGACCCCCTTGAAAATTTTTCTCTCTATCTTCATTATTAGCAAATAAAACAAGAAAATAACCATTTGGATAAATAGAGATTTGTAACTCACCTTTAGTTTTCCAACTTTTTACAGCCCAGACTTTGAAAGCAGATAGACTCAGACGAAAACCCACGAACCGACAAATTAGTCCTCTTGTTTCCAAATCTTCAATGCCAGTATGAATGTTACCCATATCAATCTTAACAATAGGAGCTCCATCAGCTGCTTTAAGACATCCTGACTCCGTTTTCCTGGGATCAATCTTAGGCATTCTTAGAGGTTTATGAGATGCCCTAGTAGTGATATTAGCATTGGGCTGAGGCTGTCCACCACGAAGGGCATCCCTAAAATTCATTTTTGGGACTAAGTCTTCAAAATTCTTACCCTTGACAAGGGTTTTCACAGTAGAATTATTTTGTGGGTGCACCTTAGCACCAGATTCACTTGAGATATGAGCCATTTTTTGATCAACTGCTTGAAACTTATTTCGTGGTCTCTTTAATCCTTGCCCTAGACGCCGTGGAAAGGTATGGTTTTCACTTTTCTTTTGTGCAGCAAATTGGAAGTCGTTGTCACTCAAGTTCATAGTATGATCTGTTGAAAGATAAATTTCTAACCCATCTTGTATCCCCTGCAATATTTCTTGCTAAAATATTAAGCATAAACCATAAAAATATTGGCCGCTAGGGGCCGAAGGCCCTAAAAACCAACCTCTGGAGCTGCTTGCACTCAACCCAGATGAAACCCTCGCATAGCCGCTTGCTAAATATATCGTTCACACATAGGGATGCGCTAGGATCTGTGTTACTCCAAGTGATGAAAATTTGTGGAGATGTTCTAGGATTTTTTCGGCATCTACCCTCAAAATTTCAGCTCAATCCGAGTTCGGATGAGTGAGATATGGCGGAAACGAGTTCGGCAGTCCTGCAAAAAACATCTCTACCATTCAGCTCCTTCCAGACCCTCATTTGATTTTAAAATTTGAGCCTTTGGACATTGGGTCAATTTGGGATAGAAATGTTGTGGGTAATATCTACCCCCTCAAGCAATGAGTTGATGGGGGAAGGAATGGACGACAATGATGAAATGCTTGAAAAAATGTTCATGGGAAAGGTGGAAAAAATGAAGATGATATGGTCAAAGAGTGAAACTTGGAATGAAAGAAGAGAATATTTTGGTGTCGGGAAACCATCTAAGGGTAGGCGGTCTGGAATTACAACTATCTAGGGATGGGTGGTTGGGACCTATATATTGTTTTTTTTGTATTTTTGATGATCAAATGATGTCCAAATTGGGTAAAATTATATTCATCAAAAATATCCTTTCGATCCCAATCCAATGGTTGTAGTTTTGGAAAATTTGGAGAAGGTTTGATAGGTTAAAAGGTGGTTCAAAATGACCTTATTTTTTGGGAGTGATAAATGCTCACTTTTAGGTCATTGAAAGGTGAATTTAGCTTGGACAGTGAGAGGGTATATGTATGAGGGTGAATTGATGATAATTGATAAAAAATGGGTCAATTGTGAGTGCTTATAGAGATGGTGGATAGGAGGGGAATGACGAAATAACTGGGGGACAACAATAGGGATGGTCATTTTGGTTGAGGTAGGAGAGGCCATCATTTTGTATCTATATAATTGATGCATGATGTATTATGATGCTAGAGGGTAGGTTTTATGTAGGCTTTGGGTATGGCATAAGGACGTATGGTGATTTATTTATGATATATATGCATGAGTTGTGTGTTGATGTGGTGTCCTTGTGTATTGGATTATGATGAGGTGTGCTATTGATGATTGTGATTGATGAGTTATGATGAGATGGTTATGGTAGATGATGTGATGTATTTGAGTAGATGGAGGATGATGTGTAGTGACTTATAGTTGCTTATTCGATCATATTTTGGAGAGGTGTATATGTATTTTATTATTATAATTAGTGTAATTAACCAAGGGTATACACATAGTCATAATAACATAATAGTATAACATGATAGAGGGCAATCACAATGGGAAATGAACATGAGATAGAAATTAAGATAATATGTGGTACTAATAAACTATAGCAAATGAATGATGGGATAGGATGTAAAAAAAAAGATGAAGATATGTGTGCAATGAGTGATGAAGATCTACAAGATATGTATTACCTTGAATGTCTTAGGAATTTTATATTTTGGAAGTGTTTCAAAAAACTGAAACACCCTAGTAGTACCAATCAAGTTCATCTAGTAGTCAATTAGTATCTTTTAGTGATCTAGACCATCATTGAGGTTCATTTTTTATTTTGAGTGATGTTAGACTAACCAAGTGTAGTTCAAGCCAATACAAGCTAGCTCATCCGTGAGAGATTAGAGGTCTATACAAAAGAAGATCGCTAATGTGACAAATATATCGCCACATGGAGGGCATACTCCACCACTAGTCAAGCAATTATAGCCCTGATGAAGATAGCTCCATAATCCTTTGACGTAGTTCCACTACCAATCGGGCATCTATAGCCCTGGTAGAGGCATCTAAAATACCTAAGGATCCATTATTATAAAAATTGCATTGTTTGTTTGTTTGTTTATTTTTTCAAATGTATTATGTCTCCTTAGGTTCAAATTATGTGCATGATAGGATGATTAGGGGAAACCATTATATTTATGAAAAGAGCTACACATGGTTTTGTCTTACCTATGATTAATATGTAATGTTTGTGCATGGTGTAAGAGAGGATTTGAGGTAGTCAGGGAAGACCTATATCACCTTCAAGCCTATTGATATTTGATGAAGGTTGATTGAAACACCAGTCATGACTGAATAATCAAAACAACCTTTATGTTTGAGCAACCTAAGACATTGGTATGATGGAACAAAGTAAGGCATGTGATGAACAAATAAGAGAGGGATAATGGGTGTACAAGACAATGGAAAAATAATATGATACATGATCGAACTGACATGATGGACAAAGAGAACAAATAAAATATGAGACACAAAAATGGATACAATATGTACAATTGTTTTATGCCATTGATTAATTACACCAATCAAAATTTGGAGACACATACGCGAAACCAAAAAGATATTAAATTAGTATGTTATGAGCCTTAAGCACTATTGTAATGGATGAATGGGGTGGATAAAACAATGAACGAACATAACATAAAGAAATTGATGTCATGGAGGGAGGGTGAACTCCCATGGGCACAAAATTGGATGGAAGGAGGGGAGACTCCCCTTAGTCAATAAGGAATGGTTATAAATAGGATAATAGGAATGAACGAGGTGGAAAATGGTGGACAGAATAAAGGTAGAACAAGGAAGAATCGATGGGACATTGGAATCATACATTTTAGAAGTTGTGATGAAGACATTGAAGAATGTTGAAGAATGGTTGGTAGAATTATGAAGAAAGAAAAGGAAAATTTGGGATCCAGTGATGTCATAAATAGTGGAAATGAAGAGAATCGCCACTCCTCAAATACAAAATTGGTTTTGAAGGATGGATGACTTCCCCCAGACTAGAGGATAACTTTGAAAAAGGATGGGTTCCCATAGACTAGAATTGAGTTGAGGAAATGGAGAGATATAAAAAATATAGGAAGGTTGGAGGAGGCAAAAAGGATGAGGAAAGGAAGGGAAAGGGAAGGGAGGAAAATAGAAAAATGTGGAGGGAGGAGAGAAGGAGTAAGAAGGGAAGGAAAAATCTATCGATACGTAGTCACTCGAAGCATGATCATACAACCATGAGATGGAACTAATCAAATAAGAATATGAGAATGAGGTTGGATAGGTGAAGGAGGGGCTAGAGAAAATCAATGAGTGATGGTATGATGATGGTGGTTAATGATGGATGCAAGGGGACTAAAGTGACACTTGAGAAGGAGATGCAAGATTTTCTCGTATCATGATCAATTTGAGATACCCCAAGGATAGAAGGGGTAAATATATTTGAACCTTACAATTGAAAACTTGTTGAGGATATTTGATTTGGCAAGTAGACCAACCATATGGTAGGTTTAATCAAGACATTAGGAATAAATTGTAAGTGGGCATAAGTTGTCATATTGATGTAGCAAAGGTATGGGAAACTGTATAGACATAGACATAGAGTATACCAAATTGGTAGTGGATTGGAGTTTTTATTGAAAGAGAGACGTTATACTTTTTCTCCAGAAGAGGAAGACTAGTGATAGTCGTAGGCAAGGTTCTTTGATAGACACAGATTCTAAGAATGGATGTTGGGTATTAATCAAGGTCATGAAAATATTAATAAGGTAATATCATCTCACTCAAGTGATAAGGTGATTTGTGATAGGGTGCGATTAGGGTGGATGAATCTTATTGGTGGTTATATGCAATATGTAGATGGCTAAAAGAATCCAATTGATGAATAGGAGGAGATCGAGGAAGAATGGAGCCTTTGGAAGGGGGTCATGTTGATGAGATGGTCAATTCCTTGTGATTGAGTAGGTCATATACTAGATGCTTTAAGTATCAAAAATCATCAATGTCATGACCCTTTTGATGATAGTAGATGCAATAGTGATTTTATTTATACCATTTAGGTTTGGGCTTGTTTTTCACTAGGTAAAAGTTAGGTAAAGAGATAATTTTTTTGTTATATAATTTTTGAAAGATGATTGAAAATGGCTCTGATAGGGGTGTCTAGGTATGAGGTGGACAAAAAGGATGTTGAGGTTGGTATGAAGAAAGGGTAATGGAGGAATATTGAAGTGAGGAAGATTTTAGGGGTGATGTGGAGGTTCCTTGGTGACTCGATTATAGCTCAAGACTTGTGAGTCAGTATAAGAGTTGTTTTAGATCATTTGGAGTGGACTGGAAAGGTTTGAATGGTTTGACATCATGGTTAGTATTAATTTTGTAGGGATAAGAACATGGATAGGGTAAAATTTGGGGTAGATGTAAGTATGAGTGGCAAAATTATAAGTGTTGAGCCATGTGAAGGACATGATATAAAGGATAGGGTGTTGGGAGAAGATGGGGAAGAGATGGTGCTAGAAGAAGAGGTGGCAAGGATGGAGTGGATGGATACACAGATGATAAATTAGTCCTTTTAGGAGATCTTTTTGTTAGAGTGGTAGAGGTGGCATGAGATACTAGGCCTAGATTAGAATGTGGGGGTCAAGAACGGGCCTTGGTGGTTAGACATGGGATAGGACAAATGGTGGAGAGGGTATTATATGGGATGAGAGGCATCTCTCCCAAATGGATTGGAGGAGTTACCAAGGGATTAGGGACCAACTTATAATGGTCCATGGGAAGGTGCACTTGAGCTCAAGTTTGGCTTGTGGTCTGAACCATAAGATGCTAAGGATAGAACAAAGGGTGGAGTGCAAAATAAATAGGGGAAAAAGGGACCATATAGGTTTGTATGATTAGCTATAGAGGCCAAGTATAGTAGTTACAAGGGTAAACACAGGTGGTAGAAGGATAATAGGACTATGTTTTAGGGATTTTAATGGTTGTTTTTTATGGTTTTTGTGAAAGCAAAATGTTATTTATGCAAATAAAGAAACAAAAAATCAAATGAACAAGCAATGATGATGTGTGTGTTCAAGTAAATTTGTTTTTGGTGTTTGATACTGTTTGAAATTTTTTGGGTGTTGTTTGATTTTATTTTTGTTTTTATTTTTGTGTGTTTTGATGTATCCTAATCCTAGGATCTACAAAAAGGGGTGGGTATGGTGGTATCTACAAAGGTATGTTTATGTATGCTCCTCAGTGAGAAGCAATACATAAATGACTAAAAAATACTTTACTAGGGTAGGGTTAGCTTTGGGTATCCTAAAGGGAAAGAGAAACCTTCAAATAGAGATAACATTATCTAAAACCTATGATGGCCCAATCAAATTTTTCTTCACCCTTGATCAATTTTAATAAAAAATGACAGTTGTGCACCCATTGATTATTAATACCCATGATAAAGGGTGTCTAACCTCAGATTACACTGAGCTAGTCCCAAAGGCAACCAGTTTCCTAATGGTGAAATCTAGGAAACTAATAAATCTAGACCATGGTGTCTAAGGGATCAACTGATGGTTGGGGATGAATTCCAATGTCATCAGTTGGTTTTCCTCACAAATTTTTGAGGAAAAATGTGCAAGTGTGTATGATTTATATGTTTTTATTATTTGTTGTGTGTCAAGGGTGCCTACTTGCAATGCACAATTAAAGCTAATCTAAAATATGCAATATACATAGCAAAAAAGTACTATTCCTAATATGACCTATCACTACCTAATGCAATCAATAAGAAAAGAAAAAAAGGGCCTGCCCTAAGAATGAGATACAACTAGTCTAGGCATGAATGATAAGGAAGTATACTAACTAAGAAAAAGAGAGAGGATCTATCCTAGAAGCAAAGAGAAAAGGAGAAAATATATGCTAAAATGGAGGGGATAAGCCTATGCTTAGAGAAGGAAGCAACCAATTCTATGGAAGAAGAAGAAAATCTACACTAAATAAGAGGGAAAGTGAAAACCTAAATTTGGAAAAATTGGGGGGAAAGAAAAAGAGGATTTGCAGAGAAGAACAAATATCTAAACTAGTGAAAAAATGGATAAAGTGGAGAGGGAAGGTTGTAAAATGACCCTGGGCATGATAGTTTGGATTTAAATAGTTCACAATGCTAACAACCAGCGACAATTGGGACTACTAACCTCCAAGGGGTAGATAGTTGGGCCTAGAGGTAGGTTACAGGGAATAGAAAAGCAAGGACAAATTGATATAATGATGAAAGGACTGTGGTTGATGACCTATAGCTAGTTTGGTGACTGAATCTAATATAATATAAGATAGATAAAAAAGGCAAAGAGATATGGTAATGGATAAAAGGATGATTATGAACCTATCTTATGAAAACAAGAAAGGCACTCAAAAATAAGAAAATGACTAGCAACTACTCTAAAAATATGAAAAATAAGAATTGTAAAGAAATGAAAGATAACTATTCTAAGGGGATGACAAGCTACTACTATAAAAAAGAACACCATGTTAAGAAATAAAAAGCAACTAATCTATGAAAATGAAGAGTAACTATCTATGAAAAAGAAAAGCAACTAATCTATTAAAATGAACAACTAATATATGAGGATGAAAGCCACTATGCTAAGAAATTTGGAGAGCAACTATACTAAGAAATTTGAAGAAACAACTATGTTATAGAACTTGAAATACAACTATGCTAAAGGGAATGAGAAAAACTATGCTAATGAAATGAAAACAACTATTCCATGGAAGTAGAATAAACTATGCTAAAAAGATAAAAACACTTATGATGAGGAATATGAAAAACAACTATGCTAGAAGGATAAAAGCCACTATGATAGAGAAGATGCAAAGAAGACTACTCTAAGGAAAGGAAAACCGACTATGCTAAGAAATGAAAGGAACTATGCTAAGGAACTTGAAAGCACCTATTCTAAGGAAATAAAAGAAACTATGATGGGAAAAGAAAACAACTAAACTAGTGAAAGTAAAGCACCTAAGCTAAGAAAGAGGAAAGCACCTATGCTAGGAAAAGTAAAGCAAGTAAACTAAGACAATGAAAAACTACTATGCTAAGGGATTGAAAAACTATGCTAAGGGATGTAAAAACAAATAAGATAAGGGATGGAAAGTGTGGACACTAAAATCGTGTAAATCGGATAAGACTACTAATGCATCACATGCGCCAGTATTATCGACATCATATGGCCCCATTGGGCAATTCCCTAGGGTAATATAGATATCCATAACACTTTTGGGAAGGTCCCCAATAGTTTTGGAATGTTTTGGGGCATATAATTATTACTGTCCCACCAAGGTATGGTCATAGATGGTGACCGTCCCATCTAGGGACGACCATCCAAAATTGTCCCTAGGTGGGACGGTCCCTAAATAGACACCCCAAAAGTAAAAGGGGCAGAGAAATGACAATCAATTACTACCATATTCTCTACCCAATCACCAAAAATTGATTGGGAGCTTGTCATGGAGACCAAGAACTCCCAATTAGAGGCCCCAAATGGGTAACCTCTTCTACCCAATCATGGCAAGGGTTTTGACAAGTGGTGGCACTTGCATCACATGCCAATACTTACCCCTTTGCCCTAGATGCCCTATTTGGGCTATAAAATGAGGTGTATTCACCCAATTTGAAAAAGAAGAGTTGAAGCATTTTGACAATGAAGTGCTACCCAATTCTACCCTCACTTTTGCCATTGCTTTTGCCCTCACATTTCCTTGAAACCCTCTTCATTCGAAGGTGCTTTTAGGGGCATCCAAAATCCATTAAATCCATTCCAAAACTAGTCATATTGGAGATCAATTTGACCCCATTTTTTGAAAACACCTTTAGGACAGTTTCAGACTAGATCCCATTGGAATTGGTGATAAATTCCAAGCAGATTTGTAACCGTCCCACCTAGGGACGGTTAGTAGTAGGTGGTTGCACCTGTTAGGTATGGTTAGAAAATAGTAGGGAAATTTGAGTAAATTCCATCGTAGACCTCTTAGGAATGTCTAGATTAGTCTTCCATCCAAATTTTGTGATATTTGGAGTAGTTTTGATGGTTCATTTGAAGGTTTTATTGTTGCAGGTCTAGTTGTTCCTGTCAGGGACGGTCACAATTTTTGCTAACATTTTTCCTTCTTTTCATGCTTAGATCTTTTCAAAACTATATAGATAACATCATGCTTGAATTATAGATCAATTAGAGTAGTTTTGATTTGTTATAGATAAGTTTGGTTATTTCTAGATTCATGCATTTCTATGTTTTCAAGGCTTTATATCTACAAACACATATGCTATTAACCCAATTTCAATCCCTTGTGTGTAGGTGTAGGTAATCTAGATAGGATGGAGGAGCTAAGAGGCACAAAAGGATAGGCCCAAGAATAGCTCTCGAGTGTGGGATGCAAAATTAATAGTAGAGCACGCCATTAAGAACCTTGAACGAGATTATATCCCTTGTATATTGTAATTTTGAGATGTATCAAATCATAAAGCCCTCTAGGGGATGTATTGTAATCTCATTTGAATCATTGAATAATAAATACAAGGATAAATCCACCTCTTTTATTACATATTATTCTTCATTTTAGTAGATTACTTATTGTGTACTTTTCCTTTGAATGCTTGCTTTAATATGCTTAACATTGCAATAAATAGCCCTTAAGGCGATGCCATAAATTTCACTTTTTTAGTGGCGATCATGGTATTTGAGATTATTTGTCTCTCCCCTTTGAATGTGTCAATTTTGACCTCTATTTTTAGTTTTGAATGTTGCAGGTTTTGAGATTTATGAGCAGAAACGACCACTTTTCTGCTAGGTGACATAGGGTGGGACGGCCAGCTAGGTGACACTGCCAAGGATGGCCCCCAAAAGTGCTAACCATCCCTAATAGATATGGTTACAAAACTAGAGGTTTTCTACAAAAAATTGTAGAAACAAAGAGTTACAAGTCAGATACCCCTCTGAACCTTCAATTTGCAATTATACTATTCAAATTAGCTTAAATTTCAAATTTTCTTGTCTTCTTTGTGCATATGAAGGATAGATGCCATCTTTCCCAATTTTACATTAATAAAATAAGATAAAACAGGAAAAAGAACAGTATTCTATATACTTTTTGTCTGGTTTGCCTACTTGAAACTGACCAAAAAGGGTTAAGTTCATATAGGATGTCAATTTTGTAGTTTCCTTTTTATTTCTACTAATGATTCTAAATATAAAACATACTTTCATGCATTTAGTGAATCATCATTGAATGTTGTATTGTTTTATTTCAATATTTTAAAAGTAACACACACACACCATGATCTACTTAAATGTTGGTGAGTTGGACTTCATTCCCAACCACTGATAGAGTTCAATGACGGTGGCAGTCATTTCCATCCATTGACTCAAATCCCACGTACCTAATTTTATTGGCCAATACCGACTCCAAGATCTGTCCTAACTATGCAAAATAGCACACATCCCTAATCGGGTGTATCATTACGTACGGGGTGTTGGGTGAGGATCGACAGGATCTATGCCCCCTGATCGGGTATGGACTTCATCACCATACTTTGGTTGGTTTACATGATCAGAATTTCATTGTCGGTTGTCGAGTTATGAGTGTATTGGTGAAAACCACTTAAAATTTTTAGTATTACATCAACAAAATCAAACATGCCAAGTATTTTATTTACAAAGCAACACATCTTGAAACAACAACAAACAATTTAGGGATTCACATTTAAAAGATTTAAAAGAGATAATCACTTCTATGCTTGTGTGTGATATTCTCACAATGACACTGAGAGGGGGGGTGAATCAGTGCACCTATTTAAAAAATTAAATCTGCAGCTCCTAATGCTGAAATAATGCAAGCTTAAAAATAGATACAACAAGTATAACAAGATAGCATCACACAACACAAAATATAACGAGGTTCACCGATTTGGCTACTCCTCAAAAATGACTGTTTGGACTACAATCCAAATCCAGCCTTTGCAAAGATTCAACTTTACAAGCAATTTACCAAAGCACCCACCGGAAGGAGCACCAACCCCTGTTTATACCAAGCACCAACTTGGACTTCTATTTTGAGTCTTAGATTTGACATAAAAATGCCTTCTCTTTTACAAGACCCTCACCGGTCTATTGCTCACTCAACTCAATCTCATAGAAGCATAAGGAGAATTGTTAGAAACTCAATATCTTCTATTTCTTACCAAAACCTCTCTTTTATTTGCTAACAACTTTCCTTTGTTTTGCTCCCCTCTTTTTTTCCCTCTCTCACCTCCTTTCAGTTTTCAAGAATAAACAAGGTTGCAGTAACCTTACTGCACTTTTTCAGTTCTTTATACTGGCTCACTCAAACGGCTCTTTTCAAAATGGCTCTACTTTTCCCTCCATTTTGCCATGCATTCTCAGCTGCGTTCAATCTGTCACACTCTCTCTGACGCGCTCTGTCTTTCAGTCGCTTTCTTTCTGACACGTTCTGACAGTCTTCTCTGCTCACTCTGACAGCCTTTTCTACGCATTCTGACAGCCTTTTCTGCGTATCTCGGTGCTCTGTCATTCTTATCTTCTCTCTTTTGAATCCTGAGCTACCTTTTCACTTCTGCATGCAACTGCCCTTTTTGACACACGCAACCTGTTAATGAATTTCTCTTTAATCAGGATTCTCGGAATATCCACCCCTCTGACAGTCTCACAGCGTTACGGCCCTGTAACAACCGTTCTGTCTTTAATGCACTGTTCTATAACTGCCCCCTGTAACTATAGTTCTGACTCCAGTTAACTCTTACATGTTTGGTTGTATGATTTTCCTCTGCAACTTCCCCTTGCAACTGTCACTGTGTATGCTTCTCGACTTTTACCCACGAAACTATGACATGTCGCGATATCGCGACATTTCTGCCCCTTTGACTTTTTCATGATAGTTGATCGTGAAAACATGACATGTCGCTATATCGTGACATTCTTCGCCTCCTTTTCCTCTTCTCGGCATGCAACCACGAAAATAGAACATGTCACGAAATCATGACATTCTTCGCCTCCTTGTCCTCTTCTCGGCATGCAACCGCGAAAATAGAACATGTCATGAAATCACGCATTCACTGCCTTGATCTCTTTTCTGTCTCTTGCCAGTGAAAACACAACATGTCACAAAATCATGACACTTTTCACTTCCTTGCACTTCTCTGCCTTCTACCCGTGAAAATGAAACATGTCATGAAATCGTGACACTTTCGCTACCTTGTGCCTTTCTGTCTCTTTCGCCCAAAACGAAACATGTCACGAAATCATGACATCTTTCGCATCTGTACATTCTTCTCCGCATGCCTCAGCGAAATCGGAACATGTCACGAAATCATGACACTTTCGCTTTTGAGCTCTTCCTCCTTGACTATGTCATGAAATCGTGACGCTTCGACTTCCATGCTCTTTCATTTTGCTTCTGTCATGAAATCGTGACACTTCATCCTTCGGAGCCTTCCTTTCTGTTGCTGTCATGAAAATGTGATGCGCAATCATGACATCTTTTCTCCTTAGCTCTTCTCTTATCTTTAGGTCACGAAAACACATGTCGCGATATCACGACACTTTTTCTCTCGAGCTCTTTCTCTTGAAATATGTCATGAAATCGTGACACTTTTTCTCTTCCTTCTTTGCATGAAATCGTGACGCTTTTTCTCCTTTGCGCTTCTTCTTGCAACTTGTCATGAAATCACGATAGTTTTCCTTGCAAGCGCTTCTTCTCCAAACATGTCATGAAATCATGACAGTTTTCCTTGCAAGCGCTTCTTCTCCAAACATGTCACGAAATCGTGACAGTTTTCCTTGCAAGCGCTTCTTCTCCAAACATGTCATGAAATCATGACAGTTTTCCTTGCAAGCGCTTCTTCTCCAAACATGTCATGAAATCATGATAGTTTTCCTTGCAAGTGCTTCTTCTCCAAACATGTCATGAAATCGTGATAGTTTTCCTTGCAAGCGCTTCTTCTCAAACATGTCACGAAATCGTGATAGTTTTCCTTGCAAGCGCTTCTTCTCCAAACATGTCATGAAATCACGATAGTTTTCTTACTTGCCTTTTTTCTTCCAACATGTCACGAAATCATGACAGTTTTTTTCTAGCTTCTCAACATGTCGCGAAATCATGATAGTTTCTTTTTTAGCTTCTCAACATGTCGCGATATCATGACAGTTTCTCCAACTTTTTCTCTCTCCTCCGATATGTCATGAAATCATGACAATTTTGCTTATGTCTTCTCTCTCCTCGTCCATGTCACGAAATCATGACAATTTTGCTTGTGCCTTCTCTCTCCTTCGATATGTCACGAAATCATGACAGAAAACATGTCGCGATATCGCGACAGTTTTCTTACTTGTCTTTTTGCTTGATTTTTTGAATCTGGGCCACTTCTATCTTCTTGGAAATTCACTGTACCTATTCTGACTGACCTCTGAACTCCTGTCCACTGCATCAACTGATCTTTCTATCTGTGTTGACAACAATGACAATACTTTTGCTGCACCTTGCTCAACAATCTCCCCCTTTGGAATTGTTGGCAACACTCATGCACTCTCCTATAATTCTTCTCCCCCTTTGACAATAATACCAAAGGGCTGCTGCAGACTCCCCCTGAGTCCATGCACAACATTCTCAGGCAAAATTTGTTATCCTTAGTAAAAATCATAAATAAGAGCAAAAAGATAGACAAATATATGAATGCTCCCCCTGAGAATGTGTTCCCAATAGCTAGTCAGTTCTTGGGTAGTGTGACCACTCCCAATTTACTGCGAAGGTATTCAAAAACTTCCTTGGGCAATGGTTTTGTGAAGATATCTGCTACTTGCTCTGTAGTTGGAACAAAATCCAACTTAACCTCACCTTCTGCAACTTTATCCTTCAAAAAGTGATACCGGATTGCAATATGTTTGGTGCGGGAATGCATAACCGGATTCTTTGAGATGTTAATAGCACTGGTATTATCACATTTAATTGAAATTGGCTCTTTGAAATTAATACCCAGATCTTTCAGTGTTTGTCTCATCCATAATATCTGTGTACAACATGTTGTTGCTGCAATGTATTCTGCTTTTGCTATGGATAGAGAGACTGATTCTTGTTTCTTGTTGTGCCATGCTACCAATCTGTCTCCAAGATAAAATGCACCTCCACTGGTACTCTTTCTATCATCAATACATCCTGCCCAATCTGCATCAGAATATGCAAAAAGAGTGAAGTCTTTACCTTTTGGGTACCATAACCCATACTCCATAGTACCCTTGAGGTACCTAAAAATCCTCTTTACAGCTGTCACATGAGTCTCTTTGGGATTAGCCTGAAATCTTGCTACCATGCAAACTGCCTGTAGGATATCTGGTCTGGTGGCTATCAAATACAGTAGGCTCCCAATCATAGATCTGTACATTGTTTGATCAACATCTAGAGATTTGTCATCCTTGCTCAACTTGCAGCCTGTTGTCATGGGAGTGCTAACAGGCTTACTATCCTCCATTGTGAACTTTTTCAGCATTTCTTTCACATATTTAACTTGAGAAATAAAAATGCCCTTTTCAGTTTGATTAACTTGCAGTCCGAGGAAATATGAAAGTTCACCAATCATAGACATTTCAAATTCTTTCTGCATTTTATTTGCTATGTCTCTACATGACTCATCATTGCTGCTGCCAAATATTATATCATCTACATAAACAACAAGGACAATAAGATTGCCATTCTCTGTTTTGATATATAAATTGCTATCCACCATACCTTTCTTGAACCCTTGCTGAGTGAGATAGTTGTCCAGTCTTGCATACCATGCTCTGGGTGCCTGTTTCAAGCCATACAATGCTTTCTTCAGCTTGCAAACAAAGTTGGGATTATCACAGAGTTGAAAACCATCTGGCTGTTCAATATAAACTTCTTCTTCAAGATTTCCATTCAGAAATGCTGATTTCACATCCATCTGATAAAATTTGAAATTCTTCGTGAATTGCTAAAGCCAGAAACAGTCTGATTGCTTCAAGTCTAGCCACTGGTGCAAAAGTTTCTTCAAAATCAATCCCTTCAACTTGAGCATAGCCTTTACAGACCAATCTTGCTTTATTCCTTACAACCTGTCCGTCTTCATTCAATTTGTTTCAAAAAATCCATTTAGTACCGATTATGTTTTTATTTACAGGCCTTGGTACTAACTCCCAGGTTTTGTTTTTCTCAATCTGATCTAGTTCTTCATTTATTGCCTCCATCCAACTTTCATCTGTGCTTGCTTCAGCAATATTTTTGGGCTCAATGCTGGATAATAATGAGTAGTTACTTATTACTCTTCTTCTTGTCTGAATACCAACTTTGGGGTCTCCAATAATTTGCTCTCTGGGATGATTTTTTTGCTAGCTGCCTATTTTGGATTTCTTGTTTTCTTCGATTTCTAAATCAGTACTGAAATCATCTGAGTCAAATTTTTGTTTCTCTTCTTTTTCTTGATCTTCATCCTCTTCAATAAATTCTTCATAAGTAGGGTAGTTTTCTTCATAGCTGATTTCTTGTTCCCTACCTTCATCAACCTTAACATCGGCACTCTCAACAATTTTCTTTAGTCTTTTGTTGTAGCATGTGTAGGCTTTGCTTTTCGTCGAGTAACCAAGAAAAATACCTTCATCAGCTCTATCTTCGAACTTACCAAGATTATCTTCAGTTCGTTTGATGTAACACTTGCTGCCGAACACTTTGAAGTATTTTGTAGTTGCCTTTCTGCCAAACCACAGTTCATAAGGTGTTTTGCTTTCATGCGTCCTCAACATGCACCTATTTTGGATGTAAACTGTAGTATGAACTACCTCTTTCCAGAATCTGTCAGCTATTTTGCTCTCAGTCAACATGGTCCGTGCCATTTCCTGCACAGTTTTGTTCTTTCTTTCTACCACACCATTCTGTTGAGGTGTTCTTGCTGCTGAAAACTGTCTTCTAATCCCATATTTTTCATAGTATTCTGCAAACTCCTCTGAAATAAACTCTCCTCCTCTATCTGATCTTAAACATTTAATTCTTTTTCCTGTTTGATTCTCAACTTGGTTTTTGAAAGTCTTGAACATCTCAAAGGCTTCTGATTTAAGCTTCAAAAATAGTACCCATGTCATTCTGGAATAGTCATCTATACACAAGCATAAAATATTTGTACCCATTTATGCTTTCCGTTCTCATGGGTCCACATAAATCAGTGTGTATTAGTTCTAACGGTTTGCTCGTGAAGTACTCTTTTGCTTTGAATGTGGCTCTGGTTTGCTTCCCCTTTTGGCATGAAGCACAAATGCTATTTGAAGGTTTGCCAATAGTGGGTATATCTCTTATTGCCCTTTTTGAGCTGATTTTTACCAGATTATCAAAGCTTATATGACCGAGTCTCTTGTGCCACAGCCAATTTTCTTCTTCCTGTCCAACCAAGCAAGCTCCTTCTGAGGTCTCTGAGAGAGTATACAGATTTCCAGAAGTCCTCAATCCAGTAGCTATCAATTTCCCATTTTTTGTCTTTCTTACTTCACAGCCCTGCTTCTTAAAAATTACTTCATGACCTCTGTCACAAATTTGACTTACACTCAGTAAGTTATGCTTCAGACCAACCACAAACAAGACTTCTTTAGAGTTGATTTTTTCATCACTTAACTTGACTGATCCTTTACCAACGATCTTGGCTCCATCATTATTTCCAAATTTTACAGAACCACCTTCGTATGTCTGTAACTTATCAAATTTTTGTTTATCTCCTGTCATATGACTGGAGCATCCACTATCCAGAATCCATGGTGCAGATTTGTTCTGGGCTTTGAGAGTTGTTTGAATGATCAAGGATTCCTTTTCTTCCTTAGGTCGCTCCTTTTCTTTCCATTCTGATTTGATGGCAGATTTGGTCACTTGTTTTGCCTTTTCCCTTTCATTGGCTTGTGCCTGTTTTTCGAGAAATTTTTTGTTTTGTTTCAATCCATTTGGTTGATAATTTCTTCCCTGATATTTATTTCCTGCAAAAGAGCTACGACAATTTCTTGCAATATGTCCAAAGTTATGACAGTTATAACATTCTACTGCATAATCTAACAAAGGTGAAAAGATATTTCTACTAGTGAAATTTCTTTGTCCTACATTATAACTGCAATTTGAAATTTTATGACCATAAGCATTGCATTTAAAACAATAACCAAAAAAGGAATGATTGTACCTGGGTAATGGTCTTTGCCATGTTGTAGTAGGAGCCATAGGTCTTCTTCTTCTTTGATATGTGACTTTGGTGAATCCATTATTGTCAGTACTCCTCTTGAGCCTGGCATTATTGTTCTCTTTAGCATGATTTGGTCTTTCTTGATCAACCCTGATCTTACCTTCTTTCTTTATAGGTTCTTCAGTTATGGCCTTTGATCCCTTTGAGGATTCTCCTTCGTCAAAGCCCAAACCAAATTTGATGCCTGTAGGCCTTTGGTTATTTAAAATTTTATTCAGCTTCACAGAACTATCTTCAAATTTATGATGACTACTCAATTTTTGATTCAGTTCTTCTAGTTGCATCCTTAATCCAACAATGTCTTCTTCTAGCTTGTTGCACTCATCTATTTTCACGGTTAGTTGTACTTCAAAATCTTTAGACTTTTTCTTAAATTCTTCAGTCTGTACTTTCAAACTGATTATTATTTCATTGGCATCCTCAAGTTTTCTTGAAACCTTTTTATTCTTTTTCCTTTCTGTACTCAACTCTTTAAGTGCAGCGACCAACTCACCTTCCAGATCTACTTCAGCCTCATCCTCAAGTTTTTCATCACACTCCTGGGTTTCCTCTGTTCTTTCTTCTTCAAATGCCATGAACAAAGCTTCACCTGTTTCTTCTTCAGAATCCTCACCGGAGCTGTCTTCAGAAGAGTTGACATTCTTGGAAATGAAACTTTTCTTCTTGAAGTTCCTTTTTCTAAAATGTGGTTTCTTCTTCCAGTCACTTCTTTCTTGGTGTGACCCTTCACCACTTTTGTTTTTCTCATTCATTGGGCATTTAGCTGCAAAGTGCCCGATGCCTCCACAGTTGAAACACTTAAATGGTAACTTTCCTCTGTACTTTCCTTTTCCCTTTATTAGTTTCCTAACAAAGTTTGCTTCTGTTTCATCTGAAGATTCTTCTTCCTCAGATTCTTGTTTAGCTTTTATATTTTTCTGTGCTTTAAAAGCAGCTTCTCTGTCTGAGGGCTTAGTTTGTCCTATTCTCATTTCGTATGCAGTTAAAGAACCATGCATTTCATCCATGCTAAAAGTATTTAGATCTTTAGCTTCTTCTATAGCAGAAACTTTAGAATCAAATCTTTTGTGAAGAGTTCTTAGTACCTTTTTCACGACAACTGCATCTTCCATTTCCTCGCCGAGTCCTCTAATCGCATTAATGATTCCATTGACTCTCAGCATATAGGCCTCTATGTTCTCATCATCATTCATCTTTAATGCTTCGAACTGGGCTCGATGTGTTTGTAGCTTGGCTTCCTTGATCTTGCCGTCTCCTTCATGAATGCTCTGCAGTTTGTCCCACATGTCTTTTGCCATTTTACAGCTCATGATCCTAATCAGTTCACTGTCTACTAACCCACACATTATAGCATTTTTTGCTTTAGAGTTGTTCTCAAACTTTTTCTTCTCAGCAGCATCTGTTGGAGGAATAGAGGGTATTGTGTATCCACTTTCTACTGACTCCCAAATGTCATATCCCAAAGCACACAGATAAGTCTGCATCCTGAGTCTCCAGAAGGAGTAATTAGTTCCATCGAACAAAGGAGCTTTGTTGGATGAAAATCCTTCACCACCGGCCATTGTGTTTCTTCCAAGATCACCTTAGCTGATTGAGCTTGTTCAGGAACTTGGCTCTGATACCAATTGATATTCTCACAATGACACTGAGAGGGGGGGTGAATCAGTGCACCTATTTAAAAAATTAAATCTGCAGCTCCTAATGCTGAAATAATGCAAGCTTAAAAATAGATACAACAAGTATAACAAGATAGCATCACACAACACAAAATATAACGAGGTTCACCGATTTGGCTACTCCTCAAAAATTGACTATTTGGACTACAATCCAAATCCAGCCTTTGCAAGGATTCAACTTTACAAATAATTTACCAACACCCACTGGAAGGAGCACCAACCCCTTATACCAAGCACCAACTTGGATTTCTATTTTTGAATATTAGATTGACATAAAAATGCCTTCTCTTTTTCAAGACCCTCACTGGTCTATTGCTCACTCAAATCAATCTCATAGAAGCATAAGGAGAATTGTTAGAAACTCAATATCTTCTATTTCTTACCAAAACCTCTCTTTCAAACAGTTTTGTTTCGCTCTTTCAATTTTTCAAGAATAAAACAAGGTTGCAGTAACCTTACTTACTGCACTTTTTTAGTCCTTTATACTGGCTCACTCAAATGGCTCTTTCAAAATGGCTCTACTTTTCCCTCCATTTTGCCATGCATTCTCAACTGCATTCAATCTGTCACACTCTCTCTGATGCGCTCTGTCTTTCAGTCGTTGTTTTTCTAACGCGTTCTAACAGTCTTCTCTGCTCACCCTGATAGCCTTTTTTACACATTCTGACAGCCTTTTCTACGTATCTCGATGCTCTGTCATTCTTATCTTCTCTCTTTTGAATCTTGAGCTACCTTTTCACTTCTGTATGCAACTGCCCTTTCTGACACACGCAACCTATTAATGAATTTCTCTTTAATCAGGATTCTTGGAATAACCACCCCTCTGACAGTCTCACAGCGTTACGACCCTGTAACAGCCGTTCTGTCTTTAATGCACTATTCTGTAACTGCCCCCTGTAACTGCAGTTCTGACTCCAGTTAACTCTTACATGTTTGGCTGCATGATTTTCCTCTGCAACTTCCCCCTGCAACTGTCACTGTGTATGCTTCTCGGCTTTTACCCGTGAAACTATGACATGTCGCGATATCATGACATTTCTGCCCCTTTGACTTTTTCATGACAGTTGACCACGAAAACATGACATGTCGCTATATCGCGACATTCTCCGCCTCCTTTTCCTCTTCTCGGCATGCAACCGCAAAAATAGAACATGTCACGAAATCGCGACATTCTCCGCCTCCTTGTCCTCTTTTCGGCATGCAACCGCGAAAATAGAACATGTCATGAAATTGCGATGCATTCGCTGCCTTGATCTCTTTTCTGTCTCTTGCCAGCGAAAACACAACATGTCACAAAATCGTGACACTTTTCACTTCCTTGCACTTCTCTGCCTTTCACCCATGCAAACGGAACATGTCACGAAATCGTGACACTTTCGCTACCTTGTGCCTTTCTGTCTCTTTCGCCCACGAAAACGAAACATGTCACGAAATCGTGACATCTTTCGCATCCGTACATTCTTCTCCGCATGCCTCAGTGAAATCGAAACATGTCACGAAATCATGACACTTTCGCTTTTGAGCTCTTCCTCCTTGACTATGTCATGAAATCATGACGCTTCTGCTTCCATGCTCTTTCATTTTGCTTCTATCATGAAATCATGACACTTCATCCTTCGGAGCCTTCCTCTCTGTTGTTGTCACGAAATCGTGACATCTTTTCTCCTTAGCTCTTCTTCTCTTGGAAACGACATGTCGCGAAATCATGACACTTTTTCTCTTGAGCTCTTTCTCTTGCAATATGTCACAAAATCGTGACAACTTTTCTCCTTTGCTCTTCTTCTTCCAACTTGTCATGAAATCGTGGCAGTTTTCCTTACAAGCGCTTCTTCTCCAAACATGTCATGAAATCGTGACATTTTCCTTGCAAGCATTTCTTCTCCAAACATGTCATGAAATCGTGATAGTTTTCCTTGCAAGCGCTTCTTCTCCAAACATGTCATGAAATCGTGACAGTTTTCCTTGCAAGCGCTTCTTCTCCAAACATGTCATGAAATCATGATTTTCTTTTTTTCTTCCTTTTTTCTTCTCCAACATGTCACGAAATCATGACAGTTTTTCTACTGGCCTTCTTTGCTTCCAACATGTCACGAAATCACGATAGTTTTTTCAGCTTCTTAACATGTCAAATCATGACAGTTTCTTTTCCTTCTCAACATGTCGGATATCGACGTTTCTCCATTTTTCTCTCTCCTTCGATATGTCGTGAAATCATGACAATTTTGCTTGCGCCTTCTCTCTCCTCGTCCATGTCATGAAATCATGACAATTTTGCTTGCGCCTTCTCTCTCCTCCGATATGTCATGAAATCGTGATAGAAAACATGTCGCGATATCGCGACAGTTTTCTTACTTGTCTTTTTTCTTGATTTTTTGAATTTGGGCCACTTCTGTCTTCTTGGAAATTCACTGTACCTGTTCTGACTGACCTCTGAACTCCTGTCCACTGCATCAACTGATCTTTCTATCTGTGTTGACAATAATGACAATACTTTTGCTGCACCTTGCTCAACAAGTGTGTTTCTATTGTTTGTTTGTTTCAAATTCATAAAAATTGTAAAGGAGATAATCATATAGTAGTCTAGAGTACATAGCTATGGTACATACCCATAGCCAAGCCCATTTAAGGGTGGAAGTTGTGAGGAGTAGGGAAGAGGACATACAACATCTTCGCCTAGATCCCAAGGACATGGTCATACCTCCTTGGAGACCACCTACTCTTCCTGGCCCTAGAGGGGCTGAAAGGAGACCTAGCCAACAAGGGACCCCTACATGGGGCACCCCCATAGGTGATGGTCTCAACTTAGGAAGTCATATCCCTAATCATCGAGTGGTAGATGAATGGATGGTTACTCCTAGAGTAGCAAGAAAGGGACCTAGCCAACAAGGGACTCCTACATGGGGTACCCCCATAGGAAACAATCCCCTTTTAGGGAATTATTTCCCTAATATAGATGTGTCTAATGCCTTATTTTGAGAAGAGTCACCATGCAATGAGGCACTTCCCAATAGAGCAATCCCATGCATTCGTGTGCCTGCTCGGTCTACTCCTCGCACTGCTGCATAGGAGTATGACTTTTCACCTAAGGTAGGGTTGAATGATCATCTTATGATTTCAAACCACCCTTCCCCATGGTGCCATAATCATGATGAGTATGATACTCATCACCATAGGTGACCTCATTCCACCTTACCTTTCCTTGTTTATGAGGGAAGACCTGAGGAGCATCCAGATTATCCTCATTCAAATGTGTCAATGCAAGCACGTTGTGCCTCTACACCAGTAGATTATCAAGAAAATCTATTTAGGGGTGAGCCTCAAGTCAATGTAGCCTCCCTCAATCGAGGGAAAGTTGTAATAGATCTCACGAACCCCCTTGAACAAGATAGATATCAGGGTAATAGTGCTAAGGCACTTAGACCTAATATAGTTGATCAGATCAATCAGTTGGTAAAGAAGTATGTTGACCACCAGGCCAAGTTTAATCAACTTAGGTCTGATAAACATCACTTAGATCTCTTAGAGTAGTGGTAATAGTTAGAGAAAGAAAGACTTGAATGCCAAATTCAAGAAACTTTACGTAATGGAGCTTCTACTCCAAATACGCGTAGATAGGAGGCTCACCCGAGGCAACCAAACCTCCAACAAGATAGGTCTCCTAGACCTAATCCAATGTTACCTCCTAGACCTCCTAGGCCTAAAAAGAATATATATGATAGGCCAAACATAGATCACCTTCAAGAGGCGTTCGTTCCTCCTTGTAGGCCCATACCTGATACACCTTATGGGGCTTACGATGACTTGGAACAAAATGAGGATTATGTAGAAGCACCTTATGGAGGTATGGATGATGTCAATCAACCACCCCAACCTATGCTTAATATTCCTCATCCACCTCTACGAGTTCAAAATAAGGAAGAGGAAATCAAATCCTCAGATGCGTATCAAGCTTTGCTTGCATGCTTAGAAACTGTAGAAGGTAAGATAACTGGCAATGGGCTTCAAAAACCCACTTTGCATCAGCTAAAGAATCAACCATTACATCCATCCATTCCTTCCCCGATATACCCTAAGCATTTCAAAATGCTAAAATTGGATAGATTCAAGGGGGAAGAAGATGCTCAAGAGCACGTTACTAGATTTTTAAATTTATGCTTTAACATACAGGACAATGATGCATTGCTCCTCAGAACTTTTCTAAGTACCCTCTCTGGCCCTACCATTGAGTGGTTCAACCAACTTCCAAAACATAGCATCTATACATTTGAACAATTTGTTGATGCATTTTTGGAATGTTTCACCTTTAACACCAAAAGGAAGGTGACATTAACAGACCTCACGGGGTTAAAGCAAACCGATGATGAGTCGATTATTGATTATGGAAATAGGTGGTGAACACTTTTGGCTAAGCTACCTTATCTATTTCCAGTGACTGAGTTAACTCGGTTGTTTTCAAATAGTTTCTTAAAACCCATCTCTTTAATATTGCAATTACAACAATACCCTACCTTGGAAGAAGCTCTAGCACAGGCTAGAAATATAGAAGAAATAAAAATCCAAGAGGGAGAAATAGCCAAACCTCACAAGAAGGAGTGGACAAAGAACCCTAAAAGTAGCTCGGCACCTACAAAGCCAGCAATGGTCAATCAAGTGGCCATAAATGTCCCTGGGCCTACACAAGTGATGCCTCCTCAAAAGGTGAACTATCAGGCCCAACCTCCTCCTACGAGTTATAATAGTAATGGTCAAGCGAATCAGGGATAGAACCAACAACGTCACCCTAAGCGACAATTTACTCCCTTCACTGAATCCATGGATTCTCTATTCGATCGATTATGGGTTGCAAAAATGATTAATCTACCAGATATCAAACCCATCGATCCAGAAATAGGTAAACCCAAGCCTATGGGATATCGAGAGGATCAATATTACAAATTTCATCGGCAAAGTGGCCATGATTTACCAACGTGCTATGGTTTTAAACACCTAGTACAAGATATGATTGAGAGGAATGAGCTTCAAGTAGATGCTCCACTAGCCCCTACCAATCAGTATATGGGTATATACAAAGACCCATTACCAACTCATGAGGTACAAGCAACGCCTGCTAAACCGATGAATGAGGTGAAGACAACACCCCCTATCCAAGGGTATGTTGGGATGGTGAGTATTGTGACCAAGAATAGAAGATATCCAAGCCAAGTTGCACCACCTATAGCTTCAAGTGATGTTCCAACTACATCACAAACTACACCACCTATAGTATAGGGCCTTCCATCTAGGCCAACATTAACAATAAATAACAAGCTTGCACAAAGCTTGAGGACAACATCAGCATGATTGTCCATCTATGAGCTAATCCAACAATCACCTCCACATCGGGATGCTTTGATGGACATTCTAAAGTCAATAGAGTTGCAACCATAGGAGTCTAACTCCATTGATTTTGTGGGTCATGTGCAATAGTGCAAGGAACCAGTAATAACATTTCATGAGCATGAGCTTAAGGAAATAGCCAATGACATGGTAGATCCTCCTTTGCACATCATTGCATGTGTAAATGATGTACCATACAAGAGAGTGCTCATAGACACTGGTTCCTCGAGTAATATCATCACAACCACAGCATTAAAACACCTAAAATTACTAGCATCTCATGTTGTTGCATCAACTTACACTCTTCATGCATTCAATGACACAATATGCTCTACCATCGGTACCATAGTCTTACCCATCCAGGTGGGGCGCAAGACTATATCGACATTGTGTCATGTGTTGGAAGGTGATATGGCCTATAACATTTTTCTAGGTAGACCTTGGATATGGGATATGAAGTGTGTCCCATCCATTGCGCATCAATGTCTCAAATACACTCATGAAGGGCAAGTGCACGTAGTCTCTATAGATCTAGAGCCCTTCAAATACTACAATATGGTGCAGTAGATGCCAGAGTCAATATTACCTTCGACTCATGTAGACTTCTAACTGAATACACCTATTCAGGGTCTACCCATTCCACCATCACCTTCCATTTCACCATCTACATCTTCATCCATCCCATCCTCATCATCGACAACTTCAGAGATGCCTTCGACATCGTCAGATCCTCCATCGAGGAACATGTCGAAAAGGCCAATTGATGAGAGCCCACCTCTAGTTTCCACCATATCCATGGAGGAGATTCCTTGTGTAGTAAATGAGGAATCACTTCCAGAGGTTCACATTGAGTCACCTCAAACCTCACTTCCATCTCATCCACCTTCGCCATCCCAGGTCATAGTGCATATGTCTAGTACAGGGATAGGAGAATATCTAGTAAGAAATGTCACAACGGTTCCATCTATAGAGATAATGCAAGATATGGGGTGACCTCATCTTCCCATAGGTAGCATCGTGCCTCTTGGTCTACCTCCCAATCAAACTAATTTTGTATATGGGGGTTTAGAGTATGGAGCTCTACCAATTCCTTCGAAAGAAGAAGATGATGAACCTTTTTCGGAGGATGTAAACTATTTGTTGAATCCAGATTATGCATTGTGGTACTTAGATCACTATAATTGGCATGGTTTTGGTTTAGGCCTATATGAGTAGGGTACTCATGTTCCATGTCAGCCCCAATATCAGTTACCTTATGATAAATCTAGGTTGGGACACAATAAGCCAGTACCATTGGATGTCCTCATAGATAGTCTAGAACACCTATGTCTAGGTTATCAGGATAAGCTTACACGTGATCCATATGCCAATCTGAATCACATTCATTCCTTGGGGGATTATTTCCCCATAGATATGATAGATCAAGGACTATCCAGTGATGTTGCCCAACCCCATGAAGTGGGGGAAAGCTCACATACCTTGAAATATGATAGTGAGGAAGAGGATCAAGGTCCTCCTCATGAATGGATGAGTGATGATGAAGATGACTATGGCATCACACCAATAAACTATCCTAGCTCAGATGATGAACATGAGTGAGTGTTCCCCTTGGATGATGAGGATGAATATTATCTTCACATGTTATTCCCCATCCAAGGCCCCATCTGATGCCAACTCTTTCTATATGAAGAGCAAGCTCATCCTCTTCCACATAGGCCACCACCAGTTATTCCACTTCCACCAGAGCCACCCCCATGAGTTATGAGACAACATCAGGTCTCTAGACCCACTCACCCTAGAATGGGAGATCATGTATCCATCAACATGATTTCCATAGATTTAACCACACCATTGATAGATCTGAATAACCCATCAAAGTCATTGCATCTCGACATTGAGGTAATTGAATTTGATTGAGGAGATTCTACCCCATCACCATCAGAGTATTGGCCTTGCGAGGAAATGTTACAACCATTTCAATTTTCTCCAAGAACTACTCAGGATGTTTTTCAAGTCGAGGTTGATCCTAAATTTCCTATGGATGAAGCAAACCTAGCTGATGACATTCACTTGATTCCCACTCCACATCAGTTGGAATATGGGTCTCATATGTCAATTGAGCCAATAATTGACAAGGATATCGGTACAGATCTCGATAATCCCCATATTATCAAACTAGGGGAAGGTCTATCCCTAGTTGAACAAGATGATTTCACAAGAGCATTGAAAGAAAGGATGAATGCTTTTGCTTGGTCTTATAAAGATATGCTAGGATTGGACCCAAATCTAGTCATGCATAATCTTACATTGGACCCAAAGATCAAACCAGTCAAGAAAAAGTTGCGTAAGATGCACCCAACAGTAGCCTTAATGGTGAAATATGAATTGCAAAAGTTGTTGGATGCTGATTTCATCATCTCAGTAGACTATCCACCATGGGTTTCAAACATGGTTCCCATCAAAAATCTTGATGGGAGGATTCACATTTGCACTGACTTTAGAGATCTCAACAAAGTGAGTCCTAAGGATGAATTTCCCTTACCAAACATTGATGCATTGGTAGATGCTACAATAGGACATGAAATGCTATCCCTTATGGATGGTTTCTCTGGATATAATCAAATTCATATTAATCTAGAAGACCAGATCAAAATGGTATTCACAATGCCTTGGGGGACATTCTGTTATAAGGTCATGCCTTTTGGCCTTAAGAATATTGGCACCACCTATCAATGAGCCATGACGTATATCTTCCATGACTACATGCATAAGATTTTGGAAGATTACATGGATGACTTATTGGTAAAATCCCTATTGCACCATGAGCATATCGATGTATTATGTAAGGTTCTAGATCGCCTCATTGAGCACAATGTTAGGCTTAATCCCAAGAAGTGTGTCTTCGGTGTCACATCTGGTAAACTTTTGGGATTCATAGTCTCCAAGCGAGGCATAGAGGTAGATCCAAACAAGGTCAAGGTAATATTAGAAATGCCTCCCCCCACAACCATTAAGCAGCTACGCAGCTTGCAAGGAAAGGTCGCATCCATAAAATGCTTCATAGCGCAATTATCGGATAAGTGTCGACCCATGAATAGGTTGCTACACAAGGGGGTCTCATTTCATTGGGATGAAGAATGTCAAAATGCCTTTGATGAAATTAAGCAATACCTAGCTTCACCACCCATATTGGCTCCTCCATGACTAGGAGTGCCATTCTATTTATACATCTCAGCTATTGAGTTGGCATTGGGCACCATGTTGTCCCAAAAGAATGAATTTCATAAAGAATAGGCTACATATTATATTAGCCGCACACTGGTCAGCTATGAAATCAAGTATGCATACATTGAGAAGCTATGCTTAGCAGTGGTATTTGCCACTAAAAATCTATGCCATTACATGCTCAATCATACCACGTATGTCATATCTAAGGAAAATCCATTGTGATATATGATGAGTCGAACATATCACAATAGTCACATAATAAAATGGATAATGTTGTTGATAGAATTTGACCTAGAGTTCATTGGACAAAAATCAATCAAAGGATAGGTCATAGCCGATCAACTAGTAGAGGCTCCTCTCTAGGATGACCAACCTCTCAATGTAGAACTTCCTGATGATGGAGTGTTTCATATCTCAGAATCACCTGATTCTGTAGAGCCTGAGTCATAGGGGACATAACTCTATTCTTCGATGGTTCTAAATGCGAGCAAGGGGTGGCATAGGTATCATGTTTTTCACACCATAAGGGGCTCCAATACCTCTTTCATTTAAACTTGATTTCCCATGTACCAACAACAATGTCGAGTATGAAGCCCTCATCATAGGCCTTCAGATGACAATCACCATGAAAATAACTAAGCTAAATATTTTTGATGATTCCTTGCTCATAGTTAATCAGGTTAAAGGGATATTCCAGTGTAGGTGTCCCATATTGCAAGCCTATAAAGCCCTAGTGGACAAACTTCTGGTACAATTTGAATGGTATGATATTGAGGCACTCCCTCGTTCATCTAATCATTTTGCGGATACAATGGCTTCCTTAGGGTCACTAATCCTGCAAAACCCTTCAGATGATATTACTACTATTCAAGTAAAAATGCTAGCACAATCTATGACTGAGCATGATGAGCATAATGCCATACCAGTTGTTCACATGATTCAGATTGAGCCTTCACATGAATGGTTCTCTCAACTACACAATTATTTGGATAATGCTCGATGGGGGACTCTGTTCCCTCATAATTATTTTGATACTAGCACAATGCTATATCTTCAAGTTCATTCTCAATCAACATTTGCATGAGATGAACGTCAAAAGGATTGCATGATTCATAATATTGAGGCTTCTTCAAAGCAATATTGGGCCATACAGATCAAAGATTACTTAAAACTAGGTAATATTCTACCTGGATTGTCGCATGCCACAAAGCGAGCATTTAAGAAAAAGTGGCAAAATATGTCTTATTAGGAGACATAATGTATCATCGAAGCTATGAGGGTATCCTCCTTCATTTCTTAGACTCACAAGAGTCAACTTGGGCCATTTTCCAAGCACACGATGGTACATGTGGTGGTCACTTTAGCGGCATGGCCATCGCTAAGCGCATTCTTTGCATGGGCTATTATTGGCCAAATTTAGAGCAAGATTGTTGCGCTTATGTAAAGAAGTGCATGAAGTGTCAACATCATGCAAATTTGACACACGTACCTTCATAGGCCTTACAACCGATTCAATCGGTCTGGCCATTTGCACAATGGGGGTTTGATTTAATTGGGAAAATCTCACCTGCCTCTTTGGGCCATCACACGTTTATCATAATGGTAATTGAATACTTCACAAAATGGGTGGAAGCAATTCCCCTTACCACTACGACTGGACCTCGCATCATGGAGTTCATGCTACATAACATCATATGTCATTTTGGTATTCCATCCAAAATAATATCGGATAATGGAACACCCTTCAAAAATAAGGATGTGCGTGCGTTAACAACAAAGTATAACATAAAGCATAACTTTTCCATGCCCTATTATCCATAAGCCAATGGGCAAGCAGAGGCATCAAATAAGATAGTAGTAGCCATCTTGAAGAAAATCGTTAAGGAAAATCATAAATATTGGCATAATCAATTACCTCTTGCCCTTTGGGCCTATCACACTAGCATTCGGATGCCCACTAGGGCAACTCCATTTTCACTAGTGTATGGTGTTGAAGCTATCATACCTCTAGAGTTAGAGATTCTATCACTGCACATTTCCATGCAGGAATTCATCGATGATGATACCGCTAGGCAAGCTCATTTAGATCAACTAACGTTGCTTGATGAATGATATGTCAATGCCCTTGAGCATCTACGTGTTTATCAAGAATGCCTTAAGAGAGCTTATAACTTGAAAGTACACTAGAGAGACTTTCAGGTTGGTGATTTAGTTCTAAAGGAGAACCAAAAAACTCAAATTTGCCATCCAATTTGTGGGACAAATTTGTAGTAAACTGGTTAGGTCCATTCATCATTACAAGTCATATTGGACCTAGAACTTATCGCTTAGCATCCATCGAAGGAAGTGAAGAGCCTGAACCAATGAATGTTAGTCATCTATGGCCTTTTCATGCTTAGAGCACCATAAAATGCTCCTAGGTGGTCTATGACCATCTAGGTCAACCTAAAATACCCCTAGGTGGTCTATGACTATCTAGGTAAAATAAAATGTTCCTAGACTATCTAGATGACATCTAGGTCAATCCAAAAAGCTCCAAAGGTATCTATAAGCCCTTTGGTCACCATAAAATACCCCTAGGTGGTCTATGACCATCTAGGTCAACCTAAAATACCCCTAGGTGGTCTATGACCATCTAGGTCAAAATAAAATATTCCTAGATAGTCTACGATCATCTAGGTCAATCCAAAAATCTCCAAAGGTATCTATAAGCCCTTTGGTCACCATAAAATGCTCCTAGGTGGTCTATGACATATAGGTCAACCTAAAATCCTAGGTGTTATGACCATCTAGGTCAAAATAAAATGTTCCTAGAATCTACGATTATCTAGGTCAATCCAAAAAGCTCCAAAGGCATCTATAAGCCCTTTGGTCACCATAAAATGCTCCTAGGTGGTCTATGACCATCTAGGTCAACCTAAAATGCCCCTAGGTGGTCTATGACCATCTAGGTCAAAATAAAATATTCCTAGATAGTCTACGATCATCTAGGTCAATCCAAAAAGATCCAAAGGCATCTATAAGCCCTTTGGTCACCATAAAATACTCCTAGGTGGTCTATGACCATCTAGGTCAACCTAAAATATCTCCTAGGTGGTCTATGACCATCTAGGTCAAAAGAAAATGTTCCTAGGCAATCTATGATTGTCTAGGTCAATCAAAAAGCCCAAACATTATAAGCCTTTGGGCCATAAAATCCCTAGGATGATTAGGTAAAATCCCTAGGTGGTCTATGACATCTAGGTCAAAAAAATTCCTAGACTATCTAGATTGTCTAGGTCAATCCAAAAAGCCCCAAAGGTGTCTATAAGCCCTTTGGTCACCATAAAATTCCCTAGGTGGTCTATGACCATCTAGGTCAAACTAAAATATTCCTAGGTAGTCTACGATTGTCTAGGTCATCCCAAAATGCCCCAAAGGTATCTATAAGCCCTTTGGTCACCCAAAAAGCCCCAATGGCATTCATTAAGCCCATTGGTCAACCTGTATATACATATATATCAAAAATACAAAAACATCATTAAAATCATCAAAATACAAAAATATTGCTTCATTGCACTTCATATAAATTGCATTAGGCATACTCATCATTGCATTATGCATCGTTCAAAATTGATCATACATGTCTAGCACCAGGTCTGTACACTAGGCATCTATTAAAATCATTGTTATTATATGTCAATATTACCACCTATTTACATTACATATACCATTTACATTTACACTCCATATTATATGTCTGTTTCCCATCACTTAGCCATTGTTAGTAAAACATAGTTAAGGTTTTTGGTCACTCAGCCATATCTAGTTTTCTTTTCAGATTTTGTAGAAAGCTATCATGATTTTTTATAAGGTAGAATCCTACTTAGATTATACCTTGTATACATCAAAATCCCAACACATTTTCACATTAATAAATCCAAGTCTAGCACAAGGAAAGATGAAATTACAAAGTGGTCTAGGTTGCTTTAAGCGAAAAATTTTATCTTGCTCATCCCCCTGTGCGAATGGTTCAAAGATGCTGAGAATTGACAAAAGGACAAGTTCCTCCTTACCCAAAAATCCCTTGCCCTACACTAGGGCAAGTATCCAAAAGAGAAAAATCAAACAATGATTATTATCACTTCAAAATATGCAAAAAGAAATAATGATTATTATCACTTCAAAAAAAGAAATAAATAGTGGTTCTCACCACTACCAAAATCCCTTGCTCAACAAATAAAAATGAGCAACTCCCTTGAATACTTCAAAATTAAAAGAAAAGAAGGGAGTCTTGAACTTGAATCCCTAGAATTCTCAGCATTAGAGAACCATAAGGTGATCCTCATTACAGGTTTGGTGGATAGCCTACTTGTCAATGGTGGTAGCCTTACGCATGATGATATGTCTATCACATAAGCAACTTGCTTAGGTACAGACCAATGTTTGAATGTGGATGAGCTAGCTTGTTGTAGCCTATATTACCTAGTAGTCTAATCTAACTAAGTACAAAACTCAGGATAATGAGACTCATAGAATGATCTCTAGTACAGATGGGCTGAGTGAATCCCGTTTGCACTAGGGCAACTTTATGCGTTATCATGGTAATGAACTCACATGCACACACATGGATGTTGATTATCTTGGTTATCTTAGTAGGTGTATACTTTGTCAAAAAGTCTTGCATAGTTATTATACAACTTTTGATTAGGTAACTAGAGTGTTTGAGTCTCCTAAAAATTACTAAACATATCATATCACATTACATTATCCATTCCATTTTACATCATGTTGTCACATATTTGTCAAAATTACAAAATCCATTACATAATGTTATAATAACATGAAAATAATAAAGATACATTTTGTATAGTCTATGGTGCTAGCATATAATGTGTCAAATAGTCATCATAAATCCATCATATAAAATTAAATCAAATCATCCATTGCATTATGCATATACACATCTGCATATCATCACATCATCACATCATAAAACAACATATATGCATACATGATAGCCATCCATCAAAAAGCATCATAAAGCATAGCATAGCATACATATCATAAAGTAGTAAAATATGACATAATGATCAAAGCAAAGTCATACATATATATATCCATATGTAAAATCCAAAAGCTACATCATAGTCCATAAGCTACCCATAGGCTACAATAAATGTGAGTCCTCAGACTTCACACTCCAAAAACCAAAAAGTCCAAAAAGAACTATCAGAGTCTACTAGCCATGGTCACGTAGGACCGACACCATGACTCTCTCCTCTACCCTCAGTAGGAGTCCATCATGAGCTCCTAGACCTACTACCCCAGACCTACTACCTCCAGATGTGTCCATCCTCCATGTAGAACTTGGAGCCCTCATCCATGCAGATGACTATCCTATCTCACTCCTCTGGCTACGCTATGATCCAATGGCCAATGCCCGATCTGGTATGCACCCCTTAAGGTACACTATCTCATCCTCCATCATATCCATATAGGTCTGATCCTCTCAACATCAAGTCTGATAGGTCACCACTAAACCTTGGAGATGTACCATCTCCTCCCACATCATGGCTACCTCACCACTACTGGACTCCCCATGGCTAGGGCCTTGTACACCAACCTATGCCTAAAGAGTAGCTATCAAAGCTGCCTACCTCTCCATATCAGTCTGTGCACTCTACACCTATGCCTATAGTAGAGCTCTCTCCTCTACAAAATCCTATTGCACCCTACTGAGATCACCCTATAGCTCTATAATCATAGCATCTCATGCTGCTAACTATGCCTGCATACCCTAATCTCCAAGGTCCTCCCCATCAAAGTCTAGTGGATCCTGTACATCAATCAGCTCCACCCTATCTACTACCACATGATGATGCACAACTCACTCACCTATGTCTACCTCCTCATCATCTGGAGACTCATCCTGACCCTCCTCATCTGGAGCACCCCTAGCTACATCCATTTCTCTAGTAGTTGCATCCCCTCCTAGTGGTCCCTCTCCTCACCACTACCGTATGACCCACCAAGCATCATACTCCTCTATCATACCTACATCATCCAAATCAAAAACTACCACCATAGGATCTGACTCCTCTCCTAGTGCCTCCACAATAGGCCATGCTAGAGTCCTCTCATCCCCATGATGATGATAGATCATCGGCTCCCTAGGAAACCCCTGGCATAGCCTAAACTATCATAGGATATGATCATAAGGGAAGTACTCTCACTCCATCCCATGTCACCCTATCAACCACCTACCTCGTCGAACTCGACGTAGCTGTGCCTCAGCCTCCCTCCATGTGGGACAATCCCTATAGGGTCTCCATACAATGTCTACCACTCTAAGCCATGCAAAAGCCTCTACATAGTGCTCAACCTCCCTAGCATGTCGATGGCTACGACCTATCTCATGTGACCTCTACCATAGCACCCCATAACCAATCTCCCTATCTGGTAGCTCTACTCGAGTAGTCCATGGTAGTCCTCATGGTCACTCCACAACAATATGCTACCAACCCCAAACCTATAGTAGGAAGTTATAGCCCAATCCCTTCTACCCATGAGAGTGGATCTCATATAACTCCTCATATAGCTGAGCTAATAATGTAGGACCCCAAGCCATCACTATAGGCTCATCCTCTGTACACTCCACAAGAGTGAACACTAGCTCTATAAGGTTCCATGGGAACCTAGCACCTGAAGAGTCAGGCAGTAACATGTTGTTGATCAATGTCATCAATAAAGCATGCTTAATCTTAAGCACATCATCCTGAAACCATGATACCACTAATATCCCTCCACTGAGAATATCAACCACTGCATCCTCCTAGCGTGCCCCAAAGTACCTCTATAGTACGACCTCTCATCACTCTATAGGAGTAGATACTATAGGATGCCCCTCTATCAGAATACATAGTATCTGATATACATCCTCTAACGTCACTATCATCTCCCCTATAGCTAGATGGAAAGTATTAGTATGAGGGTCCCATAAATCTATCAGTGCAGTCAGATAGGCACGGTCGCTCACTACGGGATCTAACCGCGTAACATGCTTCAGGCCAATGGCATCAAGCCATCACTAGTCCATAGTATTCAATAGGTCTCTAGTGACCTAAAAGAGATTTAGAACCCTATACCGACTCTTCACTATCTGATAATGTAAAATAACTTGTCAAAAATACCATAAAAATGCATAAAAATACTCTAAAAATACTCTAAAAATACCAAAAAATGCCTAAAAAAGGGCCCTTTTTGGCCCAGTTTTTGGTCGTCCCACCTAGGGATGGCCCCAATTTGGTAACTATCCCACCTAGGGATGACCACTAGGGATGGTCCCCAAAAATGGCTAAAATAGGGTCATTTTGACCCCTAAAACAGCCCTAAAAATCATAAAAAAATAGCATAAAACCTAAATTTAAAGCATCTAAATCACAAATAAAAGCTCAAATTCATACATTACACTATTATTAAGGTTTCTTAAACTTGATTTAGTGTGTATTATGAAAATTGTAGCAGAATTTCCAATTTCACAATAAAATAGGGAAGAGAAGGAAATGTGTTCCATACCCGTTTTGCACTGGCTCCACCACCCGTCACATCCGCTGGCTGGATCATGTTGTTGGGTAGATATTTTTGTAGTTCTCCACTTCATAAAATCACTCTCCTACCTCTCTCCTCTCCAACTCCTCCAAGCACAATGCACAAATGAGCCTTTTTGCCCCATTTTGGGCTTATATAGCTCCAAAAGAAGCCGACCGCCTCTAGGTGGGATGAGCACATAATTGGCTGGCTGTCCCACCCTGGGATGGTTATAAAATGTGTAACCATCCCCCCTAGGATGGTCACCAAAATATTTGACAAAAACAACTCAAAAACCTCAAAAATAGGGTCCAAAACCCACCAAAAATAAGGCAAAATGGTCACCAAATTAGCAGGGATCAAGATTAAACCAATAATATTTATGGATGCATTAAAAGTATTTATTTTATTCCCCAAGAAGGCCTCTATGGCTGGACCACTCCCCGGGAATGAATTTTTTAGCCTTTTGCTTCCAGAAATGCTCATCAAAATGATCAAAAATCCCCTCCAAATAGGTATATAGTACCATGGGAAAAATAGAGAGTTATCCCAATTCAGTCATATGTGTCAAGTGACTCATCACTTTATCATTGGTCATGCCCTCATCGACTCATCACTTGAGGGGGTAGTCATAATAATGATTTCATAAATCAAATCAACACTAAAACACTCAAAAGTGTAATTTCCATACATTCAAAAGAATCTTTGCAAAAGATAAATTTTCAAGCCCATGCTGGGGCAAATAATCAGCATAAGCAAAAAAAATAGGCATTGACCTCCTTGAAGCCTCATGAATCCACCCATGTAAAGGCTTACAAGAACACAAGGCACCAAGACCTAGTATACCTTAAGCCCCTAAAACTGTCATTATAGTGTGGTTGAAAGGTATACCCAAATGAATCCTTCGACTATGTCAAAAGCAAGGATTCCAAGAATGTATGCTCTTTCCACAATGGAGGCATCTAAATTTGGTTAGGTTAATGAATAACCTTAATAATTTAATGATTTAGTCATCTATTTTTGCTCAGCGCTTTGTTGCACATAGCGCATCCCAAAAAGGGGCATCTGTAGACACTAAAATCATGTAAATCGGATAAGACTACCAATGCACCACTTGCGCCACTCTTATCGACATCATATGGCCCCATTGGGCAACCCTCTAGGGTAATATAGAGCTCCATAGCACTTTTGGGAAGGTTCCCATTAGTTTTGGGAGGTTTAGGGGCATATCCTTATGACCATCCCACCAAGGGATGGTCACAGATGGTGACCGTCCCACCTAGGGATGACCATCCAAAACCATCCCTGGGTGGGATGGTCCCTAAATAGACACCCCAAAAGTCAAAGGGGTAGAGAAATGACAATCAATTACTACCATATTCTCCACCCAATCACCAAAAATTGATTGGGAGCCTGTCATGGAGACTAGGAACTCCCAATTAGAGGCCCCAAATGGGCAACCTCTTCTACCCAATCATGGCAAGGGTTTTGACAAGTGGCAGCACTTGCCTTGCATGCCAAGACTTGCCCCTTTGCCCTAGATGCCCTATTTGGGCTATAAATTGAGGTGTGCTCACCCAATTTCAAAGAGAAGAGTTGAAGCATTTTGACAATGAAGTGCTGCCCAATTCTACCCTCACCTTTTGCTAGCATTTTGCCCTCACTTTTCCTTGAAACCCTCTTCATTCGAAGGCACTTTTAGGGGTATCCCAAATCCACTAAATCCATTCCAAAACTAGTCATATTGGAGAGCAATTTGACCCCATTTTTCGACAACACCTTTAGGATAGTTTCAGACTAGATCCCATTAGAATTGGTGATAAATTCCAAGCAGATTTGTAACCGTCCCACCTGGGGATGGTTAGCAGTAGGTAGTTGCACCTGTTAGGGATGGTTAGAAAATAGTAGGGAATTTTGATTAAATTCCACCATAGATCATTTAGGAATGTTTAGATTAGCCTTGTGTCCAAATTTGGTGAGATTTGGAGCTGTTTTGATGGTCCAATTGGAGGTTTTATTATTGCAGGTCTAGTTGTCCCTGTCAGGGATGGTCACTATTTTTGCTAACATTTTCCCTTCATTTTATGCTTAGATCTTTCCAAAACCATCTAGATAACATCATGCTTGAATTATAGATCATTTGTAGTTGTTTTGATTTATTATAGATAAGTTTTGTTATTTCTAGATTCATGCATTTCTATGTTTTCAAGGTTTTATATCTATAAACACATATGCTATTGTAGACACTAAAATCTGGTCAATCTGATTATGCTACCATAAGCAACGACTTCATGACACACCAAGGCCCCTAGGGCAGCCCTCAGGAGGCATACAATGGTTCTAACCACTTAGTACAAGGTTTTGAAAGGTTCTAGGCCACTTTTGGGACCTTTTGGACACCCTATTGCTATTCATTCCACCCTGGGATGAATACATAACCTATTCGTCCCACCCTGGGATGAATAGTTGTATTCATCCCAGGGGGAGTGAATAGCAGGTTTGATTGGAAAAAAGTCAAATCTGGACAAATGGCGCCTAGAAATGGTTACTTTTCTACTTTCTAATACCTAGGAAGTCAGAGCATGCAGCATCTTAATGCTCCAGCCCATGAGGGAGGCCAAATTGGGAGATTCTCTTCCCCCTCCAATGCATGTCACCCTGGTGGCCAAGTGGCGCCTCGTGCCTCGCATGCCCTCGCATGCCTTTTGACCCATGAAGCCTCCTTGGGCTATAAAGTGGATGCATTTTCCACACAATTGGAGAGGATATTTTGAGGATAAAGCAATGGAGTGCTGCCAAGATTTCCTTCCACCCTTTTGTGCCCATTTTTCCCTCGAAATCTCTACCTAGCGAAGGAGGTTTGCGAGTGAACTAGGAGGCACAATTTGTTACAAAAACCAAACTATCTGAGTGATTCCCACACAAAATTTGATGAAAATACCCCTTAGAGTGTTTTGCATCAATTATCAGTGGAATTGGTGGTAAAATTTAGGCAAAAATGGTGGGCGTCCCACCCTCGGGCGCCCCCCAATTTGTGATAGTCCTATTCATCCCACCCTATGATGAATAGAAATATGTGCATGATTTTGTTACTATTTTTAATTATTTATTTTCTACATGCTATTACTATGCTGCAGTTCAAATTTTAGGTCTTTCTGAGCTATATTGGCCGAGATATTGCATTTTTAGTGTTTTGTAGGGTCTCTTGCAGGTATCCGACGGTCATTTGAGAGAACACCCAAACTATGACTGATATTGCAAATATGATCAAATGGGTTTTCTTATAATATAATTTTATGTATTATTTCCAATTTTCATGCATTTTGGATATGCGTAGGGTCATAAATTGCTTGCTTTGGGTTTTGTAGGTTGCAAACGGTCATTCAAGTTTTGAAGCCCCATCGGATGCAATTTTGGTGCAATTTCTAGTGATATCTTCCCAAAACCTTCTTTTTTACATCCCTCTGCAATTTCATGTCATTTGGAGTTTATTTGATATATTTTCTCATTATTAGCCATTTTGCCCCTATGGGGATTGCATGCTTTTTATCACACGCACTCGCTATTTGACATTTCTGGTTTCCTTGTGTGTAGGTGCAGGTCATTACAATGCATTGGGAAGGAGCATAAGACATCTGGATCAAATACACAAGTAACGACAACCTTGGCCCACCCACCTCGATTGTGGGTACGAGGAAAGACATTGGATGTGCACCCAAATTTCTTGAAGGATTTTGATCCTTGGGCACCCGAGTTGTAAAAATTTGTATCACCCATTTTGAGCCCTCAAGGGGATACATTGTAACCTAGAATTTTATATAGTTTTATTAATAATAAATCTATTTGATTTGCATCATTTCTTGTTATTTGCTATCTTTTCCATCTTTACTTGCATGCTTCCGTTTGACGCTCATAAGCGATAGGGCATAGATACACATATTTTTTATTTTAATTTGGTGCACCATTTTTCCCTACTTTAGTGGTGATCATGGTGGGACCCTATCCCTTTTTATTTAGGTGAATTTTGAAACTCATTTTTCATCTTTTTATGTTGTAGGTGCTATTCGTTCTGGGCTGAAATGAACCCTGACCTGCTATTCGTGCCACCCTGGGATGAACGTGAGTTCATCCCACCTTGGGATGAATACAGACCTGCTATTCATCCCACCCTAGAGTGAATAGAAACTAGAGGGTTTTTAGAGTAGAATTCCAGCAATAGCAAGTTTTGGCAGTGATGAGGTAGGTCCCTGAGTCTTCCATCTCTATTTTGTATTTATAGAAACTGTTTATTTTTTGCATTACCTAGTTTTTCTCGCATATTTTGCTTGTTTAGAAAGGTTAGAAGTTAGTTTCCTTTTCTTAAACACAAAATAACAAAAACATATAAAAGGAGAAAAATCAAAACAAATTCAAAGTAGGAATGCATCTCTATGGTTTGCTTGCTTGTAGCCTACCCAATGGGTAGGCTAACATTTAGGGTTTTGCATTTCTAGATACATTTGTGAGTTCCTTTTATACTAACTTTCTGAAAGTAAAATGCACCTTATGCATGCATCTAGTGAAGGATCATCGAGTGCTTCCTTGTTTGCTTTCTTTTAAGTTAAAAAGAACCACACACACTTGCACGTATCACAATAACATTGGTAAGGTTGGATTTCATCACCAACCTCCAATTCAGACTGGTGATGTTGGATTTCACCTCCTTCCACCAACTTGCCCTCTAGATGCCTTAGATAGAATAGGGCACTCTCTCAATATGGAATAGGTCACTAATGCTCAAACTGCCTCCCACTATTGGAAACATTGTTTCAGAGTGGAAGAGCTAGGCGAACCCCCCACTGGGTTTTAAGCGGTGTACCCTAGACTCTTTTGAGAAATCATGTTTGGCACTAGTGTTCCTAGTCACCACTTTGGTTGAGTTCCCTCATTCTAATTCCAAAATAAGAACAAGAAAGCAAGAGCAAAACAACACATCTGAAACACACAAAATAGTTTAGGGATTCACATCTAAAACTTAAAAGAGATAATCATCTGTCTTATTGAGTGTTTCCTTTCTTGTTTGTTGTTTCATTAAAAATTTGTAAATGAGATAATCATCCAGGGTTTGATAGAGAGGCATGATGGTATACACCCATAACCAAGCCCAATCATGGGTGAAAGCTATGGAGAGTGGGTTAGGAGACATGAGTCATCTCCGCTTTAGCCCTAGGGACTTGGTTATACCTCCCTGGTGAGCCTCCACTCCACCTAGCCCCAAGATAGTAGGGCACGAGCCACACCTTCGAGGGGACCCTCTGTGGGACACTTCGAGGGATGATGGACATTACTTGGGAGAGTGTTCTCGATATGTAGATGCATCACAGGTCTTCCTTGATGAAAGGCAACAATGCACTGAGGTGCTAATAGATAGAGCGGTGCCATGCATCCATGTACCCATCAGGGCTGACACACCTATTCATAGGTAAGAGCATGACTTCACACACTGGGTAGCGCAAGTCGATACGACTTTGCCTGTGCATCACCTTGATAGGATACAATAACTTAGGCAACCTGATGGGTATGACACTCATCGCTCGAGGTGAGCCAATTCTACCCTACCCTTCCTCATCTAGGAAGGAAGGCATGAGGAAATCCTAGATTTTCCTCAGGAGTAGTATTCTATGCATGCCCGATGTGCCTCTATGCCTACTGAGTATAATGAGCAGATGTTCTAGCCTAAACCTCAAGTCAATGTGGTGAACCTCGAAAGAGGCAAGCACTCGATAGATATCATAGATTATCGTGAGGCCCCTAGACCCCTTAGGCCTCGCACGATGGAACAAATCAAGCAAGTAGTTGCAAATCAAGCAACTTCAGTAGGACAAAGAACAACTAGACCACTTGCATCAGCTTGAGAAAGAGAGGATTGAATGATAGACCAACGAGCTATTCCAACAGACTCTATGGGAGAGGGTCCCTACCCCTAAGACCCATAGGCAGGAAGTCCCCCTAAGGCAACCCACACTCATTCGAGATAGGTCTCCTAGACCTTATCTAGCATTGCCTCCATGGCCTCCTAGGCTAGATTGAGACTTACCTCATAGGCTAGATACAGGGCATCCACAGTGGGTGGATACCCCTCTTTATAGATCGACTTGAGAGACGCCCTATGGGGCCTACAATGAGCATGAGCTAGAAGTAGAGTATTTGGAGATGCCTTATCAAGGTAGGGGGTGATAGGCCACCACCCCATAATAGGTTGGAGGATCCTAGACCTCCATCGTAGGATGTGAGCAAGAATGAGGAAATCAAGTCCTCAGACCCATACAAAGAGCTGCTAGAGCACCTAGAGTCGATGGAGCACAAGACCTCTGGGTCTAGATCTCAAAAGCCCACTATGCGCCAGCTACGTAGTCAGCCCATCCATCCTTCAGTGCCTGTGCCTCCCTATCTAGAGCAATTCAAGTTGCCTCAGTTGGCTATGTTTAAGGGAGAAGAGGATGCGTAGGAGCATGTCACCAGATTTCTGGGCTAGTGCTTCGACATTCATGATGATGATGCTTTGCTTTTGTGGATGTTTGTGACTACCCTTTCGGGCCCCACCTCGGAGTGGTTTTACCAGCTCCCTAAGCATAGCATCCACACTTTGGATCAACTTGCAGATGCATTTCTAGAATGCTTCACCTTCAATACCAAGAGGAAGGCGACACTAGCCGACGTAGCTGGGTTAAAATAATATGATGATGAGTCAATAACAAATTATAGCAATAGATGGTGAACCTTGCTCACCAAACTACCTTATCTCCTCCCCATGTCGGAGCTGACTCAGATGTTCTCCAAGAGCTACCTGAAGCCAATCTCCTTGTTGTTGCAACTACAATAGTATCCGACTCTTGAAGATGCCCTAGCATAGGCTAGGACCATCGAAGAAATCAAGATTCAAGAGGGGGAAATTGTGAAACCTCGCAAGGAGTGGAGCAAGAACACTAAGAGCACCCCAACATAGTCTAAGCCAATAATAGTGAATCAGGTTGCCATTAGCATCCCGGGGTAGTGCAAGCTGTACCACCTCAAAAGCCCAATTATCAGGCCACACCTCAGGACTATGCTAAGGACAATCAGAATAGTCAAGGGCAAAATCAACAATGCCACCCCAAGCGGTAGTTCACGCCCCTTGTAGAGTCCATGGACTCATTGTTTGAGTGCCTATTAGCGGTAAATTTAATCAATCTTCTTGAGAGTCGACCTATCGACCCGAATGCACCCAGGCCCAAAGGGTACAGAGAAGACCTATATTGCAAATTTCATAGGCAAAATGGGCATGATGTGAACATGTGCTACAAGTTTAAAAACTTGGTACAAGACATGATCGATAGGAAGGACCTTCAGGTAGACAACCCTATCATGCCAAACAACCAATATATGGAGGTCTTTAAAGATCCCCTACCTGCCCATGCAGAGCAGGCCAAGCTAGTGCCCTAGGTGAATGAGGTTCACCATGCCCCTCCTCAGTAGGGGTATGTCGGCATGATCAACATTGTCATGAGGAACAGGTGGTACCCAAGTCTAGCCGCACCACCTGTGGCTCAGAGTGATGTCCCTTCGACATCACAATAACCATCACCTCCTCTATCGAGCCTTCCACCTAGGCCCATGGCCACCATTAAGAGTAAGCTCACTCAGAGCTTAAGAACAACATCTGCCCGACTCTCCATCTATGAGTTGATTCAGCAATCACAACCTCATAGAGAGGCTTTGATGGAGATCCTTAAGGCCATAGAGCTTCCACCCCAGGAGTCTAACTCCTTCAATAATTTTGTGGGGCATGTAAGATAGTGCACTGAACCGGTAATCACCTTCCGAGAGGATGAGCTTAAACCGGTTCCAAATGATATGGTGGACCCTCCCTTGCACATCGTCGCATGTGTAAATAGGACACCATACAAGAGAGTGTTGATAGACACCGGGTCTTCTAGAAATATCATCACCATGATAGCTCTCAAGCACTTGAAGCTCTCGACATCCCATATTGTCGCATCTACATACACCCTCTGAGCATTTAATGATGCCATATGCTCAATAGTTGGTACGATCGTCCTACCGATTTAGGTAGGAGAAAAGACCATCTCGATGCTATGCCACATACTGGAGGGTGAGATGGCATACAATATCCTGTTAGGTAGACCATGGATTAGGGACATGAAGTGCATCCCTTCCATTGCTCACCAGTGCCTCAAGTACACTCATGAAGGGCAAGTTCATGTCATCCCTATGGACCTAGAGCCCTACAAGTATTGTAACATGGTGCAACAGCTCCCCGAGTCAACCTTGCCATCAACACACCTAGATTTCCAACCGAATAAATCCAGCCAAGGTTTGACCCCCTCATCATCGCATGACATACCTTCCTCATCATCGGCACCTCCTCCGATGCCCATCGGGCCGATGGATCCTTTGTTGAGGAACCTAGGGAAGAAGCCTATTGATGAGGTCCAGCCGACCATATCCACCATCTCCATAGAGGAGATACCTAGCCCAGATGATGAAGAGCTACCATAGGAGATAGATGATGAATCAGATCAGGTCTCACTCTCATCACTCTTCTATCCGTAGCCTCTAGTGATAGTGCACTTGGCTTCCACCAGATTAGGAGAATACATGGTTAGGAATGTCACAACTACCCTTGCTATAGAGTCGGTGCAAGACATGGGTCGACCCCATCTTCCCATAGGCACTATTGTGCCCCTAGGCATCCCCCTAATCAAATGAATTTCATCTATGGGGGACTGGACTATGACATCGAACCCTACCAACAGTATGAGGAGGATGAGGAGCCCTTCGTAGAAGACATCAACTACTTGTCTAACCCTGACTTCACCTTGAAGTACCTTGACCTTTGCAATTGGCATGGTTATGGGTTAGGCTTGTATGAGCAAGGCACGCGGGTCCCATTTCAACCTCGAGTACCAGATGCCATATGATAAATCGAGATTGGGACATAATCACCCCTTGCCCCTGGATGTTCTCACAGATGGTCTGGAGCACCTGTGCCTCAACTATAGAGATGAGTTGGCCCGAGATCCCTTTGCCAACCCTAATCATGTCTACTCATTGGGGGACTATTTCCCTATGCCCTTGGGAGATGATGAACCACCTCACGATGGTATCCAATCCTATGAGAGAGGTGAAGGTTCATGCACTCTTCCCCATGATAGTGAGGAAGAAGATCCAGGGTCCCCTTATGAGTGGACGTCAGATGATGAGTCAGACTATGGAGTCACACCGATTGACTCTGATAGTTCTGATGGAGAATACGCATAGGTCATCCCTTGGGATGATGATGATGAATACTATCTATGCATGTTCCCATTACAAGATCCCATTTGGAGATAACTTCTACCTCATGAAGAGCAAGTTCACCCATAGCCACACCGACCACCGCCTATCATTCCACCACCTCCACAACCACCTCCTTAGGTCGTGCTACATTCGAAGGTCCATGGTCACCACCAACCACCTAGGGGAAATCATCCATCCATAAATATGATTTCCATAGATCTGTTCGAGCCCCTACGAGATCTGAATAACTCATTAAAGCCATTGCACCTCGACTTGGGGGTAATCAAATTTGATCGAGGAGATTCACCCCCATCACCTTCTGAGTATTGGCCTTGCAATGAGATGCTACAACCATTTTGCTTCTCCCCAGGGCTAGCTCATGATGTCTTCCATGTTGAAGAGGAACCCGAGGTTCCCATTGATGATCTAAATCCAGTAGATGACATCCATTTGATCCCTACCCCCCACCAGCTGGAGGAGGGGTCACATATGTCAATCGAGCCTACGATTGACAAAGATATCAGCTCAGATCTAGAGAATCCATAGTGTATCAAGCTAGGGGAAAGTCTATCCCTCGAAGAGCAAGCTGATTACATAGCCCTTCTCACCAAGAAGAAGGCAGCTTTTGCATGGTCTTATAAAGACATGTCGGGACTGGATCCAAATCTAGTCACCCACAATCTGATGCTTGACCCCAAGGCCAAGCCTGTCAAGCAAAAGCTAAGAAAGATGCATCCAATGGTGGCCTTGATGGTCAAAGATGAGCTATAGAAGTTGTTGGATGCCCAGTTTGTTATTTCTATAGACTATCCACCATGGCTGTCCAACATGGTTCTCATCAAGAAGCTTGATGGGAGGATTCACATTTGCACTAATTTTTGAGACCTAAACAAAGCGAGTCCTAAGGATGATTTCCCTTTGCCAAGCATCGATGCCCTGGTAGATGCCACAATGGGCCATGAAATGTTATCCCTTATGGATGGTTTCTCTGGGTACAATCAGATTCGTATCAATCTAGAGGACCAGCTCAAAATGGCGTTCACAATGCCCTAGGGGACATTTTGCTACAAGGTCATGCCTTTTGGCCTTAAAAATATCGGTGCCACCTACCAACATGCCATGACATACATCTTCCATGACTACATGCATAAGATTTTGGAAGATTACATGGATGACTTGCTGGCTAAATATTTATTATGCCATGAGCATCTTGATGTTTTGAGCAAAGTTCTAGATCACCTCATCGAGCACAACGTGAGACTGAACCCCAAGAAGTGCATCTTCGACGTCACATCTAGAAAGCTCTTGGGATTTATCATCTCTAAGCGAGGCATTGAAGTGGACCCCAATAAGGTCAAGGCCATCCTCGAGATGCCTCCCCCAACCATGATCAAGCAGCTCCAAAGTCTGTAGGGCAAGATCGCATCCATCAAATGCTTTATAGCACAATTGTCGGACAAGTGTCACCCCATGAACAAGTTGTTGCATAAGGGGGTCACATTCCATTGGGATGATGAGTGTCAGGAGGCCTTTGATGCAATAAAACAATACCTGGCTTCACCACTAGTGTTGGCACCACCTAGACTAGGAGTGTCATTCCGCTTATACATCTCAGCCACTGAGATTGCACTGGGTGCCATGTTAGCCCAAAATAATGAATTTCATAAGGAGCAGGCTACTTACTATCTCAGCCGCACCTTGGTCAGTTATGAGATCAAGTACGCATACATTGAGAAATTATGCCTAGCGGTGGTTTTCACCACCAAGAAGCTATGACATTACATGCTTAGCAACACCACGTATGTTGTATCTAAAGAGAATCCATTGCGCTACATGATGAGCCACACTTATCATAGTAGTCGCATGATAAAATGGATCATGTTGTTGATGGAGTTTGACCTAGAATTTGTTGGACAAAAATCAATTAAGGGTCAGGTCATCATCGATCAACTCATAGAGGCTCCTCTCCAGGATGATCAACCTCTTAGTATGGAGCTTCCCGATGAGGGGGTCTTCCAAATATCAGAATCGCCAGATTCTGATGAGCCTGAGACGCAGGTAGATATGACCCTATTTTTTGATGGCTCCAAATGCGAGCAAGGGGGTGGCATGGGAATCATGTTTTTCACACCGCATGGGGCTCCCATACCCCTATCATTTAAACTCGATTTCCCATGCACCAACAATAATTTCGAGTATGAAGCCTTGCTCATAGGCCTTCAGATGATTGTCACCATGAAAATAACAAAGCTTAACATTTTTGGTGACTCTTTGCTCATTGTTAACCAGGTCAAAGGGATCTACCAGTGCAAATGCCCAGTTCTACAAGCCTACAAAGCCCTTGTGGATAAGTTCCTGGTAAAATTTGAATGGTATAACATCGAGGCACTCCCTCGATCATCTAATCATTTTATGGATACAATGGCCTCCCTAGGGTCCTTGATCCCACAAGACCCTATGGATCAGATGACTACCATTCAGGTCAAAATGCTCTCATAGTCTACGGTTGAGCATGAGAACGCTCAAGTCATGCTGAAAGTCCACTTGATTCAAATTGAACCTCATCAAGAGAGATTCTCGCACATTCATGAATGCTTGAACTAGGCCGATTGGGGGACTTTGTTCCCTCAAGCCCCTTTTGATAGTAGTGCAATGCTATTCTTACATGTTCTCTCCCAATCAGCTTTTTCTCGAGATGAACTTCAAGAGGGATAGGTCGTTCATGCGCTCGAGGCTTCCTCACAATAGGATTGGTCCACACAAATCAGGGAATACCTAAAGCTTGGTAACCTCCCTCCTGGGTTGTCGCACATCGCTAAAAGAACATTCAGATGGAAGGTGACAAAATATGTCTTGCTAGGAGATATTCTGTATCGTCGAAGCTATGAAGGGATCCTCCTTCACTGCTTAGAGCATCAAGAATCGGCTTGGGCAATCGCCCAAGCACACGATGGTACATGCGGTGGCCATTTCAGTGGCATGGCCATCGCCAAGTGCATTCTTCGCATGGGCTATTATTGGCCAACTTTAGAGCGAGATTGTTGCGCATACATGAGGAAGTGCATGAAGTGTCAACACCATGCTAATTTGACACACGTGCCTTCTCAGGCCTTGCAACCGATTCAATCGGTGTGGCCATTTTCATAATGGGGATTGGATTTAATCAAGAAAATCTCCCCCACATCCTCGGGCCACCACATATTTATTATAATGGCTACCGAGTATTTCACTAAATGGGTGGAAGCAATTCCCCTTACCACTATGACGGGACCCCGCATAGCGGAGTTCCTATTACATAATATCATTTGTCATTTTGGTATTCCATCCAAGATCATTTTGGATAATGGGACATCATTTAAGAACAAATATGTGCATGCTTTGACAACAAAGTATAATATCCAACATAATTTTTCAACACCCTACTATCCACAAGCAAATGGGCAAGCAGAGGCTTCCAACAAAATATTGATTGCCATTCTCAAGAAAACTGTCAGAGAGAATCACATAGATTGGCATACACAAATACCCCTTGCTCTATGGGCCTACCACACTAGTATTCGGACACCCACTAGGGCTACTCCATTTTTTCTAGTGTATGGCACCGAGGTGGTCATGCCTCTAGAGCTCGAAATCCCATCATTGCGCATATCCATGCAAGAGTTCATCGATGATGACACTGCATGGTAGGCTCACCTAGATCAGCTTACGTTGCTTGATGAACATCGTATTAATGCTCTCGAGCACCTACGCATTTATCAAGAGTGACTTAAGAGAGCCTACAATATGAAATTCCACCTAAGGGACTTTCAGGTTGGTGATCTCATTCTGAAGGAAAACCAACAAAATTCTAATTTTTCGCCCCATCTGAGGGATAAGTTCATGGTAAACTGGTTAGGTCCCTATGTCATTACTAGTCATATAGGACCTAAAACTTATCACCTAGCCTCCCTTGAAGGTGTCGAGGATCTTGAACCCTTGAACATACTTCATTTGTGGCCATTCCATGCCTAAGGCATGATGGTCAACCTAAAATGCTCCTAGGTGGTCTAGAACCATCTAGGTCACCCCAAAATGCTCCAAGGGTGCCTACATCCCGCTTGGTCAACCTAAAATGCTCCTAGGTGGTCTAGAACCATCTAGGTCACCCCAAAATGCTCCAAGGGTGCCTACATCCCACTTGGTCAACCTAAAATGCTCCTAGGTGGTCTAGAACCATCTAGGTCACCCCAAAATGCTCCAAGGGTGCCTACATCCTACTTGGTCAACTTGAAACACTGGCCTAAAATGCTCCTAGGTGGCCTATGACCATCTAGGTCACCCAAAAAGCCCCAAAGGCATCCATAAGCCCTTTGGTCACCCCAAATGCCCCAATGGCCCCCAATAAGCCCGTTGGTCACATGTACATATATATCACTCAAAAATACAAAAACATCATATATATCAATCAAAAATCCAAAAACATTGCATCACATTGCATTTCAAAAACATCATCAAAATATCAAAAATACAAAAATATTGCATCACATTGCATTTCAAAAACATCATCAAAATATCAAAAATCTAAAAACATTGCATCCCATTGCATTCTATCATCGCTTGCATTTAGGCATACTCACCATTTGCACTTTGCATTTTAGAGTTGCTCATACATGTCTAGCACCATGGTGGTACACTTGTCATCACTCAAAATCAAGGTTGTGAAAGTAATCATAGTTCAATGTTTCACTTATCATTTCCACCCACATTTTCCATATTCCATATTTGTGTCCACCCCTTCACCTAGTCATTTGTTTTAGAATGTCATTAGGGTTTTGGTCACTCAACCATTTCTAGTTTTCTTTTCAGATTTTGTAGAAAGCTATCTTGATTTTTAGGAGGTAGAGTCTTGCTTAGATTATGCCTTGTGTACATCAGATCCCAAACACATTTACACATTAATAAATCCAAGTTTTGCACAAAGAAATATGAAATCCATGAAGTGGTCTAGGTTACTTTAAGTGAAAAGGTCATCCTGCTCATCCCCCTATGCGAATGGTTCAAGAATGCTGAGAGTTGGCAAAAGGACAAGCTCTTCCCTACCCAATTCCCCAAAATAAATAATGGTTTTCACCACTATCAAAAATCCCAATTCCCACAAATCCCCATCCCAAAAATCAAAGAAATCAAAAGTTCAAAAAGCAAAAATCAAAAGCAAAATCAATAGTGGTTTTCACCACTAATCCCAAATCCCAAATCCCTTACTCAAAGAAAACAAAATTCAAAATAAAAAGTGATTTTCATCACTACATATGAGCAAGTATCCCAATAAAATTGAAGAAAATAAGGGAGCTTGAACTTGAATCCCTGGAACTCTCAGCATTTGGAAAACCATTAGGTGATCCTCATTACAGGTTTGGTGGATAGCCTACTTGTCAATGGTGGTAGCCTCCCACATGATGATATGTCTATCACATTAGCTTTTGCGTGTGTGTAGACCAATGTTTGCATGTGGATGAGCTAGCTTTTGTAACCTAGATTGCCTAGTGGTCTAGTCCTACTAAGTACAGAACCCAGGATTGTGACATTCATAGGGTGATCCTCATTCCAGGTTTGGTGGATAGCCTATCTGGAAATGGTGGTATCTTTATGCATTTCATAGGAATGAACTCTCTTGCACACACAGGGATATGAAGTACCTTGGTCATCCTAGCAGATTCATACCTTGTCAAAAAGTCTTGCATAGTCAGTATACAACCTTTGATCAAGTCAGCTAGAGTGTTTGAGTCTCATAAAAACCTCATCTACATTCTCTAACATCTCATGTCAATTATTCCATTTCTACCACATTGCAATAATACATTTCCACATTTCCATTACACAAAAACAATACAAAAACAAAAAGGGAACAAAAAAGAGCGTTAATGTGTTTTGTACAGTCTATGGTGCTAACATAGTATGTCAAATCATTAGCCACAGTTCATTTTTATCAATCAATCAAATATCACATCTCACTATGCATCCACGCATATAGATAGCATCAAATCAAAATCAAAATACACATGCATACATGATATCTACCTATCATCATTCCATTGCATCCATATGCATAACATACTAAGCATTTAACACATAATCATAAATCCATACACACATTGCATTCATACAATAAAGCAATAAATGAAACACATGATGACCACAATAAAATATCATATATATATATATATATATGGGGTAAAACATATACATCAGAGTTTCCAAAATGCCCGTAGGCTACAAAAATAAAGTGGGTCCTCAGACCTCACAATGCTAAACATCCAAAAAACCCAAAAATAATCCCATGAGTCTCCATCACCATGATCATGTAGGATCGGTGCTACGACTCACACTGCCACCAGTAGTTCAGGTCCACTGAGACCCCCCATGCCTACTGCCACTAACCCTATCCTCCCTCTACCTAGTAGAGGATTGCACCATCTCACTCTACTAAGACCGATGTGATCTACTACTCTCCCCATCATCCGATAGCCACCCCTCGAGGTACACCACCTCCATCTCCAATCGATCCACATATGCCTACCTCCACTATCCCCGCACCTGATAGGTATCCACCACTGACTGTAGTCGTAATACCTCTACCCATAGCTTCTCCATCTCCTTAGTGCTAGATCCCTCCTACCTTAGACCCTGAGCTCTCAGCTATGCCCATAGGGAGGATATCTCGGACTGGTCCTCCCATGTCTGTACCTGCATGAGATCTCTCTCCTACCTAACCCTGACCAACTCATCCTATAACTCGGCATATCGATCACCCTGTGCACCTGATGGTACCTATACCCCAGGATCCTCCACACCCATGTCATCACCCTGATCTCCCAAATATAGGAGATCTCCCTACTCATCACCCTCCACTTGGTCCTCCTCTAGAGCATCCAACATCATCTCATCTATCACCCTAGCTGCCTCACCCCCTAGGGCCCCTACACCTCACCACTAGTGCATCACCCACCATGAGTCATACTCCTCTATAGTCTTAGTGTCATCCATATTAGGAATAACTAATATAGGATCCGACTCCTCACCCACCTCCTCCATAGTAGGCCATAATAGCATCCTCTCATCCCCGTGATGTCGGTACACCACTGGCTCCTCGGGAAACCCCTATTATAGCCCAAATTGTAGCATGACATGACCAAATGGGAAGTACTCCCACTCGGTCCCATGTCATGCAATCAACCACCTACCCTATCTCACCCATCGAAGCTGCTCCCCAACATCTGCCCAGACTGGACAATCCATGTATGGTCACCATAACACTTGCCCTGGTGCTAGGTGAGAGAAGAGATCGATGTAGTGATCCACATCACCCATAAACCATTGACTCTACCCTCTCTCCTACATCATCTACCATAGGATGCCATATCCTATCTCCCTATCTGCTAGCTACACCTGGGTCATCCAGGGTAAGCCCTGTGGTCACCCCACAACTATGTGCTGCCACCCCCAACACTATAGTAAGAAGCTATAGCCTAAGCCCTTTCGCTTATGGTAGTGGATCTCGTACAACTCATCATAGAGTTATGCCAACAAGGTAGTCCCCCATGCCATCACCAATGGCTCCTCCTTGGTGCACCCCGCCAGGGCGTACACCAGCTCTAACAGGTTCCATGGGAACCTAGCTCTTGATGAGTCGGGGAGGAGCATATTGGAGATGAGAGTCATCAGTAGTGCATGCCTCACCTCCAACTCCCCCTCCTCGTGCCAATACCCCACCAAGATACCACCATTTTATAATTCCATCTCTGCCACCTTCACATCTTCCCCAAAGTACCTCATCAACATGACACCCCTCTGGTCGTGGTGCGATGACCAGATAGGTCGCCCCTCTATCGAAATCCTCAGAATCCGATAGATGTCCTCCAACGTCACCATCATCTCCCCCATCGGTAGATGGAAGGTGTTGGTGTGCGGGTCCCATAAACTAATCAAAGTCGTCAAAGCTCCAATCGAGTAACCTGCTTGAGCCCTAGGGCATCAAGCCACTCTTATTTAGCCTCAATCAAGGCATCCCACGTGGTCCCTAAGAGCTTTAGTTTTTGATACCGACTCTTCACCACCTAACAAAATAACAAAAACAAATAAAAACATCAAAAACACAAACCAATAATAATAAATAAATAAATAGGTAGTACAATATTCAATAAACGAGGTCATTTGAGTTAGTATTTTTACCCATCGTGCATCGGCCCCTTCACTGGATGCCTCCGCCTACTAACTCATGATGATAGCGGGATGATTTTGACAGTGCTTCACTATGCAAAATCACTCTCCTCCTCCTCACCTCTCAAATCACAAAAGAAAACATGCAATAATGAGCCCAAAACCTGCATTTGGGGTTTATATAGGCCTACAATAGTCCTATTCATCCCAGGGTGGGATGAACACACTTTTCATTCATCCCACCCTAGGATGAATACCAAATTTGTATTCATTCCACCCTGGGATGAATACAGGATTCATAGGTCAAAACACCTTCAAATGCACCAAAAGGGTCCAAAAACCCACAAAAATAACTATATTTTTGTCTACAAAGTTTTGTATCAGTCAAGAGGAAAATAATAGCACTCCTGGATGCTCGGAAAGAACCTTACTTCAATCCCTAAGAAGGCCACTATGGCCGGACTGCCCCATGGGAACGAGGTTTTTCATTCCTTTCCTCCAGGAAGCACCATAGAAAAGGGTTCAAAACCCACCAAAAACATGTCAAATCTGATGGAATTCACTCAGGGTTAATATGGAACACAAATTTCTCATGGATGCATGGAAAAGTTACTACTTTACTCCCTAAGAAGGCCATTGTGGTCGGACTGCCCCATGAGAATGAAGTTTTCAACTCCTTGCTTCCAGGAAACCCCCATAGCATCATTCAAATCCTTTCAAAACTGTGCCATTTTTCAATGCGTACAACTTAGGGCAACCTCACCAAAAGTCATCTGGGTCAAGCGACTCATCGCTTTTCTCATGAGTCATTCCCTCATCGACTCGTCGCTTGAGGGGGTAGTCATACTCAGTATCACAATCAACAAGCACACACTCAATCAGGCAAATTGCGTTCGTTCAACGAATCATTGGCAGAGACAATCGCGCTCCTGCTTGGGGCAACAAACAAGCACAAAGCACCAAATTAAAATGCTTGGAATTTAGTAAGCATGTGTAACATCGGGAATCCCCGCATCATGACCGAACAACATCCAAGATAAAGCAAGTTCCTTAGCTCGTCAAAAGCAAGGATTCAAGAACGCATGCTCTTTCCAGGATTGGGGCATCTAAAGTTGGTTAGGGTATTGAGTAACCTTAATCATTGAACATTTTAGTCATCTATTTTTGCTCGGTGTTGTGTTGCACACAATGCATCCCAAAAAGGGGCATCTATAGACACTAAAATCTGGTCAATCCGATTATGCTACCATAAGCAATGACTTCATGACACACCAAGGCCCCTAGGGCAGCCCTCAGGAGGCATACAATGGTTCTAACCACTTAGTACAAGGTTTTGAAAGGTTCTAGGCCACTTTTGGCACCTTTTGGACACCCTGCTGCTATTCGTTCCACCCTGGGATGAATACAAAACCTATTCGTCCCACCCTGGGATGAATATCAGTATTCATCCCAGGGGGGAGCGAAGAACAGGTTACTTTTCTACTTTCCAACACCTAGGAAGTTAGAGCATGCAACATCTTAATGCTCCAGCCCATGAGGGAGGCCAAATTGGGAGATTCTCTTCCCCCTCCAATGCATGTCACCCTGGTGGCCAAGTGGCGCCTCGTGCCTCGCATGCCCTCGCATGCCTTTTGACCCATGAAGCCTCCTTGGGCTATAAAGTGGATGCATTTTCCACACAATTGGAGAGGATATTTTGAGGATAAAGCAACGGAGTGCTGCCAAGATTTCCTTCCACCCTTTTGTGCCCATTTTTCCCTCGAAATCTCTACCTAGCGAAGGAGGTTTGCGAGTGAACTAGGAGGCGCAATTTGTTACAAAAACTGAACCACCTGAGTGATTTCAAAACCAAATTTGATGAAAATACCCCTTAGAGTGTTTTGCATCAATTCTCAGTGGAATTGGTGGTAAAATTTAGGCAAAAATGGTGGGCATCCCACCCCCGGGTGCCCCCTAATTTGTGACAGTCCTATTCGTCCCACCCTGTGATGAATAGAAATATGTGCATTATTTTGTTACTATTTTTAATTAGTTATTTTCTACATGCTATTACTATGCTGCAGTTCAAATTTTAGGTCTTTCTGAGCTATATTGGCCGAGATATTGCATTTTTAGTGTTTTGTAGGGTCTCTTGCAGGTATCCGACGGTCATTTGAGAGAACACCCAAACTATGACTGATATTGCAAATATGATCAAATGGGTTTTCTTATAATATCATTTTATGTATTCTTTCCAATTTTCATGCATTTTTGATATGCGTAGGGTCATAAATTGCTTGCTTTGGGTTTTGTAGGTTGCGAACGGTCATTCGAGTTTCGAAGCCCCATCGGATGCAATTTTGGTGCAATTTCTGGTGATATCTTCCCAAAACCTTATGTTTTACATCCCTATACAATTTCATGTCATTTGGAGTTGATTTGATATGTTTTCTCATTATTAGCCGTTTTGCCCCTGTGGGGATTGCATGCTTTTTATCACACGCACTCGCTATTTGATGTTTCTGGTTTCCTTGTGTGTAGGTGCAGGTCATTACAAAGCATTGGGAAGGAGCATAAGACATCTGGATCAAAGACACAAGTAGCGAAAACCTTGGCCCGCCCACCTCGATTGTGGGTACGAGGAAAGACATTGGATGTGCACCCGAATTTCTTGAAGGATTTCGATCCTTGGGCACCCGAGTTGTAAAAATTTGTATCACCCATTTTGAGCCCTCAAGGGGATGCATTGTAACCTAGAATTTTATCAGTTTTATTAATAAGAAATCTATTTGATTTGCATCATTTCTTGTTATTTGCTATCTTTTCCATCTTTACTTGCATGCTTCCGTTTGACGCTCATAAGCGATAGGGCATAGATACGCACATTTTTATTTTTATTTGGTGCACCATTTTTTCCTACTTCAGCTATTAACCCAATTTCAATCCCTTGTGTGTAGGTGCAAGTAATTTGGATAGGAGGTAGGAGCTAAGAGGCACAAAATGATAGGCCTAAGACTAGCTCTCGAGTGTTGTATGCGAGATGAACAATAGAGCACACCATTAAGAACCTTGAAAGGGATTAAATCCCTTTTATATTGTAATTTTGAGATGTATCAAATCATAAATCCCTCGAGGGAATGTATTGCAATCTCATTTGAATCATTGAATAATAAATACAAGGAGAAATCCACCTCTTTTATTACATATTATTCTTCATTTTAGTAGATTACTTACTGTGTACTTTTCCTTTGAATGCTTACTTTAATCTGCTTAACATTGCAATAAATAGCCCTTAGGGCGATGCCATAAATTTTGCTTCTTCAAAAAGACAACTAAGCTATGAAATGGAAAGATAACTAAGCTAGGAAAGTGAAAACAACTATGATAAATAAAGCAAAGGAATGATGATGATTTAGGCTAAAAATCGAGGATAAAACCCTTTGACCTGTGGTCCTATGCTATTGGTGGAGTTGGTATAAGTTTTTGTTCTGTCTCTATGGTCATGAATATCTTGAGAATCCCAACCACCATAGGGATGGTGGTTGGCACTACCAACCTCTAAGAAGATGGTGGTTGGGCCTATGAGATGTTTTTGTTGACTCTGTCAAGTGCTTGTGGTTCTTTGCTTCCCAAAGAGATGCTTAGCCAGGTATTCCCTACAAAAAAATGCATAAAAGAATGGTTAAAAAATTTTTTGTGATGGCAAGAAAAATGGGAATAACAATTTGAAATGAAGATCCACAATCCACAAGGAAAACATGTAAATACCAAAAAAATAGCAGATTAAATTGTAAGTTAAGAAGAATTCTAGCTAACAAAATTTTAAAACTAAGGACTAAGCAAAGGGGGAAGATGAAAAACCTTAAGCACCCCAAAATTGATGACAAATTGAAAGAAAAACCTAACTAACTAGTGGATGATAGAACCTAACTAAGAAGAAACTTGACTGTTGTAATAGAAACTGAGACTAAAGCAAAATAAGTTATGATGTGCTAAGAAGAATGGAGAAGGTGATAAACCTTGACACCCTAATCTTGATGACAAAATAATGATAAAGATACCTAAAAAGTTGATTGCAAGCCTAGTCAACAAGAAGTAAAATTTTATAAAAGAAAACTAAGACTTTGAAAGAAAAATGATGATGCTTGATAAAGATAGAAGGTGACATATTTTATATACCCTAAATTTGATGCATGACAAGGTGATAAGGATTCGTACACACTTTTGGATTGTTGTGATGGGTTTTTTGAGACTTGTCCCTAAATTATGGGCCTGACTCTAAGTGACAACAATTGGGATTAGCCAACCACCAAGGGGATAGCGGTTGAGGCTACTAACCACTAGGGGGTTGATGGTTGAGGTTGGTTATAAATTATAGAGGGTTGATAGGGTGAGCCTTAGTCTAGCTTATGTAAGGATGATTTTGATCTGTTTTTAGACCTGCTACACAGATAGAAAGACATGAAATTAACAAGAAAAGTAAGATAATAAAAGAAACATGAAAAATTCCAAAATAAATACACAAGATATGTTAGGATAGAAAGCAACAAGAAAAAACTATTGTTATAGCCTATGAAAGATAAGAAATTCCTAGTGTATCATGGGCTAGCAAGGTCCCACTATGATCACCAAAGATGTGATCAAGAAAAGATGCACCATTTGCATTACACACGACATGTTAGGATATAAAGTAATAAGAAATAACTATTGTTACAGCCTATGAAATACAAGAAATTCCTAATGGGTCATGGGTTAGCAAGGTCTCACCGTGATTTCCAAATATGAGATAAAGAAAGTGCACCATTTTTTATTGATTGGCAAAGAGAATATTACAATGATGTTCTCTTTTACAAATGGCCCTCTTGGGGCTTACAACAAGGGCTCCAAAATGAAGAAAAATCCTTTTTACAAAATATACATCAAATGGTGTTTCAATAGTCTTCCTTGGTCACCTCCAAAGGGTGGATGGGTTTCAATAGTCATGGCAGATGGACCATCCTAGGTTGCATGCTCCTTCATGGAACATGCACACAACCCACAACAAATATTAGTAGCATATATGGGTCTACCATGGTTATACCTGAATTAATGAAATATGCCAATAATAATAAAGTTATAAAACTTGATTAAAGCAGTAACAGAGCTTAGAATGCTATAAAACACAAATAATATTATCTTTCTTACCTTGTTGACTTGTCTACTACTTATTTAGTGTCTACTTATGGTCTCAAAATGTAACCACCTAGGGGTGGTGGTTATGATTTATGACCTTCAAGAGGGGTGGCAGTTGGGTCTGCTAACCTCCAAGGACTAGGCTATTGGCTCCTTGCTACTCTGAAGATGTTGAAATTTGATATGGACCCTCTATGGATTGCTAGAAGAATTTGGTGTTGATTTGGTGCAAGTTTGAACTTTTATTTGAGAGAAACTTCAAGAATAATATGGATGTATACCTCAATATATCTTCATTTTCATAGTTATTTTATGCTCACAAAGGGAGGATGATCACCCTAGGAGGCTTAAACGCACACAAAGGAGCAAAGGGCTAGAAGAATTTTGGCAGAGTTTTGGCTAGTGCACTCAAGTTTCCTCTGTAAATGAAAAAATGAGGGGGGTATTTATATAAATTTAGCAAAAGAGAGGAGGGTGGTGACTAGGAGGTGATGTGGCATGAGGTGGTAACCATGTGGTAGGTGTGGAGGACAAGAAAAATCTAGAGGTTTCTATTTGGAGGAATATACACCTTCCACTATTAATTGCCTTGGGAGGAGAGAGTCATCACCCACCCAAGTGGCATATGCACATCAAGTCTTATTAATGAACCTAGGTGGGAGAGGATTTTCACCTTTCCTAAGGTCATAAATGCACATGGTAAGTGATGATGGAGCATGAGGATGTGGAAACCTAGGGTGATGTGGAGGAATTTTAAACTCATGAAAAAGTGCAAGGTGGATTTGGAAGGATTTGAGGATTTTTTTTTTAAGCGAAAAACCCCTTGCGGGGTCGCCTTGGTCTAAGAGACCATGAACAAGGGGTTCTACACCGTCAAAGTCACCCGGGGTCGCACCCGACCCTGCCCGCACCAACATTATCAATTGGATTTTGGGTACCCAATTCAGCTTTTTGGTAGGGTGGAGATTCGAACCTGGGACCTCCCTTGGAGGATTGCCCTCTCCTCTCCAACTCACCTACAAAACCTGGGTGAAGGATTTGAGGATTTACTTGAGGTATTTATTAGGGGGTTTGACTAGGGATTTGGGGAATTTATACAAAATTATAAAGTGGTTTTGGAGGGATTTGGGAATTTATTGGAGGCCTTTATTAGGATATTTGACTAGGGATTTGGGAAATTTTAAATTCATGGAAAATTGTAAGTATATGAAGAGATTTGGAAATTTATTGGAGACATTTATTAGTGGATTTTATGGGGACTTTGAGAGATGACTAGGATTTTTTTGGAATTTGATTTAGATTTGTGAATTTATTGTGGATTTTATTAGGGATTTGATTAGGGATTTGGGGTTGATTAAATATTTTATCATGGGAGTTGATTAAGTATTAGGGGTTAATTAGGTTTTTAGGATTTTTGAGTGTGATTTGGGGATTTTATTAGGAAATTAGGGAAATTAAGGGAATTTGAGGAATTTATAATAATTAAAGAAGAATTAGAGATATTTGAGAGGATTTAGGGGAATTAAAGAGGAAATAGAATAATTTAGAGAGAATTACGTGAATTAGAGAGGGGACAAGAGGAATTTAGAGGAATTAGAGAAATTGGAGAGGAGATTAGAGGAATTAAATGGAATTAGATGAATTTAGATGGAGAATTAGAATATTTGGAGGAATTAAGAGAAATTAGAGAGGATTAGGGATGTTAGAGGAAGTTAGGAGGAATTAAAGGAAATTAGAAGAATTGGAAATGGAATAGAAGAATTTAGAGAGGGAATTAAGGGAGTTAGAGAAGAAATTGAGATCTTTATAAGGATTTTAGAAAAATTGTAATATTGGTGGATTGATTGCAAAAACAGGTTTAGGTGGTTACAAAATTGATACTTTTTGGGTGTCTACAGTTCCTAAAAAATATGAGAAAATATTTGGATAACTTTCATACAATAAGCCTTTGCAATATGATTTATAAGTTCCTTTTTTAACTATGACAATTAGATTTAAAAATATTCTAGACTATGTTATCTTATAGGATCAAGGGCGTTTTGTCCACTGTAAAAAAATTCTTTATGGTGCAATCATTGCATATAAGGCTATAAATTCTCTTAATTTCATAAAAATACTAGGTATGCTATTAAATTATATATCAACAAAGTATATGATAGAGTTCATTGACCTTTTCTACATAATATTCTCAAAAAATATGTTCTTGATCAAGGATGGTTACAATGGATTAGATGTTGTCATAGCACTCTAAATATTTTATTTTGATCAAAGTATCCTTTGCTAGATACTTTGAATCATCCCATGACTTTGCTAGGTTGACCCCCTATGTCCTTATCTATTTATTGTTCTTGTGGAGGCATTTTGGAGAGCTTTCTAATAGGCAAAAATGAAGAAAATTTTAAAATTATTCAAGTTGCAACAAATGCTCCCTCTGAATCTTATCTCTAATTTGTTATTGATACTTTTCTTTTAAGTCATCCCTCAGTCAATGAGACCATGTAGTTTAAATTAATATTATCATGCTATGATAAGGTTGATGGATAAATGGTCAATAGGACAAATTTTAATATCTTTTTCATTAATGCTACACTAGATTTATGATGGATTATTATGAATATTTTAGGGTTTAATGTTAAGAAATTTCAATTGATATATTTGGGTTTTCCTATAACTGATAAAGAAAAGAAGGAGCAATTGAGACTTAATTTTGTATAGAATAAAATCATGTTTGGCAAGTTGGAAAGGTAAGTTCTTAGCCATGATTGGAAGGTTATAACTCATAAAGACTATACTGTAATCCATCCCTATGTGACAATTCAAAACTAATCTTCCCAATCGATCAAGTCATGAAGCACGTAAGAAAAAGTTGGTGGAGGTATTTTCATTTGCTAAGGTTATTTTATATGCTTTAATAAAATTTGGAGATATATAGTTTTTTATAAGGTTTTATTAAAAGGAGAAATAAGGAATTATAAAATAAATAAGTTATTTATTAAAGCCTTGTTATTAAAGTTAAGATAGGAGTGATAAGTAGTAGATTGAAATTATTCTTTTTGAAGTTATAAGTTTTTTAGTTGAAGTCTATTTTTAATAATAGTTTTTTAAAATTTAAAGTTTATAGAATATTTGCAAATTAATTTGGGAGTCAAAAGGAGTTCTACTTCAATTTTAGAAAATCAAATTTGCAAAAATTCTTATTTTCTTAGTTTCTAAATAATAGGGAGATATAAGGAATTCTACTTCATAGGTTTTATATTTTAGAAACTTTGAATTTATTTAAACCTAGGGAGTTTCAAGGAAGTCTTTTTCCAAAAATAAAATCTACAAACTTAATGGAGTTTATGATACAAAAAGAAAAGGTAGATATCATAAAATTTGGAATAAAAAATTTGCTTGCAAAATCTAAAGGAAAGTTAGATCTAGTCTCAAAATTGATCTATAGTGAAGCAATAAATGAAAACTTTAAAATATTTGAATACTATTTACATGCAAGAATTATAGACGCGATTGAGGATGGAAAAGATAGTATTATGATACCTTTAGATATTGAGAGCATCATATATGGAATTGCTTGCACTTAGGTTTCATAAATAAGAGAATATGAAACAAAAGGAATTGATTGAATCTCTTAAGAAGAAAGCAAAAGTAGATGAATCATTTTTGGAAAAGATATTTCATTCTTCATGCAATATTGATATTTCAAGTTCATCTAACTCAAGATCCTATTATGATGCTTTAAGTGAATGTTCAGAAGTCTTTATATAGTAAAAGAAAGAGTCATATGATTCTAAGGACAAATACAAAGGAAAAGCTCTTATGCAAGAATCTAAAGACAATGAGGAAATACGAGAAAGTTGTAATCTTGAAGCTACACAGACTAAAGAACATGAAGATGAGTCCAAAGACAAAACCAAGCAAGGATAAGAAGAAGGACCTAATCAAGATGAAAGTCACATACATTATAAAGTCAATTGAAGGATGAATATCATGATTGAAGGGTAAAGTATTTAATAATAACATAATGTAATACATGGTGGTGTTGGAGTATATTACATTATTTGGTACATGCTAATGTACCCCCATGGTACCTTCATGGTACACCTTATAAATATTAGACTAGGGTCAAGTCTTAGATTAGAGTGTGAGTAAATATTTTATGTAATGTAATAATGTGTAGGAAATGCACAAGTGTCATGTGAGCAAGTGTGCAAGTGTTATGTGTTTATATGTGCACAAGTGTTATGTGAGCAGGTGTGCAAGTGTTATGATGCACACGTGTCATGTGAATGAGTGTGCAAGTGTTATGTGAAGTCAAGTCCAAGTGTGCGTACAAGATAGAGTTATGTGTATGCAAGTGTCAAATAGAGAAGCCAAGAGTCATGAGACTTGGCATAAGGAAAGGAAGATTCAAGTGACCAAAGAGTCATTCTACAATGGATATATTACTCCATACCCTGTATTGTCTACATCATCTACATAACCTATATAGTCTACATTGTCTACATAGTGAGCATAGAAAGTATTGTTATTGTATGAGATTTTTATGATACATTTGTAAGAGAAATAGGAGTAATAAAGATTGCATACATTTGAGCAACTAATATTGTAAGTTGTGCTACATGTTTTTTACATGTATAATTTATGTTATTACATATTATTTCTGCTTATTATTGACTGTTAATTGATATATTATAAATCCTTGATTTTACATATTAGTTGGCTCATATTATTCTTAGTTATATCATTATATTGATCTTACAATATTATGGCTATCATATATTTTATCCTATGAGTTTACATTAATATTAAGGTTTCAAAAGCCATCACAATCAATGAGGGGATTCTATAAATTTTTGGTTTGATACTTGGTTGAAGTCTTATCCTCTTATTTTTTTCCTCAATGACAATCGTTGAATCAAACATGTCTTGCTTGTAAAGGTCTAAAGATCAAATATTATATTAATGTGAGCAACAAATCCAGATCATGGATTTATATTAGTAACTTAGTTGAAGCAAAGCTCAAACACATATCAAATAAGCTTCAAAAGGTTCTTAAATAGTTCTATATGACTATTTTTACATGGAATGATGACTTAGTTTGAAATATATCAAAATATGGTGGGTACTCACTCAAGTTGGAATATGAAAATTTAGAGTAGTAAAAATTTCCTACTTCCAATGATTAACCATAGGAGAATTTTTGGTCACCATTGAAGGTCTTCTCTAAGGCCCATCATTCCTTTCATTAGCAATCCAAAGCAAGATTCTTTCAAATATATTGGATAGCTCCATCCACATTTTTTAAAATATAAGAATATACTGGATAGCTCCATACACATTGAAAGAGTTGATGAAATTTTGGATTAATTATTTGAAATCTAAAGCATTATACATTTTGGGGAGTATTGGTCCTGCTATTACTTGTTTAATTTTTTTAGTTTGAAAGTAATAATAGAATTTTAAAATATAAATCTTAAAATGATGCTGAAATTTGGAAGTGTATTATTTCTTCTCTTACAAAAAAAATATAAATATGGTGCTCATCATGGGAATTCTCAAGTGCAAATTAATATGTGCTACCCTCTTAGTTACAATATTTGCATATATACAGGGTAGGGTCATCTACAAAAATTGAGTTAACAAGGATCTGCTTTGATCTATGATAAAATAAAAATGTTTAAAATTTTGTTTATCAAAATTAATATTAATGGTGCTTCCAAAGAGAATCTAGAAAAAGTTGGTGGAGGTGATGTTTTTTTAAATAATGAAAGCAAAATTCTCCTCACTCAATATCGTATGGAAATTTATTTAACGATTATGCAAATGCTAGAGTACTTATTACAAGAACAAAATTTGCAATTGAAAAAGGTTGAAAATATATTTCAATTGTGAGGATTCACAAGTTATTATTAATAATATTAACAAAAATGGATGTTTTTTTTTTTTGTAGGTTATATTAAAAGTGGGTTTTTGTCAGGGATCCCAAAACCTGATTACAAAGTATCAGATTACAACACGATAGATCAAAATAAAATGAAAGGAATTCATCCAAGGATGGACAAAAGGACATGAAAGGACCCAAAAAAGGAACACACTAGAGGAACAAAAATAGGAAAAGGAAGGCGCCATCCTTTGCACCAGAGGAAGACATCTTCCTTCGCACCAAAGGAAAAATGGGCAGGAAGGGAAAGCCCGCCAGAAAACCAAATTTGAATCAAAAGGCGCCAAACAATATTTTGAAGCAAACAAAGGGTGGAAGAAAGCGCCAAACCACCCCAACCACTAAAAACATTTTGAAACTTTCCCATAGGCGGGAAAAGGAAACAAAGCCAAAAATTTAAATTTGAAACATCCCAAGGGTGGGAAAACCAGAAACCACCCTTGGGAAACAAAGATCTGAAGGAAAACTAGCATCCCACACAAGGGAGCCCGAATAGAAGCAGAAATGGAACAATAGCCTGAAATATGGAACTGAAGTGGTTCAACAACAAAAGGAACACCCCAGGCCACAGGGTCCTTATGTAGAAAAGGAAGCCTTCGAAAACACCTACCCAACAGAGGAAACAATAGCAACAGAACAACACTTCTAAAGGAAAGGACAGGAAAGTGCCATAGGAATTCAAAAGGAAGGAGTCACGAGGATGCATGACTGCAGACGATAAAGCACAAACCAGAAAACATCAGCCATTCATCCCAAACAGCCTTCACCAGCAGCTTCAAGGTCACAAAAGAGGAAGTCCTACAAGGAATCAGCAACAAGAAAAACAAAGGCCCCCAAAAGCCATGAAAGGAACTAAGAACCTATAGGAACCACCACCTCAAACCCAAAGAGTAGAGTCACAGTAGAAAGCACATGGGCAACCCCTAAGCCCAAAAGGATGTTGTGCAAAACTGCTCATGAAGCTAGAATTCCTCAGACCCACCAACAAATAGCTTCAAGGAAACAAGGAGTAAAATATGCAAGGATTCAGCAACAACAAGACCAGAGACTGCAAATCCATGAAAGGAACTAAAATCCTATAAGACCCACCACCTCGAATCCAAAGAATAGAGTCACATTATAAAGCACACGGTCCCTCCCCAGACCAAAAGGATGCTGTGCAAAACTGCTCAAGAAGCTATAATTTCTCAGACCCAGCAATTCACAACTAAAAATCCTTAACGAGTAGATGTCAAGAAGACTTCTCGAAACAACCTGAGAAAAAAGGAAATTTCAAGGAAAAACCTTGAAAGATCCAAAAAACCTAGGAAAAGTCCCAAGGAAGAACCTGAACACATCCCAGAACCCAGACACCGAAGGAAAAGGCAGGATAGTGGAGCAAAAGTGGAACAAAGGTTTTCCCACCATAGGGCAAGGAAAGGGCAGAATAATGGAACAATGATCTCCCCCCAAAGGAGATCGTTTGCAACACCTTCCAGCCGAAGAGGATGGGAAAAGGAGGTGCCAAGGAAGCTGGGAAAGGATTAGGGACCTAGGACAAGGCAGAGGAAGGGATGCAGGAAAGTGGAACAGGACTTCCATAGGAAGTCACCTGCAGAGCCCTCCTTTTTTTGCTTTATTTTTGCAAAAATAGATGTTATGATTGGATAAAAAATAACATTATTATTGATGTTCATAAACTTTTATTAGATATACTCTTAGAAATGTGAGCATATTTGTAGAAAGAAACTAGGTAGCAGATAATTTAGCCAATCATGGTGTTGACCTTTGTCTTGGAGAAATTCAAATTTTAGAGGACAATTAGTCAATCTAGATTTTATCTCTTAATGAGAATGATGTTAAGGAGTTGATCACAAAACAATAATTTAAAGAAGATGAATATACTTGATAGGAATAGAAATGAAGAATATTTTGATTAAAAATGCAAGTTGGATATAATTTAATTAACCTAAAAACAAATGTAATGTTTTGTTATTTTGATCAGAGTGACACTCACCACATATTACTTATTTTAAAAAAAGGATAAATAAGAAATTATTTAACAATATTGTTTAACTTTAAACTTTTTTATCTAAGGAATATTTATGTTAAAGAAATTTATAACAATTTATTATTCTATATTGCAAAAGATATTCATGGCGGATTATGATAATATTGCGATAATATATTTATGGTATAACATTATAATTTATAATATTTTATTAGTAATAGTAGAATTAATTTTTTGTCTGATGACTAGGATCAGGTGTGTGCATGGGGCCACTCAATCCCAATCCCTTATGCACACTTCATGGTTGGGTCCTAAAAATGCTTTGGATGCCCATATTGGCTCAACATGCCCCCATACAAGGTAGAAGTAGGATAAACTATGAAAGCACAATTAAAGTTATTAAATATTAATTATATAGTTTCTTAGCCTATTTATCAATATTTCATTTAATACATATAGATATATTCTTATCAAATACATTGAAATCAAATGGTTAAAAATATGGGCTTTTAGAAAACCCACATTCAAATTGTGTTGGATAATATATATACAACTCCTAGATATTACTATACAATTTGTGTAAATACCTTAATAAAAAAAAATCCATTCTAATCCCTTATAACATCTATCTATCTATCTTTTTTTCCTCAAAAAAATATGTAACTTTCATTTCAGAGTTTGAAAAAAATTACAATGAGATGGGTCTTTTATACCCTCATATAAGCCTTACTATATCAAACATGTTACAATGCTAATGACCTGTTGCAAGCCCTAAGTCATCTTATAAACTACCCTTTTGGTACTTCAACCCTTTATCCATCAGTCATCTTTCAGATATGACCTTAATTATCCAAAGACATAAAAAAGGACATGAAATATATCCTAAACCACAACTTCTATCAAAAGGAAAAAGGTATCAAAAGGGTATAGACTATGGTGGAATCACAATCCCATACACTACTTTTAACCAAGTACTAACTAGAATATCCAAGGTAGCTTTTGATAGACCATTTGCTTCCTCATTTAGTTCTTTGTAAATATGTTTATAAGATATCTTTGTAAATGATACTTCTAGTAATTTCACTTGCTCATAGTAAGGTCTAAGTATCAAATTTTGCATCTCTACTAAACCTAAAACCCAATCCACCACCAATTTTGAGTCACCAAATACTTTAATTTTTGTTATTCCCTATTTCACTACACTTCTTAACAAAAAGATCAAAGCCTTCCACTCTGCCACATTATTGGTACCTTCACCAAGACCTATTTGAAAGTGAATTTATGATTTTCATCCTAATATAATACTCCTACTACTCCACATCTATCTGGATTTTCTTGACAAGCTCCATCAAAAATAGCCCAAGAATTTGTAATATCCATTGTTAAACTTTCAACCTATCTTTGTAATATTCATTGTTAAACTTTCAACCTGTATTATAGCCTTTAATTTTAGGGATTTTTTATACCTTCATAAGTATATTTGATTTGATCTTGAACTTGAATAGGTAGATTTTCCTTTCTCTCAAATAACATAGAATTTCTTTCCAACCACAGACCCCATGCCACTATTAATGGAATACACTTATATTCCTTTAAGCATTTTTATTTGAACCATTGTTGCATATTATCCAATAGATTCCTTTTTGGTCATTGTTCCTTCCCCTTAGTCATGGATAGAATAGACCTCCACACTTATCTCAAAAAATCACAGTTAACTAGCAGGTGATCTATTGTTACTTCTTACCTTTTACACAAACTGCATTGACTTAGAACATATTAGGACCTCTTTCGTAGAACATATCATGTCAATGTCTTCTTAGTTAAAGCTAACCAAGAAAATTTATGATTTTCAAGGGTGTTTTCACCTTCCAACTCCTGCTCCACCACCAGATACCTCCTCCTTATTATCTTCAAACATTGCCTTGTATCCTTCTTTAGTTGTAAATTATCCACTAGTTGGGTTCTTTGACCATACTAAAGAGTCTTCTTCTTGTCTCAATCTTATAAAATCCCTTGTCAAATCCCTTGCATACTTTCTCCATCACTCAGCTTCATTTCCTTCCAAAAGTAATTCTTCTATTGAAAGCCACCCCTGATTCCATAAATTTATTTTTTCCATAGAGGTTGTATGTGCTAATACCCTTAAACCCTTTATATTTAGATTTTATATTAAATTTTGATATAGTTGGTAATTCCATCCATTCCCCATCCAAGGATATTTTCCTAGCCTTACTTTCTGAAGAACAAAAGCTTATATTGAGAGGGGGTGAACAGTATAATACCACTTTTTACTTTTCTTTCCCAAACAAAATTATGCAATATATCAATGGCAATATCAACAGTAATAATCAAAGCAATGCACAAATCACCACACACAATAGAGACACCAATTTAACATGGTTCATCCAATGTGGGCTACTCTACAGAGAAAATCGTTCACTAAAATTTTCTCAAAAATCTCTTGGGAATCCTTTCCCTATTACAATAATTATGGATCTCTGTACAAAGTAGACACCAATCCCCTAATCAATTTCATGGATATTTATCCATAGGAGGCACCAATATCCTCAGCTGATTCGTGGATATCTATCCACAGGAGAACTCCTCCTCTGCTCTAGCTGGTGATCCTCTAGAAGACTACTGCCTCCATTGCACTGGTTTGTGGATATATCTCCACTGAATACTCCTATCCTCACTTAGAATATATCTATCCTCACTGCCCTGGTTAATGGATATCTATCCACTAGATACTACTGTCCTTTGCTCTGTCACCTCCAAAGCTTACTCTCAGCTCTGTCTCAAATTTTTACTAAACATAGTCCTTCGATATAGCATAAATCTTCTCAATATCTATCTCAAATCTGCACTAAACACAGTCCTTAGGTCTAGCACAAATTTGCTCAATATTTGTTCTTGATTTGCACTAAGCATAGTCCTTCAATCTAGCACAAATCTGCTCAAACTCTATCTCTGATCTTCACTAAACACAGTCCTTCGGTCTAGCACAAATCTGCTCAAACTCTGTATTTGATCTATACTAAACATAGTCATTCGGTCTATCATAAATATTCTCAATATCTATCTCTGGTCTGGCACAAACTTGTCCTCAAATCTGCATCAAACTTTGTCCTCAAATTTGTCTCAAGCCTTAACACAAAGCTTGATCCAATCACTAATCAACTCTACTAGATTTGCCCCAAACCTTAACTCAAGGTTTGAACAAATCAATCAATCAACTCTTCTCTCAAGTCTTCTCAAAGACTTACCTCAAATATATCCACAAGTTCTCTCTAAAACTTGCTCTAATCGCTCAACAAGTCTTCACCAAGACTTACCTCAAATCTGCTCAACAAGTCCTCACTAGAACTTGTCCAATCTGCTTAACAAGTCTTCACCAAGACTTACCTCAAATCTGCTCAACAAGTCCTCACTAGAACTTATCCAATATGATTGTAAGCTTCCATAAAATCTCACACAAATATGTCCTTAAGTCCACTCTAGGACTTACTCAAATCAGCTCACAAGCTTTCACAAAAGCTTATTCAATCTATCACAAAAAAATTCTTCAATCACACAAATAAGCTTCACACAGATTCTTGTTTAATCTCACAAAAACATATAGAGAATGGTTAGAGACTCAATATGCTTCACACTCACAACAATGCTCAATCGCTTTTAATCTCTCTCTTGTTTTTACCACAAAAACATATAGAAAATTGTTAGAGACTCAATATGTTTCACTCACAACAATGCTTAATCACTTTCAATATTTCCTTCAACTCAATCCAGAAATAAAGAACAATTTGTTTCACAGAACTTGAACTATCACTCCAACACTTTCAATAAATTATGCTCAATCAACTCCACTCAACCAATCACTCAATGAAAGCTTATTAAACAATGATTATCATCCAAACCTCACATAACAATGATACTCATGATATTTCATAAACCTTAATCATGCACATGAAGGCTCACTCAATATTTTCAACAATGCTTATCAAACAAAGTTTCTAGTAACAACCTTTTTCACTCCAACTTAGAATTCACAACATCCAATTCAAAAATATTTTACTCATAAGGAAGATGTACCCATACCTTTTATTTTGATGGGGATATGCCTTCAAAACCTTTCTTAACCACAATCAAATTTTCTTTGCCAACACTAGGGTTAGGTAGCCACAACCTATTTCAAGATCTCCACAAAATAATTTTCCCAAACAATAATTTTCATACAAAATATCAAATCCTTTTGTACACCTTATAATCTCCAAACTTACAATATTTAACTCAATAATTTCACTATTACAAAACACACAACAATTTCCCTTGCACACCTTATAATCTCCAACCTCACACAATCTAACTCAATAATTTCCCTTGCACACCTTATAATCTCCAACCTCACACAATCTAACTCAATAATTTCATCATAACAAAATGCACAACAATCTCCCTTATACACCTTATAATCTCCACACTTTATAAAATAAATTTCAATCACCAAAAATCAAAATAAAATATTTTAATTTTTTCTTTACCTTATAACTCCCCCAAGCACTTAGCACTCACGACAATCTCAAAGCAATTTCAATTTTCAACACCTTGGAGAATAAAATTGAATGGCATACCTTTAATTTGTTCTGCCCACTAAAAATTGTCTTCGATGAATTTGACCACGTGACCTTGCACTTCCTAACACCCTAGCTCCAAGCTAGGCCACCAAGTGGGCTATGTGCCCACATGAGACAAATGGTGCACGCTCCCCTAAAATTTGCCTCACAAAATGTCGAGCAAGTCAAAACGAAGGCCTCTTCCTCTAAAACGTCAATCGCATGGATCGAACTACGATCTCCTCCTTGCAAGCCTTAAAACTTTGCCAAATTTATGTATATTCTTAAGCCCCCATCCTCCTGCTGATTTAGGTTTGGTTATCTTACTCCATTTAACCAAAGGCATTGCATCCTTCTCCTTTCTTCTTGTTCAAAAGAAATGGAAGCTTTTCTTCCTTATTTTTTCCATTATTTTAACATGAATATAAGCCATAGAGTGCCAAAAAACTAGAATGACTTCCAATATTGATTTAACCAGTGTCAAATGACCCCCCAGTGATAGTCATCTATTGCACCATGAAGTTGCCATTGTTTCCACTTTATTATGCATAATTATTTGGCTTTAGTATAAACCCTAAATATTTTAGACCTTTGCCAAACTCAATTAGATTGAAGCCAAAAATCCTTACCACTACTTCTTCTTGTCCCGATTGTAGTCTGTTAAAAGTTGTCTAGTTTTGGAGGTTTATTTCCATTCATGTGGCAACACAATATAAATCTAAAAACTATTTATATTTAAGTGTTTCTCTTAAGGTGCCATTTACAAATAGGAGTATATCATTTGTAAATAGTGAGTCTCGCATAAATTTTTTTCCAATTTAATACCTTTGATCATGCCAAGTCTTTTGTGTTCCTTAATCATTCTACTCAGACCTTCAGCCATAAGTAATAATAATAAGGGTGATAGAGGGAGTCCCTATCTCAGCCCTCTGGAAGGATTGAAGAAACTAGAAGTTGAACCATTAATTAATACAAGGAAGCAAAATTAATACATACCATTACCTAATTTATAGAGGGTACACTACAACCAATACAAATTAATATAAGTTTATGTACAACCAACTTACCCTATCAAAAGCTTTTGTCAAATCAAGCTTAATTATTATTGCTTGTTGCTTCCTTGATTTGACCGAATGAAGTGCTTCCTGAGCAATGCTTATAGCTTCATAGATTTATCTTTTACTTAAGAAACCAAATTGTTCTTTTGAGGTGTTTGAGAAAAACCCTTTTAACCTCATAGCAATAATTTTGGAGATGATTTTGTAGAGAGTATTACACAAATATATGGGCCTATACTCCCCAAAATATCTTGGGTTATCCTTATTAGAAATCAAGGCCAAGAAAGTTGTATCAATAGACCCAAGTACCTACCCAGAAGTCCTTGATTCCTCAACTATCTGTAAAAGGTCTTCTTCCAACAACTCATAAAAACTCACATAAAATTCAATGGTCTAGCCATTTGGTCCTAGAACCCTCCCTTTTTGAAAATATTTAATTGTTTTTTGTAGCTCCTCCTTAGTGGCTTATGTCATCAAAGTCTCTATAACTTCATCGTTCACCATATTAGGTAGACAAAATGCTAACTTAATGATTTATTAAATATTTGCTTTGTTGGGTTCTTGATATATTTTTTTAAAGTAGGATACTCTTAATCTTTCTATTTCTTAAAACCTTCTCATATTTCTTCCATCCTTTCCTTTCATCTCCCAGATTTTATGTCATTTTTCTTTGTTTTGCATACTTTTAAAAGAATTTTGTATTCTCATCCCCTTGTTCCATCCAAAGTGTTCTACTTTTCATCCTCCACTTTGCATCTTACCATTCTAACAATTCCCTCTTCTTTTTTCCAACTCCTTGACCTGCAAATTCTCCTTGCCTAAAAAAACCTCATTGTCTTTGTGACTATATAACTAATTTAATTTAGATTCTATGTCCACTATCTTTGCCTATGCTTCCCAATATTTACCTTTGGCCCATGTGATTGTAGTAGATTTTATTCTCCTTATATTTTTAGAAAACTAAAACATAGTTGTCTCTTCTATTGTTAGGTCAATATGTCTCCACTCATCTTTTACTATATTTATAAATTCCTCATCTTTCAACCAGATAGCATTGAACTTGAAAGATCATGTTGGTTTCTCTTGATCCTTTTCTAACTATAAGAAAATTGATGAATGATCAGATCCCCCACCTTGATCTATGCAAGACCTTAGTCTTTCTGCTTTAGCTATGAGGTTTTTAGACACTAAAAGTCTATCCAACCTTTTAGAAATACCTTGTCTTCCAGTTATTTGATTCCTCCAAGCGAGCACTAATTTAATAGGTTCTACATCACACAACCTTGCATACTAGATTTTATGTAGGACAAATTTAGCAAGGAGATCCATTATAGCCTCCTCTCCCCATATTTTTACTCTTTTAGTTACAAAGTTTAAGTCCCCTCCCATAACTACATTTTCTTTTTTCAAAAATTCTTGTATAAATAATTCTTCCCAAAACTGCCTTCTACTACCATAAGGACCATGCAAATTTACTACATAAATTAGCCTACCTAGATCCATAGAATGTAAGTCTGTAACCACAGCTACCTCAATATAAACCTTATCAACTAACTGGAAGGAATAATTCCATCCTGTTACATTTCCCCTTGATCTTCCTTTTGAGTATAACCTTAGAAAGATCCAATTTGGTAGCAGAGAGACGAGTATAGCTATTGTTTTTTTTACATTCAACATAGTCTCTTGGATTAAAATTATATCTCACTTATGAAATTTAAACAAATGCTTTAGGGCTATTTTTTTATGAGGGGTCCTAAGCCCTCTAACATTTAAAGAGAGGATGATCATTGATACCCTTTCCCTTGGGGTTGTCCTGCTCTAAGAACCCCAACTATAGATTTTTGTTTACCAGATAAAATTTCCTTCTCAACTTTTCTTGTGCAATTTTAAGTAGGATTTCCTTTCTACTGTAAACTCCTGATATTGACTTATCTTAAGACCCAAGCCTCCTAATACCTAACCATACCCAGTATCTCCTTTACCTTTTTCACAACTCTTAGAGCATATATGCCAGAAGATGTGCTTGTATTATGAGGATTTGAAGGACTTGGTGGGGAGGAGATCCTACTAGGGTTATTTAAGCCCTACTTGCTTCCTTGGTCTAAAATATCTCTAGCTAAAGAGGGTAATAACATAGAAAATTTTATAATTTTCTCTACTTGTTCTAAGCCCTTGATAGCACCATTCTCTTGAAATGTCGTATACAAATTATGGCATGTCAAAACCTCCATATAGGAGCTTAACCTAATACAAAATGATATATCAAGTTTATCATTATTGAAATTCAAACCCTCATCCCTAGAAAAGGAAAAAAATAGATTTAGGATTTTTTGGTTACCTGATAAAATGCCTCTATACATTTTTTTTATTGTACTTGTGGTCTCCCTTCCTTCATAGAAAGCTACCCTATTGTAGTTGTTGGAAATCAACTCTTTCTCCTTTGACTGGATATTGATGATTGTAAACCTTTCTTTAAGCGATTCAAGAGTCTTGACTGGGTCCTCCTCTATCTAAGCTTTGGTCGTTGCTATATCCTATGATTTTTTCTACCAGAAGAACCTTCCACTTCCTTGTGTATAGTCTCTTGACCTCTTCTCTTTTCCATTTCACAATTTGCCTTAAGATGGCTATAATTATGGCAATTTCTACATCGAAAAGGTACCCTGATGTAGTTAAGCTTTTTTAAGAACGTCCAATTCTTGATACAAATTCCATGGTCTTTGGAAATTCTAAACTGAGATTAAGTTCCACTAAGATATGAGATACTATTTTACGAATACCATTTACGTTTTCCATGTCTACTCTAAGAAAAACTCCTAGGGAGTTCCCAATATCATGTAACATTCTTTCATTTCAAAATTCAAGGGGTAAAGAAGGTAGCTTGACCCAGATAGGATGGGTATTAATTTTATTAGAGTGTGGATTGAACCCAAGACCAGGGTTATGTGTAAGGGGTCAGTCCCAGACTGTATTTATAAAAATTTGGCGAATCAATTTCGAAATCCAGGTGAATAGTGTCCAAACGCATGTAGAAGGTTCACTATTATTAGGGGCAATGTTGGAAATTTAAACTTAAAATGGTCAAATTATTATAAAATTGGGGCGAATCGATCCAAAAAAAATTGCACCCAATTTTTTTTGGCTAATGGACCCTGGTCAAGGGTCCCAAATATTAGCCATTTTGAAAATCCTAATTTTAGCCAATTTGGCGATAAATAGACGTTATGCATAACCCTGCCCAAGAGTCCATAATTTTAGATTCAAAAGATTGATCCCCCAACGTCATCTTCCATTTTTATGATTCTAGCATCTTCTACCTTTTGGAAGACAAAAACCATCCAACCCTTCATCATCACATGAAATGTAGGAGTATAGCCCAAAACTTCCAACTAATTATTTTTTATCCAATCTCGCAGAGTTTTTTTTTTCATGGAGCATCCCATAAATGTTCCAACCAAAGACTTATCCCTTAGAAACAAAATATTGTAACCTTAATCCTCACCTACAACCATCTGAACTAACTCCTTTTGTAACTTTATACAATATTTTTGCTTTTTTCCTCCCTTTTTTGCTTAGTTTGTTTATCTCCTAATTTGATCGGACTACCCTTCAATGTTTCCTTTGGTTTAGTTAGTAGTACTTCCCTTTATTTTTTGCCCCCCTTGTATACCCTAGGTTTAGGATTTGAAGTTGAATGGACTATCAAGCATGGGTCTGAGTCAAGTTCTCCACATTCTTTGTCCTCCTTATACCACAAGTCATAAAGTTCTTCCTTAGAGAAAAAATTAAGGCTTTTGAATATTCATTAGGCTCTTCATTGTAGTTCACTACATCTTCTTCATTCAGCATTGACTTAGTTGTCTTATCATTATTAGTGATCAGTGGGCTAATTTTGCACTGGTTGAGAGTTCCTACCGAATTGTTTTTTAAAATTATCATCCTTCCCTCTCCTTCTTGGCTTTATTGACCAAAGCCCAATGATGAGAACCTCACTTGCTTAAGTGAAAGCAATTGTATTTTTTTGCTATATCCCAACAGTCACCCTCTGCCATGCTTTTGTGATGATGATGATACAATCCTTGATATTGTCAACAATCCTGTCAATATCGTGTTACCGCCTGGTATTTCCTTCCTTGGCCTCCCCCACTTTCTCTCATTTCTAGATTTTAATTGAGCTACGACTTTGTCCAAATTTGATTATGACGGTGTCTCCTAGGATGATATTACCTGTTGTGAAGCTAGTGATGGCATCGTATTTTGTGATGGCCCTTTCTATTATGATCTGGACAACAACATCATCTGCTATGATGGTCCCATCTATTGTGGACTTGGCAATGCCATTGTCTATTGAAATGACCTTGTTTATGGTGAACTCAGTGATGACATTGTCTTATATTCAAACCCTCACTATAGATAATTTCCCAATCCCTATCTCCTATGATCACTGATAAAAAATGTTTTGTTTCAAGACCCTCCTTGCACTAGGATTTGATCTCCACCACCTGCTTCATTTTTTTAAACTCTTTGCCTACTTCTATATATATAATTTCTTATCAAATAACATGAAATCAATTGGTTAAAAATGTGGGCTTTCAATGTGAAGATCCACATTCAAATATTATTGGATAATATATATGCAAGTTCTAAATACAACTATACTTTTTTTGTAAATAAAGGCCATTCTAATCCCTTATATAATATGAGAGAGATTTATTTTAAATTCTCTCTCTCTCTCTCTCTCTCTCTCTATATATATATATATATATATATATATATATATATATATATATATATATATATCAAAATATTTTTACTTAATAAATATTTTTAGAATCAATAATGAATCTCTACTGACTTTAGAATAGAAGGTTTCTAATTTTCACAAAGTCAAATGCATCCTATCAGACAAAAACTTTCAAACACTGATTGCCAATCCCAAAATGTGAACCATTTTTTTTCTTTAAGCAATTTTGATCTTTTTTAATTGATTTTGGTGATGAATTCTTCTACTTTCTTCTCTTTATACAATTCTTACAATGATTCCATTGCTAAAGTATCAATATAGCTAGCTTGAGTATCATTGTATGCCTTGCATTCCATGATGTTCAAAATATACATATCCTCTCCTTCCATTCCTCTATCAATCTCTTCCATTTGCTTATTTTATATTTAGGTTGGTGTGAATTGGTACTTAGTTGGGCCATGAGCATATTTTCTCTCTAGTTGATATTTTCCCATATATAGACTTTTTGTGGTGAATGTATGTACAATTAAATTCAACAAGATAGTGGTCAATATTTTCCAAACTTCTTTTCCCATATAGTGATAATTTTTTTCAAATATCCTAGAAAACGAATGACAATAGCTTCCACTATAGGGAAGGTACCTATTTTTGCTAGAAGAATATTATATAGAATTGACTTTTTTATTTTGAACTTTATTGTAATGAGACATTTCTAAATCTTTTGCATTTGCCTCCCTTTTGAATCTTATGTATTGCTTGTCCACACTTCACACCTATACAACATCATGAGTACCACTAGTAGCCCAAATAAAACCTGTTTAGTCTTTCATTCTCATAATTCAACCTCTTTGCTTATATTTTGTAGTGCAAAAAGTGTTCTCCATCCTCCTAATGTTGAATGCATTCTAAATGTTTCTGAATTGAGTTTGATATTGAAGTCTATACCAAAATACTTGTGTTATATTATTTCTTCTAAAAGACTCCGTTCAAAATAAAAATTTAATTGATTATTTTCCTTTTAATTAGAGAAGATCATAAATTTGATTTTGCAAGTATTTACTTACATACCTATCTCCTTGCATAAGTGCTCTAAGGCCTTTAAATGCTCTTTCAAATATTGTATTAATCTTGTAATTAAAATGAGATCATTTTCATACAAAAGAAGACTCGTCATATATCTTCTCAAACGAACACTATCCCTCCACTCATATTTATTTATTCTTCTAATTTATCAATATATAAACCAAATACAACAGGGGATAATAGACATCCTTGTAGAACACTATCCCTCCACTCATATTTAGTTATTCTTCTAATTTATCAATATATAAACAGGGGATAATAGAGATCCTTGTATAAACCCTACGTCACTTCTATTCTAAAAGGCTTACTTGTATTCTTATTTTAGCTTAGGCCTCCTTATAGTGTCTATGACCTACTATCCTATGTTTTTCTAGTATGTCGTAGTCTTCCATTCTACTCTATAATTTACTTCAAGGTATCATATCAAAAACTTTCTTAAACTCCACATAATAACAATAGACTTCTTTTCCATTTCATATTTATTTTATAATATATTCCCAAAACATATATAATCTATCACCAAATAGTTATATCGAAAATTGCTTATCCTTTACTAAATAAATAAACCTTAAAATATATATATATATATATATATATATATATATATATATATATATATATATATATATATATATATATATATTAACCCACGTGTTGTAGGTGAGTTGGAGAGGGTAGGACAATCCCCTAAAGAAGGTCCTGGTTTGAATCTCTACCCTACCAAAATGTACATTGGATACCCAGATAATACTGATGCGATCAAGGTTGGGCACGACCCCCAAGTGATTTTGACGACGTAGAATCCCTTGGTCATGGTTTTTGAGACCAAGACAACCATGCAAAAAGTATTTCATTAAATTCAAAAAAAATATATATATATATATATATATAATTCAAAATAAAATCTATAAAAAATATTACCATAGTTATACTACCAATTATACTTCTACTTACTTTAAAATAAAATAAAATTCAATCTATAAATAATGGAATTTGGTTGGTAAAAAAAAACAAAGAGTATTCCTTTAATTTACTGTGGCCGCTCAACTTATACAGCTCGTCAACTGGCCCCGTGACTTTCGAGCTTCAAAGTCACGGACGTTTAATAATCATAATGTTACTTCAATTCTCTACCTAATTTTTCCAAGCCTTGGGTGCTTAATTATTATTTTATACCTACCTTCCATCTTTTGGGACACAGTGGGACATGCCTTTAATTTTTTTTCTTTTTGTAAACAACTAATTCACACGTGAAAGTTAGTTGAGAATGGACAAACCCAATACAAAATAAATACAAAAGATCTTATTTGTCATAATTCGTAACTTGAATTTTTTTTTGTTAAGGAAAGAAATAGAGCTGGCCAAGCATTAAATTTTTGAAGTCTTTTCATAACCCAGTTCTACATATCCTTAAGAGAGATATTAATTCCAAAAGGAATTCCCAAATAACGCACAATCTTACCATGAAGGATGATCTTCCACTCAGTTAAGGAGTTGTATCCACGAGGAGAGGAAGAAGTATAGAAGACTTCAGTTTTAGAATACGAGAACCAGAGACATGAAGACTTCAACTTTCTCATATGATTTAAGATCTTCAGAAAGTCCAACAGGAAGCTAAGAAGAAGACAGTTAACAATGATAAGCAGGTTCAAGGTTTGATTACTTCTTTTTCTTCTCTGAAGACTGCAGAAGATAACACGAAAGACATGCCTAGAATTTTTTCATATAACAGACTCTCTCACAGATAAATGCTGATATATGGTGTATTGCAGCAAGATATAGCTATAGACTTTTTTGTTGATATTGGCTTCTATTCTTATGTATATTCATGTTTTACTCCTCATACACTTAATTTTGTTTTTTAGATGGTGGACAGTATTAACACCAAACTATTATAATATTCTGGCTAATGGTTAATGATATAATATAATCTAGATTTTTTTTTTTTTAAATCATAATTTTTTTTACCTTTGGTTTGAATAATTAAAGCTACCTCCCAATTGTTTGATGATATTAATTAATAAATATATATGTGAAGATTTAAGATTATAAATAATATTGTTTAATTATTAAAAAGAGTTCGAATATTGTTTAATTATAAAAGAGTTCGATTGACTTTATTTTGCTAAATCATTAAAATAAATTAAAAATTCTTTGTAACTTAAAGAGCCATTTCCAATTGGATATGTTATGTTATTATGTTGAAGTACATATAAAAAATATATCATAACCCTTTGAAACTTTCAGCTTTGAGTATAATGTCCGTCCTATTGAGAACAAATATTTATTGCAAAGGGAAGGGAACTTCAATAATAAAAAGATAATGAAAGTCATGATTTATTGATGTTCCTTCAAATTTAGACGGCCAAACATTCCACGGTTCGTCCGTGTCTTTTGGTTTTCCAAATTGGCACTATCCATTCATATTGCCTTACCAAACACGGAATGCTCTTTTCAAACAACTTAATAGTTATGAGCATGGCCAAAGGTCAGTAAGATGACACAAGGTAACAGCTTTTTCTTGGTCCGAAATTGCAAGGAAGTCTCTTACGGGCAAAAGTTTGGGATTTGTTGTGAAAATTTCTATATTTGCAAATCCGTCCAAGATGGCTGCCAATCACATGTTAGAAATGGAATGTGTATACATCATTTTAAGTGGAAGTTTGATATATTATGATTATATGGTAGAATTAACTTTATGATTATATGGTAGAATTAACTTTTTGGTAAGATTTGAATTAGGAATTTTTTAGAGTTAGATTGGATTTTGATTGATAAAATTATATATAATGATAACTTTTAAATTATAAATTTATTAATCTAAAACTAAAATTAATGTTTTCTTAGAAAATTATGTATGTTATTTATTTAAGTCAAAAGACAAACATAAAGATTTATTAATATGAGATTATTATTATTATTATTATTTTGGAGAAAAAATTAGATTATATTAATTTATTAACCGGAACATTACAATATTATGGTGCTAACACTGTCCACCAACTTAAAAAAAATGAGGTGGATAAGGAGTAAAGCATCCATATCTGAATATACATAAGAATAGAAGTTAATAGCAACAAAAAGATATTTTGTTGTAATACACCGGATATCAACACTTATTTGTGGGAGAGTCTATTATAAGGAGAAATTTTGGGTGTGTCTTCCATGATATCTTCTAATGTCTTCAAATAAGAAATAGAAGTAATCAAAACTTGAACTTGTTCATCATTGTTAACTGCTTTCTTTTTAGTTTTATGTTGGACCTTTGAAGATCCTGAACCATATGAAAAAGTTGTTAAGAAAGTTGATGAAGTTTGTCAATAACATCTCGTGGTGTGTTGGAAGTTCCATATACTTGGGAATGAATGATGTAGGAACTCAACGTGAAGTTGATTTATTCATGAAATAATGAAAATATATAGTGCTTACAAAGAATCTCACGTAGGTTAAGTGGTTGTAACAATTTTCCAAACATGGCCAACCACTTAACTAACAGATAACAATCTACTAATCTAGGATGACAACTAACTGCTAGAAGACAAAGGACCAATCTAACAACTTAACTAGACATCCAACAACTTAACAACATATTTTCAACATGGGCATACTATACCTCACGTGAATACAAAGTGCAAAAAATAGGAAAATAATAAAATAATAAATAATAACTTAGGCTTAAATGGATAAGTCTAAGTATCCTCAACACTCCTCCCAACCATAGAAGCATTGGACCCCAATGCTCTCAACAAATGTGGAAATTCATGGTACATATCATGGTGAGGAATCCAGTGAGCCATGTGTGGAAAGTGACCGCGACGAGCAACAAGGTAAGAAGTGGAAGAAACCTGTCCGGTGTGATGAGTCTTCATCTCAAAAACTCTATAAGAAATGAGCATAATTTGATGATCGGGTGCCACTGCTGTTGTAGGGTTGATGACATGTTCAGGTACCAAAGGAGGATCCTGAAATGGTGTCTATAGAAAGTGGCATTTATCTAGAGGAAGCTAAACTCTATCTCCAACCTAAGATGAGTGAGGATTGTGATGCTTGTGCACCACTCTCTGCTACTCCTACGAAGTCTCCTACAAGTCCTATGTTATCTTACCTAGAAGGCTCTGTCGGTGTTGAATGAAGTAAGTGACCTTAGCTTGCTCCTCCATGTGTGCAATGGTGGGAGGAGGCAAAGCCAAAGGCAAATTCTGTGGAGCAAGTGGTTGTGTGTCCAAAGGTGTACCCGAAATGATGCCAATAGAATGAATGGAATATTTCTCATGAGTGAGAGTGATGGGTTCCTTAACCACGAGCTCTTGTGATTGTTCATTTTGTGGAAGTGAAACTTCTTCTTTATCATGTGCCTTTGATGGTGTTTGTTCTTCATTTTGTGTACAACTTATGTAAGTAGAAGCCAAAATGAGTGCTTGACTTAATTTTTTACGAACTTACCTACAACTTAGCATCAAATTTGATGTGGGTGTAGTGCTTTGTATCAAGTAGGTTTTATCATGCAACTCCAATGTATTTGTGTTATTTTTAGCATGATATATAGCATTCCTATAAAATTGATAGGGTTTACCTAGAAATAGTCCACAACAATCCATCTATGTGACATCACATCTTACTTTATCCATAAAATTATCACCAAAAGCAAAAGTCAAGGTGCAAGTGTGTGTGATGTTAGATGTGGAGTCTACATATTTCCACCCAAGTGCATATGGTTGGTGATGTGGCTTTATGGGAAGCTTCAACTTCTCCACAATGGACTTTGCAATGAGGTTCTTTTACGATATGTTATCTATGATACAATCCACATAAAAATCATGTGTAAGGTGGGCTCTAGTGATAAACAAATGGTCACGATCCCCTTGAGCAAACACATTTGACATGAGGGTAACTTTGTTTAGTTTACCCTTTAAAGCAGGATACTCTTCTTCTATCCCTGTAGCCACAATGGGACCATCATGTGGTTCCTCACTTGTAGGTTGTACAATTAGGGACTTCTTCTTCTTAAATTTTTCAAAAGTAAAGCATTTGGATTTTACATGACCATGCTTTTTACAAAATTCACAATATATTGAAGAAGAAGGAGAATATTTAGAATGAGAATAAGAAGAATGTGCTTTAGGAGAAGTGAGAGGAGGAGAAGAGTGAGGGGAAAAATAAGAAGTGTTCTTCACCTTTTTTGATGTTGATTCCCACCTCTGTAAGAGCTCTCCTATGATGAACGATATTTGTGATATGCACCAACTCTCTCCTCTACAAGAATGGTATGGTTGAATGCCACATCCAAAGTAAGGAAAATATTGAACTTGATTTATCTAAAAATTTGATCTTGCAATCCACAAGTGAACTTATTAATCAAATCCTCTTCTGAATATTTCACACCAAGAAGCACCCTTAGCCTATTGAATTGAAAAATATAGTAAAAAACAAACATACTATAGGCTTACCTCAATCTATACCACTTGGTCGTGAGGTCACTTTGGTAATTTGGTGGAAAAAATGTGTTTTTCAAAATTTGAATCAATTCTTTCCAAGTCATGGTGGCATTATAGCTTTGTATTTCTACAATTAACTTTTTTGCTAAACTTGTGAGTTTGACTATAGCAAATGCAACTTGTTCATCTTTAGGAATTTCAACATACTTGAACCATGTTTGCATATCTAAAATCCATGTAGAGAAGACATCAGCATCCCTTGACCCATCATATAATTTGACCTCACATTTAGCTTTTTTGGCATGATTATGATGAAATTTTCTATCACTAGGAGTCAATTGCACAATAATATCTTTTACCTTATCTGCCAAAATGTCTACTACAACAGTAAGGTTTTCCATGTTTGTTTTGAGGTCTTGAGCCATGTTTTTTCGTGTATATGCTAGACTAGGAGGATTACAAAATGGTTTTGCAAGACTATCTAGGCTTTAGGAACAATTGTGACGATCTCCTAATGTAGAATTTGCCTAGATTTTACAAAAATTTTGCCTTCCAAAAATTGACAAAATGGGCTATTTAAGTGCTCTTTACAAAATTAAATCAAATTTTGCAATTACAAATTAGCACTAAAATGACAAAATTTAGCCCTTTTAAAATGCAAAATTTCCACTTGTGGAGGCAAAAATTGATCACTTTTGCAAAAATTGCTAAAAATTGCAAAAAAATTGCTGAAAAATGTGAAATTTGAAATAATTCATCTTGGTTTTATTGTTTGGTTCCAAATTTTTTTAAATTTTAAATTTTAAAATGGGCAAGAAATATCTCCACTGGGTGGCAAAAATCATTTTAAATATGACGTAATCAAATCGCGGTAGTCAGTGGGCTCGATCTAGGTTCGTAAACCCCCTTGCAACAACGTGTTAACTATGTCAAACTGGCAGTTTAGAATGCATTTCAAAGGCCATTTGGCCTAGAGGCAACCACCGCCTCCCTCCTGCACGTAAAAGGGTGGGTGAGTGTGACCACCGAGAGGTGGTCACCTCACTATACGTGTGCGAGGCCTTATATATAATGGGTATCGCCCCCGTATGATGAGTGTGGAATAAATCAATCCCACCTCTTTGAAACTATCTATGAATCACTCATGATGATAAAAATACGATCGTCAAAAAACTTTTTGTCTTGGTCGAAAGTCTTGTTCACTAGATTTGCTGATGAACACCGATAACTTTAATTTACTGGTTTCACAGTAGAGCGACATGGGATATGACAAAACCCTAGAAATATCATCGAACTTATACCCAATGATGTCAGAGATAAATTTGTTATGCTTGGTGAAGTCAAAAATGAAAATATGTCGGGAAAATTCAAAGAATCGTGCCCAGATCGCCGAAACTAGATAAATTTCGTCGAAATAATTTTATTTTCGCTAGATTTTTTAATTCTCAGCGTGAAATTTTCCCGCTCGTAATTCTTTACCACGTGTCTATAATTTATCCTATGCTCCTAACTCTCACAGGGAAGTTCCAGTGCTAGGTTTCCTACACTTACTAGAAGGAATTTTTAGGGTTTCAGGCTTACGTTTTGACTGGTTATTAAAACCTTAGCCTACGACTTTAATTTTTTTGAAAAAATTTCCTCCATCTGTGATCTTTCGACTTGCATGATCCTAGTATGTGAACTTCACGAACGACGATCATCCATGTAGGGGAGTTTCCTCGAAGCCTACTGTAATGTGCTTAAAGAGGTTCTCTAGCCAAAAAAATTATATTGTCCTCACTGGGACTTTTGTCTGTGATGATGAAAATGATCTTTGCCTGATCGATTCGTGAAGGGTTGGCAATGTACTCGATGGTGCATGTAAAATATTAGGTTGTAGTGTCTGTTCTAGATATTTGTGTGGGTTTAGAACAGTTCAGTGTAGTCTCCTATACCAAAAAGAAGGCAGAGAGGATTTGTGAACTAGTTTTTATGCATGAATGCGGTGATCGATCGATCGCACCTGCGATTTCTTTTGTGATAACCAACTGCTATGATCCTACAAATTTATAAAACAAAGTGTAGTGATAGGGGGTCCTTCTGTCTAAGGTAGGTTTGCATTGCTTCAAGCACTACGAATGGTAAGATTTTTGTGAACGGTAAGCTCTAGGCTACTTCGACCATTTTTGCCTATCTCAAAGTCTATCTTCAATGTATGTGAGGATGAGTGATTTCTTTCTACGGTTGATTCTGGTATGGTGAGGATGAGTGAACCATCGAGATCCGATGAAACTGGTCGTCATGAGTTTACCTATGATTAAATGAAAACCCATTAGTGGTTGGCTGGTTAGTTGCCATCAGTTGACTGAACAACCCATCGGTTAAATTGGTGATGGGATCCTTAATGGAATGCAATAGCTGAGTCGTGCACCTTAACATAGGCCAACCATGCACACTTAAGTAGGCAAGGCCTATTTTTATCCTTGTGAAAGGATATAAAATTAATATTAATATGAATATTAATATTAATTAATATTTTGCTTCTCTTTTGGAGTAAACAACCCTCTAACTTGCTCAAATGTCTCCTTTTGGCCAAAATTGGGCTTCAAAATTTTGCAACTGCTTCTCAAATATTTGCCTTCTTTCGATTTCTAAAATTACACATAAATTATTTTCTTCAATAATTTTTTTTTCTTGCCTTCACCTCGACAAATCTGGTTACCCTCTGGTTTCTGCTAGGGGTATTCGATGCAAGGGTAAATTTTGCCCTCTTCCACCTCTTGAACTTCACAAATTGATGTTGTGATTGGCCTCAAGCCAATTTCACACAAGCATCTACCTAGGATCTTGATGACTAGATGTAAAACTCAACTAGGCACTTAGCAAAGAAGTGGAAACTTGCCCTCCTTCTTGCAAAAAATACATTTATCCTCGACTCTAATACCACTAGTGTATGAAATCAACGTGAAGTTGATTTATTCATGAAATAATATAAATATATAGTTCTTACAAAGAATCTCATGTAGGTTAAGTGGTTGCAACAATTTGCCAAACATGGCCAACCACTTAACTAACAGATAACAATCTGCTAATCTAGGATGACAACTAACTTCTAGAAGACAAAGGACCAATCTAAAAACTTAACTAGACATCCAAAAACTTAACAACCTATTTCCAACATGGGCATACTATGCCTCATGTGAATACAAAGTGCAAGAAATAGGAAATTAATAAAATAATAAATAATAACTTAGTCTTAAATGGATAAGCCTAAGTATCCTCAATAATGAACGTGTCCCACATGTAACAAAAAGATCAAAGGTCAAGTCTGCTAAAACTATATCTCACAAAGGAGTAGATCCAGTAAACACCTTTTTGCATATGCACTTTCAAATGTACTTGAGAAGGATGAGTCTACAAACATCCCAAAGTTTGGGGCACTGATCCAACTGAGAAAAACCTAGCAGAGAAATCTTCCAAGATATAGTGAAAGAGGTAAAAATAAAAGTGTAGAAGACATCCAAAACTGTTTAGCCATGTCAAAAAACCAAAACAAGTGAATAAGAGTTTCTAAAGCATTAAAAAATTGCATTGAGGGGAAATGTGTAGAATCGAAGCCAGACTTTTAGAAGTTGGAAGTTTTTGATGCAAAATCCACCATCCAAGAAGTTGAGTTTTGGATTCAACAGAAACTTTCCAAATTTGAGTAGCAAGAGACTGTCATTGGTTATTGGTAAAATTCACTTGCCACTTGACATTGAGCTTAGATTCTAAAGAAGGAGGACACGAGATTTTTGTATATCCAACTAGAAGTAATGGAAAAAATTCTATACATTAAGCCATCTTCAGTCATTCCATATATTATGGGTAGTTGTTCCCAACTTTATAATATGAAATTACTTGAGCTATCGAAGAGGGTTTATGAATTCCTATGGAAAATAAGGTATCCCCCTTAAGTCATTTCTTAGCAAGGTTGACAAGTTGTCATAAGTGCTTAGGAAATTGGTTATATTATTTTTTACATATTTTTGAAAAAATGCATAGAAAATGTCCCTTTTGGGACACCCTAACGACATGTCATTGGTGTTTATATCAATTACCTTAGTTCAAATCATGGGGAGGGAGGTCTTCTATTGCTATGTCGTCAGGGATGCTAGCTTTTGATGTTATATATTTAATAAAATAACTACCACAAGGTATAAAATGAGCATGTAATATTAAATATACGATAGAGGTAATATACTAAGCATGTAAAAATTATAAGAAACTTATGTCACTACTCATAAAACTAACATTAATGAAATCTCACAAAAATAGTATCTTCATACAAAAATTGGAGATCTCAAACTCTCCATATTTCAAACATGCTCTACATTGTGTCTACCTTGATCTATACTACTCCTCTACCTTTCTCTCTCTTTATATTTCTATATCAAAGGCCTATATATAATGGTATGTGGCTCTTGGTCTTTCACCTTCCCATGACTCTTCATATTTATATTCTAAAGACTCATGTACACAGAGACAACATGCACATTTACATCATTGAAAATTCTAACAATAGTTGTGTATTTATTACATTGCATAAAGTAAATACTCAAACCCTAATCCAAGATACACTCCTAATCTAAATAAGGTATCGAAGAGGGTTTATAAATTCCTATGGAAAATAAGGTATCCCCCTTAAGTCATTTCTTAGTAAGGTTGACAAGTTGTCATAAGTGCTTAGGAAATTGGTTATATTATTTTTTACATATTTTTTAAAAAATGCACAGAAAATATCCCTTTTGGGACACCCTAATGGCATTTCATTGGTGTTTATCTCAATTACCTTAGTTCAAATCATGGGGAGGGAGGCCTTCTATTGTTATGCCCTCAGGAATGCTAGCTTTTGATGTTATATATTTAATAAAATAATATCACAAGGTATAAAATGAGAATGAAATATTAAATATAAGATAATGGTAATATACTAAGCATGTAAAACTCATAAGAAACTTATGTAACTACTCATAAAACTACCATTAATGAAATCTCATGAAAATAGTATCTTCATACAAAAATTGGAGATCTCAAACTCTCCATATTTCATACATGCTCTACATTGTATCTACCTTGATCTATACTACTCCTCTACATTTATCTCTCTTTATATTTCTATATCAAAGGCCTATATATAATGGGATGTGGCTCTTGGTCTTTCACCTTCCCATGACTCTTCATATTTTTATTCTAAAGACTCATGTACACAGGGACAACATGCACATTTACATCATTGAAAATTCTAACAATAGTTGTGTATTTATTATATTGCATAAAGTAAATACTCAAACCCTAATCCAAGATACACTTCTAATATAAATAAGGTATCAAAGAGGGTTTATGAATTCCTATGGAAAATAAGGTATCCCCCTTAAGTCATTTCTTAGCAAGGTTGACAAGCTGTCATAAGTGCTTAGGAAATTGGTTATATTATTTTTTACATATTTTTTCAAAAAATGCATAGAAAATGTCCCTTTTGGGACACCCTAATGGCATGTCATTAGTGTTTATCTCAATTACCTTAGTTCAAATCATGGGGAGGGAGACCTTCTATTGTTATGCCCTCAGGGATGCTAGCTTTTGATGTTATATATTTAATAAAATAACTACCACAAGGTATAAAATGAGTGTGCAATATTAAATATACGATAGTGGTAATATACTAAGCATGTAAAACTCATAAGAAACTTATGTCACTACTCATAAAACTACCATTAATGAAATCTCACGAAAATAGTTTCTTCATACAAAAATTGGAGATCTCAAACTCTCCATATTTCATACATGCTCTACATTGTATCTACCTTGATCTATACTATTCCTCTACCTTTCTCTCTCTTTATATTTCTATATCAAAGGCCTATATATAATGGGATGTGGCTCTTGGTCTTTCACCTTCCCATGACTCTTCATATTTCTATTCTAAAGACTCATGTACACAAGGACAACATGCACATTTACATCATTGCAAATTCTAACAATAGTTATGTATTTATTACATTGCATAAAGTAAATACTCAAACCCTAATCCAAGATACACTCCTAATCTAAATATTTACCCAATATGGTACATTAGCATGTACCAAATAATGTAATATATTCCAACACCCCCATATATTACCTTATTTGGTAGTCTTCAATATGGTCTTCGTCCTCATTCTGAAACTTGAACTCTTCTTTTCTACTTTCTTCATTTTTCTCCTTGTCTATATCCTGATCAAGTAAATAATTAGTATCTTCATAAAATACTATTTTTGCTAAAAGAGCTTTAACTTCATGTTCATCTATAGGTTCTTCTAGTTCCTGAATTTCTTGAATATCTTGAACTAAGTGTCCTTTTTGTTTCCCTTCTCTATATTGTAGTTGAGGATAATTGTATTTATTTTGAGAAGTATATGGATGCTAATATTATTGTAATGCGAATTATACTAATTTTGATATTGTCTTGGTTGGATTGGCCTGTACAATTAGCTTCCAAAATTTGTTTTATTTTCTTGATGTTGATTTCTTAGATTGAATCTACAATAATTTGTGTTATGTTATTTCTTTTTGCATACTTGAAAATATCTATTATTCCTTATTGATCTACCCTTTAATAATGAAGCAATATTTCCCTATGGATTATATTTTGAAACTAAGGCATTGTTAGTCATTTCATATTTTACTGAATTTTCCACCTCATATTCTTGCAGGATTTAACTAACTCGTTAAATGATGTATCTTTACTTAGAATTTGTAAATATGTGACTAGATGCTTGTAGCTTTATGGAAGTGATCTTAGGGTAACTTGAACAAAAAACTTATCTTCTACCTTTTCTCCTAAGGTTAACAATTTTCTTTTTGTATCTACCACTTTTCTTAGGAATAATTCTATACTTTCACCACTATTAACTTTTAAAGAATGCAATTGGGTTTGAAGATTCACGATAGTGGCTTTATTCTTTCCTTCAAATATCTTTGCTAAAGTATTCCAAGCTTCTGTAGAAGTTGTTGATGAACTAATGTATGGTTGTATAACATTTGTAGTTGTAAAGGTTATTATAATAATTTCTTTTGCTTCATCTTATTCATACTTTTAAATCTCTCTACTTTCTCCAGTAGGTTTAGTTTTTTCCCCTTTAACAATATCCCAAATATTTTCAACTATTAATATTGACCTTACTTTATTTTTACATGAAGTGTAATTAGATCCTTTTAAAAGTTGGAATTCTGTAATAATGAATTTATTTGTTGCCATGATGATACTTGCAGACTACCATATATCTCCCTAATTATTTTAATATAGCTTTGATAGGATACTTAGATTTATAAATTACTTTTGAGTTGAATCCCTTTCGACTCCCTATTTATAAATGAAAAGCTAGAGATAATTTTTATGCAATTTCAATTTTGATTAGATCCCCTATTTTAAAAAACTATAAGTTGGATTCCTTAAGTCTTGTTAATTTGAGCAAGATATTAATACTAATGTAATTTTTCAACTTTTCAACAAATCTATGTTGTGTATCAATATTCAATAATATAGTTTCTAAATTTCAAGAACTTTAAATTGGTGTTGAATTCCTTATAATTCCCTAATTAGAAATTTAGAAAATAATGTATTTGTAAATTTAATATTTCGATGTAGAAATTATTATTCCTCCAAGTTAAACTATTTGCAAATATTTCTATGCAATATAAATTTCAAAATTGAATAAAGTAATTCCAAAATCTTTCAAAAAATTTCTTACTTCAAATATCTTCTAAGGTATTCAATAACTCTTCTAAGGTTATAATTCATCACTTTATTTCTCCTATTATTCAAATAATATTAAGTATAATTAAGTAATCTTGACTTCAATAACATTATGCCTTATATCTCCTTAATCTTTTACAAAGGTTTTAAATTAATTTAAATATTTCATACCTCCTTGAATATGGCACGTAATATTTTAACTTGCTTCTCTTTGATTCTGCAACCTGTGCTCTTCAAGGTAATTTTCCTTCACTACAACATATTTAATGCTCCTTGATGCTTATTAAACTCAGTCTTCAATAGTTTGATTCTCCTTTGCATCATCTCTATCTTCTCTAACCAAAAATGGGTTTAATACACATTTAGGGAGTGTTTGGGCTCCTCCAATATTGCTAATGTTCCTCTTCTCACATTCCACATGGTACTCAATGTCTTCACACAATGCTTAATGATTTGTATTCTTCATGTATTTTTAATCTTCTTTCTATATTACTCTTGTAATGGGCACGTGCAAATCACGATCAGTGATGGCTAATCTCCTCCTCAATATTCGTTCCTCCTCGTAACACTCATTCAAACATTCGACCACTTCTTGGATGTTCTAATTTTGGTATTACTCCATTAATACATGTAAGAAGATATTTCACCTTGCTTGCATGATGGTTGGTGATCCTCCTATGATGACATGTGGCACATAGATTCTTTGTATGCTTCTAAATGATGATCCTTCCTCTTGGGTGTTATTATTTTGATCCTCTTCACCTAGAAAACAATCTCTTGCCAATGCTTCAATGATGGCACTCCTTTCAATACATTTCAAATCTTAGACAAATAGTTTCTACTTGATCTTTTTGCTTACCCTAGCGCTACCTGGTTGTACATTTTATGTTACTCTATTTTGTTCATCTTCCCTTAAGCAACTCTTTGATTACTAAAGTTAAACTTGGATCTTCAACTCTCGCATTGCTTCACTTTCCAATGGTACTTCAGTAACTTGTCCTTGTTGTTTTATGGCTACTTGTTGGCTATTGCTGACTCATAGCACTTTTTTTGATATAATTCGTAGCTCTAGGGAGGCACTAGCACATGGATTTCGAATGCTTACCCCCTATACTCAATTCTACTCGAGCTATACTTTAACTCTTTCTTAAACAACTATTATTTCTTCCTTGAAATGGTGGCTTTCCCTTTTTGGACTTGATGATAGTTTCCAATGCTCTATATTGGCAGAATGATGAAAATGGCTATCTCTTTAAATATGGTGGTTCTTCTACACATTTGGTGACTTGTCTTCATAAAAATATTTTAATTCTTAGCACACCTCTTGGTGTCTTTAGACACCTCAAATCTGCCTTTCCTTTGATCACTATTAAATCTCTTTTTTTTACTCAATAGGACTTATGCACTTCAATTATAAAAACAACATATGCTACTTCTTCTTATCACTCCCTTTCAAGCAAGTTTTAACTTCAATATTTGTTGTGTTTTTGCATATTTCAATATGATAATGATGTCTCCTTCCTTGGCTTGGAGATACTTAACTTAAACTAGCTTTTTCTCCTTAAATAAATCTAATATGGTGCTGTCAAAAACCTTGTAATAAACTAGTTTTAATACTTAAATAATTAAATTTCATAGCACCACTATTACACACCTTTTTGCTTCCTTTTGTAGCTAGTCTTCTTGGTGATTTGATTCACCTATTTACTATCTTGAATTTGTAAAATATGTAGCTCTCCTTTCTATTCAATTGTTACCTCAAACTTATCAATTTTTTAGCTCTAATTGCTACCCAAAACTCTCTATCTTTTAGCCTTTAGCTTCTTGTTCAAAAAGCTTCAATTTTTAGCTTTCAACATTGTTTAAGAATCATCTTCTATGTTGTCCAGATGTCTTTATAATTTGCAACAATTATCCTTCTTCGAATGCTGCTAAATAATCCTTCGCTTTGTTGTTCAAAGCTCTCTCATATCTATCCTTAATTTATTCAAAATATAGATCTAATATCTCCTCTTAATGCTGCTCAAATTTACAGCTCAAATCTCTTCAAATTACTATTTCAAAAAATCTGACTTCTCCTCCTTATCTTGATATCCAAAAAACAACATTCAATTCGTCAAGTTGTTGCCTTATTTTGTTGTCAAGCCTTCCTTCAATTGGTTGTTCAAGGGCACTTCAAAATATACCCAATTCTTCTGTAATTTACAACTATATATCACCTTCAATTTTTTGTCCTATGACCTTTCAACTTCTATTGCAAAAATAGCAATATTCTCCTTTGCAAATCAGCCTTCAAATCCTTTATGGTTATTTTCAAAACTTTCAAATCAGTGGCCTCTTCTATATTCTTCCTCCTCCTTAGCTCTTTTTGGATTATGTCTTCCAATCTGACCTCTATCATTGGTCTCTTCCTCAAAAATCTGAATGTCTTGAGATCTTCAAGAATACTTTCTAAAATTTGAAAACTTCTTTCCCAAATTCTTCTTCCTTTTGGGCTTGTTGTTAGATGACAAAAATTATCCCAAATTCTTATTTTTAGGAGCCTCTTATGCTTGCAATATTCTACCTTGAGCTTTATTCAAATCTCTTCCAATGGACACTTCTTCAATTTCTTCAATAGGGCTTCTCTAGCCTTATTTCTCCTCCTTCCAAATTTGCTTGAGACCTCTTTTCTTAGGTTTTGAAATTTTCTAGCCTCTCTAATTTGCAATAGGACCTTTCCTAGTCCTCCTCTATCTTCAATCTTCAATATTCTATCTTCCAAATATGTAAGTTCTTCAATGGGACCTCTTTCTTGGGTCTCCTTCTAAATCTTCACTAGAGCTGCATTCTTCTTTCTTCAATCTGCAATCTTCAATCTTCTAGCTTCTATGAGAACCTTCTCTTTGTTCACCTCAATATTCTATCTTCAATCTCCAATGGGACCTTTTTCTTGGACCTCCGTAATCTTCAATGTATACTCTTTTTTTGCAACAAAGAACTAATCCTTGCATGAGGAAAGCACATAGACTTTCAAGTAATCAAACATGAAATTTTCTCTATCCATTGTAGGAAGCTTCTCAACTTCTAAGAAATATTTTTTTACAACAAAAAATTTAGACAACAACTAAATTCATCTAAAACTCTAGATCTCTAAAAATCAATGAACTTCACTAATTATCCTTCAATCTAGTGGAAAGAGATCTATGCTAAATCCTAGTCTTCACAAGTTTTCCTACAACCATGTGGAAATACTCTAGCCAAAAAGCAATTTAAAAATTTTGAAAAGGAGATTCTCTATTTCATCTCAATCTCTCTTGTGGCTCTCCCTATCTCCTATCAATATTCCTTTGTGGCTCTAATACCACTGTTAGCTTTTGATACTATATATTTAATAAAATAAATACCACAAGGTATAAAATAAGCATGCAATATTAAATATAAGACAATAACAATATACTAAGCATATAAAACTCATAATAAAATTTTGTAACTACTCATAAAACTGTCACTAATGAAATCTCACGAAAATAGTATCTTCATACAAAAAATGGAGATCTCAAACTCTCCATATTTCATACATGCTCTACATTGTATCTACCTTTCTCTATACTACTCTAATATTCTCTCTCTTTATATTTCTATATCAAAGGCCTATATATAATGGGATGTGACTCTTGGCCTTTCACCTTCCCATTACTCTTCATCTTCTTATTCTATAGACTCATGTATACATGGACAACATGCACATTTACATCATTGCACATTCTAACAATAGTTGTGCATTTATTACATTGCATAAAGAAAATACTCAAACCCTAATCCAAGATACACTCCTAACCTAAAGCTATATCCAAGATGGTATATTAGCATGTACTAAATAATGTAATATATTCCAACACCCACCCCCCATTCCAACACTCAAAATTTTGAAAATGAGATTTATCTATTTCATCTCAATCTCTCTTGTGGCTCTCCCTATCTCCTATAAATCTTCCTTGTGGCTCTAATACCACTGTTAGCTTTTGATGCTATATATTTAATGAAATAACTACCACAAGGTATAAAATGAGCATGCAATATTAAATATAAGATAATGGCAATATACTAAGCATATAAAACTCATAAGAAACTTTTGTAACTACTCATAAAACTACCACTAATGAAATCTCACGAAAATTGTATCTTCATACAAAAATTGGAGATCTCAAACTCTCCATATTTCATACATGCTCTACATTATATCTACCTTGCTCTATACTACTCTAATATTCTCTCTCTTTATATTTATATATCAAAGGCCTATATATAATGGGATGTGACTCTTGGCCTTTCACCTTCCCATGACTCTTCATCTTCTTATTCTATAGACTCATGTGTACATGGACAACATGCACATTTACATCATTGCAAATTCTAACAATAGTTGTGCTTTTATTACATTGCATAAAGAAAATACTCAAACCCTAATCCAAGATACACTCCTAATCTAAAGTAGTATCCAAGATGGTACATTAGCATGTACCAAATAATGTAATATATTCCAACACCCACCCCCCCATTCCAACACTCAAAATTTTGAAAATGATATTTCTCTATTTCATCTCAATCTCTATTGTGGCTCTCCCTATCTCCTATCAATCTTCCTTGTGGATCTAATATCACTGTTAGCTTTTGATGCTATATATTTAATGAAATAAATACCACAAGGTATAAAATGAGCATGCAATATTAAATATAAGACAATGGCAATATTATAAGCATATAAAACTCATAAGAAACTTTTGTAACTACTCATAAAACTGCCACTAATGAAATCTCACGAAAATAGTATATTCATACAAAAATTGGAGATCTCAAACTCTCCATATTTCATACATGCTCTACATTGTATCTACCTTGCTCTATACTACTCTAATATTCTCTCTCTTTATATTTTTATATCAAAGGCCTATATATAATGGGATGTGACTCTTGGCCTTTCACCTTCCCATGACTCTTCATCTTCCTATTCTATAGACTCATGTACACATGAACAACATGCACATTTACATCATTGCACATTCTAACAATAGTTGTGCATGTATTACATTGCATAAAGAAAATACTCAAATCCTAATCCAAGATACACTCCTAATCTAAAGCTGTATCCAATATGGTACATTATCATGTACCAAATAATGTAATATATTCCAACACCCACCCCCCCATTCCAACACTCAAAAATTTGAAAATGAGATTTCTCTATTTCATCTCAAACTCTCTTGTGGCTCTCTCTATCTCCTATCAATCTTCCTTGTGGCTCTAATACCATTGTTAGCTTTTGATGCTATATATTTAATAAAATAACTACCACAAGGTATAAAATGAGCATGCAATATTAAATATAAGATAATGGCAATATACTAAGCATGTAAAAATCATAAGAAACTTTTGTAACTACTCATAAAACTATCATTAATGAAATCTCACGAAAATAGTATCTTCATACAAAAATTGGAGATCTCAAACTCTCCATATTTCATACATGCTCTACATTATATCTACCAGGTCTATACTACTCTAATATTATCTCTCTTTATATTTCTATATCAAAGGCCTATATATAATGGGATGTGACTCTTGGCCTTTCACCTTCCCATGACTCTTCATCTTCCTATTCTATAGACTCATGTACACATGGACAACATGCACATTTACATCATTGCACATTCTAACAATAGTTGTGCTTTTATTACATTGCATAAAGAAAATACTCAAACCCTAATCCAAGATACACTCTTAATCTAAAGTAGTATCCAAGATGGTACATTAGCATGTACCAAATAATGTAGTATATTCCAACACCCACCCCCCCATTCCAACACTCAAAATTTTGAAAATGAGATTTCTCTATTTCATCTCAATCTCTATTGTGGCTCTCCCTATCTCCTATCAATCTTCCTTGTGGATCTAATATCACTGTTAGCTTTTGATGCTATATATTTAATGAAATAAATACCACAAGGTATAAAATGAGCATGCAATATTAAATATAAGACAATGGCAATATTATAAGCATGTAAAAATCATAAGAAACTTTTGTAACTACTCATAAATGTGTCATTAATGAAATCTCACGAAAATAGTATATTCATACAAAAATTGGAGATCTCAAACTCTCCATATTTCATACATGCTCTACATTGTATCTACCTTGCTCTATACTACTCTAATATTCTCTCTCTTTATATTTTTATATCAAAGGCCTATATATAATGGGATGTGACTCTTGGCATTTCACCTTCCCATGACTCTTTATATTCCTATTCTATAGACTCATATATACATGAACAACATGCACATTTACATCATTGCACATTCTAACAATAGTTGTGCATGTATTACATTGCATAAAGAAAATACTCAAATCCTAATCCAAGATACACTCCTAATCTAAAGTTGTATCCAATATGGTACATTATCATGTACCAAATAATGTATTCCAACACCCACCCCCCCCCATTCCAACACTCAAAATTTTAAAAATAAGATTACTCTATTTCATCTCAATCTCTCTTGTGGCTCTCTCTATCTCCTATCAATCTTCCTTGTGACTCTAATACCATTGTTAGCTTTTGTTGTTATATATTTAATAAAATAAATACCACGAGGTATAAAATGAGCATGCAATATTAAATATAAGACAATGGAAATATACTAAGCATATAAAACACATAAGAAACTTTTGTAACTACTCATAAAACTGCCACTAATGATATCTCATGAAAATAGTATCTTCATACAAAAATTGGAGATCTCAAACTCTCCATATTTCATTCATGCTCTACATTGTATCTATCTTGCTCTATACTACTCTAATATTCTCTCTCTTTATATTTTTATATCAAAGGCCTATATATAATGGGATGTGACTCTTGGCCTTTCACCTTCCCATGACTCTTCATCTTCCTATTCTATAGACTCATGTATACATGAACAACATGCACATTTACATCATTGCACATTCTAAAAATAGTTGTGCATGTATTACATTGCATAAAGAAAATACTCAAATCCTAATCCAAGATACACTCCTAATCTAAATCTGTATCCAATATGGTACATTATCATGTACCAAATAATGTAATATATTCCAACACCCACCCCCCCATTCCAACACTCAAAATTTTGAAAATGATATTTCTCTATTTCTTCTCAAACTCTCTTGTGGCTCTCTCTATCTCCTATCAATCTTCCTTGTGGCTCTAATACCATTGTTAGCTTTTGATGCTATATATTTAATAAAATAAATACCACAAGGTATAAAATGAGCATGCAATATTAAATATAAGACAATGGCAATATACTAAGCATATAAAACTTATAAGAAACTTTTGTAACTACTCATAAAACTGCCACTAATGATATCTCACGAAAATAGTATCTTCATACAAAAATTGGAGATCCCAAACTCTCCATATTTCATACATGCTCTACATTGTATCTATCTTGCTCTATACTACTCTAATATTCTCTCTCTTTATATTTCTATATCAAAGGCCTATATATAATGGGATGTGACTCTTGGCCTTTCACCTTCCCATGAATCTTCATCTTCCTATTCTATGGACTCATGTATACATGGACAACATGCACATTTACATCATTGCACATTCTAACAATAGTTGTGCATTTATTACATTGCATAAATAAAATACTCAAACCCTAATCCAAGATACACTCCTAATATAAAGTTGTATCCAAGATGGTACAATAGCATGTACCAAATAATGTAATATATTCCAACACCCACCCCTCCATTCCAACACTTAAAATTTTGAAAATGAGATTTCTCTATTTCATTTCAATTGTGGCTCTCCCTATCTCCTATCAATCTTCCTTGTAGCTCTAATACCACTGTTAGCTTTTGATGCTATATATTTAATGAAATAAATACCACAAGGTATAAAATGAGCATGCAATATTAAATATAAGATAATGGCAATATACTAAGCATATAAAACTCATAAGAAACTTTTGTAACTACTCATAAAACTGTCATTAATGAAATCTCATGAAAATAGTATCTTCATACAAAAATTGGAGATCTCAAACTCTCCATATTTCATACATGCTCTACATTATATCTACCTTGCTCTATACTACTCTAATATTCTCTCTCTTTATATTTCTATATCAAAGGTCTATATATAATGGGATGTGACTCTTGGCCTTTCACCTTCCCATGACTCTTCATATTCTTATTCTATAGACTCATGTATACATGGACAACATGCACATTTACATCACTGCACATTCTAACAATAGTTGTGCATTTATTACATTGCATAAAGAAAATACTCAAATCCTAATCCAAGATACACTCCTAATCTAAAGTTGTATCCAAGATGGTATATTAGCATGTACCAAATAATGTAATATATTCCTCCCCATTTCAACACTCAAAATTTTGAAAATGAGATTTCTCTATTTCATCTCAATCTTTCTTGTGGCTCTCCCTATCTCCTATCAATCTTCCTTGTGGCTCTAATACCATTGTTAGCTTTTGATGCTATATATTTAATGAAATAACTACCACAAGGTATAAAATGAGCATGCAATATTAAATATAAGATAATGACAATATACTAAGCATGTAAAACTCATAAGAAACTTTTGTAACTACTCATAAAACTGCCATTAATGAAATCTCACGAAAATAGTATCTTCATACAAAAATTGGAGATCTCAAACTCTCCATATTTCATACATGCTCTACATTGTATCTATCTTGCTCTATACTACTCTAATGTTCTCTCTCTTTATATTTCTATATCAAAAGCCTATATATAATGGGATGTGATTGTTGGCCTTTCACCTTCCCATGACTCTTCATCTTTCTATTCTATAGACTCATGTATACATGGACAACATGCACATTTACACCATTACACATTCTAACAATAGTTGTAAATTTATTACATTCAATAAAGAAAATACTCAAACCCTAATCCAAGATACACTTCTAATCTAAAGTTGTATCCAAAATGATACATTAGCATGTACCAAATAATATAATATATTCCAACACCCCCATGTTTTTCTAGTTTGCCTCAGTCTTCCATTCTACTCTATAATTTACTTTAAAGTATCATGTCAAAAACTTTCTTAAACTCTACATAATAACAATAAACTTCTTTTCCATTTCATTTTTTTTTTATAATATATTCCCAAAACATATATAATCAGACACCAAATAATTCTATTCAAAATTACTTATCCTTTACTAAATAAATAAACCTTAAAAATATATATTTTAATAAATTTTATATATTATCATTTAAAATAAAATCCATAAAAAAAATATGACCACAATTATACTACCCATTATACTTCCTTAAAAAAAACAAAAAAAAAATTCAATCCATAAATGATGGAATTTGGTTGGTAAAAAAAAAACAAAAAAAAAATTCAATCCATAAATGATGGAATTTGGTTGGTAAAAAAAAAACAAAAATAAAATTCAATCCATAAATGATGGAATTTGGTTGGTTAAAAAAAAAACAAAGGGTATTCCTTTAATTTTTTTTAGGAGAACATTTACAAATTACATTAACAACCACCCTCAAAGGGTTTTGAATACAAGACTACTTAAAAAACAACCACCATCTTAACCACTAAAACAACTGCCTTTCAACTATATTCCTGTGGCCGCTCTAACCTATACAGCTCGTCAACCGCTTCAATTCTCTAGCCTATTTTGTCAAGCCTTGGGTGCTTAATTATTATTTTATACCTACCTTCCATCTTTTGGGAGACAGTGGGACATGCGTTTAATTTTTTTCTTTTTCTTGCAAGTTGTAAACAACTAATTCAGGTTAGTTGAGAATGGACAAACTCAGTACAAAAGATCTTATTTGGTTTGAATATATATATTTTTTGGTTTGAATAATTAAAGCTACCTCGAGGATATTAATTAAAAAATACATATGTGAAGATTTAAGATTATAAATAATATTGTTTAATTATTAAAAAGAGTTCGACCATTGTTTAATTATAAAAAAATCGATTGACTTTATTTTGCTTAATCATTAAAATAAATTTAAAAATTCTTTAAAAAAATTGTGTAACTTAAAGAGCCATTTCCAATTGGATATTTTATGTTATTATGTTGAAGTACATATAAAAAATATATCATAACCCTTTGAAACTTTCAGCTTTGAATATAAAGTCAGTCCTATTGAGAACAAATATTTATTGCAAAGGGAAGGGAACTTCAATAATAAAAAGATAATGAAAGTCATGATTTATTGATGTTCCTTCAAATTTAGACGGCCAAACATTCCACGGTTCGTCCGTGTCTTTTGGTTTTCCAAATTGGCACTATCCATTCCTATTGCCTTACCAAACACGGAATGCTCTTTTCAAACAAGTTAATAATTATGAGCATGGCCAAGGTCAATAAGATGACACAAGGTAACATCTTTTCCTTGGTCCGAAATTGCAATAGGATTTGTTTTTTACAAAGTTGTATATTTGCAAATCCGTCCAAGATGGCTGCCAATCAAATGCTAGAAATGGAATGTGTATATATTATTTTAAGTGAAAGTTTACCGTATATTATAATTATAAGGTAGAATTAACCATTTGGTAATGATGGATATATATTTGGTAAGATTTGGTCTAATCTGAATTTTTTGTGTGCGCATTATACCGATGATGATGATGATATGAATACCGAGCTATCGGTGATCCCCTTCACGCCAGGTCAACAATAACGAATTGGAATAGGTTTGGTGGAAGTAGTCTCTATAGTTTACCCTACACTTGCCAGTTACTAAAAATAGTGTGGTTGTGACCAACTCTTATATGTAAGAAAAAAAAAAATTTGAATTAGGATTTTTTTAAGAGTTAAAGAATTTAATTTGTTGAGATTGGACTTTGATTGATAATATGAAATTCTTCATTTCCCATCAATTGCCTATATTCTATGTAATTTTTTTAATGTACATAAAATTATATGTAATTATAAACTTTAAAAGTATAAATTTATTAATCTAAAACTAAAATTAATGTTTTGTTAGAAAATTATTCAAGTTATTTATTTAGTCAAAGGACAAACATAAAGATCTACTGATATGAGATTATTTATTTATTTTTATTTTTTTTAGAAAAAGCTAGATTATATGAATTTATTAACCAGAACATTACAATTTTATGGTGCTAACACTGTCCACTAGCTAAAAACAAATGAGATGGATGAGTAAAGCATCCATCACTGAATATACATAAGAATAGAAGTTAATAGCAACAAAAATATTATAGCTATATCTTGTTGCAATACACCAAATATCACCACTCATTTGTGGGAGAGCCTGTTATAAGGAGAAATTATGGACATGTCTTCCATGATATCTTTTAAAGTCTTCAAAGAAGAAATATAAGTAATCAAAACCTGAACTTGCTCATCATTGTTAACTGCCTTCTTTTTAGTTTCTTGTTGGACCTTTTGAAGATCTTGAACCATATGAGAAAGTTGATGAAGTCTATCAATAACATCTTGTGGTGTGTTGGAAGTTCCATAAGACTTGGGAATGAATGTGTCATATATGTAACAAAAGATCAAAGATCAAGTTTGCTAAAACTATATCCCATGGAGGAGTGGATACAGTAAACACCTTTTTGCATCTGCACTTCCAAATGTTCTTGAGAATGATGAGTCTACAAACATCCCAGAGTTTGGGGCACTGGTCCAATTGGAAAAAGCTAGGCAGAGAAAGGTTCCAAGATCTAGTGAAAGAGGGAAAAAGAAAAGTGTAGAAGACATCCCAAAACTATTTAGCCATGTCACAAAATCAAAACAAGTGAATAAGAGTTTCTAAAGCATTACAAAAATTGCATTGAGGGGAAATGTGTAAAATCGAAGCCAAACTTTTAGAAGTTGGAAGTTTTTGATGCAAAATTCGTTATCCAAGAAGTTGAGTTTTGGATTCAACAGGAACTTTCCAAATTTGAGTAGCAAGAGACTGCCATTGGGCATTGGTAAAATTCACTTGCCACTTGACATTGAGCTTAGAGTCTAACGAAGGAGGACACAAGATTTTTGTATATCCAACTAGAAGTAATGGAAGAGATTCTATGACCATTAAGCCATCTCCAATCATTCCATATATTATGGATAGTTGTTCCCAAATTTATAATATGAGATTACTTGAGCTATTGAAGAGGGTTTATGATATCCTATGGAAAATAAGGTATCCCCTTTAAGTCATTTCTTCGCAAGGTTGACAAGCTATCACAAATGCTTAGGAAATTGGTATTTTTACATATTTTTTCAAAAAAATGCATACAAAAATGTCCTTGTTGGGACACCTCGATGGTATATCGTTGGTGTTTCATCTCAATTACCTTAGTTCAAATCATGGGTAGGGAGGCCTTCTATTGCTATGTCCTTGGGGAGTGTGACCTCAGTTGTGCCACCCATTGTACTTCACCTTACTTCAACAAAAACAAATGCATAAAAATTGACTAAAATTTATTAACATTAATTAGAGGTTTAAATAAGCTATAAGATGGTTGATTAAGAAGATTATTTAACTATATTTTGCATATGTGAAAGGTATCATTATCTCATTGTCCTATTCTCTCTAGAGTGAAAACTTGTAATATCAAAAGGACACTTAGTTGCCCTCGTAGAGTGACTAACTTGAAAAAATAAATACTTACCTATGTATAAAAGAATCATCCTACAATAGATTGCATATAAGAGTGATAATCTCCTAGAGAAAAGAAGCAAAGCAATTGATACCTAAATGAAGAACACCATGCTAGCAAATCATTGCAAGTCAAGATGTAAGATTTAATACTAACAACACCATCAAATATATCAAACAAGGAGAAACAAACCATGGAAGAAAATCTTAGTGTTATAATTACCAAATTTTAGCTTCCCAACATTTTATACTTTTCAAACCACCATCAACAACATTCAACCAAGATATCTTAAAAGTTGTAACACAAGGGTAATCGGTAAGGAGATAAGTGATTGACACATCCATCTATGTTATTTTAATATTGTAAGTTATATAAACAATGCTAGTTGAATTTATTGATGATTTTTTTTATCTTAGATACTTTTGAGGGAATATTTTCAAGTTTAGAGAGGGGTGGAAGTATATTTTATAATGCTTATTTTTTTATTATGGTGAATCATAGGGGTTTTTGAAAGGACCCCAAATCTTATATACAAGACTAACAGAAGATAAGCAATTAAGCTTTAAAATCTAGAATGAAAAACAAACACACTCCTCAAGAGTTACAAAAACCTTACAACATATCTAAATCAAAATTGTAGCAACAAAAGATAACCAAAGAGCAACAACAAAGACAAGCTTTTTTTCTCTATTTTTTGAAAAATTGCAATCAAACCCTTTGCTTTGTTAGGTCATCCATACCCCTAATGTTCCAATCAAGTAAATTCAAATTTTTATGTTGGTGGGTTCTTACCCCACTTTATAAAGTCTTTTGAGAACCATCAACCACTTGTTTAGTTGTCTCTCTAGATCTTTCATCTCTTATTTTTTGTCTTCCCCTTGGAGTTGACATACCAACAATAACTTTCTTCTTTGAACGCCTAATAAATATCTTTAGAAGCACATCTACCTCTAAATCAACTGAAGAATCCTATTTCTCAACATCGTCCTCTTCATCCAACTTCAATTTATCTTGATTGTTGATTCTCAGTTTGCATCCCCACACCTATCATTTGTTGTTGATTCTCATCCTCAGATTGTTATGTTCTTCTTTCTATTTGTTGCACAACTGCTACACTCTCTTTCAATTTTTGAAGCATATGCTTCCATGTTTGTTGCACTATTTCTTCTTGAAGTTGCATCTCCTCCCAAGACTGCTATAGTTTATGTAATGACATTTGAGTATATGTATCCATATGTCCTAAAGTTTTTTTAGGTCCCTCAATTTGTATTTATGTTGTTAAAGGTAATAAATCATCTACCTTCAACCTTTTATCATCTATGGAGTTTTTTACAACCGACTCCCTAATTCCTTTTACACCAATGAATCTTGGTTGAGTATTCTCTATAATTTTTGCTTCAATCCTGGCAATCCCTTCGAAGGCAAGACATTGGGTTTCATGCACATATTCCTCTTCCAATTGTTCCAAAATTTGAAAATTATTACTATTTTTGAAATTATTATCTATGTTTGCTTCTTGCCCTGGCCCCTTATCATATTTTCCCAATTTTCCTCCAAACCTTAGTAATGGATTTTCCTGCATCAACCTCTCACTCCTTTTGAGAACAATTTCTAGAAAAATGCTCAACTCGATTGCATACCCCACAAAGAGTAGAAGAATTTTCATATTCCATAATTTGAACCTATTCTTGATATTCTGACATGATTTTTACTGATTGAGGTAAGGGTTTACTCAAGTCTGTATAACACTTATTCTAGCTGCTAGAAGCCTTGAATTCACTTTAGTTGAATGATCAAAATATAGGAGAGTTCCAATAGAGCTTGCAATTCATACTAAAATATATTCATGCTAGAAATCCACTAGCAAACTTGGCAAACTCACTCATATAGGAGCAACTTTCATATTATCTATTAATGGATTGATACCGAAAACCATTTCTTTAAACATAATCCCCTCCTACAAAAAATCCATGGTCCTCCCATCAAGACCCTAACCATAGATTTTATAATGCTTATTGAGAGGAAAATACAACCATAATTATGTAGGGAGAGATATAAAGACATATAAGCATACAATCATAGTAACCAATAAGATTTATTGTATTATACAACTTTTAAAGTTAATGAATAAAAGTATTCGTTCTATTTCAAGTTATGTGAAATTATTGTGTATATATTTCTCATTTCTTTCTTAATTAAATAAATGAATGTATGTTTAATAAATTATTAAAGTCTAAATGAATTCATGGCACCATAATTTATCATAATCTATATTGAAAGTAACCAACTCAAAATTTCCAAACATCTATTGAACTTAAGTGAAAACTACCTTTGGGGATGAAATTAGTGATCATATAGCTTTTTCCATTGGTTATAATGATACTTATCCCTAAAGTATCATTGTATTTGGTTATGTTGCCAGGGTATTAACTACAATTTACATTATGAAAAGTATTGTTGGTAGATTACTAATAGATAAAATATTCATTTCGATGATATTTAAAGAAATTTGTAGGTATATAATTTGAAGGTATTAAATAAAGAGTGAAGTTATCTTTACAAAGTGCATATAGGAACCTCACAAGCTATATAAGAACTTCTAATGTGAGTTCCTTTAGAAGTTGACAAGGTTGATTACTATGAGAAAAATAAAAGAGGATTGTAATTGTAAATAATTTATTTTGATTGTGTAAAGGTTAGAATGACTTAAATACTTTGAAGTGATTGTGGACTTATGTAGTCAATGTCTTTGTTAAGGTGTAATTCATGACTATACTCTTGAATTTATAGTAAGCATATTTTTGCTATATAGACATGATGATTACTAATTTTCTTGTTAGGCCACAAGGACAATTTATTATTTAGTTAATATTCTTGATCAAAAGCTACTAATTTATATGAACATGAAGGAATATGGAGTAATGAAATAAGTGCTCAAGTGTGTACGAGAAATTCAATGATCAACTAAAGGATTCAACATGGAGGAATATGCCTAGGATAAAGAAAATAATTAGGATATATTTTGAACATGAAAAGAGTGTAATGCAAATATATGAATAGACTAGGAAGAAGATTGATGCATGTCAAAGACACAATATACATGTCAATGATGGGATCAAGAAGTGGGGTTGAGTAAAGGCACATGTTTATGATTGAGTGTGTGACCTAATGGAATCTAGATGAGATATGATGAGTAAGAAAATTGTATAGATAGAATTAAAGTTGGATCAAGACATTCTAGATCTAGGTGAATGGATGGTTACAATAATATATTTAAATAAATTTAAAGGGAGTTTTTATATGGTGAACCTAACAAATATTTCAATGTCAAATATCACACGCATCCAAAACAACAAATAGATGTACAAAGCAAATCAAATGATATCAAAAATTTTCTAGCAATACTTTATCATAAAAAATTGTATTTATAAACAAGTCTATAATTAGAAAATATGAGTGGAGATATAAGAAGAGAGGGAATACCTCCTCGATTATCCTTTAGGAACCTACTATATATGTATAGAGGAAATTCACAATAACTCATATGATGGATAAGGCATATAGAATGGCATACATAATATTATGGATTTAATTGATCTAATGAACAAATTTATATCTATAAACAAAAAGGAACACTAGTTTGTTATTATCGTAAAAAGGTATATCCTTACATAATAGCTAATATCTAATTTTAACCATACAAAGACCTATAATGATCTAAAGAGTGATTCTTTGATATATCTTAGTTCCCAAAACTAGAGCACTAGTAATTGCTAAGACAAAGGAGAACAAATGATGATGAAAAAATGCTAAAGATTTTAACTAGTCATTAAAGGACTATGACGTGATCCCTATTCTAAAATGAGAGTGATTGATGCTTATATTGACCCAAATATTAGGAAACAATTGATTTATAATACTTTAATTGATTAAATAGAGTATATGGAAGGCATTCCATTGAAAAATATATTTTAGAGGGGACATATGATACAACATAGATTTCTAAGTCCCTATGACAATAGTTAGGTCAATTGAATGCATGATGGAATCAATTCAAGAATAGTTTGTACTTGTGATAGGGAATTTTTTGTATTAACTATGCATCTAGATGGTATTACCAAAATGAGAAGCTCGGGTATGATATTTATTATCTAGAGACTCATCCTACTAGGATATGTTTAAGGGTTCATGGGAGGGAGAAATGGGCATAATATGGATTAAATACTATCAAAAAATACCAAGTCAAGATGATAGAGACTTACAAGAGGTGTATGATTAATATTTATATATGAAATTGGTTACCACTAACCTGTAAATGGTGTAATTATGATTATTTCTAAATAAAAAAATGCAAGCATGAGAACTAAAAAATGAAAATAGAAATTGATATGAAAAATGTTATAGAGGTGATAAGAATGATTACCAATATGCATGAGGATCAAAGAAAGGATATGGTTTAAGGTCATGAATATTATGATTAGGATATAGGTCTAAAAAGGAATGTCATATAAAGAAATCACCCTAAATACCACATATTCTCATACTATTAAGAAGATGAATATGTAGGAGAGTTACTAATAAGTATATAATCAATTTTTAAAAACATAGGTGAAGACCTTAGGAAAGTTATCAATAGGTAGGAAAGTATGTTCTAAGTTGTCTTTGCTTAATGAATAATCATAATAATATATCATAGTGAATGTCTATAAATTTAAGGTAGAGCCTTAAGGAATAATTTTACAATAATAAAGAATCAAATACAACCAATAATTCACTTAGATTCATAAATGAAGAGAAGAATATAAGATATAAAGATAGTATCCATTGCCACCAAAATTATTTTATCGACTGAAAATGATAGTACACTTTGATGATTATAATGATTTATGAGTGGATGTATTTATACTTATCACAAAACATTTAATAGATTCTAACATCATCAAATTTTAAAATATTATCAATTTGTCAATTAATACATAGAACACTTTACAAAATGGACATGAGCCTATAGGTCTTTTACAAAGTATAATGACAAAATAAAACATTATAAATTTTATAATAGAGAAAGTAAATGATTACACATTTCAACATGCCCCCTTAATTTGAATAAGGGTAATAGAGAAAAGATACTCCTAAAAATTTCCTACTTAATGACATCTCTCTACCACCAATTTGCTTCTATAAGTTGATGAATGAGATCTGTAACATGGTTTTAGTGAAGATATTCAGAAGTTAATACTCCAAATAAAGGATCTTAGATTTAATTTGGTTCCTATTAAAGTTTCTCCAATCTAGAAGAGTAGGGCTATATGAATGATATCATTAAACAAATATTAAAAATATATATAATTTGAAAAATATGAATATATAAAGTACTTATGTATGCAAATATTGTGGTCTATAAAGCTTGCCCTTATAGATGGATTCCAAGTAAGTAAAAGTAATTTTTTTTTTAATTTTTAAGCACTAATATAGAGGAATGACAAAGACTATTGAACTAGGACCTCGCATAAAGTTTCACATAGATTCTAAAAATGTAGATGCTTCTCTATTATTCTTGAATGTTCATCTTATAGAGTCGTATATTCAAATCTAGAAAAATTGTTTCTCCTCCTTTAGTCATTCCATCTACATATTGAGATAAAGTTTGGTTGATCTTAAAACTAACTTGCATTCAGATAGGTTGACCTTTATAGTCATCTATAGTGCAATATGTCCTTCCCAAAATCCTATCGAGTCTATCAATTGAAGTTCAACACAAATATATTTCTCAATCCAAAGTTAGTATGCATCAATATATGTTGACTTTAGAAAAAATACAAGATTAGATAGTTGGATTTGTCATAAATCCTAAAAATGTCAATCTAAATATCTAGTATCATAGTCACAATCTTGGAATCCTTGTCATAAGAGATCCACAAGCCTTCACAATATTTGTTAAAAATAATTAACTTTTATATTTGAAACCTTGAAAGAAACACCTTAAAAGAGTCATAAAAATTTATTTTTATAAAATCCCTAGTTCTACAAATCCAATTCCTTGTTGTCACAACCTCTAATGCAAGAATGTCACAAACCTTTAAATGAGTTTTTGGAAATAAACCCTATAAAAAATGATATCACATTGTTGATTTAGGCAATCAGACTGACTTCTATTTTAGTTGTTGCACCCCCAAATCCAAGTTTCAACAAGGTTGGAAGGGTTTTCTATAGGCTTACCCCTTCATCTAAATTTAGGTTGGTTCCTTCTTGTTATCATTTATATCTAATATAAACTAACTATTTATATGAAATTAAATGTGCACATAAAAGTAAGTGCAAATATTAAAATGTGCAAAAAGTAAATGTTTGAAGTTTAGAGTGTGAGAGGTGAAAGCAAATATGGCTATTACATTGTAGTAAGGATAGCATGTGTTCAATCAATATGAGAAATCAAATAACATCAATGTTCACTCATTCATTTGATTATGAAATTGATAAGCCAGTGGCAATATGGGCTAGAAGAACAATACCCAACAATCAAGCACTTGATAAACCACAAAATAGTGCCTCTAATGGGATGCATAATGGCTTTTCAATCTCTTATAACGCCATGAGCGCATAATGTGGGTTCATAGAGTGTAGTTTTGATATATCATGGTCAAAATATGATTACAATGAGGGCCCTAGGCCCTTATTTACAATAATATTTTACCCTTAAGTTTCCTAGGGTGAAAACATATAGATAAATTAATACAACTAGCAAAGAAGTTAATACAAAGACATTGTGAGACAAGTTTAGTAGTTATGGTTGGCAACACTAAAATATTCGTTAATAAGACAGTAGGTGCCCAAAAGACCACTAAAGTAAAGAAGATGCAAAAAGAGAAGAAGGTGTTGCAATATTACACCAATAGAATCCATGACACAAAGGTCACTCTACGGGCTAAACATGAGGATTTTTGAGAAGCCATTGAACAAATAGTGCAAGAAATGTTGCCTAGTAGCCTAGGTTTATTCATATGGCACTCATTCTTGTATTTGTATATCCATAAGCTAGTGCATCCATATCCTAAATTAGTGCTAGAAGTTGCCCAATTATATAATCCCCAAATAAGAGTGGTCCAAAATTACAAAGGCTAGGTATTGTTTCATCTCACAACTGACCTTCTCATTACAACATTCGCCATAGGAGTTAGGCCTAGGACACCCCCTAAATATTTTATTTTTGAGGACCAAAAAAGCTATTATGACCTTAGGAAACACAAGGATAGGGGCAAGTATTTTAAATCATGGCTAGAACAACAACTATATCATCCTCCATCTAGCAATACCCTTTCCAAAATCCCAATCCTGATTTCAGAGTTCAAATACCCAAATATGTTCTCAATGTTAGCCATCATATTTAAACTACCAACAAACATAGATATACATGACTATCATATTGCCATGGTGTACACCATTTCTAACCCCCACTATTATGATACATATCACTCTGATCAATTGAATAATCTCCTTTTCTTTGACTAGGTTGATTTCTTATGTGAAAGAATGCACAAGCAACTCATGCAATTACAAATTATAAAATATGGAACCTTATGATATCCTTCACACTTGGCTTGGCTATTTTTATATAGCATATTAGAGAGCATGTTGTGGATAGAAGTGATCAATCAAAGTGACCAAGGAAGAGACATGGAAATAGTAGATTAGATACACATAATCAAAGCCTCTAATACCTAATATGACTTCAACAAGGAATTCTTTGGACCAACATTGAAACTCATATATGGAAACTTGCCTGGTTTCCCTAAACAACAGTTGAAATATTGGAAAGCCCTCGATTAGAATAAGAATATTGGTATTTCCTAATGGAAGGTACAATGATAAGATTATATGGTTTTGTGGCAAAACATTTTTTGCTACCATATTATGTCACTGATTGGGTATTCACTATGAAATATTATCGGTAAGTGGACGAGATAAATATCACCTTTGATGTGCGTATAAACAATGATAGTACATGTGAGTTGCATTTTAGTTTTGAGCCTATTAAACTAAAAAAAAAGGATCAAGGTGAAGTCCTAAATGCTAAGCTTAAGAGGTTAAATTTATGTGTAATACCACACAAATGGAGGTATGACCTACTCAACAAATTGAAAGATAGACTAGAAAAATTAAACACTGGTAAACCACCAGTATGCAAACAAGTTAGTTGACCTAATATTGAACAACTCTAAAATAAATCTAAGGAGAATAAGTTGAACTAGAATATAAGCAAATTGCAGGATTTGCCCCTTTAGAGATAATTTTACAAACCTGAGCATGATTATGATCCTAAGAAAAACAAAGCTCATGAACTTACTCAAACTAAAATAGATATAACAATATAAAAAAAAGTTAGGAAGAGGAAAAAATCATGGAGTGGTGGATATTTAGATGTGAACGTAGTGTACAAAACTCGAGATTCCCAATATCTATGGACAAAATATTTTCACAAAAATATGATGAAAATATAGATACTTGGAAGCCTAGGGAGGAATAAGTCAAGATAAAAATTGTTAATAGTGATAGAGAAGAAGTGCAGGAAGAAGAATCTTTGGTATGAGAAGAATAAGGATAAATACAAATTGAGAAAACAAGTTTAAGAGAAGAACATATTGATAAATACATATCAATATTGAAAAAAAAACGAGCTAAAAGTACCAACATAACAAATACAAATGAATAAGAGCTCACAAAATAACTCTAGAATCATTTCAAGAAGCTTTAACATTTTAACCAACTGAATTCTAAAAATAAAGGTACCCAAAAGGATTAAAAATCATTGGAAAAGGGATACACTAGAGGAGGCTTAGGAAAAATGACCATTGGACCACAAGAGCTCTTGAAAGTGCAGCAACAACCTCAAAATTTGGCTCTGGGAGCCCCATTTCCTAAATGTCCTATTGTAGAGGCCAAAAAGAAAAGAAGTAAAAGGCCCATGCTAAAGCCTCCATTAGGACTAGCATATAAGTTCGTATCAGGGCTACCTAAGCACCAAAGCTACCTAGAACAAGAGGCACCAACTGAGACTACATAGGAGTCAGGCCAAGCCACAGAAAGTAGTGAAGTATTTGATGTGAGCATAAGGTCATATCTACAATAGTTTGTTAGAATACCGCCTTCTAATAATTTTATCCGAACAAAATAATAAGAGATAGTAAAAAGGAAACCCAATACTTTAAGATAGTTGCAAGAAAAAATAAATAACAAATGCAAAATTCAAGGCTTATACCAACCTCAAAGTAGCCACAAGCAATAGAAACATGTACGATATCTCAAGTTCCTACATCAACTTTTTCTCCTTCTCTTGTTCCCACTAATATTCCCTCCCCTTCTCTATCGCATAATTCTATGCCAAGACCAATCACTCAAGAAACAACACCTAGATCACCTCGTATCATATCCACTCTGCAAATATAAATTCCTACAAGTATCATTGTTTTGACCATTCAAAAATCCCTTCATGTCCATTTCCTTTTATCTAACCCATCTTCCTAATATTACCACTTCTCAATCATCCATCCACTATCACCATCAACAAGATCAAAGAAATGAGTCAAAATACCCAAAATTGGTGGAAAGATAAGTGCACATCCCCAAGCTAATAAATATGGTTGATTAGATTACTTATCAATAGCTAAGGATCACCACCACTCTAAAAGTTAACAATACAAAATCAAATATGATATCAGATGATTATCACATAACAACACAAGCAATAGATATTTATTTGACTATCATTAGAGAATACCTTGCTCAATGCTTAATCTCCAGTTAGAAGTATGTACCTCCAAGGTGATAGGTTGAGATACAAAAGCAAAAAATTAGCAGAGAAAATAAAGAATCTTGAAGCAATGAAAAAAGAAGAATAGAATGTAAATAAATCTTTGGAAATTGAGATTTAGAAGCTAAGGAGGATAATTATGAAGCTTTCGATCCCACAACAACTACAAGAAAAAGTTGAAATGAATAAATTTTTGACAGAACAAATGCAAAGTATGCAACAAGAGTTGTAGAGCAAGGAAATAGACAGCAAGGAAATAGGCTCAGGATTCTCATTTCTCCTTAGAGATGCTAATACAACTGAAGAAAGAAAATTGGAATAAAATCCTCCAAAGCTCTCTCAAATCCTATCCAATTGTTGACTACCTACAATTCATTGAAGTCATGAAAACCACAAAGAAAGATCTAGTATAAGCTCAAGCTAAGCTAGAAGATAAGATATAATAGGTAAAAGCCATGATCAACATAGTTGGAAGAAGATTTGAATCGGCATCTAAAGTCATCACAAATAGAGATGCAACATAGCAAATATTTTTCTCCAAAATTTATAAAAGGAAATAAGCTAATTCAACAAGGATGGGAAATGAAAAACAAGTTACATTCGAACGCAAAGGAAATGTGGGCTTGGAAAAAGAAGCTAGAGATCTCAGATTTCTAGGGTTTTGGGATAAAAAGCTCTAAATATGTACTCAAAAAGAACTCTAGGCTCAAATAGAATTAATAGCCAATGATGAAGAGGAGCTAAACCAATGGCAAGAACCTATTAGAGAGACCTAAGTATTAGGATTCCTAAATAATTTGTCTATAATACAAGCTAAAATCTAGGAGATGGCAAGGAGATATAAGGATCCTTTATACAAAAAGGCCTATCAATTAAAAGCAATCAATGAAGAGATCAGAGCAATTTGGCATCCTACTTTAAAAACTTGTGCAATGGTCTATCAAATACTCAAAAAAGAAAAAATATCATGGATAGTGAATAAGGGCAAGAAGAAGAACAAGAAGAAGAGTCAGAAGAAGTTGGTAATGAGCAAGAATAGATTGGAGTTGTATAAGCCTTGACTATTAAGACTATAAGGGTAGAAGATGGTCAAAATATACTTGACATGCAATATAAAGAAGAAGATACAACAAGCCTAGAACATGATGGCTCAACACCCCAATAATGATAGTAAACATAAGGTATCTAGATTAAAACAAGAGCCTTGGAAAAAAGTTATTGGTTACTTAAAAGGAGAGCATATGAGAGAGTTAGCTACATAAAGCAAGAATTTTTTTGAAAAAATGCTAGTTCAAAAAGAGGGGCCAATTCCTCAAGCACTAGGAGATATACTTGAGGTAATTTATTTACCTTAAAATTACCTTTTAGTTATACTTGGGAGGGTTTCACTTGTTGCAATAGTGGACCCTTTACCCATATTCACCTTTCTCCACCACACCATACACTCACACTCACTTCATTTAAATCACCCCCTTATTTTAACTCCATTACTGTTTTTGCTTCCCCCTCTATACTATCCACTGTCACCATCCATCACACTTCTCATCTTCAAAATTACCTCCCTTACATTATTTTGAAGTTTTCCTACCTCCTGAAAGTTTTGACTTTGTAACCAATGGGATAAGGCCTTATAAGTTCTTAATTTTTGCAAGCAAAAAATCCCAAAAGATACCAAGAATGTAGGTCAAAATCATACCCTCATTTGTAAACCCTGTCACTGATATATTTCTCAAATCCCGCTAAGGAAGGATATACCAAAGTTGGCCTAAATACCCAAGAAACATAGATAGCAAAGGTCCCAATGCTTCAGTATAAAACTAAGCCCCAAGGTGGTTAAACATTTTTCTTTGAAAATCAACCAAGTTATAAAAGAAATTGGAAAAATGTGCAAATCTAGAGTTAACCAAATTTAAACTTTTACAAACAATTACATTAGAAAAGCACTTTGAAAGTTTGAAAATGTGTTATACTTGAGGGTAATGAAGTAAAAATTTTAAAAAGTCAGAGCAGTGTAACCTTGACATCAATCAAAGATAGCTCTCTCATATCAAAGCCAGTGTTGAATAATTTTAGACCTGTCCAAGCAATAAGATCAATATTTCCATGCTAAAGTCCAAAAATATGTAAAACATACCAAAGTGGAATGAATTTGGATCTTCAAAGTAGAAGCACAATGAAATACCAAAATGCATAAAACTGGAAAACCAAGGCACTAGCCAAGAATAAATAAATTTGGGCTTTGTTCAGGAATGACATCATCAATTTGCATTGAAAGTCCAAATTTGGTTCAAATGGCCCTCCAAGCAACTGAAATATTTGATGTTACCACAAACTTGACTTTGATACACATCTATCTAGAATATGTCTTTCAAAGCTACAACCATCTCAGTGCCTTCCAACTGTTCAAACCAAGGTCGTTAAGATTGAGGGTGACCTCTCTGACATATAGTTGCAATAGCTCAATCATTTGCAACAAAAGATAGTTGAAGGAACCACATACTAGATTGTAAACACATTTGAATTAATATGCAAGGTAAAATTTGGACCAACAACATCAGCAATACAAGTAACCATATCCATGCAGTATTAGAGTGATAATTGCTCTAAGATCTCTCTTTGCCAAACTATCTATTGTAAATATTACAATGCAAGATTCAAAAGCAACCTATAAATAGTTCAATAGACCTCAAAATGATGGTCGACTTTGTAGCATTTTCTTAAATATGTCTTGTGTCATCATTGCTACCAATTAATGAAAACTAAATTTGTTTGGCCTCTATTGCAATTGTTATTACAGGTTTTTATGAATGAATGTCATGTTTTAATTCATTTTTGTTACACTTCATGATTAGTTTATTTTATTAAAGCAAATTATGCTCTTTGGATCATTGTTGGATTGTTTTTCATAAGTCTTTAGAATGATTAAAGTATATAGTTGGAATTAAATGAACTCTATGATACATTTGACAATGGTTGGTCTGCTAAGTTTCATTGGAAGTTAATTGTGTCAAGTTTTTATGTAGTATGTATTCAATATTTATAAGCTATACCTTGTTCATCATTCAACAACCCTTCTATTTATTTCTTTCATCTAAAATCCCATTCCTATTTACAAGTATTTTAAAGAGTCATCCTACTCTAGAGGTTAAACTTGGGAGAAATCCAAGTCATCCAATGTTGGCTAAAGTCTAGGGCATACTTCATAAACTTAGGCAGAATTTAGACCAGCATGCCCCTAACAGTGCAATTAATATAAAAAAATAGACTTTCAAACATTTTTTAGCATAAAGCCATGCCACAAAAAGGTCACATGCCTAGATCAAAGAGAATTGATAATTGTTAGCTTTTGAAGCTATATACTTAAGATATATTAACCACAAGATCAATAATAAAGTTGCAATTCAATATATATGATAATGATAATATTCTACAAGTATAAAACTCAAAAATAACTCTAACAACTACTCATAAACATGCCATAAACAAATGCTCACGAAAATGGTGCCATAGCTTTAGAAGTATCAAGAAGTGTTACTTCATGTCATGTTACATATGCACATTACACTACATATATAATGTAATGTGACTCTTCATATGGAGCACTCTTGGCCTTCACTCTTCTAGAGACTCTTCCACTTCCTATTCTATGGACTCATGTACACATGGACTAATGTGCACATTTACATTATTGAATATTATGCACACTTGTGCATTTATTACATTACATAAAGTAAATCATAACTCCTAATCTAGAACACACTTTCCTAATCTAAGGATGTACCCAATATGGTACATTAGCATGTACCAAATAATGTAATATATTCCAACATCCCCCTGTATTATATTATTTGGTTATTGAAGGCTTTAGTCTTCAATATGAATCTTCATATTGGTCTTCATCCTTGTATTATTATTCATCCTGTTTCTTGTTTGCATTCTGATCAAGTAAATGATTAGTATCTTAATTATGTTCATCCTTAGTCTTGCTTTCCTTGATCTGATTCCTTTTGTTTATCTTTGAATTTTGATTTCATCTTGAGCCTTCAGTGTAATCTACCATCATATAGCCTTGTTGAGCCAGAGATCTAATTACATCTTTTATCCACTTTTATTTTTCCTTATTTTTAGATAGTCTTCTTGCCTGTCCTTCATGCTTGTCTCCATTGTTAGTAAAGGTTTTAGAAATAATCCTTTTAAATAAATAGTCTAACCTGGATATTAATACTTCTCCAAATATCCTGTAATATTATTTCTTATGATAACAAAAAATAGATGAATGTGATTCTTTTCCACAATATTCACAAGGATGTAAATTCCAAAAATCAATTTCTTCATGTCCATCTATATTACAATGTGTGCATTTCAAATCTCCTTGTGTTGTTTTATAGACTTTGGTTTCATTTGTTTTCTTCTTCTCTTTTATCTTCTCTACGTATCCACTTCCACTTTTACACATAAATGTATTCAATTGGGCTTCTTTAGTGAAACTCGGTGGTTTGCTCAATGCTTTTGGTGGTGGCTCTTCCCTAGATGGTGAAAAACCTTTCTACATGAGTGATGGTCGTTTCTATTTACCATGGTGGTGCTTCTCTTTTAACTGATAATGGTTCTCTCTACTCCAAACGAATGCTCTTCACTTCTCCTTTGGATCGTGGCTACCTAGTGTCTTTAGATACTGAAAAACCTACTTTGTTTTTAATCCTTTGCTTGGTCTTTATTTACTCAAACCAATGCTTTAGCTTTACTCACTTTCACTTTAATAAATCTGCATTCTTAATAGCATTCACTAATAATATAATACTCTCCTTATTTATCCTTTCAAAATAAACTAACACTTAGATATTCTGCTGCTTCAATATTGTAGATCTTAAGATGTAAATGTTATCAATACTTTTATTCTTGAATGCTTCTTTTGATCTAACTTTTTTTTTCAAATTAATAATAGTAATATGATTCTCTCAAATGCTTGATGTAGAATAGATTCAAATACCTTTCAATCTCTTTTTTAGCTAGTTTCTTTGGTGATTTTATTTGCCCTTTAACAATCTTGATCTTGTAGGATTTTGCACCCTTACTCTTCCTCACTTTGTTGTTCCAAAACTTAAGTTGCACCAATATCACATACCTTTCAATCTCCTTTTTAGCTAGTTTCTTTGGTGATTTGATTCACCCTTTAGCAATCTTGATCTTGTAGGGTTTTGTCCCCTTACTCTTCCTCACTTTGTTGTTCCAAAACTCTTCAAATATACAACTCTAACTATTACTCAAATATTGCCTTCTTGTTTTCCAAACTTGTAGCAATTATCTTCTTTCAAATGATGTTAAGTTCTCATGTGCTTTTTTGTCCAAAGCTCTTTCAAGTTTATCCTAAAGTTCTCCAAAAACTCAGCTCTCTCCCTTATTCTAGTGCTTTCCACAAACTCTTAACTTTATGTCTCCAAATATCCTTTAACTCTATTCTCTCAAACTCTGTAATTCATAGTTATTAATGATGCCCAAAAAACTACAACTTTGCAGTCAAATTCCTTCTTTCTTTCACTGTCCAAAACCTGCAACAAAAGTCTTCAAACTATTGTCTTATTTTCTGTCTTAGGCTCCTTCAATATCCTATTCAAGGGCACTCCAAAATATACCCACAACCTTCCTAATATGCAACACAATACCTTCTTCAAATTACTGTCCTACAACCCTTTGATTTCTGCCTTGGAAATATGCTACCTTCTCCTTTCAATTCAGCCTTCAAAAATATTGTGGCTATCCTTAAATTTCCCAAAACTATGGTATCTTCAATATTCTCTTCTCCTACAATATCCTTGTCAAATTTTGACTTCAAAACTAATCTCCTTCACTTTCTTCTTTCTCAAGAATATGAATGTCTTGAGATCTTCAAATCTCTTCTCCAAAATTTGGCAAACTTCTTACCAAAATATCCTTCCTCTTGGGCTTGTTGTTGTATGGAGATAATTTTCCCAAATCCTTCTTATAAGAAACTTCTCCTTGCTTGCAACCTCCTGTCACAAGTCTTATTCGAATTATCACTCCACTAATTCTGCAAAGATGCTTCTCCTTGCTTGTAATCTCATGCTTCTAGCTTTCTTCAAAAATACCTTCAATGGACACTTCTCCAATTTGCAATAGGGTTTTATCTAGCCTTCTTCCTCTTATCCAAATTCTCTTGAGACCACTTCTATTGGGTATTCTAATTTTGTAAATCTTCAAATCCTATCTCAAAACTCTAACAAGACCTTTCCTTGGTCTTCTCAATCTCCTAACTATGGGAATTCTACAATGAGATATCTTTCTTGGATCTCTGAAATCTACTGCTCTTAAAATCTACAATAGGACCTATTCTTAGTACTTCTCTATTTCCAGTCTCCAATATTTAACGATAACCTCATGCGTGGGTCTCCTCAATCTTCAATCTGTAGTCTACAATCTACAATCTTCTATCTTCTAAATCTGGAAGTTCTTCAATATGACCTTTTTTCATGTCTCTTCAACTTCTCCAATATTTAGCTCTCTATATTTAGTCTACAATATTCTATGGGGAATTCCTTCTCGAGTCTCCTTAATCTTAATTCTTCGATGGGGTCTTCTTCTTAGACCTCCTCAATCTTCAATCTCTAATTTTCTACAAAAAAGAACTAATCCCTGCACGAGGAAAGCACATAGACTTTCAAGTAACGAAGGTGAAATTCTTCTCTATCTATTGTAGGAAGCTTCTCAACTTCTGGGAGCTAATTTTTGCAATAAGAAACTTAGATAATAGTACCAAATATATTAAAATTTCTAGAATTCTAAAATGAACAAACTTCACTAGTTATCCTCAAAACTAGTGGAAAGAATTATGTGTTGAGTCCTAGTATTCACAACCCTGTGGAAAGACTCTAGCCAATATGCAATCTACAAACTCCTTCAATCTACCAAACTCTCCAATAAGACCTCCTTCTTGGGTCTCTTAATCTCTTCAACCTCCTTAATGTCAAGGTCTATCCTCAAGACCTGAATTCTCCTTCTATTTTGAATTTAATCTTGGAATAGATAAATCTCTAGTCTTCTCTGATTTCTCCTCCCAAAGGTAATATCCTTTACAACTTTAAAAATTGTGCAAGTCCAATCCTTACAATAGCTCTTCCTATCTCCTATCAATATCCCTTGTGGCTCTGATACCACTATTAGCTTTTGAAGCTATATACTTAAGATATATTAACCACAAGATCAATAATAAAGTTACAATTCAATATATATGATAATGGTAATATTTTGCAAGTATAAAACTCAGAAATAACTCTAAAAACTACTCATAAACATACCATAAACAAATGCTCACAAAAATGGTGCCATAGCTTTAGAAGTATCAAGAAGTGTTACTTCATGTCATGTTACATATGCACATTACACTACATATATAATGTAATGTGACTCTTCATATGGGGTACTCTTGGCCTTCACTCTTCTAGAGACTCTTCCACTTCCTATTTTATGAACTCATGTACACATGGATTAATGTGCACATTTACGTTATTAAATATTATGCACCCTTGTGCAATTATTACATTACATAAAGAAAATCATAACTTCTAATCTAGAAAACACTTTCCTAATCTAAGGATGTATCCAATATGGTACATTAGCATGTACCAAATAGTGTAATATATTCCAAATATAATTAGGTTAGAACCCTCATTCTTCTTTGCCCACTCCTCCAAATTCCTCAAAAGTCTAGTAGGATTCATTGAACACCCAACAAGAGGCCTAGATTCTAAAAGAGTTTTTCTTTTCTAAATTGGGTCATTTGTCAATTTAATATTAGATGGGATTTTTTTAAGTAAAAAAGTTAACTTGATGTTATCCCTCTTTGCAACCTTATGTCATTCTAGTTTTTTGACAATTGGGAGAAAAGGGGTTTTCTTGATAGCTCTATTAGTATCATCATTTGATCCTGTCATAATGGTATTAAATGCCTTCACTAATTATACCCACTTCTAGGTTAATGCAAGGTTTAATTTGGGTAAGTTAAGGTAGGGATAATATAGTCTATAGATATGTAATATACTCATCCTATTTTATAATAACACTCAATACACTATTTTAGGGATGTAACCATGGAGATTCATTGTACCTATAGCCATGCTAGTCATATCCATAGTATGCAAGAGTTCCTTCCTAGAGGTCTCATCACCCAACATACTATAGAGATAGATAATTTATTGTTATCGAGGGATACATTTTAAGTGATCTTGTATGATATTTTGATATATCCAAAGGTACATGAAAGCCCGATTTCATAGGTGAAGTTCATCTAAGGCCTAGGTGTTGTTGTGTCTTCTCTACATATCACCTTACCTATTGTTTTATGGGTAAGTGTGCTTAGCTAATAACTATATATCTTCCACAATTTTTAAAAATCCCTAGAATAGGATTTCTAACCTAGACCACTAATACAAAAGGGTTTCTAATAGCAAACAATTACAACATAGAGACTCAATGGTCATTATTTTTTCTACTCTTGTTTAATATTTTTTCATATTCTTATTTTTAAAAACTAAGTAGAATAACTCCAAGGAGAAGGTGAGGCAAAAATAATTGAATGGGATTTTATATCAAACCCAATTTATTCCCTACATGTTATTGTTTGCTACCAAGACTTACAAACCTCATGCATCATGACCACCCATTTTTTTAGAAAATGTCTAGTGTAGAGGCTTCTCCCTTCCACCAAAACTCTCATGGTTGTGTTGTTGCTCTACAACACATATCTATTATCCTAGTTTAGAATACTCACTACTATACTCATAATCCTTAGAAATGTGCAATCATTATTTTCTTTTCAACTAAGATGAACAATATTTATCCTTTGCTCTCGACTATGACAAATGATACCGCTTCTCTTAAAAATTATACTTGAAGAATTATAGACTGCCATGGCATGAGCTTTGTAGATGCCTTGTCCTATCCTACCCTTATCCATCACCTCATTGGAATCACAATGCTTTCTTCAAAAATACCTATGATTTATTAGAAATCCTTGCATTCTAAAAAACATAGACCATATAGTAGGCATGAAAAACACATATATCATCTTGAGATCGATCTAGGTACCAAAAACTTGACTTTTAAAAAATATTAAAAAATAATTGAGAATGATATCTAATTGAAATGGTATACATTAAGTTTTTAATATCAAGTGTCATTAGCTCAACTGGTTAGATTCCTCACCATTTAAGGAGAAGATCTAGGTTCGAATCTTGCCAAGCGATACATAGATAATATCCAAGCTTTGTTATGAGACCACTATGTGGTGATGATGTAATATGGGTGGGTCCCATTTCAATACCACTTAACCAATTGAAAAAAAAAGGTATACATTAATTTTTTAATAAATTACCATGATTTTTGGTTATAGTAAAGTCATCACCACTCATATACAAGGCCTTATATTTATTGATACTTAAACATTAATAGATTTCATGGAAGAAGACTCATCTTAATCAATTAAACTTGCCTAAATAAATAGCATTATAATATTTATTACATCTATAATATAACATAATAACACTTATCATATTCTTAAAATATAACATAAATCCACAAACAATGATATCATAATATAAAATGATACTTATTACATTTTAATATATATAATAACTCAACAAAATAACTGGGAGGCATAATATAAACTTTTGCAAAGTATTCCATAAATTATCACACAAGAATAAAGTGAAATCTTTATGAAGAAGATATCTATGGAGGAGCTACATGAAGTAGTTTTATCTTACCATCCTAACAACGTGCTTGGCTTAGATGGATTTCCTGCAATTTTCTTTCAAAAAAATTGGGTCTTATTGAAGAGTGATATATTAGCCGCAGTTGAAGAGGCTTGAAAAAGAAAGGCCATAAATAGTGAGATCAATGCAGCCTTTGTAATATGATTTATAAGATCATTTCAAAAATTATGGCAAACATGTTGAAAGGCATTATAGGTTGAGTTATCTCATAGGAACAAGGTGGTTTTGTTTGTGGTAAATAAATTCTCAATAGTAAAATCATTGCACAGGAGGCCATACATTCTCTTCATTCCATGAAAAACCAGGTATGCTTATGAAATTAGATGTGAACAAAGCATATGATAGGGTTTCTTACAATTTTCTACATGATATTCTTAGAAAGTTTGGTTTTGATTATAGGTGGTGCAAATGGATTAAATGTTGGTATAGCACTCTGAGATATTCTATTTTGATCAATGGTTCTCCTACTAGTTACTTCAAGTTATCTTGTAGACTTCATCAAGGTGAGCAACTATCTCCTTATTTATTCATTATTCATGTATAAGCATTAGGAAGAATGTTCTCAAAGGTAAAAATGGAAGGAAAAATCAAACGTATTCAAGTTGCAAAAAATGGTCCCTTTGAATCTCATCTCCAGTTTGTTGATGATACTTTTCTTTTGGGCCATCCCTTAGTCAATGAGGCCATGGATTTTAAATCAATATTATCATGCTATGAGAAGGCTATTGGACAATTGGTTAATACTACAAAATCTAGGAATTTTACATTAACACTGCCCTAAATTTACAATAAATTACTGTGAATATTTTAGGGTTTAAAATTGAAAATTTTCCATCAATCTACTTGGGTATTCCTTTGTTTCATAAAGGAAATAAAAAGAATCTTTCAATCTCTTCTTTGGATAGAATGAAAGCTTGTTTGGTAGGTTGGAAATGTAAGTTCTTAACCAATGCATGAAAACTACGACTCATAAAGACTACATTGCAATCATTTCCTATTTATACGATGTCACTTTCAAGATTGCCAATAGGTATAACATAAGAAATTGATAAAATTCAAAGAGATTTTCTTTGGAAATGTTGTGAGGAAAAAATTAGGTTTCCTTTTTGTAAGTGGGACAAGGTTTGCAAAGGAAAGAATATTGGAGGAGCAAGCTTGTGGAATTGCATACTTATGAGTTTGGCATTAGGGGTAAAGCTTGGGTGGATATTATTTAGAGATCAAGGAAAAATTTGGAAAAAAATATTACTTCAAAAATATATAGGTTCTCTTGATGCAATGAAATTATCTAGGAGAAACCTACCCAAAGGATCAACAAAAATGTATTTGGTGGAGGACTGGCTTGCCATTATTTGTTGGAATTTATGACTTGAAAGGAATAATAGAAATTAAAAAATAAATCTCAAAATCATGCTTAAGTTTGAAACTGTATTATTGCCTCTCTTGCAAAAAGTCTACAAATATGGTGCTCATCATAGGAAGTCTCAAGTGCAATTGGTTACAAAATTTGAATACACATGAAAGATTCATATGCAATAATGAAGTTAAAATAATGGATCTACTCCGATCTAAGGTAAAATGGAAATATCCAAAAATTGGATTTATCAAAATTAAATTTTGATGGTGCTTCTAAAAGAAATCTAAGAAAAGTTGGTAGAGGTAGTTTTTTTTAGAAATAATAAGGGGAAAATTTTCCTCACTTATGTAGAATCATATGGAACTTCAACTAATAACTATAAAGAGGCTAGGGCTCTTCTTACAAGGATTAAAATTGCAATAGAAAAATGATGGAAATATATTTCAATTGAAAGGGATTCACAAATTATTATTAGTGCTATCAACGAAGATGGATGTGGGAATTGAATAAAAAATAATATTATTGCTAATGTTCATCACCTATTATTAGAGTCAATCTCTTGAAAATGTGAGCATATTTTTAGAGAAGGAAATCAGGTAGGAGATAATTTAGCCAATCAAAATGTTGATCTTCATCTGGGTGAAATTCAAATTTTAGAAGACAATCACCCAAATGAGATTTTATTGCTTAGTCATAATAATGTCAAAAAGTATTGTGAAAACATAGCACTTCAAGGAAATTGAAAAATATATTTAATAAAAAAAATTGATAAAAAAATGTTGAATATAGTTTAGTTGACTTAACAACAAATGCAATATTTTAGTATTTTAATGAAAATAACCCCGATAAAAAACCACATATAACTTATTAAAAAAAAAACTCAATAGCAAAAAATTCTAATAAATTAAATGTAAAAAAAAAAAAATTAATTATTAATTTTATAAAAACAATATTAAATAATATTATTAATTTTTCATATAATAAAAAAGAGAAAGACAGATAAAAAAGCATGGGACATAATATTCTCCATTCCAGAAACCCACCACCTACTCCCAACCTGCAACCGACAGAGGTATGACTATGATTTATAATAACTCAACCAACTTGGATTTAGACCCTTAACAAATATACTCTGACTAATGAAATACCGTTGAAAGACGTCCACGTCAAGGATCACGTGCACCGACAAAAAGTGCTTATACATTAGGACCCAGTACAACTTACCCTGATAAGTGTCAATGTGCCTAGCTGTCAGATGAGTTCAATTTTTTTTGGTTTCAGATTTTTATATCTGCATTTAAAATATTATTAAAAAATTAATAAAAACAATTGTATTGTACTAGTTATCTGTAATATATAGATATTTTATTCTCTTCTTTAAACCTTTTATTTGGATTACTTATTTTCATATTTGGAAAATGTAATCACAATATATTTATTTTTAATTATAAAAAATAATATAAATATAGACCCAGATAAAGATAGATGATTAATGACAAGTACAAACTTGGCATCGAATATTTTCGTTAAAGTCGTAGTTATCTAGAACATATAAACCCATTTCCCCACACCAACCAATATGCCAACTATATCTTTCTTATCTCCTTTTTCTTTTCAGAAACGTATTAAATTCAAAGAGACGTATAAACCCAGATTTACACGTATACATTACGTGGCAGATGTGCTACTAGAAATCATTGGCCATGAAGAAGAAATCCATGTCATCAGAGATAGAGATTACGTGGCAGATATGGCAGTCAATGCGACCTTATCTGGCCACCACATAAGGCCGTTTTTGTTCACTGAACATGGCCACACTAGAAAATTGGGGACATCATTTTTGACTTGCTTTGTCAAGTAGTTGGGGACAAATTAATGGCACCCTTTAAATTTTTGGCCAACGCCTACATTATCTATGAAAATAGTTTTCTGATAAGGAAATTTGTTAGATCTATATCTCTTTAGATCAGTTAGGATTGTATTATCTTTGTAGAAGGAAAACTAATGTTATTCTTATCTTAATTTTATTTAATTTTTTAATTTTGTGTTGACCAATTACTAAAAATAATGCCTGTAACCAATTTTTGTAATAAAAAAAAATTATTTTTATATTTCTATTTCTTACACCAATTTATTTGACTTCTTTAAAATTAAATTTTAAAATTTCAAATATAATATTTGAAGATATATTTATTTGACTTCTTTAAAATTAAATTTTGAAATCGAGAAAAGAGATTCTTTCACATGTATTTCAACAGAACATTTATTTATTTTTCTTGGAAATGATCATTTTACGTAGCTTGTAAGGCTGGTTACTTTTTTTTTTTTGGTAATGCTTTATGACCAAAAATCATTATGATAAAGGATTAACGGTCTTTTGGAATGTGTTGTAAGGTTCACTCATGAGTGAACTTTCCACGTAAGAGTCGGGGCTTTTTTATATGGGTTTGGCTCAATATTTTCTAAAGTATTAGGCACTTTAATTTGCTACGATTGGCTATTTTATTTAAAGTCTTTTGCCTTTTTGCAAAAAGGAATTTTAACAAATAATTATGATGAATTCACATGAAAACGGAAATTAATTAGGTAAGGATTGAGAACTTGAGTGCAGGGATAAATGGCAAGACGAGAAGCCTGATTCAAGTCTTGGAGTGACAAGACCCTCACCCTCATTTTATTAAGAATATAAAAGTGAAGGAATATTAGGAATATAGTTAAAATTTAATTTTTATTTTAAAATAAAATAATTTATTAATATTATTATATTTAATTTTATATAATTAATTAAAAATATTTTTTAATATTTATTTAAATATTATTAAATAATATTAACATATATAATTATATTTAAATCTTTTAAAACTAATGCAATGTGAGGTTATTTTTATTTTATGTAAATTTTAAATAAAATATTATTGAAATTATAAAAATATATTTTATTAAAAATGTATCTAAAGGCAGATACTTAATTATCAATATTTCATCCTTGTCCTACTCTTCTCCAACATACACTAAATATCAATATAAATATCAATATTATCATGGAGAGCTTGTTTATATTTAATCCTCAGTACTGGTGCCCAGTGGACCACTGACAGAACCTTCTCTTTTGGGAAGAGCTTGTTTATATTTAATCCCCAAAATTTATCTACCATACACTGTAGAAATAACTAATCCAAGTATAAGGCATATATGAACATGCCATATTTATTTTGCTAAATTGTACTAGCTAGGCATGTATTGTTGTTCTCAAGAATTAGTCCCAATTAAAATAAATAGGGTATTGGGGTTGGTAATTGCATGTACCATAGCTATTTGGTAACCATATACACGTTTATCATTATTCAAACCAGAAATTATGGCTAACAAGCATATATTTATTGCAAATACTTAAATTTGAAAAGGTTAAATGGGTCTTTTCGAAGCTTAAATATACAATTATACAATTGTTTGTTAAGCTAGCCTTGTAGCTTACCATTATAGTAGGTTTTTTGGCTTTCAACAATAAAAATATGTTGTTCATTTCCTGTTGCTTTCAGCGGCGTAAAAGGTTTAAAATGATTGTGGCATGGTGGTTATAGGGGCGGACTGTGCGAAGATCTGTGTGGCGGACGACAGCCCAGAATACTGTGGCGGCCATAAAAGCTGAACAACCTGCCTGAATTCATGGCGGCTACCGATTCCACCATGTAAATTAATATATATATATATATATATATATATATATATATAAATATGGGAGGGTCTTCATGGTGCATTTTAGAAATAAAACTATGAAATTTTCAAGCTTGAGAGAAAATAGTACCTAGCCTTTAGCATCGCACATTATCCTGGTTCTAGGTTCGTAATTGTTTGTTGTCTCTTTAACTAGCTTTGGGTAAAGGTGCATGGGCCTAGGGATATACAATGCTAGCAGAGAATGCCATGCAGTTGTAGATGGGTTGTCCCTCTCGAATTTAATGGCTCTTTGTTTGGCCTCATTCCTAAAACTTCTCAACTTGACCTTAGTAGTGAGCACCAGGTCATGGATATCAACCATACAATCCTAAAAGTCAGGTTTTTGGTTGCATCGGGTTTTTTTACAACCATGGCTACTCATCTTGATTTTAGATACCAACTACAATTTTACCTATAGCTTGCATCTAACTGAAGCTTCCTTACACAATTGTTTTGCACCTTCAATTCTAGATACTTTATCCTCTGAATACTCGATTGCTCAATATGCGAATTAAGCTATGAAGCTCTACTTTTATAATTGATAGCTAAGATCTGGCACCATTAATACTAAATGGTGACCATGCTTCGCTTTATTATCAAAATATCATTGAAAAAGTGATTGGAATGTGTGGGCGCCTTGATTGACTTTCCATATTTAATGTAGTTATCTTTTGAACTAGTAACCGCACTCTAATTCAAAATCTATCAATTTTCAAGATCATTCTATATTGCCATGTGTTATTGCATTACAATGCCTATCTATGCACAGATTCTATTTACATTATGATACAAATTGTTGCGACCTTTTATTATGTAAAGTGCTTCAAGAATTGGCTGTTAACTGGTATTGATAAAATTTTCTCGTTAGATGTGTCCAAGTCAAATAGCTTTCCTACAATTTGGTAAGGTATGGACCATAGGGAGTCAATTTTTTGATGTGTCTTGGCTTGGCCCTTTTCTCATCCCACTTCAAAATTAAGTTGTCAAATTAAAACTCTTGAGAAGCTTTTTTTTTTTTTTTTTTGTCAAACCAACGCTTCATAGTTGCTTGGTGTTGTTGGAAGCTATTATAAGCCTTTTCTATTTTTTCTTCTAGGAAGAGCAATTATGCTATTCTTATTTCCCTTGGCTCTATATCCATAAATTTATCATTTCCTGATCAAACTCATTGTAGGAAACTCTAAATACAAAGGCAACATAACCTCCTTGCCATAAACCAAAGAGTATAAAGGAGTCTTTAATACCCTTCTAATTATAATTTGGTCAGCCCATAAGGCTTGGTCTAGCATCAGGGGCCAACTTACGTAATTTTCTTCCACTGCCCTTTTTATAATTCTCAACAGATTCATGGTTGTAGATTCTACTACCTCATTGCCTTACAGACAATAGTTGGAAGAGGTTTTCAAATAAATACCATATTTACTAGTAAAGTCCAAGACATTGACACCCATGAAGGTGAGTCCATTATCTGCTATTATGGTTGTCAAGATACCAAATCTGGTTATTAGCCTTTCCAAAAAAATTATCATTGTATCCTAGTTTTCCCTTTTGGTTGCTACTACTTTAAACCACCTGGTGAACTAGTCAGTTGCTATTAAAATGAACTTATGCCTACCTGAGGAGTTTGGGTTAATCACCCCAATGAATTCTAGTCTCTATTTCTAGAATGGTTCTTCTACCATGACTGGATGCAAGGGGAGTGTTGCACTCCTATGTCTATCCATGAATTCTTGATATTTTGTAACATCTTCTACTTGGATCAAAATTTCCATATATTTACTCTTTTGCTTACCTCTAACTTGAACATCTATACTTCCAGCTAGGGTATTTGGATTTCTAGCTAGGGGATACTAACTTCCTATTAGGGATTTCAAATATGACTTTTCTTCTATACTAGCTAGTGAGGCTCACTCCTGGCTTCGACTCCCTCTTGGCTCACTTTCACTTTCGTCTTGCACTCTCTTTGACTTACATCCCCTCTCAGCTCACACTCAATCTTGTCTCTTCTTTCTCCCAATGTTCCTTTGCTTTAATGATTTTCTAGAAATAATATTCGATGCATTTATGGTAAATTTTGAAGCATTGGTGCACTTTGGATGAACCTGCTATTATTTTACCATATCTAAAGATCTTGGATTTGGGGTTGAATATGACACCTTTGTTGAGGCGGATGGGTGTGCGCTAAGACCCATGATGGTCCTTTTTTGTGCCCTTCTATGGGTATGACTTTCACATGTTTCCATGCACCTCAATGTAGATGAGCATGGAGGTCGTGCAACATCTTTGGTTTTGCAACTCCATCACCACACCTTCATCATCTTAGACAATGTCATCTTCTGCTCCACCACCACCTTGCCCACATGATCGCCTTCACCAAAACAATTTTTTTTTAATAACCTATGTGTGGCTTCTCTTGGGGGCTACTCCCATTACAAAAAAAAAATATTACATTTCTAACAAGTTAATTGAAGCATATCCAAATTTACTTTTTAATCAAAAATATTCTTCATTTGCCCTTATGTCAAAGATATTCTTCATCTTCTCAAATTGTTAAGTTTCCATAATCAAATTCTATATCAAATGCCTTCCAAAATTTAAAATTTTTCAAGATAAAATTCAACACTGTGAATGGCTAAAATATTTGCTACCCAACTTCTATATCTAAAAATATCTTGTCTATAACAACCTCACAATTTCTTAATACTTTTTTTTTAGGATTCTTATTCTTCCCCTAAAGATTCTCTATTTCCCATTTTGTATTTTCGTATTTTTTAATGTGTTTCTTCTCTTTTTTGGGTGGGTGTTTCTTGGGGTTTAAGCCTGGTACTTCTCTTCTTTTTACCGTCTTGGTCTATAAACTTGTTGTTTGTAACAATGCTTGGGTGTTTTTATCCCACATGCATTACTCTTCGACTCCTCCCTAGAGTTAGGTATTTATAAAGAGAGGTTGTACCACTTTGAAGCTCACTCTACTGGTGAGACTTATAGGTTGAAACATGTTAAGAGTTTTGTAGATGTATCACTTATTTTTCAGAATAAAAATTCAATAAAATATTTTTTGTTCTTTTCCCAACTTGTGTCTTTCTTTAAGTTTATAATCCCTCTTTTTTCTTCCTTATATTTTCTAATACATTTTTGTTGTTGGTATTATGCTCTTCACCTGAGTGTAATACGATCTGGTGAACTAGACATCCTGTAGCACTAGGAGTATGCTCTTCACTTACGCATCTGTGATCTGGTGAATCAAAAACTAGTTTACATTTTTAGAGTACTTCTTCACCATGTTTTTTTTTACATTAATGTTATACTCATTAATGGCACACATTGCTCTACTAGTTGTTGACCTATCAAATTTTGAATCCTCTCCCATAGTTCCTGATAGCCCCTCTAGTTTCCTTGTTCATCTTCCTCACAAGCATCTACGATAAAAGAATTAAAAAATTAAATTTGGGAGCTTGAAGAATGGGTCTTTGGCACAAATAAAATGGAAAATTTCTATAGAGATCTAACAGAAACAGAAGGTTTTTCTCATAATAGAAGAGTTCCTTCTTCATAGGATAAAAGGACCTTCATAGATGGAATCAGTGCAATGCGTAACGTTCCTCCACAACCAGAGTCTTTGGACAAGTTATTGGAAATAAGGTTTGAAGAATTCAATATTATGAGCAAAAAGGTAAAAAAAATGCCATTCTAGGCTAGCCCATCTTGAAGAGAATTTGGACAAAGGCATTGTTCCCCATAGTCTACAAATGGAAAAACCACGCCTTCAAATTCCAGATGAAGATATTAATAAATAGTTTTCTGATGAGTTAGAGGCACTCACAAAAAAAAAAATTCTTGGTAATAGCCAAATTGTACATCTATAATTTCAAAAAATACACAAATAAATTATCTACTCAAGCCAATGATTATATTTCTAGCATTTTATTGCCTGCAATTAAGGAAATTCTTGCTGATTTCATAAATAAACATAAAAAAATTTCTTAGGAAATTGCTTTGGAATGGGAATCCCAGATTAAAGAAATTTTTGAGGGAAAGCTTCAAGCTTGGAGAGTTGAAATGCAGATCCAAAAATATATACAAGAGAAAGCTAAAGTTGCTCGAGAGAATGTTGCTTCAGAAGTCCCATAAGTTAATATATCATAAGCTATTGAAAGCATAGCCGATTTGGTTAAAAGAGAAATCAAGTAGCAAATCAATTGTTTGGAAAAACTAATCACAGGTGCATAAAATAACTTTCCTGCATAACACAACAAGAATAGAAGTAATATTAGAAAGCCAAACCAAAGTGCCTCTACTACACAAAAAAGACAACCAAAACAACATCCACATCATAGAAATAAACCACAACAATGGCGACCACAACAAAATAATAAATAGATAAAACAACAACAACAAAGACAACATCAACAACAAGGGCATAATTTAAACTTCTAGGGTCCTTATCCAAAAATATGGAAGAAGGGGAGGAACTTCCAGAACCACACTTCCTTTGTGCAACAACAATCACGATAGGACAATGGAGCAAATTTTCATAATTTTGGTTTCAAAAATCCAAGACAAGTTTTTACCTCATCTGTTTAAAAGCAGCAAGGGTAGGAGTTCTTCCATTACCAAAATGATGGAAAAAAAAAAATCCTTTGGTCTATAATTTTCAGCCTACTATATTTTGGCCATCGGTATTTATACAAGACTCCTGTTTGGGCTATGGATGACAAAATCACAAATCTTATCATCCATAATTTTCCCTCCAAAAAATTTACCCAAAACAAATTGAGGCTCTCAACCTAGGCTTAAAGTTCCTCCCTATTCCACCTCCCATGGACAAAGATATTCTAAAATAGGAGCATCCTTCTATAGACATCTTCATCTCGAATAGTTCTTTGGACCAAGAGGGGTCCCTCCAAAACTGCCTAAGCCCATTGATCATTTTCATGTTTCCAACCCAAGTTTCAATCCTTCACAGTTTTATAAGTCACTAGAAGAAATTATTGGCATGGGTGAAATATTCCTCAAAAACAAATTATTTATTGCCAATCCCACTCGCCAACGTGCTTTTTCACCCCACATATGGTTAGTCATTCATTTCCTTGCCAATGACAAATCCATTTTCATTAGACCTGTAGATAAAAAATTGGGTGTCTATGTTTGTTCATGGATTGGTACACTTTAGAAGGCCTTTCCTATATTTTAGATCAGACTGTGTACTCTAAAGTGAACAGGATCCCTTAGCAGGATATTTTTCTCAGGTCTAGGACTTGCTTGACCAGGCTTTCAAGAGGAATATGCTTTCAGAATACCATATGAATTTTATGCTCTAGGTAACACCCTCCTCTACTAAAGTGTGTATCTTTTACTTAATCTCCAAAATCCACAAGACCAAGCTTTAGGGTTGACTCATCTATTCCTACTATGGTTTCATGCTCGAACCTACCTCCAAATGGCTTCACCATCTACTCCAACTAATTTTGTTAAAGTAGAAAAATCATCTCTTGGATTTCATATCTCTAATTAAAGATCTGCATGGCCATACTTTTCCTCAAGATATCATTCTTTTCTCTTTTGATGTTGAGAGCCTCTATCCCAACATTCCCACCTCTCAAGGACTGGCAACCCTTCATCATTTTTTTAGAAATAAATTTGATTTGGCCGAGACAAACTTTGTGGTAAGGCTTGTAGAGATAGTTTTAACACAACACTACTTGAAATTTAAAGGAAAAAATTACAAGCATATAAGGAGAACAACCATGGGAAGTAATTTTATTGTGGCTTATGCTTATTTATTTCTCTATCATCTAGAGGAATAGGTATTTAGTAATTTTGTTGTGGAAAATATTTTATTTTATAAAAGATACATTGATGATGCCATTGGAGTTTGGCATGACCCTAAGGAGGATGTTATTAGTTTTCTTGTTGTCTATGGTTCCTTGTATGACAATATTAAAATTACTTCCTTTGTTTTTTATTCTAAGGTAACATGTCTAGATACTATGTTTTTTAAGGGGTCTAATTTTTGCTCAGATTGGAATTCTCTACACCAAATTGTTTTAGAAGTTGATGAAAATTTATCAATACATCTCTACTTTCTCCCATCATCCAGTTCATAAATAAAAGACCTTTATCATGAGTGAACTCAACATATTTTTGGATAAAGAAAGCTCTAGGGATGGATTTATTTCTATTAAAAATAAAAAAATTAACAGACTCAAAGGTAGGGGATATCAAAATTGTTTTTTCTTGCATTTGTTTGAGAAAGTTAAATTTGGTGGTAGGCCTTCACTTTTGGCTAGAGTTTTAGAGCGAGTAGCACACAAACATGGAACCAAAATAAAATTAATTCCTCTTATTTTGAATTTGAACAACTATAATTTTGTCAAAGATCCCTGAATATGCACATTTATTATTTCTCCAATGTTCAAAAAATGGAGAAAAGATAGAGAGCTCAAGCACAATGCTCGAGGTATCATCTGTTGGAGGAACCAAAAACCTCTTCAATATTATCTTTGTAAAAACAAAATTGTTTGAGGGACTCTATTTCCCACTTTGTATTTTCGCATTTATTAATGTGTTTCTTCTCTTTTCTGGGTGGGTGTTTCTGGGGGATTGAGCCTAGGACTTCTCTTATTTACACTGTCTTGGTCTATAAACCTGCAGTTTGTAACAATGCTTGGGTGTTTTTATCCCACATGCATTACTCTTTGACTCCCCACTAGAGTTAGGTCTTTATAAAGAGAGATTGTACCTCTTTGAAGCTCAATCCATTGATGGGACCTGTAGGTCAAAACATGTTCAGAGTATTGTAGATGTATCACTTTATTTTTTGAAATAAAAATTCAATCAAATCTTTTTAGTTCCTTTCCTAATTTATCTATTTCTTTAAGTTTATAATCCATATTTTTTCTTCCTTCTATTTTCTAATACATTTTTTTTGCTAGTATTATGCTCTTCACCTGCACGTAATGCAATTTGGTGAATCATAAAGCCTGCAACACTAGGAGCATGCTCTTCACTTGCGCATCTGTGATTTGGTAAATCAAAAACTAGTTTACGTTTTTAGAATAATGCTTCATCATGTTATGTTTTTACACTAAAACAATGTTAAAAAATATATTTGATTTTATTTTTGAAGTTATATATATATATATATATATTTTTTTTTTCAAAATTTGATTTAATAAGAATGAATTTTATATTATTTCAAAAACTTATAATGTAATATTATTATAAATTATCTTATCAGTTATCACAAAATATCGATTGCAATAAAAAAAATTTTAAATCAAATTTAATCATATAATTATATCTTACTAATACTTTAAACAATATTACTTCTTAAAATGTATTATTAACCTCAAAATATAAAGTTAAAAAACAATAAAAAAATAAAATATTAACTTATTTTTTTTAAAGATAGAGAATGTTCTTAATAAAGCATCATTCTTGAATTTATAACTATTAATATATAATTTTTACTAAGACATGTATTCTCATCTATGATAACATTGATATTTAGTGTTTGTTGGGGAAGAATGGAGGCAAGGATGAATAATTTTTTTTCTTGGAAAAAATTTGTAACTTTCATTTTAGAGTTTGAAAATAATTACAATGAGATGGGTATTTTATACCCTCATATAAGCCTTACTAAATCAGACATGTTACAATAATAACAACTTGTTGCAAGCCTTCAATCATCTTATAGAGTGTCATTTTGATACTTCAACCTTGTAGCCATCAGTCATTGTATAGATGCGACCTTAATTATCCAAAGACGTAAAAAAATAACATGAAAGGTACGCTAAACCACAACTTCTATCAAAAGATAAAAAAGTATCAAAAGGGTACAAACCATGGTGGAATCATAGTCTCATACACTACTCCTTCCTTTAGTACCAACTGGAATATCCAATATAACTTTTGATAGACCAATTGCTTCCTCATTTAGTTCTTTATAAATATGTTTATAAGATATCTTTGTAAATGATGCTTCTAGTAATTTCACTTGCTCATAATAAGTCTTAAGTTTCAAATTTTGCATCACTACTAAAACTGAAGCCCAATCCACCACCAATTTTGAGTCACCAAATACTTGAAGTTTTGTTATTCCCCATTCCACTACCATTCTTAACAAAAATATCAAAGCCTTCCACTATGCCACATTATTTGTACCTTCACCAAGACCTACTTTGAAAGTAAATTTATGATTTTCATCCTAATATAACACTCCTCCTGCCCCACATCTATGTGGATTGTCTTAACAACTCTATAAAAAAAATCCCAAGATTTCATAATATCCATTGTTAAACTTTCAACATGTCTTACATTCAAAATAATGGGGCTTTTTATACCTTCATAGGTATATTTGATCTGAGCTTGAACTTGTATAGGTAGAATTTTTTTGTTCTTAAACAACATAGAATTTCTTGCCAGCCACAAACCCCATGCCATTATTAATGAAATGCACTTATAGTACTTTAAGAATTTATATTTGAACCATTATTGCATATTATCCAATAGATCTCCACATCATTAATGTGTAGAATAGACCTCTGCATTTCTCTCAAATAATCACACCAAACTAGGAGGTGATCTATTATTCCTTCTTCATTTTTACACAAACTGCATTGACTTGGACCCTTCCAAGACCTCTTTTGTAGAACATCCTATGTCAATGCCTTCTTAGCTAAAGCTAACAAAAAAAAAATTGATTTTCAGGGGTGCTTTCACCTTCCAAATCCTGCTCCACCACCAAATAACCTTATTATTATCTTCAAACATTGCCTTGTATCCTTCTTTGGCTATAAATTATCCATTAGTTGGGTTCTTTGAACATACTAAAGAGTATTCTTCTTGTCTTAGTCTTATAAAATCTCTTGTTAGATCCCTTGTATACTTGCTTCATTGCTCGGCTTCATTTCCTTCCAAAAGTAATTCTTTTGTTGAAAGCCACCCCTAATTCCATAAATTTATTTTGTCCATAGAGGTTGCATCTGCTAATACCCTAAGCCCCTATCTATTTAGATGTTCTATTAAATTTTGAGATAGCTGGTAATTTCCTCCATTCCCTAGCCAGGGATATTTTCCTAGCCTTACTTTCTTCCCATTTCCTATTTTCCAAACAAAAAAATTGCCTACTAATGGAAAAGCCTTCACTAATGCTTTCCATATGATAGTTGCATTGGTCACTGGCTTGATAGGAAGTCCAATACACTCTTCAAAGGATATGGAACCTAAATATATCTCTTTGATAATCTCATGCCATAATCCTTTACCAGTTATCAATCTCCAAAGACTCTTGGTAGCTAGTGCTTTCCCAAAGTTATGTATATTCTTAAGCCCCCATCCTCCTACTGATTTAGGTTTGGCTATATTACTCCATTTAACCAAAGATATTGCATCCTTCTTCCTTCTTCCTATCCAAATAAAATGGAAGCATTTATTCTTTCTTTTTTCCACTATTATAATAGGAATATAAGCCATAGAGTGCCAGAATATTGGAATGGCTTTCAAAATTGATTTAACTAGTGTTAAACAACCTACCAATGATAACCATTTATTGCAACATGAAGTTATCCTTTTTTCACTTTATTGTCTAACCAAATCCAATCCCAGTATCCATAATTATTTGACTTTAGCATAAACCCCAAATATTTTAGACCTTTGCCAAACTCAATTAGATTGAAGCCAAAAATCCTTACCATTGCTTCTTGTTTTGGTTGTAGTCTGTTAAAAATTATATCTATTTTTTGGAGGTTTATTTCCATTCCTATGGTAGCACAATATAAATCTAACAACTCTTTATATTTCAGTGCTTCTCTTAAGGTACCATTTCCAAATAGGAGTATATCATTTTCAAATAATAAGTGAATCCCAACTGCCAGAAGATGTGCTTGTATTATGGGGATTTGGAGGACTTCGTGAGAAAGAGATCCTACTACGGTTATTTAAGCCCTGCTTGTTTCCTTGGCCTGAAATATCTCTAGTTAACGAGGGTAAGAACTTAAAAATTTTTATACCTTTTTCCTCTACTTTTTCTAAGCCTTTGATAGCACCACTCTTGAAATGTCCTATCTAAATTATGGCTTGTCAAACCTTCCATATAGGAGCTAGGCCCAGGACAAGACGATATAGCAAGTTTATCATTATTAGAATTCAATCCCCCATCTCCAAAACAAAATATGTTTAGGCTTTGCTAGTTACCTGATAAAATGCCTCCATACGCTTTGTCAGTTGTAGGTATGGTCTCCCTTTCCTCATAGAAAGTTTCCCTATTAAAATTGTTAGAAACCAACTCTTTGTCCTTCAATTGGACATTGATGTCAGTAAATCTTTCTTTAAGCAATTTAGGAGTCTTGACTAGGTCCTCTTCTATATGAGCTTCGATTGTTACTACCTCTAAATTTTTTTGACTAGAAGAACCTTCAACTTCCTTCTGTACAATCTCTTGCCCCTTCTCTTTTTCATTTCACACTATACCTTAAGCTGACCATAATGATGACAATTACTACATCAAAAAGGCACCCGATGTAGTCAAGCTTCTATAAAAACATCCAATTACTACAACAAATACTTATATATTATAATTAAGTACATGCCTTTAGATACATATTAATTGAATTTTACTTTAAAATTTATTTTTTAGATTTTAGTTTTATTTAATTTATTTTTAAGTAATTTTTTAATAAATTGATTTTTGTTTAATTTATAATTTTAATTAAATTACAGTGAACCTCGCATTACATTAGTTTGAAAATATTTAAACTTAAAATTCTTTCTTAAATAATTTAATAAAATATGTTAATATCATTTAATAATATTTTAAAATACTTTAATAAATATTAAAATATTTTTAATTAATTATATAACATAAAATATATTATACCAATTTATTTTTGGATTTGGTTAGTTGAGAACTCTATGATTGATGCTCAGGGTTGAGCATCCTCATCCCACCATGATGTCTAACAAGAGGAGAGTTGAACTTATCAATAGAGAATTTAACACACAACCCCCACACATGCCATGGTTTTAACTTTGGACCTCCCAAAGAAGAGCCAACACCCAAACTGTTGTGTAGTCCCCTTGGGACAATATATTATATCATATTAATAATATAATATAAAAATGATTTATATTATTCTATCTTGCCCCCAAGGACTAGGTGGATTGGTAGTTGCTTGTTTGACCAAGCACTTACTACGAAGAGATCTAGGTTCAAACCTTGAGGATGCCAATTTGCAAAGGTAGTAGTTTGCTTTGAATCTTTGGAGTGCACACCAAACCGATGACAATAGTACGAATTCCAAGCGACCAATGATCTCCCCTCATGTCGAGTCAATAACAACAAGTTAGAATAGGTTTGTTGAAAGAAACCGCTGTGATTTGAACCCTGCCTGCACTTGTCGGTTACTAAAAATAATGTGGTTGTAACTATAGATTTGTTGGAAGCAGAGCCCCTATGATTTAAACCCCTGTGCTTGTCAATTACTAAAAATAGTGTGGTTGTAACCAACTCCTCTATGTATAAAAAAAAAATATTATTCTATCACACAAATATTTATTAATAGAAAGGTACTAATAAAAATTAAATTTTAACTCTTTCTATATATATATATATATATATATATATATATATAATTTGGATAGAGTGAAAAACCCTTACAACAAATAAATGTATAGGGCTCCATGACCCCTTGTAAAGTTGAGAGCTAAACTTATCAATACACATCCACACCACTTGTTTGAACCTTAAACCTCCCAAATAAAAACCAAAACCCAAACCTTTAAAATTTTTGTACGATATTAAATTATAACTATATTACTCTTTTATTTATATATATATATATATATATATATATATATATATATATATATATATATATATATGTTACATAGGAGAGTTGGTTACAACCACTATTTTTAGTAATTGACAGCTCAAGGTTCAAACCACATGGACTACAACCACCAAACCTATTCGTCTCGTTTTTGTTGACCCAACGTGAGATGGGGACCGCCGGTCGCTCGAGATTAGTATTGTCGTCGTCAGTCTAGCGCACACTCAAAAGATTCAAAATAGACTACTACTTTTGCAAACTGACACCACAAGGTTTGAACCTAGGTCTCTTTTCAACAAGTACCCATCCAAATTAACACTTACTAATACACCTAACCCTTGAAGTTACTATTTTACTCTTATATTCCTTTACTTTTATATTCGTACCAAAGTCGTATTAATAATTGAGGGTGAGGGTCCTCTCACTCCACACACTTTAGATTGAAAATACTTGAACTAGGCTTCTCGTCTTGCCAATAATACCCTGCACTCAAGTTCTCGATCCTTTCCACACACTTTAGATTGGAAATACTTGAACTAGGCTTCTCGTCTTGCCAATAATACCCTGCACTCAAGTTCTCGATCCTTACCTAATTAATTTCTGTGTTAATATGAATTCATCATAATTAATTAATTTTTTATTTTTTTCCAAAAGACAAAGAATAATAAGGCAAACCGTTAGAATATTTCCATATCAAAAAGCCGACTCCTGCTCCTACGTGGAAAGTTCACTCACAACAAATTCCAAAAGAATATTTGTCATATATTTGGTCATAAAACATTACAAAACAAAAAAGAACCAGTCTTACAAGCTACGTAAAATGATCGTTTCGAAGAAAAAAAAGCATAAATGTTCCGTTGTATTACATGTGAAACAATCTCTTTTCTACATTTTCAACTATTATTTTCAAGATTTTGGTAAATTAATAATTTAAAAACTTTAATGGTAAAGAAGTCAAATAAATATATTATGCTTGTTGTACGAGATAGGAAGGATAACGTCAGCTCCCCTTCCACAAGAATAATGCACTCCTAACTGATTTTTAACACATACACCTAACAAATATTTTGTTGGTGGATATAAGTGTGAATGTGGTTGGATAATTACTAAAAAAAAAAAAAAAATTTAGGTTTAAATTTATGGGAAAAGTTAATCCTTTGCAAAGTAGTAGTCTGCTCTAAATCTTTTGAGTGCATGTTAGACCGACAAAGATACAAACTCTGAGCGACAGGTGGTCCCCATCTCACAAAGATACAAATCCTTTGAGATAGATAAGTTTAGTAGGAGCAGTCCCTGAGATTTAAACCTTACTCTAACCAATTATTAAAAATAATGAATGTAACCAATTTTCGTATATAATAAAAAAATACACCTAACAAATTTTCTTTAGTAAAACTATTATTTTTTTTAGGGAATGCAAGCATAGATAATGTCAAGCAAGAGGCCTTCATAATACTGCCAAAACCTTTGAGGGTGACGTTAATTTGTCCCCAATTATGCACTTCTGACAAAGCAAGTGAGCCAAACATGTCCCCAATTATGCACTTCTGACAAAGCAAGTGAGCCAAACATGTCCCCAACTTTCTAGTGTGGCCATGTTCGGTGAACAAAAAAAAGGCCGTATGTGGCCAGATAAGGTCGCATTAACTGCCATATCTGCCACGTAATCGCCATCTCTGATGACCAGGATTTCTTCTTCATGGCCAATGATAGCGAGTGGCACACCTGCCACGTAACGTATATGTGGAAATCTGGGTTTAACTGTCTCTTTCAAAAAATATATATTCATGTTGCTTGTATTGGATCTTATATAAGTATTTTTTATCTATGTACAAGGATATTTTTTTCCAAGAATCCTAATTTCTCAATAAAAACAAAATTCACAAAATTTTCCAACGTAGAATGTTTGTTAAGGGTCTAAATCCACGTTAGTTGAGTTATTAGTGCTCCGTACATAAATCACAATCATACCTATCTGGCTTGCAGCTTTGAAGTCGCTGGTAAGTTTGTTAAATGGAGAGAATATTATGTCCCATGCCTCTTTAGCTGTCTTATGATGTGATTTATGGCTTTTTCTTTCTCCAGTTTGTTTTTTCTTTAGACAGTTGGGTTTCACCTCTATATAATATTTCCAAGGTTGAACTCAACTTTATAGGTTAACATTAACATCATATCTGATAGATTATGTATTTTATTGTACCATGGTTGACATCATATCTGATAGATGATGTATTTTATTGTACCATGGTTGACTAGATTACTAATCAAAACTTAGTTTGTATTAAGAAAAAGTATGAAATAGTACGGAGCTTCCATCCTTATATAATTTTTAATATCGTTTAAGATTGTTTTTGCTTTTAGAAGGCTTTTTATATGAGCGGTGTTTACTTTACTATAAACAAAATTTAAGGTAATTTATTAAAAATTAAATGTATATCATTTGAATAAGATATTATTTTAAATAATTTTCATTATTATAATGTGGACATTTAAAGTATTAAGATTTAATATGTGGTATTAGAATGGGTGGAAGGAAGAAAGAATTCTCCTTCTAATTTTTCTTTAGATTTTACATAAAAAATCTAGATGATCTGGATAGATGGATACCTCAAACTCTGATAGATAAGCTCAAATCTAGATAGATGCCTCAGACTCAAATGAATGGGCTCAGAATCAGATGTACACCTCAGATTCAGGTAGATAGGCTTAGACTCAAACGAATGCGTTGGGATCAAAAAGGCTTGGATGGATAGATGGATGAGCTAACAAAACCTATGCTATGAAAATGTTACCAATAGTAGTGGACATCCCACATCCCACGTAGCGATAGTTAAACCACCATGACTCTTCCTCTCCCACCAAATCTATGTATAAAGATATAGTTTTATTCCAAGAGGAAGAAGCAATTGTAGTGGGAAAAACAATCTTTTCATGCACATTATTTTGGAAGACATCTCTTTTCAAAGATTTTTCTTTGTAATTCTATTCAAAATTAATGAAATTAGTCATTTAGCCAAAAATATTCTTCCCTATTTCTAATTTTTAACTTTACAGAATCCATTGTCTTCAACATCTAGATCAAGTGGTATCAAAGCAATCTATTTTGTGGTTGTATAATCCTAAAGATGAGATCAAGCTATTTAAGCTTGGGTGTCAGATGCACGACCCCTCTAATTATCTACCCAATAATTTCAAACATTTTTATATAGTAGACAACATCGAGATAGAAGATCCTTTCAAACAACTGGTGGATGAAGCCCTTAAAAGACAAAAGAATAAGATGTTGGATCAATTATTCCAAATTCTTGAGTGGCTATCATATTCCCATGCTACAACATAACCATTCAGTGCCCCGACATCATTTAAAGTTTAGGTGAATTTTGATATCCCAATATTTGAAGGAAAAATCATGGAAAAGCAGTGGAGAATTTGATGGATCAACTATTTGCATATTTCTCTGTTAATTGTTTCTTTGATAAAGACAATATCACTTTTGCCCTGTTAAAATCTTCAATACTAGTCCAAACTTGGTGGGAAGCATATAACAGGAACCAAGAAGATTCAAAAGATCATACATAGCATAAGTTTGTGGAAGCAGTCAAGAACAAATATTACCTAGTAGGTGCTTATGAAGACTTGTACATGCAATGATAATAGTCCATTCAAGACTACAACAATGTTTTTCATTCACTGTATACACAACTTGGCATCCAAGACACTAAGATGCATCAAATTCTCGAGTACTATGGTAGGCGACATTGGTATATAAAGAAGGACATGGACTTATTTGAATTTAAGACACTGGGTGAAGCATATAAATTTTCCATCAAGATCAAACAAAAGCATAAACATAAACAAAAGGATATTGTTTGAATGACAAGAACCAAAATACTAAGGGCCAACCCAAGAAAGAAAAAGGTGACACCTAAATCAACCCAACAAAAAAGGTCAGCAATAAAATCAAAGCTAGAAGCAGAAGAAAGAGTCACAAGATAAGAAGTCCCAAAAGAATGAGATTGGGAAATGGTGTGACTAACAATGCAGCAATCGTTATTCTAGAGAAGAATGTCAGACAATTTAGTCTCTATTTGTTGAGACACAACCCTCTACATCCACTACACCAATACATCCTATGGATAAGGATAAAGGTCAACTGATCATGGAGGCTGAATCACATGTGACTATTGCTACCTTGACTACACAAATTAAGGTAGAGGACTTGTCTAAGGAAGATAATTTATTTTACTTACAATTTTGGGTAAATGGTAAGCCTTTACATTTCATTGTTGATAGCGGAAGTCAAAATAATTTTATTTTTGTTGATACTATGAAGAATCTAAATTTTCTTGTGAAGTTGCACTAACAAAAATATAACATTGGATGGATGAATTTAGGGAGAGATATTTATGTCTAATTCAAACTTTTGAAGACAATGGATTCTTTAAAGTTGAAAACCAAAATTAGGAAAGAATATTGTTGGTTGAATAACTAAATTCATTAATTTTAAATAGAATTCCAGAGAAGGCAATATCTGAGAAGAGATATCTACAAAAACAATGTGCATGAAAAGATTATTTTTCTCACTACCACTGCTTCTTCCTCTTGGGATAAAACCATATAATTATATACAAATTTGGTGGAAGAGAAAGATTCATGGTGGTTCAACTATCACCGCATGAGATGCAAGATGTTCACTACTATTATCAAGCATTTTGTATCCTAGATTTTGTTATCCTATCCATCCGTCCATCCAAACCCTTCTAAGTTCTTCCAATATTACGCCATCCATCCAAGTTCAAGCCCATCCATTTGAGTTTGAGGCATTTGTCTGAGTCTGAGTCTAATCACGTTCATCCAAGTTTGAGATTTCCATATGAGAGTTAGCCCATTCATCTAAACTTGAGTCTAAGCCCATATGTCCAAACCCAAGTTTGAATCTATCTATCTAAAACTGAGTCTAAATTTGAGTCCAAGCTCATTTGGATCAGTCGAACCTTATTGGGATGTAATGGTTCCCATTGCATCAAGCTTAGATGTGAAGTGTAGAAGCTCCCTTTTAATCTAAGTCTTCATGAGCCACTTGGCTTGGTGACTAAATGGACCTAATCAGATTATCCTATATAGTTGTGTGGACTATTTCCTAGTGGTTTTAGTCCATGTATAAACTAACTAATCCTCCTACATTGGTACAATATTTCCAATATTAAGCTCTTCAATCACCTTCTCTACTACTGCTGAAGTATCTAGCAAAGGTGGGTAATATGAATTTAGAATCTCAACTTTGAAGATGGTATGCAAACCAAAGTAAAATGGTAGATCTAGCTTGATGTGATGTGGAGTTCGCCAGTTAAAAACTTCTTCAACTTTTCCTAATCATCATTTGATCTCCTTTGCCATAGTAACATATTAGTGATCTAGTTTTGGGGACTAAAAAATCTTTGAAGAATCACTCTTTAGCTTATTGTAGATCTCCACACGGTTCAAATTAAATATTAACTATTATGTAAGGGTATACCTTTTTAATGTGATAACAAACTAGTGTTCATTTTTTTATAGGTAGATATTTATTCATTACATCAATAAAATCCATAATTTAATGTATGCCATTCTATATATATTATCCATAATAGGTGGATATTGTGAATTTCATCTATACATATATAGTAAATTCCTTAAGGATAATCAAGGAGGTATTCCCATTCTTCTTATATCTCCACTCATATTTTCTAAGTATAGAATTTTTTAAAGTACCATTAGCAATTTTTTGACATCATTTGACTTGATTTGTACGTTTATTTGATGATTTGGATGCATGTGATATTTAACATTGAAATATTTGTTAGGTTCACCATCTAAAAACTCCTTTTAAATTTATTTAAATACATCATTGTAACCATCCATTCACCTAGATCTAGAGTCTCTTGATCCAACTTTAATACTACCTATGAAAACTCCTTACTCATCATATCTCATATGGATTCCATTAGATCACACACTCAATCATAAACGAGTGGTTTTCATCAACCCTACTTGATCCAATCATTGAAATGCATATTGTATGTCCTTGCCATGCATAAATATTCTTCCTAGTCTATTCATATATTTGCATGATACTCCTTTCATGTTCAAAATATATCCTAATTATTATTTTTATCCTAATAATCTTCCTCCATGTTGAACCCTTTAGTTGATTGTTGAATTTCTCTTACATACTTGAGAACTTATTTCATTATGCCATCTTACTTCATGCACTTATAAATTAGTAGCTTTTTGATCAAGAATATTAACTAAATAATAAAATATCATTATGGCCTAATAAGACACTTAGTAATCATCATGTCTATATGATAAAATATGCTTACTATAAATTTAGGAGTATAGTTATGAATTGCACCTTAACAAACACATTGATTACATAAGTCCACAATCACTTCAAAGTATTTAAGTCCTTCCAATATTTACATGATCAAAATGAATTATTTGCCAATACAATCCTCTTTACGTTTTGTACATATTACTCAACCTTGTCAACTTCTCAAGAAACTCACATTAAAAGATCTTATATAGTCTAAAGATCTTATATAGTCTGTGAGGTTCATATATGCGCTTTGTATTGAGAACTTCACTCTTAACTTAATAACTTCAAATTATATACCTATAAATTTATTTAATTATCATCAAAATGAATATTTTATCTATTAGTAATCTACCAACAATGTTGTTCACAATGTAAAGTGTAGCCAAAGCCTTGACAATAAAACCAAATACATTGATGGTTTAGGGATATATATTATTATAAACAATGGAAAAATCTAAATAATCAATAATCTCATCCTGAAAGGTTCTTCGCTTAATGTCAATAGAGGTTTGGAAATTCTAAGTTGATTACTTTTGATATAGATTATGATGAACTATGGGTTCATGACTTCATTTAGACTATAATAGATTATTAAACATGCATTCATTTATTTTATTAAGAAAGAAATGGACAACAATCTAACACAACTCACAACATCACAATAACTTTTATTCATTAACTTTAAAAGTTTTATATTACTATAAATCTTATTAACTACTATGACTTTATATTTTCAATCTACCTCTATCTCTTTCCATACATAGTTATGGTTGTATTTCTCCTTGATAAGCATTATAAAATATACTTTCACATCTTTTTAAACATGAAAATATCCTCTTAAAAATGATTTAAGATAAAAATATATCAATACATGCAACTAGCATTGTTTATTTAACTTGCAATCTTAAAATAACATAGATGGATGTGTCAATTGCTTATGTCCTTATTTCCCCTTGTGTTACAACTATTAAAATATCTTGGTTGTATGTTGTTGATGGTGGTTTAAAAACTATAAAATGTTGGGAAGCTAAAATGTGTAATTATAACACTAATATTTTCTTCCATGGTTTGCTTCTCGTCGAATGATGCAGGTGATAGTGTTGTTAGTATTAAATCTTACATCTTGACTAGCAATGCTCTGCTAGCATGATCTTCTTTATTTAGGTATCATTTGCTTTGCTTCTTTTTTTATGAGATTATCACTCTTAGATGCAGCCTATTGTAGGATGGTTTTATTATACATAGGTAAGTATTTACTTTTTCAAGTTACTTACTCTATGAGGAAAACTAAGTGTTCTTTTGATATTACAAGTTTTCACTCTAAAGAGAACATGAAAATAAGATTATGACACCTTCCATGTAAAAAATAGAGTTAAACAATCCTCTTAATTAACAATATTATAACTTATTGTTAACTCTAATTGATGTCAATAAAGTTTGGTCTATTTTTATGTTTTTTTTGTTATTGAAGTAAGGCAAAGTACAAAGGATGACACAATTGGGGCTACACTCCCCACGGGCATAAAAATAGGGGGCCTTCCTCCTGGTGATTCAAACTAAGGTAACCAAGATGAAACACCAACTACATATTGTTGGGGTGTCCCAAAAAAGATATATGACGAGGCTTCATTTGTATGAAAATGATCTCATTATATTTACAAGATTAATACAGTATTTGAAAGAACATTTAAAGGCCATAGAGCACTTATACAAGGATATTGACATGCAAGTAAATGACAGTATAATCAAAATCATGATCTTCTCTAATTAAAAGGAAAAGAATCAATAAATTTTTTATTTTGAAGGGGGTCTTCTAGAAGAAATAATATAACATAAATATTTTGGGATAGACTCCAATATTAAACTCAATTCAGAAACATGTAGAGTGCATAGAAAATTAGGAGGATGGAGAACACTTTTTGCACTACAAAAATATAAGCAAAGAGGTTGAATTATGAGAATGAAATACTAAACATGATTTATTTGGGCTACTAGTGGTACTCGTGATGTTATAGAGGTGTGAAGTGTGGGAAAGCAATACATAAGATTCAAAAGGGAGGCAAATACATAAGAGTCAGAAATGTCCCGTCACAATAAAATTCAAAATAAAAGAATCAATTCTATATGATATTCTTCTAGCAAAAATAGATACCTTCCCTATAATGGTAGCTATTATGGTTTGTTATCTAGGATATTTGGAAAACAATAAACACATGGCCTAAAGCTATAATAGAAGAAGATATGATCAAAAGAAGGTAAACATGGATGAAGCAAAACAACAAGCTAATGAAAAAATGCAATATCAACCTGGATGATTGCCTAAATAATAACCAACACATAAAAACATTTGTTAAGAAAAAAATTAGAGAAACTATATGGAAAAATAAGTTGGAAAAAATAGACCATTATCTTGTTGAATTTAAATGTACATACATTCACCTATATATGGGTAAATATCAACTAGAGAGAAAAGATGCTCATGGCCTAATTGAGGAACAATTCACACCAACTTAGATATAAAACAAACAAATGGAAGAGACTAATTGAGGAATGCGAGGAGAGGATACATATCTTTTGTACATCAAGGATAGTTAACAAAGAGAAGCATTTATCTTGGAATGCAAGGCATATAGTGATATTCGAGCTAGCTATGTTGAAACTTTAGCAATAGAATCATTGCAAGAATTGTATAAAGAGAAGAAAGTAGAAGAAATTTTCATCAAAATCAATAACAAAGAAAAAAGTTGCATAAATAAAACAATTGGTTCATATTTTGGGATTGGCAATCATGGTTTGAAATTTTTTGTCTAATAGGATGCATTTCACTATGTAAAAATTAAAAAATTTCTATTCTAAATTCATTGGAGATTCATTATTAATTCTAAAAACATTTATTAAGTAAAATATATATATTAAAATCTCTCTTTAAATATAAAATGGATTAGAATAGCCTTTGTTATCTAGGTATTTACATAAATTTTATAGTTGTATTTAGGACTTGCATATTTATTATTGAATAAGATTCAAATGCGGGTCTTCACTTTGAAAATCCACATTTTAAACCATTTGATTTCATGTTAAGTGATAAAAAAAATTATATATATAAGGGGTTAGAATGTGGTATTTACACAAATTGTATTGTAATATCTAGGACTTGCATATATTATCCAACAAGATTTGAATTGTTAGTTTTTTGAAAGTCCACATTTTTAACCATTTGATTTCATGCTATTTTATAAGAATATATATATATATATATATATATATATATAAAATTAAGATTAGACATTTTTTTTATTCATAGGGAAATCGGTAACTTCATGAATGGGCTTCCTCTATAAACCCTAATTTCATTGGGTAAAGTATAGTCAACGGGACCCCCGACCCTCCAGGGCATTGAACTGGGGTAGCCAATCGACAGTCACTCGACTTCTACCATCCAAATTATTCCCTTCTGGGTATGCGGTGGTTTGAACCTTAGATCTCCCCAAAGAGAGGCCAAAGCCCTAACCACTACACCATCCTTGCGAACGAAAATGTTTAGGATAAACATAAGATTTTTAGAGGGGCCTAGACCCCTATCAACAAGGTGGGTGCAGGAGGAATGGAGCCCCATAGACCTCTACCAGAACATAGGACATTCCCATCTACGTCGTATATCTACAGTATGGAAGCAGGGAGAATGGAACATGTTGAGCTAGCCTAGAATCCACAACATTTTTAGGACCCATCCATGAAGTGTGCATAAGGGATTGAGATTGACTAGCCACATGGACACACTTGATCCTAGTCATGAGATGTAAACTTTATTCTACTATTACTAATAAAATATTATAAATTATAATGTTATTCCATAATTGTATTATCATAAACCATCATGAATATCTATTGCAATATAGAAAAATAAATTGTTATAAACAACCTTATCACATAAATATTCCTTAGATACAAAAGTTTAAAGTTAAATAATATTTATTAAATTATTTTTTATTTGTGGATTTTTACAAATAAGTTATGTATGGCTTCTATTGAGTGTCACTCTGATCAAAATAAACCATTATATATGTTGTCAATTTTATTAAATTATATCCAACTTGCATTTTTACTAAAAATGTTCTTCATTTATTTTTTATCAAATATATTCATATTATTTAAATTACTATGTTTTTGTGATCAACTCGTTAACATCATTTGTATTGAGAGAATCTAAATCAACTAATTGTCTTCTAAAATTTAAATTTCTCCAAGGCAAAGATCAACACCATTATTGGTTAAATTATCTGCTATGCAGTTCTCTTCTATAGATATGCTCACATTTCCATGAGACTAACTCTAATAATAGTTTATGAACATCAACAATAATGTTATTTTTATCTAATACTATTCTTTTCAATTCTTTTTATAAAATAATACAACTTGCACCTTAGAGGAGCAAGTAATCCATTCAAATATTATTATCCTAGATGTGCATAAAATCTTGAAGCCATGGGTGTGATCACTATAGGAGATACATCCCATTACTTTGGAATGGTATGTTGTTTATTGTAGAATGTGGCACATAAATATATAAGTTTCATGTAATACCAAACTTGAGGTAATAAAAAATAACCTATTTCTAAGCTCCAAGTACTAGCAATGATCTAAGAATCATTAGGAGTCATCTAAGAATCATTTGGCCTAGGGGTGGTCCTATGCGTGCATACCTACTGCTTTTGATAATCTCCTGGTGATAGTATGAGTGGATTGATCCCTTCCAGCCATGGAGTGCCACGATGGATTGAATTTTAGGGTTTTATTGCCTACTATTGTGATTTGTCTCCTTTGCAGTGATACGTTGGTGCTTGAACAAATATCTCTTGGTTTCTTGCTCCTTTTCCAGGCTGATCTTGTGCCTTCCTAGATGGGTTTTATATATCTTGGTTGTTCTTGCTCCTTCTTGGATGGGTTTCTTCTTCTCCAAGCTGGTCTTGTACTTTTTTAGATGGGTTTTTCACTTACACGTCTTCCTCATGCCTTCCTAGATGGGTTTTCATTATCAGACCTTCCTTGTGCCTTCTTGGATGGGTTCTTCTTTCGTTGGTTGTTCCTGTGCCTTCCTGGATGGGTTTTTCTTATTCTATTGTTTTTGGTTTTACCAAACAAGTTTATGGGATCCAATTTCATCTTGGGTTGTTTCTTTTGGGCGAGATTACCATTTTCAAACTATGCCAGCTAGTCTCATTTTCCCGTGCCTTCTTGGGCGGGGTTTGATTTTTAAAATTTCAAATTTTAATTCTGTTGATTTTTTTCCTATTCGGGACGGGTGTCTCCTCTTAGTGGTTGTCCCGGGCTACCACTAACTGGATTTTTTAAAGTTTTTTCCTTTTATCCCGGGCTCTCTTTGGCCAAGTTTTAATCTTGGTGTTAATAATTATCCTGGGATCCCATAAGCAGGTATTCCTTGCTTGTGTTGCGCGGGATGGTCCTGTTGTTTGATATGTGAGGAGACCCTCTCCCTATGGATATCCTCTCCATGACCCATTTGTATAAGGTTTTGGGGACCTTTCAAAACCCAATTATCAATCAAAAAAATGTTGTATCTTTTGATGACCTCATTCTTAGAATCTTTGGGTATGAAATTTGGGTCCCCCATATTGGACTAGGCCATACACTATTTGGAAGATTTTGGTGGGCACCTTGGTTTTCTCTTTTATTTTAGTTGTTTTGGGATGCTTGCTCTCTTTCCTATTTACTCTAGGGGATTTACTTCCCTCTTAGATGTAGACAATTACCCAATATATTCCTATATGAATACCTCTATAGGGATTCATATTTTTATTCTATTTTAATCTCCATAATATCTTAGATAGGGTTTATAAAAGTGCTTGTTGGATCCATGATTTAATGACTTGTATGTTTAGGTGGTAGTTCTTGTTTGAAAATTTTTAATTAACTATTGTGACCCATCAATTTGGTTTCTAAAATAAAATATTGTTTAGTGATTTTTTAACAAAATGACTTTGGATTTTTGTTTTATATTTAGCTAATGATTTGGTGTTTCCAAGGCTTAAGAAACAATTGGTCCTCTTGTGGCCAAAGGTTCACACTTATGAATTGATGCCTTTTCAAGTCAACTATCATAATATCAGGATAGTGAATCACATATTTTCATTGAGATAAATTTGAATTTTAGCACCTTCTAAAAGGGTCACGACCTTGAGATACCAATAGACCAAATATGGTGTTAACAAAGTTCCAAGGATACTATAGACATGATATCTTCAACTCAATAATATAACATGGATCTAAGGAGGGAAAATAGGAAGTGATGAAAGTAAATGATATTATGGCTAAAATTATAAGAAATTAAGGGACAATGGTGACACCTCAATAGTGATTAAATTTTCCCTTAACTCTAGAACATGGTTGTAGTAGGTTACTACAACATGGGCACAAAGAAGGGTTATGTTTTTTTCAATGAGTAACAATGGGTTATGATTTACTTCCTATTGCATCTATAATTATTAGGTTTTTTCAATCTAATGAGCTATTGAATTTTAGATACCAAGGGCTATTTTTATGCTTCCAAACTTGATTTCACTACTATGACACAATCTCCTTTAAAAGTCACAACATGAGTAGGTTTTAGACTTTAAATATATAGCAGGAAGCTCAAGTGCATGATTGTAGGAATGAAATGAAATTTCAAGGGTTGTTTATATTATTCTCATAGTTGACCTCATGCAGGTGGAATAAATTTGTAATACACGTGCCAAGTCGACAAATCAACACTTTTTTGGGGTGATGTTAGCACGGAATCATCATATTCCCTATGGTTTGCACTACAGATTGAGGGATTAGGTGTCTTTTGTGATAATATAATGGCGATGTCATTTGTCTCTAAGAACATTTCTCTTTCTTTTCAATTAATTAAGTATTCTATTGTCATTATGATGTCATATCTTTTCATCATATTTATTTACCTCATAAATGAATTGGGAATATTTTGATCTATTGTTATCATGACATTATATTTTTCCCAAAGCCCTTTTCTCTATAAAAAATTTAGCCTAATATCACCAAGATTCTATCATTTTTACCTTGCATCCTTATTGATGGATTATCAATGGATTGTATGGCCTTGAAGAAGTCCAATTGCATATGTACAATTTACCTCTGCATCATATTGGCATCATTATTCTTAATGATAAATCATGGGAAGGCCAATGAATCAGAATATCCAAAACTTGGTCATATGGTGTACATTAGAATCCATATTTCTAGAATCCATATAGTGTCCTCTTTAGAATCCTAATAATCTTCTTGTTTTTATATTTTTGTAGGACATTACCTCATGGATAAAAATTCAATAAGGTTTTTAGGATGAATCCATATTTAAGTGCAAATTATAGTAACTTCATCCTTACAATGTTAGGGCACTATCTATAACCATTGTCAGATACATTCCAAATCTATTGATTTTATCCTCTAATAATGAATAATAGCCTCTTGATTGATAGAATTGACCAAGGTGGCCTTAATTGATTTGGTAGAATAGTCCTTAGTTATTAAGATCCAACCATGACTTACACTAGATAATGGGTTGGTCTTCCCAAATAATGTCCAAACCCCACCATTGAAAATATTCTATCACTAATGTTTTTTTGAAAGGTACGACATAGTTGTTTTCCTTTCGTGGAATGTGAACATGTAACATGATTTACATTCTTTTACCATTTAAAATTATCGATAAATAGGTCTGAGGTATAGACCAATTGGTTCATCCAAACCCCATAAGGGGGATGAAGGTCCAAGGTTCAAATCTTGGGCCTCGTTGGACTGAACGCTTGTCCCTTTCCTAGTGCTTTCAATGGTGTAAAATATTTAAAATGATTGTGGCATGGCAATTATAGGGCGGAGTGCACGAATATTTGTGTGGCGACTTCCAAGGCGGACAACGCATAATACTATGGCGGCCAGAAAAGGTGGAAAGCCTGCCCGGATTCGTGGTGGCTACCGATTGCACCATGAAAAAAAAAATTATCAATAAATACAGTAGGCCAATAATATCATACTCTCAATATCTTGTGAGTGGTTGTTTGGGCTAAATAAATACCACTTTTGTCATGTTATTTTTTAGTGAGATTTTAACCCTTCCTTCTTCAACACACTTCAAGAGTACCCTATCATATTTGTTTTAGAATAATACATCATCAATCCAATTGTAGTTCATAACATTTCATCTAAATCTCTCTCTCTCTCTCTCTCTCTCTCTCTCTCTCTCTCTCTCTATTTGTTTATCAAATTCCTCAACACCTTCCTAGTAAGCATATAGCTCCTTATGTCAGCCATCCAACCATTATGCCCTTTTGAATGACTTCTTTTACCAAAGTTACCTATTTATTTTGGTGAGACATAACCAAGTTCTCATAGAGAGATATTAGGTCCTCCTCTTATTTTTTTTCTTTGCTTGATTTCTATGTTGAACTACAATATTTTAGCAATAAAAATAGTTTTTTTGACCTATTTTCTCATGTGAAACTATTGATTTCACATTTGAGTGAGTTACAAATATTATTTACTTTGAGATAGATAATACTTAAATTTCCTAAAAAAATTCATCATGGAAAACACCTATTTCTCAATGAAGGTATATCATTCCTCGTATTTATAGAGTGTTTCTCTCATAGATGATATCGAGTGTTCTTTCTCCTTATCGTTATTTTGGGTCAATACAATTTTCACACTTTCATTAGTGTCAAACATAGGTAACCTAAAATATTTTACAAAATTGAGATTGATAAGAACAAGTGGCTTGGTGATTACCTCTTTGATCCCTTGGAAGACTTTCTTACCTTTTTTATCTATGTAAAGGTGGCATCTTTCTTTAGCATTTTTGTTATAAGCCTAACCATCTATGCAAAATTGGTGATAAACTAGACCTACTCTAAGAAAGTTTTTATGCCTTTGATTAGGGATTCTAATGGAAATTCTTGAATTGCCTTGTCTTGATCTAGGTTAATAGTGTAGACACCTAAAATGCATCATGTCGAGGCGACTACTCATACGGGACATGCTAGAAGATAATATGGAAGACCTTGGACAAATACCAAGGTATAGCAGTGGTTCTAACCACTCATTTAGGAATTTTGGCCCAACCAATATTGGCCACGGTTGAGACCCACAATAAATAGAGCTGACCACGCCTCAGAGCTTTGGCTAGCAGTCAAAATTAGTTGGACCTTGTTCGACCCAAAATTGGTTGCAATGACCAATTGGTTGCAGATCAAAGTGGTTTGGGGGAAAAAATATCTAGAAGCTTCCCTCCAACTGCTCCAACTATCCATTCTTGATCTTGGCTTCCTCAAGAAGCTAAGACATAGCCCTCCTAAATGCTATAAGAACCCCATCAAAAATGGTAAATAGGAGAGATAGGAGAATTTGAACAACGAAGCCCTATTGAATTCATTACTCACATACTTGCATTGAGAGAGGTCTTTTTGCTAGCATTGAGAGATTGAAATGGAAATTGAAGCCATGGAGGTCCTAGGAGGCTAGAAGAATCAAGAAATAAGATTACAAGAAATTCATCTACAATCGAAGCAATTCAACCACCAAATATGTCAGAGGACACAGAGGTGACCCTTGAACCATCAATTCATCAAGTAAATCAGAGATCTAGGCTACATTTGGAGGGCAAGTGCATTTTTGGCTCTGTCACGACTAATAATGACCATTGCACAACAGACCCACGGTCAGGTTCAATTTCCATATTTCCTTGGTCTTTAGCTGTAGGTTTTATTTCATTTGCATTAGATTAGACAAATTAGGTGTATAATTGCATTATTAGAGATATTTGTTCGATAGAATTAAGATTTTAGGCATCTTTCTTCTCATTTGGCATTTGTAGTAAGTAGGATAAAAATGCTTACATTTCATGTTTTCATGCTTTTGATTTCATAATTAGGGCATTAGATAGATTAATTGATGTTTCCTTTACATTATTGATGGTAGAGTTATCATGTTTAATGTAGTTTACCATATTTCTTGTACTTTCTTGATTTTAAGCTTTCGTGGCATCTTTTTGTACAATTTCCTTTAAAAGCCTAATCAAGAGAGGCCTCCTTTATTACTAATATGCTTCTTGCTTTTTAGTGTATGCAAGACTAATAGGGTTTTGACATGCAAGGCAAAAAATACCTCTAATCATGGAGCAGAAGGTCATTGACACCTTGGAGCAGTTCGTGTCATCCTGAAAGGCATTTGGAATGCACCTACTCTCGAGAGGGGATTATCACCATTGTAATTATTGTATCAAATGGGTATCCCTAAGAGGTATGGATTTGTAATGTGACATGAGCTGGAATTAATAAAATATTTATTTCATTTGCGTTCTTTCTTCTTGTCAATTTATGTATGTCCATTTGAGTGAGTTTTAGCAATTTCAACGCTAGGTGCAAGCCTTTTTGTATGTTACATAGGGTTATGCGTAAGGGGTCAGCCCCAACATGTATTTATAAAACTTTGGCAAATCAATTTTGAAATCCAGGCGAATAGTGTCTAAACACATGTAGAAGGTTCACTATTATTAGGGGTAATGTTGGAAATTTAAACTTAAAATGGTCAAATTATTATAAAATTGGGGCGAATCGACCCCCAAAAACATTTGCACCCAAAAATTTTTGGCTAATGGGCCCTGGTCAAGGGTCCCAAATATTAGCCAATTCCAAAATTTGAAAATCCTAATTTTAGCCAATTTGGTGATAAATAGCCGCTATGCATAACCCTGATGTTACAAAAGGTGATCACGACGGGAAATATGAATTTTATGCCACACAATACTGATTCACTATATTTTGTGATGATAGGTCTTAACCACAACTGATAACCATGGTTAATAGTTGTAACCATGGCTGACACCCACAAGAAACAGTTGCAGCCGTGCCACAGAGCTTCGGTCAGCAGAAAATAGACTGTACAATAGGCAGCCAGATCATCATCGAACTCGGATCTAAGGTAATCTTTATTTTCCTGTATTTTTCCTGTTCTATCTATGTATGATTTTCCAAAATGCATAAAATGGTAGAATAATTAGGAAACATAGAAAAAGGTAAAAGAAAAGGATGAATCCCTAGGACCATTTTTAGTTTTTCCTACTAGTCACTGCTAGGAACAACGAACCTCTTAATGTAGTCCACCCTAGTCTCCAGTGGTCTAGGACATTTTATGTTGAGTTTGCATGCATGAGGTCCAATTAGTGGCCATCCCCTCATAGATAGTTGTATTCTCTAAAATTCATTTAGCATAGTTGTGCAATTTGAAAAGTGAAACATTCTTTTGAAAGCATGTAGAATTAGTTGAGTGTTGTTTTATGCATTTTTATTTCATGTAAATTAAAAAGAACCACACACACTACGAGATATTGTAAATGCTAGTGAATTGAAAATCATATCCAACCACTAGTAGGATTTAATAATGGTGGCAATAATTTCCATTCGTTGGACCAACTCCCTCGAAAATTTTGTAGTAGACCAATACCGGATCCAAGAACCATCATAACCCATGGAAATTTTACATGTATTTCTCTTCAAAGAGGTATATCGCTGACTACCAACGAACTGGATGATGACCGAGAGGACCTGTGCTCCCTAACCATGCGTGGACTTCATTACCACATATTATAGATGGGATAACGTGATTTGGAGTTCACAGTAAGTTTTTCAAACTACGAATATACAGGTGAAAACCCTTAAACAATTGAGTATATCATCAATATTTTGAAAATATGATGAGAGTTACTTACTGATACAACAAAATTTCAAAACACATCAAACAATGTAGGGTTCACAAATAAAATTTAAAAGAAGATAATCATCATTGTTTACTTTGCTTGCCTTAAAATTTACATAAAAGATAATATAATGGTGCTAACACAGAGAGGGCGATTTAGATATAGACCCACGATCAAAGTTGAACCTCCACCTACTGCACAACATAATGTAGAAGGACCTCAACCATAGAATCCTCCTAAAAATCATTTATCGAGTATTAGAGGGGATAATTTTATGTGCGGGGATCCTATTGAGAACACCCCAGTTAGAGGAAGTGCTAGACACTCCTTGAGACATAAATTAGAGCATGGGAATTCCTAGCATGGGGGTCCCAAACATGGTAGCATTTACTGGGATCAACTAAAGAATATGTCATAGATAGATCCATATTGGTACCCCTTTGACATGTATCTAAGGGAGTTTCAAGACCACCATCTGAGTATAGACAGACTCGAGATCCTCCCATTTAGGGATAAGTAGATAGGACCGCTTATGAGCGTAGGCCCATGCAGACTCCCTACAAGAGTGAACCTTGTAAGTTAACCATAGATATGTCTAAAGTGGGAGCTAGAGGCACACCACCTCATGAGCCATGGTGTAGTAGTCAGTTAGATGGTCTATACAGAGTCATAGGATAGCTAGGTTATAAGCCTTCACCTGTGTCCTCTCGATCTGTGATTGAGTGTAGCAAAAGCACCATTAGGACCATCAAAGAACCTGTAGAATGCTCCAAGAATTCTCATGATATGCATGCTCCTGCATCCCATGTAGACATAGAGTATAGGATATATCTTTATGTGAATGCTATCTTTACAGACAAGGGTAAGAGAATGGTAAATCAGTCCATTGGGAGCCACATAAAGCTACTCAAACAGAGCACACACACCAGATGCCTCACACAATTGATCACATAGATAGATCTCATTGACCGATGTTAGATCAGAGATGTTAGATCCTCCAATACCAATTGGATGGTGTTTGTGCAGAGCCGAAATGCCTAAAAAATGAGGACACTCAAAGGCAAAGGTTCATAAGATAATGCTTATATGAATAATGCATGCATGAGTAATGCATCCTTGATCAGAAGAAGCATGCTGAGAGAGAGGACTGATTGGCCAGTGCCAGTTTACCTCCTCGTAGTGAGACTAGGGAGTGCATAGATAGACAAGTGGCTTTGTTGCTCGAGTTGCACCCTGAGTATATAGATACACATACTCATCATACGATCCAATACAAATATTGGCATCCAACATCTGAACATCATGGGCATAGACAGTATGAAGAAGAAGTGGGAGAGGAACTAGATCAAGAATATCCTAAAATATCCCAATTAGAGGATGATGACGAGCCTAGTCCTCCACCTCGATAGAAGAAGAATCTACCTTCGAAGGTTCCTCCAAGGCAATCTAGAGAAGAGGAGATCTTATCTTTGCAGGCCTATAAGGCCTTGGCAGAAAAGGTTAAAGCTATAGAGAAGCTGATGCAGGAGCATCCGAGGGCAGCAGAGTAATCCTGCACTAACCAATAGGGAAAGAAGCCAAGGCAGAGGGAGGGTCGTGAAATCGCGACAGGTCACGATTTAGCGACATGTCGCGAAATCACGACCAAATCAAGAAGCAGGGCTACGGCGGGTGAAGGGTCACGAAATCGCAATCGAAACCAGCGACGGAGGCAAAGGTGGACGGAGGGTCGTGAAATCGTGACATGTCACGATTTCGTGACCGAAACCAGCAATGGAGGCGAAGGCGGACGGAGGGTCACAAAATCATGACATGTCGCGATTTCACGACCGAAACCAGCATGGAGGCGAAGGTGGACGGAGGGTCGCGAAATCATGACATGTCACGAAATCATGACCACAACAGAGGCAGGGGCTTCAGCAGTACAGAGGGTCGTGAAATCATGACCACAATGGAGGCAGGGGCTTCAACAGTACAGAGGTCACGAAATCGTGACATGTCGCGAAATTACGACCGCAGCTTAAGAACGAAGGCACAGCAGAAAGACGTCGCGATATCGCGACATGTCGCGATATCACGACCAAAGCAGAGGAAAGGGGGACTCGATGGAAATATGTTGCGATATCGCGACATGTCACGATATCGCGAGCAAAGCAAAGGAAAGGGGGACTCGATGGAAATACATCGTGATATCGCGACATGTCGCGATATCGCGATCGGTAGCATTTTCACGACGAAAGAAGAGTCGAAGACCAAGAGGCGAAAAGTGACACGTGGCGAACACCTGGGCAATGAAGCGACACGGGGAGGCAAACGAAAGGTTCGGGAAGAGGAAACGAAGGGCCGCCAGCTGGAAATAGAGCGTCACCCAAGAACCTTTAAAAAGGGAAACAAAGGCATGCACAAAGGATGGAGGAAAAAGATTGCTAAAATCAAGAAGATAATCCGGTGGTATTTTCCAGCTTGGAAAAGGCAAAAAAGACGCCATTCTTTTGGAACTTAGAAATAAATAGCCGTGACTGTAATTTTTGGCTGTGATTGTAATTTTCGGCCGTGACTGTAATTTTTTTTCTTGTCGCATGCGAAGGAAATAAAACTATCAATTTTTTTTTTGTGAACATGGTGTTGTGACTGTCATATTTATTTGTAGGAAAATAAATAAACCGTTTTCTTTGTCTCTGTGAATTTGGCTCTCGATCAAGTGGTATCAGAGTGAGTGATTCTGAGTGTGCAAACAGAACGCCGAACGTGAGGCAGTTTGCACCAGGATCTGTGGAAGGATTCTGAGAAGAGAGAACGGGAGTGCCTGAGTAGTGTAATAGAGAAAGGATGCCTCCAAAAAGAAATCATGGTCATGGGAGAAATGTGGTGCAGGATGAAGATTTTAGAGCGTTGCAAAGACAAGTGCAAGCCCTGCAAGAAGAATTGTGAAAAAGGACCGAACCTAAGGGAGAAGAACCGAGCGACGATGAAGCCTAGGAAACTGAGGGTCCGTCAGATGATGAAGATGCATTGGATCCTTCTGAAGCTAGACTATTGAAAGCTCTATCTCAGGCCAGGAAGAGACCAAAGTTTGATGTCTCTACATATTCTGGGCACCTCAACCCAGAAGAGTTGATTGATTGGATCAACGATATGGAAGAATACTTTGAGTATGAGGAGGTGGCGAATCCAGACTGGATAAAATTTACAAAAACAAGATTAAAAGGCCATGCTAGTTTATGGTGGAAAGGAATACAACTCGAAAGAAATAAAAATGGAAAGGAGAAAATAACCAGATGAGACCGAATGGTGGAGAAGCTGAAGATAAAATTTATTCCCGTGGATTACGAGTTGGACTTGTTGAGGAGAATGCAGAGTCTGAGGCAAGCAGACAAGTCTGTCCAAGAATACATAGAATAATTCTACAAGATCTCCATAAGAACTGGCCATTCGGGGGCTAATAAGGAGAAGGTAGCTAGATACATCAATGGGTTGAGAATGAACATTCAGGAGGAGCTCAACTTGATCAGAATAGCCACCATAGAAGATGCATACCAGTTGGCCTTGAAGGTAGAAGAGAAACTAAACAGAAGATTCGAAGGCAACCAGAGAGGAAGGGATCATGGTGGAAGAACCGGTGGAGGAAATTACCGAGACCAGAAGAAGACTGGTGAAACAAGCAAACCCCAGGAATAGAAAAAGGAGAATACCTACCGCCCGCGTGATCAGAACAATGACTACCAAAGAGGAAGAGGTAGACCTAGACGTGGGTATGGAAGAGGTTTATTCCATGGAACCTATTTCCAGTGTGGAGAAGGACACCGGTCATACGAATGTCCTCAACACCAAGAAAGGACGGACAGGAGACCTGAGGGTCATGCCAGAGCTGCTGTGGCAGATGAAGGTGCAGAGTCAGAACACTCAGAAGATGCAGAAGGAGGAGAAGTGTTGATGATGAAAAGAACACTGTTGAATGAGGAAAAAGAACCAGAACAAAGGAAGAGCCTATTTCGCACAAGGTGCAAATGTGCAGGGAAGGTCTGCAATGTTATCATTGATAATGGTAGCACAGACAACTTAGTTTCAGAAGATATGGTTACTAAGTTGAAGTTGGAGAAGAGGAAGCACCCGCATCCATATCGAATTTCATAGTTGCAGAAAGACCACAGAGCACTTGTTAGTGAACAGTGCTTGGTCAAATTTCACATTGGGAATTATCAAGATGAGGTCCTATGTGATGTATTGCCAATGGATGCTTGCCATTTGTTGTTGGGAAGACCATGGCAATTTGACAGACGTGCAGTGCACGATGGGCATGCAAATACGTACTCTCTAACGAAGGATGGAGTACGTCACAAATTGAAGCCACTGAAGGAAGTGGATGAGAAAGTGTGTAGTAGTGCCAAAATCTGCCTGGTGGAAGGAAGACAGTTTTTGGAAGGTTTGAAGAGGGATTCAATGTGTTATGCATTAATCCCTACTGTTAAGAAAGAACAATACATAGATGTTCCAGCCGAGGCCGAACACCTGTTAGAAGAATTTCCAGACATCATATCAGACAATGTGCCTGAGGGTTTACCATCGATGAGAAATATCAGTCACCATATTGATTTGGTACCCGGACCTAGTTTACCCAACAAGGCAGCCCACAAAATGACTCATGTAGAAAGTGAGGAGCTGAGCAGGCAAGTCCATGAGTTGTTGAAAAAGGGACTGATTCGAGAAAGCCTGAGTCCATGTGCGGTACCTGTAGTACTAGCACCAAAGAAGGATGGGGAGTGGAGGATGTGCACGGACTCCGAGCTATAAACAAGATCACCATCAAATACAAATTTCCATTACCAAGTATGGATGATATTATGGACTGTTTGAGTGGAGCCAAGTACTTCACCAAGATTGACCTGAAGAGTGGCTACCATCATATTCGGATCAGAGGAGGGGATGAGTGGAAAACTGCTTTAAAAACCAGAGAAGGTTTATATGAGTGGTTGGTCATGCCATTTGGGCTAACCAATGCACCAAGCACTTTCATGCGGTTGATGAATGAAGTGCTGAAGGAGTTCTTGGGCAAGTTTGTTATTGTCTATTTGGATGACATTTTGATATTCAACAGAACCCTGAAAGAGCACATGATGCACATCAGGAGGGTTTTTGAGAAGCTGAGGGAAGAACAGTTGTTAATCAACTTGAAGAAGTGCAATTTTGTGAAGAAGGAGTTGGTATACTTGGGATTTGTCATCTCAGTTGAAGGTCTGAAGATGGACCCATAAAAGGTGAGGGCTATCATTGAATGGCCTACTCCAAGAAGCACTTTTGAAGTGAGATCATTTCATGGTTTAGCCAGTTTTTACAAGAAATTCATCAAAAATTTTAGCAGTATTTGTGCACCCCTTATAGGGGCAATGAGAGGGGATAGAAAAGACTTTAAGTGGACCTTGGGATCTGACAAAATCTTTGATATGTTGAAGAAGAAGGTCACTGAGCAACCTATTTTAGCACTTCCAAACTTTAAAAAGGTATTTCAGGTAGACTATGATGCCAGTGGTAGTGCCATTGGAGTTGTGCTGAGTCAAGAGGGTAAGCCTGTTGCTTACTTCAGTGAGAAACTCAATGATGCCAAGAAAAAGTATTCAGTGTATGATCAAGAATTTTGTGCCATAGTTCAGTCCTTGAAGAAGTGGAGACATTATTTGCTACCAAAAGAGTTTGTGTTATATACTGATCATCAGGCCTTACAGTATATAAACAGCCAAGGAAAACTGAACCAGAGGCACTTGAAGTGGGTTGAGTTTCTCCAAAGTTATACCTTTGTGTTAAAGCACAAAAGCGGAAAATCAAACAGAGTTGCAGATGCCTTAAGTAGAAGGTAGAATTTGCTGATTGAAATGACAGTGGAAGTGGTAGGATTCGAAGAACTGAAGGGCCTGTACCCGAAAGATCCTGATTTTGCAGAAGCCTGGAAGGCTTGCTCGGCACCTGTTACTGTGGACAGGACAAAATGGTTGGATTTTCTAATCCAAGATGGAATGTTGTTCAAAGGAAGTAGATTATGCATTCCAAGGAGTTCCATGCGGGAAAACTTAGTCAAAGAGAAACACAGCGGAGGACTTGGTCGGACATTTTGGCCGGGATAAGACCATTGCCCTTGTAAGTGAGAACTATTATTGGCCACAACTATAGCAGGATGTGAAAAAGTTTGTGCAAAGTTGCAGAATATGCCAGATGGCAAAAGGAGTGAGGCAGAACATAGGATTATATCAGCCGTTACCTGTACTTGAGAGGCCATGGGAGGACATTAGCATGGATTTCATTCTTGGGTTGTCGAGAACACAGAGGGGAAATGACTCCGTATTTGTGGTGGTTGACAGATTCTCCAAGATGGCACATTTTATTCCCTGCCAGAAAATAAGTGACGCGGTTCACATTGCAGGGTTATTCTTCAAGGAAGTGGTACGACTTCACGGTCTACCAAAAAGCATAGTTTCTGATAGAGATACAAAGTTTGTTGGATATTTTTGGAGAACATTGTGGAAGAAGTTGAAGACAGACCTGAAGTTCAGTTCGGCATACCACCCATAGACTGATGGACAGACAGAGGTGGTAAATAGAAGTCTGGATAATTTATTAAGATGCTTGATAGCAGATAAACCCAAGGGATGGGATTTGGTTTTACCGCAGGCAGAATTTGCATACAACAATTCTGTCAACAAGAATACAAACAAATCTCCATTCCAATTCATATATGGAAGTAGCCCAAGAAATGTTTCTGAGTTGAGGAAATTAGATAAAGGAGAAAAGTGCAGTGCTGAGGTCGAGGAATTTGTGAAACGGATGAAAGGCCTGCATGAAGAAGTAAACGAACAAATTACAAAAATGAACACTCAGTACAAGACAAGAGCAGACCAAAAGAGGTGGTTCAAAGAGTTCAAAGTGGGAGATGAGGTCATGTTCCATCTTAGGAAAGAAAGGTTTCTAGCCAAAACTTATAACAAATTGAAGATGAAGAAATTTGGGCCATGCAGAATACTGGAAAAACGGGAGTCAGGTAATGCATATAAAGTGGAGTTGCCAAGTGGGCTTGACATTTCACCTATGTTTAACATATCAGATTTGGTGAAATACCATGAAGGGGATAGTAGTGAGGCACCATGTGCAGAGTTGTGGAGTATCCCAGCATCTACTCCAACCACAGATGAGATAGAGGAAATACTGGACATAAGAGAAGGTAGAAGTGCCAGAAATAGACAGTATTTGGAATATTTGGTCAAGTGGAAGGATAGACCGGTAGAAGATGCAACTTGGTTGTCCAAAACGGAGGTTGACCGCCTGGGTCTCCCTCCAACAGTTCAGAAGTGAGGATCACTTCTCAATCTACCCTGGGTGTCTGATGTAGGAGCATCCGAGGGCAGCAGAGCAATCCTGCACCAACCAACAGGGAAAGAAGCCAAGGCAGAGGGAGGGTCGCGAAATCGTGACAGGTCACGATTTCGTGACATGTCACGAAATCGCGACCAAATCAGGAAGCAGGGCTATGGCGGGCGAAGGGTCACGAAATCGTGACCGAAACCAACGGCAGAGGCAAAGGCGGATGGAGGGTCACAAAATCGTGACATGTCATGATTTCACGATCGAAACCAGCAGTGGAGGTGAAGGCGGACGGAGGGTCGCAAAATCACGACATGTCATGATTTCACGATCGAAACCAGCGTGGAGGCGAAGGTGAATGGAGGGTCGCAAAATTGTGACCGCAACAAAGGTAGGGGCTTTGGTAGTACGAAGGGTCATGAAATCATGATCGCAACGGAGGCAGGGGCTTCGACAGTACAGAGGTCGCGAAATCACGACCGCAACTTAAGAATGAAGGTGCAGTAGAAAGATGTCGCGATATCGCGACATGTCGTGATCTCGCGACCAAAGCATAGGAAAGGGGGACTCGATGGAAATATGTCGTGATATCGCGACATGTCGCGATATCGCGACCAAAGCAGAGGAAAGGGGGACTCGATGGAAATACGTTGCGATATCGCGACATGTTGCAATATCGTGACCGATAGCATTTTTGCGACGAAAGAAGAGCCGAAGACCAAGAGGCGAAAAGTGACACGTGGCGAACACCTGGGCAACGAAGCGACACGGGGAGGCAAACGAAAGATTTGGGAAGATGAAACGAAGGGCCGCTAGCTGGAAATGGAGTGTCACCCAAGAACCTTTAAAAAGGGAAACAAAGGCATGCACAAAGGATGGAGGAAAAAGATTGCTAAAATCAAGAAGATAATCCGGTGGTATTTTTCCAGCTTGGAAAAGGCAAAAAAGACGCCATTCTTTTGGAACTTAGAAATAAATAGCCATGACTGTAATTTTCGGCTGTGATTGTAATTTTCGATCGTGACTGTAATTTTTTTCTTGTCGCATGTGAAGGAAATAAAACTATCAATTTTTTTTTGTGAACATGGTGTTGTGACTGTCATATTTATTCGCAGGCGAATAAATAAACTGTTTTCTTTGTCTCTGTGAATTTGGCTCTTTATCAGAAGCAAAGAATGACTTATCAAAAGCCTACCTTGAATAAGATTCATAATGAAACTTTATGACCATTAGTGCCTATTCTAGCCTATCCTTAGCATTTTAAGATGCCTAGGCTGGAAAAATTTCAAGGAGAGGAGGACACTCAGAAGCATGTGATGAGTTTTCTAGACATGCACTTTTAGATTGAAAGTAATGATACCTTTATCTTATGCACCTTCATTACAAACCTCTCAAGCCCAACCTAGGAGTGGTTTAATCAAATCAAAAGGCACAACATCACTAGTTTTGAGCAACTGATTGATGCATTTCTTGAACGCTTATCCTTCGACATCAATAAAAAGGTGAACCTATCCAACCTGGTTGCTTTAATGCAACATGATGACAATCCAGTTATGGATTATGGAAAATTATGGAGGAAGATGATGGCAAAGATAACATTCTCCATCCTATCCTTGGAGTTAACCCGAATGTTTATGAAAAGCTATGCCAAACACATTTTGTTATTGTTGCAGTTGTAAAAATATTAGACATTCAAAGAGGCTTTGGCGCAAGCCAAGGTAATAAAGGATATCAAGTTATAAAAGGGTAACTTGAAGCTCATAATTAAGAAGGAATGGAACAAGAAGAGCACTAAGAAACAATAGGCCAAGCCGACCCACATTAATCAGGTGGTTTTTAACCTTCAAAAAGGGGATAAGGGGCAACAACAATGAAATTATCAAGCCCAACCTCATCCTATGCAATATGAGAAGTGCAATAACAATCAAAGGGGTAAGGACAAAGAAATATGTCCTCATTGCATATTCATTCAATTATTGAAGTCGTTGGCATAAATTTTCCATCAGTTATGTGAGGCGAAGGCCATAAAATTACCCAAGGTCAAATTATTGGACCCTAATCAACCCAAGCCTAAGGGATACAAGGATGATCAATATTTGCATATTTCATAGAATGAAAGGCCATGAAATAGAGGTATGTTGGTCTTTCAAACATTTAGTGTAAAATATTATCGAAAGAGGTACGCTTCTTGTCGACAATCCACAAGTACCAAACAATAAGAATATGGGGATTTACAAAAATCCTCTACCCAACCATGAGGTACCAAGGAATAATGTTGGCCAAGTCAATCAAGTATGCGTCGAACCACCAAACCATGGGTTCGTCATAATGGTAAAAATTATCACAAGACATGCGAGGTATGAAAGACCAAATCAACTTCTAGCTCTTATTATAGTCCAAGTTGCACCTCCTCTAAGGCCAGCCTAAAATATACTAGGCCCACCAACTAGACCAATGGTGACAATTAGGAGTAGGTTAGTTCAAAACCTACAGATGACTCCAAAAAAGTTGTCAATGAGTTGATTCAACAATCTCCCAAGTATAGGAAGACACTTATGGACATCTTAAGGTCCATAGAAGTGCAATCCCAAGATCCTGAAGTGTTCACACATTTTGTGGGACACATGCAACAGTGTCAGGAACCGGTCATACAATTTTATGATCATGAAATTAAAACGGTTTCCACTGTCACAACGGACCCACCGCTCTGCTTCACATCATCGTGTGTGTAAATAACATACCTTTCAAGCAGGTTTTGATTGATATGGGATCATCAATCAATATTATCATGACTAAGGTAATAACATACCTGAAGTTGCGAAAGACACATATCATACCTTCCACATTCACGTTGAGAGATTTTAATGATGCATTATGCTCAACACTATAGTCTTACCTATTCAAGTGGGGTTGAAAACCATCTTGGTGATGTGTCATGTGATTGAAGGTGCTATGCAGTACAATATAATTCTAGGGAGACCCTGGATAAGATAAATGCATTGTGTCCCTTCCATTCTCCATCAATATATCAAATACGTTCATGAGGGACAGGTTCACATTATGCTTTCAGACGAACCATTCAAATACGTGAACCTAATAGATTTGTTGGGGGAATTCATGCTCCCCTCAATGCACTTGGACATATGGTTGACATCGTCGATCAAAGAGCTAGGAGGAAAAATCAAAGTGTGTGCCAAACCTAAAACGTCTGCATCTCAATGATCGAAGCACATGGCATTTGCTTCTACCATACCGTCTGCATCCATGATACATTGGGATGATAGGAAGATAAAAGACAAGATGGGCAATAAAGAGATAAAGCAAGCACCCAAGCCAATTTTCATTGAGGTCCCTAATCCCATGGAAGTAGAGGAATATCAATGAGAAGTCGAAGAGGCACCTTAGCCTTCTTCGCATGCATCTTTAGCAGGGTCATCTGCACCGTAGGTGACCATTCATTTGATTAATCCCATATTAGGGAAATCTAATGTTCACACCAATAATTGAGACTGCATAGGATATGGGCCAACCATAAGCCCATCACCTTCTCATAGGGACAGTGGTAAAATTGGGGGTGCCGCCTAACCAAACCAATTTCATCTATGGAGGGCTCGACCAGCTTGCATATCGCACTCCCATGGATGAGGATGATGATGAACCATTCATTGTGAATGTTCATTATCTCTCTAACCCAGAGTACACCATATAATATTTTGAGCGTTACCATTGGTATGGTTAAGATCTCATATTATTCGAGCAAGGGCGTAGGAGGCCATACGAACTGCAGTATCAATTTTTGACTAATAGGTTCGGGTTAGGGTACTATATTAGAGGACAAGATGAACTCCTCGTGATATCTTTAGACTACCTAAACCTCAGTCTGGGGGGTGAAGTTGACTTTGATCCTTATCACCCTAATCCCTCTATTTTTCAAAGGGATAACCAACTAGTATCTTATGTCACTATAGAACCACTCGAAGGATATTACGAGAACATCTTTGTGGAGATCGGTATAGAGCACATTCTAAGATATGACTTGGACAATCAAAGTCATGATGCTATCGATGATATAGGTATGCATATGTAGAATCTAGATATAGCAAGAGACACTGAATTAGAAGTTATTTCTGACGACATGCATGTAGTATCCATTGTTGAAAGTGATGGACTAGACTATGATTATGGAACAGATGACACTGATCTATCCTCAAACAAAAAATAATATGAGGATGAAACTGAGTTGGTATACTTAGGCCCCATAAACTTACGTTATTTTTTACCCATGGAACAAATGGGTGAGATCGAAGAGTGCTTCATAGTTGAGAGAGACTATGAGGATGAAATGAAGTAGGCCTACCTTGGGCCTCATCTTACTGATCGCCCAATTCCAGTGGGTAGGGGCGAAAGATTTATATATGACAAAAATTATGAGGATGAAACAGAGAAGGCCTATATTGGAACTCATGAAGGCCTATATTGGACCTCATTATTTGCATCATTTACAAGTGCCAATCAACATCGATGATATGCTTCGTGAGAGGTATCGTGATAATTTTTTAGGAGGGGACCACTTAGCTTGGATATTATTTATCATATAGTCTTCCCTGATCCGCTGATTTACATGGATCTCCTTGAGCCCAATGATCCCATCTGATAGTCTATTCATGGATCGAATCTAGATATCACGATACCCCTATAACCACATCTTGGGGATGGAAGTTATATTAATGTCAAACCACATGCACATGGTCCTGGAGACATGATCTATTCCATCAATATGATCTCCATTAATTTGACCACTCCACTTTGCAATCCAGTCAATCCTTCCAAGCCATTGTGTCTTAATGTAGATGCTATTGATTGGGACCGCACTGATTCACCCCTAGAGCCTAAAGATTTCTTCCCTAATGAAGAAATGTTGCAACCTTTCCATTTTGTGCTAGGATGTGCACATGATATCTATCATGTTGAGGACACTTCCAATGAGGAACCCATAAACCCAGCAGATGACATCCACTTGATCCTTACGCCTCACCAGCTTGAGGAGGAATCCCATATGCCAGTAGAGGAAACCTTTGAAGTGGATATCAATAATGATCCCACTAATGAGAGAGTTTGACTCTTGATGAGCGTGCCAACCTCATCTCTTTACTAAAAGAGAGATCTAATCTCTTTGCTTGGACTTATAAGGACATGCCGAGTCTAGATCCAAAATTGGTTACTCATAACCTTTCACTAGATATATCGAAAAATCCAGTCAAGTAGAAACTCAGGAAGATGCATCTAAAAGTAGCCTTAATGGTTAAAAATGAATTACAAAAGCTATTGGATGTAGATTTTGTCATTTCCATCGACTATCTGAAATGAGTATCAAACATGGTGCCTGTAGGAAATGATGGAAGGATCCGTATTTGTACAAATTTTAGAGACCTTAATAGGGTAACACCAAAGGATTAATTTCCATTGCCAAACATAGATGCTCTTGTAGATGAAATTGCAGGTCATGAGATGCTCTCTCTAATATATGGTTTTTTTGGTTACAACCAAATTCGACTTAAGCTTGAAGACCAACATAAAATCATGTTAATAATGCCATGGGGGACATTTTGTTACAAGGTTATGTCATTCAGTATTAAGAATATTGGTGCTACATATTAGCGGGCTATGACATATATCTTTCATGATTACATGCATAAGATATTAAAATATTATATCGATGACTTAATGGTAAAGTGATTACTACATTCAGAGCATGTAGAGGTCTTGAGAAAGGTCTTCGATCACCTGATAGAGCATAATGTTAGGTTAAATCCTAAGAAGTGAATATTTTGCGTAACTTCAGGAAAGCTCTTAGGATTCATCGTTTCAAAACAAGCATTGAAGTTGACCCAACAAAGGTCAAGGCTAAGGCTATTTTAGAAATATGTTCTCCCATGAATATCAAGTAATTAAGAAGCCTACAGGGCAAAGTAGCATCCATAAAGTGATTTATCACACAATTATCAAATAAATACCGACCCATGAATCGATTGCTACACAATGGGGTCCCATTCAATTGTGATGAGGACTATCAAGCAGTATTTGTTGAGATTAAGAAATACCTGGTTACGTCACCAGTGCTAGATCCACCAAGAATAGATGTATCATTTTTACTATATATATCAACAATTAATTTTGCATTAGGGACTATGTTAACCCAAAAGAATGTGCAAGACAAATATTAAGCCATATATTATATTAGCCGAACCTTGGTGAGTTACGAGGTAGGATATACCTACATGGAAAAGTTGTGTTTAGCAGTAGTGTTTGCTACAAAGAAATTGTGACACTATATGTTAATTCACACAACGTATGTCATATCAAAATAAAATCCTTTCTAGTATATGATGAGCAAGACATATCATAACACACGTACTGCAAAGTGGATCATGCTACTAAAAATTTGATTTAGAATTCATTAGCCAAAAGTCCATCAAGGGACAAGTCATAGCTGATCAACTAGCTGAGGCGCCTCTCAAAATAGTAGGTCCCTCACCATAGAGCTTCCTAATAATGCAGTCTTTGCCTTATCAGAAGCACCCAAACCCAAATAACTGGATAACAAAGTCGATATGACCTTGTTCTTCGATGGTTCGAAGTATGAGCAAGGGGGTGGTGTAGGAATAGTGTTGATCATGCCACAAGGTGCTCCAATGCCCTTGTCATTCAAGTTAGACTTTCCTTGCACCAATAATAACACTTAATACGAAGAACTAATCTTGGGAATCCAAATAGTTGTCGCCATGAAGATCAAAAGGCTAAATATCTTTGGTGATTCCCTTCTCATTGTCAACCAAGTGAAGGGATTTTTTCAATATTGATGTCTTGTATTAAAAGCTTACAAGGATCTTGTTGACACTTATCTATCTTAGTTGTATTGGTATGACATCGAGGCAGTCCCTCTATCATCGAACAGATTCACAGACACCATGGCATATTTAGGATCCGTAATCCCTCAAAATCCCTCTACTGATTTTACCACCATCCATGTAAAAATGTTGTCACACTCTATTGTGCAACATGAAGCTTTGGATAACAAGGAGTCAATAAAAATGATTCATCTAGAACCAAACCATGAGTGGTTCTATAGAGCCAGCTAATTTCTCAAGAAGACATCTTAGGGGTCTTTGATCTCGTAGGTTCCTACAGGGAATGGTACTACATTCACTATAAGGTTGTTTCCTAGTCTACATTTACAAATATGGAACCATAGGGGGAACTAGTCATCTTGTCAGTTGAGGTTGAAGCTTATCATAATTGGACATCATAGATACATGACTTTCTTAAACTTGGTGTAATTCCTCATGGATTATTATGTGCCACAAAATGCACATTTAAACAAAAGTGATAAAGTATGTCTTGTTAGGAGATATTTTGTACCACAAAAGCTATAATGGAGTTCTCCTTCGTTGTCTTGAGCCCCAAGAATCAGGTTGGGCAATTTTTCAAGCTCACGATGGTACGTGCGATGGCCATTTTAGCGACATGCCTATTGTCAAGTGCATCCTTCACATGGGCTATTATTGACCCACTATGGAGAAGGATTGCAATGTGTATGTCAAAAATGCATTAAATGTCAGTATCATGCTAATCTTACGCACTTGCCATCATAGGCCTTACATCCCACTCAGACGGCTTGACCATTTGCTCAATGGGATTTGGATCTCATCAGGAAGATCTCTCCTCCGTCATCATGCCAACATACATTCATTATCATGGCTATTAAGTACTTTACTAAATGGGTGGAAGCAATCCCATTAAAAATGAATACTATAGTACGTATTGTGGATTTTATACTCACCAATATCATAAGTCATTTTGGGATACCATCCAAAATAATCTTGGATAATGAAATGTCATTCAACAACAAAATTGTGAGGGATTTAACGTCCAAGTATTAGGTCAAACACAATTTTGCAATACCATATTATTGTTGGATGTGTCTCATCCTTTGCCAAGGAAGTATTGTACGATAAGTGTGGAAGGGTAAGAGGAGCGGAGCTCCTCAAGGGGAGGACGAAACCCTCTCAAGGGGTCTAGGGGGGGCATAGCCCCCCTCAGCCACACCGTAGGCATTACTTTCGGCATCACCAAAAAAAAAACATCCCCCTTTTTCTATAGCAATTTGCGAAGTGGAGTGACTTTATGGATTCCCATGGTTGGTGGGTGGCTGGTGGGTGTGGGTGGTTTAGCCCATGGTGTTGTGCACTTTGTATTATAATACCACATAGTGGTTTAGGGTTGGAAGAGTTTCAGTTGTAGATCAAATAATATTTATTCTAGAAAGAGGTCTGATGAATCCAATTCCACAAAGGCACATAAATCCAATGATGAAGGAGGGGATGTATATCTATCATCTTGCTTCACATGTTCAAATAAAAATGTTTGGTTGATTGATACAAGTGCCTCTTTTCATATGACCCATCATAGGGGTTGGTTAAATGAATATGAAAGATATGATGGAGGGGAGGCACTATTGGGAGATGACTCACCACTTAGAATCATTGATCGTGAAAGGGTGAAAATATTATTGTAGGATGGTAGGGTTAAAACCCTTCCAGGTGTGATGCATATTCCTGGTCTTGCTACAAATTTAATTTTTGTAAGCAAAATGGTTGATGTAGTAGTATATGTTAGTTTTAGTAAAAATTCATACAAAATGGTTCATGTATCAATGGTGTTATCAAGAGGAGTTCAGATTGGAACTTTGTATAAGCTATTGGGAAGCACTATGAAAAATGAGTGCAATAGCTCAACTATTCCTGTGGCTAAACCAAATAAAAGCTCAACACTTTGGAATCAAAGAATGGGACATATTGGAGAAAAGGAATTGTGTACCATGCACACAAAAGTTATGGTTCATGGTATCCCTGATTGCTCAATGGTTTTTGATTTTTGTGAACACAGTATTTATGGAAAATAGAATCATGTGAGTTTCACATATGGTGCTTCTAGATCAATAGGGGTATTAGATCTGATTCATAGTGATATATTTGGTCCTGTTCCTATACCATCCCTTGGAAAATCATGATACTATGCTTCTTTTGTCGATGATTTTTCAAGATATGCATGGATTTATTTTCTCAAGAGTAAATATGAAGTGTTTGATAAGTCTAGAGAATTTAAAGTACTTGTTGAAAATCAATATGGGAAAAATATTAAGGTGTTGAGGTCCGATAATGGAGGAGAGTATTGTTCAAATAAATTTGAGGATTTCTATAGGCAATGTGGTATTGCAAGACAAAAGACTACTCCATATACACCCCAACAGAATGGAGTTGTTGAGAGATTGAACAAATCACTCATGGAAAAGGCTAGAAGTATGTTGAGTGGTGCAGGTATGGTACAAGAATTTTGGGTAGAGGCAGTGAGTGCAATGAGTTACTTGTGAAATCAATGTCCTACATCAGCATTATCGGATAAAAATCCATTTGAAGTATGGTTTGGTAAAAAACCATCTCTTTAACATCTTAGAGTTTTTGGATGTGATGCATACATGCATATTCCAAAGGAGAAAACAAGTAAGCTTGATAATAAGGTTGTTAAATGTATCTTTATTGGTTATAAAGATGATGTTAAAGGATACAAAATTTGGAATCTAGAAATTAAACGTACAGTTTACAGTAGAGATGTGGTGTTTAGAGAAATGAAAAGTGATCACAGGAAGGAAGTAATAGAAGAAGAAAATTAAAAGCTCCAATTTGATTTTATGAAAGAAGATCAGACAAAAGATGATCTGGAAGAGGATCAGATAGAATAGGATCTGAAAGAGGATGAACAAGAGGTTCATACACCTGTGGTATGGAGATCAACATGGGAAAGAAGACAACCTGAAAGGTACAATCCATATGCTCTTCCTAATTATTTTATATTATTTGTTACTGATGAAGATCCTAGAACAGTTAGAGAAGCTGTTAATTCTAAAGAGGTAAACTATTGGGAAGAGGTCATTTATGAGGAAATGATGGCCCTAAAAAAGAACAAAACATGGGATTTAGTGAAATTACCTAGTGGAAGAAAAGCAATAGGTTGAAAATGGATTTTCAAGAAGAAGCATAATGCTGAAGGTAAAGTGGAGAAATATAAAGCTCACATGGTTGGTAAAGGTTATTATCAGGTAGAGGAAATTTATTATGGTGAAGTATTTTCTCCTGTTACAAAGCTAACCTTAATTAGATTTTTTAATCTGTGGCTGCTGCTTTTGATCTTGAAATAGAGCAAATGGATGTAAAAACTGCATTCCTTCATGGAGATTTGGATGAAGAAATCTATATGAGGAAACCTGAAGGTTTCATTGTTGCAAGAAAGGAGGATATTGTATGTAAGTTAAAGAAATCTCTATACGGACTAAAACAATCACCTAGAATGTGGTATCAAAAATTTGATACTTATGTCTTAGGAATTGATTTTGTTCGTAGCAATGCTGATCACTGTGTATATTTAAAGAAAATTGCTAATGTAATTGTAATTATTGTTTTGTATGTTGATGACATGTTACTAATTGGAAACAGTAAGAAAATTATCAGGGAAGTGAAGTCTCAGTTAGCATCACAATTTGACATGAAAAATCTTGGCCCTACAAATTTTATTTTGGGAATGCAAATAAATAGAGATCATTCTAACAGAAAGTTTTCACCCCCTTTTTTCGAAGTGATTTATGGAGTGGAGCGACTTTCGATATTCCCATGGTTGGTGGGTGTGGGTGGTTTAGCCCACGGTGTTGTGCCCATTGTATTCTAATACCACATAGTGGTTTAGGGTTGGAATATTTTCCTTTATATTTATTGTAATGTCCCATTTTTAGGCAAGGAAGTGAATAATAATATCAAGGAGGTGTGGCTCTTGTTTTTATTGGACGTAGCCCATATTGGGTGAACCAGGATAAATATTATGTGTTATATGTGCATTGTGTGGTGTCATTTCTTCTAAGTTGTTTATTTTTGCATTATTTCTAGAATAAGTTTCTGTAAATCTCTTCAATTATCCATAGGAAAATGGGTAAGCTAAAGCTTCAAATAAGATAGTGGTATCCATATTGAAAAAGACAGTACAAGAAAATCATAAATATTGGGACATCCAACTGCCCCTTGCATTATGGGCTTATAGAACTAGCATTCAGACACCCACTAGGGAAACTCCGTTTTGACTAGTATATGGCACTAAGGCCATTATGCCCTTAGAGTTGGAAATTCCAATATTGTGCATCGCATTGAAAGAGTTCATTGATGATGACACCGCACGACAAGCTCACCTAGATCAATTGATGCTACTTGATGAACATCGTGTGAATGATCTTGAGCATCTTCGTATTTATCAGGAGCACCTAAAACAAGATTACAATAACAAAGTCCATCTAAGAGACTTTGATGTTGGTGATCTTGTGTTGAAATAGAACCAACAAAACTCAAAACTACCGCCAAAACTATGAGACAAATTTACGGCTAATTGGTTGGGTCCGTATATAATCTCTGAGAATATTGGACCTGGGATATATCACTTAACATCGTTGGAAGGTATTGAAGAGCCTGAACCTCTCAACATCCTTCATCTTAAAATATTTTATGCCTAAAACCACTAAAAATACCCCAAAGGCATCTGTAAGCCCTTTGGTCAATTTCACAAAAGGCCCCAAATGTATCTATAAGCCCTTTGGTCAAACCATCAACAAGCTCCAAAGGCATTTGTAAACCCTTTGGTCAATTCATAAAAGGCTCCAAAGGCATCTGTAAGCCCTTTGGTCAAAGCATAAAAGGCTCCAATGGTATTTAAAATCCCTTGGTCAAAAGTTTAAAAATTTTAAAATCCAAAAAAAATAAAAAGCAATAAAATCCAAAAATATTGCAAAACATAAAATTTCAAAAAAAAAGCAAAACATTGCATTTCATTTTTAAAACAAAACATTGCATTTCATTTCCATCATGCATTTCATTTTGCACACACATTAATTTAATTGCATTGCATTAGGTATTTCCATCTGTAGCACCCTGTATTAGGATAGGTTATGTTTGCAATCTTACAAACAACACCACACTTGTGTTTTAATCATGCATCTTTACATTATCATAATTCATCACCCTTGTGAGTAATTGTGCTTTTCAACACAACCCATATTGTTGCTATGAAGAATATATTAGGGTTTTTTGGTCATTCAACCATACCTAGTGGTCTCTTAAAGAGTTTGGTAGAAAGCTTGCTTTGCTTTTGTAGATGAGGTCCACTTTTGATAGCACTTAGCATATCAAAATCCTATCACTAATCAAACACATATAAAAATCCTACATAGAACAAGGAAATATGAATACTACGAAGTGTTCCTGGTCACCCTAGATGAAAGGTTTTGTTACTTGCTCATTTTGTGAGGTGCAATGGTCTAGGGTAGTGGTTATTGGCAAAAGGACAAGCATTACCCCCTACCCAAAAAAATCCCTTGCTTACAAATGAAGGAGCAAAATACTAAAGGATTCAAATCAAACCCCAACATTCAAAATCAAATCCAAAATCCCTTGATCAAATAAAAAAAATAAACAAAATAAACAGTGATGTACACAAGTATCTTGATGCTTACAAATTGAAGAAAATAAGGGGGGAGCAAGTATCCTGTGTGATATATGAATGGAGCTAGCTGAGGATTACCCTGTCTCCTAAGTCTGAGTCCTATGAGATCCTAGAGCCACGAACCTCTCAGGAACCTGACCATCGAGTAACCCTATATTTCCTGCTAGAGTAGCAATGTATGCAACATCTGATGCTTGATCATTGATGTGCTGCTGCACTAGAGCTTGTAGTCTCCTGATATCTGCCATTGGGTCCAGACTTGCCAATCCCTATACTTCCTAAGCTATTGGAGCAGTTGGAGGTGGTAGATCACCCTATGAAGAATAGGGATATCCCCTCCCAGACTTGAGCACATCATACTGTGCCATCATAGCATCTAGCTAGGACTATAGGAGGATGTGTTGCCCTATAGTCCTTTGTATCTCTATCCTTGCTATATCAATATTAACCTATAGAGCGGTCTTCTCATCCTTGTAGCTGCACCACTGATACTGCCCTACTATAAGTTGTGACTATATATACCCAACCTTTTACTGTAGGGTAGCAATGGTGGTATCTCGATGTAGGAGCTGTGTCTGCATGGTGCCTACCTGAGTTTGTAGGTTGGCAATTTATGCCCTGAGCTACCTAATCTCATTGTCAAGTGCTACCTCATACTCCTTAAGAGTATTGTCCTCCTCCTCAGATGGAGGTGCATCCTCTGTAGCTCCCTTTCTCCATATAACCTTAGTCCTCTAATAGAATCAAAGCCCCTAAGGATCTACCTATACTCCCTCAACACCCTTTACTGCTATGTCATCTAGAATCCTGCCCAAGGGGCCCTAAAAACCTCACCATACCTTGGTCATCCACCAGGTGTCATAATTGACTGTAGTCCCTAAATCTGTCAGCCCTGACTCTTAAAAATCATCCTTTTCACCTAGTGGAATCACCCTGGGCTAGGTTAAGTCCTTCTCTAAAGCGAGAGGACAGTAGATTGTAGGAAGCTCTTGAATATCTTGTCTAATCCTGAACTTTCGGGTGACATGAGAGAAGTTTAATAACTCCCATACCTCGGACTTACATCTGAGGAGCCATCTATATCTGCGTGCTCGATATAGCCAGTCATCAACCTCTATCCATGGAGGGCAATCAAGATATGGGTTCCAGTCAACCAGCCCTACCTATAGTCATGATAACTATCCAATGTTGTAAGCCAGGTCCCCTACACGAGACTTGATCCTAAAGCCCTCCTACTCACAAGGCCAACATGCGGCATAGCACTAATGCATCACCCCAATGGTGCCACTATTGAGGGGTAAGCTAGTAGGGTGCTCAATCTTGATGTGCTTCCACCCCTAAACCTGAAGTAGTAGGCTACAACTGATGCCCACTCTGCTCCATTGAGTAATCTGGTACAACTCATTATAGAGCTACGCTAGTAGGGCACTCCCCAATATAGGATCATAGGATGATCGGGGGGGCTTGATAGGACCTCCATAGTCCTAGCCAAGAGGTTTTAAGGGAACCTCACTTTAGAAGTATCGGGTAAGATCATATGCATAATCAGGTGCATGAACATGGCTACTTGTCGAGAGAAGACCTGCTAGGTATATCAATGCTCAATATGCACCCCTCCATGGTCTGAGTGCCACTGTGTTACATCACTATGACCATGAAAGATGTGATTGAATACTGCCTACTTTTCATCAATCAATAAATAGGTGATGGCCTCTCCATCCAGAGGGAGTCGAAAGATGCGATAGACATCCTCTAGAGTGATAGTCATCTCACCTATCGGTAGGTGAAAAGTATTGGTCTGCGCATCCCAGCGTCAGGCATATGCAATAATATAAGCTTTATCATCCCGGATGGTGGGGAGGTGCAAGATGTATCCAAATACCATAGCCCCAAACCATATCATCTCTGTTGGTGTCAGGGCACCGCATAGGTTGTGAAAGATCTCAGATTCCCTCGCCCTCGTGGTCAAAGTCTGGTAGAAAGCAGAATAATAAGGTAAAAACAATTAAAAATCAAACAAAAACAATCACAAAATAGCTTTAAAATGACAAAAAAAACACAAAATTTCAAAAACTCCAAAAAAATAGAAAAAAGTACTTCAAAAATTAAAAAAATCAATTAAATCAGCTAAAAATAAAAAAAATTAATTTTTTTTTTTAAATTTCCTAAAGTTGTCGAACCGCGGTTCAAACCCACGGTCAGGATGGAAGTTAATTTTTTGACTGTTATAATTTGAATCCCACCATGACTCACAACCACGATCCCCAATTTGACAATTGGAAACTATGTCTTCTAGCCATGGCTAGGAGAAATGACCTTTTCAGGGTCATTTCCCATCCTGAGACACCCAAAAATTAAAACCCTAACCCTCTAAGTTAACCTAAGCTAAACCTAACTAGGGTGAGGTTCATTACCGATAGTTTAGTGATGTTAATTTAGCCCATTACTTAATGAGGTTCAATTTTATCCGGTAATTGAAAAGCGAGAGTTGCGTGCTTCTACCTTTGAAGCACTAGCTCCTCCAGGTTGGTCTACCATCGGTTTTGGGTAATAGTGAGGTCGAGTGCGGTAGTGTTTCGTATCAAATTTGTCTTCTAACATCTTAGAGCTCTTAGATTATCAATTGTAGTAGGAAATAATGAAATTGTAAAATTTTGTAAAATACTTAAATATTTCCTATTTTGGCCTTGATCGTGCATTACAACCGCGGTCCCCAAATTAGGATTTTTTGCCCACGGGTCTGACCTGCGGCTAAGTAATTTGAAATTTTTAGCTACTGCTAACAAGTGCGGCTAGCAAACTATAATAAATGCTCTAAAATCCCATCGTGTGGAGTTCCAAAATGTTAAATTAAAAATACCAACCTGATCAAAAATTCAAAAAATTTGAAAAATAACAAAAGAATAAGATACATTAAAAACCAAATGCACCTTGTATTTAGTTATTTACCCTATACACTTGGTGGTTGTAGAAACTTGCGCTCCATGAAATCCGACAAGATGAGTAAATTACCATAAGGAAATTTGGGGAAAATTAGTCATCGATGAATTGATATGCTTCATTTCAATCCCTAAGAAGGCCCAGACGATCGGACTGCTCCATGGGAACAAGGTATTTATGTCAATTCTATGAAAGTTTTAGCAGATCGTCAAACAATATGATTCAACACATGCCTAATTGGAATTGTTATCATCTTGATTTCCTAAGAAGGCATTTGAGGCTAGACCACTCCATGGGATAGAGATGTACAATTACTATTGACAATTGCAATCATAGCTAATTAGGCCTAACCAAGTATTCAAATGCTAAAATTTAAATTGTTCAAAGTCATTCATAGCGGTCAAGCGACTCATCACTATACTAATTGTCATTACCATAATCAACTCGTTGCTTGAGGGGGTAGTCATAATATCATTATCATAATCAAAGTCAATAGAAGATCCCTTGATCGTAGATCCTTTGATCTTGGCAAAATTGCGTTTGTCTTATGAATCATTGCTAATGACTATTATAAGCTTACCCTATGCTAGCGCAAAAATAAAATATGATAGTTAAGTTAGCAGCTCCCATCCTTTCAGATCTATATGGCACGTAATCTTCTAGTAGCACTGAAGCTACTCGATTGCCATTGGAGCTTGTCAATTTTTTTTCAATTTAATCCTTCCATCTAGTTGGAAGCAATAATTCTAGGATGCACGTCCTCTTTGCAGGACTTGGGAATATAATGTTGATCAAACTAATGATCATCATCCAACCTACAACATCATTTTAGGAGGTCCATTTTTTCTGTGTTGTTCGATCTCACAACGCATCTCAAAATGAGCATCTGTAGACAACTAAAATGCGTCATGTCGAGGCGACTACTCATATGAGACATTATAGAAGACCATATGGAAGACCTTGGACAAATACCAAGGTATAGCAATGGTTCTAACCACTCATTTAGGCATTTTGGCCTAACCAGTGTTGGCCTTGACTAAGACCTGTGGTTAATAGAGTTGACCATGCCTCAGAGCCATGGCCAGCAGTCAAAATCAGTTGGACCTTGGTCAACCCAAAATCAGTTGCAACAAAAAATTGGTTGCAGATCAGAGCTATGTGGGGGTGGAAATATCCATAGGCTTCCCTTCAATTGCTCCAACTGTCCATTCTTGATCTTGGCTTCCTCAAGAAGCTAAGATATAGCCCTCCTAAATACTATAAGAACCCCATCGAAAATGGGAAAAAAGAGAGATAGATAGGATAATTTTAATGACAAAGCCCTGTCAAATTCATTACTCACCAACTTGCATTGAGAGAGGTATTTTTTCTAGCATTGAGAGATTGAAATGACAATTGAAGTCATGGAGGTCCTAGGAGGCTAGAAGAATCAAGAAATGAGATTACGAGCAATCCATCAACAATCAAAGCAATTCAACCACAAAATATGTTATAGGACACAGAGGCAACCCTTGAACCATCAATTCATCAAGGAAATTGGAGATCTAGGCTACATTTGGAGGGCAAGTGTATTTTCGGCTCCTTTATGGCTGTCAGCCACAGCTAACAGTGTCCATCGTGCAACAAACCCGTGGTCAGGTTCAATTTCCATATTTACTTGGTCTTTAGCCATAGGTTTTATTTCATTTGTATTATATTGGACAAATTAGGTGTATACTTGCATTATTAGAGATATTTGTCTGGTAGAATTAAGATTTTAGATATCTTTCTTCTCATTTGGCATTTGTAGTAAGTAGGACAAGAATGCTTACATTTCATGTTTTCATGCTTTTTATTTAATACTTAGGGCATTAGATAGATTAATTGATGTTTCCATTACATTATTGATGGTAGAGTTATCATGTTTAATGCAGTTTACTATGTTTCTTGCACTTTCTTGATTTCAAGCTTTCATAGCATCTTTTTGTACAATTTCCTTTAAAAGCCTCATCAAGGGAGACCTCCTTTATTACTAATATGCTTCTTGTTGTTTATTGTATGTAGGATTAAAAAGGTTTTGACATGCAAGGCAACAAATACCTCTAATCATGGAGAATAAGGTCATCGACACCTTGGAGCAGTTCGTGTCATCCTAAAAGGCATTTGGAATGCACCTACCCTCGAGAGGGATTTATCACCGTTGTAATTGTTGTATCGAATGGGTATCCCTAAGAGGGATGGATTTGTAATGTGACATGATTTGGAATTAATAAAATATTTGTTTTATTTGTGTTATTTCTTCTTGTCAATTTATGTATGCCCATTTGAGTGATTTTCAACAATTTCAATGCTAGGTGCAAGCCTTTTTGTATGTTACAAATAGTTAGGCTATTTTTCAACACTTGTCCTAGTAGCTTGCCTTAATACACAAAGATGATAGGCTTATTAGGGTTAAAATATATCACATATTTCCTACATCTCTTGAATATTGGTTGTAATTATTCAATATGTTTGGATCTATCATTAGAGAACAAGATCAAGTCTTCAAGATATATGAGAATAATTTCATTGATTAGTCCTACAAAAAAATGTCCATAGATATTTTAAAATTGGAACTTGCATTAGACAATAAAAAAGGTATCCTTTGGTAGGAAAAAACCCCTCACTTTGTTGTGAATGCATTTTTGTGTTGGTTATCATTCTTAACCTAAATTTAATTATAGAATAGGAAATTGTTGTAGTGATAACATTTGGAACCCTGCTACTTTATATAAGATCTAGTCCATGGATGGAAAATGGTAATGATCCTTAAGGGATGCCTTTTTTAGTTTTCTAAAATCAACACATAATCTAATATCTTTATTTTTTTGGATGTGAACAAAGTTTGCTACCCATGTTGAGTGTTTTATGGGGAAGATAAGCTAAGTATATAGTGATCTCAATAGTACCTTCTTCATCATTAATTTAATTTTTGAATTTATAATTCTTCATTTCTATCTAAAGGTCTTAGCTCAAAGCTCCAGATCAAACGTAGGTTAAATTATTATTATTATTTAAATTGAGACTATATACAAAATTGGTTTTTTAATAGGATCCCAAAACCTTATAACAAAATGGGTCGTAACACCAGATTCTTAGGCATTGCCTTAGTACATTGAAATGTACATGAACAGAAAGGGAAAAAATAGAAAAACCCTTTGAGCAGCAGAGAAACTAGTTTCCAGTACAAAAAAATGGGACCCACTTAACTAAAAAATTCCATCCTCCCATAGCTGAAAGACTGGGGTCCACCCAGAGGTGGATACAATGCACCTTAGATATTTATGGTGTCCTCCTATTTAGAGGCCTCATTTTGGTTGCAAACCAGCTACTTGAGGATCTTAATGATGGCATTCACTGAGTTTTCCGTGTTTACCATCAAATTAAAATCCATATTTAGGAGGAGCTAGGTCAGGGATGCCTCATTGGCACTATCAAAGTCTGATATGAGTTCAAGAGAGGCCTTCTTTTCCTTCTTGGGCTTCTTCAGCTGAGCTAAATATCTGAGATCAGAAGTGTGATCATCAGTCATTTTTCACTTCCTAGTGGGGTTGCACCTTGTGCTTTTGGGGTGGGAAGGTTTGATCCGCTCCTCTGGACTATCACTATCGCCTTTAGAAGGGCCAAAATTATGGTATTTAGAGGTGTTTGGGGAATCATGAGAGTTGGATTCCAGGGGGAATTCTTGAGAAGGGGGATGGTTGGTGAAAACATGGTATAATATAACTGCCAGAAGGCCTTGGTTTAGCATCTTGGCTTATGATTTTTGACATTTCTCAATAGAAATAGTAATGGAGTACAAAAAATAGTCAGAGATGCAAACCTATTTGGAGTCTTGGAGGTGGTTGATGAAACTAAGATGGAATATATAGAGGGACTTCTTAGGATCGTCACAGGTGAATAATTGCATTATGGGGACAATAGCTTCATTCCAGGGTGAGGGCAGGGTAGAGTGATACAGTGCATTTTTGTCCCATCCAAAGATTTTACCTTTATCTAGGAATTGTTCAAGCTCCTACTACAAATTGTTCTTGTCACACCAGATGAAGTGACCTATGGTGGAGAGCCCAGTGACCTTGCACAACAATTCTAGTGAGAGCCTAAAATGGACTCCATGAACCCAAACTTTACCATCCTACCAGGTCTCCATGAAATCCTTGGTGATTTCATCATCAGTGCCTTCAAATTTGAGTAGAAAGAGGGAAATACCTTTCACATCCATGAAAACTTGTGCAATGCCACTAATATTGAGGTTATTCATATCCACATATATAATAGTTATTGGGTTGGAAGAAAAGGGCCAGATGTACTAGGGGGATAGGGAAAAGGAGCCTAGAAGGTAGCTCAATGGCGATGGAGATTCAAAGAGTGAATTGGAATCAGAGAGACGAAGGGAACCAGAGCTAGAAATATACAGTAGGGGGATGCAAACCAAAAAATGGTGGTTAAATAGGAAGCAAAGAGCGAAGGGTTAGGAAAGTCTTCGATGAGAAGCCACCATTTGCATGGGGATGCAACACTGATAATTAAGGCTTGCACGCTCTGAGGATGGTGAAGAGGGAAACTGGGGGACATGGATGGATGGAATTGAAGGGGGCTATAATGCCATGCATGCCACTTAGAGTTTCCATGACTAGCTGGTTTGGAATGACGGGGCCATCAAAAAATAGGGAGGACCCAAGGGTAAAAGGTCGCATGATTGTCTTTGGTGGATATTGCCTGATCGCTAGGATGATTGTAAAATTCGCTCACTCGACAACTCTTGAAGATTTTGGTAGGTCCAATGCTACAACTTATGATGACACTACTGAGGCCCAATTGGTGATTATGATTGAATTTGATGTGTAAGACATTCCTAGGGTGACTTGTTGTTTCCCTATGGGGGGCCCAAGAGGGACATTTGTGACACGTAGGCTCAGGTTGAATAAGGAGCTCATATCTTCACTTTTTGCTAGTGTGGGACCCAGTCTCCTATCACTCAATATCATATTATTGGGACTTAGATTCACAAATTTTACTTCTTTTTCAATTAGTCACATCAAATATTTCCTTGGAAAAGTTTTCTCTCTAGATTTTGAGGCCATTTGACGTGGTTGCAATGTTGGCCATGAAATTAGCAAGCTGGTTGGCTTCCATAAAGTTGTGACATATGGATGACTGAGGGAGCCTATGAAATATTCTTTTGGACTCTTGAATGGCATTGAAAAATTTCCATGATGGAGTCTTATTGCTAGTCATGTATTTGATGATATTCAAGGAGTCTCCTTCAATGGCAGGCCTTATGGGATCCTCCTGAAGTAGGAAAATACCTCACCATAGAGCCATGGCTTCTCAAAAATTATTGTTCTAGGTCTCAAGTTGTTTAGTGATGAGGCCTGGAAATGCCTCAATCATAATATGTTTTGTACACTAAAAATGCCTATAAACTCTTATGTTTTATCTGATATGTTATTTAAGTTGATTTAATATGCTGTATATTAACCATTTTGCATGATCAATGTATTTGAAATATTATATGCTGATTTTACGACTTTTTGCATAGTTTTGTGTTCTTTTTGCTATGATTTGCTACAATGGGATATGCTTAGAATAATAGCAGCATTTCACTAATCATATTTTGATTTGTTTCAAGCATTTACTTCACCTAAATGCGGCAGCAGTGCAAGCAAGCTGTTCTTTGTGCGGCAAAAGCTGGTCTTTCCCATGTAAATTCTAGCCGGCTTGTCCATAAAAAGCAAGGCATGGAATTCACATGAGGAAAGGGATGAAGACCATTAGAATTTGATCTTAGGAGATAACCCACCTGAGAGATGCAGAAGAAATCAATGGAAAAGCATACATTTGTTCATTCCGAAGTATCTTCGAAATGAACAGATATCTTCGGAATGAAGAAACACAGCATCTTCGGAATGAACGGATCTTCGAAATGAAGAATGCAGCGTCTTCGAAATGAGCGGATCTTCGGAATGAAACATGCAGTATCTTCGGAATGAGCGATCTTCGGAATGAGAATGCAGTATCTTCGGAATGAGCGATCTTCGGAATGAAAACTGCATTGTCTTCGGAATGAAGCCACTTATCTTCGGAATGAAGAACAGAATGTGTTTTTGACCTTTTGACCGATTTTTGAAGCCAGAAAAAGGGAAATAAAGGTTGGAAAAAGTAAAGAGAAATATCTTCCATCTGTCTTTGCCGTCATTGCCGACCAAATCCATCATTAAGGGAAAGATCAGGTTTTAGTCCTCTTCTAGGATAAAACCAGAATTTGTTGCAACATTGTAGGATTAGATCTTTTGAGATATTCTTTGTTTGTAATCAGATCAGAGGATAGCTATAAATATTGCTCCCGTTCGGGTTGAGCTTAGTAGTAAGTAGGAGAAAGATAGAAAATAGAGTAAGGAAGCTAGCGAGAAAATACGAGTATAACTAGAAATTGACTGTTACAGTCCTGTAACAGTTTTTCAGCAGAATTCTTGTAATCATGTCTTTTGATCAATAAAGTGCACCAGTTCTATTTCAAACTACTTGTAAATGAGTGTGATTAAGATTTAGAAAAAGAGAGAGACTTACACCTTCTTACGGACAAAGAGGCTGGCCACTTCCAGACCTAGGAGGAGGACTAACAAAGCGAGGTTTTTATTCCGATTTTCTTTGCGACGAGAATGAGTTGTAGAACTTGTTATGTCAAATTGATTGTAAATAGTTGACAATATTTGCGGTATTAGTTTATTTATGCTAAGTTTAATCTTGTGCTTAAAGCTTTTAGTTGCAATCTTACTTTAAGAAAAGTTTCCACTTTATTTTCAGGTTGTTATTTCCAGAATTTACTGTTTTTCAGCAATTTCTTGCATTTTTATGTTTTGCTGTCAAAATCTGAACAAGAAGATTGACAACCTTCTGTTACAAAATTTTGATAGTTTTTATTTCCACATTAGATCTAGACTTTCATTATTTGCAAAAGTAATTAGATTTCCTTTCTGCAATTAGGATCAGACTTTCAATTCCGCAACTGTTAATTCTGCAATATAATTAGGTCTCATTCTGCAATTGTAATTAGGACTTCATTTATGTAGTTAGTGATTAGTTTCCAATTATGCAACTTAGATTAAGATTTAATTCATGCAATTTAGAGATAGGAATGTTCCAAAACCCCCCACAAAACCGGTTCCACCAATAAGACTTGTTGCCCTAGATTGACCTAAGTTATAGTTGTTTCACTTCTTCTCCACGTAGATAGCCTTGTACACTGCCCTGGATTGATAGATTCATTGAGAATTAATGATGGTATAACGACTACGCATCATTTTGGCACCGTTGCCGAGGAATAGTGTTGTCAGAAGAAAACAAATAGTCCAATAGTTGTAATCAGACTAAACTGTGAACATTCAGGTTAAAATCTGAATATAACAGCAGAGTAAGATAACAACTATTGACTTAATTTATGTCATTTAGGAGTAAACATGAATGAGTAAGTCTAGGGAGACCCCAAAGGATCCCTGGCTTGTCCCATTAAGGAGATCTTCACGCCTAAGGGGTGAATCACCTGTGTTTGAACTACTTGAAAGATTGAAAGAAAAATCACCAGTCTCACCATCAGTAGAACATTTTGAGAAAGGAAAATCACCAATTGTATCAACAGAATATCTTAAGGAAGAAAATTCATCAGACTCATCAACAGAAAAGTTTGAACCTCTTGAGAGAACAATTTGGAAAGCTTTAACTTCTCCAAGGAAACAAGAAACTATGGCAGAAGGAGGCAATGTAGATGGCCAGCATGGCTATGTTCATAATTAAGGGGATGATCGGGATATACTCCAACCGTCCGGAACATTTGAATATCCTATTCATCTGAATCCAACACAAAACTCTCCCATGAAGACCATTTCACCTTCGGTACTTCCCACCTTCCGAGGTGTTGTATCCGAAGATCTGACCCGATTTTTGTTTGAATTCAAGGTAGTGTGTCGGACCTATGATTATATAAATGACAATAAAAAACTTAAGGTTTTTCCCTCAACTTTCAAGGATTCGACATTACGCTGGTTCATGAGCTTAGAGCCAAATTCCATAAGAACACGGGATCAAATGGAGGCTATCTTTTTAGACAAATATCAGGAATACTACCGTGTAAGGAATAGAAAAGATGAGTTATTTAGAATCAAGCAGGAAGATGATGAGACCTTAGAAGATTATCTTGATAGGTTCTCCTTTGTTCAAAGGAGATGTGGACTAGTAGAACCAGAATTATGTAAAACCATCTTTTTGAGAGGATTGCAAGATGAATCCAGAGAAGTCCTGGATTTGATGGGAAAAGGGGATGTAACCACTCTCAGTAATGAGGAAATTATGGATCTCTGCAGGAATTACTCTCGCACTAAGCAGAGAAGAAGAAAAATCCGCACAAATGGTATTGATGTAAAGGACTCGATAGAGGAACTTGCAAATTTCAAAACTGATATCCTAGTGCATCTAAACACTACTTTAGGGGAAATCTCTGCAAAAGCTAAAAACACAGAACCTTTGGCAATTTATTGCCCAAGATGTAGAAGTAAACATGCTTTGTGGGAATGTCCTTTGAATAAAACATCTATCTCAGCCATTTGTAGTATCTGTTCAAAAAGGCATTCAACCGATCAATGCCACCTGCTACCACAACTCAAAACTGTGTTAGAAAACCGACTTGAGGAACTCAACTATATTGGACCAAAACAAGGGGGGAATTTTTCTCAATATCAAAATCCCCCTCGTTTTCCTACAAATTGGGGGCATAATCCTGGTACTATGCCTTGGGGACAATCAGAACCACCCCAACGTCCTTGGAATTATCCTCAATGGACAAATTCCCAAGAATGGCCACAATCAAATTGGAGTAATCCGACCTGGAATCGGAATCAAAACAACCCCTCATGGAATCAAAACAATCCAGACTTGGAATCAAAATCGGACTAATCCACATTGGGTGCAAAACCAACCACGGTGGAATCGGCAATACCGAGTCCTATCCAAGGCGACAAAGGAATCAAGGTCAAACTCGGCATTTGTTACCTGCACCTAATCAAAATTTTCAAGAAAAACAACAACAAACACGGCAAGTGAAGCAACCTCAATTGCCGGCTCGGCCAGTCACTAATCCAAACGAGTGTAAGACAGACACCTCCTGTCTATGTGGGTGAAAGTTGAAGAAAATATTGAAATTAATGTTCTTGATTGTAGTGACATTCAACTCCGTTCGGGAAAAGTTGTACCTGAACCGAGTTTTAATGGAAACCAAAGATAATGAAGAGCAAGAATCATCAGAACCGAGAGAGAATCCAACCAACAAAAGAAACAGAAAAATTGGATCCAACAATAGAAAAAGAGACACAAGCGGAACAATTACCAAGGATAGTTCCATATCTCGAAAGACTTAATGCAATACCAAAAATTTACGAGTCGGAATTGGTCAAAGAACTCAAAAAGTTGACTATCTCATTACCCTTATTGCAAGCCATTAAGGAAATACCAGAAATTAACGATCTTGTCCAAAATTTGTGCATTAAAAGAGCGAGGAAGAAAGAAGAAAGCATTCCCCAAGACTGTGTGGGTTGAAGGGAAGATAGCTGATCTCTTATACGGAAAACTACTACCTCCAAAGTATAGTGATCCGGGAAGCCCGGTTATCACGGTCACCATAGGTTCGAGTACCAATATCAAATGTTTTAGTGGATCTAGGAGCTGCAATAAATGTCATGACTAAAGATACAATGGAACAATTACGGCTCAAACATCTCGGCCCCACATTTTACGAGTTTTAGAAATGGGTGATAGGTCAGTTGCAAAACCTGAAGGAATCATTGAAGATGTCCCTATAGAAGTTTCTTCTTGGGAATTCCCTACAGATTTTTTGGTTTTATAGCCAAGAAATTCAGCACATGGATATCCCATTATTTCGGGAAGACCTTGGCTTGCAAGCTGCAGTGGCCTTCATAGGCTCGAGATCTGGAAATATGACTATTTCAAATGGTATTGAGCTGAAACAAATTTCTTTATATCCTCCTGCCAAAACCATCTAGCAAATTTTTAGGTCGGTTATGGTTTTACGACTCGGATGAAGAACCGGGAAGAGGTCATTTCTACACTAGCTACCTTAGTAGTAAGAGAACACACGAGAAGACCTCGGTGACACGAGAAAACTTAGAAAATGAAACAATCTGATGAATGTTCTGCATGAACAAGGTTTAGAAGGGGAAGCAACAAATATCCAACAATTGATAAGTAATGAGGAGAATCAAAAATCTGAAGATGTATCATCCGTGCTATCACGAGGAAACTACTGTTTCACTACCACATGGATGGCACTATCATCTAATTTTTCCTTCTCACTTGTTCCATACAAGATATGCTTCCCTCAAGCGGCAATGAAACAGAAACTGCTTCGTTTCTCCCATCTCGACAATGTCCTCTTAATCCCTTAAACACCAAGTATGAAGGAGTGAATTCGGTCCTTCTAAATACAAAACAAATAGAAGTCCGACCAGGGCAAATTTTTGAACATCTACGACCGACTTACTAGGGAAGAGGAAGAAAAATTGATAGTTGTTTTGCGAGAAGCATGTTCATGCTTTTGCTTGGAACTACAAAGATATGTCGGGAGTTCATCACGATATATGTACCCATAAAATCTATACTGAAGAAGTCAAGCCAGTCAGACAATTTCAAAGAAGATTGAATCCTGCCTTAAGAGATATTGTGAAAGAAGAAATTGAAAAACTCCTGGAAGTAGGATTCATTTACCCAATTTTCGATAGCCAATGGGTTTCTCCATTGGTAATAGTTCCTAAGAAAAATGGAAAAATGAGAGTATGTGTAGACTATAGAGAGTTGAATAAGGTGACATACAAAGACCATTTTCCATTACCTTTCATAGATCAAGTGTTAGATACTCTTTTTGGAAAAAGATACTTTTGTTTTCTTGATGGATTTAGTGGATATAATCAAATTCAGATTGCAACTGAAGATCAAGAAAAGACAACTTTTACATGTCCATGGGGAACATTTGCCTATAGGGTTTTACCTTTTGGTTTGTGTAATGCCCCGACAACTTTTCAGCGAGCAGTCCTAGCAATTTTTGCTGATCTGACCACCAAAAGTGTTGAAATTTACATGGATGATTTCACAGTATGTGGACAAACTTTTGATTTTACATTGGAAAATCTTGATAAAGTCTTAACACGCTGTGAAACATACCACTTATCCTTAAATCCAGATAAATGCTTCATGATGATGAAGGAAGGGATAGTTCTTGGTCATCACATCTCTCCTGAAGGGATCCAAGTTGATCCAAAGAAAGTTGAAATTATCAAGAATCTCCTTCCTCCTAAAACTCAGACTAATGTCGAGAAGTTTCCTAGGACACATTGGTTTTTACCGCAGGTTTATTCCCAACTTTAGTACAATAGCCGGTCCTATGTTTGCCTTATTGACTAAAGATTCTGAATTCTCCTGGACTGCAAAGTGTCGGGAAGCATTTGAAGCTCCGAAAGAAAAATTGATAACTCCACCTGTGCTCGGAGGACCTAATTGGACATTACCATTTCACATTCGGATTGATGCCTCCAATACGGCAATTGGAGCAGACATTAGGACAAATTGATAATGGTGAACATTATACCATCTACAACATTAGCAAGAACTTGACGGGAGCGAGAGAAAAATTATACAACAGCGAGAAAGAATTCCTAGCGGTAATTTATGCCATCAACAAATTCGGGCATTATATCACGAGGTTATCAAATATTTATTCACACGAGATCATACAACCATTAAGTATTTGATGAATAAACCTATGGTAAGTGCAAGAATTATTCGTTGGTTGCTTGTTGCTACAAGAATTTGATATCACTATAATCAACAAACCGGGAAAAGCTAATGTTGTGGCAGATTTCTTGTCTAGGTTGCGAGAACACGGATGAAGGGGAATTAGTTGATGACACTTTTCCTGATGAAAAACTATTTGCTATATCGGTTCAATCACCTTGGTTTGCGAGATATAGCCAATTATTTGGTCACGGGGAAAGTTCCTCCACATTTTACTTCAAAACAGAAAAAACAATTGATCAAACAGAGTTCTTCTTTTGAATGGATTAAGGGTATGCTTTTTAAATGCGGTCCGACCATGTGTTACGTAGGTGCATCCGAAAGGATGAAGTGTATGATATCCTTAGAGCTTGTCATGATGAACCCTCGGGTGGACACTATTTCGTAAAAAGCACGGTTAGAAAAATCTTGGGGATAGGATATTATTGGCCATCTCTTCACAAGGATGTGAAAAAGTACATCAGGCATTGTGATGCATGCCAAAGAATGGGGAAACCCACTCATACAAATGAGATGCCACTGCAGCCTCAAATGGTTTTAGAACCATTTGAGAGGTGGGGAGCTTGATTTTGTAGGACCTATTGATCCACCTTCTCAAGGAAAGGTGCATATTCTAGTATGCACTGATTACCCGACAAAGTGGGTAGAGGTGCGTGCTTTCAAACATGCTCGTGAAGAGAAGGTCGTTGATTTCTTGTATACTCGGATTTTTCAGAGATTTGGAGCTCCACGGTCTATCACCACAGACCAAGGACCCCAATTTGCATCCAAAGTCATAAAAGTATTTACAGAATTGTATGAAATCAAACATAGGAAATCATCACCTTACCACCCACAAGCAAATGGCCGAGGTTGAAGTAACAAACGAGGGAACTAGAACGCATCTTGACAAAAATAGTAGCTTTTCATAGGAGAAATTGGCTAGACAAATTACACAAGCGAGTTTGGGCCTACAATACTACTTGGAAGTCCACTACTGGATTCACACCTTATGAACTAGTCTTTGGTAAAAAGCCTCTTTTACCTATTGAATTTGAGCTACTAACATTGCGCACAGCATTGGAAATTGGAATTGAATTGTCGCAGGCACGGACAGACGGGATTCTGCGGTTGAATGCATTGGATGAACTTAGATTGGATGCTCTGCACCAAAGCGAGGTAATTCGGGAGCGAGAGGAAGGCTGTGGCATGACAGTCACATTCAGCAGAAGAAACTTCAACAAGGAGATTGGGCTTTCTTGTTCGATTCTCAATATGAAGACTTCCCTGGAAAACTGAGAACTAGATGGTTGGGACCTTCTTTGGATTGAAGAGGTATTTAACAATGGAGCGGCTCGTTTATCCCCCATTGATGGGTCACGAAGAAAGTTGGTAGTGAATGGACATCGCCTCGGGGTATACCATACACCTCGACTAAAGAAGAATTCTTGCGGACAACTTGATAGTTTGGATACACAGCGAGGTGGAAGAGATTCCTTCTTCCACTTCAAAACAATCAACATGATCAGTGGATTTCAAGAAAAAACAGAAAATACAAAAAAATCAGAAAAATAGAAAACAAAAAGATGAATAAATTATGAGTATGAATTCCTTCATGGGCATGGTTTCAGGGGAAATCATGAAATTCCTTCATGGGCATAGTCAGGATCCAGAAAAAAAAAAAAAAAAAAAAGAGAGAAAAGGAGAGGTAAAAAAAAGAGGGGAAAATCAAGAAAAAAAAAGGAGAGAAAAATGAATAACTCAGCAGTGAAAACCTTTTCTTAAGGCACTACTGAGTTGGTGTGCATGAAAACCAGTTTTCTGGCATGCATAACCTTGAGAAATTTTTGAACCATCATTGTACAAATTCACCTAGTGCACTTGTTTTGAAATGTTGCGAGAAAATCTCGATGAGAATATCAACAAAAGCGGTCATTCTTCAAAGCGGCATTAACTATTTTTATCAGGTATATATTTCTTACATTTCTTCATTGTAAAATGATTGGTATATAGTATGTGACAATTAACCATTAGCATAAAAGGTATTCATAAGAGTTGGCATACTTAAAAACATGTTTTAAGAATGACAATATTGATTTCTGCCTAATCTTCGGAACAAGAATGCCAAAAACAGTGCCTGCTGTATTATCTTCAGAAATAAAATTGTCTTCAGAATGACAGCAAAATGGATGTTGCACTTTGTCTTCAGAAAGAAACTTTATCTTCGGAATGACAATTTGTCTTCAGAAAGAAACTTTGTCTTCAGAATAACGATTTCTTTGCATCATCTTCGGAATGAAGATCTGTCTTCGGAATGAAGGGTCTGTCTTCGGAATGACGATTTACTTTCACAATACAGCTTGATCTTCGGAATGAGGATTAATCTTCGGAATGAGGATTGATCTTCGGAATGAAGATCTATCTTCGGAATGAAAATTCTGCAAAGAGGATTTGTCTTCGGAATGAAGACCTGTCTTCGGAATGAGGTCATAATCTTCGGAATGAGGATTTGTCTTCGGAATGAAGACTTGTCTTCGGAATGAGGTCATAATCTTCGGAATGAAATTTTGTTTGCATTTTCGGAAAGAGCATTTCCACGTGGCATCCAAGAAAATAAGGTACGACAAAATCAAGATTTTTTCTTAGTTGCATGCGAAGAAGGGACACGTGTCAATCAGCACATGGTCTATTTTTGCACTCATTGGAAATACGGAGAACGTGACCAACCATATGCCACCAGTTTTTAATGTCAATTAACATGCACGTGAGAATCTGCAAAACTAATGAGGTGGATCTGACGGCAAGGACATCCATGCAATTATCAACGAACAGGTGTACAGTGTAGAAGTAGATATGTGTGCCATCTTTCTTTCCGAAGACGTGTTGCGAGGTACAGTGCACAGAATACGGTTCATTTCGAAGAAGAAGACGAGAAACAGGGCAACGAAGGTTTCAACTTAGAACTCTGCAAATTTGCAACAGAAAACAGCCAAAAATCCTGTAGTAGAACAGCGGCCGCAGTGTACGATTTTTAAACGAGAGAAAAATGGGGCGAAAGATCGGAACGAGCACTGCGAGACACCAATTACCTCCGAGAAAATCCGGCAGTTGTGCAGATTTTTGAAGACGGAGGGTTTATGACATTTTTGGATAAATTCAATGGGTCTTACGAAGATTTAGGCTGGCATGTTTGCCCATACGTTCGAAACAACCGAGCACATGTCAACGACATGTCTATTGAGGTAAGCCCTAAAATTTTAAGTCGGATTACGGAGTCTGCCATTAGAGGGAATTTCAATTACTAGATCTGGCAAGAACACATTGGCAAATGTAGTTAATCAGTTCGTAGAAGAAAATGATAGAGAAACTGAATACTTAACCCATAACAACACATGCAAAGGGTTAAAAGGGCCGACCTGCGAGGAACCCCGGGATGAAGTAGCCACCTGGGTGATTAAGTTTTTGACCTGTGAAGGGCAGTATGTGCTTGTTGTCAGGGCATCATCTGCGAATTTTGAACCATCTCGGACATGGTAGACAACAACCGAGAAGTTAGGGTAAATCTTCCCCTATATCCGTATCAAGAATTAAAGAACATGGCAAAAAGATATCAGGAGGGTAAAGGAAGCCTTCGCCATCATGGCCTTATCAAATTAATTTGCCAACATCATTTTAGAGGAAACCCTAGGAGTTTTGACAGGTTTTACTCTAACCTAAATGATGTCATTTTTGGGGATGAAAGTGAGGAAGAAGAAGAACCAAATACTGTTGATGTTGCTATGAGGAAGAGGAAAGCAATTGCTACAAGAAAATATTGCAAGAGGATGCTTGTGAGAAGAGGCTGCGAGAAGATGCCCCTGAAGGCATTCTGAGAACTACACCCCACGAGCGACGAGAAAACCTTGCTCCTGAACCTTCAACTTCACGGGGCTAAGAGACAAAAGAGAAGAGGATGCGGAACTAGCGGCGGAGCGAGAAAAACAAAAGAAAGTTCGGTTTGCTTTGAAGCTGCAACTGACTTATCAGAGCAGAGAAGTGAAACAAGGGAAACAGAGGCATCAAAAACTGACCCCATGACCCCTGCTGTCACCAGAAAATAGAGCAAAAAGAAGAAGTTTGCATCTGGAACTAGGAGGTCTACAAGAATCCATTTGAAAGAAACCTACGAGAACGAGGTCATGGAGGAAGAAGATAGACCAAGTAGCCCGGATGTCACGAGAGATACAACCGACATCGAATAACTTTCCAGAATTCCCTGAACAAATAGCTAAGGCGAAAGCTGAGCAAGTTGGTTTGGAGGAGGCTACGGTTCAACGAGGCTACGAGATATGGTAGATACCCTTATAGACAGTTTCACGAGCCTCCTCGAACAAGAACAAACTATTGCGACGAGAAGAAGAAAATTTGGTTGAACGGCCAACTGCAAGCGGTTTGTCTGCATCGGCTACGAAGCAAGAAACAGAAGTAGAAGACATCATCGAGCGGTGAGGGCAGCAAGAAGTGTTGTCAAAACATGGACCAAATGGATCACAGAGAAAGAAAGCATCATTGAGATGCAAAAAAGAAAAATTGCAGAACTTCAGCAGGAAGTGGCAGAACTAAACAAGTTGTTGTCACAATCTGAAAAACGACCAGCTATATCCCATGATGAAGATAATTTGGCTCAATTGCTTCCGGGTTTATCAAGAGCAGATGACTCTGTTGAGGCGGACATAGAAGTTCATCCTGAAACAACACTCCTTCATTTTGAAGAAGTGCCTATTCATTACGAAGCGGTGCCTTCTTGTTACGAAGATGCTTCAAAAATGGTGAGAAATATTGCGAGAAGATGTTGAAAATGAACCACCAACACAAGAACAGTCCCAACAGCAAGAAAATGCTCAAGTAAGTACTCCTACTGAGGTCCCTGCATTTCAACTTGTTACACTTCCAGTAGAAACAGCAGATAAGGGGGTACAAGTAGAAATACTATCTGATGACAACCCCATAGAAATAGCAAATAAGGGGGTGCAAGTAGAGTTATTGACAGATGAACAGCCGGTGGAAGTGGCGAGAAAAAGGAGTACGAGATAAATCTATTGCCTAGGATCCCCCACGTAGTAAGACCACCTAATACTTGTGTCCCTAGAGCGAGTACAATGCGGACATAGCTAGTTTGGATGATTAGATATGAACAGCTTGCCAATAAAACTAAAAAATTCAAGCTGGAAGCAAAACAGCTAGAAGCCAAGGACACAGAAATTCAGGCATTGAAAGAAAAGGTATCCGACTTGTGCCAAATTGCTGAGTTTTTAGTCCAATTTAGACGGCCGGCCAGATTTTACAGCCTTATTTTGAAGGAAAAATACCTTAGATGGCAGGTCATGAGGATTACTTCAAACCTTCCATACAAATTGGACACTATTGAAGATTTTCTAGAGGCATATTTTGACGAGTCCTTTTGAGCGAGAAAAATCTCTTGTGTGAACTGTTTTTGCATAGTTTCTTCATTCCGAGAGGAAGTTGACTCTCATCCTCAAATCTACATTGGAGATGTTGAGTTGAGAGCATTTATGTCTACTTTGCAAAATCAGCTTTATTGGGATCATGAGAAAAGGCGAGAATAAAGTGATTGAAACAAGGGCTGAATTGTTAGTCGAGCAATCCGGCCAAATCACCTAAATATCACTCAGCGACACTTCTCAATGATGAACAGGGATGATATTAAGAGAATGTACTTGAACAATTTGAGGGATTTGTGTGGCCAGATTTAACAATTTATGTGATCACAATTTCTTCCCGGCATTGTCAGTATGCGAGAGACGAGATGGAATGAACTTTCCATGTCTTTGAGGAAAAGAGAACCTATCTCCCCCATCAATCTAGAGTGGTCCGAGAAGAAGAGCGAGAAGGTGTAGTCCAAGCCGATCCGAGATCATGCAACATAAGCTGGATAGGTCTCGAGTTCGGGCCTCCAACCATCATTACTCCAGTTCCATTCTACTTTGAGGAAGATGCCCAGGCTGATGAACAATTTGAAGATTGGCTCAGAAACATTCAGGAAAACAGGGGGGTATTACATAGGCAAGAAGTTATTCTACGGGTCATGGAATCTAAACATGGACATATGTGATTCCATAGCCCAACAGAATGCATGAGGGCATGCATTAATATAAGTTGGGGGGAAAATGATGAGGCCTAGAAATGCCTCAATCATAACATGTTTTGTACACTAAAAATGCCTATAAACTCTTATGTTTTATCTGATATGTTATTTAAGTTGATTTAATATGCTGTATATTAACCATTTTGCATGATCAATGTATTTGAAATATTATATGCTTGATTTTACGGCTTTTTGCATAGTTTTGTGTTCTTTTTGCTATGATTTGCTACAATGGGATATGCTTAGAATAATAGCAGCATTTCACTAATCATATTTTGATTTGTTTCAAGCATTTACTTCACCTAAATCTGGCAACAGTGCAAGCAAACTGTTCTTTGTGCGACAAAAACTGGTCTTTCCCATGTAAATTCCGGCCAGCTGTCCATAAAAAGCAAGGCATGGAATTCACATGAGGAAAGGGATGAAGACCATTAGAATTTGATCTTAGGAGATAACCCACCGAGAGATGCGAGAAGAAATCAATGGAAAAGCATACATTTGTTCATTCCGAAGTATCTTCGGAATGAACGAATATCTTCGGAATGAAGAAACACGACATCTTCGAAATGAACGGATCTTCGAAATGAAGAATGCAACGTCTTCGGAATGAGCGGATCTTCGGAATGAAACATGCAGTATCTTCGGAATGAGCGATCTTCGGAATGAGAATGCAGTATCTTCGGAATGAGCGATCTTCGGAATGAAAATTGCACTGTCTTCGGAATGAAGCCACTTATCTTCGGAATGAAGAACAGAATGTGTTTTTGACCTTTTGACCGATTTTTGAAGCCGAAAAAGGGAAATAAAGGTTGGAAAAAGTAAAGAGAAATATCTTCCATCTGTCTTTGCCGTCATTGCCGACCAAATCCATCATTAAGGGAAAGATCAGGTTTTAGTCCTCTTCTAGGATAAAACCGAGAATTTGTTGCGACATTGTAGGATTAGATCTTTTGAGATATTCTTTGTTTGTAATCAGATCAGAGGATAGCTATAAATATTGCTCCCGTTCGGGTTGAGCTTAGTAGTAAGTAGGAGAAAGATAGAAAATAGAGTAAGGAAGCTAGCGAGAAAATACGAGTATAACTAGAAATTGATCTATTACGATCCTGTAATGATTTTTCGAGAAATTCTTGTAATCATGTCTTTTGATCAATAAAGTGCACCAGTTCTATTTCAAACTACTTGTAAATGAGTGTGATTAAGATTTAGAAAAAGATAGACTTACACCTTATTCTGGACAAAGAGGTGGCCACTTCCGGACCTAGGAGGAGGACTAACAAAGCGGGTTTTTATTACGATTTCTGTTGCGGCGAGAATGAGTTGTAGAACTTGTTATGTCAAATTGATTGTAAATAGTTGACAATATTTGCGGTATTAGTTTATTTATGCTAAGTTTAATCTTGTGCTTAAAGCTTTTAGTTGCAATCTTACTTTCGAGAAAAGTTTCCACTTTATTTTCGAGGTTGTTATTTCCGAATTTACTTGTTTTTCAGCAATTTCCTGCATTTTTATGTTTCTTTGTCAAAATACGAACGAGAAGATTGACAACCTTACATTACGAGAATTTTGATAGTTTTTATTTCCACATTAGATCTAGAATTTCATTACTTGCAAAAGTAATTAGATTTCCTTTCTGCAATTAGGATCAGACTTTCAATTTCGCAACTGTTAATTCTGCAATATAATTAGGTCTCATTCTGCAATTGTAATTAGGACTTCATTTATGCAGTTAGTGATTAGTTTCCAATTCTGCAACTTAGATTAAGATTTAATTCATGCAATTTAGAGATAGGAATGTTCCAAAACCCCCCACAAAACCGGTTCCACCAATAAGACTTGTTGCCCTAGATTGACCTAAGTTATAGCTGTTTCACTTCTTCTCCCGTAGATAGCCTTGTACACTGCCCTGGATTGACAGATTCATTGAGAATTAATGATGGTATAACGACTACGCATCATTTAGCATATGCTAGGATTAGGTTTCCTTCATGATATCGGATTACCCCTCCTCCTCCTGCAAGCCCAGGAAGCTCCATCAAAGTTCAACTTGACCCATCCTTCCGAGGGTAGCAGCTATATGAGATTAAATTTGGGGTTGGGCCTTGGGGGAATTTTTGGGTCTTCTTCAGGGATACCCAAGGATTTGAATAAGGTTTTCTCACTCACATGCGGAAGGACCTAGGAAAATGAGAAAAATTGAATGTTCTCAAAGGCATAGGTGATGGCTTTGCCCACTACAACTATGGGGTCCCTAGGGGAGGATGAGAAAGCTATGTTGTTGCACTCCAACCATATTTTACATAATATATGATGGAGTTATAGGTACCAAAGGATGTGGATCTTTGGGTTCCAGAACAAATTAGGCCACTAGGAGAACAAGTCAATGATGGAATTAGACTGCACCCACTAAATGTGAAAAGATGTGAGCAAGTGACCAAGGGCTTCGGTTGAATAAGCACAAATGGTGAACATGTGGTTTGTAAATTCCTAGATTGATAGGTATAGATAGAACCTATTTGGGATCATGAACCCTCTTCTAGCCAGGTTATCGATCGTGAGGATCTTTTTTAGAATGGCAGTCTAGGAGAAGAAACTAATTTTGGGGATGAGTTTCTTCCTCCACACTAGGTTGAATGGGATGTTAGACACTTGATTCATCTCTTGGAAGGAGTAGGTAGACTTAACTAAGAAGGAGCCATCATGAGTTCCTCATCAGATGGGCCTGTCATCCACCTCTCCCATTGAAATGGTGACTACACTGAGTAAATTGGAGAGGTTGGAAACTTGGTGGGTGAACCTGGCCTCCATAATGGGACTCCACATGGGCCTCCTGTTGTGCCAAGTGATAAATTTCATAGCCTTGCTTACCCTCGTAGTGTTAAAGGAAGGCTTAAGGATCTATAACTCCCTATCCTTATCGGATCATCTTGAAGCCACCTATCTTGCCAAAAGTCAATGGTGCTCCCATTCCCTAAAATCCATCTGCTACCTTTTTGGATGAGACTTCTGGTATGGGAGATGGACCTCCAGAATGTAGAAGCATTTCAAGGCTTTTGGTCACATAAGAAAGGGTGGTCTTACAAATATTTCCTTTTGATTATCTAAACCCACTCAATATCACTGTTGGTATAGACCTTCCACATGTGCTTGGCCAGTAGGGCAAGGTTCATTTGGAAGACTCTCCAAAGTCCAAAGTTTCATTCGCTTTTATTTTGACATACCAAGTTCTAGGCCACTAAAGAGATATTTTTCCTTTCCTCACTCCTGAACCAGAGGAATCTCTTCTGAATTTGCTCTATCCTAGAACTCACCGAGGTAAGGATCCTGAATATAGACATAAAGTAAACCGTGATGCTCTACTAGTAGGCCAAAGTGAGAGTTACTTTGGATGCATGGGAAAGGAGGTGATATTTCTAGGAGCTCAAATTCTTCTAGATCCTTTCAATGACATTGTTGCACATGGTTCTGGTGGGGCAGCCCGAGAATAGAGGAAGCCCCAGGTAAGAAGTGGGAAGAACCTTCGGGGATCACTCAAGGATCCATGCTATCTTAACCTACTTGGGATAGGGGGTGTTAATGAAGTAGATCTTGCTTTTTAAGAGGTTGATATTCTACCCTGTAGCACTCTCATAGAGCTAGAGGATCCGTTTGATGGTCTTGGCCTGAGCTATAGAAGCTAAAGTGGCAAAGATGGTGTCATCTACGAAATGTTGGTGGGTAAATGGGTTGAGACCAAAGGTAGTTTTAATACCAGATAAGAGCCCACTCATACTAGCATTTGATATGTCCTCCCTAGGGATTTGATCAGGATGATGAACAATATAGGGGATAGGGGATCACCCTACCATAGCCCTCTAGAGCTTGGGAAGAACCTAGCAGGGGACCCATTGACTAGGATGGAGAACCATGGGGAGGATATGCATATTTTAATTAAACCAACCTAGGTTGGGTGGAAACAAAATTTAAGGAGGACCTCAATCAAGAAATCCTAGCTGACCCTATCAAAGACTTTGTTCATGTCCAGCTTGAGGAGGAAAGCTGGTTTCTTAGCCAAGGTGGTGAAATGCACTGCCTCATGAATAGTTATGACCGCATCAGTGATAAATCTCCCTTTGATAGAGATCCCCTAGTAGGTATCTATGATGAGGAGGAGGATCTATTTAAGCCTATTAGCTAGATCTTTGGTTAATGTTTTTTAGATGACATTGCAGAGGTTGATAGACCAAAATTCAGACAGGGATTTGGAGGCTTGGGAACCAAGGCTATGAAGGTTAAGTTGATGCCTTGGGGGATGGCTTTGGTAGACTAAATATATTTGATAGTAGCACAAACCTCGGTCTTGATAAGATCCCAAAATACCTAGAAGAAGCGCAAGAAGAAGCCATCCAGTCTAGGGGATGTGTTAGGCTTCATGGAGAATAGGGTCTCTTTGATCTCTTTAGATGTTAGAGAGCTTATGGGCATCTCATTAGTATCAGGGGATATGGAGTGAGGGATGTGCTCTAGGATATCCTTAGCCTCCTAAAGGGAGGACTAGGATGGGGTACCTAGAAGATATTGAAAGAAGTTGATTGAATCATCCTAGATTTTAGAGATTTCCTTTATGGTCCTGCCATCACTGCAGGTAAGTTCCAAGATTTTTTTGGAGCTCTTTTTTCTTAGGGTAGAAGCATGAAAAAACTTGGTGTTCGAATCACTACCCCTGAGCCACAAAGCTCTATATTTTTGCCTCCAGTACATTTATTCTCTGGACAGGATGTTATGAAAATCTGCTAGGAGCTTGCTCTCTTTAGCCCTAGAGTTGTTGTCCTGAGTGCCTTCCTAGAATTGTGGTTCCATGAGATCTAATTTATCTTTGACCAACCTTTTATTTTTAAAAATATTGCCAAAGGTTTCCCTGTTCCACACCCTAATATTATCCTTGATGAACCTAAGCTTTTGGTACAATTGCCCAGATGGGGATCCTTTGAAAGGCTGCTTCCACCACTAGGCAACTTGCCCTCTGAAGTCTGGGTGGTGGAACGAAATAGTCTCGAAGCAAAAGGGGCTCTTGAGAGAAAGAGCTTTATTGAATTTGAATAGGAAGGGATTGTGGTTAGAGCCAATTTTGGGGAGAGGTTGGAGGGTAGCATCTGCAAACATAGGGATGGCTTCTCTCGACAGTAGGACCCTATTTAGTTTGACTTGAATGAGGTTTGTTCTAGCCCTCTTATTGCTCCAAGTGTATTTAGCCCCCTTCAGGTGAACATCCATGAGTTTGTTTGCTTCTATGAATGCCCCAAATTCCTCCATGCTTTTGGTGATTAGGGATGATCCTCCTTGCTTGTCTGAGGGGAACATGGGGTTGTTGAAATCTCTTGTGAGGATCTAGGGGAGGGTTTTGAACAATATTTTCATGTGATTCATCACTTCTCAAAGCATGAACATTTTCAACGTGTTGTTATGGGCATAGACATTGGAGAGGACTCGAGTGAGATTATTGGTTTTGTAGTGAAACAACATATTGATATTTTTTTTGGATGAGGAAATCAGTATTCGTTTGAGTGTGGATAGATCCCACATACATAACAACCCTCCAAAATTTCCTTGGGCTGGGTGAAGATATATTCACCATTGCTCCAAACTAATTTGAAAACTCTAGGGGAGGAAATCTCATCTAATTTAGTTTCTTATAGAATGAGAATTGAGGTTTTGTACTCTTTTTGAAGATGTGTAGCTATCCGTTTCTTGGGGGCTTCATTGAGACCTCTCACATTCCAAGTGAGAATCTTCATTTAACACTTTTATGGAGTTTTTTGCCTCCCTTCCCCTGGTGGGAGGGAGGTTTGTATTTTATCGGTTCCTCCTTTGGCAAGTTGAGAGGGTCAGACAATAAAGTGTCCTGGAGGCCATTTACTATGTAATTTTCTACCTCTTTTCTTCTCTGTTCACTAAGGGTTGGGCGTCATCTCTTCCTGTCACTTCCAAAGTCAGTAGTGAAATTTTTTCTTTGGGTCCTCTTGGGGCTAAATTCTTTTGGGTTGATTGGGATAGGGTGGGACCTTCCCTCATCATCCCCATACGAATACCCGAAGGTAGGTTTAGATGTTGCAATATGGGGTAAGAGGGGACTTGATTTGGGCAGGGGTTCAAAGATGATTGTTTCCAGTTGGGGGGATCAAGAAGGGAGGGTTCATGCATGGGGGGACCCATATTTTATTTATCAAAATCAAGGATATATTTAGTATGGGAATATACCTGATAAAAATCTAAAACCGTAGGAGGATGCAATTTTTGCTCCCCTTTGTCATATGAGGGTTGACTCCTATTTTGCCTAGGGGTTGTTTGCATCGGATGCCCTTTCTTCTAGGGAGCGGGTCACCCATTATTTGGATAGTAGGGTTTGGATGGAGGGAACTGATTCTAGGACTTGGGGGGAGCCCTTGAGATATAGTTGCCACCATAGATTTCATTTGAGACCTTGAGGAGAGGGTATTGGTTCTGGAGGTGCCCTTGTGCACGGTACTAGACATAAAAAGTTGGTTTATTTTTGTATTCTAGCATTTGGTGCCATTTGAAGGATCCCAATATTAGGTTGAAAAAATATGGGAGCTCAAACTCAAGATTGGAATTCACATAGATGCATGCATGGACCATTATGGATCTTGCTTTGGTTTGTAGAGTCGATGGCCACCAACTCATCGAATGCTCTCACAATAGCTTTTAAGACTTCCTCTTGCCAGATATGGAAGGGTATATCTAGGATTCGAACCCAGATTGGGGTGAAGTTTATGGTTTGGGTGTATGTATTGAAATATGCTACCCATCACCTGAGGAATAGGCTCCTCATGCCTAAGAACCAGGGCCCTTCTGTTAGAATACAACTTGTGTCATCACAATTACTAAGTTTGATAATAAAGAAATCCCTTAAGAGGGCTACAATCTTCGTGTTCCCTATGGTTTTCCATTTGGAGAAGACCTAGTACCTTATGGTATCCATGTTTGGATGCCCTTTGAAAAGATTCCCGACCAAGGAGTAGGATGCCTCAGATACGTAGTTGGAGAAAAAATCTATCGAAATGAAAATATCAGATCCCACCAGAGATAGGTTGGTTCATGAGATTTTTAAATGTATTGCATCGACTGAGGTGATCTATGCATATGAATATCTTCTAGGGCTCCCAGGGATGGGGCCTTCATCTGAATGCTTGTCGAGGGGTTCCTTGTCATAGGGACCTACATGTTGGGATCCTACATCCCCATCTCCATCCTTACTTGGATCTAGTCCCCCTACTACCTGCGTCGGTCCTGCCTATTGGTTCTTGCTGCCTCCTTTGCTACCCTTCATCTCCACCATTGCTTTCCTTATGAAAACAATTTTGAGTCTAGGTTCAATTATTTTATGATCACATACCTTGAGGTGTTTATAGGTCCATGAGATAATATTATTATAATTGTTGCACAATTCTTTAAATAGATGAACTTCATGATCCATTTATTCCTTTACCATTAGTAGTTTCTACCTTTAGTGATTTGACTAGGTTGATAGGATGATGGTTTCTCCTTGATTTAGGTTTTTTGAGTACTATAATTAGGATTAAATAGACTTTCAAGGGTAATTAATCCTGTAGTTAACTAATTTATCTTTAATTGAATGAGTTTACCTTTAATATTATCACCATATTTATTTCTTATTTTTGCATATCATTCTTCTCTAACTAAGAATTCAATAATTTATCGATCATTACAAAAAACTACCAATGGAAAACATTATCTAGAACTATAGGTCTATATGTCATTGCTAGATATTTTGATCTATCCCATAGGTTTGTGGTTAGATAAAATTTGGTATTCAAGGAAGCTAATTCATCTACTTTCACATCCATTTACCTTGGTATTACCATTATTTTATGCCCATAAATATTTTTTGGTATATCCTAGATTTAATGCATGTATAACCTATGATGCTTATTCTTGATAGCATAGAATGAATTAACCTAATTTACTACTAATTCTAATTCACTAAATATTTTAAGGCTTTTGACTCTTAATTTATATGCCTTCCTTAACTTAGTGCATAGAGCTTCATATTCAACCATGTTATTGTTGTAATTAAACAAAATATGACATGCATAATTTATTTATTGTCCTTATAGACTCATGAGTTGTATGCCTACACCCAATTAATTTCTAGTCCATGCAACTTCTATTATTAACTTGTCATTGATGGGATCTTGGTCAGTTCTTTGGATATAAGATAATTTTTAAGTTCAATATTCATATTTGTTCCTTCTATTTCATTAATTTCATACTCTTGGAGCACTTTGATGATTGTATCCAATTCTAATATAATCTCATATTTTCTATATTCATCATCTACAAATTCAAGAGCTTATTCCAATTGACTATTCCATAATTCCCTAGGTTGTGTAGTAGTAAGTTGCATGGCAGGTTATTTTCAATATTGATTATCTTTCAATCTTGTGGGATATTCATGTGTGTGTAATATATCACTAACTATATATCCCCTAATAGTTTCTTAGTCTATTTCCTAGATATTAATATCCTAAAATAGGATAGGATATTGACTACTATCATGTCCTATACCACAACTCGTTCTAGATTCACTTTAGTTCCATCCACTTGGATATGCCTACTTGCAGTTTTGAATACAATAATCCTATCTCCTCACAAACATCTTTAGGCATAGCTATTATGACAATCCCTAAATCAATAGTGTAGCTTCTCAAGAGATAATTGTCAATATTTAGGGTGATATAGAACAAAGGTGGATTCATTATCTCTGGTTTATGATCATTTACCATAGTTGTAGCATTTACATTATCCAAGGGATATTGAGCAATGATATTTTGTTGTTTGGTTCTATTAGGTTAAGTATTCAGGGATGCAACTTGCTTTGTTTTAGTATAGCTATTGGAACTCACAATATTTTCTATAAATATGCTTAAGCAAATCATGTAGTCAAATATTATACATAGAATAAAAAATGATGAAAGAAATTGGTGGGCACCCATAGTCACCATAAAAAACCACTATATCCACAGATAATATTACACAATGCTCTAATAAACAAAGGAGGAGTGGGATGGGGTATTTATATTAATATCAAAACCCTAATTACATAATAAAAATTAACCTACGCCAACATAACAAGAGGGGTTTAGGTTAATTACAAGTTATAAAGAGGGTTTAACCACAACAAGATTTATCATGACCCATAGGAATTACATAATAAACTATTATAAATTAATTAATATATTTTATAATGAAATACCCTTAGGCCTATCCAATACATCAAATAATGTCAATTTTTGGCCATGAATTAAATTATAATTTCAACATACCCACTAATAATTTAAACTGATACGCCTAGAAGATAATACACTAGTGACAATGATATCTTCCTCCCATAATAAATTTTCTAGTGGGACTATGCAATTGAGGTAGATCCTTTCAAATATTTCTAATAATTTAGAAGACTTCCACCTAAATTCAAAAACTCAACTCGAATCATTTAGAAGAGTCTTATGATATTTCAAGAACATAAGAAAAATATGACCATTAGGTTCAACATCTAAAAGGAGGGGGAGATATTAGAAAGGAAACTATTAATGTATTCTAAATCATATTTCTTTTTGCCTCTAGAAGATACAATATCTACCCTTATAGCCTTGACTATCACAATATAGTCCTCAACATTATCAAACTCAACTAGCTTAAGAGAAGAAAGATCCACTTCTAAAGGTCTTATTTTAGTAGACATTTCTAAAAATTTCATGTAGTTTTGAACATACCTTAATAGGGTCACTCTCATATTTTATGTGAAAAATAAACATTGGTTCAATCAACAAGGCAAATAAATCTAAAGCCTCTTCTATCTTTTGATATAGAGTTTTATCATCAAGAATATCTACTTTATCCTCCGACAAGATTTGCCATAGGTTCTTCATAGCAGACCAATCATCTGAGTTGTCCAAACACTATAGTTTTTATGTTAAGGTGAGTAACTAGGGATTTATGGTCCATCTTACACCATCTGACCTTTAACACAATAGTAGGTCCATGAATTAATGGCACCAATGTCTAGATCTCAAAAAATTGCAATTTAAGAAGAATAGGCTTAAAACGCTTTTGCATGCACAAGTTATGGATTTTGAAAGTTTTCCCTAATGGAACTCAAAAAATATAAATTAAATATCTAAAAATAAAAAACAAGGGAACCGAATTCCTGTTGCTACTTGATAATCTATAAGTAATTTTTTTCCACCTCAGCCCTCTTGAACCATTTTGACTGTGACACACAATTGTATTTTATTAGAGAGATGATGGGTGTTGTTAATCCTCTTTCACTTTAATTTTTAATCCAAGATGACATCCTATGGCTATGTGTGCTAATTACTATAACAAATATTATAGGCATTAGATTTATAAGCTTCTAATAAATAATTAAAGCAAAACATAGTTGAAACAACAACATAAAATAACATAACCTTGTAGGAAAGTAAATGATAGAAATTAAAGTAACATTGAAATGAAATCACAACACAAGAAAGTTTAAAAACATAATACTATTTTAACAACATGTTGAAAATGATAACATACTAATCTACTAAAAATAGTAAATATCTATTTATCAAAGCAAGAGAGTAGGCACTTGCTTCTTGTCTAATAAAGATGGAAACTAATTCAAAATTAAGCTACTCTAGTTTCGTAGTAGCACAATTTAGCAAAGCATACTCTTTACTCTAAGTTGCAAAAATGCTAGATATTCAATCTAAAAAAAATCTTCTGATTTAGCAACTATCTTCTATCTAACCCCCTGACATTTTCCAGGGTGATTATTTATAATAATAACATTCTTAAGTATCACAACACCTACCAAAAGGTAAGTTTGCTTTCCTAGGAAAAAAATTAACAATATAGTTTCTCACAAGGAAATTGTCCTATTGCTACCTTGTGGTTGTTGCAACAATTTAAACAAATATTAACCACCGGTGTTCATTGGTTGCTTCTAAGGAAAATAACAACAATAAATCTTGGAATAGCATCCATCCAAACAACATGGGAAAACCACATGTGTCATTGATAAATGTAACTCCATCTTGGTAAGAGAACTAAATATGGTCCAACTACTGATGTATCTATTGAGACATCAACCATTGTAAATAATCCTTTCTTCAACTAGTCATCCAAAATAATCACTATCTATTTTTAGTTGTTTTCCTTCACAAAATAGGGTATTTGTGCATCTTACCATGTTAGCACCCTTTCTCATTTTGGTACATATCTTACAACTTGTTTATCTGAAGTGTATGAATTCACTTTAGAACATGCTTAGGAACATGCACTAAAACCTATAGTATAGAGCAATTATTCTACAACCGCAAAATTATTAGTGAAAGCAACACTGATAAATATAAAAATCATTTCAATACTAACAAAGAAATGCTATTCATCTCTTCTTACTTATTTAACCAAAATATTGTAATAAAATATACAAATATTCATTATAAGACTACACATATATCCTAAATAAAGGTAAGAAAACAACTAAGAGCACCTGTTAGATGAAGCAATCTTAGGCCTCATCAAGAGATCTTTAAATGTATAAAAAAATGTCCTTGTGGTTCCAAAAATGGCAACTTCAACCAAGCAGTCAACCAAAATTCCACCTTGTGAATAAAACATTGATGAACGCCCTCAATAAGAGTCAAACCAGAGTCTCCTTCATGCAAAGTCCCATGTGCTGACCAACATTCCACAACACCAAATGTATGTAGAGGAGAAATTCACCACTCTTAGACTACGTACATTCTCACTTCAATATTGTAAAATATGGAGGCATATAGGTCATATACATAATCTCCCCTTATAAAAATAGCTCCACTAACCGATCTATCTAAACTACTTTAAACAGTGGTAAGCTAGTGCCTCCCATAGAAGAGCGTGAGCTAGACTCTACCTACCAAAACATAGTGGCATGATTTGAACCCATGTCATGTTTCATACAATGCAATGCACAAATTATCATGTCATTTATGGATTTAGAATAGGAGCAAAGTGACCAAGAATTACTACATAAGCATGATTTTCAAGCAATAAGAAGTTTACCTTTTCTTAAAAATAGTCAATTATGCATGTCTCAAAGTTAAAATTTGGAGACACAAATACCCTAATGCCTCCTCTCATAGCCTCCATGATGTCATCCAAACGTGGAATTTGGTACATCCCTTCACAATAGAAAAAGGGATCACACATTCCTATTATGAAGGGTACCAAACCCAGGCAGGAAAACAACACTTTGAATTTAAAATTTTACATGCAACTCTACCAATTCATGGAGCATCTCTTCACTACTAGATCTTCATATTTACAAACTAATTCTACAACAATAAATTAAAGTTAAAATTATTGAAATATTTTTAGGATAATTGAAGAAAAAAGGATAATAAACTTGTCCTAAAATTTAAAAGAGGAATTAGAGGCTCTGAAGATCATTCTTTCTTAACTAAGCGAGATAGTTACATTCCCAATTTGATACCATATTAGAATTAACAATATTTTCTAGAAATGAACTAAAGCAAATCATACACTCAAATCTTATACATAAAATAAAAAAAAAGAATGAAAGAAGGATTTGGTGGGCACCCATAGGAACCATACATAATAATTATATCCATAGATAATATTACAAAATATAACAATAAACAAATGAGGAGTGGGAAGGGGTATTTCTACCAATACCAAAACCCAAATTACACAATAAATTTTAACCTAAGCTAACATAACAAGAGGGATTTAGGTTAATTAAAATTTATAAAGAGTTTAATTACAACAAGGTTAATTATGGCCCATAGATATTACATAATAAAATATTATAAAATAACTAATACATTATACAATAAAATTCCCATAGGCCTATCCAATACATTGCATACCGTTAACTCTTTGCTATAAATTAGATCATAATTTCAACGACAACTATATTCTTGCTTTTTCAAAACTTCTTACAATAAGTCTCTTTTACATATCAAGGCCAATGCCTCCGACATACTCACTTTTTCTAGTGACTTTATTAACTCTTTAGAAATATTGAACTTGGTCCCTAATGGATTAATATTTTTGTGAGGCACAAATATCTTACATTGTTGTGTTGCAATAACTCTACCTTGACTATCAAGGAGAGATATTTTAGATTTGTTTATAGATTTTTATGTCGTCTTTCCCTCTCATTATGATTTTTAGTCTCATTTATTTATTTCCTATATATAGACACATTTGTCTTAATAATATCATCCTATGGGGTATGCAATGCTATCTTTCCTTCCTCATTCTCAAATATGGTCCCTTGGTTGGTTACATCTGGTGCTTTATACTTAAAATAAAATTGAGGGCTACCTCAACTAGACATGGTAGAATTAATGTTTGGATTAGGCTATTTAGATGGTTTTTCTTGAATATTTGAGAACCTAGGTTATCCATCCATTGTCTTCTTCTTCCTTCTAGTTATGACCCCTTATTGTTGGTTAGTCATCATCGTTGGATCTTAAAAAGAAAATTTATTAACTTCTTCAAGGACATTGAAAATTTTCAAGATGATGCTATTTGCGTTAGCCAAGTCTAAAAATTATTATTGTATAATACATGACGGATCTATTATATTAGGTTATAGTACTAAATATTATTCAATTGTTGATACCTAAGTGATCATTGCTTGACTCATTTTTGCTATCCTTAGGCATTTCTTATAAAAATAACCCATTCTTGGTGATTGTGTTTAGCATTATAAGACAAACACCATAAAGTGTTTAGTTTTTAGTTGACATTCACCATATTATTTTGGGATTTATTCTTATTCAAATAAGGAATTTGATCTTTTATAAGGTATGAAGTCCTTTGTTGCTACCAATTCCCTAGTTGTTTATATTCAATGTCCTGTTGTCCACCATAATTTTATCTCTTTTACATATTAGTATAATTCACAAGAATATTTATCATTTTCCTAACTCATTCACTTGGACTTAAATCCCATAATTCTAGTTTTGGGTTGTATAGACAAAGTTTAAACCACATGGCTAGGGAGGGTCTAGTAAGGCTAGAAGTTGAGGTTAAAATATAAAACTATTTGGTACACTTTAGCCAATAAAAGTTACCATGAATAAAGTATTGGCTTATGGATAAGTATGCATACTAGACAAATTCTAGATAGGTTGGTTTTGAAAATTTGGAAGAGGTGTTATTATTAGAGTAGGCCCTAGTATTTTTGGATTTGGTTTAGATTTATTTATGTGATATAAATTATTGGCGGGGCAAGGGAAACTCTAATTAACACAATTTACACATGGTATGTCTCTTTGAAGGCTCCAAACAAAGTGTATAGATGGTATTATGAATAATTAGAGCTCAAATCTTATTGCAATCCTTTGATATAATATCATAAAGCTTGTTCATATTATGATCAAATATTTGGTGGTATTAGGTATAACATCCTCATGAACCTTGTGTTATAATCATGAATATTTTCTTGAGGATATATCTACATAGCATTAAATTAAAAAAGGATGGAGTAATCATTCCCTTGATTTATAAACATTCTCATGAATGATTTAACTATGAAGACCTCTTTAGTGACATAGGGAGGCTCTTATACCACATGGAAATTTTTTCTCTCAATCAATAAATTAGAATTCTAACCATAATTTATTTCTCTTTGAATTGATTTACAAATTTTAACATGATAATTTATTCCATTGACATAAAGTAGTCTTATTATTATTACCATCAAAGGTTAGTAAAGCTTTCATAGCAACAATAGGTATTTGGGAATAAACCATCAAGTTATAATTCCAAGGTAAGGATAACTCTAACACATATTCCACATGGGATGTCTCTTTGAAGGATCCAAAGAAAGTGTCATAGTTGGCATTATAAACAATTAGGGCTAAAATATTTTTTCTATCCTTTTATATAATAAAATAAACCTCATTCGTATGATGGTTAGATATTTGGCGATATTAAGTATAACATCCTCGTGAACCTTGTGTTGTAATCATGAATATTTTATTGAGTATGTCTCTACATAGCATTAAATTGAAAAATGATGGAGTTATCATTTCCTTGTTTTCCAAACTGTATCATGAATTATTCAACTATGAAGGCATAATTAGTGACTTGGGGAGGCTCCTATACCACATGGAAAATTTATCTCTTAATCATTAAATTAGAATTCTAAATATTATATATCTCTTTGATTTGATACACATATATTAATATGATAATTTATTCTTGTGATGTAAAGCAGTCTTATTCCCATTGCCATTAAAAGTTAGTAAAAATTTCATAGCAACAATAGGAATTTGGGAATAAACCATCAAATTTCTAATGCCAAGGTAAGGCCAAATTTAATAAACACATCCTCCACATGAGATGTATCTTTGAAGGCTCTAAAAAAAGTGTCATAGCTAACATTATAAATAATTAGGGCTAAAATATGATTGCAATCATTTGATATAATATAATAAAGCTTGTTTATATTATGGTTAGATTTTTGGTGGTATTAGGTATAACATCCTCATGAACCTTATGTTGTAAGCATAAATATTTTAATAAGTATGTATCTAGATAGAATTAAATTGAAAAATAATGGAGTAATCATTCCTTTATTTCTAAACCTTCTCATGAACGATTGAACCATGGAGACCTAATTAGTGACTTGAGAAGGCTCCTATACCACATGATAACTTTATATCTTAATCAATAAATTAGCATTCTAACCATAATATATTTATTTTTTATTTTATGCACATATTTTACCATAATTTATTCTAGTGATCTAAAGTAGTCTTATTCCTATTGTCATCAAAGGTTAATAAAGATTTCATAGAAACAATAGGTATGTGGGAATAAACCATCGAATTTAGAGGTCCTTAAAAATTCAATCAAGTAGTTGTTATTATATTCTTATTTGGATCTGCATTTGATAATTCTGAGGTAACTTATTGTATAGGATTTATGAGGAATATGAAATTTGGTAGAGAGGACACACATCCCCATGTGGATATTATGCAAATTGGACTACCTACTGATTTGGGACCACTTGCAGGTTTTGTGGGATCACATGTTGGAAAATAAATGGTTGGTTGATAATTTGAATTAGAAGTGAGTTAGGGAATACCTGATGGTTAGGGTTCTAGAATTCTTGAAAATTAAGTGTAATTTGTTGATTTAGATGGTACATGTTTTTTTGATGGACAAGTTGATTTAGAGGTCATGGTTATGAATACTACATAGGATGACTACCTCTAGGGAATGATAATCCCTATAGTCATTTATACTCCTAATGGTACTTATGATATATTTATTTTATGCTAACCTCTAAATTTTTTATAAATTTGATAGGAATTAATTTATTTTGATATTGAGAGGTAGTATGATTTGGTGGATTTTGTAAGTTTTGTTATATGTTAAGGATTGACACATCTATGAGCTTTAGCTTCTTGAGGAATTTTATAGTGTCTATTAGTATGACCCACTTGGTGGTTAAAAATAAAATTTGTAAGAGTTAACCTATTAACTTAACCTAGGTGGTGATTGATTCATATTAGTCTATTGACTAGGAACAAATTGAAAGTCTAGATGGTTGTAAGCTCTTAGGTTGGATAACTTGAGCTAATATTGTTTCATTTACATTTGAGACATTATAAGACCAAGACCTCAATATTATGCATTGCTAACATTTGAGTCTTTTGACATCTAGGGAATAACATATAGATAATTAATAATCACATTTGGGATGGTGGGTCTAGATGAGGCCTAAGCTTGATCAACATTAGGTAGGTTGAAATTATAAAGGGGAATCCTATTGAGGTATTCCAAATTAATTAACCAAAATATGATGAGGTTTAGATAAATTGTTCTAAGTTTTGTTAGTTGGATTCACCATTAATCTCTCCGGGTAAGTGGTTGAGACATATTTGCTTGAATCTCTAATCCACATAGTTATAGTAGGTTTTCTTCCCTTGTTCACATTTCATTCATATTCAATCAACTTCATTTGTTTGATTTTTTTACCCTTGTCACATGATTTAGATAGTGTATTCATAAGAAATATAACTTACAAATATTTGTATTTGATTGATTTTTGATGTACTTGCAACAAGAAAACTACTCAAAAATGGGTTAAACCAAATCATACTTGGAAATATTAGGGAGAGGTTGACGAATCACTAGCTAAGTTGATGGATCAATGGAAAGTCAACAAATCACTAGACAAGTGACTCAATAAATGACATAGTTCATCAGAAAGAGAAGATATAATCAAATCATTGGCTTACATCAAAAAATTGTTGGTTTGGAAAATGAATTTATGGATTAGAGAATTAGAAGATGTTAGATAAGATATTTGGTAGCAATAAAATAAACAATCAATTAATTATCAATTGGTCGACGAATCATAGGCAAATAAACTAGGAATTTTTTGTGAGATTTTATTAGTTTTGTAATTTTCTTGGATAGCATGCTCATAGAATAATAATTTTTTAAATCAAAAGGTGTTTCTAAGGTTATTTATAGTTTTGGATACTTTTTGAGGTATTTTTATCGATAAAGTTTCTATTTAATCTCAAGTCGGATAGATTTATCATCAGATTTAGGAAAACCATGCATAGATATGATATATTTATGGTTTTTGTCATATTTAAGGTCTTAACCAAACCTTTTTTAGATCTAGTAAAATTTGAAATGGATTGCAATAGTTCTAAAGAATACAAGTGGACTATTATTTTGATCCCATCATAGTTACTGATTTATTTATGCATGCATAATGGTTATATCTTAATGGGATGGATCAAATGTATTTAACTAAAAAATGAGACCTGACCCATTGGGCATGCCAATTACCTTTTGATTCAGGAAACAATTTAATTGGAATAGTGCCTACAATTATAATTTGTGGAAGGGGGGTTTAGGTACTCTTGACCTTTGGATTTAAGTAGTCTCTCTACTAATCTATGTTAATCTAAACTAAATTAAGGACAATAAGATCAATGAAGATAAGTGTGTAAGAAAACAAAAGCAAAGTACATACAAGTAAATACAATCAAGATAGCAACAAGGCTAGTACATGTGATCAACTAAATCACTTTGAGATGACTAATTACCAACAATGTGATTGATCATTGATGGAACAAAGATCCATGGAAAAGATGACTAGTAAGAGGTGAGAATTCAATACCACAAACATTGTTTACTCATGCATCAATAGGTCAAATGACAAAAGTACCATGCACAATTATCCATTAATATTAAAAATATGAATATTATAATACTTGATCATAGAGCATAGCTCTAATATTTCTCAAAATGGCCAAAATATGTTATAAATGAGCCAATGGCTACTATTTATAGGGGAGGTTTTACCCTATTTTTTCTTTAAGTAACTAAGACTAATTTGACATTTATAACAAAAGGTAAAAAATATTATTTTGAAGCCTTTATACTCTGTAGCTCTCCATTGATTCACCTATTGATTTGTGAATCGACGATTAGTTTATAGATCATCAACTGGATCAAAAAATTGGGGCGCTTTGTACTTAGCCTAATTTCCCCTACCTAAAAATTTCAAAATTTTTAGAGACTTGGGTTTTTAAGACCTCCAAAATTTTGAATCTTACCCTTCTCATGAAGATTTTCCATCTCCCTTGTGTAACACCTTTTGTTGAATTTTTAATTTAGAAATATTTGCATTAAGGTAGTACTTTGTACTACACATGTTTATAAATATGAATGATAATCTATAAATGATTATACATGATAGTTGAAATTAAAGACTAACTCAAATTGTTGCATTAAATTTGTCAAAAAGGCTTTTATTTCTACAAAATGGGGTATCTTATGCTTCTTTATGAATTAAATACTTTAAGATCAACTCTTGTTCAATAAGTGAGTTCTTTGGAAGAAATAACGAGTTTACACATTGATATTTTCATAATGAAAAGTCTCAATCCACTTTATTTATTTGGCTTAAAGTGAATAATGTGGACATATCTTCGTCAAAAACCATTCTAATTCTTCATAATTTTTCATGACAAGATTCTCATCCCTTAAATATTCATAAATTTATATTTTTATTTATTGATGTACCAAATTATGTTAATAATTTTGTATTTAAATTAACCAACAATTTAATAATAAAATTCTATTTTAGAACCTATTCTTAACATATTTTGTTGTATCTAAGTGACATATTTGTCATCTTTGACATGTGACAAATTCTTAGCCATAATGCCAAAAAACAAATATAGATTACACTTATATTATTTTATAATATTATTTAATTTATAAAAAATATAACTAATATAGCATTTAATTTTAAACATATCTATAATATTTTAATAGAAAATATTATAATAATATATTTTTTGATTTGGTTATTGTGAGAAACCTCTATGACCGACACATAGGGCTGAGCAGTCTCCTCCCAACCATGACCCCTCATAAAGCCGAGAGCTATACTTATCAATAGAGAATTTAACACAAATCCACCACACACCCACCCCCTCACACACTCGCCCATGCCACGATTTGAACCTTTTATAATAATAAATTTTGAATTGTTCTTTGAAACATTAAGATGGATTGTCTTCAGTGAAAAATAGTCTTTAGGTCTCTAAAAATATAAAGACCCAATGTATAGAAACAAGTGCTTGGCCTAATGGGCAAAAACATTACTTCACAAATAAATAGGTTCTCTTGATGCAATGAAATTATTTAGGAAAATGGCAGATAATCAACCTCTGAAAGAGCAAACTATTTTTCATCCACACTCCCCCGGTGAGACAGGCGATGATAGCCCAAATTCTGGGATTCTCCCCTGACACCCTCCCCACCACCTACCTCGGGATCCCATTATTTGTGGGTTTTCCTTCCAAGGCCTTGTGGAGCTCCCTGGTCGAGAGAATTTAGAAAAAGCTAGCCTCCTGGAAAGGTCACCTCCTCTCCCAGGCTGGAAAATCCACCCTTACTTTCGCCCGCCTCCAAAGCATCCCGATGTACTTCATGTCCATCTTTAGAATCCCAACCTCGATATGTGCTCACATCGAAAAAATACAAAAGCGTTTCCTATGGTCCGATAGTGAAGAGAAGACAAGAATCCCTCTGGTCGCTTGGCCCCTTGTATGTCACCCTAAGGCCAAGGATGGAATTGACCTTTGCTAGGTTTCCCTGATTAATAAGGACCTTTTGGCCAAGCATTCCTGGAAAGTTTTTGATAATTTCTTGACTGAATGGGTGACCATCGTTAAAAGGAAATATCTCCAACACCATTCTTTCCTTAGTCATTACCAAACTTGGGATGGATCCACCTTCTGAAAATCCCTGATCCTCACCAAGGACCTCATTTGGAAAGGGACCAGGTGGATCCTCGGGGATGAGACCAGTATTGACTTATGGAATGATAGATGGCTCCGAGACGAGGCCTCAAGCTCAGATCTTGACTTCCTAGACCTGAGACATCACTTGGAGCCTCCTTGAGGGCCCAAGGTGGTAGATTACATCATCAGGGGATAGTACAGAGCAGGTTGGGGGCCCATCAAAGCACCCTAGTTCCCTCACCAAGTTGGTAGGCTCTCAAAATTTCTTCCCTCAACTATCATTCCCTTAGGGGCAAGAGAGGATAGGTGTGTCTGGAAAGGTACCAGCAGTGGCTCCTTCATGGTCAAATATGCCTATGCCCTCCTAAGGGATCCCTAGGCAGGCCATTTCCAGGTCAAGCAGGTGTGGCTCAAAAACTTGATCCCCAAGATTAGCTTCTTCATCTGCACGACCACCCAATTCAAGATTCGCACCATCTACAACCTGGCAAAGAGAGGCTTCCTTATTCCAAACAAATGCTACCTATGTTGTAAAGATTGAGAATCGATCTCCCACATTTTTTTTAGGTGCCCTTTCTCCTTCAATCCCCTTGGGCATATCCTTGCCCAGTTCTCCATCTAGTGGGCCCCTCCCGGATCCATCTTGGACCTCCTCATCCAATGGCCCAATCCCTTTTCCTACCCCACCCTCCACTCCCTTTGGGCCTACTACCTCCCCCACCTAATTTGGCAGTTCTAGCTTGAGCGCAATAGTAGAGCCTTTTATCCCCATCCTAGGACCCCCGAGTGATGGAAATCAAAGAATTCACCTTTGCGTCTGAGAATTCCTTCTCCCTCCCCCTGTACCCCCCCTTGTTGCAAGCTAGCAAGCTAACCCTCCTCAACTTCCTCGGAGTGCAGACGATCCCCCCATCCCCATCCCCCCCTCCTAGAGCCTCAACCAGATGGTTAGCCCCCCTGGGTGGCTTAAATTAAACTTTGATGGGGCATCTAAAGGGAATCTCGGTCCCTCTAGCATGGGCAAGGTCATCCGACATCACTCTGGTCACTTGAATTTTGCTTATGCAGATCCCCTAGGCTTCCAAACCAATAACCTTGCAGAAGTTTTGGCCCTCCTCCATGGGCTTAGAGTTCTTCAGGATTCTCCAAGAAGGGTGATCATCAAGGGTGACTCCCTCAAAATCATTAATGTTGTGACCAAGTAAGGAGAGTTGTCATGGCATATTTCCAACATTGTCCAAGAAACCCGTGCCATCATCTAGGAATTCCCTCAAGCATCCATCTGCCACGTCTATTGAGAAAGTAATAAGCTCACGGATCTCATGGCCAACTCAGAGGTGACATATGTAGACCTTCGCATTTGGCATGATACCTTTCTTGACGCTCTTTGAGACACCGCATCCCAAGATTACCTCCTAATCCATGATGTTGGCACTAAAATATAAATTGCTCGATCATAGTACCACATCGACTTGAATCCACAAGGACCCTTCTAGTTTTTTGGTGGGCATTGACTTGTACCTAAGGATTCCTGAGATCACCGCTTTAGTTTACCATTTTTGTAGCAACCACCTTAGCACCACGTTAGATCTTGTCAGACCCCTTCACCTCTGTGTTAGCCTTCTCAACGCTGCTCAGTCCAACCAACCGCCACCCAAGCTCTCCAATCTCATTGTCCATTTCCTTTATGCAACCCTTCTTATCAATTTAGGTACCCCATGAATACCGCCAACCTAGCCCAATTTGACCATACCTCATATACTTCGTATGACCCGTCACCCTTTTCCCTGCCTTTGCCACCCTTTGCGCATGCTATCAGTACCCTCCATTTTTGAGTCTCAATGCATGCGGATCTTTAGAGTCCTTCCAACTCCCATTTCACCTATTTCTTCCCCCTTGAGCATGCTAGACCACTCCCTCTCTGCTCCCTTTTCTATTGTTCATCCCCTGCTAGAGCGTTCCTTGGTGGTCCTTGGCTTCCTCTACCTCGTCCCTCCGCTGCTGGCATTTACCCCCATCATGTATTCTAGGAAAATCCCCTTCATTGAGCCCTTGTCTCCTATTCTCACTGCTTTCGCTAAGTTTTTCATGGATGCTAGGTCCCTCACCCTATTCCTCCTCAAGTTTGTAGGTCTGGATGAATAAATTACGTAGGCATTCCTTGATACCTAGGACTATGGTGAGGTGGTTGTGAAAGGGGTTCACTTCAAAGTAACCAAAGAGCTCATTTTTGATATCATCAGGCTCCACCATGAAGAGAAAGGGAAATACATCCATCATGATAGACATAATTGGGTGAAGGAGCTCTCTCATTTCTCGAACCACTCCTGGGACAAGACCGCCCTATATAGGAAACACATACCTAAACCCTACGATGAGGCCCTCGTACCCATCATGTAGTTTGTGATCTATGATAATTCTAATCAAAAGCTTTGTAGCTTCCACCTTAGTTTTGTCAATTACTTGCACGGAGCTATCCTCTTGTGTACCCCCCGCTACTTGCTTTACTCCCTGACCATCTTGGTCGAGAAAGCCTAGAAATCTCACACCCATCCCTCTCATCAGGGACTCATGGTTTTTCTTGACTGCCATGCCCTTGCCAACTAGCCCCCTACCCAGTGCATCTCTCGCCTCTCCTCTAATCCCTCTACCACCTCCCCAATCGCTTCTAATTTTGAGCATAAATCCAACGAGGATAGTCCCAATGATGTTGAAATCTCTCCCCCTCCCAAGAAGTGTAGGCCCATCCCAAAGAGGCAAGCATCAGCTCGGGCCCTTGGTGACAGCAGCGCTCCTAGCACTCGAGCTCTCGATGGCTCCCCTGCCCTAGGTGTCCCAATCCCTGGTGGCCCTGGCACCTCTCGTAGGAACAAATCATCCAGTTGCCTCAAGAAGCCAAAGATGAAACTCACCACGAAGGTAATTTTGGACTCTGAAGATGATTTGGGGATCTTCCCCCTTCATATCCTTCTAGACATGATGATCAATTCCCTTACATCGGCCACCAACATAGCATCAATCTCGGTGCGTATCTTCAAGGCAATTTTGCACAGGCTCAGGGATGGGTCTAATGGGGACAATTAGCCATCCCAATCCTGGCCTAGGGGGGCTCTTCTCCCCTAGTCGATGGTTGTGGTGTTGTTCTACTAACGAGGAGCCTAGTTTGTGCAATACTTTTATAGGTGCTTTGTCTTTCCATTTAGGGCGTTTGGGGTTCTATCCCGTATTGCCCCCTGGGTTTTGTTTTGGTTGGGTTTGCCCTGTCCCCGAGACATAAGGTTTACATGGCGTCTGTAGGATCATGGATCCCACTTTTCATAGTAATATCCACCCTTGGTCTGGTTTAATAGGGTTTTTGGTTTGTTGTTGTCTACTGCCTTTACTGTAATAAGGTTTTGGGACCCTTTAAAAAACCCCCTTGTATATAAAATGTCACTTATCAAAAAAAAATTATTTAGGAAAAAAATTCTACCCAAAGGATCGTCAACATAAAACTTTATATGAGAGAATTTGTAATTGATAAAGAAATATATTAGATGGTCAATCAATGAGGGGAGTTATGCAAATTTTTGGTTTGATGCTTGGTTGAAGCCTTAACTTGTTATCTTTGACTCAAAATGGGAACCATTGGCTCAAGCGTGCCTAGCATGTAAAGGTCCAAAGGTTAAAAATTATATCATTATGAGCAAAACTCCAGATCATGAATTTCGTTTAGTAGCCTAGTTGAAGGAGATAAACTCAAATAAATTGTAGATGAACTTCAAAAGATGCTTCAAGATTTTTATTTGTCGATTTTTACACGAAAGGATGAGTTGGTTTGGAATTTATCAAAGGATGGTGGATACTCGATCAAGTTGGGATATGAGGATTTAGAACAACCAAAATTTTCTTCTCGCAAATATTTTCTTTGGAAGAATATTTGGTCATTAGAGGCTCTCCCTAAGGCCTCAATGTTTCTTTGGTTAGTAGTTCAAAGTAAGCTTCTTACAGGAGAGAGTCTACAAAAAAAGAGGAAATTATGGACCCTTTAGATGTGCCTTGTGTGAGAAGGATTTAGAAACATAAGACCATTTACTTCTTCATCATGTGGTTTCTCATGCCAGTTGGGTTATTTTAAAAAAATTGAAATTATATTGGGTAGCTCCATCAACATTGAAAGAGTTGATAGAATATTCGATAAATTATTTTAAAACTAAAGCATTATGTATTCTTTGGAGGATTAGCCTTGTCATTATTTTTTAGAATTTATGGCTTGAAAGAAATAACATAATTTTTAAAAATAAATCTCAAAACCATGCCCAAGTTTGAAACCACATTATTGCCTCTCTTGTAGAATGTCTACAAATATGGTGCTCATAATGAGAATTCTCAATTGTAGGGAAAAAGTTGTTAATAAATTGGCTACATGATTTTAACATACATAGAAGAGTCATCTACGATAATGAAACTAAAGCAGAGGATCTACTTCGATCTATGGTAAAATGGAAATGTCCACAAATTGGGTTTATCAAAATTAATTTTGATGGTGCTTCTAAAGAAAATCCAAGAAAAGTTGGTGGAGGTGGTGTTTTTAGAAATAGTGAAGGCAAAATTCTCCTCACTTATTCAGAATCATATGGAACTTTGACTAACAACTATGCAGAGGCTAGGGCACTTCCTACAGGGATTAAAATTATAGTAGAAAAAGGATGGAAAAATATTTCAATTAAGGAGGACTCATAAATTATTAGCAATGCTATTAACAAAAATAGATGTGGATATGGGATAAAAAATAATATTATTGTTGATGTTCATCATCTATTACTAAATGCAATCTCATGGCAGTGTGAGCATATTTTTATAAAAGGAAAACAAGTAGCAGATAAATTAACAAATTATGGTTGATCTTCATTTTGGTGAAATTCAAATTTTAGAAGCCAACTGACCATGACCAAGTGAGATTTTATGTCTTAATCAAAATGATTTCAAGGAGTTGATTGTGGAAACATAGCACTTCGAGGAAGTTGAATATATTTAATAGAAAAAATAAATAATAAAACTGTTATAAAAAAATATACTGCAACAAATATAATATTTTAGTATTTAGTTGCAAGCTTACTACAGTGGTAAGACTTTGGCTTCTTTTTTAGAAGTTCAAGGTTCAAACCCCACTCAATATGAAAGGACTGTAACCCCTCATTAAAACCTATGTAAAATCATATATATATATATATATATATATATATATTTTGGTATTTTGATGGGAGTGTCCCCCAATTGAGTTATCCCAACTTTTATTTAGACTAAAATTCATATTAACTTCTTACAATTTTTTTTTGCAATTGTTTAAATGGATGGTTTTTAATGAAAACAAATAGTTTTCATGTCTCTAAAAATATAAAGACCCATTATATACAAATGACATGTGCTTGGACCAAATGAATTATCCTAACTTTTCTTTATACTAAATTCATATTAACTTCTTACAAATTAATTTCTATTTATTTTTTTCTAATGGTTTATATGGATGGTTTTTATTGAAAACAAATAGTTTTGAGGTCTTTAGAAATATAAAGACCCGTTATGTAAGAATGGCATGTGCTTGGACCAAATGAATTATCTTAATTTTTCTTTAAACTAAAATTCATAATAACTTATAATTGAAAATTAAAATTATTAATTTAGAAATTATCATTGAAAGGTTTCAAATCAATTAGTAAAAATAAAGTAGTTTTTAATGTCCATAAGGTTACGGGTTATATGAGATTATCCTTGTGGAAGATGTTTTGATGAATATATAGTTACTCAACCATACTTTGTTACCAAAGCATGGTGTACAACCCCACCTTCTCAATATTAAAACCTTAAACCTCTATTTAGAGTTTTAAAGTCTCATTGTTAGGCTTATTCAAGTTATCCTATGGTTCATACTATAAACTGTTAGGAATATAAAATCGCGAGCAATAAAAAAACACAAAATTATTAATGTAGAAAATAAAGCACACAAGAGACACACGGAGAAAATAACTAGGATTTATTATTTCTTCCAACAAATATTGAAGGGATACAACCTCAACAAATCCACTGTACTTCCTCTTTGATCTCACAATTATAGTCTCTCTTCCTTCTCACCTATCCAATGTTGTACAACATCCTCTTATAAAACAAGAGTTACAATTTTAGAGCAAATCATTAAGGTCCCAAAATAAAATAAAAAATTATTATTTTCAGCAAATTATATTTTCTATCGAAATTTGTCATTTTTAGTAATTACTATTTTTGAAAAATTATTTTTCGTCGACAAATTTCCGTTTTTAATAATTACTATTTTTGGCAAATTATGTTTTCATCAAAAATTTCAATTTTTAGTAATTACTATTTTTGAAAAATTATTTTTCATCAAAAAATTCCTACAAATAGTAATTCGCAAAAAAAACTCGGATTGACATGCAATTTGATACACAACTACATAACACCCATATATTTTCATAGAGTGGGTCCAAATGTAGCTAAAATATGGCTTCCAAATTAGAATCAGGCTCCACAACCACAATCTCCCACTTAGAGACTGATCATAGTAACTCCACCGCTACTGCACCTGTTGGACTATGCTTCAACTTTAGATCTAGAAATTTTCTCACCTTATACTGTCATGTTTGAAGACCAACTAAAATTGAGCAATAACACAGTTTCTCCCTGGTTACTGCCTTTGTGAACATATCTGCAGGATTCTGACTATTATGTATCTTCTCCAGTTTTAACTATCCATATTCCAACATTGAGCATATGAAATGGTACTTAGTCTATATATGTTTAGTCCTGGAATGGAAGACTGAATTCTTTGCAAGATGAATGGCACTCTGATTGTCACTATATAATATGCTATTCTCCTACTTCTTTCCCAACTCCTCCATAAAACTTTGCAACCAAATAATCTCCTTACTAACCTTTGTAACGACATACTTTGCTTCTATTGTTAAAAGTGCAACAACCTTCTATAATTTTAAAATCCAACTTACTCTAGTTACACCTATAATAAAAACATACCCTATAGTACTTATCTTACTGTCTATATCACATTTCATGTCTGAATCAACATATCCCTGGAAAACAGTGTTAAAACCTCCAAAGCATAATAATTGAGTGATAGTACCTCTCAAATACCTGAGAATCCACTTCACTACCTCCCAATGATGTTTTCCTAGATTTTTCATAAACCTGCTCACAACTCCCACTCATTGGCAATATCTGGCCTTGTGCAAACCATCGTATACATCAAAATACCAACTACTGATAAATAAGGAACCTTGGACATATAGTCAATCTCCTCCTATGTATTAGAATACATCTCTTTGGTCAATTTGAAATGACTGGCCAAATGTGTACTAACAGGTTTTGCATCCTCCATCCAAAATCTCTCCAACACCTTCTTAATGTACTTCCCCTGAGACAAAGTTAATTTACAATTTTTTATCTCTTGTTATTTTCATACCAAGGATTTGCTTTGCAACATCTAAATCATTCATTGTAAATGAATCTACCAATTTTATTTTGAGCACATCTATATCCTGCATGTTAGACCCTGCAATAAGTATGTCATCTACATACAATAATAGGATAATATAATTACCATTATCCAATCTCTTAAAATAAACACAATGGTCAGAATAACATCTACTATACCCCTGTTCTAACATAAACCTATCAAACTTTATATGCCACTACCTTGGAGCTTGCTTCAGGTCATACAAGCTCTTTTTCAACCTACACACTAATTTATCCTTCCCTTTGACCTCATACCCCTGTGGCTACTACATATAAATATCTTCCTCCAAATCCCCATGGAGAAAAGTTTTTTTTACATCTAATTGTTCAATATGGAAATCCTCTACAACCACTAGACTTAAAACAGTTCTTATTGAAGTCATTTTACAATAGGCAAAAAAAATAATCATAATCAATACCTTTCTTTTGTGCAAACCCCTTTACAACAAGTTTGACCATATACCTCTTTTTACCTCCTTATTTCAACATGTAAACCCATTTATTCTACAATGCTCTTTTTCCCGCAGGTAATCGAACCAAATCCCAAGTTTGGTTATGTACCAAGGAGTCCGTATCCTATTTCATATCATTCTCCCACTTCTTCCTAGTTTCTATCTACATGGCTTCTTCATATGTTTCTAGTTCACCAGAGTCAGATAACAATACATAATATAATGAAGAAGAGTAATGTTCAAGGGGTCTACTTATCATAGTAGATATTCTAACAACATTTTTAGGAGTTTTATGTGCTTGCTACTGCTATTCTTCTAGCACCTTTGGAGTTTCAATTTTATCAAGCACTGTGTATTATGTGTTTGCTTTTTCCTATTTCTTTCCCTGCAACTGATCCTTATAAATGACATTCTCATTGAATTTCATATCTCTACTCCTAAATATTTTGTGATTTGCATAATCCCAAAAGCGATAACCAAAATCATTAACTCCATATCTAATGAAAATGCACTTCTTGGATTTTACCTCAAGTTTTGTTCTATTTTCTTTATTAATATTCACAAAAGCTTCACAACCAAAAGTCCTTAGGAATGAAAAATCAATAGTTCTATATCCATACCTCTTTAGGAATACCACCATCCAGTGAAATTGAAGGCCCTATGTTTATTAATTAAATAATAGTTTTTACAACATCTACCCAAAATTGTAAGGGTAATCCTGCATGCAATCTCATGCACCTAGTGTATTCCATGATTGTCCTATTCATCCTTTCTGATACACCATTTTCCTGTGGTGTTCCTCGATATGTTTTCACTCTACAAATCCCATGGTATGAATAGTAACTATCATACTCCTTGCTGCAGTACTCACCTCCATTATCTGATCTAAGACACTTTAACTTATTTCCTATCTCATTCTCAACCAAAGCTTTTCATTTCTTAAAAGTATCAAAGACATCCAATTTATTTCGAATATAGTAAATCCAAGTTTTTCTAGTTGCATCATCAATAAAAGTAATGTAATAATTATAAACCACCAAGAGATGATACCTGATATGGTCCCCAAACATCCATATGCAAAAGCTCTAGCTTTTCACTCTTCTTTTCCTTCCCAACTTTGAGAAATATGACTCTTTTTTGTTTTCCATAAACACAGTGCTCACAAAAATCCATATCAATCTACTTCAATCTTGGCAACAATTTCCTTGAGTGGAGAATCTACATCCCCTCCTCACTCATGTACCCAAAATTATGATGTCACAAAGCTGTATTCGCTCTTGTAGAGGCTAAAGCAATAAAAATATTAGTATTACCAGTACATACATACAATGTACCTGACTTCTTTCCTTTTGCTAGTATCAGTGATCCTTTACTAACCTTCCATGAATCTGTTGAGAAAATAATTGTTCATCCTTCACTATCCAAATACCCTATGGAAATTAGATTTTTTATCAAATTAGAATATGCCTTACCTCTTTCAACAGCCATTGGTTTTCATTAGGTAATTTTATCTGTATCTTACCCTTTCCAATAATTTTACATGGTCGATCATCCCCCAAATAAACTTGTCCAAAATCACCTTGAACATAATCTAAAAAATATTTCCTATGGGGTGTGGCATGATATGAAGACCCTGATTCTAGCACCTAACAATCATTAAAATTATCTAGTGAAAGGATTAAAGCATATTGCAATATATCACCTGTAATGTTTGCTTCCTGATTATCCTATTTTTTATCTCCTTATTTTTCTTTCCAAGATCAACAATATCTTTTTAGGTGTCCTTTCTTCCCACAATGCCAGCACTCCAAATGCTTTCATTTGGATTTGGATCTGCCCTTCTATGATTTTCCATGTTTCCCTAGGTTTTTTTCCTTTCTCCTTCTATCTCCCCCTATTTTCCACACTCAAAGCATTACCTAAATTTTTACCTATGCACTTCCTTCACATTTCCTTGCTTAGGATAACACCAATAATATCATCAAGCTTTAAAGTATTTTAACTAGAGATAAAATTACTCACAACCATGACCAAGTCATTCCAAATCTCTAGCAATAAGCACAAGATCAAAAGAGCCCTAACCTCATCATAAAAATTTATGCCTACAAAGGTTAACTGATTTGTAACCATGTTAAACTCATTCAAATGATCAGTAACATACCCACATTATGACATCTACATATTAAATAACCACTTCATAAAAATATCTTATTTAAAGTTGAGGGGTTTTCATATAGTTTGGACAACATATTCATTAAATCCTTAATTGTATTTTCCTTTGAAATATTTAAGGCCTCCGATGATGCCAGACACAATCGTATTGTTCCTAGCACCTTTCTATATAGAACTTCCCATTCTTCGTCTGATGTCTTCGTTGGCTTCTTTGCTTTTTTGCCTAATCGTAGGTAAAAATCCTTTTGATATAGATAATCCTCCATTTGCATCTTCCATAGTTGGAAATTTTTGCCTTTAAACTTTTCAACCTTGAACCTGCCTTCTTCTGCCATTGCTTCTACTCGAATCAGTAAACCTTCCTTGTCAAGTCAACCTCGTTTTGATACCAGTTGTTAGGAATATAAAATTATGAGCAATAAAAAAATGCAAAATTATTAACACAAAAAATAAAGCACATAAGATCCACACAAAGAAAATAGCCAGGATTTATTATTCCATTAAGCAAATCTCGAAGGGATAAAACCTACAACAAATCCATTGTACTTCCTCTTCAATCTCACAATTACAGTCTCTCTTCCTTCTCACATATATCCGATTTCATACAACATCCTCTTATAAAACCAGGGTTACAATTTTAGAGCAAATCATTAAGGCCCCAAAATAATAATAAAATTATTATTTTTGGCAAATTATTTTTTCGTCAATTTTTTTTTGTTTTTTTGGTTTTTTTTTAAATAAAGGGGTAAAAGTTTATTGATAAAAATTTTGGATTATAGTGTACAACTGAGCTGCCAACCAGGACTCAAATAAACAACCAAACAAGCTAAAACCACTAGACTAGAATGACACCTAAAAAAGACAACAAGAACAAACCACATTAAGTTTGTACATCCTTGTGGATAAACTCCCACAGGCATTGAGAGTCCCCAGACGAGAGACTCTCCCAATTATAGATACTCCAAGGATCTAGTAGATCAGAATCCCTTTTGGCAAGGTAATCAGCAACCACATTCTATTCTCTTGGAATGTTAAAAAAGGATATAAATTCGAACTCTTCACTCATTCTGAGAATTTGAACGGCTATAGAGGCCAACTGACAATTAACTTCCTCCACCATTTTATTGTTTAAAATATTAACCATAATTTAAGAGTGAGACTCGCAGATAATCCTATGCCAGCCAAGAGAAAACCCCTCTCGCAAGGCCTCAAGAATTGCAAGAGCTTCCATAAAATTGTTGGAGTGAACACCTTTATAAATGGAAAAGAAAAAACTTACACCACCAGTATAATCTCTCCCAACACCGTCAATGCCAGCATGTCCAGGATTACCCCTGGATGATCCATCAGTATTAATTTTTAAAACTCCTTTAGGGGGTGGCCTCCACCTACCATCTCTCCTAACCTTCTTGCTAAGTTGAGGAACCCTACTAGGTCTAGAAGAGTTCACACCATCCCCAAAGAGACCAAGGGATTGTTGTACCTTCTTCTCCCTAGAATCCAAAAGAGGGTCCACATCACATTTGCTATGGATGGTTTCCTGAACCATATACAGGATCCTTTGCTAGATCTATTGAATAGCCAAATAACTGCCTTGAAATATGCATCGGTTTTGTTTGAGCCAAATTTTCCAGATGATGCAAGAAGGGCCCAAATTCCAAGCCACCCGAAGGAATGGGGCCTTTTTCGGAGGTCTGCCTAGACTAATCCAAAACTCCACCAGGGACAACACATGAAAATATGGATGGTTCGAGGCACTCCACAAACGGTGCCAAATGTCTTTGGCAAAGGAACATTGGAAAAATAAATGAGAAGAGTCATCCTCATTCTTACTACAAAGGACACAAAAGAGGGATCCTGAAATCCCCTCTTCCTCACATTATCCCAAGTGAGGCATTTATTACGAGCTACCAACTAGAGAAAGAAGTTACATTTTGGCCAGGCAAATTTGTTCCACACCTTTTTCCACCAAGTGACAGGAAGACTCCCATACTTTTACTTATCAAGAACCTGATAACCATAGGCTATCGAGTAGATTCCCTTAGGATTAGGGTTCCAAGCCAAAATATCTTTACCCCTCAATGAAGAACAATGTCTCCCCATAAGAATAAGAGCAAAGACCTCTCTATCCTTGGCCAGTCCCCCTAGGGCCATTCTTGTGGATCTTTCCACCTGTACATCTCCATATTTCCAAAAGAGTAGATTTTTTTAAAGTCTTCCACACGAGACCAGCCTGCTTCCAAGAAAAAAATACTTAGGGAACGTAACCTAGGATATTGATTCAATATAGGAGGGTGGCCACCCCAAGAATCCTCCCAAAAAAGAGCATTTGATCCCTGATTGCAAATCCAAAATAAACCCTGCTTGATTAAATTAGATCCTCTTTTTAGAGTGTCCTAGATAATAGAATCTTTCCCAACCAAGCTGACTCTAGAGATCTCAGCCTCAGAAATACCTCTCAAGTATTTACAAGATAATATTTTAGCCCAAATATGATCTTGAGAGGTACACCATCTCCAATAAAGTTTTGCAGCCAAAGCCTGCCCAAAAAGAGTTGTCTGTCACAACCCAAGGTCTCCCTCTTGCATTGGCCTACATATAGAATCCCACCTAACCAAACTCTATTTAGATTGATAAAGTTTTCCAGACCATAAAAACTCTATTGACAAAGCATCCATGTCCCTAATGAAGTGGGAGGGAGCTATTTGTACAAAACATCTATAAATGGGTAAAGCTTGAACAACATATTTTAAAAGCAACACTCTACCTACAGTGGATAGCCATCTAAAAGTCCAGTGATTCACCTTCCTTCTAAACTTATCAAGCATAGACTACCAAGAATATCTAGGTAGATGATGAGATGAAATTGGAATACCAAGATAAATGAAGGGGGAGTCCCAACCTAGAATCTTAGAATGCGAGCAATCTTGGCTTGAATAAAAGGAGGGGTATTGAAGAAGAAAATAGAATACTTGTCCTCATTAATCAACTGTCCAAAAGCACCAAGATATATGTCAAGAGACTATCTAATATTGCGAGCTTCCCTGATAGTGGCAACTCCCAAAAAAGCAGTATCATCAATAAATTGAAGGTGGTAAAGAGGTGGCAAACTACTATCCCACTTCCTCCCCTGAATGAGACCCTACATGACTTGAGACTTGAGAAATCTTCCCAACCCTTATGCCATAATGATAAAAAAATAAGGAGATAAAGGATCTCCTTGCCTCAATCTCCTTGAGGCCTCAAACAACTTTGATGGCTCATTATTAACAAGAAAAGAGAATGAGAAAGAAGAAACACAACTCATCACCCATCTAATCCATTCATCCTCAAATCCAAAAGCAACAAGAACTTTTTGAAGAAAGGACCATCTGACCCGATCATAGGCTTTGGCCATGTCCAACTTAATGAACATAGTTTTCTCCTTAGAAGTTTCCATCGAGTGAATAGCTTCTATAGCAATAACAACTCTATCCAATATTTGTAGGCCAGTAACAAACCCTCCTTGCTCCTCAGAGATGATTTTGCTCAACCATATCTTTAGCCTCTTAGCAATAATTTTTGTGATGATATTATACATAACATTGCAGAGAGCAATAGGCCTGAACATATCCAAGGAATTTTCTCCCTATTTTTTGGGTATAAGCACCACAAAGGTAGCATTTAGGTCCCTTAGCATCTATTTGTTCTTTTGGGACTCATGGACCACCTCCAAAAGATCAAATTTGATTAAATCCCAAAACTCCTGATAAAACTCAATCGGGAATCCATTTGGGCCTGGGGCTTTTTTCATATTGAATACAACATTTTCCAACTCCTCAAGGAAAATTGGACCCATCAAGTGCTCATTCATCTCTCTAGAAATAATCACTAGAATATAGTTTAGAATAAGCTTTTCATTCTCATCATCTGATAGGGAGTCCTCCTTGAAGAGAGAGGAAAAATAACTCTTAGTCTCTTCTAAAATATCCCTAAAAGAAGAGAGCAGGGCACCCTGAGAATTCACAAGAGAGGTAATCATATTACCATTACGACGAGCCTTAACTGAGTTATAAAATAAGGCTGTGTTCCTATCCCCTTCCTAAAGCCAATCTACTCAAGCTTTTTGTTTTCAATTTTTTTTTCCCTTAGTTCCCGTTCAGCAAGGTCTTTCGTAGCCTCAGGTTCCTCAATAAGAAGCTCCTTCGTGAATCCCTGATCTCTAATCTTACTTGAAGCTTCTTCCATCCTCATAAGAGCTGCAAACTTAGCCAAGGAAAGGTTCCCAAAATTTAGTCTATTCCATCTCTTCAATTTATGTTTTATAAATTGTAGTCGCTTCAGAAAGGAATACATAGCGGTGCCATGAGGAGGTTTGCCAGTGGTCCACCAGCCCCACATGAAATCATGAAGCTTAGTATCACAAAGCCACATAAGTTGAAACTTAAAGGAGGGATTATTTTTTAGCCCTAACTTTAAAGTAGAGAGTTTTATAGGCCAATGATCAGATCCCCTACCCTCCAAAATAACAGAACTAGCACTTCTGTTATTACCCATCCAATAACTGGATATCAAAAACCTATCTAGTTTCTCTGATATGGAAGCTTCCCCACACCTTCTATTGTGCCAAGTAAAGATCCCATTATCTGTCTTGATGTCAACCAAGTTTAGGGTCTGGATATGTGCACTAAAGATAGAAGAAAAAGGCTCGAGATGGTCCACCCCACCATGTTTCTCCTCCAGACAAGTGATAGAGTTGAAGTCTCCAGCCAAAATCCATGGGTACAGGGGAACCTGTTGAGGATAACTTAGGCTTATCCACTTAAGCCTAAGTTAATTATTATTATTATTATTATTTATTATTCCTATTTCTTTCACTTTGTATTCATGTGAGGCATAGTATGCCCATGTTAGAAATAGGTTGTTAGATGTTAGTTAACGGTTAGAGATCTTGTTTGTCTTCTAGCAGTTAGTGGACATCCATACTTAGCATTTGGTTAACTAGTAGTTAAGTGGATAAGCCAAAGTTATCCTAACATCTATATCTTTAACAGTTAACTAACATCTAACAACATGCTAAAAACATGCTAACAACCTATTTCTAACATGGGCATTCTATGCCTCACGTAAATACAGAGTGCAAGAAATAGGAATAATAAATAATAATAATAATAATTAACTTAGGCTTAAGTGGATAAGCCTAAGTTATCCTCAACAGAACCAAACTTCTCATAAAGCAAATGTGCTTCCACAAATTCACTTTACCATTGTAATCAATAGGAGCATACACATTTATAAGTAGGATGGTTTCACCAGATTCATTATCATGCCCGACCATCAAAATAGACCATCTACTGGAAATTCAAGTAAGAGGGGATATCTTAACCGGATCCCATAAACAAGCGACGCCACCAGCATATCCAAATGCACCAATACATTGACATTTCCCCCTTCTCCACAACTTGGGAACAATATTGAACATACTATAAATAGCCAATTTAGTCTCCTGAATAAACACCACATTCAAAGAATGCACATGAACCAAACCATGAACAACTTTTTGTCTGGGGATGTTGTTCAACCCCCTTACATTCCATGAGAGGATAATCATTTTTGAGGGTTATAAAAATGGGAGTCCAATGTTCTCACCAAGCTTGACTCCACCAAAGTCTACCCCATTAACTTAATTTTATCCTGGTCCTTCTTTCGACCCACCTTCATATTCTTATCCGAAAAACTTTTTTTAATTATTTTTTTCTACAATCCCAACATCGTAGGAGTTTTGCAGTCCAAGGATGACTGCATCAGTGCCTGAGTAGGAGAGGGCATAACTAAATCTATACCACTTTACAAAATAGTTTCCCTTATAGGGCTAGACCCATCCATGTCCCCTATACTCAGATCCAAAGCCCTTTGTTCTTCATTTAAACCCCCTAGATCTGATTCCTTAAGTTCCCCCTCAAGAAGAGACATTTGATTTGGCCTTGTTATATTTACATCAGGTAGCGACATTTCAGGTATCTCCATGCACTGATCAATATCATATAATATTTCAAAATGGTTGAGTAGAGCATCTGGCTAGCTATCCTTAAGGTCTTTTTTTGCCCTTCGTCCTCTATTTTGGGATTTTACCAAAACAAAACCTTCCTTATCCCATTCCCCTTCATTTATTAGGGCTTTTCCTTTATCCAAACTTTTTCTAGACTGAGAGGTCCCAGGATTTGAAGCCATAGGTGGGAAAAACTTAGGGCATTTTTTTTGCAGGTGGCCATATTCACGGCAAATCTGACAACATGGAAGAGCTTCATAGTCAAGTTTTTGAACCCATGTAGTTGATCCAAATTGTATTTCAATAGAATATGGAATAGGATTATTTAAGTCAATTTCAACACAAATACGAGCAACAAAGATTACCTTTTTATCCATTGTTTGTTGTGACGGTCCAACCAGATTCCCAAGCAGAAGGGCTATCTTATGCAAGATATCAGTTCTCCAAAATTCCAATGGGAGCCATGGAAGTCGTACCTATACTGGAACCTGTGACGGCCACTCCTATGATGGTTTGAAACCCACATGCCAGGGTTTAATAAAGAGTCCCACTTGGTTATAGAAATAAGGACCCCCTTCAAATGCTTTGTTACGATCTACAATACAAGAGAAAACCATCATAAAATAGTTGTTCGCACTCAGCATCACCTCCACATCACCTTCAGGATTCCAAGTTTTCTTGACCCAAGCCTCCACATAAGGGAGAGAAATTCGGATGCCCAAAAATTTGCCAATAATGGTATTTTTGGTTAGATACTCCACATCTTTCGCCATCGAGTATGGTTGAACCACTAGAACTGGCCTAGCTTCACATCGTTCCAAACATTCATTGTTCTTTAACAAGCGGTTCTCGACATGCACTGGAAAATCCTATTCCTTCTAGTCATTTTCAGATGAAAAAACATCACGAGCATGCACTCTCTATGCCGGACCCGATGCCATCATGATATTCCTCCAATTTTTTAGACCTCCTCCGGAAGCTGCTGCCATCCCCGTAGAGCAGTTTTTCTTCATCAAACCCTAGCAGAGTAGTTTTTCCTCCGGTCATTCTTCCATGTTGACTTTCTTCATTAGATGATTATTCTCTTTTTTTGTTTTTAGTAATTACTATTTTTGGAAAATAAATTTTCATCAATTTTTTTTTAAATAATAATTCACAAAAAAACTCGGATTGACATGCAATTTGACACACAACTACATAATGCCCATATCCTTTCGTAGAGTGGGTCCAAATGCGGCTAAAAAATGGCCTCGAAATTAGAAGTAGGCTCCACAACCAACATAAACCATTGTTCCAATCCTCTTTAGCCTTAATAATTTAAGTCTTTTAAGTTAATATTAAGTGATTGAAATAAGTTTTTTTTCAAAATAATCTTAAATTCAAATATTTAACAAATATTTTTAATAATAAATAATAGATGTTTAACCTTCAAATAATTGTTTGTAGGTTGCATAAGGAACCTCTATAAATCGTAGTCCACTAGGTGAAGATGAAGTCAATGGACCTCAACCATCTAGGAAATCAAACCAAGATATCCCACTAGCAAGCACTCAACCACTATCAACCAACGTATCCCTTTTGAATAAAATTTTAAGGTAAAACACATATTTTTGAAAAGGATCCCGGTTCCCTTGTACCAAGGTGGTTTGAACTTGAATCTTCCTAAGAAAAACCTAAATATATACTACTAAGATATCCCACACGAAACTAACTTCTTTTTTTGTTTGTGGAAAACACCCCAAATGGGATGCCACTTTTGGATAAGTCCCAAGGAGGCAGAGGTATCTATTTTGCAAAAAATACCCAGGGCTCGCACCTGGTCTGCCTCCTTCGGCACACTCAACGAGCATGCCTAAAACAACAAAAAACAAGAACAAACAAACACAAAAACACAAAAAACATAAAAAATAAAGACAAACAAACAAACAAACAAATACAAAAAAAAAAAACAAAAAAAAACATAAAAACAACAAAAAACTTAAAAAAAAAATAACAAAACACAAAATACCCAAAAAATTATAAAAACAACAAAACAACACACAAACACAAAAACACAAAATATAAAAAAAAAAAACAAAAAACACATAAGAATACAAAAACACAAGAACAACAAAAAACAACACAAAAAATAAAACAAAACAAAAACACACACACACCCCTCAAAAAATTAAACAAAGAAAAATTAAAAATAGAACACAACAATGACCTTTCTAGGCCAAAATAATTTTAAGGCAAGAATCAATAGAGGAAACAAAAGAAATATTTATTTGAGCTAGGGAACTAAAATACCCTAATCGAACCAAAGAGAAGCAAAAACAAAGCAAGAAAGAACTAGGTACCTCTAGAACTGGAGCCATCCAAAGAAATTATTAGAAAGAAGATATTCCCTTATTTGTGAAGCCCGCCATATGGGAGGGTGGTCATAGCAAGTAAGTAACCTTTGTCCACTGGCCAATTAGCTAAAGCATCAGCACTCCTATTTTGATCTTTGACCACTTGATTGTAATCAACTTTCAAAAAGTCCATCTAGATTAATTAAATCTTCTTAATATTTTAATCTCTAATCAACCTTATTATTCTTAGGAGTCTTTAAAATATTAATCATGAGTTGAGAGTCATACTCAACTAGCACATTTTCCCATCCAACCTTAGAAGCCTCTTGAAAGCCTCTGACGATACCATACTCTTCAAAAAGGTTATTGAATAGAATACCCAAATTCTCAATAAAATTAAAAACCAGGGAGCCATATGAAAGTCTACCAATTCCTTCGGCACTATATTTTCTAGGGTTCCCCCTAGAGGCCCCATTAGTATTGAATTTTCCAAAATCCTTAGGAGGAGGTTACCAATTCCTTTTTCTATCCATGTTGCAATTACTCACATTCCCTTTAAGCTGGTTGTCCTTAAAAGAGTTAATCTTCAATCTTTGCATCACTTGATCCCATCTTTGGTGGGAGTTTTGGGGGTGATTAAGGAGTTGTTGGACTGATTCAACTAAGTTGGAAATGGTCTTTTGCCAGATATAGTGAATATCATTCCTTTCTTGATTGAAAATTTGGTTGTTCCTTTCATTCCATATTTTCCAAAGAAGAATGGTAGAACCCATCCAAATTAACTGCCTAATAAAATGATCAACACCCTCTTATTTAGGCCAGTCACTCCAAAGTTGTTCAAAAGTAAAAAAAACTGGACCATTGTAAGCCAAGTAAAGTGGTAATTATCCTCCATAGATTAGAGGCTAAATTACACTCAATAAAAATATGGTTGAGATTTTCCACATTCTCTCCACACATTTCACATCTAAAAGGGCCATGAAAACCACGCTTCATAAGTTGCTCACTAGTAAGCACCTTGTGATGCAATAAAATCCAAGTAAATAACCTCACCTTAGGCCGGATCTTTTGAGGCCACAACTAAGAATAATATCATATGATTGGTTGGGATTATTATAGCATAAGGCCAAATAACCTTGAGCAACTGAATACTCACCCTTAGTAGTGTTGTTCCATCCAAAACAAACTTTATCATGAGATCAAGAGAGAGATATCATATGAAGGATGCATTGGATGTCTTGTATTTTACTTTCTAGGATTTGAATGGGCCAGTCCTCAATAGGGATTCAATATCTACCAAACTCTGAATTACTAGTATGGTACCGATAGTAATTAGCCACCTTTATCTAGTTAGCTCGGTGGAGCTCCTTCATCCAAGGCCTCCAATCAGGAAATTGAGTTATCAAAGGCTTGTGACCATCCTAAGAATCTATCCAAAAATTTGCCTATTGACCATTATGAATGATCTAAAATTAATTTTTCTTTATCACATACTTACCAGTATTAAGAACTGCTAAAATGGGAGAACCTTTGATAGGCAATTGATAGTGAACAAGGTCTTCAAGACTTTTGTTCTTAGCATGTTTGAAGAAAACATGCTTATACTGAGAGGGGGGGTGAACAATATAAGACCACTTTTTATTTTTCTTTCCCAATCAATATTATACAATGTATAGATAGCAATATCAATAGTAATAATTAATACAATGCACAAATGACCACACACAATAGAGACACCAAATTTATGTGGTTCACCCAATGTGGGCTACTCCATTGAGAAAATATTTCACTAAAATTTTCTCAATCAATATCTTGGGAATCCTTTCCCTATTACAATGTTTATGTACCTTTGTCCAAAGGAGACACCAATCCCCTAATCAATTTCATGGATCTCTATCAACAAGAGATACCAATATCCTAACTTTGATCTGGTTGATGATCCTCTAGAATACCTCTGCCTCCACTGCCCTTAGTAAATGGAACTCTATCCATAGAAGACATCTGTCCTCCCTGCCTTGGCTGGAGATCTCTGTCCTCAAATCTATCACCTCCAAAGCTCTATCTCAAATTTACACTAAACATAGTCCTTTGGTCTAGCACAAATCTATCCTTAATCTCTGTCTCTGGTCTGGCACAAACCTATCCTCAAATTTGCACCAAAATCTATCCTCGAATCTATACTAAACATAGTCCTTCGGTCTAGCACAAATATATCCTCAATATTTTTCCTCAAGCCTTAACTCAAATATTGACTCAATCTCAAATCAAATCTGCTAGATCTACCTAAAAATTAAATCAAGGTTTGAAAAAATAAATCAATCAACTCTGCTTTCAAGTCTTCTCAAATATTTATCTCAAATATGCCTTGTAAGCTTCCACAAAAGCTCACACCAATATGTCCTCAATTCCTCTCTAGAACTTGTCCAATATGCTCAATAATTCCTCACAAGAACTTATCCAAATCTGATCTCAATCTATATTGTAATCTTCCACAAAAGCTTACCCAAATCTGTCCATAAGTATTCTCAAAGACTTACCTCAAATTTGCTCAACAAGTCCACACTAGAACTTGTTCAATCTCATAGAAAAATAAAGATAATTTTTAGAGACTCAATATGCTCTACACTCATCACAATGCTCAATTACTTTCAATCACTCTCTTAGAAACATATAGAGAATTGTTAGAGACTCAATATGCTTCACATTCACCTCAATACTCAATCACTTTCAATCACTCTTTTAGAAACATATAGATAATTTTTAGAGACTCAATATGCTTCACATTCACCTCAATACTCAAACACTTTCAATCACTCTTTTATCACAAAAACATATAGAGAATTGTTAGAGACTCAATATGTTTCACACTCATCAATAATCAAACTCTTTCTCAAAACAATTTAGAATATAGAATAATTTGTTTCACAATACTTGAACAATCACTTCACACATTCATTTGACTAGGCTCAACCAAATCTACTCAACCAATCACTCAATGAAATGATCCTTGCTCACAAACCCTAGTCCAAGCATATGAATACTCACTCAAATATTTCCAACAATTCTTTATCAACCAATTCCACAACAATGATACTCATGTTCTTTCCAAACCCTAGTTCAAGTTCTTCACTCAAAAACTCACTTCAACAAAAATGCTTATAATAAAATATTCACATAAAAATGATACTTATGTTCTTTGCAAAACCTAGTTCAAGTTCTTCACTCAATTCAAACACTTCAACAATAATGCTTATAAATAATTTTTTATCAACAACTCTTAATTCTAGAAAACCTTGAAGCAATAAGTCAAAACACTCTAAAAAATGCTAACCAAACAATCCTTTTTACTCCAACCTTTCATTCACAATTTTCAACAATCACTCACTAGGAAGAATATGCTCATACCTTTTGTTGGATGTCAAAGTGCCTTTGGAAAAATCTGTCTTAATCACAATTTTCTTTCTTTTCAATTTCAATGGTTAAACATAACAATATTACTTCAATACTCTCTCAAAAATATTCCCTTAGACACAAAATAATCACAACTCAATTTATGCCTTATTTCTCCCTTTTAAAAATAACACTCATCATCACATACATAAAAATAATTTCTTTGATACACCTTATAAACTCCAACTTAAAATAATATTCAACACCATAAAATATCAACCAAACACCTTACAATATTTTCAAAACCTTTGAGCAAATAATATTAAAAAAATTAATTTTGCAAAACCCTTATAACTCCCTTGCAACCTTAGAACCAAATTAAAATATGCAAAAATTAATTTTAAAATGCCCAAACTATATCTCCAAAATTTTTGGTGATCAATTATCAAAGCATACCTCTTTCTTCCCCAAAAGGGGATTCGACGAGATTCGATCCGCCGTTATCTTTCCTAAGTGCCTTAGCGCTTGGGAGCCTATCCATGGGCTACAAAGGCCCATGTGAAGGAAGGATAAATTCCTTCCTCTTATGCCTTCGCCATCATTTTATTTCTCACGAATTTTGCACGCTTTCTCTCTTCCTTGGACACAACACAAATTACAAAGCTCACATATATTTCAAAAAGGCATGGTGATTTTTGGTGGTGTGAAGGTTCCTCCTTTTATACACGTTTTCAAACTTCTCCTCACATCGGTGCTATGACATTCAAATTTTAATTTCAAATTTTATTTTTAATAACCCACCTTAGGGTTTTTAACCTTAGCTTAAATTAATTTATAATTAATAATTAAATTAATTAATAATTAAATTAATTAATAATTAAATTAATTTATAATTAATTTAAATAACTTTATAAGTTAAATAAATTAACTAATAAATTAATTTAAAATTAATCTATAATTAATTTTAAACTTCCTTTGTATAATATTATAAAATAATGTTATAATATTATTTATTTAGGCTTTTCTTGCACTTTGGACCTCATCTAACTTCCTAGAACCGAGTCTTGAAACTGAAATCGAAATGGATGCTGCCAACTGAAACCGAAACGGATGGTGCTAAAAGTTCGACATCAATGACCACTCATTCTTGACATCAATGACAACTTATCACTCAAAATGTCCAACAATCTCCTCCTTTGTCATTGATGGCAACCCAAATTATTTTTACTAAAACTTGACCTTTTTCATGTTCTACTCCCCCTGACTCAATACTCTATCCTTAAACTAAATATCTCCCCCTTACTCAAATATCTCCCCCTTTGACATCAATGGCAAAGGGTCACCTTTGGGGCTCGGGGCTAAGAATGAGTCTCTTAGCTTAGCCCCTCCCCCACCTCCTCTTGAGGTGGTTAATTATGGGGTGGAAGTATTTCTACTCCCAACAAGCACTGGTCTTTACCTTTATCCTCTTTCCTACTCATCTGATCCTTCTGATTTTATTGTTCTTATTCATGTTCCTGTATATGTCTACGTTCCTATTCATGTTCATATCCATATTCTTGTTCTTGTTCCTATCCATACCCATATTCTTATTCTTGTTTGATTATGGAATGTCTGCTCTACACTATTTTGTTGTATGTCCATCATTATTGTAATTATAACACTTAATGTTATTATTCCATGGAGGTGCAAATGTATTAGGATTTCTCTTAGTGAATCCATATCATTTTATGTCATGAACCCTACAATTCATTGGCTTGTGACTAAACTGATTACATGAGTAACAATACCCATGGAAAAATTACTTGTTTCTGAAATTTCCATTTTCTTGTCTTTTATGTGTCCTACACTATGAATCCATTTGTCCAAACTTGTGACATGAGAAAAATTATCCATTAAAATTTCCTTACCTTGATATCATTGGTCTCTTAGTTTCTCTTAAACTATTTTGATTATTGTTCCATCTATTTCTTCTTTGTGCATTGTTCATTTCCTTTGTTGAATTTTCTGTTGTCCAACTCATCCTCTAATGTCTCACTTTCTCTTACACTATCTTCTTATAAAGTTTCTTCTTCTGAAGTTTCTCCTTCTTCAAAACTTGAGGTTGAATCTTTTTCTTGTTTCTTTTGAGCTTGTTCAAAGCTAAGACTTGTATTGTTTGTTGACATTCTTTGTACCTTGATAATCTTATTTACAATATTTGAACTCTTTCCAAACTTGTGTAGCTTATCCTTGAATTTTTCTACATCTTCCCTTAGTAGAGCTACTTCTTGTTCTAACCTTTCACATTCTAAGACCTTTGCTTCTAACTTATCCTTGAACTTATTTGTCTTAGCCATTAATTTGTTTAGATCCTCTATAAGCTTTCTTTTCTCTTCATATCATTTTTGAAACTGAAACTCAAGTTTGGAGTTTTGCTTTCTTACCATTTTTATTGTGTCAAGAGCATAAATAAGTTTTGCCTTAAGATCATATACTTCTTTATCCGATTATTCCTCTATTTGTTTGCCTTTGTCCACATCTTCATTTTCTTTTGACTTGTCTTCTACATGATCACCTTCTTCTTCTTCTAGTGCCATTAGAATATTTTCTTCTGGTCCTTCAAGTGCATCCTCATATTCATCATCACTAAAACTGAAACCATTCCTTGTACAACTATCTTCAAGATGTCCAAAATTACCACATCTAAAGCACTTGAGAATTATTGGTGTCCTTTTCTTAACTTGTTATTTTTCTTCAATCATAAATAAGACTTCATATTTATCATTATCTAAAAAACTATTATCACTATCACTTGAGTACTTACTTGCCTTGTCTGCATAGTAGCTCCTCTTTTGTATTTGAAAGAATTTTTTTCCTTGTCTACCTTGTCCATCCTTGCCTTTCTTTTGGTGCCTATATATTTCTGATTACCTGTTCCTGTGATCCTATTTTTATTCATCATTGTTATTTTTAGCTTCTGCAAAATCAGTTGCATAGTGACCATACTTTCCATAATTAAAACATCTAACAAATTTTGTATCTTTAAATCTTATTGAATCCTTATTCCTTCTACCATAATTTGCTTCTTCATCACTGGATGACTCATTTCTCATTCTTGACTTCTTACCCTTTGTCTTCTTAATTTCTTTGAATGTTGCTTGCTTATGCAGAATAGGTTCATCTTTTATTCTCAACTCAAATATTGTAAGAATACCAAGCAAAATATATCTTGTCAAAGAATCACCATCTTTTGATTCTTCTATAGCAAAAATATTTTCACTAAATATTTTTTGGAAGAGATCTTAAGGCCTTATCACAAACATCTGATTCTTAAACCTTATGTCCAAGTCCTTGCATGGCATTAAAAACCTCATATATCTGAAGTAGATAGGTACTAATATTTTCCTCATCCTTCATTATTAATCCTTCAAATTATGCTTTGAGATTTTGTATCTTTACCTTTTTGACACTTTTATCTCCTTCATATATACTTTGCAACTTATCCCAAATTCCTTTTGCATCTTGACAATGCATAAATTTTATGGACTCTGTTCTATGTAAACATTTCAAAATTGCATTCATCGCTTTTGAATTGTAATGTTGTAGAAGCTTACCTTCCTTATCTATATGTGGATCAACTAGTGGTACGTATACGTTTTCAACTACTTCCCAAATTTCATTGCCAAGTGTCATTAGGTAAATATTCATTCTCATACTCCAATATATATAATAACTTCCATAAAATACTGGTGCTGAATTATCTGAATCATATTCTTAGAATCCATTGTGTTGAAAGTTTTTCCTTCAAGCTGTTAAACTCTTCCGAAGGAACTCGCTCTGATACCAATTGAAGAACACAAGCCTATACTGAGAGGGGGGGTGAATAATATAAGATCATTTTTTACTTTTATTTTCCAATCAATATTATGCAATGTATAGATAGCAATATCAACAAAAATAATCAAGCAATACACAAATCACCACACACAATAGAGACACCAAATTTATGTGGTTCACCTAATGTGGGCAACTCCATTGAGAAAATATTTTACTAAAATTTTCTCAATCAATATCTTGTAAATACTTTCCCTATTACAATGTTTATGGACCTCTATCCAAAGGAGACACCAATCCCTTAATCAATTTCATGGATCTCTATCCATAGGATACACCAATCTCCTAACTCTGCTATGGTTGGTGATCCTCTAGAAAACCTTTGCCTCCACTTCCCTTAGAAAATGGAACCCTATACACAGAAGACACCTGTAGACTAGAGACCTCTATCCTCAACTCTGTCACCTCAAAATATCTATCTCAAATATGCACTAAACACAGTCCTTCGGTCTAGCATAAATATATCCTCAATCTCTATCTTTGGTCTAGCACAAACCTATCCTCAAATCTACACCAAATTCTATCCTCGAATATATACTAAACACAATCCTTCAGTCTAGCACAAATATATCCTCAATATCTATCCTCAAGCCTTAACTCAAAGCTTGACTCAATCTCAAATCAACTCTGTTGGATCTACCCCAAACCTTAACTCAAGGTTTGAACAAATAAATTAATCAACTCTGCTCTCAAGTCTTCTCAAAAATTTATCTCAAATCTACCTTGTAAGCTTCCACAAAAGCTCACACCAATATGTCTACAAGTGGTGTTTGGTTTTACTTATTTTATCCTCCTGTACCTCCTCTTGAGGTGGTTAATTCTAGGGTGGGAGTATTTATACTCCTAGCAAGCACTGGTCTTTACCTTTATTCTCTTTCTTGCTCATTTGATGTTTCTAATTTCTTTGATTGTTCCTGTTCCTGTTCCTATCTATGTCTATATTCCTATTCCTATTCATATCCATATTCCTGTTCTTGTTCCTGTACATACCCATATTCCTATTTTTGTTCCTGTTTGATTTTGGAATGTCTGCTCTAAACCATTTTGTTATATGTCCATAATTATTGCACTTGTAACACTTAATGTTATTATTCCTTGGAGGTGAAAATGTCTAAGGATTTGTCCTAGTGAACCCATATATTTTTCTATCATGAACCTATAATTCATTGCCTTGTGACCAAACTAATTACATGAGTAGCAATACCCATGGAAAATTTACATGTTTTTGAAATTCCCATATTTCTATATTTCATGTGTCCTGCACTGTGAAGCCATGCATCCAAACCTATGACGTGAGAAACATCGTCCATTGAAATTTCCTTGTATTGACCTCATTGGTCTCTTAGTCTCTCTTAACCTATTATGATTAATGTTCCATCTATTTCTTCTTTGTGCATTGTTCCTTTCCTTGTTGAATTTTCTATTGTCCAACTCATCCTTAAATGTCTCACTTTCTCTTACACTGTCTTCTTTTGAATTTTCTTCTTCTGAAGTTTCTCCTTAAAAACATGAGGTTGAATCTTTTTCTTGTTTATTTTGAGCTTGTTTAAAGCCAAGACCTATATTGTTTGTTGACCTTATTTGTACCTTGATCATCTTATCTACAATATTTGAACTCTTTCCAAACTTGTGTAGCTTATCCTTGGATTTTTCTACATCTTACCTTAGTAGAGCTACTTTTGTTCTAACCTTTCACATTCTAAGACATTTGCTTCTAACTTATCCTTGAACTTCTTTGTCTTAGCCATTCTACTTTGAATAGCTATAGCTAAAAGACCCCAACTACCAACCATATGGTGAATAATACCTCTTTTGGGTTCCAAAGGAAATAAATGTCACCAGAAGTCCCCTAGGAACTGAGGGAAACCACTTTTCCAACTGGCCAAATTTTACTAGAAATTGATTCCATTTCCTCTATTGACATCTTCGTTTCTTGAAGGAAAACAAGGTGTGGATGATTTATCTGAATCATTTTTCTAATTTCATTTTATTTTGAAAGACTCCATTTGAGTCCTCTAATATTCTAAGTGATGATCTTCTTTAATACCTGGGCTAAAATAGTTGGGAAAGGCATTAATATTACCTTCCTCTACAAGCTTTTCACCTTCTTTTACCATATGGTGTTGACTGGTCTTGTGACCTACCTTTTGATTAGAATCCATCTTCAGTTATTTTTTCCCTGTTTCTTGACTTACTCCAATTGAATTTGAGATGGCTTCTAACCTTGAAGAATGTATGTACAAAGCCAAAGTGTTACGGGAAGGTTCAACAAATTCTATATTGGGACCTATATTATTTGAAGTTTTAACATTTAAAATATTATTTTTCTTGTGTATATTTTCTCCTTTTTTTCTGTTGAAAACCTTTGATTTGTTGGTTTGTCTCTGATTTCTTCCCTTCATCTTTAAATTGTGTTTCTAAGATTTATGTTTCCATTATTTCCTCTTCCTCACTTGGGATATTATTTGTGGAAATAATTTCAAACATATTAGCAGATAACTTTGATTGATCCTTCATAACTTGTTTTTCTGAGTGTTCTTCATAGTTTATATCTTCTTTTTTTTTATCTGGAATTTTATTTGGGTAAACACTAGCCAAATGACCATATTCATGGAAAATTCTACAATGAAAAGGAATATTCTCATAGTCCACTACTTTCTCCCAAGTGTCCTCCCCAAATTGTAATGAGGTTTTTTAGGAAGAGGTTTGTCAAAATCTATTAAAACATAAATCCGAGCATAAATAATATGTTTAAATTTTTGAGTATAATCAACAGTCATCATAAAAGTTTTTAAAGAGTTTCCAATTGAAGAAAAAGCAATCAGATTCCAGAATTCAATTGAGAGGCCAAAGATTCTAACCCACATAGGACCTGTAGAAGGCATCTCTTCTTCGACTTTAAATTTAGTATGCCAAGGCTTCATGAAAAGCCTCGCCCTTCCAAAGAACCAAGGACCCCCTTGAAATGTTTTATCTCTATATTCATTATTAGCAAATAAAACAAGAAAATAACCATTTGGATAAATAGAGATTTGTAACTCACCTTTAGTTTTATAATTTTTTGCAGCCTTGACTTTGAAAGCAGATAGGCTCGGATGAAAACCCACGAAATGATAAATTAGTCCTCTTTTTTCTAGATTTTCAATGCCAGTATGAATGTTGCCCATATCAAGCTTAACAATAGGAGTTCCATCAAATGCCTAAGATATATTAACTCCTTTTTCCTAGGATCAATCTTAGGCATTATTAGAGGTTTAAGGGAAGCCCTAAGATTAATATTAGCATTAGGATGAGGTTGTCCACCATGGAGGGCATCCATAAAATTTATTTTGGGGCTAAGTCTTGGAAATGCTTACCCTTGATAGATGTTTCCATAGTGGATTTATTTTGTAGGTGCACCTTAGCACCAGATTCACTTAAGATCTAAACCATTTTTTGATCAACTGCTTGAAACTTATTTTGTGATCTCTTTAATCCATGTCGTGGACGTCGAGGAAAGGTATGATTTTTACTTTTCTTTTGTGCAACAAATTGGAAGCCATTGTCAATCAAGTTCACAGCATGAAAATATTTTGAAAGATAGATTTGTAACCCATATTGGATCCCCTGCAACATATCCCACTAAAATCTTGAGCAGAAACCACAAAAATGTAGGCCGCTAAGGTTCGAAGGCCTTGAAAAACAACCTCTCGAGCTACTTACACTCAACCCAGATGAAACCCTCGCATAATCGCTTCACCAAAACTTGACATCATAGTAGAAATTTAATTCCCACTTGATCCAATTTTTTAAAACTAACTTCCAAGTAATTTATTAGTGATCCATTAAAAAATAAAATGTATACAATACAATATTTTTATGTACTTGAAACCTGAAATACACTCTAAAAAGAGGCACTCGTACCCTTGACCTCTTCTTTACGACCCCACTCACAACTTTCCTAAGACCTTATTAAACATTATTAATTTATCTTTTCTTGTTCTTCAAGTTTTCTTCTACCTCTCGAAGAGGCATATGAAGAATGTAATTTCTTATTTACATAATATAAAATTACTACTTTTTCTAAGGAAAAAAATTCTTCTACCTCTCACTTAAACCTCTCACTTAAATGTATGAGTTTCTTTGCATTACTTTAAACTGCAAGAAGAGACATTGTTAAATGTGAAAGGAACTCAAACCATGAGATATTTTTAAATATAAAAGGAATTCAAACACTCAGCTTTTTGTGCAATTTTGTGTGATTCGAACTTTGGTTATCGTGTTCATAATGGAGAATCACTCAGGATGAATCACTCATTTTAACATAATATGTGTTATGTGTTAAAAAAAAATAAACCTAACCCTTTGTAATAAATACTCTTAATTTTTTTATTTTTTATTTTTTGCATTTTTTTGTTTTTATTTTTATTTTTTTTATTACATAGGAGGTTGGTTACAATCACTATTTTTAGTAACTGGTCAGCACAGGTTCAAACCACGGAGACTATTCTCAACAAACCTATTTATTTTATTCTTGTTGACCCGATGTAAGATGGGGACCACCGGTCACTCAAGATTCGTACCATCGTCGTCGGTCTGATGCGTACCTAAAAGATTCATAACAAACTATTACCTTTACAAAGGGTTGGCTTCCTCCAAATTTTGAACCTAGGTCTCTTCTTGGTAAGTGCCCACCACACTTGCACTTACCAATCCACCTAGTGCCCAGCCACACCTGCACTTACCAATCCACCTAACCCTTGGGGATTAAAAAATTTTGTAGTTAGTGTGATAAACCCTTACAACCTACGCATAAAGTTGAACAACCCCCTTGCAATCATAACCTCTCCTAAAACACACTTCTTAAAACATTAAAAATCATTTTTCTTTATTTTTAAAATAATCAACATATAAATAAAATATATCAAAAATAAATAATTAATTGTATTCTATCAAAATATTCAAAAGTTGATACGTATTTAAGTTTTTATTTGAAAAAAAAAAATCACAATTAGCTCTCATTATTGTCCTTCTAACTATAATGAAGAAATGACAAATAAGTTAAGACATGATAAATTTTTTTATTATTCCACTCTTGTCAAGTCTATTTGTAATTCATCATCCGGACCATGTGTAGAAAATGACGAATAATTTTTATATGATAAGGTTGTTAGAAGTTATATTATTAGAATAATATTATTAGCTCAGTATTAAATGATGTGGATGATTTGGGGCCTAGTGGCTGGATATGGTTTGTCTAACATGGATGCTAGCACATATTCATTTTTCCCTTATGTGGTTGTGGAAATATTAATCTTTAACTGGTTTTTGGTGCTGATGTGGTTGATTTTGGGTCTAGTGGCTAGATATGATTTGTATGACATAGGACCTAGTTCATCTTTGTTTTTGTCTACGCCTTCTTTCTAGTTTAAATTTGGATGTTGTGTTCCCCTCTAGGATTGTTTGTTTTCAGTTCAGTTAGTTCACTTATGGCTAGCTGTCTTTGTTGCATTTATGTAAAAGGTTCCAGGACCTTTCAAAACCCTTTTTATCAACCAATCCAAAAAATATTATTAACGGGGTGACATTGAGCAAACTATGGATTATATTTATATGTTTTATCTCACAACAAATATACCATCAAAACTTTTTATTTTTAGATATTAAAAAATTATATAAAAGGTCAAAAATACATACGTTAAATTAAAAAATTAATCTTTTGTTTTAAAAGATAAAATAATATTATCCTTTAATAAATAAAGTTTGGTATAAGTCTTTTTCAGTACATACACTTTGTAAGATAGAAATTTTAAGTAAAACATTGTTATACGTTCCCTTATATATTTTTATATCTGTTAAACAAAATTAATTATATGTTCTTTTTTTCAAAAAAGATAACAATAAAATAATTGATCATTTATTGGTTGTTTGTTCTTTTATTAGATAGGTTTGGAAGGAGGTTATAGCATAGTTAAAGCTTCCTATAGGATGGCAAGAAGATTTCTTAGAAGAGTGCTTAAAATATTGGTTTAAAAACAAGTCTTACAAAGGTTTTATAGCTTTCCCATTGTTTATGTCTTAGGGAGTATAATTAACTAGGAATGCTTTAATTTTCAGGATCAAGAGAAGCCTACTTGGCAAGTCTCCTCCCAAATAATTGGTAGTTTCAAAAACTGTAAGGTTTTTGCAACAACAAAGGTAAACAGACAAGTGATCCCTCCCATGAAATTTTCTTAGGATGGCAAGAAGATTCCTTAGGAGAGTGCTTAAAAATATTGGTTTAAAAATAGGTCTTACAAAGGTTTTATAGCTCTCCCATTGTTTGTGTCTTGGGGAGTATGGTTAACTAGGAATGATTTATTTTTTTAGGGTCAAGAGAAGCCTACTTGGTAGGTCTCCTCCCAAATCATTGGCAATTTCAAAAACTGTAAGGTTTTCGCAACAACAAATGTAAATAGACAAATCATCCCTCCAAAGATTGATAAATCAGGGGCCTGGGTTTTTTTTATGGGGCTAGATAAGGGGTCCTTGGAGTTTGTGGAGCAGGAGGATTACTATATTTTTTTTACTCTCATTATTTTAAATTCAAGGTTGGATTGGGAGAAGGTTCTAATAATTATGCTAAAATTATGGCCCTCAAATTGTTGGTTTAGTTAACAAAATCAAAAGGAATACAAAAAATTCAAATTTACAAAGACTCGTAGGTGGTAATAAACTGGATGCTTGGTGTTTTTAGGATGGAAACATGATTCTACAACCCATATTCTCTCAAATAAAAGAAGTTGTGAATCGAAGTGAAGCTTTTACTTTTTGGCATATTTATAGAGAACTAAATAGAGAAGCAGATGAACTCTCAAAGGAGGCACTTCAGATTGATCCAAGTATGTGCTTAGTACAAGAATTCAATGAGGGCAATGCACTATAGCTAGTCAAAATCTCTATCTGGGGGAATTAATACACTCTAATTAAAACAAGCACAAATAAAGCAACTTTTTCAAAAAAGTTAACGATTTAAAGGATATTATTTGATAAATTGGAAAGGTGCCTAAGGTTAAAACTTAGCATGATAGAGATAGTTAATTATGATGTATAAATGACCTAATTTTTAGATCACTATTGAAATTTTAAAGAAATGCCAAAGAGGCATATGAAGAATGTAATTTCATATTTACTTAATATAAAATTATGACTTTTTTTGAGGAAAAAAAACTATTTAGAATCCACTCCTTAAAATATTGGAATCTGATTAACTTTATTTTCAACTAGAAAGGTTTCTTATACAGCAAAAAAAATAATATTTTATTTTTAGATAATGCATCAAAAGCCTAAAAAATGTATGCACTTAAAGGTTTTTACCTTTTGGTGACATGAAAGAATGGCATATAGGCCACATCCTAATCCTAATGAATGGACTGTTGACTCTCTCATTACCTATCTATCCATTCATAGAGATAGGTTATTGCTAACCTTGCAACAACCACACTCAACATGTGTAAAATTTGTATGGCATTATGAAAGAGAAGTAATGGCTATCGTCTTTAAAAATAAAGGATTTTTATTAAAAAAGTAGGTAGTATAGAAGGAAAGTTATTTTTAGAAGTCATAATGGGAAGTAAAGATATTTTAGATGTCACATTAGAAATAATAATCAAATATGAGATGACCGAGCATAACATAATGGTTCTTAAAATAAAAGAGTTAGTATGTGTGTTCTATGGACACCAACCAAATTTTTTGAAGATTTAAAATTGGATAATTGGAAGTGGAGATTGAATTTAAATTAGTCCATGTATTTTTTTTTAAAAAAAAATTCCCCATCATGTTCTCCAATTTAAAAATTAAGAATAAAATATTCAATGATGTTCCATGCTTAGGGGAAGAGATGCATTATACTTAATATCATTGAATGATAATTTTTTTATGGAGATAGAAACTATTAGAAGGCTTCTAGTGTGGGATAGGCTTTTTGGACTTTCATATTAGCTTATCAATAAAGAGGTTTTGAAAAATATTGATAATACTTTAGGGAATTTCTATCATGAATATTATGTATTCACTTTATGGTTATGAAGGTTATGGAAAATTGGAAAGCAGTTGTAACTTTTAACCTTGTACTTATTTTATTTTATATGTACATATACTTCTATCATATCAATGCAAATGTTGATCACAATGCATAAATATATTTTACATTTCTAACATTTGGTATCAGAGTAGGCTAATATCAAAATGAAGCTTCCTTTTATTAAGGTGATATAGTTGTTGAGGAGCAATAGATGCCTCTCATAGTTTGTCAAAGCATGCTACTACTGGAGAAACTAGAAAGAAGCAGACACAAGCTTGAGCGAGGAGAATGCCTTGTATTTTACAGAAGAAAAAAATCTTCTTTTTATTCCTATTGTTTTTGTAAGTGTTGTAGACATTTATTTTATCTCAGAGGAGTTACAAAGCCATATGAAAAAAAAATTAGTTTGTGTTGAAAGAGTTGTCACAAAATTGATTATTATCATTTAAAAATGTGTTTCTATCTAGTGCAAGAAATATGTTATCTAAAGAAAAGTATGATTTATTCAGAGCATTGCATTGGAGTTTGAATGCATTGCACTAGAGTTTAAATGTGTTGACAATAATCTTTCATCTGAAGTTGTTACCTAGAATAACCATATGATCGTGTCGTTTGAAAAATATTATCATCTCAAGTTCTCATTTGGAAGAGTCATTTGGAGTTGTCTAGAAAAGAGGTGTTATGGAGCTACCATCTCGAGCTACTACCATATAAAGTTTTTGTCTAAAACTATTACCATATTTATTTGTATGAAGCTATCTAAAAATTGTTCTACAGTGAAATTGGACTCTATCGTCCGTTGACCAAATTGTCTAACAAGGATATTTGAAGATACATGAGGACATGAGGGCAATCTATTGTGTATATGTTGTCTACTCATGGATAGTATGAAAGTTAAATTCTAGTGAAGTATTATCTATTGAAGGATTGTGCCATGAATTTAATATAAATAAATAAAAATTTGTTACCTAAAATTTACTAGGAGAAAAGTGCAGATCTACTACAAGAAAAAATAAACAGTCCAAAAAATAAAAAGGATACACTAATATTTTTAAATAATAAATAAATAAAAATAATCCCACATGCTCCATGGGAAGGCTATTTGAATCCTGTAAAAAATATGTTTATTTTTATTGTTATTGAATTCAGGTGACACCGATAGTGATTTGGTATTTTGAATGCCCTAAAATATTTACAGAATATTCCTTGGAGATTCAAATTGGAGGGAAAACAACTCAAACCCCTACACCTAATGTTTTTCCCAGCAAGACCCTATTATTTTCTCATAGTTAGAGACATTGAACATTGAACAAATATAGGCATATATATACTCGTTAGAAATATATTTTTGAGCTTATTCTAGTGGAGGTATTTGTTTGTAATTTTATGAAAATTTAACATTGTTGTTAATGATCCAAAGATGTTACCTTATTCATAGTTATTGAAAGGTGACAACTATTTGCTTGAAAGAAAAAATTGAAGATTCACCTCGAGTTTGAAGAGTTATTGTTAGTATACCATCGTAATGTTATTTTCTAATTCTCATTGCTTATGTAATGACCCACTTCCAATGTGGGGGATCCCATCTATATTGTTATTTTGTAATGTATGTAGAAAGTAAGGCACCTAGCCAAGTGGGGTTATTTTATGTAACCGTTGTTAATATTGTAACCGATGTTTGGTAGAATATTCTAGCTCGAGTGGCATTTTGCATGTAAGTCAACTCTTGAGCTTAGGGTTAGGGTTGCATGAAGTCTTTTCTTTAAAAGCTATGAAGCCATATACAAATGTATATTTTTGCAAGTGAATGAAATATTGAAGGAGGTTACCCACTCAAAAAGGTCTACAATTGTGAGAGTGTTTATTTCTGCATTTACTTTTTACATTGTGATATTGCATGAGTTTATGCTTAATTTTAGTATTTTGTGCGAGTTTGCTTATTTTTAATAGTAAGTTCCTAATAAGTGGTATCAAAGCATTTTCTAGGGTCGAGTTCTACTATGACTATGATAATTCTTACCCATCTGTTCCACATGTTAGGTATAAATTTTCTATGTTTTTCATTTTTGTTTTTCTTTATTTAAAAAACAAAAAAAATAGCAAAAACCAAATAAAGAAAAAAAAAATAGTTTGTTTTTACAGTAGTTGGGTAGGTTAGAAACCCTATGCTAGGGATTTTAAAATATCGTGAAGGAGCTATCATTATTGGCTAATATAGATAGCTCATAAAGCATCTAGTTAAGTGAGGGTTGATCAAGCTCCAATACATAAGCCTCAAACAATACTCACACAAAATTGAGCTCTCATGCATCTTTGGGTGTATCAGGAGACCATTTAAACTTAAACAAAATTTTATCCAATAGGAAGCATTTCGATCTTGTATTATCCATAATACATAGGACATAACATCCTAGACGATTACCCTCTTGTACTATTAAATATGTAGATAGTGTGCTCAAGGTTATGTGTGAAATCATCCTTGGGTAGTGGCCTAAAATATTGTCCTAAGCACTATTATTCGTCACTGCGATATAATAGATGGACTATGGGTATTACATACCCCTCTACCTAGCATACACTGGTTCTATCAAAAATTCATCCTACAAAAGTAAAATCCTTTTGTTCTGCTAAACCTGCATTTATGACCCACAAAAGTGAGCATACGGAGAAGGATTTCCCTATCATCGAAGAAAAAACTTTTGCATGCACCAAATAGTTAGGACAAAGTATACAAGTATCTGTGATAGTCAGCAATATTCCAGTACCATCCAGGTTAATGGCAATAATAGTTGAGTCAGTGATACTAATATTTAGGTTGATAGTGGAAGTAATAGTCATTTGTATCGATCAAATATTGCAGGTTGTCAGTGTATGTGGTATGGCTCTAGGTCCTAGCGAGCTTCACAAATGGAACAATTGGATTTGGATGTAGAAATGAATATAAAACTAAGAGAATCACCTTTTCACTAGAGAGGAAACCCTACCAATGGATAAATAATATATTTATTTTCTTCTTATTCCTTGATCATGGTTTACACCCATTTGAATGATCATAAATACCTATCTATAGTTGTGAGTGAAATGACACAATGGTCCATATAAAATAATAATGGTGAATGATTAATTAATGGTTAGGATTAGAATCCTAACATGCCACCCTCCTTAAAAAGAGCTTTGTCCTCAAAGATCAAAGTGAGGAGCTTTGTCCCTTGTTTTTCAAGTATAATTTGTGCAAGTTCTTGTACTATTTTAATGTCACTTTTTTGAAGGCAGGGATATCTTGAGGGTCAGAGCATTAAATGGAGGTTTCTAGGAAAAATAGTAGAATATTCCTTAGGATAATCGTGATGACGATGGGAGGGAAACCCTTGGGGTTCCTCAAACACTTTATAATGATGTATCAAAAGTGGTGGTAATGCTTCCACATATTTTTGTTGTTCCCTGGGAGAGCCAATGGAGAATGAGTGTGCAGTCACCTTTCTACCTTGTTTTTTTATAGGTTTGACCATGTGGTGATAACTCACTATTGGGGAGGAACTTGAGTGTAGTTCTTGTAGAGTGTATGTTTGGTCATCATTGGTCACTTTGGGTATGTCTACCTCATCCTATCTAGGTGTAGCGATCTCTTCTTGCATATTGACCTCATTGTTTTCCTGGCTATGATCAGATATTTTGGTTATTTCTTGCTCATCTTCCTCATCTTTGCCTATTATGGATTGACAAGGATCAACTTCCTTTATTAGGTCAAATTCCTACCTTGGTAAAAAATATTCAATAATTTGGCCCATCAATTGACAAAAATATTGGATGAATTCCTTGAAGGTAATGTCCTGTGTGTTAGTCTCACAATGAAACTGAGAGGGGGGGTGAATCAGTGTAGCCCTTAAAAACTTGAATCTGCAATTCTTAATGCCTAAACAATGAAAGCTTAAAGCTCAATAAAGCAAATATACCAAAAGAGCATCACACAACACAAGATGTACCGAGGTTCACCAGTTTTGGCTACTCATCAAAATTGACTGTTTGGACTCCCATCCAAACCAGCCTTTGCAAAATAACAATTTTACAATCAATTTACCAAAACCCACTGGAAGGAGCACCAACCCATGATTTATCTGCAACAACAGAAAGGAGCACCAACCCCTGATTTATCTGCACCAACAAAAAGGAGCACCAACCCCTGATTTACCAAGCACCAACCGGAAGGAGCACCAACCCCTGATTTACCAGCACCAACTGGAAGGAGCACCAACCCCTGATTCCAAGCACCAACTTGGACTTTTGTTCTAAAACTAGAAGATTGACATAAAGATGCCTTCACTTTCACAAGACCCTGACTGGTCTATTGCTTTCTCAACATTGCCCACTCTTCACACAGCACACACCCTGCTCGCTCTCCTCTTGCTCCCTTTGCAAGATTAACTCCGCCTCGCTTTAATCCCAAGCGCTCTCTTTGTTTTGATAGCTCTTTCACACAATTTCAACATCACGTAATCCTCCGCACAGACCTCATTTTATAACCATATTGTATCTTTGTAACTCTAGTTGTAACTCCTTTCATTTCTCATGCGCCACTTGTCAGTTGTAACGCCTTCTGACTGTAACTACTTTTGTATATATATAGGGTAGGCTTTTTGTCAAACATGATGCATGTTACGAATTTACACATATACCCCTACCATGACTATTCGTCTTCTCGATCATGACTATTTGTATTCTTTTCTATGCATGCATGCATATTCGATTCTATTTATACGACTGTTCGATTTCTCCTTCTTTGACTGTTCTTAAATTAGTTGCATGATTTTCTTTTGTAACGTTCCCTATAACTGCTGTGTAACTTTAGTTAATGCTCACATATCTTATTTTGGTTGGGTTCTCTTCTTAGCTCGTGAAAACACAACATGTCGCAATATCATGACACTTTTGCCTCCTTGCTTCTTTTGTTTGCTTGCACCCACGAAAACACATGTCACGATATCACGACACTTCCGCCTCCTTGCTTCTTCTGTTTGCTTGTACCTGTAAAAACACATGTTGCGATATCATGACACTTTTGCCTCTGTACTCTTCTTTTTTACTTTTGTCACGATATCATGACACTTCTGCTTTCTTACTTTCTCTCTCATCCTAGAGTCGTGAAAATGCGACATGTTGCTATATCGCGACACTTTTTCTCCTTTGCTCTTTCTCTTGCCTTCGGGTCACGAAAACGTGACATGTCGCGATATTGTGACACTTTTTTTCCTTTGCACTTTCTCTTACCTTCGGGTCACGAAAATGCGACATGTCGCAAAATTGCGACACTTTTCCTTCTCTGCCTTCCAGCTCTCTTCAAGTCACAAAAATGCGACATGTCACGAAATCGTGACACTTTTCCTTCTCTGCCTTCCTGCACTTTTCAAGTCGTGAAAATGTGACATGTCATGATATCGCGACACTTTTCCTTCCATACAATCTCTCTTGCAATATGTCGCGAAATCGCGACACTTTTTCTACTTGCCTTTTTCTCTTCCAACATGTCGCGAAATCATGACACTTTTTCATCCATACAATCTCTCTTGCAATATGTCACGAAATTGCGACACTTTTTCTACTTGCCTTTTTCTCTTCCAACATGTCACGAAATCGTGACACTTTTTTGTCCGTACAATCTCTCTTGCAATATGTCGCAAAATCGCGACACTTTTTCTACTTGCATTTTTCTCTTCCAACATGTCGCGAAATCGCGATGATTTTGATTGCTTGCACTTTCTCTTCGAACATGTCACGAAATCACAACAGTTTTGCTTGCTTGCGCTTTCTCTCCGAACATGTCACGAAATCGTGATAGTTTTGCTTGCTTGCACTTTCTCTCCGAACATGTCACAAAATCGCGATAGTTTTCCTCCTTGCTCAACATGTCATGATATCGTGATAGTTTTCCTCCTTGCTCAACATGTCGTGATATCACGATAGTTTTCTTCCTTTCTCAACATGTCGCGATATCGTGATAGTTTTCTTCCTTATGATTTTCTTTTGATTTTTAGCATATGGGCCACTTTGATCTTTTGGATAATCACTGTACATACTCTGAAGAACCTCTTAAATCTTTTCCACTTGCATCAACCAATCTGTCTGAAACTCCTGTCCACTACATCAACCGATCTATCTGACTGTGTTGACAACAATCACAATATTGTTGCTGCACCTTGCTCATCAGTCTCCCCCTTTGGAATTGTTGGCAACACACGTGCAATTTCCTGTAATTCTTCTCCCATTTTGACAATAATACCAAAGGGCTGCTACAGACTCCCCCTGAGTCCATGCACAACATTCTCAGGCACACGTTATGACAGTTAGCAAAAATTACAAACATGAGCAAAAAGATAATCAAATATATAAATGCTCCCTTTGCGTACAACACACTGTCGCTGCAATATATTCTGCCTCTGCTGTGGATAAGAAAATTGACTCTTGTTTCTTACTGTTCCACGTGAACAACCTGTCTCCAAGATAGATTGCACCTCCACTGGTATTCTTTCTGTCATCTACACATCCTGCCCAAATCTGCATCTGGAAATCTATCCCAACACAGTCCTCAAATCTGTCCCAGCATTGTCCTCACATATTTCCCAAAGGCCTTCTTCAAAGGCTCAATCAATCATGCTCAACCAATCATCACCAAGCTAGAAACCATCTGGCTGCTCAATATAACCCTCTTCTTAAATATTCCCATTCAAAAATGTTGATTTCACATCTATCCACAAAATTGACAAGTGACTCACACTTGTACCAACTTTTGTCCAACACTGTATCAACACTGCAATTTTACTACCAACTCTGTGCAAGCATCAAACACAGTACCACAATGACATATAGCAATACTACCAATAATGACAACTCTCAATTTAATCACCACCCTTCATGACACTTCCACAAACTACATGAACTGAAAACATACTTCGACAACTATACAACAACTTCCCTGACTACTTGCCTTTCATCCTCAGGTAATCAATCAAATGCATAGGAGCATTAAAATAAAACTTAAATATTGCTCCCCCTAAGGATGTGCTACCTGGATTTGCTTAGTGCAATAGCGGAGTAATCTCCTTCAGTCCAAGGAGACACATTTTCCTCTCTTCTTTCTTTCTCCAATATTTCTTGAACTTAGGCTGAAGGTTTTCAACTACATCCCTATTTTGAACCTTTTTGCGAACTTGAACATTTCTCTTGGGTGGTTGTCTCTTGTACATCCTTGATGGATGATTATTTTCCTTTCTTTGATGCACATGATTTCTTCCCTATCTGTGTTGCATTCTTTGCGTCTGATGAAATCTACTTGTCTTGCCATAGATTAGATACAAAAGTTCTTGGACAAGACCTTGCTATGTGCCCATGACCATTACATTTAAAACATTGCACATGGTGTTCAACAAATGTATTTCTACCAGCATAACTCTTTGATCTATTATTCAATCCATAATACATTACCTTGTGACCATAAAGGTTGCATCTAAAACAATAGCCATTACAAGCATTATTATGAATAAAATGAGAGTGAGAACCTCTTTTATTGTGGTTGCTTTGTTGTAGATCTCCTTTGAGATTTTCTTCCTTTTGAAGTTTCAGATTCAAACTTTTCTTGCTTTGATCCTTCAACAGTGGACTTCTTCTCTATAGATTTAGAAGATGAAGGTTGTTCAGCTTCATATCCAAGACCTAGCTTAGACATGAGGCTTCTTTCTTGCCTTATCATTTTATCTAGCAACTCTGTGCTCTTCTCAAATTTAAGATTTGTATTGGCCTCTTCTAGTTGTTTCCTAAATAAAACAATCTCCTCTTCTTGTTTGCTGCAAACATCACTTTTATCATCCAGGTGTGACTTCAAAGCTTCTTCTATTTTCTTGGCTTTATGAATTTGCAAGAAGAGATCTTCAATATTATCCTCATATTATTCCAACTTCTTGGACAGTCTTTTGTTCTTTTTCCTTTCTATACTCAACTCCTCAAGTGCAGCGATCAACTTACCTTCTAGATATACTTCAGCCTCAGCCTCAATTTTTTTATTACATTCCTGTTTTTCCTCTATTTTTTCTTCTTTGAATGCCATGAAAAGAGCTTCATCTGTTTCTTCTTTAGAATCCTCACCGGAGCTATCTTCTGATGAACTAACATTCTTGGAGATGAAACTTTTCTTCCTGAAGTTGTTGTTTCTGAAATTTGGTTTTTTCTTCGAGTCACTTCTTTCTTGGTGTGATCCTTCATCACTTTTGTCCTTCTCATTAAGTGGACATTTAGCTGTAATATGCCCAATGCCTCCATAGTTGAAACACTTAAATGTTAGCTTTCTTCTATATTTTTATTTTCCCCTAATTAGTTTTCGAACAAAGTTTGCTTCCATTTCATCTGATGTCTCTTCTTCCTCAGATTCTTGTTTTGCTTTTGTATTTTTATGCACTTTAAAAGCAACTTCTATTTTTGTGGGTTTGGTTTTTCCTATTCTCATCTCATATGCAGTCAAAGAACCATGCATCTCATCCATACTAAAAGTATTTAGATCTTTAGCTTCTTCTATTGCTGAAACTTTAGAATAAAATATTTTGGGAAGAGATCTTAGTACCTTTTTCACGACGACAACATCTTCCATTTTCTCGTTGAGTCCTCTAATCGCATTAATGATTCCATTAAATCTTAGCATGTATGCCTCTATGTTCTCATCATCATTCATCTTTAATGCTTTGAACTGAGCTCGATGCATTTGTAACTTGGCCTTCTTGATCTTATCATCTCCTTCATGAATGATCTTGAGTTTGTCCCATATTTCTTTTACCGTTTTACAACCCATAATTTTTACTAGTTTACTATCCATTAAATCGCACATGATAGCATTCTTTGATTTTGAGTTATTCTCAAACAATTTCTTACCGAAAGCATCGGTTGGAGAAGTGGTGGGTATTGTGTATCCACTATCTACCGAATCCCAAATGTCGTATCCCAAAGCACAAAGATATGTCTGCATCCTGAGTCTCCAAAATGTGTAATTAGTTCCATCCAACAATGGTGCTTCATTTGATGAGAAACCTTCACCACCTGCCATTGTGTCACTTCCAAGATCAACCCTAGCTTATTTAGCCTGACAAGGGAAACTTGCTCTAATACCAATTGTTAGTCTCACAATGACACTGAGAGGGGGGGTGAATCAGTGTAGCTCTTAAAAACTTGAATCTACAATTCTTAATGCCTAAAAAATGAAAGCTTAAATCTCAATAAAGCAAATATACCAAAAGAGCATCACACAACACAAGATGTACCGACGTTCACCAGTTTTGGCTACTCCTCAAAATTGACTGTTTGGACTCCCATCCAAATCCATCCTTTGCAAAATAATAATTTTACAATCAATTTACCAGTACGCACTGGAAGGAGCACCAACCTCTGATTTATCTGTAACAACAAAAAGGAGCACCAACCCCTGATTTATCTACACCAATAGAAAGGAACACCAACCCCTAATTTACCAGCACCCACTGGAAGGAGCACCAACCCCTGATATACCAGCACCAACTGGAAGGAGCACCAACCCCTGATGCCAAGCACCAACTTGGACTTCTATTTTAAAACTAGAATATTGACATAAATATGCCTTCACTTTCACAAGACCCTGATTGGTCTATTGCTTTCTCAACATTGCCCACTGTTCACACAGCACACACCTTTCTCGCTCTCCTCTTGCTCCCTTCACAAGATTAACTTCGCCTCACTTTAATCTCGAGCGCTCTCTCTCTATTTCGGTAGCTCTTTCACACAATTTTAGTAGCACGTAATCCTCCGTGCAGACCTCCTTTTATAACCATATTGTATCTTTGTAACTCTAGTTGTAACTCCTTTCATTTCTCATGCGCCACTTGTCAGTTGTAACGCCTTCTGACTGTAACTGCTTTTGTATATATATAGGGTAGGATTTTTGTCAAACATGATGCATGTTACGAATTTACACATATACCCCTACCATGATTGTTTGTCTTCTCGGTCATGACTATTCGTATTATTTTTTGTGCATGCATGCATATTCGATTCTATTTATACGACTGTTCGATTTCTCCTTCTTCGACTGTTCTTAAATTAGCTGCATGATTTTCTTTTGTAACGTCCCCTGTAACTGCTTTGTAACTTCAATTAATGGTCACATATCTTATTTCGATTGGGTTCTCTTCTTAGCTCATGAAAACACAACATGTCATGATATCGTGACACTTTCGCCTCCTTGCTTCTTTTGTTTGCTTGCACCCATGAAAACACATGTCACGATATCGCGACACTTTTGCCTCCTTGCTTCTTTTGTTTGCTTGTACCCGTGAAAACACATGTTGTGATATCACGACACTTTCACCTCCGTACTCTTCCTTTTTACTTTTGTCACGATATCGTGACACTTCTGCCTTCTTACTTTCTCTCTCCTCCTAGAGTCATAAAAATGCAACATGTCGTGATATCGCGACACTTTTTCTCCTTTGCTCTTTCTCTTGCCTTCGGGTCACAAAAACACGACATGTCACGATATTGTGACACTTTTTCTCCTTTGCACTTTCTCTTACCTTTGGGTCATGAAAATGCGACATGTCGCGAAATCGTGACACTTTTCCTTCTCTGCCTTCCAGCTCTCTTCAAGTCGCGAAAATGCGACATGTCACGAAATCGCGACACTTTTCCTTCTCTGCCTTCCTGCACTTTTCAAGTCGCGAAAATGTGACATGTCGCGATATCGCGACACTTTTCCTTCCATACAATCTCTCTTGCAATATGTCATGAAATCGTGACACTTTTTCTACTTGCCTTTTTCTCTTCCAACATGTCACGAAATTGCGACACTTTTTCGTCCATACAATCTCTCTTGCAATATGTCACGAAATCGCAACACTTGTTCATCCGTACAATCTCTCTTTCAATATGTCACAAAATCATGACACTTTTTCTACTTGCATTTTTCTCTTCCAACATGTCGTGAAATCGTGACAGTTTTGCTTGCTTGTGCTTTCTCTCCGAACATGTCGCAAAATTGTGACAGTTTTGCTTGCTTGCGCTTTCTCTTCGAACATGTCACGAAATCACGATAGTTTTGCTTGCTTGCACTTTCTCTCTGAACATGTTATGAAATTGTGACATTTTTCCTCCTTGCTCAACATGTCGCGATATCATGATAGTTTTTTTCCTTGCTCAACATGTCGCGATATCGCGATAGTTTTTTTCCTTGCTCAACATGTCGCGATATCGCGACAATTTTCTTCCTTGTGATTTTCTTTTGATTTTTAGCATATGGGCCACTTTGATCTTTTGGATAATCATTGTACATACTCTGAAGAACCTCTTAACTCTTGTCCACTTACATCAACCAATCTGTCTGAAACTCCTATCCACTGCATCAACCGATCTGTCTGACTGTGTTGACAACAATGACAATATTGTTGATGCACCTTGCTCATCACTGTGATCTCCTAACATCGACCATTTGCATATTCATCATTGGAAATTATCACTAATTTTCTGAAATCATCATAAAATGGTCTGTTAGTCTAACAATTGGTATCAGAGCCAAGTTCCCAGTTCAGGCTAAATCAGTCAGGGTTGATCTTGGATTAGTACACAATGGGTAAGAAGAATAGATCCTCCTCCAAAAAGGCATCTCAGCCAGTTTTAGTTCATGTGGAAGAGAAAACTGAACTAGAGAAGGTAGAAGAAGTGAACTCTAAAGTATGCAATGAAAACATCGAAGAAGAACATGAATGTGATGAAAACCTTGAGGCTGAGGCTGAAGTATATCTAAGAGGTGAGTTGATCGCTGCACTTGAAGAGTTGGGTTTAGAAAGGAAAAAGAACAAAAGAATGTCCAAGAAGTTAGAAGAATATGGGGATGAGATTGAAGATCTCTTCCTACAAGTTCAAAAGGCCAAGAAATCCGAAGAAGCCTTGAAGACACACCCGGATGATGGGTATGCAAGCATAAGTAAAGAGGAATCTAACAAAGTTATTGTTGATCTAAAGCTGCAAGTAGAACAATACAAAAGGATTGAAGATATTCTCAGGTCTCAAATCAATGAGAAAGAGACTGTTTGCTGCCAACAAGAAGAAGAGATTGTTTCATTGAAGAAACAAATAGAAGAGGCCAATATAAATCTTAAATTTGAGAAGAGCACAGAGTTACTAGATACAATGATAAAGCAACAAAGAAGCTCCACGGCTAAGTTTGGTCTTGGATATGAAGCTGAACAACCTTCATCTTCCAAAAATGCAGAGAAGAAAAAGTTCACAGTTGAAGGATCAAAGCGAGAAAAGTCTGAAGCTGAACAACCCTCATCTTCCAAATATGCAGAGAAGAAGAAGTTCAAGGTTGAAGCTAAATCTTCAAAAGGAAGAAAGCATCAAAGAAGATCTACAACAAAGCAACCACAGCAAAAGAGGTTCTCTCACTCTCACTCTTTTAATAATAATGCTTTTAATGGCTATTGTTCTAAATGCAACTGCTATGGTCACAAGGCATTTTATTGTGGACAGAATAATAGATCAAAGAGTTATGCTGATAAAAACACATCTGCTTTCCTGAGTGAACACCCTGTGCAATGTTTTAAATGTAATGGCCATGGGCACATAGCAAGGTTTTGTCCAAGCACTTTTGTATCCAATCTAAGGCAAGACCATAGATTTCATCAGACACACAAAATGCAATACAGACAGGGAATAAAACATGTGCAATGTTTTAAATGTAATGGTCAAGGGCACATAGCAAGGTTCTGTCCAAGCACTTCTGTATCTAATCTAAGGCAAAACCCTAGATTTCATCAGATGCAAAGAATGCAATACAGACAGAGAATAAATCATGTGCACAACAGAAAGGAAAATAATCATCCATCAAGGATGCACAAGAGACAACCCCGCAAGAGAAATGGTCAAGTTCACGAAAAGGTTCAGAATAGGGTTGCAGGTGAAAACCTTCAGCCTAAGTTCAAGAAAGACTGGAGAAAGAAAGAAGAAAGGAATTCGTGTCTCCTTGGACAGAAGGAGATTACTCCTCTACTGCATTAAGCAGCTCCAGGTGGCACATCCTCAGGGGGAGCAATTTTAAAATCTTATTTTTATGCTCCTATGAATTTGTTTGGTTATCTGAGGATGAAAGGCAAGTAGTCGGGATATTGTCATATAGTTGTTAAAGTGTGTTTTCAGTTTATGCAGTGGTTTGTGGAGGTACCATGAATGGTAGTGATCGAATTGAGAGTCGTCACCATTGGTAGTATTGCTTATGTCATTGTTGTTCTGTTGATGGTTCTTACTGCCACTGTTCATAGCTATGGATTATAATAGTTCAGATTGTTTTTGTTTAATGAAAGAATGCTTGCCCTAGCTACGTATTTGTGTTTTGATAATAGCAACATGTTTTTGTTCGACGCTTTGATGTGAAGATTGTCAGATATTTCATGACACCTTGGTGAATATAGCTAATTCACAGACAGTTTCGTTTTAACTGTTGATAAAATGCCAATCCAAGGATAAGAAGTATGAGGCTGAGTAAGGTGCACTATGGTTGGCCATAAAGTGTTTGACAAAATGTCTTCTCCTGATTTGCATAGTTGAAAGTAAGGTGTGATCTGCAGTAACTATAGAAAACTCAGATCAGGTTGTAAATATAAAAAGGAATTTGGTTGTGCTGCGGTACAGTGTTTGATGCTTGCACAGAGTTGGCAGTAAAATTGCGGTGTTGGTAACAGGTTGAAGAACTATTCTCTTCTTCCTCAAACAAAGAGGAAGTATTTTGCACTAGGGTTTATGTTAGTAAGTCTTGCTACTTGCATTGAGATGGTGAAACCCTTAGTTGGTTGTTTTGAGATTGATGGTTGAGTTGCTTTCATAGAGGTTGTTTTGATCAAGTTAATGCTTTACTTGATACATGTTTTGGGCTTACTCCATTGAGTTTGATTTGAGCAAGTTATTCTCTGCATTGGTGATATATGTTGGTGGCTATTTTGTTCAAATACCTTTGGAAGGAAAAGGATGTCTACTAGTTTCCTTTTCATGTAGTGATTGGTTGAATGCTTCAAGGTTAATCTTGAGTTGAATGATGTTGGTTAAACCTTGTCTATAAGCATTGTTGTTAAAGCCCTAATTGGTTGAGAAAAGATATTGGTTGTGGAAAGAACATGAGTATCATTGTTATATGAGTTATTGCATGGTTGGCAATTGTTGGGTTGTGCTTCATGTTCTTGAGAAAAGCATACTACATCTATCTTATTCTTTTGAGATTGAGATTGAGTTGAGATTGATATTGGGAGTTAAGTATAGAACATATTGAGTCTCTAAAAATTCTCTTTATGCTTCTATGAGGTTGATGAATCACATTGGGTCTCTAACAATTCTCTTTGTGGGTTCATGCTAAGCAAGTTTTTCTTGATGAACTTGTGAGCTGATTTGGACAGGTTCTAGTGAGGACTTGTGAGCTGATTTGGACAAGTTCTATGTGAGCTTGTTAAGCAGGTTCTTAGTGAGCCTATGATAGAGTACAGAGGATAGAGTCTCAATGGATAGAGATCCAGCAGCCAACACAGTTGAAGATAGATATGAGTGAGGATTCTTCAAGTGGACAAGTTTGAGATTGCAGAGCAACAGAGGGTTGAGGCCCAGAAGACAGCGTGAACTGAAGTGGTCACATATTCCCAAGAATAGTCTAAGAATTGACTAGCTATCGGGATCAAATACTCAGGGGGAGCATTTATGCATTTGTTTATCTTATTGCTCATATTTATGATTTTGGCTAACAGTAATAATTTTTGCCTGAGAATGTTGTGCATGGACTCAGGGGGAGTTTTGCGTAGCCCTTTGGTATTATTGTCAAAGGGGGAGAAGAATTACAGGTAATTGCACACAATTACGTGTGTTGCCAACAATTCCAAAGGGGGAGATTGATGTGCAAGGTGCAACCAAAGTATTGTCATTGTTGTCAACATAGTCAGGTTGATCAGTTGATGCAATGGACAGGAGTTCATTGATGAGCAAGGTGCAGCCAAAGTATTGTCATTGTTGTCAACACAGACAGAGGATCGGTTGATGCAATGGACATGAGTGCAGAGGTCATTAGATAGATCGGTTGATGAAGTGAACAAGAGTTTAGAGATCATACAGAGCATGTACAATGATTCTCCAAGAAGACAGAAGTGGCCCATATGCAAAAGCTCAAAGAAAAAGACAAGTAAGAAAAGTATCACGATATCGCGACAAAAGTATTGAGATATGCGATAAGAAAACTGTCGCGATTTCGTGACATGTAGGAGGAAAAGAAGCCAAATAGAAAAACTATCATGATTTCGCGACATATCGGAGGAGAGAGAAAATGCAGGAAAACTGTCATGATTTCATGACATATTGAAGGAGAGAGAAAATACTGGCAAAACTGTCATGATTTCGCGACATGTTTCATGGAAAAGGAAGAGAAAGAGGAGAGAGAAAATATGTCATGATTTCATGACATGTTTAGAAAGAGAAAGTAGAAAAACTGTCATAATTTCGTGACATGTTTAGAAAACAAAGTAGAAAAACTATCAGATTTCGGACATGTTGAAAGCAAAGAAGCCAAGTGGAAAAACTGTCACGATTTCGCGACATGTTCGAAGAAGAAGCGCATGTAGGGAAAACTATCACGATTTCGTGACATGTTTGGAGAGAAGGCACAAGCAAAGAAAACTATCATGATTTCATGACATGTTTGGAGAGAAGGCGCAAGCAAAGAAAACTGTCACGATTTTGCGACATGTTTGGAGAGAAGGCGCAGACAAAGAAAGTGTCGTGATTTCACGACATGTTTGAGAGAAAGAGCTTGCAAGGAAAAGTGTCACGATTTCGCGACAATTTGCAAGAAGGATGGTACGGATGAAAAAGTGTCACGATTTCATGACAGGTTTGAGAGAAAGAGCTCGCAAGGAAAAGTGTCATGATTTCGTGACAAGTTGGAAGAGGAAGCGCTAAGGAGAGAAAGTGTCACGATTTCGCGACATGTCGGGTTTTCACGATCCGATGAGAAGAAAAGCGTTAAGGAGAAAAAGTGTCACGATTTCGTGACATATTGCAGGAGAGAGAAAGGCAAGATAAAAAGTGTCACGATTTTGTGACAACAGCAGAGAGGAAGACTCCGAAGGATGAAGTGTCACGATTTCACGACAGAAGCAAAACGAAAGAGCATGGAAGCAGAAGCGTCGTGATTTCGTGACAAATTCAAGGAGGAAGAGCTCAAAGGTGAAAGCGTCATGATTTCACGACATGTTCCAATTTTGTGGGCGTAAGGCAGAGAAAAGCACAAGGCAACGAAAGTGTCACGATTTCATGACATGTTCCGAGGGGGGGCAGAGATGTATGGGGAGGGGGTGTCACGATTCGGACATGTCTTTTGAGTGAGAAGAGTGAGGAAGAGTGATGTTCGTTTCGTGGCAAAGAGAAGAAGGCACAAGGCAGCGAAAGTGTCATGATTTCATGACATGTTCCATTTTCACGGGCAAGAGACAGAGAAGAGCTCAAGGCAGCGAAAGTGTCACGATTTTGTGACATGTTTTATTTTCTCGTGGAAGCCAAGAAGAGTGTACGAAGGCGAAAAGTGTCACGATATCGCGACATGTTGTGTTTTCATGGGTGCAAGCCGAAGTAAAGTTAACTGAAAGAAAACGACAGTTACAGATGTAGTTGCAGAAGAAAATCATGCAGCTAGAACACGAACAGTTAACTGGAGTCAGAACTGCAGTTGCAGGGGGTGTTGCAAAGACAATCATGCAGTTAAATAAGAATAGTGAACTGAAGTAATTACGATAGTTACAGGGGCCGTTACAGTGATAGTAAATAGAAGTCATTACTACAGTTACAGGAGCCGTTACAAAGAAATATCATGCAGCAGTGGTTACTAAAAGTCATCAGACGAAGACCACGAGTTGGACAGAGAAACGTCTCGAAGCCCAAACAAAGAACCGCTCTATTAATAAGGTTGCATGTGAGAATAAAGAAGTCGTTACTATTAATAGGCTGCATGCACGAATATGGAAGTTAAGAATAGAAACAGAACATCGTTATAAAAGGAGATTTGCGTGAAGTAGGAGGTTGAGCTCCGTGCGGGAAGAGAGAGCAGCGTGTTGAAGAATAGGGGGAAAGTGCTGCAAAAAGAGAATAGAGAGAGCGTTGCTGTGAGGGGAAAAGAGCCGTCGGATAGTGAGATAGTGTTGCGGGCTGTAAGAGAGCTGTAAGTGAGAAGAGAGAGCCGAACACAGGGGCTGAAAGAAAGCAGCAAGAGTGAGCCATAAAATAGTTGAGCTTTGTGCGGTAAGAGAGTGTTGTGCTCTGAACGGGGTGATAGAGCAGTGTGTTGCTGTATAGAGGGATAGTGCTGTGGGCTGTTAAAAAGTTGGAAGAATGCTGTAAGAAGTACAGAGCTGTGAGAGCTGCAAGAGTAAGCTATAAGAAAGGGCTGTAAGTGTGCAGTAAGTAGAGCTATAAAAGAGTGTATGCTTCCATGAGATTGATTTGAGTTAAGATAGACCAGTGAGGGTCTTGTAACACAGAAGGCATTTTTATGTCAATCAAGATTTAAAATAGAAATCCAAGTTGGTGCTTGGAATCAGGGGTTGGTGCTCCTTCCAGTTGGTGCTTGGTAAATTAGGGGTTGGTGCTCCTTCCAGTAGATGTTGGTAAATTGATTATAAAGTTGGTGCTTTGCAATGGCTAGATTTGGATGGGAGTCCAAGCGAGTCTATTTTGAGGAGTAGCCAAAACTGGTGAACCTCGTTACATCTTGTGTTATGTGATGCTCTCTTATGGTACTTGTTTCTGGTTTTAAGCTTTCATTGGTTCATCTATTTAAGAGTTAAAGTTTTAAGTTTTAAATAGCTGCACTGATTCACCCCCCCCCTCTCAGTGCCATTGTAGACTAACACGGTCGTGAAAAGTTGTTGATAAAAATTGCTAAAAATTCAATTTATTATCAAAAATTTTTGATGAAAATTGCTAAAAGTTATCGTCAAAAAATTTTCATTGAATGTTGTAGCAAAAATCATCAAAAACTTGTCGTAAATTTTGCAGCGAAAAAATCATCGTCGAATTTTGTTGCAAAAAATTATCGTCAACTTCTATAAGCACTTTTGCGTTAAAACTTGGTGTTTTTCTGTCGATTGCTTTTCTATCAAAAATGGTGTTTCAATTTTATTTTTTTTTGTGAACCCTTCAACAATTAATATACAATCGATACAACAACAATGTAGAGGATGACAGTTTGGGTAGAGGATGACAATGTCGGCATAAGATGCAAATGGGTGACAAAGATTGGACACAACACATGGGTTTGACTTGAGGACTGACATGAAATATTTTGAGTACACAACGTGAGACTCAAGGACTGAAACACATAATTTGAAGGCACAAGGGGAGATTGATAGAGATTCAAGACTATACAAAAGATACGATGAGAAATTATACATGATGTAGATTATCAAAGATAGGACACGATGACACTATGGACTACGAGGAGGTAGAAAGTTGGAGTGTGGGTAGGAGCATATTGGAGGGATGAGAGTGATACACAAGATGACAACTGGGAGAATACGACAGGTAGGATAGTTGATAGAGCTATGTGGAATACGAGGTAGATAGCACAACATGGGACATGAGACAAGCAGTAAGCATGAGGTACAGTATTTGTGAGGTGAGGTGGACAATGAGGCATGGACAATAAGGTGAGGTGGAAGAGCGAATAGTGATGGATAGACAGAGCTAACAATAGTTTGTAAGAGTATGGAAAGGTTCGTGTGACCTAAGTCACAACTTCAATATAATATTTTGGATATAATTAACACTGGAGGATGTAACCACTCAGTGAATGTGGGATTAAAAATCTTCACAACACCAAAGATTCACCCTGATTTTACTAGTAGATAAAATAACTTAGAAAAAAAAATAATAAGTATAAATTACTCAATGCGATGCTATTGGTGTAAAACAATAAGATGGAATTTAGGGTTGGCTATGCAGTGTTGGCTGTGATCTACAACTACAATCTACGATTGTGATCTATGGCGATATAATGGATTGTGACAACGCTCCAGTAACTTGGTAAATTTACGATGAAAAATGAGTTGTCTTCTATGCCATGCATATGTTGGTCTGTCTGTTGATTGTTAATGATGCAAATTTGTTGCCTATGGAAGCATGCAAGGTGCCAAAGATAAATGCAACTGAGGGATTGGAAAACCCTTCTCTAAAAATATTGATCTCAGATCACAGTTTGTGTGAGTTGAATGAACAAAAAAATTAAATATGGAAAACATTGTTTTGGAACTACCTTGGGTGCTTAAAATGTGACAGGTGCAGGTAAATGTTGATGCAAAATCATTTTTACTATTTATTTATAGTTCGCTTCCCTTGGAAGATAGTGAGGTTTTGTTGTGCAATGCGAATGTGAAAAAAATGGTGGTTACCACTCCGTTACGGATATACACTCCCCCCACTAGTTACCTGTTGCTTATGGAAAAGAGGATGACAAGGTATTCACTATGACTCTCATTAATTTTTTCTAAGAATGAATTTATGTTTGTATCTTCTTTAGGTGTCCCCTTCCGCTTATAGTATATATCACTCTATTATGGACACACTCCTCCCCACTAGTTACCTATTGCTAATGGTATGAATGAATTAATCAGCTCGATTTAGTGAATGAGTAGTTAATCAAAAATATTATCAAGCACAATATGTAGGTTTCTAGTAATATCAATGTCAACGTAGTTGTAGCAGGAAGGCAATAAACACTTGATTATTGTCAAGGCTTGCTCCAACTATTTTTTGGAGTTGCATAATTATTAGGAAAGTTGCTTTGATACCAGATGGTATGACTCTAGGCTCTAGTGAGATTCATAAATTAAATAATTGGATTTGGATGTAAAAATAAATCTAAAACTAAGAGAATCACCTTTTCACTAGAGAGGAAAACCTGCCAATGGATAAATAATATATTTATATTCTTCTTATTACTTGATCATGGTTTACACCTATTTGAATGATCATAAATACAAATCCTATAGTTGTGAGTGAAAGGAAACAATGGTCCATATAAAATAATAATGTTTAATATTTAATTAATGGTTAGGATTAGAATCCTAACAGTCTGAAATAGAACTATCAATGTCAGTAATTACGCAAAACAAAGAATATCATGGTTAGAAAGTGAATAGTGTCAGTAACTGTAGTAAATATGATAGGGATAAGGACAAGACAATGACACGGGGGTTAGTAGACACAATGCACAGGTTAGAGATAGTTTATCTAGTACTCAACTTTTAAACTGAATCTCCAAATAAAAAACCAACCACACCAATAGAATCATCAAAATAGAGGAAATAAAAGTAGTGTTATGGAATATAAGCTCATTGTGATCATATTTTTGAGTTGATAATTTTTATATATAACACCCAAGCACTTTTTTGGACTCCTTACTAAAAATAGTAACTCCTAAAACCACACTTCTATTTTTAGTATTTTAGTAAAAGAGGTTGAAGACTATCCAAAATGGTTGTTGGCACTCGTGGACATACAAAATAGATAGATCAAACCACCTCATTGTTGGAATCCCCAAAAATATCCATTGATATACACATAGCAAATCAAGCCATGAGGGAAGAGCTTCAAAATTTTAGATATGATTATGATACCTCCAGAACCCGCTTAGAAGAGCAACTTGTATATGTTGAGTCCAAATTGCAAGGTGGTCCAAGAAAGTCTAAGTATTGTACTGAACAATCATAATTTGATCAAGGTAAAGGAAAGGTAATAGATGACTCTCACGCTCACTATGATCGTGATCCTATATTTAAGATGCCTAAATTAGACTTTTCTAAGTTCAATGGGAAGGACATAGATGGGTGGTTTTTTCAAGTTGCTCAATTTTTTAAACTCCATGATGTCCTTAGATATTATCTGTAGAGAATATCAACTTCTTATTATTCTACGAGAGGAACCTTTCTTAAATAGCAAAGTTGTACAATATGATCCATCGAATCATAACAAACTGAATAGATCTCAACCACACAAAACTATCCTAAATATCCTAGTAATAAATTAAGATATACTCTAATACCCCTCCTTAAGTGGTATTAGGAGGTAGTGAAAAACAATAAAATAAGTGGCATATCCACATATATGAGTCTTGGCAACAAGGCCTGATAGGGTACTCATGTACAATATATCCATAAAGAAAACTCTCATGCTCACTATGATCGTGATCCTACATTTAAGATGCCTAAATTAGACTTTTCTAAGTTCAATAAAAATGACATAGATGGGTGGTTGTGTCATGTTGCTCAATTTTTTAAATTTTATGAAGTCCCTAGATATTATTTGTAGAGAATATCAACTTCTTATTACTCTACAAGAGGGACCTTGCTTAAATAATAAAGGTTTACAATATGATCCATCAGATCTGAATAGATCTTAACCACAAAAAACTATCCTAAATATCTTAGTAACAACTTAAGATATACTCTAATACCCCTCAAGTGATACTAGGAGGTAGTGAAAAACAACAAAATAAGTGGCATATCCACAAATATGAGTCTTTGCAACAAGCCTGATAAGGTACTCATGTACAATATATCCATAAAGAAAACTTTGTTGTAAAGATGATGAAAAACCACATGGGAAAAAATCATCTTCCAAAAGAGAAAGAATAATAAGGAATATGTGCAAGGAGGATGGAGAGAAATATGTCCTCTTCAACACCCCTAGGATAAATTCCATCAATAAGGGCCTACAAAGGATCCTTGTGATGTCCCAAAAAGTATAGATGCCTCATCACCGAACTGAATGTCTTCCCACTCCAAGAAGTTTTGAGAAACAACATGAAATATGGTGCTTGTGACAATGAAAAGGTTGTGAACCATAAAAGAGTTACAAAAAAAAACCCCTTAAATCGATGTGTCTCACAAAAAGGAGAGTGAGAAGATAGGATGGAGAAAGAAGCACCACAATCGCAAGGGTAGTCCAAAATGACTCCACAAGCACAAATATGTGGTTTCCACCTATAAAAACACAATGGGCTGATAACAAGGTCCAAACTGTGTGGACAAATATCCAAATAGAGGTAACTTACAAAAAACACTAATGTAGCTTCTAAAGAATGAAAAGTCACCAAATAAAACCCCCTTAAGCCAAAGTCTCTCACAAAAAAAGAGTGAGAAGATAGGGTGGAAAAAGAAGCACCACAATTGCAAGGGTAGTCCAAAATTGACTCTACAAACACAAATATATGGTGTCCATCTATACAAACACAATGGGTTGATAACAAGGTTCAAATTGTGTGGACAAACAACTAAACAAGGGGAAAAGGTACTTTTAAAAATATAGTTTATAGCAGCAATAAAAACTCCCAAAAACCATATATTAAACTACCTCAAAATTAAAATTGGACACCACCAATGTATCCAGCTCGAAAAAACCTTTTTGAAAACTATAAACACCCCTATGCTTAGGTGTTAATGTGGCCTTCATCTGCAGGAAAATTTACATGGGCCATGTGAGCCATCGTCTTTTGAAAAACAAGTACAATAAAGGACCATGTGGGCCAAAAATATGGTAGGAAGTGTGAACATGCAGTCAAAAACATGACAACATTGTGGCTATGAACTTACGTGGGCTCCTCTCACTATAAATCAATAGGGACCCACAACCAGCGATAATGTCCATAGTAATTAGTTGTAGGATTCTTCAATAGGTCTAATTCGCGTAGTCGCCTATAGACTAGATATGTAGAAAATATCATAGAAAACATGGTAGGTTGTGAAGCATAGCTGCAGTGTAGACCAGGAGGGGCCGCCAATGGAGGAGATAAAAAACTGAGCTTCAATACTCATGAAGCAATAGATCCACGTTGGGGGAGGAAGGAAGATGGACCTATAGAAGAAATATTAAACCTCAGCCACTTACAAATTTGGTGGGCATGTGATTGTAAAATTATTCACATATATCTGATAACATATTATCAATGAAGAAGGTCAAAACAAACAAATCAAAAAACTTAACCTTCCAATAAATCACTCTAAATTTTTTCTAGATTTTGCAGCCATTAATCTTTCTCAAAATTTTGATTTTTTATCCATCAATGATGGAGAGCATACTCCCTTGTTTGAAGAAAAAATAATGGGAAAGAAAAAAATGAGGGGGATTTCCATGAGAGAAATCCTCCTTTATACTTACAAGGCAGGGAAATTTCGTTGTGATACAATGTAGAGAATATCATTTTATTATTATTCTATGAGAGGGGCTTGCTTAAATAGAAAAGGTGTACAATATGATCCATTGGATCATAACAAACTGAATAGATCTCAAGCACACAAAACTATCCTAAATATCCTAGTAACAACTTAAGATATACTCTAACATTATCGAGTTCAAATGGATTCCTGCAACTTGGAATTTGAAGCTTTACAGTGGTACCAATGGTTGTAAAACACTACCCCTGATCCTTCTTGGAAATACTTTGAGTCTCAATTACTCACTCGATTTGGCCCTACTGAGTATGATGATTTTACAAGAGCATTGTCCAAGTTGAAACAAAATCTGATAGTTCAATATTACCAAATGAAATTTTATAAATTGGCCAACAAAACTAAGGGATTGAATGAAGGGTTCTTTATGATTTGTTTTGTTAATGGTTTGAGGGATGATCCCCAAGCTGAGGTCAAGATGTTTAAACCATAATCCATGATGCAGGCTATCAGTTTGGTTCATTTGGTCATCCAAATTTTTAGCTCAAAGGTGGATATCTAAATTTCCACAAGCTAGACCCTCCTTTCCTCCTAGATTCCAAAATCACAATGAACAAAAAATTATCGCACCCAAACGTCTGACTACCAAAGAAATGGATGTGCAACACACCCAAGTGTTGTTCTACAATTATGATGAAAAATTTACTCACGGGCATAGGTGCACCCAAAATAAGTTGTTCCTCATAGATGTTGATGATCATGACACCAACGATCAAAGTGATGATGACATAAAACCAGTATAGGAACCATCCCAAACTTAGGAAGAAATATAGGAAGAACCATAGGCTAAAATTTTTGTTCATGCTATTGCTGGCATTACTACTCCCCAAACCATGAAATTTTTGGGTTATTTCAAAGACCTACATATTACCATCCTGATTTATTTTGGTAGTACACACAACTTTATTGATTCTTGCATTGCCAAGCAGGTAAATTGTTACGGACATACACGTAATTCCTTTGAGGTTATGGTAGCCAATGGAGGGACCTTATCTTTCAAAGGTAAATGTTGTAATGTTAAAGTAAGAATTAGGGAATATGAGCTCAAACAAGATATGTTTACTCTTTGTGTTGGGAGCTCAATGGTTGGGCATATTGGAAACCATTTCATGGCTAATTGATTTCGATAGTACACACAACTTTATTGATTCTTGCATTGCCAAGCAGGTAAATTGTTACGGACATACACGTAATTCCTTTGAGGTTATGGTAGCCAATGGAGGGACCTTATCTTTCAAAGGTAAATGTTGTAATGTTAAAGTAAGAATTAGGGAATATGAGCTCAAACAAGATATGTTTACTCTTTGTGTTGGGAGCTCAATGGTTGGGCACATTGGAAACCATTTCATGGAACTTTGTTGAGATCTAGATGTAATTTTTACAAAATGGACAGTTTGACACTCTCCATGGCTCCAAAGTAGGGCCTTCACATATTATCAATTCAATCCGGATGGAGAAGTTATTAAAAATATTATCTTGGGGAGTCAGAACTTAGATATTTATGATCCAAACTCACCCTTCTGAGGAGGAATCCTTTTCTGCATATTTACAACTTATTTTTGCCAAGCACAATTCTGTTTTTGTTGAACCATCAAAATTACTACCTCATTGCTTCCATGACCATGCTATTCCATTATTACCTAGCAATGCACTGCTCAACATTAGATCATATCGGTATCCTCATGCTCTTAAGTCAAAAATCAGGAATTTAGTAAAAGAATTGTTAAAATACAACATCAATAGGTCAAGTAACAGTCCTTACTCTTATCTAGTTTTATTGGTGCACAAGAAATATGGGTCCTGGCGGTTGTGTATTGATTACCATAAGCTCAATAAACTCAAATTTCTTATTTCGATTGTGGATGAGTTATTGGATGAACTACATGGGACTATGTATTTCTCCAAATTAGACCTTTGCTCTGGGTACCATCAAATCAAGCTCAAGAATGAGGATATTTCCAAGACTTCTTTTCGTACTATGAAGGTCACTATGAGTTTTTGGTAATGTCATTTGGCTTGAATAATTCTCCTTCAACTTTTCAAAGCCTCATGAACAACATATTTTACCCATTCCTTCAAAAATTCATCCTAGTTTTCTTTGATGACATTCTAGTTTATAGCCACTTATGAGAAGAGCATCTTATTCATGTGGATCAGACCTTACAATTGGTGCACAACATCAAATTTATGCTAAGTAGTCCAAGTATTCTTTTGGGTTGATAGAAGTGGAGTATTTGGGACACATTGTTACCAAGGATGGCATCAAAATTAACCCTAAGAATATTTAAGTGATTCAGGAATGGCCAAAACTTCACACTCTCAAGGGTATTCAAGGATTTTTAGGGCTTAATGGTTATTACCTTAAATTTATCCATAACTATGGTAAAATTGTAGCTCCCCTCATTTCCATGTTAAAGGACTATTTTACTTGGACGAGAACCTATGAATAAGCTTTCCTATAATTGAAGCATGCTATGACCACTACATCAGTCTTAGCCATGTTGGATTTCTCCAAATATTTTGTCATTCAAAGTGATGATTTTGGTCATGGTATTAGTGCAGTGTTGATGCAAGAAGGGAGACCCCTGGATTTCACTAGTAAAGCGCTCTCTAGTCGTAATCTAGGAAAAACCACTCATGATAAATAAATGATAGAAATTTTCCATTCAGTAACCCATTTATGACCATATCTCATTGGGTGTCATTTCTTCATTAAAATTGACCATCAAAGTCTCATATACTTTTTGGAGCAATGGTTTACCACCCTCGAACAAAAAAATAGGTTTCTAAGCTCATGGGCTATTACTATAATAGAACTTATAAGAAGGGCAAGGAGAACATTATGGTCGATCCTCTCTCTTGCCAATTTGAGGCTCACAATATGTTATGCGCTATTTAATCACCCATTCCATAATGGATCGATTCCTTACAATAGGAGGTACTTCAAAATTTAGGCTTGCAAACTTTGGTTGTCTCTCTACACACTAACTCTAATTCATATCCTGGCTACACTTGGGATGGCCATGATTTGCGTTACCACAAATTCTTTGTTGTTCCCCATACATCATCCCTACGGGAACTTATCATGAGGGAACTGCATGCCACCCCATCTACCATCCATTCAAGATTCTTCAAAACATATGAACGACTTTAGCACATTTTTTTATGGAAGGGCATGAAAAAGGACATTCAAAATTTCGTGGTAGCTTGTGATACCTACCAACATATGAAAGGTGAAATGGTGCATTCTCTAGGCACTCTCGAAACATAGCCCATTCTTGACTAGGTTTGGACCAATATTTCCATAGATTTTATTGAAGGGTTATCTAAGTCTAGAGGTAAATCCATTATTTTCAAGGTAGTGGATTATCTTTTGAAGTATGCTCACTTTTGTTCCCTCTCCCATCCTTACATAGCCTCCACTGTTACCCAAATTTTCCTCAATTCCATATTTTGCCTTCATGGTATGCCCACCTCCATCGTGTTTGATCGTGATCCAATATTTACTAGTCACTTTTGGCAAGAATTGTTCAAGTTGTAGGAAACTCATATCAAAATTAGTTCAGCTTATTATATGCAAATAGATGGTTAGATGGATATTATCAACAAATATTTAGAGACCTACCTTCATTGCTTTACCTCTGATCACCCTACTCACTGGTTGAAGTGGCTTACTTTGACCAAGTGGTGGTACAACACTTCCTATCACACAACAACCAAGGTTACCCCTTTTGAGGTATTTTATGGGCACCTCCACTCATGCCTTCCTCCTACATTTTGGGTAGCTCCAAGGTCCATATGGTTGATTTTCGACACTACTCTCAATCAGCATGTTGATGTCCTCCATCAACTAAATATGAATTTGGATGTGGCTGAGAACAGGATGTGCCAATAGGCTGACCAACATCGTTTTGAGTACAGCTTTGATGTGAGTAATATGGTTTTCCTTTATTTATAACCATACAAGTAGTTGCCCCTATAGATTTGTAGGTGCCAGAAACTTACTACGAAATACTATGGGTTCTACCAGGTTTTATAAAATATTGGTGCCACAATCTACAAATTTACCATCCCACCTACATCCAATATGCATTCTATTTTTCATGTCTCCTCTCTCAAAAATGTTGTGGGCACTCAAGTACAAGTTTAATATACAATCTTAGAATTATATGAAGAATGTTATATCTTTCTCGAGCCTAAATAGTTGTTGAATTTTTAGACTCGCACTCTTTGCAACCACACCATTACTGAGTTCTTATTCAGTGGTGTGGAATCCAACCAAAATATGATATATGGGAGCCTCTCCAATACATCTGGTACCAGTTTCATCATCTTTAGCTTTGAGGATAATTTTTTTTGAATGGGAAGGACATGTTAGGATCCCATCCTAACATTATTTTGTAATTATCATTACTTATGTAATGACCTCTTCCAACGTGGGGGATCCCATCTATAATATTTATGTGGCAAGTAATATTTTGTAATAGCCAAGTGGGGCCATTTCATGTAATCATTATCAATATTGTAACTGATGTTAGGTAGAATATTCTAACTCAAGTGGCATTTTGCATGTAAGCCAACTCTTGATCTTAGGATTAGGGTTGCATGCAGTATTTTATTTAAAATATATGAAGCCATGTATGAATGTATCTTTTTGCAAGAGAATGAAATATTGAAGATGGTTGCCCCCTCAAAGAGGCTTGTGATCCAGTGCTTATTGTGAGAGTGTTTATTTTTGTATTTACTTTCCACATTTTGATATTGCATGAGTTTCTACTTAATTTTAATATTTTGTGTGAGTTTTCTTATTTTTAATGGTAGGTTCATAACACTTATTGGGAGTGGTATGTGGCACTATACAAAGAGATACTAAAGAACACAAGATTATACTGAGAGGGGGTGAACATTATAAGATCACTTTTTACTTTTATTTCCCAATAAATATTATGCAATGTAAATATAACAATATCAATAGCAGTAATAAAAGCAATGTATAAATCACCACACATAATAGAGACACCACAATTTACATGGTTCACCCAATGTGGGCTACTCCACGGAGAAAATATTTCACTAAAATTTTCTCAATCAATATCTTGGGAATCCTTTCCCTATTACAATGTTTATGGACCTCTGTCCAAATGATATACCAATATCCTAAATCAAGTTTATGGATCTCTATCCGTAGGAGAACTTATTTCTCCTATTGCTCTATCTGGTGATCTTCTAGAAGAACTGAGGCCTCTACTGCACAGGCTAATGGATCTCTATCCATAGAAGACTCTTGTCCTCACTTAGAAGACCTATCCTCATTGCTCTAGCTAATGGATCCCTATCCACTAGAGACTATCATCCTCTATACTCTATCACCTCCAAAGCTTGCACTCAGCTCTATCTCAAATCTATAGTAAACATAGTCCTTCGATCTAGTACAACTCTGCTCAGTCTCTGTCTCTAGTTTGGTATAAACTTGTCCTCAAATCTGCACCAAACTTTGTCCTTTGATCTGCACTAAACATAGTCCTTCCGTCTAGCACAAATCTATCCTCAATCTCTATCCTCAATCCTTAACTCAAGGCTTGAATCAACTCTGCTGGATCTACCCCAAACCTTAACTCAAGATTTGAACAAATTAGTCAACTCTGCTCTCAAGTCTTCTCAAAGACTTATCTCAAATCTGACTTGTAAGCTTCCACAAAATATGCACTAATCTGTCCACAAGTTCTCTCTAGAACTTTTCCAAATCTAATCCACAAGTCCTCTCTAGAACTTGCTCAAATATGCTCCATAAGTCCTCTCTACAACCTGCTCAAATATGCTCCACAAGTCCTCTATAGAACTTGCTCAAATCTGCTCAACAAGTCCACCCTAGAACTTGTCCAATATCATAGAAACATAAAGAAAATTGTTAGAGACTCAATATGATCTATACTCATCACAATGCTTGATCACTTTTAATCACTCTTAGAAACATACAGAGAATTGTTAGAGACTCAATATGCTTCAAATTCAACTCAATGCTCAATCACTATTAATCACTCTTTCAAAAATATAAGGAGAATTGTTAGAGACTCAATATGCTTCTTATTTACCTCAATGCTTAATCACTTTCTCAACTCAATTTAGAATATAGAATAGTTTATTTTATGGAACTTGAACAATCACTTCACACATTCACTTGACTAGGATCGACCAACTCTACTCAAACAATCACTCAATGAAACAATCCTCCCTTACAAACCCTAGTCCAAGTATATAAACACCAACTCAAAATATTTCCAACAATGCTCAACAACCAATATCACATAACAATGATACTCATGTTCTTTTCAAACCCTAGTTCAAGTTCTTCACACAACTCACTTCAACAATAATGCTTATGAAACAACTCTCACATAACAATGATACTCATGTTATTTTCAAACCCTAGTTCAAGTTATTCATACAACCAATGGATTCAACAACAATGCTTATCAAAAAAGGTTTTAAAAACCCTTTATTCCAGAAAACCTTGAAGCATTAACTCAACACACTCAAAAAGGAAGCCCTAATCTAATCCTTTTCACTCCAAACTTATTTTTAGAAATACATTCACATTCATCTTTTTTACACACAAAATAATTTGCCCATATATTTTCTTGATTGGAGAAAGTCCTCTCAAAATTGCCTTCAAACAATGCCTTCTTGTTTTCCAAGTACCAAGGGTTAGATAACAAGTGTTATACTTCACAAATACAAGGATAACTCAATTTCATGATACACCTTATATCTCCATCTCAATAGCAATATTCAACAATAATATTTTCACAAAATAACCCTTTCAAAATACACCTTCAATTTCTCAATATTACAAAAATTGATATCACAAATCAATTTCAATCTCTAAAGTAAAAATAATGTTTACCCTAGTAAAACTCTTATTTACCACCTAGGTAAATAACCCCACTATTTTCCTTATGTCTCCCTAACCTTAAGGAGATAATTAAATTGCATATACAACCCTTATACCTCCTAAACCTTAGCACATGTCAAAATTAAAAATTAAATTAATAAAAACCTTAGCAAAGTCCCCTTCTACAGATTTTGGGGATTTGACCCTACGTCTTTCTCCTTGGCTGGCACCTTGGTCATGGCTAGCTATCCATGTGAGCCAAGCGCTCCATGTGCTTGCTTAAGCGCCTTGGTCGCTTTGTCTTCCCATGAAGGCCTTAGAGCCTTTGGCTCCTCCCTTTGCCTTGCCACTTGCTAAAACACATGATGCGATCCCTTTACCTTGCACATGCCAAACCACATGATGCACTCCGTGCTATCTTGATTTTTGTTGAACTCGTAATTTTTGCAAGTGCATTCAAATTATTTTCATTGGCTAAGGTTTGCATTTCATAGGTTTTAAATACCCTTTCTTTCCTTTGTTCTTCACGTCGGTGGATGTTTTAATAGATGACGTTGGCACTTTTATAACCTTTATAATTTATAAATTATTTAAATTCTAAAATAATTTAAATTTTATAAATTATATTTATAAACCTTTGACTTTAATAAAAATTAAAGCCTCCTTGTATAAGTAATATTTATTTATAAAATTTAAATTCAATTTGAATTTAAATATTTTATAAAATAAATATTAAACCTTCCTTTAGCTTTGCAATAAGCTTCCTTGGGTTTTTATGAAAAACCTTTTAACTTATGATTCCACATAATATTAAAAATATTATGAAGCCCTTTTGCCTTTAACCTTTGCATTGTTCCTTGACATATTTATTGACATCAATGATGACTTCATTCCTTGACATCAATGACAACTTTGACTTAATGACTCAAAATGTCCAACAATCTCCCCCTTTGTCATTTATGACAACCCAAATTCGTTTTTCCAAAAACTTGAATTTTCCTTTGTTCTGCTCCCCCTGGGACATTGCTCCCCTTGGCTCAATGCTCTCTCCTTTTTACTCAAATACCAAATCTCTCCCCCTTACTCAAATATCTCCCCCTTTGATATCAATGGCAAAGGGTTACCTTTGGGACTCGGGGCTAAGAATGAGCCTCTTAGCTTAGCCCCTCCCCCACCTTCTCTTGAGGTGGTTAATTATGGGATGGGAGTATTTCTACTCCCAGAAAGCATTGTTCTTTACCTTTATCCTCTTTCCTTCTTATCTGATCCTTATGATTCATTTGACTATTTCTTTCCATGTCCATGTTCATGTCCATGTCCATATTCTTGTCCCTATTCCTATTCCTATTCCTGTTCTTTTTCATATCCATGTTCCTGTTCCTGTTCCTGTTCATATCCATGTTCCTGGTCCTGTTCCTATTCATGATTGATTCTGGAATGTCTGCTCTACACCACTTTGCTATGTGACCATAATTATTGCACTTATAACACTTAACATTATTATTCCTTTGAGGTGCAAATGTATTAGTATTTCTCCTAGTGAAGCCATTTCTTCTATCATGAACCCTGCAATTCATTGCCTTGTGATCAAACTGATTATATGAGTAGCAATACCCATGGAAAAGTTGTTTGTTTCCATATTCCTATCTTTCATGTGTCCTACACTGTGAATCCATGTGCCCAAAACTGTGACATGAAAAACATCTTCCATTGAAGTTTCCTTGTCTTGACCTCATTGGTCTCCTAGTCTCTCTTGACCTGTTCTAATTATTTTTCCATCTATATCTTCTTGATGCATTGTTCTTGTTCTTGTTGAACTCTTTATTGTCCAACTCATCCTCATAAGTCTCACTTTCTCTTACACTGCCTTCTTATGAAGTGTCTTCATTTGAAGTTTCTTCTCCTTTAGAACTTAAGGTTGACTTTTTTACCATTTCTTTTGAACCTGTTCAAATCCAAGGCCTATTTTACTTGATGTAGGCTTTTGTATCTTTATGAACTTATCTAAGTTCTTTGAGCTGTTTTTGAACCCTTTTAGATTGAATTTGGAGTCTTCCAAATATTTTCTTAGTAGAGCCATCTCTTGTGCTAAATTTTCACATTCTAAGATCTTTGCTTCTAACTTATCCTTGAACTTCTTTGTCTTAGCCTTTGATTTTTCTAGATCCTCTATAAGAAATCTTCTCTCTTCATCACATTATTGAAACTAAATTTCAAGTTTAGATTTTTGCTTTCTTACCTTCTTTACTATGTCAAGAGCATAAATAAGTTCTCCCTTGAGTTCATATTCATATTTCTCTGAATATTCTTCTATTTGTTAGCCTTTGTCTACATATTTATTTTCTATTGGCTTATCTTTTGTAGGATCATCTTCTTCCTCTTCTAGTTCCATTAGAATATTCTCTTATGGTACTTCAAGTGTGTCTTCATATTCATCATCACTGAAACTATAACCATCCCTTGTACAACTATCTTCATGATGTCCAAAGTTACCACATCTAAAACACTTGAGAATTACTAGAGTTCTTTGCTTAACTTATTCTTTTCTTCAATAATAAATAGGACTTCATCTTTATCATTGTCTGAAAAAATAGCATCACTATAACTAGAGTACTTACTTGCCTTATTTGCATAGTAGCTACTCTTTTGTCTTTGAAAGAACTTCTTTCCTTGTCTGCTTTGTCCATCCTTTATTTTCTTTTGATGCCTATATATTTTTTATTCCCTATTTCTATGATCCTATTTTTCTTCACCATTGTTATTCTTAGCTTCTTGACAATTTGTTGCATAATAACCATACTTTCCACAATTAAAATATTTATTAGATTTTAAATCTCTATATCTTCTAGAATCCTTATCTCTTCTACCATAATTAGCTTCTTCATCACTGGATGACTCACTGCTTGATTCTAACTTCTTACCCTTTGTCTTTTTAATTTCTTTGAATGTTGCTTCTTTCTGGGGATTAGGTTCCTCTTTTTTTCTCATCTCAAATAATGTAATAATACAAAGCAACATATATCTGGTCAAAGAATCACCATCCTTTGACTCTTCTATAGTGGAAACATATTCACTAAATATTTTTGGAAGAGTTCTTAAGACCTTATCACAAACATCCGATTCATCAACCTTCATTCCAAGTCCTTGCATATCAGTAACAACTTCATCAATTTGAAGTAGATAAGTACTAATTTTTTCCTCATCCTTCATTCTTAATGCTTCAAATTGTCCTTTGATATTTCGTATCTTTGCTTTATTGACACTTTTATCTCCTTCATATATATTTTGTAGGTTATCCCATATTTCTTTTGCAGTTTGATAATGCATAACTTTCATGGAATTTGTTATATGCAAACCTCTCAAAAGTGCATTCATTGCTTTTGAATTGTAATGTTGTAGGAGCTTACATTTCTTATATTTAGGTGGATTAACTAAAGGATCGTATCCAATTTAAACTACTTTCCAAATTTCATTGTTGAGTGCCATAAGGTAAATCTTCATTCTCATACTCCAATATATAGTCACTTCGATAAAATACTGGTATTGAATTATCTGAGGACCCATTCTTAGAATTCATTATGTTCTTGTTAGCTTTTTCTTCAAGCTATTAAACTCTTTTGAAGGAACTCGCTTTGATATCAATTGAAGAACACAAGCTTATACTGAGAGGGGGGGTGAACAGTATAAGACCACTTTTTAATTTTCTTTCCCAGTCAATATTATACAATGTAAAGATAGAAATATCAATAGAAGTAATCAAGGCAATGTATAAATCACCACACACAATAGAGACACCACAATTTACATGGTTCACCTAATGTGGGCTACTCCACGGAGAAAATCTTTCACTAAAATTTTCTAAATCAATATCTTGGAAATCCTTTCCCTATTGCAATTTTTATGGACCTCTGTCCAAAGGAGATACCAATCCCCTAAATTAAGTTCATGGATATCTATCCATAGGAGAACTCCTTTCTCCTATTGCTCTGGTTGATGATCTTCTAGAATAACTGCTGCCTCTACTACACAGGTTAATGGATCTCTATCTACTGAAGACTCTTATCCTCACTCAAAATACCTATCCTCATTGCTCTAGATAATGTATCTCTATCCACTAGATACTATCATAGTCTATACTCTATCACCTCCAAATCTTACACTCAGTGCTATCTCAAATGTTTACAAAACATAGTCCTTCAGTCTAATATAACTCTACTTAGTATTTGTCTCTGGTCTAGCACAAACCCGTCCTTAAATCTACACCAAACTCTATCCTTAATCTCTATCCTTTGATCTGCACTAAACACAGTTCTTCGATCTAGCATAAATATATCCTCAATCTCTGTCCTCAAGCCTTAACTCAAGGCTTGACTCAACTCTGCTGGATCTGACCCAAACCTTAACTCAAGGTTTGAACAAATCAATCAACTCTGCTCTCAAGTCTTCTCAAAGACTTGTCTCAAATTTGCCTTGTAAGCTTCCATAAAATCTCACACTAATCTATCCACAAGTCCTCTCTATAACTTGTTCAAATTTTCTCTACAAGTCCCCTCTAGAACTTGCTCAAATATGCTCCACAAGTCCTCTCTAGAACTTGCTCAAATCGGCTCCACAAGTCCTCTGTAGAACTTGCTCAAATTTGCTCAACAATTCCACACTAGAACTTGTCCAATCTCATAAAAACATAAAGAGAATTGTTAGAGACTCAATATGCTCTATACTCATCACAATGCTCAATCACTTTCAATCACTCTCTTAGAAACATACAGATAATTGTTAGAGACTCAATATGCTTCAAATTCAACTCAATGCTCAATCACTATCAATCACTCTTTCAAAAACATAAGGAGAATTTTTAGAGACTCAATATACTTCTTATTCACCTCAATGTTCAATCACTTTCTCAATTCAATTCAGAATATAGAATAGTTTTTTTTATGGAACTTGAACAATCACTTCACACATCCACTTGACTAGGATCAACCAACTCTACTCAACCAATCACTCAATGAAACAATCATCCCTTACAAACCCTAGTCCAAGTATATAAACACCAACTCAAAATGTTTCCAACAATGCTCAACAACCAATATCACATAACAATGATACTCATGTTCTTTTCAAACCCTAGTTCAAGTTCTTCACATAACTCACTTGAACAATAATGCTTATTTCTCTAATTCCTAAGAAGTAAACCCCTGAATCTATGGCTGACTTTAAGCCAATCAGTCTATGCAATATTTCTTACAAGATCCTAACTAAAGACATTACAAATAGAATGAGAGTTGTTTTGCCTTGCATCATAGATCCGTGCCAAGGAAGCTCTATCCAGGTCAGGTCAATCTTGGATGGAGTTATCACAGTTCATGAAGCTCTACACTCTGCTCATAAGACTAATAGGTCTATTTTTGCCCTCAAGCTTGATATGAACAAAGCATTTGATAGGCTAAATTGGGACTTTTTGATTGCTATCCTCCTTAAGTTTGGTTTTCACCACCAATGGGTTAATTTGATCAAAGAATACATTTCTAAAGCATGGTTCTCAATTCTAGTTAATGGAACAACTACTGGTTACTTTCAAAGTTGTAGAGGAATTCAGCAGGGGGACACTATCATCCCCATGTTATTCATCATTATGGTAGAAGCTTTAGGCAAAACCATCAAAAATACTTGCAATTCAAGGCTAATATTAGGAATCAAGGCAACATCTCTCACTAGGGCTATTTCTCACCAATAATTCATCGATGATACCCTTATATTGACTAAGGTGTCGATGGTTGAGGCTAAAATAATTAAATACATCCTACAACTCTATGAGGACACTGCTGGTCAGAAAGTTAATTTTAGTAAAAGCAAGTTATATTTCTTGAACACCCCAATTCAGAGGTAAGGAAGGATTGCAAAAATTTTAGGGTGTGATATAGCAAACCTTCCCACTTCGTATCTTGGTCTCCCTCTTTTCATTGGTTCTCCTAGAGAGTCAATGTGGGACAGGGTTATTGAAAGAATTCAAAAAAAACTTGTTAGATGGAAAGGTCATCTTCTATCTTAAGCAGGAAAGTTGACCCTCACTAAGGCATCTCTTCAGAGCATTCCAGTCTATTTCCTCTCCATTTTCAAAGCCCCTATGACGGTTTTCCATAAAATTGAGAAACTCCAAAAAAACATTTATGGACTGGATTAAAGGAGAAAAAAGGATACACCTTGTAGGATGGACCAAAGTGTGCAGACCCAGGGAAAATGGGGGCCTAGGTTTGAGGAGAATTGCTCATATGAATTTATCTTTACTAGCTAAGCAGGCGTGGCACCTCATTTCTAGTGAAAAAAATGAATGGACAGCTATCATCAAACGAAAGTATCTTCAAAATATGGAATTTCTAAGTGACTCAGTTCCAATAAGAGGTTCTACTTTTTGAAAAGTAATTCTCAATTGTAAGGAAATCATCAAAAAAGGTTTAATATGGGTTTTAGGCAATGGTGAGAGGATAAATTTCTGGAATGACAGGTGGGCTAATGATGAACCACTGACACAATATCCTAACTTAGCTTGAATCAGAGATATCACGGAAGAACTCATTGGCAAAAAAGTCTTCGATTATATGGTTGAGGATAGAGGCAAAATGAAGTGGAAACAAATAATGATTCAGGGATTTCAAGTGGAATCAAATGATATTTGTAAAATTCTCGGGAAATAGTTTATCCCCATGAGACCCAAGGAAGATCAAGTGACCTAGGCTCCTACAAAAAATAGGTAGTTCACTGTTAAATTAGCTTACAAGCTTCTGCTTGATGACGAGGATTTTGTCCTCCAAAAGGACTTAGTTTCGATAAAAAAAATAATTCCAAAAATTGCAGTCTTTTCTAACCATTGATAATATGATGCGTAAAGGTATTTGTATCACTAATCATTGTTATCTGTGTAGGGCTAATTGGGAGACCATTTATCACATTTTCCTTGAGTGCCCTTTTTCCTTGATTGTCCTAAGTGGGGTTTTTTAGGCCTTCAATATTTCTTGGGTTAAACCAGCCATTGTACTTGATTTTTTCATCCAGTGGCCTTGCCCCTTTTCAATCCAAAGACTTAGATACATGTGGAAAATTTGTCTCAATCACTATCTTTGGCAGGTGTGGTTAGAAAGGAACCATAGAGTATTTAATGATTCTATCCATGATCATAAAACTATCATTGCCAGGATCCTATCCTTTTTCCAATGAGAATGTGAACCTTATCCCTTTTGATAGTCGTAAACCTCATTTGTAGGAGATCATGATTGCTCAGTATTTAAGCTTAACCTTGTTATATGAGTCTGTGCCTAGGGTAGTCAACCCCAGAGCCAATGTTAAGTGATCCCCACCTCCTACGGGTTGGTTTAAGCTTAATTTTTATGGAGCGGCTAGGAACAATCCTGGCAGAGTAGGCACTGGTGGTATTGTGTGAGATCATAATGGGAATATGATTCTTGCATTTTCTAAATATTTGGGAACAATGACAAACAATGAAGTTGAAGCTAGAGCTATGTGGAGAGGCCTTCAAATGACTCAAGACTTAGAAGGCAATTTGATCATAGAAGAAGACTTTATGCATGTTATAAATCTCCTCAATAATTTGAAAATACCTCCTTGGAGGATTAAAAAAATTGTTGAAGAGGCTAGGATCCTTTTCCAGGGAAGACAGGACATAAAATCCCAACATGTCTTTCGAAAAGCTAACAAAGTTGTTGATAAGCTGGCCAATTTGGGTGTCGATGGTGACAGAATTTTCAAATGGGAACACGGTGTCCCGAGCAAAGTAGAGGACCTTATTCAACAAGAATACCAAGAACGATATTTGAATTTACCAATAGGTAAGGCACTATAATTTTGAAGGCTGTGAGTATTCCCGTATCTTTTTTGAAATGGACTCATAATAAAAATTATTCGAGCTGTCAGTATTTGTGGATGCTGCTTGGAAATACCACAAATACTAATGGGGACAGTCACATGTCAGATAACATGGCTCATAGTCATATTAGTAATTTGAGTTTGGTTTATAATCATAGGGCAAGAAATAAATGGTAATATAAGACTTTGAACCAGAGCCACATGGACCACTAGATAGCCATCGCCATAAATATAGCCAGCAGGTTCACTTCTCCAAGGCTAATTGGCCAAGACAGGATGTGGTCCCAAAGCATATCATATATGGAAGAAAGCAATTACCAAAGAATTATTAAGAATAACTATCAATACAGAGCTTGTGGGAGTTTTTTCAGTACTTTGCTATGTGTGTCTACAGCTTTTTGTTTCTCCACTATTTCAAGGAAGGGATTTGTTTCTGTTTCTATTTCTTTTTTTGTAATTATGATGCAGGTGTGTTTTCTTAGGGTATACCCAAAATGTTGTATGGGAAGTTTCTTTTTTATAATAGGCTATGTGCCTTACTGGATGTAATGGCTTTGGCGGCATGTATATTTTACATATATAGGATCCTTAGTAAGGACATGTTCATCAACAAACCTGGGCTAATTTTTGTAAAAGGTTTTGGGTCAACCTGTAAAACCTGGTATTAATGCTAGAGTATCTTATCTACCAAAAAAAATAATGCTTATGAAAAACATCTCATATAACAATGATACTCATGTTCTTTTCAAACCCTAGTTCAAGTTCTTCATACAACCAATGGCTTCAACAAAAATGCTTATCAAACAAGGTTTTAACAACAACCCTTTATTCCAGAAAACCTTGAAGTATTAACTCAACACACTCAAAAAGGAAGCCCTAATCAAATCCTTTTCACTCCAAACTTATTTTCATAAATACATTCACATTCATCATTTTTACACATGGAAGAATTTGCCCATACCTTTTCTTGATGGGAGAAAGTCTTCTCAAAACTTCCTTCAAACAATGTCGTCTTGTTTACCAAGTACCAAGGGTTAGATAACAAGTGTTATACTTCACAAATACAAGGATAACTCAATTTAATGATACACCTTATATCTCCATCTCAATAGCAATATTCAACAATAATATTTTCACAAAATAACCCTTTCAAAATACACCTTCAATATATCACAAATCAATTTCAATCTCTAAAGTAAAAATTACTTTTACACTAGTAAAACTCTTATTTACCACCTAGGTAAATATCCCCACTATTTTCCTTATGTCTCTTTAACCTTAAGGAGATAATTAAATTGCATATACAACCCTTATACCTCCTAAACCTTAGCACATGTCAAAAAAAAAATTAAATTAATAAAATCCTTGGCAAAGTCCCCTTTCGTAGATTTTAGGAATTTGACCCTTCATATTTCTCTTCGGTTGGTGCTTTGGCCATGGCTAGCTAGCCGTGTGATCCAAGCTCTCCACGTGCTTGCTTAAGCACCTTGGTCGCTTTGTCTTCCCACAAAAGCCTTAGAGCCTTTGGCTCCTCCCTTTGCCTTACCACTTGCTAAAACACACGACACACTCCCTTTGCCTTGCCACGTGCCAAACCACATGATGCGCTCCTTGATGTCTTGACTTTCGTTAACCCCACAATTTCCACAAGTGCATTCCAATTATTTTTGTTGGCTAAGGTTTACATTTTATAGGTTTTAAATACCCTGTATTTCCTTTGTTCTTCACGTCGACGAATGCTTTAATAGATGTCGTCGACACTTTTATAACCTTTATAATTTATAAATTATTTAAATTCTAAAAGAATTTAAATTTTATAAATTATATTTATAAACCTTTGAATTTAATAAAAATTAAAGCCTCCTTGTATAATTAATATGTATTTATAAAATTTAAATTCAATTTGAATTTAATTATTTTATAAAATAAATATTAAACCTTCCTTTAGCTTTGTAATGAGCTTCCTTGGGTTTTTATGAAAAACCTTTTAACTTATGCTTCCACATAATATTAAAAATATTATGAAGTCCTTTTGCCTTTAACCTTTGCATTGTTACTTGACATATTTCTTGACATCAATGATGACTTCATTTCTTGACATCAATGACAACTTTGACTTAATGACTCAAAATGTCCAACAGATACCACTAACCTATATGAACAAAGAAAGTTTTATAAAGTTGATTTGAAATACAAATTGATCATCTTTGGGATAAACTCAATATTATGTTTGAGTCCAATATTTGAAACCAAATGCTACACCTACAAAGGCAATTGCTTTGCTTGAATATGAATACATTCTATGAAAAATTATTGGTTTTGAAGCCTTGCTACAAGCAATAGGTAAAATCATTAGTGATAGTGTGTTTGTTCTAATAGTGCTACATGCACTGCCACTAGCATTCAATATTTTGATAATAACTTTGAATGCAATAAATCAGAATCCCACTTTGAGACTTGTGAATTTGCTTCAATATGAGGAAGCAATCAAAGTACCACTTTTAAGACATGTGAATTTGCTTCGATAAGAGGAAATAATTTGATATACAAATGCTAAATAATAATATACTTTGCTCATGCATTAAAAAAGAAAGAAGTGGATGCATTCGAAGAAATATGGCAGGCCCCCCAATAAGCACCCAAAGAATTCTCCATTAGGAGTGTTGGTACAACAAATTATCACAAGGATTAGACAAAAATCAACCAAAGAATTCATTAGGAGGCAAATAGAAGAATTCTCAATGGCAAAGGAGGAATGCACCTCAACACAAACATGGCAATGTAGCTAATGATGCTTATTTTGATGCAAAAGGACAAGACTATGTCTATAAGCCCAATTTTATATGTTGATTCAGGAGCTACTAGTCACATGATAGGATAGAAGAATTGGTTTATCATCCCTGACCATTCATCTTACCATGGCCAAGTAACACTTAGCGATAATTCAACATACACCATTTCCTTAATAGGTGATGTTCTATTGCATCTTAGAGAACATACCTATAACTTCACTCAAGTGATTTACATGCTGTGCCTCACAAAAACTTAATTTATTTGAATAAATTTCTTGATCAAATTTTTCATTTTGAATTTTTGAAAATAAATGCAAAGAAACTCTATATTACCTGAGAAAAATATATATAATCAATGATCATTGTTGGTGCTACTGGCATAGGAAAGATGTTTTAGCTTACAATTGTACTATGAGAGAACCAAACATTGGTAACAAAAATAAATGAATTTGCCTCACTATGGCACATGATAATTAGACATCTAAGTTTTGGCTATTTGAATTCACTCCTACATCATGACATGGTACATGGGCTTCCATATTTGACATAGCCTCATGACCTTTGTTTGAATTGTTGGTTGAAAAGCAACATCAAGCACCATGTATCTCAAGCAGTCATAGAGCGATTGGTTCATTCCACCTAGTGCATATTGATCTATATAAACCCATGGATTCAAGTTTCAATAGTTATAGATATTTATAATTATTTGTTGATGATTAATCATGATGGATGTGGGTGTATTTTCTAAATATTAAAGGATGAATCTTTTCACTATTTTTAAGAGTTCAAAGCTTGTGTGGAGAAGATTCTTGATCATCCTATTTGTACACTCCATTTAGATCAAAAGGGAGTACACAAATAATCATTTGTTTACTTTTCTAAAGTAACATGGCATCAAATTATAGTTGAAAAATGCCTACATGCCTCACGAAATGGAGTTTTTAAGAGGTATAGTTATACTATTTAAGATATGATATGATGTATACTAAGCAATGTCAATTTAGAGCCAACATTTTGGATAAAAGTTATTTATACTATGCTTTATTTTCTAAATTGTGCACCCATACTTGTAATAAGTATTGTTATTCCTAAATATGCATTTATAGGAAATAAATATTCCATATCACATATCCACATGTTTGTATGCACTAGATTCATGCACATTATAATGTAGAAGCAGATGATGTTGAAGGAGAAATCCAAGAGATATATGTGTTAGATATAGTAGTGATTTGGAAGGATATCGTCTCATGGACTCTTATACCAAGAAATTTTTGTATGAATCAAGATGTTGTTTTTTATGAGAACAACAATTATACCTCTTCTTCTAAGCCACAAGTTGTTGATAAAACACTTGTCGCTTTCTTGTCTAATGATGATGATGAAGTTTTTGAGAGAGATGATGTTGATTTTTATGAATATGGAGATGTTTCTAATGGAGGTGATGATTGAATACAATCCACTTCAAGTACCAATCATACACCCAAGTGCCATCTTAGCATAGTTCATGATGTAGACTTATATTATTTTGCAGATACATCTAGTTCTTGACCAAGAACACAGAACCGAGTTTTAAATGAGGTCAACCTAGACCTAATGAGAACTGTGGTGTAGACATATGAATATTCAATGGCTCATGAATCTCTTCAATAAAAGGAGTGGAAGGATGCCATGAACGACAAATATCAAGCATTAATGAAGAATAATACATGGCAACCTTTTAATATTTCATTTGGAAAAAACACATTGGTTGCAAGTGCATATTCAATATCAAATACAAAGCTAATGGGAGCATCAACAAATGCAAAGCAAGACTTGTTGTAAATGGCTATGCACATAAGGAAGGAATTGACTATGATGGAATGTTTGGACCAACAACAATTATAAAGACCATTTGGATGGTTTTTGTAACGATTGCATAATTTGGATGGAAGTTACATCAAATGGATGTAAAGAATGCATTTCTTATTGGTGATCTCAATGAAGAAGTCTATATGACACAATGAGAGATATTTGTCATACTTGGTCAAGAGAACAAGGTATGTAATATCATCAATTTTCTCTATTGGACCAAGTAGGCACCTTGAGCCTTGTACATGAAGATCAAACATGGTTTCTATCATAGTCCATATGATCCAAATATATACTTCAAAAGGAAAGGAAGAGAGTATATGATCATCATTGTGTATGTTGATGACTTGATCATCATTAGGAGTTCAATGAATTTGATTAAAAAACCAAGTATTAAATAATTAATGCAACATGATCGAACTCAAGCTAATACACTATTATCTTGGATTGGAAGTATGACAAACTGAGAACCATGTGTTCATGTCATAAATAAAGTATTCTAGGACATTGCTCGAGAATATTTGAATAACAAATTGCAATCCCATGGAAACTCCAATGGAAGAAAGGTTACAATTTTCATGCTATGATCCATCTCCACATGTGAATGAAACTCTCTATTTCTAGTTGATTAGGAATATTAATTATCTAACATACACTAGATTTGACATTAGCTATGCTATGAGCTATATTTTATGGTTCATGTAAGAACAAAAGGTATTCTATTGGAACGTAACAAATAAAGTACTTATGAATATTCATGGTATAACTAAGTATAGTCTAGAGTACAAGAAAAATTATCAATTCTTCTTGACAGGATTCATGAATGCAGACTATGTATGATCTATTGATAATAAGAGATCCACTTTTGGATATCTATTCTTTCTAGGATCTGGTTTGATTTGTTGGGAAAGTAAGAAGTAACATGTTATTTCTTGTTCTTACACTAAGGCTAAATATCATGCCATTGGAGGATATATTTATGAGGTGATATGGTTACATAGAATTTTATTAGAAATGGGTATCCCGTAAAAGAAACCAATGATCCTGAGTTGTGATGATCAAGGAGTTTTATATCTTGTTTGTAATCTAGTTTTTCATGAGTGCACAAAACACATTGAGATTAAACACCATTTTATATTTGAACATGTTCAAGAACACAACAAACAACACTAATTATATCCCATAAAGGAGCAATGTACGTGCATTTTGATAAAGTATCTTGCACATGTAAAGTTTGAAAAATTTAGAAAATTTCTTATATGTACTTTGATTGAGCATTGATGTAAGAAGAGGGAATATTATGGATATTATGTATTCACCTTATAATTATAGAGGTTATATAAAGTATAAAGTAGTTGTAACTCATAATCTTATACCTTATTTATTTTGCATGTATATATGCTTCTATCACATCAATGCAAATGTTGATTGTAGTGCATAAATTTATTCTATGTTTCTAACAAGTTCATCCAAGATGGACCAAAAACTGAGTGAAAGCATACTATATACCTAAATATGTGTTTCCAAGGATACTTTTATACATTAAATTATGATTGAATTTTAATCAAGGGAATGGGATCAACAAGTATATTATTAAAATATTGCACATTTTGATGTCACAAAGGTTATGAAATTACACATGGCAATATATTGCAAAGTAAAAACAAAGAAGAAAGAGACAAGAAGCATGAGTTAAACTTTAATCTAAATCAAGGAGATCATACAATAGGAGAAGTTGACTCAAATTTAGTATTTCCATCCCCATTAATGTGGCAAATAAATACCTTTACATCATCAAATAATGAATTCCACTATGGTTTAATCGAATCAACCATTAGAAGAAACAAAGGACATAAGGGATGAGGATGTACCATGTTCAAGTTCAAATTTAGGTGGAATTATATGTGTAAATGAATATGAGAAGGCAAATTTTAAAGCCAAGGAGCTAAAATAGGTCAAGCTTAATCCAAGTAAATCATCTTCATTTTCCTCAAGATTATAGGTTTTTATAGTCATCAAGTTAATAAGGATTTTATAAGTTTTATAGTCCTAATTTTTTTAATATAATAAATAGCATTAAGTAGGGAGGAACGTAAGGATGCATTCAAAAATATTTGAAATATGGGGGATTGTCTAGTAGTTTCTTCTATAGAATATTTCAAAAGTATCATAACAATATAAGACAAACTGAAATGAGGTGGATAATTACTAGAAACAAAAAGTAATTGGGTTGCTACTCTAATTTGTAAAAAGGAGAAAAATATCAAATCTAAGTTTATAAATGTATATGCTTTAACTTTAGTTAATCATTAAAATATGTGGGAAGTACCTTAGCATATCTTTGTCAAATACAATGACTATTCATACTTTTGAACTATGGGTTCTTGGTAGAGCTTAAACATAGTTCTATCTCCTTTAAAAAAGAATGGTGGTATTCCTAGATGGTATAAATCAATGAAGAATTTTGCTTCATTTATCAATTCAAATGGTCTTTGAGATGTTATTCCTTCTTGCTTTCAATATACATGGGATAGTGGACACATTGAAAAAATTTTATAATAGGGAGATTGAACAAATTTGGTTACCTGATACATGGTTGCAAACAAAATATATAATCTCTTCAGTCATTTTATTACAAGCAAAATCAAATCACAAAAACCCATAATTTTAGATGTAATAATAGTTATCCAATTAAATTCAATATTATTCTATGTGGATCCAATAATCTAATTTCTTCTAGATTATTATGAATTGCTAGGATAACATATTTATATCAAGGGGAAGAAATTGAACCCAATCTTAAATTTTTAAAAGAGATGATAAAAATCAACAGAACAAACTATGATACTTATGTGAAAGGCAAACGATTACTTTTTTAGTATCATAATGCATTGAAAAATAAGTCATAGTTATCCCAAACATCTAGGGAGAGATGACATAATAGAATAGGAATACCAAATATTTGTGTGCTATAGTAAAAAGAAATTGTCTTCTCACTGCATAAAATTAATTTTAATTTTTAATAGAAGAAGATATAAAGAAGGAAGCAATTAATTAAAATTCAAAGACATTATGTTAGATTTTGACCAATATAAGGAGGCTAAAGGTAAGCTTTTACAAAGTATTCGACCAATTATCACACAAGGGAAAAATGAAAAAATAATGAGATAGATCTCTATGGAGGAGCTGTTGGTGTCATTTTTCTCTTTTCATCCAAATAGAACACCTGGTCTTATGGTTTTTCCATTATTTTCTTTCAAAAATGTAGTATTTGTTAGAGAGTGATATGTTTGTTGTGGTTAAATAGGCTAATAAAAATTAGGCTACAATAAGTGAGATCAATGCCACATTTATAAGGAAAAATATTATTTTGGAAGGGAGATGTTTTTCGCAGGACTGCCCAAACTATCGAACTTGTTTCAGTCATATCTCACTCATATGGACTCGGATTTAGCTGAAATTTTGAGGGTAGATTTTTGAAAACCCCTAGAATGTCTCCATAAATTTTCATATAATTTGGAGCAACACAGATCCTAGCACATCCCTATGTGTGAACTTTTATGTCTTCATCCCAATATCTCAAGTATCTGTGTGAACCCTTCGTGGTGGACAGCCTCATCCCAATGCTAATATCAATATTAGGGCTTCCTATAAACCTCTAAGAATGCCTAAGATTGATCTGAGGAAAATAGATTCAGGATGTCTTAAAGCAGCTGATGGAACTCCTATTGTTAAGCTTGATATGGATAACATTCAGACTGGCATTGAAGATTTGGAAAAAAGAGAACTAATTTGTCGGTTCGTGGGTTTTCGTCCGAGTCTATCTGCTTTCAAATTTTGGGCTGCAAAAATCTAGAAAAATAAAGGTGAGTTACAAATCTCCATTTATCCAAATGGTTATTTTCTTGTTTTATTTGCTAATAATGAAGATAGAGAGAAAACTTTTCAAGGGGGTCCTTGGTTTTTTGGAAGGGCAGGGCTTTTCATGAAGCCCTGGCATACTAAATTTAAATTCAAAGAAGAGATGCCTTCTACGTGTGGGTTAGAATCTTTGGCCTCCCTATTGAATTTTGGAATCCTACTATTTTTTCTTCAATTGGAAACTCTTTAGGAAATTTTATGATGACTGCTGATTGTACTCAAAATTTTGAACATATTATTTATGCTCGGATTTGTTTTTTAATGGATTTTGACAAACCCCTACCTAAAAAGATCACATTACAATTTGGGAAGACACTTGGGAGCAAGTAGTGGACTATGAGAACATTCCTTTTCGTTGTAGAATTTGTCATGAATATGGTCATTTGGCCAGTGCTTGCCCAAATAAAATTCCTAATCAAAAGAAAGAAGATATAAACTTAGCAGGTTTCCAAATACCTAAGAAGAAGAACACTCATAAAAAACCAGTTATGAAGGATCAATCAAAGTCATCTGCTAATATGTTTGAAATCCTTTCCACAAATGATGTCCCAAGTGAGGAAGAGGAAATAATTGAAACTGAAATCTTAGAAACACAATTTAAATATGAAGGGAAGAACTCAGAGACAAACCAACAAATCAAAGGTTTTCAATAGAAAAAAAAAGCGAGAAAATTTACAAAAGAAAAACAATATTTCAAATGTCAAAACTTCAAATAATGCAGGTCCCAATATAGACTCTATTGAACCATCTAGTAAAATTTTGGCTGTGTACGAGCATTCTTCAAGGTTAGAAGCCATCTCAAATTCAATTGGAATAAGTCAAGAAATAGGGAAAAAAAATTGAAGATGGATTCTAATCAAAAAGTAGGTCGCAAGACCAATCAATATCATATGGTAAAAGAAGGTGAAAAGCTTGTAGAGGAAGGTAAGATTAATGCCCTTCCCAACTTTTTTAGCCCTGATATTAATGAAGAATATCACTTGGAATATTAGAGGACTCAAATGGAGTCTTTCAAAACAAAATGAAATGAGAAGAATGATTCAGGTAAATCATCCACATCTTGTTTTCCTTCAAGAAACTAAGATGTCAATGGAGGATATGGACTTAATTTCCAGTAAAATTTGGCCAGTTGGAAAATTGGTTTCCCTCAGTTCCCAAGGGACTTCGGGTGGCATTGCTTGTCTTTGGGATCCAAAAGAGGTAGTTATTCACCATATGGTTGGTAGTTGGGGTTTTTTGGCTATAGCTATTCAAAGTAGACATTCCAACCATATTATGCTCTACATTACTATTTATGCTCTGACTTCTTTGGAGTAAAAAAGAAGACAGTGGAAGGATATTACTCATATTATCTCTCATTTTCCTAAATCTTGGATCTTGATCAGAGGAGATTTCAATACCATCCTCTCTCTGGATGAGAAAAGGGGGGGAAATAGAAATTTGGACATAAGAACTGACCTCATGAGCGAATATATTTCAAACCTCAATCTTTTGGATATCCAACCAGATAATGGCCTTATGACTTGGTATAACAGAAGGCAAGGCTTAGCTTGTATAATGGAGAGATTGGATAGGTTTTTGCTCTCTGAAAATTTCTTAATCCATGGTCACTTTCCTAAAGTGAAGACTCTTAATAATGCTAGTTCGGATCATTGGTCAGTCATGGTGGAAATGTGGAAAACCAATGTGAGTTTCTCTCCTTTTCATTTTCAATTAATGTGGCTTAGAGACATTTCCTTCAGACCTCATGTGCAACAATGGTGGAAGGAAGGTAAACCTAGGCATGGGACTAAGATGTTCTATTTTGTCAAAATACTGCAATACATTAAATCCAAAATCAAGACTTGGAACTGGAAAGAGTTTGGGGATGTTCATAAAAAAAACATGAAGTTATTGCTCATCTTGAAAATTTGAATAAGAAAATCTATTTAGATGGCCTCACAGAGAAGAGAAGTGCAGATCAAATTAAACTCACAACTTAGTTAGAGGAATGGGAAAAAAGAGAAGAAATATTATGGAAGCAAAAATCTAGAATTCAATGGCTCAAAGAAGGAGATCGAAACACAATTTTTTTCCACAAATCTCTACTAGCTCAAAGATCTCACAACTTTATTTCTTCCTTAAAATCAGATTTTGGAGATGTTTTTTATACTTGGGATGGCATGAACTCTATTGTTGTTGATTACTTTTCCAATATTTTTGCTGCTACTCCCCTTGACTCAGCTTCACAATATAATGTTCTTCAAGCAATCCCTTCTCTTATCACTTCTGAGGAGAACTCTATTTTAACTACTCCTGTTACTATCAATGAGCTTCAACAAGTAGTTTTTAAAATGCAAAAAGGGAAAACCCCAGGTCCTGATGGTTTTCCTATTGAGTTCTACCAAGAGTTCTAGGATATCTTTCATGTTGATTTATTAGAGGTGGTGGAAGAAGCCAGGAAAGCCAAAGAAATTTTGAAGGTTATCAATAAAACTTATATTACTCTTGTTCCAAAAGCTCAAGAGGTTGATCATATCTTAGCTTTTAGACCTATTGCTTTATGTAATGTTCTTCTCAAAATCATTACTAAAATCATGGCAAAAATGTTGAAGCCTATTTTGCATAAGATTATTTCCCTAGAGCAAGGGGGTTATGTGGAAGGATGTCAAATAGTATATGAGATAGTTCTTTCTCAGGAAGCCATCCATTCCATGGATATGCAAAATTCTCCTTCCATGTTCATTCGGTTAGACTTATCCAAAGCTTATGACAGAGTGGATTGGCACTTCCTTATCAAAGTTTTGAGGCAATTTGGTTTCTCTAAGGATTGGATGGATTGAATTATGGAATGTATCTCTTTAGTTTCCTACTTAGTTCTTATCAATGGCAGGCCTTCTCGGTATTTCCCGACTTCTAGAGGTATTAGGCAAGGTGACCCGCTATCCCCTTATTTATTCATCATTCTTCTTGAATGCTTGGGTAGGACTATAACCAAAAAGAGGGAAAACAAAACCCTTGAGGGAGTTACCATTGCTCATGGAGCTAGACCTATCTCTCATCTTCAATTTGTGGATGACTCTACTATTTTAGGTAAAACTACAGTTAAGGAAGCTTCTAATATTAAGCAAATCATTAGTTGTTTTTCTAAGGCTACTGGGTAGTTGATCAATGAAGACAAATCTAAAGTTATTTTCTTTCACTGCTCTGCTAGACAGGAATCCATTGTCTTGGATAAGCTAAGATATAAGAAGACCTCTCTTCCAATCACTTATTTAGGTATTCCCATAAATATTCAAAGGCCAAAAAATAAATATTGGAATTGGTTGTTGGACAAAGTCAAGAAGAAAATTGGAAAGTGGACCAACAAGTGGCTTTCTTATGGGGGTAGAATCACCTTTGTAAGATCAGTCCTTCAATCTATTCCTATTTATGTTTCTTCCGTTTTGAATAATCCAAAGGTTGTTCTTCAAGAATTGGATCAAATCAGTCATCATTTTCTTTGGAGTGGTACTAAGGAGAAAATAAAATGGGCCTTGGTGAAATGGGATACTTTATGTCTTCCTAAGAGTGAAAGGGGGTTAGGTTTATGGTCTTCAATTAATAAAAACAAAGCTTTAACTACTAAATTATATTGGAGGATGTTGCATAACCCCAATGCTCTTTAGGCCAATAATCTCTGTGCTAAATATGTTGAGAACAAAAGTCCTGAAGACCTTTTTTGCTATCAACTTCCTACCAAAGGTTCTCCCATTTTAGCAGTTCTTAAGACTGGTGAGGATTTGATTCAAAAAAAATTATTTTGGATCATTCATAATGGTCAACATGCAAATTTTTGGACAGATTCTTGGGATGGTCACAAGCCTTTGATAACTCAATTTCTCGATTGGAGGCCTTGGATGGAGGAGCTTCACAGATCTAATTGGATAAAGGTGGCTAATTATTATCGGTACCATACTGGTAATTCAAAGGTTGGTAGATATTGGATCCCTATTGAGGAATGGCCTATTCAAATCCCAGAAAGGAAAAGACAAGATATCCAAGGCATCCTTCATATGAGATCCCTCTCTTGGTCCCATGAAAAAGATTGTTTTGGATGGAACAACACTACTAAGGGTGAGTATTCGGTTGCTCAAGGTTATTTGACCTTATGCCATAATAATCCCAACCATTCTTCCGACATATTTTCTCAATTGTGGGCTCAAAAGCTCTGGCCTAAAGTGAGGTTCTTTAATTGGATTTTATTGCATCGTAGGGTGCTTACTGGTGAGCAACTTATGAAGCATGGTTTTCATGGCCCTTTTATATGTGAAATGTGTGCAGAGAATGTAGAAAATATCAACCATATTTTTATTAAGTGTACTTTAGCGTCTAAGTTGTGGAGGAGAATGGCCACTTTACTTGGCTTACAGTGGTCCAATTTTTTTACTTTTGAACAGATTTGGAGGGATTGGCCTAATCAAGAGGTTGTTGATCATTTTATTAGGCAGTTAGTTTGGATGGGTTCTACCATTCTTCTTTGGAATATTTGGAATGAAAGGAACAACCAAATTTTTAATCAAGATAGTAAGGATATTCACTATATTTGGAAAAATACCATAGCCAACTTAGTTGAATCAGTCCATCATCTCCTTAATCACCCCCAAAACTCCCACCAAATATGGGATCAAGTGATGCAAAGATTGAATATTAAACCTTCTAAGGGCAACCATCTTAAATGGAATGTGAGTATTAGTAAATTGGATAGGAATAGAAATTGGCAACCTCCTCCTAAGGATTTTGGAAAAGTCAATATTGATGGAGCCTCTAGAGGGAACCCTAGAAAAGCTAGTGTGGGAAGAATTGGTAGACTTTCAGATGGCTCCCTGGTCTTTAATTTTGCTGAGAATTTGGGTATTCTTTCCAATAACCTTGTTGAGGGGTATGGTATCCTCAGAGGTCTTTAGGAGGCTACTAAGGTTGGATGGGAAAAGGTGATAGTTGAGTATGACTCTCAACTTATGATTAATATCTTGAAGAATCCTTCTAAGAATCATAAGGTGGATTGGAGAATAAAAATAATTATTGAGAAGATTCAGTTAATCTAGATGGGATTTTTGAAGGTTGATTACAATCATGTGGTCAGAGATCAAAACAAGAGTGTTGATACTTTAGCTAATTGGGCTTTGGACAAAGGTGATCTTACTTGTTATTGCCACCCTCCTATATGGTGGGCTTCTCAAATTAGGGAGGCTCTTCTTTCTATCATTTCTTTGGATGGCTCCAGTTCTTAAGGTACCTAGTTTCTTCTTGTTTTCTTTTTTTGCTTCTCTTTGGTTCATTCAGTTTTTTTGTTTTTTTTAATGTTTTTTGTTATTGTTCTTGTGTTTTTTTTCATTCTTGTTCTTGGGTTTCTCTTTGTTTGTGTTATTTCGTGTTTTTATGGGTGAGTGTTTTCTATATTTTTTGTTTTTTTTTTATTTTCTATTGTTGGTTGTTTTTTATTTTTATTTTGTTTTATTTTTTAATTTTTTAGGTTTTGGTTGTGTTTATTTATTTATTTATTTTTTTGGGTTATGTCTTTGTAGTGTTTAGTTGTTTTTGTCTTGTTTGTGTTTATTGTGTTTTTCTATGTGGTTTGTGTTGTGGTTTCTTTTATCTTATTGTGTGTGTTTGGTTGTGCTTTTGTTTTTGACACACTCAAGGAGCATGTTTTTTATTTTATTTTATTATTTTTGTTGTTATCTGCTTATTTTTAATTGGGTTTGTGCGTTTGTTTGCTCCTTGAGTGTGTTAAAGGTGGTAGGCTAGGTCCGAGTCCTGGGCGTTTTTGGTGGAATGGATACCCCTGCCTCCTTTGGTCTTACCCGAAAGTGGCATCCCTTTTGGGATTTTTTCCACAAATAAAAAAAAAAAAATGCCACCTTTATAACAATGGTTCCCAAGAAAAACTATTGGTTCCCAAGAAAGACAATAAATTATCTTGATAACTTTCATCCAGTAGGACTTTGTGATATGATTTATAAGTTTATTTTAAAAATTATGACAATTAGATTTATAAATATTCTAGACTATATTATCTTATAGGAGCAAGGGAGTTTTGTCTATGCTAAACAAATTCTTTTTGGTGTAATCATTGCATAGGAGGCCATAAATTCTCTTCATTTCATGAAAAGGCTAGGTATGCTAATAAAATTAGATATCAACAAAGTATATGATAGGGTTTTTGGAAGTTTCTACATTATATTCTCAAAAAATATGATCAATGATGGTGAAAATGGATTAGATGTTGTCATATCACTCTTAAATATTATGTTTTGATCAAAGGATCCTTTGCTAGAGAGTTTGAATCATCCCATAACTTTTATAGCTTAACCTCTTGTGTCGTTATCTATTTATTTTTCTTGTGGAGGCATTTGGGAGAGCTTTCTACCAGGAAAAAATGAAGAAAAGTTTAAAATTATATAAGTTGCACCAAATGGTCCCTCTGAATCTTGTCTCTAGTTAAGTAATGATACTTTTATTTTTAGTCATTCCTCAGTCAATGAGACCATGGAATTTAAATTAACATTATCATGCTATGAGAATGTTGATGTACAAATGGTCAATATAAAGTTCACTATATTTTAATTAACACTACCATATACTTATGATGGATTGTTATGGATATTTTAGAGTTTAAAGTTGAAAATTTGCAATCAATATATTTGGGTTTTCCTATAACTGATAAAGAAAAGGAGTTTTGAGACTCAATTTTGGACAGATGTTTGGTAGGTTGGAAAGGTAATTTATTGGTCATGGTTGGAAGGTTATAACTCATAAAGACTATATTACAATCCATCCTGATATATAGTGTATCACTTTCAATATTGCTAGCTAGTATAGAATCTTAATTTAATAAATTTCAAAGAGATTTTCTTTCGATAGGATGTGAGAAAAATTTGAGGTTTTCTATTTATAAGTGAGATAGGGTTTATAAAGGGACAAATATTAGAGGATAATAATTATGAAATTGAAGATTTATAAGTTTAGCATGAGGGGAAAAACTTGGCTAGAGATTATTCAAATATCAAGGAGAAAGTTGAGCAAAAATGTTACTTCAAAATATATATTATATTCTCATGATGTGATAAAATTATTTAGGAATGAACCTTACCTATGGGATCACCAACATGTAATTTCATATAAGATAGTTTACAATTGATCAGAAAACATATAATATGGTCAATCAATGAGGGGGATTCTATAAATTTTTGGTTTGATGCTTGGTTGAAGTCTTAACCTCTTATTTTTATCCTTAATGGCAATCGTTGACTCAAATATGTCCTGCTTGTAAAGGTCCAAAGGTCAAATATTATATTAATGTGAGCAACAACTCCAAATTATGGATTTCTATTAGTAATCTAGTTGAAGCAGAACTCAAACAAAAATAAAATAAGCTTAAAAAGATGCTTTAAGAGTTGTATATGACTATTTTTACATGGAAGGATGACTTAGTTTGAAATATATCAAAATATGGTGGGTACTCACTCAAGTTTGAATATGACGATTTAGAGTAATTAAAATTTCCTACTTCCAATGATTAACCTTAAGAGAATGTTTGGTCACCGCTAGAGGCCCTCTCTAAGGCCCATCATTCCTTTTGTTAGCAATCCAAAGCAAGATTCTTATAGGAATGATTTTACAAAAGAAGAGGATAGCATGGACCTTTTAGGTATGCCTTGTGTGAGAAAGATCTAGAAATATCAAATCATTTAATTTTTATCTGTATCTTTGTTTACACCCTTTGGGACCACTATTTTTAAAATATGATAAAATATTAGATATCTCCATCCACATTGAAAGAGTTGATGAAATGTTGGATTAATTATTTTAAAGCTAAGGCATTATATATTTTGAGGAGTATTGGTCCTACTATTACTTATTGAAATTTTTAGTTTAAAAGGTATAATAGAATTTTAAAAATTAAATTTAAAATGATGCCCAAATTTAGAAGTATATTATTGCTTCTCTTGTTGAATATTTATAAATGTGGTGCTCATCATGGGAATTCTCAAGTGCAAAAAGAGAGATGTTAGTGTCTTGGTTACAATATCTACATATATACATGGAAGGACCATCTACAACAATCAATTTAACAATGATATCCTTTGATCTATCATAAAATAAAATGTTTAAAAATAATGTTTATCAAAATTAATATTTATGGTGCTTCCAAAGAAAATCTAGAAAATTTTGGTGAAGGTGATGTTTTATATAACAATGAATTTAAAATTATCCTCACTCAGAATCATATGGAACTTGATCTAATGACTATGCAGATCCCAGAGTACTTCTTACAAGAACACAAATTACAATTGGAAAATATGGAAATATAATTCGATTGAGAGGATTTACAAATTATTATTAATACTATTAACAAAAATGGATGTTAGGATTGAATAAAAATAATATTATTGTTGATTTTCATAAAATATTATTAGAGTTAGTCTCATTGAAATGTGAGCATATATATATATGGAAACCAAGTAGTATATAATTTAGCCAATTATGTTGTTGATATTTTCCTTGGAGAAATTCAAATTTTAGAAGACAATTAGTTAATTTAGATTTTATCTCTTAATGAAAATGATGGTAAGGAGTTTGACACAAAAACATAGTAATTTAAAGAAGATGAATATATTTGATAGAAAAAGAAATAAAGAATATTTTTAGTTAAAGTGCAATTTGGATATAATCTAATTAATCTGACAACAAATATAATATTTTATTATAATCAAAGTGACACATGATAGAAGCCACACATAACTTATTTTAAAAATCCATAAATAAAAAATAATTTAACAAATATTATTTAACTTTAAAATTTTATATCTAAAGAATATTTATGTGATAAGGTAATTTATAACAATTCATTTTTCTAGTAGCAACGAGTACAAGCACGATTTGGGAGTAAGTGTAGCAGTGAGTGAGAGAATGAATCGAGATTAAGTGAAATAGTGAGTGCGATTGTGAGTTGGGAGTAAGTGTAGCAGTGAGTGAGAGTATGAATTAGGAGTAAGTGAAATAGTGAGTGCGGTTGCGAGCTATTTGTAAGTGTAGCAACAAGTGAGAGCACGATGTGATAGTAAGTGCATCAGTGAGTCATGAGTGAGTGCGATCGAAAGAAAGTATGAGTAAGTACAACCGAAAGTGAGTGTGAGTGAGTGCAACCAAAAGTGAGTGCGATTGAGTGTAGCCAAAAGTGAGTAAGATTCTGATTCAAAATAAGTGTAGCAGCAAGTACAAGCATGAGTTACTAAAGAGTGTGCAAGCCGAAACGAATGAGATCAGAGAGGGAGTGTGAACCAAGAGGGAGTGCCAGCCGAGATTCAGTCATGGTAGATCAGCAATAAGTTCATCCAAAGTGCGTCAATGCTTCAAAACCTTACCATGAATGCATGGAAAACTGTTTCCAAAAAAATATTAAAGCCAAAGAACGTTAAGAAAAATAAGAGACAAGGGTAATTTTGAGCCAAGAGGGAGTGCAAGCTTGGAATGAGCACAAGGCAAGAGAGAGTGTAATCCAAGAGCGAGTGTGTGCCCAAGGAAAATGTAAACTAATAGGGAGTGCAAGTCAAGATTCAATCATGGTAAAAGAGCAGTAGGTTCATCTAGAGTGTATCACTACTTTAAACCCTTACAATGAATATTTGGAACATTGCTTCCAAAAAATTATTGAAGTGAAGTAATATTGAGAAAATTAAGAGAAATGGGCAATTGTGATCCAGGAGGCAGTGCAATCTGGGAGCAAGTATGAGGTAAGAGAGTACAAACCAGGAGCAATAGCGAGTGTGAGCAGAGAGGGAGTGCAAACCAAGAGGGAGTGTAAGCCAAGAGTTATCCCCATTATCTATTATGGAAGGAAAGTCATATTTAAAATCCCTAATGGAAATTCAATATGCCCTAGCTAGAAATCAAAATGCCCTAGTTGGAAGTATGGAGGTCTAAGTTAGAGATGATTAGAAGAGCGAATACATGGAAATTTTGATCCAGGTAGCAAATGTTACACTGAAAGTAAATATCAAGGATGAGATGATTGAGAATGATATAATGGTCCTTAAAAATAGAGGGTTAATATGTAAGTTTCAGAGACCATGGCCACGGTTTTTGGAGATTCAAAATTGGATCAAGTGGAAGTGGATATTGAATTCAAATTATTCTATGACTTTTCTTCCTAAAGGTTTTTTCCTCATCATATTTTCCAGTTCAAAAATTAGGGATAAAATAATGGTTGGTGGCCCATGGTTTATGGGAAGAGATGCACTATATTTGATACCATGGAATGAAATTTTTTCTATTCAGACAAAAACTTTTAAAAAGCTTCTAATGTGGGTTAGGCTTTTTGGACTTCCATATCAGCTTATAAATAAGGATGTTTTGAAGAATATTGGAAATACCCTAGGAGAATTTATCAAGGAAGGACCAACAACCAAGAAGATAAAGCATGCTATATATACTCGAATATGTGTTGTTATGGATATTTCAAAACCTTTGCCACAATCCAGTAAGATTAAATCTGAATAAAGTTAATGGGATCAACAAGTAGATTATAAAAATATTGCATTTAATTGCCACAATTATTTTGAGATTGGATATATGGAAAGATATTGCAAAGTAAAAACTATGAATAAAGAGACAAAAAATTATAGCCATGATATAAACTTCAATATGAAGCAAGGGAATCATACAATAATAGAAAATAGATCAAATAGAGGATATTCCACTCCAAAATAAGATGCAAATAAAGCCTATCTATAATATCATTTGGCAAGTTCATAAGGAATTAAAGATGAAAATGAATATGTGGAGATAAAACCCAAAACAAAGACAACAAAAGAGGTCAAGTATATTCCAAGTAAATCATCTTCATTTTCCTCAAGTAGTATAGAATCCTCTTCAAGTAATTAAAGTAAAAGTTGATGTAGAACTCAAACATGAAGCTAGATATCCATTATGCACAACTGTATAAATAGTACATGAAAAGGAATCAATGTGGTTATAGAGGTTGTAACAATATGCCATGCAAGGCCATCCACCTATAACAATCAAGGATGCAAATAAAATAACAATATGCTAGAAGATAATGGAAATCCCCAACAACATAACCATGCATCCTAAAAACTAACCAAAGCATATCTAACATGGGCATACTATGCCTCACATAATACAATGCAAGAAATAGAAAATACAACATGGGTATACTATACCTCATGTAATACAATGCAAGAAATATGAAATAATATCTTAGGTTTATGATTAAGCCTAAGGTATAATAATATCTTCAACACTACTCCCAACCATAGAAGTACTAGACCCCAATGCTCTCAACAAATCTAAAATATCACGAACCATCTGATGATGAGATCCATTTGACTAAGGGTGGAAAGCCATGGAAAAATTAAGGGATTTTCCCAAAAACAATTGCAAAGATCTTAAAAACTGCCCCATAAATCATTGATCTCTGTTAAATACAATGCTAGTAGGGAGACCTAAGTATCACCACACTGTCTCAAAGAAACATTGTGCCAATTCGGGTGTTGTGCTAATCTTCCTATATGGGACGAAATTGGCCATCTTACTGAATCTGTCTATAATTACAAAATCATTGTCATGCTACCTTATTGTAAAGGGAAACCCACTCACCAAGTCCATAGATATGCTATCCCAAGGATGTGAAATAATGGGTAAGGTAACACTCAATATAAACTTCTTATTCATTTACTTGGAGCAACAACACATGATACATTATCTCAAGAGTCGCAGTACATCTCTCTCCATGTGAGGCTAGTAGAAGAACCATTGCAAGTTGTGGAGTGTTTTTCGTTTCCCAAATTGACTTGAATAAATATTTGAGTGGGATTCTTTGAGAAGAGAAATATTATGCTCTTGTGGGACACAAATTTTATCTAACTTGTACATAAGTCCATCCTTCATGTGGAAGTCTTGAAAAGGAGTGATATTGAAAGATGAAGTGTGTACAAGATGATGATGAACTTTGTTAAAATCAGGATCAAAAGCATAAAGATGTGGCCAAGTTTAAAATACAATATGGGAGGTAGTCACAATTATTTTCAAGGTTTGATCCATAGGTGGATGACTCAAACAATCAACCATTGTATTAGTTATTCCCTTCTTGTATTTGATGATCAAGTGGAACTATTGTAGATAAGTGGCCCACTTCATATGCCTAGCTTCCTCTATCTTGTTTTGTGACTAAAGAAACTTGAGAGGCATGTGATCCATGTGTACAATTTTTTTTCAAGAAGATAGTACCTCCAACATTAGATAGCTTGGACCGATGCATACAACTCTTTGTAATATGTAGAGTAATTTCTTTTGGTAGCTGAGAAGGTCTCTAAATGGTATGCCATTGGGTGACCATTTTGCTTCAAAATAGCTCCTAAGGCAAATTGTGATGCATCTATATCTATCCCAAATGGTTGAGAAAGGTTGGGAAGAACAAGGACATAAGCAGTGCACAGTTTGTATTTCAAGGTCTCAAAGGCTTGATCATGATCCTTGGTCCAATGAAACCTGACTTTGGATTTCATGAGATGATGCAAGGGATGTGCAATGGTATAATAGCCAGGCCAGAACTTACGATAGAAATTTGTAAGCCCAAGGAAGCTCCTAATATCAGTGACAGAGGAGGGAGTTAGCCAATTTTGAAGAACTTCTACCTTTGTATGATCTACATGGATTCCTTATTGATTTATTGTGAATCCAAGATAGGATATTGAAGTTTGGGTAAATGAGCACTTAGGAAGGTGAGCAAAAATTTGGTTCTTCTCAAGGGTGTGGAGAACCAGATCTAGATGCTCGAAGTGTTCCTTCCAAGTGGAGGAATATACAAAGACATCATTCGATCATATGATTACAAAGTTGTCTAGGTTATCCCTAAATACTTAATTCATCAATATCATAAGGGTTTCTAGAGAATTCATGAGTCCAAAGGGCATCATAAGAGCCCAAATTTGGTCTTGAATGTTATCTTTCAAGTGTCTTTGCTTGAACCTTGACTTGATGGTAACCACTCTTAAGAAAAATCTTGGGGAAAAATTTGGCTCCTTGTAGTTGATCTAAAAAATCATCAATGCGAGGGAAAGGGTATCTATTCTTGATTTTTATTTTAATTTAATGCATGAAAATCAATACAAAGTCTCCATGAGCCATCCTTCTTTAGCACCAAAAGAATGGATGATGCATAAGGAGAAGTGTTAGGCTTAATAAATCCCTCAGACAAAAATTCATGAATTTATTTCTTAATATCATCTATTTGGAGTATTGATTGTCTATACATAGGTGTATTTGGAAGAGAAGCACCTAGAATTATTTGAATGCTATGGTTGATATTCCTCTCTGGTGGAAGAGTGGTGGGTTACTTAAACACAAACTCATGTGATTGCAAAATTCTTTGAAGTGAAGTTTGTTTAGCATAGATATTTGGAGGTGCTTGTGCTTTATCATGTGTGGGCCTTATGAAAAAAAGAACCAATTCAAGTGTTTGATTTACTGCCTTACAAGATTGCCTATAATTTAACACAATATGTTGTATAGGTGTAGTGCATTCTACCAAATACGTTTTGTTGTTCAAATCCAAGGTGTATGTGTTTTTTTTAGCATGATATACTACATTCATATCATATTGATAGGGCTTACAAAGAAATATTCCACAATAATCCATATTAGTGACATCATACTTCACCTTATCCATAAATTTATCACCAAAAGGGAAAGTCACGGTCCAATTATGTGTGATGTCGAATGTAGACTCTGCATCCTTCCATCAGAGTGTATAGGGTTGAGGATGTGGCTTCAAGGGGAGCTTCAACTTCTCTACAATGGATCTCATAATTAGATTTTTTTGTGAGTCATTATCTATGATACAATCAACAAAAAAATGTGTAAGGTGGGATTTAGTGACAAACACGACCCCCTTGTGTAAAAACATTTTTCATGAGGGTAACTTTTTTGAGTTGACCCTTAAAAGTAGGATATTCTTCTCTCTTTGTAGCCACAATGGGACCATATTTTGGGTCCTTATTTGTGAATTAGGGAAAAAATTTGTACCAAATTATGATAAAAAATGTGTGTATTTATGTCCTATTGTGTATGAGCATCAAACGAAAGCATGCAAGTAAGATGGAAAGATAACGAATAACAAGAAATGATGCAAACTAAATCAACTTCTTATTAATTGAACTGATCAGATCCAAGTTACAAAATTTCCCCTTCGAGGGCTCAAAATGGATGATACAAATGTTTACAACTCGGGTTACCAAGGATCGATATCCTTCAAGAAATTTGGGTGCACATCCAATGTCTCTCCTCGTACCCACAATCGAGGTGGGTGGGCCAAGGTTGCAACCACATGTATCTATGATTTATATGTATTCTTCTTCTTCCCAATGTTCTCTAATAACCTGCACCTACACACAAGGAAACCAAAAATGTCAAATAGCGAGTGTGTGTGATGAAAAACATGCAATCCCCACAGGGGTCAAACGACTAGTAATGATAAAGTGCATAAAATCAACTCCAGATGACCTAAAATTATAGATTCATGTATAATAAGAGGTTTTGGGAAGATATCACCAGAAATTGCACCAAAATTGTATCCAATAGGGCTTCGCAATTCAAATGATCGTTTACAACCTACAAAACCCAAAGCAAACAATTTTTGCCCCTACACATATTTGAAACACATGAAAAATGGACAAGATACATAAAATTATATTCTAAGAAAACCCATTTGATAATATTTGCAATGTCAGTGACATTTTAGGTGTTCTTCCAGATGACCGTTGTAGACCTGCATAAGACCCTATAAAACACTAAAAATGCAATATCTCAAAAAATATAGCTTAGAATGGTATGAAACTTAAACGATAGAATAATAATAGCATATAGAAAATAACCAGTTAAAAATAGTCATAAAATCATACACATATTTCTATTTTTCATAGGGTGGGATGAATAGGACTGTCACAAATTGGGGGGCGCTCGGGGGTGGGACGCCCACCATTTTTGCCTAAATTTTACCACCAATTCCACTAGGAAATGGTCCAAAACACTATGGGGGGTATTTTCATTAAATTTTGTGAGTAAATTCACTCAGATGGTTTGGTTATGTGACAAATTGCGCCTCCTAGTTTACTCACAAACCTCCTTTTCTAGGTAGATATTTCGAGGGAAAAATGGGCACAAAAGGTGAAAGGAAATCTTAGTAGCACTTCATTGCATAAACCTAAAACTCCTCTCCCTTTTTTGTATGGAAATTGGATCCACTTTATAGCCCAAGGAGGCTCATGGGTCAAAAGACATGCAAGGGCATGTAGGGCAAGATGTGCCACTTGGCCACTAGGGTGGCATGCATTGGAGGGGGAAGAGAATATCCCAATTTGGCCTTCTTTATGAAGCATGTAATAGGGTTTTTGCATGCTCTAACTTGCATGCTATACTAGGCAAGGCAAATGGTAGTTTCTGGATACCATTTGTCCAAAATTTGACTTTTTGGGGGTCAAACTTGTTATTCACCCCACCCTGGGATGAATTTTGCTATTCATCCCAGGGTGAGATGAGTAGAATATGTATTCATCCCAGGGTGGGATGAATAGAAACAGGGTTCCAAAAGATCCCAAAAATGGGTTGAAACCCTTCAAAACCTTGAAAAAGGTGGCTAGAACCATTGTATGACCTCTGAGGGCTACCCTAGGGGCTATGGGATGTCAATTTAGCCATTGCTTATGGATGCCTAATCGGATTGACCAGATTTTAGTGTCTACAGATGTCCCTTTTTGAGATACGTTGTGTGCAGCATAGCGCTGAGCAAAAATAGATGACTAAAATATTCAATTACTAAGGTTGTTTAGTAACCTAACCAACTTTAGATGCCTCAATCATGGAAATAGCATGCATTATTGAATCCTTGCTTTTGACTTAGTAAAGACATTGGTCTTGGTTTCTCTTCAGCTTCCAGGTATGCTCGGGGGACTTATAACCCTAGGCGTTATAGAATACCAAGTATTTTGGTAACTTTTGAGGTTACCAACAGGCAGGTTCATCTACACTATTATGTGCTTAATTTAAATTATTGCTTGTTTGTTGCCCCAAGTAGGGGTGTGATTGTCTTTGTCAAATATTCGTTGAATGAACACAATTTGCATGATTGAGTGTTTAATTATTTATTTTTTATTATGAATTTGTTAGGTATGACTACCCCCTCAAGCGATGAGTCGATGAGGTAATGACCAGTGAGAAAAGTGATGAGTCGCTTGAGTAATGACCAGTGAGAAAATTTATGAGTCATTTGACCTCGATGACTTTTGCTAAGGTTACCCTCAGTTGTACTCATTGAAAAATGGTATAGTTTTGGAAGGATTTTGATGATGCTATGGAGATTTCACGAAAGTAAGGAGTTGAAAACCTCCTTCCCGTGGGCTAGTCCAGCCATAATGGCCTTCATGGAAAGTGAAGTAGTAACTTGTCAATGCATCCATGGGAAATTTGAATTCCATATTGACTCTAAATGAATTCCATCATATTTGGCTTAATTTTGTTGGGTATTGGACCATTTTCTTTGGTTTTTGTGTTGTTTTTGTTGTTTTTTTGGTTTGTGATTAATATATATGTATGTATATTTGACCAATGGGCTTATTGGATGCCATTAGGGCATTTTTAGTGACCAAAGGGTTTAGGAATACCTTTCAGGATTTTTGGGTTGACCAAAGTGTTTATGGAGACCTTTGGGGCTTTTCGGTTGACCAAAGGATTTATGGAGACCTTTGGGGATTTTTTGATTGACCAAAGGGTTTATGGATACCTTTGGGACTTTTTGGATTGACCAAAGGGTTTATAAATACCTTTGGGGCTTTTTGGAGGTTGATTGCTTGACTATTTGATTTTTGATTAGGGAAGGTATGATACCAATAATGTCCCAGTTGATGTTACAAAATTGTTTGTATGATTTATAGTTTTGATAATTTTGGAGCGTTAGACGCATTTATGTGTTATGATTTATGGATGCATTAATGGATGCATGTGTTGTACTATGATGTTATTTGATGATATGAAATGTATGTATGCATAATGAAATGGATGATCTATTGATATGTATTGATGGAATATGAAAACTATAGGACATACTATGTTAGCACCATAGACTATATAGAACACATTAATTCCTTTTGTTTCTTCTTTTATTTTATTTTGTATTGTTTTTGTGTAATGGATATATGGAAATGTACTATTGTAATGTGATTGAGTGGAATAAATGAAATGATATGTTAGAGAATGTAGATGATATTTTCATGAGACTCAAACACTCTAGCTAACTTGATCAAAGGTTGTGTACTGACTATGCAAGACTTTTTGACAAGGTATGAATCTGCTAGGACGACTAGGGTACTTCATATCCCTGTGTGTGCAAGTGATTTCATTCCTGTGAGATGCATAAAGATACCACCATTTTTAGATAGGCTATCCACCAAACTTGTAATGAGGATCACCTTATGAATGTCACGATCCAAGGTTTTGTACTTAGTTGGATTAGACCACTAGGAAATCTAGGTTACCAAAAGCTAGCTCATCCACATGCAAACATTGGTCTACACACACGCCAAAAGCTAATGTGATAGACATATTTTCATGTGTAAGGATACCACCATTTTTGGGTGGGCTATCCACAAAACCCGTAATGAAGATCACCTTATGGTTTTTCGAATGCTAAGAATTCTAGGGATTCAAGCTTAAGGTCCCTTATTTTCTTCAATTTTATTGGGATACTTGATCATATGTAGTGATGAAAATCACTATTTATTTTTTATTTTGTTTTTGTTTTTGTTGTGCAAGGGATTTGGGAAGTGGTAATAACCACTATTTATTTTGCTTTTTATTTTTTCTTTTTGAGGATTTGGGATTGTGAAATTTTGGGATTTTGATTTTTTTGACTTCTTTTGTTTTTTTTTTTATTGGGGAATTGGGATTTTTGATAGTGGTGAAAACCACTATTTATTTTGGGAAATTGGGTAGGGAAGAGCTTGTCCTTTTGCCAACTCTTAGCATTCTTGAACCATTCTCATAGGAGGATGAGCATGATGAAATTTTCACTTAAAGTAACCTAGACTACTTCATAATTTTCATCTTTACTTACACAAAACTTGGATTTATTAATGTGTAAGTGTGTTTGGGATCTGATGTACACAAGGCATAATCTAAGCAAGACTCTACCTCCTAAAAATCAAGATAGCTTTCTACAAGATCTGAAAAGAAAACTAGAGATGGTTGAGTGACCAAAAACCCTAATGACATTCTAGAACAAATGACTAGGTGAGGGGAATGGACACAAATATAACACATGGAAAATGTGGGTGAAAATGATAAGTGAAACATTAAACTATGATTACTTTCACAACATTGATTTGGAGTGATGACTAGTGTAAGTCTCGTTGCTAGACATGTATGAGCAACTCTAAAATGCAAACTGTAAATGGTGAGTATGTATAATGCAAGCAATGAAAGAATGCAATGGGATGCAATGTGATGCAATGTGATGCAATGCAATATTTTTGTATTTTTGATATTTGGATGATATTTTAAGATGCATTGCGATGCAATAATTTTATGTTTTTTATATTTTGATGATGTTTTTAAATTTTTGATTGATATATATGTATGCAAAAATGACCAATGGGCTTATTAGGGGCCATTGGGGCATTTGGGGGGGACCAAACAGCTTATGGATACCTTTGGGGTATTTTGGGGTGACCTAGACGGTCATAGATCATCTAGGAGCATTTTAGATTGACCAAGCGGGTTGTAGATACCCTTGAAGCATTTTGGGGTGACCTAGATGGTCATAGACCACCTAGGAGAATTTTAGGTTGACCAAGTGGGATGTAGGTATCCTTGGAGCATGTTGGGGTGACCTAGACGATCATAGACCACCTAAGAGCATTTTAGGTTGACCAAGTAGGATGTAGGCACCCTTGGAGTATTTTGGGGTGACCTAGATAGTCATAGACCACCTAGGAGTATTTTAGATTGACCAAGCAGGATGTAGGCACCCTTGGAGCATTTTGGGGTGACCTAGATGGTCATAGACCACCTAGGATAATTTTAGGTTTACCGCGGGATGTAGGCACCCTTAGAGCATTTTGGGGTGACCTAAATGGTCATAGACCACCTAGGAGCATTTTAGGTTGACCAAGTGGGATGTAGGTACCCTTGGAGCATTTTGGGGTGACCTAGACGGTCATAGACTACCTAGGAGCATTTTAGGTTGACCAAGCGGGATGTAGGTATCCTTGGAGCATTTTGGGGTGACCTAGATGGTCATAGACCACCTAGGAGCATTTTAGGTTGACCAAGGGGTTGTAGATACTCTTGGAGGATTTTAGGGTGACCTAGACGATCATAGACCGCCTAGGAATATTTTAGGTTGACCAAGCGGGTTGTAGACACCCTTGGAGCATTTTGGGGTGACCAGACGGTCATAGACCACCTAGAAGCATTTTAGGTTGACCAAACGAGTTGTAGGCACCCTTGGAGCATTTTGGGGTGACCTAGATGGTCATAGACCACCTAGGAGCATTTAGGTTGACCAAGCAGTTTTTAGACACCCTTGGAGCATTTTGGAGTGACCTAGACGGTCATAGACTGCCTAGGAGCATTTTAGGTTGACCAAGCGGTTTGTAGGCATGCTTGGAGCATTTTGGGGTGACCTAGATGGTCATAGACCACCTATGAGTGTTTTAGGTTGACCAAGCAAGTTGTAGAAATCCTTGGAGCCTTTTGGGATGACCTAGATGATTATAGACCGCCTATGAGCATTTTAGGTTGACCAAGCGGGTTGTAGACACCCTTGGAGCATTTTGGGTTGACCAAAGGGTTTATAGATACCTTTGGGGCCTTTTGTAACTTTGATTATTTTGTGCTTTTAGGAGGAAGGTGCAATACCTTGTGTACCCCCAGTATGCAAAATGTTTTATGTTTTAATATTTTGCAATATTTTTGGATTTTATTGCTTTTTTATTTGTTTGAAATTTTTATGTTTTCCATTTATTTTTTAAATTTTGATTAATTTGAATGTTTTGAAATGTTTTTGAATGTTTTGTGAGGGGAAGGCATGATACCTTAGGCACCCCCAGTGTGTGTGCTACTCAACGAATGTGAGGAAGGTGTGATAGATTCAAATATCTCACTATATTTCATTGGTTGTGATGTAAATAGTGGGGAAGGTGTGACCCCTTGGATACCCCCAGTATGTACTGTGATTGATGCAATTTTATTGGCTTGGCTAGGAGGAGCAATAGGAATTGACCCCCCCTATTTTGGCAAGGAATTCTAGGTAATGCCAATGTATCTATGGGATGAAAGGAGTGATCCACTCATGGATAAATCTCTCTCATCAATAAGATCTTGGACCCTATGTCTAAAAATATGATAATTTCTAATGTCATACCCTCTCATCCGATGATAGAGGCAAGAATGATCCTCCTTGTATAGTTTATATCTAGGTCCATTTGGGTTGAACAGGGGTATGTCTGGCAAGATGATTGCATTTGTTTCTTTCAGGTTATGAAATATGGTTGAAATGGGCTTAGATAATGGAGTCCAGGTATGATATTGACATCTTAAATGAGGTGACCATGGTGGACTCATTTTATATGACCATGGGGTTGTATATGTCTAAGTCACATGTTTAGACTGCTCATCTTGACTCCCATATGGAAGTAACAAATTAAGAGATATTTTGATATGTTGATTGTTGTTTTCAAGATCATTCATGTCAAACATATCATGTACCATGTGTTTGAACTTGAAGCACATCTGCACGTCATGCCCATTTTTCCTATGGAACTTGTAGTATAGGTCTTTGCGATATATTTTAGGCTTTGGTGCGTTTATATTTATAGGTTGACTCTCAGGTGGGTTAATTGCTTTTGCTGCACATAGACGCTCAAATAGAGAATACATGGACTCGGTAATGGGCGTAAATTATCACTTAGTGCGACATTTTTGGCTTAGCCCTTGATTTGTTTGAGACTTAATATTGGATTGTGCAGGAGTGGGTTGGTCCTGAAAATCAAGGGGTTGAGGTTTTGGATGACTCAACCGTAACTCAATTCTTGTGAGTCGAATCATGATTTGTTGTAAATCATTTTGTTGGTGACTCACTTGTAACTCCACATTGGCTATCCTATCCAAGATATGTTGTGGTACTAGTGGAGGCAATGACTGGATGGTTTTTGAAGAAGTTGGATTTGAAGAACATAGACTTATACTGAGAGGGGGGGTGAAAAGTATAATATGCAACCATTTAAAAAAAAATTATTTAGAAAGTAGTGGCATCACCATAACATTAATCATCACAGAAAGCAACACACAAAGAAGAGCCATTTTAACGTGGTTCACCCAAGATGGGCTACATCCACAAAAATATTTTCACTAAAAGCTTTCTCAATCAAGTTCTTTGGGAAATCCTTTCCCTCAACAAGTATTTATGAGCCTCCTGCCCAAAGGAGAATCCTTCCCCTCAACAAGTATTTATGAGCCTCCTTCCCAAATGAGATGTCCTATCCCCCAAAGCTCTGGAAATGATATTTCAAAATATCACTACCTCTTCTGCCGCTAGCAGGTGGAACTCCTTTCCATAGAAGACTCCATGTCCTCCTTTCTATAGCTCTAGATACTTATGTCCTCACTGATCACCTTCACAGCTGCTCATCAAAACCTGTACTAAACACAGTCAGTCAGTCCAAGATAAATCCTATCAAACTTTTTCACAAATATGCACCAAACTCAATCCTATGGTCCAGCACAAATATGCTCTCAAATATTTGTCAGATCTATCCCAATCTTAGGCCAAAATCTTGAACAAATCAATCACAACTTCTCATAAGTCTTCACCAAGAATTCATCAAATCTGTCCACAAGTTCTTCAACAATAACTTGTCCAAATTAGTCCACAAGTTCTCCACAAGAACCTGTCCACAAGTTCTCCACAATAACCTATCCAAATAGGTCCACAAGTTCTCCACAAGAACCTGTCCAAATCAGTCCTATAAAGCTCACCAAGAACTTTCCCAAATCAGCTCAAGCAAGTTTACCAAGAAACTTTACTTTGATGAAGAAGGAGAACTCAAAATCTGTCACAACACTAACTCTCAATTTGCCACAAATTAGAGTTAGCAACAATGGAAAAATTCACAACAATAAAAAACCAAACAACACCTTATCACTCCAACTTAACATCAATAATCAAAACTCAAAAAAATACATATCAACGTTATTCCTTTACACCTTATAACTCCTACTTAATATATCACAAAATAATTACAAGAGAATATCCACTCAATAACTCCAAAGGCTTTCTAACCCCAATATGACATTAAGCACAATTATTCCTTAAACCCTTATAACTCCTAAAATACATTTACTTCTAAATGCATTTACCACATAAACATTAAGCATCAATAATAACAATTTCAAAGCAATATTTCTATTTAACCTTATACCTCCATCCAATTACCAACAATAATTTCCAAGTCAAAACAAATATTCCACATTATCAACAAAAGATCTACCTTGGCGAAAAATAAATTCTCCAACCTTAGGAGAAGTGTGGAGACACCAACATAAGCACCAAAGTGCTTCCTCCTCCAAACATGTGGTCCAAAGCAACTGTCGTACCACGTGTACAATAATCCATGACAAAAATAAAAATGAAACACGTCCATCGTGAATCAAACTCAAAATATCTACCTCGTGAGTGCCTTCGCTCCACTGCCTCCGTCGTTGGAGCACAAGTGCCCAATGAAACTCTCAAGCACCACTCATCGTTTTACCTTCCCTTTGCTCATAGAAATTAAAGATAAACATATTTGTCTTCCTCATAGGTGTACAAAATTGAAACTTAAACACAGAGCAATACGAAACTCAAAAATCATAGAGTAATCCAAATTCGAAGGTCATAGAGCAATACAAAATCAAAGGTAATCATGCAAATCGGAGGTGCATTGAACCTTAGGAATTAATGCCCTTTAATAGTATTTTGCATCCCATGCAAGTTGACGTCGGTGCTCCTTCCAAAAAAATGACGTCGGCGAGGTAAGTCTTCTACATTGGCACCGCTAAGGGTTTAGAAACCCTTTCAATAATTATCATTAAATTAATAATTTTATTAATAATAAAATTAACTTAAAACATTTTCAAAGGTTTGATTTAGTTTATTTATTAATAATCAAAATGAACTTTTAAGATTTTTTCAAGGAGCAAAAACCTTTTCATTAACCCAAGATGGTTTTAATAAAAACCCTTAATGAGTCTAGATGGTTTTAAGAAAAAACTTTAACCTTGTCACCATGGTTTTAATTAAAAATCCTTAAATAAACATCATGGAAATTTCAAGATCTTTTTGTCACCAGACTCTCTTTGACATCGGCACAAATTCCTTTTGACATTAATGACAACTCACAACCATGAAGCTAGGCAACATACCCAAAATTGCCAACAATATCCCCTTTGTCATTGATGGCAAAACACTACTGAAACCACTACCAATTGTCAAAATTGAAACCAACTTAAAACCATCCTCTAAAGCTTTTCTCCCCCTGATTCAAGGCTCTCCCCCTTTGTCATCAATGGCAAATGGTCACCTTTGGGGCTCAAGGCTAAGAATGAGCCTCTTAGCTTAGCCCCTCCCCACCTCCTATTAAGGTGATTAATTCTTGGTTGGGAGTGAAACTACTCCCAACTTCTTCCTTAAATACTCAAAAGTCTCTCTTGGAAGAGGTTTGGTGAAAATATCAGCAATTTGTTCCTTAGTAGGCACATATTCCAGCTTAACCTGCTTGTCTTGAACCTGCTCTCTCAAAAAGTGATATTTGATGGGAATATGCTTTGTTCTTGAGTGCATTACTAGATTCTTAGAGATACTTATGACACTTGTATTATCACACAATATGGAAATGGGTTGATCATGCTTTAATGTGAAATCCTCTAAGGCAGTCTTCATCCATAAAACTTGTGTACAACAAGCTACTGCTGCTATGTATTCTGCCTCTACTGTAGACAAGGAAACTAAAGGTTGTTTCTTGCTTAACCAAGCAACTAAAAAATTCCCCAAAAATAAAGCTCCACCATTGGTGTTTTTTCTATCATTAATATTGCCGACCCAATCTGCATTTTTAAAAGTTGTGAGAGTGAACTTATCGCTCTTGGGATACCAAAGCCCAAGATCCATAGTGCCTTTTAGATATCTAAGAATCCTTTTTACTACCATAACATGAGTTTCTTTTGGTGTAGCCTGAAACCTTGCAACTAGTCCCACTACCTGCATGATTTCTGGTCTGGTAGCGGTAACATAAAGCAAACTACCAATCATGGATCTGTACAACCTTTGATCTACCTCTAGACATTCATCATCCTTGCTCAACTTACACCCTGTAATCATTGGAGTACTAACAGGTTTGCTATCCTCCATACCAAAAATTTTTAGCATCTCTCTTATGTACTTGCATTGTGATAGAAATATTCCTTCTTCTAATTGGGCAATCTAAAGTCCTGAGAAGAAGGAAAATTCCCCAATCATGGACATCTCAAATTCACTCTGCATATTGTTAGCAAAATATTTACACATTTTGGTGTTATTACCTCCAAAAATGATTTCATCAACATCAACAACCATAATTAAAATATTATTTCCATCATTTTTGATATACAAATTGCTATCTTCCATACCTTTTCTGAAATCTTGTTTCTAAAGATACCTGTCAAGCCTCGAATACCAAGCCCTAGGAGCTTGTTTCAAACCATACAATACCCTTTTCAATCTACACACAAAATATGAATTTTTTGAAAGTAAAAACCCTTCTGGTTGTTCAATGTAGACTTCTTCTAACACACCATTTAGAAAAGTTGATTTGACATCCATATGATAGACCTTGAAGTTTTTAAAACTTGAAAAATACAAAAATATTCTAATAGCCTCAAGACGGGCAACTGGAGCAAAAGTTTCTTCAAAATAAATTCCTTCTACTTGATCATAACCTTTGTAAACTAACCTTGATTTATTTGTAACTACCTGACCATCTTCATTTAGCTTATTTTTGAAGACCCACTTAGTGCCAATGATATTTTTATCTTTAGGTCTTGTAACAAGTTCCCAAGTCTCACTTTTCTCTATCTATTCCAATTCTTCATTCATAGCATTCATTCAAAACTTATATGCATAGGCTTCACTGAGATATTTTGGCTCAATCTGAGATAACAACGAAACATCTATATGAGAATTTGAAGATATGATTCTTCTCCTTGTATGTCTAACTTCTGGATTACCAATGATTTGATCCTTTGGATGGTGTTTTTGAACATATCTGGATGGAGTTTTAGGAAGCAGTTGTTGTCTTTCCTCTTCTTCTCTATCTGAATCCTCCCTGAATTCTTCTTGGCAATCTTCATCATCAATTTCCTAAACTGGTTCTCTTATCCCTATTTTCTCATCCACTATAACATTTATGCTTTCCACAATAGTACAAGTTCTTTTGTTGTAGCATCTATAGGCTTTGCTCTTGCTAGAGTACCCAAGGAAATGCTCTCATCACATCTAGGATCAAACTTCCCTAAATTTTGATCTTCCCTTTTGATGTAACATTTACTACCAAAAACTCTGAAATGTTTTACTGTGGCTGGTCTTCCTTTCCATAGCTCATAGGGATTTTTGTGATTATTGACTCTTAACTAAGCTCTAGTGATAATATACAATGTTGTACTAACTGCCTCTTTCCAAAAACCATCAGGAAGCTTTAACTCATTCAACATAGCTCTAGCCATATTTTCAACAGTTCTATTTTTTCTTTCAACTACTCCATTTTGTTGAGGAGTTCTTGCTGCTGAAAATTCCCTCTTAATCCCTTGTTGCTAACAATAATCTAAAAATTCATTTGAAGTGAATTCTCCTCCTCTATCTGATCTTAAGCATTTTATTCTTTTGTTTGTTTCATTCTCTATCATTTCTTTGAAGGCTTTAAACTTGTCAAGGGCTTCAGATTTTTCTTTCAGAAAGGTAACCCAAGTCATTATAGAGAAATCATCTATGAAAAGTATGAAGTAACTCTCTCCCTGTATACTTTAAGTTCTGGTGGGACCACACAAATCAGTATGAATAAGATCTAAAGTTTTATATGACATGTACCCTTTAGCCTTAAAATTGGTTATAGTTTGTTTTCCATGTTGACAAGGACCACAAATAGTATTTTTGGGTCTTTTCAATTTAGATAAGTCTCTGACTGCTTTCTTATGGCTAATGTTGATAAGATTATCAAAGCTCAAATGTCTCATTCTTTTATGCCATAGCCAACTTTCATCCTCTTGAGACAAAAAACACTTTTCCCTTTTTATCTCACTTAGCATGTAGAGGTTGTTAAGAGTACGTCTTGCATTAGCAATGATTTTTCCATTTTCTACTTTCCTTATCTCACATCTATCAGAATAGAAAGTCACCATATGAACCTGATCACAAAGTTGGCTAACATTCAAAAGATTATGTCTCAATCCTTCTACATAAAGCACATTTTCAGTTTTGGTTTTTCCATCTCAACTTAGAGAACTCTTTCCACAAATTTTAGCTGATCTATTATCTCCAAAGCTAACTGATCCTCTACTAGTTTCTTTGAGAACTATAAACTTTTATTTTTCTCCAGTCATGTGCCTAGAACATCCACTATCAAGGTACCATTTTTCTTCCTTATCTTGAGCATGAAGATCAGTTTGAACTATCATAAATCTAGTTTTATTTCCATTTGTTTTCCTAACATTCACTTCACTAGATCTTTCCTATTTACACATTCTAGCTATATGACCAAAATTATTGTATTTGTAACACATAATACTATCATCCATGAGTGGTGCAAAAGAATTAACATTTTTCTTAACATTGTCATTCACAATCCTAGTACAATGGATAGCTCTATGACCATATTTATTGCAAGAAAAACAATAGCCATGGAAAGCATTATGTAACCTGTTTTGAAGCCTTTGATGAGTGTTCCTTATTTTGTGATCAACTCTTGTCCATTGCTCTCCTTCTTTTTCTTCTTTTATGGTATCCTTTGGTTTTTGAAAGTTGACTTTATTTCTGCTTGATGTTCCTGCTTCTTGGATATGGAGATCTTCTTCCCTTTGCTTTCCAAGAAAAATATTTTGTTTAAGACTCATTTGTTCAAGTCTAACTCTTAGAGAAACCACCTCTTCTTCAAGTCTCTCACACTCATCTTCCTTCCCTTTCAAAACCTCTATCAAAACCTGCTCAAATTTCTTTCCTTCTTCAGCTAGGATCTTGAAGTCTCTGAGGTTTTAAGATAGTTCTATTTTGGCCATTTCTTCTTCTTGATTTTGTTGTTTTAAAACAAAACTCTCTTCCCTAATTTTTTCTAGATTTCTTAGGGCCAAAAATAATTCCCCTTTCAAATCAAATTCAATCTCTTCATCACTTTATGTGCTCATATGATCTTTCGAGGGATCCTTCTCCAAGTTGTTAGGCTCTTCCTAGAGAGACCTACTCTGATACCAATCGAAGAACATAGAATTACACTGAGAGGGGGGGTGAATAGTATAAGATGCAACCATTTAAAAAACTTTACTTTAGTTAGCAGTGGAATCACCATAACATTAATCATCACAGAAAGCAACACACAAAGAAGAGTCATTTTAACGTGGTTCATCCAAGATGGGCTACATCCATAGAAATATTTTCACTAAAAGCTTTCTCAATCAAGTTCTTTGGGAAATCCTTTCCCTAAAAAAGTATTTATGAGCCTCCTACCCAAAGAAGAATCCTTCCCCTCAACAAGTATTTATGAGAATCCTACCCAAAGGAGATGTCCTATTCCCCAAAGCTCTAGAAATGATATTTCATAAGATCACTACCTCTTCTACCACTAGCAGGTGGAACTCCTTTCCACAAAAGATGTCCTATCCTCCTTGCTCTGGCTCTAGAGACTTCTGTCCTCACTGATCACCTCCACAGATGCTCATCAAAACCTATACTAAACATAGTCAGTCGATCTAGCACAAGTCCTCTCAAACTCTATCACAAATCTACACCAAAATCAGTCCTCTGGTCCAGCACAAATCTGCTCTCAAATCTCTGTCAGATCTGTCCCAAGCTTAAGACAAAATCTTGAACAAATAAATCACAACTTCTCACAAGTCTTCACCAAGACTTCATAAAATCTATCCATAAGTTCTTCAACAAGAACCTATCCAAATCAGTCCACAAAGTTTTCCACAAGAACCTGTCCAAATCAGTCCACAAGTTCTCCACAAGAACCTGTCCAAATTAGTAACAAGTTATCCACAAGAATCTATCCAAATCAGTCCTAGCAAGCTCACCAAGAACTTGCCCAAATTAGGTCAAGCAATTTTACCAAGAAACTTTACTTTGATGAAGAAGGAGAACTCAAAATCTATCACAACACTAACTCTCAATTTACCACAAATTAGAGTTAGCAACAATGGAATAATGCACAACAATAAAAACCAAAAAACACCTTATCACTCCAACTTAACATCAATAATCAAAACTCACAAATATACATATCAACAAAATTCCTTTACACCTTATAACTCCTACTTAATATATCACAAAATAACTTCAACCTCAAAAATAATTACAAGAGAATATCCACTCAATAACTCCAAAGGCTTTCTAACCCCAATATGACATTAAGCACAATTATTCCTTAAATTCTTAGAACTCCTAAAATACATTTACTTCTAAATGCATTTACCACATAAACATTAAGCATCAATAATAACAATGTCAAAGCAATATTTCTATTTAACCTTATACCTCCATCTAATTACCAACAATAATTGCCAAGTCAAATCAAATATTCCACATTATCAACAAAAGATCTACCTTGGCCAAAAATAAATTCTCCAACCTTAGGAGAAGTGTGGAGACACCAACATAAGCACCAAAGTGCTTGTTGGCAATTTTGGGTACTTTGGGTACATTGCCTTTGCTCAAGTGTATAAGTTGTCATTGATGTCAAGAAGCTCTTGAAGGAATTTGATTTGATGTCAAATAATTTGTTTTGATGAAGGTTACGGCATGACAGTTTCAAAGGTCTTTTGCAAACCCCAAGTTGGCAGGTTTAGAGATTACAGGTGGATGCATTGGTTTAATGCATTTGGGTCCAGGAGGAAGTATTTATTTAAATAATTAAAAACCTTGTTAAGGTTCCATTTAATTATTTTTAAATAAATAAATTATTATTTGCAATGGGTTCTCCTAATCCATGGCGCAAATGTTTTAACATTGTGGGCGCTAGCCAAGACCTCCGCCGACGTGTTAAACTCCTCGCCGACGTCAAAGAGCTTATGGTAAATTGCATATAAATCTCCCTCGATGAAAACAAAGATTTATCCCATCCAAATTTTGAAAGGAGTTGCTCGCTGTAAATTCATCTGTGTCTTCGCCGATTTTCGTGGATCTGTTGTTCGTTTGTCTGCACTCGTCGTTTGTCGAATCCGCCGTAAATTTTATTGTCATCGTGTCACGACAGAGGAAAGGAAGGGACTGTGGTTTCATTTTATCCCTGGCGTAGAAGGATCAAGGTTAACAACATGAGGTTTAAACCTCACCGGGTGCCTTTGGCGCACCGGTAGCGGCTAGGCTGTTGGCGCGCTACCCGAACGGGAGGTTCCGCGTTCGAATATCGTGAAAGGGTTTTTCGTCGTGAAGTGGACGCAGCGGGTGGTGTTAGAATTCATGCGCAAATTTCTCCATAGCGATTTTTGATGTTGGCTAAGGTATTTTCGAAATTAATTTTTGCTAAGTGTTTTTGCGGATGGAGGAAGTTTGTTAGAGGGAAAAACAGCTTAGGAGTTATAAGGAGTTTAAAGCTTGTTTGTATTTTGATAAAAGATTCTTTTTGAAGATGTTGTTGAAATATCTTATTGCATTCTTATGAGAGATAAATTTTATTTGTGATAAGACTATAAGGGAGAAATAAGGTGTATAAGGGTTAAATATTTCTTGTAATGTTGAGAGTGCTTTTGGTTGTTTATGGAAATGAAAGCATGATGTTTTAAGGTCAATTGCTTCTTGTGTGAAGTTGTGAAACCTTAAGTGGGCAGCTTTGAGATTGACATTTGCTTTCATTAAATTGGTAATAATCAAGCTATTCTTTACTTGGTTAAAGTGTTGAGCTTACTCCTTTGTTGATGATTTGAAAAGTTGTGTGTGCTATTGTGAGTTGAGTTGGTGGATGCTTTTGTTCAAACAATATTGGAGAGAAAAGGAGTTCTACTTGTTTCCTTTTCTGATGTTGATTGTGAAATGCTTCAAGGTTGTGTTTTGAGCTGAATGGTGTTGATTGAACCTTGTTTGATGAGCATTGTTGTTGAAGCCCTAATTGATGGTGAAAAGAACATGAGTATCATTGTTATGTGATTCTTTGCATAGTTGGCAATTGTTGGAGTTTCATGTTCTTGAAAGAAAGCATTCTATCCTATCCATTTCAGATATTGAGTTGAGTTTTCGTAGATTTGAGATTGAGTTTGAGTTGAGTTGATTTGAGTTGAGTTTTGAGATTGGGAGTTGAGTATAGAACATATTGAGTCTCTAACAATTCTCTTTATGCTTCTATGAGTTTGACAAATCACATTGGGTCTCTAACAATTCACCTTGTGATTTCCTACTAAGAAAGTTTTTCTTGGTGAGCTTGCTGAGGTTTTGGACAGGTTCCGATGGGGACTTGTGAGCAGGTTTTGGATAGGTTTCGGTGGGGACTTGTGAGCAGGTTTTGGATAGGTTTGTGGGGACTTGTGAGCAGGTTTTGGACAGGTTTGGTGGGGACTTGTGAGCAGGTTTTGGACAGGTTTCGGTGGGGACTTGTGAGCAGGTTTTGGATAGGTTTCGATGGGGACTTGTGAGCAGTTTTGGACAGGTTTCGATGGGGACTTGTGAGCAGATTTGGACAGGTCCTAGCAGAGGACTTGTGAGCTAAGTTTTGATAGTTCTATCAGAGAACTTGAGGATAGAGGAGCACTGGTTCTTTGAGAAGAACCTGAGGATAGATTTGGCAAGTCTTTGAGAAGGCTTGTGTGCAGAGGATTGATTTGTTCAAGTGTTGGACAGATCTGATAGATAGAGGAAGACTTGTACTAGACCGACTGACTATGTTTGGTACAGGTTGTTGAGCTACTGTGGACGTGATCATAGAAGGCAGAGGTCTCTTAGGCTAAGCATTGAGGATAGGAGGTCTTCGATGGAAAGGAGTTCCACGTGTCTGGCAAGAGGTAGAGGCAGTTGATCTTCTGAGGGATCATTTCCAGAGCAGAGGGGAAGGTATCTCCTTTGAGCAGAGGCTCATAAATTTAGATTGAGGGGAAGGTATCTCCTTTGAGCAGAGGCTCATAAATTTAGATTGGGGGAAGGTATCTCCTTTGAGCAGAGGCTCATAAATTCTGATTGGGGGAAGGTATCTCCTTTGGGCCGAGGCTCATAAACATTGTAATTGGGAAGGATTCCCAAAGAACTTTGAGATAACTTTTAGAGAAAAGTTTTGTGGACGTAGCTCAACCATTCTGGGTGAACCACGTTAAAATTGGTGTCACTTTGTGGATGATATTATGCATTGCTTTGATATTGCTTTGGGTATATTGCTTTACTATTTTGAAGTATAAAGGAAAAAGTAAAAAGAGGTCTTATACTGTTCACCCCCCTCTCAGTATAAGCTTGTGTTCTTCAATTGGTATCATAGCAGGTGCCTTCGAAAAGTTTAACAACTTGAAGGAAAAGCTAGTAAAGAACACAATGGATCATTCAAGTAGTAATGTAACACCTATTCTTGATGGGTCAGATTTTGGTCTTTGGAGTGCAAGGATGAAGGTTCATCTAATGGCACTTGGTAATGAGGTATGGGAAGTGATTGAAGATGAGTACACTATTCTTGTACATGGTCCTAATACTAAAGAAGAAAGGCTCCTACATCACAACAATTCAAAAGCAATGAATGCAATCCTAAAAGGCTTACATAAAGCAGATCTCACCAAAGTGATTCACTGCAAGACAACTAGTGAAATGTGGAAACAGTTGAAGGTGGTTCATACAGGTGATACAAATGTCGGAAAAGCCAAGTTGAGACACTTCAAAGGTATGTTTGAACAACTCAAGATGAATGATGATGAAAATATTAGTGACTACATGCTTCGTATGGATGAGGTTGTTAACTCCATGAAAGACTTAGGTCTTGAGCTTGCTGAAAATGATGTTTGTGATAAGATTTTAAGATCTCTTCCTAATAGATTTAGTGAAAATATTTCTGCTATTGAGGAAGCTAAAGATTTGGATAAGTTGAAAAAGGATGAGCTCCATAGTATACTTGAAGCATTTGAGTTGAGAACTCAAGTGAAGGTTGATGTCAAGAAAGAGGCAGCTTTCAAGGCTACCAAGGAATCCAAGGGTAAACAACTTCAAGATAGTGATGAGTCTTCTAGTGATGAAGAGGCATATTACAGCAAGAAAGGCAAGTTCTCTAGAAAACACAAAAGTATGAAAAATATAAGATGTTTCAATTGTGGAAAGTTTGGTCATTATGCTACTAACTCTACTGTTCCCAAGAATGAAAGTGATGAAGATAAACAGGATTCTAAGAGCATCAAAAGCAAAAAGATCAAAGATGAGCACAACAATCAAGGAAAGAGGTATTCTCACAAGCACAAGAAGAGTTTCTACCTAGACAAAGCAAGTAAGTGTTCTAGTAGTGATAGTGAAAGTTCTTCAAGTGATAATGAAAATGAGATGTTGTTCATATCAAAAAAGAGGAAGAACCGAAACATAGATTCATTATCATGAAATGTCTTAGATGTGGAAATTTTGGTCACCTTGAGGATGATTGCACAAATAATGATTTGGTTTCTAGTATGTATGAGGATGCTTCAGAAAACTATAAGGAAGATGCATGTATGGTTTTTGAAAAGGGTAGCACCTCTAGTGATAAGAAATCTGAAAAAGGCTTTGATGATTCAAAAGGCAATCAAATAAAGGATCTTGAAAGTGAACTTATTAGTGCTCTTAGTGCTTTGAAAAAGGAAAGAAAGAAGAATGCTAGACTCAAGGATAAGTTAGATGAATGTTGTATGGAGAGAGATGATCTTATAGAAAGTCTTGACTTCTCTATAGCTAAGACACAAGAACTCAAGGATGAGTTAGAGTCTAAGGTTCTTGAGTATAGTGAGTTAGAACAGAAAATGGCTTCTTTGAAAGAGGAAACTAAAGAGTACAAGGATAAGCTTTACAGGTTTCAAGATAGCTCCAAAAAGGTTAAGTCACTCATCAAAGGTCAAAGAAAGACAACAGATAAAACAGGCCTTGGTTTTGTTAAGCCACACAAGGAACAAGTTGGAGAGTCTAGTAAGAGACTCCAAAAGGAAGAGAGTTCTGATGAGGAAAGTACTTCAGAAAAGGAGTCCTTGAATGATAGATGCACAGAAACAGAAAACAGAATTCAGAATGAGAAGAAGAAGTTTTCAGGACCCAAGAGGTCAAATAAAGGAAAGTTTCAAGGCAGATGTTTTGCTTGTCACAGGTTTGGTCACATGGCTTCACATTGCATGGCTCAAGTGAAGAAGGTAAATGACAATTTTAGAAGTGCTAGTTTCTTTCAAGGGTATTGCTACTCTTGTAAATAGTTTGGGCACAAGGCAGTCTATTGCAAGGTAAATAACAAGAACAGGTTTTTTATCAAAATAGGTTTGGTCAGAACAGGTTTGGTTAGAACAGGTTTGGTCGGAACAGGTTTGGCCATAACAGGTTTGGTCAGAACAGTGGATTCAAAGATCAGGTTTACCTCAGAGAAACAACATCGTCAAGTGTTTCAAGTGCAACAATGAAGGTCACATAATCGACAAGTGTAGAGCTGAAATTCCAGAATACAGGAACAGGAACAGTGGCATGATCAGGTCCAAGGATCAAGGCATGGACAAGAACAGGGATGAGAACAAGAACAAGAACAGTGACAAGAACAGGAATATGGACAAAGAGTTCAAGAGAAGGCCCGACAAGGAAGTTATAGACGCCGATGATGATCAGTGCCTAATGGGAGTTTTACTCCCACCCCAGAATTAATCACCTCATCAAGAGGTGGGGGAGGGACTAAGCTAAGAGGCTCATTCTTAGTCCCGAGCCCCAAAGGTGGCCCTTTGCCATTGATGACAAAGGGGGAGAGATATGAGTAAGGGGGAGAGCTTCAAAGTGAAGAGGAAAGCTTCAAGTCGTGGGGAGCAAAACTTCAAAGGAAGATTCTCAGTTGTGGGCACAGTTTCTCAGTTGTTAGCACAGTTGGTTTCAGCTTTGGCTCTTGAGAAGTGTTTTCAGTAAAGGTTTGCCATCAATGACAAAGGGGGAGATTGTTGGCAATTTTGGGTACTTTGGGTACATTGCCTTTGCTCAAGTGTATAAGTTGTCATTGATGTCAAGAAGCTCTTGAAGGAATTTGATTTGATGTCAAATAATTTGTTTTGATGAAGGTTACGACATGACAGTTTCAAAGGTCTTTTGCAAACCCCAAGTTGGCAGGTTTAGAGATTACAGGTGGATGCATTGGTTTAATGCATTTGGGTCCAGGAGGAAGTATTTATTTAAATAATTAAAAACCTTGTTAAGGTTCCATTTAATTATTTTTAAATAAATAAATTATTATTTGCAATGGGTTCTCCTAATCCATGGCGCAAATGTTTTAACATTGTGGGCGCTAGCCAAGACCTCCGCCGACGTGTTAAACTCCTCGTCGACGTCAAAGAGCTTATGGTAAATTGCATATAAATCTCCCTCGATGAAAACAAAGATTTATCCCATCCGAATTTTGAAAGGTGTTGCTCGCTGTAAATTCATCTGTGTCTTCGCCATTTTTTGTGGATCCGTTGTTCGTTTGTCTGCACTCGCCGTTTGTCGAATCCGTCGTAAATTTTATTGTCGTCGTGTCATGGCAGAGGAAAGGAAGGGACTATGGTTTCATTTTATCCCTGGCGCAGAAGGATCAAGGTTAACAACGTGAGGTTTAAACCTCACCGGGTGCCTTTGGCGCACCGGTAGCGGCTAGGCTGTTGGCGCGCTACCCGAACGGGAGGTTCCGCGTTCGAATATCGTGAAAGGGTTTTTCGTCGTGAAGTGGACGCAGCGGGTGGTGTTAGAATTCATGCGCAAATTTCTCCATAGCGATTTTTGATGTTGGCTAAGGTATTTTCGAAATTAATTTTTGCTAAGTGTTTTTGCGGATGGAGGAAGTTTGTTAGAGGGAAAAACAGCTTAGGAGTTATAAGGAGTTTAAAGCTTGTTTGTATTTTGATAAAAGATTCTTTTTGAAGATGTTGTTGAAATATCTTATTGCATTCTTATGAGAGATAAATTTTATTTGTGATAAGACTATAAGGGAGAAATAAGGTGTATAAGGGTTAAATATTTCTTGTAATGTTGAGAGTGCTTTTGGTTGTTTATGGAAATGAAAGCATGATGTTTTAAGGTCAATTGCTTCTTGTGTGAAGTTGTGAAACCTTAAGTGGGCAGCTTTGAGATTGACATTTGCTTTCATTAAATTGGTAATAATCAAGCTATTCTTTACTTGGTTAAAGTGTTGAGCTTACTCCTTTGTTGATGATTTGAAAAGTTGTGTGTGCTATTGTGAGTTGAGTTGGTGGATGCTTTTGTTCAAACAATATTGGAGAGAAAAGGAGTTCTACTTGTTTCCTTTTCTGATGTTGATTGTGAAATGCTTCAAGGTTGTGTTTTGAGCTGAATGGTGTTGATTGAACCTTGTTTGATGAGCATTGTTGTTGAAGCCCTAATTGATGGTGAAAAGAACATGAGTATCATTGTTATGTGATTCTTTGCATAGTTGGCAATTGTTGGAGTTTCATGTTCTTGAAAGAAAGCATTCTATCCTATCCATTTCAGATATTGAGTTGAGTTTTCAGATTTGAGATTGAGTTTGAGTTGAGTTGATTTGAGTTGAGTTTTGAGATTGGGAGTTGAGTATAGAACATATTGAGTCTCTAACAATTCTCTTTATGCTTCTATGAGTTTGACAAATCACATTGGGTCTCTAACAATTCACCTTGTGATTTCCTACTAAGAAAGTTTTTCTTGGTGAGCTTGCTGAGGTTTTGGACAGGTTTCGATGGGGACTTGTGAGCAGGTTTTGGATAGGTTCTGGTGGGGAATTGTGAGAGGTTTTGGATAGGTTTCGGTGGGGACTTGTGAGCAGGTTTTGGACAGGTTTCGGTGGGGACTTGTGAGGGTTTTGGATAGGTTTGGGGACTTGTGAGTGGATGTGTTTGGGAGTGGGGACTTGTGAGCAGATTTGGATAGGTCCTAGCAGAGGACTTGTGAGCTGAGTTTTGATAGTTCTATCAGAGAACTTGAGGATAGAGGAGCACTGGTTCTTTGAGAAGAACTTGAGGATAGATTTGGCAAGTCTTTGAGAAGGCTTGTGTGCAGAGGATTGATTTGTTCAAGTGTTGGACAGATCTGACAGATAGAGGAAGACTTGTACTAGACCGACTGACTGTGTTTGGTACAGGTTGTTGAGCTGCTGTGGACGTGATCATAGAAGGTAGAGGTCTCTTAGGCTAAGCATTGAGGATAGGAGGTCTTCGATGGAAAGGAGTTCCACGTGCTGGCAAGAGGTAGAGGCAGTTGATCTTCTGAGGGATCATTTCCAGAGCAGAGGGGAAGGTATCTCCTTTGAGCAGAGGCTCATAAATTTAGATTGAGGGGAAGGTATCTCCTTTGAGCAGAGGCTCATAAATTTAGATTGAGGGGAAGGTATCTCCTTTGAGCAGAGGCTCATAAATTTTGATTGGGGGAAGGTATCTCCTTTGGGCCGAGGCTCATAAACATTGTAATTGGGAAGGATTCCCAAAGAACTTTGAGATAACTTTTAGAGAAAAGTTTTGTGGACGTAGCCCAACCATTCTGGGTGAACCACGTTAAAATTGGTGTCACTTTGTGGATGATATTATGCATTGCTTTGATATTGCTTTGGGTATATTGCTTTACTATTTTGAAGTATAAAGGAAAAAGTAAAAAGAGGTCTTATACTGTTCACCCCCCCTCTCAGTATAAGCTTGTGTTCTTCGATCTATTCCCCAAGAGTTTATTTTTTATTAATAATAAATGTAGCACCCTAAAATTGGCGCAGTAAACCTTAGCAATAATTAAAATTACCTTAGTAATAATTCAAATTCAAATTTTCAACCCCGAACCGCCTTTTAACCGCTTTCCTCATTTTTCATGCCATTTTTAGGATTTGTTGTGACCGTTGGACGATATCGTCGCCGATCAGACGATATCGCCTCAGATCGGACGATTTCGTCTGGACTAGAACGTCCAGACGATTTCGTCCCAAAACTAATTTTTCATAATTAGCTTCTGTTTCAACGACGTCTCTAACCTGGGCAAAAGCGTGTCTGCGCGGTTAGAGACTTCCCCCATTGGAGATCTCCCAAATTGGGATGATCTCCAACCTCCCAACCTCCTTCCTATGCCTATTTAATCTTAGGCCCTCCCCTTGACATTCCCCTGGCTGAATTTTTTTGTACTTCGAGTTTTACATGCATTAGAATGTCTTAGACTACCATTTGCCTTCGTATTTTTCCAAGTTTGTTTGCAGGAACTTTGTTATTCTTCAGCCGAAGCAAGCTCAGATCATCGCAGACGATCCTGTACAATCTCGGACGATCTCGCACCAATTCGAGATGATTTCGACTACAGTCAACATTGGGGGCAATCAGTGCCCTGAGTTTGCATTCTTTCTCCACTATCTATTGTTTTGCTTTGCATTAGTTAGACTTATTACTATTTTGCATCTTGGAGTTCACCCATATAGTTTAATGCATGATAAAATTATAATTTGTCATTAAATCATTGTAATGCATTCATGTTTTTTTTATAATTATCATGTTTGATATTATTATTATCATTTTACATCATTTTCCTCTGTTAGAATTGTTGCATTTTCTGTATTTTGTATCTATTTCTCTGATTGCAGGTCTCTGACGAATTCGTCAGATCTCAGATGATCTTGTCTGATCGCAGATGATCCTGTCATATCAGAGGTGATCTTGACTGCTTCAAAAATCAGAACCTCCATCAGACATCCGGATCAGGTATGACTTTTTAATCTAGCTTATTCTCTGTGTTTTCTGTTCAAATCTATTTTTGTATTCATTTAAATCTGCATTTCATATAGAACAGTTTAGATTCATTTGGCCAAACCTAGGATTTGAATGATTAAAGATAAAATTGAACACATCAAACACATTCCCAACCTAGGCGTGGAAACTGCCATTCAAAAGTTTCCTGGTGAACCCACCATCCATCGAAAAATCACCTTAATACCCCTCCCCGAGAGGCGGGACCTTCCAAAGGCCTCTCAGTCCGAGGTATTGTCCCATCCTTCCCGCATCCCCCTTTCGGGCGCGGATCCTTTAGCCTGAAGGTAAGGGTGCGGAAAATTTGGAACGATACATTTTGGTGAACCCGACGTGAAACTAAAACCTTTTGAAAACAAAAAAAACAAAAAAAATAGATGCATTTAAAATCATTAGAAAACTACTAAGTTGCATATCATGTTTAGATGGTAGCTCCTAAGAAAAGACTAGCAGTTACTATAAATGTTGAAAATCAATTAATAGCCATAGAAATTAATTCTTTGTCTAGAACATCTCAAACATATAGAGTCCCACCTTTGTGGGACGAACTTAATAGGAGACTAGGTATCATTTCATCTAGGTCAACAGAACTTAAACAAATCAAGAGGCTTGTCCTAGATAGAATCCTGGATCCTCATCAACTCATTTTTTATCATGAACTTCAGAGAGCTTGCCATAGGTGGTTAGCTTATAGGAGAGCTCTTGTGTCTTCTGAATTGTTCACCTTCGAGGAATACCTCGAGAATGCAACCATTATACACCAATTCCTAGGTCGTGTAGAAGATCAAGAGGTCGTTCTTACGGATAGGGAAATATGGAGGAGAGTTCCTAGAGCTGTGTTATATCGAGAGTATTGCCACGAGCTTTACTTCTACAAAACAGAATCTGAAACAGATAATATCACTATAGCACTTTTTGTCAAATTCTTGAAAGAAAATTTTCAATTTGAAGAAGAACATTTCATGACTCCTGAAGAACTTGAGCCCATTAATGATATTTATAAATTGTTTATAGAAAACTAGATCATTGCTTTCATTATTATTATTTCTTGCATTTTGTGTGTTGTTTGTTATCTTTATAATATTGTTATAAAAAAAAGAAAAACCAAAAAACATAACAAAACAAAAACATTTTATTTTAAATATTATAGTAGGTATATAATTAAAATATATACCTCTTAAGCTTGTTGCATATATATATATATATATATATATATAATATATATATATATATATATATTTGCTGAAATCTAAGTTTAAGCACAATGACTAGACTTAGGAATGGTAAACAAACTGAAGAAGAAGAAGAAGATTGGTTAGGAAAGAAAAACAAAAAATTAAATGCCCTTCTTGAGGATCCAATTCCAGAAGAAGAAACTCTAGAACAGCCGAAGATGACCTGGTTGAAGAAAATGAACAACAAGAAAATGTTAGAGAGGAAGGATCCTCATCCCCTAGAATGGCTCCAGATGGAACTGTTACTTTTGATAACATAGATCATTTTTGGAAATTCTTCAATAATAATATTGGTGCTCTTAATATGGCAGTTCGTATTGATAGGGGACAAATTAGTGACACTCAAGCAACCATGGAAGATATGTTTAACATACACACTAATCCCTTGTCTTTCGTTGATCAAGAAAGTGATAAAGCTGGACCATCCAATATGGATATGGCCACTATAATTCAGAACATGCAAAAACAACAGGTTACCCAACCTCCTAAGGAACCTGTTATTGAGCCTAAAATCATTCCCACACAAAAGAGACCTTCATTCACTGCTTTATTTTGCCAAACTATTGATCAATATGCTTCAAATCGACAAAAACCTAAAAAGAAGCCAAACACCAATTTTCAACAATCTGGGATACAACATAATACAACTTCAAAACTTCTTCATAACACCCTTCCTACCAACAATTTACACAATAGCAATATAGCATCTAATCTTCATGTCCCTCCATCATATGCTCACCAATCCCATATTAATGCTCCACCGAATCAATATGGTGGGCAAACCAGTAATCTGGAAGCCATGGTGAAACAGTTAGCTTCCCGCATGGACCAGATGGATCCCTACCGTCCCTCGTACAATTATCGAGAGATGTGTAGTCAACCTCTAGATCCTATAGTTGTAGCACAACCATACCCTAAACACTTTCCCATGCCCGTCCTGCCTATATATAAAGGAACTGAAGATCCCATAGAGCATCTTCGCATGTTTAGGATAGCATGTCATGATATATCACATGATGACTTGTTATTACTAAAAATGTTCCCAAAAAGTTTAGGAGGAATGGCATTAGAGTGGTACTATCAATTGCCCACTCATTCTTTGAGAAATTTTGAAGAGACCGCTGAATCTTTTGTGCATCAATTTAGTGCCTATATCGAAAGGCATGTAACCATTAAAGATTTGTACAACTTAAAACAAGACAAAGATGAATGTTTTGCTGATTTCTTAGCTAGATGGAGGCAGTTGATAGGAAAACTGCACTTTGTGCTACCTTATAGGGAAATGTTGGACATTTTTATTAATAATTTGCAAGAACAAATATCTTATGAGTTATCAATCTGCTACCTTAACTACCTTCGATCAGGCTATAGACTTAGCTCGAAGAGTAGAAGATGCTCTCATTAGGAGAGGCCAGCTTAGGAAGAAAGATGATGAGAAAACATCCAAAAATCAATATAAAAACAAACAAGTTGTAGGTGACGGAGTCACTGACAGCAGAAATGTTGCTAATATCAATACAACGAAGACAACAGAAAAATTTATATTGAAACCTCCTGATAAACCTCCTCGAGAGTTTACTAGATTGAATCAACCATTATCAACTATTCTACCCCAATTACTCGAAAGAGGTTTGATTCAATTACCTAATATCCGGGAACCCGATCCAACCATACCCGGATACAGAGCCGATTTACACTGTGATTTCCATAGAGGGCCTGGACACTCTACCAACTCTTGTAAAAGGTTAAAACATAAAATACAAGATCTGATTGATAATAATGAGATGGAGGTGCAAGCCTTCCAACCTAAACAAAATGCTCCTAATAATGCTCAAAAGAACATTCCCCAAAATCAAAATCAAAATGCTAATCAATCATTAGATATATTTCAACATCCTTTACCAAAACATGGTAAAGAGGTGGCCAATCAAATTGAGCATCATAATGTCCCTCCTCCTACCCGATATGTAGGAACTATTAGCGGACATTTACCTAATCATGATTTACAAAAATTTGACACAACTTTATCCATGGTCACGACCAGGCCCCTACATAATATTCAAACACCGGATCTCAGTGATGTAGAATCGGATACTGAAAGTGAAATAGACATCACTTCAAATCAATCGAATAGTTCTGAAGATGAATCAGATCCTATTCAACCTATCACAGATTCTATGGTTCCAGAAGAACCATTTCCTAGAAGAGTTACTACTCGACCCTCTTCTAATCAGTTCCTTTCTAATGAACAAGCTATAAATGCTAGACCAAGACCTATTCATCATCCTCAATATAACATTGTAGGTACCATCGGAGTCGTTACCAGACAACAAGCTCAAAATTTTCAACAAGAACCAAATCAGAATGATGGATCAACCCCATTTGTTTTGAAAAATCCCAATAAAGGGAATCATGCTCCTAATGTTCAATCTAAACCTCCTTATAATATTAATGAGCAATTATCCAATACTACAGCCAGAATTTCCCTTTTGGACCTATTAAGATCTTCTCCTACCCATAGAGATGAATTGATGCTTACATTAAGCCAAATGATGGTACCACAAAACATTCAACCTGAAGCCATGACCAATACTATCATCACTAGAGAAGTTGATTGTATTGACTTTCGAGATAAAGATATCCCACAACATAGTTTACATAAGGATAACCCCTTATATATTACTGCCCTAATAGGAGATGTAGCAGTCAAAAGGGTCTTGATTGATAATGGTTCATCTCTAAATATTTGCACTTTTGACTTCTACCAAAGATTTGGGTTTAGAAGTGATGAAATGAAGAAAACTGACATGATCATAAAAGCTTTCAATGACGAAACACAAGAAACATGTGGAGTTATCACCATCCCATTGCAAGTTGGTCCGAGAACCTTAGATACGACCGTGTTTATTGTACATTGCCCCGCATCATACAATATACTCTTGGGTCATCCTTGGATCAATGCAATGCGGGCTGTCCCATCAACTTTACACCAATGTGTTAAATTCAAATTTAAAAATCAGTTGGTCACTATCCATGGTGATCCTAGACCCTTTGATATGTGTGCTTTGGCAGAACCTGTTGGAGTTCAATTTTGCCCTGCTCTGTCATCCACACATCCTAATTCTTATTTTTCATCTAAAAAATCTTCTAAACAAACCACACTAGAACCTCAAAAAGATCTTAAATCCACAACCAATCCTTCATGTTCCATCCCTATAATTTCAAAACCTATAGACCCATCTATTAACACCTCCACATTATCTACATCTATCATACCTTCCACATCTAAAGATATAGGGAATGATCCTTCTACATCTTATGCTCTTTCTGATGAACTCTTACCTGATTTATCTAACATTCTTATATCAGAAAAAACAAATGCTTCTATGCAAAATTCCATTATCTTAAGTAATTTGCCGCCATCTCCTCATACTTTGGGCCTCCCACAACCTATGGGAAGTACTTACCAAGTCGGGAGTTGTGCCTTCATTTATAAGGGATATGACTGGGAAGAATACCTAGGAATATCAAAACTCATCATGAGGGATATGCTCGATGTTATTTTACTAATGAGTATATTAAAGCTAAACCTATAATGCTTAAAATGGGATATAAAGGGAAAGGCTTGGGACCTTTCCAAGATGGTATGAAAGAACCCTTTGAGGTAGAACCATGGCCCGCCCGATGTGGTGTGGGCCTATTTCCTAGTAAGGGTCAACCCTTCCCTTTTGAAGATGATGATCAACTCATATGTTATCAAGATTATTTGGATGGGCGTGATGATTTGCCTCTAAAAAATCAGCCATTTACATGCAATATGCTATCCATAGCTTATCCTGAAATGATTGCTGAATCCGATGATGAGTTGGAAGGAGATATTTTCCATGATGTCTCCGTTGAAGAGATGTTACACAATGGTTTTTATTTTGATGGTTCTATACCTACTATAGCCCAACTTGAGGCCACGACTCCTCAAGATGAATTATCCAAGTTAACCTTAAAAGAATTACAAGAATTGGGCGTTTCACCCGCCCCACCTAATTTTGAAAGAGATCTACACATGGAAGTAGAAAACGTCATTAAAGTTAACATTGGAACCGAGGATAATCCCCACATAATCAATATTGGATCAGAATTAAGTCAAGAAAAACAAGAGCAATACATTGCATTCCTTAAAGAATATGAAGATGTCTTCGCTTGGACATATGAAGATATGCCAGGTTTAGACCCTTCTGTAGTCATGCATCACCTAGTAGTCCATCCGGATGCTAAACCTGTTAAATAAAAACTTAGAAAAATGCATCCCAAAGTGGCCTTGCTAGTCAAAGGGGAGTTAGAAAAACTCTTGAATGTTGTTTTTATACAAGCTATTGATTATGCTGAATGGATCTCGAATGTAGTTCCAGTCACCAAGAAAGAAGCTACCAAAGTTAGGGTTTGCACAGACTTTAGAGATATTAACGTTGCATGCCCTAAAGATGATTTTCCTCTTCCAAACATGGATCAAATCATTGATTTTACTGCTGGGAGTGGAATGATGTCCCTAATGGATGGATTTTCTGGTTATAATCAGATCAGGATAGCTCCTGAAGATCAGGCTAAAATAACCTTTATTACCCCTTGGGGTACCTTTTGTTGGAAAGTGATGCCATTTGGCTTAAAGAACGTAGGTGCAACCTATCAACGAGCTATGACTTATATTTTTCATGACATGATGCATGATATCCTACATGATTACGTAGATGATATCATAGCTCGTTCCATCAAAGAAGATGATCATTTAAATGATTTAAGGACAGTGTTTGATCGGTTAAGGGAATATCTTATCCGACTAAATCTTGCTAAATGCATATTCGAAGTTAAGTCCGGTAAACTATTAGGGGTTATAGTTTCTTTACGTGGCATCGAAATTGACCCTCTCAAGATTGCGGCTATCACTGATATGCCCGCACCTACCAATATATCTGAGTTACGAAGTTTACAAGGTAAGCTTCAAGCTATCCGTCGCTTCATCGATAAGCTGGCGGACAAAACCGGTCCCTTTCTTAAGCTTCTTAAGAAGGATGTCCCTTTTAATTGGGATGACGAATGTAAGGAAGCTTTTGAACTTCTCAAACAATACCTCCTTAACCCACCTGTGCTTTCACCGCCTAGACCTGATCGCCCATTTATCCTATATATTTCAGCTTCAGATTTTGCTTTAGGAGCTATGTTAGCTCAACTTGATGATGAGAAAAGAGAACGTGCTAATTATTATATTAGCCAAACTTTAATTAGTTATGAAACCCGCTACACAACATTAGAAAAACTATGTCTAGCAATCATATTTTCTACGCAAAAATTATGCCATTATATGCTCAGTCAGAAAACTTATGTCATTGCTAAATATGATCCCTTGCGGTATCTCATGAGTCGACCTTATTTATCGGGTCGCACAACAAAGTGGGTTCTTGCTTTGAGCGAGTTTGAACTCACGTTTATAGGACAGAAGTCTCTTAAGGGTCAAATCATAGCAGATCAATTAGTTGCTGCACCCTTAGAGTCTACCCATCCCCTCATCATTGAGTTTCCTGATGAATGCCTTCAATTAGAGGCCGACCATGTTGAACAATGGTCCTTATACTTTGATGGAGCCCGATGCATGAGTGGGGCTGGTGCAGGTATTATTTTAATATCTCCACAAAAACACATTATACCTTTGTCCTTTAAATTAACATTTGCTTGCACCAATAATACTGTTGAATATGAAGCTCTAATCCTTGGATTACGAGCTGCCTTGGCGCTAAAAATTAAACATCTGCTAGTTTTTGGTGATTCTCAACTTGTTATAAACCAAATTAATGAAGTTTATCAGACTAGAGATGATAAATTGCACCCATATAAAGCATATGTTTTACAATTAATATCTCTATTTGATCAAGTTACCTTGGAAGCTATTCCTCGAACTAGCAACCATGCGGCTGACGCTATGGCCGTAGCTGCATCTCTTCTGCCCTTGGAGTTAGATGACGAATATGCCACCATCATTATTCATCGACTCCAGGAACCCACTTCAAATAAGTCATGCTTAGAACCTTTGGATGTGTTTCTAATCAATGAAACTACTCCTGAACCTTGGTATACGGATATATTTGATTTTCTTCACAATGGGACTTTCCCTGTCAGTTCTAATAGAAACCAGCGTCGGTTATTACGTAGACGAGCAAGTCGATTTGTAATAATTGGCAATACTTTATATAGGAGATCTTTTGAAGGTATCCTATTGAGATGTTTGAATTTAGAAGAATCCAGATCAGCTTTGAGTGAAGCCCACGATGGATCTTGTGGAGGACACTTCAGTGGTAGTGTCATTGCTAAAAAGCTCCTTAGGATAGGATACTTTTGGCCTACCATGGAGAATGATGCACATGATTATGTGCGCCATTGCGACAAGTGCCAGAAACATGCTGACCTTGTCCATGCCCCCGCACAAGAACTGCAGGCTATTTCATCTCCTTGGCCCTTTTCAAAATGGGGCTTAGACATTATTGGCAAAATTAATCCTGTGTCATCTGATGGACACAAATTCATCATAACCGCCATTGAGTATTTCACGAAGTGGGTTGAAGCTATGCCTTTAGCTTCCTGCACTGGAACACAAGTCTCTAAATTTATTTTTAATCAAATCATTTGTAGGTTCGGAATTCTTGCAAATCTCATCTCAGACAATGGAACTTGTTTCAAAAATAAAGATGTTAAGAAATTATGTCAAAAATATAAGATTCAACATCGCTGGTCCACTCCCTATTATCCTCAGGGTAATGGCCAAGCAGAAGCTTCTAACAAAACCTTAATCAAAATTCTCAAAAAATTGGTCAATAAATCTGGTCGTGACTGGCACATTCAATTATATCCAGCTTTGTGGGCATATCGCACTAGCGTTCGTACTCCCATAGGTACTTCACCTTTTGTTTTGGTTTATGGCGCTGAAGCCATTTTTCCCTTTGAATTAGAAGTTCCTTCTTTGGCTCTACTACTTCAAGATACCGAAGTAGGAGATGAATATCGAGCTGGCAGACTCAGTCAACTGGAACTCCTAGATGAAAAGCGCATCAATGCTTTGGAGCATCTTCGTGCCTACCAAAACAAGCTTAAAAGATCATATGCTAAGAAAGTTCGTCATCGATCCTTTGAGGTCGGCGACCTTGTTTTAAAAGAAAATAAAAAAAATACTAATGCAACTAAAGACCTTAAAGGTAAATTTGAGCCCAACTGGCTTGGACCATATATTATCACTACTAAATTTGAATCGGGAGCATACAAATTATCTACCTTAGATGGTAAAGAACTTAAAGAACCCATGAATATTTTGCATCTTAAACGTTACTATGCATAAAAATTGGTCATTTCATCATTGTATATATTTGTTTAAAATATTTCAAAAAACCACTATCTTGTATTTCTTTCAATTTATAAACTTAAAAATAAAAACACCAAAAACATTCAAAATCATCAAAATCTTCAAAAACATCTTTTATTTTTGTACTTCTCAAATTGTGACATATTGCAGTTATATTTTCAGTTATTTTGGATAAATTAGCATTTATTTGGAATCCCGCACTTTCACATTCACATGAATAAATATCTTGATTTATTTGGTATGATTACTAATCTCTCTTATATCAAAGTCCACAAAATTCAATTAAATAAAGTTTTGAGCATAGAGAATTGATCTTGTTATTTACTTAAACCAAGCATATCTTTTCACAATAAAATGATTATATTTGTAATGTCCATGCTATGCTACATAGTAGAAGTGGTTTCTTGAGCGAAAAGTTTCCCCTGCTATCCTATCATGCACATGGTCTAGAATCTTTGAGAATTGACAAAAGGACAAGCTCACCCCTACCTGGAATAAAAATCCCTTGCTCTACAACTAATCCGAGCAAGTATCCCTAGAATAGGAAGAAAAGAAAAGTTCAAGAAAAAGAGAAAAAGAAAAAGGTTATTTCAGCATTATCTCAAATATCAAAGCAAAAGATACAAAAAAAAAAAAGAAGAAAAGAAAGCAAAATGAGCAAAAGCAAAAGCAATAAAATCCCTTTCCCTACCCCTTGAAAAGAAAAGAAGGGTTGATGAGCTTGAATCCCTGGAATTCTCAATTATTCGAAAACTGTGAGGTAAGCCCCATAACAGGTGGTTTGTGCCCAACCCGCTTGGCCTTGGGTAACTCCTAGCGTGGTGATATGTCTGTCACATTAGCGACCTTCTTTTGTATAGACCTATGTCCGCTTATGGATTAGCTAGCTCTTGATAACCCGACTTACATAGTAGTCCGGTATGGTTATATGCATCTAAATCATGGTTAATGAACACTTATTTGGTTAATTCAAATCACTTGTATCAAATTATCTTGCTCAAAACTGGTAAATGAACAATACAATCGCACACACATTTGTATTTGAGAGATTTTGTGTATCATTATGATAAATCAAGATCGGAAATGAACTCACATACGCACATGGGATTCCTTATAAATCTAACTTTTGTCTTTAAGATACTTTGAAATATTTTTGCAAATTGTCTGGAATAATTTCATTTTCTTCTCTGAGAACAATTGTTTAGTATAAAGACAACTACATGCATTACCAAAAAAATCAAAATCATTTTCAAAAACATGCAATAAAGTTACATTTATATATAACTTTTGACTTTCGCGACGATGGTATAATTCCAAAACCAAAATTGGAATTTTATGCCTAGCACAAGTCCTCATCTTCATATTTTCTGTTTATTTTCAAAAATTAAAAATCAACCATGCAATAAAACTATTATTTTCTTCTTTGGATTTCGCGATGATGGTATAAGTCTATACCTAAATATTCTATGCCTAGCGCAAACCATTGTTTTAATTTTATTTTCCCATTTATTTCAAATCATAAAAACATATGACTTAAATCATTATGTTACACAATTATGCTTTACAAACAAACGAACACTTATTCTATTTCATGACATTATGTTCAAATTCAATATTGCAACCATGGTATAAATTCTAAGGAATTATTCAAAATTTTATCACACTTAGGAATTTATGCCTAGCAAAAATCATTTTAAAATATTTCATGCATACTATTTTTATGAAAATCTGAAAACAAATCACCTCATCATCATCATTTCCATCATCACAACAAAGTCTTAAGACAGTCTCTTAAGCACTCTTTTACTTTTAACAATATTTCTATACTGGGATTAGCTTGACGACCGAGTGAGCGGTGACTCCATGAAATGGTCTATAATAGCGACAATGTCCTTTGAAATTATTGTTAGAAGTCCCTTTTATTTTTATCAAATCACATCACAAACAACCAATTTGTTTACATCAGATTATTTCATTTAAATTTTAAAAGCATGACATTCAAACCATAATATTTCCAAATGACATAATTACATGAATCATCAAATCAATCACACCAAAACATTAAAGCATCATACAAACACATAAGACAAGTCATATGATCAAAAATATCTCATCTATATATATATCAACAATATATACATCATCTCAAAACTGGATCGGTATGCCACAATCTGTACCTCGGCATACTCAATCCTCTATCAAAAATAATAAACACTATGTATCAATCTATGTAGTGCAGTCTATAGCAGCTAGCCTCGAGAACCCCTCGAGCTCTCAGCCTCATCTCCTCTCCCACCCTGAGGTGGACGAGGTGGCCCCATCGTAGTCCGTGTGGTGCTATGAGTCCTGGACATCGATCGTGATGATGTCCTCGATGACCCCATCATGATAGGCTCTACAATATGAGCTGGTAATGGCACCCTCTGCTCTGTTGGCACCACTTGGTAATATAGAGCCTGATAGAATGTAATCTGGGCAATAGCCCATGCTAAATCTCGAGTGCTCGCTCCTCCGCCCTGAGCTCTAAGTCATGTAGCCTCATCCCGCAATGTCTGCACCCGAGCCTAGAGGTAAGCAACCTTCACCTGAGAGTAGCCATCTCGCTACTCTCTCCTACCTCAACACCCTTGCCCTTATCGGGTGATGGTGGCCTCTCTCTCTATGGAGAAGGGGGTCTCTCCTCCCTCCTCTCCCACTATCATGGCCTCTACTGAGCTTGTGGCCTCCTCTGCTCTCTCCCACCATGACCCTGTGCCACCTCAATGGCCGCCTGGCATCGCCTCCCCATCCGATGCACAACTACATGAATCGGACCCTGAGCCCTCATCATCCGAGGAGGGCGGATGCCTACGTACCAGGCATCATAGCCATCTGCAACCCTAACATCATCACCATCCACTGGCTGGATGGGGGCATCATCCACGTCCTGACTCTAGAATCGCTACATATCTGGAGCCCCGCTAACTATAGTGTTATCTCGGATGGTCCAGGAAAACTCGTAGTCCCTGAGAGATGGGATCCCCTATTGTAGACCGAACTACCTCAAAACTTGGTCATAGCGGTGGAGCTCCACCTCTCCCCTCTCCATCCTCAGCCAGTAGGTTTGCCTAATGTGAGCCAGCTCCTGTCCATCCTCGGCCCACCCTGGATGATCTCTCCAAGGCCTCCAGGTGATCTAGTCGGAGACAAGGTCATCAAGTAGTCTCCGGGACACTGGCAGATCTATCCATCGTTGTGACCCTCTCCGAAGCCACCAGTAGAAAACTCGGGCCTCTCCCCATCAATCCCTATCAGTGGGAGCCCTATCGGCCTCCACATCATGATGTGCTCCTAGCACCAAACCTACAGTAGTGATGTCATGACTAGACATCGACCGCCCTTGTATACGACCCCATGCAGGATCCTATACAATCGACATAGTACAAAGCTCCCCCAAGCAAACCTGTATCCATGGTCTCTCATGTCGTAGACCACATCTATCGTAGCCATGGTAGTCTACATCCACTCTGATGGCATAGCAGTGACCACCTACCACCCCAACCAAAACCTTGTCGGCCTTAGATGCCCCGGGCATCTGGCGTAGCGACTCGATGTTCACTCCGCCCTTCTCCAGGGTGAAGCTCGGATCTCCGCATAGTCGCATCATCACGTGGCCCTGATTGGCCATGGGAGTGATTAGCCATCCTTGTATGGGGATCCTCAAAATCCTCCATACATCCTCCAATGTGGGAGTCATCTCCCCTGTCGGTAATCGAAAACAAGAAGAACCCGGATACCACCTCTCTGCTAGGGCTATCAATAGCCCCATATCTATAGAAACTTGTGGCATATCTACCATGTGCTGCAAGCCGACTTGAGCCAACTGATCTCGCTCTGCCTTGAGATAGAGCGGCCAAGTCATCCCTCAGTCCATCGTATTTCCATTCTCGGCTCTTTAATAATCCTCTCTGCAACATAAACAACAAAACAATAAAAATCATTAATAAAAATAATTAAAAATGCAAGTAAAATAAGTTCACTTTCATACAAATGATGATATCGTCCACTATTGGATGATATCGTCCCAAATTTGAGCAAATTCATCTCCGATTTTGCATGAGGGAATCGTCCCTTATTGGACGAAATCGTCCCCATATCGCCGATTTCGCCCTTGGACGAAATCGACGATATCGAGACGATTTTGACGAAATTGAGACGATTTCGTCCCGATGACGTCGACGGCCCAAAAATGGCCGCGATGCTCAAAAATCATTCAAAATTAATCTAAAAAGCATGAAATTCAAAATTAAAGCATTCTAAATTAAGTTTAGACCCTTACCCGTAGCCCGCGCCGGACCTCTCGTCGATCTGTGCGCTGTCTCGACCATCTTGTCTCTAGAGCTCTAGAAACCAGGAAAATGAACAGTAATAATGAATTAGGGTTTTACCCTATTTTTCTTAATTTTATTCAAAAACACTTAACAAACATTTTAAAATTTTGCTTTTTCGCGTTTTTACCTCAAACGTTCGATTTGGGTAAAAACACGGAGGGGGCACCATAGTAAGCTGTCGTACGATTCGACCTAGAATCGTCGCCTAAAAATGGGAATAATTTTTGCTTTCTCGTAGATCGAGAAGAACTCATCTTTAACGCATTTTCTTCAAAAAATTCGCTAAAGAGGGGGCAAAATGTAGCACCCTAAAATTGGCGTAGTAAACCTTAGCAATAATTAAAATTACCTTAGTAATAATTCAAATTCAAATTTTCAACCTCGAACCGCCTTTTAACCGCTTTCCTCATTTTCCATGCCATTTTTAGGATTTGTTGTGACCGTTGGACGATATCGTCGCCGATCAGACGATATCACCTCAGATCGAACGATTTCATCTGGACTAGAACGTCCAGACGATTTCGTCCCAAAACTAATTTTTCATAATTAGCTTCTGTTTCAACGACGTCTCTAACCTAGGCAAAAGCGTGTCTGCGCGGTTAGAGACTTCCCCCGTTGGAGATCTCCCAAATTGGGATGATCTCCAACCTCCCAACCTCCTTCCTATGCCTATTTAATCTTAGGCCCTCCCCTTGACATTCCCCTGGCTGAATTTTTCTGTACTTCGAGTTTTACATGCATTAGAATGTCTTAGACTACCATTTGCCTTCGTATTTTTCCAAGTTTGTTTGCAGGAACTTTGTTATTCTTCAATCGGAGCAAGCTCAGATCGTCGTAGATGATCTTGTACAATCTCGGATGATCTCGCACCAATTCGAGATGATTTCGACTGCAGTCAACATTGGGGGCAATCAGTGCCCTGAGTTTGCATTCTTTCTCCATTATCTATTATTTTGCTTTGCATTAGTTAGACTTATTACTATTTTGCATCTTGGAGTTCACCCATATAGCTTAAATGCATAATAAAATCATAATTTGTCATTAAATCATTGTAATGCACTCATATTTTATTTATAATTATCAGTTTAATATTATTATTGTCATTTTACATCATTTCCCTCTGTTAGAATAGTTGCATTTTCTGTATTTTGTATCTATTTCTCTGATTGCAGGTCTCTGACGAATTCGTCAGATCTCAGATGATCTTGTCTGATCGCAGATGATCCTGTCATATCAGAGGCGATCTTGACTGCTTCAAAAATCAGAACCTCCATCAGACATCCGGATCAGGTATGACTTTTTAATCTAGCTTATTCTCTGTGTTTTCTGTTCAAATCTATTTTCTGTATTCATTTAAATCTGCATTTCATATAGAATAGTTTAGATTCATTTGGCCAAACCTAGGATTTGAATGATTAAAGATAAAATTGAACACATCAAACACATTCCCAACCTAGGCATGGAAACTGCCATTCAAAAGTTTCCTGGTGAACCCACCATCCATCGAAAAATCACCTTAATACACCTCCCCTGAGAGGCGGGACCTTCCAAAGGCCTCTCAGTCCGAGGTATTGTCCCATCCTTCCCGCATCCCCCTTCTGGGCATGGATCCTTTAGCCTGAAGGTAAGGGTGCGAAAAATTTGGAACGATACAATAAACTTAACTTAAAACCTTTTCAAAGGTTTGAGTTAATTTATTTATTAATAATCAAAATGGACTTTTAAGGTTTTTTCAAGGAGCAAAAACCTTTTCATTAAGCCAAGATGGTTTTAATAAAAACCTTAATGAGTCCAAATGGTTTTAATAAAAACCTTTAACCTTGTCACCATGGTTTTAGATGACTAAAAACCCTTAATAAATCGTAAACTTTACAAGTTCTTTGACTCAATGACAACTCACAACCATGAAGCTAGGCACTGTTGGTCACGAATCTGCCACAGGAAAGGATTTTATACTAAATGCACCCTAGACCCGGCCAACATTGAAAGGCTGGGAGAAAGAAATGTCTCCCAGACCAATCTCCAGAGAGGGTTGGTTCCCTTACTAAATCTAAGCTTGATGAAGACTAAAGTTGCAGGAAAGGAATTATAAATGTGCAGAAAGAAATGGGAAATATAGCCGTAGGCCGAATTTATCAGATCGGGAAAGAATAACAATAGATAACTTTAAGTACAGTAACAACATATAACATAAGATATCAACGTAATTCACTTACAACCTTGCACAGAAAATCCCTCCAAGATCACATTCCAGAACTCACTTCCTCACTAGCAATATTTAAACTCAAATGCAGAATTCAAATGAAGCAGCAGATAAGAAATATGAGCGTATATTAGGAATGTATATGACAGAAGAATAAACTACACAGAGAGTTGCTTGCAAAACCAGAGGCCAAATATCTTTCATTCATGCAAAGAACTTCAAAGCTTTCAGCAAAAGTCTCTCTCTCGATCCCTCTTTCTGAGATCTACATTGGTTTATATAGAAGTCTTGCTTCTTTACAATCATTAAAAACTTGCGACGGACTTCCTCGAGATCTACAAAGTGTGCAACAAAAACAAGGAAATGATCCCCTTAATCCCGCCTCGGAGAAACCAGAAATTGAATGCAATAAGGAGTCGGTCGTCTTCATTAAATGGTCATTCTTGAAACATGCTTGGACCATTAGAAAAATCATGAACAACAGCTTCGAATAATGGAGCATCTTTAATTCTGGTGGCTTGAACACGTTCTTCTACCTTGTTGGCATTGGAAAGCAGCAAAACATTTAATTTTGGAGTGCTTTTAATCCTTGGAAATCGCAAAACTTCATCGGGCCGTTTGAACTGCTTTCTGGCATGAAACTGTAATAGGTCATGAAAACGCGACATGTCATGAAATCATGACGTATCTCTGCTCCATACACTTTTCTTACTTTGGGACCGCGAAAATCAACCATGTCATGAAATCGCTACAGGTTCGGCTCCTTTGTCTCCTTCGCTACCTTAGCTCGTGAAAATGTGACGCGTCACGAAATCACGACGTTCCGTACTATTATGCTCTTTCTCCGCTCTGTTTCCATGAAAATGTGACAAGGCACGATTTCGCTACATTCTTCATCTTTTGTTCTCTTCATTGCTTCGAATCATGAAAACATGACACTGCATGATTTCGCTACACCTTTCTCTCTTTTGGCTGTCTCACTTATACGTCGTGAAATCATGACAAGTCGCCTTTGCTGGAACGTTCTTCCTAATTTTTCTTCTTTCTCTTTTCATTTTCATCCCCTTTCTTTCTAACCCACGAAAACATGACAAGCTTGCCTCAAGTGCTTCGTTAAATCTCCATCATGTCGCGAAATCGCGACAGGTTCTATCTCCTTGGACTTTACTGCTCTTGACCGTAAAAATTCATCATGTTGCAAAATCGTGACATTTCGTACAATTTGCTGTCTTCTTGCTTCCTCCTCGTGAAAACAAGACAAGTCATGAAATCGCTACAATTTTTTGCACTTGGTTCTTCCGCTCCAATATGTCATGAAATCGTGACGTTTCTATGTTGCTTGACTGCATCTTCACAAGTGTCATGAAATCATGACGCCAACTTCTTTCTTGCCCTCATCTTCAAAAATGTCATGAAATCATGACGTTTTCATGCCTTATGACTTTCTGTCTCCAACTTGCCGTGACCATGCAACACGTCGCGATTTCGCGACATCTTTCGTCTTTTGTGCCTTGTTCAATATTATGTCGCGATATCGCTACAAAGTTGATCCTCATTGCCTTTCGCTTAGTTATGTCATGATTTCGTGACCTTTTCACTGTGCTGCCCCCGTTGACCATTTTGACTGTGATTCTCCAACACGTCGCGATATCGTGACAACCTTGCTGCTTTGCTGCCGTTGACTGCGTTGACCATGATTTTGGAACACGTCACGAAATCATGACATTTTTTGACTTTGCTTCTCTCTCCTCAACAGACCCGCGATAACGCGACATGTCGCGATATCACGACGGTTTTGAAACTGTGCTCTCCATGCTGCTTTTTGTCACGATATCGCGACAGTCTTCGGACTTAGCCTTTTTTGCATCAAAACCTGTATAGGAGTGAGAATTTCAACATCTTATGCATGAATAATCAACAATCAACACAATGTGGCAAAAATGCCAACATTCTTGGCGGCTCATAGGGTATACAGTTCTGCTGTATGCATGAATCCCAGGCCTGAATCCATTGGGCAACAGAGTCATGAAAATTTGAGAACAGAAAGCTGGCTGATGGGGTACATCTCGATGAACTGCTGCAACAACTCTTGTTGAATGACTGAAAACTCAAGGAATCTATATTTGGCTTAGCTGACCAGGTGTTGTAAAAGAATCTCCATGAAAGCACCAGGGGTTGCAAAATGGAAATGAATGAAATAAGATGGAGTGAGGACTATGGAATGGGAATGAATGGTAAATGATGGAATGGTGGAGTGGAGGGAGTGATGCGGTAGATACAGTAACAGAGTGCTTCTGTGCTACCAGCTGCTATGAAAGGGAAATGAAAGTGAATGGAATAATGGAATGGAAGTGGATGAGATGATAAAAGAGGTGTGAACTATGGATAAATGCTAAAACAACAATGAAATTAGAAGAAAAGGAAAAGAAGAAATGGGAATAGCAGGAAGGGAAAAAGAAACAACAACAGTGGCTTGATTACTTGCAGAAGAAAAAGGAGTAGGAGAAGAAGGGAATAAAGAAGGGAAGGGAAGAAATAGTGAGGAAGCCACTAACTACTGGGAAGGAAGAAGAAAAAGAAAGAAATACACGTACCTACGGGCTCGCATGCAAAAAGAGCCGAAGTTGATAAAGGAAAACAATACTTTTTTTTTCTTTTTCTTTTTTTTCTTTTTTTTTTACTATGTACAAGGTAAGACTAGACTCATCTTCATGTAGTATAGGCTTTCAGATGAAAGCCGTTCACTGAAATAGGAAGTGGGCTGCCATCCAAATCTTCTAGATGAAACGAATTTGCTGCACCAGCACTGACAATGCGGAACGGACCCTCCCACAGAGCATCAAACTTCTTGTGCATCCCTGGCTTAGCTTTCTTTTCATTCCATTTCAGGACCAAATCACCCACCTTAAGCGGACGATCAGCAGAATTTTTATGGAACCACTTTGAAATAACCTGTGTGTGCTTAGCAAACTCCTCATAGGCCAAAGAACGTTGCTCTTCCAATTGTAACAACTGAGCCAACCGCATATCCATGGAATCTACATCTGCTTCATCATCCTGAAATCCCTGCAACTATTGCAATACTGGCAATTCTAGATGAACAGGCAACCTTGCCTCTTTTCCATATACCAGGGCATATGGTGAAGTCTTGATGGACTTCTTGATTGAGATCCTATCTGCCCATAAAGCTTGATTCAACAGAAGGTGCCATGATCTCTTGTTATCCCCCAAAGATCTCTTTAAAATCCATAGCAAATTCTTGTTTGTGGACTCTGCCAAGCCATTTCCCTGAGGATAATAGTTAGAGGATGTCTTCAGGAAAACACCATACTTGTTTGCAAATTCAGCTAGCTCAGCTCCAATAAATGGAGTCCCGTTATCTGTAATAATAGCATCAGGAATGCCAAAGCGTGTAATCAGCCCTTCAATGAAAGAAATCACCACTCCTTGATTTGCGACCTTGGTTGGAATAGCTTCAGACCATCTCGTAAAATAATCTGTAGCAGTTAAAATATACTTGTGTCCAGCTGAAGAATTCGGATCAATAATCCCAATAAAGTCCAATCCCCACTGCTGAAAAGGTGCTTCAACCTGAATTGGATGCAAGGGCAATGATGCATTTCTAACCCTTCCTGTATACCTCTGACATTTGTCACATGCTTGGGCAATCCTGAAAGCATCTGTGAACAAAGTTGGCCAATAGTAACCAGCCCGAATAATTTTTAAAGCCATCGGTCTACCTGCATAGTGTCCTCCTGATATGCCAGAATGAAACTCCTCCAGGAGTCTAGCCTTCTCTGATTCCTTGACACACCTTAAAAGAACGCCATCAATGTTCTTAAAAAACAATCCTTCGGGCAGTAACACATACCTAAGAGCTTGCAGACGAAACCTTCTCCGTTGTGAGGCATTCAACTGTGAAGGGCATTTACCAGTTGTAAAATAGGTAATGAGGTCATCTGCCCAATCTTGTTCTTGAACTAAGAGGTTCATCAGATTGTCATCTCCAGCAAGATCATCTGCTTGATACTCAACTATACCAGATGCTGCAGTCTTTGCTAAGTGCTGGCATAAAGCCTTACCCCGCACTAGCTTGGTCGGATGAATCTCAACATCAAATTCTTGAATTTTGGTGACCCAACCAGCGCGTTTATCACCCATCTCTCCCTGAATGATGAAATTCCTTACATCAGGATGTATAACATAGACGACTGTCTTACTCTGAGATATGAAGTGCTTGAATTTTTTAAGAGACTTCATGACAACATACACCTATTTTTCAATGAAATTATATTTTGCCTCATGAGGTAAAATAACCTGACTAAGGAAAGCAATGGGCCTTTCATTCCCATCGTCTCCTTTCTGTGTGAGTACTACGGCATAGCTTTCATCTTCCCCCACTGCATACAGAATGAAATCTTTTGAATAATCTGGATTAATTAATACAGGAGCCTGCACTATTCTGTCCTTAATTTCTTGGAATGCCTCCTTCCTCTGAGTTGTCCATTTAAATTCTGCATCCTTCTTCAACAACTCAGTCATGGGCTTGACAACCTGGGCAAAATCAGAAATGAACTTCTTGATAAAATTAATCTGTCCAAAGAAAGACTGCAACTCCTTTTTATTGGCAGGGAGCGATAGTTTCTTCAATGCTTCGACTCGAGATGGATCTATTGCCAAACCATCTTCTGAAATGACATGCCCCAAGAGTTTACCTTCCTTCACTGCAAAAACCGACTTCTTTGGATTAATGGAAATACCAAACTCTCTACATTTTCCAAAGATTTGCCTCAGATGAGAACAGTGATCTTCCCGTTTATGTGAAAAGACAGTCATATCATCAAGATAAATAACAATAATCTTGTTCAAAAGCTCCTCAAATGCAATGTCCATGGCTCTCTGGAATGTGGCCCCAGCATTTGATAATCCGAAAGGCATTCGCTGATAAGCAAAAGTGCCCCACTTAGTTGTAAATGTTGTCTTGTACTGGTCCTCATCCCTAACCCAAATCTGGTTATATCCAGAGAATCCATCCAACAGTGAAAAACGTTGAGCCCCAGCAACAACATGCAGTATCTGATCAATGCGAGGCAAGGGATAATGATCTTTCAGAGATGCACGGTTCAGATTTCGAAAATCTACACACAGTCGTATGTCTCCATTTTTCTTTCAAACTGGAACCAGATTAGCAACCCAAGTCGAGTGCTTAACCGGGTATATAATCTTGGCTTGCAGCATTTTCACAAGTTCGGCCCTCATGAGAGTCTCAATATTTGGATTCACTGGTCGCTGCTTTTGCCTGAAGGGTCTGACTCCTTCTTCCAACTCAATAGTATGCTGAACAATCTGTTTATCATATCCCTTCAGATCTTCATAACTCCAGGCCACAATATCAGAAAATTCTTGACACAGTTGCCTGATTTCTTGCAGTTCATCAAGAGTAGAATCAGTCCCAATCTTAATGACCTTATTGGGTTCTAATTGCATCTCCATATACTCTTTCTTGTCAATCTCAATCCGATGTTTCTTGGACCGATCATGCTGATCAAACAAACTTTCTAGAGTGATAAGACCCTTCGAAATATGATTATTCCATAACTGAATCAGACCATCAGTCTCTTCGTGCTCCAAAGTTCTTCCTTTGATAGTGGCAGCTTCTTGAATCAAAAAGTTAACAATTTGCTCATCACTCTCGAAGACTTTCCAGAAAGTATCCTTGTCTGGGACACTAGGCCTGTACACCATCCTTATTGTCTTTGGTTTCTTCACTACCTGCTCAATGGGAGAAAAATTTGCTCCAAGAGATGCTAGAAGATCTGCATGCTTATTCAGCTCTCGAGAAATGGCTTGAATATTCAGAGTTGTGAAAGACTCAAACAGGTCCCAAACTTGGTTGCGGTATGCTTTGAGATAATGTTGCTTGGAAATACACCTGTTTGTTACTTGGTTTACAATAAGCTCAGAATCACCAAAAATCTGCAATTGTTCGATTCCCAACTTTCTTGCCTTTTTCAAGCCTAGGCATAATGCTTCGTACTCGACAGCATTGTTAGTACAATTCCAAGTAAGACGGTATGAATATGTTCTTTGTAAACCAGAAGGAGAAATCAAAACAATACCTGCTCCTGCACCATTTTTGCATCTTGCCCCATCGAAATATAACTTCCATAGTTGATCCGTGATAGAGCTCTGATCATCTTGGTTAGGGAATACCTGCATTGCACCATCCTCGAGCTTTGTGATAGAATAACAACCGATTTCGGTTTCCAGCATAGCATTGAAATCAAGCATGGAAAACCCATCTTCCAACTGAAGCTCATCTAAAACCTCATTCATCAAATCAGAACCCTCTAACTCTTCGGTTAGCATGTTGACAGACTGCATGGTTTTTCCTGCTTCATCCAACTTTTCAATATGAAAAGAGGAAGGTTTTTCATTATGAATCCGAAGTCTCTTTCCTTTGAAAGGGATCTCCAAGTGGGAATAATCCAGTGCAAGGTAACCTCCCAACTTTGCAGTAAACTCTCTGGATAAGCACATACTGAAATACGGTTCTAGATCGACTACAACTATCTCTTGAATGACTGTAATCTGAGGCATAGTGTGTAAAACAATCGGGACATCCTTGATTACACCCACCATTTTCATAGGAGTGCCATCTAACTGCAAGACTCCAGGGCTACTTCATGTGTATTCCATACCCATAACTTCGCAAACTGCCTTTGGCATGACAGTTGTAGCGGCTCCAGAGTCGATCATGCAGTTATGCACGATCCAACCCTCTATTTGCAGTGATAGATAAAATGGGGGTGGTCTATTTTTACCAGTGATAAAAGTGGTTAAAGCTTGAGCATAAATTGTCTGGGTAGGACCTTTCTCACTATCCTTCATAGATTTTAAAGATTCTTGCAATAAATCTACCTGCCCAGGCAATTGCAATGCATCGTAAAGACTAACCTTAGCTGGGGTCTTCTTCAGTTCTTCGACAATGTTGTATGCAACCACAACCGATTCCTTCTTTTCAATGGGATGTTCATATCTACTCCGATACTGCTGAGTGGCTTCCACTCTTAGCCTCTTCATCAATGAAGGATACTTCAACTTTTCTCTAGCTTGCTCCTCTGCTTCTGATCTTGCCTGTGCAGTTGCAGCCTTTTCTTGTACTCTGTGTGGAACAGGATCTTTCGATAAAATAGGCGCATCTAGCTTTGAAACTGGCACAGGAGCTTTCACTTGTTTCTTCAAATCAGTTGGCACTTTTAATGGCTCTAACTCAGCAGGATCTACTATAACAGGCTTCTTTCCAGTCCTTGTGAGAACCGAAACTTGCTCTTCAGATGGAACCATTAAGCTATGGCCTGCCTCAGAGATCATATTGACTTGCCCTCCTGAAGAACTAGCAGCCAATGTCTGCACATAATTCAAATGAACCATGCAAGTGTCTTCTCCATGTGGATCATTGCATGTCGAACACCAATATGTTCTTTCAGCAAGGACTGCATCTTCATTTGCCAAAACAGTCAGGTTCTTCTCGGGTGCTTTGCTTGTTGAAGCAGCTTGTTCTCTAGTAATTGGTGGGGGTTGAAATCTCCTAGGCTAGAAATCTCGCTCAGCTTGCTTCCTTTCAATAAGCGTGATCTTATTACCCATTGCTCTTATTGCAGAATTGGCAGATTTTACCTCTTGCAAAAGTGTTGTATAAGGATCAGGGTTTACAGGTGCAGGAGGTGTTGGTAAGGGCAAAGGTGTTGGTGGTGCCGGTAATGCTGGAAATGAAGTGGAAGCAAGGAATGGCAGAATGCTGGGTGCTGGCAGCTAGGGATTTTCTGAAGAAGAGAGTTGAGGAACTGGGATAGGTGCAATTTGAGGTGCACTAGAATTCCATGATGGGACAGGGTACATAGAAGACATAGATTGCAAAAAAGAACTAGGATATAAATGTTGTGGAATATCAGGTAGAATGGGCATTGCTACCTTTGGGGGAAGCCTGCCGATTGCAATCAAGTCCGCCTCCACCTTTTGTGCTTGCTCGAACAGTTTCGAGAAGGTCATCACATTGGACTGCTTGATCGCCAAGCCAATGTCTGTATTGAATGCTCGGAGGTAGTAGAACGTAGCTTGCTCAGGGGTAGGGCGAAGTCCTTCAGGCACTCGCTGCCAGCTTCTGGTGAAACGAACATTGAAATCTGCTATTGCCTCCTACGGGTGCCTCTGGATTGCGTTAAACTGATGCAACAATGAAAATGGGTCAGCCTGTTCATGGAAATTCTTCACTAACAATTCTCCTAGCTGATCCCAGGATGCAATAGTGCCTGGTTGCAGAGATCGATACCAGTACAACAATTTTCCTCTCAAGGATAACACTAATAACTTCACCATTACATCTTCATCTGTTATATCATGAATGGCTGCCAGAGAAGCTACATCATGAATATGTTCGTATGCAGTCTTTCCCGTACCATCATAGGTTGGCAAGGCTTTCAAAGCAGCCTAGGGAACTGGATTTTGAGCCTGCAAATTCAAGGCCCCTGAGCTGTTCCAAGCTGAAAACTGCCTAGGTGGAGGATACTGGGCCATTGGGACTAGTGTATGTAACTGAGAAGATGGAAAACTAGTAACAATACCAGGGATTTGTGTGGATATGGCAGATGATGCAAGTGATGGGGAAACCAACCTAGAATGCTCACCTCTTTTTGTGTTGTCAAGTTCAAAAAACTCAACAAGATCTTCAACTTTTTTGGACTTTGATCTCGTGATCATGAAGTACAACTTTCACTGCATCCACGTTCAGAGATTTTTGGGTACTGCAGAGTCACCAAATGTTCTAACTATACGGCATGAAGGCGAACATTAAACCCTCAATACTATGGGATCTTTCTGAGACAGAAACAATCTGTCCCACCGGGCGTGCCAAAAACTGTTGGTCACGAATCTGCCACAGGAAAGGATTTTATACTAAATGCACCCTAGACCCGGCCAACATTGAAAGGCTAGGAGAAAGAAATGTCTCCCAGACCAATCTCCAGAGAGGGCTGGTTCCCTTACTAAATCTAAGCTTGATGAAGACTAAAGTTGCAGGAAAGGAATTATAAATGTGCAGAAAGAAATGGGAAATATAGCCGTAGGCCGAATTTATCAGATCGGGAAAGAATAACAACAGATAACTTCAAGTACAGTAACAACATATAACATAAGATATCAACGTAATTAACTTACAACCTTGCACAGAAAATCCCTCCAAGATCACATTCCAGAACTCACTTCCTCACTAGCAATATTTAAACTCAAATGCAGAATTCAAATTAAGCAACAAATAAGAAATATGAGCGTATATTAGGAATGTATATAACAGAAGGAAAAATCACACAGACAGTTGCTTGCAAAACCAGAGGCCAAGTATCTTTCATTCATGCAATGAACTTCAAAGCTTTCAGCAAAAGTCTCTCTCTCGATCCCTCTTTCTGAGATCTACATTGGTTTATATAGAAGTCTTGCTTCTTTACAATCATTAAAAACTTGCGACGGACTTCCTCGAGATCTACAAAATGTGCAACAGAAACAAGGAAATGATCCCCTTAATCCAGCCTCGGAGAAACCAAAAATTGAATGCAATAAGGAGTCGGTCGTCTTCATTAAATGGTCGTTCTTGAAACATGCTTGGACCGTTAGAAAAATCATGAACAACAGCTTCGAATAATGGAGCATCTTTAATTTTGGTGGCTTGAACACGTTCTTCTACCTTGTTCGCATTGGAAAGCAGCAAAACATTTAATTCTGGAGTGCTTTTAATCATTGGAAATCGCAAAACTTCATCGGGCCGTTTGAACTGCTTTCTGGCACGAAACTGTAACAGGTCACGAAAACGTGACATGTCACGAAATCGTGACGTATCTCTGCTCCGTACACTTTTCTCACTTTGGGACCGCGAAAATCAACCATGTCACGAAATCGCTACAGGTTCGGCTCCTTTGTCTCCTTCGCTACCTTAGCTCGCGAAAACGTGACGCGTCACGAAATCGCGACGTTCCGTACTATTATGCTCTTTCTCCGCTCTATTTTCGCGAAAATGTGACAAGGCACGATTTCGCTACATTCTTCATCCATGTTGTTCTCTTCGCTGCTTCGAACCGTGAAAACATGACACTGCGCGATTTCGCTACACCTTTCTCTCTTTTGGCTGTGTCTCACTTATACGTCACGAAAACAAGACAAGTCGCGCTTTCGCTACGTTCTTCCATCGACATCTTTGTTTCATCTCTGAGTCACGAAAACCATACAAGTCACGAAATCGCTACACTATCTCCTCTTGCTCAATGCTCTCTTCTATGTCACGAAAATAAGACATGTCGCGATATCGTGACAATTTTCATCCACCCTGTACGGTCCTGCTTCTAACCCGTGAAAACATGACAAGCTTGCCTCAAGTGCTTCGTTAATCTCCATCATGTCGCCAAATCACGACAGGTTATATCTCCTTGGACTTTACTGCTCTTGACCGCAAAAATTCATCATGTCACGAAATCATGACATTCCGTACAATTTGGCTGTCTTCTTGCTTCCTCCTCGCGAAAACACGACAAGGCATGAAATCGCTACAATTTTCTGCACTTGGTCCTTCCGCTCCAATATGTCACGAAATCACGACGATTCTATGTTGCTAGACTGCACCTCCACAAATGTCATGAAATCACGACGCCAACTTCTTTCTTGCCCTCATCTTCAAAAATGTCATGAAATCGCGACGTTTTTCATGCCTTATGACTTTTCTTTCAACTTTGCCGCGACCACGCAACACGTCGCGATTTCGCGACGTCTTTCGCCTTTTGTGCCTTGTTCAATATTATGTCGCGATATCGCTACAAAGTTTATTGTCATCGCCCTTTCGCTTAGTTATGTCACGATTTCGGACCTTTTCTCTGGCCATTGTAAGTCGTGAAAACGTGACATGTCACGATTTCATGACAATTTCACTGTGCTGCCCCCGTTGACCATTTTGACCGCGAAACTCCAACACGTCGCGATATCGCGACAACCTTGCTGCTTTGCTGCCGTTGACTGCGTTGACCACGATTTTGGAACACGTCATGAAATCGTGACATTTTCTGACTTTGCTTCTCTCTCCTCGAAAGACCCGCGATAACGCGACATGTCGCGATATCGCGACGGTTTTGAAACTGTGCTCTCCATGCTGCTTTTTGTCGCGATATCGCGACAGTCTTCGGACTTAGCCTTTTTTGCATCAAAACCTGTAAAGGAGTGAGAATTTCAACATCTTATGCATGAATAATCAAAAATCAACACAACCTGGCAAAAATGCCAATAGCAACATACCCAAAATTGCCAACAGGATGGCAACTTATATGTGGTGGAGGTGAATTGGGTGTGGGATCTGGGAGACAATTGAGCGAAGGTGGCTCAAAATTCATTAATATTTGAGTAGATGTGGATGCTTCATGATGATTGGAGCTAGTAAGTATATCCACATGTTCTCATTCTTGATTTAATTCATGCTCATGTCCCAGATCAGAGTGTTCAACTATGGCAGCTAAATTACCCCCACTTTGGTGTAGGGGGTACACCCGCTCTTGATCTTGTCGATATGTTGAGTGAGATGGGGCAGGTATGACCGAATCCATCAATGGTATCTCTTATTTCATGGATGGAATTTTGGATGGTGTTGCAAGTTACATAGATGGATTTAGATGGCTTTGGTTATCTGTCATCACATTGATAATTCCCACAAACTCGTGAGAAGATGCATTTGCATTTGGACAAGTCATGGTTGCCTCATCAACTTATCCAAGGTGATATTCTTGGTCCTCATACTTAGGGGGTGCATTAGTAATGCTATCAATGGGTGACAACTCGATAGGAGGATGACCCAGATCCTTTATTGACTCAATAATAGGTGTGAATGCAACATTAGGTACTATTCACTCATCGAGTTTTGAATAGGTCAATTGAATTGTGTCTTCAACTGTGGTGGATGAAGATGGTATGATATGATATGATTCATCCATATCAACTATGGGTCCTTCCTTCTTCTTGGTAGGAGTGAGAAATTCTTCTACATATGTATTGATGATAGCTATGGGAGCCTCTGTAGTTGGCTCTTCTGACTCTTCCTCGCTTGAAGAAACAGAGGGTGGTACTGGCAGTAGTGAAGGTAGCTTCACGACTAACCGTGGGGTTGAATCTGGACTCTGGATAAGGTCATTGGGTTTAGTGTCCAAATGCTTGGGTGACACTATAGGCTCTTATGGATGATCCACCTACTTATAATACTTGAAGGGGTCTGGGTCAGTATGAACCACATGGACCTTACCTTCATCAATGTATTTAATGCATTGATGCACTATAGATGGAACACATTCCATGTCTCTTATCCATGGCCTTCCAAGCAGTATGCTATACTATCTTGCATCTTCCAAGATGTAGAACAATGTAGGCACAGTATTTTGTCCAAATTCAACAAGCAAGGTTATCATGCCCACAGTGGAGGATAAAGCACCATTGAATGCTTGTAGGGTGAACTTGGATGGTACAGTATGTGAGGATGGAAGGTTGAGCTATTTTAGTGAAGTTGTGATAATAATTTCATGGTCATTTTGGCTAATGGTGAATGTAAACTTCACACAGGCCTACTCTAGGTTGCTAGAACTTGTTGTATGGGAGTTTTGGGTGGTGAAGACCATGCTATAGAGGGAGTGTAGACCTTAAGCCCCTTGGAAGGTTGATTATATATGTTTTAGCACTGGAATCGGTGTTGGCTAACTGAATAATCCACTTGATCATGTGGATAACCCATTGATATTCTCCTGGTAGAGGTACTTTGATGGTTGGGTCCTATGAGTGAGGAGTTGACCTCACGACGACTTTCAAGGTATTGTGTTGGAATGATGAGGTCCTCAGGAGAATAACATAGGTGACTACTATCAGGGATTTGTACATGATTGAGGAGATCCTCATACCTATAATTATGGTGCTCAGGGCCTCTCCTAAATTTTTTGGCTTTGCTAGCTCGTGATCAAGCTCAGCTATGCATGGTTGTCATAATGTACTAACTAGGCGAACCCTGAAGGAAACCCACACGAAATAAAATTTTGACTTCCAAAAAATACTATAAGTGTTATATATCAAAATGATCAGTGCAATGAGCTGATCATAATGGGCTAGAGCTCCAAAATCTGACTTGTAGTTCAAAAATTTGTATTTTTGGAATATTTTGCCAACCGGGGCCCATGGGGGAATGCCCACTTTTAGGAATTTTTGGGAAATTTTGAACTATGAAGATTTAGGACTCAAAATTTCTGTGAGGTGCATAAGGGTCTAACTAAGAAAAAAAATAAATTTGGCAATTTTTGGAGTTGTCTAGACCATTCTATGATTGTTTTAGTGTAGTTTTCCCCTATTTTTGGCTTCGAAAATAGAGTAATCACAAAACCAAAATAATTTTTTTGTTATAGCTCCGATTTGCACGATTCTCGATCCATTGGATGTAGAATCAAAATAACTTTTTTCAATAAATTTATTTGAAAAATTAGGGTTTAGTCCTAGATCAAGGATCTTGTGTTGACTACCCAAACAATAAAGAGACACCCAATGTAGACAATATGATTGTCTCTTTAAAGGATTAGATGTATATGATTATCTCTTTTAAATATTAGAAACACACAATCAAATGTTTAAAGAAGCACATAAATAAACAATGTGATTATCTTCCTTTAAGTTTTAGATGTTAATCCCTAAGCTATTTGGTGTGTTTAGATTTGTTTTTTTGCTCTTGCTTTCTTGTTCTTATTTTGGAATTAGAATAGGGGAACTCAACCAAAGTGGTGACTAGGAACACTAGTGCCAAACATGATTTCTCAAAAGAGTCTAGGGTATATCGCTTAAAACCCAGTAGGGGGTTCGCCTAGCTCTTCCACTCTGAAATAGTGTTTCCAACAGTGGGAGGCAATTTGAACATTAGTGACCTATTCCATATTGAGAGAGTGTCCTATTCTATCTAAGGCATATAGAGGGAAAGCTGGTGGAAGGAGGTGAAATCCAATGTCACCATTCTGAATTGGAGGTCGATGATGAAATCCAACCTTACCAATGTTCTTGTGATACGTGCAAGTGTGTGTGGTTTTTTTTAACTTAAAATAAATCAAAAAAGGAAGCACTTGATGATCCTTTACTATATGCATGCATAAGGTGTGTTTTACTTTTATAAAGTTAGTATAAAAAGAACTCACAAATGTATCTAGAAATGCAAAACCCTAAATGTTAGCCTACCCATTGGGTAGGCTACAAGCAAGCAAACCATAGAGATGCATTCCTACTTTGATTTTATTTGATTTTTTTCTTTTTTTTGTTATTTTGCATTATGAGAAAATTAAATCTAACTTTTAACCTTTCTAATCAAACAAAATTATGTGATAAAAACCAAATAAACAACTTCTAAAACTGAAAAATAAAAATAGAGGGTTTAGGTACCTACCTCATCACTTCTGAAACTTGTCATTTCTAGAATTTTGATCAGAAAGATCTTTTGTTTCTATTTGCTTCAGGGTGGGATGAATAGCAGGTCTGCATTCATTCCATGGTGGGGAAAATTTGCATTCATCCCAGGATGGCATGAATAGCAAGTCAGAGTTCGTTTCCGTCCAGAACAACTAGCACCTACAACATAAAAAGATGAAAAATGAGCTCCAAACTTCACCTAAAGCAAAAGGTACTAGGTCCCACCATGATCGCCAATGAAGTAGGGAAAAAAAATGCACCAAATGATGATAAAAAAATGTGTGTATCTATGTCCTATTGTGTATGAGCATCAAACGGAAGCATGCAAGTAAGATGGAAAGATAACGAATAACAAGAAATGATGAAAACTGAATCAACTTCTTATTAATTAAACTAATCATTTCTAGGTTAAAAAATATCCTCTTCAAGGGCTCAAAATGGATGATACAAATTTTTACAACTCGGGTGCCCAAGGATCGATATCCTTAAAGAAATTCGGGTGCACATCCAATGTCTCTCCTCGTACCCATAATCGATCTGGGCGGGCCAAGGTTTCTGCAACTTGTATATTTTATCTATATATCTTATGCTACTTCCCAATACACTATAATAACCTGCACCTACACACAAGGAAACCAAAAATGTCAAATAGCGAGTGCATGTGATGAAAAACATGTAATCCCCATAGGGGCCAAATGACTAGTAATGAGAAAGTGAATCCAATCAACTCCAAATGATCTAAAATTACATAAGTATGTATAATAAGATGTTTTGGGAATATATCACCAAAATTACACCTAAATTGTATCTGATGGGGCTTTGCAATTCAAATGACCGTTCGCAACCTGTAAAACCCAAAGCAAACAATTTATGCCCATACACATATCCAAAATGCATTAAAATTGTACATGATACATAAAATGCTATTCTAAGAAAACCCATTTGATAATATTTTCAATATCAATGAAATTTTAGGTGTTCTTCCAGATGACCGTCGTAGACCTGCATGAGACCCTCCAAAACACTAAAAATACAATATCTCAGCCAATATAGCTCAGAATGACATGAAATTTTAACTCCAGTATAATAATAGCATGTATAAAATGAAAAATTAAAAATATTCATAAAATCATGCATATATTTCTATTCATCATAGGGTGGGACAAATAGGACTGTCACAAATTGGGGGGTGCCTGGGGGTGGGACACTCACCGTTTTTGCCTAATATTGCCACAAATTCCACTATTAAATGGTCCAAAACACTATGGTGGATATTTTCATAAAATTTTGTAAGGAAATTCACTCATATGGTTCGATTATGTGACAAATTGTGCCTCCTAGTTCACTCGCAAGCCTCCTTCACTAGGTAGATATTTTGAGGGAAAATTTGGCACAAAAGGGGTCAAAAGGCATGCAAGGGCATGCATGGCAAAAGGTGCCACTTGGCCACCAAGGTGGCATGCATTGGAGGGGGAACAGAATATCCCAAATTTTCCTTCTTTATGAATCATGTCATAGGTTTTTTGTGTGCTCTAACTTGCATGCTATACTAGGCAGGGCAAAGGGCAGTTTCTGGGTGCCATTTGTCCAAAATTTAACTTTTCGAGGGGTCAAAATTGCTATTCACCCCACCCTAGGATGAATGTTGATATTCATCCCATGGGGGGCAAACATGATCTTTATTCATCCCAGGGTGGGACGAATAGAAACAGGGTTCCAAAAGATCCCAAAAATGGGCTGAAACCCTTAAAAACTTTGAAAAAGGTGGCTAGAACCACTGTATGACCTCTGAGGGGTGCCCTAGGGGCTATAGGATGTCAATTTAGCCATTGCATATGGATGCCTAATTGGATTGACCATATTTTAGTGTCTAGAATTTTTTGACTTTACAAGTAGGGATTTCTTCTGTATTCTTTGAAAAGTATAACATATAGATTTTGTATGACCATTCTTTTTACAATAATCACAATACAATGTTGAAGAAGAAGAATTTTTATAATTAGAATAGGAATGGGTATTAGATGAATGGGGAGGATTAGAAGAAGGGTAATATGTATGAGAAGAATTTTTTGCCTTTTGTTGATGTTGACTCGATCCCTTGGAAGTGCTTTCCTGTGAAGATCTTTATTTGAAGGAAGCACCAACTTTCTCCTTCGCTAAAAGTACATGCATGAATGTTTCATCAAGAGTAGGGAAAGAAGTGTATTTGACTTTCCTAGGTATTGGATCTTGCAACCCACTAATAAATTTGGTTATTATCACTTGTTCTAAATTAGTGATTCCAAGAAGAACCCTTAGCCTATTAAATTAAAAAATATAATCTGAAATTGACCTATTAAATTCTTACCTCCACCTATGCCACTTGATCATAAGATAACTTTGATAGTTAGGTGGAAAAAATGTGTTTTTCAAAACTTGTACAAGTGCCTTCCAAGTGGTGATAGGATTTTGACTTTGTTGTCTTTATACAATCAACGACTTTGCTAAACCTATGAGTTTGAATTTGGTAAATGCCATTTGTTCATACTCAAAAATTTTGCATAGGTAAACCAAGAATCCATATCTACAATCCAAGTGAACAAGACATTTAGATTCCTTGATCCATCATAAGGCTTAATGTCACACTTTGCCTTATGGGAAAATTTATTGTTATATATCTTGACATTACTAGGATTGGTAGTTTGCATATCTTTAATTTTATCCATCACTATGTCAATTACAGTAGCAATTTGTGTCATTCGATCTACAAGATATGAAGCCATTTGATATCTTGTATATGCCAGTCTAGGAGAGTTATGATGGTTGCAAGAACTATCGAAGCACTATTAGGAATGGTTTGATGAATTTCCTAATGCACAGAGTCTAGATTTACAAAAAAATACCTTTACAATTTACTAAAAGAGGAATTATAATGTTGTTACAAAATTACAATAATTGTGCAATTACAAGATTTTACCCTTCGATTGAAGTGGTAAAATAAAAAACAACACTAAAATGTAAAAAATATACTATTAAATGCAAAAGAAATTTGATTTCTTTTTAGAAAAAAAATGATAAATTTTGCAAGAAATTAATGAATTTTTTTTGCAAAAGTTTGATTTACCAACAAAATTTGGTAGTTCAAAAGTCAAAATCCTCAGAAGTCAACTGGGTGGTCACATGTCAACTTTGCGCAAGTCAACAACACAATCAACCAAGTCACAAAAGTCAACAATCACCAATAAGGTCAACATGCACAAAAATTCTAGCAATAAGGAGCACAAAGTCCACGGTACCACCAACCGGTATAGTTCCACCAACACGAGAGGGCCCACATGCAAGCATGACCTTTATGACCATCCAAGTGATGGTCACTCAACTAGGTGCATGAAAGAACCTATAAACCTTCTTTTTCTTGCTATACGGGCAATGTGGGATTAATCCCATGAACAATTTTAATTTTTCGCCTTCATGAATATTTGCTAGAATTTTTTGATGCCATCTAATGAATACCGAGAAACTTTGAACCTTGTTGAATACCTTCCATTTATCCCATGTTGAGTGGACACCTAGATTCACATCGATGATTCTGCGGACCTCAACCAACGGTCCAAACAACACCACATATTTGTTCTCTATTGGTGTATGTGTTTAGGGTTTGGATCTCGCATGCTATTGATTTATTTTTAAACCTTAGGAAGTGGCTTAATTTTTTTCAAATTCCTCTTTGTTTTATGGTTGCAACTCTTGCGATAAATCCAATTGCTATTATGAAAAATCATGGATAGTGCACATCTAATGAAAGGAATGGTTAGTTTCCTTGACGACAATGGTTATGGCAAATGGTTGGGTCATTATTACTGGATCGAGTGTCATCTAGGGTTTGGCTATTATGACTATGATGACATTATATAAGTAGGTTGTAGGGTCTTCTAGGAGCCACCAAAGGGAGGAACGAAATAATAGAGGTGGTGAGGGGGGTGAAAGGGATGTGATAAAAGGGGAAGAACTAAATGAGGAGTAGGGGAGTCATGCTCTCTATCGATTGGGTATGGAATTATATCAGGCAGGTGGGGTGATCAACAAAAAGGTCGATCAAGAAAGGAGGAGGTAGTAGGGGGAAAAACTTAGCAAGAGGCATTGATTGAGCCCCTCTTGATTCTATGGTCCTCCAAAAACACTCACAAAGCCTCAAAGAACTTGAAAAATACTCCAAATATGTACAATCAACTTTCTTCCCATGCACTCTTCGACAACCCAGGTGTTCTCTCGATAAGGACTTCCAATGGGTCCTTTTGTCCATAGTTGGCTAAAAATTTGAATAATATTGAGTTCAAAACAACAATATTATATCCTCCATCGATCTTGAATCAACAAAATATATTGGATTCTTCTTACCTTCCTTAAGGTAATCAAGTTACCTTTTAATGTTTCACTCAGGAGTATATAATGCAAGGGTAATTTTCACATCCTTTACCACCTCAAGAGCTTTAGCATGGATGCTACGAGTTGGCCCAAATCAAATCCTCGCAACAACTAGCCTAGGAACTGATGCAATGAAGTTGGCACCTTGTCTCCCTTCTTGCTCAAACTTTCCTGTAGCTCTGATTACCAATGATGTAGAACTCAAATGTGAAGCTAGATATCCATTATGCACAACTATATAAATAGTACATGAAAAGGAATCAATGTGGTTACAAAGGTTGTAACAATATGCCATGCAAGGCCAACCACCTGTAACAATCAAGGATGCAAACAAAATAACAATATGCTAGAATATAAATGAAATCCCCAACAACATAACCATGCATCCTAAAAACTAACCAAAGCATATCTAACGTGGGCATACAATGCAAGAAATAGAATATCCAATTTGGGCATACTATGTCTCACGTAATACAATGTAAGAAATATAAAATAATATCATAGGCTTATTATTAATCCTAAGGTACAATAATATCCTCAACAAAATTGGTGAAGATGTTATCCCTTGCACTTTAAGGTTTCAAGAGCAAAATAATATAGAAATGAGGTTGGAGGAAACCCATAATAATTTAGGATTTGTAGGGTAAAATAAGAAGGTAATTGCTACAGAAGAGCATCCTTGCATTTTAGGGTTTCCAAGTCAATATAAATAATATTGTGTTTATGAGGTTATTCCTTGCACTTTAGATCCTTTAGAACAAGACAAACCTAAAGATGATAAGTCTTACTATGAGCAGTGTGAGAAGATTGAAGAGATTGATGAAGAGGAGAGTATTGCTAGGAATAACAAAGAGAGAGGAAGATCCAAGAAGCAAAAAGAAAAAGAAAAAGAAACACAAAGGAATATTGATATGGGAAAACAAAATAAAATCTCACAAGCGTTAACAAGAAGTGGGGCTAAACCTACAAACAAAATAAAAAAATAACAATGAAAATAATATCTTGGAATATTAGGAAAATGAATAAGAATCGTAAAAAAGTATTAATAAATTGTGAGGTTGTTATAGACAAGATAATTTTAGATATAGAATTTGAGCAACAAATATTTTAGCCATTTGCAATGTTGAATTTCATCTTGATAGAATTTAAAATTTTGAAGGTATTGGATATAAAAGGAGTTGATTGTGGAAATTTAGCAGTTTGAGGAAGATGAATAATATCTTTGATAGAAAGGTAAATGAAGAATATATTTGATAAAAAGCCAAAGTTGGATATGCTTTAATTAACTTGTTAGAAATGTAATGAGAGCAACGTAATGTTTTATTTTCATAATCGGAGTGGCCCCAATAGAAGCCACACATGGCTTATTGAAATAAATAATTTATTTTTCTATATTGCAATAGATACTCATGGTGGTTTATGATAATACATTTATGGAATAACATGACAATTATAATATTTTAATAGTAATAGTCGAATGAAATTTGCATCTCATGACTAGGATCAAGTGTGTGCGTGGTGCCAGTCAATCTTGATCCCTTATGTACATTTTATGGTTGGGTTCTAAAAATACTTTGGATTCTAGGCTAGCTCAATATGCCTCCATATAAGGTAGAATTAGGATAAAATATGAAAACGTGATTTAAAAATTGTTTAAACTTAATAATATAGTTTCTTAACCTTTTTATCAGTGTGAATATATATATATATATATATATTCTTATCAAATAGCGTAAAATCAAATGGTTAAAAATATTGGCTTTAAAAAAATCCACGTTCAAATATTGTTGGATAATATATATATGCAAGTCCTAGATACTACAATATAATTTGTGTAAATACCTTGATAACAAAGCCCATTTTAATCCCTTAGAACACCTACCTACCTATATATACATATATATATATATATGCAAGTCCTAAATACAACTATACAAATCGTGTAAATACCTTGATAACAAAGGTCATTCTAATAAGAGAGATTTTAATTTAAATTCTATATATTAATTGAAAATATGTTTACTTAATAAATGTTTTTAGAATTAATAATGACTCTCTAATGAATTTAGAATAGAAGGTTTTTAATTTCCACAAATGCAAATGCATCCTACAAAAGATACATATCTTGTCCCCTCATTCCTCAATCAGTCTCTTCTATTTGCTTGTTTTATATATGAGTTGGTGTGAATTGGTCCTTAGTTGGGCCATGAGCATATTTTATCTCTAGTTGATATTTTCCCATATATAGGCTTTTAGGTGGCGAATGTATGTACATGTAATGGTCTATTTTTTCCAACTTCTTTTCCCATATAGTTGCTTTGAGATTTTCCTTAACAAATGTGTTTATGTGTTGGTTATTTCCAAGTTGATATTCCATTTGTTCATCCACTTGTTGTTTTGCTTCATCCATGTTTACATTATTTTGATCATATCTTCTCATATTATAGCTTTAGACCATCTGTTCAATTGTTTTAAATATCCTAGAAAACAAACCACAATAGCTACCATTATAGGGAAGGTACCTATTTTTGCTAGAAGAATCTTATATAGAACTACCTATTTTTGCTAGAAGAATCTTATATAGAACTGACTCTTTATTTTGAATTTTATTGTAACGAGATATTTTTAAATATTTTGTATTTGCCTCCCTTTTGAATCTTATGTATTGCTTGCCCACACTTCACACCTATACAACATCAAGAGTACCACTAGTAGCCCAATTAAAACATGTTTAGTCTTTCATTCTCATAATTCAACCTCTTTGCTTATATTTTGTAGTGCAAAAAGTGTTCTCCATCCTCCTAATGTTATATGCATTCTACATGTTTTTGAATTGAGTTTAATATTGAAGTTTATCCCAAAACATTTGTGTTATATTATTTCTTCTAAAAACCTCCCTTCAAAATAAAAAATTAACTGATTCTTTTCCTTTTAATTAGAAAAGATCATGAATTTGATTTTATTGGTATTTACTTACATACCTATCTCCTTGCATAAGTGCTTTAAGGCCTTTAAATGCTCTTTCAAATACCGTATTAATCTTGAAATTAAAATGAGATCATTTTCATACAAAAGAAGACTCACCATATATCTTCCCAAATGAACAATATCCTCCACTCATATTTAGTTATTCTTCTAATTTATCAATATATAAACCAAATACAATAGAGGATAATAGACATCCTTGTATAAACCTTATGCCATTTTTATTTTGAAAAACTTGCTTGTATTCTTATTTTAGCTTAGGCCTCCTCATAGTGTCTATGAACTACTATCCTATGTTTTTCTAATATGTCTTAGTCTTCAATTCTACTCTATAGTTTACTTTTAGGTATTATGTCATTAACTTTCTAAAGTCCACATAACAACAATACGACAATAAACTTCTTTTCCATTTCATATATTTCAATAATATATCCCAAAAATATATAATTTATTACCAAATAATTTTGTCCAAAATTACTTATCTTTACTAACTAAATAATCTTCAATTTTTTTAATAAATATTAAATATTATTATTCACATGAAATCCAAAATATAACCTACAATTATACTATTAATTGAGCGGTCACGGTCAATTAAAGGAATTGTTTTTTACCAACGAAATTTTATTATTTATGAATTTTATTTTATTTTTTTTAAAGTAAAGGAACTCGTCAACCGGCCCGGTGACTTTGGAGCCCTTAGTAATCATAAGCTTACTTCAATTATCTAACCCCATTTTTCTTTTTTAAGCCTTTGTGCTTTATTATTATTATTACATAGCTACCTTTTACCTTGTGGGACACATTGGGACATGCGTTTAATTTGTTTTTTTTTCATGCAAGTTGTAAACAACTAATTCACCCGTGAAAGTTAGTTGAGTATGGACAAAGCCAGTACAAAAGATGTTATTTGGTTTGAATAATTAAAGGTACCTTTCAATTGTTTTACGATATTTATATATATACATTAATTATTTTTAGAGGTGTATATGATAACCCTTGGAACTTTCACCTTTGAGTGTAGTGGCCGTCCTATCGAGAAAAATATATATATATATATGAGATTTGAATTAGGTTTTAGTTGATAATATGAAATTTTTACTTTCAATTAATTGTATTAAATTTTATGTAAGTTTTTTATATACATACAAGTAAAAATATATTAATTTAAAACTAAAATTAATGTTTTGTTTGAAAAAAATTATGTTATTTATTTAAGGCAAAGGATAAACATGAAGATTTATTAACATGAGATTACTTTGAGCTATTGGATTATGTTATCTTATGAAAAATAAGGTATTTTCTTTAGGTTATTTTTTAGCATAAAAGGTTAACAAGTTGTTATAAGTGCTTAGGAAATTGGTTATGTAAATATTCACATATTTTTCTGGAAAATGCATAGAAAAATGTCCTTGTAAGACATCCGAACTATATGTTGTTGGTGTTTCATCTCGGTTACCTTAGTTTGAATCATGGGGAGGAAGGTCCTCTATTGCTATGCCCCTAGGAACTGTGGCCTCTAGTTTTGCCACTCTTTGTGCTTCACCTTCAACAAAAAAAGAGCATAAAAATAGACCAAAATTTTATTGACATTAATTAGAGGTAAAAATAAACTATAAGATGGTTAATTTAGAGATTTAACTTTATATTGCACATGTGGAAGGTGTCATTATGAATTAAGACATACCAGTCCTCACCCAATCTATCCTTCCAATGTCCTTCAATGCATTGTTCAATGCATAAACACAACACGGGGTTCAAAAAATATGTCTATATGAATGTTCTATCATTTGCCCCACACGTTGGCAAATAGGGGTTACATATGTAACTACCTATAGTGTACAACAAAAAAACTTAGAATAATTTACACAACAAAAATGGTCTCATTTAAACAACCATATAGATTTTTATTTTCATAAAAAAATGAAAATTGTCAAATTGATTACCTATACAACATTGAAGGGTCCAGCCTCCTCAATAACCTCTTTCAATAGGAGATAATGGAACTCAGCATCCTTTCTTTTCCTCGTGCAATTAGTGGCTCAAATAAAATAGTGACTTACTGAACATGTGATAATGATATTGATGAGTAGATGTTGATAAATGTTAGTCCACCCATCCATTATGATAGAACATCTATTCGTCAATCATGTGTTTCTCATCTGTTCCATAACTAAATTGTATTTGAAATATTGTTTGTCCAAGAGAGAGATATGAAGCTTATTTTCTCCAGGTGCTAGATATGAAGGCCCTACCTTGGCTATTTTTTAATGTTGCCTTGAAATAGGGAGATCATGCAATATGGAAAGGAAGACCATGTGCAAAAAATAATTGTGTTACATCATCTACTTCCTCTCTTGCTTGCACATTAAACATCTTACTTAAAATTCCCTTTTTCTTTGAGGGCAGTGGTGAAATACTAGAGGATTGGGTTGATTTTTGTAGTTGTTTTGAGGAGGCTCCAAAACCACTTCTAGATGATTGGTCATCTTTAGGGAAAGACATTCTTAAAACTTTAAATTTGAAATACTGCACAAGTTTATTGGCTTCAAACATTTGTACTTGGATCATATTTTTGCAATCCCTAACCCTTGATCCTACTTTATCAGTAAGATGAGATTCAACCCTAGTATAGTTGCCCTTAAACACAGATTAACAAAAATTACACAACCATGTTCTTAAGCCCCCAATTTTTTTCCCTTGGTCATAGTTGGTTACAAATTGCAATAAATATTTTTTAATATTGAATGGACCCTTGGCATATTCTTTTAATAATGGTGATGGACAATCAAAACTAGTCCTAGAAGCAGTGTTGTCCCCTTTGGAAGTTTGAGGTTGGATGGTAGAGGCAGAATCCCTAGCAGCATGAATATTTTGGTTTTGATTTTCACATTGGTTTTCCCCCTCCATATGAATGTTAAATGAGTCTGATTCACTGTTGCTCATGTTGAATGTTGAAAGAAAAATATGAAAATTTCAAAAGAGACTTGGATGAGGTAATGAAAATTGGAAAACTTCAAAACAAACTTGGATTTTTGATACCTATTATTGTTGTCCCTATTGTTACTGCCTATTGTTGCTACCTATTGTTGTTGCATGCTCTTGTTGTTGTTGTTGTTACCTCCTATTTCTATCCTTACTTTTCTTCCTCACTACTGAAATCCTAAATGAGTGTGTTTGTTTTAACTTTTAATTTTTAAAATTTTTCTTTTTACTTTATAGTGTTAGTTTCTTTTAGTTTCTAAAGTTTGGGAGGGGATGGAGGTGAGACTTTCATGGGTCCCGCCCCCTACCTTTTAAAAAAAATTATTATGCAAACTTTTTTTATATTTTAACTTTTGCTTGAGATGCCCAATCATGGGGGACAGTTGGGCATCTTTGGGTATGCTCGGGCCATCCCTGGGGACATCCCCTCATAGGGCATGTCCTATGGATTATCATTTGTAGGCATCTGATATGTCAAGGATGACTCCCTATTGTCCCCAAAAAGGGGATGATGAGGAAATATCCTTAATGTCGTCCCTTTGTACGGAGGACGTAGGGGACAAGGGGATGCATCCCTGTGGAACCCTAGTTTTAAAAGGGTTACCCTTTTTATTTTACATCAACTAAGTTGCATTGAGCTATATAGCCTATATGGTGTCATCGATATTTGAACCTTGGTGTGGGTTACATCATATATTTGTCCCAACCATTGAACCAATGCCCTATTGTGTAGTTTACTTAATTTTTAAAATAAGAATATGAAAAACTATTAAACAAAAATAGAAAAGTAATTATCATTAAGTCTTTGTGCTATAATTATCTACTATTTGAAATGCTTTTGTATTAGTAGTCTACGCTAGAAACCCTGTTCTAGGGATTTTTAAATATTGTAGAATATATAGTTATTAACTAAGCACACTTGCCCATGAAACAATATGTAAAGTGAGATGTAGAGAAGGCACAATAACATCTTAACCTTAGATGAACTTCACCTACAAATTCGTGATTCCATGTACTTTGGGTATATCAAAATTTCATATAAGATCACCTAAAATGTAGCCCTAGGTAACAATTGATTATCTATATTTATAGTACATCGGGTGATGAGGCCCCTAGAAAGGAACTCTTGCATACCATGGAGACGACTAACTTGGCTATAGGTACAATGAATCTCCATGGTTAGAACCCTAAAATACTGGATTGGTTGTTATGTATTATTTTCTAATAAGATGAGTATATTACATATCCATAGACCAAACACTCCATGCCTTAACTTACCCAAATTAGACCTTGCAGTAATGTCTAAGTGGGAATAATTATTGAAGACATGAAAGACAATTAGGATGGGATCAAATGATGATACTAATAGAGCTATCACAAAAATCTATTTTCTCTCAATTATCAAAAACTAGAATGATATAAGTTGTAAAGAGGGGTCGCATCAAGATGACTTATGTACTAACAACAAAAATTCCATCTAATATTGAATTGATAAATGACCCATTAGAAAAGAAAAACTCTTTTAGAATCTAGGGCTTTTACTAGGCATTCAATGGATCCTACTACACTTTTGAGAAATTTTGAGGAGTGGGTAAAGAAATATTAGGGTTCTAACTTAATTATCAAGTCTCTCTGATCTAAGCATGTGACCTTTTTGTTGTATGGCTTTATAATAAAAAGATGCCCGAAAATCTATTGTGTATTCTAATCGCATTGTTAGGGGCATAACTTTGTACTTGGGACTTTGTTTTGATCTATTTAAAATGCGTTGGAAATATTAGGAGAAGATCTATAACTTTCAATAGGAAATCCATGCCTATTGGAATACCAATTACATAGGAAAAATGCTCTGGAGTCCCTCAAAATTCCAACATAAAATAATCACTAAAAATAGTGATTTTCTATTTTTTTATTTTATAGCCAAAATGCATATCTAGCTATGTTGACACATTACTAGAAGATAAAACACAAAAGAATAAGTCATATGTATATAATTTTTATGTAATTTACACTTTATAACTTATGGAAGGGAAATCACCACATTTTCATATGGGTGACCTTCTAACTCAAGGAAGTTGAACCACCACATTTCTATATGGGCGACCTATATTCAATAAGGTGGATTTACAATACACATAAAGAGATATGCACCCATGACTATAAAAAGCATGAGTAGTGGATGCAATGTTATAGCCTCGCATCTCTTCTACAATATTGCTTACATTGTACTATATTTTTTTAGCAATAAAATCATTCTGGTATTTTGATTATATATGTTAGGAGTTATTACATCATAGACCATGTGAGAAGTTAAGTGGTATAACCACCCCTCACAAGGTACATGCAAGTGATATAGGAAAAGATAGTCGTAATTTTATTTTAAGGTATATTATGCCTAATTTAGGTATCCTATGTACTTAAATAACCTTCACTACCATAACACAATCATTTGAAGCATTAAGATCTAACATGTGGTATTAGAGCAGGTAGAAGGAAGAAATAATTTTCCTTTTGATTGTCCTTTAGCTTTGAAATAGATAAAGTCAAGTGATCTAGACATATGGACATCTCGAACTTGGATAGATAGGCTCAGGCTCGAAAAAATACCTCAAACTCAAACAGATGGGCTCAAACTTGGATGGACACCTCAGAATCAGGTATATAGGCTCAAACTCAAATGGATACCTAAGGCTCAAAATATCTTGGATGGATAGATGGATAGGCTAACAGAACTCTAGCTATGAAACTTACCAACAGTAGTGAACATCCTACATACCATGTGGCAATAGTTGAACCACCAGGACTCTTTCTCTCCCACAAAATATATGTATAAATATATAGTTTTACTCCAAGAGGAAGAAGAGGTTACAATGGAAAAAACAATAAGTTCATGCACATTGTTTTGGTAGGCATATCTTTTCAAATATTCCTTCTATGTAATTTTATTCAAAATTTAAAAAAAATGGCTATTTAGCCAGCAATATTCTTCCCTATTTCTAATTTTTAACTTTAAAAAATCTATTATCTTTGAACATTTGGATCAAGTGGTATCAGAGTAGTCTATTTTATGGTTTTGTGATCTCAAAGATGAGATCAAGCTATCAAAATCTTGGGTGTCAGATGCACGACCCCTCTAATTATAGACCCAACTATCTCAAACAATTTGAGATGGCAGACAACATCAAGATGGAAGATCCTTTCAAACAATTGGTGGATGAAGTCCTTAAAAGAAAAGAATCAGATGTTAGATCAATTTTTCCAAATCCTTGAGCAGTTACCATCTTCCCACGCTACAACATAACCATTAAATGCCCCAACACCATTTAAAGTTGAGGTGAACTTTGATATCCCTATCTTTGAAGGAAAAATTAGTGCAAAAGTAATGAAGAATTTGATGGATCAACTATTTACATATATCTTTATCAATCGTTTCTTTGATAAAGGGAATGCCACTTTTTCCTTGTTAAAAGCTTCAATATCAGTCCAAAATTGGTGGGAGATATATAACAAGAAACAAGAAGATTCAAAAGATCCTACATGGTATGAATTTGTGAAAGTAGTCAAGAATGATTAATATTATCCATTAGGTGCTTATGAAGACTTGCACATGCAATCCGTTCAATACTACACAAATGCTTTTCATTCACTGTATACAAAACTTGGCATCCAAGACACTGAGATGCATTGAATTCTCAAGTATCGTAGCAGGCTACATTGGTACATAAGGAAGGACATGGACTTCTTTGAATTTAAGTCATTGGGTGAAGCATACAAATTTACTATCAATATCAAGCAAAAGCATAAACATAAAAACATGAAAGGAGATGGTCCAAATGAAAAGAACCAAAATACTAAAGGCCAAACCAAGAAAGTAAAAAATGACACCCAAACCAAACGAACAAAAAAGGTTAGCAACAAAATAAAAACTCGAAGCAAAAGAAAGAGTCACAAGGTAAGAAGATCCAAAAGAACCATATTGGGAAATGATGTGACTACCATAAGAGCAATTGATATTCCAAATAAAAATGTTAGGCAATTCAATTTCTATTTTTTGAGACACAACCCTCTACATCCACTACACCAACGCATCCTTTGCCTAAGAATAAAGATAAATTGATCATGGAAACTGAACCACATGTGACTATTGCTACCTTGACTGCACAAAGCAAAGGAGTTGTCTAAGGAGGATAAATTATTTCACTCACAGTTTTGGGTAACATTTCATTGTTAATAGTGGAAGTCAAAAGAATTTAATTTCTATTAATACAGTGAAGAATCTAAATCTGCCTATGAAGTCGCACCCATAATGATATAACATTGGATGGCTGAATCAAGGGAGAGATATTTGTGTCTGATTCAAAATTTTGGAGACAATGGACACTCTAAAGTTAAAAATCAAAAATAGGAAAGAATATTATTGGTTGAATAGCTAATTTCATTAATTTTGAATAGAATTACAAAGAAGGCAATCTCTAAGAAGATATGTCTACCGAAACAATGTGTGTGAAAATATTGTTTTTCTCATTGCCACTCTTTCTTCCTCTTGGGATAAAACCATATATTTATATACAAATTTTATGGAAGAGGAAGAGTCATGGTGGTTATGGTGGTTCAACTATCACCATGTGGGAGGCGGGATGCGAAATGTAGGATGTCCACTACTATTGGCAAATAATTTATTTTTTGTTTATTTTATGTAAGTCTTCTCCCTACATTTTGATTTCTTGTAACAAAATTATATTTGGAATTGTATTCATGATAATATTTTTGTCTGTCTTTTGTCTGGGGTGGTTGCCTAAACCCATCACATTCCAAGAAATTAAAATCATTGAGAATTGGCAGAGAAGAAATCAGCCATCAATTTTACCTTTCTATTTTGGCTTAAATTTTTTCATTGTTCCTCCATATTTTCCTTAATTGACTTACTCCCTATTGATTGGTTTAGTTTATATTTCTTCTCCATTTGATGAATCCCTAAAGTAGGGTCATATTTTTTCTTATTTTCTTTTTTGATCTCTATTTTCTAAGGTAAGACTATCCCTTACTCCATTTCCCCTCTTGTGGTCTCCCTCATGTGTTGAATCTCCTCTTCAATGAGAGAGGTTTTAATCCTTACTTGTTATTTTATGCTACATTGGAGAATTGTTCCTGATTATTTGGTGTGACCTAGTGAATATTCTCCTCTAATCCTTCCATTTGAAATTCCCCTTCTATTTCCAATATTCCAATTTGTTTGAATATCTTATATTTGTTGTTTGTTCTTCCTACTTTTCCTTCTCATCTTTGATTACTTTGTTGATTTATTTTGTTTGACGTTCTAATTACTTGTTGCAAGCCCTCAGAGTCTGTTGGGCCTTCCCCTGCTTTCTAATTGACCTTCTATTGAAGAGATCGGTCTGTGATGTTAATATTTGCTTTATACACTCTTGTTCTAGTTGATGATACTTACTTGTTGGGCACATTCTAGCCAAATGTCCATGAGTGTGGTACACCCTACATATAAATAGAACAACCTCATAATCTAATCGTTGGTGCCAAACAAAATCCCTTATTTTTAGGTCTATCTCCATTGGAAGAGGTTTACTAAGGTCCATTTCTACACAAATTCTAGCAAAACTTATTAAGCCTCCTAAAATTGTTTCTCTTGATCTACCCTGATAATGTACTAGTAAGTTGCCTATTGCCTCGAGTACCTCCTCTTTCCAAAATTCAAGGGGAAGGAAAAATAATCTTACCCATATTGATACTACGGTCAGTTCCACCCTTGGTTCGAATCCCATATTCCATGGTAGAAGGAATAGTCTCACTGGCCTGTGATGATACAACCCTCCCTCAAATACTTTTTGTTGATCTGCCAATGACATGAACTCTAAAAAAAATACCTATTTGGAAGAGTTAGAATCTTGTATTCTCCTTCCAGATGCCATTGTTTCCTTATCCACATGTGGAAGAAGTGCAAGGATGGTCTAAAACCCATGAATTTACCATGGATGAAAATTTTGCATATTTTCACTCACTCTCCTTTTTACATGATGATGCTCTTGTAAACTGGAAAAACTTTGAAGTTGAGCCAAGGCATTGATGGCTAAGAAAGATTTCAAGATCAATGCAGACAAACGAGAAAGGAGGCTGCCATAAAGTAAGGAGCAATCCCAAAAACCCTACCCCACTTTAGATGAAATATTGGGATCCTAGGCACCCGCCTAAAGCAGACAAAAAAATGGGAAGGTAGTATGAATATTATTTGTTTCAAACTCCTATCCAAAAATTGAATAAAACTCTAAGAAGGCAAAAGTGAAAGCCCGATCGCCCGTCTATGGAATGTAAGATTTGGATAATGGCAAACAAAGAAGTGTGCCCAAAATCTCGTCCAAGGCTAAAGTCAGCGTACACCAAGAAAGAAGCTTTGAGGGTCCACATAAGCAAATATTAATGACCTCAACCACATGACGTAGACAAATGATGGAGGCAAGGAAGAAATTTAAATTGCACAACTTTAGAGGTAATTGACCTCTGATATTTTTGCAACACGAAGGGGCAAAATAGATTAAAATTTAAGAAGTTTTCAGAATGATCAAGGGATCAGATCTTTGTAGAAGCACCTAATTACCTTCAAACAACCATCATTCCTCCTCGAACGGAACATCAAAAAATATTCCAACCATTCTAGTAAGATTATCTCGCTTGATGCCATTAATGTTGCAAATCAAATTCATTGTAAAATATTCTATAAATAGTGGAATGCTTATCATTCCAAAGTGTGACTTTGTGGCCTTTAAAATTCATATGTAATTCTTCATTGCTTGTAAATAATAGTGTATCATTGTTTGGTCTCTCAATCTATCTTTGCTTCTACTTTTGTCTTTGTGTGGATGTTTATTTTTGTGATGGTTTTTTGAGTTGGTTCACTTAATTCTATAATCTAGATTTCGTGGGTCTATTTGGGCGATTCTGGAATTCGCATCCACCCCTAAGCATCGAGGTTTATTTTTGCTAAGGTCGATCGAGTGGGAGCAATTTGATTCTACTACCTAGATTTCATGCACCCTCCCACTAGTTTTGGAATTTGTCCTTACCCGCTGCATCGAACGAGGAGTGAAGACAAGATGGGAAGATATGTTAGGTGATCCATTGTTGTTTGCATTGGTGATGTCGAACGAGTGTGTCTTGATGCGACCATACCTTATCCTTGTTAGTTTTGGCTATGACCTCCCTTTGCTTTCTTTCTCATTTTCCTTTTCTCTTTGCCCCTTTGCGACATAGGTAGTTGAAACCGAAGGAGTCGATCTTCTTCAGAGATCGATCGTCCCTGCCTCTCTCGGGCAAGATGGTCGTTCAATGTTGGTCGAGGACAACTAGGCACGCTCTCCACTCGTCTGATGACTGTTTTTGCACCAAAATTTACCTGTTAGGTTATGTTTCATCTTATGAATTGTCCTAGGCTACCTAATCCTCTGTTATTTCCAAGATTGTTGTTTATTTTGCATATGGTAAACATTCATTCACTCTTCTAAACAAAGAATCATCCTTTTGTCACTTCCCCATGGTATTTATGATTTTCCTTACCTATGTTTGATAATTGCTAAAGATATCTAGGGTTCCACATAGCTTATCCAAGTATGAGATTCCTTGTTTTGGAGGATCTGGTACCGAAGTACCTATGACCCCTATTCTTGGTCATGACCCTTACTGTTGAAAACCCTTCAATGGTATTGATCCTCTCTGATGTTTCTCCCAAGAAAATTTTCTCCAGGTCTCTACCCTAGCCTTTGAAACCCTAATTCATTTCCTCATAACTCCATAGTATCCATAAATAATATTACACCATCATGTATACCAATAATTAAGATAAAATTCAAATTTATCCTAATAATAACCTTAACATTTCAATTCAAAATATTATGGAGTAATAAGATGCATTTGCAAGTGCATGATCTAACTTCAAATCCATTCAATATAATAAAGCAACTCATACCTATGCGCAATTTTATTATAACTCATATCTATGCATATTTTTATTATAATATAACTTATCACAATACATTTATATTATAATACAATAAGCTTCATTTTAACCTTAATGTATGATCAATACATAGTATATGTCTTCTTAACATGTTTAAATATTTACTTTGATTTTATTTTATTTTAATAGTTAAAAATAAAAAATATATTTAATATAAATTTATTGAAACCAATTGTACTTCAAACGTAATTTGAATTAAAATTTTGTTATATAAAAAAATTACTACTCATTTTAATGCCTTCAATTTTAAAAATTTTAAGAAGAGCACAAATAAATGTATAATCAAATTTAAAATATCTAAAATGAAAATAAATATTAATATTATAACATTTTCTTGAGATTCATAATAATTCTTTAACATGTTGTTTATTATATTGATTTAGAGTTTTGTGTTTATATTTATGATAAAAATATTTATCTAATATTATTATAAAATGAATACGATATAGATAGGAAAATAAAAAAATGATTTTTAATTGTTGGAGGTTGGGGCGATGCGCCTACGTCCACTAAGCTCATTGATGATTCGGGCTGGGGCGTCATTTCGATACCTGCAAATACTTGGCAGAACGTGGTGGACTAGGAAAACCACCAATCACTATCACTCTCTCCACAGACAAGTTAATTTTTTTATTTTTTCTATGATTTGATGTAATTTTGTGATCTCTGGGATGTACTTATTTTGAGACTTGCAGTTTGATCCCAACTCTTAAGAGTTGGTTTGACAGTCGTATAACGGGTGTGTCGTATAACGCCCAAACCTTTTTGTTGTATTGTTCTTTATTTTAATTTAATACAAGTTAACTTTACATAAAAATAATTTAATTTATTTTATTTGGAGGTTGGGGCAATGCGCCTACGTCCACTAAACTCATTGATGATTCGAGCTGGGGCGTCATTCCAATACTTGCAAATACTTGGCAGAACGTGGTGTCATTGATGATTCGGGCTGGGGCGTCATTCTGATACCTGCAAATACTTGGCAAAACGTGGTGGATGAGAAAAACCACCAATCACTATCACTCTCTCCACAGACGAGTTAATTTTTTTATTTTTTTTTATGATTTGATGTAATTTTGTGATCTCTGGGATGTACTTATTTTAAGACTTGCAATTTGATCCCAACTCTTGAAGAGTTGGTTTGACATTATGGGCATGCCTTATAACGCCCAAACCTTTTTGTTGTATTGTTCTTTATTTTAATTTAATACAAGTTAACTTTACATCAAAATAATTTAATTTATTTTATTTATGTATTTTACATATTTTTTTAGTGTTTCAATGTGTTTATTTTTTTTTTAATTTTCTATATGAAACTGAAATGGGTTCATTTGTATTATATTATCATCACATAGTAAGATTATAACAACTTGGTTATTATCTATGTATAACATGGCAAAATTTAAATTTAAGTCTATTTCTTGAAAATTAAAGAATTCAACCATTTGAGTTAATGTCATTTGATGGGTTTTATGAATTACTTAACTTAAAAATCATTATTTTTTCCGAAGTTAATTGAGTAGAAGGAATGCACACTTCAATTTTAAATGTGCTAGTGTGGTATAATGTTTTCTTTCACTTTTGTCATCCTATCAAAATTATTTGATGATTTTAATTTAGATGTATAATTTTAGTTTATTGTTGATTATTCATAGAAGTTTTATTGTTTAAACATTAGTTGAACATTTTTTAATGTGAAGGAAAGAGGCCTTCATAATAAGACAAAAACCTTAGAGGGTGACATTAATTTGTCCTCAGTCAAAAAATGTCCCCAATTTTCTAGTGTGGCCATCTTTGGTGAACGGAAAAGACCTTAGGTTGTGTCGTATTATCTGGCTAGATAAGGTCGCATTAACTGCCATACCTGCCACGTAATCGCCATCTCTCATGACCTGGATTTCTTCTTCATGGCCAATGGTATCGAGTGGCACACGTGGAAATCCGGTTTTAACCGTCTCGTTCAATTTAATACGTTTCTCAAAAGAATAAGGAGATAAAGAAAGATATAGTTGGCAGGTTGGTTGAGTTGAGTGGCATGGGCGATCCACCTATCCCTTTCGAATTTATTCGTAGTATATTTGTTAAGGGTCTAAATCCACGTTGCTGACTTATTAGTGCTCCGGGCATAAATCACTATCATTGCTCTCTGGGTTGCAGCTGTGGAGTCCTTGGTAGGTTTGTGAATATTATGTCCCGTGCGTCTTTCACAAACGTATATATGATGTGATTTATGGCTTTTTCATTCTCCACTTGGTTTTTTATTTTTATTTTGGTTGGTAGACAGTTGGTCTCACCTCTATACAATATTTTCAAGGTTGTACTCAACTTCATTAACAATCATATTTGATTCATCGTATATTTCATTGTATCTAACTAGATTACTAATTAAAACTTAGTTTTTACTAACAAAAGAGCTTCCAATATTATTTAAATATATATATATATATATATATATATATATATTTTTTTTTTTTTTTTTTTTTGATTGGTTGATAAAAAGGGTTTTGAAAGGTCCTGAAACCTTTTACACAAATGCAGCAAAGATAGCTAGCCAGAAGTGAACTAACTGAACTGAAAACAAACAACCCTAGAGGGGAACAAAACAACCAACTTTAAACTAGAAAGAAGACATAGACAAAAACAAAAATGAACTAGGCCCTATGTCAGACAAACCATATCCAGCCACTAGGCCCCAAATCAGCCACATCAGCACCAACAACCAGTTAAAGATTAAGATTTCCACAACCACATAAGGGAAAAGGGGATATGTGTTGGCATCCATGTCAGACAAACCATGTCCAACCACTAGGCCCCAAATCAGCCACATCAGCACCAGCAACTCCATGTCAGACAAACCATATGTCCAACCACTAGGTCCCAAATCAGTCACATCAACACCAGTAACTCCATGTTAGACAAACCATGTCCAACCACTAGGCCCCAAATCAGCCACATCAGCATTTCCATAACCACATAAGGGAAAAGGGATATGTGTTGGCATCCATGTCAAACAAACCATGTCCAACCATTAGGCCCCAAATCAGCCACATCAGCACCAACAACTCCATGTCAGACAAACCATGTCCAACCACTAGGCCCCAAATCAGCCACATCAACACCAACAACTCCATGTCAGACAAACCATGTCCAACCACTAGGCCCCAAATCAACCACATCAGCACCAACAACCAGTTAAAGATTAAGATTTCCACAGCCACATAAGGGAAAAGGGGATATGTGCTGGCATCCATGTCAGACAAACCATGTCCAACCACTAGGTTCCAAATCAGCCACAACAACACCAACAACTCCATGTCAGACAAACCATGTCCATCCACTAGGCCCCAAATCAGCCACATCAACACCAGCAACTCCATGTCAAACAAACCATGTCTAGCCACTAGGCTCCAAATCAGCCACATCAACACCAACAACCAGTTAAAGATTAAGATTTCCACAACCACATAAGGGAAAAGGGGATATTTAATGGCATCCATGTTAGACAAACCATGTCCAACCACTAGGCCCCAAATCAACCACATCAACACCAACAACTCCATGTCAGATAAACCATGTCCAACCACTAGGCCCCAAATCAGCCACATCAGCACTAGTAACTCCATGTCAAACAAACCATGTCCAACCACTAGGCCCATGTCCAACCACTAGGCCCCCAATCAGCCACATCAGCACCAACAACTCCATGTCAGACAAACCATGTCATAAAAACCATGTCCAACCACTAGGCCCCAAATCAGCCACATCAACACCAACAACTCCATGTCAGACAAACCATGTCCAGCCACTAGGCCCCAAATCAGCCACATCAACACCAACAACTAGTTAAAGATTAAGATTTCCACAGCCACATAAGGGAGAAGGGGATATGTGTTGGCATCCATGTCAGACAAACCATGTCCAGCCACTAGGTCCCAAATCAACCACATCAAAACCAATAACTCCATGTCAAACAAACCATGTCCAACCACTAGGCCCCAAATCAGCCACATCAGCACCAACAACTCCATGTCAGAGAAACAATGTCAGACAAACCATGTCCAACCACTAGGCCCCAAATCAACCACATCAACACCAACAACTAGTTAAAGATTAAAATTTCCACAACCACATAAGGGAAAAGGGGATATGTGCTGGCATCCATGTCAGACAAACCATGTCCAGCCACTAGGCCCCAAATCAACCACATTAGTACCAGTAACTCCATGTCAGACAAACCATATCCAACCACTAGGTCCCAAATCAACCACATCAACACCAACAACTCCATGTTAGACAAACCATGTCCAGCCACTAGGCCCCAAATCAGCCACATCAGCACTAGCAACCAGTTAAAGATTAAGATTTCCATAGTCACATAAGGGAAAAGGGGATATGTGTTGGCATCAATGTCAGATAAACCATGTTCAACCACTAGGCCCCAAATCAGCCACATCAGCACCAACAACCAGTTAAAGATTAAGATTTCCATTTGCATCAGTGTGGGCCACAATACATTGAGGGAAATTGTCATACCAGACTTGGAGGTTATCCTGTTCAACTCCTTGATTGGCAAGGAGGTCAACAACTTTGTTTCCTTCTCGGTAAACATGCTGAATTGTAACATGTCTGATGCCTTCAATTATCTTCAAGATTTCTTGGACAACGTTGAACATGCTCCAGGTAGGAAGCTGATATTTTTGGATGCATCAAACGACGTTCAGAGAATCACTCTCTATGATAAGTCTTTCAAACCAAAGTCGCTTGTAAATGAGGAGGCCAAGGTATAATGCACGGGCTTCAACAAAATTATTGGTTTGACTACCCATGGACTCAGCAAACATGCATAGGACTTTACCTTGACTATTTCTGAAGAGACCACCTCCTCCAGCCCTACCAGGGTTTCCCTTTGAGGCTCCATCAACATTGAGCTTGACCCATCCACAAGGCGGGGGAATCCATTTCACCATTGACCTGTTAGCTTTTGGAGGACCCTAGGGGGGTGCCAATATGAAATTTGAGAGTATTGAAAATGGATAATTCCCATTGGTTCTTGGGCTTTTTAGCTTGGATGAGATTAGCATTCTCAATGGCAAACGATAAAGCTCGGGAGAACACTGATTTGGCATCTTTTGCAGCAGTGCCAAAAATTCTATTGTTCCTCTCCAACCATACCTACCACAAAAAATGAGGAAAACAATACGACCAAAAAGCATGGATTTTTGGATTCAGAAATGGATTTGGCCATTGATGGCAGGCATCAATAAGGGTGTTTGGGTAAACCCAGGGCATGTTGGCCAGCTTGAGAAAGGAAGACAACACTTCATTAGAGAACGGGCACTCAAGAAAGATATGGATCACAAATTCCTAACTATTTTTACAGAGGACACAACGATTAGGGAGTATTAGGCCTCTTTGGATTAGATTGTCAATGGTCAAGATTTTGTTTAAAGAAGCAAGCCAAAAAAAATGGGTAACTTTAGGGATTAGACTTTTCAACTAGACAATCTTAAATTTAGGCCAGGAGTTGACTTCTCTGGTTTGGGCATAGTAGGCAGACTTAACGGTATAAAGCCCATCCTCACAAAGGCACCAAAATGGAGAGTCTAAAGTATTTGGGTTACTAGGAATGATAGTGGTGCACAACAGACCAACAATAATGGAAAAAGTAGAGGATTGGGCAATGCTGATATTGCCAGAGGGAAAGGGCTTCCATCTAGCACCGCTATAGATTCTAGAAAAGAAATTACATACCTTAGAACCAAACAGGCGATCAGTGATTGGCTTGACATAGGATAGACTAGCATCATTGATTAGAGGGTGATCACTAAGCCATATGTCCTCCCAAAAGTCAATAGACGTTCCATTTCCTAGCTGCCACCTGAGTCCAGATTTTAGAATGGGCCTTGTATTAATCATAGCATTCCAAAAATGTGATCCAACCGAAAGTAGTTCATCACTAAGAAAGGCCCGTTGCTGCAGATATTTATCTTTTATGATGTCAATCCAAGTAGCTTGTTCATTTCGGATAACTCTCCAACCTTGCTTACCAATGAGGGCAGAGTTCATTTTGCTAGCTTTCCTAAAACCCAACCCTCCCTGATTCTTCTTCAAGCAGATCTTGTCCCAAGAAACCAGGGGAATTATGTTATTATTTTTGCTCCCTGACCAGAGAAATCTCATTTGAATTTGTTCAATTTTCTTGCAGATAGAAGTTGGGGCTTTAAAGACAGACAAGAAGTACACTAGAATGCCTTGCAAACAAGCTTGAACAAGAGTCACTTTTGTTGCCTGGCTAAGGAGACAACCTTTCCACCCAACCAATTTTTTTGAATTTTCTCCAAGATGTTATTCCACATGTTTGCAAGAGGTTTACCATGGAAAAGGGGCATGCCTAGATAGGTGGAAGGAAGGCTTGATATGTTGCATCCCAGGATTCTGGTAATATTTTGTTGTCTGTCAATAGGTGTATTCAGGAAATACAGTTTACTTTTCTGGAAATTAACTTTTTGTCCAGCAGCCAGCTCATAGGAGAGGAGGATATTCTTGATTACTCTTGCTTTAGGAACTGAGGCTTTGGTTTCCAGTAATGTATCATCAATAAATTGTTGATGTGTGATCGGTTGGGAGATAGAGGAGGCCTTTATCCCAGAGATAGTACCATTAGAGTAGGCAGATTTGAGTGCCCTCCCAAGGGATTCTGCAAGAATGATGAATAAATAAGGGGAAAGGGGGTCCCCTTGTCTGATTCCCTGGTTGCTTTTGAAATACCCAGCAACAACACCGTTTACAATGATAGAAAACCAAGTAGAAGAAAGACATTCCTGGATTAAGGCAATCCACTCTGGATGAAAGCCAAATTTTATCAGCACAACACATAAAAAGCTCCAAGAGACTCTATCAAATGCCTTGGTGATATCTAACTTGAGAAACAGGCTTGGATTTTTGTTTTTGGAGACAGAATGGAGCAGTTCATGAATAGTTATTATGCCATCAGTTATGAGCCTTCCCTTGACCGAACTACCTTGACAAGAATCAATAATATCAAGGAGCAGTTTCTTCATTCTGTTGGAAATTATCTTGGTCAAAATTTTGTACACAACATTGCACAAGCTTATCGGTCTATAATAAAAAATTGTTTGGCAGTGCTGAGTCTTTGGAACAAGGGTGATAAAGGTGGAGTTGAAGTCTCTCGGGATGCACTTGGACGCTTGAGCAAACTGAATAGCTTTGATTACATCAGTGCTAACAATGTCCCAAAACTGTTGAAAGAAATGGGGAGAGAAACCATCGAGCCTAGGTGCTTTATCAGCAGACATGGAAAACACAACATCTTTAATTTCATCTATAGAGAAATCAGCCAGCAGGCTATCATTATTTTCATTAGAGACTAAACAAGGAATATTTTGGAGAAGAAAATTGGTGGCTTGAGGATTACTCGGTTGGCCTGCTCCAAGAATGTTTTGGAAATGGGCTACAACTTCACGTCTCACCTCCTCTTCATTTTTTGTGTTGGTGCCATCCGACCTAGTTAGATTTTTGATTTTGTTGATGCTCTTGTGTCGGAGGGTGAGGGCATGGAAATACTTTGTATTGGAATCACCCTGTTTGAGCCAGAGAGCTCTTGATTTTTACCGCCAAAAGGTTTCTTCCATGGACAAAATATTGTGATATTCGGCTAGTAGTTCTCTTTCTTGTTTCCTGAGATGCACATCATGTTCCTCATTTTGGATATGATTTTCAATAGTCCGGATCTTATCACCAATGACTCTTTTTGCTTCAAATAAGTTCTCAAAAGTTTCCTTGTTCCATATATTTATGTTGTTTTTGGTGTGCCAGAGTTTTTGAGTTAATATTACAATTGGATTACCAGGAAAATATTTGCTCCACCATTCAAGTACTTTGTTTCTGAAATCTGGGTGTTGGATCCACATCGATTCAAACCGAAAAGGAGACTTGAAAGAGGTAGCATTCAACCCCTCCAAAACCAGGGGATTGTGGTCAGACCCAATCCGAGGAAGAGAGTGGAGAGTTGCATCCCCAAAGGATTGAAGAGCTTCACGGGAAATGAGGAATCTGTCCAATCGCATTAAGATATGTTGTGCCCCCACTCGCCTGTTGGTCCAAGTGAATTTGCTCCCTTGAAGGTGGATGTCCATAAGACCACACTCATCAACGAATTCAGAAAAATATTCAAAACTCTGAGGTGAGATAGGAGTGCCTCCTTTTTTATCAGTAGGGTATAGCGGTGAGTTAAAATCACCAACTATCATCCAAGGTTGACTCTGGAATATCTACCGCATCTGCCTCATAGAAAACCATAGTTCTCGTCGACCAGACATAGTATTAGGAGCATACACATTAGATAAAACCCACTGAACATTTGAGTCTTTGCAACAAAAAGCAATGTTAGTAATCCTATCAAAAGAAGATAAAATATGACCTTCTACTTTAGTAGGGTCCCAAAGGCACATAAGGCCACCAGACGCTCCCCTGGCAGGGTTGGTAGCCACTCCACAATTTTTCCATATAGCCTGAATAACTCTATCTTGGTAGTTTTCATTGATCTTGGTTTCTTGCAGCAAGATGATGGTCGGCTTAATGTCTTTTCTCATGGATGAAAGGATCCTCTACTTGGTTCGTCCATTAAGACCTCTCACATTCCATGAGAGGATCTTCATTTGGAATATTTTGAAGATTTTTTCCCTCTTTCATGCGAAGGTGTCGGAGGGGGTTTGGTTTTGTTCCCTTCATCTGTGGAAACCTTAGAATGATCCTGCTCAGCTAAAGAGGTGATAATAGTGGGTTGATTGCCATTAGCAATACTATCTTCAACTTCCTTTCACCTTAAATCCTGTTTACTAGGTCTCCCTCTTTTCACTTTTTCACAGTTTGTGTCGGCTGAAATTTTCTTTTGATTTCTAGAACCATGTTTTTGAGGGCTAGGGTTTTGGTTATCAGGATTCAGATCAGGAACTTTCAGCCCAAGACTGATAACATGTTCTCTAACAGGAGGAGGGATGGGGATAGACACACTGAACATAGGGTCTTGCTGGTTTGGGGGCTCACCAAAATTAGATTGAAGAAGGTTTAGGGATTCGATAGAAAAATGAATATTAGAAGATCTTGGATGTGAAGGGGATTGTAAAATATCACCAACAGTGGAACTGGGTTGTTGATCATGAATATCTGAGCAACGAATTTTAATCCAAGATGGGTTATAAATATGTCTTTTAACAAATATTCATATTGCGAAATTGATTTGCAACGACTTCCAATTTGTTGCACAAAACAAAAGTGAAAATCATACCTTTACTCGACATCCAAAGCATGGGTTAAAGAGATCTCGAAACAAGTTTCAAGCAGCTGATGAAAACATTGTTCAAATCTTAAGTGAATCTAATGCTAAGAAGCACCCCCAAAATAAATCTATTGTGGAAACCCATTTCAAGGGTAAGGATTTCAAAGACTCGACCCCAAAAATGAATTTTAGGGATGCCCTTTGTGGTGGACAACCTTAGCCTAATGCTAACATTAATATTAGGGTTTCTCGTAAACCTTTGAGAATGCCTAATATTGATCCTTGGAAAACCGAGTCGTGATGTCTTAGGGCAGCTAATGGAACTTCAATTGCTAAGCTATATATGGGCATAATTCAGACTAGCATAGAAGATCAGAAAAAAGAGGACTAATTTATTGTTTCTTGGGTTTTCATATGAGCCTATTTACTTTCAAAGTTTGGGTTGCAAAAAACTGGAAAACAAAAGGTGAGTTACAAATCTCTAATTATCCAAATAGTTATTTTCTTGTTTTATTTTCTAATCATGAAGATAGAGAGAAAACATTTCAAGGGGGTCCCTAGGTCTTTGGAAGGGTAGGGCTTTTCATGAAGTCTTGACATACTAAATTTCAAGCCAAAGACGAGATGCCTTCTACAGGTCCTGTGTGGTTTAGACTCTTTGGCCTCCTATTTGAATTTTGGAATCTGGTTGTTTATTATTCAATTAGAAACTCTTTGGGAAATGTTATGATGACTACTAATTGTACTAAAAAATTTGAACATATATTTATGCTCGAATTTATGTTTTAATGGATTTTGACAAACCCCTACCTAAAAATATTTCATTACAATTTGGGGAGGACACTTGGGAGCAAGTGGTGGACTATGAGAACATTCCTTTTCCTTGCAAAATTTTTGATGAATATGGTCATTTGGCTAGTGTCTACCCAAATAAAAATCTAGATCAAAAGAAAGAGGATACAAACTTAGCTGGTTTCCAAATGCCTAAGAAGAAGAACACTTTAAAAAATCAGTTATAAAGGATCAATCGAAGTTATCAGCTAATATGTTTGAAATTCTTTCCACAAATGATGTCCTAGGTGAGGAAGAGGAAATAATGGAGATAAAAATCTTAGAAACACAATTTAAAGAAGAAATTAACTCAAAGATAAACTAGCAAATTAAAGGTTTTCAACAGGAAAAAAATGAGGAAATATACACAAGAAAAATAATATTTTAAATGTTGATACTTCAAATAATACAGGTCCCAAGATAGACTCTATTGAACCTTCCAATAACACTTTGGCTTTGTGCATGTATTCTTCGAGGTTAGAAGCCATCTCAGATTCAATTGGGGTAAGTCAATAAATAGGAAAAAAAAACTAAATATGGATTCCAACCAAAAGGTAAGTTGCAAGACCAATCAACATCATATGGTAAAAGAAGGTGAAAAGCTTGTAGAGGAATGTAAGATTCCCTTACTAATTTTTTTAGCCCTAGTATTAATGAATATCATCACTTGGAATATTAGAGAACTCAAAGGGAGTCTTTTAAAACAAAACAAAATTAGAATAATGATTTAGACAAACCATCCACATCTTGTTTTCCTTCAAGAAATGAATATGCCAATAGAGGAAATGGATTCAAATGCTAGTAAAATTTGTCGAGCTGGAAAACTTGCTTCCCTCAATTCCTAGGGAACTTTTTGTGGTATTGCTTGCCTTCGGGATCCAAAAGAGGTATTTATTCACCATATGGTTTGCAGTTGGGGTATTTTAGCTATAACTATTCAAAGTAGAGATTCTAACAAAAATATGCTTTGCATAATTATTTATGCTTCGACTAATTTGTAGGAAAAGAGAAGATAGTGGAAGGATATAAATTATATTATCTCTTATTTTCTTGAGATTCATAATAATTTTTTTTTACATGTTGTTTATTATATTGATTTAGAGTTTTGTGTTTATATTTAGGATAAAAATATCTATCTAATATTATTATAAAATGAATAAGATGTAGATAGAAAAATAAAAATGTTGAACATTTTGAGTAAATGAGTTGTCATTGATGTCAAGAGTGAGTGGTCATTGATGTCAAGCTTTCAACACCAGTCACTGGCAGTTTTAGTGGGTAGCATCAGTTTCAGGTTCTCCAATAAGTGAAAAATGATAGTTTGTCTTCATTTGATCAAGACCCGGTTCTAGGTAGTCAGATGAGGTCCAAAGGGAAAAGAAGAGGTCCAGGCACATTAATATTATAATATTTTATTATAATATTAAAAAGGAAATTTAAATTAATTATAAATTAATTTATTAATTAATTTAATTAACTTTCATGTTACTTAAGTTAATTATAAGTTAATTTTAATTTAATTATAAATTAATTTTTATTAATTTAATAAATCCTAAAAAGGGTTATAAAGCAAAGTTATAAATCAAATTTTAAATTCTATGGGAAGCGTCGACGTATTACAACATCAAGGCACTATGTATATATATGAAGGCAAAACCTTTGCCTAAGTTTCCTCCAAGCAATTCATTAATTCGAATGCCCCTAAGTTTGAAAACGAGCGCAGAGAGAAAGCAATGATTTTTGTTTGAAAAGTCTTCGACGGAAGTAAAGGAACAAAGAGGAGCAAGGCTCCTTCCATTTTGTGCACGCATCACGTAGCACAGCTGGTGACGACAACAAGTGTTAAGACGTTTGCTAGTAGGAGGACACAGGTTCGAATCTTGCGGGGTTCGTGTTTTGTGAGGAAGAAGGTTTACGTTTTGCGAATGATGCCTAGCACGAGGAACAAAGGGAGGCTAGCACCTTCCCCTTCTCGTGGGAGCACCTAGCCCATGTGGTGGGCTAGCACCTTGGTAAGGCACTCGACGGAGAGGTTTCAGGGTTGAAACCCATCGAGGCCTTTTAGTGGATGAGACAAAGGCATGCGATGTTGATTGTTGGGTTTGTTGCTTAATTTGGGATGTGCTAAGGTTGAAGGAAAATAAAAATAATTTTTATGTGCCTAAGGTTGAAAAATAATTTTTGAGGGTTTGTAAGATTTAATTTTTGCCTAAATTAAAGTGTTTTGAGGGAGATAAAAGGGTAGGCAATTATTATTTTTGAAGGGTTATTTTTGAAAGTTTGATTTATTAAATTGGAGATTATAAGGAGCATTTTGAGTGATTATTTTTATGTGTAATTTGATGATTGCTAATTTTAAGGAGTAATAAGGTGTATTTGGGATTGATTATTTTTGTGTTTGAGAAATATTTTGAAAGAGAGTTAGTGTGATATTTTGTCATCTAACCATTGAAATTGGCAAAGAGGAAAATTGTGATTAAGACAAGTTTTCTAAGGGCACTTCTACATCAATCAAAAGGTATGGGCACATCTTCCTAGTGAGTGATTGTTGAATGTTGTGAATGCTAAGTTGGAGTGAAAATGATTTGGTTAAGGTTTTCCTTGTTGAGTGTGTTTTGAATTAATGCTTCAAGGTTTTCTGGAATAAAGAGTTGTTGATAAAACCTTGTTTTATAAGCATTGTTGTTGAGGTGATTGGTTGAGTGAAGAACTTGAACTAGGGTTTGCAAATATCATGAGTATCATTGTTATGTGAAGATTGTTTTATAAGCATTGTTGTTGAAGTGATTGGTTGAGTGAAGAACTTGAACTAGGGTTTGCAAAGATCATGAGTATCATTGTTATGTGAGGTTGGTTGATAAGCATTGTTGGAAACATTTGAGTGAGTGTTCATATGCTTGGACTAGGGTTTGTAAGCAAGGATTATTTCATTGAGTGATTGGTTGAGTAGAGTTGGTTGAGCCTAGTCAAGTGGATGTGTGAAGTGATAGTTCAAGTTCTATGAAACAAATTGTTCTATATTCTGAATTGATTTGAGAAAGAGGTTGAGTATTGATAAGTGTGAAGCATATTGAGTCTCTAACAATTCTCTATATGTTTCTAAAAGAGTTATTGAGAGTAATTGAGCATTGTGATAAGTGTGAAGCATATTGAGTCTCTAACAATTCTCTATATGTTTCTAAAAGAGTGATTGAAAGTAATTGAGCATTGTGATAAGTGTGAAGCATATTGAGTCTCTAAAAATTCTCTATATGTTTCTAAAAGAGATTGAGCATTATGATAAGTGTGAAGCATATTGAGTCTCTAACAATTCTCTTTATGTTTCTATGAGTTTGGATAAGTTCTAGTGAGGACTTATTGAGAAGATTTGGACAAGTTCTAGTGAGGACTTGTTGAGCAGAATTGGACAAGTTCTAGTGAGGACTTGTTGAGTAGATTTGGACAAGTTCTAGAGAGGACTTGTGGATAGATTAGTGTGAGATTTTGTGGAAGCTTACAAGGCATATTTGAGATAAGTCTTTGAGAAGACTTGTGAGAAAAGTTGATTGATTGATTTGTTCAAACCTTGGGTTAAGGTTTGGGGCAGATCTAGTAGAGTTTATTTGAGATTAAGTCAAGCTTTGTGTTAAGGCTTGATGATAGATATTGAGGATAGATTTGTGCTAGAATGAAGGACTATGTTTAGTACATATTTGAGGATAAAATTTGGTGTATATTTGAGGATAGGTTTGTGCTAGACCAGAGATAGATATTGAGCAGATTTGTGCTAGACCGAAGGACTATGTTTAGTACAAATTTGAGATAGAGCTTTGAAGGTGACAAAGTATAGAGGATGATAGTCTCTAGTGGATAGAGATCCATTAGCCAGGGCAGTGAGGATAGGTGTCTTCAGTGGATAGAGATCCATTAGCTAAAGCAGTAGGGGTAATAGTTCTTCTAGAAGATCACCAATCAGAGCTAAGGAGAAAGGAGTTCTCCTGTGGATAGAGATCCATGAACTTGATTAGGGGATTGGTGTCTCCTTTGGATAGAGGTCCATAAACATTGTAATAGGGAAAGGATTCCCAAGAGATTGATTGAGAAAATTTTAGTGAAAGATTTTCTCCGTGGAGTAGCCCACATTGGGTGAACCACGTAAAATTGGTGTCTCTATTGTGTGTGGTGATTTGTGCATTGCTTTGATTATTGATGTTGATATTTCTATATTTACATTGCATAATATTGATTGGGAAAGAAAAGTAAAAAGTGGTCTTATATTGTTCACCCCCCTCTCAGTATAAGCTTGTGTTCTTCAATTGGTATCAAAGCGGGTTCCTTCGAAAGAGTTTAACAACTTGAAGGAAAAGCTTACAAGAACACAATGGAATCTAAGAATGGGTCCTCAGATAACTCTACTCCAATATTTTATGGAAGTGATTATATATTTTGGAGTATGAGAATGAAGATTCACCTAAAGGCACTTGGCAATGAAATATGGGAAGCAGTTGAAAATGGATACATACCACCAGTTGATCCACCTACAGATAAAGAAGGTAAGCTTCTACAACATTACAATTCAAAAGCAATGAATGCAATTTTGAGAGGTTTGCATAGAACAGAATTCATAAAAGTTATGCATTGTGAAGATGCAAAAGGAATTTGGGATAAGTTGCAAAGCATATATGAAGGAGATAAAAGTGTCAAAAAGGCAAAAATTCAAAATCTCAAAGCACAATTTGAAGAATTAAGAATGAAGGATGAGGAAAATATTAGTGCTTATCTACTTCGTGTGGATGAGGTTGTTAATGCCATGCAAGGACTTGGACTTAAGGTTGAAGAATCGGATGTTTGTGATAAGGTCTTAAGATCTCTTCCAAAGAGATTTAGTGAAAATATTTCTGCTATAGAAGAATCAAAATATGGTGATTCTTTGACAAGAGACATGTTACTTGGTACTCTTACAGCTTTTGAGATAAGAACAAAAGAGGAACCTAATCTCAAAAAGGAAGCAACCTTCAAAGCTACTAAGAAGACAAAGGGCAAGAAGTCATATTCAAGCAATGAGTCATCCAGTGATGAAGAAGCTAATTATGGTAGAAAGAATAAGGATTCAAGAAGATTTAAAGATGCAAAATCTGTTAGATGTTTCAATTGTGGAAAGTATGGTCACTATGCAACTGATTGTCAAGAAGCTAGAAATGGTAATAATGAAGAAAAATAGGATCACAAGAACAGGGAATCAAAAAGATACAAGTACCAAAAGAAAGGCAAGGATGGACAAGGCAAACAAGGAAAGAAGTTCTTTCAAATACAGAAGAGGAGTTACTATGCAGACAAGGCAAGTAAGTACTCAAGTGATAGTGATGCTAGTTCTTCAAGTAATGATAAAGATGAAGTTCTATTTTTGATTGAGGAAAAAGAAAAAGTTAAGAAAAGGTCACCAATAATTCTCAAGTGTTTTAGATGTGGTAACTTTGGACATCTTGAAGATAGTTGTACAAGGAATGGTTTCAGTTTCAGTGATGATGAATATGAGGATGCATTTGAAGGACCAGAAGAGAATATTCTAATGGCACTAGAAGAAGAAGAAGGTGATCCTATAGAAGACAAGTCAGAAAAGAATGAAGATGTTATCAAAGGTAAACAAATAGAGGAAGAATCAGAAAAAGGAGTTGATCTTGAGGGAGAGCTTATTTATGCTCTTAAAACTTTAAAGAAGGTAAGAAAGCAAAACTCCCAACTTGAGTTTCAGTTTCAAGAATGTGATGAAGAGAGAGGAAAGCTTATAGAGGATCTAAACAAGTCAATGGCTAAGACAAAGAAGTTCAAGGATAAGCTAGAAGCAAAGGTCTTAGAATGTGAAAGGTTAGAACAAGAAGTAGCTCTACTAAGGGAAGATTTAGAAAATTCCAAGGATAAGCTACACAAGTTTGGAAAGAGTTCAAATATTGTAGATAAGATGATCAAAGTACAAAGAAGGTCAACAAATAAAATAGGTCTTGGTTTTGAACAAGCTCAAAAGAAACAAGAAGAAGAGTCAACCTCAAGTTCTGAAGAAGAAGAAACTTCAGAAGAATATAGTGTAAGAGAAAGTGAGACTTCTGAGGATGAGTTGGACAACAGAAAGTTCAACAAGGAAAGGAACAATGCACAAAGAAGAAACATATGGAACCAACATAAGGAAAAATAGACTAAGAGACCAATGAGGTCAAGGCAAGGAAATTTCAATGGATGATGTTTCTCATGTCACAGATTTGGGCACATGGCTTCATAGTGCAGGACACATGAAAGACAAGAAAATGGGAATTTCAGAAATAGGCAGCTTTTCCATGGGTATTGCTACTCATGTAATCAGTTTGGTCACAAGGCAATGAATTGCAGGGTTCATGATAGGAACAAATATGGCTTCACCAGGAGAAATCCCAAGACATTTGCACCTCCAAGGAATAATAACATTAAGTGTTATAAGTGCAATAATGATGGACATACAACAAAGTGGTGTAGAGCAGACATTCCAGAATCAAGCATGAATAGGAACAAGAACATGAATATGGACATGAACATGAACAGGAATATGGACATGGACATGAACAAGAATAGGAACAAGAACAAGAATAGGGACTTAAATAGGAACAGTCAAAGGAATCATAAGGATCAGATGAGAAGGAAAGAGGACAAAGGTAAAGACCAATGCTTCTTGGGAGTAGAAATACTCCCACCCCAAAATTAACCACCTCAAGAGGAGGTGGGGGAGGGGCTAAGCTAAGAGACTCATTCTTAGCCCCGAGCCCCAAAGGTGACCCTTTGCCATTGATGTCAAATGGGGAGAGATTTGAGTAAGGGGAGAGATTTGGTTTAAGGAGAGAGCATTGAGTCAGGGGGAGCAATTTCCTAGGGGGAGCAGAACAAGAAAAAGGTCAAGTTTTGGTAAAAATAATTTGGGTTGCCATCAATGACAAAGGGGGAGATTGTTGGACATTTTGAGTAGATGAGTTGTCATTGATGTCAAGAGTGAGTGGTCATTGATGTCAAGCTTTCAGCACCATTCAGTGGTAGTTTCAATGGGCAACATCAGTTTCAGGTTCTCCAATAAGTGAAAAAGGATAGTCCGTCTTCAATTGATCAAGACCCAGTTCCAGGAAGTCAGATGAGGTCCAAAGGGCAAAGAAGAGGCCCAGGAAAATAATATTATAATAGTTTATTATAATATTAAAAAGGAAATTTAAATTAATTAATATAATTTTATTATAAATTAATTTATTAATTAATTTAATTAACTTTCATGTTACTTAAGTTAATTTTAATTTAATTATAAATTAATTTTTATTAATTTAATAAACCCTAAAAAGGGTTATAAAGCAAAGTTATAAATCGGATTTTAAATTCGATGGGAAGCGTCGATGTATTACAACATCAAGGCACTATGTATATATATGAAGGCAAAACCTTTGCCTTAGTTTCCTCCAACCAATTCTTAAATTCGAATACCCCTAAGTTTGAAAACGAGCGCAAAGAGAAAGCAACATTTTTTGTTTGAAAAGTCTTCGATGAAAGTAAAGGAACAAAGAGGAGCAAGGCTCCTTCCATTTTGCACATGCACCGTGTAGCGCAGCTGGTGATGGCGACAAGTGTTAAGACGTTTGTTGGTAGGAGGATGCAGGTTCGAATCCTACGGGGTTCATGTTTTGCGAGGAAGAAGTTTTAGGTTTTGTGAACAATGCCTAGCACAAGGAACAAAGGGAGGCTAGCGCCTTCCCCTTCTCGTGGGAGCGCCTAGCCCACGTGGTGGGCTAGCGCCTTGGTAAGGCGCTCGACGAAGAGGTTTTGGGGTCAAAACCCACCGAGGCCTTTTAGCGGATGAGACAAAGGTATGCGCTGTTGATTGTTGGGTTTGTCGCTTAATTTGGGATGTGCTAAGGTTGAAGGAAAATAAAAATATTTTTATGTGCCTAAGGTTGAAAAATAATTTTTGAGGGTTTGTAAGATTTAATTTTTACCTAAATTAAAATTGGTTATTAAGTGTTTTGAGGGAGATAAAAGGGTAGGCAATTATTATTTTTGAAGGGTTATTTTTGAAAGTTTGATTTATTAAATTGGATATTATAAGGAGCATTTTGAGTGATTATTTTTATGTGTAATTTGATGATTGCTAATTTTAAGGAGTAATAAGGTGTATTTGGGATTGATTATTTTTGTGTTTGAGAAATATTTTGAAAGAGAGTTAGTGTGATATTTTGTCATCTAACCATTGAAATTGGCAAAGAGGAAAATTGTGATTAAGACAGGTTTTCTAAGGGCACTTCTACATCAATCAAAAGGTATGGGCACATATTCCTAGTGAGTGATTGTTGAATGTTGTGAATGCTAAGTTGGAGTGAAAAGGATTTGGTTAAGGTTTTCCTTGTTGAGTGTGTTTTGAATTAATGCTTCAAGGTTTTCTGGAATAAAGAGTTGTTGATAAAACCTTGTTTTATAAGCATTGTTGTTGAGGTGATTAAGTTGAGTGAACTTGAACTAGGGTTTGCAAAGATCATGAGTATCGTTTTATGTGAAGATTGTTAGGAAATAGAAATTGAACTAGGGTTTTTAAATATCATGAGTATCATTGTTATGTGAATATTATTTTATAAGCATTGTTGTTGAAGTGATTGGTTGAGTGAAGAACTTGAACTAGGGTTTGCAAAGATCATGAGTATCATTGTTATGTGAGGTTGGTTGATAAGCATTGTTGGAAACATTTGAGTGAGTGTTCATATGCTTGGACTAGGGTTTGTAAGCAAGGATTATTTCATTGAGTTATTGGTTGAGTAGAGTTGGTTGAGCCTAGTCAAGTGGATGTGTGAAGTGATAGTTCAAGTTCTATGAAAAAAATTGTTCTATATTCTGAATTGATTTGAGAAAGAGGTTGAGTATTGATAAGTGTGAAGCATATTGAGTCTCTAACAATTCTCTATATGTTTCTAAAAGAGTGATTTAAAGTAATTGAGCATTAAGTAATTGAGCATTGTGATAAGTGTGAAGCATATTGAGTCTCTAAAAATTCTCTATATGTTTCTAAAAGAGTGATTGAAAGTAATTGAGCATTGTGATAAGTGTGAAGCATATTGAGTCTCTAACAATTCTCTATATGTTTCTTAAATAGATTGAGTATTGTGATAAGTGTGAATCATATTGAGTCTCTAACAATTCTCTTTATATTTCTATGAGTTTGGATAAGTTTTAGTGAGGACTTATTGAGTATATTTGGACAAGTTCTAGTGAGGACTTGTTGAGCATAATTGGACAAGTTCTAGTGAGGACTTGTTGAGCAGATTTAGACAAGTTCTAGAGAGGACTTGTGGACAGATTAGTGTGAGCTTTTGTGGAAGCTTACAAGATATATTTGAGATAAGTCTTTGAGAAGACTTGTGAGCATAGTTGATTGATTGATTTGTTCAAACCTTGGGTTAAGTTTTGGGGCAGATCTAGCAAAGTTGATTTGAGATTAAGTCAAGCTTTGTGTTAAGGCTTGAGGATAGATATTGAGGATAAATTTGTGCTAGACTGAAGGACTATGTTTAGTGCATATTTGAGGACAGAGTTTGGTGCAGATTTGAGGATAGGTTTGTGCCAGACCAGAGACAGAGATTGAGCAGATTTGTGCTAGACCGAAGGACTGTGTTTAGTATAGATTTGAGATAGAGCTTTGAAGGTGATAGAGTATAGAGGATGATAGTATCCAGTGGATAGAGATCCATTAGCTAGGGCAGTGAGGATATGTGTCTTCAGTGGATAGAGATCCATTAGCCAGAGTAATGGGGGCAACAGTTCTTCTAGAAGATCACTAGTCAGAGCTAAGGAGAAAGGAGTTCTCTTGTGGATAGATATCCATGAACTTGATTAGGGGATTGGTGTCTCCTTTGGATAGAGGTCCATAAACATTGTAATAGGGAAAGGATTCCCAAGAGATTGATTGAGAAAATTTTAGTGAAATATTTTCTCCGTGGAGTAGCCCACATTGGGTGAACCACGTAAAATTGGTGTCTCTATTGTGTGTGGTGATTTGTGCATTGCTTTGATTATTGTTGTTGATATTGCTATATTTACATTGCATAATATTGATTGGGAAAGAAAAGTAAAAAGTGGTCTTATAATGTTCACCCCCCTCTCAGTATAAGCTTTTGTTCTTCAAAAAAAATAATTTTTATTATTTATTTTATAATTTACATTTTTTAGTCTTTTAATGTGTTTATTTATTTTTAAATTTTTTATATGAGATTGAAATGGGTCTTGTATTGTATTATCATCACATATTAAGATTATAACAGCTTGGTTATTGTGTATGTATAACATGGTAAGATTCAAATTTAAGTCTCTTTTTTAAAATTTAAGGAATTTAACCACTTGAGCTAATGCCATTTGACGATTTTTATGAATTAATTAACTTAGATTTCATTATTTTTTCAGTGTTAACCACTTTGAGTGGAATGAATGCACACTTCAATGTTGAATGTGCTAGTGTGGTATAATGTTTTCTTTAACTCTTGTCATTGTATCAAAATTATTTGATGATTTTAGTTTAGATGTATAATTTTAGTTTATTATTGACTATTCATGGATGTTTTATTGCTTAAACATTAGTTGAACATTCTTTTTGTTGCAAGTGTGAATAGGGTTTCTACTTAAGTGGCTTAGAAAAATCTAGTTTGTTTTTCTAGTCCTAAGTGTGAAAACTCCAAGATTTGTCGGCAAGTTGTTTTTCGATTTGTTGGCATAATTTGTATTTTTTCTCCCTCCTATTTTCCCTCCTATATTCTTTCCCCTTATTCCTCCACGCCTTTCATTCCCCTTATCTCTCCAACCACCTTATCCCTCCAACGTATTATTCCCTTATCCCTCCATCCTTCCTCTTCCTCTTCCCTATATAAATATTGGTACATATCATATAAGTGTAAGGTTGAAGGGTGCAATTTAATAAAAAGTATTTTTCCATTGCGTTAATTATTTATTAAAATTTTTGTTTGTTTCGTGCTGCGTCAAAGTTTGCACCCGGTCGATCACTGGTATCAGAGCCGAGGTGAAGCCAGGCGGGGACGCATCTCGAGGCAGGTGTCAGGCATGAAAGTCGAGGCATCGCCAGCAGGGCTCGGATCTCGAGGCGGATCACGAGCTGGTGTCAAGAGCATATATCTGGAGGCTCGAATCTCGAGGTGACACGTGGCAGCTGCAGGACGCAACACGTAGCGGACAGAGGCTTTGCACGAATCTTGAGGTGACAAGTGGCAGCAGACGTGGTATCAGCTGACTGTACAACACATGGATCGAGGCAGCAGATGTGGATAGCACGCGGATCGAGGCAACGGACGTGGCGACAAGTGGTTGGTCGAAAAGTGTGCCACATGGCGACGAGTGGCGGATTTGCATTGGTCAACGTGGCATTGTTTGATTGGCTGCGTTTGCGGCAAAAAGAGGCGACTGTGATTGCCCGAAAGGCAATCGAAGTTGTTTGTGTGTTTTTGGGTTGATAAAGCCCAGTTGCGCCTCCGCCCACTGCATGTGGGATAAAAAAGTTAATTTTTTTAAAAAAAAACCTTCCGCCGCGTATTTAAAATATACCCCACGTGCATTTGACGTCACGTCCGAGGGGCGTGGCTCAGCGGACAAAGCTTTCCGCTAGCGGGGAGAAGACCCGGGGTCGAATCCCGTCGAGGGTTGAGAAAAAAATATTTTTGTTTGCTTATCGCCGCCATCGAGGATAAAAGGGAGGAAGTCTCTTTTGGTTTCAGCGTAGCCGCGTGGTGCAGCGGCTAAGACCGCCCGTCGGTGTTTGGGAGGTCGCGGGTTCGAATTCGCCCGCGTGAAAAAGGTAAAAAAATTTTTTAAAGTTTTAAAGGTTTTAATTTTTTTTAAAGTTTTTAAATTATTTAATAATTTTAAATTATATTTTTTAAAATTATCTTTTTAATAATTTATTTAAAAGGTAATTTAAAAAATATAAAAAATTTATTAAATTTTTTTTTTTAAAGACTTTATAAAAATTTTAAAAACCTTGTTTGATGAGCATTTGTGAAAAAGGAGAAATAATGTGCCCTTGAAATGTTAGATGATTCGGTCAGTGGGGTGCTATAATGCACTTCTCTCGCTTTTGAGAAGAGAGACACCAGAATCCTTTGATGAAAGGGTTCAACGATCAGGTCTCCATACAGTCTTTTGTCAGCTGGAAAATCAGGTGATTGCTCATCTGAGGAAACCGGATTCAGGGTACGAGGGAGATTCTGAAGACAACATCTTCGAAAAAGGATTGAAGAGTCCGAGACCATGGAAGTTGTACCGAAGGTACAAGCAAGTGCCAGTTATACACCTGGTGTACTGGTAGCAGAATCAAGTGAGAGCTATACACCACGCTCTCCTGAACCAGAAGCAGAAGAAGAAGAAGAAGAAGAAGAAGAAGATCCAGAGGAAGTGGATCCTGAAGAACCTGAGATCATAGTGATAAGTGACGACGAAGCAGACAACTTTGCTCTTCCCATACAGAGCAATCCTCAAGAAGAAGAACACCAACTCAGTGAGTGTTCTAAAAAGGCGAGATTTGATTTAAATCATTAATCTCTTTGTACTGCTTTGTATTTCTTGTGTGCTCCAAATAAAGTTTGTTTTTTGAAATGGCATCCAATACTAGTCTACCGATTCTTGAGTTCAATGGAGGAGACTATGAGTATTGGTCAATTAAAATGAAAACTCTTTTGATAGGAAAAGGTTTATGGGATGTAGTCGAAGAGGGCTACACTGAACCTACTGCTGCTGAATGGGCAGCTTTCACTAATGCTGATAAAAAGGCTAAAAAGGAAGCTCAGAAAAATAATTCTTTTGCCCTTTATCACATACATGCTGCCCTAGATAAAAGTATTTTCCCTAGGATTGCCTCTTATGTAATTGCACAAGATGCCTGGAATGCCCTGAAAGAAAGTTATAGAGGTAGTGACCAAGTAAAGCAGGTAAAGCTGCAAACATTGAAACGAGATTTTGAAAATCTCAAGATGCAAGAAAATGAAAAAGTGGGAGATTATTGCATGCGAGTGAAAGCCGTAGTTGATAAAATGGTCACACTAGGGGAAGATATTAAGCGAGAGGTTATGGTGAAGAAAGTGTTGAGAACACTTCTTCCTAAGTGGAATTCAGTTGCAATAATTATTGAAGAATCCAAAGACTTAACCTCATTGTCTTTTGATGCCCTAAGCTGGTTCACTTCTCTCACATGAAGAGAGGTTACAGGAAACTCCTACCACCGAGTTATGGAGGAGATGATAAAGCTTTTGCCTCACATGAAGGAAGAGGTAGAGGCCATGGCAGAGGACAACAAAGAGGCAGAGGAAGGAATAATCAAAGAGGAGGAACTCCTAACAGAGGAGGATCATCCAACAGAGGAGGAAATCAGAATAGAGGAGGACAACAGCAAAATAGAGGGAAACAATCAGGCAAAGGAAAAGGAGGAGATAAATCAAAACAAGTTTGCTACAATTGTGGCAAACCTGGCCATTATGCTCAAGATTGTTGGTCAAAGTCTTCGCAAGGAAGCAACAGCAACCAGAGCAGTCAGTTTGGAAATTTTGGAGAAGAGGAAGAGTCCACAAATCTCTTTCTTTCATATGGCCAAACAGAGCAAAATATGAATGATACATGGATTTTGGACACAGGGTGTTCAAATCACATGAGTGGCAAAGAAGAACTCTTTGCTACTTTAGACTCCTCATACAAATCCAGCATCCGATTGGGAGATGACAAATCATTGGCAATTGAAGGCATTGGAGCCATGGAGGTTCCAACGAAAGAAGGCGTCAAGCAAGTAAGTGATATCTATTACACACCCCATCTTCAACACAATATTTTAAGTGTTGGTCAAATGCTAGAAAAGAATTACAAGTTGATTTTTGATGAGGGTAAATGCACCATTTTTGACAAGAACAATAGTAATAGAATCATTACACAAGTGCCAATGTCAAAGAATAGATTATTCCCTTTAAAGTTTGGCCAGCCAAGGGGAGATAAGTTAGCAAATGTTGCTATTACCAATCCAAGTGTCCTATGGCACTTGAGATATGGTCATTTGAATTCAGCAAGTTTGAAAATGCTAACTTCACAAGCAATGGTAACTGGACTTCCCAAAATTCAAGATAGTAAGGAATTCTGTGAAGGGTGTGCCTTGGGCAAGCATGCCAGATCGAAATTTCCTCATGGACAAGCATGGCGGGCCAGCTATCCACTCCAGTTAGTGCATTCAGACATCTGTGGTCCGATGCAGACCAAGAGTCTAGGTAACCACTCTTACTTCCTACTTTTTATTGATGATTGCACAAGAATGTGTTGGATATATTTTTTGAAGCATAAGGATGAAGCATTTGCATGCTTTGTTGATTTTAAAGCAAAAGTTGAAAGTGAGAGTGGATATTCTGTAAAATGTCTTAGATCAGATAAAGGAGGAGAATACTCCTCTAATCAGTTTTTGAATTTTTGTAAACATCATGGCATCAAGAGGCAGTTCACAACTGCCTACACTCCATAGCAAAATGGTGTAGCAGAAAGGAAGAATCGCACCATTGTGGAGATGGCAAGATCAATGCTTCAGACAAAGCATTTGAGTAATTCATATTGGGGAGATGCAACAAGGACTAGTGTTCACATCTTGAACAGAAGTCCTACTTCAAGTTTGAAAGGGAAGACACCTTACCAAGCCTGGTATGGTAAGAAACCAAATGTGAAGTATTTCAGAGTATTTGGTTCATTGGCATATGCTCACATTCCTGATGAGCTGAGAAAGAAGCTTGATCCAAAGAGTCAGGCATGCATTTTTGTAGGATACTGTGAAAACACAAAAGGTTATAGACTCTACAATCCTACGACTCGAAAGATAGTGATTTCAAGGGATGTGATTTTTGATGAAGGAGGAGAATGGGGTAAGCCCCAAATATTCAGTGATGTTGAGTCACATGATTCAAGTTCTCAGCAGGTGCAACAACAGATACCACAGAAAGGCAAGAAATCTCCACCTTCAAGCCCAAGTTCTTCTACTAGTTCATCTTCCTCACCAAGTCCTTCTCCACAGAGACCAGCAAGTTCCTCACCAATGGACATTGATTCTCCATCCAGAGGTAAGAGAACACTACAGCATCATCCATCATATCAAATGTTGGATAAGGATTTTTCAAGAAGATACACTAGGAGTCAAGCTAGTGAGATGGGTTCTATTTTACAAAGATTAGAAAGTATGCACTTGTATGGTGATGATCTCACCCAACAGGAACCTCGGGGAGATTCAGTTAACTATGCTTTGTTAACTAGTGCACAGCTTGAACCTTCTAGTTATGAGAAGGCTTGTACTCAAAAGATTTGGCAAGATGCCATGAAAGAGGAGATAACCTCTATAAAAAACAATGACACTTGGGAGCTCGTGAAGCTTCCTAAAGGAAAGAAATGTGTTGGCTGTAAATGGGTCTTCAAGACCAAGTTTAATGTTGATGGAAGCATTGAGAGGCACAAGGCAAGATTAGTAGCAAAGGGTTTTACTCAAAAATATGGAATTGATTATGAAGAGACTTTTGCTCCTATAGCCAAACAGGAGACTATCAGAATAGTTCTTGCCTTAGCTGCACACAAAGGATGGAAAGTCCAACACATGGATGTAAAGAGTGCATTTCTCAATGGTTACTTGATAGAAGAAGTGTACGTTGAGCAACCACAGGGATTTGAAGAGCAAGGTAAGGAACACCTTGTTTATAGATTGAAGAAGGCACTCTATGGTCTTAAATAGGCACCAAGAGCTTGGTACTCACGCATTGATGGGTACTTCAAAGATTATGGGTTCACCAGGAGCAAAAATGAACCCACACTCTACTACCTAAAGCAAGGTAATGACATCCTCATAGTTTGCTTGTATGTGGATGATCTCATTTTTATGGGTAGTAATGAAAAAATGAATATGGAGTTCAAACACTCCATGATGACGCAGTTTGAGATGAAGGATCTTGGCTTAATGCACTACTACCTTGGAATGGAGGTTCATCGATCGGATACAGGGATCTTCATCTGTCAACATAAGTATGCTCGGGATATGATCAAGAAGTTTGCTATGGAGCATTGCAAACCAGTTGCAACTCCAGTTGGACATGGGATCCAATTAAGCAAAGATGATGGAGCACCAAAAGTTGACGTGACCACTTTCAAAAGCATGGTTGGGAGTTTGATGTTTCTCGCCAACACCAGACCAGATATTCAGTATGTTGTATCTCTTGTTTCTAGATTTATGGCTAACCCATCTGAGCTGCATTTGCAGGCAGCTAAAAGAATTTTGAGATATGTGAAAGGTACATTGGATTTTGGAATCCAGTACCATAAATGTAACACTATCAAGCTTGTAGGCTTCAGCGATAGTGATTGGGGTAGCAATATTGATGACAGGAAGTCAACATCAGGAAACTGTTTTAGTCTGGGATCAGGACTAATAACTTGGAGTTCCAAAAAATAGATAGTAGTAGCGCTATCTTCAACAGAAGCTGAGTATATAGCAGTTACTTATGCAAGTACTCAAGCCTTATGGCTAAGGAAAGTACTAGAAGAGATTGGAGAACAACAAAGTGGTCCGACCAGAGTCTACTGCGACAACATCAGTGCCATTCAGTTGGCATATAATCCTATCCACCATAGCAGAACGAAGCATTTTGATATGAAGTATCACTTCATCAGAGATATGGTGGAACATGAAATTGTTGAGCTTCAATACTGTCACACTTTGGAGAACGTCGCGGACATCTTCACCAAGGCGATGACTAAAGCTCAATTTATAAAGCTGAGAGACTGTATTGTCAGTCCTCTCAACTTTAAGGGGGAGAATGTTGCAAGTGTGAATAGGGTTTCTACTTAAGTGGCTTAGAAAAATCTAGTTTGTTTTTCTAGTCCTAAGTGTGAAAACTCCAAGATTTGTCGGCAAGTTGTTTTTCGATTTGTTGGCATAATTTGTATTTTTTCTCCCTCCTATTTTCCCTCCTATATTCTTTCCCCTTATTCCTCCACGCCTTTCATTCCCCTTATCTCTCCAACCACCTTATCCCTCCAACGTATTATTCCCTTATCCCTCCATCCTTCCTCTTCCTCTTCCCTATATAAATATTGGTACATATCATATAAGTGTAAGGTTGAAGGGTGCAATTTAATAAAAAGTATTTTTTCGCTGCGTTAATTATTTATTAAAATTTTTGTTTGTTTCGTGTTGCGTCAAAGTTTGCACCCGGTCAATCACTTTTAACTTTTTTTCAAAATTCTAATTAAACTAAAAATTAATATTTAATGATAATAAAAATAGGGCATCGCGGGAATAAGATGCTAGGGTTTTGAGTATCACTATGGCCTCCAACTCTGGTGGACCAATGCACAACATTGGCATCACAAAAGAGAATGCATGTGTTAATGGCTCCTCTTATTCAATTGTGCAAGTTTGTGTTGAGAATGGTCCACAAGGTAACCTTCATTCTCCTGATGTAATTCTTTCTTTGCTTGAAGTTGATTCTACATGTCACAATTTAGAATCTCTCACCCTTGTCGAGTATTTCATTGGACGTAACCTTAATGAGTCTTCCTTTAGGGCCTAGGTTAATATAGCTTGGACTCCTCATGAAGTTAAGCTAACAATGGTTCAAAACCTTACAAAGGGATTTTTTTTATTTCGCTTTGCGAAAATAACCAATGCTAAGGTGATTTACGAACATGACCCTTGGTACATGAGAAGATCTCTATTTGTTTTTTCTCTTTGGATGCATGACTTTTCTATTTCTGAGAAAAGATCTACCAAAGTACCTATGTGGGTGGAATTCCCAAGACTCCCTCTACCTTTGTGGCCCTTTCTTAGTCACATAGCAACCCCTTATGGGCGTGTCATTTTGGTGGAGGCAGACAAATTTTTCCATGCATGCCCTCAAAAATGTGTTTGTGTTGAGATTGATGTTTCTCAAGATCTCAAGGAGTCTATTGACATACAAGTTGACGACATTGTGTTATCCCAATGGGTCCTCTACATTAATTTGTCCAACACTTGTTTTCGATGCCAATCCTCAACACACAAGATCAAAGATTGTCCCTTGATGTTGCATAACAAGGACAAGCAGAGCCCCACCACACCGAGTGCACCCACTCCTCAACCTCAGGAGGATGGTTGGACGACTGTGGAAGGGCATAAAAATAAACATTTGGCTACTTCTAAAGGTACACAATCCAAGTCGGCATATGTCTCACAATCGATAAAAAAAGGATATGAAAAGAAAAAATTTGATCCTGCAGCTAAAACTGTTAACAATGAGGCTTCTCAGTCTCAACAGAGGGATGCAATAGTGCTTACTTCAAAGTCCTCTAATATATTTTCCCCAACTAATGTCTGGCGCTCCCGCGGCCCGAGAAGGATATCTACAAAAGAAGATGCTGCTCCAGAGAAGCGACTTCATATGATCAATGTTCAGTTGGGCAAAAACTACAATGTATTGGAGTATCTTAACAATGGTGAGGATATGTCATTGGATGTAGAGTCATCATCTATGGAATTGACAGTTCCTCTAGAAAAAGCAAAATCTAAAGTTCCCTCCCCTTCCATGTGATTTCAACGTTCTTGTAGTTCTCAACAAGGAAAGAAGGCCCAAAAGTTACAATAATTTCACGTTAGGATGATACATATAAAAAGCATAAATCACATGCACAAAAGATTCAATAATTCAAAACTGATGAATGCATTGCAAAATGGGCTATTAATAGCCAAATACAACATAACTTGTGGATAAGATTGAATTGTTGTCAAGTCTTATCCAAATATTAATATAGAAACAATATCAATATGGCAACATATGTATTTATCCCTAGCATTCCCCCATCATAAGAGCATTGGGCTCCAATGCATGCAAAAGGGAAGGAAAAACTCGTCTGGCTGTAAGGAATCCACCATTTTTAATTTTAATTGTTTTAATTTTAATTTTTTTCCTTCCTGAATATGTGTTCATGATTGTAATGTGCAGAGGGCGTTGCTGGAGAAGATGCATAAAATCATGGAGAAAATTGTGGCATGTCAGACGAAACTCAAGCAACAACGGAGGCCACAATGGAGGCCAAGCGGTAGGGGCATGCTGATGTAGAAGTTTTGCAGCGATGGAAAATTGACCGCCACCATTATCGTTCAAACCTTCATCAAATGCAAAATGCAAATGGGGTGACTGAATTGTTGGTTGTTGGCCAAATTGCTGCTGAAGGGTCCATGTTTGCGGTATAATGCAAAGGCAGGAGAGACGAGAGTTATTGAAGGTCGCTTTCATCGCCATTATCGTAGCAACAACAAGAAGTTGCTTAGGTAGAACAGAAGCAGGAGCAACAACAAAAACTGCAACATCATCAACAACATTAATGTTATCATGATCAGGTAAAACACTAGCTTCATCAATTTCTTCCATGTCCAGATTTTCTATAGCAGTATTACCTAGTGGAAAGGCGATGGGCTTCTTGCCCATAGACCTTGGTTTGATTCTAGGTACTGCTTCATCAGAGGAATCTTTGTCTTCAACAAGAAGTTCTTCCGCTGCCATTTCTACCAATATGGCAACACAAATGGACTCAATATCCGTCAAGAGCGCTTTGGCTCTTTGAGAGATCTCTTCGAGAGAGAGACTCTTTTTAGGCAGCATGGTGCCTTAAATAGATAGATAGAAAATGAGCAAGAACGACTACTTTGATACCAAACTGATATGGATAAAAAGCCTAAATCACACGCACAAAAGATTCAATAATTCAAAACTGATGAATGCCTTGCAAAATGGGCTATTAATAGCCATATACAACATAACTTGTGGATAAGATTGAATTGTTAAGTATTATCCAAATATTAATATAGAAACAATATCAATATGGCAACATATGTATTAATCCCTATCATGGGAAGACGTAATTCCTGGTGCTTACAGTTCTACAGTTTAGGGTTTCTAGTTTATTTTGCTATGCCTAATTATGTTGTGTATTCACCCTTTTAAGGGTTGGTTTCGTTCTATAAAGGGTGTTGAATAACTGTAATTTGTTCGCTCTATTGTCGAAGATGTTTTTTTGGTTGATGAAGTTAGCCACGTAGCGTGTTTATCCGTCTCTTTTTGTTTATAAAATTATATTTTATTTTTTAATATAATACTTTTTACATTAAAAATTATTATCTTACCTCTTAAATTAGATACTTTATATTTATATAATAACTAGTGATTTAAAGTTTCATTTCTAATTGATAATATACATTATCCATACCATATATATAATTCTTTATTAATAAAAAATTAAATTTTAATTATATTAGACTATATTCCTTCACTTTAGTACTAAAGTCATATTAATAAACACTCTTCACAAGACTTGAATTACTAGAACTGTTCTCAATCCTTACCTAATTAATTTCTGTGCAAAAGACAAAGACTTTAAATGAAAAAGTTAACCTGAGCAAATTAAAGCGCCTAAAATTTTAGTTGATATTAAGCCAAACCTTCAGAATTTTCCCATATCAAGAAGCCGACTCTTACGTGGAAAGTTCACTCAGGATTGAGCCTTCTAACACATTCCAAATGACCATTTATCCCTTTATATCATGTATTTGGTCTGAAAATAAAAAGTAACCAGCCTTCCAAGCTACGTCAAATGATCGTTTCTAAGAAAATAAACATAAATGTTACCTTGTATTACATTTGAAACAATCTCTTTTCCATATTATTTTTCAAGATTTTGGTAAAATAATAATTTAAAAACTTTAATGGCAAAGAAGTCAAATAAATATATTATGCTTGTTGTACTAGATAAGAAGAAGGATAACGTGAGTTCCCCTTCCACAAGAATAATGCAGTCCTAACTGATCTAAACAGATATAGACCTAACAAATTTCCCTTATGAGAAAAACTAGTTTCATGGGATGCAAGTATAGATAATGTGAAGGAAAGAGGCGTTCATTATACGGCAAAAATCACAGTCATACTTATGTAGGTTGCAGCTTTGGAGTCGTTGGTAGGTTTGTGAAGTGGAGAGAATATTATGTCCCGTGCCTCTTTCACAAACGTATATGTGATGTGATTTATGGTTTTTTCTTTCTCCAGTTTGTTTTTTATTGTTAATTTGGTTGGTAGACAGTTGGGTCTCACCTCTATACAATATTTTCAAGGTTGTACTCAACTTCATATGTGAAGATAACAATCATATTTGTTTTGTTTTTTATTTTTAATTTGGTTGGTAGACAGTTGGGTCTCACCTCTATACAATATTTTCAAGGTTGTACTCAACTTCATATGTGAACATAACAATCATATTGATTCATGATATATTTCATTGTAACATGGTTGACTAGATTACTAGTTAAAACATAGTTTGTATTAAGAAAAAGTATGGAATAGTAAGGACCTTCCAATATTACTTATAAAATTTTTAATATGGTTTCAGATTTTTCTTTTTAATAGAAGGTTGAGTTGACTTTACTATGAACAGAATTCATGGAAATCCATTCAAAACTAAATACATAACTGAAAAGAATAGTATTTTGGCAGTGTTTTCAAAAGTGAATGATTGTGCGAGGGTTTCATTTATGTTGAGTATAAGCGGCTCCAAAGGTTGTTTTTTTAGGGCCTTCAGGCCCTAGCGGCCAACATTTTTGTGGATTTTGTTCAAAATTTTAACAAGATATGTTGTAAGGAACCCAATTTGGGTTAGAAATATGTCTTTTAACAAATCTTCATGCTACGAACTTGATTGACAACGGCTTCCAATTTGTTGCACAAAACAAAAATGAAAATCATATATTTTCTTGACGTCCAAGGCATTGATTCAAGAGATCTGGAAACAAGTTTCAAGCAGCTGATGAAAACATTGTTCAAATCTTAAGCGAATCTGATGCTAAGAAGTACCCCCAAAACAAATCCACTGTGGAAACCCCTTTCAAGGGCAAGGATTTCAAAGACTCGGTCCCAAAAATGAATTTTAGGGATGCCCTTTGTGGTGGACAGCCTCAGCCTAATGCTAACATTAATCTTAGGGTTTCCCGTAAACCTTTGAGAATGCCTAAGATTGATCCTAGGAAAATTGAGTCGGGATGTCTTAGGGAAGCTAATGGAACTTCGATTATTAAGGTATATATGGGCATCATTCAGACTAGCATAGAAGATCGGAAAAAAGAGGACTAATTTATCGTTTCTTGGTTTTTCGTACAAACCTATTTACTTTCAAAGTTTGGGTTGCAAAAAACTGGAAAAAAAAAAGTGAGTTACAAATCTCTATTTATCCAAATAGTTATCTTCTTTTTTTATTTGCTAATAATGAAGATAGAGAGAAAACATTTCATAGGGGCCCCTAGCTCTTTAGAAGGGTAGGACTTTTCATGAAGCCTTTGCATACTAAATTTAAATCCAAAGACGAGATGCCTTCTACAGATCCTCTGTGGGTTAGACTCTTTGGCCTCCTAATTGAATTCTGGAATCTGGTTGTTTATTCTTCAATTAGAAACTCTTTGGAAAATTTTATGATGACTATTGATTGTACTAAAAAAATTGAACATATTATTTATGCTCGAATTTATGTTTTAATGGATTTTGACAAACCCCTACCTAATAAGATTTCATTACAATTTTGGGAGGACACTTGGGAGCAAGTGGTGGACTATGAGAACATTCCTTTTCATTACAAAATTTGCTATGAATATGGTCATTTGGCTAGTGTCTACCCAAATAAAATTCTAGATCAAAAGAAAGAGGATACAAACTTAGCTAGTTTCCAAATGCCTAAGAAGAAGAACACTTAAAAAAACCAGTTATGAAGGATCAATCAAAGTTATCAGCTAATATGTTTGAAATTCTTTCCACAAATGATGTCCCAAGTGAGGAAGAGGAAATAATGGAGATAAAAATCTTAGAAACACAATTTAAATATGCAGAAAAGGACTCAAAGACAAACCAACAAATTAAAGGTTTTCAATAGGAAAAAAATGAGGAAATATACACAAGAAAAATAATCTTTTAAATGTTGAGACTTCAAATAATACAGGTCCCAAGATAGACTCTATTGAACCTTCCAATAATACTTTGGCTTTGTACATGCATTCTTCAAGGTTAGAATCCATCTCAGATTCAATTGGGGTAAGTCAAGAAATAGGGAAAAACTAAAGATGGATTCCAACCAAAAGGTAAGTTGCGAGACCAATCAACATCATATAGTTAAAGAAGGTGAAAAGCTTGTAGAGAAAGGTAAGATTAATGCCCTTACCAATGTTTTTAGCCCTAGTATTAATGAATATTGTCTCTTAGAATATAAGAGGACTCAAATATAGTCTTTTAAAACAAAATAAAATTAGAAGAATGATTTAGACAAACCATCCACATCTTGTTTTCCTTCAGAAAACGAAGATGTCAATAGAGGAAATGGATTCAAATGCTAGTAAAATTTGGCCAGCTAGAAAAGTTACTTCCCTCAGTTCCCAAGGAAATTTTGGTGGCATTGCTTACCTTTGGGATCCAAAAGAGGTAGTTATTCACCATATGGTTGGCAACTGGGGTATTTTAGCTATAGTTATTAAAAGTAGACATTCTAACCAAAATATGCTTTGCATAACTATTTATGCTCCGACTACTTTGGAGGAAAATAGAAGACAGTGGAAGGATATAACTTATATTATCTCTCATTTTCTTAATGCTTGGATCTTGATCGGAGGAAACTTCAATACCATCTTCTCTCTATATAAGAAAATAAGGGGAAATAGAAATTTGGAAAAAAGCACTAACCTCATGATTGAATATATTCCAAACATTCATCTTGTGGACATCCAACCAGATAATGACCTTATGACTTGGTCTAATAGAAGGCAAGGCTTAGCTTGTATCATGGAGAGATTGGATAGGTTCTTGTTCTTTAACAATTTCTTAATCCATGGTCACATTCCTAAGGTGAAGACTCTTAACAATGTTGGTTCATATCATTGGTCAGTCATAGTGGAAATTTGAAAAATCAATGTGAGTTTCTCACATTTTTCAATTTTAGTTAATGTGGCTTAGAGACAGTTCCTTCAGAACTCGAATGCAACAATGGTGGAAGGAAGGTAAACCAAGGTATGGTACTAAGATGCTTTGTTTTTCCCAAAGGTTGCAATACATTAAATTATAAAATCAAAATTTGGAACTTGAAGGAGTTTGGAGATGTTTGACAAAAAAACATGAAGTTATTGCTCAACTTAAAAATTTGAATAAGAAAATCCATTTAGATGGCCTCACAGAGAGTAGAAGTACAAATGAAATTAGACTCACAACTCAGTTAGAGGAATGAAAAAAAAAACTCTTATGGAAGCAAAAATATAGGATCTAATGGCTCAAAGGAGATCGAAACACAAATTTCTTCCACAAATATCTTCTAGCTCGAAGATCTCATAACTTTATTTCTTCCTTGAAATATAATTTTGGAGACATTGTCTACACTTGGGATGGCATGAACTCTATTGTTGTCAATTACTTTTCTAATATTTTTACTGTTGCACCTTTTGACTCGGCTTCTCAATAAAATATTCTTCAATTGATCCCTACTCTTATCACTTCTAAGGAGAACTTTGTTTTGACTGCTCCAGTTACTATCAACGAGTTTCAATAGATGGTTTTTTAAATACAAAAAGGGAAAATCCTAGGTCCTGATGGTTTTCCCATTGAGTTCTATCAAGAGTTTTGGGATATCCTTCATGCTGATTTATTAGAGGTGGTAGAAGAAGCCAGGAAATCCAAAGAAATTTTGAAGGTTATAAATAAAACTTACATAGCTCTTGTCCCAAAATCTCAAGAGGCAGATCATATCTCAACTTTTAAACCTATAGCTTCACGTAATGTTCTTCTCATAATCATTACAAAGATCATGGAAGAAAGACTAAAGCCTCTTTTGCATAAGATTATTTTCCCTAAATAAGGGGGTTATGTGGAAGGGCATAAAATAGTGAATGAGATAGTTCTTGCTTAGGAAGCCATCCATTCCATGGAAATGCAAAAATCTCCATCTATGTTCATTCGTTTAGACTTATCTAAAGCTTATGATAGAGTGGGTTAGCACTTCCTTGTCAAAATTTTAAGGCAATTTGGATTCTCTAAGGATTGGATGGACAGGATTATGAGATGTATCTCTTATGTATCCTACTCTTTTCTTATCAATGGTAGGCCTTCTTAGTTGCTCCCTACCGGGGTTATGCATAAGGGGTCAGCCCCAAAATGTATTTATAAAAATTTGGCGAATTAGTTTCAAAATCCAGGTGAATAGTATCGAAACACATGTAGAAGGTTAACTATTATTAGGGGTAATGTTGTAAATTTAAACTTAAAATGGTCAAATTATTATAAAATTGGGGCGAATCGACCCCCCAAAAAAATTGCACCCAAATTTTTTTGGCTAATGGGTCTTGGTCAAGGGTCCCAAATATTAGCCAATTCCAAATTTCAAAAATCCTAATTTTAGCCAATTGGCTAAAAATAGCCACTATGCATAACCCTGCTCCCTACTTCAAAAGGTATCAGGCAAGGTGACACTCTATCCCCTTATTTATGCATCATTCTTGTTGAATGCTTGGGCAGGTCTATAACCAAAAACAAAGAAAACATAACCCTTGAGGGAGTTACCATTGCTCATGGAGATGGGCCTATTTCTCATCTTCAATTTTTTGATGACTCTACTCTGTTAGGTAAAGCTATAGTTAAGGAAGCTTCTAAAATTAAGTAAATCATTAGTTGTTTTTCTAATGCTATCAAGCAATTGATCAATGAAGATAAATCTAAAATATTTTCTTTCACTGCTCTCCTAGATAGGAATCCATGGTTTTGGATAAGTTATAAAAAGATGTATAATTATTTGATTATTTTAGTTTAGATGTATAATTTTAGTTTATTGATGATTATTCATGGAAGTTTCATTGCTTAAACATTAGTTTGAACATTGTTTTAACCTTTTATCAAAATTCTAGTTAAATTAAAAATTATTATTTAATAATAATAAAAATCTTATCTTACCTTAAATTGGATACTTTATATTTAAATAATAATTAATAATTTAATACAGCCCTGTCAACAGAAGATTGCTATGGGATAACATTACCGCAATGCGCAACAACTTTCCTGACTTTCCTTGGATGCTCTGTGGCGACTTCAATACTCCCCTCCACCTGTTTGACAAGCAAGGAGGCAATCCGATCACTAGCCGTTGCATTGAAGATTTCAGCGATTTTGTCAACCTCAATGAGCTTATGGACTTACCGCTCCAAGGATCCAACTATACATGGAGCAACAGATGGGCGAGCATTCATCACATCCAAATTCGGCTTGACAGATTTCTCTTATCCAAAGAACTCATTCCTATTTTTGGCGATGCCAGACTGCATGGCCACCCAAAAATTGGATCTGATCATAACCCTATAATTTTGGATTGTTCTCGACCCCAGAAAACCTTTAAAACCCCTTTCAGGTTTGAAAATATGTGGCTCACTCATCCAGATTTAGGTCGTTGTATTCGACAATGGTGGCAGCAAAACCTTTGTCCAAACCCTCTCTTGAATCTATTCCTCAAACTCAAAGCAGTCAAACTCAAGCTGAAATGCTGGAACAGGGAGGTTTTCGGCAACCTTTTTAGTGAAAAAAACCTTCTACTAGATGAGCTCAAAAGGGTGGAAAATCTGATTCATGAAGGGGATCAGAGGGTAGAAACGCTCATGGAAGAAAAATGCCTCCTTTCAAACTTTCATAATGTTTTGGCTAAGGAAGAGTCCTTCTGGAGACAAAAATCTAGATGCCTCTGGCTCAAAGAAGGAGACACCAACACAAAGTTTTTTCATGCTTCCACCTTGCGCCACAGAGGTTCTAATAAAATCTCAGAGTTGACCAAGGCTGATGGTACCATTGTCTCTGATATTCATGCCATCAGACAGGAAGCTGTGCACCACTTCCAAGAAATCCTAGGTCCAAGTGTTGACTGCCACCCTCGCACAGCAAGTTCTCTACTTCAGAACATTCCAACATTGGTGTCTAACGATGATAATGAGAAACTCCTCCAATCCTACACTGAAGAGGAGATCAAAGATGCTCTGTTTGCAATGGAACCTGATAAGGCTCCTGGTCCTGATGGCTTTCCACCCCGGTTTTTTCAACATTTTTGGGATATCGTGGGCCTTGATGTTGTCACTACGGTTAAATTCTTCCAGAGGGCCAAGAAGATGCCGAGAGAAGCCAATTCCACCTTCATTGTTTTAATTCCCAAGTCTAATGAGCGTGCTTCCCTCTCCGACTTCAGACCTATAAGTCTCTGTAATGTCATCTACAAACTCATCACCAAAGTTATGGCAAACAGGCTGAAAGACATCCTACCCTCCATCATCGACCTGTGCCAAGGCAGCTCGGTCAAAGGCAGGTTCATTGTTTATGGGGTGATAACAGTTCACGAGTTGGCCCATTCGGCTTATAAAAACAAAAAACCCAGTATGTTCCTTAAGCTTGACATGAACAAGGCTTTTGATCGGGTTTCATGGAAATTCCTGTTCGAGGTCCTTGAGAAGTTTGGGTTTCACAAAGAATGGGTTAAGATGGTTCATGAATGTATATCTACCGCGTGGTTCTCTGTGCTTATCAATGGTTCACCTGTTGGCTTCTTTCCAAGTTTTAAAGGCATTCGCCAAGGGGACCCCTTGTCACCCTTCCTCTTCATCATTTTGGCCGAAACTCTTGGAAGAACCCTTACTGCTGCCTGTAATAGTGGTCTCATTTCTGGGATCAAACCTGCCTCAACTACCATGGCCATTTCCCATCAACAGTTTGTGGATGATACTATTCTTTCCTCTCAGGCTTCTGTCCCCGAAGAAAAAATCATTAAGAGCATTCTTGACTCTTATGAAGAGGCGACTGGCCAGAAAGTCAATTATCGCAAAAGCAAGCTTTACTTCCTCAATACTCCCATTCATAGGAAAACCAGGATAGCTGAGATCCTTGGGTGTATCATTGGGAGCCTTCCAACTACCTACCTCGAATTATCGCTTTTCTATGGCAAATCGGTCTCGGCTCTGTGGAACCCTGTTCTAGATCGTCTCAACAAGAAACTTGCAGGCTGGAAAATTTCAATGCTCAGTCAGGCAGCCAAAGCCACTCTGGTCCAGGCTTGCCTGCAAAGTATTCCTATTTTTTTCTTGTCTATCTTCAAAGCTCCATCTTCCATCTGCCAAAGAATTGAGCAAATTCAACGTAGATTCCTGTGGGTGGGAAACGAAAACAAGAACAAAATTCCCCTTGTTGCCTGGGACAAGGTCTGTTCTAAGAAAAAGGATGGAGGTCTTGGCTTCAGGGAAATCAAGCGGATGAACATGGCTCTCATTGCCAAGCAGTCTTGGAGACTTACCATCAACGAAAAAGCCACCTGGATTGACATAATCAAAGCTAAGTACCTCCATCAGGTTCCTTTTCTGGGAGAGCACAACCTTCCTAGCGGATCTCATTTTTGGAATGGGGTCACTAAAACAAGGAAGATCATCATGGAAGGTTTAAGGTGGTGTCTTGGAAATGGATTGAACATTCATTTCTGGGACGACCCTTGGATCCGTGACAAACCTCTCAGTCAAGATCCTCATCTTGCTATGCTCAAGCCGGTGACCGAAGCTACCATTGGAGATAAGGTGTGTCATTTCATCAACCCAGGGATCACAAGACCCGAATGGAAGCAACTGGAACTGAACGGGCCTCGACATATCACCGAGGCGCTTAGGCGGCTTCAAAACTTACTGAGGAGCTGCATAATTCCCAGCTCTCACAAAGAAGACTCCATGGTCTGGAACCTTGAAGATTCGGGGCAGTTCACTGTTAAATCTGCCTACTACAACCAAGAAGCTCCCAATGATGGTCGTGACTCCTCTAATCTGGTCTGGGTTCCCAAGATCATTCCCAAGGTCAAATTCTTCTGCTGGTTGGCCATCCAAAATAAAATCCTCACCACTGAAAATCTGATTAACAGAGGGCTTCTCATCCCCAATTGGTGCATCCTGTGCAAAAACGCCTGTGAGTCTACTGAGCATGTTTTTTTGGATTGTCCCTTCTCCCTTGCAGTCCTCAACCAGGTTTTCAACACTTTTGCCATCTCTGTAGCCCTCCCCCATTCCATTCCCCTCCTTTTTCAATAGTGGCCCCGGCATTTCAAAAGCAGTCAACTCAAATTCATGTGGCAAGCTTGCCTCCACATCTTCCTGTGGCAGATTTGGTTGGAGAGAAATGCTAGAATTTTTCAAAACATAGTCAAGGATAAGAAGATTGTCGTTGCCAAAATCTTGACCCTTGCTACGGAGAATGCCTCTCTCGTCTCATCGACCAAACCCCCCCTCCTGGACTTGAATTGGATCTAGCAAATCATTTCAATCTTCTTAATTTTTTTGCTACACCCCACACTTCGGTTGACAGGTCTGTTATCAAGTGGGTCTTACCTCCTTTTGGGTGGCACAAGCTTAACTTTGATGGCGTAGCCAAAGGCAACCCTGGCGCTGCTGGCGGAGGTGGGATTCTCAGAAATCACAGAGGAGAAATAATTTTAGCCTTCGCTCAGAACCTAGGAATTCAGTCTAACAATATGGTCGAGGCTCGGGCCTTGTTCCAAAGTTTGATTCTCTTGGAAGGCTTGACTATCAATAAACTCATCATAGAAGGAGACTCATTACAGTGCATTAACTGGCTCAAAGGAACCTTCGTGCCTCCCTGGGCCCTGGCTTCCATCTTCGATGAATGCAAGACTCTTATTGGTGTTTATCCAGAATTAATCATTCAACATCAATACCGGGAAGGAAACAAAGTTGCGGACTGGCTTGCTAATAAGGGAGTTGACGCAACTGACATTCAGGTCTGGAGAGACTCCTTCCCAATCGGCCTAAGGGACGTTTCTTCAAGTTCCAATGTTTGCACAATGTGAGTGGGTTACTGATCTTTGGGTTCTTCGGCTGCGTTTTGGCACCTTGGAGCGTTTTTGCATCATTTTTCTAAGTTGGTTGCAAAATCTCAGCTTGCAGTGCTATCACAAACTTCTTTTTTGCTCAGGCCACGAGGGTGCTTTTTGTCGCGATATCGCGACACCTTTCTCTTCCTCTGGTACGGTCTTCCAACTTGTCGTGATATCGTGACACTTTTTCTCTTCGGGCGCTTTTCTGCATACTTGTCGCGATATCGCGACACTTTTTCCCTTCGGGTGCTCTTTCGCAAACTTGTCGCGATATCGCGACACTTTTGGCCTTCAGGCGCAGTCTTGCTTTTTGTCACGATTTCGTGACACCTTTTCTCTCTCCAACGGCGGTCTTCCTTTCGGTCGCGATTTCACGACAAGTTTTCTCTCCAACGGCGGTCTTCCTTTATGTCGCGATATCGCGACACTTTTTCTCTTCGGGTGCCTTTGCGCAAACTTGTCGCGATATCGTGACTATTTTTCTCTCCAAAGGCGGTCTTCATTTTTGTCACGATATCGCGACACTTTTTCTCTCTCCAGTGGCGGTCTTCATTTTGGTCGCGATATCGCGACGCTTTTTCTCTCTCCAATGGCGGTCTTCCATTCGGTCGCGATATCGCGACGCCTTTTCTCTCCAACGGTGGTCTTCCATTCTGTCGCGATATCGCGACACTTTTTCTCTCCGGGTGCCTTTGTGCAGACTTGTCACGATATCGCGACCTTTTTTCACCCCAAAGGCGGTCTTCATTTTTGTCGCGATATCGCGACACTTTTTCTCTCCGGGTGCCTTTGCGCAAACTTGTCGCGATATCGCGACATTTTTTCTCTCCAAAGGTGGTCTTCATTTCTGTCGTGATATCGCGACGCTTTTTCTTCTTGGCAGCAGGCTTCCACTTTAGTCACGATTTTGGGGCTCTTTTTCTTCTTCGACTGCGGTCTTCATTCTTGTCACGATTTCGCGACACCTTTTCTCTTCGGCAGCGTTCTCACTTCTTGTAGCGATTTTGCGACTCTTTTTCTCGATCGGCTCCAACTCTGCAACTTGTCGCGATATCGCGACACTTTGCAACATGTCACGATATCGTGACTTCTTCCCTTCTTCGGCTCCGATGGCGTTTCTTGTCACGATTTCGTGACTTCTTTTCTTTCTTTGGCTTCTACGGCGCTTCCTGTCGCGATTTCGCGACATCACCATTTTGGTCGCGATTTCGCGACACCCTCCCTAGTGTGGAGGTTGACCAACTTTCTTTTCCTTTCTTCTTGGACCACCTCGGTCGATTTGGTTTTATTGTAATCTCTCTTGTAAAAGGTTTAGGGACCTTTCAAAACCCTTTCCACCAATCAAAAAATAATAATTAATAATTTAAAGTTTCATCTTTAATTGATAATAAACATTATCCATATAATATATATAATATGTTATTATTTATTAATAAAAATTTAAATTTTAAATGAATTTGAAGTTCGAAAGATGGCGGAGATGGAGCGCAGTGCAGGCGACAGCAAAAACCCCCAGGCAGGTCCTTCCATGGGAGCAGGCAGACCATATCCAGGGTAGAATGGAGTTGGGGGTACGGGTTCCCATGTTCCTCAAGCGGGCTCTCATGACAAAGAGCCCCCCAAAAAACCTCCAGTCGAGGGCCCCATTGGAAGCCCTAGCTTGTCCTCTTATGCACAGATAACCTCAGGTGAGGTGATCCCCCAAAAATCGTCAGGCGCCTGCCTATCCCTGGTAGGATCCAAAATTATCATTCCAGGAGACATCTTCTCAAACTATGTCTTCGGGGCCTCCTTCTCCTTGGTTAGGAAGTTCGTTGGAGGGTGCCCTGACATGGAGACCATTAGGCGCTGAGCCTTTTCTAAGTGGAAAACCTTAGGCCACATGGAAATCATAGCCCTCTCAAGAGGCTTCTTCCTTATCAAACTCAGCAACTGCGACGACACAAACTGGGTCCTGATAGGAGGACCCTGGTTCTTGGGTAGAAGGAGTTTGTTCCTTAGGTGGTGGGCGACGGATTTCAACCCAAGTACTTAGAGTATAAACTTCACCCCAATTTGGGTCTGGATTCCAAATTTTCCTTTCCACCTTTGGCGACAAGAGGTATTGAAAGCTATCACGGGAGCAGTCGGTGAGCTGGTGGCCATTGACTCTGCAACCAAAGCTGGATCCAAAATGGTCCATGTACGTATTTGTGTGAATGCTAATATCGAGTCGGAGCTCTCAATCTTTGTCAACTTGATCTTGGGATTCTTTAAATGGCACCAGCCACTAGAATATGAAAATAAACCAACCTTTTATGCCTAGTACCGCATGCAAGGGCATCTCTAGAACCAATGCCCTCTCCACAAACCTTCTAAAGAAACCACTGAGGTCGACCCTATCCTGAGGGCTCACCCCAGGTTTTTGAATCGATTTCCTCATATGAGAAATGCTATCCCCAGCAACAAATGCCCCACTCCCCACAAGAATGGTTACTCGAAGCAGTCAGAACTTTGGTAGAAGAGGAGTCAACACCCTGAGGAGAAAGGGAAGCAAAAATTTGACCCACCCTCGATCCCAGATTTTGACCAGGTATATTTTCATTCTGAACCTGTTCTTGATAACGATATTGTGCAAGCGGGCTCCCCTCCAAATCAACCTTCCCCCTAGATCCAATCCTCGACCAGGCTTGTCCCCATCTCGCATCCTCTCTCGAGCTTGAGATCACACTCACGATTTACTCTATAACCCACTCTCCCCCCTCCCCTTGGTCCCCCCTGGTTGATGTCGCCTTGTTCATTTCCCCTCTCAGACCAAGCCCCCCCTTCCCCCTCTTGCTATGTCTAATCCTAACTTCGATCAGTCGGATGAAGATGACAAGGGAAACTGCTCTCTATCCCAGTCAGCCCCATAAGGTGTTAGCCCCAAGAGGACCCGTAGCAAAAGGTTCATCACTGGTTTTGGCAACGACAAGAAAAGGGGGCGCCTAACCCGCGATGAATAGAGAAGAAAAGAGGTTGAAGACGATATAGCAAATGGACTCCAATCCACTTTGTTGTCTGACACCCTCAAATTGGTGAAAGAGGAACCTAAAAAATCCAAACCTCCCTCTCACTAAGAGAAGGGAGGAAAAAAATCCTCCCGAAGTATCAAATGAAGATCCTCACTTGGAATTTGAGAGGGCTCAATGGATCCCCCAAGAGACGTATAGTGGCACACCTTCAAAAAGAATATAACCCATCTATCCTCATTCTTCAGGAAACCAAACTAGACAAGTCTTCCTCCCCCAAAGTAGCCAAAGTAGTTTGGAGCAATGGGGAATTCATGTTCACCCTGACCAAAGAAACTTCTGGAGGGTTTTTATGCATGTGGGATCCGATGGTGGTCAAAGGAAGACTGATCTCATCATCCAATAGAATCATTAACATGTTGTTTCACTGTAAAACCTCCAATCGCACCTAGATCTTGTCCAATGTCTATGCCCCCAACAACCCAGTGTAGAGGGCCATGCTTTGGGAAGCGATCAGTCACATGAGAGATACGTTCAAAACCCTCCCTTGGATCTTGGCAGGTGATTTCAACAATCCCCTATACCCTTTTGACAAAAAAGAAGGATCCTATATAATCACCAGAGGCGTGGAGGATTTTGGGGTATTCATAGATGCAAACGAACTCATGGATGTCCACCTAAAAGGAGCTAATTACACTTGGAGAAATAGGAGATTTGGACCAAATCTCATCCAATTCAAACTGGACAGGGTCCTACTATCAAGAGAAGCCATCCCGATGTTTGCAAATGCCACCCTCTAATCCCTCCCCAAAATAGGCTCCGACCATAATCCCCTTCTCTTTGAACCTGGCAAAGTTTTCCCCTTCAAGCACCCCTTCTTCTTCAAGGCTATGTGGTTCCACCATTTCGACTTCAGAGGGTAGGTTGCCAAGTGGTGGATGCATCCCTTCAAAGGATTCCCCTATTCTTAGCTTTACCAGAAGCTCAGGTCCCTCAAGGATAACCTCAGGGTGTGGAGCAGGGAAAATTTTGGCAACATTTTCGAAAATAAAAGGTTGATTAAAGAAAAATTGGAGCTCATTGAACGACTATCTCAGGAAGGCACTCAGGACAACAACTCCAGGGCTAAAGAGAGCAAGCTCCTATTAGATAATCACAACATCCTAGCTCAAGAAGAAATGTACTGGAGGTAAAAATCAAGGGCCCTGTGGCTCAAGGATAGTGATTTGAACACCAAGTTCTTTCAAGCTTCTACCATGAGAAACAAATTTTCCAACAAGATCTCAGAATTAATATGCAATGATGGCAGGATCTCTAAAGATATCTTTGAGATCCGGGATGAGTCAACTTCCTTCTTTCAATCCCTTCTAGGCACCCCATCCCAATCCTCCCCCTAGGAGGCTAATGACCTCCTTGAGCACATCCCTTGCACCATCTCCCCGGATACTAACGAGATGCTCATAAGGCCCCTATCACCCGAAGAGATAAAAGAGGCCCTATTCTCCATGAAGCCTGATACTTCCCCTGACCCGGATGACTTCCCCCCTCGCTTCTTCCAGGCATTCTGGGATCTAATTGGGCTAGAGGTTTGCGTAGCTATTAGAGACCTCCAATTTGCCAAAACCATCCTCCGAGGTATCAACTCCACCTTCATACCTTTGGTCCCTAAAGTCCAAGCAACCAAATACCTGTCTGACTTTTGACCTATCAGCCTCTGTAATGTCATTTACAAAATTTTAACCAAAGCTCTAGCTAATAGGCTCAAAGGGATCCTCCCCCTCATCATTGACTCTTTCTAGGGAAGCTCAGTAAAAGGGAGAGCTATCACCAATGGGGTCATCATGATCCACGAAGCGCTGCATTCTGCCACCTTGGCCAAGAAACTAGCTTTCCTCCTCAAGTTGGACATGAACAAAGCTTTTGACAGGGTCAACTGGGATTTCTTGATCGAGGTCCTCCTCAAGTTTGGATTCCACCCATCCTGGGTCGACCTAATCAAAAGGTGCATCTCTTCCTCATGGTTTTTCGTCTTGGTCAATGGATCCCCGACTGGGTTCTTCCCCAGATCTCGAAGTCTAAGGCAAGGTGATCCCCTATCCCCGATGTTGTTCATTATCCTAGCCGAAGCCCTAGGGAGAACCATCTCAAATGCAGGTAGGAGCGAGCTCATATCAGGGATTAAAACTGCTTCTGGTCTCACCCTTGTCACTCACCAGTAGTTTGTTGATCACACCATCCTGGCTACCTCAACTTCTGTTGCTCAGGCTAATATGATCAGACACATTATCCAGGTCTACGAGAATGTTGTAGGGTAGAAGATCAACCTTCTCAAAAGTAAGATTTACTTCATTAATACCCCCATCTCCATACAGGTGAAGATATCATGGATTCTTGGGTGCTCCTTGGAGGTCCTTCCCACATCCTACCTTGGGCTTGCTTTGTTCGTAGGTAGGCCCAAAAAATCCATGTGGAATAACATCATTAAGAGGATCCAGAAGAAATTGGACTCCTGGAAAGGCCACCTCCTCTCCCAGGTCGCCAAAGCAACTCTTACTTCAGCCTGCTTGTAGAGTATCCCAGTTTATTTCATGTCGGTATTCAGGATCCCAGCCTCAGTGAGCTCCAAGATAGAACAAATCCAAAAGTGATTTCTCTGGTCCATAAGTAATGAGAAGAAGAGGATCCTGCTGGTGTCCTAGGACATGGTTTGTAGAAGCAAAAATGAAGGAGGCATTGGACTAAGGAAAGTCTCCCAAATGAACATTGTCCTCCTAGCCAAGCACGCGTGGAAGGTTTACACCAGCAGTAGGACTGAGTGGGTCTAGATTATCAAGAGGAAATACCTTCAAAACCATCCCTTCTTAAGTAACCAAGGTCCCCAGGATGGCTCTACATTATGGAAATTCATTTCCCAGACCAGAAAGGTTGTAGATGGATCTTGGGTGATGGAAGTACCATTGATTTTTGGAAGGATATGTGGATTCAATATGATCCGTTATGTAAGCACAAGGAGTTTCGGGTCCTTAAGCCTTCTTTGTATGTCTCCAAGGGAAGCAAAGTTGCAAACTTCATATCCAGGATCAACGACAAGCCTGTTTGGAGTCCCATCGAAGAGGTCAGGTTCCCCAACCAAGTTGCCAACCTCTCCATACTTCTCAATGTAGTCATGATTCCAACGGGGGAGGATGACGATAAAACCATCTAGCGAGGAACCAATGACAGAGCCTTTTTGGTCAAGTCGGTCTACTCCTTCCAAGTGATGGCTCAGATGACCAACATCCCTTTCAACTTTGTGTGGAGAAAGAAATTGATTTCCAAAATCAGTTTCTTATCCTGGACTGCTATTCAGAATAAGATCCTCGCAATTGATAATTTGGCAAAAAGAGGGTTCATGATCCCAAACCGGTGCTACCTTTTCCTGTCAAGTTGGGAATCAACAAACCACTTGTTCTCCAACTATGTTTTTTCTTTTAGGGCCTTTGGTCACTTGTTTCAATCTTTCCATATAAAGTGGGTCCAATCCAATTCCATCATAGATTTGTTTTCCCAATGGTCAAATTCGTTCTAGCACCCCAAGCTCCACTCTCTTTGGTCCCTCTACCTCCACCATATTATCTGGTAAATTTGGCTAGAGCACAATAGTAGAGCTTTCTCTTCTTCCCCCAGGGATCCTATTACGGTTGAGGGGAAGGCCATTGCCTATGCCACCGAAAACCTTAGGCTCTTCCCCCCTTCCCCAGCCATTTTGTAGGCATGCAAGCTAGCCTTGTTCAAATCCCTGGGCGTTCCCAAAGATGCCCCGAAGGTTCCCCTAGGCCCAACCCTAGATCCAACCTCAGATGGACGTCGCCCTCAGAAGGATGGGTTAAGTTGAACTTCAATGGGGCCTCAAAATGAAACCCTGGTCTTATAGGAGTAGGTGGGGTCATCTGTGACCACGAAGAGAATATTATTCTAGCCTATGCAGAGTTTCTTGGGTCTCAGACCAACTACGTAGAAGCTATGGCGCTTTGTCAAGGCCTAGCACTGCTTCAAGAGGATTCTCGAAGGACCATCATTAAGGGATATTCCCTGATCATCATCAATCACATGATTAGGCATAAATCCCCATCATGGAAAGTGTTCAACGTTATTCAAGAGTCCAATAAAATCTACCATACGCTTCCCCAAACATCCATCTGTCACATTTTTAGGGAAGGCAACCAACTGGCAGATGTTATGGCTAGCATTGCTATTGGGTTTAAAGGGATCAGAATCTGGAGAGACGATTTTCCAAAGGTCCTAATCGACGCGACAAATCAGGAAAGGAGTATAAATCATGATGTTGACTCGCATGAAGTTGATTGCTAATACCAAGGTCCTAAAATCCTTCTCAACATCCAACGTAGTGATAAGTACGTTTTCTAATTTGAGCCTACGTATTGCAATTGCCTCTCATGGGGTCTTTCCCCATAGGATAACGACAACTTTTCCTACCAAGCCTATCCACACCATTTGCCACCATAATTTTCCATTGGCCATCAATAGCGACGTCATCAATCGTAGCCTGGGACCCATCTCCAGTCTTGAGAGTTGTCATGCGAGTAATCCTTTCAAATCCATCGCCAATCTGGTCTTTGATTTTATTGGTCTTCATTGTGCCTTTTCCCATCAGGCCCTCCTCGATTTACGATGGCCCACACATCATCCGCTAGATCCCTGTGTGAGCTCCAAGTGGCATATGTGGCTTGATAGCCCCCTCCAACTCCAACCGTCCATGCACCCTAGTTTCCTTCTCTACCACCCTCTGAGCGTGCAAGCCATAATTACCGATGCTGCATCCCCATGCAAATGGAGGCTTCCCATCGATGTTTTACCTTACTTTCTGCCCACTATGCCCTACTTATTCTCCTTTGTGCAATCTTCGTTCACCTTCAATCCCTTCCTAGTTTTGGTCTCCTATTTAAGGCAAGCCCTTTTCCTATGTCTTGATCACAGTCGTAGTGCCCCCAAAGCTCCAGGTTCTAGTCTTCCCCCTAGCCCTTGGTCTTCCCTAGCCATCCCAATGTCTACTATGTTCGTGGAGCCGAGCTCCCTCACCATGAGTGATACTGCAACTATTTCCATGAATGTGAAAGGACTTACCCCCTTTCTGCTCAAGTTAAAAGGCCTCGACGATGAAATTACAAAGGAATTCATGGAGACTTGGCAGAATGACAAAGTTTGAGTGTGTGGTGTTCATTTCAGGCTCTCGAAGGAGCTGCTCTGTGAGGTGACCAGAATTTCTGGCGAAGGACGTTCCATTCGAAGGGATAAACACAATTGAGAGGAGGAGCTCGAGCAATTTTCGGACCACGCCAAGAGATATGGATGGGACAAATCCGCGTTGCTCCGCTTTACCCTCCCCTCCCCTTGGAATGAAGCCATAGTCCCTATCCTCTAATTCGTCACCTACGACGATCCTAAGAAGCCCCTCCACAACTTCCACCTCAGTTTTGTCAACCACCTCAAGGATTCTAGACAGGTATCTATCCCTGACTATTTGTTGTATTCCATTACGATTTCTATCTAAAAACGTTAAAAGACGCAGGCTAAGCCCATGCACCAGGGCCTCTTTGCGGTTATCTTTCACCATGTCGTGGCCAACCATCCCCCTCCCCAGGAAGTTCCTCCCCTAGCGTCTAATCCCCCTGCCTCCCCAGCCATTTCTGAAACAAAGGACGGGAATGGCAGCCCATAGGAGAATCCCAAACTCTCCCTCCCCAAGAGTGCTAAACGCATCCCCACCAGAAAGCGTAGAGTGTCCATTGATACCCCCTCTGGTCCTAGGTCCTCGACTCGATTGAAGAAGCTCAACAAGGAAAATAAATCCTCTCTCGAGATCATATCTGACTCTGAAACCGACTCAGCGCCATCCCCGACCCAACTCCTCCTAAAGATGGCCATCAATTCAATGGTCAATACAGCAAATGTAGTAAATACCACAACCAAAATCCTTAAGCAGCTAGTCAGCAAACAGAGCGAGGCCTTCGATCAGGAGAATATCACTAAGACCTAAGGAGTATTGTATTCGGCCCTGGGCGGATCCCATTCTTTCTTCTCCAGGTGGATGGCATTTTTTTGTTCTAAGTGGGATTCACTAGTTGTTGCAGGTTTTGCTCTAGCTGCTTGTCTTCAGTTTTTCTTGTTTTCTGCTTCTGTTTACTTTCTTTCCTTCTCATCCCTTTTGTTATAAAGTTTTGATATCCTCTTAAAAACCCACTTTATATATAATTCTAACTTACCAAAAAAAAATTAATTAATTATATTAGCCTGTATTCCTTCACTTTAGTACTAAAGTCGTATTAATAAACACTCCACACTTAAGATTGACAAGACTTGGACCACGAGAGCTGCACTCAAGTTCTCAATCCTTACCTAATTAATTTCTGTGTTGATGTGAATTCATCCTAATTAATTGGTAAAATTCCTTTTTTTTTTTTTTGCAAAAGACAAATAATTTAGATAGAAAAGTTCATCAAAGCAAATTAAAGCGCCTAAAACTTTAATTGATATTAAGCCAAACCTTTAGAATTTTCCCATATCAAGCCTTTAGAATTGTCTCAAAATAAAAAGTAACCAGCCTTACAAGCTACGTAAAATGATCGTTTCCAAGAAAATAAACATAAATGTTCCGTTCTGTTACATTTGAAGCAATCTATTTTCTATATTTTCAACTATTATTTTTCAGAATTTGGTAAAATAATAATTTAAAAACTTTAATGATAAAGAAGTCAAATAAATATATTATGCTTGTTGTACTAGATAAGAAGGAGGATAACGTGAGTTCCCCTTCCACAAGAATAATTCAGTCCTAACTGATCTAAACAGATATACACCTAACAAATTTCCCTTACCAGAAAAACTATTTTCATGGGATGCAAAGTATAGATAATGTCAAGGAAAGAGGCCTTCATAATACGGCCAAAACCTTAGAGGGTGACATTAATTTGTCTCGAGGTTCTGCCGACAAAGCAAGTCAGTCAGAAAAATGTCCCCAATTTTCTAGTGTGGCCATGTTTTGGTGAACTAAAAAAGGCCTTAGGTTGTGTCGTATTATCTGGCCAGATAAGGTCACATTAACTGCCATATCTGCCACATAATCGCCATCTCTGATGACCTGGATTTCTTCTGCATGGCCAATGGTATCGAGTGGCACACCTGCCACGTAACGTATACGTGAAAATCCGGGTTTATTGGTCTCTTTCAATTTAATACGTTTCTCAAAAGAAAAAGGAGATAAAAAGATAAAGTTGGCAGGTTGGTTAGGGGAATGGGTCCGTGCCAACTCCTAAGAAATTGTCATCATCGACCTTTATCTGGCTCTAATATTTAAGAGAGGTCTAAATTTTCTTTTAGCTGTACAAAAGTTGCGTTTCGATAAAATTTATTTTTTTATTATAAAAAATTAATATATTCATGGTACTTTGTATTGGATCTTAATGTGTAAGTACTCTTGGCCTATGCATTGGAATTCTTTGAAGGATATATATATTTTAAAATATTTATAAATCTTAATTTCTTCAAAAACGATAAAACTAACAGAATTTTCCAACATACTGATCAACAAGGTAATTCGTAGAATGTTTGTTAAGGGTCTAAATCCAAGTTGTCTTATTATTGCTCCTCACATAAATCACAATCATACATCTCTGGCTTGCAGCTTTGGAGTCGTTGATTGGTTTGTGAAATGGAGAGAATATTATGTGCCATGCCTCTTTAGCTGTTTTTTACAAACTTAGAGCATATTTGATGTGGTGAAAATTAGAACTTTGGTGTGGGTTATATTATTTATTTGTCTCAATCATTGAACCATGGTTTTTGTTGATTAGTGTATTTAGTTTTAAAAAATAAAAATATGAAAAATATTAAACAAAAATATAAAAATAATTATAATTGAGTTTTCGTGTTGTAATTGTCTACTATTAGAAATGCTTTTGTATTAGTAGTCTAGACTAGAAACCCTATTCTAGGGCTTTTTTAAAATTGTGGAAGATATATAGTTATTGGCTAAGCACACTTGCCCATGAAATGATATGTAAAGTGAGATGTAGAGAAGACACAACAACACCTTGGTCTTAGATGAACTTCACCTACAAAATTGGGCTTCCATGTACCTTTTAGTACATCAAAAGTTTATACAATATCATCTAAAATGTAACCCTAGGTAACAATTGATTATCTATATCTATATAAAGTCAAGTGATGAGGCCTCTAGGAAGGAACTCTTGCATACCATGGAGACAACAAACTTGGCTATAGGTACAATGAATCTTCATGGTTAGCACCCTAGAATATTAGATTGAGTGTTATTATAAAATAGGATGAGTATATTACATATCCATAGACCAAACACTCATTGCCTTAACTTATCTAAATTAGACCTTGCATTAACATAGAAGCGGGAGTAATTAGTGAAGGCATGAAAGACCATTAGGACAAAGATCAAATGATGATGCTAATAGAGCTGTTAGGAAAACCCCTTTTCTCCCAATTGGTAAAAACTAGAATGAAATAAACTGCAAAGAGAGATAGCATCAAGATGACTTATGTACTAACAACAAAAATCTTCATCTAATATTAAATTGATAAATGAACCAATTTAGAAAATAATAATTTTTTTAGAATCTAGGGCTTTTATTTGGCATTCAATAGATCCTACTAGGCTTTTGAGAAATTTGGAGGAGTGGGCAAAGAAGAATTAGAGTTCTAACCTAATTATCAAGTCTCCCTGATCTAGGCATGTGACCCTTTTATGGCATGGCTTTATGCTAAAAGATGCCTAAAATTTTATTTTGTATCCTAATTGTATTGTTAGGGGCATAATTTTGTTTCAGGACTTTGTTTTGATCTATTTAAACTGTGTTGGAAATCTTAGAAGAAGATCTATAACTTTCAATACGAAATCCATGCCCATTGGAATACCAACTACATGGAAAAAATGCTCTGGAGTCCCTCAAAAGTGCAACATAAATTAATTACTAAAAATAGTAATTTTCTATTTTTAAATTTTCATAGCCAAAACACATCTCTAGCTATGTCAACACATCAATAGAAGATAAAACACAAAAGGATAAGACATATGTATATCATTTTTATTTCATATACACTTTGTAACTCATGGAAGGTGAATCACCACACTTTCATATGGATGACCTTCTAACTCATGGAAGGTGAACCGCCACATTTCCATATGGGTGACCTATATTCAATAAGGTGGATTTGCAATACACCAATTCTTGTATAAAGAGATATGCACCCATGACTATAAAAAACATGAGTAATGGATGCAATGTTATAACCTCACATCTCTTCTTAAAGATTGCTTGCATTGTACTATATTTTTGAGCAATAAAATCATTCTACTATTTTGCTTATATATGTTAGGAGTTATTACATCATAGATCATATGAGAAGTTAAGTGGTATAACCACCCCTCACAAGGTACATGCATGTGATATAGGACAAGATAGTTACAAGTTTGTTTGAAGGTTTGTTATGCCTAAATTAGGCATCCTATGTACTTAAATACCCTTCACTACCATAATACAATCATTTGAAGCATTAAGATCTAACATGTGGTATTAGAGCAGGTAGAAGGAAGAAAGAATTCTCCTTCTAATCCTCCTCTAGCATTGACATGGAGAAATCCACGTGATCTGGATAGATAGGCATCTCGAAATTGTACGAATAGGCTCAAATTTAGACAAATACCTTGAACTCAAACATACGAGCTTGGATTTAGATGGATGCCCTAGACTCGTCCAGATTGGTTCGTAATTGGATGGATGCCTTGGGATCAAAAGGGTTTGGATGGATAGATGTATGATCTAATGGAACATTTGCTACAAAATTCTTACTGAAAGTAGTGGACATCCCACCTGGCGGTAGTTAAATCACCATGAATTTTTCTCTCCCACCAAATCTATGTATAAATAGATGGTTTTATTTCAAGAGTAATTCTATTCAAAATTAATGAAATTAGCTAATTAGCCAAAATTATTCTTCCCTAATTCTAATTTTTAACTTTACATAATCCATTGTCTTCGAGCATCTAGATCAAGTGGTATTAGAGCAGTCTATTTTGTGGTTGTATGATCCCAAATATGAGATCAAGCTATTAGAATCTTAGGTGTCAGATGCATGACCCTTTTAATTATTTACCCAATCGTCTTAAACAATCTTAGATGGTAGACAACATTGAGATAGAAAATCCTTTCAAACAATTGGTGGATGAAGCCCTTTCAAACATCGAGATAGTGATTGATAAGGTTGAGCTTCTACCAATCCCTCGATATGAGCTTTAACATTCATGGGGACAATGCGAAGAGCACTTGCCAATTCCATTTTTATAATTTTGATATCTCTCTGGAACTCTGGAGTCTGAGTAGCTCTTCTGCACTTTTCATGCTCGACTGTAAGTGACCACTGTAAGTGAATTTCAAACACTTCATAAAAATATTTATGGCAAGTTTTGCATGCACTAACTTTAATTGCTCTCAACTACTTCCTTGTGCTATCCAGTTGAGATTTTCCATCCTTTTATCCATAAATGTATTAACAGTTATGATATGACGCTTATATTCTACCATTGGTTGGAGAAATATTGTTTAGTGTGTCATGGCATGTTTAAATTTGATTCATTGATGACGAGTGAGTTGTTAGGTATCTTTTTCAATAGGTATGCCAAATCAGTTTGATTTATCTTTTTCTTAAAAAGGTGATTTTGTCATGGCATCCTCATTATAAATCTCTTCCTATCAGATTTTTTTTCTAGAAGATATCACTAAACTTCCTTCTTATCTATAGTTAGAGCACGTCTATTTTGTCCCTTTTCTTTACATGAGCCTTTCTTTCTAATGTGTAAGCTTTGAGTTCATTTTTATTTATTATCATCAAGGTCTATTTCCTTTATCTTTAATTAGCACATGTCAGATCGATGAGCCAAACAAAATATGATGCTCTAGTTCTCTCGCTCAAATTCGTATCGTTGAATCATTTGGAAGATATTTTGGTTGTCCATATTTATATAAATAGAACTCAAGATATTAGTTGAAAAGAAAATAGTTCAAATAAATGAACTTATAGATATTTACTGGGATATAGGTCTTTTATCGGATAAATATAGATTGTGCACTTTTTCATTAGCACCACCATTTGAGTCATTCATCTTGTAGCCAATTGGAAGTTGACGCTTGAATTTCTTCGCTCAAATTTGAGCCATTATTTAGTGCTACGATATGGCTCATTTATTTTCTAGCCAATTGGAATGCAATGCTCTACCTTGGACGAGTAAATATGGGGTGTGTATTTATTTTTCAACGATGTTTCCCACATCGTTCATTATCTGACCAATCAAACTTTGATGTTGTACTTCACTTGCACCAGTTCAATGGTACCACATGGCAAAGGTGAAAAGTCAAAAATAGGTCGAAGACTAAAGACCTTTGGCAGAAATATCTTTTGATAAATATGGATGGCTAGGATCTTTTTGCGTTGAGCATATGATTGTGAATCATAGGATTTGAATAAGTTACACATGAAAGGGGTATGCATAGACATAAGATAGATTGTAGACCTTAGGAAGATATGAACATTTTTATAGGAAGGTCCCTTAGACATTATAAGCGACGATAATTTTCTAAGGTGAAGCCTTAAAAAGGACATGGCATATTTTCCCTAATAAATGGTGGAAGTCTAATGTATTGGACTTTAATAATGAACCATAGGGGCTTAGGTGTATGACTAGGGGATTAGTTCACCAATCTTAGGAAATATTAAAGTGATCATAGTGGGGAGGCTCAAGAATTTTAGACCCTATGGAATAATCTTATGATTTATTTAGTGTGACATAGGCTTTTAACCTTAGGGATTGATATGACTTTTAAGGGAGACACAAATGATTAATTTGGTTTTTGACCATCGTAAAAGGAAATTATACACAACTTAGGATCTTTGGAGAAATATTAAAATGGATCCTAGACTTATCATTGTAACCTAAGCTCCAAAAGAGAATTTCGGTCTATGAATTATTGACCCTTAACATTATGAAAGATGGAATTTCTTAAGGTGAAAACTTTATGGAACACTATTAATTAAGACCAAAGGGTAATATTTATTTTATGCGATTAGGACCCTCAGACCTTAGGAACGTAAGCGATTTAATTTCCAACCAATTGGAATGGAGCGCTTGATTTTCATCTGCTCAAATTCACACCACATATTTTCTAGCCAATCAGCTCTCAATGCTCTAATTCCTCTGCTTCATTCCATACCATACATTTCTTAGCCACACCCGCTCAAATCCACACCACATATTTTCTAGCCAATAAGCTTTCAACGATCTAATTCCTCCACTTCATTTTGGGGCACTTATTGTTTTTGATAAAACCTTAGGCAAAATTTTAATTATTCTAAACATTTATTTTTTTAGAGGCTATGATCTTAGACCTTGGTAAATGACGAAAATATTTGGCCTTACGGTTCTTATTATTTTGGGCTAGAAACTGAGGTGAAAAAAAAAAAACGAGGGTTTTATCTTATGTGTCAATGACCTATGAACCCTAGATAATGAAAAGCATTATTTTTTGAGGGACTTCCTAGGCATGAATTTTGCATAGGAGTATGAAATACGAAGGGGAAAAAATGTATGAATGACCTAAGGATTAGGACTTAAAATAAGAACCGATGAATCTTAGACTTAGGGACTTATGAGAGAAAAATTAAAAGAAGGCCAACGGCTAGAGATTTTCAAAAATGAACCTTGGGGACCATATAAAATTTTTAGGGATGACGACTTTTGAGCTTACAACCTTTCAAAATTTAGAGAGCCTTAGGACAATCAAAATAAATGGAAGTGCTATTGACCTATAAAGCACTTAGACCATGGGGTTAACCTATGGACTATTGCAAAGGAGCATTACAATCTTTGAGGAAATACCTAAACCATACATGATAATGAATACAATCTCGACGTGAGACTCCATGGGATATAAAATTTTGAAAGTAGGGGTGTCACCTTTAGTTGGATTTTGAGGATCCAACAAGGATGTAATGGGTGAAGGCATGAAATTTTTGGAGACCTTGAAACCTTAGACCTATATGGGGATATTTATTCACATGAAAAGAACTGAAGACATGTCCAACCAAATATATGATGATAATGCTTGGGGGCTTAACAAAGTTTTATGGGATTTATGAGGACTTATAATATATTGAATCTATAAGACTTTCTAACTTCAAATTAAAGATAATATGGCAGGAACAATTTGACCTAGACTTATTTTGAAAATTTAAAATTTAAGGGTAAAATCTAAGTTGGATTTTAAGGACCCAATAGGCCCGAAAATGAAAAATAGTTGGGGATTCGAAAAGGAATAATATGTTCATCATCTAGGAATATCTTTGAGTTTCTTTTCATCATCTATTTATTCCCTTGGCAAAAATGAAATAATATTTTCTTTGTCATCTTCTTCCTTATTTAGGCCTATATATTCTAACACATTGTTAGGCCATCTCCATGGTAATGGTATAAGATACATTTCTATTCTTGAAGGCTTCTTTTCAGTAGTTGATCTTGTTCTTGATCTTGGTAATGGCATATCAACTAGCTCTATGACTCTTATGTCATATTCTTTTAATTCTTGTTTTTTGGTTTCTTCTGAGATGACTCCTTTTGGATCTGTAATAAACCTTTATGGTAAAGGTATAAGTTTTGCATTTAACATTTTATTGTTTACTTTTGCATGACCTATTGGTTTGGCCTTACTTTCAATGAATATTTTTCACAACAAGGTTATCATAGATCTCTTCAGACCTACTGGATTTTTCTCCAAATATTGACACCTATGACCCTAAAGGTGTGTCATCTATGTCTATGTCCATGTGTGCATATTGGACTATGTATGGGTTGTTTGATGAAGAAACAATCTTCATTTGTGGTTTTCTAAAAATTTTGTAGTTGAAAGCATTGATGTAACAACAACTAATGCTAATGGAGATAAAATTGACCACAACTCTTTCTTTTGTTCTAAAACCAGTTTTTTTATTTCAACTGACTCTTCTAGTTTTTGTTTAGCTAAGGATTTTTCCTTTTGTTTTGTAGTAGCTTATTTTTCTTTTTGTCTTAGAAGATTCAGTTGAAAGAAAATAACTGGTTTTAGAATAAAGCTTTGGGAACGAGTTTTAGGTAATTGAGTTGGATATAAACTAAACATTTTTCAACTACATTGTAATTTTTTTTAATTTTAAAATTAGTTAAATGGGATTGAAATGGGCCTCACCTGTATTAGATCATTATCAAATAGTGGTATTACAACAACTTGGTTGCTATTATGCATGTATTTCTTGGCAAGATTCGAACCTGGTGTTGGACTCTAGAGCATACTTTAGAGTATCTTCCCTAAAGTATATAGGTTCTAAATATTTAGCATTCATTTAAATATAGTTGCACCAACTTTACTATTTGAGAGGAAATCAGTTTTGTTGTGAGAGCATATAGGGAATTGTTTAGAGTGTTTCTAAACATAGTAGGAGCAAGTAAGATCTCCATAATAGTAGAGATTTCAAACTGATTGGAGTGCTATAAAAGCATTGTAAGTTCTTATGATTATGAATCTAATGAGTCTATTTTCTCATTTTGGTATCAGAGCCAGGTTTTCTCAGATGGATCAAAACCTGTGGAGAGTGGCGTGAAGAGATCTGAAGCACGCACTTTGTTAGAGAAACTCAAGTGGCCAACACTCAGTAGAGTTGCAAGGAAGAGCTCGAGTAAATCATTCATATCTCATGCATCCTGAGGTATTTTCTGATGAAATTTTGAGGGTTGTTAGATAATTGTATCAAGAGGACGCAGTCAAAATTTCAGGTAATTTGGAGCTCATTTGTTGATTTTATTAGCATTTTGAGTTTTGCAATAAAATGGTTGTATAAGGTGGAAGACAGGGTATTTGCTTCTAAAATTTTGGGAGAAATATTATTTAGATAAAATCATCATTCAGACAAAATTTCAGGTCGTTTGGATCTGTATTGATCGATTTGTGTGAATATTGATTTTTTCTTCAAAAATCCTAGATCCGGAATTGTGATAAAAAGGGAAAAAGTAAATGATCACATATTTTTCACCTTTGTGAATTTTCTTCTAAAATTTAGAGGGTTTTCATATTATTATCTCAGGAATATAGAGTTTAATTTTCAAAATTTTTGGAGTTGTATGGATTGATTTATGTGAAAAACATTGAGGTTGTCTCAAAAAACACTCTAAGATCTAGAAAGGGCAAAAGTAAATTGATCACATATTTCTCATTTGTGTGAATTTGCTTCTGAAATTTAGTGGATTTTCAGATACGTATATCAGAAGTCTACAGTAAAAATTTCAGTTTGTTTCAATCAGTATTGGCCGATTTATGATAAATTTGGTGCTTGAGATTTTGGTAAATAAAAAAGAAGCATGTATTTTTGCAATCAGAGGTTAATTCTGAGAGATTGACTTAACAAGTTGAGTCAATTGAGTAAAAGAAGATCTGCTGCTACTATTTATTGCAAAAATATTGTATTAGAAGCTATCTATATTATTCCAAAGTTTTGTTGATTAGCATCAATGGTTGCCAATAACAATCTTCCCATTCCTGAATTTAATGGGTTAGATTATGAGTATTGGTCTATCAAGATGAAGACCTTACTCATAGGCAAGGGGTTATGGGATATTGTAGAAGAAGGCTACAATGAACCTGCATATTGGACCACCTTGAGTGCAGCTGATAGAACCAATAAAAAGGATGCCCAAAAGAAAAACTCATTTGCCCTCTACCATCTCCAAGCAGCCTTGGAGAAAAGCATCTTTCCAAGGATTGCTTCATGTACATCAGCTCTAGATGCTTGGGGTGCCTTGAAGGATAGCTATCAAGGCAGAAATCAAGTGAAGCAAGTGAGGCTTCAAACCTTGAAGAGGGATTTTGAGAATCTAAAAATGCAAAATGATGAAAATGTAGGTGATTATTGTGTTAGAGTGAAAGCCATTGTAAACAAAATGCAAACCCTTGGAGAAGACATCAAAACTGAAGTAGTGGTGAAGAAAGTGTTGAGAACACTTCTTCATAAATGGAACCATATTGCTATCATTATTGAAGAGTCTAAAGATTTGTCTACTCTAACTTTTGATGCTCTAATTGGTTCTTTGATGTCTCATGAAGAGAGATTACAGGGTTCTACTTCAACAAGCTATGGAGGTGATGACAAAGCATTCTCATCCAAGGAGGGTGAAGGAAGAGGACAAGGAAGAGGCCAAGGAAGAGGACAAAGGAGAGGCAAAGGAAGAGGTAGATCAAGAGGTGGCAACCAAGGAAGAGGAAGAGGAGGTGACAAATCAAAGAAATCTTGTTACAATTGTGGCAAGGTTGGTCACTTTGCTAGAGATTGTTGGTCCAAACCTTCTCAAGAAGGGCAAGGTAATAACTATGGAAACTATGGAGAAGAGGAAGGAACTTCTTCAAATATGTTTCTCACCTATGGAAAATCAGATCAAAATCTCAATGAAACTTGGATTTTGGATACTGGTTGCTCAAATCATATGAGTGGCAAAGAAGAGCTTTTTGCTACAATGGATTCCACCTACAAGTCAAAGATCAAATTGGGAGATGACAAGGCACTACAAGTTGAAGGTATGGGAGCCATGGAGGTTCCAACAAAAGAAGGCACAAAGAAGGTAAACAACATTTATTACACCCCCAAACTCCAACATAATTTGCTTAGTGTTGGACAAATAATGGAAAAGAACTACAAGCTTGTTTTTGAAGATGGAAAATGTGTAATTTTTGACAAAAACAATTGTAATAGAGTTGTTACACAAGTGCCTATGACAAAGAATAGGTTGTTTCCTCTTAAGTTTGGGGAACAAGGAGGTGCCCAACTTGCTAATGTGGCCATAGAAAATCCAAGTGTGCTTTGGCACTTGAGATATGGTCATCTTAACTTTGCAAGCTTGAAGTTGTTGACTTCACAAGCTATGGTATGTGGATTGCCAAAAGTTGAAGAGCACAAGGAGGTGTGTGAAGGATGTGTTTTGGGAAAACACTCAAGAACCAAGTTTCCAAGAGGACAAGCATGGAGAGCAAGCCATCCACTACAATTGGTACATTCGGACATTTGTGGTCCAATGAATACCAAAAGCTTGGGTAACAATTCTTACTTTCTCACTTTCATTGATGATTTCTCTAGAATGTGTTGGATTTATTTTTTGAAAACTAAAGATGAAGCTTTTGAATGTTTCAAAGATTTCAAAAATAATGTAGAGAATCAAAGTGAGTATGTTGTAAAGAGATTAAGGACTGATAGAGGAGGGGAGTTTTGTTCAAATGCATTTCTCAAATTTTGTAAAGATTGTGGGATCAAAAGGCAATTAACTACTGCTTACACCCCACAACAAAATGGTGTGGCTGAAAGAAAGAACCACACTATTGTAGAAATGGCTAGATCAATGCTTCAAACAAAGCAACTCAGTAACATGTATTGGGCTGATGTTGTTAGAACAAGTGTTTACATTTTGAATAGGAGTCCTACTTCTAGTTTAGATGGGATGACTCCTTATGAGGGTTGGTATGAAAAAAAGCCAAATGTAAAACACTTCAAAGTTTTTGGTTGTCTTGCATATGCACACATTCCTGATGAAACAAGAAAGAAACTTGACCCCAAAAGTCAAGCATGTATTTTCATTGGGTATTGTGAGTCTTCAAAGGCATATAGGCTCTACAATCCAAAAACACATAAAGTTGTAATTTCCAGAGATGTGATTTTTGATGAAGGGGGAGTATGGGGTCATCAAAAACTTTTTGTTGATGATGGATCTCATGATGCAAGTTCCTCTCAAGTGCAGCAAGTGCAGCCCAAAAATAGCAAAGGAAGTCCTCCTCCAAGCCCAAGTATGAGTACTACTTCAAGTACAACTGATGCTACTCCAAGTCCTTCTCCACAAAGATCAGTAAGTTCTTCACCAATGGATATTGATTCTCCATCAAGAGGTAAGAGAACACTTCAGCACCATCCTTCTTTTCAAATGTTGGATAAGAATTTCCAAAAAAGGTACACTAGAAGCCAAGCTAGTGAGATGAATGCAGTTTTGAAAAGACTTGAAAATTTGCACATGTATGGTGATGATGACTCTCAAGAGCCTAAGGGTGATGTTGTAAACTATGCTTTAATGACTAGTATAGAGCTAGAGCCATCTAGTTATGAAAAAGCATGCACTCATGATGTATGGCAACATGCCATGAAAGAGGAAATGACCTCTATAAAAAAGAATGATACTTGGGAGCTAGTGGAGCTTCCTAAAGGCAAGAAATGTGTTGGATGTAAATGGGTCTACAAGACCAAGTTTAATGTTGATGGGAGCATTGAAAGACACAAGGCAAGGCTAGTAGCAAAAGGGTTTACTCAGAAGTATGGGATTGACTATGAGGAGACATTTGCTCCTGTTGCTAGACAGGAGACAATCAGACTAGTACTTTCCTTGGCTGCTCACAAAGGGTGGAAAATTCAGCACATGGATGTTAAAAGTGCCTTTCTTAATGGGTACTTGAATGAAGAGGTTTTTGTGCAACAACCTCAAGGATTTGAAGAACAAGGTAAGGAGCATCTTGTCTACAAATTAAAGAAAGCATTGTATGGCCTCAAGCAAGCACCAAGGGCATGGTACTCACGCATTGATGGCTACTTTCAAAGGTATGGGTTCACCAGGAGCAAAAGTGAGCCTACTCTCTACTACATGAAACAAGGTAAAGACATTCTCATTGTATGCTTATATGTGGATGATCTAATATTCATGGGTAGTAGTGCTAAGATGAATAAGGAGTTCAAAAACTCCATGATGAAAGAATTTGAAATGAAAGATCTAGGCTTGATGCATTACTTCCTAGGCATGGAGGTACATCAAACAGGTAAAGGGATCTTCATATGTCAACACAAATATGCTCAAGATATGATAAAGAAATTTTCTATGGAGCAATGCAAGTCTGTTGCAACTCCAACGGGTCATGGGATCCAATTGAGCAAAGAAGATGGAGCACCAAAAGTTGACATGACCACTTACAGGAGCATGGTTGGGAGTCTAATGTTCCTCACCAACACAAGGCCAAATATTCAATATGCAGTTTCTCTTGTTTCAAGGTATATGGCTGATCCATCTGAACTTCATCTACAAGCAACTAAAAGAATTTTGAGATATGTAAAGGGTACATTGGATTTTGGGATCCATTACCACAAATGTAATTCTGTAAAATTAGTTGGCTTTAGTGATAGTGATTGGGGCAGCAATATAGATGATAGAAAATCTACTTCAGGGAATTGTTTTAGTCTTGGGTCAGGACTAATTACTTGGAGTTCCAAAAAGCAGATTATTGTAGCATTATCATCTACTGAAGTTGAGTACATAGCAATCACAAATGCTAGTACCCAAGCTTTATGGTTGAGAAAAGTACTTGAAGAAATAGGAGAAAGACAATGTGGTCCTACTATATTGTATTGTGACAATATGAGTGCCATACAATTGGCACATAATCCTATCCACCACAACAGGTCAAAGCACTTTGACATGAAGTATCACTTCATTCGAGACATGGTGGAGAAACAGGTGATTGAGCTACGACATTGCAGCACTTTGGACAACATAGCGGACATCTTCACCAAAGGAGTTGTGAAAGCTCGGTATATAAAGCTGAGAGACTGTCTAGTCAGTCCTCTCAACTTTAAGGGGGAGAATGTTGGACTCTAGAGCATACTTTAGAGTATCTTCCCTAAAGTATATAGGTTCTAAATATTTAGCATTCATTTAAATATAGTTGCACCAACTTTACTATTTGAGAGGAAATCAGTTTTGTTGTGAGAGCATATAGGGAATTGTTTAGAGTGTTTCTAAACATAGTAGGAGCAAGTAAGATCTCCATAATAGTAGAGATTTCAAACTGATTGGAGTGCTATAAAAGCATTGTAAGTTCTTATGATTATGAATCTAATGAGTCTATTTTCTCACCTGGATCTCCTAGAAAGTTGAGGAATTGAACCTAGGTGTTGCTTCTATTGTCATTTAACGTGTTGCTTATTTTGAATAATTTGGAGTGCTATAAAAGTATTGTAAGTTATTATGATTATTAATCTAATGAGTCTATTTTCTCACCTGGATCTCCTAGAAAGTTGAATTGAACCTAGGTGTTGCTTCTATTGTCATTTAACATGTTGCTTATTTGTAATAATTTGCTCTTGATGAATACGTAGTGTTTACTAACATTTAATATTAATTCAAATTCCAAAGAGATTACATAAGGCTAGTACACATCTCTGATAATTTGCTAATAATTCATATTAATTCAGAGTCCAGAGAGATTACATAAGGTTATATGAACAAAAAAAGACCAAGAAAGACAACATGGGGAGCTGAGGCTATCACAATAAATCGGGAGTTGGTGACAAACGTCTCACACGCTAGTAAATACTTGAAATTTGATAGTGTTGTTCAATAGTGGTTGACTTAGGCATATTATAATTGATCTTGGTTTTATTGTTGATTATGGTGTATTGTAGAAACTAGTGGAAGATACCAGCTATGGAGATCCATGAATGAGGAATATAAAGAGGCGATCCATAACATAAATTAATTTGATGGTAAGAATACTCTAAATGATGTTGACAATGCTTTGGATAATGAAGAAGATAAGTAGACTGCACAAGAAATTTTCTCATGATGTTGGTTGCACGTTGTTTTCATACTATATGGCATAATGATGTTTGGATGGTATCAACATTATAAGTGTTGATTCCAAGTCATCACACACTTCAAAAATTGAATATCGTAGAAAGAGAGGTCCAACAAGATGTGTAGTAGAGTCAAGTAGCACAGATAATATGGAGATCATTTGCAATATAAACAGAAAGCTCGTAGGAAAAAAATTAATTAAGTTTACATCTTACTTGGGGGTGATTGTGAGGGAGATAATCAATATCACCCATACATATTGGAGATAAATCCCAGTGGAAGTTAAAAACTAGTTATGGACACTCATTACGGTAAATTTCTAGCTAATGGAATTCATAGTGTCCATTTTTGAATACTTATATAACTATTGCATCTAGTAAGATACTGGTTTGATGCAGCAAAAATATACCGTTTCAAACACAATGAAGAAATGGGTCTTTGTGACCATGGACAAGCAATGGCATGAACATAAGCATTAACTTATGAAAAAATACTATGATAAGTATGATAATTATGAATATAGAATTGCTAATCCCCCACCTCATGTATCATACAAATATTGGGAAGCCTTTGTGAATGGCACGAGCAACGTTGAATTTAAGGCAAGTACCAACCAATTTGCTATGGTAGTTCATATCATTGTTATGTTCATGTGAATTTTGCTGATCTAGCTCTCCCTAATGAATTTATATATTGGTTTCATCATTGCGTTGTAGATGATGTGGCAAAGGAACAAATAAAACATATTTCACCAATCCATCATGCACAGTTGTAGTAGAACAACATATGCTCGACTGGAGCATGAAATGGTATTCTATCATACTCATCCATTATATGTGATAAACATAGCTCTATTGCTTTTTCATATGACTTATCCCCATGTCTCTTCAACTATATATCTCGCAAAGGAAGAGCCAACCAAATACGAAAACTCCACTACCAAGGGAAACTGTGTGGATGACAACTCATACAAAGAAGGATGGGGCTCCTGTTTCACTAGAAGTTGTAGAGACAATCATAAGTGACATTCCCTTGGAAATAGCAATACATTGAACTTCAAACCATTGTTATATTGATTATTTTTAACATGTTATCAGTTAACTATACATGTGATATTGCTACAAAAAATTGGACGATGAATGTCATATGTGAGATTCGTAAATCAATGTATTAAGGATGATGTCCTCGCCAAGGGTTTTAGGACCTGAAATACTAGGTTAGGTTTAGGGTGTCGAAAAAGGAGTATCACCAACTGCTCTATTTTCTAGCAAGGGTTACATACAAAAGTTACACCAGATGCAAGATCATATGGTATAGAAAGAGCAAAAGTGGAAGAGAAGCTTGCAAAGAATGAAAAATATGGAAGAGAAGCTTGCAAAGAAAGATAAAAATATTGAAGATATTTTGAAATGAATTTCACAGATAGAGGTGTGTTAGCTTTTTCATGATTTCATATTTGAAATGATTACATGTTGCACCCCTAAATTTGTAATGATCCCTTGCATATAATTTCGTATGCAACATCACTACATGCTACCCCTATAATTGGACACAACATTGGTGGTGGTGATCAAGGCATAGGGATCTACTCAATACCTTCTAGGACATGGTCATCAATGGTATGACTATTATTTTAAATATAAAATGGTTGACTTAGTTTGTATTATACACTATGTAGTAAATTTATTTGGGTTGTTGATTTTCCATGTAGAGACTGAAAATGATACCGATCAATCAAACTGAGAGAAAGGATTTCTACTTGACTCAGATCCATAAGGAAAACATAGTGGCCGAAGGTATGGTGATCAATACTGACCCTAAAGACCTTATACATGATCAATATTTGGGTGAAGGTTATTGTAAAGTCAATGTGCACGTCATCCATAAAGAGGAAACAATTTTCTTGGAAGGAATGATGATATGGCCACAATGAAGGATGTTGTGGGCTCCTTTATTGTCTAGCCTATATTAGATATTGTTTATAAATAATGGGTAGCCAAGCTAGGATTGAGGTGAGTAGGTATCCTGAGCATAAGGTTTGCCAGTTAGATACAAGAAGGTTTGAATCTTAGTCCTAGTCCTTAGGAACAATACTTGATTTGCATAGATAGATATTTATGTATCTGATGAAAGTCTCATGATACCCTCTTGCCTCATCTCTGATGGTTGGGATGGGTAGGGATGTTTAGACATCTGCCCATTATATGGAGGGATTAGGTTTTCCATTCACCTATAATTGTAAATAATAATTACACTTGAAATAATATTTTTCCATTTACATATTTGTGGCCCTATTTTTAACTAACTAGAAGGGCTTTTGTGAATAAGTAGTTTTTTTAAATATTATTAAACTTGATTCAACGATGTTTAGTTTTAGAAATTTATATGGAAAAGATTATAGTTTGTGTACTTAACCTGATCTGGGAATAATAATATCAAATTCTACCAACTTCTATGTTCCTTGGATGTTTCTAGGTTGATAGAGTCATAGTCTTATTCTTTAACAATAAATTTTGCAAGTTCTTTTCAGCCATACTTCTAACTCACTCTATACAATGTATGCAAGGTATTGAGCTTACATGAGAAATTGGCTTCATATAGTAGTATCCACTATGTAGAGACACTAGTACCATTTATTTTGAAGCCACCAAAAGTAGGCAAGACCAGACACAAAAAGGAATATTAGCATGTAACAACTTATTTGGTTTAAATTTGAAGCAACATTACTTATCTTGGTGCTAAGATCTATGGTTTACCAAAATAAGCCAAGATCAAGCAGGAATTGACATGATTGAATATTGTTGCAATACCTGTACCATTAGTTCCTTATGTTTCACCTATAGCAACATAAGTCATCAATATATTTCATAAGGATTAATATTTTTTGATTGGTATAGGGGTTTTGAAAGGGTTCCGTAGCCTTTTACATTATGGAGGTAAAAAACTACGAAACTACAACTCAAAAAATGTAGGCCTCCTGAGACCAAAAAAGGAAGCCCTCTCCGAAAGGTAGAGAACATCTAAGATACCCACGCAGGGATTGTGAAAAAACCAGGAACCTTCAGAAACAAAAAACATTCTCCAAAGGGCATCTGAGGAGCAAGGAAACCAAAATACCACGCAGGGGTAGCAACAAAGAAAAACCATATACCCACGCAGGGAAAGCAAAAATAGAAACTAGAAGGAACAATCCCATGTAGGGGATGCCAAGAAAGGCAAACCTATGATGCAGGAGCATCCGGTGGCAGCAGCGCAATCTTGCTTCAACAAAAAAATTTCTAAGTGTTTTGCAAAGACCAACAACAGGGCAGAAGTTGCAGTAGGCGAAGGGTCGCGAAATCACGACCAAAATAGGGGGAAGCGATGCAAAAGGCGGAAGGGTCATGAAATCGTGACATGTCGTGATTTCGTGACGTCGCGATATCGCGATGTCACGATATCGCAACGAAAAGTAGGGCAAGCGATGCAATAGGCGGAAGGGTCACGAAATCGCGACGTCGCGATATTACGACCAAAAGTAGGGCAAGCGATGCAATAGGTGGAAGGGTCACGATATCGCGACCAAAAGCGGTGCAGGAGATGCAACAGGCGGAGGGTCGCGATATCGTGACCAAAATGCAGGGCCGACGACGTAGCAGATGGAGGGTCACAAAATCGTGACCAAAATGCAGGGCCAACGACACAGCAGACGGAGGGTCGCGAAATCGCGATGTCACGATATCGCGATCGAAAGGGAGAAGGAGCGCAGGGAAGCCAAAATGTCACGATATCACGACATGTAGTATTTTCACGTCGAAAGACGAGCCAAAGACGAAGAGTAGGAAAGGGTGACGTGTCGAATATTTGGACGACGAAGCGACACGGGGAGGCAAAACGAAAGGTTCTGGAAGAGGAAACAAAGGGCCACCAGCTGGAAATGGAGCGTCACCTGAGAACCTTTAAAAAGGAGAGCAAAGGCATGCACAGGGGTTGGAAAATTTCGGGATGATAACCTATTTCTATATTTTAAGAGTTTCGAAATTTTGTAAAAGCGCAACTCTTCTGCGACTACTGTAATATTCTGTGTAACTGTAAATCTCTCTTGTATTTAAAATAAAATAAAGTTATTTTTTCTTCTCTGTGAGTTTGGTTCTCGATCAAGTGGTATCAGAGCCAGAAGATTCTGAGTGTGCGAATAGAGCACCGAACGTGAGGCAGTTTGCACCAGGATCTGTGGAAGAGTTCTGAGAGAAGAGAGAGTTTAGGATCCCTGAGCGTGTGAGCAGAGCACCGAGAGTGAGGCAGCTACACCAGGATTGATTAAGCTTTGTGAGAAAAGTGAGGAAGAATGCCTCCAAAAAGAAATTATGGTCGCGGAAGAAATGTGGCACAGGATGAAGATTTCAGAGCGTTGCAGAGGCAAGTACAAGCCCTGCAGGAAGAGTGGCAAAATAGGGTCGAACCAAAGAGAGAAGACCAGAGTGACGACAAAGCCTGGGCAACTGATGATCCATCAGAGGATGAAGAAGCGTTGGATCCTTCTGAAGCTAGATTGTTGAAAGCCCTATCTCAGGTCGAGAAGAGACCGAAGTTTGATGTCTCTACATATTCTGGGAATCTCAACCCAGAGGAGTTGATTGATTGGATCAACGATATGGAGGAATACTTCGAGTATGAAGAGGTTGGAGATCCAGACCGGATCAAATTTGCAAAGATGAAATTGAAGGGCCATGCTAGCATATGGTGGAGGGGAGTGCAACTGGAACGAAATCGAATAGGAAAGGAAAGGATCACCAGGTGGGATCGAATGGTGGATAAGCTGAAGAGATAATTTATTCCCGTAGATTACGAGTTGGATCTGTTGAGGAGGATGTAGAGTTTGAGATAGTCAGGCAAGTCTATCCAAAAATATACAGAAGAATTTTACAAGATCTCCATCATAACTGGCCATTCAGGGGTTAATACGAAGAAAGTATCCCGATACATAAATGGATTGAGAATGAACATCCAGGAAGAACTCAGTCTGATCAGAATAACCACCATAGAAGATGCATATCAGTTGGCCTTGAAGGTCGAAGAGAAACTGAACCGAAGATTTGAAGGCAAACAAAGAGGAAGAGGTCGTGGTGGAAGAACTGGTGGAAGAACCAATGGAGAAATGGATAGAGGACGAGATGAGAAGGAAGCTGAAGGTAGCAGCATTCAGGACCAGAAGGGAGATAATGATTACAGACATCGTAATCAGAACAACTACCCAAGAGGAAGAGGTAGACCTGGTCGAGGAAATGGAGACAGAAGGTTTCGTGGAACCTGTTTCCAGTGTGGGGAAGTAGGACATATGATGTATGAGTGTCCTGAACGCCAAGAGAGGGCGAACATGAGGCCTGAGGGCCCTGCCCGAGCTACAGTCATTGATGATGGTGTTGCATCGGAGCACTCTGAGGAGGCAGAGAGAGGGGAAGTCATGGTTGCAAGGAGAGCCTTGTTGAATGAGGAGGAGAAACCAGAACAAAGGAGAAGCCTGTTTCGCACGAGGTGCAAAATTTTAGGCAAAGTCTGTAATGTTATTATAGACAATGGTAGTACTGATAACTTAGTCTCTGAAGAGATGGTTACTAAGTTGCAGCTGGAGAGGAGGAGACACCCACATCCATACCGGATTGCGTGGTTGCGGAAGGACCATAGAGCATGGGTTCGTGAACAGTGCTTAGTCACGTTCAATATTGGGAAGTACCAAGACGAGGTCCTGTGTGATGTTTTCCCCATGGATGCTTGCCATTTGTTGCTGGGAAGGCCATGGCAGTTTGATCGGTGTGCAGTGCATGATGGTCACGCAAATACGTACTCCCTGACGAAATATGGAGTGCGACACAAGTTGAAGCCCTTGCAGGCAGTGGATGAGAAGGTGTGCAGTAGTGCCAGAATCTGTCTAGTAGAAGGCATAATTTTTTTTACCAGGAGACGGGGTTTAAGCGGGCTGTAGATGCAGGTGCACGTTTGGAGATGTTGCAGAAGACGGTGACCGAACAGCACAGAAGTGAAGGTCACTTCTCCATCAACCTCGGGTGTCTGATGCAGGAGCATCCGGTGGCAGCAGCGCAATCTTGCTTCAACAAAAAAATTTCTAAGTGTTTTGCAAAGACCAACAACAGGGCAGAAGTTGCAGTAGGCGAAGGGTCACGAAATCGCGACATGTCACGATATCGCGACGTCGCGATATCGCGACCAAAAGAGGGGCAAGTGATGCAAAAGGCGGAAGGGTCACGAAATTGCGACGTCACGATATCGCGACGTCACGATATCGCGACGTCACGATATCGCGACGTTGCGATATCGCGACGAAAAGCAGGGCAAGTGATGCAATAGGCGAAAGGGTCACGAAATCGTGACGTCATGATATCGCGATGTCGCGATATCGCGACCAAAAGCAGGGCAAGCGATGCAATAGGCAGAAGGGTCGCGATATCGTGACCAAAAGTGGGGCAGGCGATGCAACAGGCGGAGGGTCGCGATATCACGACCAAAATGCAGGGCCAACGACGTAGCAGATGGAGGGTCGCAAAATCGCAACGTCGCGATATCACGACCAAAATGCAGGGTCGACGACGCAGTAGACGGAGGGTCACGAAATTGCGACGTCGCGATATCGTGATCGAAAGGGAGAAGGAGCGCAGGGAAGCCAAAATGTTGCGATATCACGACATGTAGTATTTTTGCGTCGAAAGACGAGCCGAAGACGAAGAGTCGAAAAGGGTGATGTGTCGAATATCTAGATGATGAAGCGACACGGGGAGGCGAAACGAAAGGTTATGGAAGAGGAAACAAAGGGCCACCAGCTGGAAATGGAGAGTCACCGGAGAACCTTTAAAAAGGAGAGCAAAGGCATGCACAGGGGCTGGAAAATTTTGGGACGATAACCTATTTCTATATTTTAAGAGTTTCAAAATTTTGTAAAAGCGCAACTCTTCTGTGACTTCTGTAATATTCTGTGTAACTGTAAATCTCTGTTGTATTTAAAATAAAATAAAGTTGTCTTTTCTTCTCTGTGAGTTTGGTTCTCGATCAACCTAGATATTTGTTTGGCCTACAACATCATGACCATTAGCCCCCACCAGGCTCTTGAACTCCTCTAGGATCTCAAATTGATCCTTGTACTCATTCAGGAGGGTCTCTACCTGAGAAAGCAAGGAAGACGTCATCTTGACCACTCTCCCTAGGGCCTTCATGATGTCATGAAGGTCCTGGAGGTGGCCTCTTTCAGATATATTGGATCAGCAGGAAATCCTTGAAGCCAAAAGTGGAGGCGGTTTGGTGGAGGTGCCCTCAAGAGGATGGATTTTCTTAGGGGTAGTCTCCTATTTGACCTGGAAAGACAAAGTCATTAGAGGTATGATTGTTAACAACAATAGGTACCTTGCGCTTACCACTATTGGTTTTAACTCTGGTGGAGCATCATGTGCCCAAAGTACCCTCCATCCTGGTATCAAAATCTAGTGTTCAGTTAGTTCTTTGGGATGCGAACATATTGCCACCTCCAGCTTTGCCATTATTCTCTATAGGTCCCAACACCACTGATCCCATAGCTCATCGAGTTTGGTGCTTCATAATGTACTGGTAAAGTAGCATGTGCAACCCTTGGTGCAGAGGGAGAGAAGGCACTCCTAGTTTGATGTTGAGAATCAAACGCTCAACAGACTGGAAGAGATACTTTGAAATGTTAATAGTCTTCTTTCCCCACAAATGGTTGAGGAAAGCAAGATGAAAACTTTGAATTATAGTGTTGAGACTGTCCAAGATGAAATATTGTAAAACAGCAACCATAACGACATCCCATGGTTTTGGGAGAGAGTCATGAATGACGCCACCTTTATCCCTAGAGAGGGATTCACCATAGTCCTGGATCAAAGCCAAATCTCCCTGGAGCAAGTGCTTCTCATAATTTATGATCTCTTCATCATTTAGAATACCCATTATTTCAACAAGAAGATACATAGTGATTGTAAAACTTAAGCCACGAATGACAACATGGCCTCCATACCACGTACAAACAAATTCAAGGGACAAATCAGGTTCATGGCCTTGAAACAACTGAAGGAAGTTTAGCAAGCCATGGTCGAGGATATTATGGTCATTGAAAATATCCTCGACCAAGGTAGTCAAATGGAGGGTGGTAGGTTTAACTTCAAACATCAAAGTAGAGCCAGACTTGTGGGAGAAAATATCAGGAGAAAGCACCGAAGCAGTCGTATGCAATTAGGGGGATATAATCTCAATATTCTGATGAACAGTGATTAAAAATATTGGGTATCCTACCTCGGTCCAAATACACGAGCAATGGTGGTATAAAATACACGTGCCATGCTCTAAAAAAGTATGAAATATTTAAATATAGGGTGGAAGCGAATGACATGAATATATTATCACTTGTGGCAGATACCCAATTGGAAGGTCAAACAAAAAAATAGAAAGCTTCAAGCGAAGAAAAACCTTCAATCGATGGATATGCACCAAATTCAGAGGTAAAGATTTTCAACACCGTTGAAGGGGGGTTCCATTGATAGTTTCGATGGCTAGACACATAGTTACTCGAGGTAACATGGTGGTGATTTCCAAACCTCAAGGTACACGGATCAAAAAATGTGGGGGGGTTGGAAAAAACACCAACAAAGAAAGAGGACCAAAAAACTATAGCGACTGTCACCTCTAAAATATTTGAAGAGAAATCATGATGCTAATAAGGAAAACCAGATGGCCACCACCTCTTTATCATTTCTTGACCGTGATCATACCACAAGGTCTCACAAACCTCCACGGTGATTAGACAGTGGCTGGTGACATGTCTAGACATGTGGCTCACCCCAGGGAAACTACCGTCTCAAACCTTTTTTTATTTAGTTGTATCCGTCATATGAAGGATCACCCTCTGACCAACTTTGAATATTTTTTTCATAAGTACCACATCGATGGACATGTGAGCACTCCTAGTAATGTAGCTTCCCTTAGTATGACTAGGCAAAGAATGAATAATGTGCAAATTATTCCACGTGGAATTCCAGAACCTAAACCTCTTAGTCTTGCTGTTCTCAAAATTTACTACCTTCAAGATCATTGATGTTGATAAGAGTTAGAAGAAAATATTGCTTCCACATAGTGAGACTCTACTCAAAAATTCTCAAATTGGCATGGAGATCAGTCGCACAATTTCCTTCATGGTACACGTGGTTGAAAGTAACACTCATGAAGGATTGCATAAGCCACTTGATTTTAGAGATCATGCTTGTGATGTTCCAAGAAATGGACTGGGATCATGAGAGAAAGCATTGGATGATATTTTTGGAGTCACCTGAGATCAGCACATTAGAGTACTGCATACTATAAAGGAGGACAATGCCTTAGTGAAGAGCCCTAGCTTTCGCAAAATGACTGGACTAATGTCCCATATTTTTAGCAAAGGTCATCATGAGATTATTTGTGTGATATTTGATAATTCTACCAACTCCAGCAGGCCCAGGATTTCCTTTGGCAGTTCCATAAAAATTCAACTTGAGAAAACCTCTTGGAGGAGGAGACCAAATGACCTGAGACCAATCCACCTTAGGAGGCTGGGAATGAATATTAAAGTTGGGAATATTAAGAGAAAAGACCAATAGTTCTTTAGCATAGGTATCAGCATTACCATCACCAGGAGTGATGAAAAAATTCTTTGTAGCAGCATGGATGATTTTGGAAAGCACGTGACGAGCATCATGTTTTGAATCAGTGAAAGCACGGGAATTGCATTCACGTAAAACCTCCCATAGGAAATGGGGAATACAGAAGGACCAAATTTTTTTGAGATGAGAGCCTTTGAAAGGATTGGACCACTAAACACACATCACTGAGGAAGGCGGACGAGACCCAAAAAATGCCAATAGAGTAGAACAAGGATGATAGGATGGAATGAGAGAAAGAGCAAGACAGGAAGAGATGGTAGGTAGACTCACAATCCTTGAGACACAGGTAATAGCGATTGGGTAAGAAAAGCCATGATGATGGAGGTTTGGGATGGTAAGGATCCTATCCTGGATGGCAAGCTAGAAAAAGAAACTTACTTTGGGGGTGAAATGCTTTTTCCAAATGAGCGATGAAGAAAACCAAGGAGGGAAAGGGTCTTCAGTGAGGGTGTACTTGAAAATGAAAAGGCCATTGGTAGTGCGAGCCCATAGGATCGCATCCTTGGAGGATAGGAATGACATGGAGACACAACAGATTGGACATAACGAAAGTAGCTTGGCGTTGCTCACTGGACAAACCAAAGACATGGATCAACTTGCAGGAATTACTGTTATTATGAATAAAATGACATACCTTAGAACCGAACAGAGAGTTTGTGACAGGTTTCAGGTAGATGAGGTCCATCTGATCCTTCGGGGACCGCTCGCCAATCCAAAGATCCTCCCAAAATCTGATTATTTTATTAATATGACCATTGAATGGATATTTTTATTTTTATAATTTTTTTGATAATGTAGAGAATGATTAGAATTTTAGGTTTTGACAATAGACCAAATAACTGGAAAGGTCTTGATTTTTGTTTATTATTATATCATATTTCTATTTATTTCTTGCACAATTTCAACCAACTTAAGATGGTGATTTGATAATCTGGTTAACACAATGTTTGAGTGAAAAATTGGTAGTTCAGAGGCAAGGTGTATTGTAACTATATTATTGAGTATTAAAAGAAGTCGGCATCCAATATGAATATCACCTATACAATTTATATCGAAGATATTCTTTGCATGTCTAAATTCTTTCATTTGGGCAAAGTGAACCAAATAATTGCTAAATATTCCAAGGCAATTTGAAATTTTGTTAAATAGAGATAGATGGACACAGATGTGCTTATCCCTAATGGATTTTGATGACTTGATTACTTGTTTTCAAAGGGTAAAGCACAAGTTTTTCAAAGGGTAAAGCACAAGCTTTTCAAAGGGTCCTAGTCCCTTATGGAGTGGTTTGAATCTAGGTCTCCTAGATGAGAACCCAAAGCCATACTACTACACTATTCCTATAGGAACTAATGATATAAATATTTTTACTTAATAAATATTTTTACAATTAATAATGAATTTTCGATGAATTTAGAATAGAAGGTTTTTAATTTCCAAAAAGCCAAATGCATCCTATAAAAGATACATATTCTCTCCTCTCGTTCCTCAATCAATCTCTTCAATTTGCTTATTTTATATCTGAGTTTGTGTGAATTGGTCCTTAGTTGGGTCATGAGCATCTTTTCTCTCTAGTTGATATTTATTGGAAATTTTGAGTATATTGTTGTCATTGATGTCAAAGAATTAATAGCATAGGTTAATGACATTGGTTGTCATTTATTTCAAGAAAAATAAAGGTTTAATGGTTTTACCATGGTGGCATTTGCAAAAGAAAAAGGAAGAGATTTTCCAAAGAAAAGGACCAAGAAGAAGAAAAAAATATTATAATATTTAGATCTATGAAGATTTAAATAATTATAATAATTAAAAATTAAAGGACCCAAAAGGTTAAAAATAATATTATAATATTTAAATCTACCTGAGATTTAAATTATTATAATATTCTTGAAAGGGTTTAAATGGAGCAAAATTTTGAATTTGTGTGAAGGCAATTTTTCCAAGTTGAGCCGATGTCCAAAGTCAAAGGGTAAAGTGTATAAAAAGATTAATGTTTTTGCAAACCAAAGTTTTAATCATCCCTGAGAATTAATACTTGCATTTTCGTTCGGCAAAGCGGTGAAGGAAGAGAGAGAGTCTTCTACGAATTTTGAGGCAATACGAAGATTAATATGGAGGGTGCCTAAACACCATTTGACTTGGGATGGTAGCCTAGCTGGCAAGCTCAGCTTGCAGAGTGCGTTGTAGGCGGCATGTTCAACGTTCAATTCGTACAGAGGTTTTTGCGTGATCAAAGTATTTTTGTGCCGGTGGTAGAGGATAAGAAGGAGCACGTGCTCCTTGGGCTTGTGTGGGAGACTAGCCCACGTGGTGTTTGCCCTTGTGCTAGGGCATGGGGGCCAACGAGGTCGTGGGTTCGAGCAGCAGTGGCAACGCTTGAGGGCAGAATTAAAATTTTTAAAAGGTATGCATTTTGTGCTTGGTTAGGGAGTTATAAGGGTTAGTCAATTTTTATCATTATGATAAGAAATGGTTAGGGAGCTATAAGGATAGTAAAGTGATTTGATTTTTGTTTTAGAAAGGGATGACAGGTGAAAATTCCAGATTACTAATGCTTGGTTGATGCATGAGATGAAGTGATAATTTCTTTGGTCTTATTGAAATTTGAAGTGAATTATTTTTGCTTTCATAAGGAGGTATAAGGTGTATATGTGAAATTCATGTGTGTAATTTTTGGTTTATTTTGTTGAGCATTATTTTGCATGAAAGAATATGAGTAATAAGGTGTTATAGTTATTTGATATTTTATTGTAATTTTTCTATGGTGAAATATCTTTTGAGAAGAAAATTCATATGGATGTATTGAGAGAGTATCTTGCAATCTAACCCTTGAAGTGGCATTAGAAAAAATAGTTATTTGTGAGACAGGTTTTGAAGACATATCTCCATAAGAGAAAATTAAGAGGTATGGGCACATCACTCCTTGTTTAAAGTGTTTTGTTGAAGTGAATGTTTTGGAACATAAGGTGGAGTGAAAAGGATTGTTTAATAAGCATTGTCGGAGATATTTGAGTGAGGATAGTGTGCTTCATTATTGAATGTTTTGAAAACATTTGGGATAGAATTTGAGAACAATCTATGCTTCTATTATTGAAAGGGTTTGAGACATTTGAGCTAGAGATTGTGAACTACTTGTGCTAGGGTTGAAGACAAGTTAGTGCATCTTTGTGAAATATTTTGAACATTGATTTGAGAGATATTGATAGCAATTGTGAAGGTGTTTGAGATCAATTTTATGAGGGAAATTGTGCATTGGTGTGATTGATCTTTGAGAGAAAATTTGCAAGAAGAATAAACCAGTTTTGTTATACATTGTTTTGATTTGATTTGAAAGGGATTTTGCAAGAGATAGAGAGTGGTTAATTGAGTACAAGATTTGTGAGTGTGAAACATATTGAGTTTTTGATAGAGCATATCATTCTCTATATGTTCTAGAGGTTAAACAAATTCTAAGTAGAATTTGTTTGTGTGAAGAAAGCTTTTTGAAAGAGATTTAAGTTGTGTTGTATGCAAGTCTTTGAGAAGGCTTGAGGACATATTTGAGCAAGTCTTTGAGAAGGCTTGAGGACAAAATTGAGCAAGTCTTTGAGAAGGCTTGAGGACAGATTTGAGCAAGTCTTTGAGAAGGCTTGAGGATAGATTTGAGAAAGTCTTTGTGAAGGCTTAAAACAGAATCGAGAGTAGGTTTTATTGTTGATTTGTTCAAGCTTTATTTTAAATCTTGGGGCAGATTTGAGATAGAATTTGGTACAAATTTGTGAGCAAAGTTAGAGCAGATTTGTGCTAGACCTGAGACATAATTTGGTACATATTTGTAAGTAGAGTTAGAGCAGATTTGTGCTAGACTTGGGACAGAGTTTGGTGTAGATTTAAGACAGAGTTGAGAGCAGGATTTAGAGGTGACAAAGCAAATAGGACAACAGTCTCTAGTGGATAGAGATCCATCAACCAGTGCAATGGAGACAGAGGTCTCTTGTGGAGAGATCCACAAGCCAGAGCAGTGAGGGCAGAAGTCTTTTAGAAGATCACCAGTAAGAGCAGAGGGGATAGAGATCTCCTATGGAGAGATATCCACGAACCAAAGCAGAGGGGATAGAGATATTCTATGGAGAGAGATCCACAAACCAGAGCAAGGGTATAGAGTTCTCCTGTGGAGAGAGATCCATGAACCAGAGCAAGAGGAAAAAGTTCTCCTGTGGAGTGAGATCCCTGAACCAGCTGAGGAGATATAGTTCTTCTGTGGAGAGAGATCCACGAACCAGCTGAGGAGATAAAGTTCTCCTAGATCAAGTTCCATGAACGAGAGAAAAGGAGAAAGAGTTCTCCTATGGAGAGAGATCCACAAATCAAAGCATAGGGGATTGGTGTCTCATTTGGACATAGGTCCATAAATATTGTAATAGGGAATTGATTCCCAAGAGATTTGTTGAGAAAATTTAGAAGAAAGATTTTCTCCGTGGAGTAGCCCACATTAGGTGAACCATATTAAATTTGTGTCTCTCTTGTGTGTGATGATTTGTGCATTGCTTTGATTACTGCTATTGATATTGCCATTCATAATATTGGATAATATTGTTTGAGAAAGAAAAGTAAAAGTTGATCTTATATTGTTCACCCCCCTCTCAGTATAAGCCTGTGTTCTTCAATATTTACCCATATATAGGCTTTTAGGTGGCGAATGTATGTGCAATTGAATTCAACAAGATAATGGTATATTTTTTTCCAACATCTTTTCCCATACAGTTGCTTTGATTTTTTTCCTTAACAAATGTGTTTATATGTTGGTTATTTATTAAACATTCATCCAAGTTGATATTCCATTTGTTCATCCACTTATTGTTTGTTTCATCTATGTTTACCTTCTTTTGATCATATCTTCTTCTATTATTATTATTATTTTTTTTGAATTTACATGGTGGAATCGGTAGCCGCCACGAATCCGAGCAGGCTATCTAGCTTTTTATGGCCGCCACAGTATCCTGCGCTATCCGCCCCAGAAGCCGCCACACAGATATTCGTGCAGTCCGCCCCTATAACCACCATGCTACAATCATTTTAAACCTTTTACGCTGCTGAAAGCACCAGGAAAGGGACAAGCATTCAGTCCGGCGAGGCCTGAGATTTGAACCTTGGACCTCCACCCCCCTATGGGGTTTGGATGAACCAATATCTTCTTCTATTATAGCTTTAGGCCATGTGTTCATTTTTTCCAAATATCGTAAAAAGTGAATATAATTCAATAATATATCTCCAAAAATATATAATTTATTACCAAAAAAATTTATCCAAAGTTTTTGTTTTGAAAAAATATTGCTTATATTAATACAAAAAAATCAAAATACAAGACATCGCAGCAGATTACAAAAATCTGCTCAAAAACATCCAACCATCTGACTTGTCCTGTGCAAAGCAGTTTTTGAGATCTTTGATTATAAGCCTCTTAAAGACTCTACATTGAACTGAATATCAATAACAACATTGGACACAATCCTAGAAGCAGGAATAGCTTCATCTCGAAAAACTAAACTGCATCTCGCCTTCCAAATAGCATAAAAAGTCGTTGCTCTAATAAATTTATCCAAAGTTTCTTATCCTTTACTAAATAAATAAACTTTAAAATATATATATTCTAGTAAATATTAAATATTATTATTCAAAATGAAATCCAAATCATTTGTTTTTGGAAAATATTGCATGTAATTATACCACCAATTATACTTCCCTTAAAAAAATAAATAAAATTCATAAATAATAGAATTTAGTAGATAATTGGGTACGAGGGCTTGGTTTAACAGAATTTAGTAGATAATTGGGTACGAGGGCTTGGTTTAACAGTCAAAATGCTTTTGTAAAAGGGCCGAGATCAGAGTTTCAATCCCTTGGATCCCGTAGTACCGATGGACATATGGACGTATCGCCTCGTAACCGAGTAGGTAGAAGGTTTATATGTTGCAATTAAAAATTATAGTGAAATAAGAAGTGAGATTCGAATTGTAAGGAATTACTGATTTCACTAGTATAATCAAAAAAGAATTTAGTTGGTAGTACTTTAATTTACCGTGGCCGCTCAACTTATACAGCTCGTGAACGGGCCCCGTGACTTTTTGGAGCCAGAAAAGTCATGGAGGTTTAGTAATCATAAGCTTACTTCAATTATCTAACCCCATTTTTTTTAAGCCTTGGGTGCTTTATTATTATTGTATACCCACCTTTTGGGACACAGTGGGACATGCGTTTAATTTGTTTTTCTTATTCTTGCAAGTTGTTGAGCACTAATTCCCTGTGAAAGTTAGTTGAGTATGGACAAAGCCAGTACAAAAGATCTTATTTGGTTTGAATAATTAAAAGTACCTTCCAATTGTTTGATGATATTTATATATATATATATATATAAATTATTTTTTACAAATATTAGATATTTATATGAAAATTTAAAATTTTAAAGAATATTATTTAATAAAAAGAGTAAAGATTATAAAAATAAACTAAAGTTTTCTCTTCTAAGCCATGTTGGAGTATATATATAAAAAGTATATCATAACCCTCGGAACTTACTTTCACCTTTGAATGTAGTGGCCGTCCTATGGAGAACAATATTTATTGCAAAAAGAAGGGGAGTTCAATAATAAAAAGATAATGAAGGTCATGATTTATTGATGTCCCTTCAATTTTAATTTTAGAACCAAACATTCCATGCTTTGTCCGTGTCTTTTTGTTTTTTAAATTGCCACTATCCATCCCTTCCTATTGCCTTACCAAACGTTCTTAGACACGGAATGCTCTTTTCAAGCAAGAGAATGATGAGAGGATATAACTTAATAATTATGAGCATGGCAAAGGACAATAACATGTGAGACACGGAATGCTCTTTTCAAACCAGAGAATGATGAGAGCATATAACTTAATAATCATGACCATGGCAAATGTCACTAAGATGACATAGGCGAACAACTTTTTCTTTTACAAAGTTGTATATTTTCGAATCCGTCCAAGATGGCTTGAGTCGGTATCCGTTATGAATCCGGTAAGCTGTTCGGGTTTTATAGTTGTTACAGTATTTTACGCTATCTGTCATCCGCTTTTATAACTACCCTGTCACAATTATTTTTACGTCACAATTATTTTTATGCCACTAAAAACATCAAGGACAAACGTGCAATCCGACAAGACCCAAGATTTGAACCATAGACCTTCACCTCCCTCCCAATGACATGTTAGAAATCAAGTAGGTTTGATATATTATGATTTTATAGTAAAAGTAATAAGTTGGTAATTATATATATGATTTGAACCAGGATTTTTTAGAGCTAAAGAATTTCATTATTTGAGAGTAGATATTAGTTGATAATATGAAATTTTTATTTTATGTAATTTTTTAATATAAATACAATTATAAAGTAAAAATCTATTAATTTGAAACTAAAATTAATGTTTTGCTAGAAAATTATTTATGTTATTCATTTAAATTAAAGAATAAACATAAAGATCTGTTAATACGAGATTAGTTTGAGCTATTGGATTATGTTATCTTATGAAAAATAAGGTATTCTTCTTAAGTTATTTCTTAGCATTAAAGGTTGACAAGTTGTTATAAGTGCTTAGGAAATTGGTTATGTAAATATTTACATATTTTTTTGAAAAATGTATAGAAAAATATTTTTGTAGAGACATCTCAACTATATGTTGTTGGTGTTTCATCTCAGTTACCTTAGTTTGAATTACAGGGAGGGAGGTCTTTTATTGTTATGCCCCTAAGGAGTGTGGCCCCAGTTATGCCATCCTTTGTGCTTCGTTTACCTTCAACAAAAAAAAAACATAAAAATAGATCAAACTTTATTGACATTAATTAAAGGTAAAAATAAGTTATAAGATGGTTAATTAAGAGGATTATTTAACTCTATTTTGCACATGTGGAAGGTGTCATTATGAATTAAGTTATACCAACCCTCACCCAATCTATCCTCCCAATGTCCTTCAATGCATTGTTCAATACATGAACACAACACGAGGTCCAAAAAATATGTCTATATGAATGTTCTATCATTTGCCCCGCATGCTGGCAAATAGGGGCTGCATTTGTAACTACCTATAGTGTACAACAAAAAAAATTTAGAATAATTTACACAACAAAAATGGTCTCATTTAAACAACCATATAGATTTTGATTTTCATAAGAAAAACGGAAATTGTCAAATTGATTACCTGTACAACATTGGAGGGTCCAACCTCCTCAATAGCCTCCTTCAATGAGAGGCACTAGAACTCAACATCTTTTCTTTTCCCTATGCAACCAATGGCTCGAATAAAATAGAGACCTGTTGAACATGTGATAATGATATTGATGAGTGGACATTGACAAATGTCAATCCATCCATTCATGATGATAGAACATCCATTTATTAACCATGTGTTTCTCATCTACTCCATAACCAAACTGCATTTGGAATATTGTTTGTCCAAGAGAGAAGTATGAAGTTTAATTTCTCCAGGTGCTAGATATGAAGGCCTTGTCTTGGCTATTTTTTAATGCTTCCTTGAAATAGGGAAATCTTGCAATATAGAAAGGAAGACCATGTGCAAAAAATAATTGTGCTACAACATCATCTATTTCCTCTCTTGCTTGCACATTTAACATCTTACTTACAGTTCCCTTTTATTTGAGGGCAGCGGTGGCATACTAGAGGATTGGGTTGATTCTTGTGGTTGTTTTGAGGAGGCTCCAAAGTCACCTCTAGATGATTGACCAACTTTAAGGAAAGACATGCCTAAACATTTGAATTTGAAATCTTGCACAAGCTTATTTGATTCAAACACTTGTACCTAGGTCATTTTTTTGCAATCCCTAACCCCTGTTCCTGCTTTATCAGTGAGATGAGATTCAACCCTAGTATAGTTTCCCTTAAACTCAATTTTACAAAAATTACAACCATGTTTTTAAGCCCCCAATTTTTTTCCCTTGGTCACGGTTGGTTACAAATTACAGCAAAGATTTTTTAATATTGAATTGACCCTTGGCATATTATTTTAATAATGATGATGGACAATCAAAACTAGTCTTAGAAGTAGTGATATCCTCTTTCGAAGTTTGAGGTTGGATGGTAGAGGTAAAATCTCCAACAACATAAATATTTTGGTTTTGATTTTCACTTTGGTTTTTCCCCTTCATATGAATGTTAAATGAGTCTGATTCACTGCTACTCATGTTGAATGTTGAAAGAAAAATATGAAAATTTCAAAGAGACTTGGATGAGGAAATGAAAATCGAAAAACTTCAAAATAAACTTATATTTTTGTTGCTTGTTGTTGTCCCTACTGTTGTTGTACCTGTTGTTGATATCCTTGCTGTTGTTTCCTGCTCTTGTTGTTGTTGTTGTTGCCTCATGTTTCTATTTATCTCTTATTCTTCCTCATTGCTGAAAGCCTAAATGAGTGTGTTTGTTTTAACTTTTAACTTTTTAAGTTTTTCTTTTTACTTTATAGTGTTAGTTTCTTTTAGTTTTTAGGGTTTGGGGGGGTGAGACTTTCATGGGTCCCACCCCCTACCTTTTAAAACAAATATATGCTAACATTTTTTATGTTTTAACTTTTGCTTGAAACTCCCAGTCATGCGGGACAGTTGGGCATCTTTGAGGATGCTCGGGCCATCCTCAGGGATGTCCTCTCATAGGACATGTTCCGAGGATGGTTGTTTGCAAGCCTTTGGCATCCTGGGGATGGCTCCTTGTCATCCTCCAAAAGGGAGATGACGATAAAATCTCCTCGATGTTGTTCCCTGATATCAAAGATGTAGGGGGCAAGGGGATGCATTCCCGTGGAACCCTGGTTTTGAAAGGTTTACCCTTTTCATTTGACACCAACTTAGTTGTATTGAGTTATATAGCCTATTTGGTGTTGTCAATATTTGAACCTTGGTGTGTGCTACATCATCTATTTATCCCAACCATTGAACCAAGGCCCTATTGGCTAGTGTACTTAATTTTAAAAATAAGAATATGAAAAAATATTAAACAAGAGTAGAAAAATAATTATCATTGAGTCTTTGTGTTGTAATTGTCTACTATTAGAAATACTTTTGTATTAGTAGTCTAGGCTAGAAGTCCTATTCTAGGGCTTTTTAAAAATTATGTAAGATATATAGTTATTAGCTAAGCACACTTGCCCATGAAACGATATGTAAAGTGAGATGTAGAGAAGGCACAATAACATATTATCCTTAGATGAAATTCACCTACAAAATCGGGCTTGTAACTTTAGGTATATCAAAATTTCATACAAGATCACCTAAAATGTAGCCCTAGGTAACAATTAATTTTTTATCTCTATAGTACGTTGGGTGATGAGACCCCTAGGAAGGAACTCTTTCATACCATGGAGATGACTAACTTGGATATAGGTACAATAAATCTCCATGGCTAGAGCCCTAAAATATTGGATTGAGTGTTATGTGTTATTTTCAAATAGTATGAGTATATTACATATCTATAGACTAAACACTTTGCCTTAACTTACCCAAATTAGACCTTGCAGTAGAAGTAGGAATAATTAGTGAAGGCATGAAAGACAATTAGGATAGGATCAAATGATGATAATAATAGAGCTATCACAAAAACCCCTTTTCTCTAAATTGCCAAAAAACTAGAATGATATAAGTTACAAAAAGGGGTAGCATCAAGGTGACTTATGTACTAATAACAAAATTTCATCTAATATTGCATTGATAAATGACCCAATTTAGAAAAGAAAAACTCTTTTAGAATATAGGGCTTTTATTGGGCGTCCAATGGATCCTACTACACTTTTGAGGAATTTGGAGGAGCGGGTAAATAGGAATTAGGGTTATAACCTAATTATCAAGTATCTCTCGTCTAGGCATGTGACCCTTTTGTGGCAGGGATTTATAATAAAAAAAAGCCTAAAAATCTATTGTGTATCCTAATTACATTTTTAGGGGTATAAATTCGTGCTTAGGACTTAATTTTGATCTATTGAAAAGGTGTTGGAAATATTAGGAGAAGATCTATAACTTTCAATAGGAAATCCATGCCTATTGGAATACCAACTACATAGGAAAAATGCTCTAGGGTCCCTCAAAAATTCCAACATAAAATAATCATTAAAAATAATGATTTTTTATTTTTCGATTTTCATAGCCAAACTACATCTCTAACTATGTTGACACATTACTAAAATATAAAACACAAAAGTATAAGTCATATGTATATAATTTTTATGTAATTTACACTTTATAAGTCATGGAAGGTGAATCACCACATTTTCATATGGGTGACCTTCTAACTCTTGGAAGGTGAACCACCACATTTCTATATGGGTGACCTATATTTAATAACATGGATTTACAATACACAAAGAGATATGCACCCATGACTATAAAAAGCATGAGTAGTGGATGCAACGTTATAGCCTCACATCTCTTCTAAAATATTGCTTGCATTGTACTATGTTTTTTTAGCAATAAAATCATTATGTTATTTTGCTTATATATGTTAGAAATTATTACATCATAGACCATATAAGAAGTTAAGCGGTATAACCACCCCTCACAAGGTACATGCAGGCGATTAAGGACAAGATAGTAAAAAATTTATTTGAAGGTATATTATGCTTAATTTAGGCATCTTATGTACATAAATAACCTTCACTACCATAATACATTCATTTGAAGCATTAAGATCTAACATGTGGTATTAGAGCAGGTAGGATGAAAATATAATTTTCCTTCTAATCCTCCTCTAGATTTGACATAGAGAAAGTCAAGTGATCTAGACGGATGGATGTCCCAAACTTAGAAATATGGGCTTAGACTTGAACAAATACCTCGATCTCAAAAAGATGTGCTCAAACTTGGATGGACACCTCAGAATCAAGCAGACATGATTTGACTCAAATGGATTCCTTCGGCTAATAGAACCCTAGCTATGAAATTCTTACTAACAGTAGTGAATATCCCACATCCCACGTGGTGATAGTTGAACCACCATGACTATTTCTCTCCCATAAAATCTATGTATAAATATATGGTTTTACTCCAAGAGGAAGAAGCAATTACAATGGAAAAATATTTCATGCACATTATTTTGGTAGACATCTCTTTTCAGAGATTCCTTCTCTGTAATTCTATTCAAAATTAAAAAAATAGCTATTTAGCCAACAATATTCTTCCCTGTTTCAAAATTTTAACTTTAACGAATCCATTGTCTTTGAACATTTGGATCAAGTGGTATCAGAGTAGTCCATTTTATAGTTGTATGATCCCAAAGATGAGATCAAGCTATCAAAATATTGAGTTTCAGATGCACAACCCCTCTAATTATCTACCCTCAAAAAATCTCAGATGGAAGACAACATCAAGATGGAAGATCCTTTTAAACAATTGGACGATGAAGTCCTCAAAAGACAAAAGAATCAGATAATGGATCAATTTTTCCAAATCCTTTAGCGGTTATTGTATTCCCACTCTATAGCATAACCATTCAATACTCTAACACCATTTAAATTTTAGGTGAACTTTGATATCTCTATCTTTGAAGGAAAAATCAGTGCAAAAGCAATGGAGAATTGGATGGATCAACTATTTGCATATTTCTATGTCAATAATTTCTTTGATAAAGAGAATATTACTTTTGCCTTGTTAAAAGCTTCAATACCAGTCCAAAATTGGTGGGAGGCATATAACACGAATCAAGAAGATTCAAAAAACCCTACATGGTATGAGTTTGTGGAAGAAGTCAAGAATGAATATTACCCATTAGGTTCTTATGAAGACTTGTGCATGCAATGGTACTAATCCATTCAAGACTACACCAATGCTTTTCATTCATTGTCTACAAAAATTGGCATCCAAGACACTAAGATGCATCAAATTCTCAAGTACCATAGCGGGCTACATTGGTACATAAGGGAGGACATGGACTTCTTTGAATTTAAGATATTGGGTGAAGCATACAAATTTGCCATCAAGATCAAGCAAAAGCATAAACATAAAAATAAGAAAGGAGATGGTTTGAATGAAAAGAACCAAAATACTAAAGGCCAATCCAAGAAAGGAAAAGATGACACCCAAATAAACTGAACAAAAATGGTTAGCAACAAAATCAAAACTAGAAGCAAAAGAAAGAGTCATAAGATAAGAAGCCCCGAAAGAACCAGATTGGAAAATGATGTGACTACCATAAGAGCAATTGACATTCCAAAGAAAAATTTTAGGCAATTCGGTCTCTATTTATTGAGATACAATCCTCCACATCCACTACACCAACACACCCTATGCCTAAGGATAAAGGTAAATTGATCATGGAGGCTGAGCCACATATGACTATTTCTACCTTGATTGCACAAAGTAGAGGAGTTGTCTAAGGAGGAGAAATTATTTCACTCATAGTTTTGGGTAACATTTCAATGTTTATAGTGGAAGTCAAAAGAATTTGATTTCTATTGATACCATGAAGAATCTAAATCTGCCTATGAAGTCACACCCACAACAATATAACATTAGATGGTTGAATCGAGGGAGAGATATTTGTGTTCGATTCAAAATTTTAGAGACAATGGACTCTTTAAAGTTGAAAATAAAAAATAGAAAATAATATTGTTGGTTGAATAGCTAATTTCATTAATTTTGAATAGAATTACAGAGAAGGCAATATCTAAGAAGAGATGTCTACCAAAATAATGTGTGTGAAAAGATTGTTTTTCTCATTACCACTACTTCCTCTATGGATAAAACCATATATTTATATACAAATTTGGTAGGAGAGGAAGAGTCATGGTGGTTATCGCGGTTCAACTATCACCATGTTGGATGCGGGATGTGGGATATCCACTACTATTGGTAAATAATTTATTTTTTGTAAGTCTTCTCCCTGCATTTTGATTTCCTATAGCAATATTATATCTGGATTCGTATCTATGATAATATTTTTTACTACCTTTTGTCTGGGATGGTTGCCTAAACCCCTCACATTCCAAGTAATTAAATTCATTGAGAATTGGGAGAGAAGAAATTAGCCATCGATTTTACCTTTTTGTTCTGGTTCAAATTTCTTCCTTGTTCCTCCATATTTTCCTTAATTGACTTCCTCACTGTTGATTGGTTTGGTTTTTATTTCTTCACCATTTGATGAATCCCTAAAGTATGGTCATCTTTGATCTCTATTTTATAATGTAAGAATATCCCCTAATCCATTTTCCCTCTTGTGGTCTCCCTCATGGGTTGAATCTCCTCTTCCATGAGAGAGGTTGTGTCTGGTTCTACTTCTTACTTGTTCCTTGATGCTACATTGGAGAATTGTTTCTTATTATTTGGTGTGACTTGGTGAATATCCTCCTCTAATCCTTCCATTTGAAATTCCCCTTCTATTTCCAAGCTTCCAAGTTGTTTGAATATCTCATATTTGTTGTTTGTTCTTCTCACTTTTTCTCCTTATCTTTGATTACTTTGTTGATTTATTTTGTTTGACCTTCTAATTACTTGTTGGAAGCCCTCAGAGTATATTGGGCCTTCCCCTGCCTTATGATTGACCTTTTGCTAAAGATATTGGCCTACCATGTTAATATTTGCTTTGTTCCCTCTTGTTCTAGTTGATGATCCTTACTTGTTGGGTACATTCTAGCCAAATGTACATCAGTGTGACACACCCTACATTTGAATGGAACAACCTCATAATCCAATTTCTAACACAAAAACAAATCCCTTATTTTCAAGTCTATCAACATTGGAAGAGGTTTACCGAGATCCATTTCTACACATTCTAGCAAAATTCATCGATCCTCCTAAAATTGTTTCTCTTGATCTACCATGATAATGTCCTAGTAAGTTGCTTATTGCCTCGAGTACCTCCTCTTTCCAAAATTTAAGAGGAAGGGCCAATAATCTTACCCATATTGATACTGCGGTCGGTTCCACTCTTGGATCAAATCCCATCTTCCATTGTAGCAGGAATAGTCCCATTGGCCCATGATAATACGAGCCTCCCTCAAATATTTTTTATCGGTTTACCATTAACATGAACTCTACAAAAAAATACTTGTTTGGAAGAGTTAGAATCTCATATTCTCCTTCTAGATGCCATTGTTTCCTTGTCCACATGTGGAGGAAGTGCAAGGATGGTCTGAAACCCAAGAATTTACCTATTAGGTTGTGTTGCATCTTATAAATTGTTCTAGGCTACCTAGTCCTCTGCTATTTCCAAGACTGGTATTTCTTTTGCCTGTGGTAAACATCCATTCACATTTCCAGGCAAAAAAGCCTACTTTTGTCGCTTCCCCATGGTGTTTATGATTGTCCTTGCCTGTGTTTGATAATTGCTAAAGCTATCTAGAGTTCCACATAGCTAATCCAAGTATGAGATTCTTTTTTTTGGAGGATCTGGTATTGAAGTACCTATAACTCCTATTCTTACTGTTGAAAGACACTTCGACAGGATTGATCCTATCTAATGTTGTTTCTCTAGAGAATATTCTCCAGACCTCTACCCTAACCTTTGAAACCCTAGTTTGTTTCCTTAGAACTCCATGATATCCATATATAATATTATACCATCATGTGTAAGTGTGTGAGGATCTGGGCTTTGACTCTTCTTGGAGAGGTCCAAGGTTCAAACCGTGACATGGGTAAGTGTGTGAGGGGGTGGGTGTGTGTCTCCCTGGTGGAGTTGTTGTAACAGGTTAGTAGGGGATTCTTGGTTAAAACCCCAATATCTTAATATTAAAAAAAAAAAAACTATTGTTTTAAAGTTTGACTTTTAATTGATAATAAACATTATCCATAACAAAAAAATAAATTATAATGTTCTAAAAATCTCCCACACATGAATGCATATATGGTGTATTGCAGCAAGATATAGCTATAATCTTTTTGTTGATATTAGCTTCTATTATATTAAGCTATGGATGCTTACTCGTGATCCACTTTATTTTTATTTTTATTTTTTCGAGTAATACTTCTTAAAAGTCTCCCACACATGAATGCATATATGGTGTATTGCAGCAAGATATAGCTATAATCTTTTTGTTGATATTAGCTTCTATTATATTGAGTTATGGATGCTTACTCTTGATCCACTTTATTTATTTATTTATTTTTTTTTTCGAGTAATACTTCGTATACACATCCACGATGAGGATTGGATGAGGATTGAATCCGACGGATAATTCAAGTTCATTTTATTTGTTAACGGTGAACAGTGCTAATGCCAAAATATTATAACGTTAGAGTTAATAAATTAATATAATTTAACTTTTTTTTAAAAAAATATTTTTTTATTAATAAGAAATAAATTTTAATAATATCCACTCATGCAAAGGAGATCTTATTTATTAATAAGAAATAAATTTTAATAATATCCCCTCATGCAAAAGAGTTGAGAGCAAGTGGATAGTTAAAAAACTAAACTCTTCAGAAACCCAAATTCAAATCTCACATGCTGAAGATATATCCTATGTATAAAAAATTACTACATAAAAAAATTAATATATTCCTTCACTTTCCTACTAAAGTCATATTAATATACACTCCGCACATTTCAGATTGACAAGACTTGAACCACGCTTCTCGTCTTGCCAATTAATCCTTTGCACTCAAGTTCTCAATCCTGACCTAATTAATTTCTGTGTTGATGTGGATTCATCATAATTGTGTTAAAATTCGGTTATGGAATTAACCGGAGTAAATTAAAGCGCCTAAAACTTTATTTGAAATTAAGCCAAACCTTCAGAATTTTCCCATATCAAGAAGCCGACTCTTACGTGGAAAGTACCTTATAACACATTCCAAATGACTTTATATCATGTATTTGGTCTGAAATTAAAAAGTAACCACCCTTACAAGCTACGTAAAATGATCGTTTCCAAGAAAAAAACATAGATGTTCCGTTGTATTACTTGTGAAGCAATCTCTTTTCTATATTTTCAACTATTATTTTTTAAGATTTTGGTAAAATAAAAATTTAAAGACTTTAATGTTAAAGAAGTCAAATATGCTTGTTGTACGAGACAAGGAGGAGGATAACTTTAGTTCTCCTTCTACAAAGATAATACAATCCTAACTGATCTAAAGAGATATACACACCTAACAAATTTCCCTTATCAGAAAACTATTTTCATGGGATGTAACCATAGATAATGTAGGCGTTCCTAATATGGCCAAAACCTTTGAGGGTGACATTAATTTGAGCCCAATTATGTACTTGACAAAGCAACTATTTTTTTTTTTTTTTGGGCTATGCACACGAAGTTCCACGGATATTTCATCTTTTATTTATTTTTTTATATTTACATACAATTACTTTTTTGAACAATTGGTTGTAAGGTTAAATTTTATTGTCTCCTATCTTAGCCTTAAATCATGGTGTTATTACTATAACCTTTATCTCGCCTTATTATCACTATAACCTTTATCTCCCTTAATAAACACTCTTTAGAGTGAGGGGTAAACACTCTTTAATGACTAGAGGGTTGATACCGTCACACGTTTGAACCTAAATCTCTTCTTTATAAGAAATTTTTTGTTAAAGAACGAAGTTGATAGGTCGACATCTATCCCTTTCGAATTTATTCGTAGTATATTTGTTAAGGGTCTAAATCGACGTTGCCTGACTTATTAGTGCTCCGGACAGAAATCTCAATCATAGCTCTCTGGAGTCGTCGGTAGGTTTGTGAAATGGAGAGAATATTATGTCCCGTGCCTCTTTCACAAACGTATATATATGATGTGATATATGGCTTTTTCTTTGTCCACTTGGTTTTTTATTTTTATTTTGGTTGGTAGACAGATGGTCTCACCTCTATACAATATTTTCAAGGTTGAACTCAACTTCATATGTTAACATAACAATCATATTTGATTTATGATATATTTCATTGCACGATGGGTGATTAGATTATTAATTAAAATTTAGTTTGTATTAAGAAAAGTGTGATTTTCAGGTTAGTTGGATTGGTAATTGTCTGCTTAATTAGATATTTATTTAAAAAAGACCTAAGTTTAAATTTTTTGGCCATGCATGTTGTAAAGGTAGTAGTCTGCTTTGAATTCTCTGAGTGCGTGCTAGACTGATGATAATGGTATGAATTTCGAACTACTAGTGTTTCTCTTCATGTCGGGTTATAAAAAAACAAGGTGGTATAGGCTTGTTGGGGGCAATGTTTGCCCAAGCGACTGGTGGTCCTCCTCATGTCAAGTTAAAAAATAACAAGGTGGTATAATATTATTGGGGACAACTTCGTGATTGGTAATATAAAATAACAAGGTGATATAGGCTTGTTGGAGCAGAACGTCTACCCAAGCGACTGGTGGTCCTCCTCACGTCAAGTTAAAAAATAACAAGGTGGTATAAGCTTGTTGCGGGCAACGTCTGCCCAAACGACGGGTGGTCCTCCTCATGTCAAGTTAAAAAATAACAAGGTGGTATAAGCTTGTTGGGGGTAGCCTCGTGATTGGTGATCCTTTTCATGTTGGGTTATAAAATAACAAGGTGGTATAGGCTTGTTGGAGGTAGCGCTAGCTTGAGCGAAGGATCCTCTTCATGTCGGGTTATAAAATAACAAGGTGGTATAGGCCTGTTGGGGGCAGTGGCCTGCTCGAGCAACTGGTGGTCCTCTTCACATCAAGTTATAAAATAACAAGGTGGTATAAGCTTGTTGGAGGCAACGTCTGCCCAAGCGACTGGTGGTCCTCCTCACGTCAAGTTAAAAAATAACAAGGTGGTATAAGCTTGTTGGGGGTAGCCTCGTGATTGGTGATCCTTTTCATGTTGGGTTATAAAATAACAAGGTGGTATAGGCTTGTTGGATGTAGCGCTAGCTTGAGCGAAGGATCCTCTTCATGTCGGGTTATAAAATAACAAGGTGGTATAGGCTTGTTGGGGGTAGTGGCCTGCTCGAGCAACTGGTGGTCCTCTTCATATCAAGTTAAAAAATAACAAGGTGGTATAAGGTTGTTGGGGGCAACCCCTCTGATTTGAACCTTACTTGAAAGTTATTAAAAATAACGTGGATGTAACCAACTCTTCTATGTATCCCACAAAAAAATTACGAAATAGTGTGAATGTAACCAAATCCCCTATATATCAATAAAAAATAAAATAAAATAGTATTGAGCTTCCAACATTATACTTAAATAATTTTTAACATGGAATTTTTTTAACATGGTTAAAGATTTTTTTTTTTTTTGTTTTTGGTTTGTTTCATAGAAAGCTTTGTATATGAGTGGAGTTAAGTTTACTATAAACATAATTCATAGGAATACATTGAAAACTAAATGTAAACCATTTGAATAAGATATCATCCTAAACTATGTTTTAATAATTTTTTAAGAGTTTTTGGCGTCTAGATTAATTTTGAAATGATGTATGTGTTTTTCATGCCTACTATTTGGTTAATGTTTTTCAGAATTCAAGGATTGTTAAGAAATCATAGGTATTTTTGAAGAAAGCATTGTGATTCCAATGAGATAGGGAAGGATAAGATAAGGCATCTACAAATATCATGTCAGGGCATCTATAAGTCTTCGAGCAGGCTTTTTGAGAGGAGCGATATCATTTGTCATAGTCAAGAGTAGAGGATACATAATATTTGTCTTAGTAAAAAAGCAAAGGAGCTATAAGTATTCGAGCAGGATTTTTTAGAGGAGCGATATCATTTGTCATAGTCAAGAGTAGAGGATACACATTGTTTGTCTTAGTCGAAAAGCAAAGGAGCATTGCTTTTTGACTAAGACAAACATTATTTTTCATAGTCAAGAGTAGAGGATAAGCATTGTTTGTCTTAGGGGTTACAAGTATAGTGGTGAGTATTCCAAAATAGGATAACATATTTGTGACATAGAGGAGCAACACAACTATGAGAATTTTGGTAAAAGGGAGAAGCCTCTACATTACAATTTTTCTAAGAAAAGGGAAGGTCATGATGCATTAGGTTTGTAAGTATTGGCAACAATCAAGAATATGTGGGGAATAAATAAGTTTTGCTCTAGAATCCCATTCAATGCCTTTTTCCTAGCCTTCTCTTGGATTTAGTGTATTTAAGTTTATTTTTTAAACAAAAAGTAGGGTTTTGAAAAGGTTATCCTTTCCCTTTTACATCAACTTAGTTGCATTGGGCTATATAGCCTATTTGGTATCATCGATATTTGAACCTTGGTGTGGGCTAGGGCATGTTGGCTAGTGTACTTAATTTTTAAAAATAAGAATATGAAAAATATTAAACAAGAGTAGAAAAATAATTATCATTGAGTTTTTATTTGTAATTGTTTACTATTAGAAACAATTTCGTATTAGTAGTCAAGGCTAGAAACCCTATTCTAGGGCTTTTTAAAAATTGTGAAAGATATATAGTTATTATCTAAGCACACTTACTCATAAAATAAAATTTAAAGCGAGATGTAAAGAAGACGCAACAACACCTTGGGCTTAGATGAACTTCACCTACAAAATTGGGCTTCCATGTACCTTTGGGTATATCAAAAGTTCATAAAAGATCACCTAAAATGTAGCCCTAAGAAACAATTGATTATCTATCTCTATATTACATCAGATGATGAGGTCTCTAGGAAGGAACTCTTGCATACAATGGAGATAACTAACTTGACTATAGGTACAATGAATCTCCAAGGTTAGAGCCCCAAAATATTGGAATAAATGTTATGTATTATTATCAAATAGGACGAGTATATTACATATCCAAAGACCAGACACTCCTTACCTTAACTTACCCAAATTAGACCTTGCATTAACATAGAAGTGGGAGTAATTAGTGAAGGCATGAACGACCATTAGAACAAGATCAAATGATGATACTAATAGAGTTGTTAGGAAAACCCCTTTTCTCCCAATTGCCAAAAACTAGATTTGCATAAGCTGCAAAGAGGGATAACATCAAGATGATTTATGTACTAACAACAAAAAATTCCATTTAATATTAAATTGATAAATGACCTAATTTAGAAAATAAAAACACTTTTAGAATCTAGGGCTTTTGTTTGGCGTTCAATAGATCCTACTAGATTTTTGAGGAATTTAGAGGAGTGGACAAAGAAGAATTAGGGTTCTAACCTAATTATCAAGTCTAATCTAGCCATGTGACCCTTTTATGGCATGGCATTATGCTAAAAGATGCCTAAAAATTTATTTTGTATCCTAATTATACTGTTAGGGACATAACTTTGTGTTTGGGACTTTGTTTTGATCTATTTAAAATGTGTTGGAAAGCTTAGAATAAGATCTATAAATTTCAATAGGAAATCCATGCCTATTGGAATAGCAACTACATGGAAAAAATGCTCTAGAGTCCCTCAAAAGTGCAACATAAAATAATCACTAAAAATAGTAATTTTCTATTTTAGATTTTCATAGCCAAAATGCATCTCTAGCTATGTTGACACATCAATAGAAGATAAAACATAAAAAGATAAGTCAAATGTATATAATTTTTATTTAATATACACTTTGTAACTCATGGAAGGTGAATCACCACATTTTTATATGGATGACCTTCTAACTCATGGAAGGTGAACCACCATATTTCCATATGGGTGATCAATATTCAATAAGGTGTATTTGCAATACACCAATTCTTGTATAAAGAGATATGCACCCATGACTATAAAAATAATGAGTAGTGGATGAAATTTGATAGCCTCACATATCTTCTTAAAGATTTCCTGCATTGTACTATACTTTTGAGCAATAAAATCATTTTGCTATTTTGCTTATATATGTTAGGATTTATTACATCATACACCATGTGAGAAGTTAAATGGTATAACCACCCCTCACAAGATACATGCATGTGATATAAGAAAAGATAGTTACAAGTTTGTTTGAAGGTTTGTTATGCCTAAATTAGGTATCCTATGTACTTAAATACCCTTCACTACCATAATACAATCATTTGAAGCATTAAGATCTAACATGTGGTATTAGAGCAAGTAGAAGGAAGAAATAATTCTCCTTCTAATCCTCCTCTAGCTTTGACATAGAGAAATTCAAGTGATCTGGATATATGGACATCTCAGACTTGAACGAATAGGCTCAAATTCAAAAAAATACCTTGAACTCAAACAAATGGGCTTGGACTCAGATGGATGCCTTAGACTCGACTAGATGGGCTCAGAATCAGATAGATGCCTTAGGCTCAAAATGGCTTGAATGGATAGATAGATGAGCTAATGGAACATGGGCTACAAGCTTACTAACAGTAGTGGACATTCCACATCCCACATGGTGGTAGTTAAAACACCATGACTCTTCCTCTCCCACCAAATCTATGTATAAAATATATGGTTTTATTCCAAGAGGAAGAAGTAGTTACAGTGGGAAAACAATATTTTCATGCACATTATTTTGGCATACATCTCTTTTCAGAGATTCCTTCTCTATAATTCTATTTAAAATGAATGAAATTAGCTATTTAGCTAGCAATATTCTTCCCTATTTATATTTTTAACTTTATAGAAACCATTGTCTTTGAACATTTGGATCAAATGGTATCACAGTAGTCTATTTTTAACTTTATCTAGTTGTATTAAACAATATTATATGGTAGAAAACATCGAGATAGAAAATCCTTTCAAACAACTGGTGGATAAAGTCCTTAACAGATAAAAGAATCAGATGTTGGATCAATTTGCCCAAATCCTTGAGTGGATACCAGCTTCCCATGCTACAACATAATCATTAAGTGCCCCAACACCGTTTAAAGTTTAGATAAACTTTGATATCCCTATATTTGAAGAAAAATTAATGCAAAAGCAGTGGATAATTGGATGGATCAACTATATACATATTTTTTTGTCAATCGTTTCTTTGATAAAGGGAATATCACTTTTGCCATGTTAAAAGCTTCAATACTAGTCCAAAATTGGTGGGAGGCATATAACAAGAATCAAGAAAATTCAAAAAACCTACATGGGATGTGTTTGTGAAAGTAGTCAAGAATGAATATTATGTAGTAGGTGCTTATGGAGAGTTGTACATGCAATGACAAAAATTCATTCAAGACTACAACAATGTTTTTCTTTCAATGTATACAAAACTTGACATCCAATACACTAAGATGCATCAAATTCTCAAGTATTATACTGGGCTACATTGGCACATAAGAGAGGACATGGAATTATTTGAATTTAAGACATTGGATGAAGCATATAAATTTACCATAAAGATCAAGCAAAAGCATAAACATAAAAATAAGAAAGGAGATGGTTTGAACGACAGGAACCAAATTACTAAGGACCATTCCAAGAAAGGTAAAGGTGACACCCAAATCAATTGAATAAAAAAGGTCAACAACAAAATCAAAACTAGAAGCAAAAGAAAGAGTCACAAGAGAAGAAGCCCCAAAAGAACCAAACTAGAAAATGGTGTGACTACCACAAGAGCAAACAACATTCCAAAGAATAATATCAAGCAATTTAGTCTCTATTTATTGAGCCACAACCCTCTACATCCATTACACCAACACATCCTTTGCCCAAGGATAAAGGTAAACTGATCATGGAGGTTGAAACGCATGTGACTATTTCTACCTTGATTGCACAAATTGAAGTAGAGGAGATGTCTAAGGAGGAGAAATTATTTCACTTACAGTTTTGGATAAATGGTAAGCCCTTAAATTTCATTGTTGATAGTGGAAGTCAAAAGTTGATTTCTTTTGATACTATGAAGAATCTAAATATTCCTATGAAGTCGCACCCACAACAATATAACATTGGATGGCTAAATCGAGGGAGAGATAATTTGTGTCTGATTCAAAATTTTGAAGACAATGGATTCTTTAAAGTTGAAAAAAAGAAAGAAAGAATATTGTTGGTTTAATAGCTAATTTCATTAATTTTGAATAGAATAATAGAGAAGGTAATATCTGAGAGGAGATGAATGCAAAAACAATGTGCATGAAAATATTTTTTTTCTCACTACCACTACTTCTTCCTCTTGGGATACTTATATACAGATTTAGTGGGAGAGGAAGAGTCATGGTGGTTATGGCAGTTCAACTATCACAACATAGGATACGGGATGTCAGATATCCATTACTATTGGTAAGCATTTCATAGCCCATGTTTTGTAAGCCTGTCTATCCATCCATCCAAGATCTTCCAAAATGTTCCCAGTTGAGGTCTCCATACAGGTTTGAGCCCATCCACTTGGGTCTTAAGCATTCAAAATTTTTTAAGTCTGAGCCCATCCATTTGAGTTCAATATGTATGTATGAGTCTAAGACCATCTATGCAAATCCAAGTCTAAATTTATTCGTCTAAACCTGAGTTCAAATTTGAGTCCAAGCCCATTCAAATCAATCAACCCTCCTTGGGACACAATGTCCCCATTGCATCAAAACTTAGATTTCAAGTGTGGAAGCTCCCTTTTAATATGTGTCTTCATGAACCACTTGGCTTGGTGACTAAATGGACCTACTCAAATTATCCTATATAGTTGTGTGGACTATTTCTTGATGGTTTTAGTCCATGTATCAACTGTCTGATCCTCCTTTGTTGGTGCAATATTTTTGGGATTGAGCTCCTCAATCACCTTCTTTGCTACTACTTAAGTGTCTAGCAAAGGTGGGTAATATGACTGTAGTAGCTCAACATTGAAAATAGAATGCAAACCAAGGTAAGGTGGTAGAACTAGCTTGAATGTGTTCTCTACAACTTGCTTGGTGATGGTATAAGACCCATTGCATAGAGGTCTAACTTTCTTATGGAACTACAAAACATTATTTCTATAATTGTAGCCAAACCTTTTCTCCCACTTGGAAAGAGTGTGGGGTGCAATAGGGTGTGTTGCTTGTACTTTGTATTTAATTGATCTAGGAGGTCATGAAACTGCTACTGTACATACTGAATATGCTTCATAAACTTCACTACCATTTTTATTTCTCTTTCTCTATGTGGTGTGAATTATGCTAATTTAATAAATTATTCAATATTTCCTAATCATCATTTGATCTCCTTTGTCTTAATAAAAAAATAGTGATCTAGTTTTGGGGACTAAAAAATATTTGAAGAATCACTCTTTAGCTCATTGTAGGTCTTTGTATGGTTCAAATTAAATATTTTCTACTATATAAGGGTAGACCTTTTCACTATGATAACTAACTAGTGTTCATTTTTATTTATATATAGACATTAATTCATTACATCAATAAAATCCATAATGTTATGTATGTCATTCTATATATATTATCCATCATAGGTGGATATTGTGAATTTCCTCTATACATATATAGTAAATTCCTTAAGGATAATAGAGGAGGTATTCGTCATCTTCTTATATCTCCACTCATATTTTATAAGTATATATTTGTTTAAAGTATCCTTAATAGTTTTTTGACATCATTTGACTTGATTTGTACATCTATTTGATGATTTGGATGTGTGTGCTATTTAACATTGAAATATTTGTCATGTTTACCATTTAAAACTTTGTTTAAGTTTATTTAAATATATCATTGTAACCATCCATTCACCTAGATCTAGAGTCTCTTGATCCAACTTTAATCCTACCTATGAAAACTCCTTACTCATCATATCTCATATGGATTCCATTAGATCACACTCTCAATCATAAACTAGTGGTTTTCATCAACCCTACATCTTGATCCAATCATTGACATGCATATTATTTGTCCTTGTCATGAATTAATATTCTTCCTAGTCTATTCATATATTTGCATGATACTCTTTTCATGTTCGAAATATATCATAATTATTTTCTTTATTCTGAGAATCTCCTTCCATGTTGAATCCTTTAGTTGATTATTGAATTTCTCATACACACTTGAAATTGAAATAATGAATTAAATTAAATAAAGTGTCATTTGAGTACAAATTAATCCTCATGTAGGGTTCTTTTACAACATTGAAATGTGTCAAAAAGGGAGTGATCCCTTTCACAAAGTAAACATGATGCATTTCATTCATCATGCCACAAGCAAGTGCATCGTGGGTTTCATTTATCACCATCGTGATAAGTTTATTTGAACCCTGTTGAACACCTACACACAAGCAAACAAGAAATCGTTAATAGCATCTGTGTGAAGCATATAAAGTAAACTAGAAATAAATTCAAATTGACATGTAAATGTGTATACTAAGTTGACATGTAGATGTAGATGCTTGAGCTCTAGAATGAGTTTGACAATATTTCGTTATGTCTCTTCATGTATTTTTGCGAAAGAGTGAAATAGAGGGGGATTTATAGGTCTTGTGAAGAGAGAGGGGTGGATGACTTGGAGATGATTAAGCATAAAGTGGTAATAATGTGGCATGGGGGAAATCCAAGGCAAATATTGGGGAGGACACATGGAGGAATGTGCACCCTCCCCATTCAATAGCCTTGGGTGAGGTGATGAGATGTGCATGGGGGCTTGTGTGCATTGGGTGATGTGGGCACAATTTAAAATTACTAAAAATGCAAGGGTGGAAGATGTGGAGGACAAGTGGCTTTATGAGGGAGGTTGAATTTGGGGTGCATGACAATTTTTAATTCATTAAAATTGCATAGGGAAGGGGGAGGAGAGTTGAGGAATTAAATGGAGGGAATTCCCATGGGATTTCCTAGGGATTGAAGGGGATTTTTAAATTCATGGGGAAGTGCATGAGAGAATGTAGGGAGATTTGGGGAGACTTTCTAGGAGATTTCCTAGGGATTTGATGTATTTGGTATTTTAAAATTATTTTGTGGTTTCCCCTCAGGATTGGGTCAATGGTTATAAGGGTGATTAGGGCCTAATGGAGGGCTTAATGGAAGGTTATATGGATAATATGAGTTATGATAACTTTGATGGGAGAGGGAGGAATAAATGAGATGGATTAGGTAGAAATTAAGAAATTAGAGAGGCTAACCAATGGATTAGAAGAATTAAATAGAGTAGGGAGAAATTAGGAGAATTAAAAGAGATTAGGAGGAATTTAGAAGAATTTAAGAAATTAGAGGGAAAAGGGAAATTAGAGGAAAATATAAGACCTAGGGAGACCTTAGAAGAAATTGAGGGAATTAGAATAGAATTAGAAGACATAAAGTGAAATTAGAAGGAAATTGAGAAGAAATTGTTGAAATTATGGAAAATTAGAGGAATTTGAACGAATTAGATGGGAAATTGACAATTTGCAACAATTTGAGCGAATTTGGACGATTTTGTGGTAAATTGAGGGTTTTGGCGAATTTGTGGCATTTTGTTTGCAAATGACTAAAATTTGGTGTCTACAGATACTTGAATTTCACACCTTCTTCCAAATTGCCCCCTCCCTACCCAATTTCTCTATGAGCCAGTCATATCCTTTCTTGATGGAATATAGGGATATGTATTATTATAACCAGTGGAAAAGGCTAAATAATCAATAGTCTCACCCTTAAAGGTAATTTTCACTTAAGATTAATAAAGGTTTGGATATTTTAAGTTGGTTACTTTCGATATAGATTATGATAAATAATGGGGTCATGAATTCATTTAGACTATATTAGATTATTAAACAATGCATTCATTTATTTTATTAAGAAAGAAATGGGCAATATACATATAAAAATTTAACACAACTCACAACACAATTATTTTTTCATTAACTTTAAAAGTTGTAAATTACTAAAAAATTTATTGGCCACTGTAACTTTATGCTTTCAATTTGCCTCTCTCTCTCCCTACATAATTATGGTTGTATATTTCCCCTAATAAGCATTATAAAATATACTTTCACATCTCTCTAAACATGAAAATATTCCCTTAAAAAGGATTTAAGATAAAAAAGAATCATGAATACATGCAACTTGCATTGTTTATTTAACTTACAATCTCAAAATAACATAGATGGATGTGTCAATCACTTATCTCCTTATTGATTTCCCTTGTATTACAACTATTAAGATATCTTGGTTGTATGTTGTTGATGGTGGTTTAAAAACTATAAATGTTGGGAAGCTAAAATGTGGTAAGTATAACACTAAGCTTTTCTTCTATGGTTTTTTCCTCCTTGTTTGATGTAGGTGATGGTGTTGTTAGTATTAAATCTTACATCTTGACTAGCAGTGTGCTAGCATGACATTCTTTATTTAGGTATCATTTGCTTTGCTTCTTTCATCTATGAGATTATCACTCTTAGATGCAACCTGTTGTAGGATGGTTCTATTATACATAGGTAAGTATTTACTTTTTCAAGTTACTCTATGAGGACAACTAAGTGTCCTTTTGATATTAAAAGTTTTCACTTTAAATAGAATAGGACAATAAGATAATGACACATTCCACATGTGAAAAATAGAGTTAAGTAATCCTCTTAATTAACCATCTTACAATTTATTTTTACCTCTAATTGATGTTAATAAAGTTGATCTATTTTTATGTTTTTTTTTATTGAAGGCAACGTACAAAGGGTGACACAACTGGGAACCACACTCACAAAGGCATAAGAATTTGGGGCCTCCCTCCTCGTGATTCGAATTAAGGTGACCGGAATGAAATATCAATGACATATCGTTAGGGTGTCTAACAAGAACATTTTTCTATGCATTTTTTGAAAAATATGTAAATATTTATATAACCAATTTTTCAAACACTTATAACAACTTGTCAACCTTTTATGTTAAGAAATGAATTAAGGGGTACTTTATTTTCCATAGGATAACATAATCCTACAACTTAAAGTAATATTGTTAGAATATTTAGAATATTTAGCATTACATTAATTAAGTTAAATAGCATTATAGGAGTGGTACGTAGTTTTTTGTTGATTCAGTTTATGAACCACCCAGCATTCAACTGCCTCAACGGAGTTTATGTAAATCTTATATATTTTCCAGGAATACGAAGAGCAAACTAATGATTCAGATCATAATATGGCATCAGAGCATTGAATGATTTTTTGGGCAATGTGAATTTTGTTTATGGGCAATGTGCTATTCACGCACTCCATTAGATTCACTCCATTACCAGAGGAGCCATTGACGCTGCAATCCGAACTCTAGCAAACCAGACGGGAGCCGAATAGCATGGAGGAATTAATTTTTTTTAATTAATTTTTTTTTTCCATCGTGGAGGCGGACAGTCTTCACTGCCGGACCCCGCAGGAGAAGCTGTGCAGTCGCATTGCAGTCATCGGTGCGCGCAAGGACTTTCTGTTTCTGGTAACGCTCACCAGTCGGGAGGGGTAGCCAGTTTTTTTTTTTTGATTCATCGCGGAGGCGGCGCCATCACCACACAGTCATTCTGGCCACCTAGGATCACGTCCCGGGAGCTGCCAGTCCAATGCTCAAGCTTCGTACCTCAAGCTGGTGGAGTGCTGAGCCCGTTTTTGGTAAAGCACACCAGACAGGAGGGGCGGCCATTTTTTTTTTGGTTCGTAGCGGAGGCGGCGCCATCACCGCACAGCCATTCCGACCATCCAAGACCAGATCTGTTTGAAGCCGCAAGCATTGTTGGAACCCTACTCATAAATGCAGTGCCCGCACACTTTCCTGGCAGCATGGGTATTAAACGTACAATTACTTCTCATTTACCCATGAGCGGGCGACGTCCTCCGAAGTGAGTCAAAAAAAAAGCTATCGATCCCACTACGCTTCTGACCGTCTTCATACCTCAAGCTAGCGGAGCGCTGGCTTCGGAGAGTCAGTGCAGGCCCATGTCATCCGCAGCAATTGAAGCCCCCATACAATTTCATTTGGTGCACAGCGCGTGAAGGACGGGTAATGCGTTTTTTGTTTCATACCATTCCCTTTATTTTTTACAAGAAACATTCGTTTTTTTAAGTTGACGCCCGAGGAGGGCATTTTGACGCCCCGAGGGCTCTGTTGTCGCTCTAAGATGGTGTGGTGACATTTTTTAAGACGTGAATTTTTTTTTTCCTTCAAAAGCAATTGTAGAAGGGGGAATTCAACTTTTCAAACCCATTTATTTAAAAAAAAAAAGAGGCATAGATAACCACTCCAAGGTGCATTTTCGATTTTACTCGAAACCTTCTTTTTTTTCAAAATTGGGTGCATTTTCGGTTGAACCCGACACCTATGTGAGAAGCATTTTTTTTGTGAGCATACTTGTTTGATTATTGCATTTTTTTCTGCAATTATAAATCATCTACATCAAAGCATCCACTACTTCTCTCAGCACATGTTGCACAGGTTCTCCAAGAAAAAAAAAAAAAAAAGCAGTTATCTCTTTGCACAGGGATCTTCATTGATCATCTAGTTGATGTTCTCTCACCAACACTAATTTTCTCCTAGTTTTGTTTTTTGACTTAATTTCCTCCAACTGATTATTCTTCTACCGAAGATTCTCAGGCAGGTGTCATTAACATCTCTTTGAGTGAATTTTTTACCCCTATTGCTATTGTGTTTTGACATAAATCCTGACGAAAGTCCTGAACTCCAAAGTGTTTAGGGGAAGTTACGCCCCACGCATGCGGATTCTTGTCTTTCTAAGGTAGGTGCCATCAACAAAGCAATCCTTTTCAGTACTGCCTATGTTCCACGTACCATTCTGGTCTTCATAATACCTATAGTCTCCCTCACGTAAAGGCGGGTATTATTTTGATTCAGTTCAGGTATATCCGGCCTGGCAATGGTATATCGAAAAGGGGACCATTTGGCGCTATAAGGAACCCTAAACAATGGCTACAGTGCACAAGTATCTTTCAGATGCCCAATTGCTCAAAGGCACCAATTTTGTGCCATGGAAGCATAAAATGAAAGCAATTCTTCAAGTCAAAATTTTATGGGATGTCGTCAGTGGCACTACCTCTCGTCCCACAATAGCAAGGACAAATCAAGATAAATTTGATGATCAGGACAGGAAGGGTCTTATGTTTTTGTTACTTGCCATAACAGATGAGGTTCAACCTCATATTTGTGATGCCACGACCAGTAAAGATGCTTGGGCAGCATTGATTACTGTGTATGAAGGAAAGAATAATTCCACTATTCTTCATCTACAAACCCAGCTTCACAATCTCACTATGAATTCAGGGGAAACTGTTGAATTATTTCTCTGCAAAGTGGCAGAATTGAAAGCTAAACTCAATACTATGGGAAAACCCATAGATGATGATCTTTTGACATCTGTTATTTTGAGGGCACTCCCACCATCTTACAAAAGTTTTATCACTTCACTCAATGTTTACGGTAGATAATTAACTTTTGTTGAATTGGTTAATTTGCTTCAAACTGAAGAAGCCAATCACGTACAAAAAGATGAGGAACTCCGCTATTGCTCTTTCCACCCATCAAAAGGGTCACAAGCAAGGACAGTTGTAGAAAGGAGGGTCTTCTTCCAAAGGCAAAGGCAAGCCAAATCTCCAACGAGATAAATATTGCAAGATCTGTGATATGAAAAATCATGATACCAACCGGTGTTGGTTCAAAAACAAACAATAGAATGATCCCTCACAAAATAAGAAAGGCAAGGGGAAGCAGAAATATCCCCAGAATTGCAACCAACAAAAGGGTCATGTTGCTTATGTAGATTTCCATTCAGATGATTCTCATTCATCTTCAGATAATGACTCCGAAAGAGCACACAAGGTGCTCATGACTCATACTGCCTCTTCCAAATCAGATGTTGTATGGTATACTGATTCTAGAGCAAGCAAACATATGACTGGGAACAAATCCTGGTTTCAAACCTTTCACGCCAGAGAAGGTAAACCTGTCACTATTGCAGACAATCAGGTCCATCAAGTACAAGGTGAAGGGGATGTTACGGTCACTCTCCCTGATGGTGATCGTGCCATAGAGAAAGTTCTCTATGTTCCTGGCCTTGCCAACAATCTATTATCTATTCCATAGATGCTAGATAGAAATATGGATGTTGTTTTTCAAGTTGAAAAAGGAAAAAAGAGATGTTTCATCAGTCACCAAGGTCAAAACATTGCCACTGGCTCCTAAAAACATGGATTATTCATCTTGGATACAGTTTCTACATCCCATACTGCCCTCATTGCCACTACAACAGCCGCTACTTCCTTATGGCATAAAAGATACGGGCACCTCAGTTCTTGGTATTTACTCGAATTAAGCAAATATGACATGGTCAAAGGGCTTCCTCAGCTTTCATCCATTCTTCCAGTATGCTCAGATTGTCTAGCAGGGAAACAACATCGAGTTCCATTTGCGACAAGTTCTTCTCGCTCTAAAAAACCCTTGGAGTTAATCCACACAGATCTGTGCGGTCCTTTCCCAACCAGTCATGGTGGAAAAAGGTATTTTCAGCTATTTGTTGATGACTACTCCCGCAAAATATGGGTCTCCTTCCTTGCTCTCAAGTCAGAAGCTCTTCTCTACTTTCGTCAGTTCAAGAGACAAGTTGAGAAGGAAACAAGTTCCATCAAAACCCTCCACTCAGATCGAGGGGGGGAATACACTTCCAAGGAATTTTTAGCATTTTTGGAAAAACATGGGATTAAGAGACAACTCACTACAACATATACACCACAACAAAATGGAGTTGCAGAAAGAAAAAATCGCTCCATAGTAGAAATGAGTCGATGTATGTTAAAAGGAGCAAACTTAGAAAAACAATATTGGGCAGAAGCAATAAACACAACATCTTACCTACTAAATAGAGCACCTACAAGGGCTCTACAAGAAAAAACTCCACAAGAAGCTTGGAGTGGTAAGAAACCCTCAATTTCTCATCTAAAAGTTTTTGGATGTCAAGCTTTTATGCATATTCCTAAACAGAAAAGAAGGAAACTAGATGAAAAAACTCAAAAATGTATATTTCTTGGTTATGATGAGTATTCAAACGGATATCGGTCGATTGATCCTATAACCAAGAAAACACACATCAGCAGAGATGTAGTATTTGATGAAACTTTCACATCAGATAACACACTTGTATACCTTAAGGAAGATGAACCTAAGAAAGAAGCAGCACCTCCTCAAAAGAAGGTTCCTAAATGGTATACTAGTACATTGCAAGATTCAAAATTGACATCACTTCCGGATCTAACTCTAGATCGACTCGCTACACGCAGAGATGACTCAACACAAAAGAGAAGATGATGCAACATCAGTATGAGATGTTGATGACCTTTGTCAACATTTTGATGATTTATTTGTGAATGTAGAAGAAGATGAGGATATAGATATGGAAGATGAAAAAGTCTATCCGACAATACTAGATGAAAAAGAACCCACATCAGTCTCAGATGCACTCAGGTAAAGATCAATGGAAAAGCTGCTATGGATGCAGAACATACATCTCTAATGAAAAATCAAACTTGGAAGTTAGTGAATTTGCCTTCGGAAAGAAACCCATTGGTTGCAAATGGGTATTCAAGATCAAATATAATGCAAATGGTGCAATAGATAAATATAAAGCCTGACTTGTTGCAAAGGGCTATGCACAAAAAGAAGGCAAAGACTATGAAGAAACATTTGCTCCTACTTGCTAAAATGACCACTATTCGAGTTACGTGTGCAATGGCAGCTCAATTTGGTTGGCAACTACATCGGATGGATGTAAAGAGTGCTTTCTTAAATGGTGACCTACAAGAAGAAGTCTATATGACTCAACCTGAAGGTTTTGTAGTTCAAGGGCAAGAATAGAAAGTCTGTAAGCTGATCAAATCTCTATATGGTCTTAAACAAGCTCCTCGAGCTTGGTATATCAAAATTGATAGTCACCTAGAGCAACATGGGTTCAGAAGAAGTCCTGCAGATCCTAATCTATATATCAAGAACAATGGTTCTAACATAGTGATTCTAGTACTATATGTGGATGATCTGATCATAACAGGCAGTTCAGAGAGTATGATCAAAATAGTTAAGAAAGATCTCAATACCTCTTTTGAAATGACAGATCTTGGACTTCTCCACTATTGTCTTGGTCTAGAAGTAACTCAATACAAGCATTGCATACAAGTTACTCAAAAGAAATATGCCAAGACTCTAATTGATAAGTATCGGATGACTGTCTGCAAGCCCAAAGCCACACCAATGGAAGCGAGGACTTAAGTTATCCCGATTCGATGAATCTCCTAAAATAGATAGTACTCTCTATCGTCGATCGATTGGGAGTCTCATCTATCTCACAAACACCAGAGCCGGATATTAGTTTTGTTGTGGGTTATCTTTAACGATTCATGCAAGATCCTAAAGTTAGCCACTGGAAAGCAGCAAAAAGAGTTCTTCACTATGTCCGTGGTACGACATATATCGGCCTGGAATACAAAAAGAACAAGTTCTATCTTCAAGGGTATACAAACTCTGATTACGTTGGATCCATAGATGACCGAAAATCAACTGCAGGTTATGTTTTTCACCTTGGATCTGGTCTTGTCTCTTAGCATAGCAAGAAGCAACATGTTGTTGCTATCTCTTCTACTGAGGCGAGAATATCGAGCGACTAGTGGAGCGATCTGCGAGATCATATGGTTACGTCGCATCCTCACAGATATGGGCCTTCCAAAGAAACTTCCTTTACATTTATTTTGCGACAATCAAGGTGTTCTGAATCTTGTCAAGAATCCTATATTTCATTATCGCACCAAACACATTGACACTAGGTGTCATTTCATTCAAGATGAGGTTCCAAAGCATCATATCCAGCTCCACTACATTCCCACAAATGAGCAAATAGCGGACATCTTCACCAAAGCGCTTGCTCGAGTCAAATTTGAATTGTTCCGCAATGCTATGTGTAGTCAACATTAATGTAATAAAGGGGGATGTTAGAATATTTAGAATATTTAGCATTACATTAATTAAGTTAAATAGCATTATAGGAGTGGTACGTAGTTTTTTGTTGATTCAGTTTATGAACCACCCAGCATTCAACTGCCTCAACGGAGTTTATGTAAATCTTATATATTTTCCAGAAATACGAAGAGCAAACTAATGATTCAGATCATAATAAATATCATATTAATAAATCTTTATGTTTCTCCTTTGACTTATATGAATAACATAAATAATTTTTTAGAAAAAGTATTAATTTTAATTTTAATTTTAATTTAATAAGTTTTTACTTTATAATTATTTGTACATTAAAAATTAGACAATTAATTAAAATGAAAAATTTCATATTATCAACCAAAGTTCAATTTCAATCAATTAAATTCTTTAACTCTAAAAAATCTTAGTTCAAATCTTATCAAAAATATATACTTAATTACTAAATTATTAATTTTACTATAATCATAATATTTTATATATATCAACGTTGTGTACTTGAAAATAATATATACACATTCCATTTCTAATATGTGATTGGCAGCCATCTTGGACGAACTTGCAAATATAGAATTTTCCATAACAAATCCCAAACTTTTGCTAGTAAGAGACTTCCTTGCAATTTCGGACCTAGAAAAAGCTGTTCCCCTCTGTCATGTTATTGACCTTTGCCATGCTCTCATCATTGCAAATATAGAATTTTCCATAACAAATCCCAAACTTTTGCTAGTAAGAGACTTCCTTGCAATTTCGGACCTAGAAAAAGCTGTTCCCCTCTGTCATGTTATTGACCTTTGCCATGCTCTCATCATTGTATTGTTTGAAAAGAGCATTCTGTGTCTCACAAGTTTGGTAAGGCAATAGGAGATTTTGGCAATTTGGAAAACCAAAAGACACGGACTAAGCATGGAATGTTTGGCTGTTCTAAAATTGAAGGACATCAATAAATCATGACCTTCATTATATTTTTCGATTATGGGTGGAATATGTGTTCGTAACTTGGATTTTATTTTGAATAATAATAACATATATAAATAAAATAAATAAAAAATTTAAAGTTTGTCTATTTAGTAAAAGATAAGTAATTTTGAATAAAATTATTTGGTAATAGATTATATATATTTTTGGAATGTTATTGCAAAATATGAAACAGAAAAGAAGTTTATTGTTGTTGTGTAAACTTTAAGAATTTTTTTGACATAATATCTAGAAGTAAACTACAGAGTATAATAGAAGACTAAGACATATTAGAAAATCATAGGATAGTAGGTCATAGACACTATGAGGAGAGCTAAGCTAAAATAAGAATACAAGCAAGCCTTTTACAATGGAAGTGGCATAGGGATTATATAAGGATTTCCATGATTACCTATTGTATTTGGTTTATATAATGATAAATTATAAGAATGATTAAATATGTGTGGAAGAGATAGTGCTCATTTGGGAAGATATATGGCGAGGCTTCATTTGTATGAAGATGATCTTATTATATTTACAAGATAAATATAGTATTTGAAAGAACATTTTAAGGTCTTAAAGCACTTATGCAAGGAGATTGACATGCAAGTAAATGCTAGTAAAATCAAAATTATGATCTTCTCTAATTAAAAGGAAAAGAATAAAAAATATATATTTTGAAGGGAGTCTTTTAGAAGAAATAATATAACACAAATCTTTTGGAATAGACTTCAATATTAAACTCAATTTAGAAACATGTAGAATGCGTAGAACATTAGGAGGATGGAGAACACTTTTTGCACTACAAAATAAAAGCAAAGAGGTTGAATTATGAGAATGAAAGACTAAACAAGTTTTATTTGAGCTACTAGTGGTACTCGTGATGTTGTATAGGTGTGAAGTGTGGGCAAGCAATACATAAGATTCAAAAGGGAGGCAAATATAGAAGATTTAGAAATATCTGATTACAATAAAATTCAAAATAAAGATTCAGTTCTATATGAGATTCTTCTAGCAAAAATAGGTACCTTCCCTATAATGGTAGTTATTTTTGTTTGTTATCTCGGATATTTGGAAAAAATGAACACATGGCTTAAAGCTATTATAGAAGAAGATATGATCAAAATAAGGTAAATGTGGATGAAGCAAAACAACAAGTGGATGAACAAATTGAATATCAACCCGGATGAATGCCTAGATAATAACCAACTCATAAAAACATTTGTTAAGGAAAACATTAGAGCAACTATATGGGAAAATAACTTGAGAAAAAATAGACCATTATCTTGTTGAATTTAGCTGTACATACATTCACCACCAAAAAGCCTATATATGGATAAATATCAACTAGAGAGAAAAGATGCTCATGGCCCAATTGAGGACCAATTCACACCAACATAGATATAAAACAAACAAATGGAAGAGACCGATTGAATGAGAGGAGAGGATATGTATCTTTTGTACATCAAGGATAGTTAACAAAGAAAAGCATTTATCTTGGAATGCAAGGCATATAGTGATATTAGAGCTAGCTATGTTGATACTTTAGCAATGGAATCATTGCAAGAATTGTATAAAGAGAAGAAAGTAAAGAAATTAGAAGAATTCATCATCAAAATCAATAACAAAGATTAATGTTGCATAAAGAAAAAATTGATTCACATTTTAGGATTGACAATCATGGTTTGAATTTTTTTTGTCTAATAAGATGCATTTAACTATGTGGAAATTTAAAACCTTCTATTCTAAATTCATTGGAGATTCATTATTAATTCGAATAACATTTATTAAGTAAAAATCCTTTGATATATATATATATATATATATATATATATATATATATATATATAAATTTAAATTAAAATATCTCTCTCTATTTATATATAAGGGATTAGACTGAACTTTGTAATCAAGGTATTTACAAAAAATGTATAGTTGTATTTAGGACTTGCATATATATTATCCAATAAGATTTGAATGCGGGTCTTCACTTTGAAAGCCCATATTTTAAACCTATTTGATAAGGAATATATATATATATATATATATATATATTAATAAAAAGCTAAAAACTATATAATTAAGATTTAACATTTTTAATTTTTTTAATCAAGTGGCATTAGCTCAACCGGTTAGATCCAAGTTCGAATCTTGCCAAACGATACATGGATATTCAAGCTTTGTTGTAATACGGGTGGGCCTGTTTCGATTCCATATAACCCATTGAAAAAAAGATTAAACATTTTTAATCATGCTTTCAAATTCTATCCTATTTCTACCTTGTATGGGAACATGTTGAGCTAGCCTAGAATCCAAAGCATTTTAGGACCTAACCATGAAGTGTGCATAAGGTATTGAGATTGATTGGCCTATGCACAACCCTGATCCTGGCCATGAGACACAAATTTTATTTTACTATTACTAATAAAATATTATAAATTGTAATGTTATACCATAAATATATTATCATGGTATTATCATTAACCACCATGAATTTCTGTTGTAATATAGAAAAATAAATTGTTATAAACTGCCTTATCACATAAATAAATTAAAATATCTCTCTCTATTTATATATAAGGGATTAGACTAACCTTTGTAATCAAGGTATTTACAAAAATTGTATAGTTGTATTTAGGATTTGCATATATATTATCCAATAATATTTGGAAGCGATATTCACTTTAAAAGCCCACATTTTAAACCATTTGATTTCTAGCTTTATATATATATATATATATATATATATATATATATATATATATATATAAAGCTAAAAAACTATATAATTAAGATTAAACATTTATAATTTTTGTAATCAAGTAACATTAGCTCAATCGGTTAGATCCAAGTTTGAATCTTGCCAAACGATGCATGGATAATATTCAAGTTTTGTTGTAATACCACTATGTGATGATGATGTAATACATATGAGGCCCGTTTCAATCCCATATAACCCATTGAAAAAAAATTAAACATTTTTTTTAACATGCTTTTAAATTCTATCCTATTTCTACCTTGTATGGGGAGCTAGCATAGAATCCAAAGAATTTTAGGACCCAACCATGAAATGTGCATAAGGGATTGAGATTGATTGGCCCATGCACACACCTTATCTTGGCCATGAGACACAAATTTTATTTTACTATTACTAATAAAATATTATAAATTTTAATGTTATACCATAAATATATTATCATGGTATTATCATAAACCACCATGAATATTTGTTGTAATATAGAAAAATAAATTGTTATAAATTGCCTTATCACATAAATATTCCTTAGATAAAAAAGTTTAAAGTTAAATAGTACTTGTTAAATTTATTTTTTGGGTTTTTTAAATAAGTTATGTATGGATTCTATTGGGTGTCACTCTAATCAAAAGAAGACGTTATATTTGTGGTTAAATTTATTAAATTATATCCAACTTGTATTTTTACTACAAATATTTTTCATTTATTTTTCTATCAAATATATATCTTATTTAAATTATTATGTTTTTGTGATCAACTCCTTAACATCATTTTTAGTAAGAGAAAATCTAAATCAACTAATTGTCTTCTAAAATTTGAATTTTTTCGGGGCAAAGATCAACACCATGATTGGCTAAATTATCTGCCATATGGTTTCTTCCTTCTATAGATATGCTCAAATTTCCATGAGACTAACTCCAATAATAATTTATGAACATAAAAAATAATGTTATTTTTATTCAATCTATTCTTTTTAATTCTTTATATAAAATGCAACTTGCACCTTAGGGGAGCAAGTAATCCACCCAATATTATTATCTTAGATGTGCATCAAATCTTGAAGATATGGGTGTGATAACTATAGGAGATGCATCCCACTACTTTGTAATGATGGTATTTTTTATTGTAGCATGTGTCACAAACATATATAAGTTTCATATAATCCCAAACTCAAGGTAATAAAAAATAACCTATTTTTAAGCTCCAAATCCTAGCAATGATTCAAGAATCATTAGGAGTCATGTTGCATCTTTTGATGGCCTTGTTCTTAGAATATTTAGGTATGAAATTTGGTAGTTCTATATGAGATTCTTCAAGCAAAAATAGGTACCTTCCCTATAATGGTAGCTATTTTTGTTTGTTATCTCGGATATTTGAAAAAAATGAATACATGGTTTAAAGCTATAATAGAATAAGATATGATCAAAAGAAGGTAGACGTGGATGAAGCAAAACAACAAGTGGATGAACAAATGAAATATCAACCCAAATGAATGCCCAAATAATAACCAACTCATAAAAATATTTGTTAAGAAAAATATTAGAGCAACTATATGGGAAAAGAAGTTGAGAAAATATAGACCATTATCTTGTTGAATTTAACTGTACATACATTCACCACCAAAAATCCTATATATGGGTAAATATCAACTAGAGAGAAAAGATGTTCATGGCCCAATTGAGGACCAATTCACACCAACATAGATATAATTCAAACAAATGAAAGAGACCGATTGAATGAGAGGAGAGGATATGTATCTTTTGTACATAAAGGATAGTTAACAAAGAGAAGCATTTATCTTTGAATGCAAGGCATATAGTGATATTTGAGCTAGCTATGTTAATACTTTAGCAATGGAATCATTGCAAGAATTGTATAAAGAGAAGAAAGTAGAGAAAGTATAAGAATTCATCATCAAAATCAATAACAAAGATTAATGTTGCATAAAGAAAAAATTGGTTCACCTTTTAGGATTGGTAATCATGGTTTGAAATTTTTTGTCTAATAAAATGCATTTGACTATGTGGAAATTTAAAACTTTCTAATATTCTAATCTAAATTCATTGGAGATTCATTATTGAAGAACACAAGCTTATACTTGAGAGGGGGGTGAACAGTATAAGACCACTTTTTAACTTTTTCCTTTTACTTCAGAAAGCAATGCAATGAACCAATAGCAAAATCAAAGCAGTAATCAAACAAGTGTACAAGTCATCACACAATTGAGACACCAATATAACGTGGTTCACCCAAGGTGGGCTACTCCACAGAGAAAATATTTCACTAAATTTTCTCAATCAAATCCTTTGGGAATCCTTCCCAATTACAATGTTTATGGACTTCCTGTCCAAAGGAGAATCCTTCCCCTAATCAAATATTTATGAGCCTCCTACCCAAAGGAGATGTCCTATCCCCCAAAGAAGTATTTATGAGCCTCCTACCCAAAGGAGATGTCCTATCCCCCAAAGCTCTAGAAATGATACTTCAGAAGATCACTGCCTCTTCTGCCGCTAGCAGGTGGAACTCCTTTCCATAGAAGACATCCTGTCCTCCTTGCTCTGGCTCTAGAGACTTCTGTCCTCACTGATCACCTCCATAGCTGCTCATCAAAACCTGTACTAAACATAGTCAATCGGTCCAACACAAGTCCTCTCAAACTCTATCACAAATCTGCACCAAACTCAGTCCTCTGGTCCAGCACAAATCTGCTCTCAAATCTCTGTCAGATCTATCCCAAGCTTAAGCCAAAAGCTTGAACAAATCAATCACAACTGCTCACAAGTCTTCACCAAGACTTCATCAAATCTGTCCACAAGTTCTTCAACAAGAACCTATCCAAATCAGTCCACAAGTTCTCCACAAGAACCTATCCAAATCAGTCCACAAGTTCTCCACAAGAACCTATCCAAACAAGTTCTCCACAAGAACCTATCCAAATCTGTCCTAGCAAGCTCACCAAGAACTTGCCCAAATCAGCTCAAGCAAGTTTACCAAGAAACTTGCCCAATGTGAACACACAAAGAGAATTGTTAGAGACCCAATGTGTTTCATCCAATCATATCAAATCAATCTCATAGAAGCATAAAGAGAATTGTTAGAGACTCAATATGTTCTATCCTTCAACTTTCAATCTCAACTCAAATCAATCTCATAGAAGCATAAAGAGAATTGTTAGAGACTCAATATGTTCTATCCTTCAACTCTCAATCTCAACTCAAATCAATCTCATAGAAGCATAAAGAGAATTGTTAGAGACTCAATATGTTCTATCCTTCAACTCAAAAACAAACTCTTTCTCAAATCAGAATAAATATAGAAGTAGTATACTTTCACAAGATCTTGAACCACAACCCAACAATTGTCAATAATGCAATATCAAGGAATCAACTCCTCCAACATAGAACCATAACTTGCTATCAAACCCTAGCCAAGTTAGTTTTCAAGAACTCAAAGCAATCTCTCTCTAAGCATCAAAAAGGGGTTCAAGATATTTCCAACTTCTCTCAAATGGGAATGCTCAACTTAACCACACAACCAAGTTTATCAAGCAAAGTACAACTTGATAAAATCAAATCTCAAAGGAGCAAGCCCAACTCATGTATCAAGTAAAGCATAACTTGATCAACTCAATCTCAATGGAAGCAATCTCAAAACCAAACTCTCAACAACCAAACAACTCAATTAGGGTTTCAACAACTTATAGCAATGGCATAAGCTTCTCACTCAAAAACCCTAAAGCAAACTTCAAATGCTTCCACTCTCATAAACCAGAATTATGCAATAACTCATAAACTCATCATGATCTCATAATGCATAATCAATACTTCCACTTTCAGAAAATAAGATCCACTCCAAATAAGGAAACTTAATTTAATCCTTTTCACTCCAAACTTATTTTCAGAAAACCATCAATCAATAATAACCATGGAAGAATGTGCCCATACCTTTACTTTGATGAAGAAGGAGAACTCAAAATCTGTCACAACACTAACTCTCAATTTGCCACAAATTAGAGTTAGCAACAATGGAATAATGCACAATGATAAGAGTCCTAATAACACCTTATCACTCCAACTCATCAATAATCAAAACTCACAAATATACATATCAACAATATTCCTTTACACCTTATAACTCCTACTTAATATATCACAAAATAACTTCAACCTCAAAAAATAATTACAAGAGAATATCCACTCAATAACTCCAAAGGCTCTCTAACCCCAATATGACATTAAGCACAATTATTCCTTAAACCCTTATAACTCCTAAAATACATTTACTTCTAAATGCATTTACCACATAAACATTAAGCATCAATAATAACAATGTCAAAGCAATATTTCTATTTAACCTTATACCTCCATCCAATTACCAACAATAATTGCCAAGTCAAATCAAATATTCCACATTATCAACAAAAGATCTACCTTGGCCAAAAATCAATTCTCCAACCTTAGGAGAAGTGTGGAGACACCAACATAAGCGCCAAAGTGCTTCCTCCTCCAAACTCGTGGCCCAAAGCAACCGTCGTACCACGTGCACAATAACCGTGACCAAGAAAAAATTGAAACACGCCTGTCGTGAATCGAACTCGACACCTCTGCTTAGCGAGCGCCTTCGCTCCACTACCTCCATCGTTGGAGCACAAGTGCCCAATGAAACTCTCAAGCGCTACTCATCGTTTTACCTTCCCTTTGCTCGCAAAAGACAACCATAATTTCCTTCCTCAGGCAGAAATCAAAATTTAACACAGACCAGATTTGTCTTCCTCACTGGCACACAAAATCAGAAATTAACACAGAGCAAAATGAGACTCGAAAATCATAGCGCAATCCAAAATCGAAGGTCACAGAGCAATACGAATTCGAAGGTAATCACGCAAATCGGAGGTGCATTGAACCTTAGGAATTAATGCCCTTTAATAGTCTTTTGCATCCCATGCAAGTTGACGTCGGTGCTCCTTCCAAACATAGCAAGTTGACGTCGGTGAGGTAAGTCTTTTACATGAGCGCCGCTAAGGGTTTAGAAACCCTTTCAATAATAATTATTAAATTAATAATTATTATTTTATTAATAATAAACTTAACTTAAAACCTTTTCAAAGGTTTGAGTTAATTTATTTATTAATAATCAAAATGGACTTTTAAGGTTTTTTCAAGGAGCAAAACCTTTTCATTAAGCCAAGATGGTTTTAATAAAAACCCTTAATGAGTCCAGATGGTTTTAAGAAAAACCTTTAACCTTGTCACCATGGTTTTAATAAAAACCCTTAAACAAACATCATGGAACTTTCAAGATCTTTTTGGCACCAAACTCTTTTTGACATCAGCACAAATTCCTTTTGACATCAACACAAACTCCTTTTGACATCAATGACAACTCACAAACATGAAGCTAGGCAACATACCCAAAATTGCCAACAATCTCCCCCTTTGTCATTGATGGCAAACCACTACTGAAACCACTACCAACTATCAAAACTGAAACCAACTAAAAACCATCCTCTGAAGCTTTGCTCCCCCTGACTCAAGGCTCTCCCCTTACTCAAATCTCTCCCCCTTTGTCATCAATGGCAAAGGGTCACCTTTGGGGCTCAGGGCTAAGAATGAGCCTCTTAGCTTAGCCCCTCCCCCACCTCCTATTGAGGTGATTAATTCTGGGGTGGGAGTAAAACTCCCATTAGGCATTGATCATCATCAGTGTCCATAGCTACCTTTCCATGATTTTTCTTGATATCCTTGTCCATGTTCCTGTTCCTGTTCTTGTTCATATCCTTGTTCTTGTTCCTGTTCTCATCCTTTTTTATCCAAGCCATTATTCCTATTCCTGTCATTATTCCTATTCTTATTCATAGCCCTGAACCTGTACCTTGGAACTTCTGCTCTACACCATCTGGTTGTATGTCCTTCATTATTGCACTTATAACATTTGACAATGTTATTCCTTTGAGATGTACCTATTTTTTGAATCCTCTCTGTTGGACCAAACATGTTCCTGTTGTTAACCCTACAATTAATTGCCTTGTGCCCAAACTGATTACAAGAGTAGCAATACCCTTGAAAGAAATTACCATTTCTAAAATTTCCATTAACCTGTCTTGCTTGAGCCCTGCACTTGTGAAGCCATGTGTCCAAACCTGTGACATGCAAAACATCTTCCATTGAACTTTCCTTGCCTTGACCTCATAGGTCCTTTAGTATTTCTCCCCTTATGTTGATTCCTATTTTCTGATTCTATGCTATCTGAATCACCATCTGAAAACTTACTCTCTGAAGTACTCTCTTCATCTGAACCATCTTCTTCTTGGGAGCTCATACTAGATTCCTCAACCTGTTCCTTTTGTTTCTTTCCAAAACCAAGACCTATTTTATCTGTTGTCCTTCTTTGATCCTTGATGATTGATTTTACCTTCTTGGAACTTTCTTCAAACCTGTAAAGCTTCTCCTTGTACTCTTTAGTTTCCTTTTTCAAGGAAGCTACTTCATGTTTTAACTCTTTACACTCAAGAGACCTAGCTGCCAACTCTTCTTTGAGTTCCTGTGTCTTTGCTATAGAGATATCAAGATTCCCTATAAGCTCATCTCTTTCATAATGACATTCATCAAACCTATCAATGAGTCTAGCATATTTCTTTCTTTCTTTCTTTAACACATCAAGAGCATTAACAAGTTCAGCCTCAAGATCTACTTCTCCCTTTTCTGAAACATCCTCTATTTGTTTACCTTTTGAAACATCAATATCCTTTTCTGATTTCTTACCACTAGAGGTGCTACCTTCATCTAAAGCCATAAGAAGATCTTCCTCATAATTTTTTGAAGCATCCTCATACATAGTATTACCAGAATTCAAACCATCATTTGTACAATCATCCTCAAGGTGACCAAAATTTCCACATCTAAAGCACTTAAGCACAACAAATCTATTCCTCTTTTCTTTTCCTTCCTTTTCTGTTAGAAACAACATCTCATTTCTATCATCACTTGAAGAACTTCCATCATCACTACTAGAACACTTACTTGCTTTGTCCATGTAGAAACTTTTCTTGTGTTTTTGGAAGTACCTCTTCCCTTGACTATTTTGCTCATTTCTGTTCTTCCTTTGATACCTGTGCTTCTCAGATTCCCTGTGCTTATAATCCTATTTTTCTTCATCACAATCATCCTTGGGTTCCGGACAGTCAGTAGCATAGTGACCAAACTTTCCACAATTGAAACATTTAACAGATTTCATACCTTTGTGCTTTCTTGAGAACTTGCCTTTCCTGCTGTAGTTTGCTTCTTCATCACTAGAAGACTCATCACTGTCTTCTTGTTGTTTACCCTTGGACTTCTTGGTAGCTTTGAAAGCTGCCTCCTTCTTAGGATCAGGTACCACTTTAGTTCTTAACTCAAAAGCTGCAAGTATACTATGAAGCTCATCCTTTTTCAATTTATCCAAATCCTTGGCTTCCTCAATAGCTGAAATATTTTCACTAAATCTATTTGGAAGAGACCTCAAAATTTTATCACAAACATCATTTTCAGCAAGCTCAAGACCTAGTTCCTTCATGGAATTAACAATCTCATCCATACGAAGCATATAGTCACTAATATTTTCTTCATCATTCATCTTGAGTTGTTCAAACATACCTTTGTAATATCTCAATTTTGCTTTTCTGACATTTGCATCACCTGTATGAACCACTTGCAATTGATCCCACATTTCCTTTGTTGTATTACAATGAATCACCTTTGTAAGATCTGCCTTTTGTAGACCTTTCAGAATTGCATTCATTGCCCTTGAATTGTTGTGATGTAGAAGTTTCTCATCTTTAGTAGTAGGAGGGAGCTTTGGAATAGTGTACCCAAACTCAACTGCTTCCCAAACTTCATTTCCAAGAGCCATTAGATGAACCTTCATCTTTATGCTCCATAGACCAAAATTTGTCCCATCAAGAATAGGTGCTGAATTACCACTTGTAAAATCCATTGTGTTCTTTTCAAGCTTTTCCTTCAAGCTGTGAAACTCTTTCGAAGGAACCTGCTCTGATACCAATTGAAGAACACAAGCTTATACTGAGAGGGGGGGTGAACAGTATAAGACCACTTTTTAACTTTTTCCTTTTACTTCAGAAAGCAATGCAATGAACCAATAGCAAAATCAAAGCAGTAATCAAACCAGTGTACAAGTCATCACACAATTGAGACACCAATATAACGTGGTTCACCCAAGGTGGGCTACTCCACAGAGAAAATATTTCACTAAATTTTCTCAATCAAATCCTTTGGGAATCCTTCCCAATTACAATGTTTATGGACTTCCTGTCCAAAGGAGAATCCTTCCCCTAATCAAATATTTATGACAAAGGGGGTGTATTCCCAAAGAAGTATTTATGAGCCTCCTACCCAAAGGAGATGTCCTATCCCCCAAAGCTCTAGAAATGATACTTCAGAAGATCACTGCCTCTTCTACCGCTAGCAGGTGGAACTCCTTTCCATAGAAGACATCCTGTCCTCCTTGCTCTAGCTCTAGAGACTTCTGTCCTCACTGATCACCTCCACAACTGCTCATCAACACCTGTACTAAACATAGTCAGTCGGTCCAACACAAGTCCTCTCAAACTCTATCACAAATCTACACCAAACTCAGTCCTCTGGTCCAACACAAATCTGCTCTCAAATCTCTATCAGATCTATCCCAAGCTTAAGCCAAAAGCTTGAACAAATCAATCACAACTGCTCACAAGTCTTCACCAAGACTTCATCAAATCTATCCACAAGTTCTTCAACAAGAACCTATCCAAATACAAGTTCTCCACAAGAACCTGTCCAAATCAGTCCACAAGTTCTCCACAAGAACCTGTCCAAATCAGTCCACAAGTTCTCCACAAGAACCTGTCCAAATCTGTCCTAGCAAGCTCACCAAGAACTTGCCCAAATCAGCTCAAGCAAGTTTACCAAGAAACTTGCCCAATGTGAACACACAAAGAGAATTGTTAGAGACCCAATGTGTTTCATCCAATCATATCAAATCAATCTCATAGAAGCATAAAGAGAATTGTTAGAGACTCAATATGTTCTATCCTTCAACTTTCAATCTCAACTCAAATCAATCTCATAGAAGCATAAAGAGAATTGTTAGAGACTCAATATGTTCTATCCTTCAACTCTCAATCTCAACTCAAATCAATCTCATAGAAGCATAAAGAGAATTGTTAGAGACTCAATATGTTCTATCCTTCAACTTTCAATCTCAACTCAAATCAATCTCATAGGAGCATAAAGAGAATTGTTAGAGACTCAATATGTTCTATCCTTCAACTCAAAAACAAACTCTTTCTCAAATCAGAATAAATATAGAAGTAGTATACTTTCACAAGATCTTGAACCACAACCCAACAATTGTCAATAATGCAATATCAAGGAATCAACTCCTCCAACATAGAACCATAACTTGCTATCAAACCCTAGCCAAGTTAGTTTTCAAGAACTCAAAGCAATCTCTCTCTAAGCATCAAAAAGGGGTTCAAGATATTTCCAACTTCTCTCAAATGGGAATGCTCAACTTAACCACACAACCAAGTTTATCAAGCAAAGTACAACTTGATAAAATCAAATCTCAAAGGAGCAAGCCCAACTCATGTATCAAGTAAAGCATAACTTGATCAACTCAATCTCAATGGAAGCAATCTCAAAACCAAACTCTCAACAACCAAACAACTCAATTAGGGTTTCAACAACTTATAGCAATGGCATAAGCTTCTCACTCAAAAACCCTAAAGCAAACTTCAAATGCTTCCACTCTCATAAACCAGAATTATGCAATAACTCATAAACTCATCATGATCTCATAATGCATAATCAATACTTCCACTTTCAGAAAATAAGATCCACTCCAAATAAGGAAACTTAATTTAATCCTTTTCACTCCAAACTTATTTTTAGAAAACCATCAATCAATAATAACCATGGAAGAATGTGCCCATACCTTTACTTTGATGAAGAAGGAGAACTCAAAATCTGTCACAACACTAACTCTCAATTTGCCACAAATTAGAGTTAGCAACAATGGAATAATGCACAATGATAAGAGTCCTAATAACACCTTATCACTCCAACTCATCAATAATCAAAACTCACAAATATACATATCAACAATATTCCTTTACACCTTATAACTCCTACTTAATATATCACAAAATAACTTCAACCTCAAAAAATAATTACAAGAGAATATCCACTCAATAACTCCAAAGGCTCTCTAACCCCAATATGACATTAAGCACAATTATTCCTTAAACCCTTATAACTCCTAAAATACATTTACTTCTAAATGCATTTACCACATAAACATTAAGCATCAATAATAACAATGTCAAAGCAATATTTCTATTTAACCTTATACCTCCATCCAATTACCAACAATAATTGCCAAGTCAAATCAAATATTCCACATTATCAACAAAAGATCTACCTTGGCCAAAAATCAATTCTCCAACCTTAGGAGAAGTGTGGAGACACCAACATAAGCGCCAAAGTGCTTCCTCCTCCAAACTCGTGGCCCAAAGCAACCGTCGTACCACGTGCACAATAACCGTGACCAAGAAAAAATTGAAACACGCCTATCACGAATCGAACTCGACACCTCTGCTTAGCGAGCGCCTTCGCTCCACTGCCTCCACCGTTGGAGCACAAGTGCCCAATGAAACTCTCAAGCGCTACTCATCGTTTTACCTTCCCTTTGCTCGTAAAAGACAACCAGAATTTCCTTCCTCACAGGTGCACAAAATCTGAATTTAACACAGACCAGATTTGTCTTCCTCACTGCGCACGAAATCAAAAATTAACACAGAGCAAAATGAGACTCAAAAATCATAGTGCAATCCAAAATCGAAGGTCACAGAGCAATACGAATTCGAAGGTAATCACGCAAATCGAAGGTGCTTAAAACCTTAGGAATTAATGCCCTTTAATAGTCTTTTGCATCCCATGCAAATTGACGTCGGTGCTCCTTTCAAACATTATGTTTTTCATCCCATGCAAGTTGACGTCGGTGAGGTAAGTCTTTTACATGAGCGCCGCTAAGGGTTTAGAAACCCTTTCAATAATAATTATTAAATTAATAATTATTATTTTATTAATAATAAACTTAACTTAAAACCTTTTCAAAGGTTTGAGTTAATTTATTTATTAATAATCAAAATGGACTTTTAAGGTTTTTTCAAGGAGCAAAACCTTTTCATTAAGCCAAGATGGTTTTAATAAAAACCCTTAATGAGTCCAGATGGTTTTAAGAAAAACCTTTAACCTTGTCACCATGGTTTTAATAAAAACCCTTAAACAAACATCATGGAACTTTCAAGATATTTTTGGCACCAAACTCTTTTTGACATCAGCACAAATTCCTTTTGACATCAACACAAACTCCTTTTGACATCAATGACAACTCACAAACATGAAGCTAGGCAACATACCCAAAATTGCCAACAATTATTAATTCTAAAAACATTTATTAAATAAAAATCCTTTGATACATATATATATAATTTAAATTAAAATATCTCTCTCCCTATATATATAAGGGATTATACTGAACTTTGTAATCAAGGTATTTACAAAAATTGTATAGTTGTATTTAGGACTTGCATATATATTATCTAATAAGATTTGAATGCGGGTCTTCACTTTGAAAGCCCACATTTTAAACCATTTGATTTCATGCTATTTGATAAGAAATATATATATATATATATATATATATATAAAGCTAAAAACTATATAATTAAGATTAAACATTTTAATTTTCTTTAATCAAGTGGCATTAGCTCAACCGGTTAGATCCAAGTTCGAATCTTGCCAAACAATACATGGATAATATTCAAGCTTTGTTGTAATACCACTATGTGGTGATGATGTAATACGGGTGGGGCCCATTTCAATCCCATATAACCCATTGAAAAAAATATTAAATATTTTTTTAATCATGCTTTCAAATTCTATCCTATTTCTACCTTGTATGGGGACATGTTGAGCTAGCCTAGAATCCAAAGCATTTTAGGATCCAACCATGAAGTGTGCATAAGGAATTAACATTGATTGGCCCATGCGCACACCTGATCCTGGACATGAGACACAAACTTTATTTTACTATTACTAATAAAATATTATAAATTCTAATGTTATACCATAAATATATTATCATGGTATTATCATAAACCACCATGAATATCTGTTGTAATAGGGAAAAATAAATTGTTATAAATTGCCTTATTACATAAATATTCCTTAGATAAAAAAGTTTAAATTTAAATAATATTTGTTGAATTATTTTTTATTTATGGTTTTTTTAAATAAGTTATGTATGGATTTTATTATGTGTCACTCTAATCAAAAGAAAATGTTATATTTGTGGTCAAATTTATTAAATAATATCCAACTTGCATTTTTATTAAAAATATTCTCATTTATTTTTCTATCAAATATATTCATCTTCTTTAGATTACTATGTTTTTGTGATCAACTCCTTAACATCATTTTTATTAAGAGAAAATCTAAATCAACTAATTGTCTTCTAAAATTTGAATTTCTCTGAAGCAAAGATCAACACCATGATTGGCTAAATTATCTGCTATTCGGTTTCTTCCCTACATAGATATGCTCAAATTTCCATGAGACTAACTCTAATAATAATTTATGACATCAACAATAGTGTTATTTTTATTTAATCCTATTCTTTTCAATTCTTTATATAAAATACAACTTGCACCTTAGAGGAGCAAGTAATCCACCCAATATAATTATCTTAGATGTGCATCAATTCTTGAAGCCATGGGTGTGATCATAATGGATGTGATCACTATAGGAGATGCATCCCACTACTTTGGAATGACGGTGTTGTTTATTGTAGCATGTGTCACAAACATATATAAGTTTCATATAATACCAAACTCAAGGTAATAAAAAATAACCTATTTTTAAGCTCCAAATCCTAGCAATGATCCAAGAATCATTAGGAGTCATGTTGCATCTTTTGATGGCCTTGTTATTAGAATATTTGGATATGAAATTTGGATCCCCCATATTGGGCTATGTCATACCTGCTCTCTTTTCTATTTACTCTAGGGGATTTACTTCCCTCCTAGATGTATATTGTTGCCTAATAACTTCCTATATTGCTCTCTTTCCTATTTACTCTAGGGGATTTACTTCCCTCCTAGATGTAGATTGTTGCCCAATAACTTCCTATATGAATATCTCTATAGGGATTCATATTTTTCTTCTATTTTAATCTCCATAACCTCCTAGATAGGGTTTATAAAAGTGCTTGTTGGATCCATGAGTTAATGACTCATATGTTTAGGTGGTAGTTCTTGTTTAAAATTTTTGAATCCCAACTATTATGATCCATCAATTTGGTTTCCAAAATAAATTATTGTTTAGTTATTTTCTAATACAATGACTTTGGATTTTTGTTTTATTTTTACCTAAGATTTGGTGTTTCTTAGGCTTAAAAAAAAATGCATGTCCTCTTCTGTCCAAAGGTTCATACTTATGAATTGATGTCTTTGCAAGTCAATGATCATAATTTCATGATAGTGAATCACATATTTTCATTGAGATAAATTTAAATTTTAGTACCTGTTAAAAGGGTCATGGCATTGAGATACCAATAGAACAAAGATGGCTTTAACAAAGTTCCAAGGCTACTATAGACATGTTATCTTCAACTCAAAGATATAACATGGATCTAAGGAGGGAAAATAGGAAGTGATGAAAGTAAATGATATTATGGTTAAAATTAGAATAAATTAAGGGATTATGGTGACACCTCAATAGTGATTAAATTCTTCCTTAACTCTAGAACATGGTTGCAATAGGTTACTACAACACATGGGCACAATGAAGGGTTACACTTTTTTCAATGAGTAACGAAGGGTTATGTTTTACTTCCTGTGGAATCTATAATTGTTAGGTTTTTTCAATCTAATTAGCTATTGAATTTTAGATACCAAGGGCTATTTTGATGCTTCCAAACTTGATTTCACTACTATAACACAATCTCCTTTATTACTCACAACATGAATAGATTTTAGGCTTTAAATATATAGTAGGAAGCTCAAATGCATGATTGTAGGAATGAAATAAAATTTTAAGGGTTATTTATATTTTTCTCATAATTGAACTTATGCATGTGGAATAAATTTGTAATACACATGACAAGTTGAAGAATCAACATTTTTTTGGGGTGATGTTAGTATGACATCATCATATTCCCTATGCTTTGCGCTTCAAGTTGAGGGATTAGGTGTCTTTTGTGGTAATATAATGGTGATGTAATTTATCTCTAAGAATATTTATCTCTTTTAAATGAATTAGGTATGCTATCGTCATTATCATGTCATCTATTTTCATCATATTTATTTACCTCATCAATGAATTAGGAACATTTTGAGTTATCATTATCATGACATTAGCCCTTTTCTCTAAAATTTATTTAGCCTAATATCACCAAGATGCTATCCTTTTCACCTTGTATCCTTATTTATGGATTATCAATGGATTGTATGGCCTTGAAGAAGTCCAATTGCATATGCAAGATTTAACTCTACATCATATTAGCATCATTATTCTTAATGATAAATTATAGGAAGGCCAATGAATTGGAATCTCCAAAACATGGAAATATGGTGTACATTAAAATCCATATTTCTAGAATTCATATAGTGTCCTATTTAGAATCATAACAATATTTTTATTTTTATATTTTTGTATACTATTACCTTAAGAATATTTTTAGGATGAATCCATATTTAAGTGTAAATTATAGTAACTTAGTCCTTACAAAAATTAGGGCTTTATCTATAACCATTGTTAGAGGTATTCCAATCTATTGATTTTATCCTTCAATAATAACAAATAGCCTATTGATTGGCAGACTTGACCAAGGTGGCCTCAATTGATTTGGTTAAACAATCCATAGTTGTTAAGATCCAACCATGACTTACACTAGATAATGGGTTGGTCTTCCCAACAATGTCCAAACCCCACTATTGAAAAGGTTCTATCACTACTATTTGTTTGAGAGGAATGACATAGGTATTTTCCTTCTATGGAATGTGAACATGTGACATGACTTACATTATTTTATCCATTTAAAATTATCAATAAATATAGTAGACTAATAATATCATGCTCTCAAAATCTTGTCAGTGGTTGTTTGGGATAAATAAATATCACTTTTTTCATGATATTATTTTAGTGAGATTTTATTCCTTCCTTCTTCAACACACCTCAAGAGTACCCTATCATATTTATTTTAGAATCATACATCATCAAACCTCTCTCTCTCTCTCTCTCTCTGTTTTTCAAATTCCTCAACACCTCTAGTCAACATATAGCTCCTTATGTCATCCATCCATCCATTATGCCCCTCTTGACAAAATTCTTCTACCAAAGTTACCTATTTATTTTGGTGAGATATAACCAAGTTCTCATAGAGAGATATTAGATCTTCCTCTCATTTAAATTCCTCAACACCTTCCTAGTCAACATATAGCTCCTTATGTCATCCATCAATCCATTATGCCCCTCTTGACCGAATTCTTCTCCCAAAGCTACCTATTTATTTTAGTGAGACATAACCAAGTTCTCATAGAGAGATCTTAGATCTTCCTCTTATTTTATTTCTTTGATTTATTTCTATGTTGAACTCCTATATTTGATCAATCAATATAGTTATTTTTTGACCTATTTCCTCATGTGGAACTATTGATTTCACATTTGAGTGAATTAGAAATATTATTTACTTTGAGATAGATAATACTTAAATTTCCTATGAACTTTCATCATGGAAAACACCTATTTTTCAGTGAAGGTATTTCATTCATCGTAGTTATAGAGTGTTTCTCTCATAGATGATATTGAGTGTTCTTCCTCCTTATCATTATTTTGGGTCAATATCATTTTTATACTTTCATTGGTGTAAAACATAGGTAACCTAAGATATTTTACAAAATTGAGATTGATAAGAACAAGTGCCTTGGTCATTACCTCTTTGATCTCCTGGAATAATTTCTTATATTTTTTATTTATGTAAAGGTGAAATATTTCTTTAGCATTCTGGTTATAAGCCTAACCGCCTATCCAAAATTGGTGACAAACTAGACCTAGTCTAAGAAATTTTTTATGCCTTTGATTAGGGCTTGTAATGGAAGTTCTTGAATTGCCTTGACATGATCTAGGTTAATAGTTAGGCCATTTTTCAACACTTGTCCTAGTATATTGCCTTCATACAAAAAGAATATAGGATTTTTAGGGGTCAAAGATATCATATATTTTTTACATCTCTTGAACATTGGTTCTACTTATTCAATATGTTTGGATCTATCCTTAGAGAAGAAGATCAAGTCTTCAAGATATATGAGAATAATTTTTTTATTAGTCCTGTAAAGAAAATATCCATAAATATTTTAAAAGTGGCACTTGCATTAGACAATACACAAGGTATCCTTTGGTAGGCAAAATCCCCCCACTTTGCTGTGAATGCATTTTTGTGTTGGTTATCATCCTTAGCCTAGATTTGATTATAAAATAGAAAATTGTCTAGTAGTGATAATATTTGGAACCTTGCTACTTTCTATAAGATCTAGTCCATGGATGAAAAATGATGATGATCCTTAAGGGATGCCTTGTTTAGTCTTCTAAATTCAACACATAATCTAATATCTTTATTTTTTGTATGAGCATAAAGTTTTCTATGCACATTGAGTGTTTTATGGGGAAGATAATCTAAGCCTGTAGTGATTTCAATAGTCCCTTATTCATCATTAATTTAATTGTTGGATTTATAATTCTTCATTTCTATTTAAAGGTCTTAGCTCAAAGCTCTAGATCAATCGTAGGTTCAATTATTTTGTGATCACATACCTTGAGGTGTTTATAGGTCCATGAGATGATATTATTATAATTATTGCACAATTTTTTCAATAGATGAACTTCTTGATCAATTTATTACTTTCCCATTAGTAAGTTTCTACCTTTAGTAATTTGAATAGGTTGATAGGATGATGGTTTCTCCTTGATTTGGGTCTTTTAAGTACTATCATTAAAATTAAAGAGACTTTCAAGGTTAATCAATCCTCTAGTTTTCTAATTTATCTTTAATTGAATGATTTTACCTTTAATATCATCACCATATTTATTTCTTCTTTTACATATCATGCTTCTCTAACTAAAAATTTAATAATTTGTTGATCATTACAAAAACAAATCAATGGCAAACATTATCTAGAACTATAGGTCTATATACCATTGCTAGCTCTTTTGATCTATCCCATAGGTCTGTGGTTAGGTCAAGGAAGCTAATCCATTTACTTTCACATCCATTTACCTTGGTATTACCATTATTTTATACCCATAAATTATTTTTAGTAGATCCTATAATTAATGCATGTATGACCTACGATTTTCATTCTTGATAGCATCTACTAATTCCAGTTCACTAAATATTTTGAGGTTTTTGACTCTCAATTTCTATGTCTTCCTTAACTTAGTGCATAGAGCTTTATATTCAACTATGTTATTATTGTAATTAAACAAAATATGACATGCATAATTCATTTATTCTCCTTGTAGACTCATGAGTTGCATACCTACACCCACTTCATTCCTAGATCAAGTACCATAAAAATGCATAGTCTATGTAACATATGTTTTTCATTTTTCATTGTTGGGATCTTATCTAGTTCTTTGGATATAAGATAATTTTTAAGTTCAATATCCATATTTGTTCCTTCTATTAAATTAATTTCATCATCTTGGAGCATTTTTATGATTGTATCAATTCTAATATAATCTCATCTTTGCTAGATTCATCATCTAAAAATTCAAGAGCTTATTCTAGTTGACTATTCCATCATTCCATAGGCTGTGTAGTAGTAAGTTGCATGGTGGGTTATTTTCAATCTTAATTATCTTCCCATGTTGTGGGACCGTCATGTGTGTGTAATTTATCACCAGCTATCTACTCCCTAATAGTTTCTTAGTCTATTTACTAGATAGTAATATCCCAAAATAGGGTAGGAGATTAACTACTATCATGTCCTATACCACAACTTGTTCTAGATGCTTAGACATAGTCATAACTAGGTCTTTTAATATGCTAACTACATTCACTTTAGTTTCATCCATTTGGATAGGCCTACTAGCATTTTTTGAATATGATAATCCCATCTACTCACAAACATCTTTAGGTATAACTATTATGACAACCCCTAAATCAATAGTGTAGCTTCTCAAGAGATAATTATCAATATTTAGGGTGATACAAAACAAATGTTGATTCATTGTCTTTGGTTTAAGAGCATTTACAATATTTGTAGCATTTACTTTATCCAATGGATCTTGAGCAATAATATTTTGTTGTTTTGTTCAATTAGGTTAAGTATTTAGGGATGCAACTTGATTTGTTTTAGTATAGCTATTGAAACTCACACTATTTTCCATAAATATGCTTAAGCAAATCATGTAGTTAAATATTATACATAGAATAAAAAATGAAGAAGGAAATTGGTGGGCATCCATAGTTACCATAAATAACCACTGTATCCATATATAATATTACACAATACTCCAATAAACAAAGGAATGGGAGGGGTATTGATATCAATATCAAAACCCTAATTATATAATAAAAATTAACCTAGGCTAACATAACAAGAGGGTTTTAGGTTAATTACAAGTTATAAAGAGGGTTTAGCCACAACAAGGTTAATCATGGCCAACAGGGCTTACATAGTAAACTATTATAAATTAATTAATACATTTTATAATGAAATGCCCTTAGGTCTATCCAATATGTCGTAAAATGCCAAATCTTGATCATGAATTAAATTATAATTTCAACACCCCCCTAATAAAATAAATCTAATGGGCCTAGGATATAATACATTAGTGGCAATGCTATCTTCCTCCCATAATAAATTCTCTAATGAGACTCTACATTTGAGGTAGATCCTTTCAAATCTCCCTCATAATTTAGAAGACTTCCACCTAACTTCAAAAACTCAACTTGAATCATATGCAGCTTGAGCAAGCACTTATTCATTAAATTTTCCTCCCTCTTATAATATCTGCAAGTGGTAGTCAATTAATTTGAAGACTTATCCTAGAACTTCTACCCCTAGGTATTAGCCTCCTTATATTTGAAATACTTTACATGATCCTATATCTATAGAGTTCCACCATAATTACACATTGCAACCTAAAGATGATCTAGGAGAGAAAACAACTAGTTAATAGTAAGAGTCTTATGAGATTCCAAGAATATAAGAATAATATGACCATTAGGTTCAACATCTAAAAGAAGGGTGAGATATTAGTAAGTACACTATTAATGCATTCTAGATAATATTTATTTTTACCTCTAGAAGATACAATATCTACCCTTAAAGCCTTGACTCTCACAATATAGTCCTCAACATTATCAAACTCAACTAGCTTAAGATAAGATAACTCCAATTCTAAACGACTTATTTAGTAGACATTTCTAAAAAATTTATGTAGTTTTGAACATACCTTAATAGGGTCACTATCCTCTTTAATGTGAAAAATTAATTCTTGTTCAATAAACAAGGTAAATAAATCTAAAGCCTCTTCTATCTTTTGATATCGAGTTTTATCATCAAGAATATCTACTTTATCCTCCTACAAGATTCACCATAAGTTCTTCATATCAGACCAATCATCTGAGTTTGAACAAACACTATAGTTTTTTTTTTAAGGTGAGTAATTAGGGCTTTATGGTCCATCTTACACTATCTAACTTTTAAAACAATAGTAGGTCCATGAAATAATGGCACCAATACCCAGATCTCCAAAAATTACAATTTAATAAAATGGGCTTTAAATGATTTTGTATACATAAGTTATGGCCTTTGAAAATTTTTCCCTAATGGACCTCAAAAACTATAAATTAAATATCTAAATCTCATAAATAAGGAAACCAACCTCCTGTTGCTACTTGGAAATATACAATTTATCTTTTCCACCTCAGTCCTCTTGAACCACTTTGACTGTGACACATAACTGTTTTTATTAGAGAGAGATGATGGGTGTTGTTAATCCTATTTCACTTTAATTTTCAATCCAAGATGGCATCCTATGGCTATATGTGCTAATTACTATAAGAGATATTCTATGTGTCGAAATTCTAATCTCCTAATGAATACTTAAAGAAAAACATAATTGAAATAACAACATAAAATAACATAACCTTATAAGAAATTAAATAACAGAAAGTAGAGCAACATTGAAATGAAATCACAATATGGAAATGCATAAGAAAATTCAGAAACATAATACTATTCTAACAACACGTTGAAAATATTAGCATACTAATCTACTCAAAATAGGAAATATCTATTTATCAAAGCAAGAGAGTAGGCCCTTTTTTCTTGTCTAATAAAAAGGAAAACTAATTTAGAATTAAGCTACTCTAGTTCCATAATAACACATAGTTTAGCAAAGCATACTCTTTACTTCAAGTTGCAAAAATACTAGAAATCCTACAACAATTCTTCTGATTTAGAAATTGAATTATATCTCTATATCTAACCCCTTGAATTTTACCAAGATGATTATTTATAATAATAATATTCTTAAGTATCACGGCACCTACTAAAAGGTAAGGTTGCTTTCCTAAGAATATTAATTTACAATATTGTTTCTCATTATAGATTCATCCTATTTCTACCTTGTGGTTGTTGCAATAGTTTAAACAAATATTAACCATCGATGTTCATTGGTTGCTTCTAAGGAGAATAACAACAAAAAATCTTGAAATATCATCAATCCAAACAACAAGGAAAAATCACATGTGTCATTAATAAATGTAACTCCATCTTGGGAAGAGCACTAGATCTGGTCCAACTACTGATGTATATGTTAAGACATCAACCATTGTGAATAATCATTTCTTCAAATATTCATCCAAAATCCTCACTATCTATTTTGAGTTCTTTCCCTTCATAAAATAAAGTATCTATGCATATTTCCACATTAGCACCCTCTCTCATTGTGGTACATACCTTACAACTTATCATTTATCTAAAGCATAGAAATACACTTTAGAACATGCTCCAAAACCTATAGTATAGAGCAATTCTTCTACAACCCCAAAATTATTAGTGAAAGCAACCATGATAAATATAAAAATCATTCCAATACTAACTAAGAAATGCTATTCACCTCTTATTTATTATTTAATCAAAACATTGTGATAAACTATACAAAGATTCATTATTAGACTACACATATATCCTAAAGAGAGGTAAGAAAATAACTAAGAGCACCTGTTATATGAGGCAATCTTGGGCCCTATCAAGAGATATTTAAATGTATAAAAAAATATCCTTATGGTTCCAAAAATGGCCACATCGACGAAGGAGTTAGCCAAAATTCCACCTTGTGAACAAAACATTGATGAGTACCCTCAATAATAGTCAAACCCGAGTCTCATTTGTTTAAAGTCCCATGTGCTAACCAACATACCACAACACCCAATGTGTGTAGTGGGGAAATTCACCACTCTTAGATTACGTACGTTCTCACTTCAAGATTGTAAAATGTGGAGGCATATGGGTCAAACACACAATCTTCCCTTCCAAAAATGACTCCACTAACTGGTCCATCTATACTACTTTAAGCAGTGGTAAGCTAGTTCCTCCCATAGAATATTGTGATCTAGACTCTACCTACCAAAAAATTGTGGCTTGATTTGAACCCATGTCATGTTTCCTACAATGCAATGCATAAATTGCCATGCAATTTGTGGCTTTAAAATAGGACCAAAGTGACCAAGAATTACTACATAAGCATGATTTTCAAGCAAGAAGAAGTTTACCTTTCCTTCAAAATAGTCAATCATGCATGGCTCAAAGTCAAACCTTGGAGACACGAATGCCTTAATGCCTCCTCTCATAGCCTCCATGATGTCATCCACATGTGGAATTTGGTACATCCCTTCACCATAGAAAAAGGGATCACATATTCCTATTATGAAGGGTGCCCAATCCAAGTAGGAAAACAACACTTTGAATTTAAAATTATGCATGTAAATATACCAAATCATGGAGCACCTCTTCCCTACTAGATCTTCATATTTACAAACTAATTTTGCAACAATAAACTAAATTTGAAATTATTGAAACATTTTTAGGAGAACCGAAGATTTTTTAAGCCAAGAGCTTTTGAAAAGGAAAGAAAAGGATAATAAACTTGTCCTAAAATTTTAAATAAGAATTAAAGGCTTTGAAGATCAGTCTTTCTTGACTAAGTGAGATAGTTATGTTCCAACTTTGATACCATATTGGAATTGATAATATTTTCTAGAAATTAACTAAAGCAAATCATACACTCAAATATTATACATAAAATAAAAAAAAAAGGATAAAATAATGATTAGGTGGGCACCCATATGAACTATAAATAGTCATTATATCCATTGATAATATTACAAAACACAACAATAAACAAATGAGTAGTGGGAGGAGGTATTTATGTTGGAGTATATTATATTATTTGGTACATGCTAATGTACCATATTGGGTACATCTTTAGAATATGCTTGTGCCTTATATTAGAGTGCGAGTATTTACTTTATGCAATGTAATAAATGCACAAATTAGAATGTGCAAAGTATTTAATAATGTAAATGTGCATAATAGTCCATGTGCACATGAGTCCTTAGAGTAGGAAAGTGAAGAGCATCAAGAAGAGTGAAGGCCAAGAGTACTCCATATGAAGAGTCACATTCCATTATATAAGTGTTTATGTGTGTGTGTGTGAGAGAGATACAATGTAGAGTGAAAGTGTGTGGAAATATGGTGTATTGGAGATATTTATTCTATCAAGATACTATTTTTGTGATATTTTGTTAATGCTATTTTTATGAGTTGTAGAAGTTATTTATGAGTTTTATATGTTTATAATATTTCCATTGAATTATATCTATTACAACAACTTTGTTTTAGATCTTGTGGTTATTTTGCTTTAAGTATTAAGCATCAAGCCACAAGAGAGATTGAGAGGATATAGGAAGATTTCATTTATAGAATTTGAAAGTTGTAGTTTGGCTAGAGTCTTTCCATAGGGTTGTAGAAAAACTTGTGAAGACTAGGACTTAGCATAGATTTCTTTCCATTAGATTGAAGGATAACTAGTGAAGATTATTTATTTAATAATTTTATATATTTGGATGTATTTGGTTGCTACTGTCTAAGTTTTATTACACAAAAATTAGTTCTCGAAGTTGAGAAGCTTCCTACAATAGATAGAGAAGAATTTTACCCTTCAATTGTCTAAAATTCTATGTGCTTTCCTTGTGTAGAGATTAGTTTTGAGTTGTAGTAAAAGAGTAGACATTGAAGATAAAGGAGTTCCAAGAAAGAGGCCCCATTGAATATTGAGGATACCCAAAAAAGAGGTCCCCACTGCAGATTTGAGAAAGGATATAGAAGATTTAAGAGTTTAAAAATCCAAGAGAAGAGGTTTCAAGTGAATTTGGAAGGAGTAAGAAGGATGATAGAGAAGCCCTATTGAGGAATTTGAAGAAGTGTCCATTGGAGAATATTTGAAGAAAGTTTGAGGTAGAAGACTACAAGAAGAAGAAACTCCTGAAAAGAGGTAATCACATAAAATTTGGAAAAATTGTTGCCATTCAACAACAAGCCCAAAAAGATATGTGAAACTTTTTCAAGGAGAATATTTTTGGCAAGAAGTTTGAAAAAATTGATAAAGATTTTTTTTAAGACTTTAAGACATTCAGATTCTTGAAGAAGAGGCCAACAAAGAGGCCAAATTCAAAGATAAAATTTAGTGAGAGCTAAGGAGGAGAAAGAGGATAGAAGAGACCACCAAATTGAGAAGTTTGAAGACAACCATTAAGATTTTGAAGGCTGATTTGTAAAGAAGAAGTTTGCTGATTTTTGAGGTAGAAGTTGAAGGGTCACAAGATAGAAAATTGAAGGTGACATAGAGCTGCAAATTGGAGAAAATTTGGGTAGATTTTATAGTGCCCTTGGGCAGCATTAGAAGGATATAGTAGAGCTGATTTTTAAATATTTTTAGAGCAGATTTTAGAGAGCTTTGGACAACAAAGTGAAGGAATATTTTGCAGCATTTGAAGCTATAAAAATCAAATTTTAAGGTAACAAGTTAAAGGCTAAAAGGTAGATAACTTGAGCAACAATTAGAGATACAAAATTGATGATTTTGGGGCAGTAAATTAAAATGAAGTGAAGCTACAAAATTTGTAAATTCAAGACAACAAAAAGGTGAATCAAATCACCAAGGATATTAGCTACAAAAGGAGGCAAAAGAGGTTTGTAATATTGGTGCTATAAAATTTCATTATTCAAGCATTCAAATCAACTTATTATAAAGTTTTTTGAAAGCACCATATTAGAGTTATTATAGCCAACAAAAGATAGTCTAAGCTAAGTGTCTCTAATCCAAGGAAGGAGGCATCATTATCATCCTATAATCTACAAAACACAACAACAAAAAGTGAAGTTAAATATTGATTGAAAGGGAGTAATAAGGAGAAGGAGAAAAAAAAAAAAAAAAAAAAAATATATATATATATATATATATATATATATATATATATATATATATGTTTTTTTTATAATCCAAGAAAGTGCAGAATTTTTTATAAGTCTTATTGAATAAAAGAAAGATATTTAGTGCAAGGTAGAGTTAGAGTGTCCAAAGACACCATAAAGTACAGGTAAAAGTTGTAGAAAATATTGGTGAATAAAAGTCACCAAAGGAGTGGTAGAACCACCAAGCACAAGTGGAGGTGCCACCATATTGAAGGAAGGGCCACTGAAAAGTGAAGTTTGAGCATCATAGGAGAGAAGCCAAGGTGTTGTTAGAACAAAGATGAATAGTCATAGCACAGAGGGTAAGCATTCAAAATTTTTCTAAGAATATCCATTGTGCAAAGGAGGAGAGCAACAGTGTAAGGGAGAAGAGCCACTAATCAAGGAGGAGAAAGCATAATTGTTGATAGAAGGAGTTGAATCGTAATTTACATTAGCATTTGCACCAAGAATAAGCGCTACCTGAAAGGATTTGAATATTGGAAGGAATCTAAGAGATGTAGACTAAGATCCATAAAGGAGGTCGAACATTTAAGTTTACAATAGCCATACAATGAGGAAGAATATGAAGAGAGTATTGTTGAGGAAATCGAGCATTGATGAGAAAGCCAAGGAAAGTGTTGAAGAGCAAACATTGAGAAAGCATTGAGGAAGAAGAACCATTTGCAAGGAGGAGGAGCACCAAAGGAATATGTAACATCTTATGTGCATACCAACAATCTGAGTGACACTTATCATTTCTCAAATAGGAGTGCCAACCATCACTAAGGGGAATCAAAATATTTCTTGTGCATCATTAATACATGAGAGCTAAGTTTAGTGAGTAAAACACATACAAATATTTCAAAGTTCTTGAAGAATGTGGAGTGCATCATAAAGGAGAGAATATTGGAGGATAGAGAGGCCAACAAATATGCATAAGGAGGTCAAAGACTTGAAGACCCAATATTGGAGGATATAGAGGCCAAAAAATACATAGAAGGAAGTCAAAGATTTGAAGAATCAAATTTAGCATACCATATACAAGGAGGTATAGAATATTTGAATTGATTTAATCCTTTGCAAATATTAAGGAGGTATAAGGAATAATATTATTAAGGTTAAGGTTAATTAATCTATTATACTTGAGATTAATTGATTGAATGGATAAATAATATAATGAATTGATGAATTATAACCTTAGAAGTTCTATTGAATGATTTGGAAGATTTTTGAAGTAAGAAGTGTTTAATTTGAAAGTTTTTGAAATTATTCTATTCTATTTTGAAATTCAAGTTGCATAGAAATATTTGCAAATAGTTTAACTTGGAGGAATAAGGATTTCTACATCGAAATAGGAATATTAAATTTGTAAATACCTTTGTTTTCTAAATTTCTAATTAGGGAATTATAAGGAATTCAACACCAACATAGTTTGTGAAATTTAGAAACCATATTATTGAAATTTGGGAGATAAAAGAAATTCAACTTAGAGACTTGAAGAATTGAAAGTTAGTATTTGATCATATACTCAAATTCAACTTAAAATTTAGAAGTTGAAAAGGTTTTATCAAGGTGAGACAATACATTCAAAACTAGGGAGACATAAGGTAGTCAACCTCAAAGATTTAGATATTTGAAAAATTATCTTTAAGTTGTTCATACAAACACTAGGGAGACATAAGGAATACAACAATAAAATTATTTTTTGAAGATAGTAATGGATAAGTTAGCAAGAGGAACATATCATCACAAAGTACATTATGAAAGGATCCAAGATCAAAGTCCATACAATATTTCATATCAAAAATGTAAAATTAATTCAAGCACAAATAATTTTACAAGACAAAATGGTAAAGACTTTTGGTTTGTTGATTTTGGTGCAAGTCATCACATGACAAGAAATTTACAATGGTTTGATTGCCTTGAAGTCACAAACAATCTTCGGTTAAAAATTGCAGATGACAAAATCTATCTTGTGCATGGATATGGGTGTGTAACATCTAGTACATATTTTCCAAATCATTTGTTACATGATGTATTGTATGTTCTTGGATTAACATCAAATCTTATTTCAATAGCCATTTGGTTGAAAGCAAAAGGATGATTGAGTTTAGATATATAAATGGATTTAATAAGTGTCTCATTGTAAATCAAAATGAGATAGAAGCTATAGGATCAATCTACAATGATATATATGCTCTAGAATCAATTGGGATTTCACAAGATATTGTTGTAGTTCAAAACAACACTAATGGATTTTTTTAGGAACAGATTGCAAGAATTGAAAAACCTATTTATCATAAAAATCAATAAGCAAATCAAAGATTCAGAATGAGAAAGATGAGAGGATAACAATACTATGGAATACTTGGTCATCTACATATTAAAGAAGAAGAATAGGAACTTGATCAAGTTGAAGTACTTATGAAACATGAAGATCCATATTGAAGATTAAAATCTTCAATAACCAAATAATGTAATACAGGGGGGTGTTGTAGTATATTGCATTATTTGGTACATGCTAATGTACCACCTTTGGTACATATTTAGATAAGGAGTGTTCCTTAGATTAGAGTGTGAGTATTTACTTTTTGCAAAGTAATAAATATACAAGTATTATTAGAATGTGCAAAGTATTTGATTAGAGTGTGAGTATTTACTTTTTGCAAAGTAATAAATATACAAGTATTATTAGAATGTGCAAAGTATTTGATTAGAGTGTGAGTATTTACTTTTTGCAAAGTAATAAATACACAAGTATTATTAGAATGTGCAAAGTATTTAATAATGTAAATGTGCATAATAGTCCATGTGCACATGAGTCCATATAGTAGGAAAGTGAAGAGTCTCAAGAAGAGTGAATTCCAAAAGTACTCCATATGAAGAGTCACATTCCATTATATATGTGTCTATGTGTGTGTGTGTGTGTGTGTGTGAGAGAGAGAGAGAGAGAGAGAGAGAGAGAGAGAGAGAGATACAATGTAGAGTGAGTGTATGGAAGTATGGTGTATTGGAGATATTTATTCTATCAAGATACTATTTTCGTGAGTAGAGAGAGAGAGAGAGAGAGAGTATGGTGTATTGGAGATATTTATTCTATCAAGATACTATTTTTGTGAGTATTTGTTAATGGTATTTTTATGAGTTGTTGCAGAAGTTATTTATGAGTTTTATATGTTTAGAATATTGCCATTGACTTATATTTCTTACAACAACTTTATTTTATATCTTGTGGTTATTTTGATTTAAGTATTAATCATCAAAAGCTAACAATTTCTACCAATACTAAAACCCCAATTACATAATAAAGTTTAGCCTAAGCTAACATAACAAGAGGAATTTAGGTTAATTAAAATTTATAAAGAGTAACTATAACAAAGTTAATTGTGTCCCATAGATATTACATAATAAAATATTATAAAATATCTAATACATTATACAATAAAATGCCCTTAGGCCTATCCTATACATTGCACATCGTCAACTCTTCGCTACAAATCGGATTATAATTTTAACAACTATATTCTTGCCCCTTCAAGACTTTTTACAGTAAGTCTATTTTCACAATCAAGGCCAATACCTCCAACATAGTCACTTTTGCTAATGTCTTCCTTAACTCTTTGGAAATATTGTGCTTGGTCCCTGACTGAATAATCTTTTTGTGAGGTAAAAATATCATAAATTTTTGTCTTTCAACAACTCTACCTTCATTATCAAGGATAGATATTTTAGACCTTTTTCCAAATTTTTACGTAGTATTTCCATCTCATTGTGATTTTTAGTCTCATTTGCTTCTTTCCTAGATATAGACACATTTGTCTTCATAATATCATCCTATGGGGTATGTGATGTTATCATTCTTTCCTCATTCTCCAATGTGGTCCCTTGGTTGATTACATCTGGCACCTTATACTTAAAATGCAATGGGGGATTTTCCTCAACTAGGGATGGTAGTATTAATGTTTGGATGAGGCTTTTAGATGGTTTTTATTGAATATTTAAGAACCTAGGTTATCCATCCATTGCCTTATTCTTCATTCTAGTTATGACCTTTTATTTTTGGTTAGTCATCACTGTTGGATCTTCAAAAGAAAATTTATTAACTTCTTCAAGGACATTGAAAATTTTCAAGATGATGTTATTTGGGTTATAATACATGATGGATCTCTTATATTAGGTAACTATATTATAGCTTATTCAATTGTTGATACCTAAGTGATCATTGCTTGACTCATAATTTTTTTGCTATGCTTAGGTATTTATTATAACAATAACCCATTCTTGGGGATTGTGTCTAGTATTATAATACAAACACCATAACGTATTTATTTTTGAGTTGACATTCACCTATTATTTTGGGACTGATTTCTATTCAAATAAGGAATTTGATCTTTTGTAAGGTATGAAGTCCTTTGTTACTACCAATTACCTAATTGTTTCTATCCACTGCCCTGTTTTCCACCATGATTTTATCTCTTTTCCATATTAGTATAATTCACAAGAATATTTATCATTTTCCTAACTCATTCACTTGGACTTAAATTCTATCATTCTTGTTTTGGGGTGTAGAGATAAAGTTTAAACCAGATGGCTAAGGAGGGGATAGTAAGGCTAGAATTTGAGGTTGAAATCTAATAATATTTGGTACACTTTAGCCAATAAAAGTTACCATGTATAAAGTATTAGCTTATGGATAAGCATGCATACTAGACAAATTCTAGATAGGTTGGATTTGAGAATTTGGAAAAGGTGTTATTATTAGAGTAGGCCCTAGTATTTTTGGGTTTGGGTTAAATTTATTTATGTAATATAAATTATTTGCGGGGCAAGGACAAATTGAATTAACACATCCTCCAGATGGTATATCTCTTTGAAGGCTCCAAACAAAGTGTATAGTTGGTATTATAAATAATTAGAGCTCAAAGCTTATTGCAAGCCTTTGATATAATATAATAAAGCTTGTTCATATTATGATCAGATATTTGGTGGTATTAGGTATAACATCCTCATGAATATTGTGTTATAATCATGAATAGTTACTTGAGTATGTCTATACATTACATTAAATTAAAAAAGGATGGAGTAATCATTCCCTTGATTTCTAAACCTTCTTGTGAATGATTCAACTATGAAGACCCTTTTAGTGACTTACGTAGGCTCCTATACAACATGGCAAATTTTTCTCTCAATCAATAAATTAAAATTCTAACCATAATATATTTCTCTTTGAATTGATTCACATATTTTACCATGAAAATTTATTCCATTGATATAAAATAGTCTTATTCTAATTACCATCAAAGGTTAGTAAAGCTTTCATAACAACCATAGGTATTTGGGAATAAACCTGTTGGTCCAAAATCTGCCACAGGAAAGGATTTTACAAATGCACCCTAGACCTGGCCAACATTGAAAGGCTGGAAGCAAGAAATGGCTTCCAGACCAATCTCCAGAGTGGGCTGGTTCCCTTCACTATTCTAAACTTGGTGTAAGATAAGGGTTGCTGGAAAGAGATTTAAAAAATTGCAGAAAGAAATGGGAAATATGGCCACAGGCCGAAGTGATGGGATCAGAAAAACAACAGCAGGAAACTACAAACATAACAACAGCAAGTAACATAAGGAATTAGCCTAATCCTCACACAATCACATGCAACAAATCCCTCCAAACCCACATTCCAAAAATTGTACCCTGACCGCAATATTTAAATCCAGAAACAAAATTTAAATGTAACAGCAATGTAGGAGTATGAATGCTATTAGAAATGCAGAAAAACAAAAAGCAAATTCATCCATGCGACGCTTGAAAAATTAGAAGTCGATCCTTGTATTCTTGCAAATACAATTCCAGTATCTAGCAAAAAGTTTTTCCAACCTTTGTAAATGAAAATTACATTGGTTTTTATAGAGGGTCGTCCTCTTTGCAGCATTTAATATTTGAAAACAACTTTCTTGTGATCCACAATTATATCTTGGAAATCAGGAACACGATCCCCTTAATCGCGGCCTCGAGGAAGCAAAAATTAAATGCAATGAGACAATCGCGGGCACCTTCATTAAATTCATTTTTCGAACATGTACATGACACGTTGAAACAATCCGCGAACAACAGCCTCGAAGAAATAAAACCTTCAATTCTAATGGCCTGGGCACTTCTTCAACTTTAACTACCTTGGAAATCCACAAAACATTTAATTCGGGTCAGCATTAAATACTCAAAAATCGAGAAAAACCTCTCGACCGTTCATACTGCACTTGGCGGGAAAATAGTCGCAGGTCGCGAAAACACGACGGGTCGCGAAAACGTGACATATTTTTATGTCGTACACTTCGCTGCTGAAGACCCGCAAAAATGGCACCTGTAGCGATATCGCTACGTCTTCGGCTTCAATGTCTCCATCGCTAGCTTGTTCCGCGAAAATAGAACATGTAGCGATTTCGCTACGTCTTTTTGTCGTTGGCTCTTCCCTGCGCTCTGCCCCGCGAAAATGAAACATGTAGCGATATCGCTACATGTTTCGGTTCTTGGTTCTTCCTGGTCAAAACCCCGCGATTTCGCTATGGGTAGCGATATCGCTACGCATTTCTTTCTCCGTACCATTTGTCATTTTCCGTCGCGATGCACTGCAACTTTTTCCTTAGACTCTTCTCTGCTCGAACATGCAGCGAATCACTGCAAGTTTTGGCACTTGCCCCTTTGAAGCCGCCAGTTTCGCGATTCGCTGACATGTCAGCGACGCGCTACAAGTTTTGCACCTTAGTCTTCGAAGCCGACCGACCCGCGATTCTGGAACACGTTGCGATATCGCGACGGTTCCGCCCAACCTGCCTGTGTTGACCGTGATTCTGCGACATGTCAGCGAATCACTGCAGTTTTTAGACTTAGTCATTTTTTGCTCATTTTTTCTCTTTTTTTCGCCAAAGCTGCGTCAAAGCTGATATCAAGGTCAGATTTTCAACAATACACTAATGCATTAATCAATGATAATCAATGTGGCAAAAATGCCAACATTCTTGGTGGCTCACGGGGTATACAGCTCGCTGTATGCAAGAATCCAGGCCTTAGTCCATTGTGCACAGAGTCATATCAGAACAGGAAGGTTGGCTGCTGCAAAACATGTCAGAGGACTGCTGCTAAACTTCTTCTGCTGCTGAAAATTGGAACCGGAAGAACCTGCATAGAAGCGGTTATAAACTGAAGAAATGGAATGTGATGGTGGAGTGAGCTCCTATGATTGCGCAGGCGATGACTGCAATGGAGTGTTGTGAATAATAAAATGAGGGAGCAAAAGTGACGTAGTAGACATAACAACATGTTGATACACTACCAGCGGCAATAGATGGAATGAACGAATGGATGGAACAGAAATGGAAGTTTTGAAGCGTGAAATGAAAATGAACTAAGCTGGAAAATAAATGCTTTTTAAAACAAAAACAAACTGAGAAGAAAGGGATAAGAAGAAATGGGGAAAATAGAAAAGGGGAGAAGAAACAACAGTCGTGGCTTATTATTTTTGTTTTTTTTATATTGCAGGAAGAAAGAAACAAAAGAAGGAAGAGGAAGATGAAGAAAGGAAATAGAAAGCAGGGGAGGGAAAAGAAGAATTCTTTGGAAGCCACAAACTGCCGGGAAAGGAAGGACAAAAAGGGAAACAAACACCTACAGCCCACAAGCAACAAGAGCCAAGGTGACAACAAAGGCAAAACATATATACATACTCTTTTCTTCTTCTCTACTTCCCTTTTTTTTTTTTTTTTTTTGTATATATATATATATATATATATTTTTGTTATATTATATACAAACGCAAATTGAACGTGCGAAGTCATGAAAAGTAGGCTTTCAAATGAAAGCCATTAACTGAAATTGGAAGTGGGCTACCATCCATGTCTTCCAAATAGAAAGAATTAGCTGCACCTGTGCTGGAAATGCGGAAGGGACCCTCCCAGAATGCATCAAACTTCTTATGATTGCCAGGTTTAGCTTTATTCTCATTCCATTTCAGCACCAAATCTCCTGTCTTGAATGGACGGGCTGCAGAATGCTTATAAAACCACTTCAAAATCCCTTGCGTGTGCTTGTCAAATTCATTATATGCTTTGGAACGTTGCTCCTCTAATTCCAACAACTGTGCTATTCGCAGATCCAAGGAACTCAGGTCTGTCTCATCATCTTGAAATGACTGCAACTACTGTAATACTGGCAACTCAAGATGAACCGGAAACCTTACTTCTTTGCCATAGACTAGGGCATATGGTGAGTTTTTAATGGACTTCTTCACAAAAATTCTGTCTGCCCATAACGTCTGATTCAATAACAAGTGCCATGATCTTTTGTTCTCTCCCAATGACCTCTTCAAAATTCTGAGCAAATTTTTGTTCGTTGACTCTACCAAGCCATTTCCCTATGGATAGTAATTGGAAGATGTCTTAAGGAAAATGCCAAACTTGTTAGCAAACTCAGCCAGTTCAGCTCCAATGAATGGAGTCCCATTATCTGTAATGATGGCGTCTGGAACACCAAAACGTGTAATCAAACCCTCAACAAAAGAAATCACTACAGATTGATTGGCCATCTTTGTAGGTATGGCTTCAGACCACCTTGTGAAATAATCTATAGCTGTTAAGATGTATCTGTGACTAGCTGAGGAATTAGGATCAATTATTCCAATAAAATCCAACCCCCATTGCTGAAAGGGTGCTTCAACCTGAACTGGATGCAAAGGCAGAGCTGCATTCCTTACTCTTCCTGCGTATCTTTGACACTTATCACAGGCTTGTGCAATCTTGAAAGAATCTGAGAATAGGGTCGGCCAGTAGTAACCAGCTCGAATGATTTTCAAGGCCATCGGTCTTCCTGCATAGTGACCTCCTGAGAGACCTGAATGAAACTCTTCCAAGATCCTATCCTTGTCTGCTTCTTTAATACACTTCAAAAGAACACCATCAATATTTTTAAAAAATAAACCATCTGAAAACAAAACATACCGCAGAGCTTGCAATCGAAATCTCCTCCTCTGAGAAGCATTCAATTAAGATGGACATCTTCCAGTTGTGAAGTAATCAATCAGGTCCTCTGTCCAATCTTTTTCCAAAATTAAGAAATTCATTAAACTGTCATTACCAGCAAGAGCTTCTCCCTGATCTTCGCATACATCAAATGCTGCCATCTTTACTAACTGCTGGCACAGAGCTTTACCACGCACTAATTTAGTTGGGTGAATTTCTACATCAAATTCTTGGATCTTGGTGACCCAGCCAGCACGTTTATCACCCAACTCTCCTTGAAGAATGAAATTTCTCACATCTGGGTGAATAACATAAACAAATGTCCTGCTCTGGGAAATAAAATGTTTGAATTTCTTCAGGGATTTCATCACAGCATATACCTGTTTCTCAATAAAATTGTACTTTCCTTCATGAGGTAAAATGACTTGGCTCAGAAAAGTAATGGGCCTTTCATTCCCATCATCTCCCTTTTGCGTCAGAACTGCAGCATAACTGTCATCTTCTCCAACTGCATATAAGATGAAATCCTTGGAGTAGTCAGGATTAATTAGGATAGGTGCCTGCACTATTCTTTCCTTGATCTCCTGAAATGCTTCCTTTCTTTGAGCTGTCCATTGGAAAACTGCATCTTTCTTCAACAATTTGGTCATTGGTTTAATAACCTGAGCAAAATCAGCAATGAACTTTCTAATGAAATTTATCTGTCCAAAGAAAGATTGAAGTTCCTTCTTGTTTGCAGGGAGTGTCAATTTATTCAAAGCTTCAACACGGGCTGGATCAATTGCTAATCCATCTTCAGAAATCACATGACCCAGAAGCTTACCTTCTTTTACAGCAAACACAGACTTCTTTGGATTAATGGAGATTCCGAATTCTCTACATTTCTCAAAAATTAGCCTCAGGTGAGAACAATGGTCTTCCATTTTATGTGAAAAAACTGTCATGTCGTCAAGGTATATTACAATGATCCTATTCAATAAATCCTTGAAAGCAATATCCATTGCTCTTTGGAAGGTAGCTCCAGCATTTGACAGTCCAAAGGGCATTCGCTGGTATGCAAAAGTACCCCACTTCGTGGTGAATGTTGTCTTAAACTGATCTTCATCTTTTACCCAGATCTGGTTATACCCAGAAAATCCATCCAACAAAGAGAAACGCTGTGCCCCAGCCACAACATGCAATATTTGATCTATTCTCGGCAAAGGATAATGATCCTTTAATGAAGCACGGTTCAAATTCTTGAAATCAACGCACAATCTTATATCTCCATTCTTCTTACGGACTGGGACCAGATTGGCGACCCATGTGGAGTGCTTGACCGGATAGATGATCTTAGCTTGCAGCATTTTAACAAGCTCAGCCTTCATCAATGCCTCAATCTTTGGATTTACAGGTCTCTGTTTTTGCCGAAAAGGCCTAACTCCTTCTTCCAGTTCAATTGTATGCTGTATAATCTGCTTGTTGTAGCCTTTCAAGTCTTCATAGCTCCAAGCTATAATATCAAAAAACTCTTTACAGAGCTGCCTGATTTTCTGCAGTTCTTCTGGGGTTGAGTCAGTGCCAACCTTAATCACTTTGTCAGGCTGAAGCTCTAACTCCATGTACTCTTTCTTATCAACCTCGATCCGATGTTTAGTGGATCGATCATGTTTATCAAACAGGCTTTCCAGAGTTATGAGACCCTTCGGAATATGGTTATTCCTTAATTGAATAAGACCTTCGGCTTCCTCATCTTCCAAAGTTCTGCCTTCAACAGCTGCAGCTTCATGTATCAAGAAATTAACAATCTGCTCATCGATTTCAAAGACCTGCCAGAAAGTTTCCTTGTCTGGCACACTGGGTCTGTATACCATTCTCACTGTCTTGGGCTTGTTCACAACTTGATCAGCAGGAGAAAAGTTAGCTCCAAGAGATGCTAATAAGTCAGCATGTTTATTCATCTCTCTGGAAACAGCTTGAATATTAAGCGCAGTGAAAAATTCAAACAAATACCAAACCTGATTTCGATATGCTTTCAGATAATGCTGCTTTGAGATGCATGTATTTGTGACCTAGTTTACAATAAGCTTGGAATCACCAAAAATATTGAGCTGTTCTATTCCTAACTTCTTTGCTTTCTTCAGACCCAAGCACAATGCTTCGTATTCAGCAGCGTTATTTGTGCAACTCCATGTAAGTCGATAAGAATAAGTCCTTTGTACACCAGAGGGGGAAATTGAAACAATACCTGCTTCGGCACCATTCCTACATCTAGCTCCATCGAAATACAGTTGCCATAACTGATCTGTAACCTCAGTCTGATCAACTGGGTTAGACAATTCCTGCTTTGTCTCAGTCTCAGGTTTTTGAATGGCATAGCAACCAATCTCTGTCTCCATCATGGCATTGAAGTTAAGCATTGAAAACTGGTCTTCCAACTGAAGATTGTTTAAAACTTCACTCATTAAAACAACATCTTCAGACTCTTCAGTGAGCATATGGACCGACTGCATGTCTTTTCCAACATCTTCCAACTTCTCAATGTGAAAAGGTGAAGGCTTTTCATTCTATATTCTGAGACGTCTATTCTTAAAAGGAATTTCCAGATGGGAATAATCTAATGCCAGATAACCCCCTAATTTTGCAGTAAATTCCCTGGATAAACACATGCTAAAATAGGGCTCTAAATATACTACAACAATTTCTTGAATAACAGTGATCTGGGGCATCGTATGCAGGACAATGGGTACATCTTTAATGACACCTACTATTTTCACAGGAGTACCATTTAATTGCAGGACTCCAGGACTACTCCGGGTATACTCCATTCCCATAGCTTCACAGACTCCCTTGGGCATGACAGTGGTTGCGGCTCCAAAATCAATCATACAATTGTGTACAACCCAACCTTCTATTTGCAATGACAAGTAAAAAGGAGGAGGTATGTTCTTACCAGTAACAGAGGTGGTTAAATTTTGGGCATAGACGGTCTAGGTAGGCCCTTTTTCACTCTCCTTCATATATTTCAATGACTCTTGTAATAAATCTACTTGACCAGGTAATTGCAAAGCGTCATAAAGGCTTACCTTAGCAGGGGTCTTCTTAAGATCATCAACAATATTATATGAAACTGCAGCAGAGTTTTTCTTCTCAGCCGGTTCCTCAAATCTGGTTCTGTACTGCTGTGTAGCTTCTACTCTTAACCTCTTGGTCAGTGATGGATATTTCAATTTTTCGCTTGCCTACTCCTCTGCTTCTGATCTTACTGGTGCAGCTGCTGCCTTTTCTTGAATTCTGTTAAAAGCTGGATCTTTGGGCAAAGACTTTGGAGCTGGCACAGGAGCTTTCACTGGCATCTTCACTTAAGTCGGTACTCTTAACGACTCTAAGTCAACAGGATCAACATTCATAGGCTTTTTTCCAGTCCTTGTTAGAACTGAAACTTGGTCTTCCACTGCAGTCATCAAACTATAACCTGCTTCTGAGATCATGTTAACATGGTCACTCGAAGAGCGGCCGCCAAGGTCTGCACATAATTTAAGTGAACCATACATGTATCTTCTCCATGAGGATCATTACAAGTGGAACACCAATATACTCCATCTGCATGGGCTGCATCTTCATTTGCTAGAATAGCTAAGCCCTTTTCAGGTGTTTTGCTTGTGGAGGCAGCTTGATCTCTAGTAATTTGAGGAGGTTGAAATCTCCTTGGCTGGAAATATCTCTCAGCCTGCTTCCTCTCAATGAGTGTGATCTTATTTCCCATGGCTCTAATGGCAGAATTTGCAGACTTCACCTCTTGCAATAATGTTGTATATGGATCAGGGTTTGCAGGTGCAGGAGGTGCTGGTAAGGGCAAAGGAGCTGGTGGTGTTGGCAAAGCTAGAAATGCAGTGGAAACGGGAGATGGTTGAATGTTGGGTGCAGGGAGCGGTAAAGGAGTTAAAGCAGGCAACTGAGGAGCTGGAACAGGTGCAACCTGAGGTGCTTTAGAGCTCCATGATGGTGTAGGATACATAGCTGGCATGGGGTGTGGTTGTGAACCATATAAATATTGAGGCAAATCTGGAATAAGAGGCATAGTTACCTTTGGAGGCAGTCTTCCTACAGCAACCAGATCAGCTTCTGCTTTAAATGCTTGTTCAAATATTTTTGGAAATGTTATCACATTAGACTGCCGAACCGCCCAGTCGATATCTGAGTGAAACGCTCTGAGGTAGTACATCGCAGCTAATTCATCAGCAGGCCGAATACCATCAGGAATCCTTTGCCAAGTTCTGGTAAACCAGACATTAAAATCAGGTATCTCTTCTTGTGGATGTCTCTGTATGACAGTAAACTAATTTAACAATGAGAAAGGGTCGACCTGTTCATGAAAATGTTTCACCAGCAAATCACCAAACTGATCCCATGATGTTATGGTGCCAGGAGGCAGAGTTTTGTACCAAAACATCAGTTTACCTCTCAAAGAACATACTAACAATTTGATCATTACATCTTCATCGGTAATGTCATGGATGGCAGCCAGGGAAGCCACATCATTTATGTGCTCATAGGCTGTTTTACCAGTACCATCGTAAGTGGGCAAAGCCTTCAGTGCAGCCTGAGGTACTGGATTCTGAGCCTGCAGATTCAAGGCTCCAGTGCTATTCCATGCCAATAATTTTTTGGGTGGAGGAAATTGTGCCATTGGTGGAACTTGTAGGGGTGCAACACTAGCAACAATACTGGGTATTTGTATAGCAGAAGATGGAAGGGATGAGGAAACTAATCTAGAATGCTCACCACTTCTCGAACTATCGAGCTCAAAAAACTAAACAAGATCACCAAATTTCTTTGACTGTGATCTTGTGATCATGAAGTATTTCTTGGTTCAGCAGGGTCACCAAAAATAACAGAGTCACCAAATGCTCTAATTTACAGTCTGAAGGCGAACATTAAACCTTCGACCCTATGGGATCTTTTAGAGACAAATAAAATCGAGTCCCACCGGGCGTGCCAAAAGTTGGCCTGGGGTTGGCGTTCCCCGGTGGAAAAAACTTGTCCGTCCCACCGGCGTGCTATAAACCTGTTGGTCCAAAATCTGCCACAGGAAAGGATTTTACAAATGCACCCTAGACCTGGCCAACATTGAAAGGCTGGAAGCAAGAAATGGCTTCCAGACCAATCTCCAGAGTGGGCTGGTTCCCTTCACTATTCTAAACTTGGTGTAAGATAAGGGTTGTTGGAAAGAGATTTAAAAAATTGCAGAAAGAAATGGGAAATATGGCCACAGGCCGAAGTGATGGGATCAGAAAAAAAATAGCAGGAAACTACAAACGTAACAACAACAAGTAACATAAGGAATTAGCCTAATCCTCGCACAATCACATGCAACAAATCCCTCCAAACCCACATTCCAAAAATCGTACCCTGACCGCAATATTTAAATCCAGAAACAGAATTTAAATGTAACAGCAATGCAGGAGTATGAATGCTATTAGAAATGCAGAAAAACAGAAAGCAAATTCATCCATGCGACGCTTGAAAAATTAGAAGTCGATCCTTGTATTCCTGCAAATACAATTCCAGTCTCTAGCAGCAAGTTTTTCCAACCTTTGTAAATGAAAATTACATTGGTTTTTATAGAGGTCCGTCCTCTTTGCAGCATTTAATATTTGAAAACAACTTTCTTGTGATCCATAATTATATCTTGGAAATCAGAAACACGATCCCCTTAATCGCGGCCTCGAGGAAGCAAAAATTAAATACAATGAGACAATCGCGGGCACCTTCATTAAATTCATTTTTCGAACATGTACATGACACGTTGAAACAATCCACGAACAGCAGCCTCAAAGAAATAAAACCTTCAATTTTGATGGCCTGGGCGCTTCTTCAACTTTGACTACCTTGGAAATCCACAAAACATTTAATTCGGGTCAGCATTAAATACTCAAAAATCGAGAAAAACCTCTCGGCCGTTCATACTGCACTTGGCGGGAAAACAGTCGCAGGTCGCGAAAACGCGACGGGTCGTGAAATCGTGACATATTTTTATGCCGTACACTTCGCTGCTGAAGACCCACGAAAATGGCACCTGTAGCGATATCGCTACGTCTTCGGCTTCAATGTCTCCATCGCTAGCTTGTTCCGCGAAAACGGAACATGTAGCGATTTCGCTACGTCTTTTTGTCGTTGGCTCTTCCCTGCGCTCTGCCCCGCGAAAATAGAACATGTAGCGATATCGCTACATGTTTCGGTTCTTGGTTCTTCCTGGTCAAAACCCCGCGATTTTGCTACGGGTAGCGATATCGCTACGCATTTCTTTCTCCGTACCATTTGTCATTTTCCGTCGCGATGCGCTGCAACTTTTTCCTTAGACTCTTCTCTGCTCGAACATGCAGCGAATCGCTGCAAGTTTTGGCACTTGCCCCTTCGAAGCCGCCAGTGTCGCGATTCGCTGACATGTCAGCGACGCGCTGCAAGTTTTGCACCTTAGTCTTCGAAGCCGACCGACCCGCGATTCTGGAACACGTCGTGATATCGCGACGGTTTCGCCCAACCTGCCTGCGTTGACTGCGTTGACCGCGATTCTACGACATGTCAGTGAATCGCTGCAGTTTTTAGACTTAGTCATTTTTTGCTCATTTTTTCTCCTTTTTTCGCCAAAGCTGCGTCAAAGCTGATATCAAGGTCAGATTTTCAACAATACACTAATGCATTAATCAATGAGAATCAATGTGGCAAAAATGCCAACAAAACCATAAAGTTATAATGCCAAGGTAAGGCTAACTCTAACACAACCTCCACATGGGATATATTTTTGAAGGATCCAAAGAAAGTGTCATAGTTGGCATTATAAATAATTAGGGTTAAAATATTTTTGCAATCCTTTTATATAATAGAATAAACCTCGTTTATATGATGATTAGATATTTGGAAATATTAAGTATAACATCCTCATGAACCTTGTGTTATAATAATGAATATTTTCTTAAGTATGTCTCTGCATAGCATTAAATTGAAAAAGAATGGAGTTATCATTACCTTGATTTCCAAACTATATCATGAATTCTGAAATTATGAAGGTATAGTTAGTGACTTGGAGAGGTTCCTATACCACATGGAAACTTTATCTCTTAATAAATAAATTAACATTCTAAATATAATGTATTTCTCTTTTATTTGATACACAAATTTTAACATGATAATTTATTCTAGTGATCTAAAGCAGTCTTACTCCCATTGCCATAAAAGGTTAGTAAAACTTTCATGGCAACAATAGGTTTATGGGAATAAAACATCAAATTTATAATGCCAAGGTAAGGCCAACTTTAATAAGCACATCCTCCACATGGGATGTGTCTTTGAAGGCTCTAAACAAAGTTTCATAGCTAGCATTATAAGTAATCAGGGCTAAAATATTATTGCAATCCTTTAATATAAGAGAATAAAGCTTGTTCATCTGATCGTTAGATTTTTTATGGTATTATGTATAACATCCTCATTAACCTTATGTTATAATCATATATATTTTAATAAGGATATATCTAGATACCATTAAATTGAAAAAGAATGGAGTAATCATTCCCCTAGTTTCTAAACCTTCTCATGAATGATTCAACTATCGAGATCTAATTAGTGACTTGAGAAGGCTCCTATACCACATGATAAATTTATCTCTTCATAAATAAATTAGCATTCTAACCATAATATATTTCTTTTTATTTGATGCACAAATTTTAACATGATAATTTATTCTAGTGATCTAAAGTAGTCTTATTCCCATTGCCATCAAAGGTTAGTAAAGCTTTCATAGCAACAATAGGTATGTGGTAATAAACCATCAAATTTAGAGGTCCTTAAAAAGTTCAATCAAGTAGTTGTTATTATATTCTTATTTGTATCTACATTTGATAATTTGTAGGTAGCTTCCTGTATGGGATTTATGGGGAATATAGAATTTGGTAGAGAGGACACACATCCCCGTGTGGATATTGTACAAATTGGACTACCTACTGATTTGGGACCACTTGCAGGTTTTACAAGACCACATGTTGTTGGAAAATAAATGGTTGATTGATAATTTGAACTATAAGTGAGCTGGGGAACACCTAATGGTTAGGGTTCTAGAATGCTCGTAAATTAAATGTAATTTGTTGATTTAGATAGTACTATAATTGTTGATGGACAAGTTGATTTAGAGGTAATGGTTGTGAATAATATATAGGATGACTACCTCTAGTGAATGATAACCCCTATAGTCATTTGTACTCCTAATGGTACTTATAAGATTTGTTTATTTTATGTTAAACTCTAAATTAGTTATAAATTTGATGGGAATTAACTTATGAGGTAATATGATTTGGTGGATTTTGCAAGTTTTTTTAAATGGTAAGGATTGGCATATCTATGAGCTTTAGCTTCTTGAGGAATTTTTAAGTGTCTATTGGCATGACCCACTTGGTGATTGAAAATAAAATTTGTAATAGTTAGCCTATTAACTTAACCTAGGCGGTGATTGATTCCTATTAGTCTATTGACTAGGAACAATTTGAAAGTCTAGATGCTTGTAAGCTCATAGGTTGGATAACTTGAGCTAATAATGTTGCATTAATATTTAATTGGTACATTATAAGAATAAGACCTCAAGATTGTGCATTGCTAACATTTGAGTCTTTTGACATCTAGGGCATACCATATAGAGGATTAGTAATCATATTTGGGATGGTGGGTCTAGATGAGGCCTGAGACTGATCAACACTAGGTAGGTTGAAATTATAAAGTGAAATCCTATTGAGGTATCCTAAATTAGTTGACCAAAATATGACGAGGTGTAGATAAATGGTTTTAACTTTTGTTAGTAGTATTCACCATTAATCTCTCTAGGTAAGTGGTTGAGACAATTTTTCTTGAATCTCTAATCCACATAGTTATAGTAGGTTTTCTTCCCTTGTTCCAATTTTATTCATACTCAATCAAATTTATTTGTTTAATTTTTTTTCCCTTGTCACATGATTTAGATAGTGTATTCATAAGAAATATAACTTACCAATATTTGTATTTCATTAATTTCTACTGTACCTGCAACAAGAAAACTATTGAACAAATGGGTTAGATCAAATTATATTTGGAATAATTAGGGTGAGGTTGACAAATTACTAGCTAAGTTGATAAAATCATTGGAAAGTTAGCAAATCATTAGACAAGTGACTCAGTAAATGACATAGTTCATCAGAAAGAGATGATATAAACAAATCATTGGCTTTCATCAACAAATTGAAGGTTTGGTCAATGAATTGATGGCTTATAGAATTAGAAGATGCTAGATAAGATACTTGGTATAAATCATATATACAATCAATGAATTATAGATTGGTTGATGAATCATAGGAAAATAAACTAGGAATTGTATTTGAAATTTTTAGTTTTATAATTTTCTTGGAAAGCATGCTTATAGAACAACAATTTTTCAAATCAAAAGGGTGTTTCTAAGGTGATTAATATTTTGGATACTTTTTGAGGTTTACTTATCAATAAATTTTCCATTTACACTCAATTCGGATAGATTTATCATAATATTTGGGAAAACCATGTATAAATATGATATATTTATGGTTTTTATCATACTTAAGGTCTTAAACAATTTTTTTTAGATCTAGTGAAATTTGCAATGGATTGGAGTAGTTTTAAAATACAAGTGGACTATTATCTTTATCCCATCACGGTTGTTGATTTATTTATGCATGCACAATGATTATTTATTAATGAGACGGATCAAATATCTTTAACTTAAAAATGAGACTTGACCCATTGGGCATGCCAAATATCTTTTGATCCAAGAAACTATATAATTTGAATAGTTTATAATTCTCTAAATTGGAGGAATAAGGGAGGTTTAGGTACTCTCAACCTTTGGATTCAGGTTTTCTCTCTACTAATCTATGTTAATATAAACTAAAGTAAGTACAATAAGAACAATGAAGATAGGGGTACAAGAAAACAAAAGTAAAGTGTATAAAAGTAAATACAATCAAGATAGTAGCAAGGCTAGTGCATGTGATCAATGAAATCACTTTGAGATGATTAATTAGCAACAATGTGATTGAGAATTGATGTAACAAAGATCCATGGAAAATAGTACTAATAAGATATGAGAAGTCAATGCCACAAACATTGTTTACTCATGCATCAATAGGTCAAAGGACAAAAGTACCATGCAGAATTTTCCATTAATATTTAAAATATGAATATTATAATGCTTAATCATAGACCGTAGCTCTGATATTTCTCAAAATGGCCAAAATATGTTATAAATGAGCCCATGGCTACTATTTATAAGGGATATTTTACCCTATTTTTCCCTTAAGTAACTAATACTAACTTTGACATTTATAACAAAAGGAAAAAATATTATTTTGAAGTCTTTATACTTTGTAGCTCTCCATTGATTCGCTTATTGATTGGTGAATCAATGATTAGTTGATAGATCATCAGTTGGGTCAACAAATGGGGGCTATTTATACTTAGCCTAGTTTCCCAATTTCCTATCTTTTCCTCTACCTAACAATTTCAAAATTGGTAATGACTTGGGTTTTCAAGACCTTCAAAATTTTGAATCTTACCCTTCTCATGAAAATTTTCCATCTCCCTTGCTTGAAACCTTTTGTTCAATTTTTAATTTAGAAATATTTGCATTAAGATAGTACCTTGTACTACACATGTCTATAAATATAAATTATAATATTTAAATGATTATACATGATAGTTGAAATTAAAGACTAACTCAAACTGTGCGTTCAATTTGTCAACGAAGATTTTATTTCTACAAAATGGGGTATCTTATGCTTATTTATGAATTAAATGCTTTAAGATCAACTCTTGTTCAATAAACAAGTTCTTTGGAAGAAATAACGAGTTTACACATTGATAATTTCATAATTAAAAGTCTCATTCCACTTTATTTCTTTGGCTTAAAGAGAATAATGTGGACATGTCTTGGTCAAAAATAATTTTAGTTCTTCCTAATTTTTAATGAAAAGATTCTCATCCCTTAAAAATTCATAAATCTATATTTTTATTTGTTGATGTACCAAATTATGTTAATTATTTTGTATTTAGATTAAGCAACAATTTCATAATAAAAGTCTATTTTAGAATATATTAACATATTTTGTGGTATCTAAGTGACATATTAGTCATCTTTGACATGTGATAAATTCTTATCCATAATGCCAAAAATAAAAAAGATTATATTTATGTTATTTTTATAATATTATTTAATTTATAAAAAATATATAACTCATATAGTATTTATTTTTAAATATATTTATAATAATAAATTTTGAATTGTTCTTTGAAATATTAATATGTATTATCTTCAATGAAAAAGAATAGTCTTTAGGTCTCTAAAAATATAAAGACCCAATGTGTAATAAAAAGTACTTGGCCCAATAGGTAAATATATTACTTCAAAAATAAATAGGTTCTCTTGATGCAATGAAATTGTTTAGGAAAATAACTCTATCCAAAGGATTGTCAACATGGAACTTCATATCAGAGACTTTGCAATTGATAAAGAAACATATTAGATGATTAGTCAATGAGGGGAGTTATGTAAAATTTTGGTCTAATACTTGGTTGAAGCCTTATCCTTTTATCTCTAACTCAAAATGGAAACCATTGGCTCAAGCATGCCTAACATGTAAAGGTCCAAAGGTTAAAGATTATATTATTATGAGAAAAAACTCCAGATCATGGATTTATTTTAGTAACATGGTTGAAGGAGAGGAACTCAAAAAAATTGCACATGAACTTCAAAAAATGCTTCAAGAGTTTTATTTACCAATTTTTACACGAAAGGATGAGTTGGTTTGGAATTTATCAAATGATGGTGGATACTCGATCAAGTTGGAATATGAGGATTTAGAACAACAAATTTCCTTCTCCCAAATATTTTTTTTGGAAGAACGTTTGGTCATTAGAGGCTCTCCCTAAGGCCTCAACATTTCTTTGATTAACAGTTCAAAGTAAGCTTCTTATAGGAGAGAGTCTACCAAAAAATAGGATATTATGGACCCTTTAGATGTGCCTTATGTGAGAAGGATTTAGAAACATCAAACCATTTACTTCTTCATTGTCCATTTGCTCACACCATTTGGTGGTATTTATAAAAAATATAATATTATATTGGGTAGCTCCATCGACATTGAAAGAGTTGATAAAATGTTGGATAAGTTATATCAAAGCTAAAGCATTATGTATTCTTTGGAGGACTCACCCTACCATTATTTTTTGGAATTTATGGCTTGAACAGAATAACATAATTTTTAAATATAAATCTCAAAATTATACCCAAGTTTGAAACTATATTATTGCCTCTCTTACTGAATGTCTACAAATATGGTGCTCATTATGGGAATTCTCAACTGTAGAAAAAGAGGTGCTAATAACTTGGCTACATAATTTGAACATACATGGAAGAATCAACTACGACAAAAAAATAAAAGCAAAGGATCTAATCTGATCTATCAAAATTGGATTTATCAAAATTAATTTTGATGGTGCTTCTAAAGAAATTCCAATCCAAAAATTGTGTTTATAAAAATTTATTTTTATGGTGCTTCTATAGAAAATCCAAGAAAATTTGGTGGAATGGTTTTTTTAGAAACAGTGAAGGAAAACTTCTCCTCACTTATTCAGAATCATATGGAACTTCAACTAACAACTATGCAAAGGCTAGGGCATTTATTACAGGGATTAAAATTGCATAGAAAAAGGATGAAAATATATTTCAATTAAGGGGAACTCACAAATTATCATCAATGGTATTAAAAAAAATGGATATGAAGACTAGATAAAAAATAATATTATTGTTGATGTTTTTTTATGTTGGTAAAAATTTATTGAATCAATAAAACCATACAAGAAACAGAGAATCCCAAAACAATAACCCTTACAAGGGCTAGAAGAAAGAGACCCCCAAAACCACCGAGCACCCGACCAAAAGACACCCAACAAACAACAGCCTCAACCAGGCATATCCATAACAAGCAAATTAGCAAGATGACGAGAACAATCCAATGGGAGTTGATCCCATTCCCTAACATTCTAGTCTTCCTGAAACTCAGAAGCCCATTTTTCCAAGCAATCAGCCACACTATTCCATTCCCTAGGAATATGAACAAAGGAAATAAACTCCAGATGCCGATAAATTTGAATGATCTGTCGAGCCACTAACGCCAGCTACCAATGAACATTAGAAATATTATGAGTCTTCAACAAATTAATAATAATCTAAGAGTCCAACTCACAGATTATCTTCCGCCATCCTAGAGCATAACCTTTTTCCAAAGCAAAATGAATAGCAAGGGCCTCCATATAATTATTAGTTTGCTTCCCCTTATAACAGGAGAAAATGAAAAGAGTTGCACCACTACTATCTCTCCCAACACCACCAATACCTGCATACCCAGGATTCCCTCTGGAAGAGCCATCAATATTAATATTAAACACCCCCCAAGGTGGAGGATGCCATCTGCCATCTCTCTGCACTTTTTTATTGAGGCCTCTCCTCCCGATCGATAAAGAAGGATGAGGGCCATTCTCCACTAAACCTAGGTCCTGCATCATCAAAATATCAAACTACTCCAAAGGAAGATTGATCTGACATTTAGAAGAAATAATTTCTTGGATCATACCAATAATCCTCTACCAAATCTGATAAACAGTTAACTTTCTACCTTGAAAAATTCTTTGATTTCTTTCAAGCCAAATCTGCCATATAATACATGAGGGCCCAATACTCCATGCAACTTGAAGAAAAAAGCCTTAGCAGGAGGTCTTCCTAAACTCCTCCAGAACTCAACAAGAGAAGAGGCATGAGAACAAGACTGTTTCCACACCCTCCACCAAAGATGCCAAATTTCTTGCGCAAACGAACACTGTAAGAGCAAATGCCCTAAAGATTCATCACTATTATCACAAAGGAAACAAAATGAAGGGCCCTAAAAACCTCTCTTTTGGATATTATCCTAGGTAAGACATTTGTTCCTAGTAGCCAACCACAAATGGAAATTGCATTTGGGCTAGGAAAACTTATTCCAAACCTGTTTCCACCAAGGAACCTCCTCATCCCCAAAATGTTACCTATCTAAAACACGGTAACCAGAAGCCACCGAGAAAACCCCTCTAGGATCTGAAATCCAAGCCAAAACATCATCATCCTATAAAGAAGAGCACTCCCTAGTAGCCAAAATATGAGCCAACTCTTCTCTATCCTGAACAGAACCACCTACCGACCAATCTCTAGGATCTTTCCACTGAACTACCTCCACTTGCCCAACTCTTTTGGTAACTTTATAATCCATCACCCTGTACCAACCAAAAGCCAAGAAATAATTACATAGCTCCTGAAGATGAGGAAACATAGATAAAATTGTAGGGAAACCATCCCAAGAATCATGCCAGAAAAGAGCCTTCGAGCCTTTGAGACAAATCCAGAATAATCCTTGCTTAACAAGAGTCACCCCCTTCTTAAGGGTGTTCCAGATCAAAGAGCCTTTACCAAAAAAACTATATCTAGGTATCTCAGAGCCCTCAACCCCATTAAGATACTTAAAGGAAATAATTTTAGCCCAAGCATGGTCTTGAGAAATGCACCATCTCCAATAAATCTTGGCCACCAATGCCTGACAGAAAAGAGAAGTCAAACAAAGACCCAAACCACCTTCTTGTTTTGGTCTACAAATAGTCTCCCACTTAACTAGACTCCATTTTGAAGACTCCAAATTTCTAGCCCATAAAAATCTTCTTGACAGAGATTCAAGCTCATGAATAAAACTAGCAGGAGTGACCTGAATCATGCACCGATAAATACATAAATCTTGAACCACCAACTTAAGAAGCAACACTCTACTAGTAAAAGAAAGCCACTTAATAGTCCAATGAGAGACTTTAGCCCAAAATTTATCCAAAATATTATTCTAGATACCTCAAGGCAGAGGGCCCATAGAAAGAGGAATTCCCAAATAAGTTAAAGGAAGAGCTCCAATATGAAACCAAAGAATATGAGAAATTTTGGCTTGTATAAGAGGATTAGTATTGAAAAATAAGATGGAGGATTTCCCCTTGTTTATCTTCTGCCTCAAAGTAGCCAAATAAATATCCAGAGATCTTCTAAAATTAGTTGCTTCCCTAATAGAGGCAAGACCCATCAGAGCAGTATCATCCACAAATTGAAGATGAGAATATGCAGGTAAACTATTACCCCACCTCCAACCATGAATCAACCCCTAAGACATGCGATTTGAGAAGTCTACCCAAACCCTCAGCCATAATAATAAACAAATAAGGAGATAAAGGATCCCCCTAACGGAGACCTCTCGAAGCCTAAAACAAAGTAGAAGGCTCACCATTGATAAGGACATAATAGGATGGAGACGTAATACAACTCATCACCCAACTAACCCAGTTGGAGTCGAAACCAAAAGCAAGGAGAATTTTACTTAAGAAAGACCATTTAACCCTATCATAAGCCTTAGCCATATCCAATTTTATAAACATAGATTTTTATTTAGAAATTCCCATAGAATGAATGGCCTCAATAGCAATAGCCACACCATCAAGGATTTGTCTACCCACCACATAACCTCCCTGTTCATCAAAAATAACCTTATTGAGCCAAGGCTTAAGTCTCTCAGCAATCAACTTGGAGATAATTTTGTACACCACATTACATAGTGCAATAGGTTTGAAAATATCCAGAGAATTGGCTCCTTCCCGCTTAGGAATAAGCACCAAGAAGGTAGAATTCATAGCTCTCAACATCTGTTTAGTTTTGAAAGACTCCTGCACAACCGACAGAAGATCCAGTTTGAAAATCTCCCATAATTCTTGGAAAAATTCCATAGGAAAGCCATCAGGCCCCGGGGCTTTCCCTTTCCTCATCTGGAAAACAATACCCTCCAACTCTTTGATTGAAACAGGTCTCATGAGCAACTCATTCATCTCAGTAGTGACAACTAAAGGAATACAATCCAAAATACTATTTTCTTTAGCAACCACCAAGGGAGAATCCTCAGAATACAAAGAGGAAAAAAACCTTACAACCTCCCTTGAAATATCCTGAGCAACAATCAACTGGACCCCAAGAGAAGAAATAAGAGAAGAAATCACATTACCATACCTTCTAGCTTTAACCGAATTGAAAAAGAAAGCAGTATTTTTGTCTCCTTCCTACAACCAATCAATCCGAGCCTTCTATTTCCAATAAATTTCCTCCCTCAATTCCCACTCAGCTAACTCCTTAAGAGCATCATATTCCTCTTTAAGAGTCCTTTTTGTGAGGCCATAATCCCTAATCTGTCTTGTAATAGCATCTAACTTCTCTTGAGCAGCCAACTTAGCCCCAAAAAGATTACCAAAACTCTACCTATTCCACTTCTTAAGCTGATATTTCACATACTAGAGACTCTTAACAAAAGAGAACATAGCAGTTCCATGAGCAGGCCTACCATGTAACCACCAAACTCTCATTAAATCATGTAGAGAAGGCTCTCGAAGCCACATTAACTGAAATTTAAAGCAGGGTTTCCTATAAAATCCTTGGCGAATGGCATTTAGCTTTATAGGCCAATGATCAAAACCTCTCCAATCCAAAATTTTTGAGCTGATTTGCCAATTATTACTGATCCAGAAAGGAGAAACCAAAAAATGATCCAATCTCTCAAAAATAGCCTTAGTACCACATCTCCTGTTACTCCAAGTAAACATACCATTACCAGGTTTAATATCCACAAGGTTTAAGAAAAGGATATTATCATTAAGGGCCAAAGATGCCTGTCCAAGAGAACCCACACCACCTCTTTTCTCCTCCAAATTGGTGATAGCATTAAAGTCTCCAACAACAATCCAAGGATAGTGAGGAGCCATTAACCGCACCACCCGAATATGATTCCAAAGATAAATTTTCCTAGCAAGATCAGAGGGAGCATAAACATTAGTTAATAAGACCACTTCACCAGACTCCTTACAAGAAGCAACCATAGAGAGAGAGAAAATTTATCAGAAACCCACCATATAGGAGAGAGCTTATGAGGATTCCAAAAGCTAACAATACCTCCAGCACTGCCCTGGGCACCAATACACTAACATTGACCACGAGCCCACAATTTGGAAGCAATACTAAACAAACAATCAATTGATAATTTTGACTCCTACAAAAAAACAATATCAGGCTTATGCAACTTAATCAACTCATGAATAGCTTTTTTTCGAGGGATGCTATTCAATCCCCTCACATTCCAAGATAAAACAATCATTTATGAGGGGTGGAAAAGTGAGAATCAAGGGGCCTAACCAACCCTGACTCAACCAAGGACTCCCCCTCAAGTTTAATTTTCTCCACATCTTTCTTCCTGCCCACCTTAGAAGACTTTTTAGGTACCCCATTTTTAAAATTCTTTTGATGCAATCCTAGCATAGAACTCACCTTAGAACCTTTTCCATGACTGAAACCCACCAAATCAGCCAGCAACGGATCATCTACCACCACACCATCCTCCTGAACAACCATATTTTCCTTAGAAGGAATAGAAATATGGTTCCCCTCAATAGTCTGTGCTGCACAATTCACCAAAATTGGAATAATTGCATTACCCAAAGACTGATCAGTGTCCATCTGAGTAACATATAGATCCCTTTGTATATTAACCCCAACAAGATGGTCCAAGTCATCCAAAGCATCAAATCTATTATGTAACCCATCAACTTGCCTCTCATTAATGGATCTCTTCAAACCCCTGCCTTTATTGTGGGACTTAACATGAATGAAACCCTCCTTATCAGTCCCACTATCTTGCATTGGAGCTTTCCCCTCAACAAACCCATTATCCTGCTTAGGAGCTTTCCCTTTATCTATCCCACTATCCTGCTTAGGAGGCTGAGGCTTAGATGGCAAATTCCCAGGTAATTTTGGGTATTTTCTCTGAAGGTGTCCATATGCATGACACAAATGACATCAAAACGAAAGGGTTTCATAGTCCAACTGTTGAATCCAAGAAGAAGATCCAACACAAATTTCCATAGAATATGGCAAAGGCTTATTTAAATCTATCTCAACACAAACACGGGCATAAGAAACTACCTTTTTATCTATCGTTTGTTGAGAAGGACCCATCGACTTCCCCAACAACAACGCAATCATGTGAAGAATATCGTTCCGCCAGAACTCTAGAGGTAACCAAGGGAGTCGAACCCAAACCGACACCCGCGATGGAATTTCCTCCACAGGGTTAAAGCCCACATGCCAAGGCTTAATGAACAAGCCAACCTGGTTATAAAAATAAGGCCCTCCTTCAAAAAATTTATGTCGATCCTCCATGCAAGAGAAAACAACCATGAAAAAATTATTTTCCCCCAACATGATCTCCATATCTCCAATCGGGTTCCATACTTTTTGAGCCCAAGATTCCAATGAAATGAGAGGGACCCGAATTCCTAAAAAATTGTAAATTAAGGTATGATTAGCCAGGTATTCAACATCCTCTGCAATTGAATCTGGTTGAATCACTAGGACAGGCCTATCCAGAGCCCGTTCAAGACAACCATTCACTTTTGTAGCTCTAAAAACCCTAGCCGAAACAGAGCCAGCTAGGCTTCATGATTTTTCTCCAAATGCATGCCTTGAAGAAGATGGTCCAAAGCCCATGAGGGCCTCTTGGAAGGACAATATTTGCTTATCATTTAAATCCCCGACCATCGTATCTCCGTCTATCTCATTCTCTGCAATATTCGTCATGTATTCTCTGCAATCTCTGTCTCCAGATTAACCTATATTCTGAAACTTTCCTCTTCACAACAAGCGACTTCTAAAATATTATAATTATTGTTGATGTTCATCATCTATTACTAGAGACAATCTCCTGGGAGTGTGAGAATATTTATAGAGAGCAAATCATGTAAATAAATTAACGAATTATGGTGTTGATCTTAATTTTGGTGAAATTCAACTTTTAGAAGGTAACTGGCCACATGAGATTTTATGTCTTAATCAAAATGATGTCAAGGATTTGATTGTGGAAACATAGCACTTCGAGAAAGTTGAAAAATATATTTAAAAGAAAAAAAACGATAAAATTGTGATAAAAAAGTATGTTGCAACAAATGTAATATTTTGGTAGTTAGCTGCAAGCTTACTACAATGATAAGGACTTTGGCTTCTCTTAAGAGGTTCAAGGTTCAAACCCCATTTCTATATGAGGAGACCGAGACCCCTCATGAAAACCTATGTAAACTCATTGAAAAAAATTACATTTTGGTATTTTTATGGGAGTGGTCCCCAATAGAAGCCACATATAACCTATCAAAAATAAAAAACAAATGCTTGGCCCAATTGAGTTATCCCAGCTTTTCTTTAAACTAAAATTCATATTAACTTTTTACAAATTTATTTTTTTTCCAATTGTTTAGATGGATGGTTTTTAGCTAAAACAAATAGTTTTGAGGTCTCTAGAAATATAAAGATCCATTATGTAAGAATAACATAATGACATGTGCTTGGACCAAATGAATTATCCATTTTTTTAAACTAAAATTCATAATAATGTCCCAAAGGGGACAATGCAACGGTTTGAGCTTTGACTCTTCTTCAGGGGTCCAAGGTTCAAACCGTGGCGTGGGTGAGCGTGTGAAGGGGTGGGTGTGTGTTCATAAAAAAAAAATCATAATAACTTATAACTGAAAAAGAGGTCATGGTTGGGAGGAGACTGCTCAGCCCTATGGGTCGGTCATAGGAGGTTTCTCACAATAACCAGATCAAAAAAAAAATTATAACTAAAAATTAAAATTATTATTTAATTATTAATTTACCATAGATTTTAAATCAAGTGGTAAAAATAAAGTAGTTTTTAATGTCTGTAAGGTTATAGGTTATATGGGACTACTTTTGAAGGATGTTATGTTTCCTGAATTTATAGTTATTAAACCATACTCTATTACCAAAGCATGGTGTATAACCACACATTCTCAAGATTAAAACCTTGAACCTTTATTTAGAGTTTTAAAGTCTCATTGCTAACTCATTCAAGTTATCCTATGGTTCATACTACAAACCATGGTTCCAATCCTATTTAACCTTTAATATTCTAAGTCTTTAAGGTTGAGATTAAGTGACTAACATAAGTTGTTTTTCAAAATAATCTTAAATTCAAATATTTAACATATATTTAAAAAAAAATTAATAATAAATAGTAAATATTTAACCTTCAAATAAGTTTTTTTTGGGTTGTGTAAGGAACCTCTATAAACCATAACCAAGTGGATGAAGATGAAATCAAAGGACCCCAACCGTCTAGGGAATCAAAACAAACCATCTCACTGACAAGCACTCAACCACTATCAACCAACTTATCTCTTTCGAGTAAAATTTTAAGGTGAAACATAAATTTTTTAAAGGATCTCAGTTTTTTACCAAGGTTTGAACTTGATCTCTAAAAAACCCAAAAATATACTACTACGATATTCCATATGAAAGTAACTTTCAAATAATTTATTATGATCCATTAAAAAATAAAATTTATATAATACAAAACATTTTTTTATGTACTAAAAACCAATCTGAAGAGAAAGGCACTCACACCCTTAACCTCTTCTTTACGGCCCACACTCACCACTTCCTCTTCTTTACGACCTCCACTCACCACTTCCCTAAGACCTTATTAGGCCTTATTAAAGGTTATTAATTTATCTTTTCTTGTTCTTGAAGTTTTCTTCTACCTCTCACTTAAAAATGCATTGGACACCTTGTAAGATGCGTTTTTAAGAAAACTAATTTGCGACAAGTCAGATAGTTGAATATCATTAACAAATTTTTGTAATTTATTGATGTCTTGTATTTTGATTTTTCTATATTAATATAAACAATATTAATATTAATATTAATATAAACAATATATATATATATATATATATATATATATATATATATATATATATATATATATATATATATATATATATATATATATGAATGAATGAATGAGATGAGATGCTTAAATGTAAAAGAAATTCAAATCATGAGACATTGTTAAATGTAAAAGAATTCAAACCTTTAACTCTTTTTTTTTGTACAATTTTGTGTAGTTTGAGGTTTGGTTTTCGAACATCACTCATTCCAACATAATAATGTATATTATATTTAAAAAACCAAGCCTTACCCTCTTTACAACAAATACTCTTAATTACCATGCAATCATTTACTCATCACTTCTTAGAGCATTAAAAATCATTTTCATTTATTTTATTTTGTTTGTTTTTATTGAGTAAATACTTCTTATACATATACATATCCATATCCATATCTGCCGTGAGGATTGAGCCCGGGTCAGAATCACATCACCGATAATACAAAATATAAAATAAAATATACCAAAAATAAATAATTATATCTTTTAATTTTTATTAAAAAAAACTCATAATTAGTTCTCATCATTGTCCTTCTAACTACAACGAAGGAATGACAAATCAGAAGTCAAGAGGTGATAAAAAGTTCTATTATTCCATTCTTGTCAAATCTATTTGTAGTACATCATCCGAACCACGTGTAGAAAATGACTAAATAATTTTTATATGATAAAGTTGTTAGAAGGTTTATGATTTGAATAATCTTAACGGCATTGAGCAATAATATTATTAGCTGGGTGACATTTAACAAACTATAGGATTTTTTTATTTTTTTATTTTTTTTATTTATTTTTTATTTTTTATTTTTTTTAAGCTAAGTAGCAACCACTTCCATTCACAACAAAACTTTTCATTTTTAAATATTAAAAAATTATATAAAATATTAAAATTACACACGTTAAATTTAAAAAAAATCTTTTGCTTTAAAATTTAAAACAATATTATCCTGGGTATAAGTCTTTTGCAGTAAATACACGTTAAATGTTAAATTTAAAAAAAATCTTTTGCTTTAAAATATAAAACAATATTATCCTGGGTATAAGTCTTTTGCAGTAAATACACGTTAAATGGTCACATGATAGAAATTTTAAGAAAAACACTGTTATTCATCCCTTATACATTTTTATATATTTTAATACCTGTTAAGCCAAAAACTTAATTATATATTTTTTATTTAAAAAAAATAAACTAATTAAAAACAATTCTTAAAAAAATTTATATCTTTCTAGATAGTGCATCAAAAGCCTTGAAGGTTTAGTCATAGTGACATATAGGTTTATACCCTTTGGTGACATATGACATATGGAAGAATGGCAGATAGATCACTTGGCTCTTTCATTACTTCTCTATCCATTCATAGAGATAGGTCATTGCTGACCTTGCATAATGGACTGTTGGCTCTCTCATTACCTCTCTATCCATTCATAGAGACCTTGCAACAACCAAAATTTATAGAGACACATCCTAATCCTAAAAAATGGACCGTTGGCTCTCTCATTACCTCTCTATCCATTTATAGAGATAGGTTAATGTTGACTTTGCAACAACCACACTCAACTTGTATAAAGTTTGGATGGCATTATGAAAGGAAGCAATGGTTATTATCTTTATTAATAAAAATGGTTATTATCTTTATTAATAAATGATTTTTATTAAAAAAATTAGGTAGTATAGACATAAAGTTATTTTTAAGAGTTATAATGGAAAAGTAAGGATGTTTTAGTTAAAGTATGAGAAAGGTTAAATTTATGATAAACATATTTGCGTAGTAGATGCCACATTATAAATAATCATCAAAGATGAGATAATGGAGCATAACATAATGGTTGTTAAAAGAAAATAAGTTAGTATGTATATTCTGTGGCTACTAGCCAACTTTTTGGAAGATTTAAAATTGAATTAATAGAAGTGGAGATTGAATTCAAATTACTCCATGATTTTGCTTTTCAAAAACATTTCCTCATCATGTTCCCCAATTCGAAAATTAAGGATAAAATATTCAATAATGGTCCATGCTTAAGGAAAGAGAGACCATTGAATGAGATTTTTTTATGGAGATAGAAACTATTAAAAGGCTTATGTGGGATAGGATTTTTGGACTTTGATATTGGCTTCTCAATAAGGAGATTTTGAAGAATATTGACAATACTCTAGGGGAGTTCTATTGTGAATATTATGTGCTCACTTTATGGTTCCTCGGGTTATGGGAAGTTGGAAAGTAGTTGTAACTTATAACCTTGTACTTTTTTAATTTTATATGTATATATACTTATCATATCAATACAAATGTTGATCACAATGCATAAATCTATTTTACATAATATTTGGTATCAAAGCAAACTGATCTCAGAAAGAAGCTTCCATTTGTGAAGGTGATATAGTTGCCAAGGAGCAAGAGACACCTCTCACAGTTTGTGAAAGCATGCTACTACTGGAGAAACCAGTAAGAAGCAGACACAAGCTTGAGAGAGGAGAAGGCCTTGTATTTTGCAGAAGAAACAAATCTTCTTTTTATTCCTATTGTGTTTGCAAGTGTTGTAGACATTTATTTTATCTCAAAGGAGTTGCAAAGTCATCTGAGAAACATTTAGTTCGTGTTGAAAGAGTTGTCACAAAATTGATTATTGACATTTAAAAAAATGTGTTGCCATATAGTACAAGAAATATGTTATCTACAGAAAATTATGAGTTATCTAAAGCATTGCATTAGAGTTTGAATGCATTGCACTAGAGTTTAAATGTGTTGGTAATAATATTTCATCTGAAGTTGTTACCTAGAAGAGCCATTTGATCGTGTCGTCTAAAAAATATTATTGTCTCAAGTTCCCATCTAGAAGAGTCATATGGAGTATCTAGAAAAGAGGTTCTATGGAGCTACCATCTAGAGCTACTACCATTTAAGTTGTTGTCTAGAGCTATTACCATCTAGAGTTGTCATATGAAGCTATCATTAAAAAAATTATTGTCTATAGTGAAGTTGGACTCTATCGTCTATTGACCAAATTGTCTAGCAACAAGGTTATCTAAGATACATGAGGTCACAAAGGTAATCTATTGTGTATTTGTTGTCTAATAATAAGTAGTCTGAAAGTTAACTTCTAGTGAAGTATTGTATGTTGAAGGCTTGTGTCAAGAATTAAAATATAAATAAATAAACATTTGTTACCTGTAGTTTACTAGGAGGAAAGTGCAGATCTACTGCAAGCAAAAAATAAAAAGTCCAAAAAAAAGAAAGCATACACCAATATATTTAAATAATAAATAAATAAATCCCACATGCTCCATGGGAAGGCTATTTGAAGCCTTTAAAATAAATGTTTATTTTTATTGTTATTGAATGTCGGTGACAACGATAGTGATTTGGAATTTTGAATACCCTAAATTTTTTACAAAATATTCTAAGAATATTCCTTTAAGATTCAAATTGGAGGGAAAAGAACTCAAACCCCTACAACTAATTTTTTTACCTAGCAAGACCCTATTGTTTTATTATAGTTAGAGGTATCGAATATTGAACGGATATAGGCACATATATGCTCGTTAGAAATATTTTTTTGAAATCATTCCAATGGAGGTATTTGTTTACCATTTTATGAAAAATTAACATTGTTGTTAATGACCCAAAGATGTTATCTTATTCATAGTTACTGAAAGGTGACAACTATTTTGCTTGAAAGAAAAAAATGAAGATTCACCTCGAGTTCGAAGACCTATGGGGAGTGGTATGTGAAACTATACAAAGAGATGCCACTAACCTAGATCAAGAAAGAAAGTTTGATAAAGTTGATTTGAAAGCCAAATTGATCATCATGTTTGGTGTATTTGATGAGATTCAACCATACATTCATGATGCTATGGGATAAACTCAGTACAATGTTTGAGTCCAAGAATTGAAACCAAATACTACACCTACAGAGCCAATTGCTTTACTTGAAGATGAAGACAATGCCGAGCTAGAAGGATTTCTACAATAAATTATTGAGTTGTAAGCCTTGCTACAAGAATTAGGTAAAATTATTAGTGATAGTGTACTTGTTCCAATAATGCTACATGCATTACCACTAGCATTCAACATTTTGATAATAACTTTGAACGTGACAAATCAGAATCCCACTTTGAGACTTTTGAATTTGCTTTAATAGGAGGAAGCAATTAATGTCCCACTTTTGAGACTTATGGATTTGCTTCAATAAGAGGAAGCAATTCGAGAGAAAAAGGCTAAATATGAATGTGCTTTCCTCATGCATTAAAAAGAAAAGAAGTATATGTAGTCAAAGAAATATGGTAATGATAATGAGAAAGGTATCACCTAAAAAACAAAAAATGATGGGAGTGACGTTGGACGATGGCGATGGCGATGGCGACGGTGGAGGGTCGATGGCGATGCTGGAGGGAGCTGGTGTTGCAGGAAAGTCCTCGGGTCCTGCAGGTGTTGTTGGGCCTATTACAGGCCCACTCAGTGAGAATCTTAGTGAAGACCTAAACGACGTGGCGAAACCGACGGATAGCGACAAGAGCCGATCTAAAAACGTTAGGGTTTCACCCTCCTCCCCTTCCAAAGCACCTCCTTGGTCTTTATCCTTTGCGGACAAAGTTAGGTCTTCGTCAGGAGCGTTTTCTTTCCAAACTCCTTTGCCCTTCTCTGTAACGGGCACTGAAGTCTCTTTCCCGAGTGAGGTTATGGAGCCATTGATATTCCAAGAGTCTCTCTCTCTTATCAAGAAATTTGTCGATGCCCGACCTGATATGGAAACTATCCGCGAGTGGGCTTTATCCAAATGGCGGCTTTCGGGCAGCTTGGAGTTAGTGGCATTTCCTAGGGGGTTTTCATGATAAGGCTAAATAATGCCCTTGACACCCATCACATCCTTACCGAAGGGCCATGGTTTTTCGGCCATCATAGCCTGTTTCTACGAAGATGGGGGGAAGAATTTGACCCTGAGACTCAGTCTATCAACATCGCTCTGATTTGGATCAAACTTCATGGGCTTCCCCCATAGTTCTTCTACAACGATGCACTCAAAGGCATCACTCAACCGATTGGAGATTTGGTCGCCATTGACCCTGCTACCCGAGACAGAACCAGAATGATCTATGCTTGTGTTTGTGTCATGGTAAATCTGGATTCAGCTCTGCCTACCTGCATCGACATCAACTACAAGAGCTACAGAAGACGTCAAGGAGTTGAGTATGAAAACAAGCCCGCATTTTGTTTGGAGTGCAATACTCAGGGCCATTTGGCTTCTCAATGCCCTTCCCAGAAAAAAGAAATCTCCAGTGATTTGGGTCGAAATATGGATACTCAGATCTAGACCACCTAGAAAAATGCGTCTGGCCGAGGTCATGGCCGAGCTGTAGGCCCTCCTAAAACTTCTGCTTCAAATCATGCCAAACCCAAAAATGTAAGTGCTCTGCCTTCTCGATCTAATCATTTTTCTCCCTTAAATAATATTCATATTGGAGAGGACATCTCAGATGACCTACCCATAGATCTAACCATCTTGTCCACACCCACTTTGATTCAGTCTCCCTTGTCCAAAGGAAAGTCTGCAATGACCTTTCCAAACTCACCCATCGATTCTGGTCCCTCACACCTTCCTCTTCCCTTCCCACCCCTCCCCCCGACTCAGAGCCGTCCCATTTCCCTTTCCCCTGAGTCTGTTGCCCTGTGCTAGTCTCCCCACTCTTCATCCCCCATTGGCCTACCCCTGGGACTGACTCCATCGACATCCTCCAAACCTCCAGCCCGCTGAAATCTCCCATTCTCGCACCTAAAGCAAACGTCAACAAAGAAAAGAGATGGGGACGACCAACAAATACAAAAAAGCTTGCCAAAGCAGCTGAGATCGAAATGGATGATGGCTCAATACCTACCACCTTGGGCCCCATTTCTCAACACCCCATCACAACCCACCAAGATGAGGATGAAGTTAGACCCAAACTTACTCCGTCTCAAGGGAGAGGCAGAGGCCGCAAAGCAAACTCCAAATCGTCTCGATGAAGTTCGTCTCCTGGAATGTCAGAGGCCTCAACGGAACTGCAAAACAGAGAACTGTTAAATCGGTAAGAAAAAATCTAAAACCAAATATCATGTTCCTTCAAGAATCCAAACTAGAAGAGAATAGCAACACTCAAGTTTGCAAGTTAATCAAGGAAAAAAACAATTTTGCCTTTTGTCCCTCCACAGGGGCATTCGGGGGTCTCCTATGTTTATGGGATCCGAAAACCATTGAAGGGAGGGTTCTGTCGGTCTCATACAGAACCATCAACATTCTGTTTACCAATAAATTCACTAACCTCCAATGGATCGCCACCAATGTTTATGGACCTAACAGTCTTGTCAACAGAAGACTGCTGTGGGATAACATTTCCACAATGTGCAACAACTTTGTTGATTTTCTACGGATGATTTGTGGTAATTTCAATGCCCCCCTTCACCTGTTTGATAAGCAAGGAGGCAATCCGATCACCAGCAGCTGCATAGAAGACTTTAGCGATTTTGTCAACCACAACGAGCTAATGGACATGCCGCTCCAAGGGTCCAACTACACATGGAGCAACAGACGAGCGGGTATCCATCACATCCAAATATGGCTTGACAGATTTCTCCTATCCAAAGAACTCATTCCTATTTTTTGCAATGCCAGGCTTCATAGCCACCCAAAAATTGGCTCCGATCATAATCCCTTAATTATGGATTGTTCCTGTCCCCAGCAAATCTTCAAAACCCCTTTCAGGTTTGAAAAGATGTGGCTCACTCATCCAAATTTAGGTCGGTGTATTCGAAAATGGTGGTAGCAAGACCTTTGTCCTAACCCTCTCACGAATCTGTTCCTCAAACTAAAAATGGTCAAACTCAAGTTGAAATACTGGAACAGGGATGTTTTCGGCAACCTCTTTACCGAGAAAAAACTTCTGATGGATGAGCTGAAAAGGGTGGAAAATCTGATTCAGGGAGGAGATTTGAGGGTTGAAACTTTCCTTGAAGAAAAAAGCCTCCTCTCAAATTTTCACAATGCCTTGGCTAAGGAAGAGACCTATTGGAGACAAAAATCTAGAAACCTCTGGCTCAAAGGAGACACCAACACGAAGTTTTTCCATGCTTCCACCATGCGTCACAGAGGCTCAAATAAAATATCTTAGTTGACCAAGGCTGATGGATCCATTGTCTCTGACATCCAAGCAATCAGACAGGAAGCTGTGTGCCACTTCCAGGAAATCTTAGGACCAAGCATTGACTGCCATCCCCGCACCGCAAGTTCTCTACTTTAGAACATCCCAAAGTTGGTGTCTAACAATGATAATGGGAAATTGCTTCAATGATTCACTAAAGAGGAGGTCAAAGAAGCTCTGTTTGCAATGGAACCTGATCGTGACACTTTTTCTCTCCGGCTGTGATTTTGCAACATGTCGCGATATCGCGACACTTTTTCTCTTCGGCCACGATTCTGCAACATGTTGCAATATCGCGACACTTTTCCTCTTTAGCAGCGATGATGCAGCATGTCGTGATTTCATGAAACTTTTTTCTCTCCAGCCGTGATGATGCAGCATGTCGTGATTTCACGACACTTTTTCTCTCCGGCCGTGATTTTGCAACATGTTGCGATATCGCGACACTTTTTCTCTTCGGCCGCGATGTTGCAACATGTCACGATATCGCGACACCTTTTCTCTTTGGCCGTGATGTTGCAACATGTCGCGATATCACGACACTTTTTCTCTTCGGTCGCGATTATGCATCATGTCGCGATATCGCGATACTTTTTCTCTTCGATCATGTTTTTACAACTTGTCGCGATATCACGACACATTTTCTCTCCGATCACGATTTTGCAACATGTCGCGATATCGCGACACTTTTTCCCTTCGGTCGAGATTTTGCAACATGTCGTGATATCGTGACACTTTTCCTCTTCGGCCTCGATGATGCAGTTTGTCGCGATATCACGACACTTTTTCTCTTCGGCCGCAATGTTGCAACATGTCGCGATTTCGTGACACTTTTTCTCCTTGGCCACGATTCTGCTTCATGTCGCGATATCGCGACACTTTTTCTCTTCGGCTGTGATTCTGCTTCATGTCGCGATATTGTGACACTTTTTCTCTTCGACCACGATTTTGCAACATGTCGCGATATCGCGACACTTTTTCTCTCTGATCACGATTTTGCAACATGTTGCGATATCGCAACACTTTTTCCCTTTGACCGAGATTTTGCAACATGTCACGATATCACGACACTTTTCCTCTTCGGCCTTGATGATGCATCATGTCGTGATTTCGCGTCACTTCTTCTCTTCTGGCACCAACCTTGCAACTCGTCACGATATCACGACACTTCTTCTCTCCTGGCAACAACCTTGCAACATGTCGTGATATCGCGACACTTTCTCTCCTTCGGCTGCGATGCTGCTTATTGTCGCGATTTCATGACATCTCTTCCTCCTTTGGCTGCAACGGTGCAACATGTCGCGATATCGCAACATATTTTCCTCCTTGCTTTTTTCCTATGTTGTAGGCCACAAAAACGTAACTAGTCGCGATATCGTGACACCTTCCCTCGTGTGGTGTTTTGCTTTCTCTTTGATCTTTAGCTCTTGGGCCTCCTCGATCGACTTGGAAAACATGTAAAAACCTTTTGTACAAGGTTCAGGGACCTTTCAACACCCTTTCAACCAATTAAAAAAAATAGAAATATGGTAATGAAGACACTAAAATATCGTCAATCCGATTATACTACCGCGAACAATGGCTAAATGACACACCAAGACCCTTAGGGCAGCCCTCAACAGGTATACATCCTAACCACTCAGTGCAATATTTTAGAATGTTTTAGGCCACTTTTGGGACCTTTTGAACACCCTATTTCTATTCGTCCCACCCTAGGATGAATACAGATTCTATTCATCCCACCCTGGAGTGAATAGTAGCATTCATCCCAGGGTGGGGTGAATAGTAAGTTTGACCAACAAAAATTCAAATCTAGGCCAATGGTGCCCCGTAACAGTCAAATTCCTGGCTATTATTGTCCACAAGTCAAGGAATGCAGCAGATCTTATGACATGCTCAATGAATGAGACCAATTTGGGAGATTCTCTTCCCCCTCCAATGCATGCCGCCCCTGTGGCCAAGTGGCGCCTCTTGCCCTACATGCCCTCGCATGCCCTTTGACCCATGAAGCCTCCTTATGCTATAAAGTGGATGCATTTTTCCACAAAAAATATATAGAGGAGTTTTAGGTTTATGCAACAGAGTGCTTCTAAGATTTCCTCCCACTTTTGTGCCCATTTTTACCTCGAAATCTCTACCTCGCGAAGGAGGTTCGCGAGTGAACTAGGAGGCACACTCTATCATATAATCGAACCATCTGAGTGCATTTCCTCACCAAATTTGATGAAAATACATCCCATAGTGTTTTGCATCAATCCTCAGTGGAATTGGTGGTAAAATTTAGGTAGAAACGGTGGGCGCCCCTCAATTTGTGACAGTCCTATTCGTCCCACCATATGATGAATAGAAATATGTGCAGAATTTTTTGATTATTTTTTATTGGTTATTTTCTACATGTTATTATTATGTTGAAATTCAAATTTCATGTCATTCTGAGCTATATTGGCTAAGATATTGCAATTTTTTGTGTTTTGTAGGGTCTCATGCAGGTCTCCAACGATCATCTGAGGAAACGTCTAAACTGTCACTAATTTTGCAAATTTGGTCAAATGAGTTTCTTTAAAATAGCATTTTATGTGTTCTTTCCAATTTTCATGTGTTTTGGATATGTTTAGAGCCAGAAATTGTTTGCTTTGTGTTTTGTAGGTTGCGCACGGTCATTGCAATAACGAGGCACCAACAGACACAATTTCGATGCGATTTTGGGTGATATCTTCCCAAAATATCCTATTATTATTATCTATGTAATTTCACAACATTTGGAGTTCATTTGATATAGGCACGCCATATATGCTCTTTTCTTGCCTGTGGGGATTGCATGTTTTACATCATACACACTTGCTATTTGACATTTCTAGTTTTCTTGTGTGCAAGTGCAGGTTTTACAGTGCATTAGGAAGAAGAACAAGACTTCAAGATCAAAGATATAAGCAGCAACAGTGTAGGCCCGTGCCCACTTTGATTTTGGTTATGAGGAAAGACACTAGATGTGCACCCAAGTTACTTGAAGGATTTCGATCCTTGGGCACCCGATTTGTAAACATTTGTATCATCCACTTGAGCCCTCAAAGGGGATATTTTGTAACCTATATTTGATCTACTCATTTAATAAGAATTCGATTTATTTTGTATTATTTCTTGTTACTTGCCATCTTCTCCATCTTACTTGCATGTTTCCGTTTTATGCTCATAAGCAATAGGACATAGATACACATATTGTTTATCATCATTTGGTGCACCGTTTTCCCCTACTTCAGTGGTGATCATGGTGGGACCTAGTCCATTTTTCTTTAGGTTATTTTTGGATCTCATATTTCACCTTTTTATGTTGCATGTGCTATTCATTTTGGGCTGAAACAAACCCTGAACTGCTATTTGTGCCACTATGTTCATCCCACCCTGGGACGAGTACAAACCTGCTATTCATCCCACCCTAGAGCGAATAGTAACCAGACAGTTTTCAGAGCAAGCTTTCCAGAAATAACAAGTTTTGGCAGTAATGAGGTAGGCATTTGAACCTTTTGAATTTGTTTTTTATTTTCAAAAACTGCTTTTTTTGGTTTTTCTCGCATCTTTTGCTTGTTTAGAAAGGTTAAAATATTCTCTTCCCCCTCTAATGCATGCCGCCCTTGTGGCCAAGTGGCCCATCTTGCCCTACATGCCCTCACATGCCCTTTGACCCATGAAGCCTCCTTGGGCTATAAAGTGGATGCATTTTTCCACAAAAAATATACAGAGGAGTTTTAGGTTTATGCAACAGAGTGCTTCTAAGATTTCTTCCCACCTTTGTTCCCATTTTTACCTCGAAATATCTACCTAGCGAAGGAGGTTCGCGAGTGAACTGGGAGGCACAATCTATCATATAACCGAACCATATGAGTGCATTTCCTCACCAAATTTGATGAAAATACATCCCATAGTGTTTTGCATCAATCCTCAGTGGAATTGGTGGTAAAATTTAGGCAGAAACAGTGGGCATCCCACCCCTGGGTGCCCCTCAATTTGTGATAGTCCTATTTGTCCCACCATATGACAAATAGAAATATGTGCAGAACCTTTTGATTATTTTTTATTGGTTATTTTCTACATGTTATTATTATGCTACAATTCAAATTTTAGGTCATTATGAGCTATATTGACTGAGATATTTCAGTTTTAGTGTTTTGTAGGGTCTCATGCAGGTCTCCAACGGTCATCTGAGAAAACAACTAAATTGTCATTGATTTTACAAATATTATCAAATGGGTTTATTTAAAATAGCATTTTATGTGGTCTTTCCAATTTTCATGTGTTTTTGATATGTTTAGATCCATAAATTGTTTACTTTGTGTTTTGTAGGTTGCGCACGGTCATTGCAATAACAAGGCATCAACAAACACAATTTCGATACGATTTTGGGTGATATTTTTCCAAAACCTCATATTTTTCTTATCTATGTAATTTAACAGTATTTGGATTTCATTTGATATAGGCGCACCATGTATGCTCTTTTCTTTCCTGTGGGGATTGCATTTTTTACATCATACACACTTGCTATTTGACATTTCTAGTTTCCTTGTGTGCAGGTGCAGGTTTTATAGCACATTAGGAAGAAGAAAAATACTTAAAGATCAAAGATATAAGCAGTGACAGTGTAGGCCCGCCCACTTTGATTGTGGGTATGAGGAAAGACACTGAATGTGCACCCGAGTTACTTGAAGGATTTTGATCCTTGGGCACCCGATTTGTAAACATTTGTATCATCCATTTGAGCCCTCAAAGGGGAAATTTTGTAACCTAGATTTGATCTACCCAATTAATAAGAAGTCGGTTTATTTTGCATTATTTCTTGTTACTTGCCATCTTTTCCATCTTACTTGCATGTTTTCATTTGATGCTCATAAGCAATAGGACATAGATACACATATTGTTTATCATCATTTGGTGCACCCTTTTTCCCTACTTCAGTGGTGATCATGGTGGGACCTAGTACCTTTCTTCAGGTGATTTTTGGAGCTCATATTTCACCTTTTTATGTTGTAGGTGCTATTGGTTTTGGGCTAAAACAAACCCTGACCTCCTATTCGTGCCACTCTGGGACGAACGTGAGTTCGTCCCAACCTAGGATGAATACAAACCTGCTATTCATCCCACCCTAGAGAAAATACTAACCAGAGAGTTTTCAAAGGATAATTCTAGAATTAGAAATTTTTGGCAGTAATGAGGTAGGCATCTGAACCTTCTGTCTCTGTTTTTTATTTTCAAAAACTATTTTGTTTGGTTTTTCTCGCATCTTTTGCTTGTTTAGAAAGGTTAAAAGCTAGTTTTCCTTTTTCTTAAACACAAAATAACAAAAACATATAAAAGATGAAAAATCAAAAGAAATTGGAATTAGGAATGCATCTCTTTGGACTGCTTACTTGTAGCCTACCCAATGGGTAGGCTAACATTTAGGGTGTTTTGCATTTCTAGATACATTTGTGAGTTCTTTTTTTTTACACTAACGTTCTAAAAGTAAAACACACCTTTTCCATGAATCTAGTGAATAATCATTGAATGCTTCTTGGTTTACTTTATTTAGATTAAAAAGAACCACACACACCACGATCCACTTAAACGCTAGTGAGGTGGATTTCATCACCATCCACTAGTAGAGTTCAACGAGGTGGCTTTCATCTCCACCCGTTTTCTCAAATACCACAAACCTTATTATTTGCCAAGGCTGGTTCCAAGATCCATCATAGCCCGTGGGTTATAGCATGTATCTCTCTTTAGAGAGGTATATCACAAACTACAGGTGAACTGGGTGAGAAACTGGTAGGACCTGTGCTCCTTGGCCATGTGTGGACCTCATCACCACATATTATAGGTAGGATAACACGACCTGGAGTTCATAGCCAGGTTTTTGAGATACGAGTATACAGGTGAAATCTAATTTAACACAAGATTATCATCTAAAAATATTTCAAACACGTGAAACAAGGTCATTCTTTACAAACAACACATGAAACACACAAAACAATTTAGAGATTCACACTTAAAACTTAAAATAGATAATCACCTGTCTTATTGAGTGTTTTCTTTTTTGTTTGTTGTTTGAATAATTTTTTTTAAAGAAGATAATCATCTAGGGTTTGGTAGAGAGCTACGATGGTGTGCACCCACAATAAACCGCAATCATAGGTAGAAGCTGTGGAGAGTGGACTAGGATACATGAGTCATCTTCGCTATAGCCCTAGGGATCTGGTCATACCTCCCTGGTGAGCGTCTACTCACCTTAGCCCAAAGATAGTAGGGTACGAGCCACACTTGCGAGGGAGCCCTATGCAAGACAAACCTAGGGATGATGGACTTTACTTAGGAGAGTGTTCCCGATACTTAGAACATTACATATCTTCTTGAATGAAAGGTAACAACATGCTGAGGCACTAGTAGATAGAGTGGTACCACACATTTGTGTACCTATTAGGGCTGACACGCCTATTCATAGGTCTAGGCATTACTTCACACATTGGGTAGAGTAGGTTGGTATAACCTTGCCTACACGTCACCTTGATAGGGTACATTATATTAGGCAGACTGATGGGTATGATACTCGTCGCATAGAGCGAGCTAACTCTACCCTTCCCTTCCTCATATAGGAAGGAAGGCATGAGGAAATCCCAGATTTTACTCAAGAGCAGTATTCTATGCATGTACGATGTGCCTCTGCACCTACTAATTATAATGAGCATATGCCCTGATCGAAACCTAAAGTTAATGCGATGACCCTCGATCGAGTGAAGCATGCAATGGATATCACATATTATCTTGAACGAGGTCGGCCTCAGGGTGAGACTCCTAGGCCCCTTAGGCCCTGCACAGTGAAACAAATTAATCAGGCAGTTGCAATATACATAGAACACCAAGCTCAATTCAAGAAGCTTCAACGAGACAAAGAGCAACTAGACCACTTGCATCAGCTTGAGAAAGAGAAAATCAAATGACACACCAACGAGCTATTCCAGAAGACTCTACGAGAGAGGGTTCCTACCCCTAAGACATAGAGGCAAAAATTCCAGCTGAGGCAACCCATGCTCATTCGATATAGGTTTCCCAGGCCTTATCCAATGTTATCTCTGTGACCTCCTAAGCCAGATCAAGATGCACCTCCCAGGCCAAACATAGGGTGCCCACGGTGAGCAGATACCCCTCTTTATATATCGGCTCAAGAGATATCCTACGGAGCCTACGATGAGCATGAGCTGGAAGTAGACTACTTGGAGATGCCTTACCAAGGCAAGGGGGGTGACATGCCACTGCCCTGTAATAGTTTGGAGGATCCTAGACCTCCATCGTAGGATGTGAACAAGTATGAGGAAATCAAATCCTTAGATTCTTATAAAGAGGTGCTAGAGAGCCTAGAGCTAGTAGAGCACAAGACCTCCAGGTTTGGATCTCAAAAGCCCACTATACACCAGCTCGTAGTCAACCTATCCATCCTTTGGTTCCTACACCTCCTTATCTAGATCAATTTAAGTTGCCTCTATTGGCTACATTTAAAGGAGAGGAAGATGCGTAGGAATATGTCATCAGATTCTTGGGCCAGTGCTTCGGCATTCATGATGATGATGCGTTGATTTTGAGGATATTCGTGACTACCCTCTTAGGCCCCACCTCAAAGTGGTTTTACCAACTCCCTAAGCATAACATCCACACTTTGGACCAACTTGCAGATGCGTTCCTAGAACACTTTGCCTTCAATACCAAGAGGAAGGCGACGCTGGTTGACTTAGCTGGGTTGAAACAATATGATGATGAGTCAATAACAAACTATGGCAATAGATGGTGAACCTTGCTTACCAAGCTGCCTTATCTCCTCCCCATGTCAAAGTTGACTCAAATGTTCTCCAAGAGCTTCCTGAAGCTAATATCTTTGCTGTTGCAGCTGCAACAGTATCCAACTCTTGAAGATGCCCTAGCATAGGCTAGGACCATCGAAGAAATCAAAATTCAAGAGGGTGAAATTGTGAAGCCTCACAATAAGGAGTGGAACAAGAGCACCAAAAGCACCCCAACATAGTCTAAACTAGTAGCAGTAAATCAAGTTGCCATTAGTGTCCCGGGGCCAACGTAATCCATGCCACTACAAAAGCCTAATTATCAGGCCACACCCGAGAACTATGCCAAGGATAACCAAAATAGTCAAGGGAAAAATCAACAACGTCGCCCCAAGCGATAGTTCATGCCTAGTGTAGATTCCATGGACTCATTATTTGACCACCTCTTAGCAACTAATGCGATTCACCTACCCGAGAGTCGACCTATCAACCCAAATACACCAATGCACAAAGGATACAAAGAAGACCTATATTGCAAGTTTTATAGGAAAAATGGGCTTGATGTGCAAATGTGCTACAAGTTCAAGCATTTGGTGTAAGACATGATCGATAGGAAAACCCTTCAGGTGGACAACCCTGTTGCACCAAATAACCAACAAATAGAGATATTCAAAGACCCCTTGCTTTCCCATGTGGAGCAGGCCAAGACAGTGCCCTAGGTGAATGAGGTTCATCATACCCCTCCTAAGCAAGTGTATGTCAGCATGGTTAGCATTGTGACAAGAAATAAGCGATACCCAAGTCCATCCGTGCCACTTGCGACTCAGAATGATGTCCCCTAAATGTTGCAACCTCCACTGTCTCCTATGTCGAGCCTCCCAACTAGGTCTATTATCACCATCAAGATCAAGCTCACTCAAATATTAAGAACAACATCCATGTGACTCTCCATATATGATCTCATTCAACAATCAACACCTCATCAAGAGGCCTTGATGGAGATCCTTAAAGCAATCGAGCTTCAGCCTCGAGAGTTTGACTCCAACAACTTCATGGGGCATGTGCAAAAATGCATGAAGTTGATAATTACCTTTCGAGAAGACGATCTTAAACCGGTTCCAAATGATATGGTAGATCCCCCTTTGCACATCGTCACATGTGTGAATAAGATGCCATACAAGAGAGTGTTGATAGACACTGGGTCCTCTAGCAATATCATCACGACAATAGCTCTCAAGCATTTGAAGCTCCCAGTATCCCACATTGTCACATCTACCTACACCCTTTGATCCTTCAATGATGCCATATGCTCAATGGTTGGTACGATCGTCCTGCCTATTCAAGTAGGGGAAAATACCATCCCGATGTTGTTCCACATCCTAGAGAGTGAGATGGCGTACAATATCCTATTAGGCAGACCATGGATCAGGGACATGAAGTGTGTCCCTTTCATCGCTCACCAGTGCCTTAAGTACACTCATGAAGGGTAATTTTATGTCATCCTTGCAGAACTAAAGCCCTTCAAGTATTGAAATATGGTGCAATAGCTCCCTGAGTCAACCTTACCATCAACCCATATAGAGATCAACCAAATAAATCTAGCCAAGGTTTGACTCCGTTGACATCGTAGGCTATACCATCCACATCATTAGCACCCCCACAAATGTCTAGTGCACATGTAGATCATTTGCCTAGGAACCCAGGAAAACGACCTATTGAGGAGGCCCAGCTGACCATATCCACCATATCCAAAAAGGAGGTTCCTGGCATAGTAGTTGAGGAACTATCACATGACACAAACGATGAATCAAATCAAGTCTCATTCTTATCCCTCTTATATCCATAATATTAAGTCACAGTACATATGGCTTCCACCAAATTGGGGGAGTACATGGTTAGGAATGTTACAACCACCCTTGCTATAGAGTTGGTTCAAGACATGGGTCGAACTCATCTTCCCATAGGCACCATCGTGCCTCTCAGCTTCCCCCCTAATCAAGCAAATTTCATCTATGGGGGACTTGAATATGGTATATAACCTTATCAACAATAGGAAGAAGATGAAGAGCCCTTTAGAGAAGACATTAACTATCTGTCCAACCCTAAATTCACTTTGAAGTACCTTGACCTATGCAATTGGCACGGTTATGGGTTGGGCCTATACGAGCATGACACTCAAGTTCCTTACAAACCACAATATCAAATGTCGTATGACAATTTTGGCTTAGGAATCAACAAGCTTGTGTCCCTAGACGTCCTCATAGATAGCTTAGAATGCATGACTCTAGATTGTAGAGATGAGCTCGCGTGAGATCCTTTCGCCAATCCCAATCGCGTCTACTCACTGGGGGACTACTTTCCTATGCCCTTGGGAGATGATGAACCACCTCATGATGATATTCGCTCTTATGAGAGAGGTGAAGGTTCACATAATATTTCCCACAATGGTGAGGAAGAGGATCCAGGGTCCCCTTATAAGTGGATGTCGGATGATGAGTCAGATTATGGAGTCGCGCCCATCAATTTTGGTAGCTCAAATGAAGAAGGCCCTTGGGTCATCCCCGTAGATGACAAGGATGATTTTTATCTATACATGTTCCCATTGCATCATCCCATCTGGTGACAACTTCTACCTTTAGAGGAGCAAGCTAACCCGTAGCCATATCGACCACCGTCGGTCATTCCATCATCCCCACAACCAGCTCCTCATATCTTACGATATTCAAAGGTCCGTAGGAACCATCAGCCACAGAGGGGAAATCATCCATCCATTAATATGATTTTCATAGACCTATTTGAGCCCCTACAAGATTTGAATAACCCATTGGAGCCATTGCACCTCGACATAGGGGCAATCAAATTTGATCAGGGAGATTCACCGCCCTCACCCTCTGAGTATTGGCCTTGCGATGAGATATTATAACTATTTAATTTCTCTCCAGGTCCAACTCATGATGTCTTCCATTCTGAGGAGGAACCCGAAGTTCCCATTGGTGATCTAAATCTAGCTAATGACATCCATTTGATCCCTTCCCTCGACCATTTTGAGGAGGGGTTGCATATGTCAATCGAACCTATGATTGATAAAGATATCATCTCAGACCCAGAGAACCCATAATATATCAAGTTGGGGAAAATTATATCCCCTGTAGAGCAAGCCGATTACATAGCCCTTCTTACAAAGAAGAAGGTAGCTTTTGCATGGTATTACAAAGACATGCCGGGACTGGACCCAAATCTAGTCACCCACAATTTGACGCTTGACCCCAAGGCCAAGCCTGTAAAGCAAAAGCTGAGAAAGATGCATCCCACAGTGGCCTTAATGGTCAAAGATGATCTACAAAATATGTTGGATGCCAAGTTTGTTATTTTTGTAGGTTATCCGCCATGGTTGTTCAACATGGTTCTCATCAAGAAGCCGGATGGGAGGATTTGCATTTGCACTGATTTTCGAGACATAAACAAAGTGAGTCCTAAGGATGATTTTCCTTTGTCGAGCATCGAAACCCTAGTAGATGCCACAGTGGGCCATGAAATTTTATCCCTTATGGATGACTTCTCTAGGTACAATCAGATTCGTATCAACTTGGAGGACCAACTCAAAACAACATTCACAATGTCTTGGGGGACATTTTTTTATAAGGTCATGCGCTTTGGCCTTAAAAATATTGGTGCCACCTACCAGCATGCCATGACATACATATTCCACGACTACATGCATAAGATTTTGGAAGATTACATAGATAACTTACTGGCTAAATATTTGTTACACCATGAGCATCTCGGTGTTTTGCGTAAAGTCCTTGATCGCCTTATCAAGCATAGTGTGAGACTGAACCCCAAGAAGTGTGTCTTCGGTGTCACATTTGGAAATCTCTTGGGATTCATAGTTTCTAAATGAGGTATTGAAGTAGACCCTAACAAGGTCAAGGCCATCCTTGAGATGCTTCCCCCTGACTTACCATCAAGTAGCTTTGAAATTTTCAGGGCAAGATAGCATCCATAAAATGCTTCATAGTGCAACTATCAAACAAGTGTCGACCCATAAATAAGTTGTTGCACAAGGGGTTCGTATTCCATTTGGATGACGAGTGCCAGTAGGCATTTGATACCATAAAATAGTACCTAGCTTCACCACCATTTTTAGCTCCACCTTGACCAGGAGTGTCATTTCGCTTATATATCTCAGCCACTAAGATTGCATTGGGTGCCATGTTAGCCCAAAACAATAAACTACATAAGGAGTAGGCTACTTACTATCTCAGTCGCACACTAGTTAGTTATGAGATTAAGTACGCATACATGGAGAAGTTATGCCTAGTGGTGGTTTTCACCACCAAGAAGCTACGACATCACATGCTTAGCCATACCACGTATGTTGTGTCTAAAGAGAATCCATTGCGATACATTATGAGTTGCACTTATCATAACGATCGCACGACAAAATGGATCATGTTGTTGATAGAGTTTGACCTAGAATTCATTGGACAAAAATCAATCAAGGTTCAGGTCATTGTCGATCAACTTGTAGAGGCTCCTCTCTAGGATGATCAACCTCTGAGCATGGAGCTTCTTGATGATGGAGTCTTCCAAATATTGAAATCCCATGATTCTGCTGATCCTAAGTCACAGGTAGATATGACTCTGTTCTTCGATGGCTCCAAATGCGAGCAAGGGGGTGGCATAGGGATCGTGTTTTTTACACCGCATAGGGCTCCCATACCCCTATCATTTAAACTTGATTTACCATGCACCAACAAAAATTTTGAGTATGAAGCCTTGGTCATAGGTCTTCAAACGGCTATCGCCATGAAAATCACCAAGCTTAACATCTTTGACAACTCCTTGCTCATTGTTAACCAGGTCAAAGGGATATACCAATGCAAGTACCCAATTCTACAAGCCTACAAAGCCCTTGTGGATAAAATCCTAGTAAAGTTTGAATGGTATGACATCGAGGCACTCCCTCGATCATCTAATCATTTTGCAGATACGATGGCATCATTAGGGTATTTAATCCCGTAGAACCCCGTTGATGAGAAGACAACCATTCAGGTAAATATGCTCTCGTAGTCTGTAGTTGAGCATGAGGATACTCAGGCCATGCTAGAAGTCCACTTGATTCAAATTTAACCTCATCAAGATATATTCTCGCACCTTCATGAGCACTTCAATCATACCAATTGGGGGACTTTGTTCCCTCAAGCCCCTTTTGATAGCAGTACAACGCTATTCTTACAAGTTATTTCCCACTCAACATTTGCTCAGGATGAATTTTAAGAGGGATAGACAATTCATGCAATCGAGGCTTCTCCTCAATAGGACTGGTCCACACAAATCAGGGAATATCTAAAGCTGGGTAATCTCCCTCCTGGATTATCGCACGCCACTAAACGAATGTTCAAATGGAAGGTGACAAAATATGTCTTGCTAGGAGATATTATGTATCATCGAAGCTAGGAAGAGATCCTCCTTCGCTGCTTAGAGCATTAGGAGTTGGCTTGGGAAGTCTCCCCATCCCATGATGGTACATGCGGTGGCCATTTCAACGGTATGGCCATTTGCATGGGCTACTATTGGCCAATGTTAGATCGATATTGTTGCGCATACATGAGGAAGTGCACAAAGTGTCAACACCATGCTAACTTGACACACGTACCTTCCCATGCCTTATAGTCGATCCAATCGACTTGGTCATTTTCATAATGGGGGTTGGATTTAATCGGTAAAATTGCCCTTGCATCCTTAGGCCATCACACATTTATCATTACAGCTACTGAGTATTTTACAAAGTGGGTGGAAGAGATTCCCCTTACCACTATTATAGGACCCCGCATCGTGGAGTTCATTTTGCATAATATCATTTGTTGTTTTGGTATTCCATCCAAGATCATCTCGGATAATGGGATGTCATTTAAGAATAAATATGTACGTGCTTTAACAGCAAAGCATAATACCCAACACAACTTTTTGATGCCCTACTATCTGCAAGCAAATGCGAAAGCAAAGGCTTACAACAAGACATTGATTACCATTCTCAAGAAAACTATCAAAGAGAATCACGCTGATTGGCACACGTAAATGCCCCTTGCTCTATGGGCCTACTACACTAGCATTCGTATGCCTACTGGGGCCACCTCATTTTTACCAGTGTATGGTGTCGAGGCAATCATACCTTTAGAGCTGGATATCCCATCATCGATGATAACACCGCATGGTAGGCTCACCTAGATCAACTTATGCTACTTGACAAACATTGTGTTAATGGTCTCGAGCACCTATGCATTTATCAAGAGCTACTTAAAAGAGCCTACAATATGAAAGTCCATCTTAGAGACTTTAAGGTTGGTGACCTTGTTCTGAAAGAGAACCAAAAGAATTCTAATTTGTCACCCCATCTAAGGGATAAGTTTATGGCAAACTGGTTAGGTCCTTATGTCATTACCAGTCAGATCGGATTTGAAATTTATCACCTAGCCTCCCTTAAAGGCATCGAGGATCCTGAACCCTTGAACATCCTTCACTTATGGCCTTTCCATACCTAGAGTACTATGGCTCAACCTAAAATGCTCCTAGGTGGTCTACAACCGTCTAGGTCACCCCAAAATGCTCCAAGGGTGCTTTTAACCCGCTTGGTCAACCTAAAATGCTCCTAGGTAGTCTACGACCGTCTAGGTCACTCCAAAATAATCCAAGGGTGATTTTAACCTGCTCGGTCAACCTAAAATGCTCCTAGATGGTCTATGCCCATCTAGGTCACTCCAAAATGCTCCAAGGATACCTTTAACCCACTTGGTCAACCCCAAACGCTCCTAGGTGGTCTATGACCGTCTAGGTCACCATAAAAGTCCCAAAGGCATCCATAAGCCCTTTGGTCACCCCAAACACCCCAATGGCCCACAATAAGCATGTTGGTTACATACATGTGCATATATATCAATAAAAAATAAAAACATCATATATATATCAATCAAAAATACAAAAATATTGCATCGCATTACATCTTCAAACATCATCAAAAATAAAAAACATCATATATATCAATCAAAAATACAAAAATATTGCATCGCATTGCATCTTCAAACATCATCAAAAATAAAAAAACATCATATATATCAATCAAAAATACAAAAATATTGCATCGCATTGCATCTTCAAACATCATCAAAAATAAAAAACATCATATATATCAATCAAAAATACAAAAAAAATCATATTGCATTTCATTACATCGCATCTCGTCGCATTATCAAAATCATCTGCATTAGGCATACTCATCATTGCATTTTGCATTTTAGGGTTGCTCATACGTGTCTAGCACTAAGACTGTATATTATGCGTTATTCCAAAACAATCGTGTCAAATTCAGTATCCATATCATTCCATTATCATCTAGCATATCTACTTACATTTTACGTTGATCATAGTAGTGTCTTTTCCCATCACCTAGTCATTTGTTCTAGAATGTCCTTAGGATTTTCAGTCAACTCAACCGTCTCTAGTTTTCTTTCAGATTTTGTAGAAATCTATCATGATTTTTAGGGGGTAGAGTTTTTCTTAGATTATACCTTGTATACAACAAATCCCATCATATTTTCACACTAATAAATCCAAGTTTTGTGCAAGGAAAGATGAAACCCATGAAGTGGTCTAGGTTGCTTTAAGCGAAAAGGTTATCCTTCTCATCCCCTTGTGCGAATGGTTCAACAATGCTGAGAATTGGCAAAAGGAAAAGATCTTCCCTAACCAATTCCTCAAAATAAATAGTGGTTTTCACCACTATAAAAAATCGCAGTTTCCAAAACCCCAAAAGTTCAAAAGCAAAATTCCACAAAAAGTAAAAATCAAAATCAAAATAAATAGTGGTTATCACCACTCCCCAAATCCCTTGCTCAATGAAAACATAATACAAAATAAACAATTATTATCATCACTACACATGAGAAAGTATCCCAATAAATTTGAAGAAATGAAGGGAGCTTGGGCTTGAATCCCTAGAATCCTCAGTAGTTGAACAACCATCAGGTCATCCTCATTACAGGTTTGGTGGATAGCCTTCCTATCAATGGTGGTAGCCTCTCGCATGATGATATGTTTGTCACATTAGCTTTCGCGTGTATATAGACCAATGTTTGCATGTGGATGAGCTAGCTTTTGGTAACCTAGATTGCCTAAGGGTCTAATCCTACTAAGTACATAACCTAGGATTGTGATATTCATAGGGTGATCCTCATTATAGGTATGGTGGATATCCTATCTAGGAATGGTGGTGTAGCGACCCTAGGGAAGCGGCACGTCGGCCCCGCTGACCTTTCCTACTTGTGATTTAATTGAATCTATTAATGTTTTAAGCATGCATCTTAAATGAAAGGCGTAAAAGAAGACACAACCAGAATGCGAAGAAATAAATGAATGAATGCTCTTGTATTGATATTTCCATGGTTCGGTTACATATAAATCCCTCTAAGGGATACCCTTCGTTTGATACATGATTTTACACAAGGAGGGCAGCAGATGTATAAAATATCCCCCTCGCACAGGGGTGGCGTGCTTATAAAAGGCTTCCCGATGATGCACACAAAAATGTATGAGGGCTTACAGATGCCTCCTTCTCCGGGTCTATTTCCCAGAGGGATCCTCTTGCTTCGTATGTTGTAGATGCACCTGTGGCCCTGTAAGCAATGAAACAACAACACACGCTTAGATGTCCGAGATTGCCTCCCCGGATGAGGTTGTTAGCAATGAATAAGCTAAATAAATGCAATGAAACTAGTACTATGCAAGTGAATAAGAAATAAAGCATTTATGCTAATGAAATGAAAATATAAAGAAAATAGAATAATAGAAACTAGCACCTAAACCCTAGACTAGGTCTGCGGGCCACTATCTAAGACAATGGCCGCTAAGGTGAAATCTCTCTCTATTGATCCAATGACTATGGACTCAAAGTTTGCTACTAATGTTAAAATGGTATTAATTTACTCGTGTTAAATTCCTTGATCGTCTAGCACTTCATAGAATCACTCCAAGGTAGCTCCGATATGCTCTCCTCAATGATCCTACCTATGTTCAAGTTCGATGTATGATGTTCCCTCTCTAATGAGGAATCATTCGATCAAATCGTATAAAAAATCGGATCCCCTAGTGCTTTTAGGTTTGCTCCTTATAAAGTGTGAAACCCTAGGTCTATGTTCAAAACCCTAGGATTGAATTCCTCATGCGTAGTGGATGTTAGCATGAGAAGATTTTGTCTTTTCTATGTTTAAAGACCAGTTAACTGAAGTCTAAATTCAGACTCAAGTCTTCCATGTGAACTGGTCATGAAGGGGAATGCAAAGTTACTCCCGCTCACCTTTATTGCATGTAGACTGCCACTTCCACCCCTGATTAGGCCTGTTTGTCGCAAAATGCTTTTTATGGCTTAGCCATTGTCATCTACAGTGACTAAGATTTGGCCATTATTGTCTGTAGTGGCTAAGGTCTGGCCACTCTGAGCTTGAGCGGCCAAGGTCCAACCACTCTGGTTTACAATGGCTAAGCTTGAATGGGCCTAGAATGCCCCAGATGAGTGGTGAGGACCACTTTTGATACTTGGAAAGTCCAAGGTTTAGTCATATGGCCTATGAATGTGCCTATGTAAGTAGTTCTCCTAAACATGACATGTTTTAGGTGTCTACAGATGCCCCTTTTTGCGATGCACTGTGTGGAAAACACAACGCTGAGCAAAAATGTAGACTGATCTGTTTGTAGGGTGTATGATGATCAGTAGTCTGATCAATGTTGGATGGCCCAATCATGCAAGATGGCACGCATCCTTTGAATCATTGCTTCAATATTTGGAAGGCTTAACTTAGCTTAGTGGCTTGCACATGTTCGATTGCACTCATTCCTCAAACTCAATCGGGTAGCTTCAGCTGCTACAATCAGTTTCGACCGGTAGGAGAGCTACAAATTGATAATGTCATAGTTTGCTTATGACCCCAACAAACAAAGGGGAACTTTGTAATTGTTGTATGCAATGATTCGTAGGATGAACACGATTTTGATATGATCAAGTGATCTTTTGTTGATTTTGACTATGATTATTTTGAAGATTTGAACTACCTCCTCACACAATGAATTGGTGAGGAAATGACAATGAATAAAGCGACAAGTCGCTTGACCAATATGACTAATTTGGTCCCTTTCTAGCATTTGTTCTTTTAATGGGCGAGACCCCCATCCAAGTGTGATTCCAATTGTTTATGACAATCATCCATCCCTATCCCGAGGAGCGGTCCGACTATCAATAGCCTTCTTAGGGAGTTAGGAGGAGTGATCCTATTTATGCTCATATTGTATCACTTTGGCTCAGTATTTTTGATGTCATAAGGGAATTAGGATGATTCTATCGCACCCGTGGAGCAGTCCGACCATCTTGGTCTTCTTCGGGATTGAAGGAGGCCCATCGTAATTCCTAAATGAATGTTTTACCTCGAGTAATCTTATGGTAACTTACTCATCTCATCGAATTGCATGGAGTGCAAGTCACTACAATCGTTGAGTCGATAGAGTAAGTAACTGAATACGAGGCTTACTCGAGAATTTGCTTTTATGTGATTTTTTTGTTATTTTGATCATTATGATGATCATGAACCATCATAATGTGCTTATTTGATGTTTTTGTTGCTTCCCATGGAGAGAATTCTACTTGTTTTTGCCTAGGATCTTGGCCGTTGTCAGGTCCAACGACCCCCAAATGCCTGGTCATGGCCACTCTCATCTTGAGCGGCCAAGAAATGTGGGCCATTGATGATAGCAACGACCAAGGAAAAATTAGGGTAATATAAAAATGACCTAGGGTTTTGACTTTTCACTTTTGTCAGCTATCAATTTTGCTTTTCAGAGCTTTTGGAGTGAAAGTGACCTTTGCAACTTGGAGTGCTTCTATGACTTGGAGAATCATGGTTGCGCAGGGTGAGGCATCATCGAGCGGAGGAGCCGAAGCTTCTCGGGTACTCTCCTAAACCTTAACCTTGCTTGTTTTTGTTTGGGTAAAAATGAACCACATTAAGTAATCGATAAATGAACCTCATTAAGCTCATTGGTAATGAATTAAACTTGTAGTTAGGCTTAGCTTAGAATTTAATGTGGTGGGCTTGTCCCCATTTTTTGTTTTGTTATATTTTTTTGGTGTTTTTGGCCTAGGGTAGACGCTCCTATCGCATCGCCCATTGGTCGTTGTTGATCAGAGCGGCCAAAATGGCCTGCAACTTGGCCGTTGTCACTGGCAGCGACTGATTTGAATCCCAACGGTTAAAAATTTGACCATTGGGGCTTGGCCGCTCTCAGCTTCAGCGACCGATTTCTGGCCATTGTAGGCGACAACAACCAAGAACTCTTCAAGAAATTTTTATTTTTCTTGCATGATTAAGTGATTTTTTTGAATTTTTGACTTGTTTTTGAATTTTTCTGCATGATTAGGTGCCTTTATTGCTCTTTTGCTTAGCCTTTTAGACTAGCCTATCATTATTTGCACCATTTTCATGTTTTATTATGATTTATGCCTTAGATGCATTGTAGTTATGCTTTGCTTTTCCTTTGCTATTAGATTCTCGATGCTCGGGCTCGTGACCCAAAGCTCATGAATGACCTTCTACCCCTCTTGGATGACATAGACTGGGCCTGGCTCAAGGCCAGTATCACTAGGCTACCTCACCTCATGTCAGATCAGGCCTACCTTATGGCTTTGGTCCATCGGTGGGACCCTCGGACCAACACCTTCCACCTTCCTACCGACGAGATGACTATTACGTCGGAGGATGTGTATAGGATTTTTTGGCTTCCTTTTGATGGAGTGGCCATTATCTCTTCGACCACTAATGATCGTGAAGTTGTCTTTCTTTGAGTGTTTGGAGGGCACTCTACGGAGGCCTTCAGGGACACCAAGTCTGGAGGAGTGTCTATCTCATAGTGGTATGAGGAGAAGGTCTTCTCTGAGAGGCATGCAGTGTTGTTGATGGTTATCAACAACATCTTGATCCTAGACTGCTCAGGCTTGAGGTTCTCATGGAACCTCCTTGCGATGGTTTAGGACCTGATGGATAGTGAGGCACCCATCATCTATGCATGGGGGAGGTCCCTGTTGGCCTAGTGCTATGATGAGTTGTACCATATCCATCGATGAGGTCACATCGACATTGCTTGCAGCTTGCTCTTACAGGTTTGGGGATGGGAGCACATCAAGGTAGATCACCCTAGAGGGCTTCCAATCGAGATTATAGTCATAGAGGAGTGGATGCAGTGCTATGCTGCTAGATGGGCTCGAGGGCATGAGGGGTGCAAGAGTCATCCTCATGCAGGGGAGCTTTCCCACTACACTGATACTTTTACTGGGTTGAAGGTCGATGATGTCATGTGGTGGCCATATCATGAGTGCCCGACTTGGGATGATCCTGCTAGTTTCATAGCTAGGATGCGGTATGAGCGGTGGCTCATCGACCGTAAGGTTGGCATTTGGGAGCATTTCTTCTACTCTCGAGTTCTTCGTCAGTACGGGTTGCAGTAGGATGTTCCTCTTGTTCCATTTGTATACAGGCACCTCATAGTAGAGGGAGATCTTCCCCCACCATGGATCATAGAGCTGTCATATGAGGAGGATGCCCCAACGGTTGCCCCAAGAGTTGTTGGGGGAGTTACAGAGGTGTTTTCTTAGTGGTGGGGGGATCAGATGTGGCATGGTGATGGTAGCTTAGGTCATGAGGATGATGGTGAAGGTGATGGTGCAGATCCGATAGGGTGTAGAGTCTGAGCCAGGACTGAGGTATGGGGCCAACCAGTAGAGTAGGTGGTAGCAGAGGAGTAGGAGGCTCCTAAGGAGGATGAGGAGGAGCTAGAGCCTGAGGAGAGAGATTCTCCTCTGAGAGCATAGTTGCATGAGGTCGAGGCTGAGCTCCAGTCGACCAAGATCTAGGTACAGTAGCGAGATGCTACCATAGCACAATGGGATGCCACCATAGAGCAGCTCACGCTATAGATCTAGGCTTTGTAGGCTACTATCAGGGTGGTGCCACTAGGATGCAGTTTGTTGTTCCTCCTTCTACTCCATAGGGTGATATCGAGGCAGATCTAGGGATAGGCTCAGGGGTAGAGATTCTACGCTTGCAAGCATTGCTATATGAGTATGAGGGGTAGATCCAGGGATGGTTGGTCACATCACCTCTCTCTAGATGTAGCTTAGGAGGTATGGAATTGTCCCTAGGGAGGCACTAGGTGTAGGTGGTTCATAGGTCAGTGGGTGCTCCACCTTAGGGTAGTCTTCCATCCATCCTAGCTAGAGGACTCGGACTCGCATAGAGAGACCAATAGGGTCACATCACTCTACGCATGACACGACCATAGGGGGTGGTGATGTTGGGGGTACAGGCCCTATGTTTGACTGATGATGCACTTTGATTTATCATTTTTGAGGTCTGCTTGACCTATATGACTGTAGCCTATGGGTAATTTTGTACATCCATATTTTTGACACACATATTTATATGACCCCCTTTATGTTCTGACTCATTATGTGTATCATTTATTGCTCATGTTTTTGTTGTTATTTGTTTTATGATGAGATGTGATGATGGCATTATGATGATTTGATGTATATGATAGATGATAGATGATATTTATGATGATGTGGATGTTTATATGGGTGTTTATGTAGATGAGATATGATCTAACTATTGTGATATGATGTGATGTATCATGTAGTGATCTAATGATGGATTTTATGATTTTTGGATATGCATATTATGATGTGATTTTTAGATGTGAATGGATGAGTTATGATTTATGTATTTATGGATGCAATGTCTATTGTTAAATGCATGTTTGATTTTGATTTCATTGTGTGCATCTAACTTATGTGATGATATGGTGCATGTAATACGTAATGCGTTATGTATGTGATGTATGCAATGTGTAATCTAATGTGAATGAACTTGTATGTTTTAATCACTTAAAACACAAGGAATGCATATGCTATGATTTTGACAATCTAATGGGTGATACCACAGAAAGTATAACAACCATGAATGTTAAATAATCATTCTAATAATAAGAATTAATTATTTTAAACCATCCATATGTGCGATGTAGTGATGTGGAATGAATGTATTTTCTGGATAAGCTTCTGTAATTTAAAAGATATAAAATAATCAGTGGTCGTCTAAATATCATTTCTGACATATGATCGGTTTTTAGTTTATTTTATTAATACCCCCTAATTTATAGAAGCTTATAAAGAAATTTGATGATGTGGTTTATGATATGTTTTGTTGCTATGTAGGAATTTTTGAGGTTTCTCTCCTGAGACTTCAAACACTCTAGTTACCCTATCAGCAGCTGTGTACTGACCATACAAGACTTTTGAAAATAAGGCTTTTCACCATGTACCTGGATATTCATTCTCTCTGTGTGTGCACATGAATATATTTAGATAGAGCTCAGGCATTTCCTCCGATGTCAGGCAGGATTCTTTCAGCCCATTGCTAAGATCGGGGATCCTCGAGAGTTCATCTTATCCTTATGTTGGACTTAGTTGGATTATACCACTAGGCAGTATTGGGTTACCTAAGCTAGCTCATCCACATTCAAACATTGGTCTACACAAATGCCAGAAGCTTATGTAATAGACATATCATCATGCGTAAGGATTTCTCCTTCCAGTTTTGTATGATGCTGAGAATTCCAGGGATTCAAGCTCCATTCCCTTCTTTTCTTCATTTCATTTGGGGTACTTGCTCATGTGTAGTGATGAGAATCACTATTTATTTTGATTGATTTTTTTTTTTGAGCAAGGGATTTATGTAGTGATGATAATCACTATTTTGAATTTGACTTTGGAATTTTGATAATGATTTGGGTCTTGAATTTGTGTTCTGTTTAGGATTTTTGCTTATTTTGATTAAAGCAAGGGATTTAATTGGGATAGGTCGAAACTTGTCCTTTTGCCAATTCTCAGCACCTTTAAACCGGTTGCATAGGGGGATAAGCAAGGAAGATCCTTTTTGCTTAAGGTAACCTAGACCACTTTTGTAGTTTTCATCTTTCCCTTGTACCAACTAGGATTTTAGTGTTTCAATTAGTGATGGGATCCTGAATATCCAAGGTTTTACCACAATTAGACCTTACTCTCTACTGATCAAGGTGGCTTTCTACAAAAGCTGATAAGACCACTAGATATGGTTGAATGACTAGGAAACCTCAGTATGTTTCTTATAGCAACATGAAATGGTTGTGTTGAGAAACACAGTTACTCACATGGATGCATGGATGAAGGTGGATTTGATTATTGTGATTGAGATACAAACTGTGGCATCGTTTGTAAGAATGTGATCATAACATATGCAAAATGCAATGGATATGTATGTTATAATGAAATGCAACTATGTGAATGCGGATGTAAGATGCAAATGTTTTTGTATTTTTTATTTTTGCATTGTTTTTGTATTTTGTTATTTGACCAAAGGGCTTAAATTTATGATTGATTTGAACCAAAGGGCTTAAAGATGCCTTTGGAGCTTTTTGATGATTTGACCAAAGGGCTTAAAGATGCCTTTGGAGCCTTTTTATGATTTGACCAAAGGGCTTATTATATATACATTTGAAGATTGATGATGACCAAAGGGCTTAAAGATGCCTTTGGAGCTTTTGACAATGGGTTTTGAAAATCGCTTAAAATGTGCTTTGGATTTTTATGATTTAAGTGACCATGTTTTTTATTTTATGAATATTTGAATGTTTTTTATTTTATGAATATTTGAATGTTTTTTATTTTATGTGTGAAATACCTTCAAATGAATGATGTTGAGAGGTTCAAGCTCTTCAACCCCATCCAATGATGTAAGGCGATATGCTCCAGGTCCAACCCTTTCTAAAATTATGTAGGGGCCTATCCAGTTTACCATAAATTTGTCTCGCAAGTGCGGTGGTAGGTTTGAGTTCTGTTGGTTTTCTTTGAGCACAAGATCTCCAACTTTGAATTCCCTCAGATGGACTTTACTATTGTATGCTCGTGCAAGGTGGTTCTGATAAACATGGAGATGCTCCAAGGCATTGACTCGACGTTCATCGAGAAGCGTTAGCTGATCAAGGCGGCCTTGTCGTGCGGTGTCATCATCTATGAAATATTTCAAGGCTACTCTCAATGTTGGAATTTCCAATTCTAAGGGCATGATGGCCTCAGTGCCATATACAAGTGAAAATGGTGTTGCCCTAGTGGGCGTCCGCACACTAGTCCTGTATGCCCATAATGCGAGAGGCAATTGCAAGTGCCAATCCTTATGATTATCCTTCACCGTCTTCCTCAAGATGGAGACAATGGTCTTGTTTGAGGCTTCTGCTTGCCCATTTGCTTGCGGATAATATGGTGTTGAAAAACTATGTTGAATATGGTATTTGTTCATTAAAGCACGCACATTTTTGTTCTTGAAATATGGTCCATTATCCGATATTATCTTCGAAGGGACCCCAAAATGACTTATGATATTGTGGAGTATAAACTCCACAATCCTTGGTCCAGTTGTCGATGTTAAGGGGATCGCTTCGACCCATTTGGTGAAATACTCTGTGGCCGTTATGATGAATGTGTGTCGGCCTGAATATGGGGGAGAGATTTTCCCAATCAAGTCTAGTCCCCACTATGAGAAGGGCCATGCTGCCTGGATGGGTTGCAAGGCTTGTGATGGCAAGTGTGTGAGATTTGCATGATGCTGACACTTGACACATCTCTTGACATACTCACAACAATATTTTTCCATAGTGGGCCAATAGTAACCCATTCTCAAGATGCGCTTAATGATGGCCATGCCACTGAAGTGGCCACCACACGTACCATCATGAGCTTGCAAAATTGCCCAGGATGCTTCCTGGGGCTCAAGACAATGAAGGAGCACTCCATCATAGCCTCGTCTATAAAGGATCTCTCCTAGAAAAATGTATTTTGTCACCTTCTATTTAAATGTTCATCTTTCGGCATGCGATAAGCCTTGTGGTACCATTCCAAGCTTTAGGAAGTCCCATAATTGGGATAGCCAATCCTGATAAGCCACAACTTCTATGGATAAAATGACATGTTCTTCTTGTGATCCAGCATTTGTGAACATAGATTGGGAAACAATCCTGTGATGAATGGTTGTTCCACACTCTGTAGGACCTTGGGATATCAAATATTCCCAAGGGGCCATTTGCAAGAAAGCTCTAACTTTGAAGGACCAATCCTGATTTGGTTCATTCTGGATCATGTTGACTGACTCTAGGTTGTCAATAACCTCACGTTGTATTGCTGAAAATACGAGCACTTTCACATGAACGGTTGTGAAGTCAGCAGATGGATTTTGAGGGATTAAGGATCCCAATGATGCCATGGTGTCTACGAATCTGTTCGATGTACGAGGGATTGCCTCGATGTCATACCATTCTAGTCGGGCTAGGTAAGTGTCAACAAGTTCCTTATAAGCTTTCAGGAGTGGGCACCTACATTGGAATAGGCCTTTGACTTGGTTTACTATGAGCAAGGAGTCACCAAAGATGTTCAATATTTTAATGCCCATTGCTATGGTTGTCTGAAGTCCCAAGATCAGGGCCTCATACTCTGTGTTGTTGTTTGTGCAAGGGAAGTCTAGTTTGAATGATAAGGGCAATGGAGCACCCTGTGGTGTGATAAATACTATCCCTGCTCCGCCCCCTTGCTCACATTTTGAACCATCAAAGAACAATGCCATGTCTCTTTCTTTCTCAGGTTCTTCGAGTTTCGATGGGTCTGATAATGCGAAGACTGCATCATCAGGCAACTCTATGGTGAGAGGCTTGCTCTCCTGGAGAGGTGCCTCTGCTAATTGATCTGCTATGACTTGTCCCTTGATGGAATTTTGGCTTATGAACTCTAGATCAAATTCTATCAATAGCATGATCCACTTTGTCGTACGTGTATTGTGATATGTCTTGTTCATCATGTACTGCAAAGGATTTTGTTTGGATATAACGTAGGTCGTATGGCTCAACATGTAGTGTCACAACTTTTTGGTTGCAAAGACCACTGCTAAGCATAACTTTTCTACGTACACATATCCCAGCTCGTAACTCACCAAGGTGCGACTAATGTAATATATGGCTTGCTCTTTGTTTTGCACATTCTTTTGGGCTAACATGGTGCCCAAAGCAAAATTAGTAGCCGATATGTATAGCAAGAATGGTATGTCTGGCCTTGGTGGAGCCAATACTGGCGGTGTTGCTAGGTATGTTTTGATCTCTGCAAAGGCTTGTTGGCACTCTTCATCCCAATGAAATGGGACATCCTTGCATAGCAATTGGTTCATGGGTCGACACTTGTCTGATAATTGAGCGATGAACCATTTGATTGATGCTACCTTGCCTTGTAGGCTTCTCAACTCCCTAATGTTGGTAGGGGTGGCCATTTCCAGTATAGCCTTTACTTTTGTAGGATCGACTTCGATGCCTCTCTTTGAAATGATGAATCCTAAGAGCTTACCAAAAGTTACGCCAAACACGCACTTCTTAGGATTCAATCTGACATTGTGTTCTATGAGGTGATCGAAGACCTTTGTAAGGACTTGAGCATGTTCTTGTCATAATAAATATTTGGCTAGCAAGTCATCCATGTAGTCTTCCAAGATTGTGTGCATGTAATCATGGAATATGTATGTCATGGCCCATTGGTATGTGGCACTAACATTCTTAAGACCAAATGGCATCACTTTGTAATAGAAAGTTCCCCATGGAGTAATGAAAGCAGTCTTGTGTTGGTCTTCAGGTTTAATCTGGATTTGATTGTATCCAAAAAAACCATCCATTAAGGAGAGCATCTCATGACCTACGGTGGCATCAACAAGAGCATCTATGTTTGGCAATGGGAATGAATCCTTTGGAGTTGCCCTATTCAAGTCTCTAAAATCTATGCAAATGTGCACTCTTCCATCTGGTTTTCCCATGGGCACCATGTTTGAGACCCATTCAGGATAGTCGATGGGAACTATGAAAATCACCTCCAATAGTTTTTGCAATTCGTTCTTCACCATCAAAGCGATGGTTGGATGCATTTTCCTCAACTTTTGCTTGACTGGCTTCTTTAGGGGATCCAATGAGAGGTTGTGGACCACTAACTTTGGATCAATTCCTGGCATGTCTTTGTAAGTCCAAGCAAAAATATTTGGCCTCTCTTTAAGGAGAGGGATTATGATGGCTTGTTCCTCTAGAGATAGACTTTCTCTGAACTTGAATTTCTTTGGTTGAGTAGGATCATCACTGATGTCCACCTCAAAAGTCATTTCTATAGCCATATGTGACCCATCCTCCAACTGGTGGGGCATGGGTATCAAGTGAATGTCATCGATAGGATTTATAGGTCCTACTGACTCAGGATCCAAACCAGCATGGAACACATCATATGCACAACCTACTACAAAATGGAATGGTTGTAACATCTCTTCATTAGAGAAAATATCCTCAAGCTCTATGGGTGAATCAACGTGATCCCAATCAATAGCCTCTGTATCAATACACAATGGTTTTGTGGGATCGGCTGGGTTATGAAGTGGAGTGGTCAAATCAATGGAGATTGTATTGATGGATGGAATGAAATCTCCAGGACCACATGGGTGGAATCTTGCCTCAGAGGTTTCCATTCCATACTCATGATGAGGCTCTAGAGGAAAAGGAATCTCTGGATCTGACCTATGAGTAGGTCGGATAATAGGATCATTGGGCTCTAACCGCTCTCTGAATGTAGGTGGAGGGGGATTGACCATCTGGTGAATGGTAGCTAAGTCAATAGGTCTCCCTAAAAACCATAAATGAGGGTCTATGGCATGAAGTGCCACCTCTCTCTCTACTAATGCATTGACTTGCTACAAATGGTGAGGCCCAAGATAGGCCATCTCAGTTTCATCCTCAAAGTCATCATCACTTATCCAGAAACCATTAGCATTGGTATGCGGCCCCAAGACAAGAGGCTCATGTCTTGGCCCTAAGTACTCCTCTTCAAGGCCATTCTCATCACTTATGAAGAAGCCATTTGCATTAGCCCCCCCCCCCCGGCCCCGGTTTCTATTTGCTCAAAGTCTTGAACTTAGTGGGTGATAAGGAATAAAATTGATGTCTTCTCCTAACCCCAAGCTCAATCTATCCAAGGCTACTGCTAGAGAGTCATCTCGACCTCTGATGTGATAGCCTAACCCAAACCTATCAGTGGGAAGTTGGTATTGCGGCTCGTATGGCCGCCTTCACCCCTGCTCATATATACCAAGACCGTAACCATGCCAATGGCAATGTTCAAAGTAGCTTAGAGAAAACTTCGGATTAGAGAGGTAATGAACATTAATAGTGAATAATTCATCATTGTCCTCTTCTTATTCAGTAGACTTATGGGTGCAATCTAGTCCAACATAGACAAAGTTTGTCTAGTTGGGAGGGATTCCAAGCGGAACCACTATCCCCACTGGTGGTCTTAAGTCTTTTGGTCATCCCATGTCTTGTGCAGACTCTATGATGGGCATGAATGCTATGTTCTGCACAAGGTATTCTCCTATCCCTGTACTTTCCAAGTGTATAGTCGCATGCGAGGTGGATGACCCCATGGATGACACTAGCGAAGCGGGGTGGTAGTCATCATCTTCGACTTGATCTTGGAGATCTTCTTCTTCCATGGGACTTGGACCTTTCTCAATGGCTATGGTTAGCACTTCCTTGAGCTTCCTTTCTTCCCCCATGGGTGCTTTTAGCTTCTGATTGTCTTTTGGCTTAGACATTGATGGTTTCTTAGAAGCATTAGTCATGTTGGGCGCTAAATGAGGTGTTGATGTAGATGGGTCTTTTTGCACCCCTTTGTCTTTGTCATTTAGTTGCATAGCTGGAGATGAAGGTCCAATGTACAAGTGGGTAGAGGGAATCACAAATTCTCCTAGACAATCCACCTGATGGACATATTTGAATGGCTCCTCATCAGCCAACACCATGTAGACTTTGTTATCATGCACATACTTAACACATTGATGTAAGATCGAAGGAACACACTTCATGTCCCTTATCCAAGGTCGCCCTAAGAGGATGTTGTATTGCATGGCCCCTTCCAAGACATGACACATCATGGGGATGGTCTTATGCCCCACCTTGATAGGTAAGACTATCATTCCCATAGTATTGCATAAGGCATCATTGAAAGCCCTCAATGTGTAGGCTCTTGGAATGATATGAGACTTGGGGATCTTGAGGTGCTCTATTGTTGTTGTTGTGATGATGTTGATTGATGAACCTGTATCGATCAAGACTCTCTTAAAAGGTAAATCATTGACTGATGCCACAATGTGCAATGGAGGGTCTGGTAAGGTAGTGGGCACTGTCTTAATCTCGTAATCATAGAATCAGATTATAGGTTCTTGGAATTCTTGTACTTGTCCCACAAAATGGGTGAATGCATTAGGATCTTGTGGTTGGAGCTCAATCGACCTTAAAATCTCCATCAAGGTCTCCCTATGCTTTGGGGACTATTGTATGAGCTCATAGATGGATAGCTTAGCCGGAGTCATTTGTAAGTTTTGCTCAAGTCTACTCCGAATAGTCACCACAGGTCGGGTTGGTGGACCTGGAAGGTTGTTTTGTCCCTACCTCTACCTAGGTGCAGCTGGGACATTAATGGGAGCTGCAGGAGGTTGTGGTTGACCATACCGTCTACTCCTGGTTGCTATATTGACAATCTCGACCATCCCAACACACCCGTGGGTAGGTATATCCACTCGGACCTGATTGACTTGGGCCCCTTGCCCTCTAGGGGCCTCATGATTTGGCAGCAGGTTTTTGTAAATGCCCATATCTCTATTTTCGGGAGCTAATGGGTTGTCAACTTTGAGCTCTCCCGCCTCAATCATGTTTTGCACTTGATGCTTAAAACCAATGCAAACCTCAATGTTATGCCCTGGTATCCTGTGATAAGGGTAAAATTGATCTTCCCTATATCCTTTTGGCTTAGGATGGTTGGGATCTATAAGAGGTATATCAAGGAATCTGATCTTTCCCACCTCGCTCAATTGGTTGAAGATTGATTGCATTGATTCTGTTAATGGTGTAAAATAGCGAGGGGGTTTGCATTCTCTATTTCTCCCCTGATTATTCTTTTGATCATAATTGGCTGGTGGTGGATGTGCTTGATAATTCTGGGGTTGCTGTGCAGCCCCATCCTTAGGCACAACCAATACCACTTGATTAACTAGGGCAGGGTTTGCCTGCTTCTGCTTATTTTTGCCATTTTTATCATTTTTGTTCCACTCCTTGGTTCAGAGTTTTATGGTTCCCTCATCTACTTTTATGTCCTCAATGAGTTTGGCTTGTGCCAAAGCTTCCTCAAATGAGGGGTATTGTTGTAGTTGTAGTAAGAGGGAAATGTGTTTGGAACAACTCTTGGTGAACATCCGGATGATCTCTTCTGTGGGAATGGAGAATGATAATTTTGCCATGACTTTTCTCCATCTATTCCCATAGTCCATTATTGGCTCATCATCATAATGTCTCAAATTGGCCAGGTCTAAAAGGTTCACCTTTCTCTTAGCACCAAAAGAGAAATGCTTCAAGAAAGCATTCACTAGTTGTTCAAAGTTGGATATGCTATGCTTGGGCAATTGGTTGAACCATTGAGTGGTCGCACCCAAAAATGTCATTATGAATGTCCTTAGCATAAGAGCATCATTGTCTTCGAGATGAAAACATGCATTGATAAAGTTGGTAACATGCTCTTGTGCATCCTCTTCACCCTTAAACTTCTCTAGCCTAGGCATCTCAAAGTGCTTAGGATAGGCAGGGCTAGGAACTGATGGGCACAATGGTTGGTTGTGTATTTTGCTCAATGTTGGTTGGTTCCCAACCATCTCTTGTTTCTCAAAGGACTTCATATTTTTAGCAAGTGCTTGGAATACCTTTGAGGTGAGGAGTTCCTCTTCTTGTAGGCCCCCTCATGGTGGCAATGGAGGTAGCCCTCTATCCACTTGATTTGCTCTATTTTTGTCCCTCCTACGAGGGGATTCAGGATGTGTCTGATCTTGATCTATTAGGTTTACCCTTTCCCCACCAGTTGGATTTCACTCATGATTTGGTGGGTGGTTTTGTTATGGGTTTCCTTCTTGCCTAGTGCGCCCCTCTCTTGGTGAGTCAACACATTGATCTCTTTGATGATCATTACCATTTACTTGTTGGTTATCATGAGCTAGCTGCTCAGCTTGCTCCCTTAACCATTGCTCATGTTGGCGCAACAACCGTTCTCTTTGTTTATCATGTTCGAGAGCTTCTACAAGCTCTCACTCTTTGTGCAAGGCATTCTCTAACCATCGCATGTGGTTAATTTGTGCTTGTCATAGAAGACTCATGCTTGTCTGACCCTGTTCTTGTGGTCTTGACTCACAGATTCCTCGAAGAGGTTTCCATTGTGTCGTTGCTCTTGCTAGCTAGTGTAACTTGTTCAGTGTATTTTTGAGTGTCTCTATGATCTGACTTTGTATGCTTACTATGGGATCACCCTGAGGCACCCCTAGTCTGAGAAGTGGGCTTAGAAGTCATGGTTCGTGAGCTTCTAGATGCAGAATTTTCCGTAGCTACGATTTTGGGAGGTGGCCTCGAATAAATTCGATCCAACTCATCTAACTATCTTGTTTTCCATGGCTGATCCCGTGGGGTGCCATTTATCCCAATGAGGTCATAGTCTATTGGAATCCTTCCTCTTGTGTGAAGGATATCATCTGTTTGATGTCTATGACTGGATGTATCTCTAGTTTCCTACCCCTCAGTGGGCTGATCTGTTCTAAGTGTTTCATGTGAATGTTGGGATGTTGTAACCCCTGTATGTCCTTTTGATGATGAAGGCTTTGTGGTCACCTTATTTCTCCAAGAATATGGAGGCGTGGAATCCTCATCATCCCTGTGTGAAGAATGGGTTTTAGACCCTCTCTTATGTCCATGTGGGGAGGAAGCTCTTGAGGCCTCCTCATGTCTTTGAGAGGTTTCTATGTGTTTAGAGGAGGCCTTTGAGGTCTCCTCATGCCTCCTTGATGAGGATGGTCATGAAGCCTCTTTGTCCTTATGTGATGTAGTTCTATGATGTTGCTCCCTATTTGGGGTTTCTTGAGGAGATCCCCCAAGGGTTGAGTTATCACCCCTTAGACTCGTAGAACTGCGTCTCACGGTCTTACGGGTAGGTCTTTCAATGTTACTACGACTTCGCCTAAGGGTGTGAGTTGCTTCAGATTCCCCTTCGGTATCAGACCGAGGGTGTTTACTTCTTGTTTTGACCATTTTGTTTTAGGACTTTAGTTTTTGTGTTGCACTTAAATATAACCAAACAATATCAAGCAAATGTTTATCTTGATTATCAATTTAAGTGTGCCCTAAACTATTTGTTGTATCTTGATGATTTGTTGTTTCTTTGATTTCTTGTTTTGCTTTGGATTGAGAATGAGGAGACTCATCCATAGTGATAATCAAGCACACTTATGCCAAACATGATTTCTCAAAAGAGACTAGGGTACACCGCTTAAATCCTAGTGGGGGGTTCGCCTAGCTCTTCCACTCTGAACCAATGATTCCAATAGTGGGAGATAGTTTGAACACAAATAACTTAGTACCACTATAAGCAAGTTCCTCAATCCATTTCTAGGAAGCTCTAGGGGGTAAACCGGTGGAAGGAGATGAATGCCAATGTCACCGGACTGAATTGAGGGTTGGTGATGAAATCCAACTCCCCAATGTTTAAATGATGCGTGTGTGTGTGGTGTTCATTTTAAGTTTGCATGAATAAGAATGCATCATACAGTAGCAATGACTCTTTCCTATATGCCTAATGCAAAATGCATTTCAATTTTAGAAAGGTGCATAGCTACTATGAGATTAATGAATGCACTCTATTAGGTGCAAGTATGGCCTTTAGAAAGGCCCCAAAGCAAGCAAACAACACACAGTGTCTAGCACGTTGGATTCTAGGGTGAACTTTATAGACAAAAGTCGTTGTTCCTAGCAACGCCTAGTGAAAAATCTAAAAGGAAACCTAAGATGTGCAAGATGCAAGTTCATTCTTCTTTCATTATTTTCCAAATTGAAATATGTCTTAATTATCACTATTTTTAAGAAAATAGAAATAGATAGAAAACCATAGAGTGTCAGAAAAGTTGTACCAACCTTTAATCCAGCTCAGAGAATCAATGTTTTGACCTCTGCTGCACTCCAGTTCTAGCCATTGTCGACCAGAGCGATTGATTTATGGCCATTGTAGAATAGAGTGGCTGACTCCTAGCCATTGTAGACCAGAGTGGCTGACTGTTGGTTGTATAGATCAGAGCGGCTAAACCTGCACACAAAACTAAGTTAGTATTCAGGCCGAGAATGAAAAATTAGTGGAAGTCCCATCATGATCACCATCTGTAGCGACCTCGGGAAGCGGTGCGTCGGCCCCACTGACCTTTCCTACTTGTGATTTAATTGAATCTATTAATGTTTTAAGCATGCATCTTAAATGAAAGGTGTAAAAGAAGACACAACCATAATGCAAAGAAATAAATGAATGAATGCTCTTGTATTGATATTTCCAAGGTCCGATTACATATAAATCCCTCTAAGGGATACCCTTCATTTGATACATGATTTTACACAAGGAGGGCAACAGATGTATAAAATATCCCCCTCGCATAGGGGTGGCATGCTTATAAAAGGCTTCCCGATGATGCACACAGAAATGTATGAGGGCTTACAGATGCCTCCTTCTCCAGGTCTATTTCCTAGAGGGATCCTCTTGCTTCGTATGTTGTAGATGCACCTATGGCCCTATAAGCAATGAAACAACAACACACGCTTAGATGTCCGAGATTGCCTCCCTGGATGAGGTTGTTAGCAATGAATAAACTTAAATGAAAGCAAGTGCAAATGAAACTAGTACTATGAATGCGAATAAATAAAATAATTCTATGCTAATGACATGAAAATATGAAGAAAATAGAATAATGAAACTAATACCTACAACCCTAGGCTAGGTTGCGGGCCACTGTCCAAGACAACGACCGCTAAGGTGAAACCTCTCTCCCTTGATCCAAGGGCTATGGGCTCAAAGCTTGCTTCTAATGTTAAAATGATGACCTTGATGGGCTCATGTTAAACCCTTGATCGGCTAGCACTAGAATCAGGATAGCTCCTCCAAGGTGCTCTCGAGATGCTCTCCTCAATGATCCAACCTATGCTCAAAGTTATGATGATGATAATTCGACCTCTCGAATGCAGACTCATTCGATCAAAGTCTTATCAAATTAATTGGAAGGTCTTCTAGTGCTTTTAGGTTTGCTCCTTATAAAGTGTGAAACCCTAGGTCTATGTTCAAAACCCTAGGATTGAATTCCTCATGCGTAGTGAATGTTAGCATGAGAAGCTTTTGTCTTTTCTATGTTTAAAGACCAGTTAACTGAAGTCTAAATTCAGACTCAAGTCTTCCATGTGAACTGGTCATGAAGGGGAATGCAAAGTTACTCCCGCTCACCTTTATTGCATGCAGACTGCCACTTCCACCCCTGATTAGGCCTGTTTGTCGGCAAAATGCTTTTTATGGCTTAGCCACTATCGTCTGCAGTGACTAAGATTTGGCCGCTGTCATCTACAGCGGCTAAGGTCTGGCCACTCTGAGCTTGAGCGGCCAAGGTCCAGCCACCCTGGTTTACAGTGGCTAAGCTTGAATGGGCCTAGAATGCCCCAGATGAGTGGTGAGGACCACTTTTGATACTTGGAAAGTCCAAGGTTTAGTCACATGGCCTATGAATGTGCCTATGTAAGTAGTTCTCCTAAACATGACATGTTTTAGGTGTCTACAGACGGTATCTTTATGCGTCTCACAGGAATGAACTTACTTTCACACACAGGGATATGGAGTATCTTGGTCGTCCTAGCAGATTCATACCTTGTCAAAAAATCCTGTATGGTTAGTATATAAATTTTGATCAGGTAGATAGAGTGTTTGAGTCTCATGAAACCCTCATCAACATTCTATAGCATCTCACTTCATTCATTCCATTTTACCACATTGCAATAATACATTTCCATATATCCATTACACAAAAAATAGTACAAAAAGAAACAAAAGGAACTAATGCATTTTATACAGTCTATGGTGCTAACATAGTGGAGCAAATAATTAGTTTCAGGTCAATATATCAAAGTACATAAGTTATCCATTTTACTATGCATCCATGCATATACATAAGTAGAAAATCATATCACAAAGGCATCCATATGCATACATAATAAACATCAACCACATTTGCATTACATTATAGAAGCATACATGTGCATACATGGTACAACATCCATCAGTAATATATCAAATTACATAACAATATCCATCTACAACAATCATTAGCATTTAACATACCATCATAAATCACATACATACATTGCATCCATCCCATAAAACAATAAATGAGACATATGATGACCATAAAAAAAACTCATATATATATATGGGGTAAAAATATACATCATAGTTTCCAAAAATGCCCGTGAGCTATAATAACATGGGTCCTTAGACCTCACCAATATCAAAAAATAATAGCCAGTTAAAAAGAGTCTCAATAGTACCCATCACCATGGCCATGCAGGATCGATGCTACGACTCGCACTACCTCATGTAGTCTGGGTCCACTGTGATCCCTTAGAGCTACTGCCACCTAGACGATGACTGCACAATCTCGCTCTATCGAGTCTGATGTGAGCCACTGGTCTCCCCATAATTAGGAAGATGCCCTGCAAGGTTCACCACCCCCATATCAAGTTTATCCACATAAGCCTATCTCCACTACCCCCGTGATTGGTAGGTGTACACTACTAATTGTAGCTGAAGCACCTCTGATTGTAGCCTCTCTACCTCCCTAATGATATACCCCTCCTACCTAGGACCCTAAGCTCTCAATTGTGCTTGTAAGGATGATATATCGTTCTGATCCCCTGCACCTGTGCTCTAAGGAGATCCCTCTCCTATCTGACCCTGATTAGCTTAGCCTATAGCTCTAAGTATCTATCACCTTGGGTACCCTACTATCCCTGTGCCCCTTGGCCCTTAGTCTCTCCCTCATCACCCTAATCCCCAAGGTCTAATAGGTCCACCTGCTCATCTACCTATTAGTGCTGCCCATGTGGCTCATCCACCTCTACCTAGTCCACCTATGGAGCATCCTCCATCACCTCATACATGGCCCTAGATACCTCACCTCCGAGAGCCCCTGCAACTCACCATTGATGCATAACCCACCATGAGTCATACTCTATTGTAGTCTCAGTGTCATCCACGTTAGGAACATGCACTACTGGATCTACCTCCTCTCCCACCTCCTCCATAACTGGCCAACCTAGTGTCCTCTCATCATCATGGTGTCGATATACTACTGGCTCTCTAAGAAACCCCTATCGTAGTCCAAAATGTCATGTAACCCTAGAAAATGGGAAGCACTCCCACTCAGTACTATGTTGGGAAATCAGCCATCTGCCTATCCTCACCCATCGAAGCTACTCTCTAGCATCTGCCCAGTCCATACAATCCCTGTACAGTCACCATACCACCTACCCTAGGGCCAATCATGAGAATACATTAGCATAATGGTCCACATAGCCTACATGGCACTGGCTCTACCCTACCTCCTCTGCCCTCTACCATAGGATAACATATCCTATCTCTTGATCTAGCAGCTATGCCCGAGTCATCCATGGTAGTCCATGTGGTCGCTCCACAGCTATGTGCTACCATCCCCAGCACTGTAAAAAGAATCTACACCCCAATCCCTTTCATTGACGACAACGTATCTCATACAACTCGTCATACAACTATGCTAGTAGGGTCATACCCCAAGCCATCACTAGAGGCTCCTCCTTGGTGCACCCTGCTAGGGCGTACACCAACTCCAGTAGGTTCCAAGGGAACCTGGCTCTTAAAGAATCTAGGAGAAGCATATTGGAGATGAGGGTCATCAATAGCACATGCCTCACCCCCAATACCTTCTCCTCATACCAAAACCCCACCAATATCCCTTCATTCTAGTAGTCTAGCTCCACCGCATCTGCATCCTCCCCAAAGTACCTCGTTAGCACTACACCTCTCTGGTCCTGGTGCGTAGAGTGGATCGGTCGCCCCTCTATTGGAATCCATAGAATTCGATAGATGTCCTCTAGTATCACCATCATCTCCCCCATGGTTTGGTGGAAGGTGTTGGTGCACGAGTCCCATAGGCTAATCAGAGTAGTCAAGTAGGCTCGATCGCCTATCACAGGCTCCAATTGAGTAACCTGCTTAAGCCCCATGGCATCAAGCCACTCCTAGTTAGCCTCAGTCAAGGCATCTCGGGTGGTCTGGAAGAGCTTCGATGTGTGATACCAACTCTTCACCACTTGGTAGAGCAATAAACTCAATAATAATAACAATAAACCGACATTCATTATGCCTCATAAAGGCCTCCAAAAATCCCAAAAACAAATGCACACCTCAAACATTACAACAATTTAATTCCACAAAAAAAATACAAAAATTCAAATTAATGTTCTCTGGTTTTTCCTGTGGTTTTCGCGGATGTTATTTAAAAAACAAAATACAAAAAATTCAAAATACAACATGTTACATCTACCCTAGGGTTTCATTCCCTATCCTGTGATGTGATATGTTTAACAAAACAAAATACAAAAAATTCAAAATTTAACATGTTACATCTACCCTAGGGTTTCATTCCCTATCCCGTGATGTGATATGTTTAACAAAACAAAATACAAAAAATTCAAAATTTAACATGTTACATCTACCCTAGGGTTTCATTCCCTATCCCATGATGTGATATGTTTAAAAAAACAAAATACAAAAATTCAAAATTTAACATATTACAGTTACCCTAGGGTTTCACTCCCTTTCCTGTAATGTGATATGTTTAAAAATAAACTGCAAAACTTGAAAAATTTTGGTATATTTTATCTACATTAGGTTTAATTGCCAAAGGTCAAATAAGGTAAAAATATGGTGCAGTCCAGATTAATTAGGTTTAATTACTTGTTTGATACAAATCAAATAAACGGCAAAACAAAATTGTAATTTTAAGAGCAAAATAATGAGGAAGGTGAGTCACCACATACCTATCTCACATCGGCTCCTCTGCTAGATGCCTCGGTTTGCTGACTCATGGTGGCCATGGGGTGATTTTGACAGTGCTTCACTTCAGAAAAATAACCCTCCTCTTCCTCACCTCTCAAATCGCCAGAGAAAACATGCAATAATGAGCCCAAAACTTGCATTTGAGGTTTATATAGGCTTACAAGAGTTCTATTCATCCCAGGGTGGGATGAATGCACTTTTGGTCATTCATCCCACCCTAGGATAAATACCAAATTATGTATTCGTTCCACCATGGGATGAATACATAATTCATAAGTTAAAACAACTTAAAAAGCACCAAAAGGGTCCAAAATCCCCCAAAAATAGCTCCATTTTGGTCAAATTTTTTGTATCAATCAAGAGGTAAATAATAGCACTCCCGGATACTCGGAAATAACCTTACCTCAATCCCTAAGAAGGCCAGTATGGTCGGACCACCCCGCGGGAATGAGTTTTTTCATTCCTTTCCTCCAGGAGGCATCAAATAAAAGGGTCCCACAACCCACCAAAAATAAGTCAAATCTGATGGAATTCATTAAGGGTTAATATTTAATGCAAATGTCTCATGGATGCATAGGAAAGTTACTATTTCACTCCCCAAGAAGGCCATTGTGGCCAAACCGCCCCACGGGAATGAAGTTTTCAACTTTTTACCTCCAGGAAACCTCCCTAACATCATCAAAATCCTTTCAAAACTATGTCATTTTTCAATGGATACAACTAAAGGTAACCTCAACCAAAGTCATCTGGGTCAAGTGACTCGTCACTTTTCTCATGAGTCATTCCCTCATTGACTTGTCGCTTGAGGGGGTAGTCATACTCAAGTCAAAATCAACAAGCACACACTCAATCAGGCAAATTGTGTTCGTTCAACGAATCTTTGACAAAGACAATCATGCTCCCACTTGGGGTAGCAAACAAGCACAAATTAAACAAATGCTTGGCATTATAGAATCATCTTTATGACTAAAAAATGTCCAAGATCAAGTCAACCTCACTAGAGAGGTTGTACTTGAAGCAAGTTCCTTAGCTCGTCAGAAGCAAGGATTTGAGAATGCATGCTCTTTCTAGGATTGGGGCATCTAAAGTTGGTTAGGTTATTGAGTAACCCTAATAATTGAGCATTTTAGGCATCTATTTTTGCTCGATGTTGTGTTGCACACAACACATCCCAAAAAGGGGTATCTGTAGACACTAAAATATAGTCAATCCGATTATGCTACCACAAGCAATGACTAAATGACATACCAAGGCCCCTAGGGCAGCCCTCAGCAGGTATATAGTGGTCCTAACCACTCAGTGCAAGGTTTTGGAAGGTTTAAGACCACTTTTGGGACCTTTTGAACACCCTGTTTCTATTTGTACCACCCTGGGATGAATACAAAATCTATTCATCCCACCCTAGAGCGAATAGTAGTATTCATCCCAAGGTGGGGCGAATAGCATGTTTGATCAGCAAAAAGTTAAATCTAGGCCAATGGTACCCAATAACGATCAGATTCCTAGCTATTATTTCCCACAAGTCAGGGCACACAGTAGATCTTATGACATGCTCAATGAATGAGGCCAATTTGGGAGATTCTCTTCCCCCTCCAATGCATGTCGCCTTGGTGGCCAAGTGGTGCCTCTTCCCCTACATGTCCTCGCATGCCCTTTGACCCATGAAGCCTCCTTGAGCTATAAAGTGGATGTATTTTTCCACACAAAATAGAGAAAGGAGTTTTAGGTTTAAGCAATGGAGTTCTGCCAAGATTTCCTCTCACCCTTTTGTGCCCATTTTTCCCTTGGAATCTCTACCTAGCGAAGGAGGTTCACGAGGGAACTAGTAGGCACAATTTATCACATAACCGAACCATATGAGTGAATTCCCTCATCAAATTTGATGAAAATACCCCCCATAGTGTTTTGCATCAATCCCTAGTGGAATTGGTGGTAAAATTTAGGCAGAAATGGTGGGCATCCCACCCCCGGGTGCCCCCCAATTTATGACAATCCTATTCGTCCCACCCTATGATGAATATAAATATATGCATTATTTTGTTACTATTTTTAATTATTTATTTTCTACATTATCATATTATGTTGCAGTTCAAATTTTAGGTCATTCTGAGCTATATTGGCCGAGATATTATGATTTTAGTGTTTTGTAGGGTCTCATGCAGGTCTCCGGTGGTCATATGAGGAAACACCTAAATTGTTACTGATTTTGAAAATATGATCAAATGGGTTTCTTTAAAATATCATTTTATGTGTTCTATCCAATTTTCATGTGTTTTGGATATGTGTAGGGCCGTAAATTGTTTGCTTTATGTTTTGCAGGTTGTGCACGATCATTGCAATAACGAGGCACCAATGGACACAATTTTGACACAATTTTGGGTGATCTCTTCCCAAAACCTCCTATTATACTTATATCTATAATTTCATAGCATTTGGAGTTCATTTGATATAGGCGCACCATATATGCTCTTTTCTTGCCTGTGGGGATTGCATGTTTTACATCATACGCACTTGCTATTTGACATTTCTGGTTTCCTTGTGTGCAGGTGTAGGTTTTACAGTCACATTAGGAAGGAGCACAAGACCTCAAGATCAAATATACAAGTGGTGGCAACTTTGGCCCACCCACTTCGATTGTGGGTACGAGGAAAGACATTGGATGTGCACCCGAGTTACTTGAAGGATTTCGATCCTTGGGCACCCGATTTGTAAACATTTGTATCATCTATTTGAGCCCTCAAAGGGGATATTTTGTAACCTAGATTTTATCTGCCCAATTAATAAGAAGTTGGTTTATTTTGCATTATTTCTTGTTACTTGCCATCTTTTCCATCTTACTTGCATGCTTCCATTTGATGCTCATAAGAAATAGGACATAGATACACATATTGTTTATCATCATTTGGTGCACCTTTTTTACCTACTTTAGGTAAACCCCCAACAAGCAACCAAACTAGAAAAAATGTAAAGGTCAAAAAGAGCATAAAAAATATTAAGGACAAAGAAATAACACATGCATGCTCTGTATAAAACCTAAGAACATCAGTTAGGAGTGTTAGTATAACAAATTATCACAAGGATCATACAATAATCAACCAAATAATTCATTGGGAGGCAAGTACAAGAATTATCAATGGCAAAGGAGGAATGCACCTCAACGAAAACATGACAATGTAGCTGATAATGCTTATTTTGATGCAAAAGGACAAGACTATGTCTATAAGCCCAATTTTGTATGTTGATTCAGTAGCTACTAGACACATAATAGGCTAGAAGAATTGGTTTATGATCCTTTACCATTCATCTTACTATTACCAAGTAACATTTAGAGATAATTCAACATACACCATTTCTAGAATTGGTTATGTTTGATTGCATCTTAGAGAACATACATATCACTTGACTCAAGTTCTTTATATGCTTGGATTCACAAAAACTTAATTTCATTGAATAAATTAATTGATCAAAATTTGCACTTTGAATTTATGAAAATATGTGCAAAGAAACTCTATTCTATTTGAGAAAAATCCAGAGGTTCAATAATCAATGTTGGTGCTACTAGCATAGGCAAGAAATTTTAGCTTACACTTGTAATATGAGAGAAAAAAGCATTGGAAACAAAAATAAATGAAGTTGCCTCACAATGGCATAGACGAATTGGACATCTAAGTTTTGGCCATTTGAAGTCAATCCTACATCATGACATGGTACATGGGCTTCCATATTTGACAAAGCCTCATGACCTTCGTATGAGTTATTGGTTGAAAAGCAACATCAAGAACCATTTGTCTTAAGTAGTCATAGAGCGATTGGTTCACCCAACCTAGTGCATACTGATCTATATAAACCCATGGATTCAATTTTTAATGATTATAGATATTTACAATTATTTTTTGATGACTATTCATGACAGATGTGGGTGTACTTTCTAAATACAAAGGATGAAGCTTTTCACTATTTATAAGAGTTCAAAGCTTGTGTGGAGAAGAGTTTTGGTCATCCTATTTTTACACTCCACTTAGATCGATAGGGAGTACACCAATAATCAATTTTATACTTTTCTAAAGCAACATGGCACCAAATGATAGTTGATAATTGTCTAAATGCCTCAAAAAAATGGATTTGTTGAGAGGTAAAATCATACTATCTAGAAGATGGTTTGATGTATATTGAGTGATGCCAATTTAGAGCTAACATTTTGGACAGAAGTTATTTATACTATTGTTTACTTTTTAAATTGTGCATCCACACTTGTGTTGAATATTGTTACACTAAATATGCATAGATAGGAATAAACCTTCCATATCACATATCCACATGTTTGTATGCACTAGATTCATGCACATTTCAATATAGAAGCAGATGATATTGAAGGATAAATCCAAGAAATATATCTACATTGGATATAGTAGTGATTTGAAAGGATATTGTCTTATGTATTATGACACCAAGAAGTTGTATATCAATCAAGATGTTGTGTTTGATGAGAAGAATAATTATACCTCTTCTTCTAAACCACAAGTTATTGATAAAACACTTGTTGATTTCTTGTATGATGATGATTATGATGAAGCCTTTGAGAGATATGATGTTGATTTTGATTTTTATGGAGATGTTCCTAATGGGGATGATGATTTAAGACTATCCACTTCAAGTACCAATCATACACCCAAGTGGTATCTTAGTATAGTTCATGATGTAAAATTAGATCATATTCTAGATACATCTAGTTCTTGACCAAGAACTCATAGCAGAGTTTGAAATGAGTTCAACCTAGCCTTGATAAGAATTATGGTGCATATATATGAATCTTCAATTGTTCATGAAGCTCTTCAATCAAAGGAGTGGAAGGATGCCATGAATACCAAATATCAAGCATTAATGAAAACAAGACATGGCAACTTGTTAATATTTTACTTGGAAAAAACTCCATTGGTTACAAGTGTGTATTCCAAACCAAATACAAAGGTAATGGGAGCATCCACAAATTAAAAGCAAGACTTGTTGTAAAGGGCTATGCACATAAGGAAGGAATTTATTATCATGAAACTTTTGGACCAATAACAACAATCAAGACCATTTGGATGGTTTTTGTAATGGGTGCATAATTTGTATGGAAGTTGCATCAAATGGATGTAAAGAGTGCATTTCTTATTGGTGATCTCAATGAATAAGTCTATATGAAACAACAAGATATATTTATCATATACGTGGTCAAGAGAACAAGGTATGTAGGATCATCAATTTTATCTATCGGATCAAGTAGGAACCTTGAGCCTTGTACATGAAGATCGATGTGCATCTTCTACGATATTGGTTCCATCGTAGTCCTTATGATCCAAACCTATACTTCAAAAGGAAAATAAAAGAGACCATGATCATCATTGTGTATGTTGATGACTTGATCATCACTGGGAGTTCAATGAATTTGATTAAAAAACCAAGAAAACATTGAAGCATTTGTTCAACATGATTGAACTTTAGCTAATGAACTATTGTTTTGGACTGGAGGTGTGGAAAACTGAGAACCATGTGTTCATGTCACAAATGAAGTATTCTAGGATATTGCTCAAGAATATTTTAATAGCAAATTACAAGCCTATGGAAAATCCAATGGAAGTAAGGTTACCATTGTCATGCTATGATCCATCTCCACATGTGAATGAAACTCCCTATTGCTAGCTAATTAGGAGCCTTATATATCTAACGTACACAAGAGCTAACATCAACTATGCTATGAGCTATCTTTTATGGTTTATGTAAGTACAAAAGGTATATCTGTGGTATAACTAAGTACAATATAGAGTACAAGAAAAATGATCAGTTCTTATTGATAGGTTTCAAGAATGTCGACTATGTAGGATATATTGATGATAGGAGATCCACTTTTGGATATCTATTCTTTCTAGGATATGGTATGATTTATTGGAAAAGTAAGAAGTAACATGTTATTTCTTGTTCTTCCACTAATATTGAATATCATTCCATTGGAGGAGCTATTTTTGAGGTGATATAGTTACATCGCATATTGTTAGGAATGGGCATCCCATAAAAGAAATCGATGATCCTGAATTGTGAAAATTACTTATTCGTAATCCAATTTTTCATGAGTGCACAAACCATGTTGAGCTTCAATTCCATTTTATATGTGAACATGTTAAAAAATACAACACACAACACTAATTTTATCCCACAAAGAATCAATATACATGCATTTTGATAAAGTATCTTGCACATGTAAAGTTTAAATTTTTTTTAAATTTTCTTATATGGACATTGATTTAGCATTGATGTAAGAATGGGGTAATGTTGTGGATATTATGTATTGACCTTATGGTTATAGAGGTTATATAAACGTGTAAAGAATTTGTAACTCCTAATATTATACCTTCTTTATTTTACATGTATATATACTTCTATCACATCAATGCAAATGTTGATTGTAGTGCATAAATCTATTCTATGTTTCTAACAAGTTCATCCAAGATGGACCAAAATCTGAGTGAAACATACTATATATACCTAGATATGTGTTTCCAAGGATACTTTGATACATTACATTACAATTGAATTTGAATCAAGAGAATGGGATCAATAAGTAGATTATTAAAACATTGCATTCTGATGCCACAAACGTTATGAAATTACACATGGCAAGAGATTGAAAAGTAAAAATAAAGAAGAAAGAAAAAAAAAATTGGGCATGAGATAAAATTCAACTTGAAGCAAGGAGATCATACAATAGGAGAAGTTTACTCAAATTTAGTATTTCCATCCCCATGGATGTGGCAAAGAAATCCCTTTGCATCATCAAATAATGAAGGTCATTATGGTTTACTCAAATAAACCGTTAGAAGAAACAAAGGATATAAGGGATGAGGAAGTTCCATGTGCAAGTTCAAATTTAGAAGGAATTATAGGTGTAAAGGAGTATGGGAAGGCAAATTTTAAAGCAAAGGAGATAAAAAAGGTCCAGATTAATCTAGGTAAATCATCTTCAATTTCCTCAATTAGTATAAAAACCTTTCCTTATAATAAAAATAAAGGTAGCATAGACTGTATCCCTTGCAATTTAGGATTTTAATAGCACCAAAATAAGAGAATGAGTATGGAGTATATCCATGGATATTATGGGTTTCAAGGAAACATAAGAAATTAATTACTATAGAGGATCGTGCTTGAACCTTAGGGTTGCTAGGAGAACATTTAGGGGTTTTGGAGTAGAATAAGAAAGTAATTACTATTGAGGATCATCCTTGCACTTTAGGAATTCTAGGGAAATACAAAGAATAAAGTGTTTGTGAGGTTGTTTTTGCTCTATTCTTTGCACTTTATATTCTCTAGGGTAATATAAACCTTAAAAAAATGTCTCATTATGAATAATGTGAAAAATAGAAGAGATTTATGAAGTTGAAAGTGTTGGTGGAAATGAAAAAGAAGATAAAGACCCTAAAAGCAATAACAAAGAGAAAATAAAACTTAAAGGTATATCAATTTGGGATACCAAAATCAAATATCATGTAGGTGTTAACAAGAAGTGGAGTTAAGCCCACAAATAAAAATAAAAGTGATTTTCTTAAATGGTTATATGGTATTGAAATGGGCCCCACCTGTACTACATCATCGCCATGTATTGGTATTACAACAACTTGGATATTATCCATGTATCACTTGGCAAGATTCAAACATGGATCTCCTCCTTGAATGCTAAGGAATCTAATTGGTTGAGCTAATGCCATTTGATAATGTAGACACCAAATTTTAGTCATTTGCATAACCAATCCATCAAAACCATCAAAACACCCTTTAAATCCCTACCAATTCACCAAAACCCCCAATTTACCACAAAACTCTTTTCAGTTTCCAAAATTCCTATTTCTCTTCTAATTTCCCCATCTTGTAAAATTCCTCCCAATTCCTCTAATTTCTAGTAATTTCTTCTAATTCTCTCTCAAATCCTTCTAATCCCTCCTAAATTCTTCTAATCTATCTTATTTCCCCTCTAATCGACTCAATTTCCCTCTAACTCCTAATTTCTCTAAATTCTTCTAACTTCCCTCTAATTTCTTGTTTCCCTCTAATTTCTTAAATTCCTCTAATTTTCCCTAATATTTCTCTAATTTCCTCCTACTTCATTTAATTCTCCTAATCCTTTCTTATCCTCTCCCTAATATCCTAATTCCCACCTAATCTCTCTCATTTATTCCTCCCTTTCCCCTTAAAATTCCCATAACCCACCTTATTCTGAAGAACACAAGCTTATACTAAGAGGGGGGTGAACAGTATAAGACCACTTTTTACTTTTTATTTCCCAATCAATATTATGCAATGTAAAGATAGCAATATCAATAGCAGTAATCAAAGCAATGCATAAATCACCACACACAATAAAGACACCACAATTTACGTGGTTCACCCAATATGGGCTACTCCACGGAGAAAATATTTCACTAAAATTTTCTCAATCAATCTCTTGGGAATCCTTTCCCTATTACAATGCTTATGGACCTTTGTCCAAAGGAGATACCAATCCCCTTAATCAAATTCATGGATCTCTATCCACAGGAGAACTCCTTTCTCCTCTTGCTCTGGCTAGTGATATTCTAGAAGAACTATTGCCTCTACTGCACTGGCTAATGGATCTCTATCCACTAAAGACTCTTTTACTCACTCAAACTACATGCCCTCACTACCCTGGCTAATGGATATCTATCCACTAGAGACTGTCATCCTTTACACTCTATCACCTCCAAAGATTACACTCAGCTTTATTTCAAATTTGCACTAAACACAATCCGTCGGTCTAGCACAAATTTATCCTCAATATCTATCTCTGGTATGGCACAAATATGTCCTCAAATATGCATCGAACTCTGTCCTCGAATTTGTACTAAACACAGTCCCTCGATCTAGCATAAATTAGTCAATATTTTTCCTCAAGCCTTAACTCAAAGCTTGAATCAATCTCAAATAAACTCTGTTGGATCTACCCCAAACCTTAACTCAAGGTTTGAACAAATCAATCAATCAACTCTGCTCTCAAGCCTTCTTAAAGACTTATCTCAAATATGCCTTGTAAGCTTTCACGAAAGCTCGTAGGACTTATTGAGCAGATTGGATAAGTTCTTCTCAATAATTCCTCTCAATAACTTAACCAAATATGCTCTCAATCTGTATTGTAAGCTTCCACTAAAGCTTACTCAAATATTCCCACAAGTTTTCTCATAGACTTGCCTCAAATATGCTCAACAAGTCCACACTATAAATTGTCCAATCTCATAGAAACATAAAAATAATTGTTAGAGACTCAATATACTCTATACTCATAAAAATGCTCAAACAATTTCAATCACTCTTTCAGAAACATACAGAGAATTGTTAGAGACTCAATATGCTTCACATTCACCTCAATGCTCAATAACTTTCTCAAATCAGTTCAGAATATAGAATAGTTTGTTTTATGGAACTTGAACAATCACTTTACACATCCACTTGACTAAGCTCAACCAACTCTACTCAACTAATCACTCAATGAAACAATCATTCCTTACAAAATCTAGTCCAAGTATATAAACACCAACTCAAAATATTTCCAACAATGCTCAACAACAAATATCACATAACAATGATAACCCTAGTTCAAGTTCTTTGCTCAACAACTCACTTCAACAACAATGCTCACAAAACAACTCTCACATAACAATGATACTCATGTTCTTTTCAAACCCTAGTTCTTTTCTCAGCCAATGACTTCAACAACATAAGCATTTAAACACAACTCTTTATTCCAAAAAACCTTGAAGCATTAACTCAACACACTCAAAAGGAAACCCTAATCAAGTCCTTTTCACTCCAAACTTATTTTCCAAAAAAAAAACCAATCAACTTAACTATGGAAGAATGTGCTCATACCTTTTTCTTGATGATGAAGGAATCTCATAAATATACCAAAACCACAAACACTTCTTTGCCAAGCTCAAATAAGTTATAAGATGATAAACTCCCTCAAAAATACAATATAAATATCAAGACACACATACCCCTTATCACTCCATATTTAAGAAAACATTCATCAATATTTACAAAAATAATTCACCACTTACACCTTATAATCTCCCAATTAAAATAATATTCAATGCACTCTTATTTTCAAATAACTCAATGCAAGAAGTTCCCTTTATCCTTTTAAACTTCAACAAATTAATGTAACACAAACACTTTATTCAAAAATAAAACTAACCTATTATTCCTCCAATTTACCAAAAATAATAATCAAATAAAAATCCTTTTAAGCAACCCTTTTAACTCCTTAAGACCTCATGTCAAAATTTAGGCAACACAAAATAATAATCAAAATTTATTACCTTTTCCTTAATGGGTTTTGAACTCACGACGTAGCCTCAACCAGTGTCCTAGCCACTGCTCCAACCACCGTGCGAGCTAGGCGCTCTCTTTGGGAGTAAAGAGCACCACGTGCTCTATAAAGCTCCATGCTTTACCTAGAAAAATGTGCACCATTTCCTTTGGCACTTCCAACACAAACACAACCACTAAAACACATTGCCACCATGTTTTGAACGCAGGTCACCTAGCACCCAAAACATGGCCATGCTGCCCAGATGACTTTCAACTTTCAGTGCTTTTCATTTTTGTCTCTATTTTTTGGCACATAACACAATAAATTCATTTCTCTTTTTTCGCATGATTTCTCAACACAATTGCATGCATTAAAATTCGAGCAAAAGGATAATTTTAATGCCTCTAAGGTATGGGTTTTTATATCAATTTCCTCCTTCACACATATACGTCGGCACTTCAAATTTCCTTCAAAATTTAGAATTCGGCACTATGATTTTCCTTTAAACTTATTAATTTATAAATTATTTAAATTCTCTTGAATTTAAATTTTACAAATTAATTCTTTAAAACCCTTTGGTTTTTATCAAGGCCTTCTCTCATTGTACAACTTTGTATAAATAATATTTATTTATAAAATTTAAATTCAATTTGAATTTAAATGTTTTATAAAATAAATATTAAACCTTCCTTTAGCTTTGCAATAAGCTTCCTTGGATTTTTATGAAAAACCTATTAACTTATGCTTCCACATGATATTAAAAATATTATGAAGCCCTTTTACCTTTAACCTCTGCATTGTTCTTCTTGACATTTTGACATTATCGATAGCTCATTAATGACAACTTCGTTTCTTGACATAAATGACAACTTTGACTCAAAATGTCCAACAATATCCCCCTTTGTCATTGATGGTAACCCAAATTCTTTTTACCAAAAACTTGATCTTTCCTTTGTTCAGCTCCCCTTGGAACATTGCTCCCCCTGGCTCAATGCTCTCTTCAAATATTTCTTCTTTACTCAAATACCAAATCTCTCCCCCTTACTCAAATCTCTTCCCCTTTGACATCAATGTCAAAGGGTCACCTTTGGGGCTCAAGGCTAAGAATGAGCCTCTTAGCTTAGCCCCTCCCCCACCTCCTCTTGAGGTGGTTAATTTTGGGGTGGGAGTATTTCTACTCCCATAAAGCACTGTTCTTTACCTTTATCCTATTTCCTTCTTATTTGATCATTCTGATTCCTTTGACTATTCCTTTCCATGTCCATTTTCCTATCCATGTTCCTGTTCTAGTTCCTGTTCCTATTCTTGTTTATATCCATGTTCCTATTCCTGTTCATACTTGATTCTAGAATGTCTGCTCTACACCACTTTGCTATGTAACCATAATTATTCCTTGGAGGTGCAAATATCTTAGTATTTGTCCTAGTGAAGCCATATCCTCTTTTATCATGAACCCTACAATTCATTGCCTTGTGACCAAACTGATTACATGAGTAGCAATACCCATGGAAAATTTGTATGTTCCCATATTCATGTATTTCATGTGTCTTGCATTGTGAAGCCATGTGCCCAAACCTGTGACATGAAAAACATCTTCCATTGAATTTTCCTTGTCTTGACCTCATTGGTCTCTTAGTATCTCTTGACCTATTCTGATTGTTGTTCCATCTATATCTTATTTGTGCATTTTTCCTGTTCTTGTTGAACTCTCTATTGTCCAACTCATCCTCAGATGTCTCACTTTATCTTACATTGTATTCTTCTGTAGTATCTTCATCTGAAGTTTCTTCTCCTCCAAAACTTGAGGTTGACTTTCCTTCCCATTTCTTTTGTCCTTGTTCAAATCCAAGACCTTTTTTTCTTGATGTAGGCTTTTGTATCTTGATGAACTTATCCAAGTTATTTGATCTATTTTTGAACCCTTTTAGCTTGACCTTGGAGTATTCTAAATATTCCCTTAGTAGTGCCACTTCTTGTGCTAACTTTTCATATTCTAAGATCTTTGCTTCTAACTTATCCTTGAATTTCTTTGTCTTAGCCTTTGATTTTTCTAGATTCTCTATAAAAATCCTTCTTTCTTCATCACATTCTTGAAACTAAATTTCAAGCTTAGAGTTTTACTTTCTTACCTTCTTCACTGTGTCAAGGGCATAGATAAGTTCTCCCTTGAGATCATATCCATATTTATATGAATATTCCTCTATTTTTTTACCTTTGTCCATATCATCATTTTATTTTGGCTTGTCTTCTATAGGGTCATTTTCTTCTTCTTCTAGTGCCATTAGAATATTCTCTTATGGTCCTTCAAGTGCATCCTCATATTCATCATCATTGAAACTATAACCATTCCTTGTACAACTATCTTCAAGATTTCCAAAGTTACCACATCTAAAACACTTGAGAATCATTGGTGCCATTTCTAAACTTCCTTTTCTTCAATCATAAATAGGACTTCATATCTATCATTATCTAAAAAACTAACATCACCATCACTTGATTACTTACTTGCATTATTTACATAGTAGCTCCTATTTTACCTTTAAAAGAACTTCTTTCCTTGTCTTCTTTGTCCATCCTTGTTTTTCTTTTGGTACCTGTATATTTCTGATTTCATATTTTTGTGATCTTGTTTCTCTTCACCATTGTTGTTCTTAGCTTCTTCACAATCTGTTGCATAATGACCATACTTTCCACAATTAAAATATTTAACAAATTTTAGATCTCTAGATCTTCTAGAATCCTTATCCCTTCTACCATAATTAGCTTCTTCATCACTGGATGACTCATTGCTTGATTTTGACTTCTTACCCTTTGTATTTTTTATTGCTTTGAAGGTTGCTTCCTTCTGGGGAATAGGTTCTTTTGTTCTCATCTCAAAATTTATAAGAATACCAAGCAACATATCTCTTTTCAAAGAATCATCATCCTTTGATTCTTCTATAGCTGAAATATTTTCACTAAACCTTGTTGAAAGAGACCTTAAGATCTTATCACAAATATCTAATTCATCAACCTTCATTCCAATCCCTTGCATAGCATTAACAACCGCATCAACTCAAAGTAGATAAGTGCTAATGTTTTCCTCATTCTTCATTATTAACTCTTCAAGTTATCCTTTGAGATTTTGTATCTTAGCTTTCTTGACACCTTTATCTCCTTCATATATATTTTGTAATTTAACCCACATTCCTTTTGCATTTTCATAATGCATAACTTTTATTGATTATGTTCTATGCAAACCTCTCAAAAGTGCATTCATTGCTTTTGAATTGTAATGTTGTAGAAGCTTACCTTCCTTATATATAGGTGGATCAACTGAGGGGTCGTATACATTTTCAACTACTTTCCAAACTTCATTGCCAAGTGCCTTCAAGTATATCTTCATTATCAAACTCCAATATACATAATCACTTCCATAAAATAATGGTACTGAATTATCTGAAGGTCCATTCTTAGAATCCATTGTGTTCTTGTTAGCTTTTCCTTCAAGCTGTTAAACTCTTTTGAAGGAACCCAATATGATATCAATTGAAGAACACAATCTTATACTGAGAGGGGGGTGAACAATATAAGATCACTTTTTATTTTTTCTTTTCCAATCAATATTATGCAATGTAAATATAGCAATATCAATAACAGTAATCAAAGTAATGCATAAATCACCACACATAATAGATACACCACAATTTACGTGGTTCACCCAATGTGGGCTACTCCATGGAGAAAATATTTCACTAAAATTTTCTCAATCAATCTCTTGGGAATCATTTCCCTATTACAATGTTTATGGACCTTTGTCCAAAGGAGATACCAATCCCCTTAATCAAGTTCATGGATCTCTATACACAAGAGAACTCCTTTCTCCTCTTGCTCTGGCTGGTGATCTTCTAGAAGAATTGTTGCCTCTATTGCACTGGCTAATGGATCTCTATCCACTGAAGACTCTTGTCATCACTCAAACTACCTATCCTCACTACCCTGGCTAATGGATCTCTATCTACTAGATACTATCGTCCTCTATACTCTGTCACCTCCAAATATTGTACTCAGCTATGTTTCAATTATATACTAAACACAGTGTCGATCTAGCACAAATCTATCCTCAATATCTGTCTCTGGTTTGGAAAAAAAATGTCCTCAAATCTTCCCCAAAATCTATCCTCGGATCTATACTAAACACAGTCCCTCAGTATAGCACAAATCAGTCCTTAATATTTTTCCTCAAGCCTTAACTCAAATCTTGACTCAATCTCAAATAGAATTTGTTGGATCTACCACAAATCTTAACTCAAGGTTTGAAAAAATTAATCAGTCAACTCTACTGGATCTTCCCCAAACCTTAACTCAAGGTTTGAACAAATTAATCAATCAATTCTGTTGGATCTGCCCCAAACCTTAACTCAAGGTTTGAATAAATCAATCAATCAACTCTGCTCTTAAGACTTCTCAAAGACTTGTCTCAAATCTACCTTGTAATATTTCAAAAAATCTCACACCAATCAATCTACAATTCCTCTCTAGAACTTGTCCAATATGCTCAATAAGTCTTCTCAAGAACTTAACCAAATCTACTCAATAAGTCCTCTCAAGAACTTAAACAAATATTCTCTCAATTTGTATTGTAATATTTCACTAAATTTTAATCAAATCTACCCACAAGTCTTCTCATAGACTTACCTCAAATATTCTCAACAAGTCCACACTATAACTTGTCCAATATCATAGAAACATAAAGATAATTGTTAGAGACTCAATATGCTCTATACTCATCACAATGCTCAAACAATTTCAATCACTCTTTCATAAACATACAAAGAATTGTTAGAGACTCAATATGCTTCACATTCACCTCAATGTTTAATCACTTTCTCAAATCAATTCAAAATATAGAATAGTTTATTTTATGGAACTTGAACAATCACTTTACACATCCACTTGACTAGGCTCAACCAACTCTACTTAACCATTCAATCAATGAAACAATCCTTCCTTACAAACCCTAGTCTAAGTATATAAGCACAAAATCAAAATATTTCTAACAATGCTCAACAAAAAATCTCACATAACAATGATAACCCTAGTTCAATTTCTTTGATCAACAACTCACTTCAACAATAATGCTCACAAAACAACTCTCACATAACAATGATACTCATGTTATTTTCAAACCTTAGTTCTTTGCTCAACCAATGACTTCAACAATAATGCTTATAAAACAAGGTTTTAAAAACAACTCTTTATTCCAAAAAACCTTGAAGCATTAACTCAACACACTCAAAATAAAACCCTAATCAAGTCCTTTTCACTCCAAACTTATTTTCCATAAAAACAACCAATCAACTTAACTATGGAAGAATGTGCTCATACTTTTTCTTGATGATGAAGGAATCTCATAAATATGCCAAAACCACAAACACTTCTTTGCCAAGCTCAAAGAAGTTATAAGATGATAAACTCCCTCAAAAATACAATATAAATATCAAGACACACATACACCTTATCACTCCATATTTAAGAAAACATTCATCAACATTTACAAAAATAATTCATCACTTACACCTTATAATCTCCCAATTAAAATAATATTCAATGCACTCTTATTTTCAAAATAACTCAATGCAAGAAGTTCCCTTTATCCTTTTAAAATTTCAAAAAATAAATGTAACACAAACACTTTATTCAAAAATAAAAATAACCCCTAATTCCTCCAATTTACCAAAAATAATAATCAAATAAAAATCCTTTTAAGCAACCCTTTTAACTCCCTAAGACATCATGTCAAACTTTAGGCAACACAAAATAATAATCATAATTTATTACCTTTGCCTTGGTGGGTTTTGAACTCACGACGTAGCCTCAACCAGTACCCTAGCCGCGACTCCAAACACTACGTGAGCTAGGCACTCACTTGTGGAGTAAAGAGCACCATGTGCTCTATAAAGCTCCCTGCTTTGCCTAGCAAAACGTGTGTCATTTCCTTTGGCACTTCCAACACAAACACAACCATGAAAACCTGCTATCATCGCATTTCGAACGCAGGTCACCTAACGCCCAAACACTCTAACTGTTGCCCTCTTGCCACTAGGTCATGTTGCCCAGATGGCTTTCAACTTTCAGTGCTTTTCATTTTTGTCTCTATTTGCTGGCACATAACACAAGAAATTTGCTTCTCTTTTTATGCACGAGTTCTCAACACAATTGCATGCATTAACGTTCGAGCAAAAGGATAATTTTAATTCCTCTAAGGTATGGGTTTTTATATCAATTTCCTCCTTCACACATATACGTCGACGCTTCAAATTTCCTTCAAAATTTAGACGTTGGCACTATGATTTTCCTTTAAACTTATTAATTTATAAATTATTTAAATTCTCTTGAATTTAAATTTTATAAATTAATTCTTTAAAAACCTTTGGTTTTATTAAGGCCTTATCTCATTGTACAACTTTGTATAAATACTATTTATTTATAAAATTTAAATTCAATTTAAATTTAAATTTTTTATAAAATAAATATTAAACCTTCCTTTAGCTTTGCAACCTTGGGTTTTTATGAAAAAATTTTTAACTTATGCTTCCACATAATATTTAAAATATTATGAAGCCCTTTTGCCTTTAACCTCTGCATTGTTCCTCTTGAAATTTTGACATTATCGATAGCTCATTAATGACAACTTTGTTTCTTGACATCAATTACAACTTTGACTCAAAATGTCCAACATATTCATCTAATTCTCCTAATCAAGCCTCTCATTAGCCCCTAACCCCATTTTAAGCCCTCATCCAAATACCTAGGAGATATGCACTCAAAAATCCTAATCAAATCCCTAGATCTCCCCAAATCCCCACCTAAATCCCTTCATTTAATCCACCTTGTCTCCCCATCCACTTTCCCTCCAAATTTGAATGATTTAAAAATACAATGAAAAACCCCAAGTCAAAAGGAATTAAATTAGCATATTTAATGGTTTGGTCCTTCTCAGCCTCCATGTCACCTTTTTGGCAATTTTAAATTCCATATACATCCCCCAAGGTACACTTATCCCTATGCACATCTCATCACCCCCTAGGCCAATTTATGGCACTTGGGTGGGTGAGGATTCACCCCACCCAAGGCTATTAAATGGAGAGGGTGCACATTCCTCCATGTGTCCTCTCTAGATTTACCTTGGATTTGCCACCCTCCACTTGGATCCAAATCACATCCACCTCATTGCCATGTCATTTCCTTGTCACCTCCCATTCCCCTCATCAAATTCCTATAAATATCTCTCTATTTCCCTCATTTACAACACTTGTGAAGCTACTGTTATGATGCTAAAATTACACCATATTGTCTTTATGATGCTACTATTATTTCCCTTGTAGATCTCAGTTGATTCTGCTAGCCACCTTGGATAACCTCACCATTGCAATAATAGAGTCCACTTGAGAGAACCAAATAAGATTTGAATTGTAACTACACCTAGACCAACAAACATTATGTCATCATACTTGCACCAGAGAACACCAGTGCCATCCAAAATATTCTAACAAAAGCACTCAGCCCTATCTGCCACATCAACCTAACCATCATTGGAATTTATACAATCTCAACCGTCACCTGCGACCACCCAAAATAAACTATCATTGGTGGTTACTCAGAGAAAAATAAACAAAGCATTCCAGATAATAGGTAAGTAATGGAGGTATAAAACATTATCTTTGTAGTTTTTGTGATCTTTTGCTAAGGTTTTGTGATCATTTTCATGAGTTTTGTAAAGTTTTGTTTTATTCACTTTGACTAGGGCCTCATCTAAGAAAGGCCCATTAGATATTACTAATTCCATCTTATGAGCATGTGTGTAGGTACTATGCAGTTAACAAAGCATAAGGATGGTCCAAGAAGCTCAAGAAAACCCACCCACAACCTTGATTGTGGCATGAAGAAGAGATTGCACCTAGAAACTTGATGTAAAAAGGGGTCATCCCCCTTTCATTGAAAGGACACCATATTGTAAAACCCCTTTAATAGGGTTATGTTGTATTCAATGAGCTCATTGCTAATAACATATATAACATATTTTTTCTTTCATTACAAGGTGCATTTTCATGTCTACAGATAATAATAAAAACTGATTATAAAAATAGTATTATTAAATATCATAGGTATGAATAAGACCCTTGAAAAAATTAGTTTATAAGGACTTTATAGGTTTTTATAGTCCTAATTTTATTTGAATAAAATAAATAGCATTAGGTAGGGAGGAATGTAACAATGCATTTAAAAAGGTTCAAAATATGGGGGATTGTCTAGCAGTTTCTTCTATAGAATATTTTGAAAGTATCATAACAATATAGGACAAATTGAAATAAGTTAAATAATTGCTAGAAATAAAACATAATTGTGTTGCTACTCTATTTTGTAGAAAGAGTAAAATATCAAAGCTAAGTTTATATATGTATATGCTCTAACTATATTTACTCATAAAATATGTGGGAAGAACCTTAGCTTATCTTTGTCAAATACAATAACTATTCATAATTTTGAACTATTGGTTTTTGGGAGGGCTTCAACATAGTTCTATATCCTTTAAAAAATAAGGGTGGTATTCCTATATGGTATAAATCAATGAACAATTTTGCTTCATTTTTCAATTCAAATGGTCGTTGGGATGCTATTCCTTCCTACTTTCAATATACATGGGATAGTGGACACATTGGATAAATTTATATAGTAGGGAGATTGAACAAATATTTACCCAATACATGGTTACAAAAAAAATATACAATCTCTTAAGACATTTTATTACAAGCAAAATATCAAATCACAAACCCATATTTTTAGACGTGATTTAATAGTAGTTATCCAAAGTATTTTCAATATTAGTCTATGTGGATCCAAGAATCTAATTTCTTCTAGATTGTTCTGAAATGTTGGGATGAAGCAAAGTTTGAAGAATCATATACAAATAGGTTTATTTAATATATGAAATATCTAAAGGGGAAAATAAATATTTGGAATGTCAAATATTTTGGTAACATAGTTATAGCAAGGGGAAGAAATTGAATCCCATCTTAAATTTTTAAAAGAGATGATAGAAATCAACGGAATGGACTAGGATACTTATGTGAAAGACAAACAATTACTTTTTTATTATCATAATACATTGAAAAAATAGTCATAGTTGTACCAAAAATCTAGGGATATATGACATAAATGGAATAGGAATACCAAATATTTTTATGCTATAGTAAAAAGAAATTGACTTCTCACCACAGAAAAAATATTTTAATTTTTAATAGAAGAAATATTAAGAAAGAAGAAGATATAAGGAAGGAAGCAATTAATTAAAATTCAAAGACATTATGTTAGATTTTGAGCAAGATAAGGAGGCTAAAGGTAAGCATTTGCAAAATATTCCACCAATTATCACACAAGGGCAAAAGGAAAACTTAATGAGATAGATCTCTATGGAGGAGCTATACGCATCATTTTTCTCTTTTCACCCCAATAAAGCACCTAGCCTTATGGCTTTCCTATAATTTTTTTTCAAAAATTTAGGCTTTGTCGAAGAGTGATATATTGGTTGTGGTTGAAGAGGTCAATAAAAATGAGGCTACAATAAGTGAGATCAATGCCACATTTATAATATTGGTTCCCAAGAAATACGACAAAATATCTTGATAACTTTCATTCAATAAGCTTTTGTGATATGATTTATATTTAAAAATTATGACAATTAGATTTATAAACATTCTAGACTGTTATATTATAGGAGCTAGGGGGGTTTTTCCATGGTAAACAAATAATTTTTGGTGTAATAATTGCATAGAAGGCCATAAATTCTCTTCATTTCATGAAAAGGTTAGGTATGCTAATAAAAGTAGATATAAAAAAAGTATATGATAGGGTTTGTTGAAGTTTTCTACATTATATTCTCAAAAAAATGTTCTTGATCAAGGATGGTGACAATGAGTTAGATGTTGTCATAGCACTCTAAAATATTATATTTTAATCAAAGGACCCTCTGCTGTATAGTTAGAATCATCCATGACTTTGCTAGGTTAACATCTTGTGTCCATATCTATTTATTTTTCTTGTGGAGGCATTTGGGATAGCTTTCTACTAGGCAAAAATGAAGAAAATTTTAAAATTATACAAGTTGCAATAAATGGTCCCTTTGAATCTTCTCTCCGGTTTATTAATGATACTTTTCTTTTTAGTCATTCCTCAGTCAATGAGACCATGGAATTTAAATTAATATTATCATGCTATGAGAATTTTGATGGACAAATGATCAATACTACAAAGGGCACTATATTTTCATTAACACTACCATAGATTTATGATGGATTATTATGGATATTTTAGAGTTTAAAGTTGAAAATTTCTAATCAATATATTTGGGTTTTCCTATAACTAATAAAGAAAATGAGGAGCTTTGAGACTCAATTTTGGACAAAATAAAACCATGTTTTGCGGGTTGGAAAGGTAAGTGCTTAACCATGGTTGGAAGGTTATAACTCATAAAAAATATATAGCAATCCATCCCTATATATATGGTATCACTTTCAAGATTGCTAGCTAGTATAGAATCTTAATTTGATAAATTTCAAAGAGATTTTCTTTCGAGAGGATGTGAGGAAAATTTGAGGTTTTATTTTTATAAGTGAGATAGGGTTTATAAAGGAACAAATATTAGAGGAGAATGATTGTGAAATTGAATATTTATAAGTTTACCATGAGGGGCAAAACTTGCTAGAGATTATTCAAATATCAAGAAAAAAGTTGAGCAAAAATGTTACTTCAAAATATATATTACGTTCTCTTTATGTAATAAAATTATTTAGGAATATACCTTACCTATAGGATCACCAACGTGGAATTTAATATAATATAGTTCACAATTGATCAAGAAACATATTAAATGGTCAAACAATAAGGGGGATTCTATAAATTTTTTGTTTGATGCTTGGTTGAAGCCTTATCCTTTTATTTTTATCCTCAATGGCAACCGTTGACTCAAATATCCAAAGGTAAAATATTATATTAATGTGATAAACAACTCTAGATCATGGATTTCTATTAGTAATCTAGTTGAAGTGAAACTCGAACAAAAATAAAATAAGCTTCAAAAGATGCGTTAAGAGTTTTATATGACTATTTTTACATGGAAGGATGACTTAGTTTGAAATATATCAAATTATGGTAGGTACTCGCTCAAGTTGGTATATGATGATTTAGAGTAATTAAAATTTCCTACTTTCAATGATTAACCTTAAGAGAATCTTTGGTCACCTCTAGAGGCCCTCTCTAAGGCCCATTATTCCTTTTGTTAGCAATCCAAAGCAAGATTCTTATAGGAATGATTTTACAAAAGAAGAGGATAGCATGGACCTTTTAGGTGTGCCTTGTGTGAGAAAGATCTAGAAATATAAAATAATTTACTTCTTCTCCATCCCTTTGTTTACACCCTTTGGGACCACTTTTTTTAAAGTATGAGAAAATATTAGATAGCTCCATCCATATTGAAAGAATTTATGAAATGTTGGATTAATTATTTCAAAGCTAAAGCATTATACATTTTGGGAAGTATTGGTCCTGCTATTACTTGTTGAAATTTTTAGTTAAAAAGGAATAATATAATTTTAAAAAATAAATCTTAAAATGAAGCCCAAATTTAGAATTGTATTATTTCTTCCCTTACATAATATTTATAAATATGGTGTTCATCATGGAAATTATCTAGTGCAAAAAGAGAGGTGTTAGCCTCTTGGTTACAATATTTCCATATATACATGGAAGGACCATCTACAACAATGAGTTAACAAGGATCTACTTTGATCTATCATAAAATAAAAATGTTTAAAAATTATGTTTATCAAAATTAATATTGATGGTGCTTCCAAAGAAAATCTAGAAAAAGTTGGTGGAGATGATGTTTTATAAAATAATGAATGCAAGATTCTCCTCATTTAGAATCATATTGAACTTGATCTAACGACTATGCATATGCTAGAGTACTTCTTACAAAAATAAATATTGCAATTGAAAAATGATGGAAATGTATTTCAATTGAAAGGATTCACAAATTATTATTAATACTATTAAAAAAAATGGATGTTAGGATTGGATAAAAAATAATATTATTATTGATGTTCATAAACTATTATTAGAGTTAGCCTCATGGGAGTGTGAGCATATCTATAGACGAAAACCGAGTAGTAGATAAATTAGTCAATTATTTAATCTTTTCCTTGGAAAAATTTAAATTCTAGAAGATAATTAGTTGAATTAGATTTTATTTTATTTTATTTTATTATTTGGTTAGTGTGAGAAACCCCTATGACCAATGCATAGGACTGAGCAGTCTCCAGCCAACCATGACCCCTCGTAAAGCCGAGATTTATGATTATCAATAGAGAATTTAACATACAACCACCACACACTCATCGACGTCACGGTTTGAACCTTGGACCTCCCAAAGAAGAGCCAAGGCCCGAACCATTGCGTTTTTCTCTCTGGGATATTTAGATTTTATCTTTTAATGAAATTATGGTAAAGAGTTGATCACAAAAACATAGTAATTTAAAGAAGAGAAATATATCTGATAAAAAAAGAAAAAAGAATATTTTTAATAGAAGTGTGTTAGCCTATAGTTTAATTGTTCTATAGTTTTTTATTCCATTATTTTCTGTCGTCATGATATTTTATCATTTGTCGGCCAAGCATTGTCGACCAACAACTTTTAGCAAATATCACGAGAGCATATTATTGTTAGCGCTCTTCATGGAGATATTTTGTCTCAAGCTTATGTATTTAAACTTTGGCACTTCAATAATAATGTTAATGTTGGACTTTGTCGCTTATATGTTATCATAGCAACTTTTTTGAAGGCTCTCTCTTCGACGCCTTCAAGCTGACTCCTAGACCTGGACCTGTGGAGACCCCTGTACACTGCTGACCTAGGAGGACGCAACCACTGATGTGGTGACCTTTGGATCAGACAAATTAGACACTGGGAGGATGAGACAAGTTGGATGTTGACTCTGGCCAATCAACACAAAAATTGAGGCAGACTCGATGCCAAGTGATAGATCACCCTAAGGTTGCATGTACCTCAAGGTGGATCGACATGAAGTTGAATCAGACTGGACGTGAGGATCATACGTGACAAGTGGCGGACAACCATTGGACGACAGATGATGGATGCGACCCAGAAAATACTGGACATCGAACTGATAAAAATCTGACATTGCGACTGCCACATGGTAGTCAACGATGCCCCTCACATGAGAATCTACCTATCCTCTCGGGTAGAGTCTCCCCGAGAGGAGACAAGAGCTTATAGAAGCTATTTTCTAATTATACCCTCCAAATGCTCTCGTTCCCACACATGTGGGATAAATACTTTGCTCTACTCGACGTCATAGGTGAAATCCATCCCTGTCTACAACCTTGAGCAATTTTTTCTTGCTACAAGTTTGCTCCGTTGGATGACCTCTTATTTGACAGGATCGGCTAAACCAAACAACAATGAGCATACGCTTTGTTTTGGGAAAGCAAAGATCAAATTTTTATTGTTTTAAGATCATGGTTCCTATTTCATCCATGTCGACGCTGCTTCTTCGAAACACCATTGTTGCCCAGGACGCGCTGCTGCTGCCCTTGCAACTTGGGAAGCACCTCCAGGGCAACACCACTCCCTCGATTGCATGGTGGTAGAAGGCTAAGTAAAGCTTAGCTCACCTTCCATCCCAACAGGTGACCTAGTTGGGCTGGTTTTTTGGCCTATTGCTATGGCCCAGGACCATAATGTCGAGGGTTCAAAATCCTTCGACCCTCCACGAGGTATATATATATATATTTTTTTGTTGTTTATTTTTTTTAAGTTTAGAGTATTTTGTTTTGATTAATGATTTACTAATTATTTTTTGTTTAATTAAATGTCATGCTTATTTAATTTTTTCTTAAATTAATCTTACTTTTAAAAGGAAAAATTTATAATGATATTTAATTTCATTAAATAAATTAGTTTTTTCATTTTTCAACATATACTCAAACCTTGGAAACTTAAACACAAAAACCTCTTGTGGAAGAACTTTTACATTTCAAACACAATTTGCAAATTGAAGACTTTTGGGACGGGCATTTTTTTTATGCTACATTCATTGCAAAATTGTTCATATTGAATGTAAAGGGGGGATGATGAGTATTTTTTCATATTGAGAAGACAAATTGGCATTTGTAAACAAAGGTGCATTTTCGGTGGAAACCGACACCTTTAGGAGTTCATTATTTTTTTGTGGGCACTTTTTGATGTATGTTGCATTTCTTTCCATTTTGCAATACTTCATTAAGTAAAATCAAGCACTAATAAGTCCCCAAAATTTGAACCCATCCATGCAATTTATTGCACTACAGTGTTCAGTATTTACGATACCTCTGGCCCGCACTTACAGGTAATGTTGTCGTGATTGGGCTACTGTATCTGCCACCTAACATAGCTGCAACAATGACGTCTGAGCTTGTTCTCTATCAATCATCGAGGAGATATAAGTTTACCATTTTGTTATTTTTTTACTCCATCCACTACCCCAATCGTTCTTGTGTTTAGACGTAAATCTTGATGAATTTTCTAATATCCAAAGTGTTTAGGGGAAGTTACGCCCCATGCATGAGGATAGAAGACATTCTATGGTAGGTGTCATCAACAAGATGATTCCCTTTTAGTACCGCCTATGTTCCACGTATCGTTTTGATCTCTAAATACCTATAGTCTCCCTCACGTAAGGGTGGGTATTTTTTGAAAGGATCGGTATAAAGGCCTGGCAAAGGTATATAGAAAGGGGGACCATTTGGTGAAATAAGGAACCCTCATTATGGTTGCTATCCACAAGTACCTGATAGATTCTCAGTTACTGAAAGGTTCCAATTACACACCATGGAAAACCAAGATGAAGGCTATTCTCCAAATGGAATATTTATGGGATGTTGTTTCTAGCACAACAACAAGACCTTCACCAATAGTTGGATCAACTCAAGCTACACCACCAACTACAGATCAAATTGCATTTGACAAGAAAGACAACAAGGCAAGAGTGCTCATCTTGCTTGTTGTTTCAGATGAAGTTCAACCTCACATAGCTGACACAGAACATGGTAAAGAGGCATGGGATGCCCTTACAACCATTTATGAGGGTAAGAATGAATCCACCATTCTACACCTCCAATATCAACTACACAGTTTGAGTATGAAGCATGGAGAGACAGTTGAACTATTTCTTTGCAGAGTGGCTGAGTTGAAATCAAAGTTGAATTCTTTGGGAGAGATTGTAGATGATAAGCTCCTTACTTCAATAGTAATGAGAGCTTTACCTGATTCATTCAGAATGTTGATCACTTCTCTTCAGGTGTCACAGAGAAAAGTTACCTTTGTTGAGTTGGTAAATATGCTTCAGGAAGAAGAGGCTCACCAACTTCAAAGAGATGAAGCTTCTAATACAACCCTCTTTTCCAAAAAGAAGGGCTCCAAGAAGAAGGGTAATTTTTAGAAGGGAGGATCCTCTTCCAAAGATAAGGGAAAACAACCACAACAACCTCAACAGCAGAAGCGCTATTGCAAAATCTGTGATAAGAATACCCATGACACCAATCGGTGTTGGTATAAGAATAAGCCACAAAAGAATAAGGGACAAAACAAACCCTAGAACAAGAACAAGCAACCAAAAGTGAATGTTGTTGTAGAAGAATCTGACTTGGATTTTGAGTGGGCACACAAGGTGCTCATGACTACCACAACCTCCAAGCCAATGGATCCTTTGTGGTATATTGATTCTGGTGCCAGTAAGCATATGACTGGCGATAAATCATGGTTTGCGACATATGAAGCCAAGGAAGGAAAACCCGTCACCATTGTTGATGACAAAACCTACAAGGTTTAGGGTGAGGGTACAATTTCAGTGAATCTTCCAAATGGCCAGTGTCAGATTGAAAGAGTCCTTTATGTTCCAGGATTGGCAAACAATTTGTTGTCAGTTCCACAAATCTTGGACAAAAATATGGTTGTTGATTTTCATGTTGAAGATGGTCAGAAGCATTGCTTTATCACCAAGAGGGGTAAAAACATTGCAACTGCTTCATACAAGCATGGCTTGTTCACTTTGGATGCTATCTCCACCCCTCATGTTGCCATGACAGTTTCTACAAAGGAATCCACCACACTTTGGCACAGGAGATATGGGCATCTCAGTTCTAGATATTTACTTGAATTAAGTAAATATGAGATGGTAAAGGGTCTTCCCTCCCTTTCCACTACATTGCTAGTTTTCTCTGACTGCTTGGTAAGGAAGCAACACAGAGTACCTTTTGAAAAGAGTTCTACAAGAGCAAAGAAACCTCTGGAGTTAATTCACATCGATCTGTGTGGTCCTTTTACCCCAAACAGTGTTGGAGGCAAGAGGTATTTTCAGTTGTTTGTAGATGACTACTCACGAAAGATGTGGGTATTCTTTCTTCATCTAAAATCAGAAGCTTTCAGTCACTTCCAACAATTCAAGAAATTTGTTGAGAAGGAGTCAGGGACTTCCATCAGAACCCTCCGCTCAGATCGAGGGGGGGAGTTCACCTCTAAAGAATTTTTTGCATATTTGACTGCACATGGGATCAAGAGACAACTCACTACTACTTATACTCCTCAACAAAATGGAGTTGTTGAACGGAGGAACCATTCCATCATGGAAATGGTTCGTTGTATGCTCACAGGAGCACATCTAGAGCAACATTTTTGGGCAGAATTTGTCACCATAGTAGTGTATCTGTTGAATAGGGCACCCACCAAGGCCCTAAAAGGAATAACTCCACAAGAAGCATGGAGTGGTAGGAAACCCTCCATCTCTCATCTACGTGTTTTTGGATGTAAAGCTTTTATGCACATACCCAAAGAGAAAAGGAAGAAGCTAGATGAGAAGACCTTGCAATGTGTTCTTCTTGGATATGATGAGCACTCAAAGGGTTATCGCTTGATTGATCCCTTAACCAAGAAGATTCATACCAGCAGAGATGTTTTTGATGAGGCTTTCACATCACAAAACACATCAGATATATACCTAGAATTTGCAGAATCTAAGGATGAGAAGTCCCCTTCTTCATCACAGAAGGGAGGATCTCCTTCCTCATCATAGAAAGGAGGATCTCCTTCTTCTCCACAACAAAATATTCCTAAATGGTATAAAAGTACTATCAGAGACTCCAAGATTTCCACTCCACCAGATATGACTCTGAACAGACCTTGTACTCGTAGTATGGCTCGTCAAGAGAAAGTTGCAACAAAGACTACTGAGGTTGATGAACTTTGTCAATATTTTGAGGAACTTTTTGTTGAACCAGAAGATATGGATGTGGATGATGAAAGAGTGTTTATGTCTTCACTTGATGAGCATGAACCAACAACAGTACAATATGCCCTTGGTAAGCCACACTGGAAGGCTGCTATGGACACATAATACAAGTCTCTAAAGAAGAATCAGACATGGAAGCTTGTTGATCTACCACATGGAAAGAAGCCCATTGGCTGCAAATGGGTGTACAAAGTCAAGTACAAGGCAGATGGACAAATTGATAAGCATAAGGTCCGCCTTGTGGCAAAGGGCTATGCACAAAAGGAGGGCATTGACTACGAGGAAAATTTTGCACCTACTACTCGGATGACATCCATTCGAGTTCTTTGTGCTATGGCAGCACAATTTGGGTGGAAATTTCATCAGATGGACGTCAAGAGTGCTTTCCTGAATGGTGATCTTAAAGAGGAGGTCTATATGGCCCAACCTAAAGGATTTGAAGTGGAAGGCCAAGAACAAAAAGTTTGTAAATTGGTCAAATCCTTATATGGTTTGAAACAAGCTCCCAGAGCTTGGTATAAAAATATGGATGATCACCTTATGCAGCATGGATTTAAGAGGAGTCCGACAGATGCAAACCTCTATTTCAAGAAATAGGGTTCTGAGATAGTGTTACTTGTATTGTATGTGGATGATCTGATCATTACTGGCAGCTCTGAATATTTGATAGCTATTGTCAAACAAGACTTGTGCACATATTTTGAGATGATAGATCTCGGGCTTCTCCACTACTGTCTTGGCCTGGAAGTGAACCAGAAGAAGCACCACATCAAGGTGTCTCAACAAAAATATGCCAAGACATTGTTAGAAAAATACCGTATGACTGATTGTAAACCAATGGCAACTCCAATGGAGTCAGGACTTTAGTTATCTCGGTATGATGATTCACCACAGATAGATGGTACTCTCTATCGACAACTGATCGAGAGTCTCATATATCTGACAAACACTAGGCCAGATATTGTGTTTGTTGTCAACTATCTTTTGAGGTTCATGTAGGAGCCTAAGACCACTCATTGGAAGGCAAAAAAACGTGTTCTTCACTATGTTCGTGGTACTATGGAATATGGCCTAGAGTACAAGAAGAATGATCAATTCTTCTTGCAAGGATACATGGAATCCGACTATGCCGAATCATATGATGATCGCAAGTCAACTTCAGGATATATCTTTCATCTTGGATCCGGTCCTGTCTCTTGGCACAACAAGAAGCAACAGGTGGTTGCTATCTCATCTACAGAGGCAGAGTATCGTGCCGCACGAGAAGTAGTGTGTGAGGCAATATGGTTACGTCACATCTTGACAAGTATGGGTCGTCCATCCAAATCTCCAATTCACTTGTTTTGCGACAACCAAGGTGTTCTCAACCTAGTAGCATCATGAATGAACCAAGCACATTGATACACAATGTCACTTCATTCGAGATGAGGTTCCCAGACACCGAATTCAGCTTCAATACATTCCCACCAGTGATCAAGTTGCGGATATCTTCACCAAAGCTCTTGCACGCATCAAGTTTGAGTTCTTTCGCAACTCACTTTGTATTGCAAAATAATGTAATAAAGGGGGGATGTTAGCCTATAGTTTAATTAGTCTATAGTTTTTTATTCCATTATTTTCTGCCGTCATGATATTTTATCATTTGTTGGCCAAGCATTGTCGGCCAACAACTTTTAGTAAATATCACAAGAGCATATTATTGTTAGCACTCGTCGTGGGGCTATTTGGTCTCAAGCTTATGTATTTAAACTTTGGCATTTCAATAATAATGTTAATGTTGACCTTTGTCGCTTATAAAGTGCAAGTTGGATATAATTTAATTAATGTGACAACAAATATAAAATTTTATTTTAATGAGAGTGACATCTAATAGAAGCCACACAACTTATTTTTAAAAAAAAGTCATAAATAAGAAATAATTTAAAAAATATTATTTAAATTTAAACTTTTGTATCCAAAGAATATTTATGTTATAAGGTATTTTATAACAATTTATTTTGCTATATTACAATAAATATTCATGGTGGTTTATGACAATACCATGATAATACAATTATGGAATAACATTACAATTTATAACATTTGTATGATGACCAAGATCAGGTGTGTGCATGGTGCCCGTCAATCTCTATCCCTCACGCACATTTTATGGTTGGGTTTTAAAAATGGTGGTTTATGATAATACCATGATAATACAATTATGGAATAACATTATAATTTATAATATTTTATTAGTAATAGTAGAATGAAATTTGTGTATGATGACCAGGATCAGGTGTGTGCATGGTGCCCGTCAATCTCGATCCCTCACACGCATTTTATGGTTGGGTTCTAAAAATGCTTTGGATTCTAGATTAGCTCAATATGCCCCATACAAGGTAGAAATAAGATAAAATATAAAAGCATGATTAAAAAAATTGTTTAATTTTAATTATATAGTTTCTTAGTCTTTTTATCAAAAAAAAAAAAAAAAATATATATATATATATATATATATATATATATATATATATATATATATATATATATATATTTATCAAATAGCCTATGATGAAGACAATTTTTTATCCATATTATGTGAAATCAAATGGATAATATATATGGGCTTCAAAAATATTGTTGGATAATATATATGCAAGTCATATACTTACAATTTGTGTAAATACCTTGACAACAAAGCCCACCCATTCTAATCCCTTATATATATATTACTGAAATCAAATGGTTTAATGTGGGCTTTTAAAGTAAAGACCCACATTCAAATCTACAAATCGTAAATACAACTATACAATTTGTGTAAATACCTTGATAACAAAAGCCATTCTAATCAGAAAGATTTTACTTTAAATTTTATATATATATATAGATTTAAAATATTTTTATTTAATAAATATTTTTAGAATTAATAATGAATCTCCAATAAAATTAAAATAGAAAGTTTTTAATATCCACAAAGCCAAATGCATCTACAAAAGATACATATCCTCTCCGTTCCTCAATCGATCTCTTCCATTTTCTTGTTTTATATCCAAGTTGGTGTGAATTGGTCTTCACTTAGGCTATGAGCATATTTTCTCTCTACTTGATATTTGCCCATATATAAGCTTTTAGGTGGTGAATGTATGTACAATTAAATTCAACAAGATAATGGTCTATTTTTTCCAACTTCTTTTCCCATAAACTTATTTCAATTATCTAACCCATTTTTTTAAACTTTGGTGCTTTATTATTATTATTACATAGCTACCTTCCACCTTTTTGGACACAGTGGGACATGCGTTTACTTGTTTTTTTTTCATGCAAGTTGTAAACAACTAATTCACCCGTGAAAGTTAGTTGAGTATGGACAAAGCCAGTACAAAAGATCTTAATTTGGTTTAAAAAATTTATATGTATTTTGATGATATTTATATATATAATTTTAGGAAGTGTAGTTTATTGGACTACCCTCGTCTAATTCTTATAATAAATATGTTTAAAAAATATTATTAAAAAAATTAAAAATAATAAATAAATATTTGTATATAAATTAATTTTTTTTAAATATTTATTTAAAAATTTAACATTTTAAAAAATATTATTTAAAATTGCCAAACATTCCACGCTTCGTCCGTGACTTTTGGTTTTCCAAATTGCCACCATCCATTCCTATTGGCTTACCAAACTTTTGAGACACGGAATGCTCTTTTCAAACAAGATAATGATGAGACCATAGCACTTAATAATCATGACCATAAGCTATTCCCTTTAAGTTATTGGATTATGACCATATAACTTAATAATCATGACCATAATGATGAGCTATTAGATTAAGTATTCTTTTTAAGTTAATTTTTTTTAAGTATAAAGGTTGACAAAGTTGTTATAAGTGTTTAGGAATGGTAATGTAAATTTTCACATATTTTTCAAAAAAAAACATAGAAAAATGTTTTTGTAGAGATATTTTAGTGATATGTTGTTGGTGTTTCATCTTGGGTAGCTTAATTTGAATCACATGAAGGGAGGCCCTCTATTGTTATACCCTTAGGGAGTGTGGCCCCCAATTGTGTCATCCTTTGTGCTTTGTCTTACTTCAACTAAAAAAATTCATAAAAATAGACCAAACTTTATTGATACCAATTAGAGGTAAAATTAAACTATAAGATGGTTAATTAAAAGGACTATTTAACTCTATTTTACACATGTGGAAGGTGTCATTATCTCGTCCTATTCTCTTTAGAGTGAAAACTTATAATATCAAAAGGACACTTAGTTGTCCTTAGAGAGTAAGTAACTTATCTATGTATAAAAGAATCATCCTACAATAGATTGCATCTAAAAGTGATAATCTAATAGAGAAAAGAAGCAAAGCAAATGATAACTAAATAAAGAACATCATGCTACCAAAGCACTGCTAGTCAAGATATAATATTTAATACTAACAACACCATCACCTACATCAAACAAGGAGGATCAAACTATGGAAGAAAAGCTTCGTGTTATAATTACCATATTTTAGCTTTCCAACATTTTATTGTTTTCAAACCACTATCAACAACATACAACCAAGATATCTTAATAGTTATAACACAAGCGAAATCAATAATAAGATAAGTGATTGACACATCCATCTATATTATTTTGAGATTGTAAGCTAAATAAACAATGCTAGTTGCATGTATTGATGACCTTCTATCTTAAATCCTTTTTAAGAGAACATTTTTATGTTTAGAGAGATATGAAAGTATATTTTATAATGCTTATTACGGGGAAAATACAACCATAATTATGTAGGAAGAGAGATAGAGGTAGATTGAAAGCATAAAGTCATAGTGTCCAATAAGAATTATAGTAATATACAACTTTTAAAATTAATGAATAAAAGTAATTGTGCTCTTTTGAGTTGTGTTAAATTGTTGTGTGTATATTGCCCATTTTTTATTAATAAAATAAATGAATGTATGTTTAATAATCTATTATAATCTAAATGAAGTCACGACCCCATAATTTATCATAATCTATATCAAAATTAACCAAGTTAGAATTTTCAAAACTCTATTAACCTGAAGTGAAATTTACCTTTGGGGATGAGATTATTGATTATTTAGCTTTTTCCATTGGTTATAATAATACATATCCCTAAACTACCAATGTATTTCATTTTGTTGTCAAGGCTTTGAATACACTTTACATTGTGAATAACATTGTTGGTAGATTACTAATAGATAAAATATTCATTTTGAGGATAATTTTATAGGTATATAGTTTGAAGTTATTAAGTTAAGAGTGAAGTTCTTGATACTAAGTGCATATATGAACCCCACTGACTATATAAAATATTTTAATGTGAGTTCCTTGAGAAGTTGACAAGGTTGATTAATATGTACAAAAAGTAAAGAGGATTGTATTGGCAAATAAATTATTTTGATCGTGTAAATATTGGAATGGCTTTAGTACTTTGAAGTGATTATTGACTTATGTAATCAATGTGTTTGTTAAGGTGTAATTCATAACTATACTCTTCAATTTATAGTAAGAATTTTTTGTCATATAGACATGATGATTACTATGTTTCTTGTTAGGCCATAATGAGAGTTTATTATCTAGTTAATATTCTTGATAAAAAAGCTACTAATTTATAAGTGCATGAAGTAAGATGGCATAATGAAATAAGTCCTCAAGTATGTAAGAGAAATTCAATGATTAACTAAAGGGTTCAACATGGAGGGCTTAGGATAAATAAAATAATTAGGATACATGTTGAACATGAAAAGAGTATCATGCAATATATGAATAGACTAGAAAGAAGATTGATGCATGGCAAGGATATATAATATGCATGTCAATGATTGGATCAAGAAGTAGGGTTGAGGAAAGCTAGTTATTTATTATTAAGTGTGTGATCTAATAGAATCCCGATAAGATATGATGAGTAAGGAGTTTTCATAGGTAGGATTAAAGTTGGATCAAAAGACTCTAGATCTAGGTGAATGGATGGTTACAATGATATATTTAAATAAATTTAAAGAGAGTTTTTAGATGGTGAACCTATCAAATATTTCAATGGTAAATATCACACACATTCAAATAATCAAATAGATGTACAAATCAAGTCAAATAATGTAGGTCCGAGGTGTAGACCAATTGGTTCATCCAAACCCCATAAGGGGGCGGAGGTCCAAGGTTCAAATATTGGGCCTCGTCGGATTGAACGCTTGTCCCTTTCATGGTGCTTTCAACGGCATAAAAGGTTTAAAATGATTGTGGCATGGTGGTTATAGGGGCGGACTACGCGAAGATCTGTGTGGCGGCTTCTGGGGCGGACAACGGAATACTATGGTGGCCATAAAAGCTGGACAACCTGCCCGGATTCGTGGCGGCTACCGATTCCACCATGTAAATTAAAAAAAAAAAGTCAAATAATGTCAACAAACTGCTAATGATACTTTAAACAAGTTTATACTTAAAAAATATGAGTCGAGATATAAGAAGATGGGGAATACCTTCTCTATTGTCCTTGAGGAATATAGTATATATATATATATATATATATATATATATATATATATATAGAGGAAATTCACAACGTCCACCTATGATGGATAATACATATAGAATATCATACATAACATTATGGATTTTATTTATGTATTGAATAAATGTCTATCTATAAACAAAAATGAACACTAGTTTGTTATCACAATAGAAAGGTATGTCGTTACATATTTAATTTGAATCATACATAGACCTATAATGAGTTAAAGAGTGATTCTTTGAATATTTTTTAGTCCCTAAAAGTGGAGCACTAATATATTACTAAGGCAAAGGATATCAAATGATGATTAGAAAAAGTCGAAGAAGTTTTTAACTAGCAGACTTCACATTGCATACAGAAAGCAAAACAAAAAAGGTAGTGAATTTTGCAAAGCATATTCAGCATGTACAACAACAAGATTATGACCTCTTGGACCAATTGACCATAAAGTACAAGTAACACATCCATTGCACCCCACACTATTTCCAAGTGGGAGATAAAGTTTGATTACGATTATAGAAAGAACACTTTGTAGGTCTACACAAGAAAATCAGACCTTTGCGCTATGGGCCTTATACCATCACCAAGAAAGTGGGAGAGAATGCCTTTGAGCTATATCTACCACCTTACCTTGGTTTGTATCCCATTTTCAATGTTGAGCTTCTTAAGTTGTATTACTCACCTTTTAGACACTTTAGCAACAACAAAGAAGTTGGTGATTGAGGATCTCAATCCTAGAAATATTACACCAAAGGAGGAGGAACAAATAGTTAATACAAGAACTAAAACCATCAAGAAATAGTCCACACAATTATATAGGTTAATCTGAGTAGGTCAATCAAGTCACCAAGCCAAGTGACTCATGAAGACTTAGATCAAAAGGGAGCTTCCACTCTTGATGTCCAAGCTTGATGCAATGGGGACCATTGTACCCCTAGAAGGGTCAACTAATCCAAATGGGCTTCGACTCATATTTTAACTCGAGTCCAAATGAACGGATTCAGACTTGGGTTCAAACGAATGGGCTTAGACTCAAAGTTGAATTCTTTGGGATATATTATTGATGATAAGCTCCTTACTTCAATAGTAATGAGATCTTTACCTGATTCATTCAGAATGTTGATAACTTCTCTTCAGGTGTCACAGAGAAAAGTTACCTTTGTTGAGTTGGTAAATATGATTCAGGAAGAAGAGGCTCACCAACTTCAAAGAGATGAAACTTCTAATACAACCCTATTTTCCAAAAAGAAGGGCTCTAATAAGAAGGGTAATTTTCAAAAGGGAGGATCCTCTTCCAATGATAATGGAAAACAACAAAAACAATCTCAACAACAGAAGTGCTATTGCAAAATCTATGATAAGAATACCCATGACACCAATCAATGTTGGTATAAGAATAAGCCACAGAAGAATAAGGGACAAAACAAACCCCAAAATAAGAACAAGCAACCAAAAGTGAATGTTGCTATAGAAGAATCTGACTCAGATTCTGAGTGGGCACACAAGGTGCTCATGACTACCACAACCTCCAAGCCAACGGATCCTTTGTGGTATATTGATTCTGGCTCCAGTAGGCATATGACTGGCGATAAATCATGGTTTGCAACATATGAAGCCAAGGAAGGAAAACCCGTCACCATTGTTGATGATAAAACCTACAAGGTTCAGGGTGAGGGTATAGTTTCAGTAAATCTTCCAAATGGTCAGTATTAGATTGAAAGAGTCCTTTATGTTCCAGGATTGGCAAACAATTTGTTGTCAGTTCCATAGATCTTGGACAAAAAGATGATTGTTTATTTTCATGTTGAATATGGTTAAAAGTGTTGCTTTATCACCAAGAGCGATAAAAATATTGTAACTGCTTCATACAATCATGGCTTGTTTACTTTGGATTCTATCTCCACCCCTCATGTTGCCATGATAGTTTCTACAAAGGAATCCACCACACTTTGGCATAGGAGATATGGGCATCTCAGTTCTGGATATTTACTTGAATTAAGTAAATATGAGATGGTAAAGGGTCTTCCCCTTTCCACTACATTTATAGTTTGCTCAAACTGCTTGGCAGGGAAGCAACACAGAGTAACTTTTGAAAAGAGTTCTACAAGAGCAAAGATACCTCTATAGTTAATTCACACCAATTTGTGCGGCCCTTTTACCCCAAACAGTGTTGGAGGTAAGAGGTATTTTCAGTTGTTCATAGATGAGTACTCACGAAATATGTGGGTATTCTTTCTTCATATGAAATCGAAAGCTTTCAGTCACTTCCAACATTTCAAGAAATGTGTTGAGAAGGAGTCAAGGACTTCCATCATAACCCTCCACTCAAATCGAGGGGAAGAGTTCACCTCTAAATATTTTTTTGCATATTTGACTACACATGGGATCAAGAGACAACTCACTACTATTTACACTCCTCAACAAAATGGAGTTGTTGAATGGAGGAACCATTCCATCATGGAAATGATTCGTTGTATGCTCACAGAAGCACATCTAGAGCAACATTTTTGGGCAAAATCTATCACCATAGTAGTGTATCTGTTGAATAGGGCACCCACCAAGGCCCTAAAAGGAATAATTCCCCAAGAAGCATGGAGTGGTAGGAAACCCCCCATCTCTCATCTACATTTTTTTGGATGTAAAGCTTTTATGAACATACCCAAAGAGAAAAGGAAGAGGCTAGATGAGAAGACCTTGCAATATGTTCTTCTTGGATATGATGAGCACTCAAAAGGGTTATCTCTTTATTTATCCCTTAACCAAGAAGATTCATACCAGAAGAGATGTTGTTTTTGATGAGGCTTTCACATCACAAAACACATTAGATATATACCTAGAATTTGTAGAATCTAAGGATGTGAAATCCCCTTCATCACAGAAGGGAGGATCTCCTTCCTCATCATAGAAAGGAGGATCTTATTCTTATCCACAACAAAATATTCCTAAATGGTATAAAATTACTATCAGAGACTCTAAGATTTCCACTCCTCCAAATGACTTTGAACAGACCTTGTACTCGCAGTATGGCTCATCAAGAGAAAGTTGCAACAAAGACTACTGAGGTTGATGAACTTTATCAATATTTTGAGGAAATTTTTGTTGAACCAGAAGATATGGATGTGGACGATGAAAGAGTGTTTATGTCTTCACTTGATGAGCATGAACCAACAACAATACAAGATACCCTTGGTAAGCCACACTGGAAGGCTGCTATGGACATATAATACAAGTCTCTAAAGAAGAATCATACATGGAAGCTTGTTGATCTACCACACAAAAAGAAGCCCATTGGCTGCAAATGGGTGTACAAAGTCAAGTACAAGGCATATGGATAAATTGATAAGCATAAGGCCCGATTTGTGGTAAAGGGCTATGCGCAAAAGGAGGGCATTGACTATGAGGAAAATTTTGCACCTACTACTCGGATGACATCCATTCGAGTTCTCTATGCTATGGTAACACAATTTGGGTGGAAATTTCATCAGATGGATGTCAAGAGTGCTTTCCTGAATGGTGATCTTAAATAGGAGGTCTATATGACCCAACCTAAAGGATTTGAAGTGGAAGGCCAAGAACAAAAAGTATGTAAATTGGTCAAATCCTTATATGGTTTGAAAAAAGCTCCTAGATCTTGGTATAAAAATATGGATGATCACCTTATGCAGCATGGATTTAAGAGGAGTCTAACAGATGCAAACTTCTATTTCAGGACACAGGGTTATGAGATAGTGTTACTTTTACTGTATGTGGACGATCTGATGATTACTGGCAGCTCTGAATCTTTGATAGCTACTGTCAAAAAAGACTTATGCACATATTTTGAAATGATATATCTCGGGCTTCTCCACTACTGTCTTGGCATGGAAGTGAACCATAAGAAGCACCACATCAAGGTGTATCAACAAAAATATGCTAAGACATTGTTAGAAAAATACCGTATGACTGATTGTAAACCAATGGCAACTCCAATGGAGTCAGGACATTAGTTATCTCGTTATGATGATTTACCATAGATAGATGGTACTCTCTATCGACAACTAATCGAGAGTCTCATATATCTGACAAACACTAGGCTAGATATTGTGTTTATTGTCAACTATATTTTGAGGTTCATGTAGGAGCCTAAGACCACTCATTGGAAGGCAGCAAAACGTGTTCTTAACTATGTCTGTGGTACTATGGAATATAGCCTAGAGTACAAGAAGAATGATCACTTCTTCTTGCAAGGATACATGGACTTCAACTATGCCATATCATATGATGATCGTAAGTCAACTTCAGGATATATATTTCATCTTGGATCCGGTCCTGTATATTGGCACAACAAGAAGCAACAAGTGGTTGTTATCTCATCTACAGAGGCAGAGTATCGTACCACACGAGAAGTAGTGTGTAAAGCGATATGGTTACGTCGCATCTTGAAAAGTATGGATCGTCTATCAAAATCTCCAATTCACTTATTCTGCGATAACCAAGGTGTTCTCAACCTAGTCAAGAATCCAGTGCACCATGAATGAACCAAGCACATTGATACACAATATCACTTCATTCGATATGAGGTTCCTAAACACCAAATTCAGCTTCAATACATTCCCACTAGTGATTTGCGAATATCTTCACCAAAGCTATTGTACGCATCAAGTTTGAGTTCTTTTGCAACTCACTTTGTATTGCAAAATAATGTAATAAAGGGGGGATGTTAGCCTATAGTTTAATTAGTCTATAGTTTTTTATTCCATTATTTTCTGTCGTCATGATATTTTATCATTTGTCGGCCAAGCATTGTCGGCCAATAAATTTTAGTAAATATCATAAGACAATATTATTGTTAGCACTCGTCGTGGGGATATTTGGTCTCAAGCTTATGTATTTAAACTTTGGCATTTCAATAATAATGTTAATATTGACCTTTGTTGCTTATAAAGTGCAAGTTGGATATAATTTAATTAATGTGACAAAAAATATAAAATTTTATTTTAATGAGAGTGACATCTAATAAAAGCCACACAACTTATTTAAAAAAAAAAGAGTCATAAATAAGAAATAATTTAAAAAATATTATTTAACTTTAAACTTTTGTATCCAAGGAATATTTATGTTATAAGGTAGTTTATAACAATTTATTTTTCTATATTAAATAAATATTCATGGTGGTTTATGATAATACCATGATAATACAATTATGGAATAACATTACAATTTATAACATTTGTATGATGACCAGGATCAGGTGTGTGCATGGTGCTCGTCAATCTCTATCCCTCACACACATTTTATGGTTGGGTTTTAAAAATGGTGGTTTATGATAATACCATGATAATACAATTATGGAATAACATTATAATTTATAATATTTTATTAGTAATAGTAGAATGAAATTTGTGTATGATAACTAGGATCAGATGTGTGCATGGTGCCCGTCAATCTTGATCCCCCACACGCATTTTATGGTTGGATTCTAAAAATGCTTTGGATTCTAGATTAGCTCAATATGCCCCATAAAAGGTAGAAATAAGATAAAATATAAAAGCGTGATTTAAAAAATTGTTTAATCTTAATTATATAGTTTCTTAGTCTTTTTATCAAAAAAAAAAATATATATATATATCAAATAGCCGAAGACAATTTTTTATCCATATTACGTGAAATCAAATGGTTAATATATATGGGCTTTGTTGGATAATATATATGCAAGTCAATGACCATATATGGATTATGACCATATAACTTAATAATCATGACCATAATGATGAGCTATTAGATTAAGTATTCTACGTATAAAGGTTGACAAAGCTGTTATAAGTGTTTAGGAATGGTAATGTAAATTTTCACATATTTTAAAAAATATATATAAAAAAATGTTTTTGTAAAGATATTTCAACAATATGTTGTTGGTGTTTCATCTTGGTTAGCTTAATTTGAATCACATGAAGGGAGGCCCTCTATTGTTATACCCTTAGGGAGTGTGGCCCCCAATTGTGCCACCCTTTGTGCTTTGTCGTACTTCAACTAAAAAAATGCATAAAAATAGACCAAACTTTATTGATACCAATTAGAGGTAAAATTAAACTATAAGATGGTTAATTAAAAGAACTATTTAACTCTATTTTACACATGTGGAAGGTGTCATTATCTCGTTGTCCTATTATTTTTAGAGTGAAAACTTATAATATCAAAAGGACACTTAGTTGTCCTTAGAGAGTAACTTATCTATGTATAAAAGAACCATCCTACAATAGATTGCATCTAAGAGTGATAATCTAATAGATAAAAGAAGCAAAGCAAATGATAACTAAATAAATAACATCATGCTAGCAAAGCACTTCTAGTCAAGATATAATATTTAATACTAACAACACCATCACCTACATCAAACAAGGAGGAGCAAACTATGGAATAAAAGCTTAGTGTTATAATTACCACATTTTAGCTTTCCAACATTTTATTGTTTTCAAACCCCTATCAACAACATACAACCAAGATATCTTAATAGTTATAACACAAGCGAAATCAATAATAAGATAAGTGATTGACACATCCATCTATATTATTTTGAGATTGTAAGCTAAATAAACAATGCTAGTTGCATGTATTGATGACCTTCTATCTTAAATCCTTTTTAAGAGAACATTTTTATATTTACAGAGATATGAAAATATATTTTATAATGCTTATTAAGGGGAAAATACAACCATAATTATGTAGGAAGAGAGATAGAGGTAGATTGAAAGCATAAATTCATAGTGTCCAATAAGAATTATAGTAATATACAACTTTTAAAATTAATGAATAAAAGTAATTGTGCTCTTTTGAGTTGTGTTAAATTGTTGTGTGTATATTGCCCATTTTTTATTAATAAAATAAATGAATGTATGTTTAATAATCTAATATAATGTAAATGAAGTCATGACCCCATAATTTATCATAATCTATATCAAAATTAACCAAGTTAGAATTTTCAAAACTCTATTAACCTGAAGTGAAATTTACCTTTGGGGATGAGATTATTGATTATTTATCTTTTTCCATTGGTTATAATAATACATATCCCTAAACTACCAATGTATTTCATTTTGTTGTCAAGGCTTTGACTACACTTTACATTGTGAATAACATTGTTGGTAGATTACTAATAGATAAAATATTCATTTTGAGGATAATTAAAGAAATTTATAGGTATATAGTTTGATACTAAGTGCATATGAACCCCACGGACTATATAAAATATTTTAATGTGAGTTCCTTGAGAATTTGACAAGATTGATTAATATGTAAAAAAAGTAAAGAGGATTGTATTGGCAAATAAATTATTTTGATCATGTAAATATTAGAATGACTTTAGTACTTTGAAGTGATTATGGACTTATGTAATCAATGTGTTTGTTAAGGTGTAATTCATAACTATACTCTTGAATTTCTAGTAAGAATTGTTTGTCATATAGACATGATTATTACTATGTTTCTTGTTAGGCCATAATGAGAGTTTATTATTTGGTTAATATTCTTGATAAAAAAGCTACTAATTTATAAGTGCATGAAGTAAGATGGCATAATGAAATAAGTCCTCAAGTATGTAAGAGAAATTCAATGCTTAACTAAAGGGTTCAACATGGAGGGAGATTCTTAGGATAAAGAAAATAATTAGGATATATGTTGAACATGAAAAGAGTATCATGCAATATATGAATAGATTAGGAAGAATATTGATGCATGGCAAGGATATATAATATGCATGTCAATGATTGGATCAAGAAATAGAGTTGAGGAAAGCTAGTTATTTATTATTAAGTGTGTGATCTAATAGAATCCCGATGAGATATGATGAGTAAGGATTTTTCATAGGTAGGATTAAAGTTGGATCAAGAGACTCTAGATCTAGGTGAATGGATGGTTACAATGATATATTTAAATAAATTTAAAGAGAGTTTTTAGATGGTGAACCTATCAAATAATTCAATGGTAAATATCACACACATTCAAATAATCAAATAGATGTACAAATCAAGTCAAATAATGTCAACAAACTGCTAATGATACTTTAAACAAGTTTATACTTAGAAAATATGAGTCGAGATATAATAAGATAGGGAATACCTTCTTTATTATCCTTGAGGAATATAGTATATATATATAGAGGAAATTCACAACGTCCACCTATGATGGATAATACATATAGAATATCATACATAACATTATGGATTTTATTTATGTATTGAATAAATGTCTATCTATAAACAAAAATGAACACTAGTTTGTTATCACAATAGAAAGGTATGTCGTTACATATTTAATTGAATCATACATAGACCTACAATGAGTTAAAGAGTGATTCTTTGAATATTTTTTAGTCCCTAAAAGTGGAGCACAAATATATTACTAAGGCAAAGGATATCAAATGATGATTAGAAAAAGTCGAAGAAGTTTTTAACTAGCAGACTTCACATTGCATATAGAAAGCAAAACAAAAAAGGTAGTGAATTTTGCAAAGCATATTTAGCATGTACAAAAACAAGATTATGACCTCTTGGACAAATTGACCATAAAGTATAAGTAACACATCCATTGCACCCCACACTATTTCCAAGTGGGAGATAAGGTTTGATTACGATTATAGAAAGAACACTTTGTAGGTCTACACAAGAAAATTATACCTTTGCGCTATGGGCCTTATACCATCACCAAGCAAGTGGGAGAGAATGCCTTTGAGCTATATCTACCACCTTACCTTGGTTTGCATCCCATTTTCAATGTTGAGCTTCTTAAGTTGTATTACTCACCTTTTAGACACTTTAGCAACAACAAAGAAGTTGGTGATTGAGGATCTCAATCTTAGAAATATTACACCAAAGGAGGAGGAACAAATAGTTAATACATGGACTAAAACCATAAAGAAATAGTCCACATAATTATATAGGTTAATCTGAGCAGGTCAATCAAGTCACCAAGCCAAGTGAATCATGAAGACTTAGATCAAAAGGGAGCTTCCACTCTTGATGTCCAAGCTTGATGCAATGGGGACCATTGTGCCCCAATAAGGGTTGACTAATCCAAATGGGCTTAGAATTGTATTTTAATTTGAGTCCAAATGAACAGATTCAGACTTGGGTTCAAACAAATAGGCTTAGACTCAAATTTATATGAATAGGATTAGACTCGAATGAATCCCTCAAGCATGGATAAATAGGCTCAAACTCAAAAAATAGGCTTAGAATCAAATGAACACCTTAAACATGAATAGATACCTCAAGCTTAGAAGATATTGGAAAGACTCAAACAAACAGATGGAGAGGCTAATGAAACCTGGGTTGTGGAATGCTTGCCAACAACAATGGACATCCCACATACTACATCTTACATGGTAGTAGTTGAACCACCATAATCGCCATGACTCTTCCTCTCCCACCAAATGTATATAAATATATGGTCTTATCTCAAGAGGAAGAAGCAATAGTAGTGAGAAAAACAATATTTTCATGCACATTGTTTTGGTAGACATCTCTTCTTAGAGATTGTCTTCTATGTAATTCTATTCAAAATTAATGAAATTATTTATTCAGTCGATAATATTCTTTCCTACTTTTAGAACTTTAAATAATACATTGAATCTAGACATCTAGATCATACACAAATATCTCTCCCTCGATTCAACCATCTAATGTTATATCATTATGGGTGTGACTTCATAGGCATATTTAGATTATTCACGGTATCAATATAAATCAAATTCTTTTGACTTCCACTATCAACAATGAAATGTAAGGGTTTACCATTTATCCAAAACCATGGGTGAAATAATTGCTCATCCTCAGGTGGCTCCTCTACTTTAATTTGTGTCTTCGAAGTAGCAGTAGTCACATGTGGTTCATCCTCCACGATTAGTTTACCTTTATCCTCGAGTGGAGGATTTGTTGGTGTTATGGATGTAGAGGGTTATGTCTCAACAACTAGAGACTGAATTGCTTGACATTATTCTTTGGAATGTTAGTTTCTCTTGTGGTAGTCACACCATTTCCTAGTCTGGTTATTTTGGGGCTTCTTATCTTGTGACTCTTTATTCTACTTCCTGTTTTGATTTTGTTGTTGACCTTCTTTGTTTGGTTGATTTTGGATGTCACCTTTGCTTGTCTTAGGCTAGCCCTTGGTATTTTGGTTCTTGTCAATTGAACCATCGCCTTTATTATTTTTATGTTTATGCTTTTGCTCAATCTTAATGGCAAATTTGCATGCTTCACCCAATATATTAAATTCAAAGAAGTCCATGTCCTCCCTTATGTACAAATATAGCCTGCTACGGTACTTGATAATTCAATGTATCTCAATATCTTGGATGCCAAGGTTTACAAACATTCAATGAAAAGCATTAGTGTAGTCTTGAATAGACTATTGTCATCGCATGTACAAGTCTTCATAAGCACCCATAGGGCAATATTTATTCTTGACTGCTTCCATGAACTCATCCCATGTAGGGTCTTTTGAATCTTAGTAATTCTTGTTATATGCCTCCCACAAATTTTGGATTGGTATTGAAGCTTTTAACAAGGCAAAACCGATCTTCCCTTTATCAAAGAAATAATTGATAGAGAAATATGCAAATAGTTAACCCAACCAATTTTCCATTGCTTCCACGCTGATTTTTCTTCAAATATAGGGATATCAAAGTTCACCTAAACTTTAAATAGTATCGGGTAATTGAATGGTTGTCATAGCATGGGAAGATGGTAGCCACCCAAGGATTTGGAAAAACTGATCCAACATCTGATTCTTTTGTCTTTCAAGGGCTTCATCCCACCAATTGTTTAAAGCATATGTTTTCTTGATATTGTCTGCCATTTGATATCATTTGAGACGGTTAGGTAGATAATTATTGGGTTCATGCATCTAACACCCAGGATTATAATAGATTGATCTCTTGTTTAGAATCATACAATCACAAAATTGATTTCTCCAGTACCCCTTGATCCAAATATTTCGAGACAATGCATTCTTAAAAGTTAAAACTAGAAACAAGGAAGAATATTGCAGGCTAAATAGCTAATTTCATTAATTTTGAATAGAATTATACAAAAGATAATCTATGAAAAGATATGACTACCAAAATAATCTACATGAAAATATTATTTTTTCCATTGTAAAAAATTCTTCCTCTTGGGATAAAACCATATATTTATACACAGATTTGGTGGGAGAGGAAGTGACATGGTAGTTCAACTACAACTACATGGGATGCAGGATATGGGATGTCCACTACTGTTGGTATGCATTTTGTAGCCCTAGTTTTGTTATCCTATCAATCTATCCATCTAAGCCCTTATGAGCCTAAGGCATCTGTCCTAGTTCAAGCCCATCCATTTGAGTCTAAGGCATTTATCATGGTTCAAGCTTGTTTGTTCGAGTTCAAGGCGTCTATATGTTCAAATCATTTGGCTTTATCTATGTCAAAGCTATAGGAGGATTAAAAGGAGAATTGTATATTCCTTCTACCTTCTCTAATACCACATGTTATATCTTAATGCTTAAAATAATTGTATTATGGTAATGAAGGTTATTTAAGTACTTAGGATGCCCAATTTAGGCATAAAAAACTCTCAAACAAACTTGTGACTATATTTTCCTATATCACATGAATGTACCTTGTGAGGGATGGTTATACCACTTAATTTCACATGGTCTATGATGAAATAACTCCTAACATATATAAGCAAAATAGCAAAATTATTTCATTACTCAAAAACACAATACAATAAAAGCAATCTTTGAGAAGATATGTGAGGCTATAACATTGCATACACTTCTTATAGTTTGTATATTCATGGGTGCATATCTCTTTATACAAGAATTAGTGTATTGCAAATCCACCATATTGAATATAGAAGATCACCCATATAGAAATATGGTGGTTCACCTTTTGTGAGTTAGAAGGTCACCCATATGAAAATGTGGTGAATCACCTTCCATGAGTTACAAAGTGTATATTAAAAAAATTTATATACATATGACTTGTTTTCATTTTCTATTTTATCTTCTACCAATGTGTCAGCATAGTTAGAGATGAATTTTGGCTATGAAAATCTAAAAATAGAAAATTACTATCTTTAGTGATTATTTTATGTTACAATTTTGAGGGACTCTAGAGCATGTTTTCCATGTAGGTATTTCAACAAGCATGGATTTCCTGTTGAAAGTTATAAATCTTCTCCTATGCTTTCCAATACATTTTAAATAGATCAAAACAAAGTCATGAGCACAAGTTATGTGTCTAACAATGTGATTAGGATACAAACTAGATTTTTGGATATTTTTTAGCATAAAGGTATGCCACAAAATGGTCACATGTCTAGATTAGAGAGAATTGATAATTAGGTTAGAACCCTAATTCTTCTTTTTCCATTCCTCCAAATTCCTCAAGAGCCTAGTAGGATCCATTAAACTCTTAATAAGAGCCCTAGATCCTAAAAGAGTTTTTATTTTCTAAATTGGGTCATTCATCAATTTAATATTAGATGAAATATTTTGTTGTTAGTACATAAGTCATCTTGGTGATATCCCTCTTTGCAACCTTATATCATTCTAGTTTTTGGTAATTGGGAGAGAAGGGGTTTTCTTGATAGCTCTATTAGTATCATAATTCTATGCTATCATAATGGTCTTTTATACTTTCACTAGTTATTCCCACTGCTATGTTAATGCAATGTCTAATTTGGGTAAGTTAAGGCAAGGAGTGTTCAATCTTTGAATATGTAATATACTCATCCTATTTGATAATAACACATAACACTCAATCCAATATTTTAGGCTCTAACCTTGGAGATTTATTGTACTTATAGCCATGTTAGTCGTCTCCATGGTATGCAAAAGTTTCTTCCTAGGGACCTCATCACCTAATGTACTATAGATATAGATAATCAATTGTTATCTAGGGTTGCATTTTAGGTGATTTGTATGAACTGTTGATATACCCAAAGGTACATGGAAACCCAATTTTATAGGTTAACTTTATCTAAGTCTAAGGTGTTGTTGCATATTCTCTACATCTCAACTCTCCTCTAAAATTTGGTAAACTTCTTGCCAAATCCTTCTCCTTTTGGGTTTGTTATCGGATGGCGATAATTATCCCAAATTCTTCACTATCAGGAGCTTCTCCTGAAATCTTTTTCAATGGCCTTCAAATTTTGCAGCTTCTCTTCTAGTATTATAAAAAATTCAATGAGACCTTCTTTGATCTCTTCTATCTTTAGCTATGGAAATTTTACAATGAGATCTCCTTCTTCGATCTCCTAAATCTGCTACTACTAAAATCGGCAATAGGACCTTTGCTAGTCCTTCTCTATATTCAATCTTCCACTTGTTGCTTCAAATGTTGGATTGATTCTAAAGAAGATATTCTTTCTAGCTCTTGTAGGAAGTTATCCAAATTTATTTGAATCTCATTTTTCTGCAACAAAGTATTAGAAAATGATACTAGAAATTTCTTCGAATATAAAGAAAATAAACTTCACTAGTTGATTACAACTCTATGGAAATACTCTAGCCAAATGCAATTTTATAAATTTTGAAAATGAGATTTACTATTTCCTCTCAATCTCTCTTGTGGCTCTCTCTATTTCCTATCAATATACCTAGTGCTCTGATACCACTATTAGCTTTTGAAGCTATACACTTAAAGAATATGCAACCATAAATAATGAAATAAACATGCAATGTTATAACTATTATAACAACTAACTAATAATCATTTAAATATTATAAGAAACTTATGAAAATACTTATGAAACTACCATTAATGAAAGCTCACAAAAATTTGAACTTGATAAAAGATGTTGATATCTCAATGCTCCATACTTCATTCTCTATCTCTCTACTACTATACTTACTCCCTTTGCACTACTAAAGGCCTACGTATAATAAAATGACTCTTGGAATTCCATTTTCCTATGACTCACTATATTCCTATTCTAGACTCATGTACATGTGGACTACATGCACATTTACATCATTGCACATTCTAACACTTGCGCATTTATTACATTGCATGAAGTAACTACTCAAACCTTAATATAAGACAAACTCCTACTCTAGTTATGTACCCAAGGTTGTACACTGGCAAGCATCAAATAATGTAATATATTCCAACATGATCATATACAAAAATCGAGTTAACAAAATAAAAATATTTAAAACTTATGTTTATCAAAATTAATATTGATGGTGCTTCCAAAAAAATCTAGGAAAAGTTGGTGGAGGTGATATTTTTTAAAATAATGAATGCAAAATTATCATCACTCAAAATCATATGGAACTTCATCTAACGACTATGCAGATGTTAGAGTACTTATTACAAAGATAAAAATTATAATTGAAAAATGATGAAAATATACGTCAATTGAGAGGATTCACAAATTATTATTAATACTATTAAAAAAAATGGATGTTAGAATTGGATAGAAACTAACATTATTGTTGATGTTCATAAAATATTATTAGAGATAGTATTTTAGAAATGTGAGAATATCTATAGAAGGAAACCAGGTAGTAGATAATTTAGCCAAACATGGTGTTGATATTTGCCTTGGAGAAATTCAAAATTTAGAAGACAATTAGTTGATTTAGATTTTATCTCTTAATGAAAATGATGGTAAGGAGTTGATCACAAATGTAGTAATTTAAAGAAGATGAGTATAATCCACGTGCGTTTGGTCTACCGAAAAGGACACCACTTGCATTATTAGTTGTGAGACCCTGGTTTAACCCCCACGATGAATGTGTATACAAAGTATTGACCATAAAAAAAGATGTCTATATTTAATAGAAAAAGAAATGAATAATTATAGTATATATGCAAGCTGGATATAAGTTAGTTAACCTAACAAGTGTAATATTTTGTTATTTTGATCAAAGTGACATCCAATAGAAGCCACACATAACTTATTTTAAAAATCTATAAATAAGATATAATTTACCAAATATGTAATAAGGTAGTTTAGAATATTTTATTTTTCAATATTGCAATAAATATTTGTGGTGGTTTAAAATAATACCACGATAATATATTTATGGTATAACATTATAATTTATAATATTTTATTAGTAACAGTAGAATGAAACTTGCATCTCATGACCAATATTAGGTGTGTACATGGGGTAACTCAATCTTGATCCCTTATGCACACTTCATAATTGGGTCTTAAAAATTCTTTGGATGCCCAGGCTAGCTCAACATGCTCCCATACAACGTAAAAGTGGGATAGAATATGAAAACATGATTAAAAAATTTGTTTAATCTTAATTATATAGTTTCTTAGCGTAGTTATCAGTATTCTATTGAAATATATATATCTTCTTATCATATAGCATGGAATCAAATCGTTAAAATTGTGGACTTTTAGAAAACCCACTTTTAAATCTTGTTGGATAATATATATGCAAGTCCTAGATATTACTATACAATTTATGTAAATGCCTTGATAAAAAATTCCATTCTAATCCCTTATAACACCTATCTATATATCTATATTTTATCAAATAATATGAAATCAAATGGTTAAAAATGTGGGCTTTCAAAGTGAAGACCACATTCAAATTTTATTGGATAATATATATGCAAGTCCTAAATACAACTATACAATTTGTGTAAATACCTTGATAACAAAGGCCATTCTAATCCCTTATATAATGAGAGAGGGAGAGAAAGAGATTTAATTTTAATTTAAATTCTATATATACATATATATTTGTCAAAATATTTTTACTTAATAAATGCTTCTAGAATTAATAATGAATCTCCAATGAATTTAGAGTAGAAGGCTTTTAATTTCCACAAAGCCAAATGCATCCTATCCAACAAAAAAAATTTAAACCGTGATTGCCAATCCCAAAATGTAAACAATTTTTTTCTTTATGCAACATTGATCTTTGCTATTGATTTTAATGATGAATTCTTCTACTTTCTCTGCTTTCTCTACTTTCTTCTCTTTATACAATTATTGCAATGATTCCATTGCTAAAGTATCAACATAACTAGATCGAATATCACTATATGCCTTGCATTCCAAGATAAAATGCTTCTCTTTCTTAATGATCCTTTATGTACACAAGATACATACCCTCTTCCATTTCTCTCTCGGTTTCTTCCATTTACTTGTTTTACACCTAAGTTGGTGTGAATTGGTCCTTAGTTGGGCCATGAGCATCTTTTCTCTCTAGTTGATATTTACTCATATAGGCTTTTTGGTGGTCAATGTATGTACAATTAAATTCAATAATATAATGGTTTATTTTTTCTCAACTTCTTTTTCCATATAATTGCTCTGAATTTTCCCTTAACAAATGTGTTTATGTGTCTCATATTATTTAGGCATTCATCCAAGTTGATATTCCATTTGTTCATCAAATTGTTGTTTTGTTTCATCCATATTTACCTTCTTTTGATCATATCTTCTTCTATTATAGCTTTAGGCCATGTGTTCATTTTTTTCCAAATATCCTAGAAAATGAACCACAATAGCTACAATTATAGGTAAGATCAGGGTTCCAAGCCAGAATGCCTTTACCCCTCAATGAAGAATAGTATCTCCTTGCAAGAATACGATCAAGCACATATCTATCCTCAACCAATCCCCCTAGAGCCATTCCTGTAGATATTTCAACATGTACATCTTCGAATTTCCAAAATATTAAATTTTTTTAAAGTCCTCCATACGAGACTAGCCCGCTTCCAAGAAACAAACACTTAGGGAACATAACCTGGGATATTGATTCAAGATAGGAGGGTGGCCATCCCAAGAATACTCTTAGAAAAGAGCATATGATCCCTGATTGTAAATCCATAACAAACCATGCTTAATTAAATTAGCTCATCTTTTTAGAGTGTCCCAGATAACTGAATCTTTCCCAACCAAGCTGACTCTATGGATCTCAACCTCAAAAATACCTCTCAAGTATTTATAAGATAATATTTTAGCCCAAATATGATCTTGAGAGGTACACCATCTCCAATAAAGTTTCACAACCAAAGCATACCTAGAAAGAGCCACCTATCGCAACCCAAGGCCTCCCTCTTGAACCGGCCTACAAATAGAATCCCACCTAACCAAACTCCATTTAGATTGATCAAGTTTTCTAGACCACAAAAACTATCTTGACAAAGCATCCATGTCCTTGATGAAACAAGAGGGAGTTGTTTGCACAAAACACCTGTAAATGGGTAAAGCTTGAACAATAGATTTTAAAAGCAACACTCTACCTACAGAGGATAGCCATCTGACGGTCCAATGATTCACCTTCCTTCTAAACTAATCAAGTATAGACTACCAAGAAGATCTAGGAAGAGGATGAGATGAAATCAAAATACCAAGATAAATTAAGAAGGGAGTCCCAACCTAGAATCTTATAATGCGAGCAATCCTGGCTTGAATAAGAGGAGGGGTATTGAAGAAGAAAATAGAAGACTTGTCCTCATTAATCAACTATCCAGAAGCACCAAGATATATGTGAAGAGATCGTCTAATGTTTTCAACTTTCCTGATAGTGGTAACTCCCAAAAAAGAAGTATCATCAACAAATTGAAGGTGGGAAAGAGGTGGTAAACTACTATCCCACTTCCACCCCTAAATGAGACCTTGACTAACCTAAGACTTGAGAAAAATTTCCAACCATTTCACCATAATGATAAACAAATAAGGAGATAAAGGATCTCCTTGCCTCAAACCCCTTGAGGCATCAAACAACTCTGATGGCTCATTATTAATAAGAACAAAAAACAAGGAAGAAGAAATACAAATCATCACCCATCTAATCCATTCCTCCTCAAAGGAAAAAGCAATAAGAACTTTCTAAAGAAAGGACCATCTAACCCGATCATAGGCTTTGGCCATGTCCAACTTAATGAACATAGTTTTCTTCTTAGAAGTTTCCATCGAGTGAATATCTTCTGTAGCAATAACAACCCCATATAGGATTTTTTGACCAACAACAAACCCACCTTGCTCCCCAGAGATAATTTTTCTCAACCATATCTTCAGCCTCTTAGCAATAATTTTTGTGATGATATTATACATAACATTGCAAAAAAATGGGAGTTAGGGGATCTGATCATTGGCCTATCAAACTCTCTACTATGGAGCTAGGGCTAAATAAGAATCCTTCCTTTAAGTTTCAACTTATGTGGTTTCAGTATCCTAAGCTTCCTAATTTCATGTGAGGCTAGTGGACTAATGGTAAACCTCCTCATGGCACCGCTATGTATTCCTTTATGAAGTGACTACAATTTGTTAATCATAAATTGAAGAGATGAAATAGACTAAAATTTGGAAACCTTTCCTTGGCTAAATTGGTGGTTCTTAGAAGGGTGGAAGAAGCTTCAAGGAATATTAGAGATCAGTGACTCATGGAGGATCTTATCGTTGAGGAATCTAAGGCTACAAAAGACCTTGCTAAATGGGAATTGAGGGAAGAAATTTTTTAGAAATAAAAATCTCGAGTAGATTGGCTTCAGGAAGGGGATAGGAACATGACCTTATTTTATAACTCATTTAAGGCTCGCGCGTAATGGTAACCTGATTACCTCTCTTATGAATTCTCAGGATGCCCTGCTCTCTTCTTTTAGGGATATTTTAGAAGATACTAGGAGGTATTTTTCCTCTCTTCAAGGAAGACTCCCTCTCAGATTATGATGATGAAAATATTATTCTAAACTTTATTCCCTTGATTGTTTCTAGAGATATGAATGAGCACTTTATGGGTCCAATTTCCCTTGAGGAGTTGTAAAATTTTGTATTCAAGATGAAAAAGGGAAAGCCCTAGGCTTGGATGGATTCTCGATTAAATTTTAGGAATTAATCAAATTTTATCTTCTAGAGGTGGTCCATGAGTCCCAAAATAACAAACAGATGCTAAGGGCCCTAAATGCTACCTTTGTGGTGCTTATTTCTAAGAAATAGGGAGTGAATTCCCTGGATATGTTCATGCCTATCGCTCTCTACAATGTTGTGTATAATATCATCACAAAAATTATTGCTGAGAGGCTGAAGATAGGGTTGAACAAACTCATCTCTAAGAAGCAAGGTGGTTTTTTTCTGGCTAGCAATTCCTAGATGGGGTTGATACAGAAGCTATTTACTCGATGGAAAATTCTAAGGAGAAAACTATGTTCATGAAGTTGGACATGGCCAAAGCCTATGACCAGGTCAAATGGTCATTTATTTAGAAATTTCTTGTTATTTTTGGTTTTGAGGAGGAATGGATTAGATGGGTGATGAGTTGTGTTTCTTCTTCCTCGTTCTCCGTTCTTGTTAATAATGAGTTGTCGGAGCTATTTGAGGCCTCAAGGGATTTGAGGCAAGGATATCCTTTATCTCCTTATTTGTTTATCATTATGGTGAAAGGGTTGAGAAAATTTCTCAAGTATCAGGTTAGGCAGGATCTCATTTAGGGGTGGAAGTGGGATAGTAGTTTGCCACCTATTTCCCACCTTCAATTTGTTGATGATATTGCTTTGCTGGGAGTTGCCACTATAATTGAACCTGGAAACATTAGACGATCTCTTGACATATATCTTGGTGCTTCTGGATAGTTGATTAATGAGGACAAGTCTTCCATTTCTTCTTCAATACCCCTCCTTATTCAAGCCAGGATTGCTCGCATTCTAAGATTCCAGGTCGGGACTCCCCCCTTCATTTATATTGGTATTTTGATTTCATCTCATCCTCTGCCTAGATCTTCTTGGTAGTCTATGCTTGATAATTTTAGAAGGAAGGTGAATCAATGGACCATCATATGGCTATCCTCTGTAGGTAGAGTGTTGCTTTTAAAATCTATTGTTCAAGCTTTACCCATTTACAGGTGTTTTATGCAAACAACTCCCTCTTATTTCATCAAGGACATGGATGCTTTGTCAAGACAATTTTTATGGTTTGGAAAACTTGATCAATATAAATGGAGTTTGGTTAGGTGGGATTCTATTTGTAGGCTAGTTCAAAAGGGAGGCCTTGGGTTGCAACAAGTGGCTCTTTCTGGGCAGGCTTTGGCTGCAAAACTTTATTGGAGATGGTGTACCTCTCCAGATCATATTTGAGCTAAAATCCTATCTTGTAAATACTTGAGAGGTAACTCTAAGGCTAATATCCCTAGAGTCATCTTGGTTGGAAAATATTTAGTTATCTGGGACACTCTGAAAAGATGGGCTAATTTAATTAAGTAGGGTTTGTTCTGGATTTGCAATGGGGTATCATATGCTCTTTTCTAGGAGGATTCTTGGGATGACCACCCTCCTATATTGACTCAATATCCCAAGTTACATTCCCTAAGTGTTTATTTCTTGGAAGCAGGTTGGTCTCGTGTGGAGGACTTTAAAAAAATTCAATATTTTAGAAATTTGGAGATGTACAGGTGGAAATATCCATAGGAATAGCCCCAGGTGGGATTGGTCGAGGATAGATATGTGCTTGCTCTTATTATTACAGGGAGACCCTATTCTTAATTGAGGGGTAAAGACATTCTAGTTTGGAACCCTGATCCCAAAGTAACCTACTCTGTAGCCTATGGTTATCAGGTTCTTGATAAGCAAAAGTTTGGGAGTCTCCCTATCACATGGTGGAAAAAGGTGTAGAACAAATATGCTTGGACGAAATGTAACTTCTTTCTCTTGTTGGTAGCTCATAATAAATGCCTCACTTGGGATAACATGAGGAAGAGGGGATTTTAGGGTTCCTCTTTTTATGTACTTTATAGTAAGAATGAGGATGACTCTTCTCATTTATTTTTCCAATGCTCCCTTGCTAGAGACATTTGGCACCATTGGTGGAGTGCCTAGAACCATCCTTATTTTCATGTGCTCTCCCTAGTGGAATTTTGGAGTAGTTTGGGCAAACCTTCGACCAAGGCCCCCTTCTTCCAAGTGGCTTGGAATTTGGGCCCTTTTTGCATCATATGGAATATTTGGCTTGAACAAAACCGTCACATATTTCAGGGCAGTAATTTGGTTGTTCAACAGATCTTGCAAAGGATCCTGTGTATGGTTTAGGAAACTATCCATAGCAAATGTGATATGGACCCTCTTTTGGACTCCAGGGAGGATAAGGTATGGTAGGCCCTTGGTCTCTTTGGGGTTGGTGTGAACTCTTCTAGCCTAAGAAGGTTAGGAGATATGGTAGGTGGAGGTCGCCCCCTAGAGGAGTTTTAAAATTAATATTGATGGGTCATCTAGGGGTAATCCTGGACATGCTAGAAGTTGCGGTGTTGGGAGAGATTCTGCTGGCATGGTCAATTTTTTCTTTTCTATTTATAAATGTGTCCACTCCAAAAAAATTATGGAAGCTCTTACGATTATCGAGGCCTTGCAAAGGGGGTTTTCTCTTGGCTGGCGTAGAATTATCTACGAGTTCGACTCTCAAATTTTGGTTAATATTTTAAACAACAAAAGGGTGGAGGATGTTAATTGGCAGTTGGCCTCTATGGTTGTTCAGATTATCAGAATGAGTGAAGAGTTCAAATTTATGTCCTTTGTGCATATTCCAAGGGAATAGAATGGGGTTACTGATTATCTGGTCAAAAGGGCTTCAAAGCTGTTGGATCCTTAGATTGTCGATAACTAGGAGAGTCTCCCATCTGGAGACTCTCAATGCCTCTGGGAGTTGATCCACAAGGATGTTCAAATTTAATGTGGTTTTTTCTTGTTGTCTTCTTCGGGTTTCAACCTTGTCTTGTGGTTTTAGCTTATTTTGTTGCTTATTTGAGTCCTGGTTTGGAGCTCAACTATACTCTGTAATCCAAATTTTTTATCAATCAACTTTTACCCCTTTATTTAAAAAATGAGGTCTTCTAGAAGAAATAATATAACACAAATATTTTGGGATAGACTTCAATATTAAACTCAATTCGAAAACATAGAACATTAGAAGGATGGAGAACACTTTTTGCACTACAAAATATAAGCAAATATATTGAATTATGAGAATGAGAGACTAAATAAGTTTTATTTGGGCCATTAGTGGTATTCATGATTTTGTATAGGTGTAAAGTGTGGTTAAACAATACATAAGATGTAAAAGAGAGGCAAATACAAAATATTTAGAAATGTATCGTTACATATGAGGTTCTTCTAGCAAAAATAGGTACCTTCCCTATAATGGTAGCTATTGTGGTTTGTTTTCTAGGATATTTGAAAAAAAATGAACACATGGCCTAAAGCTATAATAGAAGAAGATATGATTAAATGAAGGTAAATATGGATGAAACAAAACAACAATTTGATGAACAAATGGAATATCAACTTGGATGAGTGCCTAAATAATATGAGACACATAAACACATTTGTTAAGGGAAAAATCCGAGCAATTATATGGGAAAAGAAGTTGAGAAAAAATAGACCATTATCTTATTGAATTTAACTATACATACATTGACCACCAAAAATCCTATATGGGTAAATATCAACTAGAGAGAAAAGATGCTCATGGCCCAACTAAGGACCAATTCACACCAACTTAGGTATAAAACAAGTAAATGGAAGAAACTGAGAGAGGAATGGAAGACGGTATGTATCTTGTGTACATCAAGGATCGTTAAGAAAGAGAAGCATTTTATCTTGGAATGCAAGGCATATAGTGATATTCGAGCTAGTTATGTTGATACTTTAGAAATGGAATCATTGCAATAATTGTATAAAGAGAACAAAGTAGAGAAAGCAAAATAATTCATCATCAAAATCAATAGCAAATATCAATGTTGCATAAAGAAAAAAATTGGTTTACATTTTGGGATTGGCAATCACGGTTTAAAAGTTTTTGTTGGATAGGATGCATTTGGCTTTGTGGAAATTAAAAGCCTTCTACTCTAAATTCATTGGAGATTAATTATTAATTCTAAAAGCTTTTATTAAGTAAAAATATTTTGACAAATATATATGTATATATAGAATTTAAATTAAAAATAAATCTCTTTCTCTCCCTCTCTCATTATATAAGGGATTAGAATGCCCTTTGTTATCAAGGTATTTACACAATCCAAAAACTAGCGCTTATGTTATTACCAATCCAAAAAATGGAGATCATAAACCTATCCAGTCTCTCTAAGATGGAATCTTCCCCACATATTCTATTGTGCCAGGTAAATATCCCATTATATGACTTGATGTCAACCAAGTTCAGGGCCCAGATATGAGCACTGAAGACAGAATAAAAAGGCTCAAGATGATCAACCCCACCATGTTTCTCCTCTAGATAAGTGATAGAGTTGAAGTCTCCAGCCAAAATCCATGGGTACAGGGGAGCTAGACTTCTCACAAAGCCAATGTGCTACCATAAATTCACTTTACCATTGTAATCAACAGGAGTATACACATTTGTAAGTAGGATGGTTTCACCAGATTCATTATCATACCCGATCATCAAAATAGACCATTTTCTGAAAATCCAAGTAAGAGGAGAGATCTTAACCAGATCCCATAAACAAGCAATTGAAGAACACAAGCTTATACTGAGAGGGGGGGTTGAACAGTATAAGACCTCTTTTTACTTTTTCCTTTATACTTCAAAACAGTAAAGCAATATACCCAAAGCAATATCAAAACAATGCACAATATCATCCACAAAGTGACACCAATTTTAACGTGGTTCACCCGTAATGCCTGGGCTACGTCCACAAAACTTTTCTCTAAAAGTTATCTCAAAGTTCTTTGGGAAACCTTCCCAATTACAATGTTTATGAGCCTCGACCCAAAGGAGATACCTTCCCCCAATCTGAATTTATGAGCCTCTGCTCAAAGGAGATACCTTCCCTCTCTACTCTGGAAATGATCCCTCAGAAGATCAACTGCCTCTACCTCTTGCAAACATGTGGAACTCCTTTCCACCGAAGACCTCCTGTCCTCAATGCTTAGCCTAAGAGACCTTCGCCTTCTATGATCACGTCCACAGTAGCTCAAGCAACCTGTACCAAACACAATCACTCGGTCTAGTACAAGTCTTCCTCTCGTCTGTCGATCTGTCCAACTCTTGAACAAATCAATCCTCCGCACACAAGCCTTCTCAAAGACTTGCCAAATTTGTCCTCGGGTTCTTCTCAAAGAACCAATGCACCTCTGTCCTCAAGTTCTCTCGATAGAACTATCAAAAACTCAGCTCACAAGTCCTCTCGCTAGGACCTGTCCAAATCTGCTCACAAGTCCCCACCGAAACCTCGTCCAAAACCTCGCTCACAAGTCCCCACCGAAACCTCGTCCAAAACCTCAAGCAAGCTCACCAAGAAAAACTTGCTTAGCATGAACCCACAAAGAGAATTGTTAGAGACCCAATGTGATTCATAAACCTCATAGAAGCATAAAGAGAATTGTTAGAGACTCAATATGTTCTATACTTAACTCCCAATCTCAATCTCAAATCTCATAGAAACATAAAGAGAATTGTTAGAGACCCAATATGTTCTATACTTAACTCCCAATATCAATCTCAACTCAATCTCAATCTCAAAAGAATAAGATAGATGTAGTATGCTTTTCTCAAGAATATGAAACACAACCCAACAATTGCCAACCATGCAATATCTCATATAACAATGATACTCATATTCTTTTTACCAACAATTAGGGTTTCAACAACAATGCTCATCAAACAAGGTTTAGTCAACCAACACCATTCAACTCAACATCAACCTTGAAGCATTCAACCAATCATCACAAGAAAAGGAAACAAGTAGAAATCCTTTTCCCTCCAAGGATATTTGAACAAAATAGCCACCAACACAATATCACCAAATGCAAAGAATAACTTGCTCAAATCAACTCAATGGAGTAAGCCCAATATCATGTATCAAGTAAAGCACTAACTTGATCAAAACAACCTCTATGGAAGCAACTCAACCATCAATATCAAACCAGCCAACTAAGGGTTTCATCATCTCAATGCAAGTAGCAAGACTTACTAACATAAAACCTTAGTGCAAAAAATGCTTCCTCTTCCTCAACCAGAATTATGCATTCACCCAAAAACTCATCAATGATTTTAATGCATAAACAATCTTCAATATCCAAAAAATAGGATTTACACCAAAAATACCTAGTAGACAACCTTTTCACTCCAAACTCAATTTCAGAAAATATACCATCAACAATATACATGGAAGAAGTTGCCCATACCTTTACTTTGATGAAGAAGGAGAACTCAAAATCTGTCACAACACTAACTCTCAATTTGCCACCAATTAGAGTTAGCAACTATACAACAATATACAATAATAAAGATCCAAATTAACACCTTATTTCTCCAACTTAATAAAAACCACCAGAAGTATAATATACATACAAAGTAAAACCTCTTTACACCTTATTACTCCACATAAACATTAAGCATCAATAAAACAATGTCAAAGCAAATATGATACCTTAACCTTATACCTCCAACGCATTCACAACCACTATCCTTTGCACACCGCGACCAAAAGAAAATTACCCACGAAGAGAATCGAACTCGGCACCTCTGCCTTCTAGCGCCTTCGCTTAAACGCCACCGCCGTTGGGTCACAAGTGCCCAATGAAGAAATACAGTGTTGCCCTATATTTTATCTTCCTTTGACGCCAAGAATTTGGAAAACGTAAATGTCTTCCTCAAGCCACATGCAAACTGGTGAGCGCTGTCCAAAACGTAACTTACTGGGCAACAAAAATAATCATCCACACAACGCTAACAAAAATTGTTATCCTTCGTGCAATCCAATCAATCGTAGGTGAAAGCAAACTGTCGGATGTCAAAGTGCAAACTAAAAACGTAATTCGAGTGCAGTCCCAACAATTGTAGGTGAAGCGCAATCTGTCGGATGTCAAAGCGCAAACCGAAAATGCAAGAAATTACTTGGGCAACTCAATATCGATAATCAACTCTCAATGAAATACAACGCTTTCTCGAAGATCACAGAGCTACGATTTTCATTACTCGGAGTTACAATCACTTTAGAAAATCATCCCCACTTATATAGCCATTTCTCCTTAACTGTTTGACGTCGGTGCTCCTCCAACGATGGCAACACATCGACGAAAGAATTATTTTTTCTCCGTCGCTTAAGGGTTGAAAGACCCTTTAATAATAATTAAAATAATAATTATTATTATTTTATTAATAATAAATTAAACTTAGACCCTTGTCAAAGGTTTGAGTTAATTTAATTATTAATAATAAACATGGACCTTCAAGGTTTTTCAAGAAGTAAAAACCTTTGCATTAAGTTAAGCTTGGTTTTAATAAAAACCCTTAATGAGTCCAAATGGTTTTAAGAAAAACCTTTAACCTTGTCACCATGGTTTTAATAAAAACCCTTTAACATTATGAAGCTTCTCAAGATATTTTTGACATCACACTCTTTTTGATATCAACACAAAAATGCCTTTTGACATCAATGACAACTTATACACTTGAGCAAAGGCAATGTACCCAAAGTACCCAAAATTGCCAACAACAATGCCACCAGAATATCCACATGCACCAAGACACTGGCATTGAACCTTCTCCACAACTTGGGAGCAATATTGAACATATTATCAGTAGCCAATTTAGCCTCCTGAATAAACACCACATCTAGAGAATGAACATGAACCAAATCACAAATAAATTTTTGTCTGGGGATGTTGTTCAACTCTCTTACATTCCATGAAAGGATAATCATTTCTGGGGGTTAGAAAAATGAGAGTCCAATATTCTCACCAAGCCTGAATCCACCAAAGTCTCGCCCATTAACTTAATTTTTCCTGGTCTTTCTTTTCACCCACCTTCATATTCTTATCCGAAGCACATTTTTTAATTATTTTCTGCTACAATCCCAACATCGTAGGAGTTTTGCAGTCCAAGTATGATTGCATCAGTTCCTGAGTAGGAGAGGGCATAACTAAATCCGTGCCACTTTTCAAAATAGTTTCCCTTCCAGGACTAGAGCCAACCATATCACCTATACTCAGAACCAAAGCCCTCTGTTATTCATTTAAACCCCCTAGATTTGATCCCTTAGGTTCCACCTCAAGAAGAGTCATATGATATGGGTCTATTATATCTACATCAAGTAGCAATGTTTCAGGTATCTCCATGCACTGATCAAGATCATCTAGTAATTCAAAACAGTTAAGTAGAGAATCTGGCTGGCTATCCTTAAAGTCTCTTTTTGCCCTTCTTCCTCTGTTTCGAGGTTTTATAAAAAAAAAGCCTTCCTTATCTTGATCCCCTTCCTTTATCGAGGCTTTTCCTTTATCCAAATTTTGTGCAGACCGAAAGGGCCCAGGAATTGAAGCCATGGGTAGGATAAACTTAGGGTATTTTCTTTGCAGGTTGTCGTTTTCATGGTAGATCCAATAATGAAATGGAAGAGCTTCATAGTCAAGTTGTTTAAACCCATGTGGTCGGTCTAAATTGTATTTCAACAAAATTTGGAATAAGATTGTTTAAATCAATTTCAATACAGATACGGGCAACAAAGATTATATTTTTATCCATCGGTTGTTGTGACGATCCAATCGACTTCCCAAGAAGAAGGGCAATCATATGCAGGATGTCATTCCTCTAGAATTCCAACGGGAGCCAAAAAATCCGAATCCACACTGGAACCCATGACGATCGCTCCTTTGACGGGTTGAAACCCACATGCCAGGGTTTAAGAAAGAGTCTTGCTTGGTTACAGAAATAGGGACCCCCTTCAAATGCTTTGTTATGGTCCGCAAGACAAGATAAAACCACCATAAAATAGCTATTCGCACTCAACATCACCTTTAGGATTCCAAGTCTTCCTAACCCAAACCTCCACAAAGGGAAGAGAAATTTAGATGCCCATAAATTTACCAATAAGCGCATGTTTGGTTAAATACTCCACATCTTCCGCAATCGAGTCTAGTTGAACTACTAGAACCGACCTGGCTTCACATTGTTCCAAACATCCATTGTTATTTAACAAGCGATTCCCGACATGCAATGGGAAATCCTATTCCTTCCAATAATTTTTATATGAAAAAATGTCGCTAGCATGCACACTCTGTGACGAGCCTGACACCATCACACCATTCCTCTAGTTGTTCAGATATTCTCCAAAAACTATTGCCATCCCAGTAGAGCAGTTTTTCCTCATCAAACCCTAGCAGAGTAGGTTTTCCTCATCAAACCCTAGCAAAGCCCCCAAAGCAAGGTCATGGGCCAAATATTCTAAAAAAATAGATATTATCCATGTTCTGGAAGATCCCCTTCAAAATAAAAAATTAATTAATTATTTTCCTTTTAATTCGATAAAATCATGATCTTAATTTTATTTGTATTTACTTGTATGCATATCTTCTTGCAAAAGTGCTCTAAGGCCATTAAATGTTGATTCAAACACTGTATTGACCTTGTAATTAAAACGAGATCATTTTTCATACAACAAAATCCTCATAATAAATCTCTCCAAATGAATACTATCTCCTCTACTCATATTTAGCCACTCTTCTAATTTATCAATATATATCCCAAATACATTAAAGTATAATGAACATCTATGTATAAACCATATGCCACTTCTATTCTAAAAAGCTTGTTTGTATTTTTATTTTAGCTTGAACCTCTTCATAGTGTTTATCACCTGCTACCCTTTGTTTTTCTAGTAGGTCTTAGTCTTCCATTCTACTCTATTTTATTAAAATCCATATACTAACAATAAACTTTTTTTTAATTTCAAAAAATCATATAATCTAATATCAACTAATTTTATCTTAATATCCGCATAAGTGTGGACTATGGGCAAGGACACCACTTTTGATGATGTGACCCAAATTCAATCCCCATAATAAATATGGTAGCGGATTTGTTAGCTAAATGGGCTTCTAAGTTTCAAGATGGTTGGGATGTTCAAAATTGGTCTCAACTTTCTTCTAATTGCTCTCAATCTCTCTCTTCTTTATTGAGAGCTGATATGTCTGAATAGCTTCTGCTTTTTCTTTGTATCATGAATGTTTTGCTGAGTTAATAAATTTGTACCCTCTTTTACAAAAAAAAAAAAAAACAATCAAAATCCCGTTAATTTTATCTTCTCGAACAAATTAGAGTTAAAAATTTTATGTTGGAGTACATATCCAAAATATGTAATGTCAGTCCTATTCAGAACAAATGTTTATTGCAAAGGGAAGGGGCATTCAATAATAAAAAGATACGTAAGGTCATGATTTATTGATGTCCCTTCAATTTTAGAAAGTCTAAACATTCCACGCTTCGTCCTCCGTCTTTTGGTTTTCCAAATTGCCACTATCCATTCCTTTTGCCTTACCAAACTTGTGAGACACGGAATGCTCTTTTAAAACAGGACAATGATGAGAGCATGGCAAAGGTCAATTACATGACAGAGTGGAATAGTTTTTTTCTTGGTCCGAAATTGCAAGGAAGTCTCTTACCAGCAAAAGTTTGGGATTTGTTGTGAAAATTTCTATCTTTGCAAATGCGTCCAAGATGGCTGCTAGAATTAACAACTTGGTAATTATGGATATAGTTTGGGATTTTTTTTTAGAGTTAAAAAGAATTGAATCAGTTGAGATTGGATATTGGTTTATAATATGAAATTTTTTTACATAAAAATTTATTAATTTAAAATTAAAATTAATGTTTTGTTATAAAATTATTTATGTTATTTGTTTAAGTCAAAGGATAAATATAAAGATCTACTAATATAAGATTACTTTGATCTATCGGATTATGTTATCTTATGGAAATAAGGTATCCCCTTAAGTAATTTCTTAGCATAGAGGTTGACAAATTGTCACAAGTGTCTAAGAAATTGGTTATGTAAATTCTTTACATAATTTTTCAAAAAATGCATAGAAAATTGTTTTTATTGGGACTTCCCAATGGTATGTTGCTTGTGTTTCATCTTAATTACCATAAAATTTTATGGGTAAGGAGGCTATATATTGTTATACCCCTAGGGAGTGTGGCCCCTAGTTGTGCTACCCTTTGTACTTTGACTTCAACAAAAAAAAAAACATAAAAATAGATCAAATTTTATTGACATCAATTACAGGTAAAAATGAGCTATAAGATGGTTAATTAAAAGGATTAATTAACTTTATTTTGCACATGTGAAAGGTATCATTATCTCATTTTCCTATTCTCTTTAGAGTGAAAACTTGTAATAACAAAATGACACTTAATTGTCCTCTAGAGTAAGTAACTTGAAAAAGTAAATATTTACCTATGCATAAAAGAACCATCCTACAATAGATTGCATCTAAGAGTGATAATCTCATAGAGAAAAGAAGCAAAAAAAAAGATACCTAAATGAAGAACGTCATGATAGCAAAGCATTGCTAGTCAAGATGTAAGATTTAATACTAACAACACCATCACCTACATCTAACAAGAAGGAGCAAACCATGGAAGAAAAACTTAGTATTATAGTTACCACATTTTAGCTTCCCAACATTTTATAGTTTTCGAACCACCATCAACAACATACAACCAAGATATCTTAAAAGTTGTAACACAAGGGGAATCAATAAGGAGATAAGTGATTGACACATCCTTCTATGTTATTTTGAGATTGCAAGCTAAATAAACAATGCTAGTTGCATGTATTGATGACCTTTTATCTTAAATCTTTTTAAGGGAACATTTTTATGTTTAGAGAGATATGAAAGTATATTTTATAATGCTTATTAAGGGGAAAATACAACCATAATTATGTAGGAAGAGAGATAGAGGTCGATTGAAAGCATAAATTCATAGTGGCCAATAAGATTTATAGTAATATACAATTTTTAAAATTAATGAATAAAAGTAATTGTGCTCTTTTGAGCTGTGTTAAATTGTTGTGTGTATATTACCCATTTTTTCTTAATAAAACAAATGAATGTATGTTTAATAATCTATTATAGTCTAAATTAAGTCATGATCCCATAATTTCTCATAATCTATATCGAAAGTAACCAAGTTAGAATTTTCTGTTAGGAACCTACTATTAAAATAAAGCTCACACACACAAAATACTGAAAGATAACTGAAACACATGCAATAACAAGAAAAAAACTATGCAAAAAGTAATTATGGAATTGAAACAATCTCACAAATAACTCAGAATTGCAGGCCTCTTCGAGGGGGCAACCTCCTTCAATATTTCATTAACTTGCAAAAATATGTCTTCGTACATGGCTTCATAGTTTTTTAAAGAAAGACTACATGCAAACCCTAACCCTAGGCTCAAGAGTTGGCTTACATGCAAAATGCCACTCGAGCTAGAATCTTCTACCAAATATCAATTACAATCTTGATAACGGTTACATAAAATGGACCCACTTGGCTAGGAGCATAACATGCCACGTACATTACAAAATAATATTATAGATGACATCCCCCATGTTGGAAGTGGATCATTACATAATAATGAGAATTACACAATAACGTTAGGATGGGATCCTAAAATTTTCAAACCTCTATTCACCTGAAGTGAAATTTACCTTGGGGGATGAGATTATTGATTATTTAGTTCTTTCCATTGGTTATAATAATATGTATCCCTAAACTATCAATGTATTTAGTTTTTTGGTAGTGGTGAAAAAAAAAGGTTTTGGAGGGGTCCCAACCCTGTTACAGAATTAAGTTATCCAAGGTTACAAGATAATCATCAACCTCCTCATTGGATAATATGATAAAAGAAAAGTTACAAAAAAATCCTAGAATAAAACCAAACAAAAAACAACACTCTCGATGACATCAAAATCTATTTCTAGCAAGGGAGCAAATTTCGACCTGATTGTTGTTTATTACTCCTTTCCACACCAATAGTAGTAGCAATAACTCCAATTCTCAATAATAGGTAATAGAAATAGCAACAACAAAAGCAAAATTACATTATCGTGGCATTTGCTAGAAACACAACTACTATAATAGCAACAACATATAGTCACATCAGTAGCACCAAAAGACCCCATAAGCAACAACAATATCGATAACATCAAATGATAACACCTTGTGAAATAGAATTTTCTTTTGCCTTTGATGAGGTACTCCTTAAAAGAGAAGGGAAAATTATTTTTCCATATCTTCCTTTGATCAAAATGAACTTCAATGTTTTCCAAACAATTAATTGCAACATTTCCTTCCCGATATATATGTAATATCTTCACCTCTGCCATTTGTTTTAATAGGGATGAGGTATACTTAATTAAACCTGACACCTTCCAGATATCAAAATTTCCTTTCTTAAGATCCTTGAGAATATTCATAGAGTCCCCTTCTATGATGACCTTCCTTACACTCTTTTGTCTCAACAACATAACACCAAAGTATAGGGCTTTAGCTTTCGCATAGTGATTGCTTTGTATCCCATAACTTTTTGCATAAGCCCATAGCACTTCACCTTTCTTATTTTGAATGACACCTCCTCCCCTAGATCTACTTGGGTTACCTTTTGTAGCTTTTTCAAAGTTTAACTTTACCCAATCCTTCTTTGGTTTTAGCCATCTAGTGTTTGCTCTTTTAAAATTTATTGGAAAAGGTGTTGCTCTAGGTTTTCCCAAGTACCATTCCCTAGTGATCCTGTTTTCCAAACTATTCTCAAAGTCCACACTATTATCAAAGGTAATCAAATTATCCCTCACTGTAGTTTTAATTTTTTTAGACACTAAAAGTTCATCCTTACTTTTCCCTTGAGTAATCTCTTATTTATTTTCCACCAAACACCCCACAAAAAATGAGGTAACAGTAAATTCCAGAGTTTTTATTACTAGGGACCACCCAAGAGTATAATATAGCTTCCATTACATTAATAAGTACCCTACTTTCAAACTCACAATGAATAAACAAGTGGCCAATTGATTCAACATCCTTCATGCAAAGAGAACATATATTTGTCATTTGAAAACCTCTCTTCCTTAAGTTATCTAGAGTTAGAATATTATTTTTTAAGCATAAGAAAAGAAAGAAAGCCAATTTAGGGATTAATGAATTATTCCAAACCTTATTTATGGGAAAGTCCCCCTCCACATCTCCAAAATGTAAGGTATAAGTTGATTTCATAGAGAATTCCCCCTGAGGAAGTAGGGAACCAAATCAAAGAGTCCTTAACTTCATTATGAGGTAAGTTGTATTGCTACAACAACATGTTAAGATTTATCAAATATTGCTACAGTTCTGAATCATCAAAATTTAAAGTTAGTTCTTTCCAAAACCTCCTATCTTCCCTAAATTCTACGTGATTTTTGACTAGCAGTTCATATTTTGAACCAAGGGATCTTTTAGTCTTATGAACTCTTTCATCTGTTGTAAAGGATTATTTGCAATCCAAGTGTCTTCCCAAAAAAATATTTCCTTACCTTATCCTACCACCCATATTTGACCACCTCTCAATAATTTCCTATTTTTTGAAACTTCATTCCAAATTGTTGATCCTTTAGAAGGGTCAGAACTTCTAAAGAAAGGTATGAAACCTTTCAAGTACTTACCTTTAAGAATATTAGCCCAAAGTAAATATTGTTCCTTGGTCAATATCCAACCTAATTTTGTTAGCAATGCTTTATTGAACTATTGAAACTTTCTTATCCCTAGACCACCTTCCATATTTGAAGAACAAAATCTATCCCATGAGATCAAAGCAAGCCTTTGTTTTTCTTCTACCCCTACCCAAGGAAACCTTCTGAAGATTTTCTCTATTCTATTTTTCACCTTGTAGGGGATTATAAAAACTGATATGTAGTAAATTGGAATGCTTTGTAATGTTACCTTTAGAAGTTGTAATTTCTTAGCTTGAGATAGCATATTACCCTTCCACCTCACCAACTTTATTTGAATTCAGTCTATGATTGGAGCCCACATTTCTTATTTCATTTTACCTATGAAAAGAGGTAATCCAAGGTAGGTAGCTGGAAATTTTGTTATGTTGCATTCTAAATTCTTAGATATTCTCTGTTGCACCTATCTAGTTGTATTGACAAATTAAATATAACTTTTTCTAAAACTGATACTTTGATTGGAAGATCTTTCATAAATATGTAGGATATTAAATATCTCCTTTGCTTCTCTTATTGAGGCTTCACCCAAGATGATAGTGTCATCCACAAATTTCTAGTAAGACATTGCTACAACATTATTTGTAGGTTTAATCTCTTTTATCTTTTCTATGGTAGTGGTTACTCCCAAAGTTCTACCCAAAGCTTCAACTATGATGATGAAAAAATATAGAGATATAGGATCTCCTTGTCTTAGAACTCGTTGCCCCGTAAAGAAACCTACTGATCTACCATTAACTATGATCAAAAACTTTGGTGAAGAGAGACATTTTTATCCATTGTCTCCACTTAAAATCAAATCAAATTTTTGCATTACCTTATCTAAGAAAATCCATAACACCCGATCATATTCTTTATTCATATCTAGTTTAAATAGCATACCTGCAACACCCCTCTTATCCATCGAATGCAATGTTCCATGTACTATTATTACTCCATCTATTATTTTTTTCCCTTGAACAAAACCTCTCTGCATAGAAGAGATGATCATTGGAAGTACCTTCTCGAGTCTATTGGCCAATGTCTTAGTGAGAATTTTGTATATGGAGTAGTAGATGCTTGTTAGCATAGCTATGTTAGTTATTCCATTATAGGTTAATGTTGTTAATTTGTTACAACCTATTCTATTTGATGCCTAGGTGGTTTCGTAACCTACGGGCTAATCTAAGGCTACCTATGTATTATTTATGCAGTTCACATTCCTACATGGTATCAGAGCTGGACCTGCTTGGGCATGCTTTTTGATATTAGCTCTACTTGGGCACGCTTTTCAAGATCTAAGAGGAGATCAACGTAGATGCAGGCACATTTCTTGAGGTAGGGTTGGACCTGCTCGGGCACGCATCTTGAGGTGTCAGAATTAGACCTGCACTAGGAATGAGGGCGACTGGACTGGCTTGATCGGGTATGGTTCTCAAGGTCGATTTGAACTGTGTGACCAACGTGGACTGTCACGCTTCCCGAGCATGCTTACTGGACTGACATGCTTCCCAAGCATGCTGACTGGACTGGCACACTTCTCAAGCATGCTGACTAGACTGGACGTTGGACGCAGACCTGATCGACACGTGGACATAGACATGATCGACACATGGACCTTCTGGACTGGACGCTGGACTAACGGACCTGATTGACACGTGGACGTAGACCTGATCGACACATGGACGTAGACCTGATCAACACATGGACCCGTTGGACTGGACGTTGGAATGACAAACCTGGCTAACACGATCGACTAACATGGATGCCACGTGGACTGACGTGGCCACCACGTGGACTGACGTGGCCACCACGTGAACCGACGTAGACCTGACCCCTACTGTGTGGCGTAGTAAAAAGGGTGACGTGATTGCCCGAAGGCAATCACATATATAGAGGGGAATCGTTCCTTTTATTCCTCCCTCATGCACCCCACGGGAGCAATGTGGGACTAAATTCCTGTTGTGGTTCATCCACAACACACCCCAGAAGTGGGGACCCACCTTTGTTTTTGCAGGTTTTAGGGAAGATCTCAAAGACCCGGATGCTAAAAATGAAGAAAAGAAGAAAAATGCCTAAGTGTTGAAAGGGTCGCGAAATCGCGACATGTCGCGAAATCGCGACCTGTCTCTCCATCACTACAAAAAATTGAAATCTGTCGCGAAATCGCGACGTGTCGGCATGAAATCGTGACGTGCAAAGAAAAAGGGTTGGAAACGCGACGCATTTTTTGGAAGCGTAGAAAAGTTGAGAATGGTAGCGATTTCGCTACAAGTTGCGAGAGGAAGCACAAGGTTGAAAGTGGTAATCATTTCACTACCTTTGTGAAGTGGAGGCTCGAAAGAAAAGTGGTAGCGAATCGCTACCACTTCGTGAAGCGGAGGCTCGAAAGAAAAGTGGTAGCGAATCGCTACCACTTCGTGAAGCGAAGGCTCGAAGGAAAAGTGGTAGCGAATCGCTACCACTTCGTGAAGCAAAGGCTCGAGAACAAAGTGGTAGCGATATCGCTACCACTTCATCGAAGGAAGGCTCGAAACCAAAGTGGTAGCGATATCGCTACCACTTCATTGAAAGGAAGGCTCGAACCAAAGTGGTAGCGATATCGCTACCACTTTTTGAAAGGAAGGCTCGGAACCAAAGTGGTAGCGATATCGCTACCACTTTTTGAAAAGAAGGCAAAGCAAAGTCGGTAGCGATATCGCTACAACGAGCTACTATGGGCGTACGGACCAAGAACATGTCGCGATATCGTGACATGTCACGATTTCGTGACATGTCGCGTTATCGCGGCTAGGAAACGGAAGAGGCCAAATGCAAATTCTGTCAGGATTTCCATGGGAAAGCGTTACGAAAGGTGCAGGAGACGCAGGACACGTGGCAGAAATGATAGAACCAGAGTAACGTTTCATAACAATAGTTACTGGCCGCAGAGATCGAGCGTTACGATTGCACGCAAAGGTTAGAATACCAAAAGGCGGGAATTGAAGCGAAGGGTCCCGGGAGTCGAAACGAAGCGTCATGGAGCAGCCGAGAACGCGCGACAGAAAGGTTAAATAGCAGAAATGTAGATGGATACAGGGGCTGGAGACTGTAACAAAAAGCATTACTTATTGAAATAAAGGATTTTTCTTTGGTAACACGACTTTTGTGTGTAAAATCAAAAGGAGATCGAAGCCAAAACTATTGTTTTACTGTCAATCTTTCCGTTGCATCATTTTGTCTTGTATCTATTTCGTTTACGCCATGGGATGGGTTACGATAGGTGAATGGTAGAATGATGCAGCTTATATTCTTTTCCTTAGAGTCTTGCATCTGATCTGATTAGATTGTGTGTTAGTACAGATCTGATCGGTTGGGTTGTTTTGGGGACTTCATCTCTTAACTTGGGATTTTGCAGGGAGGAGATCGTGAACCATTTTAATATCCTTCATTATTTTCCAGCTGATTCAAAAATAACAGTTTCTGTTTTATTCCTTGATATGCTTAATTTCATGTCATAGACTAACATTGAAATAACAGAACTATTGAATAGAGATAAAACGAACGGGTTAACCTTAGAATAAATTGTGAATATTAGAACATCAAAAGGATTTTTGTTTATTTTTGATTAATCAAACAAGTCAAGATTATAAAGTTCATTGAGAATCAACAAAGGCCCCTTGTTAACAGCTATCTGCAGGATTTGAGTTATTCTGGGATATATCAATTGTATGTATTAAATTGAAATTCATTTTTATATACGTAAAAGTTGTTTCACAAAGAAACTTGGAGAAATAATAAAAGGAAGGAAAATAAAATAAATTATTTCTTTGCAAGAAAGAGTCTTTTGTTCGAGACTCTAAGTTGCGTGTTATTATTTGTAATATGACAAATTAACACTCAACATTTTGGCGCTAGAAGGAGGGCCTTCTGTATTGCTTTGCAATTTTGATTTGTTCTAACAATTAACGTGGGTAGTTTTGTTTCCACCTATTGTGCTTGCAGGTGTAACACTTAGACATTTTATCTGGCAGCAGAGTTGAGAAATCTTTTAGAGTCCTAGAGTTTCCAAGCTGGCCCAACTTGAGTACATTGCTACTAGGTCTAAAACCACAGGGGAAACTATCTTCCAAAGCCTTTCTCCCACTGCTAGGAGGCCGAAAAACAAAACATTAGAAGTTGAAATACCACCCAGTATACTTGAGTTAGGGATTTCTTTGGACTCAAGTACCTCTAGTGGGCCTGAACCCTTAAGTTCAAGTGGGATAGTAACACCAGTTGTATCTGTCTCCACAGTTCCAGGAGTTCCAATTGTTCCCACAGGGTTGACACCTTTGAATAACATGGCCCAACAACAACAACAACAACAGCCACCTGCCCTTTGGTATGGTGCTCAGAGTTCCCCTTTAGATATTCCCGGGGCAGTCCACGACTTGCCTAGAAACATTGAAAGGGGATTACCCAAATTCATTCATGATGGTCCAACAACAACAGAAGATCATGTCCAAATCTATAAAGATTACATGTTTAGGCAGGGGGTTACTCACGAGGATGTTGCCTGTCGAGTTTTCCCTGCTAGTCTAGACCACATTGCTAACGAATGGTATCGAAATTTGCCAGCAGGGTCCATAACTTCATGGGCCCAGCTAGAAACTGCGTTCATAGGTCAATTCAGACAGTTAGTAGATCCCTCCATGACATACAATTTCTTCGTATCTTGCAAAAGACAAACCAATGAACCCATTCGAGCGTTCAATCAGAGATTTCAAAAGCTATATACGAATGTGACTCGTCACTTTGCGGTAGACCCTGCAATTGCCTTGCAGCTATACTTCGGAGCCTTAGATCCTTTAACATCTTTGTTGACTAGAAGGAACCCTCAGGTTACAACCCTTCCTTTGGCTTATGCAGAAACAATGACTCTCGAACAGCAGATGAACCTGCCAGGCGCAGGATTGTCTCAATTGACTGGGATGGGACAATATGGCCCATACAGCCAATTTGCCATGATGAACCAGGTAGTAGCACCACAGGCTCCGATGTTGAACAACTTCCAAACACCCACCCAAGTTACGCCATTGTCAGGTTATCCGAATGCCGCTGTTCAAACACAGAGTTTGATTCAAAATAACTCGATGGGTTTGCATGGGTTCGGTATGGGCAATAATCTGACCATGTCGGGTTTGCTCCAATTAACACGCCAAGCTCAACGACTTATCCAACAATCACTCCCATTCAAAGTGTGAATCCAGGATGGAATCCACCCGCCCAAACTCAAGCCATTCAAAATGGGAATCCAGGATGGAATCCACTTAATGATGAATCCAAACTCAAGCCATTCAAAGTGGGAATCCAGGATGGAATCCACCTGCCCAAACCCAAGCCATTGTACCCAGTCCGGAGGTGGCTAATGCAGCCAACACAACTGGACCTGCAATTGCAGTGCCTCAACCACAAGGGTCCGAAGCAGCCATAGAAAATATGAAAGAAACGTTGGCCAAGGTGTTGGTAATAGTGGGGAATGTCAATAAAAAAGTTGATCAGGCCATGGGCCATAACCGACCTCACAATCATAGAGGAAAAGGAATGTATAACACGCAGCCTAACAACGGGCGGGTACCCAATCCCGTTGCCAACCAGGTAGACATTTCGGAAGACTGTGGAGATGCAGGATCTTGTGATAATGATTGCCCGCACCGTGGCCACGTGAAACCGGAGTCTATGCTAACGGAGGTCATACATTCCCATGAAAGTGAAGAAGAGGAGGATGTAGAATTTTTTGGAAGCGAAGATGAAGAAGCTTTGGAAGTTCATGCAAACAAACGTTTTGGGAAAGCAAATCACAAATATTACACTAGGAGTTCTAAAGAGCCCAAAACTTCCTCCGCTCCTCCTAATAATCAATTACTCCCTCCCCGACCCTAAAGGAGATGTCAATCCCCCTCCTCCATCGAAGGTCGAAAAGTCTAAGATGATGCAAAACTTGCCAAATCCAGAAAAGCTCACTTACGATTTGGTGGAAGATATGAAGAAGAATAGGGCCAATGTATCGATGTATGACATGGCCCGATTATTAGGCCAAGAAGTGAGTTCACCAAAAGGATTAAATCCATCTGCACAAGTTCATGAAGCTAAAAGTGCTGAGTCCCAAGTGGTTGTACAAAAAGAAAAACGAGATATACCTCCCTTTTTGGTAACCATTAGAATTGCAGGTAAAAACTTGCACAATTGTTTAATAGACTCAGGGGCCTCGGCTACTATCATGCCCTTAGAAATCTGTAAAATATTGGGACTTACACCAAAGCCTTCTAGGAGCAGGGTGGTGCAGTTGGACAGGTCAACCATGGAGGCAGTAGGAGAGCTGGGTGATGTGCATATTCAAGTCAATTCAGAACCCAGAGTTCAACAGCGCATAGACATATTGGTGCTCGATATTCCTATCAAATATGGCATGGTATTGGGAAGAGATTGGAGTAAGAACCTAAACGGTTACATTGTGACAGACTCTTCACACATGTGGCTGCCTTGGAGGGGAGTGGCCAATCAAATTCGAATTGACAGTGAACCCCGACTCAAAGAGATGATCACAGATTACAACAAGCCGAACGAGATCCAGTACATTGAAGCTGAGTTGGGAGCATACTGTTTGGACATAGAAGCACTCAAAAATACCCATGATGAAAGGATTGGGCACAACTTTACTGAAGGACATCAAGACATTTGGACCTTAAGATTTGATGGATCCAGGTCCAGACAAGGAGCAGGAGCCGGTGTTGAATTGTCATGTTCGGACCAGGAGCCTATATTCGCTGCATACAGACTACAGTTCCCTGCCACCAACAATATGGCAGAATATGAGGCTTTGATTCTTGGACTACAGCTGGCCATTCGAAAGAAAATTAAATATATCAAAGTCCTTGGTGATTCGGAACTGGTGGTGAAACAAGTGAGGGGACAATACATATGCAAGGACAGGCGGCTCAGGCTTTACCGAACTAGGGTCAGAGATTTAATAGATGAGTTTGACGCCTTTAACATTTCTCTGATCTCGAGAAAGGGCAATCGTCTGGCAGACTCCCTAGCTGTAGCAGCGAGTATGTTGAAGCCAGTGGACCATAAGAAATGCAAGAAGTTCTCTATAGAGTTGGTCCCTTGTCCCTCGATACCAGATAATGTTACGAACTTCCAAGTATTTGATAGTGACAGGCACATATTTCATTTTGTCACTAATTCTGGTATATTTGAAAAGCAATACATAGATGAAGAAGAAAGGGACGTAGAGGAGGTAGTTTCGAAAGATAAAAATCCTGTAAAAAACAACAGGATGCCTGATGAGATAGCTTCATTAGAAAAAATCTTTGATATCGGATGCAAACCAAGAAAAGGTAAAAGGGTTCCATCTCCTGGAGAGGCCTGTGATTTGGTTAACATTGGAAGTGCAGAAAATCCCCGGGAGGTATTCATAGCAAAAGCATGTACCAAGCAGGAGAAGGATTCCATAGCAAATGCATTAAAAGAATACATAGATTGCATTGCTTGGAGTTATAAGGAGTTGAAAACCTATGATCAAAATGTCATAATGCACACGATTCCACTGAAGCCAGAGTCCAAGCCCTTCAGGCAAAGACAAAGGCGAGTTAATCCATTATTAGAACCCTTGATAGAGAAAGAGGTGAAGCGACTGTTAGAAGCTAAGATCATCTTTCCCGTTAGGCATTCCACGTGGGTTGCTAACCTAGTCCCCGTGAGGAAAAAGAGTGGAGAAATAAGGTTGTGCATTGATTTCAGAAATCTCAATAAGGCATCCCAAAAGGACAACTACCCGTTACCCACCATCGATGAAATACTCCAAAAGGTAAACGGGTCGGAGATGATGTCATTCCTGGATGGTTATTCGGGATATAATCAGGTCCTTATCCATCCTAGTGATAGGATGAAGACTGCTTTTACGACAAAATGGGGCACCTTTGCATACAGGAGAATGCCCTTCGGACTATTGAACGCAGGTGCCACTTTCCAGCGAGCTATGGATTTTGCTTTTAAAGGGCTTATTGGTAAGTGCATCATTGTTTACGTCGATGACATTCCTGTATTTTCTAAGAACAGAGAAAACCATGTCAGGGATCTTAAGAAAGTCTTTCAAAGATGCAGGGAACATGGTATATCTCTCAACCCAAAGAAGTGCATCTTCGGGGTAACAGAAGGAAAACTGTTGGGGCATATAATATCTAAGGATGGAATTTCCATTGACCCTGAGAGAATAGAAGCCATACAGCAAATTCCTCGTCCCAATAGCAAGAAGGGGTTGAGATCATTTTTCGGAAAGATCAATTTTGTCGAAAAATTTATCGCAGATTTTGCAGAGATAGCAAGACCTTTGAACGACATGCTAAAGAAAGAGGTCCAGATCATTTGGACAGATGAAAGGATAGAGGCTTTTGATAATATCAAGGATGCGATTTCTAAAGCCCCGGTTTTGGTGAGTCCCGATTATACGAAGCCTTTCTATATCTACACATTTGCTTCAGATCACTCCTTTGCGAGTGTTTTAACTCATAAGAGTGAAGGCAGCATTGAAAATCCCATTGCTTTCCTGAGTAGTCCTCTCAAAGATGCGAAACTGAGATATTCTACCCTAGACAAGCAAATGTATGCGCTGGTTAAGACTGTAAAAAATTCAGGCACTACATAGTCCACAATAGGGTCTTTGCTATCGTCCCAGATCCTGCTGTCAAAGCCATGTTCGTTCAGAATGAATTAGGTGAGAAGCGTGGTAAGTGGGTTTCAACTTTGCAGGAATTTGATCTGGAGATTCAATCGATGAAGATAGTGCGGGGGCAAGGGTTAGCTAAGGCAATCGCAGAACAGGATCTCGCAATTCCTTGTCAACATTATGAAGTCGCTGATGTAACCAAGGAGGAGTGGTATGCAGATGTGGTGTACTATCTACTAAATGGTAGGTGTCCATCATTTTTGAATGCTACTCAACGCAGAGCCTTGCGTTTGAAGTCCTGCTAATTTTCTAGTTAGATCTGGCACATTATACAGAAAGAACCATGAAGGTATTTACCTTCGTTGCGTTGATCAAGAGGAGGCAGTGCGAATACTCGAAGAGTTTCATGGTAAACATGGGACAGGGCATGGGTTCGCTAATGCCACAGCCCATCAAATCCTCGGAGCCGATTATTATTGGCCTCAACTATTCAAGGATGCCCATTCTCATGTGAGGTCATGTCACATATGTCAAACTGCAGCCAATAGAGATAGAAACGCTTCCATGCCTTTACAGTCCGTAATCGAGTCCAGACCTTTCACGCAATGGGGCCTGGATTTTATTGGGATTATCAGCCCCAATTCCTCCGATGCTCACAAATATATTCTGACGGCTACGGATTATTGCACGAGATGGACCGAAGCTATCCCCACAAAGAATGCTACTGCAGAGGTGGTCATTAAATTTTTAGAAGATAACATTGTCACTAGATTCGGGATGCCTAACTCCATCGTAAGTGATAATGGTTCGGCCTTTTCCTCTCTAGAGTTTGCTAATTGGGCATTTGATAACAGCGTGAGTTTAAAGTTCTCCTCCAATTATTACCCGCAAGGTAACGGATTGGCCGAGTCATCCAATAAGAATCTGTTGACTGTCATAAAAAAATTGTTGGAAAGGAATCCGCGGGACTGGCACAATAAGCTTAAGTTGGCCCTTTGGGCTGACAGAATCATAGTCAAAGAAGCAATAGGGACATCTCCTTACCATCTGGTTTATGGACAAGATCCCATTTTTCCCGCAAATCTCAGATTACAAACGCTGCACTTCATGAAAGATTATTTTGGAACTAATGATAAACTTGAGTCTAGACTAACGCAATTAATGCGCTTGGATGAAAAAAGGGATGAAGCTATGCTTCATTTTAGTAAACACCAAGACATTGTAAAAATATGGTTTGACAAAAGGTCTAAGGCCAAGGCGTTTAAAATTTCAGATTTAGTGCTGTTATGGGACAAAAGACATGAGAAGAAGGGGGAACATGATAAATTTGATTACCTTTGGTTAGGTCCCTACCAGATTTCGTGAGATCCTAGGGGAAAATAGTTTTAGACTAAAAACCTTGGATGGAAAGGATTTGGCACTACCTATCAATGGGTTGCACTTGAAGCATTACTTTCAAGCATGAGGTAGTTGGGCTTTGTATTATATGTAATAACGCTGTAATTTCTTGCTTTCATTTTTCATGTTTAAGTGTGTATTATTCTTTTTTTTTTGACATGTCTAAGCTTTGTATTAATGTTGTGATCTGTTTCTTTGTGTGCAGATTTGATACTTAAGTGTGTGTTTCAGGAGATATCTAGTTTTGTGTCAATGCTGTAATTTAGTTTCTTGATGTGCAGATTTGATATGTTAGTATGTATTCATTTTTTATTTCAGGTTTTTCTTGTATTAATGTTGGGTTTTTGCGTTTGTGTGCAGGTTGGACATTTAGGCGGTGGTGTTCCTTTGATTTCCTTTTCATTGCCTTTAAAAAAAAAAAAAAAAGGGGGAATAAAAGCTTGATGTTGAACACATGCCTAAGATTGGGAGAATATGAAACATTGGAATCATGTTGTAAAAGCTCCACATGTAATACAAACAGTTAATTTAGATCATTTGAAGCTTGTGATGCATGAAAAAGTCAGTTTTGCATGACAAATCATCTCATTTGCAATTCAAGAAATAATGCATTCATGTTCCATCTCACTTTTCATACATTTCACCGTAGTGGCATATGCATCTTAGGTGCAATTCATTTGAGTATGTTGAATCCTCTTAGGGTTATGTTATAACATAAATCTAAGTAAATCCTAAGGTTGGAAACTGAGTCTTGAAGTATCTAGGACCAAGCACGTTTCATACATTAAAAGGGATCTTGAGCAAAATGATCAAAACCTAACTTGGAGGAAAAGGTTGGGCGAAAATGGTTTTCATGTCTATCCTATTATGCAACATGATCCTAAAAATAGTGGTTTTGACCACTTCCATAGAGCTTAAAGCCTAAAATCAGAGTAGTAAGGATAGGGTTAAATTCTCATCTCGGTTGGTTGAGAATCTAATTCCCCAAAGCTTTGATTGGACCCACATGGAGTAGTAAGGATAGGGCATAAATTCTCATCTCGGTTGGTTGAGAATCTGATTCCCCAAAGCTCTTATGTTTCATTTCGTATTAAGTCTTAGATTGTAAGGATCGTACTATTTGTCCTCTCGCAAAGGATGGGTAGTCATCCCCAAGGTCTAAGTAACAAGATTAATATTTTCCATTTACATTTAAAATCTTGGGTTGTAAGGATCGTACTATTTGTCCCTAACCAGGATGGGTAGTCATCCCCAAGGTCCAAGAAGTAAAATAAATAAATTTTTCCCATCTCATCCTTATATTGGATTGTAAGGATCGTACTACTTGTCCTCTAACCAGGATGGGTAGTCATCCCCAAGGTCCAAAGAAATGAAGATAAGTTTTGGATTATGGGGTTAGATAGGCCCATGCATGGCATCATGTCTTGCCTAAAAAATAAGACCACCGATTGTCTAGAGGGTTAGACTAGCATGACCATTTCTTCCATAATTGGTTTAGTTATTTTGCTCAAAGTGAGGTAAAGAATTCTAAATCAGAATAGTAAGGATAGGGTTAAACTCTCATCTCGGTTGGTTGGGAGTCTGATTCCCCAAAGTTCTGATTTCACATCCACTTGCACATGGGTTCAAGATAGTAGGGACTCATAACCAACTTTGGGATATAATGAACCGTTCACTAGTGGATCCTAAGAGGGTTTGGCAGTCTTGAATGTTTGCACATAATACTACAAGAGTGACTATGCATTTTCTCATGGCATATTCAGTAGGATACACAAATCATTCACAATTTCGCATATGCATTCATGCAAAACCGATGATGGAATGTGGATCAAATTCAAATGATAAGGAAAGGAATTCATTGCACACACCGAGCTAGTACTTGATGATTCTGATAATTCATGTACTTCTGATTTTGGGCATTAGTTATATTGATTATGGGCTAACCCATGTTTTCAAATTTGTGATTTGTGTTAGGTTGGGTTCTTACTAAAATGCTCAAGAGCATTTGACAAATAGAGTCACCATTTGTTGTGGTTCATCCACAACACACCCCAGAAGTGGGGACCCACCTTTGTTTTTGCAGGTTTTAGGGAAGATCTCAAAGACCCGGATGCTAAAAATGAAGAAAAGAAGAAAAATGCCTAAGTGTTGAAAGGGTCACGAAATCGCGACATGTCGCGAAATCGCGACCTGTCTCTCCATCACTGCAAAAAATTGAAATCCGTCATGAAATCGCGACGTGTAATAAAAAAAGTTTGGAAGTGAAAGGTAGCGATCGCTACAAGTTGCGAGAGGAAGAAAGGTTGAAAGTGGTAAATATCACTACTTTTTGTGAAGCGGAGGTGAAAGAAAAGTGGTAGCGAATCGCTACCACTTCGTGAAGCGGAGGCTCGAAAGAAAAGTGGTAGCGAATCGCTACCACTTCGTGAAGCGGAGGCTCGAAAGAAAAGTGGTAGCGAATCGCTACCACTTCGTGAAGCGAAGGCTCGAGGAAAAGTGGTAGCGATATCGCTACCACTTCATGAAGCAAAGGCTCGAGACCAAAGTGGTAGCGATATCGCTACCACTTCATCGAAGGAAGGCTCGGAACCAAAGTGGTAGCGATATCGCTACCACTTTTTGAAAGGAAGGCTCGGAACCAAAGTGGTAGCGATATCGCTACCACTTTTTGAAAAGAAGGCAAAGCAAAGTCGGTAGCGATATCGCTACAACGAGCTACTACGGGCGTACGGACCAAGAACATGTCGCGATATCGCGACATGTCACGATTTCGCGACATGTCGCGTTATCGCGGCTAGGAAACGGAAGAGGCCAAATGCAAATTCTGTCGGGATTTCCATGGGAAAGCGTTACGAAAGGTGCAGGAGACGCAGGACACGTGGCAGAAATGATAGAACCAGAGTAACGTTTCATAACAACAGTTACTGGTCGCAGAGATCGAGCGTTACGATTGCACGCAAGGGTTAGAATACCAAAAGGCGGGAATTGAAGCGAAGGGTCCCGAGAGTCGAAACGAAGCGTCATGGAGCAGCCGAGAACGCGTGACAGAAAGGTTAAATAGCAGAAATGTAGATGGATACTGGGCTGGAGACTGTAACAAAAAGCATTACTTATTGAAATAAAGGATTTTTCTTTGGTAACACGACTTTTGTGTGTAAAATCAAAAGGAGATCGAAGCCAAAACTATTGTTTTACTGTCAATCTTTCCGTTGCATCATTTTGTCTTGTATCTATTTCGTTTACGCCATGGGATGGGTTACGATAGGTGAATGGTAGAATGATGCAGTTATATTCTTTTCCTTAGAGTCTTGCATCTGATCTGATTAGATTGTGTGTTAGTACAGATCTGATCGGTTGGGTTGTTTTGGGGATTTCATCTCTTAACTTGGGATTTTGCAGGGAGGAGATCGTGAACCATTTTAATATCCTTCATTATTTTCCAGCTGACTCAAAAATAACAGTTTCTGTTTTATTCCTTGATATGCTTAATTTCATGTCAGAGACTAACATTGAAATAACGTAACTATTGAATAGAGATAAAACGAACGGGTTAACCTTAGAATAAATTGTGAATATTAGAACATCAAAAGGATTTTTGTTTATTTTTGATTAATCAAACAAGTCAAGATTATAAAGTTCATTGAGAATCAACAAAGGCCCCTTGTTAACAGCTATCTGCAGGATTTGAGTTATTCTGGGATATATCAGTTGTATGTATTAAATTGAAATTCATTTTTATATACGTAAAAGTTGTTTCACAAAGAAACTTGGAGAAATAATAAAAGGAAGGAAAATAAAATAAATTATTTCTTTGCAAGAAAGAGTCTTTTGTTCGAGACTCTAAGTTGCGTGTTATTATTTGTAATATGACAAATTAACACTCAACAAGTCCCACATTTTTTTTTGCTCCCCACAAGGGTCACAAGGGAAGAAAGGGACAATTGTCCCTTTCCTTCCCAAGGGGGGATGTTTTTTTTTCTTCAAAACCTGAAAAACAAAGGGGGGGATGATGAGTAAATTTTTAAGGCAAATTGGCTTATTGTAAAGGTGCATTTTTGACAGCACCCGACACCTAGTGGTTTATTTATGTTGGCACTTTTATGTTGTATGTTGCATTTTTTCTTACTTTACACTACATCATTAAAAGTTAAAATTAATTCACTCCCTAAGTCCTTGGAATAATTAAAACCCATCTGTGCAATTTATTGCACTACAGTGTTCGGTATTTGTGATACCTCTGGCCAACACTTACAAGTAAAGTTGTCGTGATTGCGCTACTGTATCCGTCGCCTAATATAGCTGCCAAAACAACATTTGAGCTTGTTCTCTATAAATCATCGAGGAGAGATAAGTTTGTCATTTTGCTATTTTTTTTTACTCCATCCACTACCCTAATCGTTCTTGTGTTTAGGCATAAATCCTAACGAGAGTTCTGACATCCATAGTGTTTAGGGGAAGTTACGCGCCACGCATGAGGATTTATGACTTTCTATGGTAGGTGCCATCAACAAGTCGATTCCATTTCAGTATCGCCTATGTACCACGTATCATATAATCTTTAAAAATTACCTATAGTCTCCCTCACGTAAGGGCGGGTAATTTTTTTTTATTTTTCAAAATACCTATAGTCTCCCTCACGTAAGGGCAGGTATTTTGTATGGTATAACGGCTCGACATTAAGGTATAGAAAGGGTGACCAATTGGTGATATAAGGAACCTTCACTATGGCTTCTACTGCAAAGTTAATGACTGATGCTCATCAGTTATTGAAAGGTCCTAATTATACACCATGGAAAAACAAAATGAAGGCAGTCCTCATCATGGAAGATTTATGGGATGTTGTTTCTGGAGCAACAACGATACCTTCATAGACAGCTGGATCCACAGCTCTCACTGTTGATCAGATCACCTTTGATAAGAAAGATAGTCGAGCAAAAGTGCTCATTTTATTTGCTGTTTCAAATGAATTTCAACCTCATATAGCTGACAAAGCAAGTGGTAAAGAGGCATGGGATGCCCTTCAAACCATTTATGAGGGAAAGAATGACTCCACCATTCTTCATCTTCAAAAAAAACTTCACAATCTAAGTTTAAGACAGGGTGAGACAGTTGAACTCTTTCTTTGCAGAATGTCTGAATTGAAAGGCAAATTGAATTTTTTGGGAGATATAGTGGACGATAAACTTCTCACTTCAATAGTGATGAGAGCTTTACCTGATTCTTTTGATACATTGATCACCTCCATTCAGGTGTCACAACGACAAATTACCTTTATTGAGTTGGTCAATTTGCTTCAACAACAGGAAGCACACCAACTTCACAGGGATGATTCTTCTAATACAGCCCTATACTCCAATCGATAGGGTTCTAAGAAGAAAGGTAATTTTCAAAAAGGAGGCAATTCTCAATAGGATTCAAAAGGAAAATGGAAACAACCTCAACATAAGAAGAGGTATTGAAAAATTTGTGATAAAGACAACCATGACACCAACAGGTGTTGGCATAAGAATAAGCCAAAAGGCCAGAACAAACCACAAAATAAGAATAAGCAACCCAGGGTGAATGTTGTTATTGAAGAATCTGACTCAGATTATGAATGGGCATACAAGGTGCTCATGACTACCACAACATCCAAGGAGAAGGATCATGTATGGTATGTCGATTCTGGCGCTAGTAAGCATATTACTGGCGACAGATCATGGTTTGAATCATTTGTGGCCAAAGAGGGCAGACCTGTCACTATTGCTGATGACAAAACCTACAAGGTTCAGGGAGAGGGTACAGTTTTAGTCACTCTTCCTGATGGCAAGTGTCAGATTGACAAAGTCCTCTATGTTCCAAGACTTGCTAACAATTTTTTGTCAGTCACACAAATATTGGATAAAGATATGGTTGTCAACTTTCGTGTTGAGAATGGAAATAAGTGTTCTATAACTAGGAAGGGTAAGCAGATTGCAACAGCTTCATATAAGCATGGATTATTTGCCCTAGATGCTATCTCTACTCCCCATGTTGCCATGACAGTCTCTACCAAGGAGGCCACTTTCCTCTGGCACAATAGATATGGGCATCTTAGTTCTGGCTACTTACTTGAGCTTAGTAAGTATGATATGGTAAAGGGTCTTCCTTCCCTTTCTTCCACATTGCCAGTGTGCTCTGACTGCTTGGTAGGAAAGCAGCATAGAGTACCTTTTGAGAAGAGCTCAAAACGAGCACAGAAATCTCTGGAGTTAATTCACACTGATCTATGCAGTCCTTTGACACCCAATAGCTGTGGAGGGAAGAGGTATTTTCAGTTATTTGTATATGACTACTCCCACAAGATGTGGGTTTTATTTCTCTGACTAAAATCTGAGGCTTTCACTTTCTTCCAGCAATTCAAGAAATCTATTGAGAAGGAGTCAGGGGCTTCTATTAAAACCCTCCACTCAGATCGAGGGGGGGAGTTTACCTCTAAAGAATTTTCAGCATTCTTAACTAAGCATGGAATCATGAGACAGTTAACAACTACCTATACTCCTCAGCAAAATGGAGTTGCTGAGAGAAGGAACCATTCTATTATGGAAATGGTTCGTTGTATGCTCACAGGAGCTACTCTTGGGCAACAATATTGGGCAGAAGCTGTCACCACTTTAGTATATCTGTTGAATAGGGCACCCACAAAGGCCCTAAAAGGAATGACTCCACAGGAAGCATGGAGTGGTTGAAAACCCTCCATATCTCATCTTCGTATTTTTGGATGTCAAGATTTCATGCACATACCAAAAGAGAAAAGGAAGAAGCTAGATGAGAAGACATTGAGATGCATTTTTCTTGGCTATGATGAGCACTCTAAAGGTTATCGTTTGATAGATCCTTTGACCAAGAAAATTCATATCAGTAGAGATGTTGTTTTTGATGAATCTTTCACATTACAAAACACATCTAAGGTATACCTAGATCTTGTGGAATCTAAGGAAGAGAAGTTCCCTTTGTCAACATAGACAGGAAGTCCTTCCACATCTTCTTCAACACCAAAAATGAAGAATCCAAAATGGTATACAAGCACAATCAGGGACACAAAGTTATCCACTCCACCAGATTTGACTTTGGATAGACCTCGTACTCGCAGTATGGCTCAAAGGGAAAAAGCAGTCATAGAGACCAGTGAGGTTTATGATCTTTGTCAATATTTTGAGGAACTTTCTGTAACTCCACATAAGAAAACAGAGGATATGGATATAGATGATGACATCGTGTTTTTGTCTTCAATGAATGAACATGAACCTGCCTCTGTACAAGATGCTCTTAGCAAGCCACAATGGAAGGATGCTATGGATGCTGAGTACAAATCTCTAAAAAAGAACAAAACTTGGGATCTTGTCGATCTGCCACAAGGAAAGAAGCCCATTGGCTACAAATGGGTGTACAAATTTAAGTACAAGGCATATGGTACAATTGATAAGCATAATGCCCGTATTGTTGCAAAGGGCTATGCTCAAAAGGAAGGCATTGACTATGAGGAAACTTTTGCACCTACTGCTCGGATGACCACTATTCGAGTTCTTTGTGCTATGGCAACACATTATGGGTGGAAAGTTCACCAGATGGATGTAAAGAGTGTTTTTTTGAATGGTGATCTCCAAGAGGAAGTCTACATGACTCAACCTGAAGGATTTGAAGTGGTAGGCCAAGAGCAGAAAATTTGCAAGTTGGTCAAATCCTTGTATGGTTTGAAACAAGCTCCTCAAGCTTGGTATATAAAAATGGATAATCACCTCCTGCTGCATGGATTTAAGAGATGTCCATCAGATGCAAACCTCTATTTCAAGAAACAAGGTTTTGAGATAGTGTTTCTTGTACTCTATGTTGATGATCTGCTCATTATAGGGAGTTTAGAACCTATGATCTTTGCTGTCAAAAGTGACTTGTGTAAATATTTTGAGATGACAGATCTCGGAATTATCCATTATTTTCTTGGTCTGGAAGTAAGCCAGAAGGAACACTACTCACTCCAAATTTTTTGCATCCCTACCTTCAAGCTATAGGATCCGTGCTCGGAAGGAGGATGGGAAAAGGATGGCGCGGTACCTCGGACTGAGAGGCCTTGCGAAGGTCCCGCCTCTCGGGGGAGGTGTATTATGGTGATTTTTTGATGGATGGTGGGTTCACCAGGAAATGTTTGAATGGCAGTTTCCACGCCTAGGTTGGGAATGTGTTTGATGTGTTTAGTTTTATCTTTAATCATCCAAGTCCTAGGTTTGGCCAAAATGAAACTAAGTTGTTCTATTATGAAAGTGCAGATTTAAATGCATACAGAGAACAAAATTAGACAAAAAACAGAGAGAAAAAGATGGATTAAAGAGCCATACCTGATCCGGATGTCTGATGGAGGTTCTAATTTTTGAAGCAGTCAAGATCGTCTGGAATTTGACAGGATCGTCTCCTATCTGACAGGATCGTCTGAGATCTGACGAATTCGTTAGACGAATTCGTCAGAGACCTGCAAACAGAAAACAGATGCAAAATACAGAGAATGCAACTATGATAATAGAGGGTAATGATGTAAAATGGCAGTAAGAACATTAAAATGATAATATCAAACTAAGACACGAATGCATTATAATGACTTATTGACAAATCATGATTATATTATGCATATAAGCTATATGGGTGAACTCCAAGATGCAGGATAATAAAGAATAACCATAGAATTAACTAAATGCAGAATAATGCAATGAAAAAGAGTGGAGAAAATGCAAACTCTGGGCACTGATTGCCCCCAATGTGGACTGCAGTCGAAATCGTCTCGAATTGGGTCGAGATCGTCCGAGATTGTACGAGATCGTCTGAGATGAATTGAGCTTGCTCCGGCTGAAAAACAATGAAGTTCCTGCAAACAAACTTGGAAAAATACAAATGCAAACAATGATTTAAGATGGTCTAGTGCGTGTAGAATTCGAGTTACAGGGAATTTCAGCCAAGGGGATGCTAAGGGGAGGGCCTAGGATTAAATAGGCTTAGGATAGAGGTTGGGAGGTTGGAGATCATCCCAATTTGGGAGATCTCCAACGGGGAGGGTCTCTAACGGTGCAGACACGCTTTTGCCCGGATTAGAGACGCCGTTGGAACAGAGTCCAACTATGCACAAATTAGTTTTGGGACAAGATCGTCTGGACGTCCTACGCTAGACAAAATCGTCCGATCTGAGGCGATATCGTCTTATCGGAGACGATATCGTCAAACGGACAAAACAAACTCTAAAAATGGCGCGGGAAAGGAGGAAACGGGTTAAACGACGGTTTGGGAGCGGTTTTGGAGGTTGAAATTTGAATTTGAATATTTACTAGAGTAATTGTAATTATTAAGGTTTTATCGTGCCAATTTTAGGGTGCTACATTTTGCCCCCTCTTTAGCGAATTTTTCGAAGAAAATGCGTTAAAGATGAGTTCTTCTCGATCTACGAGAAAGCAAAAATTATTTCCATTTTTAGGCGACGATTCTTGGTCGAATCGTACGACAACTTACTATGGTGCCCCCTCCGTGTTTTTACCCAAATCGAACGTTTGAGGTAAAAACGCGAAAAAGCAAAAATTTAAAATGTTTTTAATTGTGTTTTGAATAAAATTAAGAAAAATAGGGTAAAACCCTAATTCATTGTTACTGTTCATTTTTCTAGTTTTTAGAGCTCTACAAGCAAAATGGTCGAGACAACGCACAGATCGACAGAGGTCCGGCGCGGGCTACGGGTAAGAGTCTAAACTTAGTTTAGAATGCTTTAAGTTGAATTTACATGCTTTTTAGGTGAATTTTGAGCAATTTTTGAGCATCGCGGCCATTTTTGGGCCGTCGACGTCGTCGGGACGAAATCGTCCCGATTTCGACGAAATCGTCTCAAGTTCGCCGATTTCGTCTAAGGGCGAAATCGACGAAAGGGGGACGATTTCGTCTTGCAAAATCGGAGACGATTTTGCTCAAATTTGGGACGATATCGTCCAATAGTGGACGATATCATCATTTATATAAAATTGAACTAATTTTAACTTGCATTTTTTTAATTAATGATTTTTATTGTTGATTTTGTTTATGTTGCAGAGAGGATTACTAAAGAGCAGAGAATGGAAATATGGTGGGTTGAGGGATGACTTGGCCGCTCTATCGTAGGCAGAGCGAGATCAGCTAGCACAGGTCGGCTTACAGCATGTGGCAGAGATGCCACAAGTTTCTACAGACATGGGGCTACTGATAGCCCTAGCAGAGAGGTGGTATCCGGGTTCTTCCTATTTTTGGTTATCGACAGGGGAGATGACTCCCACACTAGAGGATGTATGGAGGATTTTGAGGATCCCCATACAAGGACGACTGATCACTCCCGCGGCCAATCAGGGCCACGCGATGATGCGACTGTGTGGCGATCCGAGCTTCACCCTGGAGAAGGGCGAAGTGAACATCGAGTCGCTACGTCAGATGCCTGGGGCATCGAGACTCACATGGGTTTTGGCTAGGGTGGTAGGTGGACTTCTGCTGTGCCACCAGAGCGGATGCAGGGTACCATGGGTATTGGCAGATGTGGTCTGTGACATGAGAGACCATGGCTACAGGTTTGCTTGGGGCAGCTTTGTTCTATGCCGATTGTATAGGATCCTGCATGGGGTCGTGTACAAGGGCGGTCGATGTCTGGTTATGACATCGCTACTACAGGTTTGGTGCTGGGAGCACATTGCAGTGCGAAGGCCGATAGGGCTTCCTTTGATAGGGGTTGACGGGGAGAGGCCCCGAGCTTTCTACTGGTGGCTCCGAAGAGGGTCACAGCGATGGATAGATCTGTCGATGTCCCGGAGACTACTTGATGACCTTGTCTCCGACCAGATCACCTGGAGGCCTTGGAGAGATCATCCAGGGTGGGCCGAGGATGGACAGGAGCTGGCTCACATCAGGCGAGTCTGTTGGCTGAGGATGGAGAGGGGAGAGGTGGAGCTCCACCGCTACGACCGAGTTTTGCGATAGTTCGGTCTACAGCAAGGGATCCCATCTCTCAGGGATTACGAGTTTTCTCGGACTATCCGGGATAACACTATAGTTAGCGAGGCTCCAGATATGCAGCGCTTCTAGAGTCAGGATGCGGATGATGCCCCCATTCAGCCAGTGGATGGGGACGACGCTAGGGTAGCCGACGGCTACGATGCCTGGTACACAGGCATCCACCCTCCTCGAATGACGAGGGCTCAGGGTCTGATTCACGTAGTTGTGCATCGGATGGGGAGGCGATGCCAGGTGGCCATTGAGGCGGCCCAGGGTCACGATGGGAGAGAGCAGAGGAGACCACAGGCATAGCAAAGGCCGCGACAGCGGGAGAGGAGGGAGGAGAGACCCCCTTCTCCATAGAGAGAGAGGCCACCATCGCCCGATAAGGGCAAGGGTGTTGACACTAGGGAGAGCAACGAGACAACGACTCTCCGAGCGAAGACAGTCCATCTCCAGGCACAGGTGCAGACATTGCAGGATGAGGCTGCACGCCACCGAGCTGAGGTGACACAGCTCAGAGATGAGATTGCACGCCTCAGAGCATGGGGCGGAGGGGCGAGCACTCGGGAGCTAGCACGGGCTATTGCCCAGATCACATTTTATCAGACACTATACCACCAGATGGTGCCAGAGGAGGAGAGATTACCACTGCCGGCTACCATCGCGGATCCGATCAAGATTGGGTCGTCAAGGACTTCATCCCGATCCACGACTAGGACTCGTAGTACCACACATACTGCGATGGGGCCACCTCGTCCACCTCAGGGCGAGGGAGGAGATGAGGCTGAGAGCTCGAGGGGTTCTCGAGGCTAGCTACTATAGATTGCACTGCACAGATTGATATATAGTATTTATTATTTTTGATAGAGGATTGAGTATGCCGAGGTACAGATTGTGGCATACCGATTCGGTTTTGATATGATGTATATATATTGTTGAGATATATATAGATGAGATATTTTTGATCATATGACTTGTGTCTTATGTATTTTTATGATGCTTTTAATGTTTTGATTGATTGATTTGATGATTCATGTAATTACGTCGTTGGAAATATTATGGTTGAAATGTCATGCTTGAAAAATTTAAATGAAATAATCTGATAGAACAAATTGGTTGTTTGTGATGTGATGATTTGATAAAAAAATAAAAGGGACTTTTAACAATAATTTCAAAGGACATTGTCGCTATTATAGACCATTTCATGGAGTCGCCGCTCACTCGGTCGTCAAGCTAATCCCAGTATAGAAATATTGTTAAAAAGTAAAAGAGTGCTTAAGAGACTGTCTTAAGACTTTGGTGCAATGGTGCAAATGATGATGATGATGGTTTGTTTTCAGAGTTTCATAAAAATAGTATGCATGAAATAATGTTAAAATGATTTTTTGCTAGGCATAAATTCCTAAGTGTGATAAATTTTTTGGATAATTCCCTAGGAATTATACCATCATTGCAAAATTGAAGGTTGACATAATGACATGAAATAGTGAAAATGTGCATGCTTTTTAAAAGCATAATTGTGTAACATAATGATTTAAGTCATATGGTTTTCATGATTTTTTAAATAAATGGGGAATAAAAATTGGTACAATGGTTTGCGCTAGGCATAGAATATGTAGGTATAGACTTATACCATCATCGCGAAATCCAAAAAGAAAATAGATAGTTTTATTGCATGGTTGATTTTTAATAAAATGAAAATATGAAGATGAGGACTTGCGCTAGGCATAAAATTCCAATTTTGGTTTTGGAACTATACCATCGTCACGAAAGTCGACAATATATATATATATATATATATATATTTTATAGTGGGGGGGGGGGGGTGGGGTGTGTTTTGATTGTATGGTTTTGAAAGAAATTTTGATTTTTTCTATTATGTATGTAGTTGTCTTTATACTAAACAACTGTACTTTAAAGAAGAAAATGAATTATTCCAGACAATTTGCAAAAAAAATATTTCAAAGTATCTTAAAGACAAAAGTTAGATTTATAAGGAATCCCATGTGCATATGTGAATTCATTTCCAATCTTGATTTATCATAATGATACACAAAATCTCTCAAATACAAATGTGTGTGCAATTGCTATGTTCGTTTACCAGTTTTGAGCAAGATAATATGATACAAGTGATTTGAATGAACCAAATAAGTGTTCATTAACCATGATGTAGATGCATATAACCATACTAGACTACTATGTAAGTCGGATTATCAAGAGCTAGCTAATCCATAAGCAGACATAGGTCTATACAAAAGAAGGTCGCTAATGTGACAGACATATCGCCACGCTAGGAGTTACCCAAGGCCAAGCAGGTTGGGCACAAACCACCTGTTATGGGGCTTACCTCACGGTTTTCGAATAATTGAGAATTCCAGGGATTCAAGCTCATCAACCCTTCTTTTCTTTTCAAAGGGTAGGGAAAGGGATTTTATTGCTTTTGCTTTTGCTTTCTTTTCTTTTCTTTTGTATTTTTGCTTGATAATGCTGTAATGATATAAAATAATATTTTTTCTTTTTCTCTTTTTCTTGAACTTTGCTTTTTCTTTTTGTTCTATGCTAGGGATACTTGCTCGGATTAGCTGTAGAGCAAGGGATTTTTATTCCGGGTAGGGGTGAGCTTGTCCTTTTGCCAATTCTCAAAGATTCTAGACCATGTGCATGATAGGATAGCAGGGGAAACTTTTCGCTCAAGAAACCACTTCTACTATGTAGCATAGCATGGACATTACAAATATAATCATTTTATTGTGAAAGGATGTGCTTGGTTTAAGTAAATAACAAGATCAATTCTCTGTGCTCAAACTTTATTTAATTGAATTTTGTGGACTTTGATATAAGAGAGATTAGTAATCATGCCAGATAAAAATCAAGATATTTATTTTGTGTTTGTGAAAGTGAGGGATTCCAAATAAATGCTAATTTATCCAAAATAATTTGAAACATATAACCGCAACATTTGTAAGAAGATATATATATAATACTTTTTGAGAAGTTTTGAGAATGTTGACTCTCTCTTTCTTCTTTATGTTGTTTTGGTTTCGAAAGAGTCAAGAATATTGTTGTTTTTTTATTTTTATTATTATTTTTTTTGTTTTTGAAAGAATTAACAAGTGCCATAAATAAATACAACAAGTAGTTTTGAATATTTTGATGATTTTGAATGTTTTTGGTATTTTGATTTTGATTGATGAATTGAAAGAAATACAATGTGATTGTTTTTTTTTTTTTGAAACTTTTATATTTTATATGAATTTTTTGATGATGGAATTGGTGGTATATACAAGATGATCTATATACACTATACAAGGTTATTTGAGTATAGCATGTCTAAGGTTGCTTCAAAATCAAAGGAGGTTTTGAAGGATAATTTGGTTGTGTTGAAGGTAAGAACAAAAGGTGATGAATAAAAGGTAGTGATAACAAAAGCTTTGTTATAATGTAGAATAATGTAGCAAAAGATTTGACTTTTATATGTGTAAAATTGATCATGTTACAAAATAAAATGTCAGAAGGATAAGAAAGTTCTTCATTCTTATCACTATCTTCCAAGTCTTGATAATATGGAGGGAGCATATGTGAAAGATATGCATGGGTGTTATTTGGTAAACAAGGATGATCATATATGGATGAAGAAAAGTGATGAAATAGAAGGTAATTGTGACAATGGAGAATGTATAGACCTTGATGTTTCTTGAATTTCATTATTAAAATATTTTATAATAACATTTGATTCATTAAGATCTTCTTCCTTTAATTTGAGTTTTTGGAATAATTGATAAGTGCATAAATTAAGAGAGGAGCCATTATCTACCATGATAGTTTTAACAGGTGTTTCTTTACTAGATCCCGTAATGTAAAGAGAGGAGTCTTCTTGTGGAGTAGAGGAAGGAATCTCCTCATCATAGAATGAAATATGGTTAACCTCAAGAGGGTTTACACCATTAATTATGTTCTTAGAGAAAATATGATGAGGAACAAATTGTTGGCTAGGTATCTTGAACAAAGTTTCCTTATGAGAACTTTGTAATACTTCTAAAAGGGATATCTTTGCTTGAGGATTAATCACTTGTTGTTGGCTATCAAAGTGGATTTCAGATTGAGATTTTGATTCTAAAGATGAGCTTTCTATGCTTACATTCCATTTTGGATCATTCTCTAGAGCCAAAGATAGTTTTGAAGGTTGGTCAAATGAGGAATCCATATCTTGAATATCGGATTGAGTTGATTGAACTTGAGGTTGCTCATTTGTAGTTTCTGTTACAATATTAGTAATATCATCATGATGGGACACATTAACATGCAATATTTGATTGGTTTCCTGTTGTTGATAATTGAATAGGGGTTCTTGGGAGATCCCCATGTCTTGATTGATTATTGGTATTTGTTGTGTAGGAGTTTGATTGTTTAACGGAGATTTATAATCAGTTGTAGATTGTAATTCCTTTATATTAAAAAGACCCTCATCAATCAAATCTTGAATTGCACATCTTAAATCTTTACAATTTTGTGTCATATGTCCATCTACTCTATGATATTCACAATGTAGCTCAGGTTTAAACCAATCTGTTGTGGTATCAAGTTGTCTTATGGAAGGGAGTTCAATCTTATTTGTATCAAGTAAATACTTGAGAATTATATCCATTGGTTGATTGAGCTTAGTAAATTTATGTGATGAAGGTTTTCGAGAGGTTTTTGATACGTGCCTTAGGAATTCAGTCATAAAAGGACCTAATGGTTTCTCACCTCTACTTTCTTTATTATGGGTTGAATGATGATAGGAAGATTGTGAAGTATGAGGTGAGTGCATGGTAGAATTGGAAGAATAAGTATTTTCTTGTTGAAATGGATGTGTTGTATTGAAAGAAGAATATTGAAATGGTGGAGGAGGATTGTATGTGGATCGATAGACATAATATGGATATATGGGAGAATAGATAATATCGTTATGAAGAGGATTGGAAAAGGGATTGTCCTGTTGGGTTATGGATGAAAAATGAGAAAAGTGTGATGGAGGTGATGTTGAATAGGGATGAGGTTGGTCATAATCAACAAATGTATTTGGCTGAATTCTTCCAACATTACTAATGGGCTCATATTGATTTGAGTAAAAACTCATGGTTTCTTTAGTACTTCTAAAAGTAATATTTAGTATCTACTATTTAGAATTGAATCTAAAACATACAAACTTGAAATGATGATTTTGTTACTTTTTTTTTTTTTGTATACATATATATATATATATATATTTTGTTTTTTTATATTTTTGAATCAGAAAGATGCCTATGTTATTCACGTCGGGTTCACCAAAATGTATCGCTCCAAATTTTTCGCATCCCTACCTTCAGGCTATAGGATCCGTGCCCGGAAGGAGGATGGGAAAAGGATGGCACGGTACCTCGGACTGAGAGGCCTTGCGAAGGTCCCGCCTCTCGGGGGAGGTGTATTATGGTGATTTTTTGACGGATGGTGGGTTCACCAGGAAACGTTTGAATGGCAGTTTCCATGCCTAGGTTGGGAATGTGTTTGATGTGTTCAGTTTTATCTTTAATCATCCAAGTCCTAGGTTTGGCCAAAATGAAACTAAGTTGTTCTATTATGAAAGTGCAGATTTAAATGAATACAGAGAATAAAATTAGACAGAAAAATAGAAAGAAAAAGCTAGGTTAGAGAGCCATACCTGATCCGGATGTCTGATGGAGGTTCTAATTTTTGAAGTAGTCAAGATCGTCCGGAATTCGACAGGATCGTCTCCTATCCGACAGGATCGTCCGAGATCTGACGAATTCGTCAGACGAATTCATCAGAGACACTACAAACGAGAGAAATAGATCCAAAATACAGAGAATGCAACTATGATAACAGAGGGTAATGATGTAAAATGGTAGTAAGAACATTAAAATGATAATATCAAACTAAGACACGAATGCATTATAATGATCTAATGACAATTCATGATTATATTATGCATATAAGCTACATGGGTGAACTCCAAGATGCAGGATAATAAAGAATAACCATAGAATTAACTAAATGCAGAATAATGCAGTGAAAAAGAGTGGAGAAAATGCAAACTCTGGGCACTGATTGCCCCCAATGTGGACTGCAGTCGAAATCGTCTCGAATTGGGTCGAGATCGTCCGAGATTGTACGAGATCGTCTGAGACGAATTGAGCTTGCTTCGGCTGAAAAACAATGAAGTTCCTGCAAACAAACTTGGAAAAATACAAATGCAAACAGTGATTTAAGATGGTCTAGTGCGTGTAGAATTCGAGTTACAGGGAATTTCAGCCAGGGGGATGCTAAGGGGAGGGCCTAGGATTAAATAGGCTTAGGATAGAGGTTGGGAGGTTGGAGATCATCCCAATTTGGGAGATCTCCAATGGGGAGGGTCTCTAACGGCGCAGACACGCTTCTGCCCGGATTAGAGACGTCGTTGGAACAGAGACTAACTATGCACAAATCAGTTTGGGACGAGATCGTCTGGACGTCCTACGCCAGACGAAATCGTCCGATCTGAGGCGATATCGTCTTATCGAAGACGATATCATCAAACGGACAAAACAAACTCTAAAAATGGCGCGAGAAAGGAGGAAACGGGTTAAACGGTGGTTTGGGAGCGGTTTTGGAGGTTGAAATTTGAATTTGAATATTTACTAGAGTAATTGTAATTATTAAGGTTTTACTGCGCCAATTTTAGGGTGCTACAACTACATTAAGGTGTCTCAAAAAAAATATGCCAAGACACTGTTAGAAAAATATCGCATGACTGATTGTAAGCCAATGACAACTCCGATGAAATCAGGTCTTTAGTTATTGTGATATGATGATTCACCTCAGGTAGATGGTACTCTCTATCGACAGTTGATCAGGGGTCTCATATATCTGACCAATACTAGGCTAGATATTGTATTTGCTGTCAACTATCTTTCGAGGTTCATGCAGGAACCTAAGACTACTCACTGGAAAGCAACAAAACATGTTCTTCACTATGTCCGTGGTACTATGGAATATGGCCTAGAATACAAGCAGAATGGTAAATTCTTCTTGCAAGGATACACGGACTCCGACTATGCCGGGTCGTTTGATGATCACAAGTCAACTTCAGGACATATTTTTCATCTTGGATCGGGTCCTGTCTCTTGGCATAGCAAGAAGCAACAGGTGGTTGCTCTCTCATCTATAGAGGTAGAATATCGTGCCACACGTGAAGCTGTGTGTGAAGTGATATGGTTACATCGCATCCTGACAAGTATGGGCCTTCCATCCAAATATCCAATCCACTTGTTCTGTGACAACCAGGGTGTTTTGAACCTTGTTAAGAATCCAGTGCATCATGAGAAAACCAAGCACATTGATACACAATGCCACTTCATTCGAGATGAAGTTCCAAGGCATCGAATTCAGCTTCAATACATTCCCACCGATGCTCAAGTTGCAGACATTTTCACTAAGGCACTTGCACGTGTCAAATTTGAATTGTTTCGTAGCTCTCTTTGTATTGCAAAATGATGTAATCAGGTGGGATGTTAGTATAGCTAGTAGTTATCCTGTTACCCAAATAATGTAATAAGGGGGGATGTTAGCGTAGCTATGTTAGTTATTCCATTATAGGTTAATGTTGTTAATTCGTTACAACCTATTCTATTTGACGCCTAGGTGGTTCTGTAACCTATGGGCTAATCTAAGGATGCCTATGTATTATTTATGCAGTTCGCATTCCTACAATGCTAATAGGTCTAAAATATTTTAGGAAAGAGGCTCCATGATTCTTTGGGATCAAAACCAGAAAAGTATTATTCCAATCATGAAGTAATGAATTAGAGACTTAAAATTCTCTTACTACCTCTACAACATATTTTTCAATTATGTGCCAAAAACTTTGGAAGAAGCCAACCAAAAAACCATCCAAACCTGGTGCCTTATCTTTTACCATATCGAAAACTCTTTCCTTAACCTCTTCTTCCAAGAAGGGAGTAAGTAATAAGTTATTCATTTATTTTGAAAATAGTGAAGGAATATTTATAAGAAGGGAGTCCATTGCTACCTCATCTTCATCCTGATATTTATAAAATAGAGTCCAAAAGAAATTTACTATTGCTGCTACACTTTCCTCCTTTTTCACTACATCACCATTGTCTAACTTAAGATCATTTATCATGTTGGCACTTATATACCTTATGGTTGAGATATGGAAGAACTTCATGTTACGATCTCCTTCATTTAGCCATACTACCCTGTATTTTTGCTTCCAATGAGTTTATTCCTTTGCTAAAACATTATGAAACTCTATAAGAACCTCTCTTTCTCTATTATCCAACTCCAAATTTCTTTCTTCATGTTGAAGCTTTAACTCCACTTCCTTCAGGTTATCTAAAATATCATGTTTTTGCTGTAAAATATTTTCAAACACATCTTTATTCTATTTCTTGAGATTTTCCTTTATGATTTTTAGTTTTTTTTGCAACTTGAAACATTTTGGTTCCATACACATATGTGTTTCACCAATATCCGATCCTATCCTCAATTTTAGGATGCTTCAACCACATCATCTCAAATTGAAAAGGAAATTATTTTGTCATTTTTCCTTAAAAAAACTCTAAAAGAAGTAGGCTATGGTCAGAGGCAATTTTTGGTAAGGCTCTCAAAGAATAAAATTGAAAGTTTCCATACCAATCAGAAGAATCTACTACTCTATCAATTATGGATTGGATGAGACCTTCTCATGTACTTTGGTTTGACCAAGTGAACTTGGCCCCTTGCAAGTACACATCAATTAAACCTAAAGAAGATATAAACTTACCAAAATCCCCCATACTATTTGTGAAGTCAACTACTCTTTACCTCTCACTTGGCAGGAGAGTAGTGTTGAAATCTCCCGCTATCATCCAAGGAAGACTAATTGAACCACCAAATCTCTCTAAATAATACCAAAGCCTTCTCCTATCCACTTGACAATTAGGGGCATAGAAATTTGTAGCTAACCAAAAAAAACTAATTAATTTACATTGAAAGATAACCGAAATAAATCTGTTATTTTGTTGCACACACGTTCCTTCTAGGTTATTTGGATTCCAGAGAGTCCACAAACCCCTAGAAGTACCTCTAGCTGGTATATAGGTATATTATTCTTTATTCCATACCAAATTTTTAATCCTATCTAAATTTCCTTCTCCATTTTTTATTTCTTGAAGTAAAAGGATATCTATCCCATGCATTTTTCTAAGATCCCTAACTACCCTATGCTTTGACTATACTTTACATTATGAATAGCATTTTTGGTAGATTGCTAATAGATATAATAATAATTTTGATGATAATTAAAGAAATTTATAGGTATATAATTTGAAGTTATTAAGTTAAAAGTGAAGTTCTTAATACAAAGTGCATATATGAACCTCACATACTATATAATATCTTTTAATGTGAGTGCCTTGACAAGTTGACAAGGTTGATTAATATGTACAAAACTTAAAGAGGATCATATTGGCAAATAACTTATTTTGATCGTGTAAATATTGGAATGAATTAAATACTTCGAAGTGATTGTGGACTTATGTAATACATGTGTTTTTTAATGTGCAATTTACAACTATACTCTTAAATTTATAGTAAGCATATTTTACCATACATAAATGATGATTAATAAGTTTCTTGTTAGGCCATAAGGTGAGTTTATTATTTAGATAATATTATTGATCAAAAAACTACTAATTTATAAGTGCATAAAGTAAAATTGCATAATGAAATAAGTCCTCAAGTGTGTATAAGAAATTCAACAATCAATGAAAGGGTTCAACATGGAGGGAGATTCTTAGGATAAAGAAAATAATTATGATTGTAAATGTATGAATAGACTAGGAAGAAGACTGATGCATGGCAAGGACATACAATATGCATGTCAATAATTTGATCAAGAATTAGGATTGAGGAAAGGCATATGTTTATGATTGAGTGTGTTATCTAATGGAATCCAAATGAGATATGATGAGTAAAAAGTTTTCATAGGTGGGATTAAAGTTGAATTAAGAGACTCTAAATCTAGGTGAATGGATGGTTACAATGATATATTTAAATAAATTTAAAGGGAGTTTTTAGATTGTGATCCTAATAAATATTTCAATATTAAATATCAGACACATCTAAATTATCAAATAGATGTACAAATCAAGTCAAATGATGTCAAAAAACCACTAATAATACTTTAAACAAGTCTATGCTTAGAAAATATGAGTGGAGATATAAGAAGATAGGGAATACCTCCTCTATTATCCTAGAGGAATATACTATATATGTATAGAGGAAATTCACAATATCCACCTATGATGGATAATACATATAGAATGACATACATAACATTATGAATTTTATCGATGTAATGAATAAATGTCTATCTATAAATAAAAATGAACACTAGTTTATTATCATAGTAAAAAGGTCTACCCTTACATAATAGCTATTTGAACCATACAAAGACCTACAATGAGCTAAATAGTGGTTCTTCAAAGATTTTCAAGTCCCCAAAACTAGATCACTAATATGTATTTAAGACAATGGAGATCAAATGATAATTAGAAAATTTTGAATAAGTTTTTAATTAGCAAACTTCACACCACATAGAGAAAGAGAACCATAAAAGATAGTGAAGTTTATCAAGAATATTCAACATGTACAACATCAAGTTCATGACCTCTTAGATCAATTGAACACAAATTACAACAACACACCCCATTGCACCCCATACTCTTTCCAAGTGAGATATAAGGTGTGGCTACGATTGTAGAAAGAATGCTTTGTAGGTCAAAACAAGAAAATTATACCTCTATGCTATGGGCCTTATATGATTTTCAAGCAAGTAAGAGAGAACACCTTCAAGCTAGATCTACCACCATACCTTGGTTCACATTCCATTTTCAATTTAAAGCTTCTTATGTCGTATTACTTGTATTTGGTAGACACTTCAACAACAACAGAGAAGTTGGTGATTGAGGAGCTCAATCTTGGAAATCTTACACAATAGATGAGGATTAGATAGTTGAAACATGGACTAAAACCACTAGGAAATAGTCCACACAACTATATAGGGTAATATGAGTAGGTCAATTTAGTCACCAAACCAAGTGTCTCATGAAGACTTAGATCAAAAGAGAGCTTCCACACTTGGTGTCTAATCTTGATACAATGGGGACCATTGTGCCCTAATGAGGGTCGATTGATCCGAATGGGATTGGACTCGAATTTGGACTTAGTTTTAGATGAATAATTTTAGACTTGGATTTAGGTGGATGGGTTTGGACTCGAATCTAAATGAATGGACTTAGATTTAAATAAATATTTCTAACTTGGAAAGACGAGCTCATACTATGACTAGTGTCTTAGAATCGAATAGATGGGTTCGAACTTGGATAGATGCCTCAGACGCGAAAGACCCACTATTGTACTTGAGAATTCGATGCATCTTAGTGTCTTGGATACCAAATTTTGTATACAGTGAATGAAAAGCATTGGTGTAGTCTAGAATAGACTGTTGCCATTGCATGTACAAGTTTTCATAAGAACCTATTGGGTAGCATTCGTTCTTAACTGCTTCCATGTACTCATCCCATGTAGGGTCTTCTAAATCTTATTGATTCTTGTTATATACCTCCCACCAATTTTGGACTAGTATTGAAGCTTTTAACATGGCAAAAGTGATATTCCCTTTATCAAAGAAACTATTTATAGAGAAATATGCAAATAGTTGATTTATCCAATCCTCCATTGCTTTTATACCAATTTTTCCTTCAAAGATAAGGATATCAAAGTTCACCTAAACTTTAAATGGTGTTGTTATTGAATGCTTATGCCGTAACACAAAAATATGGTAACCACTCAATGATTTGGGTAAATTGATCCAACATCTGATTATTTGTATTTTAAGGACTTCATCCACCAATTATTTGAAAGGACCTTCCATCTTGATGTTGTCTGCCATTTAATATTGTTTGAGATGGTTGGGTACATTAATTAGACGGGTCGTGCATCTAACACCGAAGATTTTGATAGCTTGATCTCATCTTTGGTATCATACAACCACAAAATAGACTGCTCTAATACCACTTGATCCAGATGTTCAGAGATAATGGATTATTTAAAGTTAAAATTAGAAACAAAAAAGAATCTTGTTGGCTAAATAGCTAATTTCATTAATTTTGAATAGAATTACAGAGGAGTCTCTAAAAAGAGATATCTACCAAAACAATGTGTGTGAAATTATTGTATTTTCCACTGTAATCGCTTTTTCCTCTTGGATTAAAACCATATATTTATACATAGATTTGGTGGAAGAGAAAGAGTCATGGTGGTTCAACTATCAGCACATGAGATGTTCACTAATATCGGTAATCATTTCATATCCCAAGTTCTGTTAGCCTGTTCATATGTCCATCCAAGCCCTTTCAAGCCCAAGGTATCCATTCAAGTCTAAATCCATCTTCCAAAGTCTGAGGCGTCCATCCAATTCCAAGTCCATTCATTTGAGTCTGAGGTATATGTCTAAGTTTGAGCCTATTTTCCCAAGTTTACAATATCCATCTATCTAAATCACTTGGTTTTCTTTATGTCAAATCTAGAGGAGGATTAGAAGGAAAATTATTTCTTCCTTCTATCCACTCTAATACCACATGTTATATCTTAGTATTTCAAATGATTGTATTATGGTGATGAAGGTTATTTAAGTATATAGGATGCCTAAATTAGGTATAACAAACCTTCAAATAAAATTATGACTATCTTTTCCTATATCACCTACATGTACCTTGTGAGGGGTGGTTATACCACTTAACTTCTCACGTGGTCTATGATGTAATAAATCCTAACATATATAAGCAAAATAAGAGAATGATTTTATTGCTATAAAACATAGTATAATGCAAGCAATATTTTAGAAGAGATGTGAGGCTATAACATTGCATCCACTACTCATGCTTTTTATAGTCATGGATGCATATCTCTTTGTGTCTATTGTAAGTCCACCTTATTGAATATATGTCACCCATATGGAAATGTGGTGGTTCACATTGCATGAGTTAGAAGATCATCCATATGAAAATGTGGTGATTCACCTTCCATGAGTTACAAAGTGTATATTAAATAGAAATTATATACATATGACTTATTTTTATTTTGTTTTTTGTCTTCTACCTATGTGTCAACATAGTTAGAGATTCATTTTGGCTATGAAAATATAAAAATAGAAAACTACTATTTTTAGTGATTATTTTATGTGTAATTTTGAGGGACTCTAGAACATTTTCCATGTAGTTGGTATTCCAAGAGGCATGTATTTCCTATTGAAAGTTATAGATCTTCTCCTATGCTTTCCAACACATTTTAAATAGATAAAAATAAAGTCATGAGCACAAAGTTATGTGCTTAACAATGCAATTAGGATACAAAATAGATTTTTAGGAACTTTTTAGCATAAATCCATGACAAAAAAAGGTCACATGCCTAGATCAAAGAGACTTGATAATTAGGTTAGAACCCTAATTCTTCTTTGCCCACTCCTCCAAATTCCTCAAAAGTCTAGTAGGATCCACTAAATGCCCAATAAAAGCCCTAGATTCTAAAAGAGTTTTTCTTTTTCTAAATTGGTTCATTTATCAATTTACTATTAGATGAAATTTTTGTTGTTAGTCCATAAGCCATGTTGATGCTTGACAATTGAGAGAAAAAGGGTTTTGTGAAAAATCTATTAGTATCATCATCTGATCCTATCCTAATTGTCTTTCATACATTCACTAATTATTTTCACTTTTATGTTAATGCAATGTCTATTTTTGGTAAGTTAAGGTAGGGAGTCTGGTCTATGGATATGTAATATAATCATCCTATTTGATAACAACACATAACACTCAATACAATATCTTATATCTCTAACCATAGAGATTCATTGTGACTATAGCCAAGTTAGTCATCCCCATGGTATGAAAGAGTTTCTTTCTAGAGACCTAATCACCCAAAGTACTATAGAGATAGATAATCATTTTTTATCTAGGGCTATATTTTAGGTGATACTGTATGAAATTTTGATATACCCAAAGGTACATGGAAGCCCAATATTGTAGGTGAAGTTCATCTAAGACCAAGGTGTTATTGTACCTTCTCTACATCTCACTTTACATATTGTTTCATGGGCAAGTGTGCTTAGCTAATAACTATATATCTTCCACAAATTTTAAAAAACCCTAGAATAGGGTTTCTAGTCTAGACTATTAATACAAAAACATTTCTAATTGTAGACAATTACAAAAAAAAGACTCGATGATAATTATTTTTCTACTCTTGTTTAATAATTTTTCATATTCTTATTTTTTAAAATTAAGTACACTAGCCAATTAGACCTTTGTTCAATGGTTGGTACAAATAGATGATGTATCCCACACCAAGGTTCAAATATCAATAGCACCAAATAGGCTATATATCTCAATGCAACTAAGTTGATATAAAATGGAAAGGGCAACCCTTTCAAAATCCTAATTTTTTATAAAAACATTAAGTACACTAAATCCAAGGAGAAGGTGAGGCAAAAAGTATTGTTTGGAATTCTAGAGCAAACCCTATATATTTCCTACATGTTCTTGTTTGCTACCAATACTTGCAAACTTCATGCATCATGACCTCCCATTTTCCTAGAAAAATTATAATGTAAAGGCTTATCCCTTTCACCAAATTTCTCATGGTTGTGTTGCTCCTCTATGACATAATTTTTTTATCCTAGTTTTGAAATACTCACCACTATACTTGTAACCCCCAAAAATGCACAATGCTCCCTTGCTTTTTGAGTAAGACAAACAATATTTATCCTTTACTCCTGACTATGATAAATGATATTTCTCCTCTCAAAAAGCAAGTTTGAAGACTTATAAATGTCTTACCATAATATTTGTAGATGTCTTGTTTTGTCCTACCCTACACCTCACCTCATTGGAATCACAATGCTTTCTTCAATAATAATTATGATTTCTTAGAAATCCTTGCATTATGAAAAACACTAACCAAATAGTGGACATGAAAAGCACCTACATCATCTTGATATTGATCTAAATACCAAAAATCTAACTCATAAAAAATTATTAAAAAATAATTTAAGATGGTATCTTATTCAAATAATATACATTTAGTTTTTAATAGATTACCATGCATTTTGTTTATAGTAAACTCCACTCATCCCCAAGGGCTAGGTGGATTGGTAAGACTTTGGGAACTTACCAAGAGGAGACCTAGGTTCAAACCTTGGGGGCATACCCAATAAGGGCAAAGGTAGTAGTCTAACTTGATTCCACTGAGTGCATGCCAACTTGATGATGGTAGTACCAACCCTGAGCCACCGGGGGTCTCCCTCACTCCAAGCCATGTTTATCGAGGAGAGGCAAATGTTATAGAGATAAATTTAATGATTTAACCTATGTTTGAAGGTATAAAAATTAGGGAGAATTTTTTATCCCCGTGACCAGTTGTTAAAGATGAAAGGATGTTACTGATTCCCCTAATATAAAAAAATTTAACTCCACTCATATACAAATATTTCTTTAAAAAATATATTAAACCATATTAAAATTATTTAGTAATTTTGGAAGCTCCATACTAATGATGTTAGTGTTAAATTATAAAGTTAGAATTCAACTTTGAAAATATTGTATAGATGTGAGACCCAATTGTCTAATAATAATAACAACAAAAAAACAAACTGGAGAAAGAAAAAGCCATAAATCACATCATATAATATATAAAATTGTAAAATATAGCTAAAGAGGCATGGGGTATAATATTATCTCCATTTTATAAACCTACCAAAGACTCCATTATATATTTTTTGATTTAAAAGGTGCAACACCGAGACTTCTCAGGAGGTCACCCATCCCAGTACTACTCCAACCCAAGCATGCTTAAATACGAAGTTTTGATGGGATTTGATGCACAAATACTAGTATGATTGCACCCTAAAGACTACATTATCATGTTTATGAATAAATACATGATAAAGGATAAATGGTCATTTGTAATGTGTTATAAGGTTCAATCATGAGTGAAATTTCTAAGTAAGAGTCGACTTCTTGATATGGGAAAATTCTACAGGTTTGGCTTAATATTTTTTTGAAAAAGAATTTGAAAATTTTATATTAAAACAAAGATCATTTACAAGTTGGGATGAGATTCCTCCCAGCCTTAGCTGACAAGAACACCTATTTATAATAGTAAAATAAGATCTACATTGAAGCCAAATATCCTAAACCATATTTCTACAATGGATGTCCAAATTAGCTAAACACTGGATTTTCTCACCAACCTATCTAATTCTCTCATCCTTAATAGTCATATCACTGTGCCACTGAACCCCTACCTCCTTCCCAATACCCATCTTAGCTAGGAAGTCTACCACTTTATTTAGATCTCTACTCACATAAATTGGAATTACATCATCTAATTTCCTCCACAATTTCTTAATTTGGGTGACAATAATCCTCAACCTCCATGTCTTTAAAGTAAAGTTCCTCATGCAATCTAGAGCTCCCACCAATATTTGAGAATATAATTCTAGGATTATCCTCCTGTAACCTTGTCTTACTGCACATATAGAATCATATTTAATAGCTAAGGCTTTTGCTTCATTTTTCGTGGCCTTTTATAGGCCTTGCAATATAATACTATCCCAACATGATTTTTGTAGACCACTTCAATTCCAGCTTTACCTGAATTGCCTTTTGCAGCTCCATCGGTATTAATTTTAATCCAACATTATGGGGGTGAATTCTAACTAGCTCTATCCTACCTCTATTGCACTTCAACTTCCTTCCCATCGTCCCTATATCATCCTAAGTTTCCTCTTTAGCATACACTACCACTGTTTCTATGACTTTGCTCCAAATGGCTTGCCAAACATCATCTAAGGATGAAAAGTTTTCTCTAAAAATTTTGTCATTTCTCTCCAACCACACTTACCACAAAATGAAGTTTAATACAATCTTCCAACTGATACAAAGAGATTTAGATTTAAATCTACCCATATTCCATCTTTCCCAAATATTAATCCAATTCAAATCACCATTGGATCAAATTTTATAAGATAAAAACCATTGCTCCAAGATCTGGCACATAAATGCACACTCAAACATCAAGTGGTTAGATGTTTCCTTGCTCTTGTATAATAAAACACATTGATATCGACCAAATATTCCCCTACGTCTCATATTATCAAAGTAAGAATTCCATTGTGCATGAACTGCTAATCAAAGAAGTTTACTTTTGGCCAACCCTTGGATTGCCAAATTTTTCTCCAATTCTCAACCCAATATGCATGAAGAGGAGGTTCTAGAAGGATCTTATCATATCCATTCTTCACTGTGTAGACTTCAAGGCTTCCATAGCCCCAAGATAATTCATCCTCCTCATCTCTACCTATGAGAAATATTTTTGCCAATATTTTAGTCATGACGGGTTTCAATTTTAGAGGGATTGGAATTGACCACTCATCCAACTTCTTAAACTGCTTAAACTTATAATCCCCCAACTGACTAGTGTTGAAATAAATTTTAATCTAGATCCAAATCCTTCTTTCCATGGTTGTTTTTACTGGTTGTAATTCTAGAAATTCAATAATGATAGGTGGGTATTGATCCCATGAATCTATCCAAAATTGTGCCTTCTCCCCTCTCCCCACTTTATAGAATAATCCATATTTCACTACATGAGATCCTAACTTTAGAGATTGCCACAACAAGGAAACATTACCATCCAAAGAGAAACGACTCACCTCATTCGGTTTCACTTGTCCCAAATATTTTCTAGTTAAAACTCTATCGAATAAATAAGTTGGTTGGGAAAGCCACCTCCAGTAAAGCTTTCCATCCAAAGCTTTATTATTTAACTCTAATATCCTCAGTCCCAAATATCCCTTTACCTTGGGTTGACTTACTTTCTCCCAATATACAAAGGCTCATTTTCTCTCTTCTTTTACTCCTCTCCATAATAATTTTCTAGCCATCTTGTCTAACTCTTTCCATATGGCATGTGTTGGAATATTATGCTGACCATGTAGCATTTCCAAGTCATCAAAAATGAAGTAAAACAAATATGCCTCCTATTTTGTAACTGCAAAATAAAAGAATGTGTCATTGTAGGAATATTTCAGTTTTGTAACAGCTATAGACTGTTACACTTTTTATAACAGCTTTAGAATATTTGTATTAGGGTAGAACAGGGTAAAAATATATTATTGTAACATTTTGTGGTAAGGAGAAGTCAAATAGAAGTGTGAAAAATGAAAAACGCAGCAGCATCAAAATGAGGAATTTGTTAAGAGAAAAACACTTGTGGAGCATTATTGATGAAGGTTACACAGAACCATCAAATTGGACTGTGTTAACATCAGATGAAACTAAAGATATGAGGGAAAAAGAGAGCAAGAATTGTCTTGCTTTGTACCATTTGCAATCTGCTCTTTCTTAGAGCATTTTTCCAAGGATTGCAAATTGTGTTTCTGCAAAAGAGGCTTGGAAAGCCTTGAAAGAAAATTATCAAGGAAATGATAAAGTGAAGAGAATATAAGAATCTCTAGCAGCAAGGTAATGAAGATGTAGGAGACTATTGTGTGAGAGTAAAGGCAATGGTAAATAAAATGTCCACTCTTGATGAAAATGTGGAGAAACCAGTTGTAATTAAGAAAGTTCTCAGAACTTTGATAGAGAAATGGGATAATGCTGCCCTTATGATTGAAGAATCCAAAGATTTTTCCACCATGGACCTTGACCAATTAATTGGTACTCTTACATCTCATGAAGAAAGAATACGTAAGAGAGAAGAAAATAAAAAGCAAGCCAGTTCTAGTGAAGAACAAGCATTTTCTATCAAAGGAAATAATGCACATGGAAGAGGACAAGGAAGAGGCTATAGAGGAATAGGCAGAAATGGAAGAGGAGGAAGAAGAGGCTCCTTTGGTAGAGGAAGAGGCATAGATCAGAATTATGAAGGTGATCATCAAGCCCATGCTTCAAGAGGAGGATCAAATGCAAGAGGAAGAGGTAGAGGTAGAGACATGAGAAATGTTCAATGTTATCATTGTAAAAAATATGGCCATTTTGAGAAGGATTGTAGGCTGAAACAGTCCTCTAATAGATCAGCAAATTATGGAGAGGAAGACTTTTTTGAAGATGAGACATTGTTCTACTCAAATGAAGATGGAGCACTCCATGAAGAGCAAGCATTTCTCTCCTATGATAGATCAAAAAGTTTCACCAATGAGACATGGGTCCTTGATAGTGGGTGCACAAACCACATGACTAGAAATAAAGAGCTATTTTCTTCTCTTGACCATTCTTATCATTCAAGTATCAAGCTTGGAGATGAGAAGATCTTGGAGGTGGTTGCAAAAGGGGAAATGGACGTTTCTACAAAAAGAGATAAATTAAAGGTAAAATATATCTATTATGCACCTGATTTGAAGCATTATTTGATGAGCATTGGGCAAATGTTAGAAAAAAATTACAAATTGGTTTTTGAGGATAAAATGTGCAAGATTTATGATAATAATAGAAGGCTGATCACAAAAGTGCAGATGACTAAGAAAAAATTGTTTCCATTGAGGTTTGTTGAGCAAGGGGGAGAACTTGCTTGTGTGGGTATTGAAGATAAAAGGAGGCTATGACATTTGAGATTTGGGCATTTGAATTTTCATAGTTTGAGGATGCTTTCACCACTTGTGTATGGTTTGCCAAAAGTAGAAGATACCAAGGAGATTTCTGAGGGGTGCACTCTTGGTAAACAAACAAGGGGGATATTTCCCAAAGGTGAAGTATGGAGGGCCCAATATCCACTTTAGTTGGTTCATAGTGACATTTGTGGACCAATGCAAACTCAAAGTATTGGTAAAGCTTCCTATTTTCTCACTTCATTGATGATTTTTCAAGATATTGTTGGGTTTATTTCCTTAAGCATAAAGATGAGGCTTTTTTTTGCTTCAAATATTTTAAAGCACTTGTTGAGAATGAAAGTGGGAATACCATCAAATTTTTGAGGAGTGATAGAGGAAGTGAATTCTTTTCTAATGAATTTGAAGATTTTTGTAGGGAGTTTGGCATCAAGAGGCAAAAGACCAGCCCCTACACACCTCAACAAAATGGGGTGGTTGAAAGAAAGAATAGGACTTTGGTGGAGATGACAATATGTATGATGCAAACTAAAGGTTTGAGTTCATTTTATTGGGCTGAAGCAACTAGGACTGCTAATTATATTCTTAATATAAGTCCTACTAGGAGTCTAGAGCATAGTACTCCTTATGAATGTTGGTTTGGAAAGAAGCCAAATGTACAACACTTTAGAGTTTTTGGGAGTGTTGCTTTTGTGCATGTAAATGGTGAGAAGAGAAAAAACTTGATGCTAAGAGTGAGAAGATGATTTTCATTGGTCATAGTGAGCAATCTAAGGCCTATAGATTCTTTATCCTCATTCTATAAAAACTATTGTATCTAGAGATGCAATTTTTGATGAAGGGGGAAATTGGAAGTCTCAAAGATTGTGTGTTGATGATGATGTGTTTGAAGAGATTGTTCCAAGTAGCCAAGTAAGTTTTCAGCCCAACCATGTTTCTACTAAATATTATTTGTAAAAATGCAATTATTTTGGGTCACCATCTCACATGGGATCCACAAGTTCATCTTCAAGTCCAAGAGCAAGCCAAGAAGAAGTCCCTACAAGCTTTTATGCACCTCCATCACCAACTGCAAATGTGAAGAGAAAGAGATTGTTGAAGGATCATCCACCATATCAAATCGTTGACACCAACTTCTATAGAAGATTGACAAGAGGTCAACATCAAGAAATGAACCAAGTCTTGCAAAGGCTTGAGAATTTGCACTTGTATGGATATGAAGACAATGGAGACCCCAAAGGTGATATTGTTAATTATGCTCTTGTTTCAAAAGTTGTTGATGATTTTGAACCTTCTTGTTATGAACATGCTGCTTCTAACAAGTTGTGGATGAAGGCAATGAATGAAGAAATGTATTCTATTGAAAATAATGATACTTGGGAATTGTGTGAACTGCCCAAATATAGAAAATGTGTTGGCTGCAAATGGGTCTACAAGATCAAAAGGCACAGTAATGGTTCCATTGAGAGATACAAGGCTATATTGGTTGCCAAAGGCTTTACATAAAAGTTTGGCATAGGCTATGAGGAGACGTTTGCTCCTGTACCAAGGCAAGAGACAGTAAGAATGGTGCTCTCTTTGGATGCTCACAAAGGCTGGAGTGTGTACCACATGGATGTAAAAAGTGCTTTCCTTAATGGGTATCTTGATGAAGAGGTGTATGTGACACAACCTCAAGGTTTTCAGTTCCATGGCAAAGAAGATCAAGTCTATATATTGAAGAAGGCTTTGTATGGGTTGAAGCAAGCTCCAAGAGCTTGGTACCAAAGAATTCATGAATACTTCCAAATGTGTGGCTTTCAAAGAAGCAAGAGTGAGCCTACATTGTACTACAAGACACAAGGTAATGACATTCTCATTGTGTGATTGTATGTTGATGATTTATTGTTTATGGGAAGTAGTCCTTCAATGAATGATGATTTTAAGGAGGACATGAAAAGAGAATTTGATATGAATGATATTGGTTTGATGAGTTGCTTTCTAGGCATGAAAGTACATCAAACTAGTAATGTGTATCGCTCCAAATTTTTCGCATCCCTACCTTCATGCTATAGGATCCGCGCCCGGAAGGAGGATGGGAAAAGGATGTCGCGATACCTCGGACTGAGAGGACTTTGCGAAGGTCCCGCCTCTCAAGGGAGGTGTATTTTGGTGATTTTTTGATGGATGGTGGGTTCACCGAGGAAACATTTAGCGACAGTTTCCACGCCTAGGTTTTGGAATGTGTTTGATGAGTTCGTTTTAACCTTAAGCATTCATATCCTAGGTTTGGCCGAATGAATCTAAATTAAAACTACATGAAAATGCAACTTTCATGAATACAAAAAACAGATTTGAAAGCAAAAAATAGAGAATTTTACATAATGATAATGAAAAATACCTGATCCGGATGTCTGCAGAAGATTCTGATGTTTGAAGCAGTCTGGATCGCCTGTAATCTGACAGAATCATCTGTAATCTGACAGAATCATCTGAGACTGACAGATTCATCCGAGATCTGACGAATTTGTCAGACGAATTCGCCGAGAGACTGCAAGACGAGAAAATAGATGCAAAATACAAGAAATTCTATTGTGCTAACAGAGGCAAATTACACCAAATAGCAATATGAATACTTGAACAATATTTAAGAACATAATTTAAAGCCAATTACTGTACTTTAATAGCAGATCATGAACTTAGCATGCAATCTAAGCTAAATGGGTGAACTCCAAATGCAAAAATAACATAAAAATTGAATAAATCATCTAATTTATAGAATAAAATGACAGAAACAGAGTTGAGAAAAGCAAACTCCAGGCACTGATTGCCTCGATGTGGATTGCAGTCGAGATCATCTCGCATCAGTACGAAATCATCTCGCATTTGATGGGATCGCCTCCGATCTGAACAGGTTCATCGACGATGATGGATGCTAGCTCCGGCTGAAAAACAATGATGTACCTACAATAAAATCGATGTGGAACTAGTGCAAAATGCAAGATTAGGATGTTCTAATGTAGAGGGAATCACTTTGCAGAAAATTTCAGCCAGGGGTTGGGGAGGGAAAATCTTAGAGATTAAATAGGCTTAGAGGGAGTAGGTAGGAGGTTGGAGATCATCCCAATTTGGGAGATCTCCAACGGGGGAGGGTCCCAACGATGCAGACACGCTTCTGCCCAGATTGGAGACCCGTTGGAACAGATTCCAACTATGCAAATTCAGTTTTGTGACAAGATCGTCTGGACGTCCTAGTCCAGAAGAAATCGTCAAATCTGGGGCGATATCGTCTGATCGGCGACGATATCGTCAAACGGTAAAAACAACCTCTAAAATTGGCACGAAAAATGGGAAACGAAATACCCGATGGCTAACGGGCGGTTTGGGAGGTTAAATTTGATTTTAAAATTATTTACTAAGGTGAATGTAAATTTTATAATTTTATTGCGCCAATTTTAGGGTGCTACATTTTGCCCCCTCTTTAGCGAATTTTCCGAAGAAAATGCGTTAAAGATGAGTTCTTCTCGATCTACGAGAAAGCAAAAAATTATACCCATTTTTAGGCGACGATTCTTGGTCGAATCGTACGACAGCTTACTATGGTGCCCCCTCCGTGTTTTTACCCAAATCGAACATTTGAGGTAAAAACGCGAAAAAGCAAAAAATTATTGTTGAATAAAATTAAGAAAAATAGGTAACCCTAATTCATTTTTACTGTTCATTTTCTGGGCCGAGGACGGACAGGAGCTGGCTCGCATCAGGCGAGTCTACTGGCTACGGATGGAGAGAGGAGAGGTGGAGCTCCACCGCTATGACCGAGTTTTGAGACAGTTCGGTCGCGGCAAGGGATCCCATCTCCCGAGGGACTACGAGTTTTCTCGGATCGTCTGGGATAACACCACGGTTAGCGGGGCTCCCGACATGCGGCGCTTCGGAGCCGGGACGCGAGACGATGCCCCCATCCGGCCAGTGGATGGGGACGACGCGGGGGTCGCGAGATGGCTATGATGCCTGGTACGTAGGCATCCGCCCTCCACGGATGACGAGGGCACAGGGTCCGATCCACGCAGTTGTGCGTCGGATAGGGAGGCGGCGCCAGGCAGCGATAGAGGCGGCCCAGGGTCACGGCGGGAGAGAGCAGAGGAGGCCACAGGCATAGGAGAGGCCGCGGCAGCGGGAGAGGAGGGAGGAGAGACCCCCATCTCCATAGAGAGAGAGGCCACCATCGCCCGATAAGGGCAAGGGCATTGACACAGGAGAGAGCAGCGAGACGGCGACTCTCCGGACGGAGAATATCCGTCTCCAGACATAGGTGCAGACTCTGCAGGACGAGGCTGCACGACATCGAGCTGAGGTGACACAGCTCAGAGACGAGATTGCACGCCTCAGGGCACGGGGCGGAGGGGCGAGCACTCAGGAGCTGATGCGGTCGGTTGCTCAGACCGCATTCTACCAGGGGATCTATTTTTAGATGGTGCCCGAGGGCCAGAGGGTACAGCTGTCGGCTGCTATTGCAGATCCGATCAGGACAGGGTCGTCGAGGAGCTCATCCCGATCGACGACGAGGACTCGTAGTACCACACATACTGCGATGGGGCCACCTCGTCCTCCGTAGGGCGGGGGAGGAGATGAGGCTGAGAGCTCTAGGGGCTCTCGAGACACTGCTCGGAGGACATTTGATTGAGTATGCCAAGATATGGATTGTGGCATACCAATCTAGCTGAGATGATGTACATATATTTTTGAGATATATATGATGATATATTTTTGATCATATGACTTGTGTCTTGAGTATGTTTATGATGATTTTATGTTTTGATTGATTGATTTGAAAATTCATGTAATTATGTCATTGGAAATATTATAATTTGAATGTCATGCTATAAAATTTTAAATGAAATAATCTGATGTAACAAAGTGGTTGTATGTGATGCAATAATTTTGATAAAAATAAAAGGGGACTTTTAACAATAATTTCAAAGGACATTGTCGCTATTATAGACCATTTCATGGAGTCGCCGCTCACTCGGTCGTCAAGCTAATCCCCGTATAGAAATATTGCGAAAAGTAAAAGAGTGCTTAAGAGACTGTCTTAAGACTTTGTTGTGATAGTGCAAATGATGATGATGATGGTTGGTTTGTTTTCAGACTTTCATGAAAAATATTATGCATGAAATATTTTTAAAATGATTTTTGCTAGGCATAAATTCCTAAGTGTGATAAAATTTGTGAATAATTCCTTAGGAATTATACCATCATTGCAAAGTTAAAGGTTTGACATAATGACATAAAATAGTGAAAAAAATGGGTTTGCTTTTGAAAAGCATAATTTGTGTAAAATGAAGTCATATGGTTTTTATGATTTTTGATAAAATGGGGAATAAAAATTGTTACAATGGTTTGCGCTAGGCATAGAATATGTAGGTATAGACTTATACCATCATCGCGAAAATCCAAAAAAATAGTTTTATTGCATGGTTGATTTTTTGATGAACAGAAAAAGATGAAAATGAGGACTTGCGCTAGGCATAAAATTCCAATTTTGGTTTTGAAACTATACCATCGTCGCGAAAGTCAACCAAGATATATATGATTTGATTTGTGTAATTTGGAAGAAATTTTTGATTTTTCTAATTCTATAGTTGTCTTTGTGAAAAATAATTGTACTTGATTATTCCAAACAAGTTGCAAAAATAATATTTCAAAGTATTTTGAAGACAAAAGTTAGATTTATAAGGAATCCCATGTGCATATGTGCATTCATTTCCGATCTTGATTTATCCTAATGATAAACAAAATCTCTCAAATACAAATGTGTGTGCAATTGCATTGTTCATTTACGAGTTTTGAGCAAGATACTATGATACAAGTGATTTGAGGAAACCAAATAAATGTTCATTAACCATGATGTAGATGCATATAACCATATTAGACTACTATGTAGGTCGGATTATCAAGAGCTAGCTAATCCATAAGCAGACATAGGTCTGTACAAAAGAAGGTCGCTAATGTGACAGACATATCGCCACGCTAGGAGTTACCCAAGGCCAAGCAGGTTGGGCACAAACCACTTGTTATGGGGCTTACCTCACAGGTTTCGAATAATTGAGAATTCCAGGGATTCAAGCTCATCAACCCTTCTTTTCTTTTCAAAGGGTAGGGAAAGGGATTTTATTGCTTTCTTGCTTTCTTTTGAACTTTGCTTATTTTTCTTTTTGTATTTCTTTTGCTTGATAATACTTGGAACATTGCTGAAATAACATTTTTCTTTTCTCTTCTTTCTTGAATTTTTCTTCTCTTTTTCTTTGCTAGGGATACTTGCTCGGATTAGCTGTAGAGCAAGGGATTTTTATTCCGGGTAGGGGTGAGCTTGTCCTTTTGCCAATTCTCAAAGATTCTAGACCATGTGCATGATAGGATAGCAGGGGAAACTTTTCACTCAAGAAATCGGTTCTACTATGTAGCAAAACATGGAAATTACAAATATAATCATTTTATTGTGAAAAGATGTGCTTGGTTTAGGTAAATAACAAGATCAATTCTCTATGCTCAAACTTTATTTAATTGAAATTTGTGAACTTTGATATAAGAGAGATTAGTAATCATGCCAGATAAAAGCAAGATATTTATTTTTTTGTGAGTGTGCAAGTGAGGGATTCAAAATAAATGCTAATTTATCCAAAATAAGTTGAAACATATAACTGCAATAATTGTAAGAAAATATATATAAATGATTTGAGAAGTTTTGAGAATGTTGACTCTCTCTTTCTTCTGTATATTGTTTTGGTTTCGAAAGAGTCAAGCATATAGCTGTTTTTAGATTTTTATTTTGATTTTTGTTTTTGAGCAAAAGGAACTTAACAAGTGCTTTAAATAAATGCAATAGATAGTTTTTGAAGATTTTTGGAGATTTATGAATGTTTTTGGTGTTTTTGGATTTTTATAAATTGAAAGAAATACAAGATAATGATTTTGAACAAATATATACATGGATGAAATGACCAAATTTATGCATAGTAACGTTTAAGATGCAAAATATTCATGGGTTCTTTAAGTTCTTTACCATCTAAGGTAGATAATTTATATGCTCCTGATTCAAATTTAGGAGTAATAATGTATGGTCCAAGCCAGTTGGGCTCAAATTTACCTTTAAGGTCCTTAGTTGCATTAGTATTTTTTTGAAGATTTTGAGGATTTTGATTTTTTTTGTATTTTGATTTTAATTTATGAATTGAAATTGGTGGTATATACAAGATGATCTATATACACTATACAAGGTTATTTGAGTATAGCATGTCTAAGGTTGCTTCAAAATCAAAGGAGGTTTTGAAGGATAATCTGGTTGAGGTGAAGGTAAGAACAAAAGGTGATGAATAAAAGGTAGTGATAACAAAAGCTTTGTTATAATGTAGAATAATGTAGCAAAAGATTTGACTTTTATATGTGGAAAATTGATCATGTTACAAAATAAAATGTAAGAAGGATAAGAAAGTTCTTCATTCTTATCACTATATTCCAAATCTTGATAAGATGGAGAAAGTATATGTGAAAGATATGCATGGATGTTATTTGGTAAACAAGGATGATCATATATGGATGAAGAAAAGTGATGGATAGAAGATAATTGTGACAATAGAGAATGTATAGAACTTGATGTTTCAACCATTAAATATTCTTCAAATGGTGTTGGGTCACCATGTATGGTAACAATTTTATTTGCAATTTCAAACTTCAAACATTGGTGAAGAGTGGAAGGGACAACCCTCATCGTATGAATCCAAGGACTTCGGAGAAGTAGGTTGTAAGGTGAAGGACAATATCCTACATAGAATAAAGTATCCAGGATCTTGGATCCAATATTAAGGGGAAGAATTATAGTACCTTGAGCTTCTTGAATTTCATTGTTAAAAGATTTTATAAGAACATTTGATTCATTAAGATCTTCTTCCTTTAATTTGAGTTTTTGGAATAATTGATAAGTGCATAAATTAAGAGAGGAGTCATTATCTACCATGATAGTTCTAACAGGTGTTTCTTTACTAGATCCTGATAATGTAAAGATAGGAGTCTTCTTGTGGAGTAGAGGAAGGAATCTCCTCATCATAGAATGAAATATGGTTAACCTCAAGAGGGTTTATACCATTAATTATGTTCTTAGAGAAAATATGATGAGGAACAAATTGTTGGCTAGGTATTTTGAACAAAATTTCCTTGTGATAAATTTGTAATACTTCTAAAAGGGATATCTTTGCTTGAGGATTAATCACTTGTTGTTGGTTATCAAAGTGGATTTCAGATTGAGATTTTGATTCTAAAGATGAGCTTTCTATGCTTACATTCCATTTTGGATCATTCTCTAGAGTCAAAGATAGTTTTGAAGGTTGGTCAAATGAGGAATCCATCTCTTGAATATCAGATTGAGTTGATTGAACTTGAGGTTGCTCATTTGTAGTTTTTGTTACAATATTAATAATATCATCATGATGGGACACATTAACATGCAATATTTGATTGGTTTCTTGTTGTTGATAATTGAATAGGGGTTCTTGGGAGATCCCCATGTCTTGATTGATTATTGGTATTTGTTGTGTAGGAGTTTGATTGTTTACTGGAGATTTATAATGAGTTGTAGATTGTAATTCCTTTATATTAAAAAGACCCTTATCAATCAAATCTTGAATTGCACATCTTAAATCTTTACAATTTTGTGTCATATGTCCATCTACTCTATGATATTCACAATGTAGCTCAGGTTTAAACCAATCTGTTGTGGTATCAGGTTGTCTTATGGAAGGGAGTTCAATCTTATTTGTGTCAAGTAAATACTTGAGAATTATATCCATTGGTTGATTGAGCTTAGTAAATTTACGTGATGAAGGTTTTTGAGAGGTTTTTGATAAATGCCTTAGGAATTTTGTCATAAAAGGACCTAATGGTTTCTCACCTCTACTTTCTTTATTATGGGTAGAATGATGACAGGAAGATTGCGATGTATGAGGTGAGTGCATGGTAGAATTGGAAGAATAAGTATTTTCTTGTTGAAATGGATGTGTTGTATTGAAAGAAGAGTATTGAAAAGGTGGAGGAGGATTATATGTGGATTGATAGACATAATATGGATATATGGGAGAATAGATAATATCGTTATGAAGAGGATTGGCAAAGGGATTGTTTTGTTGGGTTATGGATGAAAAATAAGAAGAGTGTGATGGAGGTGATGTTGAATAGGGATGAGGTTGGTCATAATCAACAAATGTATTTAGCTGAATTCTTCCAACATTACTGATGGGCTCATATTGATTTGAGTAAAAACTCATGGTTTCTTTAGTACTTCTAAAAGTAATATTTAGCATCTACTATTTAGAATTGAATCTAAAACATACAAACTTGAAATGATGATTTTGTTTTTGTTTTTCTTGTATACATATATATATTTTTTTGTTTTTGTTTTCAAAAGGTTTAAAATGCATTCACGTCGGGTTCACCAAAATGTATCGCTCCAAATTTTTCGCATCCCTACCTTCAGGCTATAGGATCCACGCCCGGAAGGAGGATGGGAAAAGGATGTCGCGATACCTCGGACTGAGAGGACTTTGCGAAGGTCCCGCCTCTCAAGGGAGGTGTATTTTGGTGATTTTTTGATGGATGGTGGGTTCACCAGGAAACATTTAGCGGCAGTTTCCACGCCTAGGTTTTGGAATGTGTTTGATGAGTTCATTTTAACCTTAAGCATTCATATCCTAGGTTTGGCCGAATGAATCTAAATTAAAACTACATGAAAATGCAACTTTCATGAATACAACAAACAGATTTGAAAGCAGAAAACAGAGAATTTTACAGAATGACAATGAAAAATACCTGATCCGGATGTCTGTAGAAGATTCTGACGTTTGAAGCAGTCTGGATCGCCTGTAATCTGACAGAATCGTCTGTAATCTGACAGAATCATCTGAGACTGACAGATTCGTCCGAGATCTGACGAATTCGTCAGACGAATTCGCCAGAGACCTGCAAGACAGAAAATAGATGCAAAATACAAGAAATTCTATTGTGCTAACAGAGGCAAATTACACCAAATAGCAATATGAATACTGAACAATATTTAAGAACAGAATTTAAAGCCAATTACTGTACTTTAATAGCAGATCATGAACTTAGCATGCAATCTAAGCTAAATGGGTGAACTCCAAATGCAAAATAACATAAAAACTGAATAAATAATCTAATTTACAGAATAAAATGACAGAAACAGAGTTGAGAAAAGCAAACTCCAGGCACTGATTGCCTCGATGTGGGCTGCAGTCGAGATCGTCTCGCATCAGTACGAAATCGTCTCGCATTCGACAAGATCGCCTCCGATCTGAACAGGTTCGTCGACGACGATGGATGCTGGCTCCGGCTGAAAAACAATGATGTACCTGCAATAAAATCGATGTGGAACTAGTGCAAATGCAAGATTAGGATGTTCTAATGTAGAGGGAATCACTTTGCAAAAAATTTCAGCCAGGGGTTGGGGAGGGAAAATCTTAGAGATTAAATAGGCTTAGAGGGAGTAGGTAGGAGGTTGGAGATCATCCCAATTTGGGAGATCTCCAACGGGGAGGGTCCCAACGGCGCAGACACGCTTCTGCCCAGATTGGAGACCCGTTGGAACAGATTCCAACTATGCAAATTCAGTTTTGCGACAAGATCGTCTGGACGTCCTAGTCCAGACGAAATCGTCAAATCTAGGGCGATATCGTCTGATCGGCGACGATATCGTCAAACGGTCAAAACAACCTCTAAAATTGGCATGGAAAAGGGGGAAACGGAATACCCGACGGTTAACGGGCGGTTTGGGAGGTTAAATTTGATTTTAAAATTATTTACTAAGGTGAATGTAAATTTTATAATTTTACTGCGCCAATTTTAGGGTGCTACATAATGAGATTTTTCTTTGTCAAACAAAGTATGCAAAGGACATGTTTAAGAAGTTTGGTATGATTGATTGCAATCTTGTAGCTACTCCAATTGCACATGGAGAGCTTTTATGTTTAGATGATGGGGCTGATCATACAAATAAAATTGAATATAGAAGCATTATTGGGAGTTTAATGTTTCTTTGCAATACTAGGCCTAATATTTGTTATGCAATATCACTTTGTTCAAGGTACATGGCTGATCCTTCTATATTGCATTTGAAGGCAGCCAATAGAATACTGAGGTATGTGCAAGGCACAATTTATTTTGGTATTCATTACTCCTCATCTCATAATTTGAAGTTGATTGGTTTCAGTGATAGTGATTAGGGAAGTAATCTTGATGATCGGAAGTCCACTAGTGGAAATTATTTCTCCCTTGGTTCAGGATTGATTACTTGGAGTTCAAAAAATAAGCCATTGTTGCATTGTATTCTACATAAGCTGAATATATTCCACTCACATCAATAAGTGCACAATCCTTGTGGCTTAGGAAAGTTCTTGGAGAGATTGAGGAGAAGCAAGGAACTCCTACTACACTTTTTTATGACAACACAAGTGCCATTAAGTTAGCACAAAATCCTATCCACCATGTCCGATAAAAATACTTTGACATCAAGTACCATTTCATCAATGATGTGGTGGAGAAGAAGATGATCAAACTGAGCTATTGTAACACCAAATATCAAATTGCATATATATTCACAAAACCAGTTGCAAAGACTCAGTTTTTGATGCTGAGAGACCTGATTGTTGGCCCTCTCAACATCAAGGGGGAGAATGTTGGAATATTATTCTGACCATGTTGTATTTCCAAGTCAACAAAAATGAAGTAAAACAAATATGCCTCCTATTTTGTAACTGCGGAATAAAAGAATGTGTCATTGTAGGAAGATTTTAGTTTTGTAACAGCTATAGATTGTTACACTTATTGTAACAACTTTAGAATCTTTGTATTAGGGTAGAATATGGTGCAACATATTATTATAACATTTTTTGGTAAGTAGAAGTCGAATGGAAGTGTGAAAACTGAAAAACGCAACTCTAGTATTGATAATTTTTGCATAGCCCTGTTTCTGGAAGAAGTGGTTAGTAGCCTAATTTGAGAGGCTATAAATTTTGATTTATAAATCCGTTTGCTCTAAAATTTGGATAGTGTATTTAAATTATATAGCTCTCTAACCTGTATAAATTTCATGCAATTCTGATAAGTGGAAGGCCTTAATTTTATCCTCCCAAAACTGCAATTTCTTCTTTTTTACTGTGTATTCCAGTTTTGCAATACGCTTCATTTTTCTCTAAGTTTCATGTTATAATCTTTAGTATGTGGGGTAGCAAGGATAGAAAAATTATTAATTGACATGGTATGAATGACTAATTGTAAAAAAGTTAGTCTACCTCCATAGATTAACGATTTGTGAGACCAATGATTAATTCTTTCTTTGATACAATCTAAAAGATTCCTCCATATATCTATTTTCAATTTTTTAAAATGCAAAGGGACCCCAAAATATACTAGTAGGAGAGAAGTCCTTGTGAATCCCAAGATCTCTAAAATTATGTCCTGAAGCCTTTGATAAATATTGAAAAAGACCACTTTGGATTTTTTTATCATTGATGACTTGGTTTTTGTCTTTAAGGTAAATATTAAGAGTATCTCTAATCATTCTTGCTTCCCTGAAGTTGGCCACTCCCACCAATCCTGTGTCATCCACAAATTGTAAGTGATTCAAAACTTTCTCACCCACCTTGATACCTATTAGCAAACTTTTTTGTCTTCTCCTTAAGATGAGTATACACAAGCCTTCAGCTAATATGAAAAAAAAATATAAGGGGAATAGGGATCTCCTTGACGAAGGCATCGAGTAGCTCCAAATGGTTGCGGGGGAAGACCTTTGATTAAAAGTGAGTATGTCAAAGTAGAAACATATCTCATGACCCATTCTATCCAATCCTAAGAGAATCCAAAGGTTGCCATCATCCTTGACAAGAAGCTCCACTCCACTCTATCATAAGCCTTTGATATATCCAATTTTATAAACATTCCCCTATTGCCAGACTTTTGCATTGAGTGGATTGCCTCCTGAGCTAAAACCACACCATACAAGATCTGCCTACCCTCTACAAAACCCCCTTGCTCCGAGGAAATAATGCTATGTAGAAGAGGTTTTAGTTGCTCAACCATTACCTTTGTGATTATTTTATATATGACATTGCATAAGGTAATAGGTCTATAATATGAAATATGCACCCCCTCTTCCCCTTTCGGAATTAAGGAAATGCATGTATGATTTAATACTTTAAGCATTCTTTTACTACCTCTGGACTCCTTTATAACAACCATTACATCCTCCTCCAAGTTGTCCCAAAATATCTGAAAAACTCAATTGGAAAGCCATCTGTACCTGGTGTTTTTTTGGTACTCATTCCAAAGACTACTTTATTTAGTTCCTCTCTATAAATGGGTTTACGTAGGGCCTGGATTTCTTCTTCAGAGATAATAGAGGGTATGACAACAAGAACTTTTTGAGCCTCTTCATCTTGCACCATACTTTCTTTAAATAATTTAGCAAAATAATCCATTGAATGGAAATGCATACCTAGGATTGTATCAAAGGAGTGCTCGTTCTCATCCTAAATAGCTTCCATCTTGTTCATTTGTCTCCTAGCACAAGCAGTCCGATGAAAAAATTTAGTGTTTTTTAGCATAATATTACCTAAAGCTTTAGGCATTTTAATTTTCTTTGATGAACCTTTCTATCTAAAGTCTTTGTCATTTGCAAATACGAATTTTAACAAATAATTATTATGAATTCACATCAACACATAAATTAATTAGGTAAGCATTGAGAAGTTGACTGTAGGGGATTATTGGCAAGACGAGAAGCCTGGTTCAAGTCTCATCAATCTAAGTGTGGAGTTTTTATTAATATGACTTTAGTACGAAAGTGAAGGAATATAAGAGTAATATAATTTAAATTTAAATTTTTATTAATAAATAATAATATTATATTATATTTTTATTATAGATAATATTATTATTAATAAAAAATGAAACTTTAAAACACCAGTTATTATATAAATACAAAGTATCAAATTTAAGGTAAGATAATACTTTTATCATCATTGAATAATAATTTTTAATTTAATTAGAATTTTGAAAAATATACTGGAAAACTTTTTCTCATGGGTTATGTTAAGTATTTGTAAGTTTGGATTTGGCGAAGATATGAAGTTTGGATTTGGTGAAGACATGAAATATTGAGCAACAAATATTTTGAATAGGGTTTCAAAGAGCTCTTTTGGTAATGCTTTTGCTTTCAGGAGTGCTCACGGTTTCAGCTTCAACATATTGAAGGTATTTTCCTTCCATTGGTGAACATGTCAAAGATTTGTGAAAAAATAGGGCACTCTTGTGCTAATTTTAGGGGTTTTACCCATATTTCAATATAGGATATTTTTGGAACAATAACAGATATTCTGAATAGGGTTTCAAAGAGCCCTTTCATGGTTTCTTTTACTTTTTGAAAAGGGTTTCAAAAAGCCCATCCACAATTGCTTTTGCTTTTAGGAGCACTCACGGTTTCAACTTTCAACATTCAGAGGGAGTTTTCCTTCCACTGGTGGACATCAAAATATTTCAAAGATTTATGGAAAAAAATAGGGCACTCCTATGCTAATTTTAGGGTTTTTTTTAATATTTGAAGCTTGCCAAAATGTGTACATCTTTTAGGGCTTAGAGTGAAGAATTGGTACAATCATCATTATTCGATGATAAACCCAACTATGTAGTGGAGAAGCATTTGGGTATAGAAAAATAGTTTCCATGGGATGTGAGGTTTCTATGATGGATGAAACTCCATCCCTCAATGTTCTTGAATCTCAGGTTCCCTTGACTCCCCTTGGGAGCCTTGCAAACAATTCCATGGAGAAGCTTGCAAATTTGAAGAGTGAGAGGAGCTTACCAGAGGGCTACATCATTGACCCATAAAACCCTAATCCAACAACACCTCAACTACATGTAGAGAAATGTAATCCCATTTTATTTGTTCTTCCTGATTGTCAAAGTAGCTAATAATTTGTCTAAATGTACTATCATTTTATTTTTTTATGGGGGATACTCCCTAAGGATGTGTTTCTCAAATGGTTTGGGGGATTTAAAAAAATACTAGGGCCTGGATAGTTGAGGTTATTCAAGGATTGGTAATGGGGTACATAGCAATATCCTTTGCAAATCCTAAATATGCAAAAAAAACCTCCAATACGGAACTTGGGTTATCTATGGGTAAACTTGTTATCTACAAGGCTGATCTTTGCATTTTCATCCAAAGGGATCCTTTAGGGAAAAATACCCTTTTTGGATAGAATTTCCCTTTTTATCTCTTTCATGTTGCCCTTTTATCAATAAAATTGTTGCTCATCTTGGTAAGGTTTATGGTTTCACCCAATTTCAGAAAAACTATCTAATTATAAAGTGCACCCTTGTTTATGTGTAGATATGAACAATTCCAAGTTGTTGCCCCCCTCCCTTGACCTCAATGGGCTAGGTTTCCATGTTAGTCAACCTCTTATCTACCTAAACTTACCTAATGCATGTTTTTACTGTAGAGAAGTTGGAAACTTGATCAGAAATTATCCAAAAAATTAGCTAAAAAGTAACAAATGAAATCCACCACTAAAACAATTGTAGAAAAAATCCCAACTAATGGCCCTCATATGGAAGTTGTAACTAAAACTTTAGTTGAGAAATTCCCTACCGATGGCCCTCAAAACCCTCTATTCCCAAAAAACCTTTTCCTTATTAGGTCATTCATCATAAGAACCCTCTTGCCTCTTCCACAACTTAGACTAAATCCTTAGATACTTCTTTTAATCCATAAGCCCCACCAAATTCAACCACGAGTCTTGAGTTAGATCCCATTCCTTCATCGTAATTCTAGAAATATAGTGTTATGATAGATGGGTGGTTAATGGTAGGCAAGCAACAAAATTCATCGACCCCCCAAAATAACTCCATCTATACAGAGGAAAAAACCCTTTGTTAAAGATCTTGCTATATCCTTCTGTCAAGTTGCTTAAAATAAGGTTTATTCTCAAAAAACCCATTTGGACAACATGCGATTGTTGCCAATCAATGAAAATATATTTTAATCTCTAATTCATGAGGTCAATAAGCCTCTAAATCTCCCCTCATGAATTTAAATCTTCTATCTTGGAATGTAAGGGGGATCTCCCTTCCTTACTATAAGTTTCAAGTTTGAAAAGTAGTTGTTGAAAATTCATACCAGAAGAGATGTTTTTGATGAGGCTTTCACATCACAAAACACATCAGATATATACCTAGAATTTGCAGAATCTAAGGATGTGAAGTCCCTTTCATCACAGAAGGGAGGATCTCCTTCCTCATCATAGAAAGGAGGATCTTATTCTTATCCACAACAAAATATTCCTAAATGGTATAAAATTACTATCAGAGACTCCAATATTTCTACTCCTCTATATATGACTCTAAACAGACCTCGTACTGGCTTGTCAAGAGAAAGCTGCAACAAAGACTACTGAGGTTGATGAACTTTGTCAATATTCTGAGAAACTTTTTGTTGAACTAGAAGATATGTGGACGATGAAAGAGTGTTTATGTCTTCACTTGATGAGCATGAACCAACAACATTACAAGATACCCTTGGTAAGCCTCATTGGAAGGCTGCTATGGACACATAATACAAGTCTCTGAAGAAGAATCATACATGGAAGCTTGTTGATCTACCACACAGAAAGAAGCCCATTGGCTGCAAATGGGTGTACAAATTCAAGTACAAGGAAGATGGATAAATTGATAAGCATAAGGCCCGATTTGTGGCAAAGGGCTATGCGCAAAAGGAGGGCATTGACTATGAGGAAAATTTTGCACCTACTGCTCCGATGACAACCATTCGAGTTCTTTGTGCTATGGTAGCACAATTTGGGTGGAAATTTCATCATATGGATGTCAAGAGTGCTTTCCTGAATGGTGATATTAAAGAGGAGGTCTATATGGCCCAACCTGAAGGATTTGAAGTGGAAGGCCAAGAACAGAAAGTCTATAAATTGGTCAAATCCTTATATGGTTTGAAATAAGCTCCTAGAGCTTGGTATAAAAAAATGGATGATCACCTTATGTAGCATGGATTTAAGAGGATTCTGATAGATGCAAACCTCTATTTCAGGAAATAGGGTTTTGAGATAGTGTTACTTGTACCTTATGTGGATGATCTGATCATTACTGACAACTCCAAATCTTTTATAACTACTGTCAAACAAGACTTGTGCACATATTTTGAAATGATAGATCTCGGGCTTCTCCACTACTGTCTTGACCTAGAAGTGAACCATAAGAAGCACCACATCATGGTGTCTCAGCAAAAATATGCCAAGAAATTGTTAGAAAAATACCGTATGACTGATTGTAAACCAATGGAAACTCTAATGGAGTCAGAACTTTAGTTATCTTGGTATGATGATTTACCATAGATAGATGGCACTCTCTATCGACAGCTAATCGGGAGTCTCATATATCTGACAAACACTAGACTAGATATTGTGTTTGTTGTCAACTATATTTTGAGGTTCATGCAGGAGCCTAAGACCACTCATTGGAAGGCAGCAAAACATGTTCTTAACTATGTCCGTGGTACTATGGAATATGACCTAGAGTACAAGAAGAATGATCAATTCTTCTTGCAAGGATACACGGACTTTGACTATGCCGGATCATATGATGATCGTAAGTCAACTTCAGGATATATCTTTCATCTTGGATCCAGTCCTATCTCTTGGCACAACAAGAAGCAACAAGTGGTTGCTATCTCATCTATAGAGGCAGAGTATCATACCGTACAAGAAGCAGTGTGTAAAGTGATATGGTTACATTGCATATTGAAAATTATGGCTCGTCCATCCAAATCTCCAATTCATTTATTCTATGATAACCAAGGTGTTCTCAACCTAGTCAAGAATCTAGTGCATCATGAACAAACCAAGCACATTGATACACTATATCACTTCATTCGAGATGAGGTTCTCAGGCACCAAATTCAGCTTCAATACATTCCCACTAGTGATCAATTTGCGAATATCTTCACCAAAGCTCTTGCATGCATCAAGTTTGAGTTCTTTCGCAACTCACTTTGTATTGCAAAATAATGTAATAAAGGGGGGTTGTTAGCCTATATTTTAATTAGTCTATAGTTTTTTATTCCATTATTTTCTGTCGTCATGATATTTTATCATTTGTCGGCCAAGCATTGTCGGCCAACAACTTTTAGCAAATATTACAAGAGCATATTATTGTTAGCGCTCTTCGTGGGGATATTTGGTCTCAAGCTTATGTATTTAAACTTTGGCATTTCAATAATAATGTTAATGTTGACCTTTGTCGCTTATAAAGTGCAAGTTGGATATAATTTAATTAATGTGACAACAAATATAAAATTTTATTTTAATGAGAGTGACACCTAATAAAAGCCACACATAACTATTTAAAAAAAAATCATAAATAAGAAATAATTTAACAAATATTATTTAACTTTAACTTTTGTATCCAAGGAATATTTATGTTATAAGGTAGTTTATAACAATTTATTTTTCTATATTACAATAAATATTCATGGTGGTTTATGATAATACCATGATAATACAATTATGGAATAACATTACAATTTATAATATTTGTATGATGACCAGGATCAGGTGTGTGCATGGTGCTCGTCAATCTCTATCCCTCACACACATTTTATGGTTGGGTTCTAAAAATGGTGGTTTATGATAATACCATGATAATACAATTATGGAATAACATTATAATTTATAATATTTTATTAGTAATAGTAGAATGAAATTTGTGTATGATGACTAGGATCAGGTGTGTGCATGGTGCCCGTCAATCTCGATCCCTCACACGCATTTTATGGTTGGGTTCTAAAAATGCTTTGGATTCTAGATTAGCTCAATATGCCCCATACAAGGTAGAAATAAGATAAAATATAAAAGCGTGATTAAAAAAATTGTTTAATCTTAATTATATAGTTTCTTAGTCTTTTTATCAAAATATAAATATAAATATATATACTTATCAAATAGCCTGATGATGAAGACAATTTTTTATCCATATTACGTGAAATCAAATGGTTAATATATATGGGCTTTCAAAAATATTGTTGGATAATATATATGCAAGTCATATACTTACAATTTGTGTAAATACCTTGACAACAAAGCCCACCCATTCTAATCCCTTATAACACCTCTATATATATATATATATATATATATATATATATATCTATATATATATATATATATATATATATATATATATATATATATATATATATATATATAATTTCTTACCAAATAACATGAAATCAAATGGTTTAAAATGTGGGCTTTCAAAGTGAAGACCCACATTCAAATCTTATTGAATAATATATACAAATCGTAAATACAACTATACAATTTGTGTAAATACCTTGATAACAAAATCCATTCTAATGAGAGAGATTTTACTTTAAATTATATATATATATATATATATATATATATATATATATATATATATATATATATATATATATATATATATATATATTTTTTAAAATATTTTTATTTAATAAATGTTTTTAGAATTAATAATGAATCTCCAATAAAATTAGAATAGAAGGTTTTTAATATCCACAAAGCCAAATGCATCCTACAAGAGATACATATCCTCTCCTCCCGTTCCTCAATCGATCTCTTCCATTTGCTTGTTTTATATCTAAGTTGGTGTGAATTGGTCTTCACTTGGGCCATGAGCATCTTTTCTCTCTAGTTGATATTTGCCCATGTATAGGCTTTTAGGTGGTGAATGTATGTACAATTAAACTCAACAAGATAATGGTCTATTTTTTCCAGCTTCTTTTCCCATATAGTTGCTTTGATTTTCTCCTTAACAAATGTGTTTATATGTTGGTTATTATTTAGGAATTCATCCAAGTTGATAGTCCACTTGTTCATCCACTTGTTGTTTAGTTTCATCCATGTTTACCTTCTTTTGATCATATCTTCTTCTATTATAGTTTTAGGCCATGTGTTCATTTGTTTCCAAATATCTACTAGTATAGGGAAGGTACCTATTTTTGCTAGAATAATCTCATATAGAACTGACTCTTTTATTTTGAATTTTATTGTAACGAGATATTTCTAACTCTTTTGCATTTTCCTTCCTTTTAAATCTTATGTATTGCTTGCCCACAATTCACACATATACAACATCACAAATACCACTAGTAGCCGAAATAAAACTTGTTTAGTTTTTCATTCTCATAATTCAACCTCTTTGCTTATATTTTGTAGTGCAAAAAGTGGTCTCCATCCCCCTAATGTTTTAAGTATTCTACATGTTTCTGAATTGAGTTTAATATTAAAGTCTATCCCAAAATATTTGTGTTATATTATTCTTTCTTCTAGAAAACCCCCTTCAAAATTAAAATATAATTAATTTTTTTCCTTTTAATTGGAGAAAATCATGATTTTGATTTTAGTGGTATTTACTTTCATGCCTATCTCCTTGCATAAGTGCTCTAAGGCCTTTAATGCTCTTTCAAATAATGCATTAATCTTGTTATTAAAATGAGATTATTTTCATACAAAAGAAGGTTTACCATATATCTTCCCAGATGAAAACTATCTTCTCCACTCATAATTAGTCATTCTTCTAATTTATCAATATATAAACCAAATATGATAGGGAATAATGGACATCCTTGTATACACCTTACTCCATTTCCGTTCTAAAAGGCTTGCTTGTATTCTTATTTTAGCTTAGGCCTCCTCATAGTGTCTTTGACCTACTATCCTATGTTTTTCTAATGTCTTAGTCTTCCATTTTACTCTATAGTTTACTTTTAAATATTATGCCAATAACTTTCTTAAAGTCCAGGTAACAACAATAGACTTCTTTTCCATTTCATATATTTCAATAATTTATCCCAAAAATATATAATTTATTACCAAATAATTTTATCCAAAATTGCTTATCCTTTACTAAATAAATAAACCTTAAAAATATATATTTTAATATATATTAAATATTATTATTCAAAATAAAATCCAAATCATATCTTAGAAATATTACTTACAATTATACCACCAATAATATTTCCTTTCTTTTAAAAAAGTAAAATAAAATTTATAAATAATAGAATTTAGTTGGTTAAATATAGCTTAACTTAACCAGCTCCTGAACCGGCCCCGTGACTTTTTGGAGCCGGTAATGTGATGAAGGTTTAGTAATCATAAGCTTACTTCAATTATCTAACCCATTTTTTTAAACCTTTGATGCTTTATTATTATTATTACATAGTTACCTTCCACCTTTTTGGACACAGTGGGACATGCGTTTAATTGTTTTTTTTTCATGCAAGTTGTAAACAACTAATTCACCCGTGAAAGTTAGTTGAGTATGAATTTAAATAATTAAAGGTATTTTTGATGACATTTATATATAATTTTAGTAAGTGTGGTTTACTAGCAAGAACTTTAAAAAGTATTATTCAAAAAAATTAAAAATAATATATAAATATTTATATATAAATTATTATTTTTTAAACATTTATTTAAAATTTTAAATTTTAAAAAATATTATTTAATAAAAAAAATTAAAGATCATAAAAGTAGACTAAAATTTAAGTAATTTAAAATAAAAGCCATTTCCAATTGTAAGCAATGTTGGAGTACATATAAAATATATATATATTGGAACTTTCACCTTTGAGTGTAGTGGCCGTCCTATCATCAATTTTAGAGGACCAAACATTCCACGCTTCGTCCGTGACTTCTGGTTTTCCAAATTGCCACCATCCATTCCTATTGGCTTACCAAACTTTTCAGACACGGAATTGTCTTTTCAAACAAGATAATGATGAGACCATATCACTTAATAATCATGACCATAAGCTATTCCCTTTAAGTTATTGGATTATGACCATATAACTTAATAATCATGACCATAATGATGAGCTATTAGATTAAGTATTCTTTTTAAGTTAATTTCTTTTTAAGTATAAAGGTTGACAAAGCTGTTATAAGTGTTTAGAAATGGTAATTTAAATCTTCACATATTTAAAAAAAAAAAAGCATAGAAAAATGTTTTTGTAGAGATATTTCAATGATATGTTGTTGGTGTTTTATTTTGGTTAGCTTAATTTGAATCACATGAAGGGAGGCCCTCTATTGTTATACCCTTAGGGAGTGTGGCCCCCAATTGTGCCACCCTTTGTGCTTTGCCTTACTTCAACTAAAAAATTTCATAAAAATAGACCAAACTTTATTGATATCAATTAGAGGTAAAATTAAACTATAAGATGGTTAATTAAAAGGACTATTTAACTCTATTTTACACATGTGGAACGTGTCGTTATCTCGTTGTCCCATTCTCTTTAGAGTGAAAACTTATAATATCAAAAGGACACTTAGTTGTCCTTAGAGAGTAAGTAACTTATCTATGTATAAAAGAACCATCCTACAATAGATTGCATCTAAGAGTGATAATCTAATAGAGAAAAGAAGCAAAGCAAATGATAACTAAATAAAGAACATCATGCTAGCAAAGCACTGCTAGTCAAGATATAATATTTAATACTAACAACACCATCACCTACATCAAACAAGGAGGAGTAAACTATGGAAGAAAAGCTTAGTGTTATAATTACCACATTTTAGCTTTCCAACATTTTATTGTTTTCAAACCACTATCAACAACATACAACCAAGATATCTTAATAGTTATAACACAAGCGAAATCAATAAGAAGATAAGTGATTGACACATCCATCTATATTATTTTGAGATTGTAAGCTAAATAAACAATGCTAGTTGCATGTATTGATGACCTTCTCTCTTAAATCCTTTTTAAGAGAACATTTTTATATTTAGAGAGATATGAAAGTATATTTTATAATGCTTATTAAGGGGAAAATACAACCATAATTATGTAGGAAGAGAGATAGAGGTAGATTGAAAGCATAAAGTCATAGTGTCCAATAAGAATTATAGTAATATACAACATTTAAAATTAATGAATAAAAGTAATTGTGCTCTTTTGAGTTGTGTTAAATTGTTGTGTGTATATTGCCCATTTTTTATTAATAAAATAAATGAATGTATGTTTAATAATCTATTATAATCTAAATGAAGTCATGACCCCATAATTTATCATAATCTATATCAAAAGTAGCCAAGTTAGAATTTTCAAAACTCTATTAACCTGAAGTGAAATTTACCTTTGGGGATGAGATTATTGAAGCTTTTTCCATTGGTTATAATAATACATATCCCTAAACTACCAATGTATTTCATTTTGTTGTCAAGGCTTTGACTACACTTTACATTGTGAATAACATTGTTGGTAGATTACTAATAGATAAAATATTCATTTTGAGGATAATTAAAGAAATTTATAGGTATATAGTTTGAAGTTATTAAGTTAAGAGTGAAGTTCTTGATACTAAGTGCATATATGAACCTCACGGACTATATAAAATATTTTAATGTGAGTTCCTTGAGAAGTTGACAAGGTTGATTAATATGTACAAAAAGTAAAGAGGATTGTATTGGCAAATAAATTATTTTGACCGTGTAAATATTGGAATGACTTTAGTACTTTGAAGTGATTATGGACTTATGTAATCAATGTGTTTGTTAAGGTGTAATCCATAACTATACTCTTGAATTTATACTAAGAATTTTTTGTCATATAGACATGATGATTACTATGTTTCTTGTTAGGCCATAATGAGAGTTTATTATTTGGTTAATATTCTTGATAAAAAAGCTACTAATTTATAAGTGCATGAAGTAAGATGGCATAATGAAATAAGTCCTCAAGTATGTAAGAGAAATTCAATGATTAACTAAAGGGTTCAACATGGAGAGAGATTCTTAGGATAAAGAAAATAATTAGGATATATGTTGAACATGAAAAGAGTATCATGCGATATATGAATAGATTAGGAAGAAGATTGATGCATGGCAAGGATATATAATATGCATGTCAATGATTGGATCAAGAAGTAGAGTTGAGGAAAGCTAGTTATTTATTATTAAGTGTGTGATCTAATAGAATCACAATGAGATATGATGAGTAAGGAGTTTTCATAGGTAGGATTAAAGTTGGATCAAGAGACTCTAGATCTAGGTGAATGGATGGTTACAATGATATATTTAAATAAATTTAAAGAGAGTTTTTAGATGGTGAACCTATCAAATAATTCAATGGTAAATATCACACACATTCAAATAATCAAATAGATGTACAAATCAAGTCAAATAATGTCAACAAACTACTAATGATACTTTAAACAAGTTTATACTTAGAAAATATGAGTCAAGATATAAGAAGATGGGGAATACATTCTCTATTATCCTTGAGGAATATACTATATATAGAGAGAGGAAATTCACAACATCCACCTATGATGGATAATACATATAGAATATCATACATAACATTATGGATTTTATTGATGTATTGAATAAATGTCTATCTATAAATAAAAATGAACACTAGTTTGTTATCACAATAGAAAGGTATGTCATTACATATTTAATTTGAATCATACATAGACCTACAATGAGTTAAAGAGTGATTCTTTGAATATTTTTTAGTCCCTAAAAGTGGAGCACTAATATATTACTAAGGCAAAGGAGATCAAACGATGATTAGAAAAAGTTGAAGAATTTTTTAACTAGCAGACTTCACATTGCATACAGAAAGCAAAACAAAAAAGGTAGTGAATTTTGCAAAGCATATTCAGCATGTGCAACAACAAGATTATGACCTCTTGGACCAATTGACCATAAAGTACAAGTAACACATCCATTGCACCCCACACTCTTTCCAAGTGGGAGATAAGGTTTGATTACGATTATAGAAATAACACTTTGTAGGTCTACACAAGAAAATCAAACCTTTGCGCTATGGGCCTTATACCATCACCAAGCAAGTGGGAGAGAATGCCTTTGAGCTATACCTACCACCTTACCTTGGTTTGTATCCCATTTTCAATGTTGATCTTCTTAAGTTGTATTACTCACCTTTTAGACACTTTAGCAACAACAAAGAAGTTGGTGATTGAGGATCTCAATCTTAGAAATATTACACCAAATGAGGAGGAACAAATAGTTAATACATGGACTAAAACCACCAAGAAATAGTCCACACAATTATATAGGTTAATCTGAGCAGGTCAATCAAGTCACCAAGCCAAGTGGCTCATTAAGACTTAGATCAAAAGGGAGCTTCCACTCTTGATGTCCAAGCTTGATGCAATGGGGACCATTGTGCCCTAATAAGGGTCGACTAATACAAATGGGCTTAGACTCGTATTTTAACTCGAGTCCAAATGAACAGATTCAGACTTGGGTTCAAACGAATGGGCTTAGACTCAAATTTAGATGAATAGGATTAGATTCGAATGAATCCCTCAAGCATGGATAAATAGGCTCAAACTCAAAAAAATAGGCTTAGACTCAAATGAACACCTTAAACGTGAACATATATCTCAAGCTTGGAAGAGCTTGGAAAGACTCGAACAGACGGATGGAGAGGCTAATGAAACCTGGGTTGTGGAATGCTTGCCAATAACAATGGACATCCCACATACTACATCTTACATGGTAGTAGTTGAACCACCATAATCGCCATGACACTTCCTCTCCCACCAAATGTATATAAATATATGGTCTTATCTCAAGAGGAAGAAGCAATAGTAGTGAGAAAAACAATATTTTCATGCACATTGTTTTGGTAGACATCTCTTCTTAGAGATTGTCTTCTATGTAATTCTATTCAAAATTAATGAAATTATTTATTCAGTCGATAATATTCTTTCCTATTTTTAGAACTTTAAATAATACATTGAATCTAGACATCTAGATCATACACAAATATCTCTCCCTCGATTCAACCATCTAATGTTATATCATTATGGGTGTGACTTCATAGGCATATTTAGATTATTCACGGTATCAATATAAATCAAATTCTTTTGACTTCCACTATCAACAATGAAATGTAAGGGTTTACCATTTATCCAAAACCATGGGTGAAATAATTGCTCATCCTCAGGTGGCTCCTCTACTTTAATTTGTGTCTTCGAAGTAGCAGTAGTCACATGTGGTTCATCCTCCACGATTAGTTTACCTTTATCCTCGAGTGGAGGATTTGTTGGTGTTATGGATGTAGAGGGTTATGTCTCAACAACTAGAGACTGAATTTCTTGACATTCTTCTTTGGAATGTTAGTTTCTCTTGTGGTAGTCACACCATTTCCTAGTCTGGTTATTTTGGGGCTTCTTATCTTGTGACTCTTTATTCTACTTCCTGTTTTGATTTTGTTGTTGACCTTCTTTGTTTGGTTGATTTTGGATGTCACCTTTGCTTGTCTTAGGCTAGCCCTTGGTATTTTGGTTCTTGTCAATTGAACCATCGCCTTTATTATTTTTATGTTTATGCTTTTGCTCAATCTTAATGGCAAATTTGCATGCTTCACCCAATATATTAAATTCAAAGAAGTCCATGTCCTCCCTTATGTACAAATATAGCCTTCTACGGTACTTGATAATCCAATGTATCTCAATATCTTGGATGCCAAGGTTTACAAACAGTCAATGAAAAGCATTAGTGTAGTCTTGAATAGACTATTGTCATGGCATGTACAAGTCTTCATAAGCACCCATAGGGCAATATTTATTCTTGACTGCTTCCATGAACTCATCCCATGTAGGGTCTTTTGAATCTTAGTAATTCTTGTTATATGCCTCCCACAAATTTTGGATTGGTATTGAAGCTTTTAACAAGGCAAAACCGATCTTCCCTTTATCAAAGAAATAATTGATAGAGAAATATGCAAATAGTTAACCCAACCAATTTTCCATTGCTTCCACACTGATTTTTCTTCAAATATAGGGATATCAAAGTTCACCTAAACTTTAAATAGTATCGGGTAATTGAATGGTTGTCATAGCATGGGAAGATGGTAGCCACCCAAGGATTTGGAAAAACTGATCCAACATCTGATTCTTTTGTCTTTCAAGGGCTTCATCCCACCAATTGTTTAAAGCATATGTTTTATTGATATTGTCTGCCATTTGATATCATTTGATACGGTTAGGTAGATAATTATTGGGTTCATGCATCTAACACCCAGGATTATAATAGATTGATCTCTTGTTTAGAATCATACAATCACAAAATTGATTTCTCCAGTACCCCTTGATCCAAATATTTCGAGACAATGCATTCTTAAAAGTTAAAACTAGAAACAAGGAAGAATATTGCAGGCTAAATAGCTAATTTCATTAATTTTGAATAGAATTATACAAAATATAATCTATGAAAATATATGACTACCAAAATAATATATGTGAAAATATTATTTTTTCCATTGTAAAAACTTCTTCCTCTTGGGATAAAACCATATATTTATACACAGATTTTGTGGGAGAGGAAGCGACATGGTAGTTCAACGACAAACACATGGGATGTAGGATATGGGATGTCCACTACTGTTGGTAAGCATTTTGTAGCCCTAGTTTCATTATTCTATCAATCTGTCCATCTAAGCCCTTATGATCCTAAGGCATCTGTCCTAGTTCGAGCCCATCCATTTGAGTCTAAGGCATTTATCTAAGTCCAAGCTTGTTTGTTCGAGTTCAAGGCGTATATATGTTCAAATAATTTTGCTTTATCTATGTCAAAGTTATAGGAGAATTAAAAGGAGAATTGTTTATTCCTTCTACCTTCTCTAATACCACATGTTATATCTTAATGCTTAAAATGATTGTATTATGGTAGTGAAGGTTATTTAAGTACTTAGGATGCCCAATTTAGGCATAAAAAACTCTCAAACAAACTTGTGACTATATTTTCCTATATCACATGAATGTACCTTGTGAGGGATGGTTATACCACTTAATTTCACATGGTCTATGATGAAATAACTCCTAACATATATAAGCAAAATAGCAAAATTATTTCATTTCTCAAAAACATAATACAATGCAAGCAATCTTTGAGAAGATATGTGAGGCTATAACATTGCATACACTTCTCATAGTTTGTATATTCATGGGTGCATATCTCTTTATACAAGAATTAGTGTATTGCAAATCCACCATATTGAATATAGAAGATCACCCATATAGAAATATGGTGGTTCACCTTTTGTGAGTTAGAAGGTCACCCATATGAAAATGTGGTGAATCACCTTTCATGAGTTACAAAGTGTATATTAAAAAAATTTATATACATATTACTTGTTTTCCTTTTCTATTTTATCTTCTACTGATGTGTCAACATAGTTAGAGATGAATTTTGGCTATGAAAATATAAAAATAGAAAATTACTATCTTTAGTGATTATTTTATGTTACAATTTTGAGGGACTCTAGAGCATGTTTTCGATGTAGTTGGTATTTCAAAAAGCATGGATTTCTTGTTGAAAGTTATAAATATTCTCCTATGCTTCCCAATACATTTTAAATAGATCAAAACAAAGTCATGAGCACAAGTTATGTGTCTAACAATGTGATTAGGATACAAACTAGATTTTTGGATATTTTTTAGCATAAAGATATGCCACAAAATGGTCACATGCCTAGATTAGAGAGAATTGATAATTAGGTTAGAACCCTAATTCTTCTTTTTCCATTCCTCCAAATTCCTCAAGAGCCTAGTAGGATCCATTAAACTCTTAATAAGAGCCCTAGATCCTAAAAGAGTTTTTATTTTCTAAATTGGGTCATTCATCAATTTAATATTAGATGAATTTTTTTTTTGTTAGTACATAAGTCATCTTGATGATATCCCTCTTTGCAACCTTATGCCATTCTAGTTTTTGGTAATTGGGAGAGAAGGGGTTTCCTTGATAGCTCTATTAGTATCATCATTCTATGCTATCATAATGGTCTTTTATGCCTTCACTAGTTATTCCCACTGCTATGTTAATGCAAGGTCTAATTTGGGTAAGTTAAGGCAAGGAGTGTCCAATCTTTGGATATGTAATATACTCATCCTATTTGATAATAACACATAACACTCAATATAATATTTTAGGGCTCTAACCTTGGAGATTTATTGTACTTATAGCCATGTTAGTTGTCTCCATGGTATGCAAGAGTTCCTTCCTAGGGACCTCATCACCTAATGTACTATAGATATAGATAATCAATTGTTATCTAGGGCTGCATTTTAGGTGATTTGTATGAACTGTTGATATACCCAAAGGTACATGGAAGCCCAATTTTGTAGGTTAAGTTTGTCTAAGTCTAAGGTGTTGTTGCATATTCTCTACATCTCAACTCTGCTCTAAAATTTGGTAAACTTCTTGCCAAATCCTTCTCCTTTTGGGTTTGTTATCGGATGGCGATAATTATCCCAAATTCTTCACTATCAGGAGCTTATCCTGAAATATTTTTCAATGGCCTTCAAATTCTGCAGCTTCTCTTCTAGTCTTATCAAAAATTCAATGAGACCTTCTTTGATCTCTTCTATCTTTAGCTATGGAAATTTTGCAATGAGATATCCTTCTTGGATCTCCTAAATCTGCTGCTACTAAAATCTGCAATAGGACCTTTGCTAGTCCTTCTCTATATTCAATCTTCCACTTGTTGCTTCAAATGTTGGATTGATTCTAAAGAAGATATTATTTCTAGCTCTTGTAGGAAGTTTCCAAAATTTATTTGAATCTCATTTTTTCTGCAACAAAGTATTAGAAAATGATACTAGAAATTTCTTCGAATAAAAAAAAATAAACTTCACTAGTTGATTACAACTCTATGGAAAGACTCTAGCCAAATGCAATTTTATAAATTTTGAAAATGAGATTTGCTATCTCCTCTCAATCTCTCTTGTGGCTCTCTCTATTTCCTCTCAATATACCTAGTGCTCTGATACCACTATTAGCTTTTGAAGGTATAAACTTAAAAAATATGCAACCATAAATAATGAAATAAACATGCAAAGTTATAACTAGTATAACAACTAACTAATAATCATTTAAATATGATAAGAAACTTATGAAAATACTCATGAAACTACCATTAATGAAAGCTCACAAAAATTTGAACTTGATACAAGATGTTGAGATCTCAATGCTCCATACTTCATTCTCTATATCTCTACTACTATACTTACTCCCTTTGCACTACTAAAGGCCTACATATAATAAAATCACTCTTGGACTTCCATTTTCCTATGACTCACTATATTCCTATTCTAGACTCATGTACATATGGACTACATGCACATTTACATCATTGCACATTCTAACACTTGTGCATTTATTACATTGCATGAAGTAACTACTCAAACCTTAATCTAAGACAAACTCCTACTCTAGTTATGTACCCAAGGTTGTACACTGGCAAGCATCAAATAATGTAATATATTCCAACATGATCATCTACAAAAATCGAGTTAACAAAATAAAAATGTTTAAAACTTATGTTTATCAAAATTAATATTAATGGTGCTTCCACAAAAATCTAGGAAAAGTTGGTGGAGGTGATATTTTTTAAAATAATGAATGCAAAATTATCATCACTAAAAATCATATGGAACTTCATCTAACGACTATGCATATGTTAGAGTACTTCTTACAAATATAAAAATTACAATTGAAAAATGATGAAAATATACGCCAATTGAGAGTATTCACAAATTATTAGTAATACCATTAAAAAAAATGGATGTTAGAATTGGATAGAAAATAACATTATTGTTGATGTTCATAAACTATTATTAGAGATAGTATTTTAGAAATGTGAGAATATCTATAGAAGGAAACCAGGTAGTAGATAATTTAGCCAAACATGGTGTTGATCTTTGCCTTGGAGAAATTCAAATTTTAGAAGACAATTAGTTGATTTAGATTTTATCTCTTAATGAAAATGATGGTAAGGAGTTGATCACAAAAATATAGTAATTTAAAGAAGATGAGTATAATCCACATGCGTTTGGTCTACCAAAAAGGACACCACTTGCATTATTAGTTGTGAGACCCTGGTTTAACCCCCACGATGAATGTGTATACAAAGTATTGACCATAAAAAAATATGTCTGTATTTAATAGAAAATAAAATGAATAATTATAGTATATATGCAAGCTCGATATAATTTAGTTAACCTAACAAGTGTAATATTTTGTTATTTTGATCAAAGTGACATCCAATAGAAGCCACGCATAACTTATTTTAAAAATCCATAAATAAGATATAATTTACAAAATATGTAATAAGGTAGTTTAGAATATTTTATTTTTCAATATTGCAATAAATATTTGTGGTGGTTTAAGATAATACCATGATAATATATTTATGGTATAACATTATAATTTATAATATTTTATTAGTAATAGTAGAATGAAACTTGCATCTCATGACCAGGATTAGGTGTGTACATGGGGTCACTCAATCTTGATCCCTTATGCACACTTCATAATTGGGTCTTAAAAATGCTTTGGATGCCCAGGCTAGCTCAACATGCTCTCATACAAGGTAAAATTAGGATAGAATATGAAAACATGATTAAAAAAATTGTTTAATCTTAATTATATAGTTTCTTAGCGTAGTTATCAATCTTCCATTGAAATATATATATCTTCTTATCATATAGCATGGAATCAAATGGTTAAAATTGTGGAATTTTAGAAAACCCACTTTTAAATCTTGTTGGATAATATATATGCAAGTTCTAGATATTACTATACAATTTATGTAAATGCCTTGATAAAAAATTCCATTCTAATCCCTTATAAAACCTATCTATATATATAGTTTATCAAATAATATGAAATCAAACGGTTAAAAATGTGGGCTTTCAAAGTGAAAACCACATTCAAATTTTATTGGATAATATATATGCAAGTCCTAAATACAACTATACAATTTGTGTAAATACCTTGATAACAAAGGCCATTCTAATCCCTTATATAATGAGAGAGGGAGAGAAAGAGATTTAATTTTAATTTAAATTCTATATATACATATATATTTGTCAAAATATTTTTACTTAATAAATGCTTCTAGAATTAATAATGAATCTCCAATGAATTTAGAGTAGAAGGCTTTTAATTTCCACAAAGCCAAATGCATCCTATCCAACAAAAAAAAATTAAACCGTGATTGCCAATCCCAAAATGTAAACAATTTTTTTCTTTATGCAACATTGATCTTTGCTATTGATTTTGATGATGAATTCTTCTTCTTTCTCTACTTTCTTCTCTTTATACAATTATTGCAATGATTCCATTGCTAAAGTATCAACATAACTAGATCGAATATCACTATATGCCTTGCATTCCAAGATAAAATGCTTCTCTTTCTTAATGATCCTTTATGTACACAAGATACATACCCTCTTCCATTTCTCTCTCGGTTTCTTCCATTTACTTGTTTTACACCTAAGTTGGTGTGAATTGGTCCTCATTTGGGCCATGAGCATATTTTCTCTCTAGTTGATATTTACCCATATAGGTTTTTTGGTGGTCAATGTATGTACAATTAAATTCAATAATATAATGGTTTATTTTTTCTCAACTTCTTTTTCCATATAATTGCTCTGAATTTTCCCTTAACAAATGTGTTTATGTGTCTCATATTATTTAGGCATTCATCCAAGTTGATATTCCATTTGTTCATCAAATTGTTGTTTTGTTTCATCCATATTTACCTTCTTTTGATCATATCTTCTTCTATTATAGCTTTAGGCCATGTGTTCATTTTTTTCCAAATATCCTAGAAAATGAACCACAATAGCTACAATTATAGGTAAGATACCTAGTTTTGCTAGAAGAATCTCATATGTAATGAGAAATTTCTAAATATTTTGTATTTGCCTCTCTTTTACATATTATGTATTGTTTGTCCACACTTTACACCTATACAACATCATGAGTACCACTAATGGCCCAAATAAAACTTATTTAGTCTTTCATTTTCATAATTCAATCTATTTGCTTATATTTTGTAGTGCACAAAGTGTTCTCCATCCTTATAATGTTCTATGTTTTCGAATTGAGTTTAATATTTAAGTTTATCCCAAAATATTTGTGTTATATTATTTCTTCTAGAAGACCCCTTTTTTTTAAATAAAGGGGTAAACATTTATTGATAAAATTTTGGATTACAGAGTATAGTTGAGCTCACAACCAGGACTCAAATAAGCAACAAAATAGGATAAAACCACTAGACAAGGTCGAAACCCGAAGAAGACACCAAGAAAAAACCACATTAAATTTGAAAATCCTTGTGGATCAACTCCAAGAGGCGTTGAGAGTCCCTAGATGGGAGACTCTCCTAGTTATCGATAAGTTAAAGATCCAACAACTCAGAAGCCCTTTTAGCCAGGTAATCAACAACCCCATTCCATTCCCTTGAAATGTGCACAAAGGATATAAATTTAAACTCTTCACTCATTCTGAGAATCTGAATGACCACATAGGCCAACTGCCAATTAACATCCTCCACCCTTTTGTTGTTTATAATATTAACCAAAATTTGAGAGTCAAACTCGTAGATAATCTTGCACCATCCAAGAGAAAACCCCCTCTACAAGGCCTCGATAATTGCAAGAGCTTCCATAAAGTTTTTGGAGTGAACACCTTTATAAATGGAAAAGAAAAAACTAACCACGCCAGAAGAATCTCTCCCAACACCACCAATTCCAGCATGTCTAGGATTGCCCCTAGACGACCCATCAATATTAATTTTTAAAACTCCTCTAGGGGGCGACCTCCACCTACCATCTCTCCTAACATTCTTGTTGAGCTGAGGAACCCTGCTAGGGCTAGAAGAGTTCACACCAACCCCAAAGAGACCAAGGGCCTACCGTACCTTCTCCTCCTTAGAGTCCAAAAGAGGGTTCATATCACATTTTCTATGGATAGTTTCCTGAACCATACACAGGATCCTTTGCCTGATCTATTGAACAACCAAATGATTGCCCTAAAATATGCGACAGTTCTGTTCAAGCCAAATATGCCAGATGATGTAAAAAGGGACCAAATTCCAAGTCACCTGGAGGAAGGGGGCCTTGGTCAAAGTTCTACCCAGACTACTCCAAAACTCCACTAGTAAGAGCACATGAAAACAAGGATGGTTCTAGGAACTCCACCAACGGTGCCAAATATCTCTAGAAAGGGAGCATTGGAAAAATAAATGAGAAGAGTTATCCTCATTCTTACCGCAAAGGACACAAAAAGAGGGACCCTTAAATCCCCTCTTCCTCATGTTATCCCAAGTGAGGCATTTATTATGAGCTACCAACTAGAGAAAGAAGTTACATTTCGACCAAACATATATGTTCCATACCTTTTTCCACCATGTGAAAGGGAGACTCCCAAAATTTTGCTTATCAAGAACCTGATAACCATAGGCTACAGAGTAGGTTCCCTTAGGATTAGGGTTCCAAGCCAGAATACCTTTACCCCTCAATGAAGAATAGGATCTCCTTGCAAAAATAAGAGCAAGCACATATCTATCCTCAACCAATCCCCCTAGAGCCATTCCTACAGATCTTTCCACATGTACATCTTCAAATTTCAAAAATATTAAATTTTTTTAAAGTCCTCCATACGAGACTAGCCCGCTTCCAAGAAACAAACACTTAGGGAACGTAACCTGGGATATTGAGTCAATATAGGAGGGTGTCCATCCCAAGAATCCTCTTAGAAAAGAGCATATGATCCCTGATTGTAAATCCATAACAAACCATGCTTAATTAAATTATCTCCTCTTTTTAGAGTGTCCCATATAACTGAATCTTTCCCAACCAAGCTGACTCTAGGGATCTCAACCTCAAAAATACCTCTCAAGTATTTACAAGATAATATTTTAGCCCAAATATGATCTTGAGAGGTACACCATCTCCAATAAAGTTTCACAACAAAATCCTGCCCAGAAAGAGCCACCTATCGCAACCCAAGGCCTCCCTATTGAACCGACCTACAAATAGAATCCCACCTAACCAAACTCCATTTAGATTGATCAAATTTTCTAGACCACAAAAACTATCTTGACAAAGCATCCATGTCCTTGATGAAACAAGAGGGAGTTTTTTGCACAAAACACCTGTAAATGGGTAAATATTGAACAATATATTTTAAAAGCAACACTCTACCTGTAGAGGATAACCATCTGACGGTCCAGTGATTCACCTTCCTTCTAAACTAATAAAGTATAGACTACCAAGAAGATCTAGGAAGAGGATTAGATGAAATCAAAATACCAATATAAATGAAGAGGGGAGTACCAACCTGGAATATTATAATGCGAGCAATCCTGGCTTGAATAAGAGGAGGGGCATTGAATAAGAAAAAAGAAGACTTGTCCTCATTAATCAACTGTCCAGAAGCACCAAGATATATGTCAAGAGATCGTCTAATGTTTTCAACTTTCCTGATAGTGGTAACTCCCAAAAAAGAAGTATCATCAACAAATTGAAGGTGGGAAAGAGGTGGTAAACTACTATCCCACTTCCACCCCTAAATGATACCTTGCCTAACCTGAGACTTGAGCAAACTTCCCAACCTTTTCACCATAATGATAAACAAATAAGGAGATAAAGGATCTCCTTGCCTCAAAATCCTTGAGGCCTCAAACAACTCTTATGGATCATTATTAATAAGAATGGAAAACAATGAAGAAGAAATACATATCATCACCCATCTAATCCATTCCTCCTCAAAGCCAAAAGTAATAAGAACTTTCTAAAGAAAGGACCATCTGACCCGATCATAGGCTTTGGCCATGTCCAACTTAATGAATATAGTTTTCTTCTTAGAAGTTTCCATCGAGTGAATAGCTTCTATAGCAATAACAACCCCATACAAGATTTTTTGACCAACAACAAACCCACCTTGCTCCCCAGAGATAATTTTTCTCAACCATATCTTCAGCCTCTTAGCAATAATTTTTGTGATGATATTATACACAACATTGCAAAAAAATGGGAGTTAGGGGATCTGATCATTGGCCTATCAAACTCTCTACTCTAGAGCTAGGGCTAAAGAATAATCCTTCCTTTAAGTTTTAACTTATGTGGCTTCAATATCCTAAGCTTCCTGATTTCATGTGAGGCTGGTGGACTAATGGCAAACCTCCTCATGGCACCACTATGTATTCCTTTATGAAGTGACTACAATTTGTTAAGCATAAATTGAAGAGATGAAATAGACTAAATTTTGGGAACCTTTCCTTGGCTAAGTTGGTGGTTCTTAGGAGGGTGGAAGAATCTTCAAGGAATATTAGGGATCAGTGAATCATGGAGGAGGTTCTCATTGAGGAATCTGAGGCTACAAAAGACCTTGCTAAATGGGAATTGAGGGAAGAAATGTTTTAGAAATAAAAATCTTGAGTAGATTGGATTTAGGAAGGGGATAGGAACATGACCTTATTTTATAACTCATTTAAGGCTCACGCATAATGGTAACCTAATTACCTTTCTTATGAATTCTCAGGATGCCCCGCTCTCTTCTTTCAGGGATATTTTAGAAGAGACTAGGAGGTATTTTTCCTCTCTCTTCAAGGAGGACTCCCTCTCAGATTATGACGATGAAAATATTATTCTAAACTGTATTCCCTCTATTGTTTCTAGAGAGATGAATGAGCACTTTATGGGTCCAATTTTCCTTGAGTTGTAAAATTTTGTATTCAAGATGAAAAAGGGAAAGCCCCGAGATCGGATGGATTCTCGATTACATTTTGGGAGTTAATCAAATTTTATCTTCTAGAGGTGGTCCATGAGTCCCAAAAGAACAAACAGATGCTAAGGACCCTAAATTCTACCTTTGTGGTGCTTATTTCCAAAAAAGAGGGAGTGAATTCCCTAGATATGTTCATGCCTATCGATCTCTACAATGTTGTGTATAATATCATCACAAAAATTATTGTTAAGAGGCTAAAGATATGGTTGAGAAAACTCATCTCTAAGAAGCAAGGTGGTTTGTTGCTGGCTAGCAAATCCTATATGGGGTTGTTATTGCTATAGAAGCTATTTACTCGATGGAAAATTCTAAGGAGAAAACTATGTTCATGAAGTTGAACATGGCCAAAGCCTATAACTAGGTCAAATGTTCCTTTCTTTAGAAATTTCTTGTTGCTTTTGGCTTTGAGGAGGAATGGATTAGATGGGTGATGAGTTGTGTTTCTTCTTTATCGTTCTCCGTTCTTGTTAATAATGAGTTGTCAGATCTGTTTGAGGCCTCAAGGGATTTGAGGCAAGGAGATCCTTTATCTCCTTATTTGTTTATCATTATGGTGAAAGGGTTGAGAAAATTGCTCAAGTATCAGGTTAGGCAGGATCTCATTTAGGGGTGGAAGTGGGATAGTAGTTTGCCACCTCTTTCCCACCTTCAATTTGTTGATGATATTGCTTTGCTGGGAGTTGCCACTATAATTGAAGCTAGAAACATTAGACAATATCTTGACATATATCTTGGTGCTTCTGGATAGTTGATTAATGAGGACAAGTCTTCCATTTCTTCTTCAATACCCCTCCTCTTATTCAAGCCAGGATTGCTCGCATTCTAAGATTCCTGGTCGGGACTCCCCCCTTCATTTATATTGGTATTCTGATTTCATCTCATCCTCTGCCTAGATATTATTGGTAGTATATGCTTGATAATTTTAGAAGGAAGGTGAATCACTGGACCATCATATGGCTATCCTCTATAGGTAAAGTGTTGCTTTGAAAATATATTGTTCAAGCTTTATTTGTTTATAGGTGTTTTATGCAAACAACTCCCTCTTATTTCATCAAGGACATGGATGCTTTGTCAAGACAGTTTTTATGGTTTGGAAAACTTGATCAATCTAAATAGAGTTTGTTTAGGTAGGATTCTATTTGTAGGCTGGTTCAAAAGGGAGGCCTTGGGTTGCAACAGGCGGCTCTTTCTGGGTAGGATTTGGCTGAAAAAATTTATTGGAGATGGTGTACCTCTCCAGATCATATTTGACCTAAAATATTATCTTGTAAATACTTGAGAGGTAATTCTAAGGCTAATATCCCTAGAGTCAGCTTGGTTGGAAAAGGTTCAGTTATCTGGGACACTCTAAAAAGAGGAGCTAATTTAATTAAGTAGGGTTTGTTCTGGATTTGCAATGGGGTATCATATTCTCTTTTCTAGGAGGATTCTTGGGATGACCACCCTTCTATATTGACTCAATATCCCAGGTTACATTCCCTAAGTTTTTATTTCTTGGAAGCAGGCTGGTCTCGTGTGGAGGACTTTAAAAAAAATCAATATTTTAGAAATTTGGAGATGTACAGGTGGAAAGATCTACAGGAATAACGCCAAGTGGGATTGGTCGAGGATAGATATGTTTTTGCTCTTATTATTATGAGGAGACCCTATTATTCATTGAGGGGTAAATAAATTCTAGTTTGGAACCCTAATCCCAAAGGAACCTACTCTGTAGCCTATGGTTATCAGGTTCCTGATAAGCAAAAGTTTGGGAGTCTCCCTATCACATGGTGGAAAAAGGTGTCAAACAGATATGCTTTGCCAAAATGTAACTTCTTTCTCTTGTTGGTAGCTCGTAATAAATGCCTCACTTGGGATAACATGAGGAAGAGGGGATTTTAGGGTTCCTATTTTTATGTACTTTACGATAATAATGAGGATCACTCTTCTCATTTATTTTTCTAATGCTCCCTTGCTAGAGACATTTGGCACCATTGGTTGAGTGCCTGGAACCATCCTTGTTTTCATGTGCTCTCCCTAGTGGATTTTTGGAGTAGTTTGGGAAGACCTCCGACCGAGACCCCTTTCTTCTAGGTGGATTGGAATTTGGGCCCTTTTTTCATCATCTGGAATATTTGGATCAAACAGAACCGTTGCATCTTTCAGGGCAGTAATTTGGTTGTTCAACAGATCTTGCAAATGATCCTGTGTATGGTTTAGGAAACTATCCATAGAAAATGTGATATGGACCCTCTTTTGGACTCTAGGGAGGATAAGGTATGGTAGATCCTTGGTCTCTTTGGGGTTGGTGTGAACTATTCTAGCACTAGAAGGTTAGGAGAGATGGTAGGTGGTCACCCCCTAGAGGAGTTTTAAAAATTAATATTGATGATCTAGGGGTAATCCTGGACATGCTGGAAATTGCGGTGTTGGGAGAGATTCTACTGGCATGGTCAATTTTTTATTTTCCATTTATAAAGGTTTTCACTCCAAAAATTTTATGGAAGCTCTTACGATTCTCGAGGCCTTGCAAAGGGGGTTTTCTCTTGGCTGGCATAGGATTATCTATGAGTTTGACTCTCAAATTTTGGTTAATATTTTAAACAACAAAAGGGTGGAGGATGTTAATTGGCAGTTGGCCTCTATGGTTGTTCAAATTATCAGAATGAGTGAAGAGTTTGAATTTATATCCTTTGTGCATATTCCAAGGGAATAGAATGGAGTTACTGATTATCTGGCCAAAAGGGCTTCTAAGCTATTGGATCCTCAGATTATCGATAACTAGGAGAGTCTCCCATATAAATACTCTCAACACCTCTGGGAGTTGATCCACAAGGATGTTCAAATTTAATGTGGTTTGTTCTTGTTGTCTTCTTCGGGTTTCGACCTTGTCTGGTGGTTTTAGCTTGTTTTGTTGCTTATTTGAGTCCTGGTTGGGAGCTCAACTATACTCTGTAATCCAGAATTTTTATCAATAAAATTTTACCCCTTTATTTAAAAAATGATGTCTTCTAGAAGAAATAATATAACACAAATATTTTGGGATAGACTTCAATATTAAACTTAATTCGAAAACATAGAACATTAGAAGGATGGAGAACACTTTTTGAACTACAAAATATAAGCAAATAGATTGAATTATGAAAATGAAAGACTAAATAAGTAAATTTTCCATGTAGTTGGTATTCCAACAGGCATGTATTTCCTATTGAAAGTTATAGATATTCTCCTATGCTTTCCAATACATTTTAAATAGATCAAAATAAAGTCATGAGCACAAAGTTATGTGCTTAACAATGCAATTAGGATACAAAATAGATTTTTGGGAACTTTTTAGCATAAAGCCATGACAAAAAAAGGTAACATGCCTAGATCAAAGAGACTTGATAATTAGGTTAGAACCCTAATTATTCTTTGCCCACTCCTCCAAATTCCTCAAAAGTCTAGTAGGATCCACTAAATTCCCAATAAAAGCCCTAGATTCTAAAAGAGTTTTTCTTTTCTAAATTGGTTCATTTATCAATTTACTACTAGATGAAATTTTTGTTGTTAGTACATAAGTCATCTTGATGCTTGACAATTGAGAGAAAAATGGTATTGTGACAAATCTATTAGTATCATCATTTGATCCTATCCTAATTGTCTTTCATACCTTCACTAATTATTTTCACTTTTATGTTAATGCAATGTCTATTTTTGGTAAGTTAAGGCAGGGAGTGTCTGGTCTATGGATATGTAATATACTCATCCTATTTGATAACAACACATAACATTCAATCCAATATTTTAGATCTCTAACCATAGAGATTCATTGTGACTATAGCCAAGTTAGTCATCCCCATGGTATAAAAGAGTTTCTTGCTAGAGACCTCATCACCCAAGGTACTATAGAGATAGATAATCATTTGTTATCTAGGGCTACATTTTAGGTGATACTGTATGAAATTTTGATATACCCAAAGGTACATGGAAGCCCAATATTGTAGGTGAAGTTCACCTAAGACCAAGGTGTTATTGTACCTTCTCTACATCTCACTTTACATATTGTTTCATGGGAAAGTGTGCTTAGCTAATAACTATATATCTTCCACAAATTTAAAAAAAACCTAGAATAGGGTTTCTAGTCTAGACTATTAATACAAAAACATTTTGAATTGTAGACAGTTACAAAAAAAGACTCGATGATAATTATTTTTGTACTCTTGTTTAATAATTTTTCATATTCTTAATTTTTAAAATTAAGTACACTAGCCAATTAGACCTTTTTTCAATGGTTGGGACAAATAGATGATGTATCCCACACCAAGGTTCAAATCTCAATGGCACCAAATAGGCTATATATCTCAATGCAACTAAGTTGATATAAAAAGGAAAGGGCAACCCTTTCAAAATCCTACTTTTTTATAAAAACATTAAGTACACTAAATCCAAGGAGAAGGTGAGGCAAAAAGTATTGTTTGGAATTCTAGAGCAAACCCTATATATTTCCTACATGTTCTTGTTTGCTACCAATACTTACAAACTTCATGCATCATGACCTCCCATTTTCCTAGAAAAATTATAATGTAAAGGCTCATCCCTTTCACCAAAGTTCTCATGGTTGTGTTGCTCCTCTATGACATAAATTTGTTATCCTAGTTTTGGAATACTCACCACTATACTTGTAACCCCCCAAAATGCACAATGCTCCCTTGCTTTTCGAGTAAGACAAACAATGTTTATCCTTTACTCCTGACTATGACAAATGATATTGCTCCTCTCAAAAAGCAAGTTTGAAGACTTATAAATATCTTACCATAAGATTTGTAGATGCCTTGTTTTGTCCTACCCTACCCCTCACCTCATTGGAATCACAATGCTTTCTTCAATAATAATTATGATTTCTTAGAAATCCTTGCATTATGAAAAACACTAACCAAATAGTGGACATGAAAAACACCTACATCATCTTGATATTGATCTAAATACCAAAAATCTAACTCATAAAAAAATATTAAAATTAATTTAAGATGGTATCTTATTCAAATAATATACATTTAGTTTTTAATAGATTACCATGCATTTTGTTTATAGTAAACTCCACTCATCCCCAAGGACTAGGTAGATTGGTAATAATTTGGGAACTTACCAAGAGGAGACCTAGGTTCAAACCTTGGAGGCATGCCCAATAAGGGCAAATGTAGTAGTCTAACTTGATTCCACTGAGTGCATGCCAACTTGACAATGGTAGTACCAACCCTAAGCCACCGGGGGTCTCCCTCACTCCAAGCCATGATTATCGAGGAGAGGCAGAGGTTAAAGAGATAAATTTAATGATTTAACCTGTGTTGAAGGTATAAAACTCAGGGAGAATTTCTGATCCCCATGACCAATTTTTAAATATGAAAGGATGTTACTGATTCCCCTAATATAAAAAAAAGTAACTCCACTCATATACAAATCTTTATTTAAAAAATATCTTAAACCATATTAAAATTATTTAGTAATGTTGGAAGATCCGTACTAATGATGTTAGTGTTAAATTATAAAGTTAGAATTCAACTTTGAAAATATTGTATAGATGTGAGACCCAATTGTCTAATAATAATAATAATAATAATAATAAAACAAACTGGAGAAAGAAAAAGCCATAAATCACATCATATAATATATAAGTTTGTAAAAGATAGCTAAAGAGGCATCGGGTATACTATTCTCTCCATTTTATAATCCTACCAAAGAATCCATTATATATTTTTTTATTTAAAAGGTGCAACACCAGGACTTCTCAAGAGGTCACCCATCCCAGTACTACTCCAACCCAAGCATGCTTAAATACGAAGTTCTGATGGGATTTGATGCACTAATACTAGTATGATTGCACCCTAAAGACTCCATTATCATGTTTATGAATAAATACATGATAAAGGATAAATGGTCATTTGGAATGTGTTATAAGGTTCAATCATGAGTGAACTTTCTAAGTAAGAGTCGACAATCTTGATATGGGAAAATTCTACAGGTTTGGCTTAATATTTTTTTTGAAAAAGAATTTGAATTTTTTTTATATTAAAATAAAGATCATTTACAAATTGGGATGAGATTCCTCCCATCCTTAGCTTACAATAACACCTATTTATAATAGTAAAAGAAGATCTGCATTGAATCCAAATATCCTAAACCATATTTCTACAATGGTTGTCCAAATTAGCTAAACACTGGATTTGCTCACCAACCTACCTAATTCTCTCATCCTCAATAGTCATATCACTGTGCCACTAAACCCCTACCTCCTTATCAATACCCGTATAGATAGGAAGTTTACCACTTTATTTAGATATCTACTCACATAAATTGGAATTACATAATCTAATTTCCTCCACAATTCCTTAATTTGGGTGACAATAATCCTCAACCTCCATGTCTTTAAAGTAAAGTTCCTCATGCAATCTAGAGCTCCCACCAATATTTGAGAATATAATTCTAGGATTATCCTCCTATAACCTTGTCTTACTACCCATATAGAAGCATATTTAATAGCTAAGGCTTTTGCTTCATTGTTCGTGACCTTTCCTAGGCCTTGCAGTATAATACTGTCCCAACATGATTTTTGTAGACCACTCCAATTCCAGCTTTACCTGGATTGCCTTTTGTAGCTCCATCAGTATTAATTTTAATCCAACCTTATGGGTGTGGCTTCTAACTAGATCTATCCTACCTATCTTGCAATTCAAATTCCTTCTCCATCGTCCCTATATCAGCCCGAGTTTCCTCTTTAGCATACACTACCATTGTTTCTATGACTTTGATCCAAATGGCTTGCCAAACATCATCTAAGGATGAAAAGTTTTCTCTAAATTTTTTTTCATTTATCTCTAACCACACTTACCACCAAATGAAGTTTAATACAATATTTTAACTAATACAAAGAGCTTTAGATTTTAATCTACCCATCTTCCATCTTTCCCAAATATTAATCCAATTCAAATCACCATTGGATCAAATTTTATAAGATAAAACCCATTGCTCCAAGATTTGGCACATAAATGCACACTCAAACATCAAGTGGTTAGATGTTTCCTTGCTCTTGTATAATAAAACACATTGAGATCGACCAAATATTCCCCTACGTCTCATATTATCAAAGTAAGAATTCCATTGTGCATGAACTGCCAAGCAAAGAAGTTTACTTTTGGCCAACCCTTGGATTGCCATTTTTTTCTCCAATTCTCAACCCAATATGCATGAAGAGGAGGTTTAATAAGGATCTTATCATATCCATTCTTCACTGTGTAGACTTCAAGGCTCCCATAGCCCCAAGATAATTCATCCTCCTCATCTCTACCTATGAGAAATATTTTTGCCAAGATTTTAGTCATGATGGGTTTCAATTTTAGAGGGATTGGAATTGGCCACTCATCCAACTTATTAAACTGCTTAAACCTATAATCCTCCATCTGACTAGTGTTGAAATAACTTTCAATCTAGATCCAAATCCTACTTTCCATGGTTGTTTTTACTGGTTGTAATTCTAGAAATTCAATAATGATAGGTGGGTATTGATCTCATGAATCTATCTAAAATTGTGCCTTCTCCCCTCTCCCCACTTTATAGAACAATCCATATTTCACTACCTGAGATCCTAACTTTAGAGATTGCCACAACAAGGAAACATTACCATCCAAAGAGAAACGACTCACCTCATTCGGTTTCACTTGTCCCAAATATTTTCTAGTTAAAAATCTATTGAATAAAGAAGTTGGTTGGGAAATCCACCTCCAGTAAAGCTTTCCATCCAAAGATTTATTATTTAAATCTGACCTCCTCAGTCCCAAATCTCCCTTTACCTTGGGTTGACTTACTTTCTTCCAATCTACTAAGGCCCATTTTCACTCTTCTTTTACTCCTCTCCATAATAATTTTCTACCCATCTTGTCTAACTATTTCTATATGGCATGTGTTGGAATATGATGCTGACCATGTGGCATTTCCAAGTCAGCAAAAATGAAGTAAAACAAATATGCCCCCTATTTTGTAACTGCAGAATAAAAGAATGTGTCATTGTAGGAAGATTTCAGTTTTGTAACAACTATAGACTGTTACACTTCTTGTAACAGCTTTAGAATATTTGTATTAGGGTAGAATAGGGTAAAAACATATTATTGTAACATTTTGTGGTAAGGAGAAGTTGAATGGAAGTGTGAAAAATGAAAAACGCAGCTCTAGTATTGATAATTTTTGTGCAGTCCTATTTCTGGAAAAAGTGGTTAGTAGCCTACTTTGAGAGGCTATAACTTTTGATTTATAAATCCTTTTGCTCTGAAATTTGGACAGTGTATTGAAATTATATATCTCTCTAAGATGTATAAATTTCACATGATTCTGATAAGTGGAAGGCCTTCATTTCATCTTCCAAAAACTGCAATTTCTTCTTTTTTACTGTGTTTTCCAGTTTTGCAATATGCTTCATTTTTCTCTGTGTTTCATGTTATAATATTCATTTGGTATCAGAGCTTGGTAGATTGAGTTGTTGGGTTTGAAGGTTGTAGGTTGTTCTTGAAGTTTTAATTTAAAATTTCTTGGAGATTTCAGTTCGTTGTTGCAGATTGTTGTAATGGCAAGCAACTCAAACTCACTTCCACTTCCAGAGTTTGATGGATCAAACTATGAATATTGGAGCATCAAAATGAGGACTTTGTTAAAAGGAAAACACTTGTGGAGCATTATTGATGAAGGTTACACAGAACCATCAGATTGGACTGTGTTAACATCAGATGAAACTAAAGATATGAGGGAGAAAGAGAGCAAGAATTGTCTTGCTTTGTACCATTTGCAATCTGCTCTTTCTGAGAGCATTTTTCCAAGGATTGCAAATTGTGTTTCTGCAAAAGAGGCTTGGAAAGCCTTGAAAGAAAATTATCAAGGAAATGATAAAGTGAAAGAGGTCAAGCTTCAGACCTTGAGAAGAGAATTTGAGAACCTCTGGCAGCAAGATAATGAAGATGTAGGAGACTATTGTGTGAGAGTAAAGGCAGTGGTAAATAAAATGTCCACTCTTGGTGAAAATGTGGAGAAACCAGTTGTAATTAAGAAAGTTCTCAGAACTTTGATAGAGAAATGGGATAATGCTGCCCTTATGCTTGAAGAATCCAAGGATTTTTCCACCATGGACCTTGACCAATTAATTGGTACTCTTACATCTCATGAAGAAAGAATTCGTAAGAGAGAAGAAAAGAAAAAGCAAGCCAGTTCTAGTGAAGAACAAGCATTTTCTATCAAAGGAAATGATGCACATGGAAGAGGACAAGGAAGAGGCTCTAGAGGAAGAGGCAGAAATGGAAGAGGAGGAAGAAGAGGCTCCTTTGGTAGAGGAAGAGGCAGAGATCAGAATTCTGAAGGTGATCATCAAGCCCATGCTTCAAGAGGAGGATCAAATGCAAGAGGAAGAGGTAGAGGTAGAGACATGAGAAATGTTCAATGTTATCATTGTAACAAATATGGCCATTTTGAGAAGGATTGTAGGCTGAAACAATCCTCTAATAGATCAGCAAATTATGGAGAGGAAGACTTCTTTGAAGATGAGACATTGTTCTACTCAAATGAAGATGGAGCACTCCATGAAGAGCAAGCATTTCTCTCCTATGATAGACCAAAAAGTTTCACCAATGAGACATGGATCCTTGATAGTGGGTGCACAAACCACATGACTGGCAAGAAGGAGTTATTTTCTTCTCTTGACCATTCTTATCATTCAAGTATCAAGCTTGGAGATGAGAAGAGCTTGGAGGTGGTTGCAAAAGGGGACATGGAGGTTCCTACAAAAAGAGGTAAATTGAAGGTAAAAGATATTTATTATGCACCTGATTTGAAGCATTCTTTGATGAGCATTGGGAAAATGTTAGAAAAATATTACAAATTGGTTTTTGAGGATAAAATGTGCAAGATTTATGATAAGAATAGAAGGTTGATCACAAAAGTGCAGATGACTAAGAACAAATTGTTTCCATTGAGGTTTGTTGAGCAAGGGGGAGAACTTGCTTGTGTGGGTATTGAAGATAAAAGGAGGCTATGGCATTTGAGATTTGGGCATTTGAATTTTCATAGTTTGAGGATGCTTTCACCACTTGTGTATGGTTTGCCAAAAGTAGAAGACACCAAGGAGATTTGTGAGGGGTGCACTCTTGGTAAACAAACAAGGGGGCTATTTCCCAAAGGTGAAGCATGGAGGGCCCAATATCCACTTCAGCTGGTTCATAGTGACATTTGTGGACCAATGCCAACTCAAAGTATTGGTAAAGCTTCCTATTTTCTCACTTTCATTGATGATTTTTCAAGATATTGTTGGGTTTATTTCCTTAAGCATAAATATGAGGCTTTTGTTTGCTTCAAATATTTTAAAGCACTTGTTGAGAATGAAAGTGGGCATACCATCAAATGTTTGAGGAGTGATAGAGGAGGTGAATTCTGTTCTAATGAATTTGAAGAGTTTTGTAGGGAGTTTGGCATCAAGAGGCAAAATACCAGCCCCTACACACCTCAACAAAATGGGGTGGCTAAAAGAAAGAATAGGACTTTGGTGGAGATGACAAGATGTATGATGCAAACTAAAGGTTTGAGTTCATTTTATTGGGCTGAAGCAACTAGGACTGCTAATTATATTCTTAATAGAAGTCCTACTAGGAGTCTAGAGCATAGTACTCCTTATGAATGTTGGTTTGGAAAGAAGCCAAATGTACAACACTTTAGAGTTTTTGGGAGTGTTGCTTTTGTGCATGTGAATGATGAGAAGAGAAAAAAGCTTGATGCTAAGAGTGAGAAGATGATTTTCATTGGTTATAGTGAGCAATCTAAGGCCTATAGATTCTTTAATCCTCATTCTAGAAAAATTGTTGTATCTAGAGATGCAATTTTTGATGAAGGGGGAAATTGGAAGTCTCAAAAATTGTGTGTTGATGATGATGTGTTTGAAGAGATTGTTCCAAGTAGCCAAGCAAGTGTTCAGCCCAACCATGTTTCTACTAAATATTCTTTGTATAGAAGCAATTATTTTGGGTCACCATCTCACATGGGATCCACAAGTTCATCTTCAAGTCCAAGAGCAAGCCAAGAAGAAGTTCCTACAAGATTTTCTGCACCTCCATCACCAACTGCAAATGTGAAGAGAAAGAGATTGTTGAAGGATCATCCACCATCTCAAATCATTGACACCAACTTCAATAGAATATTGACAAGAGGCCAACATCAAGAAATGAACCAAGTCTTGCAAAGGCTTGAGAATTTGCACTTGTATGGAGATGAAGACAATGGAGACCCCAAAGGTGATATTGTTAATTATGCTCTTGTTTCAAAAGTTGTTGATGATTTTGAACCTTCTTGTTATGAACATGTTGCTTCTAACAAGTTGTGGATGAAGGCAATGAATGAAGAAATGCATTCTATTGAAAAGAATGACACTTGGGAATTGTGTGAACTGCCCAAAGATAGAAAATGTGTTGGCTGCAAATGGGTCTACAAGATCAAAAGGCACAGTGATGGTTCCATTGAGAGATACAAGGCTAGATTGGTTGCCAAAGGCTTTACACAAAATTTTGGCATAGACTATGAGGAGACTTTTGCTCCTGTAGCAAGGCAAGAGATAGTGAGAATGGTGCTCTCTTTGGCTGCTCACAAAGGCTGGAGTGTGCACCACATGGATGTAAAAAGTGCTTTCCTCAATGGGTATCTTGATGAAGAGGTGTATGTGACACAACCTCAAGGTTTTCAGGTCCATGGCAAAGAAGATCAGGTCTATAGATTGAAGAAGGCTTTGTATGGGTTGAAGCAAGCTCCAAGAGCTTGGTACCAAAGAATTCATGAATACTTCCAAAGGTGTGGCTTTCAAAGAAGCAAGAGTGAGCCTACATTGTACTACAAGACACAAGGTAATGACATTCTCATTGTGTGCTTGTATGTTGATGATTTGTTGTTTATGGGAAGTAGTCCTTCAATGAATGATGATTTTAAGGAGGACATGAAAAGAGAATTTGATATGATTGATCTTGGTTTGATGAGTTACTTTCTAGGCATGGAAGTACATCAAACTAGTAATGAGATTTTTCTTTGTCAAACAAAGTATGCAAAGGACATGTTGAAGAAGTTTGGTATGATTGATTGCAAGCCTGTAGCTACTCCAATTGCACATGGAGAGCTTTTGTGTTTGGATGATGGGGCTGATCATGCAAACAAAACTGAATATAGAAGCATTATTGGGAGTTTAATGTTTCTTTGCAATACTAGGCCTGATATTTGTTATGCAGTATCACTTTGTTCAAGGTACATGGTTGATCCTTCTACATTGCATTTGAAGGCAGCCAAGAGAATACTGAGGTATGTGCAAGGCACAATTGATTTTGGCATTCATTACTCCTCATCTCAGAATTTGAAGTTGATTGGTTTCAGTGATAGTGATTGGGGAAGTAATCTTGATGACCGAAAGTCCACTAGTGGAAATTGTTTCTCCCTTGGTTCAGGATTGATTACTTGGAGTTCCAAAAAACAAGCTACTGTTGCATTGTCTTCTACAGAAGCTGAATACATTGCACTCACATCAGCAAGTGCACAAGCCTTGTGGCTTAGGAAAGTTCTTGGAGAGATTGGGGAGAAGCAAGGAACTCCTACTACACTTTTTTGTGACAACACAAGTGCCATTAAGTTGGCACAAAATCCTGTCCACCATGTCCGGTCAAAACACTTTGACATCAAGTACCATTTCATCAGGGATGTGGTGGAGAAGAAGATGATCAAACTGAGCTATTGTAACACCAAAGACCAAATTGCAGACATATTCACAAAACCAGTTGCAAAGACTCAGTTTTTGATGTTGAGAGACCTGATTGTTGGCCCTCTCAACATCAAGGGGGAGAATGTTGGAATATGATGCTGACCATGTGGCATTTCCAAGTCAGAAAAAATGAAGTAAAACAAATATGCCCCCTATTTTGTAACTGCAGAATAAAAGAATGTGTCATTGTAGGAAGATTTCAGTTTTGTAACAACTATAGACTGTTACACTTCTTGTAACAACTTTAGAATCTTTGTATTAGGGTAGTGTTAGTCAAAAAGTGACTAACTACAAAAAATGGTTGATGCACCTTTTTTGCATATTTTCAAAGAAGACCGAAGTGGCCCATATGCTAAAGAACAAAGAAAAAGCAAAATACACTAAGGAAGAAAAGTGTCACGATTTCGTGACATGTCGAGTTTTCACGGCAAAAAATAGCAAAGAGGGAAAGCAGAGGAAAAAGTCACGATTTCGCGACATTGCCAATTTTTGCCAAGTCCATCAATAAAAGGGTAGAAGTCAGGGAGAATGTCGCGATTTTGCGACATGGCTTATTTTCTCCAGAAGAATAGAAAAACTGCTAAAGAGACTAAAAGTGTCACGATTTCATGACATGTCCCTTTTTCGTGGCCAAAAGCAACAAGAGAAAGCAAGGAGGCAGAAGTGTCACGATTTCGTGACATGTCGTGTTTTTGTGGTCAAAACCAAGACAAAGAGCTATGGAGGCGAAAGTGTCACGATTTCATGACATGGTCAATTTTTATGATGCAAAAAGAAGAATCAGGTTGAAGACATAGAAATGTCATGATTTCATGACATGTTGCATTTTCATGACTCAAGAAGGGTAGACGAGCAGAGAAACAAGAGTGTCACGATTTCGTGACATGTCTGGTTTTCGCTAAAGAAGTAGAGTATATTTTTGGCAACTGGGGCATGCACTGACATCAGGTGCTGATTTTTGAAGAATGGTCAGTTGATTATAACCTGGCAGGTCCATTGGATGATTGCAGAATAATAGGCTCATCTAAATTTAGCCAGAAGGAAATCTATCTAATCTACGAGAAATCCATTGTATATTCTTAGAAACTGCAGACAATTACTTGTAATTGATTGAGGAAATTAAATGTACATAGTAGAAGATACTCTTTTTAGGGTATAAATAGGAGTGAGTCGACCATGAAAAAGGGTCGGCTCTTGGACGTTTATAGACTTGATGTACATGTACTGGATTACAAGCAATAAGAGATATTCTTCCTCTGGCTTCTGAAATTTTGTATGCGAGTGTATGTATCTGGTGTTTTAACTTTTATTCATTTTAAGTTTTATAATGTATCTATTCTGAAATCTGGACTGTGCATGTATAAACCTTATTTCTAGAGTTGAATATTAAAGATATTTACATATATTTTAGATGAACATCTAAAATCGCACTCAAGAATTCATGTTTTCTATAGGAAGATATAAAGAAAACTTTGAAGGTAGTAATCTGCATCATCATTTTTTGTTGTTGTCTAATCTGTACCGTGAGAAAAGTTCTAGCTTAGGCTATATTTCCCTTATCTCTTGTTTCCCTTTTCTCTAAAAAACTCAAAGGAACCAACCTTCTCTGGAGACTAGACAGATGATCTCAAGCAAGGTCTGTCTATTCAATGTTGGCAAAGTCTAAGGCGCAACACTATTAACCGAAGGCAGATTTTGTTCCAACAGTTTTTGGCACGCCCGATGGGACCAACAAATCCCACAGTATTATATAAGTTTTGGTGTTTTACTTTAGAGCCTTTTATTTGAAAATCTCAAGAAAAAACTACCTGGCGACTCCATTGCAATAAAATTTAGACCATAAAAGAAAGACCTTGTCTAAATTTTTTTGGTTATATAGCCATATGATAACCATATCCCGAGCTAGAAACTCCGAAGAACCCATCGAGTTCTTTGAGCTACATCTCGAAAGCCTAAAGGCACACCCTATGCTAGCCGCATGATCAAATCCACCTGGCACCATTAGCACCTCTTTAACACCCATTGTAGGAGCATCTGCAAGCAATCCTATAGTAGTTGTAACCCCTTTAGCAACCATGGCAGCTGCCCCTGCCCCAGCGCATCTTGTGTGGAATCAAACTGGCCCTTTGAACTTGGGAGCACACCACCAAATTCCACAAGCTGCACTAAAAGCATTGCCGACCTTTGACGAAATAGGAAAAACAATAGATGAGCACTGTTTAGATGTATCATCGCTAGCATCTATTTACAATATCACTCAGGAAGATGTAATGGTCAGATTGTTGGTTATATCTTTGAAAGGAAAGATGCTCTATTGGTACAGAGCGCTTCCCATTGGATCCATTACTTCTTGGGCAGTGCTCATCGACCGTCTGGTCGATGAATTTAATATACATGCGGATCCTTTCACATTGCTGAATCAATTCACTATCATTGAGAGGCATCCACAAGAAGAAATCCAAGATTTCAACATCAGATTTACCAGAACTCGTGATAGAGTACCTCAGGGCATAAAACCCATGGAAGAACAAGCTATATGTTATTATTTAAGGGCTTTTGATTCAGATCTCAGTATGATAATAAGGCAATCCCGTGTAACCACTTTTCCTGAGATCTATCTAGAGGCAGCAAAGGGCGAAGCTGATCTCATCGCTACAAAGAAATATCCATCAAAAAGTCTATTGCCAATTGTACCAAAACTTTCCCAAGCGTCAATTTCTAAACTTCCTATACTCCCATCAATGCAGGCTCTCCCAGCTATAGCCACACCTCCTACACTCCTTGCATTACCAGCCCTACCCCTTGCATCAGCTCCCCCGAATGACCAGTACACGACCATAATTGATACAATGAAAACATTGTCAAATGAAATGGCATCCATGAAAAAGAGGGAAGCTGAAAGGAATATTCAAGCAAGAAGATTTCCACAGATACAAAAATATGGGGCTTCAACGAGTGGTAGAGGGCAAGATAGAAAAAATGTTGTGTATGCGAATGAGACAGGAGATAATGGAGAACCCACTAATTCTGATTACTGGTGTACCACTTGCAACGATCCTCATGGAGAAGATTCATGCATGATTCATCAACATCATGTGCAAGTGGTTATTAATGAGAGAGCCAAAGAAACTAGCAAGGGACAAGTGAACATAATCAGAGAAGTCCACCACAATTTGGCAATGCCATCCGTGGAACAAGTCTCAGTCCTGACAAGATCGGGAAAAAAGTCATTACAAGTCGACCCTAAGGAACTCCAACCACTAAGTTTTCCTCCTGCCCCTAGGGCGACTCCGTAGAAAAACCAGTCTAATGAGAAAGGACGTTCTGACCCTCCTCAGACTTCTGCGACTACACCAAGAAAAGAATTTCCTCCTAGAAAAGGGAGCGAGGCTCAAGAGCAAGCGAAGGAAAGACTCAGATTTCCTTCATTGACAAAAAGACAAAGAACAGAAGCCACGCAGGTCTATAGAGACAGATATGATGCATCGACTAGTGGAAGGGAGAAAAGTGTTGAGGTATCCCCAACTGCAACCCTTTCGTTCAACATTGCAGAAGAAATGAAGAGGACTCCTTCCAAAATAAGCATGTATGATGCACTGCAAATTCCTGGTCAGATTGACCTCCTCCAAGAATCCCTAAATTTAAAGAATGATACCTCCTCCTCAAATGTTATACAAGCAAATGTTATGTCAACCTCTGGAAAAAATAGACCGCCCCCATTCTATCTATCTTTGCAAATGGAGGGGTGGATAGTTCACAATTGCATGATTGATTCAGGGGCCGCAACTACGGTGATGTCGAAAGCCGTATGTGACATAATGGGGATGGAATATACTCGGAGTCATCCTGGTGTGTTGCAATTAGATGGTACTCCAGTAAAATCTATCGGGGTGATCAAAGATATCCCTATTCAACTCCACAGAATACCAGAAGTAGTCGTCATACAAGAGGTAGTCATTGTAGACTTAGAACCATATTTCGGTATGTGTTTATCCAGAGAGTTCATGGCCAAAATGGGTGGTTATCTATCTCTAGATTATTCTCATTTGGAGGTACCTTTCAAAGGTAAAAGATTCAAGATCTACAATGAAAAACCATCTACTTTTCACGTAGAAATATTGGAGGAAACAACCACCGTCAACATGATGTCTGAGGAATTGGAAAATATCGATTTAATGGAAGAAACCCTGGAGGAACTCCAATCTGAGGATCAATTTTCAATGAAGGACTTCAATGCTATGATAGAGACAGAAATGGGAAGCTATTCCATTGAGAAACCAAAAAATCTCCCTATTGTTGTCCCTAAAATAGATGATTCGGCCAACCAGTTATGGAAATTGTACTTTGATGGGTCAAGGTGCAAAAATGGAGCAGGAGCTGGAATTGTTCTGATTTCACCTATTGGAAAAGAAAAAGTCTTTTCATATAGGTTGACATGGAGTTGCACCAATAACGTAGCTGAATACGAAGCTTTGTGTTTGGGACTTAGGAAAGCTAAAAAATTGGGTGCAAAATAGCTTCTGATCTATGGAGATTCAGAACTGATTGTTAAACAGGTTACTGGCAAATGCATTTGTAAGCAACATTACCTAAGGGCTTACAAAAACAAAGTGTTGGATCTATTGGAAAATTTTGAAGCACTAAACATGAAATCCATTTCCAGAGAGAAGAATACACATGCAGACCTGTTAGCGTCGGTAGGATCCAATTTTTGCCCAGTCAGTAATGTTATTCAGAAGTCTAAAATAGTCAGACTTATATACAGGCCTTCTATGCCCGACAAGGACATTTTTTGGCAAGTATTTGAGAACGATGAGCAGATCCTAGATTTTTTGGTTCATGAGATGAATTGCTCTACAGATAGAGCGTTACAAGAAGAGGACGAAGAGAGCCTTATTCAACTAAAAAACAATCATATCCCTAGGGGACTGATCACCCTGGAGAGCCTTTTTGACAATAGCGACAGAGCTGTAGGTCGAAGGATCAAGGTAGATGAAAGCCGGTATAAAGAGGTAGAACTAGAACCGGGCAAGATGATTAAAGTAGGGACCGATTGTACAGAAGTAGAACTAGAGCAAATAAAATGGTTATGTAGAGAGTATCCAGATATAATAGCCTGGACTTATAGTGATCTAAAAGTGTACAGGAAAGAGGTCATTCAACATACCATCGAACTAGAGGAAGGAGCTAAACCTTTTAGGCAGAGGCAGAGGCCTGTGAATCCTAAAATTGAAGCCTTGATGAAATAGGAGTTGTTAAAACTCCTACAGGCTAAGATAGTATACCCAATCAAGCACTCTACCTGGGTGGCAAATTTGGTCCCAGTCCGCAAGAAAAATGGAGAAATAAGACTATGCATCGATTTCAAAAATTTGAACAGAGCCTCTTTAAAAGATCACTATCCTTTACCCCAGATTGACCCAATCCTTCATACTATGGCAGGAGCAGAAAGGTTTTCTCTGTTAGATGGCTTCTCTGGTTACAATCAAGTTTGGGTGAGAAATGAAGATCAATATAAGACTGCATTCACCACTAAGTGGGGAACATTTGCATACCAAAGGATGCCCTTTGGATTATCTAATGCAGGAGCAACTTTTCAAAGAGCCATGGACGTAGCTTTTGGGGAGCTTGCAAATAAAATTATTGTCATCTATTTAGATGACATGATCGTATTTTCTCACAACAAAAAAGACCATGCCACTCATCTACGACAAGTATTTGAGAAATGTAGAGAATTTGGAATATCATTAAATCCTAAAAAGTCTATTTTTGTTGTGGAAGAAGGAATACTCCTTGGGCATGTTATTTCTAAAGTTGGGCTTTCAATTGACCCTGATAGAGTGAAGGCACTTCTTGAGTTGTCACTTCCAGTTAACAAGAAAGGTTTGCAGTCCTTCTTTGGGCAAATAAATTTCGTCAAAAAATTCATTGCGAGACTTTGCCCAAACAGTTAAACCAATGATTGAATTATTGAAAAAGGATGCTCCTTTCAAATGGATAGAGCCAAGGAAAGAAGCTTTCCAAAAAATTCTAGAAGCCATCGCTCAAGCTCCTGTGCTAGTTAACCCTGACTATTCTCGAGGTTTCATACTATATGCTGTCAGAGAACAAGATAGTTATGTTGCAGTTCTCACTCAGAAAGGAGCGGATGATGAAGAAAGACCCATAGCCTTCCTGAGTTCCACCATGCACAAACACGAGGAAAGGTACAACTTCATAGAGAAACAAGTATATGCAATTATGAAATCCTTGAATAAGCTAAAACACTTCTTATCCCAGAGTCGGACGATGGTTTATGTTATTCATCCCGATGTAAGGAACTTCATAATTCAAGGAGAACTGGGTGAAAAAAGAGTTGGATGGGTGACTCGCATCCAAGAGTATGATGTAGAAATACGTCCTACTAAAATAGTCAGAGGGAGAGCTTTGTGCCAGGAATTGGCCAAGCAAGCTGCAAGTGGATATGGGGAGAGCCACCCCGTCATGGCAAACACTGAGCAACATCAAGACAGAGTAAGTTCAGGTTGGATCGATGACTTTGTGAGGTACTTTCAGACTGGGTCATGCCCTAAAGATATGAATGCTTCCCGAGAGAAGGAGATTCAGAACCCAAGCATTAAAATATACCCTTCAAACAGAAGGGTTGTACAGGATTAATATCGATGGTGTATTGTTGAAATGCATTCCCGATAATGAAAAGCAGAAAGTGTTAGATGAATTTCATGGGGGTCTCTCAGGGGGACATTATGCAGGCCGAACCACAGCTTTGAAGATCCTTAGAGCTGGATGTTATTGGCCTTCCATCTTCCTAGATGCATACAAAGTGACCCAGAGGTGCGAACAGTGTCAGAGGTATGTGGGGAGGAACAGGAATGCGCCTATGCCCTTAAAATCTATTCAAGTCGAGGAACCGTTCCAGCAGTGGGGGTTGGATTTCGTAGGTATAATAGAGCCAAATTCATCATCAGGCCACAAATACATTCTCACTACCACGGACTACTTCACTAAGTGGGCAGAAGCAGTACCCACAAAGAAAGCTGATTCAGAAGTGGTGATAGAATTTGTCGAGAGTCTAATCACAAGGTTTGGCATACCAGACTCTTTGATTATAGACAACGGATCTCCTTTCACTAGTGCAAAGATGATCAAATTTTCCAGTCGATATGGAATTTACCTGAAGACTTCCTCTAATTATTACCCACAAGGTAATGGATTAGCCGAGTCTACTAATAAGAATATTTTAAGAATCCTGAAAAGAACATTAGAGGATAATAAGAAGAACTGGCACTCACTCCTGAATCAAGCCCTGTGGGCCGACAAAATTTCAATCAAGAAATCAATCAATACATCACCATATGCTTTGGTTTATGGCAAAGAGGTTGTTTTGCCGATTCATATGGAGATACCCACGTTGAAATTGCTAAATCAAGTTAATGAAGATGAAGGCCATCCAATGGATGCCCGACTGATGCAACTTCTGCAGCTAGAAGAGTCTAGGGAACAGGCCTATAATCATCATCAAAAACATATGTTGAAAACAGTCGGGTGGTTCGATAAGAAAACCACTTTCAAGAAATTCAAAATAGGTGACCTGGTGTTAAAATGGAATGTCAAGAAAGCGAAACCAGGACATCATGACAAGTTTGACGCATTCTGGGAGGGGCCATTTGAAATTATTTCAGAAAAACAATTCAACGCCTTCCAGTTAAAATATCAATATGGATGGGTTCTACCCATCACGGTGAATGCATTTCACCTAAAATTATATTTCCAGTAAAAGGGACAGATCACCATTATATGTACAGTATATTATAAGTTTTGAGTTTTGTAAATATTCCCTTTTCGCGGCCTAATAAGAATCATTTTTGAGGACTATCAGAGTCCGACATTTTGAATAAAATCTGGAGGGAAAAGTCCGCCCTTGTTATTTTGCATTTTCAAATCCGGAGTTGCCGCGTGGTCGCCTGAGAGTCGGCAAGAGGGAATGATGAGAAAAGAATGTTTTGAAATATGTTACGTATGTTTCTCTAAATATTTCTAAAAGATCCACCGTCGAATGTTTCTAAGCAACCACGTGCCCGGGGTTCAGTGGAAGAAGATAATAAATCTGTCAGGTAGCATCTTTCTCGGCATGGGATAATTCCCAGTCCCCAAGTGGGTTTTTAATGAGCCAACGAGCATTTTTAGGAGTTTCCTAAGGAAGGTGGCGAGAACGAAAACCAAAGAAAGATGGACGAATCAAATCGACCAACCGTCATTTAATGCATTAATTTTGCATGTCCTCTCAAGCTACATAAAATTAAATTCAAGGATTTGGAAAGGCATTTCACCATTTGCAAACTTGCTGAAAACTCCTGAAGAAGAAAGCATAGTGAGGAAGAAGTTGTGAAGCAATCAGAAGAAGTTCAAAGTCTGTGTACCTGATAATTCATAATGGCCCCGAAGAAGGCGAAGAACCAGGTAGCATCTACCTCATCACCCCCGACTACTTCGGTAGTAAAAGTAAGGGAGGAGAACAACGCTGGTTTTATTGATAGAGACTCCCAAATTGCAGATACAATAATAACATGGAAGGACCCGATGGAGATTCGGAGCAATATAAAGAACCGGGTAGCGACTGGGGTTTCTACGTCTTCTCCTTCAACATTTGCATACCATTCTTTCTTGTACTGGTATGTATATATTCCTGTTCATCCCTACCCATAATTGGTAAGGGCAATTGCAAATTTCTATGATGAAAAGGAGAGAAAGGTTAGAGATTTTTTAGGGAGGGTTCTGTTTTCTCTGTCCAAAGATGCTTTTGTTTCTACTTTTGCTGCGGGTCGTGTCCCTCCCTTAGAACCTAAGAATTTTGACCCCTTAGAATAGGCTACATATTTTGGCTCGTCCAAAAAGGTGAGGGGTTTCCTAGCCACTCAGCTAAAAGATCTTCCAGAAGGGGTAAATCCACCAGAACCCCCAATTGACATGGCAACTTTTAAAAATCCTGAACTATATTCCATCTTGGCCATGATTGTTGGACTAAAAAATGATGAAAAGGTTCAGAAGTGGTAGGTGGTTGTAGCAGAATGTTTGTCGAACCCCAGAATGTATGATTCGGTTGTTATGAGCAGGAGTGTGAGACCTATTTTCTTTGACTGGCCTGAGTTTTTAAGTGCAGAAATTCATGAGGGTTTGGCGGCATTGAAGGCTGGAACCCAGTTTTCTTTCAGATACACTTCATATTTGGTGTGGTTATTCTTTTATTTTATGTCTCAAGAGTTAGCTTTCATTTCAAAGAATGATAAGAATGAGAAGGGAGAAATTTTGCCAGTATATGAATGGACTAATGTGTTATATAAATCCGAGTCATATTATGATTTCAATAGGGAATTTTTGGGCCCTGCACTAAAAATCATGTATGGACAAATAACAAGATTGACCCCCAAAGCGAAAAAGGTATTACAATCCAAGTTTGCAGAGGAGGGGGATTGGTTTATCCTAACACAAGGAGTATGCATCAGATTGTATGGGTTTACAGACAAACCCTTTTTACTTCCTCATTATGTGACTGACAGAGTCTTTGCCTTAGAATATGTTAGGCAAATAGAAAACATTAATGTCAAATTCGGGACTGGAATTGGGAAAACTAGTACCTGTAATATGCCCTTTAGTTTTGAAGGAATTACTATTTCAAAGAAGGGGCAAAATGAACAGATAGCGGAGTATTTGAGAAAATTGGGTCTTATTGAGATTCCGCAAAGATGGAAATATGACCCCATGAACAGGTTTGCTGAGAGACAATCTATTTTGAATAAAACACATAAAAAATAATTTCATGTTAAATTCAGGGATGATATTGAAGAAAATAGGAATAACGCAGAAGATGAACCCCTGGAGTGGCACATAGAAAAGATGGAGCCTTTGCCTCCTTGGCATGATTTTTATGAAGTAATTGTTCAGTTTGACCCAGAAAATATAAAGGCTCATCAGTTGACGGAGGGCAAAATCACCAGGATTCAGAAGAGTAGACCAGATTGGGATGTGGCAAAAATTTGGGAATGGTGGGTAATGAGAGTCCAGACAAATTCGATTTCATCGAGATACCCCACCAAAAATGACAATCTGTTCGAAACTCGGTATACTGAAAACCATGACTCCTGGGGAGGAAGTTTTCCTGTTAGAATCCCTCCAAGCATAGGAAGTAGTCATTCTTCTACTCCCGAAGTATCCCAGCCACCTGAGAAATCCCAGCAGCCCGAAGCTGGTAAAGGAAAAGAAATTGCAGAGGCTCAGAATCTTCCCCTTGTTCAGACCAAACCTAGGACATCTAGGAAAAGATCGATAGAAGAGGTTTTTACTGAAGAGCAAGGAAAAACTTATGGTTCGAAGGCCGCCCAGATGATGTTGAAAATGGGTTATGATGGAAAAGGGTTGGGCAAAGAAGGACAGGGGAGAGTTGAACCTATTCTAGTCCATCAAAGAGAGAAGCGTCTAGCACTTGGGGCAGATACTCTGACGTCCAGACATCATTCCTCAAAAATTGTAAAATTCGTTCCACCTGCGGACTCGGGTACAGAATCTGATGAACCCGTAGCAGAAAGAATGAGAAAATTGAAAATGATGGCTGATAGAAGAAAAGACAAAAATATTATTCAAACTTCTTCTAGTGATCAAGAGCCTCAAGAGACAGAAGACAACTCAGGGAAAGGGATTCAAGAAAGTGAACAAGCCCAAATGACTGAAGAAAACTCTGATGCAGATGCTCAGGAAGTTGAGCATGAAAATTCATAGAAGGAAGTCCCACGCGGCCCACCCAGTTCGGCTCAAGAGAGCCAAAAGAGTGAAAATAAAAAACAAATTTTGGTTAAAAAGGAGATCCTGACGGTAGGAGAGCAGCAGGAGAAACAAATTATAAACTTGGATGAAAGTGATGAGGAAAAGAAAACTCCTGATAAAGACAAAACGCAGAGTGAAGAAATGATCGTCAGTGAACATGAAGAAGAAGAAGAACACCAACAACAAATCCAGCCGAAAACAGGTATGTTTTCTTTACTTTCTTCTTCTCATTCTCCTACTCATTCCCATTGTAATTCTCCCTCCTTTTCTAAAAATCAACAAAAGTATAATGTTCTTGCCAAAAAATTACCTTGTTCTCCCAGAAATGGCAACATCTTCCCAGAATCTGCTAAATGTTGGATCCGTAGCTGCTCCCATTCCTTTTCTCCCCAACATTGACATCCCGACGGCTGGAGTTACAACTTCTCAAGGGACTGAGTCACACTCCACCATGGCCAAGATTGAAAATCTAAAAAAAGTGAGCAGGAATGCTTTAGATTGGTGGACTTCACATTCAGCTGAGGATTCTAAAGCACCGACTACTGTAAGAGAAATCATTGCTTTAGACCCAGCTAATATGCAGAGGAAGAAGTTGAAGTTAACTCCCATTACTAAGAAATCAAAGGGAGAAATGACTGTGGAAGATTACCAGGCAGAAGAGATAACTGAAGATATATCTCAACTGCCTATGCAAGATGAGTGGGTGAAAGCCCAAGCACATTTTGGGACCATATACTTACAAGGAGGACATTATCAAGAAATGTTTTTTAAAGAAAAGGAGAAGAGGAAGGAATTAGAGGCTGTAGTGAAAGAACAAAAAATAGCAGAGAAGGCTCTTACTCTGGAAGCTAAAAAATGGGAGGGTAAATTCAGTGTTGCTGCCAGTGAAGTGGCAAAATGTAAAGAAAAGTTGAGTGTAGCAGAAGCTCAAATTCAGGCATTGAATACACAGATACAACAGCTACAACAACAGTTGGAAGAACAACAAAATGCTCCTTCCAGATTTTCAAAAGATAAAGTAAAGAGCATGAGGAAGGAATTGTTAAAAGATTTGTTATCTTTAGTATTAAAGGCTAAGCCTTTATTATTTTATTTAGCTAAAGTAAAGGAAACTACCGAAGTAGTAAAATAGGAATTTGGAGCTGTCGAAGCATTTTTATTGAAAAGAGAAGATGCAGCTACTAAAATTCAGATTTTGTCAGAGAAGATGCCAGGAAGCTTGGAAGCCAAGCTCAGAAGCGAAGCCTGGTCTCAAGCTAAAATCGCAGCGAAGAACTTCTTTAGAAAGTTCAAATTGATAGCACAGGGAAATAAGTTTCTGCATGAGCTTGAAGATGAAGCGAAAGGATTGCTCCAAAATCTTGATTTGGCTATCCATAATGGGCTTCCTTACCTCTGGGATGATGGTTCAAAAGTGTTGAATGAAGAGGTCCTTTCAGCATCAATAAAAGCTTTTGTTGAAGATGAAACAGACATAGACGGCTGGCAGGAACCCATAGAAGAAACGCAGGTCATGGAGATGATCCAGAGGCTGACACAGATTAAAGCCTATTTACAAGAACTAATTTTAAGGCAAAAGATCATTTCTTATGATAAAGTGGAGGAGTTGCAGTATGTATATCAACTCTTCATTGATTCTTCTGATTTAGAAGATGAATACTGGGACCGAGTTTGCAAAACTTATCAAGAGATACTTATAGCCATGGACAAAATCAGAAGATCTAAACATCAGGGTCAGCAACTAGCAGCCAGAGCTGGGACCAGCTCTCAGAATTGAATTTTTTATGTTCTTCAGAAAAAGGTTAGATCCCTAAGCGGTAGAAAAAGGTTTTGATAAGGTAAAGATCACTTATATTCCAAAGTGCATTCTTTTTCTTTTATCTTTGCTTTTTCACTTGAAATTTTACTTTTCGCAACTGTGTTGGTGACTCCGTTTTCCAATGGATGAAGGCCTGGTTTCTATTTATTTTTGCGAGCAAAAAATCCCCCGGAAGGCGCCAAGAATGTTAGTCAAAAAGTGACTAACTACAAAAAATGGTTGATGCACCTTTTTTGCATATTTTCAAAGAAGACCGAAGTGGCCCATATGCTAAAGAACAAAGAAAAAGCAAAATACACTAAGGAAGAAAAGTGTCACGATTTCGTGACATGTCGAGTTTTCACGGCAAAAAAATAGCAAAGAGGGAAAGCAGAGGAAAAAGTCACGATTTCGCGACATTGCCAATTTTTGCCAAGTCCATCAATAAAAGGGTAGAAGTCAGGGAGAATGTCACGATTTTGCGACATGGCTTATTTTCGCCAGAAGAATAGAAAAACTGCTAAAGAGACTAAAAGTGTCACGATTTCGTGACATGTCCCTTTTTCATGGCCAAAAGCAACAAGAGAAAGCAAGGAGGCAGAAGTGTCATGATTTTGTGACATGTCACGTTTTCATGGTCAAAACCAAGACAAAGAGCTATGGAGGCGAAAGTGTCACGATTTCGTGACATGGTCAATTTTTGTGGTGCAAAAAGAAGAATCAGGCTGAAGACATAGAAATGTCATGATTTCATGACATGTTGCATTTTCATGACTCAAGAAGGGCAGACAAGTAGAGAAACAAGAGTGTCACGATTTCGTGACATGTCTGGTTTTCGCTAAAGAAGTAGAGTATATTTTTGGCAACTGGGGCATGCACTGACATCAGGTGCTGATTTTTGAAGAATGGTCAGTTGATTATAACCTGGCAGGTCCGCTGGATGATTGCAGAATAACAGGCTCATCTAAATTTAGCCAGAAGGAAATCTATCTAATCTATGAGAAATCCATTGTATATTCTTAGAAACTACAGACAATTACTTGTAATTGATTGAGGAAATTAAATGTACATAGTAGAAGATACTCTTTTTAGGGTATAAATAGGAGTGAGTCGACCATGAAAAAGGTCGGCTCTTGGACGTTTACAGACTTGATGTACATGTACTGGATTACAAGCAATAAGAGATATTCTTCCTCTGGCTTCTGAAATTCTGTATGCGAGTGTATGTATCTGGTGTTTTAACTTTTATTCATTTTGAGTTTTATAATGTATTCATTCTGAAATCTGGATTGTGCATGTATAAACCTTATTTCTAAAGTTGAATGTTAAAGATATTTACATATATTTTAGATGAACATCTAAAATCGCACTCAAGAATTCATGTTTTCTATAGGAAGATATAAAGAAAACTCTGAAGGTAGTAATCTGCATCATCATTTTTTGTTGTTGTCTAATCTGTACCATGAGAAAAGTTCTAGCTTAGGCTATATTTCCCTTATCTCTTGTTTCCCTTTTCTCTAAAAAACTCAAAGGAACCAGCCTTCTCTGGAGACTAGACAGATGATCTCAAGCAAGGTCTGTCTATTCAATGTTGGCAAAGTCTAAGGCGCAACACTATTAACCGAAGGCAGATTTTGTTCCAATAGGTATAATATGGTATAACATATTATTGTAACATTTTGTGGTAAGTAGAAGTCGAATGGAAGTGTGAAAAATGAAAAACGCAACTCTAGTATTGATAATTTTTGCGCAGCCCTATTTCCGGAAGAAGTGGTTAGTAGCCTACTTTGAGAGGCTATAAATTTTTATTTATAAATCCGTTTGCTCTAAAATTTGGATAGTGTATTTAAAGTATATAGCTCTCTAAGATATATAAATTTCATGTGATTCTGATAAGTGGAAGGCCTTCATTTTGTCCTACCAAAACTGTAATTTCTTCTTTTTTACTGTGTATTCCAGTTTTGCAATACGCTTCATTTTTCTGTGAGTTTCATGTTATAATCTTCAGTATGTGGGGTAGCAAGGATAGAAAATTTATTAATTGACATGGTATGAATTACTGATTGTAAAAAATTTAGTCTACCTCCATAGATTAACGATTTGTGAGACCAATTATTAATTCTTTCTTTGATACAATCCAAAAGATTCCTCCAGATATCTATTTTAAAAATTTTAAAATGCAAAGGGACCCCCAAATATACTAGTAAGAGACAAGTCCTCGTGAATCCCAAGATCTCTAAAATTTTGTCCTGAAGCCTTTGATAAATATTGAAAAATACCAATTTGGATTTTTTTCATCATTGATGACTTGGTTTTTGGCTTTAAGGTAAACATTAAGAGTATCTCTAATCATTCTTGCTTCCCTGAAGTTGGCCACTTCCACCAATCCTGTGTCATCCACAAATTGTAAGTGAGTCAAAACTTTCTCACCCACCTTGATACCTATTAGCAAAGTGTGTTGTCTTCTCCTCAAGATGAGTATACCCAAGCCTTCAGCTAATATGAAAAAAAAAATATAAGGGGAATATGGATCTCCTTGACGAAGGCATCGAGTAGCTCCAAACGGTTGCGAGGGAAGACCTTTGATTAACACTGAGTATGTCAAAGTAGAAACATATCTCATGACCCATTCTATCCAATCTTGAGAGAAACCAAAGGTTGCCATCATCCTTGATAAGAAGCTCCACTCCACTCTATCATAAGCCTTTGATATATCCAATTTTATAAACATTCCCCCATTGCCAGACTTTTGCATTGAGTGGATTTCCTCCTGAGCTAAAACCACACCATCCAAGATCTGCCTACCCTCTACAAAACCCCCTTACTTCGAGGAAATAATGCTATGTAGAAGAGGATTTAGCTGCTCAACCATTACCTTTGTGATTATTTTATATATGACATTGCATAAGGTAATAGGTCTATAATCTGAAATATGCACCCCCTCTTCCCCTTTCAGAATTAAGGAAATGAATGTATGATTTAATACTTTAAGCATTCTTTTAATACCTCTGGACTCCTTTATAACAACAATTACATCCTCCTCCAAATTGTCCCAAAATATCTGAAAAACTCAATTGGAAAGCTATTTGGACCTGGTGTTTTTTTGGTACTCATTCCAAAGACTACTTTATTTAGTTCCTCTCTATCAATGGGTTTATGTAGGGCCTGGTTTTCTTCTTTATAGATAATAGAGGGTATGACAACAAGAAATTTTTGAGCCTCTTCATCTTGCACCATACTTTCTTTAAATAATTTAGCAAAATAATCTATTGAATGGAAATGCATACCTAGGATTGTATCAAAGGAGTGCTCGTTCTCATCCTAAAGAGCTTCCATCTTGTTCGTTTGTCTCCTAGAACAAGCAGTCCGATGGAAAATTTTAGTTTTTTTGGCTTAATATTACCTAAAGCTTTAGGCATTTTAATTTTCTTGGATGAACCTTTCTATCTAAAGTCTTTGTCATTTGCAAATACGAATTTTAACAAATAATTATGATGAATTCACATCAACACATAAATTAATTAGGTAAGCATTGAGAAGTTGACTGTAGGGGATTATTGGCAAGACGATAAGCCTGGTTGAAGTCTCATCAATCTAAGTGTGGAGTTTTTATTAATATGACTTTAGTACGAAAGTGAAGGAATATAAGAGTAATATAATTAAAATTTAATTTTTTATTAATAAATAATAATATTATATTATATTTTTATTATAGATAATATTTATTATTAATTAAAAATGAAACTTAAAAACACCAGTTATTATATAAATACAAAGTATCAAATTTAAGGTAAGATAATACTTTTATCATCATTGAATAATAATTTTTAATTTAATTAGAATTTTGAAAAATATACTAGAAAACGTTTTCTCATGGGTTATGTTAAGTATTTGTAAGTTTGGATTTGGTGAAGACATGAAGTTTGGATTTGGTGAAGACATGAAATATTGAGCAAAAAATATTTTGGATAGGGTTTCAAAGAGCTCTTTTGCTAATGCTTTTGCTTTTAGGAGTGCTCACGGTTTCAGCTTCAACATATTGAAGGTATTTTCCTTCCATTGGTGAACATGTCAAATATTTGTGAAAAATTAGGGCACTCTTATGCTAATTTTAGGGGTTTTACCCATATTTCAATATAGGATATTTTTGGAACAATAAAAAATATTCTGAATAGGGTTTCAAAGAGACCTTTCATGGTTGCTTTTGCTTTTTGAAAAGGGTTTCAAAAAGCCCATCCACAATTGCTTTTACTTTTAAGAGCACTCATGGTTTCAACTTTCAACATTCGGAGGGAGTTTTCCTTCCACTGGTGGACATCCAAATATTTCAAAGATTTATGGAAAAAAATGGGGCACTCCTATGCTAATTTTAGGGTTTTTTTTTTCATATTTGAAGCTTGCCAAAATGTGTACATATTTTAGGGCTTAGAGTGAAGAATTGGTACAATCATCATTATCCGACGATAAGCCCAACTATGTAGTGGAGAAGCATTTGGGTATAGAAAAATAGTTTCCATGGGATGTGACGTTTCTATGATGGATGAAACTCCATCCATCAATATTATTGAATCTCAGGTTCCCTTGACTCACCTTGGGAGCCTTGCAAAATATTCCATGGAGAAGCTTGCAAATTTGAAGAGTGAGAGGAGCTTACCAGAGGGCTACATCATTGACCTATAAAACCCTAATCCAACAACACCTCAACTACATGTAGAGAAAGGTAATCCCATTTTATTTGTTCTTCCTGATTGTCAAAGTAGCTAATAATTTTTCTAAATGTACTATCATTTTATTTTTTTATGGGGGATACTACGTAAGGATGTGTTTCTCAAATGGGTTGGGGGGTTTGAAAAAATACTAGAGCTTGGATAGTTGAGGCTATTCAAGGATTGGTAAGCGGGTAACTAGCAGTATCCTTTGCAAATCCTAAATATGTAAAAAAACCCTCCAATACAGAACTTGGGTTATCTATGGGTAAACTTGTTATCTACAAGGCTAATCTTTGCATTTTCATTGAAAGGGATCCTTTAGGTAAAAATACCCTTTTTGGATAGAGTTTCCCTTTTTATCTCTTTCATGTTGCCATTTTCTCAATAAAATTGTTGCTCATCTTGGTAAGGTTTTATGGTTTCACCCAATTTCAGAAAAACTATCTAATTATAAAGTGCACCCTTTTTTATGTGTAGAGATGAACATTTCCAAGTTGTTGCCCCCCTCCCTTGACCTCAATGGGATAGGTTTCCATGTTATTCAACCTCTTATCTACCTAAACTTACCTAATGCATGTTTTTACTATAGAGAAGTTGGAAACTTTATCAAAAATTATCCAAAAAAATAGCTAAAAAGGAACAAATGGAAGCCACCGCTAAAACAATTGCAGAAAAATTCCCAACTAATGGCCCTCATATGGAAGTCATAACTAAAAATTTATTTTATAAATTCCCTACCGATGGCCCTCAAAACCCTCTATTCCCAAAAAAAAAAAATCCTTATTAGGTCGTTCATCATAAGAACCCTCTTGCCTCTTCCACAACTCAGACTAAATCCTTAGATACTCCTTTTAATCCATAACCCCCACCAAATTCAACCACGATTCTTGAGTTAGATCTTGTTCCTTCATCGCAATTCTTGAAATAAAGTGTTATGATAGATGGGTGGTTAATGGTAGGCAAGCAAAAAAATTCATCAACCCCCCAAAACAACTCCATCCATACAGAGGAAAAAGCCCTTTGTCAAAGATCTTGCTAGATCCTTCTCTCAAGTTGCTTAAAATAAGGTTTATGCTCTGCAAACCCATTTGGAAAACATGCGATTGTTGCCAATCAGTGAAAATATATTTTAAACTCTAATTCATGAGGTCAATAAGCCTCTAAATCTTCCCTCATGAATTTAAATATTCTATCTTGGAATGTTAAGGGGCTCTCCCTCCCTTACTATAAGTTTCAAGTTTGAAAAGTAGTTGTTGAAAATCATATTTCTGTTCTTTTCCTTCAAGAACTGAAAGTCATTGGTAACACTCTCACCCATTGCATGAACATCATTGGTGGTGGATTTGCATATACCTTTACCACTTCTCATATTAATGGTAAAGAAGGTGCTTCCCTTTCCATAGCCAGGTCTCTTTGTTATGCTATTCTAGACCATGGTGAATCTCCTGCTCATCGCTAAATATGGGTTAGATTGGTTCTTAACTTTAGGTTAATGAAGAACAAAGAAAGGCCAGCCCTAGGGATAACTCAGGTGGAAAAGAGATCCAAAAATAGCAACTCTCAAGGAGCAGGTAGAAAATCAAATAAGGACCTGCTAGTAGTTCAAGGAGACAAGCTGATCATTGGAGGATCGGTGAGGACAATTGATTCTTACTACTCTCAAGGTTTTCAATGATTATTCAATATTGGAATGTTAGGGGTTTAAACAGTAGAACCCATCAATCTGATGTTCAAAGACTCTTAGGAAAATGTAAAACAGACTTTTTGCTTATCTAGGAGACAAAAATGTCTTTAGATCTTATGTGTAAAATAGTTAATAGAATCTGGAGGGGCGCTGGTCATATGGATGTGGCTGCCCAAGGTGCCTCAGGGAGGATTTTTACTCTTTGGAACCCTCTAGAATGGACTGCAATAGAACATATAGCTTTGAGGGGTGTTCTCACATCTCATTTTAGGAATAATGTCACAGTTGAACATGTTTTAATCACAAATTTTTATGGGGCTCAAAACCTTGATGGCCAAAGGCTCCAATGGAAAGTTGTACATAACATGAGGTCCTCAAGGGAAGATTTAGACTGAATTATTGCTGGGGATTTTAATGCTAAATTATCTGCTCGAGATGGGGAAGGTGGAACCCCAATTTTGGATCCAGGGGATCGGCTTCTGATTGCCCAAGTCCAGGCCTTTCACTTAGTGGATATTAAAGGCCCTAGAACCTACTTTACTTGGACTAACAAGAGGAGGGAGCCACATAGTAGGAAGGTAAAGCTAGACCATTTTCTGGTCTCAGAGGAGGCATTTGTAAAGTGGAATACTAAATTCTAGATTTTGGAGGGTCCAGTTTTAGATCACTTTCCCATTTTGTTGGAGGGAGGGACTATGACAGGGAAGCATCACAAACCTTTTAAATTTGAGAATTTTTTGTTACAAAAGGAGGATCTTCGAAAGAAAATTCCGTAGTGGTGGGAAGAAGGCCGTCTACCTTTTGGGACAACAATGTTTAGATTCCACAAACGACTTCATTTTGTCAAAGTTCAACTGAAACAATGGAGGCAAGCTAATAAGTCAATTTCCGGCTCCAAAGAGCTCCCTTGGTGGCCAGATGGGATGAGGTTCAAAAAAACTTTAGGGAAGGAACAATTACTAAGTAGCTCAAAACCGAGGATGATGCCTTGCGTAAAGCGGTTGAGGACATTGATAACCAAGAGGAGACTTATTGGAAACAGAGAGCAAGAAACACTTGGTTATTAGAAGGTGATAGAAATACCAAATTTTTCCATCGATCAGCTTGTGCTAGGAGATAGATGAATAACATGGAAGCCCTTCAAGATGAGAATGGACACTCCTTTGATACTCTTCCTGGTATGCATTCCCATTCAATGGATTATTTTTCTAAACTTTTTAAGGAAAGTATGGAGCAAGATGTAGAGGCTCAAAATGAAGTTATTGATGTCATACCCTTTGTTATTTTTGAAGAAGAAAATCAGACCCTTCTTAGACCCATTGATAGAGATGAATTGAAGAATGTGGTCTTTGGAATGAGCACTGGCAAATCTCCAGGTCCAGATGGCTTTCCTATTGAGTTTTTTCAGGCCTTTTGGGATACTTTGGAGGAGGATTTTTGGGTACATCACGAGAGGAGTCCGGAACTAATAAAAGAATGCTTAAGGCAATAAATCATACCTTCATCACTTTAATTCCAAAAGGGGAGGAGGGGGCTCATATCTCTAATTTCAGACCTATTGCCTTATGCAACGTGATTTATAAAATAATCACAAAGATAATGGTTGAACGGCTAAAACCTCTCCATAACATTATCTCCTCAGAGCAAGGGGGTTTTGTAGAGGGTAGACAGATATTGGATGGGGTGGTTCTCGCTCAGGAGGCAATCCATACAATGCAAAAATCTGGTAATAAAGGAATGTTCATTAAAGCTGGATATGTCCAAGGCTTATGATAGGGTGGAGTGGAGTTTCTTGTCAAAGATGATGGCAGCCTTTGGTTTCTCTCAGGATTTGGATAGATTGGGTCATGAGTTGTGTTTCTATGCCTTCTTATTCTGTTCTAATCAAGGGTCTTCCCTCGCAACCTTTTGGAGCCACACGTGGTCTTCGTCAAGGGGACCCTTTCTCTCCCTATATTTTCCTCATTTTGGCTGAAGGATTAGGTAGAATTTTCTTGAGGAGAAGACATCAAGGCCTGTTAACAGGTATCAAGGTGGGTGAGGAAATTTTGACTCACTTACAGTTTGTGGATGATACAGGATTGGTTGGAGTGGCCGACTTCGGGGAAGCTAGAGGAATCGAGAGATACTCTTAATGTCTACCTTAGGGATTCAAACCAAGTCATCAATGATAAAAAATCCAAAGTGGTCTTTTTCAATCTTGACCAAAGGCTACAGGATAGAGTTATAGAGATCTTGGGATTCACAAGGACTTCTCTTCCAGTGGTTTACTTGGGGGTTCCTTTGCATTTCAAAAAATTAAAAATAGATATTTGGAAGGATCTTTTGGATGGTATCAATAGAATGAATCATTGGTCTCATAATGGTTAATCTATGGGCGTAGATTAACTTTCTTACAGTCAATTATTCAGGCCATGCCAATTTATAAATTCTCTATCCTGGCTGCCCCACATACTATATGAAAAGAGCTTGACAAAATGGCTAGAAGATTTTTATGGGAAGGAGCAAAAGGGGAGAGGAAATGGGCCTTGGTTGGTTGGGATAAAGTTACCCAGCCCAAGGAAAAAGGAGGGCTAGGACTGAGAAGATCCAAGCTTAATAACAAAGCTTTGGGTGGAAAAGCCGTCTTTGAGGTGGATTTCCCAACCAAACTCCTTATTCGATGAGAATCCTAACCAAGTAAATATTTGGGTCATGTTCACCCCAATGAGGTGGGCCATTTCCCTCCTGGATGGTACTGGATCCTTAGTGTGGCAAGCTCTCAAGCTTGGATCTCAGGTTATTAAAGACCAATTTTTTTGGAAAGTGGGGAGAGGGGAGAAGGCATGTTTCTGGACCGATTCATGGGACCAATACCCACCCATCATTGCTGAGTTCCCCAAATTACAACCAATTAAATCTGCCATAGAAGCTAAGGGTTGGGTCCAAATTGAAAGTTACTTCAACACTAGCCAAATGGGGGAGTATAAGTTTAAGAATTTTAAGAGGTTGGAGGAGTGGCCAATTACAATCCCTCCGGAGTTAGCACCCATCTTGACCAAAATATTGACATCAAGGTTTCTCACAAGGAGAGACGAGGAGGATGAATTAGCTTGGGGCTATGGGAACCTTGGTGTATATACAGTGAAGGATGGATACGACAAGATCCTCCTAGAGCCTCACCCACATTCATTTTTGGTTCAGGATTGGAGAAAGATTTGGCATTCCAAGGGCTGGCCGAAAGTAAATTTCTTTGCCTGGCAGTTTATGCACAATGGAATTCTCACTTTTGACAATCTTAGAAGTAGAGGAATCATCGGTCCATCTCAGTGTGTATTATTCCACAAGAACAAAGAAACAGCTGATCACCTGATGTTTGAGTGCCCTTTCACGCATCAGATTTGGAAGCATTGGTTCTCTCACTATAAACTCCAGGCTAATGGTGATCTGAATCGGACCAATATTTGGGAAATATGGAAGAGGGGTAGATTTAAATCTAAAGCTCTTCAAATTGGTTGGGATCTTGGCTTACTTTTCATCTAGTGGCAAGTGTGGTTGGAGAGAAATGCCCGTATTTTTAGAGAAACTTTCTCCTCGCTAGATGGAGTTTGGCAGGTCATCTGGAGCAAAGTCACAGAAACTGTTGCCATCTATGCTAAAGAGGAAAATCGAGGTTGGTCCTGGGCCACTGGAAGAGGGAGCTGAAGAGCAAGAGAGACAGGATAGAGCTAGCTGGAAACCACCCCCAAAAGGTTGGATTAAAATCAATACTGATGGAGCTACAAAAGGTAATCCGAGTAGTGCCAAAATTGGTGTAGTTTTTCGGTATCATGCTGGTTCAGTGCTCTATTGGGAACTGCAAAGCTTGGGAAGAGCCATAAACAATGAAGCAGAAGCCATTACTATCAAATATTCTTCCATCTGGGCAGTTAATCAGGGCCACAGGAGGATAATTCTTGAATTTGATTCTCAAATTTTGGTTGGCGCTCTAGATTGCATGAGGAACTTTGCTTCGAAAGCATGGAGGTTGCGGATTCTGGTCTCTCAAATCAAGGAACTATGGAGGGAATTAGATGATGTGATCCCCGTTTATGTGAGTAGAGATTTAAATAAAGCGACCTATTTCCTTGTGAAGATGGGTGCTAAGAAAGAGGTAGGGGTGTAGCTGCACAGTGACATGCCTTTGGAGGATGAAGTGATTAGGCAGGGTCTTGAAATATCCTTGAGACAATGAGCAAATAAAATGCTAAAGGTGGTTTTTGTCATGATATCGTGACCTGTTGCGCCGTCGCGGCCTTTTGAGGGAAGCTGTCGCGATATCGCGACATGTTGCACCGTCGTGGCCTTTGGAGGGAAGCTGTTGTAATATCATGACATGTTGCACTGTCGTGGACTTTGGAGGGAAGTTGTCATGATACGTGACATGTTGCGCCATCACGGCCTTTGGAGGGAAGCTATCACGATATCGCAACATGTTGCACCATCGCGGCCTTTGGAGGGAAGCTATCGCGATATCGCGACATGTTGCACCGTCGCGGCCTTTGGAGGGAAGCTATCATGATATCGTGACTTGTTGCACCGTCGCGGCCTTTGGTTGGAAGCTGTCATGATATCACGACATGTTGTGCCATCACAGACTTTGGAGGAAATTTGTTGCAATATTGCAACATGTTTCACCATCGCGGCCATTGGAGGAAAGCTGTCGCGATATCGCGACATGTTGCGTCGTCGCGGCTACTGGAGGAAAGCTGTCACGATTTCATGACATGTTGTACCATCACGGTTTTCGAAGGAAATTTGTCATGATTTCATGACATGTTGCGCCGTTGCGGCCATGGGAGGAAATTTTTTGCGATATCGTGACATGTTGCGCCATCATGGCCAATGGAGGAAAGTTGTCACGATTTCGTGACATGTTGCTCTGTCGCGGCCGAGGAAGGATTATTGTCGTGATATCACGACATGTTGCTCTGTCGTGGCCAAGGAAGGATAGTTGTTGCGATATCGTGACATGTCATGATATCGTGACTTGTTGCCTCATCATGGCCAACGTTGGATAGTTGTCGCGAAATCGCGACATGTCATGATTTTGCGACATGTCGCTTCGTCGCGGTCAAGGATGGTTAGTTGTCGCGATATCGTGACTTGTCACAATTTCATGACTTGTATTTTTGCGGTCAAAGGTGGTTTGTGTCGCATTTTCGTGCCTTGTAATCTTGTGTTTTCTTTGTTCTCGATGGGAAGGGTCTTCTCCCTTATGTAACTGATCTTTGTTTTAATACAATTTTTTTCAAATTTTTCAAAAAAAAACTTTAGGTTATTGAATTTTATTCTATCTATACTCCTAATGAACCTCCTAGTCATATAGCCCTTTAGGAATGGTTAGTTGTTTCTCTCCCTCCTACAAAATGGATCCTTGAAGGAGACTTTAATATGATTGAGAATCCTAGTGATAAAAGTTGGATTGGTAGTAAACCCCTTTCTAATGCTAAATTTGGTAGTTGATTACTTTGTTGTAATCATTTAGGTGTGCATAAACATCTCTTTGGTAAAGCCTCCTATCATAGAGATAATTGGTATATATGGTCCAACTATCATCAAAATTTTGCTAGGAAGCTTGTTCATCTGGATAGATTTTATTTCAGTAATAATTTCCTAGATAAATTTTCCATCCACAAGCAAGTTCATGTCCTTTTCCACATAAATTTATCTGATAACCTTCCTATCTTGTATTCTATCCAAACTTTCTCTATCTCCCTTAATTCCATGTTGCTTCCTTTAAAATTAAATGTGTCTCACCTTGACAATCCTTCTTGCTGCCACCTCGTAGAGCATATCTGAAATAGATTTTCCAGACCAACTGGTATTATTGGTTGGATAAAATGGTTTGAAACAACTATTTCCAATATGGTTTCATCCCTTAGATGATATGGATGCTCTATTTCCAATAGGAAGAAGATTCAAGAGAGTCATCTTCATAAAGATATCTCTCATCTCCATTCCATGCTTATGAAATACCCTATTAACATTGTTGTTCAATGTGATCTAGATAATGTTGAAAATCAAGCTAGAGTTTATGAGTCTTATCGTGCAAGAGGGATGCATATTAGATCTCACATTAATTGGATCTCCTAGGGAGACAAGGGAACTAATTTTTTAACTACCTCAGACATAATAATATCTCGAAAAGGATCACTGAGTTGGAGGACCCTTTAGGTTATTCTCTTTATGATTCTAAAGAGATCATGAATCTTTGTGTAGTTCATTTCTCTCAATTTTTTACATCGAAGACAAGGGATGACATCCAATGTTTCTTAATAGAATATGTGCAAGAACATATTCCCTTCCTTGTCGACCCCATTATTCGAGATCAACTTGAATATCCTCTTTTTGTGAATGTGTAGACAATAAAAATATGCACCATGTAAAAGCAAGTAAATAAAGTAGGAAAAGATGTATGTATTATGTGTATATACTTTTGTTATGTATAATTATAATATTAACCCTCATAGGGGTTGTACAAGTGTTTAGGGGATTGATTCCCTTTTACAAATAATAATGGTGCCTAGATCCTTTTGTCGCTATAGCACTGGAGGGGTAGGTATCTCATGACCATTGATTTTGTTGGATTTGGTACTTATGTGTCTTAGGTATCTGCATCTGGGTCTGCGTCTATGTTTGCATCTGCTAGATCTACACCTACTCATCCAAATTCGTGTCTAGATGCCAACCATCAAGGGGTATGATGGTTGTGTGCTCTAACTATTTGGATACAAAATGGTTGTGATATTTGACCATCTAGGTTCGAACGAACAAGCACTAGAATCTCTTGCTATCACATTCAGGTCTAGATTGGCGTATGATTTTGCTTGCTTTGAATCTGTATAAAAGCACACAAGTGAATATAATTGGTCAATAATACATTTCGAATCTCCCAAAGTGAGGCCCAGTTCTAAAAACAGATTTAAAACTAGAAATGTAGAAGAAACTAGAGATTTGTAAAAAGGGAAGTATTAAATAATGCATAAATAGATCTTATCCTTCTTTTGTTGTCATTATTGTTGTTGCTATCATGTCGTGTCAGGTTGCATCATGATGTGTTGGGTTACACCGTGCTACATCTGGAAATCTATGTATGGGTTGGATAACAACCATTTGGGTCTAGACAATCGTGAACCAAGACCATCTTGGGTTGGACGATCATGGGTTGTGGTGTCTCTTCACTGAAGAAATTTGAATCTAAGCTTGCAGGGTGTTATGATCAAGGTTTGGCACTGGATGGATATGGTTGCGTGTGATTTAATTTGGGTATTTGGATGTGAAGTGGGCTCGATATTTTAGTAGTGCTTTGATGCATATACCATCCTCATGCTCCATGAAGGAGAGAGTACATTTATATATTTTCCAAGGGGAATGGATGAGGTGGTGGCTTAATTAGTTAAGTGGGATTAACTGATATTTCACCTCTGCATTGATTTTATCACTAAAGATGCATGCTTGTAAAAGGAAGATAAGTTCACCTCATGATTATCACTAGATATGTGTGCACATTAAAATGGATGTGCATGGTGAATTAGATGTGCATATTGAGTTAAGTGATCCTGTTGAACTGAATATGCATGTTGTGCATATTGAGTTAAGTGACCCTATTGAACTAAGTGTGCATTTGAAATATCCCATGTGTGGATGAAGGTGCAATTGTGAGTTACTGGAGTTTAATTGTGGAACAAGGGTAATTATTTCTTGTGCATGACTGAAATGGGGGATGGGAGGTGGAACTGGAGTGAACTGTAGATGATGTGGCCATGGGGGATGGAGGGGTGAATGCTCCCATGAGGAGGGATGAGTGGTTGTGTAGCTTAGGTAGTAATTAATCAATTATTTAATAAATAAATAAATTATTTAATAAATAAATAAATTATTTAATAAATATATTAATTAATTAATTAATACTTAGGAAAATGAATATTAATTAATTTAATTAATATTAAATATACTAATTAATTATGACTAATTAATTAGTGTTTATTATGCTTGATTTTGGTGTCTAAAGATACCCCTTTTTGTATCGTGTTGTGTGAAAACACAATGCAATACAAAAATAGATGATACATGTAGTTGATGGATGAATGAATGGTGGATGTGACTTTTGTGCTTGAGGGGTTGGCGTTTGGTTGCTCCAAATCAAGAAAAATGTGTGATGTTGTCACACCCCACCCTAAGCAAATTTTGGTCTGATAGATTCTACCCTGATAAATGACTAATGATGTCTAGTTTAAATGCTTGAATGACTATTGCATAAGTATAATGATTTATCTTGAAGAATACGGTACTACTAATATGTTGTCGATGTGCAACACTACGTAGAAATGCCCCACCAAAGACGAGGTACTTGAAAAGGGAAGTGATGACTTAGATGGCTCAGGATATCATGGATGACTACCCTCATATAGATATGCATTATTGTTTTAGGGATAATTTTTAGCTAGCCAACCACCTAGAGCCGAAGTTGATAGCCTAGAAACTATCGTAATATCTTTGACTGAGATGCGTGACTAGGTTGATGGAAAAACTTTTACCTTGTTTATTGCACCTGATTGTTTGTATTACTGTGAAATAATAAAAGTTTTTTATTTAAAGGAATGTTTTATTTTAAAGAAATATTTTTATTTAAATAAATATTTTTATTTGAAGAAATGTTTTATTTAAATAATAAAAGATTTTTATTTAAATAAATGCTTTACTAAGGGTTTTATTAAAATATATATTCCTAAGTAATAAAAAATGTTTTCTTTCATTGAAATTCTTTTTTAGGAATGATTTTTATTAAAGGATATATCCACGTTAAGGTAGCAAATGAGTTTTTTCTAGTGGAATAAATATCCCATTTATATAATAAGAGAAGGTTCTTATTATAATTTATAAAGGGTACATTTAAACTTTATAAAACTTAATTAAAAGGGGAATAAATTAGAATAAAAATATCTTTAAGCTAGATATTTGAAGAATGTTAATGGATTATAAGCAGCTATCTCTGACCACCATGGGCAGGTAAGGACGTCTTCAATTTGGTAGATAGCATTAAATGGGAAATGACCATGGTTGGTGGGAAGAGAGAGTAAGCTGGAGATATGAAGGCAAAATACCTTGAAAAAAGACACCCTTTTTGCAAAAAGAGCCTTGGAGGAAAATGAGAGAGACGACAAGGATCAAAAATTGTAGTGATAGAAGATGCTTCATATCAAATCTTTAGCTATTAGGTTGGATTCTAGATTTTGTTTCTTAGTAAATGGTTGGTTTAAAATGATAGTTTGTTTCTTCTATGTTGCAAATGTTTGAATAAAATTCTATGATAGAACTCAATGGGGGGCGCATGTTTAAACCTCTTAAGTCCTCAATTTTGAGGGGTCATTGTTTATTTATGCTTCAAGTTGGCTCCCTTAGCCTTCTTGCTATTTTTAGATAGCTATTCAAAAACAACCAAATGGTGATAGCGTTTGTGCTCTCTCTTAAACTAGACCTATGTGCTTGCCATTGGAGTTTATTCTAGTTGTGTTTGTGTTTTTAGCTATGTGTACTTTCCCTAGCTTCAAGCCCTTTCGTTATTTTTAAGTTCTTCCTCCACCATTGTTTCCAACCGTTGGTGGTTGTTGTAACAAATATGAGCTCCCTTGTTTCACAACCAAACCCTAAGCCACTTTTGTAGATACTTCAAGCTTTGTATGCCTATTTTTGCACTTGGTTAGGGATGTCTCTATGTGTGGGAAGGTTTAGAACTTTCCATGGTCATACATGAGCCATTGTAGTACACTATCCATGTATGGTGTGCTCAGGAAGAAGGTCTTTATGACCTTTTGCAAGCACTATCCCACATAGGGTGTGCTCAGGTCAAAGGAGGTATATGGGAGGTTATGATTCCATACTCCTTCGACCATGACTCATGGTCGTGGTTAGGGTACTTGTGGCCGTTGTATAATGAAATTTGTTGTTGAGGTATCACGTGTCAATTGGTTTAACCGGATGTTTGTTGTTGATCTATGTGTAGTGACTTGTCATCAGGCTATGCATGGCCATGGTTTTTAACCCTTGCCTTAGATGGTCATGTTGATCTTGTCAGCCCTTGTCCTATTAGGTCTAAGGTTAATATTTTTTAAAACCTTTAATCATGTTCTAAGCTTACCTAAAATGTGGGCAATGGAAGAAAGAATGGTTCAATGGTTAGGGGCATAATTAAATTAATTAGTTTACAAAAGAATGTTTAGAATTAATTTATTTACAAAATAATGTTTGAATTAATTGATTTATAAAATAATTTTAAATTAAATTATTAATGAAAGAATATTTTGAATTAATTGATTTATAAAAGAATGTTAGAATTGAATGATTTATGAAAGAATATCTTGAATTAATTGATTTATGAAATAATGTTTGATTTAATTAATTTATGAAAGATTATTTGAAATTAACTAGTTCATGAAAATAATGGTTTAGATAGCTATTCAAAACAACCAAATGGTGATAGCGTTTGTGCTCTCATTAACTAGACCTATGTGCTTGCCATTAGAGTTTATTCCAGTTGTGTTTGTGTTGTTAGCTATATGTGCTTTCCATCGCTTCAAGATAATTTATTAAGTCCTTCCTCCACAATTATTTCCAACCGTTGGTGGTTGTTGTAACCAAGATGAGCTCCCTTGTTTCACAACCAAACCCTAAGCCACTTCTATAAATGCTTCAAGATCTGTATGCTTGTTATTATGCTTGGTTAGGTCTGTCTCTCTGTGTGGGAAAGTTTTGAACTTTCCATGGTCATCTTTGAGCCATCATAGTACGCTATACATGTATGGTATGCTCAGGCATAAGGTCTTTATGAACTTTTGCAAGCACTATCCCACATAGGGTGTGCTCGGGTCGAAGGAGGTAAATGGGAGGCTAATCTTCCATACTCCTTCAACCATGACTTATGGTCATGGTCAGGGTAATTGTGGCCATTGTGTCATGGACTCTGTTGCTGAGGTGTCGTGTGTCGGTTGGTTTTACCCGATGTTTGTTGTTGATCTATGCATAGTGAGTTGTCATCATGTGCACGACCATGGTTTTTAACCCTTGCTTTAGCTGGTCATGTTGATCTTGTTAGCCCTTGTCCTATTAGGTCTAAGGTTAATCTTTTTTAAAACCTTTAATCATGTGCTAAGCTTACCTAAAATATGGGCAATGGAATAAAGAATGGTTCAAGGGTTAGGGGTATAATTAAATTAATTAGTTTACAAAAGAATGTTTGGAATTAATCGATTTACAAAAGAATGTTTGAATTTATTTATTTATAAAAGAATGTTTGAATTAAATGATTAATTAAAGAATATTTTGAATTAATTGATTTATAAAAGAATGTTAAAATTGTATGATTTATGAAAAGAATGTTTGATTTAATTAGTGTATGAAAGATTATTTGAAATTAACTAGTTCATGAAAATAATGGTTTAGACTAAATAGTTATGAAAGGAGATGTTTTAGAATTATTTAATAAATGATAATGGATATGTTAAGTATTTAGTTAATTAGGGTTTATGGGGCCTTAGTTAGCTAAAGAAAATAGATGTTAAGTATTTAGTTAAGTAGGGTTTATGGGGCCCTAGTTAGCTAAAGAAAATGGAAGTTAAGTATTTGATTAACTAGGGTTTAAGGGGCCCTAGTTAGTTAAAGAGATGTATGTTAGATAATTAAATTATTGAGGTTTATGGGGGCTCGATTAAACTAAAGAAAAAGTAAGTTTAAATGGGAGGACTCTTATATTCAAACATGAACCTTTGATTGATTAAAAATATGATATGATGAAACAAATGATGACTTTCTTAGTTGTTGAATGAATGATCTATAAAGATGTATTGGTGATTGTATAGTTGCAATTTGGCATGTTAGATGCACTAGATTAAATGATCATCTAGTAGATGCATGATTCATAGTTTCATGAGTTGTCCTGATCCCTTACTACCATCAATTGAGAGATGAGAGAACTAAAGGACTAGGAATATCATCAAAGATCCTGGATAGATACTTACTTATGCTAAGAATGAAATGTTGTTAGAAGCAACATTTTTTAACTATTTGTGTAATGTTATATTCTTTGAAAGTATGGAATATTTTACCATACTCATCCATGTAATTATGTATTGACAAATGGAAATGTATTCTATAATTGTAATCTATATTGCATCTTATGGATTAGTTATGTTAGCCTTTTATCCATGCTTGAATTAGTTAAATTTATTTCCTTTCAACATCTCTTTTATTTCCCTTATTTATTATGTTTCATGCTTGATTAAATTGTTAGACTTAGTGTCTATTTTCCTATGTTGATGGTTTTAAAAATGCTTAGATTACTTAAGTGAATTCTTTAGACTAACTAGAGTGTTAATTTATTGATTAGAAATAGAAGAACCTAGGGATTTATGGGGTCCCTTAGGGCCATGATTGGTAGACTTAGTAAAAATATATAAACTGGTTTGGCTATACAATGTAGCAAGTTTCAAATGAGATAAAATATCTATGAAAGGATTGGGCTACCTCATCATAATGATAAGACAAGCATCCTATTTGATGTACATGTCATATACCTGCACAGATAGAATTATTCAAGGTATAGCTATGAACGTACCCTTTGAATAGTCGAAGGATATAAGCTAATCCCAACTGATATGTAGTTAATAGCTGTCACAATATGTGTAGTATACCTACATAGATTTATGTGTACATGGTATGGAGATGGGCATATCTTGATCAAATGCTAGATAGAAAGTTGGTTTTGAGGAGAAGGATAGATAACTTGAACTTAGGGTTAATTTAGATATCTGTGTAGCCTTTTGTGTTAGTGTCTAGCATTGCATGTACTAGTATTTAGTGTTTTTTATGCTTGTTAAAAAAATAGCAACCCCTTAGTTAGATTGGGTTGTTACATTTGGTATCAGAGCTTTAGGAAAGAGGGGTTAGAGATTCTTATTGTGCTAGAGGATAAATAATAAAGGGGAATTAATCCCCAAAAGTAGTTGTTAAGCTACAAACACCTTACGATTTGTAAGTGTCGCTTTTGGCATAAATTTATTCAATAAACTTAGAGTGCTACCTCTTGTAGAATAAAAGTGTTTTAGAAATGAAACTTTGTGTTAAGTAGTTCAAAAAGGTGAAGTTGTAACCTAATCTACTCTTTTGTATGATATCAGGACAAATGGCACTGAGGAAAGAGAGGCCTAATCCTTCAGCTAGAAAAACCCAAAAAATAATATTGAGGAAGGAAACCTGGGAGAAATATTGGATAAATATAATAGGGATGTAGAGAACCTCACCGTAATGGTTATCACCATTCAAGATCATATGAAGTAGTTTATGGAAACCTTTAGAAATCAGGATTCATTGGCTAAAATTTTAGAGGTCAGTGAAGCTAATAAACTAACTACATAGCAACAAGAGTCTAGAACTTTGTTGGAAAAATAATTGTCAAAGGATTTGAATAACGTTCGCACCTCCAAATTTTATGAAGAAGGGGAGGGAGACGTGACTGAACCTTGGCTAAGAGAATTAGAGATCTATTTTACAATAAAGAACTACTCCCCTAGACCTTGAACACTTTGGGCAATAGTCTATCTTGAGGGGTCTTCTTTGGATTGGTGGGAAACCTATGCATAAGAATCAAAGATCCAAGTTTTCAACCTAAAGTGGAATGACTTCATTGTAATTTAAAAAAAGGTTCCTTACTAAGAATTTGTATGCGTTCAAGTTTGAAGAGTTTGCCAATCTTTGGCAAGGGATGAGGTCTGTGGAAGTATATTACAAAAATCTAGTAAAGTTGCTTAAGTATGTACCAACATATGATGAAAATATTGAGGATCCATAAATTTATCCTCGGGTTAGAGACTAGGATAAGGCATGAAGTGAATATGCTTGAATCTAAGTCACTTAAGAAGGCTTATGATCTCGTAAAGAAGTCAAAAACCCACTTTCAGTTCAAGTATGTCCCTTTATCTAAAGAGAAGCAGCAAGCACTTACGGAAAGGAATAACCAAGGCTTGTTGAAGTGGTAAAGGGAGCAAGATAAAAAAGATAAAAATTACCCAAACCTTTAAAGAAAAAATGGTGGAAAATAGGGAAGGTCTAAAAGGAACGACCAAAGGAGAAATGGCAACTAAGCTGAAAACAAGAAACCCCAATCACAAAATCAACCAAGTTTAGTTTCAATAGGTAAAATAGGGGATAAAAATAGATAACTCATGTAGGACCCAAAAGTGGTTGCTACAAATATGTAGGGCCATATTATACTAGCAGTTATCCTCATGAGTCTGGGTCATGCTCATCTAATTGATGCAGGAGCATCCAACGAAAGGCAAAATACCGCAAAGAGAAAAAAATGTCGCGATATCGCGACATGTCGGCAAAGAAGAAAAAGTGTCGCGATATCGTGACATGTCACATTTTTGTGACCAAAAGGCGAGGGAAGGCGCAAGAGAGAAAAGTGTCACGATATCATGACATGTCGCATTATCGCGACCAAAATGCGAGAGGAGGCGCAGGAGAGAAAAGTGTCGTGATATCGTGACATGTCACATTTTCGTGACTCGCAAAGGGTAGGAAGGCCGAAAAGCAAAAGTGTTGTGATATCATGACATGTTGCATTTTCATGACTTGCAAAGGGCAGGAAGACCGAAAAGCAAAAGTGTCACGATATCGCGACATGTCGCTTTTTTGTGACTCGCAAAGGGCAGGAAGGCCGAAAAGCAAAAGTGTCACGATATCGCGACATGTCACATTTTCATGACTCGCAAAGGGCAGGAAGGCAGTGAAGCAAAAATGTCACAATATCACGACATGTCGTGTTTTCATGACCAAACAAAATGAAAGAAAAGGCAGGCAGTTACAGGGGATGTTACAGAGGAAATCATCGAGCGATGGGTATACCGAACATCATCATGGGTTGACAGCCAGACAAAGTCTACAGTGGTAGCACTGGACAAGCACGTGGCACCAAGGTGCAATGAAAGCAGACAAAGATCAAGAGTTGGAAAGAAAGATGTTTCGAAAGCCAAGGCAATGAAGAGGCACAAGAAATGAAACAAAGGGTTAGAAAAGGGAAACGAAGAGTCACGCCAGAGATTTTAAAAGGGGAAGCGAAGGCATGCACAAGGGTCAGAAAACTATGGAGAGAGAGTTGTAGACATGAAGGCAAGAGGGCCATTCTGGACCTATTTAGGCTATTTTTCTTCCAGGGCAGAAGATGTAATAGAAACTATATTTCGAGATAAAAGGAGTTTATTTGGCAGACTGCTGCCATTATTGTAATTTTTTTTTTGAATTGTTGAATGAGAATATAGATTTGGCATGAGCGATTTTGGCTCCCCATCAAGTGGTATCAAAGCGAGAGTTCTTGAGTGTGTGAGCAGATCGCCGAAAGTGAGGCAGTTTGCACTAGGATCTGTGGAAGAGCGGGAGTGCCTGAGTGTGTAAACAGATCACCGGACATGAGGCAGTTTACATCAGGATCTGTGGTTAAGGATTGTGAGAAGAGAGTGAGGAAGAATGCCTCCACAAAGAAACCGTGGTGGTGGGAGAAATGTGGTACCTGAAGAAGATTTTAGAGTTTTGCAGAGGCAAGTGCAAGCCCTGCAAGAGGAGTTACGAAGAGGGGTTGAACCAAAGAGAGAAGACGGTAGTGAAGATGAAGCTTAGGAGGTTGATAATCCATCAGAAGAAGAAGAAGTAATGGATCCTGCAGTAGCCTGATTAGTTAAGGCCATATCTCAGATCGGGAAGAAGCCAAAGTTTGATGTCTCCACGTATTTTGGGAATCTCAATCCAAAGGATTTGATTGATTGGATCAATGATTTGGAGGAATATTTTGAGTATGAGGAGGTTGTCGATCTAGATCGGATCAAATTGGCAAAAACAAAGTTGAAAGGCCATGCTAGCATATGGTGGAAAGGAGTGCAGCTAGAAAGAAATAAAAGCGGAAAAGAAAAGATAACCAGATGGGATCGAATGGTAGAGAAGTTGAAGAGGCAGTTTATTCCTGCAGATTACAAATTGGATCTATTGAGGAAAATGCAGAACTTGAGACAGTCAAGCAAATATGTCCAAGAATATACAGAGGAGTTTTACCAGATCTCAATCAAAACTGGCCATTCTGAGGCTAACAAGGAGAAGGTAGCTCGTTACATCAATGGATTGAGAACCAGTATTCAAGAAGAGTTGAGTCTAGTTAGGATTAGCACCATTGAGGATGCTTACTAGTTTGCTCTAAAAGTTGAAGAGAAGCTGAACAGAAGGTTTGAGGGTAAGCAGAAAGGAAGAGGTCATGGAGAAAGAACTGGTGGAAGAATAGATGGAGGATGAGATGAGAAGAAATAAGAAGCTAGCTACAGTCAGGATCAGAAGGGGGATAATGATTACAGAACCCGTAATCAAAACAATGGTTACCAAAGAGGAAGAGGTAGATATGGAAGAGGAGGATTTCGTGGAACCTGTTTCTATTGTGGAGAAGAGGGACATCGGGCATATGAGTGTCCCCAACACCAAGAGAGGAAGAATAGGAGACCTGAGGGTCATGCTAGAACTGTTGTAGCAGATCAAGGTGCTGAATCAGAACATTTTGAGGAGGCAAAGAGAGGAGAAGTTATGGTCACAAGGAGAACCTTATTGAATGATGAGGAAGAACCAAACCAGAGGAGGAGCCTATTTTGCACAAGGTGCAAATGTTTAGGTAAGGTCTGTAATGTTGTTATAGATAATGGTAGTACTGATAACTTGGTCTCTAAAGAAATGGTTACTAAGTTATAGTTAGAGAGGACACACCCGCATCCATACCGAATTGCATGGTTGCAGAAGGACCATAGGACATTGGTTAGTGAACAGTCCTTAGTCAAGTTCAATATTGGGAGATACCAAGATGAGGTCCTATGTGATATCCTGCCTATGGATGCTTGCCATATGTTGTTAGGAAGACCATGGTAGTTTGATCATCGTGTATTCCATGATGGACATACCAACACTTACTCCCTAACAAACGAAGGAGTGCACCATAAACTAAAGCCACTGAAGGGGATGGATGAAAAGAGGTTGCTGACAACAATGAGAGTGGAAGTTGGGTTTGAAGAACTTAAGGGTTTGTACCCTGTAGACCCAAATTTTGCTGAAGCTTGGAGAGCTTGTATAGCCCTAGTTAAAAAGAAGGTGACAGAATAGTACATAAGTGAATGTCACTTATCAATCCACCCCGGTTGTCTGATGTAGGAGCATCCAACAAAAGGCAAAATAGCGCAAAGAGAAAAAAAAATGTCGCGATATCACGACATGCCGGAAAAGAATAAAAAGTGTCGTGATATCGCGACATGTCGCATTATCGTGAACAAAAGCCTAGAGAGGGCTCAAGAGAGAAAAGTGTCACAATATCGCGACCAGTCGCATTATCACGACCAAAATCCGAGAGAAGGCGCAAGAGAGAAAAGTGTCGCGATATCGCGACATGTCACATTTTCGCGACTCAGGAAGGAGAGAGAAGGCACGAAGCAAAAATGTTGTGACATGTCATGAAATCGCGACTGAAAGAAGACCGGAAAGACCAAAAAATAAAATGTCACGATTCCATAACATGTCGCGAAATCATGACCGACGGAGCAAAAAGAAAGCAAGGAAGGCAACTGTCATGATATCGTGACATGTCATGATTTTGTGAGCCAAAATAGAAAGAGAAGGCAGAGAGAAAAGTTGTCGTGATATCACGACATGTCACGATTTTGTGACCCGAAAGGCGAGGAGGAGGCAGAAAGGAAAGATGTCACGATTTCGCAACAAGTCACGATTTCGCGATCGAATAGGAGAAAGAGGAGCCGAAAAGGAAATATGTCGTGATATCATGACATGTCGCATTATCACGACCAAAGGATGAGAAAAAGCGTAAAGGAGAAAAAGTGTCGCGATATCGCGACATGTCGCATTTTTGCGACCAAAGGACGAGAGAAAGCACAAAGGAGAAAAAGTGTCGCGATATCGCGACATGTCGCATTTTCGCGACCAAAAGGCGAGGGAAGGCGCAGGAGAGAAAAGTGTCGCGATATCGCGACATGTCGCATTATCGTGACCAAAAGGTGAGAGGAGGCACAGGAGAGAAAAAGTGTCGCAATATCGTGACATGTCACATTTTCATGACTCGCAAAGGGCAGGAAGGCCGAAAAGCAAAAGTGTCACGATATCATGACATGTCACATTTTCGCAACTCGCAAAGGGCAGGAATGCCGAAAAGCAAAAGTGTCACGATATCGCGACATGTCGCATTTTCATGACTCGCAAAGGGCAGGAAGGCAGTGAAGCAAAAATGGTGCGATATCGCGACATGTCGCATTTTCGTGACCAAACAAAAGGAAAGAAAATGCAGGCGGTTACAGGGGCTATTACAGAGGAAATCATCGAGCGATGGGTATACCGAACGTAATCATGGGTTGACAGGCGGACAAAGTCTACAATGGTAGCATTGGACAAGCACATGGCACCAAGGTGCAATGAAAGCAGACGAAGATCAAGAGTCGAAAAGAAAGATGTTTCGAAAGCCAAGGCAACGAAGAGGCACGGGAAATGAAACAAAGGGTCAGAAAATGGAAATGAAGAGTCACGCCAGAGATTTTAAAAGGGGAAGCGAAGGCATGCACAAGGGTCAAAAAATTGTGGAGACAGAGTTCCAGACGTGAAGGCAAGAGGGCCATTCTGGACCTGTTCAGGCTATTTTTCTTCCAGGGCGAAAGATGTTGTAATAGAAACTATCTTTCGGGATAAAAGGAGTTTATTTGGCAGACTGCTACCATTATTGTAATATTTTTTCTGAATTGTTGAATGAGAATATAGATTTGGCGTGAGCGATTTTGGCTCCCCATCAATACAAAGGGAAAGGAGCTAGCTCTCAAAATTTATGTATCCACTGGAATCCAAAAACTTGAAGGACAGGCTACGCCATTGCTTATGAAGGGTAAGATTTTCAATAAATAAGTAAATTTTTTAATCGATAATGGAGCTTCAAATAGTTTTATCTCTTCTTGAATAGTAAATAATATGTCGAAAAGATAGAGATATTTGGCACAAGGGTGGAATATTAGTATGGTTCTGGATAGACCTACTCTATGGATCAATGTTTCTCCATGGTAGAAATCACCTTAGAAAAATAATCAATCAAAGGATTATTGTATGTAGCACCACTACATGCCTTCGATGTCATATTAGGAATGGATTGGTTGTAGGCTCATAAAGCCTTAATCAAATTTTAGAATAGGTAGATAGAATTTTTTGAAGGAAACAAAGGAAGAATACAGATCCATAGTGAGCAAGGATCATTTAAATCCCAATTAGTATCTGCTATGAAATTGAATAAAGCCCTCAAAAAAGGAGGTATAGTTTATATAGTAAAAATCAATGAAGTCAGGGAGGAACAAAAAATGGAGGTGTTTGAAAAAAACCCAATCCTACAAGAATTCAAAGAGTTATTTCCTGATGACCTACCCGAAATTCCTCCTATATGTGAGTTTGACTTCATAATTGATTTAATGCTAATATAGGAGCCTATCCATAGAGCTTCCTATAGGATGAACCCCATAGAAATATAAGAATTAAAGATACAACTTCAAGGGTTATTATAAAAGGGGAGGATAAAGCCTAGTGTGTCACCTTGGGGTGCATCAATGCTCTTTGTTAATAAGGATGGTTCACTGTGACTATTTATTGATTATAGAATGCTCAAAAGAGTGACCATAAAAATAGGTACCTTTTACCTAGGATAAAGGATCTATTTGACTAGTTGAGATATGCTACAATCTTCACAAATATTGACTTAAATTCAGGGTACCATCAACTAAGAATACATAAGGACACTCACAAAACTGCATTTAGAACTAGGTACACGGACTATGAGTTTACAGTCTTGCCCTTCAGGCTGACTAATGCCCCTATCACATTAATGAATCTAATGAACAACATATTCAGGAGGTATCTAGACTAGTTTGTCCTCGTGTTTTTAGATGAAATCTTAATCTACTCCAAGAATAAGGAAGAACATGACAAGCACCTAAAAATTGTACTTCTCATGTCATAGGTTTGGGCACATGGCTTCACAGTGCAAGACACATGAAATATAGGTATATGGAAGAGAACAACTTTTCCAAGGATGTTGTTATTCATGTAATGATTTTGATCATAAGGCAATAAATTGCAGGATTCATGATAGAATAGGATATGGCTTCACCAGGAGAAATCCTAAGACTATTGCACATCCAAGGAATAATAACATTAAGTGTTATAAGTGCAATAATGATGGTCACATAGCATGATGGTGTAGAGCAAATATTCTAGAAACAGGTATGAACAGGGACAGGAATATGAACATGAACAGGAACAAGAATATGAACATGAACATGAACAGGAACATGAACATGAACAGAAACAAGAAGATGAATAGGAACAAAGACTCAGAAAAGAAAAGAGACTCAAAAAAGAATGAGAACAAGAATAGGTACAAGAACATGAACATGGATGAAAATAAGAATGAGAACAAGAACAGGTACAAGAACAAGAATATGGATGAGAATAAGAACAGGAACAGGAACAAGGATGATGACTCAAAAAGAAATTGTGAGAGAATTCAACAAAAAGAAAAAAGAAAATACAAAGACAGAGAACAGTGCTTTCAGGGAGTAGAAATACTCCCACTCCAAAATTAACCACCTCATGTGGAGGTGGGGGAGGGGCTCAATTCTTAGCCCCGAGCCCCAAAGGTGACCCTTTGCCATTGATGTCAAAGGGGGAGAGATTTGTGTATTATGGGGAGATTTTTTGGATATGAGAGATTTGATATCTAAGAGAGCATTGAGCCAGGCGGAGCAAAGCCCCAGGGGGAGCATAAAAGAAGGTCAGAATTCAATAAAAGGATTTGGGTTACCATAAATGACAAAGGGGGAGATTGTTGGACATTTTGAGTCCCTAAGCTGAAATGTTGTCATTGATGTCAATAGAGCAATAAATGTAAAAAGGATCTATGAAGGGTTTTTGTGAAAACCAAGGCAGGGAAAATCAAAGGTTTTATTTAAAACCATGGACAACATATTTGATCTGGGTTTTTATTAAAACCCACGTTGGGCTTTCGTTTCATCGAAAAATGTGCCCCGATGATGGAGTTATTTGAGTTTTAATGTTTGGTTTAAATTTTAATTATTTAAAATTTAAATTCAAATTTAAATTGAAAGTTTCCCGTCGATGTCATCATGAAAATACAATTTTAATATTTCTGTCAACGTTTTCAAAGTGTTATTAAACACTATATAAAGGGGTGGAAATTAAACCAAATAATCATCCTTACTCTCATGTGTTAATTACCTTGGAATTTGAAAGAGCTCTTACGAATTGTTGAAAAGGAAGCAGCGAAGAAAGCACAACGATTTGGAAATATCAAACTTGGTATGATGCGTGGCGCATTGGCGTATCAATTTTTCTAAGATTGTGGGCAGCGCAAATATCAGGGATCGAATCCCCTTGATAGTAGCATGTGGGAAGCGCTTTGGTGCTTTGTCCTTTGTGGCAATTAGAGGCAGATTAAAGGCCTTTTTGGCCTTTGCTTTTTCAACGAGCACTTTGGCTCGGTTGGAATCTTAGCCGTGGCTAAGATGCTCGCGGTGTGTTGTGGATGGGGGTTCGAATCCCCTTGAGAGGTATTTACGTTTTTGCTTTTAATAATTTTTATTAGCCCTAAATTTTGGAGTTATAAGGTATTTAATGGGAATTAAATTTTGTCATTAGGTCTATGATTATTATTGCAAAAGCATATTTGATTTATGTTTTATTTTTATGGAAATGGAGAATTGATTTTAGGAGAAATAAGGAGTTGTTAAATTTATTTTGAGAGATTTATTGTGGGTTATTCTTAATAAGGGTTTTTATGAAAATAGACTTTGGTGGATGTGTTTATGAAGTTGGAGTGAAAAGGGTTTAAACTAAGTTATGATTTTATTGTGATTATTTAAAGACCACTAACCCTTATTAATATTGAAAAGGATAGTTGTGATTAAGTGTGGCAGATTTTGTGGACAACTTATTGACATCAAAAAGGTATGGGCACATTCTCCTATTGATTGTTTGTGGTGGTTGATTTCTAAAATATCATTGGAGTGAAAAGGATTAATTGAAGTTTCCTTTGTGAAGATGGTTGGTTGAATGCTTCAAGGTTTTCTGATTTATGAGTTGTATTTAAACCTTGTTTCATTAGCATTGTTGTTGAAGCCCATTGATGATGAAATGAACTTGAACATGATCTAGAAAAGAACATGAGTATCATTGTTATGTGAGACTTGAGATAAAGCATTGTTGGAAACATTTTGATTTGGTTGATACATGCTTGAACTAGGGTTTGTGAGAAAGGGTTGTTCCTTGATGTGATTGGTTGAGTTGAGTTGGTTAAGCCTAGTCAAGTGGATGTGTGAAATGGTTTTTCAAGTTCCATAAAACAAACTATTCTATTTTCTGATTTGAGTTGAGATTGAAATTGAAGAATAAGACATATTGAGTCTCTAAAAAAATCTCTTTATGCTTCTATTGAGTTGAGATTGGGGTTTGAGTATAGAACATATAGAGTCTCTAACAATTCTCTTTATGCTTCTATGAGATTGATTTAAGTTGAGATTAAGATTTAAGAATAGGACATATTGAGTCTCTAACAATTCTATTTATGCTTCTATTAAGTTGAGACTGAGATTTGAGTATAGAACATATAGATTCTCTAACAATTATTTTTATGCTTCTATGATATTGAATTGAGATATTGATTGTACTTTGAGTATAGAACATATTGAGTCTCTAACAATTATATTTATGATTCTATGAGATTGAACAAGTTCTGTGTGAGCTTGCTAAACAGATTTGAGACAAGTCTTTGAGAAGGCTTGTGGACTGTTTTGAGTTAAGCTTTTGTGAAAGCTTGCTAAAAAGATTTGAGCAAGTCCAAGAGATAACTTATTGAGCAGATTTGAGCAAGTCCAAGAGAGGACTTATTGAGTAGATTTGAGCAATTCAAAAAGAGGGCTTATTGAGCAGATTTGAGCAAGTCCAAGAGAGGACTTATTGAGAAGATTTGAGCAAGTCCAAGAGAGGACTTATTGAGTAGATTTGAGAAATTCAAAAAGAGGACTTATTGAGCAGATTTGAGCAAGTCCAAGAGAGGACTTATTGAGTAGATTTGAGCAAGTCCAAGAGAGGACTTATTGAGCAGATTTGAGCAAGTCCTAGAGAGGATTTATTGAGAAGATTTAGACAGGTTTTGTGTGAACCTATTGAGAAAATTTAGATAGGTTTTTGGGTGAACCTGTTGAGCATATTTGAGTAGGTTCTGAGTGAACCTATTGAGAAGAATTGTCCTAGACCGACTATACTCTGTTTAGTGCAAGAGATTGAGCAGAACTATGTTAGACCGACTAAACTGTGTTTGGCATAATATTGAGAAAAAGCTTTGGAGGTGACAAAGTATAGAGGACAAAGTCTCAATGGATAGAGATCTAGCAACCAGGATAATTGAATATAAGATCTAAGTGAGAAGTCTTCAAGTGGAGAGAGATCCACCAGTCAGTGTAGCATAGAGACAAAATCTTCTAGAAGATCACTAGCCAGAGCAGAAGGGGAAAGAGTTCTCCTGTGGAAGAGATCCATGAACTTGATATTAGGTGATCAGCATATCATTTAGACATAATTCCATAAACATTGTAATTTGGGAAGGATTCCCAAGAGATTGATTGAGAAAGTTTTAGTAAAATATTTTCTCTATGGAGGTAGCCCACATTGGGTGAACCACATTAAAATGGTGTCTCTTATGTGTGTGATGCTTTGTGTGATGTTTATGGTTTCATTAATGTTGATGCTTCTATTTGGAAAAAAAATTTATGTTATATTGTTCACCCCCCTCTCAGTATAAGCACATGTTCTTCATTTTGGCCCTTGTTTTTTGCCTTCTCTATGGTGCTTTCTGCTTTTCTTATGGGCCATAAATTCTTGGTTAGTCTAGATGTTACTGCGTCAGTTGTGGACATCGAGGGACCAACCTATTTTATCTTCTATTGAGGTGGTATATCCTAGACCTTGGAAGACTTTGTTGCTTGCATATCCTGGTCCATTGATGTGTTCCCAGTTGGTTCAACTATAGTCTACCCATCAAACTAACCAGTCATGGTTTGGTCAACTGATGGCTGACCAACTAACTATACAACCTCTGTGGAATTAGCTAACTCATGTGGGTGGTCCACCTCATGTTCTTTCTCTTGATATGCTTTTGAATAGATAACATTAGTGAAATATCTATGTATCATCCAGTTGTATCTCAGACTTCCCAGTTGACTAGGAAATTCCTACTTGGTCATCAAATAGTGATTGGATAGTACCAGGTGTTCTGGTTGATTCCTCAACCTCACTATCATCAATTTATATTATAGGGGGTTCTTATTACATAATATAACTCCCCTATTCTTGGAAAGCAATCTTCACAAGGGCCTCTAATTGGTCCCCTATTTTGATATTTTGGTTGTTTGATGCCCTTCTAGCATAGGAATGAAATGCCCTTGTGGATGCAATTTTCTCCTTTGAGTCCATGAAATAAAATACTACATCCATGGCCCAATATATTTACATGGTAGCATCAACCTTATTTGGTTTGGTAGCTTGCAACTGTTGGACCCTATTTTCCAACTACCACACCATTTCTTGTAGCTATCGTAGAGCATTATTTACTTCTTGCTGCCTTGCTGTAGTAACCCATATGGATTCTTAAAATTTAGCCTGCTCCTTTTGATATTTTTCCTACCAATTGGAGGCTTGTTCTTTCATGTTCTACAGATGGCTCTACAGGTCATCTTCTTGAGAATTCTAGCAAAATGTCTCACCTCTTTCCATGCCATGCAAAACTTGAGCAACCAATTCATCCTCTACATATACTTCTTAAGATGAACTATAATCAACCAAGTGATCCTTCTATGCTCTGCTTTTGGTTGTTGGTGGTGACGAAGCCTAAAATGGTCTTGGAACAGTTTGGTTTACCTTCCAATTTGAATGTTGGGAGATAGGTGACGATACTGCCTGTGATGAACTCTATTCAGCTTGTTCAACCTCCCCTATAGAATGGCCATGTTGGGAGGTAGGTTATGGTATTGGAGAAAAATGGCCTGATTCTACCTACCCTATTATTTTTGTAGCTTGGTGGCTGTGGAAGTTAGGTGCATCTTTTTCCTCCTACTACTCCCTGGTTGTATTTGTAGCAATACCTTCTTCATCCTCTATATCCCCTTGTTGCTCTTTAATGGTGTCTGCAATATTATCTCTAGAATTTAGTGCATCCCTATGTACCTTACCATATCAAACTAGGGTTAAAATCATCCTGTGATGCGCTAATGCCATTACTTTTCCTTCTTGGTATTGATTGGATTCATCCTTTAGGGCACATTTTAAGTAGTAGGGAATATTAATTTTATCCCCATGCAACAGATGATTGAGGAATCTGAAATGGTTGGCATTCAACCAAGAATACTTTCCAGTGCAAGTGAAAAATCGAGCCACTTGCTCGAACACATTCCTCCAAAGATATATCATATGCTATTTTAGCAAACCTTGGCATGTTGTCTGTATTGATGGATACCCAAAAAATCACTGTATGCATCATGTTATACTAGCTTCCGTATATGTTCGGTCCCCTATGCATGAAAGACCAATTACCTCTACAATATATGCTTTTATGACTGGTATGACTAGTTCACGCATCTGTACGATACCATCATCCATTGAGGTTGTAAATTTACATGTTGCCTCAGGGTCTTGGTCCTAGCTAACCACACGGTAATACTCCATCCATATTGTAGCCTCAAACTGGTTTCTAACATCACCAATTATATTTGAAAGATCTCGAGGCTCATTCTTCTTCAATGCATTATTTTTTGAAGGTTTTCCCATGGTGGTTATTGGCTTTATTCCCTAGAATTTGTTGTGTTTTACAAAAAAGGTATTGTTTCTGGTTTATAACATGCCTAAGCATGTGACTGTATTTGTGCATACAGGGTACCTATCTCTCGTAATCAATAGTAATTATGGGTAATTTGCATAATTAAATTTTAAAATCATGTACCAAATTTTAGATAGGTACCATTACAATTGTTCCTTCCATTCGATTGGCACCACGTGTTGTAGTACAAATTTTGGGCTTGTATGATTGGATATGAGTTTCGTGGGACATGTGTCAGCATAGTATACAAAAATATTTCTTTATGAAAATCATGCACACACATAATAGAAAGTTTGGTACATACTTGGATGTTGTTTTGTGATTTATCATATGCAAATATTGATGATGCAATTTGATTGTCCAATGTGTGATAACGGTGTCTCCAGGACAAACGAACGGTGTGTTTTTTTTGTGCAAAAATCATGTCAAATTAAATCATCATTGGGTACTACAATTTTATTAGTCTCGAGGTCTTGTGCAAAAAATTGAAGAAAACATGTAATTTTTATTTTATCATGGGACGACACACATCCCCTCCTTGGAAGTTTTGATTTTCCTTGGGAGAATGCATGGGTCATCGACGAAAAATCATGAACTCCTTCATTGAAAAACCAAGAAGTAAACATATTTCATTGATAAAAAGATAAACAAACATTCTTTTATTCGTAAAAAATTTTGACTCTGACTGTACGTGGAATTTGGTGCCAACATGGCTCCAATCGTTTCTTTGATGTCAAATATAAGAGTCATCACTGCATTGGAATATAGATGCCCCTTGTTCATGTGGAAGATAGGTGACCTGTTTTCTAGAAGACAGACACCCTTTGTTGTATTGCAGAGACAAGCACCCATTTGCTGGGAGACACGTGTCCTTCACTGTATTGCGAAGACAGACATCCATTTACTAGGATATAGGTACCCTTCACTGTATTGTAGAGACATGCACCCTGTTTGTTGGTCACCCTTCACTGTATTGCAGAGACAAACATCAATTTATTGGGATATAGGTGCCCTTCATTGTATTGTAGAGATAGACACCCATTTTTTGGGATACAAGTACCCTTTGTTGTATTGTAGATATAGGTATCATCTGTTATTGTGAATACATGCACCTTTATCGAACATACTGGTACTTGTAAACATATATATTTTATTTATTTATTTAATATTTTTTCACTTGTTGTATATGATAGATAGGCACATTTGTGAATACAAGGGCCTTCAAAATGTTACAGATGTAGGCACATTTTCTATATGTGGGACATAGGCGTCTTCTCTTGGCTGGACAATCAATGTCTACTGAGTTGACCTATAGTTAGGTGCCCTTCATCAATCCAAATACATGTGATTTTCCTTTATGACAAAGTCAACATCTTCCACCTTGAACCGTATACACGTATTTTCTTCTTGAGAAAGTGGACACGTGTATACATGTCCAGCTGCAATTACCCCCTTCCTAGCGAGTATTGGTGCTTCTTACATTTGTTTATCCTACTAGTAAACTAAAAACATGCAGGACATCATGGATCCTGTGCTTGATAGGCCTAGGTTTCTTAGGATACCTACAGATTGCATTCAAGATACGGTTTCCTACAAAACAATAAATGCACATGTAAAACATAAAATAAGAATTATGGATCCTGTTCCTGATAGGCATAGGTTTCCTAGGATGCCTACAAATTGCATTCAGGTCACAATTTCCTGCAAAGCGTTAATTAAACCAAAACTGGAAAAATCTAGATTAAAATATTTTTTTCTACGGATGCATACACATTCGTCAACTATTGGAGAAAAAATTTAATTATGTTTGGGTCTCCCCTATGCCTGCTTTGGATTAAATTATGTGTATTGGTGGTGTATGATACGACTGTGTAGGCAACAAATACATCTCCTAGAAGAATAAAAAGTAATCTAGGGATTTGCACAATTTTATTGAATTTTTCTCAGTTTTGATCAAAGTGTACGAATTTTAAATAATACAAGAAAAAAGAAAATATACAAGGTTGCACATATACGATGTGAAATGAAATGAAATGAAGTTGGAATCTGCATTTAGGGTTAACTTGATAAAAATTGAATTAGACCTTAATAAACCTTGTAAAAAGAATTATTTTGGAAATCCATTAGGAATGGCAGTTGTAAATGATCATTAGAATTATTTTGATATATAGCAAATCTTAGAATGATCATTTAATGCATGTGGGGAAAGTCCTTCATATATTACATAAGGAGAAACTTTTTGTCAAACGCTCCAAGTGTTCTTTTGGTGTTCAAGAGGTTGAATATTTGGGTCATATTGTTTCTCATGAAGGCATTAAAGTGGATCTTAATAAAATTAAAGCCATTCAAGATTGACCTTTACCTAAAACTATCAAAAAACTTCATGTTTTTTTGGGTCTTATAGGTAATTATCGCAAGTTTATTTGCAATTATGGTAAAATTGTAGCTCCTCTCACCACCCTCACAAAAAATGATGCTTTTCATTGGTCTGATGTTGCCACTCAAGCATTCATGGCACTCAAGGAAGCTATGTGTACTACTCTGGTTTTGGCAACTCCAGATTTTCACAAACCATTCGTTATTGAATGTGATGCTTCAGGTATAGGTATTGGAGCAATATTAATGCAATATGGTCACCCCTTAGCATTTGAAATCAAGAAAATTTTAGGTAAAAATTTGGAGAGGTTCACATATGAGAAAGAAATATTGGCTATTCTACATGCAGTCAAGAAATGGAGACATTACTTACTCAACAATTGTTTCATCATAAAAATATATCATAGATTTCTCTTATCCAGAACAAAACAAGTGTATGACAAAGTTATTGGGATATGATTACATCATTAAGTTTAATAAGGGTAAAGAAAATATAGTAGCAGATGCATTATCCTGTAAATATGAATATGAAGTTTCCATAAACGTCATTTTGGGTCCTTTTTATCAATGGGTTTCTCAACTCCAAAAATAATGGTTAAATAACATCGAAACTACTCAAATTATTCAAGATATGACTAAAGGATCATCAAATCTATTTGTGTTCCTTGTTCTACTATAACTGTAATAATTGGATTAGTAGAAACAAGAGGAGAGAGTGTGGATACCTGGTCTTGAGCTACAACCTCTTGTTCCTCCACAGAAAGTGTTTGTGTTTCTTGCTAAAGTGCAGTGTCATTTTTCATCAAAATTCTTGATGGATTTTCATGTTGAATCATACTATCAGATATTTCTATTCTTGCTTCTTCTCCAATAGGTGATCTTTGTGCAGGTGTTGTGTTAGCCTCTGATTGTTCTGCTAAATCCAAGATGATTTGTGCCCATTCATCAGGAGATGCCTCTGCTAACTCTATAGATTAATGTTCCAGTTGAAATAATTTGTTCTACAGATCTTGAATTTGCTGCTGAAGCAGAGAAATTTTTTGATCTTTGTATTTTATGGCTTCTTCAGCCTATTCAATCCAATGGGTTTGGGTTTTAATAACACTCTTTGCAGCATGCAATTGAGTGTGGATATCAATTTCTTCTTCGAACTCAGACTCAGAATATTTCTTAGACTTAGCATGCACTGGAGTGCGCACATCAACCTCAGTAGGTTCATAATCAGAATTCAAATGCTCCTCAGGATCAGAGTCAGTATAATCAACTAGTGGATGTATAGGGCTTGTTGGAGTTTCTTCCATAGTTGTGTCTAGTTCCATTGGTTGTATCCCCTTGTCTGTAATTTCTGTTTCAATGTCTTTTTCTTGTGCATCTTCTATTCTAACTTCTCCTTCACTTGATAGACGGATTGGGACTATGATATTTATTGGTGTTTCTGGTAGGGTTTTAATTTTTTGAAGTCTAGCAGACCTTCTTAACCATGTAGAACCTAGATATTCCTTAGAAGGTGCAGTTTCTGGATGTTCTGAAGCAACTACAGATTTTGTTGTTGATTCAGGAGCAGATGCATGTTCACTTGAACTCCCAATTTCCCTACTAGGTTGTACAGTTTTTGCAAATATTACCCTCCTTGTTTTCAACTGGGAACCAGATGTGGATGCTTGTTGTTTTCTAGTTTGTGAATATGGGGGACCATCGGGAGAAGGGAAAATTCTGCTCTCAAAGGGTTCTGGATTAGGGTTTTCTTTAGATTCTTCCTCTGTTTCCTCTTCCTCTGGTGCAAAGTTGGAATTATTTGTTTATTTCCAAGGAGAGAAGAAGTGATCAAAATTCCTAGGGTTTCCCCTAAAGTGATACCTGCAAATGAGTTTGATGAGCCCATGGTGTTTAGGGCTTCCCTTCCCTGCTTGGTATTTTAGGGCCATAGCTTTTAGCTCCTGATAAAGATATAAGGGAATATTGAACATATATTCTGGATTTACTAATCCATGGCACAGATGGTTGAGAATATGAAGGTGTGGGCCAGATACAACAGGAAATTGGCCATCACAAGTAATGTATCTCATAACCCATATTTCAACTTCGTCCCAAGGGGATGGTAAACTAGGTCTTTTTACCCCATTACAAACATTCCTATGCATCAAGAATTCAATTTGTCCATCCCCTTATTCCTTAAACTGATTAACTATATCAACTAAAATATTTCTTCGAGTTTTCATAATCTACAAACCTTGAAGGGGTAATTCAATGATTTGGCTGAGTATCTCGAGAGTTTAAATCAGAAAAAATTGCTAAAACAGCTCTCTAAAATGTTGCTGGAGCATTACATAACCCAAAGGGTAAAACCCTGTAAGCAAAGGTTTCCCAAGGACATGTAAAGGTAGTCTTTTCCTGATCTTCTGGCGCAACTTGTATCTGGTTATACCCACTAAAACCATCAAGAAAACAGAAAATTTCTTTCCAGCAAGGGTATCCAATACTTGGTCTATGAATGGTAATGGGAAATGATCCTTATGTGTGACCTTATTTAACTCCCTATAGTCCACACACTCTCATTTTACCATTTTTATTTGGAACAATGACCAGTGGTGAAACCCACTTACTGTCTGAAATTGGATAAATGAATCCAACATCTAAGAGTTTTTTAATTTCCTCTTTCACAATCTCCTTCAGAGCAGGATTTAAGCATCTCTGAGGTTGCCTTAATGGTTTTACATCTTCTGTGTATATCATATGTGTACATACCTCAGGATGAATCCCTGTCATGTCCTTATAGTTCCATGCAAAATCTTGAACATGTTTCTATAAGACTGCAAACAATTTGGTTTCTTGGTCCTCAGTTAGCCAACTATTAATGTTCAAAAATTTACCTAGTTGTATTTTAATTTGTTTGATCCCTGGATTGATAGAACTAGTTGCTTCATAGTTACTGATTAATGCATTTAATGGACAATGATGTGGTTGCAGAGTATGAAATACTCTCGAATCTATCTTAGAGATGATACCTGATGGAATCAAAGTATATTTGAAGGTGTTAAGGAGATGATGATTCCATCCATGTGGTTGTATGAATGATCTTTCCTGACTAGGCATGGATGACAGAGGTTCTAAAATTTTTTTCTCCTCTTTCCACAATAATCGATGAACAAGAATTTGATCATTAGTTAGTCCTTATGATTGTAATGTTTCAATTAGGACAGTTTCATTCTCGAATATTTCTCTTTCTGGTGTAGTGATTTCCTCAATATGTTCCTTCACTACAACTGTAGCCAAAGTGGCAATGGTTTCTTATTCTTCATCAGATTCAAGATACCAAATTTGTCCAAAACATTTAGTTGATGGTTGATCTGGTGGATACAAAGAAATTTTCTTCAGGTCAACACCATTAGAAATGGTCATTTTCCTTGACCTGTAGTCTATAAAAGCAGTTGCAGTAGCCAGCCAAGGTCATCCTAGAATGATTGGGTATCCATTGACTAAATTTCTAGGCTGCAATACTAAGAAGTCTACAGGATATTCCCAAGAAGAGACTTCAATGGCTACATCTTCTAGGATACCTTCTGGTTTAGCAACTGACCTATCTACCATTTCCAAAATTGTGGTGGTAGGACTGAGATTTTTGAGCTGTAGTTTTTGCATTGTGTCCTTAGTCATTACATTAATTGTAGCTCCAAGATAAATTAGCACATTAGGAATTTGCATTAACCCAATAGTAATTCTAACTACTGGACTACCTGGGTCACTATACTTGGGAGGAACTAATTTCCCAGACAATAAATCAACTAATTTTCCTTCTATCTAAATAGTTTTAGGAAAGGCCTTTTTTTTACCAAGTTTCTTAATACATAACTCCTTAATAGTATTTTTTATTAAAGGCACATCCCTTATTGCTTGCAACAAAGTGAGAGAAATTGACATCTTTTTAAGTTTTTTCACTAATTTTGATTCAGGGGTAGTATCAATATGATCAAATATTTCAGGGTATGGTAATGCTACTAGAGAAGATTCCTACATTTATTTTTGTTATTTCTTCTTTTTGTTTTTGTTGCACTGTCTCTTGATTTGGAGGTTCTTGTTTCTCACTAATTTCTTCATGGTGGGTGGAACAGGTTTAGGTAAAATTTTCCCTGAACGCAGCTGGATGTTACTACAGTCAAATACATGAACTGCAATAGAGTCTTCAAACTTAGCCTCATAAACAGGGGTTGTTTGTCTAGTATTATTTGGGTTAGTCACAGGCTGAGCTGGGAGTGGAGGTTTTTTCAATGGTTGTGTTTGTTGATGTTGTGCTCTTCCCTAAAAATTTGGATTACGAGCAGGCATCAAGTTTTGAGCTTGCCCTTAATACCTTTGTTGTCCTTGATATGGTGGGTATTGTTGTCCCCATATTTGTCCTTGTTGTGTCCATTGTGGATGAATTGTATGCCAAGGTTGGTTCATCCACCCAGAATGTGACCAATCTAGAGAAGTTGTCCAAGGTTGGTTCCAAGATTGTGCAGAGACTTCTGCATGTCCCCATGGCATATTCATATTCCAAGGAGATTGTCCCCAATTTGGAAACCGAGGAGCATTGGGATATTATGCATAGCCACCACAGGATCTCTGCCCAATAGCATTAAGTTCTTCTGTTTGGGTGCCCAAAATAGATTTTAGATGAGGCAACAAAGGACATTTATCCTTGAGTGTTCCTTGGAACAAATTCCACAAATAGAAGTTTTTTTTAAAGGGAAATCCTGCAAGGCATGCTTATTTCTACATCTTGGGCAATAAATTGCCAAAGGTGGTGTAGAATTGGGTTTTATGTTTCTCTCACCAGATATTCAACAAGGTCTATATTATGATTTTGAATTACTATAATACTACTGATTAATTAACTGAAAACAGGTGAAATTACAGTAAAAATAGTAAAACAGAGTATATGCACTTTGTCATTTCAGAATATGCGAACACCATTATATAATGCATTTTACCCATAATTAACATAAAAACATAGTAAAAAGGGTGATTCAAATAGTTATAATGTATCAAAAAGTGTCCATGGATGAGGCAATTCCTGGCCTCATAATTTTCCCCCCAACTTATGGTAATGCATGCCCTCATGCATTCTGTGCAGCTCAGAGGCACACAGATCTAGGTCTAGATATCTCTCATGAAATTTTAACCATGCGCCATCGGATCTCTGCCCAATAGCATTAAGTTCTTCTGTTTGGGTGCCCAAAATAGATTTTAGATGAGGCAACAAAGGACATTTATCTATTGAGTGTTCCTTGGAACAAATTCCACAAATAGAAGTTTTGTTTAAAGGGCAATCCTGCAAGGCATGCTTATTTCTACATCTCGGGCAATAAATTGCCAAAGGTGGTGTAGAATTGGGTTTTATGTTTCTCTCACCTAATGCAGAATTAAGTTGAACAAGGATATCAATTTTTAAATTAGCCATTTCCTCCATCAACTCCTTTATGTCACTATTGCCAAAATTTTGCTTCTTTCTTCGTTGGTGAGTGCGAGAATAATTTTTGCATAACTCCACAATATCTTCAATGTCAAGTTGATCTATGTCTCCTCTTCCCATTAAATCTAACACTTCTCTAGATTCATCCTGCAATCCTCTTAAGAAGATAGGCTTTAAGAAATCTGGTTCTACAGGACCACATCTCTTTTGGACAAAGGCAAAGCGATCAAGATAATCCTCTAAACTCTCATCTTCTTCTTGCTTGATCCAAAACAACTCATCTTTCCTATTTCGTACTCTACAATAATCTTGATATTTATGTAAGAATGCAATCTCCATGTCATCCCAAGTATGGATTGAATTAGGTTCAAGATTACTCATAAACCATCGGAGAGCAGCATCCTTAAGCGTGGAAGGAAACAATTTCAATTTTTGATTATCATTTATGTAGTCATAAGTCTGACATAACACTTTGAATTCAAACAAAAATTGATCAGGATCTTCTGAAACAGTTCCCCTAAAAATTGGCAATATGGATGGAGAAATAGTTTTCATGGGAGCATCTAGAGTTGGATCCAACTGTATGGGGTATTCAAAAGTCCTAGGAGGATCATCAGCATTATTATGCCCACCTGGTGGTGGTGCTACTACTGCCATAGTTGTTTTATTTCTTGAGTCTGATGTGGATTGTTCAGGCTTAGGGGAATTTTTAGCAGCAAGTGCTTCAAAAAGCTCTTGTTCTAATCTTTCCAAAGCTTTAGTTGATGAAGAAGGTATGTCTTGCTTAAGTCTCTCAGGGATTTCATACACAGGAAATTCTTCATCTGATCGTGAAGAACGCCTTGGTGGTTCAAAACTGATTCTGATAAACCTCCCTCTTTCGTCTCTTGGCCTATGCATTCATGCCTATTCACTAAATAAATTGAAATGCAGTATTTCAAAAATTGTAACACAATTCTTGACCTATTTCACTTTTCCTAACAACACCGTTTGTTCCCCGACAACGACACCAAAAATTATGAGGGTCGTTGATCATTCAAGGGCGGTGTCCAAAGGCTGTATACGATAGGAGGTGTCACAGTTGCAGGTTCAGTTTATCCAAGAACAAGATTTTATTGGTAGGTCTGTTAGCAGTGTTGGGGGTTGTTGTAACTTCCTAATTTCTAACAAAGGAAATCAAATTGCACAATCTAAAGCTGAATTTAAATTGCAGGAAAATGAAACTACAAAATCTGAAATTGACAAGAAATAAAATGTTGTTGAATTGACCAAAAAGCAAAATTGCAGGAAAGTAAACTGCAGAATGGAAATTCACACACACGCTTGCAGAAATTAAACCAATGATAAAACTCACAATTTTCTGAACATAAGTTGAATCTGAGAAACCAAATTAATGTTTATTGCAGTAAAACTAAAAATGACATAATTCTGGAAATTGCAAAAAATGCTGAAAATGATGTAATTCTGGAAATTGCAGAAAATGCTTGAAAATGATGCCATTACAGGTCAAATGCTAAATACTGTTCTAACACATGATTGAACCTATTCTAGATGCTATGGTGCAATTCTAAAATGAAACTAATTCTACAAATAAATGTTGACAGAATTCTGCTGATCTGCTGCAGCAAGAAATCAGCAAGAATTTTTTGTCACTGTGTTGCCCTTCCTCTGATCCTGCAAGTGGCCCTTGCTTCCAGAACTAGAAGAGGGTGAAGAATTATACTAGGTAAATTAAATGTGCACTATCAACCATCAAATGCTAATAAAATCTGAAGAATGCACCTTTTATTCCATCTAAAACTACATTACAGTATTGTAAGAAAAATCTACAATTTACTGTAATGCTACAAAGACTTTATCTTCTGCTAATAACTATCTCCTATTCCTCTATCCCTATTTCTCTATTTATATATCTATATATCTATTATGCTCAACCATGTTGGGAGATTTATTTATAAGACAAAGTTGATATATCTGTTTGTTGAGTTTTAGGGATTTCCAACTGTTTACAAAATAGTTTCTTGGAATGCAAGGTTATAATTTGTCAACCTTTATCCCTTTATCCCAGTTGGTCCACCTATGGTGAAGGAACGGAGTCCAAATAGGGTGGACTAACTTCTTGGTCAATTTCCAATCATACTTTCCATGGTTTTGGGGCATTTTGACCATTTTTGGTTATTCCTACGCTATTCCCTATTCTTGCGCCGCTTATTCCTGCGCTGCTTCGGAATAATAGGTAGGTGACAATTCGTTGCTTATCTACGCTCCAAACGCATAGGGAGGAAGTTGTTGACCATTTGGATTGTTTTCCCTTATCTTGTACACCCTTCTGCATTGGTGGCATGTGTTGGAGTGACTGATTCCAAGCCCTGCTGTATATGTACAACTGGTTGGAACTATCACAGTCACAACCTGTTTTCCTGCACAGTCAGCTATAGTGGACAAGTTCTTGGCACCTTTTTCCATTTGAATCAGTTTAAATAGAGGAACACAATATTTTTAAGCACCAGATATTCAACAAGGTCTATATTATGATTCTAAATTACTACAATACTACTGATTAATTAACTAAAAATAGGTGAAATTGCAGTAAAAATAGTAAAACAGAGTATATGCACTTTGTCATTTCAGAATATGCAAACACCATTATATAATGCATTTTACCCATAATTAACATAAAAACATAGTAAAAAGGGTGAGTCAAATAGTTATAATGTATCAAAAAGTGTCCATGGATGAGGCAATTCCTGGCCTCATCATTTTCTCCCCAACTTATGGTAATGCATGCCCTCATGCATTCTATGCAGCTACAGAGGCACACAGATCCAGGTCTAGATATCTCTCATGAAATTTTAACCACGCGCCACCAATTTCATAGAATCCTCTGATTGCTTTTATGGACTGAAACCACTGTTGGAAGTGCATATCAGGTTGTGGGTCATTATCAAAGAAGTAGGGGACATGAGTGATAATTATAGGCATCCTGTATCTTAGACCTATCCAAAGCTCCTTGATTTCTAAGATAATTTGGACAATGCCTTCTGCCCTTCTCCTTGACCACAACAAATTAGTGGGAGAAATTGGCTCCCATTTCTGTAGAGAGATAGATAACTCACCCCATCTATTTTTATAGGCTGCCAAAGCATCATCAAAGAAGTCTGCACAAAAACTCTGAAACTGAGTTATACATCTTTGAAGGTTCCCTAGATAGAGTTGTTTCATTCTGGTATTCCGCATGAAGGTATAATGATTACTTGTACAATCCCTGTGATTCAGGGGAGCAGGCCTGATAAGTAAAACAACTTGTGATTCCAATTCTTTAGTTAATTTCTTTTCTGTGTCCCAATAGATATGATTTTGTAGAGTGGAGATGAAGGCTCTCAGCTGTAAGTCACCTGTATAAATATGAGGCATAAACATACTTTCTATTGGCAAAAAGAAATTATGCAAAAATAACTCACATAACAGGTGTTGCTGCTCTGCTGGACTCTGCACAAATGCCTCCACAAACTCTCCAAGAGTTTTCAACTGATGAGGCAGCTCAGAAGCAAGTCTCATGATTTGCCAGCGAAGGTATCTCTCCTTGAGTAGGAGGCTATAAAACCTAGGTGGTCTTCTGCATTGTATTGCATATTCTGCAATCTGGCATACATCCTGCACCTGTGCTTTTAACCTATTAATTTTTGTTTCCTTCTCTGCTAATTTGGTTGTTACAGAGTTCAAAGTGGCAACCTTTCCCTCTAACTGATGACACTGGGTCATCCAATATGCTAGGTCTTCATTGTACCTAGTTAAAGACACTATGTCTGGGGGCCTTACAATGGGTTGCATTTGTGCCACTATATTTACTTGTACACCAACTTCCATAGTTGGTGTTACAAATGGCAAATATGTTTGTGTTCCTTGTTCTGTTGTAACTGTAATAATTGGATTTAATTTAGTAGAAACAAGAGGAGAGAGTGTGGATACCTGGTCTTGAGCTGCAACCTCTTGTTCCTCCATAGAAAGTGTTTGTGTTTCCTGCTGAAGGGCAGTGTCATTTTTCATCAGAATTCCTGATGGATTTTCATGTTGAATCATACTATCAGATATTTCTATTCTTGCTTCTTCTCCAATAGGTGATCTTTGTGCAGGTGTTGTGTTAGCCTCTGATTGTTCAGCTAAATCCAAGAGGATCTGTGCCCATTCATCAGGTGATGCCTCTGCTAACTCTGTAGATTGATGTTCTAGTTGAAACAATTTGTTCTATAGATCTTGAATTTGTTGTTGAAGTAGAGAAATTTGTTGATCTTTGTGTTTTATGGCTTCTTCAGCCTGTTCAATCCAATGGGTCTGGGTTTTAATAACACTCTTTGCAGCATGCAATTGAGTGTGGATATCAATTTCTTCTTGGACTCAGACTCAAAATATTTCTCAGACTCAACATGCACTGGAGTGTGCACATCAACCTCAGCTGGTTCAGAATCAGAATTCAAATGCTCCTCAGGATCAGAGTCAGTATAATCAACTAGTGGATGTATAGGGCTTATTGGAGTTTCTTCCATAGTTGTGTCTAGTTCCATTGGTTGTATCCCTTTGTCTGTAATTTCTGTTTCAATGTCTTTTTCCTGTGCATCTTCTGTTCTAACTTCTCCTTCACTTGATAGACTGATTGGGTCTATGATATTTATTGGTGTTTCTAGTAGGGTTTTAATTTTTTGAAGTCTAGCAGACCTTCTTAACCCTGTAGAACCTGGATATTCCTTAGCAGGTGCAGTTTCTGGATGTTCTAGAGCAACTACAGATTTTGTTGTTGATTCAGGAGCAGATGCATGTTCACTTGAACTCCCAATTTCTCTGTTGGGTTGTACAGTTTCTGCAAATATTACCTTCCTTCTTTTTAACTGGGAACCAGATGTGGATGCTTGTTGTTTTCTAGTTCGTGAAGATGGGGGACCGTCGGGAGAAGGAGAAATTCTGCTCTCAGAGGGCTCTGGATTAGGGTTTTCTTCAGATTCTTCCTCTGTTTCCTCTTCCTCTGGTGCAGAGTTAGAATCATTTGTTTCTACCCAAGGAGAGAAGAAGCGGTCAAAATTCCTAGGGTTTCCCCTAAAGTGATACTTGCAAATGAGTTTGATGAGCCCATGGTGTTTAGGGCTTCCCTTCCCTACTTGGTATTTTAGGGCCATAGCTTTTAGCTCCTGATAAAGATATAAGGGAATATTGACCCTATATTCTGGTTTGATTGATCCATGGCACAGATGGTTGAGAATACGAAGGTGTGGGCCAGATACAATAGGAAATTGGCCATCACAAGTAATGTATCTCATAACCCACATTGCAACTTCATCCCAAGGGGATGGTAAACTAGGTCTTTTTACCCCCTTACAAACATTCCTATGCATCAAGAATTCAATTTTTCCATCCCCTTCTTCCTTAAACTGATTAACTAGGTCAACTAAAATATTTCTCCCAGTTTTCACAATCTGCAAACCCTGAAGGGGTAATTCAGTGATTTGGCTGAGTATCTCGGGAGTTACCTGGATGGTCATCCCGCTAATGTGTACTCGGTTGTTGCGGAAGGTGCATGCGAACTCTGCCGCCAAGCCCTCTGAATAACCATCAAATTTTTGTAGGAATGACAGAAATCCCCCATCAGTAAATATTTGTAGAGATGCAGGATCGCTCTCTAGGTAGCTGATATTTTTGGGTTCGGCTCTGATTTTCTTTCCACCCATGGTGTAGTCTTCTGCCTTCTATTCTGTGGTGTCTATGAATTTTTGGACAGTACGAGCTTGCATCTATTTTTAGGGTTTTAATCATTTTAGCAGGAATAATTATAGCAGCGTAGGAACTGCTTCGAAACTTGCAGAGTAATCAGGACAGGTGACGTGGCAGCGTACGTGAAGTTGTCAACCCTTAATTTTGCTCGTTCTTGTTATGGATGCCAGCTATCACATGCCACCTTGAATCTGAGACCTGTCCTTTTTCAAAACCAATTAAATCACTATAGGCCACGTGTCATAGAATTTATTGCACAAAACTTCATTCCTGCGCTTAGTGATTTATTCTGGAGCATAGAGTAAACTGGTCTATTCCTCGCTTAATAAGTTATTCTGGCACTTATACACAGCTCGTTCCTATGCCTAAAACATAAACAACTTATTCCTGCGCTTGATGAATCATTCCTGCGCTTTGGAATATAAACAGTTTATTCCTGCGCTTCCCTTTTTGATTTCGATGCACTTTTGTTTTTTCATTCTAGAGCAGAACTAGGCAGAGGCATTTTTGAAACACTGACAAGAACTTTCCATTTTTGATTCCCCTTTTATATGTTTTATACTAATCAAGGATATATACACTATATACTAATGATTTACATTATTCAGAAAATGAAAAAGACACATACCTGTTATAACCATTTTATCTACATTTCGGGGTGCTCCTGCTGAGATTTCCAGCTAATCAATCTTTGAACTAAGGTAGGTGCAATCTGAAAATAGATGAAACAACGGTCATGAGACAAGACCGAACAATGATGGTGAAACCAACTAGGTAAACATGTCGGAACACCGATTTTCATGTAAACCCAACTCAGGAGCGCCTCAAAGAGGTTTTCACTTCCTGAATTTTTATTTTTTTTTTTTATATATTGTGTCAATCTGCTGAATTCGGTATGGAAGAAGTGTTTTCTTCCCAAATGTGTACATCCAAATTTTCCACTTGCTTGAGAAATTCTTCCTTGTTGTGTGGTTTGTGGTACATACGAAGACGATGTCCATTCACCAACAACTTGCATCGTGAGTCATCAATAGGTGTAAGGCGAACAACTCCATTGTCAAACACTTCCTCAATTTGGTATGGTCCAAGCCATCTGGTCTACAACTTTCTAGGGAAATCCTTGTATTGTGAATCAAACAACAAGGCCCAGTCACCTTGCTAAAATTTTTGTTGTTGTATGTGACTATCATGCCACATATTTCGTTGTGCTTGGATTATCTCTGTCTGATGTAGTGCATCCATGCGTAGTTCATCCAATGCATCAAGTTGCAGAATGCGATCTTCTTGTGCCTGTGATAGATCAATACCTACTTCCAAAGCAGTTCGAAGAGTTAGTAATTCAAACTCAATAGGCAAAAGAGGTTTTTTTCCATAAACTAATTCATATGGCGTAAATCCAGTGGTAGATTTCCAAGTGGTATTATAAGCCCAAATAGCTTCTGGTAACTTGTCCAACCAATTTCTTCTATGGACTGCTATGGTTTTGGTCGAATTCATTCTAATTCCCTATTAGTCACTTCAACTTGGCCATTGGCTTGTGGATGATAAGGTGAGGACTTTCTGTGTTTGACTTGATAGAGTTGAGTGAAGGCTTCAATAACTTTTGAAGTAAACTGGGGTCCTTGATCTGTAGTGATGGATTGTGGGGCTCCAAAACGTAGAAAAATCTGTGAATACAGAAAATCAGCAACTTTTTCTTCTCGAGCATGCTTAAAGGCACGAGCCTCTACCCATTTGGTAACATAATCAGTACATACCAAGATATGCACTTTGCCTTGGGAAGGAGGATTAATGGGTCCTACGAAATCTAAACCCCATATTTCAAATGGTTCTGTTCCTATTTGAGGTTGTAATGGCATTTCATTAGTAAAGGTAGGTTTTCCCATTCGCTGGCAGGCATCACAATGTCTAATGTACCTTTTTACATCTTTGTGCAAAGATGGCCAATAGTATCTGGTACCTAAAATTTTGCGAATAGTGCTTTTGACTGAATAATGCCCTCCTGATGGTTCATCATGGCATGCTCGTAGGATATCATATACTTCATCCTGGCGGATACACCTACGTAAAACATGATCAGGACTGCATTTAAACAGTAATCCTTCTATCCATTTAAAAGAAGAGCTTTGCTTGATTAACTATTTCTTTTGTTTAGGGGTAAAGTGAAGAGGAATCTTCCCTGTAGCTAAGTAATTAGCTATGTCTGCAAACCATGGAGATTGTACAGAGACAACAAACAACTTTTCATCTGGAAAGGTATCTTCCACCACTTCTCCTATATCTGCATTTGGTATTCTTGACAAGAAATCTGTGACTACATTAGATTTCCCAGGTTTGTTCACTATTGTAACATCAAATTCCTGCAACATAATCAACCAATGAATAATTCTTGCACTAACCAATGGTTTATTCATCAAATATTTGATTGCAGCATGATCCGTATGGATGAATACTTGGTACCCTATGATATAGTGTCAAAATTTGTTAATAGCATAGATTACAACCAAGAATTCTTTTTCAGTGGTAGTGTAGTTTTTCTCAGCTCTTGTCAAGTTTTTACTGATATAATAAATAGCATAATGTTCCCCATTTTCAATCTGTCCTAACACAGCTCCAATAGCAGTATTGGAAGCATCAGTTTGAATATGAAAGGGTAACTCCCAATTAGGACCTCTTAGTACAGGTGGAGTGGTTAACTTCTCCTTTAAGTCTTCAAAGGAATTTTGACATTCAGAAGACCAAACAAATTCAGAATCTTTCATGAGTAATGCAAACATGGGATTCGCTATGGTACTAAAATTAGCAATGAATCTGCGATAAAAACCAATGTGTCCTAAGAAACTGCGTACATCAGTCTGAGTTTGTGGAGGAGGGAGGTTTTTGATGACTTCAACCTTCTTAGGATCAACCTTGATTCCATAAGAAGAGATATGATGTCCAAGAACAATTCCTTCCTCCATCATTAAGAAGCATTTCTCAGGATTAAGAGAGAGGTGGTATGTTTCACAGTGAATCAACACTTTTTCAAGCTGTTCTAATGCATATTCAAAACTATCTCCAAATACTGTGAAGTCATCCATATAAATTTCAACACTTTCATTTGTTAAATCAGAAAAAATTGCTAAAATAGCTCTCTGAAATGTTGTTGGAGCATTACATAACCCAAAGGGTAAAACCCTGTAAGCAAAGGTTCCCCAAGGACATGTAAAGGTAGTCTTTTCCTGATCTTCTGGCGCAACTTGTATCTGGTTATACCCATTGAAACCATCAAGAAAACAGAAAAATTTCTTTCCAAGCAAGGGTATCCAATACTTGGTCTATGAATGGTAATGGGAAATGATCCTTATGTGTGACCTTATTTAACTCCCTATAGTCCACACATACTCTCATTTTACCATTTTTCTTTGGAACAATGACCAGTGGTGAAACCCACTTACTGTCTGAAATTGGATAAATGAATCCAACATCTAAGAGTTTTTCAATTTCCTCTTTCACAATCTCCTTCAAAGCAGGATTCAAACGTCTCTGAGGTTGCCTTATTGGTTTTACATCTTCTATGTATATCCTATGTGTACATACCTCAGGATGAATGCCTGTCATGTCCTTATAGTTCCATGCAAAAGCTTGAACATGTTTCTGTAAGACTGCAAACAATTTGGTTTCTTGGTCCTTAGTTAGCTAGCTATTAATGTTCAAAAATTTACCTAGCTGTATTTCAATTTGTTTGATCCCTGGATGGATAGAACTAGCTGCTTCATAGTTACTGATTAATGCATTTAATGGACAATGATGTGGCTGCAGAGTATGAAATACTCTAGAATCTATCTCAGAGATGATACCTGATGGAATCAGAGGACATTTGAAGGTGTTAAGAAGATGATGATGCCATCCATGTGGTAGTATGAATGATCTTTCTTGACTAGGCATGGATGACAGAGGTTCTAAAATTTGTTCCTCCTCTTTCCACAACAACCGATGAACAAGAATTTGATCATCAGTTAGTCCTTCTGATTGTAATGTTTCAATTAGGACAGTTTCATTCTCGAATATTTCTCTTTCTGGTGTAGTGATTTCCTCAATATGTTCCTTCACTACAACTGTAGCCAAAGTGGCAATGGTTTCTTGTTCTTCATCAGATTCAGGATACCAAATTTGTCCAAAAAATTTAGTTGAAGGTTGAGCTGGTGGATACAAAGAAATTTTCTTCGGGTCAACACCATTAGAAATGGTCATTTCCCCGACTCTGAGTCTATAAAAGCAGTTGTAGTAGCCAGCCAAGGTCGTCCTAGAATGATAGGGTATCCATTGACTGAATTTCTAGGCTGCAACACTAAGAAGTCTACAGGATATTCCCAAGAAGAGACTTCAATGGCTACATCTTCTAGGATACCTTCTGGTTTAGCAACTGACCTATCTGCCATTTCCAAAACTGTGGTGGTAGGACTGAGATTTTTGAGCTACAGTTTTTGCATTGTGTCCTTAGTCATTACATTAATTGCAGCTCCAAGATCAATTAGCACATTAGGAATTTGCATTAACCCAATAGTAATTGTAACTATTGGACTACCTGGGTCACTATACTTGGGAGGAACTAGTTTCCCAGACAATAGATCAACTAATTTTCCTTCTACCTGAATAGTTTTAGGAAAGGCCTTTTTTTTACCAGGTTTCTTGATACATAACTCCTGAATAGTCTTTTTGATTAAAGGCACATCCCTTATTGCTTGCAACAAAGGGAGAGAAATTGACATCTTTTTAAGTTCTGTCACTAATTCTGATTCAGGGGGATATCAATATGATCAAATATTTCAAGGTATGGTAATGCTACTGGAGAAGATTCCTGCATTTTTTTTGTTATTTCTTCTTTTTTTTTTTGTTGCACTGTCTCTTGATTTGGAGGTTCTTGTTTCTCACTAATTTCTTCAATGGTGGGTGGAACAGGTTCAGGTAAAACCTTCCCTGAATGCAGCTGGATGTTACTACAGTCAAGTACATGAACTGCAGTAGAGTCTTCAGACTCAGCCTCATAAATAGGGGTTGTTTGTCTGGTATTATTTGGGTTAGTCATAGGCTGAGCTGGGAGTGGAGGTTGTTTCATTGGTTGTGTTTGTTGATGTTGTGCTCTTCCCTAAAAATTTGGATTAGGAGCGGGCAGCAAGTTTTGAGCTTGCCCTTGATACCTTTGTTGTCCTTGATATGGTGGGTATTGTTGTCCCCATATTTGTCCTTGTTGTGTCCATTATGGATGAATTGTATGCCAAGATGGGTTCATCCACCCAGAATGTGACCAATCTGGAGGAGCTGTCCAAGGTTGGTTCCAAGGTTGTGCAGAGACTTCTGCATGTCCCCATGGCATATTCATATTCCAAGGAGGTTGTCCCCAATTTGGAAACCGAGGAGCATTGGGATATTGTGCATAGCCACCACCGGATCTCTGCCCAATAGCATTAAGTTCTTCTGTTTGGGTGCCCAAAATAGATTTTAGATGAGGCAACAAAGGACATTTATCTGTTGAGTGTTCCTTGGAACAAATTCCACAAATAGAAGTTTTGTTTAAAGGGCAATCCTGCAAGGCATGCTTATTTCTACATCTCGGGCAATAAATTGCCAAAGGTGGTGTAGAATTGGGTTTTATGTTTCTCTCACCTAATGCAGAATTAAGTTGAACAAGGATATCAGTTTTTAAATTAGCCATTTCCTCCATCAACTCCTTTATGTCACTATTGCCAGAATTTCGCTTCTTTCTTCGTTGGTGAGTGCGGGAATAATTTTTGCATAACTCCACAATATCTTCAATGTCAAGTTGATCTATGTCTCCTTTTCCCATTAAATCTAACACTTCCCTAGATTCATCCTGCAATCCTCTTAAGAAGATAGGTTTTAAGAAATCTGGTTCTACAGGACCACATCTCTTTTGGACAAAGGCAAAGCGATCAAGATAATCCTCTAAACTCTCATCTTCTTCTTGCTTGATCCGAAACAACTCATCTTTCCTATTTTGTACTCTACAATAATCTTGATATTTATGTAAGAATGCAGTCTCCATGTCATCCCAAGTATGGATTGAATTAGGTTCAAGATTACTCATAAACCATCGGAGAGCAGCATCCTTAAGCATGGAAGGAAACAATTTCAATTTTTGATTATCATTTATGTAGTCATAAGTCTGACATAACACTTTGAATTCAAACAAAAATTGATCAGGATCTTCTAAAATAGTTCCCCTAAAAATTGGCAATATGGATGGAGAAATAGTTTTCATGGGAGCATCTAGATCTGGATCCAACTGTATGGGGTATTCAAAAGTCTTAGGAGGATCATCAGCATTATTATGCCCACCTGGTGGTGGTGGTGCTGCTGCCATAGTTGTTTTCTTTCTTGAGTCTGATGTGGATTGTTCAGGCTTAGGGGAATGTTTAGCAGCAAGTGCTTCAAAAAGCTCTTGTTCTAATATTTCCAAAGCTTCAGTTGATGAAGAAGGTATTTCTTGCTTAAGTCTCTCAGGGATTTCATACATAGGCAATTCTTCATCTGATCATGAAGAATGCCTTGGTGGTTCAGAACTAGTTCTGATAAACCTCCCTCTTTCGTCTCTTGGCCTATGCATTCATGCCTATTCACTAAATAAACTGAAATGCAGTATTTCAAAAATTGTAACACAATTCTTGACCTGTTTCACTTTTCCTAACAACACCGTTTGTTCCCTGAACAATGATGCCAAAAATGATGAGGGTCATTGATCATTCATCATTTAGTAATTATATGTCAGTCCAGGGCGGTGTCCAAAGGTTGTATACGATAGGAGGTGTCACAGTTGCAGGTTCAGTTTATCCAAGAATAGGATTTTATTGGTAGGTCTGTTAGCAATGTTGGGGGTTGTTGTATCTTCCTAATTTCTAACAAAGGAAATCAAATTGCACAATCTAAAGCTGAATTTAAATTGTAGGAAAATGAAACTACAGAATCTAAAATTGACAAGAAATAAAATGTTGTTGAATTGACCAAAAAGCAAAATTGCAGGAAAGTAAACTACATAATGGAAATTCACACATACACTTGCAGAAATTGAACCAATGATAAAACTCACAATTTTCTGAACATAAGTTGAACCAAATTAATGTTTATTGTAGTAAAACTAAAAATGACATAATTCTGGAAATTGCAAAAAATGCTAAAAATGATGTAATTCTAGAAATTGCAAAAAATGCTGAAAATGATGCCATTACAGGTCAAATGCTAAATATTATTCTAACACATGATTGAACCTATTCTAGATGCTATGGTGCAATTCTGAAATGAAACTAATTCTACAAATAAATGTTGATAGAATTTTGCTGATCTGCTGTAGCAAGAAATCAACAAGAATTTTCTGTCACTATGTTGCCCTTCCTCTGATCCTGCAAGTGGCCCTTGCTTCCAGAACTAGAAGAGGGTGAAGAATTATACTAGGTAAATTAAATGTGCACTATCAACCATCAAATGCTAATAAAATCTGAAGAATGCACCTTTTATTCCATCTGAAACTGCATTACAGTATTGTAGGAAAAATCTACAATTTACTGTAATGCTACAAAGACTTTATCTTCTGCTAATAACTATCTCCTATTCCTCTATCCCTATTTCTCCATTTATATATCTATATATCTATTATGCTCAACCGTGCTGGGAGCTTTATTTATAAGACAAAGTTGATATATCTGTTTGCTGAGTTTTAGGGATTTCCAACTGTTTACAAAATAGTTTCCTGGAATGCAGGGTTATAATTTGTCAACCTTTATCCCTTTATCCCAGTTGGTCCGCCTATGGTGAAGGAACGGAGTCCAAATAGGGTGGACTAACTGCTTGGTCAATTTCCAATCATGCTTTCCATGGTTTTGGGGCATTTTGACCATTTTTGGTTGTTCCTGCGCTATTCCCTATTCCTGCGTCGCTTATTCCTGCGCTGCTCTGGAATAACAGGTAGGTGACAATTCGTTGCTTATCTGTGCTCCAAACGCATAGGGAGGAAGTTGTTGACCATTTGGATTGTTTTCCCTTATCTTGTACACCCTTCTGCATTGGTGGCATGTGCTGGAGTGACTGATTCCAAGCCCTGTTGTATATGTACAATTGGCTGGAACTATCACAGTCACAGCCTATTTTCCTGCACAGTCAGCTACAGTGGACAAGTTCTTGGCGCCTTTTTCCATTTGAATCAGTTTAAATAGAGGAACACAATATTGTTAAGCACCAGATATTCAACAAGGTCTATATTATGATTCTGAATTACTACAATACTACTGATTAATTAACTAAAAATAGGTGAAATTGCAGTAAAAATAGTAAAACAGAGTATATGCACTTTGTCATTTCAGAATATGCAAACACCATTATATAATGCATTTTACCCATAATTAACATAAAAACATAGTAAAAAGGGTGAGTCAAATAGTTATAATGTATCAAAAAGTGTCCATGGATGAGGCAATTCCTGGCCTCATCATTTTCCCCCCAACTTATGGTAATGCATGCCCTCATGCATTCTGTGCAGCTATAGAGGCACATAGATCCAGGTCTAGATATCTCTCATGAAATTTTAACCACACGCCACCGGATCTCTACCCAATAGCATTAAGTTCTTCTGTTTGGGTGCCTAAAACAGATTTTAGATGAGGCAACAAAGGATATTTATCTGTTGAGTGTTCCATGGAACAAATTCCAAAAAATAAAAGTTTTTTTTAAAGGGCAATCCTGCAAGGCATGCTTATTTCTACATCTTAGGCAATAAATTACCAAATGTGGTGTAGAATTGGGTTTTATGTTTCTCTCACCTAATGCAGAATTAAGTTGAACAAGGATATCAATTTTTAAATTAGCCATTTCCTCCATCAACTCCTTTATGTCACTATTGCCAGAATTTCACTTCTTTCTTCGTTGGTGAGTGCGAGAATAATTTTTGCATAACTCCACAATATCTTCAATGTCAAGTTGATCTATGTCTCCTCTTCCCATTAAATCTAACACTTCTCTATATTCATCCTGCAATCCTCTTAAGAAGATAGGCTTTAAGAAATCTGGTTCTACAAGACCACATCTCTTTTGGACAAAGGCAAAGCGATCAATATAATCCTCTAAACTCTCATCTTCTTCTTGCTTGATCCAAAACAACTCATCTTTCCTATTTTGTACTCTAAAATAATCTTGATATTTATGTAAGAATGCAGTCTCAATGTCATCCCAAGTATGGATTGAATTAGGTTCAAGATTACTCATAAACCATCGAAGAGCAGCATCCTTAAGCGTGGAAGGAAATAATTTCAATTTTTTATTATTATTTATGTAGTCATAAGTCTGACATAACACTTTGAATTCAAAGAGAAATTGATTAGGATCATCTGAAATAGTTCCCCTAATAACTAAAAATATGGATGGAGAAATAGTTTTCATGGGAGCATCTAGATCTGGATCCAACTGTATGGGGTATTCAAAAGTCCTAGGAGGATCATCAGCATTATTATGCCCACCTGGTGGTGGTGCTACTGTTGCCATAGTTGTTTTCTTTCTTGAGTCTGATGTGGATTGTTCAGGCTTAGGGGAATGTTTAGCAGCAAGTGCTTCAAAAAGCTCTTATTCTAATCTTTCCAAAGCTTTAGTTTATGAAGAAGGTATGTCTTGATTAAGTCTCTCAAGGATTTCATACACAGGAAATTCTTCATCTGATCATGAAGAACACCTTGGTGGTTCAAAACTGGTTCTGATAAACCTCCCTCTTTCATCTCTTGGCCTATGCATTCATGCCTATTCACTAAATAAATTGAAATGCAGTATTTCAAAAATTGTAACACAATTCTTGACCTGTTTCACTTTTCCTAACAACACCGTTTGTTCCCCGACAACGGCACCAAAAATGATGAGGGTCGTTGATCATTCATCATTTAGTAATTATATGTCAGTCCAGGGCGGTGTCCAAAGGTTGTATACGATAGGAGGTGTCACAGTTGCAGGTTCAGTTTATCCAAGAACAAGATTTTATTGGTAGGTTTGTTAGCATTACTGGGGGTTGTATCTTCCTAATTTCTAACAAAGAAAGTCAAATTGCACAATCTAAAGCTGAATTTAAATTACAGGAAAATGAAACTGTAGAATCTGAAATTGACAAGAAATAAAATGCTGCTGAATTGACCAAAAAGCAAAATTGCACGAAAGTAAACTATATAATGGAAATTCATACACACGCTTGCAAAAATTAAACCAATGATAAAACTCACAACTGTCTAAACATAATTTGAATCTGAGAAACGAAATTAATGTTTATTGCAATAAAATTGAAAATGACATAATTCTGGAAATTACAAAAAATGTTGAAAATGATGTAATTCTGGAAATTGCAAAAAATGCTAGAAATGATGCCATTACAGGTCAAATTCTAAATACTGTTCTAACACATGATTGAACATGTTATTGATGCTATTGTGCAATTCTAAAATGAAACTACTTCTACAAATAAATGTTGACAGAATTTTGCTGATCTACTGCAGTAAGAAATTAGCAAGAATGTTCTGTCATTGTGCTACCCTTCCTCTGATCCTGCAAGTGGCCCTTGCTTCCAAAACTAGAATAGGGTGAATAATTATACTAGGTAAATTAAATGTGCACTATCAACCATCAAATGCTAATAAAATTTGAAGAATGCACCTTTTATTCCATCTTAAGCTGCATTACAGTACTGTAGGAAAAATTTGTAATTTGCTATAATGCTACAAAGACTTTATCTTCTGCTAATAACTATATCCTATTCCTCTATCCCTATTTATCTATTTATATATCTATTATCTATTATGTTCAACCGTGCTGGGAGATTTATTTATAAGACAAAGTTGATATATCTATTTGTTGAGTTTTAGGGATTTCCAACTGTTTACAAAATAGTTTCCTGGAATGCAGGGTTATAATTTGTCAACATTTATCACTTTATCCCAGCTGGTTCGTCTATGGTGAAGGAATGGAGTCCAAATAGGGTGGACTAACCGCTTGGTCAATTTCCCATCATGCTTTCCATGGTTTTGGGGTGTTTTGACCATTTTTTGTTGTTCCTATGCTATTCCCTATTCCTACGTCGCTTATTCCTGCACTGCTTTGGAATAACAAGTAGGTGACAATTCATTTGCTTATCTGCACTCCAAATGCATAGGGAGAAAGTTATTGACTATTTGGATTGTTTTCCTTTATCTTGTACACCCTTTTGTATTGGTGGCATGTGCTGGAGTGACTGATTCCAAGCCCTGTTGTATATGTATAGCTAGCTGATACTGTCACAGTCATAGCCTGTTTTCCTACACAGTCAACTACAGTGGATAAGTTCTTGGTGCCTTTTTCATTTGAATCGGTTTAAACAGAGGAACACAATATTGTTAAGCACTAGATATTCAACAAGGTCTATATTATTATTCTGAATTACTACAATACTACTGATTAATTAACTGAAAACATGTGAAATTGCAGTAAAAATAGTAAAATAAAGTATATGCACTTTGTCATTTTAGAATATGCAAACACCATTATATAATGCATTTTACCCATAATTAACATAAAAACATAGTAAAAAGGGTGAGTCAATTAGTTATAATGTATCAAAAAGTGTCAATGGATGAGGCAATTCTTGGCCTCATCATTTTCCCCCAACTTATGGTAATGCATGCCCTCATGCATTCTATGCAGCTACATAGTCACACAGATCCATGTCTAGATATCTCTCATGAACCAGGCCACGTGTTGTAGAATTTATTGCACAAAACTTCATTCCTAAACCAATTAAATCACCGCAGGCCACATGTTGTAGAATTTATTGCACAAAACTTCATTCCTGCGCTTAGTGATTTATTTAGGGTGGACTAACCGCAGGCCAAGGTTTAGGAATGTTGTAGAATTTGTTGTAGAATTTATTGTACACTGGTCTATTCTTGCACCTAATAAGTTATTCTGGCACTAATACACAGCTCGTTCCTACGCCTAAAACATAAACAGATTATTCCTTTGCTTGATGAATCATTCTTGCACTTTAAAATATAAACAGTTTATTCATGTGCTTCCCCTTTTTTATTCCGGTGCACTTTTGTTAGAGCAGAACTAGGCAGAGGCATTTTTGAAACACTGACAAGAACTTTCCATTTTTTATTCCCCTTTTATATGTTTTATATTAATCAAGGATATATACACTATATACTAATGATTTACATTATTTAGAAAATGAAAAAGACACATACCTGTTATAACCATTTTATCTACATTTTGGGGTGCTCCTGCTAAGATTTCTAGCTAATCAATCTTTGAACTAAGGTAGTTGCAATCTGAAAACAGATGAAACAACGGTCATGAGACAAGACCGAACAATGATGGTGAAACCAACTAGGTAAACATGTCGGAACACCGATTTTCATGTAAACCCAACTCAGGAGTGCCTCAAAGAGGTTTTCACTTTCTGAATTTTTATTATTTTTTTTTTTTAAATCTTGTGTCAATCTGCTAAATTCGGTATGGAAGAAGTGTTTTCTTCCCAAATGTGTACATCCAAATTTTCCACTTGCTTGAGAAATTCTTCCCTATTGTATGGTTTGTGGTACATACGAATACGATGTCCATTCACCAACAACTTGCGTCGTGAGTCATCAATAGGTGTAAAGCGAACAGCTCTATTGTCAAACACTTCCTCAATTTGGTACGGTCTAAGCCATCTGGTCTGCAACTTTCCAGGGAAATCCTTGTATTGTGAATCAAAAAAGGCCCAGTCACCTTGCTAAAATTTTTGTTGTTGTATGTAACTATCATGCCACATCTTTTGTTGTGCTTGGATTATCTCTGTCTGATGTAGTGCATCCATGCGTAGTTCATCCAATGCATCAAGTTGTAGAATGTGATCTTCTTGTGCCTATGATAGATCAATACCTACTTCCAAAGCAGTTCGAAGAGTTAGTAATTCAAACTCAATAGGCAAAAGAGGTTTTTTTCCATAAACTAATTCATATGGCGTAAATCCAGTGGTAGATTTCCAAGTTGTATTATAAGCCCAAATAGCTTCTGGTAACTTGTCCAACCAATTTCTTCTATGGACTGCTATGGTTTTGGTCAGAATTCATTCTAATTCCCTATTAGTCACTTCAACTTGACCATTGGCTTGCGGATGATAAGGTGAGGATTTTTTGTGTTTGAATTTATAGATTTGAGTGAAGGCTTCAATAACTTTTGAAGTAAACTGGGGTCCTTGATCTGTGGTGATGGATTTTGGGGCTCCAAAACGTAGAAAAATCTGTGAATATAAAAAATCAACAACTTTTTCTTCTCTAGCATGCTTAAAGGCACGAGCTTCTACCCATTTGGTAACATAATCATTACATACCAAGATATGCACTTTGCCTTGGGAAGGAGGATTAATGGGTCCTACGAAATCTAAATCCCATATTTCAAATGGTTCTATTCTTATTTGAGGTTGTAATGGCATTTCATTAGTAAAGGTAGGTTTTTCGATTCGTTGGTAGGCATCACAATGTCTAATGTACCTTTTTACATCTTTGTGCAAAGATGGCCAATAGTATCTGGTTCCCAAAATTTTATGAATAGTGCTTTTGACTGAATAATGCCCTCCTAATGGTTCATCATGGCATGCTCGTAGGATATCATATACTTCATCCTGGCGGATACACCTGCATAAAACATGATCAGGACTGCATTTAAACAGTAATCCTTCTATCCATCTAAAAAGAAGAGCTTTGCTTGATTAACTGTTTCTTTTGTTTAGGGGTAAAGTGAAAAGGAATCTTCCCTATAGCTAAGTAATTAGCTATGTCTGCAAACCATGGAGATTGTACAGAGACAACAAACAACTTTTCATCTGGAAAGGTATCTTCCACCACTTCTCCTGTATCTACAGTTGGTATTCTTGATAAGAAATTTGTGACTACATTATATTTCCCAGGTTTGTTGACTATTGTAACATCAAATTCCTGCAATAGAATCAACCAACGAATAATTCTTGTACTAACCAATGGTTTATTCATCAAATATTTGATTGCAGCATGATCCATATGGATGAATACTTGGTACCCTGTGATATAGTGTCAGAATTTGTTAATAGCATAGATTACAGCCAAGAATTTTTTTTCAATGGTAGTGTAGTTTTTCTTAGTTCCTGTCAAGTTTTTACTAATATAATAAATAGCATAATGTTCCCCATTTTCAATCTGTCCTAACACAGCTCCAATAGCAATATTGGAAGCATCAGTTTGAATATGAAAGGGTAACTCCCAATTAGGACCTCTTAGTACAGGTGGAGTGGTTAACTTCTCCTTTAAGTCTTCAAAGGAATTTTGACATTCAGAAGACCAAACAAATTCAAAATATTTCATGAGTAATGCAAACATGGGATTCACTATGGTACCGAAGTTAGCAATAAATTTGTGATAAAAATCAATGTGTCCTAAGAAACTACGTAAATCAGTCTGAGTTTGTGGAGGAGGAAGGTTTTTGATGTCTTCAACCTTCTTAGGATCAACCTTGATTCCATAAGAAGAGATATGATGTCCAAGAACAATTCCTTCCTCCATCATTAAGAAGCATTTCTTAGGATTAAGAAAGAGGTGGTATGTTTCACAGCGAATCAGCACTTTTTCAAGCTGTTCTAATGCATATTCAAAACTATCGCCAAATACTGTTAAGTCATCCATATAAATTTCAACACTTTCATTTGTTAAATCAGAAAAAATTGCTATAATAGCTCTCTAAAATGTTGTTGGAGCATTACATAACCCAAAGGGTTAAACCCTGTAAGCAAAGGTTCCCCAAGGACATGTAAAGGTAGTCTTTTCATGATCTTCTGGCACAACTTGTATCTGGTTATACCCGCTGAAACCATCAAGAAAATAGAAAAATTTCTTTCCAGCAAGGGTATCCAATACTTGGTCTATGAATGGTAATGAGAAATGATCCTTATGTGTGACCTTATTTAACTCCCTATAGTCCACACATACTCTCATTTTACCATTTTTCTTTGGAACAATGACCAGTGGTGAAACCCACTTACTGTTTGAAATTGGATAAATGAATCCAACATCTAAGAGTTTTTCAATTTCCTCTTTCATAATCTCCTTCAGAGCAGGATTCAAGCGTCTCTGAGGTTGCCTTACTGGTTTTACATCTTCTATGTATATCCTATGTGTACATACCTTAGGATGAATGCCTGTCATGTCCTTATAGTTCCATGCAAAAGCTTGAACATGTTTCTATAAGACTGCAAACAATTTGGTTTCTTGGTCCTCAGTTAGCCAGCTATTAATGTTCAAAAATTTACATAGCTGTAATTCAATATGTTTGATCCTTGGATTGATAGAACTAGTTGATTCATAGTTACTGATTAATGCATTTAATGGACAATGATGTGGCTGCAGAGTATGAAATACTATAGAATCTATCTCAGAGATTAAACCTAATGGAATCAGAGGACATTTGAAGGTGTTAAGGAGATCATGATGCCATCCATGTGGTAGTATGAATGATCTTTCCTGACTAGGAATGGATGACAAAGGTTCTAAAATTTTTTCCTCCTCTTTCCATAATAACCGATGAACAAGAATTTGATCATCAGTTAGTCCTTCTGATTGTAATGTTTCAATTAGGACAGTTTCATTCTCGAATATTTCTCTTTCTGGTGTAGTGATTTCCTCAATATGTTCCTTCACTACAACTATAGCCAAAGTGTCAATGGTTTCTTGTTCTTCATCAGATTCAAGATACCAAATTTGTCCAAAAAAATTAGTTGATGGTTGAGTTGGTGGATACAAAGAAATTTTCTTCAGGTCAACACCATTAGAAATGGTCATCTTCCCTGACCTGCAGTCTATAAAAGTAGCTACAGTAGCCAGCCAAGGACATCCTAGAATGATTGGGTATACATTGACTAAATTTCTAGGATGCAATACTAAGAAGTCTACAGGATATTCCCAAGAAGAGACTTCAATGGCCACATCTTCTACGATACCTTCTGGTTTAGCAACTGACCTATCTGCCATTTCCAAAATTGTGGTGGTAAGACTGAGAATTTTGAGCTACAATTTTTGCATTGTGTCCTTAGTCATTACATTAATTGTAGCTCCAAGATCAATTAGCACATTAGGAATTTACATTAACCTAATAGTAATTGTAACTATTGGACTACCTGGGTCACTATACTTGGGAGGAACTAGTTTCCTAGATAATAAATCAGCTAATTTTTCTTCTACCTGAACAGTTTTAGGAAAGGCCTTTTTTTTACCATGTTTCTTGATACATAACTCCTGAATAGTCTTTTTGATTAAAGGCACATCCCTTATTGCTTGCAACAAAGGGAGATAAATTGACATCTTTTTAAGTTCTGTCACTAATTCTGATTCAGGGGCAGTATAAATATGATCAAATATTTCAAGGTATGGTAATGCTACTAGAGAATATTCCTACATTTTTTTTGTTATTTCTTCTTTTTTTTTTTTGCACTGTCTCTTGATTTGGAGGTTCTTTTTTCTCACTAATTTCTTCAATGGTGGGTGGAACAGATTCAGGTAAAACCTTCCCTGAATGCAGCTGGATGTTACTACATTCAAGTACATGAACTGTAGCAGAGTCTTCATACTCAACCTCATAAACAAGGGTTGTTTGTCTGGTATTATTTGGGTTAGTCACGAGCTGAAGTCGGGAGTGGAGGTTGTTTCACCTGGTTGTGTTTGTTGATGTTGTGCTCTTCCCTAAAAATTTTGATTAGGAGCGGGCAGCAAGTTTTGAGCTTGCCCTTGATACCTTTGTTGTCCTTGATATGGTGGGTATTGTTGTCCCCATCTTTGTCCTTGCTGTGTCCATTGTGGATGAATTGTATGCCAAGGTGGGTTCATCCACCCAGAATGTGTCCAATCTAGAGGAGCTGTCCAAGGTTGGTTCCAAGATTGTGCAGAGACTTCTGCATGTCCCCATGGCATATTCATATTCTAAGGAGATTGTCCCCAATTTGGAAACTGAGGAGCATTGGGATATTGTGCATAGCCACCACTAGATCTCTACCCAATAGCATTAAGTTCTTCTGTTTGGGTGCCCAAAATAGATTTTAGATGAGGCAACAAAGGACATTTATCTGTTGAGTGTTCCTTGGAACAAATTCCACAAATAGAAGTTTTTTTTAAAGGGCAATCCTGCAAGGCATGCTTATTTCTACATCTCGAGCAATAAATTGCCAAAGGTGGTGTAGAATTGGGTTTTATGTTTCTCTCACCTAATGCAAAATTAAGTTGAACAAGGATATCAGTTTTTAAATTAGCCATTTCCTCCATCAACTCCTTTATGTCACTATTGCCAAAATTTCGCTTCTTTCTTTGTTGGTGAGTGCGAGAATAATTTTTGCAAAACTTCATAATATCTTCAATGTCAAGTTGATCTATGAATCCTCTTCCCATTAAATCTAACACTTCTCTAGATTCATCATGCAATCCTCTTAAGAAGATAGGCTTTAAGAAATATGGTTCTACAAGACCACATCTCTTTTGGACAAAGGCAAAGCGATCAAGATAATCCTCTAAACTCTCATCTTCTTGCTTGATCCAAAACAACTCATCTTTCATGTTTCGTACTCTACAATAATCTTGATATTTATGTAAGAATGCAGTCTGCATGTCATCCCAAGTATGAATTGAATTAGGTTCAAGATTACTCATAAACCATCGGAGAGCAGCATCCTTAAGTGTGGAAGGAAACAATTTCAATTTTTGATTATCATTTATGTAGTCATAATTCTGACATAACACTTTGAATTCAAACAAAAATTGATCAGGATCTTCTGAAATAGTTCCCCTAAAAACTGGCAATATGGATGGAGAAATAGTTTTCATGGGAGCATCTAGATCTGGATCCAACTGTATGGGGTATTCAAAAGTCCTAGGAGGATCATCAACATTATTATGCCCACCTGGCGGTGGTGGTGCTGCTGCCATAGTTGTTTTCTTTCTTGAGTCTAATGTGGATTGTTTAGGCTTAGGGGAATGTTAAGCAAAATTGTAGGAAAGTAAACTACAGAATGGAAATTCACACACACACTTGCAAAAATTAAACCAATAATAAAACTCACAACTATCTGAACATAAGTTGAATCTAAGAAACCAAATTAATGTTTATTGTAGTAAAATTGAAAATGACATAATTCTGGAAATTGCAAAAAATACTGAAAATGATGTAATTCTAGAAATTATAGAAAATGCTGGAAATGATGCCATTACAGGTCAAATGCTAAATATTTTTCTAACACATGATTGAACTTGTTCTAGATGCTATGGTGCAATTTTGAAATGAAACTAATTCTGCAAATAAATGTTGACAGAATTCTACTGATCTGCTGCAGTAAGAAATCAACAAGAATTTTATGTCACTATGTTGCCCTTCCTCTGATCCTACAAGTGGCCCTTGCTTCCAGAACCAAAATAGGGTGAAGAATTATACCAAGTAAATTAAATGTGCACTATCAACCATCAAATGCTAATAAAATCTGAAGAATGCACCTTTTATTCCATCTAAAACTGCATTACAGTACTGCAAGAAAAATCTGCAATTTACTGTAATGCTACAAAGACTTTATCTTCTGCTAATAACTATCTCCTATTCCTCTATCCCTATTTCTCTATTTATATATCTATTATCTATTATTTTCAACCATTCTGGGAGTTTTATTTATAAGACAAAGTTGATATATCTATTTACTAAGTTTTAAGGATTTTCAACTATTTACAAAATAGTTTCTTAGAATGCAGGGTTATAATTTGTCAACCTTTATCCCTTTATTCCAGCTAGTCCGTCTATGGTGAAGGAACAGAGTCCAAATAAGGTGGACTAATCGCTTGGTCAATTTACAATCATTATTTCCATGATTTCAGGACGTTTTGACCATTTTCGATTGTTCCTACGCTATTCCCTATTCCTGCATCGCTTATTCTTGCACTACTCCAGAATAACAGGCAGGTGACAATTCGTTGCTTATCTACACTCCAAATGCATAGGGATGAAGTTGTTGACCATTTGGATTGTTTTCATTTATCTTGTACACCTTTCTACATTGGTGGCATGTGCTGGAGTGACTGATTCCAAGCCCTGTTGTATATGTATAGTTGGCTAGAACTGTCACAGTCACAGCTTGTTTTCTTGCATAGTCAGCTATAGTGGATAAGTTCTTGGTGCATTTTTCCATTTGAATCAGTTTAAACAGAGGAACACAATATTGTTAAGCACTAGATATTCAACAAGGTCTATATTATGATTCTAAATTGCTACAATACTACTAATTAATTAACTGAAAATAGGTGAAATTGCAGTAAAAATAGTAAAACAAAGTATATGCACTTTGTCATTTTAGAATATGCAAACATCATTATATAATGCATTTTACCCATAATTAACATAAAAAACATAGTAAAAAGGGTGAGTCAAATAGTTATAATGTATCAAAAAGTGTCCATGGATGAGGCAATTCCTGGCCTCATCATTTTCCCCCCAACTTATGGTAATGCATGCCCTCATGCATTCTGTGCAGCTACAGAGGCACACAGATCTAGGTCTAGATATCTCTCATGAAATTTTAACCATGTGCCACCAATTGCATAGAATCCTCTGATTGCTTTTATGGACTGAAACCACTGTTGGAAGTGCATATCAGGTTGTGGGTAATTATCAAAGAAGTAGGGGACAGGAGTGATAATTATAGGCATCTTGTATCTTAGACCTATCCAAAGCTCCTTGATTTCTAAGATAATTTGGACAATGCCTTCTGCCCTTCTCCTTGACCACAGAAAATTAGTGGGAGAAATTGGCTCCCATTTCTGTAGAGAGATAGATAACTCACCCCATCTATTTTTATAGGCTACCAAAGCATCATCAAAGAAGTTTGCACAAAAAATTTGAAACTGAGTTATACATCTTTGAAGGTTCCCTAGATAGAGTTGTTTCATTCTGGTATTCCGCATGAAGGTATAATGATTACTTGTACAATCCCTGTGATTCAGGGGAGCAGGCCTGATAAGTAAAATAGCTTGTGATTCTAATTCTTTAGTTAATTTCTTTTATGTGTCCCAATAGATATGATTTTGTAGAGTGGAGATGAAGGCTCTCAACTATAATTCACTTGTATAAATATGAGGCATAAACATACTTTCTATTGGCAAAAATAAATTATGCAAAAATAACTCACATAATAGGTGTTGCTGCTCTGCTGGACTCTGCACAAATGCCTCCACAAACTCTCTAGGAGTTTTCAACTGATGAGGCAGCTCAAAAGCAAGTCTCATGATTTTCCAACGAAGGTATCTCTCCTTGAGTAGGAGGCTATAAAACCTAGGTGGTCTTCTGCATTGTATTGCATATTCTATAATCTAGCATACATTCTGCACCTGTGCTTTTAACCTATTAATTTTTGTTTCCTTTTCTGCTAATTTGGCTATTTCAGAGTTCAAAGTGGCAACCTTTCCCTCTAACTAATGACATTGGGTCATCCAATATGCTAGGTCTTCATTTTACCTAGTTAAAGACATTGTGTCTAGGGGCCTTACAATGGGTTGCATTTGTGCCACTATATTTACTTGTACACCAACTTCCATAGTTGGTGTTGCAAATGGCAAATATTTTTGTGTTCCTTGTTCTATTGTAACTATAATAATTGGATTAGTAGAAACAAGAGGAGAGAGTGTGGATACCTAGTCTTGAGCTGCAACCTCTTGTTCCTCCACAAAAAGTGTTTTTGTTTCCTGCTGAAGGGCAATGTCATTTTTCATCAAAATTCCTGATGGAATTTCATGCTGAATAATACTATCAGATATTTCTATTCTTGCTTCTTCTCCAACAGGTGATCTTTGTGTAGGTGCTATGTTAGCCTCTGATTGTTCAGCTAAATCCAAGAGGATCTGTGCCCATTCATCAGGTGATGCCTCTGCTAACTTTGTAGATTGATGTTCCAGTTGAAACAATTTGTTCTGCAGATCTTGAATTTGCTGTTGAAGTAGAGAAATTTGTTGATCTTTGTGTTTTATGGTTTCTTCAGCCTATTCAATCCAATGGGTTTGGGTTTTAATAACACTCTTTGTAGCATGCAATTGAGTGTGGATATCAATTTCTTCTTTAGAATCAGACTCAAAATATTTCTCAGACTCAGCATGCACTGGAGTGTGCACATCAACCTCAGCTGGTTTAGAATCAGAATTCAAATGCTCCTCAGGATCAGAGTCAGTATAATCAACTAGTGGACGTATAGGGCTTATTGGAGTTTCTTCCATAGTTGTGTCCAGTTCCATTGGTTGTATCCCTTTGTCTATAATTTTTGTTTCAATGTATTTTTCCTGTGCATCTTTTGTTCTAACTTCTCCTTCACTTGATAGACGGATTGGGTCTATGATATTTATTGGTGTTTTTGGCAGGGTTTTAATTTTTTGAAGTCTAGCAGACCTTCTTAACCCTATAGAACTTGGATATTCCTTAGCAGGTGCAGTTTCTGGATGTTCTGGAGCAACTGCAGATTTTGCTATTGATTCAGGAGTAGATGCATGTTCACTTGAACTCCTAATTTCTCTACTGGGTTGTATAGTTTTTGCAAATATTACCCTCCTTTTCAACTGGGAACCAGATGTGGATGCTTGTTGTTTTCTAGTTCATGAAGATGGGGGACCGTTGGGAGAAGGGGAAATTATGCTCTCAGAGGGCTATGGATTAGGGTTTTCTTCAGATTATTCCTCTGTTTTCTCTTCCTTTGGTGCAAAGTTAGAATCATTTGTTTCTTCCCAAGGAGAGAAGAAGCGATCAAAATTTCTAGGGTTTCCCCTAAAGTGATACTTGCAAATGAGTTTGATGATCCCATGGTGTTTAGGGCTTCCCCATTACAAACATTCAAACATTTCTATGCATCAAGATTTCAATTTGTCCATCCCCTTCTTCCTTAAACTGATTAACTAGGTCAACTAAAATATTTCTCCCAATTTTCACAATCTGCAAACCTTGAAGGGATAATTCAGTGATTTGGCTGAGTATCTCGGGAGTTACCTGGATGGTCATCCCACTAATGTGCACTTGGTTGTTGCGGAAGGTGCGTGCGAACTCTACCGCCAAGCCCTCGAAATAGCCATAAAATTTTTGTAGGAATGGTAGAAATCCCCCATCAGTAAATATTTGTAGAGATGTAGGATCGCTCTCTAAGTAGCTGATATTTTTGGGTTTGGCTTTGATTTTCTTTCCACCCATGGTGTAGTCTTATGCCTTCTATTCTATGGTGTCTATGAATTTTTTGATAATACGAGCTTGCGTCTATTTTTAGGGTTTTAATCGTCTTAGCAAGAATAATTATAGTAGTGCAGGAACTACTTCGAAACTTGCAGAGTAATCAGGACAGGTGACGTGGCAGCGTACGTGAAGTTGTCAACCCTTAATTTTGCTTGTTCTTGTTATGGATGCCAGCTATCACATGCCACCTTGAATCTGAGACCTATCCTTTTTCCTCCTAAGCCGATTAAATCACCGTAGGCCACGTGTCATAGAATTTATTGCACAAAACTTCATTCCTGCACTTAGTGATTTATTTCGGAGAATAGAGTAAACTAGTCTATTCCTGCGCTTAATAAGTTATTCTGGCACTTATACATAGCCCGTTCCTCTGCCTAAAACATAAACATCTTATTAATGCACTTGATGAATCATTCCTGTGCTTTAGAATATAAACAGTTTATTCTTGCGCTTCCCCTTTTTTATTCCGGCACATTTGTTAGAGCAGAACTAGGCAGAGGCATTTTTGAAACATTGACAAGAACTTTCCATTTTTTATTCCCCCTTTTTATATGTTTTATACTAATCAAGGATATATACACTATATACTAATGATTTATATTATTCAAAAAATTAAAAAGACACATACCTGTTATAACCATTTTGTCTACATTTCGGGGTGCTCTCGCTGAGATTTCTAGCTAATCAATCTTTGAACTAAGGTAGGTGCAATCCGAAAATAGATGAAACAACGGTCATGAGACAAGACCAAACAATGATGGTGAAACCAACTAGGTAAACATGTCGGAACACCGATTTTCATGTAAACCCAACTCAGGAGTGCCTCAAAGAGGTTTTCACTTCCTAAATTTTTATTATTTATTTTTTTTTTTTTTTAATCTTGTGTCAATCTGCTGAATTCGGTATGGAAGAAGTATTTTCTTCCCAAATGTGTACATCCAAATTTTCCACTTGCTTGAGAAATTCTTCCCTATTGTGTGGTTTGTGGTACATACGAAGACAATGTCCATTCACCAACAACTTGCATCATGAGTCATCAATAGGTGTAAGGTGAACAACTCCATTGTCAAACACTTCCTCAATTTGGTATGGTCCAAGCCATCTGGTCTGCAACTTTCTAGGGAAATACTTGTATTGTGAATCAAACAACAAGGCCCAGTCACCTTGCTAAAATTTTTGTTGTTGTATGTGACTATCACGCCACATATTTCGCTATGATTGGATTATCTCTATCTAATGTAGTGCATCCATGCATAGTTCATCCAATGCATCAAGTTGCAGAATGTGATCTTCTTGTACCTATGATAGATCAATACCTACTTCCAAAGCAGTTCGAAGAGTTAGTAATTCAAACTCAATAGGCAAAAGAGGTTTTTTTCCATAAACTAATTCATATGGCGTAAATCTAGTGGTAGATTTCCAAGTGGTATTATAAACCCAAATAGCTTCTGGTAACTTGTTCAACCAATTTCTTCTATGGACTGCTATGGTTTTGGTTAGAATTCATTCTAATTCCCTATTGGTCACTTCAACTTAACCATTGGCTCGTGGATGATAAGGTGAGGAATTTTTGTGTTTGACTTGATAGAGTTGAGTGAGGCTTCAATAAATTTTGAAGTAAATTGGAGTCCTTGATCTATGGTGATGGATTATGGGGCTCCAAAATGCATAGAAAAATCTGTGAATACAGAAAATCAGCAACTTTTTCTTCTCTAGCATGCTTAAAGGCACGAGCTTCTACCCATTTGGTAACATAATCAATACATACCAAGATATGCACTTTGCCTTGGTAATGAGGATTAATGGGTCCTATGAAATCTAAACCCCATATTTCAAATGGTTCTATTCCTATTTGAGGTTGTAATGGCATTTCATTAGTAAAGGTAGGTTTTCCCATCCATTGGCAGGCATCACAATGTCTAATGTACATTTTTACATCTTTGTGCAAAGATGGCCAACTTGTATCTGGTTATACATTTTTACATTTTTACAATGTCTAATGTACATTTTTACATTTTTACATCTTTTTACATCTTTTCATGATCTTCTGGCACAACTTGTATCTGGTTATACCCGCTGAAACCATCAAGAAAATAGAAAAATTTCTTTCCAGAAAGGGTATCCAATACTTGGTCTATGAATGGTAATGAGAAATGATCCTTATGTGTGACCTTATTTAACTCCCTATAGTCCACACATACTCTCATTTTACCATTTTTCTTTGGAACAATGACCAGTGGTGAAACCCACTTAATGTATGAAATTGGATAAATGAATCCAACATCTAAGAGTTTTTCAATGTCCTCTTTCACAATCTCCTTTAGAGCAGGATTCAAGCGTCTCTGAGGTTGCCTTACTTGTTTTACATCTTCTATGTATATCCTATGTGTACATACCTCAGGATGAATACCTGTCATGTCCTTATAGTTCCATGCAAAAGCTTGAACATGTTTCTATAAGACTACAAACAATTTGGTTTCTTGGTCCTCAGTTAGCCAACTATTAATGTTCAGAAATTTAAATGGCTATTTTTCAATTTGTTTGATCCCTGGATGGACAAAACTAGTTGCTTCATAGTTACTGATTAATGCATTTAATGGACAATGATGTGGTTGCATAGTATGAAATACTCTATAATATGTCTCAGAGACGATACATGATGGAATCAGAGGATATTTGAAGGTGTTAAGGAGATGATGATGCCATCCATGTGGTAGTATGAATGATCTTTCCTGACTAGGCATGGATGACAGAGGTTCTAAAATTTGTTCCTCCTCTTTCCACAATAATCGATGAACAAGAATTTGATCATCAGTTAGTCCTTCTGATTGTAATGTTTCAATTAGGACAATTTCATTCTCAAATATTTCTCTTTCTGGTGTAGTGATTTCCTCAATATGTTCCTTCACTACAATTGTAGCCAAAGTGGCAATGGTTTCTTGTTCTTCATCAGATTTAGGATACCAAATTTGTCCAAAAAATTTAGTTGATGGTTGAGCTAGTGGATACAAAGAAATTTTCTTCAAGTCAACACCATTAGAAATGGTCATTTCCCCTGACCTGTAGTCTATAAAAGCAGCTACAGTAGCCAGCCAAGGTCGTCCTAGAATTATTGGGTATCCATTAACTGAATTTCTAGGCTACAATACTAAGAAGTCTACTAGATATTCCAAAGAAGAGAATTCAATGGCTATATCTTCTAGGATACCTTCTGGTTTAGCAACTGACCTATCTGCCATTTCCAAAACTATGGTGGTAGGACCAAGATTTTTGAGCTGTAGTTTTTGCATTATGTCCTTAGTCATGACATTAATTGCAACTCCAAGATCAATTAGCACATTAGGAATTTGCATTAACCTGATAGTAATTGTAACTAATGGACTACTTGGGTCACTATACTTGGGAGGAACTAGTTTCCCAGACAATAAATCAACTAATTTTCCTTCTACCTGAATAGTTTTAGGAAAGGCCTTTTTTTACTAGGTTTCTTGATACATAACTCCTGAATAGTCTTTTTGATTAAAGGCACATCCCTTATTTCTTGCAAGAAAGGGAGAGAAATTGACATATTTTTAAGTTATGTCACTAATTTTGATTCAGGGGTAGTATCAATATGATCAAACCTTTCAGGGTATGGTAATGCTACTGGAGAAGATTCCTGCATTTTTTTTGTTATTTCTTCTTTTTGTTTTTGTTGCACTGTCTCTTGATTTGGAGGTTCTTGTTTCTCACTAATTTCTTCAATGGTGGGTGGAACAGGTTCAGGTAAAACCTTCCCTGAACGCAGTTGGATGTTACTATAGTCAAGTACATGAACTGCAATAGAGTCTTTAGACTCAACCTCATAAACAGGGGTTGTTTGTCTAGTATTATTTGGGTTAGTCATAGGTCGAAGCTGGGAGTGGAGGTTGTTTCACTGGTTGTGTTTGTTGATGTTGTGCTCTTCCCTAAAAATTTGGATTAGGAGCGGGCAGCAAGTTTTGAGCTTGCCCTTGATACCTTTGTTGTCCTTGATATGGTGGGTATTGATGTCCCCATCTTTGTCCTTACTATGTCCATTGTGGATGAATTGTATGCCAAGGTGGGTTCATCCACCTAGAATGTGACCAATATGGAGGAGCTATCCAAGGTTGGTTCCAAGATTGTGCAGAGACTTCTGCATGTCCCCATGGCATATTCATATTCCAAGGAGGTTTTCCCTAATTTGGAAATCGAGGAGCATTGGGATATTGTGCATAGCCACCACCGGATCTCCGCCCAATAGCATTAATTTATTCTGTTTGGGTGCCCAAAATAGATTTTAGGTGAGGCAACAAAGGACATTTATCTGTTGAGTGTTCCTTGGAACAAATTCCACAAATAGAAGTTTTGTTTAAAGGGCAATCCTGCAAGGCATGCTTATTTCTACATCTTAGGCAATAAATTTCCAAAGGTGGTGTAGAATTGGGTTTTATGTTTCTCTCACCTAATGCAAAATTAAGTTGAACAAGGATATCAGTTTTTAAATTAGCCATTTCCTCCATCGACTCCTTTAAGTCACTATTTCCAAAATTTTGCTTCTTTCTTCGTTGGTGAGTGTGGGAATAATTTTTGCATAACTCCACAATATCTTCAATGTCAAGTTGATCTATGTCTCCTCTTCCCATTAAATCTAACACTTCTCTAGATTCATCCTGCAATCCTCTTAAGAAGATAGACTTTAATAAATATGGTTCTATAGGACCACATCTCTTTTGGACAAAGGCAAAGTAATTAAGATAATCCTCTAAACTCTCATCTTCTTCTTGCTTGATCTGAAATAACTCATCTTTCCTATTTCATACTCTACAATGATCTTGATATTTATGTAAGAATGTAGTCTCCATGTCATCCCAAGTATAGATTGAATTAGGTTCAAGATTACTCATAAACCATCGGAGAGCAGCATCCTTAAGCGTGGAAGGAAACAATTTCAATTTTTGATTATCATTTATGTAGTCATAAGTCTGACATAACACTTTGAATTCAAACAAAAATTGATCAGGATCTTCTGAAATAGTTCCCCTAAAAATTGGCAATATGGATGGAGAAATAGTTTTCATGGGAGCATCTAGAGCTAGATCCAACTATATGGGGTATTCAAAAGTCCTAGGAGGATCATAAACATTATTATGCCCACCTGGCGGTGGTGGTGTTGCTGCCATAGTTATTTTCTTTCTTGAGTCTGATGTGGATTGTTCAGGCTTAGGGGAATGTTTAGCAGCAAGTGCTTCAAAAAGCTCTTGTTCTAATCTTTCCAAAGCTTTAGTTGGTGAAGAAGGTATTTCTTGCTTAAGTCTCTCAGGGATTTCATACATAATAAATTCTTCATCTGATCATGAAGAACGCCTTGGTGATTCATAACTGGTTCTAATAAACCTCCTTCTTTCATCTCATGGCCTATGCATTCATGCCTATTCACTAAATAAACTGAAATACAGTATTTCAAAAATTGTAACACAATTCTTGACCTGTTTCACTTTTTCCTAACAAAACCATTTGTTCCCCGACAACGACACCAAAAATGATGAGGTTCATTGATCATTCATCATTTAGTAATTATATGTCAGTCCAGGGCGGTGTCCAAAGGCTGTATATGATAGGAGGTGTCACAGTTGCATGTTTAGTTTATCCAAGAATATGATTTTATTGGTAGGTCTTTTAGCAATGCTGGGGGTTGTTGTATCTTCCTAATTTCTAACAAAGAAACTCAAATTGCACAATCTAAAGCTGAATTTAAATTACAGGAAAATGAAACTGCAGAATCTGAAATTGACAAGAAATAAAATGTTGCTGAATTGACCAAAAAGCAAAATTGCAAGAAAGTAAACTACAAAATGGAAATTCACACACACGCTTGCAAAAATTAAACCAATGATGAAACTCACAACTTTTTGAACCAAATTAATGTTTATTGTAGTAAAATTGAAAATGACATAATTCTGGAAATTGCAAAAAATGTTGAAAATGATGTAATTATGGAAATTGAAAAAAATGTTGGAAATGATGCCATTACAGGTCAAATGCTAAATATTTTTCTAACACATGATTGAAATTTTTCTAGATGCTATGGTGCAATTCTAAAATGAAACTAATTCTCCAAATAAATGTTGACAGAATTCTGCTGATCTGCTGCAGCAAGAAATCGATAAGAATTTTCTATCACTGTGCTGCCCTTCCTCTGATCCTGCAAGTGGCCCTTGCTTCCAAAACTAGAAGAGGGTGAAGAATTATACCAAGTAAATTAAATGTGCACTATCAACCATCAAATTATAATAAAATTTGAAGAATGCACCTTTTATTCCATTTGAAACTGCATTACAGTATTGCAGGAAAAATCCGTAATTTACTATAATGCTACAAAGACTTTATCTTCTGCTAATAACTATCTCCTATTCCTCTATCTCTATTTCTCTATTTATATATCTATTATATATTATTCTCAATCATGCTGGGAGATTTATTTATAAGATAAAGTTGATATATCTATTTGCTGAGTTTTAGGGATTTCCAACTGTTTACAAAATAGTTTCCTGGAATGCAAGGTTATAATTTGTCAACCTTTATCCCTTTATCCCAGCTGGTCCACCTATGGTGAAGGAATGGAGTCCAAATAGGGTGGAATAACCACTTGGTCAATTTCCAATCATACTTTCCATGGTTTTGGGGCGTTTTGACCATTTTCGGTTGTTCTTGTGCTATTCCCTATTCTTGCATCGCTTATTCCTGTGCTGCTCTGGAATAATAGGCAGGTGACAATTTGTTGCTTATCTGCACTCCAAATGCATAGGGAGGAAGTTGTTGACCATTTGGATTATTTTCCTTTATCTTTTACACCCTTATGCATTGGTGACATGTGCTGGAGTGACTGATTCCAAGCCCTGCTGTATATGTATAGCTGGCTAGAACTGTCACAGTCACAGCCTATTTTCCTTCACAGTTAGCTACAGTGGACAAGTTCTTGGTGCCTTTTTCCATTTGAATTAGTTTAAATAGAGGAACACAATATTTTTAAGCACTAGATATTCAATAAGGTCTATATTATGATTCTGAATTACTACAATACTACTGATTAATTAACTAAAAATAGGTGAAATTGCAGTAAAAATAGTAAAACAGAGTATATGCACTTTGTCATTTTAGAATATGCAAACACCATTATATAATGCATTTTACCCATAATTAACATAAAAACATAGTAAAAAGGGTGAGTCAAATAGTTATAATGTATCAAAAAGTGTCCATGGATGAGGTAATTCTTGGCCTCATCACGTACAAACTCTCATTTTATCTGATTTTGTAATTAAGGCCGCAACCCAATTCTGCCAAATAAGGAAATAATGCTAGTTTGAGGAAATCGATTACAAAATTGATCGATTTGACTTACAAAACTTGTTCCAATTAGTTGGTTGTGTAAAAAATTATACTAGGTAGAGGGTTGTACAATCTGGATCGTACAACTATACGATTTTGGAATCGTACAAGCTATTTTGGCAAGTTGGACCAATGTAAGATGAAGATCGTACAGGCTGTACGAGTTGTATAAGTTAGGGTTTGAGATCTTGGGAATCATTTCCATAGCTTCTAAAATACCTCCCCATAAGGAATAATACACCACTAGCATCTAAATTTGGTGCCTTTGCCTTATCAAACTTTGGCATTTTTGTTAAAATAGGTCAAAAAGTGTTGTAGTCAAGAAGATCGTACAAGTGATAAAATTGAGTACACAAATTGGAGGTGAATGAAAAACACCAGTCTACAAAGGCTTAAGAGACAGGATCAAGGAGAGGAAATCCTAGTTAGAAGGAGCATGATAATTTCTCAAAGGAGGAATAGAAACAAAACTAAACACAATACATATGAACCAGTAATAGAACAAGTGTGGACATCTGATGAAGTAGAGATTGAGAGGTTGGATTCACTGTTGATTGATATAGAAGACGAGAAACAAGAAGCACCCAAATTCAAGATGAGTGTTAATGTTAGAGAAGGTATTAATGAGGGTATTGTGCGAGAGTGAAGGAAGTGGACAATAACACCTGAGAAAGTGGCAGACTATTTGCAAATGAGTGCAAGGGATGAGAGTCAAGCACTAGAGCAATAACACACAAGGTATCAAAAGGAAGGACCAAGGCCACGACCTACACACCAGTGAAGGAGGTCATGGAGTGAGGATGCATGGGAGATTAATAGATGACTATTCGGTGAATATAAGATTCCTCGAGAAGACAATTTTGATGAAGACCAACAGAGCGAATAACCTATAATGTGGCATCAGTCAAGGATTCCAAGTGATACTTTATCAAGTGAAGAAGAAGAAACACCACCAAGGATAGTCAAGCATGTATGGAAACAAATATGCCCACCCTTTATGGGTGAAGGAAAGGAAGACCCAACAAGACACATCGAGACATGTATAACCATCTAGAAAGCAAATGGCATAGATTAACCGGATGAATGGTTACAATTATTTCCTACAATATTACAAGGACTGGCCATAGATTGGTACCTAAAAAGGTAAAACACACCAAACTTCCAAGCATGGAATACAATGAAAGATGAATTCATTGAGGATTTTTACCCCTTGAAGGATGATGGAGATATCGTCATTGAACTTTGTGCTACTAAGAAGAAAGTTGACGAGGATGTGAATTCATACAACCGTTGACTGAAGTAGTTGGTGGACAAGATGCAAATACCTTTGGCAGATGTGCTAGTAAAATGATGGTTTGTAGATGGGTTGCTACCCAGATACAAGAAAAAAATGAATGCAGTACCATAAACTACATATGAGGAAGCCTTAAAAGATGCAAAGAATTTTGAGAGTGAGGCCAAACAAATAATTGTAGGGATGATAACACATGTAAGACGTAATTATTCAGAGAGTGAGGAAGATGATACAATACAACATACAATGCAGTCATTCTAAAAGGAATTTGACAAAATAATTAAAGAGGTGAAAGGACGCAGTCATTAACGCTAGATTGTCTAGCATTAATGTGCTACCTGAGAAGACTTGGCAAGAACTTGGCGCTCCATCCTTATGGGCACCTAGCTTCCGATTATATGGTGTTGACCAGTATGGAATAGAGACAAAAGGAGTCTTAACCACACAACAAGTCAAAATAGCTGACCAAGAGTTTGTCTTGGATTTTATTGTGATTACAATGCAAAATCTAGCATACGATGCTTTGTTGGGGAGAGGATGGCTAAGAATAGCCAAAGTTAATCACAATTGGGGAAAATATCAGATCACTTTTAAGAAAGGACAACATAAATATATGATCAATTTGAATAACCAGAGGATTAGTGAGGATATGGCCACGACTGATGAGTCAGGTAGTTCTTCTGGTGATGAAGGTTATGAACCTAATGAAGAAGGTATGTTGTACCTAGAAGACTATAGCGAAGATGAAGCTCGATCTGATAGTGGAATGCTCCACTGGAAAATGGAGGAGTACAAGGTTTTTCAGCCCACCTGCCTCTATATTAACATAGAGGAGACCATGAAAAAATAATATGAGATGAAGGTCATCTCGAAACCTCAGAAAGAGGAAGAGGAGAAATGGTCATTTCCTAAGAGCTTTGTAAAATACATAGTAGGAGATGCTGAAATTGATGTGAGACCAGTGCATCCTATGAATGTGGAAAAGGTAGAAATGGAGCCTACAAATATTAAGTATGAAGGACCTCGGATGGTGGATGTAAATCTGGGAATAGAAGGAGAACCTAGGATGATCCACTGTGGCGATGACTGGGACCCAGTACTGAAAGCAACAACCTTTAAGATATTCTTGGAATACAAGGATGTCTTTGCATGGACGTATAAGGACCTAAAAGGGGTACCACCTGAGTTGTGCGTCCACAATATTATGCTAATTCCTAGGGTACAACCAATCAAAAGAAGACCATATAGGATGAATCCTAAGTATGCAACATTGGTAAACACAGAAATTGAAAAGATGTTGGAGGCAGGCATCATTTTTAGAGTCATTACCAGTGAATGGGTTTCACCTATTGTGGTTACCCTAAAGAAGGAAGTGGATAAAATCTGAATATGCGTAGACTTTAGGAGTCTGAATGCAATCACAATTAAATATCCCTTCCCTATTCCCTTCACAGACTCCATTCTGGAAGAGGTCATAGGACATGAAATCTATTCATTCCTGGATGGGTTTTCTGGGTATAACCAAATAAGAATCATTGAGGAGGATAAATTAAAGACCACATTCATCATGGAGAATGACATCTATGCATATAATCGAATGCCATTTGGGCTATGTAATGCCCCTGCTACATTTTAGCATATTATTCTATACATCTTTGATCAACTAGCCACAGGAAATTTCAAGGTATTCTTGGATGATTGGTCCATCTATGGAAAGATCAAAGATCATCTACCTGGTCTCAGCGAGTGCATGAGTAGGTGTAGGAATGCACAAATCTCCCTAAATCTAGCAAAGTGTTTTATGATGGTACCATACGAGAAACTATTGGGACATATAGTGTGCAACGAAGGGTTGAAGATCGATCCTAAAAAAATTTGTGTCATACTACACATGGAGGAGCCATATGATGTGAGCTCTTTGAAAAACTTCCTGGGATCTACAGGATACTATAGAAGGTTTATCAAGAATTATGCGCATGTGTCCTACCCACTAGATTCTTTAACCAAGAAGAATATTCCCTTCAGATGGATGGAGGAGCACCAAGGAGCCTTTGAGGAGTTAAAGGCTAAGTTGGTCAGTAGTCCCATTTTGGTGTTTCCAAATTGGGATAAATAATTCCATGTCCATATTGATACCTCAAACTTTGCAGTCAGATGTGCATTGGCACAGGAAGGATAGTTTAGGCTGGATTAGCCTATATTCTTTGCAAGTCACCTATTGTCAAGGGTAGAGAGAAACTATAGTACAATAGAATGAGAAGCTCTAGGGATGGTATATGCAGTATAGAATTTTAGGCATTACCTATTGGTGAACCCTTTTGCCTTCTACGTGGACCACTAGGCCTTGTTGTACTTGATCAATAAGTCAGTTATACAAGGATGAGTCAATAGGTGGCTCGTCACCTTACAAGAGTTCGTATTTTGAGTAGTGGTGCGACCTAGCAAGAAGCATGTAATTGCAGACCAGCTATCTCGGATACGATCAGGAGAACCTACAAGAGTGGGAATTCTAGATGAATTCCTTGATGCCCAATTGTTCATGATTAATATTGTGCCATCATGGTACAAGTTGATTGGATAATACCTATCCACAGGGGAGTTACCACAAGAGTTGATGACAATAGAGAAAAATAAGGTAATCATAAAGTCAACACCATTCCAGTTGATAGCAAGATTGTTGTACAAATTAGGAATTGATGGTATCTTGAGAAGATGTGTAATGGATGAAGAAATTAAAGTCACTCTAAAATAAGCTCATGAAGGATTAGCAGGTGGACACATGGGGCCCGATGCCACTGCTCAAAAAGTACTCTTAGCAGGACTATGGTGGCCCACAATATATAATGATGCAAAGGAATACGTGAAAGCATGTGATACTTGCCAGAGAGCAAGAAAGCTAGTGTGAAGAGATTTTATGCCATTACACCCATCACAACCCCAAGAACTATTTGAGAGGTGGGGGTTGGACTTTGTGGGACCACTGAGAACAACTCATAGGAGGAAGTGTTGATATATCGTGGTAGCCACTGAATACCTAAAAAAATGGGTTGAAGCATGGGCACTACTAGATAACTCAATAAAAAGTACAACATGATTCTTGTATGAGCAAGTAATTACAAGATTTGGCATCCCACTACAAATAATGAGTGATCATGAAGGTCACTTTGTGAATGAGATCATCAAGATGCTGACAATAGAATTTTGAATTTGGCACTCCTTGTCTAGTCCATATTACCCAAGAGCTAATGGGTAGGTGGAAGCGACTAACAAGGTATTAGTGTCAACATTATACAAAACCTATGGAATAGAGGGAGTATATTGGGAGGAAAGGTTACCATCTGTTATTTGGGTATACCGAACTACCTTTAAGCCAATGATAGACCATACACCATTTCAGCTAATGTATGGTTAGGAGGCAATAGTGCCAGTCGAATTCTTGGTACCAAGCCTACGGATAGCGGTAGAGCATCGCTTAGGGGACCAAGAGAGTATGGAGGAATGACTAACAACATTGATTAAGTTGGATGAGAGAAGATTCATGGCACAATGGGCGATCAAAGTGGCCTAGAAGAGAAGAAAGTTGTGGCATGACAGACATCTTAAAAAATTAGAACTCAAGCAAGGTGACTTAGTTCTAAAGTTTAATGGAAAATGAGAAATCAAGCTAGGTAAGTTAAAAACCTTGTGGCTTGGTCCCTTTCGAGTTGTGGAAGTAAGGGATAATGGTGCAGTGAAATTGTAAAACTTGAATGGGATGAAAGTGCCAGATACTATAAATGGTTCAAAGTTAAAACCCTACAAAGTACAATGTTTATTTATCATCGTAGAAGAAGTGGAACGAAGGCAACAAGCCCAGTCCAATGACCAACAAAGTAGAATTCAAGGCCCACCATGGGAGGACCTTGACATGGGACTCACACACCTATTCATAGAAGGGGAGGAGATAGGACCAATTATTGAACAAGAAGAATTGGTACCTCGACCCGATGAGAGAAGGAGAACACGAGTCCATGTAAGGTTTGTAGATGGGACTGGAAGGCTTGAGCAAGATCATAAAAGAGGGATTTCTCCAAGAGAAGGAAGGAATCCAGAGAATCAAGGGATGGTGTATCTATAGTTGGAGTATAGCAAGTTACCCCAACCATCAGAAGACCGAAGAAGAATGAGACTAACGGTTCGATATACGAACAAGATAGATAACTTTGATATGGAAGCTCTAGAAGAGATAGGAGGTGACACCATGGAAGAAGAACTTACCAATTATCTCCATTGGCTCAGATAGGATGATTGCAATAGAGGATGCGACACCAGATCCAATAGTTGCAAGAGGAGTATGAAATATTGCAAGGTCACACTGCAAGACTTCAAGAACAAACTATCCAAGACTTGGATGATACGATGCAAATTATGGAGGAGCAAATAACAATGAGGTCACAAGAAGTAGAAGACAAGGGAAAAGAACATGAGATGACACCACAAGTGAGTAGTTCATGACATGATGGTGCAAGTACGAGTAAAGGAGAAAACTCATAGAGAGCACCTCATGGGATACCCAATGACCCATCAAGAGTAGAAGAAGATGAGGATATAGCTTGGTGAGACATTGAAGAAGACATTCCACCACCTAGACCACAAGGCAGTATCCATGAGGATTCAAGTGAATCTAGTGATGGGGGGTTGCCTTGGCTAGTAAGAGAAGAAATTTTTGATAGTGGTGATGATGACTTCTTAGAACTACCGATACCTCATGTGCGGCCTAATCCTGAGACCTACACAATCGCCTATCGGTAGTTGAGGCAACAAAGGAGAGAAGTACAAAGACTCCAAATATTAATGTCCTTACTAGTAAATTGGTCAGATCAGAGAGATGATGATCGTAATGATTCTAGTTTTGAGTCCAATTTCTTGGAACCATATAGGGAGACTCTAGAAAATGTGTCTCCACAATGATGTTGGGAGAAAAGGTGATGGACACACTGACTATTACGTGTGGATCGAAGAGTGAGAGCACTACAATAGTTGTCACCTACAACACAAGGAAATGAAGGTCACTTGGCCAATATAGAATTGATGGACATAACCCCAGTAAGAAACCAACAAGAACCCCCAAGATAGCAGCAAGGTCATGGAGGGGGAGTACATCCATTAAATATTGGGAGGGGTAGAGGATATTTTCCACCTAGAGGAGGTAGAGGACGAGGAAGGATTCAACCCCCTACTCCTAGATGGTCGAGGGATACACCATTAGCCTATTTAAATTGGACCAAGAACCTGCAAGGCATTCCCTGGTTGAGAGGGATTGTACCCAACTTGAGAGGAAGACAACCATGGGGATGACCTCCATTAAATCAACCCAAACCAAGAAGGGTGGAATCTAGAAGAGGATGGGGCCAGGAAAGGGAAGTTCCATGGAATGTTCATAGAGGTCCCATAGCAAGAGGATGTGGTCGAGGAAGACCTAGGCAAGGAAGAGGTCTTGTTGGTAGAGGAAGAGTATGCTTTACCAATGAAAGGAGTCAAGGACTACAAAGAACTCATTCACTAAGCTTAGAAGATGAATTGATATGAGGAGACAGATAGAGAAGTCACTCCAATGATAGTGAATCAGTGAGCACAACCCTACCTCACGATCAATCAATAGAATGATGAGAAGAAGTATTGCCAAGAGGGAGTCCTACACACTGTAATTGCATGATTCCAAACTGTACACACGATAATCAAAGAGAAGGAGATCAAACAAAAGGTTAGTTGGCACCTAATGATGTGATCACCCGTAATGTAGAAGTGGGGAACCCAACTGATGAGTCAACAGATGGCATCGTACAAGTGAATGTCACTGTACGATTTCCATGATGATAAGCGTCAAAATAGTTATTGAAAAAAAATATAGAAAAGTATCTTAATTGTGAAAATCCTTCAGGATGCAATTAAGACGGAAGGGGTTGAAAACCAAAAAATATGGCCCCTTCTATGAAAAAAATATAAATTATCTTAATTGTGAAAATCCTTCGGGACACAATTAAGATGGAGGGTGGTTGAAAACCGGTAATGGCCCCCTCTGGGAAAAAAAAAGAAAAGAAATAAAAGAGGCAAGAAAAGGACAAAATAGGGAAAAGACAAAATCGCATGCACCAAGGTGATGAGTTGTCAATCATCAACATGCAGAGGAGCTAAGGTGGCAAAATTTAGAAATTAAGATGTTAGGGTTTGAAAATCTATATAAAGTAAGCGCCATGAAAAAATTTTCTTTCCCGCTCGTAGATCGTACAAGGCAACATTAGAATTTCGGAGGATTGAAGACAAAAAGGGTGCAGCTGAAGAAATTTTCTATATGGGCAGGGGAAATTCACCAACTTACTTAATGATTTCGTGACCCATTTTCATTGTGCACCACAATAATTTTTGTTTTCATAAAAGCAACCCATTGGTAGGAAAAAGTTGTCGCATTTAGGGTTTTACTCCGAAGAAAATAAGTTTTTTTTAGAAAATGAGTTGCAGGTAACAATAAGTAGTGGTACGAGTGAGGTTTTGAGGAAAGGAAGCACCCAATAAACCCTTAATACAGAATAGTGGAGCTAGGGTTTGATTTTCCAGGAATAGAGAAGGGAAAGTTGCATGGAGGGAAAAATAAGCAAACCCTAGAGCAGGAATTCACCATAAAAAGCATGGAAACAATTTTTTAAATCTGCATGTGTGAATAAGTTTGAAGGGATGGTCATACAACACTACCATACTATGGGAAAAATCCATTTTGGAAGAATATTGTGCCAAAGGAAGGAAAAATTGCGTGCTTTGCCCTAAAATTACATTAAACAAGGAGATTGAAGGATACCGGCAAATGGTTTGCACATATTTTGCACTTGGGGAAGAAAACAAGGGTTTTTGACCAAGTGATGATTTTTAAAGTCGTATGTATGATTTGGAGTAGTTATGGTATGATTTTGAGATATATTGTATGGATTCTAGACTCCCGACGATCCATTTTGTACAATTTTGAAGGTTATTGTACGGATTTGTGTGTAGTGGTACAGACCCTAGCGAGGTTTTACAGAAGGGAGGTTCCCCTATATAATTTGACATTAGTTGATATGATTTTGTATCATTTTTGTATGATTTTGAGTTCCAATTGTATGATTTGTTGCAAGTGTATAGAATCAAATGCGATTCAACAGATCCAACTAGAGTTGTACGATCTGGATAGAATTGTACAGTTTGAAAGTGTACATGTACAACTTGGTTGAGGCCTTGTATGACATTGATAGTTTTTGTACATTTTTGAGGTAGTAGTATGGACATTTGTAATGATTTTGTTTAGTATTGTCTTGAATTTCCAAATCAAATAAATGATGTGCAAACGAGGGTTTCAATCAGTGATGGTAGGAGTATGATCTCACGGTAGGGAACTCTGGCTCATGTTGGTTGTATTGTGGCATATAGGATCGATATATCACCAGGACCATTGCACCAGAGAGAATCATGACCCAGGCAATCTCCCCCATTTTACCCCATTCGAGACCAAGAGCAACAATTTTAGTCACCCAAAAGGCATGGTAACTATTCTTGGAGAGGGAGAGGAGGAAGGTCGTGGAGGGGTTAGAGGCATTGGCATGGTGGTAGGAGAAGAACACCACCACAATACAAGAGGGAAGAGATGGAACCACCTAATGCACATAGAAGAGAACCTTGCATTGAAGTTCACCGAGAAAAGACACTGAAATAACATGAGGATCTGCTCAGTTGAAGATGGTAGAGGAGCTACTACAAGAAAATAACCACAAAATTGAAGATATAGAAAATGATGCCACATGCTATAATAAAATTATTTTGTATCATAAGACTATGTTGTAGGCTAAGGATGAGACTATGGCAGCAATAGAAGTTGATCTTCATCAGTATCTAAAGGTTATTACTGAAATGAATGAGGAGTTAGCCATAGCAACCCAAATGGAAGCCATGATGGTGGAAAAAATACACAAGATAGCATCCGAGTATGAGAAGGATCTGAGTGTATTGCCAACCATTGTAGAAGAGAATGCTAATGAATACAGGTTGAAAGCCCTGGAAGTTAGTCAGTATGTAGCTCGCTTAAAGGATGAGCGTACCACCTTGCAACTTTTGCTTACTGATTATCGTAAAAAGACCTCATAGAAGACAAAGTAGACTAAGAAGGTGAGGACACCACCTAATTTAAATGGGAGGGCAGATGTAGGTAGTAAATCCACCTCCTAGAAGAAGAAAAAGTAATCCATGGATTTGCATAGTTTTGTTGAATTTTGCTCAATTTTGATGAAAGTGTACAAATGTCAAATCGTACAAGCAAAGAGCAAAACATACAAGGTTGCACATGTACGATGTGAAATTAAATGAAATGAATTTGGAATGTGCATTTGGGATTAATTTGATAAAAATCAAATTAGACCTTAATAAACCTTGTAAAAAGAATTGTTTTGGAAATCCATTGGAAATGGCAGTTGTAAATGATATGATGCTTCAGAAACTGCTTTAGAATGGTCTAGGCATGCATTATATAGCCCCCCTTATTCATTTTTTTGGTTGTTCATTATGGTTCACTATTATTCATTAATTGTTTATTGTTGCAATATCAATATAGAATTCATGGAGTATGGATTGTGGAGTAGAATTGTTGTTCAATGAGTGATATGTTGCTGAATGATGAAATGCTATTGATAATATGAATATGACAACCATTTTCCTTAGTTCCTTATCCTTGTGAATTTCTCCATTCATTCTAGTTGTTGCAGGTTGTGTAGTTAATGTTTAGCACATAACTTGGCATGTATATGGATGGAATTGCATTGTGAATGATCTTGTTACTCTACAGACTTGGTGTGAAGCATGGAGTGGATTATGATATGAGTTACAACCATAATTTAATGTTTTCCAATAGTTGTACAATTTTTGGAATCGTCCATGGTGAATATAATTCATTACTAATGAATTAGGGTTTGCATGTTATGGAGAATTGGAGCAATTGATGCTTAGAACCTTCCCAAAATTTGTCTTGGAAGAATTGGTTGTATCAAGTGATAGATCTAGAAGATAGTTGTAGTAAGAGTTTGTATGAACCGTACAAGGGTTTCTACCAAATCATACAAACTGTCATTTTATCCTATTTGGTAATTAAGGCTGCAACCCAATTATGCCAAATAAGGAAATAATGCTAGTTTGAGGAAATCAATTACAAAACTGATCAATTTGACTTACAAAAATTGTTCCAATTAGTTGGGTGTGTACCAAATCATACCAAGTATAGGATTGTATGATTTAGATTATACAACTATATGATTTGGTGACCGTACAAGCTATTTTAGCAAGTTGGACTAGTGTACGATGAAGACCATACAGGTTGTATGAGTTGTACAAGCTGGGGTTTGAGATCTTGGGAATCATTTCCATAGCTTCTAAGCTACCTCCCTATCGAAAATACTACACTGCTAGCATCTACAGGTCGTAACTGATGGTCATTGACTGTCAACATAATACCACTTTTTTCTATGGTTTGAACGTGCACAATATTGTTATTGATAATTTCAACCACTTCATATGGCCCCATCCAATGTTGCATAAGGTTTCCCTTTCACTCCTAGAATTGGGAGTCGTACAAAAATGCTTAATCTCCCACTTTGAAATTTTTTGGCTGTATGTGGCAGTTATGCCACCAAGCCCTCTATTTTTAAATGATTTTCATTCACTCCAAAGCATCTTGTCGGTACTCATCTAGCTAGTTGAGTTGTTAAATATGATATTTTTGTACAAGGTCCAAATTTAAATTTAATTATATAGCAATCCGTAGGGTTTTGATTTCAAACTCAATGAGCATCATGGAATTTTTCCTGTACACCAATTGAAATGGTGTAAATCCAGTGGTAGTTTTCCAGGTAGTGCAATATACCCACACTACCTTTGGTAAATAAATTTCCTAATATTTTTAGTGTTGTCGTACCATATTAGTAAGAATATTTTCCAAATCCTAATTTGTTACTTCCACTTGCCCATTTGTTGTATCGGATTTGATACTATTGCATCAGCTCCTGAATCACTTTCGAGGTGAATTGAGGTCCCTGATCAGTGGTAATTTCTCTAGGAACCCCAAATTAGGTGAAAATAGATTCATATAGGAAATAAATTATAGTATTCTCCTTCAAATCTCATAGTTCTGCACTTCAACTCATATAGTCACATAGTACAAACTAGAATATATATTTTTTTACCTGACTGTGGATTGATGGGACCCATAAAATCCATCCCCCATTTATCGAAAGGTTTAATATGCACGTGGGGTTGAAATGGCATCTCATATCGAAGAGTTTGTCTATCCATTCATTGGCACTTATCACATTGGTTAACATATTTTAATGCATATTTAAATAAATAAGGCCAGAAATATCCAACCTATAAAACTTTAAATGCAGTCATTTTTCTTGCAAAATGACCACCACATGGTTCATCATGGAAAGCCTTGAGGATTTATGTGGTTTTATTTTTTTCAACACACCTTCGCATAATTTGATCAAGATCACTATTAAATAGACATCAATCAATCCATGAGAAGGCTACACTCTTTTCTATCAAAGTTTGAGCTTCTCTGGGTGAGAGTGTAAGAGATACTTTACTGGTGGCTAAGTAATTAGCCATATCCACATACCATGAAATATGTTCATCTAGAGAAAAAATATGCTCATATGGAAATTGATCCTCAATGGTTGTATGGTCCTAAGATATTAACCTGGAGAGAAAATCTACAACAACATTACCCCTACCGGGTTTGTCAACAATGGTTACATCAAATTCCTGCAATAGTAAAAGCTACCTAATAATTCTACAAGTTTATTCATTAGGTACCTAATGGTTGCATGATCTGTATGCATACAAATATTATAACATGTAATGTAATTGTAGAATTTATTAATAGTGTGTACTACTGCAAGGAATTCTTTCTCCATGATAGTATAGTTCAACTCAACACCTGTAAGATGTTTACTGACATAGTAGATGGCATAAAAATCATCTCCATATTTTTTTCCTAATGTAGCCCCTATTGCATTGTTAAGTGCAACAACATAAATGTGAAAGAGGAGGGTCCAGTTTGGACCTCTCAGCATAGGAGTTGTAGTCAGTATTTCCTTTAAAATCTAAAATGCTTATTCACACTCACTGGTCCAAACAAACTCAACATTTTTAGACAAAAATATATGCAGAGGTTTGGCAGTCTTGCTAAATTCTTGGATAAACTGCCTATAGTATTCAATAGAACCTAGAAAACTATGGACATCTCTATATGTTTGGGGAGTGGGTAGATTTTTAATTACTTCAATTTTTCATTTATCTAATTTAATCCCCTTCACAGATATATGATGTCCTAACACTATCCCTTATTACATTAGCATAAAACACTTTTCGTTACTAAGGGATAGGTTTGTCTCCTGACATCACTGGAGTACTTTCTCCTGATTATCTATAGCTTCTTCAAAAGTTTCACCATAAATGGTAAAATCATTGAGTACAATTCTACAGTTTCTCCAACCATGTCTAAAAATATACTAAGCACCGCCCTTTGAAATGTGGTAGGTACATTACACAACCCAAACGGTAAGACCCGGTAAGCAAAAGTCCCCCATGGACAAGTAAATGTGGTTTTGTCCTGGTCTTCATCCCCTATTTGAATTTGGTTGTATCCACTAAATCCATCTAGGAATGAAAAATATTTTCATCCTGCCAAGGTGTCGAGGACTTGGTCAATAAAGGGTAAGGAAAAATGGTCTTTCCTAGTGGATTTATTGAGCATCCTGTAATCAACACAAATGCACCACTTGCTATTTTTATTAGGCACCACTACTAAAGGTGTTACCAATTGACTATTCGATATTGGATAAATAAATCTAGCTGACGAAAGTTTTTGTAATTCAGCCTTTACAATTTCTTTCATGGTTGGATTCATTCTTCTTTGGGGCTATCTTACCAATCTCACATCATCTTCCAAATATATCCTATGAGTGTAGACTTCAGGTGCAATCCTCGTCATGTCTATGTAATCCCACGTAAAAGCAATTTGATGTTTGACTAGTATTTCTTTTAATTTATCCTCTTGAATGATTGATAACTCATTATTAATATTCAATACTCTGTCAGGTACTACCTCTATTTGTTTGACATGATTATCTTTGCTGCCTACAAATGGGAATCCTAGAGGAGGATGAGAAGATTCCCCTTGGAAAGAGTGTGTTATGACTTGTTCTTCATCAATGTCATCCTCAATCTCATCTAGATCCATTATAGGTTTAAGCATCGATAAGACATCATCATTTAAGACTTCACAATTTGGTTCTCCAATAAATCAATGGATTATGCAGGTCAATAAATGATCAAGTTTTTGATATTTTGTTCATCTAAAATCATCATCTATCTTATTTTGCAACTTATATAAGCATCATATGTGGCTAGCTAAGGTCTGCTTAATATAAGTGGATAACTATCCAATCCAAATCTAGATTGCAACACTAAAAAATCTGTTGGATACTCCCATGCATCCACTGTGACAACCACATCTTCCAGTATTTCCTTTAGGAGTACTATGGATTGATCGACCAATTGAAGGATAATTTTTTTTGGCCTCATATCTATGAGTTGTAGTTTCTACATGGTTTCTTGGGCATGATGTTTATGGCAGCCTCTAGATCTACTAATGTGTTAGGTAATTAGAAGCCTGCAATTTTAATTGTTAGCACTAGACTTCCTGGATCAGAGTATTTAGGATGGTAGGTATTGCCTAACATGAGATCAACTAATTTTCCTACCACATTGAATGTTTTTGATGGTTTCATTTATGTTTTTTTAAGATAATTCTCTTATTGCCTTCGTGTATATGGAAACATCTCTAATGGCCTAAAAAAGAGGAATTGTGATTGTCAATTTTTTAAGCCTTCCATTATGTCAAATTCTATATATATTGGCTTTTTGGGTTCCTATAATCTTTTCAAAAAAGGTGGAACCCCTTCATTTTTATTTTTCTTAGCAGTTTTTCTTTCTACCACCTCTTCTACCAAATGCGGTTCTTCTACTTCTAAATCTGCATCCTCTTCCTCCACTATAGGAGGGTTGGTTCTACTCCTAATTATCTACCTGATCTAAGTTGTACAAGGTTGCAATATACTCTAATATGATACATTGGAAACATCTCGGTATCTACCTGATAGGTAGGCTTATTTATCTTGTTGTTCATATTTGGAGTTGGTTGTACAGGTAGCCAAATTTATCTTGAAGTAGGAGGTGCAGGCAAGTTGGGTTGTGGTGGGGTTTGAGTTGTATTTTGTGGAGGTGAAGTCCACGCATTTTAATTCCTCCACTATGGTCCAGTTTGCTGATAAGGCATCCATGGATATAGGTTGTAAGGAGTATATCCTTGGGTGGCATTCATCCAAGGAGGCTAACCCCACCATACCATGTTAGGTGGTTGAGTCTGACCTTCGTTCATATAGTTATTTATCCCACAAGGTGGCACTCATACTAGCATACTATTTTTTATAGGAAACTATTACCAGTTTCTCCTATTACCCACAAAATAGGTTTTTGCTACTTTAGGTTCCTCTTTAACATTTTGTATTCGTAGACACAACCTTATTTTATGATAACTTTGACAGATCACACATAGTCTAACTTTTTTTTTCAAACACTCATTTTTAGGATGTTTTCTCCTACATTTTGGGCAAAATTAGGCTAGTGCTACTTTAGTTTCCTGCTTCATTTTTTGAAGCAAGAGTGTATCCAATTGAATTACAAGAGATAAGAGCATCTCACTCTTCATATCATCTAGCATGTTACCTATTTTAGCCTTAGTTACTGAGGTTGTAGTTTTTATGATTTGGGTGGTTGGTTTACCTTTTCTACGAGAATAATTTTGACACAATCATCAGATTTTTGACATCTGATGTTGGTAAACAACCCCTTCCAATATTAAATTCAAAGCTTCTAGAGACTCATTTGTGAGACCCCTCAATAATATGCTTCTTAAGAATTTCTCACCCAACTATGCATGGGGTGATCTTTGCAAATTAAAGCTAAATCTATTCCAATAGTCTTCCAATGATTCTTCCTCTTTTTGAGTCATATCTAAGACTTCTTCCCTGACATATAGTGCCCTTACAAAGTTTTGGTATTGGTTTAGGAATATTTTTTCATATCTTCCCATGTTTAATGTGTTTGTTTTCCAGACTGATAAACCAGCGTAGTGCTAAATCATCTAAAGTGGAGGAAACTAGTTTTAGATTTTGGGCATCTACTTTGTAATCCACTAACCTGCATAATACATCAAATTTAAAAAGACACAGGTCAGGGTCTTAAGTTGGAAGTCCCCTAAAGGTAGGAAGATGAATGGGAGATATGTGTCTCATCTTAGTTTCTCCCCTTGCTTCCTCAATTGGGAATTCAAAGTTGGTTGAAGCTTCTTCAATTTTAGCCATATTTTTAGGTAATGTAGATTCTACACTTGCTGCTTCTAGGGAAGCTTTCAAGGCTTCACACTCATTTTGTTTATCTTCTAAAAGTATTCCTAGGTCAACGTTTGAAATGGTTCCTTCTTCAACTGCTTTCCACCATTGAATATTTAATAAATCTTCCTCAAATTGAGTTCTTTCAAATAGATGTCCTAAACTAAAGTTTGAAACTAGTCCTTCATCAAAATATGTTTACCAGGGTTATGCATAATGGCGAATATTCACAAATTAGGTGAATATTAGGATTTTTAAAATTGGAAATTGGTGAATATGAGGACCTTTAACATCGTCCTATTCGCCTAAAATTTTTGAGACCAATTTTTTCTTAGGGTCAATTCACCATAATATATATCCAAACATAGGCATATTTGTACTCGTTGGAAATATCTTTTTGAGATTGATCTAATGGTGGTGTTTTTATGAAGTTATAAGGTGATTTAATAGGTCAAAATGTATTCCAAATATGACCTTACTTTTTAGGACTTCAAATACCCCAAATTTTGGTGTGAATATGATTGATTTGATTTTCTTAGGATTCGCCATGATTCACCTTGATTTCGACTAGGATTCACCATTTTTTTACAAGTACATTTTGAGTCCAACCCCTTATGCATAACCCTGATGTTTACCTTAATCAGTGAGAAAATATTTATTCAAAGATTGGATGACTACACCAATGTACTACTAGAGGATATGGTAATTCATTTTCAGGATTTGTTTTAGATTTTTCAGAAGGAATTTTAGAATATTTTTTAGGTACTTGTGAAGTAATATCTTTGCTTTTCATAAAATGATCATCCAGTCCTCTTAATCTCGGTGGACTCATACAATATCAGGTAGAAAATATATGGGCAAGCTAATCTGAATTATAAGTTTTAGGGTTAACTGACCTATAGATTTGAATACTACAGTTGGCACTCCCCAACAATGATGCCAAAATGGTGAGCAAAAATTATGTTATGAAAATAGTCATTTCTTTTCTATTAATTATCAATTCGGTAGTTTGTAAAATTGTGAGTACTAGTGCAAAGTATATGCCTACAGTAAACTAGAGATGATTCATATGTGTCACTTTGGTTTGGGGGTGGTTGTTGGTGTCGTTAGATTTTAGCCAAACTAGCAGAATTGAATTGTAGGAAAGTAAATTCTACAAAAAATTCTAGGAAAATTAAATCAAACTATCAAACACATGAATGAAAGGAAATGTGCAAAAAAGTAATTTGCAGGAAATAAAAATACACTTGCAAAATTTAAATAAAGTAGGGAAATGTAGAATTTAAAACATACTTAAGGAATGAATAAAAATAGGAAAGACACAATTGCAGAAAATAAATGACAATAACTAATTAATGAAAGCAAAATGAAACAGGGGAGGAATACTGCCTAGAGTGGCCCAAACTCGTGCAAACATATGTCTGGTTAATTCATGCGTTCACTTTTTGAACACAATGAAATGATAAAAACACTCAATATGCAGTACTGATTTTACAAAGCAAGTTCAACTCTTTTTTTTAGGGGTGGCCTATGTTTTTATACAGAAAGTGATCGTCCCCTATTACAAATTTAGATGCTATCAATTTTATCCATTCTAACATGATTCGCTACAATGGGCATGCATAAAATAACTAGATGCCTAATAAAAGAGAAGTCACGCTAAAATTAACCCTTACGGGATAATCATAGCGTTTCCTATATTTTATTAACAAAATACATCTAATTTTATACATGGTCTTCAATATTTACAATCAACGCACACGTTTTTATTCTATCGAGTATACACGTTATTCGGTCCGTCATTGGAAAATAGGTATCTTTTCAACCTATCACTGAGATAAAGGCACTATTTTTAGCCTTCTCTTGTTTTCTAAAGATCATCACTATTTTTTGAGTGTCGAACAGTGAGTTCTTTTATTCTATCATCGGGAGACATGTGTCGTCCAACTTGTTATTGGGAGACATGCTCCATCCTGTGTACTGGGATACAGGCACCATTTAGCCTCTTATTGGGATATAGGCATCATCCTATGTAGTAGGAGATAGGCACCGTCCAGCATATTATATAGAAACAAGTATCATCATGTGTACTGAGAGACAGGCAATTCCTTTTCATTGGGAGATAGGAACCTTCTGGCCTATGGTCGGGAGATAGGAATTGTACCTTAGCATGTTTTAGAATGCCTTACTCCTTTGTCACTATCATCATTTAAGCACCAACCATTCCTTAATCGTGTTATAAAAGTATCAAATACCAGGTCTGCATGGGACCTTGACTAAAAGGTGCGAAAATATATATGAGGTACTACATCTATACACAATTTTCACTCAAAACACACATTAGGCATAATACATAATTTTCCATTAAATGTATACAAAAATGTCATAAAAATATATTTTTAATATAATAATATTGCACATTTATATTATTAAAGCATACAAAAAATGAGCATTTTTGGTGCTCATCAATGGATCGAGTTCTTAGTAGAGTATGAATTCAAAATTGAATACATCAAGGGGAAGAAAAATAAAGTGTTTGATACCTTAAGTATAATAAGGCACATAGCAACCATAACCCAAATTCACATAGGTTTACTTGATCAAATCAGGGAAAAACAATATCAATATGAGTATTGTAATGAAATTCGAGTCAAAGTGAATAGAAACCCAAAGAAAAATAAGGATTTTTATATCAAGGATTATCTATTGTGCTACAAAGATATGATCATCATACAAAAAATGGGTGACTTGAGGAGACTAATCATGCAGGAATCACACATAAACCCCTATGGTGCCCATCAGGGAGGGGTTAAAATGAGAGAAAATATGAAAAATGTCTTCTTTTGAACAAGAATGAAGAAGGACATCATCGATTTTTTTACTCAATAATTGGAATGCTAGAAGGTGAAGGCCGAATGTAGACATAATGTAGGAAAATTATATCCACATGACAAAAGTGGTAAGTTATATCAATGGACTTCATAGTAGATTTACCCAAGACTAGGTATCAATATGATGTTATCCTTGTAATAGTTGATAGACTGACTAAGGTTACACATTTCATACCGAGGAACATCATAGATGGTACTTAGGTAGTGGCTAATAGATTCACCAAGGAGATATTTCGACTCCATGGATTTTTGAAATGATAATTTTAGATAGAGATTCCATATTCACTTCTAAATTTTGGAAGGCCCTATATCATGTTGTAGGTACCAAATTGAATATAAGCTCTGCTTACCATCCAAATATTGACGATAAAATTGAAAGGATAAACCAAGTACTAGAGTACATGTTTTGCATGTACTACATGGATCAAAAGTCTAAATAGGAAGATTATCTACATCTGGTAGAGTTTACCTACAATAATGGGTATCATTATTCCTTGGGTATGGCCCTGTTCAATACCTTGTATGGAAAGAGGTGCAAGACACCTTTGTCATTTGATAATTTAGAATATCGAGTGGTTATCAAATCGTACATGGTCAAGGAAATAGAAAAATAACTTAAAACAATCAAATAAAGGCTCTAGAAAATAGTTGACCATCAAAAATATTATGCTGATCTAAAGAGGGCTCCAAGGGAATACTCTGTAGGGAAAAGGGTGTTTTTAAGGGTCAAGCTAATAAAAAGTGCAATTAAATCCATAAATCTAGATCTTCAATTTGTGGGACCCTTTGAGATCACTAAGAATATCAGTTTGGTTGCATACCGACTTGACTTGTCGTATAACCTATCAAATATCCATGACACCTTCCACATATCCTTGCTTAAAAAATATGTTGTTGATGTTAATCATGTGTGGGATGTTCCTAAAATACAGATGGAAAATCCAAAGGCTATTGAAGTAATTTCGGTGAAGATCCTAGAATTTCATTCCAAATCCTTGAGGAAACAAATTATAGAACAATACTAGGTCCAATGGGACTGTTACTCAGAAAGAAGTGCCACTTAGGAGAAAGTGGATGAAATGAAGAAATATTTTCCTCTTTTTTTGATAATTTGTATTAACATGTTGTTTGAAAAACTTGTAATAATTATTTTGTGTGTTTTAAGAATTTGTAATAACTTTTTATGACAAGTAACCCATGGGACTGGGTTTAACCTAAGGGGAGTGGTATGTCACACCCCACCCTAGGCAAGATTTTGGCTTGAAAGATTTTGCCCTGATAAACGACTAATGATGTCTAGATTAAATGCTTGAATGACTATTGCATAAGTATTATGATTTATCTTGAAGAATACAGTACTACTAATATGTCGTCGATGTGCAGCACCAGGTAAAAATGCCCCACCAAAGATGGGGTACTTGAAAAGGGAAGTGATGACTTAGACGGTTTAGGGTAACATGGATGACTACCCTCATATAGGCATGCATTATCTCTTTAGGGATAATCGTCAGCTAGCTAGCCACCTAGAGTCGAAGTTGATAGCCTAGATATAGTGACTGGGTTGATGGAAAAACCCCCGCCTTGTTTATTGCACCCGATTGTTTGTGTTGTTTGCTGTGAAATAATAAGTTTTTATTTAAAGAAATATTTGTATTTAAAGAAATATTTGTATTTAATGAAATGTTTTTATTTAAAGAAATATTTTATTTAAATAATAAAAGGTTTTTATTTAAAGAAATATTTTTATTTGAAGAGATATTTTATTTAAATAATAAAAGGTTTTTATTTAAAGAAATATTTTTATTTGAAGAAATATTTTTTTTAATAATAAAAGGTTTTTTAAAGAAATGCTTTATTAATGGTTTTATTAAAAGATATATTTCTAAGTAATAAAAATATTTCCTTTTATTGAAATGTTTTTTTAGGAATAATTTTTATTAAAAGAGATATTCATGTTCAAGGTAGCAAATGAGTTTGTTCTATTGGAATAAATATCTCATTTATATAATAAGATATGGTTCTTATTATAATTTATAAAGGAGACATTTAAACTTTCAAAACTTAATTAAAATGGGAATAAATAGAATAAAAATATCTTGAAGCTCAATATTTGAAGGATGTTAATGTATTATAATCAACTATCACCGACCACCATGGGTTGATAAGGATGTATTCAATTTGGTAGATAACATTAAATGGGAAAAGATCTTGGACGGTGGGAAAAGAGAGTAAGTTGGTGATAAGAAGGCAAGATGCCTTGGAAAAAGACACCTTTTTTTCAAAAAGAGCCCTAGACGAATATGAGAGAGATGACGAGGATAAAAACTTGCATTGGTAGAAGACTCTCTATATTGGACCTTAAGCTATCAGGATGGATTCTAGATTTCATTTCTTAGTAAATGTTTGGTTTAAAATGATAGTTTGTTTCTTTTATGTTGCATAAGTTTGAATAAAATTCTATGATAGAACTCAGAGGGGGGTGCATGTTTAAACCTCTTACATCCTTAGTTTTGAGGGATCATTGTTTGCTTATGCTTCTAGTTGGCTCCCTTAACCTTCTTACTATTTTTATATAGTTGTTTGTAGACAACCAGATGGTGATAGCATTTGTGCTCTCTTAAACTAGACCTATGGGCTTGAAGTTGGATTTTATTATAGTTTTTGTGTTTGTGTTGCTCGCTATCTATGCTTTCCCTAGCTTGAAACCCTTTCATCGGTTGTTAAGTCCTTCCATCATTGTTTCCAACTGTTGGTGGTCATTGTAACCAGGATGAGCTTCTTTGTTTCACAACCAAACCCTGGGCCTCTTATGTGGATGCTCCAAGCTATATGTGCCTATTTTTACACTTAGTTAGGTGTGTCTTCATGTGTAGAAATATTTGAAACTTCCCATGGTCTTCCTTGAGCCACCACAGTACGGTGTTCGTGTTTGGCCTTTATGACCTTTCACGAGCACTATTCCAAGTGGGGCATGCTCGATATGGAAGAAGATATATGGGAGGCTAAGCTCCCATAATCCTTCGACCATGAATTATGGTCATGTTCGGGATACTTGTGGTCATTGTGTCATGGACTCCGTTGTTGAGGTGTCGCATGTCATTTGGTTTGACCCGATGTTATTTGTTGATCTACGTGCAATAAGTTTTCATCAGGCTGTGCATGACAAGGGTTTTTAACCCTTGCCTTAGACGGTCATGTTGATCTTGTCGACCCTTATCCTATTAGGTCTAAGGTTAATCTTTATTAAAACCTTTAATCATGTGCTAAGCTTACCTGAAATAGGAGTAGCAAAAGAAAGAATGGTTCAAAGGTTTAGGGTGTGATTAAATTAATTAATTTACAAAATAATGTTTGGAATTAATTGATTTACAAAATAATGTTTGAATTAATTGATTTATAAAAGAATATTTGAATTAAATGATTTATGAAAGAATGTTTTAAATTAATTGATTTATAAAAGAATGTTCAAATTAAATGATTTATGAAAGAATGTCTTGAATTAATTGATTTATGAAAGAATGTTTAATTTAATTAGTCTATGAAAGACTATTTGAAATTATCTAGTTTATGAAAATAATGGTTTAGACTAAATAGTTACGAAAGGAGATGTTTTAGAATTATTTAATAAATGAGAATGGATATGTTAAGTATTTAGTTAATTAAGGTTTATGGGACCCTAGTTAGCTAAAGAAAATGGATGTTAAGTATTTACTTAGTTAGGGTTTATAGGGTCCTAGTTAGCTAAAGAAAGTGAAAGTTAAGTATTTTATAACTAGGGTTTATGGGGCCCTAGTTAGTTAAAGAGATGTATGCTAGATAATTTTTTTTTTTTTTTTGACATGGTGGAATCGGTAGCCGCCACGAATCCGAGTAGGCTGTCCAACTTTTATGGCCGCCATAGTATTCTGCACTGTCTGCCCCAGAATCCACCACATAGATCTTCGCGTAGTCCGCCCCTATAACCGCCATGCCACAATCATTTTAAACCTTTTACGTCGTTGAAATCACTAGGAAAGGGACAAGCGTTCAATATGACGAGGCTCGAGATTTGAACCTTGGACCTCCACCCCCCTTATGGGGTTTGGATGAACCAATTGGTCTACACCTCGAACCTAGAAATAATTATGGTAGATAATTAAATTAACTAAGGTTAATGGGGGCTTGATTAAACTAAATAAAAATTAAGTTTAATTGGTAGGAATCTTATATTTAAACAAACCTTTGATTAATTAAAAAGATGATATGATGAAATGAATGATGACTTTTTTGGTTTTTGAATGAATGATATATAAAGATGTATTGGTGATTGTATAGTTGCAATTTGGCATGTTAGATGCACTAGATTAAATGATCATCTAGTAGATGCATGATTCATAGTTTCATGAGTTGTCTTGATCCCTTACTACCATCAATCGAGATATGAGCGAGTGAAAGGACCAGGAAGATCATCAAAGATCCAGGTTAGATACTTACTTATGCTAAAAATGAAATGTTGTTAGAAGCAACCTTGTTTAACTATTTGTGTAATGTTCTTTTCTTTAAAAGTATGGATTCTTTTACCATACTCATCCATGCAATTATGTATTGATAGATGGAAATGTATACTCTAATTGTAATCTATATTGCATATTATGAATTAGTTATGTTAGCCTTTTATTCATGCTTAAATTAGTTAAATTTAGTTCCTTTCAACATCTCTTTTATTTCTCTTATTTATTATGTTCCATGCTTTATTAAATTATTAGAATTAGTATCTATTTTCCTATGTTGATGGTTTTAAAAATGCTGAGATTACTTAAGTGAATTCTTTATATTAACTAGAGTGTAATTTTATTTATTGGAAATAGAACCTAGGGGATTGGTAAACTTAGTAAAAATATCTAAACTGGTTTGACTATACAACCTAGCAAGTTTCAAATGAGATAAACTATTTATGAAAGGATTGGGCTACCCCATCATAATGATAATATGGGTGACCTATTTGTTGTACATGTCATATACCCACACACACAAACTTGTGAAAGGTATAGAGACAAACGCACCCTTCTATTGATCGAAGGAGATAAGCTAACCCTAACTGATATGTGGTTGATAACTGTTATAATACGTGTAGTATACATGCACATATTGATGTGTGCATGGTATGGAGATGGGCGTATCTTGATCAAATTCTAGATAGAAGGTTGGTGTTGAGGAGAAGGATAGACAACTTGAACTTAGGGTTAACTTAGATATATTTGTAGTCTCTTGTGTTAGTGTTTAGCATTGCATGTACTAGTATTTAGTGTTGTTTGTGCTTGTTAAAAAAATAGCAACCCCTTAGTTAGATTGAGTTGTTACAGATTTCTCAATCATGGAAGCAACAAATATCTTTGAACCATATTGTTGATAAATTAACGAGTGCATAAAGATACTAACTAATAATTAAACTATTGAGACTTTCTTTGTGCTGGAAATTGTGCTAATGTGACCTGGAGTCACTATGTAAAAATTGATATGATATTATGCAAATTATAGTCTCAAACAAGGTTCTTGGACAAACACTGAGTCCAACATGGGTATTTGGTTATTGAACTTGTTTGGAGTAGGATTTTGTTGGTATTAGCTACCCCCTCAAGCAATGAGTCAGTGAAATATAGAATGGATGACAACGACAAGGTGATTGACCTCAACAGGATTGGACATGGGTTGGATGGATGAAATTGTGCATTTGGTGGTGATTGGTTGTGTTTTTTAATAAAAATAATGGTCAGTCAAGATGATTGAAATGTGATTATCTTAGATGATCATGTGCCAAAAGATATAATTAGATTTTTTTTGGCATGCGATTGGTCATTTTCACCTTTACGAACGAGGAATAATGGGACAGTGAGGTGCATGAGTGGAAATTTGACATAGAGGTCTTACCAATTTACAAATGGGGTTGACCGGATGGCTTTGGGAGGTAGAGCAATTGGATTTGGAGGAAGTGTAGGACTGATAAGTAACAAAAATGACCCTTTTTGCAATTTCTTTGGATAAAATGAACCCATGGTATATTTTTTCTCACAACTGCATGTGATTGTTGCTTGTGTGTGTGTTATCTTTGAAATTTTGTGTGTGTTTTTTACGTGCATGGTGAATGTGTGTGGTGGTCGTCCAGGGACCAGATAGGTAGGGATCAAGGTTGTCCATGTCATGGATGGTCTATGTTTTTTTTATTTTTTGAGTGATGGATTGATTTTTTTGTGACCATTCAAGGTCCAGACGGTGATGGTCGAAGGCCATCCTTTCATCGAACGATCGCACCAATGGTAAATGTCATGGGAAATTTCTTTGTTTTGATCATTTAAGTATAGGACGATGGTGGTCAGTGGCTATCCAGTGTTCGGACAGGTGCCTGTATCGATCATTTGACTATTGGTCAACTGCTTGATGAGATTATTGGGGAAGGTGTGGGACCTTAAACCCCTCGTAGTTGGTTTTTGATGTGATTGTGCATGTATATGTATAATGATGGATTGTTTGGATCTTTTTTTTGTGTTGTGCATGTGATGAAATGAATGTATTATGAATGAATGCAATTGGTGGTGATGTATGCAAGTGAATGAATGATGTTAGCTTATTAATTGTCATTCAAATAGGTTATGAACCGTTGTTTAGTAGACTTTGTCTTTATTGCTTAATCAGGGTCACCAATACAATACTACTAGTTTGACCACATTTTAGGATGAAATGGACTTTGATATATGTGACCATGCGATGGTGGTATGGAATGAAAGGATGATTATTTTGTGAGTTGTATATTATTGTTATTATTATTTGTTTTTTGTAGATGTGTAGCATGGTTTTGATGAATTGATATAATTTGTTTGTTATGCAAAAAATATTATTGATACCAAGGTATTGATTAAAGGGTATGTTTTATAAACTTCAACGATAGCTATTAGAGGTCGATTGGAAGTGGTTGGAGTCGATTGGGCTATAGTATATAGCTAAATTAGAGAATGTACATGCATATCATGAATATTTGACTATATTGGTAGATAGGTGGGATCCTGATACATGTACATTCCACATGCCTAATAGAGAGATCACATTCATGCTTGATGATGTGTATCAATGTTTTTGAATACCAGTAGAGGATGATAGGATTGAGATAACTCCAACACATCATAGGGAGGCCCTACTACAATGGGTGTACAGGAATCATTAGGCAATTATTAATGTGGATAGTGGGGGTGTGGATGTCAATAGTTGTTATCGACTATGATAGTTGACGATGAGGCATACAATATTGATGATATTGATCTCAAATATCATATTATTAGATTCATCAGGTGCTTGATTCCCATGGAATCTACTTGGGCTGGTGCAATATTTGGTAGAGGAGTCCAAGGTGATAGCATAGGCTCCAGTGCTGCTAGAATATACTTACCAAGAGTTATATGGGATATAGAGCCAAAATAGGTGTGGTTTGAGTTGTAGTTTACTATTATAGATTTGGGCATGGGAGCACTTTGTGGTTGGGTAACCCAAGGAGTTTTCCTAGTTAGAGGTAAAATACATGGGGGATGAGATGGAGTAGGGATTGGTAGGAGGGAAGGAGACAACCATTCATAGGGATATGGATGTGCTATGATGATTTTTTTTCATGATTACATTTGGATGAGGTGACATGGAGGCCTTGGAGGGAGGGTCCGAGATGGTTAGAGGATGAGTTGCATTTAGTACAAGTTTTATCGATAGATGGGTGGTGTATTACCACAGGACCAAGTATAATTTTTTTTAGTATGGGCATGTTTTGTAGTTGTTTGAATTACCCTAAGGTGTTCCTATAACCCCTATAGTATACAGATGATGGTATACTAAGGAAACCATCAATACAGAGTATGAGCCAATGGGATTGGATGTGGATGTAGTGTTGACTATGTAAAATATGAATGATGCTAGGATGATACCAGAGTATGACACATGGGTTGGTGTACATGATATCCATCCAAAGGTAGGGGTGGTGCCACAAGTGATGGGGAGGGAGGACTGAAGGATCCTATAGGATGATGGGTATGGTGACAAATGGATCCTAGGGTAAGATCATCATGAGAGGCTAGATAGGGAGTTGTAGAGAAAATATCCAGAGGGGAGGGGTATAATGATAGTAGTGACTATGTAGTAAAGTACACGATTATGTTTGATCAGGTGTGGATGTTGGAGAGGTAAAAGGTAGAGTTGGAGTCTACCATTTGCTAGGAGTGGAGTTAGTGGGATGGTGAGCACCATAGGTGGTAGAGCTAGGAGGAGGAGTAAGATATGCTATGGGCTTAGGTGTAGATATTGTAGGAGGAGCAAGATAGGTTGTTAGCCAAGTGAGACATACTACGGGTGGAGCATGATTCACTACGAATGGAGAGGTCATAGATACCTACAATGAGTTAGGGATCAGGGGTCCTAATGGCTCATTTAGAGTGATAGAGGAACTATGTGAGGTTACTAGAGAATATTATAATGCTTAATGATATAGCAATACCATCATTATCATCCTCCCAATCCTTGTAGAGTTAAAGGAGTGGAGCATTGGGTGCTACTGTTGGTCATAAAATTCATATAGGAAAGGACTTTCGATGGGTTTGCATGCCCTGGACCTATGGCCAACATTAAAAGGCCGATGGGAAGAGATGCCCCTCATGCCAATCTTCGAAGAAATGCCGGCTCCTATACTAATCTACTTTTGGGGTTTGATACAAGAGTGCAGGAAAGAAATAGACAGAGTAAGGGTTAGGAAAAGAAATAAAAAGGGGTAAGGGTTAGAGAAAGAAATAAAAAGAGTAAGGGTTAGAGAAAGAAATAAAAAGAGTAAGGGTTAGAAGATGATGATTTAAGGTGGGAGAGAACAGGAAGCACGATCACTCGCTAATAACTCGAATAGCAGCAAAGAACACCAAGAATAGATGAAAGAAACATGATACTCGCTTTCCTATGTATTATCTGGATGAGTTCACAGGGTTCTCCTTTCTCTCTCGCTGGAATTCAGGGTTCAGAGTAACAACGATTAAGACAAGGGAATAACAGAAACCATGACCCACCAGGCAGCATAAAAGAAAGCTTATACGATGTTTTTCCTCTCCTATGTATCCTTCAGGGAAAATTTTAGGGTACAGTCCCCAATCGCACATCGGATTCAAGATTCAGAGTCTCAATATACGAGTGCAAACAGACAAAAGAATTAACCACAGAAGGCAGCATAAAAGAGAGAAATGGAGTACAAAAATCTTTAGTATTAGACGCGGGACATCAAGTTACGACAACTTTCTAGCAGAAAGTTCCCCCCTTTTACATTGCAAAGCCTAGGTTTTTATAGAGGACCCGGCCCTCTGAATCATTATTACAGAAATGACGGAGTACACCCTCGAGCCCTGAGAAATCAGCTCCTCGCTGCTGCTACGAATGATCTCTCAAATCAGCTACCAAAACTGGTAATGGTGACCGAGTCAATCGAAGAAAGTCACATTAAATGAGCCACTTGGGTGTCCTTGGATTGTAGGTGCGGTGCTCGAGTGGCGGCCATGCTTTTTGGGTTCTTCTTCACAGACTGATACGTAGCATCCAATTTCCAAAAATGAGCAACGAGCTTATCGGGCAAGAAAATATGCATTTATGAGGCTCTCTGATCACCTCGAGAAAATGCCCAACTTGGGAAGCATTCCTGGGAAGCGCCTCATTGATTTCTGCTTTGCAAAACTACTTCGGAGGCATGAAGTTTTGAAGTCGATCTCCCTCTATCCTTCGCTACTTCACTGGCAAAATTGCTTTGCTGATGGGTCGGGAAAAATGCTTCGAGCCGATCTTCTTTTGAAACAGCGGCTCGGGGGAGTTTTGTCTAAAGCACTTTCTCGACCTCTACTGCTTTGGGTGAAAACTGGCCGAAGTGGATTTTAGAAATACTTCGGGCCCGAAGTAATTTCTTTGCCTTAGCTGATTCGGGCTATCTTTTCTTCTTCGACGAAGTTGCTTGGATGCCGCTTCGCAAAACTCTTCACCCGAAGTAGCCGCTGGGAATGCTTTGGGTGCAAAGGGTTTCCTTCGCTTTCTCAGCAAAGTTCTCACCCAAAGTGATGATTTGAAGTTCTTTAGGCCCGAAGCTCTTTTCTTTTCATTTTGTCCACCAGGGGGCGATAGGGAAAACCAAAATTGCTATAACTTATAAACAAAAGAAAACTTTCAACAAAACAAATATCATACAAAGTTTTAATTTTTCTGCCCCTTGGTGGAATGTTGACAATATTGTCAACATTCTTGGCAGCTCACGGGGCAACGAGCTCATCTCGGTGGTAGAACCCTCAACTTTTATCCATTGGACCAGAGTTACCTCCAGACCTTTCTCTTTGTTCCTTTTCTAGGGGCACTTCCACAACTTGTCCTTCCTCTTCCTCTTCTCTCTCCCCTACTGCTTCTTCTCCTCCTGTCGCCATTACTTCTGCTACATCTTTAGTTGTTGGCAATGGGGCCAGGTGGGCATGGATGTCTCTTAAGTTTTGGCGAACTTGAGACAGATGCTTTTTGTGAACAGCTCTTGATCTTCCAGGGATTTGACCAAAGCATAGAACCTATTGATCTACCCAATTTTTGCATGTTGGGACCTGGTATACAGATCATTTAGGGAGGCGACGATTCTACAGTATTTCAATATGTAATCAGCAACCTGCTTCTCTGTTATTGGTTCGGCCCACTCGTCTATCTCCGAGATGTTGCCTTCAAACTACTGCCACTTCGGCATGATTTCTTCCTTGGCTAAGGGCTTCCCATCATTATCCGTGAAGCTCGGGAAGCCTAAGGAGGAAAGGTCCTCGAAGTAGCCCATTAACGCACGCCTCTCACTCTCGAATGCATCCAATAGGATTTTTGCCTTTTGCGCTTTCTTGGCTATGGAGAAAAAGGCACGAACTATGGCCTGGGCGGTTGACCAATCCCTTGTTGTCCGACTCATCGCTGTGAGCTTCAAATCTTGATACCTTGCATTTTGGACCTTGAGGGCCAGCTTGAGTCAGGATCTGACATTCTGAATTACCACTTCGGCGATTGGCCCTCCTTCAACGATGGCAACCTGGGCTTCTATGGTGTAAGCTAAAACTGAAATGGTGCTGACAGGCCGAGACCTAAAATTCTTGAGTAGATGTGAGCAAATATCCTTGATTTTGCTCCTATAAATTAGCCCTAGGCCTTCCTTCTCATGCAGCTGGATCTAAGCTTGCAAGATCTTACTTTCAAGCTCCTTGGCCCTCAAATCATTTTTGGCCTACCTTTGTGCTTGATTCTCAGCTATTCACTCCAGTTGTGCTATCTACAGCTTTAGGGCGTGTGCTTCTTTCTGCATTAGCTTGCACTGTTCCTCGGCCTCTACCAATTTGGAGTGAGCCCTTGCTAGCTCCTCCTCCAGCTTGATGTTAGCACTCTCAGCTTCGAACCTGCACTTGTTGGCAATGTTGGCATGCGCCTTAAAGGTCTCGATTCCAGTGTGCATAGAGGCGGACTCCTTGTCCACGTTCAGATGTTCCAAGTCCTTTTTTTTATCCTGATATTCATAGTCCGCTGGAGTCATTTCATCTAGGGGCTTTTGGACTTTGGGTATCTTCTTTACTTTATGCAATTTTCTTGCCTCCAAATCGAATATGGTGCACCTCTCAACCTGAGCGAGCGAGCTCCCTTTCTTATTTCTTGCCTCTTTTAACATTCTTTTTATGTTCTTTCGAGATTGGAGGAGCTTTTTGGCCAAGGGGGATTCCTGTATTGAGGACAGCTTAGAGTCGAATGCGGCTAGATCTCCAACCGAGGGATTGAACAAATACAAAGAGTTGAACGGGATAGCCTCACCCGAAGGTTCGGCAACAAGGGTGACGGGGGCTTCGATGAGTGGGAGCACGTTGTGTACAATGGAGGAATGAGCCTCAGGGTTCAGCATTGGACTATTAGCTTCGCCCTGGTTGATGACTGGAGGATTGGCGGTGTGGCTAGGTGAAGTAACTTCGATAGGTTTGTCCTGGCCAAAATACTCGAGGGGAGTAGTTAGGGTCATGGCATGAGAAGGCAAATGACCTTGTGGATGTAAGGTGGACAGGTGAGAGCTTTTGGCCAGGGTCGGGATAGACTTACGAGCAACTAGAGCATAAGGTGAAGAAAACATACCTGCATGCCCTCCTGGCAAAGCGGCCATGGTGATCTCCTGGGTTGTTGGCCCTTGTTCCTCCTGGTGTTCGATACTTTCAGCTTTCATGACTTCCATGATTTCCTCCATGTTAATAACATCTACGTTTGGGATCATTTTGGCACTTGGTGGATTTCCTCCGTTGTTTGCTTTGATCGAGCTTGATACTGATATTTCGGCAGGGGCGCTCGGAGTGCCTGTACACGATCGTTTTGGGAAGTTTGAGGGTGCCTGTGTAGGTTCTTGCTCCTTTCTTTTCCTCCTCTCGATGGGTTGCTCTGATTCCTCTATTGTTGTCTCGAGATCTTCATATGGCTTCTATAGTAAAGCTTTTGGCATGGCCCTGGCTGCTTTTTCCTTAGGGACATTATCAGTCCTTCCGGGGCTTTCACCCAAACTTGGGGTGGCCGATGGAACGAAGTCAAAAAAGGACAAGGGTTCCCAAGACCCAATATTGGTCTGATATACAATTGTGAATTCCCTGTCCATTGTTAGAAGCCCGTAAGAATTCATCTTTCGACGATGGACTCTCATAATCCACCATTCTCTTAACTGCTCCTCGTCCCAGTCTTTCAACTCCTCTTTTAAATCGTCCTTTGCTTTTCTCCAAAAAGTGGATTTGGGAGTTGGGAATGGGTACTAATCTGGGTCGAATTCGACCTCCATAGGATAGAAGTCATGCCAAGGAGGCAACGTCCTCATCTCCTCTAAGTGCCACTCCAGGTCCGTACCATTGGGGTTATTCCTCTGCTCCAAGATTTCGAGGCGAGGACAGACATGGAAGTTTTTGCTTTTCAAGTGATCTCTCATCACCCCCAATGGGTCGTAGAGCCACCTCTGTGGTATTTGAAGCAGACCAAAATCGGCGAGCCTCTCCTCCAGGTATATGTTCTAATTCAAGGCAAAGACTTCGATCACTCCCATATTGAAGGGGAAGTCGCAGGTGTGTGCCCACTTTCATCCGTGGTCATAGGCTTCATCGGTCGCGTCGCTTTGTCGAGCAACTTCCAGGGAAAATTGGTACTCCAAAGGGAAAAAATGCAGCAGGAAGGGCTTCCCCGTGAAGTCGAAAATGCGGATCACAAGCCCTTGTGTCAATTGAAACACATCCCCCATTTTCTCCAGTACCACTTTATCTCTAAGGCAGAGAGGCACCCGGGGGCTAGACTTTGTCAGGACATGCATCGCAGGTCCCAAAAACTGCTGATTGAAAGGGTAATAAGACTCCGACCTCAGCAGGAGATGGGTCCACTGATATACAGGCAAAGGGATCCCATCCTTGCCGACTGGTGAAACATCACAATGGTGAAGGGCTTTATGTACATGAAAGAAGAAGAGCCAAACCAAGAAGGAACAAGGCTAGAAGTGCGGCTCCTTGCTAGCATCCTTCATGGATGCTAACCATATATGCAGATTTTGGGCCACCCATTCTGCCCAATCGAAGAAAACTGGGTTGGTGTTCGGTCGCGAAGCATCGGGGGTGTAGAAGCTCTCCTCTGGAAATGCATTCGGCTAGAGACACCTGCCATGGATATACCAAAGTATCACTTGACAAGCCTGCCACCCATGCAATGATAGAGAATATATCCGTGTTCTTGAAGGCCTCCAAGGGCAGGGGCATTTGGGGTCGCTTGTCGGAAGGAAGTCCGCTCTTGAGGTTTTCATGCAAAAATCTCAGGATGAAGGGATTAGAGGTGAACTTCTCTGTTTGTTCGCTCAGGTTGACATTGCGAATGGTATAGCCTTTTGGTGGCCTTTGTTGTGGTGTGAACGCTGCTTGCACATCCTCCTTCAGAATGGAAAACAACTTTTGACCCGAGGCATCCAACACCTGTCTAGTTTGCAGTTGGTAGTTCTGAGCAATGGCGCATATGAGCTCGGGGCAGTGATGTGTAGGAGGGACTAGATACCAGTAGATGTGGGAATAATACACCACGGCCCTCTTGTTCTCCGTCGAGAGCCTACTTTGCATGAAGTCGACGGTACCCCGAAGCTCGGCCACGGTTCTTGAGAGCTCTGGGTCTCTAATTTTCACCCACTTATCGATAGGTGGTTCTATGTTGGGCTTGTCATAGGATTCCTCCCTTCCTTCCATTACTTGTTTTCATAGGCGTGGGGGAGGATTGACCCTCCTAGGTCTCTATTTCTTTTCTTCCATGGCTCTCGCCTTCTCTGGAACCGTCGTCTCTAGTTCTTTTCCCTTCTGAGTGGGGTTCTTCTTTCCCATTGTGAACGATCGCAGCAGAATAGCTTGTGATGTAGAAGGGTTCAGCACCTCAAAACAAGGGACGGGATAATCACGGCTAACAGCGGGATCTTAGATGTAGAAGTTCTTTCGAAGAGACAGAATGCAGACTCGACTCTCACGCTTGCAAATGGTTTGTTCCTAATGGGCATCTGCATTTTATAGCTTCGAAGGGCAACTTCCTACATTTATGGCAACTATCGTAATTACTTTGTGGGCCTATCCCAAAAGTATCGTTGTGGCATCTAATTGGCCATATGGCGGCATCGTACGCGGGGCCATGCAATTTGGCGATTGGATTTTGCATTGGGAACGCGAATCGCTGCCATCTGGTACTTTAGCGTGGCTTTTTGGTTAACGAACTACCTTGGGATGAGTGTCGTTTCTTTCGTATTGAGTTCATCTACTTTGGCCCCCTTTTGAGGCTGCTATCGACATGTTTCCCGAGGCACATCCTAAATGTGTCTGCCTCGTATGCGAGGTTCAGCGATATGGAGTTGGCGTAGAAAATACTTCATCGCGAAGTTCTTCTTTAGGCTGATTTCCTTCATTTCGGGCCCGAAGTTCCCCTTTGCCATGCTGTTGCTTTGGTTCACGAATGTCGCCGACCGAAACCCGTTTCATCGAGGAGGGCCTCACCAAGAATTACTTAGGACGACGCCTTCGGCACATTTCTTTAGCGAAGCATTTTCCACGTCCTTGGTTCTACGAGGATGAACTACTTCATGGTGAACTTCCCTTCATCGGCTACTTCGGACCGAAACCCCCCCGAAGGCGATTCCGACAAAGCACTAAAAACCTATATACAAAAATATATGCAAGATTTTATTTTATTTTATTTTTTTTTTTTTTTGGGGTAATACATACCTCAGCGATCGAAGGTCTTTAGGTGGAGACCATTGACGGAGATTGGTAGTACTTGGCCATTCGCATCTTTGAGGATGAAGGAATTGGCCGAATTTACTTTTACTATTTCAAACGGTCCGTCCCCGGAATGCATCCATTTTGTCATGATTCCCAGGCTTGGCCTTCCATGAATCCCACCTCCATACCAAGTCTCCTGCTTTGAATGTGCGATCGGATGATTTCCTTTTGAACCATTCTTGGGTGACCTCAGCATGTCGTGCGAAGTTCTGGTAGGCCTTTTCACGTTCCTCTTCTAGTTGTAGTAGCTGAACCAGGCGTCTCTCCATCGGGTTAGCTTCATCTTCTTCTAGCAACTGTAATGCGGGGATCTCGATGTGAGTGGGCAGGATGGCCTCCTTGCCGTATACCAGAGCATAAGGCAAAGTCTTGATCGACCTTTTGATAGAAACTCGATCGGCCCACAAGGCCCGATCCAGAAGGAGGTGCCAAGTTCTTTTGTTTTGATCGATCAGCTTTCTCAGTATCCTCAACAGGGTTTTGTTGGTGGATTCTGCCAATCCATTGCCCTAGGGGTAATAGTTGGAAGACACTTTGTGATATATCCCATACTTGTATAGGAACTCGTTGATCCTTGCGCCCATGAAACCAGGACCGTTATCTATAATAATTGCTTCGGGGATACCGAAGCGGGTAATCAATCCTTCCAGGAAGGTGACGATAGTATCTTGATCGACGTGTTTTGTGGGGACTGCCTCGGCCCACCTGGTGAAGTAATCAGTCGCAGTCATAATGAATTTGTGCCCAACGGAGGAGTTTGGCGATATGGCCCCTACGAAATCCAGTCCCCATTGTTGAAAGGGTGTTTCCACCTGTATCGGTCGGAGGGGCATCGGAGCATTTCTGCTTCGGCCGACGAATCTCTGGCATTGCTCACATCTACGACAAATGGAGAAGGCATCGACAAAGAGTGTGGGCCAATAGTAACCCGCCTTGATTATCTTCAGCGCTTTCGCTCTTCCAGCAAAGTGTCCTCCAGATAGTCTTGAATGAAATTCGCCCAGGATTCTCCTCTTATCATCATCTTTTATGCATCTGAGGAGGACGTCGTCGATGTTCCTAAAAAATAGGCCTTCTGGGCGCATAGTGTATCGGGCAGACCGCATCCTGAAATGTCTTTGCTACGAAGCATTCAGATGTGAGGGGCATCTGTCGGTGTTGAAATATTCCACTATTTTGTCGACCCAATCTTTCTCGGCCCTTTCTTGATTAGCGAGGCATTCTCCTGTTGGCGAGTCATCCGATCGACAGTCCATTATTTTGGCCGTTGCGCTCTTCGCCAGCTCTTGACATAATGCGCGACCGCGAACTAGTTTGGTGGGCTTGATCTCAATATCGAACTCTTGGATTTTGCTTACCCAACCAGCTCTCTTGCTTCCTAGTTCCCCCTGAATAATGAAACTACGCACATTGGGGTGAATAACGAAGACTATGGTTCGACTCTGAGAAATGAACTGTTTGAATTTCCTGAGAGATTTCATTACTGCATGCACTTGACGCTCGATGAAATTGTACTTTTCTTCATGGGGATTGATTATCTGGCCGAGGAACGCGATGGGACGTTCCTCTCCATCTTCCCCCTTTTGCGTCAAGACCGCGGCGTAGCTTTCAGGTTCTCCTATTGCATACAGGATAAAATCTCGACTGTAGTCGGGGTTGATCAAGACCGGTGCCTGAACAATTCGGGCCTTGATTTCTTTGAATGCTTTTCTCCTCTCTTCTATCCAGATGAATTATGTGCCCTTTTTTAAAAGCTCAGACATCGGCTTAACGACCTGGGCGAAGTCTGGGACAAACTTCCTTACGAAGTTAATCTGTTCGAAGAAATATTGAAGGCCCTTTTTATCCGTTGGTATTGGGAGCTTCATCAGAGCTTCGGCTCTGTCGGGATCCATGGCGAGACCCTTTTCTAAAATTGCGTGTCCCAGTAGCTTTCCTTCGCTGACTGCGAAGATAGACTTTTTTGGATTGATTGAGATGCCAAATTCTCGGCATTTTTTGAAGATTTGTTGAAGATGTTCTGGGTGGTTTTCTCTCCTTCGGGAGAAGACGGTCATGTCATCCAAATAGATAACGATAACCTTGTTCAGAAGCTCGCCAAAAGCTAGGTCCATCGCTCTCTGGAAAGTAGCTCCCGCGTTCGAGAGGCCAAAAGGCATTCGCTGGTAGGTGAATGTGCCCCACTTGGTTGTGAACGCGGTCTTATGCTGGTCTTCGTCCCTGACCCAGATTTGATTATATCCGGAGAAACCATCAAGAAAGGAGAATCGTTGAGCTCCGGCTATCGAATGCAAGATCTGATCGATCTACGAGAGAGGATAGTGGTCCTTGAGGGAAGCATGATTCAGGTTGCGGAAGTCCACACATAACCGGATGTCTCCATTCTTTTTCTGACAGGGACCAAGTTCGCTACCCAGGAAGAATGCTTGATGGGATAAATGATCTTTGCTTCGAGCATTTTTAGCAGTTCGGCCTTCATCAGGACCTCGATCTTTGGATTAACCGGCCTTTGCTTCTATCGGAAAGGCTTGGCCCCTTCTTGTAATTCGATCGTATGTTGGATCAGCTGTCGATCATATCCCTTGAGGTCATGATAAGACCAAGCCATGATATCTGGGTACTTCTTACACAGACATCGGATTCGCTCTATTTCTTTCGAAGTACAATCGGTCCCAACCTTTATTACTTTCCCAGGTTCCAATTCTAAATCTTGATATTGTTGCGCGCTGATCTGGATCCTGTGGGAGAGCGATCGATCATTTTGGTCGAAAAGGCTCTCAAGCATGATCAATCCCTTGGGAACGTGATTGTTCTTCAACTGGACCAATCCTTCGTATTCTTCCCCATCAGGGCTTCGGTCTTCGACTGTAGCGGCTTCTTGGATCATGAAATTAACAATCTGCTCGTCGTTGTCAAAAACTTGCCAGTGTAAATCTTTGTCCGGGATAGAGGGTCTATAGATCATCCTTACAGCCTTCGGCTTATGCACCATATCGTCCATTGGAGAATATCGGGCTGCGATGGATGCTAAGACATCTGCATGTCGATTCTTTTCTCATGGAATAGACTCTAGATTGAGGGATTCAAACTGGTCGAACAGGTCCCATACCCTATTGCGGTATGATTTAAGATAGTGCTTCTTTGAAGAGCATCTGTTGGTGACACTGGTTGCAAACTAGTTCAGAATCTCCGAAGATTTGAAGATGCCTTATGCCTAACTTGTCAACTTTCTTGAGTCCTAAGCACAAGGCTTCATATTCTGCTGCATTGTTGGTGCAGCTCCATGTCAATCGATAGCAATATTCCTTTTGCTCATCGGACGGCGAAATCAGAAGGATTCCTGCCCCGACGCCATTTTTGCATCGGGCGTCATCGAAGAACAATTTCCATAGTCCTTCTTGAGCAGAAACCTTCCCCTCCATTTTGGCTGGTTTCTCAGACTTGGCGATGGTGTAGCATCCCACCTCGGTCTCTATCATGGCATTGAAATCTGCCAACGAAAATTCATCTTCACAACACAACTATGCGAGGGATTCCTGGACCAGATCCACTTGCTCTAGCTCCTCCGCGATCGTATGCACAGGGTCACTGCTCTCTTCCTCGGACATCTTCTGAACCAGGAACGTAGAAGGCTTTTCATTATAGATCTTCACCTTCTTCCCTTTGAAGGGGATCTCCAGATGAGTGTAGTCCATGGACAGGTATCCGCCCAGCTTTGCCGTGAATTCCCTCGACAGGCACATGCTGAAGTAGGGCTCAAGGTCCATGACTACCACCTCTTGTATGACTATGATTTGAGGTGTCTTATGTAGTCGAATAGGAATGTCTTTGATGACACCTACAGTCTTCACTGGGGTACCATCCAACTGGAGGACTCCGTGACTGCTTCGTGTGTATTCCATGCCTATTTCCTCGCATACTGCCTTCGACATGACTGTCGTCGCGGCTCCAGAATCTATCATACAGTTATGCACGATATACCCTTCCATTTGTAAGGATAAGTAGAACGGTGGTGGTCTATTTTTTCCCATGATGGACGCGGACAGAGTTTGCACTAGGGCGAGCGGCTCTGCCTTCTTTGTATTAATCCTCTTCAATGATTCTTGTAGCAGGTCCACTTGTCCAGGAAGTTGCAGAGCATCATACAAACTGATTTTGGTTGGAATCCTCTTCAACTCCTCTACGATGTTGTAGGCTAGGGAGCTATGCACCTCAGGTTCCTTTCTTGGTTCGTACTTGGTGCGATATTGCTCTGTCGCTTCGACCCTTTGTCGCTTGGTGAGCGAGGGAAACTTGAGCTTCTCCTTAGCCTGTTCTTTGGTCTCCACCTGAGGTGGTTCGACAGTGGCCTTTTGGGCCTTTTCTTTGACTAGAGCTGGCGGAGGAGCTTCGCTCGGGGCCAAAGAGGAGGATTGTCCTTTCTCAAATCGGGCGTGTACCTTCAAAGGAGCCATCTGAGTAGCATCCACCTCTATCGACCTTTTACCTCCCTTGGTAAGGACCACGACTGGCTCTTCCTTGCCGATTGACAAGTTCTGATCCAATTGTCTGATGACGTTGACTTGACCGCCTTGACCGTTGCTAGCTAGTGTCTGCACGTAGTGTTGATGCAACATGCATGTATTCTCCTCGTGAGGATCATTACATGTAGAGCACCAATATACATGATCGAAAGTGCTTGGGGCTTCATCTATCGCAACATTTCTTGTCGAAGCTTTTCCTTGATGGACCGCTTGATCTCTGGTAAGCGCAGGTGTGGGATAAGACCTTCTTGGTAGAAACTCTTGTTGCGCTTGCTTCTTCTTGACAACGGTCATATCGTTGGACAAGGTCTATACTGTGGCATTTAACGATTGCATTTCTTGCAGTATCTTGGCCTGCATATCATCGACCTTGGGAACTGATGGTAAAGAAGCCATAGTCGGTATCGGAGGCAGGGCAGGATGTTGGAGGGGTGCTGGCAACATTGGAAATGTTGGAGTGATGGTGGGGGGCGTAGTTGAAAGTGTTGGGAAATGTATCTATGGAGCAGTGATCTATGACACAACGGGATTCGGGTTCCAGGATGAGATCGGGTATGCAGGGATTGCAAAAATCTATGGAGCGACTACGCTCGCATACTGGGCTTGAAGGAACTCGGGGAGTATGGGCATTGGCATTCTTTGAGGGAGTTTTCCCATGGCTATGAGGTCCATTTCTGCTTTCTTGGCTAACCCATACAACTCCGGAAAAGTATTGACATTTGAGTACCTTATCATAAGACCGATATCAGGGTTGAAAGCCCGAAGGAAGTAGTACGCCGCGGCTTCGTCGGTTGGGCGAAGTCCAACTGGGACTCTTTGCCAGGTTCGAGCGAACCTAACATTGAAGTCTGCAATCTCTTCTTGTGGATGTCTTTGGATTGAAGTGAATTGCTGCAGAAGAGAAGTTGGATCGACGGACTCGTTGAAGCCTTGCATCAACTGCCCGGCTAACTGGTCCCATCCCGTAATAGTGTCGGATGGCAGAGATCTGTACCAATAGAGGAGTTTTCCTCTAAGGGAGAGAACCAGGAGCTTCACCATCACTCGTTCTTCTGTGATATCATGGATTGCCGCCAGGGAAATGATGTCCTGGATATGCTCTAGAGCAGTCTTTCCAGTTTCATCGAACGTTGGAAGTTTTTTAATTACAGCGGGTGGAACTTGCCCTTGGCCCGCGAGATTCAACGGTGAAGAAGAATTCCATGCTGGAAATAATTTGGGCGATGGTTGCTGCTATTGTTGTTGTTGTTGTTGGGCCATATTTGTGCCTGGGTTCTGTGGAATAGAGGTCCCCGAAGTCCCTCTTGGGTTGCTCGTCGGAAGGCCAATGGGAACGGAGGCACTAGGATGCTTCGATGAGTTGGGAGGATTCAGAGGAAAACTAGCTGTTGTGCTATCGAAAGTTATGCCTTGCTCGTCAATAGCAGCCTCTTGCGAGGACGTCCCGCGTAAGAGATATTCGGGGGTAACTAACCTAGATCGTTCCCCAAAGGCATCAATATCAAGCTCAAAGAACTTGGTTTCCTCTCCTCTATTCCTAACTCTCCATCTTGTTTGCATGAAGGCACAGGCTTTAGTACTGGTCTTTACGACTTGAAGATTCTCGGGTAAAACAGAGTCGCCAGATGCTAAGAGTCTCTTAGTAATGAGGGCATCGATTCTCACTACTACTCAGGGGATGAGACTGACCGGATCTCATCGGGAACTTGTTGGAACTACTGGCTCCGGTGAAGACGGGCTAGAAATTTTCTCAAATATGGGACCTTGGGTCCCATCGGGCATGCCAAAAACTGTTGGTCATCAAATCCGCACAGGAAAGGACTTTCGATGGGTTTGCGCGCCCTGGACCTACGACCAACATTGAAAGGCCGAGGGGAAGAGATGCCCCTCATGCCAATCTTCGAAGAAAGGCCGGCTCCTATACTAATCTACTTTTGGGGTTTGAGACAAGAGTGCAGGAAAGAAATAGACAGAGTAAGGGTTAGGAAAAGAAATAAAAAGGGGTAAGGGTTAGAGAAAGAAATAAAAAGAGTAAGGGTTAGAAGATGATGATTTAAGGTGGGAGAGAACAGGAAGCATGATCACTCGCTAATAACTCGAATAGCAGCAAAGAACACCAAGAATAGATGAAAGAAACGTGATACTCGCTTTCCTATGTATCCTCTGGACGAGTTCACAGGGTTCTCCTTTCTCTCTCGTTGGAATTCAGGGTTCAGAGTAACAACGATTAAGACAAGGGAATAACAAAAACCACGACCCACCAGGCAGCATAAAAGAAATCTTATACGACGTTTTTCCTCTCCTATGTATCCTTCAGGGAAAATTTTAGGGTACAGTCCCCAATCGCACACCGGATTCAGGATTCAGAGTCTCAGTATACGAGTGCAGACAGACAAAAGAATTAAGCACAGAAGGCAGCATAAAAGAGAGAAATGGAGTACAAAAATCTTTAGTATTAGACGCAGGACATCAAGTTACAGCAGACTTTCTAGCAGAAAGTTCCCCCCTTTTACATTGCAAAGCCTGGGTTTTTATAGAGGACCCGGCCCTCTGAATCATTATTACAAAAATGACGGAGTACACCCTCGAGCCCTGAGAAATCGGCTCCTCGCTGCTGCTGCGGATGATCTCTCAAATCGGCTACCAAAACTGGTAATGGTGACCGAGTCAGCCGAAGAAAGTCGCATTAAATGAGCCACTTGGGTGTCCTTGGATTGTAGGTGCGGTGCTCGAGTGGCGGCCATGCTTGTCGGGTTCTTCTTCATGGACTGATACTTCACATCCAATTGCCAAAAATGAGCAGCGGGCTTATCGGGCAAGAAAATATGCATTTATGAGGCTCTCTGATCGCCTCGAGAAAATTCCCAACTTGGGAAGCATTCTTGGGAAGCGCCTCGCTGATTTTTGCTTCGCAAAACTACTTCGAGGGCGTGGAGTGCCGAAGCCGATCTCCCTCTATCCTTCGTTGCTTCGCTGGAAAAACTGCTTCGCTTGATGGGTCGGGAAAAATGCTTCGGGCCGATCTTCTTTTGAAACGGCGGCTCGAGGGAGTTTTGGCCGAAGCACTTTCTCGACCTCTACTGCTTCGGGTGAAAACGGCGAAGTGGATTTTAGAAATACTTCGGGCCCGAAGTAATTTCTTTGCCTTAGCTGATTCGGGCTATCTTTTCTTCTTCGACGAAGTTGCTTGGATGCCGCTTCGCAAAACTCTTCACCCGAAGTAGCCGCTGGGAATGCTTCGGGTGCGAAGCGTTTCCTTCGCTTTCTCGGCAAAGTTCTCGCTCGAAGTGATGATTTGAAGCGCTTCGGGCCCGAAGCTCTTTTCTTTTCATTTTTTCCACCAGGGGGCGATAGGGAAAACCAAAATTGCTATAACTTATAAACAAAAGAAAACTTTCAACAAAACAAATATCATACAAAGTTTTAATTTTTCTGCCCCTTGGTGGAATGTTGACAATATTGTCAACAGCTACTTCTATAGCTCCACCTATACCTCATTTTTTAGGGGCATATACTTCTCGGGACTCAAGGGTAGGGATATATTGTGGTGGGGGTCAAGGTTATGGTAACGACAATGGGCAGGCCCAAGGATATCAGGTTGAGAGCAGTGGTGAGAGCGATGGGGTAGAGAGTGATATTGACATGTCGAGCGATATAGGACTTTTTGTATTTGTGCCTTAGATCTCTTTTTATAATTTTTAGGAGCTTTGAGAACTACAATATATGTAACCTACGGGTGAGACACGATATGTACCTTATTGATGATAATATATATGATGCATTTTATTTATGTTTTGTGTGTTTTATTTTATTGTGATGTGATGCAATGGTTTATTGAATGCACGAATGTATGTTGATGGATGCAATGAGTGTATGCATATACTTTTGATTATCTTTCAAAAAATATGTAAACATGTATCATTATTCATGATTTTAATCAATTAATCAAGGGTGTCAACCCAAGGGTACTGACATACATGTGGAATGGATGTGGTGGAATGTTATGTAATGGTTTGCAATAATTGTGCTACTGTGAAGGTAAATATGACATGATTTGTACTTTTGCGTGTCCTAGGGATGAATATTTTGAAAGTGCTTTCATGATGCTCAAACACCCTAGTGACATCGATCAAACTCATCTATTAATCAAATAGGCACTTGAAGATGCTAAGATCAGCCAAGTTATTCAAGTTTCTCAAAGACCAATGTGTGTGCAGTGATTGTTCATTTTTTATTTTGGGTGAGGTTGGACTCATCATTTGTGACTTACGCCAATAAGCTAGCTCATCCATGAGTGTACATAGGTCTGTACAAAAGAAGGTCTCTAATGTGATAGACATGTCACCATGCAAGGTGTAATCCACTTCCATTTAAGCATCTATAGCCCCGATGGAGGTTAACCCCATGATCTAATGACCTAAGAATTCTAGGGATTCAAGTTTTTTATTTGCATTTATATTTTTTAAGAATTTTGTCTTTTGGATTTTCTCTTGTCCTTTTTCTAATTCTCAAGGTTAGCTCATGTGCATGATAGGATGAGCAGGGGAAACCATTCACTTTATGGCGATAGTGACTCATGATTTTATCTTTCCTAGGCACCAAAATTTTATTAATGTGTGATTTGTGCATGGTCTTAGAGAAAACTTAAGGTCACCAGGAAGACCTATAGCATTTCAAGAACTAATGATGTTCAATGGAGGTTGAATGAGACACTAGGTATGGCTGAACGATCAAAAGAACCTAAAGAGTCTCCAAACCAAAGACTTGAAAAAGTCAAGATGTCATCTGTGTATTATGAATGGGTGAATGAGGGGGGTGTGTGGTGGATGTAGCAAAATTGTGTATAATGATGGATGATGAAGATAAATACCATAAGGAAGATACCCTTGATTAATGTGACAAAATAAATCCTAGATAAACAGATGAAAGCATGGATCGAACGACACCAAAAGTATTATTGGTGATGATGGAATAATGTGATGTGTGTGAATGCAATGCACTTTGTAGCGGTGTGAAAATTTATTGCTTGTTGTTTTTTGTTTTTGGTTTTTGATTTTTTTTTTACCGTCTTATTGTTGGACGGTTTGTGATTATGGCCATCCTATGGTTAGACAGTTTTGTTTTTTATTTTATTTTTTGACCATCTTACTATTGGATAGTTTGTGATAATGGTCATCCTATGGTTGGATGGTTTTATTTCTTATGTTTTTTTGACCGTATTACTATCAGAAAGTTTGTGATTATGTTCATTCGAGTATTGGACGATTGATTTTTTTTATGACCGTATTCTATTGGACGGTTGTTATTATGGTCGTCTGATGATCGGTCGGTCGATTGATTTTTTTTAGATGATGATGTTGTGGTATTTTTGATGTTTTCTTGACTTTTTTTTATGTTTTTTGTTTTTTGATATTTTATATGTTTTTGTATTTTTTTGTTTGTGTATGTACAATGCTAGCTATGAGCTAGGCATAGAAGGCACACAAATGAAGGATATTGATGGGTTCAGGTTCCTCAATTCCCTCAAGAGTGGTAAGTTTGTATGCTCTGGTTCCAAATGTTTGTGTTATGATGAATGGACCAAGCCAGTTGATTGTAAAATTATCATGCAAGTGCGGTGGAAGGCTCAAATTTTACTGATTTTTCTTGAGAACTAAATCCCCTACTTGAAATTCTTGGGGATGCACTTTGTTATTGTAAGCACGTTTGACCTTGTCCTTGATAAACATGAAGGTGCTCTAGTGCATTGATTCATCGTTCATCAAGTAGGTTCAATTGATCAAGGTGTGCTTGTCATGTGGTATCATCATCGATGAATTCTTGTAAAGATACATGCAATGATGGGATTTCGAGCTCAAGGGGTATGATGGCCTTGGCCCCATAGACTAGTGAGAATGGTGTTGTCCCAATTGGCATGTGTATACTTGTTCGATAAGCCCATAACACCAAGGGGAGTTGAAGATGCCAATATTTATGATTTTCTTTGACTATTTTCTTCAGAATGGTTATGATAGTCTTGTTGGTGGCCTTAGCTTATCCATTACTTTGTGGATAGTAAGGTGTCAAGAAGCTATGTTGAATGTTGTATTTAGTGCAAAGTGCTCAAACATCCTTATTCTTGAATGGAGTACCATTGTCAAAAATTATTTTTGATGGTATACCAAAATGACAAATGATGTGATGGAGTATGAACTCCGTAATTCGAGGTCTAGTCGTGCTAGTAAGAGGAATTACCTCAACCCATTTGGTGAAGTACTCAGTAGTTGTGATGATGAACGTATGGTGCCTCGAGGAAGGAGGAGATATTTTCCTATGAGATCAAGATCCCATTGTGAGAAATGCCAAAGAGCTTGAATTGGTTGCAATACCTATGATGGTACATGGGTTAAATTGACGTGATGTTGATATTTTGGACACTTCTTGACATATGTGCAACAATCACGTTCCATGGTGGGCCAATAGTAACCCATGCATAAAATACGCTTTGCAATGGCCATCCCACTAAAATGACCACCACAAGTTCCATCATGGGCTTGAGAAATGACCCAATTTGCCTCTTGCGATTCAAGACAATGTAGGAGAACACCATCAAAGCTACGATGATAAAGGATATCTCCCAAGAGAGTGTAATGAACCACTTTTTGTTTGAACATGCATTTAGTGGTTGAGGACAAATCTGTAGGTAGAGTACCCATTTTTATAAAATCCTTTATTTGTGAGAAGTCATCATTGTATGGCTCAATTTGAATGAAGTTAACATTCTCTTTAGTCTAAGAAGATTCCTGTTCAATAGCTGATTGAGATAGTGTTTTGATCTTGATGCATGTAGTGCTATCAATGGGATTTTGAGGTATGAGTGATCTGAGAGATGCCATAGTGTTTACAAAATGGTTGGTCAACCTAGGTGTGTTATTGATTTCATACCAGTCAAAGTGCTTAAGCAATTTATCAATGATTTATTTGTATTGCTTCAAAATTAGGTATTTGCATTGGTAGATCTTCTTAACTTGATAAATAATGAGTTGGGAGTCACCAAAAATGCTGATTCATTTGATGCCTAAGGTAATAGCAGTTTGGAGGCCTAGGATTAGGGCTTCATATTTTGCATTGTTATTGGTGCAAGGGAAGTTGATTTTGAATGACAAGGGCATAGGAGCTCCTTGTCGTGTGAAGAAGACAACTCCAACACCTCCCCCTTGTTTGCATTTAGAACCATCAAAGAAAAGAACAACATCAACTTTATCCTCATGTTTGAATTTCTCCTCGTGCTCTGTGATATTGAATATAGAATCGTCAAGTAGCTTGATTATGAGTGGTTGATCTTCTGGTAATGGAGTTTATGCACGTTGGTCTGCGATTACCTAGCCTTTGATGGATTTTTGGCTAATAAATTTGAGATCAAATTCTATCAAAAATATTATCCATTTGGAAGTTTTGCTATTTGTATAGGTGCGACTCATCATATAGCATAGAGGGTTCTCTTTAGCTATGACATACGTGGTATGGTCGATCATGTAATGTCAAAAATATTTAGTTATAAAGACAACTACTAGGCATAGCTTTTTAACATATGCGTACTTGGTCTCATAACTCACCAAAGTTTGATTGATGTAATAAATGGCTTGTTCTCGGTTAGATTCATTCTTTTGTGCTAGCATTGTGCCAAGGGTAAAGTTAGTGGTAGATATATATATATGAAATGGGACACCTAGTCGAGGTGGTGTCAACATAGGTGGGGATGCCAAATATTATTTGATGGCATCAAAAGCATCTTAACACTCTTGATTCCATGTAAAGGTAACCCCCTTTTTCAATAGATGGTTGAAAGGCTTACATTTATCTAACAACTAAGCAATAAAGTGATGGATCGCTTGGATTTTTCCTTGTAAGCTATGTAGCTCTTTGAGATTTATTGGGGGCAACATCTCAGTGATTGCTTTGAATTTGTTTGGGTCAACTTTGATGCCTTGTTTGGAGACTATAAACCCTAATATTTTTCTTGATGTGACACTAAAAACAATTTTTTTGGGTTGAGCCTCACCTTGTGTTTGAGTAATTGATCAAATGTTTTGTGCAAAATGCTATTGTGCTCGTGATATATTTTCAATTTGGCCAATTGATTATCTACATAATTTTCCACTATCTTATGCATGTAATCATGGAAGATATAAGTCATGGCACTTTGATATGTTGCACCTGTGCTTTTCAGGCCGAATGGCATGACTTTGTAGCAAAATGTCCCCTAGGGTGTTGTGAAAGTTGTTTTATGTTGGTCATTGGGATTAACTCGGATTTGGTTATATCCTAAAAAATCATCCATTAGGGAGAGAATTTCATGACCAGTGGTAGAATCCATGAGCATATCCATGTTTGGAAGTGGGAAGTTATCCTTAGGGTATTATTTGTTGAGGTCATAAAAATCCATGCAAATGTGTATCCCCCTATTAGGCTTGCTAATGGGTACCATATTAGAAACCCATTATGGGTAGTCAATGGGTTGAATGAAATCCACATCTAGAAAATTTTGTAACTCTTATTTAACCATGAGGGCTATGGTAGGATGAAGCTTTCGTAGTTTTTGCTTTATTGGTTTTGCATTAGGGCTCAAAATGAGATTGTGGACCACTAAATTAGGGTCAAGGCTTGACATGTCTATGTAAACCATGGAAAAACTTGTTTGTATTCAGTAAGAAGGGTAAAAATTTATTCTTGTTCTTCAAAATATAGGCTCTTTCCAAGTTTAATGATTTATGGGTGGTCTGGATTGATGTTGAGGTTTACATTGGTGGTATCCTCAATGAGCATGTGGGAACCCTCTTCTAATTAATGAGGAGTGGGAATAAGATGAATGTCATTTGTTGCATTTTCAAAAATGGGTGACTCGTTGTCACTCATATCAGTGTAATAAACAATAGATAAAGAGGATTATGAGGTAGGCAAGATGTAGACATTGGCCTGGTGGAGCAATTGGCTAGATTGAAGAAAAACAATGGGGGAAGGTGAGACAAAAAAAAATTCAAAGTTAATAAGACTTGGGTCAATGTTGATGGGATTCGATGGATTGATTGGATTGCAGAGGGGTGTTAATAGATCAACGAAGACCATGTTGATTTGTGGGATGGGAATATTTGGATGATTAGAGGGAGGTTTCCCAAGGGCATGCTCATGGGGTAGGATTTGGTCAAATATGGGTAAAAATAGATTTGATTGGATTGATGGTGGTTGAGGTGTCAAATGCATCGATTCATTGGGAAGCTCTCGAGGAAAGAGCATGGGAAAAATAGGAAGTGGAATGAGGAACATTCATTTGTAAATATCATCATCTAGGAACTTCGTTAGGGAGACTATGGGGGAATAGTATTCTTTGGAGCTATGAGAAGCAATTGAAAGTACCTCTAGTAACTCATGATGAAGGAAGTGGCTTGCAACACTATGATGGAATGGGAACTAGTAGAGGTGGAGGTGGAAGTTGTGGTAACTTGTCCAATGGTGGATTGACATGGTGGCTTAGGTTGCATGGTGGGAGGAATATTTTGGACTTTCGATGTGAAGGATGAGGTGGTGATGGTGGTTATTTTGGCAACCGTGGATGGAGGAGGTGGGTAAGTGGGAGTGGTTAGTTGGGTTTGGTGCACTAATGGATCAATTGATGATCAAAGTGGGGGATATAGAGGTGTAGGTGGGGATGGGGAGTTGTTTGAAATTGGGTAGGTGTTTTATGATGGTGTGGAATGAATGTGTGGGTAAAAATGGGTGCTTTGTGAAGACAAAGGTTGGCTTTACCCAATGTTATGGTACTACACCAAAAAAGGGCTTTAACAGTGGCTAAAATAAGGTAGTTTTTTATGATATTAAAAAACCACCTTAATAGATCCTAAGAGGGTAGTTTAAAACTACCCTCTTAGGATAACCACCCTCTTAGACCTAAGAAGGTAGTTTAAAACCACCCTCTTAGGTCTAATAGGATGGTTTAGGCAACCCTAAGAGGGTGGTTTATAACCGCCCTCTTAGGGTCTCAATGAAAAATATATATAAACCATGGGAAAAGCCCAGAGATTAGTATTTTGGCACTTATTTAGAGCAACACATGATGGAGGGACCACGAGAATAGAATAGCTAGGGATTTATAAATTTTGATACTTATTTAGAGTAGCACATGATGGAGAGACTACAAGAATAATAGAGCTAGGGCTTTGAGTATTTTAGCACTTATTTAGAGCAGTGTGTGATGGAGGGACAGTAAGAATAGTACAACTAGAGCTTTGATCATTTCAACACTTATTTAGAGCAACACACGATGGAGGGACCATATGAATAGTAGAGCTAGAGATTTAAATTAAAAGGGCAAAACTTTTTTACTGGGTGGAGCAGTGTCAATCGAGTTTCCAGGGCTTCCCAAAAGTCAACCATCATAATTTTGCTCTTTTTTTATTTCAAAGGTCGAGCTAATGCTTGATAGCAATCCATCAGTACTTATTTAGAGCGGCACATAGCACAATAGATGAAGGGAGAATAGGAAAATTAGAGCTCTCCATTTTTTTATTTCAAATCTCAAGCTAGGGCTTTAAATTAAAAGGGCAAATCTTTTTCACTAGGTGGAGCAATGCTAGTCGAGTTTCTAGGGCTTCCCAAAAGTTAGCCCTCATAATTTTTCATGAGTGTCTCACAAAAGGTATGATGTTTGCTCTCTAGACTTTGTTCTTCCATGCAATCTTTCCCAATTCTTCTCCACCTCCATAATGTTAAGCTCTTCCATGCAATCTTCCCCAATTCCTCTTAGGAAGATCAGTTTCAGTGAGTTTTGGTCCAACTTACATTGTTTTGACCTCTATAGCCTATATTTGAACCTTTCCATGTAGTCCTCTAGTGCTTCACCCTTCTAGATCTTTTAGAAGATCTTGTTCCTTGTGTTGCATGCCTTGCAATAGTGCTAGTACTTATTTTAAAAATTTATTTTTATTTACTCCTAGGTCTGTATACTATTACCTCCCAACCCCATGAAACGACAGAGTGTTGTGTCCTTTAGAGTAGTAGGGAACATTTTCAACTTCTATCCATTACCCCTACAAACTTTTAAGGGACAAATTATTACATTACATGAATGGCAATGCTACTACATGGACAAAGTTGATCTCTAATTAAAAAAATACATACACTAGATTGTAGAGCTCTTGTACGTTAGTTGGTGTACCTTTGTGTCATTTGTTATGTATATTAGCATAGATTACTTAAATATAATGAGTAAAATATCTTTTGCAAAATATACTTGCTTAAGAATTTGGAATTAGGTACTTGATATACATCATATTCATCTTTGAGGGCAAATATTTTTTTTAAAGGGAGGTAGCGCTAGGAACTCAGGTAATAACCCTTTTTAGTTTTTTTATAATAGTTTTCTTAGTGATCAGTGGGAACCCCTTTTGAATGTAAATGTGATCCTAGATTATTAGTTATAGGGTTAGATTATTCCCATAGTTATTATGGCTTAATATATTTTTGGTTATATTTTAGTATTAGGGTAGGTTTCTTTATCGCTATATATTATATTATAATAAAGGTGAAGGCATCCTAAATAATTATATTGTATTAATCTTACTTATAATAGAGGTTGCCCCTTCAAAGTGGTATGTGATACAATGCAAAATATTTAGTATATTAATCAAAATATTGTCATTTATGTTCATTCAATAGAATTGTGTTTCCTTATAAGTTTATCTATAATTGTAATTAATTCATGCTAGTAGAATACTTGCATTAGCAATAACATTGACCAATTATAACTTGGGTAATGCTAATGTCCAAAAATCAAAATTCTTTAGCTAGCACCATACCAACTCTTCAACCTACCACTCAAGCTCCTTTGTAACACTAGAACTACTTGCTCCTTTAAATCAAGAGGTCATGGGATCCAAACAAGAGGTCAACCGCTCTTGTATTGCAATCTAATATTTGGTAATGAGGTTGGCTAGCATTACTTTTAATACACTACTCCTATCTTGCAATATGAGATTTGGTAGAAAAACCATTGTTATATAAGTACAATCACTACATTCAAAGAACATATGAATCTCACACATCCATGACCTTGCATGCCAGAAGGGAAGAATTATCCCACTCTAAACAATTGTAAGAAATTGATTTTAACACTAGGAGCAGCTTGCATAAAGCATAGACATAAAGCACAAACATGCAAAATCTCTAGAGCAAATCACATACAATGCCATACAAGCATTACCTATATTTCCACTGCAACTCTTGGTTGTGATCCTAAAATCCATTCCAAAGAGGAGGAAAAAAAAACTAAGTAAGCTCATTTGAATTTTGCACTCCAATTAAACAAAATTAATAGGTTAGTTAAAAATAATTACCATAATAGAATGAATTGGGTATCTCTTTGGCAAAGTGATTATTTCCTGTCTTTGAATTAGCAACAACCTCTAAATTTTGCTTGCCAATATTTTCCTTAGGGGCACCCTTTCCTGCATTTTCTATTTAGCATTAGCAGAGTAACATGTACACCACATTCAACACAATTATACCATTTTCTTTAATCTTACAATTACATGTGTTTTGAGACTCATTAGCATTATACAAACCTGAAGAGTTGTGCTTTGAAACTGGTTCTCTTGATCTAAGAGAAGGGGGTATGTACACATAGGCCTAAACATGATACAAACTATCAGGTAGATATCATAGAGAGTGACAAACATTTAGATGTTATCAAACACTTAAAATTGAATAAAAGACCTAGAAAAATGGATGCTTGAGTGCTTCAACTGTGGTTGGCCTCTTGTTTGGATCCCATGCACAAAGTGACTGTAAAATTATTTGAATTTTGCTCCTTTAAATCATATTAAATCTTTCCTTCAGTCATCTCACTTTAGTAAAAATCAAAGTTGCTTATTATTTATTTATATTACATGTATTAGTATATCAATTTTCTTGATGTTTTGACATAAGTTTATAGATTGGAGGTTGAGGCATAAGATACAAGTTGTATGCTTAGGTAAGGATCCATAGTCTTTGGATTTGCTTTTAATAGATAATAGTGCCAACCATGAGTGGTTATTCTATTCTGCATTTTCAGCCATGGGATTTGATGGCTCCATTGCGCTTTGCCCTCTTACATTCATCGTTTTTCTCTCTTATATGTTCAATTTAATTTTGGAAAAGAAGTGTTCTGTTGCGAAGTAGAGGGAAGTTCCTTTTTCCAAGTACGTCAAACATGTGATGTGACCAAATCCTACTCAAGTGCTTGTATTTTCCAATCCCTAAAATAATTATAACATTCACAATGCAGTAATGTAGCATAGGATGATATGAATGAACACAACACGCTCGTATTTTGTTAAAGCTTATTGAGTGCCAAAGGTATTCATATGGATAAAAATTAGATCACTAAAAGGTACGATTGTGAGATGGGGAACAGTCTAAAGGTATGTACATGGAGATTAATCCTCCTTCGAGGAGGGCTATTCACTTAGTATGCTTATTTTGTCCGCTTCCTTTGTTTTGTCCTATATGCAAAATGAAACTTATCCTTTAAACGGAGCACAATCGTTTGGAATCAGTCCAGTGTAACTTATAAAATGATGAATGTAATTATTAAAAGTGTTATAGTAAAATTCTATAGTTACGAAGCTAAGATAACGACAATAGAAGTAGGTAGTTATGTATAACGCTTTATTGGTAAGTATTTTGGGGCGAATGTAGAGGACCAAAGCGTTATGGGAGAAGAAAATGAGGAGTCAGATTTGAAATTTTAAATATTATGGTAGTAGATAGAACAAGGGTTGGACCTTTTGGGAGGTCACATGCTGCTAAAAATTCTTTGTAAAACAAAGACATTAGTTTTAATACAAATGTGCCAGAAACTTGCATTTTATTAGCAAGATAGGAGTTATTTATGCATGCTTGTATTAGCTGCATATTTTTTCCCTTTCATGTTTTATATTTGTAGATGATGTTGAATACATTTTAATGGTTGCATCATTGAATATCTTAAAGCATGAAATTTATTTTTGTTTTCCTTAGAAGCTCGCACCTAGATTATTGTGAGTTGTGCAAATGCAGGTTCGAATAAACTAGGTTGCATGTAGGAATTTCTCACATCTTCGGTTTTGCAGGAATAGGGTGGCATTATACTGGTTGTAGTGTGTTCTAATATTTTCAGCATTCTGGTTCGTTTCCAGATTTTATTTTTGTTTTTCTAACCCTTCCTTTTGCAAATATTTTTTAAACTACGACGATTAAAATAAAAATTGAAAAAAAATAAAACTCCAAAAATAATAATTGCATGGGTGTGAAGAATGAGCTTCAATATTTCATCTGAAATGATTTTGATTCCATTCTGAAGCCATTTTGAATTTATAAAAAATATTGAAAATTATTGTTTTTACAAGCATTTTTATAATTTTAGAATTTTACATTATTGCATATTTTGAAGGTAAATCAATTTTTAAGTTTTGTATTTTTATTTGCAAGCAATAAATTAAATTTCCTTTATGAAAATTCCAATTTCATTAAAGGAGAGTGATTTATATGGCATTTTAAAAGGTCATTATTTTAAAGCAATAAATTGACATCTCTTTATGAAAATTAATTTCATCAAAGAGGGGTAATTTATTTATTATATCAAAGGCTATCTTTATCTTCACAATTGAAGCAACATTGAATGAATCCAATTACCATTTAAGGTTCACATCTAAGGATAGATTTTAGTCTTCTTTTTCATGCTCAAAGCAGGGTTTAATAATGCAAGATAAAACTTGTCTAAAATCTGCTTAATCAAAGGAAGATAAAATCTACCTAAAATACTTCAATATAAAAGGAATTAAGGCTTTACATCATGGTCATATGAGGGCCAATCACATTTTACTTTTCTTCTAAGTTTCATGAACAATCATTAGTATAGAATATGATAAAATAAACCAACACATGCCCCTTGTTAACAGTTACTTGCAAATCACTAAGGTATTCCTAGCACTCATTTAACACATCTTTACAAGATTACAAATACACATGTGCAATTCTTACATAGCGGAACCTTGGAGAAGTTTTTTTTGTTTTAAATTCTTTGCAAGAAAGGATTTTTTGATCAAAAACCTAGTGAGTGTGGTTTTGCAATTGGGCAAAATTACCACTCAACAGTATCTCTCTGAAAAAGTGATTATTCCTATATTTGAATTGGCAACAACCTCTAAAATCTACTTACCAATATTTCCCTCAAGGGCACCCTTTCTTGCATTTTCTATTTAGCATTAGTAGAGTAACATGTACACCACCTTCAACACAATTATACCATTTTCTTTAATCTTATAGTTACATGTGTTTTGAGACTCATTGGCATTATACAAACCTGAAGAGTTGTGCTTTGAAACTGGTTCTCTTGATCTAAGAGAAGAGGGTATGTACACATAGGCCTAAACATGATATAAACTATCAGGTAGATATCATAGAGAGTGACAAATATTTAGATGTTATCAAACACTTAAAACTAAATAAAAGACTTGGAAAAATGGATGCTTGAGTGCTTCAGCTACGGTTGGCCTCTTGTTTGGATCCCATGCACAAAGTGACTACAAAATTATTTGAATCTTGCTCCTTTAAATCATATTAAATATTTCCTTCAATCATATCACTTTAGTAAAAATCAAAGTTTCTTATTATTTATTTATATTACATGCATTAGTATATCAATTTTCTTGATGTTTTGACATAAGTTTATAGATTGGAGGTTGAGGCATAAGATACAAGTTGTATGCTTAGGTAAGGATCCATAGTCTTTGGATTTTCCTTTAATAGATAATAGTGCCAACCATGAGTGGTTATTCTATTAGCATGGCCTCAAATTGATATTTCCTATATTTGAATTGATATTTTTTGTCTTTGAATTAGGAATCTCTTCGACAAAGATATTATTTCATGTCTTTGAATTAGCAACAACCTTTAAATTATACTTTCCAATATTTCCCTTAGGGGCACCTTTTCCTACAATTTGCTATTTAGAATTAGTAGATAAACATGTACACCACCTTAAACACAATTATACCATTTTCTTTAATCTTATAGTTACATGTGTTTTGAGACTCATTAGTGTTATACAAACCTGAAGAGTTGCTCTTTGAAAATGGTTATCTTGATCTATGAGAATGGGGCATGTACACACAAACCTAAACATGATACCAACTATCAGGTAGATATCATAGAGAGTGACAAAAATTTAGATGTTATCGAACACTTAAAACTGAACAAAATACCTAGAAAAATGGATGCTTGAATGCTTCTATTGCGCTTCTATTGCATTTGGCCTCTTGTTTGGATCCCATGCACAAAGTGATTGAAAAATTATTTGAATCTTACTCCTTTAAATCATATTAAATTTTTCCTTTAGTCATCTCACTTTAGTAAAAATTAAAGTTGCTTATTATTTATTTATATTACATGCATTAGTATATCAATTTTCTTGATGTTTTGATATAAGTTTATAGATTGGAGGTTGAGGCATAAGATACAAGTTGTATGCTTAGGTAAGGATCCATAGTATTTGGATTTACCTTTAATAGACAATAGTGCCAACCATGAGTGGTTATTCTATTAGCATGGCCTCAAATGCCAACTAGTTTTTGGTTTATTTATAGATTCACAAAGTGAGGAAATGTTTAAAAATGTGTATCATGTTGAAATGTATGTTTTCAACCATCAAAATCACCTTCAAACATAATCAATTATAGATGAAACTTTATATTAAATTACCCTTAGGATCATTTACTTAGTTTTGTATTTTATCTTTTCTTATTTGTATTCGAGAAAATTGAAAAATCCATTCTTATTACTTTGTATTATAGATCTCTTCATTGTTGTATTTATAATTCTTTTCTTTGTATATTCTATAAAAATTATAATAACAAATCTTCTTGAATATCAAGGACTATTGTTACTTATTTTCTTTACAAAATTTACTCCTTAAATAATAGTGTTTCTTTGTAGCAATGCTTCTATATTCATGATAATGTTTCTATTATTATCACTCATCTTTAGTGCTTGTGTTGTAGTTAAATATTAGTTTGATATTGATTGCATATCCCAATTATGGTAACACTTAGGTTACTTATATTGACTTTCAAAATAGAGTAATATCATTCTCTTTCTATTGTATTTGAAAAAGTAAAATCTGCACTTCAATAAACAAAAATTATATAGGTTGTGTTCTATCCTTTTTATTAGTTAATAGAAGAAAAAAATGATATAGGATCTTTCTATTACATCATCAACTTTAGTAAAGGTGGAAAGCTTTGGGAATGAGTATTAGGTAACTAAGTTGGACATAAACTATACAAATCCAAAATTAATACTATAAGCGATACAACCTTAAACTACACATGAAAGTGATAAAACTCACACATTGATGTAACTACTGGGTGGCCATTACATTTAGTCTTAGAGCAAGTGCTTTTGTTGTCATTTAACATGTTATTTATTTGTAATTATTTCCTCCTTATGAATATGTAGTGTTTGCTAATATATCATATTGAGTCAGAGTCCAGAGAGAGTACATAAGGCTAGTACATATTCCTTCTAATTTCCATGGTTCTCAAATTGTGGTTGTACTAGGGGATGCCCCCCATAGACAAATGGTTATATATGGGCTAGTGACTATTGTTAGAAAATCCTTCAATTCATATGGTTTTATGGTCATACACAGGTGCAATGCTCAAACCAACACTGAATATGGTTGATGCTATTCTCTAGTAGAGTATATTATATTATTCTTCAAAGGGTATTATTGTATATGGTGGTTAGATTTTTTATTTATTTTTCCTTGGAGTGTACTATGTAGTAATAAGCTGCATAAGAAACTCCACTTACCTTGTGTAGGTTGTGCTTGGGCAGCAAGATTATTGTCTTTACTTTTAATAGTTGGATCATCCTCAAGACTCAGAGCACCAACTCTAGCCAATTCAATTGGATCAATATATTTTGTCCATCAAGTATCATGGATAAAGCTTGGCCAGGAGAAACCAGGTATTTCAACTATGTTATCTCCATTAATGAAGAAAACTTGTACTTTCGATCAGAAATAGTGAGGACTATTATCGTGGGGTTCATCAATTCATGTATTTTTCAAGAAATAATTTAATGGACCCTAAAAGAACTAAATGTCCTTGTCGAAAGTGCTCAAATATGGAAACTCTTGGTTTTTCGAAGGTTCGTGACCACCTAGTTTGGCATGGGATTGACAAGACATTTATCGATTTTGTTTTACACAAATAAAAACCCTCTAGTTTTGATAAATATGCATCAAACATGTGCTTTGCCACTGATGAGGATCCAGTTACCAAATATGTACAAGATGACATTATTGGAATGGTCAATTATGCATATAGATTGTTCAATGTCAATTGCTCAAAGAGTGGACTAGAACTGCAAGATAATGATGTTGAGTTCCAATCATCTTATGGAGTAGTTCCTATTGATGAATATTGTAGATTGCTCAAATATTCCAAATGACCATTATACCCAAGTTGTACAAAGTACACAAAGCTATTAGTGATTGCTAAATTGTATAATCTTAAAGTAAAACATGGTTGGTTGGATAAAAGCTTTGGTGACTTTTTGGAGTTGTTGAAAGATATACTCTCAATCGATAATACAATTTTGAAGTCCACATATGCGATGAATAAAATTATGAGACCATTGGGATTAGATTATATAATGATACATGCATGCATCAATGGTTGTATTTTATATTGGAAAGATCATGAAAAGAAGTAAGCTTGCCCAACATGTGGTGCATCTTAATAAAAATTTGACCCTCATTCACAAAAGACATGCATTAATGTTCTTGCGAAGGTGTTGAGGTATTTCCCCATTATATCGAGGTTGAATAGAATGTATAGGTAAGGTATTTTATTATATCATTAGCTTTGTTGTGTTTGTTTCTTTCAACATTGTTAGATGCGGCTGAAGTGAATTATTTTCTTCTTGTAGATCTACAAATATTGTAGAGAATATGAGATGGTATTCCCAGCATAGGATTTCAAATGACAATATGCAACATCCATTCGACTCCCTGACATGGAAATATATAGATGTTAAGTGGAAATATTTCACTAATGATCTACGTAGTGTATAAATTACAATGGCAATCGATGGGTTCAACCCTTTTATTGACTTTAATACTGCTTACAGTTGTTGGTCCCTTGAGTTGGTCACTTACAACCTTCCATAATGGATGTGGATGGAGAGGAAACATTCAATGCTCAACTTGATAATCAAGGTTATGCATAAGGGGTCAAACCCAAAATGTACTTGTAGAAAATTAGTGAATTTGTTTCGAAACCTGGCCAACCTCACATCGAAGGCAATGGCGAATTACACTATTTTTTGAAAAACAAATGGGAAAATTTGGTGAATTTGAAAAACACGGACCAGTTATGAATCGGGTGTAAAACACATATCGGCTACGAAAAGTGAGGAAAAGACGGTCTGCTTGAAAAAAAAAGGACCACGTGAAATTCATGGGTCGTGTGGAATCAAGGACTGCATTTAAATAGATGACGTGAAAATCACAGATCGTGTTGAATCACGGACCGCATTTAATCATGAACCGCATTTAATCATGGACCATGTTGAATATGGTCCCATGAACCATGTGGAAAAAATGAACCATGTGGAAAAAATGAACCACGTTTACTCACGCATGATGTTAAATCACGAACCGCATGGAAAAAATGGATGGCATGAAAATTGCAGATCGTGTTGAATCATGGACCGTGTTTAATCACGAACTACGTTTAATACGGTCCCATGGACCATGTGGAAAAATAAACTATGTTTAATCACAGACGACGTTTAGTCACAGAATGCATGGAAAACATGGTTTAGCAACGGACCGCGTCGAGAACATTTTGGGTGGAATAAAATGACGGAAGTCGGGCCGGGTGGAAAAAAATACGGAATCCAGGCCGGATGGAAAAAAGGTAGAAAAACAAACCGGGTGGAAAAAAAGTCGAAAGCCAGGCCGGGTGGAAAAATGACTGAAGTCGGACTGCATGGAAAAAAATGACTGAAGTCGGACCGGGTGGAAAAAACGACGAAAGTCGGGCCAGGTGGAATAAAATGTCGGAAGATGAACCAGGTGGAAAAAAGTAGGAACACGGGCCTTGTGGAAAAAAATGTCAGACCGTATTTTGTAATCAAATAAAGATAATGTGAAACATTGCAAACAAAATAATAAAGAAAACATGAACAGATCTTTCAAAATATAAACAAAAAAACACAAATAAGTTGGGAGCGTGAAGGACTAAGGAGCGTGGATGACCTATGAGGCTACGAGCGTGGAGGACCTGGTAGATTGTTTCAGGAAAAGGGGGAGGTGCGACCATTGATTGATCTTCTGTAAATCATTGAAAAAAGGTAAATTTGTTGTTCAAGAGCAAAACTTTGTGCTAGGGTTTCCAGATTTCCAGATTTTGGGGGGATTTTTGTTAATGTTTTATTTCCATATTTCTAGGGGATTTCATGGGATTTCTGTTAACGTTTTGTCTGCCAATGATTAATTGTGAATATTTTTTAATCGGATGTTTCTCCATAGGATGGAAGAAGCAGGGAAATCTGAGAAAGAAATGGAAGTAGGGAATTCTTCAAAAGAATTAAAAGAAGCAGGGAAGATGTGTTGCTCTATTTGCTTGGATGAATTCGAAAATGGAGCATTAGTAACAGGCATGCCTTGCCACCGAACACACATTTTCCATACTAATTGTATTTTCAAGTGGATGGATATGGGTAACCGTAGTTACCCCTTGTGTAGAGCGGTTCCAAAATATTTTCAAAATATACAAAATTAGGAAAGATATTTTCAAAATAAGCTATCAGGTTATATCTCAAATGTATTGTTCATTCACGATATGTGAAATGTTTGAGGTTAATAATAAAATTGTAATTTTATTTTGAATTGTAGAATGTCTACAGTTATTATGTATTGAAATGTTTGAGGTTAAATTATTGTTATTTTTCTTTCTAATTTTTTAATTTTTGCAATATTGCGACCCGAGGGTAAAACATGGTCCACCGTCCACCTGACAAACCAGGTGGAAAATGGACTGACTAACAGGACGGTTGTAAAATAAGGTCGGGTGACGACCCGTTGAACCAACGCATGAAACAACAACCGACTGGCAAAAATTTGAAGTCGGATAATGACCCGAGTGGAAAACATTGACGACAAATGGATCGGGTGGAAAATAGATCCGGCTTATGGACCAAGTGTATATCAACAATGGCTAACATCTAGGGTGGAAAATGAAAATCTGTTAACAGATCAGTGAAAATAAAATTCGGATTAAGTATGACTAAAAAATCACAAATTAGTACCTGATAAAAATATTTTTAGTATGCGATTCTAGTACAAAATGGACAAGAAATAGGGATTTAATCTCTAAAAAAGCAAAAAAATATAACATCATAGATTCACAATGTTTTAAGAAATAGAGTACCTGGTGCTAAAAAGATCCGGAGGTATATGCGATTGGAAAAAATATCAATAGTCAGCCCGGTTGAATAACAGTGTTCGGGTACATATCAGAGTTGGGATGTCGGTCCGGATTCAAAACTTTGTTAGGCTTGTCTATTATGTGTTTGTCTATTGTTCCAGGTGCAAATATTGCTTCCATTTCGATCCGAGCAGAGTTTTTTTCCAGATCGATAGGCTTTTTGACCCGACTAAACTTTGATGGAATTTTGTAATAGATCGAATATACTCTTCGGATCGGTTAACCGTTAAGTGAAAAATTATCACTAGTGTGTTAGTTATTTATAGTGTTATAGTTGGCAAGTTGGGTGAGATTAATTAAAAATTTTAGAAATTTAAGGTGAAAATGGTCCACAGTTTAGGTGGGAGTGTTGGCGAGTTTTAAAAAAAATGTAATACTATTATCAACTAATGGCGAACCGACACCTAAACAAAAATCCCAAAAATTTCGGGCGAAAAGACCAACATCTAGGATCCCCCAAACTCGCCAATTGGAATTTTTGAAAATGCAAATATTCGTCCTATTGGCGAATATTCATCGTTGTGCATAACCCTGTTGTTAATACCTAGTCCCAAGCAACCAGGCAATGATATTGATATTTATCTACAATTGTTGGTTGATGACTTGCATGAACTATGGACTAAAGGAGCATAAATGTATGATGTATTTTCCAATACTGCGTTTAATATGAGAGCAATAATGATGTGGGTCATCCATGAATTTCCTGCCTATGGAAACATGTTAGGATGTATGACAAAGGGAAAGATAACATGTCCAATATGCGGGGAGAACGCATGTGCAAAATATCTTAAATGCATAGAAATATCGCTTACATGGGCCGTAAGAGATTCCTTCCTCCATATCATTTGTTTCATCCTCAAAGGGCATCTTTCAATGGCAAACAAGAGATCTATAAACCACCCAAACCTTTAAATGGGATGGAAATACTAAAAATAGTATAAGGAATTCCACCAAATTGGGGAAAGAGTAACTCAAATAAAAGGAAATGCAACAAGGATGATAATGTGGTTGTTCCTGTAGCAATATGGAAGAAGAAATCTATATTCTTCAATATACCATTTTGGGAGGTACGACATGCAACTTTCTTTCTGTATCTTTTGTTATGTCTCTCAACATCAAGTAATTTTTTATTGATGTTGCTATCTATGAACAACATCTTCTAGTTTGTCAAAACTTGGATGTGATTAATGTGGAGAAAAATATATGTGAAAGCCTATTTGGAACACTGCTAGGTATCGATGAAAATTCAAAGTATGGCAAAAACTCCCATGAGGATATAAAAAATATGGGTATCATAAACACATTGTGGCTAATAATGGATGGAAATAAGACATATCTTCCACCAGCACCCTACAATTTATCGAAGGTTGAGAAAGAAAGGTTCTAACGTACATTATACAATATGAAAGTATTGGATGGATATAGTTCAAAAATTAAAAAAAATATCTCTATGAAAGAACTTAAGATCTAGGACCTGAAATCACACGATTGCCATGTTCTCATGCAATAGCCTCTTCTGGTAGTGCTACGATATTTGCTTGATAAGCCAATGTGACAAACCATTTGTCAATTGTGTATGTTCTATAGGGATATATGAGCTAAAGTGGTGGATCCCATAAAAATATAGAAATTATTGATAGAGGTCGTGGAGACATTCTGTTTTCTTGAAAAGTACTTCCTCCCTTTGTTCTTTGATATCATGGTGCACCTAATTGTTCAGTTGGTTTGGGAGGTACATCTATATGGACCTGTACAATATCGATGGATGTACCCTTTTGAAAGGTTGTATGCATTCATCAATTTTATAAACCACTATTTTTCTAATTTTTGTAGTGTCTCATCTAATAAAAATTGTTTGTTTCCTTTTTTAGAATTATGAATATTTTTAAGAAATATGTAAATAACCGAGCTAGGCTCGAAGGTTGTATTGTCAAACATTATCTTATTGGAGGATATGTTTTATTCTCTACAAACTACATGAGAGGTACAAAAGCAATTGACGATCACCTTGGTCGTAATGAGGTATAAAGTGACGAGGACGAAGAAACTATAATCAATGGGTGGCCTTTGTCCAGTGGTGGACTTTGATTTCGATGAAAATTATTACGAGCAAGCCCATCGATGCGTTCTCTTTAACATGGACAAATTTTAGCCATGGGTAGAGTAAATAGATGTTTATTTTTTGCTATTATATATGGTAAAATATTAATTAGATCCAACTAAGCTTGATAAACTTTATGTCAAATCAGGAAGCACCTAAAGAGTATCAAGGAATCCAACCCTCGTGCAGCAAGATATGAAGGGGTATTACAAACAAATCCATAATCAAACATTCATCACTTGGCTACAATATCAGGTTATTGTCTACTCTCTTGAATATGATCTTTGATATTTATACTAATTGTCATGTATTTAACATCATGTAATGTTCTACAATCATCTTTAAACTATTATTATTTGTTTCAGTTTCATGGAGATGAAATGTAACATAATGACGACTCCAACATAATAAAATGGTTGGCACATGGTCTGAGGAAAATTGTAACCAAATATTTGGGCTATTTGATCAATGGTTATAAATTTCATATCAAATACAAAGAGGACCAAAGAACAACTCAAAACAATGGTGTGCTATGTAGAGTAATCACAAAATATACAAACCTAGTGTTTCATATAGTCACATATTATGGTGTTATTAGGAAAATAATCTTGTTGGATTACTATCCATTTTGATATCCCTTGTTTAAATGTGACTGGGTGAATGTTCTTGATACGAGGAATGGATGTAGAAAGGATAAAATGAGCTTCAAACTCATCAACATGAATAGATTACTTGGTCGAGATAGACTAAAAGATGATCCATTTATCCTAGCATCGTAAGCCAGACAAGTCTTTTATGTAAATAATCCACTTGATACCAAATGGTATGTGGTCCTCACATCGTCTCCAACAGGGATCAAATATATTGAAGCATACAAGGTAAAATATGATAGTGTCTATAGAGCAAAAGATTTTTTTAGACCTAAAACTGCATAAGATGAAAATACAAACGGCAACAACATTCAATATGTCTATGAATAATATGAGGGTACATGGTTGGAACCCTAGTTACTGTACTTCAAAAGTAATTATAATTAATAGGAATAATTAATGAGTGTTGTTAGATATTTTTGTTCTATTTTTATAAAATGCTAGTAGATAATTAATGGGAAGCCAAGCTAGGAGTGAGGCAAGTAGGTGTCTTGAGCATGAGTTTGGCCAATCAGATACAAGAAGGTAATTTGGTAAAAAAAAAAAAAGAATACAAGTGCTGCTAGAGCAAATGATAAATAGTCTAATCATGCATGCATGTTGTAAAGTGTTGAAATGAAGGTTTATTATGATGAGTGAGTGTTAGTTATTGTAATGTGTTGAAATGAAGGTTTATTGTGATGAGTGAGTGTTTCATGTTTGACTCTTAGTCCTACTCCTTAGCAATAGTTTTTTATTTGCATAGATGGATATTTAAGTATCTAAAGGAAGTCTCAAGATACCCTCTTACCTTATATCTAATGATTGGGGTGGGTAGGGATTTTTACACATCTGCCCGTTATATGGAGGGCTTAGGTTATCCATTCACCTATATCTATAAATAAGAATTGCACTTAAAATAAGAGTTTTCCATTTACATATATAATCATAACTAATTTTGCACTTGAAATAAGATTTTTTTACTCATTTAGCATTCTCAAAATCATGTTTTCTATTTCTCCACTAGGCATAAACACATTCTTCTTTATATCCTCAATATCTACTATTGGATTTCATCTGTTGATACTTTACCTTGAGGGGATCCCCCTCATTTGGTTATTTGTATTTGTACTTGATTTACAAAATTAGGGATTTTCTTGCAATTTTATTTGATCATTGATCACAAGGTCATTCATAAGTGGAGGAGTTTTTTGTTAAGAGATTGGAAGGTTCATTTTTTTTAACACTCTTGATAATACCTTCATGTGCATATAACATATTTAGAGAAAAAAATAACTCGTCTCTTGGTTTTCCATTAGCGGAATGGTATACAAAGAAGTCAAGCTCCATGCAGTCAAAGATTCTAAGTCTGATTATTCAAATGAAGAAAATGAGGTTGGCAAGCAAGTTTATGAAGTATGGAAAGGCTGCAATGTAAGTTTTATTTTTATGAAACTTCTTTCATTGCTATATCTTTATATATTTTTGCAAGGATATAGCAGATATTTATCTTTTGTGTGTATGGTTGGTTTTTGTCAGGTTTTTCTATTAGGTGGAAGGTTGATATTAGCATGCAATAGCCTGATGAGATTTATTTCAGTATTGTTTAGGATCATCATCCTAGTTGTAGTATTTTGTGCTTTACCAGGGAGAAGCTTTATGGAAATAATTCCACATGGGTTTGCAATTATGGTTATCAGGGTTGGTTTCACAACATATGTGAGTATGAACCCTTTCTACCTATTATTTTTTATGGTTGGCCATTTATTCCATATAATATATTCTGTATTATTTTTATGAACACTCCTTTTTGGCCTTACCTGTTATGGTCTATTGTTGCTTTATGTTCCACTTTTAATTTAAATTTTATCAAGAATCATAGTAGCTAGAGTCCTAGTTTGCATGTCCAATTCACCTCAATTGGACTGAAATAGGTGTCCACACAAATGTACAGATCACTAACTGCATGTAAGTTAGATTAAATGAGGTGTCAATACCTAGTTCAGCAATAGTTTGCAACCCTTCGAATTCATTTTTGTAAATCTATTCATACCTCACCAGTGAAGAGTGTACATGATCAGTTTTAGCAGCCATCTTCCCTTATTTTCTCCTCAAAACTTTATCTAATTTTTAATTTATAACTTTACACAAAAAAATGTGCTTTTTAGTTGTTAAAGTAGCAGTTTTACTCCAATATATGCAAGTGTTTTCTATAAAAATCCTTTATTTCTACATTCAAATCCACAAGTCACTATGTGTAGAAAGACTTCTTCTCTATGCTTCAAAACTAAACTGTGCACAAAGCATAAAAACATACACCCATAGAATAATAGAGCTTGTTGGAACTAACATTCTAATTTTTTTTTGTATAGAAAAATCCTATTTAAGCAACACCCACATTTAATTTCTCTCAATAATCAATCCAAAGCAAATCAAAAGATTGAGTTGATCCAAATTCAACAAAAGAGTAGTGGAGTCAATCCAGTTTTGCTTCTTGTGAAGTATTATGGAAGGTATCAAGGGAAGAAATTTTTTATTGTAGTGGATGAGAGTGAGCAGAGTATGTATGTATTGCAATGGACTATGGAAAATATGAAGCCCACTACTAGTTATACACTTGTTATTTGCCACATCAAGTAAAATTCTGTTGCAGGTCTAGGTATGTGAAACAAACACCAACAACTTCTGGAATAGAAGTGTGTAATACTGAACATGTTAGAACTAAAAATTTTGATGATGGAGGATGATTAAAATATAATTTTTTAAATTTTCATGATGTTTGAAATTACATAAATTGATTTATTCAGTATATGGACTATGAAAATATGAGGTCTTTGACTATTGTTGTTCCTACAGTCTTTATGCTTCTTTTTTTAGTTTTTCGGATTGAATTTTAATGGCTTGGTTTATGGGTACAAAATTATTTATATATATGTGTATGTGTTCTTGTTTTATTTTATTTTTAATTTTTTTAGTTGAATCCAATGGTTTTGGTTGCGAGTTTTTTTTTTTGGTTTTGGAAAATAGATATGGTTTTTGACTATGGGTGTACATGTTTCATTTCTTTTGTTTTTTGAATCTAAGCTATTTTGATTGTGGGTGTGGATGTGCTTTTCCTCCTTCTGTTTAATGTATTCAAATGGTTTTAGTTGTGGGTGTAAATGCTTAGTTTTATTTGTTTCTTTATTGATTGAATGGATTTGATTTGATTTAAGGGATATGTTTTTATTCCCTCCTTTTTATTGGATACAAGTGGTTTAAGTTCTAGGTCTAAAAAATTTTGCTTGCTCCATTGAATTTAAATGGATTTTGATTATGGGTGCAAGATTTTATTTTTAATTTTAATATTCTCTTCAACATCAAAAATGGGCACTATGTTGGTTTGGATTTAGGTTCTCATCTTGGGCAGTGACCATGACAATTAATATTATTTTGGAATGGAGTTCAACAGGTATAACTTTAGACTTGGAAGGTATGGTTATGTTGTCAGCTGTTATCTCACCTTCCAAAGTAATGTTTTCATCTTTGAGTCCCTTGGCTTGTCTTTTGTTCATAGAATATTGCATGTTCTATTTGCAGGGACTTTTTGGTTGTATTCTTTCACATGCATTTTTACTCTGCTCATTGTGGCACTATGTGTACCTAAAACCAAGGGGTGAACTTTAGAAGAAATTGAGGCATCATTCCAATGAATTTAAGCAGGTGCCTTGAATTTTATTGGTAGCAAGGTTCACTAGTAGAATAAAAAGAATCAATGTTGTAAATGTGGTATAGATTTAAATACATGAAATAGCAACACCTTCCATAACATAAGAGGTTATTTATTTCACACCATATCTTACATGTGCCAAGGAACAACTGTCTCGAAGAGAATAAATATTGCATCAATTCTTCTCTCTTTCCAACATGGAGCTTTGTCATAGAAGTCCTAAGCTAGGATTTTATGTAAAATAAAATTAGGAGGAACACTCTTGTAGGGACTCTAGGGAGAGTATATAATGTTTTCCACATATTACATAACTATATCCCTGGACTCTCTAATTTAGGATTCATATTTTATTGTTAAAGATGTAAAATAAATAAAATGTAACATTAAACTATCCAAATTTGAGGTATTTGCCACTAGTTACCTGATTATGAGATGCTAGTGACATGTGAAGATGCTATTAACCATTGGGTTGATGTTTTGGGATGCATTATAAGATGCGCACACTAATTTGAAGTGTATAAAGTGGTGGAGATTAATTGAAAATAGATCAGATGAAGTCTCCTCGATTTTGTAAATTGTAAGGATATAGTAGACTTTAAAAATTGTAGCCAAGGGAACACAAAAGGATATTATCTATGTCTCACACAAATAAAATAACCAGATTAAAGAAAATTCAATTTTTATAAATGCATTTGAAATGATCAACATGCAGCATCATGACATCTCTCTCTACCCTATTTTTTTTTCATTCCATAGGCATTGATCTTGAAAAAATAAAATGAGAGCATAAATCCACTATTCTGATAGGTTTTGTTGGTAAATACCTAAAAACTTTGTTGTTTACTTCCCATAGTCAGTGAGTTTGTTTATCTTTAGATATTCCACAAAAATCTTTGAGAAGTTGTACAAATGAACTTTAGCCAAATATTTATTTTGGGTGAGTTGAATGTCTTGTAATGGCTAGTATTTATTCAAAATTAATAGTTGCATGTTTTAAATATTTCAAAAAAATAAAGAAAGAAAAAGAACAATCAGCAAAAATGACATCACTTTCAAAGGAAATAATTTAATGTAGGCATGATAACTAAGTAAGCAATTTCCCCCCTTCCAGCTTGAATAACATAAAAAATGGGCACTATGCTGGTTTGGATTGAGTGCTATGTTGTTTTAGCTAAGGCATCCTTTATATATTTTTTAGGTGAGACCGTAAGAGGGTGATTATAAAACGCCCTCTTAGCCCTAATACAATGGTTATAAAATACCCTCTTAGCCCTAAGATGATGATTTTAAACCACCCTCTTAGCCCTAAGATGACGATTTTAAACTACCCTCTTAGGTGATTTTAAATTGTCATCTTAGGATGACCTAGGAGGGCGGTTTAAAACCATTATCTTAGGGCTAAGATGGTAGTTTAAAACCACTATCTTAAGGCTAATAAGGTGGTTTAAAACCGTTATCTTAGGGCTAAGAGGGTGGTTTATAACCATCCTCTTAAGGTCTAATAGGGTGGTTTATAACCATCCTCTTAGGGTCTAATAGGGCGGTTATAAACTGCCTTCTTAGGCCTAAGAGGTCTTAACCCTAAGAGGGCATTTTTTAAACATCCTCTTAGCCTAAGAGGGCAGTTTCTAACCACCCTTGTAGCCCTAAGAGGGTAGTTTTAAACCACCCTCTTAGACCCTAAGAGGGTAGATTTTTGAGGTGGCTTTTAGTTGTCGTCGTATAATGCAAACTTTTTTATGATGCCCTCATAAATGGTGGTTAAATAACTACCCTTAAAGACCTTTAAGGGTGGTTAAAAACCATCGTTAAAGCCCTTTTTGGGTGTAATGTGGGGTTGGGTGGAAGTGGAGGCAGGTGGATGGTAAAATGGAGGTGATAGTGGAGGCTGGGGACTGTACAAAGTTGTAAGGGTAATGTAGTGAGTCGTATGTGATGGAATGGGGGGTAAATATGAATTGGACAGTGTGGGATGGGTAGATGTATGGGTAATTAGTGGCAGAAAAAATGGGTCAATGAGTGATTATGTTGGTCAAGGGGCTAGTTCGAGCAAGGCCGAGGTAAGATATAGGTGTGTGGAAGGTAGGGGAGGATCATATGGATTGAAGATCAAGTTATAATACTTGAAAGGTTCCTTGTCAGTGGGGATGCAATGTATGCGACCCTCATAAACATATTTGAGACAATGATGTAATGTTGAGGGAATGCATCACATATCCTAAATCCATAGTCTTCTAAGAAATACATTGGATTGTATTTCTTCTTCAAGGACGTGACACAAAGTAATGGTCTTCCCCCTACTTGAATAGGTAGAACGATCGTCCCAAGTGTTGAGCACAATGTATTATTGAATACCTTGTAGAGTGAAGGTGGATGAGGCTATGTGTGAAGGTGGTAGGTGGAGGTGTTGGAGTACCACGGATGTGATGATGTTGATCGAGGAGCTAGTATTAACCAAAACTTGTTTGAAGGGCTTGCGGTCTATATGATCTACAATATACAGTGGAGGATTTGGTGCTTCTATTGGTAAATTTTTAATCTCATAATCATAGAAGGTAATTGTAGGCTCCATGCAATTTCTAATGCTACTCATAATGTTTGCAAAGGTATTTGGATATTTAGTGTTAAGGTCAATGGATTTTAAAATTTCCTTAAATACCTCACGATGTGGGGGTGATTGTTAAATGAGCTCATAAATTGAGAGTTTGGTCGATACAATCCTAAGGCTCTATGTGAGGTGGTTTGTCAAGGATATGATTGGTTGTGAAGGGTAGGGTATGGCCTACACCGATGGAGGTGGTAGAGTAGAGGATGATGGCATGTTGGAGGAATTACTTGATTGGATATGTCGACTAAGATAGCATTGATTTTAAGTAATGACATGGATCATCCCTACAAAGTTGTGATGCTACGAGATGATGTTGAGGTAGTTGACTTAGTTGAGGGGGGTGCTGGTGGTTGGTGGTGCATGAATTTATCTGTTTAGGCCATGTTGTGGCAAGGAATCCTAATAAATTTTGAGGTTTTGATTGGGTGGTGCAAGCGTATTATCTACGGTAATGACTCTCTTCTCGATAAGGTCTTGGACCATATGTTTAAATGTTATGCAATCATTGATGTCATGACTCTTTTGCCTATGGTAAACACAATAGTGATACTCTTTGTACAATCTAGTTTTAGGCTTATTGGGATCTTCTAGTCTTACTTCTAGCAATGATATTACCTATGCTTCATAAATACATTGAAATATGATCGAGTAGGGCTCAGGAAGTGGGACGAAATCATGTGATGGCCTAGCAGGATGTCTAGGATAGTTGTTTGGTTGTGGAGGGTTTTGTAGTTGGGTGGGAGGCAGTGTGGTGTGGTATATTGGTTGCTATGGTGGATGTTAAATTTGCTACAGTTTTAATTACTATGGGTGATGAGTTTGTTGATTAGGCACGCTTGGATTACTCAATACTGCAAGGAAAATCCTTGTAACTATGCAAATATTAATTAAATTGAATGATCAAATATGAAATAGAGAGCAAATAATTGGATCTAGACACTTAGATATGGAAAAGTCTCATAACCACTTGGAGAGGGTGAAGTCTCTTGTGATATACGCAATAAGAATTAATTATTTTTCGAGGATGATAAATTGGATAAACTTTTCTACCTATGTATAGATGAAAGAATTAATGAATGGACATGACCAATCAATGAACCAACGTCTACTTTGGGGTTGTTACATGGCTCCCCTCCTCAAAAATATTTTTACTCAAAGTTGGAATGGACTGGAGAATACTCTCAAGCTCCCATGTAGCATCTTCTTCTGGAAGGCCCTACCACTTAATTAGGAACTCTTGAATTTGGCATGAGCGAAGATGTCATACTCTAGTTCATAGTATAGCTTCTAGTTGGAGAGTTATACAACCTTCTTCATCAAGTAGTGGAAGCTCTGTCTAGGATTGCACCTTTTGACCAATAACTTGTTTGAGGCATGATACATGGAAAACTAGATGGATGTGAGATGAAGGAGGAAGCTCCAATTGATATGCTACTTCACCAATGCAACAAACCACTTTGTAGGGTCCATAAAATTAAGGTGCCAATTTTTTATTAGACTTGATATTCAAGGATAATTGTGTTACACACCAAAAGTAATATAGTTGTTGGCTATATTATAAGATATTACATTTGATTATTATTTATATAGTATCCAAGATTTTGTTTTAGAATTATCTATCATCTATTTTTCATTTCATCATCTGCAATTTCGCATAACTTGTGCCCTTTGGTGGCGGGGATCTGCCCTCCTAAAGTGGCCATTGATCATTATCCTCATATTTGCATTTATCCTTATTCGTTCGATTGTATATCTGTGTTATTTCATTCTAGAATTATATATATATATATATTCTCTGTGTAAACTAGTGTATCTGGGCGAGCAGGAATCAAGGGTAGCAATACCTTTACAAGTGGTATTAAAGCATGGTTCTAGAATTACGTGGAATTCTTTGGTAGACTTGGTGAAAATATCATCATAGTTCCTTAATATCGCGTAGCAGTAGTGAACATTAAAATTATAGTCTAGCGACACTGAATAGAATCAGGGCGAAGTGGACATGGTGGCGATTTTACGTTGTTAAAACACTGCAATTCTAGGCGCAGCTCCCGGCGGTTCGATTCAATCAAAACAAGAGAGAATTTCCATACTATTTCAATCGATTTTCGAGAACGGTTGATAATACAAGGTAGGTTGGATCTGAACATAAAATTTCAAAGTGTATAGTTTAAACGCCTCGTCATATTGTTCCTTCATGCAAGAATACGTCAAGAGCGGCAAGCATTCTCAGTTAAGCTTGGTCAAAAGGCGAGCATAAACGTACGGGTATGTACAAAATCTTTATAAATATTTAATGCATAACCTTTACTACTTCCAATAATTCTTTATAAAATTTCAGTCCAAATTAACCTTTACTGCTTCCAATAAATAGTCATAAACATCATTTAAACAATACTCCACCCCATTTTCGTTCGCCATATACCATCACATAAACACTTGTTGCATCCAAGCTTCTACCACGATTCAGATTGAGTTTTTCCCTATGTAATTTGCCTCGACGCCCAAATTCTAAAATATCGTCCCTTATACCACTACGGAATAAGCATCAATCGAATCGATACACCTGATTTGTCTCTTTCTTCGCACTCCGCCTGCAAGAATCACTCGACCTTTCACATTATATGATTTTTATTTCATGCAAACCAAAACACTTATCCCACATCGTTTATGTGGTATCCTTCAAGGGATTGAAATACGTCTTACTGTCAATAGCGGTTGTGTCTTCGATCACACGTATCCATCGAGACTCGCGTTCGTGCATAGAATCTCTTCCACAATCATGTTCTCCTTCATTATGTATCTGAGTCATGTCATTGGTGTTGTGTATCGGTTGTGATTGTGGCATGTTCCTATCGAATAGGTTCACTATGACGTGTTCTTGGTCCCACGCCTCCTTGTCGTCCTAAGCCGTGTCTTGTAGAATCAGTTGGGTTGTCCTATAGAATTGGTCGAGGTCATCTTGTCCTGTGTGTGGTCCAGTACGAGTGGTGTCGGGTACTGTCAACAACATCACAGGGTGTTCAAATATTGTCATCCATTCGAGTCAAGATTTTCCTTTTTGAGTAACCAGCATCGCGTTTCGAGTCGTGTGTAAGATAGTATTGGTTAGCGGTCATATTAGTGTCAAAGGTGGTCAACCTGGTGGTTAGTGGTTAAAAACTATCGTATCAAGGCGATTTTACATTGTTTGAAACGCTATAATTCTAAGCGCAAAGGTAACAACTGAGGCTTATCAATGGTTTGTATGGCTCCGAGCAAGGTAACAACATCTACTGGGATGATTTCACCAAATATTTTCTTAAGAGATTTGACGAAGGATCCACATATTCTTACATGGTGTGGTTGTTATCACTTAAGAAAACAGGATCAATAAGGGATTATATATCAAAATTCACTAGCCTGCTTTCCTATGCAAAAAAATTGGAAACCGAGGTAGTGATAGTTGCTTTTAGAAATGGGTTGAAAGAGAATATTAAAATCGAAGTGGATCTACAAGATCCATCCAAGATAGATGATTGTATAAGGATTGCCAAGTTGGCAGAAAATAAGGTGCAAATGGGAACATCCACACAACGTGATTCATATGGTCAATATCGCAACAACTCTTTTCGCAGAAAAAATCAACCATCAAAATATTTCTCCTATAAATGTCACAATCATCATCCAAAATATCAGGCATATGTACCACGACAAAATTTTCAAATTGCATACACTGACAAGGAAATGAAGAAATAGAGGAGAATAGCTTTCTTGATGATCCCATAGACGAAGATCAAATTGAATACGAGGAGGTTGTAGCTAAGGAAGATACTATCGTAATTTCAGTACATGCTCTTATGGGGTTATCAGCTCACCACACAATCAAAGTGCCAAGATTCATTCAACAAAGGAAGGTAACTGTATTAATTGATTCAGGTAGTACTCACAACTTTATTGACACAAGGTTGGCCAAGGCATTAAACTTGCACATCCACTCCTCCAATCAAGATAAATTTCAAGTTAGAATTGCAAGTGGGAGTAGTGCTCAATTTATAGGTAAAACATCTTCAATTTCATTACAAATGGGAAGTTATACTTGGTAGGGTCCTATTTTTGTTATGAATTTAGGGTATTCAAAAGTTATCTTGGGAGTCGCATGGCTAGAACAAATGGAAACAACAATCGGTTTTAATTACAAGCAACACTTTGTTGAATGGAAAGAAAATGAGAAGACCATTTGCCTCCAAGGAATTCCAACACCTCCATCAAAGATAGTAAGTTCGCATAACATGAAAAAAATATTAAGAAAAGGTAGTTATGGATTCATCACTCAAATTAATTGTATGGAAATGCAAGCACAAGATACACCAGAAATCCAATCAGAGGATCTACAAAACATTGTGGCCAACTATGATGAGGTCTTCCAAGAACCAAAGGGACTACCTCCCAAAATATCCCATGACCATGTCATACACCTTGTTCCAAGTAGTCTTCCTCCTAATGGTTGTCCTTATCGATATCCCCAACCTCAAAAAATAGAAATTGAGAAAATTATCCAAGAACTATTAGAACATGGAGTCATCCATCACAGTACTAGCCCCTACTCTTCACTAGTAGTCTTGGCCCGTCATAAAGATAATTCTTGTCGTATGTGTTTGGATTTTCGTCCTCTTAACAAAATCACCATCAAAGATAAATTCCCTATACCGGTCATTGATGATCTATTAGATGAACTACATGGTGCAAATTTTTTTACCAAATTAGACTTACGTTTAGGGTTTCACCAAATCAGACTTAGGGAGGAGGATATTCCCAAAACATCTTTTTGCACTCATGAAGGTCATTATGAATTCTTTTTCATGCCCTTTGGTCTCACTAATGCCCCATATACATTCCAAAGCCTCATGCACCATGTGTTTTGTCCATTCCTCCACAAATTTGTACTAGTCTTCTTCGATGACATACTCATATATAGTAAATCTTTGAAGGATCATTTGATGCATGTGGGTAGGGTTCTTCATATACTACACAAGGAAAATTTATTTTTCAAATGCTCTAAATGCTCTTTTGGTGTTCAAGAAGTTGAATACCTGGGTCATATAGTATCTCAGGAAGGTGTTAAAGTGGATTACAATAAGATTAAGGCAATTCGGGATTGGCCTTTACCTAAAACCATCAAGAAACTTCATGGTTTTTGGGTCTCACTGGCTACTATCGCAAATTTGTGCGTAACTATGGTAAAATTGCAACTCATCTCACAGCTCTAAAAAAAAATGATGCTTTCCATTGGTCGGAAGCAACCACTCAAGACTTCAAGGCTCTCAAATAATTAATGTATACTACTCTAGTTTTGGCAACTCCAGATTTTCACAAACCATTCGTTATCAAATGTGATGCTTCAGGAACATGTATTGGGACAGTATTAATGCAGGAAGGTCATCCCTTGGCATTCGAAAGTAAACAACTTTTGGGAAATAATTTGGGAAGATCTACATATGAAAAAGAAATGTTGGCTATTATACATGCAATGGAGAAATGGAGACACTTCTTAATCAGTAGCCATTTCATTATAAAAACATATCATAGTAGTCTCAAGCATTTTCTAGAACATAGGTTTTCTTATCCAGAAGAAAACAAGTGGTTGAATAAATTGTTGGGATATGATTTTGTTATTGAGTACAAGAAAGGGAAAGAAAGCATAGCAGTATATGCATTATCTAGAAAATATGAAGATGAAGTGGTCATCAATGCTATTTCAGGTCCTTGTTCTCAATGGGTGTCTCAGTTACAGGAAGAATGGTTGTCCAATAGTGAAACTGCTCAAATAATTCAAGAGTTGTCATTGGGTTCATCCAAGCACCCTCTTTTCTCCTATGAAGACAAGATATTAAGAAAGAAGAATCGCATTTACATTCCACACAATTCGACAATCAAATCAAGAATTCTAGATGAGTCACATGCTTCTCCATCAGCAGGACATTCAGGTTTTTTTGAAAACTTATGTGGGTTAAACAATATTTTTGTTGGAAAGGATTAAAATCAGAGGCCAAACAATGGGTAGTTGAATGTGAAGTATGTCAACACAATAAGGGTGAAACAATCAAATCACCAGGGTTGCTTCAACCATTACCCATTCTAGATCGTTAGTGGGAACACATTTCCATGGATTTTATTGAAGGTCTTCCTAAGTCAGAAGGTAAAACAATAATTTTTGTGGTAGTTGATCACCTCTCCAAATATGCTCACTTTCAAGCTCTACAACATCCATTTTCAGCAAGCAAAGTGGCTAAGGTATTTATGGACTCAATTTCTAAATTGAATGGAATGCCCAAAAATATTGTAAGTGATCGAGATCCCATATTTACTAGCAACTTTTATAGAGAATTATTTTGACTTAATGGTACCAAATTAAATATGTCATCTACATACCATCCACAAACATATGGCCAAACAAAGGTAGTTAACAAATGTTTGGGTACCTACCTAAGATGTTTTGTTCAGGATAAACAATATCAATGGAGTCGGTGGCTATCATTGGTGGAGAGGTGGTACAAAACTTCTTACCATTACTCCATCAAGATGTCTCCTTTTGAAGCATTATATGGAACTAGGCCACCAACAGTAGCAGATAATGTACAAAGATCCTCCAAAGTGGCCCAAGTAGATGATTGGCTTCAACAAAGATAGTCAATGCTCACCATTCTCAAAGACAATTTGGTCCATGCACATAATCGTATGAAGCAGTAACAAGACACACATCGTTAAGAAAGAGCATTCAATATTGGTGATATGGTGTTCATGTGTTTACAACCCTACAAACAATTGTCATTGAAGATCAAGTCTAGTCAGAAGTTGGCTCCTTGATTTTATGGTCCTTACAAAATTGTGTGTCGCATTGGAGAAGTGGCATATCAACTAGAGTTGCCTCCCTCATCACGTATACATCCAGTATTTCATGTTTCTTGTCTCAATAAGGTGATTGGCTAGAAAGTGCAATCTCAGTCAGAATTACCAATACTCGATGAAGAAGGGCATATATATCTCCAATCAAAAGCAATTGTACAAAGTAGAACACGCACACTGAGATATTGTCACATCCAAGAATTTCTCATCAAAAGACAGGACCTACCGGAAGAAAATGCTACATGGGAACCTGAAAGTATTTTCCAAACATTTCTAGCTTTGAGAAAAAAGCTTTCCGAGGAGGGGAGTCATGTTACATACCAAAAGTAATATAGTCGTCGACTATATTATGAAATATTACATTTGATTATTATTTATATAGTATCCAAGGTTTTGTTTTATAATTATCTATCATCTATTTTTCATTTTGTCATATGCGGTTTCACATAACTTGTGCCCTTTTGTGGCGGGGATCTACCCTCCTAAAGTGGCCATTGATCATTATCCTCATATTTACATTTATCCTTACTCGTTCGATTGTATATCTATGTTATTTCATTCTGGAATTCTGGCTTCAACAAAGATAGTCAATGCTCACCATTCTCAAAGACAATTTGGTCCATGCACAGAATCGTATGAAGCAGTAACAAGACACACATCATTAAGAAAGAGCATTCAATATTGGTGATATGGTGTTCATGCATTTACAACCCTACAAACAATTGTCATTGAATATCAAGTCTAGTCAGAAGTTGGCTCCTTGATTTTATGGTCCTTACAAAATTGTGTGTCGCATTGGAGAAGTAGCATATCAACTAGAGTTGCCTCCCTCATCACGTATACATCCAGTATTTCATGTTTCTTGTCTCAATAAGGTGATTGGCTAGAAAGTGCAATCTCAGTCAGAATTACCAATACTCGATGAAGAAGGGCATATATATCTCCAATCAAAAGCAATTGTACAAAGTAGAACACGCACACTGAGATATTGTCACATCCAAGAATTTCTCATCAAAAGATAGGACCTACCGGAAGAAAATGCTACATGGGAACCTGAAAGTATTTTCCAGACATTTCTAGCTTTGAGAAAAAAGCTTTCCGAGGAGGGGAGTCATGTTACACACCAAAAGTAATATAGTTGTCGACTATATTATGAGATATTACATTTGATTATTATTTATATAGTATCCAAGGTTTTGTTTTATAATTATCTATCATCTATTTTTCATTTTGTCATATGCGGTTTCACATAACTTGTGCCCTTTTGTGGCGGGGATCTACCCTCCTAAAGTGGCCATTGATCATTATCCTCATATTTACATTTATCCTTACTCGTTCTATTGTATATCTATGTTATTTCATTCTGGAATTCTGGCTTCAACAAAGATAGTCAATGCTCACCATTCTCAAAGACAATTTGGTCCATGCACAGAATCGTATGAAGCAGTAACAAGACACACATTGTTAAGAAAGAGCATTCAATATTTGGTGATATGGTGTTCATGCGTTTACAACCCTACAAACAATTGTCATTGAAGATCAAGTCTAGTCAAAAGTTGGCTCCTTGATTTTATGGTCCTTACAAAATTGTGTGTCGCATTGGAGAAGTAGCATATCAACTAGAGTTGCCTCCCTCATCACGTATACATCCAATATTTCATGTTTCTTGTCTCAATAAGGTGATTGGCTAGAAAGTGCAATCTCAGTCAGAATTACCAATACTCGATGAAGAAGGGCATATATATCTCCAATCAAAAGCAATTGTACAAAGTAGAACATGCACACTGAGATATTGTCACATCCAAGAATTTCTCATAAAAAGACAGGACCTACCGGAAGAAAATGCTACATGGGAACCTGAAAGTATTTTCCAGACATTTCTAGCTTTGAGAAAAAAGCTTTTCGAGGAGGGGAGTCATGTTACACACCAAAAGTAATATAGTTGTCGACTATATTATGAGATATTACATTTGATTATTATTTATATAGTATCCAAGGTTTTGTTTTATAATTATCTATCATCTATTTTTCATTTTGTCATATGCGGTTTCACATAACTTGTGCCCTTTTGTGGCGGGGATCTACCCTCCTAAAGTGGCCATTGATCATTATCCTCATATTTACATTTATCCTTACTCGTTCGATTGTATATCTATGTTATTTCATTTTGGAATTATATATATATATATATATATATATAATGTGTAAACTGGTGTATCTGGGCGAGCAGGAATCAAGGGTAGCAATACCTTTGCAAATTGTTTATAAGGTTGTAAGCACAAAAAGACCATATCTCTAACTTTGAATTGTCATTCTAAACAATGTAGATCGTGTTGTTGCTTCATAAAATTGTGTGCTTGGGTTAAATTATCCTTAAGAAGCTTAAGCATCATCTGGCATTGTTGTAGCAAATCATCTACCTAGGCTACCTTGGAAGTGCCTAGAACATAGTCTATGATTATTGATGGTTTTTGACCATACAAGGCTTCAAATGGTGACATCTTAAGGGAAACATTGTAAGAAGTATTATACCACCATTCGGCTAAGGAAAGCCATTGAATCCAGTGATGTTGCTTGTATTGAGTAAATCAATGAAGGTAAGTACCTAAACATTTGTTGATGATCTTGATTTGATTGTTCAATTGGGGATCATATGCAGAAGACATATTCAACTTGGTACCACTAAGGTAAAATAGTTCCTTCCAAAATTTGCTAGTAAATATAGGATTGCAATCACTCACAATGGTTTTGGGTATACCATGTAGTTTGAAAATGGAATCCAAAAATACCTTAGCCACCTTACTTGTTGAATATGGATGATGTAAGGCACAAAAATTAACATATTCGAAAAGGTGATCTACTATAACCAAAATTATTATTTTACCTTTGGATTTGGGTAGACCCTCAATGAAGTCCATGGAAATGTGCTCCCACTGGTGATTAGGGATAGGTAAGGGTTGTAATAATCTAGGAGATTTAACTAGTTTCTCTTTGTTACGTTGACATAATTCACACTCAGCCACAAATATTTTGACATATGATTTTAAACCTTTCTAGGAAAATTGCTTCACCCGTTTGTATGTTTTCAAGAATCTTGAATGCCTATACGAGGAGCTACATGCAATTCTTGGAGAATCATAAATTTAATAGATGAGTGAGGAAGGTAAATGCGATCTTTTTTGTGAAGCACTCCATCTAATATGAGAAATAAGAATGTAGGGGTGAACCCTTTTCTATATCTTGAATGATTTATCTCTAAATTAGCCAACCATTCTTTTTTAAGTTGGGAACTGTAGGTAAAAATGACTACACCAAGGGGAGAGAGAAGATTTATTCTCTAAATTTACTAATTATGGAGAATAGTCGTGATCTCATGATCGGTCTTGTTTTCGTGAACCGAAAGCCAGGATGAAGCCAAGAGCGGAGAATAGTCGTGATCTCACGACCGGTCTTGTTTTGGTGGATTGAAATCCAAGAAGAGGCTAAGAGCAAAGAATAGTTGTGATCTCGCGACCAATCTTATTTTCACAGACCAAAAGCTAGGATGAATTCAAGAGTGGAGACCAGTCGTGATCTCACGACTAGTCTTGTTTTCGCAAATCGAAAGCCAAGAACAGGATAAGAGTGGAGAATAGTTGTGATCTCGCAACCAATCTTATTTTTGTATATCGAAAGCCAAGAAGAGGCTAAGAGTAGAGAATAGTTGTGATCTCATGATTGGTCTTATTTTTGCGGATCAAAATCCAAGATGTTAAAAGTGTATAATATTCGTGATCTCATGACCGGTCTTGTTTTCGTGAACCAAAAGGTAAGAAGAGGCTAAGAGCGAAGAGTAGTCGTGATCTCATGACCGGTCTTGTTTTCATCAACTGAAATCTAGGATGAAGTTAAGAGCGGAGAATAGTTGTGATATCGTTATCGGTCTTGTTTTCACAGACTAAAATCCAAGAGGTTAAGAGCAAATAATAGTCATGATCTCGTAATCAATCTTGTTTTCATGGACAAAAAGGTAGGATGAAGCTAGGAGCGGATAATGGTCACGATCTCATGATAGGTCTTGTTTTTGTGGATCAAAATCCAAGGAATGAAGTGGAAGACAGTTGAGCCACGACGTCTCCAAGAAGATTGATATGGAGGTGCGGTAACATAAATATCTCAACCGTTTGTTGTTGAAGACCCCACTACTCCATTCCTCTCTAATTGCCAACTTACCAGAATGAGCCAAGTGGCATATTGTTGTAACAAGTTTTAGTTTTTATGTTATTAGAATATGTATATATAGAATGAGCGACTCTAAAGGTCGACTCTTGGACGTTTACAAGGCTATGTATACAAATTCTTGAAAGCAATAATATACTCTTCATTTTGGCTTCTGGCTCACTGGTGTTTTTTCATGTATGTATGAATGTTCAAATTCTATATAAATTGTGTTGAATGTTAATCGCTCTAATTCTATTTCTATATTTCTGCATTACAAGTTCTATAGATTTTGAATTTGATAATTCTAGTTGATTAATGGTTGTTTTAAGTTTGCACCAGAGAATTAGTTGTTATTTAAGGGTTTTAAGAATGCTTATCTGCAAAAACTACGTATTTTCTTACTATTGTCTAAATTGTACCCTTTGATGTTTCTAGCAGTAGTTATATTTACCTTTCTTTATGCACTTTGCTCTATTCCCTTTTCCTATAACAAAGCAAGGAACCAACCTTCTCTAGATATTGAACTCATTCAATGTTGGCAAAGTCTTGGGTGCAAATGTAACCAAAGGCAGATTTTGCACCAATAATTTTTGGTATTCCTGGTGGGACACAATCCCACTATCTATATAGACCAAATTTTCAGTGTGTATCTTTATTCTGTGCATTTTTTATAAATCACCTGGCAACTCCATTCGAAAAAAAAACTCCAAGAAAAACCTTATCTATTTTCTGGTTGAATACCAAGATATATGAAAACTAGATCTAAAGTAAAAAAACTCTGAAGAACCCATCAAGTTCTTTGAATTACACCTTGGTAGCCTTAGATCCAATCCTGTACTAGTTGCCCGATCAAATTCTTCTAGATCTCAACCACCTTTGCCTTAGCCTAGAATTTATCGATATTTTGGGAAATCTCTAGCCAACACCATCATTTGGAGATCCCAACGATAGCAAGTTTGCTTTACTTATGAAGAGGTTTAGGAAGGTGCAACCAAACTTCTTTGCCTTGGAAAAATTTTCTCTCTGGTTGGTCATATATGAGAGATGACAAGCCCGGTGAGGTATCCAAACTTTTGCCTTAATATAATATTTAGAAAATTGACAATTCAACACCCTTTTTTGGTGCTTTTACATGTGGATAATTTCTTTGACCCACATCTCCATTCAAGAATGGAACAATAATTTATACATATTTTCATATTGCTCATGAGTGCCTGTTTATTATCAAGCTCACAGACCATTGCTCAAAAACATTTGTTGTATATAGTTTGTCAAACATGTTCTTTTACCCGTTAAACGCTTGTGTACTATACGATTCACAAGCCATCGCTAAGGGTAAAATTTCATACATATTCTTTCTATTGTTTAGGGCTTAGACATATTCTTCTCCTTCCCTTATTCGATATCTATTTTCCAAATATGTTGACTCAACAAGATCTACATTCTTATCTCCTTTGCCCCATTCACCTTCTATGCACTCTTTTATGTTTCTTTCAATCCTTATAAAAATAAGATACTTCCAATCATGAAGAAATACTTCAACTAGCATAGTTTGATGTCACTCATCCTACAAAACCACTTATTCAATGATTTTACAAAGTTACTACATCTTAAATATGCCCATCTTGTGACAAATTAACTACACATGCCTCATTAAATAAATTTATCTAAAATATCTAATGAACACGACACCTAATAATTCATGTCATCCCAATTTTATTTCATCAAATACAATAGCCAGAGTCATGAAGATTTATTCTTCCTTGAATCATTAATTTATTTTTAAAATTTTCTAAACTCAATTAATTACTTTGCAATCTTGTCTAGTCAATACTACTTCACCCAAAATTGTCAAATTAGCTAGTGGTTAGATTTGTTAGTCTATGCCCCCACTTAACAGGTGTAACTGAATAAAAAATTACTCCGATTTTGATTTATAGATAAATCAAACCATAATCGACTCAACTAACTAGTCTTCTAAGCCTAAAACTTTGCAATCAAAATTAATTCTTTAAAAATATCATTGAATGTTGATCTCACTCTCTCGTGGGTCTATAGCATTCTCCCATTATTATACTTCTCATAGGACAACTTATGGTATCATTATTAGGCAACTCAAATTTTAATTTTAATTTTATTTTCACAATTTCTTCTTAACTCGTGACATCAATATGAATCCACACTTTACCAAAATTTTACAAATTTTATCCAAGCCATACAAAATTAATCACTATACATATGTTCCATTACATCTATTTCGAATTTTAAATTGTTTTCATAATTTATCCACTATCCAATTATGAGCCACCTTGAACTCTTAATTCAAAATACATTATATTTCTAGTACAAAATAAATGTATTAAAAATATTAAAATCATCATTGAATCACAAAAATCAAGGCATAACCTATCTCATTCATCAAATATAACTGATCAGTGCATTAAAAATGATATTTTACCAAATTACTAATTTATTCCAATATTAATTTAAAATTAATTAATACATCATAGCACACATTTATAAATCAACACCTCATCACAAAAACATCATAGCATGGTTAATCAAAATAAGTCCTAAAAATCATAATAACTCTATATATATCTCCAACATAATACATAGCCATAGGACCAATGTACCACAAGGACAAAATTGGTACACTATATCTAACATCCATATGACGATGCACTCCAATAGCCAAAATCAATGCACTTAGTGTCAAAAATATGAATGACTAAAACTTGTGGTCAGTAACTAGATCCTACATCCACTTTGGCTAGTAGTGGTGGCAGTGATCGAAACCTGATAGACCTTTGAGATTGTCGTGTCATAAACCTCTACTTGGTCCTCGAACATGTGGTTGATGGCTCCCTTTGTGTAGCAGGCATGACTGCATGGTAAAAGGCTTAGTAATGAACAACCTTCTCTCCCTCCACCAAAGCCTCCTGCATCATAGTTTGTACTTGCCCCTCTAATTATGTGACCCCTACATGTCATTGGGTCACCAACATCTGAACCATATCCCCTCAAAGGCCACCTATCATCGCCTGTGTAACAGTAGCATCCCTCCCAATCTTCAATTGATCGATCTCAGCCTACTTCTGAGCTATTTGAGCCATGGCCCAATATTTCTCCTACCATAAACCATCAATCTCTTGCTAAAATTTGGTCGCCTTTGCCTACCTAGCTGCCTCTATGCTGGCAAATTGTTCCTAAGTGCATGGAGACCTTAGATCATAGCACCTCTCTCTCTGATGATACAACCTCATTGGTTGATTGACTAGATATGACCCATGTAGGTGCTCTTGGTACTGATGAAAGTACTACCAAGGGGTCTACATCTAAGAGAGCCTATGCACTTGCTCCACCCTCCTCTACTATCCTACCTTCATCTATGGTTCTACCCTCTCTTGCCCTAACTCTATCCTCCATTACTAAAGATCTCTCAAAATATCGATGACTCACTCCACTATCTTAGGTCTCTGAGGTCATGCCTCTACTAGAGTCACCTACCTAGGATGAAATCATGTATACCATCTCATATATTCATCCACTCGAAGATCATCTCTTCTAGTGTCTTAAAAAATGACATCATCAGCATCATCCTCTACAAAAGATAAAAATTCGGGAGCTCCTCTAAAATTTTATTCTCAAATTGACCAACAAAACCAAATCACCCTATAGCAGGAATTTATTGCATACCGCCAAAATATTAGACTACTTGATCAAGTCGATAGAGTTCCCACACTCTGTCACCATTAGTCAACCTTTGGACCCACCACACCTGAGACAACTCCCACTAGTCCTCCACCTAGCCAACATGACCCCTCCACCATTGCTAGTTCACCTAATTTGATGCAACAACAAAGTTGGAGAAATTCATTTTTTAGCCCTCGTCAATGGCCAACAACCGCTTCGGATGGTAGGTTCCAGAAACACAAGATGATAAGCATGATTGAGGTTGGCGGTTTAAATCTTGATGGCAAAAATTCTTGGTCAACAACTCTTGATGATAGTCTTCACGATGTTGGAAATTCCAAAAGTTTATACGATAGGCTCATGATGGCATTCATTGATGATGACGATAGATGGCACCCTTCATCTAGTTAGATGACATTCTTCATGTTGGAAACATTCCTGAAGATAGGGTTTAGACACTATTGACAATCTCTGGCTACGACGAAAGATAGCAAGTTGGCACCCTACAATAATGTTGGCACTCTAGTTGGCTCGGTTTGGCAAATCCTAAGCCAACCGTTCCTTCGACTCAGTCAATAGCCACCACTCCTCGTCGACAAACTTATTGTCTCTAGTCATCACCTCTTCCCTTGTCTCTAACACCATTCTTCCAAAACAACGTCAACAACTCTGATGTTTAGATAACATTTTGTTATCGATAGGCTCTAGACGATATCTTCCTCCTTCACTCCAACAATGCTCACTCTCTTAGACGACACTGCTCTCATCGACATCTTCTTTGATGACAAACATTTGTTGACGACATCACGATTGTGATTATTTTGGACTCTAGCCCCCTTGACTGCAACAACCTCCAAAAATTATTTACAGCCTGCAATACGAATTCCTTGAACACATAAGAATAACAATTTGAACATACTAAGGAAAATAAATATATTTATTAATCATTGGCACAAATGGTCACTCCTTTACAATAACATGTCTATGAAGCACACGGATCTCACGCAAGGAAGTCTCCCCCTTCCTATATGTTCCAAGATCTCTCTTGTCTTATCTTCCCCCTTGCAGTTCATTTCTCTCCGCTATTTATAAGCACAACTCTCCAACTGTGCATGACGGTTAAACTGCCACTCTCCAACTACGCATTACGATCGAACTTCCAGTTCTAGCTAAGCATTCTTATCTAATCTTTCGCATGGAAATTCCAACCATTGTATGGAACAACCAGTTGTTTCTAGTTGTCACATTGCTCATCATTACCGCATGCATGCTCCCACATCATACTCATCGGGTAACAAAAATATTCTATGAGATCCAACTCATGAAGTGGTCATCCAAGCTATTATCACTCTAGCTTGGTTGCCTACACAAGACCAACTCCATTGTCTTGTCGTAGCCTTCCTTTGAGGATCAAACATCCTTGTATAGAATGCACTCAACATTATATGCACCTTCTCCCATTGCATCACATCCATCCAACCGCAATCAAAATGCACTTTGTTGGCGACTTCCTCTTGTTGCCAACACCTTTTCGAGTGATCATGTCCTCCACAACTCGCACAAGGATGTAGGTTCCAACACCTAGTTGCAACGTGTCCAACTCTTTCACACTGATTGCAACAACCCATTCTCGAACCTTCATTATTTGTATTGTTCTTGCCTCTAACAAATTTAGTCCCATTGCTTCTTGTTGGACCTGCATACCCAACACTTTCATTCCTTGGCCTTATCTTTGGCATTACAACTATTTTCACACCTTGTCCATATCTTCCCAATCCCTTTACCATTGTACCCCAATCTTCTCATCAACATGGAGCTAATGCCTTTTGTGTGCTTTTCAAAGTACCCAAATTCTTCATCGTCATCACTATCACATTGTCCTTCACTACTATCAACTCTGGAAAGGCCTTCATCATGGCCATCAATGACCTAATGAGGTTCATCTTTTGTCATTTTCTCTTTTCCCTTTCTTTTCTCTCTTTCTCCTTAGGAGTCACTACACTATTGTTTTCATCATCACTACCACTAGTGACCTGGATCAATTGCTTCTTCCCCATGCTTATTCTCTTGCTTGTTTCTACCTTTTCTTCCTCATTCTTCATTGGTGTCAACTTATCTTGTAAGCTCGATCCAAGATTGGAATCTATGTGATAACCCATGCGCCTTATCGGTGGCAACCCAGTTGTTGACATAATCTCATCATATTCTTCCAACAAATCTCTCTCCATGTAGGATTTCATTCATCTTGTCCATTGTCCCCTTTTATGTGGGTTCAATAATGAAAGCAAACATACTTCCTTCTTTCCCTTTGAGGCTTGATTCCCTGTACACTAGCACACTAGGACTGTTGTCCACTTCCTTCCATTTGTTCTTCAACAAACTTAATGTGTACCTCTTACTTTCCTTCTCAATAGTGTAGGTTTTCTCCTTACCTTCATGCACTGCCTTCTTGTCAAACTACCACAATCTTCCCAACAAGATACGACACATTTATCGGCATGATGTCATATAGAATTGCATCCTTATAACAACCAATTTGGAGATCTATCATAAATTGTTCAGTTACCAAGATTTGATGTCCCTTTTGCAACCATGGGACTTTATACAGATTTGGATGTTCCATTCCCTTAAACCTATGTTTCTCCACCATCTCTATTGACACCAAGTTATATGTGATGCTGCTATCCACAATCAGCTTGCAACATTTGCCCTTTGATTTGCAAATCATCCTAAATAGGTTTCTTCTTTTGCTCAGGTTCATGCACCTCCTTTGAATGTTTCAACAATACCCTACATGGTATTTCATTCATGCACCTCATATTCATAACAAATTCTCCTTATTCTGGATCTTCTACATGCTCAGGGGAAGCAACACATTCTTCTTCTGCTTGCACAATATGGTTCCTGACTTCCTTTATCTTATTGTTGCTTTGTTGCACGATTGGACATTCAAATGCCCAATGATCATCTTATCTGCATCCATAACATTTTCGAAGAATCCTCTACCCCTTCCTTGGCTAAAACCACCTCTTCCTCGTGAGGAGTCTCTACCTCCCAGGGTGTTCTGACTGAAATCACCATGAGAAGTACTAGATTCTCCCTATTGCAAATGTTGCCCGCTACCATTGTTTGATTGTTCTCTTCCTTGAGAGGATTGTCCTCTTCCTCTCACATTATTTTGTTGCCTCCGCAACAACTTCTCCTCTTCCTTCAAGGCATATTGGTAGGCTTCCTTTATCGTCCTTATCCTTATCATATTGACTTCATCTTGTATGGACAATCATTGTCCATTGATGTACTTTGACACCTCCTCATTGTCTTCCACATGACTAGCTTGAATGGTGAGCCTATAGAATTCCTTTGTGTAATCCTTCACACTCATGCCCTTCAATCTCAAGTTCTACAATTTCTTAAAAAGACCCAATTGGTAGTTCGATGATAGGAATTTGACCTTCATCTTGGTGACCATTTTCTCCCATGTCTTGATCATTTCCTTTCCTTTTCTTTGTCTTTCGATTTGAACATGGTCCCACGACAAGGACGCATGCCCCTTCAGCTACATACAAACAAATTTCACTCTTTTGGCGTCTTTTATTGATTCAAAATCAAAGTACTTATCCATTTCGGTAATCTAGTCCATGAGCTCCTCTAGATTCAAGCTTTTGTTATAGGACGAGGTCTCTATTTGCAACTTTCAACCCCTATTCAAAATTGACAAATCAATTGCTCCTTTGGTTCTTTCGATCGCTCCTCATCTCGGGTTTCTACATGATTAGCCTCCTCTTCTTTACTGTCACTAATCTTCTCAAGATGAACGCCTCTTGTTTGGGCAGTTTTGGTTGTATCAAGTCGAGCAATAATTCCCCATAGCATCTCACCTATGTTCGTATGTTGGGGTCCTTGTGGTCTCCCTCTTCCACCTAGTTCCATTGTTCCTTCGACACGTCCTCAACAATCTTTTGGCTTTGATACCAAAAATGATGCAACGACAAAGTGGGGGCAATTCATTTTTTGAACGCTCATTAATGGCCAACAACTACTTTGGATGGTAGGTTCTAGCAATACAAGACGACAGACATGATTGAAGTTGGTGGTTTAAATATTGACGACACAAATTCTCAATCAACAACTCTTGACAACAATCTTCACGATGTTGGCAATTCCAAATCTTCAAACGACAAGCTCATGACAGCATTCGCTGACAAGATCACAGATGACACCTTTCATTCGATTAGACTACACTCTTCACGTTGGCAACAATCTTGACAATAGAGCTCAAACATTGTCGATAATCTTTGTCTACGACGACAAATAGGAAGTTGGCACTCTACGACAATATAGGCATTATGGCTGGCAATCCTAAATCGACACTTCCTTCGAGTCAATGGGAATCCACCACTCTTGCTCAGCAAACTTACGCTCTCTAGTTGTCGCCTCTTCCCTTGTCTCTAACGACAGTCTTCCAAAACGACACCAGCAACTCTAGTGTTTAGACAACATTTTGTCATTGGCAGACTCTAAACAACTTCTTTCTCCTTCACTCCAAGCACTCACTCTCTCAAACAACATCACTCTTGTTGGCAACTTCTTGGACGACAAGCATCTATTGACAACATCTTGACTATAATGCCTTAAGATGGTTATTTTGGCCACTTGACAACGACAAATTGCAAAGCTCATTTATAGCCTACAATACAAATTCCTTGAACACAAATAAGAATTAACAATTTGAACACAATAAAGAAAATAAACATATTTATTAATCATTGACGCATATGGCCGCTCCTTTACAATAGCATGTCTTCAAAGCACACAGATCTCACATAAGGAAGTTTCTCCCTTTTTGTTTATCCGAAGTGCACGTCATTTCTCCTCTATATATAAGCACGAGAATGAAGACTCTCCACCTACGCATGACGGTTGAACTTCCACTCTCCAACTACGCATGATGGTTGAACTTCAAGTTCCAACTAAACATTCTTATCCAATCTTCCGCATGGAAATTTCAGTCTTTGTATGGAACAACCAATTGTTTCCAATTGTCGCATCACTCGTCGTTGCTGCATGAATGCTCCCGCATCATGATCGTTCCTCAAGTCATCCACCACCTAACGAGCAGTCCTAAATGTCCCTCTACCTATCCTCTACATGTCCTAAGTTGTTGGCATCTCATGATCATGTACCTACTCCTAATATACTCGCAGTCTCCTAATAGTTAAATCCTCCCATGCCTAGACCTGTAGGAGCCTCAAACTAGGCCCTTCCTACTTTGATATACACCCTGTGGAGAGTCTTATATAAGCCTCTTCAAAATCACAGGGCCCCAAGTGAAAACAACATGGTGGTTGTGCATCACAGCAATCATCTCCCCCCCCTCCCCACCGCAAGACTTATTGGCTGGTGTCCACCATCAGAATTTTGGATACCAATGAACATAACAAGATAGTCAAATGATCCAAGTCACCTCCCTGGTAAGCAGCACAATTGCCAACTTTGGCAGTTGCTGCAATCATACATATTAAAGTCCCTCTCCAATTTGAAGGTCAAAGGCATGCTTAACATCCCCAAAATGAAGAAGATGAGAGCCCAATGCCAACTTGCTGACACCCACCTCATCAACGACACTGAGGTGCTTGCACACATCCACATTAAAGTGTACTCTTTGCGTTCCTCCTGCCTCAACATGGACCTTTCTGAAGCCCAGGAGCTGCTTCTGTGGAGCCTTGTGAACTGCAGGAGGGGAGGAGAACAAGAGCACAGAATGCCCTCCATGCATGCTGCCATTGTTGTGTACATCAACATGGACATCAAAGGAGAGTCCCTGGCATTTGGTGTGCTCAACATAAACCGAAGTACACAAACTCTCCCCTGAACAGTTCTGTGGGGTATGCAGGGACAGTGAAACAAGTTTGGGTGCCTGCACAAGAGAATGGGAGTAGCTTGTGTAACTCAATCCATCACCAAACCGGAACAGTGTGCTTCCAGTGTAAAATCTGTAAGTTCTGCCTGGGTAACCAGTTGCAGGATTAGGTCTCATGTTCATATCTGTCATTGGCACCCTTTCAACAAACTCTTTTGGGTACCACGTTACTGGCAATCTCCCACCTGTTTCAATTGATGGGTCAATTAGTTAGCAACAGTTATAACAATGTAAGAATTAAAAACAAAACCCAAAAAAAAAAAACTCTATTGCATGTGAGGCATGAAGGCTGACAGTTAAGTGTATCAAGCTGATGCATATTTTATATACATATATACAGTATGGGACCTATTCTTATGGATCTGTCTACCTGGGTTGTGCTTGCCAAATATTACATCAGCCAATGCCTGCCCTCCAGCTTGGCCTGGATAGCCCACCCACAAAATGCTGGATACCTTATCATTGTGTTTGGCAAATCTGATATCCATTGGCCCCCCTGACATAACCACAAGAATAACTGGCCCTTTGGATGCTTTGGCTGTTTCAATCACCATTCGTTGTTGCTTTCCTGGCAAGAACAGGCTAGCTCTGTCAATCATTTCTGCTTCTACTGATTGGTCTGCACCCACAACTATCACCGTGGCATCTGCCTCAGATGCTGCCGTTGCTGCATCCCTCACTAGCACAGAATTCCATGGGCAGGCAACATTTTCACACCCAGGTTTATACACTGTGGTAGCATATTTTTTGAGGCCATGTAAGGGGGTTGTGTATCTGCATGGAATACCTACAAACACAGAAAACATAGATGGAATCATATCTTAACAGTCCAGGATCCCAAGTGCCATAGCTATTCATGGCCCGCTATAAGTATAAAGAGTTGCATAATGCCAGATTCTGGCACGTTTAGGTACTTTGGATAGTCATTGTCAATTATAAGTCTTAAACTACAGTATCTTGGAGGAGAGAATCTGAATACCAACTTTTGGAATTCAATATGATACCTGCATAGTTGCCAATCATGGTAGCTGTTGCATCTGCATTGGGTCCAATAACAGCCAAGGATTTGATGTTTGTTGTTGAAAATGGAAGTGCTCTGTTGAGATTTTTCAACAGCACCATTCCTTCTTTGGCTGCCCTCAAGGCCAGATGAGCATGTTCGTGACTGCACACATCCCCAGGCCCAAGGTTACCATAAGGTTGCGTTGCAGGATTGCCATCAAATAATCCCAAGCGCATCTGAACAGAGATAGAGTTGGACAAAGCCCTGTCCACCACGGATTCCTGCAGTATGCCAACTTTCACTGCTGCTTCAGTATGAGCTCCAAGGAATGTTCCACAGTTGAGGTCTAATCCTGTTGATCACATACACACACATCACAGTTGAATCAATACCCGACTATGAAATGAGCCTAAGGTGCTGTCCTCTATAAATAGAAGAATAACTAGTACTCACCAGCTTTCATAACATCTGCTACAGCCCTCTCAGGGGTGGTTGTGAAGTGCATACTGTTGTATATAACATCTGCTGAATCACAATCAGAGGCTATATATCTGCACAATCCAAATTTTCCCAAAAAATCAGCTATTTTGAACTAGATATCTTAATTTCTCACCAATTATCTGAGAAAAAAAAAAAATTTCTCAGAGAATACTAATCAAAAACTTAAGACCCCCTTAGCATCTGAAGTCTTAAAACATAAGAAAGCCAAACATCATTGACCAACTGGGATTAATAGCATTAATTGGCCTATAATTACCCGTTAAGTCCCCATGTTCCCCTGACAATTCCATTAAGGAGCACAGGGTCTGCACAGGTTGGAACTCCATTGACTTTATTGTAAGAACACATGATACTTGCAACATGACCCTCAGTCACGCAGGCCTTGAAGGGTGGGTTATAAGTGTCATGTAAGTCTTGCTGTGTAACCTGCCATAGTACACCAACACTGAAAATCTGAAATCTAAAATCACCAACTACTGCAATCTGCAGGGCGTTTTCTTTAAAAAATACTGAATAGTCTATATCAATTAAACCAACCCAAAAAGGTGCTTATTTTTATATTAAAATCTAGTTTAGAATATCAGCTATACCCGAGCATCAAAATGGAAACGATCATTGTTAGACCAGTTATCCAAATCATAAGCCGTGTAATGTTTGCAGCAAGCGGCAACTTTCAGTCTGTTAGGATCCGGCCCATCTGCTGTCTGTAATCCTCTAACATAACTGGCAGCATATCTCCCAACAAGCACAGGATCCTCTCCTGGAGTCTCTTGGCCTCGGCCCCATCTGGGATCACGAAATATATTCACATTGGGACTCCAATAGGTTAATCCCCCCAAACCTGCATTGTACATTGCTCTAGCTTCTGTTGATACCGCCTGCATAAATAAATAGATAAATAAAAGAGAATAACAATCTTTGCAAGGAGAAGAACTATGGAAATAAGCAAAACAATTGAAAACATAATTTTGAGATCCTCAATCCATCTGGACCTCCTAACTTTGAGCTTTTCTACTTTGATTTATAGAAAATATCATTCTTCAATATTCAATAAAATACTCAACTTCTCCTTGATTTCAGGTTTGGTTCAGGCACCACCAAGGACCATTTGTTAGCCTAACATGAACTTATACAGCAGAGTTTCTTATGCAAAGAAATTTCCAAGGTACCAAATCATATATGTAAAGATTTAAGGAGGCCCAAGATAAATAAATAAATCATCTCAAAAGGAATTAAAAGCAATCTACCACTGCCTGAAAATTATGTGTGTGTACTATTCTTTAGAGTATGACCCCTTTGAACTGTGAGCTATAAACAAAATCAAAGCATGATAAGGTATGGTATTGTAATTTGTTGAATACATGCCTTTCCAATGGCTTCCCACAAGTTAGTATCAAATGAAGCAGCAGTGAGGATGACTTGAGGGAAGCTGGTGGCAGCAGGAATGGGGTTTGCAAAGTGGGTGCCAGGGCCAACATTGGAGACACCATGTAAGGCCTCTGACCACCATTCATAGCTTGGAATTCCAAGCCTTGGGACAGCACCTGCCTTGTCAACCAACAGCTGGACCTTCTCCTTGAGGGTCAGCCTCCCAACGAGGTCATTCACTCTGTCCTTGATGGGTAATCCAATGTTACAGAAAGGATATATCTTTCCTGCATTGGGGATAACCCTTGTGTCACAGGGGAACATAGGCTGCCCACACACTCCCTGTAAAACCAACAGCAACCCTATTACCATCAACAAGGTTGCTATAGCCCCATCTAAATTTTGTACCAATCCCATTACCCCAAAATATTTCAAAAGCACTTCAAGCTCTCAAGATAGCAAGAAACAAAGTGCATTAATAAATCTTGAGGGTGGCAGCCACCTTTATAGATTCTTGTGACAGGGAAACCAAAAAAAATTAGTATAATATTGGAATATACATCATTTGATTAGTTTGGATAATAACAATTTTGTTTTGAATAATACTTCTGTGTGGAAATTAAACGAAGTCAGAATGCGTGATTCACTCCTCTGGCCCTCCATTTTCTGACCTTACTGTTTCCCATTGGTAAGTCCACTGGCATCACCTATAGTACTATTAGACTACTGCCATCTCCATTGCCATCATCACACTTAATTGTAGAATTCCGACGAGAAGAATAAATTACTAATTTAACAACTCCATTGAAAAAAGTGGGATCAGAAGACAGGAGTTGGACTTAGAATCGTATGCTTTAAATGTGGGTTAGCAACAATCCCCAGGAGGGTTTTAAAAGTGCACAAATGGGGGAAAACTGGCCATTAACCCTCTCGCCATCTTGCACCAATACCTAGGGATTTAATTCAAATCTGCCGATGAAATCCATCCTAGTACACCACAGTAGGCGATTGATCCCTTAAAGTATGGAATAAATCCCCTTTGACTTGAAATGTACTGACAAAAATTCATGGCACAGAAATCACTTCGTCTCTTGTCACTATAGATGTATATCTAAAGTTTTTAATGTTAATATTATTGTTAAAGTTAAACGTACTCTGATCTTCGCCTTCACAACAAACGTCCCACTTGCCAATGTCAAGTTGAAATACATTAAAAAAAACAAATATCTGTACTCTTCATAAGTACTTTTTCTTATTTTTTAAAGAGGTCATGTGTCAAATCAGATGCATTTCAGAAGCACTTTCTTAGGCTAACAACATTATTGCTAAGTGCATGGTTTATATGCATAAACGTACTCTTTTGTAGTTGAAGTCTATTGTCTAACCCGTCTCTTTTCCATCTCCTGTGAACATTACAAACTCTAATATTCTCTGACATGTTTTATAATTAAGTAGGCCCAATGAAAAACTTCTTAACAAAAGATGACAGCTTAGAAAACTTCAAAAGAACCTAACTTACATTTAAGTTAATATTAATAATTGAGGGAGAGGAAAGTAGATAAAGAGATTATCAAGTAAAAAAATATTAAAAGAATTATTATTTTTTTATTTTTTTTTGGTATAAGGTAGAGGTGGTTATAAGGTCCACAAACCTTTTACAAAGTCAAAATGGGCTGGTTCTAGCATCAAGCCCGTATAATCAAAATACAAAATGGATCTTTCTAAGACTCACATTAAGCCATACTTAGAGTCCACAAGTCCTATACTTGTCGCTTGACTATTCGGGATAAAACAAAAACCAAACAACACCTAGCACTTACTAACACTAGGTTGCTTCGTCTTGTACACTTGTCACCTCCCAGGCCCCGACAAATGGGATGCCTTTTCCGCCTAATTCCATCCGTCGGATTACTCATCATCAGCCCCTCCGATCTCCCGATGCTCTAACGGGTTTGATCTTAGCTCTTCTCTAGCAACCAACACCAATAGTTCTTGAGGGAAGTTATCCTTCCAAATTTGCATCTCCCCAACGAAGCGCAATATTTGCCATTAGATCCGCCGCCTTGGTTCCCTTCTCTGAAGGTGTGTTGGATTCGGGCATTAACCAAATGAGATTTATGAATCTTTGCTTCTAGGATAAGCTCCAATATGGTCCAGCTGGGGTCTTTATCCTCCTTAATTGCCTTGATTATATTAAGCGAATCCCCTTCAAAGATAACTTCCTTATAACCCTCAAGTCTGGCAATTCTCATTGCCTGCATGCAGGCTCGGGCTTCTGCAAAATGATTTGTTTGAGTTCCCAAAGGCTCTGCAAAGGCAAGGACCACTTTTCCTTCCTCATTTCTCAAAACTCCTCCTGCTCCTGCAGCCCCCGGATTTCCTTTAGCTGCCCCGTCAAAATTAAACTTAACCCACTTTTGTGTGGGGGGTATCCACTTGACACCATCCCGTGGGTTGGTTGTAATGTCTAGGTCTGGAAGTTCCTCTCCCCAGTTCCGCAAAATCCTCCTTTCCCTTAGAGACATGGTCTCATTTTTGAAGAAGAAAGTTTTCCAGTTTTCTTTCAAAGCTCTGATTATTTTATTACCACATAACCCGGGATCTTTCTTACGTCCTTTAAATACTCTCTTATTTCTCTCATTCCATATCCCCCATAAAAAATGGGGTAAGTTGAGCTTCGAGCCAAGTCAAAAGCTTTGCCGGAAGGGGGAAGCCCACTGTATGCAGAAGTCGGACATGCTATTTGGACTAGACCCAATCTATATGAAATTTGGACAGGATCATTTGGAAGACTGTACAAGAAAAATCACAAGTTAGAAATATATGACTTACAGATTCTATTGCTTTCTCACACAAGATACATCGATTGATGAATTGGAAACCTCTCCTTTGCAGATTATCTGTTGTCAGGATCTTATTTTGAACTGCCAACCAAAAGAAGAAAGCTATTTTTGGGGTTAAATTATTTAACCAAATAACGAAGTCGGAGTCCGACCATTGAATCCTGAGTGGATTAACTTATAGGCGATTTTCTTGAATAGATCCCACTTGTAGTTTTGCCCCAAATCGCCTTGTCTCTTCCTCCCCCGGGAATGATCGGGAACACCCTTAAAGCATCATTGAGTTTGGTTAGGGCCACCTTCTCTTGCTCGACGGATTATGAGCTGTGATTTTCTTCCAAGAAGAAGTTTCTGTGCTACGACAATAAAATCCCCTACTTTTCCTCCCATTTCCTTCGAAAGTTTATGTTGGAGGACACGAAGGTCTAAGTTATCTTTCGGAGGGGCCTCTTCCAACCACGGGTCTTTCCAAAAGTCCACTTGTCTTCCATTACCAATTCTCCATCCGATGCCTTTCCGACTACCTCCAGACATTCGAGCAAACAATTCCAAAAATAGGATCCTCTAGGGAGATTATCGACTTTCAGGAAGTCCTGATTATTTATGATATATTTTGCCTTAAGAAGTTTTACCCATCCCAATTGATCATTATTGATAAATCTCCATACCTGTTTGCCAATCAGAGCTTGATTCAATTCTTTCATTCTCTTTAACCCCAGGCCCCCCCGATCCTTGCTTGCACACACCCGATTCCATGCTACCAACGAAATTCTCTTTCTCTCCTCTCGAACTCGACCACAAGAAGTTGCATTGAATTAGCTCCAATGTAGCTCGGACCTTTGCAGGCATTCTAAATAGAGACATGCGATAGAATTGGAATGCTCTGTAAAGTAGTTTGAACTAATAAGGCTTTTCTGCGGAGTCGAGAAGGTCTGCCCTTCCACCCTGCTAACTTTTTGGAGATCCTATCAATGATCGAGTTCCACAAAGTAGCCTTCATTCTTCCTTCGAACATAGGCATGCCTAGATAAGTTTTTGGTAGAAGCTCCTTTCCACAACCGAAGAGGTTAGCTATTCTTTCCTCCCTCCCACCAGGCGTGTTAAAGAAATAGATGCTACTCTTCTTATAGTTTATGTCTTGTCTCCTTTCGTCTCATACTTGGTTAGAATTCTCTTCAGCTTCCTAGCTTGAGGTACCGAGGCTTTGGACACAATGATTGTATCATCCACAAACTGTTGGTGAGACATTGGCCCCTGTTGTTGAGGTCTGGTTTAAAACCTTCCAATTGACCATCTGCCACCGCTGCTGAAATGTTCCTACCCAATGCTTCCGCTAAAATAATAAACAAGTATGGAGACAAAGGATCTCCTTGTCGCAACCCCCTTTCACTCTTAAAGTAATCGGAGGGTGACCCATTCACCATGAGAGAAAATCTTGTAGTAGAGATACAACTAAAAATCAACTTAATCCACTGAGGACAGAAACCAAACTTACCCAAAATCTTGGTGAGGAACCGCCATGAGACCCGGTCGTAGGCTTTATTCATATCAAGCTTTAGTAACATACTTGCTTCCTTACTAGTCACCATTGAATGAATAACCTCATGAATTGTGATGATACCATCCAATATTTGTCGCCCTTTCACAAAGCCACCTTGGTTCATATCAATGATGAAAGGAAGGATAACCTTCGACCTATTGGCGATTGTTTTTGTGAGAATCTTCATCGAGTGTTACATAAGCCGATAGGGCGAAAGCTGGAAAATTCCATTGCTCCCACTAGTTTAGGGATGAGAACTAAAAAAGTAGCATTAACTCCTTACGGGATTTCCATGTCCTTTTGAGCCTCAATTATAGCTTCCACTACATCATTGCCTAGGATATCCCAAAACTTCGGAAGAAAGCTGCAGGGGAAGCCATCCGGTCCTGGGGGGCTGTTACCATCCATGTCAAAAACGACCTTCTTGATTTCCTCCTTTGTGAAAGGACTAAGTAAGAATCCATTAAGATTATCGATTACTGAGGGGTGGAATGGCTGCCAGCAGAGAGTCCTCTTCTTCAATAGTCGGATTTACATCTTCTAGCAACGATTTAAAGTACTCAACCGCTTCCCTCCTTATGTCTTCCATATCTTTGGTGTTAGACCCATCGGCCATCTTGATCTCCTTAATTTTGTTAGTACTCCTGTGGCGAAGAGTAGAGACATGGAAGAACTTTGTATTTCTGTCACCCTCCTTTAACCAACGCAATCTGGATTTCTGCCTCCAAAAGGTTTCTTCAAATCCTAGCATCGTGTGGTATTCGGCTAACAGCTCCCTCTCCTGGTTTCTCAGATCCTCTGTAAGCTGCTCTGACTTCAACTTCTCCTGTAGTTCATTGATCTTGTCTTTTAGTTTCGCCTTTTTAACAAAAATATTGCCAAAGGAAGTTTTGTTCCACTCTCTAATGTTAGCCTTCACATTCCTTAGTTTACATGCCACTTGGGCCAGTTTCGAACCATTATACTTTTTGTCCCACCATTGGGCAACCAGATCCTTGAGATCCTGATGTTGGAACCACATAAGTTCGAATCGAAAGGGTCTGATGTATCTTTTCTTAGAGTCCTCCCCTGTTTCCCACAGAATTGGGTTGTGATCAGACCCGATTCTTGGGAGTGCCGTTAATGAAGAGTCCCCAAACCTCTCCAGGCATTCTTGAGAAAGAAGAAACCTATCTAATCTGATCCGAATTTGGTTTTCCTTCAATCTTTTGTTAGACCATGTATAGGAGAATCTACGCAGGTCCACATCCATCGACTCATGTTGCTCAACAAAATCTCTAAACTCGTAGATATCAGGAGTTATTCTTTGAGAGCCCCCCAATTTATCTACGGGATTAAGGTAGCAATTGAAATCCCCCGCCACAATCCAAGGGTAGTTGGGGACCGTCTCCCTCAATTCAGCTAGTCGACTCCAAAGAACCCTTCTCGGTCCACTGTCTAAGCTGGAGCATATACATTCGTTAAGATCCACTCTTCCTGTGTGGTTTTATCCACACATAAGAGACAAATAAACCAACTAGACATCAGAATCACTCTACTATCAATCACATTTTTGTTCCACATAACCGAGTAACCCTCCTGCTTGTTCCGGTGGCCTCTTGGCCTACTACTTCAACTTCTCGCCAAGTCCTATTCTTAAAAGGAATAACTCTACTCTCCTCCATTTTAGTTTCTTACGGTAAAATCATATCCGGTTTGTGTTCTTGTCTAAGAGCATACAAAGCTCTTATTTTTGCAGGGATTACTCCCACGAATATTCCATGAAAGGATCTTCATTTATGGGCTTTGGATCCTCGAGCCTTCGCCCCAAAGAGCAATACTTGCTTGAGTGCCATCGGCCACTCCTCGCTCTGCTTCTTTACGCCTTAAGGCGACATTGCTAGGTTTCCCTCTTCCCTACCGAACCATATCCCCATACATCCGCTCTAGGTTGAAGTTCCTTGGGATTCACTTGGCTTCTAGTAACCATCTTGGGTAGGTCGGTCTTGGTATTTGGGGTAACAATCGGCTTTCCGGGTTAAGCTGGTCTTTTTGACGGTGGAGATGATTCCGTGCTCTTAGCTTCTTGATTAGTAGATTCTTTTTCCCTGCTTTGGGGTTACACCGATCTTGGTGGTTCACCTCTTCCTCTCGAGTATCCTTGCCTGTATTATTAGTTTCCTGCTCCTTCCTCTGATTTTTCTCCTCTAAATCCTTCTCTTGAGTCTCCTCTACCTCAGATTCCACTTCTTGGCTGTCCATCTGATCTCCCTTCAAATGATTTAATGCATCAAAACTGTTCTCCATTGGGATGTTGATCTCCTTGGAATTTCTTCCCATAAATTCCTCTGCAGTACATGGGACCACTTCCACCGAGCCTCCATAGGCCTCCCGTATCACCCAATCAAACTTACTTGCCCCAGGGCGTTGATCTATGGGGTTCTTTCCTTTGTGATTTGGCTCTGAGGCTTGCTGTATCATCTTAGGAGCAAGTTGAGCTTGAGGGTTCCCATCAAAGGGACCAGCTCCCCTATGAGAGGGTTTTGGGGCATAGGAATTTTTGGGAGGAGGGTTAAAACGTTGCCTCTTGCTTACAATAGGGCGAACAGGGTCTCTGATATTCGGATTTCGAGCTCCACGTCCTTGAGGCCCAGGTTGGGTAGGAATGGAGATCTGCGGGGGAGGGATATTATTCTGGGTTTGAGGATCGGTATTTTGGAGTGGGGATCTGGTTCTTGGAAATGCGATGGATACCCCGGTGCCCTACCTTCCCACAAACACTACACTTAAAAGACATATTTTCATATTCAAATACACGAGTATGAAGGCCAAACATAGACGACAAAATAATGGATTTAGGGAGCTCTTTACTCAAGTCCGCCAACACACACATGCGAGCGGACAGGAGTCTTGTTTTGCTCAAGGTTGCAGGATCAATAGCTATTAGTTCTCCAATCTCTGTAGCTATCCCAACCAATATTTGTTCGTTCCGAAAAGCAGAGGTAATCCTGGCATCTTAACCCAAATAGGAGCCAAATCCAGCACCTGAGTCTGGGGGTTGAAATCGGGGGACCAACGCTTCAGATACAAGCCCCTTTTCCCAAAAAACCAAGGACCTCCTTGGAGAGTCCTTTCCATGTCCTGTTCACATTGAAATGTCACCAAAAGAAAACTCTTGGGTAAAGCCTTAATCATCATACCGGCCCTTGGCTGCCATTTTTGGATGGCCCATCTCCTTATGACTTCCATGTCCGGCCTCACCCCCATAAATTTAGCCACCAAAGATGTTCCGCCCTCCATAGCCACATCTTGAGCTAAGGAATCGGGACGTGCAACCTACCATTGACGATTTTAGATTAAAACAAGAGTCGGATAATTTTTGCTTACCGCGAAGAGCATTAAGATATGAAGGTCTCCAGTTGCTGGGTTTCTCTTTGTCTCCTTCTTGGGTCTTCCTTTGATCCTGACGCATAGAGTCCTGGTCCCCCTCAGAGAAATCTTCAACCGCATCCGCCCAACGCCCTTGGACCGGTTCCAATAGAACTTCCTTGTCCACATCCTCCGCCTGGGGGCTTGCTATCTCGCCAGAGCCCCCACCTGCCGCGTCTGCTGATCTGCCCTCTGAAGTCCCACACCTAGGGTTTGATGCCCCTAGACCTCTCGCTCCTCCTCCTTGCTGCGCCATCCGTCACCATTATTATTTTTTTATTGAGTAAATACTTTTTATACATATACATATCCCTCGTCGTGGGATTGAATCTGGGTCACATCACCAATAATGCAAGTGGCATCCTTGCCGGTCGAAATCTAAATGCAAGAAAGTGGGTAAGAAGAGTATTCTTAAGTAAAAAATAATAATAATAATAATAAATTATGTTGTGTTTTTTTATTCTTTAAAAATTTAAATACAAAAAAGTGGGCAAGAAGAACATTTTCAAGTAATTGAGAAAAAAACAATAAAAAAACATCTTTATAATGAAAATAAATAAATAAACTTTTAAAACATCATTAAAACAAATTATAGAAAGAGAATAATATTTTTTCAAACTTATATTTTTGATTCATGGATATAATTAGAGAAGCTTTGAAATCATGTAAAAAGTTAAAACTCAGAAAAAGAATACATAAAAGTTTCCCATGGTATGCTGAAGAATGTAAAACAATAAGCAAAACCTTGAAAGAACCGGGTAAAGAGAAAACAAATAGCAAGATATATAAACTAGTAAAAATAAAAAGGAATAATGCATAAGAGCAAGGCAAAAGAAGTTGATATATCTTGCAAAGCATAGCCCAAGACAATTTTGGAAAGAGCTACAACAAAACAAAGCAAAAGGCACACAAAAACAATATCAAAAGTAAACAAAGATTATAGTATGTTAAGCAATTACATAAAAGAAACCAATAAAAATATACCCCTCTTATAATTGACATAACTGGGGAACTTTTTTCTCTAAAAGATGTGAAGGAGGGTATTAAGAAAATAGCAACAGGTAAAGCTCAAGATATAGATGTTTGCAAGTTGCGTCTCAAGTGTGGGGTTGACATCTTAGCACCACATGTCCAAATTCATTTTAATGACATCATTAAAGGAGACTTTCTACTAGAATGGATAACCAACCCAGTCATAGCATTGCATAAAAATAGAGACACCAATAATTCATCAAATTACTGCACCATCATGATTATTCCTTATTTTGCAAAATTATTTGGTAGTATAGTAGAAAGCAAAATCAATCAGTGCACAAAAAATCAAGGAAAAAGGGCAATAAGGCAAGCAAGGTTTAGACCAATGTACTCAACAATAGATCACTTCATTAATTTAAGGCACCTAATAGAAAGGATATGGAAGGAAAAATGAGAAGTTTATTGTTGTTTTGTGGTCTTTAAAAAGGTTTTTGTCACAGTACCTAGAGATAAATTATGGAAAAGAATGGAAGAAATTAACATACCAACTAACTATAGAGCAATTGTACACAAACTTTATGAGTAAGTGGTAAGAAAATTTAGAACTCCAGAAGGACTATCAAAGTATTTTGGAAGTGATATTGGGGTGAAACAGGGTTGTTCATTACCGCCTACTTTATTTGGCCTATTTATTGATAAATTGAAGGAATGGGTAGAAAGGATGGGAGGAGAGGGAATACAACTAGCTAATTATGTACTAAAACTTCTTCTCTATATCGATGACCTCATCTTGATTGGCAAGACACTTGAAAGTTTAATAAAACATTTAAAATTTTTATAGCATTTTTGTATATAAGGTGGGATGTAGATAAACATTAGCAAGACTAAAATTATGGTCTTCTCTACTCAAAGAGAGAAAAAACAACCATATATTTTATTTGAAAGAAATCATTTACATATAGTAGCAGAATACAAATACCTTAGGTTAGATTTTTAAAGCAAATTCAATTGGGAAATATGCAGGATGAAACAAATACAAGTAAGATGGAAGGCACTCTACTCATTGCTAAATAAGGATAAAAATAAAAGCTATAGCATTGGAAAACCATTAGGATCATTTTTGGGTTATTAGTTATTTCAATGATGTTATATGAGTGTGAGGTGTAGGCTAGTAATACATTAAATTTTAAATGAAGACAAACATGAAGAATTCAAGGGTGACTAATTATAAATAATTTCATAATTATAACATCAACTCATATGATATTTTACTTGCTAAAACAAGAACTTTTCCATTAGAAATAGAAGTTATGATAAGGCTATTGGGGTACCTAAAGAAAATACAAAGAATGAAATATAGTAGGTTTTCAAAATAGGTAATCAAAGAAATATTGAATAGAAGAAAAAAATACATAGATGAAACAAAACAACAAATGGATGGACAAATGGAGCATTAAATTTTATGAGGTCCCAAACTCCAACAAAGAAATTAAATAGTATGTGAGGGAAAATTTAGACTTGTCATGTGGACTAAAAATTTAGGAAGGAAAAAACAATTATACATCAACAAGTTCAACTCAAACTGAGAACATAGCCAAGTGAAGTACATAGATGCAAAGATGAAATGGAAGAAAAAAAAATGCTTATAGCCCAACTAAGATCTAGTTCACACCATTCCATATACAAAATTGGGAGATGGACAATTCCTTAGGAGGCATGGTTAGAATGAATATGTGTCTATTGCACGTTGAAAGAGTAGTGGATCAAAAAATATTTTGTCATGAAATGTAAAGCCTACAATGACATCATGATTGCATATGAGGGTACTCTAAAAGCAAACTCACAAATGGAACTTTTTGAAGAATTTAAAATAGAAAAAAATAGGAAAACTTCTCATCAAAATTAGCAACAAAAAATCACACTCCAAAAGATAATAAGATGTTTTTATATACATAAGGGAATTAGTTACATCCCATTCATTTTTTACTACCAACCAAGGTTCAAATCTTGGAGCTGCCCCTATAACCCCTATACCACCTCATTGTTAACGACTTGACGTGAGGGGAACCACCGATAGCTCGGGATTGGAACCGTTGTCATCGGGTTGGTGTGCACTCAACAAAATTAGGTTAGTCTACTACCTTTACCCCAAACAAGGCTTACATCAAGGTTTGAATCTTGGTCTCTTCTTGGTAAGTACACAAAACTTACCAATCCACCCAACCCTTGGGACTAAGTTTACACATGTTTTTATGAGGGATCCTAGTCTCCTCATATTAAGTGAGATGATAAGAAGATATTGAGCTTTTGATTTTGTTGAACATTTTTTTTTCTTGAATTTTTTTAAACTTTGAATAAAGGTCTAAAATTTAAACTAAAAAAATATAAGATTATATATCATATTCCATCTTATATTAAAACTCTTAATCCTATAAATTATTTTAATATCATAAATATAATTAAAATCATTTCATTCAATTATTTATATATATATATATATATATATATATATATATATATATATATATATATATATATATATATAATCTTATTGTTATCAAATTATATTACTCATATAACATATGTTAACTATATTAATTAAATGTTTTATTAAATTAGCACGTGTAAAGGGCAAGGTGATTAAAATTAGAATTTTGACCCTTCACCTGCACGAAACTATAACTACTAATCCTTTGATAAAGTTTAAACTATAACTACTAATCCTTTGATAAAGTTTTTTTTGGTTTTACATAGGGTGAACTATAATTATAGTAAACTGAATGTTAGGAAGGAAAATTTTTGGGATTTACAGTTTGTTAGTCTACCTTGACAGTTTCCGGATTTACAACAGGATAGCCAGGAAAAGTTTAATGGGGATAAACTTTGTTTGTTTTTTATCCCGCAATTAGGGGCTAGAAACTCAACGTTAGAGTTAATCTTGGAATGTAATCAGTAATTGTGATTGATGGCAGATTTTAGTGCATGACTTTGGATGTAGATTGTATTGGGATGCATGTATTAAGAATAGTAGTTTTTCCTATTTTTTCTTATATATAGTTGTGAGAAAAAAAATAGAGTATGTGATATTACTGTGTGTGGATTCCTTGTAAGTATAGAGAGGAAATTACAACAGGAGCTTGTTGTAGGTTGTATCCCTCTATTGCTTGGATTGATTAAATAAAAGGACTAAAAATTCTTGGTGGATGTAGCCCACTGGGTGAACCACGTTAAATTGTTGTCTCTTCTACTGTGTGTTTGTTTTTCTTGTTTATTCTTCTGCTAAGTTTGAAACACTGAGATTGCTCTTCTATATTTTATATAGTGAATTTCTAACAAGTGGTATCAGAGCATTTTTTTTGTTGGGTGCACTTGACAGAAGGAGAATTTCTGGATCAAGTGGGAGCAATGGCGGAAGAAGGGAGGTTTAGAGTTGAAAAATTCAATGGCCAAAACTTTCAATTCTGGAAGATGCAGATGGAGGATTACTTGTACCAGAAGGATCTTTACTTACCTCTTGAGGGGGCAACAAAGAAACCTTCAACTATGTCGAATGAGGAGTGGAGTCTCCTTGATAGAAAGGCATTGGGTACTATAAGGTTGTGCTTGGGAGCCATCGTAGCCTTCAACATCTCCGATGAAAAGACTACCAAGGGAGTCATGGATAAGTTGGCCAAGATGTATGAGAAACCATCAACATCGAATAAGGTATTCTTAATGAAAAGGTTATTTAACATGAAAATGAGTGAAGGAGGATCTGTGTAGGATCATTTAAATGAATTCAATACTGTCACTAATCAATTGCATTCAATAGGATTGGATTTTGATGATGATATTAGGGCCTTATTAATCTTATGCTCTCTTCCAAAAAGTTGGAATAATTTGGTAATGGCGGTAAGTAACTCTGCTTTGAGTTCAAATAAATTAGTATTTGATGATGTGGTTGGTGTGATGCTCAGTGAGGACATGAGAAGAAAAACCACAGGAGAATCATTTGGCACCGCCTTAACTGTTGAGAATAGAGGAAGAGGAAGAGAAAGAGGCAAGAGTTCACATCATGGCAAATCCAAAGGCAGATCCAAATCACGTGGAAAAGGAAAGCTACAGTGTTGGCACTATGGCAAAAAGGGTCATCTCAAGAAGGATTGTTGGCAAAGAAAGGGTGATGGAAATGAAGGTAATGAAAATAATGGTAACACTTTAGAAGCCAATATTATTGGAAAAATTCTACAAGATGCTTTAATCTTATCTCTTGATAGAAATAGCGATTATTGGGTAATTGATAGTGGTGCTTCATTCCATGCTACCTCACATAAGGAATACTTCATAGATTATGTTTCTGGAGATTATGGATAGGTTCTGTTGGGAAATGACCAACCATGTAAAATCATGGGTATTGGAAAGATTTTGATTAAATCCCCAAATGGATGTCAATGGGCTCTTAAAGAGGTGAGACACATACCAGATTTAAAGAGAAATATTATATCGACAAGTAAGCTTGATGGTGAAGGATACATGGTTGCATTCGAAGAAAATGCTTGGAAAGTTACTAAAGGTTCATTGATAGTAGCTAGAGGTAAATTGGTGGGTACTCTTTATTTACTTACTGATTTTTCTCACTGCTCCATGAATTTAGTTTCTATAGGTGAGAGTGCATCTTTGTGGCACCAAAGACTTGGCCATATGAGTGGAAAAGGTATGGAAATTTTACATTCAAGAAAGTTATTGCCTAAGTTAAAAGAGATTGATTTGGAATTCTGTGAGGATTGTGTTTATGGTAAAGCAAGGAGAGTTAGATTCCTCAAGGATGGCAAGGAAAGGAAGAAAGAGAAATTGGAGCTTGTGCACTCATATGTTTGGGGCCCAACTCAGGTAACTTCTCTTGGAGGTTCCTCTTACTACGTACTTTTTATTGATGATGCAACCAGGAAAACATGGATATATTGCATTAGGAATAAAAGTGATGTTTTTAATACCTTCATGAATTGGAAAGCATTAGTTGAAAATGAAACTGGAAAAAGGTTAAAGTGTCTAAATTCGGATAATGGTGGAGAATATTGCAATAGATAATTTGATGTGTTTTGTTCTAAAAATAGAATTAGAAGAATCAAGGTAGTTCCAAGAACACCCCAAGAAAATGGGGTTGCAGAAAGAATGAATAGAACCATCATGGAACGTGCTAGGAGCATGAGAATACATGCAGGCTTACCATTATTTTTATGGGCTCATGTTGTTGATACTGCAGTATATCTGATTAACAGGGGACCATCTAGTGCCTTGGATGGAGGAATTTCGAAAGAGCTTTGGACAGGTAAACCAGTAAATTATTCTTTCCTTAAGGTATTTGGATGTGAGGCCTTTATGCATATAGACAAAGAGAATAGAAAGAAGTTAGATGCTAAGGCCCAAAAGTGCTATTTCATTGGTTACGGTATTGATGGCTTGGGTTACAGATTATGGGATTGTGATAACCAAAAAGTCATTAGAAGTAGGGATGTCATATTTAATGAAAATAATTTGTATAAAGATCGGTTGCACGAAAATAAACTGAAAGAGGAAAATATTGAATACATATACCTTGATGGACACACAAAAAATGTAACTCCAAAAGTGGTAGAAGATCAAAATGTACAACAATAGGAGCAGCAAACACCTCAATCTCCTACAAGTGTTATTAGATCTACCAAGATAAGTAGAATTCCTCAACGTTTCTCTGATTATGTTTTGTATACTGATGTTGGTGAGCCAGAATATTTTCAGGAAGCATTACAGATGGATACCAGGAATAAGTGGGAGCTTGCAATGAATGAAGAAATGGACTCTTTATTCCACAACCAAACTTGGGATTTGGTTGAGCTACCCAAAGGTAAAAGAGCTTTGACCAATAAATGGGTGTACAAGATTAAAGAGGAGAATGAAGGACGTATGAGATACAAAGCAAGGCTAGTGGTCAAGGGATTCGCTCAGAAAAAGGGTATTGACTTTGATGAGATTTTTTCTCCAGTTGTGAAAATGACCTCTATTAGAGCTATTTTGAGTCTTGTAGCTGTAGAAAATTTGTATCTGGAACAATTGGATGTGAAGACAACATTCCTTCATGGTGATTTGGAGGAGGAAATTTATATGCACCAACCAAAAGGCTTTCAGGTGAAAGGTAAAGAGGATTGGGTATGTAAACTAAAAAAGAGCTTGTATGGGTTAAAACAAGCTCCTAGACAGTGGTATTTAAAATTTGATAAGTTCATGGCTAATCAAAGGTTTGAAAGATGTCAAAGTGATCATTGTGTATATTTTAAGCAAACTGGAAATGGTAACTATGTTATTCTGCTATTGTATGTGGATGACATGTTGGTTGTAGGAACAAATATGCAAGATATTAACATGCTCAAGAAGAAGTTGGCTAAATCCTTTGCCATGAAGGATTTGGGAGAGGCCAAACAAATCCTTGGCATGAGGATAACAAGAGACAAGGAGAGTCACACTCTGAAATTATCACAAGCAGAATACATTGAGAAAGTGCTTAAGAGATTCAACATGAGAGATGCAAAGTCTGTTGCTACTCCATTGGCAAAGCATTTCAAACTCACTAGAGATTTGTGTCCCAAGACACAAGAGGAACAAGAGCATATGGCTAAGGTTCCCTATGCATCAACGGTTGGAAGCTTGATGTATGCAATGGTTTGTACAAGACCAAACATTGCCCAAGCAGTGGGAGTGGTGAGTAGATTTATGAGTAATCCAGGAAAAGGACATTGGCAAGCGGTAAAATGGATACTCAGGTACTTGAGAGGAACTTCAAATTATTCTTTGAATTTTGGAGGCTCTAATATATGCTTGGAAGGTTTTGTAGACTCTGATATGGCAGGTGATCTTGATGGTGGAAGGAGCACTACTGGCTACATCTTTACTGTAGGAGGAGCGGTTAGTTGGATTTCTAAACTCCAACATGTAGTTGCCCTTTCAACCACTGAAGCTGAATATGTTGCTGCTACAGAAGCAAGCAAAGAGATGATTTGGTTGCAAAGACTAATGGAGGAATTAGGGAAGAAGCAAGAGGACAATAGGTTGTGGAGTGATAGCCAGAGTGCTATACACCTTGCAAAGAATTCGACATTCCATTCGAAAACCAAACACATCAAACTCGGGTATCATTTCATTAGATCAGTAGTGGAAGATGGATCTTTGAAATTGGGGAAAGTTCACACATCACAAAATCCTACCGACATGCTTACAAAAGTAGTGTCAAGAGAGAAGTTGAGCTTTTGCTCAACTTCAGTTGGCCTTAAGGAATAAGAGGCCATGATGAGAATTTTTCAGTCCTTGGTTGCAGTATGATGCAATGGAATTAGTCTCCAAGTGGGAGATTGTTAGGAATGGAGCCTAATTATGAGGCGGCTAAACAGGGAAAGTTTTCGGATTTACAGTTTGTTAGTCTACCTTGATAGTTTTCGGATTTACAGTAGGATAACCAGGGAAAGTTTAATGGGGATAAACTCTGTTTGTTTTTTATCCCACAATTAGGGACTCAAAACTCGACGTTAGAGTTAATCTTGGAATGTAATCAGTAATTGTGATTGATGGCAGATTTTAGTGCATGAATTTGGTTGTAGATTGTATCGGGATGCATGTATTAAGAATAGTAGTTTTTCCTGTTTTTTCTTATATATAGTTGTGAGAAAAAAATAGAGTATGTGATATTACTGTGTGTGGATTCCTTGTAAGTATAGAGAGGAAATTATAGCAGGAGCTTGTTGTAGGTTGTATCCCTCTATTGCTTGGATTGATTAAATAAAAGGACTAAAAATTCTTGGTGGATGTAGCCCACTAGGTGAACCACATTAAATCACTGTCTCTTCTACTGTGTGTTTGTTTTTCTTGTTTATTCTTCTGCTAAGTTTGAAACACTGAGATTGCTCTTCTATATATGAATTTTTAACAATGAAGTTACATAAAAGTTTTTTTTCCACAGTCCAATAATATATTATTAAGCTGTCCCTACTAAACTTGATAAAGTTTTTATGGAATAGAACTAAAGCAGTTCATTGACAAACACTCAACCATTGCCTATTCCTTTCAAACCCTAACCCCGTGGGTTAGATGAAGTCAACTAATCCCGACCTTCTGGAGCATCGAACTGGGATAGTCAACCTAGCGTCTAGGGAATCAAATTAAGACAGTCGACTACCACTGGCCAAATCAATCTAGGACAACCAGATGGATAGCACTCAACCACTATTAATCAACTCATCCCTTTCAAACCCTAGCCTGCTAAACATATAAACAAATACGAAATTTCCATGATGAAATATGCCACTTGAGAATTGAACTAAGACAACCCATAATAAACTTCCAAAACATGAAACTAAACAACCAACTAAAAATACTATACTGTCAACATCCAATATATCTCTTCTAAATAAATCTGATTTAAATCTTCTACCCGTAAGCTGTCCTTGTCCGATACTTTTACCTTTCGTCTTTTGCAAAAGAGTCTTTATTCCGATATGGTACTACTCTCTACTTCGTACGTTGCTACTTGTGACATATAAGCTTTAATTTATAAATTCGTACAAGGAAAAGTGATCTTTATACCAAGACATTATCTAGTGGGATCCTCGGAAAAGGCCGGTGGGAAAATTCATGCAAACAAAAAAACAAAAAGAGAAAAGTTAAAAGACTAATAGATGAATATTTTTAAAAGCGTTTCATTCTACAATCACCTTCACCTTAATATATTTATACTATTGGATGTGTGGGTCTCAAGCCTCTTGAGATTTCCGTGTGTTTTAATATGTTAAATTATCTTGAGATTATGATTGAAAGTTTTATAACATTATTGTCAAAAATTTAAGTTTTATTTTTAAAAAATAATAAAATTTTATTTTTATAAAAATATTTAAAATATATATTTTATTAAAATTATTGTAAATTTTAATTGTGTATGGAGAGATACAATTCATATCACCACCAATGTCTTGGCTACAAGCGCAGTATATATAACATATAAATAACATGGTTGAGGAAATAGGATACCTTCAAAAGGTATTCAAATCGAATGGCTCCAACAAATATCAAAAGGAGTTGGATAAGGTTAGGAAGAGATGTAATTGGGAAAAAATAAAAGTATTGGGTAAACTAATGTGTCATATAAGGATTAGACATAATGCTAATGTTTTTCTTTGTTTTCATGAGTTTAAAGACTAGAAAGGACAAGGTGAATAAAAGTGAGATATTTTAAAGACTAGAAAGGACAAGGTAAATAAAAGTGAGTTTTTAGTTTATTTTATTTAACGGTTATAAAAAAATTATGTGAGTGAAATAGAGAGGTTAATTTGTATAAAAGTTAACATTGTAGGGATTTAAAATTTGGTAAGTTAGGCACATTAACTTTGATAAGTAATTTGAAGCAACATGATATATCAGTGTTTAAAAAAATAATAATTAAAGAAGGTTGCGAAAATTGTAAAACATTTAAATAAATATTAGGAACAATTTTAAATTATTAATTTTTATTATTTTTAGGTATATTGTATCTAATAAACTTGATAAATGGTTTTTGCTGCTACTTCTTTTGACTCAGCTTCACAATAAAATGTTCTTCAAGCAATTCCTTCTCTTATCACTTCTGAGGAGAACTCTATTTTGACTACTCCTGTTACTATCAATGAGCTTCAACAAGTAGTTTTTAAAATGCAAAAAGAGAAAACCCCAGGTCGTGATGGTTTTCCCATTGAGTTCTACCAAGAGTTTTGGGATATCCTTCATATTGATTTATTAGAGGTGGTGGAAGAAGCCAGGAAAGCCAAAAAAAATTTGAAGGTTATCAATAAAACTTATATTATTCTTGTTCCAAAAGCTCAAGAGGTTGATCATATCTCAGCTTTTAGACCTATTGCTTTATGTAATGTTCTTCTCAAAATCATTACTAAAATAATGACAGAAAGGTTGAAGCCTCTTTTGCATAAGATTATTTCCCTAGAGCAAGGGGGTTATGTGGAAGGACGTCAAATAGTAGATGAGATAGTTCTTGCTCAGGAAGCCATCCATTCCATGGATATGCAAAAATCTCCTTCCATGTTCATTCGGTTAGACTTATCCAAAACTTATGACAGAGTGGATTGGCACTTCCTTATCAAAGTTTTGAGGCAATTTGGTTTCTCTAAGGATTGGATGGATTGGATTATGGGATGTATCTCTTTAGTTTCCTACTTAGTTCTTATCAATGGTAGGCCTTCTCAGTCATTCCCAGCTTCTAGAGGTATTAGGCAAGGTGACCCGCTATCCCCTTATTTATTCATCATTCTTACTGAATGCTTGGGTAGGACTATAATCAAAAAGAGGGAAAACAAAACCCTTGAGGGAGTTAACATTGCTCATGGAGCTAGACATATCTCTCATCTTCAATTTGTGGATGAATCTACTCATTTAGGTAAAGCCACAGTTAAGGAAGCTTCTAATATTAAGCAAATCATTAGCTATTTTTCTAAGGCTATTGAGCAGTTGATCAATGAAGATAAATCTAAAGTTATTTTCTTTCATTGCTCTGCTAGACAAGAATCCATGGTCTTGGATAAATTAATATATAAGAAGACCTCCCTTCCAATCACTTATTTAGGTATTCCCATAAATATTCAAAGGCAAAAAAATAAATATTGGAATTGGTTGTTGGACAAAGTCAAAAAGAAAATTGGAAAGTGGACCAATAGGTGGCTTTCTTCTGGGGGTAGAATCACCTTGGTAAAATCAGTCCTTCAAGCTATTCCTATTTATGTTTCTTTTGTTTTGAATATCCCAAAGGCTATTCTTCGAGAATTGGATCAAATTAGTCATCGTTTCCTTTGGAGTGGTACTAAGGAGAAAATAAAATGGGCCTTGGTGAAATGGGATACTTTATGTCTTCCTAAGAGTGAAGGGGGGTTAGGATTCCGGTATTCTATTAATAACAACAAAGCTTTAGCTGCTAAATTATATTGGAGGATGTTGCATAACCCCAATGCTCTTTGGGCCAATAATCTCCATGCTAAATATATTGAGAACAAAAGTCCTGAAGACCTTGTTCGCTATCAACTTCCTACCAAAGGTTCTCCCATTTTAGCAGTTCTTAAGACTGGTGAGGATTTGATAAAGAAAAATTTATTTTGGATCATTCATAATGGTCAACAGATAAATTTTTGGACAGATTCTTGGGATGGTCACAAGCCTTTGATAACTCAGTTTCTTGATTGGAGGCCTTGGATGGAGGAGCTTCACCGAGCTAATTGGATAAAGGTGGCTAATTATTGTCGGTACCATACTGGTAATTCAAAGGTTGGTAGATATTGGATCCCTATTGAGGACTGGCCTATTCAAATCCTAGAAAGGCAAAGACAAGATATCAAAGGCATCCTTCATATGAGATCCCTCTCTTGGTCCCATGAAAAAGATTGTTTTGGATGGAACAACACTACTAAAGGTGAGTATTCAATTGCTCAAGGTTATTTGACCTTATGCCATAATAATCTCGATCATTCTTCTGACATATTTTCTCGATTGTGGGCTCAAAAGCTTTGGCCTAAGGTGAGGTTCTTTAATTGGCTTTTATTGCATTATAGGGTGCTTACTGGTGAGCAACTTATGAAGCGTGGTTTTCATGGCCCTTTTAGATGTGAAATGTGTGAAGAGAATGTAGAAACTCTCAACCATGTGTACTTTAGCCTCTGAGCTATGGAGAAGAATGGCCACTTTACTTGGCTTACAATGGTCCAATTTTTTTACTTTTGAACAACTTTGGAGGGATTGACCTAATCAAGAGGGTGTTGATCATTTTATTAGGCAGTTAGTTTGGATGGGTTCTACCATTCTTCTTTGGAATATTTGGAATGAAAGGAACAACCGAATTTTTAATCAAGATAGGAAGGATATTCATTATATTTGGCAAAAGACCATAGCCAACTTAGTTGAATCAGTCCAACTCCTTAATCACCCCCAAAACTCCCACCAAAGATGCGATCAAGTGATGCAAAGATTGAAGATTAAATCTTCTAAGGAAAACCAACTTAAAGGGAATGTGAGTATTAGTAAGATGAATAGGACTAGAAATTGGCAACCTCCTAAGGATTTTGGAAAAGTCAATACCGATGGAGCCTCTAGAGGGAACCCTAGAAAAGCCAGTGTGGGAGGAATTGGTAGACTTTCAGATGGCTCCCTGGTTTTTACTTTTGCTGAGAATTTGGGTATTCTTTCCAATAACCTTGCTGAGGGGTATGGTAACCTCAGAGGCTTTCAGGAGGCTACTAAGGTTGGATGGGAAAAGGTGTTAGTTGAGTTCGACTCTCAACTTATGATTAATCTCTTGAAGACTCCTTCTAAGAATCATAAGGTAGATTGGAGAATAAAAATAATTATTGAGAAGATTCAATTAATCCGGATGGGATTTTTGAAAGTTGATTACAATCATGTGGTCGGAGATCAAAACAAGAGTGTTGATGCTTTAGCTAATTGGGCTTTGGATAAAGGTGATCTTACTTGTTATGGCCACCCTCCTATATGGTGGGCTTCTCAAATTAGGGAAGCCTTCTTTCTATCATTTCTTTGGATGGCTCCAGTTCTGAAGGTACCTAGTTTATTCTTGCTTTTTTTTTTTGCTTCTCTTTGGTTCATTAAGTTTTTTTTAGTTCCCTAGCTCATTCTATTCTTTATTTTTTTCCTCTGTTGATTCTTGCCTTATTAGTCTTCTGGTCTAGATAGGTTTTTGTTATGTTCAATTTTTTTTTTTTCTTTTTTCTTTTTCTTTTGTTTAGTTTTTTAAGGTGGGTGGGTTCTTTTGTTTTATTTTGTTTTTGTGTTCTTTGTGTTGTTTTTTGTTGTTCATGTGTTTTTGTTGTTTTGTGTTTTTTTTTTTTTTATGTTTTTTGTTATTGTTCTTGTATTTTTTTCGTTCTTGTTCTTGGGTTTCTCTTTGTTTGTGTTAATTCATGTTTTTATGTGTGATTGTTTTCTATGTTTTCTATTTTTGTTTATTGTCTATTGTTGGTTGTTTTTTATTTTTATTTTTATTTTATTTTATTTTAATTTTTTAGGTTTTGGTTGTGTTTATTTTTCATGTTTATTTTTTGGGTTATGTCTTTGTAGTGTTCTGTTGTTTTTGTCTTGTTTGTGTTTTGTTATGTGGTTCTTGTGTTTTTCTATGTGGTTTGTGTTGTGGTTTCTTTTATCTTAATGTGCGTGTTTGGTTGTGCTTTTGTTTTTGACACACTCAAGGAGCATGTTTTTTATTTTATTTTATTATTTTTGTTGTTATTTACTTTTTTTTTAAAATTGGTTTTGTGTGTTTGTTTGCTCCTTGAGTATGTCAAAGGTGGTAGGCCAAGTCCAAGTCCTGGGTGTTTTTGGCGGAATGGATACCCCTGCCTCCTTGGGTCTTACCCGAAAGTGGCATCCCTTTTGGGATGTTTTCCACAAATAATAATAAAAAAAAACTTGATAAATGGTTTTGTTTAAAATCTCTAAAGATAAATTATTATAAGGACATAAAATTGGATTGTTGTAATTAATTATTTGAGTAATTTTTAGTTCATTATTCCATGAGATATCTTTATATATGATTAAAGTTCTAAAACAATTTGAATATATTGATAATGAGATTAATAATAGTTTGATCTTAAGCATTGATTTTATTTATGGTGTTTATTTTATTTATTATAAGGACTTAAAATGGGATCGTTGTAATTAATTATTTGAGTAATTTTTAGTTACATGGGAATAATGGTATATTATTACATGAGTTATCTCTATAAATGATTAAAGTCCTAAAATAGTTTGAATATATTGATGATGAGATTAATAATAGTATGACCTTAAGCATGGATTTTATTTATGGTGTTTAACCACACTTCAATTCCAAAAGCATAGTATGAAAATCGATAAAGATGTTAAGACTATTCAATAATAAAGTATAAAGTACCCATTAATGAAAAGCGTGTGGTTTAATGAGTGTCTAGAAAAAATATCGTGGTGAACACAAGAGATCAATATTAAGCACCCATTAATGGAAGGTGTTTGATTTGACTCAAGTATCTAGAAAAAATATCATGTGTGAATACAAGATACCAAGTATTGAGGTGGTACCATCCATATTGATCTATATTTACTTTTCAAATGATAAAAATATGTCTAAAGATATCCATGAGAAGAGTACAACCTACACGTCCATTACAGTCAAACAAAAATTGGTAAAATGTTGATTAGGTAAAGAAGTCAATAGTTGACATGGTAGTTGCTTCAAGAATAGGTGATTGTTCAAACACTTCAATTCCAAAAGCATAGTATAAAAATCGATAAAGATGTTAAGACTATTCAATAATAAAGTATAAAGTACCCATTAATGAAAAGCGTGTGATTTAATGAGTGTCTAGAAAAAATATCGTGGTGAACACAAGAGATCAATATTAAGCACCCATTAATGGAAGGTGTTTGATTTGACTCAAGTATCTAGAAAAAATATCATGTGTGAATACATGATACCAAGTATTGAGGTGGTACCATCCATATTGATCTATATTTACTTTTCAAATGATAAAAATATGTCTAAAGATATCCATGAGAAGAGTACAACCTACACGTCCATTACAGTCAAACAAAAATTGGTAAAATGTTGATTAGGTAAAGAAGTCAATAGTTGACATGGTAGTTGCTTCAAGAATAGGTGATTGTTCAAACACTTCAATTCCAAAAGCATAGTATGAAAATCGATAAAGATGTTAAGACTATTCAATAATAAAGTATCAAGTACCCATTAATGAAAAGCGTGTGATTTAATGAGTGTCTAGAAAAAATATCATGAACACAAGAGATCAATATTAAGCACCCATTAATGGAAGGTGTTTGATTTGACTCAAGTATCTAGAAAAAATATCATGTGTGAATACATGATACCAAGTATTGAGGTGGTACCATCCATATTGATCTATATTTACTTTTCAAATGATAAAAATATGTTTAAAGATATCCATGAGAAGAGTACAACCTACACGTCCATCACAGTCAAATTTTTTTTGGTAAAATGTTGATTAGGTAAAGAAGTCAATAGTTGACATGGTAGTTGCTTCAAGAATAGGTGATTGTTCAAAGACTTCAATTCCAAAAGCATAGTATGAAAATCGATAAAGATGTTAAGACTATTCAATAATAAAGTATCAAGTACCCATTAATGAAAAGCGTGTGATTTAATGAGTGTCTAGAAAAAATATCGTGGTGAACACAAGAGATCAATATTAAGCACCCATTAATGGAAGGTGTTTGATTTGACTCAAGTATCTAGAAAAAATATCATGTGTGAATACATGATACCAAGTATTGAGGTGGTACCATCCATATTGATCTATATTTACTTTTCAAATGATAAAAATATGTCTAAAGATATCCATGAGAAGAGTACAACCTACAGTCCATTACAAACAAAAATTGGTAAAATGTTGATTAGGTAAAGAAGTCAATAGTTGACATGGTAGTTGCTTCAAGAATAGGTGATTGTTCAAACACTTCAATTCCAAAAGCATGGTATGAAAATCGATAAAGATGTTAAGACTATTCAATAATAAAGTATAAAATACCCATTAATGAAAAGCGTGTGATTTAATGAGTGTCTAGAAAAAATATCGTGGTGAACACAAGAGATCAATATTAAGCACCCATTAATGGAAGGTGTTTGATTTGACTCAAGTATCTAGAAAAAATATCATGTGTGAATGCATGATACCAAGTATTGAGGTGGTACCATCCATATTGATCTATATTTCAAATGATAAAAATATGTCTAAAGATATCTATGAGAAGAGTACAACCTACACGTCCATTACAGTCAAACAAAAATTGGTAAAATGTTGATTAGGTAAAGAAGTCAATAGTTGACATGGTAGTTGCTTCAAGAATAGGTGATTGTTCAAACACTTCACCTCTCATTGGAAAACAATAACAAATTGAATGGAAATGAATTTTATTCATACACTTAAGCACATCTCCTTGTAAGAATTTTTTTACACTACATAATGATCTTTAAAAATCTATTGTGATAGTGACATTGCACCTTACATTTAATTGAATTTTGGGGTGCTAGTATGGCAACCATATAGAGCCATATAACTTTTAATATGAAATATGTAACTATTGTATGATGGTATTGATTCAATGATATTTATATGCCATATTTTTTTTGAATTTACATGGTGGAATCGGTAGCCACCACGAATTCGGGCAGGCTGTCCAGCTTTTATGGCCGCCACAGTATTCTGCGCTGTCTGCCCTGAGCCGCCACACAGATCTTTGCACAGTCCGCCCCTATAACCATCATGCCACAATCATTTTAAACCTTTTACGTCGTTGAAAGCACCAGGAAAGGGACAAGCGTTCAGTCCAACGAGGCCCGATTTATATGTCATATTAACACCTTATAAAACATTAATTTAAAAACTTATAAAACATTAATTTAAAAAAATCTTAGTATGATCTTAATAATTAAAAAATAAAAATAAACATGTTAATATGATAAAGTGGAATATGCAACCTTGAAAGATATGTGGACAAGTGTTCAACTACTAACTTTCTACCATAGCAAAAAGAATTGTTGATTATGACATACCATGGTACCATATATTGTTAAGATCAACATCAAATTAATTAACAAAACATATGATCTTTATTAATATAAAGTTTATTTAAATTCTATTCTATGAATTATTATTGTTTAATGTTAGATGCATATTAGTAGTCATTAATATATTCTCTAATCTAATTATTTTTATTTAGAAGTCACATTCATGTGAGGTCAATAATTTTTAAATAGTCAAATATATCTTACATAAATAATATTTATTATATATTTTATTGCATTATAAAAATATCTATATATTACTAAACTTATAAAATAAAATGATATCATAATACAACCAGAATATGTATATAGTCATAAAGGTAAACTATATGACTAACCTGGAAGAGGATCAAGGGTCAATGTGAAGGGTTGATGTAAGTAAAAAACACTTCTACCCATATATATTTAGCCCTCTCTCCTAAATAAAAAAATATGTTTATTTACAATCAAAGCTTTACTCTATCCTCTATATTTTTATATACAATTCTTATCAAGTTGATTTGCTTTTGATTAATAATTAAAACAAAATCCTTAAACAACCTAGATATCATGATTAGATATAAATAAAGGCAACCTTAGAAAATATAATTTCTCGTGTTTTTTATGTATACTTAACCCATGCTATTAATGAGACAACCAATAATGGGGAACTGGAGTGTTGTGAATATTTCATATGATGGGGAAGAAGTGCAAGTAAAGATGTTATAACAATTTACTAAGAGAGAAAGCCTACGTAGGGTATATATAAGAATATGATTATGATTATTATGATTTGGTTTTCTATGGCGAAAAATATCTTTTATAACACAATACTTAATACTTCACTTTGACAAGAAACCCGTTATCAAATGATAGATGGGAATTTTAAAAGTTCCTCATCCAAAACTCAAACTCTAATTATCTTAATTATATGTAAAAATATACTAGAGAGATCAACATTACCATTTCTAAACACTTATATATAATCCATTTTGGATTTTTTATTTATTCTTGAAATGTATATATAAATATATAAATAAGAATTATAAAAGTATGAATTCGAGTTTGTTAATATTTAACATTAACTCGTTTAATTTTAGTTCTATCTTATGTACATTTAATAATGAAAAATAATTTAGCCGCCCTCAAAACATTTACACTTATATATAATCCATTTTGGATTTTTTATTTATTCTTGAAATGTATATATAAATAAGAATTATAAAAGTATGAATTCGAGTTTGTTAATACGTTACCATAGATGTCAGTTTATAGTGAGTTTAACCTAAGTAGCTTAGGGTTAAGAACCCACTACGCACATGTAAGGGATTTTATGTCCATCAAGATTTGAAATTGAGCTTTCTTTATGGAAGACAATTGTCTTGATAATTCAAGTTGAACGTGCTACAGACATGTAAGGGATTTTATGTCCATTAAGATTTGAACTGAGTTTTCTTTATGGAAGACAATTGTCTTGAAGACTCGAGTTGAACTCTACAAACGATTTTAAATTTTATTTTAGATATTATTATTATTTTTTTTTAAAGTGGAAAACCTTTTACGGGGCCGCCTTATTATTTTTTTAAAGTGGAAAACCTTTTGTGGGGCCGCCTTGGTCTAAGAGACCACGACCAGGAGGTTCTACACCGTCAAAGTCATTCGGGAGTCGCGGCCGACCCTGCCCGTACCAACATTATCAATTGGATTTTGGATACCCGATTCAACTTTTTGGTAGGGTGGAGATTCGAACCTAGGACCTCCCTTGGAGGATTGCCCTCTCCTCTCCAACCCACCTACAAAACCTGGGTATTTTAGATAATATTATATTTTTAATTAAATTATGTACATTAAAATACATATTTTTCAAACCTTTTTATATTTTTACTTTTTAAAATTGGCTATATAGGTTTGAAATGGAACCATCTATATTACATGAATCAAATTATCATGATATTACAACAAATCTTAGTCACCTTATCATGAGAGTTTACATGATAGTATAGGAATTTTTACTCCATGTGTGCTCATATAATTACATACCCCACAATAAATTTGATAAAATTTTAAGATTAACATTAGGAAAAAAAACTCATAAAGAACACGTGGATGGAATTGGATTTATATATAGTTACACTCAAACCTAGGTTTACGACCACTCAAACATAGGTTCACACATTACCATAAACTTGATTCCTACATCTAGGTGTTCTCATGGATTTACAAGTTATATGTTGATAAAATTAGAACCTTGGATTATGATGTGAAGCTTTCCCATTTACTTGCCCTAAGCTTTTTAGGATTATTTTTTTACTTAATAAAAAGAAGAGTAATTTTTTTTAGAAGCGACATTGAAGTATTTTATATTTTATACAATAAAATATGTCTATAATATTATCAACATTATTATAGAATTGCATTGTGTTTTATGAATATATAGAAAAATAAAATTATTGCATCATAAATCTATTCATTTTTATACTAGAGGCTCTTCAACATATGCATACTCGATAACTACATATAGAAGCTAGTATGCTCAGTAGACAATGAAATAACCAACTAAGATACTAACTGGGACTGTAATATATTAAAAAGAAAATTTATCTCTGATATGGCATTGATGATTACAATATGCTCTACATACACAAAATCTGACTACTCTAGGTTGCTAGATATACAAATATAAAGTAAAAACTAACTCCATTAAAAGAATAACACCGTAAATATTAACCATATTTTGATGATAACCTTAATAGAAGAAAACTTCTTACCCTCATATATGTCAATGGCTTTCACTATAGAAAAATCCTCGAGTATATCTTAAAAATATTCTAGATCTTTTCTCCTATGCTCCCTATAAAGAGCATCTAATACACCTCAATTCTCATAGGTCATGCATTTATTCTCAGATAATATTCTTGAGGTTTAAAATTTCATATAGCTCTTATGAATTTAAGGTTTAAATATTTCAAAATTATCCTCATATGTGTCCATGGATTTCACTATAGAAACATCCTCAAGCATATCGTAAATAACATTCTAGATCTTTTCACCTACTTGATTTAAAAAACTAATGCTCCCTAAAAAGACCATCTAATATACTCATTTCTCATAGGCCATGTTGTTATTCTCATATGTATTCTTAAGGTTCCTATACAAATTATCCATAACTAGGATTATTAGACTTCCATATAGCTCTTATGAAATTAAGGGCTGACTATTTCTAGTCATTTGCCTTGTCCCTCAAAGAGAATTTCAAATAGGCTACACAAGTCTCTTCTAAGATCCTACACACTTCACAATATGATTGATAATAGCTACCAAATCATTTTTGAGAAAAAGGTAAAAAATTTATTGAAAAAACTCAAATTATATATTTACTGTTGATAACCTGCCTTTCTTGGTAAGGTTCAAAATGCGACACAAATTTATTCCTTTGTCTGTCCAACTTTTAGAAGTTTTAGTCCATGCTCGATAACCCCTAAAGGTGTTACATTTACCCTTTCCTTTTGAATCCATAGACTTCATCTTGAGTTTATAAAACCCTCTTTCTATTCTTATCCTTCCTTTCTTAGTTCCCATATTACAGTTATTTCTGGAGATAATAGCTACCAATTCTTAAGCTCTATTATTTTATCATTGTATTTCCCCAAGATGGTATACAAGTACCATTTGAATCCATGGTCAAAATCCACCCACCAATTCATATAAGACCTTGGTTTGGAACAAGGAGAGTTGGTCAACTATTGAGGCTTGATAGGATTTCATAAACATAATCATATAGCCCCACTTATGCATCCATGACATACTTGATAATTGAGATTGACTTTTCATCGTTGCATCTAAAATAACACCCATGGATTCTAATCCTACCATTAGTCCTTCTTTCCATTCATATTCTAAAACTTCTTCCTCACAATACCACCTTCCCTCATAAGCTCTTCTAGAAATTTCATAAGGAGGCACAACCACTACTTCTCTAAATCTATACCTATAAGAAAACCATGTATATGATGTTTCATTACCTCTTTCTAGTTAGTAATATAAGTGCATTGTAATTTCAATAAAGGTTATTATCTTCAGTATCTCCTCTATATATTTATTGCAGTATTGCAACTTCATTTTTGATAATAAATTATCATTAATAATATTTCTCATTGCCCTTATGAACATTATTTTTATGTTCATATAGAGGTCAATAGAATTTTACCTCATTGTTTTCTTTTACCACCAACTCGTCTATAAAATGGTTTCCAACTAGCTAAGTCTTAGTTCCCATTTTATCTTCTAAATAAGGAGAAACAACAACATTGAAGCATCATTCATATCATTCTCTTATGCATGCATCACCTTCGTGACAACTTTAAATGTTTACATATCACTATCGTAGAGACCACCTAAACATTCTTTGGTGCTTTTAAGTTACCATTTTCATGAATTATCTAGAGAGTGTCTAACATAAATCCACATATGGATGAAGAATAACACATCCCTATAGGGAAATTAAGGTCCATTACTCCAAAATTTAATTCAAACTACCTTGGATCCTTGTGGTATATTTAACAATAGTTTTATCTTATTTTGTTTCAAATATTTGGATAAATTTCAAAAAATGAAGCATCGACAAAGCTAGGGAAAATTTTCCATAAAAATGACTCATCTTTCAAGAGCTATATCTTTGCATAAAGTTGTTCGATTTAGATGATTATTAATCCATTTTGTGTGGAATATGAAGAGCTTTGAAATGAGTGGTCATAAAAAATAATCTAAGCAATATTGAGGGATATATGACCATGTGAAGATAATCGTCCGAAACAAGGATAAAGTTAGGGCGATTTAAAAAAAAAATAATATCTCATATTTTAGGAGCCATATATTTATGGATGGTTGCCTAATTTAGATGATTATTAGACCAATTTATATGGAATTTAAGATATTTAAAATGAGTGGCTAAATGAAGGAATTTAAGCAGTATTAAGGAAGATACAATCCTATGAAGTCAACCATCTAGAATAAGAGCAGTGATAATTTTTCAAGTCATGGAAAATGAAATTGTAGATATTTGTTAGCTAGGATTTGGATGATGGAAGGAGCAATAGAGGGCTAGGAAACTAGTGAGGCAATACATTCTATCTGGATGTATACTTATTTAACTAATGTTCATTTATCCCTTCATTATTGTATTTTTTTGCATGCAAAGTTTTGTATGTTATTTTAAAATAATATAATCTTTATAGGATATGCTGGTAATTTTTAGTAGATATCGAGTTATAGTTTCCTTTCCCTAGATCTATTTATAGCTAAATACTTAGAATCCCCTAGTAGTAGAGGAAAGGGAGGACACTATAGAGCAGTGATCCTTGTTGCTCAAAGATAAGGTAATCATTGGTAAATTTAATAGGTCTCAGCCAAGGGCTTCGACTATGAGAAACTAGATTGATAGGAGAATAAAGTCTCTAGGAGTGAACCTATATTTTCTTCTCAAAGGTTTCTTTGTAGACATTATTTATTACAAGGAGTAAATATATAGAATCTTGAAAGGGGGTCCTTGGTTTATGGGAAGAGTAGGACTCTTTCTTATCCATTGGTATGAAGGCTTTATACTTGAAAACATAATCTTTCCCTAGTATCAGTTTGGGATAGTATGTATGGATTACCCATTTAATTATAGAAAATAGATACCTTCAAGGCAATAGGAAACACTCTAGGAGAATTTCTTGAGATTTTAAAAACTACAAAAGATGGAGTCTTGGCTATTTATGCCCAGATATTGGTCATGATTGATATTAGTAAACCTTTACCAAAATCAATCATTCTTAAGTATGGGGTAAGTTGTGGACCCAAACCATGGATTATGAAAATATATACCTCATATGTAGAATATATCACGACGTGGGGCATATAGATAGATCACTCCCTAAGAAGAGTCCAACATAAACATATGTAGAAAATTGCAAGAGAAACTTAAAAATGGATATGGATGAGGATGATTTTCAACTTCCAAAAATAGGTCTTGATAGATGAAAGTAAATAATCAATGGAGACCAGTATGGATATTAGAAGAAATTCTAATTATTTTGAGGGTTTAGCCTATGAAAAAAAATAAAATCAAAACTTAGAGGATATGGTACAACATGATCTAAATATTAATAAGAAATATTCTACTTAATATGATCCTAATTTAGGGATGAACATTCTTGCTGAACCTAACGAATGTGCCTAATTAGATGAAGACTCTTTTAGAGTACCATACACCATTTATGAGAAGAAAAGTGGTAGAGAAAACATTGTGTTAGATATTTATACCTTTACCATTAACAAGGAACTACTAGAAAATAATCAAGATAAGTCAAAATTATTTCTTGGTAGAATCAAGAGAGGATACATCTAATGAAAATGGAAGTTGTGAAAGAATATTGAGGAATAGAATAATAAGAGCTACTCCTGATATTGGCAAGGCAAAAAGAGAAAACCTTCAATTTATCAAGTTAGAGCCAGGGAAGCAATAACAAACATAAATAAAAGAACACAATCTAAGTTCAATGAGTTTCTCTTTACCAAACAACAAAATGATATTGGTAATTTTTGGGAGGGCCAACAACCCTTAATAAGACATGATTATCATCTCGTAGAATGTAACTGGTGCTAATTACCCCTCAAAGTAGAGGTGTAATAGGGACCTATATTTAAGTAATAAGCTTGATATTCTTTGTATCCAAGAGAAGTTTCTAAAACTATGAAAGTGGTATGGACAAGATGTGAATGGTATATTGTGGATTTAAGAGCAATAGGGCAAATTCTAACATGTTGGAATCTAATAAACCTCCTGTGAAACCATTCATAAAACTAGGTATTAGATAGCCTCATTATTCACATGCTACTTTGTGGATATTTATTTTATGTTTATCAATGTTGATGGACCTACAACTTAGTTAGGCAGATCAGAAGAATGGAATGGGATTGAATCCTTTATGAGAAGTAAAGACCAAGAAACCTGATTCATGATTATAGGATATTTCAATGTCATAATCAAGCTAGATGAACAATTTAGAAGAATTAGAAAAATAATCCAAAGTATGATAGATTTTCTAGCTTTCATTCAAAACAATAATCTATGGGAGATTGAGTTTGAAGAGGATAAATATACATGGACCCACAATAAGACAAGCCAAAACCTAATAGCAAGAAAACTTAGATAGATGCATACTCTCAAACCATTGGCTAGATGAAGGCACTTGTACTAAAATTAATACCTTGAGAAGGATTGGTTTAGAACACTGACCAATCAAAGTTAAAATAGTGGTAAGTGAATTTAAAAAATATTATATTTTAAATATGAATAGATGTGGAAAAGCCATCCTCAATTTTTTGATATGATAGTGTAAATGTAGAATTATTTAGGAAAATATGGGTTGTATACACTTCCTAAAAAAATTAAATTAATGACATCTAGATTAAAAGAATGGACCAAAAACACTTTCAAAAACTTTTTTGAGAAGAAAAAAGAACTAAAAGAGAAACTTTCAAAATTTTAAAAATGTGAGCATAATAATCCAAGCTTGGAGGAAAGGAGGTTGCTTAGGTAGTATCATAATATTTTGTGCAAGGAAGAGAAATTTTAAAGATTAAAATCAAGATAGACTTGGTTAAAAGGAGAAGATAAAAACACAAGTTTTTCATAGGATGGCAATAGTATAGAGATCAACACCTATAATTAATAGAATTAAATTAGTAGAAGGGATTTGGATTGAAGACCAAAGCAATATAAAAAAAAAGGTAAGGCCTTTTTACTAGAATATTCTAGGACCAGAGAAGATTGGATTTCTTAACGATAAACTACTACAAGAAGTACCTTCAGTTATAACAGAAGAAGATAATAGCAAACTGATGAAACTTGTTACTCTAGAAGAATTTTATTCAACTCTTTTCTCTTATGATAAGAATAAATCCTAAGTCTAGATGGACTCTCTACAACTTTCTATCAATATAACTGGGAAATAATAAAGGATTTTTTATTGGTGGCAATGCAAAATTTAGGGCAGAATAGTATATACCTTATAAAATATATGCAACACATATTACGCTAATTCCAAAAAGGACGGATGCATAAATGTTTGATTCATTTAGGCCCATAAGCCTATGTAATATGACATATAAGATAATATCCAAAGTGATGATAAACTAGTTAAAACCAATATTAGACAAAATTATTTCATAAGAGCAAGGAGGAATTATGAAAGGGAGAGATTTTGGATGGAATCATAGTAGCTCATGAAGTAATGCATTCAACAACTTCTAGAAAAGAGAGCAATTATACTAAAAAATGATATGAATAAAACTTATAATAGGGTTAATTTTTTTTTCTTTTTGCAATATTAGAAAAGTTTGGATTTGGGTAGAAATAGGTCATATGGATTAAAGCTTGTCTCTATAATATCATGTTTAGTGCTGGTCAATGGGCTAGTAATAGGATCATTAAAACCAAGAAGGATCTTAGATAGGGAGATCCTTTATCACCATATATGTTCATTATTGCGACAAAGGTATTGGGAAGGAACTTGAAGAAGGCATACATATATGGGTTAATAAGAAAATTTAACGCTAGTAATAACATCAACAACATTGTCCATCAACAATTTGTAGATGATACAAATTTTTTTTAGAGGGTAGGGAAAAATGAGGCTGAAGCTTTGAATAATTTATTAAAAGGAATATGAAAGAGTGTCAGCATAGAAATTTAATAGGACAAAATCTAAATTTTACTTCCTAAACACTTTGTCTAGAATCAAATAAGGGATATATAGGTTACTTCAAATGGATGAGGTATATTTACTAGCAATATATATAGGAATACCCTTATTTAAGGGGAGAATGCTGATCAAATTATGGAACCTAGTTATAAGTACAATTTATAATAAACTACCAACATGGAAAGGAAGATGGTTATCATTAGTAGGAATAGTGAATCTAATTAAATTAGTCTATAGACCATTCCAACATATTATATATCCTTGTATATTATGCCAAAATCAATAGAAAAAAGTTTAATCTATATTATGTAGTCATTTTATGGTCAAGATTACATGATAAAAGGAAATTTCCTTTAGTGAAATGGAGCAAGGTTTGTAATGATAAAACTAGGGGAGGTATCGGTTTAAGAGTGCTTATGGATGCAAACTTAGATCTAAGGAGAAAACTAACTTGGAGATTGTATAGAGAGAGTCCAAGATAATGGGCAAGAATTCTTCTAAGTATGTTGAACCCAATGACCCAATCTTAATATTTATTGCATTCTCACTACTAGATGGTTCTGCACTATGGAATGATTTAAAAATATCAATTGATCTAGTGATTAAAGGTCTAATATGGGTGGTAGGAACTAGAGAAAAAAAATATTCTTGGATGAATACTTGGTGTGACAAAAAATCACTAAATCTAGATCCAATTTTGAAACCATGGATGAGATTAATTCAAGATAAATATGGTGATAGGGTTTCAAATATTATGTACAAGGATCAAGAAGGAATATAAAAATGGAAAGAATATTTTTGTACAAGTATACTGAACATTGTTGCTAGGAGGTAGTTGAGTAAAAAGATAATAATAATGATCATTCTGAGGTAAACCAATGATATGCTAATTTGGGAGTTGAATAGCTTAGGAGAATACGCAAAAAGAAGCAAATATAACATAAAGCACCAATACAATAGAAATACCATAAGAATATGGAGAGATATTTGGGATAGTTTGAGCATTCCAAAAGTCAAAATTTTTGTATGGTTAGTAGATCACTGGAAAATTTTATCTTGGAATAATCTAATGAAAAGGGGTTTTCATGGCCCCTCATAATGTCTCCTATGTAAAAGTGAGGAGTGTATAGATCATCTCTTGGGACACTGCTCAATAGTTTGAGAGCTATGGCAAAGGATTCTTAATATGTTTGGTAAATGCATGGTGATGAATGACAAAATTGAAGAATGATTAAAACAATGGTAGATGGAGTCAAGTCATCAAATGGAATTATGATGTTGGGTACATGAGAAACAAAAGGAAGGCAAATAATATACACTAAAAACCACCAAAAATGGATTTGGTCAAGTTGAATTTTGATAGAGCATCAAAAGGAAATTCAAGACCAGCAAGAGGAGAAATAATTAGAAATAATAGGGGTGAGATTTTGTCACATTACACTTTTAATAGTGGATTTAAGACAAATAATGAAATTGCAGATTGAACAACTTTGGAAGGGCTAAAAATATGCAAACAAATGAAATGGAATAAAGTATGGATGGAAGGTGATTTGTTAATAATAATAAAAGTAATTTTCAGGAAAGTAAAGGCTTCACAGAACATACAAGAAATCATTGTGGAAATACAAGACCCTACTACAATGTTTCATGAAATCAGATTTAAACATATGTTAAGGAAAGGGATCAAATGTGCAAATAGAGTAGCCAATATAGGGGTTTAATAGAGGATTGTGAAGTTCAATTCTCTTTTTCATGATTAGAGGAAGTAGTAAGTTTAGTTGAATCTAACAAGAAATTTTTAATTGTTTGAATCAAATAATGATTAGAATTTAATTTAATATTTTTCATTGGTAATATTTGTTGTATTTTATAACATTAATGCGTTTTCATATAAACTATTATTACAATTCTTGTAGTTGCACTTATGATTCAGGAAGGATACTAACAATTTAGATTTGATGGACTATGCTAGCATGAATTTTTAGAAATATTACCCTACTAAGATGTAGGGCATAGACAATAGAGGTGGGGTTTTGGTATTTTGAAGGGTACTACAAAAAATATCAAGAAGGATGCTAAATTTTGGAATATTTGTAGTTACAAAGAAAACTGAAGTAGAGCTAGAAAATAAAAATTAAAAATTCGGACTTATTATGAAAAAATATTAGCAACTCACTTAAGATAAAAATTGAATTTGATTTTAAACTCTCAAGCTCTAAAAAAGAGAGTTGTGATTTGTAAAGAATAAGAAATTCAAATACAATCCCTTTTCTTATATTAAAATAAATAATAATAATAATAAATTTTAAAAAATTCACCCTATGTGTTCCTCCATATATACATGCTTGTTTTCCAATAAGGTCATATTATCCCTCTAAGTTTGACCTTCTCAATAAGTCCCATCCCTCCACCATCAACTTCATTTTCGTGTTGATTCTACTTCACATGCAAAAATACCAACTAAATTAAAGCAAGCTAAGAGACTATCTCAAGGTAATTATATTTTTTTCTCAAGATATCCTTTAAATTTATTCCTTAATGATTTTGTCCTATACACATGGGTCTTATAGTCTAAATGGCCCATGTGGATGTCATCTATGAATTTGCTTTTACTTTCTCATTATCATAGTTGCCTATGCTAATTTAGTTTATCATATTTACCTAAAACTTACCTTTTCTTTTTACCATACCTTCAAGCATATTTTCTGCTTTGGCAAGTGGCTCCTATATGGATACCATATACCCCTTCTTCACTTCCTTTACATATTGGTTTTCCAATCCTATCTCATAAATTGCATAAGATTATTGTAGCTTGATAAAGAAGTTTGTTTTATGTAAAGGTTTATATTGTTCTTAGTTGAAACTTAAAAAATATTGTATGTTATTTTAAGATTGCATGGTATTATCTTAATTTACAAAGAATTATGACAAAAAATTCATAATATTTTCATGTTGTGATATTAATGCTAGATGATGTAAAAAATGAGAACACTACATACAAATTATGGTCAAGGTTGTTGTGGAGAAATGATAAATGATATGTATTCATAAAGCTTCATAATTAATGGTAAATAGGCATTCATAAAAGGCTGAATAAAAAATGTACATACATAACATTCATAAGAGAAAGATATTCATAATATTTTTATGTTGTCATATTAATGTTAGATGATGTTAAACATTTAAAAAAATGAGAATACTCCATACGAATTATGGTCCAAGTTATTGTGGAGAAATGATAAATGGAATGCATTCATAAAGCTTAATAAGTAATGGTAAATAGGCATTCATAAGAACTTGGTTAAAAATACACACATACAAAACATTCATAATATTTTTATGTTGTCATAAATATGTTAGTGGTCTGGTATGGGATTAAAATGAGTCAAGCAGATGAATAAGGCCTTAGTTGCTAAGTTGGGGTGGAAAGTCACATCTAATAAAGTGATGAAGTGGGTGAATATCCTCAAGGTGAAATACAATTTTATCAATTTTCTCTCAGACCCACTTCCTGAACGAGGTTCTTCATTCTGGCAAAGTCTTTTAAAATCCAGAGTCTTCCTACGCAGTTGTAGCAGGTGGATTATTGGTAACAAAAATTTTGTGGACTTTTGGAATGATCCGTGGTTGGGAGAAAAGCCCCTTTCTTCTGACCAGAGATTTTGTATTCTCGAGCCAGTCACCCATGCCTTGGGTTGTGTTAAAGTTGTTGATTTCATTATTCATGAGAATGGTCATAAATATTGGTTTCAACTCCCAACGATGATTGGAGATTTGGATATCCAACAGGCTTGGTCTCTTGTTGCTAAGGAATTACAGTTTTAGGTTCTCCAATATGAATATATCAAAGATAGGATCATTTGGGTTGGTGATAATGAGGGAGGATACACTGACAAAACGACATATAATTTGCTTGCTCTTGATGCTTTGTGCTTGTTTTCGGTAAGGAGAATGTGGTCGAAAGGACTAACTCCTAAAATCAACATTTTTTTCTGGTTAGCTAACTTTAATAAGATTCTTTCCATTGAGAATATGCTTAAGAGAGGTATGTAAATTGTTAATAGATGTTACTTGTGTGAAGCTGATTGGGAGTCATCTACTCATTTTTTGCTCTTATGTCCCTTATTTCGTGATGTTTTTATCTGCATTCTGGATAAGTTGGGAGTGCAGTGGGTGTTGCCTAATTCCTTGGAAAATTTTATTCTGCAATGGACCTCCCCCTTTAATGCCCCTAGTTTCAAGTGCCTGTGGAGCTTCCTCCTGCCACATATTTTTTGGGGCGTTTGGAAAGAATGAAATGCTAGGGATTTTAAAAACTGCAAAAGAGATGCTCTTAGAATAGGTCTCAAAATCTTGTGGAGTTCAATTGAGAATGTTACCAATGCGTTTCTTGATTTGGGAAGAAATTGCTTGAATATTTCTCCTATTGATATTGGAAGCAGGGTTATGCATAAACACGAAATATCATAAATTGGCTCTATTTAGGATTTTTAAACTTTTGAAAAGGCTAATTTTGGATCCTTTCACTGGGGCCCATTCGCTTGAAAATTACGAGGTGGAATTTTTTTGGGGTAAATTCGCCTGTTGTTGAAAATAATTAAAATATTTTTATTTTAATTCATCGACCTCAAATTATAAATGATTTTGATTTTCCCACCCAATTCGCCTTCAAATTATAAATGATTTTATTTTTCCCACCCAAATCACCTCATATACTACCCGTATATATACTGTAGTGGGTACCGATAAACATACATCGCTTTGAAACAACGAAAAACTTGACAAGGTTGAAGAGGAGTGTCTGTCGACATAAGTCGATCGGTTGTAGAGGAGTGTCGATCGATGCAAGATGATTAGCATAAGTTGATTGGTTGCAAAGCCATGTCTATCGACATAAGACGATCGGTTGTAGGGCCGTGTCGATCGATTGTAGAGGTGTCGATCAATTATAGAGGTGTCAATCGACATTCATCAATCGATTGTAGGGATGTATCTATCGGCATAAGACGATCGATTGCAGAGGTGTCAATCAGAATTCATCATTCGATTGCAGAGACGTGTCTGTTGGCATAAGCCGATCGATTACAAATCAAAAGTTATGCCTCCTAGAATTTTCCCTGCAAAAGTGCACCTTTACAACCGATCGACATATACCGATCGGTTGCAGAGATGCAACCGATCGTCATATGCCAATAGGTTGCAGAGACCTATTGGTTGCAGATATGCAATCGATCGACATATGACGATCGGTTGTAGAGGTGCACTTTTGCAGGGAAACTTTAAGGAGGCATAAATTTTGCTTCGAGCTTCATTTTCAATTTTTTTTAAAACCACCTAGCTCGACGAGATCTACTCAAAAAACTAAGTAAAATCCTCAAAAAACCATCTAAAACTGATCGACATGTCTACAACCGACTGACACATCTACAACCGATCGGTTGCAGACATGTCGATCAATTTCAGATTATTTTTTAAGGATTTCACTTAGTTTTTTGAGTAGATCTCATTGAGCTAGGTGGTTTTAAAAAAAATGAAATCGGAGCTCGGGAGAAAAATTTATGCCTCCTAGAAGTTTCCCTACAAAAGTACACCTCTACAACCGATCGACATATGCCGATCGGTTGCAGAGGTGCACTTTTGCAGGGAAACTTCTAGGAGGCATAAATTTTGCTCCGGAGCTCCATTTTCAATTTTTTTAAAACCACCTAGCTCGACAAGATCTACTCAAAAATCTAAGTGAAATCCTCAAAAAACCATCTAAAATCAATCGACATGTTTGCAACCGACTAACACATCTGCAACCGATTGGTTGCAGACATGTCAATCGGTTTTAGATATTTTTTTGAGGATTTCACTTAGTTTTTTTAGTAGATCTCGTCAAGCTAGGTGGTTTAAAAAAATTGAAATCGGAGCTCCAGAGCAAAAGTTATGCCTCTTAGAAGTTTCCCTGCAAAAGTGCACCTCTGCAACCGATCGATGTTGATCGGTTGCGGAGGTGCACTTTTGCAGGGAAACTTCTAAGAGGCATAACTTTTGCTCTGGAGCTCCGATTTAAATTTTTTTTTTAAACCACCTAGCTCGACAATATTGACTCAAAAAACTAAGTGAAATCTTCAAAAAAATATTTGAAATCGATTGAAATATCTGCAACCGATTGGTTGCAGATGTGGTAGTCAATTGAAAACATGTCAATCAATTTTAGATGGTTTTTTGAGAATTTTACTTAGTTTTTTTAGTAGATCTCGTCGAGCTACGTGGTTTAAAAAAAATAATTGAAAATGAAGCTCCGAAGCAAAAGTTATGCCTCCTCGAAGATCATCATGGCTACAATCGATCGACATTTTTGCAGTCGATCGGCATGGTTGCAACCGATTGGCATGTCTACAGCCAATCGACATCTCTACTACTGATCAACATGTTTGTAGTTAATAGCTAGGCCTGCAACCAATCAAATTTTACATCTCAGATCAGTCATCATAAATCGTAAAGGCTAAAAGCCTTTCTTGTCAGCCTAAATCCTTTAATTTTATCGTACATTTTTAGAGTTTGCAAATCAATATTCATGGCCCCAAACACAGAAAAATTTACCACAATTTGAAATTTTTTGGAGAAAAATAATTGCAATTCACCACGGTTTGAAATTTTTTGGAGAAAAATAATTGGAATTCACCATGTATACTTCTACATATTTCGTCAGGATTCCAAGACAATTAACCTTCAATTTATAAATAGATTTAGGGGTCGACCCCTTATGCATAACCCTGATTGGAAGCTAAGCTGGGCTTTCCAAGGTTTGACCCTAGGTCTCCTGTGCCAAATCTAGGGAATAATGTGAGATTGGTGCCCCCCATTGGTTGGCTCAAATTGAACTTCGACGAGGCATCAAAAGACAATATCAGGATTGTTGGAGTGGGTGGCATCATTAGGAACAACATGGGCAAAGTTATTGTAGCATATTGCGAGCATTTATTATCCCAAAATTTCCACTTCGTAGAGGCCTAAGCCGATTTCCAAGGTATTAAACTCCTAGCTGATTTGGGATATTCGAATGCTGAGATTAAAGGGGACTCAAAGTATGTGATTAATATTCTTAATTCCATTGTTGATTTGAGTTGGAATATCATAAATATAATGTGGAAGTCGAAAATGTACCTCCAAGGTTTAAATCAATTCAAGGTGTCACATATTTTGAGGGAGGGTAATTCACTTGTTGATCATTTGGCCAATCTTGGAAACAACCTTCCTGGATTTACAATGTGGAGAAATAAATTCCCAATACATCTCCTACATTTTCTTAATGCATAACTCTCTTAAAGTCTGTCAGGAATCCGATTAATGGCATTTCAATATGTTACATTACCTTTATTTTGAAAGTGTTGGCACTGATTGTAATTTAAATTGTTAGAATGTCGCACCCTGTGATTGTGATGTTCATCTCATCCTTTGCTTTGACTGTTTGGTTTATGGATCCACCTTCTTGTTTTTGGTGCTGGCAATATTTGCATTTGGTGTTTATGTTTATCTTTTGTGTCCTTTCTTCTAAGTTAGGGTGGATATTTTGCACAACTATATTTTGTGTCCTTTCTTCTGAGAGTTAAGCTAGTAAGTGAATCAATCCAAAAATAGATGCAAGCTCCTCACACACACACACACTTAGCAAAGTCTAATATTCAGGTAAAAGATCACAAAAACATACACATACACATACATAGCAATAGGTCTACAGGTAAATACCAAAAAAGCAAACACAAGATCTTATATATATATATATATATATATATATATATATATATATATAATACAAGCAAACTATTACAAAATTGTGCCAGAAGTGATGGTTCTAGATTTCCCATAAGCCATTCAACAACCATAACTATTTTTACAGAGATAAATGAAAGGAAAGCCTACAAATGCATACAATTGCAAACTTGCTAATCCTTTACAAAGCTAATACTACTACTACTTATAGATTACATTAGGAGAATTTCCCCCCAAAATTATCTAGAGTTAGATTTGACAATCTCATCTACTTTTCCTAAGGATTCTAATCATTGAATAATGTACTTTTTTGATCATAATGATTGATCACCATGGGACTGTTAGAGCTATAATTCATCTCGAATGAATGTTTGGGATAATAACTGAGGTCATCTTCTAGTAGGTGGTCTTCATCTCTTCAATTGATAAAGTCATTAATTCAGCTCATTTACCTCCATCACTTTTGATTTAACTAGTGCATTCAAGTTTGCTTGGTTCTTTAACATCTCTTATAGACTAGTAGAGATTTTTCTCCATCATGCTTTATTGTTGATCGCAAAACCTTCGATATTGAGACAATACTCCTTTGGATTTCTATCGAGACTTTTTTTTGAATGAACCTTTGTATAAGTCTTGATTGTTAATAGTTCTTTGAGCCTGTTCTCCGTGAGCTAGAAAAAATTTTGATCATCGGTTATCATAGTTTTGCCTTAGTCATGAGCAGGTAGTGGTGAACCACTACAATTAAAATCATAATTTTTTTCTTGAGGATGTCTTTGCATAGCATTAAATTGAAAAAGGATGGAGTAATAATTCCCTTGATTTATAAACCTTCTCATGAATGATTCAACTATGAAGGTCTAATTAGTGACTTAGGAAGGCTCCTATACCACATTGCAACTTTATCTCTCAATAAATAAATTAACATTTTAACTATAATTTATTTCTCTTTGATTTGATTCACAACTTTTAATATGATAATTTATTCCAGTGATCTAAAGTAATCTTATTCCTATTGCCATTAAAAGTTAGAAATGCATTCATAGTAACAATAGGTATTTGGGAATAAACCTTCAAGTTTATAATGTCAAGGCAAGGCCAACTCTAATAAACACATCCTCCACATGGGGTGTCTCTTTGAAGTATCCAAACAAAATGTCATGGTTGGCATTCTAAATAATTAGGGCTAAATTTTTTTTGCAATCCTTTGATATAATAGAATAAAACTTGTTCATATGATGGTCATATATTTGGTGGTATTAGGTTTAACATCATGAACCTTGTGTTATAATCATGAATATTTTCTTGAGGATGTCTCTGTATAGAATTAAACTAAAAAAGGATGGAGTTATCATTCCCTTGATTTCCAAACCTTCTCATGAATGATTCAACTATGAAGACCTATTTAGTGACTTGGGGAGGCTCCTATACCACATGGTAACTTTATCTCTCAAGAAATAAATTAGCATTCTAAACATAATGTATTTCTCTTTGATTTGATACACAAATTTTAACATGATAATTTATTCCAGTGATCTAATACAACCTTATTCCTATTGCCATCAAACATGAGTAAATATTTCATAGCAAAATAGGTATTTGGGAATAAACCATCAAGTTTATAATGCCAAGGCAAGATGAACTCTAATTAACACATCCTCCACATGAGATATCTCTTTGAAGGATCTAAACAAAGTGTTATAGTTGGCATTATAAATAATTAGGGCTAAAATATTATTGTAATCCTTTGATATAATAGAATAAAACTTGTTCATCTGATGGTTAAAATTTTGGTGGTATTAGGTATAACATCTTTATAAATCTTATGTTATAGTCATGAATATTTTATTGAGGATGTCTCTATATATAATTAAATAAAAAAATAATGGAGTAATAATTCCCTTGATTTCTAAACCTTCTAATGAATGATTCAATTATGGAGGCCTAATTAGTGACTTAAGGAGGCTCATATACCATACAACAACTTTATCTCTCAATCAATATATTAGCATTCTAACCATAACATATTTCTCTTCTATTTGACGCACAAATTTTAACATGATAATTTATCCTAGTGATCTAAAACAAACTTATTCCCATTGCCATAAAAAAATAGTAAAGCTTTCATAGCAACAATAGGTATTTAGGAATAAACCATCAAATATAGAGGTCCTTAAATATTTAATCAAGTAGTTGTTGTTATAGTCTTCTTTGAATTTGCATTTGGTAATTTTGAGACAAATTCCCATATGGGATTTATGGGGAATATGGACTTTGATAGAGAGGAGGACACACATCCCCATGTAGCTATTGTACAAATTGGACTACCTATTAATATAAGACTGTTTGTTTATTTTATGGGATCACATGTTGTTGGGGAACAAATGGTTGATTGATAATTTGAACTAGAGGTTGGGTTAGGGAACACCTGATGTTTAGGGTTCGAAATACTTATAAATAAAATTTAATTTGTTGATTTGGATGGTATTGGAATTGTTGATGGATAGGTTGATTTAGAGGTCATGGTTGTGTATACTACATAGGATGTCTTCCTCTAGGGAATGATAAATTTTGGGTAACCCCTAGAGTCATTTGCACTTCTAATGGTACTTATGATATTTATTTATTTTATGCTAAACTCTAAATTGGTTATAAATTTGGTAGAAATTAACTTATTTGACATTGAGAGGCAGTATAGTTTGGTTCTTTTTGTAAGTTTTATTACATGTTAAGGATTGGAATATCTATGAGCTTTACCTTTTGAGGAATTTTATAGTGTCTACTGGCATGACCCGCTTGGTGGTTGAGAATAAACTTTGTAAGATTTAGCCTATTAACTTAACCTAGGTGGTGATTAATTCATATTAGTCTATTGACTAGGAATAAGTTGTAAGTCTAGATGCTTGTAAGCACATAGGTTAGTTAACTAGAGATATTATTGTTACATTTAAATTTAATAGGGACATTACAAGACCAAGATCTCAAGATTATGCATTGATAACATTTGAGGTTTTTGACATCTAGGGTGTTCCATATAGGGGATTAGTAATCACATTTGGGATGGTTGGTCTAGATGAGTCCCAAGCTTGATTAACACTAGGTAGGATGAAATCATAGATGGGAATCCTATTGAGGTATCCTACTTTTATTAACCAAAAGATGATGAGGTTTATATAAATGGTTCTAGCTTTTGTTAGTTGGATTCACCATTAATCTCTATGGGTAAGTGGTTGAAATAGATTTTCTTAATCTTTAATCCATATAGTTGTAGTAGGTTTTCTTCCCTTGTTCATTTTTCATTCGTATTTAATCAATTTCATTTGATTGATTTGTTTGCCCTTATCACATGATTTAGATAGTGTATTCACAAGAAATATAACTTCTAGATAGTGTGTTTAATAATGCATATGTATTTTGAAGAAATATTTGTATTTTATTGATTCTTGATGTGCCTAGAACAAGAAACTACTAAAAAATGGGTTAGACCGATTATATTTATAAAAATCAAGGTGAGGTCGACAAATCACTGGCTAAGTTGATGAATTGTTGGAAAGTCAATGAATCATTAGACAAGTGACTCAATAAATGACATAACTCATCTAAAAGTGATGATATAATCAGATAATTATCTTTCATCAACAAATTGTTGGTTAATGAATCAATGGCTTAAATAATTAGAATATATTAGATAATATACTTGTTAGAAATCATATAGATAACCAATAAATTATTAATTGGTCAACAAATCATAGGCAAGCAAACTAGGAAATTTTAAGAGTTTTTTTCACTATTGTAATTTTCTTGGAAACCATGCTTATAGAACAATATTTTTTCAAATCAAAAGGGTGTTTCTAAGGTTATCTATAGTTTTGGATAATTTTTGAGGTTTAATTAGCAATAAATTTTTCAATTGCACTCAGTTGGAAGATTTATTATTAAATGTGTGCAAACCATGCATAGATATGATATATTTATGTTTTTTATCATATTTAAGGCCTTAACAAAATATTTTTGTAGTTCTAGTTAAATTTGCAATGAATTGCAGTAGATCTAAAAATAAAAGTGGACTAGTGTCCTAATCCTACCATGGTTGTCAATTCACTCATGAATAGACAATGGTTATCTCTTAATGAGATGGATCAAATTTCTTTAGCTAAAAAATGAGACTTGATCCATTGGGCATGCAAAATACCTTTTGATTTATAAAATTATCTTACTGGGCACTATATTATCTTATTGAAATATTGTCCATAATTTTATAAATTAATGGAGGAAGGGAAGTTTAGGTCCTCTTGATATTTTGATTCGGGTCGTCTACCTACTAACCTATGTTAATTTAAACTAAACTAAGGATGATAAGATCAATGAAGATAAGGGTGCAAGAAAATGAAAGCAAAGTGCATAAAAGTAAATAAAATCGAGATAGTAACAAGGCTAGTGCATGTGATCAATTTAATCACTTTGATATGACTAATTAACAACAGTGTGATTCAACATTGACATAACACAAATCTATGGAAAAGAGGACTAACAAGAGGTGAGAAGTTAGTGCCACAAACATTGTTTACTCATGCATCAATAGGTAAAAGGACAAAGTTAACACATAAGTACCAAGCACAATTTTCCATTAATATCAAAATAAGGGGATTATGATGTTTAATCATAGAGCATAGCTCCAATATTTCTTAAAATGGCCAAAATATGCTACGAATGAGCCCGTGGATACTATTTACGAGGAGGCTTTAATTTATTTTTCCCTTAAGTAACTAAGACTAACTTTTACATTTATAACAAAAGGTAAAAATGTTATTTTGAAGCCCTTATACTCTATAGATCTCCATTGATTCACTTGTTGATTGATGAATCAACAATTAATTGATAGATCGTTAGTTGGGTGAACAAATAAGGGTTCTTCATACTTAGCCTAGTTTTCTAATTTCTTGTCTTTTCCTTTGCCTAACAATTTCAAAATTGATAGACTTGGGTTTTCGAGGCCTCTAAAATTTTGAATCCTACCCTTCTCATCAAGATTTTCCATCTCCCATTGCTTGACACCTTTTGTTCAATTTTCAATTTAGAAAAATGCATTAAGGTAGTCCCTTGTACGACACATGTTTATAAATATGAATGATAATATTCAAATGATTATACATGGTAGTTGAAATTAAAGACTAACTCAAATTGTTGCCTTAAATTTGTCAACAAAGTTTATATTTCTACAAAAATAGGATATCTTATGCTTCTTTATGAATTAAATGCTTCAAGATTAACTCTTGTTCAATAAGTGAGTTCTTTGGAATAAGCAACAAGTTTACACATTAATATTTTCATTATGAAAAGTATCAATCCACTTTATTTATTTGCCTTAAAGTGAATAATATGGACATATCTTGGTCAAAATCCATTCTAATTCTTCCTATTTTTTAATGACAAGATTCTCATCCCTTTAAAAATCATGAATTTATATAATTTATATATTTATTTGTTGATGTGAAAAATTATGTTGATTATTTTGTATTTAGATTAAGCAACAATTTTATAATAGAAGTCTATTTTAGGACCTATTCTTAATATATTTTGTTATATCTAAGCGACATATTTTTCATCTTTGGCAAGTGATAAATTCTTAGCCATAATGCCAAAAATAAAAAAAAACATTACACTTATGTTATTTTTATAATATTATTTAATTTATAAAAAATATAACTAATATAATATTTAATTTTAAATACATTTATAATACTTTTAATAAAAAAAGTTTTATAATAATAAATTTTAAATTATTCTTCGAATCATTGAGATAGATGGTCTTCAATGAAAAATAATAGTCTTTAGGTCTCTTAAAATATAAAGATCCAATATGTCATAACAAGTGCTTGGCCCAAATGAGTTATCCCAATTTTTTTTATACTAAAATTCATAATCTCCTTAGAAGTTGAAAATTTTCCAATTGTTTAGAAGGATGGTTTTCAAAGAAAAAGAATCATTTTCAGGTCTTTAAAAATATAAAGACCCAATATGTAAGAATAAGAGGTGCTTGAACCAAATGAATTATGCTAATTTTTCTATAAACAAAAATTTATAATTGTAGATTCAATTTAAAATTATTTATTTAATTATTAAATTAAAAATTATCATCCAAAGGATTTAGATCAAATGGTAAAGATAAAATCGTTTTTAATGCTCTTAAAGTCATGGGTCATATGGGACTACCCTCATGGAAGATGTTTTCCTAAATATATGGCTATTAAATCATACTCATATTACCAAAGAATAGTGTACAACCCTACCTCCCTAATATTTAAATCTTGAACCTCTATTCTGAGACTTAAAGCCGTATTGTTAGGTCCATGTTGAGGAATATTACATTATTTGGTACATGCAAATGTACCCCCATGGTACCTTCATGGTACAATTGTAAATATGTAATAGATTAGGATTGAGTCCATAGTTTATATGTGTGATTTATATTTATCCTTTCATGTAAGTGTTAATGTGTAGGAAATGCACAAGTGTCATGTAAGAGTGCAATATGTAGGAAATGCACAAGTGTCATGTAAGAGTGCAATGTGTAGGAAATGCACAAGTGTCATGTAAGTTAGAGTGCAAGAGTATTTTGAGGAAATGTGCATAAGTGTCATGTATGTAAATGTACAAATATGTAATGTGAGGATGTGCACAAGTGTATTAGATCAGGAGTGCATGTAGAAGTGCAAGTGTGCATACAAGAAGAAAGTGAAGATTCTAGTATGCAAGTGATAAGATGATAAGCCAAAGGTCATGAGACTTGTCATATGGAGAGCAATATTCAAGTACTTGAAGAGTCATATTACTATGGCTATATTATGGAGATAATTATCCATAAGAATAGAAGACAATAGCAATTTGGTATCTTATTATAAGAGGAAGATAAGTGAATAAATCTTGTATATAGATTTTGAGCAATTAATATTGTAAGTTTTCTTCATGCATAGTTCATGAATGATTTAGGCCATTTACATTCATATTTGATATTATAAGTGAATGTTATTTTCATTATTATATTGGCCTTGATATACATATTAGATTGCTCATATATAATTCTACTATTTTTTTAATGGTATAGGGGTTTTGAAAGGATCTTGTAACCTTTTACAATGATGGAGGCAAACCAAGGAACACTACAAAAAAACTAAGATTCAAAAAATGTAGGTATCCTAAGACCAAAAAGGAAGCCCTCTCTAGGCCACTAGGGAGGAGAAGAGGCCCACGTAGGGGTTGGAGACAGAGAACTTCTTAGAAACCCACATAGGGGCCGCAGTAAAAACTAAAAACCTCTAGAAACAAAAAAAGTAGCCTCCATAGGACCACATAGGAGAAACAAACTCAAAATACCATGCTGGGGCGAGAACTAAGGAAACCAGTAAAAGACCCACACAGGGACGATGAAAACAGAAAACAAAAGATAAAATCCCACGTAGGAGAAACCAGGACTAGCAAAAAACTACATATTCATTTGGTCGATAGCATCATGACCATTAGCCCCCACTAGACTCTTGAACTCCTCCAGGATATCAAATTGATCCTTGTACTCATCCAAGAGGGTCTCAGCCTAAGAAAGTAGGGAAGACTTCATATTGGCTACTCTCCCTAGGGTCTTCATTAGTCGTGGAGGTCTTGGAGGTGGCCTTTTTTAGCCATATTAGGCCAACAGGAAATCCTAAAAGCCAAAAGAGGAGGCATTTTAGTGGAGGTGCCATTAAGAGGATGGATTTTCTTGGGGGTAGTCTCCTATTTTACCTGAAAAGACTCTTCATTATTAATATTTAGACCTTTCTTATTGTGTCTTATTTATATTAGGACCTGTGATATTTTGTGGTAGTAAGGCTTAAAAGCCAACAATGGCATCAAATATACCATCTAACTCTGTCTATTTTTGATAGAGTTAGTTTATTAGCCACCAATATTATCATTATTTAACTACTTCCATTCTTGATAGAGTTAATTTAGAGTTTATCCATTTTGAATGCAATGAAGACATGAACTCTATTTAGAGGCCTGATTGAGTAGATATTAAAGGGATAAATAATAGTCACCCTGATTTGAATGCTAGGGTTTTCCACTTGGTTTAAGGAAAACTAGTGAAGACTAGGACTCAACTTAAGAGAGCCAACTTAGGAGATAGTTGGATGTGAGGGGACATTCATAGTCACCCTAATATTAATTTTTGGATTCTCTAGAAAAAGAGGAGAATCGTATCATTCTTAGGTGCAACATAAGACATAGGATTGAAGAGCATCAAAAATCTTAGATAATTGAGGAGTATTAAGACTCCATAAGATTGAGAAGCAATATAAGATTCTACAGAGATCAAAACGCTTTTGAGATGACTTGGATAGAATCCAAAGTGTGGTAGAAAGAATAAAATTTTAACTTTCTACTAATATTGAAGATTACTTTACAACTAAGAGCATAAAGGAGGAAAAGTTACAGTAAATATTGAAATTAAGGGAGAAGAATCATATGAGCCTAATAGCAGCCCAAGAATAGAATAAAATTGCTCAAGCCTAATAAAGGTCAAGTATAAGAGCAAAATAAATTGAGCCTACTAAAATTATAACTTAGAGAAGAAGCACTAAAGCTTGGAAGAGACCAAGAATTATAGAAGTGTTTTAAGGAAGCCCTAGAGCTTGGAAGAGACCAAGCATATTTCAAAAAAGAAGCAATAGAGCTTGGAAGAGACCAAGCATCATAGAAGTGGTTCAAAAGTAAAGCATTCAAACCTGATAAAAAGTGGAACAACAGAGTTAAGGAACAACTTGATATATAACCAGAGAACACTAGGAACAACTTGATATACAGGGCAAAAGAACATTAGAAACATAAAAGTGATCAAAGGAGCATAAGCTAAGAAGCTTAGCCCATAGAAAGTAGCGCTAGAATAGTGCTCAAGATGCCACAAGTGAAGGAGGATAGTCTACAACAAATAATGTTGAAAAGTTCTCAAGGTACTTAAGCTAGAGGAGATTAAAACTAGTAGTGCTTAAGAAGCATATTGGTCAAATATTTTAGGCACTAAGGAGAAGCTCTTGAATAGCAGAGGATAGTGAAGTGCTCTAACAATGCTCACATAATAGAGAAATAACCTAAGAGTGAAGCACTTTAACCACTTACAGGTAGAAGTAATCACCTAAGAGTGAAGTGCCCTAAGTGCTCACACAGTAGAAGTAATCACCTGAGAGTAAAATGCCCTAAATGCTCACGCAATACAGGTAAACACCTAGGAGTGAAGCGTCCTAAGTGCTCACACAACAGATAAAGAAACAATAACATAAGGAAACAATGGACAAGAGAACAATGTCCATCAAAATAATAGTTTCCATCTTGAGAATGACGTACATCTAGAGAATAGTATCCATCCCAAGAGAAACATTCATCCTAAGAACAATGATCATCTAGGGAACAAAAAATATTTAGAGCAGTGAACATTTATTGGAACATATATCAGCTGAAATAATGGACAAAATATTTGAAGGAGTAGTGCACATACTTTGGGTAAGCACATAAGCAACAATAGTAGAAGTTAAAGCTCTAATTGCACCATGCGGATTTGATGAAGCTTAGCAATAAGAAGATTGAGGAAAGTGTAGTAGAATTGTTTGGAAAACTTAGGAATATGAAACAACATCATCAAAGCGAGAAGTTGGTGGAGCGTTACATGTATAATAATGCTTGAAACGACTCATATTCTCTAACATGCAATTCAAATGACTGGTGTGAACGTTAAATGCTATTTAAAGCATCAATAGGTCAAGATTCGTTCTAGTCTTCATATACGTTACTTAAGCAAAGGTGGAATAAAAGGTAAGCATCATTACCTTAATTTCGTTAGACGCTTTGATGAAATTAAAAGTTTTAGAGATTTAATTATTTTTTTGGAGATATAAGGCTTTCTACTAAGTTTGAAGTTATTTAAAATTTTGAAAATTTTGGTGGTTTAAAGTTTTTGAAGTTATATATATTTTTGAGAAAAATTTAAATTAGAAAAAGTCATTAGAAGTTTTTGAAAATTTTCAAATTTAATATATTAGGGAGTTAAAAGGAATTCTACATCAAAGATTTAAAAATTTTAAATTTTGTAAAATTCTTATTTCTTTAAAATTGTAATTTATTAAACTTGGGAGTTATAAGGATTTCAACTTAAAAAGAATCAAGATGGATAAATGGCAAAGAGGAACATCACAATATAGGAGAAATTATCAAAGTGCAAGACCATACTATATGAGAGGAAAAGTTCAAAAACAAAATTTGTATAAAAAACAATCTTTTGAATACAAAGGGAAACATCATAAAAGAGTTCTTCAAAATTCTTATCAAAGATGTGAGATAATATCACTTGAATCTCATCAAAAAATACAAAGAGAAAAAGATGTTTGGTATATAGATTCAGGTGCTAGTCATCATATGATTGGAAACTTACATTGGTTTGAATCCTTAGAAGTTAGGGATAATATCTCACTAAAAATTACAGATGATAAGATATATCAAGTTCAAGGAACTAGTAGAGTAATACCTAGCATACCTTTTTCATATTTTGTGCTAGAAAATGTTTTATATGTTCTTGGACTATCAACTAATCTTATCTCAGTTGCTCAATTGGTTGAAAAAGAGAACAATTGAATTCAAATATACAAATGAGCATAATAAATGAATTATCAAGAATCAAAGCAAAACTAAAGCTAAAAGGTCAATCAAGAATGAAATATATGCCTTAGATTCAATGGGATTCTCTCAAGAAATTATTGAACATTTACCTCAAGATGAAATTAATGATAAGTTGCTTGATTTTTTAGAAAGATAGGAAACAAGGAATTGGATCAAGCATAGTCCAAGGTTATCCTACAAACATGAACAATGGATGAACCCAAGATTCAAGATGATGAAGAAGATTCCAGAGAAGCAGAGGTTCATGAACAATGCAAGGTCACATGAATATTGAAGACTAAAATCTTCAATAACCAAATAATGTAATAAAGGGGGTGTTGAGGAATATTACATTATTTGGTATATGCAAATGTACCCCCATAGTACCTTCATGGTACAATTGTAAATATGTAATAGATTAGGGTTGAGTCTATAGTTTAGATGTGTGATTTATATTTTCCCTTTCATGTAAGTGTCAATGTGCAGGAAATGCACAAGTGTCATGTAAGTGTCATGTAAGTGAGAGTGGAAAAGTGTATTGAGAGAATGTGCACAAGTGTCATGTATGTAAGGATGTGCACAAGTGTCTTAGATTAGGAGTGCATGTAGAAGTGTAAGAGTCATGTAGATGTGTGCAAGTTTCATAGAGTCAAGTGTGCATGCAAGAAGAAAATGAAGAGTCTAGTATGCAAGTGGCAAGATGATAAGCCAAAGGTCATGGGACTTGTCATATGGAGAGCAATAGTCAAGTACTTGGAGAGTCACATAAATATGGTTATATTATGGAGATAATGCTCCATAAGAATATAAGGCAATAACAATTTTATATTTAATTGTAAGAAGAAAACAAGTGAATAAATGTTGTATACAAATTTTGAGCAATTAATATTGTAAGTTTTCTTCATGCATAGTTCATGAATGATTTAGGCCATTTACATTCATATTTGATATTATAAGTGAATGTTATTTTCATTATTATATTGGCCTTGATATACATTTAAATTGCTCATATATAATTTTACTCTTCATTATTAATATTTAGACCTTTATTATTGTGGCTTCTTTATATTGGGACCTATGATATTTTGTGGTAGTAAGGCTTAAAAGCCAATAATCCATTCAAGTTATCCTATGTTTCATACTACAAACCATGGTTCCAATCATCTTTAGCCTTAATATTTTAAGTCTTTTAAGTTAGATTAATTGATTGAAATAAGTTGTTTTTCAAAATAATCTTAAATAACCTAGGTGTTGTAGGTGAGTTGGAGAGGAGAGGGCAATCCTCCAAGGGAGGTCCCAGGTTTGAATCTCCACCCTACCAAAAAGCTGAATTGGGTACCCAAAATCCAATTGATAATGTTGGTGTGGGCAGGGCTGGGTGCGACCCCCGGGTGATTTTGACGGTGTAGAACCTCCTGTTCGTGGTCTCTTAGACCAAGGCGGCCCCGCAAGGGGTTTTTCACTTAAAAAAAAAAAAATCTTAAATTCAAATATCTAACAAATATTTTAAAAAATAAAATAACTTAATGTATAATTAGTGAATGTTTAACCTCCAAATAAGTTTTTTTTTTTGTTGCATAGGAAACCTCTATAAATCGTTGCTTGCTCGATAAAGAAGTCAATAAGACTCCAAACGTCTAAGGAAAAACTAAGGCATCTCACCGACAAGAACTCGAATACTACCAACCAATCGATCCGTTTTAGGTAAAGTTTTAAGATAAAACACATATGTTTGAAAGGGACCGTGATCCCCTTGTATCAAAGTTTGAACTTGGGTCTCCTAAAGAAAATTCCAAAAACATACCACTATGATATTACTGATAGGACTGTCCTCAAGGGTTAGGTGGATTTGTAAGTTCTGGCGCTTACCAAGAAGAGACCTAGGTTCAAACCTGAGGGACATGCTTGTTTGCAAAGGTAGTAGTCATACTTGAATCTATTGAGTGTGCGCCAACCCAACAATGACAATATCAATCCCAAGCCAACGACAATATCAATCCCAAGCGATTGGTGGTCCCCCTCACGCCTAATTAAATAATAATAAGAAGATGTAATAAAAGTTATAAAGAACAACCCCAAGATTTGAAACCTACTAAATAGTAAAAAAACTGTGGATATAACCATTTCCTATATATATATATATAAGATATTACTCATAAAATTAACTTTCAAATAAATTATTATAAACTAACTATAAATAAAAGCTATTATAATCCATTGAAAAATAAAATTTATATAATAATTTTTTTTTTCAAATCTTGGAAACTCTTCTTAACAACTCCACTCACCACTTCTCTAAGATCTTATTAAACTTTCCCTGCTTTTCAAGTCTTCTTCTACCTTCTTTCTTTATTTATTTTTATTATTTTCAATTCTTCTCTTCTTCTACCTCCTTGCTCCTTTCTTTATTTATTTTTATTATTTTCAATTCTTCTCTTCTTCTTCTACCTCCTTGCTCATATATAATAAATAATAAATAATAAATAAATTGTATTACTTTAAACTACTCAAACCCTTAACCTCTTTACCTCTTTGTAACAAACACTCTTAATCACCTTGCAATTATTTTCCATTACTCATCATTTCCTAAGATATTAAAAATCATTTTCTATTACTTTTTAAAGTGACCCGCATCTAGATAGGATATGTCCAAAGTAAGTAGTAAATTTGTTTTTGCAAGACACTTGAATTGATATATCTTTAAATTTTTATAAAAAAAAAATTAAATTGGAAAGAAAATAATACCATTAACTATCATTATCGTCAATTCCTAATAGATCATCACACCATATGTAGAAAATGATTTTAATAATGTTTTTAATAATTTTTATATAATAAGGAAGGTATAAAATTTGAATAATCTTAACGACGTTTAAGAATATTTTTAATAGTTGGTGACATTGAACAAACTATTTATTATATTTGTTTTTTATTTTATTTTTCATTGTTGAATATAAGTAGCAACCACTTTCATTGCCAACAAATATTGCATCAGAACTTTTATTTTTTATATTTTAAAAGTACGCACGTTAAAAATTAAAAATGAAATCTTTTGCTTTAAAAAATTAAACAATATTATCCTTTGGTATAAGTCTTTTTCCAGTAAATACACCTTTCAGGGTCACAACATAGAAATTTTAAGAAAGAAAAACACTGTTATTCGTCCCCTTATACATTTTTAAGTATTTTAAAACCGGCCAAACCAAGAAGGCAACTACATATCCTTTCTAGATAATGTGTCCAAAGCCTAGAAATTCTATGCACTTGCAGGTCTAAACCCTTTGATGACAATGGAAGAATGGCAGATAGGCCATTCTTCCATAGAGATAGGTTATGATAAGAGTGGTTTATAAGTAATGTTCAAAGTACAGTGGAAAATTTAGGTAAATAGATAAGATTTTGTATAGTAAGTTAAAGGTTTTATATTTAAATTTTAGTATTTTAAGATTTGTAATGAGTATAAGTAAGAGTAAGTTTTATATTTTTCTCTTTTATACAAATATTATGAGTGGGAAGTAAGTATAAGTAGGAAGTATGTGAAAGTAAGTAGTAAGTATTTTTTATTATTATTTTAAATTATTGATTTTTTTTTTAAAATAAAGGATTATGACAAGATACATTTAGTATGGAAGGAAAGTTATTTTTAGGAGTTTTAATTAGAAGTAAAGATGCCCTTAGTTGGAGATATGAAGAAAATTAAATCTATGATAAACCTATCTAGGTAGTAGAAGTCAAATTAGAAATAATATTCAAGGATGAGATGATCGAGCTAACATAATGGTTCTTAAAAGAAAAAAGTTAGTATGTATGTTTTATGAACATGGACTAGCTTTTTCAAATATTTAAAATTGGATTAATGGAAGTAGAGATTGAATTTAAATTATTTATGACTTTTCTTTCCAAAAAAAAATTCTCATCATGTTCTCCAATTAAAAAATTAGGAATAAAATAATCAATGATGGCCCATGCTTAGAGGAAGAGATACATTATACTTAAGACCATGGAGTGAGGATTTTTTTTATGGAGAGAAATGATTAAAAGGCTTCTAGTGTGGGGTAGGATTTTTCGTCTTTCATATTAGCTTATCAATACGGAGATTTTGAAGAATATTGACAATACACTAGGGGGTTTTATTGTGAATATTATGTATTCACTCTATGGTTACAAAGATTATGAGAAGTTGGAAAGTAGTTGTAACTCCCAACTTTATACTTTCTTGATCATATATATATATATATATATATATATATATATATATACATACTTTTATCATATCAATGCCAATGTTGATTACAATGCAGATACAAACTTGAGAGAGGAGAAGGTCTTGTATTTTGGAGAAGAACAAAATATTTTTATTTATTGTGTTTGCAAGTGTTGTAGACATTTATTTTATCTCATAGGAGTTGCAAAGCCATCTGAGAAAAAAATAGTTTATATTGAAAGAGTTGCCACAAAATTGATTTTTGTCGTTTAAAAAATGTGCTGTCATCTAGTGCAAGAAATATGTTATCTAAAGAAAAGATCGAGCCATATAAAACATTGTATTAGAGTTTGAACACAGTACATTAGAGTTTGAATGTGTCGATAATAATATTTGTCTAAAGTTATTACCTAGAAGAGCCATCTCATTGTGTCCTTTAAAAAATATTATTATCTCAAGTTGTCTAGAAGAGTCACCTAGAGTTATCTAGAAAAGAGCTATCATCTAGAAAAGAGGTGCTATGGAACTACCATATAAATTTGTATGAAGCTATTATCATTTAGAGCTATTGTCGTATGAAGCTATCATTAAAAAATATTGTTTCCTAAAGTGAAGTTGGACTATATTGTTTGTTGACCAAATCATCTAGAAATAAGGTCATCTAAAGATACACAAGGACACAAGGGTAATCTATGTTGGAATATATTACATTATTTGGTACATGCTAATGTACCATCTTGGGTACATCTTTAGATTAGGAGTATGTCTTAGATTAGAGTTTGAGTATTTACTTTATGCAATGTAATAAATGCACAACTATTGTTAGAATGTGCAATGATGTAAATGTGCATGTTGTCCATGTGTACATGAGTCTATAGAATAGGAAGATGAAGAGTCATGGGAAGGTGAAAGGCCAAGAGTCACATCCCATTATATATAGGCCTTAGATATATAGAGTAGAGAGAGAGGGAGAGAGTAGTACATTAGAGTAACACAAGGTAGTTACAATGTAGAGCATGGAGTATTTGAGAACTCCATATTTTGTATGAAGATCCTATTTTCGTGAGCTCTCATTAATGGCATATTTATGAGTTATTACAGAAGTTTCTTATGAGTTTTACTTGCTTAATATATTGTCATTATCATATATTTAATATTGCATGCTCATTTTAGACCTTGTGGTAGCTTTTACATTAAATATATAACATCAAAAGCTAACAATGGTATCAAAGCCACAAGGGAGATTGATAGGAGATAGGGAGAGCCACAAGAGAGATTGAGATGAGATAGGAAGATCTCATTTTCAGAATTTTTAGAATTGCTTTTTGGCTAGAGTCTTTCCACAGGGTTGCAGGAAAACTCATGAAGACTAGGACTCAACATAGATCTCTTTCCACTAGATTAAAGGATAACTAGTGAAGTTTATTGATTTTTAGAGATCTAGAGATTTAGATGCATTTGCTTGCTGCTATCTAAAGTTTATTGTAGGAGATTAGTTTCTAGTTGCAGCAAAAGAGAAGATTGAAGATTGAGGAGACCCAAGAAGGAGGTCCCCATAGAAGCTTGAATATTGAAGACTCTATATTGAAGAAAGATGAAAGAAACTCTATTGAAGATAGAGAAGAGAGAAAGAGGCCAAGAGAAGCCCTATTGAATATTGGAGAAAGAGGAGATCCAAGAGAAGAGATCTCATTGAAGAACTTCCAGATTTGGAAGATAGAATATTGAAGATAGAGAAGAGGACTAGGAAAAGTCCTATTGAAGATTTGAGAAGCTACAAAATTTGAAGACCCAAGAGAAGAGGTCTCAAGAAAACTTGGAAGGAGAAAGAAGAAGAAGGCTAGAGAAGCCCTATTGAAGAAGTTGAAGAAGTGGCCATTGGAGAAGATTTGAAGAAATCTCAAGGTAGAAGAAAGAAGGAGTAGCTCCTAAAAAAGAAGAATTTGGGACAATTATCACCATCTGACAACAAGCCCAAAAAGAAAAAGGATTTGGCAAGAAGTTTGTCAAATTTTGGAAAGGTTTCTTGAAGATCTCAAGACATTCAGATTCTTGAGGAGGAGGCCAAAAAATAGGCCCAATTTGAAGTCAAAATTTGACAAGAATATTGGAGGAGAAAGAAGCTAGAAGAGGCCATCAAATTTGAGAATTTTGAGGACAACCATAATAGATTTTGAAGGCTGATTTGAAAGGAGAAGATTATTGTTTTTGCAGCAGAAGTTGAAGAGTCACAAGCCAGCAAATTGAAGGTGACTTAAAGCTACGATTTGGAGAAGATTTGGGAAGATTTTGAAGTGCCCTTGAACAACAAATTAAAGGAGGAATTGACAGCAATAGAAGGCAACAATTTGGAGGAATTGAATGTTGTTTTTGGATAGCAAGATAAGGAGAAGAAATCAGAGTTTTTGAAGCAGCAATTTGAAGATATTTGAGCTGCAAATTTGAGCAGCATTAAGAGGAGAAATTAGAGTTGCATTTTGGAGAATTTTGGGGCAGATTTGTGAAAGTTTTGGACAAAAAAACAAAGGAGGAATTGGCTGCATTTGAAGCTGCAAAAGTTGCAGGTTTTTGGACAACAAGAGGGTAGCATTTGAGCAGCACCAATAGCTACAAATTTTAGAGTTTGAAAGAACAAATTTCAAGGAGAATTGAAGCCACAAAAATCAGATTATTTGGCAGCATTTGAAGAAGGATAATTGCTGCAAAATAGAAAGACATCTGGACAACATAGAAGTTGATTCCTAAACAGTGTTGAAAGCTGCAAATTAAAGCCTTTTGAATAGCAAGCTAGAGGCTAAAAGGTAGAGAGTTAGAGGCAACAATTGAGTAGAAAGGAGAGCTACAAATTTTACAAATTTGAGGTAGCAAATAGGTGAACCAAATCACCAAGAAGACTAGCTACAAAAGGAGGTCAAAAGGTGTGTATAAGTGGTGCTATGAAAGTTCATTATTTAAGCATTTATAAGGTTTTTTGAAAGCACCATATTAGAGTATTTTAAGGAGAAAAAGCTAGTTTAAGTTTAGTATATCCAAGCCAAGGAAGGAGACATCATTATTATCTTGAAATCTGCAAAAACACAACAACAAATATTGAAGTTAAAACCTGCTTGAAAGGGAGTAATAAGTAGAAGTAGCATATGCTATTTTTATAAATTGAAGTGCAGATTTTTCTAAGTCCTATTGAGTAAAAGAAAGAGATTCAATAGTGAACAAAGGCAAGGCAGATTTGTAGTGTTTAAAAACACCAAATAAGGCACAAAATATTGCAAAATTTTTGGTGAAGGATAACCACCAAAGGAGTGGTAGAACCACCAAGGAAAAAGTGGAGCCACCACCATAGTGAAGAAGCCACCAAGAGCTAGCCATCGAATGTAGAGGAGGAGCTATCATGGAAGTCATCAAACATCAAAGCAAGAGGTGAGAAAAAGTAGTAAGGTTGAGCCACCAAGGTTGCACCACTAGCTTGAGGAGAAGGAGCATAGTCTCATTGCCACCAATAGCATCATAGGTCATGGCATACAAACATACAACATACGAATAGACATCAAAGAGCGAGCATTGGGAAGACAAAATGTTCAAGAAGAAGGAATTAGGGAAAGGTGAGCACCAAGAGATAAATCATTGCATAAGTGGACGTTGGAGGATGCCACTTGTTGATTGAAACACCCAAGCAAGCATAACATTACAAACTGACCATTGCAGAATGTTACTCAACAAAGAAGGACGTTGGGGAATCAAAGTGCGCAAGGTGAAGGGATAAGAGTTATTGGTTGCCACTTGGCAAGACAAGAACCAAGTACCAACCACCATGGAGTAGAACTAAAATATCCTAGCATCTCTATTAATGAGTGGGTGGTTATTGAAGGAATATCACTACCAAAAGCATAGCATATATCACAGTCTAAAATCAGAGTGCATAGCTTGACGACCAATGAGGAGAGAACGTTAATCGAAAGAATGTTACAGTCCATAAGTTGAGGTGCATACATGGAGGAATCAAGAGCAATTGGAGCTCATACATGGAGGAATTTTAAGTACCTCAAACCCACCTACAAGAGTAGGTGAAGAGGCATTGAAAAGGAAGAGCACCAAGAAAGAAAAACCATCGTTGTAGAGGAGACAAATGATTCCAGCATTGAGAAATTTTGAACATTACCAAGGAGTGTGTAACGTCCATTGCTAAGTGTTACGAAGGTAAAGGGTGCTAGAGACAATTGTCACCCAAGAAAAGAAGCACCAACCACCATGATTAGTAACATCCTCTTACAAGCAATAAAGGCATGGGTCAGAGTGCCACTTGACATCAATTAAGGGAGGCATGTAAGAATATTGCATAAGCACTGCAAGAAGGGAAGAAAAGAACGTAGTCAAACCTTTTGAAGACTAAGTTGATGAGCATCTAGAAGGAGCATTAAAGACTTTGTAGAGAAGGCAGATCACTTAAGAGCGTAGGTTGCAGAATCAAGTTAAGTTTAGCATACCATATACAAGGAGGTATGATTTAATTTATAACCTTTGCAAATATTAAAGGAGGTATAAGGCATATTATTGAGATTAATATTAATTACTCAATTATATTTAAGGTTATTTGAATAATAGGAGAAATAAGGTGATGAATTATAACCTTAGAAGAATTATTGAATGCCTTAGAAGATATTTGAAGTAAGAAGCTTTTTGAAATATTTTGGAATTACTTTATTCAATTTTGAAATTCATATTGCATAAAATATTTGCAAATAGTTTAACTTGGAGGAACAAGGATTTCTACATAGAAATATTAATTTTGCAAATACATTATTTTCTAAATTTCCAATTAGGGAGTTATAAGGAATTCAACACCAATTTAAGTTCTTGAAATTTAGAAACTACATTATTGAAAATTGAAGGCTATAAGAAACACAACATAGAGTTGTTGAAAAGTTGGAAAATTATATTGGTATTAGTCTCATGCTCAAATTAACGAGACATAAGGAATCCAACTTAAAAGTCTTGAAATTAGAGAATCTTATCAAAATTGAAATTGCATCAAAATAGTCTATAGCTTTCCATTCAAAAATAGGGAGTCAAAAGGGATTCAACTCAAAGAAAAAAAGGCTAAGTATCTAATCAAAGCTATCTTATATTCAAAGCACTAGGGAGATATAAGGTATTCTACAAAATTTGAGAATTGAAAAAGATATTATCAATTTGATCCTATATTCAAAATACTAAGGAGTCTTGAGGAAAATTTACTTTAGAAGAACTATGGAAAAACTTATTAAGAGTACAGGATTCAAGGAATCAAAATGGCTTAAAGATATAATTGATTCAAGGAATGATAATAAAAGAGAAGAACCAATATGGCTTAGAAAGTTTTTTGGAAAATCACAAACTGATAGTTTGGCAAGAGTAAATTCTATAAAGACATCTTCTAACAAAATGATAGAAGAAATTGATGACAATCATATTAATGGAAATATGAAAAACCACTCTCAAAATGTAGCAAAGAATATTGATCAAAAGGAAATCTTACAAATTTATAAAAGAAGTAAAGATAGAATAGCTTCAATTGTGCACAAGTGGTTTTCCTATTTTATCAAAGAAATGGATGAACTCAAAATTTCAAAGACAAGTAACAAAAAAGTAGAGATATCTTCTCAATGCACTTATTGCAATAAGATTGGTCATGAGAAAGTAAACTATTGGAATTTCCATCCATGTAAATATTATGGAGGAAAATCTCACTCATATTTTTTTTCTACTATAAAGACAGGTACTACAAAATATTTGAAGAGACACTAATATTTAGACTAGATTGTCTTTTTCAAGTTCTTATTTCTAAAGCATCTACTAACAATGAGCTCAAGTTCAAAGAAGAACAAGAAGAAATATCATCCAAAGAACCAAAGGAAAGAAAATGGATTAATTATGATCCACTCATGACTTGTAAGGTAATGAGATCTCTTGTTCATCAAGGCTACTTGGAAAAATTTAAGGATGAAGATCATGTCAAAGATTTTGAAACACAGAAAAGCGGTGAAATGAAGAAAACAAGAAAAGACAACATGAGTTCCAGGAACAAGGTGAAGACTAAACCAAAAGAAGATCAAGAACTTGATCCAGTTGAAGAAGATGAAGATCCATATTGAAGACTAAAGTCTTCAATAACCAAATAATGTAATACAGGGGGTGTTGGAATATATTACATTATTTGGTACATGCTAATGTACCATCTTGGATACATCTTTAGATTAGGAGTATGTCTTAGATTAGAGTTTGAGATTTACTTTATGCAATGTAATAAATGCACAACTATTGTTAGAATGTGCAATGATGTAAATGTGCATGTTGTCCATGTGTACATGAGTCTATAGAATAGGAATATGAAGAGTCATGGGAAGGTGAAAGGTCAAGAGTCACATCCCATTATATATAGGCCTTAGATATAGAGTAAAGAGAGAGAGAGTAGTACATTAGAGTAACACAAGTTAGTTACAATGTAGAGCATGGAGTATTTGAGAACTCCATATTTTGTATGAAGATTCTATTTTCGTGAGCTCTCATTAATGGAATATTTATGAGTTATTAAAGAAGTTTTTTATGAGTTTTACTTGCTTAATATATTGCCATTATCATATATTTAATATTGCATTCTCATTTTAGACCTTGTGGTAGCTTTTACATTAAATATAGAGCATCAAAAGCTAAAAATCTATTAGTTGTTATCTAATCATGGGTGGTATGAAAGCTAACTTCTAGTGAAGTATTGTAAGTTGAAGGATTTTACCATGAATTAAAAATAAATAAATAAACATCTATTACTTATAGTTAACTAGGAGGAAAGTGCAAATCTATTGCATGCAAAAAATAGATAGTCCAAAAAATAGAAAGGATGCACCGATATATTTAAATAATAAATATTAAATAAATAAAATCCCACATGCTCCGTGGGAAGGTTTTTTGAAGCCTTCAAAAATATGTTAATTTTTATTGTTATTGAATGCATGTGACAAGGATGGTGATTTGGCATTTTTAATACCCTAGAACATTGACAAAATATTTCAAGAATATTTCTTGAAGACTCAAATTGAAGGGAAAAGAACTCAAAGCCGCACACTTGATTTATTGCCTAGCAAGGCCCTACTATTTTATCATAGTTAGAGGTATCAAACATTGAACAAACATAGGCACATATATACTCATTAGAGAGATCTTTTTGATCTCGCTCTAGTGGAGGCATTTGTTTACAATTTTATGAAAAATTGACATTGTTGTTAATGACCCAAAGATACTATTACCTAATTCATAGTTACTTAAAGGTGAAAACTATTGTGCTTGGAAGAAAAAATTGAAGATTCACCTCGAGTTCGAAGACTTATAGGAGTGGTATGTGGTATTGTACAAAGACATACCATTAACCTAGATGAAAAAAGAAAGTTTGATAAAGTTGATTAGAAATCCAGATTGTCATCATGTTTGGTGTATTTGATGAGATCCAACCATACATTAATGATGCTATATCCATTAAGGATGCATGGTATAAACTTAGTACGATGTTCGAGTACAAGAATTAAAACTAAATTCTACACCTATAGAGCCAATTACTTTGCTTGAAGGTGAAGACGGTGAGGAGCTAAAAGGCTTTGCATGACAAATTATTGAGTTGTGAGCCTTACTAAAAGCATCAAGAAAAATTGTTAGTGATAGTGTGATTTTTCCAATAGTGTTACATGTACTACCATTAGCATTCAATGTTTTGATAAAAAATTTCAATGTGACAAATCAAAATCTCACTTTTGAGACTTGTAAATTTGCTTCAATAGAAGGAAGTAATCAAAGTCCCACTTTTGAGACTTGTTATTTTGCTTCAATAAGAGGAAGTAATTCAAGAGAAAATAATAAATATGAATATGATTTTCTCATGCTTTAAAAAGAAAAGAAGTTAATGCAATCAAAGAAAGGTTGTAGACCGCCCAACAAGCACCAAAACTAGAAAAAAGGTAAGGGTAAAAAGAGCATCAACAACATAAAGGACAAATAAATATCACATGCATGCTCTATGTGAAAACTAAATACATCCTTTAGGAGTGTTGGTACAATATATTCTCATAAGGATCATATAACAATCAACCAAAAAATTTATTAAGAGGTAAGCAAAAGAATTCTCATTGGCAAAAGAGGAATGCACCTCAATGACAACATGGCAATGTAGCTGATGATGCTAATTTTGATGCAAAAGGACAAGATGATGTCTATTTAGTTCAATCTCTTAATATTGTTTTAAAATCAAGCCCAATTTGGTATGTTGATCTAGGAGCCACTAGATACATGATAGGGTAGAAGAATTGGTTTATGAACCATGAAAAATCATATTATCGTGGCCAAGTAACACTTAATGACAATTCAATATACAACATTGATAGAATTGGTGATGTTTGATTGCATACTAGAGATCATGCCTATCACTTGAATCAAGTTCTTTATGTGCTTGGCCTCACAAAAAAAATTAATTTATTTAAAATAATTGCTTGATCAAAATTTGGATTTTTAAAATTTTGAAAATAAGTGCAAAGAAAATCTATATTATTTGAGAAAAATTCAAAGGTTTGATGATCGTTTTTGGTGCTACTGGCATAGGCAAGATGTTTTAGCTTACGGTTGTAATACAAGACAACCAAGCATTAGCAAAAAAAACAAATGAAGTTGTCTCACTATGGCATAGGTGATTTGTACATTTAAGCTTTGGTCATTTTAAGTCACTCCAACATCATGACATGGTACATAGGCTTCCATATTTGAAAAAGCCTCATGACCTTTGTATGCGTTGTTAGGTTGAAAAATAATATTGAACACCATTTATCTCAAGCAATCATAGAGTGAATGGTCCATCCCACCTAGTGTATATTGATCTATATGAACCCATGGATTCATGTTTTAATGGTTATAGATGTTTTAAATTATTTGTTAATAATTACTCATGATGAATATGGGTGCACATTTTAAAGACAAAGGATGAAGCTTTCCACTATTTCAGAGAGTTTAAATCTTGTGTGGAGAAGATTATTGGTCATCCAATTTGTACACTCCACTTATATTGAGAGGGAGTATATAAATAATCAAATTTTTACTTTTCTAAAGCAACATGGCATCAAATGATAACTAAAAAATACCTACATGCCTCAACAAAATGGAGTTTTTGAGAGGTAAAATTGTACTATGTAGGAGATGGTGTGATGTATACTAAGCGATGCTAATTTAGAGCCAACATTTTGGGTAGAAGCTATTTGTACTATGGTCTACTTTCTAAACTATGCACCCACATTTGCATTGAAAGGTGTTATACCTAAATATGTATAGATAGAAAATAATCCTTCCATATCATATATTCACATGTTTGTATGCACTACATTCATGCACATTTCGATGCAAAAGTAGACGATGTTGAATAAGAAATACAAGATATGTATCTGCATTGGATATACTAGTGATTCAAAAGGATATCATCTCATGGATTTTGATACCAAGAAGTTACATATCTATAGAGATGTTGTGTTTACTAAGAATAATTATACCTCTTCTTACGTGTTGACAAAGTGCTTGTTTTCCTATCAAATGATGATGAAGAAGTCTTTGAGAGAGATGATGTTGATTTTGATGAAGATGAAGGAGATGTTCCTAATGGATATGATGATTGAATACCATCCACTTTAAGTACCACAATAGATCCAAGTGGTATCTTAGTATAGTTCATGATGCAAACTTAGATCATATTCCAGTACATCTAGTTCTTGGCATCTAGTACATATAGTTCCTTCAATGGTTCATGAAGATATTACATCAAAGGAGTGGAAGGATTCAATGAAAATCACAATATAAAGCATTAATGAAGAACAAGACATGACAAATTGTTAATCTTCTACTTGGAAAAAAACCCATTGGTTGCAAGTGGGTATTTGAGACCAAATATAAAGTTTATGGGAGCATAAATAAGGAATTGAATACGATAATACTTTTAGTCTAGAAAGAAAGATCAAGGCCATTTAGATGGTTTTTGTAATGGTTGCATAATTTGGATGGAAATTGCATCAAATAGATGTTAAGAGTGTATTTCTCATTGGTAATCTCAATGAAGAAGTCTATATGATACAATGAGAGGGATTTGTCATACCTGGTCAAGAGAACAAGGTATGTAGGTTCATCATGAAAATTGATGAGCATATCATGGATTCCATTGTAGTCCATAATATCCAAACTATACTTCAAAAGGAAATGAAGATAGGTAATGATCACCATTGTGTATATCAATGTTAGTAACATTCTATTAAAAATAAGATCATTCACATAAATATTGCAATATAGAATATAAATGTAGAATTAAAACAATCTCACAAAATAACATAGAATCGTAGGCCTCTTCGAGGGGGCAACCTCCTTCAATATTTTCATTAATTTGTAAAAAGATACATTCATTCATTAATCCATGTATTTTAAAGATACACTTCATGCAACCCTAACCTAATGTTCAAGAGTTGGCTTACATGCAAAATGCCACTTGAGCTAGAATCTTCTACCAAATATCAATTACATTCTTGATAACGATTACATGAAATAACCCCACTTATTTAGGTGTCACATACCATTACAAAATATTACAAAAATAATATTATAAAGGGATCCCCATGTTGGAAGGAGGTCATTATATAATAATATGAGTATTATAAAAATATTGTAAGGATGGGGTCCTAACATGCCCTTCCCCTTCAAAAAGCTTTGTCCTCAAAGTTGTAGATGAGGAAACTAGTGTTGCAATTGATGGAGAGAATCCCAAGTGGCATATTTTGGTTAGAATCCATGCCATTGAATAAGAACCTCAATTATTACCTGATTTTAAAGTGTACGCGATATGTGGTCCAACAAGTATTCTAGCTCAAGCAAAATAGAACCTTCTTCATCCAATTTGGGTAAAATAGATTGAACCTATACCTGATTGTCTACAACCTTCTTGAGAGGACACATGAAAGACATAATTGAGCTTGGATGTCGATAGGAGGGCCAATTTGTAGGTTGTTGCACCAATATATTGTAAGACCTGGTAGGGACCATAGTATTTGGTAACGAGTTTTGACACTCTGTAGACACCAAAACAACACCAATCCGATTATGTGACAACAAGCACTGATCAAACTAACACACAGCCCCCAGGGCAGCCCCCAGAGGTCAAACAGTGGTTCTAACCACTCACACAACAGTTTTGCAAGTCAAAAATCAATTTGGCACCTTTTAGACACTCAGCTTCTTATTCGTCCCACCCAGGGACGAGTGCGGATTTGTACTCGTCCTACCCAAGGACGAGTGCAGATTGATACTCGTCTCACCCAGAGACGATTACCAGCGCTCGCTTCGGGGTGGGACGAATGTCAAGTTTGACCGACAAAAAGTCAAATCTCGGCATGTAACAACTCAGAACTGCCACTTAGCTTTTCCTGCATGACATAGGAGTGCGAGTGAGTTCTTTTGACAACTCATATCTGCCAATTGACTTTCCCTTCACTGCATGGGAATAAGAGTGAGCTTTTTAAGACAACTCAGATTTGCCACTTAGCTATCCCTTCATTGCATGGGAGTGCAAGTGAGCTTTTCTAAAACATACAAAGACATGCACAGAGGCAGTTAAGAAGCCCTTGATCAAGAAGAAGTCTTTCTTTCAGGCAAAAAGCATTCATGCAAAGAAACACTTTTGCATGTTAATTCAAAGAGACCCCTTGGGTCTATAAAATGGTGAGTTTCCTCACCCAAAAGAGATACCGAGCAGGAGCATTTTGAGCGACGAAGTGCTGCTAATTCATTTACTTGCGATTTGTGTTTTCAACATCCATAATCTCTTAATCGAAAGAGAGGTTATTGGGTGACTTTTGAAAGCACGAATCAAGAACCAACACCGATTTTTCTGACCACAATATTCTACCAATTTGCCGACAACACATCACATCAGGTTTCGGACCCATCCTAAGCGGATTGGTGTCGAAGCAAAGTTTCACCCGCGGGTGGTTTGCCTTCGGGCACCCCCCGCTTTATTTCTTTTATAGTATTTAGCTAGTTTCATGTTTATGCTTTTGTCAAGTCTTCATTTCATTTAGATTCATTTTAATCATAGTTAGATTTATCTTTTATTTTTCATACACAGGTGCTACTGATTCTTTGTTTGTTTCTTTGAACGCAGATTTGCAGCATTGGAGGAGCAGCGAGGAATCGACCTTTATCAACGCAAGCGACGACGACGTTTTGGTTCGCCCATCTTATATGTGGGCACGCGGAAGAAGGAATTCTGAAACAAGTTGTAAAAGAGCAATATTTAACGCTCCTATCCCATAAAAAGGAAGGAGACGCATTGTAACACGAATTTGCAAAGCATATCAATAAAAGGGCCGATTTTTATATTGCTTTAATATCTTGTGTTCATGTTCTTCCTTTTTATGCAATTTTCAATAACATAGGGTTTAAGCGTTATTTTAGTTTCATTTACATTGCAATTTTAGTTTATCCTTTTTGTTTTCGGAATCTCGTGCTTTCAATGGCGATCACGGTGGGACCTCTGTCCTCTATTTTTTTTAGGTTAAATTACTGATCTAAAATTGCTTGTTTTTTTACAGGTACCTATTTTTCAACATCGGACTGTTATTCGTCTCTGCAAGTGACGATTACATAATTGGTATTCGTTCCACCCCGGGACGAATAAATTATTCGTTCCACCCTGTGACGATTACGGTTCTGTTATTCGCCTCACCCAGGGACGATTATAGATCTGTGCAAATTTTTAGAGCAAATCAGAAACTTCCGATTAGGCAGAGAAGAGGTAGGGGTTTTTTACAGCTTCTGTCAAATTTTTGTTTTTCTATTTTCTGGTTTTCGGTTTTGTATGGCTTAGGGAAAGATTTCTTTTCGTTTGCCTGTTTCAATTTTGCAAAATTAAAATGAACCCCACACATCACGTGGTATTTTAAACCAAGGCGTTGGTCGTAAAACCCCAACCCTTGAGCAAGACCAAAGGTGGATTCCATTATCACTTTGGCTTGAGATATTGCATCCATTACCTCGATCGCGACTGTTGCTAGACGTAAATCCTGACGAAAGCTGACCGAGTGTAGCTTGGGGTGATTCCCAACATGCGAGGATAAGTCTTCTATGGTAGGTGTCATAAACAGAGTGATTCCCCTTCCGTACCACCTATGTTCCACGTATCATCTGCTCTCACGTACCTATAGTCTCCCTCACGTAAGGGCGGGTATATAGAGAGGTTGGTATATCGGTCCGACAATGGTATATTGAAGGGGCGACCATTTTGGGAGTTATAAGAGCCTTCATAATTGCATTTAAACGTTTCACAAAATTTTCAAAAACACAAAAACAAACAACAAAAACACACTAAACCAGATTTAGGGCACACTATTAATCTTTAAAAGAGATAATCATTGCTTGTGTGTGTGTATGCTATTTTCTGTTTAGACAAAAAAAATCATAAAAAGAAAATCATAAAAAGAATTTTTGCATTTTTTAGGTTAGCATTACCATGGTGAATACTCGTAGCCAAGCCCAATCACGGGCAGAAGCTGCAGAAAATGCACCAAGAGAGACAAATCGTCTCCGATATAGCCTTGAAGACTTAGTCATCCCGCCTCGACGGCAGGGTATACCAGTTAGTTCACACCATGCAGAACATGGCTCTAGAGGTCCCTCCTTGAGGGGCACTCCAACCCATACAGTTATAGAACATGGTTCTAGAGGCCCTTCCTTGAGGGGCTCTCCAAGTCATGCCTTCAATAGACGAGAATTTAGAACCCCTTCCCTAAGGGAAACTCATGAGCAACAAGAATCTTTTCAAGACAATAACATATATATACCACCTGGTCTAAACACGAGGCCTCCTATGGAAGTTCATTATGGATGGCCTAGTGATGAAGCATTGTGTAATGCTATGGAACAACAAAGGGTCCAAAAGGAAGAACCATATGATTTTGTGGTTCCTAATTTACCCCCAATTAATGTCGGACATAGTAGACCATATCCGTAACAACAGAGTTCTCCCTACAAGGCAAGACAATTCTGCCCGCACTTTTTATGCATATCATAGAGAGAGAGAGGAAGATCACTACATTCCTCCAGAATAGTATCCAGTGCCGAAACGATGCACGTCTGCACCTGCTTTATATCCAGATCGCTTATTGAGACCAGAGTTTCAAGTTAATGCGGCCAACCTCGACAGAGGGAAGCAACATATAGGGGTCTCAGAGCACCATAATCGAAATAGATATGTAGGAGAGACATCTAGGCCTATAAAACAAGAGACAACAGAACAAAATGATTTGGCATTTACACAACTAGCCGCCCGCCAAGCACAAATCACGCGGCTTAGGCAAGAACAACAGGAATTAGAACATTTGTGTCGCCTTGATCAAGAGCGCATTCAACGTCAGACAGCTGAATTGTTTCACAACCATGCGCCTGAGAAGGCCCTAGTTCCTCGCGCACAACAATCTGAGATGTATGTGAGGCACAACCCCTTAGTGCGAGACAGGTCTCCGCGACCACAACAAGCACTGCCTCCAAGACCTCTTAGACCTGAGCGGGAGGCCATTCCCCGCAACCATGATGGGCATCCTCCGCGGGCACCCGTCCATGTTTACAGGCCTAGGCCAAACACTCCTCAAGAAGATTATGAGGATTATTACCAAGAAGAAGAGCGGGCTGAAATGCCCTATCAAGGCAGAAGGGATGCTACTCATTTATCCATTCAAAGGCCTCAGGTTCCCCGCAACCCACAGCGGGAACAAACTAAGGAGGAGGAAATTATATCCTTCGATGCCTACAAAGTGTTGTTAGAACGCTTGGAGAATATGGAACTTAAGACTGGTGGGCCTCAAAAGCCTACCTTACGCCAACTTCGTAGTCATCCGATACATCCATCAGTGCCAACACCTCCATACCCCGAACATTTCAAGTTGCCCCAGTTGGCACTCTTTAAAGGGGATGAGGATGCTCAAGAGCATGTGACGCGATTTTTGAGCCAATGCTTTGGTATACAAGACAATGATGCATTGCTATTGAGAACATTCATAACCACATTCGTAGGATCTGCCTCGGATTGGTTTACCCATCTACCGAAGCATAGCATCTACAACTTAGATCAACTAGTGGACGCGTTCCTAGAACGTTTTGCTTTCAATACAAAGAAAAAGGCGTCACTCAGTGATCTAGCTAGCCTCAAACAGTATGAGGAGGAGTCTATGGTGGCATATGGGAATCGATGGAGGACGGTACTTTCAAAGTTGTCCTACCTCCCTCCTATGTCCGACCTAACTCAAATGTTCGCAAAGAGCTATTTGCGATCGATCTCTGTGCTATTGCAACTGCAACAATACGCCACTTTAGAAGAAGCTCTGGCACAAGCTAGACGTATCGAAGAGATCAAGATACAGGATGGCAAAATTGCCAAGCCTAAGAAAAAAGAGTGGAACAAGAGCACCAAAATAGGGAATACGCAACAAAAACCCGTCGCGGTCAATCAAGTTGCTATTAATGCCCCTACGCCTGCCCAAGCAACACAGCCTTCAAAGGCTAATTATCAGGCGGTGCCTCACAATAATTATGAGAAAGATAACAAGAAGCAGGATCAAAATCAGCAAGCGTCGCCCTAAGCGACAATTTACACCATACACCGAGTCTAGGGATTCCTTGTTTGACCGTTTGTCAGCGGCAAACTTGATTAATCTGCCAGATATTCCAACAATTGATCCTAATGCGCCAAAGCCTAAGGGCTACAGAGAGGATATTTTCTGTAGATTCCATAGAAGGAAAGGGCATGACCTTAATGTCTGTTGGACGTTTAAAGGTTTAGTGCAAGATCTCATTGATAATCACACATTGGTAGTGGATAACCCCATCGCACCCAACAACCAACAAATGGGTGTTTTCAAAGATCCTTTACCCACACATGATGCACAAACAAAACCTTTGCATGTCAACGAAGTGCAACAGAGTTGCCCCATGGAGGGGTATGTTGGAATGATTAGCATTGTGACAAGAAACAAGAGACACCCAGGAGTTGTCCCCGCAACAGCCACTAGGGAAGCTTCATCCACGTCACAACATCAACCAAATCCTACACAGTTGCCCCCACCTAGACCAGTGGCCACGATTCGAACTAGACTTACTCAAAGTCTACGGACCACATCGGCTAGGCTCTCCATTTATGAGCTTATTCAACAATCGACGCCCCATCGGGAAGCTCTTATGGAGATATTAAAGGCAATTGAATTGCAACCCCACGAAGCGGATTCGTTCAACAATTTTGTGGGGCATGTCAAACAGTGTACTGAACCAGTCATTACCTTCAGGGAAGATGAGCTAAAAACTGTGACTGGAGATGTAGCGGATCCACCCTTGCACGTTATTGCACGGGTCAACGGGACTCCATACAAACGGGTGTTGATAGACACTGGTTCGTCCAAAGAATCTTATTACAACCGCTACACTCGAAACATTTGAAACTACCAGCCTCTCACATTGCACCTTCCACTTATACCCTTCGAGCATTTAATGATGCGATATGCTCGACAGTTGGCACAATTGTCCTGCCCATCCAAGTGGGACAAAAGACCATTCATACATTGTGCCACATTTTAGAAGGTGAGATGGCTTACAATATCTTGCTTGGGCGGCCTTGGATCCGAGATATGAAGTGTGTCCCTTCAATTGCTCATCAATGTTTGAAGTATACATTTGAAGGACAAGTGCATGTGGTCCCCGTAGATTTGGAACCTTTTAAGTATTGCAACTCAGTGCAAATCATGCCGCAGTCGACCCTTCCTTCAACGCACGTGGATTTCCAGTTAAATCCATCTAAACGGGGTCCGACTAAGCAAGAATCTCCATCACCAAGTCAATAAAATTCTCAGGCGGGATCATCTTCTTCATCCAGTCCTCCAACAACGACGCCACCTACGGTGGCCACACCAACGGACAAAGGAAAGAAGCCCCTGGAAGCGGAACCACCTTTAGTCTCCAACATCTCTACGGAAGAGACGCCTAATAGAATGGAAGTTGAGACGCCTAGTTCACCCCACATGGAGTGGACTCAAGGAGAACTCCCATTCGCTTCCCCTCAATCGCCAACGATTATCGTTGAGATGTCTAACACAGGCATGGGGGAGTACATAGTGCGCAATGTTGTTGCAACGCCCACACTTCAGTCTATGCAAGACATGGGAAGACCTCGACTCCCCATAGGCTCCGTGGTTCCTTTAGGCTACCCACCTAATCAGACAAACTTTATTTTTGGGGGCCTGGATCATGGTGTTGAACCTTCCCAAAAAGAAGAGGAAGATGAAGATCCATTTGTGGAAGATGTCAACTATCTGGCTAACCCAGACTTCGCATTACGATATCTTAGCCAATGCAATTGGCATGGATACGGGTTAGGCCGGTATGAACAAGGAATGCGTGTTTTGTGTCAACCAAGATACCAAATGCCTTATGATAAATCAGGAGTAGGGTTTAATCACCCTTTGCCCCTCGACATCTTGGTCGAAAACATGCAAGGCCTAGGGATAGGCAACAAGGATGGGTTGGCATCAGATCCATATGTCAATCCAAATACAACTTATACATTGGGGGATTATTTCCCATTACAAACAAATAACCTTGTTGACCTCAACAACCCTTTCCCTACGGCTGAACAAGGAGAAACCTCATGGACTCACCCACAAGGGGAAGATGGACAAGACCACGAAGGGTCTTCTGAAGATGAGTCAGAGTACGATCATTCGCATGAATATCCAATGAATAACGATCAGGAGGACTTCCTGATGATGTTCCCATTGAATGATCCTAGTGAGCATAGGCTACCTCAACAACAACAAAATCCTTTGGACATAGATGACATGTTTGAACACTTACACATAGATCCAAGACCTAGGAGGCATTTCAACCTGGCGTAGTTATAGCAATTACTGCACCCGCCACTCCAGGCATACAACGAGCATCTTTCGCCTGGAGACCCTATCAAACCATCTGTACCTAGGGCAGACCCTGTTTGCAGGTCCGCGCATAGGGCTGATCCCTTTGTGCCAGTGCCTACAGAGCCAGATCCAAAGCACCAAGAACATCTAGAATGTCAGAGTTGTCACATTTGCGGTAATGGAGATTACAATCATTTCATCAACATGGTCTCCATTGACTTGACCGCCCCCATCCATGATCCAGCCAATCCAACATGATTATTGCATCTAGACATAGAAGCTATCGATTGGGATCGCGCTGACACACCACCATCTCCATCAGAGTATTGGCCTTGCGGTGGGATGTTTCATTTCACTCCAGGACAGACTCAGGATGTCTTCCATGCTGAAGAGGAACTTGACGTTCCTAATGACGATCTTAATTCAGCAAACGATATCCATCTAATCCCAATTCCACACCAGTTGGAAGACGGATCCCATATGTCAGTTGAAGCAACGACTGATGTAGACATCGGCACAGATCCAATGAATCCATGGATTCTCAAGTCAGGGGTAAGTCTTTCCCCCGAAGAGCGAGCCGATTATGTTGCCCTTCTTAAGGAAAAGAAGGAGGTTTTTGCATGGTCATACAAGGATATGCCGGGACTAGACCCACAACTAGTCACGCACAATTTAACGCTTGATCCGACAATCAAGCCAGTCAAGCAAAAACTACGCAAGATGCATCCAAAAGTGGCCTTAATGGTAAAATATGAGTTACAAAAGTTGTTGGATGCCCAGTTTGTCATCTATGTGGATTATCCGCCATGGTTGTCTAACATGGTTCCTGTCAAGAAGCCCGACGGGAGGATTCGCATATGCACTGATTTTTGAGATCTTAACAAAGCGAGTCCTAAGGATGATTTTCCCTTGCCGAGCATCGACGCGTTGGTAGACGCTACAGCGGGCCACGAAATGCTTTCCCTTATGGATGGTTTCTCAGGATACAATCAGATTCGTATCAATCCTGAAGACCAACTAAAAATGGCATTCACAACGCCTTGGGGGACATTTTGCTATAAGGTCATGCCTTTTGGCCTTAAAAATGCCGGAGCCACCTACCAACGTGCCATGACATACATCTTTCATGATTACATGCACAAAACTTTGGAAGATTACATGGATGATTTGTTGGCCAAATCTCTTTTGCGCCCAGATCATATCGGTGACTTGAGCAAGGTCCTTGATCGCCTCATTGAGCATAAAGTCAGACTAAACCCCAAGAAGTGCGTCTTTGGCGTCACCTCTAGAAAGCTCTTGGGTTTCATAGTCTCCAAACGAGGAATTGAGGTTGATCCAAACAAAGTCAAGGCAATCCTTGAAATGCGTCCCCCAACCACCATCAAGCAGCTCAGAGTCTACAGGGAAAGGTTGCGTCGATCAAGCGCTTCATAGCGTAGTTATCTGACAAATGCCGACCCATGAATAAATTATTGCATAAGGGGGTCACATTTCATTGGGATGACGAGTGCCACTCAGCCTTTGACGACATTAAATAGTACTTGGCTTCGCCGCGAGTATTGGCACCACCCAGACCCAGGAGTGCCATTCTATTTATACATCTCAGCCACTGAGGTGGCACTGGGCGCCATGCTGTCCCAGAAAAATGAACTTCACAGAGAACAGGCTACATACTATCTTAGCCGCACCCTGGTCAGTTATGAACTTAACTATGCATATGTTGAAAAACTCTGCTTGGCAGTGGTGTTTGCTACCAAAAAGCTACGCCACTACATGCTTAGTAATAAGACGTATGTTGTGTCTAAGGAGAATCCATTGCGATACATGATGAGTCGTACTTATCATAGTAGCCGCACGACGAAATGGATCATGTTGTTGACGGAGTTTGACATAGAGTTCATTGGATAGAAATCTATAAAAGGTCAAGTCATCGCCGATCAACTAGCTGAGGCTCCTCTTGAAGACGATCAGCCTCTAACTTTTGAACTACCTGATGATGGGGTCTTCCATGTTTCAGAGTCGCCAGATTCTGATGAGCCTGAGTCACAGGCTGACATAACCCTATTCTTCGATGGTTCTAAATGTGAGCAAGGGGGTGGTGCGGGAATTGTATTCTTCACTCCACAAGGTGCTCCAATGCCCTTGTCATTTAAATTAGACTTCCCATGCACCAACAACAATGCAGAATACGAAGCCTTGCTCATAGGTCTTCAGACAACAATCACCATGAACATTAAACGATTGAACATCTTTGGTGATTCGCTGTTAATTGTCAATCAAGTAAAGGGGATATACCAATGTAAATGTCCAGTTTTGCGGTCTTATAAAGTCCTTGTGGACAAATTCCTGGCACAACTTGAATGGTATGACATCGAGGCACTCCCTCGATCATCAAATCATTTTGCGGATACTATGGCCTCCTTGGGGTCACTCATCCCGCAAGACCCTTCTGGTGAAATGACAACCATTCAGGTTACAACATTATCGCAATCTGCGATGGAGCGTGCAAGCTCTGATCTGACGCCAGGGATCCACATGATCCAGATTGAACCATCTCCGGATAAGTTCTCTCGAATTCGAGATTGTTTGATTCAAGCCAACTGGGGGTCCTTGTTCTCCCCGACCCCTCTTACTAGCAACACCACGTTGTTTTTACAAGTTCTTTCCTGCTCAGCTTTTGTTCGGGATAGACTTCAAGAGGGATTGGCCGTTCATACTATCGAGGTTTCTGATCAGCAAGATTGGTACACACCCATTCGGGATTACCTCAAGCTAGGTAATCTCCCACTTGGATTGACACACGCCGCGAAAAGATCATTCAAACAGAAAGCGGCAAAGCATGTCTTGTTAGGAGACATTTTGTATCGTCAAAATTATGAAGGAATTCTTCTTCGTTGTTTGGACCAACAAGAGTCCGCTTGGGCGATCACCCAAGCTCACGATGGTACATGTGGTGGCCACTTCAGCGGTATGGCCATCGCAAAGCGCATTCTTCGCATGGGTTATTATTGGCCATCTTTAGAGCGAGATTGTTGCGCATATGTGAAGAAGTGCGTGAAGTGTCAGCACCATGCTAATTTGACACACGTACCTTCTCAGGCCTTGCAGCCGATTCAATCGGTTTGGCCTTTTTCGTAGTGGGGCTTTGATCTAATTGGAAAGATCTCCCTTGCGTCGTCTGGTCGTCACACGTTTATTTTAACGGCCACAGAGTACTTTACCAAATGGGTGGAAGCAATTCCGCTGACCACTACGATTGGAGCCCGCATTGCGGAGTTTATTTTGCATAACATCATATGTCATTTTGGTATTCCATCCAAAATAGTCTCGGATAATGGGACACCATTCAAGAATAAAGATGTGCGTGCTTTGACCACAAAGTACAAGATTCAGCATAGCTTTTCAACACCCTATTATCCGTAGGCAAATGGGCAAGCAGAGGCGTCAAACAAAATGCTAGTCGCCATTCTCAAAAAGATAGTTGCAGACAATCATAAAGACTGGCACATTCAGATCCCGCTTGCCCTATGGGCTTATCGCACCAAGATTCGGACGCCCACCGGGGCAACTCCATTTTCGTTGGTGTATGGCTCCGAGGCAGTCATGCCTTTTGAGTTGGAAATTCCTTCCCTACGCATTTCAATGCAAGAGTTCATCGATGATGACACTGCGCGGCAGGCCCGGTTAGATCAACTGATGTTGCTCGATGAACGACGCGTTAATGCTCTCGAGCATTTACGTATCTATCAAGAGCGACTTAAGAAAGCATACAACATGAAAGTCCATCTTAGGGAATTTTAGGTTGGTGACTTGGTCTTAAAAGAGAACCAACAGAATTCTAATTTGTCGTCCCATCTACGGGACAAGTTCGCAAGCAAACTGGTTAGGTCCTTACATCATTGATAGTAAAATAGGACCCGAAACATACCGGCTTGCCTCTCTTGAAGGAATCAAGGAAACAGAACCCTTGAACATCATTCATTTGAGGTCATTCCACAGCTAGAGAGCCATAGTCCAACAAAAAGCTCCAAGGATTACCATAATCGCTTGGTCAACCCAAAAAGCTCCAAGGATTATCACAATCGCTTGGTCAACCCAAACGCTCCAAGGATTACCACAATCGCTTGGTCAACCCTAAAAGCCCCAAAGGTATCTATAAACCCTTTGGTCAACACCAAAAGCTCCAAGCATTACCATAACTGCTTGGTCAACATAAATATTCAAAAATCAACAAAAAAAACACAAAAAAACAAAATCCCAAAAACAATTGCATTTCAATTCCATGCATTCTCATAAAAAAAAAATCACAAAAACAATTGCATTTAATTCCATGCATTTCATAAAAAAAAATCACAAAAACAATTGCATTTCAATTCCATGCATTCTCAAAAAAAAAAAAAAAAAAATCACAAAAACATTTGCATTTCCATTCCATGCATTCTCATAAAAATCAAAATACAAAAATATAGGTTGCATTAAGCATTGCATCCATACATTGCATATTTCGCTAGGTCATACAAGTCAAAAGCACCATAGGCTGTCATTATTTGGCAATTCCATCATTTCCACCTCAGATCCATTTTCATAAACGCATACATCCCGCATATCACCCTTTTATTTTAGCATCGTCAGTTGTAGTCTAATGTATATAGGGTTTTCGTCATTCAGATGTCTTTAAATTTCTAGCCAATAACTGTACACAGTTAAGCAGATTTTACACGGGAAAGTTTTACTTGGATCCCACCTTGGTACGTAGCATCCCAACACAAATTAACACACATAAAATAATTCCTAAGTTGTGTGAACGAAAGATGAAACCTGCACCGTAATCCCGGTTACCATAAGCGAAACGGCTATCTTACTTATCCTCCCTACCCAATTCCCCATGAATCCCAAGTTCTCAAAAGTTGCAAAAACATCAAAAATTTGCAAAACGTCAAAACACTAAAATTTGACATCCTACAGTGCACACATCAAAAGGCACAAACAATAGTGATTCTCGTCACTCCATATTCAAATCCCTTGCTCAAAAAAAAAAAAAAAAAAAAAGAGACGAGTACTATCATAAAAAATAAACAGTGATTTTATCACTACAAAAGAGCAAGTATCCCCATACCCTTGAAGAAAAGAAGGGAGTCGAACTTGAATCCCTGGAACTCTCAGTATTTCGACAGGTCATGAGGCAAGCTTCAGTACCGGTTTGGTTGATAGCCTATTGGTCACTGGCGGTAAACCTCCCGCATGACGATATATCTGTCACATTAACTTGTGTGCAGATCAATGTTTGCATGTGGATGAGCTAGCTTATGGTATCCTAGATAACATCGCAGACAAATCTGACTAAATACAATAAAGGAGTTAGTGGAGCTAATTAGGTGATCCTCAGTACAGGTTCGGTTGAAAGCCCATCTGGCACTGGCGGTATCCTGATGAATAACACATAAACGAACTCAATTGCACACACAGGGATGTGAAATAACTTGGTTAAATTCAAGTCGGATTTATACCTTGTTCAAAAAGTCTTGCGAGATAAATATACAGTTTTGGCTAGTTAATTAAAATATCTGCATCTCAGAAAAGCTTAATTCCATTTTCAAATAATCGATACATTTCATTCCATACATCACCATCAAAAAATAGACAAAATACAAAAACAAAGTTTTCACATCCACAAGCATTCCACAAAGTTATCCCATTACTATAGCAAGTCAATCCAATCTTGTACAGTCTATGGTGCATCGACAAATCATCAATAATTCATTTCATTCATTCCATATGCATACATCATACAAATCAGAATCATCGCATTCATAAATTGCATATGCATACATCAATGTAAAAACATGCACATAAAGATAAATCACGAAGAATGATAAACACCAAAAAGAATCATCTGTATATATATCACAACAAAATTGCCCGTAGGCTACAAAACTGGTCCTCAGACCTCCCTCCCATCATCCAAAATCCCAAAACCCCCAGCCTAGGGCATCGGCCACCATGATCACGCAGGATCGGTGCGACGAGAGCTACCCCCTACGGTATCCATCCTCTGAGACCTCTCAGGGCGACTGCTCGCCCCTGCATCCCGACCACTCGCACCGCCCTCCTCTCGTCGCCTGCGCCGAGATGATGCCGACTGCTCCGTCCCGCTGTCTCTCATCCTGTGCGACGAGCCACTGGCCGGAGGCTCTGGTATTCGCCCACCCAGGCGGATGATCTCACCCTCCATCTCTGACCGATGCCGCCCCCAATCTGCCTCTCGTCGCCTCCACTCTGCCTCTCGCCTACGGTAGTACGCGATGGCATCATCACGCTGTGCTAGCTGCACCCGTAGGAGATCCCTCTCCCGTGCAGCATCCGTATCCCCCGCCTGCTGGTGAGACGCAGCCCCTACGCTCCCCCGCCCTACCAACTATGTCCGTAGGAGATCCCTCTCCTGCGTCATCTCCGCAAGCTCTCCATCCCGCCTCTGCAACAACCCCATCAGTCGCGCTACCTCAGCGCGCAACCCCGCCTCCGTCTCCCTCGACCCAGCCTGCTCTGGAGCATCCTGCATCTCCGGCTGATCCTCCTCATCAACATCATCTCCTACATCTGCCACCTCCACCATCTCCACATCCGCAGGAGCTCCCCAACCCTCTCCTGGTGCCTCCGCACCCTCTCCGCCTCCCGCTGCCTCAGCTCCTCCCAATGGCCCCTCACCTCGCCACTGTCGCAGCGTCCACCACTCCTGATACTCGACCGTCACTCCGACGTCATCTACGTCCGGAATGTCCAGTACAGTATCAGACTCCTCCCCCAATGGCTCGAGGATCGACGCAGCTAAGGTCCTCTCATCACTCCGACGTCGATAGACCATGGGTTCCCCAGGCAACCCCTGGCGTACCCCAAACTGTCGCGTCACTCGAAGATAATGAAAGTACTCCTGCTCTGTCCCATGACGCCCAATCACCCATCTCCCCCTCCGAACCCGCCGAAGCCACTCATCAGCCTCTGGCCATGCGGGACAATCCCGATATGGCCTCCATATCACATCTCCGGGAGTCAGTCGTGCCAGTGCATCTCTGTAATGGTCGACGTCTCCCGCGAACCGTCGACTCTGCCCCCGCTCCTCCGATCGATACCATAGAGCCCCATACCCAATGTCTCTGTCAACCATGTCAGCCCGGGTAGTCCAAGGCAACCCTCGTGGTCGCTCTACGGCTATGTGCTGCCAGGCCCAGCACTGCAACAAGAAACTGCAGCCAATCCCCTTTCGCCTCCGACAGCGGACCTCATACAACTCATCATATAACTGTGCCAACAGTGTCTGACCCCATCTCATAATCACCGATGCTGTCACCGGACACTCCACTAGCTGCCACACCACCTCCAATAGGTTCCATGGGAACCTCGCTCCTGACGAGTCTGGCAGGAGCATGTTGGAAATGAGGCTCATGAGTAATGCATGCCTCACTCCCAACATTCCCCTCGCATACCAATATCGCACCAAAATCCCCCCAATATGACAATCCAGCTCCGCCCTCTCCAACGAGGTCATCCCATCATCATCCTCTCCATATCCAAAGTACCGCGTCAGTACAGCCGTCCTCTGGCCCCGTGGCGTCGTCCGGATGGGGACCCCGTCTATCGAAATCCGGAGAATCCGATACACGTCCTCTAAGGTGACAGTCATCTCCCCTGTCGAAAGATGGAAGGTGTTCGTCCGAACATCCCATAGGCCGATCAATGTTGTGAGGTACGCCCGATCTGCCACAACTGCATCCAACCGAGCCACATGCTTGAGCCCTAAGGCATCAAGCCACTCCCAGTCATCATCACTCAACGCCTCGCGGGCATTAGAAAAAATCGTCGGCACCCGATGTCGACTCTTCACCACCTGCACATCACAGAAAACAACAAACATCAAAAACATGCATCAAATCACCATCACATGTACAAAAATGCATAACTGTACAGTAACATCTTTCATTCACATGTACATCCACAAAAAAAAAAAAAAAAAAAATTTACATTTCATCAAAAACAACAAAAATTTGACATGGTTTACCTACGGTTTTACCTAAGTTTACCATTTCAACCAAAAAAAATTCATCTTTCATTTCATCAAAAAACAACAAAAATTTGACATGGTTTACCTACGGTTTTACCTAAGTTTACCATTTCAAACAAAAAAATTCATCCATTTTTCATTTTCTAATTTCATCACAAAACGACAAAAATTTGACATGGTTTACCTACGGTTTTACCTAAGTTTACCATTTCAAACAAAAAAATTCATCAATTTTTCATTTTTACATTTCATCAAAAACAAAAAAAAATCAACATGGTTTACCTACGGTTTCGACCTAAGTTTACCATTTCAAACAATTTTTTTATCCATTTTCCATTTTTTAATTCCATACAAATTACAAAAAAATATGGGCATGGTTTACCTACGGTTTCGACCTAAGTTTTACCATTCACATAGAAACACATTTTTAACCATGGTTACCCTAAAAAGTGTTACTCTAAGTTTCATTTTGGGTTTATCCTATGGTTTTCCATCTAAGTTTCCATCGGTTTGCATCCATGTTTCATTCGGTTTCATTCATTTACCTTTTAATTTAATTAATTAAGGTTTCATGCTTTAAACAAACGAACAACAATAAAAACACATTTGCATTTTTCAAATTCACAATCGAGGAGCTAGTGCACTTACTGGTCTCGCCTCGGCTCCGCCGCTCGACGACCCGGTCTGTGCACTCATGGTAGCTGGAAATTTCGGCAGCGCTTCGCGTCAGAAAATCTACCTCCTCCTCCCCAGAGCTCCAAATCGCAATCGATGAACAGTGCAAATGAACCAAATCCGTCATTTTCGCATATTTATACTTTTTGCCAGCTGGTAATCGTCCCTGACCGGGACGAGCGCTTTTCGGCGCGCTCGTCCCACCCCAGGACGAGTACCATCGTGGCGCACTCGTCTCACCCCGGGACGAGTACCGTCATCGCACTCGTCCCCCCCCGGGACGAATAAAAAAAAAAAAAAAAAAATCAATCAACAACAACCACAACATAAAAATGACAAATGCCAACAAAACCACTAAAAATTGCCGGACAACAGTGCTCTTGCACTTAACCTCTTGGCATAAGAAAACTGATGTCGAGGTCTACCTTGTCGTTATCCTACTCCCTAAGAAGGCTACCTTAGCCGGACCGCTCCACGGGAAGACGGATTTTCGCCAATGTTAACCCCAAATGGCATCCCAAAATGGGTTCACACCCACCAAAAATAGGTCAAAACAGTCGAGAAACTGCTCGAGCATGCTTAGCGGTAAACCATCTAAAGGCACCCTTGCACAAGTCATCTTGGGTCAAGCGACTCGTCGCTTTTCTCATGTCGGTCATTCCCTCATCGATTCGTCGCTTGAGGGGGTAGTCACACTTAGTTGCCAATCAACACCAATATACCCAGTCTTGGAAATGACACGCATTCAAAGGATCATTGCAAAAGACAATCGCGCCCCTGCTTGGGGCAGCAAACAAGCAATTATCACCAACCGATCATATACTTGGCATTCGTGAATCATGAACTCAAGGTTCCCACAACAAAAGGTTGCGCCCTTTGCCTATTCATGACTGATCAATGTCTAAGTTCAAGTAATACCTCACCGAACCAGGTTAATACTTGATTTGAGTTCCTTAGCTCGTCAGAAGCAAGGATTCAAGAATGCGTGCCCTTTCCATACTTGGGGCATCAAGAGTTGGTTAGGTTACTGAGAAACCCTAATCATTAGTGCTTTGGTTATATATTTTTGCTCAGCATTGCACCATGTGCAACGCTTCCCAAAAAGGGGCATCTGTAGACACCAAAACAACACCAATCCGATTATGTGACAACAAGCACTGATCAAACTAACACACAGCTCCCAGGGCAGCCCTCAGAGGTTAAACAATGGTTCTAACCACTCACACAACAGTTTTGCAAGTCAAAAATCAATTTGGCACCTTTTAGACACTCAGCTTCTTATTCGTCCCACCCAGGGACGAGTGCGGATTTGTACTCGTCCTACCCAGGGACGAGTGCGGACTGATACTCGTCTCACCCAGAGACGATTACCAGCGCTCGCTTCGGGGTGGGACGAATGTCAAGTTTGACCGACAAAAAGTCAAATCTCGGCATGTAACAACTCAGAACTGCCACTTAGCTTTTCCTGCATGACATAGGAGTGCGAGTGAGTTCTTTTGACAACTCATATCTGCCAATTGACGTTCCCTTCACTGCATGGGAATAAGAGTGAGCTTTTTAAGACAACTCGATTTGCCACTTAGCTATTCCTTCATTGCATGGGAGTGCAAGTGAGCTTTTCTAAAACATACAAAGACATGCACAGAGACAGTTAAGAATCCCTTGATCAAGAAGAAGTCTTTCTTTCAGGCAAAAAGCATTCATGCAAAGAAACACTTTTGCATGTTAATTCAAAGAGACCCCTTGGGTCTATAAAATGGTGAGTTTCCTCACCCAAAAGATATACCGAGCAGGAGCATTTTGAGCGACGAAGTGCTGCTAATTCATTTACTTGCGATTTGTGTTTTCAACATCCATAATCTCTTAATCGAAAGAGAGGTTATTGGGTGACTTTTGAAAGCACGAATCAAGAACCAACACCGATTTTTTGACCACAATATTCTACCAATTTGCCGACAACACATCACATCAGGTTTCGGACCCATCCTAAGCGGATTGGTGTCGAAGCAAAGTTTCACCCGCGGGTGGTTTGCCTTCGGGCACCCCCCGCTTTATTTCTTTTATAGTATTTAGCTAGTTTCATGTTTATGCTTTTGTCAAGTCTTCATTTCATTTAGATTCATTTTAATCATAGTTAGATTTATCTTTTATTTTTCATACACAGGTGCTACTGATTCTTTGTTTGTTTCTTTGAACGCAGATTTGCAGCATTGGAGGAGCAGCGAGGAATCGACCTTTATCAACGCAAGCGGCGACGACGTTTTGGTTCGCCCATCTTATATGTGGGCACGCGGAAGAAGGAATTCTGAAACAAGTTGTAAAAGAGCAATATTTAACGCTCCTATCCCCTAAAAAGGAAGGAGACGCATTGTAACACGAATTTGCAAAGCATATCAATAAAAGGGCCGATTTTTATATTGCTTTAATATCTTGTGTTCATGTTCTTCCTTTTTATGCAATTTTCAATAACATAGGGTTTAAGCGTTATTTTAGTTTCATTTACATTGCAATTTTAGTTTATCCTTTTTGTTTCCGGAATCTCGTGCTTTCAACACCTATGAAGCTAGAGTGATGACTATTTATATGGTTGCAAGAAAAGGAAAACCATATCATTGACTTCAAAGCTACACTTAGAATGATGTTGATCAGCTTGTTGGTGCATCCAATTCTAGGCCAATTCCAGATTCATCTTCAGTTGATGGAGGACTATGACATGTTGGTGGAGTGTAGTGTCAACAACATGGACCTTGGAGCTACCTGGAATGTAGGAGGAGGGTGTTGATGGAGGTCATCCATAAACTACTTCAAAAGGGGTAACCTTGGTCGTAGTGTGATAGGAAGTGTTATACCACCATTCGACCAAGGGAAGCCACTTCACCCACTATGCAGGATGATCAGAGGTAAAGCAATGAAGGTAGGTCTCCAAATATTTGTTGACAATCTTTGTTTGACCATCCATTTGTGGATGATAGGCTAAACTCATTTTGAGTTGAGTTCCCTACAACTTAAACAATTCTTGCCAAAAATTACTAGTGAAGGTAGGGTCTCGATCGGACACAATGGATGCGGGCATGCCATGAAGGTAAAAAATAGAATCTAGAAAAATTTGGGCGATGACTGAGGCCGTGTAAGGATGGGAGAGGGAACAAAAATGAGCATACTTCGTGAGATAATCCACTACCACCAAAATAACTGATTTGCCTCTAGACTTAGGTAACCCTTCAATAAAGTCCATGGAAATATCTATCCAGATTTGTTCTAGAATAGGCAAGGGCTGAAGAGTTCCCAGGGAATGCATCATTTCTCCCTTCATCCTCTGGCATATGTCACACTCTACCACAAAATTTTGAATGTCCTTCTTCATACCCTTCCAGAAGAAAGTACGCTTAATCCGTTCATAGGTCTTGAGGAACCCAGAATGGCCTGTAGTGGGTGAAGCATGCATCTCCTTCAAGATGAGTTCCCATAGTTGAGAAGTGTGGGGAATAACAAGGCATTGGAGATATCTCAAATCTTGTCCATCCCAAGTGTAGCCTGGACATGAGGTAGGCATTGTTTGAAGTGTGGCAATCAAAGTTTGCAATCTTGAGTCCTTGAGCATGTCCTCATGGAGAGAATTTATCCACTGAGGAATGGGTGAAGAGATGGCACATAGCATACTTTGAGCCTCAAATTGGTGAGAGAGTGCATCCACCACAATGTTCTCCTTGCCTTTTTTATAGGTAATCTCATAATCATAGCCCATGAGTTTAGAGACCCACTTTTGTTGTTCTAGGGTGGTGACCCGCTACTCTAGGAAGTACTTGAGACTTTGGTGGTCTATTTTGATGGAGAAATGATGCCCAATGAGATAGGGTCACCAGTGAGTAACCACATGCAATATTGCAAGCATCTCCTTCACATAAGTTGATTTACCCAGATTTTGACTTGAAAGTGCTTTGCTAGTGAAGGCCAAGGGTCATCCTTCCTGCATCAACACGGCTCCAATGCCATTGCCCGAAGCATCACTTTCAATTACAAATGGTTTGGAGAAATCAAACATTGCTAAGATTGGAGTGGTTGTCATAGCATGCTTTAGATCAAGGAAAGCCTATTTGGTTGGGCCTATCCAAGTAAAATAATTATTTTTTAACATGGTCATTAAAGGAGCAACGATCTTGCCATAGTTGTAGATAAATTTATGATAATAGCCTATGAGTCCCAAAAATCCATGAAGGCCCTTAAGAGTGTGAGGCTTCAACCAATCTTGAATGGCTTGAATCTTCTTAGGGTCAACTTTAACTCCATATTTGGTGACAATGTGTCCCAAATACTCTACTTTGGTCAACCCAAAAGAACACTTGGACCACTTAGCATAAAGTTGATGTTGAGCCAAAAGCTACAAAGTCTGATCCACATGGATGAGATGCTCTTCCCAAGAGCGACTATAAACCAAAATATCATCAAAGAAAACTAAAATAAATTTACAAAGGAAAGGGTAGAAAATGTTGTTCATGAGGCTCTAAAATGTGGAAGGGGCATTTGTCAAGCCAAATGGCATAACCAAAAATTCATAATGGCCCTCATGAGTGTAGAATGTTATTTTGGGAATATCCTCCTCCTTAAGCCGTATCTGATGGTAACTTGAGCGAAGATCTAACTTGGAGAAAAACATAGCACCATGCAACTCATCCAATAATTCATCTACCATGGGAATAGGAAATTTATCCTTAATGGTGAGCTTATTGAGCTCACAAAAATCTATACACAACCACCAAGACCCATATTTCTTGTGAACCAATAAGACTAGAGAAGAATAAGGACTGTTACTAGGTTGAATGACTCCAAATTTTAACAATTCTTGTACTAATTTCTCTATTTTTGATTTAAGTGCATGGGGGTAGTAGATAAGGTCTGATGTTAGGTGGCACACTACTAGGTACCAATGGAATTGCATGATCATGGGAGTGATGGAGTGGTAATTCTATCAGTTCCACAAAGACTGCATCATGCTTAGTCAGAACGAGTTGCAAATCTATTGGAAGTTTATCCTCTGTTGAAGTGGGTGGTTGTATGGAAAATATCTGAGTGATTACCCCATGAGAAGATTTTTTTAATAACTTCTCCATATGGTTTGAACTGATAATCTGAGGAGATCTTGCTTGTGAACCACGAAGAGTGTAGGACCTACCATTCTATGAAAACTGCATCCATAACTCTACAAAGTTCTAGGTGATGGTTCCCAAAGTACCTAACCATTGAGCTCCTAGCACAATATCACATCCCCCTAGTTGAAGAGCAAACATATCCATTTTGAGCTCATAATCCCCTATCTTCAACTTAATATTATGGCATTTGCCTTTACAAGGTAAGGTTCCACCATTTGCCACCATAACCTCAAAGGAGTTGCATGTATGTATGTAACAATTGGCTTGCTTGGTGACTCGAGGATCAATAAAGTTGTGTGTGCTTCCTGAATCAATGAGGATTGTAAGATGTTGGCCTTTGAAAAAGCCTACTACTTTCATTGTCTGTGGGGTAGTAATCCCCGCAAGGGCATGGACAAATATTTTTGGTTGTGGCTCTTCTTGTGTTTCACCCTCATCTTGAGGTGGTTCCTCTGATGGTTCTACTTCATCATCAAGTTGTTCACTACTTGTTGACTCCTCTACATCTATCAAAAATAGCTTCTTTTGGATGCACTTATGCCCTCATGAATATTTTTCATCATAATTATAACATAAACCTTGTGCACATCGGGCATCCATCTCTTCGGTAGTCAAGCGCTTGTAGGGGGTAGATTTATTTTCAGTATTGGATGTGAACTTGGAAGGAAAGGAGGGTTTGGCCTATGGAAATTTAGGTGTCCTCCTTTGAGCTAAAGATTTTTCTTTGGCCAACCATGCCAATCCTATGGCTTGCATCATAGTTTATGGTTTGAACATCTTGACCTCAACCTTGAGATCATCTTTCAAGCCATTGATGAAACAACTCAAAAAAATCCTTCATTCAACCCCTTGGTCCTATTAGCCAGTTTCTCAAATTGGGTCTAGTAGTCATGAACTATAGAGGTTTGTCTTAGTTTGGTTAATGCTCCTGTGAAGTCCTCATACTCACTAGGGCCAAAATGAGTGAGTAATTGGGACTCAAAAACTTCCCAAGAAGGGTCAAGAACTATGTGTTGTAACCATTGATACCACTGTAAAGCTTCAGATTCAAAGTTGAAAGATGCCATAGTGATCCACAAATATTTAGGGATATTGTGAAGTTTGAAAAACTGATCTACATGACATAACCACCCATCTGCATCCTTTTCGTTGAACTTAGGAAAGTCTAATTTAGGCATCTTAAAGGGAGCATCATGGTCAAAAAGAGTGTGAGAGCCTTCCCTGTCCCTATGAATTCCTTGTCCTCAACTGGCGTGGTCAATATCACGATGCTCAAACACCGTTGTGCCATCCTTGAGTTTTTCCTCGACCTCAAGGAAGTGTTCTTCAAAGGTGGCTTTGGAGCTTACGTAGTCACTTCTCAAATATTGTATTTCATCCCTCATTAGGTTAGTGTCATTGAGAAGGGTACTAAGTGTGGTTTGTATTTGCTCTAAAAAGGTATTTATGGCTTGTTCTACCTCTTTTTGGTGTCCTTGAGTGCCACTAGCCATTTTGGTGTGATTTGAACCACTACCACTGACTTACTAAAAATAGAAGTATGGTTCCAAGAGTTACTATTTTTAGTAAGGAGCCAAAAAAAGTGCTTGGGTGCTATATATCAAAATGATCAGCTTGAAAATATGGTCGTAATGAGCTATATACCACAACACTGGTTTTGGGCACCCTAGAATTTTTATCTATTTTGTTATCGAGGTTGTTGGTGTTGTCAGTTTTCCTCCTGGAGGCTTGGTTCAAAAATTAGGTTTTTTGTTGACCAACCCCTTATGACATTATCTCTGCACTATTGATTATTGACACTATCTCTACACTATTTATTACTAATATTGTTTGATCATTGACACTATGGTTCCTTATATTGATAACTATCTGTTTTGACTCTATCATTGATAATTCTCTACCTGCTATAAATTTTGACTATCATAGATAACTATTACTAACATTGATAATTTTGACCTGACTATTACTATTCTCAAACTGAAGTGATACTTAATTATTATTAATACTAGTAGACTTTGTCTTGACTATTTCTATTATGTTCTCCAACTCTTTCATCCATTGCATGTAGTATTTTTGTGATAGGGAAGTCTCCTCTGTATGCTCAATTTTTATGGTAGGATTTTTGGTTGTAGGTTAAACATTCAACATAATAGGAAGGTTTTTGTAAGTTAAAATTTTAATAGAACTAGGGTATGCTAAGCCAAGGTGTATGTAATACCCATAGGCCCTTTGTTATATCATAGTGATGAATGATAGTGCTCAGACCAATATTTTAGGCCACTACTCAAGGAGGATTCCATGCATACCCTTGAGCACACTACCTGCCTCTCTGATAGTATGAGAGGGTGATATTTTTGGATGTTGTTCGGTGTACTATGGATAATACAAGGCCAAAAAAGCTTCCTAGGGCTAAAGGTTTCTCCTAATCCTAGGTGGTCTCTCGATATACCCAAAGATACGTGGGAGCTCAATTCCATAGATGGGTGTTGTCTGAGGCCTAGGTATTGGAGCCTGATCACCCCTCACTTCACTAGATGCTTTATGGGCAATCTAGCTTAGCCAATAATGATAGCTCCTCCATGATATTTTAAAACCCTCAACACAGGGTTTCTAACCTAATAAACTATTGCAGAAAAAAAAGGCTATTTTTGTTGGCTTTTTTTTAGTAAAAGGACAAGCAAAAAATGGAAAACACAAGAAATTTATACCTAATAGTCGTAATGGAAGGGCAAGAACTATCACAGTCGTAGTGGAACTCAGCCCTAGAAAGCGCTCTGATACCACTTGTTAGGAACCTTCTATTAAAAATAAACTCATTCACATAAATATTGCAATTAAAATAAAATTTCATGAAATAACAGTATATTGCAATACAGAATGTAAATGCAAAATTAAAGCAATCTCACAAAACAACATAGAATACTCAACTACATTCCCTCAAAATAAACAGTGGCGAGAGCATAGAACTATTCTTAAGGAAGGTAGAAGATATTAAAGAGAAATTATTAACCTTAGGAGAAGAGACTAAAGATGAATTTCTTACATCTTACATCTTTCAAGTTTTGTGGACACAAAAAATGTTTATCTATCTTGCATAATGATGTCATCAAGTGCTTTATCTATTCTTCAATGTGCTTTCCTCAACTAAAGTAGTTTAGACATATTCTACCTAGAATTTATTTAACCTCTTGAACATATAGAGAATGATATGCACTAACAAATGCTCAATATGTTCTTCACATTCATTAAGTCTGTCGCTTTCACATGTCTCACATTTATTATATTTTAAAGGTAGCTCTAGTCTAGCACTTGACAACTAACCTAGTATTTGTTGATTTGCAACTTCACTCCAAAACCAATCATAATGCACAAGTCCTTCTCATCTACTCACAAAATCAATCATGAACAATGCACAAGTTTATCCTTTTTATATACTCCCAAAATCAATCATGATGATGCACAAATTGGCTTCATAAATCTGATCTATAACTCTTGCATTTTCATTTCCAATATCACTCAAAATAATGTACACTTATGTTCTCAAACACTTTGCACTTTTATTCCCAATTTCATTCAACACTAATGCACAACTTGTTCTCAAACCCTAGCACATGTGTTTCCAATTTTATTCAACAATGATGCACAACTTTGTTCTCAAGCCCTAGCACATGTGTCTCCAATTTCATTCAACAATAAAGCACAACTTAGCTTTCACACTCTAGCACAAATATTTCCAACAATGCACATAAATTAATCCTTATATCTCCACCTTATGACTTAAAACTATTTTCTTCAAACAACACCACTTTGAGTAGGAGTTAAAACACCATACCTCTAAAACTGCCTTGATGAAGATGTGCCCTCAAAAACCTGTCTCAAAATAACTCCCTTTCTTTGGCCACTTCAAAACAAGTTAGCAAAACTCCTTTTCAAATAATCCACATAAAATCCTTTCAAAAATATGTGCACAAGAATACCTAAAAATAATGCTCTATAACTCCTTTTTGGTTTCACAAGATAAAGCCCTTAATAATGAACCAAAACCCTCAAAATATCAAGCAAGAATACAATCAATAAAAATACCACAATACACCTTATATCTCCTTTCTAATGTGCCAAAAATACAATTCAATATAAACCAAAATACACCTTATATCTCCTAATTAAACATGCAAAATCACAACTTTCAAATAAGACCCAAATAACCTTATTACAATATCAAATAATATTTTTACACCTTATGACTCCCTCTATATCAAATTCAAAATAAAATATTTTGCCCCCTTAATGCACAACGAATGGAGTACCTTTGCAAAACAACTTTTAATCAAAATTTATTCATACCTTTCATAAGCGCACAAAATATTCTCTTCTGCCTTGCAAAAAATCATTTACAATGATTTGATCCTACGACCTCTTGGCCCATGGCACCCTAGTTCTAGCTAGGTGTCCAACTGGGCTACACCAATGGATAGCAACAATAGTGCACAACTTAACTCTAAAACCTTCTTTCTACCACGCAAAACAATATTTTTGCCACCAAAATAGCACCCGCATGTCACTCGCGTGAATCGAACCTATGACCACCTCTCTCACAGCGCCTTAGCACTACCCAAATGACTAGCTGTGCTAGCCTACCAGCTGAAACCAAATGTGCAACCCTTTGTCCTTATCTTCACTGTGCCCTCTACCAAAATTTGTGCCCCTTCTCCTCTATGATTCATCATTTCAAAAAGTATGAGCGGATATCGAAATGCACACACTCAAAACCTTAGCATTGCATTGGATTAATGTTTGATTTAAATACCTTTTACCTCCATGCTCACACGACGTCGATGCTCAAGAATTTAAATCATGCTTTTTAAACATTGACGCTATGCTTGTAACTTTATATTATAATATTTAAAAATATTATAATATTACTTTTTTAAACTTAGGCCTTCAAACCTTTGTCCCAACTGATTTTAATTAAACCCTTTTGCCTCCTCTTTAAACTTTAAACTTTTGGGCTTCTTTTAATATTTAAACCTAGCCTTCTCCTTTAAACCTTTGCTTTGCTTTCTCTTTTAAAACTTGTCCCTCTGTATAATATTTAAAAAATAAATATTATAAACCTTTTCTTTTCACCAATTTTCCTTGCTTTGAGATATACCTTGCCTTGCATAATTGTCCAACCATACAACATTTTGACATCAATGACAACTTAATATGCTCAATATTTCCAAAAGAGGGATGCCCATGTGAAGAGAAAAGGGTGAAATAGGTGTGTGAGAGGTGGCAAGGGGTGGTGGTGATGTGGCTAGGACACATGTCTAGTGGGTAGGCAGGGTATCCTAGGCAGATTTTCTAGATTTAGAAAATCTAGAAAATATTTTTAATGTGCAGGATTTATATGCCTAAGTTTGGACTAGAATTCTCCTATCATAGGATGAAAGTCATATAATACAAGAAGAGACCCCATAATCCCTTCAAGAATGAATTCCACATCCATTCTTTCTATAAACATTCATTTTTCCACAAAATGAATTCCCTAATGTAATCATGCATTCATCAACAATGAAATTCTAAAGCAATCATGTGTTTATCAACTTAATTGACCAAAGCACATGGAAAGAGAAAACCCCATAGTTTCCTCTACAATTTCTCCATGAAATTATTCTGTACTTCCATTACAATTTCTCCCCAAAATTGTACCATAGTCCATCAAGTATTTTTCCACAAGATTATGTTACAAACTTTCAAAAAATTTATACTATAGTTCTTCATTAATATTTCCACAAGATTATACTATAGTTCCTACAAATTTTCCATAAATTTGTACTATAATATTTCCACAAGATTACACTATAGTTCTTACAAATTTTCCATAAATTTGTACTACAATATTTCCACAAGATTCTCCTATAGTTCCTATAAATTTTCCATAAATTTGTACTATAATCTCTCCACAAGATCCTACCATAGTTTCTACAAATTTTCTACAAATTTGTACTATAATATCTCCACAATATCCTACCATAGTTTCTACAAATTTTCCATAAATTTGTACTATAATCTCTCCACAAGATTACACTATAATTCTTGCAAATTTACCACAAATTTGTACTATAATATTTTACACAATATTACACTACATATCCATACAAATTTTCCACAAATTTGTACTATAGTCTTGCCATAAGATTACACTATAGTTTCTACAAAATTTCCACAAATTTGTACTATAATATTTCCACAAGATTACACTATAGTTCTTACAAATTTTCCACAAATTTGTACTATAATATTTCCACAATATTACACTACAAATATATGCAAATTTTCCACAAATTTTTACTATAATATTTCCACAAGATTATACTATAATTCCCTACAAATTTTCCACAAATTTGTACTATAATATTTCCACAAGATCCTACTATAGTTCCTATAAATTTTCCACAAATTTGTACTATAATCTCTCCACAATATCCTACCATAGTTCCTATAAAATATGAAGTTTGATTTATACCCACCTAATTTAATTAATCCTTAGTTTTATTTCTTCCATTTTCTTTTGATAACCTAGTGCTTTGGTTTTGGTAAAGCTAATACCATATAACCTCCAATTTCATGGTTAAATTGATAAAATAAATGGGTTTTTATTAAGCCACTCTTCAAAAAATGAAAGGATCAATTAGTCAAAAAGAGGTGGAATGTTTAAGATCAATTAGTCATAATTAAACCCAAATTAGTTGGTAATTCCTAATTCAAACCATTCACTTCAATCCGGTTAAATTGTGCTTAAACCATTGGCGACCTAACCTCCATGGTTAGGTTGGCTATTCTACATGAATAGCTCAACCACCACTTGTGGTCACTTTCTTAGATGTGACTTCCTTTATTTAAACCCTTCTAGGTTTCCCACATACACGATGTGGGATAATTCATCCCACATTGAATAATTAAAATGTAATAAATCTACCCTTACAAGCACCCAACCAATTACATACCAAACACGTGGATAAATTGGAGCTAGGTTAGGTGTAGAGACAACTAAAACTGGTTATGGCATGCATCCTTAGCTTGACTGTAGGTGGTTCAACCTTTTAACTACCTTCTGGTAGTCGAAAGGCTTAGGTAGCTAGGCTTCCTTTAAAGCCTTAAATTGCTCAAGTATGTCCCATGTGAAACTATGCTCATGGAAGGTCATGAAGACCTTTCACCTGAGTGAAACCGAATACCAACTGACATACATCATCATTTCTAGGGGAGTACTAAGCAATGTAAAACCAATCAATTTTCATTTATTAAGACCGTTTAGGTGCTCCAAATCCCATGTATGTTCCTAATTTTGGTTTCACTCCGACTGTGATGGGTATCCAAACCTGAAGACAACTGATAGAGAGACCATTACAGGTGTATTAACTGGTTAATGGTAGGAAGTTTATCATCTACAAATACCCACAATTTGGGTAACCCAAAAGCAAGATTTCAACTTATAAACGAAGGCAAAAAAATATCTATCAAAAGAATATTACATCTATTATGAAGGCATAATCAATAATTTTATATAGCTTCATCAATGGATTGAATCCATACATCACCTAATGGGGATCAAACAACTTCATAGAGAATTTGACTCAATTGAGACCTGTTGGCATTTTTTCCACATTGATTCTCATTGATGAATGCATTAATGTATTGTTGGGGATCTGACCTTTGATTGATGCAGCTTGGGCGAAAAAAGGAGAAAAATTGAGCAAAAAATGACTAAGTCTGAAAACTGCAGCGACGCGCTGACATGTTGCAGAATCGCGGTCAACGCAGTCAACGCAGGCAGGTTGGCGGAACCGTCGCGATATCGCGACGTGTTCCGGAATCGCGGGTCGGCGGGCAAAAAAGCATTAAGTTGAAAACATGCAGCGATTCGCTGACATGTCAGCGAATCGCGACCCGGCAGCTTCGAAGGCGTTAAGTCAAAATTTGCAGCCGCGTCGCTGACATGTCGCCGAATCGCGACCGAAAAAGGCGATTGGTACGGCGACGGAAACATGTAGCGAAATCGCTACATGTTCCGATTTCGCGGGGCAGAGCGCAGGGAGGAGCAACGACGGGAACATGTAGCGAAATCGCTACATGTTCCATTTTCGCGGGTCAACGGTGGTCAAAGCGTACGGCGGAAAAAACACGTCGCGATTTCGCGACCCGTCGCATTTTCGCGACCTGCGCAGTTTTCCCGCCAAGTGCAATATGAACGGCCGAAAGGGTTTTTTCGATTTTCGATGATTTAATGCTAACCCGAATTAAATATTTTGCGGATTTCCGATGCGGTTAAGGTCGAAGAGTGCCTGTGCCACCAAAATTAAAGGATTTATTGGTTCAAAGTTATCGGTTCGTGGATTAATTCAACGGTTTTCATGCACATGTTCGAAGAATCGTATTTAATGAAGGACCGCGAACGTTTCATGGTATTTAATTTTTATTTCCTCGAGGCTGCGATTAAGGGGATCGTGTTCCTGATTTTCAAGATATTATTGTAGATCACGAGGAAGTTGGTTTTAATTATTTAATGCTGCAAAGAGGACGGACCTCTATAAAAACCAATGTAATTTTCATTTGCAAAGGTTGGAAAAACTTGCCGCTAGAAACTCGGAATTGTATTTGCGGGAATACAAGGATCGACTTCTAATTTTTCAAGCGTCGCATGGATGAATTTGCTTTCTGTTTTCTGCATTTCTAATAGCATTCGTACTCCCGCATTGCTATTACATTTAAATTCTGCATACTGGATTTAAATATTGCGGTCAGGGTACAATTCCTGGAATGTGGGTTTGGAGGGATTTGCGGCATGTGATTGTGCGAGGATGAAGCTGATTTCTTATGTTACTTGCTGTTGTTGCGTTTGTAGTTTCCTGCTGTTTTTTTTCTCGATCCCATCACTTCGGCCTCGTGGCCATATTTCCCATTTCTTTCTCGCAACCTTTTAAATCTCTTTCCAAAGAACCCTATCTTAAACCCAATTTTAGAATAGTAGAGGGAACCAGCCCACTCTGGAGATTGGTCTGGGAGCCATTTCTTGCTTCCAGCCTTTCAATGTTGGCTGGGTCTAGGGCGCAATTGTAAAAATCCTTTCCTGTGGCATATTCGTGACCAACAGTTTTTGGCACGCCCGGTGGGACAGATCAGTTTCGTCTCCAAGAATTCATAATCGGTGGGATACGCATAATTTTCCAAAGTGATAACCCCACCGGTGCCAACAGCTTTTGGCACATTTTTAAAACACCCGGAGGTCTCAAGATTTGATGAGCCGTCTTGGCCTCACAAACGGAGATTTGTAAGTTCATCTGGCGACTTTGCTGAGTTGAAGATCTGTTCGTGGACGCCTATTGTTTTAAAAAAAAAAAAAAAAATTCAAAGAATGTTTTTCTCGGCGACTCTGACTTAATGGCGATGGCCGTGATTCCGCAGACCACTGCCACAAAGGCGAGGGTTTTTTCTATATGGGATGATCCTGGCCCTCCGAATCTCCAAGTTCGGCATGAAATTCCCGAAGGTGCCCTGAAGAACCCGGCAAAATATGATGGTACCGAAGGCATGGCTCGGCACATGTTGAAGATATTGCTATTCTCGTCCATGATCCATGTCATAGAACACGAAGATATCATGATCTGACTTCTGGTTTAGTCTTTGGAAGGAAGAGCATTGCAGTGGTACAGATTGCTCAGGCGTCAAAGCATCAACTCATGGGATGATCTAGCGGGAGCACCGATCAAAAGATTTGACGAAGATCCTTTCTACGCTTCTTTGGATCTCTACCAATTTTTCATGTACATCAAGAGAGCACCTCAAGAGAGCATCACGGACTTCAATGTCCGATTCTTGATAAGTTGGAAGAGAATTCCGGAGAAGATCCGTCCATCACCCACCCAAGCCCACCTCTTTTATGTTCGAGCTTTTAACTCTGACATAGGTCTCTTTTTGCTGCAATCAGGTGAACGAAGGTTCCCACAAATCTTTGAAGAAGCAAAGGCGAGCGGAACAGCTGTTGCTCTTATCAAGAAAGTTACCGTGGGGAGAAACTCCATTACCTTCTCCGGTGGTTGCCGCTCCCGTTTACCCCGCACATTCATGCCGATCCCTTTCCCCCGAGATGCAATCATGTGGAGTTCAAGGGACAGATCTCGTCCAAAGTCAAGGATTGGGACATGCAAGCACTTTTCCAAAGAATGAACAATATGGTTGCTTGCGCTTTCATCAAGAGATGGGCCAAGTAGAAGAACAAGTGCAAATTCCGGAGCCCGAGGAGATCCCGAATCCGATTTCTCACTTGAAGAGCCCCGTGATCACATCAAGGAGTTAGAGGAGCTCGTACTCACCCCACAACCAGTAAAGTCTGCAAAGTGGTGGTGTTGGTTCCAGCCACTACATCCAGTACCTGAAGAAGTCTTCCATGGGGGTACTAGTAAGAAGGATAATCTGCTGAATTGCATCCTATCAGCACCATGGAGAACTTCAGGAAGGAGCCAGCCTAATTTCAAGGACCGACTTAAGTATGATCAGATCTGGTCGGGACATTGCAGATTTACCGGATAACATTCTGAGATTGGGTGTCTGGTGGCGACATGCCAATCATGTCGTGAATTATTGTATATAGTATTTTGAAAAAAACAAAAAAAATAGAAAAAGAAGAAGAGAAAAAAAAAAAAACTGGTATTGTTTTTATTTGTTCATCTCGGTTCTTGTTGCCTGCGAGCCGTAGATGCTTGTTTTTTCCTTTGTTTTTCTCCTCCCAACAGTTTGGTGGCTTTCTAGCACTTTCTTCTTTTCCCTTCCCTTTTTCTTTCCTTTCCCTTCTTCATCTTCCTTCTTTTACTTCTTTTTCTTCTGCATTAAAACAAAATGAGCCACTACTGTTGTTTCTTTTTCCCTTTTCTCGTTTTTCCCCGTCCCTTCTTATCCCTTTCCTCTAAGTTCAGTCTTTTACGCATTTGCTAACAGCCTAGTTCATTTCATTTCACAGACTTTCCTAGTTCCATTCCCACTCCATAACTTCGTTCATTTTCATTTCATCATTCCATTGCAGTTACCGCTTGCGCAATCGCAAGAGCTCACTCCATCATCGCATTCCATTAGTCGTTTCATAATCGCTATATGCGGTTTTTCCGTTTCTAGTTTTCAAAGTTTTAGGACATGTATTGCAGAGCCTTGTTTACGGTTCGGATATGACTCGTGCCCAATGGACTAAGGCTCCGGATTCTTGCATACAACGAGCTGTATACCCCGCGAGCCGCCAAGAATGTTGGCATTTTTGCCACATTGATTCTCATTGATGAATGCATTAATGTATTGTTGGGGATCTGACCTTTGATTGATGCAACTTTGGGCGAAAAAAGGAGAAAAATTGAGCAAAAAATGGTTAAGTCTGAAAACTGCAGCGACGCGCTGACATGTTGCAGAATCGCGGTCAACGCAGTCAACGCAGGCAGGTTGGCGGAACCGTCGCGATATCGCGACGTGTTCCGGAATCGCGGGTCGGCGGGCAAAAAAGCATTAAGTTGAAAACATGCAGCGATTCGCTGACATGTCAGCGAATCGCGACCCGGGCAGCTTCGAAGGCGTTAAGTCAAAATTTGCAGCGCGTCGCTGACATGTCAGCGAATCGCGACCGAAAAAGGCGATTGGTACGGCGACGGAAACATGTAGCGAAATCGCTACATGTTCCGATTTCGCGGGGCGTAGCGCAGGGAGGAGCAACGACGGAAACATGTAGCGAAATCGCTACATGTTCCATTTTCGCGGGTCAACGGTGGTCAAAGCGTACGGCATGATAAAACACGTCGCGATTTCGCGACCCGTCGCATTTTCGCGACCTGCGCAGTTTTCCCGCCAAGTGCAATATGAACGGCCGAAAGGGTTTTTTCGATTTTCGATGATTTAATGCTAACCCGAATTAAATATTTTGCGGATTTCCGATGCGGTTAAGGTCGAAGAGTGCCCAGGCCACCAAAATTAAAGGATTTATTGGTTCAAAGTAGTTGTTCGTGGATTAATTCAACGGTTTTCATGCACATGTTCGAAGAATCGTATTTAATAAAGGACCGCGAACGTTTCATGGCATTTAATTTTTATTTCCTCGAGGCTGCGATTAAGGGGATCGTGTTCCTGATTTTCAAGATATTATTGTAGATCACGAGGAAGTTGGTTTTAATTATTTAATGCTGCAAAGAGGACGGACCTCTATAAAAACCAATGTAATTTTCATTTGCAAAGGTTGGAAAAACTTGCCGCTAGAAACTCGGAATTGTATTTGCGGGAATACAAGGATCGACTTCTAATTTTTCAAGCGTCGCATGGATGAATTTGCTTTCTCGTTTTCTGCATTTCTAATAGCATTCGTACTCCCGCATTGCTATTACATTTAAATTCTGCATACTGGATTTAAATATCGCGGTCGTGGTACAATTCCCGGAATGTGGGTTTGGAGGGATTTGCGGCATGTGATTGTGCGAGGATGAAGCTGATTTCTTATGTTACTTGTCGTTGTTGCGTTTGTAGTTTCCTCGCCGTTGTTTTTCTCGATCCCATCACTTCGGCTCGTGGCCATATTTCCCATTTCTTTCTCGCAACCTTTTAAATCTCTTTCCAAAGAACCCTATCTTAAACCCAATTTTAGAATAGTAGAGGGAACCAGCCCACTCTGGAGATTGGTCTGGGAGCCATTTCTTGCTTCCAGCCTTTCAATGTTGGCCGGGTCTAGGGCGCAATTGTAAAAATCCTTTCCTGTGGCAGATTCGTGACCAACAAGACCATACCAAGCAAGGTAATAATCGATGATAGAAAATGATATTGATCTGGTTAAACAATGAAACATTCAATCACCCCATTTTATATTATAAGCTCTTAAAAAAAGGATTTCAAATCATATTTTTGGTTGAAGCAAACGTATTAGATGCCCTTTTTACGTTGAAATATCACATCATTGATTTTAATGACCAAAGTAAACTACAAAGTTTAATAGGGGTTGAAAACAAGTAATAAAAAATAGCAAATCAACAATGCTTTACTAATCCCTTCATCAAGGGTCTATTAGGATCATAAAAGGACAAGCAAGCTCGATCACCTTCCAAAAAATGGGTAGCAAGATTCATAACTAAGGCATTATTAAAATTGGGCTACTTCGGAAGTAAAACTTAAAGGAGATAAAGAAATAACATTTCCTCTGCTCGAAGGATCTAAATAAACTAATCAAAACATGATTTGATATTATTATGCTCATTTCAACAACTTAATACAAAATCAAATCAAACCATAGCTTATACAACAGAGAGATCCAACCTCATCATCCTTGCTAGGTTGGATTAGTCTTCACCTCCTAATATCCCAAGGATGCATCTATGATTTCTTCCAAGGCTGCCTACCAGTCCCCCACTTGTCTCTCTTCCTTAGTTAAACATATGTATTTATAAAATTTTGATATATTTTATTTATTCAAAAGTTAATATAAGGAAAGATAAAAGAAAGGATCCACGAGTAGAATAAATTTGCCTCATAAAGACTATAATGCCCACCTTGGTTCAATTTTTCATCCTCTTCTAGAACTCAGCCCAATTTTCTACCTCTTCTAAACTTTAGCTCAATTTTTCTTCCCCTTCTAGAAGTCCTCTTTCCTAATTTATTTTTATTTCATTTTTATCATTTTGTAACAACAAAATGATTAATTAATTACCATCAAGTTAAGCAATAATTAATGTCAATAATTGACATTCTCATTTTTGATGCATATTTTGCAGGAATTCATTTCTATCAAGCATCCCGATATTGGTGGTTAATTCCTTTGGCATCTTTGAGAGTACCTATTCCTGCAAATCAATGATACATCAATAGTACCTTGTTCAAAACATCAACTATTTTTAACCACTCATTATATTAGCAATTACAAAACATGATCAAACATACAAACTCCATATCAATAATGAGACTTGTCGAGGGAGGGTTGTGACATCCTTCCTTATATCTTCTTCTTCCTTAATATTTCTTGTATTAAAAGTTGAAATATTTTTTATGTGATGAGAAGACAAATTCATTTTACTATAGCATAAAAATATTTGATATTGTTATTCTATTATATCATCTCTCCATAGATATTTTTAACTATGAATCTTATTTCAAAGCATTATGATAATTAGAAAGTAATTGTTTGTCTTTGATATAAGTATCCTAGTCCATTCCATTGATTTCTATCATCTCTTTTAAAATTTTAAGATTTCAATTTCTTCCCTTTGCTTTAAATATGTTACCAAGATATTTGGCATTAAAAATCTTCATTTTCCCTTTTAGATATTTTATCTTCTAAATAAACCTTTACATATATTATTATTCAAACTTTTCTTCATCCTAGCATAACATAATGATCTAGAAGAAAGTAGATTCTTGGATCCACATAGACTAAAATTGAAATGAATTTGAATGACTATTATTGAGTAATGACTTTGAATAACTATTATTAAATCACATATAAAAATATGAATTTGTGATTTGATCTTGCTTCTAATAAAATGTCTTAAGAGATTGCATATTTTTTTTGCAACCATGTATTAAATAATAAAATTTGTTCACTTATTATACAATCTTTCCCAATGTGTCCATTATCCCATGTATATTGAAAGCAAGAAGGAATATCATTCGAAAGGTCATTTGAATTGACAAATGAAGCAAAATCCTTCACTGATTTATACCATCTAGGAATACCACCATAAAGGAGATAGAACTATGTTGAAGCCCTCCCAATAATCCATAGTTCAAAATTATGAATAGTCATTATATTTGAAAAACTATGCTAATGCCCTTCCCACATCTTTCATAAGGAGTCACTATACTTAAAGCATATACATTTATAAACTTAGCATTGATATTTTCCTCTTTTATACAAAACAGAGTAGCAATCCAATTACTTTTTGCTTCTAGCAATTATCTATCTCATTTTAGTTTGTCCTATATTTTTATGATACTTTCAAAATATCATATAGAAGAAATTGCCAGACAATCCCCCATATTCCAAATCGTTGTTAATGCATCCTTACATTCCTCACTACTTAATGTTATTTATTTTATCAAAATAAAATTAGGACTATAACAACCTATAAAATCCTTAATAACTCTTTTTTTAGGGGTCTTATTCACACCTCCAATATTCCTTAATACTATTTTCATAATCAATTTTGATTATTATCAAATGGCATTAGCTCAACCAGTTAGATTCCTTAGCATTCAAGGAGGAGGCCCAAGTTTTATTATTGCCAAGTGATAGATGGATAATATCTAAATTGTTGTAATACCACTACATGGTGATGATGTAATATGGATGAGGCCCGTTTCAATCTCATATAATCAATTGAAAAAAATCACTTATTATTATTATTTGTGGGCTTAACTCCACTTCTTGTTAACACCTATATGATTTTTAGTTTTGGTATCTGTTGGTCATAAAATCTGCCCAAGAAAGGATTTGGGTAAGTGTATGCGCCCTAGACCTGGACCAACATTGAAATGTCGAAGGGAAGAGATGCCCCTCATGCCAATCTTCGGAGAAAGGTCGGCTCCTATACTAAACTACTTTGATGTTTAAGATAAGGGTGCAGGAAAGAGATAAACAGAGTAAGGATGCAGGAAAAAAATAAAAGAGTAAGGGAAGAAATTTGAGGTAGTTTAATGGTGGGAAAGAACCAGAAGCACGATCACCGACTAATAGCTTGAAACAGCAGCAAGAAACACCAAGAATAAAACAAAATGAACACAATATTAGCTTTCCTATGTATCCTCTAGACGAGTTCCAAGATTCTCTTTCCCCTTTTGCTAAAATTTAGAGTTCATAGTAACGGTGATTAGGAAAAGTGAATATAACAGAAACACTACCCACAGGCAGTATACAAGAAAACTAATATGGCATTTTCCTCCCCTATGTATCCTTTGGGAAAATTTTAGGGTTTAGTCCCCAATCACATACCTAAATCCAGAGCTCAAAATTATAGTATGCAAATGAAGAAAAGATAAAAGAAATAATCACGGAAGGTAGCATAAAAGAGAGAAATAGAGTCCAAAGCTCTTTAGTATTAAATGCAGGGATTCAAGTTACAGCAACTTTCTTAGCAAAAAGTTTCCCCCTTTTACATTACAATGTCTGGGTTTTATAGAGGACCCGACCCTCTGAGCCATTAATGCACAAAATGGAGGAGTACACCCTTGAAACCTGAGAAGTCGACTCTTCACAGCCCTCATGACTGACCTCTTAAATATTTTACCAAAACTGGCAACTACGACCGGGTCAGCCGAGGAAATATGCATTAATGAGCTGCCTGAACGTCCTTGGCCTTTGGGTGCAGTGCTCGAGTGGTTGCCATGCCCGCCGGGCTCTCCTTCAGAGACTGATACTTCATTTCCAATTGCTAAAAATGAGAAGCGATCTTATCAAGCACATAAAAATGCATTTATGGGGCACTTGATTGCCTCAAGAAAATACTCGACTTGGAGCACGTGCCCTTGAAGCACTTTGCTGGATCTTTATTGCAAATTTTCTTTGCAATGGATTTGAGCTGAAGCAGATCCTCATTCTCGATTTGTACTTCGCATGGTGGAGCTTTGCAAAACTGCTTCGGGGGAGATGAGGGCCGAAGCAGATTTCCTTCACAAGATGGGGCTCTTCATTCCTTGTCGCTTCACTGGAGAGGCGTATCAAAACTGCTTTGCTGTCAAAATGCTTCACCACGATCTTCCTTCAAAACTTTGGTTTGGGGGAGCTTGGGCCGAAGCACATTCTTGCCTTTGAAAATGATTCGTTCTTCACGACCTCTGCCACTTCGGGTGAAAGTACTTCAGTCGTAAGCTAGCCGAAGAAAATGCTTCGCAACAAATTTTAGCGAAGTAGAAATGGTTCACTGGTGGAGAGTCCCGAAGTGGATGCTTCGGCAATTTTTTGGTAAGTACTTCTCAGTGTTGAGCTTCTTCAAACATTGCTTCGCAAAATTCTCACCCGAAGTAGTTTTCTTTCCTTCCTTGTATTCTTTCTTTGGCAACATCGCTTCAAAAAATTCTCACCTAAAGTGGCTACTGAGAATGCTTCGGGTGTGAAGTAGACTTTTCTTCTTTGGCGAAGCTATCATTTTGAAATGCCGCTTCGAAAACTTTCGCTCGAAGTAGCTACTGGAAATGCTTTGGGTGCAAAGCTCTTTTTATACTCTTCTTCTTTCTTTTGGTGAAGCTATCTTCCTTAGCTTGTTCGACAGCAAAGCTCTTTCATCTTCATTTTATGTACAAAGGGGTGGCAGGGAAAGCCAAAATTGCTGCAACTTACAAATATTTTTAAAACAACAAAAAGCAATACTTTTACAAAAAGGAACACTTTACAAATTTTTTTGATTTTTTTCTACCCCTTTATGCAATGTGACAAAATATTCAAAATTCTTGGTGGCTCACGGGGCAACGAGCTCATATCAGTGGAAGAACCCTTAGCCTTAATCCATTGGTCCAGAGTTACCTCCAGACCCTTCTCCATTTTCTCCTTTCGGGGGTGCTTCCACGACTTCTTCTTCTTCTTCTTCTGGCAAGACTTCCTGTTGCGGTGATGGGAGAAGGTGATCGTGGATGCGTTCCATGGTTCTACAGATGTGAGCCCAGGCACATTTTAAATGTTCTCACCTCGCACGCTCATCAGATTGGCAAAATTGAAATCAGGGCTGAAAATGCTTCACAACGAACCTTTGGTGCTAGCTGATTTTTTATGCTTTGGGCCCGAAGTAGTTCTTCCTCATTGTGTCACTACTTGGCTTCACAGAAGACTGCTTCCGAGGCTCACTCCTTTTGAGAAGTAGTTCACTAATTTTCCTTCGAAAACTGCTTCACTTGGACTCCTCTTTGCGAAGCACTTCTCATGCCTTGGTTTGAATTTCGTTCGGCCAATGCGCTTCGCTGCGAACTACTTGGCATCAGATACTTCACACACAAAGTTCCCGAAGGAGATTTTTTTATTTTTTATTTTTTATTTTTTTTTGGAATCAAAACTTGACCTCAGCTTCTAAGAGACACCTAGTGCCCTTAGCACTTTATTTACTAGCCATATTATTTACACAAAATTTTGCTGCATGGTTGGCATGCCGCCATCACAAACTCAACTTTGGGTGTCTATCCGGTGAACCTGCAATGTCCAAACCAGATCTGATTGAACTTCAGTTGATCCTTGAGGTTTGGATAACTTTTTCTCAAAGTTGTCCATGTTGCGAATAGGGTGTAACGTGGTAGGTTGCCACTCCTACCAGTACCCATACTGTTGATGAATGATGTGGCGAAGAAGTTCGCCGCATGGGGGTATTTTTTGGGTACTGGTTGTAGTGATGGCTGGAACCAATACCCCAATTCTACTAACCATAGGATGAGTACAGGATCCTCCATCCTCTTGATGTGGTAACAAGAATTTTCCAGTGACGAGTAATTTTTGAAGATTTCTTCTGGCTCAGCTTCTTGATGAGGCATGCTTAATGGGCTCTGGCTAAATACTTGCGTGCCATCCCCTGGGATACAAAAAGGGTGTAAAAATGTGCCCTCTTTGCTTTCAAGCTCTACCACTTGAGTCTGTTCTTCTCCCTGGCTCATATTCTGATGGAGACTGCAAGAAACCATATTATTTATTGCTAGGACAAAGCTTGCATATTCCCATCGTTGGGCTTAGATGAAATTTGCCTCTTGAGCTCCACACGACTGCATCTCATATCTCTGCTCAGTATGCAAAATCTTCCATGGTGAATACTACATAGGATAGATAGGAGCAGCAACTTTCGGATAAGACGATGGAGTTTCTCCTCATTGCCACTTTCTTGATAGGAGCAGAAGCTATTTTTCTTGTACTGCTTCCTCAAATATTTGAGGGAATATTTGTTGACTTGATTACAGCAAGATAAGGCTCATGTCTGGGTGAAAGGCCTGAAAATAGAAGAGGTAGGCTTGGGTGGGTGTTGATTGGATCTCCCCTGGAATTCTCTTCCAAATTCTACAGAATCAGACATTGAAATCTGTGATGCTCTCTAGAGGTGTTCTTATGATAGTGGAGAGGTGCATTAAAACCTGGAAGGGATCCTAAGAACCATCAAATGTTTTGATTAGTGCTCTCGCTAAGTCATCCCATGAGCATATGCTTTTACGCCCGAGTAGTCTGTACCACTACAACGCCCTTCCTTCCAAAGATAGAACCAGAATTCTTGAAGAACACAAGCTTATACTGAGAGGGGGGGTGAACAGTATAAGACCTCCTTTTACTTTTTCCTTTATACTTCAAAATAGTAAAGAAATATACCCAAAGCAATATCAAAACAATGCACAATATCATCCAAAAAGTGACACTAATTTTAACGTGGTTCACCCAGAATGGCTGGGCTACATCCATAAAAATTTTCTCTAAAAGTTATCTCAAAGTTCTTTGGGAATCCTTCCCAATTACAATGTTTATGAGCCTCAGCCCAAAGGAGATACCTTCTCCCAATCAGAATTTATGAGCCTTTGCTCAAAGGAGATAGCTTCCCCTCTGCTATGGATTTATGAGCCTCTGCTCAAAGGAGATACCTTCACCTCTACTCTGGAAATGATCCCTCAGAAGATCAACTACCTCTACCTCTTGCCAACATGTGGAACTCGTTTCCATCAAAGACCTCCTGTCCTTAATGCTTAGCCTAAGAGACCTCTGCCTTCTATGATCACGTCCACAGCAGCTCAACAACCTGTACCAAACACAGTCAGTCGATCTAGTACAAGTATTCCTCTGTCTATAAAATCTGTCTAACACTTGAAAAAATCAATCCTCTGCACACAAGCCTTCTCAAAGACTTGCCAAATCTATCCTCAGGTGCTTCTCAAAGAACCAGTGCACCTTTGTCCTCATACAGCAGCACTCCGTGTTCGTCTTTGCCCTTTGTGCTCTCTATGCCCTCTGCTCTCTTTGTGCAATCATAGCCGCACTTGGTCGAAATTCAACCTTTGCACTCTCTGCACAATCACAACATCACTTAGAACAATTCACCATTACTCTTTGCTCACTCTGCACACTTCGATCGAATTTTGCACTCTACTCTCAGTGATCGAACTTCTCACTCTACGCTATATCTGTGAATGTCGTAACTAACAATTCCTCCAACTCTTCAAAACAACCTACCTTTTATAATAACACTTTCAAGATCAAAACCTTAATCTTAGTCGGCTGTAACCCTAATATTTAGTCGGCTACACAACCCTAAACTTCGTCGGCTCACATTTAACTTTGTCGGCTTCAACTGCCTCTGTAACTCTTCTGTAGCTTTTGCCGTGAAACTACAACATGTTGCGATATCACGACACCTTTGCAACCATACACTTTCTTTTGGCTTTTGTCATGATATCGTGACACTTCAGCCTTTGTCGACTTCAACTAAGCTCTTGTTGCGATATCGCGACACTTCTCTCTTTATCAACATCAACTTTGCTTTTGTCACGATATCACGACACTTCTCCCTTCATCGACCTCCTTTATGCTTTTTTCATGAAATCATGACATTTTTGCCTCTGCAGACTTCATCTTCACTTCTGTCGTGATATCGCGACACTTCTGTCTTCATAACCTTCCTCTTTGCTTTTGTCATGAAATCGTGACACTTCTCCTATAGAAGACTTGCTTTCAATTTCTGCCTATCGTGAAATTGCGATACTTTCTGCATCCGTACACATTCTTTGCAACCCGTCGTGAAATCGCGATGCTTTCATCTTTCATACGCTTTCCTTGTAACCCTTCACAAAATCGTGACGCTATCAAATTTTCGTACGTTTTCTTTGCACTTTGAGTCACGAAATTGCGACATGTCGTGATATCATGACACTTTTCTAACTTGCTTTCTCTCTCCTACTTAAGTCGCAAAAATGCGACATGTCGTGATATCACGACAATTTTCCTCCTTAGCTCTTTTCTGTTCTTCGGGTCACAAAAACCCAACATGTCATGATATCGCGACACTTTTTACTCCTTAGCGCTTTTCTTTTCTTCTGGTCATGAAAACATGACATGTTGCGATATCACGACACTTTTTCTCTGCGAGCTCTTTCTCTCGAACCTGTCATGAAATCGTGACACTTTTTCATCCGTACAAACCCTCTTGCAAATTGTCGCGAAATTGGGACACTTTTCTTTGCGATCTCTTTCTCTCGAACCTGTCAGCTTGGGTTTGCAAAAGACCTTTGAAACTGTTATTCCGTAACCTTCATCAAAATAAATTATTTGACATCAAATCAAATTCCTTCAAAAGCTTCTTGACATCAATGACAACTTATATACTTAAGGCAATGTACCCAAAGTACCCAAAATTTCCAACAATCTCCCCCTTTGTCATTGATGGCAAACCTTTACTGAAAACACTTCTCAAGAGCCAAAACTGAAACCAATTGTGCTAACAACTAACCAACATCCTTTGAAGTTTTTCTCCCCCTGACTTGAAGCTTTCCTCTTCACTTTGAAGCTCTCCCCCTTACTCATATCTCTCCCCATTTGTCATCAATGGCAAAGGGTCACCTTTGGGGCTTGGGACTAAGAATGAGCCTCTTAGCTTAGTCCCTCCCCCACCTCTTGATGAGGTGATTAATTCTGGGGTGGGAGTAAAACTCCCATTAGGCACTGATCATTATCAGCATCTATAACTTCCTTGTTGGGCCTTCTCTTGAACTCTTTTTCCATATTCCTATTCTTGTCACTGTTCTTGTTCTTGTTCTCATCCTTGTTCTTGTCCATGCCTTGATCCTTGGACCTGATCATGCCACTGCTCCTCGTTCTCGTAATCTAGAATTTTAGCTCTACACTATCTGATTATGTGACCTTCATTGTTGCACTTGAAACAATTGACGATGTTGTTTCTCTGAGGTAAACCAGATCTTTGAATCCACCTGTTCTGACCAAACCTGTTCTGACCAAACCTATTTTGATCAAACCTATTCCTGTTATTTACCTTGCAATAAACTGCCTTATGCCCAAACTATTGACAAGAGTAGAAATACCCTTGAAAGAAACTAGCACTTTTGAAATTGTCGTTTACCTTCTTCACTTGAGCCATGTAATGTGAAGCCATGTGACCAAACTTATGACAAGCAAAACATCTGCCTTGAAATTTTCCTTTATTTGACCTCTTGGGTCCTAAAAACTTCTTCTTCTCATTCTGAATTATGTTTTTTGTTTCTGTGCATCTATCATTCAAGGACTCATGATCTGAAATACTTTTCTCATTAGAACTCTCTTCATTTTGGAGTCTCTTACTAGACTCTCTAACTTGTTCCTTGTGTGGCTTAACAAAACCAAGGCCTGTTTTATCTTTTGTCTTTATTTGACCTTTGATGAGTGACTTAACCTTTTTGGAGCTATCTTGAAACCTGTAAAACTTATCCTTGTACTCTTTAGTTTCCTCTTTCAAAGAAGCCATTTTCTGTTCTAACTCACTATACTCAAGAACCTTAGACTCTAACTCATCCTTGAGTTCTTGTGTCTTAGCTATAGAGAAATCAAGACTTTCTATAATATCATCTCTCTCCATACAACATTCATCTAACTTATCCTTGAGTCTAGCATTATTATTTCTTTCCTTTTTCAAAGCACTAAGAGCATTAATAAGTTCACTTTCAAGATCCTTTATTTGTTTTCTTTTTGAATCATCAAAGCCTTTTTTAGATTTCTTATCACTAGAGGTGCTACCTTTTTCAAAAACCATACAAGCATCTTCCTTATAGTTTTCTAAAGCATCCTCATACATACTAGAAACCAAATCATTATTTGTGCAATCATCTTCAAGGTGACCAAAATTTCCACATCTAAGACATTTCATGATAATGAATTTATGTTTCGGTTCTTCCTCTTTTTTTGATATGAACAACATCTCATTTTTATCATCACTTGAAGAACTTTAACTATCACTACTAGAACACTTACTTGCTTTGTCTAGGTAGAAACTCTTCTTGTGCTTGTAAGAATACCTTTTTCCTTGATTGCTGTGCTCATCTTTGTTCTTCCTGTGATGCTTGTGCTTTTCAGAATCCTTGCTCTTAGAATCCTGTTTATCTTCATCACTTTCATTCTTGGGAACAGTACAGTCAGTAGCATAATGACCAAACTTTCCACAATTGAAACATCTTATATTTTTTACGCTTTTGTGCTTTCTAGAGAAATTGCCTTTCTTGTTGTAATATGCCTCTTCATCACTAGAAGACTCATCACTATCTTGAAGCTGTTTACCCTTAGATTTCTTGGTAGCCTTGAAAGCCGCCTCTTTCTTGACATCAACCTTCACTTGAGTTCTCAACTCAAATGCTACAAGTATACTATGGAGCTCATCCTTTTTCAACTTATCCAAATCTTTAGCTTCCTCAATAGCAGAAATATTTTCACTAAATCTATTAGGAAGAGATCTTAAAATCTTATCACAAACATCATTTTTAGCAAGCTCAAGACCTAAGTCTTTTATGGAGTTAAAAACCTCATCCATACGAAGCATGTAGTCACTAATCTTTTCATCATAATTCATCTGGAGTTGTTCAAACATACCTTTGAAGTGTCTCAACTTGGCCTTTCTGACATTTGTATCACCTATATGAACCACCTTCAACTGTTTCCACATTTCACTAGCTATCTTGCAGTGAATCACTTTGGTGATATCTGCTTTCTATAAGCCTTTCAAGATTGCATTCATTGCTTTTGAATTGCTGTGATGTAGGAGCCTTTCTTATTTAGTATTAGGACCATGTACAGGAATAGTGTACTCATCTTTAATCACTTACTATACCTCATTACCAAGTGCCATTAGATGAACCTTCATCCTTGCACTCCAAAGACCAAAATTTGACCCATCAAGAATAGGTGTTGCATTGCTACTTGAATGATCCATTGTTTTCTTTACTAGCTTTTCCTTCAAGCTGTTAAACTTTTCGAAGGCACCTGCTCTGATACCAATTGAAGAACACAAGCTTATATTGAGAGGGGGGGTGAACAGTATAAGACCTCTTTTTACTTTTTCCTTTATACTTCAAAACAACCTACCTTTTATAATAACACTTTCAAGATCAAAACCTTAATCTTAGTCGGCTGTAACCCTGATCTTTAGTCGGCTGCACAACCCTAAACTTCGTTGGCTCACATTTAACTTTGTCGGCTTCAACTGCCTCTATAACTCTTTTGTAGCTTTTGTCATGAAACTACAACATGTGATATCGTGACACCTTTACAACCGTACACTTTCTTTTGGCTTTTGTCATGATATCGTGACACTTCAGCCTTTGTCGACTTCAACTAAGCTCTTGTCGTGATATTGCGACACTTCTATCTTTGTCAACATCAACTTTGCTTTTGTCGTGATATCATGACACTTCTCCCTTCATCGACCTCCTTTCTTCTTTTGTCATGAAATAGTGACACTTCTACCTCTGCAGACTTCGTCTTCACTTCTGTCATGATATCACAACACTTCTATCTTCATAACCTTCCTCTCTACTTTTGTCATGAAATCATGACACTTCTCCTATAGAAGACCTGCTTTCAGTTTCTTCCTGTCGCGAAATCATGAAACTTTCTACATCCGTACGCATTCTTTGCAACCCATCGTGAAATCACGATGCTTTCAGCTTTCGTACACTTTCCTTGTAACCCGTCATGAAATCATGACACTATCAACTTTTCGTATGTTTTCTTTGCACTTTGAGTCACAAAATTGCGACATGTCACGATATCGCGACACTTTTCTAACTTGCTTTCTCTCTCCTGCTTCAGTCGCGAAAATGCGACATGTCATGATATCGTGACACTTTTCCTCCTTAGCTCTTTTCTGTTCTTCGGGTCATGAAAACCCGACATGTCGTGATATCGCGAAACTTTTTATCCTTAGCGCTTTTCTTTTCTGTGTCGGGAAAACCCGACATGTCACGATATTGCGACACTTTTTCTCCACGAGCTCTTTCTCTCGAACCTGTAGTGAAATCACGACACTTTTTCGTCCGTACAAACCCTCTTGCAAATTTTCATGAAATCGTGACACTTTTCTTTGCGAGCTCTTTCTCTCGAACCTGTCAGCTTGGGGTTTGCAAAAGTCCTTTGAAACTGTTATGCCGTAACCTTCATCAAAATAAATTATTTGACATCAAATAAAATTCCTTCAAAAGCTTCTTGACATCAATGACAACTTATATACTTGAGGCAATGTATCCAAAGTACCAAAAATTTCCAACAAGTCTGATCATGACATCTTCGTGGATTATGTCATGGAGGATCATTAAAGCAGCAACATATTCCAGGTGCTCTTGGGCCATTCCCTTAGTGTCATTGTATTTTGTCAAGGTTTTCAAGGCACTTTTGGGAATCTCATGGTAACTTTGAAGATTCAGGGGGCCATAATAATTCTAGCTAGGACAACTTGCTCTTGCCATTATAGCAGCAGTCTGTAGAGATCAAGGTTATCGCCACTAAGTTGGAGTCGCCAGGTGAACATTCCTTTCTCCACTTGTGAGGTCAAGGCTGCTCAGCAAACCTCGATTCCTCTGAGGTGTCTTCTTTTAGATTTAAAATATGCCTACGATCTAGAAATCTAGATTTTTAGTTCAATAGAGTCGCCTGATGCTAAGAGTATTTTTGATAATGAGAGCATCAATTCTCACTACCACTCAGAAGGTGAGACTGACCAAGTCCCATCGGGCGTGCCATAAACTGTTGGTCATCAAATCTTCCCAAGAAAGGATTTGGGTAAGTGTATGCACCCTAGACCTAGACCAACATTGAAAGGCCGAAGGGAAGAGATGCCCCTCATGCCAATCTCCGGAGAAAGGCCGGCTCCTATACTAAACTACTTTGATGTTTAAGATAAGGGTGCAAGAAAGAGATAAACAAAGTAAGGATGCAGGAAATAAATAAAAGAGTAAGGGAAGAAATTTGAGGTAGTTTAATGGTGGGAAAGAACTAGAAGCACGATCACCGACTAATAGCTTGAGACAGCAGCAAGAAACACCAAGAATAAAACAAAATGAACACAATATTAGCTTTCCTATGTATCCTCTGGACGAGTTCCAAGATTCTCTTTCCCCTTTTACTAAAATTTAGAGTTCATAGTAACGATGATTAGGAAAAGTGAATATAACAGAAACACTACCCACAGGCGGTATACAAGAAAACTAATATGGCATTTTCCTCCCCTATGTATCCTTCGGGAAAATTTTAGGGTTTAGTCCCCAATCGCATACCTAAATCCAGAGTTCAGAATTATAGTATGCAAATAAAGAAAAGATAAAAGAAATAATCATAGAAGGCAGCATAAAAGAGAGAAATAGAGTCCAAAGCTCTTTAGTATTAAATGCAGGGATTCAAGTTACAGCAACTTTCTTAGCAAAAAGTTCCCCCCCTTTTACATTACAATGTCTGGGTTTTATAGAGGACCCGACCCTCTGAGCCATTAATGCACAAAATGGAGGAGTACACCCTCGAAACCTGAGAAGTCGACTCTTCACAGCCCTCATGACTGAGCTCTTAAATATTTTACCAAAACTAGCAACTACGACCGGGTCAGTCGAGGAAATATGCATTAATGAGTTGCCTGAATGTCCTTGGCCTCTGGGTGCAGTGCTTGAGTGGCTGCTATGCCTGTCGGGCTCTCCTTCAGAGTGATACTTCATTTCCAATTGCTAAAAATGAGAAGCGAGCTTATCGAGCACATAAAAATGCATTTATGAGGCACTTGATTGCCTCGAGAAAATACCCGACTTGGAGCGCATGCCATTGAAGCACTTTGCTGGATCTTTATTACAAATTTGCTTTGCAATGGATTTGAGCCGAAGTAGATCCTCATTCTTAATTTGTACTTCGCATGGTGGAGCTTTGCAAAACTGCTTCAGGGGAGATGAGGGCCGAAGCAGATTTCCTTCGCAAGATGGGGCTCTTCATTCCTCGTCGCTTCACTGGAGAGGCGTATCAAAATTGCTTTGCTGTCAAAATGCTTCACCATGATCTTTCTTCAAAACTTTGGTTTGGGGGAGCTTGGGCCGAAGCACATTCTTGCCTTCGAAAATGATTCGTTCTTCACGACCTCTGCCACTTCGGGTGAAAGTACTTCAGTCGTAAGCTAGCCGAAGCAGATGCTTCTCAACAAATTTCAGCGAAATAGAAATGGTTCACTGGTGGAGAGTCCCGAAGTGGATGATTCGGTAATTTTTTGGCGAAGTACTTCTCAGTGTTGAGCTTCTTCAAACATCGCTTCGCAAAATTCTCACCTGAAGTAGTTGTTTGAAGTGCTTTGGGCCCGAAGTAGTTTTCTTGCCTTCCTTGTATTCTTTCTTCGGCAACATCTCTTCACAAAATTCTCACCTGAAGTGGCTACTGGGAATGCTTCAAGTGTGAAGTAGACTTTTCTTCTTTGGCGAAGCTATCCTTTTGAAATGTTGCTTCACAAAACTTTCGCCCGAAGTAGCTGCTGGTAATGCTTCGGGTGCGAGGCTCTTTTTATACTCTTCTTCTTTCTTTTGGTGAAGCTATCTTCCTTAGCTTGTTCGACAGCAAAGCTCTTTCATCTTCATTTTATGTACAAAGGGGTGGCAGGGAAAGCCAAAATTGCTGCAACTTACAAATATTTTTAAAACAACAAAAAGAAATACTTTTACAAAAAGGAACACTTTACAAATTTTTTGATTTTTTTCTACCCCTTTATGCAATGTGACAAAATCATCAATATTCTTGGTGGCTTGCAGGGCAACGAGCTCATCTCAGTGGAAGAACCCTTAGAATTAATCCATTGGGCCAGAGTTACCTCCAGACCCTTCTCCATTTTATCCTTTTGGGGGTGCTTCAATGACTTCTTCTTCTTCTTCTTCTGGCGAGACTTCCTGTTGCGGTGATGGGAGAAGGTGATCGCGGATGCGTTCCATGGTTCTGCAGATGTGAGCCTAGGCACATTTTAAATTTTCCACCTCGCACGCTCGTCATATTGTCAAAGTTGAAATCAGGGATGAAAATGCTTCACAACGAACCTTTGGTGCCAGCTGATTTTTTATGCTTTGGGCCCGAAGTAGTTCTTCCTCATTGTGTCACTACTTGGCTTCACAGAAGACTGCTTCCGAGGCTCACTCCTTTTGAGAAGTAGTTCACTAATTTTCTTTTGAAAACTACTTCGCTTGGACTCCTCTTGGTGAAAAACTTCTCATGCCTTGGTTTGAATTTCGTTCGGCCAATGCGCTTCGCTGGGAACTACTTGGCATCAGATACTTCACACACAGTTCTCGAAGGAAATTTTTTTATTTTTTTTTGGAATCAAAACTTGACCTCAACTTCTAAGAGACACCTAGTGCCCTTAGCACTTTATTTACTAGCCATATTATTTACACAAAATTTTGCTACATGGTTGGCATGCCGCCATCACAAACTCAACTTCGGGTGTTTATCCGGTGAACCTGCAATGTCCAACCAGATCTGATTGAACTTCAGTCGATCCTTGAGGTTTGGATAAATTTTTCTCAAAGTTTTCCATTTTGCGAACATGGTGGAACGTGGTAGGTTGTCACTCCTGCCAGTACCCATACTGTTGATGAATGATGTGGCAAAGAAGTTCGTCAGATGGGGGTATTTTTTGGGTACTGGTTGTAGTGATGGCTGGAACCAATACCCCAATTATACTAACCATAGGATGAGTACAGGATCCTCCATCCTCTTGATGTGGTAACAAGAATTTTCCAGTGACGAGTAATTTTTGAAGATCTCTTTTGGCTCAGCTTCTTGATGAGGCATGCTTAATGGGATCTGACTGAATACTTGCGTGCCATCCCTTGGGATACAAAAAGGGTGCAAAAATGTGCCCTCTTCACTTTCAAGCTCTACCACTTGAGTCTGTTCTTGTCCCCGACTCATCTTCTAATGGAGACTGCAAGAAACCATATTATTTATTGTTAGGACAAAGCTTGCATATTCCCATTGTTGGGCTTGGATGAAATCTGCCTCTTGAGCTCCACACTACTGCATCTCAGGTCTCTGCTCAGTATGTGAAATCTTCCATGGTGAATACTATGCAAGATAGACAGGAGCAACAACTTTCGGATAAGACGATGGAGTTTCTCCCCATTGCCACTTTCTTGATAGGAGCAGAAGCTGTTCTGCTTGTACTGCTTCCTCAAATATTTGAGGGAATCTTTGTCAACTTGATTACAGCAAGAGAAGGCTCATGTCTGGGTGAAATGCCTGAACATAGAAGATGTAGGCTTGGGTGGGTGTCGGTTGGATCTCCCCTGGAATTATCTTCCAACTTCTACAGAATCAGACATTGAAATTTGTGATGCTCTCCAGAGGTGTTCTTGTGATAGTGGAGAGGTGCATTAAAATCTGGAAGGGATCCTAAGAACCGTCAAATGTTTTGATTAGTGCTCCTGCTAAGTCATCCCATGAGCAGATGTTTTTACGCTCGAGTAGTCTGTACCACTACAACGCCCTTCCTTCCAAAGATAGAACCATAAGTCTTGAAGAACACAAGCTTATACTGAGAGGGGGGGTGAATAGTATAAGACCTATTTTTACTTTTTGCTTTATACTTCAAAATAGTAAAGCAATATACCCAAAGCAATATCAAAACAATGCACACAATATCATCCACAAAGTGACACTAATTTTAATGTGGTTCACCCAGAATGGCTGGGCTACGTCCACAAAACTTTTCTCTAAAAGTTATCTCAAAGTTATTTGGGAATCCTTCCCAATTACAATGTTTATGAGCCTCAGCCCAGAGGAGATACCTTCCCCCAATTAGAATTTATGAGCCTCTGCTCAAAGGAGATACCTTCCCCTCTGCTATGGATTTATGAGCCTCTGCTCTAAGGAGATACCTTCCCCTCTGCTCTAGAAATAATCCCTTAGAAGATCAACTACCTCTACCTCTTGCCATTATGTGGAACTCCTTTTCACCAAAGACCTCCTATCCTCAATGCTTAGCCTAAGAGACCTCTGCCTTTTATGATCACATCCACAGCAGCTTAGCAACATGTACCAAACACAGTCAGTCAGTCTAGTACAAGTCTTCCTCTGTCTGTCAGATCTATCCAACACTTGAACAAATCAATCCTCTACACACAAGCCTTCTCAAGGACTTGCCAAATTTGTCCTCAGGTTCTTCTCAAAGAACCAGTGCACCTCTATCCTCATCCAACAACACTCCACGTTCGTCTTTGCCCTTTGTGCTCTCTATGCCCTTTTCTCTCTTTGTGCAATCACAGTCGCACTTGGTCGAACTTCAACCTTTGCACTCTCTGCGCAATCATAGTAGCACTTAGAACAATTCACCATTACTCTTCGCTCACTCTACACACTTCGATCGAATTTTGCACTCTGCTCTTGGTGATCGAACTTCTCACTCTACACTCTATCTGTGAATGTCGCAACTAACAATTCCTCCAACTCTTCAAAACAACCTGCCTTTTATAATAACACTTTCAAGATCAAAACCTTAATCTTAGTCAGCTGTAACCCTGATCTTTAGTCGGCTGCACAACCCTAAACTTCATCGGCTCACATTTAACTTTGTCGGCTTCAACTGCCTCTGTAACTCTTCTGTAGCTTTTGTCGTGAAACTACAACATGTCGCGATATCGCGACACCTTTGCAACCATACACTTTCTTTTGGCTTTTGTCATGATATCATGACACTTTAGCCTTTGTCGACTTTAACTAAGCTCTTGTCGCGATATCGAGACACTTTTGTCTTTATCAGCATCAAATTTGCTTTTGTCATGATATCATGACACTTCTCCCTTTGTCGACCTCCTTTCTGCTTGTCATGAAATTGTGACACTTCTACCTCTGCAGACTTTGTCTTCACTTCTGTCATGATATCGTGACATGTCTGTCTTCATAACCTTTCTCTCTGCTTTTGTAGCGAAATCATGACACTTCTCCTATAGAAGACCTGCTTTCAATTTTTGCCTATTATGAAATTGCGACATTTTTTGCATCCATACGCATTCTTTGCAACCCGTCGTGAAATCACGACGCTTTCAACTTTTGTACGCTTTCCTTGTAACCCGTCGCGAAATCGCGATGCTATCAACTTTTCGTACGTTTTCTTTGCACTTTGAGTCACGAAATTGCAACATGTCGCGATATCATGACACTTTTCTAACTTGCTTTCTCTCTCCTGCTTAAGTCGTGAAAATGCGACATGTCGCGATATCGTGACACTTTTCCTCCTTAGCTCTTTTCTGTTCTTCAGGTCACGAAAACCCGACATGTCATGATATCGCGACACTTTTTCTCCTTAGCGCTTTTCTTTTTTTTGGGTCGTGAAAACCCAACATGTCGCGATATCACGACACTTTTTCTCTGCGAGCTCTTTCTCTCGAACCTGTCGCGAAATCGTGACACTTTTTCATCCGTACAAACCCTCTTGCAAATTGTCGCGAAATCGCGACACTTTTCTTTGCGAGCTCTTTCTCTCGAACCTGTCAGCTTGGGGTTTGCAAAAGACCTTTGAAACTGTTATGCCGTAACCTTCATCAAAATAAATTATTTGACATCAAATCAAATTCCTTCAAAAGCTTCTTGACATCAATGACAACTTATATACTTGAGCAAAGGCAATGTACCAAAAGTACCCAAAATTTCCAACAATCTCCCCCTTTGTCATTGATGGCAAACCTTTACTGAAAACACTTCTCAAGAGCCAAAACTAAAACCAACTGTGCTAACAATCGACTAACGTCCTTTGAAGTTTTGCTTCCCTTGACTTGAAGCTTTCCTCTTCACTTTGAAGCTCTCCCCCTTACTCATATCTCTCCCCCTTTGTCATCAATGGCAAAGGGTCACCTTTGGGGCTCGGGACTAAGAATGAGCCTCTTAGCTTAGTCCCTCCCCCACCTCCTCGATGAGGTGATTAATTCGGGGTGGGAGTAAAACTCCCATTAGGCACTGATCATTATCAGCTTCTATAACTTTCTTGTCGGGCCTTCTCTTGAACTCTTTGTCCATATTCCTATTCTTGTCACTGTTCTTGTTCTTGTTCTCATCCCTGTTCTTGTCCATGCCTTGATCCTTAGACCTGATCATGCCACTGTTCCTATTCTTGTAATCTAGAATTTTAGCTCTACACTGTCTGATTATGTGACCTTCATTATTGCACTTGAAACACTTGACGATGTTGTTTCTCTGAGGTAAACCAGATCTTTGAATCCACCTGTTCTGACCAAACCTATTTTGATCAAACCTATTCCTGTTATTTACCTTGCAATAAACTGCCTTGTGCCCAAACTATTGACAAGAGTAGAAATACCCTTGAAAGAAACTAGCACTTTTGAAATTGTCGTTTACCTTCTTCACTTGAGCCATGCAATGTGAAGCCATGTGACCAAACCTATGACAAGCAAAACATCTGCCTTGAAATTTTCCTTTATTTGACCTCTTGGGTCCTAAAAACTTCTTCTTATCATTCTGAATTATGTTTTTTGTTTCTGTGCATCTATCATTCAAGGACTCATGATTTGAAATACTTTTCTCATTAGAACTCTCTTCCTTTTGGAGTCTCTTACTAGACTCTCCAACTTGTTCCTTGTGTGGCTTAACAAAACCAAGGCCTATTTTATCTGTTGTCTTTCTTTGACCTTTGATGAGTGACTTAACCTTTTTGGAGCTATCTTGAAACTTGTAAAGCTTATCCTTGTACTCTTTAGTTTCCTCTTTCAAAGAAGCCATTTTTTGTTCTAACTCACTATACTCAAGAACCTTAGACTCTAACTCATCCTTGAGTTCTTGTGTCTTAGTGTAGCACCCTAAAATTGGCGCAGTAAAATTGGAATAATTACATTCACCTTAGTAAATAAATTTAAATTCAAATTTAACCTCCCAAACCGCCCGTTAACCGTCGAGAAACCCGTTTCCTCTTTTTCCGTGCCATTTTTAGCAGTTGTTTTGACCGTTTGACGATATCGTCTCCGATCAGACGATATCGCCCCAGATTTGACGATTTCGTCTGGACTAGAACGTCCAGACGATTTTGTCGCAAAACTGAATTTGCATAGTTGGAATCCGTTCCAACGGGTCTCCAATCCGGGCAGAAGCGTGTCTGCGCCGTTGGGACCCTTCCCCCGTTGGAGATCTCCCAAATTGGGATGATCTCCAACCTCCCAACAACTATCCTATGCCTATTTAACTCTAAAACTTTTCCTTCCCCAACCCCTGGCTGAATTTTTATGTAAATCAACTCCCTATGCGCTAAAACACTTCAAATTTGCTCTTGCACTAGTCCTATATTAATTTTATTGCAGGTACACCATTGGTTTTCAGCTGGAGCCAGCACCTATCGCAGCCAGACGAACTCGTCAAGATCGGAGGCGATCTCGTCAAATTAGGGACGATCTCGTTCGATGCGAGACGATTTCGACTGCAAGCACACATCGAGGCAATCAATGCTTGGAGTTTGCTCTTCTTTCTCTTTTATCTGTCATTTTATGCTATAAATTAGATTGTCTATTCAGTTTTTATACTATATTGCATCTGGAGTTCACCCATTTTGTCTAGTTTGCATATTAAGATCATATTCTGCTATCTAAACACAGTGATTTGCATTTACTTTTGTTCTTGTATATTGTTCAATACTCATATTACTTTTTCATATAGTTTGCCCTTGTTTACAAAATAGAATTTCTTGTATTTCGCATCTGTTTGTTGTTTTGCAGGTCTCTGATGAATTCGTCTGACGAATTCGTCAGATTTTAGACGATCCTGTCAGTTTAGACGATTTTATCAAATTGAAGGCGATTCTGTTGAATTGCAGACGATCCAGACTGCTACAAGTAATCAAAAACTTCATCAGACTTCCGGATCAGGTAATCTTCATTGGCCTCCTGCAAATTCTCTATTTCTGCTTTCTTTTCTGTTTGTTGTATTCATTTAAATTGCATTTTCATGTAGTTTAAGTTAGAATCATTCGGCCAAACCTAGGATGAATGTTTAAAAATAAAACGAACTCATCAAAACTCATTCCCAAAACCTAGGCGTGGAAAGCGCCGCCAAATGTTTCCTGGTGAACCCACCATCCGTCGAAAAATCACCAAAATACACCTCCCTTGAGAGGCGGGACCTTCGCGAAGTCCTCTCGTCCGAGGTACCGCACCATCCTTTTCCCATCCTCCTTCTAGGCGCGGATCCAATAGCCCGAAGGTAGGGATGCGAAAAATTTGGAGCGATACATTTTGGTGAACCCGACGTGAATGCATCTAAAACCTTTTGAAAACAAAAACAAAAAAATATATATGTATACAAGAAAAACAAAACAAAAAATTATTATCATTTCAAGTTTGTATGTTTTAGATTCAATTCTAAATAGTAGATGCTAAATATTACTTTTAGAAGTACTAAAGAAACCATGAGTTTTTACTCAAATCAATATGAGCCCATCAGTAATGTTGGAAGAATTCAGCCAAATACATTTGTTGATTATGATCAACCTCATCCCTATTCAACACCACCTCCATCACACTCTTCTTATTTTTCATCCATAACCCAACAAAACAATCCCTTTGCCAATCCTCTTCATAATGATATTATCTATTCTCCCATATATCCATATTATGTCTATCAATCCACATATAATCCTCCACCACCTTTTCAATACTCTTCTTTCAATACAACACATCCATTTCAACAAGAAAATACTTATTCTTCCAATTCTACCATGCACTCACCTCCTACATCGCAATCTTCCTATCATCATTCTACCCATAATAAAGAAAGTAGAGGTGAGAAACCATTAGGTCCTTTTATGACAAAATTCCTAAGGCATTTATCAAAAACCTCTCAAAAACCTTCATCACGTAAATTTACTAGGCTTAATCAACCAATGGATATAATTCTCAAGTATTTACTTGACACAAATATTATTGAACTTCCTTCCATAAGACAACCTGATACCACATCAGATTGGTTTAAATCTGAGCTACATTGTGAATATCATAGAGTAGATGGACATATGACACAAAATTGTAAAGATTTAAGATGTGCAATTCAAGATTTGATTGATAAGGGTCTTTTTAATATAAAGGAATTACAATCTACAACTGATTATAAATCTCCAGTAAACAATCAAACTCCTACACAACAAATACCAATAATCAATCAAGACATGGGGATCTCCCAAGAACCCCTATTCAATTATCAACAACAAGAAACCAATCAAATATTGCATGTTAATGTGTCCCATCATGATGATATTATTAATATTGTAACAAAAACTACAAATGAGCAACCTCAAGTTCAATCAACTCAATCCGATATTCAAGATATGGATTCCTCATTTGACCAACCTTCAAAACTATCTTTGGCTCTAGAGAATGATCCAAAATGGAATGTAAGCATAGAAAGCTCATCTTTAGAATCAAAATCTCAATCTGAAATCCACTTTGATAACCAACAACAAGTGATTAATCCTCAAGCAAAGATATCCCTTTTAGAAGTATTACAAATTGCTCATAAGGAAATTTTGTTCAAAATACCTAGCCAACAATTTGTTCCTCATCATATTTTCTCTAAGAACATAATTAATGGTGTAAACCCTCTTGAGGTTAACCATATTTCATTCTATGATGAGGATATTCCTTCCTCTACTCCACAAGAAGACTCCTATCTTTACATTATCGGATCTAGTAAAGAAACACTTGTTAGAACTATCATGGTAGATAATGACTCCTCTCTTAATTTATGCACTTATCAATTATTCCAAAAACTCAAAATAAAGGAAGAAGATATTAATGAATCAAATGTTATTATAAAATCTTTTAACAATGAAATTCAAGAAGCTCAAGGTACTATAATTCTTCCCTTTAATATTGGATCCAAGATCCTGGATACTTTATTCTATGTAGGATATTGTCCTTCACCTTACAACCTACTTCTCCAGAGTCCTTGGATTCATACGATGAGGGTTTTCCCTTCCACTCTTCACCAATGTTTGAAGTTTGAACTTGCAAATAAAATTGTTACCATACATGGTGACCCAAAACCATTTGAAGAATATTTAACGATTGAAACATCAAGTTCTATACATTCTCTATTGTCACAATTATCTTCTATCCATCACTTTTCTTCATCCATATATGATCATCCTTGTTTACCAAATAACATCCATGCATATCTTTCACATATACTTTCTCCATCTTATCAAAACTTGGAATATAATAATAAGAATGAAGAACTTTCTTATATCTTTGACATTTTATTTTGTAACATGATCAATTTTACACATATAAAAGTCAAATCTTTTGCTACATTATTCTACATTATAACAAAGCTTTTGTTATCACTACCTTTTATTCATCACCTTCTATTCTTACCTTCACCTCAACCAGATTATCCTTCAAAACCTCCTTTGATTTTGAAGCAACCTTAGACATGCTATACTCAAATAAACCATTGTATAGTGTATATAGATCATCTTGTATATACCACCAATTTCAATTCATAAATTAAAATCAAAATACAAAAAAAATCAAAATCCTCAAAATCAAAAAAAATACAAATGCAACTAAGGAACTTAAAGGTAAATTTGAGCCCAACTGGCTCGGACCATACATCATTACTGCAAAATTTGAATCAGGAGCATATAAATTATCTACCTTAGATGGTAAAGAACTTAAAGAACCCATGAATATTTTACATCTCAAACGTTATTATGCATAAATTTGGTCATTTCATCCATGTATATATTTGTTCAAAATCATTATCGTGTATTTCTTTCAATTTATTCAAAAACCTCAAAAACATTCATAAAATCTTCAAAAATCTTCAAAAATATTTATTGCATTTATTTAAAGCACTTGTAAAGTTCCTTTTGCTCCAAAACAAAAATCAACATAAAAATCCAAAAACAGCTATATGCTTGACTCTTTCGAAACCAAAACAATATACAGAATAAAGAGAGAGTCAACATTCTCAAAACTTTCTCAAAATCATTATTTTCTTACAATTATTGCAATTATATGTTTCAACTTATTTTGGATAAAACTAGCATTTATTTGGCATCCCTCACTTGCACACTCACACAATAAATATCTTGATTTTATCTGGCATGATTACTAATCTCTCTTATATCAAAGTTCACAAAATTCAATTAAATAAAGTTTGAGCATAGAGAATTGATCTTGTTATTTACTTAAACCAAGCACATCTTTTCACAATAAAATGATTATATTTGTAATTTCCATGTTTTGCTACATAGTAGAACTGATTTCTTGAGTGAAAAGTTTCCCTTGCTATCCTATCATGCACATGGTCTAGAATCTTTGAGAATTGGCAAAAGGACAAGCTCACCCCTACCCGAATAAAAATCCCTTGCTCTACAGACTAATCCGAGCAAGTATCCCTAGAAAAAGAAAAAGAAAAGAAAAATTCAAGAAAAAGAGAAAAGAAAAATGTTATGTCAAGCAATGTTCCAAGCATTATCAAGCAAAAGAAATACAAAAAGAAAAATAAGCAAAGTTCAAAAGAAAGCAAGAAAAGCAATAAAATCCCTTTCCCTACCCTTTGAAAAGAAAAGAAGGGTGAATGAGCTTGAATCCCTGGAATTCTCAATTATTCGAAAACTGTGAGGTAAGCCCCATAACAGGTGGTTTGTGCCCAACCTGCTTGGCCTTGGGTAACTCCTAGCGTGGCGATATGTCCGTCACATTAGCGACCTTCTTTTGTACAGACCTATGTCTGCTTATGGATTAGCTAGCTCTTGATAATCCGATCTACATAGTAGCCTAGTATGGTTATATGCATCTACATCATGGTTAATGAACACTTATTTGGTTTCTTCAAATCACTTGTATCATAGTATCTTGCTCAAAACTGGTAAATGAACAATGCAATTGCACACACATTTGTATTTGAGAGATTTTGTCTATCATTATGATAAATCAAGATTGGCAATGAATTCACTTATGCACATGGGATTCCTTATAAATCTAACTTTTTGTCTTCAAAATACTTTGAAATATTATTTTTGCAAACTTGTTTGGAATAAACCAAGTACAATTATTTACCACAAAGACAACTATATAATAGAAAAAATCAAAAATTTCAATCAAAACATATCATATATATCTTATCGACTTTCGCAACGATGGTATAGTTTCAAAACCAAAATTGGAATTTTATGCTTAGCGCAAGTCCTCATTATCATATTTTCTGTTCATCAAAAATTAATCATGCAATAAAACTATCCTTTCTTTGATCTTCGCGATGATGGTATAAGTCTATACCTACATATTCTATGCCTAGCGCAAACCATTGTAACAATTTTATTTCCCATTTATCAAAAATCATAAAAACCATATGACTTCATTTTTACACAAATTATGCTTTTCAAAAGCAAACACATTTTTATTATTTCATATCATTATGTCAACCTTTGCATTTTGCAATGATGGTATAATTCTTAAGGAATTATTCAAAAATTTTATCACACTTAGGAATTTATGCCTAGCAAAAATCATTTTAAAATATTTCATGCATAATATTTTTCATGGAAATCTGAAAACAAACCATCATCATCATCATCATCATTTGCACCATTACACCAAAGTCTTAAGACAGGTCTCTTAAGCACTCTTTTACTTTTAACAATATTTCTATACTGGGATTAGCTTGACGACCGAGTGAGCGGCGACTCCATGAAATGGTCTATAATAGCGACAATGTCCTTTGAAATTATTGTTAAAAGTCCCTTTTTATTTTTATTTTTATCAAATTATTGCATCACAAACAACCACTTTGTTACATCAGATTATTTCATTTAAAATATTTATAGCATGACATCAAAGTTATAATGTTTCAAAATGACATAATTACATGAATCATCAAATCAATCAATCAAACATAAAAGCATCATAAACATACACATAACACAAGTCATATGATCAAAAACATATCATATATCAAACATAATTTCATTCAAAAATAATTCAAATTAATTTTGCTTTTCCGCGTTTTTACCTCAAACGTTCGATTTGGGTAAAAACACGGAGGGGGCACCATAGTAAGTCGTCGTACGATTCGACCAAGAATCGTCGCCTAAAAATGGGAATAATTTTTTGCTTTCTCGTAGATCGAGAAGAACTCATCTTTAACGCATTTTCTTCGGAAAATTCGCTAAAGAGGGGGCAAAATGTAGCACCCTAAAATTGGCACAGTAAAATTGGAATAATTACATTCACCTTAGTAAATAAATTTAAATTCAAATTTAACCTCCCAAACCGCCCGTTAACCGCCGAGAAACCCGTTTCCTCTTTTTCCGTGCCATTTTTAGCAGTTGTTTTGACCGTTTGACGATATCGTCTCCGATCAGACGATATCGCCCCAGATTTGACGATTTCGTCTGGACTAGAACGTCCAGACGATTTTGTCGCAAAACTGAATTTGCATAGTTGGAATCCGTTCCAACGGGTCTCCAATCCGGGCAAAGCGTGTCCGCGCCGTTGGGACCCTTCCCCCGTTGGAGATCTCCCAAATTGGGATGATCTCCAACCTCCCAACAACTATCCTATGCCTATTTAACTCTAAAACTTTTCCTTCCCCAACCCCTGGCTGAATTTTTATGTAAATCAACTCCCTATGCGCTAAAACACTTCAAATTTGCTCTTGCACTAGTCCTATATTAATTTTATTGCAGGTACACCCCTGGTTTTCAGCCGGAGCCAGCACCTATCGCAGCCGACGAACCTGTCAAGATCGGAGGCGATCTCGTCAAATTAGGGACGATCTCGTTCTGATGCGAGACGATTTCGACTGCAGCACACATCGAGGCAATCAGTGCCTGGAGTTTGCTCTTCTTTCTCTTTTATCTGTCATTTTATGCTATAAATTAGATTGTCTATTCAGTTTTTATACTATATTGCATCTGGAGTTCACCCATTTTGTCTAGTTTGCATATTAAGATCATATTCTGCTATCTAAACACAGTGATTTGCATTTACTTTTGTTCTTGTATATTGTTCAATACTCATATTACTTTTTCATATAGTTTGCCCCTGTTTACAAAATAGAATTTCTTGTATTTCGCATCTGTTTGCTGTTTTGCAGGTCTCTGATGAATTCGTCTGACGAATTCGTCAGATTGCAGACGATCCTGTCAGTTTAGATGATTTTATCAAATTGAAGGCGATTCTGTTGAATTGCAGACGATCCAGACTGCTACAAGTAATCAAAAACTTCATCAGACTTCCGGATCAGGTAATCTTCATTGGCCTCCTGCAAATTCTCTGTTTTTGCTTTCTTTTCTGTTTGTTGTATTCATTTAAATTGCATTTTCATGTAGTTTAAGTTAGAATCATTCGGCCAAACCTAGGATGAATGTTTAAAAATAAAACGAACTCATCAAAACTCATTCCCAAAACCTAGGCGTGGAAACTGCCGCCAAATGTTTCTTGGTGAACCCACCATCCGTCGAAAAATCACCAAAATACACCTCCCTTGAGAGGCGGGACCTTCGCGAAGTCCTCTCGTCCGAGGTACCGCACCATCCTTTTCCCATCCTCCTTTCGGGCATGGATCCAATAGCCTGAAGGTAGGGATGCGAAAAAATTTGGAGCGATACACTTAGCTATAGAGAAATCAAGACTTTCTATAAGATCATCTCTCTCCATACAACATTCATCTAAATTATCCTTGAGTCTAGCATTCTTCTTTCTTTTCTTTTTCAAAGCACTAAGAGCATTAATAAGTTCACTTTCAAGATCCTTTATTTGTTTGCTTTCTGAATCATCAAAGCCTTTTTTAGATTTCTTATCACTAGAGGTGCTACCTTTTTCAAAAACCATACAAGCATCTTCCTTATAGTTTTTTGAAGCATCCTCATACATACTAGAAACCAAATCATTATTTGTGCAATCATCCTCAAGATGACCAAAATTTCCACATCTAAGACATTTCATGATAATGAATTTATGTTTTGGTTCTTCCTCTTTTTCTGATATGAACAACATCTCATTTTCATCATCACTTGAAGAAATTTCACTATCACTACTAGAACACTTACTTGCTTTGTCTAGGTAGAAAATATTCTTGTGCTTGTGAGAATACTTCTTTCCTTGATTGCTGTGCTCATCTTTGTTCTTCCTGTTATGCTTGTGCTTTTCAAAATCCTTGCTCTTAGAATCTTGTTTATCTTCATCACTTTCATTCTTGGGAACAGTACAGTCAGTAGCATAATGACCAAACTTTCCACAATTGAAACATCTTATTTTTTTCATGCTTTTATGCTTTCTAGAGAACTTGCCTTTCTTGCTATAATATGCCTCTTCATCACTAGAAGACTCATCACTCTCTTGAAGCTGTTTATCGTTGGATTTCTTGGTAGCCTTGAAAGCTGCCTCTTTCTTGACATCAACCTTCACTTGAGTTCTCAACTCAAATGCTGCAAGTATACTATGGAGCTCATCCTTTTTCAACTTATCCAAATCTTTAGCTTCCTCAATAGCAGAAATATTTTCACTAAATCTATTAGGAAGAGATCTTAAAATCTTATCACAAACATTATTTTTAGCAAGCTCAAGACCTAAGTCATTCATGGAGTTAACAACCTCATCCATATGAAGCATGTAGTCACTAATATTTTCATCATCATTCATCTGGAGTTGTTCAAACATACCTTTGAAGTGTCTCAACTTGGCCTTTCTGACATTTGTATCACCTGTATGAACCACCTTCAACTGTTTCCACATTTCACTAGCTATATTGCAGTGAATCACTTTGGTGAGATCTGCTTTCTGTAAGCCTTTTAGGATTGCATTCATTGCTTTTGAATTGCTATGATGTAGGAGCCTTTCTTCTTTAGTATTAGGACCATGTATAGGAATAGTGTACTCATCTTCAATCACTTCCCATACCTCATTACCAAGTTCCATTAGATGAACCTTCATCCTTGCACTCCAAAGACCAAAATATGACCCATCAAGAATAGGTGTTGCATTGCTACTTGAATGATCCATTGTGTTCTTTACTAGCTTTTCCTTCAAGCTGTTAAACTTTCTTAAGGCACCTGCTCTAATACCAATTGAAGAACACAAGCTTATACTGAGAGGGGGGGTGAACAGTATAAGACCTATTTTTACTTTTTCTTTTATACTTCAAAATAGTAAAGCAATATACCCAAAGCAATATCAAAACAATGCACAATATCATCCACAAAGTGACACTAATTTTAACGTGGTTCACCCTGAATGGCTGGGCTATGTTCACAAAACTTTTCTCTAAAATTTATCTCAAAGTTCTTTGGGAATCCTTCCCAATTACAATGTTTATGAGCCTCAGCCCAAAGGAGATACCTTCCCCAATCAAAATTTATGAGCTTCTGCTCAAAGGAGATACCTTCCCCTCTGCTCTGGATTTATGAGCCTCTGCTCAAAGGAGATACCTTCCCCTCTGCTCTAAAAATGATCCCTCAAAATATCAACTGCCTCTACCTCTTGCCATCATGTGCAACTCCTTTCCACCAAAGACCTCCTGTCCTTAATGCTTAGCCTAAGAGACCTCTGCCTTCTATGATCATGTCCACAATAGCTCAACAACCTATACCAAATATAGTCAGTCGATCTAGTACAAGTCTTCCTCTGTCTGTCAGATATATCTAACACTTGAACAAATCAATCCTCTGAACATAAGCCTTCTCAAAGACTTGCCAAATCTATCCTCAGGTTCTTCTCAAAGAACCAGTGCACCTCTATCCTCATACAGCAGCACTCCGCTTTCGTCTTTGTCCTTTGTGCTCTCTATGCCGTCTGCTCTCTTTGCGTAATCACAGCCACACTTGGTTGAACTTCAACCTTTGCACTCTCTGCGCAATCACAGTGGCACTTAGAACAATTCACCATGACTCTTCACTCACTTTGCACACTTTGATCGAATTTTACACTCTGCTCTTGACGATCGAACTTCTCACTCTGTGCTCTATCTACGAATGTCGCAACTAACAATTCCTCCAACTCTTCAAAATAGCTTGCCTTTTATAATAAAACTTTCAAGATCAAAACCTTAATCTTAGTTGGCTGTAACCCTAATCTTTAATCGGATACACAACCGTAAACTTTGTCGGCTCACATTTAACTTTGTCAGCTTCGACTACCTCTGTAACTCTTCTGTAGCTTTTGCTGTGAAACTACAACATGTCATGATATCGCGACACCTTTGCAACCGTACACTTTTTTTTGGCTTTTGTCATGATATCGTGACACTTCAGCCTTTGTCAACTTCAACTAAGCTCTTGTCATTATATCGTGACACTTCTGTCTTTGTCAGCATCAACTTTTCTTTTGTCATGATATCACGACACTTCTCCCTTCGTCAACCTCCTTTCTTCTTTTGTCATGAAATCGTGACACTTTTGCCTCTACAGAATTCATCTTCACTTCTGTCACGATATCGTGACACTTCTATCTTCATAACCTTCCTCTCTACTTTTGTCGTGAAATCACGACACTTCTCCTATAGAAGACCTGCTTTCAGTTTCTGCCTATCGCAAAATTGCAACACTTTCTGCATCCGTATGCATTCTTTGCAACCCGTCGTGAAATCACGACGCTTTCAGCTTTCGTACGCTTTCCTTGTAACCCCTCATGAAATCGCGACGCTATCAACTTTCTGTACATTTTCTTTGCACTTTGAGTCACGAAATTACGACATGTCGCGATATCGTGACACTTTTCTAACTTGCTTTCTCTCTCCTGCTTAAGTCACAAAAATGCGACATGTCGCGATATCGTGACACTTTTCCTCCTTAGCTCTTTTCTATTCTTTGGGTCACGAAAACCTGACATGTCACGATATCGCGACACTTTTTCTCCTTAGCGCTTTTCTTTTCTTCGGGTCACGAAAACCTGACATGTCATGATATCGTGACACTTTTTCTCTGCGAGCTCTTTCTCTCGAACCTGTAGTGAAATCACGACACTTTTTCGTCCGTACAAACCCTCTTGCAAATTGTCGCAAAATCGTGACACTTTTCTTTGCGAGCTCTTTCTCTCGAACCTGTTAGCTTGGGGTTTGCAAAAGACCTTTGAAACTGTTATGCCGTAACCTTCATCAAAATAAATTATTTGACATCAAATAAAATTCCTTCAAAAGCTTCTTGACATCAATGACAACTTATATACTTGAGGCAATGTACCCAAAGTACCCAAAATTTTCAACAAGTTTGATCATGACATCTTCGTGGATTATGTCATGGAGGATCATTAAAGCAACAACATATTCCAGGTGCTCTTGGGCCATTCCCTTAGTGCCATTGTATTTTGTCAAGGTTTTCAAGGCACTTTTAAGAATCTCATGGTAACTTTGAAGATTCAGGGGGCCATAATCATTCTAGCTAAGACAACTTGCCCTTGCCATTATAGCAGCAGTCTGTAGAGACCAAGGTTATCGCCACTAATTCGAAGTCACCAGGTGAACATTCTTTTCTCCACTTGTGAGGTCAAGGCTGCTCACCAAACCTCGATTCCTCTGAGGTGTCTTCTTTTAGATTTAAAAGGTGCCTACGATCTAGAAATCTGGATTTTTATCTCAATAGATTTGCCTGATGCTAAGAGTATTTTCGATAATGAGAGCATCAATTCTCACTACCACTCAGAAGGTGAGACTGACCAAGTCCCACCGGGTGTGCCAGAAACTGTTGGTCATCAAATCTTCCCAGGAAAGGATTTGGGTAAGTGTATGTGCCCTAGACCTGGACCAACATTGAAAGGCCGAAGGGAAGAGATGCCCCTCATGCCAATCTCTAGAGAAAGGTCGGCTCCTATACTAAACTACTTTGATGTTTAAGATAAGGGTGCAGGAAAGAGATAAACAAAGTAAGGATGCAGGAAAGAGATAAAAGAGTAAGGGAAGAAATTTTAGGTAGTTTAATGGTGGGAAAGAACCGGAAGCATGATCATCGACTAATAGCTTGAAACAACAACAAGAAACACCAATAATAAAATAAAATGAATACAATATTAGCTTTTCTATGTATCATCTGGACGAGTTCCAAGATTCTCTTTCCCCTTTCATTGAAATTCAGAGTTTAGAGTAACGACGATTAGGAAAAGTGAATATAACAAAAACACTATCCACAGGCGGCATACAAGAAAACTAATATGGCATTTTCCTCCCCTATGTATCCTTCGAGAAAATTTTAGGGTTTTGTCCCCAATCACATACCTAAATCCAGAGTTTAGAATTACAATATGCAAATGAAGAAAAGATAAAATAAATAATCATAGAAGGCAGCATAAAAGAGAGAAATAGAGTCCAAAGCTATTTAGTATTTAACACAGGGATTCAAGTTACAGCAGCTTTCTTAGCAAAAAGTTCCTCCCCTTTTACATTACAATGCCTGGGTTTTATAGAGGACCCGACCCTCTGAGCCATTAATGCACAAAATGGAGTACACCCTCGAAACCCAAGAAGTTGACTCTTTGCAGCCCTCGTGACTGAGCTCTTAAATATTTTACCAAAATTGGCAACTACGATCGGGTCAATCAGGAAAATATGTATTAATGAGCCGCCTGAACATCCTTGGACTCTGGGTGCAGTGCTCGAGTGGTCGCCATGCCCGTCGGGCTCTCCTTCAGAGACTGATACTTCATCTCCAATTGCTAAAAATGAGCAACGAGCTTATCGGTCACATAAAAATGCATTTATGGGACACTTGATTGCCTTGAGAAAATACCCGACTTGGAGCACATGCCCTTGAAGCGCTTCACTGGATCTTTATTGCAACTTCGCTTCATAATGGATTTGATCCGAAGCAGATCCTCCTTCTCGATTTGTACTTTGCATGGTGGAGCTTTGCAAAACTGCTTCGGGGGAGATGAGGGCCGAAGCAGATTTCCTTCACAAGATGGGGATCTTCATTCCTCGTTGCTTCACTGGAGAGGTGTATCAAAACTGCTTCACTGTCAAAATGCTTCACCGTGATCTTCCTTCAAAACTTTGGTTCGGGGGAGCTTGGGCCGAAGCACATTCTTGCCTTCGAAAATGATTCGTTCTTCACGACCTCCACCACTTCGGGTGAAAGTACTTCGATCGTAAGATAGCTGAAGCAGATGCTTCGCAACAACTTTCGGCGAAGTAGAAATGGTTCGCTGGTGGAGAGTCCCGAAGTGGATGCTTCGACAATTTTTTGGCGAAGTACTTCTCGGTGTTGCGCTTCTTCAAACATCGCTTCGCAAAATTGTTTCTCGAAGTAGTTGTTTGAAGTGCTTCGGGCCTGATGTAGTTTTCTTGCCTTCCTTGTATTCTTTCTTTGGCAACATCGCTTCGCAAAATTCTTGCCTGAAGTAGCTACTGGGAATGCTTCGGGTGTGAAGTAGACTTTCCTTCTTTGGCAAAGCTGTCCTTTTGAAATGCCGCTTCGCAAAACTTTCTCCCGAAGTAGTTGCTGGAAATGCTTCGGGTGCGAAGCTCTTTTTATACTCTTCTTCTTTCTTTTGGTGAAGGTATCTTCCTTATCTTGTTCAGCAATGAAGCTCTTTCATATTCATTTTATGTACAAAGGGGTGGCAGGGAAAGCCAAAATTGCTGCAACTTACAAATATTTTTAAAACAACAAAAAGAAATACTTTTACAAAAAGGAACACTTTACAATTTTTTTTGATTTTTTTCTACCCCTTTATGAGTGTGACAAAATTGTCAACAGTATCCCAAATTGATATCCATTTAAGTTTCATTTTTCTTTGTTCTTGCTTTGAGGGTCTTTATCTTATTTTTCATTTCCACCAACACTTTAATATTCATCAATCTCTTCTATTTTTCCATTTTATTCATAATAAGATGTATTATTAAAGGTATATGCTACCCTAGAGAATATGAATTGTAAATAATAAAGCAAGGAATAGCCTCACAAACACTTTATTCAATGTATTTCCTTAAAAATCCTAAAGCGCAAGGATAATCCTCCATAGTAATTACTTTCTTATTCTACTCTAAAAACCCTAAATATTCTTCTATAAATCCTAAGGTGCAAGGATGGTCCTCTATAGTAACTACTTTATTATGTTACCTTTAAGCCCTAAATTTCCATGGATATCCTCCATACTTATTTCCTTATTATGTTTCTCTTAAAACCCTAAATTGCAAGGAATACACTTTGTGCTACCTTTATGTTTATCACAAGGAGAGGTTTTTATACTAGAGGAATATCAAGATTATTTACCTAGATTAAGCTTAACTTTTTTTAGCTTCTTTGATTTAAAATTTACCTTCTCATCTTCCTTTACACCTATAATTCCTTCTAAATATGAACTTGCACATGCAACTTCATCATCCCTTATATCCTTTGTTTTTTCTAATTTTTTATTTGAGTAAATAATGGCCTTCATTATTTGATGATGTAAGGGATTTCTTTGCCACTTGCATGGGGGGATGGAACTGTTAAATTTGAGTCAACTTTTACTATTGTCTGATTTCCTTGCTCCATATTGAATTTAATCCCATGCTCAAAAATTTATCTCTTTCTTCATTTTTTTTACTTTGCAATCTCTTACCTTGTGTAATTTCATATCCTTTGTGGTATCAAAATGCAATGTTTTGATAATCCACTTGTTGATCATATTCTCTTGATTCAAATTCAATCATAATGTAATGTATCAAAGTATCCATAGAAACACATATCTAGGTATATATAGAATGATTTTACTCCTTAGATTTTGGTCCATATTGGATGAATTTGTTAGAAATGTAGAATAGATTTATGCACTGCAATCAATATTTTTATTGATGTGATAGAAGTATATATACATATAAAATCAAGAAGGTATGAGATTGTGAGCTACAACTACTTTCCATGTTTCTATAACCTCTATAGCCATATGGTGAAGACATATTATTCACAACATTTCCCCCTTCTTACTTCAATGCTCAATCAAAGTACATATAAGAAAAATTCTAATTTTTTGAAACTTTATACGTGCAAGATACTATATTAAAATGTTTGCATGTTGCTCCTTTGTGGGATAAAATTGGAGCTATGTGTTGTTTTCTTGAACATGTTCACATATAAAATGGTTGATCGACTGTAATAGCTTACATTTAATTTTATCAATCCGAGGGTAATCAAGGTTAGATTTAAAAAGTAGAATTCCAATATAGATTGTACCGTGGGGATCAATTCTAAGCTTAATTCAGATCTCTTTTAGTTTTAGATTTTGCAAAAAATTAGTAAACAGAAATTAAATTGTATAAGAATGAAAATAAAATGCAATTTATGATTTATGCAATAAATATGATATTTACCTATTGATGATTTTATCTATTGATGAATTGACTTACTGATGAGTTGATCTATTGGTGAGGATCCTTGTGCAGTTTGTTTTGATTATCTATTATGAATTTATGTTCTATAAAAATGTAGTTTAATTTATTTTATATTATAAGGTTAATTAACTATTTCTAACCTATTGTAGGGGTGAGAGATTAGGGACTGACTATAGGAATGGGCCCTGCCTCCTAGAGGATAGTGTAAGTCTTTCTCCCCTAAACTACTTTATCTTAGTAACTAAGATGCATAACTACTACTAACATTATTCTATTCTATGAATGCAGGAAAATTACAATTACAACTACATAAAGGAAATCAAGTAGTAAATACAAATGACACAATTACCATATGTGAAGAATTAAGTGTTGCTTTTATTGCTAGAAGTTCAAATGTACATGCTGGCGCATTTCCTCAAAAATTGTATAGTCGTATCGGTATTTTCGCATCATACAAATTAGAATATTAAGCATTAGACCTTTTCAAAGGTCTCCCTATGTAATTTATATTATGACAGATAATTCTAAGTAATATTCTTCCACGTATTTTTCCATGTGTAGTTGTGGACTTGATAATGTGACAACTATGCACTAACAAAAATAATCTAAACTAACATAATTCCTAATTATGCTTAGAATCAATAAACAACTTAAGTGGTCCAAGTGGCACTTTATGAACTAACATAACAAAACAATACTAACTTAGACATTTCGCAAGATATAACACATAACTATATGCCCCTTAAATCATAGGAAGGACATAACAATATTGCATTAGAATCTAATCAACCTAACAATATTCCAATTATACAACCTTACAAAATAAAGTTACAAACAACTTTATTAATCACAATATCCTTGTGAAGAATATGTGACAAGTCAACTAACTAAGTTGACTATAATATTTTGTTGCCATGTAAGAGTGCCATGCTATCATTGATGTGGCATGTAGCATCGATCAACTGACTTGGTCAACTCTCTTCGGTAACTGTTGGTAAAATTTCTCTTTGATAATAGTCTTCAGTAGCTACCTTCTGCAACATACTTCAGTAACTATCTTTCGTAACATACTTCAACTACCACTTTATGTAACTATATTTAACCATTGTTTTGTCACTGCACCTAGAGTCTTCTTAATCCATTATCCTTATGTCCATATTTTTACGTCCAAGGTGTAATCTGAAGCTTGTACTATTGCATCGTGCACCTGGAACGTCCTTCAATATTTCCCTGCATAATCACTCACAACTTGAATGTATTTTACATGAAATGCACACATTTGTTAGATTAACTACATCCATCATTTTAACTGATAAATCATAGAAATAAGTAAAAATAACCACTTAAAAATATATCATAACCATAATTAAAATATAGAAATGAAACAATTTACTACAAAAAATACATGCCAAATAATTACTCATAATTTTTACCCAAACTGAAATATATGCATGTCCTCATGCATGTGAAGAAAATGAGGTTTTAACAAAATATCATAAATATCACACATGTTTTCAATAGTGTACCATAAATTAAAATATTCAAGAAATTTTACGCATTTGTCCAGAAATCCATAATTGCATAAGATAGGAAAATACAATTATTTTTAGAACTAATCAGATAAATATATTAGATCTTGTTTCTGAAGAATCAATGGTAGTAATACTGAAAAGAACAAGAACAATTTTTTTTTAGAAAAAATAAAAAAACAATATATGACAATACAACACACAAATTTCCAATCAGATATCTACAGCTGAAAGGACAATATTTTAGATTATTTTCATGACAACACAAATGTTAAAGAATCTACCAAACAAATTTGAAAATACTGATATTTGCAATTGTTTGATGAAAAATTACCTGTAACAGTATAATAATTTCAGTAGTCTCTAATCATTAAAACATCTACAGAGAAATGAACTGTTTTCAGTAGTATTCATAGAACATCAAGCACTGTATACACAAACAAATTCAAATGGAAAAAACTATCTATAATGTCATCCTTGGAGATATATATGTCACAAAGAAAATAAATCTATAGATATAAGACATTCAAAACATTCACACATTTTACAGAAATATCAATATATAAATATCAACATATTAAGTCTGAAAATCATAGAAATATTTAAACAGTTTATCAGTTCATCCGACTTGTGAATGTCGGGTGGAAATTCTTGATGATGGAGGTCATGCTGTCGGTAATTTGCGTTCCCGTTTCACCTTCTATACCTACTCTTTGGTCTTCTACTCATCGATTGGTGTTTCAACCATGACTGTTTTGATATTCTTAACCTCGAGGGAATCCTCGCCCTATACTATATCTTGCGTTTGAGAAGGTGAAGGTTTCTCAATTGATGCAACTATGTTGTCGATGACTACGTTAACTTTTGGAGGCATCTCAACGTTTAAGACTAGATCCCCTGGTGTAGTTCCTATCTTGGTGGAAGGATCCAATATTTTTGGTTGATTTTGTTGCGTTAGACTAGAAAATGGTTGGGAGCTTTCTTCTTCAAGGAGCTTGGAAAAGTCAAAGGGCTTGTTGGTGTAGGTCATTTTACTGAAATTAATAAATTTTTTTTGCTTTATATCGATTGTGGAGCTTGTATTGGGAGAAACATCGACAGGTGGTGGTCGGTTGCTAGAATCAATAGTTTTCATCACCTTATCACTGCTATTTGCTTAATAATGTCTATCTGGAAGGCAAGGACTCGTTGGACCAATTTTGAATGTTCTATGAAATCCTCCTTCAGTTTATTAATTTTTATCTGTAAGACAGTGTTTTGTGCCTGAAGGTGAGACATAGTTTCAGCAGCCAGTTCAGGTGTGGGTAAGTTAGATTCGTGCCTTGATATATCTCATTTCTCATGAGTTTTAATAGTGTGTTTTTGATGCCGAGTCTTTTGCACAGGATGGGTTGGTTTAGCAGTCTTGGTGGCTCGATGTTTACATTTTGGATTCTCAGGTTCCTCCTCCTGACTATCTGACTCATGATCTTCCTCAGACGGAATTTCTTCTTCAAGATCATTTTTGGTAGACTCATAATATTCTAGTAGGTTAGACTCTTTGACTATTATGTTCCAGGCTACTTTTACTTCATGTGTTTTTTTCAAGACTATTAATTTGATAAGGCCATGGTGTGCAATTAAATGAATTTTAGGTTTTTCATGAGAGTTTTTAGGTTGAACACGAACAATAGTGGATTTTAGAGATTGAAATAGAAAATATGGTAGGTTGATGATACAATCGTTGTTTTCCAAAAATTTCAAGTTTATCAGCATTTGGAGATGGTAGGCTGCACAGGTAGACATTCAACCTTTTATAGTGAAAAGCTTACTAATTAGGACGGTGGCTTCCTGCCACATAAGAGGAAGTGAAGAAGTGGTGACAACCTTAATCCATCCCTCCTTATCACGAATGATAGTGCATTTTCATTGAATTTTGCTATCAATTGGGTGACACTTTTAGAGGTATTATTATAATAAGGTAGCCCTACTTCTAGTAAACCTAGAACTTCTGAAATAATACTTAGGTTTAGGTCAAACTAAATATCTTCAACTTGGGTGGCCATCTTTGCAGGGTTACAGTTCCAAATAAATTGTTTGGCAACCCCCTGGTCGTGCCCTCTAAAATTCGTGAGAGCATCCCACCACCTAGCTCTTTGGAACAATTCTTTTACAGAATCACTAGGATTCTATGTTTTGATAGATGGGGGCTCGCTTCTTTTCTGAAACATTGAATGGGGCATGGTTTTAGGGTAAAGGGTAGATAGAAATTTTGATAAGGAAATTTCAAAATTTATTTTTAGTAGTTGAGAGACCTACAAAAGTTATTTCAATCACACAAAAACATCTTACATTTTGCAAAATAGAAGAATTCATTATTTCCATAAAAGATTATGCGAAAACATAAGATTTAGGAGTAATTTCCATAAATAGTTTAATTTTAATTTCCATAAAATATTGATAGGTTCTTTTTTTTTGGTAAGTTGGAATTTTTATTTATAAGGGTTTTAACTGGGTCCCACCCCCAGATATACAAAAACCTTTGAGAGGCCGAAATACACCAATAGTGCAGAATCCCTTTCCAGAGGGATAGACATGTGCCATTTTAACCATTCCCACGTAGGGGATATTACGGATAAAATTCCCTCGTAGGGGATATTAGTGCCGATAGTTAAGGGATGCTTGCCCACGCAGGGGCTGCTAGAACCAGACATGACATGACCATAGACAGAAGCTATAACCCTCACCGGGGCTATTACAGAGAAACCCAAACCAGTAGGGAGACAAAGGGCACAAAAACAAACACAAAAACCCATAGCAGGAAATCCCATATGAGTCTTCAAAAACTTACACTCCTGAAGCAGCTTAGGGGTCAACCTCCGTAATGTCTTCTTTCGCATGTTCTGCACTCTATTGGAGGGCCTGTTTTAGAGCTGAGCTTGCACTTTCAAATGCGATGATGAAACTCCTCAAAAACATTCTGGTGAGCCGATTTGAGATGCCAGAGGTGGGAGCCGAATCTCCGCTCAGGTCCTCGACCTCCAGGGGTGAATTCTGGCTAGACTCGATTTTGGGCTTCTTGGTCCTGGATGACCTATGGACTTGAGGGACCGTCTCCTCAGTTTTGACCTTGCGCTTGCCCAATGAAGATCTCTTGCAGGTGGAGGGGGTGGGAATGGAAGGGGAAGGGGTGGGTTTGGAAGGGGAAGGGATGGGCTTGGAAGGGGAAGGGGATGGCTTGGATGGGGAAGCAATCGTCATGCCTTTTTTGGAGGTAGGGGTGCTGGGAACACCATCGTTGGCCAAGGGCTCACTAGACAAAGAGTGAGTAGGGCTTTGGGAAGGAGGGGGAAAGGGGGGACTAGACTGTAAGGGGGTAGCCACAATGGGGGGATTGGACAGAACATGGTAGTAGATAATAGTGAACAACCCTTGGTGGGAGGGAGGGGCGGACTTCTTATGGGTAGCTGACATCGAGAGATGAATGGAGTGGTGGAGGAAACCAGGAATGTTCATAGGCTTGTATCCTCGGATGTGATTGACCAGGGCAAGATGGAAACTAGCCATGGGCTTGTTAGGGTCATCGCAGGTAAGGTATTGCATAAGGGGAATAACAATGGTGGGAAAAGGGGGTGGAAGGGACTGATGCTCTAGGGCAAGACCATCCCAAGTGAAATTTTGATAATTGGGGAACCCCTCCAGCTCTGGGTCCCAACAATGCTTGTCATGATGAACCAAGCGGCCAGTGAGTGGCAAGTCTGCAATCTCACCAATCAGTTGGGGAGTAACCTTGAAATATAGATTCTTGATGTAGACATGGCCATTCGACCATGTACAGACAAAATCCATTGTAATGTCCTCTTTCGCTCCTCAAAATTTTGATAGAAGGGTGGTAAGTTTGTAGCCCTGCAAATAAGTAGATGATAGGGCATCCAGCTGAAGTGGACTCGGCTCTAGGTAGGCCATGGTGGGGGTGGGGATTGTATGGAAGGTGGTAGAGGATAACAACTAGAGGAATGGCTTGTAGTGGAGGACGTCGATGAGCACGTGATGATGAGGATATAAATAAGCTAGGGGAAGCCGATGGGGCATGCCGAGCACCATGGATGAAAGATAGGTGGATGGGCGGTTGCCATACCAAGGATGAAGGGGATTGGGTGGGAGCTTTGGAAAAATATCTGCACGGGTGGATTTAATATTTTGGGTGCTTCTTGCAGACGTGGAAGGCGATGGAGGGATGAGCGGAGGGGCGGCCGCATACATGGTAGTGGGATTAGGTGAAAGGCTTTGGAAAGCAGCAAAGGAGGACATTAAGTTCAACTCGGTGAGATGATTGTACTGGACCTCAATGGGGCGGCCAATCATGACGTGGCATCGAAACGTACTCCATGAGGATCTCAAGAAATGGTACGTCTGGAGCAATACCTACAACAAATTGAAACCAAAAATCATTGATTAGTGTGGATGGGTTTGATAGACCTGCCTTGGTTGTTCGAGGCCATGATTTGGAGGACATCTGGCGAAAAAGAGTCGTGCCACACTGTAATAGGTGTCTACCCTATGCCCATGTTGGCAAGCCTATCAGCAAGCCGATTGGCTTCTCTGTATGCATGGGTAGCTTCCACCTGGCAGTGCTTACTTAAAAATTCCCTGCTCTCTTGGATCAAAGATCTGATGTTCCACGAGGGAATTTTGTTAGAGGTTATATAGCCAATGATGTTGAGGGAATCCCCTTCAATCTGGAGCTTGACTCATGAATCCCTGATCAGGTGTAAGCTTCACCACAGGGCCCATGCCTCGGCTACATTGTTGGTTTGGTGGTGAAGATTTTTTGCAAAAGCCATAATGATCTCCCCTCTGGGATCCCTGACTACTCCTCCTGCTCCTGCCAGACCAGGATTCCCTTTTGATGCACCATCGAAGTTAAGTTTCAGCCATCCCTCAGGGGGGGATTCTAGCAAGCTTTGGCATGGGGATGGGGAGTGGGGAGGGATAAGGTGGGAATGGGGATGTTGAGGGAATTGATGATCTCAAGTTCGACCTTGCTTAGCGGGGAGCTAGACCAAGGAAGAAGTTGGGAGTTATCAGCAACATAGGATATGGCTTTGATGGCCGAGGAGATGGAGTTGTTAGAGGTGGTGGAGAAGACCCTATGATTGCGCTCGAGCCACACCTGCCAAATGAAGTGGTGGAGGCAAATTTTCCATAGGAAAGCCACCTTGGGATTTCTAAAGGGAGCGGGCCATTGGATGAACAGGTCCAAGAGGGAGTCGGGGCGGGCCCATCGGATTTGAAAAGTGGTAAACATGTGGTCTAGGCCTTCCCTAGCATAATCACACTCTAAAAGGAGGTGGTTGATAGATTCCCAATTGGATAGGCAGAGGTGGCATCTGTTGGGGATAGGGATTCCCCTTTTCATGAGATTGTCAGTGGTGAGGGCCTTGTTTTGGATGGTTGTCCAAGCAAAGAAACCAATTTTTGGGATAAGGCGCTTGATCCACACTAATTTGAATGGAATAGTGGGAACACGAGGGTTGACCAGAAGGGAATGAGCTGACTTAACTAAAAAATCCCCATTGTCGGTTCCCGCCCACATCGAGATGTCTGGGGAGGCTGAGGTGGGGATGATGGTGGTTCTTAGCATCTCAGATAGAAGGTTCCCTTCCCTCTCAAGATGCTCACTACCTCCTGAGGGGATCTTCCATTTGCCTTGTCTATCTATATAATATTTTACTTTGTTTCCCCATCTCCTCTCTAGACTCGGTCTTAAGCCGGCCACCTCAGGGAGATCCTTGAGGGGTTTGTCTTTCAACCACGTGTCATCCCAAAAATTGATAGAAGTCCCTTTACCCAGCTGCCATCGGGTGCCTCTGATGATAAGAGGTTTCGCTTGGATTACGGCCCACCAAAAGGCTGATCCATTAATAGGAATGTTGTTGTCCATCAGGGATAAGTTTCTGAGGTATTTGCTTTGGACAATTGAGACCCATTCTACCTTGTAGTTGGTGAACAACTTCCATGCCTGCTTTGCCAAGAGGGCAACATTCAGGTTGGCTGATCTTCTCATACCAAGGCCCCCTTGGTCCTTGGGTTGACAGACTTTATCCCAACTTACTAGGTGGAATTTCCTTGTGTTTTTTGGACCTGCCCACAGAAACCTCTTCTGAATTTGCTCGATTTTGGAATGAACAGAGGCAGGAGCTTTGAAGACTGACATGAAGTAGACCGGGATGCTCTGGAGGACCACCATAGTAAGGGTTGCTTTGGCTGCTTGGGATAGGAGGGAGCCTTTCCAAGCCGTAAGCTTGCGTTTGATCCTGTCAATAACATTATCCCACATTGATTCCTTTGGGCTCTTGGTGAACAGAGGGAGTCCCAGGTAGGAGGTGGGAAGATCAACAATGCAACATTGGAGGATGCGAGCAATTTTCCATTGCCTGTTGCCTGGGGTGTTGAGGAAGTAACACTTGCTTTTGAGATAGTTGATCTCTTGGCCTGCTGCATGAGCATAGGTGTCAAGGATCCCTTTGATAGATTTTTCTTGGATGACGGAGGCTAAGGTTGCAATGATGGTGTCATCAACAAACTGTTGATGGGACAGGGGAGGGGATTCTGAAGAAGCCTTGATCCCTGTCATACACCCAAAAGAAACAACCTGCTTGAAGGCTCTACCCAGGGATTCGGCAAGGATGATGAACAAGAAAGGGGACAAAGGGTCTCCCTGCCTAATCCCTCTGAGGCTAGGGAAGTAACCTGCAGCAGATCCATTGACAAGAACTGAGAACCATGGATCAGTGATGCAGCCTTTGATGAGATTGACCCATTCTATGTGGAAGCCAAATCGAGAGAGGACTTTCAGGAGGAAACCTCTGTCAACCCTATCAAAAGCTTTGCTGATATCCAATTTCAGAAACATGGCAGCTTTTTTGTTGCACATGGTCGAGTGGAGGGTCTCATGAAGAGATATGATGTTGTCAGTGATAGATCTCCCTTCAACCGAGCTGCCCTGGCAGGGATCAATAATGGAGGGGAGGATTTTCTTCAGCCTGAGAGCTAGGGATTTGGTAAGGATCTTGTAGATGATGTTACACAAGCTAATGGGTCTGAAGTCATTCATGGATTTGCACTGGGGATTTTTGGGGACCAAAGCAATGAAAGTGGAGTTCGTCCCTCGAGGGATGATTTTGGTCCGTTGGAGTTCCATAATTGCATCGAAAACCTCTTTCCCCACTATGTCCCAGAAGGTTTGAAAAAATTGAGGGGGAAACCCATCAGGTCCAGGGGCCTTGTCAGCTTTCATGGAAAACAAAGCACTCTTGATTTCTTTCTCAGAGAGAGGTCGGATCAGGGATCGGTTCATCTCAGGGGTGACCAGGGGGGGAATGTTTCCGAGCAGGGCTTCTTGGGCTTCAGAGTTGGTGGGAATGACAGTTCCCAGCATGTTGATGAAAAAAGAGGAGGCCTCCTCTCGGATCTTGAGGATGTCTTGACTGACGGTTCCATCTGCCAAGGTGAGCTCTCTGATCTTGTTTGTGCTTCTATTTCACAATGTAGATGCATGGAAGAATCTTGTATTGGCATCCCCATCCTTGAGCCAGAGAGCCCAAGATTTTTGTCGCCAAAAGGTTTCTTCTCTGGCTAGAATGTTGTGATATTCTGCCATCAACTGTCTTTCTTCATCCCTCAGCTGGGGGGTCCATTGGTCATGTTGGATTTGTTGCTCCAGAGTTTTGAGTTTGCTCAAGGTTTTTTCTTTGAGTTTGAAGATATCCCCGAATACCTCCCTGTTCCAAGTTTTCAGGTTTTCTTTGATTGACTTGAGCTTTTGGGATACCTGAACAATGGTTGATCCATAGACAGGGGTCTTCCACCAATCATCGATTCTCTGCTTCAGGTCCGGGTGATGGATCCACATGTTTTCAAACCTGAAGGGGGTTTTGAAATATGGAGCTTTATTCGATTCCAGGAGAAGGGGGGAATGATCAGAGCCGATTCTTGGGAGAGGGATCAAGGAAGTGTCTCCAAATAGGGGAATGGCCTATTGGGTGAGAAAAAACCGGTCCAAATTCACCTGAATGTGCTCCGAGCCAGCCCTTTTATTGCTCCATGTGTACTGGCAGCCTTTGATCTGCAGGTCCATGAGTTCATTCTCAGAGACAAACTCCTGGAAATCCAGGATACTTTTGGAAGGGGTAGACACACCCCCTTTCTTATCAGAATGAAAGAGGGGGGAATTAAAATCCCCTGCTACCATCCAGGGAAGGTTGGAGAAAGCATCCTTCATGAGGGACAAAGATCTCCACATATTGTATCTTTCCATTGGATTGTTGGGAGCATAGATGTTGGACAACACCCACGTGAATTTGTTTTCTTTGCAGTAGAAAACCATATTCAGAGTTCTGTTGGAAAAGGATATGACTCTGCCTTCCACCTTTTTAGGGTCCCAAAAGCATAGGAGGCCCCTGGATGAACCTGCTATCGGGGATGAGGCCCATTGACAGTGCTTCCAGATTTTTTGAGCTATATTGTGAGTTCTGGCAGCATCAATTTTTGTTTCTTGAAGAATAAGGATGGTTGGTTTATACTCCTTCCTGATGGTTCGAGCTAACCTTTGTTTGCTCATGCTATTGAGGCCTCTGATATTCCAAGAGAGGATCTTCATCTAGATGGTTTGGTGGATTTCTTGCCTCCCTTGCTTGGTGGGGGGGAGGTTTGGGATTCTTTACCTCGTCCTTGGATTGGTTGAACAATTCAGGAAAAAGAGTTGTCTGCACTCCATTGGCCACCTGGTCATCAGTATCTTTTCTGATCTGCTCAGAAGTAGTAGGTCGACCTCTTTTTCTTTCACCCCTGGTGTCAATGGGACCTTTTTTGCTTCTGGTGATGATGGGGTTAAAATCCGCCTTGGAGTGGGTGGGACTGGACGCATCCTCCTGGGACTCGGGGCATGATCCTGTTGGGGATAGAGGGTCTTCTGAGGGAAAGGAACAGGGAACACCATCATGAAGGAGAGGGTTTGCCTCAGACAAGGGATCAGACAAGGGAGGGAGGGGGGAATGGGGCATCAGGGGTGGGAATGGAAGGCCCAAATTTGGAAGGGGAGGGGGGGATGGGGGTGGGTGGGCGGGGGTTGCATGGGGTTAGATTCGGGGAAGAGAACCTCATCGTTAGAATAGGATAAAGGTCCAAATATGTTGGGGAAAGCAAACATAGAGCATACCTATTCAGAGCTTGAAGAGGGGTTGTTGATGAGTGGTTCCTGATGAGCAGCCTGCTTCCCTTTGTACTCCCTTTCCCGCCTGTTGCCAAAGGGGCCTTTGAATCGATCATTTCATGTTCCCAAGTGGGTGTTGTGGGTTTAGAAGGGGGGAAACTTGTTGCTTGGCACCTCCTGCTAGGGTTTTAGAGATGGACATTGGGATTTGAGGTGTCCCTGGGATTTGCATTCGATGCAAAATGCCAGTTTATTTTCGTACTCAAAAGCTTGGCACCATTGAAAGTCCCCATAAATGAGGTTTAGGCGTGTTGGGAGCTGGGATGCTAAATTAGCATTGATACAGATACGAGCTTGAGCCATGCGGGAACGAGCTTTGGTTGCAGAGTCAATAGCGATGAGGTCCCCTATGTACCCCCCGATCCATCGGAGGATGTCTTCATGGCAGAACTGGATGGGGAGATCGGGAAGACGAACCCAGATCGGAGCATAGTTAATGTCCTGGGTTTGGGGATTGAAGTCTTCCCCCCATTTCCTCAAGAACAGGCTTTTCCTTCCAAAAAACTAGGGCCCGCCAGTGAGGATTCGGGCATGGTCATCCGGGTTGTTCAGACGGATCAAGAAGAACCCCCTTGAAAGGGCTACGAGCTGAAAACTTCCTGCTGTGCGCCATTTGAAGCTTGCCCATTTCCTTATGGATTCCATGTCGGGTCTGCCTCCCACGAACTTGCCAACGAGGGAAAGGGATTCCAGAGTGAGCTTTTCAACCATGATAGAGATAGGGATGACCAGATTTTCTCTTGAAGCGATCATCGAGGGATGATTTAGGGTTCCAGTAACACTGGGGTTTGGTTTACCCATTACTTTGTCATGGTAGGTCAGGAGGGCATCACCCTTCCCGCCAGGGTCCGGATCAGGGCCCTTGGGATCGTCCACCTTGGGGCCTGTATCCGAGGGGGAATTTCCCCCTGTTCTAGATCCCCTGAATGGCCATGGGGATTCCCGCCAGAAGAAGCCAGAGTTGCAGAGGTCACTGTTGAGGTCATTGTTTTTAAATTCCACTCAGATTGATAGGTTCTTTTATCAGCATAAACAGTTTAATTTTAACCTATCCTTCTATGTAAATTTTAAAAAGTATTCATTAATTGTATATATAGTAGAATAATTGAGGTGTTTTAAAATGTCTGGTCTTCTACAGCTAAAAATAAAATTAAAATAGTTAAAAAAAAAGTTACCTATCTCTTTTGCCTTTCACTTTGCTAAAATTTTGTTACCCTACGATGTTATTCTTTGAAATATCTTTTTGGCCCGTGTTTCCTCTCACAATTCGAGGTTTCGATCTTGCTTCACTGGTAAATCCGATAGTGTTTTAGTTATGTTTTGATTTGCAAAAAATTTCCAATGGTTTTACATGGCCTTCTATGGAAGGAAAGATAAATTTTAGGGTTTATTTTTCTTTGCATGGAGTTTTTTGCCATGCAAAGGTTCTAGATCGTTTGTTTACCCTTATCCAATGATAGTGACCACTTAACATTAATCAACGACAACAAAGAATAATATCGTGGCTCAATGAATCACATCCATCAATTTTGTTTTAATTGATGATTTAGAGCTTAGATCCGTGTCACTATTGTGTGATTGGCCGATAAAAACCATGTGTCAGTGATCGTCTCCATCCGCAACTATCATGGTAAAGTTTCTATATTTATCGTGAGTTTTCCTTCATTTCATCGCAACCTTCCATTCAAGATTTAATCAATGGCTGACATTGTCCATCTGCGGTGTCTCCCATGATTGGTACAAGGGTCCACTTGTCATTCATCGACATCAGTTTTAGGGTGGTCAATTTTTCCTTTGGCACAAAATTTACCCGCCACCTTGCATGGCGAGGGTGGAATTTTATTGCCAAGTGTTATAATATCTTTTAATAACCATGACAACTAAAAAAAAAATATTTGAATCTTTTACCACGTCTATGGCATTTGGTCTTTTGTCCTCCAGTGTGTCATTAGCCCACGTCGTTTTCTTTCTTACATTATGCTCTATCATTCATGCCACATTTTATCCATGGGTGTTCATCGTCAATGCCTACATTTTATGGCCAATTAGATTGGTCCACATCCTAGCTTGTTTGCCTTTGCGTGTATGTGTACCTAGTAGTCAACAAGTCTTGTGTAGTCATATTTTTGTGTTTCTTCAAAGGAAGGCATCCATGTAATATTTTTCCAATTGACCATCATCCTTGAAACCTTTATTTTCAGCCTTCATTAACATATACACTTTAAAGAGAGGGTTTTTAAAAATTAGTGGCATGTGACACCATTTTGGATGTACACATCATATACTGGGTTTCTCATTTATGCCTTCATGGACGCACTTTAAAAAGGGTTTTATTAATATATATATTTTCCTTTTTGTTCTTCCTAAAATATCATTGTCACATTTTCCTTATAATATTTGTTGACACCTCTTTATCACTCATATTATCGTTTTATGAAATGCCACATATCTCTTATACCTGGGACCTTTATGAATTTTGACACTTAAGAATATTTCATTGGTATGTGTTACGGATAACGTCTATGGATGATGCTTATAGAATATTACTATAGAAGATTATTATAGAAGATTATTATAGAAGATTAATACAGAAGATATCTATGAAAAATATTTATAGAAGACATCTACAGAAGACCTCTATGGAAGACATCTCGAAAGACCTCTACGAAAGACTTCTGTAGAAGACATCCGTGGAAGACATCTATGAAAGATGTCTACAGAAGACATCTACAGAAACTATAGTTGTTAAAGTTGAGAAAATATGTTACCCGATTCTTCCACCCAAACTGTATTGTGAACTATGTATGCCTTTATTTACCCCCCCCAAACTGTAATTTTGGCTATATAGCCAAAAAAATATGAAGGGTGTTTTATTTATATTATGGTGAATGATATAGTAATGAGTTTTATTTATGGGGGATTATTATAATTATTTTTGTGATTGTGCTTCCTAAATTTCATTAAGGAGTTTCTAAGTGAGAGAAAAGTAATGATTATAAAGCTTGATATCAGTCATCAATATATGCAAAAATAGATTTCTATGAAGGGCTTGGGATATTTTCAATCACTTATAAAAAATGGAATATATATTCTGATATTATGATGGTTTTTTCTAAGAGATGCAAATTTTTAAGAGATACAAGCCACATTTTTTTGTAGGATAAATTGAACTATAGTAATTCCATAGTAATTTTCTTCTGACTTTTACTTGCTTATAATATTCTAGAGTTGTTTCACAAAGAATTCAAACATCTTAGTGATGTTAAACAAATTCATATATTCATTTTATATACAAATATGGTGTTAAAGTTATCCTAATATTTTCAAGCTTCTCAAGGACCAACGGTGTGTGCAGTGAGTATTCATTTCCCATTATGAGTAAAGATTAAGTAAAACAAAGGTCACTTATGCCAACAAGCTAGCTTATCTGTGAGAATCCATAGGTCTTGTCCAGAATTAGTGCCATTGTGTAAGAATACTTTATTGCCAAGCAGGTTTCATTCAACCCATTGCTGTAATGAGGATCACCCCATGGTTTTTGAGATACTAATAATTCTAGGGATTCAAGCTCTTTTACCCTTCTTTTGTCTTTTTGTTTCTTGGGATACTTGCTCATTTTGAGAGGGAGCAAGGGATTGTTATTTCTTTTTGGGATTCTTGCTTATTTTTAGAGGAAGTAAGAAGATATTTTTGGGATACTTGCTCGATTAGGTGAGGAGCAAGGGATTTTTCATTTATATTTTTTTTAAGGATAAAGGGTGAGCTTGTTCTTTTTCCAATTCTTTTGTACTCTAGTTCATGCGCATAGATGGATAAGCAAGGGAAATTGTTCACTTTATGGCAATAGTAACTCATGAGTTAATCTCTCCAAATATCACAATGTTTTTTTCACATGTACATAGTCCAATAAAAAACTTGATTGACTAGAAATAACTTACAACATAAAAATATTACTTGAATTTCAATGAAAGTCTGCTCAAAACACTAGTTTTGTTTGAGTAATTGAAAAACACCTAGATTTTATGTAGCAAACAAGGTATTATGCAACATGTGGTAGCCATTTTCCTACAAGCTTTTTAAAGAAATATCCTCTTGGGCTATTTTTGAAATATTGAAACTAAGAATTGATGAAAATAAGATAAAAATATTGCAAATATAGAAACTTCATGATGAAACAAAGGAAGCATAATATTTTTTTTTTGATGTGAGAGAGAAGTTATTATTCAATAGTGGTTGATTGCAGTTCAGAGATGTACTGCAAATCGACTTACTGCTTAAGGTGGTGTATGAATTCTTTCTTAGATAATTGATGAGCACCAGAAATGCTCATATTTTGTACATATTTCTTTGATCAATATGCGGCTGTATAATAAGGATTGCGTACTTTTATGAATGATTATATAGATATTTGATATAATTATGCGTGTTATCTAATTTGTGTGCTTTTAGTATGTTTTGTGGAATTGCAGTTGATTTAGTTAGATTTGGAACAGTCGAGGTCCTTTTGATGGACCTGGCACTTTATTTCATTGGGGGTCAATGTAGAGAACATAGGCGCCTCCCTGCAACCGGAAGGCGCCAAGGGAACAAGCGCCTCCCTACAATCGAAAGGCGCCAAACCAAAGACGAGCGCCTCCCTACAGTCGAAAGGCGCCAACTGAATACGAGCGCCTCCCTACAGTCGAAAGGCACCAAGTGAATACGAGGCCTCCTGTTGAAGGCACAATAGAATACGAGTGCCTCCCTACAGTTGAAAGGTGCCAACTGAATATGAGTGCCTCCCTGTAGTCAGAAGGTGCCAACTGAATACGAGCGCCTCCCTATAGTCGAAAGGTGCCAACTGAATGCGAGCGCCTCCCTACAGTCGAAAGGCGCCAATTGAATGCGAGTGCCTCCCCAGTCGAAGGCGCCAATAGAAGGCAAGCGCCTCCCCACAGTGGAAGGCGCTAATAGAAGGCAAGCGCCTCCCTACAACTAGAAGGCACCATGATAACAAGGTACCTTCCTCATAAGGAAGGCGCCATTGATTCTTTGCCCGTTGACCAGATTCGAATGACGTGGACAACAATGGCTGGTGCAGTTCTAGCTCTGCGTCATGCAGAGCTAAATTGGAGATAGCACCAATGTATCAAAATGTCTTACTGATGCCAGGCAAAGCATGAACCGAAATGAACATGCCGCCATCAAAATAGAATGCCAGACGTCGATTGCATTCGCCAGACTATTCTAATTTAGTCTGGGAAGAATCGACTATTGTAACCACTTCTATAACAGAAGTTCTACGGGTGTGTTATATAAACACACGTAGATCGTTCTGAAATATATAGATAGAGAGAGAGAGATATATAGAAATAATTAATAAAGATCCATTTAGAGTTACAGAAGATAGATTGTAATACGTTGATAAATATATTCCAGTTCCAGAAGTTCTAAAGCGCGTGTTCGATCGGGAAGAAGCTGCTGGAGCCTAGGCCCACTCCAAGCCGGTATTTCTTCCCCATTTCCTTCTTGTTTATTTATTTTAATTAGTTTATTGCTTTCATAGGAATGTTCATTGGTTTGCTAGTTCTAGTATTTGCAGTAGATTTATTTTCAGGAATGTGTACATGATTTATTTCTGTAGATTTAATTATGTTCTTCTTACGTAATTTATTGAGGAGTGCGGGAATGATTGACAACCATTTCAAGAACACCCCCCAAATGTAGGATTAGCAGATTCACCTCCAGTGGTATTGTAGTAACCTAATTCTGACTCTTCGCAAGTTTATGAAGCTCCCTGGGTTGATAATTAAATGCACGGGCATGTGACAAAAATAGGAAACCATTCACCTTGTTTGGCCCGCAACATTTTGGCATCGTTGTTAGGGAAGCGTCTTAATTAGATTACTTACAATACCCTGAAACCTTCCATCTGACCTTGTATGAGTTCTTCGAGAAGAAGAGGACCTGACGGTCGCTTTATAAGAACTAATCCATCAGGACCTGAGTCAGCCGAGCATTTTGGATTTGAGTTAGACTCGCTTGACCTACCAGCAGTCCATTGGAGTGAGGAACCGCACTTTGTGCAAAGTGCCACCTCATCCCATCAACAAGGGGATGAACGAATCATCACAAATCCCCTGTTTAATAGGACTCCTCTAGAGGAAGCCCTATTGTGGAAGGCTGTGGAGGATCAGACGATCTCGCCAGACAACCTTAGAGCATTGACTCAGAAAGTTTTAAATGATCGGAAGGCCATAAACGCTGCATTAGAAACCACATTTCCTAAAAAAATGGTAGATAATGATGAAGTCTCATCTGGCTTTAGTTTCCCAATAGAGGAGGGAGTAGGAGATACCAAAATGAAAAACATATCCCCTGCTCACCTTCCGTCCTTCAAAGGACACCCGACTGAGGACCCTGACCTATTTTTATTCAAGTTTGATGTTTTGTGCAGGTCTATGGATTACAAATCAAACACGCAAAAGTTGAAATTATTTCCTTCTACATTAGACGATGCAGCTCTGCGATGGTTCATCGGTCTGGGAGACAAACACATCACCAGCTGGGACCAGATGAAGAAGCTCTTTCTAGAGCAATATCAAGATTTTGGGAGAGCAAGAGACTCCAGGGAGGAGGTCCTGAGCATGACACAAAGAGAAGATGAGTCTCTCGAGGAGTATTGGGAGAGATTCAACTTTAATCTTCAATGGTCCCCTCACTCGAAGCTATCTGATAAGTCCCTCAAAAGCATCTTCTTGAGGGGACTTACCAATGAGTCACTGGAGGCTCTCAACATGATCTCTGGAGGTGATGTCTATCAGCATGCTATGGACGACATCCAGCAATTATGTCGGAACTACTCGAGAAGGCGAGGCAAAATCATCGCCAGGACCATGAAGGCGACTGCTTCAGTCACCAAAATAGAAATAGGCAACATGCAGGAGGATTTGAAGAGCGAAATGCTCTCATCTCTAGCACTACAGATGGATACGCTACTGTTAGAAAATAAGAAACAAGAAAATGATGCAGCATTAGCCTATTTCTGCCCAAAATGTAGAGGAAGACATGCAAAGAATGCATGTCCAGAAAACAAGGTCAGAGTATGCACAGTTTGCAGGCTGAATCATAAAACTCGATTGTGCCCACAACTGCCCAGTAACCAGGAAGCGGCTGAGAGCACGGAGGCCTACTTCATAGGCAATAGGAAGAGTTGGCCATAGCCCCCATGGGGAATATACCAACCGGAATGCCATCATATGGGGGAGGGTCATACATGCACCAAGGACCCCCTCAACCACCTAATATGGGGTGGTGGGGACCATCACCCTGGACTAACGCACCCCCAACAACATTTTCGAATCAGCAGCCATGGATGCCATATCCATATCCTGGGCAACAGTGGAGAGGCCACAATGCATGGAATCAGACTCCACAGAGTGCAGCGCCTGCTCACATCCAACAGAACTTACCAGCATTGCCAGCAGTGAGACCTGCATAGCTACCAGCACAACCGATAGCAAACCCGAACAACAGAGTAAATCAGTCGACATACAACGTAGAAGGTGAGATGTATCATATGTACAATATTCAGCTTAGATCAGGTAGGCAGCTAGGAGTAGAGACACCGCCTCTGGTAGAAGAGGAGGAAGAAATAGTAGAGACACCTCCACTAGTAGAAGAGGAGGAAGAAATAGAGGAGACACCTCTGGTAGAAGAGGGAAAAGCACTTGAGAGAGCGGAGGCTCCATTTCCTAGCCGTTGTAGGAACAAAGAAAAACAACACGGCCAAAATTTGACATCTTGTCGAGCTTGAAGAATCTCACGGTGACAATCCCATTATTTCAAGCAATTCGAGATGTCCCCATTTACACCAAGGCAATTAGAGAAATGTGTCTAAGGAGACCGGGATGAAAAGCTACCCAGACTATCAACGTCGTGGGTAAACTGGCAGATCTAATGATGGGTAGAACACATCATCCGAAGTATGCAGATCCGGGCAACCCAGTGCTGACCATAAAAATTGGAGGACATTCCCTGTCCAACACATTGGTTGACCTCGGGGCAGCCATCAACGTGATGCCTCAAGAGACCATGCAGAGGCTGCAGCTCACGAACCTGAAGCCAACCATGACGGTCTTGCAGTTAGCCGATCGATCAACCGTGTCGCTGGAAGGGATCTTTGGAAGATGTGATCGTAACAGTCGGTGCATGGGAATATCCAGCCGATTTTTTAGTTTTGCAAACCAAGACCAAGCTGGGCGGTTACCCGCTCATTTTGGGGAGGCCATGGCTGGCAACAGCTGATGCTTACATCAGCTATCGGGATGGGCTAATGACCATCTCCAATGGGAAAAATGTCAAAAGGCTGACCATTTCACCGCCAGCTCAGTCTATGGACTCGACAGAAGAACCCAGGATCACCGAGCATGGAACTACGGAGTTGTCCATAATCCAGCCGGTGATGACCTTGGAGGAGGTGGCAGAAGAGGACGAGGATGGTGCTATCATGGAGTTTCTCCATGGAGAATCGTCCACCCCCACACCTGGATCACCGTTGACTGGCGCCCAAGATCAGCACATCCGACAAATACACGTTGGGCCAGGGAGGATATTAAACGTCAACAACAGGTTGACGCCCACACAGCTAGAAAAATTGGAAGAGCTTCTGGTAAAACACCAGCAAGCATTTGCATGGGACTACGTAGATATGCACGACATCAGCCCAAAAATATGTACCCATCGGATTTATTTAGATGACCAGGCAACTCCTAGTCGGCAGCCACAGAGAAGGATGAACCCAGCAATGAAAGACATTGTCAGAGAAGAACTGCACAAACTTCTGGCTGCCGAATTCATATATCCGATTTTTGACAGTGAATGGGTATCACCATTAGTGGTGGTCCCCAAAAAGAATGGGAAATGGCGGATCTGCGTGGACTACCGGGCGTTGAACAAGGTGACTAAGAAAGACCACTTCCCGCTCCCATTCATCGATCAGGTCTTGGACACACTCTCAGGAAGAAAATACTTCTCCTTTTTGGATGGTTTTGGTGGTTACAACTAGATTCGAGATAGGGGAAGAAGATCAAGATAAAACAACGTTCACCTGTCCATGGGGAACGTTTGCCTATAAGGTATTGCCTTTTGGACTGTGCAACGCACTGGCCACCTTTCAAAGGGCGGTGCTTAGCATATTCTCTGATATGATAGGAGACGGGGTGGAAGTATACATGGACGACTTCACCGCCTATGGAGAAACCTTCGAGGAGGCAATGACAAATCTGGAAAGAGTGCTCGACAGGAGCAAGGAAAATCATTTGTCCCTAAGTAATGAAAAATGTTTTATGATGATGCAGGAAGGCATCGTGTTGGGACACCACCTCTCTGCGGAAGGAATAAAAGTAGACAAGAGGAAGATCGAGGTCATCAGAGACCTACCTAGCCCTAGAATGCAGAAGGAGGTAAGAAGTTTCCTTGGATCAGCTGGGTACTACCGATGATTTATCATCAAATTTAGTAAGATTGCCAAACCACTGCACACCCTACTTTCTAAGGACGTAGAGTTCAATTGGATGGGAGATTGCGAAGAAGCGTTCCAATTGCTGAAAGAAAAATTGATATCTGCACCGGTCTTGAGAGGACCGAATTGGGCCATACCATTCCATATTTATTGCGATGCATCTAACGGTGCGATCGGAGCAGTCCTCGGGCAGAAAGACGACGAAGAATTTTATGCCATCTATTATGTCGGTAAAAACTTGGCGGGAGCAGAGCTCAACTATACAGTGATAGAAAAAGAATTCCTCGTAGTTGTCCATGCAATAAACAAATTCTGCCACTATATAATGGGATACAAGGTCTTCGTCCATACGGACCACGCGGCTATCAGGTATCTGATGAGCAAGCCGGCCATTGGTGGCAGAATTATCAGATGGCTATTGCTATTGCAGGAATTCGACATCACTATAGTCGATAAACCGGGCAAGGACAACGTCGTGGCAGATTTTCTGTCCAGATTGATACCAGCAGATCATCAAGCAGTGGAAGATCAGTTTTCGGATGAACATCTGTTCGCTATTAGTGAACAAACTCCGTGGTATGCAGACATAGCCAATTACTTGGCCATCGGAAGGACCTCACCTGCTCTCTCCTACCGAGAAAAGCAGGCGGTCATAGAGAAGAGCGCATCATTCCTTTGGATGGATGGTCTCCTATTTAAAATAGGACGGGACCAAATTATAAGAAGATGCGTAGCAGAACAAGAGTTTTCAGAAGTGCTCAAGGCATGTCACGATGAGCCATGCGGAGGACACTTTGCAGGGAAATGAACTGCCTACAAAATCCTGCAGGCTGGGTATTTTTGGCCCACTCTGTTCAAGGACGCGACAGCGTATACCAGCAAGTGTGACGAGTGCCAGAGGATGGGTAGACCAACCCATCGAGATGAAATGCCCCTACAGCCCTAGGTACACCTAGAACCTTTCGATAAATGGGGCATGGACTTCGTGGGACCATTCAATCCACCTTCGATGGGAAGGAGGTTTATTATGGTCTGCACGGATTACGTCACCAAATGGGTGGAAGTGCAGGCATTAAGGGACTCAAAGGAAAGAACGGTCACCGATTTCTTATTTGCCCATATTTTCACATGATTTGGGGTTCCTCGGGAGATAACAATAGACCAAGGGCCCCAATTCACCTCCAAATTGATTGAGGAGCTGATGGAGCAGTATAGAGTTTGGCACAATAAAACCATGCCCTACCATCCGTAGGCGAACGGGCAAGTAGAAGTGACAAACAAGGAGATAGAAAACATCCTGACCAAAACCGTGCAGCAACACAAGAAATATTGGGCCACACGGTTGTCGGAGGCAGTTTGGGCATACAACACCACGTGGAAATCCACCACAGGATGCACACCTTTCCAATTGGTCTATGGGAAAAATGCGATGATGCCCATCGAGTTTGAAATCAAAACTCTAAGGACGGCTTCAGAATTAAATTTGAGCTTGGACGAAGCTCAAACACAGAGGATTCATCGGCTAGATTAGTTGGACAAAATCCAATTGGATGCTTTGCAGAGGACAGAGATTATACAAAAGCAGAGAAAGAAGTGGCATGATAACCACATCAAGCTGAAGAAGTTCCGGGTAGGGGAATGGGTACTGTTGTACGATTCTCGGTTCTAGGAAAGGAAGGGCAAACTTATGTAGAGGTGGATGGGGCCGTATGAGGTGGCAGAGCTCATTAGGAATGGGGCGGTGCACGTTAAGACAATTGACGGCAGCAACACCATGTTCACGAGTCAATGGCCACCGACTACGCCCCTATAATACGTCCGAAACGTTACAGGTGGAATCCAGAGTAGGCATGGGGGAGACCCCATCTTGCTAGATCTGGACCGAACTCTCACAGGTGAAATGGTGGGCACGAAAGTGCTCACCCAAATTTTTTAGTTAATATAGTTTTTTTTTGTAATGTGTGTTTTTGCAGGGACGACGCCCGCATGCAAGCTGCAGGCATCCTAATCCAGGGCCTAACAGGCATGGAACGCGTCTAACTGCCTTTATTTTCCTTTCTTTTTTGGTTGCTTTTTGCAGGTGGAGGACCTGACAGCACGAGGGATAGGTATCTGGGAAACCAAGCCTGATTCGGCTCAGCATTCCGACACCGGCTCGTAGGTAGAATCTGGGCAGCATGAAAAAATTGGGAAGGCTTGATCACCCTTTTTCCAGTCAAATTGCCATCCAGAAGAAGGCGCCTTACTACATCCAGAAGGTGCCAAGTCTAGAAGAAGGTGCCTTACTACATCCAAAAGGTGCCAAGTCTAGAAGAAGGCGCCTTACTACATCCAGAAGGCGCCAAGTCTAGAAGAAGGTGCCTTAATCAAAGGTGCAAGTCTAGAAGAAGGCACTTACGATCCGAAGGTGCCAAGTCTAGAAGAAGGTGCCTTACACAAAAGGCACCATCAGAAGTAAAAAAAAAATATGATAGGCGCCTTCCATGGCGGGAAGGCACCAAATAAAAAAAAAAAAAAGCTTTCCGAATACGCCTTCCAACATCAGGAAGGCGCATTCATCAAGAGAAACACCTTCCAACATCAGGAAGGCGCATTCATCTAGCCGAATACGCCTTCCAACATCAGGAAGGCACATTCATCAAGATGAACGCCTTCCAACATCGGGAAGGCATGAACCAGAAGGAGGCGCCTCCCACATTGGGAAGACGCTTGCAGACAAAAGCGCCCTCCATCGCCAGATGATAGCCAATCAGAGGCACTTCCTACAGTCGAAAGGCGCATTCGTTCGACGAAAAGCATCGACAACGTTGGAAAGGCGCTACAAGGGCACCATCCACATGGGGAAGGTACCAAAGAACGCCTTCCATGTACAACATTTACATCTATCGGATGCCTCGAGCAGAATGAAGCATCGCACGAATGAGCGACATCAAATGACCATACCCCTCCCTCGTGTCACAAGTCAGCAAATCAGCGGCTACCATGATGACTGGAACGTCGAATCAGGTACGCGCATATTAAATCAAATCATTTATATAATTATTTATAAATACGCAGTACCAAAAAAATACCGTCGTCATAGAGATCGTATCCCCCCAAAGCCGAAAACATGTGCCAATGATAGGGCATCTTCCATAACTGCTAGGGTTAGGCATCTTTTCTATAAGAAGGCGCCTTCCTGAAGAAGGAAGGACAAAAAAATATAGCCACGGAAGGCGCCATGGGAGGAAGGTCCAAGAACCACGCGATCAAGAAGAATGAACCCGGTGATACGATGGAATCGAGAGGGCGATGAAGACCCAATTCGAAGCCGAGGGGTGGCTCGAATACTTCACCCTGGTCAGTCAGGGCCAGGATGTGGAGGCAGCTAGAGAATTTGCCACCTCTTTGAGGGGCGATGCGGCCCAAGTACGAGGGGTGGAAATTCCAGTCACCCCTGAGTTCATCTCACAGGCGACTGGATTGCCTCTCACGGGGGAATGTACATACAAGGGCGGAGTGTTAAAATTATACACTGAAATACTGCTGCCAGGAGGAAATGTGCAGATAGACAGGGAGGGGTTACTCAAAAATAGTCTCCCCATGAATATACGAAAGATGTTCGAGCAGATTGCTCGATTCTTCACATGCACAGGGAAGTATACCCATCTGAACATTAATCATGTGCACTTCCTCAATCACCTAGTGCATGGGAGGAAATTAAATATACCTTTCTACCTGGCGACTGCTCTGAAAGATGAAGCGGCTCGGTACCAGAAAGGGGCACCATCCGCCTTAGCCCACCATGGGCTGATATCGGCATTGGTCCGCCACGCAGAAGCACAAAGACAGAACCACGACACAGAGGGAGATGGCGGCCAAATAGAGCAACACAATGCGGTTGCCGAATTAGGGCAAGATGAAGCATCCCCTGTAGAGGAGATAACAAACATCGAGCAATTGGCGTCGCCCTATTTTCTAGGAGGGGCAGAGCAGTCACCGGTGCCCGAAGACATAGAGGACAGAGGGCATTCCCTAGTGCCCGAGTATGAGGAGGAAGGAGCGCCACTCGCTGGTGGTGAGGATGAACCAATCCCTAGGAGGAAACGTCTACGATGATTCCTCTCGATAGAGGAAGGACAGAGTGACCCGGAGATAGACGTTGCCACCCAAACCCTTCGAGAATTAATGAACCAGAGCCCACGGAATGAAGGAACTTTCGGGAGTAATGACCAGATCGATGCGGCCTTGGAGGAGGCGCTCGAATGGCAAACCGATTTTTGGATGGCACAACAGACTCTGGAAGATTGCCAGAACCAGCATAAAAGGGAATTGGAGGAAAGGGATAGATGAATCGCTCAGCTCGAGCAGCTGGTCCGACAGTTGCAGGAGGAAAATCAAATGCTCCAGGATAGAGGAACAACAAGACAAGAGGCGGCCACTCAGACCGATTGGGCAGAAGAAGTGCCGATGAACTCTCCCACATCCGTCGAATGAGTATTCTCTTTGGGGGAGATTCGATCGGATGCCCGACAGAGCAGCCCGGAGGTAGGGGAGGATTCCTCTATTTTTAGGGGTGAAAAGGAAAGAAGTCCTACGATGCCCCTTGTCATTGTCCTGAGTGACACAGAGCAGGACGAAGGTCTCCAGCAATAGATAAGACCAGAGGATAAGGAGGACCTCCCCAGGCTTGAAGAAGGAGAAGAGCCTGAGGGGTCGACACCAGGTAGATAGGAGAACGAAGGATCACCCCTGGAGATAGCGACAGGATCCTTGGAGTAAAGAGAAGTCCCCAAAGGAGAAAGAAGAGACCCCGGTCCGAGCCACCACATTTTCTGTAGAAGCCAAGGCAAAGAGGCCCAGGTCGGCTCGACAGAAGGCGAAAGTGACCTTCGTCGAGTCAGAGGAGGACGAATGGGACATGCAGCTATTCGTCGAAAGGCAAAAATATTTTGAGCAGCTGCGCAATGAAATGAAAGCAGCCAAGGAGGCCAGGAAGGCATCCTCGAGGGTAAAAGGAGATTCTAGCATCTGCGTCAATCCGGTAGAAGACAACCAATTTTGGGACATCTATGGTTCATCCCGAGGGTGGCCTTCCATGATGAGGAGGTACTTGGAATGGTGGGGAGTATATGGCCCACAATTGGAGGCTGCTGCAATTGCAAAGGAGAATGCAGGGCTTACCCCTGAAGTGGTCGGATTATACAAGGCCCAAGTAGTGCCTTCCAGAGGGGATAACTCGGATATCCCTCTGGCAGTGGTCAGACCTCCAGACGTCGACCTCTGGCAAGCTACCGAAGCTGCATTTCAATCGGCAGGAACAACGCTGGCTAGACCACCACCAGTAGCGACCAGAACAAGAAGGGGACAATTGACAACCGTAGTTTCCCATAGGCAAAGGCGAACCACACCTTCAAATGTCGGCACGAAAAGATAGACTCGGGCCGTAGGGGCAGCCGAATCCTCCAAGAGATGGCGACGATGAAAAGTCAGAGGGCTACCTACAGTTTGGATGCCACGAGGGCGTGGCATATGTTAGGCGTGGGGGGATGATGAGCACCAGAAATGCTCATATTTTGTACATATTTCTTTGATCAATATGCGGTTGTATAATAAGGATTGCGTACTTTTATGAATGATTATATAGATATTTGATATAATTATGCGTGTTATCTAATTTGTGTGTTTTTAGTATGTTTTGTGGAATTGCAGTTGATTTAGTTAGATTTGGAACAGTCGAGGTCCTTTTGATGGACCTAGCACTTTATTTCATTGGGGGTCAATGTAGAGAACATAGGCGCCTCCCTGCAATCGAAAGGCGCCAAGGGAACAAGCGCCTCCCTGCAGTCGGAAGGCGCCAAACCAAATATGAGCGCCTCCCTATAGTCGAAAGGCGCCAACTGAATACGAGCGCCTCCCTGCAGTCGAAAGGCGCCAACTGAATACAGAGTGCCTCCCTAGAGTCGAAAGGTGCCAATGGAATACGAGTGCCTCCCTACAGTTGAAGGCGCCAACTGAATACGAGCGCCTCCTTGCAGTCGAAAGGCACCAACTAAATGCGAGCGCCTCCCTATAGTCGAAAGGTGCCAACTGAATGCAAGCGCCTCCCTACAGTCAGAAGGTGCCAATAGAAGGCAAGCGCCTCCCCACAGTAGAAGGCGCTAATAGAAGGCAAGCGCCTCCCTACAACTAGAAGGCGCCATGATAACAAGGTACCTTCCTCATAAGGAAGGCGCCATTGATTCTTTGCCCGTTGACCAGATTCGAATGACGTGGACAGCAGCGGCTGGTGCAGTTCTAGCTCTGCGTCATGCAGAGCTAAATTGGAGATAGCACCAATGTATCAAAATGTCTTACTGATGCCAGGCAAAGCACGAACCGAAGCGAACATGCCGCCATCAAAATAGAATGCCAGACGTCGATTGCATTCGCCAGACTATTCTAATTTAGTCTGGGAAGAATCGACTATTGTAACCACTTCTATAACAGAAGTTCTACGGGTGTGTTATATAAACACACGCAGATCGTTCTGAAATATATAGATAGAGAGAGATATATATAGAAATAATTAATAAAGATCCATTTAGAGTTACAGAAGATAGATTGTAATACGTTGATAAATATATTCCAGTTCCAGAAGTTCTAAAGCGCGTGTTCGATCGGGAAGAAGCTGCTGGAGCCTAGGCCCACTCCAAGCCAGTATTTCTTCCCCATTTCCTTCTTGTTTATTTATTTTAATTAGTTTATTGCTTTCATAGGAATGTTCATTGGTTTGCTAGTTCTAGTATTTGCAGTAGATTTATTTTCAGGAATGTGTACATGATTTATTTCTGTAGATTTAATTATGTTCTTCTTACGTAATTTATTGAGGAGTGCGGGAATGATTGACAACCATTTCAAGAACACCCCCCAAATGTAGGATTAGCAGATTCACCTCTAGTGGTATTGTAGTAACCTAATTTCGACTCTTCGCAAGTTTATGAAGCTCCCTGGGTTGATAATTAAATGCACGGGCATGTGACAAAAATAGGAAACCATTCACCTTGTTTGGCCCGCAACAATAATGGCTTCTTGTAAAGTTTAAGCCTATGCCCATTTACTAGTAGTTTCCTTGTTGAATCATCTATAGGCTTAAGTTTGAATGTACCATTCCCAAATATCTCTTCAATTTCATAGGGTCCTAGCCATCTTGTCCTCAATTTACCTTGAAAGTCTTGGTAACGAGAGTCAAACAACAAGGCCCAATCTCTTGATTGAAATGTACATGGTACAATGTGTTTATCATGCCATTTATTTCTTTGTTGTTGGGTTATTTCAGTCCTATGTAATGCCTCTAGTCTCCTTTCATCCAGAATGTTTAACTTTTCCAATCTAGCTTTTTGTGCTTTGTCCAAATTCATGTCAAGTTGTACCATTGTGCGAAGAGTTTCTATCTCAAATTCGATGGGCATGATAGCTTGTTTTCCATAGACCATTTCATAAGGTGATAATCTTGTGGTAGTTTTCCAAGTTGTGTTGTATGCCCATACAACTTCTTTCAATCTCTCAACCCAATCACCCCTATTAATAGTTATGGTTTTTGTAATGATCTTTTCAAGTTCTCTGTTCGTAACTTCTACTTGTCCATTGGCTTGAGGGTGATATGGTGAGGTTTTCCTATGTTTTATTTGATAGATGTCAAAAAAATGTTCAATTACTTTGGAGAGAAATTGGGTTCCATGATCTAAAACTAACTCTCTAGGTGCTCCAAAGCATTGCATAATATTTTCATAAAGGAAATCAACTACTGGTTCAGCTTGTGCTCATGGTAAAGCTTTAACTTCAGCCCACTTAGTAACATAATCTGTACACACAAGTATGTGTTTATTACCTACGCTTGGAGGGTCTATTGGTCTAACAAATTCAATTCCCCATTTCTTGAATGGTTCAAATACTACTTGCGGAACCAAAGGCATCTCCATTGAAGGTGTAGGCTTACTAGCTCTTTGACAAGCATCACATCTATCAACAAATTTATGGACATCTCTATTCATGGTAGGCCAAAAGTAACCAGTTTGAAGTATTTTACTAACTATCCTTTGGGTGGCATAATGGCCTCCACAGGGTTCTTCATGTGCTACCCGAATGATGTCATATACATCCTCTTCTTGCACACATCTCCTAATTACTTGGTCAGGACATCTTTTAAACAAGACTCCATGAATCCACATATAAGGAATACTTTGACGTATTAGTTTTCTACGCTCATGCGGTGTATAGTTTTGAGGCATTTTTCCTGTTACTAAGTAATTTACAATATCAGCATACCAAGGAGTAAAAATAGAAAGAGCAAACAAATGTTCATCTAGGAAATTATCAGGAATTAACTCACCATCATCAAAGATTTGCATACGAGATAGGTGATCTGCAATGATGTTATATTTTCCTACCTTATCTATGATTGTGACATTAAACTCTTGTAGCAAAAGAAGCCATCTAACCACTCTACCTCCTACTATCACTTTGTTCATTAAGTATTTAATGGCAGAGTGATCAGTGTGAACAAATACTTCATACCCTATTATGTAATGTTTAAATTTATTGATGGCATGGACTACAGCTAAAAATTATTTTTTAGTAACAGTGTAATTAAGCTCAGCTCCATGCAGGTTTTTACTTACATAATAGATAGCATAAGGTATTTTGTTCTCAACCTATTGCAATACTGCCCCTATTGCATAACCCAAAGCATCACAATGTATGTGGAATGGTAATTCCCAATTTGGTCCTCTCAGGATTGGAGCAGTAATCAATTTATCTTTTATAACTTCAAAGGCTTCTTGACATGCTTCAGTCCAATTAAATTCACTTTCTTTGGTTAAGAGCTTAAGCATGGGAGCAACGATTTTACTGAAGTCTTTAATGAATCTACGGTAGTATCTTGCATGTCCTAGGAAACTTCTCACCTCTGTTTGTGTTTTCGGAGGTTGAAGGGATTGAATAACTTGTATTTTTGTAGGATCTACTTTAACACCCTCTTCTGATATATAATGTCCTAGAATAATGCCTCCTCTCATCATCATGAAACACTTTTCATGACTCAAAGAGAGGTTTTGCTCTTGGCATCTAACCAAAACTTTTTGCAAGCTTGACAAGGTTTCTTCAAAGGTATTACCATAGACTGTGAAGTCATCCATATAGACTTCTACACACTCATTGATTAAATCAGCAAAGATAGCTAAAATAACTCTTTGAAAAGTGGCAGGTGCATTGCATAATCTGAAAGGTAAGACTTTATAAGCATAGGTGCCTACTGGACATGTGAAGGTTATCTTTTCTTGATCTTCCTCAGCTATGGAAACTTGATTATAGCCACTAAAACCATCCAAAAAGCAGAAATATTTCTTTCCAGCCAAGGTATCAAGAACTTGATCAATGAATGGCAAGGGAAAATAGTCTTTCTTTGTTACTTTGTTTAATTCCCTATAGTCCACACAAATCCTCCATTTACCATTATTTTTAGGGACTATCACAAGAGGTGACACCCATTGACTGTCAAAAATTGGATATATAAATCTTGCCTTCAAGAGTTTAATGATTTCTTCTTGAACCACGTATTTCATAGTTGGATTCAATCTTCTTTGGGGTTGTCTTACTGGATAACATCCTTCTTGGATAAAAATGTGATGGGTACAAATATTTGGATGTATACCTTTCATATCCTCGTAGTTCCATGCAAATGTTGATTGATATTTCTTAAGCACGTCTATTAATTGTGATTCTTGTATGCTTGTGAGCTCATCATTGATATTCAAGGTTCTTCCTGGTGTGATATCTATTTGCTTGCATTTTTTCGTGTTTGCATCTATCCCCATTATCTCATGTTCAAGAATATTTAAGTAATAGTCATATGGTATCATTTGTTGAGACTGACTTGTGCTTGCCTCATTAATAGCCATAGTAGATTCATATGAACAACCATTATCTTGACCTTGATCTTCTTTTTTATTTCCTAATAGTAATGGTAATGGTCCCTCAACCTCTTGTTGAAGATGTTCACTCAGAACATTGATTGATAAGGTTTGTATTTCATCAAAATCATGAGGGAAATCATACCATAATTGCTTTGGAAATTCTTCTTCTATTGTTGATTCAGGGAATAGGCTAAGGTCTTTAGTATTCTTGCCATCAAAAATAGTCATATTTCTCGATCTATAACTAATGTAAGCATCAGTTGTTGCGAGCCATGGGCGCCCTAGAATTAAGGGATGTCCCCCTAACTTTTTCTTGGGTTGTAAGACTATAAAGTCTATAGGGTATTCCCATGAACTTATAGAGACTATAACATCTTCTAGTTTTCCTTCTGGCTTAATAGTAGACCTATCTATGAGTTGGAGTACAATAGAAGTTGATTGTAATTTATGTACCCCTAAATATTTCATTGTTTCTTTAGTCATGACATTAATAGCGGCTCCTAAATCGACCAAAATATTTTGCAAGGCTATGTCACCAATGTGTACCATGAGTATAGGTATTCCAGGATCTATGTATTTTGGTAATGACCTACCTCCCGTTATTATCTCAGACAATTGTCCAATGACTTGAATAGTTTGGGCTTCGTTCTTCTTTTTCCTTCCTAAATTTGTACATATGTTTTTAATGAGCTTGGAATAGATGGGTATATCCTTGATAGCTTGTAACAAAGGGATCTTGATAGTAACATTTTCTAATTCCTGAAGGAAGTTAAAGGCTGGCTTAGATGGTTCTTTTGGTATTGCTAGTCTTTGAGGAAATGGTATCTCCACTTCCTTCCTTTGAGGAATTTGGATCTCTTGTTGTTTTGTTGGAATGTTTTCTGGTAAATTTTCTATTTCCTTTTCATTGTTATCCTCCTTTTTGAACAAATATGTAGTGGGATTATCAAGCTCTGTGAGAGTTACATTGTTTTCCAATACTTTTCCCGATCTCAATTGAATCTGTTGACAAGGTGCTACAGATATAGAACACGTCTCACTAGTTTCATAGGCTTGTTGAATATTCTTGTTGTTGTTAGGATTAGGGACTAGTTGAGCTGGAAGAGGAGGTTGCTTAGGAGGATTATTATTATTAACTAGAGGTGGAAGAAGTCTATTTTGAGGTAGATTTTGAGGGGCTTGTCCCCTAAATTGGTTTTGAAATTTTTGTTGTTGTGACGGATTTTGAGACCAACCAGATCCTCCCTGATTATATTGGCCATTAGTATTCCAACTATTTTGACTTGACATTCCTTGATTCCATGGAGGTGGATTTCCATAGGTATTGGCCATAAAGTGGGCCCATGGGGGTATGTTCCAGTCTTGATTGTTTGAATAAGAGTTCCAATTTGCCCAGTTTGGTGCATTGGACCATTGATTAGGCCTTTGCGAGTTGGAATAACTAGGGTTTGACCAATTTGGTGGTCTGTTGAATGGACCATTCCATATTTGAGCTACAAAATAAACATCTTCTACCTCTTCAACTTTAGGTTCCTTTATGGCAACTTTAACAATGGAGATGTATTTGCAGTTTTTAGTTTTGTGATTCTTATCACAAATTTTACAAGCAACAATGTTGGAAATGTTTGTAATGTTGAGAGGGCATTCTCTCAGGTTGTGCTTTTTCCTACATCTATGATAGTAGATTTCTTCACTGTCCTATTCTTTTGGCTTCCTATCCATTAAATCCAAAGATGTAGTCAAGGTACTTAACAAATCAGTTTTTAAACCTTCCAACATGTTTTCAATTTTTGCTCTTGTCACTCCTCCTGTGGATGTATACTTATTACTTCTTAGAGGTTTATTTCTTGAATAGTTTCTGCAAAGGTTTACAATCTCTTCAAACATCATAAGATGGATATCTCCTTTTTCCATAAGGTTCAGAACCTCAAGGACATCTTCTTTTAGTCCTTTTAGAAAGAGTTCTTTTAAGATTTCTTCATCGAGGTCTATATTTACTCTAGACCCAACAAATAGAAATCTCTCAAGGTAATCCTCCAAAGATTCTTCTTCTTTTTTATTCATGCGGAATAGCTCAACTTTCTTATCCCTAACTCTATAGTAATCCTGATATCGTTCAAGGAATAGCTCTTTTAATCCATGTTCTCCATCCCATTGATTACAAATATTTTCTCCTAGACCCATGAACCATCTTAAAGCTGCATCTTTAAGAGTAGAGGGAAACAACCTTAGCTTTTGTTCATTGGTGGTGTAAAAGTAAGCTTGGCACACCACCTCAAATTCGAAAAGAAAAGCATCTGGATCTTCGTGTGGTTTCCCATGGAAGGTGGGCAATACAAAAATAGAGATTGACTTAGGTTCTCTTGTTGTCCCATCTGTATGTAAGATTGGGAAGGCAAATGTCTTTCTTTACCCATTTCTTCTTTGGTCTCTATTCTATCTTTGTCTATCCCCCTTTGGTTCTCTTCTACTTCTCCCTACCCACTTTGTTGGTCAGCCATAACTGAATGTAAGATTTCAAGAATTGGACCAGGTATGGGTTCAGTAAAAATAGAAGAAGGATCTATGTGATTGTCAAATTCTGGTTCAGGTAATAAATATGAGTCGGGATCTTGTTCTAGGATTTCAGCTTGATTGGTTGATGTTGTTGTTTCAAGTTCTTTTAACTTATAAATTCTAGGTTGCCTGCTAAAGTCTCTTTGGAAATTTCCTTCTGATTTGCTGATCTTTATAAATCTTCCCTTAGAGTCTCTAGGTCTGCTCATGAATTTTCTAAGTTCTCTTGTTTTTGCAACACGTCTAATCTTCTTTGAATAGTCTATGAATATCGTTGATTGGATCAAGTTGTTCGGGTGTCATGAAGTGTTCTTCTTCAAAATCAAAGTGGTCTATCACTAATTGAATCAATTGAACAAGAAAATCTTGTGTTGGAATGGGGTCAAGATTTCCAAATTGTAACTCACAACGTAAATCTTGACACAACTCTCTAAAGCGCACAACTCTAGGTATCTTGTGATATTTCTTGCTATATTCTAGGGCTACTTCTCTCTTTTCTATGTCTACAAGGAAGTTGTGAATGATGAGGGAGTCTTCAAAATATTGATTCCAAGGGTAAATTGTTGGATTTACTATTGCTCTTCTATCCCAAAGCCAATGCTCACAACTCCTTCCAAGATCTAGATAAGATGAATGGTAGTTCGGCCCTAGAGTTTTTGCTATATCAATCCTTTTGATTTCTTTCAACTCATCTGATTTCTCTTTGATAATGTCAATGCATTCATACAGACACTCCCACTCCTTACTAGATGTTCTATTTCCTTGATCAAAAATAAGGTTAACTTCTTGTTTTATCAGTAGTTCTCTAAGGTCTATAAGTGTAGACTGATTTAGACTATTTTCCACCATCTAGCAACTTATATTTTATTCTCCTTTCTCTCTCTTTGGTTTTGGTTTTGTTTGGGTTTTGATTTTGGTTTTCTATTTTAATCCTACTATTTTCAAGTTTAGATATAAATCACAACAAATGAATTTATAACTATCCTTAATACAATAGGGAAGAATTGAAATAAAATTTTAAAATAATCCTAATGTTTTGCTAAAATTAGATGTGACTCACCTTCCTATGAATCCGTACAACCAATCTTAGCACACTAGGAGTAAAATGAAATATTGCTGGAAATTTTTTTATCCTATGTTTTACTAGGAAAGTAAAGTAATTTTTTTAAATCCTTAATGTTTCTAAAATTAGGTGTGACTCACATTCCTATGAATCTGTACAACCAATTTTAGCACACTAGGAGTAAAAGAAAATACTTGAAAAGTAAAATTGCTAGAAATAAAAGGTTAAACTATTACTATTTCTTTGATTTTTAGGAGGGTTTCACTATGGTTGTGTCACTCAACCATACCTACTTCCTGATTCTTATAGGTCCTAAATATTTAGGGGTGTTTCACTATGACTGTGTCACTTAGTCATACCTACTTCCTATTTTTCTCATAGGTCCTAAATCAAATTAAGCAATAATAATCACCCAAAGTAGGAAAAATTTATAGGAAATAAAATTTGCAGGAAATAAAATTTAAACTATGAAAGTAGTAAAATGATTCCTCAAGAGAAAATAACCTAGCAACATCGAACAAAGGGACTTGTTGGGACAATCCAGTGCCAATCTGACTCGTATGCCTTCCTACATACAAGTAAGCTTCTCCTGGCCACTCTGACTCGTATGCGTTCCTACATACAAGTAAGCTTCTCCTTGCCACTCTGACTCGTATGCCTTCCTACATACAAGTAAGCCTCTCCTTTTTGCACTGCCAAACAACTTTTTTGATTAACCACTATGATGCTACTCTCCTCGACAACGATGCCAAAATGATCGATTGTAATAGCTTACATTTAATTTTATCAATCTAAGGGTAATCAAGGTTAGATTTAAAGAGTAGGAATCTAGTATAGATTGTACCATGGGGATCAATTCTAAGCTTAATTCAGATCTCTTTTAGTTTCAGGTTTTGCAGAAAAGTAATGATTAGTGAACAAAAATTAAATCATGCAGGAATGAAAATAAAGTGCAATTTATGATTTATGCAGTAAATATGATAATTACCTATTGATGATTTTATCTATTGATGAGGATAACTAATAATAATTACCTATTGATGAGTTGATCTATTGGTGAGGATCCTCGTGCAATTAGTTTTAATTATCTATTCTAACTTTCTATTCTATAAAAATGCAATTTAATTTATTTTATATTCTAAGGTTAATTAACTATTTCTAACCTATTGTAGGGGTGAGAGATTAGGGACTGACTGTAGGAGTGGGCCCTACCTCCTAGAGGACAGTGTAAGTCTTTCTCCCCTAAACTACTTTATCTCAGTAACTAAGATGCATAACTACTACTAACATTATTCTATTCTATGGATGCAGGAAAATTACAATTACAACTACATAAAAGAAATCAAGCAGTAAATACAAATGACACAGTTACCATATGTGAAGAGTAAAGTGTTACTTTTATTGCTAGAAGTTCAAATGTACATGTTGGCACATTTCTTCAAAAATTGTACAGAGTCATTTCAACATTATTTCTGCATCATACAAATTTTCATTAGAATATTGAACATTAGACCTTTTCAAAGGTCTCCCTATGTAATATATATTATGACTTGGACAATTCTAAGTAATATTCTTCCACGTATTTTTCCATGTGGAGTTGTGGACTTGATAATGTGACAACTATGCACTAATAAAAATAATCTAAACTAACACAATTCCTAATTCTACTTGGACTCAGTAAACAACCTAAGTGGTCCAAGTGGCACTTTATGAACTAACATAACAAAACAATACTAACTTAGACATTTCGCAAGATATAACACATAACCATATACCCCTTAAATCATGGGAAGGACAAAATAATCTTGCGTGGGAATCTATTCATCCTAACAATAATCTAATTATACAACTTCACGGAATATCTTTTACAACAACTTTATTAATTATAATATCCACGTGAATAATCTTTGACATGTCAACTAATCATGTTGACTGGAAATACTTTTGTTGCCATGTAAAAATGCCATGTTGTCACTGATGTGGCATGCAACATCGATCAATTGACTTGGTCAAATTTCTTCGGTAACTGCTGGTAAAAGTTCTCTTCGGTAACAGTCTTCAGTAGCTACCTTCTGCAACATACTTTAGTAACTATCTTCCGTAACATACTTCAGCTACCATATTCTGTAATAGTAATCAGCCACTACTCTGTCACCACATCTAGAGTCTTCTTAATCCATCGTCCTTATGTCCATATTCTCACGTTCAAGGTGTAATATGAAGCTTGTGCTACTGCATCGTGCACCTGTGAAACATCCTTCAATATTTTCCTGCATAATCATACACAACTTGCACGTATTTTGCATGAAATGCATACATTTGTCAAATTAATCACATCCATCATTTTAACTGATAAATCATGGAAATAAGTAAGAATAACCACTTAAAATATATTATAACCACAATTAAAAGATAGAAATGAAACAATTTACTACAAAAAATACATGCCAAATAATTACTCATCAATGATGTTGAAGCTCAATGTGTTTTGTGCACTAAAAAAAAATTGGATTACAAACAAGATTTAGAAATCCTTGATAGTCACAACTTGGGGTCATTGGTTTATTTTTTAGGATACCCATTCCTATCAAGATGTGATGTAACCATATTGTATCACATAGAGCTCTTGTAGTGGCATGATATTTAGCCTTAGTGGAATAACAATTAATAACATGCTACTTCTTACTTCCCCAACAAATCAAACCAGATACTAGAAAGAATACATACCCAAAAGTGGATCTATCATCAATAGATCCTTCATAGTCCTTATTTGTGAAACTTGTCAAGAAGAATTAATCATTTTTATTGAACTCTAGACTGCACTTAGTTATACCATAGAAATACCTAAGTACTCACTTTACTGCTTTCCAATAACATACTTTTCATTCTTACATGAACCATAAAAGATAGCTCATATCATAACTGATGTCAACTCTGGTGTGTGTTAGATATATAAGAATCCTAATCAACTAGCAATAGAGAGTTCCATTCATATGTGGATATGGATCATAACATGACAATTATAACCTTGCTTCCATTGGAGTGTTTCGGGATTGTAATCTCTTATTCAAAACTTCTTGAGTAATATCCTAGCATATTTTATTTGTGCATGAACACATGGTTCTTAGTTTTCCACACGTCCAATCTAAGATAATAGTGTGTTAGCTCGAGTTCAATCATGTGAAATGAATGCTTCAATACTTTCTAGGTTCTTTAATCAATTTTGTTGAAGTCTTAGTGATGATCAAGTCATCGACTATTACGACCCCATCATAACACTATTTTTGTAATACTCATATGATTATGTAATGATCCCCTTCCAATTTAGGGATCCCATTATAATATTATTTTTGTAATACTTTGTAAGGTTATGTGACGGCTAGACAATTTGAATCATTTCATGTAACCATTATCAATAATGTAACCGATGTTTGGTAGAATATTCTAGCTCAAGTGGTATTTTGCATGTAAGCCAACTCTTGAGAATTAGGTTAGGGTTGCATGAAGTGTATATTTAAAATACATGGATCTATGAACAAATGTATCTTTTTATAAATTAATGGAAGTATTGAAGGAGGTTACCCCCTCGAAGGGACCTACGATTATGTGTTATTTTGTGAGGTTGCTTTAATTTTGCATTTATATTCTATATTGCAATATGCTATTATTTTATGAAATTCTATTTTATTTGCAATATTTATGTGAATGAGCTTATTTTTAATAGAAGATTCCTAAAAAGTGGTATCAGAGTGTTTTCCAGGGTTGAGCTCTATTATGACTACGATAGTTCTTGCCATTCTATTACGACTTTGATGTATAAATTTATCATTTTTTTCCATTTTTTGCTTGTTATTTTATTAAAAAAGATAAACCAACAAAAACACAGTCTTTTTTTTCTACAATAATTTCTTAGGTTAGAAACCATATTTTAGGGATTTTAAATTATCATAGAGGAGCTATCGTTATTGACTAAGCTAGATTACCCATAAATAATATGAAATGAGGGGTAATCAAGCTCCAATTCCTAGGCCTTAGACAACAACCATATATAGAATTGAGCACTCAAGTATATTTGGGTATATTAGGAGACCACCTAGGATTAGGTGAAACATTTAGTCCTAAAAATATTTTTTGGCCTTGTATTATACATGGTATACCAAATACAACATCTAGAAATATATCCTCCTGTACTGTTAAAGAGGTAGGTAGTGTGCTCAAGGGTATGCATGGAATCCTCCTTGAGTAGTGGCCTAAAATATTGGTTCAAGAATTATTTTTCATCACTACAGTATAATAGAGGACCTATGGGTATTTCATACACCTTGGTTTAGCATACCCTAGTTCTATTAAAAGTTTACTCTGCAAAAACCTTCTTGTTAAGTTGAATGTTTAACCTACAACCAAAAATCCTCCCATAAAAATTGAGCATACATAGGAGACTTCCCTATCACCATAATAGTGCTTGCAACAGTTGAAAGAGTGGGTAAACATAATAGAAATAATCAAGACAGAGTTTGCCAATGTTAGTAATAGTTGGGTATCACTTCAATTTGAGAACAATAATAGTCAAGTTAAGATTATCAATTGTCAATATCAGTAACGGTTGTCTATGATAGTCAGAATTTATAGCAAGTAGAGAATTGTCAATGACAATAAAAAATAATAGTTATTAGTATAGGAAACTAGAGTGTCAATGACTGAATAGTGTAATCAACAATGTAGGGATAGTGTCATAAGGAGTTGGCCAACAAAAAAATCTAACTTTTGAACCAAGCATCTGAGAAGAAAATTGACCACACCATCAAGATCGACAACAAAATAGATAAAAAAATTGGGGTGCCCAAAACCAGTGTTGTGATATATAGCTCAATACGACCATCTTTTCGAGTCGATCATTTTTATATATAGCACCCAAGCACTTTTTTTGGCTCTATACTAAAACAGTAAATCTTGGAACCATACTTCTATTTTTAGTAAGTCAGTGGTAGTGGTTCAAATCACACCAAAATGGATAGTGTCACTCAAGGATACCAAAAAGAGGTAGAACAAACCACACTTGCCTCTTTGGAGAAAATACACACTACAATTAGTACCCTTCTCAATGACACTAACCTAACGAGGGATGAAATATAACATTTGAGAAGTGACTATGTAACCTCCAAATCCACCTTTGAAGAACACTTCCTTGAGGTAAAAAAATCAAGGATGGCACAATGGTGTTTGGGTATTGTGACACTGACCACACTGGTTGAGGAAAGGAATCCATAAGGACGAGGAAGGATATCACACTATTTTTTACCATGATGGTCCCTTTAAGATGACTAAATTAGACTTTCCTAAGTTAAAAATAAAGGATGCAGATGGGTGGTTATGTCATGTAGATCAGTTTTTCAAAATTCACAATGTTTGTAAATATTTGTGGATCACTATGGCATCTTTCAAATTTGAATCTGAAGCTTTACAATGGTATTAGTGGCTATAACACATTTCTCAACCCTTCTTGGGAAGTTTTGAGTTCCAATTACTCACTTGTTTTGGCCCAGTAAGTATGAGGACTTCACAAGAGCATTAAGCAAACTAAGACAAACCTCTACAATTCGTGACTACTAGACCCAATTTGAGAAACTAGATAACCAGACTAAGGATTTGAGTGAAGTTTTTTTTTGAGCTTTTCATTAGTGTCTTGAAAGATGATCTAAATGTTGAGGTCAATATATTCAAACCATAAACTATGATGCAAGTCATAGGGTTGGAACGTTGGCTGAAGAAAATCTTCAACTCAAAATAGGCCACCTAAATTTCCATAAGCCAAATCCTGTTAGCGTACTGTTATACTGTTACTGTTTGCTAATATATTATTTGTCCTACTCTTGCATTTGTTATCTCGTTATAACAAAGTGCTTATTGTAGCTGGTTCGTTTCGGCGGTTCTCCATTGTAATCCTATTTAATGCAGAGCTGAATAATAATCATTGTTTCGAATTCTTACATGGCATCAGAGCCAGTTCTGTAAGATTGCTGCGCAGCGGGAATTTTTTTTGTTTGCAGGGGCAAATTTTTTTTTTTTCAAAGAAAAAAAAAAAAGAGCGCAGCACCTGAACGAAGCACGGGCCGCGAAGAGTCTGGTCCACGCGCGTCGCGAGCCTGGTCGCGTCGAGCGCAGCCGTGACGACAGACGCTAGGCGGACTGCGTCGACGTCCGACGTGACACCTGCGCGGCAGACGTGACCCGTAGGGAAGAGGAGGACAGCCCCCCATGTGCGTCGGTTTGTGTGCTGCAGACTGCAGGACGTCAGCCTGCGCGTTCGCGCAGACGTCTGCATAATCGACGGCTACAGACCGCCGATCGTCAGCCGCGATGCGGGGACCAAAGGAGAGGCAGGGAGTCTCCTCTCCCTTCCCGTGGGCGACGCTGAGCGGGAAATTTGAAATTCCCGCTCGCGCTCCCACGCGGGCCCCGCGCGACGCGCTGGCCATCGCGATGTGGAGGGGGACCACCCTCCGGTCGCAGGGCAGGGATTTTTAAATTCCTTTTTTTTTCCCGCCCGCCGCCCGCCACAGGGGTATAAACCCCCCCCCGCCCGGCGCAATCTGCGTGACTCCCCCTCCCCCCCCTCCCAAATCGAATTTTTTTTTTCGAAGAAGACGCATTCCAAAAATTTTTTTTTCTTTCGCAGAAGGCGAATTACAAAGAAAAAAAAAAAAAAAAAAACAAACCGGAGGCTGAAGCAGCGCATCGTCCGGGAAGGTTGCAGACTGCGACGCAGAAGAGGCTGTAGAATGCGGGACGGACCGCGACTTGCAGAGGAGGTGGCAGAGGGCTCGGGCAGACCGAGAAGGGACAAAGGAGAGGAGCTCCATTGTTTCTTCCGAATCAGCCCGCAAGCTCACTTGGCAGTGAGCTGTGCGGTAAGGCTCAGGGAGCCTGTAGGTCGGGGGTTCAAATCCCGCCGACCCCCCCAAGGTATATTTTTTTTTCAAAGTTTTTTTATAATTATTAATTTTTAATTTTTAATAGTTTTAAACTTTATAAATTAAAATTTAATTTTAATTTATTTTTCCTAAAGTTTTAAAACTATATAAATTAAAATTATTTATTTTAATTTTAAATATATAATAGTTATTAAAAATGCTTTGTTAAAAGAATTTTTTTAAGGGGGGATATTTTTTTCAAAAAATCAAAGGGGGATGTTGAGTAATTTTTTGAAATAGCAATTTGGCATTGTAAAAGGTGCATTTTCGACTGTGACCGACACCTTGTGGGTTATTCTAGTGGGCATTTTTTTTGTTGTATGTTGCATATTTCATTTTTGCACTATAACATTAAAAATTAAAATCAAACACTCCCTAAGTCCCCAGAATATAAAACACATCTGTGCAATTTATTTGCACTGCAGCATTCGGTATTTGCGATACCTTTGGCCAGCACTTACAGGTAAAGCTGTCGTGATTTGGCTACTGTATCCGCCGCCTAACATAGTCGCTATAACGACGTCTGAGCTTGTTCTCTATAAATCATTGGGGAGGAATAAGTATGCCATTTTTGCATTTTTTACTCCATCCACTACCCTTTATCGCACTTGTGTTTAGGCGTAAATCCTGACGAAGTATTCTTCATAGTGTTTAGGGGAAGTTACGCCCCACGCATGAGAAGAATCTTCTATGGTAGGTGCCATCAACAAGGCGATTCCATTTCAGTACCGCTTATGTTCCACGTATCGTATGATCTCTAAATTTCACCTATAGTTTCCCTCACGTAAGGGCGGGTGATTTTTGTTGATCTTTCTAAATACCTATAGTTTCCCTCACGTAAGGGCGGGTATTTTGTACGGTATATTGGCCTAGAAAAAGGTATATAGAAAGGGGGACCAATTTGGTGATATAAGGAACCTTCACTATGGCCGCTGTTGCAAAGTTGATGACTGATCCGCATCAGTTATTGAAAGGTCCAAATTATACACCATGGAAACATAAAATGAAGGCTATTCTCCAAATGGAAGATTTGTGGGATATTGTTACTGGAGTAGCAACCAGGCCTTCACCAAAAGCAGGATCCACAGGTCCTTCGACAGATCGGATTGCTTTTGACAAGAAAGACAAGTAGAGCAAAGGTGCTCATTTTGTTTGTCTGTTTCAGATGAAGTGCAACCTCATATAGCTGATAAAGCAAGTGGTAAAGAGGCATGGGATGCCCTTAGAACCATCAATGAGGGGAAGAATGAATCCACCATTCTTCATCTTCAACAACAACTTCATAACCTGAGTTTGAGACAGGGTGAAACAGTTGAATTCTTTCTGTGTAGAGTGTCTGAGTTGAAAGAGAAATTGAGTTCTCTAGGAGATACTATGGACGAAAAGCTTCTCATTTCACTTGTGATGAGAGCTTTACCTTCTTCATTTGATATGTTGATAACCTCCATCCAGGTGTCCCAACGACAAATTACCTACATCGAGTTGGTCAATCTGCTCCAACAACAGGAGGCACGCCAACTTCACAAGGATGATTCTTCCAATACAGCCCTATACACCAACAGGAAGGGTTCTAGGAAGAAAGGTAATGGGCAAAAAGGAGGCAACTTTCAAAAAGGAGGAAATTTTCAACGAGATACGAAAGGAAAAGGGAAACAACCTCAAAGAAGAAGAGGTGGTGCAAGATCTGTGAGAAAGACAACCATGACACCAACAGGTGTTGGCATAAGAACAAGCAAAAAGGCCAAAAAAAACCACAAAATAAGAACAAGCAACCCCAGGTGAATGTTGCTGTTGAAGAATCTGACTCAGATTCTGAATGGGCACACAAGGTGCTCATGACTACCACAGATTCCACTCAGAGGGATCCTATTTGGTATGTCGATTCTGGAGCTAGTAAACATATGACTGGCGACAGATCGTGGTTTGAATCATTTGTGGCCAAGGAGGGCAAACCTGTCACCATTGCTGATGATAAAACCTACAGGGTTCGGGGAGAGGGTACGGTTTCAGTCACTCTTCCTGATGGCAAGTGTCAGATTGACAAGGTCCTCTATGTTTCGGGATTGGCCAACAATTTGTTGTCGATGACACAAATCCCGGACAGAAATATGGTTGTCAACTTTCGTGTTGAGAATGGAAAGAAGTGTTGTACAATTACCAGGAAGGGTAAGCAGATTGCAATGACTTCATATAAGCATGGCTTATTTGCACTAGATGCTATCTCTACTCCACATGTTGCCATGACTATCTCTACCAAGGAGGCAACTTCCCTATGGCACAAGAGATATGGGCATCTTAGTTCTGGCTACTTACTTGAGCTCAGCAAGTATGAGATGGTAAAGGGTCTTCCTTCCCTTTCTACCACATTGCCAGTGTGCTCTGACTGCTTGGCAGGAAAGCAGCATAGAGTACCATTTGAAAAGAGCTCTACAAGAGCAAGAAAACCTCTGGAGCTAATTCACACCGATCTATGCGGTCCTTTCACACCCAACAGTGTTGGAGGGAAGAGGTACTTTCAATTATTCGTAGATGACTACTCACGAAAGATGTGGGTTTTCTTTCTCAAACTGAAATCTGAAGCTTTTGCATTCTTCCAGCAGTTCAAGAAATCCGTTGAGAAGGAGTCAGGGGCTTCTATCAAAACCCTCCACTCAGATCGAGGGGGAGAGTTTACCTCTAATGAATTTTTTGCATTCCTAGATAAGCATGGGATCAAGAGACAGTTAACAACTGCCTATACTCCTCAGCAGAATGGAGTTGTCGAGAGAAGGAATCGTTCTATCATGGAAATGGTTCATTGTATGCTCACAGGTGCAACTCTTGGGAAACAATATTGGGCAGAAGCTGTCACCACTGCAGTGTATCTTTTGAATAGGGCACCCATAAAGGCCATAAAAGGAATGACTCCACAGGAAGCATGGAGTGGTCGAAAACCCTCCATATCTCATCTACGTATTTTCGGGTGTCAAGCTTTCATGCACATACCGAAAGAGAAAAGGAAGAAGCTAGATGAGAAAACACTGAGATGTATTTTTCTTGGATATTCTCGAGCACTCTAAAGGATATCGGTTGATAGATCCTTTGACCAAGAAAATTCATATCAGCAGAGATGTTGTCTTTGATGAAGCTTTCACATCACGAGAGCACATCTACAGTACACCAGGATATTGTGGAACCTAAGGAAGAGGAGATTCCTTCGTCAACACAGACAGGAGGTCCTTCTACATCTTCTTCACCACCATCGAAGCAGAATCCTAAATTGTGTACAAATACAATCAGAGATGCAAATTTATCCACTCCTCCCAATTTGAATTTGGATAGACCTCATACACGCAGTATGGCTCAAAAGGAAAGAGAAGCCAGAGAAACTGGTGAGGTTGATGATCTTTGTCAATATTTTGAGGAACTTTCTGTGACTCCAAGTAGAGAAGTTGAGGATATGGATATTGATGATGACAGGGCATTCATGTCTACCATAGATAGTCTTGAACTCGCATCAGTGTAAGATGCTCTCAGTGAGCCTCAGTGGAAGGCCGCTATGGATACAGAGTATGAGTCTCTGATGAAGAATAAAACTTGGAAGCTTGTTGATCTGCCACATGGAAAGAAACCTATTGGCTGCAAATGGGTATACAAAGTCAATTACAATGCAGATGGAACAATTGATAAGCATAAGGCCCGACTTGTTGCAAAGGGCTATGCTCAAAAGGAAGGCATCGACTATGAGGAAACTTTTGCACCTACTGCTTGGATGACCACAATTCGGGTTATGTGTGCTATGGCAGCACAATATGGGTGGAAAGTTCACCAAATGGATGTCAAAAGTGCCTTTCTTAATGGTGATCTCCAAGAAGAAGTCTATATGACTCAGCCTGAAGGATTTGAAGTGGAAGGCCAACAGCAAAAAGTTTGCAAATTGGTCAAATCCTTGTATGGTCTGAAACAAGCTCCTCGAGCTTGGTATATAAAAATGGACAATCACCTAATGCAAGCATGGATTTAAGAGATGTCCGTCAGATGCAAACCTCTATTTCAAGAAACAGGGTTCGGAGATAGTGTTGCTTGTACTCTATGTGGATGATCTGCTCATTACAGGGAGTTCAGAAGATATGATCTCTACTGTCAAAAGAAACTTGTGCAAATCTTTTGAGATGACAGATCTCGGACTTCTCCATTACTGTCTTGGTCTGGAATTCAGCCAGAAGGAGCACACCATCAAAGTGTCTCGTAAAAAGTATGCCAAGACATTGCTCGATAAATATCGCATGATCGATCGCAAGCCAATGGCAACTCCTATGGAGAATGGACTTCGATTATCGCGATATGATGACTCACCCTAGGTAGATGGCACTCTCTATCGACAGTTGATTGGGAGTCTCATATATCTGACCAATACTAGGCCGGATCTCGTATTTGCTTGTAAACTATCTTTCGAGGTTCATGCAGGAGCCTAAGATTACTCATTGGAAAGCAGCGAAACGTGTTCTTCACTATGTCCGTGGTACTATAGAATATGGCCTAGAATACAAGAGGAACAACAAATTCTTCTTGCAAGGATACACGGACTCCGACTATGCCGGATCATTTGATGATCGCAAGTCAACTTCTGGATACATTTTTCATCTGGGATCCGGTCCTGTCTCTTGGCACAGCAAGAAGCAATAGGTGGTTGCTATTTCTTCAACAGAGGCAGAATATCGCGCCGCACGTGAAGCTGTGTGCGAAGTGATATGGTTACGTCGCATTCTGACAAGTATGGGCCATCCATCAAAATCTCCAATACACTTGTTTTGCGAAAATCAGGGTGTTCTGAACCTCGTCAAGAATACAGTCCATCATGAAAAAGCAAAGCACATTGACACACAATGTCATTTCATTCGAGAGGAAGTTCCAAAGCACCAAATTCAGCTTCAGCACATTCCCACAGATGCTCAAGTTGCAGACATTTTCACTAAGGCACTTGGACGTGTCAAATTTGAATTGTTTCGCAGCTCACTTTGTATTGCAAAATAATGTAAGGGGATGTTAGTAGTCTAAGTATAGCTATTAGTTATTACATTACCCAAATAATGTAATAAAGGGGGATGTTAGCGTACTGTTATACTGTTACTGTTTGCTAATATATTATTTGTCCTACTCTTGCATTTGTTATCTCGTTATAACAAAGTGCTTATTGTAGCTGGTTCGTTCCGGCGGTTCTCCATTGTAATCCTATTTAATGCAGAGCTGAATAATAATCATTGTTCCGAATTCTTACAAATCCTCCTTTCATTCTAAGTTCACATCCAATATTGAAAGTAAATCTACCCCTTACAAGTGCTTGAATACCAAAGAGATGGATGCTTGATGCACCCAAGGTTTATGTTATAATTGTGATGAAAAATATACACAAGGGCATAAGTGCATCCAAAAGAAGCTATTCTTGATCGATGTAGAGGAGTCAACAGGCAGTGCGTAACTTGAGGATGAAGTAGAAACATTAGGGGAACCACCTCAAGATGAGGTTGACACACAAGAAGATCCACAACCCAAAATTTTTATCCATACCCTTTTGGGGATTACTACCCCATAGACAATGAAAGTAGTAGGTTTTTCAAAGACAAACATCTTACAATCCTCATTGATCCAAGAAGCACACACAACTTTATTGATCCTCAATTCACCAAGCAAGCCAATTGTTACATGAGGTTATGGTGGCATATGGTAGAAGCTTACCTTGTAAAGGCAAATTCCATAGTATTAAGTTGAAGCTAGGGGATTATGAGCTCAAGATGGATATGTTTTCTCTTCAACTAGGGGATGTGATATTGTACTAAGATCTCAATGGTTAGATATTTTGGGAGTCATCGCTTCGAACTTTGTAGAGTTATGGATTCAATATTCACATAATGGTATGTCCGAAACTCTTCATGGATCACAAGCAGGATCTCCTCAAATTATTAGTTCAAACTGCATGGAGAAGCTATTAAAAATCTTGTTGTGGGGTAATTCCTCAAATATTTTTTATACAACCGTTCCCTTCAACCGAGGATAAATTTCCAATATATTTGCAACTTGTTTTGACCAAGCATGATATAGTCTTTATGGAATCAATAAAATTACCACCTCATCGCTCCCATGATCATGCAATTCCATTGATACCTAGTAGTGTGATGCCTAACATTAGACCTTACCACTACCCCCATGCACTTAAATCTAAAATAGATAAATTAGTACAAGAATTATTAAAATTTGGAGTCATTTGATCTAGTATAACTCCTTATTCTTCTCTAGTCTTATTGGTTTACAAGAAACATGGGTCTTAGTGGTTGTATATAGATTTTTGTGAGCTCAATAAGCTCATCATTAAGGATAAATTTCTTATTCATGTAGTAGATGAATTATTGGATGAGTTGCATGGTGCTATGTCTTTTCCAAGTTATATCTTCACTTAGGTTACCATTAGATATGACTTAAGGAGGAGGACATTTCCAAAATAACATTTCGTACTCATGAGGGCCATTACAAATTTTTGGTTATGCCATTTGGCTTGACAAATCTCCCTTCCACATTTTAGAGCCTCATGAACAACATTTTCTACCCGTTCCTTCATAAATTTATTTTATTTTTATTTGATGATATTTTGATTTATAATTGCTCTTGGGAAGAGTATCTCATCCATGTGGATCAGAATTTGTAGCTTTTGGCTCAACATCAACTTTATGCTAAGCAATCTAAGTGTTCTTTTGAGTTAACTAAAGTAGAGTATTTGGGACATATTATCACCAAATATGGAGTTAAAGCTGATCCTAAGAAGATTCAAACCATTCAAGATTGACCAAAGCCTCACACTCTTAAGGATCTTCATGGAATTTTAGGACTTAGGCTATTATCACTAATTTATCCACAACTATAGCAAGATTGTTTCTCCTTTAATGACCATTGATCGATTGTAATAGCTTACATTTAATCTATCAATTTGAGGGTAATCAAGGTTATATTTAAAGAGTAGGAATCCATTATAGATTGTACCATGGGGATCAATACTAAGATTAATTTAGATATCTTTCAGTTTTAGGTGTTTGCAAAAAAGTAATAAAAAAAAATTAAATTATGTAGGATTGAAAATAGAATGCAAATTATTATTTATGCAGTAAATATGGTAATTATCTATTGATGATTTTATCTGTTGATGAGGATAACTAAGAGTAATTACCTATTGATGAATAGATCCATTGTTGAGTTGATCTAGTGATGAGTTGATCTATTGGTGGGTTGATCTATTGTTGAGGATCCTCGTGCAATTAGTTTTAATTATCTATTTTGATTTTATGTTTTATAAAAATGCAATTTAATTTATTTTATATTCTAAAGGTTAATTAACTATTTCTAACATATTGTAGGGGTGAGAGATTAAGGAATGGTTGTAGGAGTGGGCCCTGCCTCCTAGAGGATAGTGTAAGTCTTTCTCCCCTAAACTACTTTATCTTAGTAGCTAAGATGCATAACTATTCCTAACATTATTTTATTCTATGAATGCAGGATAATTACAATTACAACTACATAAAAGAAATTAAGCAGTAAATACAAATGACACATACACAGTTACCATATGCGAAGAATGAAGTGCTACTTTATTGCTAGAAATTCAAATGTACATGTTGGCACATTTCCTCAAAAATTGTATAGACACATCTCAACATTTCTCCCTTAAATTATTCAGCTTTAGACAATTGGACATTAGACCTTTTCAAAGGTCTCCCTATGTAATATATATTGTGACTTGGACAATTATAAGTGATATTCTTTCACGTATTTTTCCATGTGGAGTTGTGGACTTGATTATGCAACAACTATGCTCTAACGAGAATAATATAAACTAATACAATTCCTAATTCTGATTGGACACAGTAAACAACTTAAGTGGTCCAAGTGATGCTTTATGAACTAACATAACAACATAATACTAACTTAGACATTTTTTGAGATATACACATAACCATATGCCCTTTAGTATTGAAAAGGGCCAAACAATGTTGCATGGGAATCTAATCATCCTAACAATATTTCAATTATATAATATTTACATAATAATGTTATAACTTTATTAATCACAATATCTTTGTGAAGAATATGTGATGAGTCAACTACTAAGCTAACTGTAATTATTTATTGCCATGTAAGGGAACCATGTTGTCACTGATGTGGCATGCAGTGTCGGTCAACTGAATTGGTGAACTTTCTTTGGTAACTACTAGTAAAAGTTCTCTTTGGTAGCAATCTTTAGTAGTTACCTTCTGCAACATACTTTGGTAACTATTTTCCATAACATACTTCAACTATCATATTCCATAACAGTCTTCAGTCACTGTTCTGTCATTGCATCTAGAGTCTTCTTAATCCTTTGTCCTTATGTCCATCTTCTCACGTCCATGGTGTAATATAAATCTTGTTCTACTGCATCATGCATATGTGGATCATCCTTCAATATTTTCCAGCATAATTACTCACAACTCGGATGTATTTTATATGAAATGCACACAGTTATCAGATTAACTGCATCCATATTTTAACTGAAAAATCACAAAAATAAACAAAAACAACTTAAAATATATTATAATCATAAATTATATATATATATATATATTAAGCGAAAAACCCCTTGCGGGGACGCCTTGGTCTAAGAGACCACGAACAGGGGGTTCTACACCGTCAAAATCACCCGGGGGTCGCACCCGACCCTGCTCGCACCAACATTATCAATTGGATTTTGGGTACCCAATTCAGCTTTTTGGTAGGGTGGAGATTCGAACTTGGGACCTCCCTTGGAGGATTGCCCTCTCCTCTCCAACTCACCTACAACACCTGGGTATCATAAATTAAATATAAAAATGAAACAATTTACTATAATAATATATTTCAAATAATCACTCATCATTTTCCCCAAGACTGAAATATATGCATGTCCTCATGCATGTGAAGAAAATGAGACAAATATAATATTACACATATTACACATATATCAAATGTCATTATCCAGATCTTTGCAAATAAATGAAATATTAGAATCAATCAAGATTTACATTATCTTTCATAAAGTCATTTGCAAATTCATGAAATAGGACATTACAATTATTTTTCAAAAATAAGCAAATATGTTATCAAAGATTATCTCCAAAAATCATTGGTAAGGACATTGAGAAACAAAATTTTTTAGAGATAATCTTAAACATAAGCCAACATATTACAATATAGCACATGGTTCCAATCAGATATCTATAGCTAAAAATATAATGTTTTAGATTTTTAAAGATTTTTTTCATAACAACATAAATGCTACAAAATATATCAAATATATTGGAAAGTATTGATATCTGCAATTGAAAGTAGAATATTCTAGGTTATCACAAATTATTCCTATGACAATACAAATTTTGTAGAAACTATCAAGCGAATCAGAAAATAATGATTTTTGGAATTGCTTGTAACAGGAATAATTTCATCAGTGAATGTAGAACATCTGATCATATACAAAAAAATATATTGTTTACAATTGTTTTCAGAGAATAGTTCCTGCAAGAGCACATTAACATAACAATTCCTAATAGAAAAACGAGTTCTCAAAATTATTTCACTGTAATATTGTGCTAAAACTGTGATCGTAAAACATCAAGCACTGCACATACAAATAGGTTCAAACATAAAATACTATCTACAATATTATTTTCAAGATATATATGTCACTAAGATATCTACAAACAAAAAAAATTGAACATTTTATAGATAATAATAATATATACATATCAAATATTTAAGTTTGAAGATCATGAAATATTTAAATAGTTTATCAATTCAGTTCATCTGACTTGTGTCTGCTGGGTGGAAATTTTTGACGATGGAGGTCTTGCTGGTGATAATTTTCCTGTTTCACCTTCTATATCTTCTCTTTGGCCTTATGTTCACCAACTGATGTTTCAACTATGATTGTTTTGATGTGCTTAACCTCGAGGAAATCCTCTCTCTACACTGCATCTTGCATTTGAGAAGGTGGAGGTTTCTCAACTGATGCAACTATGTTGTATATTACTGTGTTAATCTCTAGAGGCATCCTAAAATTTAAGACAAGATTCTCAGGTGCAGTTCCTATCTTGGTGGAAGAATCCAGTCTTTTCGATTGATTCTACTTTGTTATACTGGCGAATGGTTAGGAACTTTCTTCCTCAAGAAGCTTGTAAAAGTCAAAGGGCTTGTTGGTGTAGGCTACTTTATTGAAATTAATAGATTTTTTTTGCTTTCTACCAGTGGTGGAGCTTTTATTGGGGGAAGCATCAACAGGTGGCGGTCAGTTTATGGAATCAATAGGTTCTATCACCTTATCCATTGAGAGTTGCTTAATCATATCTATCTGGAGAGCAAGGGCTCGTTGGATCAATTTTGAATGCTTTGCGAAATCCACTCTTTGTTTATCAATTTTTATTTGTAAAATAGTGTTTTATGCCCAAAGGTAATATGTGTTTTCAACAGCTGATTCAGGTGTGGGTAAGTTAGATTCATGCCCTAATATATTTCCTTTCTCATGAGTTTCAGGATTGTATTTTTGATATCGAGCCTTTCATGCAGGTTGAGTTGGTTTAGCAGTTTTGATGGGACGACATTTATGTTTTGGAGTCTTAGGTTCCTCCTCTTGACTATCTAACTCATGATATTCCTCAGATGAACTTTCTTCTTCAAGCTCATTTTTGGTAGACTCAAAATATTCTAGCAGGTTAGACTCCTCGACTATTCTGTTCCAGGCTACTTTTGCTTCATGTAATTTTTTTAAGACTTTCAATTTGATAAGGCCATGGTGTGCAAGTAAATATAGTTTAGATTTTTCTTGAGAGATTTTAGGCTGAACACGAATAATAGTAGACTTTAGAGACTGAAATAGAAAATATGGTAGGTTTATGACACAATCATTATTCTTCAAGAATTTTAAATTTATCAACATGCGGATATGGTAGGCTGCACAGGTGGACATACGTCCTTCTAGGGTGAAGAATTTGATAATTAGGACGGTGACTTCCTGCCACATGAGAGGAAGTGAAGCAGTAGCAACACCCTTAATCCATCCCTCTTTATCTCGAATAATGGTGCATTTTCTCTGAATTTTGCTACTAGCTAGGTGATGCTTTTAGAGAGGTTTTTATAATATGGTAGCCCTACTTTTGGTAGACCTAGTACTTCAAAAATAATACTCGGGTTAAGGTAGTGTTGAGTGGTATTTTCACCCGATTGTGAAAACACACTCTCCGATAGGATTTGAGTTCCAAATCCTCTCTTGCAAAGAAATTAAATAAATAATTTCTCCAAGGTCTCCGCTATGTTAGCATTTTGCATAAATAATAATATTCAATTTGAATGCTTGGAACACCTCAGTGGTTGCAAGTAACTGTAAACAAGGGGCACTGTAAATTCAACTAAATTTAGACTTTCGAGAAAATAAAAGTGCAAAGAATAAGAAGAAATAAAAATAAAATGCAAAGAAACTAAAATTAAAGTACATTCAGAGTGCTACGATCCTGCTTGACAAAACCGAAGATAATGAGGTTTTCTGCATACAACCTAACCTATTGAACCTGCAAAACTCGCACAATCCAGATAAGTTAGGTGCTGGTTTCTGGGGTTTTAACTATGGTTTTCAGATTTAGACATTCGCATGAAGCAACCAAGAGAACTTGCATTAAACTTCACCTATAAGCCTAAAAATCTAAAAGGGAAAAAGATAAACATTAAATCTTGCATGCAAAAAATAACTCCTTCTTTCTTGTCAATGAGATGCAACTCTCTGTAATTCTGTATTAAAAAAATGTATCAGTTTACAATGACAGAATGTTTCCAGTTTTATCAAAACCAAAAAAGTGGAGGAAAACGCTCCAAAAGCAGGCCCAGAATGGCCTATCACCTTCAGCTCTGCAACTCTACTCGCAGCGGTTTTTGACCCCTGTGCCTGTCCTATGCTTCTGCTTTTAAAATTTCTGCTATGGCTCTCTGCTTCGCCTTGTGACGCTTCGTTTCATCTCCCAGGTCGCTTCGTTTCATCTTCCCGCCTCTTCATTATTTTGGCTTTTTGCTCGGGTTTGAAACGTTTGGTCTCCTCAGCGAACTGTAACCGACGATCCTGAAGCGTTATCATAGCCCCTACGCCTCTATGACACGTGTTCAACACTTCCCTACACATTCTGTAATGGCCCGCCATGAATCACGACAAAAAATAGCATGTCGCGATATCACGACGTTTTTATACCTGCAGCTTTGCTCCTCTACCTGTATCGCAAAAATGAGACATGTCACGATATCATGACATTTTTCTGTCAACGGGCCATGCAGATGCAACTTGTCGTGAAATCATGACGTTTTTCTATTTCGGGCTGTCTTGTTGTACTTGGCCATGAAACATGACATGTCGCGAAATCATGACATATTTTCATTCTGCATCATCTTCTTGATTTCTGTCATGAAATCGTGACACTTTTCTTCTACATCCACTTTGGTTGCTCTAGGTCGTGAAACTCCGACATGTCATGATATCGTGACATATTCCCTTGCTTAGCTTGTAGGTCGCCGCAAATCAAAAATGAGACAGGTCACGATTTTGTGACACTTTCTATCTTCATTATTCCTTTCTCACTTTCTATCGTGAAACTCCGACATGTCACGATATCGCGACGTTTTTTCCTTCTTTTTTTGCTTACGATATCATGACAATTCTAGCGCCTTATCTTCTCTCTCCTCTATGAACCGTGATTTCATGACATGTCGCGATATCATGACGTTTTTCACTTTGTATTTCTCTCTCCTCCATGAACCATGATTTCCTGACATGTCACGATATCATGACATTTTTGGTCAATACTTCTTCCTGCCTGCTTTAACCGCGATTTCATGACAAGTCACGAAAACATGACATGTTGCGAAATCACGACAATTTTTGTACTTGGCTGTTTTACCCATCAAACATCGTGAAAACACAACATGTCGCGATATCACGACAACTTTGAGTCTTCAACTTAATTCTTTGTCTTGCATCGTGAAAATGAGACATGTCGCGATATCGCGACATTTCTGGCATCTTGTTCTGTTTGACCGCTTTGACCGCGATTTCACAACACGTCATGAAATCGTGACATTTTCTCATCATGCTGCATTCTGTTGCTCCTGGCCATGAAAATGTGACATGTCATGAAATCGTGACACTTTTTCATTCCATTGTACTTTGCTTGTCTGAGCCGTGAAAACGTGACATGTCACGATATCGTGACAATTTTCATTTCTCGCGACGGAGCAAAATGTCGCGATATCGTTGATATCGTGACAACTTTTCATTTCTTGCCGCGACGGAGCAACATGTCGCGATATCGCGACAACTTTTCATTTCTTGCCGCGACGGAGCAACATGTCGCGATATCGTGACAACTTTTCATTTCTGGCTTTTCTTTGTCTTTTTAACATCTGGGCCACTGCAATCTTCTTGGAAAGTGTGCAAAAAAGGTGGGTCCCCAATTTTGGGGTGTGTTGTGGAGCAGCCACAACAAATGGCGACTCTACTGGGAAATGCTCCTGAGCATTTCGGTGAGAACCTAACCTGAAAGAAATACATACTTGAATACAGGCGTTAGCACATAAAACATAAACAAATGCCGATAGATCAGAAATACATGAAACATTAGAATCATTAAGTATCAGCTCGGTGTGTGCAATGTGTTCCATTTTCTATCGTTTGAAATTGATCAACATTCCATTGTCAGTTTTACATGAATGCATATGTGAGATTGTGAATGATTTGTGTAACTTTGATAAATATGCTTAGAGATTTTGCTTTTATAAAGGCTTAGACCTTCTAGTATCATACACAAACATTTAAGATTATCAAACCCTCTTAGGATCAACTATATGTATAATGAATTGCTTTATTAGATCCCAAAGTTGGTTATGAGTCACTACTATCTTGAACCCATGTGCAAGTGAAAGTGAAATCAGAGCTTTGGGAAATCAGACTCCCAACCTAATCGAGATGGGAGTTTAACCCTATCCTTACTACTCTGATTTGGAATTCATTACCTCACTTTGAGCAAAATAATTTAACCAGTTAGTGGTCTTGTTTTTAGACAAGACATGCTGCCACGCATGGGCATACTTAACCCCATAATCCATGATTTAGCTTCATTTCTTTATTTCTTGGACCTTGGGGATGACTACCCATCCTTTGCTAGAGGACATGTAGTACGATCCTTCCAATCCAATATTAAGATGAAATGGGAAATATTTAGTTTTTTATTTCTTGGACCTTTGGGATGACTACCCATCCTTTGCTAGGGACATGTAGTACGATCCTTCCAATCCAATATTGAGATGAAATGGGAAAAATTTAGTTTTATTTTATTGCTTGGACCTTTGGGATGACTACCCATCCTTTGCAGAGGACATGTAGTACGATCCTTCCAATCCAAGATTTATGATGAAATGGGAAAAATGGAAGCTTTGGGGAATCAGATTCTCAACCTAGGCGAGATGAGAATTATGCCCTATCCTTACTACTCCATGTAGGTCAAATCAGAGCTTTGGGGAGTTGGATCCTCAACCTAAGTTCGATGAGGATTTAACCCTATCCTTACTATTCTGATTTTAGGCTTTAAGCTTTATGGAAGTGGTAAAAACCACTGTTTTAAGGATCATGTTGCATAATAGGATAGACATGAAATACTTCTTTCGCCTGACCTTTTCTTCCAAGCAAGGTTTTGATCATTTTGCTCAAGATCCTTTTTAATGTGTATAAAATGTGCTTGGTTCTAGATATCTCGGGCCTCAGTTCCCAACCTTAGGATTTTTTTCTTATTTATGTTATAGCATAACCCTAAGAGGATTTGACACACTTTAATGATTTGTATCTGAAATGCATATGCAACTAAGATGGCATGTATATGCAAAGTGAGATGTAATATGAATGCATTGCCCTTTGAATTGCAGATGGAGTATTGCCATAAAAAATATAAAACTCGACTACTTCATGCACCACAAGTTTCAAACGATATTATTAAACTGTTTGTGTTTCTTGCGGAGCTTTCTACAACATAATTCCAATGTTCCATATTTCCCTGATCTAAAGCATAAGTTAGCATCTCAAGACAACTTTTTCATCATTTTTTTTTTTTATAGACAAACAAAACATGTCAAATGAAACACACAACTTAAATAATAAAAAGAAACAAAAACTTGAAAATTCATACCAAAATAGAAAGATATAATTCCAATCTCCTACGACTTAAGGGCTAAAATAGTGCTTTAAAACATGCCCATTAACCGGTAACGTCAGATCCTTCCCTTCTAAAGTTCTTAATCTGAAGGTATTTTTCCCTAGGATTTTTGAAATCTGATAAGGGCCTAACCAAAGACAATCAAATTTTTGATGATTCCCCTTTTCTTCATGTCTTTTATCCCATAGTAAGACCAAATCTGAAATTCTGAAGGACTTAATTTTAGCTCTTCTGTCAAACCATCTTTTAACAACCTCTTGGTGTTTACTCATGTGAATCATGGCTTCCTCCCTTTTTTCATCGAGGTGCAGTAAATGACTTAATCTAGCTTCAGTGTGGTTATCTGTTCCCAAGTATTCTTGCATGAAATGCAAGGTTTGCAGCTTCAAGTTTGCAGGAAAGATTGGGTCTTGTCCATAGACCAAATGATAGGGTGTGTTCCCTATTGATTCTTTTACTCTGGTTCTATCTGCCCAAAGAGCAAACTTTAACTGGTTGTGCCAATCTCGAGGGTTCTTTTCCAGTAATTTCTTAATGATATTCAACAAATTTTTGTTTGAGGATTCTGCCAACCCATTTCCTTGAGGGTAATAGTTAGATGCAAATTTTAAACTCACTTTATTGTCATATGCCCAATTTGCAAATTGCGTAGAAATAAAAGCCTTACCATTATCACTAACAATAGAATTAGGCATTCCAAATCTTGTTATAATATGATCCTCAAGGAATTTTATTACCACATCTGTAGTGGCATGTTTTGTAGGAACTGCTTCTGTCCACCTTGTACAATAATCTGTAGCTGTTAGTATGAATTTATGGGAATCTGAAGAATTTGGGTTAATAACCCCAATGAAATCTAATCCCCATTGTGCGAATGGTCTCATCTCAACTACAGGTTGTAATGGCATGGCTGCGTTTCTTTCTCTGTTGGCAGCTACTTGACAAATGTGGCAAGATCTCACATGGGCATGTGCATCTTTAAAAATGTGAGGCCAATAGTATCCTGCTCTCAGGATTTGATGCGCTGTGGCATTTGCCGCACCGTGGCCAGTTCCATATTTCCCATGAAATTCTTGCAGAACCTTGGCAGCTTCTACTTTATTCAAGCATCTCAAGTAGATCCCCTCATGATTTTTCCTGTATAGAACACCAGATCTAATCAGATAATTAACAGATTTAAGTCTTAAAGCCCTTCTTTGAGTGGAATTCAAATTGGATGGACACTTACCGTTTAATAGAAAATGCACAATGTCAACATACCAGTCATCCTTAGAAATGTATTCTGCATTTGAATATTGGCATGTCATTTGCGGATTATTCTCAGCGATCGCCTTCACAAGTCCCTGTCCTCGAACTAGCTTCATAGGTTGGATTTCAAGATCAAATTCTTGGATAGTAGAAATCCATTTACCTCTTTTCTCACCTAGATCGTTCTGTAAAAACATGGTCTTGATAGCAGGGTCAGGCACAATGGCAAAAACTCTGCTGTGCACAATGTAATGTCAAATTTTTTTTACCGTTTTAAAGAGTGCGTACATCTGCTTATCGAGGATGGAATACCTCAATTGAGCATATTTTAGAGGAGCACTTAAAAATGCTATGGGATTTTTAGCACTATCTTCACCTTTCTGGGTCAAGACACTCGCAAAGGAGTGTTCCGATGCGAAAGCATAAATATAGAAAGGTTTAGAATAGTCTGGACTTATGAGGGCAGGGGCTCTGGAAATGGCATCCTTAATGTTTTGAAAGGCCACCCTACTTTCCTCGTTCCATCTGACATCTACATCCTTCTTGAGCATCTTGTTCAACGGTTTGGCTATCTCAACGAAGCTCGAAATGAACTTCCTCACAAAATTAATTTGCCCAAAGAAAGATCTCAACTCTTTTTTACTACCCGGGAGAGGTAAGTTTTGGATAGCTTCTATCCTTTCTGGGTCAATGGATATGCCTTCTTTTGAAATGATGTGACCAAGTAGTCTTCCTTTCATTACTCCAAAGATGCATTTTTTGGGATTTAAAGAAATTCCATGCTCTCTGCATCTTTGAAGAACTTTTTTCAAATCCTTGACATGGTCTTCTCTCTTCTTTGAAAATACTGGAATATCATCCACATACACAATGATACACTTGCCTATGAGTCCCTTGAATGCATAGTCCATGGCGCGTTGAAATGTTGCGCCTGCATTTAACAGTCCAAACGACATTCTTCTATAGGCAAATGTCCCCCACTTGGTGGTGAAGGCTGTTTTCATCCTGTCATTGGGATGAATAAGAATTTGGTTATATCTAGAATATCCATCAAGAAAAGACATCATTTCAGATCCATTCACTGTTTGTAAAATTTCATCAATGGATGGCAATGGATAGTTATCCTTTTGAGAGGCCTTGTTAAGATTTCAAAAATCTATACATAGCCTAATCTCTCCGCTCTTCTTTCTTACCGGAACGAGGTTAGCAACCCAGGTTGAGTGCCTAACAGGAAAAATAATCTTTGCTTCCAATAATATCTTGACCTCCTTTTCTATTAAGGGCTCCAATAGCGGGTTAACAACTCGTTGTCTTTGTCTAAAAGGCTTGGAGTCCGGCTTTAGAGGGATGGTATGTGTGATGACGTTTTGGTTGTATGTTTTCAATTCGTTATAATTCCAAGCAATGCAATCCACGTAGTGTTTTAGTGCATGTATTATATTTTCTCTTTCTTCAACTGTACATGCCTTTGCGATGTACACTTCCCGTGGATTGTCTGCACTCCCTAGATTAATTAGATCACATGCATCTTTGGGGAGTGGAACCTTTTTTTCTTTTCTGGCCTTGTATCCCATATCGAACATTTTCTCCAATGAAACTATGTCTTTAGGTATTTTGTTGGATTGACATGTAGTTTCACTTTCGTTTTCTGCTTCTTCTTGCCATCTTTGCTCCTCATCAATCACCTCGGTTTTCAAAAATACCTGAGTTCATGACAAATTTGAATATGTGTCTGTCATTTTCAAAAACTTGGAAATTCTTGACATTATCAAGTATCGATGGACAAGGAACTAATTCGATGGAGAACTTTTTACACCTTTTTATATCAACTGGATTTAACATGCCTGTGGCGACTGCAAGAGAATCTGCTATGCGATTTCCTTTTCTAGAAATAAGGGCTATATTGAAAGCGTCAAATTCCTCAATGAGGTCCATTACCCTAGTTCTATAAAGGCTCAGTCTCTTATCGTGGCATGTATATTGTCCTTTAATCTGTTTGACTACCAATTCAGAATCTCCCAATACTTTCAAGCATTTAACCTTTTTGCTCAACGCCAGTTGTAAACCAAAAATAAGTGCTTCATACTCTGCCATGTTATTCGTGCAAGGAAACTGTAATCTATAGGCAGCAAGTAAAGGTTTACCTCCTGGACAAGTGAGCTCGACTCCGGCTCCTGCTCCCTGTTTGGATTTGGATCCATCAAACCTAAGCAACCATATGAAATCATTTTCCTCAAGAGAGCTACCATGAAATATTTCTCTTTTAGGCTCTTCGGTAGCTTCTTCAACATCAAATGCATAAACCCCCAACTCGGGTTCAAAAAACTGAACTTCATTTGGCTTATTAAATTTTGTTATGATTTCCTTAAGCCTCGGTTCATTTTCTACTCTGATTTGATTCGCGATTCCTTTCCAGGGTAGCCACATATGTGAGCAATCGGTTGAAAAATAGTCGTTCAAAGTTTTCATCCAATCCCTTGCAAGTAGCATTCCATATCTACTTGGGATATTAACAACCAGAATGTCGACCACTTGTTGGACCCTGGGTTCAGAATTTAGTTGAATTTTGACATCATATAGGGTCCCTACCACATTTACCTCGGATCGGTCCAATTGCAAAACCTTGCATTTGGATGAAACAGGCTATAGACCTAGCATTTGACATATCTCTGAAGGCATGAGATTGCTCGTGGCACCCGTGTCCACCAAAAAATTATGCAAATTCTTACCAGCAATCCTCAGAGTCAATAAGAATGGCGGGACATCCCGTCTCTCCTTTCGTAAAATCAAATGAGACTCAACTTCCTTTCCCTTCCATACTTGATTAGGTGAGTTCAGAGCCTTTATCAATGCTTCTTTTTGGCCAGGAAACCTGGCCGCTTCTAAGAATGAAAGGCTTGATTTGGACTTCTTTAGATCCTCCACTATGTCATAGTTTGATTTTTCAAGTTTGACTGTCTTCTACGTGTCATTAGACGTTTCTCTTCTAAGTGGAGGAGGAGGATTATTATCTCGCCTTAGTATCCGAAGGAAGGATAGAGTTATTTGGTGGTGTTGATGATGTTTTAGGGGCTTTAGATTTACTTCTCAAATGATATCCGTGATTCCCCTTTCTAAACTCTCGAAAAGCTTGCACCTCCTGTTCCAAAATTTCATCTTCTTCTTCCTCACTCTCACCTTCTTGACGGTATAAAGTTTCCACCACCATAATGTTATCATCTTGATGTTGGGGTGGACCCTCATTTGGCACAAGTTCCAGGTCATCTACTTGGGCTTGGAGACAATGAGTGTATCTTGCGATTTCAGGACAATTCCTCTCATTGTGCTCCTTTGTATTGTGCAATCTGCACCCCTTTTCCCATGCAAAATCGAAAAGATTCAGAAGGGAACTGGATTGACTGGGTCCTGTGAAGTATCTAGTTGATTGGCAATAGGGGCAGGTACGCCTCCATTGTTTGGCTTCGTGTTCCAATGTCTCCCTCTATTGTTAAAATTTTGATTTGAGTGAGGGGCATGGGACTCATACTTCTATTTTTGAACCATGTCATTACTCAGTTTATGAACTATCTTCTTGAGCTCTTCAACATCCGAATAAATCTCTTTCGGTGGAGCTACATTATTGTTAGTTCCCGTTGGGTTTGCATAATTCGTGGGATCTTGATTTAACATTTGAGTCAGATTTTGAGGAATTTGATTCATATATGGATTTACACTTTGGATCGGAGTTGGATTTGGGAAAGGAACTATAGCCTGAGAATTAACCTGGCTGGTTCCTTGCATAGTCGATTGACTATTTTGCAAAAATGCGGGAACGGGTGGAATGGATGTGATCGGTTGGATCGGAATGGGTGCATAGGCAGGTGTTGGTGGATATGGTTGTTGATATGGGAAAGCATTCATGTTTGGCATTTGCGGTGCCATGATCTGATTTACCATGGGAGCTTGACCATATGGAGCATATTGTCCCATCATAGGCATCTGGGGAAACCCATAGCCCTGTGGTGTCATTTGTTGCTCGATGGTCATAGCTTCATTGTAAGCTAAGGCGAGCGTGGTGACTTGAGGATTTCGCCTGGCAAACATCATTGTCATCGGATCCAATGCCCCAAAATAGATTTGTAAAGCTACTGCGGGGTCTATGGCAAAATGTCGAACTGCTCTATTATAATATTTTTGGAATCTCTGATTAAAGGTTCTGATTGGTTCACCCTGGCCCCTTTTGCATGTAATAAATTGATTGTAGATGGTTGCGGGATCCAAAGGTGACCTAAACTGATTGACAAAGGCATTCTCCATTTGTGTCCATGAAGTGATTGAACCAGTAGGTAGGCAAATATACCATTCATAGGCCACTGGGTCTAGGCTCATGGGAAAAAGTCTGCAAGCCACATCTTCATGTTGGACTTGCAACCTTATCAAAACATCCCTATAGGCCTGGATATGCTCCTCTGTGGTCCTTGGGCCATCTGGTTTATATTTGGGCAAGAATATTTCTATGTTCTTAGGGATTTCATGGATATCCCCTACAATATTCAAAGGAATATTATTAGCTCCGTACCAAGGAGCTACTGGAGGTTGGGCCATTTGACTCAAAATTGATGAGGACAACCCTACAAGAGTGGTGGAAATAGTACTGATGATAGGTACGCTAGTGGTAATTGATACCACCGGTGTAGGTCCGCTCGGTGTTCCTGAAACAGAAAGATCTTTTGTGACAAGGCTATCTGGTAGGTTCACAGCTTGCTTGGTTTTATTTCTTGGAGTACAAGTGAGTGTAAGGTCATGGAATATGGTTTCCCCAGTTGTTTGGGACCTAGTCGCGATACGGCGCGGTGGGTCCAGCTTGCCTAACGAAACCCTCGATATCTCCAAGAAAACCTACAACACAAAAAATGTTGCAGTTTAGCCGTTAATGGGATTTAAGAAATAATTTCAAAATCAAATCAAAAACACATTATTTTTGTATGAAAATCAAAATAAAGTAAACCAATTCGGCCCTCCTTCTAGCGCCAATCTGTTGAGTGGTATTTTCACCCGATTGTGAAAACACACTCTCCGATAGGATTTGGGTTCCAAATCCTCTCTTGCAAAGAAATTAAATAAATAATTTCTCCAAGGTCTCCGCTATGTTAGCATTTTGCATAAATAATAATATTCAATTTGAATGCTTGGAACACCTCAGTGGTTGCAAGTAACTATAAACAAGGGGCACTGTAAATTCAACTAAATTTAGACTTTAGGAAAATAAAAGTGCAAAGAATAAGAAGAGATAAAAATAAAATGCAAAGAAACTAAAATTAAAGTACATTCAGAGTGCTACGATCCTGCTTGAAAAAACTGAAGATAATGAGGTTTTCCGCATACAACCTAACCTATTGAACCCGCAAAACTCGCACAATCCGGATAAGCTAGGTGCTGGTTTCTGGGGTTTAACTATGGTTTTCAGATTTAGACATTCGCATGAAGCAACCAAGAGAACTTGCATTAAACTTCACCTATAAGCCTAAAAATCTGAAAGGGAAAAAGATAAACATTAAATCTTGCATGCAAAAAATAACTCCTTTCTTGTCAATGAGATGCAACTCTCTGTAATTCTGTATTAAAAAAAATGTATCAGTTTACAATGACAGAATGTTTCCAGCTTTATCAAAACCAGAAAAGTGGAGGAAAATGCTCCAAAAGCAGGCCCAGAATGGCCTATCACCTTCAGCTCTGCAACTCTACTCGTAGCGGTTTCTGACCCCTGTGCCTGTCTTCGCTTCTACTTTTAAAATTTCTGGTGCGGTTCTCTGCTTCGCCTTGTGATGCTTCGTTTCATCTCCCAGATCGCTTCGTTTCATCTTCTCGCCTCTTCATTATTTTGGCCTTTTGCTCGGGTTTGAAACGTTTGGTCTTCTCTGTGAACTGTAACCGTCGATCCTGAAGCGTTATCATAGCCCCTACACCTCTATGACACATGCAACACTTCCCTGCACATTCTATAATGGCCCACCATGAATCATGACAAAAAATAGCATGTCACGATATCGCGACGTTTTTATATCTGCAGCTTTGCTCCTCTACCTGTATCGCGAAAATGAGACATGTCATGATATCGCGACATTTTTCTATTTCGGGATGTGCAGATGCAACTTGTCATGAAATCATGACATTTTTTTGTTTCGGGTTGTCTCGCTGTACTTAGCCATGAAAACGCGACATGTCACGAAATCGTGACATATTTTCATTCTGCATCATCTTCTTGATTTCTGTCATGAAATCATGACACTTTTCTTCTATATCCACTTTGGTTGCTCTAGGTCACGAAACTTCGACATGTCACGATATCGCGACATATTCCCTTGCTTAGCTTGTAGGTCATCGCAAATCATGAAAATGAGACAGGTCACGATTTTGTGACACTTTCTATCTTTTGTTCCTTTCTCACTTTCCTGTCGTGAAAACCTGACATGTCGCGATATCGCGACATTTTTTCTCCTTGCCCTGTTTTGACTGCTTTGATCATGATTTCATGACATGTCACGATATCACGACAATTCTAGCGCCTTATCTTCTCTCTCCTCTATGAACCGCGATTTCATGACATGTCGCGATATCGTGATGTTTTTCACTTTGTATTTCTCTCTCCTCCATGAACCGCGATTTCCTGACATGTCGCGATATCATGACATTTTTGGTCAATACTTCTTCCTGCCTGCTTTAACCACGATTTCATGACAAGTCGCGAAAACATGACATGTTGCGAAATCGTGACAATTTCTGTACTTGGCTGTTTTACCCATCAAACATCGCGAAAACACAACATGTCACGATATCGCGACAACTTTGAGTCTTCAACTTAATTCTTTGTCTTGCATCACGAAAATGAGACATGTCACGATATCGCGACATTTCTGGCATCTTGTTCTGTTTGACCGCTTTGACCGTGATTTCACAACACGTCGTGAAATCATGACATTTTCTCATCATGTTGCATTCTGTTGCTCCTGGCCATGAAAACGTGACATGTCATGAAATCGTGACACTTTTCCGTTCCACTGTACTTCGCTTGTCTGAGCCACGAAAACGTGACATGTCGCGATATCGCGACAATTTTCATTTCTGGCCGCGACGGAGCAAAATGTCACGATATCGCGACAACTTTTCATTTCTTGCCGCGACGGAGCAACATGTCGCGATATCGCACACTTTTCATTTCTTTAACAACTGTCGCGATATCGCGACAACTTTTCATTTCTTGCTCGACCGCGAGCAACATGTCGCGATATCGCGACAACTTTTCATTTCTGGCTTTTCTTTGTCTTTTTAACATCCGGGCCACTGCAATCTTCTTGGAAAGTGTGCAAAAAAGGTGGGTCCCCAATTTTTGGGTGTGTTGTGGAGCAGCCACAATAAGGTCAAACTATATGTCTTTGACTTGGGTGGTCATATTTGCAGGGTTATAGTTTAGAACAAATTGTTTGGCCACCTCATGCCCTTTGAATTTCATGAGAGCATCCCACCACCTGGATTTTTGAAACAACTCTATTACAGAATCACTAGGATTCTATGTTTTGACAGATGGGGGCTCACTATATTTTTGAAATATGGAATGGGGTATGGATTTTTAGGGTAAAGGGTAGATATGATTCTATGGTAAGAAATTTTAAAATTTAGGATATGAGAAACCTGCAACAATATTTTAGTCGCACACAGAAAAACACATATTACAATGTTTTTCAAAATAATTCATTATCTTCATACATGATTAAGTGAAAACGTAGAATTTAGGATTAATGTCCACTAATCACCATAAAATACTTATATGTTTTGTTATCAACATTAACAGTTTGAATTATGACCTAACCTTCTGCATAAATTCCTAAAAATATTCGTTAATTACTCCATAATAAATAATTTTAATTATGACCTAACCTTCTGCATAAATTCCTAAAAATATTCATTAATTACATTTGTAGCAGAATGATTAGGGTATTTAAAATATCTGGTTTTGCAGCTAAAAACAAAACCAAAACTATAAAAAATAATTTACCTATCATTTTCACTTATCTGCCTCATCAAAACTCTGTCACCCTACATCATAATTCTTTGAAATATTTCACCCATGTTTCTTCTTCGTAATTCCAAGGTTTGATCTTATTTTTCTGGCAAAAATCTGCAATGTTTCAAATTTGTTTTTATTGCATAGAATTTTTGGTGATTTTTTTTTATGGTCTTCTACGGAAGGAAAGATAATTCTAGGGTTTATTTTCCTTTGCATATAGTTTTAGCCATGCAAAGGTTCTACACCATCCAATTTCCCTTATCCAATGATGGTGACTAATTTAACTCTCATCAATGATAGCGACCACTTTAATTCTTATCGATGGTGAAGAAAATATCACAGCCCAATAGATCATGTTCATTGATTTGGATTTAATCGATCGTAACAAATTTAAACCTGTGTCCTTATGTATGATTGGTTGATAAAAGGTATGCATCGGTGATCTTCTCCCTTTGTCGCTATCATGGAAAAGTTTCTAGACTCATCGTAGGTTTCCTTCCTTCCCTCGCAACCCTCCATTTGAAATTTGATCAATAGCTATCGGTGTCCATCCGTAGTGTCTCCTGTGATTGGTGAAAGGGTCCACTTGTCATTCATCGACATAGGCTCTAGGGTGGTCAATATTCCTTTGGTGCACAACTTACCCACCACCTTGCATGACGAGGGTGGACTTTTATTGCCAAGTGTTAAAATACATTTTGATCACCTTGATGGCTAAAAATATTATTTTAATCACTTACCACATTTATTACTTTATCCTCTAGCGTGTCACTAGCCCACATGTTCTTCTTTCCTATAATTTTTCTAGGTTTTATGCCACGTTTCATCCATGTGGTACTTATTATTGATGCTACATTCTACGACCAATTAGATTGGTCCACATCCTTACTCGTTTTCTTTTGCGTGCACGTGTTCCAATAGACCATCGTTCTTTGAGACTTTTATTTCTAGCCCTCTAGAACATCTGCACTTTTAAGAAGGGTTTAAAATTAATGACATGTGACACCAGTTTGTGCGTACACATAATAAGAGGGCTTCTCATTTACATCTTCATGTTCACACTAAAAAAAGGTTTTATCAATATATAATTTTTTTATAATTTTTTTATTTTGTTCCCCTTAATTTTACTTAAAATAATACTGCCACGTTTCCCCTATATTATTTTTTGATGCACCTTTATCACTTGTCTTGTCATTTTATGAATTACCACGTGTCTCTTATATCTGGTTTGATTTAAGCTTTAACACTTAAGAATATTTCATGATATGCATTACGGATAACATCTATGGATGGCACTTACAGAAGATTACTACGGAAGATGTTTATAGAAGATTGTTACAGAATATATCTACAAAAAATGGTTATGAAAGACTCCTAAGGAATACATCTACAGAACCTCTATGGAAGACCTCTATAGAAGATATATCTATGGAAGACCTCTACAAAAGACTTCTACGGAAGACACCTATGGGAACTATAGTTGTTAAAGTTGGAAAAATACTTTACCTGTTTCTTCCCCCTAAACTGTATTATGATCTTTGTATGCCTCTGTTTACTCCCTCCCAAACTGTAATTTTGGCTATATAGCCAAAATAATATGAAGGGTGTTTTATTCATATTTATGAATGGTATAATAATGAGTGTTATTGATGGGGGTTTATTATAATTTTTGTGATTATGCTTCCTAAATTTCATTAAGGAGTATCCAAGTGAAAGAGCAAATAATGATTATAAAGCTTGATATCAGTCATCAATGTATGCAAAAATAGATTTCTATCAAAGGAGTAGAAAAAATGGAATAGATATTTTGATATTGTGATGGCTTCTGTTAAGAGATACAAAGTTTTGAGAGATACAAACCACATTTATGTAGGAGAAAATGAACTATAGTACTTCCATAGGAATTTGCTTCTGAATTTTGCCTGCTTATGATATTCTAGAGTTATTTCTCAAAGACTTCAAACATCCTAGTGACTTTTAAACAAATTCATCTATTTATTTCACAAATCAATATGGTGTTAAAATTATCCTAATATTTTCAAGCTTCTCAAGGACCAACTGTGTGTGCAGTGAGTATTCATTTCCCATTATGAGTAAGGATTGAGTAAAACAAAGGTCACTTATTTCAACAATCTAGCTTATCTGTGAGTATCCATAGGTATTGTCTAGACTTACTGCTACTTGCATAAGGATACCTTATTGCCAGGCGGGTTTCATTCAACCCATTACTGTAATGAGGATCACCCCATGGTTTTTGAGATACTAAGAATTCCAGGGATTCAAGCTCTTTTACCCTTCTTTGAATTTTCTTGGGATACTTACTCATTTTAAGAGGGAGCAAGGGATTTTAATTTATTTTTGGGATTCTTGCCTATTTTTAGAGGAAGCAAGAAGATACTTTTTGGGATACTTGCTCAATTAGATGAGGAGCAAGGGAATTTTTTTTTTAGGGGTGAAGGGTGAGCTTGTCCTTTTGCCAATTCATTAGTACTCTAGGCCATGCACATAGATGGATAAGCAAGGGAAACTATTCACTTATGGCAATAGTAACACATGAGTTAATCTCGCCAAATCTCATAATATTTTCATATGTTCAAATATGCATAGTCCAAGAAAACTTGATTGACTAGGAATAAATTGCAACATCAAAATACTGCTTGAATTTCAATGCAAATTTGCTCAAAATACTAGTGTTGTTTGATAAATTGAAAAACACCTAGATTTTACCTAGCAAACAAGGTATTATGCAACATGTGGTAGTCATTTTCCTACAAGATTTTTAGAGAAATATCTTCTTGGGCTATTTTTAAAATATTGAGACTGAAAATTGATGAAAATAAGATAAAAATACTAAAAATTTCAGAAACTGCATGATGAAATAAAGAAAGCATAATATTTTTTTTTGTGAAGTGAGAGAGAAGTTATTATTCAATAGTGGTTGATTGCAGTTCGAATATGTACTGCAAATCAGCTTGCTTCTTAAGGTGGTGTATGAATTCTTCCTTAGATAATGGCTTCTTATAAAGTTTAAGCCTATGGAAATTTACTAGTATTTTTCTTGTTGAATCATCTATAGGCTTAAGCTTTATTGTACCATTTCAAAATATCTCTTGAATTTCATAGGGTCCTAGCCATCTTGTCCTCAATTTACCTTGAAAGCCTTGGTAATGAGAGTCAAACAAGAAGGCCTAATCTCTTGATTGGAATGTGCATGGTACAATGTGTTTATTATACCATTTATTTCATTGTTGTTGGGTTATTTCAATCTTGTGTAATACTTCTAGTCTCATTTCCTCAAGAATATTTAACTTTTCCAATCTAGCTTTCTGCACTTTGTCCAAATTCATGTCAAGTTGTATTGTTGTGCGAAGGGTTTCTATATCAAATTCGATGGCCATGATAGCTTATTTTCCATAGACCATTTCATAAGACGATAATCTTGTGGTGGTATTCCAAGTTGTATTGTATACCCATACAAATTTCAATATCTCAACCCAATCACCCCTATGAACAGTTTTAATTTTTGTAATGATCTTTTCAAGTTCTCTATTTGTAACTTCCACTTGTCCATTGGCTTGAGGGTGATATGGTGAGGTTTTCCTATGTTTTATTTGATAGATATCAATAAAGTGCTCAATTAATTTAGAGAGAAATTGGCTTCCATGATCTAAAACTACTCTAGGTGCTCCAAAGCATTGCATAATGATTTCATAAAGGAAATCAGCAACTGGCTCAACTTGTGCTCGTGGTAAAGCTTTAACTTCAGCCCACTAAGTAACATAATTTGTACGCATGAGTATGTTTTTATTACCTTCACTTGGAGGGTCTATCAGTACAATGAAGTCAATTCCCCATTTCTCGAATGGTTCAAACATTATATGTGAAACCAAAGACATCTCCATCGAAGGGGTAGAATTGCTCAATCTTTGACATGCATCACATCTATCAATAAATTTATGGACATATCTATTCATGGTAGGCCAAAAGTAACCAGTTTGAAGTATTTTACTAAGTGTCCTTTGGGTGGCATAATGGCCTCCATAGGGTTCTTCATGTGCTACCTGAATGATGCCATATACATTCCCTTCTTGCACACATCTCCTAAGTACTTGGTTAGGACATCTTCTAAACAAAATTCCATGAATCCACATTTAAGGAGTGCTTTGATGTACTAGTTTTCTACGCTTGCACAGTGTAAAGTTTTGAGGCATTTTTCTTGTTACTAAGTAATTTACGATATCAACGTACCAAGGAGTAAAAATAGAAAGTGCAAAAAAATATTCACCTGGGAAATTATCAGGAATAAACTCATCATCATAAAATATTTGCATACGTGATAGGTGGTTTGCAATAACGTTATCCTTTCCTGCATTATCTATTATTGTGATATTGAAATCTTGTAGAAAAAGAAGCTATATAACCACTCTACCTCCTACTGTTGCTTTGTTCATTAAGTATTTAATGGTAAAGTGATCAGTGTGAACAAATACTTCATACCCTGTTATGTAATGTTTAAATTTATTAATGGCATGGACTACAACTAAAAATTATTTTTTAGTAACAGTGTAATTAAGCTTAGCTCCATGCAAATTTTTATTTACATAATAGATAGCATAAGGTATCTTGTTCTCAACTTGTTGCAATATTACCCCTATTGTGTAACCCAAAGCATCACAGTGTATGTGGAATGGTAATTTCCAATTTGGTCCTCTCGGGATTGGAGTAGTAATCAATTTATATTTTATAACTTTAAAGGCCTCTTGACATGCTTTAGTCCAATTGAATTCACTTTCTTTAGTTAAGAGCTTAATCATAGGAGCAACAATTTTATTGAATTCTTTAATGAACCTATGGTAGTATCCTATATATCCTAATAAACTTCTCACATCTGTTTGTGTTTTCAAAGGTTGAAGGGATCAAATAACTTTTATTTTTGTAGGATCTACTTTAACACCTTCTTCTGCTATATAATGTCCCATAACAATACCTCCTCTCATCATCATGAAACACTTTTCATGACTCAAAGAGATGCTTTGCTCTTGGTATCTAACCACAACTTTTTGTAAGCTTGATAATATTTCTTCAAAGGTATTATCGTAGATTGTGAAGTCATCCATATAGACTTCCACACACTCATTTATTAAATCAGAAAAGATAGCCAAAATAGCTCTTTGAAAAGTGGCAGGTGCATTTCATAATTTAAAAGGTAAGACTTTATAAGCATAGGTACCTACTGGACATGTGAAGGTTGTATTTTCCCAATCTTCTTGAACTATGGAATCTTGATTATAGCCACTAAATGCATCCAAAAAGCAGAAATATTTCTTTCCAGCCAATGTATCAAGAACTTGATCAATGAATGGCAAGGAAAAATAATATTTCTTTGTTACTTTGTTTAATTCCCTATAGTCCACACAAATCCTCCATTTTCCATTCTTTTTAGGGACTATCACAAGAGGTGACACCCATTGACTATTAGAAATTGGATATATAAATCCTGCTTTTAAGAGTCTAATGATTTCTTCCTGAACCACATCTTTCATAGCTGGATTAAATCTTATTTGGGGTTGTCTTACTGGATAACATACTTCTTGAATAAAAATGTGATGGGTACAAATATTTGGTTGTATACCTTTCATAACCTCATAGTTCCATGCAAACGTTGATCTATATTTCTTAAGCACATCTATTAATTATGATTCTTGTATGCTCGTGAGCTCATCATTGATATTCAAGTTTCTTCCTAGTGTGATATCTATTTGCTTGTATTTTTTCGTGTTTGCATCTATCCCCATTATCTCATATTCAAGAATATTTAAGTAGTAGTCATATGGTATCATTTATTGAGTCTGAATTGTGCTTACCTCATTAATAGCCATAGTAGATTCAGATGAACAACCATTATCTTGACCTTGATCTTTTTTTCGATTTCCTAACAATAATGGTAATGGTCCCTCAACCTCTTGTTGAATATGTTCACTCAAAATATTAATTGATAAGGTTTGTATTTCATCAAAATCATGAGGGAAATCATACCATAATTGCTTTGGAAATTCATCTTCTATTTTTTATTCAGGGAATAAGCTAAGGTCTTTGGTATTGTTGCCATAAGAAATAGTCATATTTCCTGATCTACAACTAATGTAAGCATCAAATAGCAAGCCATGGGTGCCCTAGAATTAAGGGATGTCCCCCTAATTTTTTCTTGGGTTTTAAGACTATAAATTCTACAGGGTAATCCCATGAACTTACAGAGACTATAACATCTTCCAGTTTTTCTTCCGGTTTAACAGTAGACCTATGTATGAGTTGGAGTATAGTAGAAGTTGATTGTAATTTATGTACCCCTAAAGATTCCATTATTTTTTTAGTCATGATATTAATAATGACTCCTAAATCGACCAAAATATTTGGCAAGGCTATGTCACCAATGTGTACTATGAGTATAGGTGTTCTAGGATTTGTGTATTTTGGTAATAATCTACCTCTCGTTATTATCTCAGACAATTGTCCAATGACTTGAATAGTTTGGGCTTCGTTCTTCTTTTTCCTATATGAATTTGTACATATGTTTTTAATGAGCTTGGAATAGATGGGTATATCCTTGACAGCTTGTAACAAAGGGATCTTGTTAGTAACTTTTTCTAATTCTTGAAGGAAGTTAAAGGTTGGCTTAGATGGTTCTTTTGGTATTTCTAGTCTTTGAGGAAATGATACCTTCACTTCCTTTCTTTGAGGAATTTGGATCTCTTGTTGTTTTGTTGGAATGTTTTCTGGAAAATTTTCTATTTCCTTCTCATTGTTATCCTCCTTTTCAAAAAATTTTGTAGTGGGCTTATCAATCTCTATGAGAGTTATATTATTTTCCAATATTTTTCTCGATCTCAATTGAATTTGTTTACAAGGTGCTATAGATATAGAATACGTCTCAATGGTTTCATAGGCTTGTTGAACATTCTTGTTGTTGTTAGGATTAGGAACTGGTTGAGCTATAAGAGGAGGTTGCTTAGGAGGATTATTATTATTAACTGGAGGTGGAAGAAGTCTATTTTGAGGTGGATTTTGAGGGGCTTGCCCCTTAAATTGGTTTTGAAAGTTTTTTTGTTGCGATGGATTTTGAGACCAACCAAATCCTCCCTGGTTATATTGGCCATTAGTATTCCAACTATTTTGACTTGACATTCCTTGATTCCATGGTGTATTTCCTAAAGTATTGGTCATAAAATGGGTCCATGGGGGTATGTTCTAGTATTGATTGTTTGAATAAGAGTTCCAATTTGTCTAGTTTGGTGTATTAGACCATTTATTAGGCATTTGTGAGTTGGAATAACTAGGGTTTGACCAATTTGGTGGTCCATTGAATGGACCATTCCATATTTGGGCTACAAAATAAATGTATTCTGTCTCTTCAACTTCAGGTTCCTTTATGGTAGGTTTAAAAACATAAATGTATTTGCAGTTTTTAGTTTTGTGATTTTTATTACAAATTTTACAAGTATCAATGTTGGAAATGTTTGTAATGTTGAGAGGGTATTCTATCATATTGTGCTTTTTCCTACATATATGATAGTATATTTCTTCACTATCCTGTACTTTTGGCTTCTTATCCATTAAATCCAAAGATGTAGTCAAGGTACTTAACAAATCAGTTTTTAAACCTTCCAACATGTTTCCAATTTCTACTCTTGTCACTCCTCCTGTAGATGTATACTTATTACTCCTTAGATATTTGTTTCTTGAATTTTTTTTTTACAAAGGTTTACATTCTCTTCAAACGCTATAATATGGATATCAACTTTTACCATAAGGTTCAAAACCTGAAGGACATATTCTTTTAGTCATTTTAGAAAGAGTTATTTTAAGATTTATTCATCAAGGTCTATATTTACTCTAGACCCAACAAACAGAGATCTCTCAAGGTAATCCTCCAAATATTCTTCTTCTTTTTTATTCATGCATAATAGCTCAGCTTTATTATCAACTCAACAATAATCCTGATATCGTTCAAGGATTAACTCTTTTAATCCATGTTCTCCATCCCATTGATTACAAATATTTTCTCCTAGACCCATGAAACATATTAAAGCTGCATATTTAAGAGTAGAGGGAAAAAACCTTAGCTTTTGTTCATCGGTAGTGTAAAATTAATCTTGGAAAACTACTTCAAATTAAAAAAGAAAAGCATCTAGATCTTCATGTGGTTTCCCATGGAATATGGGCAATACAGAAATAAGGATTGACTTAGGTTCTCTTGTTGTCCCATCTGTGTGTAAGATTGGAAAGGCAAATGTCTTTCTTTATCCATTTCTTCTTTGGTCTCTATTTTGTCTTTGTCCATCCCCCCTTTGGTTCTCTTCTGCTTTTCCCTGCCCACTTTGTTGGTCAGCCATAACTGAATGTAAGATTTCAAGAAGTGGACTAGGTATGGGTTCAATACAAATAGAAGAAGGATATATGTGATTATTAAATTCTGGTTCAGGTAATAAATATAAGTTGGGATCTTGTTCTAGGATTTCAGTTTGATTGGTTGATGTTGTTGTTTCAAATTCTACTAACTTATAAATTCCAGGCTGCCTGCTAAAGTCTCTTTGGAAATTTCCTTATGATTTGTTGATATTTATAAATCTTCCCTTAGAATCTCTAGGTCTGCTCATGAATTTTCTAAGTTTTCTTGTTTTTGCAACACGTCTAATATTCCTTGAATAGTCTATGAATATCATTGATTGGATCAAGTTTTTTAGGTGTCATGAAGTGTTCTTCTTCAAAATCAAAGTGGTCTATAACCAATTGAATCAATTGAATGAGAAAATATTGAGTTGGAATGGGGTCAGGATTTCCAAATTGTAACTCACAACGTAAATCTTGACACAGCTCCCTAAAGTGCATAGCTCTAGGTATCCTATGATATTTCTTGCTATATCCTAGGGCTACTTCTTTCTTTTCTAGGTCTGCAAGGAACTTGTGAATGAAGAGGGAGTATTCAAAATATTGATTTCAAGGGTAAATTGTTGGAATTACTATTGCTCTTCTATCCCAAAGCCAATGCTCACAACTCATTTTAATATCTAGGTAAGATGAATGGTAGTTCATCCCTAGAGTTTTTCTATGTCAATCCTTTTGATTTCCTTCAACTTGTTTTATTTTTCTTTAATAATGTCAATGTGTTCATACAGACACTCCCACTCTTTACTAGATTCTCTATTTCCTTGCTCATTGTTGTGGTTGATCCACAACACACCCCAAAATTGGGGACCCACCTTTTTGCAGGCTTGCAGAGAAGAATCTCGGTGACCCAGATGCTAAAATTGAAGAAAAGAGGAAAAAATGCATGAGTCTTGAAAGTGTCGCGAAATCGCGACCTGTCGCGCCATCGCTGCCCAAAATAGGAAAAGTGTCACGAAATCATGACATGTTGCTCCGTCGCTGCCGAAATTGAAAAAATGTCGCGATATCGCGACATGTCGCGCCATCGCTGCCCAAAACAGGAAAAGTGTCACGAAATCGCGACATGTTGCTCCGTCGCTGCCGAAATTGAAAAAACGTCGCGATATCGCGACATGTTGCTCCGTCGCTGCCAGAATGAAAAAGTGTCACGAAATCGCGACGTGTTGCTGCAGAGGTTGTACGGATGAAAATAGCGTAGCGATTTCGTGACATGTTGCTCCGTCGCGGCAGAAAGAGGAGAGAGAAAATGAAAACGAAAAAGTGTCACGAAATCGTGACATGTTGCTCTGTCGCGGCCCAGGTAGGAGAGAGAAAGGCAAAATGGAAAGGCGTAGCGATATCGCGACGCGTCGCAAAATCGCGGGTCAAACTGGTCAAAGGGCACAAAGCGAAAAAACGTCGCGATATCGCGACAGAAAGAGGTCAAAGGGCACAAAGCGGAAAAACATCGCGATATCGCGACAGAAAGAGGCCAAAGGGCACAAAGCGAGAAAAAGTCACGATATCGCGATAGAAAGAGGTCAAAGAGCACGAAGCAAGAAAACGTCGCGATATCGCGACAAGAACCAGTCAAACAGGGCAAAGGGCCAAAATGGTCGCGAAATCGCGACAGGATCAACCGGAAAGCATAATGCGCAGAAATGGTCGCGAAATCGTGACAGAAAGCAGAAAAAGGGAATGAAGCGAAAAGGCATCGCGAAATCACGACAGGTCACGATTTCACGACAGATTGCAACGAAGTAGTACGGACAGAGAAAAGCGTCGCGATTTCACGACAGGGTGCGGCCTAAGGGGTACGAAAACGAAAATGGTCACGAAATCGTGACAGTTTGCGGCATGAAGGTCCGAAGGTGAAAAACGTCGCGATATCACGACAGAAAGCGGCATGAAGGTCCGAAGGTGAAAAACGTCGCGATATCACGACAGAAACGGCCGGAGGCGTACGAACGAGGAAAGCGTCGCGATATCGCGACATGTCGCGATTTCGCGACATGTCACGTTTTTGCGGCCAGAAAGGTGAGCAGGTTGCATGCTATTTTGTCACGTTTTGGCACGGGAAGACGTTACAGAAGACGTAGAAAACGCAGGACACGTGGCTTACAGGTGTCAGTATTGCAGAGGCGTTACATGCAGCGGTGGATTTCGGGCGTTTCAGAATCGAGCATCAATCAAAAGCAAGGAAAAGGCGGGAATTTGAAAGGTCAAATGCAGGAAGGTGAAGCGAAGCGACACAGGGAGAATCGAAGAGCCATTTCAGTGATTATAAAGTCAAGAATGCGGATTGAAAGAAGGGTTGGAAATTGCTTGCTTGCAGAGTTACAGAGACAAGGGCTTCATGCCATTTTGGGCTGCACTTGGGCAATTTCCTTCATTTGTTCTGGATTTGTAAAACCTGGAACATTTTGTAATTGTAATTGATACATCATTTTAATACAGAAATACAGAGTGTTGGCATCTCATTGATGAGAAAGAAGGAGTCATTTTGTGCATGCATGATTTAATGTTTTATCATTCATTCCAGATTTCTAAGGCTTTTAGGTGAAGTTTAATGCAAGTGTGCTTGGTTGCTTCATGCGAATGCCTAAATCTGGAATTACAGTAGAAACCCTAGAAACCAGACACCTAATTTATTTGGATTGTGCGAATTTGCGAGGTTCATTAGGTTAGGTTGCATGCGAGAAAACCTCATTATCTTCGGTTTCATCGAATTGATGACAACATTCGACTGTAGTTTAGTTTCATTTTCATTTATTTTGCTTTATTTTTCAAACCCTTAATTTATTTTCTGCAGTTTAATTACTGTATTCAAATAAACAAGCTGAAAATCCATCAGAACTAAAGAGGAGAATAGATATTATTCATTTTGAGTCCACTGTAATTTCAAACTAAATAAACCACAGTGCCCCTTGTTAACATCCACTTGCAAACCCTAAGGTATTCCTAGCATTTCATTTGAACAGCATCATATCAGCATAACAGGAACCTTGGAGAAATTATTTTCTTTGCAAGCAGAGGATTTTGGGACTCAGATCCTACCGGAGAGTGTGCTTTCACAATTGGGTGAAAACACCACTCAACAGATTGGCGCTAGAAGGAGGGCTGAATTGGTTTATGTTATTTTGATTTTCATACCTGAATAATTTGTTTTTGATCTAATTCTGAAATCATTTAATAAATCTCACAGGCGGCTAAACTGCAACACTTGTTTTTGTTTCTATTGCAGGTTTTCTTCGAAATAGCCGAGGGTTTCATCGAGCAGGTTGGACCCACCACGCCGTATTGCGACCGGGTCTCAAACAACCGGAGAAACCATTTTTCATGACCTTATTGGTACTCCCAAGAGTAAAGCCAAGCAAGTCGTAAGCACACCAGTCGCAAAAGACCTATTTTCTCCAGGAACGTCGAGTGGACCTATGCCAATAATATCTGTTGCCCCTAGTGTGCCTATAGTTAGTAATATTTCTATTGCTATTGTAGGTCTGTCTTCATCAATTTTGAGTCAAATGGCTCAAGCTCCAGCAACTCCTTGGTATGGAGCTAACAATACTCCTTTGAATATTGTTGGGGATATCCATGAAATCCCCAAGAACATTGAAATATTTCTGCCTAAATACAAGCCAGATGGCCTAAGAACAGTAGAAGAACATATCCAAGCCTATAGGGATGTTTTAATTAGGCTGCAAGTTCAATATGAAGATGTGGCCTGCAGACTTTTCCCCATGAGCTTAGATCCAATAGCATATGAATGGTATATATGCTTGCCAACTGGTTCAATCACCTCTTGGACACAAATGGAAAATGCCTTTGTCAATCAATTTAGGTCACCCTTAGATCCCGCAACTATTTACAATCAGTTTATTACATGCAAAAGGGGCCAAGGGGAACCAATCAGAATGTTTAATCAGAGATTCCAAAAGTGCTATAATAGAGCAATTAGGCACTTTGCCATCGATCCCATAGTGGCTTTGCAGATATATTTTGGGGCATTGGACCCCATGACAGCCATGTTTGCAAGGCGCAATCCTCAAGTCACCACGCTGGCTTTAGCCTATAACGAAGCCATGACTATCGAGCAGCAAATGACGCCACAAGGCTACGGGTTTACCCAGATGCCTGTGATGGGACAGTATGCTCCATATGGTCAAGCTCCCCAGGAAAATCAACTCATGGCACCACAAATGCCAAGCATGAGCGCCTTCCCATATCAGTAGCAGTATCCACCAGCACCCGCGTATGCACCCATTCCAATCCAACCAATCACAGCCATTCCACCTGTCCCTGCATTTTTGCAGAACAGTCAACCAACTATGCAAGGAACTAGTCAGGTCAATCCTCAAGCCATAGTTCCTTTTCCAAATCCTACCCCGATTCAAAGTGTCAATCCATACGGGAATCCAATTCCTCAGAACCCGACCCCAGTGTTGAATCAAGACCCCATTAATTATGCGAATCCAACGGGGGTTAATAACAATATGATTCCATCGAAGGATGTTTATTCGAAAGTCGAAGAGCTCAAGAAATTAGTGCATAAACTGAGCAATGACAGGGTTCAACAGCAGAAGTATGAGTCCCATGCCCCTCACCCAAATCAAAATTTTAACAATAGAGGGAGGCACTGGAACACTAAGCCTAACAATGGGGGAGTTCCCGCTCCCATTGCTAATCAATTAGATGCTTCTACAGGACCTAGCCAACCCAATTCTCTTTTGAATCTTTCGGATTTGGCGTGGGAAAGGGGGTGCAGGTTACATAACACAAAAGAACACAATGAGAGGAATTGTCCTGAGATTGCTAGATACACTCATTGTCTTCAGGCACAAGTTGATGATTTGGAACTGGTATCAAATGAAAATCCATCACAACATCAAGATGAGAATATTATGGTGATGGAAACTGTATATCATCAAGAAGGTGAGAGTGAGGAAGAAGAAGACGAAATTCTGGAACAGGAGGTGCAAGCTTTTCGAGATTTCAGAAAGGGGAATCATGGATACCATTTGAGAAGTAAGTCTAAAGCCCCTAAAACCTCATCGACACCTCCAAACAATTCTATTCTTCCTCCAGACACTAAGGCAAATAATAATCCTCCCCCTCCACTCAGAACAGAAATGTCTAATGACATGCAGAAGACAGTCAAATTTGAAAAGCCAAACTATGACATAGTGGAGGATCTAAAGAAGTCCAAATCTAGCCTTTCATTCATGGACGCAGCTAGATTGCCTGGCCAAAAGGAGGCGTTGATAAGAGCTTTGAATTCACCTGATCCAATGTGGAAGGAAAAAAGAGTTGAATCCCACCTTATTTTGCGAAAGGAGAGAAGGGATGTCCCGCCATTCTTACTGACTTTGAGAATTGCGGGTAAGAATTTGCATAACTGTTTGGTGGATACAGGTGCCACGAGCAACCTCATGCCTGCAGAAATATGTAAAATGCTAGGTCTGCAACCTGTTTCATCCAAATGTACAGTCCTGCAACTGGACAGATCAGAAGTAAATGTAGTGGGGACTTTATATGATGTCAAGATTCAATTGAATTCTGAACCCAGGGTCCAGCAGGTTGTAGACATTTTGGTGGTTAATATCCCAAGTAGGTATGGAATGCTACTTGCTAGGGATTGGATGAAAACGCTGAATGGCTATTTTTCAACAGACTGCTCGCATATGTGGCTACCATGGAAGGGAATTGCAAACCAAATAAGAGTGGAAAACGAACCGAGGCTTAAAGAGATTATAACAGATTTTAACAAGCCGAATGAAGTTCAGTTTTCTGAGCCAGAACTAGGAGTTTATGCACTTGATGTTGAGGAGGCTGTTGAAGAGCATAAAGAGGAGGCGTGTCATGGTGGCTCTTCCGAGGAAAATGATTACACGTGGTTGCTCAGGTTTGATGGATCAAAATCTAGACAGGGAGCAGGAGCTGGAGTCGAGCTCACTGGTCCAGGAGGTAAACCCTTGTTAGCTGCTTACAGACTGCAATTTCCTTGCACGAACAATGTGGCAGAATACGAAGCGTTGATCTATGGTTTACGTCTAGCATTGAGCAAGCATGTTAAATGCTTGAAGGTTTTGGGAGATTCTGAGTTGGTAGTCAAGCAAATTAAAGGACAGTACACATGCCGCGACAGGAGACTAAGCCTTTATAGAACTAGGGTTATGGACCTCATGGAGGAGTTCGATGCATTCAACATAGCCCTTATTTCTAGGAAAGGAAATCGAATAGCAGACTCTCTTGCAGTCGTCGTGGGCATGTTGAATCCGGTTGATATAAGAAGATGTAAAAAGTTTTCCATTGAACTGGTTCCTTGTCCATCAATACCCGATAATGTAAAGAATTTCCAAGTTTTTGAAAGTGACAGACATATTTTCAAATTTGTCACAAACTCGGGTATTTTTGAAAATCAGGTGATTGATGAGGAGCAAAGGTGGCGGGATGAAACGAGAAGATGAAATTGAAGCTGCGTATCAATCCAATAAAATTCCTAAAGACGTGGTTTCATTGGAAAAGATGTTCGACATGGGATGCAAGACCAAGAAAGGAAAAAGAGTCCCACTCCCTAAAGATGCTCGTGATTCGATTAATCTAGGGAGCGCGAGACAATCCAAAGGAGGTGTACATAGCAAAGGCATGTACAGAGCAAGAAAGGAGCAATATAATACAAGCATTGAAGCATTACATAGATTGTATTGCTTGGAACTACAATGAGCTGAAGACTTACAACCAAAACATTATCACACATACCATCCCTTTGAAGCCAGACTCCAAGCCTTTTAGGCAAAGACAACGAGTTGTTAACCCGCTATTGGAGCCTTTGATCGAAAAGGAGGTTAAAATATTATTGGAAGCGAAAATCATTTTTCCTGTTAGGCACTCAACCTGGGTGGCTAACCTCGTTCCAGTGAGAAAAAAGAGTGGAGAGATTAGGCTGTGCATAGATTTTCGAAATCTTAATAAAGCCTCTCAAAAGGATAATTATCCACTGCCATCAATCGATGAAATTCTACAAATGGTAAATGGATCTGAAATGATGTCCTTTCTCGATGGGTATTCTAGGTACAACCAAATTCTTATACATCCAGACGACAGGATGAAAACAGCCTTCACTACCAAGTGGGGAACATTTGCATATAAGAGAATGTCGTTCGGATTGTTAAATGTTGGTGCAACTTTTCAACGCGCCATGGATTATGCATTCAAAGGACTCATAGGCAAATGCATCATCGTGTATGTGGATGATATCCCAGTTTTCTCGAAGAAGAGAGAGGACCATGTCAAAGATTTAAAGAAAGTGCTTCAAAGATGGAGAGAACATGGAATTTCCTTAAATCCCAAAAAGTGCATTTTCGGAGTGACAGAAGGAAAATTTCTTGGTCACATCATTTCAAAAGAGGGCATATCCATCGACCCAGAAAGGATACAAGCTATCCAAAACCTACCTCTCCCGAGTAGTAAGAAAGAATTGAGATCTTTCTTTGGGCAGGTTAATTTTGTGAGGAAGTTTATCTCCAGCTTTGCTGAGATAGCCAAGCCTCTGAACAAGATGCTTAAGAAATATGTGGATGTAAAATGGAACGAGGAAAGTAGAGTGGCCTTCCAGAACATCAAAGATGCCATTTCAAGAGCCCCTGTCCTTATAAGCCCAGACTACTCCAAGCCTTTTTATATTTATGCTTTTGCATCAGAACACTCCTTTGCGAGTGTCTTAACCCAAAAAGGCGAGGATAGTGCCGAAAAACCCATAGCATTTTTAAGTGCCCCCCTGAAAGATGCTCAATTAAGGTATTCAATCCTTGATAAGCAAATGTACGCACTTTTTAAAACTGTGAAAAAATTTAGGCACTACATCGTACATAGCAGAGTTGTTGCCATCGTGCCCGACTCTACTGTCAAGACCATGTTTTTACAAAATGAACTAGGTGAGAAGAGAGGAAAATGGATTTCAACCATCCAAGAATTTGATCTCGAAATCCAACCAATGAAACTAGTTCGAGGACAGGGACTGGCGAAGGCGATCGCAGAAAATAATCCGCAAATAACAGGCCAATGCTCAAATACAGAATACATTGCTAAGGACGACTGGTATGTTGATATTGTGCAATTTTTATTGACTGGTAAGTGTCCTTCTAATCTGAATTCAACGCAGAGAAGAGCTTTAAGGCTTAAGTCTGTCAATTATCTAATGAAATCTGGTGTGCTTTACAGGAAGAATCATGAAGGTATCTACCTGAGGTGCTTGAACAAAGAAGAAGCTGCCAGGGTGTTGCAGGAATTTCATGGGAAACATGGAACTGGTCATGGTGCAGCCAATGCTACAGCACATCAAATCTTGAGAGCAGGATACTATTGGCCACATATTTTCAAGGATGCGCATGCCCATGTACGATCTTGTCATATCTGTCAAGTGGCTGCAAATAGAGAAAGAAATGCAGCCATGTCGTTGCAACCTGTAGTTGAAATGAGACCATTTGCACGAGTGGGGACTAGATTTCATCGGGGTTATTAACCCAAATTCTTCTGATTCTCATAAATTCATTTTGACAACTACGGACTACTGTACAAGGTGGACAGAAGCGATTCCTACTAAACATGCCACCACAGACGTTGTGATTAAATTCCTTGAGGATCAAATTATAACAAGATTTGGAATGCCCGATTCTATTGTCAGTGACAATGGTAAAGCTTTTATTTCTACACAATTCGCAGATTGGGCATATGATAACAAAGTGAGCTTAAAATTTGCATCCAACTATTATCCTCAAGGAAATGGGTTGGCCGAATCTTCAAATAAGAATTTGTTGAATACCATTAAGAAGTTCTTTGGAAAAGAACCCGCGGGACTGGCACAGCCAATTAAAGTTTGCCCTTTGGGCAAGATAGGACCGAGTGAAAGAGTCCATAGGGAATACTCCCTATCATTTGGTTTATGGGCAAGACCCGATATTTCCAGCAAATTTGAAGTTGCGAGACCTTACATTTCATACAAGAGTACATGGGGACGAGATGATCAAGTTGAAGCCAGGTTAAGCCAGTTGTTGCACCTTGATGAAAAGAGAGAAGAGGCCATGAATCACATGAATAAACACCAGGCAGTTATCAAAATATGGTTTGACAGAAGGGCCAAAGTGAAATCATTCAGAATTTCAGATTTGGTATTACTATGGGACAAAAGACATGAGGAAAAAGGGAATCATCACAAGTTTGATTGTCTTTGGTTAGGTCCATATCAGATTTCAGAGATTCTTGGGAAGAATACCTTCAGGCTAAAAACCTTAGAAGGGAGAGATTTCATGCTACCGGTTAATGGGCAGATTTTAAAGCATTATTTTAGCCCTTAGGTTGTGGGATTTTGATATTATTCTTTTGGTTTTGGTGGGGATTTTCAGATTTTGTTTTTATTGTTTAGGATTGTTAGTCTAGCTAGGATTTTGGTTATGGATTTGATTTCAATTGACATGTGTGTTAATTTTGATAAAAAAAATAAAATAAAAAAAAATAAAAAAAAAAATTGAGATGTCAACTTATGCTTCAGGTTAGGAGAATATGAAATATTGGAATTGTCCTGTAAAAAGCTCCACAAGTAACACAAGCATCTTAAGTTATATTGTTTGATTTTGTGATGCATGAAAGAATCAGTTTTGCATGACAATTCATTCCATTTGTAATTCAAGAAATAATGCATTCATGTTCCATCTCACCTTACATACATCTCATCTTAGTTACATATGCATCTTAGGTACAAGCCATTAAAGTATGTCAAATCCTCTTAGGGTTGTGTTATAACATATATGTAAGTAAATCCTAAGGTTGGAAACTGAGTCTTGAGATATCTAGAACCAAGCACGTCTCATACATTAAAAAGGATCTTGAGCAAAATGATCAAAACCTAACTTGGAAGGAAAGGTTGGGCGAAAGAAGTATTTCATGTCTATCCTATTTATGCAGCATGATCCTTAAAACAAGTGGTTTTGACCACTTCCATAGAGCTTAAAAGCCTAAAATCAGAGTAGTAAGGATAGGGTTAAATCCTCATCGAACTTAGGTTGAGGATCCAATTCCCCAAAACTTTGATTTGACCTACATGGAGTAGTAAGGATAAGGCATAAATTCTCATCTCGCTTAGGTTGAGAATCTGATTCCCCAAAGCTCTTATGTCTCATTTCATAGTAAATCTTGGATTGTAAGGATCGTACTATTTGTCCTCTGCAAAGGATGGGTAGTCATCCCCAAGGTCTAAGCAACAAAATTAATATTTTCCATTTCTAAAGTTTGGATTGCAAGGATCGTACTACATGTCCCTAGCCAGGATGGGTAGTCATCCCCAAGGTCCAAGAAGTAAAAAATATATATATATATATATATTAATATATATATATATAAATTTTTTTTCCCATCTCATCTTTATTTTGGATTGTAAGGATCGTACTACTTGTCCTCTGCAAAGGATGGGTAGTCATCCCCAAGGTCCAAAGAAATGGAGATAAGTTTTGGATTGTGGGGTTAGATATGCCCATGCATGGCATCATGTCTTGCCTAAAAAACAAGACCATTGATTGTCTAGAGGGTTAGACTAGCATGACCATTTCTTCCATAATTGGTTTAATTATTTTGCTTAAAGTGAGGTAATGAACTCTAAATCAGAATAGTAAGGATAGGGTTAAACTCTCATCTCGGTTGGTTGGGAGTCTGATTCCCCAAAGTTCTGATTTCACATTCACTTGCACATGGGTTCCAGATGGTAGAGACTCATGACCAACTTTGGGATACAATAAGGTAATGAATTAGTGGATCCTAAGAGGGTTTGGCAATCTTGAATGCTTGTACATAATAATAGAAGAATGACCATGCCTTTTATGAAAGCAAAATCTCCTAGCACATTCATTAGGGTACACAAATCATTCACCATCCCACATATGCATTCATGCAAAGCCGATAATGGAGTGTGGATCAATTTCAAATGATAGGGAATGAAAATACATTGCACACATCGAGCTAATACTTGATGATTCCGATGATTCATGTACTTCGATCTTTGGGCATTTGTTATATTGCTTATGTGCTAACATATGTTTGCGAGTTTGTGATATGTTTCGAGGTTGGGTTCTTACTAAAATGCTCAAGAGCATTTGACAGATAGAGTCGCCATTTGTTGTGGTTGATCCACAACACACCCCAAAATTGGGGACCCACCTTTTTGCAGGCTTGCAGAGAAGAATCTCGGTGACCCAGATGCTAAAATTGAAGAAAAGAGGAAAAAATGCATGAGTCTTGAAAGTGTCGCGAAATTGCGACATGTCGCGAAATCGCGACCTGTCGCGCCATCGCTGCCCAAAACAGGAAAAGTGTCACGAAATCGCGACATGTTGCTCCGTCGCTGCCGAAATTGAAAAAACGTCGCGATATCGCGACATGTCGCGCCATCACTGCCAAAATAGGAAAAGTGTCACGAAATCGTGACATGTTGCTCCGTCGTTGCCGAAATTGAAAAAAACGTCGCGATATCGCGACATGTTGCTCCGTCGCTGCCAGAATGAAAAAGTGTCATGAAATCGCGACGTGTTGCTGCAGAGGTTGTACGGATGAAAATAGCGTAGCGATTTCACGACATGTTGCTCCGTCGCGGCAGAAAGAGGAGAGAGAAAATGAAAACGAAAAAGTGTCATGAAATCGTGACATGTTGCTCTGTCGCGGCCCAAGCAGGAGAGAGAAAGGCAAAATGGAAAGGCGTAGCGATATCGCGACGCGTCGCAAAATCGTGGGTCAAACTGGTCAAAGGGCACAAAGCGGAAAAATGTCGCGATATCGTGATAGAAAGAGGTCAAAGGGCACAAAGCGGAAAAACGTCGTGATATCGCGACAGAAAGAGGCCAAAGGGCACAAAGTGGAAAAACGTCATGATATCGTGATAGAAAGAGGTCAAAGAGCACGAAGCAAGAAAACGTCGTGATATCGTGACAGGAACCAGTCAAACAGGGCAAAGGGCCAAAATGGTCGCGAAATCGCGACAGGATCAACCAGAAAGCATAATGCGCAGAAATGGTCGCGAAATCGTGACAGAAAGCAGAAAAGGGGAATGAAGCGAAAAGGCATCGCGAAATCGTGACAGGTCGCAGTTTCGCGGCTCCGAAGCAGCGAAGTAGTACGGATGGGGGCAGCGTAGCGATTTCGCGACGAAAAATTGGCAAGTGTACGAAAATGGAAAATGGTCGCGATTTCACGACAGATTGCAGCGAAGTAGTACGGACAGAGAGAAGCGTCGCGATTTCGCGACAGGGTGCAGCCTAAGGGGTATGGAAACAAAAATGGTCACGAAATCGCGACAGTTTGCGGCATGAAGGTCCGAAGGTGAAAAACGTCGCGATATCACGATAGAAAGCGGCATGAGGGTTCGAAGGTGAAAAACGTCGTGATATCGCGACAGAAACGGCCGGAGGCGTACGAACGAGGAAAGCGTCGCGATATCGCGACATGTCACGTTTTCGCGGCCAAAAAGGTGAGCAGGTTGCATGCTGTTTTGTCACGTTTTGGCACGGGAAGACGTTACAGAAGACGCAGAAAGCATAGGACACGTGGCTTACAGGTGTCAGTATTGCAGAGGCGTTACATGCAGCGGTGGATTTTGGGCGTTTCAGAATCGAGCATCAATCAAAAGCAAGGAAAAGGCAGGAATTTGAAAGGTCAAATGCAGGAAGGTGAAGCGAAGCGACACAGGGAGAATCGAAGAGCCATTTCGGTGATTATAAAGTCAAGAATGCGGATTGAAAGAAGGGTTGGAAATTGTTGCTTGTAGAGTTGCAGAGACAAGGGCTTCATGCCATTCTGGGCCTGCACTTGGGCAATTTCCTTCATTTGTTCTGGATTTGTAAAACCTGGAACATTCTGTAATTGTAATTGATATATCATTTTAATGCAGAAATACAGAGTGTTGGCATCTCATTGATGAGAAAGAAGGAGTCATTTTGTGCATGCATGATTTAATGTTTTATCATTCATTCCAGATTTCTAAGGCTTTTAGGTGAAGTTTAATGCAAGTGTGCTTGGTTGCTTCATGCGAATGCCTAAATCTGGAATTACAGTAGAAACCCTAGAAACCAGCACCTAATTTATTTGGATTGTGCGAATTTGCAGGTTCATTATGTTAGGTTGCATGCAAGAAAACCTCATTATCTTCGGTTTCATCGAATTGATGACAGCATTCTGACTGTAGTTTAGTTTCATTTTCATTTATTTTGCTTTATTTTTCAAACTCTTAATTTATTTTCTCCAGTTTAATTACTGTATTCAAATAAACAAGCTGAAAATCCATCAGAACTAAAGAGGAGAATAGATATTATTCATTTTGAGTCCATTGTAATTTCAAACTAAATAAACCACGAGTGCCCCTTGTTAACATCCACTTGCAAACCCTAAGGTATTCCTAGCATTTCATTTGAACAGCATCATATCAGCATAACAGGAACCTTGGAGAAATTATTTTCTTTGCAAGCAGAGGATTTTGGGACTCAGATCCTACCGGAGAGTGTGCTTTCACAATTGGGTGAAAACACCACTCAACAATCATAAAGAAGGTTAACTTCTTGTTTTATCAATAAATATCTAAGGTCTATAAGTGCAGATTGATTTAGATTTTTTTCCACCATCTAACAACTTATATTTTATTTTCTTTTCTCTCTCTTTGGTTTTGGTTTTTTTTGGGTTTTGATTTTGATTTTTCTGTTTTAATCCCACTGTTGTCAAGTTTAGATATAAATCACAGCATATGAATTTATAGCTACCCTTAATACAACAGGGAAGAACTAAAATAAAATTTCACAATAATCCTAATTTTTTGCTAAAATTAGGTGTGACTCACGTTCCTACGAATATTTATACAACCAACCTTAGCACACTAGGAGTGAAATAATTTTTTTTTAGAAAAGTAAAATTTAACAATCCTAATGTTTTGCTAAAATTAGGTGCGACTCGCATTCCTACGAATATTTATACATCCAATATTAGCACATTATAAATAAAATGAAATGTTGCTGGAAAAATAAAATTAGCTAAAAAATAAAAGGTTAAACTATTACTGTTTGTTTAATTGTTTAGGAGTGTTTCACTATGGCTATGTCACTCAACCATATCTACAACCTGCTTCTTACATGTCCTAAATATTTAGGGGTATTTCACTATAACTGTGCCACTCAGCCATACCTACTTCCCATTTTTCTCATAGGTCCTAAGTCAAACTAAACAATAACAATTTCAATTATACAATGTTTACGACATAAAGTTATAACAACTTTATTAATCATAATATCCTCATGAAGAATATATGATGAGTCAAATACTAAGCTGACTGTAATTCTTTATTGCCATGTAAGAATGCCATGTTTTCACTAATGTGGCATGCACAATCGGTCAACTGACTTGGTCAACTTTATTCGATAATTGTTGATTAAAGTTATCTTTGGTAATAGTCTTTAGTAGCTACCTTCTGTAACATACTTAGGTAACTGTCTTATCTAATATACTTTAGCTACCATATTTCGTAACAGTATTCAACCACTATTCTATCATTGTGCCTAGAGTCTTCTTAATCCTTTGTCCTTACATCCATATTATCACGTCCATGGTGTAATCTATAGCTTGTTCTACTGCATCATGCATCTATGGATCATCCTTCAATATTTTCTAGCATAATTGCTCCCAACTTGAACGTATTTTACATGAAATGCACACATTTTTTAGATTAATTGCATCCATATTTTAACTGAAAACCCACAGAAATAAACAAAAACAAATTATTTAAAATATATTATAATCATAAATTAAATATAAAAATGAAACAATTTACTACAACAATATATGCCAAATAATCACTCATCAACCATGTTAAAGAATATTTATTTTATCAAATAGGCCCAACTGAACAAAGTTTCCTTGATCTAAATCATGCTATGATAACCACTCCAATCTTAGCAATGTCAAATTTCTTAAAACCATTTTTAATTAAAAGTGATGCTCCAGGAAATGGCATTGGAGCCATGTTGATGCAAGAAGGACAACCATTGGCCTTCACTAGCAAAGTGATTTCCAGTCAAAATCTAGGCAAATAAATTTATGTGATGGATATGCTCGTAATATTGCATGTGGTTACTCACTAGAAACACTATCTCATTGGGTATTAATTCTCCATCAAAATAGACTACCAAAGTCTCAAGTAATTTCTAGAGCATCAGGTAACCACCCCAGAACAACAGAAGTAGGGTCTCTAAACTCATGGGCTAGATTATGATATTACTGATAAAATAGACAAGGATAAAATTGTGGTGGATGCACTCTCTCTCACCAATTTGAGGCTCAAAGCATGTTATATGCCATCTCTTCACTCATTTATCAGTGGATAACTTCTCTCCACAAGGATGTGCTCAAGGACTCAGGATTGCAAACTTTGATTTCCACACTTCAAATAATGCCTACCTCATTTCTAGGTTACACTTGGGATGGACAATATTTAAGGTATGTTCAATGCCTTGTTATTCCCCACACTTCTCAACTATGGGAACACATCTTAAAATAGCTCAATATTTCACCCATTATAGGCCATTTTGGGTTCATCAAGACCTATGAGTGAGTTAAGCATTATTTATTCTAGAAGGGTATGAAAAAGGACTTTCAAAATTTTGTGGCAAAGTGTGACATATGCCAGAGGATGAAGGAAGAAATGGTACCTTCCCCAAGAACTCTTAAGCACTTGCATATTCTAGAACAAACTTGGACAAATATTTCCATGGAATTTATTGAAGGGTTACCTAAGTTCAAAGGCAAATCAATTATTTTGGTGGTAGTAGATTGTATCATAAAGAATGCTCATTTTTGTTCCCTCGTCCATCCCTAAATGACCTTAGTCATCACCCAAATTTTTCTAGATTCTATTTCTTGCCTTCATGGCATGCCCACACCTATTGTGTCTGATCGAGACCCTACCTTCACTAGTAATTTTTAGCAAGAATTGTTTAAGTTGTAGGGAACTCAACTCAAAATGAGTTCAACCTATCATCCGCAAATGAATGGTCAAACATATATTGTTAACAAATATTTGGAGATCTACTTTGTTGCTTTACCTTTGATCATCTTGCACAATGGATGAAGTTTCTTCCCTTGACAAAATGGTGGTATAACACTTCCTATCACACTACAACCAAAGTTACTCTTTTTGAAGCAATTTATGGACAACCTCCATCAATATCTTCCTCCTACATTCCAAATAGCTCCAAGGTCCATGTTGTTGACACTACTCTCCACCAACATGTCATAGTCCTCCATCAACTGAAGACGAATTTGTAATTGGCCCATACGTGGATGTGCCAACAAGTTGATCAACACCATTATGAGAATATATTTGAAGTCAATGATATGGTTTTACTTTGCTTACAACCATATAAAAAATCATCACTCTAGCTTCACAGGTACCAAAAACTTGTTGCCAAGTACTATGGTCCCTGCCAGATCTTATAGCAGATTGGTGCAACAACCTAAAAATTGGCCCTCCTATCAACATCCAAGCTCCATCATATCTTTCATGTATTCTATCTCAATAAGGTTATGGGAAATCAAGTATAGGTTCAATCTATTTTACCCAAACTAGATTAACAAGGTTATATTTTGCTTGAGTCATAACACCTATTAGTCCACAGATCATGCACACTTCAAAACTAGGTAGTCACTAATGTTGTTTTTTAATGGCATCGACTCCAACTAGAAGATGCCACTTGGGAGTCTCTCAATTAGTTACAACACTAATTTCCTCATATACAACTTTGAGGACAAATCATTTTGAAGGGGAAGGGCATGTTAGGACCCCATGCTTACACTATTTTTGTAATACTCATTTGATTATGTAATGACCCCCTTCCAACATGGGGATACCTTTATAATGTTATTTTTGTAATACTTTGTAGTGGTATGTGACACCTAGACAAGTGGGGCCATTTCATGTAACCATTATCAAGAGTGTAACTAATATTTGGTAGAATATTCTAGCTCGAATGTCATTTTTCATGTAAGCCAACTCTTGAGCAATAGGTTAGGGTTGCATGAAGTGTATATTAAAAGACATGGATCTATGAACGAATGTATAATTTTACAAATTAATGAAAATATTTAAGGAGGTTGCCCCATCAAAGAGATCTACAATTCTATTTTATTTTGTGAGATTGCTTTAATTTTACATTTACATTCTATATTGCAATATAGTGCTATTTCATGAAATTTTGTTTTATTTGCAATATTTATGTGAATGAGCTTATTTTTAAAAGAAGGCTTCTAACATCGACAAACACAATGATGATCATAACCTCTCTTAATTTCCTTTTGAAGTATAGTTTGGATCATATGGAATACAATGGAATCCATGTCGTAGAAGATGCTCATCGATATTCATGTACCAAGAATTAGGTGCCAGATTGATGCATAGAGAAACATTATGAGCCAACATACCTTGTTCTCTTGACCAGGTATGAAAATCCCTCTCACTATATCATATAGATTTCTTCATTGAGGTTACCAATGAGAAATGCACTCTTTACATCCATTTGATGCAATTTCCATCCAAATTATGCAACCATTACAAAAACCATTCAAATGGTCTTGATATTTGTTGTTGAACCAAAAGTTTCATCATAGTCAATTCCTTATTTGTGTTCATAGACCTTTGAAATAAGTCTTGCTTTACATTTTCCAATCCACCCATCAACTTTATATTTGCTCTCAAATACCCACTTGCAACCAATAGGTTTTTTGTCAAGTGGAATATTAACAAGTTGTCATGTCTTGTTCTTCATTAATGCTTGATATTCAATGTTCATGGAATCCTTCCACTCCTTTTATGTAATAAATTCATGAACCATTGAAGGTTCATATATCTACACCACAATTCTCGTAAGGGCTAGGTTGATCTCATTTTAAACTTTGCTCTAACTTCTTGATCAAGAACTAGATGTATCTAGAATACGATCTAAGTTTACGTCATGAACTATACTAAGATACCACTTGGGTCTATAGTGGTACTTGAAGTGGATGGTATTCAATCATCATATCCATTAGGAAAATATCCTTCATCTTCATCAAAATTAATATCATCTCTCTCAAATTCTTCATCATCATTTGATAGGAAAACAATCACTTTATCAACAACACGTGGCTTAGACAAAGAGGTATAATTATTCTTACCAAACACAACATATCTATAGATATACAACTTCTTGGTGTCATAACACATGATACGATATCTTTTTAAATCATTAGTATATCTAATGCAAATACATCGCTTGGATTTATCCTTCAGCATCATTTACTTCTGCATCAAAATGTGCATGAATGTAGTGCATACAAACATATGAATATATGATATGGAAGGTTTATTTCCTATCCATACCTATTTAGGTGTGACACCATTCAATGGAAGTGTGGGTGCACAATTTAGAAAGTAGACCATAGTACAAATAGCTTTTACCCAAAATATTAGCTCTAAATTGGCATCACTTATTATACATCATACCTTATCATATATAGCATGAGGTATGTATACATTTGTTAGTTATCATTTTATTCCATGTTACTTTAGAAAAGTAAAAAATTGGTTATTGATGCACTCTTTCTTAATATAAGTGGAGTGTACAAATTGGATGAGCAACAATCTTCTCCACACAAGATTTGAACTCTCAAAAATAGTGAAAAGCTTCATCCTTTATCTTTAAAATGTGCACCCATGTTCATCATGACTAATCATTAAAAAATAATTGAAAACATCTAAAACCATTGAAAGTTGAATCCATGGGTTCATATAGATCAATATACACTAGGTGGGGTGGACCATTAGCTCTATGGCTGCTTGAGATAAATGGTGTTCGATGTTTCTTTTCAACCAAAAAACTCATAAAAAGGTCATGAGGCTTTGTCAAAGATGGAAACCTATGTACCATATCATGATGTTGGAGTGACTTCAAATGACCAAAGATTAGATGTCCAAATCACATGTGCCATAGTGAGCCAACTTCATTTATTTTTTGTTGCCAATGCTTGGTTGTATTGTGTTACAACCATAAGATAAAACATCTTGCCTATGCTAGTAGCACCAACAATGATCATCGAACCTTTGTATTTTTCTAAAATAAGATAGAGTTTCTTTGCACCTATTTTCAAAAATTTAAAATAAAAATTTTGATAAAGCAATTTATTCAAAGAAATTTAGGTTTTGGTGAGGCCAAGAACATAAAGAAATTGAGTCAGGTGATAGGTATGATCTCTAATATGCAACCGAACATCACCGATTCTAGAAATGATGTATGTTGAATTATCACAAAGTGTTACTTGGCCATGGTAAGATGAATTTTCAAGGCTCATAAACTATTATTCTACCCTATCATGTGTCTAGTAGCTCTTGGATCAACGTATCAAATTGGGCTTGATTTTGAAACAAAATCAAGAGATTAAACTAAATAGACACCATCTTGTCCTTTTGTATCAAAATTAGCATCATCAGATACATTGCCATATTGGCATTGAGGTGCAAAATCAAGAGATTAAACTAAATAGACAACATCTTGTCCTTTTGTATCAAAATTAGCATCATCAGCTACATTACCTCCTAATGAATTCTTTGGTTGATTTTTATATGATCCTTGTGATAATATGTTGTAGAAACACTTCTAAAGGATGTATTTAGGTTTCACACAGAGCATGCATGTGACATTTCTTTGTTCTTGATGTTGTTGATGCTCTTTTTTCCCTTTACCTTTTTGCTAGTTCTGGTGCTTGTTTGGGGGTTTATCATCTTTCTTTGATTACATTAACTTATTTCATTTTTAATGCATGAGCGAAGTACATTCATATTTAGTCATTTTATATTGAATTGCTTTCTATTATTGAAGTAAATTCACAAGTCTCAAAAGTGGGACTTTGATTGCTTCCTCCTATTGAAGCAAAATCACAAGTCTCAAAAGTGGGATTTTTATTTATCACATTGAAATTTATTATAAAAATATTGAATGCTAGTGGTAGTGCATATGAAAAAGCACATTATCACTAATGATTTTACCTTATGCTTGTAGCAAGGCTCACAACTCAAGATTTTTTGTAGAAAACCTTTTAGACCCTAACCGTCTTCACCTTCAATAAAAGTAATTGGCTCTATAGGTATAGAATTTAGTTTTAATTCTTGGACTCAAACACTGTACTAAGTTTATCACATGCATCCTTCATGGTTATATCATCATGAGTGTATGGTTTGATCTCATAAAATACACCAAACATGATGATCAATTTGGCTCTAATTAGCTTTATCACTTTCTTTTTTCATCTAGGTTAGTGGTATGCATTTGTACAGTGCCACATACCACTCCCCATAAGTCTTAAAACTTGAGGTGAATATTCAAAATTTTCTTCCAAGCAAAATAGTTGTCACCTTTCAATAACTATAAATTAGGTGATAACATATTTGGATCATTAAAAATAATGTTAATTTTTCATAAAATTAAAAATAAATACCTCCACTAGAACGAGCTCAAAAGTATCTTTCTAATGAGTATACATGTTTCTATGTTCATTCAATGTTTGATACCTCTAAGTATGAGAAAACAGTAGGGTATTGCTAGGCAAAAATCAAGTGCAAGGGTTTGAGTTCTTTTCCATTCAATTTTTATCTTCAAGGAATATTCTTGAAATATTTTGTCAACTTTCTAGGGTATAAAAAATACCAAATCACCATCCTTGTCACATGCATTCAATAACAATAAAAATTAATATATTTTTGGCAGTTTTGCAATATGCCACATTAAAATTTTGATGAAGTTGTATTGATGTAAATTCGGCAAATATCGGAAAAATATATTAATATTATGTTAAAAAATTAGGACCAATATAATATATTGTAGCTATGTTTTAATTTTCCTTCTTTGTTCTCATGCATCCTTTTTTTTGGCTTGAAAATAATGGGTGTTTTAAGGAAAAAATGGCTGGGAGAATTGATTGGTGACTTTGGTTAAAATCACCCATAAGTAGTTGCAGAAAAGGTGTTCAAAGACTAAGTTTGTAAAATATGGGAGCTTCATTTAGGTTGAAATCACGTTCACCCCAAACAATGGGCAACTGGTCCATTCGCCTCATTTTGAGGTGAACATAGAAGGAAAAAGAAAATAATAAATTGTGACAGACACGTTCACCCCAACTGAGGGGCGAAAGCCTTTTACGCCCTCCATTTGGGCAAAAGTAAAATTTTAAAAATGAAGTTTTGAAGTCATCCTGAAGTCAAAAGGTAGTTAAAAAATTGTTTGTCCCAGAGTGGGAGTGAACGAGTTGTTCGCCCCATTTTGGGATGAACGTGCTCAAAATTTTGAAGAAAAGTGCCCGCTTGATGCATTGGTCAATCAAAGGCATAATCAACGAAAGTATTTTGAAGTACCTTAAGTTATGGTAAACTTGGAAAAAAATTGGCAATTTTTAAAAAGGAGATACATTCGCCCCAAAGATGGGGCAAAAGCTTCGTTCATCCCAAGTTGGGGCAAACATCATTAAGAATAAACAATTGAAAATTCAACAACACATTCACCTTGATTGAGGGGCGAAAGCTCCATTCGCCTCTCTTGGGGTGAACGCACTATGGATAGTGAAGTGGGTGAAAGTCTCAAAGTTTGGATTGACTTTGAATAGTCAACTCTGTGTTCACCCCAAGAGGAGGGCGACAACTCCTTTCACCTCTTTTGGGGGTGAACGTAGATTTTAAAGAAAAATAATGCAGATGTTAGAGGCGCTTTCACCCTAAGATAAAATATTGATTACTATTGTGATCAAGAAATGCATAGAATCGACTAAATCGATGGAGGTGCCCTATCCACCAAGGAACGCGATGGAAAGAGTAAATATGTGTTTGCTCATTGTTCAGTTCGGGTGAATTTTGCTGTCAATGATGTCAAAAATTTCAAGAGTGCCAAAGGTAGGAGAATGCAGAACATTAAATTATTATGGCAAAGAGTAATTTAGATTGTGAATCTTGAGCAAAGGGAGTAGTAGTGTTAAAAGCACTAGCTGATTTTTATGATTTCCAAGCAAAAGTGTATTTTTGAGGATGGCAAACGTATCAAGTCAACGACCAAGCCTTACAGTTTTTTGTGCACCAAAACCCAGAGATGTTGATTTCCTAGGAGGAATTTCCTTAAAATCTAAATCACTATCTCAAAAGGATGAATGCTCAGTATTTCTGAGAAAGAATTTTCTCACTATTGTTCCTGATTTGTAAATATTTTTTCTTCTTGTGCATTTAATGAAAGAGGCAAAATCCTCTATAAATATTAATCAATTTCCATTGTAAAATGAGGTTAGACATTCTACAAAAAAACTATTTGAGTTCTCTGCATCAATAGAAGATACTTGGCTTCTAAATTTACAAGTGATCTTGTGTGTGATTTCCTTCTATTTTATGCATTTCTATTTTATGCTCATATTTATTGTCTGCTGATAAGTTTAAATTCTATATCTGAATTTGAATATTGTTGGTGAGGGAGTGAGTTTTGGAATGCAATCCTGGAGGTCATCTTAGCAAGGTTGTAAGTAAATTTTGATGCCTTATTTTATTACATGTTGCTTCAACGCTTGGGTAGAATTTTTGCTTCTAATCTGTCCCCAATCCTACACCCTCAGCCTGTGGCCATATTTCCCATCTCTTTCTATTCTTTCCAATTTATTTCCTACAACTCTAGTCTCAAACCAGTGTAGGATTTAGTAAGGGAGCTAGCCCTCTTTGGATATTGGCATGAAGGACATTCCTTTCATCTGGCTTTTCAATTTTGGATATGTCTAGGGCACACAAATGTTAGTTTTGTTAATTAGGTAGATATTTGACCAATAGTTTTTGGCACGCTTGGTGGGATACCGAAAGTTCCACTTTCAACAATATTAAGGTTTGATGTTTGCCTTCATGCTATACAGTTAGAACATCTAGCAACTCAATTATACCTAGAAGCATTTAAACGTGAAGGCAATGAAAGTTGTGCTTCATGATTACAAGATCGAAGGCCAAAAATCCTGAAGATCTCATTACATTTTATGAACTTGATATCAAAATATTAGGTGAACACCCCAGGTTAGTTCCTTCATCTTATACCTCATCTGCAAAATCCTCGTAATTAGCTAGTATATTCTTTGTTCCATCAATTCCAACTAGTACTGCTACTAGTATCCCACATCCACAGCCGCACACACCAGTTCAAATGGCTTAGAACCCACCACCACAGTAGCGACAGGCACCAATATAGTTCCTAGCATAGAATAGCTCAGGAGCCTTGAATTTATAGGCACAAAATACAGTACCCCAAGAGGATTTGAAGGCTTTTCCTACCTATGATGGTACTAGTAAGATCACTTATGAGCATATTCAAGATGTGGCTTCTTTGGTGATGATCCATGGCATTGCATATGAAGACATCATGGTAAGGCTACTGGTGTTATCACTTAGAGAGAAGTTGTTATACTGGTATCGGTCATTGTCACTTACCACTATCACCACATGGGATCATTTGGTAGAATTGCTAATCAAGAATTTTTATGAGCAAGCTAATCCATTCTCCTTGTTGCATTAATTTACAATGATCCAAATACATCCATAGGAGGAGATAGTGGACTTTAACGTTAAATTTACCCAAAGCTGGCAAAGAGTTCCTAATGGTCTTTGGCCCACTCATGAGCAAGCTGTATTTTACTACCTTAGAGTATTTAAATCTAACATTGGTATGGTTGTTCTATAGGCCAATGTGAATATGTTTTGAGATCTGTACACATAGGTGCAAAAGGCTAAAGTAGATTTGATGACCATAGGTAAGCTTCCTCTGAAGGTAACCATACCCATCCTTCCTGATATTCCATAATATTTGTATTCAAGTAGATTCTCATAGCCTATGCCTTCTATGTACCTAGTTCCCTCATGGAGCTCGGGTCCACCTCAAGTTGCTTTGATTCCTATCCCACAACTTCCTGCTCCAAGATTTCCATAGTTACCCATATCAGTAACACCACACTTTCCATAACCCGTTCCTTTTCTAGTGCTACCAGTGCCACCTATTCCATTGTCATTGCCTGCCCCATCAGCAACTCTACCTTTATTAGCACTTCCTGCACCCTCAAATATTGATCCCTATATGAAGTTGTTACAAGAGGTGCAATATGTTAATTCATATGTAAGGATGATGTCAAATGAAATCACTGTAGTAAGAAAGAAATAAGCAGAAGCTAATTTTTGGTCAGGGAGATTTCAAACATCGTCGATTACTAGGGAGAAAGCAACCACTATCAAGGGCTTCAAAAGGAACATAACTGTGTTGACAAATGAAGAAACCAGTACATCAGAGAGAGCATACTGGTGCTCCACCTATAATGATCCTAATGGAGAAGACACGTATATGGTGCATTTAAATTATATACAGATATTAGCAAAAATTTCTACTGGTGGGAAAATTAATATGATAATGGAGACTAATCATAATTTGATGATCCCATATTTGGAGCAAGTTTAAGTTCTTACAAGGACCGAAAAGAAGCCAATGACTGTAGATCCAACTAAGATGGAGCCTTTGAAGATTCCTACTGATAAAAAGGTGCAAAATAAAAAAATGCAATCGCAAGAGAAAGCACCTAAGGTGACAACAAAGCAGTGATATTTGGTCTTATTGAAAGATCTATTACCTAAGCAAGCTCAAGAGAAGACGAAGGCATCAGCTTCACAACCTGCAGTTACTCAAGTGTAAAATGAGGCAAAAGAACAAGCCAAGGAGCACCTTAGGAACTTGTCATTGACTAAGCGATAAAGGATGGAAGCTACTCAATAGTACCAAGAAAAGTATGAGCAAGTGGTAGAGGAGAAGGTTCCTGGTACTTCCAGCTATAAAATTGTGTAATAAATGAATAATATTCCAACAAAAATAAGTTTATATGACGCATTGCAGTTACCTGGGCAAGTTGACCTGCTGCAGGTTTCTCTTAAGTCTACAAAAGATCCAAATAAAAGTAATTCCCAGATAGTGTTAGCACAGATGTTGTTGAATTTTACCACTAGAAATAATAGACCACCTTCATTCTATTTGTCACTCAAAATGGAAGGGTGGATAGTGCATAATTTTATGATTGACTCTGGTGCCACAACTACTGTCATACAAAGGCAGTATGTGAAGTCATGGGAATGGAATACATAAGAAGTAGTCTAGGATTATTGTAGTTGGATAGGACCCCAGTCAAGATGGTAGGATTAATCAAAGATATTTCTATTGTTCTACATAGTATACCGCAAATCACTGTTATTCAAGAAGTAGTGGTGGTTGACTTGGAACCATACTTCAACATGTGTCTCTCGAGGGAATTCATAGTAAAACTAGGAGGGTATCTTTCCTTGGAATATTCACATTTGGAGATTCTATTCAAGGGAAGAAGAATATGCATCTATAATGAGAAGCCCTCTACTTTTCATATAGAGAAATTGGAAGAAGAGGAAGAAAAATCCATAGGTGTAGTCAACATGATGACTGAAGAATTGCAAGATGCTGACTTAATGGAGGAAGAACTTGGTGAGCTCCACCTTGAAGATGAATTTTCACTCATGGATTTCAATGCAATGGTCGAAAACAACATCGGTTTCTACACTATAACCAAACCTGAGTAGATTGAAGAAAAAGTCCTTGATTTCCCATACCCTATCGCAGATCAATTATGGAAGTTGTATTTTGATGGCACAAGAAGTAAGAATGGTGTAGGGGCTGGTATTGTTCTAGTTTCTCCTACTAGGTTGCAGAAAATTTATTCATATAGATTAACTTGGAGTTGCACAAATAATGCCATCGAATTTGAAGCATTGTGTCTTGGTTTGAAAATTTTAAGAAATTGGACATAAAAATTTGTAAATTTTTGGAGATTTTAAGCTCATTGTCAACCAGACTACAAACAAGTGCGTGTCCAAGTAGCACTACTTGAAGGCCTATCACAAAAAGGTATGGGATTTGTTTGAGTCCTTTATAGCCTTGAATATCCAGGTGATTTCGTGAGAGCGGAAAAAACATGCAGATATTTTAGCTTCCCTTGGTGCTAATTACTCTCCTGTGGAGAAAGTAGTTAGGAAACCCAAGACTATCAGGGTAATTTATAGAACCTCAGTTCCTGATAAAAATATCTTTTGGCAAGTGTTCGACAATTATGAGCAGATAGTCAATTTTATGATTAAGAAAATTGTCAATGCAGATGATAGAGTACTTTTCGAAGAAGAAATGAAATGAATGATTCAGTTGAAGAATAATCACATTCCCAAGGGACTGATTTCATTGGAAAGTATGTTTGACCAAAATTATAGGACTGAGAAACATAAAATCAAGGTAGATGCGAAGGAATATAAGGAGTTACAGATGGAGCCTGAGAAGATTATCAAAATAAAAATCGATTGTACTTTAGAAAAATTGGAAGATATTAAGAGCTTGTGTTACAAATTTATCGATATAATTGCATGGAGCTATCATGATTTGAAGGGATATGATACGAATATAATCTAGAATATCATTGAATTGTAGGAGGGAGTAAAATCTTTTTGATAGAAGCAACGACCTATCAATCCCAAAATTTAGGTGCTCATGAAGGTAGAATTGTTAAAGATACTGGAAGCAAAAATAATATATCCAATCAAGCACTCAACATGGGTGGTGAACCTAGTGCTAGTTCAAAATAAGAATGGAGACATCCATCTATGCATAGATTTTTGGAACTTGAATCAAGTGTCATTAAAATATCATTACCCCTACCGCAGATAGATCAAATCCTCCATGTAGTCACCAGAGTGCAAATATTTTCATTGTTGGATGGTTTTTTAGGTTATAATAAAATTTGGGTGAAGTATGAGGACCAACACAAGACAACGTTCACTACCAAGTGGGGCACGTTTGCATATCAAAAAATGTCATTTGGTCTATCAAATGTTGGCACCACCTTTTAGAGATCCATGGATGTCACTTTCGATGAGTTGTTAAACAAAATTATTTTGATTTACCTTGATGACATGAATATGTCTTCACATCACAAAGAAGAACACATTTCTCATTTGAGGCAAGTGTTCAAAAAATATCAAGAGTTTGGAATTTCCATTAACCCAAAAAAGTCCATATTTGCTATCAAAGAGAGAAATTTTTGGGTCATGTGATCTCATAAGAAGGACTGAAGATTGATCCCATAAGGACTGAAGCACTCTTGAAACTACCTCTAGCAGTTAATAAGAAGGACTTGCAGTCATTCTTTGGCCAAATAAATTTTATTCGAAAGTTCATTGTTGATTTTGCTCAGGTAGTAAAAACCATGATCGAGCTCCTAAAAAAGAATGCATATTTCAAATGGGCTGAAGAGAGGAGACAGGATTTTCAAGAAATCAAGAAAATAATCACTCAAGTGCTAGTATTAATTAACCCAAATTATTCAAAGGACTTCATTCTCTATGCAGTAGGCGAACAAGAGAGTTATGTCGTCGTTCTCATGCAGAAATAAGAAGACGAAGATGAAAAGTTGATTGATTTTTTGAGCCAAGTTATTGCACCGCACTAGGAGAAGTATAATTTTATTGAAAAAGAGGTGTATGCACTGATGAAATTCCTGAAGAAATTCTATAACTTTGTCTCATAGAGCAAAACAATCATTTATGTTATACACCTAGATGTTAGAAACTTCATTCTTCAAGGAGAATTAGGCAAAAAAAGAGTGGCTTGGATCTCAAATATTCAATAATATGATGTGGATATCTGAACAACAAAGTTAATCCATGGATAAGATATTTGCAAGGAATTAGCCAAAAGCGCAGCATCTGAACCATTGGCTTTAGTCCAAAATGAAAAGCTTAGCAAAAGCATTTATGAAAATCATGCTACAAGTGATCATGAATAGACAAAGGAGCTTGTCAATTTTTTTACCTTAGAGAAATGTCCATCACATCTTGATGCTTCATAGCGTCGAAGTTTTAGGTTACAAGCACTTAAGTATGTCTTATTACCAAGCGGATTGTTCCATAAGAATATAATGGAGTTCTCCTTAGGTGTGTAAAGAATTCTAAAAAAGAAAAAATATTGGAAGAATTTCATTCTGGCCTATCAGGTGGTCATTATACAGGAAGGCCTATGACCTTGAAGATCATTTGAGTTGGCTACTTATGGCCCACCATTTTTGCAGATGCACACAAGGTAAGTCAAAACTATGATAATTTTCAGTGGGATGTTGGCAGGACCAGGAAAGGATTATTGCTCCTACACCCGATTCAAGTGGAAGCACCATTTTAGCAATGGTGCCTAGACTTCATTGGAGTCATAGACCCTCACTCATCAGCTGAGCATAAATACATCCTGACAGCCACTAACTACTTTACTAGGTTGAAGATAAAATTTCACTCATGTATTTCAATGCAATGGTCAAAACCAACATCGGTTTCTACACTATAACCAAACCTGAGTAGATTGAAGAAAAAGTCCTTGATTTCTCATACCCTATTGCAGATCAATTATGGAAGTTGTATTTTGATGGCACAAGATGTAAGAATGGTGTAGGATCTGGTATTATTCTAGTTTCTCCTACTAGGTTGCAAAAACTTTATTCGTATAGATTAACTTGGAGTTGCACAAATAATTCCATCGAATATGAAGCATTATGTCTTGGTTTGAAAATTTAAGAAATTGGACATAAATTAACTATAAATGTTTTGATATTTTGATCTCATTGTCAACCAGACTACAAACAAGTGCATGTCCAAGTAGCACTACTTGAAGGCCTATCACAAAAAGGTATGGGATTTGTTTGAGTCCTTTATAGCCTTGAATATCCAGGCGATTTCGTGAGAGCGGAAAAAACATGCAGATATTTTAGCTTCCCTTGGTGCTAATTACTCTCCTGTGGAGAAAGTAGTTAGGAAACCCAAGACTATCAGGGTAATTTATAGAACCTCAGTTCCTGATAAAAATATCTTTTGGCAAGTGTTCGACAATTATGAGCAGATAGTCAATTTTATGATTAAGAAAATTGTCAATGCAGATGATAGAGTACTTATCGAAGAAGAAATGAAATGAATGATTCAGTTGAAGAATAATCACATTCCCAAGGGAATTATTTCATTGGAAAGTCTATTTGACCAAAGAGATAGGGCTAAAAAAAATAAAATCAAGGTAGATGCGAAGGAATATAAAGAGTTATAGCTGGAGCCTGAGAAGATTATCAAAATCGAAAATGATTGTACTTTAGAAAAATTGGAAGATATTAAGAGCTTGTGTTACAAATTTATCGATATCATTGCATGGAGCTATCATGATTTGAAGGGATATGACAAGAATATAATCCAACATACCATTGAACTACAGGAGGGAGTAAAACCTTTTCGGCAGAAGCAGCTGCCTATCAATCCCAAAATTGAGGTGCTCATGAAGGTAGAATTGTTAAATATACTAGAAGCAAAAATAATATATCCAATCAAGCACTCAACATGGATGGTGAACCTAGTGCCAGTTTGAAAGAAGAATGGAGATATCCATTTGTGCGTAGACTTTTGGAACCTGAATCAGGCGTCATTAAAATATCATTACCCACTACCGCAGATAGATCAAATCCTCCATGTAGTCACTAGAGCACAAATATTTTCATTGTTGGATGGTTTTTTAGGTTATAATAAAATTTGGGTAAAGGATGAGGACCAACACAAGACAACATTCACTACCAAGTGGGGCGCGTTTGCATATAAAAAAATATCGTTTGGTCTATCAAATTTTGGTACCACCTTTTAGAGATCCATGGATGTCACTTTCAATGAGTTGTTAAAAAAATTATTTTGATTTACCTTGATGACATGAATATGTTTTCACATTGCAAAGAATAACACGTTTCTCATTTGAGGCAGGTGTTCAAAAAATATCAGGAGTTTGGAATCTCCATTAACCCGAAAAAGTCCATATTTGTTGTCAAAGAGAGAAATTTTTGGGTCATGTGATCTCACAAGAAGGAATGACGATTGATCCCACAAGGATTGAAACAATCTTGAAACTACCTCTATTAGTTAACAAGAAGGACCTGCAGTCATTCTTTGGCCAAATAAATTGTATTCAAAATTTCATTGTTGATTTTGCTCAGGTAGTAAAAACCATGACCGAGCTCCTAAAAAGAATGCATATTTCAAATGGACTAAAGAGAGGAGACAGGATTTTCAAAAAATCAAGAAAAGAATCACTAGGAGAAGTATAATTTTATTTAAAAATAGGGGTATGCAGTGATGAAATGCCTAAAGAAATTCTAGCACTTTGTCTCACAGAGCAAAACAATCGTTTATGTTATACACCTAGATGTTAGAAAATTCATTCTTCATGGATAATTAGACGAAAAAAGAGCAGCTTGGGTCTCAAATATTCAAGAATATGATGTGGAGATCCGACCAACAAAGCTAATCCATGGATGAGATATTTGCAAGGAATTAGCCAAATGCGCAACATCTGAACCATTGGCTTTAGTACAAAATGAAAAGCTTAGCAAAAGCATTTATGCAAATCATTCTACAGGTGATCATGACTAGACAAAGGAGCTTGTCAAATTTTTTACCTTAGAGAAATCTCCATCACATCTTGATGCTTCACAACGTTGGAGGTTTAGGCTGCAAGCACCTAAGTATGTCTTATTACCCAGCGGAATGTTCCATAAGAATATAACGGAGTGCTCCTCAGGTGTGTAAAGAATTCTAAAAAAGAAAAAATATTGGAAGAATTTCATTCTGGCCTATCAAGGGGTCATTGTGCAGGAAGGCCTATGATATTGAAGATCATTCAAGCTGGCTACTTATGGCCCACCCTTTTTGCAGATGCACATAGGGTAAGTCGAAACTATGATAATTTTCAGCGGTATGTTGGCAGGACCAGGATAGGATCATTGCTCCTGCACCCGATTCAAGTGCAAGCACAATTTCAGCAATGTGGCCTAGACTTCATTGGAGTCATAGAACCTCACTCATCAGTTGAGCATAAATACATCGTGAAAGCCACTAAATACTTTACCAGGTTGAAGATGAATTTTCACTCATAAAATTTCAATACAATGGTCGAAACCAACATCGGTTGCTACACTATAACCAAACCTAAGCATATTGAAGAAAAGGTCCTTTATTCTCCACACCCTATCCCAGATCAATTATGGAAGTTGTATTTTGATGGTGCAAGATGTAATAATGGTGTAGGGGTTGGTATTGTTCTATTTTCTCCTACTAGGTTGCAGAAAATTTATTCATATAGATTAACTTGGAGTTGCACAAATAATGCCATCGAATATGAAGCATTGTGTCTTGGTTTGAAAATTTTAAGAAAGTGGACATAAAACAACTATATTTTTTTTGAGATTTTGAGCTCATTTTCAACCAAAATACAAACAAGTGCATGTATATATATATATATATATATATATATATATATATATATATATATATATATATATATATATATATATATATATATATATATATATATATATATATATATATATATATATATATATATAGTAGGTTGTGGCTTCATCTCTGTGGGAAGGCTTTATTCTCGCTCCTAATTTACTTCTTCGAAGACATACCATGTTTCGAGTAGAATTAATAAAAAAATTTACCATGTTACTTTGTTGTGCAAGTACTCAAATTTAAAATCTCTAGGGAAGTACAACAAGGATGGTTGAAAGCACAAGGAGAATGATTTAATCAAAGAATCGAATCATAAGGCCAGATTTTGGGAGGTAAGAAGCACAACAAATCATAAAAGTGCCTTCACTCCAAAAAGGGAGGGCGAAAGTCTTGTTTGTGTCCTACAAAGGCAGATGAATACACACTCCAGAATTTGATTTTATATTAAGAATCAAATTTGCTTTCGCCCAACAAGTGGGGCGAAAACCCCATTTACCCCAAAGTTTGGTAATGTATCTTATAAAAAGTAAAAATTAAAATTAAAAAAAAAAAAAAAAAGAGTCAAAAGGGTTTTCGCCCAAATGGGGGGCGAAGACGAAGAGAAAGAAAAAAAAATATATATATATATATATATATATATATATAAGAGGAAAAAAAACACCCAACGCCCTTTGAATTCGTAAAAGGTGCATGCCCCTTTTTGGCGAATACATTCAAATTTGATGCAGTACTTCGATGTCAATATAAGATGTTAAAATAAAAAGAAACTTGAAAAGCTTCTTCGGGATTTTTTATTATTCTTCTTGTTTGGTTCCTTCCAAGAATTGTTACAGAAACTTGAAAAGCTTCTTCGAGATTTTTTATGGTCTAATGCTGTTGGTAAAAGAGGATTTCACAGAGTTGCTTGGGATATTTGTTGTCTTCCTAAGCACTCGGGTGGTATGGGTTTGTTTGACTGTCAAAAGCAAGGTTTTGCTTTATGTGCCAAATGGACAACTCGTTCTTTGCAAGGAGATGAGACTTGGAAAATTTTACTTAGAAATTGTATTTCTTCTAGGCTTCCCTTGGGCAGAAAAGTTTGGAAAGGCCTCAATCTTCATACGCTTATTACTGCCCCTGTTCATGTCAATATTTCAAGGTCCTTTGTGGCTAAAAGCATTTGGAAAGCCTGGGAAGCTCTCAAACCTTGGTTATCCTGGAAGGGATTTGGCGGGAAAGTTGGCCCTTCTATCTCCTTTTTGAATGTATGGTGGTCTCAGGCTATTTCTTATGAAGGTTTGCCACTAGCACAAGTGCAATGGGTTAGAGCTCAACGCTTTTATAAAAAAGGAATTGCATTACTTTCTGATTTTGTTTCCTTTCATACTAAGAATTGGATCCCTTGGGAAGATTTTAAACACTATTATGGTTTGAAACAAGATGATAAATCCACTTATGAAGCTGTTATTGATCACACTCCATTTTGCGTATGGTCCAAGTTGTCTAGACATTTTCAAAAGCCATGGTGGTGTGACTGGGAATGGCCTAAACATGTTTCATTGCTTAAGTATTCTGCCCATTTGGGTTATTCTTGGCTTTCCCCTGTAGTTCCTATGGCAGCCATGCTCAATGGAAGATGGAATTTAAATTCTTCTCAGTCTATTTGGAAATCTCGGTTTCATACTGTATGGGCTAAATATATTGAACCAAAGCAGTATTTTTTTGCTTGGAGTGTGCTTTTTCAAGGTTTGCCTATTGGTCAGTGCCTGAAATACTTGGGAGTTGATGATGTCTCTTGTAAGTTCTGTGGTCAAGAGGAAAACTATGTTTATTTATTTTGGGAATGTTCTCGGGCTAGACAGGCTTGGTCTTGGATTATTTCATTTTTCAGACCTTTTATTGTTGGTTCATGCTCCTGGAGGCATATCTTATTGGGAGACCCTCTTCAGTTCTCCACAAATATTTCAGTGGTTTGGCATATATTCAGAATTGCTATTCTCTTCCACATATGGAAAACCCGCAACAAAGTTATTTTTTCCCAGCAAGAATCCTCTTTGTATTTTTCACTGTCTGATAAATATGAGGTTTTCTATGATTGCTGGTTGCAAATTTTTGCCCAAATTAAGAAAGTCAACATGGAGTTTTAGTACCTTCGGCAACTTATGAACCACTGGCAGAACGCACCAGGATCATGGATCTGCAACTCCTCGTCACTGGTCTCAGTTCTTTCTAAATGATTGTTGCTCTTATATTTTCTGACAGCTGATTCCTGATATTATGTACAGAGATATGTTAGGTGATATGTTTGTTGCAGTTAGTGTGACTTTTCTTCCTAATTGTAATAGTTTCTCTTGGTTGATTGGGGTGTGTTAATCCCACCCACACTGTTTTGTATGATTAAGCTTTATTAATACAATTTTGGCTTTTTCATTCAAAAAAAGAAAAAGAAAAAAAAAAGAAAGAGAAGACAATTTAAAAAAATAACAACAAAGGGGGGCACAAAAGCAAGAGTTACACAGGATGTTTGGCATGCAGGCAAATTTAGAAGGGATAAAAATAGAAAAAAGAAAAATGCCATAAAATCAATTTTTTTTAGAAAAAGATAAAATCTTTGCTTTTTCTAATTTTGGGCTAAATGAGATGTAAGAGATAACTTTAAAAGAGAAATACATTTGCCATGAATTCCAAAAAATAGGTAAAGAGCGCTTTCAAAGGAAAATAGAAGTATATCAAGCGTATTTAAGTAGTGTTTTCGCCCTCACTGTCCTTTGAAGTGATGATTTTTCGAAGGTGAAAGAAGATTAAGAGCACACTTAGATTAGTTTCGCCCAAAACGTGACAGAGTTCAAGAAAGAAGTGGGTGCATTAAATGATGCATTCTCGGGGTAGTTAATGTAAAATGTGCACCCAGGTTGCATTGGGAGGCATTTTTGCTTTCTCGAGAGCCAAAATTTCACCACGTCAGAGGTAAAGGGACCCATTAATCTACAGGTGGCAAGTTTGTTGTTTCCTAAGCAGTTTAAACAACCAAGACATGTTTTCAGGGCATTTAATTCAAAACGTGTGCTTGGATTTGTATTAGAAAATAATTTGGTGTTCCAAAGAAGCAAGAATTTACATCATTGGTTCCTAGGTGGCTGATTTATTTTTTCAAGATAGTTTCAATAATCAGGGTATGTTTTTCAAATGTGCAATGCAGTGAGGAGGGCATGATTTTCTAAGAAGATTTTGTAATGAATTCCATTCAGTTATCTATTAGCTTTGGGATCAATGTCGATTACGAGAAATAAGACACACACCCTCTCGAATTCATCAGGAGCATTTTCAGCATTTACTCCAGTGGGTGGCACACGTTCTATAAAAAAAGTACAGGTAATTTTGCTCTAAAAGTTAAAATTCTTTAAAAAATTTCCTACAAGTGGTTTTTGAGCTATTGTTGCAGAGATTACAGAGATATTTCATGGTAGATACCAAAGGGATATAATGGACAAAAAAGAGTAAAGAAGCGTAGGAGACTACAAATCCCAAGAAGTCTAGAAAGAAAGAAGGTGGGTAAAAATCTAGGAAGGCCTGAAGAAATGAGAATGTGGACTTAGACACCTACTCTGACACCATGGCAGAGATCAGAGACTATGTTATTACCAACAAGGGTGTGGAGAAACTACGACAAGATGTGGATTTTACGGTAATGCAAGGATTAACAGGAGAAATTCCTTTAACTATGTCATTCCACGTGTAGTTATATTAGTATTTATGTACGATTGTACACCCTTATCCAGATCTGGTGAAGATAATTGGTTGATTTTATAATTTGATTACTAGGATGGTGCGTACGACAAATAGAGAACCATTTTTTTTCTATTTTCATTGATGAAGTACAGAAAAATTTTCCTACAGGTTGAAACCTCCTTCATATGTGATCAGAAAGAAGCTACATACCAAGGAGCAAGAGGACAAATATGTATCAATTGTGACGATGCGTCGATTCATGGAGACATAATTAATCAAAGAGCCACAACTAGGGCAACTACCAAACTTGCTGAAGTCACAAAGTTCAAAAGCCTAGACATTTACTCAATGTTGGCATGGGTTGCTTGTTACCGATAGAATTCATAGTTCATAAGTGGCAAGCGGCCCTAGCATAGTGCATATGCCAGGGAGAGTTTTATGCTTCATCGACCATGAGGTAGGGCACCGATCTGATTTACTTCAACTGGGTTGATTTTATATCTCGAAAACTACATTTTCAACTAGAGAGGTTGCATACTGAAGAGGAAACATCATTCAAGCATACCTCCTTTCTGGTCTAGTATTTATTTTTCTATCTACACCAATATTTTTTGTTTATCGTCATAAGGTAAATAAATGAGAAAGATGAGCTTCTGCCAATGTATATATGGACTTTCACTCTATCGAGAAGGGAGTCATTTTATAGTTTTAATCATTTGTTTTTGGGACCCACAATAGAGCTGATTTGTGGTGCATGTGAAAGAGTGCCACGGGAGATGAGAGAAACAATAGTTATGGCCAAAAAGGGCAACATATTTTTGTTGAATCAAGGTGTGGTTGTAAGAATTTATGGCTTCAAGGGTAGGCCATTCCTGCTCCCATACTTTGCCACTGAATACATTTTTGCCATGGAGGTAGTGCACCAAACAAAATATGCTAATGATGTGTATGGAGCGAGGTGCAACAAGAGGATGACTTGCAATAGACCTTTCAAGTTCAGCAATATAGAGGTGAACCAGGTCGGGCAAAACAGACTACTCATAGTGGCACTTCAGGATCTTGGGTTGATAGAACTGTCGTAATGGTGGAGATATGACCCATTGGATAAATTTATAGAAATAATCAAGGCCAAGACCTTCCATTATTTTCCATGGCTTAAAATTTAGGAGAGGTGCAATAATTTTTATGGGCGCAACTTAGAGTGGCACATTGAAAATATGATGTCACTCCCACCCTAGCACGACTACTACAAATAGGAGATTGGGTACAATCTGGCAGTATATAAAAACTAGATTCCTTCACTTGGAATTTTTAGTCAAGTAAAAGAAAGCTAACCCCTGTGGAATGAGGAGAAAATTATGAACTGGTGGATAATACGGGTCCATAGATGAAAATTATGTATCCTTATGGGTTGAAAATAAATGAGGTATTTTCGGAGGCCTACAATGGATATGTTAACGCCTATCAATACATTGCTTTCACCAAGATTTTTCTCCAAATGTTTCAACATTCTGACAACAGTGAGAGCACGGCCAAGGGAGAGTGCCCAATAGTTGAGGAGAAAATGCTTGAGGAAGAAGAACAACAATATGTGCTTCAATAGAGGTTGCAGTGGTTGAAGCGTAAAGTGGATGAGGTGCCTTTGGTGGAGAAGCAAATTGTCTGAGATGCGCCCCCACTCCTAAAAGTGGCAAATAAGTCAAGGACTAGTGCTACCTCCTCATCTAATTTTGTAGTTTTGGTCTTTGCAGTTCCCATAGTTGTAGTTGTTTTGGTGACTGTTATTTTCCCTTCGTTGGTGATAGATGCTCCGATGACAGTTGCACAAATTTTTTCGATGAATCATAAACAAGAGGAGGACCAACAGACAGAGAACCCATAGGTGGAGATCGTTAATGTTGAGGAGGAAGCAAAGGATCAATAGGAAGAAATTATTTTGTAGCCGCTTCCTTCACTAGAACACACGATGCTTGCACCCAAAGGTATTTCTTCATTTCCCCTTCCTTCTTCTTCAGAGCATGTAGTGGCTGTCAGTTTATTTCCATCAGTTTCTACATCAGTATCTTCCCCCTTTGGTATGCCCTATATGTCTATTTCGCTCCCCTCTTCTTCCCTTTCATAGGTCACTACTACTCCTTCTATTCCCCTTTCTTTGGCCTCCCTTTATTTTAGTTCATTTACATTAGGGTCAAACCCATTTTTGCATCCTTCCCCTTCTATTGTTGCTACCACTTTTACTGAAGCTATAAGTACGCAAGCTCCTTCGAGAGTGAGTGTAACTACAGTCGAACCTAGTTCCTCCACCCACTCTATTTGTTAGGATCTCATCCTAACATTTAATGTAATAACTTCCTTGATGTAATAATTCCTAGTGAACGTGGGTAGTACCCATGATTAATATTTTGTAATGTTCTAAGTTTTAGCTTAGGTAGTGCCTATGACAAATGGCACCCTTTTCTATGTAACACATGGTAGATAGGTTAGGTAAGGTGGCCTTGTGCATGTAATTTGAGTGGCATTGTGCATGTAATTCGTGTGGCATTATGCATGTAATTCGAGTGGCATTGTGCATGTAATTCAAAGTGGCACTATGCATGTAATTCGGGTGGCATTATGCATGTAATCCAGGTGGCATTTTGCATGTAAGCCAACCTTGGAAGGAAACTCTTTAAATACCCGAAAAGGCACCAATGTAATCATATTTTTGCAAATTAATGAAGTGTTGAAGGAGGTTGCCCCCTCGAAGAGGCCTACGATTCTATCTATTATGAGATTGTTCTTTTTAAGTAATTTTTGTTACCATATGCATTTAATTCTGAATACTGTTATAATGTGTCTGTGAGTTTATTTCCAAGCAAATGTGTGAGTGTGTTTATTTGAGTTGAGAGAGTGTTGTTTAGTATATTTTATAGTAGGATCTTAACAAGTGGTATCAGAGCGCTTTCCAAGGCCAAGTTCTACTGCAACTGCAACGATTCTTGCCATCCAATCCACCTGTTAGGTATAAATTCTATGTGTTTTTTCTGTTCCTATTTTTTTTTATTAAAAAAAAATCCAAAAAATACAGTGCATTTTTTTCTAGACAAAAAAAAAATCTTTTTAGTTGAGTAGGTAGAAACCCTGTGCTGGGGTTTTAAAATATCACGAAGAATCTGTCATTATTGGCTAAGCTAGATAGCCCATAAAGTGTCTAGTGAAGTGAGGGGCGATCAGGCTCCAATACCCAAGCCTTAGAACTCGTGCACGGACTTGAGCTCCCACGTATCTTTGAGTATATCGGGAGACCATCTAGGTTTAAACAAAATTTTAGCCGTTAGGAAGCTTTTCGACCTTGTATTACTCATAGTCTATAGGACACAACATCCTAGACGATTACCCTCTCGTATTGTCAGAGAGGCAGGTAGTGTGCTCAAGGGTATGTGTGGAATCCTCCTTGAGTAGTGGCCTGAAATATTGGTCTAAGAACTTTGTTCGTCATTGTCAGTATAATAGAGGGCCTATGGGTGGTACATACTCCTTTACCTAGCATTCCCTAGTTTTGTTAAAACTTCAACCTGTAAAAAATAAAAATATAAAAAAAAAACCAAACCTCCCTATTTGTAAATCTACATTTCAAATCCCCAAAGTGAGCATATGAGAAAGGAGTCCTCTACTAAAAAAATAACAGAAAGCACATGCATTCAGGATAGACCATGAGGGTGACACTTAAGCTGACAGTCTAGAAAATAACAATCAAATTTACAGTGGTAGTCACAGTTAGGTCAGTCAGGTCAGAGAGGTTAGCACAGTCAGGTCAGAATTTACAACTTTCAGGGTCAGAATAGAACTGTCATAATAGTCACCTGCAAAATACAGAGAATCTTGGGGCTAGTGAGGTCAGTAGTGTTAGAGAGACTATCAGTACTGGGTCAACCAGTGAGAGCATGACATGAGACCAGTTATAGATAGTGCTCCAGTACCCAACTTTTGCTCTGTAGCTCAAAATCAAAAATTGTAAACACCGTTAGACTCAGCAAAACAGGAGAAAAAAAGTTTGGGGTGCCAAAAAGTAGTGTTGAGAGATATAGCTCATTGTGACCACCTCTTTGAGCTGATCATTTTGATATATAGCACCCAAGCACTTTTTTGGGCACTTACTAAAAATAGTAAGTCCTAAAAACTCAATTCTATTTTTAGTAACTGGTCATAAAAGATTTCAAAATGGCCCAGGGTACCCGTGGACATCAAAAAGAACTAGACCACTTGGAATCTTTAATAAAAGCCATTGAGAACTTGCACTTAGATTTTCATTCCATAAGGGAAGAAGTCCAAGGTCTTTGCCTAGAGCATGAGGCCACTAGTAACCGCTTAGAAGAAGCACTGATAGAAGTAGACAACAAACTAAAAAGAGGACCACCCAAAATAGAACACCAAGTTGAGGGTTTTGCAAGGAATCATGACCATGATCCATCCTTTAAAATGCCCAAATTAGACTTTTCCAAATTTAGTGGGAAGGATGTTTATGGGTGGCTATGTAGGGTTGATCGATTCTTTAGACTTCATAATGTCTTCATATTTCATCGAGTCCATATGGCTTCCTTTAACTTAGAATCTGAGGCTCTACACTAGTTTCAATGGTTACGTATTGCCAACCCAAACCTCTCTTGGGAGAATTTTGAATCCCAACTACTCACTCGATTTGGTCCTAGTGAGTATGAGGACTTTACAGGGGCCTTGACCAAACTACAACAAATAGGGTCAGTCTCTTGAGCAAGGTGCAGCAACAGTATTTTCATTGTTGTCAACACAGTCAGATAGATATGTTGATGTAGTGGACAAGAAGTATAAAAGCCATTCAGATGCAGAAGACAGGAGTTCAAAGGTTATTTAGAGTATGTACAGTGATTTTCCAAGAAGATCAAAGTGGCCCATTTGCAAAATATCAAAGAAAAATATAAGTAAAAAAAGTGTCGCGATATCACGACATATACAACAGGCAAGGAAAACTGTCACGATTTCGTGACATGTTGGAAGAGAGAGAAAAAGCAGGAAAAACTGTTGCGATTTCGCGACATGTTGGAAGAGAGAGAAAAAGTAGGAAAATTTGTCATGATTTCGCGACATGTTGGAAAAGAGAGAAAGCAGGAAAACTGTTGCGATTTCACGACATGTTGGAAGAGAGAGAAAAAGCAGGAAAAACTGTCGTGATTTTGTGACATGTTGGAAGAGAGAGAAAAAGTAGGAAAAACTGTCGTGATTTCACGACATGTTGGAAGAGAAAGAGAAAGCAAGAAAAAGTGTCGCAATTTTGTGACAAGTTCGAAGAAAGAGAACAAGTAAGAAAAGTGTCGCGATTTCGCGACATGTCGCATTTTCGTGACTAAAATAGGAGAGAGAAAGTAAGTTTGAAAAGTGTCGTGATATCGCGACATGTCGCATTTTTACGACAAAAGAAAGAGAGGAAGCGTACAGAAGCAGAACTATCGCAATTTTGTGACAAGTTCGAAGAAAGAGAACAAGTAAGAAAAGTGTTGCGATTTCGTGACATGTCACATTTTCACGAATAAAAAAGGAGAGAGAAAGTAAGTTTAAAAAGTGTCACGATATCGTGATATGTCACATTTTCATGACAAAAGAAAGAGAGGAAGCGTACGGAAGCAGAACTATCGCGATTTCACGATAAAATCAAAAAGCAAGACTTCGGAAGCAGAAGTGTCACAATTTCATGATAAAAGCAAAGAAGTAAACTATGGAAGAAGAAGTGTCGAGATATCACGACAAAAGAAAAGACGAAGTCTGCAGAGGCAAAAATGTCACGATATCACGACAAAAGAATAGAGAAAGTGTACGGAGGTGAAAGTGTCGCGATATCATGACATGTATTTTTGCGGGCCAAAGCTAAGAAAAAGAGCAAGGAGAAAAAAATTTGAGATATCGCGACATGTAGCATTTTTGTGGTCCGATGCAAAGAGAAAGAGCAAGGAGAAAAAGTGTCGCGATATCGCGACATGTAGCATTTTTGCGGTCCGATGCAAAGAGAAAGAGAGAGAAAGAAAAAGTGTCACGATATCGTGACATGTATTTTCGAGGGCCAAAGCAAGGAGAAAGAGAGAAATAAAAAGTGTCGCGATATCATGACATGTATTTTCGTGGCAACAACAACAAAAGAAGCTATAGAGGCAAAAATGTCACAATTTCGTGACAGGTCGTAAATGCGCAAATCAAGAAGGAGAACCTGACTGAAATGAGAAGCATGACACTGGACCGACATCACTATGACATTTACAGGGATAGTTGAAGACGAAGACTGATGAAAGTCGACTAAAATTAGGGTTTAGAGTTGTTATGAAAGCCGACTAAGATTAGGATTTATAGCCGACTAAGATTAGGGTTTTCATCATAAAAATATTGTTATAAAAGGAAGGTTGTTTGGAGAATTGAAGGATGGTCGAATGTGTGTGAAATACGGTCATTATGCGCAGAGAGCAAGTCATGTCAAATCATTTTAAGTACAAAATTTGTAAAGAGAGCAGAGTGCGCAAAAGGGAGAAGACGATAGTGAAGTTTGAATGTAATGGAGCAGAGTGCGCAAAAGGGAGAAGATGATCGTGAAGTTTGACTATAACAAAGCAGAGTGTGTGAAGTGATTGCGCAGAGAGAGCAGAGTGCGTAGAGAACACAAAGGTGAAGAAGACCAGTCAGGGTATTGCAAAAGCAAAGGTATCTTACTGTCAAACTTATAGATTCAAATTGAAGTCCAGGTTGCAGCTTGGCATCAAGGGTTGGTGCTCCTTTATGTTGGTGTAGATAAATAAGGGGTTGGTACTCCTTCCAGTTGGTGCTGGTAAATCAGGGGTTGGTGCTCCTTTCTGTTGGTGCAGATAAATCAGGGGTTGGTGCTCCTTCCAGTTGGTGCTGGTAAATCAAGGGTTGGTGCTTATTTTTGTTAGTGCAGATAAATCAGGGGTTGGTGCTCCTTCCAGTGTGTGCTGGTAAATTGATTGTAAAGTTGGTGCTTTGCAAAGGCTATATTTGGATGGTAGTCCAAGCAGTCAATTTTTGAGGAGTATCCACATTGGTGAACCTTGTTAAATCTTGTGTTATGTGATGCTCTTTTGTTATACTTGTTGTATCTAGTAATAAGTTTTAATTGCTACGGTATTAAGAGCTATAATTTCAAGTTTAAAGAGCTACACTGATTCACCCCCCCTCTTAGTGTCATTGTAATACTAACAATTGGTATCAGAGCTAAGTTCCTCTATAAGCTTAACCGACTAGGGTGATCTTGGAAGTAACACAATGGCAGGTGGTGAAGCTCTTTTCATGGCATGTGAAGAAGTAAAATCAGAAAAGGAAGGAGTGAAATTTGAAGTAGATCTAGAAGGTGAGTTGATATTTGCACTTGAAGAGTGGAAAATAGAGAAGAAAAAGAATAAGAAAATTTCAAAAAAGCTTGAGGATGCAAACAAAATCATAACCAGTCTGAAAGTATAGACAAAAGAATACAAGAAAATATCTAAAGATCTCGAAGTACAAATTACCATGAAAATAGATTATTGCTGCAAACTAGAAGAAGAGAATGTTGGTTTACGGATGCAGATAGAAGAGATGAATCACAAAATTAGTTGCTATCACAAACGCGAAGAAAGTTCTATGAAGCTGGATAAGATTATAAATGACCAAAGGCCTACGGGCATCAAATTTGGTCTGGGTTTCGTCGAAGAAGAATCATCAAATGGATCAAAGGCCAGAAATGTAGAATCCATAAAGAATGAAGATAAGAAATAGGTTGATCAAAGAAAAATGTCTCATACAAAAGAAAGCAATAATGCCAGGCACGAAAGGAGAATTGACAATGATGGATTCACCAATGTCACACATCAAAGAAGAAGAAGACCTATGGCTCCTACGACAACATGGCAAAGACCATCACCTAGGTTCAATTATCCCTTTTCTAGTTTTTGTTTTAAATGCAATGGCTATGGACATAAAATCTCAGACTGCAAATATAATGTAAGACCAAGGAATTTCACCAGTAGAAATGCTTTTTCTCCTTTGATGAATTATACAAGAGAATGTTATAACTGTCATAATTTTGGGCACATTGCAAGAAACTATAGAAGTACATTTGCATCAAATCAGTTTCATGGAAGAAAATTTCAACCAAATAGGATGAGACAAAATAGAAAACTTTCCGAAAAACATGCACAAGCTATTGATAAGGGAAAGGCAAAACAAGAGCCCAAAACTACTATCAAAATGGAGTGGAAAGAAAAAGAGCGACTTAAGGAAGAAAAGGAATCCTTAATCGTACAAATAGCATTTAAAGCATAGAATAAATATGTACCATGGATACTTGATAGTGGATGCTCCAGTCATATGATAGGTGATAAACAAAAATTTGAGAAGTTACAAAAATATGAAGGTGGTTCAGTAAAGTTTAGAAATAATGATGGAGCAAATATAGTTGGCAAAGGTTCAGTTAAAATTAGTGACGAAAAAATTAAGTCAGAAGAAGTCTTGTTTGTGGATGGTTTGAAACATAACTTGTTGAGCATAAGTCATATTTGTGATAAAGGTCATAAAGTAGTTTTTATGAAGCAGGGTTGTGAAGTCAGAAAAACAAACAGTGAAAAATTGATAACAACTGGATCAAGGACATCTGGCAACCTGTACACGCTCTTAGAGACTTTAGAAGGAGATTGTTTTATTGGACAAGAAGAAGAAAATTGGTTGTGGCACAAGAGACTTGGTCATATCAGTTTTGATAATCTAGTAAAAATCAGCTCAAAAAGGGCAGTGAGAGATATTCCCACCATCAAGAAACCTGCAAACAACATTTGTGCTTCATGCCAAAAGGGGAAGCAAACTAGAGTCACATTCAAAACAAAAGAGTACTACACAAGAAAAACTTTGAAACTAATACACACTGATTTATGTGGACCCATGAATACACAAAGCATAAATGGTGACAAATATTTTATGTTGTGCATTGATGACTATTCCAGAATGACATGGATATTTTTTTTGAAGCATAAATCATAAGCTTTTGATATGTTCAAGATTTTCAAAAACCATGTTGAGAATGAAACAGGAAAGAGGATCAAATATTTAAGATCAGATAGAGGAGGAGAATTCATTTCAGAGGAGTTTACAGAGTACTGCAAAAAATACGATATTAAGAGACAGTTTTCAGCAGCCAGGACACCTCAACAGAATGGAGTGGTAGAAAGAAAGAATAGGACAATGCAGGAAATGGCACGGACTATGTTGGCTGAAAGCAGAGTAGCAGACAAATTTTGGAAATAAGTAGTCCATACTGCGATGTATATCCAAAATAGGTACATGCTGAGAACACATGAAAGCAAAACTCCTTATGAGTTGTGGTTCGGTAAAAGGACAACAACAAAATACCTCAAAGTTTTTGGCAACAAGTGCTACATCAAAAGAACTGAAGATAATCTTGGTAAGTTTGAAGATAGAGCGAATGAAGGTATTTTTGTTGGTTATTCATCAAAAAGCAAAGCTTACAAATGCTACAACAAGAGGCTAAAGAAAATTGTGGACAGTGCCGATGTTAAATTTGATGAAGGTAGAGAACGATTAATTAGCTATGAAAAGAACTACCCAATGTATGAAGAGGTTATTGAAGGAGATGAGGAAAATGAAACAGAAAAGATACAAAAAATTGACTCAGATGATTTAAGTTGTGATTCAGAAGTGGAAGAAAATAAGAAATTCAAAACAGGCAGCTGGCAAAAAAATCATCCTAGAGAGAAAATAATTGGAGACCCCAAAGTTGGTGTTCAGAAAAGAAGAAGAGTAGTAACTACTCTCTATTATCCAACATTGAGCCCAAAAATTTTGTTGATGCAAGCAAAGATGAAAGTTGGATGAAGGCAATAAATGAAGAATTAGATCACATCGAGAAAAACAAAACTTGGGAGTTAGTACCTAGACTTGCAAATAAAAATATAATCGGGACTAAATAGATTTTTTGAAACAAATTGAATGAAGATGGACAGGTAGTCAAAAATAAAGCAATATTGATATGTAAGGGTTATGCACAAGTTGAAGGCATTGACTTTGAGGAAACTTTTGCACCAGTAGCTAGACTAGAGGCAATTAGAATATTTTTGGCTTTAGCAGTCTACAAGAATTTCAAAGTTTATCAAATGGATGTGAAATCAACGTTTTTGAATGGGAAACTTGAAGAAGAGGTTTATATTGAGCAACCAGATGGTTTCCAACTTGGTGATGATCCCAAATTTGTTTGCAAGTTGAAGAAAGCATTATATGGCTTAAAACAGGCACCCTGAGCATGGTATGCAAGGCTAGACAACTATCTCACCCAACAAAGGTTTAAGAAAGGTATGGTGGATAGTAATTTGTATGTCAAAACAAAAAATGGGCATCTTATTGTTCTTTTTGTATATGTAGATGATATCATATTTGGCAACAGCAAAGATGAGTCGTGTAAAGATTTAGCAAATAAGATGCAGAAAGAATTTGAAATGTCAATGATTGGTTAACTTTCGTATTTCCTCGGGTTGCAAGTTAATCAAAATAAGAAGGGCATATTTATTTCTCAAGTTAAATATGTGAAAGAGATGTTAAAAAAGTTCACAATGGAGGATTGTAAGCCAGTTAGCACTCCCATGATGATAGGTTGCAATTTGAGCAAGGATGACAAATCTCCACCTATTGATCAAACCATGTACAGATCTATGATTGGAAGCTTATTGTACCTGATAGCTACCAGACCAGATATTTTGCAGGCAGTATGCATGGTAGCATGATTTTAGGCTAATCTCAAGGAGACTCATGTGACAGCAGTGAAGAGGATTCTTCGATACCTTAAGGGTACTATGGAGTATGGGTTATGGTATCCGAAAGGTAAATACTTCACCCTTATTTCGTATTCAGATGTATATTGGACAGGATGTGTCGATGATAGAAAGAGTACCAGTGGAGGTGCATTCTATCTTGGAGACAGATTGGTCGCGTGGCACAGTAAGAAATAAGAGTCAGTTTCTTTATCGATAGCAAATGCAGAATATATTGCAGTGACAACATGTTGTACGCAGGTATTGTGGATGAAACAAACCTTGAAATATCTTGGTATTAGCTTCAGTGAGCCAATATCAGTTAAGTGTTATAACACTAGTGCCATTAACATCTCCAAGAATTTGGTTATGCATTCACACATAAAACACATTCCTATCAGGTATCACTTTTTGGAGAAAGTTGTGAAAGGTGAGGTTAAGTTGGATTTTGTGCCAACTACAGAGCAAGTAGCAGATATCTTCACAAAACCATTGCCTAAGGAAGTTTTTGAGTACCTTTACAATAAATTGGGAGTGGTCACACTTCCCAAGAATTGACTAGCTATAGGGATCACATTCTCAGGGGGAGCATTTAAGTATTCGATTATAGTTTTGCTCATGTTCATGATTTTTGCTAAGTGTAATAAATTTTGCCTGAGAATGTTGTGCATGGACTCAAGGGGAGTCTGTAGTAGCCCTTTGGTATTATTTTCAAAGGGGGAGAAGAGTTACAGGAAATTGCACATGTGTTGCCAATAATTCCAAAGGGGGAGATTGTTGAGCAAGGTGCAGAACAGTATTGTCATTATTATCAACACAGTCAGATAGATCTCGTTGATGCAGTGGACAGGAAGTTCAAAAGCTATTCAGATGCAGAAGATAGGAGTTCAAATGTTATTCAGAGTATGTACAGTGATTTTTAAAGAAGACCAAAGTGGCCCATTTGCAAAAGATCAAAGAAAAAGACAAGTAAGAAAAGTGTCACGATATCGCGACATATACAAGGCAAGAAAAACTGTCACGATTTCGCGACATGTTGGAAGAGAGAGAAAAAGTAGGAAAAACTGTCACGATTTCGTGACATGTTGGAAGAGAGAGAAAAAGTAGGAAAAACTGTTGCGATTTCGCGACATGTTGGAAGAGAGAGAAAAAGCAGGAAAAACTGTCGCGATTTCGCGACATGTTGGAAGAGAGAGAAAAAATAGAAAAAAACTGTCATGATTTCGTGACATGTTGGCAGAGAGAGTAAAAGTAAGAAAAACTATCACGATTTCGCTACATGTTGGAAGAGAGAAAAAGCAAGAAAAACTGTTGCGATTTCACGACATTTTGGAAGAGAGAGAAAAAGTAGGAAAAACTGTCGCAATTTTGTGACAAGTTCGAAGAAAGAGAACAAGTAAGAAAAGTGTCATGATTTCGTGACATGTCGCATTTTCACGACTAAAATAGGAGAGAGAAAGTAAGTTTGAAAAGTGTTGCGATATCACGACATGTCGCATTTTCATGACAAAAGAAAGAGAGGAAGCATACGGAAGCAGAACTATCACGATTTCATGACAAGTTCGAAGAAAGAGAACAAGTAAGAAAAGTGTCACGATTTTGTGACATGTCGCATTTTCACAACTAAAATAGGAGAGAGAAAGTAAGTTTGAAAAGTGTCGCGATATCGCGACATGTCACATTTTTGCGACAAAAGAGAGGAAGCATACGGAAGTAGAACTATCGTGATTTAGTGATAAAAGCAGAAAGCAAGACTTCGGAAGTAGAAGTGTCATGATTTCATGACAAAAGCAAAGAAGTAAAGTATGGAAGCAGAAGTGTCGCGATATCGTGACAAAAGCAAAGAAGTAAAGTATGGAAGCAGAAGTGTCGCGATATCATGACAAAAGAAAATATGAAGTCTGCGGAGGCAGAAATGTCGCGATATCACGACAAAAGAATAGAGAAAGCGTACGGAGGTGAAAGTGTCATGATATCGTGACATGTATTTTTGCGGGCCAAAGCTAAGAGAAAGAGCAAGGAGAAAAAGTGTCACGATATTGTGACATGTTTTATTTTCACGGTCCGATGCAAAGAGAAAGACCAAGGAGAAAACATGTCTCGATATCGTGACATGTAGCATTTTCGTGGTCCGATGCAAATAGAAAGAGAGAGAAAGAAAAAGTGTTGCGATATCGCGACATGTTGTATTTTTAGGGGCCAAAGCAAGGAGAAATAGAGAAAGAAAAAGTGTCATGATATCGTGAAATGTTGTATTTTCAGGGCAACAAAGAACAAAAGAAGCTATAGAGGCAGAAATGTCATGATTTCATGACAAGTCATAAATGCGCAAATCAAGAAGGAGAACCCGACTGAAATGAGAAGTATGACAGTGTACCGACATCACTAGAACATTTATAGGGGTAGTTGAAGCCAACGAAGACCGATGACAGCCGACTAAAATTAGGGTTTACAGTTGTTATGAAAGCCGACTAAGATTAGGATTTATAGTCGACTAAGATTAGGGTTTTCATCATAAAAAATATTGTTATAAAAGGAGGGTTGTTTGGAGAATTGAAGGATGGTGGAATGTGTGTGAAATACGATCGTTGTGTGCAGAGAGCAAGTCATGTTGAATCGTGCTAAGTGTGAAATTCACAAAGAGAGCAGAGTGCACAAAAGGGAGAAGACGATTATGAAGTTCGACTGTAACGAAGCAGAGTGCGCAAAAGGGAGAAGACGATCGTTAAGTTTGACTATAACGAAGTAGAGTGTGTGAAGTGATTGCACAAAGAGAGCAGAGTGCATAGAGAACGCAAAGGTGAAGAAGACCAATCAGGGTCTTGCAAAAGCAAAGGTATCTTATTGTCAAACTTATAGATTCAAATTGAAGTCCAGGTTGCAGCTTGGCATCAGGGGTTGGTGCTCCTTTATATTGGTGCAGATAAATAAGGGGTTGGTTCTCCTTCCAGTTGGTGCTGGTAAATCAGGGGTTGGTGCTCCTTTATGTTGGTGCAGATAAATCGGGGGTTGGTGCTCCTTCCAGTTGGTTCTGGTAAATCAGGGGTTGGTGCTCATTTCTGTTAGTGCAGATAAATCAGGGGTTGGTGCTCCTTCCAGTGTGTGCTGGTAAATTGATTATAAATTTGGTGCTTTACAAAGGCTGGATTTGGATGGTAGTCCAAGAAGTCAATTTTGGAGGAGTAGCCACATTGGTGAACCTCATTAAATCTTGTGTTGTGTGATGCTCTTTTGTTATACTTGTTGTATCTAGTAATAAGTTTTAATTGATGCGGTATTAAGAGCTATAAATTCAAGTTTAAAGAGCTACACTGATTCACCCCCCCCTCTGAGTGTTATTGTAAGACTAACACAGTCCGTGAATACCAAGCTCAATTTGAAAAATTAGCCAATAAGACAAGAGGATTGAATGAAGGGTTCTTATAGAGTTGTTATATTAGTGGGTTGAAGGGGGAACTCCAAGCGGAAGTAAGAATGTTGAAACCACAAACTATGATGGAAGCTATCAGTTTGGCCTGTTTGGCTAAATCTAAACTCTCTGCCCAAAGGCACCCATCAAATTTTCCTCAAAATAGATCTTCATTTCCTTCTCGATCCCAAAACCTAGTTGATAATAAACCTACTGCACCCAAGCGCCTAACCATAGAAGAGATGGATGCACGTCGTGCCCAAGGATTGTGCTACAATTATGATGAAATTTTTTTTAAAGGGCATAAGTGTGCACACAAAAAAAAATTCTTGATAGATGTTGAAGAACTTGATAACTCTGAACAGAGTGATGAGGATGAGGAGCCTCCGAAAATACCTTCTCCATAAGAAGAAATGAAACAGGAACCTAAGACAGTAATTACAGTCCATGCTCTTGTCGGCATTACTACTCCACAAACCATGAAGGTTGCGGGATTTTTCAAGGTCCAACGTCTTTCCATCCTTATGGATTTGGGAAGCACGCGTAACTTCATTAACCCTAGAGTTGCTCAGTGGGCAAATTGCTATATCCACACTTGTAATTCCTTTGAGGTCATTGTAGCCAATGGGGGAACCTTACCTTGTAAAGGAAAATGTTGCAATGTTAAAATCAAGATAGGGGACTTGTTAGTCAAAAAGTGCCTAACTACAGAAAAATAGCTGATGCACCTTTTTGCATATTTACCAAGAAGACCAAAGTAGCCCATATGCTAAAGATCAAAGAAAAAGCAAAACATCGCAAGGAGGAAAAAGTGTCACGATCTCACGACATGTTTCATTTTCGTGGTTCAAGGCAGAGAGAAAGAGCAATGGGAAAAAGTGTCGCAATATCGCGACATGTTTCATTTTCATGGCTAAGAGCAGCAAAAGGGAGCAAGGAGAAAAAGTGTCATGATATCACGACATGTTTCATTTTTGCGGCTAAGAGCAGCAAAAGGCACAAGGTGGCAAAAGTGTCATGATATCGCGACATGTTGCTTTGTCGTGAAAAAAAGAGAAAAAGTGTCGCGATATCGCGACATGTTGCTCTGTCATGACCAAAAGAGAAAAAATGTCGTGATATCGCGACATGTTGCTTTGTCGCGACCAAAAGAGAAAAAGTGTCGCGATATCGCGACATGTTGCTTTGTCGCGGCCAAAAGAGAAAAAGTGTCACGATATCGCGACATGTTGCTTTGTCGCGGCTAAAGAGCAAGAGAAAGAGCCAAGAGGGAAAAGTGTCGTGATATCGTGACATGTTGCTTTTTTGCGGTCCAAAGCAAAGAGAAAGATCCAAAAGGAAAAAGTGTCGCGATATCGCGACATGTCTCATTTTCACGGTTGGAAGCGGCAAAAGAGCAAAGCAAGAAAGAATGTTGTGATTTCGTGACATGTCTCATTTTCATGGCTGGAAGCAACAGAAGAGCAAAGCAAGAAAGAATGTCACGATTTCGCGACATGTCTCATTTTCGCGGCTGGAAGCGGCAGAAGAGCCAAGCAAGGAAAAAATGTTGCGATTTCGTGACATGTCTCATTTTCGTGGCTAGAAGCGACAGAAGAGCAAAGCAAGAAAGAATGTCGCGATTTTGTGACATGTCTCATTTTCGCGGTGGGAGGCAGCAAAGGAGCAAAGGAAGAGACGAATGTCGTGATTTCGTGACATGTCCCATTTTCATGGCTGGAAGTGGCAGAAGAGACAAGCAAGGAAAGAATGTCACGATTTCATGACATGTCTCATTTTCACGACGGGAGGCAGCAAAGGAGCAAACAAAGAGATGAATGTCTCGATTTCGTGACATGTCCCATTTTCACGGCTGGAAGCGACAGAAGAGCCAAGCAAGGAAAGAATGTCACAATTTTGTGACATGTCTCATTTTTGCGACAGGAGGCAGCAAAGGAGCAAAGGAAGAGATGAATGTCATGATTTCACGACATGTCCCATTTTCACGGCTGGAAGCAACAGAAGACCAAAGCAAGGAAATAATATCATGATTTCATGACATGCCAGCTATAAAGGAATAAAGTATATTTTTGGCAACTGGAGACGAGCACTGACATCAGGTGTCAATTTTTGAAGAATGGTCTGTTGATTATAACCTGGCAGGTCTGCTGGATGATTGTCAATCTATCCAATCTGCAAGAAATTCATTGTGTATTGTTAGAAACTGTAGATGATTGCTTGTAAAATAAGTAAGATGTAATTAGGAAGATACTCTTTTAGGGTATATATAGGGGTGAGCGACTCCAAAAAAAAGGGTCGGCTCTTGGACGTTTACAAGACTGTGTGTACGTACTTTGAATACAAGCAATAAAATCACATCTCCCATTGGCTTTTGGTTCATATCGTGCAAGTGTATGTATTAATGTTCTTTATTTCTGCTCATAATATTGAATTGTAGATTGATTTTGTTCTTGTATCTGAACTTTTGCAATACATAAATCATATTGATGGAATAAAAATCTAATATATACACATGCTAAATGAAACATCAAAAATCATATCTGGAATTATATAATTTTTGCTTTGAAATGTGTTTTTAAATGCTTTGGATAGAAGTAAGTAAATCTGTCTTTGATGTTGTCTAACTTGCACCATATAAAAGTTCTAGCTTAGGCTATATTTCCCTTATCTCTTGTTTCCCCTTTTCTCTAAAAAAATTCAAAGGAACCAGCCTTCTTTGGAGACTGGACAGATGATCTCAAGCAAGATCTGTCTATTCAATGTTGGCAAAGTCTAAGGCACATCACTATTAACCAAAGGCAGATTTTGTTCCAACAGTTTGGAATATACTCGAAGTCATCTTGGTGTGTTGCAATTGGATGGTACTCCAATAAAAATTGTCAGGGTGATCAAAGATATACCTATTCAACTCCATAGAATGCCAGAAGCAGTCGTAATACAAGAAGTAGTTGTTGTAGACTTGGAACTATATTTCGGTATGTTTTTATCCAGAGAGTTCACAACCAAACTGGGAGGTTATCTATCACTAGATTATTTGCATTTGGAGGTACCTTTCAAAGGTAAAAGATTCAAGATCTACAATGAGAAACCATCTACTTTTCATGTGGAAAGACTGGAAAAAATAGCTACTGTCAACATGATGTTCGAGGAATTTGAGAATATTGATTTAATGGAAGAAACCCTAGAGGAACTCCAATCTGAAGATCAATTTTCAATGAAAGACTTCAACGCCATGATAGAGACAGAAATGGGAAGCCATTCCATTGAAAAACCAAAAAAGCTCCCTATTGCTATCCCTAAAACAGATGATTCAGTCAACCAGTTATGGAAATTGTACTTTGATGGGTCAAGGTGCAAAAATGGAGCAGGAGCTGGAATCGTCCTGATTTCACGCACTGGAACAGAAAAAGTCTTTTTGTATAGGTTGACATGGAGTTGCACCAATAACGTAGATGAATACGAAGCCTTGTGTTTGGGACTCAAGAAAGCTAAAAAACTGAGTGCAAAACAACTGCTGATCTATGGAGATTCAGAACTAATTGTTAAACAGGTTACTGGTAAATACATTTGTAAGTAGCATTACCTAAGGGCTTACAAAAACAAAGTGTTAGATCTATTGGAAAATTTCGAAGCACTAAACATGAAATCCATTTCCAGAGAGAAGAACACACATGTAGACCTGTTAGCATCAGTGGGATCAAATTTTTGACCAGTCAACAATGTTATTCAGAAGTCTAAAATAGTTAGACTTATATACAGACCTTCTGTACCCGACAAGGACATTTTTTGGCAGGTATTTAAAAACTACGAACAGATCCTAGATTTTTTGATTCATGAGATGAATTGCTCTACAAAAATAGAGTTACAAGAAGAGGACGAAGAGAGCCTTATTCAACTGAGGAATAATCATATCCCCAGGGGACTGATCACCCTGGAGAGCATTTTCGACAATAGCGACAGAGTTGTAGGCCGAAGGATCAATGTAGATGAATGCTGGTATAAAGAAGTAGAACTAGAACCGGGCAAAATGATCAAAGTAGGGACCGATTGTACAGTGGTAGAACTAGAGGAAATAAAATAGTTATGTAAAGAGTATCCAGATATAATAGCCTGGACTTATAGTGATCTGAAAGTGTATAGGAAAGAGGTCATTCAGCATACCATTGAACTGGAGGAAGAAGCTAAACCTTTCAGGCAGAGGCAGAGGCCTGTGAATCCCAAGATTGAAGCCTTAATGAAACAAGAGTTGTTAAAACTCTTATAGGCTAAGATAATATACCCAATCAAGCACTCTACCTGGGTGGCAAATTTAGTTCCAGTCTGCAAGAAAAACGGAGAAATACGACTATGCATCAATTTCAGAAATTTGAACATAGCCTCTTTAAAGGATCACTATCCTTTACCCTAGATTGACCCAATCCTTCATACTGTGGCGGAAGTAGAAAGGTTTTCTCTGTTAGACGACTTTTTTGGTTACAATCAGGTTTGGGTGAGAAATGAATATCAATACAAGACTACATTCACCACTAAGTGGGCAACATTTGCATACCAAAGGATGCCCTTTGGATTATCTAACGCAGGAGAAACTTTCCAGAGAGCCATGGACGTAGCTTTTGGGGAGCTTGCGAACAAAATTATTGTCATCTATTTAGATGACATGACAATTTTTTCTCACAACAAAAAGGACCATGCCACTCATCTACAGCAAGTATTTGAGAAATGTAGGGAATTTGGGATATCACTAAATCCTAAAAAATATATTTTTGCTGTAGAAGAAGGAATACTTCTTAGGCATGTTATTTCTAAAGCTGGGCTATCAATTGATCCTAATAGAGTAAAGGCACTTCTTGAGTTGTCTCTCCCAGTTAACAAGAAAGGTTTGCAGTCTTTCTTTGGGAAAGTAAATTTCGTCAAAAAATTCATTGTGGATTTTGCCCAAACAGTTAAACCAATGATTGAGTTATTGAAAAAGGACGCTCCTTTTAAATGGACAGAGCCAAGGAAAGAAGATTTCTAGAAAATTCTAGAAGCCATCGCTCAAGCTCTTGTGCTAGTCAACCCTGACTATTCTCGGGATTTCATACTATATGCTGTCGGAGAGAAAAATAGTTATGCTGCAGTTCTCACTCAGAAAGGAGCAGATGACGAAGAAAGACCCATAGCCTTTCTGAGTTCCACCATGAAAAAACATGAGGAAAGGTACATCTTCATAGAAAAACAAGTATATGCCATTATGAAGTCCTTGAATAAGCTAAAACACTTCTTATCCCAGAGTCGGACGATGGTGTATGTTATTCATCCCGATGTAAGGAACTTCATAATTCAAGGAGAATTGGGTGAAAAAAGAGTTGGATGGGTGACTCACATCCAAGAGTATGATGTAGAAATACATCCTACTAAAATATTCAGAGGGAGAGCTTTGTGCTAGGAATTGGCCAAGCAAGCTGCAAGTGGATATGGGGAGAACCACCTCGTCATGGCAAACACAGAGCAACACCAAGACAGAGTGATTTCAGGTTGGATCAATGACTTTGTGAGGTATTTTTAGACCGGGTCATGCCCTGAAGATATGAAAGCTTCCCAGAGAAGGATATTCAGGACCCAAGCATTGAAATATACCCTTCAAACAGAGGGGCTGTACAAGATTAACATTGATGGTGTGTTGTTAAAATGCGTTCCCGATAATGCAAAGCAGAAAGTGTTAGATGAATTTCACGGGGGTTTTTCAGGGGGACATTATACAGGTCGAACTACAACTTTGAAGATCCTTAGAGCTGGGTGTTATTGGCCTTCCATCTTCCTAGATGCGTACAGAGTGACCCAGAAGTGTGAACAGTGTCAGAGGTATGTGGGAAGAAACATAAATGCACCCATGCCCTTAAATCCTATTCAAGTCGAGGAACCATTCCAACAGTGGGGGTTGGATTTCGTAGGGATAATAGAGCCAAACTCATCATCAGGCCACAAATACATTCTCACTACCATGGACTATTTCACCAAGTGGGCAGAAGCAGTGCCTACGAAGAAAGCTGATTCAGAGGTGGTGATAGAATTCGTTGAAAGTCTAATCACAAGTTTTGGCATACCAAATTCTTTGATTACAGACAATGGATCCCCTTTCACTAGTGCAAAGATGATCAAATTTGTCAGTAGATATGGAATTTACCTGAAGACTTCCTCTAATTATTACCCACAAGGTAATGGATTAGCTGAGTCTACTAATAAGAATCTTCTGAGAATTTTGAAAAGAACATTAGAGGACAATAAGAAGAACTGGCACTCACTCATGAATCAAGCCTTGTGGGCCGACAGAATCTCAATAAAAAAATCAATCAATACTTTGCCATATGCTTTGGTTTATGGCAAAGAAGTTGTTCTGCGATTCATATGGAAATACCCGCATTGAGAATGCTAAACCAAGTCAACGAAGATGAAGGCCATCCAATGGATGCCCTACTGATGCAACTTCTACAGCTTGAAGAATCTAGGGAACAGGCCTACAATCATCATCAAAAGCATATGGTAAAAACAATCGAGTGGTTCGATAAGAAAACCACTTTCAAGAAATTTAAAACAGGTGACCTGGTATTAAAATGGAATGCCAAGAAAGCAAAGCCAGGACATCATGACAAGTTTGATGCATTCTGTGAGGGGCCATTCAAAATTGTTTCAAAAAAGCAATTTAATGCCTTCCAGTTAAAATATCAATATGGACAAGTTCTACCCATCATGGTGAACACTTTTCATCTAAAATTGTATTTCCAGTAAAACTACAGATCACCATTATATGTATAGTATATTATAAGTTTTGAAGTTTTGTAAATATTTCCTTTTTTTACGGCCTAATATTTCTAGAAGAAAATAAGAAGGATTGCCGCTCACTCCTGGGAGGAAGTTTCCCTGTTGGAATCCTTCCAAGCAAAGGAAATGGTCATTCTTTTGCTCTCGAAGCGTTCCAGCCACCTAAGAAATCCCAGCTCCCATAATTGAATTTTTGTGTTCTTCAGACAAAGGTTAAATACCTAAGCGATAAAAGAGAGGTTTTGATAAGGTGAAGATCACTTGTTCTCCAAAGTGTATTATTTTTCTTGTGTTTTTTTGCTCGAAAATTTATTTTTTGCAACTGTGCTGGTGACTCCGTTTCCCAATGGATAAAGGCCTGGTATCTATTTTTGCAAGAAAAAATTCCCCCGAAAGGCGCCAAGAATGTTAGTCAAAAAGTGCCTAACTACAGAAAAATAGCTGATGCACCTTTTTGCATATTTCCCAAGAAGACCAAAGTAGCCCATATGCTAAAGATCAAAGAAAACGCAAAACACCGCAAGGAGGAAAAAGTGTCATGATATCACGACATGTTTCATTTTCGTCTTTCAAGGCGGAGAGAAAGAGTAATGGGAAAAAGTGTTGCGATATCGTGACATGTTTCATTTTCGTGGCTAAGAGCAGCAAAAGGGAGCAAGGAGAAAAAGTGTCGTGATATCGCGACATGTTTCATTTTCGCGGCTAAGAGCAGCAAAAGGCACAAGGTGGCAAAAGTGTCGCGATATCGCGACATGTTGCTTTGTCGTGGCCAAAAGAGAAAAAGTGTCGTGATATCGTGACATGTTGCTTTGTCGCAGCCAAAAGAGAAAAAGTGTCGTGATATCGCGACATGTTGCTTTGTCACGGCCAAAAGAGAAAAAGTGTCGTGATATTGTGACATGTTGCTTTGTCATGGCTAAAGAGCAAGAGAAAGAGCCAAGAGGGAAAAGTGTCACGATATCGCGACATGTTGCTTTTTTGTGGTCCAAAGCAAAGAGAAAGAGCCAAAAGGAAAAAGTGTCACGATATCACGACATGTCTCATTTTTGCGACTGGAAGCGACAGAAGAGCAAAGCAAGAAAGAATGTCACAATTTCGTGACATGTCTCATTTTTGCGGCTGGAAGCGGCAGAAGAGCAAAGCAAGAAAGAATGTCGTGATTTCACGACATGTCTCATTTTCATGGCTAGAAGCGGCAGAAGAGCCAAGCAAGGAAAAAATGTCACGATTTCGTGACATGTCTCATTTTCGCGGTTGGAAGTGGCAGAAGAGCAAAGCAAGAAAGAATGTCGCGATTTCGTGACATGTCTCATTTTTGCGGTGGGAGGCAGCAAAGGAGCAAAGGAAGAGACGAATGTCATGATTTCACAACATGTCCCATTTTCATGACTGGAAGCAGCAGAAGAGATAAGCAAGGAAAGAATGTCACGATTTTATGACATGTCTCATTTTCGCGGCGGGAGGCAGCAAGGGAGCAAAGGAAGAGACGAATGTCACGATTTCACGACATGTCCCATTTTTGCGCCTGGAAGCGGCAAAAGAGCCAATCAAGGAAAGAATGTCATGATTTCGTGACATGTCTCATTTTTACGGTGGGAGGCAGCAAAGGAGCAAAGGAAGAGACAAATGTCGTGATTTCGTGACATGTCCCATTTTCATGGTTGGAAGCAGCTGAAGACCAAAGCAAGGAAAGAATATCGTGATTTCATGACACGCCAGCTGTAAAGGAATAAAGTATATTTTTGGCAACTGGAGAGGAGCACTGACATCAAGTGTCGATTTCTAAAGAATGGTTAGTTGATTATAACCTGGAAGGTCCGCTGGATGATTGCCAATCTATCCAATCTGCAGGAAATCTATTGTGTATTGTTAGAAACTATAGATGATTGCTTGTAAAATAAGTAAGATGTACTTAGGAAGATACTCTTTTAGGGTATATATAGGGGTGAGCGACTCCAAAAAAAAGGGTCAGCTCTTGGACGTTTACAAGATTGTGTGTACGTACTTCGAATACAAGCAATAAAATCACATCTCCCATTGGCTTCTGGTTCATATCGTGCAAGTGTATGTATTAATGTTCTTTATTTCTGCTCACAATATTGAATTGTAGATTGAGTCTGTTCTTGTATATGAACTTTCACAATACATAAATCATATTTCTGGAGTAAGAATCTAATATATACGCATGCTAAAAAAAACATCAGAAATCATATTTGGAATTATATAATTTCTACTTTGGAATGTGTTTTTAAATGCTTTGGATAGAAGTAAGTAAATTTGTCTTTGATGTTGTCTAACCTACACCATATCAAAGTTCTAGCTTAGGCTATATTTCCCTTATCTCTTGTTTCCCCTTTTCTCTAAAAAACTTCAAAGGAACCAACCTTCTCTAGAGACTAGACAAATGATCTCAAGCAAGATCTGTCTATTCAATGTTTGCAAAGTCTAAGGCGCATCACTATTAACCAAAGGCAGATTTTGTTCCAACAGGACTATGAACTCAAGCAGGACATGTTTGCCCTCCAGTTGGGCAGATGTGATATTGTTTTGGGATCTCAATGGTTGAGTACGTTGGGCATTATCAATTGGAAATTTGTCGAACTCTGGATGCAATTCTCCCAAATTGAACACACATCATCAAGGTCTCCCTAGCAGGAACACCTCAAATTATTAGTTCAAATGGCATGGATAAATTACTAAAGAAATCATCACGTGGAGTCATTGCACAACTATTCTCCATCCAACCATTCACCTCTCAAATGGGTGAAACCCTATCATACTTGCAACAGATTCTCCACAAACATGAGGTCATCTTTATGGAACCAACTACACTACCATCGCATCGCTCTCACAACCATGTCATTCCATTATTGTCGGATAGTGCACCTCCCAATATCAGACCATATAGGTACCCTCATGATGAAGTCAGAGATTGAGACAATGATATAGGAATTACTCAAGGCGGGTATCATTCGGCCTAGTACTAGTCCCTACTTTGCACCAGTCTTACTGGTCCTCAAGAAGGATGGCTCCTGGCGACTGTGTATTGACTACCGAGAACTCAACAAGATAACCGTCAAGGATAAATTTCCTATCCCTGTGGTTGATGAATTACTAGATGAATTACATGGGACCATATACTTCACCAAGCTAGAACTTCGCTCTGGATACCATCAGATCCGTCTCAGGGATGAAGATATTCCTAAAACTACTTTTTGCACTCATGAAGGTCATTATGAATTCTTGGTAATGCCATTTGGTCTCACAAATGCTCCTTCCACATTTCAAAGCCTGATGAACAACATATTTCACCCTTTTTTGCAAAATTTCATCCTTGTGTTCTTCGATGACATCTTGATTTACAGTCACACATGGGAAGAGCATCTCAAGCATGTAGATCAAACCCTACAACTATTGGTTGACCATCAATTATTTGCAAAAATGTCCAAGTGTTCCTTTGGTTTGACTGAAGTGGAGTATCTAGGACACATTGTCTCAAAGGATGGTGTCAAGGTTGACCCTAAGAAGATCCAAGCAGTCCAAGAATGGCCGAAACCTCGCACTCTTAAGGGACTTCAAGGATTTTTAGGGTTTATAGGCTATTATCGTAAATTTGTCTGTAATTATGGAAAGATAGCTGCCCCCCTCACCTCCATGTTGAAGAAGGATTATTTTCCTTGGACAGGGCCGAATGAGAAAGCATTCCTGGAATTCAAGCATGCCATGACCACCACTCCAATTTTAGGATGCTTCTAGTCGTGGTATTGGGGCGGTATTGATATAACAAGGATGCCCTTTGGCTTTCAGCAGCAAAGCCCTATCTGATCGCAATTTAGGAAAATCCACATATTCCAAGGAAATGTTGGCAATATTGCATGCAGTCCTACATTGGTGACCTTACCTCATTGGGCACCATTTCTCCATAAAAATTGACCACCAGAGTCTTAAATACTTTCTAGAACAATGGGTTACCACCCCCGAGCAACAAAAATAGGTATCAAAACTCATGGGCTACGATTATAACATAATGTACAAAAAAGGAAAGGAGAATCTTATGGCGGATGCTCTCTCTCACCAATTTGATACCCTTAGTATGTTGTGTGCCATTTCTACACCATTTCCCCAATGGTTTGAGCCCTTATGTCAAGAAATACTTTAGGATGCAGATTTGAAAGACTTGGTTGCTTCACTTATGGATGATCCAAAGTCTACACCAGGATATAGTTGGGATGGCCAGGATCTGCATTACCATCAACGCCTGGTTCTTCCTCCTAAGTCCCCACTTTGAGAGCTCCTCATGATGGAATCACATGCTACTCCATCTGCTGGCCATTTAGGGTTCCTAAAAACTTATGAGCGACTCAAGCGCATCGTCTTTTGGAAAGGTATGAAATAGGACATTCGCTCTTTTGTAGCTGACTGCGACACATGTCAAAGGATGAAAGGGGAAATAGTGCGCTCTCCGAGCACTCTTCAACCATTTTCGATCCCAGAGCAGGTGTGGACTGACATCTCCATGGAATTCATAGAAGGGCTACCTAAATATGGAGGCAAGTCAGTTATTTTTATAGTAGTGGGCCGCATTTCAAAGTATGCTCACTTTTGTGCCCTAACCCATCCTTACACAACATCCACTATTGCCCAAATTTTTCTTGACTCCATCTTTCACCTTCATGGCATGCCAGCCTCCATTGTATCTGATCGTGATCCCACCTTTACTAGCAATTTTTGGCAAGAGTTGTTTAAGTTGTGGGGGACTCATCTCAAAATGAGTTCAGCCTACCATCCGCAAACGGATGGTCAAACAGAGGTTGTTAATAAATGCTTGGAAACCTACCTTCACTAATTTACCTCCCATCATCCTACTCATTGGGAAAAATGGCTTCCCTTGGCCGAATGGTGGTACAACACTTCCTATCATATCGCCACCAAACTCACACCTTTTGAGGCAGTTTACGAATGCCATCCACTCATGCCTTCCTCCTACAATTTGGGATGCTCCAAGGTCCAGGCCGTTGACAATGCTCTGAGTCAACACATCGAGGTCCTCCACCAACTCAAGTAAAATTTGAACATGGCCCAGAATCGAATGCGCCAACAAGCTGATCAACATAATTTTGAGCGCAATTTTGATGTGGGTGATATGGTCTTCCTTCGCTTGCAGCCATACAAAAAATCTTCCCTACAACTTCACAGGTGTCAGAAGCTCGCTCCAAAATTATATGGTCCTTATCAGGTTCTACAATGGATTGGCCCTACAACTTACAAATTGGCTCTTCCCCCCACTTCCAAGCTCCACCCTATTTTTCATGTTTCCCTTCTCAAGAAAGTTGTGGGCACAAAGGTACAGGTTCAATCAACACTTCCCGAATTGGATGAAGAAGGCTCCATATTACTTGCACCTGAGCAGCTGTTGGATAGTCGAACTCGCACTCTGCGCAACCGTACCATTACAAAGGTCCTTGTTGAGTGGCATGGGCTTCAACCTGAGGATGCTACATGGGAGTCTCTCCATCAACTCCAACAACAGTTTCCTCATTTTTAGCTTTGAGGACAAAGCTTCTTCAAGGAGAAGGGCATGTTAGGATCTCATCCTAACCCTTAATGTAATAACTTCCTTGATGTAATAATTCCTAGTGAACGTCGGTAGTACCCATGATTAATATTTTGTAATGTTCTAAGTTTTAGCTTATGTAGTGCCTATGACAAATGGCATCCTTTTCTATGTAACACATGGCAGATAGGTTAGGTAAGGTGGCCTTGTGCATGTAATTCGAGTGGCATTGTGCATGTAATTTGTGTGGCATTATGCATGTAATTCGAGTGGCATTGTGCATGTAATTCAAAGTGGCACTATGCATGTAATTCAAGTGGCATTATGCATGTAATCCAGGTGGCATTTTGCATGTAAGCCAACCTTGGAAGGAAACTCTTTAAATACCCGAAAAGGCACCAATGTAATCATATTTTTGCAAATTAATGAAGTGTTTAAGGAGGTTGCCCCCTCGAAAAGGCCTACGATTCTATCTATTGTGAGATTGTTCCTTTTAAGTAATTTTTGTTATCATATGCATTTAATTCTGAATAGTGTTATAATGTTTCTGTGAGTTTATTTCCAAGAAAATATGTGAGAGTGTGTTTATTTGAGTTGAGAGAGTGTTGTTTAGTATATTTTATAGTAGGATCTTAACACTATTATTTTAGTCCCTTCCCTCTTAGCCATATCTCCCGCTTCCTTTGAGACTGACCACTCATAAATTTTGATACCTTTCACACCATTTTAGAGTTACAAGCACTACCCGAAGTTGAGGTGGTACCAGCATGACATAAAGAAAATCAATCGGGTGCACCTTAGTTCATCGCAGTGGTTAAAAAATTATAGACGAAAATAAGCGCTGGCTTCGACCCGACCACTCAAAAAGGTCACTTTTGACCCTATTGCCATGGAGGTTCATACAACCAAGATCACTCCATTGGTCCAGAAGCCACAAGGAGAAATAACGTCGAGCGATTATGCTTATGATACTGTAATAGAGGACCTAACCAATATTGATCCCATAGAGAAAATGGGCAACATATAGGTTGATATGAGTTCGGTATACTTGCACGATGAATATTATAAGCAGAGATATTTTGACAATGAAAATAAAATTATCGAACTCAAAAATGCCTTGGCTGCAAGTAGAGCGCAAGAGGAGAAAACAACCATGGAGAATGAATACTTGCACCAACAGGTGGGAGTGCACTTAAAAGAAATAAACGTAACACAGTCAGAGATGCAAGCACTTAGGGGGCAACTGAAGGCCATACAAAATCAATTGGCAGAGAAAGCCATGCAAGCTACAAGATTTTCTTCGAAAACAATTAAGGAGGCTCGCCTTCGCTCATCTTAGAATTATGAGAAGTTGGCAATGCAGGTGGTTCAAGTCTTGCATTATTTGTGGGTAGCCCGAATTTAGATTCAATTGGGTCAGTAGTTGATTGATAACATGGAGGAAATGATGGAGCCCTACATGGATATGGTAGTAAAAATTTAGGCCCTGGCTCATTCCAGCATGCATATTTACTCCTTGAGCAAAATGGATCACGCTTGGTCTGCCATCAAAGTCACGTTGCATAGCTAATTTTAAATAATTGACGTGGTGAGAGAAGGCCAAAATATCCTTAATGCAATCGAGCGAGAGCATACTGTTTCAATGAATTGTTTTGATGGTCTTGTCGATATGGGAATTTTAGATTTTACAGATGAGTGGGGTGAACCTCTGCCAAAGGAACAATTAGAAGCAACCTAGAAGAAATTTGTGGAAGATACCTCGAATATTGATACATGGGAGGAGCCCATCATAGAGGAGTAAATATTATCGCTTATGAAGAAGTTTACACGCATGGAGTTGTCATTGTTTGAGTTGGCCCAGTGAGCAAAGTGTCTCAGCCTAGAATATGTCCAAAATCTATGTTTTGTTTACAATTCACTGAGTGTTCCTTGCTTATTTACTACACGTGCTTAGGAGGAGGCAGTTGCAGTCTATGAAGTGACCTCCCAAAGTCTCAAGGAGCAGGAGGAATGAGTTGCAATAGAGAAGGTCATGGCAAAAAAAGCAACAGAAGAAGCAAAGTGGGTAGAAGTACTCCGAGTAGCAGTAAAGGCTAAAGTTGAAGAGCAGATGCAGATAAAATCATCTATATCAAAAGCACCCAAAGCAATCGATAAGAATACTCCATAGAAGCCCAATGGATAAAGTCCTGGGATCGCTTGCATCCATGCGAGCTAGATACCCCGTGAGTCGCCAAAAATATTGGTTGTTTTACAATATGCCACATTCAAATTTTAATGAAGTTGTAATGATGTAAATTTGGTAAATATCGACAAAATATATTAATATTATGTTACAACATTCAGACCGATATAATATGTTGCAATTATATTTTATTTTTCCTTCTTTGTTTTCATGCATCCTTTTTTTTGGCTTTAAAATAATGGGAGTTTTAAGGAAAAAATATTTGAGAGAATTGATTGGTGGCTTTGGTTAAAATAACTCATAAGTAGTTGTTAAAAAGGTGTTCAAAGACTAAGTGCGTAAAATATGGGAGTTTCATTGAGGTTGAAATTATGTTCGCCCCAAAAAATGGGTGACCAGTCCGTTCACCTCATTTTGGGCTGAATGTAGAAGGAAAAAGGAAAGAATAAATTGTGACAAATACGTTCATCCCAATTGAGGGATGAAAGCCCTTTATGCCCTCCATTTGGGAAAAAGTAAAATTTAAATAGTGAAGTGTTGAAGTCATCCCAAAGTCAAAAGGCAATTAAAAATTTGTTCGCCCTAAAGTGGGAGCGAATGAGTTGTTTGCCCCACTTTGGGGTGAATGTCCTCGAAAGTTTGAAGAAACCCTCTCACCCGATGCATTGGTCAATCAAAGGCGTAATCAACAAAAGTCTTTTGAAGTACCTTAAGTTATGGTGAACTTGGCAAAAAATTGACAAATTTCAAAAATGAGATACATTAGCCTCAAATATGGGGCAAAAGCTTCGTTCACCACAAGTTGGGGCGAACATCATTAAGAATGAATGGTTGAAAAGTCAACAACACATTCACCCGATTGAGGGGTGAAAGCTCCATTCGCCTCTCTCGGGGGTGAACACGCTATGGATAGTGAAGTGGGAAAAAGTCACAAAGTTCGAAGTGACTTTGAATAGTCAACTCAGTGTTCACCACAAGAGGAGGGTGACTTCTCCTTTCGCCTCTTTTGGGGGTGAACATAGATTTTAAAGAAAAATAAAGTAGTTGTTAGAGGTGCTTTCACCCTAAGCTAAAAAATTGATTGTTGTTGTGATAGAGAAATGCATAGAATCGACTAAATCAATGGAGGCGCCCTCTCTACCAAGGAACGCAATGGAAAGAGTAAATATGCATTCGCTCATTGTTTAGTTCGGGTGAATTTTGCTGTCAATGATGTCAAAAAATTTCAAGAGTGCCCAAGGCAAGCAAATGAAGAACATTAAATGATTATGGCAAAGAGTAACTCATATTGTGAATCTTGATCAAAGGGAGTAGCAGTATTAAAAGCACCAGTTGATTTTCATGATTTTCAAGTAGAAGTGTATTTTCGAGGATGGCAAACGTATCAAGTCAACGACCAAACCTTACAGTTTTCTATGCACCGACACACAGATATGTTGATTTCTTGGAGCAATTTCCTTTAAAGCTAGATCACTATCTTAAAAGGATGAATGTTCAGTATTTCCCGAAAGGAATTTTTTCACTATAGTTCCTGATCTGTAAAAATTTTGTTTTCTTGTGCATTTAATGAAAGAGGTGAAATCCTCTATAAATACTAATCAATTTCTATTATAAAAGGAGGTTAGACATTATGCAGAAAAACTATTCGAGTTCTCTGCATCAATAGAAGATACTTGACTTCTGAATTTGCAAGTGATTTTGTGTGTGATTTCCTTCTATTTTATGCATTTATATTTTATGCTTATATTCATTGTGTGTTGATAAGTTTAAATTTTGCATCTGAATTTGAACATTGCTGGTGAGGAAGTGAGTTCTGGAATGCAATCCTGGAGGTCATCTTAGCAAGGTTGTAAGTAAATTCTACTACCTTCTTTTATTACATGTTGCTTCAACGCTTGGGTAGAATTTCTCCTTCTAGTTTATCCCCAATCCTACACCCTCGACCTGTGGCCATATTTTCCATCTCTTTCTATTCTTTCGAATTTCTTTCCTGCAACTCTAGTCTCAAACCAGTATAGGATTTAGTAAGGGAGTCAGCCCTCTATGGAGATTGGCACAGAGAACATTCCTTTCCTCATGCCTTTCAATATTGGTCATGTCTAGGGCGCACAAACGCTAGTTTTGTTAATTAGGAAGATATTTGACCAACACATATTTTTTGAAGGCTTCAAGCAACCTTCCCATTATGCATGTGGGATTTATTTATTTATTTATTAATTAGATATATTGGTGTATACTTTATATTTTGTGGATTGTCTATTTTTTGCATGCAGTAGATTTGCACTTTCCTCCTAGTTAACTGCAAGTAATAGATGTTTATTTATTTTTATTTTTTATTTTTTATTTTTTATTTAAATTCATGGTAAAAATCCTTCAACTAACAATACTTCATTAGAAGTTAGCTTTCATACCATCCATGATTATATGACAACTAAACAATAGATTGCCCTTGTATCCTCATGTATATTTAGATGAGCTTATTTCTAAATGATTTTGTCAACATACAATAGAGTCCAACTTCACTTTAGATAATATTTTTTTAATGATAGCTTCATATGACAATAGCTTCAAACAATTTTATATGGTAGTTCCATAGCACCTCTTTTCTAGATGATATCTCTTTTCTAGACAACTCTAGATTACTCTTCTAGACTACAACTTGAGATGATAATATTTTTCAAAGGACATGATGAGATGGCTCTTCTAGGTAATAACTTTAGACAAAATATTATTACCAACACATTTAAACTCCAATGCAATGTGTTCAAACTCCAATGCAATGCTTTCGATGACTCATTATTTTCTTTAGATAACATATTTCTTGCACTAGATGGCAACACATTTTTTAAATGACAATAATCAATTTTGTGACAACTCTTTCAACACAAACTTATTTTTCTCAAATGGCTTTGTAAATCCTCTAAGATAAAATAAATATCTACAACACTTGCAAACACAAGGAATAAAAATAAAATTTTGTTCTCTAAAATACAAGGCCTTCTCCTCGTTGAAGCTTGTGTCTGCTTCTTTTTTGTTTCTCCAATAGTAGTATGGTTTCAAAAACTCTGAGAGGTACCTCTTACTCCTTGACAACTTGACCATCTTCACAAATGAAAGCTTCATTTTGATAACAACCTACTCTGATACCAAACATTAGAAATGTAGAATAGATTTATTCATTATAATCAAAATTTTTATTGATACAATAAAAGTATATGATATATATATATATATATATATATATATATATATATATATATATATATATATATATATATAAATAAATAAAGTACAAGGAGTTACAACTACTTTCCAACTTCCCATAACATTTGTAATCATAAAGTGAATACATAATATTCACAATAGAACTCCCCTAGAGTATTGTCAATATTCTTCAAAGTCTCCTTATTGATAAGCTAATATGAAAGTCGAAAAATCCTACCCCACAGTAGAAGCCTTTTAATAGTTATTGTCTCCATAAAAAAATTCTCACTACATGGTCTTAAGTATAATGCATCTCTTCCTCTAAGCATGGGCCATCATTGATAAACTTATAGCTAATTTTTTAATTCGAAAATATGATGGGAAAAAATTCAAAAAAAAGTGTGAAGTAATTTGAATTCAATCTCCACTTCCATTAATCCAATTTTGAATATTTGAAAAGGCTAGTCCTTATCCATAGAACATATATACTAACTTTTTTCTTTTAAGAATAATTATGTTAGCTCTATCATCTCATCCTTGAATATTATTTCTAATTTGATATCTACTACCTAGATAGGTTTGTTATAGATTTGACCTTTCTCATGTCCCTAATTAAGACATCTTTAGTTCTAGTTAAAACTCCGAAAAATAACTTTCCTTCCATACTACCTAAATTTTTTTCATTATAATCCTTTATTTAAAAAAACACTCACTTTTTTAAATTCAATAATTTGAAAAAAAAAAAACACTCACTTTTTTACTTCTTACTTGCAAATGCTCCCTACTTACTTCCACTCATAATATTTACATAATTAATATATAACTTATACTTATTATAAATCTTATAATACTAAAATCTAGTTATAAATTTTTATAAATTTGAAACCTTTAACTTACTATACAAAACCTTATCTATTTACCTAACCCTTATAATTATTTCTTATTTATGATTTTCCACTGTACTTTGAACATTACTTATAAACCACTCTTATCATAAGATAATTATTATTTTTGAATGGCTATGATCTCTATGGATGGATAGAGAGAGGTAATGAGAGAGCCAACAGTCCGATCTGCCATTCTTCCATATGTCACCAAAGGGTTTAAACCTTCAAGTGCATAAAATTTCACACATTATCTAGAAAGCACATACAATTGACTTCCTGGTTTGGCAGGTTTTAAAATACCTAAAAAATGTAAAAGGGGACGAATAACAGTGTTTTTCTTTCCTAAAATTTCTATGTTGGGACCCTGCAAGGTGTATTTACTGGAAAAAGACTTATACCAAACTTTATTTATTAAAGGATAATATTGTTTTATTTTTTAAAGCAAAATATTTTACTTTTTAAATTTTAACGTGCGTATTTTTAATATCTAAAAATGTTTTGATGCTGTTGGGAATGGAAGTGGTTGCTACTTATATTCAACAATGAAGAAAAAATAAAATAAAAAACAAATATAATACATAGTTTGTTCAATGTGACCCAGCTAATAATATTATTGCTCAATGCCGTTAAGATTATTCAAATCATATACCTTCTAACAACCTTATCGTATAAAAAATTATTAAAGTCATTTTCTACATGGTCCGGATAATCTATACAAATAGGACTTGATAAGAGTGGAATAATATAACTTTTATTCAGGCTTAGACTTCGGATTTATCATCGACGATGATGATAGTTAATTATAATAGGAATTATTTTATGAAAAATTAAAGATATATTTAAATGTTTTATAAAAATTTTAAAAAATACCAACCCAAGTACTTAAAAAAAATTAAATTAAGTATTTAATTTGGGCATATCCTATCTAGATGCTCGTCACTTTAAAAAGTAATAGAAAATGATTTTTAATGTCTTACGAAGTGGTGAGTAATGGAAAGTGATTGCAAGGTGATTAACAGTGTTAGTTGCAAAGCGTTTGAGTTTCTTTTACATTTACTAGTATCTCTCTTGTGGTAGTTTAAGTAATACAATGAATTTTATATATTTGAGTAAGGAGATAGAAGAAGACTTTGAAAAATAAGAAAAAATAAATTAAGAATCTTTAATAAGGTTTTAGGAAAGTGGTGAGTAGGGGTAGTTAAAAAGAGGTTCTAAGTTCTTGAGGGTTAGGTGGATTGGTAAGTGTTTGTTTGGTCAGGCATTTACTAAAAAGATATTCAGGTTCAAACTTTAAGGTAGCTTGTTTGCAAAGGTAGTAGTTTGATCTGAATCCTTTGAGTGTGTGTTAGATTGACGATGACGGTACAAATCTCGAGCGATCGATGTTTTCCTTCACGCCAGATCAACAATAACGAAGCGAAATAGTTTTGGTGGAAGCAGCCCCTATGTTGAACCCTGCGCTTATCAGTTACTAAAAATAGTGTTGTTGTGACCAACTCTCCTATTGAAACCCTACGCTTATCAGTTACTAAAAATAGTATGGTTGTGACCAACTCTCCTATGTAACCGAGAAAAAAAATAGGTTTTAAGATTTGAAAAAAAAAATTATTATATAAATTTTACTTTTTAATGGATTATAATAGATTTTATTTATAATTAGTTTATTTGAAAAGTTAGGCTTACGAGTAATGTTGTAGTAGTATGTTTTTGGGTTTTCCTTCAAGAGATTTAAGTTCAAACTTCGATACAAGGGATTGTGACCTCTTTTAAAAATGTGTGTCTTAAAAGGATAGATCAGTTGGTAGAGATAAAGTGCTTACCGATAGGATACCTTGATCTTTTCCTAGACATTCAAGTTCTTATTGATTTCATATTTACCAAGTAGGCTACGATCTATAGAGGTTTCATACGTAACAGAAAAAAAAAAAAAACTTATTTGGAGGTTAAACATCCACTAATTATATATTAATATTTTTTTTTTAAATATTTGTCAAATATTTGAACTTAAGATTGTTTTGGAATACAACTTATTTCAATCACTTAACTTAAAAGACTTAAAACATTAAGGCTAAAGATGATTGGAACCATGGTTTGTAGTATGAAACATAGGATAACTTGAATGGATTGTTGGCTTTTAAGCCTTACTACCATAGTATATTATAGGTCTCAATATAAAGAAGTCACGATAATAAAGGTCTAAATATTAATAATGAAGAGTAGAATTATATATGAACAATCTAATATATATATATCAAGGTCAATATAATAATAAAAATAGCATTCACTTATAATATCAAATATGAATGTAAATGGATTAAATCATTCATGAACCATGCTCAAAATCTGTACGTATACAAGATTTATTCACTTGTTTTTCTCTTACAATTAGATACCAAATTGCTCATGTCTTGTATTCTTTTGGAGCATTGTCTTCATAATATAGCCATAGTAATGTGACTCTTCAAGTACTTGATTATTGCTCTCCATATGACTGTGACAAGTCCTATGACCTTTGGCTTATCATCTTGCCACTTGCATATTAGACTCTTCACTTTCTTCTTGCATGTACACTCTATGACATTTGCACACATCTACATGACTCTTACACTTCTACATGCACTCCTAATATAAGACACTTGTGCACATCCTCACATTACATATTTACACACTTACATACATGACACTTGTGCACATTCTCTCAATACACTATTTTTTTTTAATGATTATATGGGATTGAAATGAGCCCCACTCGTATTATATCATCACCACATAGTGGTATTTCAACAAAGCTTGGATATAATCCATGTATTGCTTGGAAATATTTAAACCATGGTCTCCTTTTTAAATATCGAGGAATTTAACCAGTTGAGCTAATGTCATTTGATTAAAATTTAAGTTTACATGGGTTTTTATGAGAGGTCCCAGTACCCCTTTATCAAGGTTTGAACTTGGGTCTTCTTGATGAAAACCTGAGGACTTACCACTACAGTATCCCTCACAAGTCAAAAAATTGAGTTTACATGAATTTTTTATGAGGGGTCCCAATCCCCTAATACCAAGGTTTGAACTTGGTTTTTCATGATGAATGCCCAAGGACTTACCACTATGGTATCCCTCATGGGTCTTCTCTCAATACACTCTAGTCTCTTGCACTCTAACTTACATGACATTTATGCATTTCCTGCATATTGACACTTACATGAAAGGGTAAATATAAATCACATTTAAATTATAGACTCAACCGTAATCTATTACATATTTATAATTGTACCATAAAGGTACCATGGGGGTACATTTGCATGTACCAAATAATGTAATATTCTCCAAAACCCCCTTATATTACATTATTTGGTTATTGAAGACTGTAGTTTTCAATCTTGGTCTTTGTCTTCAATATTCAATCTTCATGTGACCTTGCACTGTTCATGAACCTTTGCTTCTCTGGAATCTTCTTCATCATCTTGAATCTTGGGTTCATCCAATGTTACTCTACTAGTTCCTTGAACTTGATACATCTTATCATCTACAATTTTTAGTGAGATATTATCCCTGACTTCTAAGGATTCAAACCAATGTAAGTTTCCAATCATATGATGACTAGCACCTGAATCTATATACCAAACATCTTTTTATCTTTGAATTTTTTGATGAGATTCAAGTGATATTATCTCACATATTTGATAAGAATTTTGAAGAACTCTTTTATGATGTTGCTCTTTGTATTCAAAAGATTTTTTTTATATATAAATTTTATTTTTCAACTTTTCCTCTCATATAATATGATCTTGTATTTTGTTAATTTTTTCTATTTTGTGATATTCCTCTTTTCCATTTATTAATCTTAATTCTTTTGAAGTTGAAATCCTTATAACTCTCAAGTTTAGTAAATTGTAATTTTAAAGAAATAAGAATTTTGTAAAATTTAAATTTTCTAAATATGTTATGTACAAATCCTTTTAACTCCCTAATATATTAAATTTGCAAAATATTAAAAACTTTTAATGTTTATTTCTAATTTCAAATTTTCTTAAAAATTTATATAACTTCAAAAAATTTAAGCCTCCAAAAATTTCAATTTTCAAATAACTTCAAACTTTAGACTTCACTCCATAACTAAAAAATGAGGAAACTTTAAACTTAGTAGAAAGCCTTATATCTCCCACATAATAATTAAATCTCTAAAACTTTTAACTTCATCAAAACATCTAATTAAATTAAGGTGATGATGCTTATCTGTATTTGCTTAAGTAACATATATGAAGATTGCAATGAATCTTAACCTCCTGATGCCTTAAATAACATTCAACGTTTGCATGTCATTTGATTCATACCTTAGAGAATATGGGTCATTTCAAGCGTTATTCGACACGTAAAGCTCCACCAACTCCTCGTTTCGATGATACTATTTTGCATGCCTAAGTTTTCTAAATTATTTTGTTGCACTTTTCTCAATCAACTCACTGCTAAGCTTAATCGAATCTGTGTGATGTAATTAGGGCTTTAAATTCTACTATTGTTGATTAAGTTCTTACTCAAATTATATGCACTACTCCTTTAGATAGTTTATCCACTGTTTCAGCTAAGATATATTCTAATGGATGTTCATTGCTCTGAATGTTTGATGTTCCTTGGATGATCGTTGTTCTTAAGATGAATGATATTCTTAGGATGGATGTTATTCTCTAGATGGATGTTGTCCCAAGATGGACATTATTATGTGGATGGATGTTAATCTCTTTTTCATTGTTTCCTTGTGTTACTATTTCCTTCTCTATTGTATGAACACTTAGAGCACTTCACTCTCAGGTGTTTACCTGTATTACATGGGCGCTTAGGGCACTTCACTCTCAAGTGATTACTTCTATTGTATGAGTGTTTAGCGCACTTCACTCTCAGGTGATTAATTCTACTGTGTGAATGGTTAAAGTGTTTCACTCTCAGGTGTTTTCACTGTTATATGAACATTGTTAGATAATTTAACTCTCCTCTACTATTCAAGCACTTCTCCTTAGTGCCTAAAACCTTTGATCAATGTGATTATCAAGCACTTCTAGTTTTGATCTCCTCTAGCTTAAGTACCTTGAGCACTTTTCAATGTTGTTTATTGTAGACTAACCTCCTTCATTTGTGGTATCTTGAGCACTATTCTAATGTTGCTTTCTATGGGCTACGATTCTTAGCTTATGCTCCTTTGATCACTATTATGTTTCCAATGTTCTTCTTCATGTATGTCAAGTTATTCCTAGCATTCCCTTGTATATCAAGTCATTCCTTAACTTGGTTGTTCCACTTTTATCAGGTTTGAATGCTTTTCTTCTAAACCACTTCTATGATGCTTGGTCTCTTCCAAGATATGGTGCTTCTCGTAAACACTTCTATAATGCTTGGTCTCTTCCAAGCTTTAGTACTTCTTTGAGTTAGAACTTTATCAGGCTTGAGCGATTCTACTCTTATGCTTGAGCTTTATCAAACTTGAGCGATTTTATTCTATTCTTGGGCTGTTATCAGGCTAAGATGATTCTTCTCCCTTAACTTCAAATTTTCCTACTTTGTGCTCTTAGTTGCAAAATAATCTTCAATATTAGTAGAAAGTAACTATTTTGTTCTTTCTACCACACTCTAGATTCTATCTGAGTTATCTCAAAATAAATTTGATCTCTATAGAATCTTATATTGCTTCTCAATCCTATGGAAACTATGATGCTTCTCTATTATTTTGATTATTAATACCCCTCAATTATCTAAGAGTTTTGATACTCTTCAATCCTATAATGTCTTAGGTCGTGCATAAGAACAATATGATTCTCCTATTTTTCTAGAGAATCCAAAAATAAATAATAGGGTAATTATGAATGTCCCCTCATGTCAAACCATCTCTTGATGTGGCTTTATTAATTAATTCAAGTTGAGTCCTAGTATTCTTTGTTTTTCCTTCACCAAAGTGGAAAGACCCTAGGATTCAAATTAGGGTGACTATTATTTGTCCCTTTAAATAGAATCTAATTCTTCACTGCGTCCAAAATGGACATATCTAATTTAACTCTATCAATAATGGACATAAAATAATAATAATGGTGGCTAATAAAATAACTCTATAAAAAATGGATAGAGTTAGGTGGTAGCTCTGATACCACTGTTGGCTTTTAAGCCTTACTACCACATAATATCATAGGTCTCAATATAAAGAAGCCACAATAATAAAGGTCTAAATATTAATAATGAAGAGTAGAATTATATATGAGCAATATAATATGTATATCAAGGTCAATATAATAATGAAAATAATATTCACTTATAATATCAAATATGAATGTAAATGGCCTAAATCATTCATGAACTATGCATGAAGAAAACTTACAATAGTAATTGCTCAAAATATATATACAAGCTTTATTCACTTGTTTTCCTCTTACAATAAGATACCAAATTATTATTATCTTGTATTCTTATGGAGCATTATCTCCATAATATAGCCATAGTAATGTGACTCTTCAAGTACTTGACTATTGCTCTCCATATGACAAGTCCCATGACCTTTGACTTATCATCTTGCCACTTGCATACTAGACTCTTCATTTTCTTCTTGCATGCACACTTGAATCTATGACACTTGCACACGTCTATATGAATGTTACACTTTAATCGGAACGGTCTCTTAACCATATATGTGCATATGAATCGATTCAATATACAAGTTGAAAATAATTTAAATGAAAATGTGTCCTTGAAGACATTAGATATGGATCAAGCTTAAGAGGATAAATTGAAGGCTCTACAAAAAAAAATTGTTAGTTTTGATTCTACAAGGACATTTTGAAAAATGAGGGGAAAATAATTTAAAATAATATGAACCACGTAACTATATAAATCATCATACTATAGAATCACTAATTAGGAAATATCATAACTAGAGATTGGAGAATATTGTGGCCTACTCTAGAATGCAACTTGAAATAAGAAAGGAAGGTAAAGGAAATCTCTTAAAAGGTAGTTTTTTTGAGCTCTTATTAAACATATAGCATGAATAGAATCTATAAAATATGGATACAAGCCAAAAATAAGAATAGGTAAGGCTTCAAGTTTCATCACCTCAAGTATCTGCTAGGCAAGAAACTAATGCAACAATAAGTATGGAAGCTAAAGTAATAGCTAAGGCAGTGTGTGAGAGATGGACCATTAACGAGTAGGGGATAATGTACCCCATTCCAAAATAAAAGAGACTAGATCCAATAACTTAACAAGCACATGTTGGAGAATATTACATTATTTGGTGCATGCTAATGTATCCCATGGCACCTTTATGGTACAATTGTAAATATGTAATAGATTAGGGTATGAGTCTATAGTTTAGGATTGTGATTTATATTTCTCCTTTATGTATGTGTTCATGTGTAGGATGTGCACAAGTGTCATGTAATTATGTGTGCAAGTATGAAGAGTGAGAATGTGCACAAGTGTCATGTAATAGAGTGTGCATGTGTATAGATGTAGGAGTGTGCAATGTGTCATAAAGTGTGCAAGAGTAAATAGAGATTCAAGAGTCATGTATACAAGTGGTAAGATGAGAAGCCAAAAGACATGAGAATATTTATCTTATGTATGGAATAGGAAAATATGCATCTCCCAAATATGTGAGGAGTACAATAGTCAAGTATTAAAGAGTCATATTTGTAAGGCTATATTATGGAGATAAAGCTCCATGTAATATATCAATTGAAGATTATATGTATTTCAAGCATCATACAAAGAAGCTTGTATATAGTTTGAGAAATTCTATTGTAATTTTTCTTCATGTTATTGCATGAATGATATTGGTCATTTTACTTCATATTATTGTTATTTTATATGAATGTTTGTTTATTAATATTGACCACATATATTGAAAGTTCAAATATTAATAATATATTGTGATCTTGAACATTGGGACCTATTATAGTCTGGTTAAAACTTCAACACAAGCCTCTATGAGTTCATCAAGAACTACTTAAGAAATAGAAATTAGAGTAGGCATGATTAGAAAATTTGGAGGTGGCAAAGAGTCAACCCAATAATTACACAAGGACACAAGTAAAAGCATCTAGAAAATGAATAACAAACCTCTCTATGATGAAGTGATATATATAATGGTTGCCACTTTGGAGGCCATTCAAACCTCTACAATCATCCTCTCCACCATCATCTCATCTTATCCATATTCCTCCTTTGTCATAGCCTCTCCTATATGATCCATGATTTCTTCTAAACTTCCCATTTCTACTGTATCCCCTTCTATTACACCTCCATCTACATCCCAAACTAGTATAGTCATTACCACTGAAAAAAGAAGATAACTACTCATTATAGTCTCTAGTGAAGAAACTATGGTCATCATGCAATCATAAGCTAAAATTGCTAGGTAAAGAAGAAAGCTAGAAACTATCATGATAATAGTCACCATTGCATCCACCCTAGTACACACCACTACTTAACCACCAAACTCCACTACATTAATAACTTGTACTTCATTTGCATTGATTGACTCTGATAATAAGGAATTCCTACACGTGATATTCTTAATACACTTTCCAAAACTATATGACTAGGAAGCTAAAATAATTAGAGGTTGTCTCATCATCGAAGGACACTAAGATGGTTGTCTAAAACTTATTATTGATAGATCAAGCAGTTAAATGGATAATGGACATAACTATAGGTAAAACTCCAATATAAAATAGGTACAAGTGAAACCCTAAGTGAAGGACTCAAAGTTGCTACCCATCCTAATATGACCCCTAGCCCCCCACCTATGGTAACTAAAGTAGATGTCCAAGATTGTGTAGTGTAGGAAATAACCTACCTTCCACTTCAAAAGATCAGGTAACCAACACTAGAAGGTATGAATATACTGGAAAAATACTTTTGGAAGGCACATGAAGTGATCAAGAAGATATTCATAGGGGACTTTATATCCATAGAGGAAACACTCACACTAAGGACACAAGTGTAAAAGAGAGAAGGAGGATATGATTTACTAAATCCTATTTGTTAGATATGAACCAACCAACTTTAATAACATCAAACTTTTTAACTTGATTTTTATCCCTAGACGTATGGTGAATGGGACGTACTAGGCTAGCACACTTTTTGGAAGAAGCCAACCTAGACATGTCTATGAACTATTGACAATTGGCTAGAGAAAATCAAATATTCAAAAATCAAAACAAAAAGTTGGTAATGATATTGGCAAAAATAAAACTTGAGGCTTAAGGAAGGGAGAAGAACTTTGACTAGCTAGAGAGGATTAAAGACCTTAAAGATAGAGTGATATGAGGTAAAATAATAACTAGATTAGGAGAAACAAGTACAATAACATTTAGAGTAAGAAAAAAGGCTAATTTGCTAGAGATATGGAAACACAAAAGCAAAATATGGTTGAAGCCTTAAAATGGAAGGACAATGAGATAAACAAATTAAAGTAGATAAAATGGATTCTTAAAAGGGAGTTTGAGTCCTTGAAGATAGAAGTTTTATCCAATAACATAAATGTTCTGTGGGATCACATCTTGGAAGAGATGAAATATGTCAAACCATATTTACATCTCAAATATTATGAAGAACAACTCTCAAAGCTAAAACTACTATTAGTATCATTTAATTTGAGTTAGCCTCAAATATCAATCACATGAAATTCATGAGGTAAACCTATAAATCCACTAATAAATAGCTCCAATAACTATGTTTTACTAGAAAGAAAAACGATAATTTTTAAAATGTACAAGGTCTCCTATGAGTCTTAAGGTTGGTGTAGTAAAGCTAAATGATGATATTGCTTAGTTGGTCTAAGGAGGGATCCCAAACCCTCCTTCAAACCAAGGAGACATTATGCATGAGGACCAATATGTGAACCTAATTAAATAATAAAAGAAGGTGATTATACTAGTATATAAAGCTTCCTTAGTAGATGTAATGACTAATTATTTGAATGCCATCTCACATCTAGAGTCACTATTGGAAGAGGTCCAAGCGATCCCTAAGACGGAGGACCTACCAAACAAGGAGTTTCATTATTTTAGTATAAGTGTACCACAAATGGATAGTGTCAAATTTTCTTCTAAATGCAAATAGAAATAATTACAATATTTTCCATAGAAATAAAGAAAAGGAATACAGTTCCATTGAAATATTATTGACTCCAAGGAACAATAGTTTAAGGCTATTCTAGGATTTTTCATCAATCAAGCTTCCCATACCTACAAGTCATAAAAAATGTATTACAAGGCACTTAATTTAATGTAATTTTTTCTAAATTGGTGGTTGAGTAGTTTGTGTCAAGTGATGGAGATTAAAAATATCGATGAGAAGGGCAACAATCAAAAGTTTGTGGGACTCAAAAACCCAAGTCTTTTTCAATTTTGAAAGTGTTAGGAAGAGGAAAATATAGAAAATTGGAAAATTTGGTTAAGTATAAGGAGCCCCAATTCATCAACCTAGTTAAAAATCCATCGATAAAATCCTAATCCAATAATCAATCGATGGTTCATTGATCAACTAGAAAATTGGTGTAGAGCTATAGGGTATAGGGTCATAAAAATATATTTTTAATCTTTTTTTGTAAATGTGAATATTAGTCTTAGTTAGTTAGGAGGAAAATAGGGTAAAACCTCTCCTATATATATGATCCATGGGCTCATTTATAACATCTGTTGACCATTTTGAGAAATACTAGAGCTACACTCTATGATTAAGATTATAAACCCCTTATTTTGAACATTAATGGAGAATTGTGCATGGTACTTAATTATGTTATTTGACATCTTGATGCATTGTTAGATTTTGATGATATATATTAAAGGAAATGCAACCACAAGATCTAAAATGAGTAAGCAATATTAACTATATGATAATGACAATATAATATGCAGGAAAACTATATGAGAAACTTTTGCAATAACTCAGAAAATAGCTATTAATGAAAGCTCATGAAAATAGTACAATGTAATATAATGGAGGTCTTAAACACTCCAAAAATTCTTGCATGATCTACATTGTATCTACCTTCTCTTCTCATCATTATGCTCTACTATTCTATATGCTTCTCTCTTGCATTCTATCTTTTGCTTTACTCTATCAAAGGCCTATATATAAAGAGATATGAACCTTGGCCTTTCACCTACCCATGACTCTTCATCTTTCTATTCTATGACTCATGTACATGTGGACTACATGTACATTTACATCATTGCATAGTATGACACTTGTGCATTTATTATATTGCATAAAGTAAATAATCAAACCTTGATCTAAGAAACTCTTCTAATCTAATGATGTACCCAAGATGGTACATTGGCATGTACTAAATAATGTAATATATTCCAACACCCCCCATTTATTACATTATTTGCGTATTGAAAACTTTAGTCTTCAATATGGTCTTCATCTTGGTTCTAGAATTGGAACTCTTTTTTTTTGCTTTATTCATTTTGCTCCTTGTCTGTATCCTAATCAAGTAAGTATCTTCATTTTGTTCCTTTGGTTCACTTTGAACTGCATTCATATTGAAAGGATTTTCTTTCATATTTTCTTTTTTGTCATGCTTCCTCTTATTTTTTCTTCTTTTTCTTCTTCTTCTTCTTCTTCTTCTTCTTCGTTTATGCATTTTTCCTAGTGATATATCTTCATCATGATGAGTTAGTATATCATCACAATAGTATTGGCTAGGATTACTATTTTGTTTCATGTTTTGAAAGAATTCAAAAACAATTAATGATAGATATATCATCAAACATTATTCTGATGTAAATATAACCTTATTTTGAGTATTCCACCAAGCTCTAAAAATTACTTCATGTAGATAACCAATTAGTGTCATAAAATTTCCTTCCTTTGCTTCCTTGAGGAACAATGAGAATCTTTCCTTTTTACTAGTGGACAAATATTTGTATCCATCAAAGGTATCTATTAAGTTTTGAGAATAAAATTTCAACTCATGGAATAGTTCCTCATTATTGAATGCATTTCTCACTATTTCATCCATGCTTCTTCTACTTTGATCTTTAAGGTGGAATTCCTTATAGCTCCCTAGTATTGTATATTGAGAGTATCTTTCAAAACCTTTGAAGTTGTCTACCTTATGACTCCCTAGTTTTGTATAGCTTTTGAATGTTGTATTCTCCTCATTATTCAAGGTATGATACTATGCATTAATTGCACTATGTTCTATGGTGCACTCCAAATTGTACTTTTCTCCATTCAATTATCTTTGACATGTGGAAGCTTGACATGCATGCTCTTATCAAGCAAGGTTATTAATACTTCTCTATCTCCTTTTATAATGCATACCACATGGTATTTAAGTTACCCTCGAATATAGATCACCTTGTTAGGTGGTGCAAGTACGTTACAATATTTAGAATACATTGATTTAGGTGGCACATGAATTATCTCTCCTTATGAATATTGAAGTAATGATATTTTATTCTTTTCTTGATTGAATGGAGTGTTACTTTAGACTTGAACAATTTTCTCCTTGTGCAGGCATTATATTTCTAAGGTGTTACTAAAAATTCATAAGTGCTCTTCTCATTTTTTCCAAATGGCACAAGATTCCTTTATTTGATATGGCGAGTGGAGGTTCCTTCCCTTGCATGTAACCAAGCACCTAATGTCCCTTATCTCCTTAACGCTCTAGCCAACTCCTTGTAAGTTGTTTGGCTTCTCTTGCAACAACAATGTGCTTTCTCCAATGTATGGTGGATCCTCTCCAATGAAGGTGGCTCCTCCTATGGTGTTTCAATTCTCTCTTCTAGGTGGTTGTTCATCCAAGTTTTATTGGAAGTTAAAGTAGTAAAAAGGGGTAAAAAAATTGTTTACAACGGTAAGTTTTGGACCTTACCATTTTACCTCCTTGGACGACAGCTGACTGGGCAGATAGGTTGACTTGTACGGTAGCTTACTGGGCAGATTGGACGACATGGACGACAGGGAGTTCGACATCAATTTCCCTTCCTCCCTATTTTCCTTCATTCCCTATCTATTCCCTAAGTTTTTTAAGGCTGTTAAATTCCCTTCTATTAAAGCATTGTAAAATTTACATTGGAGTGGATTGATTAATATATTTCTAATTTCTATTTTTCTCCTAACTACTGTGCCACATAAAGTATCAGAGCGATGTCGGAGAGGTCCTGCATATCGAGACCAGAGGAATCTAGTAGCACGAGCATCGAGGTGAGGCTGAGTGGGGCTTGCAACACATAAATCGAGGTGAAATTAAAGAAGGCCCGTGAATCGTGAACCGAGGCAAGATCTGGAGAAGGCCCGCATAGAGGGCACGCGAGGAGGAGGAGAAACCATAGGAAAAACCAACCAAAAACACCACGTGGCGAGGAGAGAGCAAGGCCGACATGTTGAGTGAATATTTTGCCCTATAACAAAATGATCACCACAACTAGAGTATCAAATAGGAAACTCTCTCTTGCAAAGAAATTAAGTAGCATTATTCATTTCTCCAAGGTTCTTGTGAACAAACATTCATGTGCATATAATCAATCAAGACTAGAGCAAATAAATGAATGTATGCCAAAATAACTTAAACCATGCAAGTAACAGTTAACAAGGGGCCTTTAATGATTCAAACAAGTACTTTGCAACCATAATCCATTAAATCAACCAAATGTGAAGATAACTTCTTTTAATGCTCTTGAGATTAAAGTGATCTACCCGAAACCCAGTTAGTAACCTCTTTTATCTTCAGCTTAAAAGGATTCCAAATGAGAAAGTGTGTGGTATAAGCCACTTCATTTTAAACTCCGTGCCTTTAACATGAGGTTCATTTTTAGAGTTAGCGGGTTCGTTTTATCTTCATTTAAAAGTGTTCCACTATCCCTATGTTAGCATTTGGTGTTAGTAAAGTTAGCAATATTAGCATTAAATGTGCAAAAATTCTGGAATGGACCGAATCGAAAAAGTAGACTTTAATGCAAGATTAATCTAGATATCAGGAAACTAAAACAGAAACACTATTTACAAAGGTTAGCTAGAAAAACAAAACAGGACATTAATTTGGTTAGCAATCTCCTCCCTGCAAAACCCCAAGTTATGAGATGAAATTCTAAAACAACCTGACCTAACAGACCTGCAACATAAACATAGTCAAATTAGATCAGATGCAAGACTCTAAGGAAACAAATAATTGCATCATTCTATCATTCACCTATCGTAACCCACTTTATGGCGTAAACGAATAGATACAAGAAGCAATAATGCAAAGGAAAGATTTACAAAAATAGCAGCAGTCTTAGTTTTCAATCTCCTTTTGATTTCACACACAAGAGTTGCTCTTGCCAAAAAAAAACTCCTTTATTCCAAAAGATAGTCTTTTTTTTTTCTACAATTTCCAGCCCCTCTCCACTTCTTTGAATCATGTATTTAAAGCCTCTGAAAAAATTTTGTTTCTCCTGGCCATGACTGTTCGCTTCTCCTTCCTTTGTGCATGCATGTGTTTTGATTTCCAAAAATATTTTTCATTTCTATTTTGTGGCCCTTCGTTTCATTTTCTCGACATGGGCTTGTGTCTGTTTCTTTTTGTGTGTAACGACCATATTAAATGATTTCAAATCATTAAAGATTCCTTATGTAACATTTTGTCTTATTCATTGGATTTTGTCCTTATGTCCATGTCACTATGCAGTCTTTAGTTTCATTGTCTTGGTGTTCATCACTAATATCAGACGCACTGTCAACTACTCTATTCCCTTGGCGGAAATCGGACATGTCGCGAAATCATGACACTTCTTGTTTCTCTGCCTGCCTGCCCCTTTTGAGTCGCAAAAATGCAACATGTCACGATATCGTGACACTTTTGCCTCCTTGCTCTCTTTTGTTGCTTTTAGCCATGAGAATGCAACATGTCGCGATATCGCGACACTTTTTCCTCCTTGCTCTCTTTTCTTGCTTTTAGCCATGAAAATGCAACATGTCGCGATATCGCGACACCTTTTCTTCCTTGTTATTTCTCTTCTCTTTTGGTCGTGAAAATGCAACATGTCGCGATATCGTGACACTTTTCTTTCTTCTCTTTTGGCCGCGAAAATGCAACATGTCGCGATATCGCGACACTTTTCTCTTTTGGTCGTGAAAATGCAACATGTCACGATATCGCGACACTTTTTCTTTTTTGGCCACGACAATGCAACATGTCGCGATATCGCGACACTTTTTCTCTTTTTTGGCCGCGAAAATGCAACATGTCGTGATATCGTGACACTTTTTCTCTTTTGGCCGCGATAATGCAACATGTCGCGATATCGCGACACTTTTTCTCTTTTGGCCGCAAAAATGCAACATGTCGCGATATCGCGACACTTTTCCTTCCTTGCGGTATTTTGCTTTTCCTTTGATCTTTAGCATATGGGCCACTTCGGTCTTCTTGGAAACCATGCAAAAAGGTGGGTCCCCAATTTTGGGGTACGTTGTGGAGCAGCCACAACAAATGGTGACTCTGCTGGGAAATGCTCCTAAGAATTTTGGTGAGAACCCAACCTGAAAATATACAAAATTAAATACAAGCGTCAACACATATCCAAAGAATGCAAATAGATTAGAAATACATGAAGCATTAGAATCATTCAGCATCCTCTCGATGTGTGCATAGTGCTTCATTCTCTATCGTTTGAAACTCGTTCCACGTTCCATTGCCAATTTCACATGAATGCATATACGTGAATCATGGAGGATCTATGCAAGATCGAATGTATGATAAATATGCTAAAGACATAATGAACTATGGCTGACTTGCTTTACAAGGACTCTTAACTTTCTTAGTACCACGAGCACAAACATATTAAAACTATCGAACCCTCTTAGGACCAATTATGCATGAATCTCGAGTTCATATACCCGATCCCAAAGTTGGTTATGTGCCACTACCATCTTGAACCCATGTGCATGTGTAAGTGAAATCAGAGCTTTGGGGAATCGGATTCTCAACCTAAGAATGATGGGAATTTAACCCTATCCTTACTACTCCGATCTGAGTTCATTACCTCATCTTAATAAAAATTATTTAACCTATTATGGATGAAACTGTCAGGCTAGCCTTTTCGTGTGAGCGGTCAGAGGTCTTGCTTTTAGACGAGACATGTTGCCACGCATGAGCATACTCCACTACCGATCAGGCGTCTATAGCCCCGATGGAGATCAACCCCATAGTCCAAGATTTGGCTTTCTTGAATTTTAGGGATGACTACCCATCCTTGTGAGGGACATGTAGTATGATCCTTCCAACTTAAGATTATGTGCTTGAGGTGGATTTTTGTTGGTTTCTTGAACCTTAGGGATGACTACTCATCCTTACAAGGGACATGTAGTACGATCCTTCCAACTCAAATGATGTGATGGAGGTGGATTAATGATGGATTCCTTGAATCTTAGGGATGACTACTCATCCTTGCAAGGGACATGTAGTACGATCCTTTCAATCCAAGTGATGTTATGGAGGTGGAGTAGTAATGGCTTCCTTGAATCTTAGGGATGACTACTCATCCTTATGAGGGACATGTAGTATGATCCTTTCAATCCAAATGATGTGATGGAGGTGGATTAATGATGGATTCCTTGAATCTTAGGTATGACTACTCATCCTTGCAAGGGACATGTAGTATGATCCTTTCAATCCAAGTGATGTTATGGAGGTGGAGTGGTGAAAACCACTATTTCATGGACTATGTTTTGCATGATGGGACAGACACGAAATACTCCTTTCGCCTCACCTTTTCTTCCAAGTATGGTTTTGACCATTTTTCTCAAGATCCTCTTTAATATGTGTAGAACGTGCCTGATTCAAGATAATGCGGGCATCAGTTCCCAACCTTAGGATCTTACTTAATATATATTATGTAATGACCCTAAGAGGGTCCGAACCAATGATTGTATTTGAGGTTGTCTTATGAAATGCATATGGAATGGGAATGAGACTCATGAGCTATGAATGCAATGCATTCCCGAACACAAATGGGTAAGATGGAGTATACCACAATGCTTCACCCTAACTTGCAAAATTGACAACTTTCATGTATCCCAAATTTCAAACGATATTCTTTAATGTGTTTGCGATACTCATGGAGCTTTCTGCAATACAATTCTGATGTTTCATATTCTCCTAGTCTTAGTCAACATTCATAAGGACATAAGTTGACATCTCTTTTTTTTTTTTTTTATCGAATAAAACTGGTCCAATGACCAACACACCAAGCTAAGCAAAGAACAATGCAATCAAAATGCCTCAAAACCTCGTTCAGAACAATCTCATCATGCTAAAATAAAGGTTGAAGGCAAAAACCTAACACACACCTAAGAAAATCAAATCTGCACACGCAAAAACAAAGCATGACATATTTACATATAATACAAGGCCTTGCCATTTTAGGCCTGGAAATAGTGCTTTAAATGCAGCCCATTGACGGGTAAAGCCAAATCTTTTTCATCCAGGGTTTTTAATCTAAAGCTGTTTTCACCTAGGACTTTTGAAATTTGGTAAGGACCCAACCATAAGTAATCAAATTTATCATGATCTCCTTTCCTCTCATGTCTCTTATCCCACAACAACACTAAATCTAAAACTTTAAATGTTTTGACTCTAGACTTTTTATCGAACCACCTTTTTACTACATCTTGGTGTTTACTAAAGTGAAGCATAGCCTCATCCCTCTTTTCATCCAGATGCATCAATTGTGTTAGTCTAGCTTCAAGTTTATTATCAGTTCAAAGGTAATCTTTCATGAAATGTAATGTTTGTAACTTAAGATTTGTGGGAAAAATAGGATCTTGTCCATAAACTAAGTGGTAAGGAGATGTTCATAATGATTCCTTGATTTCGATTCTATCAGCCCAAAGAGCCAACTTAAGTTTGTTATGCCAATCTCTAGGATTTCTTTCAAGCAACTTTTTAATGACACATAACAAATTCTTATTAGAAGACTCAGCCAATCCATTACCTTGTGGATAATAATTTGAAGAAAATTTCAAACTCACCATGTTGTCGAATGCCCAATTTGCAAATTCTAGAGAGGAGAAAGCGGAACCGTTGTCACTTACAATGGAGTTAGGCATTCCGAATCGAGTGACAATGTTATCCTCTAAGAATTTAATAACAACTTCTGAAGTGGCATTCTTAGTGGGGATAGCTTCCATCCACCTTGTGCAATAATCTGTAGCTGTGAGAATGTATTTATGGGAATCGGATGAATTGGGACTGATGATCCCAACAAAATCCAAACCCCATTGTGCAAAAGGTCTAGACTCAATTACAGATTGTAATGGCATAGAAGCACCCCTTTCTCTATTTGTCGTGATTTGACAAGTATGACATGACCTCACATGAGCATGAGCATCTTTAAACACTTGAGGCCAATAGTAACCAGCTCTAAGGATTTGATGGGCTGTGGCATTAGCAGACCCATGTCCTGTCCCATACTTACCATGGAATTCCTCGAGTACTTGTGCTACCTCTTTTCGATCAACGCAACGAAGGTAAATTCCTTCATGGTTTTTCTTGTATAATGCACCGGATCTGATTAGAAAATTAGCAGATTTTAAATGCAAGGCTCTTCGTTGAGTAGAATTTAAATGTGGTGGACACTTACCATTTAGTAAAAAGTACACAACATCTACGTACCACTCATATTTGGTTATATCTGCTATTTCATAATGTTGACATGAAATTAAGGGATCATTTTTTGCTATGGCCTTAACCAACCCTTGTCCCCGCACTATCTTCATAGGTTGAATTTCAAGATCAAATTCTTGAAGAGTTGAAATCCACTTACCTCGCCTTTCACCCAATTCATTCTATATAAACATGGCTTTAATTGTAGGATCCGGGACTATAGCAAACACCCTACTGTGGACTATATAATGTCTGAATTTTTTTACCGTCTTAAATAGGGCATACATTTGCTTGTCCAAGATGGAATATCTCAATTTCGCATCTTTGAGAGGAGTACTAAGGAAGGCAATGGGATTTTCAATGTTGCCTTCACTCTTCTGAGTTAGAACACTCGCAAAGGAATGGTCTGAAGCAAATGTGTAAATGTAGAAAGGCTTCGCATAATCAGGACTCACTAAAATTGGGGCTCTAGAAATCGCATCCTTGATTCTTTTGAAAGCATCTCTATTTTCATTTGTCCATTTGATTTGGACCTCTTTCTTCAACATATCGTTCAAGGGCTTTGCAATTTCTGAAAAACCTGAAATAAATTTTCTAACAAAATTAATCTTCCCAAAAAATGATCTCAATTCTTTTTTGCTGTTGGGAAAAGGAATCTGTTGTATGGCATCTATTCTTTTAGGATCAATGGAAATTCCATATTTGGATATTACATGTCCCAATAGTTTTCCTTTCGTTACCCCGAAAATGCACTTCTTTGGGTTGAGTGAAATGCCATGTTCCCTACACCTTTGGAGAACTTTCCTTAGATCCTTGACATGGTTTTCCCTGTTCTTAGAAAATATGGGAATGTCATCTACATAGACAATAATGCACTTACCTATGAGCCCCTTAAAAGCAAAGTCCATGGCTCATTGGAATGTGGCACCTGCATTCAACAATCCAAAAGGCATTCTCCTATATGCAAAAGTGCCCCATTTTGTGGTGAAGGCGGTTTTCATCCTATCATTAGGATGGATGAGGACTTGATTGTATCCTGAATAACCATCCAGGAATGACATCATTTTTGACCCATTTACCTTTTGAAGGATTTCGTCAATGGTAGGTAGAGGGTAATTGTCCTTTTGTGAGGCTTTATTAAGATTTCTAAAATCAATACATAGCCTTATCTCTCCACTCTTTTTCCTCACAGGGACCAAGTTAGCAACCCATGTGGAATGCCTAACAGGAAAGATGATTTTAGCTTCTAATAGTCGCTTTACCTCCTTTTCTATCAAGGGTTCTAGTAACGGATTGATCGGCCTCTGTCTTTGCCTAAAGGGTTTGGAGTCTGGCTTCAAAGGAATTGTATGCATTATAACATTCTGATCATAAGTTCTCAACTCCTTATAGCTCCAAGCTATGCAATCTATGTATTCCTTCAATGCATTGGCAATGGAATCCTTCTCATGTTTGGTACATGCCTTTGCAATGAATATTTCGCGAGGGTTTTCTGCACTTCCAATATTGACTAAGTCACAGGCCTCTTTGGGAGGTGGAACCTTTCTACCTCCTTTTGGTTGGTATCCAATATCAAAAATTTTCTCTAATGAAGCCATCCCATTTGGCATCTTATTCCATTTTCTAGTAGCTTCCACTTTCAAATCTGCCTCTTCTGGCCCCCTCTCGTCTTCATCAATAACCTGATTTTCAAAGACACCAGAATTAGTGACAAAATTGAATATATGTTTGTCACTATCAAAGACTTGGAAATTCATGACATTATCCGGTATCAAGGGGCAAGGGACTAATTCTATGGAAAATTTCTTGCACTTCTTGTGATTCGTTGGTTTAAGCATACTCGCAGCTACGGCTAAAGAATCTGCCAAACGATTGCCTTTTCTAGAGATTAGAGATATGTTAAAAGCATCAAATTCATTTATTAAATCTCTAACCCTGGTTCGGTAAAGGTTGAGCCGCTTGTTCTTACATACATATTGTCCTTTAACTTGTTTTACCACCAATTCAGAATCACCTAAGACCTTGATACATTTGATTTTCTTCCGAAGGGCCAATTGAAGTCCAAAAATCAAGGCCTCATATTCTGCCACATTGTTGGTGGCCGGGAACTATAATCTATATGCAACCAACATAGGTTTTCTGTCTAGACATGAAAGTTCAATACCACTCCCGCCCCTTGTTTGGACTTGGATCCATCAAATCTTAAATTCCAAACCTTATGGTGTTCTTCAGAATCATTGCATCCAATCCTTTCATTTTGAGAATTCTCAGGAGTTTCTACGTCCAAGCAATAGGCTCCTAATTCAGCTTCAATGTATTGAATCTCATTAGGTTTGTTGTATTCTGTTATCATTTCCTTGAGCCTAGGTTCACTATCAATCCGAATTTGGTTGGCCACTCCTCTCCAAGGCAACCACATATGTGAAGAGTCTGTTACAATGTATCCATTTAAGTTCTTACTCCAATCTCTTCCCAACACCATGCCATATTTGATAGGAATGTCAAGCACCAATATATCTATGTGATGTTGAACCCTAGGTTCTGAGTTGACCTGAATAAGAACATCACTTAATTCTCCCACTGCCTCCATGGTTGATCTATCCAGTTGCACCACCTTGCTTTTAGAAGGTTTTGGTGTAAGTCCCAATTTTTGACAGATTTCTAGGGGCATAATGCTAGCAGAGGCCCCTGAATCTATTAGACAATTGTGTAGATTTCTACCAGCAATTCTAATGGTTATAAGAAATGGGGTCATGTCTCGCTTTTCCCCTTTCAAAACCAATTGGGACTCAACACCCTTAGCTTCATGAACTTGGGTAGGTGGATCCAAACCTTTTGGTGGACTTACTTCTTGGCCTAAAAGTTGGGACATATCATACATTGAGACATTGGCCTTAGTTTTCTTCATGTCTTCTATCAAGTCATAAGTGGGTTTTTCCAAATTTGACATGTTTTGCACCAACTTAGACTTCTTGGCCATTGATGGAGGAGATGGATTGACATCTCCTTTGAAATCAGGAGGAAGTAACGAGTTGTTTGGAGGGGTAGAGGAAGTTTTGGGTTCCTTAGAACTCCTAGTGTAATACTTGTGATTTCCCTTCCCAAAACGCTTATTGGCATGAACTTCCAAAGTTTCTTCATCTTCGTTTCCAAAAAACTCCACATCCTCCTCTTCTTCACTTTCTTGGGAATGTATAACTTCAGTCAGTATAGACTCCTGCTTTCCATGGCAATAGTGCGGACAATCATTATCACAAGATCCTAATTCTCCAAAATCTTTTGAGACATCTGCCTGATTGGCTACGGGATTGGGTACTCGCCCATTATTAGGATGCGTGTTGTATGTTCCTTTTCCTCTATGGTTATGAGGTCGGTTATGACCCATGGCTTGGTCAACCTTTTTATTAACATTTCCCACAGTAACCAAAACTTTGGCCAATGTTTCCTTCATGTCTTCTATCATGGATTTAGGCCCATGTGGTTGGGGCACTGTAATTCTGGGCCCAACTGTATTTGCTGCATTAGCCACCTCTGGAATAGGTACAATGGCTTGGGTCTGGGCACTTTGATTCCATCCTGGATTCACACTTTGAATTGGAGTGATTATTGGATAAGTCATTGGGCTTGGCGTACTAATCGGAGTAAACCCCGGTATGGTCAACAAATTATTGCCCATACTGAACCCAGGCAAGATCATCGGGCTATTTGGAATCAATCCCTGCGTTTGAACGGAGGCATTAGGATAAGTGGGAAATGACGCAAATTGAGATGGTGGTTGGAAATTGTTCATTGTTGGAACTTGTGGTGCCATTAATTGATTCATCATGGCGAATTGACTGTATGGACCGTATTGTCCCATCCCAGTCAATTGAGACAACCCTACTCCTGGTAAATTCATTTGTTGTTCAAGGGTCATTGTCTCCGCATAAGCTAACGAAAGCATCGTAACCTGAGGATTCCTTCTAGTCAACAAAGATGTTAATGGATCTAAAGCTCCAAAGTATAGTTGCAGGGCCACCACAAGATCTACTACAAAGTGGCGAGTCAAATTTGTATATAGTTTTTGGAACCTTTGATTGAATGTTCGTATGGGCTCATTGGGTAACCTTTTGCATGATACGAACAAATTATAAATTATGGAGGGATCCAACAACATTCAAAATTGGCTAATAAAGGCAGCTTCTAATTGGGCCCATGAAGTAATGGACCCTGCGGGAAGATTCTTGTACCATTCATTGGTCGTACTGTCTAGACTAGCAGGGAAAATTCGACAAGCGATATCTTCATGGGTAACTCCTTGTCTAAACATGTAATCCTTGTAAATTTGGACATGTTCTTCGGTTGTTATGGGACCATCATGCACGAATTTAGGCAATCCCCTTTCAATATTTCTAGGCAAGTCATGGACTACCCCAGGGATATCCAAGGGAGAACTTTGTGCACCATACCAAAGGGCAGGTGGCTGTTGTTGTTGTTGTTGTTGGGCCATGTTATTCAAGGGTGTTAATCCTATAGGAACAATGGCAACACTTGTAATGATGGGGACAGACACACTTGGTGTAGTTGTCACACTTGAAACTGAGGGCTCAGGCCCACTGGACGTACTTGAGTCTAAAGAAACCCCTAACTCAAGTATACTGGGTGGTATTTCGATCTCTAATGTTTTGTTTCTCGGCTTCCTAGCAGTGGGAGAAAGGCTTTGGAAAATAGTTTCCCCTGTGGTCTTGGACCTAGTAGCTATGTACTCAGGTTGGGCCAGCTTGAAAACTCTAGAACTCTAAAAGACTTCTCTCAACTCACTTGCAAAATAAAACACCTAAATGTTATACCTGTAAGCACAATAGGTGGAAACAAAACTACCCATGTTAATCGTTAGAACAGATCGCAATCACAAAGCAATAAAGAAGGCCCTCCTTCTAGCACCAAAATGTTGAGTGAATATTTTTCCCTATAACAAAATGATCACCACAACTAGAGTATCAAACAGGAAACTCTCTCTTGCAAAGAAATTAAGTAGCATTATTCATTTCTCCAAGGTTCTTATGAACAAACATTCATGTGCATATAATCAATCAAGACTAAAGCAAATAAATGAATGTATGCCAGAATAACTTAAACCATGCAAGTAATAGTTAACAAGGGGCCTTTAATGATTCGAACAAGTACTTTGCAACCATAATCCATTAAATCAACCGAATGTGAAGATAGCTTCTTTTAATGCTCTTGAGATTAAAGTTATCTACCCAAAACCCAGTTAGTAACCTCTTTTATCTTCAGCTTAAAAGGATTCCAAATGAGAAAGTGTGTGGTATAAGCCACTTCATTTTAAACTCCGTGCCTTTAACATGAGGTTCATTTTAGAGTTAGCGGGTTCGTTTTATCTTCATTTAAAAGTGTTCCACTATCCCTATGTTAGCATTTGGTGTTAGTAAAGTTAGCAATGTTAGGAATGGACCAAAATAGAATGAAAACAAAAACAAAAAATTCTGGAATGGACCAAAATCAGAAAAGTAGACTTTAATGTAAGATTAATCTAGATATCAGGAAACTAAAATAGAAACACTATTTACAAAGGTTAGCTGGAAAAACCAAAATAGGACATTAATTTGGTTAGCAATCTCCTCCCTGCAAAACCCCAAGTTATGAGATGAAATTCTAAAACAACTTGACCTAACGGACACTGCAACATAAACACAGTCAAATTAGATCAGATGCAAGACTCTAAGGAAACAAATAATTGCATCATTCTATCATTCACCTATCATAACCCACTTTATGGTGTAAACGAATAGATACAAGAAACAATAATGCAAAGGAAAGATTTACAGAAATAGCAGTAGTCTTAGTTTTCAATCTCCTTTTGGTTTCACACACAAAAGTTGCTCTTGCCAAATAAAAACTCCTTTATTCCGAAAGATAGTCTTTGTTTTTTCTACAATTTCCAGCCCCTCTCCACTTCTTTGAATCACGTATTTAAAGCCTCTGAACAAATTTTGTTTCTCCTAGCCATGACTGTTCGCTTCTCCTTCCTTTGTGCATGCATGTGTTTTGATTTCCAAAAAGACTTTTCGTTTCTATTTTGTGGCCCTTCGTTTCATTTTCTCGACATGGGCTTGCATTCATTTCCTTCCGTGTGTAACGACCATATTAAATGATTTCAAATCATTAAATATTCCTTATGTAATGTTTTGTCTTATTCATTGGATTTTGTCCTTATGTCCACATCACTATGCAGTCTTTAGTTTCACTGTCCTGGTGTTCATCACTAATATCAGACGCACTGTCAACTACTCTGTTCCCTTGGTTTTCATCACTAAGAGGCTTAGTTTTTTTTGTAAAAGAGACCAAGGATCAAAATTGTAAAATTGTAGAGAGGCATTGATGATAAGACCAAATGGTTGTTATCATGCCTTATGTACAATTTTAGCAAGAGAAGGTGCAGAGAGATTCGATGAAAAAGTAAGAGGTTATGGTCTCAACATTGTGTTTAGCCAACTTTAGAATGCAGTGATTGCACATCAAAGGCATCCTAACTTAGGGTATGAGGAAAATTTTGAAGATAACTCATTCAGGAGTCAATTTGAACAATTGGAATCTGTACAAGCTGCACCACAAGAATCAAAATATACACACTATAGTATTTCAGTGGAAATCTTAGAGCCAGAATCACCAGAAATAATATTGATAAGTGACGACGAAGAAGAAGTAGCAGATAATTTTTTGAATCAAGATATAGCATCCCCAAAGCAAGAGGAATAAGCAACCAATGATAGAGTAGAACAAGTCAGATTTGAATTAAATTTGTAATCTCTTCTTTCTTCCTTCTTCTTCTTTCCTTCTTTCAAAATAGTAGAGTGTTTTATTGTAACCATGAAATAAAGAGAGTTTTTTAGTAACTATGGACTCACACAATAGTTTACCTATACCAGAATTCAACGGTTATGACTATGAGTATTGGTCTATAAAAATGAAGACCCTAATCATAGGAAGAGGTTTGTGGGACATAATAGAAGAGGGCTACATATAATCCTCAAACTGGACAACACTAAGTGTCGCAAATAAGAAAACATGAAAAGAAGGACAAAAGAGCAACTCTTCTGCTCTTTATCATCTCCAAGTTGCATTGGAGAAAAGCATATTCTCTAGAATATTCGCTTGTACAACTACACAAGCTACATGGAAAACTTTAAAAGATGGAATCTAGGGTAGTGATCAAGTGAAGCAGGTGAGGCTTCAAACACTAAAAAGATATTTTGAAAATCTCAAAATGAAAGATGATGAAAAAGTCGATGAGGAAATCAAGCCTGAGACAATTGTAACAAAAGTGTTGCAAACACTTCCATAGATATGGAATCATATTGCCATAATTATAGAAGAATCCAAATATCTTTCCACTTTAACATTCGATGCATTAATCGGATCGTTAATGTCACATGAAGAGATGTTTCCTGAAACTCCTTCAACCAGCTACGGGGCCGATGAGAAGACCTTCACTTCCAATGAAAAAATGTAAGAGGACGTGGAAGAGGTCAAGGCAGAGGATGAAAAAGAGGTAGAGGCAGAGGCAACTACAGAGGATGCAACCAAAACATAGGAGGCAACCAGAATAGAGGAGGCAATTCCAATAAATGAGGCAACTCATATAGAGGAGGCAATCAGAATAGAGGTGGAAACCAAAATTGATGAGGACATCCAGGCCAAAATGAAAATCAAGGGTGAGGAAGTGACAAGTCCAAATCATCTTGTCTCAACTATGGCAATCCTGGTCACTTTGCTCGTGACTACTGGTCAAAATCTTCACAAGGCAGTAGTAGTCAATATGGTAATTATGGAGAAGAAGATGATACCTCTAATATTTTTCTTTCATATGGACAATCAGAACAACATCTAAATGACACATGGATTCTGGATACTGGTTGTTCAAACCATATGAGTGGCAAATAAAATTTATTTGCTAGTCTAGATTCCACTTATAAATCCCAAATCAAATTAGGGTATGATAAAACATTGCAAGTAGAAAGTATTGGAGCCATGGAGGTTCCAACCAAAGAAGGACTAAAGAAAGTGCATGACATCTATTACACTCCAAAGCTGCAACACAATCTGCTAAGCGTTGGGAAAATGATGGAGAACAATTACAAACTTGTATTTGATGAAGAATAATGTATCATTTTTTATCAAAATAATTGTAATTGTGTCATCACATAGGTCCCCATGACTAAGAATCGGTTATTCCCTCTCAAATTTGATGAGCCAGGAGGAGCTCAAATTGCAAATGTAGCTATAACAAATCCAAGTGTGCTTTGGAACTTGTGATATGGTCACCTTAATTCTGCTAGCTTGAAACTCCTAACTTCTCAAGCTATGGTGACAGGACTTCCCAAAATCAATGAACAAAAATAGGTATGTGAAGTATGTGCTTTGGGAAAGCACTAACGGTCAAAGTTTCCAAAAGGACAAGTGTGGAGAGCCAGATATCCACTTTAGTTAGTACATTCAAAAATTTGTGGATTAATGCAAACACAGAGTCTCAGAAACAATTCTTATTTTCTCACTTTCATAGATGACTTCTCTAGAATGTGCTGGATTTATTTTTTGAAACATAAAGATGAAGCTTTTGATTGCTTCATGGATTTTAGAAAAAATGTAGAGAATCAAAGTGGGAATTATGTAAAATGTCTTAGGATAGATCGAGGAGGTGAGTACTCCTCAAAAGTATTCTTTAAATATTTTAAAGCATGTGGGATAAAAAGGTAATTCACCACTGCCTATACCCCACAATAGAATAGTGTGGCAGAGAGAAAGAACCGCACCATCGTTGAGATGGCGAGAATGATACTTCAGAATAAGCATCTAACTAATATGTACTGGGCTGATTTTGTAAGAACTAGTGTATACATTCTAAATAGAAGTCCAACTTCTAGTTTAGATGGTGTCACTCCTTATGAGGGGTGGTATGGAAAGAAACCAAATGTAAAACATTTCCAAGTTTTTGGTTCTTTAGCATATGTGCACATTCCTAATGAGAAAAGGAAGAAGCTTGATCACAAAAGTCAAGCTTGTATATTTGTAGGGTATTGTAAGTCTACAAAAACATATAGACTCTACAATCCCAAGACTCATAAAATTGTACTCTCCAGGGATGTAATTTTTGATGAAGGGGGAGAATGGGGTCATCAAAGAATTTTTGTTGATGATGAGTCCCAAGATGTAAGTTCTTCACAGGTACAACAGGTGTCTCCAAAGAAAAGTAAAGGCACACCACTCCCTCCAAGACCATACAGAAGTACTACATCAAGTACTTCAACCGCCACTCCAAGTCCTTCTCCACAGATATCAGTAAGTTGTTCACCGATGGACATTGACAGAGACTCTCCATCGAGAGGAAAAAGAACATTACAACATCATCCATATTTTCAAATGTTGGATCAGAATTTCTAGAGAAGATTCACTAGAAGCCAAGCTAGTGAGATGAATACAGTTTTGTAGCAACTTGAAAATTTGCAATTGTATGGAGATGATGACTCCCATGATCCTAGGGGATATGTAGTCAATTATGCTTTATTGGCTAGTACACAACTAGAACTAGCTAGCTATGAGAAGGCATGTACTCAAAATGTATGGCAAAAAGTCATGAAAGAGGAAATAACCTCTATAAACAATAATGATACATGGGAGCTAGTAAAGCTACCCAAAGGAAAAAAATGTGTTGGGTGTAAATGGGTCTACAAGACCAAGTACAATGCTGATGGAAGAATTGAGAGGAATAAGGTGAGACTAGTAGCAAAAGGTTTTACTCAAAAATTTGGTATTGACTATGAGGAAACCTTTGCTCCCGTTGCATGACAAGAGACAATCAGATCAATTCTTTCCTTAGCAGCCCATAAAGGATGGAACGTCCAACACATGGATGTGAAAAGTGCTTTTCTAAATGGATTTTTGACATAAGAGGTTTATGTTCAACAACCTCAAGATTTTCAAGAATAGGGAAAGTAGAACATTATTTACAAATTGAAGAAAGCACTTTATGGCCTCAAGCAAGAACCAAGAGCTTGGTACTCATGCATTTATGGCTATTTCAATGAGTATGGATTCACAAGAAGCAAAAGTGAACCAAATTTGTACTACCTAAAGCATGGAGTAGACATTCTCATAGTTTGTTTGTATGTGGATGATCTAATATTTATGGGTAGTAACACTAAAATGAATATGGAGTTCAAAAATTCCATGATGAAGCAGTTTGAGATGAAATATCTTGGTTTAATGTGATACTTCATAGGTATGGAAGTGCATCAATCAAACAAAGGGATCTTCATATGTCAACACAAGTATGCTCGAGACATGATTAAGAAATTTACCATGGAGCAATGCAAATCAGTTGCAACTCCAATTGAACATGGGATCCGATTGAGCAAGGATGATGGAGGATCAAAGGTTGACATGACCACTTACATGAGCATGGTTGGGAGTCTGATGTTTCTCACCAACACAAGGCCCGATATTCAATATGTTGTTTCTCTAGTTTCAAGGTTTATGGCTAGTCCATTTGAGCTGCATCTACAAGCAACTAAAAGAATATTAAGATATGTAAAAGGTACATTGGATTTTGGAATCCATTACCAAAAATGTAATTATGTAAAATTAGTTGGCTTCGATGACAGTGATTGGGGCAGCAATATAGATGATAGGAAATCTACATCAGGGAATTGTTTTAGTCTAGGATCAGGACTAATTACATGGAGTTCTAAGAAATAAACTATTGTAGCATTGTCATCGACTGAGGCTAAGTATATAGCCATCACACATGCTAGTACTCAAGCCCTATGGTTGAGAAAAGTCCTTGAAGATATTGGAGAAAGTCAAAGTGGTCCAACTCAACTGTATTGTGATAACATAAGTGCCATTTAGTTGGCATAAAATCTAGTCCACCATAGCATATCAAAGCATTTCGATATGAAGTATCACTTCATTCGAGATATGGTGGAACAAAAGATAGTTGAGCTTCAATATTGTAACACTTTGGATAATATTGCAGACATTTCACCAAAGGTATAGCTAAAGCTCAATATATAAAGCTGAGATACTGTATAGTCAGTCCTCTCAACTTTAAGGGGGAGAATGTTGGAAGTTAAAGCAGTAAAAAGGGGTAAAAAATTTGTTTACAATGGTAAGATTTGGACCTTACCCTTTTACCTCCTTGGACGGTAGCTGACTGGGTAGATAGGTTGACTTGGATGGTAGCTGACTGGGTAGATTGGATGGCATGGACGACAAGGAGTTCGACATCAATTTCCCTTCCTCCTTTCCTCCCTATTTTCCTTCATTTCCTATCTATTCCCTAAGTTTTCTAAGGTTGTTAAATTCCCTTCTATTTAAGCATTGTAAACTTTACATTGAAGTGGATTGATTAATATATTTCTAATTTCTATTTTACCCTAACTACCGTGCCACAAGCTTCTCTCTTCCATTTGGGTAACACTCCTTGCTACTTGTATATTTGTTACATTATTCTCCTTGCAACTTACACCTTAGTTGTATTATGTTGTCCTTCTTATTGACATTATTTTATCCTTACTTAGTCTCCTTTCTTGTTGTAGGTTCCTTTTGCACTGTGAGCACTACCTTCATGGGACTATGGCACCGTATTGGTGTTTTTAGACACCTTGAATAAGATGATTTTGTGCTCTTATATGGCCCTTTTCGCTTTGCTTCGTAGATTCTTCCTTGTATTTAGTAAGGTGACACCTTCTCTATTCCTTGGTGGTTGTAATACTCCTTTGGCATCTTCTCTTCACCAATACTTGATACAATTTTACTTGTTTTTAATGGTGGATTCAATGTTGCCTTCTCCTCCTTGGAAACTCTTTCCTAAGTCTCCTTGGTTGGTTAACTTTCCAATGATAATTTCAAGCTTTTTAATCATGCAAATACTATGTCTTTTGGATGGCTATGCTTTGTACTCTTGTATATCAAATCTATGCTTAAGAACAATTTCTTCTTTTCTTTCAATAGATAGTAGGAAGTTTATATTATTATTTTCCTTTGAAAAATATCTAACTCCTCTTTCTTATGTGTAGGTTTTTCTCCTTGTAAAAACTATCTTCTGCACTTCCTTGAAGACTTAAACTAGAAACCCTCCTTTTGCAAATTTAAACCTTGAATTTGATTCTTAATAAAACTTAATAATAATATAAATATAAATGTTCAATTAATGAACCTTTTGCACCAATATTGCATACCTTTTTGGTCTCCATTCGATGATATATTTCTTGGTGATTTGGATCACCTAATTGCTGCTCTAAGTTTGATAAATTTGTAGCTTCAATTTGTATTAATTTGATGCTTTAAACTAGTATATTTTGCAGCTCTTCTTGTTGTTCAAATTAGCTCCTTAAATATCCCAATTTACAGCTTTGTAACTTCTTTAACTTGCTACCCGAAACTGTGGTTTTGTGGCTTCAACTCTCCTCCAACTAGCCTTCTTGAATTCTAAAAATTAGTAGCTATTAATATTACCCAAAAGCTACCTTCTAAGTATCCTTGAACTCGATATTTTTTAGGTTCTTGCATAGCCTATTTCTCCTCTGATATCCTATCCTCAAATTTTTCTAATCTGGTGGTCTCTTCTAGCTCCTTTATCCTCCAATTTTCTTGTTGAATTTTGACTTCAATCTTGGACTATTTTCTGGTCTTCTTCTCAAGAATCAGAATGTCTTGAGTTCTTCATAAAATCTCCTCTAAAATTTGGTAAAATTAATACCAAATAATTCTTCCTTTTTTGGCTTTTTTTTGGAATGTGACAATTGTCCCAAATTCTTCTCTATCAGGAACTTCTCCTTGCTATCAATCTTATCACTTGAGTTCTCCTCAAATATCCTCCAATGACCTTCTTCAAATTCTCCAATGAGGCTTTCCTAGCCTTCTCCTTCTTTCTCCTTTTAGCCTTTCTTGAGACCTCTTCTCTTGGGTATTTAATTTTTGTAGCTTCTAAAATATTCAATAGGACTTTTCTAGTCCTCAATCTTCAATCTTCAATCTTCCAAATCTGGAATTTCTTCAATGAGACCTTTCTCTTGGGTCTCCTCCTTCTAGAACTACTTTCTTATTTCTTCACTCTGAAGTATTCAATCTTCAGATTTCTATGAGGACCTCCTTCTTGGTTCTCCTCAATATTCAATATGCAATGGGGCCTTATTTCTTGGACCTCCTCCTTGATTTATAGTCTTCAATGTGGCTTCTTTGGCCTCTTCCTCTCTTCTCAATATTTTACTTGGAATCTTTAATATGCAAATCCTACAATGGGACCTTTTTCTTAGGCCTCCAAATATTCAACTTGTTGCTTCAAGTGTTGGATTGATTCTAAAGAAGATATTCTTCCTAGCTCTTGTAGGAAGCTTTTCAACTTTCTTTGAATCTTCTCTTTTCTACAACAAAGTATTATAAAATGATATTGCAATTTATAGATAATGAATATTCACTAGTTAATTTGTTAATCTAGTGGAATCAATTTTGAGTCCTAGTATTCACAAGTTTTTTTTCAACTTTTTGGAAAGACTATCCAAATACAATTTCAAAAATTTTGAAAATGAGATTTCCTATCTCCTCTCAATCTCTCTTGTGGCTCTCTATTTCCTATCAATCTACATTGTACTCTGATACCACTATTAGATTTTAATGATATATATTAAATAAAATGCAACCACAAGATCTAAAATGAGCAAGCAATATTAACTTTATAATAATGGAAATATAATATGTAGGAAAACTATATGAGAAATTTTGCAATAACTCGGAAAATAACCATTAATGAAAGCTCACAAAAATAGTACAGTGTAATATAATGAAGGTCGTAAACACCAAAAAATCTTGCATGATCTACATTGTATCTACCTTCTCTTCTCATCACTATGCTCTACTATTCTATATGCTTCTCTCTTGCATTCTATCTTTTGCTTCACTCTATCAAAGGCCTATATATAGAGAGATATGAACCTTGGTCTTTCACCTACCTATGACTCTTCATATTCCTATTCTATGACTCATGTACATGTGGACTACATGCACATTTACATCATTGCACATTCTAACACTTGTGCATTTATTACATTGCATAAATTAAATACTCAAACCTTAATCTAAGACACTCTCCTAATATAATGATGTACCCAAGGTGGTACATTGGCATGTACCAAATAATGTAATATATTCCAACATGCATAAGGAAACAATGTTTTTGGTACTTCCTTCTCACCTCTTATTTGACCTCTTTTTCATGGATTTGGTAACCTCAAAGTGCTCTAATTATGCACTAGCCTCGCTATGGTCTTGGTCATATTTACCTTTATGCACTTTTTTTAAATTTTTTTGCACCTTTACCTTTATGCATTTTTTTTCTATACTTGGTTGAATTTATATTAGAGTTGGTTAGTGGGGAGTCAACATGAATTCAAAGACAAAGAATACTTAAACCTATTTTTCTTGATTTATTGACACAAAATTATAGATGCTATTATGATCAAACAATTTCATGGATTAACATTTTGCTTTCATTAAACATCTTATACAATGAAAGAAAGCATGGTGCCACTATTAAATACCATCTGACCACCTCTTGTGCCCTTGGATCTATATAATTAGTAAGATATTAACATATCAATTAAGAAAGCAACATGAATTTGTTTTCATGTTTCTACTTCTTTCTTCAAAACTATATTACATTTTATCACTCGGTTATGTCATTATTATTGTGAATATCAATATTTGTATATCTAAATATTGATATATCCTTGTATGATGGTTACTAAAAGAATTTAAAATTATACTAAAAGTTATTAATGTTACAAAGTGCTTCATGTGCATCAACTCTATCTTACATTTTTGTTAGTATAGACATGGATAATACACTATAAGGTAATAAATATAATGTAAAGCATGATATTTATAAATTAAATCAACTTAATAATACTTATTAAAGTGTCTAAATATAACAATGCTAAAAATATAATTAATATGATTGTTAAAGCAACTTTCAAATCCTCTCTTCCTAACATATTCTAGCAATCTAGTATTAACAAGAAAAATATTATTGTCTTTATCCACCCATCATATTTTCCTCTCCTGTTAGTTCTCCCTCAAAATTATTTGTTCATAATTTTCTACTATGGGTATTTTTGGGCTCCTTCCCCCTCTGTGAATGGCATTTTTTTACAGTGGCCAAATCCCTTCAAGATATTCCATGTCAAAACCTTTTGGACCTTTTGTCTTCTCCATTTCCTATAGGAATTTTGGTATGAACAAAATTCTAGAGATTTCAATAACTCTATCCATGATTTCAACTATATTTTTTCTAGATTTATCCACACGGTAGCTGAAAACCTCTCTATTGCTTGGGAATATGGGTGGTCAAATTCCCCAAGTGAAGCTTGATTAGTGAAGTCCCTTCATATCCCTTCTTGTAATATTTATCCTCCCACTTCTATGGTTGATTGATCACTTGTCAAGTGGTATCCTCCATATTTGGGATAGATCAAGTACAATTTTGATGGTGCATCTAAAGGCAACCTAAGATTGTTTGGTGCAGGTGGTATCTTCAGATATCATTCAGAGAAGATCTTGTTGGCCTTTGAAAAAATCTCGGAGTCCAAACCAATAATTTTGTTGAAGATTGAGCTCTCTTCCAATGTTTATCTCTTCTGTATAGCATAAACTAACCTAACCTTATTATTGAAGGTGACTTCATGAACATTGTTAGAAGTCTTCTAGGCATCCATTTAGCATCTTGGAATATCTCCAGCTTAATCTTTGAGGTAAAAAAATTTTGAGCTCTTCCCCCAATGTCACCATTCAACATGTCTTTAGGGAAGGAAACCAAGATAATAATGCTCTAGATAACTTGGGTGTTGCTTTACCTAAATTTATCATTAGGAATGAAAATTATCCCTCTCCCCTGGTTGATGGTAATCCTACACCTATTTTCTTTTTTTCAGCTCTCTTATATTTCAGGTTTCTTGGTTAGATGCATCTTCTCCATGTTGTGGGTCACTTTCTTTCCCAATTTGTTTCCTTTGAACAAATGGTGGAATTTTGCTCCCATGCCAAAATATGCTCCAATTAAGACTTCACAGGTATCTCAATCCAAGGATTCCACCTCTAATTGGACAAAAATTCTAGAAGTTATATTCAAAGGTTTCATTGGTATGTGGAATTTTTCTAAGTTTAGATATTCTATTTCTACCATCTATTCTCATGAGTGGCTTCACCTTGTTAGAATGAATGCTCAAGGCACATGGAGCTTGTGGTTGAGCATGGATATTGTATTTGTAAGCCATATGTGGAGACATTGTAATCATATCACATTCACTGATTACCACCTATGGTATTTTTATTACTTAGTAGATGACACACTGGAGCTAACTATTGCCTTCCCCAAACATGTGAGCAGATGCCCTTTTGGAGGAGTACAAGTACTAGCTATAATATCTTATGGTTTCTTTTCCATTTCATGTTACCCCTGCGAGGTATTCTTATATTGTCTATTGAGACTTCCTATTTTACCCCTACAAGGGCTTCTCTGTCTGTTTTTTCTCTTCTTGTTTCAGAAGAAGGTGCCTCCTTTTTGTTTCTAATGGTTGGGAGAACTATCCCTAACTAGAAATTTTTTATAAAAGGTTACGAGAACCTTTCAAAAACCCTCTTACTAATTAAAATATATATATTTAAAGAGTCAAATATTAAATCCTTTGCCATTTTCCAACAATAAAATATAAAAATATTTCAATATCATTCACTTCTAACCATTTTTTTTATTAAATTCCATTATCAATTGTCTTATTATGATTGTCAAAGGTGTATCCATTTAAAATATCAAATAAACCATTGTTAGTTTCATAATAATAATCACTTAAATTATTTTCCATGTAAGCTTCTTTATTACGCCAATGCTTCCCATTTAAAATTCCCACAAAGATTGAATATGAGCATCATCTTTTTATTAGAGGATTTTGATTATTTTTACCCATGTGTACTTTTAAAAAGATAATCATGGATTCATTTTGTTTTAAACAGCTTATGGGGCTTGGGTACTATGATATATGCATCTCTAATCCTAACCTAGAAAATGATTTCACTATTATTTATATACCTATAGCTAGTCCATATCTTATGAATACTACTTGATGGGTATTCCATGAGGTATATATACATAATTTAAAATTTAGAATTATTGAAAATATTTAAGAACAATCTATTGTTCCATTTAAAAAAATAAAAAAAAAATTGGACCAAATGACTATTTATTAAGTTCACAGTCTAGTTTTCTAAAAATTCCAAATTCGAATAATAATATCATTATCCATTTTATATATATATATTGGTAAAACAAGGTTTTTGAAAGGGCCCAAACTCTTATACAAGCCTAGACTGGTCTATCTAGTCTTACAATTCATTTTTCCTCTTGCAAAAACCTTCTATACATACTGAAATATTCTTATACATTTTTACAATAATATACCACAACTAATAATCCTTTTAATTTGGCTACATTAAAATTGCCAAAACTTTAATACATTCTATCACATCAAATATTTAGTTTATTTTGGCACACAAACACTATAACATACTATGACACAATAAAAATCCTATAGAAAAACCTATTTAGGACTAGATTGAACGAGATATGTACCAAAATATTGCAACAAAACCTAGGAGGGGTTGGATAGAATGAGCTTTACAACAAAATCCTATAGAAAAACCTAGGAAGGACCAAATTAGATGATATTTATAATAAAATCCCATAACATAACCCAAGAGGGTCTAGATTAGATGAGCTCAACAATAAAATCCCATAGAAAAACCTAGGAGGGACCATATCAAACAAGATATATAACAAAATCCCATAGCAAAATTTAGGAGGGACCAGATCAGATGAGCTCTATAATAGAATCCCATAGCAAAACCTAGAAGAGTCTAGATTAGATGAGCTCTACAACAAGATCCCATAGCTAAACCTAAGAGGGATCAAATTAGATGAGCTCTACAACAAAATATTATAGTAAAACCCAAGAACTAGATCAGACAAGCTTTGTAATAAAATCCCCTAGTAAACCAGGGAGGGACCAAATCGTATAAGCTCTAAAATAAAATACCATAGTATAACCCAAGAGGATCTAGTTTGGACAAGCTTCACAACATAAATCTACGATAAATCCCATTAGGTACTAGATCAAACATGCTCTAGTAGGGACCAGATCATACGAGCTCTGGAATAAAATCCCACAACATAACCCAGACGGTTCCAAAACAAATGAGCTTTACAACAAAATTATATATAAAAACCCAAGAGGGACTAGATCAGACAAGCTCTTAACATAATGAAGACTTTATAAATATTCTTACAATAATAGCCCACACCTAATATACCTTTTATTTTGGCTACATCAAAACTTTAAAATATATTGATGTATCATATATTTAGTTTATCCAAATGCATAATCACTGCAACATACTCTTGACACATCTCTATTGTGAATATTCTAGCATGATCTACTATATGTTTTTTTTTGCACTCCTATTATAAATAAGCTAGTGGAAAGGAAAAGAATTGATATTAGGGTGTATTATATTATAATAAGAAAAAGGTGTCTAGAATAATTTTGTAGCTTGTAGTTAACCTAAAGAGCCCTTGTTATGTTGGCTTAGGTTAAACTTTATTATATAATTAGGGTTTTGGTATTGATATAAATACCCCCTCCCACTCCTCATTTGATCATTGAAGTGTTGTGTAATATTATCTATGGATATAGTGATTATTTATGGTGCCTATGAGTGCCCACCAAATATCTTTTTTTTGTCCTTTTTTATTTTTGTATAATATTTGAATGGATGGTTAATTTTTATTTATTTTAGAAAATATTTTGAATTTCAACGTGGTATTAGAGTAGGTGTGAAGCTATATCACTTGGTCACACAAAAATATTATTCAATGCCTTTGATTTTACTTTTGAGCTAAAGGTGTTAGCTTTTAAAGCTATAAGCTAAAAGGAAATCCATCCATAAGTAAGGAATTAAGAATGCAATGAAGCTATGACAATTTAAGCTTAGAAAGCATGAAACTAAGAGAAGAGACTTTAGAAATAACTTTTGTAATAGCCATTAATGGAAGTATACGAAAATCGAAGCTTGATACATCATATGGATCTTACACTATTAGAGCATGCTATGTGGAATGCATGGTTCACTACAATGAGCCATATATATAAAAATATAAGCTACTTGGCCCTTAATATACCTAACTACCTTGAGGAAACATGTGCTTTTGCATGATAGAAATTTATCCTTTTACATATTGCACATTCTAACACTTGTGCATTTATTCCTTCTTCCGCAAGGAACTCCTAATCTAATAATCTACCTAAGGTGGTACATAGATATGTACCTAAATAATGTTTTATACTTTAACTCTAACATCTCCCTATATTACATTATCTAGATATTTAATACTTTAATCTTAAATATGGATCTTTGTATTTGTCTTCATTCTTCAAGTGGTCTTTGAATTGATCTTTTGCTTGAACTTCACCTTTTTACTTGACTTTGTATTCTGACTTTGGCATTGTTACTATTTTCCTTCCAATTATGTTGTAGAAGTAGTTCATACCTTTCATGTGCCCATATTTGCACCTTGAAAAGTATACTTGAGAGAACTCACTAATGAAATTTCATGCCATTGTATATATCCAATCAAATAAATGATTTTCTTTGTACCAACAATATATTTGTGAATGATTGGTTCCTCCACAAATCTTACAACTATGGAGATTCCAACATATCTCTATATTATACCCATATCTATTACAATTATTGCACCTATTTTTTGTTACCAAATCTCTTTGACCATTATGTCCTTCACAACAGTTGTTTATATCAACCTCTATCATTGATTATGTTCCTTGGTTATTGCTACTAGGCTGGCCACTGTATATTCAAGATCTTCATGCTTTGATATAATTTTTGATGCAATTGGTTCTTGCATTCCCTGTTCATGTTTTTTGTTCCTGTATATTCATATCTTATCAAATTTGAACAAAAACCATTAGTATGACCAATACAATCATTAGAATGATATTTGTTAGTATCAATATGATTATGTGCATCATTGTATTTATCATTTGTATTTGTGTCTTCATTAATTCTAATAGCATAAGCTTTTCCTGAATAATCATGATCTATATCTAAATCACTTGTATCACATATAGCATCAATATTTGTAACAAGTTCTTCTACCTTTGTCAAGAATTCTAAATCACTAGTGTCAATGCTTGCATTGCAATATTCCCTTTCATTTTAACAAGAATTATGATTTGCATCTTTATCCATTTGAATAAGATCACTAGTATCATAGCATGCATCAATCATCAATGGTTTTGATTCTATGGTATTGCAACATGAATCTACCATCACAGGTCTTAAGTCATTTGTATCACTAGAAGTATCTTTCATTTCTATCTTATTTTCAACCTTTTCATGTTCTCTCATCTTAGAAACATTACGAGTGACAATTTATTTGTAGATTATTTTCCATAGATTGGTAGGTATAGTAACAAAATATTTATAGTGATCATTAGCATTACTAAGAAAACTTTGCATGCATTTCTAAAGTGTGGAGTAATCCCCTTTTTCTGCTTCACTAGTAATATCACCAAGCATAATGTTCAAAGCATTTGCTTCATCAATATACATGTTCTTCAAACCTTCTATCATGTCATTTTATCTTCTATTCTTTTCTTTGAGAACATCATTAGAAAGTAATGCCATATACACTATTTATCCTATATAATTATGTAATGTGAACACATATTTTGAGTTTGTTTGTGCTTCATCAATTTTTAAATTTAAGTAATCTCCTAGTGTTAAAAAACTTTCATTTTTGGCCTCTCTCATGATTGATTGCAAAACCTTCTTTTCCTTTATAGATGTATTCTCTTGACTTTCAATTTTCTCTATCATATTTTGTGTGCATAATTTTAGTAGTTGCAATTGTTCCTTAGTATTTTCTAGAGGGTTATCTTGAGTGTAAATTTATTCTTCTTAAATTCTGAGTCTTCTCCAAAGACAATTAGTTCTTGTTGAAGACATAGGTCTTATTCAACTAATTTTGTCAACTTGTGAAGTTTTAATTTTTAATTTTATGCTTTTGGATTACTTTTTTTCTTTTACTTTTTCTTTGCCATATTACTTTGATGTAGGTTACCTTATATCTCCCTAGATAAGAGTATATAAACAACCTTGCTAAGATATCTAATATATGGTCCTTTAGATGCAATATGAGCTTGATGATAAGTTTAGCTTTCTAGGTTTTAGTAGAATCCCTTTTATCTCCCTAATGTTCAACCTTAATGTATTACCTTATTTCTCCTTATGAATTTAATAAGTAGAAAGCTAAAGATAATTTAATGCATTTTCAATTTGAAGTTCTCTATGGTTGGATTCCTTTTGTCTCTTTAGTTTGTATGAAAGACAAGTATAAGCAAATAATTCCAACTCTTCAAGTAATTAATGAACTTCTTTTTCTAACCCTTGATATCCAATAGTTTAATATTTCTAAATTCCAATTTTCTAAGGTTTGATGTAGTATACCTTATAACTCCCTAATATTCATAATATTAGAAATTAATAATAATATTTGCAATAATAATGTTGATTTCAAATATATTGGGTTGAAAGTATTTGGGTTGATGTGTTAACCTTCTCTCTATTATTAACATATTGTGAGGTACTTATTTGGAAAAATGACTAATATTAACACAATAAAAATCCCATGAAGTCAGGCTTTCACCGCAGAGGAGAACTAGGGTTTGAGGCAAAGCGATGGCAGAATGCAAGGCTTAGGTTGGGACTTCTTTGCATCAAACTATGTTCAGAACAATTGCAGGTACTTTTTATTTATCTATTTTTCTCTTGGTGTGAATTGTTAGGGTTTTTTCAATTTTCTATGGTTTTCAATGGCCCCCAACCCTGGTGGGCCATCAAATAGTGTTAGAAATATTGAGGAGAAGATAAGCAAAAATGGAACCCACATAGCATCCCCAAAAATTTTTACTATTGATGATTCACAAGTCAATCAGGGAGATGTGTCCTTCAACCAATGATATTTTGCAAAAATAGTTAAGGGTAATAGTAGGAGAGAGGTCCACATAGAGGCACAAGCTAGAAAACAAATGCAAGAATCTAACAAATAAAAAGATACAGAACTAGAGCAAACATGGAGAAATGGGTGTTTTCCTCAAGCAGACTCAGTTCCTGTCCTTGAGATTGTAGAAGACATCATGTACAAATCCACCCATGCTTTGATTTGTAAATTTGTGGGGTTGAGGCCATCCCATCATTTCTTATACAACTGGGCAAGGAAACATTGGGATCCCCAAGGAGAAGTTGATATTTTGCTTCTTTCAAATGGGTACTTTGTAGCAGATTTTATATTGGTTTCAGATAGGAACAAGGCTTTTGAAGGGGGACCATACAACATTGGACCGATAGGTTTATTCATGCAACCTTGGTGACCTACATTCGATCCTCGTGTGGAGCCATCGACCACCCCAATATGGCTAAAGCTCTTTGCTCTCCCACTTGAATTTTGGAGAGAGGATATCCTTGGGATGATTGGTAATCTCTTGGGCACATATATAGGAAGATCATGAGAATCAGTAGAGGGGGGATCAATAACATATGCAAGGATATGTGTGGAGATGGACCTGGAAAAGCCACTCTCGATAGAAATTGAATTGTGAGTGGGAAGAAATACATGGAGACAACAAGTGGATTATGAATTGATTCCTTTTAGGTGTAGAGCTTACCATGAGTATGGGCATCTGGTAAGAAACTACCCTAAAATAGGGAGAGAGGAGATGCATCAACCTAAAACTAATCCTAAAAACCCTCCCCCATAGAAAGAAAATGATGAAGGGTTTCAAATAGTAACAAGGAGAGTCCAAAGAAATAATTATCAAGCAAGAGGATGAAATCCAACTAAAGCAGGAAAAATGAACCAACGCCCAGATTGGAGGGCATCTTCTAATAAATATGAAATCCTTAAATTAGATGATCCAATGGAAGGGCAAGAGGATTCAGAGGTGGAACCGATCAATGACAAGGGCCAACAACAAGAAGGAGAACAATAGATCCATCGAGAGTACACCCCCATCCCATAGGAGACAAACCCCTCCCAAATTATAATTGATCAAAATTTTAAAATTGGGGAGAGTCAAGAAAATCAGAATATTATGACACAACAACAAGAATCAGAGACATCTAGGCCCCAAAAAATTGACTTGTTAGGGGCTTGGGAAGAGCAACAACAAACACCAGAGATATCTATGTTTCAACAAAATGATATGGTAGGGGCAATGATAGTGCATGTACAAGATCAAAATCCATCAAAAGATATCATTATGGGAGTGGCAGAGAAAAATAGAGAGAAGCCAACACTAGGAATCAGCCAGATAGAGAAGCGACCAAAGAATGCAAGTTCACAAAGGGTGGGAAGAAAAATAAATAAGGATAAAATACAACAACAAGGAGAACAAATGAGAGAATTTGGATTGGTGAAGTCCATTGCCAACTTCTACAATACAGACCCTCAATGATTATAAACACATGGAATGTAAGGGGTTTAAACAACCACCCTAGACAATTGGTTGTTAAGAAAATGATTTTAGAAAACAACCTAGATGTGGTTTTGCTATAAGAAACTAGAACTTCCTTAGAAGCTATGGAAAATATTGCCAAGAAATGTTGGGGGTAGGCAGATTTTATGGCCCAAGCCTCTCAAGGATTTTTAGGAGGAATTACCACTTTATGGAATAAAAATTACTTCCAATTGATGGACTCAACTTCAGCCAAAGGAATCCTCATGACCAGACTTAGGGAGAGGGACTCTAGGCTGGTTTGGATGATAATTAATTTTTATGGCATGATAGAGGTACGAGCTCAAAAAATCCAATGGAAGGTAGTACAATAGTTGAGGGAAACCCATCCGGAAGACTTTTGGATAGTGGGAGGGGATCTCAATGCTAAAATGTTAGTGCAAGATCAAGAAGGAGGTTTGACCCAACTCAATGAGAAGGATAGGTTATTGTTGGCTCAATCAGAGTACCTAGATTTGATTGACATACCCCCACCAGGATGCAACAACACATGGACTAATAAGAGAAAAGGAGCATTCACAATAAAATCTAGATTAGATAGGTTTCTTGTGGGGGAGAAAGTCTCCACCCTTTGGCACTGTAAATCACAAATTTTGAACCGGTTAGCATCTGACCATTTTCCAGTATCTATCTACATAGGAAAAAGGCCTCAGGTCAAGAATCATCCTTTTAGATTTGAGACTTTTTGGCTCCAAAATAATGACTTGCTAGAGCTAATGAAATAGTGGTGGGAACAAGGAAAACCAGAACATGGGACAACACAATTTTAGCTTCACTCCAGATTAAAGTTTATCAAAGGTAAATTAAAAAATGGAGTAAATCTCATCGGATAGATTTCTAGCAATAGAGAGCAAATATTTTAGTTCGAGTGCAAGAAATAGCAAAAAGGATCCGCTCAGAACCTATCTCTGAAGAGCTTCTCCACAAAGAAAGTCTTTTGATGCAAGAGGAAGAAGAGTTAGACAAGAAAGAGGAAGCCTACTGGAGACAATGAGCAAGAATAATCTGCAAGAGGGAGATAGGAATACAAATTTTTTCATCACTCAGCCACAACACGTAATCACTATAATCGGATTGATGCCTTATCCATAGGGGATGGAAATAGGGAAACTACTACCCTAGGTATGCAAGAAACTACAAATAAATACTTTTCAACTTTATTTACTACAAATCCACACCTTTCCACTCAGCACCAAGAGGAAATTTTAGAAAGCATACCAATGTTAATTTCATAGAAACAAAATGAGGAGCTCTTAAGAGAGATTAGAGAGGAAGAAGTTAAAGAAATAGTTTTTGATATGTAGATAAGGAAGGCCCTAGGTCTAGATGGATTTCCAGTAGAGTTCTATAGAGCCTATTGGGATATAATTGCAAAGGATGTAACCCAAGTAGTAGAAGAAGTCAGGACTAGTGGAAGAATCCTTAAAGCCTTGAATCACACCTTTTTGGCTCTCATCTCGAAAGGTGGAGATATGGAAAATCTCACTAACTATAGACCAATTGCTCTATGCAATGTGGTTTATAAGATCATAAGCAAATTGATGGCAAATAGGTTGAAACAAATCTTACCAGGGTTAATCTCTCCAGAACAAGGGGGATTTGTGCAGGGTAGACAAATTCTGGATGGAGTTGTGATAGCACAAGAAACTATTTACGAGCTTTGCCAAAAGGGAAACAAAGGTATGTTCCTTAAGCTAGATTTATCCAAGGCATATGATAGAGTAAGTTGGGAATTTTTAGCCCAAATACTGCAAAAATTTGGTTTTAGTGAAGAATGGATAAAATGGATTATGGAATGCATCTCTATAGTTTCTTTCTCAGTGCTCATCAATGGTAATCCATCCCAACTATTCAAATCTTCTAGAGGAATCCAGCAAGGGGATCCACTTTCACCATTTTTGTTCATCATTTTTGTGGAGGGCTTGGGAAGACTCATACAGAAGAGGAAAGCAGAGAATACCATTTCAGGGGTAAGGATAAGCAGGAACATAAATATTACTCACCTCCAATTTGTGGATGACACAGGAATGTGGGGGAAGCAACAATAAGAGAAGCAACCAATATCAAAAAAATGTTGGAGTGCTACATAGCGGCTACTGGACAACTACTAAATGAAGAAAAATCAATAGTGGTTTTTTTAATGTGATAAAAAAATTAAGAGAATGGATAACCCACATCCTCAGATTCTCAGAGGCATCACTACCCTTAGAATATTTGGGTATCCCCTTAACAGAGAAGGGCCTCAAAAATAAATATTGGAAATCAATAAGAGATAGAATCCACTCGAAACTTTTGCATTGGACCTATAGGTGGTTAAGTTTTGGAGGAAGAGTAACATTGCTTAAATCAGTTTTACAAGCAATTCCAGTGTATAAATTCTCCATTTTGGCTGCCCCAAAGAGCATCCTAAAATATTTGGACAAGATGATGAGACACTTTCTTTGGTCTGGAGTGCAGGGTAACCACACAAGGGCACTAGTCAGTTGGGACAAGGTTTGCAAGCCTAAGGAAGTTGGAGGTTTGGGAATTAGAACAACAATGACAAACAACCAAGCTCTAACAACCAAGTTGTATTGGAGATGGCTAACTCATCCTGACCAACTCTGGAGCAAAGTATTGAAAGTTAAATACTATCCCTCACAAAATACAAAAGATCTTCCTCGTCTTCCAGTTTCAGGAGAGGGATCAGAGACCTGGAAAGCTCTAAAGAAAGGAGCATCACTTATCAAAGAAGGGTTATACTGGAAAGTGGGAGATGGCAAAACTGCTAGACTATGGGAAGATTCTTGGGAATATTTCCCCCATAATTGATCAGTACCCCCACTTAATAGGACTCAAGGAAAACTTTCAGAGGAAAGGGTGGAATCTCATAAGCCACTATTTTAAAATGCCAGATCAACTGCAGGACAATCTTAGTCAGTGGCAAGTCCTAGAGGAGTTGAGGGAAGAATGGGCTGAGGAGAAAAGAGAACTGAAAGAAATCTTGGATAGATGAAAGTGGCCAAGGAGTAATGGACCTGATCAACTTGGTTGGGGACATACCCAATTAGGAATTTATACTGTCAAAGAAGGTTATAGAAAGCTTATCCAAAGCACTCAAATTGGTCCAAAGCCCCCTTGGTTGCAATTATGGCAACCCAAAGGATGGCCAAAGATAAATTGCTTTATGTGGTTGGTTGCACATAACAATATTATGACTCAGGATAACATGAGGAGACGTGGATTTATTGGACCCAACTGGTGTGTAATGTGTCACCAAGAGGAGGAAACAATGGGCCACCTCCTTTTTTGTGTCCCTATGCCCAAACAGTCTGGAGTTTGTGGTACAATATTTTTTGTCAATCAGAAAGATCCATTCTCACTGAGAACAACTTTTGGGACTATTGGAAGACCAATAGATTCAAATCAAAGACCTTGAAGATAGCTTGGGATTTGGGTTTGGGTTTCATCTGCTGGTAACTTTGGTTGGAACGTAATAACAAGATTTTCAATGAGGAATTTAGACTAGAGGAAAGAATCTGGGGTACTCTAATTAGGAAAATTTTAGAGATAGTGCAGGCTAAAACCCAAGAGGACTCTCAGATGGCAGAGGATGAAGCAGATATATGGACACAACTCCAGAAACAACTGCAATATGGGAACTAAGAAAGGAAGGATAAGAATAGAAAGAGGGCTTTATAGACTCAGGATGAAGTCTATGGATTCAAAAGGAAAGGGTAAATGGAACACCTTTAGGGGTCATCCAGCAGGGACTAAAACTTCTAAAAGTTGGACAGTCAAAGGAACAGAGTTGTGCCGCATTTTGAGCCTTGCCAAGAAAGGCAGGTTATCAACAGTAAATGTATAATTTGAGTTTTTTTCAATAAAATTTTTACTTTTTTCTCAAAAAAAGATAATTTTAATTTCCAATGTTGAAAACCTTACATCTCATACTTAATTAATTGTAAATATTTTAATGTATAAAATATAAGGTTTATAATGCAATGATAATAAATGATAACGAACCTTACTGTTGTTACCTTATATCTCCCTTCTCCTATTTACTCAACACCTCCCCTTTTAAAACCTTATAAAATAAATTTGAAATTTATAAAGGTTACCTTCATAGGAAGATGTGCCCCTTTTTTCACACTACCACGATGCCTATGCTATGAACTGACTACCAAAACCCTACCTATTGAATCTTTGTCTATGTGCATTACTATGATCCCTATAGCATAGATGTATGAGCTATCCATGGTTGTTACTGATGGTGCATATGTTATAAATTCTATACACCACCTTCTCTATCGACATTTGTTATGCCCTTCAAATAAGCAATGGCTAGTTGGGCATGGGTAGAACTTGTAACAGCTTCAAATTGATGTGTCATGTGATCAACACTACAATTTTTGATAGGTGACTATTTTATCTACTTGTCTCAGTTGGAACAAATCCTCAAATCTGGTCTTTATGAAATAAAATTGATGACTTCAATACATTTTTCCATTCTATCAATCTATAGGCGTTATACTGCGATCAAAGAAGTTATGCAACCATTTCAAACAACAAAAACACAAAAAAACACAAAAACAAGAAAAAACAATAATAAATAATAAATAATAAACACAAAAAAATACAAAAACATAAAGACGACAAAAAATACAAAACAAACACAAAAACATAAAAACAACAAAAAAACGTAAAAAAAAAAACACAAAACACACAAAAAAAAACCACAAAACAACAAAACAACACACAAACACCACAAAAAAAACACATACACACACAAAAAAAAAGAACAAAAACACAAAACACAAAAGAATTAAAAAACATAAAAAACACAAAAAATATAAAAATAAAACAAAATGAAAATAGTACAAAACAACACACACATCAAAAAACAAAAAGGAGGAAAAAATAGAAAACAAAATTGGCCTTTCTAGGCCAAAAGACTATTCATGCAAGAATCAACAGAGGAAACAAAAGAATGATCAATATGAGCAAGGGAACTAAAATACCCCGATCAAACTAAAGAGAAGCAAAAACAAAGAAAAATGAACTAGGTACCTCTAGTACTGGAGCCATCCAGAGAAATGATAGAAAGAAGAGCTTCCCTTATTTTTGAATCCCACCATCTGGGAGGGTGGTCATAGTAAGTAAGATCACCTTTTTCCAATGCCCAATTAGCTAAAGCATCAACACTCCTATTCTATTCTTTGACCACATGATTGTATTCAACTTTCAAAAAGCCCATATGGATTAATTGAATCTTCTCAACAATTTTTTTTATTCTCCAATCAACCTTATGATTCTTAGGAGTCTTCAACAAATTAATCATGACTTGAGATTCAGATTCAACCAACACATTTTTCCATCTAGCCTTTGTAGCCTCTCGAAGGCCTCTAAGGATACTATACCCCTCAACAAGGTTATCGGAAAGGATACCCAAAATATCAATAATAGTGAAAACCAAGGAACCATCTAGAAGTCTACCAATTCCTCCCATACTAGCTTTTCCAAGGTTCTCCCTAGAGGCTCCATCGGTATTGACTTTTCCAAAATCCTTAGGAGGAGGCTACCAATTTCTTGTTCTATCCATATTTTGATTACTCATATTCCCTTTAAGTTGGTTTCCCTTAGAAGAGTTAATATTCAATCTTTGCATCACTTGATCCCATATTTGATGGGATTTTTGGGGGTGTTTAAGGAGTTATTGGATTGATTCAACTAAGTTGGCAATGGTATTTTGCTAGATATAGTGAATGTCCTTCCTTTCTTGATTGAAAATCTAGTTGTTTCTTTCTTTCCATATATTCCAAGGTAGGATGGTAGAACCCATCCAAACTAGCTACCTAATAAAGTGATCAACACCCTCCTAATTAGGCCAATCCCTCCAAAGCTATTAAAAAGTAAAAAAATTGGACCATTGTAAGCCAAGTAATATGGCCATTCTTCTCCATATCTCAAATGCTAAGGTATACTCAATAGAAATATGTCTTGGAGTTTCCACATTTTCTCCACACATTTCACATCTAAATGGGCCATGAAAACCATGTTTTATAAGTTGCTCACTAGTAAGCACCCTATGATGCAATCATGTAAAGAATCTCACCTTAAGCCACATATTTTGAGCCCACAACTAAGAAAATATGTCATAAGATTGGTTGGGATTATTATGGCATAAGGCCAAATAACCTTGAGCAACTGAATACTCACCCTTAGTAGTGTTGTTCCATCCAAAAAAATCTTTATCATGGGACCAAGAGAGAGATCTCATATGAAGGATGCTTTGGATATCTTTTCTTTTCCTTTCTAGTATTTGAATAGGTCAGTCCTCAATAGGGATCCAATATCTACCAACCTCTGAATTACCACTATGGTACCAACAATAATTAGCAACATTTATCCAGTTAGCTCTATGAAGCTCCTCCATCCAAGGCCTCTAATCAAGAAACTGAGTTATCAAAGGTTGGTGACCATCCCAAGAATCTATCCAAAAAATTACCTATTAACCATTATGAATGATTCAAAATAAATTTTGCTTAATCAAATCCTCGTAAGTCTTAAGAACAACTAAAATGGGAGAACCTTTGGTAGGCAATTGATAGCAAATAAGGTCTTTAGGACTTTTTTTCTCAACATATTTAGCATGAATATTCTTGGCCCAAAGAGCATTGGGGTTATGCAAAATCCTCCAATATAGTTTAGCAGCTAAAGCCTTATTGTTATTAATAGCATACCAAAAACCTAACTCCCCTTCATTCTTGGGAAGGCATAAAGTATCCCATTTCACCAAGGCCCATTTTATTTTCTCCTTAGTACCACTCCAAAGGAATCGATGATTGATTTGATCTAATTCTCTAAGAACAACCTTTGGGATATTCAACACAATAGAAACATAAATAGATATATCTTGAAGGACTAATTTTACCAAGGTAATTCTACTCCCAAATGAAAGCCACCTATTGGTCCACTTTCCAATTTTCTTCTTAACTCTATCCAACAACCAATTCCAGTATTTTTTTATCTTTGAATATTGAGAGGAATGCCTAAATAAGTGATTGGAAGGGAGGTCTTCTTATATATTAATTTATCCAAGACCATGGATTCTTGTATGGGAGAGCAGTGAAAGAAAATACTTTAGATTTGTCTTCATTGGTAGCATTAGAAAAATAGTTGTTGATTCTCTTAATTTTAGAAGCTTCCTTAATTGTAGCTTTACCTAATAGAATAGAGTCATCAACAAATTAAATATGAGAAATAGACCTAGCTCCATGAGCAATGGTAACTCCCTCAAGGGTTCTGTTTTCTCTATTTTTGGTTATAGTCCTGCCCAAGCATTCAGCAAGAATGATGAATAAACAAAGGGAGATGGGGTCACCTTGCCTAATACCTTTGGGAGCAAGGAACAAATGAGAAGGCTTATCATTTATAAGAATAGATTAAGACACCGAAAAGATACATCCCATAATCTAGTCCATCCAATCCTAAGAGAATTCAAATTGGCTTAAAACTTTGACAATGAAGTGTCAATTCACTCTATCATAAGCTTTAGATAAGTCTAAACAAATGAACATAGAAGGAGATTTTTATATTTCCATGGAATGGATAGCTTCCTGAGCAAGAATTATCTCATTCACTATTTGATGTCCTTCCACATAATGCCCTTGTTCAGGGGAAATAATATTATGTAAAAGAGGTTTCAACCTTTCTATCATGATCTTTGTAATAATTTTGAGAATAACAATACATAAATCTATAGGTCTAAAAGCTAAGATATGATCTACCTCTTCCTTTCTATCATGATCTTTGTAATAATTTTGGGACAAGAGCTATATAAGTTTTATTGATAACCTTCAAAATTTATTTGTCTTTCCTAGCTTCTTCCACCACCTCTAATAAATTAGCATGAAGGATATCCCAAAACTCTTAATAGAGCTCACTAGGAAAACCATCAGGACCTAGGGTTTTTCCTTTTTGTATTTTAAAAACCACCTATTGAAGCTCATTGATAGTAATTGGAGCAGTCAAAACAAAGTTCTCCTTAGAAGTGATAAGAGTAGGGATAGCTTGAAGAATATTCTATTGAGAAGTTGAGTCAAGAGGTGCAACAATAAATAGATTGGAAAAATAATTGACAACAATAGAGTTCATGCCATCCCAAGTGTAGAAAACATCTCCAAAATCATATTTTAGGGAAGAAATAAAGTTGTGAGATCTTCAAGCTAGAAGAGATTTGTGGAAGAAATTTGTGTTTTGATCTCCTTCTTTGATCCATTGGATCCTAGAATTTTGCTTCCATAAGAGTTATCTTTTTTCCCATTCCTCTAACTGAGTAGTGATTCTAATTTCATCTATACTTCTACTCTCTGTGAGGCCATCTAAACGAATTTTCTTATTCAAACTTTCAAGTTGAGCAATAACTTCATTTTTTTTTTGTTGGACATCACAAACTTCTTTCAGTTCCAAATCTTGATTTTGGATTTAATGTATTGCAACCTTCTAGTAAAACAAAACATCTTAGTCCCATACCTTGGTTTAAATTCCTTCCACCATTGTTGCACTCAGGGTTTGAAGGAACTGTCTCTAAGCCACATTAACTTAAATTGAAAATACGAGAAACTCACATTGGTTTTCCAAATTTCCACCATGACTCGCTAGTGATATGAACCAACATTGTTAATAGTATTCACCTTAGAAATATGGCCATGGATTAAGAAATTGTCAGAGAAAAAGAACCTATCCAATCTCTCCATAATACAAGCAAAGCCTTGCATTTTTTTAGACCAAGTTATAAGGTCATTATCTGGCTAGATGTCCACAAGATGAAGGTTTACCATATATTCACTCATGAGGTTAGTGCTTTTGTCCAAATTTCTATTTCCCCCCATTTTCTCATCCAAATAGATGATGGTATATAAATATCCTTCGATAAAGATCCAAGATTCAGGATAACGAGAGATAATATAAGTTATATCCGTCCATTGTCTTCTCTTTTCCTCCAAAGTAGTTGGAGCATAAACAGTTATGCAAAGCATAATTTGGTTAGAATTTCTACTTTGAATAACTATAGTTAAAAGACCCTAGCTACCAACCATATGGTGAATAACAACCTCTTTTGGGCCCCAAAGGCAAGCAATTCCTCTAGAAGTCCCCTGGGAACTGAGGGAAACAACTTTTCTAGTTGGTTAGAATTTACTAGCAATTGAATCCATTTCCTCTATTGAAATCTTTTTTTCTTGAAATAAAACAAGATGTGGATGGTTTGTTTGAATCATTCTTCTAATTTCATTTTGTTTTGAAATACTCCCTTTGAGTCCTCTAATATTCCAAGTGATAATCTTCATTAATACCATGGCTAAAAAAATTGGTAAGGGCAGTAATCTTACCTTCCTCTACAAGCTTTTCACCTTCTTTTACCATATGACGTTGATTGGTCTTGTGACATACCTTTTGGTTGGAATCCATATCTAGTTTTTTTCCCTGCGTCTTGACTTATCCCAATTGAATCTAGGATGGCTTCTAATCTCAAAGGTTGTGTGTATAAAGTGAAAGTGTTATTGGAAGTTTCAACATAGTCTATATTGGAACCTTTATTATCTGAAGTATCAACTTATAAAAGATTATTTTTCTTGTGTATATTTCCTCCTTTTTTCTTGTTGAAAATATTTAATTTGTTGGTTTATCTCTGAGTTCTTCCCTGCATATTTAAATTATTTTTCTAAAAAATTTGTCTCCATTATTTCCATTTCCTCACTTGAGACATCATTTATGGAAAGAATATCAAATATTAACTGATAACTTTGATTGATCCTTCATAACTAGTTTTTTCTTAGTGTTCTTCTTCTTAGGCATTTGGAAACCTGCTAAGTTTTTATCCTCTTTCTTTTGATCTAGAATTTTATTTGGATAGACACTAGCCAAATCACCATATTCATGGCAGAAAATGAAAAGGAATGTTCTCATAGCCCACCATTTTCTCCCAAGTGTCCTCGCCAAATTGTATTGATATCTTTTCAAGTAGGGGTTTATCAAAATCCATTAAAACACAAATTCGATCATAAATAATATGTTCAATTTTTTTAGTACAATCAAAAGTCATCATAAAAGTCCTCAAAGATTTTCCAATTGAAGAAAAAATAGTTGGATCCCAAAATTCAATTGGGAGGCCAAAGAGCCTAACCCACACAAGACCTATAGAAGGCATATCTTCTTCAACTTTAAATTTAGTATACCAAAGGCTTCATGAAAAGCACTGACCTTCCAAAGAATTAGGACCCCATTGAAATATTTTCTCTTCATCTTCATTATTAGAAAATAAAATAAGAAAATAACCATTTGGATAAATAGATATTTGTAACTCACCTTTTGTTTTCCAGTTTTTTGTAGCCCAAAATCTGAAAGCAGATAGGCTCAAACAAAAATCCAAGAAATGATAAATTAGTCCTCTTTTTCTAGATCTTCTATTCTAGTTTGAATGAAACTCATATCTAGCTTAAAAATCAGAGTTCCATCAACTACCCTAAGACATACCGACTCAGTTTTCATAGGATCAATCTTAGGTATTCTTAGAGGTTTACAAGAAACCCTAAGATTAATTTTAGTATTAGGTTGACGTTGTCCACCTAGAGGGCATACCTAAAATTAATTTTAGGGTTGAGTCTTTGAAATCCTTACCTTTGAAAGGGTTTTTCATAGTGGATTTGTTTTGGGGGTGCTCTTTAATGCCAGATTCACTTTAGATCTGAATCATTTTTTTATCAGCTGCTTGAAACTTGTTTCGAGATCTCTTTAATCCATGCTTTAGACACCAAGAAAAGGTATGGTTTTCACTTTTTTTTGTGCAGCAAATTGGAATCCATTATCAATTTTTTTAGCATGAATATCTATTGAAAGACATATTTCTAACCCATATTGGGTCCCTTGCAACATATCCTACTAAAATCTTGAGCAAAAACCATAAAAATGTTGTTCGTTGGGCACAAAGGCCCCGAAAAAAAACCCTCTAAATTTGCTTGTACTCAACACAGATGAAACCCTCACACAGTCGCTCGCTTTATTTCATTGAATAATATTAGTGTTCAAATTATTTTTATTCTAAACTTTTTTTTGAATGAAATAACATTGAGATTTAATGTGTTTTGTTCTTTCATGGAACATTGGATTCTTGACCAATTTTAGAACACCTTGATTATTTCAATTAAATAGTATCAATGATTTGTTTCATACATCCATATGTGATAACATATGATGTAACCATATCACTTCACACATAGCTATTTATGCAGTATAATATTCTACCTCTATGGATGTTAATGCCACTACCTATCATTTTTTGTTGTGCCATAAGACATGTCCAAATCCTAGATGAAATACATATCTAGATGGATTTTTTTTTATCTAGAGATATGGTATAATAATAATTCATGTATCCTTGTAGGAAGAGTTTATCATTCTTCTTATATTCCAAGCCATATTCCATGATACCATAGACATGATACAATATCCTCTTTTCTTCCTTCCAATGACTCTCCTTAGGTTCCTGCATGAACCTAAAAATTTAACTCATAGTAGAGTTGATATCTTATCTAGTATTTGTTAGGTATATGAGACTCCCAATTAACTAACAATAGATAGTATCAAATATTTGAGATGACTTGTTAAATGAAAGAAATTATAACCCTTTATCCATTGTTATTACCTTAGGTTTATAACCCTTGCTCCATTGTTGTTTTTATAGTCTACCATCTGATATTTTTCTATTAGTGTCTTGACATACTTTGTTTGAGAGATCACAATATGATTATTTCGTTACCAAACTTCCAATCCAAGATAATAGTACAAAAGTCTCAAATATTTCATGTAAAATAAAATTTTCAAGTCATTCTTCACACCATTCACCAATTCATCTAAAACATCAGTGATGAGAAAATTGTTAACATACAACACAGTATCATTATCTCAAATCCAACTTTTTTGAGATTGATATTTGTGTTATATGGACTTCTTATGAAATATTATTATAATAAGTGATCATCAATTTTTATGAACTAGGCTTAGGGATCCTTCTTCAACCCATACAAGGACTTGATCAGTTTGTAGACCTTTTGTTGTTTCCCATTGACAACAAAGTCTTTGGGTTGAGTCATATACACCTCTTTCATAAGATTACCATTAAGTAAGGTACTCTTAATATCCATTTGGTATAGCTTCCAACTATACTATTATGGCAATGCACAAAGAAAATAATTGATTTTCAACTTCACTATAGATGCAAATGTCTCTTCATAATAAATTGCTTCCTTCTATGCATAGCCTTTTGCAATGAACCATACCTTGTATTTTTCAATGGATTCATCTTTCTTGTACTTGATTTTGAATATCCACTTGCAATCTATGGGCTTCTTTCCTTTTGGTAGATCAACAAGATCCCATGTTTTGTTTTTCATTAGAAAATTATACTTTGTATCCATAACTACCTTCCACTATGGTGAGCTAAGTGCATCCTTCACTAAGGCTAGTAATTCTTCATTGTTGAAGATATCAATCCTAGATTTACTTCCTAACGTGACATATTACGAGTTCGTGGTCATGTGGAACTAATATCAGGAGGTACATCAAGTTTGGTATCTTTGATGGTACTTGTGAGCCATTTTAGAGTTTTTCATTTTTGTGAAGTATCAACTGCTTTGATTTCATCAAAAACTATTGGAACTTTTTCATAAACCTCCTCACCAAACTTTATGATCACAACTAGACATGTGGTATCATTAGGCTTGATAGAACCCTCAATATTTGACTTAGATTAAAATTATTCATCAAATACCACATATTGACTTATATGTAATTTCTTGGTGATTGGTTCTATCATTCAATAGCCTTTGACTCATCATCATACCCAAAAATATGCATAAAAGAGTTTTCACATCCAACTTGGTCCTCTTTTTCTTTGGCTCATGCAAGTATACCTTGATCTCAAAGACTCTAAGATGTGTGATTAAAGGCTTCCTTCTAAACTAGGATTCTTCGATGTAACTCCTTGTAGTACCTTTGTGAGAACTCTATTTAAAATATACACTACAATGGAGATAACTTTAGTCTAATAATATTACTCTAGATTGGCTCCAATGAGCATGCAACAAACCATTTTCAAGATGAAAAAGTTTTGTCTTTTAGAAACCCTATTTAATCAAGGAGTTTATACTATAGTGAGTTATCGCTTGATCCTATTCTATGCAAGAAACCTTGAAAATTTATTGGACATATATTCCCTCTCTCGATCTAAGTAGAGAAATTGAACTGCCCAATTTCTTGTTCTACATGCTACTTGAAACACTAGAAATAAGTGAGCTCTTCGAACTTTAGTTGAGCAAAGAACTTGAATTGAATGCCTAATTTATTTTTCCACATTCTACTTGAAAAGTTGGAAATACATGAGTGCTTTAGACTTTAGTTACAAGTACATCCACGTCTTTCATGAGTATTCATCGATAAACAACTAGAAATATTTTTTCTAGCAAAACTAACTATCATGGGGTCATACATATCGATAAGTATCACAACCAATGGTTCTTTTCCTCTATGAGCACTTAATTCAAAAGATTATTTGTTTTGCTTCCCTACTAAACAACCTAAGCAAAGTAGAAAGGTGGGTGAAATATTAGGCATGTTGAACACCATTTGATACTTAGTTGGACTAAGTATCCTAAATTGAGATGATCATATCTCTAATGCCATAAGGAGGTTTCATTTGTCATGGTTGTTAATAATATGACATTAGGATAAGATAGTACATGCAGAGCAAACAAGCCATGTTTGTATGAACCAATTATCATATTCTTGCCATTTTTGATAATAAAATACTTCTTATGACCATAAAAAATTATGAATTCAACCACCATATTGCGATCCAACACTTGTGGGACATACAACAAGTTATTTTTCAATCTTAGTACATATGGTACATTTTCAATTATGCACTCACCATCAAGAATATTGAGAGGAATATCTCCCACTCCTTTGACATGATAGGTTTTATCATCAATGATAGTCACTAGTTTCTCCTGATTGGCTTGTAATGAGTCAAACCACACTTTTTCCACTATCATGTGTTTTCTAACATTTGAATTAATGTATCAAAAATGGTGAGGGTTCTTTATATCTCTCAAATTATAAACCTTTCTCTGTACCTTTCCTCCTTTATATTTATTGGTACGTGGAAGAATCTAGTATTGTCGATATATATGGTCATATGTGAGAGAGACTTAGAGGTATATGAAAGAGAATGATATATAGTACCAAGGCAATATAAAAATGTATATGTCCTATCAATGACATCTACTTAAAGAGAAATCCTTGTACATGGATATAACTTCCTTATATAATCAAAATTCTTCAATTTTAGGGTTTATATCTAGCAATAGTGACGAATAGGATTTATTAATAGAGTGAATTTTTTAGAAGACCTTATTTCTTCCTAAAAATTTATAGGATCAATGCTTAGATGTCATTATGGTAACTATTTTAGGGGTTAGACATAGTGTCTCAATGCAACAACTTTACTTGTAAATGTGAGCCAGGGATATCATTGATACTAAACACTGTTTATGCGCTTATACACATTTTTGAAGAGATATATGAAGCATAAAATTAAAAAAGTATATACTTGATAAAATTACAAGGTGCGAGTCTTCCAAAAATGCACTTTGTTACAAAATTTTACTATTGATTAATTTTACAAAATTTTCATTGTATTTAAAAATTTACAAAATTAAAATAAAATTTATCCTAAATTCATACTTTGGTTTCTTTAAAGATTCTATTTTTAAAGGAAAACAATAGTGGCTAAGTATTGAACCTAATACCTCCAACACAAGAGTCTTAAAATTTTTCTTGTCACCAATTTAGTTATGTGTGTCAACTTTCACACCTTTGATGATCACACATATTTTGTGTCACTCTATATTGTTAGCTTCCCACCATGTTTATACATGCCAATGTGTCAAGAAATTTACTCGACATCGGAAAGATCAACGTGTTGGTATGCAGATGTGTCTGGTTAAGATTTCTAGTTTGGTATTTGTTATCCACCTAGAAAGTGGGTTTCAACATAGGCCTAGTCATTAGCCCTCTATGTGCCTTGATCTTAAGCCATTAGTGACATCTTCAATAGTGATCCTAAAACCTATGGAAAGATCTAGACTATAGTAAAAAATATGGTCCCTTTGGGAGCTTTTTGGGAAAATTCCATTCACATTGGGTTCACCAACAACTAGATCAAGAGTTTGAGACTTGTAGAAGCTCACCCACACAAAATAAATCTCGAAATAAATTTTTATACCTACCAAGGCATCAATGGGTGCAACATTAAATTTGACTATGACTTCAACAAGTTCATCGTATAATATATTTTGTAGTCTACCAGGTGTCCAAAGTGTAGGTTAAACAAAGAGCAACACTATTGAGACTTGTGCAGCCTAAATATTGTTTATCTTAGTTTTATACTTCCAAGGTATCGTCATGGTAGTAAATACCATGGGACAAAATTGCTTATGAATTATTGTAGTTGGCCATTATTATCTAAGAGGGGCTCACCATCACAAAATACCTATGGGGGAAGAAAACCCCATGTACATGAATCCACTATGTGTCCTAATATGTAATGTCATGTCTCTATCATGTGACATGGGTAGAATAGTCTCCTTAGGGTACACTCAAGTATTATAACCTCTTGTCACTATTTATGTTATTACTTTACAATAATCTACTTAGAAGGTTGTTGTTGGTAACCTCTTTCTTGCTCTCGATGATAATATTATCAAGCCTTTATGAGGGAATCATAGTTAGGAAGGATAGCCTAATCACAATGATGTATGCATTAGAGAAGTCAAATTCATTCTTTATGTCATGACAAATTGTCTCTCATTGGTTGACAATAAGTTGCATGCATTGAATAAGGTCAAAGACTAGCTTCTTGCATACCTCTCTACTTGGAAGGACTATATGATCATTTTGCTCAGTTGACTGCAAGAGATTTAATCCAATAATAAAAACTAAAAAATGATTATAGCAGTAACACTAGAGAATATAGCCACACCTCCCCAACTTGCTCTGATACCATTAATAGATTGTAAAGGATCATATTCTTTCATTCATAGTACATATTAATAAATACATTTCATTGGTTAATATTAGACAGTGGTTATAACAACCAACCTATAATAAGTGTGCAGTTACAACAAATCAAGCCTTTCTAAAAATACAATATTCTAGCTTCTAGAAATTATCTACATGAGCTAACTATAGCTCACTTAAAATAATGTAATAATCATTTACTCCTAACAATTTTGTAGCATGGCCATTATAGCTAGAATGATACATTCAAAGGCTCTATATCCTAAAGATATCGAGTTTGACTTGTTGCAAGAGTTATTTTAGCTAAATCTCTTGCTCGAATTTGACTTGTTGCAAGATAAGATTGGTGGTTGGCATCCAATTACTCTCTTGAATGTCTCTTACAAAATTGTACCTAAAGCTCTTGCTCTGAGAATGAAGAATTGTTGGAAATATGAGCTGGATTTGTTGTCATTGATGTCAAAGGAATACTAAGCAGATGTCAAAGGAATGTTAAGAAAATGGTTCATGGTTGATTTGCTAAGAGGTAATGATACGATATTTAATTTAAATATTATATGGCTGAAGCATCAAAAGAGAAGCAAGAAGGATAACAATATCATAATATTTGGTCAAAAAAAAGGGTTGAAAAGATATATTCGTTCCCTGGTGATTGAAAGAAAATAATAAGGTTATTTTGCTAAGGTGATAATGGCAAAAGGTTTCCCTAAAAACCTAATGAAGTTTATATTTTATCTTATTCTAAAAGGCCCAAAGGACATTTAAATATTTAATTTATAATATTTAAATTCATTTTGAATTTAAATAATTATAAATAAAATATTATTTTTGAAATGCAAAGTCAAATTTATTATCCGTCGACGTGAAGGCAAATGCCTTGGAAAGGCATATTAATATAGCCTTAATCAAAGGCTAAAGTGTGGCATTCAAAAATCATGGTGTTGGCTATGCTCATCGATCAAACATGGAAGGGAAAGGAAAAAATGTGCATAGTGCTAACATCAAGGAGAGGAAGGCATAAAGAGGAGCGATGCTGAATTCGTAGCACCATCCGGGTGGCTAGCCCAGACGACGATTAGCTTGGGTGCTAAGTTGCAGCAAAGGGGAGGTCTCGGGTTCGAGACTCTACGACAGTGAAAGGAGGAAGCTTTTAATTTTTAAAGCTTTTGGTGGCAGCTTTGGGAATAAGTGTGCATAGGCACACTTAGGTACCACGTGAGTGCCTAGCTCACATGCCATGGAAGTCATAGCTAGGGCGCTGGTGAAAGTACAACTTGGGTTAAATTCCCACCAAGGGCAAAAGGTATTTAATTTTTAATATTTAATTCTTTGTCCTAAGGTTTATTGGCATGAGCATTTAGGGAGGTATAAGGTTTATGGAAATAAATTTTATATTGTGATTTTTTGGTGATTAAAGTGTTGAAAGGAGTAATAAGGCTTTAGAGGAATTTAAATATTATTTTTAAAATAAAGTCTTATTGGGTTTAATAGTTGAAAGGAGTAATAAGGTGTAAGTGAGATCTAATGTTTTGTATTGTGAGAATAATTTGTGAGGAAATTATTGAATGAAGTTTTGAGAAGGTTTTTGCTACCTAAACCTTAAAGATTGGCAAAAGAGTAATTGTGTTTGAGATAGGTTTTAAGAACAATTCTTCATCAAAAAAAATGTATGGGCACATCTTCCTTGTGAGTGATTGTTGGATGTTGTGAATGCTAAGTTGGAGAGAAAAGGGTTGTTTGATAAGCATTGTTGAGTTTGGTTTTCTGGAATGAAAGTTGATACTAGAAACCTTGTTTGATAAGCATTATTGGAAATATTGAGTAAGCTTTCATATGCTTGAACTAGGGTTTGTGAAAGAACATGAGTATCATTGTTATGTGAAGTTGTGAACTATCTTGAACTAGGGTTTGTGCAAGATCATGAGTATCATTGTTATGTGAGATTTTTTGATAAGCATTGTTTGAAATAATTGAGTGAGTGTTCATATGCTTGGACTAGGGTTTTTAAGAAAGGAGTGTTTCATTGAGTGATTGATTGAGTGGATTTGATTGATCCTAGTCAAGTGGAAGTGTTGAAGTGATAGTTCAAGTTTTGTGAAACAAATTGTTCTATATTCTAATTTTATTTGAGAAAGAGATTGAAAGTGATTGAGCTTTGTTGTGAGCATGAAGCATATTGAGTCTCTAACAATTCTCTATATGTTTCTGTGATATTAAACAATATTTTGTGTGAAGCTTATCTAAGTGATTGAAGAGGATTTTGTGTTAAGTTGAGTTGAGTTGAGTAAGCTTTTATGGAATATTACAATACATATTTGAAGCAAGTCTTGGTGAAGACTTGTTGAGCAGATAGTACAAGTTCTAGTGAGGACTTGTTGAGTAGATTTAAGGTAAGTCTTGATGAAGACTTGTTGAGCATATTGGACAAGTTCTAGAGAGGACTTGTGGACAGATTAGTGTGAGATTTTGTGGAAGCTTACAATGCATATTTGAGACAAGTCTTTGAGAAGACTTGTGAGTAAAGTTGATTGATTAATTTATTCAAACCTTGGGTTAAGGTTTGGAGCAGATCTAGCAGAGTTGATTTGTGATTGAGTCAAGCTTTGTGTTAAGGCTTGAGGATAGATTTGAGGATAGAGTTTGGTGTATATTTGAGGATAGATTTGTGCCAAACCAGAGATAGAGATTGGGCATATTTGTGCTAGATCGAAGGACTGTTTTTAGTGCATATTTGAGGACAGATATTAAGCAAATTTGTGCTATATCTAAGGACAGTTTTTAGTGTAGATCAAAGACAGAGATTTAGCAGATTTGTGCTAGACCGAAGGACCATGTTTAGTATAGATTTGAGACAAATTTGAGAGTAATAGTTGGAGGTGATAGATTATAGAGGACTACAGTCTCTTGTGGATAGAGGTCCATTAGCCAGGGCAGTGAGGATAGGTCTTCTGAGTGAGGATAGGAGTCTTCAGTGGATAGAGATCCATAAACCAATGTAATGAAGGCAAAAATTCTTCTAGAATATCACCATCCAGAGTAGAGGAGAAGGAGTTCTCCTGTGGATAGAGATCCATGAACTTGATTAGGGGATTGGTGCCTCATTTGGATAGAGGTTCATAAATATTGTAATAGGGAAAGGTTTTCCAAGAGATTTGTTGAGAAAATTTTAGTGAAATATTTTCTTCATGGAGTAGCCCACATTGGGTGAACCACGTTAAATTGGTGTCTCTATTGTGTGTGGTGATTTTTGCATTGCTTTGTTTATTGTTGTTGATATTAACATTGATCTATTGCATAATATTGATTGGGAAATAAAAGTAAAAAATGGTCTTATATTGTTCACCCTCCTCTCAGTATAAGCTTGTGTTCTTCAAAAATATTGCTTCTAGAATTGTGAGAGAGGAGCAAATTGGTTTTGTAAAAGTCCGATTTATCCTTGATACAATTTTATCCGTTTGGGAAGCTATGGAATGGACTGAGGAGACTAGACAACAGGCTATTTTTTTTAAATTGATTTTGATAAGGCTTATGATAGGGTGGACTGGACTTTCCTTTTTAATATGCTAGAATGGCTTGGATTCAATGGTGCTGCGATTCAAAAAATCAAAATGCTCTTCTCTTTAGCTTTAGCCAAGATAGTGGTTAATGGTAAATTATTTGAGGATATCCAGTTGTTCAGATCCATCAGACAAGACAACCCTTTGGCTCCTCTACTCTTCATTCTCTTTGGTTGATGCTTTGGGCTACATGCTGGAACACAAAAGGATGGCTGGATGTATTAGAGTAATCTCTCTTCCCAAGGGATATTTTTTGAACAGTCACTTTGTTGATGATTCTTTTCTTACTATCCAACTAGATTAGAAATTAGTTTTGGATATACAGTATTATCTTCAGCAGTTTAGTCTTACCTCTAGTGCAATTGTTAGTGAAGCAAAGTCTGATTTCTAGCTTGTTGGAGCTGACTCTATTCCTGGAATAATTAGTGTTGGATGAAGGATAATTGGGGATGAAGATATTGTAAGGTACTTGGGCATTCCCTTTGGCAAAAGGGTTTCTCTTAAGTCCATGTGGGACTGGTGCATGGATAAATTTGAGAAGAAGATTCAGAGATGGAAGCACAAGATGATCTCCGTTGCTAGAAAGCTTACTGTGGTAAGCAAAATTCTTCAGGATTTCCATGTGTATTATTCATCTTTTTGGTTGCCCAATTCCACTAAATATAAGAAGCTAGAGACATGCATTAGGAATTTTTTATGGTCCAATATGGATGGTACTAGGAGGGTTCCTCTTATAGCGTGGAAATATTATATTATTCCTAAGGCAGGTGGAGGTCTTGTCTTATTAGACATTCAATTTCAATGTAATATTATTGCTTCAAAGTGGATTATCAAATTCTTAGATGATGATATTGGATGGCAATGTATGCTCAGGTATAGGATAAAAAATTATGTGAATCTTGATGGCTTTTGTAGGCAGTTCAGCTTTGAGGATATTGTGGGACATCTTAAAAAATTCAAAATTGGAAATCCTGGAAAGTGGTGGTTAAAGGGCTTAATTGGGACTATTTGGAGAATAGAAGACGATGGATGCTCTCTTCCAAGGCAATTTGCCTTTGGAAGATGAATGGATTTATACTTCAGATATTCCCAATCTTCATTGTAAAATATTGAGTAAGAAAGGAATTTTTAGATGGGCTAATCTCTAGGATGAGAATTCTGGTCAATGGATTTTGTGGCAGCAACTGCTTGTTAATTTTAAACTGAAGCCTTAAGATAAATTTGTGGTGCAACAAATTCAGGGTCTTTTGTCGTCTGAGCAACTTTATAAGCTTACAAATGGTCTTCCTAGTCCTATCTAAAGAGACTAGAGATGGATTTATGGTAAGCCAATTTGGTGCTTCAAATCGGCTAAGCTTTACCATTTGATGACTCCTATTCCCTTAGGGGATGTTTTGAATGCTATATGGGGTATTACTTGTCCTTTCAAGAAATGGAGGAAACGTTTGGCAGGAGTATGGAGGTTCCGATTCTCTATGCAGTTAAAGGTGTTTGCTTAGCTGGTCATTACAAAGTAAGGTTGGGCTTGCTAAATGACTACTTTATTCGAATAAATGCTCCAGTTGTGGATGAAGTGAAACCATTAAACATATTTTATGGGATTTTCCAAGAGCAAGGAAGGTATGGAAAGAGGCAAAGTGGATATATAGTCCGATGATTCAGGAACAACTTAGGTGGAAGGTGATTTTGTTTGGGGACCAACCCAATTGTGCGGCTTTCAGAAGCATTTTTTGGCATACTATTAGACTCTTTGTTTTGTTCATATTATGGAAGGATAGATGTAATTTGATCTTCAATAATGAAGACTTTGTTGTTGCTCTCACTGTAATTCAGGCCCATACTTTAATTATTGAGCAGTTGAAAATTTTTAGGTTTGATATCTTGAAAGATTGTCTTAGAATTGACAAGGGGCTTAGAGCGGATTGCTTGTTGCTTTTGCACAAGATGATGTAAGTTTGGAAGGCTTGTTTCTTGTCTGTTGTTGATGTACCTTATTTATTATTAGTTAATATGATGTATTTTTTCAATAAAAAAAAGAGTTATTTTTGGTAATAGTGGTTATATGATTTACTGAGGGTATTTAGAGTTTTACCAGTAATTCTAACGATGGTTCTCCCTATCCAAATATGGTTGTGGCATGGTGGTATGAAGGTTGTACTAAAAAGGACAATGCATAGGATCAATTCATGCTTATCCTCCCTTTTGTATAGAATGGACCTATAATTATCTTCTATGAGGGGTTCATTTGTTCACCATTACAAGGCTTGTCGTAACAGATAGTAGAGACACCTTTGAGATTTGTGAGCATGGGTTCAAACCATACATTGGTCTTTTCTATCATCAAAAATGAAAAGGGTGGTATATTAGAGGATTCTTTATCATTTTTCTACACATCTGTAATGCAGTTAAGGTGGTTGGCATGTTGTACTTAGCACAAGAGGACCAAGGTTCAATCTCCTCCAAGCCTCTTTCGATATTCTAATATCATTAATGAATTTGAGGCCAATATGGTAGCTAACATGGCCTTCTTTTGTGCCATGTTAAACTATTTTTATCTATATATAGTAGCTCAACTAATCAAATATAGGAAAGTATCAACAATTAGAAGAATTATAGGAGCTAAAGTGGTGAAATAATATTGAAGCACAACATTGAATCAAAGTTCGTTACGTGGCATATTGGGATTGGATCTTACAACCCTAAGGTTTAAAAGTTTAATTTTTAATATTTTAGGGTCCATTAGTGTTGAAGTTCACAATATTTTTAAAAAATAAACATAAGCAATTCATCCACTCAAATATTATATAGAAAGGTTAAATAAGGATAAAAAAAAGATATTTGGTGGACATCCATAGGAACCATAAATAATCACTATATATGTAGAAAAAATTACACAATACTTCGATAATTAAAACACCAAATACATAATAAAATTTAACCTAAGACAACATAAGAAAAGGGCTTTAGGTTAACTACAAGTTATAAAGTGGGTTTAACGATAACAAGGTTAATTGTGGCCTATACTGATTACATAATAAATTACTACATTATACAATGAAATACCTTTAGGCTTATCCAATACATAATACAATGATAGCCTTGACCATGAATTAGATTACCATTTCAACACACCCATAATCCAACTTGAGAAGCCAAGGAGAGAACTTTATGACAATAATATCTTCCCTCTATAATGGATGCTCACGTGGGCCTTTAATAATCCAAATTGCATGTGTGTGGTATACCGACAATGATGCCACTTGCATTATTGATGAGACCCAGGTTCAATCCCCACGATGGATGTGTATAAGTAGTATTGATAAAAAAAAAAAGGACAATCTTCATGCATTCAATATTTTTAATTACTTGAACATGTATCATTTTTTAAAATATTAAGATTCATCAATCAATTCAACAAATAATAAAAAACTTATTAATTATAAATTTTTTATTTTAGTTACATAGGAGAGTTGGTCAAAACCACACTATTTTTAGTAACTGATAAGCGCAAAGTTCAAACCACAGGGGTTGCTCCCACCAAACCTATTTTGCCTCATTATTGTTGACCCAGTGTGAAGGGGACCACCGGTCACATATGATTCATACCGTCATCGTCAATCTAGCACACACTCAAAGGATTCAGATTAGACTACTACCTTTACAAACAAGCTACCCCTGAAGTTTGAATTTAGATGTTTTCTTAATAAATACCCGAGGAGACACTTATCAATATATTGAGCAGAAAAGCACTTACCAGTTCAAACCATAGGGGTTGCTCTCACCAAACCTATTTTACCTCATTATTGTTGACCCAATATGAAGGGGACCACCGGTCGCTTATGATTCATACCGTCATCGTCAATCTAACACACACTCAAAGGATTCAGATTAGACTAATACCTTTACAGACAAACTACCCCCAAAGTTTGAATTTAGATGTCTTATTAATAAATACCTGAGCAAACACTTACCAATATATTGAGCAGACAAGCACTTACCAATCTATTTAACCCTCAAAAACTAATTATAAATTATTATTATTATTATTTTATTGAGTAAATACTTCTTATACATATACAACAACAACCGTATTCAATTATTCCATAAGTAAATGTAAAATGCTATTAATTGAATCATTCATGCAATTTTAATATAATATATATCTTTTGGTTGATTGTACGCAACTAAGCATACATTTTAATTATAAAATTATAAATTATAAAATATAATGAGTTTATATATTTGATTTTAAGTTTATTATTTCTTTTTTATTAACTAAGTTGATTTTCACATTTATGCATACTTTTAAATTAAAAAATAATAAATATATTTTTCTTTAGTTATATTTAATTTATGAGATTGAAATAATTTTTACTCATATTATATAATAATTATGTAGTGGTATAATATTAATAGGTATCAACAATTTAATAATAAATTATTTTATTTGATAAGATTCAAACTTTAATCTTGATTTTTATTTTTATAAATTACATGGGACTCAAATAATCTTTACTCATATTATATAATGATTATGTAGTGTTATAATATATATATATATATATATATATATATATATATATATATTGGTTAGAAAGAAGAGTTGGTCACAACCACACTATTTTTAGTAACTGATAAGCGTAGGGTTTAAACCATAAGGACTGCTCCCACCAAACCTATTCTATCTTGTTATTGTTGACCCAACGTGAAGGGGACTACCGATCGTTCGGGATTCGTATCGTCATCGTCGGTTTGGTGTGCACTGAGAGGATTCAGATCATACTACTACCTTTACAAATAGGTTGTCCCAAGGTTTGAACCTGGGTGTCTTCTTGGTAAGTGTCTGACAAGACAAACACTTACCTAAAATTTTTGTTAAAGAAAATTATTCCCCGCATTTCCAAGGGCTAGGACTTTTCGTTCCATGAAGCTTGTTCCATCCGGGTGAACTCCTCAAACTAGCTGAGTTCTTTTTTTGTATCTGACGCAGGTTGCTAGGCTTGAATCCTGGACCTCTTTTAAAGGATTGAGGGAACTTGCCAGTAAGGTACTTGGTGCTAATAGTAGTGTTATAATATTAGTAGGTACCAACAACTTAACTTAACAATGAATTACTTCATTTGACAAGATTACAAACTTGAATCTTTTAAAATCTCTTCCTTTAAAAGATTAAACTTAAACCATTTAATATGATAAATATAATTATTTTAGTTGATGTGAAAGGGAAAGGAAAACCTTTCAAACTGTGCTTTAAATAAATAAATTATATATAACCTTTCAAACTGTGCTTTAAATAAATAAATTATATATATATAATTTATTTATTTATTTATTTAAAGTACAGTTTGAAAGGTTTTCCTTTCCCTTTCACATCAACTTAATCACATCAAGCTATATTGTTTATTTGGTATGGTTATTTGAACCTTGGTGAGTCTATTTGGTGTTATTGGGATTTAAACCTTGATGTGATGTAAGTGGGATTTGAACTGTAGTCTCGGAATGAAAACCTAAAGACATAACATTATTAAAACATAACGTGGGTTTTTTTACGGGAATTCTTGGTCCCTTTACGCTGAAGTTTGAACTTAGGTCTTCTGAATAAAAACCTAAATACATCCCACTTTAATATCTTTAGGATACATTTTTTAATTTAAAACTTTAATAAGTTAAATTTAAAAATTTAAACCTATAAAAATTATTATTTTTATATAATTTTTAAATAAATGGTTATTCAGCTACTCAAAGATTAGCCTTATGGAATAATTGTTCATTATAGTATGCAACTTTCACATCCACAACATGTGTGTAATATGACTTAATTTCATAGTTACAAGTTGTTGCACTGGTAAGGGCTTTAACATATTTTTAGAAGATCCAAAGTACAAACCCCATTTAATATGATCTCTGGTTCAAACCCCACTTAATATGAGGGAACTAGAACCCCTATAAAAAATCTTATGGTCAGCTACTTCAGAGATTAGCCTTATGTAACAATTGTTTATTATAGTATGCAACTTTCACATCCACATCATATATAATATGACTTATGTAATAATTGTTTATTATAGTATGCAACTTTCACATCCAAATCATGTGTGTAATATAACTTCATTTCATAATTGTAAGCTTATTGTAATGATAAGAGCTTTGATCTCTCTTTAAAATATTCAAACCCCACTAATATGAAAAAACCAAAACTCTTGTAAAAGAAAAAAAAATTACCACCTTAAATGAAAATTCTCACCACTTATACATTCGGTTAAAAAAGTACAATGTTTTATCAACCTTTAAAAACAATCACACTATTTTGTCCTTTCCATCAAAATCGCATTTAGACACCAATAAGCTGGGTGATATGTAATTGCATGCAAAACAAATGATTAGTTGCTAACATTTAAGCAAATTATTAGTTGCTAACATTAGAAACAATGATGCTTATAGAGTAAGGTTTAAGTCTAGATGAGAATTTAAGACGTGTGAATGATAAATATTTGATATTTTGGTCAGATTAAAATCTATGATTATTTTTTATTGATTTATTTTGAGATATTATAGGTATATAGGAACTTAAATTATAAGGCTGTTTATAGAGTTAGGTTTAAGTCCTAATGAGAATTTAATAAGTGTGAATGATAAATATTTGATATTTGGTTTAAATTAAAATTTATGATTATATTTTATTGTTAATTTTGTGATATTATAGATATATAGGAACTTGAAATTATAAAGAATATTGTTGAGTGTTAAAAGGATTTTTATTTATTTTTGCATCAAATTACAAGGAACATTGTCAAATGCTAAGATGATTATTACCCTCTTCATTTCAAGTGCTTCTCATTCACCACTTGACCAAGGTCTTACTATTAACAATAATAATACATACAATCATCATTCTTGACCAAGGTCTTACTATTAACAATAATAATACATACAATCATCAAATGAGTTTAAATGGTTGAAATTATATGGGCTTTTAATATGAAAATCTAGGTAAGGCCTTACTATTAACCATCAAATAATTTTAAATGGTTAAAATTAGATGGGCCTTTAATATGAAAACCTAGGTTAAAATCTTGTCATACTATATAGTATATATAATTAATTGCTAGTTATAATTTTACTATATTATTTGTAAATCATCAAATATGTTTAAATGGTTAAAAGTATATGATCCTTTAGTAGGAAAATCCATGTTTGAATCTTTTTATATAATATATGTATAATTATTAGTTGTAATTTAGCTATATGATCTATTAAAACACTTTAAAAATACAATTATGATGTAAGACAAATAAAACCTATTTCAATCTTATATGACCAATAAAAATAGTGTGATAATAATGTAAAAAATGAGCTCAATTAATTAAACATATTGACTTTCAATATAGAGATTAGGGTTTAAATCTTGCTAAGCAATATATGTATAATTGATAAGATATTGAAATATAATGGTAATGAGATCATGATGTAATATGAGTGAAACTTATTTCAATCCAACATAACCAATTAAGAAAATAATGTAAACAATGAATTTTGTTCTAATAAACTAATTTTTTTAACCTTACGGAAGCGAGAGCATGGCAACCCCTTTAAGTGACAATAATGCAAAAAGTAGATTAGTAACTTAGTATTACCTTAATTTTTTTAATCATAAACTTCATAGGTATAAAAACCAATAGTTTATATATATATATATATATATATATATATATATATATAATTTGATGTCCCAACAAGGATATTAAATATAAATATATATTGTTCATATTCTTAATAGTATCATTGAAAATAGTCTCATTGTGCTTCATAACATGTTGGAAGTATACATTATTTGGTACCTTGCAAGAATATTGCAAGTACCTTGTAAATAGTTTATAAATATTAGGTGGCATATGTTATCATTAGAAGTTTGTCATTATTAGTAAACAATAAAATATATTTCTGTGAGAAATATTAAGAGTCATATCTTCCATGAGTTTGAGGAGATAAGACTTGATGAAATTAGAAAGGTCAAGAGTCTTGTGAATGTGAAGAGTCTCATATCTAATGTATATATATTAAAGACAAAGCAATGTAAAAGAATCGAATAAGCTTTGCAATACATTGTATTTGCATTGCTTAAGTAGATATATTTCTCAATAATATTTTTAGTGAGTTATTGTTCATTGTTATTATCATGGATTGAATATATGTAATTGTGTGAATATTTTGTCTTGATATATTGTGAGATCTTGTGAGGAAAGTATTGAGTTGCTAATAGTGGTATCAGAGCCATGTTTAAAAGAAGTTTAGGTTGAAGAAAATTGTATTGTGAGAATCTCATGTTGAGAAGAAATAAGATATAGTTGAGTTGTCTATGTTATAAGAAGATTGAAGGAAAGGAAAAGCGAGCACATTTGATGTCGGAAGATATTTGGAAAATATTGGAGAGTTCAAAATGAGTAGAAGAGCGGAAATGACATTATATATTATGACGTACAAGTTGCATCATTATAAAAATCTTGTAATGCATGAAGGAATTGATTATGCATTGGTAAAGTGTTGAGAATGGTTGAGGTAGAGTTACAACTATGAGAAAAGAAACATTGAGATGAGATGGTCGATAAGGATGTGTCCATTCATTCTTCAAGTGCCTATAAAATGGATAAAATTACCCAAAAAGAAAGGAGAAGTGAACCTATTGAATACTAGAGGATAGAGAAAAAACCCTGCAACATAAGTGAATGTTGCTCGTGTAACCAAGAATACAATAAAAGAACATTTGATTGTCAGGCCATCTCCATTGGGTTGGAAAAGCGTTGTACGAGGGGTATTTTAGAAATGGACCACTACATATCAGTATTAGAAGTGCAATTGGAAGACGTAGGCAAGAACGAAATGTCCAAGAACAAAGAGACACCCTAATATCAAAAAATTAGAGGGGAGCGCCACATTAATTGCATCTAGTATAATTTAATTCACCCTAGATCTCTTAAAAAGATGATAAATATTTAATTAGAATGAACCAACAAATTTGCTTTATTCAAAAAGTAGAGATTAAATATTTAATTTTATAAGATGGAGAAAGAAAATATTTTGAGAATGATTAAAGAGTGATAGTAAATTCATTAGAAAGAGAAATTTGAAAGTGATATTATTTGAAATAAAAATAGAAGGGAATTAAATTGAGAAGAAGGGAAGCATAATTATTAAAGAGGGAAGAAAAAAGGAAGAAAAAAGAATTAAATTTAGGGGAAAATATTACAAAATAATTATGCAAAGAAGAATCAAGAAATGATTTTTTAAAATAGACAAAATATATATTTTATTGGTTATATGGAATTGAAAAGGCCCCACCCCACCCACATTACATCATCACCACGTAGTGGTATTACAAAAAATCTTCGATATTATCCATGTTATCCATGTATGTCTTAGCAAGATTTGAACCTTGGTCTCCTTAAATGATGAGGAATTTAACCGGTTGAGCTAATGCCACTTGATTGTTAATGAGTTTACACAAGTTTTTATGAGGGGTCATGGTCCCCTCATACCGAGTGGGGTTTGAACCTTGGACCTCTCAAAGAGAGGCCAAAGCCCTTACCACTACAATAAGCCTACAACTATAAATAGAAAATATATATATTAAATTTGGGAGAAAGGACTTCTACTAAAATGGAAAAATTATTAAAAATATTAAAAGAAGACTTTAGAAAGAAATTTGCAAATTTTATTATTAAATTGAGCATAACTCTAAAATAAATATTGAAAGAGAAAATCATTATTGAAAATAATTATTGATTTATCATTTTTTAAAGAAAGGATTTTTTTTTTTTAATTTTACATGGTGGAATCGGTAGCTGTCACAAATTCAGGCAGGTTGTCCAGATTTTTATGGCCACCACAATATTCTATGTTTCCACCCCGGAAGCCACCACAAAGATATCCACGTAGTCTGTCCCTATAACCACCATGTCATGATCATTTTAAACCTTTTACGTCGCTGAAAGCACAAGGAAAGGGACAAGTGTTCAGTCCGACGAGGCTCGATACTTGAACCTCAGACCTCTGCCCCCCCTACTGGATTTGGGGGAACCAATTGGTCAACACCTCAAACCTTAAAGAAAGGAAAATTATTCAAGGGCCTATTTGATTTATTTTTAAGAGAAGACATATCAAGATACACAATATGGCAATTCAGAAAAGAAAGAAAACAAAAAGAAAAACAAATATTCAGTATGCATCACCAAAGGATAGTATAGTTAAAGAAAAACAAGCTAAAAATCCTTTACAATCTATCTCTCATTAAGCTATTGAACATGAAAAATATATGTCTCTAGAATTAATGGGGTATTTACAATCTATTCTCAAAGAAGCTAAAAATGGAGATTTTTCAATACTTCAACACTACATAAATTGTATTCTCAATGAAGCTAATGATTGTTATGAAAATTTTATTACAATACCTATTAGTGTATGGAAAATAGTTACAAGGAAGTAGTAATTCTTAATGTTCTTAAGGCAAAAAGGTAAGACAAAAATAAAGAAATAAAGAACAAACCAATGATGAAGAATGCATGTTGTAATAAATTTGACCTTATCTAAAAAAAAATGTAATTTGTGACACAAGTTTTTTGAAGCATATGAAAGCAAGTATATGTTGTGATACTAGTGACCTATTTCAAAAGATAGATGTAAGTTGTGATACCATTGATTTAAGACCCATGATGACAGATGTGTGTTATGATTCTAGTGATTTTATACAAAATTCATATATAACATGTTATATTAGTAACTTGGGCATTGTTCGTGAAGAAAAAGAATATGCAGAAAATGTATTTGTTGGCCAAAATAAAGTCCAAATTGATAAAGTATATGAAAGTAACAAAGATAGTAATAGTCCTAGATATGATAAAGGATAATGTAATGATATCAATAACGTTGATAGGGATAGTAATGTTCTAAGTTGTGGTGATAAGTGTAATGAATTTGAAAAGTATACTAAAGAGATTGGTGTAGAATTATTGATAGGACAAAGTAACACAAGTTCAAAAAAATATACCATAAATAAGGCCAAAACATGAAAGCCTTAGACAAATAGGTAACAATGAATTCATATTTAGACACTGTAATAGGCATGGACATACATCAGAGAAATGTTTGGACCTTCATCATTGTGAACTTTGTGGAGAAAATAATAATTCTCAAAGATATTGTTATTATAGAGAAAATAAAAAGAACAAAATAAAATTAAATTGTGGATAGAAGAATTTGACAAAATGGAATATGATAAAACAAATTTTGAGTTATTTCTATAAAAGAAATAAAGTTTAAAAAATGATTTACCTATGACAAAATTAAAATGAATCTATTGAACAAAATAACAGGATCATAAATATTGTAATAATATCAATCGTGTGACAAGAAACAGTAACAATGAATGATAATCTTATGACACAAATAAAGACAAGGTACAAGTTGCATCAACTATCAATGTTGGGATAAAGGTAAAAATATATATTCAAAATTGATCAAGGCTCATCACCATCGATGTCATGACCCTCTCTGGTAGGCTTTGTGGCATGGAAAAAATAATGTATTAATTGATGATGCTTTAATACTTAGTTTTATGCAATTGAATAGTTATGTAATGTTTACTTTAAGTTTTGGAAGAACATGGTACTGCTAACATATTGCTAATGTGCAGGATCAGGTACACTAATGGGTGGAAGAAGTAGAATCATCCACCAGAAGCAGAGTACTTGAGGTTGGAAAACGGATGACTAAGGCAACTAGAGGGTAACATGGATGGATGCCTTCATATAGGTATGCATTATTGGTTAGGGATAATAATCAATTAGCTAGCCACCTTGAGCCTCAATTGATAGCCTGGTAGCTATCATAAATTATTCGATTGAGATAGGTGATTGATTGGATGGAAAGATTCTCTCTTTGCTTATTGCATCCGATTGGTTATCTATTACTTCATCACTTAACAACATGTTTATTTTGGAAAATATGTGCATAAACTTGGTTGCATTTGAATCCCTAAAAATCTGTTGTTAATGTAGCATTTTTTTATAGTTTAAATTAAATTAAAGTGGATTTTTATCAAGGGACCCAAAACCTGATTACAACAAGTCAAAATAATTCAAGCAAGGCCAAAAGATAGCTGATAGGAAAGGCCCCAGGATGGGCCTAAGGATAGGATCCAGGAAATAAAACAGGATCCAAGATAGGAAATGAAAGCAGGAAATAGGATAGGATGCCTGAAGCGAGAAACGCACCCAACTGCAAATTCAAAAAACCCGCCCAGTAGGAAAAGAGAAGGCAGTAAAATTTGAGATTTAAAACTCTCGCCCAACCAATCAAATTGAAAAAACTCCTGCCTAGCATCTAAACCAAAAAATGAGAAAATTATAGAAAAGGCACTCCTGCCAATACACAAAAATTACAGGAAAGCGAGAAAAGAAAGTACAGGAGTGCACAAACCCACGCAGGTGAGAAACCACAAACTGACAGGGAAACATAAAAAAACCAAAAGGTTTACCAAAAACCACCCTTCACCATAGGGTGGAGCAGAGAAACTGTGAACACAGAAAATCCTGCCTAAGAAATGATGGGAAACAAGCAAGGATGATAGAAGATCAAATAATTTGAGTTGAAACCGCATTCCTCACAAGCTTGAAAATTGGAATAAAAAACTGAGGATATCCATAGGCCATGAAATCCTCTTGCAGAGAAGAGAGGAACCTATGAAGATGTCATTCGAAGTAGAGGAAACAACAAATGCAGACTAGAAAACCATAGAAAAGAGATGGGAAAGTTCCCAAGGAACCCAAAAGGAAGGAGCCACAGGGAAAACCAGCTATAGGTGTTACACACAGGTCATCCCAGATCAAAAGGATGCAACTAGAAATCGTAGACTACCTTCAACACCACCAACGAACAGCTTTAGGAAAATAGATGAGGAAGTCCAACAGGAACACAACAACAAACAAACTAGAGGTCCCAGGGCAAGGCCATAAAAAATTTTAAGAGCCCACTAAGCCCCACACCATCGAACCCAAATATCAGAGTCACAATAGAAAGCACATGGTCCATCAAACCATAAAGATGTTGTGCAAAAATGCTCATGAAGCCACTCTTCCACAGCCATAGTAGTCCACACCTGGAGAACCCCTAAAGGCTAGCACCAAGTAGACACCTGCAAAAAATCTAGGAAAAGGCTGAGAACTCTAAGGAAAATAAACCTAGAAAACCTAGAGAAGGTCACAAGGAAAAATCTAAAACCATCCCAGAAACTAAACACTAAAAAAAAACCCACTAGAGGGCAAGGAAAGGGGTAGACAAATGGAGAAGTGACCTCCCACCCCAAGGAGATTGTCTGCAACACCATCCAACCAAGGAGGAAGGGTTAAGGAAGTGCTAGGGAAACTAGGATAGGATCAGGGACCTAGGACAAGAACAGGGAAGGGTTGCAGGGAAGTGGAGAAGGACTTCCCAAGGAAGTCCCCTACAGAGGATTGTTAATGTAGCATTTTGTTAGTTGGTAAAAGAATTTATTATGTTAATAAGAAATATATATTAAATAATAATGGAGTTTTATTTAAATAGATAATGAAATCTATATTAAATAATAATGGAGCTTTATTTAAATAGATAATGAAATCTATATTAAATAATAATGGAGCTTTATTTTATTTATTTTTTGGTAAAAATAGGGGTTTTGAAAGGGTCCCCAAACCTTTTACAAAAAAGGTTTTCCAAGGGTCCCCAAACCTTTTACAAAGGGGTTTTCCAAGGGTCCCCAAACCTAAAAAAATAGATATTCAATAAGCTTAAAGAGAGAGGAATAGTCGATCTGACAATCAACAAACAAACAAAGATTGAGTGCCCAAAAAATAATAGTGCATGAAACCCTAGGGGCACTCGCTCAAGCTCCAGATTTCAACAAGATCCCATCCGAATGAAAATTTCAAAGTTGAAAATAGCCCTAGGATCATAATACCGCCCAACACAAACCAAATACTAGGACCCCTGAAGCAGCATGGAAACTAATCTTGCAAGCCATCAGAGACCTAGAAGAAACACATGGAAAAAAAAATGCTATTGGTTGAAAATAAATTTACAAATAAAAATCGCCCAAACCGAAGCATTTGTCGTCTAAATAGGAAAAGATAAAAATGGAATACTATCTTCTCGATCAACAAATCCATCTAACAAAGCATTTAATAGGAGAACCCCTCATAAGAACAATCGCCTTAAGGAAAAATACCAGCCATCAAAATCCATAGCATAAAAATCCATCCAGGAGATCTACTCGAGAGATCTGTAAACGAAAACCCCTGTTTGTCACAGACATGAAGCAAAGTCCTAGAACCCTCCACCAGGAGGTACCCAAAACATAGGGTTTAGAGGAAGAAACCCTAATCTTTAAAATCTCTAAGGGCACTAGAAATTTAAAACTTTACCATCTCACTCTGAGAAGAGTTGATGCCCAACCAAACCCATCGCACAAACACCAACCAAGGAAACTGCACAATATAACATCACACGAAGCACCCTCCTATCCCATATAGGATTCATAATCTTGGAGCCCTTCACCAGGAGGTGCCCAAAAGCAAAAATCGCCTAAATAACCAATGCCCAAGCCCCCAATCACAAAATTGGTCTTGCCTTCCACCCACCAACAAGTCTAGTAGTTGCAGCTCCTTCAACTGACCAGCCTTCCACCCAACCCCCAACTACAACTCCTTCAGCTAAACCTAGCCTTCCACCTAGAAAACCAACTTGTTATTGGAGTTCCTTTAGCCAAACCAACAAACCCTGCCACCCAACACAAACCAAAATAATATATTACCCCACAACATCACCCACCATTGCAGATCCTTCAGCTGACCAAGTCTCCTTCCCCCAAGCCCCCAATCAAGGTTCCAACTATCAAGCCTTCCACAAAATGGACCAACGAGTAACTGCAGGGCCATCTGTCACAAGGTTCCCTGCCTATAATAGAATCCATCATATTGTAGAGGATTTTCCAAAAATTAGGGCCCTCCATGCAAGCCCTCTAACCCTCAGGTCGTCTCTACCATGGTGAGGCTCAGGCCCTTTCAAGAGCTTTATTTAAATAGATAATGAAATCTATATTAAATAATAATGGAGCTTTATTTAAATTAAATTATGAAATATATGTTAAATAATAATATAGATTTATTTAAATTATATAATGAAAACTATATTAAATAATAATAGAGCTTTATTTAAATAGATAATGGAAATATTTATTAAATAATAAGGGAAATTTATTTAAATAATCAGTGCAATCTATTTTGTTAAGTAATAAAAGAACTTTACTTATAACAAGACCCTATTTCAATAATAATAGAATATTATATAGGTATTTGGTTCTAATTAAATGGCAAGATTTTTATTATTTGAAATAATAATAAATTCATAATTTAAAAAAGAAGAAAGGAGGAATTTGAGTTTAATCAATGATATACGAAGCTTTGTAGTTCTTAAAACTTCGAAGCATGGAAATATCTTATGGGAGTTATTGTGGTAAGATATGGAGTACTATGGAAGTTTTCGTCATTGAAGGGGGATAAGAGCTTCTCTATGGAGAAGCTTTGGAAAATGAAAAGAATGGATTTTAAAAGCAGACTGTCCCACTCAATGCTGGTGAGAGAGAGAGTAGTAAAAGACAGTGGGTGGAATTTATGAGAGGAGAGGGACGTTTGGTGAGGACTCTTCTCTTGGGAGAGAGATCGATTGGATATCTATAAGCAGAAGAACCAGACCTTGGAGAGACATATTTTAGGAAGTGGTAGAAACAAAAATTGGAGAGAGACATTTTTTGGAAAGTGACATAAACAAATGTTGGAGAGCGAGATGTTTTTTGGGAAGCGATATAAACAGACATTGGAGAGTGAATCATTTGAAGCAATAGAACCAGAAGCGTTGGACATCGATAATTGTAAATGGAGAGGAAGCCAACGAAAAGGCAATAGGTTGGTATTATAAAACTTATCCTCCTTTGTCTCTTTAATAAAGATGTTGGAACTCGGTGATGTTTTCATGATTTAATCTTGTATGATTTCCCTATTAGACATGGTGACTTCCTCACCTTAGACCAATTTGGAGACTATTCTCTTATTGTCTGGGTAGTTGGTTCTCACTTTTGAGAGTGCATCCTTGTTTGGTGTCTGAGAGTTGGTTTTGGGAACCCTCGTATTCCTCCTTTGGATAGTGTTGGACGTGCTATAATTGGTCAGAGTTATGTCCATTTTCTAACCTTTATTGTTGGTTGTTGTTGAGCATAGGAAAATCCCTCCTTATTTTATGGGCTATCCCTTCCTTAGCTAGCTCTATTGTAGCTTTCACCCATCTCCTTGGTGTAGTTTTGACCCTATCAAGATACCCTTAGCTTTTATAAAACCTCTCTTACATGTGTGTTTGATGTTGTTAGTGCCATCCTAGTCTTTCGAATGGTATGACACTCTTTCTATTCTATTTTCGAATGTAGTTTAATGCCTCATGTTGTTGTGTGTTTAGTTTCTTTGTTTCTATTATAGGAGTATCACTTGTGTTGAGAAACCCTCCTTGTCATCTCACACCACCTTCGAACTTAACTCCCCTCTATATGAGCTATTGTTTGGACATCCGTGGTATGGGTCCTTGTTGGTTGACCTGGGTGAGCGTAAGGTAGTTTTCACTTATTCTTTATTCCTAAGTTGGTGGTTGGGTTGTTCTAACCAAGAGTCGTTAAGTGTCGTAGGTTCGAAGTTCACTTTCTTTTAAATCTCTTCTTTGTGCTTATTCAACCTTGTTGAAGCATTGGGTGAAACATATTCCTTTTAGAGCTTAAGGTTGAAAATAAATGAGAAATTAGTTTATTTCATTAATTAAAGTAAGGAGACTTGATTAATGTGAATAAAGGTAAAATTAGTTTATTTCATTAATTAAAGTAAGGAGACTTGATTAATGTGAATAAAGGTAAAATTAGTTTATTTCATTAATTAAAGTAAGGAGACTTGATTAATGTGAATAAAGGTAAAATTAGTTTATTTCATTAATTAAAGTAAGGAGACTTGATTCATGTAAATAAAGGAAAAATAGTTTATTTGAATGATTAAGGGTATGTGAACTTGATTATGTTGAATAAAGAAAAAAATAGTTTATTTGAATAATTGAAGGTATGGGACTTTGATTATGTCAAATAAAGGTTTGAAATAATTTGATTAAAGTGTGATTCGTAACCTAGTTCTATTTATTGAAATGACTTTCTATGGGAAAATAAGAGGTGAAAATAAAAGTGGGAATTTTTATGATATCAACTATGCAGTAGATGGTTAGATAAGTTGATTGAATTTATATAGTTACAATTTGGTAAAGTAAATAGTAAATACATTTAGAAGCATGTCTATCATGTAACCATGAGTGCCCTAATCCCTTACTATCCTCAAATGAACTATGGAAAGAGGAGGACCGAAGAGGCAGTTGGAACCAATGCACCAGTTTTATTTCTACTTGCAATGATTCACTTATGCTCAAATAGAGTAGAATTTGTAGGGAGATATCCCTAAATGGATATGATGTTTAACTCTATTCTTTAAAGTATGGATATTTTACCATACTTGAATATATGTAATAAATTATTGAATGAATGGGAACTATATCTTTAATTTACAGCTATGAATTGTATATGCTTTGTTATTTAGCTTTCTCTTCCATTTAATGTTTTCTTTTATTTAAATGTCCTTCCCTTTCTAAGTACCCTTGTATACTTTATATATATGTTATTTGATTAGATAGAGTGAATTATTCTTGTTTTCTTTTCTAAACATAAAAGTGACCTAAGAAATTGAGATCTTAGGGTGAACCTAGAGAGTGACCTAAGGGATTGAGACCCCTCAGGGTGAACGTAGGAAGACCTAAGGGATTAAGACCCCTTAGGGAGAATGATAACTAAGTAAACTAAAATATTACATCTGAGTTAAGATAGCTCATTATGGAGACGAGATGGATAGCTTAACTCATAATACGCTTAGCATACCTACATAGATGGACTTGTGTATGGTATGGTGATGGGTGTATACCTTTGACTGATTGAAGGTGATAAGTTTATCTCATCAAGAATGATGAGATAGATAAGCTTATTTGTGGTAACACATAATATGCCTACACAGATGAACTTGTGGGAGGGTATTTGGTGAGATGTAACTCTTTGGGAAAGTTGGGAAACTTAGTGATCTTAAACAAATAGAATAACCAAAGGTCGGTTAGGGGTTTATGAATCCCATTCCATAGTAATTAAAAATAAATTCTTGTCTTTTTCGTGTGTCTTTTTTTGTAGCTAGATTTTGGGTCATTACAATCAAGAAGTGATCAAGAAGACCATATCAAATGAATACAATGTATCTTACATCAAATAATGTAATACGAGAGGGAGGTGTTGGAAGTATTACAAAATTTGATACCTTGCAAGAATATTGCAAGTACCTTGTAAATAGTTTATAAATATTAGGTGTCATTTGTCATCATTAGAAGTTCATCATTATTAATAATTAATTAAATACATTTCTCTTATGAGAAATATGAAGAGTCATATCTCCCATGAATTTGAGGAGATGAAAAGTTAGTGATAGTAGAAAGGACAAGAGTCTTGTATGTGAAGAGTCTTATATCTAATGTGTATATTGAAGATAAAACATTGTAAAAGAATCAAATAAGCTTTGCAATACATTGTATTTGCATTGCTTAAGTAGATATATTTCTCAATAATATTTTTAATGAGTTATTGTTCATTGTTATTATCATGGATTGAATATATGTAATTGTGTGAATATTTTGTCTTGATATATTATGAAATCCTATGAGGAAAGTATTGAGTTGCTAACATAATATACATATTTTGAAAATGTTATACCATAATTCTATTATACTTTACTTTCAACATGAAATCCATATAAAGTTAAACAACTTTTAATATAAAATACATATTATTCATTAATATACTTATAAATAATATTGATTATCTATATTTTTTAAATTTTTTATATGGGATTGAAATGGGTCCCACTTGTATTATATCATGATCATGTTATCATTGTATTTTAACAAATTACACATTGTTATTAATATAATAACAATTATATATATATATATATATATATATATATGTCTAGCTATATTTTAATCGGGCATTATCTTGAAAATCTACACGTTGTAACTAGCTGAATTTCTTGTTATTTGATGATTATCCATGTTCTAATTGTTAGAATATTCTAATGTGCACTATACCTACTTTTTGACACTTGTTAGTTTCATTTACACTTTTCATATAGGCTCGTGCCTATATATTGCAACCTACTTCATGTATAATATATCTCATCTATGAAAAATGAGGGGAGGATTTCCATGAGGGAAATCCCCCCTCAAGGGATTACATAGGCAGGAGAGCAAACCTGCTCTAATATCAAATGTGGGATTACATAGGCAGGAGAGCGAACCTGCTCTGATACCAAATGTTAGGATGAGAAATAGATGAGATATATTATACATGAAGTAGGTTACAATATATAGGCATAAGCCTATATGACAAGTGTCAAAAAGTAGGTATAGTGCACATTAGAATATTCTAACACTAATGTGTGTATTTTTTAATAAAGCCCTTGTGAATGCCTATTTACCATTCCTTATCAAGATTTATAAATACATTTCATATATAATTTCTCCACGACAACCTTGACCTTAATTTGTATGCAGTATTGTCATTTGTTTAAAAATGTTTAACATCATCTAACATTAATATAACATGAAAATATTATGAATATTTTGCTCTTATGAATGTTCTACATGTGTGTATTTTTGGAAAAAACTCTTATGAGTGCCTACTTACCATTACTTAGGTTGAGGATATTATTATTGTACCTTAGGATTAATTATAAGCCTAAGTTATTATTATTTCTTATTTCTTGCATTGTATTACATGAGGTATAGTATGCCCATGTTGGATATGATCATAACATATCCAAGAGAGCTTCACATTTGGTATTTTCATATCACCGGTAATCAGAGACATAAGATAGTTTGTGCAAGAAGGGAGGTAAGGTGCAACCTTCATTGCTCGGTGACTAGTATTGTTTTTTTGCTAGTGCACTAGATTCTAGGGGAGTTGTTGCGAGGAATTTGCTTGGGCCAGCCTGTAGCATCCATTTTTTGAAGCTTCTAAGGTGGCAGAGGTTTGAAGATTACCCCTGCACCAAATACCCCTAACAGAAGATCAAAGGGTAACCAGACTTACCTTGAGGAAGGTAAGCAAATTTTATCTACTTTGAAGATCAAAGAGAAGAATGAAGGAGAAATTACGTTGTTTGGAAGACCATTTACATAATTTTGAGGTTAATTTGTGGCCAAAAGGAGGCACTAGCACTCCTTACCAAGAGAACATTAGGGCTACCAAAGAAGAGGGTGGTTGCACAAGTTGGAGGTGTTGCATGTGTTCATGGAGGATTGTGAGTATTATTGGATTGATAGGGCTCAATCAAATCTTTGGATCACCAATTTGCCCCCCCTATTTTTTCTTAGGGTTGATTGGTTGCTCTTTCGATCGTCAACCCTTCCAATCGATCACCGAATGGCTGGTAGAGGAGCGATTTCCCCTTGCGATTGCCCCCCCTTAACCTCCATCCCTCTTACCCATCCCTTTCTTCCCCCATTGTACCTCCCTTCCTCCTCCATCCCTGATGCCTCTGGTACCCATCTAAGCCTACCATAGTTTGACGACCCCGGACGTTACAACAAAGTTGTTATAGATGGTGGCCAATGACAGGCTCGATGCTGACAAGCACACATCATATAGGGAGCCTTTGTTATTCCCCTTATCTCTACAACATGATTTAGTGTAGGTCGATCATAGGTGAAGGTGATAAAACATCGTGTAGGCGACGAAAGAAATTACAGACAATGAAGGAAAATTTTTAGGTAGAAAAATTAAACCATTCCTAAGGTTTAAAAATCGCCCAATCAGACGTGAGATCCCAACCCTAAACGATCTCCCAATTAGCAATTGACACATGGTAGACAGAGACTGCTTGGGAATATTCACACCATCCAATTAAGGTGTTTTGACCTATTTTGATCATATTCCAGCATGATTCGTAGTTTCGATGTCGATTTGAAATCCCTGGTGTTGATTCAAATATCCGATGGGATTATGTTCCTGGTGCACCAAGTCCTCTATTTGATGTGAAATTCTTGATTGTATTTCATGACATCCATTGCTTCGTGTGATCTTAGTGAAATTTTATAGGTCCTAGTGATGAAAAACCTATTTTTTGATAGATCGAAGGTTTTCCCCGCATCGTTGGATAATTTTTGACTACCACATTTCAGCATCTTCTGGAAGGGATCGGTAGTTTACTGGTGCATTCATCATTCCATTCAAATTTCTAGCATTTTCTAATGATCCCCGGTTGATTCTTGATATTTTCATTGATCCTGGTGAGACAAATACATTTTGATGATCATTTTTCATGTTTCTCAGTAGCATTCCACAGGTTTTGGTCTTTTAGCGATCGTTTCCCATCATCACGATTTTTTTTATGGACAAAAAATTTGTTTGAAGGGACAATTTAGTCCCACATTTCCCATGTTGTGGGTATAGGAGGACTTAAAAGTGCAACAACACGTTATGTTATTGTGACCACCTTTCGATGGTCACATTAGCTATATCAGGCACAACCACACCAGTTTATGTTGGGCGTATTCCACATGCTGATTGTTGTTAGGCACTTCACGATAAATTTTTGACTCTATTGTGGATTTATGTGGTAGTTCACCTTTACTTGGTGGATCGTGAGCAATTGACTAGCCCAACTTGACCCGTAGTTGACCAGTGGGGTTGACCAGTTTAAAAACCAAATATTTTGCCACTCAAAACCAAATTTTCCCACTAATTTGAAGAGTTTAGATTCGAATTTTTGCGCCCAAGGTGATTTTTCAAATTTTTACAATTTTTGTCAATTTATTTTTTGCAAAATTAACAATTTTACCTCCAAAAAGTGGAATTTTTACAAATTTAAGGGTCAATTTTCTTGAATTTAGTGCTAATTTTATTTTTACCACTTCAAATTGAAGGGTAATTTTTGTAATTGTAAAATTGATGTCATTTGTAAAGCACTAAAATTTAGCCCCTTTTGTAAATTGGAAGGCAATTTTTGTAAATCTAGGTTAACTTTGTTTTAGAAATATTTACAAATTGTCCTAAGCAATTACCTAGATAGTTCTTGCAAACACATTAGAATCCTCCTAGTCTGGCATATACGTCATCAAATGGCTTCTAGTCTTCAAAAAAACATGGAAAATATTACTGTTGCAATAGATATTTTGACAAATAAGGTAAAATATATTTCTGTCCAATTGATTCCTGGTGATGTCAAAACAAGGCAAAATGTGAGGTCAAATTATATGATGGATCAAGGGATCTAGATGTATTGTCTACTTGGATTTTAGATTTAGATTCTTGGTTCTTTTATGCAAAAGTCCCTTTGGATGAACAAGTTGCTTTTGTCATAGTTAAACTCACAGACTTAGCAAAAAAAAATATTGTAGAAAGACAAAGCCAAAATTCTGCCATGTCTTGGAAAGAACTGATCCAATTTTTGAAGAACACATTTTTCCCACTAAACTATCAAAGTGACCTCACAACCAAGTGGTTTAGATTGAGGTAAGCCTACAGTATGTCAATTATATACTACTTTTTTCAATTCAATAGGCTAAGAGTTCTTCTTGGTGTAAAATATTTAGAAGAGGATTTGATTTACAAATTCACTTGTGGATTGCAATATCAAAATTTTAGGGAAATCAAATTCAATGATTTCCTCACATTGGATGTGGCATTAAAACTTGCCATTATAGAAAAGGAGAAATTTGGTGCCTCTCATAGATCTTGACATTCACAGGAAAAAAATTCCAAAGGCATGAATCAACATCAACAAAAGGTGAAGAACACTTATCATTCTTCCACCAATTCTTCTTCTCCTCCCACTTCACCTAAAGCACATTCTTCTTCTTCTCACTTCAAAAATTCTTCTTCTTCAGCATTGTATTGTGATTTTTGTAAAAAGAATGGTCATACAAAATCTAGATGTTTTACATTTGAAATAATGAAGAAGAAAAAGTCCCTAATTGTATAGCCTACAAATGAGGAACCATAATATGGTCCCATTGTGACTACAGGGATAGAAGAAGAATATCCTTCTTTGAAGGGTAAACTAAACAAAGTTACCCTTATGTCAAATATTTTTCAAGGAGGTTGTGACCATTATTTTTCACTTGAGCCTACCTTACTCATGATTTTTATGTGTATTGTATTATAGATAACAACTCGCAGAATAATATCATTGCAAGGACCATTATCAAGAAGTTGAAGCTTCCCACAAAGCCACATCCTCTACCCTATCCACTTGGATGGAAGGATGGAGACTCTACATCCAACATCAGACACACTTACACCTTATATTTTGCTTTTGGTGATAAGTTTGTGGATAAGGTATGATGTGATGTCACTGACATGGATTGTTGTGGACTATTGCTTGGTAAGCCCTATCAATTTGATAGAAATGTAGTGTATCATGCTAAAAATAACACATACACCTTGGACTTGCATGATAAAATATATTTGATACAAAGCACTACACCCACATCAAATTTGATGCTAAGTTGTAGATAAGCTCATAAGCCATTAAGTCAAGCACTTGTATTGGTTCCTACTTGCATAAGTCCCACACAGGATAAAGAACAAGCACCTCCAAAGACTCATGATAAATAATAAGCTTCACTTCCAAAAATTAAACAATCACAAGAGCTCGTGGTTAAGTAACCCATCACTCTCCCTCATGAGAAAGATACCAACCATTCCATTGATATCATTTTGGGTACACCTATGAACACACAACCACTTACTCCACAAATGTTGCCTTTAGCATTACCCTCTTCCTCCATTGCACATACAAAGAAGTAGCATGATAAGGTAACTTCCTTTAAACAACACCGATAGAGCCTTTATGTCAAGATAACACAGGACTTACAGAAGAATCAGTAGGAGCAGTAGAGAGCGATGAGCAAGCATCATAGTCCTCACCCATTTTAGGTTAGAGATAGAGTTTGGTTTCCCTTGTATAAGTGATACTTTCCAGAGATGCCATATTAGGATCCTTCTTTAGTACTTGAACCTATCATTATCCTTACAATAGTAGTGGCACTTGACCCTCATATTTTGCTCATTATCAATAGATTTTTTGACATGAAGACTCATCACACTCGACAGGGTTCTTCCACTTCATACCTTGTCATCCATCACAGTCACTTTACACATATGATTCATTGGATCCATCACCATCATATGGCTCATGACTTTCCACATTTGTTAAGAGCAGTGGGATCCAATGCTTCTATGGTTGGGAGGAGTATTGAGGATATTATTATTGTACCTTAGGCTTAATTATAAGCCTAAGTTATTATTTCATATTTCTTGCAATGTATTACGTGAGGTATAGTATGCCCACGTTGGATATGATTTGTTAGTAGTTAGGATGCATGGTTATGCTATGAGGGATATGCTTTGTCATCTAGCAGATAGTTGTTTGTTAGCATCCATATTTAGTAGGTGGTTATCCCTACATATCTTTTAGTTACAAGTGGTTGGCCTTGCATGGAAAATTGTTACAACCACTGTAACCTACGTGATTCCTTGTATGTTCTATATATTCATTGCACAAAATGGAATAATCAGCTTCATATTTGGTATTTCCATATTAACTTATTAAGCTTTATGAATGCATTCCATTTATAATTCTCCATAACAACCTGGATCGTAATTTGTATGTAGTTTTATCTTTTTTTTAAATGTTTAACATCATCTAACATTAATATGACAATATGAAAATATTATGAATATTTTGCTCTTATGAATGTTATTATATGTGTATTTTTGAATCAAACTCTTATAAATACCTATTTATAATTACTTATCAAGATTTATGAATGCATTCCATTTATCATTTCTCGACAACAACCTAGACCATAATTTGTATGCAGTATTGTCATTAAAAAAAATTAACATCATCTAACATTAATATGACAACATAAAATATTATGAATATTTTACCATAAATTTTTGTAAATTAAGATAATACCATGTAATATTACAATAATCTATAAATTTTTGTCCTATTTGTTATTATTATAATGTAAATATTTTTTTTTAAGTTTCAACTAAGAATAATGTAAGTCCTTACATAAAATAAACTTATTTGTTAATCTACAATAAATATTATGCAATATATGAGATAGGATTAGAAATCCATCATGTAAAGGAAGTTAAGAAGGGATACATAGCATCCAAATAGGAGCCACTTGCCAAAGCAAAAATTGCTTGAAGGTATGGTAAAAATAAAAGGTAAGTTTTAGGTAAAGCAGATAAACTAAATTAGCATAGGCAATTATGATAGTGAGAAGGTAAAATCATATTGATATATGATACCCATATGGGCCATTTAGACTATAAGACCCATGTGTATAGGACAAAAGCATTAAGAAATAAATTTAAAGGATCTTTAAGAAAAATATGATTACCTTGAGATAGTCTCTTAGCTTGATTTTATTTAGGTGGTATTTTTGCATCTGAAGGAGCATCAAAATGGAAAATAAGGTGATGGTAGAGGTATGCTACTTGTTAAGAAGGTCAAACTTAAAGGGATAATATGACCTTGTTAGAAAACATGCATGTGTATATGGAGGAACATGTTGGTGGAAATATTTTTTTTGTTAGAGAAAAGGGATTGTACTCGAGTTCCCAACTCTTGAAAAATCATGACTCTCTCCTTTAGATCTTGAGAGTTTAAAAATAAATTTAATTATCATCTCAATTGAGTTGTTAAAGCTAGATACCTACATCTTTTTCATAATAAATCTGAATTCTTGATTTTTAATTTTTGGATATTCTTTAATTTTCTTTGTAAATACAAATATTCCAAAATCCAACATCCTTCTTGATATTTTTCTACATCAACCTTCACAATACCAAAATTCCACCTCTATTGTCTATGCACTGCATCTTAGTAGAATAATATTTCCAAAACTTCACACTATCATAGTCTACTTTACTAGATCTAGACTATTAGTTTTCTTCTTGAAGCATAAGTGCAACCATAAGAACTATAATAAATAGTTTATATAAAAACACATTAATATTATAAAATACAAAAAATATTACCAATGGAAAATATTAAAGTAAATTTTAATCATTATTTGATTCAAGCAATCAACATTTTCTTATCAGGTTCAGTTAAACTTACTACTTCCTCTAACCATGAAAAAGAGAATTTAATGTCACTATCCTCTATTAAAACTCCTTTATTGACTAACCTATCTATACATTTTTTCCCTTTCCTTAACATATGTGTAAACCTAATTTCTTTAAAATTTGTAGCAAGGTCTTGTATTTCCACAATGATCTCTTATATATTCCAGGGAGCCTTTGCTTTCCTCAAAATTGTATTTATTACTATTAATAAATTGCCTTCCATCCATACTCAATTCCATTATATTTGTTTATATATGTTTAACCCTTCTAAATCCACCCAAGATTTAGCTTCATTATTTGTCTTAAACACACTATTGAAAACATAATGTGACAAAATGTCACTCCTATTATTTCTAATTATTTGTCCTCTTGATGGTCTTGGATTTCCTTTAGATGCTCAATTAAAATTTAATTTGACTGAATCCAACTTCTAGTGGTTCCCACTTTATTTTTTGTGCTTTCTTTTTGTTTCTCCTATACCCAACATCATAATTCAATTTGATGACTTGACTCCATCTATCAAGGCTCTCTACTTCAAGATTAAGGATTAGGTGAGTTGACAAGGTTAGTTTAGACTCCTCTATAACTAAACAAATATTCCTTTCCATTACCTTTAAACTACTTTTCTTTCATTTAAATATTATCTTGTTACTTTCCAGCTATACAGTCCAAAGTATTGTATCTTTTGATGTATCCCATATTTTTTATAACACCTCACTTTTAAAAGTTCTCTATATTACTTTAACCATTCTTCAATTTTGACATTCATAACCATGCATTTACCAAACATATTATGAATCCATTTCCATAGTTCCAAGACTATTGAGTAGTGTCCCAAGATATGGTCTATACTCTCCTCCTCATTTTTACATAGAATACATTATGAGGGACCGTAAAACACCTTTTAATTGCATTATCCTGGGATAAAAATTTTCTATGACCTACTAGCCATATAATATTTTAACTTTTGGAATGCTCAAGCTATCCCAAATATCTCTCTATATTCTTATGGTGTTCCTATTTTGTTGGTGCTTTACATAATATGCACTTCTTGGTGTGTATTATCCTAAGCTATTCAACTCCCAAATCAACTTATCCTTGGATTCCCTTAGAATAATCATTGTTGTTATCTTTCTGCTCAACTGCCTTCTAGAAACAATATCTGGTATACTTTTCAAATAATATTCTTACCATTTGTATCTTCCTTCCTGATACTTGTATATAATATTGAAAACCTATCACCTTATTTATCTTAAAAGTAATATCATCCATGGTTTCAAAATTAGATCTAGATTGAGTGATTTTTTATCACACCAAGTATCCATCCAAATAGATTCTCTAGTTCCTACCACCCATATAAGACCTTTAATTACTCCATAAATTGGATTTTTTAAACCGTTCAATAGTGCAAAACCATATGGTAGTGAGAATGCAATAAATATTAAGCTTGGGTCATTGGGCTCAATGTACTTAGAATAATTCATGTCTATTGTCTTTGGCTCTCTTTGTACAATCTCCAAATTATTTTTCCCCTTACAACTAGGTTTGCATCCATAGGAACTCTTAAACTAAGTCCTCCCCTAGTTTTATCATCACACACATTACTCCATTTCACCAAAGGAAATTTCCTTTTATCATGTAATCCTGACCATAAAATGATTGCATAATATAGATTAAACTTTTTTTCTATCAATTTTGGAATAATATACAAGGATATATAATATGTTGGAATGGTCTGTAAGACTGATTTAATTAGCTACACTCTTTTTTCTAATGATAACCATCTACCTTTCCATGTCTCTAGTTTATTTTGAACTTCAATTATAGTTTCAATCCATAATTATATCCTTAATCTTCCCTCAAATAAGGGAATCCCTAGATATTTTGTTGGTAATTTTACCTCCTCCATTTGATGTAACCTACATATTATGACTCTAAAATTAGTTAGAATGTTTAGGAAGTAAATTTTGGATTTTGTCTTATTAAATTGTTGCCTTGATGCTCTTTCATATTATTTTAATAATTTATTCAAGGCTATAGCCTCATTTTTCCCTACCCTTCTAAAAAGGTTTGTATCATCTACAAATTGTTAATGGGTGATGTTGTTGATGTTATTACTAGCCTTGAGTCTACTTATTAACCTATATTTGTATACCTTATTCAAGTTCCTTTCCAATACCACTGCCATAATAATGAACAAATATATGATACTACAGAGACAAGCTTTAATCCATCTAATTTATTTCTTTCCAAATCTAAAATTTTCTAATACAACAAAAATAAAATCCCACTTAACCCTATCATAAGTTTTATTCATATCAAATTTTAACATCATTGCTCTCTTTTCTAGAAGATATTGAATGTCATTACTTCATGAGCTACTAGAAATAGTTTTTTCTAATAGTGGTCTTAATCGATTTGTCATCACTTTGGAGATTATATTATATGTCATATTACATAGGTGTATGGATCTAAATGAATCGATCTATTTTTTAGAGTAATATTCCATTCTTTGGGATATTTACCCTTTTACTCCACTAGGTAAAATAGGTAGTATATTGCATTACACTACTTAGGTAGATTATTACATTTACTTTTTCTACTTTCTACCATGTAGATATTTACTGCCTTAAATATCTAATGGTAATTCCTAAATATCCTAGGTTAAGAATCCTAAACGAAACACTCTACATCCTATGGCACGTTGGTTAGCGTGGATGCAGGAATATAGTTTTTATTTCTATTTTGTAACCTATTTAAACTATAGTTTCTAAACTATATTGTTAATGCAAATTTATCATTTTATCAAATCTTCTTTATTCCCTGGCCACATTGGCATCAGAGCTAGAGGAGGAGCTGCAGCGCGACATCTTCGTTCCATAGGACAAGGTGAAGGAGACACCTTCATTCCACAGGACAAGGCGAAGGAACTTCTCGCTGCAGGAAGAAGCACCATTTTATTGGTGACTTTAATTTTCTCTAATTTCTAAGTTTTGAAGTTTTTGATTTGATTAATTTCGCACCTAACTCTGTGGATCGGCGACCGAAGATCAAACCCTGGTGACCATCCTGTGGATCGAAAATCGAATAACAAACCCTGACGATTGGCCCAACATGGTTCCCACGAGCAAGGGCACGAGAGGCCTTTGTCGGTGATTGAATATTTATTTCTCTCTGGCCCGATCACGAGACCCGAGGCCGACCTACACATGAGGGTAATAGCACCCTTTGTGCGATGGTGGAATTCCACGAGAGGGCAGGAGAACCCTCCATGGGAGGCCACATGGCAACTAGGTCACCTACACATGAGGGCAGGAGCCCCTCTGTGTGGGGCCAAATACCTGGCACCAGACCCAGACGAGACCCTAGTGATCGAAGGGCCAACCACCTAAGGGAGGACAAGCGCACCCTCCCAGGTAGTTTTCAACCATGTGAGAGTCGACGAACGATGACCGAAGACAAAGCTCTAGCAACCATTGACTAAGATCCAGGGCAAGAGCGCCCTAGCTCGGACATGATAGAACAGAACACATGGCATTGACCGAATCTGACATGCTAGACACATAAACCTTAAACTAAGCTGACTCAATTGAGGTACAACCAACCACGTGGTGACACATGGTGAAGCAAGGAGAGGGGACAAGACAACTAGCTCACATGTGGCACCAACTAGCCACTAACCCATGTGCGAGGAAAATTTGGTGTTTCAGGCATCAAGCGCCACGTGGTGGTTTGTGATTCGACAGACGGAGTGACATGGTGGGCGGTCAAATTTTGGAGCAGCAATAATTACCCGAGGCAATCACACGTTCAAGGAACGCGTCTAGGCCTTTAAAGGCCTAAATCATCCCTTGCGGGATGAATGTGGGATAAATCCCATCGAGCCATTCCAAAGGCTCGCGATGCGTTAATACATCGCACACATGGGATGGCTTTCAAAGTCGCTCCAGCAGTGCAATGGTTAAGGCTTACGCCTTGACATGCACGAGGTCATGCGATCGACCCCGCTAGGTGAAATTTTGCAAAGGCTTTTTAAAAATATTAATTTTTTTTTGTTTTAAAATTAAATTTTTTAATTTTTCTATAGTTTTCTAATGTTTTTAATATATTTTTTAGATTTTGTTTTTAATAATTTAGCATATTTTGGCTTAAAATCATCAATTTTAAACCATTTAAGTTTTTTTTTTTCCAAATTGCTTTATTATAAATATTATTCATCTTTAAAAGTATTTTTAGCATTTCAAACTTAGAAAATTTTTAAAGAAAACCAATTTTTTTTTGCAATACCTCCTCTTATTCCTATAGTTTTCTCCCACATTTTTGGAGATAAAGAGACATAGGAACTCCATATTATATTGCAAAACCAAAGGCCATTTCAATTTTTGAAAAGACATAAACTTCACCATTTCATGCAAATTAAAACCCTACATTCTTCTCAAAACTTGTTAAATTTGCAAACATGAAAGGGGACAAAATCAAACACATTTGATTCTTTATTTGCAAATTTGGAAAACAAGGAGACTCAAAAACAAAATTTTGCAAAACATCAAAGGCAAAGTGTGCATTTGTTTTCTCCAAAGGGGGATATAAGACATAAAATTGCACATTATTTTTGCAAAATTGAGAAGAATTTGAAGCTTTGGGTCCATCAAAACCAAGTCGTTTGTCGACTGGTCTGGAAGCCTTTCAAACACGGGTCGTGTGTCGACTTGTCTTGGAAGGAGTGCTTTATTTGTTAATTTTACAAAATAAATGGGGGAAGACAACATTGTACTTCTTTTGCAAAATTGTAAAACAAAGGAGGAGACATAAAATATCAATTTTTTGCACAACACAAATCCACATTTTGTTGCAAAAATTAAAAGGTGCATTTTCAATTTTACTCGACACCTTCATTGGCAAATTAGGTGCATTTTTTATTGCATCCGACACCTAGGTGATAAGAATTTTGTGGGCATTCTTGTTTGATTATTGCATTATTTCTTTTGCAATTATAAGTCATAGAATCAAGAACACTCCATACCCCAAAATTTCACTAATAAATTTGTGTTAACCATTGCACAAATTTAAAGCCAATTACACTTGATATTATCTCCTAAAACAAAGACCCCTAATTCACTCTTATTTGTTTGGCTTAAACTCCTCAAACTGATCATCCTTATTTAAGGGTGTTTAGGTAGGGGCCATTAAATATTTGTTTGAGTGAATTATCTTTTGGTACTATTTTATGGTATATCAAAAGAAAGAACAAGTTTTTGAAAATAAGGAACCTTAAAAGTTGCAATCCTTTACACTAAGGGGGGATAATTCCTTTCTTCCTTCAAAACACAGATTTTTGACAAGAGGAAACTAAACTTGTAAAGGCAATCATAAAAGTAGAAGCCATCAAAATTATACCTTTTATTTTAGACTTCATAAGAGCAACCATGCTTGAAGTACTTGCAATAAGGAAGGATGATTTGGTAAACTTTTTGATAAAATTGCCTAGAAAGCATAGTTTTGCACAAATTGTAAAAATGACAACCAAGACACCATTCAGTGTTGGTTTCAAAACAAGCAAAACTAAAATGGAAAAGGCACATCATAGAAGCTATGTTTCTAGTGAAGTGTCTCATTTTGATTATGATTCTGGTTCAAAGAGAGCACACAAAGTGCTCATTGCTAAGACAATATTGTAGAGGGAAAACACATTTTGTCACCTTGAGCAAACACCATTTCCTCTCTCTATTTTTTTAGGCTTCATAAATAGCATAAGTTTTTGTTTGAAGTACTTGTAATAAAGGGGTGTTTGTACCTCTTTTAGGCTTCATAAATAGCAAACTCTCATTGTTTGAAGTTCTTGTAACAAAAGGAGGGAATTTTTTTGGTGTAAAATTGCCTAGGAGGCAATATTTGTAAAATCCTTCACAAAGCTTCTTAAGTTGCACATATTTTGCAATTAAGGGGGATATACTTTCTTTTCTTCACAATTTTTTGTAAAAATGGAAGAAGACTTATAAGGGTGCATTTTCGGCAATGACCGACACCTTAGTCATACTTCTTTCAGAAATTAATTACATGTTTTACAACAAGAAGGGGGAACTTATAAGGGTGCATTTTCAGCAACAATCGACACCTTAGCTACCTTATTTTCTATAAATTCATATTGTAAATGAATGAACCTCGTATGAAGTGATCTACTCTACTACACCTAGCGATTGAAGCGGCTGGTTACCCATGCAATTCGGTTGGATGATGAGATTACTATAAGGACATTCGTTGGTGTGAAGACAAAGTGAGGAATGACCCATTTTTTGCTTAGGAGCAGCCAAAGCACTGTGATAGAGTAAGAACCAAGAATATCAACATCTTTTTCAATGTATTGGGACAATTATATACTTTAGCCAAATATTGTTGTATAGGAGGATGTATATGGATTACCCAAATAATGTAATAAGGGGGGATGTTAGAGTAATATTCCATTCTTTGGGATATTTACCCTTTTACTCCACTAGGTAAAATAGGTAGTATATTGCATTACACTACTTAGGTAGATTATTACATTTACTTTTTCTACTTTCTACCATGTAGATATTTACTGTCTTAAATATCTAATGGTAATTCCTAAATATCCTAGGTTAAGAATCCTAAACCAAACACTCTACCTCCTATGGTGCGTTGGTTAGCGTGGATGCAGGAATATAGTTTTTATTTCTATTTTGTAACCTATTTAAACTATAGTTTCTAAACTATATTGTTAATGCAAATTTATCATTTTATCAAATCTTCTTTATTCCTTGGCCACACTATTTTACATACTTATTTTTTGGAATCAAGGTAAGATATGTTGTATTTATTTTATAAGGTGAGTATTATTTTACCCTAGACTATTCCACTACCACCAATAAAGAATACTTCACTATTTTCTAATTATGTTGATAGAATGTTGTAGAGATTCCATCTAGACCTAGGGATTTATCCTTATCAAAAGATAAAAGAGTTGAATGAACTTTTTCCAGAGTAATAGGCTCCATCAATTTGCTATTTTCTTTATTTGTTATAACGGAAGATACTTCTTGGACCAGTTTATCATTAAGAACTTCAATCTCCTATGATCCTAGAATATTTTGGCAAAAAGGTATTGCCTTCTTTCTAATTTCACTCTGGTATTCAATCCAAATCCCTTTTTACTAATTTATTACTATTAATTATGGATGTTGATCTTTTTCCTTGTTAAAGTATGTTACATTATTGGGCACATATCAATTTACCACCTTTGGCACATTACTAGAGTAGGAGTTTACTTTAGAGTAAAGTTTGGGCAGTTACTTCAGCATGTAATAAATTCACAAGTGTTAGAATGTGCAATGATGTAAATAAGCATGTAGTCCACATGTACATGAGTCATAGAATAGAGTTAAAGGTAGAGCGAGGGCCAAGGAACTTATCTTCCTATATATAGGCCTTATAATGAGTGAAAAGAGAGGACATAATATAGATATTGCATAGTATAGATTGGTAGATGAGAACAATGTAGCTCCTTTAAAAATAATTTGTGGAGTGTTCATGTCCTTCATTGTACTACACTGTACTATTTTCATAAGCTTTCATTAATGATATATTTATGAGTTATTGTAGAAGTTTATCTCTTTATTTTCCTACATATTTTAGTGTCATTATTATATGTACATCATATATTGTTTATCTTACATCTTGTGGTTGTATTTCCTATATTATATACTCATCAAAAGCTAACAGTGGTATTAAAGCACACGATAGATCGATAGGAAATAGAAAGAACCAGAAGTCAGATTGAGAGGAATCCAAAAATCTCATTTTTAGAATTTTTGAGATTTCTTGGCTAGAGTCTTTCCACAGGGTTGTATAAAAACTTGTGAATACTAGGACTCAGTATTAATTCCACTAGATTGAAAAATCAACTAGTGAAGATTGATTATAGCTAGATTTAGAGTTTCTTCCATTACAGTCCTAATACTTTGTTGCAGGAAAAAGGAGAGTCAAAGAAATTTAGGAAGCTTCCTACAAAATATCTAGGAAGAATATCTTCTTTGGAATAAATCCAAAACTATAAGAAACAAGAGGAAGATCAAAGATTTTAAGGTCTAAATAAAAGGTCTCATTGTTAGAGATTGTAGACCTGCAAATTGTAGAAGCAAAGAAAAGGCCATAGGAGCCTTATTGCAAATTCAAGGGAGAAGAGACTCTAGAGAAGATTATTGGTGAAGATAGGAGATTGGTGATCTCCATTGAAGATTGAAGACTTCACCCTAAAGAAATTGAAGAGATCCATAGAAGGTCCATTGAAGAACTTCTATATTTGGAAGCTTGAAGATAGAGGAGGAATAGAAAAGGTTCTATTTTTGAAGCAACAGATTTCAAAAATTGAAGAGGGGGATCTTATTGCCAAACTTCCACAGTAGAAGGTTGAGAAATACCAGAGAAGTTTCGAGAGTGAAGACCCTAGAGAAGAGGTCTCAAGGAGAAATAAGGAGAAGGCTTGAAGAGCCTCATAGAAGGAGATTCGAAGAAGGCCATTAAAGGAGTTCCTAGAAGAACTCATTAAATAAATTTACCATCAAGGAGAAGTTCTTATAAAGAAAGAACTTGGGATAATTATCGCCATCCGACAACAAGCCCAAGGGAGAAGGATTTGGCAAGAAGTTTGCCAAATTTTGAAGGAGATTGGTGAAGACCTCAAGACTTTCATATTCTTGAGAAGAAGGCCTTGATTTAAGTCATAATTTGACAAGGAGGTTGAATGAAAAAGGAGCTAGATATTACTACCAAACCTGAGAGGTTTTAAGATTACCTTTAAAGGCTAGAAGGCTCATTCAAAGAAATGAGATCTATTGGTTTCTACAGTAGAAAATTGAAGGGTTCTTGAAGTAAAATATTGGCTACAATTTGGAGGAGATCGCTACCAAATTTTTGAGATTCAAGGACAACATTTAAATAAATATATTGAATGCTTTGCAATCAAAAAAATTATATTTGAGAACCATGAGAAAGCAACAACTTAGGTATCATCAATAGCTACTAAGTTCTAAATTTCCAAAATACAGTATCAGTCAACAAGATATAAGGAGGTACAAAGCTACAAATTGGTGTGTTGAAAATATATCTTGGATAGAAAAGAAGAGTTGAAGCCACCAAAATACAGTATCAGTCAACAAGATATAAGGAGATACAAAGCTACAAATTGGTGTGTTGAAAAGATATTTTGGATAGCAAAGAAGAGTTGCAATTTCATCCAGTAAAAGGTAGCAATAAGGTGAATCTAATCACCTTGTAATCCTTCATATACAGAGTTCATTAAGGTAAGCAACTTTGGTACAAAAGGTTCATTAGTTGAACTTTAAATTTTTGGTTCATTATTAAGATTTGTTAAGCACCATATTAGAGTTAAAAATGTAAGGAGAAGGTTGCATATTAGATTCTTCAAGGGAATGCAGAAGATATTTTCTTTTAAGGTTAATACATGCACATTACAATAGGAGTTAGATATATTTTAAATTAGATAAAAATATCATCTTATTATTGTCTAAGTTGAAGTAAAGAAGACTATATTCTAAAGCATAGATTATAGTGCATTAAGAGTTCATTTACAAGAGTAATAAGGAGAGATTTCTATTGCACTATATTGATTTTTCTTAAATATTATTAAAGGTGCACTAAGTATTTTAGTTGAAGTGAAAAATAGTGCAAAGTTAAGTTAAGTTGCATGATTAAGAGCTTGGATTCATTGTTGCTAAGTTATCCAAGTAAAGGAGTTAGAGGTTAGTGTTGTCTAGTAAGGAAGGTAACAATACATTATTATTTGCTCTCAAGGATTAGAGCAAAAAGTTATCATATATAAGAAGCAAGGAAAGCTTCATAAAGAAGACTTGAGGAGACTTATAACTTCGATGCAAATTAAGGGACTTAGTCCTATCTATTGCAAAATTATTTGTATTACATTGGCACCAGTCTTGTGCTTTCAAAATCAGCAAAGAATGAAAATAACAAGAGTGTCTTAAAGATACTACAACCAATAACATAGGTATAGTATTCAAGCAGCCCATTATCAAATTTTGAGGAGTAAACTTCAAGCAAGGAAAAAGAGCCAATGAAGTGTTTACATAGTTGAGTTTCAAGGTTTCTAAAGACACCATATTCGTCACTACATACAACACTTGTGATAGCATCAACCTACAACACAAGGAATCCATGTAAAAGAGATATCATCTATTGCATATCACAAGGTATCCACGTAGCACAAACCATCTACATGAAGAGGATATCATCTATCTATGTAATCTATCATCCATTGCACAATACAAAGATAGCGCTAAGGATAGCATATTAAAAGCATAAAAGGATAAGGTACAAGCGAAGGTGCAATACCCAAGGTACAACTTGGAAGAATCACCCATCAAGAGGAAGCACCTAAATCCACCATTGGAGCACCATAGAACCTCCATTACAATGCTCTAGAATCATCACAATTGGAGCCAACCTTGAGATAGAACAACTTGCACTCATTGGCAAGAAGGAGAAAGTATTGAAGCAATGATAGAATAACTTGCACCCATTGGCAAGAAGTAATAAGGGTTAAAGAGATGTTGAAGGCATCTCTACATGTAAGAAGGATAAGTACCACTTGCCATCACTAGCCAAGGTATCTTGTGCCACTTGGCACAATAATAGATGTATGATATTCTGTCTAATTCCTACGCAAGGAGAGAGAATACTTAGAACAAAGTAACACTCATATCGGAAGCATTAAAAGGTATCTTTCAAAGGTTAAGGGTATAAGTAATCATTTCAGTCTAAGGAAGAGCATTGAAGGCTCATAAAATAATGCTCGTAGAAACCATAATGCCCATTCACCACCTACACACCTGAGTAACTATTGCACCAAGTGGCAACAACATCAAGAAGGTATAGTAACATGCCAAGCACAGTGCATCACGAGAAGGGACATAAGATTATTAATAGGTAGAGTTGAAAGATGCACCATAGAGAGGTGAAGAAAGAATCACGTAGATTCAACATCGAAGTGCTTATACATAGGAAGGTCAAATCCTATTAAAGTGGGAGAAGACATTGATAAGACATCCATTAAAATATGAACATTGAATGCTCACCGTAGTTCTACAAATATAGTGCTCGAAGGATCTGTTGGAGGAGCAAATATAGAGGTATATCATGTGCAACATTATAAAAGTAATATCAAATTAATTACTTACTTTAATTAAGGTTAAAAGGAATTATAAGGTGAACAATATAAGGTTAAATTTACTATTGCATTGGAGCAATAAGAACTAACCAATCATTAGTGAATTATAAAGCAAGTTTATATCTTCAAGTGATATTTCAAGGTACATTAGCTGAAGCACATATATTATAATATTTGTAAATATTCATAGGAGATATAAGGTTTTCAACATTAGATAATTGAAATATTAGTTTGCAAATATTATTATCTTCTAAATTCCAAATTAGGGAGTTATAAGGAATACTACATCAAAACCTTAGTCAATTGGAATTTAGAAAATTGATCTATTGAAAATTAAGGTTAGAGAAGCAAAATTATTGTTTGCTTGAAAGAGTTGGAATTAATTGCTTATACTTGTCTCATAGACACATTAAAGAGATAAAATAAATCCAACCATAGAGAACTCCATCAAATTGATAAGTGCATAGATCAATAGGAGAAATAAGGTGAAATAGGAGTTGATTATTATCATTCCCAAAAACATTACCAAATCAACTCAAAAGGTGAACTATTACTTGCTAAGCACTTTACCAAGATTAGAGTATATTCTAATCACTAGGGAGACATAAGGATCCTACAAAACCTAAGTCTTAGAAAGGTTTTATCAAAATAGTTCACATACTCTAAACTAGGGAGTCATAAGGTAGTCTACTACAAAGGATCTATCAAAAGTGTTCTTAAAATACTAAAGAGCTAAAGGAATCCTATCATATACTACAATGGAAAAAATAACAAGAGGGACATTTCATCACAATGCACACTACAAGAGGACTCAAGATCAAAATCCATCCAATATACCATATCAAAGATGCAAAATCACTTCAAACTCAAACAAATTCACAGGTCAAAATGAAAAGGACATTTGGTATATTGATTCTGGTGCAAGTCATCACATGATAGGAAATCTACAATGGTTTGATTGTCTTGAAGTCACTAACAATTACAGGTTGAAAATTGCAGATGGAAAATTCTATCACATACATGGATATGGGTGTGTAACACCTAGTAAATCATTTCCAAATTTTCTACTACATAATGTAATGTATGTTCCTGGATTATCATCTAATCTTATTTCAGTAGCAAAGATAGTAGAGAGCAAAAGGATAATTGATTTTAGATACATAAATGGAGTTAATATGTGTCACATTATAAATCAAAATGAGATTGAAGCTACTGGATCAATCCATAGAAATATATATGCTCTAGATTCTATCAAAACTTCACAAGATATTGTTGTGTTTCAAAACAATACTAATGCATTTCTTGAGGAACAGATTGGTGAGAATGAAGAACCTATATATCATAAAAGCAGAAGAAGAAATAGAAGGTTCAAAATTAAAAGAATGAGAGGACAACAAAACTATGCACTACTTGGCCATCTACAAACTAAAGAAGAAGAAGAAGAACCAGAACAAGATACTCATCCAGATTCAGACAAAGAAGACAATGAAGGAAGCAAGAGAGAAGAGCTCAAATTCCAAAACCAAGATGAAGATCCATATTGAAGACTAAAGTCTTCAATACCCAAATAATGTAATACAGGGGGTGTTAGAGTATATTACATTATTGGGTACATATCAATGTACCACCTTTGGTACATTACTAGAGTAGGATTTTACTTTAGAGTAAATTTTGGGTAGTTACTTCAGCATGTAATAAATGCACAAGTGTTAGAATGTGCAATGATGTAAATGTGCATGTAGTCCACATGTACATGAGTCATAGGATAGAGTCAAAGGTAGAGTGAGGGCCAAGGAACTTATATTCCTATATATAGGCCTTATAGTGAGTGAAAAGAAGAGGAGAGAATATAGAGAGTGCATAGTATAGATTGGTAGAGGAGTACAATGTAGTTCCTTTAAAAATAGTTTATGGAGTGTTCATGTCCTCCATTATACTACATTGTACTATTTTTGTGAGCTTTCATTAATGGCATATTTCTGAGTTATTGTAGAAGTTTATCTCTTTATTTTCCTACATATTATAGTGCCATTATCATATAGATATCATAGATTTCTTATCTTACATCTTGTGGTTGCATTTCCTATATCATATACTCATCAAAAGCTAACAATTCTATTGCTATCCTATGAAGAAACTTTGTGTTTTTATCTCTTTTTAACCAAGTTTATCTTGATTTTAATATCCAAAATTTCTCTTCCATACTCAAAATATTATGATATTCAGTAAGTAAATTTGTTTCCTCCAAGCTTAGATTATTGTGCTCACCTTTTTGGAATTTTCAAAGTCTCTCTTTTAGTTCTTTCATCTCAAAAATATTTTTGAAAGTGTCCTTGTTCCATTATTTTAATCTATATGCCATTGATTTAATTATTTTGGAAGTGTATACAACCCATCATTTCCTACATAATTCCACATATGTGCTATTATATCAATAAATTGATGATGGTCTTCCCACATCTACTCATATTTAAAATTTTATCTTTATTAATTCACTTACCACCATTTTAACTCTTATTGGCCAATGATAAGAACCAATCATTTTCAAGGTATTAATTTTAGCACAAGTGCCTTCATCTGGCTAATAATTTGAGAATATGGATCTGTCTATTTTTTTGCTATCAGGTTTTAGTCTATCCTATTGTTGGTCCATGTATAGTTGTCCTCTTCAAACTCAATCTCCCATATATTATTTTTTTAATAAAATTTGAGAACTCTCTCATACTTAATGTTATTTTCTTGACTCCCCTAAATTTTTCATCTAGCTTGGTTATGGCATTAAAATATCCTATGATCATGAATTGGGTTTCTTGGTCTTTACTTATCATAGAGGCTTCAGTCTCACTCCATACTTCTAATTTTCCTAACTGAGTTTTAGGTCCATAAGCATTGATAAATATGAAATTAATATCTACAAAGTAGCATGTGACTAATGAGACTATCCAATGTCTAGTTTTATGAATGGTTTCATAGAAGGTTCTAACTAGATTCTAAAATTTTAGAATTCTCCCTATTGCTCCTAAGTCCACAACATACCATTCACATCTTGCTTATACCGATTTCATAGTTTTGGAAACATTTCCTTTGTCATTTTAGTTTCTTGGATACAAATAATATCAAGCTTATTACTTAAAAAAAGGTCCCTACACCTCTACTTTGAGGGGGTATTAGCACCCCTTATATTCCATAATATGGTAATCTTGACTTAGTACGGGATTTTACCCTCCTTTGAATTACCAGTATCATTTTGTTGTTTGGTAAAGAGAAGTTCAACCAAATTAGATAGTGTTCCTTTATTTATGTTTGATCTTGATTCCCTGGTCGTTACTTGATAATTTGAAGGTTTTTCTCTTTTTTCCTTGCAAGTATCTGGATTAGGTCTTATTATATTATTCCTCAATATTATTTCACAACTTTCTTTTTTAATTAGATTTATCCTCTCTTGGCTCTACTAAGGAAGCTTTTCACTTATCATGCTCATTTTTTTGGTATTTCATTGTTAATGGTAGAGGCATTAACATCTAATATTTTGTTTTCTCTACCACTTTTATTCTCCTAAATGAAGCATGGTAATTCAAGAGAGTCTTCATATGATGAGGTACATTCCTTAGGTTCAGCAAGAATGTTCATCCCTAAATCAGGACCATATTGAGTAGATGGTTCCTTATTAATATTTTGATCCTAGTATCCTATGTCATCTAAGCTCTAATTTGATTTCTCTTCATAGGCTAAAGCCTCAAGAGAATTAGTATTTTTTTCTAATATCCTTAATGGTCTGCATTGTTTATTTACTTCTATTTATTTGGACCTATTTTTAAAAAGTTGAAAACCATCCACATCCATATCCATTTGTAAATTTCTCTTACAATTTTCTACATATGTTTTTGCTAGAATATTCTAGGGAATGATCTTTCAATATGTCCCACCTCATGACATCTTCTACATTTAAAAGATATATTTTCATAATTCATGGTTTGGATCCACAACTTACCCCCATACTTAATAATGATTGATTCTGGTAAAGGTTTACTGATATCAATCATGATCAATATCTAGACATAAATAGCCAAGACTCCATATTTTGTAATTTCTAAAATCTCAAGGAATTCTCCTAGCATTTTTTCTATTGTCTTAAAGGTATCCATTTTCTATAATTAAATGGGTAACCCATACATCCTAACCCAAACCAGTGCTAGATATAGATTTACATTTTCAAGTGCAAAGCCTTCATACCAACGAGTAAGGAAGAGTCTTACTCTTCCCATAAACCAAGGACCCCTTTCAAAATTCTATCTCTTTCTTCCCTGGAACAAAAAATGACTAGGAAGAAACATTTGAAAAGAAAAAATAGACTCACTCTTGGATACTTCTATCTCCTATCAATCTATTTTCTTAAAGTCGAATCCCCTAGCCAAGACCCATTAAATTTACCAATGATTATATTATCTTTGAGCAATGAGGATCATTGCTTTATGAGGTCCTCCTTAACCTCTACTACTAGGGATGATTCTAATGATTAGTTATAAATTAGTCCATGGGAAGGAAACTATAACTCTATATCTACTAAAAATTTACTAGTATATCTTATAGCAATTATATTATTGAAGATAAACCTACAATAATTTGCATGCAAAACTTTTAAAATAATGAAGGGATAAATTAAACTTAGCTATAAAATTCCATGAAAAAATAGAATGTCCCACCTCACTAATGTTATATCCCTACATTGCTCCTCCTATCATTCAAACCATGTTTGACAAATATCTACAATTTTATTTATTATGACTTAAAAAATTATCATTGCCCTTATTTTGGATGGTTGACTTCATAAGGTTGTATCTCCTTTAATATTGTTCAAATTCCTTTATATGAACACTCATTTCAAAGCTCTTAAAATTCCACATAAATTGGTCTAAGAATCATCTAAATTAGACAAGAATTTGCAAAGATATGGCTCCTAAAAGATGAGATATTTTTCTAAAACAAATTGTTCTAGCTTTGCCCTTGTTTTGGACAGTTGTCTTCACATGGTTGTATCTTCCTCAATATTGCTTGGATTATTTTATACAACAACTCATTTCAAATATCTTCACATTACATATAAAATGGCTTAATAATCATCCGAATTAGAAAACTCTATGCAAAGATAAGACTCTCAAAAGATGAGTCATTTTTCGTAAAACATTGCCCTAGCTCTATTGATTCTTCATTTTCTAAAATTTATCCAAATATTTGAAACAAAAATGATAAAACTATTTTTAAACATACCATAATTAGGTATTTTGAATTGAATTTTGGAGTAATGGACCTTAATTTTCCTAGAGGAATGTGTTGTTCTTCATCCATATGTGGATTAATGCTAGACACCCTCTAGATAATTCATGAAAATAATATCTTACAAGCATCAAATAATGTTTAGGTGGCCTCTATGATAATAATGTGTAAGCATTTAGAGGTGTCACAAAGGTGATGCATGCAAAAGAGAATGATATGAATTATATTTTAATATTATTATTTCTCAGAAGATAAAATGAGAACTTATATTTAGCTAGTTGGAAACCATTTTATAGACAAGTTGGTGGTACTAGATAATAATGAGGGGGGGTTATTTTGACCTCTAGATGAATATAAAAATTTTATTCATAAGGGTAATGGAAAATTTTATTAATCATAATTTATTATAAAAAATGGAGTTGCGACATTCCAATAACTATGTAGAGGAGACACTAAGGATAATAACCTTTATTGAAGCTAAAATACCCTTATCTTATTAACTAGAAAGAGGTAATGAAACATCATATATGTGGATTTCATATTTGTATGGATGTAGAGAAGTAGTGGTCATAGATCCTTATCAAAGTTATAGAAGAGCTTATGAGGGAAGGTGGTGTTGTGAGGAAGAAGTTTTGGAATATGAAGGGGAAGAAGGGCTAATGGTAGGATTAAAATCCATGGGTTCTATTTTAGATACAATGATGAAAACTCAATCTCAAATGGCAAGCATGTCATGGATGCATAAGTGGGTCTAGATGATAATATTTATGAAATCCTATCAAGCCTCAATAGTTGAAAAACTCTCTTTATTCCAAACCAAGGTCTTACATGAAATGGTGGGTGGACATTGACCACGGATTTATATGGTAATTTTATGACATCTTGGTGGAATACAATGATAAAAGAATATAGCTTGAGTTTTGGTAGCTATTATTAATCATATTGTGAAGTGTGTAGGATCTTAAAGAGATGAGGGTTTGTATAGCCTATTTAAAAATGCTCATTAAAGGTCAAGGTAAATTATTGAAAATCTTCAATCCTTAATTTTATAAGAGCTATGTCCTAGGAGGGATATCATAGTGGTAAGTACTTGGGTTTTCATGTAGGAGATCCAAGTTCCAAACTCAGTATGAGGGGGTTGAGGACCCTCATAAAAACCTATGTTTTAACTCAATATTTTTTCCAATGGGTCCTTGTTTGAACGGTTAGACAAATAGTTGATGTAGGCCACACCAAGGTTCAAATCTCGATGACACAAAATAGTCAAATGTGACTAAATCGATGTAAAATGGAAATAGTAACCCTTTCAAAACCCTATTGTTTATACTATAAAAAATCATAAGAGCTATATGAAAGTCTGATGGTCTTAGTTATGGATTATTTGTATAGGAAAATTAAGAATACATTTGAGAATAAAAGCATGACCTATAAGAAATGAGTGTATTAGATGGTCTTTGTAGAGACCATTATTTTATAAAACCAAGTAGGAGAAAATATCTAGAATGTTTTTTACGATATGCTTGAGGATGTTTCAATAGTGAAATCCATGGATAAATATGAGGATAATTTTGAAATCTTCGAACCTTAATTTCATAAGAGCTATATGGAAGTCATATGGTCATGGTTATGGATGATTTGTATAGGAACCTTAAGAGTATCATCTAAGAATAAATGCATGACCTATAAAAAATGAGGTGTATTAGATGGTCTTTGTAGGAAGCATTATTTAATGAAGTTAAATAGGATAAAAGATATAGAATATTTTTAAGATATGCTCGAGGATGTTTCTATAGTGAAAGCCATGGACACTAATGAGGGTGAGAGGTTTTCTTTTATGGAGGTTATCATCAAAATATGGTTATTACTCATGGTGTTCTTTTGATGGACTTAGTTTTTACTTTATATTTGTATATCTAGCAACCTGGAGTAGTCAAATTTTGTGTATCTATAGCATGTTGTAATCATCAAATACCATATAAGAGATAAATTTCCTTTCTAATATATTACAATCCAAGTTAGTATCTTAGTTGGTCATTTTATTATCTATTGAATGTATTAGCTTCTATGTGTAGTTATCGAGTACGCATATGTTGAAGAGCCTCTAGTATAAAAAAATAAATATATTTATGATGCAGTAATTCTATTTTCTATCTATTAATAAAAAATTATGCAATTTTATTGCAATATTGGTAATATTATAGACACATTTTGTATTGTTTAAAATACTTGAATATCACATCTAAAAAATTGTTACTCTTAACTTTTTTTATTAAGTAATAAAATAATCCTAACAAGCTTGGGGTAAGTAAGTGGGAAAGCTTCACATCATAAGACAAGGTTCTAATCCTATCAACAAATAACTTGTAAATCAATGAGAATACCTAGATATAGGAATCAAGTATATGGTAACATATGGACCTAAGTTTGAGTGGTCATAAACCTAGGTTTGAGTGTAACTATATACAAATCCAATTTCATCTTTGTGTTTTTTACAAGTTTTTTTGGATGAAAAGGTCATTATATTAATAAAATAATGTCTAATCATACAAAAAAATGGTGGGTGGGATTAGCACACCCTATAAACCAACACACTAACCATTGTGGTTAGGAGTAGTGTCAGAAAAAGTCCACAAAAATCCAGATAACAATCACCAAAACAGTGTCAAATATGCATTTAGAAAGAAAGGAGCTAAGAAATCACTGTCAAGTGGAAGGCTTGAATTTTTCTTCCATATGGTCATAAGTCCATCCAATGGTTGAAGAATCTAGATCCCCCCAACTATCAGTAGTAGTACCACTAACAATACGGGTCTATGTATTTGGTACAATTTCACCCCAACCAGGGGCATCATCTTGCTTAGGAGGTTGAACATCCGAACCAAAGGCTAGGCAATATGGGCCTCCAACTCTAGATTATTCATATTTGTACTGTGGGGGGGTTGGAACTAGTGTTTGGTAGCAGAGGGCTACAATCGGTGATGGGTCCCCTGGTGAGTCGACAACCGAGACCTGGAACCTCCCCTAGAAGGGGAAGGAAGAGGCACATGACTCATAGCGTAGGGTGCATTCTCCCAATGATCCATGAGGGTACGTAAGTACTATAGCTCCACATGTACTTTTCAACATATACTTGAATCTGTAACCAATAATAAAATAATATATCATATTTATCAATAACAGAGAAAACATGCCCGACATCTTACTGAGAAAAAATAGCTCTATTCTGGGATTTCCATAGATAAAGTAGGGTACCAATTCTAAAAATATTCCAAAAAAAACCCAATTTGAAGTAAAAATCAATAGGTCAACCAAAATAGCATGCACCCAAGTAAAATACTTCTGCATAATAGGTCTAAAAATTTCAAGAAGCCACTCCCTAGGCAACTGAGCCCGATCACAAAACCAAAAAATGTGCAGTAAATATTTCTTTTGTCCGTAAACTAGGCAAATGGGATTATGAACACCCATATGCTTGAGCCTATTGCCAACAAGTAACCCTTGGTGCAAGAGGCTCCAAGAAAAAACTTTGTTTAGGTTCAATATAAGTAGCCCAAGCAATCTGAAACCTCTTATTCCATCGAGAGGGAAGAGAGACTAAGTCTCATCTCAGAGTGAGCTTATCAACCATTGGAACTTGTGGGGTGAGCCATTTGTAACCAAGATGAGCTTTATATTGTAAAACAAGAAGCTTCTCAGGCCAACACCAATATGACCACCAAGGTTTTTGAAAATACTTATGCAGTTTGCTCCAAATAGAAAATGGAATACTATCAATAACCACCTCATAAGTATCTCTATCACCAGGATTTAAATTGTGATTTTGATAAAAACTTTCCTAGTGTATCCAAATCCTGGTATGTCAAGAGAAGAAATAAAAAATGGAAGTAATACCATGCTTATAGAACCTCTGTGCTCTGACCCACTACACCAGAGCCAAGGGAGAGCCCTACCAAATGATAACAGAAGGCCACCAAATATTCATGGAAGGCAAAGAGGTACCTTCTTTACAAAAACTCCCTTTCCAACTAAGCCATGGTTTGAAGGTCTCCTAGACTTTCCAAATACTCTGAATGACAAAAGAACCTTTAAATTTAATAGGGACAGGGGTAGTAATAATGGATTGTAATCCCACCCCTTTCCAAATTTTTTTTCCCTGAAGCAAACCAGAATAAATGCAATGCCATACCAGCACTTTCCAAGATTCATATCCAATTAAATATTGGGTGATCCATTTAGCACAAAGGGCAAAACCTTGTTGGTGACAATCGAACAAAACCATGCCTCCACAATCCTTGGGCAAACAACAAATTTCTCAAGCTACCCGATGAAAACCTCGTTTGACAGAGTCTTTGGCCCACAAGAAATATCTTATAATCTTATCTATCTTTTTATAACAATATTTGTATGGAACCCAACAAGACGAATAATAGACATGGGTAGTGGCTAAAACCTTAGAATAAATCTAAAATTTTCCTGCCAAAGAAATTTTTTTACTAGTCTAGTAAGAAATCTCCTTGTCCACTTTATCAATAACATACTACCATAATTAAGCAAAGGAACCATGAAAAACAAAAGGAATTCCAAAAAATTTAAACACCTTCACTCGATTGAATCCAAGTCCATTGGAAATGATGCGGCCAACATGGTAGTTGGGATTGAGATTACCGAAAATAGGAGGTTTTTTCCATTGTATAGAAGAACCAGAGGCTAAATAGAACACCTCTAAGAAACTAATAGTCAAGGAAGGGGATTGCTCATCTTCTCGAATTGACCAACTAACGATCAAAATTGGGGAGAGCAATACCCTTGATTAATCCTTGATCCACCTTATGGGTCAACAAATAGCCAAAAGCCTCTGTAGTAAAAATAAAAAAATATGGAGCAAGAGGGCACCCCTTTCTTACAGAGTGACCAATAGAAATTGACTGAGATTGACTATTATTCAAAGTAAGAACAACTAAAGCATCTTGAAATAACATAAGAATGGTGCTCACAAACACTGTCCCTAAACCTAGAGCTTGAAGCATGGTAATGATGAAGTATCACTCCATATTATCATAGGCTTTCTCAAATTCTATCTTAATGAATAAAGCATCTTGTTCAAAATTTCTTGCCCACTCCATATCTTCCCAAATAGCTAGAACATTATCAAGAATGTATCTTATCTAATAAAAATCAGTTTGTTCAAGTATGACAATCAAAGGCAGGAGAGATTTAATCTTAAGCACAAGGGCTTTGGAAATAATATTATAGCTCACATTAAGCAAGGTGATCGACCTCCAATTAGTGATGAGCTCAGGGTCTCCAGACTTAGAAATAAATTTAAGATTAACTTTGTTAATAATGGAACCCAGTGAACCACATTGCAGGGCTTCAAGATACACTTTGTGGAGATCAAAACCAAGCATATCCCAGAATTCTTTGTAGAATTCACATGGGAAGCCATCAAGACCAGGTGCCTTATCATTTGCCATGAGTGACAACGTATTTTCATATCTTCTAGAGAAAGAGCAGTATCATAGAATAGCATTTGCTCAGGAGAAAGCTTGTTTGGGACAACAATGGTACAATCAACAAGATCTTACCTTCTAGCATCATCAATGGGTTGAGAAGCAAAAACATCTTGATAATGTGAAACAAAGTCTTTGAAAATTTTTGGAAGGTCTTTTAATCTCTACCCATCAACTTGAATGGCTTAAAACTGAGAATACTAGATAGGAGGTCTGAGATATTGAAAAAAATCTTTGGTCACTTTGTCCCCCACATTGATCCAATGCATTCGAGCACGTAATTGAGCAACCTTGTCTTCATGAAAATTAGCTTTTTTAACTCATGTCAAATGGAAGAAACCTAGGATTGAGCAAAAGAGCTGAAACGAGAGGCTTCAAGCCTAAGATAGGCTTTGGATAGTTCACTCTGCAAGGCAGACTTAGCCTGTTTCCACTATTTTGCAACTTCAACACCTAGAGTCCGTAGCACCTTAGTGGTTTGTTGAATGGTAGCATTCCACCACTCAATCCTTCCAAAAAGACCATTAGGTCTAGGAATCAAATTCAAAATGCAGCATATATGAGATTTCATGCCAAATCTATACAAACAAGAAACAATCAAGTAAAATTATGAAGAATGCACTCTAGGTTAAAAGTTTAACATTACCATTGAGAATAAAATAGGTGAATGATCAGACAGTGTAGTACCAAACAAAGTCAGCATATACAGCAAAGAAGGCAAAATACGGGAGAATTGAAAGTTGTCACACTCAAAAATTATGGTGATGAGCCACATAATTGCTCATTTTTTGTACTCTTTTCCCCATAATGTGCGGCATATATTCTTGTAGATATAAATGTTTTATGGAAATTATATATATAATTAATAGTTTATTTTGCATGTTTTCTAATATTTGTCTTTAAGTGTAATTTGTGTAGATTTAGTGGAAATTGTTGCATTTTGGCATGTTTTCATCGAGGTCCCACTCGGACCTGGCACTTGCAATTTAATGAAGGAAAAACATCTATGGAATATCGATGAAGAGGTACGAAGTCAGGCACCCAAATTCCTTTGAAGCGCCTGACTTCTATTCGACACTTAACTATTAGGCGCCTGCTTCTCGTTAGGTGCCTGCTTCCGTTGTAGAAGGTGCCTGCTTCCCATTGTACGGTGGAAGGCACCTGCTTCCCATTGTATGGTAGAAGGTGCCTACTTCCCATTATACGATGGAAGGTGCCTACTTCCCGACTTCTACATACAAGGCGCCTACTTCCCGACTTCTTCAAACATGGTGCCTGATTTCCACTAACGCCAAACTTTAGCACGACTCTGTGGTCGGCAGAATAGAGCGAAACTTCAGCAACCAACATGAAAGGAATTCCAGCATTGAAACCGAACATGGGACAATGTCAAAGGTGACTCATCACCCATCTTCTAGCTGATACGTAAATCATTTCTGTAAATTGAGCAAATAAAATATCAGCGTATTCTGGAAATAGAATACGCTGAAATATCATGATATTTTACCCAATTCCTCTAATCAAGCAAACAGTTGTAACAACGAATCATTTTCTGATTCATCCTAAAAATTGTAATAGGGCTGGCTGCATACCTTATAAATATGTAGGCCACCCCTGAAGAAGACCCCCAGACTTTCTTGTAATTTTCTTCTACTGCAACTATTAATAAAATCTCTGCATATTTTCCTGTAAAACATCTTCTAAAAGCGTCCGATGATCATTTTACCATGGGCAGAACCTGCTGGAAGCGTGGGCCCACTTACAATAGATTTCTTCCCTATTTCCCCTATTTTTTGCATTTATTTTAATAGATTAATTTATTTCCAGTTATTTCCCCTATTTTTTGTGATTTCTAGCAAGGTAGTCATTTAGATTTTAAATATTTTTCAGTCCTATTTTCTTAGACTTAGCATGAGATTATTGGTTTAAATATAAACTTCAATGAATACCAAATACCCCCAAACCATAATCCAAGGGACTCATCTTTGAAGGAGAAATTACAAGCATAGATTTTGCATGGCTGCTCACAAGACTACGAGCTACCTCGAGTTGACAATTAAATGGAGGTAATTAATTGAACCATAGAAAAACTAACCAATGTTTTGCCCAACATTTTGGCACCATTTTTGGGGAGTAGCCATTGTAATTTCTTGTTCTGAAGGAAGCATAGTTATAGTAGTTTAGAGTGTTTTCTTCAGAAACCTTCATCTGAAACTTTGTATGAGTCCACCTAAGAATAGGGGACCAGATGGTCATTTTGTCAAAAATAAAGAAGTTGTTTCTCAGAATCCTTCTACTTTAGTAGAACTTGAACCTGATATTGAACTCTCACCATTACAATCTCCACCTGTGCATTGGTGGGAACACCCACTATTTGCACAGGATCCTTCTAAAACAATCTAGCAGAATCTTAGAGCAGGATCAAAGATAAGTAGAGTTCAATCTGAGGAAGATCTACTGAATGTTGAATGTTGGCAAGTAGTATTAGATGGAACTATCTCAAATGCTGACTTATCCATCCTTCTGAAGGATAAAAGAAATGAATTAGAAGCATTGATAGCTGCTTTGAAAGTAGTAGGGGTAGAAACTCTAGTAGTGGATAGAATGGCAGAAAATCCAGAGGAAACATCCACTAGTTTTAGTTTTCCAATAGGAGAGGTAGGAGGAGATCACAAGATGAAACACATCTCTCCTGCCCACCTTCCAACCTTTAGAGGACTACCAATAGAAGATCTAGACCTGTTCCTATTTAAATTTGATGTTTTATGTAGATCTATGGATTACACCATAGATGCTCAGAAACTAAAATTATTCCCTTCCACCCTTGATGATTCAACTTTGCGATTGGTTCATCAGCTTAGGGGATAAATGGATAACTACCTAGGAATAGTTGAAGAAACTTTTCTTGGATCAGTATCAAGATTTTGGTAGAGCAAGAGATGCAAGAGAGGAAGTCCTAGATATGACCCAAAAGGAAGGGGAATCTATGGAAGAATATTAGGATAGGTTTAACTTCAATTTGCAAAGATCACCCCATTCAAAACTAGGAGATAGGTCCCTAAGAAGCATTTTTTTGAAAGGACTGACAAATGAATCCTTGGAAGCTTTAAACATGATCTCTGGGGGAGACATTTACCAACACCAAATGGATGATATTCAATAGTTGTGTCAAAAATTTTCAAGAAGAAAGGGTAAGTTAACCCCTAGAAATGTGAAGCAGTCAACCACTATCACTAAAATAGAAATAGGCAACATGCTAGAGGACCTTAAGAGTGAGATGTTATCATCTCTAGCTCTTCAAATGGATACCCTTCTACTTCAGAGAAAGAAGTAAGAGAATGAGGTAGCATTGGCCTACTTCTATCCTAAATGCAGAGGCAAACACCCTAAAAATGAGTGCCCAAAAAACAAAGTTTGTGTATGTGTTGTTTGTAAGAAGGATCATAAAATAAAGTTGTGTCCACAATTAATGAAATCTAAAGAGGAACCTAAAGTAGTAGAGGTATACTTCATGGGTAATAGGAGGAACTAGAAATAATCTCCTATGGGTAACAATATGCAATCAGGAATGTCATCCTATGGGGGTAGCAATTACCAAAACCAAGGTCAAGCCCAACCACCCAACATGGGTTGGTATGGTCAACAACCTTGGAATCCATTTCCCCAAGGAGCTAATCCTTACAACCCTTACCCTTGGAACCAATACCAGTAGCCTGGGTAGTAGTGGAGAAATCAGAATGCTTGGAATCAGTATCCACAACATACTGCTCCAGCTCCACCACAACCAAGCCTACCTACTCTTCCTGCTCCAAGGACTCCTCAGTTACCAACACAACCAACAACAAACCCAAACAACAAGCAGCAGCCAACCTATCATATGGAAAATGAGATGTACCCTATGTATAATATTAAGGTAGATTGTGATCCTATCCAGTTAAGGTCAGGAAAGCAAGTAGGTGTAGAAGTCACTCCTCTTGTAGAAGAAGAGGAACCAATAGAAATAGAGAAAGGGGAATCACCCCTTATAGAAGAGGTAGAAGAAGAATCAACACTTGTACATAACAAAGAGGAGGTTCCACCTTTTCCACAAAGGTTGCAGGAACCCAAGAAACCAATACAAATAGAGTTTGATATCCTCTCTAGTTTAAAAAACTTAATAGTCACAATCCCTCTCTTTCAGGCCATCAGAGATATACCTATTTATGGAAAGGCCATAAGAGAGTTGTGCCTCAAGAAACCAGGGAGGAAACCAACTAAAACAATCAGTTTGGTAGGTCAGTTAGCTGACCTTATGTTAGGGAATACCTACAACCAGAAGTACACAGATCCAGGAAGCCCTGTGCTAACTGTAAAAATAGAAGGTTGTGTTTTACCCAACACACTGGTAGATTTGGGGGCTGCCATCAATGTCATGCCCCAGGAGACCATGCAAAAACTAAAATTGACTAATCTGAAGCCCACTAAAATTATGTTGTAGTTGGTAGATAGATCTACAGTACTCCCTGAAGGAATACTGGAAGATATCACTATTGCAGTAGATGCATGGGAGTATCCAACAGATTTCTTAGTGCTACAATCTAAATCTGGACTAGGTGGATACCCATTAATCTTAGGTAGACCTTGGCTGGCAATAGTTGATGCTTACATAAGTTGTAGATATGGGAAAATGACCATTTCAGATGGTCAAAATATAAAGAAACTGATCATACATCCACCTGCATAGTCTTCAGATTTGTTGGGAGAACTTGAGGATGAGAATCAAAATATTGATGGTCTATCAATAATCCAACCTGTGATGACACTTGAGGAGTTGGAAGATGAAAGTGATGAGGATAAGATGATATCTCACTTTTTTCAAGGAGAACCCTCCTGTCCTCCTCCTGAGTTGCCATTAGTGAAAGACCACCATATTCAGCAAATAGAAGTTGCACCTGGTAGAATGTTGAACATAGATAACCAGTTGATAGCTGAACAATAGACCAAACTAAAACAAACATTGGAAAAACATCAAGATGCCTTTGCTTGGGAGTATTCTGACATGAGAGGAATAGCTCCTGAGACCTGTACTCATAGGATATATCTGGAAGACCAGGTTAGACCAGTAAGACAACCATAGAGGAGAATGAACCCAACTATGAAAGAAATTGTCAAAGCAGAATTACAAAAACTTCTCACAGTTGGATTCATCTACCCCATTTCAGATAGTGAGTGGGTATCACCATTGGTAGTGGTGCCCAAGAAGAATGGAAAGTGGAGAATTTGTGTTGATTACAGGTTGCTGAATAAAGCAACCAAGAAGGACCACTTCCCTTTACCCTTTATAGATCAGGTCCTTGACACCTTAGCAGGCAAGAAGTACTTTTCTTTCCTGGATGGGTTCAGTGGATACAATCAGATCCAAATAGGGGAGGAAGATCAAGATAAAACCACCTTCACTTGTCCATGGGGGACATTTGCTTACCGAGTTTTACCATTTGGCCTATGCAATGCACCTACCACCTTTTAGAGGGTAGTTCTTAGCATTTTTTTAGATATGATTGGAGAGACTGTGGAGGTATATATGGATGATTTCACTGTATATGGTGAAACTTTTGAAATTGCCATAAAAAATCTAGAAAAGACACTTAAACATTGTGAGGAAACTAACCTATCCTTAAGCAATGAGAAATGCTATATGTTGATGTAGGAAGGGATAGTTTTAGGACATCACCTCTCTACAGATGGGATCAAAGTAGATAGAAATAAAATTGAAGTCATCCAAACCCTGCCTACTCCCAAAACACAAAAGGATATCCATAGTTTCCTAGGATCAACCGGTTACTATAGGAGGTTTATATCAGACTTTAGAAAAACTGCTAAACCTCTTACCACATTGTTAACTAAAGATGCAGAGTTTGTCTGGACTGAAGAATGTGAACAAGCATTCAACACTTTAAAGGAAAAACTAATTACTGCTCCAGTGTTGAGAGGTCCAAATTGGACCATACCTTTTCACATATATGTTGATGCATCTAACAATGCAATAGGCTCAGTACTAGGATAAAAATATGGTGATGATTTTTATGCCATCTATTATGTTAGTAAAAACCTTATAAGTGTTGAACTCAATTATACTATCATAGAGAAGGAGTTTCTTGTAGTAATACATGCTCTTAACAAATTTTATCATTATATTACAGGTTACTAGGTATTTGTACACACTGACCACTCAACGATCAGATACTTGACAAACAAACCTGGGATTAGTGGTAGAATTATCATATGGTTATTGCTCTTGTAGGAATTTGATGTGACAATAGTGGACAAGCCAGGAAAGGACAATGTGGTAGCTGATTTCTTGTCCAGGTTGACACCTCCAGACTATGCAGCTACAGAAGACCAATTTCTAGATGAGCATTTGTTTTCTCTAAATGATCAGATACCTTGGTACGTAGATATGGCTAATTATTTAGCCACTGGTAAAGTATCCCCTACACTTTTACCTCATGAAAAATAGACTTTAATTGAGAAAAGTGCAGATTTTTCATGGATTGATGGGTGCCTATTTAAAATAGGACCTGATCAAATCATGAGAAGATGTGTTTCTAGGAATGAAATAATTGAAATACTGAAGGCTTGCCATGATGAACCTTGTGGTGGCCATTTTGTAGGAAGAAGGACTGCATATAAAGTGTTGCAAGTTGGTTATTACTGGCCTTCACTATTCAAGGATGCAGCCAAGCATGTGATCTAGTGTGATCAATGTCAGAGGATGGGCAGACCTACTCTTAGAGATGAGATGCCACTCCAACCACATGTTCACATTGAACCATTTGATAAATGGGGGATGGACTTCGTAGGACCTATTAATCCATAGTCATGAGGTAAGAGGTATATCCTAGTTTGTACTGACTATGTGACAAAGTGGGTTGAAGTACAGGCTTTGCATGATTCAAAGGAGAAAACTATAGCAGATTTCTTGTATTCATCAATTTTTACAAGATTTGGGGTCCCAAGGGAGATCACAATAGATCAAGGACCTCAGTTTACTTCAAGGATGATCCAAGAACTCATGCAACAATACAAAATCAGGCATAACAAAACCACTCCCTACCATCCATAGGTGAATGGGCAAGTTGAGGTGACCAATAGAGAGTTGGAAAATATCCTGACAAAGATAGTACAACAACATAGGAAGGACTAGGCTACTAGATTACCAGAAGCAGTGTGGGCCTACAGGACCACCTGGAAGACTACTACTAGTTTCACACCATTTCAGTTAGTCTATGGGAAAAGTGCCATGATGCCTATAGAGTTTGAAGTCAAAACACTTAGGACTATTGTAGAATTGAATATAAATCTGGATGATGCACAAAAAGATAGAATTCAGTAGCTTAATCAGTTGGATGAATACCACCTTGAGGCTCTGTAAAAAATAGAGATCATTCAGAAATAAAGGGCCAAGTGGCATGACCGCCACACCAGGCCAAAGCAGCTTAAAGTGGGAGAATGGGCATTACTCTATGATTCTCGGTTCTATGAAAGGAAGGGCAAGCTCATGCAACATTGGATGGGGCCATATGAAGTGACTGAAGTCATCAACAATGGGGTTGTAAGGATCAAAATAATAGATGACAACAACATTACCTTAATAGTCAATGGCCATCGCCTGCATCCATACCATGTGTCTGAGGCATATATGATTGAGTCTAGTTTAGGCATGGGGGAAACCCTAGTTGATTCTGATTTTATCTTAAGTCAGTAAGATGTGGACCTAGTCCACATAGTCCCAAAGATAATTATTCTTTCAAAGTTTTTCTTTTTTTAGTTGTGTTTTTGTTTTGCAGGAACAATGCCCTTTGTGCAATCCTTAGGCAACTTGGGAAACCTAGGCCTAATGGGCACAGGATCCATGAACCTGCACATTTCCAGCTTTCTAGGAGTAGGAGTAGCTCATCCCTCAGAAGGGGAATACTAAACCTGAACCTGCACAAGAGTGTTTGGATTGGTCTCTTTGGACAATAAAACACTCAACTATTGGTTTAGGGGTGGATGCTGAATTTGTTCCTATTTTTCAATCAGAAGCACTGAAGGGCCTGATCAACTTGATAATGCATATACAAGGAAAAGTCAGCACCTATTGAATAAAATAAAAGCACCATTTTTTGTATTTTATGGGAATGCACCTGCTTCCCATTATTAGAGAAGGCACCTACTTCCTATTGTATGGTGGAAGGTGTCTGCTTCTCATTGTACGATGGAAGGCACTACTTCCATTGTATGGTGGAAGGCGCTTCCCATTGTATGGTGGAAGGCTGCTTTCCATTATATGGTAGAAGGTGCCTACTTCCCATTATACGCTTTATGGTGCCTGACTCCCAGTATGTTACGAATATGGTACTTGCATCCCATTTTTTGGTAGATCAATGCCTGACTCTTAATTTTTTAGGAGAATGATCGACTTCTAGTTTTTGGGAAATTGACACCAAATATTCTTAGCATATGTAAAAAAAAAGTTAGTTTGTATAAAGTTTGTTTTATAAGTATGACACCCGATAATTAGCAAAAAGGTGTCTGCTTCCCATGTTAGGTATAAGTGCTTGATTGCTAAGGCACCTGCTTCCCATGTTAAGCAAAGCACCCGATTCCTAAGGTGTCTATTTTCAATTTCCAAGGCACCTACGCATCATAATTCAAAAAGAAGGCACCTGATTTCCATACGAAAAAGGTACCTAATTTTCATTTATTATGGCCATTTTCTACCTTGATAGAATAACACGTCAGCCTTGGGATGTGGCCCAAGCCACGTCAGCACCCCACGCACGTGCAAAGTCAAATCTACCAATGGATAAAATTAAAAGTTGACAACAATCAACTTTCGAGGAGGGGATGTTTGTCATCCCAAGGAGATACATTTTTCTAACTTTTGTTTTAAATTTTGTAGGATTTCTTAAATAAGCCACCTTGCAGCTACCAAGAACCAATCACGTCGAAGAAAATTCATTGCATGGGAACCATGACCACCATTGTTCATTGCAGTTTGCCCAATCATCAAACACCAGCCAATAGCGATGCACCATGAACATCTATGCATATGCACCCATAGAACAAATTTAGGTGCATGTTTAAATTTTTTGTTTCTTGTCTATATTATTTTCATGAACATGTGTGTCTATGGAAATGTGTCGGCACAACCCCCATTATTACCTTAACCACTTGAACAAATCCACTTGGCATGGTGTTGTATGGCATGCCTCTGATTGGTCGATAGTTTATGGTTATCATCTCCGCACAATCAGGCACATGCTTAAAGGAAATTTACTATGGATAACCATAATCACTATTGATTATGGTAATTAACCGCCTGCGTGCATGGATGCAGTTGTTTTAAAAAGTTGTTTACCAGCTACTATGAAGGCACCTTTAGAGAGAAAAAAAAAATAGAGAAGTACAACATAATAGCAATTTGAAGAGGAATTGTAACATCCCTGAGTGAATTGTGAACTAAAGGTAAAGCATGGGGGAAAGTCAAAGAATCATGACCTTAAGAAGAGTGAGTCGATCGATTGCTCGAGCATTTTTGTAGATGTCCAAACATAGTTGGACGTTGTAGAATGGATGGACTACTATCGACTGGTCAGTCAGGGCTAGGATACGATAGTGGCAAATGAATTTGCGATGTCGATGAGAGATGGGGTCATGCACATACGAGGGCTAGAGATCCTAGTCATTGAGGACTACATCACTAGAGTTATGGGCCTCCCTCTTATAGGGGAGTACATGTACAAGGAGGATAACCTTACCCTCTATGCGTAGAGATTTTTTGGAGCACCAACCGAGTACCTGATGCACGCTGGCTTGCCAAAATGACACATTCTCGAGCTTTGGAGGGTATTTTTTGAGCAGATCACCCACTTCTTCACATGCTCTGGTAGGTACTCTCATCTGAATGCCAACCACTTCCATTTCCTCAATCACATCCTGCATGGGGATAAAATCAACATCCCCCATTACCTTGCATGCACCCTAAAATATGAGGCCAGGTGATACCAGGTAGGCACCACCTCTGCCCTGGCTCACCATGGCTTGATTTTGGCCTTGGTGCGATATGCAGAGTCACATAGAAATGTGATAATTGAGGAAGATGTGGGCACTAGTGCAGTGGTAGGGGCACAAGCAGAGGGGGAGGTGCCAATTCAAAATGAATAGTTGGCCCAAGGGGTGATAGAAAATGTAAAAATGATGCTTGTATCCCAACTTGGAGGAACTGTAGGGGAAGTAGGACATACCCCATCCCTTGATTTTTCCTAATTTTAGGAGGAATCAGGGCAGGCTCTGTCTCCTTCTACACCTCAATTCAAAGATGAGGTAGAGCAGGATTTTATACCTATCTCCACCAGGATGCAAAGTAGAAGAATGAAGGTTTTGAGGGTGGTTTCGATCTCATTCGATGAGGAGATACCAATCGATGAGCTCAATAGGGAGGAGTACATGGCCCACATTTTATAAGACATTTCTAGTGGGCCAACTCCTCAATAGGAGGTGGCCATGGAAGATGTACCACCAGAAGGCTAGGTGAAGGATTTGCAGCAATAGCTGTAGGTTTTAAGAGAGCAAGCTTCCACTTGGGAAGCCAAATTTAAAGAAGAACGGGCTCTATTTGAGGAGTCTCAAAAGGAGGTTACATTAAAAATGCATGAATTGTATCAAACAATTTGGCAACTACAGAGACAATTGTAGTTGTAGGGTGGACCAGGAGGAGCCGAGCAACCGACCAAAGTTGATGCAGTAGTGTAGATCGATGGGGCAACAGAGGTGCCCCTTGTTGATACAAAAATAGAATAGGGAGATGTTGCTACAATGGAAGTAGAGCAACCTTATTCTATGTCCCCCTCTATAGAGTAGGTAATTTAGGAGGATGAAGTTGAAGTTGAGGAACCTCAAAATGTAGAACAACCTACAAAGGAGGGAGATGAGGGGGAAAAGGAGATGGAGGTCAAAGAGCCTCAAATTTTAGGTAAAGAGGGAGAGGTAGAGCACTCTCCAATTGATGCAAGGGTCGGACAACCTCAAGAGGAAGAAGTAGTCCCTGTTGTGCAACAAGTTGTTGTAGAGGAAAAAGAGGCTCAATAGCCTGAATCCCCTATACCATAGGAGGCTCAAGAATCCCTATGCCCTAGGAAATAGAGGTTGCACCAACACACTCTAGGGTACAACATATCAAGCTGAGATCAAAACAAAAAGCCATAAGGCCATCTCAGTGATGACCCAAAACTAGAGCAAGAGTTGTCGAGTTGAAGGCACTAGGCATCGAATCTGATAAGGAATCAGAGCTAGATTTTGATGAAGAATGGGAGGCAACAAAGAATTTGTTTGCTACCCAAAAATAGAAATTTGAGGAGCTTAAGGAGGAAATTAAGGTAGACAAGAAGAATTGGAAGAAGGCCTCCAAGAAAGCCCTCAAGGAATCAGAGAAGGAGGCTAGGGAGCAATCTAGTAGGCCTCATAGGAAAATTCTAGTTGCTCAACTTGAGTAGTTCTGGTATTTGTATGGGTCGAAGGATGGAAAGCCTTCAAGGATGTAGGCATATTTTAAAAGGATGGGATTTCTAGGCCTTATGCAATAGGAAGATCTGGCATCAAGCAGCAGAACTCCCCTATGGCAAAGAAAGAGGTCCAAGCTGAACCTAAGCTTGACCCAACAGGGGAATATTTACCCATAGCCAGGGTTGCTAAGGAATCTAGCATCCCATTTGGAGATAAAGAATCAGTGCTTATGGGTGAAAAGTTACCACCTCACCATGAGTACTAGAAAATGGTTGAGCCTGCATTCCAAAAGGATGCCACCAGTTTCTCTGGTTATTATCTGAATGTTGATAAGGGCAAGGTGGCCTGGACTAGAGAACCACCCAAGAAGAGAGCAGGGCCAAGTGAACCACTTCGACGCAGCAAACGCTAGAAGCAGTAGGGTCAGGAGACAGCCGCTCCCAAGGCATCAAAGGGGTGAAAGCCCCAGGACAAAGAGAAAGCCAAGGCCGCTAAGAAGAAGAGGACACAGACCAACATGGCTTATTGGGATGAAGTGAATAGAACTGGTAATTACCAGTTCAAAGTGGCATAGGGACGTGCCACCCCTTAAGCATGGGGGGATGATGAGCCACAAAATTGCTCATTTTTTGTACTCTTTTCCCCATAATGTGCGGCATATATTCTTGTAGATATAAATGTTTTATGGAAATTATATATATAATTAATAGTTTATTTTGCATGTTTTCTAATATTTGTCTTTAAGTGTAATTTGTGTAGATTTAGTGGAAATTGTTGCATTTTGGCATGTTTTCATCGAGGTCCCACTCGGACCTGGCACTTGCAATTTAATGAAGGAAAAACATCTACATCCCCTGAAGGGGGGGGAGAAGAGGCCCAAATTCCTTTGAGGCGCCGACTTCCATTCGACACTTAACTTGTAGGCACTTGCTTCCCATTGTACGATGGAAGGCACCTACTTCCCATTATACGATGGAAGGCACCTGCTTCCCGACTTCTGCATATAAGGCACCTGCTTCCCGACTTCTTCAACCATGATGCCTGATTTCCATTAATGCCAAACTTCAGCATGACTCTGTGGTCGGTAGAATAGAGTGAAACTTCGACAACCAGCATGAAAGGATTTCCAACATTGAAATTGAATATGGGATAATGTCAAAGGTGACTCATCACCCATCTTCCAACTGATACGTAAATCATTTTTGTAAATTGAGCAAATAAAATATCAGCGTATTTTGGAAATAGAATACGCTGAAATATCATGATATTTTACCCGATTCCTCTAATCAAGCAAACAGTTGTAACAACGAATCATTTTTTGATTCATCCTAAAAATTGTAATAGGGCTGGCCGCATACCTTATAAATATGCAGGCCACCCCTGAAGAAGACCCCTCGAACTTTCTTGTAATTTTCTTCTATTGCAATTGTTAATAAAATCTCTGAATATTTTCTTGTAAAACATCTTCTAAAGCATCCGGTGATCATTTTACCATGGGCAGAACCTGCTGGAAGCGTGGGCCCACTTACAATAGAGTTCTTCCCTATTTCCCCTATTTTCTGCATTTATTTTAATAGATTAATTTATTTCCAGTTATTTCCCCTATTTTCTATGATTTCCAACAAGGTAGTCATTTAGATTTTAAATGTTTTTCAGTCCTATTTTCTTAGACTTAGCATGAGATTATTGGTTTAAATATAAACTCCAACGAATACCAAATACCCCCAAACCATAATCCAAGGGACTCATCTCCGAAGGAGAAATTACAAGCATAGATTTTGCATGGCTGCTCACAAGACTACGAGCTACCCCAGGTTGACAATTAAATGGAGGCAATTAATTGAACCATAGAAAAACTAACCAATGTTTTTCCCAACACATGGCTTTGTCTAATCTTTCCAAAACCCTAGTAGAAGAAGCCATGAAATTGGATCAGGTGTACTAAATAGCCTAAGGGAATTCAGAAGGTGAGAAGTGTGAATTAGGGTCATAAAGGTGAAGCTTGTATTTCATAAAAAATCAAGTTTCCCTTTCACCTAAGTACCACCACATTAGGTCATGACTGACCTTGTCAGAAGCTTTCTCCACCATATTAAAATATCCACAAAGCACCCAAGTGGAAAATGGTAGATTCATGGCAAGCCATCTAGATAGCTCACATCGATCAAAAGTGATGGTTGACGCATACACGTTAACCACCACAAACAATTTTTTGTAGATCTCAAACAAAAGCCAAACAAATTGATTGGATGGATCAACACCTAGGTCATAACATTATTATGTAATCGAGGTGCAAGGATAGTGATAGATCCCCATTTTTCGAAGGAATTCTTCATGGCAAAAGAGGCACTTCATGACCACAAAAATTCACATGCACACTACAGATTGAAATAAAAAATCTTAACTTCTTGTAGACATAAAAAATCAAGGCTTCAATGCACTCGAGAAACATTTGACATCTCATTTTGGGATAAATATTTTTTTATCGGGTTTGTCAGTCCTCGAAAATTCCACGAGAAGAAATTATTGGGATTTTTTAGGATGCATGATCTCCATAACATCATGTGCATCACCCAAACCTTTAAGCGATCCAAAAGAGTTGGAGATCGTGTGGAAAGCATCACTGTTTAGCTGTCAACATTTCTCATTCTGAATAGGGCTGTGAGAATGGTGGACCTTCAAGGCCCAACCCTCCTCCATCGAAGAATTATCTGGAGCTACCACCACTGAGACCAAAGAAGGGCCCGACCAAAGATATTGAGACACTGGAAAAATTGGGGGTTGCATGCCAACAACTAGAGGGGTTGTATCAACAGGAGTTTAAACAGCTTCAGTAGAAGGTTGCATGCCCTGAGAAGGAGTAGGGACAAGTTGCATAGCATAAATCAAAGCTTCCTACTTCTTAGCACCATGGGATTTCTTGCTAGATATAGTATTTCATTCTTCAATGCTTAGCACCACGGGAGTGAGCGAGGGATTTGCCATATATTTCCACTCCATCAGAGGGCACTCCCAAATTTTGTGAGCTTTTAATCTTAAAATTTTATCAAAAATACAAACTTATTTAAATCACTCATATATATCCATATGATATATACTTATTTCATCACTCATATATAAAATTTGGTACTATTAGGATACAAAATTATTTAAATCACTTGTATATATCTCTATTATTATACAAAAAAATCACATTTATAAGTATTCTTATACAAAGTTTCTTACGAAGCCATAATAATATCTTGTAACATGATATTTAAAAATATAGAAGAAATGATCAGCATCATATTTAAGTTACTCATGTATCTCCTTTATTATAGAAAAGATTTCTATTCTTAAATGTTATTCTTAAACATAGTTCCTTAAGAAGCCATCCTAGTATCTTATACCAAGATATTTAAAATATAACGATGATATTTTATGTTCCATAATTTTTTTGGATAGGTGGAAGGGATTTTTAAGGACCCCCAAACCTTTTACAAAGGGGAAAAAACAAGTGATACAACCTTCCAAATATTAAACAGGAGAAGCAAGAACATTGAGGTGATCACTGAAGAAGATAATTAAAATAGAAGACGGTCTCCCTAAAACCGTCTCTAGATAGAAAAATAAAATAGGAGACGGTCTTCCCAAAATAATCTCAAACCTAAGATATGGTCTCCCTAAAATTATCTCTAGACAGACATAAAACCTAGGAGATGGTCTCCACGAAACCATCTCTAGACTGATGCAACACCAAAAAGACAGTTTTCCTAAGGAAATAGAAAACAACTGCGTGAATCATAAAATTTGAAACGAACTGCCAAGGGGTTACACAAGATGGTTTAATCAAACAAAGCAGTAAAGGAGGCTTAAAATTTAAAATATAAACATCCACCTTCCCACTCAAACAATAAAGAGAAACAAAGTTACCGCTCAAGGGAAATTCTAAGATTCAAATAAATTTGAATCATGAACTTCCCACTCAAAAGGATCACAACAAAGTTTGGGAAATATTTCCCACTCAGGAAAATTGGTGCCAGTAACTTGAACAAGGAGAGAGGTTCCCCGCCAAGGAAACCCTACACCAACCAGCTAGCCCAAAAAAAATGAGATAACATAAAAGAGGTAACTGGAAAATGAGTTGAAAGCAGATATGACATTGGGAAGAAGTGAACCGCAAATACCATCATCCAATGGGTCTCTCCAAGAAACTGATAAAGAAATCGAACCTTGAACCCTCATCTACAACCAATGTGAAAGCACCAGGTCCTCATCCAAGACCTCAAAAAGCTGCAAAGAAAATATTTCAAAGGAATAGCCTCTTATTCAAAAGATGAAGAAGCCCCAACAACCCAAGGGTAAGCCTTGGAAGCTAACACTAAAACCTCTCCACTGCATCCATCAATAAAGCACAAGATCTCCCCTTGAGACCAAAAAAAATCTTAGAGAAGGGCACATTGAAACTCCCACACCACTGGTCACTGGACCAAAGCTATCAAACTAAAGGGGTCTTTGAACCCCCATTTGTGGGAAACAAGAAATCCCCAGGTCCCCAACCAAGACCCCAAAGAGCTATGGATGAAGAGATCCATAAACACACCTTGTGAGTAGACAACAAGACCACACAATTCTATTCATTGTTGCCATAATAGGAAACCATCAGAAAAAATCTCTCCTCCACGACAAGAAAGCACCTGGTCTTACCCCAAAGACCACTAAAAATATGAAAAGGAACTTTTTAGACCATATCACACATCAAACAAGCAATAGCTCACACCATGGTTAAAGGACCAAGGCATTCAATCTGAAAGGTGAGCTCAGAAACCCATCCTCCATAGACACAAAAAAAACCCTGGTCTTTACCTATACCACAAAGAGCTATGGAGAAAGAGGTCCAACAAGACACTACATAGAAAGACAGCATAAGCCACAAATCCTTCTCCACCATAGCCAGAACAAGAAACTATCCAAAAAAACCCTTAACCATGACAATAAGTACCTAGTCTTCCTCCAAAGACCACCCAAATAGGGTTATGCGTAAGGGATCGGCCCCAAAATGTATTTATAAAAATTTGATGAATTAGTTTCAAAATCCAAGCGAATAGTGTCCAAATGCATGTAGAAGGTTCACTATTATTAGGAACAATGTTGAAAATTAAAACAAAAAATTGTCAAATTATTATAAAATTAGGGCGAATCGACCCAAAAAATAATTTGCACCTAGAAATTTCTGGCTAATGTGCCATGTTCAAGGGTCCCAAATATTAGCCAAATCCAAATTTCAAAAATTATAATTTTAGCCAATTTGGTGATAAATAGCCGCTATGCATAACCCTACACCAAAGAAAAGGAGAAGAGGAACTAGACGAATAATCTCACGCAACAAGAAAGCAGTGGGTAAATCGACCACCTAAGAGGCACTATAGATCTGCAACCAAGATGACCATACAAACCAACTCAGCTCAGTGAACACCAAAAATATGGATAAGGAGGTAATCCGCCAAAAGATACCTCCAAGGAAACTAGGGTCCATTCAGTATCACCAATAGGGGAGTAGAGGAGGGAGCAGGAAGAATGGAGAGGTGGTCTTCACCTAGAGTAGAAGACCTCCTGCCTCCCTCCCCTCTCATATGCCTCATATTCCAAATTAATTTTAATCTCTAATGGTCTCTTTATTCATAACCAATATGTAACTAACAAATTGCATAAATCGCACAGCTATATCTCAAACCTCTTGTTCAACAAATTTAAAGGGTGTCTCTCTCCACCTAGATAACATTGTTAGTGCACACCACCAAAAGATATTCCTTGAAGTAAGAAACTTCTTTCATTCTCTAACATTGTTACAATAGTACATATAATTAAGACAATAAGAGTTTGAGTTTTAGATGAGGAACTTTTTCAAAAGTTAATTATTAATGTTTAGGAGAAAAATTTTACCCATCTATTATTTGATTATGGGTTTCTTGTCAAAGTGAATTATTAAGTGTCATGTTATAAAAGATATTTTTCTTCATGGAAAACCAAATTACAATAATCATGATCATATTCTTAAAGCATATACTTCCCTATATAAGCTTTGTCTCTTAGTAAATTGTCGTAACATCTTTACTTGTGCTTATTTTGTATCATATAAAATATTCACAACACTCTAGTTGCCTAGTATTGGTTGGGTTAAGTATACATAAAAATATGCAAAAATATATTCTCGAAGGTTGCTTCTATTTATATCTAGTCATGATATTTAGGTTGTTTAAGGATTTTGTCTTCTTTTCTTGCAAACAATTAAAAAACTTGTATTGTTGGTTAAGCTTAAACAATGACTATCTTAATTATTAATAAAAGCAAATCAACTTGATAACCATCATTTATAAGAAGATAGATAAATGATAGAGTAAAGCTTTGATTGTAAATAAACATGTTTTTTATTTAGGAGTTGCTTTATCAAAGAGAGATCAATATATATGGGTAGAAGTGTTTCGACTTACATCAACCCTTCACATAGACCATTGCACCTCTTACATGTTAGTCATATAGTTTACCATTATATATGCATATTCTAGTTGTGTCATAATGTGATTGTATTTTATAATTTTAGAAATATATACATAAATTTATAATACAATAAAATATATCATAAATAGTATTTATGTAGGATACACTTGACTATTTAAAAATTATTAACCCCATCTGAATGTGCTCAATAAAATAATTAGATTAAGGAATTTATTAATAACTACTAATAGGCATCTAACATTAAACAATAATAATTTATAGAACAATTGAGACTATTAGTTTTTGAAAATATGGTGGTGAGGAGAAAAGAGGAAAGAGACGAGTGATGGCGAGCGAACTTCTAAAATTCGAATATGCGACAAGCAGGAAGCAGAGAGGCGAGGGTAAGTTACCAGAAAGTGGATTGTGAGTGTGCACTAACAACACCAGTGACAGATTTGTTGACCAAGAGACAGGGAATGAAATAGTAGCCAAAAGTGTTGCGAGGTTGTCGAAATATGGGAAATGACCCATGGGGGAAAGACCCCCCGGACAAAGTGGAGGCGGGAGATAGTAAAACTATTTCAAGAACATTCACAAAAGCGCTCAAGGGAAAACCCAAACCCTTGACCGATGCACCACATACCTTCATCCCCTTGGGTTGCAATGTTATTTTGTTGGAGAAAGTAATGTAAGAGTACATTACCCTCGATTCCTTTTTCCTAGTAGAAAAATTTGTAGGCAGAAGGCCCGATATGGCGATGGGCGATGATAAAGTGGAAAACCAGGGGTTGCATGGAACTGATAGCCATGTCTAGAGGATTCTTCATGATATGCCTCAACATGCAAGAATATTTTTAGTCTCACAATGACACTAAGAGGGGGGGGTGAATCAATGTAGCTCTTTAAAACTTAAATCTTCAACTCTTAAAGCCAAAACAATGAAAACTTAAAACCAAATAAAGCATGTATAACAAGAGAGCATCACACAACACAAGATGTACTGAGGTTCACCGATTTGGCTACTCCTCAAAAATTATTGTTTGGACTACCATCCAAATCCAGCCTTTGCAAAGCACAACTTTACAATCAATTTACCAGCACCCACTAGAAGGAGCACCAACCCCTGATTTATCTCGCACCAAGAAAGGAGCACCAACCCCCGATTTATCTCGCACCAACAGAAAGGAGCACCAACCCCCGATTTATCCGCACCAACATAAAGGAGCACCAACCCCCGATTTATCTGCACCAACAGAAAGGAGCACCAACCCCTGATTTACCAGCACCAACTAGAAGGAGCACCAACCCCTAATTTATCTGCACCAACAGAAAGGAGCACCAACCCCTGATTTACCAGCACCAACTGGAAGGAGAACCAACCCCTGATTTATCTGCACAAACAAAAAGGAGCACCAACCCTTGATTTACCAGCACCAACTGGAAGGAGCACCAACCCTTGATGCCAAGCACCAACTTGGACTTCAATCTTGAAACTAGAATATTGACATAGAAATGCCTTCACTTTTACAAGACCCTGATTGGTCTATTGCTTACTCAACATCTCCCACACTTCACAAAACACACACCCTTCTCGCTCGCCTCTCGCTCTCTTCACGAGATAAAATCAACACACTAAATTCTCCAAGAAACACTCCTTTTATAACAATCCTTTCTCTTTGTAACTCCTTCTTTCATTTCTCATATGCCACTTGTCAATTGTAACGCCTTCTTTATGTAACTCCTTTTGTATATATAGAGTAGGTATTTCATCAAACACGTTACATGCAATGAATTGACACCATATTCTCCTACCATGACTGTTCGTCTTCTTGATCATGACTATTCATTTTCTCCTTTGTGCATGCATGCGTTTTGGTTTCCAAAAAAGCTTTTCGTTTCTATTTTGACGACTGTTCATTTTCTCCTTCTTCGACTGTTCGTTTTCTCCACATGGGCATGCGTCCGCTTCTTTCCATGACTGTTCATTTTCTCCTTCCACGACTGTTCATTTTCTCCTTCATGACTGTTCGTTTTCTTTTCCCTTGTGCATGCATTTGTTTTCTCCTTTGATGACTGTTCGTTTTCTTTTCCATGACTATTTGTTTCTATTTTGAGGCTCTTCTTGAGTCATGAAAATGCGACATGTCGCGATATCGTGACACTTTTGTTACTCTTCCTGTCTGCCCTTCTTGAGTTGTGAAAATGCAACATGTCGCGATATCGCGACACTTTTGTTACTCTGCCTGCCTGCCCTTTTAAGTCACAAAAATGCGACATGTCGTGATATTGCGACACTTTTTCTTTCTCTGCCTTCCTGCCCTTTTTGAGTCACTAAAATGTGACATGTCGCAATATCGCAACACTTTTTCCTTCTTGCTCTCTCTTTGCTTTGGCCCGCGAAAATACATGTCACGATATCACGACACTTTTTCTCCTTGCTCTTTCTCTTTGCTTCGGCCCGCGAAAATACATGTCGCGATATCGCGACACTTTTTCTCCTTGCTCTTTCTCTTTGCTTCGGCCCGCAAAAATACATGTCACGATATCATGACACTTTTTCTCCTTGCTCTTTCTCTTTGCTTCGGCCCGCGAAAATACATGTCGCGATATCACGACACTTTTTCTCCTTGCATTTTCTCTTTGCTTTGGACCGCGAAAATGCAACATGTCGTGATATCACGACACTTTTTCTCCTTGCATTTTCTCTTTGCTTTGGACCACAAAAATGCAACATGTGATATCGCGACACTTTTTCTCTTTTGCGGTGTTTTGCTTTTTCTTTGATTTTTAGCATATGGGCCACTTCGGTCTTCTTGGAAAATATGCAAAAAGGTGGGTAAACATCCTTATAAGCATTTAACATCACTGTACATACTCTGAGTAGCCTCTAAACTCCTGTCCACTACATCAACCGATTTGTTTGACTGTGTTGACAATAATGACAATATTGTCGCTGCACCTTGCTCAACAATCTCCCCCTTTGGAATTGTTGGCAACACACGTGCAATTTCCTGTAACTCTTCTCCCCCTTTGACAACAATATCAAAGGGCTGCTGCAAACTCCCCTTGAGTCCATGCACAACATTCTCAGGAAAAATTATTACACTTAGCAAAAATCACAAACATGAGCAAAAAGATAAACAAATACATAAATGCTCCCCCTGAGAATGTGGTCCCAATAGCTAGTCAATTATTGGGAAGCGTGACCACTCTCAATTTATTGTGAAGGTACTCAAAGACTTCCTTGGGCAACAATTTTGTGAAGATATCCGCTACTTGCTCTGTTGTTGGAACAAAATCCAACTTAACCTCACCTTCCACAACTTTCTCCTACGTACAGCACGTTGTCGCTGCAATATATTCTGCCTCTGTTGTGGATAAGGAGACTGACTCTTGTTTCTTACTGTGCCATGCAACCAACCTTTCTCCAAGATAGAATGCACCTCCACTGGTACTCTTTCTGTCATCTACACATCCTTGCTCAACTTGCAACCTGTCATCATGGGAGTGCTAACTGGCTTACAATCCTCTATTGTGAACTTTTTAGCATCTCTTTCACTAAACCAAATTATCGGAACTGTTATAAACCATAACTTTGAACAATGGCAGTAAGAACCATCAAAAGTACAACACTGACATATAGCAATACTGCCAATGGTGACAACTCTCAATTTAATCACCACCCTTCACGGTACCTCCACAAACAACTATATAAACTGAAACACACTTTGACAACTATACGACAACTCCCCCTGACTACTTGCCTTTCATCCTCAGATAGCCAAACAACATAGGAGCATTAAAATAAAACTTTAAGATTGCTCCCCCTGAGGATGTGCTACCTGGATTTTCTTAGTGCAATAGAGGAGTAGTCTCCTTCAGTCCAAGGAGACATGATTTACTTTCCTCTTTCTTTCTCCACTCTGGTTTGATTACAGTTTTGGGATTTTGTTTTGACTTTTCTTTTTTAGTAGCTTGTGCATGTTTTTCAGGAAATTTTCTATTTTGTATCATTCCATTTGATTGAAATTTTCTTCCCTGAAATTGATTTGATGCAAATGTACTTTGACAATTTCTTGCAATGTGCCCAAAATTATGATAGTTATAACATTCTACTGCATAATCCATCAAAGGTGAAAAAACATTTCTACTGGGTGGTTGTCTCTTGTGCATCCTTGATGGATGATTATTTTCCTTTCTTTGATGCACATGATTTCTTCCCTGTCTGTGTTGCATTCTTTGCGTCTAATGAAATCTATTGTCTTGCCTAAGATTAGATACAAAAGTTCTTGGACAAAACCTTGCTATGTTCCCATGACCATTACATTTAAAACATTGCACATGGTGTTCAACAGATGTATTTTTACCAGCATAACTCTTTGATCCATTATTCAATCCACAATAAATTGCATTGTGACCATAATGGTTGCATCTAAAACAATAGCCATTAAAAGCATTATTATGAATAGAGTGAGAGTGATAGAACCTCTTTTGTTGTGGTTGCTTTGTTGTAGATCTCCTTTGAGATTTTCTTCCTTTTGAAGATTCAACTTCAAGATTTTCTTGCTTTGATCCTTCAGAGATGGACTTCTTCTTCTCTGTAGATTTAGAAGATGAAGGTTGTTCAGCTTCATATCCAAGACCAAGCTTACACATGGGGCTTCTTTGTTGCCTTAACATTTTATCTAGCAACTTTGTGCTCTTCTCAAATTTGAGATTTGTATTGGCCTCTTCTAGTTGTTTCCTCAATAAAATAATCTCCTCTTCTTGTTTGCCGCAAACAATCTCTTTCTCATTGATCTATGACCTGAGAGTTTCTTCAATCCTTTTGGACTCTTCTACTTGCAGCTTTATATCACTAATAACTTTGTTAGATTCATCTTCACATTTGCTACATACATCGCCTTTATCATCCAGGTGTGACTTCAAGGCTTCTTCTATTTTCTTGGCTTTATGAATTTGTAAGAAGAGATCTTCAATATTATCCCCATATTCTTCCAACTTCTTGGATAGTCTTTTGTTCTTTTTCCTTTCTATACCCAAACTTTCAAGTGCAGCGATCAACTCACCTTCTAGATCTACTTCAGCCTCAAGGTTTTCATCACATACTTCAGAATTCACTCCTTCTATCTTTTCTAGTTCAATTTTCTCTTCCACAGGAACTGAAACTGATTGAGATGCCTTATTGGAGGAGGATCTATTTTTCTTACCCATTGCATACTAATCCAAGATCAACCCTAGCTGATTTAGCCTAACAAGGGAAACTGGCTCTGATACCAATTGTTAATCTCACAATGACACTGAGATGGGGGGGTGAATTAGTGTAGCTCTTTAAAACTTAAATCTTTAACTCTTAAAGCCAAAAAAATGAAAACTTAAAACCAAATAAAGCATGTATAACAAGAGAGCATCACACAACAAAAGATGTACCGAGGTTCACCGATTTGGCTACTCCTCAAAAATGACTATTTGGACTACCATCCAAATCTAGCCTTTACAAAGCACAACTTTACAATCAATTTACCAGCACCCACTAGAAGGAGCACCAACCCCTGATTTATTTGCACCAAAAGAAAGGAGCACCAACCCTTAATTTATCTGCACCAACAGAAAGGAGCACCAACCCCTGATTTACCAGCACCAACTGGAAGGAGCACCAACCCCTGATTTATCTGCACAAACAGAAAGGAGCACCAACCCCTAATTTACTAGCACCAACTAGAAGGAGCACCAACCCCTGATGCCAAGCACCAACTTGGACTTCAATCTTGAAACTAGAATATTGACATAAAAATGCCTTCACTTTTACAAGACCCTGACTGGTCTATTGCTTACTCAACATCTCCCACACTTCACAAAAAACACACCCTTCTCGCACGCCTCTCGTGCGCCTCTCACTCTCTTCACGAGATAAAATCCCCGCACTAAATTCTCCAAGCAGCACTCCTTTTATAACAATCCTTTCTCTTTGTAACTCCAATTGTAACTCCTTTCATTTCTCATACGCCACTTGTCAATTGTAATGCCTTCTTTATGTAACTCCTTTTGTATATATAGAGTAGGCATTTCGTCAAACACGTTACATGCAACGAATTGACACCATATTCTCCTACCATAACTGTTTGTCTTCTTGGTTATGACTGTTCATTTTCTCCTTTGTGCATGCATGAGAGTTGGTTTCTGAAAAATCTTTTCGTTTCTATTTTGATGACTGTTCGTTTTCTCCTTCTTCGACTGTTCATTTTCTCCACATGGGCATGCATCCGCTTCTTTCCATGACTATTCATTTTCTCCTTCCATGACTGTTCATTTTCTCCTTCATGACTGTTCGTTTTCTTTTCCCTTGTGCATGCATTTGTTTTCTCCTTTGATGACTATTCATTTTCTTTTCCATGACTGTTTGTTTCTATTTTGAGGCTCTTCTTAAGTTGCGAAAAAGTGACATGTCGCGATATCGTGACACTTTTGTTACTCTGCCTGCTTGTCCTTCTTGAGTCGCAAAAATACGACATGTCGCGATATCGCGACACTTTTGTTACTCTGCCTGCCTGCCCTTTTTAAGTCGCAAAAATGCGACATGTCACGATATCATGATACTTTTTCTTTCTCTGCCTTCCTACCTTTTTTGAGTCGCTAAAATGCGACATGCCGCGATATCGCGACACTTTTTCCTTCTTGCTCTTTCTCTTTGCTTTGGCCCGCGAAAATACATGTCGCAATATCGCGACACTTTTTCTCCTTGCTCTTTCTCTTTGCTTCGGCCCGCGAAAATACAACATGTCACGATATCGCGACACTTTTTCTCCTTGCTCTTTCTCTTTGCTTTGGCCCACAAAAATACAACATGTCACGATATCGCGACACTTTTTCTCCTTGCTCTTTCTCTTTGCTTCGGCCCGCGAAAATACATGTTGCGATATCGCGACACTTTTTCTCCTTGCATTTTCTCTTTGCTTCGGCCCGTGAAAATGCAACATGTCATGATATCGTGACACTTTTTCTCCTTGTATTTTTTCTTTGCTTTGGACCACGAAAATGCAACATGTCACGATATCGCGACACTTTTTCTCTTTTGCGGTGTTTTGCTTTTTCTTTGATTTTTAGCATATGGGCCACTTCGGTCTTCTTGGAAAATATGCAAAAAGGTGGGTAAACATCCTTATAAGAATTTAACATCATTGTACATACTCTGAGTAGCCTATGAACTCCTGTCCACTGCATCAACCGATTTGTTTGACTGTGTTGACAACAATGACAATATTGTCGCTGCACCTTGCTCAATAAAGATGTGGACCGCATTCTATCAGGGGGTCCATGATTCTTCTAAAGAAGGAGTCTCTTTCTCCATAAGTGGGGAGCGGACTTCGATCTGGAATCCCAGAACATCAACTATGCTTCCATTTGGGTCTGGCTCCCAAACCTTCTCCTCACTTCTGCCACAAGGATATGTTGCAAGGGATAGCCTAAGCAATTGGGAAGCATGTTACCATCGACCTGATAACACATGCTAGATCACGATTGATGCAGGCCCACATATGTGTTAATATCAATTTGGAGACCAAGCTCCCGGATCATGTCAACCTGATTTACGGGTCCTATCACCGATGCAAACCAACAGAGTATGAAAATAAACCCTCATTTTGCACTGAATGCCACTCCCAGGGGCATCTCCCAACCCAAAGCTCGACTCTAAAAAAGTGCATAGAATGACTTCAGAAAATTACTTCACCCACCCCATAGAGAAGCCCAAAATATGAAAACCAAAGTAGGATCAAGCCAGGACCACAAAGGCAAGCAACATGCCTCCTCTTCTCCAATCGACGACACGAGTAAGGCAAGTAGTTTGTTTACCTCCTCCAATAAGTTTAGTTTACTCAATAATTTTGGTCTCAATGCTAAAAACTATGATGAGGAGCATCCTCGTGAGGAAATGCCTATTTCAAACCAATCGAACCAGTCCCCTTCAAGGTACACCTTCCCTAGAAAACCCATATTTCATCCCCATCCTCATGCCCTAATTCCCCATCGGATAACGTCCTCGAGGTCCAAGGCCCACCTTCCAAACCCCCCAGTCTCCCAAACCTCTACCTAGATCTTCCCCACCCAATGAGACTGGATCGCCCCACTCCCCATCTAAATTTCATGATGTCAAGGCTGATAGTGCCGAATCCTCCCATGAATCCCTAGAGGCATGGAGCCCAAAATAGACTAGGAGCTTCAAAAAATTCCAAATAGATGTTGGAGGTGACAAGAAGAAGGGTAGACCCTCTGGTGTAGACCTAAGGAGCAGAGACACAGTAGAAGACATAGCCAATGGCACTCAGTGAACCCTCTTCCAGGAATTGGGAATGTCCAACAGGGAAGAAACAAAGAGATCCAAACCTCCTACGCAACAAGGCAAAGGAGGTAAAAAAATTATCCAAAAGTTCCAAATGAGAATCCTCTCCTGGAATGCGAGAGGGTTAAATAGGGTAAGCTAAACAAAGATTGGTTGCTTCTATGTGGAAGGAATCAAATCCCACCATTTTTCTAATTCAAGAAACCAAGTTAGGCGAGCACTGGTCGCCTAAAGTCACCAAGGTTATTTGGAGAAAATGTGAGTTTGCCTTTACACCTACCTCTGGTACCTCATATGGCCTTCTTTGTCTCTGGGACCTAGGCAAGGTGGAAGGAAGAGTTATTTCAGGCGAAGGTCATCTATCCAAAATTTATTTCCATGACTCTATCACCCAACACTACTAGGTTCTAACGAATTTTTATGCCCCAAACAGCCCGTAAGATAGGATGACCCTATGGAAGAACCTTACCCATATTAGAGAAGCGTTCAACAATATCCCCTCGATCCTAGCTAGGGATTTTAATATCCCATTACACCCCTCAAAGAAGAGAGGCGGGAATGTGATCACCCTCAGAACCACAGGTAATTTCGCTCACTTTGTCGACACAAACGAACTTATGGATGTCCAACTGAGGGGGTCCCAGTTCACATGGAGTAACATAAGGGTGGGAGATAATCTTATCCAAGAAAGGCTTGATTGCTTCCTTTTATCCCAGGAAGCACTTCCCCTGTTTGGAGAAACCAATATGCAGGATCTACCAAAGATTGATTTCAACCATAGTCCCCTCATTTTCAAAATTATCAACAAACCACAGTTCAAAACCCCTTTCCACTTTGAATCAATGTGGACCTATCACCTAGACCTCAAAAATTGGATTGTTGAGTGGTGGTGGAAAGGTTCCCTGGGACTTTAACAAACCAAGTAACCCAAAAAATTACTGTCTATCAAAGCAAAGTTGAAGGTTTGGAACAAATAAACCTTCAGATACATCTTCAAAAATAAATAGAACATCAAGGATAGGCTCTAGTGGATTGAGAATCGGTTTCAGTAGGGCCAAGGGGATGACAACCTTAGAACCGAAGAGAAGCTCCTACTATTATAATACCACAATATCCTATGAAAAGAAGAGATTTTTTGGCACCAAAAATCAAGATAATTATGGCTTAAATAAGGAGACTCCAACTCCAAGTTTTTCCACATTTCCACTCTCAGGCATAGAGGAGCTAACAGGATCAAAGGAATAATCAAGCAAGATGGCTCGTTCATCTCAGATATTCACCAGATATGGGATGAAGTAGTCTATCATTTTGATTCTCTCATTGGATCCCACCCATCCTCATCTGGCCAAGCCATGGACTCTCTCCTTGAGAACATCCCCAAATCCATCTCTGACAACATGAACGCCTACCTTCTTAGCCTTTTAAATTCCTAGTAAATCCACCAAACTCTCTTTTCCATGCAACCATACAAAGCCCCCGACCCCGATGGCCTCCCCCCAAGGTTCTTCCAAACCTATTGGGATATCATTGGCCCTGATATCTGCCAAACCATCTCCAAAATGTAGCACTCCAGATCCATTCTTAAGGATATTAATTCCACCTTCCTCGCTCTCATCCCTAAAGGACCCGATTCTAATTCCCTGTCTGACTATCGGCCCATAAGCCTATGCAATGTTATCTATAAAATCCTATCCAAAGCCATGGCCAATAGACTTAAAGGCATCCTCCCTTCCATGATCGATCCCTCCCAAGGAAGCACTGTTAAGGGCCAAAATATAGTGGATGGAGTCATCACCATTCACGAACTCATCCACTCGACCCATAATTCCAATAAATCTACTTTTTTCCTTAAACTTGACATGAACAAAGCCTTTGACAGAGTGGATCAAGAATTTTTGACCAAGGTCCTTCTAAATTTTGGTTTTCATGAGAACTGGGTTGATTTGATCTCGTAATGCATCTCCTCATATTTGATTTCAGTTCTATTTAATGGCTTGGCGGTATGTTACTTACCCAACACCAAAGGGTTGAGGTAAGGGGACCCCCTCTTCCCCATTCTCTTCATCATCCTAGCTGAGAGCCTCAAAAGAGCTATAAAATTTGCCTGCTCTAAAGGTCTGATCTCTGGGATTAAGGCTACGTCCAACCTTCAACCCTCGACTCATCGACAGTTTGTGGATGACACCCTGTTGGCTACTGTTTCCTTTGTTTTCTAAAGCTAGAATCATCAAATCTATCATAAATCTCTATCAGGAAGTCATAAGGCAAAGAATCAACTTCACCAAAAGTAAACTTTACTTCATCAATACTCTACTAAAATGGTAAGCCAAGATTGTGAATATCCTGGGCTGCACCATTGCTGCTCTTCCAACCACCTACCTTGGCCTCCCAATGTTTCAGGGGAGACCAACCAAGTCAATGTGGAATAATGTCATCGAGAGATTTCATAAGAAACTGGTAGGTTGGAAAGGGGCTCTCCTCACTCAAGCTGGTAAAGCCACCTTGGTCATGTCAGTTCTCCAAAGTATCCCAATGTATTTTTTATCTATTTTCAAAATCTAGTAGCAGTAGGGGAGGTGATTGAACAAATCCAAAAGCACTTCCTTTGGGTAGGAGCTTTCAATCAGAAGAAGTTCCACCTTTTGGCCTGGGACAAAGTTTTCACTCCTAAATTCAAGGGAGGGCTTGGATTTTGTAGGATTAATTTGATGAATCAGGCACTTCTCACTAAGCAGACATGAAAGATGGTCACTAATAAAAACTTGGAATGGGTTTCAATTATCAAAAGGAAATACCTACAAAATCATTCCTTCGGGGACAAAGGGACTCCCTATATTGGGTCCCATTTCTGGTGTTCCATAACCCAAACTAAATATTTGCTACAGCAAGGTACCAGGTGGCAACTTGGATATGGGAAAGACATCGACTTCTGGCATGATCCTTGGGCAAGGTATGTACCCCTCATCAGAGATCCCGACATCATTGCAATCAAACATCTTACAAACAATAGGTTTGGATCTAAAGTCACCGACTTCATTACTAATAATCAAGACAACCACAAGTGGAAGAATCTCCACTTCAAAGTTAGAAATGATGCCTTAGACAGAGCTATTTCTGCTCTATAGATAGTCCTCAAGGCTAACTTCATTTCTAAAACCTGTATGGCTAACAAACCTTTTTGGAAAGGCACCAATGATGGGCAATTCTTAGTGAAGTCTACTTTCCTTTTGTTAGATACCTCATAGAGTAGGCACAATCCTAAGAACGACCATGCTACAGTTAGGACAATTTAGCTCAAGCATATTATTCTGAAGGTTGTCCATTTTTGTTGGTTTGCATTCCACAACAGGATTCTCACCATTGACAACCTGATCAAAAGGGATATCATTGTCCCCAATAGGTGCTATCTTTGGTCATAAGCATGGGAGTCCAATCAACACATTTTTCTTGAGTGCCCCTTTGCCTACCATGTGTTCTCCATCTTGATCAGTAGATTCCAAGTCAACTAGGTGTGGCCCAAGTCAACCCCTGACCTATTCACTCAATGGCCCACAGTCTTTTGGAACCCCAGGATCAATTTCTTGTGAAAAACTATGTTGCACCACACAGTTTAGAAAATCTGGCTTGAGCGTAACAGTTGCATCTTCAACGATCGATCCAAGAACCCAGAAGCTATGGCCAAAAAATCTTTATGCTTTGCAATTGAAAATGTGAACCTGGTCCCTTGCTCAGACATGCCAACGTATGGGCTAGAGTCCTCCCTGTTCAAGACTTTGGGTATATCTACCAAGTGCTCCCAAGCCTAGACCCCCACCAGGAGCAGATCTAATGCCAAGTGGAATCCTCCCCCTTAGGATGGCTCAAGGTAAACTTTGATGGGTCTTCCAAAGGCAATCCTGGGGATGTTGGGGCTGGAGGAGTCATCAGGGACCACGAAGGTAAAATCATCAAGGCTTTCATTGAAAACCTAGGGGTCCAGACTAACAACTATGTCAAAGCTCAAGCTCTATGGAGATGCATCGAGGTCAGCAAAGGTTTGACTACCCCCATGATTTTTGAAGGTGATTCATTAAATGTGGTCAACCACATTAAGAACAACACTAGCAAATGTTGGAACATTCAAAACATTATCCAAGAGTGTCAAACTACCCTCAGAAAGTGCCCTCTCAGCACAATTCAACATGTATTCAGAGAGACGAACACGGTAGCTGACCTATTGGCTAATAGAGTAGCCAACCAAAACAACCTGGCCATTTGGGAAGATTCCTTCCCTTAGGACATCATCAGCGTAGCCAACCGTGATGTGGAGCGCATATTCAAATAGTATAAATTGCCACTCCAAAGGTGTTTCTTTTAACACCAAGGGTGTTTTTTTCAACACCACAGAATTTTGTGTCCCTAATCCCTTCATCATACGGATTACCCTGATCGTGGAAAATATCACAACCACTCCTGCGGTTTGTTTGTAGTTTTGTTGTTTATAGCTCAGTCCTTTGTTTCCTATCTTCAGGGGTTCAAGCCCCAGAATTGCTTTCCTTTTTACTCTCGACTTTCTTAGTTAATCAGTTGTTGGGTCTCTAGACTGTGAAATTCTGTAATATCTTTCCCTGTGATGATAGGATATGCCAATTTTGTACTAATGGTATGTCAAGTGTCTATTATAACAGGAGCAGGACCCTTCAACCCGAAAAGTAAATAAAATTATTTTACCTACAAAAAATAATAATTTATAGAACAAAATTTAAATAAAATTTATATTAATAAAGTTCATATGTTTCATTAATTAACTTGATATTGATCTTGACAATATATGGCACCATGATCATAGTATGGAATAATCAAATATTCTTTTTGATAGGGTAGATAAGTTAGTAGTTGGACATTTGTTGACATATTGTTCAAGGTTGCATGTTCCACCTTATCCCATAAAAAATGTGTAGAATGTTTTTTTTTAGAGAAAAAGATAGATTATATTAATTCATTAACGAGAATATGTGTAGAATGTTTAACATGTTTTCATATTTTATATTTCTTTTTAAAATTAGTTTGATCCTAAGATTTTATTTAAATCAATATTTTGCAAGGTGTTAATATGACATATAAAAATGAGTGAATCCATTCTTAACAATAGAATCATACAATATACAATAGTTACATATTCATATTAATTGTTATATGGCTCTATATGGTTGTCATGCTAGCATCCCAAAATTCAATTATATGTAAGGTGCAATGTCAATGTCACATAGAATTTTAAATATCTTTGTGTAGCATAAGAAAAAAAAATTTACAAGGAGGTGTGCTAAAGTGTATGAATAAAATTTATTTTCATTCAAGTTGTTATTGTTTCCAACGAGAGGTGAAGTGTTCAAATAATCACCTATTCTTGAATCAAATACCATGTCAACTATTGACTTCATTACCTAATTGATATTTTACCAATTTTTGTTTGAATATGATAAACGTGTATAGATTGTACTCTTCCCATGGATATCTTTAAACGTATTTTTATCATTTGAAATCAAGATGATTTGTATTCACACATGATATCTTTTCTAGACACTTGAGTCAAATCAAAAACACCTTCCATTATTGGGTGTTTAATACTGGTCTCTTGTGTTCACCATGATATCATTCTTAGACACTCGAATCAAACCATACACCTTTGATTAATGAGTACTTTATTCTTCATTTTTTAAATATTCTTAACATCTTTATTGATTGCCATACAATGCATTTAGAATTAAGTCTAAACACCACAAATAAAATCAATGTTTCAAGGCCATTATTGATCTCATCATCAAAATATTTATATTATTTTAGGACTTTAATCATTTATAAATATAAATCACTTAATAATCTAACATTGTTTCCATGTATATAAAAATTACTTAAATAAATTAATTATAAGCATCCAATTTTACATCCCTATAATATATTATCTTTAAAAATTTCAAACAAATCTATTAGATATCATAAACCTTAAAAAAATAATAAAACCAATAACTTGATATTTTCTCTAACTTTTAACTGCTTTACAATCTCTACAACCTTCCTTAACTTTCTTAACACTTTAATATCCTTCATATTCATAATAATATAGTTCCATGTTGATTCAAATTGCTTGTCAAAATTGATATATTATTTACTAAGTTTTAAATCCCTGCAATTTTAACTTTTGCACAAATTGACCTCTATTTTTCACCAACATAATTTTTTTTACAATCCTCGAATTAGGGTTATGCATAAGCGCGAAATATCGTAAATTGGCTCTATTTAATATTTTCAAGATTTTAAATTGGCTAATTTTGGATCCTTTCACTGGGGCCCATTCATACAAAATTTACGAGGTGGAAGTTTTTTTGGGGTAAATTCGCCCACCGTTGATAATCATGAACCTAATTTTATTTTAATTTGCCGACCTCAAATAACATATGATTTTGATTTTCCCGCCTAATTCGCCTTCAAATTATAAATGATTTTATATTTCCCACCCAAATTGCCTTCACATTATAAATGATTTTATTTTTCCTGCCCAAATCACCTCATATACTACCCGTATATATATTGTATTGGGTACCGATAAACATACATCGAAAATACTCTAACTCGAAAATAGCTTTGAAACAACGAAAAACTTGACAAGGTTGTAGAGGAGTGTTTGTCGAAATAAGTCGATCGATTGTAGAGGAGTGTCGATTGGTGCAAGATGATCGGTATAAGCTTATCTATTGTAAAGTTGTGGCTATCGGCATAAGCCAATCAGTTGCAGAACCATGTCTGTCGGTATAATCTAATAAGTTGCAGAGTCATGTCTATCGGTTGCAAAGGTGTTGATCGGCATTAGCTTATCGATTGCAGGGATTATCGATCAGCATTTGTCTATTAGTTGCAAGGGTGCCAATTGGTATTAGTTAGTCAGTTGTAGTTGATCGTCATACTTGCAATCGATCATCATTCTTGTAGTCAATCGTTATGTCTGTAGTCGATCATCATGCCTGCAATCGATCATCATGCCTACAACCGATCAGCATACTTGCAGCCAATCAACATTCCTACAGTCGATCGTCATGCCTGCAATCGATCTTCATGCCTACAGCCGATCGTTATGCCTGTTGTCGATCATCATACCATAGGTCATTATGTCAGCCTAAAGTCTTTCATATCAGCCTAAAGCTTTTAAGTATGACATACATTTTTAGATTTTGCAAACCGATATTCATAGCCCCCAACACAAAAAAAATTCACCACGGTTTGAAATTTTTTGGAGATAAATTAATGAAATTCGCCATGGTTTGAAAATTTTTGGAGACAAATAAATGCAATTCGCCATGTATACTTCTACAAATTTTGCCAGGATTCCAAGACAATTTGCCTTGATTTTATAAATAGATTTCGGGGCCGACCCCTTATGCATAACCTCGCCTCGAATGAAATTGTTACCACTTACTCATAAAGTATGTGTACAATTGCTCTATAGTTGATATGCCAGTTTCTTCCATTATTTTCCATATCTCTAGATACTATGTTAAAAAGCCTTTTTAGAGACCAAAAAACAATAATAAACTTCTTTTCATTCCATATTCTCTCTGTTAGGTGCCTTAAAGTAATGAAGTATTATATTTATTATGTATTCTTACTCTTTTGTTTTCACTACCTATTTATATATCTTGTTATTTGTTTTCTCTTTAACTAGTTCTTTCTATCCACATGTTGTAGGTGAGTTGGAAAGGGTAGGGCAATCCTCCAAGGGAGGTCCCTGGTTCGAATTTCCACCCTACCAAATGCACATTGGGTACCCAAAATCTAGTTGATAATGATGGTGCGGTGAGGTTCAGGCGCGACTCCCAGGTGATTTTTACAGTGTAGAACCCTCTGGTCATGGTTTCTCAGACCAAGGAGAGGTTTTTCAATAAATTCAAAAAAAAATTAGTTCTTTCAAGGTTCACATTCTTCATCATACCATGGATTTATAGGAAAGTTTTCATGTTTTCTTTTCTTGTTTTTAACTTTTTACATGATGCTGGTGCACTTGATAATTGCTTTTTAACTTTGGTAGCAGAAGGGTGAATCATTGTGTGTTATCCTAGGGTTTCTGACAGTTTCTATTCATTCTCTGGGATCTTATGCCAACCTCCATGTTGCGCTTGCTTTGTGGGTGTTATTATGTCGGCTTCTCCTCCTCCAATTTCGTTTGAAGTTAGCAGTGAGAGGAATGGCTCCGGAGGTGAAAAAATGACCCAAGAAATTTGTTCCCAAGGTGTACCATGAGGTATTTTTGAACCTGATTTTGTGATTCCTCTACATGAATTCAATCAGGCGTGTTCTTGGTTTGAAAATAATACTCTTATAGGGTATATTTTGGGTCAGATTCCCCCTGAGAATGTCCTTAGGAATTGGATTGAGTAGTATTAGCGTTCGTATGGGATTCAAGTCGATCATGTCCAAAATCTCTCTAAGGGTTTTTTCATTTCTAATTTGGTAGTCCTGACCAAGCCCAGAAGGTCCTCAATAAGGGTCCTAGTTACATTAATAGTTCACTACTCATTTTTCAATCGTGGAGTCGGGATTTCACGGTTTCTAATTTTGTTTCCCTGGTCGTGCCTATTTGGGTAGAACTCCTAGACCTCCCCACTACATGCTGGCCCTTTCTAAAAAACTTGGTGTCCATCCTTGGTGAATTTGTCTATGATGAACCCTCTCGATTCATGTTGGTTCGCCCTAGCAGGAGAATGTGTATCAAGGTTGACCTAGCTAAAACCCTAAAGGAGTATATCGACATTAAGGTCGGTTCTACCCATATTCATCAGCGAGTGGTGTATATCAACCTTCCTAATACATATTAATGTTGCCATTCAGCCTCCCACCGCATTAATAATTACCCCTTGATGGCTAAAAAATTCAAGGTCAAGACGGCTACCCCAATAGCTGGTGTTGTATTATCTCCCACTACCCCGCACCCTCCATCAAAATATGGTGAATGGACTAAGGTTTCACACAAGAAATGGAAAGGTAGCAAGCTCGCTTAGGCGGGGCACACAGTGGCCACATATGCTCAGGCCCTAGCACCTAAGCCTCCCATGTAGCCATCGATTATGGAGTCAACCCCTGTCCACTCTCCTCCTTTGGCTGTTGAGTCTATAGATCACGATGAAGGGATTCAGTCCACTGTGCCCTTGGGTTCTCTTGATGAGGTAGGGGCTAAAGGAAGTTTCTCTCAAAATTTAGGATGACAGTCTTGTAGCCCCCTACGAGGTGAGCAACTTGCTCATTTAGATAAGTGACAGTAAACTTCTCTCTCCTCCACCACCATGGATGCCTTCAAGAATAACCCCTATCACCTGTTGTCGGATAATGCGACTGAGGCCATTGGGGTATGCAACTTAAATATTTTTAATGTTGTCTCTCCTAGAATGTGCATGGGTTGACGGATCCTGTTCATCGTTACATGGTTTGGGATGAGCTCACTACCTGTTCCAGTCTCTATGGTCATCCACATTTTATGTGTTTACAAGAAGTCAAAGTGGTAGGTTTCAATTTGCAATCTACTTGTTCTATGTTATGGCCTGGCAGTCAGATGTATGCTACCAACCACAATCATGGTAGCAGAGGTGCTGTCATTTTGCTTAATAATAGGTGGGCGAGCAGTTTTTTCATATGGAGTTCTGACCCCTCTCACCATGCGGTTTGGATTCTGCTCAAAGTTAGTGGTCTTTCCTTCGAGATTATTAATATTTACACCTTTAATTATGTCCAAGATAGATGTGCATTGTGGAGATGGTGTGCTTTGTCCTTACCTACCGTAGTCTGGCTGATGTGTGGTGATTTCAATATGGTCGAGAAGCCTTATGATAAAATGGGCCAACTCCCCAATAGGTGGGCCTCGAGAGAGCGACATGCTTGGTATTTTATGAAAAATAAACTGGAGGTCTTCAATCCCAATGGTTGTTTCTCTATGGATCAGTTTATCGATCATTTGTGGTTCACGTGGTCTAATTTTTAGTCAAGCCCCGCAAGAGTTTTAAAAAGGTTGGACAGGGCTATGTTGTCAAACCAGCATGAGTTTTTTTTTCTCATTGGCTCCCTTCAGTCCCTTTTGTTGAAACCATTCCTGGTATGGTCTCATCCGATCATTCCCCCATAATGTTCTCTATTCATGTTTCCTCCACCCATCAATGGCCTACTCATGCTCAGTTTTTTCTTAACACTTCTTTCTTGCAACATGAAACCACTATTTGTCACATACAAAGGATCTAGATCATTGTACCCAAACCTAATGGAGATTCAAGATGGATTGAGTGGTGGAATGATACCATTTTTTGTACCACTGCTCTGCTCAAAAGCTTGGGTAAGAAGGTGGCGCAGTTGCATCGTCATTGTAATACTGCTCTGCGTAATGAGCTTGCATAGGCCGCCTTTCGTCTTGAGGCCTCTCCTTTTGACTCCGCCATTCAAGCCCATGTCGCTCACTTTCGGCATGAGCTTAAAGTGACTGAAGTGTACGAGGCCAGAGGGGATCAAATTAAAGCCAGATTGCATTAGGTCAAAGTGGGTGACCGCGTTTCTAAATATTTTTCCAGAGGCTCCGGCCTTCGCGTCACTCTACTCAATTCAAAGCTTTATTTGTTAATGGGGTTCGCACCACCTCTTTTCTTGAGATAGCAGCTAAATTTATACAACATTATTCTCATTTTTTTGCTACTTAGTCGTACACCCCTAAACGAGAATTAGCCCTTCAATATTGCAAAGAGTTATCCCAAATTGACTCTCCCTAGTGCAACAAAATGAATGTGAATGGCCTCTATCAGATTAGGATCTTGCAAATACCCTGTTTCAAATGGCAGACGCAAAGGCCCTAGAGTTGCAAATTTTACAAAACTGGTTGGGAGTTTGTTGGTCCTGACTTGCATAAAGTATATTTAGAAGCCTTGTAGTCTGGCTCCTTAGGTGCTATTATCAATAAGGGCAATATCAAGTTTATCCCAAAGTTTGGGGATCTAGAAATCATTACAAATTGGAGGTCAATGAATTTGCTTAATGTCAGCTACAATATCATTGCCAAAGCGCTTGCTTTATGGATTAGGCCCTTGCTTCCCTCTATTGTGAGGGCTAAGCAAATTGGCTTTATTCAATATCATTATATTTTGGACAACGTTCTCGCTATTTGGGAAGGGATGAAATGGGCTCGTAGGTCCAGTCAACAGACCCTCTTCCTTAAGCTTGACTTTGAAAAGGCTCATGATCGAATTGAGTGGGTTTTCATTGTTTCCATGTTGGAAGCTCTTGGCTTTTGTTCGTAGTTTATTTCCTCTGTTAAAATGCTTTTTCTAGATGCATCAGTTGTGCTTTCTCTCAACAAGTTTCAAACTGACACTATTGGCTTGCATAGGTTAGTAAGGCAGGGTTGTACTTTGTCCCCCTCGCTATTCATTTTAGTAGTAGAAGCATGTGGTTATCTTTTGGCTCATCATGCTTCTCTTGGGTTGCTTTGAGGTATTTCCCTTCCTAGGAATGTTGGTCAACTCATTAACGACCATTTTGTTGATGATTCCTTTCTTAATCTGAATGAGGATGAACAATCTCTTTCTAAAGCTCTGTCTTGTCTTGATATTTTTTGCAAAGCCTCTGGGTCTAATATCCAACGGAGGAAAACCTCATGTTATAGGAAATCCCTACAACATCTTCCCCACTGGCTTCAGCATGTGCAGTGGAGTTGGATTCAGCTTGGAGAAGTCTTCAAATTCTTGGGAATTCCTTTTGTCTTTCAAGGCTCTTCGTCTTAATTATGGTCTTATGTCATCAACAAAGTAGAAAGCAAGCTAGAATATTGGAATGCTAAGAAGCTATCTCTTGCTAGTAAATTTCAAATTTGCTCGAAAGTGTTGGCTTCCACGCATGTTTATTACTCGTCTTGCTGGGTCCCTTCCTAGGCTTGTTACAAACGGCTTGAAAAACTGCTACAGGATTTTCTGTGATCTAGTGGGTTTGAGCAGAAGGGCTTTCACAGAGTGGCTTGGGACATTTGTTGTCTCCCATGACAAGCAGGGGGTATGGGTTTATTGGACTGTAAGCATCAAGGGTTAGCCCTCTGTGCTAAATGGATTGTGCGGGCTCTCAAAGGACCTAAAGCATGAAAAGTTCTTATCAGATATTGCATCTCAGTTGGGCTTCCCCTCAACTATCGAGCCTGGGCAGGAATGGATTTTCCCTCTCTAGTGTTGGCCCCAATTTTCATTAAAATCTCTGGCTCCTTTGTCATCAAAAGCATATGAAAGGCTTGGCAACAATTAAACCCTTGGATTGTTTAGAAGGGGATCTGTTCACATAAAGGCCTTTCCATTAATATTCTCAATGTCTGGTGGTCCCCTATATTCAAGCTTCAGGATAAGTCGTTGGGCCAAGTTCCCTTGGTCCATGCCCAAAAAAAATTTAAGTGGGGCATTGTCGTCATTGTATATTTTTACTCCAGAGAAGACAGAGACTCGATTCCTTGGAATGATTTTAAAAGGAGGTTCTGCTTGTCCAATGCCGACAAGGCTACGTATGATGTTGTTCTGGACCATAAGCCTTTCTCCTTATGGCAAAAATTAGGTGTCAAATCCCAGAAACCCTGGTGGAAATATTGGGTCTGGTATAAGAGCAGTTCCTTGCTCAACTACAAAGCCAGGCAGGGTTATGACTGGCTTACACCAACTGCACCCATGGTGCCCAAACTCAATGTCAAATGGGATCTTCTCTCATCACCCTCTAGGTGGAAAACCAGATTTCATTTAGCCTGGGCATCTTATCTAGAGCCAAAGAAAGCTTTTTTCGCTTGGAGCTTACTATATCAAGGTTTACCCCTTGGCCACAGACTTTCTTATATGGGGGTGTATGAGCCTCGATGCTCATTTTGTCAAGAACCAGAGTCTTGTATGCATATTTTTTGGGCATGTAGACGGGCCAATCTCACTTGGAGTTGGGTGGGTTCTTTCTTTACCTCGTTTATGTCCCTGCAACTTTCTTGGCATCATGTCCTTCTGGGTGATCCCATTCAATTCTCTCTCTTGCTGAGAGAAGTGTGGCAAATATTCAGAGTCAGCATTCTATTTCACATTTGGAAATTTAGAAACAAGATTATTTTCAAGCAGGTTGATCCGTCTTAGGATTTTTTGTTTGCTGATAAGCTTGAAGTTTTTCATGATGTGTGGTTTCAGATCTGTGACCAGGCTAAAAAGGTGGCTATGGAGCTAGACCATTTGCAGGCTTTGCTAAAATACTGGGGTGATGCCCCTTGTGCTGTTAGTAGGGAGGCCCCTGATCGTTCGCCTCCTCACCCAACCATATTCCGTTCACGTCGATGCCCTGATTGTGCATGGTGTCAGCCTCCTCGGAGCAGATCACATGACTGTGAAGGCCCGTTGCATCAACCGGATATGTACACCTCTCAAAATTTTGCACCTGTGATCACTCCACAATCTATGCATGTGCCTAATGATGGTTGGGGGGCTTCAAGCAGCCACAAGCATATTTCTAGCTAGTCTCGTCCTTCTTCTTCAATTACTCATGCTTCAAGCCGAGGTGAGGAGCGCTTTGATGGGTGGGGGGAACCACCAACTTCAAATGGATAAGGCCCCGTCTGCCACAAGCCCTCTTCTTTAAAAACCTTTCTGGCTATAGAATATTTCTAGTTTGTTGTTGATGGTCGTGGTGCCTGTGTGGTGCAGTTTTTTTTCTTTATCCGCTATTAGGATAAGTTACTGGCATTCGGGGTGTGATTTTTTCTCCACCACACTTTTTTTTTTTGTTGTAAAGGACTTATTTTTATAATTAAAATGGCTTTTCATTAAAAAAAAAAAAAAAACTTTTTTAATGATTTCAAGGTTTTTCTAACTATATTCATCTTTCAAAAGTATAAGTTTGAAAAATATTTATCCTCTTTTTGTATAATTTGCTTTAATGATGTTTTTTAAAATATATATTTTTTTTTTCGTTATAAAAATATTTATTATAATTTTTTCTAATTAATTTAAAATACTCTTCTTACCCACTTTCTTACATTTTAAATTTTTAAAAATATAAAAAATGCAACCTAATTTATTTTATGTTTTATACTTAAAATGCTTTTCTTACCTACTTTCTTACATTAAAATTTTTAAAAAATATAAAAAAAAACACCAACATAATTTATTTTACCACTCTTCTTAAAATGCACATGTTTCAATTTATTTAAAAACCACTGCAATTTAAAAAAAAAAATTAATATTTTTCAACTTGATAATCTCTTTATCAGCTTCCCTCTCCCTCAATTATAAATATTAACTTAAATGTACATTAAGTTTTTAAAAATTTAACAATGTTATAAGTTTTAAATTTTTTTTATAGTGTAAAGTTGTTTTTCATTAAACCAATTTAATTATAAAATATTAAAAAAAAATTAGAGTTAGAAAAGATAAGTGGTATTAATTTAATTAATTTTTTAATATTTAAAAAGATTAAGGTAATATGTTTGTTGTGGTGCAGTGGTAAATGCCCTGGGTGCTGGTAGAGGCCAACTCAGGTTCCATTCCCTTTGTCTCCATCTTGCAGATATATGGTATAGTTAGGAATGTCCTATGTGCTAGTAGAGGCCGACAAGGCTCCATTCCTCCTATGCCCAACCTGTTGAAAGTGGCACCTCGAAAGGGGTGTTTTCCACTATAAATTAGTTTTACCCAGGTGTTGTAGGTGAGTTGGAGAGGAGAGGGCAATCCTTCAAGGGAGGTCCCAGGTTCAAATCTCCACCCTACCAAAAAGTTGAATTAAGTATCCAAAATTCAATTGATAATGTTGGTGCCGACAGGTCGGGTGCGACTCCCAGGTAACTTTGACTGTGTAGAACCCCCTATTCGTGGTCTCTCAGACCAAGGCGGCTCCGCAAGGGGTTTTTGGCTTAAAAAAAAATGAAAATTCAAATCTTACTCAAAATACATATAAAATAATATAAAAACTTTGTTATATTATCACTATAAAAAATTAAATAAATAAAATTATTTCAATTTCATATAATCAATCAAAAATAAATAAAATTAAAAAAATACATAAACAATAAAATTCAACTACAAAAGAGTACGTTTATGCTAGCAACCATGGTGTTAGCCTAAACAAAGTGCTATCTGAAATGGATCTGATTTGACTCATGACATGAAAAAAAAAACTTTACAGAGACTGCAGATAATTGTTTCTGGATGTATTTCAACTCGGAGGGAACTCATATTAAGTTATTTATTTCCGCCGAAATTTACATTGGGACGTTTGTTGTGAAGGCGAAGATTAGAGTTCCTTTAACAATAAATATAAAAATTAAAAAATTTAGATATTTTAGTTTAAAAAATTAGATATTGTAAGCTTAAATCATGGCGAGATTTATAGTTGTGTAAATGAATTGTGAAAAAAAAAAAATTATGTACAGTGACAAGATGGGTTTTGTGTGCCATGAATTTATTTCATAATTTAAGAGGGCCATTGCCGACTATGGTGTACTACGATGGATTTCATTGGCAGAATTGAATTAGATCTTTGGGTATTGGTGCAAAATACTGACACGGTTAATGGCCAGTTGTGCATTTTTAAAAGCCTGTTGCTCACCCTCATTTAAAGCATATGATCCCTAAGTTTCTTCCTTTTGTTGCTCACTCTCATTTAAAGCATATGATCCCTAAGTTTCTTCCTTCCACAAGAATTCTGTCTTCTGATCCCACTTTTTCCAATGGAGTTGTTAAATAGCAATTTATTCTTCTGGTTGGAATTCTACGATTAGGTAATATTCTAATAATGACTATTGGCCGGTGATGCAAGTGGACTTACTAATGGGAAACAGTAGACAGGTCAAAAATTGGAGGGCCACAGGAGTTTGGCTGAATCACGCTTACTTAGCTTGTAAAAATGGCTGATATCCTCTCCTCCACTGATATAAACTAATCAAGTGAAGTATATCCCATTATTATACTAATTTTGTTTTTTTACCTGCCGCAAGAATCTATAAAATGTGGCTGCCACCCTCAAGATTTATCAATTCACTTTGTTTCTTGCTATCTCTGAGAGCTTGAAGTACTTTTGAAATTTTTTGGGGTAATGGGATTGGTACCAAATTTAGATGGGCTTATAACAACCTTATTGATGGTAATAGGGTTGCTGCAGGTTTTACATGGAGTATGTGGGCAGCCCATGTTCCCTTGTGACACAAGGGTCATCCCCAATGTAGGAAAGATTTATCCTTTCTGTAACATTGGATTGCCCATCAAGGACAGAGTGAATGACCTCATTGGGAGGCTGACCCTCAAGGAGAAGGTCCAGCTGTTGGTGGACAAGGCAGGGGCTGTCCCAAGGCTTGGAATTCCAAGCTATGAATGGTGGTCAGAGGCCTTACATGGTGTCTCCAATGTTGGCCCTGGCACCCACTTTGCAAACCCCATTCCTGCTGCCACCAGCTTCCCTCAAGTCATCCTCACTGCTGCTTCCTTTGATACTAAGTTGTGGGAAGCCATTGGAAAGGCATGTATTCAACAAATTGCAATACCATACCTTACCATGCCTTGATTTTGTTTATAGCTCACAGTTCAAAGGGGTCATACTCTAAAGAATAGTACACACATAATTTTCAGGGGTCATACTCTAAAGAATAGTATAAACACTTAATTTTCAGGCAGTGGTAGATTGTTTTTAATTCCTTCTGACGTGATTTATTTATTTATTTTGGGCCTCCTTAAGTCTGTACATATATGACTTGGTACCTAATCTCTTTGCATAAGAAACTCTGCTGTATAAGTTCATGTTAGGCTAACAAATGGTCCTTGGCGGTGCCTGAACCAAACCTGAAATCAAGGAGAAGTAGAGTATGAAATCCATGTGGCGTTTTATTGAATATAGAAGAATGATATTTTCAGTAAATCAAAGTAGAAAAGCTCAAAGTTAGGAGTTCTAGATGGATAGATAATTGAGGATCTCAAATTTATGTTTTCAATTGTTTTGCTTATTTCCATAGTTCTTCTCCTTGCAAATAATTTTATTCTCATTTATTTATTTATGTGCAGGCGGTATCAACAGAAGCTAGAGCAATGTACAATGCCGGTTTGGGGGGATTAACATATTGGAGTCCCAATGTGAATATATTTCGTGATCCCAGATGGGGCCGAGGCCAAGAGACTCCGGGAGAGGATCCTGTGCTTGTTGGGAGATATGCTGCCAGCTATGTTAGAGGATTACAGACAGCAGATGGGCCGGATCCTAATAGACTGAAAGTTGCCGCTTGCTGCAAACATTACACGGCTTATGATTTGGATAACTGGTCTAACAATGATCGTTTCCATTTTGATGCTCGGGTATAGTTGATATTCTAAACTAGATTTTAATATAAAAATAAGCAGCTTTTTGGGTGGTTTTAATTGATATAGACTATTCAGTAATTTTTAAAGAAACCGCCCTGCAGATTGCATTAGTAGGTGATTTTAGACCAGAATTTGAGTCGTGGTGTATTATGGCAGGTTACACAGCAAGACTTACATGACACTTACAACCCACCCTTTAAGGCCTGCGTGACAGAGGGTCATGTTGCCAGTATCATGTGTTCTTACAATAAAGTCAATGGAGTTCCAACCTGTGCAGACCCCACGCTCCTTAATGGAATTGTCAGGGGAGAGTGGGGACTCAATGGGTAATTATAGGCCAATTAATGCTATTAATCCCAGTTGGTCAATGATGTTTGGTTTTCTTATGTTTTGAGACTTCAGATGCTATGTGGGTCTTAAGTTTTGATCAGTATTCCCTGAGAAGAAAATTTAATGCTAAGATAATTGGTAAGAAATTATGAAATCTAGTTCAAAATAGCTGAATTTTTGGGAAACTCTGAATTGTGCAGATATATAGCCTCTGATTGTGATTCAGCAGATGTTATATACAACACAATGCACTTCACAACCACCCCTGAGAGGGCAGTAGCAGATGTTATGAAAGCTGGTGAGTACTATTTATTTTTCTACTTCTAGTGGACAGCACCTTATGCTCATTTCATAGTTGGGTATTGATTCAACCGTGATGTGTGTGTATGTGACCAACAGGATTAGACCTCAACTGTGGAACATTCCTTGGCACTCATACTGAAGCAGCAGTGAAAGTTGGCAAACTGCAGGAATCCGTGGTGGACAGGGCTTTGTTCAACTCTATCTCTGTTCAGATGCGCTTGGGATTATTTGATGGCAATCCTGCAATGCAACCTTATGGTAACCTTGGGCCACGGGATGTGTGCAGTGACGAACATTATCATCTGGCATTGAGGGCAGCCAAGGAAGGAATGGTGCTGTTGCAAAATCTCAACAGAGCACTTCCATTTTCAACAACAAACATCAAATCCTTGGCTGTTATTGGACCCAATGCAGATGCAACAGCTACCATGATTGGCAACTATGCAGGTACCAGATTGAATTCCCAAACTTGGTATTCAGATTCTCTCCTCCAAGAAATTATGGTTTAAGACTTAGAATTGACAATGACTATACAAAGCACTTAAATGTGCAAGAATCTGGCATTATGTAACTCTTTATACTTAAATCAAGCTATGAATAGCTATGGCACTTGGGACTTTGGACTGTTAAGACATGATTCCATCTATGTTTTCTGTGTTTGAAGGTATTCCATGCAGATACACATCACCCCTACATGGTCTCAGAAAATATGCTGCCACAGTGTATAAACCTGGGTGTGAAAATGTTGCCTGCCCATGGAATTCTGTGCTAGTGAGGGATGCAGCAACGGCAGCATCTCAGGCCGATGCCACGGTGATGGTTGTGGGTGCAGACCAATCAGTCGAAGCAGAAATGATTGACAGAGCGAGCCTGTTCTTGCCAGGAAAGCAACAACGAATGGTGACTGAAACAGCCAAAGCATCCAAAGGGCCAGTGATTCTTGTGGTTATGTCAGGGGGGCCAATGGATATCAGATTTGCCAAACACAATAATAAGATATCCAGCATTTTGTGGGTGGGCTATCCAGGCCAAGCTGGAGGGCAGGCATTGGCTGATGTCATATTTGGCAAGCACAACCCAGGTAGACAGATCCATAAGAATAGGTCCTATATATATATAATATGCATCAGCGTAGTGACTATACACTAACTGTCAGCCTTCATGACTCACATGCAACAGAGCTTTTTCTTTTTGGGTTTTGTTTTTAATTCTTATATTGTCGTAACTATCACTAACTAATTGACCTATCAACTGAAACAGGTGGGAGATTGCCAGTAACGTGGTACCCACAAGAGTTTGTTGACAGGGTGCCAATGACAGACATGAACATGAGACCTAATCCTGCAACTGGTTACCCAGGCAGAACTTACAGATTTTACACTGGAAGCACACTGTTCCGGTTTGGTGATGGATTGAGTTACACAAGCTACTCACATTCTCTTGTCAAGGCACCAAAGCTTGTTTCACTGTCCCTGCATACCCCACATAACTGTTCAGGGGGGAGTCTCTGCACTTCAGTCCATGTTGAGAACACAAATTGCCATGAACTCTCCTTTGATGTCCATGTTGATGTACACAACAATGGCAGCATGGATGGAGGGCATTCTGTGCTCTTGTTCTCCTCCCCTCCTGCAGTTCACAAGGCCCCACAGAGGCAGCTCCTGGGCTTCAGAAAGGTCCATGTTGAGGCAGGAGGCACACAAAGAGTGCACTTTAATGTGGATGTGTGCAAGCACCTCAGTGTCGTGGATGAGGTGGGTGTCACCAAGTTGGCATTGGGCTCTCATCTTCTTCATGTTGGGGATGTCAAGCATGCCTTTGACCTTCAAATTGGAGAGGGTCTTTAATATACATGATTGCAGCAACTGCCAAAGTTGGCAGTTGTGGTGGTATGGTTGTCACATGTGACAGACTGGTGTGGATGATAAGGTATTGTTTTAGTGCTGCTTACCAGGTAGGTCTGGATCATTTGATATCGTGTTATGTTCATTGGTATCCAAGATTTGATAGTGGACACCAGCCAACGAGTCTTGCGGTGGGGATGGGGGGAGGTGATTGCTCATGCACATGGGGGCCAGTGATTTTGAAGAGGTTATATAAGACTCTTCACATGGCGGTATATCAAAGTGGGAAGGGTCTAGTTTGCTACATGCTCCTACAGCATAGAAGGGTTTAGCTACTACGACACTGCCAATATATTAGGAGTAAGCATATGATCGTGGGAGGCCAATAACTTATAGGTGGGGCGGCATGCCAAGAGTAGCATATGATTGGGAGGCCAATCACTTATAGGTGGGGCGGCATGCATAGGATAGGTAGAAGAACATTGAGGACTGCTTATCAAAGGGTGGAGGGTGAATTTTTTATGGATGTGTTGTATGTTTTGCATTATAAAAATAAAGGTGGGAGTTTTATTTTTTTGGGTGGTATGTAATACTTACATATATTGTAATTATCTTGTTGAAAGAGAATAAGAATAATAATAAAGAAGAGTAAGAGGTGTGATTTTAAATTTTTGTTGGTTTTTTTTGGTTAAGGGTTTTTAAGATAAATATTCGTGTCCATTGTCTATGTATATTATTTTTCTTTTTATTTTTTGATTTTGTTTGCATTAATAACTCTATAATAAGTTTATCAATTTTTTCATCTGGTTTCAGAGTGTGGTTATTAGCTTTAGAAGAACGTCTTGTTGTTAGGGTTCAACTTGGTCCGAGAAAAGTAAAAGTATCTTAGGTCTGCGATAAACCTATTTTTGAGTAAGGGTTTTATGCAAGTGAATCCAATATGAAAGAAAATTGATTCAATGATTAAGATTGAAAAGTTTAACAAGAGCTTTGAGTTATGGAAGTTAAAGAATGAAAGATTTGTTTGTGGATAGAGATAAATGGATTGTTGTGTCAAGAATAAGACTCATGGATATGTTACAAGAAGATTAGGAGAAGCTGGATAGAAAGACCAAGAGTATTGTTCGATTGTGCCTTATAGATTCAGTGTTGATCAATGTCTCTAGAGAAAACAATGCTAAGTAGCTATGGGAAAAGTTAGAGGCTTTATATTAGTTAAAGTTTTGGTAAACAGATTGTTCGAAGTTGTATCTCTTTCGAATGAATGATGGGGATTCTATGACAAAACATCTCAATGCATTTAACATTGTGGTAAGTCAATTAACCTCTATTGATATTAAAATGACTAAAGAAGATAAGTGTATTACTTTGTTATGTTCTTTGCCAAATTCATAGGATAATCTAGTTGTGGCCATTGGGAGTACTACTGCAACTACTTTGAGGTTTGAAGATGTGGTTGCATCCTTGTTATCAAAAGAAATGAGATGAAAATCCATAGAGGGATCATCCAAGAATGCTTTGTTTATAAGAGCCATTTCCAAAATAAAAATAAACGTAACTTTGAGGATAATTAAAATCAAAAGGAAGATCTAAATCTCTTAAAAAAATTTATTCAAAAATATTAAAACTGCAAACATCTAAAAAATACTTTAGATCCAAAATATTGATAAAAACAAAGAATCTGAAAATGCTTCTTCCAAAAAAACAAAAAAACAAAAAACTTAATAAAAGAGATGTATACTTGACATCTTCGAATATACAATCAAGAGATTTGATTGCTTATTATAGAAAAAACAGGAAAAAAACATCAAAAAAATCGAACATAATATTCTCCATTTCATAAACCTACCAACTACTCCCAACCTGCAACCCAAACCTACCAACTACCCCAACCTGCAACCCAAACCTACCAACTACTCCAGCAACCGAGAGAGGTATGATTGTGATTTACAATAACTCAAAGAACTTGGATTTAGACCCGTGACTAAAAGGGAGAAGACGAAATATCGTTGAAAGACGTCCACGTCAAGGATCACGTGCCAACACAGAAAGTGATTATACATTAGGACCCCATTTACACATGAAAGCCAGATAAAAGATCGATGATGACCATTAATGACAACTACATCCTTGGCATCGACTAGTCCCTTGTGATAGAAGGTATCATTTAGACAAGTTCAAATCTTAATTAAATAAATATAATAATTTTATTTTATTTTTAATTATTTTTTAATTTTATAGTTGAATTTATCATATAATTAAAATTAATTGAAGATAAATAAAATTAAATTAAAAAAATATGAAATAGTATATATTTTTTCAGATTAAAAAATAATATTATATTTTATTTTTGTTATAGATAATGTTCAACATCAATTGAAGGCAAATATTAAACCACACACCAATTACTATATAAATACACAAAGTATCCAATCTAAGATAAGATAATTTTTTTGAAAAGAAGTTTAAAATAATGTTTAAGCATAGAGATTTCTATTAATAATCAACAATGAGCTAAAATTACATATCTAAATTAAAATAATTAAATAATTTTGATGCGACCATAAAAGTGAAAGAATACAGTTGACACAAAAAAATAATGATTTTTAAGTTAATTCATATAATTTATGAAATGTCATTAGTTCAATTAGTTGAATTTCTTAAATTTCAAGAAAGAAACCTAAGTTTAAATTTTGCCATGCTATACATTAATAATAATTAAATTATTGTAATTTTTTTTTTTTTTTTTTGTTACATAGAAGAGTTGGTCACAACCACACCCTATTTTTAGTAATTGGCAAGCGCAAGGTTCAAACCAAGGGTTGCTCCCACCACACCATATTATTATTGTATAGTAATAATACAATACAAGTGAGCCTATTTTTATCTCATATTAAAAAAATATGTATTCATATGATCCATAGGAAAAAAAATAAACATATTGAAAGACTAACAATATATAAATTATATAAACAAAATAAAATAGATAATAGAAACACTTTTTCTTCTCTTATTTTCATCTTATTTATTTTATATAATTATTAAATAGATATTTTCGTCATAAATATAACTACAAAACTCTAAATCAATATATTCAAAAACACGTCCATGAAATAGGCTCTTCGGCAGAACAAGATTTCTGGCATCTTGCCGACTTCTAGATTTAATCCTGTCACTCATCAACAATTTGTGGACGACACCCTCATCTTCACTGGGGCGTCTGTTGCTCAAGCCAAGTCGCTCAAGAGGATCCTGTTCCGTTATGAGCAAGCTGCAGGGCAAAAGGTCAATTACATCAAGAGCAAAATTTACTTTATTAACACTATTGCTAAAAGGATTCTGATTGCTAAAATTCTCGAGTGCACTATTGATTCCCTGCCTACATCCTATCTGGGGTTGCCTCTATCTTATAGCGGGCGGGCCAGTGGGGATATGTGGAACTCGATTCTTGAGCGCCTTCACAGGAAACTTAGCACTTGGAAGGGCAAACTCCTATCGCAAGCTGGGAAAGCCACCCTTACCAAAGCCTGTCTTCAGGGGATCCCGACCTACTTCATGGCGGTGTTCATGCTTTCGAGTGCAGTTCACTCCAAGATTGAGAAGATTCAAAGGACCTTTCTTTGGTCTGGTAACGAAGAGAAATCTAGACTTCCCCGTGTAGCCTGGGACAAGGTGTGTTCGAGGATTGATCAAGGCGGCTTGGGGTTGAGAAGATCAAGACTTATGAATTTGGCTCTGATCGCGAAGCACGCTTGGAGGATTATGTCTAACGACCCGGTGGAGTGGGTTTCGTTGGTTAAAATGAAGTATCTTGGCCCCACTCCCTTCTTGGATGCTGAAACATCCTCCGTGGCATCGATATTTTGGAAATCTGTGCTCCAAACCCGGCATTTTATTAGTCTGGGAGCCCGCTGAATTCTGGGTGATGGCAACTGCATTTCCTTTTGGAAGGACAGGTGGGCAACTGAAGAAGCCCTTGGGTCGAGGGCGGACCTCACTGGGCTGAGAAGCCTGATCGACCCTAACGCCCAGCTCAGGGTGGCGGGTTTCATAGATCGGAGCACCCGTTTCCCTCGGTGGAAGCTTCCTGTTGTGGAGGGGTTTAATAATGAGGTTACCTTCCTTGATAATATCCTTCAGTCGATTTTAATTCCTTCTACCAGGAGAAATGACAGGATCATCTGGAGTGGTACGGAGGATGGGCGTTTCTCTGTTAAATCAGCTTATGAGCTCCTCACCACCAAGACTGCTCTGGATTACAGGTGGAATATTGTTTGGAGGAAAGGAGTTGTTCCTAAAATCAACTTCTTCGCGTGGATTGCTTTCCATAATAAAGCCTTAACTATTGACAACCTTCACAAGAGAGGTTTTGCCTTCCCCAACAGGTGTTACTTGTGTTTAGCAGATTGTGAGACGAGGGATCATTTATTCTTGCATTGCCTGTTTCCCCACTCTGTTCTGAGCATTGTCCTATCCTCCTTCCAGATCCTCCGGTGCTCTCCCCGATCCCTTAGAGATGATTTTCACCAATGGCCTAATCCTTTCAAGAATCCCAAGCTCTGCTTCCTCCTCGAGGCCTCCTTCCACCATTTAATTTGGCAAATTTGGTTAGAGAGGAATGCCGGAATCTTTGGCAGAGCTCCTAGAGGGCCCCCTTCTGTTGCTCAAAGGGCGTTATCTTATGCCATTGAGAATTCTATTGTTGTTCCCAGTCCCCGTCCCCATCTTTCGAGCGAAGAAGCTATTCTCAAAATGATGAATCTTTGGCCGTTTCTGGAGATTGTTAAAGGGCCCTGTCGAAGGAATGTTGTGTGGACCAAACCCCCCATGGGGTGGATTAAATTAAACTTTGATGGAGCGGCTAAGGGGAATCCTGGGCTCGCTGGCGCTGGTGGGGTTGTCCGTGATCATGACGGGAATATTGTGATGGCCTATTGTGAAGATTTGGGCTCCCAGACGAATCATTATGCTGAAGCTCGAGGCGCTCTGAATGGTATTCAAATTCTCTTTGAGGATCCTCGACCTCTTATCATTGAGGGTGACTCGCTCAACATCGTGAATTACCTTCTTGGCACCAAAAATATGTCTTGGAAAGTCTACAACATCATCCTCGAGGCTAGATCTCTTCTCTCCTATCGCGGTAGATGGAAAGCAAATCATATTTTGAGAGAAGGAAATCGCGTGGCTGACCACATGGCCAATAAAGGGCTCGTGACCACGTGCCCGGTTGTGTGGCGGTCTCGCTTCCCATCCGAGGTGGAAAGGTTGGCCGAGGCGGACATCCCTTCCCGATGTTTTCCTTGCGCAGTTTTTGGAAGGCCCATTCCGATGTGTTTTGGGGTGGCGTGGCATTTTTGGAAGGCCTGGACCTGGCTGCTTCCATTCTTACTTCTGTCAACTCCATGATTTCTATCCTGAAGCAGAACCAACAGTGCACAAATTCGAAAGGACAGGAGGATCGTGATTAGCTGTCCATGGTGTCTGTCTCTTTGTTTTCGGCCTCTTTTTGGGTTTCTCTCGGGTCTGTCCTGTTTTCTTTTTGTTGTTGGGTCTCCAGGCCTAAAAGCCCTTTTTGTTGTTTTCAAGTCTGCAGCATTAGAATGGTTTTATTTTCATTTAGGTTTATTGTTACAGCCAAGAGGTATGATGCATCATTAGAAAGTTGGCTAATTTTGTACATAAGGTTTTGGGATCCTCTATAAAAACCCACTGTTAATATATTATAATAATTACAAAATATATATATATTAAAAAACACTTCAAAATTTTATTATGAATTTCAATAATTATCTTCAACTAAATAATATGCAAAATTATCTTCAACTAAATGAATAACTTAAATCCAAATTAATAGTAAATATTATAATTTATTTTTATTTTAAATATTTTAAATTTTATTATACATTTATTTGTGCTTTTTTAAAATTGTTTAAATTGAAGAGGTTAAAATGAGTAGTTATTTTTTTCTATAACAAAATTTTAATTCAAATTATTTTTTAAATTCATTTCAATAAATTTATATTAAATATAAATTTTTTTATTATATTAATTAAAGTAAATATTTAAATATGTTAAGAAGATATGTTAAAAATAATATTAGAAAGTTTGGGCATCATTTTAGTTTAAATAGTTTAAATATTTTTTAAATATTTTAAATCATCGTAACTCTTAATGTCGCGGATAATTTTCTTAATGTCTGCTTTTTTAATAAAATATTAATAATTTTCTTAATGTTTGCTTTTTTAATAAAATATTAATATTGTTTAGGGCATGGCTGACCTTCGTGGCTGCCATTGTAGGACGCCTATCGGCTTAATGATAAGTTAATTTATAATAAGAATGTGCATAGATATTAGTTATAATAAAAGTGTGCATAGGTAGTGTAGGGATTTGAATTTAGATCATGCATTTATAAATGTATTTTATTATTTCATAGTATTTTGGCTAAAATATTAAGGTTAATATTAGGAGAAAGCTTATAAAATTGTGAGGTTGGTTTTAAATATGCAATATGATTACCATTAACATTTTTTTTTATGATCATTCAAAGTCCATGCATTGCCATATGTGCAACATTCATCTTTAGATGTTTTTATAGCTTTACAAGATACCTTGACATTTAGTGTGAAACTTCTTGTGATAATGTATCACGCATCTTAAATTCATGGAGCTAAAATTAATTTAAATTTTTTATTTGGTTATATGGCATTTACATGGACTTAACCCTTATTTTATCATGACTATATTATTGTGATATTTCAATGAATCACATTATCACAAACCATCTTAATATGAGAGTTGTCAACATAGTCTAAAGATTTTAACTTATGCCATACTCTTATGATTGCATTTCATTACCATTTTTTTCAATTGGTTATATGAGATTGAAACAGCTAGTATGACATCATGGCCACATAGTTATTTTAGGACGTGGATATTATCTATGTATTGCTTGGTAAATTTTGAGAAATCTAACCATTGAGCTAATATCATTTGGTTGCATCCCATTACTATTTAGTTTTAAATGATTTTTTATTTTTTATTTTTTATTTAGTTGTATGAGATTGAAACAGACATGTCTTGTATTGCATCATAACCACCACATAATAGTATTACATCAATTTAACTATTTTATATATATATATATATATATATATATATATATATATATATTTATTTTTTGGTAAGATTTTAATATGGATCTCTTTATCATTTGCTTAATATAATTATTTATTTAAATAAACAACACTTAAAAAATTAGATCAATTTGAATTAGTATCCATCAATGACCAAAAGAGGTCAATAAAACAGTAAAACATTAATGCAGCTCCATATAACAATTTAAATATACTTAACTACAAATTTTGATGAAATAAAATGTATTAGTTTTAATATAACTATCCTATCCTATATAAATGAAAGAATTAAATGCTTTTATATTTAATTTTGAATATAAAATATCAAATTTAACAATTTAAATATATTTAATTATCAATCAAAGAATTAAATGTTTTAAATATAAAAATATAAAATTTAGGTTAACTAATGTGATTGCGTTTTTATTTTTGTAATGTCATTGCGTTTTTATTTTTGTAATGTCATTGAGTTTAGGTTTGTTTTTTTGTTTTTAATACATAGAAGAATTGGTAACACCATTGCAATTATAAACCCTAGTCCATTGGGTTAGAAGAATCACTAACATTATAAAACCTAGCCCATTAACTTACACGAAGTCCACGGGACCATGACCCTCTAAGGCATTAAGTTGGGGCAGTCAATAGACAAACACTCTAAAACTAGTCCCATGGGGGACAACGCAACGGTTTAGGCTTTGGCTTTTCTTCGAGAGGTCCAAGGTTCAAACTGCGATGTGGGTGAGTGTGTGAGGGGGTGAGTGTGTGGTAGGTGTGTGTTAAATTTACTATTAATAAGCATAGCTGTCAGCTTTACGAGGGGTCATGGTTGGGAGGAAACACTAATCAGATCTAAAAAAAACACTCTACAACTACCATCTAACCTATCCCTTGTAGTTTGAACCTTGAACCTCTTAAAAAAAACTAAAAATCTAACCACTATATTATCCTTATCAAAAATTAAGTCTAAATATTATCGCATATTTATATCACATAAATTAGGTTCGAGTGCTAAGGCCAATCTAATTCAAGATAAAAACTACCATAATTTAAACGTTAAATTATATCAATAAAAAAATTAATATAATTGATTAAATGTGTGAGAAATTTTTAAAAATATTAGATGGAGTTGATGCAAAGGCGGAGACTACCTTGATAGGGCACTCTACCTTAGCCAAGATAGGGAATTCAAGAGTTTTGAAATTCGGTAATGTTTTTTTTATATGAACATTTCAAAAATAAGTTTGAGGTGTAGATTAATTGGTTCGATCAAACTTTGTAAGGGGTAGAGGTGCAAAGTTCAAATCTTGGGTCTCGTTGGATTGAATGTTTGTCCTTGGTGTTTTCAGCGGCATAAAAGGTTTAAAATGATTGTGGCATGGTGGTTATAGGGACGGACTGCGCGAAGATCTATATGGCAGCTTCAAAGGTGGACAACGCAGAATACTGTGATGGTTATAAAAGCTGGACAACTTGTCTGAATCTACTGATTCCACCAAGTAAATTAAAAAAAAAAAACACTTCAAAAAATAAAAAATTTTAACATAATAATAATATTATAGATATTATGATGTTCTATGGGACAACTTAACGGTGCGAGTTTTGGTTCTTTTGGGAGGTACAAGGTTTAAACTGCAAGGTTTTGCGAGTGTGTGATGGTTTGGGTTTCGTTGGATTGAATGTTTGTCCTTTCTTGGTGTTTTCAGCGGCGTAAAAGGTTTAAAATGATTGTGACATGGTGGTTATAGGGACGGACTGCACGAAAATCTATATGACAGCTTCAAAGGTGGACAACGCAAAATATTGTGACGGCTATAAAAGTTGGACAACCTGTCCAGATCTATCGATTCCACCATGTAAATTAAAAAAAAAAACACTTCAAAAAATAAAAAAATTTAAAAAATTGTAACATAATAATAATATTATAGATATTATGATGTTCTATGGGACAACTTAACGATACGAGTTTTGGTTCTTTTGGGAGGTTCAAGGTTTAAACTGCGGGGTGGGCGAGTGTGTGATGGTTGAGATGGGGATACCCAGAGCGTTGGTAGCAGGTGTTTCTCACTCTAACCTTAATAAAAGAAAAATAATATTGATATGATAGTCGTAAGTTTATTGTAGTGGTAAGGGCTTTGGCCTATTTTTGAAATATTGAAGGCAAAATCCCCATTTAATATGAGGGGTTTGGAATCCCTCATACAAACATGTGTAAACTTAGAAAAAAATAATAACATCAATTGTCATCTTTGGTTTTTTTCATTTAAAAATAAAAATGTGAGTACCTTATGATAACTCATCAATGTGAATACCTTATGATGATATTTTTAATTTATTCATCTCAAGGTTAGTCATACAAACATGTGTAAACTTAGAAAAAAATAATAACATTGATTGTCATTTTTGGTTTTTTTCATTTAAAAATAAAAATGCGAGTAGCTTATGATAACTCATCAATGTGAATACCTTATGATGATATTTTTAATTTATTCATCTCAAGGTTAGTCATACAAACATGTGTAAACTTAGAAAAAAATAATAACATTGATTGTCATTTTTGGTTTTTTTCATTTAAAAATAAAAATGCGAGTACCTTATGATAACTCAATCAATGTGAATACCTTATGATAATATTTTTAATTTATTCATCTCAAGGTTAGTGGATTGGTAAGTGCTAGTTTGGTTGGGCACTTATCAAGAAGAGACCTAGGTTCAAACTTTAGGGAAATTTTGTTGCAAAGGTAGTAGTCTAATCCGAATCTTCTAAGTGTATGTTAGATTGATGACGACGGTACGAATCTCGAGCACCAGATGGTTCATTTCACATCGAACTATAAAACAACGAGGAGGTTTAGTAGATGCAACCCTTGTGGTTTGAATCTTGTGCTTTCCAACTGCTAAAAATAGTGTGGTTGTAACCAACTCTCCTATCAATATATATATATATATATATATATATATATATATATATATTTTTTTTTTTTTTTTTTAATTTATTCAACTTATAAAATCATTTACCTTACTTTTAAGTATATCTTTTCATTTTGTTTTGGCTAACCCTATGCGTATGATGGTCCCCATCTCACGCCGAGTTACCATTAACGAGACGATGGGTGTGTTGGAAGCCTTAGTTGATAGTTTGAACCCTACCTGTGTTGACAGTAACTAAAAAATTGTGATTGTAACCAATTCAACTATGTAACAAAAAAATAAAGTCAAATATAAAAAATAATAATAATAATAAAAAATAATTTTAACTTTTATTATATTTATTATATAAAGATAAAAGAATTAGTTTCCTAATCATGAATTATTAATTATATATTATATTATATTATAATTACAAGGACATAATCTTTCACACTTCGCACCTTCCTTTAGATAGATATATTAAGGTAATAATGATAATGCAATATATATTAAGGTAATAATGATAATGCAATAGAACAGCCAAAAAGAACATATATATTATTTAATTGTTGGGTTCTGCCTTCAATTCAAAGCGATTTCATTTATAAAAGTGATTCAGTTCTTTCTCCATTTAATTTCAGAGGAATTGTTCGTAGCCAAAAGGAAAATTAAATTTTACTCCTCCGGGACACCAACCTTAGCTGGTTTTTCCACTGCTTCGGTAAATCTGCCCCTGCAGCAAACAGCACGTCTAAAACCATCACCGAATGTTTAAATTATATTAATTTTTACTGCCCCTACAGCAAACAACAAGCCTTATTTCGGTGATAACTCTGCAAAACAACAAAGACAACGTACCAGATTTCGAAGAAACGGGCACCGGTGAAACCAGTTTAATGAGGCAACTATTATAAATTTCAACGGGAATTTTTTTCCATCAACGTTCGACTAAGGTTTAAATAATAAATTAAAAAAAAATTCGATCGCATAGTCGCGGGTTGGAGGAGCATCTAAGAGTCTAAGGTTTTAAAAACCTTGGGCAGACAAAACCAGGCCACTGGCCGTCGCGAGCATATCAGATATCCTTGTTTGTACCAGCCTTTAGTGCGCCTGCCTAAGGCCTTCATGAAGCAAACGAACATCTCAAATTTTTGGCGCAGGTGACGTCCGAGAAAATCAGCAGCAAAGACAGTTTTTGTCTCTGTGCGTTTTTCGGCAAAGACAGAGTTAACAGCGAAGACAGGTCGAAAATATTATATGGTGACGGTAGATCGATCATTAGGCGAGCAAAACAAACATGGATCAAGCGAAATCCCAATTCGGTACAAAAAAACAACATCAAATTTCCCCTACAAATCGCGCAGAGCCGTTTTTCGGCGATACCTTGCACTTCCCGGCGAACGAAAATAAAAATTAAAGTAAAGGCTAAGGTTTTTAAAAAATCAACGACCTCCGGCGGTAACCTTTCCGCATCGGAGACAAAGCAAGGAAAAAGTTCAAAAAGTTTAAAAAATCTATTATCCCACATTTGTGAGAAAGGAGGGTGGACGAAGGTTTAATATCGAACGAAGACAAATTAGGCTTTGTGACTTCGGTCACGCCTTGCTTTCCTATCCGCAGCTTTTAACCAATCGTTCTTTCCCTACCTCGCGTTGTCTGCCATCTGCCACGCCTCGACTTCAGCTTCGTCGTTGAGTTCTCTCGGCTTTCGCTCCCTTGCAAAAACCCAAAAGTGGAAATACACAAATTTTTAGCAAAATTATTTTCATAAATAGTTGTTAGCAACTTTTTGACAAAAGTTGTTTAAAAAAATTTTGAAGCACATTTTTGCAAAATCACTCTAAGACGCTATAAACATGTGAAGAAACCTCACCATGGCAAAAGGAAGAACATCGCAAAATATCACTCTCGAGCAAATCTATCACGAACTTTGCCAATTCAATGAGGAGAATATAACAATACGACAAGAGTTTGAGCAAAGAATATTAGCAATTGACATAAAAATGGATACCTTCATTCAGAAGAGGGCACTCATTCAAACTAGCCAAACTACCGGAGGACCCACATTATGCCAAATCACTTCGGTGCGAGAGTACCAAACCCAATTCGAGAAGTTAGCAAACCGCACCATAGGCCTAGAAGCCTCAGTTCTTCAGGATTGTTTTATCAATGGATTAAAGGAGGAGATCCGACTCGAGGTACAAAGGTTTAACCCTAGCACCATGATGCAGACTGTTGGGTTGGCCAAATTAGCTGAAGACAAAATCAACCACCAACGTCGATTCAGAAATGAATATGCACCAGACTCCCAAAATACTTCCACCAACCAGAAACTAACTGAATTCATGCCAATTAAACATATTAGCCTTGAAGAAATCGAGGTCGAACTAGTGGAGGATATACCTGAAAATATACCTCGAGGTCCATTGGAAATTTTCTTCAATGCCCTCATCAGAAATTATTCCCCCCAAACTATGAAAGTCCTCGGCTTCTTTAAACAACAAAGCCTTATTGTGCTTATTGACTCTAAAAGTACTCATAATCTCATCGACCCACACATGGCAAAACAAACCGACTGCTTTATCCATCCTTGTAATACTTTTGAAATCATGATCGGTAATGGGGAAAGAATCACTTGTAACGAAAAATGTCGTAATATCAAGCTCACCTTAGGCAATTACACCATCAAACTGGACATGTATGCAATTAAATTAGGAGGTTGTGATATTGTTTTAGGTGTGCAATGGTTACGAACGCTCAACATAATTCAATGGGACCTTGACGATTTATGGATGAAGTTCACACAAAAGGATCACACATATACGCTTAAAGGGATAAAATTTGGCCCTTCTCTACTAGCAAGTTCTCCTCGTAGGGAGAAAATTGTTCATGGAGGAGGAAAGACTAGGGTTACCCATTTATTTTTGCTCCAAGCCATGACAAAACCACCAACACTTCCACCTTCCCAATATCCTTCCCTGAGGAACAATGATATTAAAACAGTGCAAGAACATGAGCACATACTGCTAACAAAACAGAGGATGAAGGTTCGCACTATGAGCTTTGAGGACAAAGCTCATTTTAAGGAGGGTGGCATGTTAGGACCCTCCTAAACATGAATTATTAATTATATATTATATTATATTATAATTACAAGGGACATACCCTTTCACACTTCACACCTTTAGATAGATATATTAGGGTAATAATGATAATGCAATAGAACAACCAAGAACATATATATTATTTAATTGTTGGGTTCTGCCTTCAATTCAAAGCGATTTCATTTATAAAAGTGATTCAGTTCTTTTTGCATTTTAATTGTTACAAGTTGCTCGGAATATGAGAAGCTACAGGGACAAATACAAGTTCTTCTTTGATAGACTTCATGATGCTAGAAGACAAGAAGACTATTGTTGTAGTCTTGAGTATTTTGATTATCAGTTAGCTATGATTCAACATTTTATAGCTCTTTTCTATGACAATTATAGAATGGTTTATGATATTACTTGAGTATGTTTGAATTATGTAGGGTGTAGAGTTGTATAGTATATTCTAGTAGTTAAAATATGGTTAAATAACTATTAAGAAAATTTGCCTAGAAATGGATAGGTCTGTTGGTAGCATATGAGTGTTTGCTAATGGACTACCCCCCTTTGATTTTCTAGAGGGTTGGGTCTAGTGGTTGATTGTTTGTTGGTGGAGGGTTAGGTTAGAGGGATCTCTCTCCTCTTGAAGACTCCTCACTCAGATATGTCTTCAATTGTCCTGGTTGTTGGATCTCTATCCACTAAGACTATGTCCTCTATACTCTATCACCTCCAAAGCTCTATCTCAATACTATACCAAACACAGTTCAGTTGGTCTAGCACAATTCTGCTCAATCTCTTACACTAAACATAGTACAGTCGATCTAGTACAATTCTGATCAATAGGTTCACTTAGAACCTGCTCAAATCTGCTCAACAGGTTCACATAAAACCTGTCCAAATCTGCTCAACAGGTTCACACAAAACCTGTCCAAATTTGCTCAACAAGTTCACACATAACTTGTCTAAATCTGCTCAATAAATTCACACAAAACCTGTCTAAATATGCTCAACATGTTCACACAAAACCTGTCCAAATCTGCTCAACAAGTTCACACAGAACTTGTCCAAATCTGCTCAATAGGTTCACACAAAACCTGTCCAAATCTGCTCAACAAGTTCACACAAAAATTATCCAAATCTGCTCAACAAGTTCACACAAAACTTGTCCAAATCTGCTCAACAAATTCTCTCTAGGACTTGCTCAAATCTGCTCAATAAGTCCTCTCTAGGACTTGCTCAAATCTGCTCAATAAGTCCTCTCTAGGACTTGCTCAAATCTGCATAGCAAGCTTTCACAAAATCTTAACTCAAAACAGTCCACAAGTCTTCTCAAAGACTTGTCTCAATCACATAGAATCATAAAGAGAATTGTTAGAGACTCAATATGTTCTAAGCTCAATGTACAATCAATATCTCAAATCAATATCATAGAAGCATAAAGAGAATTGTTAGAGACTCTATATGTTCTATACTCAAATCCCAATCTCAACTCAATAGAAGAATCAAGAGAATTGTTAGAGACTCTATATGCTCTATACTCAGATCTCAATCTCAACTCAAATCAACCTCAAACTCAACTCAAATCAGAATATTGAATAGTTTGTTTCTAGGAACTTGAACAACCACATGCATCCATTTGACTAGGCGTAATCAACTCAACTCAATCAATCACCTCAAGGAACAATCCTTTCTTACAAACCCTAGTCCAAGCATGTATTAACCAACTCAACTCAACCAATCACCTCAAGGAACAATCCTTTTTCACAAAACCTAGTCCAAGCATGTATTAACCAACTCAAAATGTTTCCAACAATGCTCAAGCACAAGTCTCACATAGCAATGATACTCATGTTCTTTTCTAACTCAAGTTCAAGTTCATTTCATCATCAATGGGCTTCAACAATAATGCTAATAAAACAAGGTTTAAATACAACTCAAAAACAAGAAAATATTGAAGCATTCAACCAATCATTTTCTCAAAGGAAACCACAATCAATCCTTTTCTCTCCAATGATATTTCAGAAATCAACCACCATAAACAATCAATAAGAGAATGTGCCCATACTTTTTTGATGCCAATAAGTTGTCCACAAAATTTGCCACACTTAAACACAATTTTTCTTTCCAATCTAAACAAGGGTCAATGGACTTCAAATAATCACAAAATAAAACATTACTCAAATTACACCCTTTTTACTCCAATTTAATAAACACATCCACCAAAGTCCCTTTTATTAAAACCCTTATCAAAAATAATAAACCTCTCAAAATTGCTTTTAAAAACAACTCCTTATTTGTCCTAAAATTAATTCTCCATAACCATCAAATAAATCATAAACCAATTATGCTTTGCAATAATAATCACAGCCCTAATAACAAGCTTTAATTTCCATTAACTACCTTATAACTCCAAACTTTAGGGCTATAAAAATTATTTAAATGCAAAACGTAATTACCTCCTCAAGGGGATTCGAACCCCCGACTTGCCACACCGCGAGCGTCTTAGTCGCGGATAAGATTCCACACAAGCTAGGCGCTCGTTGGAAATGTAAAGGCCAAAAGTGCCTTAAATCTTCCTCCACCTTCCACAAAATACAAAGCGCCAAAGCGCTTTCCACACGCCTTCTGAAACGTCGTCCAAGGGATTCGATTCGTGGTGTTTGTGTTGCCTTGTGCCTTTAAAAAAATGATTTGTCAATGCGCCACGCTTCCCACCATGTTTTGAATTTCCAAACGTTGTTGTTTTCTTTGCTGCTTCTCTTCTCAAAATTCGCATGAGCTCATAGACTTATTCGAATGCCAAACATTTATCACTAAAGCAAGGATAAAACTTTGATTTATTTACCACCCCTTTATATAGTGTTTAAAACACTTCGAAGACGTCGACGAAAATATGAATTTATGTTTGCTTGATGACGTCGGCGGGAAAATTTGCATTTAAATTTAAATTTAAATTTAAATTTTAAATAATTAAAATTTAAACCAAATATTAAAACTCAAATAACTCCATCACCAGGGAACATTTTTTTATGAAACGAAAGCCCAACTTGGGTTTTAAGAAAAACCCAGATCAATTCTGTTGTCCATGGTTTTAAATAAAACCTTTTATTTTTTCTGCCTTGGTTTTCACAAAAACCCTTCATAGATCCTTTTGACATTAAATGCTCTTTTGACATGAATGACAACATTTTAGCTTAGGGACTCAAAATATCCAACAATTTATTTGAGTTCATAGCAGTCAATCTTAAACAAGGGTAAAACCAAGGGCACAAACACACAAGAGGCAGAGGACCGACTTTAAAACAACCTAAGGTTATATTGCAACAAGTGAAAATGTCTCAAAAGGAAAATAATCGTGGATTGTTGAAAAGTAATCAAGTAGGGACCAAAGCTATTGATCATAACAAGGAAAATGAGTCGATTCCTAGTATGGGAAGATATTCTAGTGAAAAAATATCAAAGATGACCTTTCGGGATGCTTTAAGAAGAGGACAATCGCAAACAACTGCAATTAATAACACTGGGACTTCTCGTAGACCTTTGAGAATGCCCAAAATGGACCATAGAAAAATAACCTTGGGGTGCATGAAAGAGGTGGATGGCTCACCTATAGTCCAACTTCATATGTCAGACATACAGACTGGGATCGACGTTATGGGACATAGAGGATTAATATATCAATTAAATCAATATTATCATGCTATGAGAAGGGTAATGTAATGTAGATTTTATCCATGCAATTGGACGTGGGGATTTTATTTCTTGGTGCATCACCCCCGTAGCTTAGGTTTTAATTTTTTACAAAGTATTTATTTTTCCTGTTTTTACTATCATTGCAATTTATTTTCCTACAAAACCCCCATGACCTCAGCTCATGGAGGCCCCCGTTACGTCAAGGATTAATTCCAACAAGGAGTCGACCTCTATTAAAAATCCTAGAAGTTGCCCCATAGGTTGTCTTCAATCTACGATGCTTCTTACTACTTTGCTCTACACGAGGTGTGAGTGCCCCTAGCTCGTTGGGTTCTTCACCTAGACGAGCAGGTGCATTCAGAGATGACAATAATGGCCAAGGTGTGTTTGCATGCACGTTTTCTATGGAGGTCCAAGTTGTAGAACAAGACTTGTTAGCTTTTCCTTATTACATGCAATCATGCATCAACAAATATGAGAATGATTTTTAGAAACCTTTAAAGATATCCCTCCTAATAAAATACATGATCATGTTATTCATCTAGTCCTAAGTAGTCATCCATCCAATATCAATACTTAAATATATCTATTGTCTCAAAATGATGAAACTAAGATGTTAGCACATGACATTCTATAACAAGCAGTCATTTTTCCTAGCACCACCTCTTACTCATCGCCTATGGACATAGCAAAGCATACAGATGAACCTTGGTGGAAGTGCCTAGATTTTCTTCCTCTCAATAAGATTATCATTAAATATATAAGTTTCCAATTCTTGTCATTGAAATTTATTAGAAGATTTGCTTGGAGTCTACTTTTTCATCAAGATGAATTTAAAATTAGTTTTTCATAAGAATGGTAATAACAAGGAAAATATGAATATAGCATTTTAGACTCATGAGGATAATTATAAGTTTTTAATTATGTATTTTGCTATTAAAAATGACTTATGCACCTTTTAAAGCCTCATGAATTTTATTTGCATGTCTACCTTATGCAACCTTATCTTTATATTTTTATGATATTTTGATCTACAACAAAAAATTAGGAAGAACATTCGACTTTTTTTCATTTTTGGTTTTGTCTTCTATTGATGTGCCAACATAGCTAGAGATACATTTTGGCTATGGAAATCTAAAAATAGAAAATTGCTATTTTTTTTTTTTTTTTTAATTTACATGGTGGAATCGATAGCCGCCACGAATTTGGACAGGCTGTCTAGCTTGTATGGCCGCCATAGTATTCTGGGTTGTCCGCCCTAGAAGACGCCACACAGATCTTCGTGGAGTCCGCCCCCTATAACCACCATGCCACAATCATTTTAAAACTTTTATGCCGTTGAAAGCACCAGGAAAGGGACAAGCGTTCAGTCCGATAAGGCCCGAGATTTGAACCTTGGACCTCCGCCCCCCTTATGGGGTTTGGTTGAACCAATTGGTCTACACCTCGGACCTAAAATTTCTATTTTTAAATATTATTTTATGTTGCAATTTTGAGGGACTCTAGAGAATTTTTTCCATGATGTTGGTATTCCAATAGGCATGGATTTCCTATTGGAAGTTATAGATCTTCTCCTAAGCTTTCCAACACATTTTAAATAGATCAAAATAAAATCCTAAGCACAAAGTTATGCCCCTAAAAGTGTGATTAGGATACAAAATAGATTTTCAAGCATTTTTTAGCAGAAAGCCATGCCACAAAAAGGTCACATGCCTAGATTAGAGAGACTTGATAATTAGGTTAGAACCATAATTCTTCTTTGCCCACTCCTCCAAATTCCTTAAAAGTCTAGTAGGATCCATTGAACGCCCAATAAGAGCCCTAGATTCTAAAAGAGTTTTTTTGTTCTAAATTGGGCTATTTATCAATTTAATATTAGATATCATTTTTTGTTGTTAGTACATAAGTCATCTTGATGCTATCCCTCTTTGCAAAATTATACTATTCTAGTTTTTGGCAATTGGAAAAAAATGGGTTTTCTTGACAGCTCTATTAGTATCATCATTTGATCTTGTCCTAATGGTATTTAATACCTTCACTAACTATTTCCACTTCTATGTTAATGCAAATTCTAATTTGGGTAAGTGAAAGCAGAGAATGTTTGGTCTATGGATATATAATATGCTCATCCTGTTTAATTATGACACAACACTCAATCCAATATTTTAGGGCTCTAACCATGGAGATTCATTGTACCTATAACCAAGTTAGTAATCTCCATGGTATACAAGAGTTCCTTCCTATAAAGGGCCTCATCACCCAACATATTATAGAGATAGATAATAAATTATTACCTTAGGTGATCTTGTATAAAATTTTGATATACCCAAGCCTATTGACTCACTTGGTTGTCCTAAAGATAATACATGTAACTAACAAATAATTTTTTTTTTGAAAGTTTTCTAAGTAGACCCGAAAGTTAATTTTCTATGTTCTCATATTTGTTTACATGCTCACATGGTTTGAATCATCCAATGACATTTTAAATGTTCATTGACTACTTAGCACAAGCATAATTAACCACATTTGGGTCTAATACTGCTGCAGACAACCACCCAAGTGGACGAGATCGACCATATCCCGTAGAGTAGCCCTTCAGTGGATTTAGTTAGTCTCATTTATCGTCCACATATACTGGAATGAGGACTAAACCATGACTAGGGTTATCCTCTAGGGCCCATAACACCTAGAGGGGGACGTTTTAATTCCCCACCTCAATATATTGAACCTCGACAAACTAGTCAACCTATTCTTAAAAAATATGGAAGAGGTTAGTGTGTTTATGCTTCTGTGACTAACTGTTGAGTCTTTTAACCTGGAGACAGTACCTCAATACCTTGACCTTGGAATTCTTCTTCCAAACCCAAGATAACTCACATAAGTTTATCCCATACCAAACTCTGTGGCTAATCCAACTAAGTATTTTGAGTATGGTTTTTATCACAGTGCTATTCGAGTTCAACCTGGAAAAGGTGTCCCATACCACCTTTTTTTCTTGACCAACCAAGTCTCTTTTGACCAATTTCGTCAGTCATCCACAAACTCAAAACTTATTGTGTGCATACCCGCACCTCAACATTTTCTCATGACCATAGGTTAAGGTTTTAGAACCTAAGTTTTCTAAGGTTTTCCTTGAGTTAAATCCAACAACCATATTTTATTAAAATAAGCATACAATAAGCAAATCTCTCAAGGGCATGTCGTATAAGAAAGACTATCTCATTTTAAAATGATAGGTTGTCTAAGACCTATTACATTATCACTAGGGGTTAAAACATTCTGAAAAGAAGAGTTGTTTTCCCAAATTCCCCATTGGTTCGACTTTCAAAAACATGCATGGATAACCAAAATATTTACAAGTTTCCCATACTAAAATGAATGTTTTTAGTTTTCTTTTTAACTCGGCTAAACAACCATTTTAATGACAAGCAACCATTCATCATACTTCGGTTATATTAAAGTTCAACAACATCACTAACTAAGTTTATGTAGATCAAAACGATTTCTCTTGGTCTTCCCAAGAATATTCTAGTATTAATATGTGTTTGCCTTTGCTAAAAGAATATCCTATTACAAATGTAGCAACTCCTTTAAAGTTTGGGCGAAAGTCAATATTGCAGGATTTTATTAATTTAGTCACAGGTTTTCACCGACTCTACCATAAGCATGCTTCATCGTTTCAAAATATTAGGAGTCTTACATATATTTACAGCAAACTCAAGACTTAAACATAATTATACTTTTAATTTATCCATGACCCTCTCGAGTTTAAGCAAGTTGATTTATTCAATGTCTTATTCAGGAATTCCAAATTCACAGTACATCAAATAGAATACAAAACCAAAAACCATTATCATTAAATATGGAAATAAATTTTTAGTACACTTATATTACAATTGCTACATCCGGCTTCATTAAGCTCATGATGTCGCTTCCCAAAACATTTGATTCCACTAAAAGAAAGCATCAATACATGGGGCTTCACCCTTTCTTTAGAAACAAGGTTTCATGCTTTCACTGTTTAATGATCAAACTATTTTATTCACCCTAAGGTTTAGCTTACCCAATAACACTGTCTCCCTCTATGAAACTGTACTGCAGCCCAAAGACAACCAATTCCTTTTCTCATCTGTTGCTTTATTTTTTTATTTTTAAAACTACAGCAGTGGTAAAAATGTTTCTTGCCCAACACGTTCTTGAAACTAATCTTCTCAAGCTTGCCCAGCATAGCACCAACGGTTTCTAAGGAGGCAACAACTTGTACAAAGGAAACTTGGCTAATGCTAGGGATTAGACACGACTCTCTAATCATGAATATGCAATATTCTACCATGCACACAAGCAACTGTACTAGAAACATTTTAGAAAATTCACCAACATCCTTTCCTAAGATTTCCCAAGAATTTTAAAAAATATATTTCCACAAATAAACCTATGTATCTCATCAAGAGATGCTTTCTGTTTTCAAAGGAATATAAGTCTAAATTTTACTTCTTTCATTTTTCTTTAGAAGGAATACCACACATACACTGCACCCATCCCAACATTTCTACTAAACACAAACATACTACCGCACAACAACGTAGCAGTTATTTCTTGTTTGCATACAAAGCAACACATAACAATACATTGATTCATGACAATACAATGTTATCTACATTTGCCAACCAACATAACAAAACAACAAAACTTTACCAGCACTACATGCTTCCTTTAATATGAATTAATTCATCTACATGATAGAATCATTTCAACACTTCCATTGCTTTCGTTTACCTTCTATATTTCATGTTAACATAGCAATGTAGACACAATGAAGAGTTTTTCCAACATGGTAATGATTTACTAACAATTTCTTAGCTTTCAATTACCATCTCTTATTATAGCCATATAACAATAACACACAACAAAGACAAAAGTTCATTCAATTCCAATTTAAAAATGAAGAACGCGTTCAATGTCAAAGAAGTTATAGACTTATTTCTGTTGCTTTTCCAATCGAACTGTTCGCTGAACTTTTAGTATTTCTCTACTTGTTCTTCTCCTCTGTCCTCCCTCCGTGTGATCATTTTTATTTTTCTTCCTTTAAAAAAACCTTACCTTCCTCTTTTGTTTTTTCGTTCCTCAAAACGATATGCGAGATTAACATGAGTTGTTTTGCTCTTCCTCCATGCACAATGCCAGGTTGTCGAGATTCCCTCCTTCTGCTTCATGTGTGCTCCAAGTTATTATGACCCATTCATCATTTCATGACACTACTTTAACTATCCTCAAACATAGGAAATGTGTTCACCACTTGGAGGTTTTAATAACACATAGTTCTGCCACCCTTTAATTATTTCTTTAATATTCAAGGCAGAGCTATTTTCATAATAGTGTAAACTACTTTACATGCAAATTAAGTAAAATAAAATTAATAATATTATAGCCATTATCCTATTTTCAAAACAAAACAACAATAGCATTTGCATAGGCTTCCTTACATGGCAACCTAACACCATATTAAATTCACATATAAAAAAAATATCATTTTAAATAATAACCTCACACATGATTTAACAAGCAACCACACACACATGTTTTTTTTTAAAAACTAGTGGCTCCCATCATCATCGCCACCTAAAGCAACATTCCTCATTCCTTGCCAAACAAGCAATACTCGAATCAATTTAACCTACGTAGAGATGCAATATGCAATGCACCTATATGATATGCAAGCGCAAGATTCCATGTGCTCGCGAGCCGAATCATCAACTCCCTGTCTCACATTTTTCCCCTGACTAGCTTTCTTTCATTATCGTACCATGGTTCATAGGAAAAAGGTAAGTGTATACATATTTTACTATCTTTCATAAATCATGTAAGGAGGGTCGTTACAAGGTTTGTCGTTGCATCATTTTGGTATCAGAGTCAAAAGATCATTGAGGACATGATAAAGGAGAGATGGCACAATGGGGAAGAAGACCACGAAGACCATGAATTGCAAACATAGATGAAATTTTGAGGGGAATTACTGCTCGATTTGAAGCAATTAAAACTACTCAAAGAAGAGGCATTCATCTAGAGGAGATTAGCGACATCAAAGAAGAGGAGGTTGGCCATGTAGAAACTCAAGATTAAGATTAAACAAATGAATGATTGATATGAGTGATTTTTAATCTAGGTTGGAAGCCTAGGATAGAAACTTCGTCATACAATGGAAGCTTGAATCCAAAAGAGCTCATAGATTGGATTTCCAAAATGGAGTACTTTAATTTTGAGTCAATATAAGATCTTAAGAGGGTGAAGTTTACCAACACAAAGTTAAAAGGGTATATATCCTTGTGGTGGGACCAAGTGCAGACTGAAAGACAAAGAAAAAGAAAGGAGATGATCAAGACGTGGGAAAAACGGTCACCAAACTGAAGGCTAAATTACTACTATCAGACTACCAATTGGGTCTCTTCAGGAAGTTGTAGAATCTAAGACAAAAGAAAACGAGTGTGAAAGATTACACTGAAAAATTCTATAGGTTGACCATTTGAGCTGGTCATGTGGAAGAAAATGAAGAGAAGGTATCAAAGTATATCAATGGTTTGTGAATGTCCATATAGGATAAAATCAATATGATAAGGATAAGGACAATAGAAGAAGCCTACTAGTATGCCTTGAAGGTAGAGGAGAAGTTTTCATGGATGCAACAAAATAATACGAGAGAAAGAGGACAATCCTATCAAGGAAGAGAATAATCAAACAATGGTAGCGGGCAACATTTGCAAGGAGGAGAAGCTAATACTTCTCATAGTGACTTTAGTCATAACACGAGAGGAGGTGGAGACTCCTCATGAGGAAGATGTGGTTTTGGCCGAGGAAGGGGTAGAGGATTCTTCGAAAGATGTTATAGATTCTAAGAAGATGATCATTATGCATTTGAATGTCCAACTATGCAACAGAGCAACTGTTGTGGTCGTTCCACAACGTACCCAAAAAAAATTGGGGACCCACCTCTTGAGTTTCATGTTTCAAGATTTTGATTATCTTGTGAGCGTCTTGTGAGTTCACGTGCGTTCCAGGGGATAGTGCATGTCATTTTGCTATCAACAATTTTGTGACGATTTTTGTTGTCAATTTATCACTGACAATTTTTCGACGACTTTTGTCGTCGATTTCTTGTCGATGATTTTTTTTTATCGATTTCTTGCGACATCTTGTCGGTGTTAAATTATTGTTGATAGTCTCATGGTTTGGGGATGTGTGCATGATTGATAAATTTTCCATTTTTGTTAACCATGCAAAGTTGCCCATTTAAATTTTAAAACTAAAAAAAAAATTATATACATATAAAAAATAAATAAATAAATGATACTTTATGCTATGGTTTAATTTTGGGTTTACTTCCTGACAGGTAGCTCATAGGTAGAATACCGAAATATCGTTCAATATTGCCGATCGTCGGATAAGCTACGGAGAACGTATCGGAGGATCATGACAACGAGGACACATCGAATGAAATTGATGAAGGTCGGGGCTGCGGATGAACATCAACGAGCAAGCCACGATAGCATTCAGACAAACTGGTGCCAGAGTGGACGTGCATTGTAGGATGACCACGCAAGACAATTTGGATAATCGATGGTGATTTGAACCGACGACGTGGCCCTATTGAATGAATAGACAACGAAAAATATAACCCAGATGATGATCGAGATAAGATCGCCAGCGTGGACGTGAGGACGCCGTGTTTAGAAGGTTGTAGACAAAATAGGCTATGAAGCCAATGACACACTTCGTGGAATCGTTCCAAGCTGGCATGCCAAAAGGATGGTGCGGTTAGCAAATTTGAAGGACAATGACGAGCACGGGATATGGAGCACATTGATGTGGATCTTTCAGTTTGATAGGTATACACGGGGTCATTTGCTAAGAGACAAAATTTCCAAAAAAAACATCGACGGATTCGTCGAGCTAAAGGACCAACGAACATCAACAACAAAATTAGCATGTTCAGAGAGCAGTTTCGAAGCATAAACGGCGGTGAGTGCACAAAGGTAGAATTGATAGCTTGAACTATGGGGTGTTGTACCCAACGAAGAATGGATGAATGACGTGAAACATTCCTATTTTGCGATGGACAGTTTTGAGATAGCGACGATGACAATTCGAAGGCGACAGCAAAGCAAAGGAGAATTTCTAAATTTTACACATGGAAATAAGTCGACGTGGATAGACGACTTCGAGCAGGTGTGGGCCAGGGTGCTGGCAAGAATTAAAAACACACAACGAGCATCGATAGCGATAAACATCGACGACAAGCAACGGCTTGATCAACGCAGTGGAGGAGCCTCCGCGGAATTTGCTGGTGGGTTATTTTGGAGCAACTGACATCAAATAGTGAGACTTTCATATCTTGACGGGCAAAAAGAGAAGCATGGGAAATGATCTACCATGGGTGGCATATACTGAGTTCGGCACCGATGAATGAGGACAAATTTCCTTAATTCAAAAGGAATCTGTCGAAGGATATAAGTGGCCCATTTTGTTTTAATTCAAAAGGAATCTGCATGGTGGCTCGCAGGAAGCCATATCGGGGAGCGTCGATTACTAAGATATCCGTAGTCAGGGCAGAGACTCAACTTTGAGAGATTTCAATAACCGACATCGATAGAAGTGCATGCGTTGGTGGTTGGAGGTGGCGTCTTTCTGTTGGAGGTTCTTCATCGACAGATTCTAGTCAATGCGACCGAAAGCAATGCGAACTTCTAAGAGAGCACCGAAACACGAGGGTTTCAGTGGCCGAGAGCATTTTCAAGGTTACATCTAATTAAAAGGAAACACATGATGATGGTCACAAGGGAACGTGGAATGTGGCATTACTTATTCCATGGTAGAAGCTTTACGTTATGGGTAGCAACATACACAGCTATAGTGAGTTTCATTATGATCTTTTAAAGGGTATCCTGGTGGGTCAAGTAAGGGAGAACCAATCGTTGTAGCAATGGATATTAGACGTTACAGCTATGGGTAACATCAAGGTATGAATCTCGCACTGGCGATGAAATAGGTAGTGTGCAAAAGGCGTGTAAAAGATATTATTTAAAACTAAAGTTTTTGTCTTATCCAATTTAACAAGTTTTCCAAGGAGGCCACACAGATAGCTTGTTCGAATTGAGGGTTATACCAAAGATGTTGAGAATGTTTGGTTGTATAAAATGTGTTTATTATAACGCTTATTATAATTCCTACACACTCAGCGTTGGGATGATTAAAACACATCACAAAATGGAATCATAAGGAAAAGCGTTACAAAGGGACCCAAACAGGCATTTTGGAGAGTCGTGCATGCAAAGGAAAAGAGGCATTGTGGAATGCCGCATGGAAGGTGAAGAGGAATCTTTTAAATACCCATTGAAAATGTTGTGAGAGGGGCTGGAAACCAGAGTACCGAAAGGCTGCCATTTTTGTTTTGGGTTTTGTGAATGTAATAGCTCAAAGTGTGCACCTTGTGAGCACTTCTAGAAGAGGTTGCAGGGAATAGGATTTTAATGAAATATCTTTTTACATTGCATATTTTCTGACTTATATCTGATTTTGATGTTGTAACAGGGTTAAAATTACGTGAATGTTAGGAGATGCAAATTTTATATAATTCCTAGAAGCTAGCACTTGCTTTGCTTTAAATTGTGCGTTTGCAGGTTTAATCAAGGCGGGTTATTTCCTGGTAGACCTTACTAAATCCGAAATTGTTGGGTGGGGTAGCATAGATTTGAGACTTTACATTCATTGTCCAGTATTAGTTAGTTTTCATGTTTTGAGTTTTACTTTTCAGATTTATGTTCTGCTTTCATTTCATTTTCTGCAAAACATTAAAATTTTGGACTCAAAATCAGAAAGGTTCTTCTTTTCTATAAGATTAACCTCGGATTTTGGAGTGCACAAATTTTTGGATGGCAAAGAGTGACTATTATTTTTTGGTTTTAATATGTTGTTTGGAAAATATTTACAAGTAAAGAAAGGGCCCACAAAGCACAGATTTGAATAACCAAAGATAAAATTTATTTTGGGAAGGGTTTCTAACTTCAAAGCACATAAATTTCCAGACTAAAAGGAAGTGGGCAACCACAACATTTTCTTTCTGTTTCTTCATTTAGAATCTCAAGATAAAAAGAACTTGCTAACAACTGACCTACAATCTCACATTAAGGTCAGATAACAAAGAAATGCTAACCAGGCTAACTTTACTAACCATGCTAACTTTACTAACCCCACTAACTTAACTTCAGTAGGACACTTAAATCTCAGATAAAATGAACCTACTGACTTTAAAAATCAATCTCACATAAAGGCACGGTTTCTAAAAGGAAGTGGCATATCCACAACATTTTCCTCATTTGTTTTGATCATTAAATTTCAAGATAAATAAATTGGACTAACAGGGTTCAGGGAGATCACATTAATGCTAGATAATCAAGGAAAATCAGTAGTGGCACATTTCAATTCCACTAGGACAATAATTCACCACAGGCCCCTTGTTTACATTCACTTGCATCCATGAATTCATTTCAGCACTATTTTGGATTAACGTCATCTTAATTCTTTACATGTGCATTGCTTTAACGCGGAACCTTGGAGAAATATTGAATTTCTTTGCAAGAGAGGGAAAGTTTCACCAATTCCCTAACTGTTAGTGTAATTTTGCAATTGGGCAAAATTATCACTCAACAGATTTGGCGCTAGAAGGAGGGCCTGAATTGGTTTATTTCAGTGTGATTTAAATGCTATAGGGATTTAAATTTTGAATATTTCATGCCCTATTGATTATTATCTTTAGCCCTTTTTAACAATACAACCTTGTAGTGTTAAAAGGAGGACATGAATTGCTATGCATTGTTCTAACGCTTTTGATTGTTCATAAGGAATAATGTGTTTTGATTTGATTTTGAAAATTTTGGTCTTGACTAACGAGGTTGTCTCCATGCAATTACTTTCATTTGATTTTAATGGATACATCTCTTGGTTGATGCTAACATGATTATTCATAAGTTAAATGTTTGATATTTGCTAGTCATTTCATACTTTGTAAGGAATTATTTTGTCTAAAATGTATTTGTTGTTGGTATTATGTCTTCACTTGCGTGTAATGCGATCTTGTGAATGAAAGCCTACAACACTAGGGTATGCTCTTCACTTGGATATGCGATTGGTGAAAGAAACTAATTTACATTTTTAGAATATTGCTTTGTCATGGTTCCTTCTTTTATTCATGACTAACAAATTGGTTTTGAAGTTATTCTTTGAGTTTCATTAATGGCTACAACTACAGGATTTTCTTTGTGTCGCAGGTTTTCTTTGAGGTGTTGAGAGTTTTGTCAGGTTTCGTAGGGTAGTTTCATTTACAAGCTGGACCCACCACATCGCATCGCAACTAGGTCCAAAACAACCGAGGAAACCATATTCCAAAGCCTCTCACCCACTCATAGGAATCCAAGGAATAAAACCCAACAAATTGTGATCCCATCGGATACCCTTGTTACAGAAGATCCTTCTGTTTCAGGTGCATCTAGCGGACTTGCATCGGTGGTGTCAATTGCCACTAGTGTACCAATTATCAGTACCATTTCCACGGTTCTTGTAGGGTTATCATCATCGATTTTGAATCAAATGGCCCAACCTCCACCAGCTCCTTGGTACGGAGCCCATAACATTCCTTTGAATATCGTAGGGGATATTCATGATATCCCTAAGAATATAGAGAGATTTTTGCCCAAATACAAACCGGATGGCCCAAGGACCGTAGAAGAACATATTCAGGCCTATAGGGATGTTTTGATAAGATTGCAAGTTCAACATGAAGATGTGGCTTGTAGACTCTTCCCCATGAGCCTAGACCAAGTGGCCTACGAATGGTATATTTGCTTACCTACTGGTTCCATTACGTCATGGACGCAAATGGAGAATGCTTTTGTCAACCAATTCAGGTCACCATTAGATCCCACAATCATCTACAATCAGTTCATTACATGCAAAAGAGGCCAGGGTGAGCCAATTCAAACTTTTAATCAGAGATTTCAGAAGTGCTATAATAGAGCAATTCGACATTTTGCCATTGATCCCGTAGTAGCTTTGCAAATATATTTTGGGGCATTGGATCCTATGACGACAATGTTTGCAAGGCGAAATCCTCAAGTTACCATGCTTGCTCTAGCCTACAATGAAGCTATGACCATTGAACAACAAATGACACCACAGGGTTATGGGTTTCCCTAGATGCCTATGGTAGGACAATATGGTCCATATGGTCAAGCTCCTATGATGAATCAGATCATGGCACCACAAATGCCAGGCATGAATGCTTTGCCTTATCAACAACCATATTCATCAACACCCGCTTACACACCCATTCCAATTCAACCAATCACATCCATTCCCCCATTCCTTCATTTTTGCAAAATAGTCAACAGACTATGCAAGGAACTAGTCCGGTTAATTCTCAGGCTATAGTTCCTTTCCCCAATCCAATTCCAATTCAAAGTGTGAATCCCTACGCAAATCAAGTTGCTCAAAATCCAACTCAAATGTTAAGTCAAGATCTCACCAATTATGCAAACCCTACTGGAACTAGCAATAACATAGCTCAACCAAGAGAGATTTATTCGAGAGGTTGAAGAGCTCAAAAATATGGTTCACAAATTGAGTAATGATTTGGTTCAAAAATAGAAGTATGAATCCCATGCCCCTCACCCAAATCAAAATTTCAACAATAGAGGGAGACAGTGGAATACGAAGCCAAACAATGGGGGTGTGCCTTCCCCTATCGCTAATCAGATAGATACTTCTGCAGGACCAAGTCACTCTAGTTCCATTCTTAATATTTCTGATTTTGCATGGGAAAAGGGGTGTAGATTGCATAATACAAAGGAGCACAATGAAAGGAATTGTCCCAAAATCGCTAGGTATACCCATTGTCTCCAAGCTCAAGTGGATGATTTGGAACTTGTGCCAAATGAGGGTCCACCCCAACATCAACAAGGAGATGACAACATTTTGGTGGTGGAAACTCTATATCGTCAAGAAAGTGAGGATGAGGAAGAAGAGGATGAAATCTTGGAACAGGAAGTGCAAGCTTTTAGAGAATTTAGAAAGGGGAACCATGGATACCATTTGAGGAGTAAGTCCAAAACCCCTAAAACATCCTCAACTCCACCAAACAACTCTATCCTTCCTCCTGATACTAAGGCTGATAATAATCCCCCTCCTCCACCTGGAAGAGAAACATCTAAGGCCATGCAAAAAACATTGAAGCTTGAGAAGTCAACTTATGACATAGTGGAGGATTTAAGGAAGTCCAAGTCTAGCCTTTCATTTTTAGAGGCGGCTAGGTTGCCTGGCCAAAAGGAAGCATTGATAAAGGCTTTGAACTCACCTAGTCAAATACAGGAAGGAAAGGAAGTTGAATCTCACATGGTTTTACGAAAGGAAAGATGAGATGTCCCTCCTTTTTTATTGACTGTGAGGATTTTTGGAAAAAATTTGCACAATTGTTTGGTGGACACAAGTGCCACAAGTAACCTCATGCCTTCAAAAATTTGTCAAATGCTAGGCCTAGAGCCTGTTTCTTCTAAATGCAAGGTTTTGCAATTGGATCGGTCCGAGGTAAACGTGGTAGGGACCCTCTACGATGTTAAGATCCAACTCAATTCTGAACCTAGGGTCCAACAGGTGGTTGATATTTTGGTTGTCAATATCCCAAGTCGATATGGAATGCTACTGGCTAGGGATTGGATGAGAAGTTTGAATGGTTATTTCTCCATTGATTGCTCACACATGTGGCTACCCTGGAAGGGAATTGCTAATCAAATTAGAGTGGAAAATGAGCCAAGGCTTAAGGAAATCATCACAGAATTCAACAAGCCAAATGAAGTTCAATTTTTTGAACCTGAGTTAGGAGTCTATGCTTTTGATGTTGAAAGAGCTACCGAAGAACCTCAAAAAGAAACATTTTCTTGTAGCTCTTTTGAAGAAGATAATCTCGTGTGGTTACTCAAGTTTGATGGATCTAAGTCAAAACAAGGGGCAGGAGCTGGAGTTGAACTCACTTGTCCAGGAAGTAAACCATTGTTTTCTGCCTATAGATTGCAATTTCCTTGCACTAACAACGTGGCAGAATATGAAGCCCTTATCTTTGGATTACAATTGGCTTTGAGCAAGAAGGTTAAGTGTTTGAAAGTATTGGGAGATTTGGAGTTGGTGGTCAAACAAGTTAAAGGGCAATATACCTGCCGCGACAAGAGATTGAGCCTTTATAGAACTAGGGTGAGGGACCTCATTGAGGAATTTGATGCTTTTAATATATCCCTTATTTCTAGGAAAGGAAATCGTATAGCTGATTCTCTTGCAGTCACTGCAGGCATGCTAAATCCGGTTGACATAAAAAAATGCAAGAAGTTTTCCATTGAGTTAGTCCCTTGCCCATCGATACCTGATAACGTCAGAAACTTGCAAGTTTTTGAGAATGATAGACACATTTTCAAATTTGTCACCAATTCGGGTATTTTTGAGGACCAAGTGATTGATGAAGATCAAAGGTGGCAAGAAGAAACAGAAGAAGAAAGTGAAGCTACATTTCAATCCAACAAGATACCTAAGAACATTGTTTCATTGGAGAAGATGTTTGATATTGGATATAAAGCTAGAAAAGGAAAAAGGGTTCCACTTCCTAAAGATGCTTGTGACCTGATCAATATAGGGAGTGTAGATAATCCGCGTGAAGTGTACATTGCAAAGGCATGTACAACTTATGAGAGAGAAAATATAATACGTGCATTAAAGTATTACATGGATTGCATTGCTTGGAATTACAATGAGTTGAAAACGTATGATCAAAATGTTATTATGCACACCATCCCTCTAAAACCGGATTCCAAACCCTTTAGACAAAGACAACGACCTGTTAACCCATTACTTGAGCCCTTGATAGAGAAAGAGGTCAAGCGATTGTTGGACGCAAAGATAATATTTCCCGTTAGGCACTCAACTTGGGTCGCTAATCTTGTTTCGGTGAGAAAGAAGAATGGAGAGATAAGGCTATGCATAGATTTTAGAAATCTCAACAAAGCCTCACAAAAGGATAATTACCCACTGCCATCAATTGATGAAATCTTGCAAATGGTGAATGGGTCTGAAATGATGTCTTTTCTCGATGGGTATTCTGGATACAATCAAATTCTTATTCATCCCAATGACAGGATGAAGACGGCCTTCACAACCAAATGGGGAACATTTGCCTATAGAAGAATGCCTTTCGGATTATTAAATGCAGGCGCAACATTTCAACGTGCCATGGATTATGCGTTTAAAGGGCTCATAGGTAAATGTATCATTGTGTATGTGGATGACATTCCTATGTTTTCAAAGGAAAGAGAAGACCATGTGAAAGATTTGAGGAAAGTTCTCCAAAGGTGTAGAGAACACGAAATTTCTTTAAATCCCAAAAAATGCATCTTTGGAGTGACAGAAGGAAGATTGCTTGGCCATATCATTTCAAAAGAAGGTATCTCCATTGATCCGAAAAGGATAGAAGCTATCCAAAACCTGCCTCTCCCAGGTAGCAAAAAGGAATTGAGATCTTTCTTTGGGAAAATCAATTTTGTGAGGAAGTTTATTTCTGGCTTCGCTGAGATAGCTAAACCACTGAATGAGATGCTTAAAAAGGATGTGAATGTCAGATGGAATGAAGAAAGTAGGGTTGCCTTTCAAAGCATCAAGGATGCTATTTCTAGAGCCCCTGTCCTTATAAGTCCAGATTATTCTAAGCCTTTCTTTATTTATGCTTTTGCATCTGAACACTCTTTTGCGAGTGTCTTGACTCGAAAGGGTGAAGATAACAGAGAAAATCCCATAGCTTTTCTAAGTGCTCCTTTGAAGGATGCTCAATTGAGGTATTCCATTCTCGATAAGAAAATGTATGCACTTTTCAAAACAGTAAAAAAATTCAGACATTACATTGTGCATAGTAGGGTCTTTGCCATTGTGCCTGACCCTGCTGTCAAAACCATGTTTGTACAAAATGAGCTAGGTGAGAGAAGAGGTAAATGGATTTCTACCATTCAAGAATTTGATCTTGAAATTCAACCCATGAAACTAGTTCGTGGACAAGGACTTGTGAAAACAATTGCTGAGAACAATCCCCAAATCACGTGCCAATATTTAAATGTAGAGCACATTTCCAAAGATGATTGGTATGTTGATATTGTGTATTTTTTGCTAAATGGTAAGTGTCCATCACATCTTAATTCTACTCAAAGAAGAGCCTTGAGACTTAAATCTTCCAATTATCTTATTAGGTCTGGTGCTCTTTACAGGAAAAATCATGAGGGAATTTACCTACGATGCTTAAATCAAGAAGAAGCTACCAATGTTTTGCAAGAGTTTCATGGTAAATACGGAACTGGCCATGGTTCGAAAAATTCAACAACACATCAAATCTTAAGAGCGGGATATTATTGGCCCCACATTTTTAAAGATGCACATGCACACGTGCGATCTTGCCATATTTGTCAAGTGGCTACCAATAGAGAGAGGAATGCAGCTATGCCATTGCAACCTGTAGTTGAGATGAGACCATTTGCACAATGGGGATTAGACTTCATTGGGGTTATTAACCCAAATTCTTCAGATTCCCATAAATTCATACTCACAGCTACAGATTATTGCACTAGGTGGGCAGAAGCAATTCCTACGAAGCATTCCACTATGGATGTGGTAATAAAGTTCCTCGAAGATCACATCGTAACAAGGTTTGGAATGCCCGATTCTATTGTAAGTGATAATGGTAAGGCTTTTGTTTCCACTCAATTTGCAAATTGGGCATATGATAATAAGGTGAGTTTAAAGTTTTCGTCTAACTATTACCCTCAAGGCAATGGTTTGGCAGAATCTTCAAATAAAAATTTGTTAACCATCATTAAGAAGTTATTGGAAAAGAATCCTCGGGATTGGCACAACCAATTAAAATTTGCTCTTTGGGCGAGATAGGACTAGAGAAAAAGAATCAATAGGGAATACACCTTATCATCTAGTTTATGGGCAAGATCCAATTTTTCCTACAAATTTGAAGCTTCAAACCCTTCGTTTCACACAAGAATACCTTGGAACTGATAATCACATTGAGGCTAGATTAAGTCATCTAATGCACCTTGATGAAAAAAGAGAAGAAGCCATGCTCCACATGAGCAAACATCAAGATGTGGTTAAAATATGGTTTGATAAAAGAGCCAAAATTAAGTCTTTTAGGATTTCTGACTTGGTTTTATTGTGGGATAAAAAACATGAGGAGAAAGGGGATCACAAAAAGTTTGATTGTCTTTGGTTAGGCCCTTATCAAATTTCCGAAATCCTAGGGGAAAATACTTTCAGACTAAGAACTTTGGATGGGAAATATTTGATGTTACCGGTTAATGGGCAAGTTCTAAAGCATTATTTTAGCCCTTAAGTCATGTGAGATTTGTACCATATTGTACATTTGTATATAATTTTTGGTTTTTGATGTTGGTTTTGGATTGGATCTCATTTTGGTTTTAAGTTTTGTGTGTTGGTCCTTTGGACACTTTTGGTTTGTCTTGAAAAAAAAAAAAAAAAAAGCGAGATGTCAACTTATGTCCTTATGAATGTTGACTAAGACTAAGAGAATATGAAACATCGGAATTGTATTGCAGAAAGCTCCACGAGTATCGCAAACACATTAAAGAATATCGTTTGGAACTTGTGATGCATGAAGTTGTCGGTTTTACAAATTATGGCAAAGTAGGTGGTATACTCCATCCGCATTTCAAAAAGAGCAATGCATTCATCCATATCTCATGTTACATTCCACATTGCATATACATTTCATCTCAGTTGCATCTACATTTCAAATACAATCATTGAAAAGGTGTCGAATCCTCTTAGGGTTATTACATAACATATATTAAAAGGATCCTAAGGTTGGGAACTGATGCCCAAACTATCTTGAACCAAACACGTTCTACACATATTAAAGAGGATCTTGAGCAAAATGGTCAAAACCATACTTGGAAGAAAAGGTGAGGCGAAAGGAGTATTTCGTGTCTGTCCTATCATGCAACATAATCCTTGAAAACAGTGGTTTTTACCACTCCCATAATGCTTAAAGCCTAAAATTAGAGTAGTAAGGATAGGGTTAAATCCCCATCGAACTTAGGTTGAGGATCCAACTCCCCAAAGCTCTGATTTGACCTTCATGGAGTAGTAAGGATAGGGTCTAATTCTCATCTCGCTTAGGTTGAGAATCCGATTCCCCAAAGCTTCTATTTTGCCTCCATCACGCTTTAAGAAATTAAAAGTGCGATCTACACTCAAGAACTTGAAATTCCAAAGCAAATATTTTTCATTCTACTTTCATTTCATCATTAATATTGGATTGGAAGGATCGTACTACATGTCCCTTGCAAGGATGGGTAGTCATCCCCAAAGTTCAAGAAATCAAAAGTAAAGCCAAATCCTGGATTATGGGGTTAATCTCCATCGGGGCTATAGACGCCTGAATGGCAGTGGAGTATGCTCATGTGTGGCAACATGTCTTGTCTAAAAGCAAGACCACTGACTGCTCAAACGGACAGGCTAGCTCGACAGTTTCATCCATAACAGGTTAAATCATTTTGTTCAAGATGAGGTAATGAACTCCAGATCAGAGTAGTAAGGATAGGGTTAAATTCCCATCTCACTTAGGTTGGGAATCCTATTCCCCAAAGCTCTGATTTCACTTACACTTGCACATGGGTTCAAGATGGTAGTGACACATAACCAACTTTGGGATCTAGTAAATTAATTCAGTATACACATATTTGGTCCTAAGAGGGTTTGACAGTTTTAATATGTTTGTTCATGGTACTAGAAAGTTTGAGCCTTTGCAAAGCAGGTTGTTATATCTCTAGCATCTTCACCATACATTAAATCCTATAGGAATCATCCATAACTTCTCATATGCATGAATCATAAGTGAAACAGATGATGGAATGTTGATCAATTTCAAATGATAAGGAATGAATCACACCGCACACATTGAGCTGACGTTGAATAATTCTAATGCTTCATGTATTTCTCGTCTAGTTTCATTCTTTGGATATTTTCTGATGCTTGTGTTTGAGTTTTGAAGGTTTTCAGGTTGGGTTCTCACCGAAATGCTCAGGAGCATTTCCCAGCAGAGTCACCATTTGTTGTGGCCGCTCCACAACGTACCCCAAAAAATTGGGGACCCACCTCTTGATTTTCATGTTTCAAGATTTTGATTATCTTGTGAGTGTCTTGTGAGTTCACGTGCGTTCCAGGGGATAGTGTGTGTCATTTTGCTGTCAACAATTTTGTGACGATTTTTGTTGTCAATTTATCGCTGACAGTTTTTCGATGACTTTTGTCGTCGATTTCTTGTCGACGATTTTTTTTGACGATTTCTTGCGACATCTTGTCGGTGTTAAATTGTTGTTAATAATCTCATGGTTTGGGGATGTGTGCATGATTGATAAATTTTCCATTTTTGTTAACCATGCAAAGTTGCCCCATTTAAATTTTAAAACTAAAAAAAAAATATATATACATATAAAAAAATAAATAAATGATACTTTATGCTATGGTTTAATTTTGGGTTTACTTCCTGACAGGTAGCTCATAGGTAGAATACCGAAATATTGTTCAATATTGACGATCGTCAGATAAGCTAGAACGTACCAGAGGATCATGACAACGAGGACACATCAGATTAAATTGACGAAGGTCGAGGCTGCGGATGAACATCAACGAGCGAGCCACTGCAACATTCGGAAAAACTGGCGATAGAGTGGACGTGCATTGTAGGATGACCATGCAAGACAATTTGGATAATCGACAATGATTTGAACCGACGACGTGGCCCTATTGAATGAATAGGCAGCGACAAAGATAACCCAGATGATGACCAGGATAAGATCGCCAGTGTGCACGTGAGGACGCCATGTTTGGAAGGCTGCAAAAAAAATAGGCTATGAAGCCGATGACACACATCATGGAATCGTTCCAAGCTGGCATGCCAAAAGGATGGTGCGGTCAGCGAAGTTGAAGGATAACGACGAGCATGGGATATTGAGCACATTGATGTGGATCTCTCAGTTCGATAGGTATACACGGGGTCATTTTCTAAGAAACAAAATTTCCCAAAAAAACATCGACGAATTCATCGAGCTAAAGCACCAGCGAACATCAACAATGAAATCATGTTCAGAGAGCAGTTTCGAAGCATAAACGACAGTGAGCGCACAAAGGTAGAATTGAAAGCTTGAACGATGGGGTGTTGTACCCAACAAAGAACGGATGAATGACGTGAAACATTCCTCTTTTGCGACGGACAGTTTTGAGATAGCGACGATGACGATTCAAATGCGGTAGCAAAGCAAAGGAAAATTTCTAAATTTTACAGACGACTTCGAGTAGGTGTGGGCCAGGGTGCTAGCAAGAATTAAAAACACACAACGAGCATCGATAGCGATAAACGTCGATGACAAGCAACGGCTTGATCAACGCAGTGGAGGAGCCTCCGCGAAATTTGCTGGTGGGTTATTTTGGAGCAACTGACATCAAAGAGTGAGAATTTCATATCTTGACTGGAAAAAATGGAAGCACGGGAAATGATCTACCATGGGCAGCATATACTGAGTTCGACGCTGGTGAATGAGGACAAATTTCCTTAATTCAAAAGGAATCTGTTGGAGGATATAAGTGGCCCATTTTGTTTTAATTCAAAAGGAATCTGCATGATGGCTCGCAGGAAGCCATACCGGGGAGCGTCAATTACTAAGATATCTGTAATCAGGGCAGAGACTCAACTTTGAGAGATTTCAATAATCGACATCGATAGAATTTCCCCTAGAAATGCATGCGTTGATGGTTGGAGGTGGCATCTTTCTGTTGCAGGTTCTTCGTTGACAGATTCTAACCAACGCGGCCAAAAGCAATGCGAACTTCTGAGAGAGCACCGAAACACGGGGGTTTCAGTGGTCGGGAGCATTTTCAGGGTTACATCTAATTAAAAGGAAAGACATGATGATGGTCATAAGGGAACGTGGAATGTGGTGTTACTTATTCCATGGCAGAAGCTTTACGTTATCAGTAGCAACATACACAGCTATAATAAGTTTCATTATGATCTTTTAAAGGGTATCCTTGTGGGTCAAGTAAGGGAGAACCAATCGTGGCAGCAATGGATATTAGACGTTATGGCTATGGGTAACATCAAGGTATGAATCTCGCACTGGCAATGAAATAGGCAGAGTGTGCGAAAGGCATGTAAAAGATGTTATTTAAAACTAAAGTTTTTGTCTTATCCCATTTAACAAGTTTTCCAAGGAGGCCACACAGATAGCTTGTTCGAATTGAGGGTTATATCAAAGATGTTGAGAATGTTTGGCTGTATAAAATATGTTTATTATAATGCCTACACACTCAGCGTTGGGATGATTAAAATACATCACAAAATGGAATCATAAGGAAAAGCGTTACGAAGGAACCCAAACAGGCATTTTGGAGAGTCATGCATGCAAAGGAAAAGAGGCATTGTGGAAGGCCGCATGGAAGGTGAAGAGGAATATTTTAAATATCCATTGAAAATGCTGTGAGAGGGGCTGGAAATCAGAGTACCGAAAGGCTACCATTTTTGTTTAGGGTTTTGTGAATGTAATAGCTCAAAGTGTGCACCTTGTGAGCACTTCTAGAAGAGGTTGCAGGGAATAGGATTTTAATGAAATATCTTTTTACATTGCATATTTTCTGACTTATATCTGATTTTGATGCTGTAACAGGGTTAAAATTACGTGAATGTTAGGAGATGCAAATTTTATATAATTCCTAGAAGCTAGCACTTGCTTTGCTTTAAATTGTGCGTTTGCAGGTTTAATCAAGGCGGGTTATTTCTTGGTAGACCTTACTAAATCCGGAATTGTTGGGTGGGGTAGCATAGATTTGAGACTTTACATTCATTGTCCAGTATTAATTAGTTTTCATGTTTTTAGTTTTACTTTTCAGATTTATGTTCTGCTTTCATTTCATTTTCTGCAAAACATTAAAATTTTGGACTCAAAATCAGAAAGGTTCTTCTTTTTTATAATATTAACCTCGGATTTTGGAGTGCACAAATTTTTGGATGGCAAAGAGTGACTATTATTTTTTTTGGTTTTAATATGTTGTTTGGAAAATATTTACAAGTAAAGAAAGGGCCCACAAAGCACATATTTGAATAACCAAAGATAAAATTTATTTTGGGAAGGGTTTCTAACTTCAAAGCACATAAATTTCTAGACTAAAAGGAAGTGGGCAACCACAACATTTTCTTTCTGTTTCTTCATTTAGAATCTCAAGATAAAAAGAACTTGCTAACAACTGACCTACAATCTCACATTAAGGTCAGATAACAAAGAAATGCTAACCAGGCTAACTTTACTAACCATGCTAACTTTACTAACCCCACTAACTTAACTTCAGTAGGACACTTAAATCTTAGATAAAATGAACTTACTGACTTTAAAAATCAATCTCACATAAAGGCACGATTTCTAAAAGGAAGTGACATATCCACAACATTTTCCTTATTTGTTTTGATCATTAAATTTCAAGATAAATAAATTGGACTAACAGGGTTCAGGGAGATCACATTAATGCTAGATAATCAAGGAAAATCAGTAGTGGCACATTTCAATTCCACTAGGACAATAATTCACCACAGGCCCCTTGTTTACATTCACTTGCATCCATGAATTTATTTTAGCACTATTTTGGATTAACGTCATCTTAATTCTTTACATGTGCATTACTTTAACGTGGAACCTTGGAGAAATATTGAATTTATTTGCAAGAGAGGGAAAGTTTCACCAATTCCCTAACTGTTAGTGTAATTTTACAATTGGGCGAAATTATCACTCAACAGCAACAATAAGGGAAAAGAGATTAGGAACCATATTGCGCAAGTAGAAGACGAGAGTGTTACTTCACCAAAGCATGTAGAAGAACCAGAACAAAGAGAATTAGTAAAGGAGGTGCATGAACTTGAGCAAATAAGGAACCTGTTCAAGATGATTTGCAAATCGGGGAGCAAATATTGTAAGGTGATTATGGATAGCGGTAGTACAAATAACTTGATATCAATAAATATGGTGGAGAAACTTAGGTTAAAAAGAATGGGAAACCCAAATCCGTACAAATTCTTATGGTTACAAAAGGGACATCAAATCTTGGTAATTGAACAATGTATGGTAGATCTCCAAATTGGCTCTTATAAGGATGTGATTCTATGTGACATCATGCCAATGGATGCATGTCATGTCTTGTTGGGAAGACCATGGCAGTTTGATAAAAAGGTAGTGCATGAAGGTAGGGAGAACACCTACACTATTGAGAAGGATGGCAAGAGATACACATTAAGTCCATTGAAGGACAAAGGGAAAGAAGTGGACAATAGTCCTATAGTGTGCAAGGGTACAAAAGAACAATCCTTGAAGGGAAAGAAGAAGGAAGCATATTTTGATTTTATCACTAAACCCATAGAACAAGGGAAAATGAAGAAGATGTACGAAACCCCACATGAAGTAAGGGATTTGTTGGAATAATATACAAAGATTATTTCAAAATAGGTTGTCACCAATAAGGAGCATGGGTCATCACATGGATTCCAATCTTGGATCGAGCTTGCATGATAAGCCAACACCAATGAAGAATGAGGAAGAAAGGGTAGAGACAAGCAAAAGGATAAGCATAGTGGAGAAGCAGTTGACCCAAGTCACTAGTAGTAGTGACAATGAAGACAACGGTGCAACAATTCTTGTTGCAAATAAGGAGAAAGAGAAAATAGATGGCAGAGGAAGATGAACCTCATCAGGTCATTTATGGTCATGACAATGACCATATTGCTAGAGTTGATAGTGATAATGGTACTTTAGAGTGTGGTGAAGGACATTGTGAGGATGATCGAGATTAGAGTGGCAATGGAGATTTTGGGTGCTTTGAAAAGCACACAAGAGGTATTGACTCCAAGTTTATGAGAAGAATGGGGTACAATTGTAAGGGATTGGAAAGATATGGGCAAGGTGTGAAAATGCCCAAATGTTAAAATTAAGGTCAAATACTGAACGTCTTAGGTATACAGGTCCAATAGGATGTAGTGGGACTAAAACTTTGAGAGGAGAGAGCATTGCATAGAATGAAGGTTTGATAATGGGTTGTTGCAACCCGTGTGGAAGAGTTGGACATGTTGCAAGTAGGTGTTGGAACCTTCATCCTTATGTGAGTTGTGGAGGAAATGATCACTCCAAAAGAAGGTGTTGGCAACAAGAGAGTGTCACCAACAAAGAGCATGTTGATTACGGTTGGATGGAGGAGAAGGTGAAGAGGATGTTTAGTGCATTCTATGCGAGGAGGTCTTATACTCAAATGAAAGCCAAGACAAAATAGTTAAGTTGGCCTTGTGTAGATATCCAAGCTAGAGTGGTCATAGCTTAGAAATGTTAGGTTCCTTAGAGTAAATAAAATTAATAGTGATTTTAGAATTAAATAAAACAATCACCAACAATAAAACAATCACACAAAATAGAGATAACACAAGCATGTAAGTGGTTCACCCAATATGTGGGCTACATCCACTATTGAATATCCAGTCCTCTTTGTATTATTCTCCAATGGGATCCTCCTACAACAAAACCAGCTGCAACCTTCCTCAATGGAATACAATGGAACCTCACACACAAAGTCTCTCCTTTTTTTTTCTACAATGCAATTCTTGCAAATTCCCAGAACATATATAATACCAATTGAGATCTTCAATCCCAATCTAGATCCACTATTTGTACCCCCAATTTGTTCCTAACTGCTGTCTATTATAGTCTAGGAAAAATAGAATCTGCAAAATTAACAATTCCCTAAAATTAGACAAAACTGACAATGAGAAAACATTCATTTCCCATCACTAGAATAGTTAGTTAATTTTTAGGCTCCAAACTTATCAATCTCCCACTTGGAGACTGAAATGCTGCAACATCCCTGCAACATAGGACTGGATATTCAAACCATTGATCTAAACACTAAGACCAATCAAAGTTGAGCAAATGCTCAACTTCTCCCTTGGGACAACTTTAGTGAACATGTTTGCAGGATTCTCGGAAGTATGAATCTTATCAAGCTTCAGAGATCCATCTTCCAATACTGAACGAATGAAGTGGTATTTCAGTTGAATGTGTTTGGTTCTGGAATGGAAGGTCGAGTTATTTTCTAGGTGGATAGCACTTTGGCTATCACTCCACAGTGTACTGTCATCCTGCTTTCTCCCCAACTCTTCCAAAAGCATTTGCAACCATATTATCTCCTTGCTTGCTTCTATCGCAACAACATACTCAACTTTCATTGTTGAAAGAGCCACTACTGGTTGGAGTTTTGAAATCCAACTCACCGCTCCACCACCTACAATGAAAATATAATCGGTTGTGCTCCTTTCTCCATAAATATCTCCTACCATGTCAAAGTCTACAAAACCTTGCAACTTCAAGTCAGTACCACCAAAATTTAAACAAAGTTTAGAAGTACCCCTTACATACCTGAATATTCACTTGACGGCTTACCAATGCCCCTTTCCTAGATTATTCATGAACCTGCTGACAACTCCCACTACTTGGGCTATGTCTAGTCTTGTGCAAACCATTGCATACATCAAGCTTCCCATCGTGGATGCATAGGGAACCCTTGCCATATAATATTTTTCATCCTGTGTTCTTGGACACAAATCCTTGCTTAGCTTAAAATGCCTTGCCAATGGTGTACTTACTGGTTTTGCATTAGCCATGCTAAATCTCTACAACACCTTCTCAACATAGTCTTCTTGTGACAGTTTCAACATACTGTTTTTATTGTCTCTTACTGAAAGCACGAGATTCCGGGTGAAGGAAACACTACTTGCGATGTATTCAAAATCAAATACGCTTAAGTCCTAAAAATGTAGAATGCATGAAATGAAAGAGACGCATTACAATGAGATACAAGAAAATGGAGAAAACACAGCCCTTTTATTAAACTCTCCTGATCTCGGTTACAAAGACGCCTCCTCCCTTTTCAGGGGCTAGGAGCGTTAAAAGAATTTGATTATAGTCAAGACTTAATGTTCCTCTTTTTGCGTGCCCACATTTAAAATGAGCGGGCCAAGATGTTGCCGCCGCTAGTGTGGATGAGTCCTTAACTTCTGCTGCTCCTCCTACGAACGAAGAAATGACAGATTCGTTAGTAGCACCTGTGTTACGATAAAGACATTTCGCGATAGCGTGATAATGTGAACAGAAAGCATATTCTATTTAAATACTGTTAACTGCAAACAAAAACATAAAAATAGCATAAAGCATTATGCAAAACAACACGCAATGACCGAATGGATTAATCATGCGACTAACGAAAAGTGTGGGGTGCCCAAGCGGGCCGCCCCGTTAAAACTTAATTTCGACGCCAATCCACTAGGGATGGGCTCAAAACCTAAGATACTGTAGTGTCGACGAATCGATGGATTACTGTGGTCCAATGTCGGGTTTGAAGATTCGGATTCTCCTTCTAGCAGCCACCAATAACCTCTCCTACGAAAGAGATTACGGGTGTAGAAGGGATGAATCGAAAAGGAGTGCAATCGGGTGTTTGGTTTGACAGCACTACGTTGCTTTCCAAAATGCCTGCCAACTTGTCCTTTGGGTGGAAAAATCCACCATTTTATAGACCCAGGGGGTCTCTTTGAATAGGCGTGCATAAGCGCCACGTGTTGGTCATAGGTGCCATGTGGCGGTCGTGTCTCCACGAGAGAGGAAAGTCCTCCACGACTCGGGATTTCGTGAATGCCACTGTGACAGTCCTCCAATGGCCCACGTAACTGACTGACTTTCACTGCTAGTTGTTTAATGCCCATTTTTGTATCTTTGTCAAAATGCCTGTATTTGTTTAAAGTCTGCCTTTGTTGGTTAACGTGCTCTTTTAATTTGTTTAATGTCTGCTTTTTAACGGGTTGAATTCTGCCTTCGAATGCCTAAAAATCTGCCCAGTCGTAAATGCCGAAGTGTCGCGATATCGCAACGTCGCGATATCGCAACGTCGCGATATCGCAACGTCGCGATATCGCGACACTTCGGCCAAGGCCCTTCTTTGGGCGCCGAAGTGTCACGATATCGTGACACTTCGGCCAAGGCTTTGCCTCGGGCGCCGAAGCATCACGATATCGCGATGCTTTGGCCGAGGCCTTTCCTGAGTCTTCGAGTGTCGCGATATCGCGATATCGTGACACTTCGGCCAAGGCTTTGCCTCGGGCGCCGAAGCATCGCGATATCGCGATGCTTCGGTCGAGGCCTTTCCTTGAGTGCTGAAGTGTCGCGATATCGCGACATCGCGATATCGCGACATCGCGATATCGCGACATCGCGATATCGCGATGTCGTGATATCGCGACATCGCGATATCGCGATGTCGTGATATCGCGACACTTCATCCAAGGCCTTGCCTTGGGCGCCGAAGTGTCACGATATCGTGACACTTCGGCCAAGGCTTTGCCTTGGGCACCAAAGTGTCACGATATCGCGACGTCGCGATATCGCGACGTCGCGATATCGCGACACTTCGGCCAAGGCGTGCCTTGGGCACCGAAGTGTTACGATATCGTGACACTTCGGCCAAGGCAAGGCCTTGACCTTGCCTTGGCTGAAGTGTCGCGATATCGAGACACTTCGGCGCCCAAGGCCTTGCCTTGGTCGAAGTGTCATGATATCGCGACACTTCGGCCAAGGCAAGGCCTTGGGCGCCAAAGTGTCGCGATATCGTGACACTTCGGCCAAGGCAAGGCCTTGGGCGTTGAAGTGTCTCGATATCACGACGTCGCGACATCGTGATATCACGACACTTCAGGCAAAGCTTTGTTTTGGGCGCCGAAGTGTCACGATATCGCGACGTCGTGATATCACGACACTTCGACCGAGGCCTTCTTTGATTAAGACTTTGTCTTGCTTAAGACTTTATTTTGCTTAAGACTTTGTCTTGCTTAAGACTTTCTCTTCCTTAAGACTTTGTTTTGCTTAAGACTTTGTTTTGATAAAGGCTTGCTTTTGACTTTGATGAAGACTTTGTTTTGATAAAGGCTTTGTTTACTTTCTGACATTTTGAACTGCTGTGTAAGTGGCTAGGACCACTGTTTGACCTCTGAGGGTTGCCCTGAAATCTATGTGTGTCAATGCGATCAGTGTTTGTAGTCACATAATCGGATTGGTGCTGTTTTGGCGTCTACAGATGCTCCTTTTTGGGGAGCGCTGCGGGTGATGCGAGTCTTTGTGCAAAAATAGATAACCAAAGCACTAATGATTAGGGTTTCTTGGTAACCTAACCAACTTTTGATGCCCCAAGTATAGAAATGGCATGCATTCTTGAATCCTTGCTTCTGACGAGCTAAGGAATTTGATTTCAAGTGTTAACCTATTTTGGTGAGGTGTGACTTGAGCTTGGACATTGATCAGTCATGATTAGGCAAAGGGCGTAACCTTTTGTCCACAGGGGAACCTTGTGTTCATGCTTCGAGAATGCCAAGTGTTTGATCAATTTGATGATTGCTTGTTTATTGCCCCAAGCAGGAGCGTGATTGTCTTTGTCAATGATTCTTTGAATGCATGTCATTGCTTTGATTGGGTGTGTGCTTGTTGATTGGTGACTAAGTGTGACTACCCCCTCAAGCGACGAATCGATGAGGGAATGACCTTCATGAGAAAAGCGACGAGTCGCTTGACCCAAGATGACTTGTGTAAGGGTGCCTTTAGATGTTTTACCGTTTAAGCATGTGCAATTTCTCGACATTTGGACCTATATTTGGTGGGTGCTAACCCTTTTGGTGATGCCATAATGGGGTGAAATCATCAAAAACCCTTCTTCCCATGGAGCGGTCTGGCTATGGTAGCCTTCTTGGGGAAGTAGGAGAGTGACAATTTGAGCCCCGACATCGATTTTTATATGCCAAGAGGTTAAGTGCAAGAGCACGTCCGGAAATGCTTATTGCTTATGTTTTTGTGTTGCATTTTGTGATGTTTTTGTTGTTTTGATTTTTTTTGCTTTGTGTATATGTCATGATTTTATGTTATGCACAATGATTGATGTTGATGGATGCATGCTACTTTATATTGATGTATGCATATGGTATGATAAATATGATTGTTGTATGTTGATTTATTTTGATGGATGCATATGTTGCAAATGTTTTTTATTTATATGTGATGTGCAGAAATGGAATGGATGGATAGAATTTGTGATGTTTGGCTATGGCACCATAGATTTTTTAGAACTCTATTATTTTGTCTTTAGGCGATTGCTGTGGTGGATGACTTTGTATGTATACATGTGGTTTTCTTTTTTTTTTTGTATTTTTTTTTATGGTATTGTAGGGATGAAAAGTAGTGAAATTGGTTTAGAAATGTAGCTAAGGTTTTTCGAGACTCTGACGGTTTTAACTTACTAGCCATGATTGTACTTTATCTTACAAGAATTTTGAACAAGGTATGAATAGGACTTGTTTTTGACCAAGCTATTTCACATCCCTGTGTGTGCAATTGAGTTCATTTATGTGGTATTTGTCAGGATACCGCCAGTGCCAGATGGGCTTTCAACCGAACTTGTACTGAGGATCACCTAATTAGCTCCACTAACTCCTTTGTTGTATTTAGTTAGATTAATCTACGGTGTTATCCGAGATACCATAAGCTAGCTCATCCTTATGCAAACATTGGTCTACACATACGCAAAGCGAATGTGACAGACATATCGTCATGCGGGTAGGATACCGCCATTGTCAGATAGGCTATCAACCAAACTTGTAATGAGGATCACCTAGATGGTTTTCGAATGCTGAGAATTCCAAGGATTCAAGTTCGGGATTTTTGTTGGCTGAATGATTTGGAAAGTTGCTCGTCTATATAGTGATGAAAATCACTGTTTATTTTCTATTAATTCTTTTGAGCAATGATTTTGAATAGTGTTGATAATCATTGTTATTTGATTTTGTGTTTTGAGTATTGTGAGTTTGGGCTGGTGAGTGGTCTTGATCCTTGTGGCCTTGGGGATGACTACGCATCCTGGTTAGGGGCGTGTAGTACGAATCCTTACGACGTTGGGAACCAAGGGGGTGATGGAGATTATGGAGCAAGGGCATTGATCTGTTAGGCCTTGGGGATGACTACCCATCCTGATTAGGGGCGGATAGTACGAATCCTTACAACTTGGAGATCAAAGGTGAATGGAAAGTTTTAGGATGATGATTTGTTGGAATTTTGTTTGTGAATGGTGTTGATCCCTTTAGGTCTTGGGGATGACTACTCATCCTTGGCAGGGACGTGTAGTACAAATCCTTACAACTTTGGGAACCAACTATGATTGGAATTTGGTAGTGGTGAAAACCACTGTATATGGAGGTGAATGGATGGGAAAGAGCTTGTCCTTTTGTCAATTCTCAGCATTCTAGGACCATTCACACGGGGGGATGAGCAAGATAACCGTTTCACTTATGGTGACCTGGATTACTGCGTAGGTTTCATATTTCGTTCACACAACTTGGGAATTTTTATGTGTTTTAATTTGTGTTGGGATGTTACGTAACAAGGTGTATTTCAAGTGTAACTCTACCTTCGTAAAATCTGTCCGACTTGATACATTACATGGCTAAAGAGCAAAATGATGACTGAATCACGAAAATCCTTGATACATTAAAAAGACCACTGACTCTAGTGTGGTAAAAAGCAATGCATGGTGTTTTTGTTGTTTTTGTAAAATGGAACAATGGAGAACAAGATGGACTAGCAGAGCAATTATAGCCTATGGTGCCTTTGACCCGTACGACCACAAATATGCAATGTATGGATGCAATGCTTTAATGCAGCTATGTATTTTTGTATTTTTGATGGATTGATTTTGGTGAATATGAAGATGAAGTGCGAGAAGAGCTCTCTATTGATGAATTTGAGTATGCCTAGAAATGAGATGCAAATTTTTTGTTGTTTTTGGTGATTTTTGTTGTTTTTGAATTTTCTTGATTTTTGACCAAGTGATTGTGAAAATCCTTGGAGCATTTTGGGATTGACCAAGCGATTTTATGGAATCCTTGGAGCATTTTTGGGATTTGACCAAGCGATTGCGATAATCCTTGGAGCATTTTTGGGATTGACCAAGCGATTTTAAGAATCCTTGGGGCCTTTTTGGAATTGACCAAGCGATTTTATGGATCCTTGGAGCCTTTTGTTTGGATTTGACCAAGCGATTGCGATAATCCTTGGAGCATTTCTGGGATTTGACCAAGCGATTGCGATAATCCTTGGAGCATTTTTTTTTGGGATTTGACCAAGCGATTGCGATAATCCTTGGAGCATTTTTGGGATTTGACCAAGCGATTGCGATAATCCTTGGAGCATTTTTGGGATTGACCAAGCGATTTCAGGAATCCTTGGAGCATTTTTGGGATATGGCTCTCTTAGATATAGAATGGTCACAAATGACTGATATTCAAGGGTTTTGTTTCCTTGATACCATCGAGAGAAGCTAGTCGGTATGTCCCGGGTCCTATTTTGCTATCAATGACATATGGACCTAACCAATTTGCCGTGAACTTGTCCCTTAGGTGGGACGGCAAATTAGAGTTATGTTGGTTTTCTTTCAAAACCAAATCACCAACCCGAAAGTCCCTTAGGTGAACTTTCATGTTGTAAGCTTTCTTAAGCCGCTCTTGATAGATACGTAAGTTCTCGAGAGCATTAACGCATAGTTCGTCAAGCAATGTAAGTTGGTCTAACTGGGCCTACTGCGCAGTGTCATCATCGATGAACTCTTGCATTGATATGCAGAGGGAAGGAATTTCCAACTTGAGAGGCATTACTGCCTCTGAGCCATACACGAGCGAAAACGAAGTGGCCCCAGTTGGCGTCCGAATGCTAGTGCGATAAGCCCAAAGGGCAAGTGGGATTTGGATGTGCCAATCCTTATGACTATCTACGACCGTATTTTTAAGGATGGCAACTAGCGTTTTGTTTGACGCCTCTGCTTGCCCATTTACCTACGGATAATAGGGTGTCAAAAAAATGTGCTAGATTTTGTACTTTGTGGTCAAAGCACGCACATCTTTGTTCTTGAATTATGGCCCATTATCCGAGATTATTTTGGATGGAATACCAAAACGACATATTATGTTATGCAAAATGAACTCCACAATGCGGGGTCTTGTCATAGAGATTCGCGAAATTACTTCCACCCATTTGGTAAAATACTTTGTGGCCGTTATGATAAACGTGTGACGGCCTGACGATGTAGGGGAGATCTTTCCAATTAGATCGAAGCCCCATTACGAAAATGGCCAAGCAGACTGGACTGTCTACAAGGTCTGGGAAGGTACGTGCATCAAATTGGCATGATGTTGACACTTCACACACTTCTTGACATATGCGCAACAATCTCGCTCTAAATATGGCCAATAATATCCCATGCTAAGAATGCGCTTTGCAATGGCCATACCACTAAAGTGGCCACCACATGTACCATCGTGCGCTTGGGCGACTGCCCAAGTGGACTCTTGCTTGTCCAAGCAACGAAGAAGGATTCCTTCATAGCTGCGACGATACAAAATGTCTCCTATCAAGACATACTTAGCCACTTTCTGCTTGAATGTTTGTTTTGCGATGTGCGTCAATCCAAGGGGAAGATTACCTAACTTGAGGTAGTCTCTAATGGGTAAATACCAGTCTTGTTGATCGGAAACCTCGACAGTATGAACAGCCAATCCCTTTTGAAGTTCCTCCCTAACAAATGCTGAGCAGGATAGAACTTGTAAGAACATCGTTGTGTTGCTATTGATGGGAGTAGGGGATAATAAGGACCCCCAGTTGGCATGTTTCAGACGATCACGGATTTCATTAATTTCAAAGAACAAAATTTTCCCATTTGTAGCAGGTGCTACTAACAATGTCATTGTTTCTTTGATCACAGGAGAAGCAAAACCAAGGATTCATTATCGCAAGCGGCGGCAACATTTTGGCCCGCCCATTTTAAATGTGGGCATGCGGAAGAGGGAAGACTAAGTCATGATTGTAATCCAAAAACTCATTTAAACTCTCCTAACCCCTAAAAAGAAAGGATGCACCTTTGTAACCGAGGTCAAAATAATTCAATAAAAGGGCTGTGATTTCTCTAAATTCTTTATCTCCGTTCGAGTGGCTTCTTACACTACTTGCGATGTATTCAAAATCAAATACGCTTAAGTCCTAAAAATGTAGAATGCATGAAATGAAAGAGACACATTACAATGAGATACAAGAAAATGGAGAAAACACAGCCCTTTTATTAAACTCTCCTGATCTTGGTTACAAAGACGCCTCCTCCCTTTTCAGGGGCTAGGAGCGTTAAAAGAATTTGATTACAGTCAAGACTTAATGTTCCTCTTTCCGCGTGCCCACATTTAAAATGAGCGGGCCAAGACGTTGTCGTCGCTAGTGTGGATGAGTCCTTAACTTCTGCTGCTCCTCCTATGAACGAAGAAATGACAGATTCGTTAGTAGCACCTGTGTTACGATAAAGACATTTCGTGATAGCGTGATAATGTGAACAAAAAGCATATTCTATATAAATACTGTTAACTGTAAACAGAAACGTAAAACAACATAAAGCATTATGCAAAACAACACGCAATGACCGAATGGATTAATCATGCGACTAACAAAAAGTGTGGGGTGCCCAAGCGGGCCGCCCCGTTAAAACTTAATTTCGACGCCAATCCACTAGGGATGGGCTCAAAACCTAAGATACTGTAGTGTCGGTGAATCGATGGATTACTGTGGTCCAATGTCGGGTTTGAAGATTCGGATTCTCCTTCTAGCAGCCACCAATAACCTCTCCTGCGAAAGAGATTACGGGTGTAGAAGGGATGAATCGAAAAGGAGTGCAATCGGGTGTTTGGTTTGACAGCACTACGTTGCTTTCCAAAATGCCTGCCAACTTGTCTTTTGGGTGGAAAAATCCACCATTTTATAGACCCAGGGGGTCTCTTTGAATAGGCATGCATAAGCGCCACGTGTTGGTCATAGGTGCCATGTGGCGGTCGTGTCTCCACGAGAGAGGAAAGTCCTCCACGACTCGGGATTTCATGAATGCCACTGTGACAGTCCTCCAACGGCCCACGTAACTGACTGACTTTCACTGCCAGTTGTTTAATGCCCATTTTTGTATCTTTGTCAAAATGCCTGTATTTGTTTAAAGTCTACCTTTATTGGTTAACGTGCTCTTTTAATTTGTTTAATGTCTACTTTTTAACGGGTTGAATTCTGCCTTCGAATGCCTAAAAATTCGCCCAGTCGTAAATGCTGAAGGCCCTTCTTTGGGCGTCGAAGTGTCGCGATATCGCGACACTTCGGCCAAGGCTTTGCCTCGGGCGCCGAAGCGTCGTGATATCGTGACGTCGTGATATCGCGACGTCGCACGATGCTTCGATCGAGGCCTTTCCTTGAGTGCCGAAGTGTCACGATATCACGACGTCGCGATATCGTGACACTTCGGCCCAGGCCTTGCCTTTGGTGCCGCAGTGTCATGATATCGCGACGTCACGATATCGCGACACTTCGGCCCAGGCCTTGCCTTGGGCGCCGCAGTGTCGTGATATTGCGACGTCGCGATATCGTGACACTTCGGCCAAGGCCTTGCCTTGGGCGTCGAAGTGTCGCGATATCGCGACGTCACGATATCGTGACACTTCGGCCAAGGCTGTGCCTTGGGCGCCGAAGTGTTGCGATATTGCGACACTTCGGCCAAGGCAAGGCCTTGGGCGTCGAAGTGTCGCGATATCGCGACACTTCAGGCAAAGCTTTGCTTTGGGCGTCGAAGTGTCGCGATATCACGACGTCGCGATATCGTGACACTTCGACCGAGGCCTTCTTTGATTAAGACTTTGTCTTGCTTAAGACTTTCTTTTGCTTAAGACTTTGTCTTGCTTAAGACTTTCTCTTCCTTAAGACTTTGTTTTGCTTAAGACTTTGTTTTGATAAAGGCTTGCTTTTGACTTTGATTAAGACTTTGTTTTGATAAAGGCTTTGTTTACTTTCTGACCTTTTGAACTGCTGTGTAAGTGGCTAGGACCACTATTTGACCTCTGAGGGTTGCCTTGAAAGTTGTGTGTCAATGCGATCAGTGTTTGTAGTCACATAATCGAATTGGTGTTGTTTTGGTGTCTACACTTACTATTCTCATTCCAAGGATTTGTCTTGCAGCTCCCAAATCCTTCATGGCAAATGTGTTTGCCAATTTATTTTTCAGGCTATTAATGTCTTGCATGTTAGACCCTGCAACAAGCATGTCATCTACATACAACAAAAAAAATAATGAAATCACCATCACTATTCTTCCTTAAATAAACACAGTGATTTCATTAACATCTACTGAAATCATTTTCAACCATGAAACTATCAAACTTCTTGGACCACTACCTTGGTGCCTTCTTGAGGTCATATAGACTCTTCTTCAATTTACAAACAATATTTCCCTTACCCTTTACCTCATATCATTTCGGTTGCTGCATGTAAATTTCCTTCTCCAAGTCACCATGAAGGAAAGTTGTTTTTACATCAAGTTGCTCCAAATGCAAATTTTCAATAACAACTAAATTTAATATAATCCTTATAGATGTTATCTTAACAACCGATGACAAAGTCTCATCATAATCAATACCCTTCTTTTGTTTAAAACATTTTACTATGATTCTAGCCTTATACCTCTTATTTCCACCCGCCTCTTCCTTGATCCTATACACCCATTTGTTGTGTAGTGCCCTTTTTCCTATAGGTAGCTCAACCAACTCCCATGTTTGGTTGTGAAGAAGAGACTCCATTTCCTCATTCATTGCTAGCTCCCACTTCTTGCTGGTACTCATATGTAAAGCTTCATCCAAGCACTCTAGCTCACCAACATCAATATATAACACATAATGAAGTGTAGGGAAATAACGGTCTGGTAACTTACTTACCCTTGTAGACATAACATAATCAAAAAATCGTTGAGGTACCCTACTTGTCCTGATAGATTTTCTAACAACACCTACAGGAGATGGAGGTGCTTGTTGTTGATGTTGTTGATCATCTTGTGATGGAGTTGTGGCTCTTGTTCCTGGACATCTCCTTGCAATCTAGGCACATTGGTATCCACATCAAGCTCAATAAATTCTGATTTTTCTTCTTCTCTGACCTACAAATTCTTGTCTTTGTACAAATATTTTTCATTAAACACCACATCTCTACTTCTTACAATTATTCGGTTTATGTTATCCCATAACCAGTAGCCCAATATATCCACTCCATATCCAATGAAGTAACACTTCTGAGACTTGGCATCTAATTTCTTTCTATTTTCTTTATCTATGTGGGCAAAAGCCTCACAACCAAAAACTCTCAAGAAAGAATAATTACAGGTTTTACCACTCCATAGCTCCTCTGGAATGCCGCCATCCAATGCACTTGATGGCCCCCTGTTTATCAAGTAAACCATAGTGTCAATACAATATGCCCAAAGAAACAATGGTAAACCTACATGCAATCTAAGGCACCTTGCACGCTCAAGGATTGTCCTATTCATCCTCTCGGACACCCCATTCTCTTGAGGTGTTTTGGGTGTAACCTTAATCCTTCTTATACCATTTAAATAGCAATAATTGTCAAAATCATTTGAACAGTACTCACCATCGTTATCTGATTTCAAACACTTTACCTTATTTCCAGTTTCATTTTCAACTAATGCCTTCCATTTCTGAAAGGTGTCAAACACGTCAGATTTCTTCCTTATGCAATAAATCCATGTCTTACGAGTAGCATCATCAATAAAGGTGACATAATAATTACAACCATTTAGAGATGTTACCTGGGTTGGTCCCCACACATCACTGTGCACCAACTCCAACTTCTCCCTTTTCTTCTCCTTTTCGATTTTCAAAAATCTCACCCTTTTTTGCTTACCGTAGACACAGTTCTCACAAAATCCTAAATCAACCTCTTTCAGCTTTGGAAGCAGCTTCCTTGAGTGAAGTACCTTCATTGATTTTTCACTCATGTGGCCCAATCTCTGATGCCACAACTCCGCACTTTCTTCTGTAGCCACCAAATTCAGTTCACAATTAGAAACATTTGTAAGCAAATATAACGTACCCAACATTTTACCTTTGGTTGCTATCAATGAACCCTTGGAAACTTTCCAAGACTGATTTCCAAAAGTGATGATGTACCCCTCTTTATCAAGCTTGCTGGCTGAAATTAAATTCTTCCTTAATTCTGGAATATGTTTGACATCATTCAAAACCCAATAGTTCCCATTTGGCATTTTTAATCTTATTTTACCTAGGCCAACTATACTGCAGGGATGATCATCTCCTAGATGTACCTGTCCATAATTACCTTGAACATACTCAATAAAATACTCATGGTGAGGTGTTGCGTGGAAGGAGGCTCCAGAATCCAAAACCCAGTAATCATCATTTTTATCTAGTGACATAATCAAAGCATCTTGAGGAATCTCACCTGCTATGTTTGCTTCTTGATTACCTGAATTTTCTCCATCCCCTTCTCCAGCATTCTTCCTTTTCCAACAGTCCCTTTTCAAGTGCCCTTTCTTCTTACAATACCAACACTCCACTTTGCTCTTTCCTCTTGACTTTGATCTTCCTCTGCTTGGACTTTTGCCCCTCTCCTTCTGTCTTCCTCTGTTCTCCACTGTTAACGCAGTTGATGAAGTTGCTTCACCTAAAGATTTTCTTCGCATATCCTCACTTAGAATTACTCCAACAACATCATCAAATACCAGTTTATTAGAACCAGATACATAATTACTAACTGCCATAACTAGACTGTTCCAACTATCTGGCAAAGAGCATAAGATAAGCAGAGCTCTGACCTCATCATCAAATTCAATTTTAACAGAGCATAATTGATTTGTTACCTCATTAAAATTATTAAGATGGTCCTGCATGGACTCACCTTCATTCATTTTCATATTGAATAATTTTTTCATCAAGAAAACTTTGTTAGATGCAGAAGGTTTTTCATACAACCTGGTAAGGGCATCCATTACATCTTTTGTTGTTTTCTCCTTTGAGATGTTTAAAGCCACCTGGCTTCCCAAGCATAAGTGTATTGTCCCCAAAGCCTTTCTATCTAGCAGCTCCCAGGCCTCATCTTTTACATCGAATGGTTGCTTTGCTTTTCCACCCAAAGGAAGATACAGATCTTTCAGTAATAAATAATCTTCAATTTGCATTTTCCATAATGCAAAGTTCTGCCCATTAAACTTGTCTACCCGAAACTTTGAATCCTCTGCCATTGCTCCCACTTGAAACTAATCCTCCCTATTTTTGAGCACCCAACAATAAGCTCTGATACCAGTTGTTAGGTTCCTTAGAGCAAATAAAATTAATATTGATTGTAGAATTAAATAAAACAATCACCAACAACAAAACAATCACACAAAATAGAGAGAACACAAACATGTAAGTGGTTCACCCAATATGTGAGCTACATCCACTATTGAATATCCAGTCCTCTTTGTATTATTCTCCAATGGGATCCTCCTGCAACAAAACCAGCTGCAACCTTCCTCAATGGAATTCAACGGAACCTCACACACAAAGTCTCTCCTTTAATTTTCTACAATACAATTCTTGCAAATTCCTAGAACATATATAATACCAATTGAGGTCTTTTATCCCAATCTAGATCCACTATTTGTGCCCCCAATATGTTCCTAACTGCATTCTATTACAATTTAGGAAAAATAGAATTTACCAAATTAGCAATTCTAAAATTAGACGAAACTGACAACGAGAAAATATTCATTTCCCGTCACTAGAATAGTTAGTTAATTTTTAGGCTCCAAACTCATCAAGAAAAACACTTTATGAGTTGGAGCTCATGAAACAGTGAGTATGATATAGGAACAACCAACTGTGGGCCAAATAAAACAATTGAGATTGCTATTTGGAGGACAAAAACATTCAATTGACAGTAGACAACTAAAAATAAATCAAAATTTCTATTTGGAGGACAAATAAGCCATAAGCATTCGGAGTTACTACCTTAAACATTAAGGGAAAGTGTTAAAAATAATGCTTGATAAAAAATAAAAAAAACATGATGCTAAAAATGAACTTTTCTTAAGGAAGAAGAATAGTTGTTTATATATATATATAAATATAAAGACCTTTCTTTAAAAATGAAAAGGTATAAAAAAAAATTATGGCAATTAAAAAAGTTTGCTTATTTTTAACATAAAAGATGTCTATTTATTAGGTGCAATGTACCCATTGTACTTCATTTTTATTCAGTAAAATTCAGGGGAATGAGAATAGGAGAATTTCCAATAGAGGAGAGAAAGGGAACAAGGTACCCATTGTACTTCAGTTTTATTCAGTAGAATTCAGGGGAATGAGAATAGGAGAATAGGAGAGAAAGGGAAGAAGAGAGACTTTTTTGTGTAAATGTTCTACTGTTTTTCACAGACATGTTATTGTAACAAAGAGACCCTGTGTGATGACTAAAATTAATGTTTAAATTGTTGTGTGGAATTCTTGGTTGTGTTAAAAGAAACTCGTATTATAGGCTGTAAATGAGTTTTACACAACCAGGGAATGCAGATAAGTTTACATCAGAAATTACTGCTATTCAAGACTGTCATTGCAGGTTTGCCGTTGCCCGCCTGCCGCAGCATTATTTGGCAGTTGCTGCAATCATGTATATTAAAGACCCTCTCCAATTTGAAGGTCAAAGGCATGCTTGACATCCCCAACATGAAGAAGATGAGAGCCCAATGCCAACTTGGTGACACCCACCTCATCCACGACACTGAGGTGCTTGCACACATCCACATTAATGTGCACTCTTTGCGTGCCTCCTGCCTCAACATGGACCTTTCTGAAGCCCAGGAGCTGCTTCTGTGGGGCCTTGTGAACTGCAGGAGGGGATGAGAACAAGAGCACAGAATGCCCTCCATCCATGCTGCCATTGTTGTGTACATCAACATGGACATCAAAGGAGAGCCCCTGGCATTTGGTGTGCTCAACATGGACCGAAGTACACAAACTCCCCCCTGAACAGTTATATGGAGTTTGTAAGGACAGTGAAACAAGCTTTGGTGCCTGCACAAGAGAATGTGAGTAGCTTGTGTAACTCAATCCATCACCAAACCGGAACAGTGTGCTTCCAGTGTAAAATCTGTAAGTTCTGCCTGGGTAACCAGTTGCAGGATTAGGTCTCATGTTCATGTCTGTCATTGGCACCCTTTCAACAAACTCTTGTGGGTACCACGTTACTGGCAATCTCCCAGCTGTTTCAGTTGATAGGTCAATTAGTTAGTGATAGTTATGACAATATTAGAATTAAAAACAAAACCCAAAAAGAAAAAGCTCTATTGCATGTGAGGCATGAAGGCTGACAGTCTAGTGTATAGCCACCAAGCTGATGCATATTTTATATATATATATACATACAGTGAGTATGGGGACTATTCTTATGGGTCTGTCTACCTGGGTTGTGCTTGCCAAATATGACATCAGCCAATGCCTGCCCTCCAGCTTGGCCTGGATAGCCCACCCACAAAATGCTGGATATCTTATTATTGTGTTTGGCAAATCTGATCTCCATTGGGCCCCCTGACATAACCACAAGAATCACTGGCCCTTTGGATGCTTTGGCTGTTTCAGTCACCATTCGTTGTTGCTTTCCTGGCAAGAACAGGCTCGCTCTGTCAATCATTTCTGCTTCTACTGATTGGTCAGCACCCACAACTATCACCGTGGCATCGGTCTGAGATGCTGCCGTTGCTGCATCCCTCACTAACACAGAATTCCATGGGCAGGCAACATTTTCACATCCAGGTTTATGCACTGTGGTAGCATATTTTCTGAGGCCATGTAGGGGTGATGTGTATCTACATGGAATACCTACAAACACAGAAAACAGAGATGGAATCATATCTTAACAGTCCAAAATCCCAAGTGCCACAGCTATTCATGGCCTGGTATAAGTATAAAGAGTTGCATAATGTCAGATTCTGGCACATTTAAGTACTTTGGAAAGTCATTGTCAATTCTAAGTCTTAAACTATAGTATCTTGGAGGAGAGAATCTGAATACCAAGTTTTGGAATTCAATCTGGTACCTGCATAGTTGCCAATCATGGTAGCTGTTGCATCTGCATTGGGTCCAATAACAGCCAAGGATTTGATGTTTGTTGTTTTAAATGGAAGAGCTCTGTTGAGATTTTTCAACAGCACCATTCCTTCCTTGGCTGCCCTCAATGCCAGATGATAATGTTCGTCACTGCACACATCCCGAGGCCCAAGGTTACCATAAGGTTGCATTGCAGGATTGCCATCAAATAATCCCAAGCGCATCTGAACAGAGATAGAGTTGAACAAAGCCCTGTCCACCACGGATTCCTGCAGTTTTCCAACTTTCACTGCTGCTTCAGTATGAGCTCGAAGGAATGTTCCACAGTTGAGGTCTAATCCTGTTGATCACATACACACACATCACAGTTGAATCAATACCCAACTATGAAATGTGCATAAGGTGCTGTCCTCTATAAGTAGAAGAATAACTAGTACTCACCAGCTTTCATAACATCTGCTACTGCCCTCTCAGGGGTGGTTGTGAAGTGCATAGTGTTGTATATAACGTCTGCCGAATCACAATCAGAGGCTATATATCTGCACAATACAGAGTTTCCCAAAAATTCAGATATTTTGAACTAGATATCATAATTTCTTACCAATTATCTTAGCATTAAATTTTCTTCTCGGGGAATACTAATAAAAAATGACCCACATAGCATCTGAAGTCTCAAAACATAAGAAAACCAAACATCATTGACCAACTGGGATTAATAGCATTAATTGGCCTATAATTACCCATTGAGTCCCCATTCTCCCCTGACAATTCCATTAAGGAGCGCGGGGTCTGCACAGGTTGGAACTCCATTGACTTTATTGTAAGAACACATGATACTGGCAACATGACCCTCAGTCACGCAGGCCTTAAAGGGTGGGTTATAAGTGTCATGTAAGTCTTGCTGTGTTACCTGCCATAATACACCACCACTCAAATTCTGGTCTAAAATCACCTACTAATGCAATCTGCAGGGCGTTTTCTTTAAAAATTACTGAATAGGCTATATCAATTAAACCAACCTAAAAGCTGCTTATTTTTATATTAAAATCTAGTTTAGAATATCAACTATACCCGAGCATCAAAATGGAAACGATCATTGTTAGACCAATTATCCAAATCATAAGCCGTGTAATGTTTGCAGCAAGCAGCAACTTTGAGTCTGTTAGGATCCGGCCCATCTGCTGTCTGTAATCCTTTAACATAGCTGGCAGCATATCTCCCAACAAGCACAGGATCCTCTCCCGGAGTCTCTTGGCCTCGACCCCATCTGGGATCACGAAATATATTCACATTGGGACTCCAATATGTCAATCCCCCCAAACCGGCATTGTACATTGCTCTAGCTTCTGTTGATACCGCCTGCACATAAATAAATAAATAAAAGAGGATAACAATCTTGTTCTTTCTTTTTTAAGAACAGGGGTCAATCTTACAGCAAATTTATATAGGAAGTATTAATCTGCGAATGTATAGAAAAAGTATTGATGTATAAGGGGAATAATTGATAAAATAGAAAGAAAGAAGAATAACAATCTTTGCCAGGAGAAGAATTAAGGAAATAACCAAAACAATTAAAAACATATTTTTGAGATCATAAATTATCTATCAATCTAGAACTCCTAACTTTGAGCTTTTCTACTCTGATTTATTGAAAATATCATTCTTCTATATTCAAAAAAACGCCACATGGATTTCGTACTCAGCTTCTCCTTGATTTCAGGTTTGGTTCAGGCACCATCAAGGACCATTTGTTAGCCTAACATGAACTTACACAGCAGAGTTCCTTATGCAAAGAGATTAGGTACCAAGTCATATGTACAGACTTAAGGAGGCTCAAAATAAATAAATAAATCATTTCAAAAGGAATTAAAAACAATCTACCGCTGCCTGAAAATTGTGTTTGTACTATTCTTTAGAGTATGACCCTTGAAAATTATGTGTATACTATTCTTTAGAGTATGACTCCTTTGAACTGTGAGCTATAAACAAAATTAAGCTATAGTATTGCAATGGTATTGCAATTTGTTGAATGCATGCCTTTCCAATGGCTTCCCACAACTCAGTATCAAATGAAGCAGCAGTGAGGATGACTTGAGGGAAGCTGGTGGCAGCAGGAATGGGGTTTGCAAAGTGGGTGCCAGGGCCAACATTGGAGACACCATGTAAGGCCTCTGACCACCATTCATAGCTTGGAATTCCAAGCCTTGGGACAGCACCTGCCTTATCCACCAACAGCTGGACCTTCTCCTTGAGGGTCAGCCTCCGAATAAGGTCGTTCGATCTGTCCTTAATGGACAATCCAGTATTACAGAAAGGATATATCTTTCCTGCATTGGGGATGACCCTTGTGTCACAAGGGAACATGGGCTGCCCACACACTCCATGTAAAACCTGCAGCAACCCTATTACCATCAACAAGGTTGTTATAGCCCCATCTAAATTTTGTATCAATCCCATTACCCCCAAAATTTTCAAAAGCACTTCAAGCTCTCAGAGATAGCAAGAAACAAAAGTGCATTGATAAATCTTGCGGGTGGCAGCCACCTTTTATAGATTCTTGTGGCAGGGACAAAAGCAAAATTAATATAATAATGGGGTATGCTTCACTTGATTAGTTTGGATCAGTGGAGGAGAGGATAACAGCCATTTTTACAAGCTAAGAAAGGGTGATTCAGCCAAACTCCTCTGGCCCTCCAATTTTTGACCTGTCTACTGTTTCCCATTGGTAATTCCACTTGCGTCACTGGCCTAGAGTCATTATTAGAATATTACCATCTTCATTGCAATCGTCACACCTAATTGTACAATACCAATTCCAACCAGAAGAATAAATTACCGTTTAACAACTCCATTGAAAAAAGTGGGATACAAACTTAGGGATCATATGCTTTAAATGTGGTTGAGCAACAATCCAGGAGGCTATTAAAAGTGCACAACTGGCCATTAACCCTCTCACCATCTTGCACCAAGACCTAAGGATCTAATTCAATTCTGCCAATGAAATCCATCTTAATACAGCATAGTAGGCGATGGCCCCCTTAACTTATGGAATAAATTCAGGGCATTGTATATAAATTTTGTTTTTCACAATTCATTGACACAACTATAAATCTGGCCATGATATATTTAAGTACCTATATTTATTGTTAAAGGAACTCTCCCTCACAACAAACCACCCACTGTAAATTTCGGCGGAAATAAATTAGTATGAGTTCCCTTCAAGTTGAAATACATCCAAAAGCAATTATCTGTAGTCTTCGTAAGTTTTTTTTTTCAGGTCATGTGTCAAATCAGATCCATTTCAGATGGCACTTTTTTTAGGCTAACAACATTTTTTAGGCTAACAACATTGTTGCTAAGTGCATAAGAGTTTTTTTTCTCAGGTCATGTGTCAAATCAGATGCATTTCAGATGGCACTTTTTTAAGCTAACACCATTGTTGCTAAGTGCATAAGCGTACTTCTTTTGTTGTTGAAATCTGTTGTCTAGGTCCTCTCTTTTTTATATCCTTTTAACTTAAAAAAACTCTAATTTTTTCTCACATCTTAAAAACTCTTATCTTTTCTCACATGTTTTATAATTAAGTTGCTCAATGAAGAACTTCTTAACAAAAAGACGACAGTTTAAAAAACTGTAAAACTTATAACATTGTTCAACTTTTTAAGGAACATAATATAAATTTTAAGTTAATATTTATAATTGAGGGAGAGGGAAGTTTTGAAAAAGAATTTGAAAATTTTATATTATAACAAGATTATTTACAAGTTGGGATGAGATTCTTTCCAGTTTTAGCTGATAAGAATACTTATTTATAATAGTGAAAGAAGATTTGCAAAGAAGTCAAATCTCCTATACCATATTTCTACAATGACTGTCCAAATTAACTAAACATTGGATTTGCTCACCAACCTACCTAATCCTCTCATCCTCAATAGCCATGTCACTGAACCCCTACCTCCTTCTCAAGTTGATAAAGAGATTATCAAATTGAAAAATATAGTAAAAGAATTGTTTTTAAAATTGTGGTGCTTTTTAAATAAATTGGAACATATGCATTTTAAAAAGAGTGGTAAAATAAATTATGTTGGTGTTTTTTATGTTCTTTAAAAACTTAAATGTAAAAAAGTAGAAATAAAATCATCTTTATGTAAAAAATTTAAAATAAATTATGTTGTGTTTTTTATATTCTTTAAAAATCTAAATGCAAGAAAGTGTACAAGAAGAGTATCTTCAACTAATTAAAGAAAAACCATAGGAAACATATCTACAAGGAAGAAAAAAAAACTTTTAAAACATCATTAAAGCCAATTATACAAAGAGAGGTAATAACAGGATAAATATTTTTCAAACTTATACTTTTGATGGATGGATATAATTAAAGAAACCCTGAAATCATGTAAAAAGTTAAAAACAAGAAAAGAAAACATGAAAGTTTTCTTGTAAGTCTATGGTATGATGAAAAATGTAAAACAGTGAGCAAGAACCTTTGAAAGAACTAGGCAAAGAGAAAACAAATAGTAAGATATATAAATAGCTAATGAAAACAAAAAAGGAAGAATACGTAATAGTAAGGTAAAAAGAAATTATATATGTTGCAATGCATAGCCCAACACAATTTTGAAAAGAGCTACGAAAAAGCAAAAGGCACATAAAAACAATGTCAGAAGAGAACAACAATTACAATATGCTAAGCAATTATATGAAAGAAACCAAGAAAAATATGCCCCTCCTGTAATTGACACAACTAAGGAACTTTTTTCTCTAAAATATGTGGAGGGTATTAAGAAAATAGCAATAGGTAAAGTTCAAGTTATGCATGGTTTGCAAGCTGAACATCTCAAGTGTGGGGTTGACATCTTAGCACCACATGTCCAAAATATTTATAATGACATTATTAAAGGAGGTTTTCTATTGGAATGAATAACCAACCTAGTCATATCATTGAATAAAATAAAGACGCTAATAATTCTTCAAATTACTGCACCATCATTATTAATCCTCTTTTTGCAAAATTGTTTGGTAGCATAGTGGAAAGCAAAATCATTCAGTGCATATAAAATCAATGGAAGAGGGTAATATGGCAAGCATGGTTTAAATTCAAAAAAAAAATGGCAAGCATGGTTTAGACCAATGTACTCGACAATAGATCACTTCATTACTTTAAGGCACCTAATAGAGAGAAGATGGAATGAAAAAGGAGAAGTTTATTGTTGTTTTTTGGTCTTTAAAAAGGCTTTTGACACAGTACCTAGAGATAAATTATGGAAAATAATGGAAGAAATTGACATACCAAATATAGAGCAATTATACACAGACTTTATGAGTAAGTGGTATCAAAACTTAGAACTCCCAAAGGACTATTAGTGTGTTTTGGGAGTGATATGTGGGTGAAAAGGGTTGTCCATTGTCACCTAATTTATTTGGTCTTTACATTGACAAATTGGAGGAATGGGTAGAAAGGATGGGAGGAGAGGGAATACAACTAGCTAATTATGTACTGAAAGTTCTCTATGTCGATGACCTCATCTTGATTGACAAGACACTTGCAAGTTTAATAATACAATTAAAAGCTTTAAAGCATTTTTGCATAGAAGTTGGGATGTAGGTAAACACTAGCAAGACTAAAATTATTGTTTTCTCTACTTGGAGAGAGCAAAAACAACCATATATTTTATTTGAAAAAATTCTTTAATATAGTGGTAAAATACAAATACCTTGGGTTAGATTTTCAAATTGAATTCAATTGAGGAATTTGCAAGATGAAACAAATACAACAAGGATAGAGGGCACTCTACTCATTTCTAAATAGGGGTTAAAAAGCAAAGTTGTGGGATTGGAAAACCATTAGGGTCCTTTTTGAAATATTATTTATTCCAATGATGTTAGATGGGTGTGAGGTGTAGGCTAGTAATACATCAGATTTTAAATGGAAACAAATGGGAAGAATTTAAAGGCAACTAATTACAAATAATTTCATAATTAAAACATCAGTCCCATATGAGATTTTACTTGCTGAAACAATAACTTTTCCACTAGAAATAGAAGCTATGATAAGGCTAAGGGATTGGAAAACCATTAAGGTTCTTTTTTAAATATTATTTATTCCAATGATGCTAGATGAGTGTGAGCTGTAAGCTAGTAATACATCAAATTTTAAATAGAAACAAGTGGGAAGAATTCAAAGGCAACTAGTTACAAATAATTTCATAATTAAAGCATTAGTCCCATATGAGATTTTACTTGTTGAAACAAGGACTTTTCCACTAGAAATAGAAGCTATGATAAGGCTTTTGGGGTACTTAAAGAAAATACAAAGAATTGAAGAGAGCATGTTTTCAAAATAAATAATTAAGTCTAAGAATCAAATTTCAAATGCGACATATATGAGCTTTCATGCTAAAACTATGCAAAAAAGAAATATTCAGGTAAAACTGTGAAGAATGCACTCTAGGTTGAAAGTTTAACTTTGCCACCGAGAATAAAATAGGTGAATGACCAGACAGTGTAGTACCGGGGAAAGTTAGCACATACGGTGAAGAATGTAAAAGTGGGAGAACTGAAAGTTGTCACACTCAAAAATCATGGCTCTATCCAATATTTCCAAAAGTCTGGTAGAAGCAACCTGGAAATTGGGCCAGGTGTACCAAAGAGCCTGAGGGAAATCAGAAGGCGAGAAGCGAGAATTAGGGTCATAAAGGCGAAGCTTGTTTTTCATAAAAAACTAAGCTTCCCTTTCACCTAAGCACCATCGTATCGGGGCATGACTGACCTTGTTAGAAGCTTTCTCCATCAGATTAAAATCTCCACAAAGCACCCAAGTGGCAAATGGTAGATTCATGGCAAGCCATCTCCACAACTCACATCGATCAGAAGTGATGTTTGAGGCATACACATTAACCACCCCAAATGGTTTTTTGCAAATCTCGAGCAAAAGCCAAACAACTTGATTGGATGGGTCAACACCCTAGGTCACAACATTCTTCTGTAATCGAGGTGCAAGGATAGTGACGGCTCCCCCTTTTCTAAAGGAATGCTTCATGGTAAAAGAGGTACTTTGTGGCCACAAAAAGTCACATGCACACCGCAGATTGAAATCAGAAATCTTAACTTCTTGTAGACATAAAAAATCGAGGCTTCCATGCACCCAAGAAACATTTGACATCTCATTTCAGATAAAATATTTTCTGACCGGATCCATAAGTCTTGTTAGTGGTACTACTGCTGATGGTTGGGGGCTCTGGCTTCTTCAATCGTTGGATGAACTTATGACCTTATGGAGGAAAACTTTAGGCCTTCCACCTCGCAGTGATTTCTCGGCTCCTTTCTTTCTAAATGCATATTTGACACTATTTTGATGGTTGTTATCTGCCTTTTTGTGGACTGTTTCTGACACTCTTGTGTATGCCTAACCACGGTGGTTAGTGTGTTGGTTTATAGGGTGTGTTAATCCCACCTGCCATTTTTTGTATGATTAGACATTATTTTATTAATATAATGGTTTTTTGTCCAAAAAATAAATAAATAATTAAAAAAACATACATGAATGAAACAAAACAACAAATGGATGAATAAATGAAGCATTAACTTTTATGAGATCCCAAACTCCAACAAAGAAATTAAATAATATGTAAGGAAAAATTCACTTATCAGGTGGACTAAAAATTTAGAAAAAAAAGAGAGTTATATATCAACTAGTTCAACCTAAACTATGAACATAGCCAAATGAAATACATAAATACAAAGATAAAATGAAAGAGAAAAAATGCTTATAATCTAACTAGGATCTAGTTCACATCATCTCATATTGGACAATTTCTTAGGAAGCATGGTCAAGAGAAGGTATATTTTGTACATTAAGAGTTGTGGAAATCAAAAAATATTTTATGGAATACAAAGCCTACAAAAATATCAAACATTACATATGAAGACATCAAAACTACATATAAGAACACTTTAAAAATAAAATTATTAATAAAACTTAAAAATAAAAAATTAACAACAAAACAAACACATTCTAAAAAAATAATAAAAACATATTAAACTTTTTAGATGTCAAACCTTAAACTATGAATAAGAAAATAAAATTCAAGAAAACAAAATTAAAATAAAAAGAAAATAATAAAATTATACACCATATTTTGTATTAAAATTATTAGTTCCATAAACTACTTTAATATGTAAAAACAACTAAAATCATTTTATTTCCTTAAAATTATCCACTTATTTATTGGTCCCATAAATTACTGTCATAACTAAAATCATTTTAAACCATGATCTTTACGGTTATCCACTTATATTACTCATTTACAAATGTTAATTTTTTTTTTTTATTTCCTTAAAATTATTCACTTATTTATTGGTCCCATAAATTACTGTCATATGTGAACATAACTAAAATCATTTTAAACCATGATCTTTACCGTTATCCACTTATATTACTCATTTATAAATGTTATTTTTTTTTTATTTAAATATTTTATTACGCCGATAGGAAGGTCAACCACGCTGTAAACAATATTAATATTTTATTAAAAAAGCTGACATTAAGAAAATTATCCGCTTACGGTGAATTTAAAATATTTAAAAAATATTTGAACTAAAATGGTCAAGAAATGAGATTGATAACTCTCGGCGTTTATAGATATATATTTTATATATCTATGCTAGTTACGCCCATAGGCGTCCTACAATGGCAGCCAGAAAGGTAAATAATATTAATATTTTATTAAAAAAACCGACATTAAGAAAATTATCCACCCGACATTAAGGATTACGATGAATTTAAAATATTTAGAAAATATTTAAACTATTTAAATATTATTTAGATAGGCGCCTCGAGATTGATAACTCTTGGCGTTTGTTTATATATATATATATATATATATATATATATATATATATATATATATATATATATATATATATATATCTAAGCTAGTTTAATTAGTACGTGTAAAAGGTAAAGTCATTAAATTTACAATTTACTTTTATTTATATATATTTTTGAGTGATATTTTTTATAAAAATTTCGTTGTGGGGATTGAATTCGGGTCACATCACCGATAATGCATGTGACATCCTTACCAGTAAACCACACACTCATGCGAATTATCTACTTGTATTACTCATTTCCTAATGTTAATTTTATTAATTAAATGTTGAATATTTTATTTAAAATGAAACCACACTTTTAAAAGATATAAAGGCCTTCTTTCCTAAGATCATTAGGATAAAACTTCAACAATTTTATCTTTACAATGTCTAAGTATCTTAGCCACCTGTTGTAGGTGAGTTGAAGAGGGTAGGGCAATCCTCTAAAGGAGGTTTATGGTTCGAATCTTCACCCTACCAAACACACGTCGGTACCCAAAATCCAGTTGATAATGCTAGTGCAGTCAAAATCGGATGCGGTGATTTTGATGGTATAGAACCCTTGATTGTGGTTTCTCATACCAAAACAGCTTCGTTTGCTAAATTCTCTATTGATAAGTATAGTTATCAACTTTAAAAGAGAGTTATAATATATCGGTCATAAAAAAATTTCAGTAACCAAATCCAAAAAATAAAATCCAAAACAAAAACATGTCTAAGCATCTTCGGAAGACATGACCCTTTACCCTTTACCTCCATGAAAGTGGACAACTTGTCCAAAACACGTGAACGTTGTAGATAAAAATAAAAATAAAAAAGTTTACCTAACGTCTCGTAAAGCTTTTTTTAAACAATCACGAGAAACATCTCATTCGTCATAATAAAATCTTAAAATTCCTTGGAAAAGTGTTCTTTATACCAACATATTATGTGGTGAATCCTCTATTGTGTTTTCTTAAATAATCATAATGATAATGTTAAAATATCTTGAGATTGTACTTGAAAGTTCTATAAAATTTCAAATGTATTTGATTGCAATTTTTAATTTTTAATTTTTTTTTAAATAGATACGTATTAACCTTTTCACACATTTACTTATGTTACGGTTTGAATTTTAGACTTTTTAAAAAGAACCAAAGCCCAAATCGTTGTACTATTTCCTTTGGAACAATTTTTTTTTTTTTATTTAAAAAATAATAATAAAATTTTTAAGTGAAAAAAATATTTTTAAAATATATCTTATTAAAATAGGTAAGGTAGATGGGAAGAATAAAAGTGGGATTTTGGTTCATTTCATTTGAGGGTTATAAAAAAATATGTTGGTGAAAATAGAGGTTAAAGACTTAAAATTTAATAAGTCAGAATTTGTGTAAAGACTTAAAACTTAATAAGTCAGAAGAAATATTGGATCATATTAATATGAATATGAGGATATTAAAGTGTTAAAAAAATTAAGGAAGGTTGTGGAGATTGTAAAACATTAAAAAATTAGGGATAATATTAAATAATAAATTTTATTATTTTTTAGGTTTATGATATTTAATAAATTTTTGATAAAATATTTTGTTTGAAATATTTAAAGATATTAATAAACTTTTAACAATGATAAATGACACCTAACATTTACAAACTATTTATAAGGTATTTGTAATATTTTTGTAAGGTACCAAATGTAATACTTCTAATATCTCACCTATTACATTATTCTATATAACATTTGCTATGGTCTTCTTGATCACTTTTTGATGGTGATGAGCCTTGATCAATTTTGAATATATATTTTTGCCTTTGTCCCAATATTGATAGTTGATGCAACTTGTCCCTTGTCTTTTGTGTCATAAGATTATCATTCTCTGTTACTGTTTCTTATCACACAATTGATATTATTCATAATATTTATGTTCCTGTCATTTTCTTCAACGTATTTATTTTGATTTTGTTATAGGTAAATCACTCTTGGAACTTCCTTTTTTTTTATAGAAATAACTCAACATTTCTTTTATTTTAATCCATTTTATCAAATTCATCCATCCACAATTTATTTTTATTTTGTTGTTTTTCTTTTCTCTATAATAACAATATCTTTGAGAATGGTTATTTCATCCATAAAATTTACAATGATGAAGGTCCAAATATTTATTTGATGGATGTCCATACATATTACAGTGTTTACATCTGAATTCATTGTTATCTATTTTTCTAAGGCTTTCATGTTTTGACCTTATGTTTGGTATATTTTTTTTTTTGAATTTGTGTTATTGTATCCTGTTAATAATTCTATACCAATCTCTTTAGTATACTTTTCAAATTCATTACAATGATCACAACTTAAACCATTATTATCCCTATCACTATCATTTTTTATTTATTTTTAAATAAAGGGGTAAAAATTTATTGATAAAAATTTTGGATTACAGAGTACAACTGAGCTTCCAACCAGGACTCAAATAAATAGCCAAATAGGCTAAAACCACTAGACTAGAATGACATCTGGAAAATACAACAAGAACAAACCACATTAAGTCTGTACATCCTTGTGGATCAACTCCCACAGGCGTTGAGAGTCCCCAAATGGGAGACTCTCCCAATTATCGATACTCCAAGGATCCAACAACTCAGAAGCCCTTTTGGCCAAGTAATCAACAACCACATTCCATTCCCTTGGAATGTGCACAAAGGATATAAATTTGAACTCTTCACTCATTCTGAGAATACGAACGGCTACAAAGGCCAACTGCCAATTAACTTCCTCCACCCTTTTACTGTTTAAAATATTAACCACAATTTGAGAGACAGACTCGCAGATAATCTTATGCCAGCCAAGAGAAAACCCCCTCCGCAAGGCCTCAAGAATTGCAAGAGCTTTCATTAAATTTTTGGAGTGAACACCTTTATAAATGGAAAAGAAAAAAACTGACACCACTAGTAGAATCTCTCCCAACACCGCCAATGCTAGCATGTCCAGGATTACCCCTGGACGATCCATCAGTATTAATTTTTAAAACTCCTCTAGGGGGTGGCCTCCACCTACCATCTCTCCTAACCTTCTTGCTGAGTTGAGGAACCCTACTAGGGCTAGAAGAGTTCACACCATCCCCAAAGAGACCAAGGGCTTATCGTACCTTCTCCTCCCTAGAATCCAAAAGAGGGTCCATATCACATTTGCTATGGATGGTTTCCTAAACCATATACATGATCCTTTGCCAGATCTGTTGAACAGCCAAATAACTACCCTGAAATATGTGTCAATTTCATTCGAGCCAAATTTGTCAGATGATGCAAGAAGGGCCCAAATTCCAAGCCAACCGAAGGAAGGAGGTCTTGGTCGGAGGTCTGCCCAGACTACTCCAAAACTCCACCAGGGACAACACATGAAAACATGGATGGTTCCAAGAGCTCCACCAACGGTGCCAAATGTCTTTGGCAAAGGAGCATTGAAAAATAAATGAGAAGAGTCATCCTCATTCTTACCGCAAAGGACACAAAAAGAGGGACCTTAAAATCCCCTCTTCCTCACATTATCCCAAGTGAGGCATTTATTACAAGTTACCAACTAGAGAAAGAAGTTACATTTTGGCTAGACAAATTTGTTCCACACCTTTTTCCACCAAGTGACAGGAAGACTCCCATACTTTTGCTTATCAAGAACCTGATAACCATAGACTACCGAGTAGGTTCCCTTAGGATCAGGGTTCCAAGACAAAATATATTTACCCCTCAATGAAGAACAAGACCTCCTCGTAAGAATAAGAGCAAGCACCTCTCTGTCCTTGGCCAGTCCCCCCTGGGGCCATTCTTGCGGATATTTCCACCTGTACATCTCCATATTTCCAAAATATTGGATTTTTTTAAAGTCCTCCACACGAGACCAGCCTGCTTCCAAGAAAAAAATGCTTAGGGAACGTAACCTAGGATATTGATTCAATATAGGAGGGCGACCATCCCAAGAATCCTCCCAAAAAAGAGCATTTGATCCCTGAGTGCAAATCCAGAACAAACCCTACTTGATTAAATTAGCTCCTCTTTTTAGAGTGTCCTAGATAACCGAACCTTTCCCAACCAAGCCGGCTCTAGGGATCTCAGCCTCAGAAATACCTCTCAAGTATTTATAGGATAATATTTTAGCCCAAATCTAATATTGAGAGGTACACCATCTCCAATAAAGTTTTGCAGCAAAATCCTGCCCAAAAAGAGTTGTTTGTTGCAACCAAGGCCTCTCTCTTACATCGGCCTACATATAAAATCCCACCTAACCAAACTCCATTTAGATTGATCAAGTTTTCCAGACCATAAAAATTGTCTTGACAAAGCATCCATGTCCTTGATGAAGTGAGAGGGAGCTATTTGTACAAAACATCTATAAATGGGTAAAGCTTGAACAACAGATTTTAAAAGCAACACTCTACCGGTAAGGCCATATAAAAGTCTAGTGATTCACCTTCCTTCTAAACTTATCAAGCATAGAATTCCAAGAATATCTAGGTAGAGGATGAGATGAAATTGGAATACCAAGATAAATGAAGGGGGGAGTCCCAACCTGGAATTTTAGAATGCCAGCAATCCTGGATTGAATAAGAGGAGGGGTATTGAATAAGAAAATAGAAGACTTGTCCTCATTAATCAACTGTACAGAAGCACCAATATATGTCAAGATACTATCTAATATTGTGTTAGGGTCCTATCCTAACATTAATTAATAATAATAATAGTAATAATGTATTTCATATCCTATAGTTATAATAATAAAATAATATAATAATAAATAATATAATAATTAATATAATTAATTATTATATTATTATTATAAGATTAGGGTTAGGAAGCATTGCAACCTTTCACCTATAACCCTAGAGTGGGTATAAAATATTGTAAGAACTTATCATTCCAATATCCATGAATATGAAATATAATACAATTTATTGAAGGGACTTCCCGACAATACAAAAGGTGATTCTTTTAGTTTTAGGTTTATTTATTATTTATTTATCATTTTATGTGCTAGGAACCCTAGGTTCCTACCATATGGTATCAAAGCCGTATGGATCCAACCATATGGGACATAAATATCAAAGGAATAAAAAATGACATTGCAAAAATTAGAAGAATGATTGAACGAAAACAAAATAAACAAATGGAACGTTCTGATCGTATTATACAATATTTAAGGGAAATGCAAGAGGAGACCCTAGCCATGGAATCTCAGGTAGAGGAGGAAGAACCCATAACCAAAGAACTTTCAGAAATACCCATTGCACTTTCAAAGGAAGAAGATAATTCAAACCCTAAATTTTTTTTCTCGGAAGAAACCAAAACCATAGAACTTCAAAAAGTACTTATTGAATTTTCGAAAAAAAATCGAAACCCTAAACATGCAAATTTTTTTATAGAGACGAAAAGTAAGATTCATAAACTTGCACTGGATGTTTATATTGCCAAAATTGGAGATATAATTTGTGCTGACCTTGGTGCATTTGATATTAATATAGACGATGCTAAGAACCATGAAAATAAAACCATCATAAAAGAAATCCAAAATTTTGATTATCTACTGAATGTATTGAACAGTATGAGTCTTTCATCTACAAGACCCCCACCTTGGCCACCACCATTGTTCAAAGAAGCTATCAAGATATGCCCTTCCCAATAGCTAGTACACCTGCAATTTTTATTATTTAATCTCCACAAGATACTGAGATATTGAATCTAGGTTCCTACCTGCAATTTTTGGCTGAATCTAGGTTCCTACCATGTACTGTCATGTCTCTTGTTGAATGGCTGTACCTGGGTACATATGAACTGATGTAGAAGTAATCATAGATTCCCAAAAATCAAAAGCCTCCACCAATAAGTAGCAACTCGAAGAATGACGACAGAAATTGGTTTTGTCAAAGGCAATCCTGAAGTGCAGACTTATGAACATCAGGCTATGTGACAATATTTATGATCCTAATGGCAGTTTTTTTTCCCAACTTCACCAGACCTGATATCATATGGCACTATTTCTGAACAAAAACCTTAGCGTATTCATGCTGATGAAACAGGCTATTTTAAACGAATTGCTAAAGAATTTTAAATACTTCCCAGCTGGAAGATAATTTTGTTATTTTTCCATTCGTAAGCACAACAGGAGAATGGCAAATAGCATGAGTTCAGAACATAGTTTACAGGGGATCAACCAGATATTATTATTATTTTAATACAAGGCACATAAAAAATTGTGCACTCCAACAATGTGAGACTTGTCTCCAACATACTTATTTGAGATACTAGGATGCCTGGAAAGGAAAGGGTTGCACCTATCTAGAATCTGCATTGTCAAATATAGTTCATGAAACTGTTTTTGCTTTCTCCGTACAAAAAAATAAAAAATAAAATTGCGGTCTGTTAAAGGGCAAGACGTATCCCTTACCGAGAAAACTTTCAACATCACAGTGTTGTCGGTGCACAAATTATAGTTCATGGGCATGGTCTCCTCGTCATTTGAACTCTTTACTTTAAGCTTCAGAAGATATCATAACACAGAGAATTTTCCCGTTTGGTAAAGCTAAATTCTCTCAATGGTGATTACTCTTTGATACTGAGTACATTTTACTGCAATGGTGTAATGTACTTACCCTTTATTAGAGTTAGAGCATGAATTGAAGAGAGACATCAAGCACGAATTAGATCATATTGAACAGAACATTGTTGATATTGTTGATGGATTGTATTGGCAGTCTTCCAAAGCATAAGGATTTGATGCGTCTATCAGCAGGTTACTGGCCTTCAAGTGTGTGTTTTGAACCAAGTTTCTTCAGTACTTAAAGCAAATCTTTGACATGAGAAAAGTTGGAGACAGAGACTCTTCAGCCCCTAATGATATTCCTTCAAATAAGAAAATAAATAAATGAAAACTGTTAATTCATGTGAGACAAAATGAAAGGACCAGTTCGTTTCGATGCTGAGCAGAATTGGCAACGGTAGCCCAACAATGGGGCTTTTCCAAATTCAAATAATTCTTATACATATACATACCCGTCGTGGGGATTGAACCCAGGTCACATAACCGATAATGCAAGTGGTTGGCTTACCAGATGGCTTTTCCAAATTATTAATCACGAAATCTCCATTGATCTCATCCAACGCCTGCAGGTCGTGGGTAGAGAGTTTTTCGAACTTCCACAAGAGGAAAAGGAGGCCTACGCCAGCAACGCGGCAACGAGAGTTATGGAGGGTTACGACACCAAGTTGGCTCACCAGATTGACGAAAAGCTAGAGTGGATTGATTACTATTTCTATATGCTATGGCCTCCTTTCTCTAGAGATTTGAACAGCTGGCTCAAACACCCTGCCTCTTACATAGAAGTGAACGATGAATATGCACGAGCACTTGTGGGGGTAGTGAATACGCTTTTATCGGCTCTTTCCATAAATCTGGGGTTGGCAGAGTCGGCGATGAAGGAAGCACTCGACAACGAAGATATGGAAATGGAAATGAAAATAAATTACTACCCGCCTTATCCACAGTCGGAGCTCGCTCTCAGGGTGGAAGCCCACATCGACATGAGCGCTTTGACTCTTCTGGTACCCAACGAAGTGCCAGGACTCCAAGTTTTCAAGGATGGTTGTTGGGTTTCTGCCGATTACGTTGCAAACGCCATCATCGTCCAGAGACCAGCTTGAGATATTGAGTAACAACAAGTACAAGAGCGTTCTACACTGAGTTTGGTGAGCAAGGACAAAGTGAGAATGTCATGGTCGGTATTCTGCATTTCCCCTACAGATAAAGTCATCGCTCTCATGAAAGGAATGGTGAATGAAGAGAATCCTTTCCGCTTCAATGCCAAAACATATGCGGAGTTCAAACATCGCAAGATTAATAAGCTTCCCAAGGAGGTGGAATATTTGAAGAGCATATACTTACACACTACAATTCCAAGCTTTGAGGACAAATCTTGTTTTAAGGAGGGTGGAATGTTAGGGTCCTATCCTAACATTAATTAATAATAATAATAGTAATAATGTATTTCATATCCTATAGTTATAATAATAAAATAATATAATAATAAATAATATAATAATAAATAATATAATAATTAATTATTATATTATTATTATAAGATTAGGGTTAGGAAGCATTGCAACCTTTCACCTATAACCCTAGAGTGGGTATAAAATATTGTAAGAACTTATCATTCCAATATCCATGAATATGAAATATAATACAATTTATTGAAGGGACTTCCCGACAATACAAAAGGCGATTCTTTTAGTTTTAGGTCTATTTATTATTTATTTATCATTTTATGTGCTAGGAACCCTAGGTTCCTACCATATTGCTAGCTTCCCTTATAGTGACAACTCCCAATAAAGCAGTATCATCAACAAATTGAAGGTGGGAAAGAGGTGGCAAACTACTATCCCACTTCCACCCCTAAATGAGACCCTGCATGACTTGAGACTTGAGCAATATTCCCAATCCTTCCACCATAATGATAAACAAATAAGGAGATAAATGATCTCCTTACCTCAATCTCCTTGAGGCCTCAAACAACTCTAATGGCTCATTATTAACAAGAACATAGAATGAGGAAGAAGAAACACATATTATCACCCATCTAATTCATTCCTCCTCAAATCCAAAAGCAACAAGAACTTTCTGAAGAAAGGATCATCTGACCCGATCATAGGATTTGGCCATGTCCAACTTAATGAACATAGTTTTATCCTTAGAAGTTTCCATCAAGTGAATAGCTTCTGTAGCAATAACAACCCCATCCAAGATTTGTCGGCCAGCAACAAACCCTCCTTGCTCCTTAGAGATGATTTTGCTCAACCATATCTTCAACCTCTCAATAATAATTTTTGTGATGATCTTATACACAACATTGTAGAGAGCAATAGGCCTAAACATATCCAAGGAATTTGCTCCCTATTTTTTGGGTATAAGCACCACAAAGGTAGCATTTAGGGCCCTTAGCATTTTTTTGTTCTTTTGGGACTCATGGACCACCTCCAAAAGATCAAATTTGATTAAATCCCAAAAATCCTGATAAAACTCAATCGAGAATCCATTTGGGCTTGGGGCTTTTCCTTTTTCATATTGAATACAACATTTTCTAACTCCTCAAGGGAAATTGGACCCATCAAGTGCTCATTCATCTCTCTAGAAATAATCACTGGAATATAGTTTAGAATAAGCTTTTCATTCTCATCATTTGATAGGGAGTCCTCCTTGAAGAGAGAGGAAAAATACCTCTTAGTCTCTTCTAAAATATCCCTGAAAGAAGTGAGTAGGGCACCCTAAGAATTCACAAGAGAGGTAATCAGGTTACCATTACGGCGAGCCTTAACTGAGTTATAAAATAATGTTGTGTTCCTATCCCCTTCTTGAAGCTAATCTACTCAAATTTTTTGTTTCCAAAAAATTTCTTCCCTCAGTTCCCATTCAGCAAGGTCTTTCGTAGCCTCAGATTCCTCAACAAGAAGCTCCTTAGTGAATCCCTGATCTCTAATCTTCCTTGAAGCTTCTTCCATCCTCCTAAGATCTGCCATCTTAGCCAAGGAAATGTTCCCAAAATTTAGTCTATTCCATCTCTTGAATTTATGTTTTACAAATTGTAGTCGCTTCATAAAGGAATACATAGCGGTGCCATGAGGAGGTTTGACAGTGGTCCACCAGCCTCGCATGAAATCATAAAGCTTAGGATCATGAAGCCATATAAGTTGAAACTTAAAGGAGGGATTATTTTTTAGCCCTAACTCCAAAGCAGAGAGTTTGATAGGCCAATGATCAGATCCCCTACCCTCTAGAATCATAGAACTAGCACTTCTATTATTACCCATCCAATAACTGGATATCAAAAACCTATCTAGTCTCTCTGAGATGGAAGATTCCCCACACATTCTATTGTGCCAAGTAAAGATCCCATTATCTGGCTTTATGTCAACCAAGTTTAAGGCCTAGATATGAGCATTGAAGATAGAAGAAAAATGCTCGAGACGGTCCACCCCACCACATTTCTCCTCCAGACAAGTTATAGAGTTGAAGTCTCCAACCAAAATCCATGGGTACAGGGGAACCAAACTTCTCATAAAGCAAATTTTCTCCCATAAATTCACTTTACCATTGTAATCAACAGGAGCATACACATTTGTAAGTAGGATGGTTTCACTAGATTCGTTATCATGCCCGACCATCGAAATAGACCATCTGTTGAAAATCCAAGTAAGAGGGGATATCTTAACTAGATCCCATAAACAAGCGACGCCACCAGCATATCCACATGCACCAATACACTAGCATTGCCCCCTTCTCCACAACTTGGGAGCAATATTGAACATACTATCAATAGCCAATTTAGTCTCCTAAATAAAAACCACATCCGAAGAATTCACACGAACCAAATCACGAACACCTTTTTGTCTGGGGATGTTGTTCAACCCCCTTACATTCCATGAGAGGATAATAATTTTTGGGGGTTATAAAAATGGGAGTCCAATGTTCTCACCAATCCTGACTCCACCAAAGTCTCCTCCATTAACTTAATTTTATCCTGGTCCTTCTTCCGACCCACCTTCATATTCTTATCCAATTTTTTTTTTAATTATTTTTTGCTACAATCCCAACACCATAGGAGTTTTGCAGTCCAAGGATGACTGCATCAGTGCCTGAGTAGGAGAGGGCATAACTAAATCTGTACCACTTTCTAAAATAGTTTTCCTTATAGGGCTAGACCCAACCATGTCCCCTATACTCAGATCCAAAGCCCTTTGTTCTTCATTTAAACCCCCTAGATTTGATTCCTTAAGTTCCTCCTTAAGAAGAGACATATGATTCAGCCTTGTTATATTTGCATCAGGTAGCGACGTTTCAGGTATCTCCATGCACTGATCAATATCATCTAAGATTTCAAAATGGTTGAGTAGATCATCTAGCTGGCTATCCTTAAGGTCTTTATTTTCCCTTCGTCCTCTATTTTGGGCTTTTACCGAAACAAAACCTTCCTTATCCCGTTCATCTTCCTTTATCGAGGTTTTTACTTTATCCAAACTTTTTCCAAACCGAGAGGGCCTAGGATTTGAAGCCATAGGCGGGACAAACTTAGGGCATTTTCTTTGTAGGTGGCCATATTCATGGTAAATCCAACAATGAAATAGAAGAGCTTCATAGTCAAGTTTTTGAACCCATGTAGTTGATCCAAATTGTATTTCAATAGAATCTGGAATATGATTATTTAAGTCAATTTCAACACAAATACGAGCAACAAATATTACCTTTTTATCCATTGTATGTTGTGACATTCCAACCGACTTCCCAAGCAGAAGGGCAATCTTATGCAAGATATCAGTTCTCTAGAATTCCAACGGGAGCCATGGAAGCCGCACCCATACTGGAACCCGTGATGATCGCTCCTCTGATGGGTTGAAACCCACATGCCAGGGTTTAATAAAGAGTCCCACTTGGTTATAGAAATAAGGACCCCCTTCAAATGCTTTGTTATGATCTGCAATATAAGAGAAAACCACCATAAAATAGTTGTTCACACTCAGCAACACCTCCACATCGCCTTCAAAATTCCAAGTCTTCATGACCCAAGCCTCCACAAAGGGGAGAGAAATTCATATGCCCAAAAATTTATCAATAAGGGCATGTTTGGTTAGGTACTCCACATCTTCCACCACCGAGTCTGGTTGAACCACTAGAACTGGTCTGGCTTCACATCGTTCCAAACATCCATTGTTCTTTAACAAGTGGTTCTCGACATGCACTAAAAAATCTTGTTCCTTCCAGTCATTTTCAAATGAAAAAAACATCATGAGTATGCACTCTCTGTGTCGGACTCGATGCCATCACGATATTCCTCCAATTTTTTAGACCTCCTTCGGAAGCTGTTGCCATCCCCGCAGAGCAGTTTTTATTCATCAAACTAGAGTAGTTTTTCCTCATCAAACCCTAGCAAAGCCCTCTATGTTCACAATCCATCACTATCATTGCTATCCTTACATTGTCCTTTTCATATCTAGGACTATTACTATATTTGTTAATTTCATCTACTTTGTCAATTTGGACTTCTTTTTTTGGAAATAACTCATAATATTTTATCATTGTCTCATCGTGGGTTCGAATCTTGCTCCTTGTTGCCACTATAACCTCCAATTGCATCTAGCATAATTTTTAATGTAGCCAAAAACACTGGCACGATACACCCTCCTATACTATGAGGCTCGAGGATTCGAACCAAGGTCTCCACACTCCCACAGGAGTGCTTTGACCAAATGACCTAGCCCTTAGACCTCTATCAATTTGGAGTTTATTATGGCCAACACATATATTTTATACACATTCTTTGTCTTCACGAACAATGTTTAAGTTACTAGTATCACAGGTTATATATATATTTTATATAAGATCACTGGAATCACAACACACAGTCATCATGGGTCTTAAATCAATGATATCACAACTTACATCTGTATTTTGAAATAGGTCACTAATATCACAACACATACTTCCTTTCATAGGCCTCAAGATAATTGTGTCACAACTTACATGTTTTTTTGGATAAGATCATTTGTATAACATGCATTCTTTATCATTGGTTTGTTTTTCATTTCTTTAAAATTTTCTTGCCTTTTTTCCTTAAGAACATTAAGAATGACTACTGCCTTATAACTATCTTCCATACACTAACATGTATTGTAATAGAATTTTCATAACAATCATTAGCTTCATTGAGAATACAATATATGGAGCGTTGAAGTATTGAAAAATCTCCATTTTTAGCTTCTTTGAGAATAGATTTTAAATGCCTCATTAATTCTATCGACACATTTTTTTATCTTCAGTAGCTTTTTGAGAGATGGATTGTAATGGATTTTTAGCTTGTTTTTCTTTAACTATACTATCCTCTGGTGATGCATACTAAATGTTTGTTTTTCTTTTTGTTTGTTTTTTTTCTCAATTGCCATGTTGTGTGTCTTGAAATAATCGTCAATAATTTGGTCTTGTCTTTGACAAATTTTCAATGATATGTCTTCTCTTCAAAATAAATCAAATAGACCCTTGAATAATTTTTCTTTCTTCAAAAAATGATAAATCAATAATTCTTTTCAGTAATGATTTTCTCTTTCAATATTTATTCTAGAATTCTACTCACTTTAATAAGAAACTTCACAAATTTCTTTCAAAAGTCTTCTTTTAATATTTTCAATAAATTTTCCTTCAAATTTTCCTTCTTTCAAATATTGCTTCAAATATGAAAAATACTCTTCTCAATAATATGAAAATAATTTATTTTGTAATATTTTTCCTTCAAATTAATTCTTTTTAATTCTTTCTTCTTCCTTTGTTCTTCTCTCTTTCATAATTATGCTTCCCTTCTTCTTCTCAATTGTATTCCATTCTATTTGTATTTCAAACTTCTCTTTCTAATGAATTTACTGTCACTCTTTAATTATTCTCTAAATATTCTCTTTCTCCACCTTATAAAATTAAATCTTTGATCTCTACTTTTTGAATAAAACAAATTTGTTGGTTCCTTTAAATTAAATATTTACTGCTCATTTGAAATATTTGGGATGAATTAAATTATACCTTATGCAATTAAGGTGGTGCTTCCCTCTAATTTTTGATATTAGGGCATCTCTCTATTCTTGGATATTTCATTCTTTTTTTGGAGTAATACTTCTTATAAACATCCACCATGGGGATTGAACCTAGGTCACATCACCGATAATGCAAGTGGCATCCTTGTCGGTAAAACACACTCATGTGGATATTTCATTCTTGCATGTATCTTCTAACTATACTTTAATACTGATATGTAGTGGTCCATTTCTAAAATACTCCTTGTTCAACGCTTTTTCAACCCAATAGAGATAGCTTGACAATCAAGCATTCTTCTTCTTGTGTTCGTGGTTACACAAGCAATATTCACTTCTCTTGCAGGTTTTCTTCTATATCCTCTAGTCTTCAACAAGTTTACTTCTCCTTTCTTTTTGGGTAATTTGGTCCATTTTATAGGCACTCAAAGAATGAATGGGCATGTTGTTCTTAACCCTCTCACCTCAACGTTTATTTTCTTATAGTTGTAGCTCTACCTCAACCATTCTCAACACTTCACCAATGCAAAATCAATTCCTTCGTGTGTTACAAGCTTTTTGCAATGATGCAACTTGTAATTATAATATAAGTGCTTTATGCTCTTCTACATGTTCTCAATTGTCCAATATTCTCCAAATACCTTCTGATGTCAAATGCAGTCACTTATCCTTTCCTTCAACCTTCTTATAATGTAGGCAACTCAACCGTGCCTTGTTTCTTCTCCATGTGAGTTTCTCACAATACGATTTCCTTCAACCTAAACTTCTTTCAAAAGTGGCTCTCATACCACTATTAGAAACTCAATACTTTCCTCACAGGATCTCACAATATATTAAGACAAAATATTCACACAATTATAAAATTTCAATCTTATGAAGTGAGGGCTGTGTGCATATCGGTTTACGTGTTGTCCTAGGATTTCTGACAGTTTTTGTTCATTCTCGGAGAGCTTGTGCTGGCATCCGTGTTGCGCTTGCTCCGTTGGTGTTATTATGTCAACTTCTCCTCCCCCGACCTCGTTTGAGACTGGAAACGAGAGGAATGACTCTAGAGGTGAATAAATGACCCAAGAAATTTATGCCCAAGATGTACCACGAGGTATTTTTGAACCTGATTTTGTGATTCCTCTGCATGAATTCAATCAGGCATGTTCTTGGTTTGAAAACAATACTCTTAGAGGTTATTTTTTGGGTCGGATTCCCCCTGAGCATGTCCTTAGAAATTGGATTGAGCAGTATTGGTGTTCGTATGGGATTCAAGTTGACCATGTCCAAAATCTCTCTAAGGGTTTTTTTCGTTTCCAATTTGGTAGTCTTGACTAAGCCCAGAAGGTCCTCAATAAGGGTCTTAGTTACATTAATAGTTCACTGCTCATTTTCAAGCCATGGAGTCGAGATTTCATGGTTTCTAATTCCGTTTTCCTGGTTGTGCCTGTTTGGGTAGAACTCCTAGACCTCCCCACTACATGCTGGCCCTTTTTGAAAAACTTGGTGTCCACCCTTGGTGAATTTTTTTGTGATGAACCCTCTCGGTTCATGTCGATCTACCCTAGCAGGAGAATGTGTATCAAGGTTGACCTAGCTAAAACCCTGAAGGAGTATATCGACATTCAGATTGGTTCTACCCATATTCATCAGCGGGTGGTGTATATCAACCTCCCTAATATGTGTTACTATTGCTAGTCAACCTCCCACTGCATTAAGGATTGCCTCTTGATGGCTAAAAAATTTAAGGCCAAGGTGGCTGCCTCGGCAGCTGGTGTTGTATTATCTCCCACTACCGAACACCCTCCTTCAAAATATGGTGAATAGACTGAGGTTTCATGTAAGAAATGGAAAGATATCAAGCCCACTCAGGCGGGACACATAGTGGCCACATATGCTTAGGCCCTAGTGCCTAAGCCTCCCATGCAACCGTCGATTATGGAGTCAACCCCTGTTCACTCTTATCCTTTGGTCATCGAGTCTGTAGACCATGATGAAGGGATTCGGTCCACTATACCCTTGGGTTCTCCAGATGAGGCAAGGGTTGAAGGAATTTTCTCTCAGAATTTAGGACGACGGTCCTGTAGCCCCCTACGAGGTGAACGAGTTTCTCATTTAGACAAGTGATAGAAAACTTCTCTCTCCTCCACCACCATGGACACCTTCAAGAATAATCCCTATCACCTATTGTCAGATAATGCGACTGAGGCCAGTGGGGGTATGCACCTTAACTCTTTTTAATGTTGTTTCTATCCTAGAATGTGTATGAATTGATGGATCCTGTTCGTCATTACATAGTTTAGGATGAGCTCACTACGTGTTCCAGTCTCTATGGTAATCCAGATTTTGAGTGTCTACAAGAAGTCAAAGTGGCAGGTTTCAATTTGCAATCTACTTGTTCTATGTTATGTCATGGAAGTCAGATGTATGCTACCAACCACAATCATGGTAGCGAAGGTGCTGTCATTTTGCTTGATAATAGGTGGGAGAGCAATTTTGTTACATGGGTTTTTGACCCCTCTCACCACATGGTTTGGGTTCTTCTTGAAGTTGGTGGTATTTCCTTCGGTATTATTAATATTTATACCTCTAATGAGGTCCAAGATAGATGTGCACTATGGATATGGTGTGCTTTGTCCTTACCTACCGTAGTTTGGCTGATGTGTGGTGATTTCAATATGGTCGAGAAGCCTTATGATAAAATGGGCTAGCTTCCCAATAGGTGGGCCTCGGGAGAGCGACATGCTTGGTATTTTATGAAAAATAAACTGGGGGTCTTCGATCCCAATGGTTGTTTCTTTGCAGGTCAATTTCCTAATAATTTATGGTTCACATGGTCTAATTTTTAGTCAGGCCCCGCAAGAGTTTTAAAAAGGTTGGACAGGACTATGTTGTCAGACCAGTGCAAGTTTTCTTTTTCTCGTTGGCTCCCTTTAGTCCCTTTTGTTGAAACCATTCCTGGTATGGTCTCGTTCGATCATTCCCCCATAATGTTCTCTATTCATGTTTCCTCCACCCATCAATGGCCTACTCATGCTCAGTTTTTTCTTAACACTTATTTCTCGAAACATGAAACTACTATTTGTCACATCCAAAGGATCTGGAACATTGTACCCAGACCCAATGGAGATTTAGGATGGATTGAGTGGTGGAATGATACCATTTTTCATACCATTGCTCTTCTCAGAAGCCTGGGGAAGAAGGTGGTGCAGCTATGTCATCGCTTTAATACTACTTTGTGTAATGAGCTTGCACATGCCTCCTTTCATCTTGAGGCATCTCATTTTGACTTTGCCATTCAAGCCCATGTCGCTCAGCTTCAACATGAGCTCAAAGTGGCTGAAGTGTACGAGGCTAGAGGGGCTCAGATTAAAGCCAGACTACATTGGCTCAAAGTGGCTGATCACATTTCTAAAGAGTTTTTCCAGAGGCTCCGACCTCCGCATCACTCCACTCAATTCAAAGCTTTAGTGGTTAATGGGGTTCACACCACCTCTTTTCCTAATATAGCAATCGAATTTACATGACATTATTCTCATGTTTTTTTTGCTTATCCGTACACCTATAAACGATAATTAGACCTTCAATGTTGTAAAGAGGTTATCCCAATTTACCTCTCTCCAGTGTAATAGAATGAAAGTGAAAGACCCCTATCAGAGCAGGATCTTGCAGATGCCCTATTTCAAATGGTAGACACGAAGGCCCTAGGGCTTGATGGCTTCCCCTACAAATTTTATAAAACTTGCTCGAATTTTTTTGGTCATGACTTGCATAAAGTATATTTAGAAGCCCTACAGTTTGGCTCCTTAGGTGCTATTATCAATAAGGGCAATATCAAGTTTATCCCAAAGTCCAAGGATCCATAAATTATTACAATTGGAGGCCAATAAATTTGCTTAATGTTAGCTACAATATCATTGTCAAAGCATTTGCTTTGCAGATTAGGCCCTTGCTTCCCTCTATTGTGAGGCCTAAGCAAACTGGCTTTATCCAGAATTGGTATATTTTGGACAAAGTTCTCATTGTTTGGGAAGGTATGGAATGTGCTCGCAAGTCCAGTAATCAAACCCTCTTCCTCAAGCTTGACTTTGAAAAGGCTTATGATCGAATTGAGTGGGTTTTCATTCTTTCCATGTTGGAAGCTCTTGGCTTTGGTCCTCAATTTATTTCCTCTATTAAAATGCTTTTTTAGGATGCATCAGCTATGCTTTCTCTCAACAAGTTTCAAACTGATGCTATTGGCTTGCATAGGTCAGTAAGGCAGGGTTGTCCTTTGGCCCCCTCGCTATTCATTTTAGTAGTAGAAGCATTTGGTTATCATTTAGATCATCGTGCTTCTCTTGGGATGCTTCAAGGTATTTCCCTTCCTGGGAATGCTAGTCAACTCATTAACGACCATTTTGTTGATGATTCCTTTCTTACTTTGAATGAGGATGAAAAATCTCTTTTTGAAGCTCTTTCTTGTCTTGATATTTTTTGCAAAGCCTCCGGGTCTAATATCCAATGGAGGAAAACCTCATGTTACAGGTAATCCCTACAACCTCTTCCCCATTGGCTTCAGCATGTGTAGTGGAGTTGGATTCAACCTAGATAAGTCTTCAAATTCTTGGGCATTCCTTTTGCATTTCAAGGCTCTCCGTCCCAATTATGGTCTTATGTCATCAGAAAATTAGAAAGCAAGCTGGAATATTGGAATGCTAAGAAGATGTCTCTTGCTAATAAATTTCAAATTTGCTCGAAAATGTTGGCTTCCATGCGTGTTTATTACTCATATTTTTGGGTCCCTTCCCAGGTTTGTTCCAAACTGCTTGAAAAATTACTGTGGGATTTTCTATGGTCTAATGGGTCTGAGCGAAAGGGATTTCACAGAGTGGCTTGAGATATTTGTTGTCTCCCACAACAAGAAGGGGGTATGGGTTTGTTGGACTGTAAGCATCAAGGGTTAGCCCTCTGTGCTAAATGGATTGTGCGAGCTCTTAAAGGACTTAAAGCATGAAAAGTTCTTATCAGACATTGCATCTTTTCTGGGCTTCCCCTCAACCGCTGAGCCTGGGCAGGAATGGATTTGCCCTCTCTTGTGTTGGCCCCAGTTTTTATTAAAATCCTTGGCTCCTTTGTCATCATAAGCATATAGAAGGCCTAGCAACAATTAAATGCTTGGATTGTTTGGAAGGGGGTCCATTCACATAAAGGCCTTTTCATTAATATTCTTAATGTCTGGTGGTCTCCTATATTCAAGCTTTAGGGTAAGCCATTGGGCCAAGTTACCTAGGTCCATGCCTAGAAATTTTTTAAGTGGGGCATTACCGCCATTGCAGATTTTTACTCTAGGGAAAACAAATACTGGATTCCTTGGAAATATTTTAAAAGGATGTTTCGCTTGTCCAACGTTGACAAGGCTACGTATGATGTTGTTCTGGACAATACACCTTCATCCTTATGGCAAAAATTAGGTGTAAGATCCCAAAAACCCTAGTGGAAAGATTAGGCCTGGTATAAGAGCACTTCCTTGCTCAGCTACAGAGCCAGGTAGGGTTATGACTGGCTTACACCAACTGCACCCACGGTGCCCAAACTCAATGTCAAATGGGACCTTCTCTCATCACCATCTAGGTGGAAAGCCAAATTTCATTCATCTTGGGCATCTTATCTAGAGCCAAAGAAAACTTTTTTTACCTAGAGATTACTGTATTAGGGTTTACCCCTTGGTCGCATACTTTCTTATATGGGGGTGCCTGAGCCCCAATGCCCATTTTGTCAAGAACCTGAGTCTTGTATGCATCTTTAATGGGTATGTAGACAGGCTAATCTCAGGCCAGTATCACTTGGATTTGGGTGGGTTCTTTCTTTACCCCGTTTATGTCCTTGTGGCTTTCTTGACATCATGTCCTTCCAGGTGATCCCATTCAGTTTTCTCTCCCGTTGAGGTGGGTGTGGTAAATCTTTAGAGTCAGCCTTATATTTCACATTTGGAAATCTAGAAACAAGATTCTTTTCAAGTAGGTTGATCCATCTCATGATTTTTCATTTGCTGACAAGCTTGAAGTTTTTCATGATGTGTGGTTTCAGATTTGTGACCAGGCTAAAAATGTGGCTATGGAGTTGGACCATTTGTAGGCTTTACTAAATTACTGGGGTGACACCCCTTGTGCTATCAATAGAGAGGCCCCTGATAGTTCATCTCCTCACCCAACTAGATCTCGTTCACGTCGACGCCCTGATCGTGCATGGTGTCAGCCTCCTCAGAGCAAATCTCGTGACTATGGAGGTTCGTTGCAATAGCTAGATATGTACACCTCTCAACATTTTGTGCCTATGATCACTTCACAATATGTGTCTGTGCCTAATGATGGTTGGGGAACTTCAGGCAGCCACGAGAAGATTTATGGCTGGTCCAATCCTTCTTCTCCAATTACTCATGCTTCAAGTTGGGATGAGAAGCGCTTTGATGGATGGGGGGAACTACCCACTTCAAATGGATAAGGCCCTATTTGCCATAGGCCCCCTTATTTAAAAAACCTTTTTGGATGTAGATTATTTCTAGTTTATTGTTGATGGTCGTGGTGCCCGTATGGTGCAATTTGTTTTTCTTTATCCACTATTAGGATAAGTTAGTGACATTCGGGGTGTGATTTTTTTCTCCACCCACATTTTTTTTTGGTTGTAAAGGACTATTATTTTTATAATTAAAATGGCCTTTCATAAAAAAAAAAATATTCACACAATTGCATATATTTAATCGAGATAATAACAATAAAAAATAATTCATTGAAAAAATTATTGAGAAATATATTTTTTAAGCAATGCAAATACAATGTAGTGCAAAGCTTATTCTATTCTTTTACAATGCTTTGTCTTTAATATATATACATTGAATATGAGACTTCACATTCATATGACTCTGAACCTTTCTACTTTCAGTAACTCTTATCTCCTCAAACTCATGGGAGATAGGACTCTTGAGAAATATATTTTATTGTTTCCTAATAATGACAAACTTCTAATGATGACATATGACACCTAATATTTACAAAGTACTTGCAATATTCTTGCAAGGTACCAAATAATGTAATACTTTCGACATACTATGGAGCACAATGAGGATTTTTTCAATGATACTATTAAGACTATGAACAATATATATTTATATTTAATGTCCTTGTAGGGAATTCAAATTGGTATGTCTTTGGATTATCATCAAAAAGACCCAAGTTCAAACGATAAGTGGATGTGAGTGACCTTATTGTGTTTCCATTATTATATATATATATATATATATATATATATATGTGTGTGTGTGTGTGTGTGTGTGTGTGTGTTTGTTGGACATTTTGAGTAAATGAGTTGTCATTAATGTCAAGAGTGAATGGTCATTAATATCGATAGTCAGTTTCAGTGAGCAGTGCAAGGAGAAGCAGTTCTGCAATTAGTGTAGAAAGGAGAGTCCGCTTCCAATTGGTCAAAACCCGGTTCTAGGTAGTCATATGTGATCCAAAGTGTAAAGAAGAAGCCCAAGTGAATAATATTATAATATTTCTTTATAATATTATACTGGGAAGTTTAAAATTAATTATAAATTAATTAATATAATTTTATTATAAATTAATTTACTTAACTTTTTTTTTTAAAGTGAAAAACCCCTTGCGGGGCCACCTTGGTCTGAGAGACCACGAATAGGGGGTTCTACACCGTCAAAGTCACCCGGGAGTCGCACCCGACCTTGCCCGCACCAACATTATCAATTGGATTTTGGATATCCAATTCAGCTTTTTGGTAGGGTGGAGATTTGAACCTGGGACCTCCCTTGGAGGATTGCCCTCTCCTCTCCAACACACCTACAACACCTAGGTAATTTACTTAACTTATAAGTTATTTAAATTAATTATTAATTAATTTTAATATTAATTATATATTAATTTTAATATTAATTATATATTAATTTATGGTTATTTTAAATAACCCTAAGATGGGTTATTAAAATCAAAATTCAAATTTTGAATTCGACCATTGAGCGCTGGTGTGGGATTCAAATATCAAAAAACATGTATAAAAAGGGACTCCTCCACCTTAGCCCAAAATATATGCATTCGAATTAATCCTTGTGTTATGCGAGCTTGTGTGAATTGTTTTGTGCAATCAAGAGGATTTCATTTTTTTAAAGTTCCAAGAGGAGGCAAAGGGACTTCACCCACCAAGGAAGGTGCCTTGGTCACCAAGCGCAGGTAGCATAGTTGGCAACCGTAGTGGAAGCAAAGCGTTAGGGGCAGCGAGTGGCAGAGGTTCGGATCTACGAAAGTAGTATTTTTTTTGTGTGAAGTTGACGATGGACAAAGGTACAAGAGGAAGGAAGCTTCCCTTCCTTCTCATGGGTTCCTAGAGCCCATGCGATGGGCACCAAAGCGCTAAGGCACTTGGCGCTTGGGAGACGGTGGTTCAACCCGTCGAACCCCCTTTTGGGGTAAAGGACAAGGTATGCATTTAGTTTGGCACCGAATTTTTTTGGAGGAATTAAATTAAGCCCTAAAGTTTAATTTTTACCTAATTTGCTAAGTTTATAAGGTTTTAAGGGGAGTTATAAGGTTTAGGCAAATATTATTTTGAGAGATAAATTTTTGGAGATTGATTTATTAAAATTGGAAATAATAAGGGGTATTTTGAGTGAGTAATTTTTATGTGTGATTTGATGATTGCTAATTTCAAGAAGGAGTAATAAGGTGTATTTGAGTTTGATTATTTTTGTAATTAAGGAATATTTTGAGAGTGTTAGTGTGATATTTTATCATCTAACCATTGAAATTGACAAAGAAGAAAATTGTGATTTAGACAGGTTTTGAAGGGCAATTTTACATCAAACAAAAAGGTATGGGCACATCTTCCTAGTGAATGATTGTTGAATGTTGTGAATGTTAAGTTGGAGTGAAAAGGATTGTTTGATAAGTATTGATATTGAAGTGATTGATTAAGTGAAGAACTTGAACTAGGGTTTGTGCAAAGAACATGAGTATCATTGTTATGTGAAGTTGTGAAAGATCATGAGTATCATTGTTATGTGAGTTTTTTTGATAAGCATTGTTGTTGAAGTGATTGATTGAGTGAAAAACGTGAACTAGGGTTTGCAAAGATCATGAGTATCATTGTTATGTGAGATTGGTTGATAAGCATTGTTGGAAACATTTGAGTGAATATTCATAAGTTTGAACTAGGGTTTGTGAGCAAGGATTATTTCATTGAGTGATTGGTTGAGTAGAGTTGGTTGAGCCTAGTCAAGTGGATATGTTGATGTGAAATTTCAAGTTCTATGAAACAAATTGTTCTATATTCTGAATTGATTTAAGAAAGAGGTTTAGTGTTGATGAATGTGAAACATATTGAATCTCTAACAATTATCTATATATTTTTGTGGTAAAAAGAGAGATTGAAAGTGATTGAGCATTGTGGTGAATGTGAAGCATATTGAGTCTAACAATTCTCTATATGTTTCTATGGTAAAAAGAGATTGAAAGTGATTGAGCATTGTGGTGAATGTGAAGCATATTGAGTCTCTAACAATTATCTATATGTTTTTGTGGTAAAAAGAGAGATTGAAAGTGATTGAGCATTATGGTGAATGTGAAGCATATTGAGTCTCTAACAATTCTCTATATGTTTTTGTGAGATTTGACAAGTTCTAGTGAGGACTTTTTGAGCAGATTTAAGGCAAGTCTTTGAGAAGACTTGTGGACATATTGATGTGAGATTTTGTGGAAGCTTACAATACAGATTTGAGGATAGAGATTATTGAGCAGATTGGACAAGTTCTAGAGAGGACTTGTGGATAGATTTGTGTGAGCTTTTGTGGAAGCTTAAAAGGCAGATTTAAGATAAGTCTTTGAGAAGACTTGTGAGCAGTTTATTAAATGATTTGTTCAAACCTTGAGTTAAGGTTTGGGGCAGATCTAGCAGATTTTATTGAGTCAAGCTTTGAGTTAAGGCTTGAGGACAAATATTGAGGATATATTTGTGCTAGATCGAAGGACTGTGTTTAGTATAGATTTGAGGATAGATATTGAGGATAAATTTGTGCTAGATCGAAGGACTGTGTTTAGTGCAGATTTGAGGACAGAGTTTTATGCATATTTGAGGACAGGTTTGTGCCAAACTAGAGACAAATATTGAGCAGATTTGTGCTAAACCGAAGGACTGTGTTTAGTGCAAATTTGATACTGAGCAAAGAGCAAGCTTTGGAGGTGACAAATTATAGAGGACAACAGTCTCCCATGGATAGAGATCCATTATCCAGGGTAGTGAGGACATGAGTCTTCAGTGGATAGAGATCCATTAGCTAGTGCAGTGGAGGCAACAGTTCTTCTAAAAGATCACCAACCATAGCTGAGGAGAATAGAGTTCTCCTATGGATAGAGATCCATGAACTTGATTAGGATATTGGTGTCTCCTTTGGATAGAGATCCATAAACATTGTAATAAGGAAATTATTCCCAAGAGATTAATTGAGAAAAATTTAGTGAAATATTTTCTCCGTGGAGTAGCCCATAGTGGGTGAACCACGTTAAATTGGTGTCTCTATTGTGTGTGTGGTGATTTGTGCATTGCTTTGATTACTAATGTTGATATTGTTATCTATACATTGCATAATATTGATTGTAAAAGAAAAGTAAAAAGCGGTCTTATACTGTTCACCCCCCACTCGGTATAAGCTTGTGTTCTTCATTTTATACCTATAAAGTTTATGATTAGAAATCTTAAGGTGATACTCAGTTACTAATCTACTTTTTGCATTGTTGTCACTTGAAGGGGTTCTCATGCTCTCCCATCTATAACGTAATTTTTTTTTAGGTTATAAGACCAAAATTTATTGTTTACATTATTTTCTTAATTGGTTATGTTGGATTGAAATGAGTTTCACTCATATTACATCATGATCTCCTTACCATGCTATTTCAACATCTTATCAATTATATATATTGCATAACAAGATGTAAACCCTACTCTTTATGTTGAAAGTCAAAATTTCTAATTAATTGAACTCATTGTTTATATTATTATCACACTATTTTTATTGATCATATAAGATAGAAATAGGTTTTATTTGTCTTATATCATAATTATATTTTTAAAGTGTTTTAATAGATCATATAGTTAAATTACAACTAATAATTATACATACATTATATAAAAATATTCAAACATGTATTTTCATACTAAAAGATCATATATTGTTTTAACCATTTAAACACATTTGATGGTTTCTAAATAATATATTAAAATTATAACTAACAATTAATTATATATATAGTGTGACAAGATCTCAACCTAGATTTTTATATTAAAGGACCATCTAATTTTAACAATTTAAACTCATTTGATGATTGCATGTATTATTATTGTTAATAGTAAGGCCTTATCTAAATTTTCATATTAAAATCCCATATATTTTTAACCATTTAAACTGAGTTGATGATTGTATGTATTATTATTGTTAATAGGAAGGCCTTGGTGAAGTGGTGAATGAGAGGCACTTGAAATAAAGAGGGTAACAATCCTCTTTGACTTAAATCATAATATATGGAATGATTGGAGATGGCTTAATGACCATATAATCTCTTCCATTACTTCTACTTGGATATACAAAAATCTTGTGTCCTCCTTCTTTAGACTCTAAGCTCAATTTCAAGTGGAAAGTGAATTTTACCAATGCCCAATGACAATCTCTTGTTGCTTAAATTTGGAAAGTTCTTGTTGAATCCAAAACTCAACTTCTTGGATGATGGATTTTGCATCAAAATATTTCAACTTTTGAAAGTTTAGCTTCAATTTTACACATTTTCCCTCAATGCAATTTTTGTAATGCTTTAGAAACTCTTATTCACTTGTTTTGGTTTTGTGACATGGCTAAATAGTTTTGGGATGTCTTCTACACTTTTCTTTTTCCCTCTTTCACTAGATCTTGGAAGCTTTCTTTACTTGGTTTTTCTCAGCTAAATCAATGCCCCAAACTCTAGGATGTTTGTAGACTCATTCTTCTCAAGCACATTTGGAAGTGCATAAGCAAAAAGGTGTTTACTAGTTCTTCTCCTCCATGGGATATAGTTTTAGAAGACTTGACCTTTGATCTTTTGTTACATGTGGGACACATTCACTCCCAAGTCTATGGAACTTCTAGCACACCACGATATGTTATTGACAAACTTCATTAGATTTCTCATATGCTTTAAGATCTTCAAAAGGTTCAACAAGAAATTAAAAAGACGCAAGTTAACAATGATGAGCAAGTTCAAGATTTGATTACTTCTGTTTCTTCTTTGAGACTTTAGAAAATATCACAAAAAACACGCGAGAATTTCTCCATATAATAGGCTCTCCCACATATGAGTGTTAATATCTAGTGTATTGCAACAAGATATAACTATAGTCTTTTTGTTGCTATTAGCTTCTATTCTTATGTATATTAAGCTATGGATGCTTTACTCTTTATCCACCTCATTTTATTTTTTAGCTAGTGGACAATGTTAGCATCATAATATTGTAATGTTCTCATTAATGAATTAGTATAAGCTAACTTTAAAAACAAATCCTCTTTGACAATGGTCCTCATGTAAAATAGATATACTTTACTCTTTATCCACCTCATTTTGTTTTTTAGTTGATGAACAGTGTTAGCACCATAATATTGTAATGTTCTAGTTAATGAATTAATATAAGCTAACTTTTTCTTTTTAAAAAAACAATCCTCTTTGACAATGGTCCTCATGTAAAAGATATAAAAATCCTCTTTACATTCAACAATATTCCTTATAATAATATCACAAAATAAATCAATAAAAAATAATCATAAATTTTAATTTTTTACCAAATATCAAATATTTCTTGTTCTATCAATATATTTTTTTACCTTTAAAAAAAACTCTATAAGCATCATTGTTTCTAATGTTAATGTTAGCAACTAATCATCTTTTCATAAATGCAATTTAGATGACCCATTTTTTTTTCACAAGTTTACTCACACATACATACACTATGTTTCATTATGTTTCACGATAATTTAAACCTAAGTTTCTTGAAAAACCCAAAACCCTAACCATATAAATATCCGAAAAAGACTCACTCACCTGTGATTTTGGTGGAAAGGACAAAATAGCGTGATTGTTTTTAAAGGTGGATAAAACATTGTACATTCTTAAGCGAAGGTATCGAGTGGCCTTTGATTGTTTTAAGACTTTTCATTTAAGGTGGGTAAAATTTTTTATTTTCCTTTTAATAAAGTTGTTGAGTGACCTTGAAATATTGAAATTAAGTTATATCACACAACTTGCGTGTGGATGTGAAAGTTACATATGATTATGAACAATTATTCCTGAGGCTAGCCTTTGAGTAGTTCACCATCCATTTATTAAAAATATATTAAAATAGTAATTGTTATTTGTTTAAATTTGTAAGTTTAATTTATTAAAAAATTTAATTAAAAAAAAATGTACTTGTTGTGAGGGATATTGAAGTGCTATGTTTTAGCATTTTTTTAGCAGATTTAAAGAGACCAGGACTTCTCGTAAAAATATGTGTTATGTTTTTTATAGTGTAATTTTTTTAGTTTTTCATTCAAGTGATCATAGTCCAAACCTCCATAAGAGGGGATTAGAACTCCTCATAAAAACCCATATTTTCAACTCATAATTTAGTTAGTGGAGTCATGGTTTAATGGTTTGATGTGATTAAGTTGATGTAAAAGGGAAAGAAAATTCCTTTCAAAATCCTACTTAAAAAATGTACTTCTTTAAAATTTATATTAATGTTAAAATAATTATCTTTATCACATTAAATGGTTTAAGTTTAATTTGTTAAATTTTTTAACTTTAAACAAAGAGATTCAGGTTTGAATCTTGTCAAATGAAATCATTCATTAAGTTGTTGGTACCTATTAATATTATACCGCTGCATAATCATTAAATAATATAAGTAATTATCTTTATCACATTAAATGGTTTAAGTTTAATCTCTTAAATTTTTTAACTTTAAACAAAGAGATTCAGGTTTGAATCTTGTCAAATGAAATCATCCATTAAGTTGTTGGTACCTATTAATAGTATACCTCTGCATAATCATTATATAATATAAGTAAATACCATTTTAGTCTCCTATAATATATATATATTAATTTGGTTAGTGTGAGAAACCCTTACGACCAACGCAGGGCTGAGCAGTCTCCTCAACCATGATCCCTTGTAAAGTTGAAAGCTATATATATATATATATATATATATTAATTTGGCTAGTGTGAGAAACCCCTACGACCAACGCACAGGGCTGAGAAGTCTCCTCTCAACCATGATCCCTATAAAGTTGAAAGCTATGCTTATCAATAGGGAATTTAACACACACCCATTCCCTCACACACTCACCTATACCTCAATTTGAACCTTGGACCTACCTAAGAAGAGCCAAAGATCAAACCATTGCGTTGTCCTCCAAAGATATAAAAATTAAAAATAACTAAAGAAAAAGTCTATCTATTAATTTTTTTAACTAAAAAGTAATTATAGATGTGTAAATCAACTCATTAAATAGAAAAGAAATAATAAAATTAAAATCATATACTTAAACTGATTATATTTTATAATTTTTTAAAATGTATGCTTAGTTGCATACAATCAACTCAATCAAAATAAAATATATTATATTAAAATTGCATGAATGATTCAATTAATATTATTTTGATTTTTTTATTAGATAAGAGAAGGGGTTTTGAAAGGGTCCTCAAACCTTATTACATATGGAGTTGAGAGAGATCAAAAATAGACTCCAAATCCCTCTCGACAAGGAGAACCAACCAAAAGATAAACATTAAACCAACTAAACAAGGCTACCTTTAACCAAGCACCAAGAAAAAAAAAGGGGACACTCCGCCTTACAAGACCAACAGTAAAATCAACAAAAACCATAAAAATCCATGTCCTAAGGGAGGAGACCAATGTCTCCCGACCACTAAGGAATCGATGCGTCCTTATGCTACTGAGCCATTTCACATATCTAATTGAAGAAAGAGATCACCACATGGAGTGAACCCAACAGTACCTTGTGCTTTTTATTAATCTTGCACAAGAACGACATGACACTAGGGGAATCAAGAATCGAAGGGGGAGACATCTCCTTCACAACGTCGAAATCCTGTGACCCTTTAAAAATTTTCTTCATTGGAATGATTTCCTTCGAGTTCGTTGTATCCATCGAAATTGGTGAATCATAATTCCATTTCCTTCATAGATATGCACTTTGAGAGGTGTGCTTGACCTCTCCTATTTTTGCTTTGAGAATTCTTAACTTTCTTCGATGTCGCTGCCTTCCCTTTCGAAGCAAAGGGGGAGTCATAAACTCCCCATTTTCTGACTCAAAGGACTCAACAAAGGAGTCAGAGGACATCAACTGAGGATTGAGGGTTGGGGGAACTTTTTTAAGTTGATTTTATCCAACGCCTCTTCCACCACAATTCCTTTAGATTTCGCCACATGCTCAAAATTTAACAATATTAGTCCTTGATGAGTTGAGTCAAGACCTTTCCCTCCTCTGACATCTTTCAGAGACTTTTCCAAGGAGTGGTAGAGAAAAGAAGGTATGTTTATCAAATGCTTCCTCCTGAATTGGTTCAGGAACATCATGTGGTGGTTATGAATGACCTCCCTGTTCGAGTCCAAGGTGAAGTAGTCCATTATTTTACCATTTTTATTGGATAAGATTGTTATATATAGATATATATATATAGAGAGAGTTGATATGGGAATAAATAAATTTGATTGTTTATAATAATAATAGTTTATAATTATCAAGTGACATTAGCTCAACCAGTTATATTCCTTAACATTTAAGGAGGAGACCAAGGTTCGAATCTTGCCAAGCGATATATGGATAATTTCCAAGCTTTGTTTTAATACCACTATGTGGTGATGATGTAATATAGGTGGGGCATGTTTCAATCTCATATAACCAATTGAAAAAATAATAGTTTATAATTAATAAGTTTTATATTATTTGTTGAATTGATTGATGAATCTAAATATTTTAAAAAATGATATATGTTAAAATGATTAAAAATATAGAATGCATGAAGATTGCCCTTGCTAATCTCTTCCCCTATTTTTAGACATTGAAACTAATGGTTCTTATGATTTCTATGTTCTTGGAATATCAAAACACTCTTACTCTTAATCACTTTTTTCTCTCCTAGTTCATTTTTAGGTGGCAATGCGAAATTGTAGTGGGGCTCCACAAATACAGGCTCATGTAAAAGAATTTAAATCTAAGGAGGCTAAGACCTAGGGGCTAAAGGGCTAGGTTAAGTCTTGAAACAATTTGAGAACCACTTGTAGATATTGTGAGAGGAAGGGACATCCAATGAAGAACTGTTTACTAAAATTGTAAAGGATTGAAGTTCAATTTCTAAAGATTGATGGGTGACTTTTAGCCGATGAGGGGGATTTTTAAGGATCTACCTCAATTATAAAGGCCCATTGGAGCATCCATTATGGAGGGAAGATATTATTGTCATAATGTCCTCTTCTTGGCCCCTTAATTTGGACTATGGGTGTGTTTAAATGGTAATCTAATTCATGGCCAAGGCTATCATTGTATAATTTATTGGATAGGCCTAAGGGCATTTCATTGTTTAATGTAGTAATTTATTATGTAATCAGTATGGGCTGCGATTAACCTTGTTATAGTTAAAAAAAAACCTTGTTATAGTTAGACCCACTTTATAACTTGTAGTTAATCTAAAGCCTGTTTTTATGTCAGTTTAGGTTAAACTTTATTATCTATTTGATGTTTTGGTATTAGTATAAATACTCTTCTCCCACTCATTTTAATTATCGAAGTGTTGTGTAACTTTTTTATATGGATATAGTGATTATTTATGGTGCCTATGGATGCCCAACAAATCATTTTTTTCTTTTCCATCCTTCTTTTCACCTTCTATATAAAATTTGAGTGGATGAATTGCTTATGTTTATTTTAAAAAAATATTATGAATTCCAACACTACTGGACCCTAAAATATTAAAAATTAAATTTGCAAACCTTAGGGTTGCAAGATCCAATCCCAATCTACCACGTAGTAAATTTTGATTCAATGTTGTGCTTCAATCATATTTTACCACTTTAGCTCCTTCGAGTCTTCTAATAATTGATAGTTCCCTCCATTTAATTAGTCGAGCTATTATATATAGATAAAAATGGTTTGACATGACACAAAAGAAGGCCATGTTAGCTACCACATTGACCTTAAATCCACTGATGATATTATAATATCCAAAGAGGCTTGGAGGGCATTGAATCTTGGTCCCTCTTATGCTAAGTGTAACATGCTAGCTACTTTAACAACATTAGAGATGAGTAGCAAAATGATGGAGCATCCTCTAATCTACCATCCTCTTCATTTTTTATGATAGAAAATACCTATGCATGGTTTGAACCCATGCTTACTACCCTCAAAGGTGTATCTTCTATCTATTATGACAAGCCTTGTAATGGTGAAAAAATGAATCCCTCATAGAAGATAGTTATATGTCAATTCTATACAAAAGGGAGGACAAACATGACTTGATCCTATGCATTGTCCTTTTTAGTGCAACCATCATACCACCATGCTACAACCATATTTGGATAGGGATAAACATATTTAGAATTACTAGTAGAACTCTAAATACCCTTGGTAAAGCATATAACCACTATTATAAAAAATGACTCTTGCAACAACTCAAACTCAAGATCTTTGGGATAGAGAGACTTTGGATGTACCATTATAGCTATAATGGTAGTGCTACACAATTGTTAGGAATATATTATTATTATTACATTATTTTTAGTGAGCTATAGTTAGCTCATGTAGATAATTTCTAAAAGCTAGAATATTGTATGTTTAGAAAGGTTTGATTTGTTGTAATTGCACACATATTCTAGGTTGGTTGTGATAACCATTGTCTAATATTAACTAGTGAAATTTATTATTTAATATATACTATGATTAAAATAATATGATCCTTTATAGTTTATCAGTGGTATCATAGCAAGTTGAGGAGGCGTGGTTGTATTCTCTAGTGTTACTACTACAATTATTTTTTAGTTTTCATTATTGGATTAAATCTCTTGTAGTCAATTGAGAAAAAATGACCCTATAGTCCTTCCAAGTATAAAGGTCTACAAGAAAGTAGTATTTAACCTTATTCAATGCATGCATCTTCTTATCGACCAATGAGAAGCAATTTGTCACAACATCAAGAATAAACTTGACTTTACTAACCTAAATATCATTGTGGTTGGGGTGTCCTTTCTCTCTATGATTCCCTCATACAGGCTTCACAATCTCATCATCAAGTGCAAGAAATAGATTACCAACAACCTTTGAAGAAAATTATTACTAAATAATAATACCAATAGCGACCTAAGGTTGTAATACATGAGCGCACCCTAAGTAGACTATTCTACCTATGCCACATGACAGAGAATTAACATTACATATTAGGACACATAGTGTATTTGTGTGCATAGGATATTATGCCTCCACAAGGGGTTTAAAATGGTAAGCCCCTATTAGGTAATCATGGCCAACTACAACAATTCCCAAACAATTTTGTCCCATGGTGTTTTAGTACCATGATAATACCCTGGTAGTACAAAACTTAGATTAGCAATATTTAGGCTACACAAGTCATCACATGGGTGTTGCTATTTGTTTAACCTACACTTTAGAGAATATAAGGGTCATCTCGCTTTGGACATCTGGTAGACTTCAAAAAATATTACATGATGAACTTGTTGAAGCTACGATCAACTTTAATGTTGCACCCATTGATTCCCTAGTACACAAAAAATTTAAATCAAGATTTATTTTGTGTGGGAGAGCCTCTACATGTCCCAAACTTTTGATCTAGTTGTTGGTGAATCCAACGTGAATGGAATTTTTCCAACAGGCTCCCAAAGGGACCATATTTTTGACTGTATTATAGATCTTTCCATAGGGTTTAGGATCACTATTGAAGATGTCGTTGGTGGCTTAAGACCAAGGTACGTGGAGGGATAATGATGAGGCCTGTGTTGAATCCCACTTTCTAGGTGGATTGTAGATACTAAACTAAAAATCTTAACCCAACACATCTGCATGCCAACACATCGATATTTATGATGAGTAAATTTATTGATGCATTGGCATGTCTAAACATGGTAGATTGCTAAAAGTATAGAGTGGCATGAAATAGGTGTGATCATCAAAGGTGTGCAAGTTTGCACACAACTAAATTGGCAACAAGACAATTTTCAATATGCTCATGTTGGAGGTATTAGGTTCAATACTCAACCACTATTATTTTCCTTTAAAAATGAAATATTTAAAGGAGCCAAAGTATGAATTTTTAAGTATTTTTTACTACCTTAGGATAAATTTTATTTTAATTTTGTAAATTTTTAAACTATAATGAATATTTTGTAAAATTAATCAATAGTAAAATTTTGTAACAAGGTGCATTTTTGGTAGAGACTGACACCTTGTAATTTTTTCAAGTATATACTTTTTAAATTTCATGCTTCATATATCTCTTCAAAAATGTGCATAAACGCAGAAGCAATGTTTGGTATCAATGAAACTCATGGTTCACATTTATAGGTAAAGTTGTTACATTGAGATACTATGTCTAACTCTTAAAATAACTATCATAATGACATCTAGGCATTGAACCTATAAATACCTAAGAAGAAATAAGGTCTTCTAAAAAATTCACTCCATAAGTAAATCTTATTTGTCACTATTTTTAGATGTAAACCCTAAAATTAAATAATTTTGAGTATATAGGGAAGTTATGCCCATGTACAAGGATTTCTCTTTAAGTAGATGTCATTAATAGGAGAAAATATATTTTTGTACTTCTTTAGTACTATGTATCATTATATTTCATATACCTTAAAGTCCATATTAGTATGACTACATATATCAATAGGTCTAGATTCTTCCACGTACCAATGAATATAAAGGAAGGGCGGATATATAGAAAGGTTTGATATATCATACAAGCTATATATTGAAAGGGGGATCATTTGGTATATATAATGAACCCTCACCATGGCCACACCAAAATTCTTTCTTATAGATTCATAGCTCTTGAGATATAAGGAACCCTCACCATGTTTGATAGATTAATTCAAGTGCTAGCAAGCACACAATAGTGGATAAAGTGTGGTTTGAATTGTTACAAGCCAAATAAGGTAAACTAGTGACTATCATCAATGATAAAATCTATCATGTCAATTGAGTGGGAGATGTTCCTTTCAATCTTCTTGACGAAGAGTGCATAATTAAAAGGTACCATATGTACCAAGATTGGAAAATAACTTGTTGTCTGTCTCACAATTGTTGGATCACAACATGATGGTTGAATTCATTATTGTTTATGGTCATAAGAAGTGTTTTATTACCAAAAATTAAAAGAATATGGCAATTGGTTCCTACAAACATGGTTTGTTTGCTCTACATTTACTATCTTATCCAAATATCACATTATCAACAACCATGATAATAAAACCTCCTTATGGCATAAGAGATATGATCATCTCAGTTTAGGATACTTACTCCAACTAAGTATCAAATAATGTTCGATATGTTGAAACAAGTACTTTTACACTAGAAATAGAATATATGATAAGGTTGTGGGATTGGAAAACCATTAGGGTCATTTTTGGAATATTATTTATTCCAATGATGCTAGATGGGTGTGAGGTGAAGGCTCGTAATACATCAAATTTTAAATAGAAACAAATAGAAAGAATTCAAAAGCAACTAATTACAAATAATTTCATAATTAAAGCATCAGTCCCATATGATATTTTACTTGTTGAAACAAAGACTTCTCCACTAGAAATGGAAGCTATGATAAGGCTATTGGGGTACTTAAAGAAAAAATAAAGAATGGAAGAGAACATGTTTCCAAAATAAATAATCAAAGAAACATCGAATAGAAGAAAAAACACATGGCTGAAACAAAACAACAAATGGATGGATAAATGAAGCATTAAATTTTATGAGCTCCCAAACTCCAACAATGAAATTAAATAATATGTGAAGGAAAATTCAGACTTGTCACGTGAACTAAAAATTTAGAAAGAAAAAAAGAGTTATTCATCAACAAGTTCAACCCAAACTGTGAACATAGCCAAATGAAGTACATAAATACAAATATGAAATGAAAGAGAAAAAATGCTTATAGCCTAACTAAGATCTAGTTCACACTATATCATATGCAAAACTAGGAGATGAACAATTCCTTAGGAGGCATAGTCATAAGAATGTGTCTTTTGTACACTAAGAGCTGTGGAAATCAAAAAATATTTTGTTATGGAATATGAAACCTACAAAGATATCAAGATTGAATATGAAGACATCAAAACTACATATGAGAACACTCTAAAAATAAAGTTACTAATGATTTTTTTTTTAAATAGAAAAAGAAAAAAAAATTAAATCAAAATTAACAACAAAAGAAACACCTTTCGAGGAAGATCAATGTAATACTCCTTCCATTAGCTCTTGGGGATATTTACAGTAGCATAGGAAAACAAACTAGAGTCGACCCTTTAAAATGAGGATTCGACCTTGGAACTGAGGGAGCTCTGGCGTTTTGGCGGGAAAGCGTCTGTGCAGGCACCGGGCGAAACTCCAGGGTCTCTGGTTGGAAGTCTCTTCCAGATCCTCCTGTGGATTGATTCTACACCTCTTTGAAGGATTGCTCGTTGCCTTGGGAGGGCCCAATGGGGTCTCCTCCAGGATCTTCCGATGGGCAGAAAAGCTCATATGCTGATAAATTAAAAGAAAACCACGCATCTTCTTTCGATGAAGCTCAACGCAGTGTTTATCAAATGCTATTTAAGAATGCTGGAAAGGGTTTATCTGCAAACAGAGTTAACGGCTGCCTTCCACAATCTGCGTCCAGGCCAAAGATTGTCATAGAACCAAAGCTGGTTGAGGATACGATTATATACCGTGCTACCCATGATCTGATCTGCAAATTCATGGGTATTCGGCCCACTCTGAACTTTCTACACACATGGGTGAGACAGAACCGGGAGCCCATTGGTGAGTACTCTCTATGGCCTATAAGCAATGGGTATTTTATTATTAGTTTCTCTTCTCTAGCAGATAGAAACAGAGCATTTGAATCAGAGAAGAGGAGCCACGGCCCGGCGGGATTATTTGTCCAACCGTGGAGAGTGGGTTTTGACCCTCGCATTGAGCCCACGGCTGTCCCGGTCTGGATACGGCTGTATGCTCTCCCAATGGAGTTTTGGGGTGAGCAAATCCTTGAGTTGATTGGTAATTCTCTAGGTAGATTTTTGGGAGTTTCAAGAGATACCATGGAAGGAAATACTGCTGTCTTTGCTAGAATATGTGTAGAAATGGACATTAGCCAGCCACTTTCAGTCGAGGTGGAATTGGAGTTGGCAGGACTAACTTGGATACAACGGCTAGACTATGAAGCCTTACCTTTCGGATGCGAGTCTGCCATAAGCATGGCCATTTGGCTAGGTTCTGCCCAAATAGTCTGACCACAAAAGCGGAAGCTCCGTCGGGAGCGTCAAATCGCCCCAGAGAGGGTAAGTTCACTTCGGTCAAAGAACCCCTCAATATCCCCCAGGGTTTTGATGCCCACAAAGATGGCTTTGAACAGCAGAAGCGGAGGAAAAACAAAAAGAGAAATGGCAAAGAGCAGACCCAAACCAAGCCAACCAATCGATATGAAATCTTCAAATCCCTTGTAGACCAAGAAGACCAAGTCATGGAAGGAGTGGTTGGGAATGATGGGGATTCTAACACCCACTCTCATGCTCCTCTATCATCTACTCCTGTCTTAGAACAGGTGATTGAAACCCCTGAGACTTTGCAGTCAGAGAACCTAGGGGCTATGGTAATTCATTCCCCTGCACAACCAGTTATTAAGGATGTCCACATGGGAAGTGCAGAAAAGACCAGAGAAAGACCAGCGTTGGGGATCACCCAGGTGGAAAAGAGGTCTAAGAATAGTAATTCCCAAGGAGCTGGTAGAAAATCCAATAAGGATCTAATAGTAGCGCAAGGGGACAAGCTGATCAATGGAGGATCGGTGAGAACAATTGACTCGTATTGCTCCCAAGGTTTCCAATGATTATACAATCCTGGAATGTAAGGGGTTTAAACAGTAGAACCCATCAATCTGCTGTTCAAAGACTTTTAGGAAGACACAAAACAGACTTTTTGCTCCTTCGGGAAACAAAAATGTCTTCGGATCTTATGTGTAAAATTGCTAGTAGAATATGGAGGGGCGCTGGATATATGGATGTGGCGGCCCAAGGAGCTTCGGGGGAATTGTTACTCTGTGGAATCCTCTCGGTGTGGATAGCAATAGAACATACGGACTTGGAGGGGGTTCTCACATCTCTCTTTAAGAATATTGTTACAGTTGAACAGGTTTTAATTACAAACTTCTATGGGGCTCAAAGCATTGATGGCCAGCGGCTTCAATGGAATGTTGTTCATTCAATGAGATCCTCCCGGGAAGATTGCGATTGGATTGTTGTTGGGGATTTTAATGCCAAATTATCTGCCAGTGATCAGGAAGGTGGTTTCCCAGTTTTGGATCCAGGGGATAGGCTTCTGATTGCTCAAGTCCAGGCCTTTCACCTTGTTGATATCAAAGGTCCTGGTACTTATTTTACGTGGACTAATAAGAGAAGAGAGCCACACGGTAGGAAGGTAAAACTAGACCGGTTTACGGTCTCGGAGGAAGCATTTGTGAAATGGAATATTAAATTTCAGATTTTGGAAGGCCCGGTTTGCAGACCACTTTCCCATTGTTACGGAGGGAGGGGGCTAGGACGGGGCCAGTACCATAAACCTTTTAAATTTGAAAATTTTTGGTTGCAAAAAGAAGATCTCCGAAGAAAAATTCCTCAGTGGTGGGAAGATGGCCGCCCACCTTTTGGGACTGCAATGTTCAAATTTCACAAACAACTTCAATTTGTCAAGTGTAAATTGAAACAGTGGAGGCAAACTAACAAATCAGACTTCCAGCTCCAACGGGCCCCCTTGTTGGCCAGATGGGATGAGGTGCAAAAACATTTCAGGGAAGGAAACATTTCCGAGCACCTTAAATCCGAGGATGATGCTTTGCGCAAAGCGGTTGAGGATATTGATAACCAAGAAGAGATTTATTGGAAACAGAGAGCAAGAAATACTTGGTTATTAGAAGGAGACAGAAATACAAAATTTTTTCAGCGCTCTGCCTGTGCTAGGAGACAAATGAATACTATGGATTTCCTTCAAGATGAGAATGGATACTCTTTTGACACTCTTCCTGGTATGCACTCCCACTCAATGGAATATTTCTCAAAACTCTTTACGGAAAGTATGGAGCAAGATGGGGCAGCCCAAGATGAAGTTATTGTTGTCATTCCTTCTTTAATCTCTCTTGAAGAAAACCGGGCTCTACTTAGACCTATAGATAAAGATGAACTTAAGAAGGTGGTCTTTGGGATGAGTTCTGGTAAATCGCCTGGTCTTGATGGCTTCCCTATTGAGTTCTTCCAGGCCTTTTGGGATTCCCTGGAGGAAGATGTTTTGGATGTCACTGAGGAGTCCGAACCAATAAAAGAATGCTCAAGGCTCTAAATCATACATTCATTACTTTAATTCCAAAAGGAGCAGGGGGGGTTCATTTATCTGATTTTAGACCTATTGCCTTATGCAATGTGATCTATAAAATAATTACGAAGATTATGGCTGAAAGGTTAAAACCTATTATGCATAATATAATTTCCCCGGAGCAAGGGGGTTTTGTTGAAGGGAGGCAAATTTTGGATGGAGTGATTCTTGCTCAGGAGGCTATCCATACAATGCACCAAACTGGGAACAAAGGAATGTTCATTAAAGTGGATATGTCCAAGGCTTATGACAGGGTGGAGTGGGGCTTCTTGGCAAAGATGTTGACTGCCTTTGGTTTCTCTCAGGACTGGACAGACTGGGTCATGAGCTGTATTTCTTCGCCTTCATACTCTGTTCTTATCAAGGGACTTCCCTCGCCTCCTTTTGGTGCCTCTCGAGGATTGCGGCAGGGAGATCCTTGCTCTCCTTATCTCTTCCTCATCTTGGCTGAAGGATTGGGTAGACTCTTTCTGAAAAGAAGACTTCAAGGTCAGATAACAGGTTTTAAGGTCGGGGCTGAAGTTTTGACTCATTTACAGTTTGTAGATGATATTTGGATTGGTGGGAGTGGCCGGCCTTAGGGAAGCAAGAAGAATCGAGAGATACTCTAAATGTCTACCTCCGGGCCTCTAATCAAGTCATCAATGACAATAAATCCAAAGTGATCTTCTTCAATATTGATCAACGGTTACAGGATAGAATTATTGAGATTTTAGGTTTCACTCGGACCTCTCTCCCAGTAGTCTATCTGGGGGTCCCTCTCCATTTCAAAAAACTAAAAATTGATGTTTGGAAGGACCTTTTGGATGGCATCAAAGATAGAATGAACCATTGGTCTAATAGATGGTTAAGTTATGGGGGTCGTCTAACTTTTCTGCAGTCAATTATTCAGGCCATGCCAATTTATAAATTCTCCGTCCTGGCTGCTCCCCAGTCTATTTGGAAAGAGCTGGATAAAATGGCTAGAAGATTTCTATGGGAAGGTGCCAAGGGAGAGAGGAAATGGGCCTTGGTTGGCTGGGACAAGGTTACCCAACCCAAGGAAAAAGGGGGTTTGGGACTAAGAAGCTCCAAGTTTAACAACAAGGCTTTGGCTGGCAAAGCTGTATCTTGGAGGTGGATTTCTCGGCCAACATCCCTCTTCGACGAGAATTCTCTCTAGCAAATACAGGGTTCTGTCCATCCTAATGATGTGGGCCGCTTTCCACTGGAAGGTTTTGGATCTCCAGTGTGGCAGGCGCTCAAGCTTGGAGCTCAACTCATCAAAGATCAACTATTTTGGAAAGTGGGGCGAGGGGATAAGGCTCGGTTCTGGACTGATTCTTGGGACCAGAATCCTCCCATTATTGTTGTTTTTCCTGAATTGCAACCGATAAAATCTGCTTTAGAAGATAAGGGATGGATTCAAATTGAGAGCTACTTTAACACTAGTCAATTGGGGGACTACAAGATCATAAAGTTTAAGCGGCTGGATGAGTGGCCAATACCTATCCCTCCGGAGTTGGTACCTACTTTGGGAAAAATCTTGGCAGAACGGTTTCTTACTGGGAGAGATGAGGAGGATGAACTGGCCTGGGGCTATGGAAGCCTTGGGGTTTATACTGTGAAAGAAGGATATGGTGAGATCCTCCCAGAGCCCCCTCCACCCTTTTTTTTGGTTCATGACTGGAGAAAGATATGGCATCCCCAGGGCTGGCCGAAAGTGAACTTCTTCGCTTGGCAGTTTTTGCATAATGGAATTCTCACCTATGACAATCTCAGACTCGGAGGCATCATTGGCCCTTCCCAATGTGTGTTATGCCATAAGCAGGGAGGAAACGGCGGATCATCTAATGTTTGAATGTTCTTTCACACGACAGATCTGGAAGCGCTGGTTCTCCCACTTTAATCTTCAGGCTAATGGGGTCTTGTCTCGAAACAACATATGGGAAAGCTGGAAGAAAGGTAGATTTAAATCCAATGCTCTCCGAATTGGCTGGGAGCTTGGTTTATTTTTTATCTGGTGGCAGGTTTGGTTGGAGAGAAATGCCCGTATTTTTCGTGAAACCTTCTCCTCTCTAGAAGGAATATGGCAAGTCATTTGGAGCAAAGTGGCGGAAACGGTTGCCATTCATGCCGAGGGGAAATTCGATCCGCTTACGAGCCTTTGGACGAGGGAGTTGTTTTTCAACAAAGGCGGGTGAGTGGTAGTTGGAAACCTCCTCCTGAAGGATGGATCAAAATCAATGCGATGGAGCGGCTAGAGGCAATCCGGGAAGTCTTTGGAATTGGAGTTGTGTGTCGCGATCATGCTTGGGTCTTTGCTCTATTGGGAGCTGAGGGTGCAGGATGTGCCACAAACAATGAAGGTGAGGCCTTTGCCATTAAATCTGCCTCCTTCGGGCAGCCAAAAAGGGACACGGGAAGATTATTATTGAGTCGACTCCCAAATTTTGGTGGGTGCTCTTGATTGTATGAGAAACTTTGTCTCGAAAGCTTGGAGGTTGCGGATCCTAGTTTCCCAAATCAAAGAGCTTTGGAGGGAATTAGATGATGTGATAACTGTCTATGTGAATCGAGATCTCAATAAGGCGGCCGATTTCCTTGCTAAGATGGGTGTTGAAAGGGAGGTTGGGATGCAGCTGCACAGTGACATGCCTGTGGAGGATGCAGAGATTCGACAAGGCCTTGAACGTTTTTTGAAATGATGTGCAGTGTTTTTTTGCTAAGGAAGGTTTCTGTCGCGATATCGCGACAGGTTGCGCCCTTTCGGCCTTTACCGGGTTTTTGTCGCGATATCGCGACAGGTTGTGCCCTCTCGGCCTTTGACGGGTTTTTGTCGCGATTTCGCGACATGTCGCGCCATCGCGGCCCTAGGGGAAGGCGCTTGGTTAAGTTGTCGCGATTTCGCGACAGTTTTGGCAATTTGGTGCTTACTGGTAAAATTGTCGCGATATCGCGACACTTTTGCAGATGGAGAGCAAAGTGGAAAATTCGTCGCGATATCGCGACAGTTTTGAGAACTGGGTGCCGAGAGGATATTTCGTCGCGATTTCGCGACAGTTTTGAGAACTGGGCGCCGAAAGGAAAAACCGTCGCGATATCGCGACACTTTTGGCGGTTTGGTGTCATAAGGGAAACCTGTCGCGAAATCGCGACATTTTTGGCTTTCCAGCGGATTGGCGAAAACTGTCGCGATTTCGCGACGCTTTTGCGATCTGGTTGCCATATGGTGAATTCGTCGCGATTTCGCGACACTTTTGTCGAAGGGTTGCTGGTGGGTGCTGTCGTCGCGACTTTGCGACATGTCGCGATTTCGCGACATGTCGCGTTTTCGCGACTGTTAGCACCGCAGTGGGGGAGCCGGGGTTGACGGTCGCGATCTCGCGACATGTCGCGATTTCGCGACATGTCGTTTTTTCGCGCCCTGTTGACTTCTTTGCTTTGTGTTGTGCTGGGTTGCCTTTGTGCTCTTCTCTTGTTGTGTTGTTTGTTGTTCTTGGTTGGGATGTGTTCTCTCCCGCTTGTAATTGTTCTTTGTATTAATACAAGTTTTTCATTTTTTTCAAAAAAAAAAACAACAAAAGAAACACATTCCTAAAAAATAATAAAAAGATATTGAACTTTTTCTTAGATGTTAAACTTTAAAACTTTGAATAGAAAGTTTAAAATTTGAATTAAAAAAAAATTAAATTATACACCATACCCCATCTTATATTAAAATTGTTGGTTCCATAAAAGTAGAATATAACTAAAATCATTTCATTATATTAAAAAACCATGATCTTATGGTTATCCACTTATATTACTCATATACAAATGTTTATTTTGTTAATTAAATGTTTTATTTAATTAGTACATATAAAGTGCAAGGTCATTAAATTTACAATTATCCACTTATATTACTCATTTACAAATGTTAATTTCGTTAATTAAATGTTAAATATTTTAGGAGAAACCATCAAGACCAGGGGACTTATCATTGGCCATCTGAGAAAAAGCTAGATCCTTCAAAGAGGCCTGGAATATTCTCATTCGACACTATATCAGTGAAGGTTCCCATTTTGGCCGTAAGAGTTGGAGGGGTATGGGGTTCCCTTCCCTCCTTGTTGCTCCTGTGTCTATCAAAGTGTTAGGATCCTTCGTCATTAGGAGCATTTGGAAATCCTGGGAGAGTGTTAAGCCTTGGCTTAGATGGAATGGCCAAAGCTTCTAGCATGGCCTCTCCATCAACTAGATGAATGTTTGGTGGTCATCTAGTATCACATACCAGGGTTTCCCACTTGCGCAGGTTCCTTGGGTTCATGCACTTAGATTATTTCACAAAGGTGTGTGATGCATCATTGATTTATTTTCTCATCCTACCAGGGATTGGCTCCCTTGGGATGACTTCAAAGTCAAATTTGGGCTTAGTCACTCTAACAGGGATACTTTTGAGGCTATCAAGGTTACTCTCCTTGACTCCATGTTACACAAGATTTTTGTGCTTTCACAACGACCTTGGTGGAAGAACTGGAAGTGGTATCCAGACACTTTGCTACGAAACTATAAGGCTCGATTGGGGTATGGATGACTATCTCCTTGCCTCCCCATGATTGATAAGCTCAATCAATGGTGGAAGGTCTCCTCCCCTCAGCTTGTTTGGATGCGCAGGTTCCAGAATGCTTGGGCTCCTTTCTTAGAGCCCAAACTTTCCTATTTTGCCTGGAGTCTTTTGCACCAAGGGCTTCCTATTGGGGAGCATCTCTAGCATTTAGGCATCCCTAACCCTTCTTGCCCTTTTTGTCTTCAATCTGAAGACTTTGTCCATATTTTTTGGGTTTGTGCTCGTGCTCATTCCCTTTGGGAGTGGCATTTTTCCTTTTTTAGACCCTATTCCTTCACCACATTTGAGTGGAAGCATATCATTTTGGGAGACCCCCTACCCTTGCCGATTATTTTCTTTGAAGTGTGGCACTTGTTTCATATGGTGACCATGTTCAACATATGAAGAGCTAGAAATGATTGTATCTTTGGTAAGTGTTCTTCCTCTTTGCACATCTCTATTTTTGAGAAGTCTAATATTATTTCTTTTGTGTATTTTTAGATTACAATTCAAGCCAATAAGGTGACCATGGAGCTCACTCATCTTCAAGAGCTTATTGATCAATGGGGAATACACCGTGCACAATCAATTGGGTTCCTCTTAAACAGGATACTCCTCGAAGTCAATCCATCTCCTCCCTCTCCTCCCATCTCCTCAACTTGACGCTTGGGACAATTTAGGAGCTTCGATGATTGTTGCCAGCCAAGAGCCATTTGTTTATAGCTGGGAGGATGTTTCCAACACTTCTAGATAGGGGAGGGACTCAGTGCCAAAGTCTCTTGATGCTATTGTTGGGTGGGAATCAGTCCTAGGGGTGGCTAAACCCATATAATGGAGCCTCATCATTATGTAATCAATTAGTTTTGTTGGCCATCAATTTTGTAAGGTAGTGTTAATTAGTTGTAAATTGTTTGCTTGAATTCTCACTTTGTTTTGATGGAGATGGTTTTTCAGATAACATTAATTATGTAGTGTGTTTATCCGTTTCTTTTTTTGTTTGTAAAAATGTATTATATTAATTTTTTAATATTACTTTTTACATTAAAAAATGTTAAATATTTTATTTAATTAAAAATAGTTAATTTTTTTTTTAAGCAATGTAAGTACAACAGATAACATAATTAGAAACCACACTTTTAAAGGGTATAAAAACTCTTTTTCATAATTCAAATTGAAATTATCCAAATAAAACTTATAATACAAAGACATGACCCATGAAAGTGGACAACTTGTAAAAAAAAACGTGAACGTTGTAGATGGAAAAAAACAAAGTTTACCATTCCAAAAAACCATCTGCTAAAGCCTTTTTTTTAAATAAAAAATCACGAGAAACATCTCATTCGTCATAATAATTTTTTTTTAACTATAATGACTAATCCCTTTATAAATTCCTAACATGGAAAAGTGATCTTTATAATAACATATTATCTCGTGGGATCGTCCATGGCAATTTGTAAATAATCTCACATTAAGTGTATGGTAATTAGGTGGTTTATAAACCTTAACACTTTTCATATTCTTTGTCAATGGGATAGCAGGTTTAAAGGTGCAAGTCCTTGGTCCTACTTTGTAGGATTCTTCACCCTTATTAACATCAAGTTTGGGCATATGTGTGGGGGTTGGCCCTCTTGTTTTCTAACTGGTTAATATGATGATGCAAGTTTAATGACATATTCTATGATTGGAATTTTGTTTTACATTAATATCTATTAATATTAATAGATATTTATCTTGTTAGTGTAGTTTGTGTGTGTTTGTGAATAATCCTACATTAAATGTTTTGGGGCAACACTTGCCATACTCTTTGCCAATGAGGTAGCAGGCTTAAATATTTGGTTCCATTTTGTGGGATTCCTCACCCCTATTAACATCGACTTTGGGTATATGCGTGGAGGGTTGGCCCTCTTGCTTTTTAACCGGTTAATGTGATGATGCAAGTCTAATGGTATATTTGAGTTTGGGCATGTGTAGGGGTTGGCTCTGCATATGTGTGGAGGGTTGACCCTCTTGCTTTCTAACCAGTTAATGTGATGATGAAAATTTATTGACATTTTTCGAGTTTGGGCATGTGTGGGGGTTGGCCGGTTGGCCCTCTTGCTTTCTAACTAGTTAATGTGATGATGCAAGTCTAATAGCATATTCTATGATTGGAATTTCGTTCTACATTAATACCTATCTGTTTTATTAGTGTAGTTTGTGTTTGTTTGTGAATAATCCTACATTAAATGTGTTAGGGCAAACTCCAACACTCGCCATACTCTGTGAATAATCCCACATTTACTGTGTTGTGGCAAACCCCATACTCTTTGCTTATGGGGTATCAGGTTTAAAGGTATAAATCTTTGGTTCCACTTTACGGGATTCGTCACCCTTATTAACATTGAGTTTGGGTATATGTATGGAGGATTGGCTCTCTTGCTTTCTAAGCGGTTAATGTGATAATACAAATCTAATGACATATTTTATGATTGAAATTATGTTCCACATTAACTTACCTATAATAAAAATATAGATATTTATTTATAGTAAGAATAAATGACCCGTGAAAAAATTCTTACAAAGCTAAAAGACTATTAGATGGATATTTTTATAAATGTTTCATTATAAAATCACCTTAATGTATTTATACTATTGGAGGTCAATGTTTCAAGCCTCTTGAGATTCGGTGTGTTTTCTTAAATAATCACGATATGTTAAATTATCTTGAGATTGTACATCAAATTTTAATTTGATTTTTAAATATTTATTTTAAAAAATAATAATAAAATGTTTATTATATTTTTAAAATATATTTTATTATTTAAAAAATATTAATTATAAAAAGGAAAATAGTTTATTTGTAAGAATGTACGGTGAGTATATAACATATAAATTTTATTATATTTTTAAAATATATTTTATTATTTTAAAAATATTAATTATGAAAAAGAAAGTAGTTTATTTGTAAGAGTGTATGGTGAGTATATAACATATAAAGAACATGGTTGAAGAATTAGGATACTTAAAAAGCTATTCAAATTGAATGGCTCCAGCAAATATTAAAGGTGTTGGGTAAGGTTAGAGGAGATATAATAGCCAAAATAATCTTTGGCAAACTTATGTGTGACATTTGAAAGAGGTGTTTAATAAAATAATAAGGATTTAAAAAGTATAATGTTAATGTTTTTTTAATTTAAGAAAGGTAGATGTGAATAACAAAAGTGGGTTTTTAATTTATTTTATTGGAAGGTTGTAAAAAATTGTGTTGTGAAAAATAGAGGTTAATTTGTGTAGGACTTAAAATTTATTAAGTCATATTTGACAAGTAAAATATTATGAATACGAAGGATATTAATGTGCTAAGAAAATGAAGGAAGATTATGGAGATTTTAAAACATTAAAAATTTAGAATAATATTAAGTTATTAGTTTTGTTATTTTTTAAGTTTATGATATCTAATAAATTTGATAAAAGGTTTTGTTTGAAATCTTTAAAGATAATGATAAACTTCTAATAACCAACAAAGACAAATGATACTTAATTTTTATAAAATATTTACAAGGTACTTACAATGTTTTTGTTAGGTACCAAATAATGTAATATTTCTAGCATTCCAATTATTACATTATTTGATATAAGATCCACTGTCTTCATTTGCTACGGTCTTCTTGATCATTTTGATATAAAATATGTTGTCTTCATTTGCTATGGTCTTCTTGATCACTTTTTGATCGTGACTGATGGTGACGAGCCTTGATCAATTTTAAATATATATAGTTTGTCTTTGTCCTAATACTGATAGTTGATGCAAATTATTTCTTGCTTTTTTGTGTTATAAGATTATCATTCTTGTTACTGTTTTTATCACACAATTGATATTATTCATAATATTTATGTTCCTATCATTTTCTTCAACAGATTCATTTTGATTTTGTCATGGGTAAATCATTTTCAAACTTCTTTTCCTTTTATAGAAATTATTCAACATTTCTTTTATCTTATTTTATTTTGTCAAATTTGTCTATCCAAAATTTATTTTCATTTTTTTGTTTTTTTCTCTATGTGGCATATTCCTATGTTGGAATTTCATTCCACTTTAATACCTCTTCTTCTATAACAACAATATATTTGAGAATGGTTATTTCCTCCACAAAGTTCACAATGATGAAGGTTCAAACATTTTTCTGATGTATGTCCATACCTGTTACAGTGTCTACATATGAATTCATTGTTACCTATTTGTCTAAGGCTTTCATATTTTGACCTGATTTTTAGTATAATTTTTTTTGAATATGTGTCACTGTATCCTATCAATAATTCTATCCTGTCAATAATTCTATACCAATCTCTTTAATACTTTTCAAATTCATTACACTGATCACAACTTAAACCATTACTATCCCTATCACTGACATTGATATCATTACATTGTCCTTTATCATATCTAGGACCATTACTATCTTTGTTACTTTCATCTACTCTATCAATTTGGACTTTTTTATGGGCAATAACTCGTAACATTTTATCATCACCTCATCGTGAGTTCGAATCCTGCTCCTTGCTGCCACTATAATCTCCAGTTGCATCTGGTAAAATTTTTAATGTAGCCAAAAACACTGGCATGATATATCCTCCGATTTTATGAGGCCCGAGGATTCAAACTAGGGTCTCCACACTCCCATGTGAGTGCTTTGACCAACAGGCCTAGTCCTTGAACCTCTGCCAATTTGAACTTTATTATGGTCAACACATACATTTTCTACACATTTTATATCACAGGTTATATATACTTTTTAGATGAAAAAGCCATTATATTAATATAATAATATCTAATCATACAAAAAAAGAGTGGGTGAGATTAGCACATCCCGTAAACCAACACACTAACTATCATGGTTATATATGTTTTTTGTACAAGAGAACCACAACATGCACCTGTCATCATGGGTCTTAAATCAATGATATCACAACTTACATCTGTATTTTGAAATAGGTCACTAATATCACAACACATACTTGCTTTAATAGACCTCAAAACAATTGTGTCACAACTTACATCCTTTTTTTATAAGATCATTTGTATAACAACATGCATTCTTCATCATTGGTTTGTTCTTCATTTCTTTAATTTTTTCTTGCCTTTTTGCCTTATGAACATTAAGAATGACTACTGCCTTGTAACTATTTTCCATGCACTAACATGTATTGTAATAAATTTTTAATAACAATCATTAGCTTTATTGAAAATATAATTTATGGAGCATTGAAGTATTGAAAAATCTCAAATTTTAGCTTATTTGAGAATAGATTGTAAATGCCCCATTAATTCCACCGACACATATTTTTCATCTTCAGTAGCTTTTTGAGAGATGGATTGTAATGGATTTTTAGCTTGCTTTTCTTTAACTATACTATCCTCTGCTGATGCATACTGAATATTTTTCTTTTTGTTTACTTTTTTTTTCTCAATTACCATGTTGTGTCTTGAAATAATCATCAATAAGTTGGTTTTGTCTTTGACAAATTTTCAATGATATATATTCTCTTCAAAATAAATTAAATATGCCCTTGAATACTTTCCTTTCTTCAAAAAATGAGCAATCAATAATTCTTTTCAATAATGATTTCCTCTTTCAATATTTATTCTAGAATTTTGCTCACTTTAATAATAAACTTCACAAATTTCTTTTGAAAGTCTTATTTTAATCTTTTCAATAAATTTTCCTTCAATTTTTTCTTCTTTCAAATATTGCTTCAAATATGAAAATATTCTTCTCCAATATAATTAATTATTTTTCCATTGTAGTAGAAATCCTTCTTTCTCCCAAATTATATATATATATATATATATATATATATATATATATATATATATATTCTTTCTTGATTCTTCTTTGAATAATTTCTTTTGTAATATTTTCCCTTCAATTTAATTCTTTCTTCCATCCTTTGTTTTCTTCTCTTTAATAATTATGCTTCCCTTCATCTGCTTGTGTAGTGCATTTGGTGAAAGTTTTGGGTTCTGGTAGAGGCCAACCCAGGTTCCATTCCATTTATGTCCATCATGCAGATGCAATGTGTAGCTGGGAATATCCTATGTGTTGGTAGAGACCGATAAGGCTCCATTCTCCCTGTACCCACCCTGTTGATACTCAAATGGTTGTGTTATTACCCTATTGATAAGTGTATCTCTTGGTATTACGAGGGGTCATGGTTGGGAGGGGACTGCTCAATATTATGAGTCGATCGTAGGGCTTTGTCACACTAACTATAAAATTGTTTGAGCCCTGGAGGGCTAGGTGGATTGGTAAGTGCTTATCTGGCCAGACATTTACCAAGAAAATACCCAGGTTCAAACATCGGGGGTAACCTATTTGCAAAGGTAGTAGTCTAATCTGAATCCTCCGAGTGCATGCTAGATCAACGATAATGATATGAATCTTGAGTGATCGATGGTCCCCTTCACATTGGGTCAAAAAAAACGAGGCAAAATAGGTTTGGTGGGAGCAACCCATGTGGTTTGAACCCTGTAATAAAGAGGCATAATAGGTTTGGTGGAAGCAGCCCCTATGGTTTGAACCCTGTGCTTGTCAGTTACTAAAATAGTGTGGTTGTGACCAACTCTCCTATGTAATTAAAAACAATTATGCTTCCCTTTTATTTATCTTCAAACTTCTCTTTCTAATGAATTTACTATCACTCTTTAATTATTCTTAGAATATTCCCTTTCTCCACCTTATAAAATTAAATCTTTAATCTCTCCTTTTTGAATAAAGCAAATTTGTTGGTTCCTTTTAATTAAATATTTACTGCTCATTTAAAATATATGGGATGAATGAAATTATACCTTATGCAATTAAGGTGGTGCTTCCCTCAAATGTTTTGATATTAGGGCATCTCTCTATTCTTGGATATTTCGTTCTTGCATGCATCTTCGAGCTAGACTTCTAATACTAATATGTAGTGGTCCATTTCTAAAATACTCCTAATTCTACGCTTTCCCAACCCATTAGAGATGGCCTGAAAATCAAGTGTTCTTCTTCTTATGTTCATGGTTATATGAACAAATTCACTTCTCTTGCAAGTTTTCTTCTATATCGTTTAGTCTTCAACATGTTTACTTCTCCTTTATTTCTAGGTAATTTAGTGCATTTCACATGCACTCAAAGAATGAATGAGCATGTTCTTCTCAACCCTCTCACCTCAACGTTTCTTTTCTCACAGTTGTAGCTCTACGTCAACCATTCTCAACACTTTACCAATGAAAAATCAATTCCTTCAAGTGATAACATTGTGCAATGATGTAGCTTGTACATTATAATATAATATCCTTTATGCTCTTCTACGCATTCTCAACTATCCAGTATTCTCCAAATACCTTCTGAAGTCAAATGCAATCACCTCTCATTTATTTCAATCTTCTTATAATTTAGGTAATGTTGAGAAATATAGCTTGAACAAGAACTTCTTGCATAGGCTTCAGTATGAACGTGTTAGAAGTGGTTCGAGACATTTCTAATTCTATTTTGAATTTCACTTAAGTGATTTTCTATTTTTAAGTTCACTTAAGTGATTCTATTTTGTAATTCACTTAATTGATTCTATTTTGAAATTCACTTAAGTGATTTTCTATTTTTAAGTTCACTTAAGTGATTCTATTTTGTACTTCACTTAAGTAATTCTATTTTGATATTCACTTAAGTGATTTTCTATTTTTAATCTTACAGCTCAAGATGAGATGAGATCTAATATTAGGGTTAGAGAGATTAGGGTTACCTTTTTCAAAGATAAAATGAGAAGATCAAGAGTGTTTTATATACACAGACAAAGACACATAAAAGAATGAGAGGACAACAGATTGTTGAAGGAAAAATACAAGATAAGAAGGAGAAGAACAGTGCTTGTTGGCTAGAAAAGCAGCAAGAGAGCAGAAGTGTTATGTTGTAGTTGTAGTCTCTTTTATTTGTAATATTTCAAGTTCAAAAATATATATTTAACTTACTGCATTCACGTTGTTTATGTTTTCCAACCATCCGTATGACTGTTGCATGTTTGAATAAATTATTCTTAGATTTGATTTATTTTAAAATAACATAGGACAACAGTTATCTAGGGTTTGGAAAATTTATATGGTATCAGAGCTAGGTTTTGTGATTGAGATTCTCAAGGGTTTACAATAGTAGATCACTGCTGGATATTAAGAAAAAAAAACAACAGTTAGGGTTTCAAGCGAAAAAAAAATAGCAATTAGGGTTTCATTTTTTTCGGCTTGAAGGACTAAGCTTATTTGCAGGACTATTTTTTTGAGTCATTAATATTTCAGCAGTTAGGGTTTGAAGCAAATAAAAAAATAATAATTAGGGTTTCAAGCAAATAAGAAAAAAAAAAGTAGTTAGGGTTTCATATTTTTTTTGGCTTGAAGGACTAAGCTTATCTACAGGACTGTTTTTTTTCAGTCATTAATATTTCAACAGATCTCAAAAATGGCAGTAGCTAGCCTCAGATTTGAGGATAGATTGGAAGGTACCTCCAATTTTTTGCCCTGGAAAGTTAGGGTAATGTTCTTATTGAAAGAGAATGATCTATGGGATATTGTCAAAGTTGATGTGACTTTGCCTATAGATCTGTAGGAATTAGTAGATCATAAAAAGAAGTGAAGACCATGATCTTGGATGTAGTGAAGGATCACCTGATTCCTCACATATTTGAGAAGACTAAGGCAAAGGAGATGTTCGATGCCCTGGTTAGCCTCTACCAGAGTGAGAACATAAACATGAAGATGATATTGCAGAACAAACTTAGATCTATGGAGATGACCAGATCTGACACCGTTACTAGTTACCTAATGAAGATCACACATATTTGTGATCAATTGGCAGCAGTAGGGGAGAGGGTTGAAGACACATAGTTGGTGAACATGGCACTTAATGGTTTCTCAGCTTCATGAAAACCATTTTTCAAAGGTATTTGTGCTCGTGAGAATCTTCCCAAATTGGAGAAACTATGGGATGATTTCATCCAGGAGGAGACTCAGATGGAGTCAAAGGCAAACAAGAAAGATGGTGACGATAACCTAGCTCTTTTTGGGTAAACCAAGAAGGGCAAAGGTAAAGGACCCAACAAGGGTGAGGTAAAGACTAAGGAGTCAACCTCACAGTCAGGGAAGAAGGACTTGAGCAAGATAACGTGCTTCATTTGTCATAAGCATGACCATTATGCATCACAGTGTCCAGACAAGAAGGACAAAGGGAAGCAGTAGCAAATGTAGGTATCAAACTCTGTAGAAACTTAGATGAGTGAGTTTACTACCAAATTCGATAAGGATTTCTCATTGGTCTCTTGTATTTCTACTAGCACGGTTCTAAGGAATGCTTGGTATGTGGATAGTGGGGCATATTGGCACATGACATTAGCCTGATAATATTTTACCAGTCTACAAGAGCAGGACTCAGGGGTTTAGGTTGAGCTTGGTGATGATACCAAATATCCAGTTGTAGGAATTGGTACCATTCCTTTTCGATTCGAATCAAGAAAATATTTAGACTTTGATGATGTTTTGTTTGTTCCATGTCTCAGGAAGAACTTGCTTTTAGTTTTGGTTATGGAGGATAAGGGTTATGCAGTGGATTTCAAGAACCAACATGTCCTTATTAGACCAAAATAATCTAGCCTGAAAACAACACAAGTAATAGGGGTTAGAGAAGGCAGTTTATATAGGTTGCAAGGTGAACCTGTTCGAGCCCTAGTTCATAATAATAACAACTTGTGTGATTTGTGGCACAAGAGGATGGGGCACTTGCATCAGAGAGCGTTGCCTATTCTAAGGGAGATAGTCACAGGTCTTCCAGAGTTCAACATTGAGCAACAAGGAGTATGTAGAGGGTGCACGTTTGGTAAGCATGCCAAGGATATTTTCCCAAACAACGAGCATAGGTCTAAGAAGATACTAGATCTAGTACATTCAGATGTTTCTAGACCGATGTCAGTAGCATCAATTTCAGGTAGCATGTACTATGTTTCCTTTATTGATGATTTCTCTCCCAAGACATGGATCTAATTTTTAAAGACCAAGGATGAAGTCTTTAGCAGGTTTTAGGAGTTCAAAGCTCTATTTTATAACAAGACAGAGAAGAATATCAAGGTCTTGAGATCAGATAATGGGGGTGAATATACCTCCAAGGAGTTCGATGGTTTTTGCAAGCAGACAAGAATAAAGAGGGAGCTAATTGTTCCATACAACCCACAATAGAATAGGGTTGTAGAGTGAAATAATCGATCCATCATAAGGGCTGCTAGGGCCATGAATCATGATCAGGGCTTGTCTATGTTTCTTTGGGTAGAAGCATGAAACACAACAGTCTACATCCAGAACAGGTGTCCTCACAAGATCTTGGAGGACAAGACACCAGAGGAGGCATTCACTGGTGTGAAACCAGAGGTGAGTCATTTCCACATATTTGGATGTCCAGTTTATATCCATGTTCCAGTAAAGAAGAGGACCAAGTTGGAGCCCTTCAGTAGGAAGGGTTTATTTGTAGGATATAGTGAGACTTCAAAATCTTACAGGGTTTATATTCCAGAGAAGAGGAAGACAATAGTGAGCAAGGATGTAAATTTTGAGGAGGATGTTGCATCTAGGAAGTCTCATGAGCCTATTCCAATGATAGAGAATGAGGAGCAAGAAGCTTCGAAGGTTGAGCCAGGGTCACCAAAGACACCGATGGTTTCCAGTTCAGAACAATAACTTTCAGGTGAGGAGGTGGAGACATTAGCCCCTTCCAGTTCTATCGGGAGACCTCAATGGCTTACACATACATTGAGGGATGCTTAGGAGTATGTTGAGGCTCCTAGCAGCATGATTAGGGAGAGCAGACCTCCAAGGAAGTTTTCAAGCTACATGGCATTGATGAGTAACATCATAAATTTAGAGCCTACCAATTTTCAGGAGGCAATAGACCAACATGTTTTGCGGGATGCCATGGTGGAGGAGTACACCTCCATCATGAAGAATGATGTTTGGGACATAGTGCCAAGATCGGAGGGGAAGTCAGTTGTGAGTTCCAAGTGGATCTACAAAATTAAGCATGCTGCATATGGCAGCATCAAGAAGTTTAAGGTAAGGTTTGTGGCGAGAGGGTTCTCCCAGAAAGAGGAAGTGGACTATAAGGAGACTTTTGCTCTAGTCGCCAGATACACTTCCATTAGAGCAGTTATATCTTTAGCTTTATCTATGAGATGGCAGATTCAGAAGGGAGCCGTAAAGCTCCAGTATATTCCCACATATCAATAGGTAACTGATATTCTGACCAAGCTCTTAGTGAAAGGAAAGTTTGAAGCATTCAGAGATAAACTTGGATTGGTGCAGAATTCCTTCCTAGCTAAGAGGGAGTGTTGAGAAATGTAGCTCGGACAAGAACTTCTTGCATAGGCTTCAGTATGAATGTTCTAGAAGTGATTCGAGACATTTCTAATTCTATTTTGAATTTCACTTAAGTGATTTTCTATTTTTAAGTTCACTTAAGTGATTCTATTTTGTAATTCACTTAAGTGATTCTATTTTGAAATTCACTTAAGTGATTTTCTATTTTAAAGTTCACTTAAGTGATTATATTTTGCACTTCACTTAAGTGATTCTATTTTGATATTCACTTAAGTGATTTTCTATTTTTAATCTTACATCTCAAGATGAGATGAGATCTAATCTTAGGGTTAGAGAGATTAGGGTTACATTTTTCAAGGATAAAAGGAGAAAATCAAGAGTGTTTTAGATACACAGACAAAGACACAAAAAAGAATGGGAGGAGAAGATCTGATTTATTTTAAAAGAACATAGGACAACAAATATCTAGGGTTTGGAAAATTTAGAAGCAAGTCAACCGTGCCTTGTTTCTTCTCCATGTGAGTTTCTCACAATACGATTTCCTTCAACCTAAACTTCTTTCAAATGTGGCTCTCATACCACTGTTAGCAACTCAATACTTTCCTCACAGGATCTCATAATATATTAAGACAAAATATTCACACAATTACATATATTTAATCCATGATAATAACAATGAAAAATAACTCATTGAAAATATTATTGAGAAATATATCTACTTAAGCAATGCAAATACAATGTATTACAAAGCTTATTCTATTCTTTTACAATGCTTTATCTTTAATATATATATACATTGGATATGAGACTTCACATTCACAGGAATCTTGACCTTTCTACTTTCAGTAACTCTTATCTCCTCAAAATCATGAGAGATATGACTCTTGAGAAATATATATTATTGTTTTCTAATAACGAAAAACTTCTAATGATGACATATGACACCTAATTGTAACTAGGTTCTTGTAATATTCTTGCAAGGTACCAAATAATATAATACTTCCAACATATTAAGGAGCATAATGAGGCTTTTTTCAATGATACTATTAAGAATATGAACAATATATATTTATATTTAATATCCTTGTAGGGACATCAAATTGGTATGTCTTTGGGTTATTATCAAAGAGACCCAAATTCAAACCACGGGATGGGTGTGAGTGACCCTATATATATATATATATATATATATATATATATATATATATATATATATATATATATATATATATATATATATATATATATATATATATTGGTTTTTCTACCTATAAAGTTTATGATTAGAAATCTTAAGGTGATACTCAGTTACTAATCTACTTTTTGCATAATTGCCACTTGATGGGGTTTTCATACTCTCCCATTCCTAAGGTTAAAAAAATTTAGTTGATTAGACCAAAATTCATTGTTTACATTATATTCTTAATTGGTTATGTTGGATTGAAATAAGTTTCACTTATATTACATTACGATCTTATTACCATGCTATTTCAACATCTTATCAATTATACATATATTGTTTAACAAGACTTAAACCCTACTATCTATGTTGAAAGTCAATATGTTTAATTAATAGAACTCATTGTTTATATTATTATCATACTATTTTTTATTAATCATTAAGATCAAAATAGGTTTTATTTGTTTTATATCGTAATTGTATTTTTAAAGTGTTTTAATAAATCATATAGTTAAATTACAGTTAATAATTAAACATACATTATATGAAAAGATTCAAATATGGATTTCCATACTAAAAGATCATATATTTTTAACCATTTAAATACATTTGATGATATCCAAATAATATAGTAAAATTATAACCGACATATATAGTATGACAAAATTTCAACCTAGATTGATTTTCATATTAAAAACCCATATATTTTTAACCATTTAAACTCAGTTAATGATTGTATATATTATTGTTAATAGTAAGGTCTTGATGAAATGATGAATAAAAGGCACTTGAAATGAAGAGGATAACAATCCTCTTAATACCTCCTACGATGAAATTTTGTTTTACATTAATACCTCCTCCTTTTAATATTTGACAATGTTCCTTGTTGTTTCAATATACTTTATAATAATATCATAAAATAAATAAAAAAATAATCATAATTTTTTTAATTTAAATCAAATATCAAATATTAATCTTCCACACTTATTAAATTTCTTATTTCAAATATCAAATTTTCATTGAAACTTAAACCTAACTCTATAAGCATCATTGTTTCTAATGTTAGCCACTAATAATTTGCTTTTCATATATGCCATTTAGTTATGCAATTACATATCACCCACCTTATTGGTGTCTAAATGTGATTTTGATGGAAAGGACAAAATAATATGATTGCTTTTAATTGTTTGAGACTTTTCATGTAAGGTGGGTAAAAAAAGTTATTTTTCGTTTAATAAAGTTGTTGAGCGAGCGACCTTGAACTACTGACAACTTGTGGATGTGGATGTGAAAGTTGCATACGATAATGAACAATTATTCCACGAGGCTAGCCTTTGAGTAGCTCACCAACTATTTATTTAAAATTTTTATCAAAATAGTTATTGTTATCGGTTTAAATTTTCAGATTTAATTTATTAAAATCTTAATTAATTATATATATATTTATTCATTGTCTGTGAAGAATATTAAAGTGGTATGTTTTTAGGTTTTTATTTAGCAATCTAATTTCAAATTTTGGTATAAAAAGACCAAGACCTCTTGTAAAAATTTATGTTATGTTTTTGAAATGTTATGTGTAGGTTTTCATTCAAGTGACCATAGTTCAAACCTCAAACCTCGATATGAGGAGATCGTAAAAACCAATATTTTAAACTAAAAATTTAGTCTATGGAATCATTGTTCAATGGTTGAGATATATGAGTGGTGTCGCTCGTACTAAGGTTCAAATCTCAATTCTCAATGACACCAACAATGGTTCAATGGTTGAAACATATGAGTGAATTCCCAATGACACATAGTTTGATGTGATTAAGTTGATGTAAAAGGGAAGGATAATCTTTTCAAAACCCTACTTTAAAAAATGTATTTATTTAAAATTTATATTAATATTAAAATAACTATCTTTATCACATTAAATGGTTTAAGTTTAATCTGTTAAATTTTTTAATTTTAAAGGAAGGGATTTAGGTTCAAATCTTGTCAAATGAAATAAATGAAATAATTCAGTGTTAAGTTGTTGGTACCTACTAATATTATACCACTACATAATCATCATATAATATGAATAAAGATAATTTCAATCTCATATAATTTATAAAAGTAAAAATTAAAACAAGTTTGAATCTTGTCAAATGAAATAATTTATTGTTAAGTTGTTGGTACCTACTAATATTATACCATTCCATAATCATTATATAATATAATTAAATATCATTTTAGTCTTGTATAATTTATAAAAATAAAAATTAAAAATAACTAAGGGGTCCCAGTGGACAACCCAACGCTTCGTGTTGGTTTTTTTTTTTTTTGAAGGTCCAAGGTTCAAACCACAACGTGGGTGAGTGTGTGAGGGGGTGTGCATACATAACAAAAATAACTAAGGAAAGTCTATCTATTATTTTTTTAACTAAAAAGTAGCTACAAGCTTAATGTAGTGGTAAGGGCTTTGACCTTTCTTTGAGAGGTCCAAGGTTCAAACTCCACTTAGTATGAGGGGACTAGGACCCCTCATAAAAAGTCATGTAAACTCATTGAAAAAGATGATAAAACCAAGGGCTAGGTGGATTGACAAAGGTTTGACTGGTCAAGTACTTACCAAGAAGAGACCTAAGTTCAAACCTTGGGGGTATGCTGTTAGCTTTAGCAAAAGTAGTAGTTTGTTCTGAATCCTCTGAGTGTGCACCAGACCGACAACGACAATATGCACCCCGAGTGACTGGTGTTCTCCATCTCACACCGGGTCAATAACAACTAGAAAAATAAACTTGTTGGGAGCAATCCTTGTGGTTTAAACCCTGCACTTGCCACTTCTCCCCTATGTAAATAAAAAAAGTATAAATATGTAAATCAACTCATGACTGCAACCAACTCTCTTATGTATAATATTTTGATAGATGTGTAAATCAACTCAGTAAATAGAAAAGAAATAATAAACTTAAAATCAAAATACTTAAACTGATTATTTTTTATAAATTTTTAATTAAAATGTATGGTTAGTTGCATACAATCAATTCAAATAAAAGAAGATATATTATATTAAAATTGCATGAATGATTTAATATTTGAGGAGGAGACCAATTTTTAAATCTTGACAAGTGATATATATACAATATCTAAGCTTTGTTATAATACCACTCTGTGGTGATGATGTAATACCAATGGAGCTTATTTTATTCTAATATAACCAATTGAAAAAATAATAGTTTATAATTAAAAAGCGATATTTTTTTTGCATTGATTGAAAAATATTAATATTTTAAATGATACATGTTCAAATGATTAAAAATATAGAATGCATGAAGATTGTCCTTTTTAATATCTTCTATTTTTAGACGTAAAAACTAATGGTTCCTATGATATCTATGTTCTTGGAATCTCAAAACACTCGTACTCTTAATCAATTTTTCCTTTCCTGATTCATTTTTAGGTGGTAATGCAAAATTGTAGTGGGGCTCCACAAATACAAGCTCATGCAAAGGAATTTTAATCTAAGGAGGCGAAGACCAAGGGGTTAAAGAGCTAGGCTAAGTCTTCAAACAATTCGAAGACCACTTGCAGATATTGTAAGAGGAAGGAACATTCAATGAAGAATTATTTATTAAAATTGTAAAGGCTTGAAGCTGGATTTCTAAAGATTGATGAGCGGCTTCTAGATGATGAGGGGGATTTTGAAGGATCTACCTCAATTATAGAGGCCCATTGGAGCATCCATTATGGAGAGAAGATATTATTATCATAATGTTCTCTTCTTGGCCTCTCAATTTGGATTATGGGTGTGTTGAAATGGTAATATAATTCATAGCCAAAGCTATCATTGTATAATGTATTGGATAGACCTAAGGGTATTTCATTATATAATGTAGTAATTTATTATGTAATCTAAGGGTGTTTCTTAAGTGGTCTTGTGTTCAAACCCCTTGAGGGTGGTTGTTGATGTAATTTGTAAACGTTCTCCTCTTTTTTTTATTATGTAATTAGTATGGGCTATGATTAACCTTGTTATGGTTAAACCCACTTTATAAATTGTAGTTAACCTAAATCAATTTTTTTTTTTTTATGTTGGTTTAGGTTAAACTTTATTATATATTTGGTGTTTTGGTATTAATATAAATACCCCTCTCTCACTCATTTTAATTATCGAAGTGTAGTGTAACTTTTTCTATGGATATAATGATTATTTATGGTGCCTATGGATGCCCCCCAAATCTCTTTTTTTTTCCATCCTTCTTTTCAATTTCTATATAAGATTTGAGTGGATGAATTGTTTAAGTTAATTTTTAAAAAATATTATGAATTCCAATAGTAATGGATCCTAAAATATTAAAAATTAAGTTTGCAAACCTTAGGGTTGCAAGATCCAATACCAATTTACCACGTATGGATGAATTGCTTAAGTTAATTTTTAAAAAATATTATGAATTCCAATAGTAATGGATCCTAAAATATTAAAAATTAAATTTGCAAAACTTAGGGTTGCAAGATCCAATACCAATTTACCACGTAGTAAATTTTGATTCAATATTGTGCTTCAATCCTATTTTGTTACTTTAGCTCCTCTAATTCTTCTAATCATTGATAGTTCCCTCTATTTAATTAGTCGAGCTACTATATATAGATAAAAATGGTTTGACATGGCACAAAAGAAGACCATGTTAGCTACCACAATGACCTCAAATCCATTGATGGTATTAGGATATCCAAAGAGGCTTGGAGGATATTGAACCTTGGTCCCTCTTGTGCTAAGTGCAACATGCTAACCACTTTAACTGCATCAGAGATGAGTAGCAAAATGATAGAGCATCCTCTAATCTACCACCCTCTCCATTTTTTATGATAGAAAAGACCAGTGTATGGTTTAAACCCATGCTCATTGCTCTTAAAGGTGTCTCTACTATTTATTACAACACACCTTGTAATGATGAACAAACAAATCCCTCATAGAAGATAATTATAGGTCCATTCTATACAAAAGGAAGGACAAGCACGACTTGATCCTATGCATTGTTATTTTTAGTAAAACCTTCTTACCACCATGCCACAACCATATTTTGATAGGGACAACCATATTTAGAATTATTGATAGAACTCTAAATGTCCTTGGTAAAGCATATAACCACTATTACCAAAAATGACTCTTCCAACAACTCAGACTTGAGATATTTGGGATAGAGAAACTTTTGATGTACCATTTGTTGGACTTTAGAGCATACTTTAATCTTCCCTAAGTATCTAGGTTCCAATAATTAGCATTAGTTTAATCTTTGTTAAAAGGTTAATCTTTGTATTAGCTTTGCTAATTTAGAGGTGATTGCTATTTTAGAATTGAGAGCATCTAGGAGTTAAGTTAGAGTTTGCTATTTAGTGGGTGAGTCATCTAGCTAAGTTAGGAGGATGTTCACGGGAATAAATATTTTTCCAACTATATAGTTCTATAATCTAGTTCTTCAAAGAACTATAAATTGTAACCTTTTGCAAGCAATATAATTCAATTCAAATGAGTTATTTTCTCATTTTGGTATCAGAGCATCCCAGGTTTGCTCAGACGGATCAAAACCTATGGAGAGTGGCGTGAAGAGATCTGAAGCATACACTTTGTCAGAGAAACTCAAGTGGCCAAAGTTGCAAGGAGTCGGGCATTGTGTTTGATCAGAGAAGAGTGACATCAAGAGGCTTTGTCACTAGAGTGAGCTAAGAAGAGCTCGAGTAAATCATTCATATCTCATGCATACTGAGGTATTTTTTGATGAAATTTTGAGGGTTTTTAGATAATCACATCAAGAGGATGCAATAAAAATTTCAGGTAATTTGGAGCTCATTTGCTGATTTTATTAGCATTTTGAGTTTTGCAATAAAATGGTTTTATAAGGTGGAAGAAAGGGTATTTGCTTCTAAAATTTTGGGAGAAATTTTATTTAGATAAAATCATCATTCAAAAAAAATTTCAGGTCATTTGGATCTGTATTGATCGATTTGTGTGAATATTGATTTTTTCTTCAAAAAATCCTAGATCCAGAATTGTGATAAAAAGGGAAAAAGTAAATGATCACATATTTTTCACCTTTGCGAATTTTCTTCTAAAATTTAGAGGGTTTTCAGATTATTGTCTCAGGAATACAGAGTTTAATTTTCATAAATTTTTTGGAGCTGTATGGATTGATTTATGTGAAAAACATTGAGGTTGTCTCAAAAAACACTCTAAGATCTAGAAAGGGCGAAAGTAAATTGATCACATATTTCTCATTCGTGTGAATTTGCTTCTAAAATTTAGTGGGTTTTTAGATACATATATCAGAAGTCTACAGTAAAAATTTTAGTTTGTTTCAATCAATATTGGCCGATTTATGATAAATTTTGTGCTTGAGATTTTGGTAAATAAAAAAAGCATGTATTGTTGCAATCAGAGGAAGGAGGTGACTGTGCAGTAAAAGAAGATCTGTTGCTGCTCTTTATTGCAAAAAATATTGTATTAGAAGCTATCTACATTATTCCAAAGTTTTGTTGATTGGCATCAATGGCTGCCAATAACAACCTGCCCATTCCTGAGTTTAATGGATTGGACTATGAGTATTGGTCTATCAAGATGAAGATATTACTCATAGGCAAAGGTTTGTGGGACATTGTAGAAGAAGGCTACACTGAACCAACAGATTGGACTATTTTAAATGCAGCTGATAGAACTAATAAGAAGGATGCCCAAAAGAAGAACTCTTTTGCTCTCTACCATCTCCAAGCAGCTTTGGAGAAAAGTATCTTTTCGAGGATTGCTTCTTGTTCAACAACCCTAGAAGCATGGGGTGCCTTGAGAGATAGCTATCAAGGGAGAAATCAAGTGAAGCAAGTGAGGCTTCAAAATTTGAAGAGATATTTTGAGAATCTCAAAATGCAAGAAGATGAAAGAGTGGGAGATTATTGTGTGAGAGTCAAAGCAATTGTAAACAAAATGGAGACACTTGGAGAAGATATAAAAACTGAAGTGGTTGTGAAGAAAGTGTTGAGAACACTTCTTCATAAGTGGAATCATATTGCCATTATTATTGAAGAATCTAAAGATATTTCTACTCTAACATTTGATGCACTAATTGGTTCTTTGATGTCCCATGAAGAGAGACTCCAAGGTTCTACATCATCAAGCTTTGGAGGTGATGAAAAAGCATTCTCATCCAAGGAAGGTGAGACTCATGGCAATACACAAGGAACGAGGACAAAGGAGAGGACAATATTCAAGAGGAAGAGGAAGAGGTAGATCAAGAGGTGGCTACCAAGAAAAAGGAAGAGGAAGAGGAGGTGACAAATCAAACAAGTCTTGTTATCATTGTGGTAAGCTTGGTCACTTTGCTAGAGATTGTAGACTCAAGGCTTCTCAAGAAGGGAGAAGTAATAATTATGGAAACTATGGAGAAGAGGAAGGAACTTCTTCAAATTTGTTCCTCACATATGGAAAATCAGATCAAAATCTTAATGAAACTTGGATTTTGGATATTGGTTGCTCAAATCATATGAGTGGCAAAGAAGAGTTATTTGCTACAATGGATTCCACATACAAGTCCAAGATCAAATTGGGAGATGACAAGGCACTACAAGTTGAAGGTATGGGAGCCATGGAGGTTCCAACAAAAGAAGGCACAAAGAAGGTGAACAATATCTATTACACTCCTAAACTCCAACATAATTTGCTTAGTGTTGGACAAATCATGGAAAAGAACTATAAACTTGTTTTTGAAGATGGAAAATGTGTAATTTTTGACAAAAACAATTGTAATAGAGTTGTCACAAATGTACCTATGACAAAGAATAGGTTATTTCCTCTTAAGTTTGGGGAACAAGGAGGTGCTCAACTTGCTAGTGTGGCAATAGCTAATCCAAGTGTGCTTTGGCACTTGAGATATGGTCATCTTAATTTTTTAAGCTTGAAGTTGTTGACTTCACAAGCTATGGTGTGTGGATTACCAAAATTTGAAGAGCACAAGGAGGTGTGTGAAGGATGTGCTTTGGGAAAGCACTCAAGAACAAAGTTTCCAAGAGGTCAAGCATGGAGAGCAAGTCATCCACTACAATTGGTACATTCGGACATTTGTGGTCCAATGCATACCAAAATCTTGGGTAACAATTCTTACTTTCTTACTTTCATTGATGATTTCTCTAGAATGTGTTGGATTTATTTTTTGAAAACTAAGGATGAAGCTTTTGAATGTTTCAAGGATTTCAAAAATAATGTAGAGAATCAAAGTGAGTATGTTGTAAAAGGTTTAAGGACTGATAGAGGAGGGGAGTTTTTCTCAAATGCATTTCTCAAATTTTGTAAAGATTGTGGGATCAAAAGGCAATTCACTACTGCCTACACCCCACAACAAAATGGTGTGGCTAAAAGAAAGAACCACACTATTGTAGAAATGGCTAGATCAATGCTTCAAACAAAGAAACTAAGTAACATGTATTGGGTTGATGTTGTTAGGACAAGTGTTTACATTTTGAATAGGAGTCCTACTTCTAGTTTAGATGGGATAACTCCATATGAGGGATGGTATGGCAAAAAGCCAAATGTAAAGCACTTCAAAGTTTTTGGTTGTCTTGCATATGCACACATTCCTGATGAGACAAGAAAGAAACTTGATCCCAAAATTCAAGCATGTATTTTCATTGGGTATTGTGAGTCTTCAAAGGCATATAGACTCTACAATCCAAAAACACACAAAGTTGTAATCTCAAGAGATGTAATTTTTGATGAAGGGGGAGAATGGGGTCATCAAAAATATTTTTTTGATGATGGATCTCAAGATGAAAGCTCCTCTCAAGTGCATCCCATTAACAAGAACAACAATGGAAGTCCTCCTCCAAGTCCAAGAAAGAGTTCTACTTCAAGTACAACAAGTGCTACTCCAAGTCCTCCACAAAGACCACCAAGATCATCAAGTTCTTCTCCAATGCCAATGGAAGAAGATACACCACCAAGAGGTAAGAGAACACTTCAGTACCATCCTTCTTTTCAAATGATGGACAAGAATTTTCAAAGAAGGTACACTAGAAGTCAAGCTAGTGAGATGAATGAAGTCTTGAAAAGACTTGAAAATTTGCACATGTATGGTGATGAAGACTCCCAAGAACCTAAGGGAGATGTTGTAAACTATGCTTTAATGACTAGTGTAGAGCTAGAGCCATCTAGTTATGAAAAAGCATGTACTCATGATGTATGGCAACAAGCCATGAAAGAGGAAATGACCTCTATAAAAAGAATGACACATGGGAGCTAGTGGAGCTTCCTAAGGGAAAGAAATGTATTGGATGTAAATGGGTCTATAAGACCAAGTTCAATGCTGATGGGAGCATTGAAAGACACAAGGCAAGGCTAGTAGCAAAAGGGTTTACTCAAAAGTATGGGATTGACTATGAGGAAACCTTTGCTCCGGTTGCTAGACAAGAGACCATCAGACTAGTACTTTCCTTGGCTGCCCACAAAGGGTGGAACATTCAACACATGGATGTTAAGAGTGCCTTCCTTAATGGGTACTTGAAAGAAGAGGTTTTTGTGCAACAACCTCAAGGATTTGAAGAACAAGGTAAGGAGAACCTTGTCTACAAATTGAAGAAAGCATTGTATGGACTAAAGCAAGCACCAAGGGCATGGTACTCACGCATTGATGGCTACTTTCAAGACTATGGATTCACTAGGAGCAAAAGTGAACCTACTCTCTACTACATGAAACAAGGTAAAGACATCCTTATTGTGTGCTTATATGTGGATGATCTAATATTCATGGGTAGTAGTGCTAAAATGAATGAGGAGTTCAAAAACTCCATGATGAAAGAGTTTGAAATGAAGGATCTAGGTTTGATGCATTACTTCCTAGGAATGGAGGTACATCAAAAAGAAAATGAGATCTTCATATGTCAACATAAATATGCATAGGACATGATAAAGAAATTTTCTATGGAGAAGTGCAAGTCAGTTGCAACTCCAATAGGTCATGGGATACAATTAAGCAAAGAAGATGGAGCACCAAAAGTTGACAAGACCACTTACAGGAGCATGGTTGGGAGTCTAATGTTCCTCACCAACACACGACCGGATATTCAATATGTTGTCTCTCTAGTATCAAGATATATGGCTGATCCTTCTGAACTTCATCTACAAGCAACTAAAATAATTTTGAGATATGTAAAGGGTACAATGGATTATGGGATCCATTACCACAAAAATGATGATGTAAAATTAGTTGGCTTTAGTGATAGTGATTGGGGAAGCAACATAGATGATAGGAAATCCACTTTAGGGAATTTTTTTAGTCTTGGGTCAGGGCTAATTACTTGGAGTTCCAAAAAGTAAACTACTATTGCACTATCATCTACTGAGGTTGAGTACATAGCAATCACAAATGCTAGTGCCCAAGCCTTATGGTTGAGAAAAGTACTTGAAGAAATAGGTGAGAGACAAAGTGGTCCTACCATATTGTATTGTGACAATATGAGTGCCATACAATTGGCACATAATCCTATCCACCACAGCAGGTCAAAGCACTTTGACATGAAGTATCACTTCATTAGAGACATGGTGGAGAAAAATGTGATTGAGCTAAGACATTGCAGCACTTTGGACAACATAGCGGACATCTTCACCAAAGGAGTTGCTAAAGCTCAGTATTTAAAGCTAAGAGACTGTCTGGTCAGTCCTCTCAACTTTAAGGGGGAGAATGTTGGACTTTAGAGCATACTTTAATCTTCCCTAAGTATCTAGGTTCCAATAATTAGCATTAGTTTAATCTTTGTTAAAAGGTTAATCTTTGTATTAGCTTTGCTAATTTAGAGGTGATTGCTATTTTAGAATTGAGAGCATCTAGGAGTTAAGTTAGAGTTTGCTATTTAGTGGGTGAGTCATCTAGCTAAGTTAGGAGGATGTTCACGGGAATAAATATTTTTCCAACTATATAGTTCTATAATCTAGTTCTTCAAAGAACTATAAATTGTAACCTTTTGCAAGCAATATAAATTTCAATTCAAATGAGTTATTTTCTCATCATTTTTACTATAATGGCTATGCTACACAGTTGTTAAGAATAAATTATTATTATTACATTATTTTTAATGAGCTATAGTTAGTTCATGTAGATTATTTCTAAAAAATGGAATGTTGTATCTTTAGAAAGGTTTGATTTGTTGTAATTGCATGCCTATTCTAGGTTGGTTGTATAACCACTCTCTAATATTAATTAGTGAAACATTTATTAATATGTACTATGAATGAAAGAATATGATACTTTACAGTTTATCAATGATATTAGAGCAAGTCGAGGGGGTGTGGTTGTATTCTCTAGTGTTACTACTACAATCATTTCTATTTTTCATTGTTGCATTAAATCTCTTGTAGTCAGTTGAGATAAAAATAACCCTATAGTCCTTCAAAGTAGAAAGATCTACAAGAAGCTAGTCTTTGACCTTATTCAATGCATGCACCTTCTTGTCGACTAGTGAGAGGCGATCTGTCACGTCATCAAGAATGACTTTGAATTCCCTAACCCAAATGTCATTGCAGTTGGGGTATCCTTTCTCTTTATGATTCCCTCATATAGGCTTGACAATATCATCATCAAGTGCAAGAAATAGATTACCAACAACAACCTTTGAAGAAGATTATTGCAAAATAATAATACCAAAAGTGACTTGAGGTTGTAATACTTGAGCACAACCTAAGGAGACTATTCTACCCATGCCAAATGACAAAGACCTAACATTATATATTAGGACACATAGTGGATTTGTCTACATAGGAATTATACCTCCATAGGGAGTTTACAATGGTGAGCCCCTCTTAGATAATCATGGCCAACTACAATAATTCCCAGGTAATTTTATCCCATGGTGTTTTAGTACCATGATGATACCCTAGTAGTACAAAACTAATATTAGCAACGTATAGGCTACACGAGTCATCATGAGGGTGTTGCTCTGTATTTAACCTACACTTTAGATAATATAAGGATCTTGCAATTTCCAATAAATATTACATGATGAACTTGTTAAAGTTACGATCAACTTTAATGTTGCACTCATTGATGCCCTAGTAGGCATAAAATTTATGTTAGGATTTATTTTGTGTGGGTGAGCCTCTACATGTTCCAAACTCTTGATCTAGTTATTGGTGAACCCAATGTTAATAGAATTTTTCCAACAAGCTCTCAAAGGGACCATATTTTCGACTATAGTCTAGATATTTCCATAGGGTTTAGGATCGCTATTGAAGATGCTATTGGTGGCTTAAGACCAAGGCACATAGAGGGCTAATGATGAGGCATGTGTTGAATCCCACTTTCTAGGTGGATAACATATACCAAGCTAGAAATCTTAACTAGACACATGTTCATGCCAACACGTCGATATTTTTGATGTCAAGTAAATTTCTTGATGCATTGGCATATCTAAACATGGTGGAAAGCTAAAAATATAGAGTGACACAAAATAGGTGTGATCATAAAAGGTATGGAAGTTGGCACATATAATTGGCAACAAGACAAATTTCAAGACACTCGTGTTGGAGGATTAGGTTCAATACCTAGCCACTATTATTTTTCCTTAAAAATGAAATCTTTAAAGGAACCAAAGTATGAATATTTAAGTAGTTTTTTACTACCTTAGGATAAATTTTATTTTAATTTTGAAATTTTTTAAACTACAATGAATATTTGGTAAAATTAATTAATAGAAATTTTGTAACAAGGTGTATTTTTGGTAGAGACTGACACCTTGCAATTTTAACAAGTATCTACTTTTTAAATTTTATGCTTCTATATCTCTTCAAATATGTGCATAAGTGCATAAATAGTTTTTAGAATCAATGACACCCATGGCTCACATTTACATGTAAAGTTGTTGCAATGAGATACTATGTCTAACCCCTAAAATAGCTACCATAACGACATCTAGGCATTGAACCTATAAATTTTTAGGAAAAAATAAGATTTTCTTCTAAAACATTCACTCCATCAATAAATCCTATTCATCACTATTGCTAGATGTAAAGGCTAAAATTGAAGAATTTTGAGTATATAGGGAAGTTATACCCATGTAAAAGGATTTATATTTAAGTAGGTGTCATTAATAGGAAAAATCTCTTTTTGTACTGCTTTAGTACCACATATCATTCTCTTTCGACGGGGCACCGGGAACCAACACTTCAAGAAACTTGCCTTTTCATTAAAAATTAAAAAAAATATATTTTACAGGCTTGAATGAAACAGCCCGCAGGCTTTACAATGGCCGACTTCGGCTCTGTTCTTCCACTGTACTACCTCCTCTGTTCTCCGGTCCACCCTTTCCCATTACAAATTTTTGGGCTTTTAACGAGGCTCCCCGACCCTCTCGGCAATCAATGCCTTCACCTAACAAAAATTCGAATTCAAATTTCCCCCCCTTCGAAGCTTCAAATTTCTCGGTCATAAATGGGTCACTGCCCGACCTACCAAGAAGCCCTCATTAATGGCCTCATTGACCTGCACCGCCGCTCCGGTCAGACTGTCCTTCCGAGCCTCTGCTCACCCATACTGTCCATGCTCTGAATCTGTCGTTTTGTCAAAAAACAAAATCCCTCTAAAAGGTGGTTCTCTTTCTTTAATGCATGCGGCTGTAAAATTTCATTCCATGATACGTGGCCTCCATCTTTAACCAGATTCACGTAGCTAACCACGTGTTTAAATTCGGCTTGCCCTCTCCTTAATGCGCAATCTTCAAGGCACGTGCCCTTTACAACTTCGAGGATACACGTGGCAGTCCACGTGTCAGTTTTCGGCCTTGTCTGGCCGTCCGCTATTTTCTTCGACCTTAACTTTACTTGGTCGCGGTCGACCCCTCCACCTTCGTCTTCACCTTTCTGAGGTCCTTTGCCATGATCTTGGGTTTGTCTTAACCCTTGGTACTGCCTTGGAAATACGCCACGTGGCAGTTTCTGATTTGCCGCGATATCGCGACCTATCGCGATATCGCGACAGGACTCAACTCCTCCGCCATGTTCTGTAGACCGTCGTGATATCGCGACGTCGCGATATCGCGACGTCTAAAGCTCCTCACCACCGCCTCTAAAATAAAGTCGCGATATCACGACGTCGCGATATCGCGACGGAGATCACCCCTTGCCTTTGCTTCTCAACAACCGTCGCGACATCGCGACGTCGCGATATCGCGACGGAATCCTCCCTACGTTCCAACTGCAAACAAATGTCACGATATCGCGACGTCGCGATATCGCGACAGAACTGGTCCCTGCCTTTGCCACCGCTTCGGAGGTCACGATTTCGCGACCTCCCCAAATTTTGCCTTAGCTCTTCTACCAACTTCCCCTTCTGCTTTGCAACATCTTCCCTCCTCCGGAAAGGAACCAAAATACATCAAAATACAAAAACTTAAAGAAAATTTAGAAGGATGCAAGATTGCCGACACTGTTACCGGATGCTCCTGCATCAGACACCCGGGGTAACAAGAGAAGTGACCTTCACTTCTAGGCTGTTCGGTCCGCGTCCTTTGTAATATTTCCGAACACCCATCAACCTTTACAACCTGTTCAAGTTCCGTTTCCTGGCAAAAATTTTTGCCTTCTACCAGACAAATTCTGGCATTACTGCACATTTTCTCATCTTCGGTCTGCAATGGCTTCAACTTGTGCCGCACTCCATCTTTCACCAAGGAGTACGTATTTGCACGTCCATCATGCACTGCACTCCGATCAAATTGCCATGGCCTGCCCAACAGCAAATGGCAAGCATCCATGGGGAATACATCACACAGGACTTCATCCCGGTATCTCCCGATCTGGAACGTGACTAAACACTGTTCCCGGACCCAAGCTCGGTGGTCCTTCCGCAACCACGCAATCCGATACGGGTGTGGGTGCCTCCTTCTCTCCAACTGCAACTTAGTAACCATCTCCTCGGAAACTAAGTTGTCTGTACTTCCATTGTCGATGATCACATTGCAAACTTTGCCTGCACTCTTGCACCGGGTACGGAATAGGCTTCTCCTCTGTTCAGATTTGTCTTCTTCCACCAGCATGGTCCTCCTCACAATCATGGCTTCTCCCTTTTCAGCTTCTTCAGAATGTTCTGAATCAGCATCTTCAACTGCCACAACTGCTCTGGCGGGACCCACCGGTTTCTTGTTCGTCTTTTCCCGGTGTTGTGGACACTCGAATGCACGATGCCCTTCTTCACCACAGTGGAAACATGTTCCACGGAATACTCCCCTTTCATTCCCGCGTCCAGATCTACCCCTTCCTCTCGGGTAGTTATCATTCTGAACTTGCGGTTTTGGGTCTTCATCTTCTTCTTTCTGACCTCGGCTGCTACTCTCCTCTTCTTTCTTCTCTTCCTTTCCTTCTTTCTTTCCACCGTTCTTTCCTCCCGGTCCTTTTACTTTTGGCTTGCTTTCAAACCTCCGGTTCAGCTTTTCTTCAACCTTCAAAGCAAATTGGTAAGCATCTTCAATGGTGCTTACCCGAACCAAACTCAACTCCTCCCCGCACACTCGGTCTCAACCCATTAATGTAACGGGCCACTTTTTCCTTGCTTGCTTCCAAATGTCCGGTTCTGATGGAGATCTTGTAAAATTCCTCCGTGTATTCTTGAACTGTTCTGTTCATCTGCCTCAAACTCTGCATTTTACGTAACAGGTCCAGTTCATAATCTACGGGGATAAACTGCCTTTTTAATTTCTCCACCATTCTGTCCCACCTGGTTATCCGCTCCTTTCCTCTTCGGTTTCTCTCCAGCTGTACCCCCTTCCACCAAATGCTAGCATGACCCTTCAGTCGGGTCTTAGCAAATCTGACCCGGTTAGGGTCTTCAACTTCTTCGTATTCAAAATATTCTTCTAAATCATTCACCCAGTCTATCAACTCCTCTGGGTTCAAGTTCCCGGAATACGTAGGAACTTCTAACTTCGGCCTCTTCCCGATCTGGGATATGGCCTTGTACAATCTGGCCTGGGCCGGATCTACATCTTCTTCCTCTTCTTCAAACTCATTCTCCTCTTCCACTTCATCCTCACTGTCTGCATCCCTTCTCGGCTCATGTCCTCTGCGTAGCTCTTCTTGCAGGGCCTGGACTTGCCGCTGCAATGCCCAAAAATCTTCCGCTGCCATGCCTCTTCCACCCATCGGGTTTCTTCTCGGAGGCATCTTCACCCAAACTCAAACCCTCCCACACGTCCTGGTACAACTGCCTCTCTCCTTCGGCGGTCTGTTGTACGCTCAGGAACTCCTGCTCTGATACCACTGACGGAGCACCGGGAACCAACACTTCAAGAAACTTGCCTTTTCATTAAAAATTAAAAAAAAAATATTTTACAAGCTTGAATGAAACAGCCCGCAGGCTTTACAATGGCCGACTTCGGCTCTGTTCTTCCACTGTACTACCTCCTCTGTTCTCCGGTCCACCCCCTCCCTTCCATTACAAATTTTTGGGCTTTTAACGAGGCCCCCGATCCTCTCGGCAATTAATGCCTTCACCTAACAAAAATTCGAATTCAAATTTCCCCCCCTTCGAAGCTTCAAATTTCTCGGTCATAAATGGGTCACTGCCCGACCTACCAAGAAGCCCTCATTAATGGCCTCATTGACCTGCACCGCCGCTCCGGTCAGACTGTCCTTTCGAGCCTCTGCTCACCCATACTGTCCATGCTCTGAAGAACTGCCGTTTTGTCGAAAAACAAAATCCCTCTAAAAGGTGGTTCTCTTTCTTTAATGCATGCGGCTGTAAAATTTCATTCCATGATACGTGGCCTCCATCTTTAACCAGATTCACGTAGCTAACCACGTGTTTAAATTTGGCTTGCCCTCTCCTTAATGCGTAATCTTCAAGGCACGTGCCCTTTACAACTTTGAGGATACACGTGGCAGTCCACGTGTCAGTTTTCGGCCTTGTCTGGCCGTCCGCTATTTTCTTCGACCTTAACTTTACTTGGTCGCGGTCGACCCCTCCACCTTCGTCTTCACCTTTCTGAGGTCCTTTGCCATGATCTTGGGTTTGTCTTAACCCTTGGTACTGCCTTGGAAATACGCCACGTGGCAGTTTTTGATTTGTCGCGATATCGCGACAGGACTCAACTCCTCCGCCATGTTCTGTAGACCGCTGCGATATCGCGACGTCGCGATATCGCGACGTCTAAAGCTCCTCACCACCGCCTCTAAAATAAAGTCATGATATCGCGACGTCGCGATATCGCGACGGAGATCACCCCTTGCCTTTGCTTCTCAACAACCGTCGCGACATCGTGACGTCACGATATCGCGACGTCGCGATATCGCGACGGAATCCTCCCTACGTTCCAACTGCAAACAAATGTCGCGATATCGCGACAGAACTGGTCCCTGCCTTTGCCACCGCTTCGGAGGTCACGATTTCGTGACCTCCCCAAATTTTGCCTTAGCTCTTCTACCAACTTCCCCTTCTGCTTTGCAACATCTTCCCTCCTCCGAAAAGGAACCAAAATACATCAAAATACAAAAACTTAAAGAAAATTTAGAAGGATGCAAGATTGCCGACACTGTTACCGGATGCTCCTGCATCACTTTCATATAACTTAAAGTCTCTCTCATGTATGACAATTTATGTCAAAAGACATAGATTCCTCCATGTACTAACGAATATAAAGGAAGGACGGGTACATAAAAATGTTTAGTATATCATACTAGCTATATATTGAAAGGGGGACCATTTGGTAGATATAAGGAATCCTCACCATGGCCACACCAAAAGTCTTTCTTATAGATTTATAGATCTTGAGATATAAGGAACCCTCACCATGTTTGATACATTAATTCAAGTGCTAGCAAGCACATGTTAGTGGATATAGTGTGGTTTGACTCGTTACAAGCCAAATAAGGGAAACTAGTGACTATCGTTGATGATAAAACCTATCATGTCAAATGAGTGGGAGATGTTACTCTCAATATTCCCAATAATGAGTGCATAATTAAAAGGTATCATATGTACTAGGATTGAAAAAATAACTTGTCTGTCCCACAAGTGTTGGATCACAACATGATGGTTGAATTTATAATTGTTGATGGTCATAAGAAGTGTTTTATTACCAAAAATGAAGAAAATATGGTAGTTGGTTCCTACAAACATGGATTGTTTGCTCTACATGTACTATCTTATCCTAATATTACATTGTCAACAACGATAACAGATGAAACCTCCTTATGGCATAAGAGATATGATCATCTCAATTTAGAATACTTACTCCAACTAAGTATCAAATGGTGTTTGGTATGCATAATCTTTCATCCACCTTGCTAGTTTGCTTAGGTTTTTTATTAGGGAAGAAACACTGAGTATCATTTGAATTAAGTACTAACAAAGACAAATAACCATTGGATGTGATAGTCACCGATCTGTGCAACCCCATGATAGCTAGTTTTATTGGAAAAAGATATTTCCAATTGTTTGTTGATGACTACTCACAAAATATGTGGGTGTACTTATTGCAACTAAAGTATGAAGTGCTCATGTATTTCTAACATTTCAAGCAACATGTGAAAAAAGAAATTGGGCATTCAATTCAAGCTCTTTACTCAACTAAAGTTCAAAGAGCTCACATATTTCCAATGTTTCAAGCAACATGTAGAAAAATAAATTGGACGTTCAATTTAATTTCTCCGATTACATAGAGAGGGGGAATATACATCCAACACATTTTAAATATTTCTTGCATAGAATGGGATCAAGTGATAACTCACTATATCATATACTCCTTGATAAAATGGGGTTGCTAAAGGATAATGTTTTCATCTTGGAAATGGTTTGTTACATGCTCATTGGAGCCAATCTAAAGTAGTAGTATTGGAATAAAGTTATCTCTACTATAGTGTATTTTTTAAATAGAATGCTCAAAAATACACTACAAGGAGTTACATCAAATAAGCTTGGTCTAGGAGGAAGCCCTTAATGACACATCTTAGAGTCTTTGAGAGCAAGGTATACATGCATGAGCCAAAGCAAAAGAGGACCAAGTTGGATGTGAAAACTCTGTTATACATATTTTTTGGGTTTCATGATGAGTCAAAGAACTATTCACTGGTAGATCCAATCACCAAGAAATTGCATATAAGTCAAGGTGTGGTATTTGATCAAAAAAATTGAACCTAATTCAAATATCGAGGGTTCTACCAATACCGACGATACCACATGTCTAGCTACGAGCATAAAGTTTGATGAGGAGGTTCATGATTGTTTTTTTTAAATTATTAATGAACTAAAATTAACAATGTTAGGCTAAAATATTCATCATTGAGGGTGTTGCTCTTTGTTTAATCTACACTTTAGATAATATAAAGGTCTTGTCGATTCAAACACTTGGTAGACTCCAAAAAATATTACACAATGAACTTGTTGAAGTTGTAGTTAATTTTAATGTTGCACCCATTGATGCTCTAGTATGCATAAAATTTATGTTAGGATTTATTTTGTGTGGGTGAGCCTTTACATGTCCCAAAATATCGATCTAGTTATTGGTGAACACAACGTGAATGAAATTTTCCCAAAAAGCTCTCAGAGGGACCATATTTTTAACTGTAGTCTAGATATTTCCATAGGGTTTAGGATCAATATTGAAGATGACATTGGTGGCTTAAGATCAAGGCACATGGAGGGCTAATGACGAGGCCTATGTTGAATCCTATTTTCTTGGTGGATAGTAGATACCAACCTAGAAATCTTAACCAAAAACATCTACATGCCAACACATTGATATTTTTGATGTCGAGTAAATTTATTGATGCATTCACAAGTCTAAACATGGTGGAAGCTAACAGTAGAGTGACACAAAAATATGTGTGATCACCAAAGGTGTGCAAGTTGGCACACATAACTCAATGGGCAACTAGACACAATTCAAGATGCTCATGTTGGAGGTATTAGGTTCAATACTCAACCACTATTATTTTCCTTTAAAATAAAATCTTTAAAGGAACCAAAGTATAAATTTTTAAGTATTTTTTTACTACCTTAGGATAAATTTTATTTTAATTTTGCAAATTTTTAAACTACAATGAATGTTTTGTAAAATTAATCAGTAGTAAAATTTTGTAACAAGGTGCATTTTTGGTAGACTAGTACCTTGCAATTTTATCAAGTATCTACTTTTTAAATTTCATGTTTCATATATCTCTTCAAAAATGTGCATAAGCACATAAGCAATATTGGTATCAATGACACCCATGGCTCACATTTACAGGTAAGGTTGTTGCATTGAGATACTATGTCTAACCTCTAAAATAGCTTCCATAACGACATCTAAGCATTGAAAATATAAATATTTAGGAAGAAATAAGGTCTTCTTCTGAAACATTCACTCCATCAGTAAATTCTATTCGTCACTATTGTTAGATGTAAACCCTAAAATTGAAGAATTTTGAGTATATAGGGAAGTTATGCCCATGTACAAGGATTTCTCTTTAAGTAGGTATCATGAATAGAGAAAATCCCTTTTTATACTGCCTTAGAACCATGTATCATTCTCTTTAATATACCTTAAAGTATCTCTCATGTATGACCACGTATATCAATAGGCATAGATTATTCCATGTACCAATGGATATAAAGGAAGCGTGGGTACATAGAAATATTTGGTATATCGGACTAGCTATATATTGAAATAGGGACCATTTGGTAGATATAAGAAACCCTCACCATAGCCACACCAAAAGTCTTTCTTATAGATTCATAGCTCTTGATATATAAAGAAACCTCACCATTTTTTATATATTAATTCAAGTGCTAGCAAGCACACGACAGTGGACAAAGTGTGGTTTGACTCATTACAAGCCAAATAAGGGAAACTAGTGACTATTATCGATGATAAAACCTATCATATCAAATGAGTGGAAGATATTCCTCTATATCTTCTTGATTATGAGTGCATAATTAAAAGGTACCATATGTACCAGGATTGGAAAGCACCTTGTTGTTTGTCCCACAAGTGTTGGATCACAACATGGTGGTTGAATTCATAATTTTTGATGGTCATAAGTGTTTTATTACCAAAAATAGAAATACTATGGAAATTAGTTCCTACAAACATGGTTTGTTTGCTCTACATGTACTATCTTATCTAAATATGACATTATTGACAACCATGACAGATGAAACCTCCTTATGGAATAAGAGATATGATCATCTCAATTTAGGATACTTAATCCAACTAAGTAAAAATGGTGTTTGTTATGCATAACCTTTCATCCACCTTGCTAGTTCACTTAGGTTGTTTAGTAAGGAAGAAACATTGAGTATCCTTTGAATTAAGTGCTAACAAAGGAAATAACCATTGGATGTGATAATCACCGATTTGTGCAGTTCCATGATAACTAGTTTATATTTCCAGTTGTTTATAGATATAATAAACCCTCACCATAGCCGCACCAAAAGTATTTCTTATATATTCATAGCTCTTGAGATATAAACAACCCTCAAAATTTTTGATATATTAATTCAAGTGCTAGCAAGCACACGACAATGGATAAAGTGTGGTTTGACTCGTTACAAGCCAAAAAATGGAAACTAGTGATTATTGTCGATGATAAAACCTATCATGTCAAATGAGTGGAAGATATTCCTCTAAATATTCTCAATGACGAGTTTATAATTAAAAGGTACCATATATACTAGGATTAGAAAATACCTTGTTGTTTATCCCACAAGCGTTGGATCACAACATGGTGGTTGAATTCATAATTGTTGATGGTCATAAGTGTTTTATTACCAAAAATAGAAATACTATGGCAATTGGTTCCTACAAACATGGTTTGTTTGCTCTAGGTGTACTATCTTATATAAATATCACATTATTGACAACCATGACATATGAAACCTCCTTATGGCATAAGAGAGATGATCATCTCAATTTAGGATACTTACTCCAAATAAGTAAAAAATGGTGTTCGTTATGCATAACAATTCATCCACCTTGGTAGTTCACTTAGGTTGTTTAGTAAGGAAGCAACATTGAGTATCCTTTGAATTAAGTTCTAACAAAGGAAAGAACCATTGGATATGATAATCACCGATTTGTGCAGTTCCATGATAACTAGTTTTTCTAGAAAAATATATTTCCAGTTGTTTATCGATGACTACTCATGAAATATGTGGGTGTACTTCTTGTAACTAAAGCCTGAATTGATCAAATATTTATAACATTTCAAGAAATGTGTGAAAAATGAATCTGGGCATTCAATTCAAGTTATTTTCTCAACTAAAGTCTTAAGAGTTCACGTATTTTCAGTGTTTCAAGTAGCATGTATAAAAATAAATTGGGCGTTCAATTCAATTTATCTATTTACATAGAGAGGAGGAATATATGTCCAATTTTTTTTAAAGTTTCTTGCACATAATAGGATCAAGCGACAACTCACTATAGCATATACTCCTTGATAAAATGGAGTTGCTAAAAGATAACTTTTTAATCTTGCAATTTGTTTGTTTCATGCTTACCGAAGCCAATCTAGAGTAGTAGTATTGGATAAAGTTATCTCTACAATAGTGTATTTTTTTAAATGGAGTGCTCACAAAGGTATTATAAGGAGTTACATCGAAGAAGCTTGGTCTAGGAGAAAGCTGTTAATCACACATCATAGAGTCTTTAAGAAAAAGGTATACATTCATGAGCCAACGCAAAAGAGGACCAAGTTGGATGTGAAAACTTTGTCAAGAATATTTTTTGGGTTTGATGATGAGTCAAAGAACTATTTACTGATAGATCTAATCACCAAGAAATTGCATATAAGTCAAGGTGTGGTATTTGATCAAAAATTTAAATCTAAGTCAAATACTAAGGGTTCTACCAAGCCTAACGATGCCACATGTCTAGCTACGAGAATAGAGTTTGATTAGGAGGTTCATGAAAAAGTTCCAACAATTCTCGATGAACTAATATTAGCCATTTTTAGGCTACAAAAATAATCACAAGGGTGTTACTCTTTGTTTAACCTGCACTTTAGAGAATATAAGGGTCTTGTCAGTTCTGACACCTGGTAGATTCCAAAAAATATTATATGATGAACTTGTTGAAGTTGTGGTCAACTTTAATGTTGCACCCATTGATATCCTGGTAGAAATAATTTTTTTTTACGATTTATTTTGTGTGGGTGAGCCTATACACGTCCCAAACGTTGATCCAGTTGATGGTGAACCCAACGTGAATGAAGTTTTCCCAACAAGCTCCCAGAGGGACCATCTTTTCAATTGTAGTCTAGATATTTCCATAGGGTTTAGGATAGCTATTGAAAATGCCATTGGTTGCTTAAGATCAAGGTACATGGAGGGTTAATGACGAGGTCTATGTTGAGATCCACTTTCTAGGTGGGTAGCAAATACCAAACTAAAAATCTTAACTAGACACATTTGGACACCAACATGTTAATATTTTTTATATCGAGTAAATTTCTTGATGCATTGGGATGATTAAACATGGTGGGAAGCTAACAATATAGAGTGACATGATATAGGTGTGATAATCAAGATGTGCAAGTTGACACACAACTGAATTGGCAACAAGACAAATTTCAAGATGCTTGTGTTGGAGGTATTAGGTTCAATATTCAACCACTATTATTTTACTTTAAAAATTGAATCTTTAAAGGAACCAAAGTATAAATTTTTAAGTATTTTTTTACTACCTTAGGATAAATTTTATTTTAATCTTGAAAATTGTTAAACTACATTGAATATTTTGTAAAATTAATCAATAGTAAAATTATGTAATAAGATGTAATTTTGGTAGAGACTGACACCTTGGAATTTTATCAAGAATCTCCTTTTTAAATTTTATGCTTCATATATCTTTTCAAAAATGTACATAAGCGCATAAGCAATGTTTGGTATCAATGACACATATGGATCACATTTACAGGTAAAGTTTTTGCATTGAGATACTATGTCTAACCCCTAAAATAGTTGCCATAACAACAACTAGGTATTGAATCTATAATTTTTTAGGAATAAATAAGGCCTTCTTATAAAAACTTCACTCCATCACTAAATCCTATTTGTCACTATTGCTAGATGTAAACCCTAAAATTGAATAATTATGAGTATATAGGGAAGTTATGCCCATGTACGAGGATTTCTCTTTAAGTATGTGTTGTTAATAGGACAAATCCATTTTTATACTACCTTAGTACCATGTATCATTCTCCATGTTAAATAGTCTTTCTTTTTGGAAATATGTTGAATATTTTCCATGTTATTTTTACGGGGTTAACTCTAAAAGGTATTGGACACTCTCCATGTATTCTCATCGAGGTTTCTTAAGCTATTTTTAAATCCTTATATGTTTTTAGGGTTAATTATTTTAACCCATGTTTTTTTGCCCATGGTATTGTAAAATCCATTCTTGTGTTGTTATTTAATTGTATTTGCATTAGGGTTTGATGAGAGATGAAAGATGAACATTATTGTATTGGAGACAATTAATTTTATCAATAATAAGATATTATTGTGCTATTTTTTTTCCTGTAAGGATTTCCCAGGTGAAATATTGTGTTATATGTGTGTATCTGTTATCTTTTTTTTTTTTTTCCTTTGATTTTGTTTTTACTGTTTTTCCAGATTTAGTTTATTAGAGCCTTTTGCTTTTTTTTTTTTTTTAATTTGATAAGCAACTAGAATTTTATATACAAATTGGGTTTTTCAAGAGGATCCCAAAACCTTATAACAAAAAGGGTCATAGCATCGATATTTAAAGCAATTCCTTAGTACATGAAAATAAACACAAACTGAAAGGGAAAGGACCAGAAACAACCCTTGATCTAGTAGAAATACCAGATTCTAGTACCAACTAGTGAGGCCCAGTTTCTGAAAATATCATCCTCCCATTTTTGGCAGTATGAGATCCTCCCAGGAGTGGATACAACAGTCTGGGATCCACCCGGGGGTGGATATAGCAGTATGGAATTCTCCCGAGGGTGGATACAATGCACTTGCATAGACCTACGTATGGAAAGCAGGAAGGCCAAGAATAGCTTGCAACCATAAATCCTATCTAAAAATTAAAAGTAGGGAATTTTTAGACAACTGGAGAGGATCCTCACCCAGGGATAGCTCGGGATGCAACCCAAGGTGTAGCGGAGTAGCAAGAAGCCATGCGAGCAAAGCAGCAAGTAGCACTAGGATACAGGCCAGGGATCAGCAGTGGGACAACTTGGGAAATGGCATCAGGGTCCTCAAAGAAAAAATGGGAAGCCTCCGCATGAGCCTGAAAAGTGGAACAACACTACTGGGGATATCTACAGGCCAATATATCCTTGTGCATAGCAAGGAGAAATACAAGGAATTCGGAAGGATCTAGGGAAAACATCAATAGGTGCAAAGATAGGATCTCGAAAGCCAAAAATGAAGGAGGAAGGAGGGACCACAACTACAAACACATTGATCTTCTCCCAGACTAGAGAATACAGAAGGAAGCCCTCACCAATCTAGTAGAAAGGCCCAAGAACCACCATATTTTCTCATGAACATATCTAGGGAGCTGGGACCAGAAGCCCCTGAATAGAAACTAAAATGAAAAACTTGAGGATCCCAGGTGGGAAGTAGCAACAGGCACAAATATGGGATCCTCGAAAGCCTAACCTAGGGGAACCAGGATTTGCATGCACTGATCATGGATCCCCCCAAGATCCAGATATGCAATAGAAACCCTAGAAACCCCAGAAGAAGGGACCAAAAAACCCTCATCCTTGCTCATGGATAGCTTCTGGGAACTGGGACTAAGACTGGAAACAACCCAGGCAAAGGAAAAGTCCCACCTCGAAGGCCAACCAATGCCCTAGGTGTCCACCAAATTGCAAATCTAGCAAGAAGAAGCCTCTGAATAGGAAACTGAAAAGGGCCCTACCCAATGGGATGGGACCAGCAACAACCACAGGCATCCCAAAGAGGAGTCACTGGCAGAAGAGTAAACTGGCCCTCCAGATCAACCCCAAAGCAGAGAGGACCTCACAGGATGCACTAGGAAGTAGTCAAAATCCCAATTTGCCACCACCACCGATCGAGGAAGCCCTGGGAACTAGATCCATGTAAAAAACCTAGAAAAAACCCTAGGGGAAAGCTTGAGGGAGATCGGAGAAGGGATCCCATCAACTTTGTATTTGGTCTTGAATACCCAATTGCAACCAATGGATTTTTTTTCCAAGTGGAAGATTAGAAAGTTGCCACATATTGTTCTTCATTAATGATTTATATTCAATGTTCATGGTATCCTTATACTTCTTTGATGTAAGAGCATCATGACCCATTAAAGGTTCATATGTCTAACCTCATTTTGAACTTTGCTCTAAATTCTTGATCAAGAGCTAGATGTCTCTAGAATATGACCTAAGTTTTCATCATGAACTAGACTACGATACCACTTGGGTCAATGAGTGTTACTTGAAGTGGATGGTCTTCAATAATCGTCACCATTAGGAACATCTCTTTCATCTTCATCAAAATAAATGTCATCTATCTCAAAGGCTTCATCATCATCATCATAAAACAAGAAAATAATAAGTGCTTTGTCAACAACATGTGGCTTAGAATAAGAGGTATAATTATTCTTCTCATCAAACACAATATCTCTATTTATATACAAATTTTTGGTGTTAGAATCCATGAGATGATATCCTTTCGAATCACTACTATATCCAATGTAGATACATCTCTTAGATTTCTCCTTCAACATCATCTACTTTTGCATCATAATGGGTATGAATATAGTGCATACAAAAATGTGGATATGTGATATGGAAGGTTTATTTCCTATCTATGCATATTTAGGTGTGACACCATTCAACACAAGTGCAGGTGCATAATTTAGAAAGTAGACCATAGTATAAATAAATTCTGCCCAAAATATTAATTCTAAATTGGCATATTTAGTATATATCACATCATTTCTTGAATACTATGGATTTGCCTCTCAACAACTCCATTTTCTTGAGGCATGTAAGCATTTGTCAACTATCATTTGATGTCATATTACTTTAGAAAAATAAAAAATTGGTTATTAGTGTACTCCCTCTTGGTCTAAGTGGAGTGTAAAAATAAGATGACCAACAATATTCTCCACACAAGATTTGAACTCCTATAAATAGTGAAAAGCTTCAACCTTTGTCTTTAGAAAGTACACCAACATCCATCATGAATAATCATCAACAAATAATTGAAAATATCTACAACCATTGAAACTTGATTCCATGTGTTCATATAGATCAATATGCACTAGGTGGTATGGACCAACCACTCTATTTCTACTTGAGACAAATGATGCTCAATATTGTTTTTCAACCAAAAAAATCATACAAGGTCATGAGGCTTTGTTAAATATGGAAGTCCATGTGCCATATCATGATGTAGGAGTTACTTCAAATGGCAAAAGCTTAGATGTTCAAATCACCTATGCCATAATGAGGCAGTTTCATTTGCTTTTGTTGCCAATGCTTGATTGTCTTGTATTACAACTGTAAGCTAAAATATCTTGACTATGCTAGTAGCACCAACAATGATCATTGAACATCTGAATTTTTCTCAAATAATATAGTTTCTTTGCACCTATTTTAAAAAATTTAAAACGTAAATTTTGATCAAGCAATTAATTCAAAGAAATTAAGTTTTTCGTGAAGCCATGCATGTAAAGAACTTGAGTCAAGTGATAAGTATGCTCTCTAAGATGTAATTTAACATCATCAATTCTAGAAATGGTGTATGTTGAATTGTCACCAAGTATTACTTGGCCATAGTAAGATGAATGGTCAAGGCTCATAAACCAATTCTTCTGCCCTATAATGTGTCTAGTTGCTTCTAAATCAACGTACCAAATTGGTAAACATCAGAATAGGAGAATAATGCTTCACAATAATCGCTCCTATGTAATCAAAAACCTTCAATTTACTCTACACATCTTTGTGGTAGCACGATATTTAAGAAATAGTTACTTCCCTCCACGATGCTGCATGCAAATCAAACTTTGCTTCAATTCGAATCTACTCACACCATTCTCCAAAATCTAGGTCCAACGACATTTTTACTAGGTTGTCGATCGTCTTTCTTAAATGCAAAAGCATAAAAATATTTAGTCCCACATGCACTATACGCTAGATAAAATGCTCTTTAAAAATAATCCACTCCCCTTCTTGGTTGTCTGCCTTTGGGTAGAATTTGCTACCCGCCCAAGAGTCTTTACATGCGACCCTTCTTGGATAGCCACGTGTTTCATTTGCTCGTCAAAATGTGAAGTTTTGATTCGCTCGCCATCCACATGTTGTCCACGTCATGAGTCTCACCTACCATCTGAGTCAGATCTTTAGATTGTACCACGTGTCACCTATAGGTCTTGATGTGCAGTCCACATGTCTCTATTTAAATCACTCTGTCTACGTTAGTCCCTAGGTGTCTGTGCTCGATCTGTCAGCGTAGACATCACATCTGTGTAGTGCACTGTCATCTAAGGTCAAAACTGACCACTCTGTTGTGTGGGACCCTCCACGTCAGCAGTTGCTGTATGGGGCTAGGCTAGCGGTCGACGGTATTATCAGGCAGCACTTTGCCAGCTGCTGCGGGGGACCAGGCTGGCTGCTGCTGTGAGTCCACCTAGGTCTTAGTGGTCCGCCGAGTGTCAAGGTCCTTAAAGAAAGGTCCGCTCTTCTCCTCAAACGTCCAAACACATGAGTCATCCAAAGATCAGCGTCTAGCACACCCTTATCACATGAGTCATCCAAAGATCAGCGTCTAGCACACCCTTATCACATGAGTCATCCAAAGATCAGCGTCTAGCGCACCCTTGTCACATGAGCCATCAACGTCGGCCTTGTTAAGTATTGTCTAAAAATAAAAATGAAACCTGAGTTTATTAGGTATTTTCCACCTCACGAAAAGAAAGATGGAACCTGAGTCTGACAGAGACAACAAATAACGAAATGGAAATTGAAACTTAATCACTAATAATTTTTGCTTTGATCACCAATTACGGGTGCTCCGCCTCTCTGATAGCAATGTTAGAGCATAGGCGAATAAGAAATATTATTAATAATCAAGGTGGTTTATATAGTACAAACATAGGCTAAGAATAGCCTTAGGAATATTAGGAAATAATATCCTCTAACTAACGCGCTTAGCTAACAAAGTGCCTAACAACTAACCTATCAACTAACGTAGTCAAATTGACTACTACTTACCACAAGATATTCCACAGTGAATATCTTCATGGTAGAAAGTAAAAGTAAAAGTAAATGTAATTACTATTTTTACCATGCGGTAAATAACATCTACCTAAAAAATCTACTAATTACCAAATGAGGTTATAATTATAGTTACTGTAGCATAGTAACTCTAGCAACTCCAATGCAATGCTCCAGATGACTCATTATTTTCTTTAGATAATATATTTCTTGCACTAGATGATAGCCTATTTTTTAAATGACAATAATCAATTTTGTGACAACTCTTTCAACACAAAGTAAATTTTCTCAGGTGGCTTTGTAACTCCTCTGAGATAAAATAAATGTCTACAATACTTGCAAACACATTAAGAATAAAAACTATGAGAGGAGTCTCTTGCTCCTCGACAACTGATCATCTTCACAAATGAAAGCTTTGTTCTAATATCAGTCTGCTCTAATACCAAATGTTACAAATGTAAAATAGATTTATGTATTTTGATCAATATTTGCATTGATATGATAGAAATATATATACATATAAAATCAAGAAAATACAAGGTTGGGAGTTACAACTACTTTTCAACTTCCCATAACCTCCGTAAAAGTGATTACATAATATTCACAATATAAATATTTTAGAGTATTGTCAATATTCTTCAAAATCTCCTTATTGATAAGCTAATATGGAATTCCATAAAGCGTACCCCACAATAGAAGCCTTTTAATAGTTTTTATCTCCATAAAAAATTCTCTCTCCATTCTCTTAAGTATAATGCATCTCTTCCCTTAAGCATAGACCATCATTGATTATTTTATCCCTAATTTTTGAGTTGTTGGAGATTTTTTTTTAAAGAAAAGTCATGGAGTAATTTGATTTCCATCTTCACTTCTATTAACCCAAATTTTAATCTTCGAAAAATTTGAGTGTCCATAAAACATACATACTAACTCTTTTATTTTAAGAAACATTATGTTTTGCTTGATCATCTCATACAAGGTTTGTCATAGATTTAACCTTCTTCATGTCCTCAACTAAAACACCTTTATTTCCAATTAAAACCTTTATAAATAACTTTCCTTCTATAATACCTAATTTTTTTTATTATAAAAATCCTTTATTTTTAAAGATAATAACCATTACTTCTCTTTCATAATGCCAACCAAATTTTGTACAAATTGAGTGTGGTTGTTGCAAGGTCAACAATAACCTATCTTTATAGATGAACAAAGAGATAATGAAAAAAATTTCCTCAACTAAAATATCTTTTCCAACTAAAACAAAAATAATTTTTTTCTATACTACTTAATTTTTTAAAATAAAAATCATTTATTTTTTAAAGATAGCCCTTACCTCTCTTTCAAAATGCCGTCCAAATTTTGTACAAGTTGGGTGTGGTTGTTACAAGGTCAACAATATCCTGTCTCTATGGATGGATAGGGAGGTAATGACAGAGCCAACAGTCCATTCATTAGGATTAGGTTGTGGCCTATCTGCCATTCTTTCATATGGTTTAAACCTTTAAGTTCATAATTTTCGAGCTTTTGACACATTATTTAGAAAGGGCATATAATTGACTTCGTGGCAGGTATTAAATTATGTAAACATGCATAAGGGGACGATTAGAGTGTTTCTTTTTCTTAAGACCATGTGTATTTACTGGAAAAGACTTATACCAAACTTTATAATATAGTATAATATTGTTTTATATTTTAAATTTATTTTTAAAATTTTAACGTATATATTTTTAATATTTAATATAATTTTTAATATTAAAAAAATAATAAGTTAAAAATAAAGTGAAGTGGTTGCTACTTGTATTTAAGAAAAAATAAAGTTAAAAAAAAAAAAAAAAAAAAATCAATTTGTTCAATGTTATATATTGGGAGTTGGTTACATCTAACATTATTTTTTATTTTTATTTTTTAATTATATAGGAGAGTTGGTTACAGTCACTATTTCATCAAACATTATTTAAGAAGTGTAAGTGTAGAGTTTAAATCTTAGGGGTTCTTCCCAATAAGCTTATATCAGCTTATACCACCTTGTTATTGTTGATCTAACGTGAGGGACCACTGGTCACTTGGGATTCCTACCCGCACTACTTTGCATCAAACATACCCCGAAGTTTGAACCTAGGTCTCTTGATAAGTGCTTTACCACACAAATAATTACCAATCCACCTAATCCTTAGGGGCAATCATTTGTTCAATGTCACCAAACTAATAATATTATTGTTATATCTTATAACAACTTTATCATCCTTAAAATTTTGAGCATTGTATTTTGAGATTTAAAATTCACCAAAATATATGTATCACTGTGTTAAATTTTCTATTGATAAGATTAGCTATTCCTTTATTAATTTTTTTATAATATAATAAAAATAAACAATTTTAAACAATAAAATTCCCCACACTAACTAAATCCAACCTTTTTATTAAAGTTAAATTTTCTAGATGGTCCGATGATCTTACAAATAAACTTATAAAAGTGGAATAATATAACTTTTTGCCACGTCTTGACTTCTGATTTGTTGTTTCTTCAGTATAGTTAGGAATAGACAATAATGAGAGTTAATTATTTTGATTTAAATTTGAAATTAAAAAAAAAAAATTAAAAACATTAATTTAAGTATTTTGGCAAAAGCAAAATTAACATTTATTTATGTGGGAGAGTTGGAAAGTAAATGGTAAGTTAAAACTTTTAAGTTGACAAAAAGAGATCTCAAGTTCAAATCTCGCCCCTTACATGTGGATATGTTATAAAGAGTCGATGGTGGTATCGTTTGTTAGAGTAAATCACTATATAAAATATATTTATATAGAAAAGCAATTATAGTGTTTCAAACTTTAACGGCAGAATTAAAGAAAAATTAGACAAACACACACAGAAGAAGAGACAACGATTTTAACGTGGTTCACCCAATGTGGGTTACATCCACCGAGAATTTTCAGTCCTTCCTTTCTCAATCCAAGCAATAGAGGGTTACAACCTACAACAAACATCTGCTGTAATTTCCTCTCTATTTTTCCAAGGAATCAACACAGTAATTTTCTTTGTCATCATACTCATCTCTGTTTTTCCTCACAACTATATATAAGAAAAAAACAGAAAAACAAACTGCTTTTCTTAATACATTCCAAGATTAACATTGAGTTCCCAACATCTAATTTTGGGATAAAAACAAAAAAAACTTTCCCTGGTTGTCCTGTTGTAAATCCGAAACTTTCTTTGGTAGACTAACAGATCGTAAATCTGGAAACTTTCCTCGCCCGTCCCGCAAGAAATCCAAAAAACTTTCTCTGTTTAGCCTCCTCATAATTAGGCTCCATTCCTAACAATCTCCCACTTGGAGACTAATTCCATTGCACCATACTGCAACCAAGGACTGAAAAATTCTCATCATGGCCTCTTATTCCTTAAGGCCAACTAAAGTTGAGCAAAAGCTCAACTTTTCTCTTGACACCACTTTTGTAAGCATATCAGCAAGATTTTGTGATGTGTGAACCTTCCCTAATTTCAAAGATCCATCTTCCACTACTGATCTAATGAAATGATACCTGAGTTTGATGTGTTTAGTTTTTGAATGGAATGCTGAATTCTTTGCAAGGTGTATAGCACTCGGCTATCACTCCACAACCTATTATCCTCTTGCTTCTTCCCCACTTCTTCCATTAGTCTTTGCAACCAAACCATCTCTTTGCTTGCTTCTATAGCAAGCAACATATTCATCTTCAGTGGTTGAAAGGGCAACTACGTGTTGGAGTTTAGAAATCCAACTAACCGCTCCTCCTCCTATAGTAAATATGTAGCCGTAGTGCTCCTTCCACCATCAAGATCACCTGCCATATCAAAATCTACAAAACCTTTCAAGCATATATTAGAGCCTCCAAAATTCAAAGAATAATTTGAAGTTCCTCTCAAGTACCTGAGTATCCATTTTACCGCTTGCCAATGTCCTTTTCTTAGATTACTCATAAATCTACTCACTACTCCCACTGCATGGGCAATATCTGGTCTTGTACAAACCATTGCATACATCAAACTTCCAATCGTTGATGCATAGGGAACCTTAGCCATATGCTCTTGTTCCTTTTGTGTCTTGGGACACAAATCTTTGGTGAGTTTGAAATGCTTTGCCAATGGAGTAGCAACAGACTTTGCATTGTTCATGTTGAATCTCTTAAGCACTTTTTCAATGTATTTTGCTTGTGATAATTTCAGAGTGTGACTCTCCTTGTCTCTTGTTACATCCATTTATTGGTCAACGCTCTTTTACCTTTGGGTAGCTCAACCAAATCCCAAGTTTGGTTGTGGAATAAAGAGTCCATTTCTTCATTCATTGCAAGCTCCCACTTATTCCTGGTATCCATCTGTAATGCTTCCCGAAAACATTCGTCATCCACATCGAATACAAAATATAATCAGAGAAACGTTGAGGAATTTTACTTATCCGGTAGAACGTCTAACAACACTTTCCGAGATTGAGGTGCTTGTTGTTGCTGTACATTTTGATCTTCTACCACTTTTGGAGTTACCTTTTCTATGTGTCCATCAAGGTCTATGTATTCAACATTTTCCTCTTTCTGTTTCTTTCCCTGCAACCGATATTTATACAAGTTTTTTTCATTAAATATGGCATCCCTACTTCTAATGACTTTTCGGTTATCACAATCCCATAATCTGTAACCCAAGCCATCAATACCGTAACCAATAAAATAGCACTTTTGGGCCTTAGCATCTAACTTATTTCTGTTCTCTTTGTCTATATGCATAAAAGCCTCACATCCAAATACCTTAAGGAAAGAATAATTTCATCGGTTTACTCGTCCAAAGCTCTTCCGGAATTCCTCCATCCAAGGCACTAGACGGTCCTCTATTAATCGGATATACTCGTAGTATCAACAACGATGAGCCCATAAAAATAATGGTAAGCCTGCATGTATTCTCATGCTCCTAGCACGCTCCATGATGGTTCTATTCATTCTTTCTGCAACCCCATTTTCTTGAGGTGTTCTTGGAACTACCTTGATTCTTCTAATTCCATTTTTAGAACAAAACACATCAAATTCTCTACCGCAATATTCTCCACCATTATCCGACTTTAGACACTTTAACCTTTTTCCAGCTTTCATTTTCAACTAATGCTTTCCAATTCTTAAAGGTATTAAAAACATCACTTTTATTCTTAATGCAATATATCCATGTTTTCCTTGTTGCATCATCAATAAAAAGTACATAGTAAGAGGAACCTCCAAGAGAAGTTACCCGAGTCGGGCCCCAAACATCCGAGTGCACAAGCTCCAATTTCTCTTTCTTCCTTTCCTTGCCATCCTTGAGAAATCTAACTCTCTTTGCTTTACCATAAACACAATCCTCACAGAATTCCAAATCAATCTCTTTTAACTTAGGCAATAACTTTCTTGAATGTAAAATTTCCATACCTTTTCCACTCATATGGCCAAGTCTTTGGTGCCACAAAGATGCACTCTCACCCGTAGAAACTAAATTCATGGAGAAGTGAGAAAAATCAGTAAGTAAATAAAGAGTACCCACCAATTTACCTCTAGCTACTATCAATGAACCTTTAGTAACTTTCCAAGCATTTTCTACGAATGCAACCGTGTATCCTTCACCATCAAGCTTACTTGCCGATATAAGATTTCTCTTTAAATCTGGTATGTGTCTCACCTCTTTAAGAGCCCATTGACATCCATTTGGGGATTTAATCAAAATCTTTCCAATACCCACGATTTTACATGGTTGGTCATTTCCCAACAGAACCTGTCCATAATCTCCAGAAACATAATCTATGAAGTATTCCCTATGTGAGGTAGCATGGAATGAAGCACCACTATCAATTACCCAATAATCACTATTTCTATCAAGAGATAAGATTAAAGCATCTTGTAGAATTTGTCCAATAATATTGGCTTCCGAAGTGTTACCATTATTATCATTACCTTCATTTCCATCACCCTTTCTTTGCCAACAATCCTTCTTGAGATGACCCTTTTTGCCACAAGTGCCAACACTTGTAGCTTTCCTTTTCCACGTGATTTGGATCTGCCTTTGGATTTGCCACGATGTGAACTCTTGCCTCTTTCTCTTCCTCTTCCTCTATTCTCAACAATTAAGGCGGTGCTAGATGATTCTCCTGTGGTTTTTCTTCTCATGTCCTCACTGAGTATCACACCAACCACATCATCAAATTCTAATTTATTTGAACTCGAAGCAGAGTTACTTACCGCCATTACCAAACTGTTCCAACTTTCCGAAAGAGAGCATAAGATTAATAAGGCCCTAAGCTCATCATCAAAATCCAATCCTACTGAATGCAATTGATTAGTGACAGTATTAAATTCATTTAAATGATCATGCACAGATCCTCCTTCACTCATTTTCATGTTAAATAACCTTTTCATTAAGAATACCTTATTTGATGTCGATGGTTTCTCATACATCTTGGCCAACTTATCCATGACTCCCTTGGTAGTCTTTTCATCAGAGATGTTGAAGGCTACGGTGGCTCCCAAGCCTCACAGACCCAATGCCTTTCTATCAAGGAGACTCCACTCCTCATCGGACATAGATGAAGGTCTCTCTGATTTCCCCCTCAAGAGGTAAGTAAAGATCCTTCTGGTACAAGTAATCCTCCATCTGCATCTTCCAGAATTGAAAGTTCTGGCCATTGAATTTTTGAACTCTAAACCTCCCTTCTTCCGCCATTGCTCCCACTTGATCCAGAAATTCTCCTTCCGTCAAGTGCACCCAACAAAACAACCGCTCTGATACCACTTGTTAGAGTAAATCACTATATAAAATATATTTATATAGAAAAGCAATTATAGTGTTTCAAACTTTAACGGCGGAATTAAAGAAAAATTAGACAAACACACACGTAAGAAGAGACAACGATTTTAACATGGTTCACCCAATGTGGGTTACATCCACCGAGAATTTTCAGTCCTTCCTTTCTCAATCCAAGCAATAGAGGGTTACAACCTACAGCAAACATCTGTTGTAATTTCCTCTCTATTTTTCCAAGGAATCAACACAGTAATTTTCTTTGTCATCATACACATCTCTGTTTTTCCTCACAACTATATATAAGAAAAAACGAGAAAAACAAACCGCTTTTCTTAATACATTCCAAGATTAACATTGAGTTCCCAACATCTAATTTTGGGATAAAAACAAAAAAAACTTTCCCTGGTCGTCTCGTTGTAAATCCGGAAACTTTCTCTCGGTAGACTAACGATCGTAAATCTGAAACTTTCCCTGCCCGTCTTGCAGTAAATCCAAAAAAACTTTCTCTGTTTAGCCTCCTCATAATTAGGCTCCATTCCTAACATCGTTGATACTACTGACAAAATTAATAATTTAATTTCGACCTATCCTATCTAGATGCCGGTCATAGAAAATGATTTTTTAAGAAGTGAGTAAATGGAAAATGATTTTGATACTACTGACAAAATTAATAATTTAATTTCGACCTATCCTATCTAGATGCCGGTCATGGAAAATGATTTTTTAAGAAGTGAGTAAATGGAAAATGATTTTGATTAAGAGTGTTTGTTGTGAAGAAATCTAGATATCGGTCACATTAAAAAGTCATGGAAAATGATTTTGATTAAGAGTGATTGTTGTGAAGAAGTTTAAGGATTTGGATTTTTTTTTTTATATTTAAAGGTATTTTTTTTAATGTAATGTGAGGTATTTAATATTTTTGTGTGAGGAGGTAGAAGAAGATTTTAAAAACAAGAAAGGATAAATTAAGAATGTTTAATAAGGTTTCAAGGAAGTGGTGAGTGGGGTCGTTAAAGAAAAGGTCAAGGAAGTTTTTTTTCCAAGGATATTTTGGGTTTCAAAATAGATGGAAAAAATGTTTTTGTATTATATAAAATTTATTTTTTAATGAATTATATTAGTTTTTATTTATAATTAGTTTCTACTAATTTATTTGGAAGTTAGTTTTATGAGGGATATTGTAGTGGTATGTATTTGGGTTTTCTTCGAGAGACTTAAATTTAAACTCTCTTAGGACCCATTTAAAAAAAAAAACATGCTTTACCTTAAAATTTTATCCAAAAGATATTTAGATTGATAGTGGTCAAGTGCTGTGGGTCCCGTTGACTTCTTCTTTACCCAACGTGCTGTATTTTATAGAAATTCCCTAAGAAAAAAACTTATTTGGAGGTTAAACATCCATTATTTATATATTAATTTATTTTATTAAAAATATTTGAATTTAAGATTATTTTGGAACACAACTTATTTCTATCACTTAATATTAATTTAAAAGACTTAAAATATTAAGACTAAAGAGGATTGGAACCATGATTTTTAATATAAAATATAGGATAAATGGATTTAACATTAAGACTCTAGAATTTTTAATAGGAGGTGGAGTTGTGCACTATACTTTGGTAATAAGAGTATAGTTGAATAACCATACAAAAATAACATCCTCCATAAGGATAGTCTCATATGACCCATGATCTTATAGGCGTAAAAAAACCTGTTTTATCTTTACCACATAATTTGAATCCTATAAATAATTATTTTTAAATTAATAATAAAATAAATAATTTAAATTTAAATTTATAAGTAATTATGAATTTTAGTTCATAGAAAAGTAGATAATTCATTTGATCCAATCACCTGTCATATTAGGTCTTTATATTTCTAGAGACCTGAAATCAATTCATTTTCATTAAAAACCATCCATCTAAACAATTGGGAAAATTTTAATTTACTATGAATTTTAATTTAAAGAAAAGTTGGGATAACTCATTTGGGCCAGTCATTACATATTGAGTCTTTATATTTTTAGAGATATAAAGACTATTTTTTTTCCGTTGAAGACCATCCATCTCAATGATTCCAAAGATTTGTTATTATAAATATTTTTAATTAAAAGTATTATAAATATATTTAAAATTAAATATTATATTAGTTATATTTTTATAAATTAAATAATATTATAAAAATAATATAAGTGTAATATTTTTTATTTTTGGTATTATAGTTAAGAATTTGTCACATGTTAAATATGTCATTTATATATAATAAAATTGTTAAGAATATGACTTAAAATAAATTTCTATTATGAAATTGTTGCTTAATCTAAATACAAAATATTTAACATAATCAAGTACATCAAAAAATAAAAAGATAAATGATATAAATTCATGAATTTTTAAGGGATGACAATCTTGTCATGAAAAATTAGGAAGAATGAGAATGGTTTTTGACCAAGATATGTCCACATTATTCACTTTAAAACACAAAAATAAAGTGGATTGAGATGTTTTATTATGAAATTATCAATATGTAAACTCGTTATTTTTTCCAAAGAACTCACTTATTGAACAAGAGTTGATATTAAAGTATTTAATTCATAAAGAAGCATAAGATACCTCATTTTGTAGAAATACAAACATTGTTGAAAAATTTAAGGCAATAATTTGAGTTAGTCTTTAATTTCAACTATCATGTATAACCATTTGAAGATTATCATTCATATTTATAAACATGTGTAGTATCAGGTACTATCTCAATATAATTTTTTTTGAATTAGAAACAGAACAAAGGTGTCAAGCAAGGGAGATGGAAAATCTTCATGAGAAGGGTAGGATTCAAAATTTTGGAGGCCTCAGAAACCCAAGTCTCTACCATTTTTGAAATTGTTAGATAGAGGAAAATATAAGAAACTGGGAAATTAAACTAAGTATGAAGAGCCCCCATTTGTTGACCCAAATAATGATTTATCAACTGATTGTTGATTCTTCAATCAACATGTGAATCAATGGAGAGCTACATAGTATAAGGACTTCAAAATAACATTTTTACCCTTTGCTATAAATGTAAAATTTAGTCTTAGTTACTAAAGAAAAAGAGAGTAAATCCTCCCCTATAAATAGTAGTCATGGGCTCATTGATAACATCTTTTGGCAATTTTGAGAAATATTAGATCTATGCTCTATGATTAAACATCATAATACCTTTTTTGAATATTAATGGAAAATTGTGCACTTGTGTGTTAACTTTGTCCTTTGACCTATTGATGCATGAGTAAATAATGTTTGTGGCATTGAATTCTCACCTCTTATTAGTCCTATTTTCCATGAATTTGTGTTACACCAATGCTCAATCACACTATTGTAATTAGTGATCTCAAAGTGATTCAATTGATCACATGCACTAGCCTTGCTAATATCTTTATTGTATTTAATTTTATGCACTTTGATATCATTTCCTTGTACCCTTATCTTCATTGATCTTATCATCCTTAGTTTAGTTTAGGTTGACATAAGTTAGTATGGACACGACCCAAATACAAAGGTCGAGAGGACCTAAACCTTCCTTCATCAATTTATAAAACTATGGGCACTCTTCAAATTAGATAGTTTTTTGTATCAAAAAATATTTGGCATGTCCAATGGGTAGGTCTCACTTTTTAGTTAAATAAATTTGATCCATCCCATTAAGAGATAACCATTGGACATACACAAATGAATCAAAAACCATAGTGGGATCAAGATATTAGTCCACTTGTATTTTTTAGATCTACTCCAATCCATTGCAAATTTCACCAATTCTACAAAAAAGTTTGATTAAGACCTTAAGTACGATAAAAACCATAAATATATCATATATATGTAGGATTTACCCAAATCTGATGATAAATTTATCCAATTTGAGTGCAAATGACAACTATGTTACTAATCAAACCTCAAAAAGTATCCAAAACTATAAATAACCATAGAAACACCCTTTTGATTTGAAAATTTGTTGTTCTATAAGCATGCTTTCCAAGAAAAATACAAACATAAAAAAATATTTGAAAATTTTCCTAGTTTGTTTGCCTATGATTCGTCAACCAATCGATAATTTATTGATTCTCTGTGTGATTTCTATAAAATATATTATCTAACATCTTTCAATTCTTTAAGCCATAAATTCATTGACCAAATCAACAATTTTTTGATGAAAGCTAATAATTTGATTATATCATCTCTTTCAAATGAACTATGTCATTTACTGAGTCGCTTGTCTAATGATTCATTGACTTTCCAATAATTCATCAACTTAGCCAGCGATTCGTCAACCTCAGCCTAACTTTTGCAGATATGATTGATCTAACCCATATTTTAGTAGCTTTTTTATTGTAGTCACATCAAGAATAAATCAAATACAAATATTAGTATGTAATATTTCTTATGAATACACTATCTAAATCATGTGACACGGGCCAAGAAATCAAGCAAATGAAGTTGATTGAATACAAATAAAATGGGAAGAAGGGAAGAAAACCTACTACAACTATGTGGATTAGAGTTCAACCAAATCTATCTCAACCACTTAACCAAATATATTAGTGATGAATCCAATTAACAAAAGCTAGAACCATATATCTAAACCTCATCATCTTTTGGTTAACTAAAGTAGGATACCTTAATAGGACTCCCATATACGATTTCATCCTACCTAGTGCTAATCAGGTTTGGACCTCATCTAGACCCATTATCCCAAATGTGATTACTAATCCCCTATATGGTATGCCATAGATGTCAAAATCCTCAAATGATAACAATGCATAACTTAAGGGCTTGGTCTTGTAATATCCCAATTAAATATAAATGCATTAATAATAGCTCTAGTTAGCCAACCTATGAGCTTACAAGCATCTAAACTTACAACATATTCCTAGTCAAAGGACTAATATGAGTCAATCATCATCTAGGTTAAGTTAATAGGCTAACTCTTATAAATTTTCTTTTCAACACCAAATCAGTCATGCTAATAGACATTATAAATTCGTCAATAAGTTAAATCTCATAAATATGCTAATCCTTAACATGTAACAAAATTTGCAAAATCCACCAAATCATACTACCTCTCAATGTCAAATAAGTTAATTTCTTCCAAATTTATAACTAATTTAGAGTTTATAATAAAATAAATAAATCTCATGAGTGCCATTAGGAGTGCAAATGCCTCTAGGGTTACCTAGAATTTACCATTCCATAGAGGAAAACATCTTATGTAATATTTATAACCATTACCTCTAAATCAACCCGTCCATATAAAAATATAGTACCATCCAAATAAACAAATTATATTTAATTTACAAGCATTCTACAACCCTATCAAGTGTTCCCTAACCCACCTCTAATTCAAATTATCAACCAACCATTTATTTCCCAACAACATATGGTTCCATAAAACCTGCAAGTGGTCTCAAATTAGTAGGTAGTTCAATTTGCACAAAAACCACATGGGGATGTGTGTCCTCTTGTCTATGAAATTCTATATTCCCCATAAATCCTATATGAGAAGTTGCATCAAAATTATCAAATACAATTTCAAAGAAGACTATAACAACTTCTTGATTGAACTTTTTAAGGACCTCTAAATTTTATGGTTTATTACTAAATACCTATTATTGCAATAAAATATTTCCTAACCTTTTATGGCAATGGGAATACGACTTCTTTAGATCACTAAAATAAATTATCATGTTAAAATTTGTACATCAAATTGAAGAGAAATATATTATGCTTACAATGCTAATTTATTGATTGAGAGATAAAGTTTTTGTGTTAGAGGAGCCTCAAGTCACTAATTAGACCTCCATAATTGAAACCTTCATGAGAAGGTTTAGAAATCAAGGAAACAATTACTCCATTATTTTCAATTTAATGTTTTATAGAGACATCCTCAATATATTATTCATGATTATAACATAAAGCTCATGAGGATGTTATACCTAATACCACAAAAAAATTGACCATTAGATGAACAAGATTTATTCTATTATATCAAAGGATTACAATAAGATTTTATCCCTAATTATTTATAATGTCAACCACCAAAACTCCCACCAAATATGGGATCAAGTGATGCAAATATTGAAGATTAAACCTTCTAAGGGCAACCAAATTAAAGGGAATGTGAGTATTAGTAAGATGGATAGGACTAGAAATTGGCAACCTCCTCCTAAGGATTTTGGAAAAGTCAATACTGATGGAGCCTCTAGAGGGAACCCTAGGAAAGCCAGTGTGGGAGGAATTGGTAGACTTTCAGATGGCTCCCTGGTTTTTACTTTTGTTGAGAATTTGGGTATTCTTTCCAATAAACTTGCTTGAGGGGTATGGTATCCTTAGAGGCCTTCAGGAGGCTACTAAGGTTGGATGGGAAAAGGTGTTAGTTGAGTCTAAATCTCAACTTATGATTAATCTCTTGAAGACTCCTTCTAAGAATCATAAGGTGGATTGGAGAATAAAAAGAATTATTGAGAAGATTCGAGTTAATCCGGATGGGATTTTTGAAAGTTGATTACAATCATGTGGTCGGAGATCAAAACAAGAGTGCCGATGCTTTAGCTAATTGGGCTTTGGACAAAGGTGATCTTACTTGTTATGGCCACCCTCCTATATGGTGGGCTTCTCAAATTAGGGAAGCTCTTCTTTCTATCATTTATTTGGATGGCTCAAGTTCTGAAGGTACCTAGTTTCTTCTTGTTTTTTTTTTGTTTGTTTCTCTTTGGTTCATTCAGTTTTTTTAGTTCCCTAGCTCATTCTATTCTTTATTTTTTTTCCTCTGTTGATTATTGCATTAATAGTCTTCTGGTCTAGATAGGTCATTGTTTTGTTCATTTTTTTTTCTTTTGTCTTCTTTGTTTTTTTGTTTAGTTTTTTAAGGTGGGTGGGTTCTTTTGTTTTGTTTTGTTTTTTTGTTCTTTGTGTTGTTTTTTGTTGTTCTTGTGTTTTTGTTATTTTGTTTTTTTTAATGTTTTTTGTTATTGTTCTTGTGTTTTTTTCGTTCTTGTTCATGGGTTTCTCTTTGTTTGTGTTATTTCATTTTTTTATGTGTGAGTGTTTTCTATTGACGCAGAACAAAAAATTGCACACTCAAAAATCCCAAATTTGCATTCATTAACTTGGAATTACTCTATAGTAACAGCTCACAGGCTTTACAATAACCAACGCTTGGCTTGGTTTTCTCTCACTCTCTGCAATTCCCTAATTTTGCATCCCCCTCTCTTTACAATCCCTAGGTTTTTATAGAGGACCCGACCCTCTGAGTCATCATATCACAGACTGCGAAGTTTTTTGTAACCGCCCGCATGAATGTTCTATCGTCGCCCGCATCCTGTTGCCAGGTGCCTTGGACCATCATTGCATGGAATGGCGGAGTGCTCTGTAATTGCCTGTAACTTGATGCCACATGCCCCTGTATCGGCTCCTACATCCACCACCTGACTTCCATGAGCTATCACTGTCGCTCTGTCGTGGCCCCCAAGAATGCCACCTGTTACTCTATAACGGCCTTCGAAAATGTAGCCTATCGCAATTTTGTGACACCTTCTTCCTTTACTTCTTCTTCTTCTCTTCTGGTCACGATATCGCGACATGTCGCGATATCACGAAATTTTTCTTCCTCGCCTCCTTTCTCTCCTTCGAGTCACAAAAATGTGACATGTCGTGAAATCACGTCTTCTCCTCTCTGCTCCCTCTCGCTTCTTCAGGTCACAAAAATGCGACATGTCATGAAATCGTGACATTTTCCTTCGCTGGCTCCTTCTTCGCCTTCTGGTTGTGAAAATTTTACATCTCGCAAAATCGCAACATCTTCCTCCCTTGGCTTCTTCTTCGCCTTTTGGTCGCAAAAATGTGACATGTCACAAAATCACGACATCTTCCTCCCTTGGCTTCTTCGCTTGCCCTCTGGTCATGAAAATGTGACATGTCACGAAATCGTGACATCTTTCTTCCTTGGCTCCTTCTTCGCCTTCTAGTCGTGAAACTGCGACCTATCACGAAATCGCGACATCTTCCTCCTTGGGCTCCTTCGCTTGCCCTCTAGTCACAAAAATGTGACATGTCGTGAAATCGTGACATCTTTCCCCATTGGCTCCTTCTTTGCCTTCTGGTTGCGAAAATGCGACATGTCACGAAATCGTGACATCTTCCTCTTCCACTCTTCACCTGCCTTCGGGTTGTGAAATCGTGACATCTTCACTTTCGATTTCCTCTTTCTTCCTCAGGTCACGAAACCACGACATGTCGTGAAATCGTGACATCTTTGCCTTCCGTACTCTCCTTCTGCTTTTGGGTCATGAAACTATGACATGTCACAAAATCATGACATCTTTGCTTGCAGCCTCCTCTTTCCTGATTGGGTCATGAAATCGTGACATCCTTGGCACCCTTGCTCCTTTCTCCATTTTGTGTCACGATATCGCGACACATTTTTTGTCACGATATCACGATAGCTTCCACTCGCTCACTCCTTCGCTTCACTTGTGCCGCGATATCGCGACACATTTCCTATCGTGATATCGCGACAGCTTCTCCTTGTGGACTTCTCGGCTCCACTTGTGTCACGATATCGTGACACATTTGCTATCGCGATATCGCGACACATCTTCTGTCGTGATATCACGACAGTTTTCTGTGCTGGCTCCTCTCTCCACTTTGTGTCATGATATCGTGACACTTTTTTTGTCGTGATATCGCAATAGATTTTCCTCCTTGCCTTCTGCTTCTTCTTCTGTCATGATTTTGTGACACGTCGTGAAATCGTGACGTCTTCCCTCCTTAGCCGACTTTTCAGAAGTGGCCCTCCTGCCACTGGATGCTTCTGCATCAGGTGCCACTGGATGCTCCTGCATCAGACACCCGGGGTTGGTGGAGAAGTGATCTTCACTTCTGCGTTGTCTGGTTGCTGCCTTCTACAACATCTCTAGACCTTCGTCTACCTCTACAGCCTATTCCAACCCTGTCTCTTGGCCAGAACAACTTCTGTCTTCCTCCAGACATATTATACTACTGCTGCACACCTCTTTGTCTGTAGCCTTCAATGGCTTCAACTTCTGAAGCACTCCATCTTCTCTTTCACCAGTTCTTTCACCCTGGTCTCTACTTCTCGATTTATTCTTACGCTTTCTATGCAGCTCCTCTTGCAGGGCTTTCACTTGCCTCTACAAATTTCTTCTGAGTAGCTCCTCTTGCAAGGCTTTCATTTGCCTCTGCAAAGCCATAAATTCTTCCTCTGGCACCATATCTCTCTCATCACCATGGCTTCTTTGTGGAGGCATTATTTTTGCTTTTCTCACAAGCTTAACTGGTCCTGGCGTAGCCACCTCACTCTTGATGATCCGCTCACTCACTCAGAACCCTTAACTCTCTCTCCTTTCTTAGAACCCTTCACCCTCGATCCTGGTGCAAACTGCCTCACGGCCGATGATATGCTTGTGTGCTCAGAATATTTTGGCTCTGATACCACTGACGTAGAACAAAAAATTGCACACTCAAAAATCCCAAATTTGCATTCATTAACTTGGAATTACTCTACAGTAACAGCCCGTAGGCTTTACAATAACCAGCGCTCGGCTTGGTTTTCTCTCACTCTCTACAATTCCCTAATTTTGCATCCCCCTCTCTTTACAATCCTTGGGTTTTTATAGAGGACCCGACCCTCTGAGTCATCATATCATAGACTACGGAGTTTTCTATAACCGCCCGCACGAATGTTCTATCATCGCCCGCATCCTGTTGCCAGGTGCCTTGGACCATCATTGCATGGAATGGCGGAGTGCTCTATAACTGCCTATAACTTGATGCCACGTGCCCATGTATCGGCTCCTGCATTCGTCACTTGACTTCCATGAGCTGTCACTGGCACTCTGTCGCGGCCCCCGAGAATGCCACCTGTTACTCTATAACGACCTCCAAAAATGCAGCCTATCGCGATTTCGTGACACCTTCTTCCTCTACTTCTTCCTCTTCTCTTTTGGTTGTGATATCGTGACATTTTTATTCCTTGCCTCATTTCTCTCCTTTGAGTCGTGAAAATGCGACATGTCACGAAATCGTGACATCTTCTCCTCTCTGCTCCCTCTCGCTTCTTCGGGTCGCAAAAATGCGACATGTCACAAAATCATGACATTTTCCTTCACTGGCTCCTTCTTCGCCTCCTGGTCATGAAAATGTGACATGTCGCGAAATCGCAACATATTCCTCCCTTGGCTTCTTCTTCGCCTTCTGGTCACGAAAATACGACATCTCATGAAATCGTGACATCTTCCTCCCTTGGCTTCTTCGCTTGCCCTCTGGTCACGAAAATGTGACATGTCATGAAATCGTGACATCTTTCTTCCTTGGCTCCTTCTTCGCCTTCTGGTCGTGAAACTGTGACCTGTCGTGAAATCGTGACATCTTCCTCCTCGGGCTCCTTCGCTTGCCCTCTGGTCGCGAAAATGCGACATGTCGCAAAATCGCGACATCTTTCCCCATTGGCTCCTTCTTCGCCTTCTGGTCATGAAAATGTGACATGTCATGAAATTGCGACATCTTCCTCTTTCGCTCTTCATCCTGCCTTCGGGTCACAAAATCGTGACATCTTCGCTTTCAGCTTCCTCTTTCTTCCTTAGGTCGCGAAACCGCGACATGTCACGAAATCGTGACATCTTTGCCTTTCGTACTCTCCTGCTTTTGGGTCGCGAAACAACGACATGTCACGAAATCACGACATATTTGCTTGCAGCCTCCTCTTGCCTGATTGGGTCGTGAAATCGTGACATCCTTGGCACCCTTGCTCCTTTCTCCATTTTGTGTCGTGATATTGTGACACATTTTTTGTCGCGATATCGCGACAGCTTCCACTCGCTCACTCCTTCGCTTCACTTGTGCCACAACATCATGACACATTTCCTGTCACGATATCGCGACAGCTTCTCCTTACGAACTTCTCGGCTCCACTTATGTCGCGATATCGTAACACATTTGCTGTCGTGATATCGCGATAGCTTCTCCTCGCTGGCTACATCCTCCGCTTGCGTCACGATATCGTGGCACATCTTCTGTCGTGATATCATGATAGTTTTCTATGCTGGCTCCTCTCTCCACTTTGTGTCACGATATCACGACACTTTTTCCATCGCGATATCGCAACAGATTTTCCTCCTTGCCTTCTGCTTCTTCTATCGTGATTTCGTGACACGTCGCGAAATTGCGACGTCTTCCCCCCTTAGCCGAATTTTCAGAAGTGGCCCTCCTACCACTGGATGCTTCTACATCAGGTGCCACTGGATGCTCCTGCATCATCTATGTTTTTTGTTTTTGTTTATTATCTGTTGTTGGTTGTTTTTATTTTTATTTTATTTATTTTATTTTTTAGGTTTTGGTTGTGTTTATTTTTCATGTTTTTTTGGGTTATGTCTTTGTAGTGTTCTGTTGTTTTTGTCTTGTTTGTGTTTTATTATGTGGTTCTTGTGTTTTTCTATGTGGTTTGTGTTGTGGTTTCTTTTATCTTATTGTGCATGTTTGGTTGTGCTTTTGGTTTTGACACACTCAAGGAGCATGTTTTTTATTTTATTTTATTATTTTTGTTGTTATTTACTTCTTTTAATTTGGTTTTGTGTGTTTGTTTGCTGCTTGAGTATGTCAAAGGTGGTAGGCCAGGTCCGACTCTTGGGCGTTTTTGGCAGAATGGACACCCCTGCCTCCTTGGGTCTTACCCGAAAGTGGCATCCATTTTGGGATGTTTTCCACAAATTAAAAAAAAAAAAAAATGTCAACTATACTCTTTTTTTGTAGCATTAAAGTGACATTCCATGTAGAGGATGTATTTAGAGTTTTTCTTGTGTTGGATTTTAAGCCTAACCATATCAAATTATCATAGGTTCGAATAATATTAAGCCACAATATTATAGGTTGAAATATTAATAATCAAGAGTAGCATTTAATATATATGAGCAATAAAATATATATCCAAGCCAATATAAATAAAATAGTATTCACTATAATATCAAATATGAATGTAAATGGCCAAAATCATTCATGTACAAGCATGAAGAATACTTACAATAAAATTGCTCAAAATATATATACAAGATTTATTATCAATGCTTGCTATGGTGATCGTTACATACTATTTTTCCACTTACAATGTATGGATGTTTCTCTCCATAATATAGACATAGAATATGACTCTTCACGTACTTGACTATTGCTCTCCATATGACATCTCCCATGAACTTTGGCTTGTCATATTGCCACTTGTATACAAGACTCTTCACTTTCTTCTTACATGCATACTTGACTCTATGACACTTGCACACTTCTACATGACTCTTACTCTCCTACATAAAATCCTAATACAAGACACTTGTGCACATCCTCATATTACATATTTTCACACTTACATACATGACATGTGCACATTATATGAACACACACTTGTACTCTTACTTACATGACACTTGTGCATATCCTGCACATTACACTCTTACATGACACTTGTGCATATCTTGCACATAGACACTTACATAAAAGGGAAATATAAATCACTCATCTAAACTATAGACACAAACCCTAATCTATTACATATTTACATTTGTACCATAAAGGTACCATGGGAGTACATTAGCATGTACCAAATAATGTAATATTCTCCAACACTCCCTATATTGCATTATTTGGTTATTGAAGACTTTAGTCTTCAATTAGGTAACTTTGCATTCACTGTCATTTTTTGCTTGAGATTCATCTTCAACTTAATTATTTGGTTCTTTAGCCTTTACTTTTTTTTTTTATCTTTGTTCTCTGGTTCATGTAGATATACATATTTTTTGTGCATGACTTCTTTATATTCGACCTTTGGATCATGTGCTTATTTCTTGTTTACTCTAAAAGATAAATTTGGACCATACTTGATCCATTTCCCTAATTCTTATTTTTTTGAAAATTCAAACACTTCATCATTAATATGATCCTTAAATAAAATAAGATCATGAATAACACAAGATTATACTGATGGGGGGTAAACAGTATAAGACAATTTTTTACTTTTTTTTCCAAACAATATTATTCAATATATCAATGGCAATATCAACAATAGTAATCAAAGCAATGCACAAATCACCACATATAATAGAGATACCAATTTAACGTGGTTCACCCAATGTGGGCTACTACATAGAGAAAATGTTTCACTAAAATTTTCTCAACAAATCTCTTGGGAATCCTTTCCTATTACAATGTTTATGGACCTCTGTCCAAAGGAGAAACCAATCCCCTAATCAAATTCATGGATGCCTATCAACAAGAGAACTCTTTTCCCTCTATTTGTTTGTGGATCTCTATCCACAGGAGAACTCCTTCTCCTATGATTTGGCTAGTGATCTTCTAGAAGACTACTGCCTCCACTGCACTGGCTTGTGGATCTCTCTCCACAAAAGACCTCTGTCCTCACTTAGAAGAATTTGTCCTTACTACCTTGGCTAATGGATCTCTATCCACTAGAGACTACTATCCTTTGCTTTATCACCTCCAAAGTTTGCTCTCAACTCTACTCAGTATTTATCTTAAATATACACTAAACATTGTCCTTTGGTCTAGCACAAATTTGCTCACAAGTTTGTCTCTGGTCTGGCACAAATCTGCCCTCAAATCTACACCAAAATCTATCCTCAAATATTTTCTCTAATTTGTCCTCAAGCCTTAACACAAAGCTTGATCCAATCACAAATAAAATCTACTAGATCCTCCCCAAGCTTTAACTCAAAGCTTGAATAAATCAATCAATCAAATCTGCTCACAAATATTCTCAAAGGCTTACCTCAAATATGTCCACAAGTCCTCTCAAATTTTTTTTCAATATGCTCTCAAGTCTTCTCTAAGGCTTACCTCAAATTTGCTCAACAAGTCCTCCCTAGAACTTATCCAATCTGCTCAACAAGTCTTCACCAAGACTTACCTCAAATATGCTCAACAAGTCCTCCCTAGAACTTGTCCAATATGCTCAACAAGTCTTCACCAAGAGTTACCTCAAATTTGCTCAACAAGTCCTCCCTAGAACTTTTCCAATATACTCAATAAGTCTTCACCAAGACTTAACTCAAATTTGCTCAACAAGTCCTCCCTAGAACTTGTCTAATCTGCTCAACAAGTCTTCACCAAGACTTACGTTAAATTTGATTGTAAGCTTCCACAAAAGCTCACACAAATCTATCCTTAAGATTTCACCAAAGCTTACTCAACTCAGTCCTTAAGTTCCCTCTAGGACTTACTCAAATCTGCTCACAAGCTTTCACAAAAGCTTATTCAAATCAATTGCAAACTTACATACAAAACTCAACTTAATCTCTTACAGAAAACCTCTTCAATATCACAAACAAGTTTCACTTAGAATCTTGTTTAACCTCAAAAACATATAGAGAATGGTTAGAGACTCAATATGTTTCACACTTACCAAACACTCAATCACTTTCAAACTCTTTTCCAAATAAATTTAGAATAAAGAAAAATTTATTTCACATAACTTGAACTATCACCCCAATGTATTCAACCAATAATGCTCATCCAACTTCACTCAACCATCTACTCAATGAAACACAACTTGCTTTCAAACCCTAACCAAGTGTTTCACTATACTTCCAATCAACTCACACTTTGGAACCCAAACCTTAACTTAAGATGATTCTAAATTCACATAACAATGATACTCACGATCTTTCACAAATCCTAGTTTAGTATAGTTCTCAATTTCACATAGCAATGATACTCATGATATTTCACAAACCCTAGTTCAAGATAGTTCTCAACCTCACATAACAATGATACTCATGATATTTCACAAACCCTAGTTCAATATAGTTCTCAATTTCACATAACAATGATACTCATGGTCTTTCAACATCCACAAATCATGCACATTAAAACTCACTCAATATTTCCAACAATGCTTACCAAACAATCCTTTTCACTCCAACTTTGCATTTCACAACATTCAATCCAACAATATTTTACTCACAAGGAAGATTTTCCCATACCTTTTGTTCTAACAAAGATTTGACCTCAAAACCTGTCTCAATCACAATCAACTCTTCTTTTCCAATTACAAGGTTAGATAGAAACAATCTATCTCAAAATATCCACAAATATCCTCCTCAAAAATTAATTCACCATTACAAATAATAACAAGACTCAAGTACACCTTATTATATCCAAACTTATCAAAATATCTCTCAACACATAAAAATCAATTTCCTTTATCAACTCCAAATTAATCAATGTATAGAAGACCAAATTCATTTATAATCTCTCAAAAATAATATTCAACCTATAAAAATTAAATCCTTTATCAACTCTTATTACTCCAACCTTTATTTATTTTTCAAAGCACAAATAACTCCCTACTTTCCCAAGGTACTATAAAAAAATCACGTGGCCTTAATGCATATGCGCTTCCCAACCTTGGCGCAATTAAAATTTAAATAAAAAATTAATGCTTACCTTATACACCTTGGTCCACATGCAAAATTGATAGTGCACGCCTTGGCTACACTTTAAACCCACGATCTCACTACCACCACTGCGCTCTAGCCGAAGCTAGGCAGTCATTGGACCACACGCCCAAACAAGAACTAACACGCAAGCACTCCCTGTTATGAGGAACGAAAACAAAACACTTTGCCCTCTCAAAATGATTGTGTGGGGATTTGAAACCCTAACCTCTGCCCTACGAATGTCTTAACTCTGCCTTGGTCACCAACTGCGCTAACCAACATTATAGATACTCTTGGGTTATGCCACATGCATTTAACCGGTCGATTGCCCTCCAAATATTTTTTAAAAACACGAAGGTGTCTTCTTACTCACAACAAAGCAACGCACGATATCTTGCAAAGACTTTGGAATTCGAATAAATGCATGGATGAGTTAATTAAAAAATTAAATCCCCTTTTATATACGTTTTGCCTTATGCGCTCGATGCTGACTTTCATTCAAATTTAAAAATTCAAATGAATATATTAAATTATAACCTTTAACTTTGGTGCCCAAATTAATTTAAATTAAAATTTTAACCTTTAGGTTAAAATATTTTAATTTAAATAAATTAAATTAAATATTTTGCAAATTGCTCAATGGGTCTTTCGAGAAATAAATTATTTTTAATTACTCTTTGGACCTGTTCTCTTCATCTCATCCTTTTTCTTGGAATATTATAATATTATTATTACCTTTTAAACCTACTTTGCCTTCCTTGGGACTTCAACCTTTTAGGCCACTTTAGGCATATAATATTAAAAATAAATATTATATCTTATTCCTTTAAACCTATTCCTTACCTTTTGGAAAAACCACTTGATGACATTAATGATGACGAAACTGAAACAACCTCTTGACAACTCTTGACATCAATGGCAACAAATCTTGCTCAAATTTCCAACAAATCAAAGTTATTTTTCAATTTTATGTTGCATCTCTGAAATAGAATATTTTGCTCTATTTTTCATGACATTTGAAGTTGCTTCAGAAATAATTTTTTGAAGAAATTGTCTATTCTGAATAATAGCATTCTTTCAAATCTTTCAACATATTTTATTTTGAACCAAAAAAGTGTTGGAGAATGAGTATTCCTTCTACAAAATTTACATGGATAAATATTCCAACAATTAACTTCTTCATACCCAATTCTATTGCAATAATTTCACTTTAACTGAATATAATATCCTTTCTTTGATCTATGCTTCCATGCTAATACTTTATTAAGGCCATTCTTCCTTTATTTTCTTTATAAATAAATGACATGTTTTCAAAATCCATGGCAATCTGAGTAGTTTCAAGTTTTGTTATAGAATTTATTCTTGTTAAACTACAAGTTTATGGTCTCATAGTAGTAAAATATGGATTTTTTTCTAGCTTTGAGTCCTCAAGTGTATCTCTAAGCCATTTTGGTATTTTCTTCTTCTCATTAAAATCATTTTCTAATAACTTCTTCCATGATAATCAGTGATTCAACTCGATGATTTAATTTCTTTGAAGTTGAAATCCTTATATCTCCAAAATTGAAATTTCAAAAACTAGAATATGCAAGTTTTTAAAATTTTCAATTTCTTTGAAGTAGCAAACCTTTCATCTCCCCACTAAATTTACAAAAATTTAGAAACTTCAACTAATCACTCAAACAATAATTGTACAAATTTTTAGATTCTAAACCTTTGAAGTAAAAACCATTTTGTCTCCCTAATTAATTAAATTTGTAATTTTTCAAATATCTTCAAATTTCAAATTTTCTCTAAAATTTTAAATCTTCAAAATTTAAAAACTTCAAAATGTAAAATCTTAAATCTTCAAACATTTTAACTCAAATTTTAAAAATTCAAATCTTAAATTATAATTCTTCAAACTTTAAAAATCAATTTCAAATTCAAAAACTTAAATCCTAGTAGAAATTCTTATCACTCCAGAACTTAAATAAATTTAAATATTTCAAAAATTAACTTTTGAAATAAATAAATTTCATAGTGTAAAACCTTATAACTCCCTCCTAGAACTTATATAAAATTTAAATTTAATTCTATTTAATTTTACCTCCAATATGAAAGGTCATAAGTTATACCTTTCCTTTTTCAACGCGCTAAAAAATTAAAACGTCTTAATTGCCTTATGAATTGTAATGTATAAACATTGCTTGCCAAAAATAATTACTCCATCTTCAATGCTCATGTCTACCTGTCAAATTTTGACTACTATGCTCAGGTTAGATTGGCACTATATGCAACTCTTTAGGTTTCTACAACATGCTTGGGATGGTGCTCTATGCAATTCTTAGGTTTCTTCAACACACTTGGGATGGTGCTCTATGCAACTCTCTGGTTTCTTCAACATGCTTGAGATGGTGCTCTATGGCTACTCTGGCTCAACTACTCAGGTTCCTTAGATATCTATGCTCAGGTTTCGTTGGAGTTTCTTATATGCCTAGTGCTCTGATAACACTCTTCTTTGCATGGTTAATTCTAATGCTTTTTACTAATGTTTATTTCTCTCATAGTTAGCACTTTGAATTTTCTTGAGTTTGGACAATGTTGTCCACTTATGGCTCTCTATATGGTTAGCACTTTTAGAAAATGATTAAATGGCTCCTTAGACAACGTTTAGTTTATCATTATGATTCAGATTAACACTTATGGATAGTGATTGAATGGTTTCTTGAACAACGTTTAGCTTATCCTTATGGATCTCAGATTAGTGCTTTTGAACAATGCTTATATGCCCTTTTTGTATAGCGCTCTGCTAGCGCTTATGGTTCTTTGATTAGTGCTCCTAGTTATTGCATGTATAATATTTTAGATAGTGTTCTTTGATGGTACTTCTATATTCTACTGTGAATGCTTTTTTGGAAAACACTCTTACCGATCACATTTGAATAATAGTGCCTTTAATAGTACTTTAAATATTATCCTTTCTTGTATGTTAGGTAAATGCCAAGACTAAAATGTTGTAAGAGTTTCATTCAGCTCGATCCTTCTAGTTTTCTGATTAACTAGAACTTCAACTTATTTATATGCCTCTATATTTCCTTATATTTGGAGGCTTCTTCTGTATACTTCTTTGTATTGTTCCTCTCTATGGAAGCCTATATTGCTTCTTAATATTTGTACTCAAGAGACTTAGATGTTTCTCTTCTTTGGATTGAGGAAGATTTAATGCCTATCCCTGGAAGCTTTGATGCTTCTCAATTATTATGCAAGCTATGATGCTTCTCAATCTCTGAAATCTATTTATGATATCTTAGGTTGAACCTAAGAATAAAAATGATTATCCTTTTTTCTTGAGAATCCAACTATTATCAAGGTGACTTTTCTTTGTCCCATCACATCCAAATTTCTTCTGAGTTGGCCCTTAATTAATTATAGTTGAGTCTTTATATTCATTGGTTTTCTTTGAATCTAGTGGAAAGACCCTAACATCCAAATCATGGTGACTTTTATCTGTTCCATCAATATCTACTCAATCATATCTTTAAAATAAATTCCAAGTCTTTATTGCTTTCAAAGTGGATAAACTCTAATATTATGGTGACTCTGAAACATAACTCTATGAAAAATGAAAAGAGTTAAGTGGTAGCTCTGACACCACTATTGGATTTTAAGCCTATCTTAAATTATCACAAGTCCCAATATAATTAAGCCACAATATTATAGGTCAAAATATCAATAATCAAGATTAGAATTAAATATATGAGCAATCAAATATATATCCAAGTCAATATAAATAAAATAACATTCACTATAATATCAAATATGAATGTAAATGATAAAAATTATTCATGTACAAGCATGAAGAATACTTACAATAAAATTGCTCAAAATTTGTATACAAGCTTTATTATCAATGCTTGTTATGGTGATCATTATAGACCATTTTTTCACTTACATTATATGGAGTTTTATCTTTATAATGGTGTGGGTGTTTTCAAGCATCATCCACATGCACTTTGGTAAAAGGTGAAAAGGAGGTAAGACAACAATTTTGGCTATCTCAAACTCATAAATTTTGTATCCGATTGAAGCTCGTCAGGGTACCAAAAGTTTGTCTAGTGCTAAAGTTGCAACATCACTAAATTGGCTAAGTATGGAGAGCACTAAAAATTCTACATTCGATTGAAGCCCGTTAGGGTACCAAAATTTCATCCAGTGGTGAAGTTGCAACATCGCTAAATTGGTTAAGTATAAAGAGCACCAAAAGTTATGCACCCAATCAGAGCTGATCAGGGTACTAAAAGTCCATCTAGTACTAAAGTTACAACATTGCTAAAATGGCTAAGTATGGAGAGCATTGAAAGTTTTGTACCTAAATGAAGCCTATCAGGGTACCAAAAGTCCATCCAATGCTGAAGTTGCAACATCGTTAAAGTGGCTAAGTATGGATAGCATCGGAAGTTTTGCACCCGATCGAAGCCCATCAGGTTACCAAAAGTTTGTCTAATGTTGAAGATGCAACATCACTAAATTGGCTAAGTATGGAGAGTGCTGGAAGTTCTGTACTTGGTCAAATCCCGTTAGAGTGCCAAAATTCCATCGAGTGCTGAAGATGCAACATCACTAAATTAGCTAAGTATGGAGAGAATTAGAAGTTCTGTACTTGATCGAAGCCCATTAGGGTACCAAAATGTTTGTTATATGCAAGAGCAGTTGAAAATGTCTAAGTGTCATAAGCATCGAAAGATCTGTACTCGAATTTTTTTTTTTAGGGTACCAATAGCTCATCCAATGCTGAAGATGCAACATCACTAAATTGGCTAAGTATGGAGAGCACCAAAATTTTTGTACCTGGCCAAAGCCCATTAGGGTACCAAATATTTGTCACACATTCAAAAGATTCAAATAAGAAAAAAATCTATTAGTAGACTTATTTAGCACCCAACAACAATGAATGAGTATAAGCAAAGAAAATTTGAGATGCGTACTATCAGCATATGGTTGATCACCATTCACAAAATCTATTGGATGAGATCACTTGTTAGAAGATCTTAAAAATATTATTTCCAACAAGGTCATCATGTAGATGACAGGGTAGCTCAATTAAAATATCAATAAAGATCAATGAACCAGATACAAGCAATAAGATCAACATGATTCAACATGAGGTATATCCTAGCCATGTCATCAAGCCATTATTGGGTGGTTACAACAACCATACCTCCATGAAGTATAACAAGATGGAAAATATTCTGACATAACAATAATTCGTTCCTAAGGTAATGATGCCTTGCTAACTGAATATTGTAAAAGACTATAAATATTAGAATGTAGAATAAAATGGTAGAATCTTAGGCTTTTACAATTTACATGTACAATGAAGCTTTGCATTTTAATACAAAGGGATTATTGTCTGGCCTCTGGTTCCATTCAATTATAGAATGTGTATGTATGAATGATTACTTATTTCTAATTTTAGCCTGTTGAATGCTCATAGTGTTTATTTTGCTTTTTGGATTTATGCTTATGATGCTTTCACTTGTTCTAGAATTTGTAATCTTATGAGCTACAATATGATGGATTAATAATTTTGTGATTGGTAGTAAAACTAGATGGTCTATTAGGTGGTTCACTTGCATTTCTATGTAATATCTCACTATGCATGTGTCTTGATGTGGCTTAATCTGCACCATTATAAGTTCTAGCTTTAGTTCCTTTAACTTCTTTTAGTATATTTTTTCCACTGCATTTTAGGATTAGTTATCTTGAGCTTCAAAGGAATCAGTATCCTCTAGAGATTTATCACAAAATCCTCATAGCTTTCCTTAGATAAATTTATAGACCAACAATTTTTGGCATACCCAATGGGACCTGAACCACTCTCTAGATAAATCAAAGTTTCAATGATACTCTGGTTTAGAAATTTTTAATTCAATCACCTAGTGAATCTATTCAAAAGAAACCTAGAGATACTTACATATCCATTTCAAAAGATTATTAATATCAAGTTATTTGGTTAAAACCTTGAGATACATTATCACAAGACAAGCATCTAGTGTTATAAATAGAGTATATTACATCATTGGATCATGTAAATGTATCTTCCAAGGTACATACTTAGGACATTAGATTAATTTAGGGGTAAGTTATCTAGTTACTTCATGCAATGTAATAAATGCACAAGTGTTAATGTGCAAGTTTTCCCTTGCATAGCTAGATAGAGTGTCCGCCAAGTAACCTATTTTACCTATGTAAGAAAGGCCTCATTGTTAGATAGGATAGAGTCGAGGGACATAGTCAGATAGTGTAGCTTAGAGCATAGCACAATTCTATGTAGATCAACATCCATTGGTGATGGATGCAATGTAGTTTAGTAGCTTTATTAATGGAGTGTTCATTTCCTCCATAGATACACTGTATTATTTTATATCATTTCTATTTATTACATATTTTAGTTATCTACTAGATTTAATCTCTTTTATATTATTATGCATCTTGTGATTGCTATGTCTCAGTGCTCGTTACATCAAAAGCTAATAGTGGTATCAGAGCCATGGTATATCTAGTCTATGTAGGTCATTAGAAAAACCACCATTATATTTAAGCCTAATTGTTTTTTCAAACTAACGCACCGTTGGAACAACCACTATCAAAAGATATCAGAAGAATCTAGGTGGTAGAATTAAGTAGAGTCATAAGTGAGGAATGAAAGAAATCTCAGTTCCAAAAATACTGAAATTACATTTGACTAGAATATTTTTCATAGAGTTGTAAGGAAAATTCGTGAAGACTAGGACTCAACATTAAATCCACTAGATTGACAAATCATCTAGTGAAGATCATCCAAGATATTTGAAATTTTCTAACTATTGCCTAAAGTTTCTTTTGTTGCAAAAAATTAATTCTCAGAGGATTGGGACTCCTCCTACAACAGAAAGCTAGGAAATTCCAACTTCATTACCTGAAGGTCGAAGTGCCTTCATAGTACAAATATTAGTTCCTTGTGCAAGATAAGAATACTACGGAAGAAGACTTCTGGTGAATATTCGTAGTGAAGTTAGGATATTTAAGATCTCCATTACTAGATTAAATAACTTCACAAGTTGAAGAAGAGGCCATAGAATCCTTGATACAAAAAGTCCATAGAAACCTTGAAGAAAAGACTATAGGAGCCTTTAAGGAGAATCCACAAAAGTCTTGATATTGGAAAGGCCACATAATACTTGATACTAAAGAGGCCATAGAAGCCTTGATACTAAAAAATGCCATAGAAGCATTGGTAATGAAAATGCCACAAAAGCCTTAATACTGAAAAAAGGACATAGAAACCTTGATACTGAAAATGCCATAGAAGCCTTGATCTTGAAGAATAATTTGAAGAGAATATATTATTCAGAAGTAGACTAAATATTTTAGTACTAATACTTTGTTGCAGGGAAAGAAGATTCAGTGAATTGGGAAACTTCCTACAAGAAATTTAGGAAGGGTATCTTATTCAGAATCAACTCAGCACCTGAAGCAAAATCGAAGAGATCAGGAGAATATCTCATTGAAGAACTTCCAATCAAGGAAGAAGAAGAAGAAGAACTAGGTAAGTCCTGCTCAAATCTAGAAGCAATAGAATCAAAGATCTAAAAGTGGATCTCGTCACCTAAACTTCTAGGAGTAGAAGGTTGAATATAAGATCTCAAAGAAGACCATCAGAAGCTGTAAGATCAAGAGATCTTGGGAAGATCTTATTGAGCATCCAAAAATAGGCTAGGAGAGCCTTACTAAAGAAATTATCAAAGAAGAACTCATTGGATAAATCCACTACCAAGGAGAAGCCCTTGATAGTGACAAACTTGGGATAATTGTTGCTATTCAAAAACAAGCTCAACAGAAGAAGAATTTGGCAAGGAGTGCCAAATTTGTGAAGAATAATTTGGCAAGGAGTGCTAAATATGTGAAGAATAATTTGGCAAGAAGTGCCAAATATCAAAAGAAGATCTTGCTTAAATTCAGAATTCGATAAGAAGACTTGAAGATAGAAGAAGCTCACCAAATCTTGGAGATTTAAATATTGCCTCTCATAGCAATAACGCACCGCTTCAAAGAAAAATACTTCTCCAAATATACAGTGAGAAGGAGGAGATCACAAGAGGAGAAGAAGCCACAAAATATTAGGCTCCTAAAATAAAGTTTGAGATCATTTTTTGGTGAAGAAGGAGTTGTTTAGGATAGTCTACAAAGAGCTGTAAGATCCTCGTCAAAGCAACAACTTGGTGATCTTAGACATCAAGATTCACATCCTCTATAGAAGCAAAAAAGGAGCTATGGAATCTTTAAAAAGGTATGCAACTTTTTGGTGCAAGTAGATTTATTAATTGGTTTACTTATCAGATTTGTTAGAAGCACCTAAATTTGGATTAAAGTTGTAAGTAGAAAATTGGATTACAGTCTTCAAAAGTGAAAAAAGAAAAAGTTTTTTTTACAGTTCATTTGCAAATTAATTAGGAGTTGATTATATTTCAAAATTTCTTCTATAAACTACCTATCACATACTTTGAAGAAATAAAAAGAAGACTAAGTACTACAATATTAATTGTAGTGAAATTGTAGAATAAATCTTAAAGATTCATTTCAGGTTATTCTTGATTAGCTGTAGTAAATTCTTAGTGCATTAATTTGAGAGTTGATTGGAGTGATAATGTGTAATTATTAGTGCATTAAAAGTGAAATAATTACACTATTATACTACTCTAAAAAAGAAATTAGTTTTATGTTTTTTGAAGGGCACAAAATCTGATTTGTATCAAGTGTCTAAAGACACTATTAAAGCATAAAAATCTGCAACACATAGTGGCCAAGTAAAGCCACAAAAACATGTTAGAATTCTCAAAAACTTGGAAAAGAATATGAATGACCAAAAATAGAAGTAGAAGCTTCAAATATTGAGACTTGGTGAGTCTCAAATCCAAAGCATTATAGGGATAATTGCAAGGATAAAAGTTCAGAAAATTGCATCATACAAGGAGTTTCTATCTACTTCTATCTAAGCTTAGATTTGTCATCATAATATCCAAGAAAAGAGGTGAATGTTTCTAAGAAAAAATACAACCTAAAAACCCTTACACTGCATTCAAAATTATGCAATAAAAATAAGAATATTAGACCTACAAAAAGGGGGTGCAAGAAAAGGTGAAAAAGGCATCTTATTTACAAATATTGTTACATTGAGTTGCACTACTCTAACTCATTCTACGTAGGAAAAAGGTTAGATTGGAAAGTGCCTCAAAGGCACACTACAAGAAGGTTGAATCATCCAAATGTGGTTGGATACTATCATTCTTCAAAGCATAGAAAAGAGCCTCTCTTTAGTCTCATCCTCTACATATCTTTGATAGCCGAACCTTTAGAAGACAAGGCACAAAGCTATAGGGGAAATCAAGTAGTGTATAAATCAAAGGAGCATCTCTATCAAATCAAACATACATTAAAGCAAAATATCATTTCTACCATACGTGGATCATCAGAAAGTCTTAATCCAAGAATTTTCATTCAGACTCCATTCAAGGGCCACCAAAGCTCCACCAAATCTCCACCAAAGCTCCTCCATATCTCCACCACAACTCCACCATTAGCAGTGCTTGGCTAGAGAAATTTCAACATCTACGTAGAAAAACAAAGAACAATATGGAAAACACATTGGAGAACCTTCAAGAAAGCACATGCAGACACCACTTGTTATTATTCAAAATAAACTCTAAGTAAAGCTCACAAAGAAGATGTTACAATTTAGTCTTGGTGCCCATACTCCATGTAGAGGAGTTACGTACAACTAGAAGCTTGATATATGTATGTTATAGCAAGGAAGTCTTGTAGACATTGAAGAAGAAATATTTCTTAGAAAACACTCAAAGGGGAATAAAAATGTCTCAACTAAAGGTGACATTTATCACAAGCAATGGAGTAAGTTCGGTGTCTCCACAAAACAACCAAAGCATCCATGGAGTGTTTAAATTATTTTGTGACACTTGTCACTCAACTGACTGCCTATTAAAGGTGCCTTGGACCTTGGAGAAAGCAATAATATGGTAGCATTTTGATAGCATATGGTAGCAGTTTGAAAGCAATTCAACAACATTTTGATTGTAGTTCAATGATAGTTTAGCAGAAGCTTGATGGCAGCTCGGTAGCAATCCAACAATGATTCGAAGCAATTCGAGAGTATTCAAAAGCACTCTCAATCAACCAGTATTAAAGGATAGCATTGAAGCAAAAGCACACATTGGGGAATTTATGCTCAAGAAGGATATATTACTACCATATTCATCTTGCTTCATAAAAGGTACAAAACCTTATTAAGGAAAAGTTTCCTCTTCTAATTTGCTTTCATTCAAAAAGGGATTTATAAGGTTATATGTTAAGGTTGAGATATTAAATGAAATCAATTTACAAAATACAACTTAGGAGAAATAAGGGATACTACTTGGAATTAATCCATTTAATGTTTGAAAATATTAATGTATTCTAATTTTCCAAATCTGGGAGTGGTAAGGGTTACAACATCAAACTAGGTTATTGGAAATTAGAAACACTTGAATAAAATCCTAAGGGTTACAAAAAGAGGTTATTAAGATATTTTATTAAAGTTGAAAATTTATATTCTTGTCTCAAAAATTTCTCAAAAATGGACAAAAGAAATCCAACATTAAAACCTCTTCAAAATTGAAAAGTGCTTAGTTCAATAGGAGTAATAAGGTGTTAAAAAAAGTTGATTTTTGATATTTACAAAAATTGTACAAAATCAACCAAAATTAAACTATATTTTACAAAAGCACTATATCATACTCCAAAAACATTAGGGAGTTATAAGGCATTCTATAAAACTTGATAATAATAATATCTATCAAATATTGTCAAGTTGGGATGATATAAGCTTCCTTAAAAATCTAAAATTAGGTATTCATATCTAGGGAGACATAAGGAAGCCTACATATCTAAGGATTGATATTAGGAATATTTAAATGACATAAAACAAATTCTTCCTAGAAAAATCTCAACTACTCAAGGGTCCAAATTATTTCTCTTAGAAAAATAAAGTGAAAGCAATCATAGTATATGAAAATATTTGGGATGTTGTCAAAGGAAAAACATAGAGACCTACCACAGGTGAAACTAAAATTCTAAAGTTTGAAGAAAATGATTCAAAGAATTTAATGATAGTAGATTTTTCTATAATTGATGAGATTCAACCATATATCATTTTAGCTAAAATATATTCAGATGCATGGACAAGCCTAGAGAAAATATTTTAAGGAAAGAATAAGGTGACTATCCTTCATCTCCAAACTCAAATTCACTCATTAAATATGAATAGTGGAGAAAGCATAGAACTATTCATAATAAATGTTGCAGCTATTAAAGGTAAATTATTAATCTTAGGAGAATCAGTTAAGGATGAGCTTCTCACTCAAGTAACCATGAGAGCACTTCCAGACAACTATAAATATTTGGTCACATCTTTACAGGTTTTAAGTAAAGATACTTCTTTTGATGATATAGTCAATATACTTTAAGAAATATGAAGTAGAAAATATTGTGAAAGATGAGATGACTAACACTGCATTGGCATTAAAATATAATCCATAGGGAAATATTGCATCTTCAGCGAGAGGAAGAAAAACATGGTATTGTCAGATATGCAGAATGAAAGGTCATAGTACCAGCTATTTTAGATACAATCCCAGAAATTAAAAGAGAGGAAATTAGATGAATAATGGGAATCAATTTCAAACTCGACAATATCAAAGGAACCCTCATCAATAGCAATTTTAATGACCAACCAATTATCCTAAACTGGAATATCAGAAGAGAAATCAGAAGGGACACCTGGTTTAGAGGATAGAAGAAATTGAAGAACCAGAAGAACCCACATACACCTATGAGGTGAAATATCTATCAAAAAATGCTACATATTACAAAGACATTAATTATTTGCTTTAACACGTTACAAAGAATGGAGAGGAAGAGTAAAAAGATCAGGATGAAGAAGAAGATCCATATTGAAGACTGAAGTCTTTAATATCCAAATATTGTAATACAGGGGGTGTTAGAAATAGAGTATATTACATCATTGGGGTCATGTAAATGTATCTTCCAAGGTACATACTTAGGACATTATATTACTTTAGGGGAAATTTATCTAGTTACTTCATGAAATGTAATAAATTCACAAATATCAATGTGCAAGTTGTATATGTGCAAGTTGTCCCTTGTATATCTAGATAAAGTGTTGGCTAAGTAACCTATTTTACCTATATAAGGAAGACCTCATTGTTAGATAGAAATAGAGTCAGGGGACATAGTCAGATAGTGTAGCTTAGAGAATAGCACAAATTTTTAGATCACCATCCATTGGTTATGGGTGCAATGTAGTTCAATAACTTTATTAATGGAGTGTTCATTTCCTCCATAGCTACATTGTATTATTTTATATTATTTCTATTTATTGTATATTTCAATCATCTAGCATATTTACTTTCTTTCATATTATTCTGCATCGTGTGATTGCTATCTCCTAGTGCTTGTTACATCAAAAGCTAACTAGGAGATCAAAGGAGCCTATAAAATTTTTAGAATTACATAGGCAGTTTTAAAATACACCCCATCTTGTCCTCTATATTTTCTTCATCCTCAAACCTAACTGAATATTTGACCTACACTATTGATCTTCCTTTTTTAGATCCTACACATGTTGTCCCTCTCAGTACAATAGCATCAGTGGCTATGAATCTAAATCAAAATCCTCAAAACTATCCAACTTGGAACCATACAAGCCCTTTGAATTTTCCTATATAGCACTCCATTCCTCAAGCAACCCTAAAAGCACTACCGACATATTATGGAAATGGAAAGTGAAGAACACAAGCTTATACTAAGAGGGGGGGTGAATAGTATAAGAATACTTTTTACTTTTCTTTTCAAATCAATATTATGCAGTGTATAGATAGTAGTAATCAAATAAATGCACAAAAAACCATACATAATAGAGACACAGATTTAATGTGGTTCACCCAATGTGGGCTACCTCCACAGAGAAAATATTTTTTCTAAATATTTCTCAAATAATTTTTTGGGAATCCTTCCAAATTACAATGTTTATGGACCTCTGTCCAAAGGAGATGTTGATCCCCTAAATATGGTTTGTGGATCTCTATCCACAAGAGAAATTCTTCTCCTATGCTCTGGCTGGTGATCCTCTAGAAGACTTTACCTCCACTACACTGATTGTGGATTTCTCTCCACTTGAAAACTCTTTGTCCTCACTCAGAAGACCTATCCTCAATGTCCTGGCTGATAGATCTCTATCCACTGGAGACTTTGTCCTCTTTGCTCTATCACATCTAAAGCTCTATCTCAATACTTTACTAAATATAATATAGTTGGTCTAGCACATTTCTGCTCAATATCTTGCACTAAACATAGTACATTCGGTATAGCACAAATCTTCTCAACTCTTGCACTAAACACATTCTAGTCGGTATAGCACAAGTCCATTCAAATTTGCACTAAACATGGTTCATTCGGTCTAGCACAAATTTGCTCAATAGATTCACTCAAAAACTTCTCAAGTCTTCTCAATAGGTTCACTCAGAACCTTCTCAAATCTGCTCAACAAGTCCACTTAAAACCTATCCAAATATGATTAATAGGTCCACACAGAACCTGTACAACTCTACTCAATATGTCCACTCAAAAACTGTCCAAATCTGCTCAATAGGTCCACACAAAACCTAAACAACTTTGCTTAACAGGTCCACATAGAACTTGTACAACTCTGCTCAACATGTCCACTCAGAACCTATCCAAATCTGCTCAACAAGCTCACATAGAACTTGTCCAATTATGCTCAACAAGATCACACAAAACTTGTCCAATTTTTGCTCAACAAGTCCTCTCCAGGACTTGCTCAAATCTATATTGCAAGCTTCCAAAAAAGCTCACATTAATCTATCCACAAGTCCTCTCTAGAACCTGCTCAAATATTCTCTACAAGTCCTCTCTAGAACTTGTTCAAATATCATAGAAACATAAAGAGAATTATTAGAGACTCAATATATTATTTACTCAATGCTTAATCACTTTCTCAACTCAAATCAATCTCATAGAATCATAAAGAGAATTGTTAGAGACTCAATATGTTCTATACTCAAAACTCAATCACTTTCTCAACTCAATCTCATAGAAGCATAAAGATAATTGTTAGAGACTCAATATTTTCTATACTCAAAACTCAATCACTTTATCAACTCAATATCATAGAAGCATAAAGAGAATTGTTAGAGACTCAATATGTTCTATTCTCAAAAACTCAATCTCAACTCAAATCAGAATATATAATAGTTTGTTTTATGGAACTTAAACAATCACTTCATACAACCACTTGACTAGGCTCAATCGACTCTACTCAACCAATCACTTCAAGAAACAACTCTTGCTCACAAACCTTGGTCCAAGCATGTATCATCCAACTCAAAATGTTTCCAACAATGCTCAACAACAAATCTCACATAACAATGATACTCATGATTTTTTCAAACCCTAACTCAGGTTTTTCACACAACCAATGGCTTCAACAACAATGCTTATAAAATAAGGTTTAATCACAACTCTCAATTCAGAAAACCTTGAAGCATTAATTCAAACACTTTAAAAAAGGAAACCCTAATCAATTCCTTTTCACTCCAAACTTAATTTTCAATCAAGCCAATCACCTAACTCAACAAAGAAGAGTTTTTCCCATACCTTTTCTTGAAGAGTAGTTGTTCTTACAAATATGCCACACTAACAATTACCTCTTTGCCAAACTCAACAAGGGATAATTTTCTTCAACAAAATATATCACAAAAATAATATCAAAATTACACCTTATCACTCCAACTTTAATAATAATCAATATCCTCACAATAGTCACAAAAACCCTTTATTCAACATAACATACAACCCACAAAGTCTTAACCTTTCAATATTCCACAATAGAAAATTTTAAGACTTTAGAAATAAAACCAGAATTCTCCTTATAACTCCTAAAGGTATTTCTCAACTACCAACCTATATCACAAAGCAACCCTTTCAAAATTCAACCACCAAATACCTTATACCTCCAACTTAGGCATTCAATAAAATAAAATATAAAAATGTTACCTTTGCCTTTGGAGAGTTTTGAACTCTCAATGCAGCCCACACAAACATATTTACCCATGGTGCACACCACCACATGAGCTATACACTCATTGGGAAGGAAGAAGCACCACGTGCTTCAACACCCTATCCTTCCTTGCTTCGCAAAAAGGATGCACCTAACGTTTGGTGCCTTCAACATGTCCACCAAAAATACTTCCATCGGGATTCGAACACTGTCCACCTTGCACCCAAAATGTAAGCTTGCAGCCCACTTGCCACTAGGCCAAGGTGCCTTGTTGGCTTCCAACTAATCAATGCTTTTGGTTTTGTTTCCTTTCACCATCAACACAAACACAAAATTCGCAAATTCGTCTCACGAGCTCTGCATTTAATTCGTATGCTATTCTCTTTTCAAATCAAGCAAGGATGAATTTTATGTCCTTTGGCATAGGTTTAAATAATTAATTTTCCTCCTTTTCTTGGAACGTCGGCGCTTCAAAATGTAATTAACCCTCATGACGTCGACGAGGATTTATCAAGGTCTTTGGTCTTAAACCCAACCTTTGTGTTTATTAAAATAATTTTTAACTTTATAAAACCCTCTTTTGCCTTTTAAAACATTATAATAAAAATTATAAATGTTTTATTTGGGTTTTCTCCATGGCACATTTTAATATTATAATAACCACTATTATAATATTAACCTTCAATAATGTACCTTTAATATTTATTTATAAAATTTAAATTCATCTTGAATTTAAATAATTTATAAAATAAATATTATAACTCCTTTTTAACTTATGTGTTTTGCATTGTTTTACTTGAACTTTGGCCTTCTCCCTGGATATTAAATAACCATCTTTGTCCCCTTTATTTACTGTTGAAATATTTGGTATTAAATGATGACTTCATCTGGTGACGTCAATGACAAATTTGAATTAGGGACTCAAAATATCCAACAGAAAGACTACTTATGAGCATTGTCAAGATGTTGCATCACTAGCCACCTTACATAATATTTAGGAGAAATATGTGATGATAATATTACTAGTTATATCATAAAGGGGAAAAATATTGTACCAGTACAAAAATTTACCTGATCAAAACATAAATACATGGGACCAACTAGCTGAACAATTGGTGGATGAATTTAATGAGAAAGTAGATTCATTCTCCCTACTGATGTAATTCACGATGATCCAAATACATCCAAAGGAGGAGATAACATATTTCAACATTAGATTCAATCAAACATGGAGAAGACTCCCCGAGGGTCTCCGTCCAACCAATGAACAAGCAATGTATTACTATATGAGGGTCTTCCAATTAGATTTGGGTATGTTTATAAGGTAGTCCAATGTACTCACATTCCATCAATTTTTTTAGGAAGCAATAAAAGTGGAAAATGATTTGATTTCTATAGGGAGGCTACCTCCAAAAGTGGTGATGCCAATATACCCAAAATTTTCTCAACAACAAACACAAGCCTCTACTACACCCAATTCATTCCCAGTGGCTACTCCTCCCATCAATTTACTAGCATGGCCACTTGCACTAGTTACTTAGATACCACCTAATACTCCCATAATCCCATTGCTTCCAACACCATCTACTGCCCCTGCATCACCACCCTTAGATCCTTAGACAATTGCCTTCCAAGAAATGGTAATAGCTATGAAGAATCTCATAAATGAGGGTACTGCTATGAAAATAATAGAATCTAAAAGGAACTTTCAATCTTGAAGATTTCCATTTGTCACAAGAGATCAAGTTAGCTCCACTAGCAAGCCTTTAGAAAAATCTAGTACAATATATAGTAATCAAGAATAAGAACCTCCTACTTAAGAATCTGAGTCCACTTATTGGTGTTTGACTTAAAATGACCCACATTGTGAAATTACATGTATGATGCATCAACACTTCATTCAGAAGATTACTATCGAAATAGTAGAAATGGCCCAGAAAGGTCAAGCTAACATGATAAGAGAAATGGATTACAATTTTATGATATCAATTGTTGAACACATAGTGGTCCTAACAAGATCAAGGAAGAAACCTTTTATGATTGACCCCAAAGTCATGGATCCTTTTAAAGCACCTTATGAGATGACAGCTATCCCAAAAAGATATATTCCTTAAGCAGCTTTGCCTCAAAACCCAACTCAATGGTAGCAAAAGGTAATTAATGAGAATGAAGGGAAAGAACAAGCTAGAGAAAAGCTTAGATATCCTTCCCTGACCAAACAAAAGAGGATTGAGGCCACTCAAGAGTATATAAATAAGTATGATGAACCTGTAAAAGAATGTAAAAAACAACTTGACTCTTTTGGTTTCAATATTATGAAAGAATTGAAAAAGACTCCATCAAAAGCAAGTATGTATGATGCACTCCTTATCCCATGATAGATTGATCTTTTGTAGGATTCACTCAAAACCATAAATAATCAATAGAATCCAACAAATATCAATTTAGCTTAGGGGCGCCCAACTTCAATAATGAGAAAAATAGACCATATCCAATCTATTTATCCTTACAAATAGAAGGATGGGTGGTACATAACTATATTATTGAATCTGGAGCAGCTACTACTATGATGCCCAAAGTAATTTGTGAAATAATGGGCATGGAATACACAAGGAGCAACCTTTGAGTACTACAACTATATGGCACACCTGTGAAAACAATAGGTGTAATCAAATATATTCCTATGAAGTTGCATAGAATATCCCAGATCACTATCATTCAGGAAATTATGGTGGTAGATTTGGAGCCTTACTTTGGTATGTGTTTTTCAAGAGAATTCACTATAAAATTAGGTAGTTATTTATCCCTTGATTATTCACATATAAAAATCCCATTCAGAGGTAAAATAATCAAAATATTCTTAAAAAAATCATCCTCTTTCCATATAGAAAAACTTGAAGAATAGAAGCATCAAGTTGACACAGTTAACATAATGACTGAAGAAGGAGATCTAATGGAGGAAACACTGAGGGATCTCCAAATTGAAGATCAATTCTCTATAAAAGACTTCAATGCTATGATTGAAATAGGAATTGGCACCTACTCAATCATCAAACTAAAGGAAAATAAAAACACAACCACGGTAGAGCAAAGCCCTCAACAAGATCAAATGTGGAAGTTATTATTTTATGGTGCTAGATACAAGAATGGTGCTGAAGCAGGTATAGTGCTAATATCACCTACCAGAATAGAGAAGGCCTTCTCATATCGAATGACATGGAGTTGTAAAAATAATACAACAGAATATGAAACATTTAGGTTTGAAGAAGGCTAAAAATATGGGAATCAAGTAATTGCAAATATTTGGTGATTCTAAGTTGATAGTCAATCAGGTTATAGAGAAATACAATAGCAAGAAAAATTATCTCAAGGAATACAAAAATAAAGTATGGGATTTTTTAGTCTTTTGAAACCCTAAATATCAAAGCTATCCCCAGATAACAAAACACTCATGTTGACATATTAGCACTAGTGGAAGCTATGTTAGAAATATATTATATTACATAATTTGGGTCATGTAAATGTACCTTCCTAGGTACATACTTAGGACATTAGATTACTTTAGGGGGAAGTTATCTAGTTACTTCATGCAATGTAATAAATGCACAAGTGTCAATATGCAAGTTGTATATATGCAAGGTGTCCCTTGCATAACTAGGTAGAGTGTTGGCCAAGGAACCTATCTTCCTATATAAAAAGGACCTCATTGTAACAAGTAGAATATAGAAGCTTAGAGTATATTCATAGGTAGTAGCATAGTGTTGTGTAGATCACCATATATTGGTGATGGGTGCAATGTAGTCCAGTAGCTTTGTTCATGGAGTGTCAATTTCCTCCATAGCTACATTGTATTCATTTCTATGAATTTTATTTATAGCATATTTCAGTCATCTCGCAGATTTACTTTCTTTCATATTATTTTGCATCTTGTGATTGCTATCTCCCATTGCACACTATATCAAAAGCTAACAGTGGTATCATATCCATAGTAGATCTAGCCACAGTAGATCAATAGGAAAACCACCATTATCATTGAGCCTAAGTTTTTTATCAACTTGATGCATTGCTAGACCAACCACTATCAAAAAATCTCAAAAGAGTCTAGGTGGTAGAATTAGGGAGAGCCACAAGTGAGAACTGAAAGAAATCTTAGTTCCAAAAATACTGAGATTATATTTGGCTAGAGTCTTTCCACAGAGTTGTAGGAAAAACTCATGAAGACTAGGACTCAACATTCAATCCACTAGATTGACAAATCAACTAGTGAAGATCATTCATGATATCTAGAATTTGTTAACTATTGCCCAAATTTTATTTTATTGCAAAAAAATAATTCTCAGATGATTGGGACACCTCCTACAATAGAAATCTAGGAGACTTCAACTTCCTTGCGTGAAGGTCGACGTGCCTTCATAGTGTAGAGATTAATTCCTTGTCCAAGAAAAGAATACTGTAGAAGAAGACTTTTGGAGAAGATTCGTGGTGAAGTTAGGAGACTGGAGATCTCCATTGCTAGATTGAGAACTTCACAATAGAAGAAAAGGCCACAGAAGCCTTGATCTAGAAGAAAAGGCCATAGAATCCTTGATCCAAAAAAAAGGCCACAAAAGCCTTGATACTAAAGAAAAGGCCATAGAAGCCTTGATCTAGAAGAAAATACCACAGAAGCCTTGATATTGAAGAAAAGGCCACAAAATCCTTGATATTGAAGAAAAGGTGACAAAAAAATTGATACTAAAAAAGAAGCCTTGATCCTAAAGAAGACTCCAGAAGAGAGTATCTGATTCAGAAGCAGATTAATATTTTAGTACTAATACTTTTTTGCAGGTAAAGGAGATTTAGTGAGTTGAAAAATTCCTACAAGAAAGTTAGGAGTATCTTCTTCAGAATAAATCTAGTACCTAAAGCAAAATTGAAGGTAAAGAGATCAGGAGAAGATCTCATTGAAGAACTTCTAGTCTTGGAAGAATAAGGACTAGGAGAGTCCTTCAAATCTAGAAGCAGAAGAATCAGAGATCCAGAAGAAGATCTCACCACCAAAACTTCTAGGAGAAAAAGGTTGAATAAAATGTCTCAAGGAAGACTAAAAGAAGCTACAAGATCAAAGACCTTAGGGAGGTCTCAATGAGCATCCAATAAAAGGCTTGGAGAGCCTTACTGAAGAAATCATCAAAGGAGAACTCATTGGAGAAATTCACTATAAAATATAGTGAAATATTTGGGACAATTGTCACCATCCGTCACCATCCGACAACAAGCCCAAAATAAGAATAAGAATTTGGTAAGGAGTGCCAAATCTTAGAAGACCTCAAGACATTCAAAATCTTGAGAAGAAGATCCTGCTTGAAGTCAGAATTCAACAAGAAGACTTGAAGATAGAAGAAGCTTGCCAAATTCGAGATATTTGAAGATTACCTCTCACAACAAGAAGGCATTATTTGCTGAGATAAAGACTTCTAAAAATATACAGCAAAAATGAGGAGACTACAAGAGGAGAACAAGCCACCAAATCCTAGGCTCATGAAAGAAAGTTTGAGACCACTTTTTGGTGAAGAAGAAACTAAGTAGCAACTTGGTGATCTCAGACACCAACATATACATCCTCTACAAAAGTTTCAAAAGAGCTACAAAATATTTCAAAAATGTAAGCAACTATTGGTGCAAGTAGATTCATTAATTGGATTACTTATCAGATTTTTTAAAGCACCTTAATTTGAATTAGAGTTGCAAAAGAGGAAAATTGAATTACAGTCTTCAAAAGTGCAAAAAGATAAAAGTTCCTTTTAAGTTTCATTTGCACATTAGTTAGGAGTTGATTAGATTTCAAAATTACAACTATATAAACTACCTATAATCTACTTTGGAAAAATAAAAAGAATACTAAGTCCTACAATATTAATTGTAGTGAAATTGCAAGATAATTATTGAAGGTTCATTTCAAATTATTCTTGATTAGTTGCAGTAAATTGATTAAGTGCACTTATAAGTTATTTTGAGAGTTTATTGGAGTGATAAGGTGTGATTGTTAGTGCATTAAAAGTGAAATATTAGTGGGTTCATTTGCACTACTATATTACTCTAAAAAATCTTAGTGTTTGTGTTCTTGAGAAAGGCACAAAATCAGAATTTGATAAAGTGTCTAAAGACACTATTAGTGCATAAAAATCTGCAACACATAGTGGCCAAGTGAAGCCACCAAAACATGTTAGAATCCTCCAAAAACTTGGAGAAGAAAACAACTAACCAAAATCAGAAATAGAAGCTTCAAAGATTGAGACTTGGTGAGTCTCAAATCCAAAGCATTACAGGGTTAGTTGCAAGGAGAAAAGTGCAAAAAATTGCATCAAATAAGGAGCTTCTATCTACTTCTATCTAAGATTGGATTTGTCATCAAAGTATCCAAGCAAAAATGGGAAGGTGTCTAATCAAAGAGACAACCTCAAAACCCCTACATTGCATTCAAAAATTCTGCCACAAAACCAGAAATTCAGACCTAAAAAAGGAGTGCAAAAGAGGGTGCAATAAAGGTTATTTTATACATAAATTTGTTACATTGTATTGCACTATCCTAATCTAGTTTATACAGGAAAGAGGGAATATTTGAAGGTGCCTCAAAGGCACAATATCTATAGGGTAAACCAGCCAACGACAACCGAATACTTGCACACTCCAAGCAAGGAAAAATAGCACCATAGAAGGGTTATATTCCCTACTTCTTGGACAATCAAACCTGCAAGCAATCAAGGCAAAAAATAAAATAAGAGAGAAGCATTATATTTAGGTCTACAAAAGGAGCATAACAAATTTAAGGAAAACAAGCAAAGCAAGATGTACATAGAAGCACTCTATACCAAAGAAAGACATAGGTGGGAGCACTTCATTATTGGAGCTCCACCAAGGCTCCACCAAAGCTCCACCATAGCATTGCTTCTCACTCAAGGCACCATCAAAAGTGTCTACAACAAAGAAAATAAAAATACCAAGCTTTTCTAATAAGGATAGTGAAGGGTTACGTTGAAGGAGCAAAGGCCCATGCACAAGGAGGAAGTGACACTTGTCACTTGGAAGAAAACCCTAATATTCCATCCATGAGCGCTCATCTTGGTCAAAGAAATGTTACTAACAGTAGGTTGGTACATTGAGAATGTATGAGACACTTGTCTACAAAGAGAACAAGTGCTCACCTAAAGAATGTAACTCCCAGGTGTTACTTACAAGAGGCTACAAGTGTCATCTAGCATCTTTCATTCCTCAAGCGCTCAAGAAGAAAATGGATGTGCCACTTGGCACTTAAATCAATATTCCATTCCATTTAAAGGGTTCCAAAGACCAAGGACTTTCAAGCATTCACTCATCCTCATTCAACACTCAATAGTTTTCGTGCACAGGGCCAAATTTATAGTGTGGAAGCAAGGAGAAGAGCCTTTAATGCTCTGGTCAAGGGAGGTCAAAGGCAAAGATTAAAGGTACCATATTTGGAGCATTAAATCCAAGGAGGATTCCAAGCATTCTATTGGAGGGAATGACCAAAGCAGAGACATTAATATTGCAGCCCTTGCACACCCAAAATTAGCATCGATTATTGCGGTCTTTTTATAGTGCAAGGTAAGATTTATTCCCATTTTAAATGTGCTTTCATTTTTGGGAGTTATAAGGTTGATAAATCAAGGTTAAACTTAGAATAATTTAACCATATTGAAAGCCATACCTCAAAGGGAATAATTTATCAAATCAATATAATATTTGCAATATTAAACTTAGGAGTAATAAGGGTTTCTACTGGAAATTGATTTTAAAATATTTGCAAATATTATTGTGTTCTAATTTTCTATATTTGGGAGCTATAAGGATTACAACACCAAATTAGGTTATTGAAAATTAGAAACACTAAAAATAAAATCCTAAGGGATATTAAAAGAGGTTATTAAGGTTTTTTCTAAGGTTGGAAATTTATAATATTCTTGTCTCAAAATTTTCTCAAAAAGGGACAAAAGAAATCCAACATTAAAACCTCTTCAAAATTGGAAAATTGCTTAGTTCAATAGGAGTAATAAGGTGTTAGAAAAGTTGATTTTTATATTTACAAAACTTTACAAAATCAACCAAAAATTGAACTACATTTTACAAGAGCACTATATCATATTCCAAAATCACTAGGGAGTCATAAGGCATTCTAAAAAACTTGGTAATATCAACATTTATCAAAGATTATCAAGTTGTAAATCCATTGGGAAGATATAAGCTTTCTACAAAACCTAAAATTCCATTAGGTGTATATATTCTCATTACTAGGGAGACATAAGGAAGCCTACAAAACTTAAGGATTGATAAAGTTTTTATAAAATTAAGCTTATATATTTAGGAAGCCATAAGATAATAGCTTTCTATATCCTAAACTAGGGAGCCATAAGGATGTCTACTTCCCAAAATACTGCAAACACCAATAAGAATAATTGCTTCAGAAAGGAAAAATCCAATGCCATAAAACTTGGGATCATGAATCTACTCATGAAATCTAAAGTAATGTTAGACCTAACTTCAAAAGTAATCCATAGTGAATCCTTAGAAGATAATTTTGATACTATGGAATGCTATCTTCAAGCCCGTCTCAATGAAGCAATTGACAATGGAAAAAGTGATATTTCACTTTCCTTAGACTTTGTGAGCATATTATACATGGCATTGCTCACATATAAATACTACAAGGATGAAAATGTAGAACAAAAAGGATTGATAGAACTACTCAAAAAGAAGGCAGAACTTAATGAATCATATCTAGAAAAGCTTTTTCAATCCTCATGCAACATTGGCACTTCAGGTTCTACTAACTCAAGATCTTATCATGATGCCTTAAGTGGTTGTTCAGAAGCTTCTGTACAGATTGAAGATAGGAAAGGAGAATATTCCTTACAAGAACCAAGTAGCAACACAACCACCTATGAGAGCACAAAAACAAAAATCAAAGGTAAAGCTAAATACGAAGAAGAAGACAAAAAGGAGGAATACAATGCAAATTCAATTGAAAGAAGAACCTTTAGCTACAACTACAACTTACTCTGCATCATCTGAAGACACAATAAGCGATGAAGAAGAATACAAATTCCATTATCCAATGGAAGAAGATCCACATTGAAGACTAAAGTATTCAATACCCAAATAATGTAATACAAGGGGGTGTTAGAAATAGATTATATTACATCATTTGGATCATGTAAATATACCTTCCTAGGTACATACTTAGGACATTAGATTACTTTAGGGAGAAGTTATCTAGTTACTTCATGCAATGTAATAAATGCACAAGTGTCAATGTGCAAGTTGTATATGTGCAAGGTGTCCCTTGCACAACTAGGTAGAGTGTTGGCCAAGGAACCTATCTTCCTATATAAAAAGGGCCTCATTGTAACAAGTAGAATATAGAAGCTCAGAGCATATTTGTAGGTAGTAGCATAGTGTTGTGTAGATCACCATATATTGGTGATGGGTGCAATGTAGTCCAGTAGCTTTGTTCATGGAGTGTCCATTTCCTCCATAGCTACATTATATTCATTTCCTTCATTTCTATTTATAGCATATTTCAATCATCTCACAGATTTACTTTCTTTCATATTATTATGCATCTTGTGATTGCTATCTCCCATTACACACTGTATCAAAAGCTAAAAAACTAATTTTTGCCTAGTACCCAATGTTCAGTCATTCATAAAGCCAAAATAGTAAGGCTTGTTTATAGATCTTCTATGCCTGATAAGGACATATTTTGGCAAGTATTTTATAATGATGAACAAGTCATTGACTTCCTGATTCAAGAAATGAATTGCATAGGTGACTTGCTACTAGAAGAAGATGAACCAACTAAAATGATTCAACTCAAGAATAATCATATCCCAAAAGGATTGATAAATCTTGAAATTTTATTTGATGGCAGTGATAGGCCAACTACTCACAGAATTGAGGTGGATAGTCAAAATTATAAATATGTGCAAATTGAACCTAGAAAGGATATCAAAATTGGTGTACACTATTCAGAAGAAGTCAACTAAACCTTAGATTTATGCAAAGAATTTAATGATATCATAGCATGGACCTATGATGATCTCAAGGTATACAGCATAAAGATACCATTCAACATACTATTGAGATTATGCCATATGCAAATCCTTTATGATAGGAAAAATGGCCAATAAATCCCAAGATAGAAGCTCTAATGAAGCAAGAATTGTTGAAGTTGTTAAATGCTAAAATAATTTACCCTATCAAGCATTCCACATGGGTGGCCAACCTAGTTCCTATAAGAAATAAGAATGGATACATCCACCTCTATGTAGACTTCAAGAATTTGAATCAAGCTTCTTTGAAAGATCATTATCCTCTTCCACAAATTGATCAAATCCTGCACACTATAGTCGGAGCTAAGAGATTCTCTCTATTGGATGGATTTTCTGGTTTTAATAAAATTTGGGTTAGATATGAAGATCAATACAAGACTGCATTCACTACAAAGTGGGGTATATTTGCATATCAATGGATGCATTTTGGGTTATCAAATGTAGGTGCTACTTTCCAAAGGGCTATGGACTTAACATTCAATGAATTGGTCAATAAGATAATTGTCATATATTTGGATGACATGATTGTATTCTCTCATGACAAGAGGAAACACATTGAACATCTCCGGATGGTGTTTGAGAAATATAGAGAATTTGGGGTCTCATTGAATCCCAAGAAATCAATATTTGCAGTGCATGAAGGAAAATTATTGGGACATGTGATATCCAAATTAGGAATGGCAATTGATCTAGATAGAGTAAAAGCTATTCTATCTCTCCCTCTCCCACTAAATAAAAAGGGACTTCAATCATTTTTTCATCAAATCAATTTTTTTCAAAAATTCATCTCATATTTTGCTCAAATAGTAAAACCAATGACTGAGATGTTGAAGCAATAAGTGGAGTTCAAATGGACAGATGTTTGAAAGAATGCTTTTAGAGAGATCAAGAAAGCAATATCCCAAGCTTATAACCTCATTAATTTAGATTACTCTAAAGACTTCATCCTCTATGCATTTGGAGAAGAGGGAAGCTATGCCACTGTGCTTACTCAAAAAAGGAACAAGACAATGAACGATTGATTGCTTTCTTAAGTCAAACATTCCATGATCATGAAGAAAAGTACAATTTCATTGAAAAACAAGTTTATGCAGTCATGAAGTCTCTAAAGAAGTTCAGATATTTTGTTTCTCAAAGCAAGACTTTGGTGTATGTAGTACATCTGGATGTCCAAAACTTCATGATTTAGGGAGAACTTGGTGATAAGAGAGTTGGTTGGGTGACTAAGATTCAGGAATATGATGTTGAAATTAGATCGACAAAGTTGATAAGAGGTAGAGCTCTATGTCAAATCTTAGTAGAGTCTGCATGTCAAAATATCAATATGTTGAATCAAGAAGAACAAAATGCTCAACCAAAAATAGAAGCAATATAACTTGACCCCTGGATTGAGTAGTTACATTATTATTTCACTACAGGGAAGTGTTCAGAAGGCTTAAATGTTTCTCAAAGGCATGGGTATAGATTACAAGCTAGAAAATATATTTTGGTTGAGGATGTCTTATATCAGAGAAACTTTGATGGGGTGCTATTAAGATGCTTACATCCAGAGAAAACTAAAGAAGTGCTCAAGGAGTTTCATAGTGGTTTCTTAGGTGGTCACTATTTCGGATAGACTACTATAGAAAATATTTTAAGGGCCGGATATTATTGGCCATCCATTTTTTTAGATGCATTCAAATTAGCCAGAACTTGTGATAAATGTCAAAAATTTGTAGGTAAAAATAAACATTCGACAATGCCACTTCAACCAATAGTTGCAGAAGAACCATTTCAACAATGGGGATTGGATTTTATTGGTATGATTAATCCCAACTCATCTATCAGATATAAGTACATTTTGATAGCGATGGATTATTTTACTAAATGGATAAAAGTAGAAGCTACAAAACATGTTGATCAAGATATTATGATTGAATTTTTGGAAAGATTGATCACTAGATTCAAAATTTTGGCCACCATTATCTTAGATAATATTGGATCCTTCATAGGAGCTAAAACTATTGATTTTTCAAGGAAGTATGGAATATACTAGAATGCTTCATCAAATTATTATCCTTAGGGGAATGGTCTTGCAGAATCTACCAACAAGAATCTATTGAAAATTATCAAAAGGAGTATTGAACACAATCCTAGAAGCTGACATCTATTATTAAATCAAGCACTGTGGGTTGATCAGATCATAATAAAAAAGTCTCTAAGAACTTCACCTTATGCTCTGGTTTATGAAAAGGAAGTTGTGCTCCCAATAAACCTAGAGTTTTTGGCATTGATATTCATAACTGAAAACTATCCAGATAATTTGCAACCTATAGAAAAAATGATGACAAAACTAATTTAATTAGAAGAAAAACATGAACATGTATATAATAATTTCTATCATCACTAGAAATGTGTCAAATGTTGGTTTGATAAAAAGACATCAAAATTATTTGAAAAAATATTTAGTACTTATGTGGGACATAAAAAAAGCAAAGCTCAGATCTCATGAAAATTTTTATTCAATGTGATTCAGACCATGTATAATTGAACAGAAGGATTTGATGCATTCCAGTTGTGCCACCCAGATGATCGTCTATTACCAATTTTGATAAATGACCAGTATCTGAAGCATTATGCTTAGGAAAATTGGAATCCATCATGTATATATGTAAATATGACACCTATATACTTCTTGTAAATAGTTCAGTTTATTTCTTCGAAAAGAAAAGGTTCCACTTTAGTTATTAATTCTCATAGGTGGAAGATCACCCGTCAAATCTTGTTGCACACTTCCTTCACCGCATTTCAATTGAATAACTAACCAACAAGTCTATAAAACGATTAAAATCCATTGATAGGCCTCAAAAAGCAGTTTTCAGCTAAATTATTATCAAAATTCACAAGCCACCCATGATTGGTAAATCCAAGAATTCTATTGGTCAGATGAACTATCGAGTGCAACGTGTGATATTAATGATACAATGATCGATAATCTAGGTAGGATTTAATATGATTAGTAGATTTGTGAAATTATGCATCCTTAACCAACCTATTAGAAGCACTTGTTCTAGAATATGATTTGAGCTATAAATAGATGTGTTGCCAAACTATAGTGTTTATTTATGAAGTAATGTTGTTGGATGGTGGCATACTTTTCGAATGTATGTGGCAGGCCTCCCAAAAATGTAATTGCCCTAAAGAAAATATTCATAGGCATGCGTAATCCATAATAAAAAAAAAATAATATTTAGAAAACGGTAGAACCCATGACCAAACAATATAAAATGAATATTACCTATAAAATTTCTTTTCCTTGTAATATTTCTAAGTATGAATTGCAAATAAGAACTCTAAAATTTTCTAGAATAATCAGTTACTAGCAGAAAAAGTAAGATTAAAAATGGGTAGAGGAAAGAAGAGTGATGTCGTATAAAATTCCATGAAAGAGATGCAATATGATAATATGGGAATTCATGAAACAATGCTCATGATTAAATCCAAGCTGAGGGGTTCCCAAATCGACTGTGAAGAAAAAACAAATAATTTTTTTGAAAATCATCTGAATCACACGATTTATTGCTCACAACTTAGCAGATTTGTATCCAAAATAGTGCACCCATGTCCAAAGTTCATCGATGCAGTAGTAAAATTCTATGATTCTAGTACAACCACCGTGTGCAATTCCAAATCAAAGCCATTATTTACTATCAATAGAGAGCTCATAGTGGATGCATTTGGAGTAGAAGATACCCCAAATATCAGACCAAAGAAAATCATGTTGGAATATCAAAGGTTGTACCTAAAGAATGATATGGTCCAAGAATGGCTCATTAAAGTAGGAGGAAAATTGCTAGAGGGTTACATGACTAAAAATAGAAAGCTTGTAGAATTCAGTGATGAAGCGCAACCTATACTCTCTATGTTGGCGATAATTATTGGCCTAAGGACTGATGCGATAGTCTACATGTATCATATGGGTATGGTGAATGTAGTTATGGTCACTTCCTCCTTTGTTATTTTAACTTGACCAAATTTTTGGCCATCAACATACATGAACAACTAAAGTCTATGAAAAATAAAAAGTGTGATGTATTTACATACCCATCCTATGTGGCTTGGCTATTCCTATTCTATATAACTTTAGTTGGAAAGCATAATATTTAGGTGCAAAAAATAGATGAGCAAGGTGTTGTATATCCGATTGTTGACTGGACCCAGGTTCTAAGAGAGTAATTCATATCTTGAATTCAATAGATAATTTCTTGGACCAGCCCTAGCAACAATTTATGGCAAATACCCTCACATCACACTTGAAGCTGAAGATGTGTTGAGAGGGAAAATGTGAGAGCAAGGGGATTGGTACTTCTTGGAGCAAGGCACAATAATCAAACTCTTTGGCTTCTCCAAATATCCCTATTTATTGCCATATTATGTCACCAATTGGGTATTTGGACTCAAATATTATAGGCAAATATATGTGATAGAACATTGTCTTGGCCTAGGAGCAAAAATAACTATGATATTTAAGCTCCCCATAAATTTTGAATGCATCACTATGTCTAGGAGGGAATCATAGTAGCATCAAGACCTGGAGGCCAAATTGGCTGCATTGAAGCTACCAATAGTACCACATATGTGGCACTATGACCCGAATGATATTTTGTTCAAAATATTGGGTAGAATAAATAATAAAGCACCTGCATTCAAACATGTGCCATGCACATAGACATTGAAAATTTTAGGAACCTGGCTGAAGATCAGGTGGCTCCATTCAACTATATGGAAATGCAAGAAAGGCTACCATGGAGGAGGTGCTACAAGTATGTGCAAGTTTTTGACCTAGAAAGAAATGAAGATCAATTGCTTGGTCTAGACCTCATCGAAATGATCAAGGATGAAAAGGGATGGGAGGAATACAAAATTGAATAATGGTGGGTAACTCAGTGTGAATGCAACTTGATAAAGAAGGCCAAACCAAATGATAATATTGATAGTTTGTTCAATGTAAAATTTGATGTTGAGTATATCAGTTGGAAGCAGACTCATGAAAGAGAAATCTTTCCAAATATCCTAAGAACTAATATAGTTGAGGACATAGAAAATAAAGAATATGATGAATCAGAGGTAGAAATATAATAGCAATCATTGGCTTCTCCCACGAAGGGTGAGGCTGAAGCAAAAGAAGAAATATTACCTCAACATGCATCCACGTTCTACATCAGAATATTTGATACTCCAAAAACAAATGAGACTCCTTCAGAGGCACAACCTAAATATCCTAAGCACAGCTCCAATTTTGGCAGGAAACAAAAATACCGCTTAAGTCTAGGAAGTTTTAATGTAGATAAGGTTGCTAAAAAATAGTAATTGTAGAAATAAAAGGAAGAAAAATGTGCAAGAGGCAAGAATTGTAGTAAGAAGTACAGAGGTGTGAAGCAGTGGTTGCATAGTCAGAAGATGAAAAAAAAAACAAAAAGAGCTTAGGATAAAATTAGTTAAAGCCATTTAAATTAAGAAGCTAGAGCTAGGAGTGCAAGATCAAGGTATGTACCCTAGAACCTATTCACTCATGAGTTCCTCATCAATTGAAATTCTAGCTTTCCCATCACACCAATACCATACACCTTTAGAAATGAGTTCTACAATTGCAAATATTATAGAGGAAGTGCACCCATATCATTTAACTCTGCCTCCTTATGGGGTAGATAATTTAACATCATTGAACTTGGGTGGATCTCTGAAATTATTGCCTTGATAAAAGTTTTACCATGCTTTAGGTGAAATTTTTGATCATAAGATATTTACCGCCCACCTCAAAGTACCACCCAAATCGAGGTTGCATGAGTGGAGATTCAAGCGATCAAGAATCAAATGTGGCTCTCAAAACCATACCCTAGCCTAGGTGGGTGTTTAGAAATGACGTGAGGGTGGAAATACTCCAAAGTGCCACTCGAACAAAGCTGATAAGGCAAAAAATAAGCAGCTATTGATAAAAGAAAGTGCTCCAAAATTCTTGCCCAATATAAATCTGGAAACAAAACCTTATCCAAGATGAATACGTGGAAAAAATGGAAGAAGAGCCAAAGCAAATACTAACCTAGGGTCCTGCCCTATGCATAGGTCAACTCAGATGAAATTAATGAAGTTTCAAGGAGCCTACCATAGAACCTAATTTAAAAATTCAAATATTTGGTTGCCCATCAATGCATTGCATTTAAAGAGGGGGTAGGTTGCAAATAAAGTTAATGCCTATCTACCATGGCTAGGAGTATGAATGTATGTGGTACAATATCACCTTTTAAAGTAGAAGTAAATTAAATATATAGATGAATACAGTTAATGCAGCTAGTATTTATGATGTAAAAGTCCCCTTGAGAAGTTTCATCAGGTGTAGCAGATTTACAGAAGTCAATGACCCACTGCTATGGTGGCACCTCATTAATTAATGTAATTGTTCAAAAAAGAAGAAGAGAATAGAACTCTTGTCTATAAATAGTAGAATGCAATGTATTCTTAGGGTCGACTCTTGGCCATTACAATTTGTATGTAATATTTGGAGCATATTGAATACAAATGAATCATTGTCTGGCCTTCAAACACTTTCATGTATGTATGAATTTCATGGTTGTTTATTTTTGCTAAAGTTGGTGAATGAATTAGTTTTAATTCTACATTCTAGATTCTGATTGTTTATTCATTAATTCTAGAATTTGCAATCATATATTGGATGTTATTGATATTGAAATGTGTTGGCTGGTCTATTAGATGGTTCAAGCATGTGTTACTTATGTTTCTATTATGATTTTGCATATATATTGATGCGGCTAACCCGTCCTTTCATTTTAATGCTCTATTTTAGATTCTTATCTTTCCTATTTCCTCGACCTAAATAGTTAATTCCTCTAAAGGAACCAACCTACTCTAAAGATTAGTTACAATATATTAGTGTCTTGTGGCCTTTCAATGTTGGTTGAGTCTATAAGGTGCACAACTCCTTCCATTAGGTGTAGATCTTCGACCAACAATTTTTGGCACACTCGATGGGACTCAAAGGTCTCACATCTTGAGTAGTCTAGAGTTAGGTGATTCTCTACTTCACTCAGTTATCCATTAATCACCTGGAAACTCTATTGATGCAATAACCCAGAAGCCTTAGATGCAAATATTTCATGTTTACAAGGCATAAAGCTAGTTTTTCTAAAGAGCCTGTTGAGTTCTTTGAGCTATCTTCTATAAGAAGGTAACCACCTGCATTCATTGAATCTATCTCACTCCTAACTCTATCAAAAAATCAAGACCTTAGTGACTCATATTCTAAGGAGCCTCTTACCCTTCCAAAAGTGATGGCTCAAAATCAAAATCAAAACTAGAATCAAAACCTAGGATACCCCACCTAGGATAATACTGGTCCCCTCAACCTCACCAATCAAAATACCATTCCTCGATAGCCTTGAAAGCTTTACCCACATATGATGGCATCGAGAAGACTACATATGAACACTACCAAGATGTGGTGGCACTAGCTACTATTCATAATATCTGAGAAGAAGATGTCATGATCAGATTACTAGTCATCTCTTTAAAGGAAAAAATATTGTATTGGTATAGGACCCTCCCTAATGGAAGTATTACTTCATGGGTGGACCTAGTGGGAAGATTGGTGGTAGATTTTAATGAGCAAACTGATCCTTTTTCCATGCTCACTCAATTTACTACTATACAGAAGCATCCTCAGGAAGAGATAGTTGATTTTAATATTAGATTTAGTCACACTTGGCAAAGGATGCCTGAGGGTCTTCGACCAACTAATGAGCAAGTTGTGTATTACTACCTAAGAGCCTTTAGTTCAGACCTAAGTATGATGATAAGATAATCTAATATCCTTACCTTCTTGTAGATATTTTAGGAAGCCATAAAATCTAAAAAATTCTTATTGCTATTGGTCGGCTACCTCCTAAACCCATAATACCTATTTTTTAGAGCTTTTCTAGAACCAGCCACAACCTATGTCCTCAACACTAGCTTACCCTATAATTCCCCCTCCTAATTAATGTACCACATTGGCCTATCCCTTTAGTAGCACCAACCCTTACCAACAATACCCATGTTGCTAGCCCTTCCTGCTCCTCCTACAATACTGACACTTTTTGCACCAGATCCTTAAACCACTATCTTGCTAGATTTACAAAATTCTATGAAGAATCTCACCAATGAGATGACCCTTATGAAGAGAAGGGAGGTAGAAAGGAACTTCCAACCTAGAATATTTCCTTATGTGACTAGAGACCAAGTTGCATCTACTAGTAAACCCCTTGAAAGAACAAGCACTATCCTTGCAAATGAAGAAGTGGAACCCTCCTCTTCCACATCCTAGTATGACTATTGGTGCTCCACATGTAATGATCCTCATGTAGAAAACACCTACATGATGCATCAACATTATATACAAAATGTGGTGGTGGAAAGGATGGAATGGGCTTAGAAAGGTCATATTAACATGATCAAGGAAAGTGAGCACAATTTCATGATGTCATCAAATGAACAAGTTTTTGTCCTAACCAAATTTGGAAAGAAGCCATTTCAAGTGAACCCAAAGGAATTGAATCCCCTAAAAATCTCCAATGACACCAATAAAAAATGGGAAGTCAAAAAGGAAATCCCTTAGAGAGCCTCTATCTAGAAACCAACCAAGTAGTATAAAAAGGAAACAGATCCTAATGCAGCATAGTAGAGGACAACGAAGATAGAGGAGGAAGACATGGATAAACTAAAATACCTATATTTGATGAAGTGACAGTGGATAGAAGCAACCTAGGAATACTAGAACAATTTTGAGCCCTATTAGAGAGATAAAAAAAGGTAGCCTTCAATATCGTTGAAGAGTTAAAGAAGACCCCTTAAAATATTAGCATGTATGATACATTTCTGATCCTTGGACAGATCAATCTACTTAAGGAAATGCTTAAGATAATAAAGAGTCAAAATAAGTCATCACCTGAGTAGAATTTAGTTCAAGTTAACCTTATTATGGGGGTGGATAAGAACATACCTTCTCCATTTTATCTATCTTTGGATATGGAAGGATGGGTAGTGCACAACTGCATGTTAGAATTAGGAGCTACCACCACAATCATGCCCAAAGTAGTGTGTGATATTATGGGTATGGAGTATACAAGAAGCTGCCTTGGAGTCTTGTAGTTAGATGGTACACCTATCAAGACTATAGGGGTGATAAAGGATGTCCCCATGGTGTTGCATAGACTACCCCAAGTCACAGTCATACAGGAGATTATGGTGGTGGACCTTGAGCCATATTTTAGAATGTGTCTATCAAGGGAATTTACTACTAAATTAGGAGGATACATTTCTATAGACTATTCTCACATGGAGATACCCTTCAAAGGTAGAAGAGTGAATATTTTATTTGAGAAACCCTCTTCATTTCATATAGAAAAGTTGGAAGAGGCATATCAACAAGCTGCAATAGTGGGTATGATCACTGAAGAAGAAGACTTGATGGAGGAAGTTCTAGATGAACTTCAAATTGAAGATCAATTTTCCTTGAAGGATTTCAATGCTATGATAGAAACTAAGATTGGCACTTACTCCATTCAGAAGTCGGAGATAAAGAAGCCAAAAAAGTTGATACCCACATCAGATCAGCTGTGGAAGTTGTATTTTGATGGGGTAAGGTGTAAAAATGGTGCAGGAGCAGGAGTGGTGCTGATCTCACCTACAAGGGCTCAAAAAACCTTCTCTTACAGACTCACATGGAGCTGCACTAATAATGCAATAGAGTATGAAGCCCTATGCCTAGGACTAAGAAAGGCTGAGAAACTTGGAATTAAGCAGCTACAAATATTTGGAGATTCTGAGTTGATAATTAACCAAATCACTGAGAAGTGCATAAGCAAACAACACTATCTCAAGGTATATAGGAATAGATTCTAGGATTTACTGGAAGCCTTTGAGGCCTTGAATATCAAAGCCATCCCCAGAGACCAAAATACCCATGCTGATATCCTGGCAACCATGGGAGCCAATTACTGCCCCATGTCAAATGTCATACGTAGAACCAAGATAGTAAGGTTGGTATACCGACCTTCTGTACTAGATAAAGACATATTTTGGTAGGTATTTGAAAGTGATGAACAGATAGTGGACTTCTTAATTCAGGAAATGAATTGTTCTACTAGACCTATGGAGGATGAAAATTAGGAAGAAGAGGAGGAAGGATTCCTCTAGTTAAAAAACAACCATATCCCTAAAGGTTTAATTACCTTGGAGAGCCTATTTGACAATAGTGACCACCCAACCAGTCACATGATTAAAATTGATGCCAAGGGATCCAAGGAAATTTTAGTAGCCCCAGGGAAATATTTGAAAGTGAGTGTAGACTGCTCATAAGAGGAATTGAATCAAATCCAGGAGTTGTGCAAAAAGTATGATGATATTATTGCCTGGATGTATGATGACCTAAAGGTTTATGATAAAGATACCATTCAACATACCATTGAGCTAGAATCAGATGCAAAATCGATGTGGCAAAAGCAAAGGCCAATCAATCCAAATATTGAGGCCCTGATGAAACAAGAACTCTTGAAGTTGCTTAATGCCAAAATAATATACCCCATTAAGCATTCAACTTGGGTGGAAAATCTAGTTCCATTAGAAAAAAGAATGGGGACATTAGGCTCTGTGTTGACTTTCAAAGTCTGAATAGAGTCTCTTTAAAGGACCATTATCCCTTATTGCAAATTGATCAGATACTACACACAATAGTGGGAGTAGAGAGGTTTTTCCTACGGGATAGCTTCTTTAGATTCAATAAAATCTGGGTCCAAGATGAAGATCAATACAAGATAGCCTTCACCACCAAATGGGGAACCTTTGCCTATCAATGCATGCCATTTGGATTATCTAATGCAGGAGCCACTTTTCAAAGGGCAATGGATATGGCATTTGGTGAATTGGTCAATAAAGTGATCATTATTTACCTAGATGATATGATTGTATTTTCTCACAAAAAGAAAGATCATATAGAACACCTTACACAAGTCTTTGAGAAATGTAGGGAATTTGGGATATCACTCAATCCAAAGAAGTTGGTGTTTTTTGTCCAAGAAGAAAAATTGTTGGGACATGTCTTGTCAAAAGTAGGGCTTGCTATTGACCCGGATAGGGTAAAAGCTATTTTAGAACTACCCCTCCCCATGAATAAGAAAGGACTTCAGTATTTCTTTGGGTAGATCAACTTCATGTGGAAGTTTATCTCTGATTTTACCCAGATAATTAAGCCCATGATAGAGATGCTCAAGAAAAATATAGAATTTAAGTGGATTGAAGCATGATGGGATGCTTTTAGAAGCATAAAAGAGGCGATTTCAAGAGCCCCAATCCTTACCAATCCAGATTACTCCAAAGACTTCATCTTGTATGTATTTGGAGTAGAGGAGAGCTATGCTACAGTCCTTACTCAAAAGGGAGAAGATGGCAATGAAAGGCCAATTGCTTTCCTTAGTCAAACCTTGTAGGAGCATGAAGAGAAGTACAATTTTATTGAAAGACAGGTGTATGCCATTATGAAATCTCTCAAGAAGTTTAGGCACTTTCTATCCCAAAGCAAGATCCTTGTGTATGTGGTGCATCCAGATGTTAGAATTTTTATTATACAAGGAGAACTAGGTGAAAGAAGAGTGGGTTAGTCTTCAAATATTCAAGAGTTTGATGTAGAGATCAAACCAACCAAGCTAGTAAGAGGGAGAGCTCTCTGTTAGTAAGTGTCTAAGTCTGTGGTTGAATAATATAATGCATATATAAAAGAAGGTAGATCTAAAAGACAAGAAGAAATGCATGTGTCATCAATGACATGGATCGATCAATTAGTGCATTATTTTAATTCAGGAGAATATCTAGAAGGATTGACAACATCTCAAAGGAGAAGATATAGGTTGCAGGCAAGAAATTACATGTTGATCAATAATATCCTCTATCGATGGAAATTTAATGGAGTACTCTTAAGGTGTGTACCGCTAGATAGGGCCAAGAGGATCTTAGAAGAATTTCATGGGGGATTCTCAGGAGGGCATTATTCTGGCTAGACCATAACAACAAATATTTTGAGAGCTGGATTTTATTGGCCATCTATCTTCTCTGATGCATTTAAATTTGTATAGGCATGTGACAAATATCAAATATTTATTGGAAAGGCCAAACATGTTGCCATGCCTCTATAGCCAATGGTAGCAGAGGAGCCTTTTCAGTAGTGGGGATTAGATTTCATTGGTGTAATCAACCCAAATTCATCATCTGATCATAAATATATCCTTACAACCACTGACTACTTCACAAAATGGACTGAAGTAGAAGCCACCAAGCATGTTGATCAATAGATGATGATTGATTTCTTAGAAATATTGATAACTAGGTTTGGGATCCCCACCACCATTGTATCTGATAATGGTACTCATTTCATAGGTGCCAAAACCATGGACTTTTCTAGAAAATATGGTATCTACTAGAATGCATCTTCAAACTATTACCCACAAGGAAATGGTTTGGCGGAGGCTACTAACAAAAATTTTCTAAAGATAATCAAGCGTAATATAGAGCACAATCCCAAAATATGGCACCTCCTTCTTGATCAAGCACTATGGGTAGATAGAATTATACCTAAGAAATCATTGAAGACATCACCTTATGCCCTTGTTTATGGAAAGGAGGTGATTCTCCCAATCAACCTAGAACTCCTAGCTCTCAAGTTCATGAGTGAGATAGAGGTAGAAGACTTTCCTACCATGGAAAAAATGCTAGTATAACTGATGCAACTAGAAGAAGAACATGGTAAGGCATACAATAACTTGTGTCATCATCAAAATATTATCAAGCATTGGTTTGATAGGAAGGCCACACCTAAGATATTTTGTGAAGGAGACCTCATCCTAAAATGGGATGTTAATCGGGAGCAAAACTAGGTGTTCATGATAAGTTTGATTCTTTCTAGTTAGGCCCGTATCTCATCCAAAGTTGTAAACACTCAAATGCATACTAGCTATAGGACTTGGAAGGAAGATTGCTCCCAATTCCTATAAATGGTCAGTATCTTAAGCATTATGCTTAATCTCAATCATGACCTAGAATGTACATATGTAAATATTCCTTTTGTTCCTGTGTGTTTCTTTTTAAGGTATTATTGTATAAGTATTTTAGAAGTATGTCATTTTATTTTTTTGTAGCTTAATATATTTTTGACCCAAGCCTACACCTAGCCTAGAAGATAGGATGCCAGCCCAACTACAATCACACTAATAAAAGCCCCTGGTAGATCAAGCAAGTTAAAATGAAGGCTAACAAAGCTGTATGGGACAAAGAAATAGTCTAAAATATTATGATCCACCAAGCCAAGAACTACTCCCACTAAGGGCAAAGAAAAATAAAGCAAGAAACCACCAACAAAATCTAAAAGTACCGCTCTAATGAAAGGTAGCAAATGGGCAGGGCAAACAAATGAAGCAAGTAGAAGGGTGAAAGATATCAAAACTATTGCCCATGCATTAGGTTCTACAACAAGTAAGAGATGGGCAGACATTTGTGATACAACATGCTTCCTAAGGAATCCAAGGCTCCATCATGAAGATTCACATCCAAGATATTGAGAAGTTAGTTGTATACTCCCTCCCTTGAAAGAAGACGTGCAGAAACTACGTCGTGCCAATCCAATATCAGAAACACCTTTAGTTGACCCAATCAATGAAGAATGCCATCAATATGGGGCATGAGGAATACCGATCATCATTATAGTCATAGTGGAGTGGTTTGGTTACCATAAAAGGGATGGGATAGTTCACACCCCAAGAATGCTAAAGAAGTAACAATCAAAAAAATAATAACTGGCTAGGTGGGCATGCCTTAGGAAAACACACAAGTACAACTATTAAATCCAATGTAAGAAAAGGGCACACCATCCTAAGCAAGTAGTGGGCTATCATAAACAACAGATCTAGTGCTTGATATGCTTACAACCAATAGCACTCTAGAAAAATCATGGCATAACAATAATTAAGAAAATTCTAATTTAAAAGACACCTAAGCCTTGTCACCCTAGGTTGATGAAAGTAGCAAAGTGTAGCCACCTCATTGGTTAGTGGTACATCTCTCAAGGGAAATTAGTCATGTCTCACTGTCAAAAGAAGCATATCTCAAAATATTTTCCTTAGTTTGGGTAAATTTTCTTTAATAGTCTTGATGATATCCCATCCACAGCTCTAAATACGCGCTATAAAGTAGAGAATGGGTGCATTAGTTTACCCCTTTCTGCCTTATCTAATTTGCTAATACAGAGCTTGCAATGACATCAAAAACTTAAAATTCAAAGTTTGAGGAGATTTTCAAGCTTCTAGTGACCACCCATCTTTGAATAAAGGAGCTCCTATGAGAATGATGAGGACAAGAGTTGAAAAGGAGAGTGGAGGACTCATATTAAGGGCTTAGCGACACCAAAATAACTATTAGGGGCAAGATTAAAATCACTCATGAAGCTACAGTGATCTTGGTAGCAAAACCTAGTAATAATAGTCTAGCGGTTGTATCCTAGAGAATTCACCTAAGCACATTCATGCCATTTCCTATTCATACCTACCCTGAATTGATGCACACTATTGCAAAATTATTTGATGTAGCCACTAGTGCAGTACGAGATGCAGAAGGATAAGTGTTATTCAATATAGATGCCAACACTATTCGTAAGGTGTTATTTCCTAAAGCCTCCTTTTCTTGATAACCTGAGGGTAATGTGAAGCCGAGATTCATGACTATAAATGTTGAAGAAAAATGAAACTAGTTGCTCAAGGATGGTCCTAAGCAGTGGGTAACTCAAGCCCTTGGTAAGTTACTAGATGACTACATGGATAGTCCTTGAACAATGAAGGAGTTCAAGGAGGGAGCTCAACCTGTATTGTTTGTGTTAGACATCTTGTTGGGCCTTCTATTGGATAAGGAGGTGCATCTACATCAAATGGTTATGATATATACTATCTCATGAGCCTTCAAGTCCATAATATTTGACTAGACGTAGTTCTTGTCCAATAATATTCGAAAGTAATTGGTCAATTATAAAAGTGAAGAAAGAAAGTAATTTAGATATATATCACACTTGGCCTGGTTTTTTTTCCACAACATACCCCATGATAGACATGCTGTACAAATCTAGGATAGGGATGAGGAGGGGCATATACACCCAATGGTAGAATGGACACATGCACTTAGAAGGAGTAGCTCCTATTTGGAGTTCAACAAGTAATTCTTGGGGCCCACCCTTGCACATATTTACCAGGTCTATCCACGTTTATCAAAAAGGGTAGAAGACTTCTTAAGAACTAGCACTCAGGAGATCGAATATTGGTACTTCCTAGAGGAGGGAACATGCATTCGACTATATGGGTTCTCAGAATTCCCTTATTTGCTTCCCTTCTACATCATGGATTGGGTCTTCGATATGGAGGTATACCGATAGATCTGCTTTATTGAAGAAAAGTGGGGGCTTGGAGCCAAGAAAAGGGTAATCTTCCCACAATCAATATGGTTCAAGCCCATCCTTCTTCCCAAGAAGGAGGAGGTTCAGTTTCAATAGCTCAATGGAAAATTATTTGCCCTCGATCTCCCAATGGTGTTGTTCTAGATGGCACTATGACCTTGATCATATCCTGCAGGTGAGGCTTACAAACTAACAATAGGCCATGGTAGTTCAAACATCATGTGAATGAGGTCAATGAAGAAGTGTTGGACTACAAAAATCTACCAGAATATCGGGTGATGCCCCTAACTAGGTTTTAAAATACATAAGTGACCACTATGGAGGTCTTGCTATTCATATGATAAAGTAATCAACCCCAAAAAATATTTTGCTCAACTGATAAAAGAGTCTCTGATCCAAGATATAATCCAGCAAAGGAAATGGATAAAGCACAAAGTTGAATAATGGTGGATTATGCGATGTGAGCAGGATGATGCCAAAAAAGCATTACCAAGAAGAACAAATGGAGAATTATCCAACAAGTGAGTGGTATGATGCCAACTTAAATCCCACAAAGAAGAAGGATGTAGAAGACCCTCCTATCGTGGTGTCTATCTTATTGTTTTTGCCTCTCAATCACTGGTTTTTCCATTGTTTTCACATCTCAACCCTTTTTTTGTGGTTTTTTTCCTATTGCAATACCCAAATAAGGTGACATATTTACTCGGTTCACCTCAACAATCACCCATTTAATCTCAGCTAGCTCAATCATCCACACCATTTCCATATACAAAGAAATTAAGTGGTACAATGTGTAGACACCTAAAACATGTCATGTTTAGGATACTACCCATATGAACACATTCATAGACCATATGAATCCTCTTGGATCTCTACAAGAGCAAGCAATGGTCATAACCACTCAAACAAGGTAGTTCTAGCCCATCTAGGCTTGGCCACTCTCAAGTAGAGTGATCGCCACACCTGGCCATTGAAGAATACAGTGGGCACACCTAGCTGCTGGACCTGATAGTGGTTAGCACCATGCATAGTCTGGTCATGAATACGGGCCCAGATCATATAGTATGACTACACATTTGCATTATTTGCAGGTGGATTTTGGCAAGGAACTCCATGAGTTCCTTCTAATTGCCCCTTCAACACCATTTTGTGACTGATGCTTCCCACCCGGGATGGTGAGTCGCATGATATTTGGACTGAAGCTTCTCTAGGAAGCCAAGGTCCAGATTTGGAAGATAGGGAAGTATACATATGGAATCTCTCGCAAAGAATAAAATATCGGTGATTTTTAGAGTTAATGTAGTGAAGCCCTGTCATATTAGAGAGTGCATATATGAGCCTTTGAGGAGCAACGAAGTGCTATCCAACTGAGGAGAGACTATGCATCTAATATTTAAATTCGTTATTATTCATCACAATTCTATGTACCTCACACATATGAAGACCCTTGAACATAAATTTGAGTAAAGAACCTGGTGCTACACCCCTTGGAGTGTGAGGAGATAGGTCTATTTCGTGGCCGCTATCTTGGATAGTCGCCCGTAGGCACAACCTAGGGTTTGACACTAGTTTTATTTGTGCTAGCATTAGATTAGATCATTTTCCATTTCAGAACTTATTTTCTAGCATAGATATAATTCATCGTGTGTATTTATATTATTGTTATTTAAGACATGCCAACATATTTCATTAGTTTTATTGCATTTAATCGTAGTATGTTCATTTATATTGCTTATCAGGTTTGATACTAACAACCTCATTCAAAGAGGCAACCTGAACTACTAAGCATACTTTTTTGTTTCCATATACACATATCTATAGGTTTATAGGATCATATCAAGACATCCGGAGCACAAGATCCCTCCTGGATGAGAGAAGGAGAAGAAGGCATATGTGAGCCCTTAGAAAAGTTCATGTGTGGGATCGGGAAGCCTATGAAAGTGCACCTTCCCTTTGCGAGGGGATTTATTCCACCATATGCTTCCCTGCTTGTAACTGATTGTATCACAAACTAGGTATCCCTTAGAGGGATGAATATGTAACCGTGGACTGGAAACACCAATAAAAAGTATATTTATTTGTTTTTCTTATTTACGTATCATTTGCATGCTCATTACATTTAGTTTGATATAATAAATACATTGCAAGCTGGGTTGGTTGTAGTGCATGTTCCTCGATGTTGCACATATGGCGATCACAGTGAGACCCCCATCATGTTTTGTTTTTCAATATATTTATTGACATTCATGGGTTTTTCTAGTGTTTAGGTTTGGCTGCTTTGATCAACAATGACCCACAGGTCTTGGTCGCCCTGGTCAACAACAACTAGCTGATCTTAGTTGCTCCTACAGTCAGTGGCCAAAATTAGCTGCTCTGGTTGACAACGTCCAGCAACAAAGTACAATAAAAATTAGAATTTCCATCATCAAGGTAGGATTTGAGGTTGGTTTCATCCTTTATTTTCTCTATGTTTCTATCTGCAACTTTTTATTTCTAGAAACAACAAGAAAAATCATAGTTTAATCAAGGAAATATAAAGAAAAATGGGAAAAGAGATTGCACTTGATGTTTCCTAGGAATTTCTTTGGTTTCTCTAGGTGTTGCTAGGAACAATGGGTATATGCTTGTAAGTTCTTCCCTGGTCTCCAGCGTGCTAGTGTTCTGTGTGTTTGGATTGCTTGCATGCAACCCAACCAGTGGCCCTTAATTCATAAAATAGAATGCATTCTTTGAAGATCATATAAGCTGAATACATGCATCTTTGTGAAATAAAACATATTTTATATCAAGCATATAGGAAAGATCATTCTTGCTTGGTGATGCATTTTTCTTACATTCAAGGTTAAAAAGAACCCCACACACATCACGTTTCATATTTAACATCAGCGACATTGGGCTCTCACATCCAACCCATTGATCGAGACCAACAATGGAGGTCATTACCACTTGTTTGGCTCATGAGGAAAAGTATCATCGGGACCCATTTGTGTCCAAGGCCAACCCAATAACTATCCTAACCATGCAAAATAGCACACACTCCTCCTTGAGGGGTGTATCGTTGTGCATGGGGTGCTGGGTGAGGGTTGGTAGTACCTATGCTACCTCGTCGAGTATGGATTTCATCACCATATTCGGCTTGTGTGAGTATATAGGTGAAAAAATTTAAACATATAAGTATACCATCCAACAAGAATGAAATAGGATGAGAGTTAGCTTATATTTCCAATAAATCAAAACACACCAAATAGTTTAGGGAACACATATATCCTTAAAAGAGATAAACATCTGCTTGTTTTGTTTGTGTGCTTTTGAATCTACCTAAGAAGATAACTCATAAGTCACCATGGTGTACACATGGATCAACCACTCTCGGTCCAGAACCGAGGGGGAAGCTAACGCTTCACACACTCACAACCACATTGGCATGAGCCACCCACCCATCACATCACTAGACGAAGTTCAACAAGTCTTAGGGGAGACAACTCAACCCTTGGGGGGACTCTTCGAGAAACCCTAGAAAGATATCCACATCCTAGATCCTCATAACATAGACATGATGAGGCCTTATAGCCTCTCTCATCACTCAGGTACATAGAGGCATCATGACCTCCTTCATCACACAGGTACGAGGAGGCCTCAAGGCCTTCCTCATTGCATAGACAAGCGGAGGCATCATGACCTCCATCTTTACAATGACATATGGAGGCATCACAACCTCCCTCATTGAACAATGAATTAGGGAAAAATGGTGCACCAAATTATGTAAAAAAATATGTGTATCTAACCCAAATTGCTCATGAGAATAAAAAAGGAAGCATGCATGTGAAAAGGAAAGAATACCAAACAAATGGAAATGAAGTAAAGCAAGTTTTTTCTCATTAATTTGTTGGATCAGATCCAAGGTTACATAGAAGTCCCATTTAGGGCTCAAAATGTGATACAATTGTTACAATTTTAGGTTCCCAAATAACAAGTCTTTCACGAAATCAAGGTGCACGTCCAATGTTTCTCCGCATACCCAAAATCGAGGTGGGCGAGCCAATGCCACTGCTGCTTGTAAATTCAATATATGATGTATGATATTTCTTCCCAATGCTTCTCAAGAACCTGAACCTACACACAAGGAAGCAAAAGGGGGTCAAATAGCAAGGATGTATGGTGAAAACATGCAATCCCCACAGGGGTAAAATAGCACATATATTAAAAAATATATCAAAACATGTCCAAATGACTTGAAAATTTTTATAGATGTTAAAGAGGATGTTTTGAGAGGATATAACCAAAAAAATATCAGAAATTGCTTCTGTAGACCCCTTGATTTTACGTCACCTGCCTGCAACCTACGAAGAAGAAGACAAGCAAATCCCAAAACTAAACATATCTAAAATTCATGAAATTTGGCAAGAATTTATAAATTGACATTTCAAGACAACGCATATGATTATATTTTAAAATTGGGACCTAGATCCATAGGCATTTAACTGGGGTGCCTGGATGGGCCCTACGAGCCTGTAAAAACTTAAAAATACTATAACTTTGTCAATTTAAATACAAATAATATGAAATTGGAACTGTAGCATAATGGGATAATATAGAAAAATACCAATTAAAAAAGTAGTGAAATTGTATAATAATTTACCCTCGTCCTAGGGGGGACGGTGGTAACTGCAACTATTTGGGGGGCACCCTAGTAGGAGATACCCACCAATTTCGGCCACTTTTTGCTACCAAAATCACTAGCAAATGTTCCTAAACAATATAAGGTGTGTTATCATCGAATTTGGTGAAGAAATTCACTTGGATGAAAAATTTATGCTTATGTGTAAAAAGGCATGCAAGGGCATGCATGGTAGGAGGTGCCATTTGTCAAACAGGAGGCATGCAATGGGTGTGGAAGAGAATCTCCAATTTGGGCCTTCATCAAGAAGTGTTTCATAAGGACTCAGTGTTCTCTGACCCGCATGCTCCATATGGCATGTTTAAATGGTAGAATATGGACACCAAATGTCCCAAATTTGACTTTTTTTAGGTCAAACCTGCTCACCGTCTCACCCTGGGACGATGGCTCACCACCATCCCAGGGTGGGATGGTGGGAATATGTCACCATACCAAGGTGGGACAATGGTGAATTTTGGGCCAAAACCTCCCAAACTTGGGCTAGTAGCCTCCAAAAACTCCTTCGGAGTGGCTAGAACCATTGTGAGCCTCCTGAGGGTTGCCCAAGGGGCCATATGATGTCAATTTGATCATTTTTTGTGAGTGCTTAATTGGATTAACCATATTTTAGTGTCTACAGATGCCCCTTTTTGAGATGCATTGTGTGCAGCACAGTACTGAGAAAAAATAGATGACAAAAATGTAGAATGATTAAGGTTACTTGATAACTTAACCAACTTTAGATGCCTCAATCATGGAAAGGGCGTGTTTTCTTGAATCCTTGTTTCTGACTCGTTAAATGAGTGTGCCTATGCTTGAACATTGTATGTTATGAAGGGACAAGGCCAATGGCTTCATGATGCCAATAATTTCAAGTGTTATGATGTGATTTTATGTGCTTGTTTGCTGCCCCAAGAAGGAGCATGATTGTATTTATCGAAGATTTGTTGAACGAATGCAATTTAAATAATTGAGTGTGTGCTTGCTGATTTGGACTGAGTATGACTACCCCTCAAGAAATGAGTTGATGAGGGAATGACCAGTGAGAAAAGTGATGAGTCGCTTGACCCAATTGACTTGTGTTATGCTTACCTTTAGTTATGACAAAAAATAGGGCAATTTGAAGAGGATTTTGGTGACTTTGCTGGGTTTTTCGGGAGGAATGGAGCCAAAAAATGCATGTCTAGGGGGTGGTATGGCCAAAATGGCCTTATTAGGGCATGAATTAACAAATTTTCCATCCCTCCTAGGATCATCATGGTTGCATTTTGATCTATGTGAAATTTGGACCCAATTTGAGTTCTTTGGGTGCAGATTTGGACCTATTTTGGGTCATTTTGTTCTATTTTGGCCTATTTTTGCTACCACCGTCCTAGGGTGGGATGAGGGCATGTTATACCACCATCCTAGGGTGGAAAAGTCAGCCCAATGTGCACTTGTACCACCCTGGAATGGTGGTGACCCTTGCATCCTTATATAAACCCAAAATATGGAGGTTAGGTTCATTTGTGCATGTTTTCTTTGGTAGTTTGAGAGGTGAGGAGTAGGAGAGTGAGTCTGAGTAGCGGAGTGCTGTAAAATTCATCCCACAGTCATCATGAGTTAGTGGGAAGACTCAGCTAGTGGAGGGGCCGGTGCGAGACATGTATGCCAAGTCTCTCTTATTGTATTTTCCTAGCGTTAGGAGTTGATTTTGTTGCTTTTATTGTATGTTTTGACTTGGAAGTATATCACACTAAATTATAGGTAATTAAACCTAATTTATGAGACATGTACCAAAATTTGTTTTTTATCCATGTTTTTGTGCAATTAGATTGCATTTTATAGGTCCAATTTTGCATTGTTTTTTCTATTTTTGATGGCCTGAAAGGCATTTTTGAGCCTAGTTTCTTGGAGTCATCCCTAGGTGGGATGGCTAGTGTGGGCTAATAATAGCCATCCCTTGATGGGTTGGCCACAGGGTTGGGGGTCGTTCTTGGGAAGAATGGCCACAAATCGACCTCAAAGAGGGGCCATTTTGAGTCTTCTTTTTTGAATGTTTTTGGGGCCATGCGAGGCCATTTTAGTGTTGCATTATTGAGCTTTACTATCCCTGCCAGGTGGTGAGGAGTCAGTATCAAGTACCAACACTCTTTGATTCCACAAGGGATGCCTTGAACATAGAGGTCTGGGAATGGTGGGATGCCATTGGCCTCAAGCAGGTGACTCAACTAGAGGCTGTTATAGGAGACCGTGCATATCTGACTATCCTGATTGATCAATGGGATCCACGTACCAATACCTTCCACCTACCCACTAGGGATATGATGATGATGCTTGAGGATGTCTATCAAATTATTAAAATTTTTCATAGAAGGGCGACAGATCTGCATGACACCGTGAGACCAGAGACAGGCAGTACTCGAGAGGTACTTCAGTTATGATGTAGAGATGATAGAGCTGGACTGCTTGAAGGGTGGTATGCTGGTAGGATTCTGGCATGAGACGAAGGTATTGGGGGTGAGGCATACACTACTCATGACACTCATCTATAATATGTTGTTACCTGACTCTTCTGGAGCAAGGTTCCCATGGAACCTAGCGAAGATAGTGTTTGCATTGGTGAGGTGTACTGTGGTGGAACCATTGTTGATGGCATGGGGTACTACACTACTGGCAAAAATCTATGATGAGTTGTACAAGATCCATTATCATCAGTAGAAGGATGTGGGGTGTAGCTTTTTCTTGCAGTGCTGGGGATGGCAACACATAGTTGTGGAGCGATCACAGGGGTTACCTTGGACGACTCAGGCACAACTGACAGACAAGGAGATAGGGTATGCCATCCTATGGTAGAGAGCTTAGGAGAGGGGACAGAGTCAATGATTTGTAGGTGATGTGGATCACTATGCAGAGCTATTATCATGACTCGAGGTAGGCCAAGTGTTTTGGAGGCCATACAGAGATTACCTAGAGTGGGCAGATGCTACTATACAGATCTATAGGGTGCGATGAGGTAGGTGGTTGGTTGGAAGACATGGCATAGAGTGGGAGTACTTCCATTTTTCTTGAGTGATGCGATAGTTTGGGCTATGCCAGAGAGTGCCTAGTGAGCCAAGGCCTTATCAGCATTACAGGGATGAAAGGACATTGGCATGGCCAGTGGTAGAAGTAGTGGCATAGGATACAGATCCTATAGTAGACATTCTAGATGTGGAGGATGCTGAGACTACATCATAGTATGATGCTTGATGGGTGATAGGCCAGGGGTGTGAAGAGGGGCCACTAGGAATACGTGTAGCTAGGGAGGCACATCAAGAGGTTTCTGGTGAGGACCAAGGTGAGGCAGGTGATTGGTAGGGACACATGGTAGGGGAGCATGCAGTTCTCCTGGATTTGGGAGATCGAGATGACCTGGGGGATGATGATGTTGGGGATGAGGAGGTGTAGGCACCATCGATGGCACCACAGGGCATAGATGTAGAGCTACAGGATGATCTACTCAGGATGAGGCAGGAGAGGGATATCCTACAGATATAGGTGCACGATGTACGGGTAGAGCTAGCAACATAGCAAGCCAAGGTATAGGTGGCTCAAGCCGAGATAGCATCTCTTCGAGCATAATTATGATCTCGAATCCCTACACGAGAGGATTCCAGTAGTGAGGCTATAGGCAGAGGTGATACGACTCCATTCTATGGTGGAGACTTACCAGGCATGGTGCTGATGGGGGAAGGCTTATGTAGATGAGCTAGAGATTGAGGTAGTGCACTTGGATGGGCATCTTCAAGATGATGCAGGTGCCAGTGGGTCATACCAGAGTCACCATAGTAGGATAGGGTAGTATTCCTCTAGGTTGGAGGCACTAGGGTCTAGGTGGAGAGCTAACAAAGCAGGTGGTAGCAGATATAGGAGTTCACAGAGGACTCCGACTACAGGTGGGAGTGCAAATCATAGTACTGGTCCTGCGTGACCATGGTAGCGGCTCACATTACTCTTTTTGTGTTTTTGTTTTGGATGCTTTAGCAGTGTGAAGTTTGAGGACTTACTTTATTGTAGCCTATGGGCAACATGATGTATCTTTTTATCCCATATATATACGATATATATATATATATATATATATATATATATATATATATATATATATATATATATATATATATATATATATATATATATATATATATATATATATGTGCATTTTATGTGTTTTATCATCATGTGTCTATTGTTTTATGAAATGTATGCAAATATATGCAATTTTATTTATGTAATGATGATGAATGCCTATGTATGAATATTTTGTGATTTTATTTGATGTTGTACATGCATGGATGCATATTAAGATGGATGATTTATTTATTTAGCAAATGAAATGTGTAGACTATATGCTCTATTACGCTAGCACCATAGATGATGTATTTTGCACCAAATCATATGTAATGTTGTCATGAGACATATATAATGGATTTGTGGATAATGTTATTGAAATGAATGAGGTGAAGTGATATGAATGATATGTTTTTTAGGGAATACCCATTATGTTTTCGTGAGAATCAAACACTCTAGTCAACTAATAAAAAGTTGTATAATAACCATGCAAGATTTTTTGATAAGGTATGAATTTGCTAGTATGACAAAGGTACTTCATATCCCTGTGTATGCAAGTGAGTTAATTCTTGTGAGATGCATAAGGATACCACCAACACCTAGCAGGCTCTCAACCAAACCTGTACTGAGGATCACCCAATGAATGCCACCATTCGAGGTTTTGTACTAAGTATGACTAGACCACTAGGCAATCTAGGTTACCAAAGCTAGCTCATCCACATGCAAACATAGGTCTACACATACACCCAAAATCTAATATGGCATACATATCATCATGTGGGAGGCTTCTGCCATTGACGGATAGGCTATCCACAAAACCTGTAATGAGGATCACCTAGATGGTTTTTCAAATTCTAAGAATTCCAAGGATTCAAGCTCAGGCGCATTTCAATGTATTGGGATACTTACTTTTACATATAGTTATGAAAATCATTGTTTATTTGGAGTTTATTCTTCTTCTCTTGAGCAAGGGGTTTGAGTAGTGGTGATAACCACTGTTATTTTTTATTGTTTCTTTTTGAGGATTTTGATTTCAAAGTTGAACTTGTGGGATTTTTTGGCTTGTAGATGGCATTGACCCTTTAGGCCTTGGGGATGACTACCCATCCTTCTCAGGGGTGTGAAGTATGAATCCTTACGACTTTGGGTGTCAAAGGTGTTTGGAAATTTAGATGGTGAGCTTTTGGGATTTTTCTTTGGAATGGTATTGATCCTTTAGGTCTTGGGGATGACTACCCATCCTTCTTAGGGACAAGTAGTATGAATCCTTATGACTTTAGGGATCAAGGGTTTTTGAGATCCATATGGTGGTGAAAACCACTATTTATGTGGAGGAATTGGATAGGGAAGAGCTTGTCCTTTTGCCAATTCTTAGTATTCTTGAACCATTCACACAAGGAGTTGAGCATGATGAAATTTTTGCTTAAGGTGACCTATACCACTTCATGGATTTTATTTGTCTTTGTTCAAAGCTTGGATTGTTAATGTGTAATTGTGTTTGGGATATGATGTACACAAGGCATAATAAATGCAAGACTCTACCTTCTAAAAATCATGCTAACCATCTACAAAATTTTAGTAGAGACTAGATATGGCTGAGTGACCAAAAACCCTACTTATATTATTTTAAAACAAATGGTTAAGTGAAGAGAATAGACATGACTATGGAAATGTGAAAAACGTGGGTGAAGATGATAATTGCGGCATTGAACTATTAGTACTTTCACAACATTGATTTTGAGCGGTAATTAGTGTACCATCATGGTGCTAGACATGTATGAGCAACTCTTGAATGTAAAGTTCTAATGATGAGTATGCAAGCGATAATAAAATGTAATGGGATGTGATGCAAAATTTTTGAATTTTTTTAAATTTTGATATTGTTTTTGAATTTTTGATTAATATGTATATGTATGAAAGTGCAATGCGATGCAATGTTTTTGTATTTTTATGTTTTGATGATTTTTTTTTGAATTTTTGATTGATATGTATATACATGTGACCAACGGGCTTATTTAAAGGCCATTGGGGCTTTTAGGTTTGACCTATATGATCGTAGATAGTCTAGGAGCATTTTTACTTGACCTAGACAGTAAGAACACGCTAGGAGCCTTTTGGGTGACCCAGGTATTTAGAGACACTTAAAAAGTGTCTATGACTTCCTAGGGGTATTTGGTTGTGACCAAAGGGCTTATGGATGCATTTGGGGCTTTTAGGGTTGACCTAGATGTTCGTAGGTAGTCTAGGAATGTTTTTACTTGACCTAGGCAGTGCAAACCTGCTAGGAGCATTTTGGGTGACCCAAGAATTCAATGACAGTTAAAAAGTGTATACAACTACCTAGGGGTATTTAGTTGTGACCAAAGGGCTTATGGATGCATTTGGGGATTTTAGGGTTGACCTAGATGATCATAGATAGTCTAGGAGCTTTTTTACTTGACCTAGACAGTGTAAACCCACTAGGAGCCTTTTGGGTGACCCAGACATTCATCGACACTTAAAAAGTGTCTATGACTGCCTAAGGGTATTTGATTATGACAAAAGGGCTTATGGATGCCTTTGGGGCTTTTAGGGTTGACCTAGATGATCGTATATAGTCTAGGAGAGGTTTTACTTGACCTATATGGTGCAAACCCGCTAGGAGCCTTTTGGGTGACCCAGGCATTCAACGACACTTAAAAAGTGTCTACAACTACCTAGGGGAATTTTGTTTTGACCAAAGGGCTTATGGATACCTTTGGGGCTTTTAGGGTTGAATTAGATGATCGTAGATAGTCTAGGAGCATTTGTACTTGACTTAGATGGTACAAACCCGCTAGGAGCCTTTTGGGTGATCTAGGCGTTCAACTACACTTAAAAAGTCTTTATGACTACCTAGGGGTATTTGGTTGTGACCAAAGGGCTTATGGATACCTTTGGGGATTTTAGGGTTGACCTAGATGATCCTAGATAGTCTAGGAGCATTTTTACTTGACCTAGACGGTGCAAACTCACTAGGAGCATTTTGGGTGATCCAAGCATTCAACAACACTTAAAAAGTGTCTACGACTGCCTAGGGGTATTTGGTTGTGACCAAAGGGCTTATGGATACCTTTGGGATTTTAGGGTTGACCTAGATGATCGTATATAGTATAGGAGCATTTTTACTTGACCTAGAGGGTGAGAACCCACTAGGAGCCTTTTGGGTGCTCTCTAAGCATGAAATAGCTGCAACTGAATGATGTTCAAGGGTTTAGGATCCTTGACACCTTCAAGTGAATCTAGGCGATAAGTTATAGGCCCTATTTGACTAGCGATGACAAAGGGACCTAACCAGTTTGCCGTAAACTTGTCCCGTAAGTGGGGCAGCAAGCTAGAATTCTACTGGTTCTCTTTTAGGACAAGATCACCAAACTAAAAGTCTCAAAGATGGACCTTCATATTGTAGGATATTTTGAGCCACTCTTGATACACACATAGATGCTCAAGCACATTAATGCGATGCTCATCCAACAATGTAAGTTGATCTAGGCGAGCTTGTCGCACAGTATCATCATAAATAAACTCTTGCATGGATATGTGCAGTGATGGGATTTCTAACTCTAGAGGCATGACTGCCTCAACACCATACACTAGTGAAAATAGAGTTGCCCTAGTGGGTGTATGAATGCTAGTGCGGTAATCCCAAAGGGCAAGCGACATTTGTGTGTTCCAATCGGTATGATTCTCTTTGACTATTTTATTCAATATGGTAATCAATGTTTTTTTTGATGCTTCTACTTGCCCATTTGCTCGTGGATAACAGGATGTTGAAAAGTTGTGCTGGATGTTATACTTTGCTATCAAAGCACACATATTTATTCTTTAATGATGTCCCATTATCCAAAATGATCTTGGATGGAATACCAAAATGATAAATGATATTATGCAATATGAACTCCGCTATGGGAGGTCCTATCATAGTGGTAAGGGGGATTGATTCCACCCACTTTGTAAAATACTCTATAGCCATAATGATAAATGTGTGATGGCCCGAGGATGCAAGGGAGATTTTCTTGATTAAATCCAATCCCCATTGTGAAAATGGCCAAGCTTCTTGGATCGGTTGTAAATCCTGAGAAGGTACATGTATCAAGTTAGCATAGTCTTGACATTTCAAATACTTCCTCACATATGTGCAATAATATCGATCTAAATTTGGCCAATAATAGCCCATGCAAAGAATGCGCTTTTTAATGGCCATGCCACTAAAATGACCACCACAAGTACCATCGTGTTCTTGGGCCATTGACCAAGATTATTCTTGATACTCTAAGCAACGAAGGAGGATTCCTTCGTAGCTCTGACGGTATAGGATATCTCCTAACAAGACAAACTTGGTTGACTTCCATTTAAATATCCTTTTGGTAGCGTGAGATAATCCAGGAGGGAGGTTACCAAGCTTTAGGTACTCTCTAATTGGTGTGGACTAGTCCTGCTGTGTGGAAGCCTCGATTGCATGAATTGCCTGTCCCTCATGAAGTTTATCCCAAGCAAATGTAGACTAGGATAGAACTTGTAAAGATAGCATTGTGCTTCTTTTAAAATGTGTTTGAGGGAATATATTCCCCCAAGCGACACGATTCAAACACTCATGAATGTGTGAGAAACTCTCTTGATGAGGTTATATTTGAATCAAGTGGAATTTTGGTGTGGTTTGAGTGCTCTCACGCTCAATTGCTGATTGTGATAGCATCTTGACTTGAATGGTTGTCATCTCCCCTGTGGGGTCTTGCAGAATCAAGGATCCTAAAGAGGCCATTGTATCTAAAAAATTATTAGATGATCGAGGGAGTGCCTCGATGTCATACCATTCAATTTTTTCTAGGGATTTGTCCACAAGGGCTTTGTAGGCTTGCAAAATTGGGCACTTGCACTGGAATATTTCCTTGAACTGGTTGACAATGAGCAAGGAGTCATCAAAAATGTTGAGCTTGGTTATTTTCATGGCGATAGCCATTTTAAGCCCTATGAGCAAGGCTTCACACTCGAAATTATTGTTGGTGTAGGGGAAATCAAGTTTAAATGACAGGGGTATGGGAGCCCCCTGTGGTGTGAAAAATACAATTCCTATGCCACTCCCTTGCTCGCATTTGGAGCCATCGAAGAAAATAGTCATATTCGCTTGTGACCCAGGCTTATCAGAATCAGGTGATTATGATATTTGAAAGACTCCATCATAGGGAAGCTCCATGCTAAGAGGTTGATCCTCCTAGAGAGGAGCCTCTACAAGTTGATCAGTAGTGACCTGACCTTTGATTGAATTTTGTCCTATGAAATCTAGGTCAAATTCTATCAACAACATGGTCCATTTTACCGTGCGACTATTATGATAAGTACAACTCATCATGTATCGCAATGGATTCTCTTTAGATACAACATACGTATTGTGGCTGAGCATATAGTGTCGTAGCTTCTTGGGAGCAAAAACCACCACTAGAAATAACTTTTCAATGTATGTGTACTCACCAGGGTGTGATTGAGATAGTATGTGGCCTGCTCCTTATGAAATTCATTATTTTTGGCTAACATGACACCCAATGCAGTATTAGTAGCTGAGATATATAGCTGGTCTAGGTGGAGCTAACACTAGCGGTGAAGCCATGTATTGTTTAATTGCATCAAAGGCATCCTGACACTCATTGTCCTAGTGGAATGTGACCTCCTTATGCAAAAGTTTGTTCATGGGTTGACACTTGTCTGACAGTTGTGATATGAAGCATTTGATAGATGCAATCCTCCCTTACAAGCTGCGAAGCTGCATGATGTTAGTCGGGGGAGGCATTTCAAGGATTGCCTTGAATTTATTGGGGTTCACTTCGATGCCTCATTTGGAAACTATAAATCCCAAGAGCTTTCCAGATGTGATGCCATAGACACACTTCTTGGGGTTCAGTCTCACATTATGTTTGATAAGGTGATCGAGGACTTTACGCAAGACATTTAGGTGCTCATGACGTAATAAATATTTAGCCAATAAGTCATCCATGTAATCTTCCAAAATTTTATGCATGTAGTCATGGAAGATATATGTCATGGCACACTGGTATGTGGCACCGATATTCTTAAGGCCAAATGACATGACCTTGTAACAAAATGTTCCCCAAGATGTTGTGAAAACCGTTTTGAGTGGGTATTTAGGGTTGATACGAATCTGATTATACCCAGACAAGCCATCCATATGGGAGAGCATTTCATGTCCTACAATGGCATCGACCAGGGAATCTATGCTTGGCAAAGGAAAATCATCCTTAGGACTCGTTTTGTTCAGGTCTCAAAAATCGATGCAAATGCAAATCCTCCCGTCGGGTGATGAGGCCTGGAAATGCCTCAATCATAACATGTTTTGAACACTAAAAATGCCTATAAACTCTTATGTTTTATCTGATATGTTAGTTAAGTTGATTCAATATGTTGTATATTAACCATTTTGCATGATCAATGTATTTGGAATATTATATGCTGATTTTACAGACTTTTTGCATAGTTTTGTGTTCTTTTTGCTATGATTTGCTACAATGGGATATGCTTAGAATAATAGCAGCATTTCACTAATCATGTTTTGATTTGTCTCAAGCATTTATTTCACCTAAATCTGGCAACAGTGCAAGCAAACTATTGTTGTGCAGCAAAAACTGGTCTTTCCCATGTAAATTCCAGCCAACTGTCCATAAATAGCAAGGCATGGAATTCACATGAGGAAAGAGATGAAGACCATTGGAATTTGATCTTAAGAGATAACCCACCTGAGAGATGCAGAAGAAATCACTGGAAAAGCACACATTTGTTCATTCCGAAGTATCTTCGGAATGAACAGATATCTTCGAAATGAGAGAACACAACATCTTCGAAATGAGCGGATCTTCGAAATGAAGAATGCAGTATCTTCGAAATGAGCGGATCTTCGGAATGAAGAATGCAGTATCTTCGGAATGAGCGATCTTCGAAATGAGAATGCAGTATCTTCGGAATGAGCGATCTTCGGAATGAGAATTGCATTATCTTCGGAATGAAGCCACTTATCTTCGAAATGAAAACAGAGTGTGCTTTTTGACTTGTTGACCGATTTTTGAAGCCAGAAAAAGGGAAATAAAGGTTGGAAAAAGTAAAGGAAAAGATCTTCCATCTGTCTTTGCCGTCATTGCCGACCAAAGCCATCATTAAGGGAAAGATCAAGTTTTAATCTTCTTCTAGGATAAAACCAGAATTTGTTGCAGCATTGTAGGATTAGATCTTTTGAGATATTCTTTGTTTGTAATCAGACCTTAGGACATCTATAAATATTGCTCCCATTCAGGTTGAGCCGAGTAACATATAGAGGTAATAGTAAGTAGTAGCAGCAGGAAGTAGAAAGTAAGGAAGAAGCAAAAAATAGGTAGAAATTGACTGTTATAGTCCTGTAACAGTTTTTTAGCAGAATTATTGTAATCATGTCTTTTAATCAATAAAGTACACCAGTTCTATTTCATATTGCTTGTAAATGAGTGTGATTAAGATTTAGAGAGAGAGAGAGACTTATACCTTCTTCTGGACAAGGAGGCTGGCCACTTCCAGACATAGGAGGAGGACTAACAAGCAGGTTTTTATTCTGATTTTGCTGCAGCAGAATGAGTTGTAGAACTTGTTATTTCAATTGCTTGTAAACAGCTGACAATATTTGTGATCTTAGTTTATTTATGTTTAGATTAAACTTGTGCTTAATGTTTTAGTTGTAATCTCTACTTTCAGCAAAGCTTCCATTTTATTTCAGACTGTTATTCCCAGAATTTACTATTTTTCAGCAATTTCCTGCATTTTATGTTTTGCTGTCAAATCCTGCATAGAAGATTGACAACCTTCTATTACAGAGCTTTGACAGTTTTTATTTCCACATTAGATCTAGACTTTCATTACTACAAAAGTAATTAGATTTCCTTTCTGCAATTAGGATCAGACTTTCAATTCTACAACTGTTATTTTTGCAATATAATTAGGTCTCATTCTGCAATTGTAATTAGGACTTCATTTCTGTAGTTAATGATTAGTTTCCAATTCTGCAACTTAGATTAAGATTTAATTCATGCAATTTAGAGATAGGAATGTCCCAAAACCCCCCACACAACCGGTTCCACCAATAAGACCTGTTGCTCTAGATTGACCTAAGTTATAGTTGTTTCACTTCTTCTTTCGCAGATAGCCTTGTACACTGCCCTGGATTGACAGATTCATTGAGAATTAATGATGGTATAATGACTACGCATCATTTTGGCACCGTTGTCGAGGAATAGTGTTGCCAAAAAAAAACAAACAGTCCAATAGCTGTAATCAGACTAAGCTATGAAAATTTAGGTTAAAATCTGAATACAACAGCTGAGGAAGGTAACAACTATTGACTTAATTTATGTCATTCAAGAGTAAACATGAATGAATAAGTCTAGGGATGAAAAAGGTAGAACTACCCCAAAGGATCCCTGGCTTGTTCCATTAAGGAGATCTTCACGCTTAAGGGGTGAATCACCTGTGTTTGAACTACCTGAAATATTGATAGAAAAATCACCAGTCTCACCATCATTAGAACATTCTGAGATAGGAAAATCACCAATTTTATCATCATCAGAATATCCTAAGAAAGACAATTCATCAGACTCATCATCAACAGAGGGTCTTGGACCTCTTGAGAGAACAATTTGGAAAGCTTTAACTTCTCCTAGGAAACAGGAAACTATGGCAGAAGGAGGCAATGTAGATGGCCAACATGGCTATGTCCATAATGAAGGAGATGATCAGGATATGCTCCAACCTTCCAGAACATTTGAATATCCTATTCGTCTGAATCCAACACAAAACTCTCCCATGAAGACCATTTCACCTTCAGTACTTCCAACCTTTCGAGGTGTTGTATCTGAAGATCCTGATCAATTTTTGTTTGAATTCAAGGTAGTGTGTCAGACCTATGATTATATAAATGACAATCAAAAACTTAAGGTTTTTCCCTCAACACTCAAGGATTCAGCATTGCACTGGTTCATGAGCTTAGAGCCAAATTCCATAAGAACCTGGGATCAAATGGAAACTGTCTTTTTAGATAAATATCAGGAATATTGTCGTGTAAGGAATAGAAAAGATGAGTTATTCAGAATCAAGCAGGAAGATGATGAAACATTGGAAGATTATCTTGATAGGTTCTCCTTTGTTCAAAGGAGATGTGGACTTGTAGAACCAGAATTATGTAAAACCATATTTTTGAGAGGATTGCAAGATGAATCCAGAGAAGTTCTGGATTTGATGGGAAAAGGGGATGTAACCACTCTCAGTAATGAGGAAATTATGGATCTTTGCAGGAATTACTCTCGCACTAAACAGAGAAGAAGAAAAAGCCACACAAATGGCACTGATGTAAAGGACCTGATAGAGGAACTTGCAAATTTCAAAACTGATATTCTAGTGCACCTAAACACTACTTTGGGGGAAATGTCTGCAAAAGCAAAAAACATAGAACCTTTGGCAATTTATTGCCCAAGATGTAGAAATAAACATGCTTTGTAGGAATGTCCTTTGAATAAAACATCTATCTCAGCCATTTGTAGTATCTGTTCAAAAAGGCATTCAACTGATCAATGCCACCTGCTACCACAACTCAAAACTATGTTAGAAAATCAGACTGAGGAACTCAACTATATTGGACCGAAACAAGGGGGAAATTTCTCTCAATATCAAAATCCCCCTCATTTTCCTACAAATTGGGGGCATAATCCTGGTACTATGCCTTGGGGACAATCAGAACCACCCCAACGTCCTTGGAATTATCCTCAATGGACAAATTCCCAAGAATGGCCACAAGCAAATTGGAGTAACCCAGCCTGGAATCAGAATCAAAACAACCCCTCATGGAATCAAAACAACCCATCTTGGAATCAAAACAATCCAACTTGGAATCAAAATCAGACTAATCCACATTGGATGCAAAACCAACCACAGTGGAATCAGCAATACCAGTCCTATCCAAGGCAACAAAGGAATCAAGGTCAAAATCAGCATTTGTTGCCTGCACCTAATCAAAATTTTCAAGAAAAACAATAACAAACACAGCAAGTGAAACAACCTCAATTGCCAGCTCAACCAGTCACTAATCCAAACAACATGAGACAGACACCTCCTGTCTATGTGGCTGAAGCTAAAGAAAATGTTGAAATTAATGTTCTTGATTGTAGTAACATCCAACTTCGTTCAGGAAAAGTTGTACCTGAACCAGTTTCAATTGAAATCAAAGAAAATGAAGAGCAAGAATCATCAGAACCAGAGAAAATTCAACCAACAATGGAGACAGAAGAAAAATTGGAACCAGAGATAGAGAAAGAGACACAAGCAGAACAATTACCAAGGATAATTCCATATCCTGAAAGACTTAATGCAATACCAAAAAATTCTGAGTCAGAATTGGTCAAAGAACTCAAAAAGTTGACTATATCATTGCCCTTATTGCAAGCTATTAAGGAAATACCAGAGATTAATAGTACTATCCAAAATTTGTGCATTAAAAGAGCAAGAAGAAAAAAGAAGGCATTTCCCAAAACTGTGCAGGTTGAAGGGAAGATAGCTGATCTCTTATCTGGAAAACTAGTACCTCCAAAGTATAGTGATCCAGGAAGCCCAGTTATCACAGTCACCATAGGTTCAGTACCAATATCAAATGTCTTAGTAGATCTAGGAGCTGCAATAAATGTCATGACCAAGGATACAATGGAACAATTACAGCTCAAACATCTCAGCCCCACATTTACAGTTTTAGAAATGGCTGATAGGTCAGTTGCAAAACCTGAAGGAATCATTGAAGATGTCCCTATAGAAGTTTCTTCTTGGGAATTCCCTATAGATTTTTTGGTTTTACAGCCAAGAAATTCAGCACATGGATATCCCATTATTTTGGGAAGACCTTGGCTTGCAACTGCAGCAGCCTTCATAGACTGCAGATCTGGAAATATGACTATTTCAAATGGTATTGATCTGAAACAGATTTCTTTATATCCTCCTGCAAAACCATCTAGCAAATTTTTAGGTCAGTTATGGTTTTCTGACTCAGATGAGGAACCAGAAGAGGTCATTTCTACACTAGCTACCTTAGTAGTAAGAGAACACACAGAAGACCTCAGTGACACAAAAAATTTAGAAAATGAAACAATCCTGATGAATGTTCTGCATGAACAAGGTTTAGAAGGGGAAGCAACAAATATCCAACAGTTAAGTAATGAGGAGAATCAAAAATCTGAAGATGAACCATCTGTACTATCATAGGGAAACTCTGTTTCACTACCACATGGATGGCACCATCATCTGATTTTTCCTTCTCACTGTTCCATACAAGATATGCTTCCCTCAAGCAGCAATAAAATAGAAACTGCTTCTTTTCTCCCATCTCAGCAATGTCCTCTTAATCCCTTAATTACCAGGTATGAAGGAGTGAACTCAGTCCTTCTAAATACAAAACAAATAGAAGTCCAGCCAGGCAAATTTTTGAACATTTACAGCCCGACTTACTAGGGAAGAGGAAGAAAAATTGATAGTTGTCTTGCAGAAGCATGTTCATGCTTTTGCTTGGAACTACAAAGATATGTCAGGAGTTCACCCCGATATATGTACCCACAGAATCTATACTGAAGAAGTCAAGCCAGTTAGACAACCCCAAAGAAGATTGAATCCTGCCTTAAGAGATATTGTGAAAGAAGAAATTGAAAAACTCCTGGAAGTAGGATTCATTTACCCAATTTCTGATAGCCAATGGGTTTCTCCATTGGTAATAGTTCCTAAGAAAAATGGAAAAATGAGAGTATGTGTAGACTATAGAGAGTTGAATAAGGTGACATACAAAGACCATTTTCCATTACCTTTCATAGATCAGGTGTTAGATACTCTTGTTGGAAAAAGATACTTTTGTTTTCTTGATGGATTTAGTGGATATAATCAAATTCAGATTGCACCTGAAGATCAAGAGAAGACAACTTTTACATGTCCATGGGGAACATTTGCCTATAGGGTTTTACCTTTTGGTTTGTGTAATGCCCCAACAACTTTTCAGCGAGCAGTCCTAGCAATTTTTGCTGATCTGACCACCAAAAGTGTTGAAATATACATGGATGATTTCACAGTATGTGGACAAACTTTTGATTTTACATTGGAAAATCTTGACAAAGTCTTAACTCGCTGTGAAACATACCACTTATCCTTGAATCCAGATAAATGCTTCATGATGATGAAGGAAGGGATAGTTCTTGGTCATCACATCTCTCCTGAAGGGATCCAAGTTGATCCAAAGAAGGTGGAAATTATCAAGAATCTCCTTCCTCCTAAAACTCAGACTAATGTTAGAAGCTTCCTAGGACACATTGGTTTTTACCGTAGGTTTATTCCCAACTTTAGCACAATAGCCAGTCCTATGTTTGCCCTATTGACTAAAGATTCTGAATTCTCCTGGACTGCAAAGTGTCAGGAAGCATTTGAAGCTCTGAAAGAGAAATTGATAACTCCACCTGTGCTCAGAGGACCTAATTGGACATTACCATTTCACATACAGACTGATGCCTCCAATACAGCAATTGGAGCAGCATTAGGACAAATTGACAATGGTGAACACTATACCATCTACAACATTAGCAAGAACTTGACAGGAGCCAAGAAAAATTATACAACAACTGAGAAGGAATTCCTAGCGATAATTTATGCCATCAACAAATTCAGGCATTACATCACGAGGTTATCAAATATTTATTCACATAGATCATACAACCATTAAATATTTGATGAATAAACCTATGGTAAGTGCAAGAATTATTCGTTGGTTGCTGTTGCTTGCAAGAATTTGATATCACTATAATCAACAAACCAGGAAAAGCTAATGTTGTGGCAGATTTCTTGTCCAGGTTGCTAGAACACAGATGAAGGGGAATTAGTTGATGACACTTTTCCTGATGAAAAACTATTTGCTATATCAGTCCAATCACCTTGGTTTGCAGATATAGCCAATTATTTGGTCACAGGGAAAGTTCCTCCACATTTCACTTCAAAACAAAAAAAACAATTGATCAAACAGAGTTCTTCTTTTGAATGGATTAAGGGTATGCTTTTTAAGTGCAGTCCTGACCATGTGTTACGTAGGTGCATCCGAAAGGATGAAGTGTATGATATCCTTAGAGCTTGTCATGATGAACCCTCAGGTGGACACTATTCTGTAAAAAGCACGGTTAGGAAAATCCTAGGGACAGGATATTATTGGCCATCTCTTCACAAGGATGTGAAAAAGTACATCAGGCATTGTGATGCATGCCAAAGAATGGGGAAACCCACTCATACAAATGAGATGCCACTACAGCCTCAAATGGTTTTAGAACCATTTGAGAGGTGGGGGCTTGATTTTGTAGGACCTATTGATCCACCTTCTCAAGGAAAGGTGCATATTCTAGTATGCACCGATTACCTGACAAAGTGGGTAGAGGTGCGTGCTTTCAAACATGCTCGTGAAGAGAAGGTCATTGATTTCTTGTATACTCAGATTTTTTAGAGATTTGGAGCTCCACGGTCTATCACCACAGACCAAGGACCCCAATTTGCATCCAAAGTCATAAAGGCATTTACAGAATTGTATGAAATCAAACATAGGAAATCATCACCTTACCACCCACAAGCAAATGGCCAGGTTGAAGTAACAAACAGGGAACTAGAACGTATCTTGACAAAAATAGTAGCTTTTCATAGGAGAAATTGGCTAGATAAATTACCTGAAGCAGTTTGGGCCTACAACACTACTTGGAAGTCCACTACTGGATTCACACCTTATGAACTAGTCTTTGGTAAAAAGCCTCTCTTACCTATTGAATTTGAGCTACTAACATTGCGCACAACACTGGAAATTGGAATTGAATTGTCGTAGGCATAGACAGACAGGATTCTATAGCTGAATGCATTGGATGAACTTAGATTGGATGCTCTGCACCAAACTGAGGTAATTCAGGAGCAGAGGAAGCTGTGGCATGATAGTCACATTCAGCAGAGGAAACTTCAACAAGGAGATTGGGCTTTACTGTTTGATTCTCGTTATGAGGACTTCCCTGGAAAACTAAGAACTAGATGGTTGGGACCTTACTGGATTGAGGAGGTATTTGACAATGGAGCAGCTCGTCTATCTCCTATTGATGGGTCACGAAGAAAGTTGGTAGTAAATGGACATCGCCTCAAAGTGTACCATACACCTCTGACTAAAGATGAATTCTTGCAGCAACTTGATAGTTTGGATACACAACAGGTGGAGGAGATTCCCTCTTCCACTTCAAAACAATCAGCATGATCATGGATTTCAAGAAAAAGCAAAAAATACAAAAAAATAAAAAAAAATAGAAAACAAAAAGATGAATAAATTCTGAGTATGAATTCCTTCATGGGCATGGTTTCAGGGGAAATCATGAAATTCCTTCATGGGCATAGTCAGGATCAAGAAAAAAAAAAAAAAAAGAGAGAAAAGGAGAGGTAAAAAAAAAAAAAAGGGAAAATCAAGAAAAAAGAAGAGAGAAAAATGAATAACTCAGCAGTGAAAACCTTTTCTTAAGGCACTACTGGGTTGGTATGCATGAAAACCAGTTTTCTGGCATGCATAACCTTGAGAAATTTCTGAACCATCATTGTACAAATTCACCAAGTGCACTTGTTTTGAAATGTTGCAGAAAATCTCAGCAGAATATCAACAAAGGCAGTCATTCTTCAAAACTGGCATTAACTATTTTTATCAGGTATATATTTCTTACATTTCTTCATTGTAAAATGATTAGTGTATAGTATATGACAATTAACCATTAGCATAAAAGGTACTCATAAGAGTTGGCATATTTAAAACATGTTTTGAGAATGAAAATATTGATTTCTGCCTAATCTTCGGAACAAGAATGCCAAAAACAGTGCCTGCTGCTTTGTATTATCTTCGGATTGAAATTGTCTTCGGAATGACAACAAAATGAATGTTGCACTTTGTCTTCAGAAAGAAACTTTTTCTTCGAAATGACAATTTGTCTTCAGAATGAAACTTGATCTTCGGAATGACGACTTGCTGCATCATCTTCGAAATGAAGATCTGTCTTCGAAATGAAGATCTGTCTTCGGAATGACGATTTACCTTCGCAATACAGCCTGATCTTCGGAATGAGGATTGATCTTCGGAATGAGGATTAATCTTCGGAATGAAGATTTAAAATTGCAAAAGAGGATTTGTCTTCGAAATGAAGACCTGTCTTCGAATGAAGATATAATCTTCGAAATGAGGATTTGTCTTCGAAATGAAGACTCATCTTCGGAATGAAGTCATAATCTTCAGAATAAAGTTTTGTTTGCGCAATAAGTTATAATCTTCAGAAAGAGCATTTCCACGTGGCATCCAAGAAGACAAGGTATGACAAAATCAAATTTTTTAGTTGCATGCGATGAAGGAACACGTGTCAGTCAGCACATGGTTTGTTTTTGCACCCATTGGAAATACGGAGGACGTGACCAACCATATGCCACCAATTTTTAATGACAATACACATGCACGTGAGAATCTATGGACTGAACAAAAAAATTAAAACCAAATGAGGTGGATCTGACGGCAAGGACATCCAAGCAATCATTGACGGACAGGTGTTCGGTGCAATAGTAGAAATGTGTGCCACCTTTCTTTTCGAAGACGTGTTTGCGAAGTACAGTGCTCAGGTTACGGTTCATTCCAAAGAAGCAGATGAGAAACAGGGCAACGAAGGTTTCAAACTAAAACTCTGCAAATCTGCAACATAAAAAACCAGAGATCCAGCAAAAAAATAGCAGCAGCAGTGAACAAAAAAAATGGGGCGAAAGATCAGAACAGAACCTGCAGATACCACCTACCTCCGAGAAAATCTCAGTCATGCAGATTTTTGAAGATGGAGGGTTTATGCCATTTCTGGATAAGTTTAATGGGTCTTCTAAAGATTTGGCTGGCATGTTCACCCATACATTCAGAAACAACCGAGCACATGTAAACGACATGACTATTGAGGTAAGCCCTAAAATTTTAAGTCAGATTACTAAGCTGCCATTAGAAGGGATTTCAATTTCTAGATCTGGCAAGAATACATTGGCAAATGTAGTTAATCAGTTTGTAGAGGAAAATGATAGAGAGCCAGAGTACTTAACCCATAACAACACATGCAAAGGGTTAAAAAGGGCCAGCCTGCAGGAACCCTGGGATGAAGTAGCCACCTGGGTAATTAAATTCCTAACCTGTGAAGGCCAGTATGTGCTGTTGTCAGGGCATCATCTACGAATTTTGAACCATCTCAGACATGGTGAACAACAGCCGAAAGTTAGGGTAAATCTTCCCCTGTATCTGTATCAAGAATTAAAGAACATGGCAAAGAGATATCAGGAGGGCAAAGGAAGCCTTCGCCACCATGGCCTCATCAAACTAGTTTGCCAACACCATTTTAGAGGAAACCCTAGGAGTTTTGATAGGTTTTACTCTACCCTAAATGATGTCATTTTTAGGGATGAAGATGAGGAAGAAGAAGAACCAGATACTGCTGATGTTGTTGCAGAAGAGGAAACAACTACTGTAGAAGAAACTACAGAAGGTGCCCCTGAAGCTGTTACAGAACCACACCCAACAACAGCAGAAAACCTTGCTCCTGAACCCTCAACTTCACGAGCCAAGAAACAAAAGAGAAGAGGATCTGGAACTGGCAACAGAGCAGAAAAACAAAAGAAAGTTCATTTTTTTGGAGTGACCACTGATTTGATAGAACAGAGAAGTGAAGCACTTAACCAAACAGAGGCAAAAATAACAAGGGAAATAGAGGCATCTGAAACTGACCCCATGACCCCTGCTGTCACCAGAAAATAGAGCAAAAAGAAGAAATTTGCATCTGGAACTAGGAGGTCTACAAGAATCCATTTGAAAGAAACAACAGAACAGGTTATGGAGGAAGAAGATAGACCAAGCAGCCCAGATGTCACAGAGATACAACCAGCATCTGAAAACTTTTTAGAATTCCCTAAACGGATAGCTGAGGCAAAAATTGAGCAGGATGGTTTGGAGGAGGCTACGAGTTCAACAGGCTAAAGATATGGTAGATATCCATATAGACGAGTCTCATAGAGCCTCCCGAACAAGAACAAATTGTTGCAAAAGAAGAATTGGTTGAGCAGCCAACTGTAATTGATTTGTCTGCATCAGCTTCTAAAGCAGAAATAGAAGTGGAAGACATCACAGAGCAGGTTGAGGGCAGCAAGGAGTGTTGTCAAAACATAGACCAGATGGATTTCAGAGAAAGAAAGCATCATTGAGATGCAAGAAAGAAAAATTGTAGAGCTTCAGCAGGAAGTAGCAGAATTAAGAAAAATGTTGTCACAATTAGAAAAATAGCCAGCTGTATCCATTGATGAAGACAATCTGGCTCAATTGCTTCTGGGTTTATCAAGGGCAGATGACTCTGTTGAGGCAGACATAGGAGTTCATCCTGAAACAACACTCCTTCATTCTGAAGAAGTGCCTGTTCATTCTAAAGCAGCACCATCTTATTCTGAAGCATTGCCTTCTTGTTCTAAAGATGCTTCAGAAATGGTAAAGAGCATAGCAGAGGATGTTGAAGATGAGCCACCAACACAGGAACAGTCCCAACAGCAAGAAAATGTTCAAGTAAGTACTCCTATTGAGGTCCCTGCATTCCAAACTGTTACATTTTTAGTAGAAACAGTAGATAAGGGGGTACAAGTAGAAATACTATCTGATGACAACCCCATAGAAATAGCAAATAAGGAGGTACAGGTAGAATTATTGATAGATGATCAACCAGTAGAAGTGGCAAAAAAAGGAGTTCAAGTTGATCTGATACCTAGGATTCCACCTGTAGTCAGACCACCTAATATTGTGTCTCTAGAGCAGTACAATGCAGACATAGCTAGCTGGATGATTAGATATGAGCAGCTTGCCACTAAAACTAAAAAGTTCAAATTGGAAGCAAAACAGCTAGAAGCCAAGGACACAAAAATTCAGGCATTGAAAGAAAAGGTGTCTGACTTATGCCAAATTGCTGAATTTTTAGTCCAATTTAGACGACCGACCAGATTTTACTGCCTTATTTTGAAGGAAAAATACCTCAGATGGCAGGTCATGAGGATTACTTCAAACCTCCCATATAAATTGGACACTATTGCAGATTTTTTGGAGGCATATTTTGACATTCCTTTTGAGTAGAAAAATCTCCTGTGTGAACTATTTTTACACAGTTTCTTCATTCCAGAGGAAGTTGACTCTCATCCTCAAATCTACATTGGAGATGTTCGGTTGAGAGCATTTATGTCTACTTTGCGAGAATCAGCTTTCTTGGGATCAAGAGAAAAAGCAGAATAAAGTGATTGAAACAAGGGCTGAGTTGTTAGTCAGAGCAATCCAGCCAAACCACCTAGTTATCACCAGGCAGCACTTCTCAATGATGAACAGGGATGATATAAAGAGAATGTACTTGAACAACTTAAGGGACTGTGTGGCCAGATTTAACAATTTTTGTGATCACAATTTCTTCCCAGCATTGTCAGTATGCGAGAGACAGATGGGCTGAACTTTCCATGTCTTTGAGGAAAAGAGAACCTATCTCCCCCATCAACTTAGAATGGTCCAGAAGAAGAGCAGAAGGTGTAATCCAGTTGATTCGGATCATGCAACATAATTGGATAGGTCTCAGGTTCAGGCCTCCGACCATCATTACTCCTGTTCCATTCTACTTTGAGGAAGATGCCCAGCTTGATGAACAATTTGAAGATTGGCTCAGAAACATTCAGGAAAACAGGGGGTATTACATAGGCAAGAAATTATTCTACAGGTCATGGAATCTAAACATGGACATATGTGATTCCATAGCCCAATAGAATGCATGAGGGCATGCATTAATATAAGTTGGGGGGAAAATGATGAGGCCTGGAAATGCCTCAATCATAACATGTTTTGAACACTAAAAATGCCTATAAACTCTTATGTTTTATCTGATATGTTAGTTAAGTTGATTCAATATGTTGTATATTAACCATTTTGCATGATCAATGTATTTGGAATATTATATGCTGATTTTACAACTTTTTGCATAGTTTTGTGTTCTTTTTGCTATGATTTGCTACAATGGGATATGCTTAGAATAATAGCAACATTTCACTAATCATGTTTTGATTTGTCTCAAGCATTTATTTCACCTAAATTTGGCAACAGTGCAAGCAAACTATTGTTGTGCAGCAAAAAATGGTCTTTCCCATGTAAATTCCAGCCAGCTGTCCATAAATAGCAAGGCATGGAATTCACATGAGGAAAGAGATGAAGACCATTGGAATTTGATCTTAAGAGATAACCCACCTGAGAGATGCAGAAGAAATCACTGGAAAAGCACACATTTGTTCATTCTGAAGTATCTTCGAAATGAGAGAACACAACATCTTCGAAATGAGCGGATCTTCAGAATGAAGAATGCAATATCTTCGAAATGAGTGGATCTTCGAAATGAAGAATGCAGTATCTTCGAAATGAGCGATCTTCGGAATGAGAATGCAGTATCTTCGAAATGAGCGATCTTCGAAATGAGAATTGCATTATCTTCGAAATGAAGCCACTTATCTTCGAAATGAAAACAGAGTGTGCTTTTTGACTTGTTGACCGATTTTTGAAGCCAAAAAAGGGAAATAAAGGTTGGAAAAAGTAAAGGAAAAGATCTTCCATCTGTCTTTGCCGTCATTGCCGACCAAAGCCATCATTAAGGGAAAGATCAAGTTTTAATCTTCTTCTAGGATAAAACCAGAATTTGTTGCAGCATTGTAGGATTAGATCTTTTGAGATATTCTTTGTTTGTAATCAGACCTTAGGACATCTATAAATATTGCTCCCATTCAGGTTGAGCCGAGTAACATATAGAGGTAATAGTAAGTAGTAGCAGTAGGAAGTAGAAAGTAAGGAAGAAGCAAAAAATAGGTAGAAATTGACTGTTACAGTCCTGTAACAGTTTTTCAGTAGAATTATTGTAATCATGTCTTTTAATCAATAAAGTACACCAGTTCTATTTCATATTGCTTGTAAATGAGTGTGATTAAGATTTAGAGAGAGAGAGAGACTTATACCTTCTTCCGGACAAGGAGGCTGGCCACTTCCAGACATAGGAGGAGGACTAACAAGCAGGTTTTTATTCTGATTTTGCTGCAGTCAGAATGAGTTGTAGAACTTGTTATTTCAATTGCTTGTAAACAACTGACAATATTTGTGATCTTAGTTTATTTATGTTTAGATTAAACTTGTGCTTAATGTTTTAGTTGTAATCTCTACTTTCAGCAAAGCTTCCATTTTATTTCAGACTGTTATTCCTAGAATTTACTATTTTTTAGCAATTTCCTGCATTTTATGTTTTGCTGTCAAATCCTGCACAGAAGATTGACAACCTTCTATTACAGAACCTTGACAGTTTTTATTTCCACATTAGATCTAGACTTTCATTACTGCAAAAGTAATTAGATTTCCTTTCTGCAATTAGGATCAGACTTTCAATTCTGCAACTGTTATTTCTGCAATATAATTAGGTCTCATTCTACAATTGTAATTAGGACTTCATTTCTATAGTTAATGATTAGTTTCCAATTCTGCAACTTAGATTAAGATTTAATTCATGCAATTTAGAGATAGGAATGTCCCAAAACCCCCCACACAACCGGTTCCACCAATAAGACCTGTTGCTCTAGATTGACCTAAGTTATAGTTGTTTCACTTCTTCTTCCATAGATAGCCTTGTACACTGCCCTGGATTGACAAATTCATTGAGAATTAATGATGGTATAATGACTACGCATCATCAGGCTTCTTGACGGGGATCATGTTGGACAACCATGGTGGATAGTCTATAGAAATGACAAACTTGGCATCCAACAGTTTTTCTAGCTCGTCTTTGACCATCAAGGCCACTGTTGGGTGCATCTTTCTCAACTTTTGCTTGACAGGATTGAATTTGGGGTCAAGCATTAGATTGTGGGTGACCATATTTGGATATAGTCCCAACATGTCCTTGTAAGACCATGCAAAATTTGTCTTATTTTATGTGAGAAGGGCTATGTAATCGGCTTGATATTCGAGGGATAGACTTTCCCCTAGCTTGATATATTGTGGGTTGTCTGGATCTGAGTCGATATATTTGTCAACAATAGGTTCGATTGACATATGCGACCCCTCCTCTAATTTATGGGGATTAGGGATCAAATTGATGTCATTAGCTAGGTTTAAATACTCTATGGTAACCTCGGGTTGCTCCTCAACATGGAAGACATCATGATTTGGTCCTACGGAGAAGTAAAACAATCAACTGCAAGCCTAATACTCAGAGGGTGATAGAGGTGAATCAGCGCAATCCCAATAAATCACATCTAGGTCTAGATGGAGTGGTTTGGAAGGATTGGCAAGGTTGTGGAGTGGTGTGGTCAAATCAATGGAGATCATATTGATGAAATGTGTCTACTCTCTAGGAGCAGGTGCATGTGGCTATGTATTGATGTCATATCTCACCTCCAGATGTGGTTTTAGGGGAATGGGTATCTTTGAATCTTATCTTGGAATAGACTGTAGGATGGTATCATTAGGCTTGAGGAGCTCCATGTGTGTGGGTGGGTCTGGAAAGACATCATGATAGATCTATCCCAAATTGATAGGTCATGCCCTTAAGTATGGGTCAACATGCAACTGTCGATAGAATACATTTATGTCGATGGCCTCATGACGATGGCATAAATAATGAGGACTAAGGTACACCCTCTCTATTTCATCCTCATAGTCACTATCATATATGGGAATCTCATTGTTACCCATTGGGATCGAACGATCAGGTAGGTGTGGTCCCATATATGCTAGTTCCTCATAATCATCATCATGGACGAGGATCTCTTCATTCTGATCTCACAGTGCCTCAGGCTCATGAGGACCCAACTGGTCAAGTAAATTAACTGCTCTCTCCCTAGGAGCTTTAGCTTCTTATGAGTGAACCGGATCTTCAGGAGGAAGGAGCTATCGCCAGACAGGATCAGGGAAAGGGAACAGATGTATGAGGTCTTCATGTTGGTCATTAATGGGAACAATTTATGAATGATCACTATCCAACTCAAAAGGGTCATATGGTGCTACCTCATAACCCAAATCATTCTTCGAGGTCCATTCATATGATGTGCCTTGTTTTGACTCATCACAGATATGGGGACAACTTCGTGAACCTTCCCCTCTCTTAAAATGTGGAGGAATGTCACTGGGGATCATGGGGTTCCCATCTAACCATGGAAAGTAGTCTCCCAGGGAGTAGACTGTACTGGGATTGGCATAAGGGTCTTGGGCCAACCTACCCTCATAGCCTATATTCAAGAAATTTAGGCCATACATGAGGACATCTAGGGGCAAGGGATTGTTGCGTCCCACTCTCGACTTGTCATTGGGCATTTGATATTGTGGTTGATAAGGAATTCTTGTGCCCTAATCATACCGACTTGATGATGAGGCACAAAAATGCCTCATTATTGCACAATGTTTGACTACCATATGATAATTTAATTGCCAAATAGTTGACTAAAATATACTATTTGTTAAGTGTTTGCATGATTTTATGTTAGGAATACTATATCTCTGTTTTTGACTATTTTCAGCATTTTGTGACTGATTTTGCTTGATTAAGTAGCAAGTAAGAACATGCATTTCAATTAACAAAATGTGGTATGCTTATATCCATTAAATTATCAATGGTTTTTGAATGTTTTCCTGCCCTTCAACTTGTTTCAAATCCACATTGAAGACAAAAGTTTATGACTGTCATAAATCTAAAAATTTGGAAAAAACAGCCATATAAAAATCAGCAAGCTGTCACTTTATGGAACACCTTGAAGTTGTCAAGCAAAGCATGAGGATATGGATGGAATGAGTTTAGAAGGATTACAGAAGACATCTGACCTATTTATAATCATTCCCACATGGTCTAAATAGGCAACAATAGGGTATAACAGAGCAGGGACAATTGTGCAGCATTGTTGCACTATTTTAGCATGGTTACTTGGTGAATGAAGTGTATAAATTTAGTAGCAACTTTATGTACTCTTTCATGTTGATATTTGAATAATTTTTCTATGTTCTAATTTGTTTGAATTTGCAAAAAATGCCAATATTTTACAACTGTGCAGTAGAACTAGAAAATGCAGTAATTTACCATGTAAATTCCAGCAAGCTACCAATAAATGGCAAGGCATGAAATTCACATCCAAGGAAGAATGAAGACTATTGCAATATTATGCTGAGGTATAATACACCTTAGAAATGCAGCCAAAACCATTTGGAGTCAACACAGTTGGTCATTCTAAAGATCTTCGAAATGAACACAATGTCTTTGAAATGAGAATTGCAGTATCTTCGAAATGAGCCACTTATCTTCGGAATGAAAACAAAATGTACTTTTTGACTTGTTGAATAACTTTTGGTGGTGGAAAATGGGATAAGAAGGTTGATAAAGTTAAGGGAAAATATCTCCCATATGATTTTTCCATCCTTGCCGTCCAAAGCCACCATTCATGGAAAAGATCAATTTTGATCCTCTTCTAGGATAAACCCATAAAAACTGCAGCATAACAGAAAGTTATTTGCGAGATAGGAATGGCATATTATGAAGTGGAGAATTATGTGTGAGATATTTCTAGACTCCTCCCACGTACTCCCACCACTGAAGATGCTTTCTAAGGGCCAATGACTACTACTGCAACACAAACTATCCAGATTTGCATTTATTTCAGATCCAGATTTATTGGCAAAATCATCGTAAAGCAAGCACATAGGCTGATTTGAGCATGGGATATGTTGTAAATATTTATATAAATAACATAGATCCCTCCTTGGTTGAGCCGGTTAGGAATTAGAATAGAGGAGAGTTTTCAGTGAGCGAGCAATTAGGATTGTACGGTGATTTTTACATAGCGATTTTCAGCATGTTTTGTCATCAATAAAAGTGCAGTATTTTATCATTTTATGTTCTGAGTGTTAATTAGTTAAGGAGTGCTTTTCACCTCCTTCTAGATCAGGAAGTATGGGACAACTTTCAAATCTAGAAGGAGGGATTTTATGGCAGGTTTTAATCTGTAATTTTGCTGCAGTCAGAATTAATAGATTGCTTGCCAGATTTCATTTTCTTGTTTTTATTTTGTGTTGTGTGATTTATGTTTCCTATTATGTTTATGTACAACATTTGTGTGTATGTCAGCTGACAAATCATATTAAGCATTTTCCTTTATGTTTTTTCTGCTTTCTATTTTAGCAACTTTCCATTTTCAACATATTTCATTTTGCTGTCAATTCCTATAGCAGAAGCTTGACGACCTTTTGTGGCAGGGCATTGACAGGTGTTTTAGAATAAGTTTCAATTCTACAAAAGTAGATTAGATTTCAATTCTGCAAAAGTAGATTAGATTTCAATTTAGCAATTTCAATTATGCAAGAGTAACTAGATTTCAATTCTACAAAAGTAACTTAGGATTTCAATTTAGCAATTTCAATTCATGCAATTGTAGTTAGATTTCAATTCTTGCAAACTTAGATTTAGTTTTCAATTTTTGTACTTTATTTCAGTTTCCATTCTTCAAACTAGGTTTAGTGTGACACTAAAAGGCTAAACCAAAATTTGCTTGAAATTTGAGTGCCTGAATTGTACTCTGCCCTAACCTTCTATCGTAGACAGCCTTGAACACCACCCCAGATTGATAAATCATTGAGATTAAATGATGAGTCTCAACGACACTCATCACTTAACCCATAACCATGCCAGTTGCATAGGTCAAGATAATTCAGGGTGAAGTTAGGGTTAGACAAGTAGTTAATGTCCTCTCCAAAAGGTTTCTCATCCTCATCCTGCTATTGGTAAGGTTCGATGCCATATTCAAGGCCTCCATAGACAAAATTCATTTGATTAGGGGAATACCAAGAGGCATGATAGTGCCTATGGGAATACGGGGTCTACCCATGTCTTACATCGATTCTAAAGCAGGAGTAGTGGTAACATTTCTAACCATATATTCTCCCAATATGATAGAAGCTAGATGTACTGTAACTTGGGGCTACAGATAGAAGAGGGATGAAAGCGAGACTTGATCTGACGCTTTGTTTGCCTCATGTGGTGTCTCTTCATCATCTGGGTTAAGTATCTCCTTTGTAGATATAGTGGATATGATCGATTGGTCCTCCTTAATGGGCCACTTCTCTGGGTTCCTAGGGAAAGGATCCACTGGTGTATTAGGCATCCAAGGTAGAGTCGATGATGAGGAGGGCATGGTATGCGGTAGCGGTGGGGTCAAACTTGGGCTAGATTTATTCAACTAAAAATCTAGATGTATCGATGGTAAGGTTGACTATTGTACCATGTTGCAGTATTTGAAGGGCTCTAGGTCCATGAGTATGACATGAACTTGCCCTTCGTGAGTGTACTTGAGGTACTGGTGAGCGATGGAAGGGACACACTTCATGTCCTGGGTCCATGGTCTTCCTAACAAAATGTTGTACGCCATCTCACCCTCCAGGATGTGGCACATAATCGAGATGATCTTTTCTCCTAATTGAATAGGTAGGAATATTGTACCAACCATTGAGCATATGACATCATTGAATGCTTGGAGGGTGTAGGTAGAGGTGGCAATATGAGATGCTGGGATCTTTAGGTGCTTTAGAGATGTTGTGGTTATGATGTTGCTCGAAGACCTAGTATCTATCAAGACTCTCTTGTATGGTGTCCCATTCACACATGTGACAATGTATAAAGAGGGATCCACCATATCATGTGGAACCGGTTTAAGTTCATCTTCTCAAAAATTAATTACTGATTTTGTGCATTGCCACACATGCCCCACAAAGTTGTTGAAGGAGTTGGACTCCTGGGGCTGAAGGTTAATTTCCTTAAGGATCTCCATCAAGGCTTCTCTATGAGGTTGTAATTGATGGATGAGCTCATAGATGGAGAGATGGTAAGATGTTATTATGCTCTAAATGAGCTTATTATTAATGGTGGATATAGGCCTAGGTAGGAGGCTCAGTCCAGGAGGTGGTATAGGCTGTGATGTTGAAGGGACATCATCTTGGGTTGCAGGTGGTGCAGCTGGACTTGGATACCGCCTATTTATTGTTATAATGCTGACCATGCCAACATATCCTTGATTGGGAGGGGCATGGTGAACCTCATTCATCTAGGGCATTGGTTTGGCCTGCTCTGTGTGGGCAGGCAAGGGGTCCTTAAAGACCTCCATTTATTGATTGTTTGGTGCGATAGGTTTATCTACCTAGAGGGCATTCCTACCAATTAGGTCTTTCACCAAGTGTTTGAATTTATAGCACATTTGCACGTCATGCCTGTTTTGCCTATGAAATTTGAAATATAGGTCTTCTCTGTATCCTTTGGGCTTAGGTGCATTAGGGTCGATAGGTCGACTTTCAGGTAGGTGGATCGCATTGGCTTCCAAGATGTGATCAAACACTGAGTTCATAGACTCTACAATGGGTGTGAATTATCGCTTGGGGTGACGTTGTTGATTTTTCCCTTGACCATTTGGGTTATCCTTGGCATAATTCCCAAGGATGTCTTGATAATAGGATTTTGAGGTGGCACGGCTGGCACTGGCCCTGGGACACTAATGACAACCTGATTTACTACTGCTGACTTAGGTTGTGCTGGGGTGTTCTTAGCATTCTTGTTCTATTCCTTCTTGCAAGCCTTCATGATCTCACCCTCTTGAATCTTGATTTCTTCGATGATCCTAGCTTGTGCTAAGACATCTTCAAGAGTGGGGTATTGTTGCAACTGTAGCAACAGGGATATTGGCTTTAAGCAAATTTTGGAGAACATATAAGTCAACTCCGACAAGGGGATAAGATAAGGTAGCTTGGAGAGCAAGGTTCACCATATATTGCCATAGTTTGTTATTGACTCATCGTCATACTGTTTCAACCCAGCTACATTGGCTAGCATTGCCTTCCTCTTGGTGTTAAAGGCAAAGCATTCTAATAATGCATCTGCTAGTTGGTCCAAATTGTGGATGCTATGCTTAGGGAGTTGGTAAAACCACTCAGAGGTAGGGCTAGTGAGGGTAGTCATAAATGTCCTCAGAAGCAAAGCATCATTGTCATGAATGCCAAAGCATTGACCTAAGAACCTAGTGACATGTTCTTGCACATCCTCTTCTCCTTTAAAGGTAGCCAACTGAGGCAACTTAAATTTCTTTGGATAGGGAGGTGTAGGTACTTACGGATGGATGGGTTGACTACACAATTGGTGCTTAGTGGGATTTTGAGAGCCCGACCCAAAGGTCTTGTTCTCTACTGACTCTAGGCATTCTAAAAATGCTTTATAAGGGTCTGAGGACTTGATATCCTCATCTTTATTCACATATTGTGGTGGCACTAACACTGGCGATGAAGCCAGGTATTTTTTAATTGCATCAAAGGCAGCCTGACACTCATAGTACCAGTGGAATGTGACCCCCTTGTGCAAAAGTTTGTTCATGGGTTGAAACTTGTATGGCAGTTGTGCTATGAAGCGTTTTATGGATGCAATCCTCCCCTGCAAGCTGCAAAGCTGCTTGATGTTAGTCGGGGAAGGCATTTCAAGGATTGCCTTGACTTTATTGGGGTCCACTTTGATGCCTCATTTGGAAACTATAAATCCCAAGAGCTTTCCAGATGTGACGCCAAAGACACAATTCTTGGGATTCAATCTCACATTATGTTCGATAAGGCGATCGAGAACTTTGCACAAGACATTTAGGTGCTCATGACATAATAAAGATTTAGCCAATAAGTCATACATGCAATATTCCATAATTTTGTGCATGTAGTCATGGAAGATATATGACATGGCATGCTGGTAGGTGGCATCGACATTCTTAAGGCCAAATGGCATGACCTTGTAACAAAATATTCCCCAAGGCATTGTGAATGCTATTTTGAGCTGGTCTTCAGGGTTGATATGAATCTGATTATACCCAGAGAAGTCATCCATAAGGGAGAGTATTTCATGTCCTACGGTGGCATCAACCAGGGCATCTATGCTTGGCAAAGGAAAATCATCCTTAGGACTCACTTTTTTTAGGTCTCAAAAATAGGTGCAAATGAGAATACTCCTGTCAGGCTTCTTAATGGGGACCATGTTGGACAACCATGGTGGATAGTCTACATAAATGACAAACTTGGCATCCAAAAATTTTTGTAGCTCATATTTGACCATAAAGGCCACTATTAGATGCATTTTTCTCAACTTTTGCTTGACAGGCTTGAGTTTGGGGTCAAGCATTAGGTTATGGGTGACCAGATTTGGATCTAGTCCCGACATGTCCTTGTAAGACCATGCAAAAAATGCCTTATTTGCTGTGATAAGGGCTATGTAATCGACTTGCTCTTTGGGGGATAGGCTTTCCCCTAGCTTGATATATTACGGGTTGTCTAGATCTAAGTTGATATCTTTGTCAACCGTAGGTTCGATTGACATATGTGACTCCTCCAATTTATGGGGAGTAGGGATCAAATGGATGTCATTAGCTAGATTTAAATCCTTTATGGGAACCTCGGGTTCCTCATTAGCATGGAAGACATCATGAGTTGGTCCTCAGAGAAGTGAAATAATCCACCGCAAGCCCAATACTCAGAGGGTGATGGAGGTGAATCAGTGCGATCCCAATCAATCGCATCTAGGTCTAGATGGAGTGGTTTGGAAGGATTAGCTGGGTTGTGGAGTGGCATGGTCAAATAAATGGAGATAATATTTATGAAATGTGTCTGCTCTCCAGGACCACATACATGTGGCTATGTATTGATATCATATCTCACCCCCAGATGTGGTTTTGGGGAAATGGGGATCTCTAGATCCTGTATGGTAACAGACTACAGGATGAGATCATTAGGCTCAAGGAGCTCCATGTGTGGGTGGGTCTGGAAAGACCTCGTGATATATCTATCCTAAATTTATAGGTCATCCCATTAAGCATGAGTCGACATGCAACTACCGATAGAATTCATCTATGTCGATGGCCTCATGATGATGGCATAAATAATGAAGACCAAGGTACACCCTCTTTGTTTCATCCTCATAGTCACTGTCATATATGGGAATCTCATTGTTACCCATTGGGATCGAGAGATTAGGTAGGTGTGGTCCCATATATGCTAGTTCCTCATAATCATCATCATGGATGAGGATCTCTTCATTCTCATCTTGCAGTGCCTCAAGGTCACAAGGACCCAACTAGTAAAGTAAATTAACTGCTCCCTCCCCAAGAGATTTAGCTTCCTATAAGAAAACTGGCTCTTCAGGAGGAAGGAGTTACCACCAGATAGGATCAGGGAAAGGGAATAGATGTATGAGGTCTTCTTGTTGGTCGTTAATGGGAATAATTTGTGAGTGATAAATATTCGACTCAAAAGGGTGACATGGTGCTACCTCATAACCTGACTCATCCTCTAAGGTCCATTCATATGAGGTGCCTTGTCCTGAATCATCACAGACATGGGGACAACTTTGAAAACCTTCCCCTATCTCAAAATGTGGAGGAATGTCACTAGGGATTGCAGGGTTCCCATATAACCATGGAAAGTAGTCTCCCAGAGAGTAGACTGTACTGGGATTGGCATAAGGGTCTTGGGCCAACCCACCCTCGTAGCCTATATTCAAGCGATTTAGGCCATCCATGAGGACATCTACGGGTAAGGGATTGTTGCGTCCCACTCTCGAATTGTCATAGGTCATTTGATATTGTGGTTGATAAGGGATTCTTGTGCCCTGATCATACTGGCCTAACCCATAACCATGCTAGTTGCATAGGTCAAGATACTTCAAGGTGAAGTTAGGGCTAGACAACTAGCTAATGTCTTCTCCAAAAGGTTCCTCATCCTCCTCATGCTATTGGTAAGGTTTGATGCCATAATCAAGGCCCCAATAGATAAAATTCATTTGATTAGGGGGAATACCAAGAGGCACGATAGTGCCTATGGGAAGACGGGGTCTACCCATGTCTTGCATCGATTCTAAAGTAGGGGTAGTGGTAACATTTCCAACCATATATTCTACCAATATGATAGAATCTAGATGTACCATAACCTAGGGCTATAGATAGAAGAGGGATGAGATCGAGACTTGATCTGATGCTTTGTTTGCCTCGTGTGGTGTCTCTTCATCATCTGGGTTAAGTATATCCTCTGTAGAGATAGTGGATATGATCGGTTGGTCCTACTCAATGGGCCACTTCTATGGGTTCCTAGGAAAAGGATCCACTGATGTCTTAGGCATTTGGTGTGGATTCGATGATGAGGAGCGCATGGTATGCAGTAGCGGTGGGGTCAAACCTGGGCTAGATTTATTTGGCTAAAAATCTAGATGTATCGATGGCAAGGTCGACTCGGGTAACTACTGCACCATGTTACAGTACTTGAAGAGCTCTAGGTCCATGGGGATGACATGAACTTGCCCTTCGTGAGTGTACTTGAGGCACTAGTGAGCGATGGAAGGGACACACTTCATGTCCCAAATCCATGGTCTTCCTAACAAAAATTTGTACGCCATCTCACCCTCCAGTATGTGGCACATCGTCGAGATGATATTTTATCCTACTTGAATAGGTAGGATGATTGTACCAATAATTGAGCATATGACATCATTGAATGCTCGAAGGGTATAGGTAGAGGTGGTAGTATGAGATGTTGGCAGCTTCAGGTGCTTTAGATCTATTATGGTTATGATGTTGCTCGAAGACCCAATATCTATAAAGACTATCTTGTATGGTGTTCCATTCACACGTGTGACAATGTGTAAAGGGGGATCCACCATATCATGTGGAACCAGTTTAAGTTCATCTTTTTGAAAAGCAATTACTGGTTCCATGCATTGCCGCACATGCCCCACAAAGTTGTGAAGGAGTTGGACTCCTGGGACTAAAGCTCAATTGCCTTAAGGATCTCCATAAAGGCTTATCTATGAGGTTGCAATTGTTGGATGAGTTCATAGATGGAGAGATGGGAAGATGGTGTTCTTAAGCTCTGAGTGAGCTTATTCTTAATGGTGACTATAGGCCTAGGTGGGAGGCTCGATCCAGGAGGTGGTACAGACTACGATGTCAAAGGGAAATCACCCTGGGCTGCATGTGGTGTAGCTGGACTTGGATACTGCCTATTTCTTGTTACAATACTGACCATGCCAAAATATCCTTGCATAAGAGGGGCATGGTGAACCTCAGTCACCTGGGGTGCTAGTTTGGCCTGCTCCATGTGGGCAGGCAAGGGGTCCTTAAAGACCTCCATCTATTGATTGTTTGGTATAGGGTTATCTACCTGGAGGGCATTCCTGTCAATTAGGTCGTGCACCAAGTGTTTGAATATATAGCACATTTGCATGTCATGCCCTTTTTGCCTATGAAATTTGCAATATAGGTCTTCTCTGTATCCTTTGGGCTTAGGTGCATTAGGATTGATAGGTCAATTGTCAGGTAGGTGGATCACATTGGCTCCCAAGAGGTGATCAAACACTGAGTCCATAGACTCTGTAATGGGCGTGAATTGTCATTTGGGGCAACATTGTTGATCTTGTCCTTGACCATTTGGGTTATCCTTGGCATAGTTCCTAGGGGTGGCCTAATAATTAGACTTTTGAGGTGGCACGACTGGCGTTGGCCCTGGGACACTAATGGCAACCTGATTTACTAATGCTGACTTAGGTTGTTCTGGGGTGTTCTTAGCATTCTTATTCCATTCCTTCTTGCGAGGCTTCACAATATCACCCTCTTGAGTCTTGATTTCTTCGATTATCCTAGCCTATGCTAAGGCATCTTCAAGAGTGGGGTATTTTTGCAACTTTAGCAATAGGGAGATTGGATTTAAGCAACTTTTAGAGAACATCTAAGTCAACTCCAACATGGGGAGAAGATAAGGCAGCTTGGCGAGCAAGGTTTGCCATCTATTACCATAGTTTGTTATTGACTCATCATCATACTGTTTCAACCCACCTACATCGGCTAGAGTTGCCTTCCTCTTGCTGTTGAAGGCAAAGTGTTCTAGGAATGCATCTGCTAGTTGGATGAAATTATGGATGCTATGCTTAGGGAGTTGGTAAAACCACTCAAAGGTAGGGCCAGTGAGGGTAGTTACAAATATCATCAGAAGCAAAGCATCATCGTCATGAATGCCAAAGCATTGACCTAAGAACCTAGTGACATGTTATTGCGCATCCTCCTCCCTTAAAGGTAGCCAATTGAGGCAAATTAAATTGCTTTGGTACTGACGAATGGATGGGTTGACTACACAATTGGCACATAGTGGGATTTTGAGAGCCCGAGGACTTGATCTCTACTGACTCCATGCATTCTAACAATGCTTTATAAGGGCCTGAGGACTTGATCCCTTCATATTTATTCACATCTTTAGTAAGTCATCCCCCTACCTCGGTAAGGCATCTCAACATACTCTACTTCTCACTCATGCTCAGTATAAGCCCCGTAATGCGTCTCTCGAGTCAGCCTATAAAAGAGGGTATCTACTCGTGGTGGGCACCCTATGTTTGGCCTAGGAGGCATCTCCCAATCTGGCCTAGGAGGTTGCAGAAGCAACATTTGATAAGGTCTTGAGGACCTCTCTCGAATGAGCATGGGTTGCCTCGGGTGGACTTCCTGCCTATGTGTTTTAGGGGTAGGGACCCTCTCTCTCAAAGTTTCCTGAAACAACTCGTTGGTCTACTATTCGATCCTTTATTTCTTAAGCTAGTACAAGTGGTCTAATTGCTCTTTATCTCGCTAAAGCTGCTTGTACTAAGCTTGGCATTTTGTGTTGGTAATTTTGGGTACCCTGAGTACATTGCCTTTGCTCAAGTATAGTTGTTGTCATTGATGTCAAAGGATCTCTTGGTAGTAGTTGTCTTTGATGTCAAGGAGTTCTTGGAGCAATTTGTTTTTATGTCTAAGTATGTGTTTTGATGAAGGTTTCAGTTGGTCAGTAAGTCTCCAAGAAAATAAGAGTAGCCCAGTTGCAAAAGATCAAGAAAAATATAAGTTAGAAAAAGTTTGCAGGTGGCTGGAAAAACTATCACGATTTCATGACATGTTTTAGGAGAGAGAAAGTTCTGGCAAAACTGTCACGATTTCCCGACATGCTGGAAGGCAGAGACGAAGCAGGCAAAACTATCGCGATTTCATGACATGTTTGAGGAGAGAGAAGGTTTAGGCAAAACTGTCACGATTTCGTGACAAGTTGAGTTGGCAGAGTTGAGTTGTAGGATGTGTCACGATTTCGTGACAAGTTGAGTTGGCAGAGTTGAGTTGCAGGACGTGTCACAATTTTGTGACAAGTTGAGTTGGCAGAGTTGAGTTGCAGGAAGTGTTGCGATTTTGCAACAAGTTAAGTTGGCAGAGTTGAGTTACAGGAAGTGTCACGATTTCATGACAAGTTTCAATGAAGTTGTACGAATGTAGAAAGTGTCACGATTTCACGACGGGTTGAGTTGGTAGCTTGCAGGCAGTGAAAGCATCACGATTTCATGACATGTTCCAGTTTCGCGAATAGTTGGCAGAAAAGAGCTTAAAGCAGCGAAAGCGTCGTGATTTTGCGACATGTTCCTTTTTTGCTAGTGTAAACTGAGAAAAGGTTGAAGAAGCAAGAAGTGTCACGATTTCGTGACAGAGTTGTTGATGATGTTGGCAAAAGCAGATGTGTCACGATTTTGTGACAAAAGCAGAGAAGAAGGCCTTACAAACTAAAGCGTCACGATTTCATGAGAAGAATCATGATGACGTTAGCAAAGTCAGGGAGTGTCGCGATTTCGCGACAACAAACCAAAGAAGGTGCACGACAGGCAGTAGTGTCGTGATTTCACAACAAAAAGCTAGCGAAAGTGTACGACAAGATTTAGTGTAGTGATTTTGTGACAACAAACCAAAGAAGGCGCACAACAGATAGTAGTTTCACAATTTCATGACAACAAGCTAGCGAAAGTGTACGACAGACAAAGGCGTAGCGATATCGTGACGTGTTTGAGTTTTGCGCTAGAAAAGCTATAGAACAGCAGAGGCGGTTGAAGCCGACGGAGATAACCTTTGCCAAAAAAGTGTAAGGTTGTGCAGCCGATGATTGTTTTAAGGATATACAACTGACTAAGATCAAGAATTTAATCATGATTTATTACTATATAAGGAGGATTGTTTTTGAGTTTCTTGTATCGAATGTGTGTGTCGAGTTTACGCAAGTGAAGTCTGCTGTGCACAAAGAGTAGTCGTATCAAATCGATCGAAGTGTGCATTCGAAGTGCGACTTTCATAGAAGCAGAGTGGAGGAAGAAGTTCGATCGAGGAGAAGCAGACGGTGTGAAGAGGGTGTTGTTGTGGCTGCACATAGGCACATAAGTTGTTGTGCGATCGAATGCTGTAGTATTTACACAGACTGTGTAAAGAAAGTAGAGTGTGCGAAGACCGCGCTGCGTTGGATGTGCAATGGAGTAGAAGAAGCTGAGAAGATAGTGCTGTTGTAAGTTGAGAAGATAGTGCTACTGCATTTTGCGAAGATTGCACTACTATGTTTTTGTAGAAGTTAAGAAGATAGTGCTGCTGTAATTTGAGAAGACTGTGCTGCTTTGTGCAGACAGTGAAAAGTTGTTTTCAACCAAGTGCAGAAAATAATAGAGGAAGAGGACAATTGTGCCAGACCGAAGGACTATGTTTGGTGCAGATAAGAGGACCAGCTTTGCAGTGACAGAGTTGAGGACATAGATCTCCAGCCGGAGCGGGGAAGACAGGTGTCTTCCGTGGATAGAGTTCCACTTGCTAAGGGCAAAGGAGATAGAGGTCTTCTAGAGGATCACCGACAAAGCGGAATTAGGGGAAGGTGTCTCCTTTGAGTTGAGGCTCATAAACATTGTAATCGGGAAGGATTCCTAGAGGACTTTGATACAACTTTTAAAAGAAAATTTTTATCCGTGGAGTAGCCCACATTGGGTGAACCACGTAAATTGCTGTGTCTCTTTGTGGATTGCATTTTGTGCATTGTTTTACTGTTGTTATTACTACTATCTTATTCTGCATGTTAATGGTTTGAAAGTTGTATTGATAGATAAAGTTAAAAGTGGTCTTATACTATTCACCCCCCCTTCTCAGTATAAGCTTGTGTTCTTCAATTGATATAAGAGCCAGTGCCTTTAGAAAGTTTAACATCTTGAAGGAAAAGTTTGCAAAGAACACAATGGACTACTTGAGTGGCAATGCAACACCTATTCTTGACGGATCAAATTTTGGCCTATGGAGTGCAAGAATGAAAGTCTATCTAATGGAACTTGGTAATGAGGTATGGGAAGTTATTGAAGATGGGTACACCATTCCTACAAATGGTCCTTACACCAAAGAAGATAAGCTTCTACATCACAGCAACTCAAAAGCCATGAATGCAATATTGAAGGGTTTACAAAATGCAGATCTCACCAAAGTTATTCACTGCAAGATAGCTAGTGAAATGTGGAAACAATTGCAGGTTGTTCATACAGGTGATGTAAATGTTCGAAAGGCCAAGTTGAGACATTTTAAAGGTATGTTTGAACAACTCAAGATGAATGATGATGAAAATATTAGTGACTACATGCTCCGGATGGATGAAGTTGTTAATTCTATGAAAGACTTAGGTCTTGAACTTACTGAAAATTATGTGTGTGATAAGATTTTAAGATCCCTTCCTAATAGATTTAGTGAAAAGATTTCTGCTATTGAGGAAGCTAAAGATTTAGATAAATTGAAAAATGATGAGCTCCATAGTATTCTTGCAGCATTTGAGTTGAGAACTCAAGTGAAAGCTGATGTAAAGAAAGAGGCAACTTTCAAAGCTACCAAGAAATCAAAAGGCAAAAAGATTTAAGAAAGTGATGAGTCTTCTAGTGAGGAAGAGGCATATTATAGCAAGAAAGGCAAGTTTTCCAGAAAGCACAAAAGCAAGAAAAATATAAGATGTTTCAATTATGGGAAATTTGGTCATTATGCTACTGACTGTACTATTTCCAAAAATGAAAGTGATGAAGATATACAGGATGTTAAGAGCAAGGATTCTAAAAAGTATAGGTATTACAAGAAAAGCAAAGATGAGTACAACAATCATGGAAAGAAGCATTCTCACAAGAATAAGAAGAGCTTCTACTTAGACAAAGCAAGTAAGTGTTCTAGCAGTGATAGTGACAGTTCTTCTAGTGATGATGAAAATGAGATGTTGTTCATTTCAAAAAAAGAGGGAGAACCGAAACATAAATTCATTATCATGAAATGTTTTAGATGTGGAAATTTTGGGCACCTTGAGGATGATTGCAGAAATAATGATTTGGCTGCTAGTATGTATGAGGATGCTTCAGAAAACTACAATGAAGATACATGTATGGTTTTTGAAAAAGGTAGCACATCTAGTGATAAGAAATCTGAAAAAGGTCATGATAATTCAAAGTGCCATCAAATAGAGGATCTTGAATGTGAACTCAATAATGCTCTTAGTGTTTTGAAAAAGGAAAGAAAGAAGAATGAGAGACTCAAGATTAAATTAGATGAATGCTATATGGAGAGAGATGAACTTATAGAAATCTTGAAGTCTCTATGGCTAAGTCACAAGAACTCAAGAATGAGTTAGATTTTAAAATTATGGAGTATAGTGAGTTAGAACAAGAAATGGCTTCTTTGAAAGAAGAAAATAAAGAGTACAAGGATAAGCTATACAGATTTCAGGATAGCTCCAAGAAGGTGAAATTTCTCATCAAAGAACAAAGAAAACCAACAGATAAAACAGGTCTCGGTTTTGTTGAGCTGCATAAGGAATAGGTTGGGGAATCTAGCAAGAGATTTCAAAAGAAAGAGAGTTCTATTGAAGAAAGTATTTCAGATCATGAGTCCGTAAGTGATAGATACGCATAAATAGAAAATGATATTCAGATTGAGAAAAAGAAGTTTTCGAGACCCATGAAGTCGAATAAAAGAAAATTTCATGGCACATGTTTTGCGTGTCACAGATTTGGTCACATGGTTGTACATTGCATGAATCAAGTAAAGAAAGTAAATAACAGTTTCAGGAGATGTAATTTCTTTCAAGGGTATTGCTACTCTTGTCAACAATTTGGGCACAAGGCAATTTTTTGCAAGGAGAATAACAGGAACTGGGTTAGTCAGAATAGGCGGATTCAAAGAACAGTCATGCCTGAAAGAAATAATATTGTTACCTACTATAAGTGCAACAATGAAGGTCACCTAGCTAGACAGTGTAGAGCTGATCTTTTGATATATAGGAATAGAAACAACAGTATGAACAAGTCTAAGGATCAAAGCATGGATAAGAACAGGAATGACAACAGAAACAGGAAAAGTGATATGAACAGGTTCAAGGATCAAGGTATGGAGAAAAATAGGAATGATGAAAGGAACAGGAACAACAGTATGAACAGGTCCGAGGATCAAAACAGTAACAAGAAAAACAATGTGGAAAAAGAATTCAAGAGAAGGCCCTACAAAGAAATAGTAGACATTAATGATGATGAGTGTCTAATGGGAGTTTCACTCCCAAGCCTGTTTTAAATCACCTTAATAGAATGTGGGGGAGGGACTAAGCTAAGAGACTCATTCTTAGTCCCAAACCCCAAAGGTGACCCTTTGCCATTGATGACAAAGGGGGAGATATTTGAGTAATGGGGAGAGATATGTGTAAGGGTAAGTGCTTCAAGTGAAGAGAAGAGCTTCAAGTCAGGGGGAGCAAAAACTTCAAATACAGATTCTCAGTTGTTGGATCAGTTGGTTCAGTTTTGGCTCTTGAGATATGTTTTTAATTAAGGGTTGCCATCAATGACAAAGGGGGAGATTGTTGGCAATTTTGGGTACCCTAAGTACATTACCTTTGCTCAAGTATAGTTGTTGTCATTGATGTCAAAGGAGCTCTTGGTAGTAGTTGTATTTGATGTCAAGGAGTTCTTGGAGCAATTTGTTTTTATGTCTAAGTATGTGTTTTGATGAAGGTTTCAGCTGGTCAGTAAGTCTCCAAGAAAATCAGAGTAGCCCAGTTGCAAAAGATCAAGAAAAAGATAAGTTAGAAAAAGTTTGCAGGTGGTTGGAAAAACTGTCATGATTTCATGACATGTTTTAGGAGAGAGAAAGTTATGGCAAAACTGTCACGATTTCGTGACATGCTGGAAGGCAAAGACGAAGCAGGAAAAACTGTCACGATTTCGTGACATGTTTGAGGAGAGAGAAAGTTCAGGCAAAACTATCATGATTTCGTGACAAGTTGAGTTGGCAGAGTTGAGTTGTAGGAAGTGTCGTGATTTCGTGACAAGTTGAGTTGGTAGAGTTGAGTTGCAGGAAGTGTCACGATTTCGTGACAAGTTGAGTTGGCAGAGTTGAGTTGCAGGAAGTGTCACGATTTCGTGACAAGTTAAGTTGGCAGAGTTGAGTTGCAGGAAGTGTCACGATTTTGCGACAAGTTTCAATGAAGTTGTACGAATGTAGAAAGTGTCGCAATTTTGTGACAAGTTGAGTTGGCAGCTTGCAGGAAACGAAAGTGCCACGATTTCATGACATGTTCTAGTTTTGCGAGCAGTTGGCAGAAAAGAGCTTAAGGTAGCAAAAGCGTCGTGATTTCGCGACATGTTCCATTTTTTCTAGTGCAAACCGAGAAAAGGTTGAAGAAGCAAGAAGTGTCATGATTTCATGACAGAGTTACTGATGACGTCAGCAAAAGCAGATGTGTCACAATATCATGACAAAAGCAGAGAAGAAGGCCTTACAAACTAAAGCGTCGTGATTTCGTGACAATCATGATGATGTCAGAAAAGTCAGGGAGTGTCACGATTTCGTGACAACAAACCAAAGAAGGCGCACGATAGGCAGTAGTGTCGTGATTTCGAGACAACAAGCTAGCGAAAGTGTACGATAGGCTTTAGTGTAGTGATTTCATGACAACAAACCAAAGAAGGTGCACAACAGGCAGTAGTGTCGCAATTTTGCGACAACAAGCTAGTGAAAGTGTACGATAGACAAAGGCATAGCGATATCGCGACATGTTTGAGTTTCGTGCTAGAAAAGCTACAAAACAGTAGAGGCGGTTGAAGCCGATGGAGTTAACCTTTGCCGACGAAGTGTAAGGTTGTGCAGTCGACGATTGTTTTAAGGATATATAGTCGACTAAGATCAAGAATTTAATCATAATTTATTGCTATATAAGGAGGACTATTTTTGAGTTTCTTGTATCGAATGTGTGTGTAAAGTTTGCGCAAGTGAAGTCTGTTGTGCGCAAAGAGTAGTTGTATCGAATCGATCGAAGTGTGCGTTCGAAGTGTGACTTTTGCAGAAGCAGAGTGGAGGAAGAATTTCAATCGAGGAGAAGCAGACAGTGTGAAGAGGGTGCTGTTGTGGTTGCACATAGGTGCATAAGTTGTGCAATCGAATGTTGTAGTATTTACATAGACTGTGTAAAGAAAGCAAAGTGTGCAAAGACCACACTGTGTTGGATGTGCAACAGAGTAGAAGAAGCTGAGAAGATAGTGCTGCTGTAAGTTGAGAAGATAGTGCTGCTGCATTTTGCAAAGATTGCACTACTATGTTTTCGTAGAAGTTAAGAAGATAGTGCTGTTGTAATTTGAGAAGACTGTGCTGCTTTGTGCAGATAGTGAAAAGTTGTTTTCAACCAAGTGCAAAAAGAACAGAGGAAGATGACAATTGTGCCAGATCGAAGGACTATGTTTGGTGCAGATAAGAGGACCGACTTTGCGAGTGACAGAGTTGAGGACAGATATCTCCAGCCAGAGTAGGGAAGACAGGTGTCTTATGTGGATAGAGTTCCACTTGCTAAGGGCAAAGGAGATAGAGGTCTTCTAGAGGATCACCAACAAAGCAGAATTAGGGGAAGGTGTCTCCTTTGAGCTGAGGCTCATAAACATTGTAATCGGGAAGGATTCCCAAAGGACTTTGATACAACTTTTAGAAAAAAAATTTTATTCGTGGAGTAGCCCACCTTGGGTGAACCACGTAAATTGCTATCTCTTTGTGGATTGCATTTTGTGCATTGTTTTACTATTGTTATTACTGCTATCTTATTCTGCATGTTAATGGTTTGAAAGCTGTATTGATAGATAAAGTTAAAAGTGGTCTTATACTGTTCACCCCCCCTCTTAGTATAAGCTTGTGTTCTTCATTTTGTATATCTCACAACCGCTTGCCTAATTTAATCTACAGTGTGAGGCCTAGGGGGTCTAGTAATCTCACCCTGGGGTCGACCTTGTCGAAGGTAATCTATGTTATCCATAGGGCACTTGCCTCTCTCAAGGTTTGTCGCATTGACTTGAGGATCATGCTGGAACCTGTGTTCATTACACTCAATTGGCATAAAGGCACATCGGGCATGTGCAAAATATTGTTCCTGAGGAAAGTCTAGGATCTCCTCATGTCTTCCCTCCTGAACAAGGAAAGGTAGGGTTGAATTGGCTCGTCCCGATCGACGAGTGTCATTCCCGTCGGGTTGCATGAGATACTATATCCTATCAAGGTGGCATAGAGGTAGAGTCATGTCGAATTGCTCTGGCCAGTGTGTGAAGTCATACTCCTACCTAGGATTAGGTGTGTTAGCCCTGATGAGAACGTAGATCCATGACATCGCTTTATCTATTAGCACCTCGATGTGTAGTTGCCTTTCACCAAGAAAGGCTTGTGAAATATCTCCATACCAGGAACACTCTCCCATGTAGTACCCATCATCCCTCGGGGTGTCCCTTAGAGGGTCCCTTTGGGGATGAGGCTTGTGCCCTACAATATTGGGTCTAGGTGGAGTGGCAGCTCACCAGGGAGGTATAACCAAGTCCCTAGGGCTATAGCGGAGATGATTCATGTCTCCTAATCCACTCTCTGTAGCTTCCACCCATGCTTGGGCTTGGCTGCAGGTGTGTACCATTGCACTCTTCTATCAGTAACCCAAGTGATTATCTTATTTACAAGTTTTTAATGAAACAACATACAAGAATGAAACACTCAATAAGATAGATGATTATCTCTTTTAATTTTAATGACCTTGTGTTTTAGATGTGTTTTTTGTACATAATGACCTTGTGTCGCGTATTTGAAATATTGTTGGATGATGTACTCAAATGTTTAAAGGATTTCACCTATATACTCGTACAAGATGAATATGGTGATGAAATCCATATCCAACGAGGTAGCATAGGTACTACCAACCCTCACCCAAAGACCTCACATGCAGTGATACACCTCTCCAATGAGAAGTGCATGTTATTTTGCACGGTTAGGACAGATCTTGGGTTGGCCTTGGCCACAAATAGGTCTCGATGATACTCTTTCACACGAGCCAATCAAGTGGTAATAACATATACTATTTGTCTCGATTGACAGGTTGTATGTGAGAGCCCAATGCTGTCGATTTTAAGATAAAGCATGGTGTGTGGGGGTTCCTTTTAATCCCAAGAAAGTAAGAAAAGAAGAATTCAATGATGATTCACTAAATGCATGCAAATAAGCGCATTTTAATTTCAAAAATTTTAGGATAAAGAACCTACAAATGTGACTTATGAATGCAAATCCTAAATGCTAACTTACCCAATGGGTAAGCCACAAGAAATCAAACCAAACAGATGCATTGCTACTACAAGTTTCTTTTGATTTTTCTCCTTCTTTTTGCTACTTTATGTGATAGTAAAAGTAAAAAGTGACATTTAAAATTTCTATGCAAACAAAATAATGCAAGAAAAACCAAATTTTGCAGTATCTATAAATGCAATAGGAAATCAGAGGGTTTAGGCACTTACCTTATCAGTTTTGAAGCCTCCAAATTCTGGATTTTTGAGCAAAAAATTCACTGTTTCACCACCGCTCCAGGGTGGGATGATTAGAAGCCCCAACACTATCCCAGGGTGGGATGGTGAAGCCACCATCCCAGGGTAAGCCTGATAAAGCCTCTGCCTCCCTTCCAGGGTGGGGAGGGGAGCACCTGCAACACAAAAAGGGAAAAAAATGCAAGAAAGAGGTCAAATTTTCACCCAAATAAAAAGGGACAAGGGTACCACCCTGATCACCACTGAAGTAGAGAAAAAAAGTGCACAAAATTATGTAAAATAATATGCATATCTAACCCAACTCGCTCATGAGCATAAAAAAGAAAGCATGCATGTGAAAAGGAAAGAATACCAAACAAAAGGAAATGAAGTAAAGCAAGTTTCTTCTCATTAATTTGTTGGATAAGATCCAAGGTTACACAACAGTCCCATTTAGGGCTCAAAATGTGATACAATTTTTACAATGTTAGGTGCCCAAAGAACAAGTCTTTCACGGAATCAAGGTGCACGTCCAATGTTTCTCCGCATAACCACAATCGAGGTGGGCAAGCCAATGACACCGATGCTTGTAACTTAAATCTCTGATGTATGATATTTATTCCCAATGCTTCTTAATAACCTGCACCTGCACACAAGGAAGCAAAATGGGGTCAAATAGCAAGGATGTATGGTGAAAACATGCAATCCCCATAGGGGTAAAATAGAACATATATTAAAAATATATCAAAACATGTCAAAATGACTTGAAAATTTGTAGAGATTTTAAAGAGGATTTTTTGAGAGGATATCACCAAAAAAAGATAAGAAATTGCATCTGTAGACCCCTCAATTTTGCACCGCCCGCCTACAACTTGTGAAGAAGAAGACAAGCAAATACCAAACCTAAACATATCCCAAACTCATGAAATTTGGCTAGAATACATAAATTGACATTTAAATACAACCAATATGATTATATTTTCAAATTGGGGCCTAGATCCACCTGCATTAAACTAGAGTGCCCGCATGGGCCCTACAAGCCTGCAAAAACTTAAAAATGCTATACCTTTATAAATTTAACTCCAAATAACCTGAAATTTGAAATGTAGAATCATGGGATAATATAGAAAAATACCAATTAAAAAAAGTAGTGAAATTGTGTAATAATTTACCCTCGTACCTGGGGGGACGGTGGTGACTGCAACTATTTGGGGGGCACCCTAGGAGGGGATACCCACCAATTATGGCAACTTTTTGCTACCAAAATCACTAGAAGATGTTACTAAAAAATATAAGGTGTGTTTTCATCAAATTTTGTGAAGAAATTCACCCAGATGGAAAAGTTATGCTCGGATTACCTTCTTGAAGTCACCCAGTAACCTCCTTGGGAAAAGAGAGATTTTGAGGGCAAAAAGGTGCAATAAGGCAGGGAGAAATCTCAAAAGCACTTAATTTCAGATCCTAGAACTCCTATCTATGTTTTTATGTGGACCATGTATCAATTTTATAGCCCAAAGGGGCTTATGTGCAAAAAGGCATGCAAGGGCATGCATGGTAGGAGGCGCCATTTGTCAAACAGGAGGAATGCAATGGGTGTGGAAGAGAATATCCAATTTAGGACTTCATAAATAATTGTGTTATAAGGAATCAATGCCATATAACCCACATGCTCCATATGGCATGCTTAAATGGCAGAATCTAGGCGTCAAATGTCCTAGATTTGACTTTTTTGGGTCAAACCTACTCACCGTCCCACCCTGGGATGATGGCTCACCACCATCCTAGGGTGGAATGATGGGAATCTACCACCATCCTAGGGTGGGACGATGGTGAATTTTGGGCCAAAACCTCCCAAAATTGGGCCGATAGCCTCCAAAAACCCTTTTGGAGTGGCTAGAACCACTGTGAACCTCCTAAGGGTTGCCTAAGGGACCATATGATGTCAATTTGATCATTGTTTGTGGGTGCTTAATTATATTAACCACATTTTAGTGTCTACACATAGACATGCAGAGGCTTCAAAGCCTTCATAATCATGTCATAATGAGGAGGCATCAAGACCTCCATCATTGCATAGGCATGCATGGGTTGCAAGACCCCAAGTTTCACATGATACACATAGGATGGATCAACCCATTGAGGGGAAAGACCCTAGGGCTATGCCCAGTCGTAGACCCAGGACATACTACAACCTCCTTGTAGATGGGAGGGTACCCTTGGACTATGAGCTCATTGGTGCCAATGAGACTCCGTAGGATTAGCCATGGAGAACCCGATAACTTGATGAGCTGGATCGAGTTCCCTCGAGACTAGCTCCTAGAAGTATTGCTACCAAACATTTTTTCTTTAGGAAGTTTGCATAGTGTAGCCACTAGATGCACCAATGAACCAGGGGAAGCTTCAAAGTGAGCCCGTAGCACATACACTACTTCAGATCATTGGGGTACTCAACCCATAACATAGTATACAAAATAGGTCTCCTTGGTGGACAAGGACAAACACACAACAGGAGCCTCCCTAAGGGGCCTGAGCATTAGTACTTCTCACACGAAGTTATAAAGGCATGAAACTTTAGTAGCAAGTCAATTTGATCAAATATGTAGGTTAGAGGAAGCGATGTGCATTGAGTGAGAGCGTGTAGAAGCTCTTGAGCAAGAAGAGTGAAGGAATATGCACTTGCATATACAAGAACAATGCTCAATAGAAGAAAGAGTTGAGCACAAGGATCTAGTAGAGAGGCTTGATTGAATAGATGCACACATAGGTTGTGAGAGATATCGACATGAGAGACGTATCGATTATCAGTATGAGAGAAGCACTAGGAAAGGAAATAAATGTTCTCACGACTCTTCATAGCATCAACAACACCTTGACCTTGAAAAAACACAATTCAATGAAGAACAAGTAGGGATGGAAGACCAGGAATAGACATATCCTAAAACTCCATTTATGGTTATGAGAGATGAGTATAGATGCCCAAACTAGGCCAACACAAGGTTACCTCCCTTACCACCATGAGCAAACCTTTAGGAACATGATATTATTTCCCTGAAGGTATACCAAACACTCATCGAGAGATTCAAGTCTCTTGAGAAGCAGGATACTCATGGACAGAAGTCAAAACTAAGCAAGATACACAACCAAAATCTGTGCCCCTCAGCCCTAAGTCCTGTATATCCTAGGCACTTTGAGATGCCTAGGCTAGATAATTTTAAGAGGGAGGGAGACATGTAAGAACACATGACCAACTTCATGAACGTGTGCTTCCACCTTGAGAAGAACGATGCCCTAATTCTTAAGACATTCATCATAATGTTCTCTGGTTCAACAACTCAATTGTTCAACCAATTGCCCAAGCATGGCATCACCAGTTTTGAGAAACTAGTGAATGTGTTCCTTGAACGCTTATGCTTCGATGTTGAGAAGAAGGTGAACCTATTTGATTTGGCTAACTTGAAATAGTATGATGACGAGCCAGTGATGGACTATGGGGATAGATGGAAAAAAGTCATGGCAAAACTATCATCCTCCTTCCCCATAGAAGAGCTCATATGAATGTTCACAAAGATCTATGCAAAGCACATCTCTCTGCTATTGTAGCTATAATAATATGAATCATTCAAGAAATCCTTGGCTCAAGCCAAGCTTATTGAAGACATTAAGTTTGATGAGGGAGACCTCAAGCTCTACAACAAGAAAGAGTGGAGCAAGAACAATCATAATAATAAGAATAATTAGAAGCAGACCAAGCCTTCTTAGGTTAATTAGGTTGTATTGGCCATACAAAAGGAGTGGAATGGACAACAACCCTAGAATTATCAAGCTCACCCCCCGCCAACCAACTATGACCCTAAGAACAACCAGGGCCGAAAAAAAGAGTGTCATTCACCTCATTATTTCATGCCTCTAAATGAATCAATGCAATTGGTGTTTAATCAGTTGAATGAGGTACAAAGGATAAGGTTTCCTGACATCCAACTTCTTGATCCTAATTGTCCCAAGCCAAAGGGATATAGGGAATATTAATACTATTCATATCATAGGATACAGGGGCATGATATCGAGAACTATATTATATTTAAAAATATTGTACAAAAAATGATTTAAAAGGGAGATCTAAGAGTTGACAACTTGCTAGCTCCCGATAATAGAGATATGGGAATATTTAGAAATCCATTGCCCAATCATGAGGCCCCTAGAAATCAAGGCGCCCAAGTCAACCAAGTCTGAGTCAAGCCATCTATTTAGGGATGCATCAGAATGGTTGAGTTAGTTAATGTGGCAACCAGGAGTCGAAGATATGGGAAACAACATCCTCAAGCAGTTCCCATTAATATCTCGGCTACACCTCGGTAGAGACAAGTGCATAACAATCCTCTAGGTCCACCAGTGAGACATGTGGTTACTATTCGAAGTAGACTAGAAATGAAAATCTATAAATGACTCCATCCAAGTTGTCCATCTATGAGCTCATACAATAGTCACTAGGCATAGGGATACTTTAATGGAGATTTTGAGATCAATCAAGATCCAGCCCCAAAACCTAGATGCATTCACATATTTTATGGGTCAAGTAAAACAGTGCCAAGAGCTCATGATTCATTTTTATGATCATAAAATTTAGGTGGTCCCTACTACCTCAGTAGACCCACCTCTGCACATTATTGCATCAATAAATGACATGCCATTCAAGTGGGTTCTGATATATATAGGCTCATCGATCAAAATCATCACTACCAAGGCTATAGGGCACTTGAAAATCCCTAAGTCCAACATTGTCTTGACTTCCTACATGCTATGGGATTTCAACGATGCTATGTGATCCACCGTGGGTATAGTCATTTTACCTATAAAGGTAGGACATAAGACCATCCCCATGATGTATCATGTGTTATAATAAGCGATGAAATATAACATCCTTCTAGAGCATCCCTATATCAGGGACATGTAGTGCATTTCCTTAATCATGCACCAATGCATCAAGTATGTGCATGAGGGACAATTTCATGTGGTTTCATCCGATGAAGAGCCATTAAAGTACATGCATCAAGTCAACTTGTTGGGGGACTTTGTCCTTCCATCTATGCACTTGTATATAAGGCCTTCATCCCCAAACATGTAGCTAGGAAGCAAAAGCAAATCAGTGTAAGGTGACCCATCCATGTTGGCACCACCTCCTACATCCAAAGCTACTGGTGCTTCTAAAAATACTTTGACATCTAAGGCAAAAGATAAACATAATCTGAAGGAACCCCTAGTGGAGGAAGGACCCAAGAAGCTTCTGACCATAGCAATTGTAGGAATCCCTACTCCTATGGAGGAGGAACATTCCAAAGAAATAGTTAATGAGGTACCTCAACCTACCTCACCTGCATCATCAATAGTGTTATTTGCACCCCAGGTGATAGTTCACCTAGCCAACACATCACTAGGTGAATATCTTGTATAGAACGTAACTTTCATGCCAATAATTGAGTCTACACAAGAAATGGGTAGGCCAAGAGTCCCAAATCTGCTAGTAGGGATAGTGGTTCCCCTAGGGGTTCCACCCAACCAAATAAATTTCATATATGTTGGTCTAGATTATGCCCATACTACTCTTGATATGGAAAGGGATGAGGATGAGCCATTCACTATGAATGTTAATTACTTGTCAAATTCTAAGTTCACTCTGAAGTACTTTGAGCAGTGTCACTAGCAAGGCTATGGCCTAGGCCTACATGAGCAAGGGCATTGACTGCCATTTCAACCATAGTACCAATTACATACTGATAGGTGTGGTTTAGGCTATCAAATTTGAAGTCGTGATGACTCTTTGGAAGTAGCCCTAGATAGCCTAAGCATCAGGTTTGGGGAGGACATCGATTTGAATCCTTATCAACCCCCTAGGAGAAACTACTTGGGTGTCGATGGTCAATGTCACACCACCTGACCAGTATCACCCTAAATACTCTCTTGAATCACCCCCATCAAGAGACATCCAATGGGAGGAAGAGCCAATGTATGGATATGAGCGAGAGGAGTATCACTATGTCCCAAGAAAGGACAAAGATGATGCCAACCTGGCCTATCATGGACCTCAATATGTGAAAAACCTTACTTGGATAGGCCACACAGAGAGTGGGTATATCTTAGATGAGAGCAAATACATCTTGTATGAGAGTGAATACATCTCAGATAATGGTGGATACATGTCAAACGAGAGTGGCTATGATATAGAAGACTCCACCGAGATGGCCTTCATAAGACATGCATGCAAAATTGTAGGGCCCATAGTAAATGCCAATGGATTATTCATAAGTGATGATGATTATGAATATGAGACTAAAATGGCCTATCTTAGGCATCAGAAGGAAAGTCAGTGCCCAACCCTAGTGGGTAGGAATGAGGGTTTTCCTACAAGCAATGACAACTTTGAGAATGAAGTCGAGAGGGCTTACCTTGAGCTCCACTTCCAACAAGTCAATCTACTTGTTGAAATAGAAGTGTTACTTCACACCATAGATCATAACCTTCACTTATTAGGAAGACCAATAAACCTAGATGCCATCCATCACATGGTCCACCTGGATCTCCCAAAATTTAGAGAGTAGTTGTTGCCTAACGATCCCATCATCTTGTCTATCCATATATTGGATATTGAGATCCCTATGCCCCCATATCCTCATCATGATCATAGAGAGCACACCTTTAATATAGAGCTTCACCAAAATGGTCCTGGAGATTTTATTCCATCCATAAACATGATCTCCATTGATTTTGACCACTCCACTCCATGACCCAATAGATATTTCAAAACCATTGTGTCTTAATGTAGAGGCTATTGATTGGGATCATGTTGATTCACCCCTAGAGCCTAAATATTTCTTCCCTAATGAAGAGATACTACAACCATTTTATTTTGTATCAGGATATACACATGATGTCTATCACACTGATTTTGATCCTGAGTCAATGGGAACTATAAATCTAGCAGATGACATTCATTTAATCCCCACTCTTCATCAGCTTAAGGAGGGGTCACATATGGAAATAGAGGAAAATTTTGAGGTGGACATCAACAATGACTCTTCTCAACCAAAGAAATTCATGTTCTAAGAAAGCTTATCTCTAGAAGAACAGACCATCAAAATTCCTCTACTGAAAGCGAGGCCAAATATCTTTGCTTGGACCTACAAAGATATGTCGGGGCTAGATATGAAATTGGTTGTCCACAACATTTTGCTAGACCACACAAAGAAATAAGTCAAGAAGAAGCTCATAAAGATACATCCAATTGTCACTTTAATGGTTAAAAATGAGTTGTAGGAACTGTTGGATGTAGTCTTTATTATTCCCATCGACTATCCAGAATGGGTATCAAACATGGTGCCTGTAGGAAAACCTGATGGAAGAGTTCATATTTGCACAGATTTCAGGGATCTCAACAAGGCAACACCAAAGGATTCATTCCTATTGCCCAACATATATGCTCTTGTAAACACAACTATAGGTTATGAGATGCTCTCCCTAATGTATGGTTTTTTTTGTTACAATCAGATTTAGATTAAAATTGAAGACCAGCATAAAACTGTGTTCACCACTACATGGGAGATATTCTATTTCAAAGTGATGCCATTCGACCTTAAAAATGTCGGTGCCATATATTAGTGGGTTATGACATACATTTTCCATGACTACATGCAAAATATCTTGGAATACTACATCGATGACTTGCTAGCTAGGTCATTACTATGATAAGATCATGCTGAGACCCTCATAAAGGTATTTTTAATCGTCTAATTGAGCATAATGTCAGGTTGAACCCGAAGAAATGCATCTTTGGCATAAATTCTAGAAAACTCTTGGGATTCATCATTTCTAAACAAGGCATCAAGGTAGACTCATAAAATGTAAAGGCTATCCTAGAAATGGCCCTACCCATGAACATCAAAGAACTGAGAAGCTTACAGGGCAAAGTAGCATCCATAAAGTGATTTATCGCACAACTATCGGACAAATATCAACCCATGAATTGAATGTTACACAAGGGGGTCCCATTCCAGTGGGATGAAGAATGTCAACAAGTCTTTGCTTAAATCAAGGAGTACCTAGCAAAACTACCAGTCCTAGCTCCACCAAGTCTAGACGTGCTATTCTTGCTGTACATATCCGCTACCAATTTTTGTTTGGGCACCATGTTGGCTCAAAGGAACGTGCAAGACAAAGAACAAACAATATATTACATCAACCACACTTAGCGATGGTTTTTGCAACTAATAATTTGTGCCACTACATGCTGAGCCATATGACATATGTAATATCCAAGAAAAATCCTTTGTAGTATATGATGAGCAAGACATATCATAATACACATACTAAAAATTGGATCATGCTATTGATAGAATTCAATTTGGAATTTATAAGCCAAAATTCCATCAAGGGACAAGTCATAGTTGATTAGCTAGCTGAGGTGCCTCTTCAAAATAGTAGACCCCTCACCATATAACTTCCTAATGATGCAGTCTTCGCATTATCAGAAGCACCCAAACCTGAAGAGCAAAAAAAAAAGTGAACATGACTTTGTTCTTCGATGGTTCGAAGTGTGAGCAAGGAGGCGGTGTAGAGATTTTGTTTTCACACCACAAGGTGCTCCAATGTCATTTTAATTCAATCTAGAATTCCCTTGCACTAATAACAAAATTGAATATGAGGCCCTAATATTATCTCTCCAAACAACCATTGCCATGAGAATCAAAAGGCTAAATATATTTGATGATTCCATCGTCATAGTCAACCAGGTCAAGGGAATATTTCAATGTCAAGATCCAATCCTGAAAGCTTACAAAGATCTTGTTGACACATATCTAGCCAAACTAGAGTGGTATGACATCGAGGCAATCCCTTGTTCATAAAATAGATTTGCAAACATCATGGCATCTCTAGGATCCTTGATCCCTCAAAATCCATCTGTTGATTTCACTACCATTCATGTCAAAATGCTCTCACACTTAGTGATCCAGTGTGAGGCTTATGATAACAAGGAATCAGTCAACATGATTCATATAGAGCCAGACCATGACTAGTTTTGTAAAGCCAAAGACTTCTTAAAGAAGGTACCTTGGGAGTCCCTGATCTCGCAAGGTCCTACGAAGAATGATACCACTATTCACCACAAGGTTGTTTCTTGATCTGCATTCATGCAAATCAAAGCACATGAGGAACGAGCCATATTATCTATCAATATTGTAGCCTATCAAGATTAGCTATCCTAGTTACAAGACTTACTTAGGCTTAGAATTTTCCCACAGGGACTATCACATATCGAAAGATGAGCACTCAAGAAAAAAGTGGTAAGATATGTCTTGTTAGGAGGCATATTGTATCATCAAAGCTATGATGGAATCCTCCTACGTTGCTTATAGCCCAAAGAATTATCTTGGGAAATTTTGCAAGCTCACAATGGTACATGCAGTGGCCACTTTAGTGGCATGGCCATTGTCAAGAGCATCCTTCAAATGGGTTATTACTGGTCCACCATGGAGAAGGATTTTTGCAAGTATGTTAGGAAATGTGTTAAATACCAGCAACATGTGAACCTAATGCACTTGCCATATCAGGCCTTATAGCCCATTAATGTGGCTTGACCATTTTCTTAGTGGGATTTCCATATGATTGGAAATATCTCTCTCTCATATTTGGACTAACACATTTTCATATTAACGGCCATTGAGTACTTCAGCAAATAGGTAGAAGTGGTCCCCTTAACCTTGATAATTGATCCTCGGATTGTGGAGTTCATACTTCACAATATCATCTATAATTTTGGGGTGCCCTTCAAGATAATCTTGAATAATGGTCTATCATTCAAAAACAAAAACTTGTGAGCTTTAACAATGAAATACAACATTCAACACAGTTTTGCGACACCATACTATTCATAGGTGAACGGGTAAGCAAAGGCCTCAAACAAGATAATAGTAGCCATCGTAAAGAAGACGGTGAAAGAAAATCATAAGGACTGGCACCTGCAATTACCCTTGGCATTATGGGATTATATGTTAGGACCCTCCTAACATGTCCTAATACTTATATTATTTATTAATTATATTCTAGGGTCACAACCCTTCACTCTTACAACTATTAGACTAGGTATTTAAATGCAATCCAAATATGATAATAAGGCATCATCAAAAAAAAATATTAATTAAGTCTATTGTGGGTTTCTACCTTACAATAAAAGGTGATTCAATATCAAAAAATGATTCTTTCTTCCGCACTATTTAGTTTTATAACATCTGGATCAGAGCTAGCATCCAAGAACCAAGGATTTTTTTCATCAAAAAAAATTTTCTAGCATAATTTTTGGTGAAGTAACACCTTATACCTATCATATCTTCTTCCATTTTAAATTATTCTCATCACTAAACCCTTCCCTAAACATAGAACACCAGGAGCAGAGTTGAGAACGTAGGAAAACGCAGAACAAAAAAAATAAAAAACTCGGCAAACAACCTTCCAAACAAAAAAATCGATAGCGAAATTAATTTTGTCGCCCACAGAAGTTTTTTGAAAACTGTCAAAACTCCAGTGGAAAATTATAATTTTTTGTATTTCACCTAAAGTTTAAATTATCGACCGCTAGTTAAACGACGTTTCGATATTAGGATAGCAAAGGTGACATTTTATTAAAAGCGACATAAAAACCTTTATCCCACATTGGGAGTACGGGGTAAAAACACTGGTTTAAAAGTGTGAAGGTGCAAAGAGTGATTTGTGACTATCTTACGGTAGTCATGCACCTGTGCTCGATAAGTCTACCTGCCTTCTCGCCTGTCGCCCTTGTCTGCCGCTCCTTGTGTTTCCTGCCTGTCGTCCTTGTCTATCGCTCCTTGCGTTTCCCACCTACCACCCTGCCAGTTTGCCTTCCACCTGTCGTCTTGCACTGTTGCCATTTTCTACCACTCCTTGTGTTGCTTGCCTATCACCCTTATCTACCACTCCTTGTGTTTCTCACCTGTCGCCCTGCCAGTCTGCCTTCCTCCTGTCGTCCTGCTGATCGTCCTGCGCTCTCGACCCTAACTGCTGCCCTACTAGTCTACCTTCTGCATGCTGTCTTGCCGACCGCCATGTGCTCTCAACCCTGATGCATCTACAAGCTACCTGTTAAATAATAGAGAGTACCAAATTTAAAAGTTGATAGGGCATTGCCCACCAAATTTTTAACATTTTTTTTTTAAATTTCTAAAACAACTTATAAAGTTGTTAAACAATTTTTTTTTTTTGCTCATCGGGTACCAAGTCATATTGATCGTTACCTACACCAACCGCAATGGCTGAAGGAGGATGATCACTGGATTCCATTCATGAGAAACACGAAAGGCTCGCTAAAGAATTTAAATAGGAAATAGAGGAGAATGTCCGTAACACAAGATAACTCTTCGAGAAAATATTTGCAATGGATGTTAAACTTGATGCTATCAGTCAAAATCAGGCAACAACACATGCAAATTCAACCAACAATGGGTCATAAAACCAAGCAACATTAGGAGGTCCACAAACTTCCATTCTACCATGGATGACCAAATTAGAATTCCCAAAATTTGAAGGCGGAGACCCTACAAACTAGATCTACCGAGCAGAACAATATTTCTCACTAAATCAAATTTTGGAAATGCAAAAAATGCATATCGCCTCCTTCCACTTGGAAAATGACGCTATCCAATGGTACTAATAGTTTGAGAAAACCAACGGTACTCTGACGTGGTCAACCTTTACACATAATATGTTAGTGCGATTCGGCCCTAGCAAGTTTCAAAGCTTTACAGGGGCCCTCACTAAATAATGCCAAACCACTTCGGTAAGCGAATACCAAGCAAAATTTGAAAGGCTAGCTAATCGAACATCCAGATTATACGTTGCCTTCTTTCAAGAATGTTTTGTCAGTGGATTAAAATAAGAAATTTGAATTGAGGTGCAAATGTATAACCCTACAAACATGTTAGAGACCATCGGCCTGGAAAAATTAGCGAAAGACAAAATCAAGGCATGGAATTGGTTCACAAAACCAACCTTGGGGAAACCATCAAACACTTATACCAACCCCAAAATAATGCAAAATGGAAGAACCCAAAACTCCTACACAGCCCCCAAAATTAACCCCGCTCTACCAATTAAGCATCTGAGTTTTGAGGAAATGAAGGAGAGAGAAGATAAGGGTATTTGCTACCATTGTGATGAGAAATTTGATGAAAATCATAAATGTGCCTCACGAAAATTATATATTCTAGATGCCACAGAGGAAGGGAATTCTACTGAAGAGGAACATGAACTCGAAGTAGAGGTATTATCCAACACACTTGAAAGTGACGAAGAAAATGCACCAAAGGTTTCCTTCAACGCCCTTGCAGGATTTTTTGCCCCTCAAACAATGCGAGTTAAAGGGTATTTTAAGAAACAAAACCTTATCGTGCTCCTATATTCTGGTAGCACGCACAATTTTATTGATCCAAAGGTGGCTAAATAAGCAAATTGTTTTATATACCCTTGTAATAACTTCGAAGTGATGATTGGAAATGACAAAAGAATTGCATGCAAAGGAAAATGCCAAAATATAAAACTAACTATAGGGGTTTATAACTTGAAAGGTGACATGTACGTCCTACCCCTAGGTGGGTGTGACATTGTACTAGGTGTACAATGGTTATGAACCTTGGGCGTAGTCCAATGGGAATTTGATGAATTATGGATGAAGTTCATAGCAAAGAACCAAACCTATATTATCAAAGGCCTGAAATCAGGACCTTCCCAAATCATCAGCTCGCATCGAATGGAGAAAATTATCCAAAAAGGAAACAAAGGAATGGTCGCCCAATTATTTTTAATTCAACCTAGTCACAAAGAAGACGAGACACCAGAGTTACAAAATATTTTAGACCACCATAAGGCGGTATTCAATGAACCAAAAGGACTACCTCCACAACAAAGTCACGATCACACTATTCCACTACTTTCAGGGCATCAACCTCCTAATATTGGACCTTATCATTATCCATACCTCCAAAAGACCAAAATAGAGAAATTAGTACAAGAGCTTCTTAAGGCAAGAGTCATTAGACCTAGAAAAAGCCCTTACTCCTCTCCAATTATTTTAGTTAGAAAAAAGGATGGCTCGTGGCATTTATGTGTCGATTTTCGAGCACTTAATAAAATGACCATCAAAGATAAATTTCCTATTCCGGTCATAGACGAGCTATTAGATGAACTCCATGGGGCAGCTTATTTTTCCAAGTTAGACTTACGGTCAGGCTACCACCAAATACGAGTCAATGAAAAGGATATTCCTAATATGGCCTTTCGCACTCACGAAGGGCACTACAAATTCTTGGTGATGCCATTTGGCCTTACCAATGCTCCTTCTACCTTTCAAATTCTAATGAATAAGGTATTTCACCCTTTCCTTCATAAATTTATATTATTTTTATTTGATGATATTTTGATTTATAGCAAAACATGGGAAGAATATTTGGACCATGTTAGACAAGCATTCCAAATATTGAAGGAAAATCAACTTTATGCAAAAATATCAAAGTGTTCCTTTGGAAAACAAGAAATTGAATACTTAGGGCATATTGTCTCAAAGGAAGGAGTTATGGTAGATCCTTCCAAAATCGAGGAGGTGAAAAATTGGCCTATTCCAAAAACCTTAAAAGCTCTACATGGGTTTCTTGGACTAACGGGATATTATAGAAAATTTGTCCAAAATTATGGTAAAATCGCTGCTCCTCTAACAACATTACTTAAGAAAAACACTTTCAAATGGTCGTCTAAAGTGGATGAGGCCTTTATCACCTTGAAAACTGCAATGTGTACCACCCTTGTTCTAGCCATGCCCAACTTTTCTAAACCGTTCGTCATTGAAAGTGATGCTTCAAGAATAGGAATGGGAGCCGTACTCATGTAGGATGAAAGGCCTCTAGCTTTTATAAGCAAAGCATTTTCTCCTAAGAATTTAGCTCGCTCTACGTATGAAAAAGAGATGTTGGCGATTGTCCATGCTATTCAACATTGGAGGCCTTACCTTATTGGAAAACACTTCATTATATGTACTGACCATCATAGCTTGAAGTATTTTTTGGAACAAAGGACTAATACCCCGAAACAACAAAAATGGGTTACTAAACTTCTTGGCTATGATTATGAAGTTACATATAAAAATGGAAAAGACAACATGGTAGCCGATGCACTTTCTAGAAAATTTGAAGATATGCCTCAAGTCCATGCTCTTTCCTCCCTTATTCCTAAATGGGTAGATGAGGTGCATGAAGAATGTATAAATGATCCTACTATCCACACCTTAATTCAACAACTTCAACATAATCCTAGTAGCAAACCTCCATACACTTGGAAGGACAATATATTAAGATACAAAGGGAGGATGGTCCTCACCCCAAATTCAACTTATCATGAAAAAATTCTTCATGAGTTACATACCTCACCCATCGCAGGCCACTCAGGGTTCTTAAAAACCTATAAAAGAGCCACTACCTTCTTCTATTGGGTAGGAATGAAAAATTACATCAAAAACTTTGTAAAAGAATGTGAAGTTTGCCAAAGACAAAAGGGGGAGACCCTCGCTATTCTAGGATTACTTCAACCTCTTCCTATACCCACCAAAACATGGGCAGATATTTCTATGGACTTTATTGAAGGATTACCAAAATTAGGAGGAAAAACAACCATTTTCGTAGTCGTTGATCGTTTATCTAAATATGCCCATTTTTTTCCCGTGGCTCATCCTTATACCACTAGCACTATAGCCCACCTCTTCCTAGATAACATCTTTAAATTACATGGTATGCCCTCCACAATTGTTAGTGAACACGACCCAAATTTCACTAGCACCTTTTGGAAGGAATTGTTCAAATTACAAGGTACTCAACTTTGTATGAGCTCCGCTTACCATCCTCAAACCGATGGCCAAACGGAAGTTGTAAATAAATGCTTGGAAACATACCTTCGATGTTTTGTTTCTACTCAACCACTCCATTGAATAAAGTGGCTTTCACTAGCGGAATGGTGGTATAACACTTCATACCATACGTCCATCAAAATGACTCCTTATAAAGCACTATATGGTCAAACACCACCATCCCTCACTTCCTATATTCCAGGGACTACAAAAGTCCATGCGATGGAAATGGAACTTGCTAATCGAGATGACATACTACGGATCCTAAAAGATAACCTCCACACCGCTCAGCATCACATGAAGCAACAAGTCGATCAACATAGAAGTGAACGTAGTTTCCACGAGGGTGACACGGTTTTCTTACGTCTCCAACCTTACCATCAATCCTCTCTTAAACAAAAGGGTTCTCAAAAGTTAGCACCCAAATTTTACGGGCCGTATAAAGTTCTCCAACGTATTGGGACCGTTGCTTACAAACTCTTCCTGCCTCTTCCAAACTTCACCCCGTATTTCATGTATCTTGCCTTAATCTCAAAGTTGGAGCCCATATCACGACACAAACCACTCTCCCTGAATTCTTTGAGGATGGAGTACTTCTAGTCGAGCCAGAAGCTATCTTGGATCACCGCTCTCGTCACCTTCGTACTCACGATATCATGAAAGTTTTAATCCATTGGAAAGGCTACCTTTAGAAGATGCGACGTGGGAAAATCTTCAAGATATCCAACAACAATTTCCAAATTTCCAGCTTTGAGGACAAAGCTCCTTTAAGGGGGGTGGCATGTTAGGACCCTCCTAACATGTCCTAATACTTATATTATTTATTAATTATATTCTAGGATCACAACCCTTCACTCTTACAACTATTAGACTAGGTATTTAAATGCAATCCAAATATGATAATAAGGCATCATCGAACAAATATATTAATTAAGTCTATTGTGGGTTTCTACCTTATAATCAAAGGTGATTCAATATCAAAAAATGATTCTTCCTTCCGCACTATTTAGTTGTATACATTATAGGACTAAAGTGCAGATTCCCACTAGGAAAATACAATTTTTGCTTGTATACGATGTTGAGGCCATTATGCCCTTAGAGTTGGAAATTCTAATATTGCACATCGTATTAAAAAAGTTCATCAAAAATGACACTGCATGACAAACTCACCTGGATCAATTGACCCTTTTGGATGAATGATGCATCAATGCTCTTGAGCATCTTTACATTTACCAGGATTATCTAACATGAGCTTATAACAATAAAGTCCATCTGAAAGACTTTAAAGTTGGGGATCTTGTACTTAAAGAAAACCAGTAGAACTCAAATCTACCACCTCATCTATGAGACAAATTTATGGTCAATTGGATAGGTCCCTATATCATATTTGATAATATTGGGCCTGGGGCACATCACCTAACAATGCTAGAGGGTGTTGAGGAGCTAGAGCCTCTCAACACCATTTATTTAAAGGTGTTTCACACATAAATCAGAAAAAATATAAAAAACATTCAAATAAATTTCAAAAGTTTCAAAACAACAAAAATCCAAAAAAATCAGAAAATATCAAAATAAAAAACAAAATGCCCCAAAGGCATCTTAAAACCCTTTGTTCAACTCACAAAAAGCCCCAAAGGCACCTTAAAGTCCTTTGGTCAACTCACAAAAGCTCCAAAGGTATCTTAAATCCCTTTGGTCAACTCACAAAGGCCCCAAAGGCATATTAAAGTCCTTTGGTCAACTTACAAAAAGCCCCAAAGGCATCTTAAAGCCCTTTGGTCAACTAAAAAAAGCTCCAAAGGTATCTTAAGGCCCTTTGTTCAACTCACAACAGCTCCAAAGGTATCTTAAAGCCCTTTGGTCAACTCACAAAAGCTCCAAAGGCATCTTCAAACCCTTTGGTCAACTCACAAAAGCTCCAAAGGTATGTTAAAACCCTTTGGTCAACTCACAAAAAGCTCCAAAGGCATATTAAAGCCATTTTATCAAACCACAAAAATCTCCAAAGGCATCATAAGCCCTTTGGTCAAAAATAAAATAGAAAAACACAAAAATAATTCAAAAATCAAAAGATACAAAAACATTCATAATAATCAAATCGCAAAAACAATTGAAAGCATTGAAAATACAAAAACATTTGCATTCTGTATTTGCTTTCACTTGAGTTGCATTGCATTAAGCATTTCCATCCATTATAATTTCATTAGATACATCTATGTTTGCAATCTTAAAAATGACACCACGTTTGTACCTCAATCATGCATCTTCAAAATCCATCATCATCCATAACCCATGTGTGTAAATATGTTTTTCAATACAACCCCTCCAATTTCTGTGAGGAATGTACTAGGATTTTTCAATCACTCAGCCATACCTAGTGGCTTTATCAAAATTTGTAGAAAACCATCTTAGCTTCTAATAGGCAAGGTTTAGTTCTATTAGCACCTGGTATATTTCAGAATCCCATCACTAATCAAAACACTAAAATCCTAGTTGGAACAAGGGAAATATGAATGCTGCAAAGCGGTGTTAGGTATCCTAAGATGAAAAGTGTATCTTTATCATCCTCTTGTGCATCCAATTTGGAAATGTTAAGAATTGGAAAAAGGACAAGTTCACCCCTACCCAAAGAAATCCCTTGCTTTAATCAAAACAAGAAAAATCCTCAACAAAGAAAAATTCAAAAATAAAATAAACAGTGATGGTCATCACTACATAAATCCCTTGCTCAAAAGAAAACAAAATTTCAAAATAAATAGTGGTTTTCATCACTAAGCATGAGCAAGTATCCCAATTAAATATGAAGAAAATAAGGGAGTATTGAACTTGAATCCCTGGAATTCTCAGTGTGAACAAGCCTTACGCACGATGATATATCTGTCACATTAGCATCTCACTTTTGTATAGACCAATGTTTATATGTGGAAGAGCTAGCTTTAGGTTTCCTATACTACCTAGTGGTCTAATCCGATTGAGTCCAACTTAGGATCAGGATAAACATTTGAGGATCCCCAATACAACAATGGGTAAAATGAATCCCACCTGGTACTAGGGTATGCTTATGCTCTATCTAATACACTCATTTACACACACATGCATAATGAATATCTAGGCCTTCACAATGAAAACTTTATCCTTCAGAAGCTCTGTATGATCAGTATACAACATTTGATGAAGAAACTAGGGTATTTGAGTCTCATGGAAAACCTCAAAAATTCCATCATAGCCACAATTCATATCATCACTCGCATCATCCACTTTCTTAAGGAGTTTTGTTCGTTAAAGAGGTATCCATGAAATAGGATAGATACTTGATGAATGTCAACAATGATATTTAGATGGCCATTGACTATTTTGTGCATATATTTTAATGTATAGAAGCTAATAAAGAAAGTAAATACATACCACATCATCTCACCTCACATTTGGATGTTTAAATGAGTAAATCTTATTACAAGAGTTATTATTTATTCATGATTTTTATACATTATGTGGTGTCGCCCATTAGATTGGTAAACTCATATCACATCATACCATATATTTTAAGTGATTAAAACATAACATGTTCATTTACATTAAATCATCATCAGAATGCATCACACACATTTCATTTATCATATCATCACAACATAAGTTAGATACATACAAATGAATCAAAAGATAAACATGTTTTTAACATAAGCATTGCATCCATATATGCATCCATCATCATAATGCATCCACACATATAGACCACATCATCTAAAGCATATATCTATCATATAGCTAAATGCATATCAATACATCACATCATGTAGCATAAAATCATAAAAACATAATAATAAACATAAAAACATAATCATAAAAGATACACATAATGAGTCTCAAAATCTAGATATCATATAAATGTGTGTCAAATAATTACATGTAGGTACAAAAATTGCCATAAGGCTACAATCATGTATAAGATGCCCAAAAATCCATAGTGACCAAGAGTGGCCTGCACCACTAGCATCACCTCTACCGTCATCGTCCCCTATAAGAGGTGGTATAGAACTGACATCCCTACTATGCTCTATCCGAGACCTGGTCCTATGGATCAATTGAGCTGATGACTACCCTAAAGTACTCTGATCACTCCTCTATGATCCTCCTACCATAGGCCTCTCTGGTAGGCGGTCTCCCAGAAGCCTGAACTCGAGCTATAGTTCTAGGATATAGGATGCATCCAGGGTCCCCTACTCTAGGTCCTCTAATAAAAGCCCATGAAAACACCAAATATTTGCACCTACATCTAAGCCACCAGGTCCTTGAAGCACTGCAATAGGTGGCACAACCCATCCTTGAGCAGCACCCCCACCGATAGTAAGTTGATCTAGAAGTGTGGTCTGCTCTACCTCAAGGCATTTAACCTAAGATCAAAACCTAGCAATGGTGGCATCCCTCTACTACATTTGAATATGAGATATCTACAACTCAGCCTTAACCTGATGTAGTTGAACCCAAAGAGGGGATTCCTACTCCTCTAGAGATAACTCCTCCTCCTCCTCAGGTGAAATCTACTCCTATGCCACCTACTCCTCTACTTCCTATTACCCTGCCTACCCTCAATCATCTATCCAAGCCTGCACTCAGTGCCCATCTAAATCCTTGACCTCTATCTCATCCAAAGTCCACCCTAGGTGACCTCCACCCTACCACAATTGCATACCCCACCAGAGGGTATATGCCTCTGTAACTCTAGCATCATCCATGCCAAGATCAACTATAGGAGGGTCATCCTCCTCTAAGATTACTATAACTCAAGGTGGTGGAAGGTTCTTCTCTATAGAAATCTGATAATATACAACTAGCTTGAGAGGGATGTCCTACTGGATGTCAAACTATTTGAGCACCCTAGAATAATAGAAGAAATATTTGATGCCATCCTTATGGTCGATAACCCATCGGTCACGTCGAGTCTGATCTGTGAAGCTGATGGGGTCCTCCTAGGTAGAGCACTTGTAATAGGGCCTCTAGATGATTTCAGTAGCCTACAAAATGGTCAAGGAGGTCGTGTAATGGGAAAGCTCCCCTACAAAAGGCCGAATCTTGCACTCCTTGAGTACTCTGGGCCACCTAGATCCATATCACTGGGTATCATCATCTACAATAGTGATCTCTATAGGAAGTTTTGCTGGGTGATCCATCATAATATGCTCCCATCTCTATATCTAAAGGAGCAAGTTGCAAGCAATGTTGGACCATCCATGGCACTGAATATGGTATAACTTGTCATAGCACTCCACTAGCAGTGCACTCCCCCAAGCATAGATGATAGGTGCCTCACAATCAATAAAGTCTTGTACCATCGCCAAGAGGTTCCATGGGAACCTCACTCCAGAGCATTTAGGTATAAGGATGTTACAAATTACCATAAATAAGATAGTGTGCCTTCAATAGAAGACATGCTCCTGGTACCATCGAGTAATAGAAATCTTGCCAGAATGAGTATCCCAGAATGTAGTAGTTATATGTCTCTCGAAGACCCTAGAAAACACTACATCTCTGGCACCAATGGGAGAAGAGACAATGGGCACTCCATAAAATGGGATTTGGAAAATCCTGTAGATGTCCTTTAGAGTGATCATCATCTCACCGATAGGTATATGGAAGGTATTAGTCCTGGAATCCCATATGTGGGTCAGGGCAGTAAGGTAAGCCTGATCCGACATGATCATCGAAATCCCAATGACATAATAGAGCCCGCAGGCATCAAGCCACTCCCATTCCATGTCATCTATGAGGGGTAGAAGATCCACAATTAGCTTTGGATCTCGAGCTCGAGTAGAAAAAATATAGAGGTGCAAAGTAAATCTATATCAAATGCACTAACAAACTAATAAATGCATAAAATAAAAACGGTGTAAGATAATCTAAGATAAGCCTAAAGGAACAAAAAAAAAAGCTAAAATACACCTACCCATACAAAAAAATTCAAATACTACACTTCAAAACTCCAAAAAAATCAATTAAATTGATCAAAATGTAAAAATCAAGGAAATAAACCTAAGGCCACCTAGCTGCTCTAGCCAGGAGCGGCCACGAAGTGGTCACTAAAGCCGACAGTGGCCAATTTCCAATGGTCAAAAATTTGACTGTTGGATTTCAAAGTGATCGTTGATGGTAGCAGCAGCCAACCTCAGGCCAGGCTAGCCACTCTGGACGGTAGCGACCAACGGGTGACACGCCAATGGTGTTCCCCCATGGCCAAAAATTACAAAAAAATTACAAAATTCCTAAAACTAGCCTGGACCTATTGATAGGTTTAGTTTGTTGCCTACAGTTTTAGTGAGGTTCATTTATCGCATTTCTTAATTAGGTTTATTTTACTAAATTAAAGAAGCAAGCCATGGTTTGGCAAAATACCCGTGAATCTTTGACTTCGCCGTTGGTAGAAGCCTCTCCCTGCTCAATCATATCACTCGAATAAAAAACAAGTCCAGTAGCACTCCGTGTCACAATTGTACTTTCTTACCTCAGAGCTCAAAAATATAATTAATAGCTAGAAATAATGAATTGAGAAACCCTAGGATTTTCTTTTATATTTTCCCTTTTTACCTCGAATGTTGTTGGCATCAGCGGCCCGCATTTTATAGCCATGGGACCTGATAGTGACAAAGAAGCAATAATTGAGGGTCGTTGGACCTGAAAGTGGCTAGAAAATAAGGATAAATTTTGTCAATTTCTCACCACAGAGCACCTCAAAATGAGTCAATAAACATATTTGCAAATCCAAAGCAACCAAAATAAAACAAATACCAAATCAAAATCACATATATCAAAATACAAAAACAACATAAAATCCAAAATAAAAAATCAAATAACCACAAAAATTCCAAATGAGCCTCGTAATCAGTTATTTGCTCTATACACTTGGCGATTGCAGCAACTAATGCTCCATGCAATTCGATGAGATGAGAAAATTACCATAATGCCACTTGGGGAAAAATAGTTAAGGATGAATTGAGATGCTTCACTTCTAACCCAAAGAAGGCCATGACAGTCTGACCTGCCCATGGGAGTGAGGATCCATCTCATTTCTCCTATAGTAAATAGTGATTCAAGAAGATAAAATAGAATTGCTATCACCTTGATTCCCTAAGAAGGCCATCATGGCCAAACCTCTGCATGGGATAGAAATGTGCAATTACCAAAAGGGGTTGAAATCACACTTAAATGGGACCTACCCTATAACAACAAGAAACCCTCTAAAGAGGTCCAAATCATTCATTTTGGTCAAGCGACTCATCGCTTTATTAATTTTCCTTTCCTCATCGACTCATCACTTGAGGGGGTAGTCAAAATTTTCAACTATCATAATCAAAGTCAACAAAAGATCATCTCGATCATGTCAAGACTGCGTTCATCTTATGAATCATTGCCAAAAACTATCATAATCTTACCCTTTGCTGGGAAAAAATAAAATATGACAGTTAAGTTTGTAGCTCTCCTCCTTTCGGACCTATAGTAGTATTGAAGCTACCTGATCGCTTGATGAACTAGTGCAAACTTCCATAAAATTAAGCCTTCCATTATATTGGAAGTAATGATTCTAGGATGCACACCCTACTAAATGACTAGGGCATCCAATATTTATCAGATCAATGATCATCATCCAACCTATAATGTGACCCTAGGTGGTCTATTTTTGCTTCGTGTTGTGTTTTACCAAAATGCATCCCAAAAAGGGGTATCTGTAGACACCTAAAACATGTCATTTTTAGGAGACTACCCATATAGACACATTTGTAGACCATATGAATAATCTTGGATCTCTCCAAGAGCAAATAGTGGTCCTAACAATTCAAATAGGGTAGTTATAGCCCATTCAGGCTTTGCCGATCTCAAGCAGAGCAACTTCCACACCTGGTCGTTGAAGACTACATCGACCACACCTAGTTGTTGGACCTGATAGTGGCTAGCACCATGCATAGTTTGGCCATGAATATATTTTGCAGTCCAAACATAGCCGACAACCGATGCTTCCAAGTGTTTTACATTTAATATATATATATTGATTCAATAGTTTTGGATCTATCATCTTTCTTTTTAAATCTTCATTGGCGTTAATCGCAACTGCCTATTGGCGAGGGTGTGCCCACCTTGAGTGGCTTGTTTATTCCTTTCGTTCACTGTATTTCTGTATTCCGTATTTTCTTCGTCTTTCGGTTCTGCATAATAATTATTTTTGTAAGTAAATTTAGCAAAGGATAGAAATATCCTTGCAAGTGGTATCAGATATCCATCTTCCGAAGCCTCGGGACCTCCATTGCTGCTCTTTCCTCGCACATATCCGGGCGCCAGGGCAAGTGACGTCTTCGCGGAAGGGACATTGGCGTTCACACTAGTTTTTGCGTTCTGTTTTCTAGTCTTCACAGCACACAACGACAGGCTTACATTCCAAATTTTAAAAGCAATCGGCCAGATCTCATTCCGTGCACCTTTTCGATCTCATGTCGTGGCCTGTGAAACCATCGCCGCCTGCAAACACATCCGAAATAGGCATACGCCAGGGCAAACGCGTCGTCCAATCAGAATTCAGGAAAGTGTTTTAATTAAACGTTCGCCTAAAGTCGTTTGCGGGAAATTAATTGCTGACGTCAGAGGTTATTGTTGTCGCGGGTGGGCTTAAATTATTTATCCCACACTCGGCACAGTAGTTTGGTTTAGCGGTTTAAAAGGTACAAGTCACACCTTCTACGGTGTGACTTCGGTCACACGGTGGTGTTACTCCGTGCCTAGTCCGATCATATCTCCAGTTGCCAGTTGTGTCTCGGTCGCGTATCGTGTTCTTCGGTTCCGCTTCGTTCGCGTGTTCGAGTTTTCTATGTCTCGTGTCGTTTAAAGTGTCTGTTTTGTTCGCTTGGGGTGGTGTCGCATCGTAGCATCATAGTATTTCGTCCAAGTTTCAAGTGTCCTGTGTCTCATGTCGTTTAGAGTTTCGTTCCGTTCGCTTGGGGTGGTGTCGCGTCGTAGCGTCGTAGTCTTTCATCCAAGTTTCGCGTGTTCGCGTCGTATCGTTGGGGTGCTCGTTGGTGTCATGTCATAGTCTTTCGTTTCCAAGTGTCTGGTCGTCGTGTTTCATTGGGTGGATTTCGCATTCATTGGTCCCTGTTGTATCGTGTCAAGTTGTCACGTGTCTCATTATCTTGTCCGTGTCTAGTAAGGTCGCATCATTTTCATCGTATCTGAAGTTGTTCTGACGGAGCCCACAACATCCTATTCCGCGCCACAGTTGGAGTGGCAGTAAGGTGGACAAAAAATTTTTGCCATAGCTCAATTTTGTAGAAATTGATGTTCAAGGACACAACTAAGCAAGAAATTTTGAAGTTCAAGAACTACTAAGTAAAACAATTTTGAGCAGTGCATGAGTAAAAGTTGGATCAAAGGGTCTGACGGTCGATTATCGAGTTTGAAAACGACCAATAACAACACACGAAGACCTAATCACAGTCCAGGTACTAAAAATTCTCCTTCTCCTTTTAAAATTGGTAGTTATAATCCACATCATCCACTAGTAGATCCTATGGCTTCTAATCCTCCCCCAACTCACGAAAACATCACACAAGGAAACTCAAGTAACTCAGCCATTTTCGATAATGATTCTCTTCGACTCTTACTAGATGGTATGAAAGAAATTGGTATCCTCCTAAAAGACCTTGTGAAAGCACAAAAACAACCTAATCCCAATACTAATCCCCAAAATCACTCCCATACCCAAAGGAATGAAGAAAATGTCGATCCTAATGATGATTGGGAACAAAAACAGGGTGATTCGGATAATTATAGGGATCACTATCAAAGACAGCGGTATAACCAAAATCAAGAAAGGGACACGGGTTATCACCAACCGAGAGGTCCTAATAATAATAATTTTCCACGAATTGATATGCCCACTTTTGAAGGTCATGATCCTCGTGGTTGGATAGCCAAAATGGAAGGCATTCTTGACTTATATCAAATTAAGGAAATTGACAAAGTCCCTTTCGCTGCATCAAAACTAGGCACTGAGGCCTACCAATGGTTTGTATGGCTTAAACGAGAGAAAGGAGCTACTCTTAATTGGAGAAAATTCACTACCTCTTTTTTAGAAATATTTGATGAAGGAGCTACCTCATCATACACAGTAAGACTGTTATCTCTTAAACAAGAAGGGTCAGTTAGTGAATTCATTTCGAAGTTTACCTGTTTACTACCATACACTTTAGATCTCAGCCCCGACACAGTGGTAGGAGCCTTTCGCAATGGTTTGAAAGAAAGTATTCGAGTGGAGGTAGACATGCACGACCCAACCTTGTTGAATAGTTGTATAAGAATAGCCAAGTTGGCCGAGAAGAGACATCAGTTGTCTGCACGGCGTGAAACTTATAGTCGTCCCTCATATCGCAATAATTCCTTTCGTAGAAATGATCAACCATCAAGATATTTTTGCTATAAATGTCGCACTCATCACCCTAGGGAACAAGCATGTGCCCAAAAATAAAACTTTCATATTGAAGGTGATCAATGTGAAGGAGAAGAGGATGAACCTTACCAATCAGAAGAACCTGTGCCAGAAGACCTCCCATGTACTATAGAAGAAAAAGAAGAGGATACAATGGCGATTTCCGTGCATGCTCTCATGGGTTTAACCGCCCACCATACCATCAAGGTACCAGGATTTCTTCGCCAGAAAAAGGTGAATGTGCTAATTGATTCTGGTAGTACCCACAATTTTATTGACATCAAAACCGCAAGAGCTTTGAATTTATTCATTAACTCTTCCAAGAAAGACAAATTCTAGGTTCTAGTGGCCAACGGGGTAAACGCACAATGTGTTGGTCGCACATATCAAGTCTCCATAAAAATGGGAACTTATACTTGGTTGGGATCCCTTTTCATCATGAATTTGGGGAACTCGGATGTCATTTTGGGAGTTGAATGGTTGGAAACATTAGACACAGTTAGCTTCAACTTCAAAAAATTATTTGTGGAATGGAAGGAAAACGGTCGAGTCATTCGCTTACAAGGCATTACTACTCCTCCATCACAAATGGTGAGCTCTCATAGTATGGAGAAAATGTTAAAAAAGGGTGGATATGGGTTTATAGCTCAAATTAATTGTTTGGAAAAACAATCTCCCGCAAATTTAGATATTATTGCTCCAGAGTTACAAGACATCATAACACATTACGGAGAGGTTTTCCAAGAACCTAAAGGATTACCACCTAAACGATCTCATGACCATGCCATCCACTTGATTCCAGGGAGTGTTCCTCCTAAAAATCGTCCTTATCGCTATCCTCAACCACAAAAAATAGAAATCGAACAGATCGTTCAGGATTTGTTGGATCATGGAGTCATTCGTCACAGCACTAGTCCTTATTCCTCACCCGTAGTCTTGGCTAGACGAAAAGATAACTCTTGGCGTATGTGTCCTGACTTTCGTTCTCTCAATAAACTCACTATCAAGGACAAATTTCCTATCCTTGTCATAGATGACCTATTAGATGAGTTGCATGGTGCAAAATTTTTTACAAAATTAGACCTTCGCTCCGGATTTCACCAAATCCGTGTTAGGGAAGAAGATATTCCCAAAACCGCCTTTCGTACTCATGAAGGTCATTACGAATTTTTGGTCATGCCTTTTGGTCTCACTAATGCACCATCCACATTCCAAAGTCTCATGAACCAAGTGTTTCGCCCACTCCTCCGTAAGTTTGTGTTAGTTTTTTTTGATGATATTCTCATATACAGCAAAACATGGACGGACCATTTACATCATGTGGATAAAGCCCTTCACATTTTACACAGAGAAAAGCTATTTGTCAAACGTTCCAAATGTTCCTTTGGTGTCCAAGAAGTGGAATATCTGGGTCATATAGTTTCACACCAGGGCGTCAAAGTTGATCCCAATAAGATTAAGGCAATTCAAGAATGGCCTTTACCTAAAACCATCAAGAAACTTCGTGGTTTTTTGGGTCTCACGGGCTACTATCGCAAGTTTGTACAAAATTATGGTAAGATTGCAGCACCTCTCATGGCACTCACAAAAAAGGATGCTTTTCGTTGGTCGGAAGAGGCTACTCTAGCTTTCGAAGCTCTTAAGGAGGCCATGTGTACAACTCCAGTATTAGCAACCCCCAATTTTCACAAACCATTTATTATCGAATGTGATGCGTCAGGAACAGGAATTGGGGCTATATTAATGCAAGAAGGTCATCCGTTGGCATTTGAAAGTAAACAACTCTCCGAGAAAAATTTGGGAAGATCGACATATGAAAAAGAAATGTTGGCTATTCTTCATGCAGTAGAAAAATGGAGACACTACCTAATCAGTAGCCGCTTCATTATCAAAATAGATCATAGTAGTCTCAAACATTTTCTTGAGCAGAGGTTTTCCTATCCGAAACAAAATAAGTGGTTAACCAAACTATTGGGTTATGATTTTGTTATAGAATACAAGAAAGGGAAGGAAAATATAGCCGTCGATGCATTGTCCAGGAAATATGAAGATGAAGTAGTCATTAACGCTATTTCAGGTCCTTGCTCCCAATGGGTGAATCAATTACAAGATGAATGGTTGACCAATAGCGAAACTGCTCAGATAATTCAAGAATTATCTATAGGGTCCTCTAAACACCCTTTGTTCTCTTATGAAGATAAAATCCTCCGGAAGAAGAACCGCATTTACATTCCACACAATTCAGAACTCAAATCAAATATCCTCGACGAATCACACGCTTCCCCATCAGCAGGACATTTAGGATTTTTAAATACATATTTAAGGGTCAAACAATCATTTTGTTGGAAAGGATTAAAAGCGAAGTCAAACAATGGGTAGCAGAATGTGAAGTTTGCCAGCGCAATAAAGGAGAAACAGTAAATCACCAGGATTGTTACAACCATTACCCATCCTTGAACGATAGTGGGAACATATATCCATGGATTTTATTGAGGGTCTTCCAAAGTCAGAAGGTAGGACAGTAATATTCGTTGTCGTAGACCGGTTATCCAAATACGCTCACTTTCAGGCTTTACAACATCCTTTTTCCACAAGCAAGGTGGCAAAGGTATTTATGGATTCAATTTTCAAATTACATGGTATGCCAAAAAATATTGTAAGTGATAGAGATCCCATCTTCACTAGTAACTTTTAGCGGGAATTATTTCAACTTAGTGGTACCAAATTGAACATGTCTTCACCTACCATCCACGGATGGATGGTCAAACAGAAGTAGTTAACAAATGTTTGGGTACGTACTTAAGATGTTTTGCTCAAGATAAACAATACCAATGGAGCCATTGGTTAGCATTGGCAGAATGGTGGTACAACACTTCTTACCATTACTCCATTAAGATGTCTCCATTTGAAGCATTGTATGGCACCAAACCTCCAAAAGTCACAGATTACGTACAGGGATCATCCAAAGTAGCCAAAGTGGATGATTGGTTCCAACAAAGGCAGTCTACACTCACCATCCTCAAAGAGAATTTAGTCCAAGCACATAATCGTATGAAACAACAACAAGACTTGCACCGATCAGAGAGAACTTTTATTATAGGAGATTGGGTTTTCCTAAAGTTGCAACCTTACAAACAATCCTCGTTAAAGGTAAAGTCCAGCCGTAAGTTGGCCCCACGATTCTATGGTCCCTACAAAATTGTGCGCCGCATTGGAGAAGTAGCCTATCAATTAGAGCTACCTACATCTTCACGAATTCACCCGGTATTTCATGTTTCATGTCTCAAAAAAGTAATTGGTCAGAAAGTACAAAGTCAATCAGAATTACCAGTGCTTGATGAGGAAGGACGCATACATCTCCAACCAGAAGCTATACTACAACATAGAATCTGAAAACTAAGATCACGTCAGATCCACGAATTTCTCATTAAATGGCAAGATTTATCAGAGGAGGATGCCACATGGGAACCTGAAAGTATCTTCCAGACATTTCCAGCTTTGAGGACAAAGCTTTCCGAGGAGGGGAGTCATGTTGCAGTCCAAACATAGCCGACAGCCGACGCTTCCAAGAGTTTTACATTTAATATATATATTGATTCAATAGTTTTGGATCTATCATCTTTCTTTTTAAATCTTCACTGGCGTTAATCGCAACTGCCTATTGGCGAGGGTGTGCCCACCTTGAGTGGCTTGTTTATTCCTTTCGTTCACTGTATTTCTGTATTCCGTATTTTCTTCGTCTTTCGGTTCTGCATAATAATTATTTTTGTAAGTAAATTTAGCAAAGGATAGAAATATCCTTGCAATATATGCCCAAATAATGCAGTCTGATTGTACCTTTGCATTATTTGTGGGTCAATTTTGGTGAGGAACTCCCTAAGTTCCTCCTAACTACCCCTTCAATACCAGTTTGTGACTGATGCTTCCCACCTGGGATGGCCAATCGCATAAGATTTGGACTGAATCTTCTCCAGGAAGCCAAGGCACAGATATGGAAGAGAGGGAAGTCTACATATGGACTCTCCCATAAAGAGGAAAATATCAATGATTTTCAGAGTTAATGCAGCAAAGCCCTATTATATTGGAGAATGCATCTACGAGCCCTTGAGGAGAAATAAAGTGATGTTCAATTAAGGAGAGACTATGCACCCAATATTCACATACATTATTATTCACCATTATTTTGTATACCTAACACATCCAGTAACCCTTGAACATCAATTTGAGTAGAGAACCTGGTGCTACAGCCTTTGGAGTGCAAGAAGAAAGGTCTATTTCATGGTCATTGTCTTGGATAGTAGCTTGTAGGCACAACCTAGGGTTTGACACTAGTTTTCTTTGTGCTAGAATTTGATTAGATCATTTTCCATTTTAGTACTTATTTTCTAGCATAGATATAATTCACCGTGTGCATTTATATTATTGTTATTTAAGACATTCCAGCATATGTTATTAGTTTTATTGCATTTAATCATAGTATGTTCATTTATCTGGCTTATCAGGTTTGATACTAACAACCTCATATAAGGAGGTAGTCTAGACTACTAAGCGTACTTTGTTGTTTCCATGTACGTAGATCTGCAGGTTTACAGGACCATATCAAGACATCTAGAGCATGGGATCCCTCCTGGATGAAAGAAGGATAATGAGGCATCTGTGAGCCCTCAAACAAGTTCATGTGCAAGATCAGGAAGCCTGCAAAAGTAGACCTCCCATTTACGAGGAGATTTATTCCACCATATGCTTCCCCAATTGTAACGGATTGTATCACAAAGTGGGTATCCCTCAAAGGGATGAATATGTAACCGTGGACTAAAAATATCAATAAAAAGTATATATATTTGTTTTTCTTATTTACGTGTCATTTTCATGCTCATTCATTTCAAATTTGATATCATAAATACATTGCAAGTTAGGTCGATTGTAGTGTGCGCTCCCTGGGGTCACACACAATGTTTTCACTCAAGACTTGCACCTTGGCATCATGTCCAGTAATTGCCCTTCCATCCTTTATAACTACCTCACTTTTCACACAAGTTAAAGAGGAATATTTATTGAAGGTTTATGCCATGATGAGGAGTATCCAAGATAACCAAATAAAATAGGACGATCAGCAGTGGGATGAATTGGCAAAAGAACGTGCATCGATGGTTTCCACAATGTGCCTGGAGCTTAATTCAATATAAGGGAATATGCATGAGATAATTTTTGTGCCAAAGTTCAATAAAGCCCTTGTGGAAATGGGGAAGGAGTGAGAGTTCCAGATAAGCACCAATGATGTTTCAAATATTTTTAAGGCATAGACCCTTAAAATTTTGCATGTGTAGGCTAACACACTATTCTGGTAGAATAGCAATGAAGAGAAGTTGAAGCTTGTAAAGAAAAATATAGACAATTTGGAAGAGCAGCTCAAGTGAGCAAAGGAGGAATAGCGAGCTCTAGAACTATAGGTGAAATATATCCATGAAGGTCTGAATAAAGCCCCATACCAAAAGATTTTATAGTAGAAGGATGAAGAGATAAGTGCATGGAAAACCAAGTTTTAAACGACCTAGGAATCAACTAAGAAGTAGGATGCTGAAGCTCAAGCTATACTTTATCAATTGGAGAAGTCCCTAAATGATGCTTTAAATGATATCTAGAAATAAATAAGTATGCCTTGTGGAGTAACAATTTCAAAGTCATGAATAAAGGATGTCAAATATTTCTATCTAGGCAAGATAAAGGAGGTGATGTTGAAGGTGCTCCCCACATTTGTGCCTAATCTAGTGGATACTTAGTTAATTTCCAAGCAGGTGGAGATGGAGTTTTCCAATAGGGGAAAGATAGTACATAGTATGGGCCCTCAATCGTTGGCTATGAAAGCTATTTTTATAAGAGCAAATATTATTCTACTGACATGCTCAGAGTGAGAAAATGATCAATACAGGCACCGTATGGAGCAGATACTCTTGGTCATGGACCTCTACTATGAGGGCAAAGAGATCCATGTAGCATTAAAGAAATAACTGGAGAGAATGAACATAATCAATGCTATGATTAGAAATCTTGGATCTCTAGGATTATGGGAAAATAACAAGCAATTCCATACAGAGTAGGACCTTATCAACCAGTTTGAGGCCATGAAGAAGGATCAAAGTGGAATCTTTGAACTTGAAGATCCTGTGGCAGTGGATAAAATGATGAATATTATCTTAATATTCTCTAAGCTTCACATCAAGTTAGAAGAGGTGGTTGAAAATTATTGAGATCCCTCCTACAAAGACCTGTACCAATATGAGGACATTAGTGATCAGATAAGGAATTTTTCCCTCTTGAATTCTAAAGTTTAGGAGTGCATATGTAGCAACCTCAAAGTTTAAATCTCTACAAGGGTAGTGTCTTAAGATGAATCTTTTGAAGGGCGAAAGTAGTGATGGGCTAAGTCAGGAGGGGTGGTAGGCTTTTGAAGGAGCATGAAGACCTCTGCAAACCTGATAAAATTTTTGTGAATATTTATTTTGTTGACTCTGTGGCCCAATGGATAGTGGCCATGGTTATTCATTATTTTAAGTTTTGTCTTAAGTTATTTATTAAGTTATAAGGTTGCTTCCATCTAGGTTTGCCTAGTTTCTCCTTATTTTACAAGTAAAAGGCTCCAAAAGTCACCTAAAATGTGGGGAAGATAATTTAAAATCCTTTACCTTGGGTGGATCTTTGAAATCCCCACCCTGACAATAGTTTTTCCACACTTCGGGTGAAAGTCTTGGTCATAAGATATTTACAACCCATCCTAAAATACCGACCAATGAAGAACACAAGCTTATACTGAGAGGGGGGTGAACAGTATAAGAGCACTTTTTACTTTTCTTTCCAAATCAATATTATGCAATGTATAGATAGCAATATCAACAATAGTAATCAAAGCAATGCACAAATCACCACACACAATAGAGACACAATTTTAACGTGGTTCACCCAAATATGGCTACCTCCATGGAGAAAATATTTCTTCTAAATATTTCTCAAATAATCTCTTGGGAATCCTTCCCAATTACAATGTTTATGGACCTCTGTCCAAAGGAGATGTTGATCCCCTAAATATGGTTTGTGGATCTCTATCCATAGGAGAACTCCTTCTCCTCTGCTTTGGCTGGTGATCCTCTAGAAGACTACTGCCTCCACTACACTGGCTTGTGGATCTCTCTCCACTGAAGACTCTTGTCCCCACTCAGAAGACCTATCCTCACTACCCTGGCTGATGGATCTCTATCCACTGGAGACTACTATCCTCTCTACTCTATCACCTCCAAATCTCTATCTCAAATCTATACTAAACATAGTCCATCAGTACAGCACAAATATTCTCAACAAGTCCACTCAAATCTTAAACTAAGTAGGGTTGGCTAGCACAAATTTATCTCAACAAGTCCAATAGAACTTGCTCAAATATGCTCAACAAGTTACTACTTAAAACTTGCTCAAATCTGCTCAATAGGTCCACTTAGAAACTGCTCAAATATGCTCAATAGGTCCAACTTATAACCTCTCAATTCTCAATAGGTCCACTAGAACTTGCTCCAAATCTGCTCAATAGGTCCACTAGAACCTATCCAAATCTCTCAATAGTCCCCTGAACTTACCAAATCTCTCAACAAGTCACAAAACTTGCCAATTCTCAAAATCCACAAGAACTTGTCCCAATCTCTCAATAAGTCCTCTCTAGAACTTAACCAAATATGTATTGTAAGCTTCTACAAAAGCTCACACAAAATCAGTCCACAAGTCTTCTCAAAGACTTACCTCAAATCTTCTTAACAAGTCCACACATAGAACTTGTCCAATCTCATAGAAGCATAAAGAGAATTGTTAGAGACTCAATATGTTCTACTCTCAATGCACACCCCCTTTCAAAATTTTCTCAATCTCATAGAAGCATAAAGAGAATTTTTAGAGACTCAATATGTTCTATACTCAATGCACAATCACTTTCAAAATTTTCTCAATCTCATAGAAGCATAAAGAGAATTGTTAGAGACTCAATATGTTCTATACTCAATGCTCAATCACTTTCACAACTCAAATCAGAATGTAGAATAGTTTGTTTTATGGAACTTGAACAATCACTTCATACAACCACTTGACTAGGCTCAACCAACTCAACTCAATCAATTTCTTAATGAAACTCCCCTTTCTCACAAACCCTAGTCCAAGCATATATCAACCAACTCAAAATATTTCCAACAATGCTCAACAACAAATCTCACATAACAATGATACTCATGTTCTTTTCAAAAACCCTAGTTCAAGTTCTTTGCACAATAACTCACTTCAACAACAATGCTTATAAAACAATCTTCATATAACAATGATACTCATGATCTTTGCAAAACCCTAACTCAAGTTCTTCACACAACCAATGGCTTCAACAACTATGCTTATCAAACAAGGTTTTAATCACAACTCTTAATTCCAGAAAACCTTGAAGCATTAACTCAAGCACTTTTGAAAAGGAAACCCTAATCAAATCCTTTTCACTCCAAACTTTATTTTTTAGTAAGCCAATCAATCAACTCAACCAAGGAAGAATTTGCCCATACCTTTTTGCTTGACAAGGAGTTGATCTCACAAATCTGCCACACTCACAATTACTTCTTTGCCAATCTCAATAAGGGTTAGAAGATAATAATTTCCTCAATAAAACACAATACAAAATGATATCAAAATTACACCTTATCACTCCAACTTAAAAATAATATTCACCATAATCTTCTTTAATAGAAAAACCCTTATTAAAATAAAATCAATGCTCAATAGTCTTAATTCTCCAATATATCAATATATTAATTAAGACTTTAATAAGCAATTAAAATAAAAACCTCCTTATTACTCCTAATAACAATACTCAAATACCACCACTTATCCAATAATTAATCCTTCTAAATTTTCACTTAACAACCCTTATAACTCCAACATAGGCAAATAATCATAAAACCTTAAACACCCTTATACCTCCAACTTTAGGCAGATAATAAAAGTTTTAATCAAAAATATTTACCTTGCATTCGAGGGGAATCGAACCCTCAACTATGCCCATGACGTGCGCCTTAACCATGGCCTCAAATGCCACACGAGCTACGTGCTCATTTGAAACCAACGAAGCACCACGTGCTTCAAGTAGTGCTCCCTCTGCCCTTGGCAAAAACAATATGCACCTTGGGCACCTTTCAATCAACATGATCTCCAATGCAGCCATCATGTTTCGAACGTAGGCTCTCTTGCAAACAAACATTTTCGCACTTGCCCACTCGCCACTAGGCCACGCTGCCCGGTTGGCCTTCGAACAATTAATGCTTCCCTTTTTAAACTGTTCGTTGTACACGAAAATCAAAATCTCACGAGCTCTTCTTCCTTTTCGCATGCCAATTAATAATTCGAGCAAGGATAATGTTTATGCCCTTTGGGCAAGGTATTTATATTTGCTTTCTCCACTCCTTGGAGAACATCGACGCTTCCAAAGACTCTCCTTCCATGATGTCGATGAAGGTTTAATAACTTTATAAGGTGCTTCGAATGCCTTTGCCTCCAAACCCAACTTTGGGTTTATGAAATATAATTAAACTTTATAAAACCCACTTTGATTTATAAAATATTATAATGAAAATTATAAATATTTTATTTGGGGTTTTCACCATATCACTTTAATATTATAATAACAATTATTATAATATTATATCCTTTTGATGCCTTGGATAAATTGCTTCCTTGGGAGTTGACCCATTCTCTTGGGTGTAAAATATAGATATTTAAACCCATCATGAATTTCATTAAACTTCCACTTGCACTTGAGCTGAGCTATCACCTGGCACCTTGACATCAATGACAACTAATTTTGGACATCAATGACAACTGCTCAAAATGTCCAACAATCTCCCCCTTTGTCATTGATGGCAACCCAAATTATTTTTACTAAAAGCTTGACTTCTTCTTCTATGTTGCTCCCCCTGGGACACTGCTCCCCCTGGCTCAATGCTCTCTCAAATATCAAATCTCTCCCCTATACTCAAATATCTCTCCCCCTTTGACATCAATGGCAAAGGGTCACCTTTGGGGCTCGGGGCTAAGAATGAGCCTCTTAGCTTAGCCCCTCCCCCACCTTCTATTAAGGTGGTTAATTCTGGGGTGGGAGTATTTCTACTCCCCGAAAGCATTGTTCTTTACCTTTATCCTCTTCTCTTCTTTTCTAATTTTTTGAATCCTCTAACTATTTCTATCTATGTCTATGTTCCTGTCCATGTCATCATTCCTGTTCTTGTTCTTGTTCTTGTTCACATCCATGTTCCTGTTCCTGTTCCTGTCCATGTTCACATCCATGTTCTTGTTCTTTTCCTGTCCATGTTCTGTTCTGTTCCTATTCATATCCATATTCCTGTTCCTGTTTATGTTCAAGTTCTTGTTCATACCTATCTCTGGAATGTCTGCTCTACACCACTTTGTTGTATGACCATCATTATTGCACTTATAACACTTAATGTTATTATTCCTTGGAGGTGCAAATGTCTTAGGATTTCTCCTAGTGAAGCCATATCTTCTTCTGTCATTAACCCTGCAATTCAATGCCTTGTGACCAAACTGATTACATGAGTAACAATACCCATGAAAAAGTTGTCTGTTCCCATATTCCTATTTTTCATGTGTCCTGCATTGTGAAGCCATGTGCCCAAACCTATGACATGAAAAGCATCTTCCATTGAAGCTTCCTTGTCTTGACCTCATTGGTCTCCTATTCTGATTGTTGTTCCATCTGTATCTTCTTTGTGCACTGTTCCTATTTTTGTTGAATTCTCTATTGTCCAACCCATCCTCTGATGTCTCACTTTATTTTACACTGTCTTCTTCTGAAGTATCTTCATCTGAGGTTTCTTCTCCTCCAAAACTTGAAGTTGACTCTCCTTCCCATTTCTTTTGAACCTGTTCAAATCCAAGACCTGTTTTGCTTGATGTAGTCTTTTGTGTCTTGATGAACTTATCCAAGTTCTTTGAGCTATTTTTAAATCCTTTCATCTTGATCTTGGAGTCCTCTAAGTCTTATTTTAGTAGTGCCACTTCTTGTGCTAACTTCTCACATTCCAAGATCTTTGCTTCTAACTTATCTTTGAACCTTTTTGCCTTAGCCTTTGATTTTTCTAAATCCTCTATAAGCAATCTTCTCTCTTCATCACATTCTTGAAATTGAATTTCAAGTTTAGAGTGTTGCTTCCTTACCTTATTTACGGTGTCAAGGGCATAGATAAGTTCTCCCTTGAGATCATAACCATTCTCTTCTGAATAATCCTCTATTTGTTTACCTTTGTCCACATATTTACTCTCTTTTGGCTTGTCTTCTATAGGATCACTTACTTCTTCTTCTAATGCCATTAGAAGATTTTCATCTGGTCCTTCAAGTGCATTCTCATACTCATCATCACTAAAGCTATAACCATCCCTTGTACAATCATCTTCAAGATGTCCAAAGTTACCACATCTAAAACACTTGAGAATAACTAGAGTTTTCTTAACTGGTTCTTTTTCTTCAATCATAAATAGAACTTCATCTCTATCATTATCTGAAACACTAGCATCACTATCACTTGAGTACTTACTTGCATTATCCGCATAGTAGCTCCTCTTTTGTCTTTGAAAGAACTTCTTTCCTTGTCTACTTTGTCCATCCTTACCTTTCTTTTGATGCTTATCCTACCTATATCTTTCTGATTCCCTGTATCTGTGATCCTATTTTTCTTCACCATTGTTGTTCTTTGGTTCTCGATAATCTATTGCAAAATATCCATACTTTCCACAATTGAAACACTTAATAGATCTTAGATCTATGGATCTTCTGGAACCTTTATTTCTTCTACCATAATTAGCTTCTTCATCACTAGATGACTCATTGCTTGATTCTGACTTCTTACCCTTTGTCTTATTGGTTGCTTTGAATGTTGCTTCCTTCTGGGACATAGGATATTTTGTTCTTATCTCAAATATTGTGAGCATACCAAGCAACTTATCTCTTGTCAAAGTATCACCATCTATTGATACTTCTATAGCAGAAACCTGTTCACTAAATCTTTTTGGAAGAGATCTTAAGACTTTATCACAAACATCAGATTCATCAATCTTCATACCAAGTCCTCGCATATCATTAACAACCTCATCAATTCAAATTAGGTAAGCACTAATATTTTCCTCTTCGTTCATTCTTAATTCTTCAAGTTGTCTTTTGAGATTTTGACTCTTTGCTTTCTTGACACTTTTATCTCCTTCATATATGTTTTGCAATTTATCCCACATTTCTTTTGCAGTGTTACAATGCATAACTTTCATAGACTCTATTCTATGCAAACCTCTCACAAGTGCATTCATTGCTTTTGAATTATAGTGTTGTAGAAGCTTACCTTCCTTATCTGTAGGAGGATTGATTAAGGGATCGTATCCAAATTCCACTGATTCCCAAATTTCATTGCCAAGAGCCATCAAGTAGATCTTCATCATCATACTCCAATACATATAGTCACTTCCATAAAATACTGGTGCTGAATTATTTGAGGACACTTCCTTAGGATCCATTGTGTTCTTGTTAGCTTTTCCTTCAAGTTGTTAAACTCTTCTGAAGGCACCCACTCTGATACCAATTGAAGAACACAAGCTTATACTGAGAGGGGGTGAACAGTATAAGAGCACTTTTTACTTTTCTTTCCAAATCAATATTATGCAATGTATAGATAGCAATATCAACAATAGTAATCAAAGCAATGCACAAATCACCACACACAATAGAGACACAATTTTAATGTGGTTCACCCAAATATGGCTACCTCCACGAAGAAAATATTTCTTCTAAATATTTCTCAAATAATCTCTTGGGAATCCTTCCCAATTACAATGTTTATGGACCTCTTATCCAAAGGAGATGTTGATCCCCTAAATCTAGTTTGTGGATCTCTATCCATAGGAGAACTCCTCCTCTGCTCTAGCTGGTGATCCTCTAGAAGACTACTGCCTCCACTACACTAGCTTGTGGATCTCTCTCCACTGAAGACTCTTGTCCCCACTCAGAAGACCTATCCTCACTACCCTGGCTGATGGATCTCTATCCACTGGAGACTACTATCCTCTCTGCTCTATCACCTCCAAAGCTCTATCTCAAATCTGTACTAAACATAGTCTAGTCGATCTAGCACAAATCTCTCAACAAGTCCACTCAAATCTGCACTAAAACATAGTTCAAGTGGTCTAGCACAAATCTGCTCAACAAGTCCACTCAAATCTACTAAAAAATTTAGCAAAATTTAATGTCTAAATCTCTCAACAAGTCCACATAGAACTTGCTCAAATATTCTCAACAAGTTCACTCAGAACTTGCTCAAATATGCTCAATAAGGTCCACTCGAACCTATCCAAATATGCTCAATAGGTCCACTCAGAACCTGCCCAAATATTCTCAATAGGTCCACTTAACTCTAATCTGCTCAATAGGTCCACTCAGAACTTCAAATCTGCTCAATAGGTCCACTCAAACCTGTCCAAATCTGCTCAACAAGCTCACATAGAACTTGTCCAAATCTGCTCAACAAGCTCACATAGAACTTGTCCCAATATGCTCAATAAGTCCTCTCTAGAACTTAACCAAATATGTATTGTAAGCTTCTATAAAAGCTCACACAAAATCAGTCCACAAGTCTTCTCAAAGACTTACCTCAAATCTTCTTAACAAGTCCACACATAGAACTTGTCCAATCTCATAGAAGCATAAAGAGAATTGTTAGAGACTCAATATGTTCTACTCTCAATGCACAATCACTTTCAAAATTTTCTCAATCTCATAGAAGCATAAAGAGAATTGTTTAGAGACTCAATATGTTCTATACTCAATGCTCAATCACTTTCACAACTCAAATCAAAATGTAGAATAGTTTGTTTTATGGAACTTGAACAATCACTTCATACAACCACTTGACTAGGCTCAACCAACTCAACTCAATCAATTGCTTAATGAAACTCCCCTTTCTCACAAACCCTAGTCCAAGCATATATCAACCAACTCAAAATGTTTCCAACAATGCTCAACAACAAATCTCACATAACAATGATACTCATGTTCTTTTCAAAACCCTAGTTCAAGTTCTTTGCACAATAACTCACTTCAACAACAATGCTTATAAAACAATCTTCATATAACAATGATACTCATGATCTTTGCAAAACCCTAACTCAAGTTCTTCACACAACCAATGGCTTCAACAACTATGCTTATCAAACAAGGTTTTAATCACAACTCTTAATTCCAGAAAACCTTGAAGCATTAACTCAAGCACTTTTGAAAAGGAAACCCTAATCAAATCCTTTTCACTCCAAAATTTATTTTTTAGTAAGCCAATCAATCAACTCAACCAAGGAAGAATTTGCCCATACCTTTTTGCTTGACAAGGAGTTGATCTCACAAATCTGCCACACTCACAATTACTTCTTTGCCAATCTCAATAAGGGTTAGAAGATAATAATTTCCTCAATAAAACACAATACAAAATGATATCAAAATTACACCTTATCACTCCAACTTAAAAATAATATTCACCATAATCTTCTTTAATAGAAAAACCCTTATTAAAATAAAATCAATGCTCAATAGTCTTAATTCTCCAATATATCAATATATTAATTAAGACTTTAATAAGCAATTAAAATAAAAACCTCCTTATTACTCCTAATAACAATACTCAAATACCACCACTTATCCAATAATTAATCCTTCTAAATTTTCACTTAACAACCCTTATAACTCCAACATAGGCAAATAATCATAAAACCTTAAACACCCTTATACCTCCAACTTTAGGCAGATAATAAAATTTTTAATCAAAAATATTTACCTTGCATTCGGGGGAATCGAACCCTCAACTATGCCCATGACGTGCGCCTTAACCACGGCCTCAAATGCCGCATGAGCTACGTGCTCGTTTGAAACCAACGAAGCACCACGTGCTTCAAGTAGTGCTCCCTCTGCCCTTGGCAAAAACAATGTGCACCTTGGGCGCCTTTCAATCAACATGATCTCCAATGCAGCCACCACGTTTCGAACGCAGGCTCTCTTGCAAACAAACATTTTTGCACTTGCCCACTCGCCACTAGGCCACATCCTGGTTGGCCTTCGAACAATTAATGCTTCCCTTTTTAAATTGTTCGTTGTACATGAAAATCAAAATCTCACGAGCTCTTCTTCCTTTTCGCATGCCAATTAATAATTCGAGCAAGGATAATGTTTATGCCCTTTGGGCAAGGTATTTATATTTGCTTTCTCCACTCCTTTGGAGAACGTCGGCGCTTCCAAAGACTCTCCTTCCATGACGTCGGTGAAGGTTTAATAACTTTATAAGGTGCTTCGAATGCCTTTGCCTCCAAACCCAACTTTGGGTTTATGAAATATAATTAAACTTTATAAAACCCACTTTGATTTATAAAATATTATAATGAAAATTATAAATATTTTATTTGGGGTTTTCACCATATCACTTTAATATTATAATAACAATTATTATAATATTATATCCTTTTGATGCCTTGGATAAATTGCTTCCTTGGGGAATTAACCCTTTGACCCATTCTCTTGGGTGTAAAATATAGATATTTAAACCCATCATGAATTTCATTAAACTTCCACTTGCACTTGAGCTGAGCTATCACCTGGCACCTTGACATCAATGACAACTAATTTTGGACATCAATGACAACTGCTCAAAATGTCCAACACTCAAATCAAGGTTGCATAGGCAGAGATTCGGGCGGTCAAAAATCCAAGGTGGATCCCAAAACCCTGCCTTAGCCTGGGTGGGAGTTTATAAGGTTTAAGAGGGTGGATCTATCCAAAATACCTACCCTAGTCTAGGTGGGTGTTTATAAAGGATGTGAGGATAGAAGGACTTCAAAGTGCCACTCAAAAAAAGCTGATAAGGCAGGAAATAAGTAGTTGTCAATAAAATGAAGTGCTCCAAAAGTCCTACCTAGTACAAACCTAGAAATCAAACCTTTTCCAGGATGAATACTTGGTGGAAAGGGAAGAAGATCCAGAGCCAGTACTAGCCTAGGACCCTACCCTATGCATAGGTCAACTCAAGTGAAATTAATGAAGTTTTAAGAAGCTTGCCATAGAACCTAATTTAAAAATTCAAAAAATTGGTTGCTCTCCAATGTGCTACATTTGAAGAGAGGGTAGGTTGTAGATGGATTTAATTCCAATATACCATGGCTATAAGTATGAATGCATAATGTACATCAACACCATCAAAATCAAAAGCATATTAAAGTGCTAGATGATGCAGTTTATGCAGCCAATTTGGATGATGCAAAAGTCCCCTTGACAAGTTCCATTAGGTGTAGTAGATTTGTAGAAGTCAATGACCCACTGTTGTGGTGGTACCTCATTAGTTAATGTAACTATCCAAAAAAGGAGAAGAGGAGGGAACTCTTTTCTATAAATAAGAGAATACACTGTATTCTTAGCATCAGCTCTTGGCCATTACAATTTGTATGTAATATTTGAAATGTATTAAATACAAATAAATCATTGTCTAACCTTCAAACACTTTCATGTATGTATAAATTTCATGATTGTCTATTTATGCTAAAGTTAGTGAATGAATTGGTTTTACTTTTACACTTTGAATTCTGACTATTTATTCATTAATTTTAAAATTTGTAATTATATATTGGATATTAAATATTGAAATATGTTGGTTGGTCTGTTAGATGATTCAAGCATACGTTACTTATGTTTCTATTATGATTTTGTATATATCTTGATGTGGCTAACTCGAACTTTCATTTTAACGCTCTAGTTTAGATTTCTCTCTTTCCTGTTCCCTCAACCTAGGTAAAATAGTTAATTCTTCTCAAGAAACCGACCTACTCCAGAGATTGGTTACAATATCTTAGTGTCTTGTGGCCTTTCAATATTGGTTGAGTTTGTAAGGTGCACAACTCCTTTCATTAGATGCAAGATCTTTGACTAATTGAGCAATATATCCTACAAGATTCTCTACTACACCCTCTATTATCCACTCCTCTACCTGTAATTCAAAATATTTAAGTTTGTAGAAAACCATATCCCCTATAAAATCCATGATTTCCTACCCTCTTACCCCATTACCATCTTTCCTGGCCACCAAAACTCTCATAGTAGCCACTAAAGATCCATTGTTGAAGCTTTTACCTACTATTTGGATAGCATAGAAGAATCAACAAAAATGGATATAGGAAGAAGAATAGCTTGAAAAACTACCTGATAAAGAGGAGGAGGCTATTATCATGGGTTATGACACGTTAGATCCCATAAAATAAAAAAGGATTTAGGTGATAGCTAAATCAAACTTCAAGAAGCCTACTTCCAAGATGAGAGCAAAAAATTTAAAAATAGAGGAGCACAAAAAATATATCTCCAAGATATCAAAAGCAAAAACCCTCTGAGCCATCCATACAAAGGCAAACACATTGTTCATACAATCCAATACAATAGACAAAATTTTGGTAGCTACTAAGAAGAAGATCAAAACCCTTGATATTAGGCTTACCAGAGAGAAATTATATCATCAAATTTAAGGGCATCGTTGAAAAATCCTCCTCTAAGAAAGAGTTGCAATAAAGAGATGAAAATATCAAGCACTTGGAGATAGATCTACAAAAGATACAAGAAGAGAAAAAACAATGAAATTTAGAGTTGATAGAGCTGAAAGATAAATTGCAACAACAAGAGGAAGTGTTATCTATAACCATGAATAGATTATAAAATGAAAAGTATAAGACACATGGCTCACAAATCTCCAAGGGTTACCTTATACAAGTTACGGGATATTATTGGGGAAAGATAAGAGGAACAATTATACCCGCTTTTCTTCCTTTCTATACAAAGCTCAAACAAATTGGTGTTACTTTTGTAGAGGTCAAAAGGATATAGAAATGGGAGATAGAACTTTGATAGCCAATTTTTAGGAGGCACAAAACTTTAGAAAAATGCTAAGATATCCTAAAAATTTATTGTTCTACAAAAACATTCTAATAAGGATATAGAATAATGGAAAATTTTGGCTGATCAAATCTATCGTTTGAACGAGCTCATTGATCTAGGATGAGAAATATTCACCATAGTTATAAAGGAATCTAAGGAAATGAGAACCATTATGAAGGATCTTAGAGGCATTTATGAACCAAGCTTTTGGGATGATAACTTAGTTTTCACAACAAAGAAGTAATCACCCAGTTGTTTGACAAACAAATCCAAGATGAAACTAACATTGACTGGCGATCAAAACCACTTGATGTGGAGGTCTTCTCACTATTCTATAAGATTACCCAAATATTAACAAGAGAACAATAATTTTTTGAGAGATACAATGACCCTCCGTATGACAATATTTGTAGATTAAGGAGGATTATGTCTGAACTTAGGAGAATCCTAGATCCCTATCTAGATCTTTGGAACAAAATGCACCAGGCACTTTAGATCTTCATATCATATTAGGTTGCATCACAACATGGAGAATCATTAGAAGTGGCTTCATAAGGGCAACCTCAGTAGGAAGGACAATCACAACAATAATCATCACCAAGGGGTGATTAATAAATTTTGAAAGCAATACTTTCTTGTATTATATTGCTTTATGTTTGTATAGTTGTATCATAGCATATTTTCAGCAATAATGACTCTGAATCCCAATGGACCAGCTCAAAATATAATTGAATAAAAGTGACAAAGACCATATTGATACAACAAATGAAAATATAGTAGTAATTACATATCATTAGGCTATCATTACTAGAAATTGGATGCTAGATTCACAGTAAACCAATGATGTTTGCAAAATCTATCTAGATAATAAATTATGATGAAAGTGTTATTTAGCACAATTAAGTTCAAAGCTAATATCTATTTAAAAGACCCCTCTCAAAGAATAACTTTCAACATTGACAAATAAAAAGATGCTAAAGAATAGAAATAATTTGATGCTTGAGGGTATCATGATACAAAATTTTTTACTCGGTTGGGTGAAGAAAAGAAGAGAAGCTAGGGAGCGCATCAATCATAAGAATGGTGATTTCCTAAATGATCGAGATTGGACTTGATGCACTTACTAGCTGCAACTAGATTTACTTAGAGGTTTACAATTTTCTAAGGGTATCCTCTTCTCGAGCTATCCCTATTGTCATTTTTTGCTTCTCTTTTTCTATTTTTATCCTTTTTGAGATCAAAATTTTTGTTACAATATTTGTTTTATAAGTTGTTTTTTGGATTTTTTAGAGGTATATTATTCTCCACGTATCCCCATGCACTATTTTTGTTTTCTCATTTCCATTTCGCCATCCCTTATTGCCTATAAAAATTTGCCATAAATTCCTCAACCCAAGTTCTTCTCATGACTTTTGTTTTCTCTTCTCCCCTAGGATTTTTATTGTCTAAAAGATACTCTCTTTATAGTCCTTTGTATTTTTCATCCATCGATTGTCTCGTTCATATATTTTTTATAGCCTTGCAGTGTATAGTCAATATTAGTCTGAGATCTTCTTTTCCATTAGGAAAAACCCCTTGTGACTTACCAAGAATATGGGTATTTTCAAGCATCACCCACATGCACTTTGGTAAAAGGTGCAAAGGAGGAGGTAAGACAATAATTTTGGCTAAGTCTTAAACACAACACTTTTGTATCCAGCCAAAGCTAGTCGGGGTGCCAAAAGTATTTCTAGTGCTAAAGTTGCAACATAGCTAAATTGGCTAAGTATGGAGAGCACCAAAATTTTTGCATCCCATTGGAGCTCATCAGGGTACCAAACGTTTATCCAGTGCTAAAGTTGCAACATCACCAAATTTGGCTATGGAGAGTGTCAAAAGTTTTGTACCTAATCAAATCCCATCAGGGTACCAAAATTCCATCTAGCATTGAAGTTGCAACATTGCTAAAATGGCTAAGTATGGAGAGCACTGAAAGTTCTACACTCGATCAAAGCTCGTCAGGGTACCAAAAGTACATCCAGTACTGAAGATGCAACATCGCTAAATTGGCTAAGTATGGAGAGCATCGAAATTTCTATACCTGGTTGAAGCCTGTTAGGGTAGCAAAAATTCATCCAGTGTTGAAGATACAACATCACTAAATTGGCTAAGTATGGAGAGCACTGGAAGTTTTGTACCTGATCGAAGCCCGTAAGGGTACCAAAAGTCCATCACATGTAGGAGTAGCTGAAAATGGTTGTGTCACAAGTGTTAAAAGATATGTACCTAGATGGAATCCATTAGGGTACAAAATTTTCATCCAATACTAAAGATGCAACATCACTAAATTGGCTATGTATGGAGAGTGTTGGAAATTCATGTACTCGATCAGATACCTTTAGGGTACCAAATATCTGTCACACCTTTGAAAGGTTCAAATAAGCAAAAAAATTATTAGTAGCCTTATTTAGCACCCAGTAGCCATGAATGAGTATAAGCAAAGCAGATCTAATATGCGCACTATCAACATATGTTTTGTCACCATCCAGGAAACCTATTAGGTGAGATCACTTGTCAGAAGATTTCAGCAAGGCCATCATGTAGATGATAGGGCAGATCAATTAAAAGATTAGAAAGATCAACAAACCAAATACAAGTAGTAGTATCAACATTATTTAGCATGAGGTAGATACCAACCATGTTAGCAAGCCATTATTAGGCGGTTACAACAACCATACCTCCATGAAGTATAGCAAGCTAGCGAATCTTTTGATATAACAACGATCCATTCCTAAGGCAATGATGCTAACTGAATATTTTAAAATACTACAAATACTAGAATGTAGAATAAAAATGGTCGACTCTTAGGCTTTTAAAATTTACATGTACAATGAATCTTTGCATTTTAACACAAAAGGATTGTTGTTTGGCCTTTGGTTCCATTCAATTATTGAATGTGTATGTACGATTGATTATTTATTTTTATTTTTATTTTTATTTTTTTGAATGCTCATAGTGTTTATTCTACTTTCTGGATTTATGATTATGATACTTTCACTTATTCTAGAATTTATAATATGATGAGCTAGAATATGATGGATTAATCATTTTGTGATTGGTAGTAAAACTAGTTAGTCTATTAGGTGGTTCATTTGCATTTTTGTGTAATCTATCAATATGCATGTATCTTGATGTGGCTTAATATGCACCATTATAATTTATAGCTTTAGGTCCTTTAACTTCTTTCAATACCATTTTAACACTGCATTTTAAGATTAGTTAGCTTGAGCTTCAAAGGAACCGGTCTCCTTCGAATATTGACCACAAAAGCCTCATAGCTTTTAGGTCATTCAATGTTGGTCAAGGTATGTGGGTGCACAACCTTTCTTTAGATATATTTACAAATCAATAAATATAGATATAGAAGATGACTCTTCATGTACTTGACTATTGTTGTCCATATGACAGCTCTCATGACCTTTGGCTTATCATCTTGCCACTTGTATACTAGACTCTTCACTTTCTTATTACATGCATACTTGACTCTATGACACTTGCACACTTCTACATAACTCTTACTCTCCTACATGAACTCCTAATACAAGACACTTGTGCACATTCTCATATTACATATTTGTACACTTACATATATGACACTTGCACACATTTTCTCAACACACACTTGCACTCTTACTTACATGAAACCTATGTATATCATGCACATTAAACTCTTACATGATACTTGTGCATATCCTGTACATAGACACTTACATAAAGGAGAAATATAAATCACTCATCTAAACTATAGATACAAACCCTAATATATTACATATTTACATTTGTACCATAAAGGTACCATGGGAGTATATTAGCATGTACCAAATAATTTAATATTCTCCAACACCCCCTATATTACATTATTTGGTTATTGAAGACTTTAGTCTTCAATATTTATCTTCAGTTTTCAATTAGGTAACTTTGCATTGAGTTTCATGTTCTGCTTTAGATCCACATTCATCTTCATTCTTTGGTTCTTCAGCCCTTGTTTCTTCTTTTCCTTTGTTCTCTAATTCATGTAGATCTACATCTTTGTTGTGCATGACTTCTTCTTCATATTCAACCTTTGGATCATGTGCTTCTTTCTTGTTTACTCTACAAGATAAATTTGGACCATACTTGATCCATTTTCCTATTTCTTGTTTTTCTAAAAAATCAAACACTTCATCATTAATCTGATCCTTAGATAAAATAAGATCAAATATTTTTTTCTTGATTTGTTCTTTTTCAATTTTGTGTTGCATCTTTGAAATAGAACATTTTGCTCTATTTTTCATGACATTTGGAGTTGCTTCAAAAATAGTTTTTGAAGAAAACTATATAATCTGAATCATAGCATTCTTTCAAATCTTTCAAAATACTTCCTTTTGTACCAATAAAATGCTGGAGAATGAGTATTTCTTCCAAAAAAATTACATGGATAAATATTCCAACAATTAGTTTCTTCATGCCCAATTCTATTGCAATAATTACACTTCAACTGAATACAATATCCTTTATTTGATCTATGCTTCCATGCTAATACTTTATGATCATCTATATTCTTAAGAAAACAATGCAACCATCGATGCACTATTAAGGCCATTCTTCCTTTATTTTCTTTATAAATAAGTCACATGCTTTTGGAATCCATGGCAATCTGAGTAGTTGTAGGTTCTGTTATAGAAATATTTTTTTTTAAATTACAAGTTTGTGGTCGTATAGTAGCATTTGTTCTAGCTTTGAGTCCTCAAGTGTATTTCTAAGTCATTATGGTATTTTCTTCTTCCCATCAAAATCATATATCAAATTATGGGAATAAAACTTTAATTTATCCACCATTTCTTTACTATCTTCATTGAATGCATTTCTAATAATTTCTTCTATGATAATCAGTGATTCAACTCGATGATTTAATTTCTTTGAAGTTGAAATCTTTATATCTCCAAAATTGAAATTTTAAAAACCAAAATTTACAAGTTTTTAAAATTTTAAAATTCTATGAAGTAGCAAACTTTTATCTCCCTACTAAATAAAATTTTCAAAATTCTAAACCTTTGAAGTAGAAATCCTTTTGTCTCCCTAATTAATTAAATATGTAAAATTTCAAAATTTCTCTAAAATTTAAAATCTTCAAAAAACTTTAAAAACATTCAAACCAAATTTCTTCAAAATTTAAAAGCTGCAAAATCTAAAAACTCAAATCTTTAAACCTTTTAACTCCTCAAGTTTTAAAAACAAATCTTTTTTTTCAATGAGTTTACATAGGTTTTTATGAGGGGTCTTGCTCCCCTCATACTAAATGGGGTTTGAACCTTAGACCTCTCAAAGAGAAGTGAAATCCCTTACCACTTCAATAAGCTCACCGCTTTTAAAACTCAAATCTTAAATTATAATTATTCAAAATTTAAAAATCAATTTTAAATTAAAAAACATAAAACCTAGTAGAAATCCTTCACTCCAAAACTTAAATAAATTTAAATCTTTCAAAAATTAACTTTTGAAATAAATAAATTCCAAAGTAGAAAACCTTATAACTCCCTCCTAAAACTTCTATAAAATTTAAATTCAATTCTATTTAATTTTCCCTCCAATATGAAAGGTCATAAGTCATACCTTTCCTTCTTCAACATGCTTAGAAATTGAAACGTCTTTAATGCCTTCTAAATTGTAATGTATGGATAATACTTTCCAACAATAATTACTCCATATTCAACGCTCATGTCTACTTTCCAACTTCTAACTACTATGCTCAGGTTAAATTGGTGCTCTATGCAACTGTTTAGGTTTCTACAACATGCTTGGGATAGCACTCTATGCAATTCTTAGGTTTCTTTAGCATGCTTGGGATGGTGCTCAATGCTTTTTGGTGGTGCTCTATGCAACTCTTTGGTTTATTTAGCATACTTGAGATGGTTTTTAGAATTATTGAAGACAATATTCTATTCAAATGAAAAATAGTTGAGCAATACATCATAAGACTATATTGAAGCTCCAAAGACTGATTGATTATTCCATGGGATCAACTTTGTATAAATAGCAAAGTTGATCAATGTGAGTCACTGGATTACAACAACTTAACAAATTTGAACTAGTCTAAACTAAGAGTTCACATGCCTCATGGAAGAGTGGTAACTCAAGTTAGACTATCCTAGTAGAACTTAAGAGAACTTGAGTTGCAAGAAACCAGCACCAGTAGAAAATACTTGTTGAATGAATGTAGCAGAAGACATATCATTATACTGAACTCTTCAATTTACCCACCCTTACATGAGGGAAACTATAAGTAAATGAGAAGAGTGATACGTGGAAAATAGGCTATTTGAAACAAAAATATTCTACCAGACCTTTATACCGATCTTCTAAATGACCCGCCCTTATGTGAGGGAGATTATAGATGTATGAGAAGAAAAATACGTGGAAAATAGGTGAATATTAAAATGAGATGCTCTTTTGGTGCTCTATGAGAAGATGCATGTGTATGTTTTCTTGCTTGTTTATGATTTATCAAGTGTTTTATCAGTGGAACTTACAACTAATTACAATTAGAGAACCCAAGATATGCAAGGGTATTAGCAATCATATTATGTAGAAGGACTTAAAAGAAAGAGATGCAAGCAACATACACCAAGTGGCCAAGAGAGTGCCACACAAAAAAAACTTTAGGAGTATTGGTTTTTAACCCCCCTTTCATAAGTGCTTCAGAGAAAAACTGCAGCAATGATATCCCTTGAAGAAAACCAAGACAAAGGTGCATCAAGTAGCACCAATAAGCTCCCCCCCCCAAAAAAAAACTTTGTATTTATGAAAGTTACAATGGGAATTTTCACCTTTAGAGTGCCTTTATAGAATAGGCACAAAATAAAAAAAGTGATAGAAGTCAAAATAAGAGGAAGATTACAAAAAATGTCTCTCTTATAGAATGCTTTTTCTTCAGAGTAACAAAAAAACATAGCATGGAGTTGCTGAAAGCTTTAACTCCAAAATCAGAAATCCAGATGTACTTATGGAACTATGTTTCATCTTCAAAAAGGAGAGAAGCACGAGGAGAAAAGGCATCACTTAGTGTCTGGAGAGTTGAAGAGCATCACTTTGAAGTCAAACTTTAGGGCAAAATTAGAATACAAAGGGCAAAAGCAAACTCCCTCAACTATATATCTGTGTCAAAAAAAACTTAGAACTTTTGTTAAAAAAACTCTTCAATATTTGTGTTGACAGCAATTGTGATCAACTCTCTGCTCTAACGGTGGTCGGATTGACACCTTGAAATCACCTTGCTTGGGAATCATGCACACTGCAGAGATACAAAAATTAAAATGAAAGAGGAAGCTTCCTCACTAGTGCTTACCCTATAGAAGAAAGGAGGGATGATTGTTTTGCATAAGATTAAGAGTTTAAATAATCCATGGTGGGCGCCAATAATCCATGAAATCGATGGATTTGAAGTGTCATCATGGATACATAAATTTCCAATGTTCTTGAATACTGTGCCAAGTAGGAATATCGAGGATGTGTCATCGAATATTGTGCTAAATAGGATGATGATTTGTGCCAAGGCATATCCTCCAAATATTGCATCGAAGAGAATGTTGATCTCCAACGTTCATGAAGACTGTGATAAGGAGTGATCTAGCAACGTTCAAATGGACATCAAGCACCACTAAGATTGTTGAATACTACTCAGAGAGGATAAGATTACACCAATTGACAAATTCTAAGCTTTAGATCATAGTAGGTAGAGGACAAAACCATCTGTTGTTTGCCAAATAAAACCACACGACCACCAAATCATGTATCTCCCGCACGATCACCAAATATTATTCTCTCTTAATATTTGTGATATGATGTGACATCTAGCAGAGACTTCATGATTGTAGTGATCAAAATATGAAGGCCCTTGCGACTTTAGATTTCTCAAAAATAATTAATTTTACTCGATTCTCCTTGATATCGATGTAGAGGTTTGCTTTGAATCATGCACCGATGATAGCAAGTCTGGAGATCCCAATGGACATGGTAGTCATCTGAGAATAAACATCACCACACAACAGATATACAATATCAACAATTTTTAGATGTGAACATTCGTCCTTGTAGCTACAAATCTGAAAGAAGATATTAACCAATATCCAACAAGATGATGGGGAGACACAAGTGAGCTTAGCACAAAATGCCCATAATTTTTTTGAAAAAAAAATTCTCTTCAGGCTTAGGCTTTCAAATGAACAATATTCTAGATTTAAAACCAGATATATATCAAAGAATATTAACCATTAAACATGGAAAAAAATATAGAGGTGCTTCTCCTTATTTTTTTTTATAAAAAACTAGGATATAAAATTCCTAATGAGGCACCAACAACAACAAGGAATGTGGCCAAGTGATGGCTATAGTTGAAACAAGCAAGTAGTGAAACTTGATAGATATTTTCCAAGAGAAACCATCAAAGAGCCATATTTCCAGTAATGAACCAGATTAAAAAAAAAACTTCAAAAATTGAATGTATGCAAGAACTATCCTAGATTTGGTACCATGTTAGAATTATTGAAGAAAATATTCTATTCAAATGAAATATAGTTGAGCAATACATCACAAAAGAATAGTGAAGCTCCAAAGACTTATTTATTATTCCATGGGATCAACTTTGTATAAATAGCAAAGTTGATCAATGTGAACCGTTGGATTACAACAACTCAACAAATCTGAACTAGTCTAAACTAAGAGTTCACCTACCTCATGGAAGAGTGGTAACTCAAGTTAGACTATCCTAGTAGAACTTAAGATAACTAAATATTTATTCTAGAAATGGCACTCTATGGTTACTCTGACTTATCTAATTAGGATCCTTGAACATTTGTGCTCAAGGGTCATTGGAGTTTCTTAGATGCCTAGTGCTCTGATAGTGCTCTTCTTTGCATGGTTATATAGAATGTTGGATTGCATTCTACTAATGCTTATTTATTTGAAAGCTAGTTCTCTAAATGTGCTCAAGTCTAGAAAATATTGTGGATAGTATTCTTTGATAGCACTTCTATCTTACACTTTGAATGCTTTTCTAGACAACACTCTCACTGGTCACATTTGAATAATAGTGCCCTTAATAGCACTTTAAATATTCTCATTTATTTTATGTTAAGTATATGCTCTTTGAAATATTTTAGAATATCCTCAAGTCCAAGACTAAAATGTTATAAGAGTTTCAATCAACAAAATCCTTTTGGTTTTTTTATTAACCACAAATTCAACTTCTCTATATGTCTCTATATTTCCTTATCTCTTGAGGCTTCTTCTCTATACTTCTATGTATTATTCTTCTCTATGGAATATTATAGTGCTTCTCAATATTTGTACTCAGGAATCTTAGATGCTTATAATATCTATACTCAAGAATATTTAATACTGATCTATCCCTGTAAGCTTTGATGCTTCTCAATTCTTCTAGAAGTTGTGATGCTTCTCAATCTCAAAAATATATCTTTGATGTCTTAGGTCAAACCTAAGAACAAAAATGGTTCTCCTTTTTTCTAGAGAATCCAACTATTAACAGGGTGACTTCACATCTAACTTTCTACTGAGTTGGCCCTTAATCAATTCTAGTTGAGTCCTTGTCTTCACTTATTTTCTTTGAACCTAGTGGAAATACCCTAGCATCCAAATTAGGGTGAATTTTATCTGTCCCCTCAAGTCCAAGTCTTCACTACTTTTAATGTGGACAAACTCCAATATTATGGTGGATCTAAAATATAACTCTATCAAAAATGGATAGAGTTAAGTGGTATTTTTGATACCACTGTTGGCTTTTAAGCTTAACTATCTCAAATTATTACAAGTCCTAATATAATTAAGCCACAATATTATAGGTCAAAATATCAATAATAAAGAGTAGAATTAAATATATAAGCAATAAAATATATATCCAAACCAATATAAATAAAATAACATTCACTATAATATCAAATATGAATGTAAATGGATAAAATCATTCATCTACAAGCATGAAGAATACTTACAATAAAATTACTCAAAATCTATATATAATATTTGTATGCATAAAAAATAACACCATTGCAATAAAATGAATCATTGTATTATATTCAAGAAAGTGGTCCCTTAGGATACAAATTGACCCTTTGAGGGTGTTTGGAGGGAAGGATAGGTGGCAAGCCAGGGATGTCAAGTGGTAGGGACTGGACAACCACCTATCCTAGGCAGTTGTAGTGAGTCACTAGAAGTGTCTCACTTAACTAGGGAGATGTGTAAAGTGGGTAGGTATAAGTGGAGTGATGTGTGGAGTGAGGTGTGAGATGTGGCAAGTGGGTAGGTGCAAGTGGAGTGATGTGTGGAGTGAGGTGTGAGATGTGGAAAGTGGGTAGGTGGAAGTGGAGTGAAGTGTGGAGTGAGGTGTGAGATGTGGCAAGTAGGTGATGGTGATGTGGCCAGGATACATGTCAAGTGGGGATACAGGGTATCTTATGCTGATTTTCCAAATTTAATAAATCTGGAAAATATAAACTAATGTGCAAGAAAATACACCTAAGTTTAGACTTAGGTATATTATTTTATTATGTAAAGTTGGAATGTGCAATGTGAATGAATGATGTGCAAGAATTATATGCCTAAGTTTAGACTTAGGCATATATATTATTATGAAAAATTGTGATATGCAATGTAAATGAATAATGTGCAAGAATTATATGCCTAAGTTTATACTTAGGCATATATTATTAAGCAAAACTTAGATGTGCAATGCAAATACCTAGTTTTTGGTGTCCATATATGCCACTTTTTGTACCATGTTGTGTAAAACACAATGCGATGTACAAACAAAATAAACCTAGTTTATTTGGATGGAGAAATGGACTTAAATATTCTCGATGCAAAGAATGAATGACTTGAACATTTTTATTTTAGCTTACCCCCTCAATTGGCGAATGGGTAAAGAATGAAACCCACGAGTCAATTGACCAAATGTGGATGATGAAAGGAGGTGTTTTATTTAATGATGTGGATGTGATGCAAATGTATGTCATTTTGATCAACTTGATACCCCAAGTTTGGGATTTTTTGTGTTGTTGCAAACTTACCTTTGGTTTCAATGATGCGCAAAATGTGTGGGAAAATATTTGATCACATTTGGAGTTTTTGTTCCATTGTGACTTTAGCAATTCCTTCTAAATGATGGGTTCAAGGAACCATTCATTCAGGAATTTGATACTCGAGTGATTTTTATTATTATTAAATTATGTCTGTATGTTTTTTGCTTTTGACCCAACAAAAGGGGTCTAAGGATAACCTTGTGCAAATTTGATTTAACACAACCAAGCTCAAAAATTGAAGGACCAACCTGATTTAATTTCAAACATGATAATGTGAAATAATTTTTTTAGTGTCCTTATGGTAATTTATCCATCCTACCAGATTGCATGGATAACCAATCACTACAACCACCAGGTTTCTAGAGTAAATTACTAGATACAAGGTTCACTCGAGATGATGATGATGTGAGATAATGATTTAGAGGGTTTAACAATGTTTTTTTTGTAGCCATTTTCATTTGAAGGGGAGTTGTGTGATATGGTCACAAATAAAAGTTAATTTTTTTTACCCCAATCATGGAAAAGATGTTCATTTTAATGAGCATAATTTACATGATTGAGTGTTTTGAGTGTTGACTTTGATTATGAAATTTAAATTTGTTGATTTTGTCTTTCCCTTCAAGCAATGAGTCGATGGAGAAGATATGAAATGATGAAAGCAATGAAATAAATGATAATTTTTAGAATAAAATGGATGTTCTAGTTTTTTTTTAACTGTGATTCCAGCCATTGTTGATAATTGTGCACTTCTATCCCTTGGAGGAGTCCAACCATATGGCTTTCTTAGGGAATTGAGATGATAACAATTCATTTTTTGCATGAGGTGAATCACTTTTCAAGGGCCTTATGGTAACTTATCCATCATATCGGATTGCATGGATTTCTAGTCGCTACAACCACCAGGTATATAGGATAAGTTATTGTATATGAGGATCACTTCAAGCTAAGTGGAAGAAGGAAATGTACACCTCTATCCCTTGGAGCATTCCAGCCTCATGGCCTTCTTAGGGAGTTGAGATGAGAGCACTTCTATTCTTTCAGGAGCTTGTTGAATTTGTTTTTTTTTTTTACCAAAGGAATTGATGTACCTTTGGAGGTTTTTGCTTTTGTTGTTGTTTTTCTATTTTTTTTTATTTTTTTGTGTTTTATATTGTTTTTGTGGTTTTTATGTTTTTTGATTGATTTTTTTTTTACCAAAGGAATTTGGGTACCTTTGGAGCATTTTGGATTTATTTTACCAAAGGGGTTTGTGCCTTTGGGGCTTTTTGAATTGTTTTAATGATGATTGTACTTATGGTAATCTACTCCTCCTACAAGATTGTATGGATAGCCAATCACTACAACCGCTATGGTACTAGAGTAAATCACTAGATACAAGGATTACTTAAGGCTAAATGGAAGAAAGAAAAACACATCTCTATCCCATGGAGTAGTCCAGCCACATGGCTTTCTTAGGGAGTTGATATTATAGCACTTAGATTCTTTCAAAAGCCTTGTTGAGATTGAATTTGACCAAAGAAATTGGGTTACCTTTGGAGATTTTTTTGGAGTGATTTTACCAAAGGGGTAGGTGCCTTTGAAGCCTTTTGAATTGAGTTAACCAAAGGACTTTGTTTCCCTTGGAGCTTTTGAATTGAATGTGACCAAAGAGTGTTTTTTTTTTGGAGCCTTTTGAATTGAATATGACCAAAGGGGCTGATTCTTTTGGAGATATATTTTTTTTGAATTGAAAGTGACCAAAGGGGTTTATTCCCTTGGAGATTTTTGAATTTAATGTGACCAAAGGAGTTTTATTCCTTTGGATCTTTTTGAATTGAATGTGACCAAAGGTGTTGATTCCTTTGGGGATTTTTGAATTGGATTGACCAAAGGGGCTTGATCCCTTTGGAGCCTTTTTGAAATGAATGTGACCAAAGGGGATTATTGGGGAAGGTGTAAGACCTTGAACCCCCCTAGTTGGTGTTTTTGTGATTGTTTATGTATATGTGTAATGATTGATTGTTTAGATTTTTTTTGTACATGTGATGAAATGAATTTCTTATGAATGAATGCAATTGGTAGTGATGTATGCAAATGAATGAATAGTGTTATTTTATTGAGTTTTGTTCAAAGAGTTTTTGAACTATTTGAATGAATGGTGTTGCTTTATTGATCATTGTTCAAAGAGGTTTTGAACCATTTGAATGAATGATGTTTCTTTATTGATCATTATTCAAAGATATTTTAAACCATTTGAATGAATTGTGTTGCTTTATTGATCATTGTTCAAAGAGATTTTGAACCATTTGAATGAATTGTGTTGCTTTATTAATCATTGTTCAAAGAGGTTTTGAACCATTTGAATAAATTGTGTTACTTTATCAATCATTTTTAAAATATATTTTGAACCATTTGAATGAATGGTGTTGGCTTGTTGTTCAAAGAGGTTTTGAACCATTATTTAGCAGACTTTGCCTTTATTGCTTAATCAAGAGCACCAATACAATACTATGGTTTGACCATATTTTATAGGATGAAATGGATTATGATATATGTGTGGCAATACAATGGTGGTATGGAATTGGTATGGTGGTGGATAAATAATCTAGAGTTGTTTGCAAAGGCTAAAATATCCTAGTGATCTCAAACAAACTTGTTTACGATCTCACAAATTTTCATGATGCTAAGGTTGTTCTAGTGTTTTCAAATTTATCAAGGACCAATCGTGTGTGCAATGATTATTCATTTCTCATCATGAGCTAGGTCAAACTAATAAATTGTAACTTATGCCAATAAGCTAGCTCATCCTAGAGTGGCCATAGGTCTGTACAAAATAAGGTTGCTAATGTGTCAGACTTTGCACCACGTGTAAGGATACCCCATTGCCAATCAGGATTCATTCAACCCATTGTTGTAATGAGGATAACCCCATGGTTTTTGAGACACTAAGAGTTCCAGGGATTCAAGCTCCTTTCCCTTCTTTTATTGCTTTGGATTTTGGGGATTTGATGATTTTTTTTTGAGTTTGCTCATTTTTGTAATGGAGCAACATGCATTTTTATTGCTTTTTGGAAACTTTCTCATTTTGAGAGAGAGCAAGGAGAATTTTATTGCTTTGGGATACTTTTTGGGATACTTGCTCATTTTAAGGAAGAGAAAGGAACATTTGTTTTTTTGGATACTTGCTCGATTTGAGGAAGAGCAAGGGATTTTTTTGGGGGGGATGAAGGAGGAGCTTTTCCTTTTGCCAACTTTGTAGTACTCTAGACCATGTGCATAATTGGATGAGCAAGGGAAACATTTCACTTATGGCAATAGCCACTTTTGACTTTGTTATTCCCAAGGCTCACAATGTTTTATTATGTGTTTGATTGTATTTGGTCCAAGAGAAGTCTGATTGACCAGGAATGACCTGTTGCATTTAGAAATTGCTCAATTTTGTATGAAGTTTGTTTAAAATACTAGAATTGATTGAGTGATTGAAAATATTAGGGATTTTCTTGTTGGTTGATGTGGTGCATGACTTGGGATACTTTCGATACTATATTTAAAAAAAATAAAATATACACATTAAATAGTTAGTGGTCGCATAATTTTTATTGCTAACAATTACACGGTATTTATCCTGCTTTATGTGAGTCCCTTAATTAGGAAAATATTATAAGGAAAGTCATGAATAATTATAATTTTGGATTGCCAAGCTATGTTGGATGCCCCTGATTAAGGCAACAAGACATGGTTCACCAGAAGTCGTCCAATTGAACCAAGTTATCTAGTCTAATGAATGTTATGAACAAAATTCCTATATGGGTGCATGGATGGATTTATGAGATGTAAATGAAATGTTTTTGATGTTTTATTTTTTATTTTTTTTATCCATGTATATGTACATATATGTAAACCGCATTATGCATAAAATACCTTTAGATGTATTATGTTCAATGGCTCAGGTTCCAATACTCCTTACAATTTGGCAAGTCTATACATTCCTAGACTCAACTTTTGTTTGAAAATGTATGGACCTAACCAATTAGCCACGAATTTATCTCTCAAATATGATAATGCATTGGTATTCTGTTGATTCTCTTTAAGCACGAGATCTCCTACTTGAAACTCGTGAGGATGGAGCTTTACATTGTAAAAAATAACACCATTGCAATACAAATGAATCATTATATTATATTCAGGAAAGTGGTCCCTTGGGATACAAATTGACCCTTTGAGGGTTTTTGGAGGGAAGGATAGATGACAAGCCATGATTGCCAAGTGGTAGGGACTAGGCAACCACCTATATTGGGCAGTTGCAGTGAGTCACTATAAGTGTCTCACTTAACTAGGAATATGTAGAAAGTGGGTAGGTGCAAGTTGAGTGATATGTGGAGTGAGGTGTGAGATGTGGCAAGTGGGTAGGTGCAAGTGGAGTGATGTGTGGAGTGAGGTGTGAGATGTGGAAAGTGGGTAGGTGGAAGTGGAGTGAAGTGTGGAGTGAGGTATGAGATGTGGCAAGTAGGTGATGGTGATGTGGCCAAGACACATGTCAAGTGGGGAGACATGGTATCTTATGCTAATTTTCCAAATTTAATAAATCTAGAAAATATAAACTAATGTGCAGGAAAATACACCTAAGTTTAGACTTAAATATATTATTTTATTTTGCAAATTTAGAATGTACAATGTGAATGAATTATGTGCAAGAATTATATGCCTAAGTTTAGACATAGGCATATATATTATTATGTAGAATTGTGATGTGCAATGTGAATGAATAATGTGCAAGAATTATATGCCTAAGTTTAGACTTACACATATATTATTATGCAGAACTGAGATGTGCAATGGAAATGCCTAGTTTTTGGTGTCTACAATATTTATTATCAATGATTGTTATGATTATTGTTACAAACCATTTTCCACTTACATTGTATGGATATTTCTCTCCATAATATAGACATAGAATATGAATCTTCACGTACTTGACTATTGCTCTCTATATGACAACTCCCATGACCTTTGGCTTATCATCTTGCCACTTGTATACTAGACTCTTCACTTTCTTCTTACATGCATACTTGACTCTATGACACTTGCACACTTCTACATGACTCTTACTCTCCTACATGCACTCCTAATACAAGAAACTTGTGCACATCCTCATATTACATATTTTATCACTTACATACATGACACTTGCATATTATCTCAACATACACATGCACTCTTACATGACACTTGTGCATATCCTGCACATTACACTCTTACATGACACTTATGCATATCCTGCACATAGATACTTACATAAATGGGAAATATAAATCACTCATCTAAACTATAAACACAAACCCTAACCTATTACATATTTAAATTTGTACCATAAAGGTACCATGGGGGTGCATTAGCATGTACCAAATAATGTAATATTCTCAAACACCCTCTTGTATTACGTTATTTTATTGTTGAAGACTTTAGTCTTCAATCTTCATCTTTAGTATTCAATTAGGTAACTTTGCATTAAGTGTCATATTTTGCTTGAGATCCATCTTCATATTTATTTTTTGGTTCTTCATCCTTTGCTTCTTCTTTTTCTTTGTTCTCTGGTTCATATAGATCTACATATTTGTTGTGCATGACTTCTTCATATTCAACCTTTGTATCATGCGCTTCTTTCCTGTTTACTTTGCAAGATAAATTTGGACCAGAATTGATCCAATTCCCTAATTCTTGTTTTTCTAAAAAATCAAACACTTCATCATTAATTTGATCCTTAGATCAAATATTTTTCCTTGATTTGTTCTTTTTTAATTTTGTCCTGCATCTTTGAAATAGACATTTTACTCTATTTTTCATGACATTTGGAGTTGCTTTAAAAATAATTCTTTGAAGAAAATTTTCTAATATAAATAATAGCATTCTTTCAAATTATTTTCTTTTGTACCAATAAAATGCTAGAGAATGAGTCTTTGTTCCACAAAATTTACATGGATAAAGCTTCCAGCAATTAGATTCTTCATGCCCAATTCTATTTCAATAATTGCACTTTAAATGAATACAATATCATTTCTTTGATCTATGCTTCCATGCTAATACTTTATGATAATCTATATTCTTAAGAAAACAACACAAACATCGATGCACTACTAAGGCCATTGTTCATTTTTTTCTTTATAAATAACTTGCATGTTTTCGAAATCTATAACAATTTAAGTAGTTGTAGGTTATGTTATAGAATTTATTCTTGTTAAACTACAATTTTGTGGTCTCATAGTAGCAAAATATGGTATTTGTTCTAGCTTTGAGTCCTCAAGTGTATCTCTAAGCCATTTTGGTATTTTCTTATTCTCATCAAATTCTAGGAAGAAAACTTTAATTTCTCCATCATTTCTTTACTATCTTCACTTAATGCATTTCTAATAACTTCTTCCATGAAAATTAATGATTCAACTCGATGATTTAATTTATTTCAATTTTAAATCCTTATATCTCCAAAATTAAAAATTCAAAAACTAAATTTTGTAAGTTTTTAAAAATTTCAAATTCTTTGAAGTAACAAACCTTTTATCTCCCTACTAAATCAAATGTGTAAAAATTCAAAAACTTCAACTAATCACTCAAAAAATAACTTTGCAAATTTTCAAATTCTAAACCTTTTAAGTAAAAAACCATTTGTCTCCCTAATTAATTAAATTTGCAAAATTTTAAATATCTTCAAATTTAAAATTTTCTCTAAAATTTTAAATCTTCAAAAAACTTTAAAAATCTTCAAACCAAATTTCTTCAAATTTTAAAAACTTCAAAATCTAAAAACTCAAATCTTCAAACCTTTTAACTCCTCAAATTTTAAAAACTCAAATCTTAAATTCTAATTCTTCAAAATTTAAAAATCAATTTCAAATTCAAAAACATAAATCCTAGTAGAAATCTTTATCACTAAATCTTTCAAAAATAAACTTTTGAAATAAATAAATTCCAAAGTGGAAAAACTTATAACTGCCTCTTAGACCTTCTATAAAATTTAAATTCAATTCTATTTAATTTTCCTTCCAATATGAAATTTCATAAGTCATACCTTTCCATCTTCAACATGCTTAGAAATATAAACTTCTTTAATGCCTTATGAATTGTAACATATGGACATTACCTACCAACAATAATTAATACATCTTCAATGCTCATGTCTACTTGCCAAATATTAACTATTGTGCTTAGGTTAGATTTGAAAGGAATGATAATCATATAATTCCAAGCTACAAGGATCTCAAGTGTTAACATAAACACCACATTCAACCAAAACAAGAATCTGAAAGCAAATTGACAACATAAGCTTACAAATAGATATGCAAACAAGAGAGCAACAATATCATATATTAGATATGAAAATGGAACACTAAGTACAATGAAGGTGCCTTGCTTATATAGGCAAGGATGATCCACCATAACCGTAGAATCAAGCTAAGGATAAATATCCACCGTACAAAAGTAATATGTGATATGGTCCATAGATATGTAACCGCTATGGGAGAAAGAATATCAACCCTCCAAATGTCACCCCTAGGAATAGTCAAACCTAAAAATATCCCCATAATCTCTAAGAAATAAATATGTAACATCTCATAATATCTAAATAAGATAAATGAAATATCCACACATAAGTGGGTGGGGAAAATACATGGAATAACTAAATAAAAAGGAAATAAATAACCTAGGTGAACATGAGCTAAGGTAAACAACCTACTCTAACACCCTCCCTCAAGTGAAGCTAGGGGTCAAAAAGAAAAGTGGCATATCCACAGTATGAGTCCTAGCAACAAGGCCTGATCAAGTACTCATGTACAATATATCCATGAAGAAATATTGAACTAGAAGAAGTAAAAACCACATGGGAAAAGATCATCCTACTATAAAGAGAGAGAAATAAGAAGGAATATGTCCTCAAGAACACCCCCAAGGACAAATTCTGAAACCCCAAGCATGCCACGTAACTCAAGGTAGAAAGGTGATGCAAAAGGCTTCATGAAGATGTCGACAATCTACTGCTGAGTTGGAATGTACTCCAAGAAAAGAACTCCATATTGAATGTGTTGATGAATGAAGTGCATGTGAATCTCAATATCGAGGCGAGTATGGGTCAAGTACATAAAAATTCCAACTAATTGCCTATATAAGGTAGGATCACAAATATGAGTGGTGCATTTGGAAGTAAGAGAGACCCCAGACTGGAAAGGAGAGAGACATGGCTTGCAATCAGCCATACCTAAATACTGAAGAAGATCATGGGTGTACTTTTGCTGACTCAAATGAATCCCTGAATCTGATTGAGAAATTTGTAAACCAAGGAAAAAGTGCAAAAGACCAAGATCTGTCGTATCAAACTGCGTTGAAAGAGCCCTTTGAACAGTCTAAATGTGGGAAGAAGAGCTACCAGTGAGAAGAAAATCATCAACATACAAGACAATTATAACTATATCCTCCCCAACCTGTTGTATATATACTGTAGGATCTGAGTGACAACAAACAAAACTAGTATATAGAATAAAAGAGTCCATCTTCTCATACCAAGATTGAGGGGCTTGTTTTAGACCATAGAGAGACCGACATAGTCTACAAACAAGAGAAGAGTCATGAACAAACCTAATAGGTTGCTCCCTATATATTTCCTCCTACAAATATCCATGCAAGAAGGCACTCTTCACATCCATCTAGTACACTAGCCAACCCTGTGATGCAACAATAGAAAGTACAAGGCACACAAAATCCATCTTGGCAACGGGTGCAAAATTATTAGAGTAATCAATACCTTCGACTTGTGAGAAATCCTTCACTACAAGATGAGCCTTATACTTATGAATGGACCCATCAACTATATTTTTGGTTTGGTATACCCACTTACACCTAACCAACTTTCTTCCCTTAGGAAGAGAAACCAAATCCCAAGCATGATTCTTCATCAAAGAAGAATACTCATCTGTCATCGCATCATCCCACTCCTGTATCCCATGAGCCTATGAGAAATATTGTGGATCCCCAGAAACTGCCTAACATAAAAGTCCAGAACCTGTAGAATGTGCATGATGATGTCTAGTGGGTGGAATATCTTGTATGAAAGGTGTTGCCTCAGAAATTATGGTACAAGTTGACCTAGGCATAGTGACAATATTAGGAGGAATAAGATTCTCATCTGAATCTATATTCATGACCTCCTCAACTACCTCCTAAACTTGCTCCTCAAATAAGGTATCCTCAAGATGAAGTGAAGAATCATCAATGGATGGAAGTAAAGAAGATGAATCATGAGAAGAGAAGTGCTCATCAAACTAAACATGATTTTTGAAAAGAACTTCATGAGTATCAGGATCCAAAAGTCGATAAGCTCTCATGTCCTCGCAATACCCAACAAAGATCAAGGGTTTGCTCTTCTTATCCAAGGCTTTCCTTTGCTTCTTTAGCACAAAGGCCCAAGCATGGCTTCCAAAAACTTTGAAAAATGAGACATCGGGCTTAGTCCTAGACCAAGTCTCCTCTAGAGTCAAATGCTCAAGTGCTCTATGTGGTGTACGATTTTGAATGTATTTCGCACAATTAACTGCTTATGCCCAATATATAGGAGGTAAATCCCTAGAATGCATCATGCAATTAGCCATCTCCTTCAAAGTTCAGTTCTTCCTTTCTGCTAAGCCATTTTTTTGTGGAGTATGAGGAACAGAATGTTGGTGAACAATGCCATGTGCTACCAAAAAATTAGAAAACTCTTTGTTGAAGTACTCCCCCCCATTATCAGTGTGAAGCTTCTTTATGCAACTAGAATATTGATTCTCAAAAAAGCCTTAAACACCTTGAAGTGTGAAAAGACATCACTCTTGTACTTGAGAAAATAAACCCAAGTATGCCTTGAGAAATCATCAATAAATTTAAGTGCATACTTAGCTCCTTTGAAAGAAGGAGTAGAAAAAACCATCAAGTCACTATGCACAAGCTCAAGTGGTGAAGAAGCTCTTTTTGACTTACCCTTAGGAAATGGATCTTGGTGTTGTTTCCCTAATGCACATCTATCGCAAAATCCATCAAGAAAAGAAACTCTAGGTAAACCATCAACCATACCATGAGTGCTTAACTCCTTCAAATATATGTAATTAAGATGTCCAAATCTCTCATGCCAAATCTTACTCTCAGAATATGCATGAGCAACCAAGCATGTCCCTATAGAATAAGTTTCATCAAAATTGTCAAAGTGATATAATCTAGAACTATGGTCAAAAACGCCTTGTGCAACAAGTGAATAAGGCTCCAAAAAGGTTCTAACTTCAGCTCCTTGTGTTGTGAAAGTCATTGTTTTGCCCTAACCAGAATGAAAAATTTGATAAATAGAAAGTAAATTTGTAGTAATGTCAAGAACATATAGTGCATCATTGATGCATCCACCATCAAGTTGTATGTCACATTTTCCCTTAACAGAAATAAAGGAAGAATCTCCAACCTCAATGTTGGAAGTAGAAATCAAACCAAGAGATACAAATGACTCCTTAGAAGAATTCATATGGTGAGAAGCACCAGAATCTATAACCCAACTATCTATAGAAACTGACTGAGATATCCCAACAACATTAAGTGCTTTACCATGCTCACTAGAAGGAGGTGGAGTGGAAATAGAGATCTTGTGTTTTCTGATTGCATCCTCTAAGGCTTTTATTCTCTTCCAACACTTGTTTTCTACATGATTATTCCCCCCACAAAAGGAGAATGAAAGGCTAGACTTATTCTTGGATTTAGGAGACTCTTTGGATTTAGAGTTAGATTCTTTGGGTTTAGGGGCACTTTGAGATGGAGAAGGATAAGACTTAGGTTTACCTTTGAATTTTTCCTTACCATTAGGACTAGATGCTACTAATGCCTTTTAAGAGGTGGAAGACTCAAGGTTAGACAATTTGGATTCTTCCCTAGTAAGTCTTTCACAAAACAACTCCAAATTAGGCATTATGAATGTGTCACCTAAGGCATCCAATCTAGAGAAAAAGGTAGAAGCAAATATTTGGAATGGACCTTTCAACTTGTATAGAATTAGGTAAACACACTCTTCATCTTTCTTGTCTCTCCCACTCCCCTTTAACTGTGTCAACAAGTGCTTGAACTTAGTAAGATAGTCTACAATAGATGGAAAATATTTAGGATTGAGAGAAGTGATCTCAAATTCAAGATGCATGGCTCTTATGTGATCCACCTTACCAAATAATCCTTTTAATTTTTCCCAAATTTTGAAATGAGAGTCACATCCTTCCAAATGAAATAAAAGACTATCACTTACATAAGTTCCTATCAAACCCATACATTCATATAATTTGCTTTGATGCTGAAATTTTTCAAATTCTCTAGTGAAATCTGGTTGTTATTTAAGCATTAAATTCCATAATCCTTTGATTTTAATTATTATTTCCATTCTTGGTCTCCATGTATGGTAATTATATGTTGTCAATGGCTCACATTGATCTAATGCAAAAGAAGATGAAGAAGCCATTCTACAAAAATCACCAAAGAGCAAAAGAATGTAGATAGTGTGCATAAATCAGCACCGAGACAACCCCCCCAAAATATTATTTTATTAGATTCACAAGAATGCAAAAGATGGGACTTTATAACAATAGTCCATATACAAGGTTCAAGTGCAAAAAACCGTTTTTATAATGCAATATTGAGAGTGCAGTCATAAAATAATTATAACTATCTAAATACAGATCAAAAAAATATGAAATTTTATAGGCATATCAAAAAAATTATTTTACAGGCCTGGTAAAAATTTTGCTGAGCAACTCCCAATATTTCTCCTGTAAGGATGATTTTACTAAAAATAGTAAAATCACTGTAACTGTAAAAATATAGCTCCAAATTATCTAAAATTTTATGGAACAGTCTATAATATGATTTCACACATTTTATTAAAAAATCAGAAAAACCTCATAATCTTTTATGAAGATATATGCAGATTACTAAAAATTTATAGGTTTTCATAAAATCAATATATTTTGAAGAATACTGATCCAAATGAGCTGAAATTTTGGGCACAACTCAAATGAATGCATCTACATACCTCCAAAAAATTTCATGGAAAAATGGAATTTATATCAGGATATACATGCAAAATATAAAAATGGGTTGGGTTGGTGACCCTGCCAAAAAGGGAAATGCTCAAGAAAAAAAATGCTTAGGACAGATCCAAGGGAATGAGGCTATTGCAGTATGGGCAGAAGATATTTTAGGAGGCTGGTTATGATATTACAATGGAAGGAGTGATACAAACTAGCCAAAAAACTCCACCAAGGACCCGATCACAAAAACCGAAGCTTCCACACCATTCTTCAAACTTGCAAGAGAAACAACTGCACAACACTCACAAATGAATGACTACAACACCTATCGATATGATGCCATGAAAGGAATGATAATCAGATCATTCCAAGCTACAAGGATATCAAGTGTTAATAGAAACATCACATTCGACCAAAACAAGAATCTGAAATCAAATTGACAGCATAAGCTTACAAATAGATATGCAAACAAGAGAGCAACAATATCATATATTAGATCTAAAAATGGAACATTGAGTACAATGAAGGTGCCTTGCTTATATAGGCAAGGATGACCAACCATATTCATAGGATCAAGCTAAGGACAAATATCCACCATACAAAAGGAATATGTGATATGGTCCATAGATATGTAACCGCTATGGGAGAAATAATATCAACCCTCCAAATTTCACCCCTAGGAATAGTCAAACCTAAAAATATCCCCATAATATCTAATAAATAAATATGTAACATCTCATAATATATAAATAAGATAAATGAAATATCCACACATAAGTGGGTGGGAAAAATACATGGAATAACTAAATAAAAAGGAAATAAATAACCTAGGTGAACATGAGCTAAGGTAAACAACCTACTCTAACAAGATTGTCACTCTATGCAACTCTTCAAGTTTCTACAATATGCTTAGGATGGTGCTCTATGCAATTATTAGGTTTATTTAGCACACTTTGGATGGTGCTCTACACTTTTGGATGGCACTCGATGCAAATTTTTGGTTTATTAAACATGCTTGAGATGGCACTCTATAGTTACTATAACTCAGCTACTTGAGATCCTTAGATATTTGTGCTCAAGTTCCATTGGAGTTTCTTAGATGCCTAGTGCTCTGATAGCGCTCTTATCTACATGGTTATCTAGAATTATGGAGTTTCTTGGCTTTGGTGAATTTAAAATTCACCCACTTCTTCCTCCTTATCATAAATTCTCTTCTCTCTCTCTCTCTCTCTCTCTCTCTCCATGCCTCAAAGTTTTATAAATTTAGGTATTGACCCTTCATTTTCATAATGCTCTCTCATGGTAACAAAAGTCTAGAAAATTGGTGACTCAAAGTGTTAAGCTAACAAGTGCATTTTGCTTTTGGGGATTTCTTAGAGGGGATCTACTTGGTCAAGCTCAAGGGTAATAGCTCATATTTTGATTTTAGCCTCCTCCTATGCTTTCTTTAATTTTAATATTTAGAATATCATTCTACTAGTAAATATTTATTTCAAACATTAATTTTTGTATTTCTTGTTTTAACCTTTTTTCTTGGTCATTGTGAAGTTGTAGGCTAGGTGTGTATTGGCCTCCCCTCACTTTTGGAATCCTTAGGATCCCTCATTTTGGTAGATCTCTTCCTCAACCTTGTGTATGGGGTGATTTTACAATCCATCATTATTGGTGATAAATTTGTTGTTAAATAAGGTTGGGGGTAAGTTAGTTTTGCTACCTACTTCCCTCAACCTCCTTTAGTTTTTTTGTGTTTTTTATACCCTATCATAGGTTAAAAATATATCCTAATACCTTTTCCACTCTTTATATTTGTTTTACAATTTAGCAGAGCGATTTCATGGTCCATGTGTATAGGACACAAATTCGCTTTAGATAAGAGTGGGGGCAAGAAGTGTGTTGTCTTTGTAACATATGATTTCCTCTCAGTGTTTTAAATGTTATATTTGTCTTATGTTGTTAGTTCCCCATTCTGCTATTTATCTTTCACATAAGCCTTAACAGAGCAATTTCATATCCAACCCTTATCGGGTGCAAACTCATCTTATATAAGGTAAGAAGTAGGTTTCATATTGTCCCTATCAATCTTGGATCCTCCTTGGTACTTCTCTTATTCTCTTCTACTTCTATTCCTTGTTTGATCCTACTTTAACATATTTTGTTTCCTTCTACCCTTGTCTCAAACCTAGTAGGATGATTTCGTGGCTCACCCTTATCGGCCATGATATTTCTCTAAGACATTGTCTGGTAGTTTACACTATGGACTACCATTCATTTAGTTTGTTCCTTGATTAAGCATCTTGTTAAAAATATTATTCTCACCTAAATACACAAATACAACTTCATTCTATTTCCAAATTTTCATCCACAATAATTTCACAATTGGCCCTTACAGGATACAAAATCATTTTAATCACCAATTTACCCCTTGTAAAGCTAGTAATTTGTTCTTCAATTATTTTATCCTTTGTACGGTTTTGTAACCTCTATTTACGAAGCGTAAATTCACCCTACAAACAAATATAACTTTTTTTCATGATTTTATTTTAGTCATCTAAAAGGACCTATGGGGTTTCACTTACAAATATATGAGCCTTGCATCCCCTTTGGCTATAGTATACCCCCAAATACTAATCACCCCTCTTTAATTTTACCATTTTTGTAGATTTTGTGAATTCATAGTCTATATTTATAAGGCACAAAATTGAAATTGCAATCGGGAGCTATAGGGCACAGAATCATGGTTACAATCGATTGAGATAATTTACTTGACTATTTTGAATAGCATTTTTTTAAAAGAGTTTTTGTTGCTATTCTTTGTTCTTTGTATTAGTAGAAAAGTCAAAAAGGATAAAAGGAACATATTTTTTATTTTGTTTTAGATTATAATTCACCAAATAAAGAAAGGATAATTTATGAACATAGGTTAACTCTTGATTTATTTATTTCTTCTGATTCTTCGTAGGCATTGAAAATAACTTACATATAGTCTTGCATTAGGCTAGATTTTGGATGCACATTCTCTTGGGCCTTTGTCTTAAATAAAAAAATCAGTTTTCCTTGTAACTTAGGGATAGTTATCATTTAAAATAAAGAAATAATTTTAGGATAGTTTTTGTCTTCTTGCATACTTTGTTTGATGCATATTTATTTTCTTATTTATTAAGTTTATCTTCTTTAGAAAAACCAAAAGTTAGGTGTTTTCACAATAAACACATCAAACTAAAAGTTTTTGGAGTGAATCCTTAAAACACTCCTACTTAAACCCTCAAATACAAAACACAATAGTTGAGGTGAGGACAATCCTATGGGGATTCTATATCCCACTAATCCTCTATGATTTTTGTGGTACCTCATCATAGGGGGTTGAAATTATAATTTGATTCATGGCCAAGAGTTGACATTGTGTGATGTATTGAATAGGCCTAAGAACATGTCATTATTGTTGAAGGTTGGGAGTGATCCCTTGCGCTCCCTAGGCACCATGACCCTTGTTATTGTGGTTTTAGATATTTACCTTTATCGAGCAAGTGCATCCACTTCCCTATGCCTCGTGCGGTGGTGCTAGTCCTGGGAAGTCCAAGGAAGCATGGTACATGGCTTCACCAAATGACCTCCAAGATTTTTATCAAGGTTGAATCCTTTTTAAGATGTAATATTTTGGAGTTTGTCTTTCTTATACTATGCTAGACTATTCTACTTGAATTATTATGGAAAATAGAAAGAGATAATAAGAAATAACACAAAAAATAAATTTTTGATAGTAAATTTTGAAAAGTAAAACCTATCTAGTCTAAGGGTGGCAATGCACCAAGAGAATGCAATTCCCATATTACAACTCAGTGGGATGAATGAACACATGAACCAAGCAAGATAGTAAAATTAAACATAAATTTGACCATATAAACATGCAATATATATGTATAACCAAAAGAGACTCGACGACCTACACATGCAGTTGGCCTAAGCCTCGAGTCCAAAATGAGAAGCAAAATGGACAAGGAAGAGATACAATGCCACAATTTAGATGCTTGAAACAATAACAAAATCCCTCTATTTTTTATTTACAAAAACTATATTTATAATATTTATAGGCAAAGTTTGAAATTCAAAATTCCCCCTTTAATGGTATGGATAAGAGCCAACATTAATTTTTGGCTATAGGATCATGAAAAATATGTTGCATTAATTTTTGGGAGTCTGGAGCTGAGTGGAGTTAAATCACTATAAATTTATTGGTGATAGGTATGGTCCTCTTATTCAAATGTATCATTTAATGCATCCACTTTCCTTCATGGAGAAATGAGCTCAAGTGTCACTTTGATTGACAATGTCATTTTGATGACTGTAACCACATGTTTCCTTGGATCTAAACTCTTCTCAATGATTTACCCTTTCTTTGTGTTAGCTCACTAGATCCCAATAAAGGTTTGGTCATAGACCTTCCCTTCGATGATTCGAGTACTCTAGTTATCCTTCATCTTGCTTTCAGTCAACACCCAATATGATTATCGTTGCTCATGATGTTCCCTGATTATCCTGATGGTTGATTCTTTGATATCCCTATGCAAGATTCCATCAGGTATAATTTGATGGGAATGATTCTATTCCCTGGTGGATTTTATATTCTCTTCTCACCCCTCCCACCTTTGAGCCTCTAAGGGATCTTTGTGAGGATCAACAAGGTATTTTGGCCTTACTAAGTCCTTACTTGACTCTTCTAATGCCCCTTATTATTTCCTTTTAAGTCTCTTGGGTTTCCCCTGATGGGTTTGTTGCTCATGATATTGAACAACTACACCTAGGTATATAGAATTTTGTAACCCAATTATCAATTGAAGGTAGCTTTATTTTAGGTCCCTTTCACCAGTTAGGTAGGCAAGTCCCATTTAATACAGTTTTTGGAGGTCTCATTATTAAGGAATTCCTTTTAGCTACTATTGATAAGGTTCTAGGGTTCCTCTTGATGATGGGATGAGGCTTAGTCACCACTAGAAAGGTTGAAATTCCTTGTTGGATTCATTTGGATGGATGAATTTACCTTGGGGTGAGGGGAGCTTCGAGAAAGCTATCAATATTTGGTGTAGATCATCCTTTGTAGGTGCTTTCTTTGAATCAAATGCTTGGTACATGGATGAAGATTCAAAACCCCTTATTTTGCTAGCTCAGGTATTAGTTATTTCTTGTTTCTCTTCTAGGGTATGAATTTCTCCTGTTGTAATGAAAACTTCACTATAGTTTTTGTGACTCACAAGGGACTTCTATCTATAGGAGTAAAATAACCCAACAAATGGTAGTCTTATCCATTGGGATACAAAGTATTTAGGAAAACTTTTGGAAGCTTGGAAACTTAGGAGAGGAATTTGGGCTCTTGTATATGTATTAGGGAAAAGCCCTTATTCTTATAGACTTTCAACTAATAAGACATTGAACAAATTTTATACTATCTTTCTCCCTCCTAAATCCTTCTCATGTGATCAAATTGAGGATGACATAGTTATTTGCTACATTATCATTTGTTAGTTATGGGGAATTTCCTTATAGGATTTTATCCTCTGAATGCAGCTCAGTAAATGACTATATTATGCCACTCCTATTGATCACCAACCCTCTTGTTTCATGCATCTTATCCTTTTCACATGTGGTAATTTTCCCAAAATACTTTGCCCATGCATTCTGGTTTTTTACCTTTATTTATGCTCCACCTATTTAAATTATCCAATAAATATAGTACTTGGTATTTATTTATTTAAATGTCACCTATTTACATAATATACATGACCTAACATGTATCCACACATCGATATATTCCCACAAAGATTCTTCACTAGAACCTATAATACCTAGACCGTAGTGATATAAACTTTTGTTTATCCTGGTAACTTGGCTAAGTGGGGACACATACTCTTTATCCTAGTCGAATATAAGTATCATGAGATCTAGTCTCCATTTGTATGTTGAGATCTTCTTCTTGTTACACCTCAGGTTCAGTTGTCTTGGATCCTCCATATAATTTTTCTCCCCATGTGTTGCTCATCTATTCTTCCATTTGATTATTCGAAACTTGGGTGTGTACTTCATCCTTAAGTGTATTCAATTCTCCCTTAGAAATTAGGAAATCCTATTCCTCTTTAGTCTTGATTTCCAAATTAAAATCCATGTGGTGTGTGTGGATAGGTCTAGATGACACATTCATCTTTACCCCATAGGGAGTCCTGAGGAACGTATGAGACCAGTGTAGAGAAAGGTATGTGTCAATTTTTGCAATGAAGTCTCGAGAGAGGTAGAGATCAAATGATGTAGGCAAATAAATCATCACCACTTCTTGGATAATGGTTAAATTGGGATAATATTATTCCATGTTGTAAAAATAAAACTGAACCAACTAACTATCTATTAAGTTTACAATCTAGTCTTTTCAAAATTCTAAATTCGAATAATAATATCACTATCCATTTTTTTAATATTGGTAAAACAAGGTTTTTGAAAGGGCCCAAACCCTTATACAAGTCTATAATGGTCTATCTAGTATTACAATCCATTTTTTCTCTTACAAAAAACTTCAATACATACAAAAATATTTTTTTACATTCTTACAACAATAGACCACAACTAATATTCCTTTTATTTTTGCTATATCAAAATTTGCAAATATTTAATACATTATATAACATCAAATATTTAGTTTATTTTGGCACATAAACACTATAACATACTATGACACAACAAAAAAAATTCTATAGCAAAACCCATATAGTACTAGATCTAATGAGATATGTAACAAAATACCACAACAAAACCCATGAGGTACTAGATAGGATGAGCTTTACAACAAAATCCCATATCAAAACCTAGGAGGGACTAGATTAGATGAGCTCTATAATAAAATACCATATAATAACCCAAGAGGGTCCAGTTTAGATGAGCTCAACAATAAAATCCCATATAAAAACCTAGGAGGAATATTGGACAAGATCTACAACAAAATCCCATAGTAAAATTTAAGAGGAACCAGATCATATGATCTCTATAATAAAATCCTATAGCACAACCTAGGAGGATCTAGATTAGATGATATCTATAACAATATCCCATAGCTAAATCTAAGAGGGGCCAAATCGGATTATCTCTACAAAAAAATCCCATAGTAAAACCCAAGAAGGAGCAAATTAGACAAGCTCTGCAATATAATCCCATAGTAAAATTAGGAGGGACCAAATTGGACAAGCTCTAAATAAAATCCCATAGTATAACCCAAGAGGATCTATATCGGACAAGCTCCGAAACATAAACCCAAAAAAAAATCCAAGAGGGACTAGATCAAAAAGGCTCTACAAAAAAATCCCATAGCAAAACCCAGGATGAACTAGATTGGATGAGCTCTAAAATAAAATCCCATAACATAACCCAGAAGGATCCAAATTAAATGAGCTTTACAACAAAATACCACAGCAAAACCTAGGAGGAACCAGATAAGACAAGCTCTAAATATAATAAAAACTTTATAAACATTCTTACAATAATAACCCATAACTAATATTGCTTTTATTTTAGCTATATCAAAACTTTAAAACATTCTAATGTATCATATCTTTAGTTTATTTAGGTGCATAAACACTACAACATACTCTAACACATCTCTATTGTGAATATTCTAGTATGATCTACTACATGTATTTCCTATCACTCATATTATAAATAAGCTATTGGAAAGGAAAAGACTATTATATGATAATATGATAAATGTGTCTAGAGAAATTTTACTAGTAGAAGTGTGTTGGAAGGTCTATCACTATCCATTATTGATATATAGGTAGACTTTAGTAACAAAAAAAAAACATAACATTTATTTAAATATAATTCTAATATCCATTATTTAATAAAAAGCTAAAATTTAATTATAAGTAAAGAATTGATTACAAATTGGTGTCTTAGTGCCTACCTTTTTTGGCAAGCCCCAAAATACAAATCAACTTCCTCTCTTTTCCATAATGGGTCACTAAACTCTCAGGTGTTGCTAGATGCCTCATCAAAAATTTACCACGTCTATCCTCCTCTCTGCTTTGTTTCTCTGGTCTCCATCCCTTTACTCACTTCCTTTTATTTCTTGTTATCCTCTTCCAGTAATTCCTTAGGATCAATCGTACCATCCAATTACTGTTCATCTGAGGTTGCATTCCTTTGATAGTCCCCAAAATTCATACTCTCCAGTTTTCTCCATATTGCAGCTTCATCTTCTGACATATGGTTTTCCTCTAGGTTTTTAGCAAGCACTATTTCAACCAGCTTCCTTTTTGTTGTGTGTCAGGTCCACTCCATTGGTTTGTATTCTTCCTTGAAGATGTGTCCATTCCTCTCTAGCCATATTTTCCACCATATGAAACCTGGTCCTAATGCCCACATAGTCTTTAAATATTTGGATTTGAATTTTTGAAGGTTCCAATAGTCCTAGAAGGAGTCCATGGTGAGGATTGGTCTCTCTCCAGGGTCGAAGATGCCATGCCATAGACTCCATATTCTTTGTGCAAAAGGACATTCAAGGAGGAGGTGGGACACTGATTCCTCATCCTGATTACACATTATACATCTATTAGGTCCTATGAACCCTCTCCTATGCATGTTATCCTGAGTAAGAATGCTATTGTGTGCCACCAGCCATGAAAAGCAATTTACCTTTGTCCATCCTTTGGGTTGCCATATTTTTAACCAAGGGACTTCCCTTAGTTGCCTCACTTGGGGGATGTTTGCTTTGAAACCTTCTTTCACTGTATAGATTTCCAATTTGCCTTTCCCCCATGCTAATTTATCTGGTTCATCTTTTCTCAAACATGTTCTGTTGTTCAAGATTACCATTAGCTCTTGTTTCTGTTCTTCCTTGCCATCAACTGACCAATCCTCCATGGGGCACCATTGCTGGCTATTTGAATCCTGCTATGTAGATGATTTAATGTAGTGACAGATATGGGTCCATCCTTCCCTGCTTAAATATGAGATCAGGTCTGCTAGATGGGGGTAAAGAGAAACTATGGGTGGGAAGTGGTCCCAAGAATCTTCCCAAACTCTTACGCTTTTTCCATTCCCCACTCTCCAAAAAAGGCCCTGCTTTATAATACTAGCTCCTCTCTTCATAGCTTTCCAGATTTTAGATCCCTCCCCTGTGACTGGAAGGCGAGGGATATCTTCACTTGTATGCATTGGGTAGTATTTTGCTCCACATTTGGTTTGGGTTCGTTATCCATCTCCAGTACAATTTTCCATTTAGGGCCTGATTATTATCAATCATTGCATGAATTCCCAATCCTCCTTTTTCCTTTGGTTGGCATACTCTATCCCAACTGACCAGTGACCTTTTTTGCTCTCCCTTAACCCTGAACCATAGGAATTTTCTCATAATCTTGTCCAAGTCCTTCAATACACTTTTTGGGGCTACCAGAACTGAGAACTTGTAGATTGGCATTGCTTGGAGGACTGATTTTAGCAGGGTCAATCTACCTCCAAAACTCAACCAATGATTTGTCTAGTGTGTTAGCTTATCATGTAGTTTATCCTTGATTACTCTCCATTCTTTACTCTTTAAACTTTTAGTTGTGAGAGGTATGCCCAAATATTCTATTGGAAGAGAAGCCTCTGAAAATTTGAGTATTTGAGTGATTCTATCTCTTACTCTTTTTGTCACATTGAAGAATACTACCTTGGATTTTCCTTCATTCAACAATTGACCTATTGTCACTATGTAGCAGTCTAGAAGATTTCTTATACTCATTGCTTCTCTTAGTGATGTTGCTCCCCACATCCCTGTATCATCAACAAATTGAAGGTGAGTCAGGTTCATCTCAGGGCCCATTCTTATTCCTGTTAGGGTGTTTTCTGCTTTTCTTTTCTTTATTAGCCTCCCCAAGCTCTCTGGATACAGAATAAACAGATAAGGGGATAATGGGTCCCCTTGCCTGATGCCTCTGGAGGCGCGGAATAGTTGAGGGTTCTCCATTGATGAGAACTGAGAAGGATACCGAGGAGATACATTCCATGACCCATGTTATCTAGCCATTCTGAAAGCCAAATTTTCCTAGAATCTTCGCTAGAAACTCCCAACTGACTCGATCATATGCCTTGGATAGATCTAGTTTCAAAAACATGCCTTTGTTCCCTTTTTGATTGAGCATGTGAAAAGTTTCTTGGGCCACAACAATCCCATCTAGGATTTGTCTCCCCTGTACAAAGCCTCCTTGTTCTGGAGAAATCACTTTTGGAAGGAGCTTTTTTAGTTGGTCTACCATTAACTTGGTCATTATCTTGTAGACCACGTTGCATAATGCTATGGGTCTGTAGTTGGAAATTTCTTTTGCTTCTCCTCCTTTCGGTATGAGGGCCAGTAGGGTATGGTTAATTACCTTGAGGATTCTTCCATTGGTTTTGGCTTCCTCCACTACTGCAGTCAGATCCTCTGCTATTATGTCCCATAAGGCTCTGTAAAATTCTACAGGAAGCCCATCTGGTCCTGGAGATTTTCTTGTCTGCATACCAAACATTATTGCTCTGACTTCTTCCACTTTGATTTCTTCTAGAAGCTCCTCATTCTGCTTCTGACCTATCAACTTTGGTATACTATCCAGAATTTCTTGTTGATGGTAGGAGGATAGATGTGTATCTATAGTGAATAAGGTCATAAAATAGTTGTTTGCTAAATCTTGCATACCTGAGGTTGAGGTTTGTTTGATTCCTTGGCCATTGGAGAGGGCATTAAGTCTGTTGTGGAGGCTCCTTGTTGTGGTTGAGTGGTGAAAGAACTTGGTGTTCTTGTCTCCTTTCAACCAGGTTATTCTTGCTCTCTGCTTCCAGAATGCTTCTTCTTTCTGATCTAATGCCTCTTCCATTTTTAGTAGGCTCTCTTCTTGATTCAAAAGATCTTCTGAGATAGGTCCAGATCTTATCTATTCTACCACTTGTTGCATGCTTTGTGAAATGGATGCTCTTTATTTTTGGAAGTTTATCCTTTGGGTTCTGCTCCAACTCTTCAAATTATTCCTTACAAACTTTAATTGAAAGAAAAATTTGTATTGTGTTGTCCCATGTGATGGTTTACCTTGTGTCCACCATTGTTGGATTAGGCTTGGGAGTTCCTCGCTCTGCAACAAAAAATTCTCAAATCTGAAAGATCTTATTTTTGGAGAGACCCTTTTGGCGATGTGGAGGCTGACCGAGAAATGATCCAAAGGTAGTTGGTTTAGAATCTCTAAATGACATCCCCATAAGTGTAAGACCTCTTCCCCTACCAGTATTCTATCTAGTCTTGATTTGATTGTTTGTTCTCCTTTCCTCTTATTTGTCCAAGTAGTGCTACATCCCAGGGGTGGAATGTCTATCAAGTCCAGACTATCAGTTTGGGCAATGAGGAGTCTATCCTTTTCACTCAATTGGGCCATACCCCCTTCTTGATCATTCACAAATATTTTTGCATTGAGGTCTCCTCCCACCAACAACAAATATTTTGGATAAGCTTCCCTTATAGCTTGGACTACCTTCCATTGGAATTTTTGGTCATGAACCTCCTTCATTCCATAGATGTTAATTATTAGCTAGATTGTATCTGATTCTCTATCTCTTAATCTGAGCATCAAGACCCCTCTAGTTGATGTCACTCCTATCTTCTAAAAAATATCTTTGTTCCACATTGTAGCCACTCCTCTTGAGAATCCTTGAGCGGCCTGTACCTCATAGTCTCCATATCTCCAACATATTTTTGAGATAGTTTGCATTGCTACGAGTGATGCTCTAGTTTCTTGTAGTAACACCACATCTGGGTGATTGTCCTCTATCATTCTTTTAATGACCATTTGTCTGGGGTGGTTGTTTAATCCCCTTACATTCCATGTATTTATTATCATTGAGGTTCAGTGTTGTAGAAGTTGGCTATGGATTTGACCAACCCTGACTCTCTCATATGTTCCCCTTGTTGCTGCATATTTTCCTTATTGGTCCTCCTGCCAGCTCCTTGGGATCTTGCATTCTTCTATTGTTTCTCCATTTGGCTTATCCCCAAGGTTGGCTTTTCTTTGTTCTTCTCTGCTATTCCCATGATGACATCCTTTGATGTTTGTTGCTCCTAATTATATATTATTAGTGCCCCTTCCATCTCTGAGTGTGGTGGTCTGTTGGGCTCTCTCATTTGCTCATGGACTGGTATGGTTTGAGGGTTTTTGAGATAGTTGTGGCTTTCATCTAGGTCATCCAATCCCTTTAAGTGTTGTTGTTCTTCCATTACTATGGGTTGGGGGGTTTGTTGCTCTCCTTCTGTAGGTCTATCTGGGTTCTTGGTTGGATCTATATTCTGTGAATCTTCTCCCTCCATTGGATCATCTAACCTAAGGATCTCATATTTGTTGGATGAGGCCCTCCATTCCGGGCATTGGTATGTGTTTCCTCCCTTGTTTTGACTGCTCCTCCTTGCCTGGGTGTTATTTTTTGCTTCTTTCCTTGTAATTGTTTGGAATCCTGCTTCACTTTCTTTCTATGGTGGTTGGTCTCTTGAGCTCGCGCCTATTTGTTGTATCTCATCCTTGGCTAGTTTGGGGTAATCTCTAACCAAGTGTCCATACTCATGGCATGCTCTGCATTTGAATGGAACTGATTCATAGTCCACCTGTTGTCTCCATATATTCCCTCCTACTTTGAGGTCAATTTTTTCCAAGAGTGGCTTTCCCAGGTCCATCTCCACACAAATTTTAGCATATGCAGTTGATCCTCCTTCCATTGATTCTTGTGACCTTCCTATATATGTTCCAAGAAGGTTTCCAATCATTTCTAGAATATCCTCTTTCCAAAATTCCAAAGGGAGGGCAAACAATTTTAACCATATTGGAGCTGCAGATGGCTCGATTTGGGGGTCAAACGTTGGCCGCCAAGGTTGCATGAATAATCCTATGGGGCCTATATTGTATGGACCTCCTTCAAAGGCCCTATCCCTATCAGAGATCAATATGAAATCTACTACAAAATATCCATTCGATAGTGTTAGGATTTCCAACTCACCTTGTGGAGCCTAGTGTTTCCTAGCCCATGTGTACAAGAACCATGGGGAAGGTCAAAGTCCCACAAACTTGCATATCAGGGCATGTGTAGACTTATACACTATATCATCTACTATTAGTTCCTTTGCTATCTCCAATATTGGGATTGTTTCTACTTGGGGTAGACATCCATTGCATTTCATTTGCTCTACCTCTTTCTCCTTTCTCTTGCCTAGGGCTTGCATAATCTTTCGAGCCTACACTTTTGTGTTTTCTCTATTGCTATTTTTGCCCTTAATTACCTCCACAAAAGAAAGTGCATTGAGATTTTTTGGATTTTGTTTTATTCCTAGTGAGGTCCCCTATGAGGGGAGCCCCCTAGAGGAATCTTCCATTCTTCTAGAGCAAGATCAATGGTCTTGTAGCTAGGGTTTTTCCTCTCTCTTATTTCAAATGATTGTCCTATTTCTAATATCCATTATGAGCATTAAAATATTGATAAGATATTTCTTTGATTTTTAATCAAACCGTAGTTTAAAATTTTATTCATATGTAATGAAATAGATTACATAATTTCAAACCTTAATTCATTTTTAATGCTTTATTACAATTCTAGACTTTGATTTATTGTCTTTATCTGGCACATAATAATTATATCCCTAATCTAATAATACTACAATGCATATTCGAGTAAAGAAGTATTTGATGCATGATACACATAATCCAAGGCTTATTGTATTGAATCAAAGGATATTTTATGAGTTGAGTTTGTTTTATTTTATTGTTATTATATAAGATATTATATCATCATCATCATGAGTGATAAGAAATTAGGTATTATAGTTGGTGTAGATCTGATAGTAACATATCTTATGGTGTGGTTCCTTCTTTACGTATTTCATGGAATTTCAAGACTTTAGAGCTGTGTTTTTAAGAAGTTGAATATTTTGTGATAAATGCTACTCAATTTTTTTACATGGATAATCTTTGCTACATTTAACAATATTCCTATTATTGACTATTTTATTCCATGATTAGTGTTATGAAAATGATGATTTAGAAAATTAAGAGAGAAATATAAATATTCAATTATTTTATTTTTTTAAAACATCATATTGCAAAAGGTACATATTTTTTGTAAACTTCTTAAAATCAAGTGATTTTTACATAAATTAGATCTAAAGCATCAATGTTAGTTCTAAAAGTCATAGTAGTTAATGATGTGGGAATCAATAATAAATCTATCAAATACATTATGACTAATTCTTAAGTAGTATAAAAAAACAAAGAGGTTACAAGGGTTACAACCAACCTGTAACCATCATGGAGTGCAAACAACAACCTGCAAGAGACAAAAATAATCTCAACAAAAAATCTAATGCACCCTAACAAAATAACAAGCCAAAAAACATGAGTAAGAAAAGTTGCACGTGAAATACAATGCAATAATATCTTAGGCTTAAAAATAATAAGCCTAAGATCAATAGTTATCCTCATCATTCCTCCCCACCATAGAAGCATTGGATTCCAATGATTTTAAAATAGAAGTGGGAGTGTGAGACACCAAACACTGAAGATATATCTTGCTGGTTGGATGGATTAGAGGTTAATATGCCACATAATCATAGGCTTGGACAAGGTTTATGATGCCCATCGATGCATGTGTTGGAATGCCATGTTTGGTCATAACTCAATCAACAACCCTAAAAGGAAGAGGAAGTCGACAAGGACTAATAACGTGTTGTTGAGGCTACTAAGTCTTCTACAAAATAGGAGCGGGAGGAGAAATAGGAAGAGGATTCGATGATGAAGGATTCAACCCCTCAATAGGAGGATATGGTGTAGTTGGTGTCGATGTATCTTGTGGTCTGTTGAAGATTAAGGTAATATTATATGTCTGAATGGGGTGCAACAAAAGTGTGTTATACTTAATACTTTGAATAAGAAAAGTCTTATTCTCATGATACAATGTGTATATATTTTGAAAAGCATTATATTCATCCCTCTTGTCATATTGATAGGGCTTATCCATAAGCATACCACAACAATCCATTGGAGTCACATTGTAGGTGACTCTATCCATAAAATGTGGGCCAAAAGCAAAGGATATCATGCATGTTTCTTTGATGTAGGAGGTGGAACTCTTATCCTTCCATCCTAGTGAGTAAGGATGAGGATGAGGTTCCACATGCAGTTGCAACCTATCAACAATGGACTTTGCAATTAAATTCTTCTATGATCCATTGTCGAGGATATAATGCATAGAAAAATTATGAGTCAAGTGGGCCCTCATGGCGATCAAATTGTCATAGGTATCCTCAATAAAGATGAGACATTAGGGTTCCATTATTTATTTATCCCCCAATCACATCATATGCTAAATCTTCTCCTAAAACCACAATGGGACCATATTTTGGTTCCTCATTTTGTGATTGTACAATGAGATTTTTCTTCTTCCTAAAATAATTTTATTCCACATGACCTCTTATTTTATAATAATTACAAAATTTCTTACCATTGAAATAAGGATAAGAAGAAGAAGAAGAAGAAGAAGAAGCATGAGAGAAATAATAAGGAGGGGAGAAAGAATTAGACGAAGGTATCTTTACCTTATATGACTACTATTGATTTGGTGCCTTGGAAGTGCATACATATTGAGAAACCACTTTCTCCTCTACTAAAAGTGCATGATTAAATGTAGCATCCAAAGTAGCTAAGGGAGTGAATTTCAACTCCCTAAATACTTGTTCTTGCAAAATACTGGAGAATTTAATTATTAGTGCCTTTGTTGGATCTTTTACTCTAAGAATGATCCTCAACTTATTGAACTCAAAGATGTAATCTTGGACCGCCATGTTGTGAGTTTGTCTCAGTCTATACCATTTTATTTTGAGATCATTTTGGTAGTTAGGTGGATAGAAGGTATTCCTCAAAGCTTTGATGAGGTCATCCCAAGTCTTGATTAGATTTTGGTTTTGTTTCCTCTCCATGATCAAGACTTTCACCAAGCTTGTGAGCTTAATTTTAATGAAGGAAACTTGTTCGTCAGTAGGATCTTCTAAATAAGAGAACCAAGTATCCATATCTAAGATCCAACTTGATAGGACATCGAGATTCCTAAATCCATCATAAGGATTTACTTCATATTTTTTCTTATTATAAAATTTATTGTTATATATTTTACATCACTAGGAGCATTTTGCATTGTAATGTCCTCCACTTTGCTAACCAAACTCCAACTACTTGAGCTAGAATTGTCATCTATTCTACTAGATTGAAAATCATTTAGGATCTAGTATAAACCAAGATAATAGCACTTAGAGGTTTTCAAATTGATTTCTAGGTACCTATTTAAGAACAATCTGGAGGGTTCCTAAATACAAAAATTACCTCAAAATAGGAGGTACAATATTCACCTTCAAAAGTTACAATAAAGGTAATTTTTAGTGCTTTTCCATGCAATATTACAAACAATTTTGTACAAATTACAATATTTTAACCTTTAAAATATAAAATTTGAATTAAAAGGTCAAAAACACATTATGTTTGATAATTTCACCCCTCTAAACTTGCAAAAGAAGATAATTTCACCTTGGTGCCAAAATTTTGAATTCAAATTTACATTTTGGTGGTAAAATTTATCTTCTTCAGTATTTTTTTTTGAACTTAAGGTGGTCAATGGTCAAATCCAATGGTCACTGTCACCAACATTGATTATTCAATGGCCAAAAGAAACCTACCTAATGGCTATAAGGACCCTGCCACACAGTCAATGACTAAAGGATTGCCACATGACGAATCATATATGCCCACCAACGGGTGCCTCTAAGCGGCCCCATGTGCGAGACTTCCTAACCACTACTAGTAAATTATTAACCTTGCACCTCTTTTTACTTTTAAGGAACCCCACTTGCCTCCCCACAAGCAATGTGGAATAAAATAAAATCAAAACTATTGCAATGCAACAGTGTTCAAAAGTTGCCAATGCTACGTGATCTTACTGGGCCCTACTCGAGCCAACCTCATTACACCACATGTTCAAATGTGTTTTATCCTTGTTATTTCTATACTTGTGGTGTCCTGGTTGTATCACCTATCATGTACCATCCTGAGATGATAATATTTTGGATCTTTTGTTAAATATTTAATCACAGTGAGGCACTACTAGCCTCATTCATTATTTGGGAGTGGCTATAATAAGATTATACATCATGATTCTCTTAATCCTGATCCAAATATCATGCCAAGGCAAAAAAAAACACTTAATTTTGATCCAAAAATCACACCAAGGACAAAAAAATTGGAGAAACCCCATCTAAAAATAAAGAAACTCAATGCGAGGCTAAATCTAGTGATCCAAACCACCACAGAAGTGATCTTCACATTAATCTCTTTGCTCTTCAGGTGAGGTTCGGGTTGTTAATAGCTTGAAACTTCGTTGAGAGGTATAAAAGGAAGCTTCACCAGTGGATCGAATCATGTTGTGTTTACAACAAAGAATGGTCAAATCTTCATCTTCATTCGGTGGAAGAATGGCCAAGGTTCCTTCGTCTTCACACTTTAGTGGCTTTTGATTGGCAAAGGTCCCTTTTCACAACCATGAGTTGGGTGAGGGTGTCAAGCAACATCAATTTGGTCGAGGGGCCCTCATTATGGCCTTCGATTGGCTAGGGTTGTTGTACGCCCTCAAGTTGGCCATGGGTTGGCCAATGGAAAATTATTACAGTCTAATTTGTATGCTTTCTTTAAACTAAAAGTGTCAACCAAAATAATACCTCTATGCACCTCTACCAAAGGTAAAAATTAGTCTGCAATATGTGTAATCCTATGGAACCTTAGATTGCACCTTCCTCCTTTATTTCAATTTGCACCCTGATTCCAAAGTGATATCCAATGAACATCAAACCTTTGAGATTTTCTCAGGGGTACCTAGTGTAGCAGAGAAATTAACAACCTCTGCACTTATGAAGATTCACCAATGGTGATACAAGTTGGCCTAAATCAGGTTCAATGTAGCACCTAGCCACAAAATGGATGCTTAGTTGATAATAATCCAAAACTAAGCACCAAATAGTAATGAAGTTGGTAGTCTTTCCACACCTTCTCTCTAGCCCTCCTGCAACTCTAATAATAGTGATGTGGGAATGAAGAATGAAGCTATTAAATGCATTATGACTAGTGCTTAAATATTACAAAATAGAATCAAGAGGTTACATGGGTTAAAACCAACCTATAACCATAATTGAGTGCAAACAACAACCTGCAAGAGGCCAAAATAGTCTCAACGAAAAATCTAATGCACCCTAACAAACTAAAAAGCCAATAAATGTGAGCAATAAAAATTACACGTGAAATACAATGCAATAATATCTTAGGCTTAAAAATAATAAGCCTAAGATTAATAGTAGACTTCATGAGTTAATTTAAGAAATGTTAAGAGAGTTATAATCTAGTAAAGAAAGGATACCATAAGTGTTATAGTGATGATATTTGAAAGCATGTAAGAAAAAAATAAAATGTTATACAAACACTTTCAAAATAACCTTTATAATTTAATAATTGTGAGTAATACATCGATGTTTAAAGATATTCTCCATAATGTATCATCAACATATAAATTTTTTAAACAATAATACCTTTGAATGTGTGTTTGTAGGTCAAAAATATTTCAAAAATAATAATATTAATTTATATATATAATTGGTTATATGGGATTGCAATGGGTCCACCCGTATTGTAACATGACCACATAGTGGTATTACAATAGTTTAGCAATTATCTATGTATCAATCGGTTGTTGAAATTGTAATCTAATTCATGGCCAAGTTTGATATTGCATTTTTTTTATCGGTAAAAAATTTCATTAAAAGTGGGTTTTGAAAGGGGCCCCAAATTTTTTTTACAAAAGTTCAATAGACCATCAATAGGGGCAAAGGGAAGTCCTTAAGAATATAAAAGGAGCATAGGGTAACGGTCCCAGAGGGACCAGCACCAACTGACTTAACAAACTGGTAAGCGAGATCAACTCGTAAAAGGTATCAAACTGGGATGCAGGATTAACCCGTACATGGGATCAGATTGGGATGCATGATCAATCCCTACATGGGATCATACTGGGACACGAGATCAACCCATACATGGGATCAGACTGGGATGCGAGATTAACTTGTACATGGTATGTGGGATCAACCCATACAAGGTATCATCAGACTGGGATGTAAGAATAGCCCGTACAAAAATAATTTAAAAAAGGCCCACCATAGGAGCCTAGAAATAAAAAACGGATAATCTTGCTCATGCTAGAAAAAATTAAAAATAAAAATCTTGCTTGTGCTGGAAAATTTTAAAAATTAAAAAAGTTTAAAATCTTGCCCAAACCGGGAAATTGGAACTTACTGGAAAAAAATCGTCCATGCTGGAAAAGTTTTGAAAATTTAGAAAATTAGAATCTTGCCCAAACCACGAAACTCAAACCTGCTAGTCCAAACTAGGAAACTAAAACCTACCAAGGAGTGCAACAACGAAGGAGAAACCCATCCATGAGGGCATAGGAGCGACAGAAACAACCCCAATAAAGAAGATCCTGACCTAAAATCCAGGGGACCACCAGAAATGAACACGTCAAGGAAGATCCCGACTAGAAAGCCAAAGGATCACCAAAAATTGGCTCAGTAGAGGAGATCCTGACCAGATAGCCACGGGACCACCAAAAACTATCACAAAAGAGAAGATCCCGACTAGTAAGCCATGGGACCAACATAAATTGTATCAGCAAGGAAGATCTCGATCAAAAAGTCATGGTATCAACAAAAATAGTCACAACAAGTAGAATCCCAATCAAATATCCATGGGACCATCACAACACGGCCTAAAAAGTGGATCAGGAGATATCAGAGATCTCGATAGGCCACGAGATCTCTCTGCAAAAGAGACTAAATATGCAAGCTAAAGAGAGAGTCCATATATGCCAACCACTAAGAAGGTTGACATTGTATGATGTATTGGATAAACCTTAGAGTATTTCATTGTAAAAATATATTAATTAATTGTAATATTTTATTAGGTAATCCCTATGGGTTATGGTTAACATTGTTATGATTAAACCCTCTTTATAGCTTGTAATTAAACCTAAATCACTCTTGTTATATTGACTTAGGTTAAAATTTATTATAAAATTAGGGTTTTGGTATTGGTATAAATACCCCCTCCCACTCCTCCTATGATCATTGAAGTGTTGTGTAATATTATAGTGATTATTTATGGTGAGTATGAGTGCCCAACAAATCTCTATTTTTTGTCCTTTTTATTTTTGTATAAGATTTGAGTGATGGATTGTTTTTATTTATTTCTAGAAAATATTATGACTTTCAACATGGTATCAAAGTAGGTATTGGTCACACAAAAATATTATTCAATGCCTTTGATTTTTCTTTTGAACTAAAGGGTGATTCTATCCTTACAATCTCATTTGATGGTTTTGTATAAGACATAAAAAGCATTATTTACATATTTTTTATCTACTAAATAAAATAATTGGGTGGTTTTCTACTTTTTTTTTTAAATATCAACTTTAGAAGCTAAGAGCCAAAAACTAATTGGTGAAGGGATATTGAGATTCTAGGTCAACACTCTCCCACTATACTTGAATTGTTATGCTGAAAATTTAAATTTAAAGCATGATCCCTTTATGTGCCTTGGCTTTGACTTGGTCACCTCATGATAGGGAGCACATGTCATGTTTTTCTATGAGGAAAAATGTGCTCCATTCTATTGTTGAGTAATATTATATTATTTGGTACATGTAAATATACCCCCATGGTACCTTCATTGTAGAAATGTAAATATGTAATAGATTAGGATTGAGTCTATAGTTTTGATGAGTGATTAATATTTCTCCTTCTATGTACATATCAATGTGTAGTAAATGCATAAGTATCATGTAAGTAAGAGTGCAAGTGTATATTAAGAGAATGTGCACAAGTGTCATGTATGTAAATATGCAAATATGTATAGTGAGGATGTGCACAAGTGTCATAGAGTCAAGTATGCATGTAAGAAGAGAGTGAAGATTCTAGTATACAAGTGGCAAGATGATAATCCAAAGGTCATGAGAGTTGTCATATGGAGAGAAATAGTCAAGTACATGAAGAGTCATCTTCTATGTCTATATTATGGAGATAAAGCTCCATACAATATATTGGAAAAACGGTCTGTTAAAGATCACCATATAGCAAGCATTAATAATAAAGCGTGTATATAGATTTTGAGCAATCCATATTATAGGTATTCTTCATGCATGTACATGAATGATTATTGTCCATTTTACATTCATATTCATTATTTCATTATTATATTGAAGTTATATATATTTGATTCCTCGTATATATAATGTTACTCTTCATTGTTGATATTTGAACTTTAATATTATCATTATGGCTTCTTTATATTGGGACCTATTATATATTGTGGTAGTAAGACTTAAAATCCAACAGTGGTATCACAACTACCACTTAAATCTATCCATTTTTTATAGAGTTATTTTATTAGCCACCATCACTATTATTTAACTTTATCCATTTTTGATAGAGTTATATTAGAGTTTGTCCACTTTGAAAGTAGTGAAGACTTGGACTCTATTTTTAAAGGTATGATTGAGTAGAGATTGAGGGGACAAGGATAAGTCATCCTGATTTGGATGCTAGGGTCTTTCCACTTGGTTGAAGGAAAATCAGTGAAGACTAGGACTCAACTAATTTGATAGAGAGAGCCAACTCAAGAGAAAGTTGAACATTGATAGAGAGACCCAACTCTAGAGATAATTGGATGTGAGGTGATATTTAGAGTCACCTATTGTGACCACTTCACAACGACCCCAAAATTGGGGATCCACTAAAAATTTTGAAAATCTCGTGATTGGTTTCTTAATATTGTTTAGTTGATTAAATTGAACCTTTTGTTTATTTTATTTCATTTTGATTTTATTTGAATTTTCATATTTTAAGTATTTTAAATTTAAAACTTTATAATTTTAGAAAGTTTAAATTAAAATATCTAAAATACTTTATAATATGTTCAATTTAATTATAAATCCAAATATATTTTGATTTAATACATTTTAAAATTTAATAAAAGTTTGTTTTTCGTAGGCAAACCCAGAGTAGTAATGCGGTCTACGAGGTAAAATTGGAGTAACAGTGTATGGTTTCCAAAGTTGGCATGGTTTTCAAAGCAGTCAAGAAGTGTAGATGGACATATCACAAGGATAGCATGAATTCTCTCCATGAAAGATGTAGTAACAATAAACGCAATATTTTTATCTCCGGTAGGTTGACGAGTGCCTCACCAAAGAACTTTGTTGGTCTCATAGCCATAAGATTGTAGAACATTGATGTTTCCACCGAGTGAAAAGTATTTTATATTGGATAAATTTTGGACATACTCAAAAGGATCGGTTTAGTATATAAGCAATGTGGTGTTGATCTACATTGATGTATACATTACTCAGATTCGTTTTATAAGGATTTTTGAGATGATGAATTCAACGGGACAGTGCATAGCAAAGACGTCGATGTTGTAGATGTTGAAAGTTTAACACTGTGGTTCATACGCAGACAAATTCAGAAATGATGTGGATGCACTCTGCAGGGATAAACATCACAGTTGAACTTGTATGGACGAAAGCATGAGGAAGATGGTGTGATGAAAAAGTAGACCAAAATTCAAATAAACTTTATTTATGTGGACAAACAATGAGAAATTACATTGCTATGGACTATGTGTGTACTACCATGTTGGTGAAGAATTTTCGTTTCGAGAATGTGATTTGGATGAGTTTCGATCATAGCTTCATAGCAGTAAAGAATTATATTAGATATGGCAAGTTTGTATAGTGGGCCAGTATTAATACTAAATGGACAAGAATGTGGTTAATGCAGGAGTGTACACAGGAAAAGCATAGACATGGTGGAAGTGTTGATTTTTGTGTAAATGAGTGATCTCTCAAATATTTGTAGTGTATCATTGGAAGTTAATAATGAATTGATCAGATATCTAAAACGAGATACACATAACATCATGATGGACTCCAAAGTATGTGGAATGGTTAAGTTGAAAATGAATGCACAATCTATTCATTGTAGTGACATAAAAATGTAGCTGCAACTTATTTCAATTAAATGATAGCATGGTTGGTGGTATCTAGGATGCTTAGATTAAAAACAATCATCATTTTATACCGGAGTGTTGCATATACATTGATCCAAACAAAAGCAGTGTTTATATGGCAATGGGTTAAGGTTGGTGTCATCATCGAAGCATGGTAATAAGGAGCATTGGATTATTTTTGAGTTGTTAGGAAATGAGAGCATTTCCTTGAAGTTTCGCTCAAGTTGATTTAAAATTAATACTTTGCTATACACCTGCTATGTTAATTTTTTATCAAAACATTACTAATAAAAGATAAATTAAAGAATAATTGGAACGTTACTAATTAAAGTGAATGAAAGAAGTTGTGTAACTAAAGGAAACAGAATGAACGGAAATGAAACGAATGAAGGGAAAATCTTTAAATACTCATTGGATATAGAGAAAAGGGGTCGAACAACGAACAAATTATAGAGGAAAGAAAAGGAATATTTGAAAGGACGCCCGAAGAGAAGTCTATTCCAGGTTACAGAGAAGGAGAATAGAAAGCCAGTGACAGATATTTTTTTTGGAATATTACGCTGTAAGGTTTTATTAGTAAAATATATCATTTTATTATATTGGAATATGCATTAAAGGTGTTCCATAATGTTAATAAATTTGATTTATTTCGAATTACTAAAGTTTTTATAGAATATTGCATTCCATTTTTATTTTATTGAGAGATTTCTTATTAAATTAGGTGGGATTTAATTCCAAGTAAATCTTTGTTTATTATTTCGTAACCTGGAGTACAGCTTTATTGTTTTGTTTAATTTCTTTTACCCTTATTTTGATTTTTTTTAATTTATTTTAATTCTAAAGTTCAAATTATAAAGCCCTAATTCATATTATAAAGGTTGAAACTTTATAATTAGGGTCTTATGCTGATTTATTTTCCAAATATTTAATTTAATTGATATTTGGATAAATAAACATTATATTAATGGAAAAATCATATGAATCTTAATTTTAATTATAGTCACAAACTTTATAATTAAGGTTTATATACACTGGTTATTTAAAGTAGTTTCGATTTTAGTTCGGAGCAAATTTAAAATTATAAAATTGTTCATAAAGTTCACATTTTCAATTAATTTTACAATTTTAAAAGTTTTCGTTATGGCAATCAAAAGACCATTATTTTTAAAGCATATAGATTAATTTCCCTTAATGAAAAATAATTTCATCAAAAGGGGATTAATTTATAATCTATTTCAAAGGATACTATATTCTAAGGTTAATCATTTAGATTATTTTTCTTTCATTTTTAAAGCAACATAAATATCAATTCATTCATCATTTCATTAAATTTTATGAACAATCACTTGCATAACATAATAAAATATTACCAACACAAGCCCCTTGTTAATAGTTATTTGCAAATAACTAAGGTATTCTAAGAACTTATTGGATACATTTTATAACACACAAACACACATTAAGTGAACGAAACATTTATTTCTTTACAAGAGAGGGTTTTCATTTGAAAATCATAACTGTGATGGGTATTTTGCAACTAGGCAAAATTTCCACTCAAAAGAATTGGTGCTAGAAGGAGGGCCTGAAAGGTAAATATTTGATTTTCATTTGAAGTCATTCAAATCTTAGTTAAAAATAAATTGCAAATTGAAGGATGTTATTTAATGCCAAGGTTTAATTAATGCATATTTTTTGATTAATTGTTAGTCATTTCATGCTTATTTGCAAGATATATTTCTTTGACTAATAAGATTGGCATTAAAGTTGTGTTCTTTAAAGTTCACTAATGGCATTGTTTACTTCAGCAAAGAAAAGAGCTGCATCTTGGATAGGTGATTATTATAGCAATTTAAACATGCCTATTCATAAAATTCCTGAAGGTGTAGAAGTTTGTTTACCCAGGTTTAGGCATGATGTGGATCAAGACATGGAATATATTCAGAGATACAAGAGCATGTTAATTCATTTGCATCTTATGCAGGGAGATGTTCCTTGCAGGTTGTTTTCTTACCCATTGGATGAAGTTGCGTTTGAGTGGTACCTACATTTACCTATAAGTTCTACCACTTCTTGGGCTAAACTAGAAGAAGCATTTCTCAAACATTTTGGAAAGTTGGATGACCCAGTTATGATGTTAAATCAATTTGTCTCTATCTGCAACAAATTAATGAACCCATGAGATCATTTAATGATAAATTCCATAGGTTGTATACCAAGGTGGGGACACATTATATCATTTCATAAGAAAGAGCTACTCAAATATACATGGGAGCCTTAGATCATGTTACTTCTATGTTTTTGGAGAAATATCTTAAAATTACATCATTGCCTAGAGCTTACAATGAGGCAGTGACATTTGAACAACAATTGATCTCTCAAGGTGTCAATATGGATCAACTATATAGACTTAGACCTAAAGCTCACAATCAGAGTTCACAAATGAGTTAGGTTGAGACACAGTCTTCTCCTATGATGAACTATTCATCAGGAGTTATGAATTCCAACCAATACCAATCATCCCATCTAACACCTTCGAATCAAATGATGTCTAATCAATAGGATAAAATTGATGGTCTAGATGTCACAACTACCTTAGATGTCAAGAATGAAGTGCAGGTTTCAGATTCAATACTCATTAATGAGCATCGTGATGATCAAGTTAATCAAAATGTATAAATTTTCTTAGAGCCATTATCCACAAAGGAGTATTGGGGTAATCTTATAAAACAAAATACAAAAATTGATGCCATTGAAGAAACCCTTGTCCCACCAAAGGATGAATTTGAGAAATATGAATTCTTTGAAATTGATGAGGATGAATCTGAAAATGAATCCAAAGATGGTATGAAAGGAAATATGGAATTTCATCAAGTGTTTTAGAAAGATAATGAGTTTCTTATTCAAGACAATGAGTTTCTTATTCAAGATAATGAGTTTCTTATTCAAGACAATGAAGAAGAATCATTCACTTCTTTCATAATTTCCAAAGAAGATTCTATCTCAATTGATGTGTAGGAAAATGAAAGCCTTGTCTCATTTAAGGATTCTACAATACCTATACAACAAGAAATCAGTAGGTCTTCACTGTAGGTGATTGATGAAGGGGAAGTTGAAAAGGAATTTATTGATATATCTGAGTTTGCATATAAGATATGGTTGAACCTTACCCTTTAGCTATAGAGGATAATTATTATAATGGGTGGGAAAGATACGAGGAATGTTTTTCTTTTACGTCTTCTAATAAAAATATTTATTCATTTGATATGCAAGACACTAAAGCTAATATCTTACATGAAGAGTCTACAACTCATGTACAGCAAAAAGATCATAGTTGTTTGAAGACACGATATGATATCACCCTTCAAATTTAGAAGATAATTATTATAATGGTTGGGATATATATGATGAATCATTGTTTTCTCACAATCCTACTAATAAAATTTCTACTACACTTGATATGCAGGATGCTGAAACTTCTATCTCAAATGAAAATTTTGCAATTCTTGTACAATCAAAAAATGACGGGTCACTAGCAAAAATATAAAAGGTTCTAAAATTCAATCACTTTGAGCATGAACTTATTGACCATATTACTGAAATAGAAAAGGAATAAATGGTAAATGTATCTCATGATTCATTTTTTTTAGATGAAGAAGAGGTAAAATATTTTCTTTCATTCTCAAATGTTAAAAATTTGGGTACAAATTCTTATGATTATTTTGAATATGCAAATGAAGATTTAGAAAATTTTATTCCTCCAAATGAAAATGTTGCTTTGTTTGATCAACAAGATCTATGGTTTTTATAGACATATTCTTGACTGGATATCTAATTTTGGCGCTTCTGAAAAGCATGTCATTGATGAAGGCAAAGGGATACAAGATGATGATGATGATGATGATAGAGACCATGAAGAAAAAGAGAATATTACAATGGCTCACCAATTTTTGGTAAATAAAATTATACAAAAGGTCTAATCTCATCCTTTTGTGTTCAAACATCCAGGAATCAAGTAAAAGTTTGCATAGTAATTTATTAGATTTAGATGTTATTAATGATGAAATTCCATTGGAGGTTAATAAAGAACTAGAGTGGAATCCTATTCACACCTAAATAAAGTTTGATTTGTTGAATGAAATAGGAGTAGATGCGCTTGAATTATTGAATCGAGTTCACCAACCATTAACAAATGAATATAGGATACAAACTTATAAAGATCCCCATTTAGTAGATATCCTAGATTCTTGTAAATTGTTGCATAAATATGATTGGCCTAAAAACATAGATGATTATTTTGCAATAAAACTTTCAAAAGTAGCTTCTTATTTGAAATAAATCCTATATGCTTGTGAAATTGGAAATTTAAATCAAAGTGAAAAATAAGATTTTGAAAGTTACATCTCATTGAATAAGCAAAAGATAGTTGAAAATCATGTATTCACTTGTAAGTTTAATGAATCAAATATTAAACATGGAATTGCTTATAATCTTGAATCCAATTTGTGGGATGAGAAAGGCAAAATGAAATTTGTTACATTGTTTAGCCTAATATTCTTTTGGTTGAAGTTATGTAAAATTTGGTATGCATATAATGATATATGTCTTTTACAGTGTGCTAGTCATGTTTGCGATCCAGGGAAATGATAGCATAAATTTAGCATCATCTTGTATATAGTGTATATGTTTGTAAATAACTTTTTATATTTTTTATGTTTTTGTTTTTATACATAATCTTTGTTTCGTGAAATTTTACTTTTGTGAGTTTGTTAGTGTTTTCAAGTTTAAGGAGCAAGTTCTTACTTGCTTATTAGTTTTGCATGTATATAGCTTGTGGTTTTGTGTTTTGTTAGTCATCATTGGTGTGTTTATTTTAGTTTTTTTTTTATTTTTGGTGTGCAATAAAGCTGGCTTAGGCCAAATTTTTTGGATTTAGTTCATGTGTTATGTTTGTTGCTTAAATTTTGTAAAAAAAATTGGTTTTGTCCTCTCGATTGAGGTAGTCATGGTAGTTACAATAAATATTTGGTATTTTATTGGTACTTATTCTTGGGTCATTTAGGATAAAAGTTACCTATTTTGAAAACATTTGAAGCTTGAAGAAAAGGAAAATGAGATGGTTAATATATATCCTCATGAATTTGAATCAAGATAGTAAAGTTTGAAACACTGAAATCATTTTGCAAATGCTCCACAAGTACTACACATATTAAAGGAATATTCCTTGAAATATTGAAGGATGAAGTTTTTCAGTTTTGCAAATTAAGGTGAAAATTCAATATACTCAATTCGTTCAGCCTTACTTGATCTCTAACCCAAGTGGCAGGTGAATTTTTCAAAAGCACTATTTTTTTTTTTGAAAAATTTGAAAAAACTTGTATTAAAACAAAGATCAATTACAAATTGGGAAGGGAAATTTCCCATCCGACATCAAAGAGAACACCAGCTTACAAAAGGAAGGAAGATTTGCAATGGGGCCAAATCTCCTAAACCATTAACTAGCAACCAGGGGGGTCAGATTGGTCTGTAGATGCAACTTGTTGCGAAATCGCGACCCTCTTGCCCTCTTCTCCTTTGGCCGCGAAAATGCAACATGTCGCGATATCGCGACACTTTTTTCCTTTGGGCGCGACAATGCAACATGTCGCGATATCGCGACACTTTTTCCTCTTCTGTCCGTGACATTGCAACATGTCGCGATATCGCGACACTTTTTCGTCCTTTGGCCACGACAAAGCAACATGTCGCGATATCGCGACACTTTTTCTCCTTGGGCAGCAGCGTTGCAACATGTCGCGAAATCGCGACACCTTTTCCACCTTTTGCCATGACGAAGCAACATATCGCGATATCGTGACACTTTTTCTTTCTCGACCGCAACGAAGCAACCTGTCGCGATATCGTGACACTTTTTCTTTCTCTGCCGCGACAAAGCAACATGTCGCGATATCGCGACACTTTTTCTCTTTCGGCCGCAACGAAGCAACATGTCACGATATCGCGACACTTTTTCTTTCTCTGTCGCAACAAAGCAACATGTCGCGATATCGCGACACTTTTTCTCTTTTGGCCGCAACGAAGCAACATGTCGCGATATCGTGACACTTTTTCTCTTTCGGCCGCAACGAAGCAACATGTCGTGATATCGTGACACTTTTTCTCTTTCGGCCGCAACGAAGCAACATGTCGTGATATCGCGACACTTTTTACATGTCGCGATATCGCGACACTTTTCTTTCTCGACCGCGATGAAGCAACATGTCGCGATATCGTGACACTTTTTACATGTCGCGATATCGCGACATGTTGCTTCATCGCGGTCGAGAAGGAAAAAGTGCAACAAAGCAACATGTCACGATATCGCGACACTTTTTCTCTTTCGGCCGTGACAAAGCAACATGTCGCGATATCGCGACACTTTCTCTCTTTCGGCCGTGACCAAGCAACATGTCACGATATCACGACATCTTTCCTCCATTGACCGTGACCAAGCAACAAGTCATGAAATCGTGACATCTTTCCTCCCTTGGCCGCGATCAAGCAACATGTCACGATATCGTGACGCCTTTCCTTCCTTGGCCACGACCAAGCAACATGTCACGATATCGTGACACCCTTCCTCCCTTGGCCACGACCAAGCACCATGTCACGAAATCGTGACAACTATCCTTTCCTCCCAAGGCCGTGACCAAGCAACATGTCATGAAATCATGACAACTATCCTCCCTTGGCTGCGACGAAACAAAATGTCGCGATATCGTGACACCTTTCCTCCAGTGACCATGACCAAACAACATGTCGCGATATCGCGACAACTATCCTCCTTTGGCCGCGATGAAACAAAATGTCACGAAATCGTGACAACTTTCCTCCCTTGGCCGCGACGCAGCAGCATGTCGCGAGATCGTGACACCATTCCACCCTTTGCTTTTTCCTTGATCATTAGCTCAGGGACCTTTCAAGACCCTGCCTAATCGCCTCGTCCTCAGTAGCCATGTCACTGTGCAACTGAACCCCAACCTCCTTCTCAGCACCAATCTTAGCCAGGAAGTCGGCCGCTTTGTTTAAATCTCTACTCACGTAGACTGGAACCACATCATCTAATTGCCTCCATAGTTCCTTAATTTGATTGACAAGAATTCTCAACCTCCAGGCTTTCAAGGCAAAGTTCCTCATGCAATCTAGAGCTCCGACCATTATTTGAGAATCTGATTCGAGTATTATCCTCCTATGGCCCTGTTTAACTGCCCAAATAGAAGCAGATTTGATAGCTATGGCTTCTGCTTCATTGTTTGTAGCTCTTCCCAAGCCTTGCAGTTCCCAATAAAGCACTGCTCCAACATGATTACGGCAAACCACTCCAATTCCAGCTCTACCCGGGTTGCCTTTTGCAGCACCATCAGTATTAATTTTAATCCAACCTATTGGGGGTGGTTTCCAACTAGCTCTGATCTGTTCCTCTTGCACTTCAAGTCCTTCTTCCATTGCCCCGATAGCCACCTGAGTTTCCTCTTTATCATAGACGGCCACAGTTTTAGTGACTTTACTCCAAATGACCTGCCAAACTCCATCTAACGAAGAAAAAGTTTCTCTAAAGATTCTAGCATTTCTCTCCAACCACACTTGCCACCAAATGAAGTTTAATCCAAGCTCCCAACCAAGACGAAGAGCTTTAGATTTAAATCTACCCCTCTTCCATCTTTCCCAGATATTAATTCGGTTCAAGTCACTATTAACTTGAATTTTAAAACATGAAAACCATCTCTTCCAGATCTGGCGCGTGAAAGAGCACTCAAACATCAAGTGGTCAGCTGTTTCCTCGCTCTTGTAGCATAAAACACATTGGGAAGGGCCGATGATTCCTTTACATCTGAGATTATCAAAAGTGAGAATTCCATTGTGCATGAACTGCCAGGCAAAAAAGTTAACTTTCAGCCACCCTTTGGAATGCCAAATCTTTCTCCAATCCTCAACCAGAAAAGTATGCGGGGGAGGCTTCGGAAGGATCTTGACATATCCGGCCTTCACCGTGTAGACACCAAGGTTCCCATAGCCCCAAGCTAATTCATCCTCCTCGTCTCTACCTGTGAGGAATCTTTCTGTCAAGATTTTAGTCATGATGGGTGCCAAATCCGGAGGGATTGAAATTGGCCACTCATCCAACTTCTTAAACTGCTTAAACTTGTAATCCCCCAGATGACTAGTGGTGAAATAACTTTCAATTTGAACCCATCCCTTGGTTTCAATGGCTGCTTTTAAAGGTTGCAATTCAGGAAATTCGACAATGATAGGTGGGTATTGATCCCAAGAATCTGACCAAAAATGTGCCTTCTCCCCTCTCCCCACTTTCCAAAATAATCGATCTTTTACAACTTGAGATCCTAACTTGAGAGCCTGCCACACTAAGGATCCAGTACCCTCCAAAGGGAAACGACCCACCTCATTTGGGTTAACATGTCCCAAATATTTACTGGTAAGGATTCTGCTGAATAAGGAAGTTGGCTGGGAAATCCACCTCCAGTAGAGCTTTCCAGCCAAAGCTTTATTATTTATCTTAGATCTTCTCAGACCCAAACCTCCTTTTACCTTGGGCTGGGTCACTTTGTCCCAACCAACTAAGGCCCATTTCCTCTCGCATTTTTCTCCTTCCCATAGAAATTTTTTGGCCATCTTGTCCAACTCTTTCCATATAGAATGCGGGGCAGCCAGGATAGAGAATTTATAAATTGGCATGGCCTGAATGACTGACTGTAGAAAAGTTAATCTACCCCCATAGCTTAACCATTTGTGAGACCAATGATTGATTCTATCCTTGATACAATCCAAAATATTCCTCCAGATCTCTATTTTTAGTTTTTTGAAGTGCAAAGGGACCCCCAAGTAAACCACTGGGAGAGAAGTCCTTGTGAATCCCAAGATCTCTAAAATTCTGCCCTGAAGCCTCTGATCAAGATTGAAAAAGACCACTTTGGATTTTTTATCATTGATGACTTGGTTTGTAGCCCTAAGGTAGACACTAAGAGAATCTCTGATCATTCTTGCTTCCCTGAAGCTGGCAACTCCCACCAATCCAGTATCATCCACAAACTGTAGGTGAGTCAAAACTTCCTCACCCACCTTGATACCTGTTAGCAAACCTTGTTGTCTTCTTCTCAAGAAAAGTCTACCTAGTCCTTCAGCCAATATGAGAAACAAATAGGGAGAGCAGGGATCCCCTTGACGAAGGCCACGGGTGGCTCCAAATGGTTGCGAGGGGAGACCCTTGATTAACACTGAGTATGTCGGAGTAGAGACACAACTCATGACCCATTCTATCCAATCTTGAGAGAAACCAAAGGCTGCCATCATCTTTGCCAAGAAGCTCCACTCCACCCTATCATAGGCCTTTGACATATCTAATTTTATGAACATTCCTTTATTACCAAAAGTTTGCATTGAGTGGATTGCCTCCTGAGCTAGAACCACCCCATCCAGGATCTGTCTACCCTCAACAAAACCCCCTTGCTCAGAGGAGATAATGTTATGTAAAAGAGGTTTTAGACGCTCAACCATTACCTTTGTGATTATTTTATATATCACATTGCATAAGGCAATAGGTCTATAATCTGAAATATGAACCCCCTTCTCCCCTTTTGGAATTAAGGTGATGAAAGTATGATTTAATGCTTTAAGCATTCTTTTATTACCTCTGGACTCCTCTATAACAACCATTACATCTTCCTCCAAGATATCCCAAAAGGCCTGAAAAAACTCAATTGGAAAGCCATCTGGACCTGGAGTTTTTTCGGTGCTCATTCCAAAGACCACATCCTTCAGTTCCTCTCTTTCAATGGGTTTGAGAAGGGACTGATTTTCTTCTTCAGAGATAACAGAAGGTATGGCATCAAGAACATCATTTTGAGCCTCTTCATCTTGCACCATACTTTCCTTAAAAAGTTTAGAAAAATAATCCATTGCATGGGACTGCATACCTGGAAGAGTATCAAAGGAGTGTCCATTCTCATCTTGAAGGGCTTCCATGTTATTCATCTGTCTCCTAGCACATGCAGTCCGATGGAAAAATTTGGTATTTCTATCACCTTCTAATAACCAAGTGGATCTTGCTCTCTGTTTCCAGAAGGTCTCCTCTTGGTTGTCAATGTCCTCAACCGCTTTACGCAAGGCATCATCCTCGGCTTTGAGCTGCTCAATAATTGTTCCTTCCCTAAATTGTCTTTGGACCTCATCCCATCTGGCCACCAAAGGAGCTTTTTGGACCTGGAAGTCTGTTTTGTTAGCTCGCCTCCACAGTTTCAGTTGAGCTTTGACATGATGAAGTTGTTTGTGGAATCTAAACATTGTTGTCCCATGGGCTGGGCGGCCCTCTTCCCACCACTGAGGAATTTTCAATCGAAGTTCCTCTTTTTGTAACCAAAAATTCTCAAATTTAAATGGTTTGTGATGCTGCCCTGTCTTAGTCCCTCCTTCCAACAAAATGGGAAAATGATCTGAAACAGGACCCTCCAAAATCTAAAATTTTGTATTCCATTTTACAAATGCCTCCTCTGAAACCAAAAAATGGTCTAACTTTACCTTCCTGCTATGTGGCTCCCTCCTCTTATTAGTCCAAGTATAGTTGGTACCAGGGCCTTTGATATCCACTAAGTGTAAAGCCTGGACTTGAGCAATCATATGTCGATCCCCTGGGTCCAAAATTGGGGTTCCCCCTTCCTGATCTCTAGAGGATAATTTAGCATTAAAGTCCCCAACAATAATCCAGTCTAAATCTTCCCTTGAGATTCTCATGTTATGCACAACTTTCCATTGGAGCCGCTGACCATCAAGGTTTTGAGCCCCATAAAAATTTGTGATTAAAACATGTTCAGTTGTGACATTATTCCTAAAGTGTGATGTGAGAACACCCCTCCAGGCTAGATGTTCTATTGCAGTCCAATCAAGAGAGTTCCAGAGAGTAACAATCCCCCCTGAGGCCCCTTGGGCAGCCACATCCATATGACCAGCACCCCTCCAAATTTTGTTAACTGTTTTACACATAAGATCTAACGACATTTTTGTCTCCTGAATAAGCAAAAAGTCTGTTCTACAGTTTTCTAAGAGTCTACGAACAACAGATTGATGGGTTCTACTGTTTAAACCCCTAACATTCCATGATTGTATTATCATTAGTTACCTTGAGAGCAATAAGAATCTATTGGCCTCACCGATCCTCCAGTGATCAGTTTGTCTCCTTGAGCTGTTAGCAATTCCTTATTTGATTTTCTACCCACTCCTTGAGAGTTGCCATTCTTTGACCTCTTTTCCACCTGAGTTATCCCTAAAGTTGGCCTTTCTCTGTTCTTTTCTGCTATTCCCATGTTGACATCCTTGATCATTGGCTGCTCTTGGTTATGAACTATCAATGCCCCAACACTCTCAGACTGCGGTAACCCACTGTGGTCAATTACCTGCTCTATGACGGGGGGAGAAGAAAGAGGAGCAAGAACGTGAATGTTATTATTTTCACTATTACCATCCACGCCTTCCATGAATTGTTCCTCTTGGTCCACTAGTGTCTTAAATATTTCATACCTATTGGCGGGTTTGAGGTGAGTTTGCTCCTTGCCATCTTTTTTCTTTTGCCTTTTCCTTCTTTTAGGCTGTTCAAAACCATCTCTCTGAGCTTCATTGACCTGGGAGGTATTGGCTTGTTCTTTGTTTATTGTTGCCTTACCCTCCTTAGGAAGATTCGACATTCCTAGAGGAGCCTCCATTTTTGTGGTACTATTATTTGGGCAAAATCGGGCCAAATGCCCGTGTTTGTGGCAAACTCTGCATCTAAAGGGCAGAGCCTCATAATCCAGTTGTTGAATCCATGATAGTCCTGCAAGTTCAAGTTCCACCTCTACCGAGAGAGGCTGGCTAAGATCCATTTCCACACATATTCTTGCGTAAACAGTTGTGTTCCCTTCTATTGTATCTTTGGAGACACCCAAATGTCTTCCAAGGGAATTACCGATCATCTCCAAAACTTGCTCACTCCAAAACTCCATTGGAAGTGCATACAAACGGATCCAGACCGGGACAAGCAGTGGGTTCAATTCGGGGATCGAATCCCACTCTCCAGGGTTGAACAAATAAACCTGTCGGACCATAACTCCTCTTCTCTGATTCGAAAGCCCTATTTCTATCGGCCAGAGAAGAAAAACTAACAATAAAATACCCATTGCTAATAAACCACAAAGAGTACTCACCATGAGGCTCCCAGTTTTGTCGGACCCAGGAGTGCAAAAAATTCAGTGTAGGGCGAATACCCATGAATTTGCAGATCAAGTCGTGATTGGCTCTGTATAAGACTGTTTCTTCGACCATCCTTGGCTCAATGACAATCTTGGGCCATGAATCGGACTGTGGCAGGCATCCATTGACCCGATGTGCTGTTGATCTATTTCCCGCAACCGTAAAGAGCATTTTAAAGGCAGATCTTTGAGCTTCGTCCGTCTTGGAAGGAGATTTATCTTTTAGCATATCTGCATAAGAGCTATTCCTCACTAGGAGAGGATCCGAAGAAGTCCCCATTGGACCCTCCTGGAGCAGCAATCTTGCCTTCAGATCCACAGTAACCAGAGATCTCTTCGGAAACCCAACAGATGCCCTAGATTTTCCTTAGCTTCAAAAACCCTAGTTCATCGCTTCCCGCCTCAGAGCTCATTTTCACCCTAGTTTGTTCATTAAAACTTGGATCAATCCTTTTCAAAAGCACTATAAAACTTGAATAAAATGCAAGCAAAGCAAATATAATGGAAAGTAAAGTCAAATCAGTCATTACAGTCTAGATAACCTTCACCAGGGCTATGGAAATTTGACTAGCAGTGGAGCCATGTTTAGACTGAAATAAAGAAAAGAAACAATATGCAAAGTTCATCTAATATTTTGGTGATTTAGACAACCTCTACCAGGGCTATAAACGCTTGGTTGGCAGTAGAGCAATGTCTTGAAGAGAGCAATGTAGAGGTGCACTTCAAAGAGAAAATTTTTATAGCCTAATTGCAAAATTGATAATGTAAATATGAATAGTTTTAGGAATACAAAATTAATCACAGAGCACACACTGAGAAAATGTGAATGATGCAAGTGTTCTAGATAGAAATTGTCTATTCAAAATATTTGGATATAATTGATACTCATTTTTTCTAATATTTGGGTTTTTTTGTTTTCAGAATTGGGGTTCTTAAGTTTGAAATCATTTCCTAGTAGATCCGTCATTTTTTGTGACCACTTCAAAATGACCCCAAAATTGGGGACCCACTAAAATTTTTGAAAATCTCATAATTTTTAGGTTTCTTAATGTTGTTTAGTTGATAAAATTGAACCTTTTGTTTATTTTATTTCATTTTGATTTATTTGAATTTTCATATTTTAAGTATTTTAAATTTAAAACTTTATAATTTTAGAAAGTTTAAATTAAAATATCTAAAATACTTTATAAGATGTTCAATTTAATTATAAATCCAAATATATTTTGATGTAATATATTTTAAAAGTTAATAAAAATTTTGCTTTTTGCAGGCAAACCCGGAGTAATAGTGCATGATTTTTGAATTTGGCATGGTTTTCAAAGCAGTTAAGAAGCATGGATGGAAATATTAAAAGGATAGAATAAACCTTATAATGTATACGTAGATGAATTCTCTCCATGGAAGATGCAGTAATAGTAAATACAGTGTTTTTATCTCCGACAGGTTGACGAGCGCCTCACCAAAGAACTTTACTAGTCTGACGGCCATAAGATTGCAAAACATTGTTGTTTCCACCAAGTGAAAGGTATTTTATATTGGATAAATTTTGGACATACTGGGAAGGATCAGTTCAATATATAAGTAGTGTGGTGTTGATATACATTGATGTAAACATGACCAGGATTCGTTTGATAAAGATTTTTAAGATGATGAAATCAATGGGACAATGCATAGCAAATATGTCGATGATGCAGATATTGAAAGTTTAACATTGTGGTTCATAAGCAGATAAATTCAGGAATGGTGTGGATGCACTCTACGGGGATAAAAAACATAGCTAGACCTGTATGGATGTAAGCATGAGGAATATGGTGTGATGGAAAAGTAGACCAAAATTCAAAAAAACTTTCTTTATGTGGACAAACAGTGAGAACTTACACTACTATGGCCTATGTGTGTAATGTCGCATCGATGAAGGATTTTTGTTTTGAGAATGTGGTTTGGATGAGTTTCAATCACGATTTCATAGCAGTAAAGGATTATATTAGATATGGTAGGTTTGCGCAATGGGCCAGTATTAATGCTAAGTTGACAAGAATTTGGTTAATGCAGGAGTGTACACAGGAAATGCATAGACAAGGTGGAAGTGTTGATTGTTGTGCAAATGAGTGATCTCACTAAGATTCATAGTGTATCATTCGACATTAATATGAATTGATCAGATATCTAAAATGAGATACACATAACATTATGATGGATTCCAAAGTATGTGGAACGGTTAAGTGGAAAATGAATGCGTAATCTATTCATTGTAGTGACATAAAAACGTAGCTACAACTTATTTCCATTAAATGATAGCATGGTTGGTGGTATCCAGGATGCTCAGTTTAAAAACAATCATCATTTCATACCGGAGCGTTGCATATACATTGATCCAAACAAAAGCGGTGTTTATATGGGAATGAGTTAAGGCTTGTGTCATCATCAAAGCGCGGTAATAAGGAGAATTGGATTATTTTTTAGTTGTTAGGAAATGAGAGTATTTCCTTCAAGTTTCGCTCAACATGAATTAAAATTAATACTTAGCTATACACTATGCTATGTTAATTTGTTATCAAAACATTATTGATAAAAGATAAATTAAAGAATAGTTGGAATGTTACTAATTAAAGTGAATGAAATAAGTTGTGTAACTAAAGGAAACAAAATGAATAGAAATGAAACAAATGAAGGAAAAATCTTTAAATATGCTTTGGATACAGAGAAAAGGGGTCAAACAGTGAACAAATTATAGAGGAAATAAAAGAAATATTTGAAAGGACGCCTGAAGAGAAGTCTATTCTAGGTTATAGAGAAGGAGAATAGAAAGCCAGTGATAGAGATTTGTTTTGGAATATTGCGTTATAAGGTTTTATCAGTGAAATATATCATTTTATTATATTGGAATATGCATTAAAGGTGTTCCATAATGTTAATTAATTTTATTTATTTCGAATTAATAAAGTTTCCATAGAATATTGCATTCCATTTTTATTTTATTGAGATATTTCTGATTAAATTAGGTGGGATTTAATTCCAAGTAAATCTTTGTTTATTATTTTGTAACCTGGAGCACTGCTTTATTATTTTATTTAATTTCTTTTACCCTTCTTTTAATTTTTTTATTTTAATTCTAAAGTTCAAATTATAAAGCCCTAATTAGTATTATAAAGGTTGAAACTTTATAATTAGGGTCTTATGCTTATTTATTTTCCAAATATTTAATTTAATTGATATTTGGATGAATAAGCATTATATTAATGGAAAAATCATATGAATCTTAATTTTAATATTATAGTCACAAACTTTATAATTAAGGTTTATATACATTGGTTATTTAAAGCAGTTTTGGTTTTGGTTCGAAGAAAATTTAAAATTATAAAATTGTTCATAAAGTTCATGTTTTCAATGAATTTTATAATTTTAAAAGATTTCATTTTCAAGCAATAAATAAACTTACCTTAATGAAAATTAAATTCATTAATTAAATTTATATGGCATTCAAAAAACCATTATTTTCAAAGCATATAGATTAATTTCCCTTAATGAAAATTAATTTCATCAAAGGGGGGATTAATTTATAATTTATTTCAAAGGATATTACATTTTAAGGTTAATCATTTGGATTATTTTTCTTTCATGTTTAAAGCAACATAAAGATCAATTCATTCATCATTTCATTAAATTTCATGAACAATCACTTGCATAGCATAATAAAATATTACCAACACAAACCCTTTGTTAATAGTTATTTGTAAATCACTGAGGTATTCTAAGCACTTATTGGATACATTTTATAACACACATTAAGTGAACGAAACCTTGGAGAAATGTTTATTTCTTTACAAGAGAGGGTTTTCATTTGAAAATCCTAACTGTGATGGGGATTTTGCAACTAGGAAAAATTTCCACTCAATATCACCTTGATATTGATATTAGATTCTCTAGAAAATAGGATAATCATATTTTGTTCTTAGGTGCAACCTAAGACATTGAAGAAAGTTTCTTAAGATATTGGAGTTAGATTCTGGCAGATTGAGAAGCATTAAAGATTCCTATAGAGATTGAGAAGCATCAAAGCTCCCTATAGAGATTCAGAAGTATTATAAGATTCCAAGGATAGATAAGTACTATACTAAGAAGTACAAAGAAGTATCCTCCAAAGATAAAGTATATAGAGGCATGGAGAAGAATTCTGATTAATTAGATAAACAAAAAATAAGGTTGAATAGAAATTATATATATATATATATATATATTAGTCTTGGCCCTTAATTCAATGAAGTATTAGGAGACATTAATATAAGGTAAAAAATTATCAAGAAGTGCTATCAGTCTAAGAATCTAAGAGCCATCACTACATGGTATTATTGATAAGCTAAGAGCACTATTCTGAGAGACACCAATGGAATACTAGTCAAGCATTTAAGAATTTTTCACTAGAGAAAACTAAAGGTCATTAGAGAAAGTGGGACAAATATTCAAGTGTTGTCCACAATGGTACCAAAGCATAAATACAAGTATTCAATTGTTTTCCTAAGTTCTAAGAATTCATAGAGGAATAATAGTAAGAGGTAAGCATTCACAAAGTAAGAATAATAAGAGGTAAGCACTCATAGAGGACAAATGGGCAAAAATCATAAGCATGATAAGAACGATATAAAGCTAAGAATTAGAAAAAGAAAGCATGATCAAAATAATGGTGTGAGTGCTATCTAAAGCACCACCAATGGACTAAATGTGAGCACCCTTCTAAGTAGTAACTTGAGTGCTATCCGAGCGTGGATTAGAGCACTTTTCTAAGCAACAATCTAAGTGTGGATTAGAGAACCCTTCTAAGTAGCATAATTTAAGAAGCAATTTGGATGTGAAGAGTAGTCATGGGCTCATCAAAAAATATGGAGAGCGTCTTCATAGAACATGAAGAGTAGATACAGGCTCATCTAGAAACCAAGAGAACATCTTTATAGAACGTGAAAAGAAGACATAGACTTGTCCAAAAACTAGGAGAGTGTCTTCACAGAATGTGAAGAACAATCACAAGCTCATCCAAAAATAAGGAGAACATCTTCAAAGAACATGAATAATAGTCACAGGTTTATCTATAAACTAGGGGTAATGTGAAGAGCCACGATCAAGAGTGCAACGCCTCCATAGAGCGTGAAGAACCAATAAAGCAATATCTTCATAGCCAGATAGTAGGTGAGCAATGTAAAAGTTACTTCATAGTGAAGCACGTAATGCTAGAGACTAGGAAAGCAATGTAACTATTGCTTCATAGAGTAGAACCATGGATTAGAAAATTGAAGCAGCATTTGCCTCACAATGAAGATCGAAGAACTAGAAACTAGGAGCTCAAAGGCTTGAGAAGCAATGTATCTTGGAGATATTGGATACCCACTGATCAAGAAATTAAAATTCATAGAGAGGCAAATGTTTGGTTTAATAGCCAATGTATCATTGAGAATCAACTAGCATTCTATTTGAGAAGCCAAATATTTTATTGCATTATTTTCTAATGTTTTATTCATTGATAACCATGCAAATTAAAATGTGAAACGTATGTTGAGCCAAACATATTTTTAAGGCTATTTAGAGACTCAATTGGAATACTGAGATAGTAGAGATATTATCACATCCTAGCCAAGTTGGATAAGCAAGCATGCAAGGAAGGTTAATCAAGCAAGTCAATAAGGTAAGCTATATTACCTTTAATGAAAATTAAAGACCTAAACATAGGTACTTTAATTGGAGTAATAAGTTAATTAGAGAGGAGTGATTTAATTAGTATAAATATTTTTATAAAGTAGGAGTTATAAGTTTTCTATGATTTAATTATTAGGAGATATAAGGTTTTCTACTTTAGTTTGGAATTAATATTTCAAATTTTTTATTTTTGAGTTTTTAATATTAAAGCATGGAGTGATAAGGTTTTCTACTTCAAATAGGATTTAAGATTTATTTGATTTAATTTAATTTGGATTTATTTGAATAATTTAAGTTAAAAGATTTATTTTTCAAGTTTTAAAGTTATTAAATATTTTCTTGAAGTTCTTTAAATTTTAAGAAGATTTAAAATTATAAGTTTTTGAAATTTTACAAATTCAATAGGGATATAAAAGGATTACTGCATCAAAGGTTTAGGAAAAATTAAAATTTTCAAATTTCTTATTTGAGTTTTTTTTTAACTTGGAAGTTACAAGATTTACTACTTCAAAGGATTTCAAAATTGAATGATTTCCATTATGACAAGTAGTAAATTTTTCCTTTCTAAATCTCAAATTTTGAAAGGACCAAAATTTGCATCATGGAAGAACAAAATGAAATCAATTGTTATCATAGAAAAACTATGGGATATAATAAATGGAATAAAAAAAAAACCTAGTGAGAATGAAAGAGAAATACAAAATATTGAAGAAAGTGATGCCAAGGCACTCTGTTAATTACCTTTGGAATAATTGATGAAACACAACCATACTTAAGTAGAAAAAAAACTTCTACTGATGCATGGAATACATTATATGAAATATTTGAAGGGAAAAACAAAGCAATAATTATAAATTTACAATCTCAATTATATTCCTTAAATGTTAATAGTGGAGAAAGTATAGAACTCTTTCTTCGAAAAGTAGTAGATATAAAAGAAAAACTATTAACTCTAGGAGAAAAAGTAGAAGATAAATTTCTTGTTCAAGTTACACTAAGGGCACTTCCATAAAGTTATAAACATTTAGTTACTTCTTTACAAGTTCTAAGCAAGGAGACTACATTTGATGATTTGATCAATATTCTTTAAGAATATGAAGTAGAGAATTTAGTCAAAGATGAAATGACTAATAATGCCTTAGTATGTAAATAATATATACCAAGTAATATTGCTTCAACATATAGGTATAATTCTAAATGGAATTCAATATTCTATCATATATGTAAGAGAAAGGGTCATAGTACAATTTTTTGTAGATATAATCAAGGAAATCAGATGAATATGAATCAAGGGAATCAAATGAATAAAACAGTTCAACAAAGACAACATCAACCTCAGTATCAATATAATCAACAACGACAACATCAATTTCAACCTCAATATCAACAACATCAATATCAATCACAATATCAATATGGTCATCCATAACAACATCAACTACAATATAGAGAAGAAAATAAAAAAGGAAACTTAGTTCAATAAATTCATGAAATTCAAGAATTAGAAGAAACATTAGAAGGAAATGAATTCAAAGCTCTTACAGTAAAACTCTTGGTTAATGAAGATATTCATTCTTCAAAGATTTTTAAAGATACTAATGTTGTAAATGTTATAAAAAATCATGATACAGGAGAAAATACTTTAGAAAGACAAGGCAAGATCAAGACCAGGACTGAAAATAATCGAATAAATAAATAGAAGAAGAATATTAGGAAAGTAAAGAGGAAGAAAGCTAAAAGAGATATAAATCAAAAGCAGGTGTCAAAATAAGAAGACAAATATAAATCTTAAACTAATATTCACGCATAGTTTCAGATCACATGAAGATTGAATACAAAGACCAAGATTGAAGACTAAAGTCTTAAATAACCAAATAATATAATACAAGAGGGTGTTGAGGAATATTACATTATTTGGTACATGCAAATGTACCCCTATAGTACCTTCATGGTAAAAATTTAAATATGTAATAGATTAGGGTTGAATCTATAGTTTATATGAGTGATTTATATTTTCCCTTTTATGTAAGTGTCAATGTGTAGGAAATGCACAAGTGTCATGTAAGTAAGAGTGCAAGTGTGTATTGAGAGAATGTGCATAAGTGTAATATATGTAAGTATGCAAATATGTAAAGTGAGGATGTGCATAGTTATTTTAAATTAGGAGTGCATGTAGAAGTGTAGAACCATACCTTCTATTTTTCAATGGATTCATCTTCCTTGTATTTGATTTTGAGTATCCACTTGTAGCCTATGGGCTTCTTTCCTTTTGGTAAATCAACAAGATCCCATGTTTTGTTTTTCCATTAGAGAATTTTACTTTGTATCCATAGCTATATTCCACTATGATGAGCTAAGTGCATCCTTCATTAAGTCTAGTAATTATCCATTGCTAAATATATCAATCCTAGGTTTACTTCTTGATGTAACATATTAGGAGTCTGTGGTTATGTGGAACTGAGATCAAGAGGTACATCAAGTTTGGAATCTTTGATAGTACTTGTGGGCCATTTTGGAGTTTTTCATCGTTGTGAAGAATCAACTGCTTTAAGTTCATCAATAACTATTGGAACTTTTTCATGAACCTCCTCATCAAACTCTATGTTTGTAGCTAGATATGTGGCATCATCAAGCTTGGTAGAACCCTCAGTATTTGACTTCTATTCAAATTTTTGATCAAATACCACACCTTGACTTATATGCAATTTCTTGGTGATTGGATCTATCAGCCAATATTCTTTGAATAATCATCAAACCCAAAAAATATGCATTACAAAGTTTTCACATCCAACTTGGTCCTCTTTTTCTTTGGCTCATGCATGTATACCTTGTTCTCGAAGACTCTAATATGTGTTATTAAGGGATTCCTCCTAGACTAGGCTTCTTTGATGTAACTCCTTGTAGTGCCTTTGTGAGCACTCTATTTAAAAAATACACTATAATGGAGATAATTTTAGTCCAATACTACTACTCTAGATTGGTTCCAATGAGCATGTAACAAACCATTTCCAAGATGAAAATTTTATCTTTTAGCAACCCCATTTTATCAAGTAGTATATGCTATAGTGAGTTATTTCTTGATCCTATTATGTGCAAGAAACCTTAAAATTTTGTTGGATGTATATTCCTCCTCTCTATGTAAGCAAAGAAATTGAATTGAATGCCCAATTTATTTTTCTACATGTTGCTTGAAAGACTAGAAATACGTGAGCTTTTTTAACTTTATTTGAGAAAAGAACTTGAATGTAATGTCCAATTTATTTTTCACACGCTGCTTGAAATATTGAAAATACGTGAACACTTTGAAATTTAGTTGCAAGTACACCCACATATTTCATGAGTAGTCATCGACAAACAACTAGGAATATGATTTTCCAGCAAAACTAGCTATCATGGGGTCGCAGAGATTGATGACTATCACATCCAATGGCCCTTTACCTTTTTTAGCACTTAATTAAAAGGATACTCAGTGTTGCTTCCCTACTAAACAAACTAAGAAAACTAGCAAATTGGATGAAAGGTTATGCATACCAAACACCATTTGATACTTAGTTGGAGAAAGTATCCTAAATTGAGATGATCATATCGCTTATACCGTAAGGAGATTTCATATATCATGGTTGTCAACAATGTGATATTAGGATAAGATAGTACATGTAGAGCAAACAAACCATGTTTGTAGGAACCAACTGCCATATTCTTTCTATTTTTGGTAACTTCTTATGACCATAAATAATTATGAATTCAACCACCATGTTGCAATCATATACTTATGGTACAAACAATAAGTTATTTTCCAATATTGGTATATATGGTACCTTTTAATTATGCACTCATCATCAAGAATATTGAGATAAAATCTCCCACTTATTTGACATTATAGGTTTTATCATCAACGATAGTCACTAGTTTTTCTTATGTAATGGATCAAACCACACTTTGTCCACTGTCATGTGCTTGCTAGAACTTGAGCTAATGTATCAAACATGGTGAGGGTTCCTTTTATATCAAGATATATGAATCTATAATAAATACTTTTGGTGTGGCCATGGTGAGGGTTCTTTATATCTACCAAATGGTCCACCTTTCAATATATAGCTAGTTCAATAAACCCAACCTTTCTATATACCTGCCCTTCCTTTATATCCATTGGTACATGGAAAAATATAGTCCTATTGATATACACGATCATACATGAGAGATGAAAAGCAAAAAGACCTCGATAAACTAAATCTAGAATAATAGTAAACACAGAATCAAAGAAAAAATGAAGATAATAGATACACACATAACACAGTGATTTCACCTAGGAAACCCTTATGGAAAAAAACCCAGCACAGTAATATATTTTTCTAATATAAACTTAACCATCCCCAATATAATAATGTTCATCTCTCATCTCTCATCAAACTCTAATGCAAGTGCAATTAAATAACACAAGAACAGATTTTACAATACCATGGGTAAAAAACCATGGGTTCAAATAATTTATCCTAAACAACCCATATAGGTCTAAAAATAGCTTAAGAAACCCTTATGAGGATACATGGAGAGTGTCCAGTACATTTTAGAGTTAACCCCACTAGAATAACATGGAAAATATTCAACATATTTCCAACATCCTCCCACTTTTTTAATACTTTCCATAGGGGCTAAAAACTATCATTGTTAACTGTCAAGGGCAACCATGCCCATAGATATTCTACACCAAGAAATTTTCAAAGTAGGTATAGCCTTTATTAATGAATCAACAACATTATTCTTTGTATCAAATTTCTACAACATCACCTGATTCTCTTCAACCACATCTGTCACAAAATGATCCTTGATATCAATATGTTTTGATTGATCATGAAAACCAGGATTGTTGACCAAAAATATTGCACTCTGATTGTCACTGTAAATTCTCATAGCCTTTTTCTTAAGACCAAATATTGAACACAACCTCTCTAGCCACACTGCTTCTTTATAGGCATGAGTTACTACAATGTACTATGCCTCTGTTGTGGATAAAATAACCACCCATTGCTTTTTACGCATCCAAGTTGTTGCCCCTCCAAATTGTTTGAACTGATAAGTATTCATGGATCTTCTCTTGGCCATATCTCTAGCCTAGTCGGTACCCATAAAACCTTGTAGATTTACAATATTACTATCTCCAAATTTTTCTTGGTAATAGATAGCATAGTTTGAAGTTCCACACAAGTATTTGAAGATCCTCTTCATAGTAGTCCAATGTTCCTTTCTTGTATTGGACATATATCTGCTAACTACTCCCACTACATGTGCAATATCAGCTCTAGTATAGACCATTGCATATATTAGACTACCAACAACTCTAGCATAAGGAACATGATGCATTTCTTCAATTTCCTCATATATTTTAGGACATTATTTAGCAGATAACTTTTAACCAATAGGATATTGAGTACATATTGGTTTACAATCATGCATCCTAAACCTATGTAGTATCAAATAAATATATTTCCTTTGAATTAACCATAAATTTATATTTTCATGACCCTTTATTATTTCCATATCGAAAATAAATTTTATAGCACCTAGATCCTTCATGTCAAATTCAAAATATAACTGAGATTTTAGTAACTTTATCAAATCCTTATTGTTACCAATTAACAGCATATCATCCACATACTATACAATGATAATAGATTTTTCACATTCTTGTTTAAAATACACACATGGATCTACTTTGTTTTTTTCAATTCCAAGTATCAAAAAAAACCTATCAAATTTTTGGTTCCACATTCTTGGATATTTCTTCAAGCCATAAAGAGGATTTTTGAACTTACATACCAAGTCCTCCTTACATTTTACCCTAAAGCATTCTTGTTGTGACATATATATGTCTTCGTCATGTTCACCATGTAGAAATGTTATCTTTACATCCATCTATTCTATTTCAAGATCAAAAGTAGTAGAAATAACCAACAAAAATCTAATTGAAGTTAGTTTAGCCATAGGAGAAAAAATCTCACCAAAGTCAATTCCCTCAACTTGATAAAATCCTTTTGCTACCAAGTAAGCCTTGTACTTCTCCAACTTTTCTTCTATATTGTACTTCTTGAATACCCACTTACAACGAACCAGTTTTCTTCTAAGGGGTAATTTCACCAAGTCCCACATCTTATTTTTATCCAGGGACTCCATTTCTTCCTCCATAGCCCTTTTTCAAGACTTATTTTCACTTGATTGAAGTGTCTCCTTTACATTATTGGTTTCTTCATCAGTAACTATTATATTAAATGCAAAACAAATATTTGAAGGGTTATACCTTTTTGGGAGTCTTCTCACTCAATATGATATCCTCAAAATTGGAGTTCCAGGTTCTACATCTTCAACTTCCTCCTCTAAATTTTCTTCTTCAAACTCTTATTGTAGTTCATCTTCTTTTGTAGCACCAGGTTCTACCATAGGTTCTTCCTCATGTTCTAATTTTACTTGAACTATTTCAAGTTCTTTGCTTGGTTGCATTTCCTATTTTAGAACCTCTTTTGTTTATCTAAAGATCACATTATGACTATAAACAATATTTTGTTTTTCTGGGTTCCACAACTTATATCTTTAACACCAATACTTTAATCCACAAATATTCATTTTTCATATTTATAGTCTAGCTTAGTCTTTTTTCTTTTAGTGCATACATATAAGCATCACAACCAAAAACCTTATATGATTGAGAGAGGGTTTCTTACTAGTCCACACTTCCTACGGAGTCTTGTCCACCAAAGTTTAGGTAGGAGATCTATTGATGAGATGATAAGCAATTAACATAGCTTCTACCCAAAATTTCTATTCTAACCCTACACGACTTAGCATGCTTAGTCTTATCCATCAATGTTTTGTTCATCCATTCTACAACTCCATTTTGTTGCAACTCCATTTTGTAGTGGAGTATACGAAATTGTTTTCTGTCTTTCGATTCTACAATCCTTACAAAACTACTCAAATTCATTAGAGCAATACTCACCACCATTGTCACTTCTCAAAACCTTTATATTTTTCTCTATATTATTTTCTACAAGAGCCTTAAACTCTTTAAATTTATTGAAAACATTAGATTTTTTCCATAAAATATATACCCAAGTCTTTCTTGAAAATTCATCTATAAATGTAACAAAATAGATAGATTTACCTAACGATGGTGCTTTTGTAGGTCCAAACACATCACTATGAACTAGATTCAAAATTCCTTCAGATCTTGTAGCACTACTAGGAAACTTAACTCGGATTTGCTTTCCAAAAACACAATGCTCATAAAAATTAAAATGTAATGGGCAATCAAAAATTCCTTTAGCCATACCTTTCATTTTAATGTTTGAAGGCCTTTCTCACCAATATGCCCAATGCATTGATGCCACAATATTGTCTTTGCTACAAGAATACTCAAAGTCACTTCTACCACATTATTCTCCTCTATAATTGAAGAATTAATTGCAATCAATACTTACAGTGCTAGCCTCGAGTCTGAACAGAGTTCCCGTACGAACTCCCCACCAACACCAAGACTCCATGAACCATATTGTAGCTATCCTTATTGAATACCACAATCACAATCTTACTCATGAATATCGTATTCCTTGCCAAGCCCAAAATATGCAACACACCAGGGAGGGTTTTATTTCTTCCATACTTTAACCTCAACTTGTCTCTTCCTCAACCTATTATTTTATATGTTGAATTTTCTCCCAATAATATTTCATCTCCATTTATATTTTCATGTTCATAGAACACTCTCTATGAGGATTCATATTAAATGAAGCACCTAAGTCAATCAACCATGAGTCATGGCATTCACTTGAGCATGTTGTAGTTAAGAATAAGTTTCTCGAATCTTCATTTTTGGTCTTCATTTCTATAGAAGTTCCTTCATCAGATGATCGGCTATTATAAGCCTTTTTAGATCTGTAATCTCTTGTATAATGCCCTATTTTACCACACTTCCAGTATTTTCTCTTTTTTGGAGCAACATATTTACCCTAGATCTCAATTTTCTATCTCCTAATTTATTTTTACTTCTTTCTTGAGAACAACCTCTCACAACCAAGGCATCCTTTTGATGATAATCCTCAAAATATTTTTATCTTATTTCTTTAGATAGCAATGTTCCTACTATATCCTCTACTTCCAATGTAGAAGTAGTATTGGTGATAACCATAACTAGGTTATCCTACGAATAAGGTAATGAATAAAGTAAAGTAATACACTTTTCATCTTCATCCATTTTTACTTCAATGGGGTTTAATTGACTTTCCACAGTGTTAAAAGCATTCAAATGTTCATCCACGGAGTCACCATCATTCATCCAAAGTGAATACTTCTTTCGAAAAAATAGTTTATTTACCAACAACTTTGTTGTTAGCTTTTGATGCTATAAACTTAAATGAAATGCAACCACAAGTAATGAAATAAGCAAGCAATGTTATAACTATGATAATGGCTAACTAATAAGCATGTAAATATGATAAGAAACTTCAAAAAATACTCATGCAATAGCCATTAATGAAAGCTCATGAAAATATACAATGCTATGCAATGGAGGTCTCTAACACTCCATATTGCAAAAATGCTCTACATTGTTACTACTACAACTCTACCCTATGCACTCCAAAATCCTCTTCTTCTTCTACTCTAAGAAGGCATATATATAGTGTGACATGACTCTTGGCCTTCTATATTCCTATGACACTTCATCATTCTATTCTTAGGACTCATGTACATGTGGACTACATGCACATTTACATCATTGCACATTCTAATAGTACTTGTGCATTTATTACATTGCATTAAGCAAATACTTAAATCCTAATCTAAGATAAACTCCTAATCTAAACATGTACCCATGATGGTACATTAGCAAGTACCAAATAATGTAATATATTCCAACACCCCCTTGTATTACATTATTTGGGTATTGAAGACTTTAGTCTTCAATATGGATCTTCTTCCTGGTTCTGGAATTTGAGCTCTTCTCTTTTGCTTTCTTCATTTTGTTTCTTATGTGTATTTTGATCAAGTAAATAGATAGGATCTTCAAAAAATGCTTTTTTTTTTTAGAGAGATTTAATTTCATGTTCATCTCTAGGTTCTTCTAGTTCTTGAATTTCTTGAATCTCCTGAACTAAGTGTCCTTTTTGTTTTCCTTCTCTATATTGCAGTTGAGGATGATTGTATTGATTTTGAGAAGTGTATGGACGCTAAATTGTTGCTGATGAGAATTATATTGATTCTGATATTGTCTAGGTTGGAATGTCCTATTTGATTGGCTTCCAACATTGGCTTGATTTCTAGGATTGAATCTACAGTAATTGGTGTTATGCCCTTTCTTCCTACATACTTGAAAATATATTTTATTCCATCTTGATTTTCCCTTTGAGAATGAAGCAACATTTCCTTGTGGATTATCTTTTGTGACTAAGGAATTGTTAGTCATTTCATCTTTTACTAAATTTTCCACCTCATATTCTTGTAGGATATTGACTAACTCATCAAATGATGTATCTTTACTTAGAATTTGTAAAGATGTGACTAGATGCTTGTAGTTTTCTAGAAGTGCTCTTAGGATTACTTGAACAAGAAACTTATCTTCAACTTTTTCTCCTAGGGTTAATAATTTCCCTTTTATATCAGCTACTTTCCTTAGAAACAATTCTATACTCTCACCACTATTAAATTTTAGAGAATGCAATTGAGTTTGAAGATTCAAAATAGTGGCTTTATTCTTTCCTTCAAAAATATTGGCTAAGGTTTTCCAAGCATCTGTAGATGTTGTTGTTGAACTAATATATGGTTGTATTTCATCTGTGATTGCAAAAGTTATGATCATTAGTGCTTTTGCTTCATTTTCTTCAAAATTTTGAATCTCACTATCATCTGTAGTAGGTTTGGTTTTAGTTCCTTTAACAATATCCCAAAGTTTTTCAACTATCAATATTGCCCTCACTTTGTTTTTCCATGAAGAGTAATTGGGTCCTTTGAGTAGTTGTGATTCTATAAGGATGAACTTATTTGATGTCATGGTGAAAACTTGTGGACTACCTTATGACTCCCTAGTGTTTTGAGTATATCTTTTCAATTTGAGAGTTTGTAGAATATCTTATCTTTCCCAACTATTTTGAATATAGTTTTTGATAGTAGACTTAGCTTTCTAGGTTTTGCTTTGAGTTGAATCCCTTTTGTCTCCCTAGTGTTTAGATGATAAGTTTAATATAATGTTCAACTCCTATCACTTTAAATCAACTCTTTTATTTCCCCTTGTAGAAAGCTTAAAGATGCAATTTCAATGGATAAAACTCTCAATATCTTTAAGATATTTAAGTTGGATTCTCTATGTCCCTTCAATTTGTATATGAGACTAATAAAAATAATCTTCCAACTTTCAAGCAATTCTAGAATTTGGCTTCCTTCAATATTTGAATAATGTAGTTTCTAAATTTCTATAATTTAAATTTGGTGTAGAACTCCTTATACCTCCCTAATTAGAAATTTAGAAAAACTATGTATTTGCAATTATAATTTCAATTCAATTTGTAAAACCCTTATATCTCCTAGTTTAATAAATTGCAAATATATAATGCAATATGAATTGAATATAATGATTTCAATGCTTCTATTTTCTACTCCTTTCTTAAGGCATTCAATATACTTTCTAGGGTATTCTTTATCACCTTATTACTCCTACTATTTAAATAACCCTATAAAACTTAATTGATTTCAACTTTAATATATGCCTTATTTCTCCTTTATACTTTGCAAAGGTTTATGAGAATAAATCTTACCTTCTCAATGCACCAATATTTATGTGCAATACCTTTGTATGTTGCGCTCAAACAAGACTTCAATCTGCCTACAATCAATGTAGTCTCTTGCTCATTTAATGTAGTCTCTTGGTGTTTGACTATCCTTAATGGTTTAACTTCTCCAAGGTGCTTTGTTCATTATCCTCTCAGCTTTACACATTGATTTTTATGTGCTCTCTTTTCTCTCCTTCATCATACTCCTTATCTATTTTCAACACACGCGCTATATAAGTGCCCTTTGAACATGCTTCTCCCTCTATGTTGTAACAGGTATGCAATGTAGTTGGTGCCAAGTGGTAGTAAGGGTCTTCCACTCCTTGGTAATATCTCCCACAACACCTTTCTCTTCTCAACACTTGTGCCAAGTGGAACTAAGTTCTTAACAGATTTTTTTAACTTCATCTGAGGTGTTTTTTCAACCTCTCCTTGCCTAATGCTTCTTGAGAGTGTTATATTATATGAGTGCAAGAATATTAATGTAGCCTCTTCACTATCAATGATGACATGCTCTCCAATGGCATGTGGCATCTTCTCCATGTGGTAAATGCTCTTCAAACACTTGGTCTTCTCTTCACATGCCCTAATATTCTTCCTACCTTATCATTTGAAGCTACTCAACACTCACTGCACTTCTTGTAACTCCTTAATGCTTGTGAATATTTTCTTCTCCTTCTATGGTAGAGGTTTCAACTGGTTTGGTGGTAATCCTTCCAGCTTCTTGATGGTGTTATGAGGATGCAAATAGCCCTTGTTTTCCAATGCTTTTCTTTCAGGTGCCAACTAAGTATATGTCATGGCTTGTAGGGTGGATTCATGTAGTGTACAACTCTCCTTTTCCTTACGATATTAGTGCAATCGTGATGACTCATCCCTTTAATATGATGTGTCTTCTCCTCTCTCTGGTGGTGAAAGCTTGTTGGATTAGCCTTACAATATGTAATAGTCTTCAAAACTATTACGTGGGCCGAATAAAGATACTTTCCTTGATGTAAACCATTGCATTCTTCAATTATGTTATGTGGGCCAAATAACAACTATGTATTAATACCCAATGATGCTCTATATGGTGCAAGTTGCTACCTTTTGATTATGTTTCTTGGGGTAAACTTCTTTGTACGTCATTACCTTACCTTCACCAAAGGCTCTTCAATGCTTGATACACCTTCTTGGTGTCTTGCTATTATTGAGTCTTCTTGTTTTAGCTCAATAGTCCTTAGAAGTATACATATCTTGAGAAGTCTAAAGCAATCTTTTGCTTTTCTAAATATCTTATTTTCTTGATCATAAATGTGTAGGTTTGATGATGTCCAAGATGTCTCCTTTTCACCTTGGAGATACTAAACCTTAGAGCTCTATTTGATGGCTCTAATGTGGTGCTCTTGAAATCTTAAGATGCACTAATTTAAGTGCTTACCCCCTTGTACTTTAAACTGGCACCCTTCCTTTCACTAAAGGGGTTTCAATGTTGCCTTCTTCTCCTTGGCAACTTTCTACTATTTCTCCTAGCTTGGTTAACTTTCAATGATGATTCCAAGATTTTTAATTAGGTTGATAGTATACCTTTTGAATGACACTGCTTTGCACTATAGGATGTGCAATCTATACTTTAGAATAGTGTCTTCTTTTCTTTACTAGATAGTAGGATGTTGATATTTTCCTTTCTCTTGAAATATATCTAACTCCTATTTCTTATGTGCAGGTTTTAAATCTTGTAGAAACTATCTTCTACACTTCCTTGAAGACTTAAACTAGAAACCTTCTCTTGCAACTTTAATCCTCAAAATTTGGTGCTTAATAAACTTAATAATAACTCAAATATGGATGTTCAATTAATGAACCTTTTGCACCTAAGTTGCATACCTTTTTAACCTTTATTTGTAGATGGATTTCTTGGTGATTTGGATCACCTAATTGCTTCCCTATGTTAGATGAAATTGCAGCTCTTCTTGGCTGTCCAAAACAGCTCTTTAACTCACCAATTTGTAGCTTTGAAACTCCTCTAACTTGCTACCTAAAAATGTAGTTTGGTGGCTTCAACTCTCCTTCAGGATGCACCCTAAAAATATGAAAATTAGTAGCTATTAATGCTGCCCAAATTTTTGCTTTCTTGCTATCCTTAAATCTGAAATTTTCATATTTTAAAGTAGTCAATTTCTCCTCCGATATGTTGTCCTTGAATCTCCCAAATTTTGTAGGAAAATCCTCCAAATCGTAACTAAGATTTTCCTTCAAGAAACCTTCAATTTTTTGCTTTAAAATAAGAAAACCTCCTTCTTCAAGTAAGCCTTCAAATCCTTCAAAGGTAATATTCAAACCTCTTAGGTTTGGTGGTTTCTTCTAGCTCCTTTCTCCTTCAATCTCCTTGTCAAAATTTGACTTCAAATTTGGCCTCCTTCTCAAGAATCTAAAAGTCTTGAGATCTTCACTAATCTCCACCAAAATTTGGCAAACTTCTTACCAAATCCTTCTCCTTTGGGATTTTTGTTGGATGGTGATAATTATCCCAAATTCTTCACTATCAGGAACTTCTCCTTGCTAGCAATATTCTCCAATGAGTTCTCTGAAATCTCCTCCAATGGTCTTCTCCAAATCTCCTTCAATGAGGCTTTCCTAGCCTTCTCCTTCCAAGTAGCTTGAGGCCTTCTCCTTAGGCCTTCAAATTCTGCAACTTCTTTGGTCTTCTCAAAACTTCAATGAGACCTTCCTTGATATCTTCTATATTCAACTATGGAAGTTTTGCAATGGGATCTCTCTTGGATCTCCTAATTCTGCTGCTTCTAAAATATGCAATAGGACCTTTGCTAGTCCTTCTCTATCTTCAATCTTCCAAATATGGAAGTTCTTCAATGAGACCTTCTATGGGTCTCTTCAACTTCTTCAAGGTGAAGTCTTCAATCTTCAATGGAGATCTCCAATCTCCAATCTTCTTCAGGATTCTTTTCCTTGAGTCTCTTCTTCCTTCAATGGGGTCTTCTTTCTAGGACCTCCTCCTTGATTTGTAGTCTTCAATATGGCTTCTTTGGCCTCTAGATCTCTTCTCAATCTCCAACTTGGAGTCTTCAATCTGCAAATCTTACAATGGGACCTTTTCCTTAGGTCTCCAAATCTTCAATCTCCAACTTGTTGCTTTAGGTACTGGATTGATTTCAAAGAAGATATTCTTCCTAGCTCTTGTAGGAAGCTTCCCAACTTTCTTTGAATCAAATTTTCTACAACAAAGTATTAGAAAAAAACTATAATGGAGAAATCTCTAAATCTAGAGATAATGAATCTTCACTAGTTGATTTGTCAATCTAGTGGAATCAATGTTGAGTCCTAGTCTTCATGAGTTTTTTTGCAACTATGTGGAAAGACTCTAGCCAAATAGCAATTTCAAAATTTTTGAAAATAAGATTTGTTATCTCCTCTCAATCTCTTTTGTGGCTCTCTCTATTTTCTATCAATCTACCTAGTGCTCTGATACCACTATTAGCTTTTGATGCTATAAAATTAAAGGAAATGCAACCACAAGTAATGAAATAAGCAAGCAATGTTATAACTATGATAATGGCTAACTAATAAGCATGTAAATATGATAAGAAACTTTATAAAATACTCATGCAATAGCCATTAATAAAAGCTCACAAAAATATACAATGCTATGCAATGGAGGTCTCTAACACTCCATATTGCAAAAATGCTCTACATTGTAACTACTACAACTCTACCCTATGCACTCCAAAATCCTCTTGTTCTTCTACTCTAAGAAGGCCTATATATAGTGTGACATGACTCTTGGCCTTCTATATTCCTATGACACTTCATCATTCTATTCTTAGGACTCATGTACATGTGGACTACATGCACATTTACATCATTGCACATTCTAATAGTACTTGTGCATTTATTACATTGCATTAAGCAAATACTTAAATCCTAATCTAAGATAAACTCCTAATATAAACATATACCCATGATGGTACATTAGCAAGTACCAAATAATGTAATATATTCCAACATTTATCTGATACAAAGTTCCCAACTTATCCCATAATGACATTTATGTGGTCTCTGTCGATACATTCAACAATACCATATCATATAAGCATTATCTAATAGAACTCCTTGATTTCCTATCGACCTTCATCCAATACTTATTTTTCTTTGATGTTGGTTTTATTTCCAAGACCACAATCCACTAATCTCTATCAACCAACAGATCCTCCATCTTGAGTTTCCATAACTCAAAATTTTATCCATTAAATTTTTCAATCTCTACCCATATGCTTCCCATTGTTTTTCTTTTCCCAAATTCTTTCGTGTATGACTCCCACTCAAGAATTAATTTATCATAGAGTTGAAACCCTTAATTCTTGAATAAATATAAAAAAACCTAGCTCTAATACCAAATGAAGAGCAAAAATCTCGGTTGAAAAGTTTTTCAAAACAATTATTTAATGTTTAGTAAATAGTAACAATTAAGAGGAGGCTAGAAAATTAAGGTTTTGATAGGTTCCCTGTAGCCATGGGGAGGGGAGGGTCCTGCTCCCCTCCCCTAGTTCTTGCCCAATCCTTGGCTCATCCCGGGTCATCCCGCTCTGGGAATGCTTTGTAGCAGATGATCTCCTTGGGGGGAGATCCTTCTCCACTTTCTACTCCTTAGTTTAAATATTTTTGAAATTGTCTTATATATACTTTGATTGAGCATTGATGTAAGAAGGGGGGAATATTGTGATATTATGTATTCACTTTATGGTTATAGAGGCTATATAAAGGTGGAAAGTAGTTGTAACTCCCAATATCATATCTTCTTGATTTTATATTTATATACTTCTATCACATCAATGCAAATGTTGGTTGGAATGCATAGATTTATTCTATGTTTCTAACAAGTTCATCCAAGATGGACCAAAAATTAAGTGAAAGCATGATATATATACCTAGATATGTGTTTCCATGGATACTTTGATACATTACATTATGATTGAATTTGAATCAAGAGAATGGGATCAACAAGTGGATTATCAAAACATTGCATTTTGATGCCATAAAGGTTATGGAATTAGACATGGCAAGATATTGTAAAGTAAAAGCAATGAAGAAAGAGACAAAAAAATGGGTATGAGACAAAATTCGATTTGAAGCAAGGAGATCATACAATAGTAAAATTTGGCTCAAATTTAGTATTTCCATCCCCATGAAAGTGGTAAATAAAACCCTTTGCATCATCAAATAATGAAGGTCATTATGGTTTATTTGAATCAACCATTAGAAGAAACAAAGGACATAAGGGATGAGGAAGTACCATGTACAAGTTCAAACTTAGAAGGAAATACAAATTTGTATTTCTACAAAATGAGGTATCTTATGCTTATTTATAAATTAAATGCTTTAAGATCAACTCTCGTTCAATAAGTGAGTTATTTGGAAGAAATAACGAGTTTACATATTGATAATTTCATAATGAAACATCTCAATCCACTTTATTTTTTTCCTTTAAAGTGAATAATGTGAACATATCTTGATCAAAAACCATTCTCATTCTTCCTAATTTTTCATGACAAGATTCTCATACCTTAAAAATTCATGAATTTCTATCATTTATCATTTTATTTTTTGATGCACTTGATTATGTTAAATATTTTGTAGTAGATTAAACATCAATTTCATAATAGAAGTTTATTTTAAGTCATATCCTTAACAATTTTGTTATGTCTAAATGACATATTTAACATGTGACAAATTCTTAACCATAATACCAAAAATAAAAAAAATTACACTTATATTATTTTTATAATATTATTTAATTTATAAAAATATAACTAATATAATATTTAATTTTAAATATATTTAAAACACTTTTAATAAAAATATTTATAATAAAAAATATTAATTTGTTATTGGAATCATTCATATGGATGGTCTTCAATTAAAAAAAATAGTCTTTAGGTCTCTAAAAAAATAAAGACCCAATATGTAATGAGTAGTGCTTGGCCCAAATGAGTTATCCCAACTTTTCTTTAAATTAAAATTCATAATAAATTAATTTTTTCCCAATTTTTTAGATGGATGGTTTTCAATGAAAATGAATTGATTTCATGCCTCTACAAATATAAAGACCTAATATATAAGAATGACAGATGATTGGACCAAATGAATTATCTACTCTCTTTTTTTGAAAAAGAGGGTAAAATTTTTATTAACTCAACAAAACATCCAAGATACAAAGAAAAAGAAGAAGCTATTCAGACATATCAGCTCTCAATAAAGAAGAGAGATATTGAGAGAAATCAAAAGAAAGTTGAGACAAATTTTGAACATCCCAACCATCCTGAAACTCAGAATCCCATTTAGCTAACAAATCCGCTACCCCATTCCACTCCCGGGGAATATGCATAAAAGAAATGAAATCCAAGTGAGCAGAGATATTGATAATTTTTTGAGCAATCCAACTCAACCGCAAACTCCCATGAAGACTATCCCTAGAATTCAACAAATTTATAACAATATGAGAATCAAATTCACAAACAATCTGACGCCAACCCAAAGCATACCCTTGATCCAAAGCATATAAAATCACAAGGGCTTCCATGAAGTTATGAGAATGATATCCTTTAAAGCAAGAGAAAAAAAATTGGACAGTACCACTACTATCTCGTCCCACACCACCAATACCAACATTACCCGGATTACCCCGAGAAGATCCATCCGTATTAATCTTCAGCACTCACGGAGGAGGCGGATTCCATTTACTAGCCCTTCGCACTCAATTACTCTAACCCATCCATATACAAGAGACATTAGGACAAGGACCATTAACCAACAAACCTAATATTTCCATGATTTGATGTTTCGCTTGGTCCATGGGAGAAATAATTTGATATTTTGCAAACACAGTTTCCTGGATCATTCGCAAAATCCTTTGCCAGACCTAAGAAGTAGTTAACTCCTTCCCTTGGAAAATCCGGCGGTTTCGTTCAAGCCAAATCTACCTAAAAATGCATGAAGGACCAATGCTCCACCCAACTTGTAAAAAGAAAGCCGTTGCAGGAGGCCGCCCCATACTCCTCCAAAAATCAACTATAGATGAAGCATGCGAATAAGGTTGATTCCACACTCCCCACCAATAATGCCAGAGTTGACGAGCAAAGTCACAATGGAGAAGTAAATGCTCAATAGACTCCTCATCCTTCCCACAGTTATAGCATAAAGAGGGGCCAACAAAACCATGCTTTTGAATATTATCCCAAGTGAGACACCGATTATGAGTAGCCAACCACACATAAAAACTACACTTAGGCCAAATAAACTTATTCCAAACTTGCTTCAGACCACATCCTACCTAAATCGTTGCCGATCTAAAACATAATAACCATCAACAACCAAAAATATCCCTCTATTATCCCTCCTCCATGCTAGCACATCATCCACAAGCAGAGAAGAGCAAGGATGGCTAGCCAAAATACGAGCCGATTTTGCCCTCGCATCCATAGTGCCACCAGCAGGTCATTCTCGAGGATCCTTCCACTGGAAATTAACCATATGACCAAAGGACTTAACAGTTTTGAAATCCACCACCCTCACCCATCCAACATCCAAAAATCATTGAGAAAGATCTTGAATATGGGGAAACTTGCTAAGGAGAGGAAAAAATCCATCCCAAGAATCATGCCAAAAAATATCGCAAGACCCAGTATAACAAATCCAAAACAATCCCTGCTTAACCAAATCTGCACCCTTCTTCAGAGTATTCCAAACAAATGATCCTCAACCAGTCAAGTTGTATCTAGGAATCTCATAATCTTTGATCCTCCTAAGATACTTGTGGGAGATAATCCTGGCTCAAGTTTGTTCCTGATTACTACACCAACGCCAATACAACTTAGTAGCCAAAGTAGTCCTAGAAATAGAGCTTAGGTAGAGACCCAATCCCCCTGCTTCGGTCGATAAATAGTCTCCCAATTAACAAGACTCTATTTTGAGGAATCAATATTACCAGCCCACAGGAATTACCTAGAAAGAGAATCCTAATCATGAAGAAAACTTACCAGAGAAATCTAGATAAGGCATCTATACACCGATAAAGCCTAAACAACTGAATTCAAAAGTAAAACTCGACCAACAAAATTCAACCTTCTGTGAGTCTAATGACTAACTCGACTACGAAATTTATCAAGGATGTTAGTCCAAACCAACCTAGGTAGAGGACTAACAGAAATTGGAATCCCCAAGTACGTAAGGGGAAGAGTCCCAACCTGAAACCTGAGAATCTTAATGATTCTAGCTTGAATCATGGGATTCGTATCGAAAAAGAAAATATTATACTTCTGCTAATTAATCTTCTGACCAGAGACAACCAAATACATATCCAGTGCATGTCTAAATTTAGTTGTTTCATGAATAGAAGCCACACCCAAGAGAGCAATATCATCAACAAAATGAAGATGAGAAATAGTCGGCTTACCAGTCTCCCATTTCCACCCATGAATAAGACCTTGGTGAACCTGATCTTTAAGAAAATGACCCAAACCTTCAGCCATAATTATAAACAAGTAGGGAGATAAAGGATCCCCCTGACGAAGACCTCGGGAAACATGAAATAGAGGAGAGGGCTCCCCATTAATTAGGAAAAAATATGAGGGAGTAGTAATACAACTCATAATCCACTCAATCCATGAAGGATCAAATCCAAATGCCAAGAGGATTTTGTGAATAAAATACCATTTCACCCTATCATAAGCCTTTGCCATATCTAGCTTCATAAACATAAATTTATCCTTAGAAGTGCTCATAGAATGAATAGCCTCGGAAGCAATAGCCACCCTGTCCAGAATCTACCGACTAGCCACAAAACCACCCTACTCATCAGAAACAACTCCATCCAGCCAAGGCTTGAGACACTCCACAATCAACTTTGTAATAATTTTATACACCACATTGCAAAGAGCAATATGTCGAAACTGATCAAAAGAACTAGTCCCCTCCCTTTTAGGAATTAGAACCAAAAAAGTGGAATTCAAAGCTTTCAACAACTGATGGTTATGAAAGGAATCGAGAACAACCTTCAAAAGATTAGATTTAATAATTTCCCAAAAGTGTTGAAAGAACTCAATAGGGAATCCATCAGGCCCCAGAGCTTTCCCAGTCTTCATAAGGAAAACTACTCTTTCTAGTTCATCAATGGAAATAGGTTGAAGAAGACGTGAATTGATCTCTTCTGAAATAAAATAAGAAATACAATGCAAAATAGTATGATCATCAGCGTGATCCACACAAGAATCCTCGAAGTATAAGTAATAAAAGAACCGAACAACCTCCCGAGAGATATCCTAAGAAGCAGACAACTGAATACCTTGAGAAGAAATAATTGAAGAAATACCATTGCCATCTCTTCGAGCCTTAACAGTGTTAAATAAAAAATTTGTAGTGCGATCTCCTTCCTGTAACCATTCCACTCTGGCCTTTTGCTTCCAAAAAATTTCTTCCCGAAGATCCCACTCTTGAAGCTCATGAAAAACTTCAGACTCCTCCTACAGATTCTGCTCCGTAAGCCCATGATATTTGATATGTCTGGTGATAACATCAAGCCTACTTTGGGCCAAATATTTAGCCTGAAATAGATTCTCGAAACATTGTTTGTTCCACTTTTTGAATTGAAATTTCACAAATTAGAGCCTTTAAAAAAAGATTACATAGCAATATCATGGGAAGGACAACCCTGAATCCACCAGACTTTCATCAATTCATACAAAGAGGGATCCCTAAACCACGTTAACTAAAATTTAAAACTTGGATGATGACCCATTCCATGCCGAGAGATAGCAAGTTTAATAGGCCAATGGTCCAATCCCCTCTAGTCAAGAACCTCCGAATTAATAACCCAATAATTGCTAACCCAATATGAAGAAGTAAGAAATCTGTCCAACCTCTTAGAGATCGAGTTAGAATCACATTGTCTATTCGTCCAAGTGAACACACCATTCGTCGGCTTAATATCTACAAGATTAATAAGCTAAATATTATAATTAAGGAGCCTAGAGGCAGGCCCCAAAGCACCCACACCTCCCCGTTTATCATTAATACTAGATATAGCATTAAAATCTCTTGCCATAATCCAAGGACAGAATGGAACCAAGGCCTGAACACTTTGAATATGGTTCCAAATCAATACCTTCCCAACAAAATTCGAGGGGGCATAAATGTTAGTTAATAAAACCACTTCTCCAGACTCATGGCAAGAAGCTATCATAGAAAGAGCTGACTTATTCAAGACTCACCAAAGAGGAGTAAGCTTCTACGGATTCCAAAGGCTAACAATCCCCCCAGCACTACCCACAGCCCCAACACACTGACAAAGACCTCGAACCCAGAGTTTAGAAGCAATACTAAAAAGATCCTCCACCGATAATTTTGATTCTTGAATAAAAACAACATCCGACTTATGCACCCGCACCAAATCTCAAATAGCTTTTTGATGAGGTAAGCTATTCAAACCTCTCACATTCCATGAAAGAACAATTATTTAGAAAGAGAAGAAAAATGAGACTCCAAGGGTTTAACCACCCCACTCTCAACCAATGTTTCTCCCTCCACATGAAGTTTATCTGCATCTTTCTTCCTACCCACCTTAACCGGCTTCATAGGGGCCCTTTTTTTTAAGTTCTTTTGGAGCAACCCTAGAGAAGGACTAGGCTTGGAACCCTTTCCTCTACCAGTATTCAACAAATCAACCAAAAGAGGTTCATCCCCTTTCACTCCATCCTGCCACACCTCCGAAATAGGAATAATTTCCAGGACTGTGTTCAAAGAAGGATCTGTTACTTCATGTTACCCATTATGGTCCAACACCTCAGTCACATTTTGAGCATCCATATTCAAATTACCATTCATTCCTTCATCAGGAAATACCAACTCATCCAAGGCATCAAACTTATTATGTAAGTCATCCATTTGTCTATTAGTAAAGGTCCGCTTTAACCCTTTTCCCTTATTATGAGTCTTAAATGAAACAAAGCCTTATTTATCAGCCCCACTAACATCCATGGGACCACTCTCCTGACCAGACCCAAAATCTTGTGAAACTGACTTCCCACCAGAAGATTGCAGATTTAGATTTTTAGAACCAGATGATTTATTCTCAGGTATTTTAGGATATTTATGTTGAAGATGCCCGTACTCATGACACAATCGACAACAGAAAGGAAGAGTTTCATAGTCTAATTTTTGAACCCAAGAAAAAGACCCAATACATATTTGCATAGAATCAGGCAGAGGCTTAGTTAAATCCAACTCAACATAAATATGAGCACATGAGACTACCTTTTTTTTGAAGTTTGCTGAGACGGTTCCACCAGTTTGCCTAACAACAATGCAATCATGTGCAAAATATCCGTCCGCAAAAACTCCAAAGGTAGCCACAAAAGCCGAACCCACAAGGAAACCCGAGAAAGAATCTCCACAGTCGGATTAAAACCCATGTGTCAAGGTTTAATAAACAAGCCAATCTAGTTGTAAAAGTACGGACCCCCTCAAAAGCCTTATTCTGGTCTTCCAAGTAAGAAAACACCACCAGAAAAAAATTATTAGCTCCCCTCAGGATTTCCATGTCACCAACCAGGTTCCAAGTACTCTTGGCCCACGTTTTAAACGCCAAGAAAGGGACGCGAATACCCAAAAATTTCCATATTAAAACATGATTTTGCATATAATCCACATCCTATGCTATAAACTAAAATTCATAATTACTTTTAAATTAAAATTAAAAATATTTATTTAATTATTAATTTAAAAATAATTATTTATAGGATTTAAATTATGTGGTAAAAATAAAATAGATTTTTAACATCTATAAAGTCATGAGTTATATCGGACTACTTTATGGAGGATGTTGTTTTTCTAAATGTATGGTTATTCAACCATACTCTTATTACCAAAGTATAGTGTACAACCCCACCTCCTGTTAAAATTCAAAAGTCTTAATGTTATGTCCATTTATGTTCCCAAGGGCTAGGTGGATTGGTAAGTGCTTGTCTAGCCAGACACTTAACAAGAAGACACCCCAAGATTCAAACCCTGGGGGTAACTTATTTGCAAAGGTAGTAGTCTGATCTGAATCCTTTGAGTGTGTGCTAGACCGATAATGATGGTACAAATTTCGAGTGATCGATGGTCCCCTTCATGTTAGGTCAACAATAACGAAGCGAATTAGGTTTTATGGAACCAGCCCCTGTGGTTTGAACCCTGTACTTGTCTATTACTAAAAATAGTGTGATTGTGACCAACTCTCCTATGTAAGCGAAAAAAAATGTTAAGTCCATTTAGCCTATGTATTATATTAGAAAGCATGGTTCCAATCCTCTTTAGTCTTAATATTTTAGGTCTTTTAAGTTAAGATTAAGTGATTGAAATAAGTTGTGTTCCAAAATAATCTTAAACTCAAATATTTTTAAAATTAAAATAATTTAATATATAAATAGTGGATGTTTAACCTCAAAATATTTTTTTTTCCTAGGAAATCTCTGGGAAATGCAGCCCGTTGGGTCAACGGGACCCAAACTGTCTAAAGAATCAAACCAAAGCATCCATCGGACCACTACCAATCTAAATATATTTTGGATAAAATTTTAAGGTAAAGCATGTGTTTTTGAAAGGAACTCCGATCCCTTGTACGAGATTTTAAACTTAAAACTCTTAAAAAAAAGCCTAAATACATACCACTACAGTACCTCGTATAACTAACACCCAAATAAATTACTACAAACTAATTATAAATAAAATCTATTATAATTCCCGTCCATGTAGAGGAATTGGAGAGCAAGTGGGTAGTTAAACCTCTCTAGTTGCTGAGAGGTCCAGGTTCAAATCTCTCGCCTCACATGTTGCGGATATGTTATGTAATGGTTCCCTCGTGGTCACAGCCTATTTACCTCTTGTGGCCACCACCAATAAAAAAAAAAAAATCTATTATAATTCACCAAAAAAATAAATTTTATATAATACAAAACCTTAAAACCTAAAATACCCTTTAAAAAAGAGACACTCTCGCCCTTGAACTCTTCTTAACAATCCTCACTCACCACTTCCTTACAAACTTATTAAAGATTCTCAACTTATCTTTTCTTGTTCTTCAAGTCTTCTTCTACCTCCTCAAATACATCACATTACTTTTGTATTTACTTTAAATTACAAACAAGAAATACTTTAACTTACAAGAAGAAATACTCTTAAATCTGAAAGGAATTCAAACCCTTAAACTTGTTCAAACACTCCTAATCAAAATCATTTTCCATTACTCACCACTTCCTAACACATTAAAAAATCATTTTCAAAAGTGACCGGCATCTAGATTTCTTCATCCTAACACATTAAAAAATCATTTTCAAGAGTGGCCGGCATCTAGATTTCTTCACAACAAAAGTTAATGTTTTTAAATTTTAAAAAAATCTCAAATTTAAATCATAAAATAATTAACTCTCATTATTGTCTATTCCTAACTGGACTGAAGAAACAACAAATCAGGAGTCAAGACGTGACAAAAGTTATATTATTCCACTTTTATCGAGTCTATTTGTAATAGATCATCTGACCATGTGTAGAAATGACTTTAATAAAAAAAAATTGAATTTAATTAGTTTAAGAAATCTTATTACTTAAGGTTGTGTATTTTTATTTTATCATGAAATTTTTTTATAAGAGAAGAGTTGAACTTATCAATAGAGAATTAACAGAGTCCCCCACACACATTTTAGTTTGAATTTTGAATCTAAAAAAAACAAAACTTAAAATATTACCCTGTCCTCGAGATGATAAAGTTGCTATAAGATATATCAATCATATTTTTTTTTGGTAAATAAAAGTCATCATTAATTATCGGGTTTTGCAGGTTAACCCAAAATCTAATACAAAATCTAGCCTTATGCTGAGATTGCGGATCCTGGTCATCCTTAAAACATTATTTTCAAAAAATTTGTTGGTTATCCTACAACACCTTACATTTACTGCAGAAAGACATTCAACATGACAATTAATATTACTTACAGTGATAGCCGTTTAAGTTGACTTAGAGAAAAACTCTATGCTTATCATGAAAAACTTGGGGAAAAACACCCTTCCACCTTTCTCCTTAATCAGTAGTGTGCTTTTCATGTCTAAGAATGTCTTCCACTTCATGTGGTACCCCTTGTGTCCACATCATCAAACTTCCCACATCAATACCCACATTGGCTAATTTGTCAGTCGTTTTATTGGCCTCACGAAACACATGGCGAATCCTCCTGTCTTGTCTTACTGCAAAAAGGATCCTTGCCTCGTGGATGACGACCTCAATCCTCCATGGAGGTTTTCTGCCATTGGTTAACAAGTTGAAGATATTCATGGAATCGCCTTCAATCATCAAATTTCCATGAGTGTCCTTGGCAACTTTTAACCCTCTCAAAAGTGCTCTACCTTCCGCCTCATTATTAGTTCTAATTCCCAATGGTTCAGCGAAGACCTTAACCAGGTTTTCTTGATGATCTCTTATTACTCCTCCAGCTCCTGCTCTTCTCGGGTTCTCCTTAGCTGCACCATCAAAGTTCAATTTGAACCAACCCCTAGGGGATGGCTCCCAAGAGACCCCATTTCTGGGATTGGGTAGAGGGATGAAAGACTTTTCCTCAATGCCTAAGGCTAAAGCAATTTGTCTTTCTTGGGGAGGGATTATACGGTTCTCCTCAGCAAGGATACTAATGTTTTCTTTCGCAAAGGTAAGGATTCTATTGAGGATTGTTTTAAGGCTATGACCGGTGTCCTTAAAAGCTCTGTGATTCCTTTTTAACCATATCTGCCACAGGAAATGGTGCCAACAGATTTTCCAAAGGTACTTAAGTTTTAGACTAACAAAGGGTTGAGGCCATTGTTGGAACACTTCAAAAATTGAAGTCGGCTTGACCCATGAGATCCTAAAAGCCTAAGCTGAAAAAATTCACAGCCTCAACCCTAATCTCCTGGATATTCTGGGTTGAGGAGCTATCCTCCTTGGTTAACGTTCTAATATTATTGTTGCTTCTATTCCTCAAAGTTTTAACATGGAAAAACTTCGAATTTGAATCATCTTCCTTCAGCCATAACGCCCTTGATTTCTGCCTCCAATACATCTCTTCACAGGCTAGGATATTATGGTACTCACAAAGGGTTTCCTTCTCTTCAATCCTTGTTGCCTCATCATAAGTTCCATGTTGAATTTTGCCTTCTATTATTTTCAATTTTTCCCCCACTGCTTTCTTGTTCTCAAAAATATTTCCAAAAACTTCTTTATTCCAAACCCTATGGTTGTCTTTTACCATCTTGAGTTTTTGAGAAATTTTGAAAGAAGCACTGCCTCGGATAGGCTGTTGCCACCATTCCTCAATTTGTTTCCTTAAGTCCGGATGTTTTACCCACATCGAAAAAAATCTGAACGGCTTTTTGAAGGGATTAGTCTGCATAGCCTCCAAAATAATAGGGTTATGATCTGAAGCACATTTGGGAAGGGCTTGTAATAATGAATCACCGAAAGTTGTTATGGCTTCCTTGGATAAAAAGAATCTGTCCAACCTTTCCTGAATCATCTAACTCCCTATCCTCCTATTACTCCATGTGAATTTGGCCCCTTTTAGTCTGACATCCATCAACTCATTTGTGTTAATGAATTTATTGAAGTCCTCCATGCTCCTAGAAGGTAACCCAGATCCTCCTTTTTTATCATACGAGTAAAGGGGAGTATTGAAGTCGCCCTCAATCACCCAAGGAATGTTTATGAACGCTTGATTTAAATGACCCAAATACTCCTATACCTCAGATCGCCCTTGGACAAAGGTGGGGGCATAGACATTTGACATGATCCAAGACTTCTTGTTATCGAGATTGTGAAATAACACACTTAGCACACTTTCATTCGCCTAAATAACACTTCCTTCTATTTTAATTGGATCCCACAGGAACATGAGGCTTCTAAATGCTCCTATCATTTGCTGAAAGGCCACTTTTCCTTGCTTCTAAATTCTGCTTGCAATTAAAGTTGATTGTGTTGCATCTGTTTTTGTTTCTTGAAGAAAAATAATGGTAGGATTCCACTCCTTATTTACTTAACCACCCTTTGTTTTTGTGGGCCGTTTAGGCCTCTCACATTCCATGATAGAACCTTCATATTGCCTGTTTATTATTTTTTTCCCGCCCCCTTCCTTGAGCAAGAGGGGGTCTGTCAAATTTTGTTATCATCCGGGCAAGGAATAGCTTGCTATAAAAGTGTTCTTTGCTTCCCATTTGCAATTTCCTCGTTGATCCTCAGTCTATAATGCTCTACAGCAGATATTCTCCCTTTCTTTCTTTCACTGCCATAATCTATGGGAGACTTGGTGGTGCTTCTAGTATGTTTTGGACTAAAATGAGGGGGCATATACTATGATAATTTGGGGTTGGATCCTCTTTCCTCATTTTGGAGGTTTTCATTTCCCTCTTCATCTTCATCCTTGTTTTGGTTGGCCTCTCCTATATGGTTCTCCTTGATCAGAGGGCTTTCCTTCGAGGAAACATTCTAATATGGGATAATCTACTCCACAACAAGACTGGAGGCTACATTTCTAACCCCTATTTCAACTACTTCAACTCTTGACTCGAATCCTTCCATGTTTAGGCTATATCGTCCTGATATTTCTTCTTTTCTTTGAGAAAAGCTATTAGGATTTTTCCCGGTGACTATGGATGGCCCCGATTTGGATGAGGATTCTAGGGTTTTAGGAGACTCAAAACATGGAGTTTCATCCATGCTTTTTTCCATTTCCTCTTTTAGGTTAGCTAGAACTTCAAATTTTTTCGAACTAGGGTCTTTATTACATACCTTAGGATTTTTGCCTTCCTTGCTAATTTCCTTTCCTTTCTCATGGACTTTGGGTTGTCCTGCATTAGCTTGACTGGCATGGTTATTCTTGACTGGTTTGTATCCTCGTAAGTTAGGACGTAGACCTAGAAACTTAGGGATCCCTCTCCCATTAACCTTACCCACATCACCTTTGCTCGAATCTTCTTTGTGTGTTGCTACCGTCGGACATTGGGTTTGAATATGACCCTGAGTTTTGCATACATTACAGAATGCTGACCTATTCTCATACTCCACCAACTGGATCCTCAGAAACTCTCCATATTCTAGTTCCACCTAGGAAGGAAGCTCGGATTCCAAGTTTACATTAACACAAAACTTGGCATGCGTAAATATGGTCCTTGCCCGAGTCGGATTGTCTATCGCCACTAGTTCCCCTATCGTTTTTGCTATTCCTCTGAGCCAATACTCATTGAAAAACTGAGCTGGGAGGTTTGGCAAATAAACCCAAATGGGCGCTATGTTAATGTTCTGCTTCTCAGGGTCAAAATCCTCCCCCCACTTCCTCAGAAAGAGACTATGCCTCCCTAGAAACCAAGGTCCTCGCGTTAGTATGTGATTTGCATCCTCTTTGTTTTTTAGTCTTATCGAGAAAAAGCCTCTTGACATGGCAACAATTTCTAAATTTCCTAAAGTTTTCCACTTCGTCGCAGCCCATGAACGGATTGTCTCGATGTCCGGCCTTCCTCCCAAAAACTTGCCTACAAGGGATGATGCCTCCATATCCAAAAATCTCTCCATAATCTCCATAGGGGTTGTTATCCTGTTATTGTTTGGTATTAGGGACGAAAGTTCATCAACTAGCTCCTTCCTTTTCCCTTTCAACATTTCCAGAAAGGTTGGGCCCTTGCTCACGGCTCCTGTACCCCAGTGGGACCCTTTGTCTGAAAATTTATCCGGAGGATCTGTCCCTTTAGCCTTTTCGAACTGCACTGCCATGGAATCTTTTCCTTGTCCTGCTACAGCTTGATGGCCTACCTTTGGATCCTCTCCTTCAGCCTGTTTGAGATTCCCACTTGCCACCTTCGCTCCTCCTCCACTTCCGCCACTTCCTCTGTCGTTCCCCTGCTCTTCCATCCTCCTCCGCTATTGTAGGAAATGGTTGATAATTTTATAAATTTTACTCCGCTTTTTTGGAATTATTGAATCATATTGAGATCATTTAGATAGATATAACAATAATATTATTAGTTGGGTGACATTGAACAAACTATTGGACTAGGTGGATTGATAATTGTTTTGTTTGGCCAAGCACTTACATCTAGATTCAAATCTCGAAGACATGTCTAATGTAAAGGTAGTAGTTTGATCTGAATCCTCTTAGTGTCGGTTGGAATCCCAAGTGACCAGTGACAAAGTGGTATAAGCTTATTAGGAGAAGCCCCTAAAATTTAAACTCGACACTTAAAAAGTTCCTAAAAAATAATGTAGATGTAACCAACTCCTTATATATATAAAAAGAAAATATTGAACAAACTATTAATTATATTTGTTTTTTTATTTTTTAACTTTATTTTTTCTTCATTGAATACTAGTAACAACCACTTCACTTTATTTTTAACTTATTATTTTTTTAATATTAAAAATATATGTTAAAATTTTAAAAACAATTTTTTAACTTAAAAATATAAAACTATGTTATAAAGTTTGATATAAGTCTTTTCCAGTAAATACACTCTGCATGGTCTTAAGAAAGAGAAACACTCTAATCGTCCCCTTATGCATTTTTACATAATTTAATACCTGCCAGGAAGTCAATTATACGCCCTTTCTAGATAATGTGTCAAAGCCTAGAAAATTTATGCACCCATATGGAAGAATGACAGATAGGCCACAACCTAATCCTAATGAATGGACTGTTGGCTCTTCATTACCTCCCTATCCATCCATAGAGACAGGTTATTGTTGACCTTGCAACAACCACACCCAACTTGTGTACAAAATTTGGACGGCATTTTGAAAGAGAGGTAATGGCTATCATCTTTAAAAATAAATTATTTTTATTTTAAAAATAGGTAATATAGAAAGATAATTTTGTATAGTTGGAAATAAAGACATTTTAGTTGAAGATATTTTTCTCATTATTTTTTTATTCATCTATAGAGATAGGTATTGTTGACCTTGCAACAACTACACTTAACTTGTACAATATTTGGTTGGCATTATGAAAGAGAAGTAATAAATATTATTTTTAAAAATAAAGGATTTTTATAAAATAAAAAAAAATAGGTAGTATAGAAGGAATGTTATTTTTAGAAGATTTAATTTGAAATAAAAGTGTTTTAGCTGAGGACATGAAGAAGGTTAAATTTATAACAAACCTAGTATGAGATGATCAAGTATAACATAATGTTTTTTAAAATAAAAGAGTTAGTATGTATGTTCTATGGATACTAGTCAACTTTTGCAAAGATTAAAATTTGGGTTAATAGAAGTAGAGATGGAAATCAAATTACTCCGGGATTATAGATAGAGAGCGGTCGATATCGCTGAAGACTTTTTTTTTTTTTTAATTCTCCAACATGTTCTCCAACTCAAAAATTAGGGATGAAATAATCGATGATGGCCTATGCTTAAGGAAAGAGATGCATTATACTTAAGAGCATGGAGAGAGCATTTTTTTATGGAGATAGAAACTATTAAAAGGCTTCTATTGCGGGGTACGCCTTCTATTGTGGAGTACGCTTTATGGACTTCCATATTAGCTTATCAATAAGGATATTTTGAAGAATATTGACAATACTCTAAAACAGTTCTATTGTGAATATTATGTATTCACTTTTATGGAGGATATGGGAAGTTGGAAAGTAGTTGTAACTCTCAACCTTGTATTTTCTTGATTTTATATGTATATATATTTCTATCATATCAATGCAAATATTGATAAAAAATAAATAAATCTATTTTACATTTGTAACATTTGGTATCAGAGAAGATTGATACTAGAACAAAGCTTTCATTTGTGAAGATGATTAGTTGTCGAGGAGTAAGAGACTCCTCTCAGATTTTTTATTCTTATTGTGTTCACAGGTATTGTAGACATTTATTTTATCTCAGAGGAGTTACAAAACCACCTGAGAAAAATTTACTTTGTGTTGAAAGAATTGTTGTTTGTCATTTAAAAAATAGGTTATCATCTAGTGCAAAAAATATGTTATCTAAAGAAAAGAATGAGTCAACTGGAGCATTGCAATGGAGTTTGAATGTGTTGGAAAAAATCTTTCGTTTGAAGTTGTTACCTAGAAGAGCCATCTAATTGTGTCGTCTAAAAAATATTATCATCTCAAATTGTCATCTAGAAGAGTTCTCTAGAGTTGTCTAGAAAAGAGGTGTTATGGAACTACCATCTAGAGCTACTACCATCTAAAGTTATTGTCTAAAGTGAAGTTGGACGCTATCATCTGTTGACCAAATCATCTAGCAATAAGGTCATTTGAAGATTCACAAGGACACAAGAGCAATATATTGTGTAGTTGTCTAATCATGAGCAGTCTAAGAGCTAACTTCTAGTGAAGTATTATTGGTTAAAGGCTGGTGCCATGAATTTAATTAAAAATAAAAAATAAAAAAAGCATTTAGTACTTGCAATTTACAAGGAGGAAATTGCAGATCTACTACATGCAAAATATAGATAGTCCAAAAAATAGAAAGGATACACCAATATATTTAAATAATAAATAAATAAAAATAATCCCACGTGCTCCATGGGAAGGTTGTTTGAAGCCATTAAAAAATATAATTATATTTTTCGTTATTGAATGCAAGTGATAAGGGTGGTGATATGGTATTTTTAATACCCCAAAACGTTAACAAAATATTCTAAGAATATTTCTTGAAAATTCAAATTGAAGGGAAAATAACTCAAACCCCTGCACCTATTTTTTGCCTAGCAAGACCTTATTGTTTTCTTGTAGTTAGAAGCATCAAACATTGAACAAATATAGGCACATATATATTTGTTAGAAATATATTTTTGAGCTTGTTACAATGGAGGTATTTTTTTGTAATTTTATAAAAAATTAACATTGTTGTTAATGACCCAAAGATGTTGTTACCTGATTCATAGTTATTGAAAGGTGATAACTATTCTGCTTGGAAGAAAGAATTAAAGATTCATCTCGAGTTCGAAGACTTATGGGGAGTGGTATATGGCACTGTACAAAGACATTCCACTAACCTAGATGAACAAAGAAAGTTTAATAAAGTTGATTAGAAATCCAGATTCATCATCATGTTTTGGTGTGTTTGATGAGATCCAACCATACATTCATGATGCTATAACCATAAAGGATGCATGGGATAAACTCAACATAGTGTACGAGTCCAAGAATTGAAACCACACTCTACATCTACAAATCCAATTGCTTTGCTTGAATATGAAGACAATGAGGAGCTAGAAGGTTTTCTATGAAAAATTATTGAGTTGTGAGCCTTGAGACAAGCATTAGGAAAAATTATTAGTGATAGTCTGCTTGTTCCAATACTGCTACATGTACTGCCACTAGAATTCAACATCTTGATAATAACTTTGAACGTGAAAAATTAGAATCCCACTTTTGAGACATGAATTTGCTTCAATAGGAGGAAACAATGAAAGTTCCACTTTTGAGATTGATGAATTTGCTTCAATAAGAGGAAGGAATTTGAGAGAAAAAGACTAAATATTAACATGCTTTTCTCATGCATTGAAAAGGAAGGAAGTTGATGCAATCAAAAAAGATAGCAAAGCTCCCAACAAGCACCAGAACTAGAAAAAAGTTAAAGAGAAAAAAGAGCATCAACAACATCAAGGACAAAGAAATATCACATGCATGTTTTGTGCAAAACCTAAACACATCCTTTAGGAGTGTTGGTACAATATATTCTCACAAGGATCATACAAAAAACAAACAAAGAATTCATTAGGAGACAAGCAAAATAATTCTCATTGAAAAAAGAGGAATGTACCTCAATGCCAATATGGTAATATAAATGATGATGCTAATTTTAATGCCAAAGAACATGATTGCCTATTTAGTTCAGTCTCTTCATGTTGTTTCAAAATCAACCCCAATTTGGTATGTTGATTCAGAAGCGACTAGACACATGATAGGGTAGAAATTTTGGTTTATGAGCCTTGATCATTCATCTTACTATGGCCAAGTAATACTTGGTGACAATTCAACATACACCATTGCTAGAATTGATGATATTTAATCAAATCTTAGAGCATACCTATCACTTGACAAAAGTTCTTTACATGCATGTCCTCACGAAAAACATAATTTCTTTGAATTAATTGCTTGATCAAAATTTGCATTTTGAATTTTTTAAAATAGGTGCAAAGAAACTATCTTATTTGATAAATATCCAAAAGTTCGATGATCATTGTTGGTGCTACTAGCATAGTCAAGATATTTTAGCTTGTAGTTGTAATACAAGACAATCAAGCATTGGAAACAAAAGCAAATGAATTTACCTCATTATGGCATAGATGATTCAAAAATCTAAGCTTTGGCCATTTGAAGTAACTTCTATATCATGATATGACACATGGGCTTTCATCTTTAACAAAGTCTCGTGACCTTTGTATGATTTTTTGGTTGAAAAACAATATCAAGCACCATTTGTCTCAAGTAGAAATACAGCGACTGGTCCATCCCACCTAGTGCATATTGATCTATATGAACACATGGATTCAAGTTTCAATGGTTGTAGATATTTTCAATTATTTTTTTATGATTATTCATGATGGATGTTGGTGTACTTTCTAAATACAAAGGTTGAAGCTTTTCACTATTTCTAGGAGTTCAAATCTTGTGTGGAGACTATTGTTGGTCATCCTATTTGTACACTCCACTTATACCAAGAGGGAGTACACTAATAACCAATTTTTTACTTTTCCAAAGTAATATGACATCAAATGATAGTTTATAAATGCCTATATACCTCAAGAAAATGGAGTTGTTGAGAGGTAAAACCATACTATTCAAGAAATTAGGTGATATATACTAAGTATGCTAATTTAGAACCAACATTTTGGGCAGAAGATATTTATACTATGGTCTACTTTCTATATTATGCACCCGCACTTGCGTTGAATGGTGTCACACCTAAAGATGCGTAGATAGGAAATAAATATTCCATATCACATATCCACATGTTTGTATGCACTATATTCATGTCCATTCTGATGCATAAGCAGATGATGATGAAGGATAAATCCGAGAGATGTATCTACATTGGATGTAGTAGTGATTCGAAAGGATATCATCTCATGGATTCTAACACCAAAAAGTTGTATATAAATAGAGATATTATGTTTAACGAGAAGAATAATTATACCTCTTCTTCTAAGCCACATGTAGTTGACAAAGCACTTATTATTTTCTTGTTTTATGATGATGATGATGAATCCTTTGAGAGAGATGACATTGATTTTGATGAATATGAAAGAGATGTTCCTAATTGTGATGATTATTGAAGACCATCCATTTCAAGTACCACTCATAGACCCAAGTGATATCGTAGTCAGTTCATGATGAAAACTTAGATCATATTCTATATGCATCTAGTTCTTGATCAAGAATTTAGAGCAAAGTTCAAAATGAGGTCAGACATATGAACCTTCAATGGTTCATGATTCTCTTATATAAAAGAAGTATAAGGATACCATGAACATTGAATATAAATTATTAATGAAGAACAATATGTGGCAACTTGCTAATATTCCACTTGGAAAAAAAACCATTGGTTGCAATTGGATATTCAATACCAAATACAAAGCTTATGGGAGCATCAAAAAATACAAATAAATATTTGTTGCAAAGGGATATGCATATAAGGAAGGAATCGACTAGGATGAAAATTTTGGACCAATAACAAAGATCAAGACCATTTGGATGGTTTCTATAATGGTTACATAATTTGGATGAAAGTTGCATCAAATGGATGTAAAAAATGCATTTCTCATTGGTGACCTCAATGAAGAAGTCTATGTGACACATTGAGAGGGATTTATCATACCTAGTCAAGAGAACAAGGTATGTGGGCTCATCAATTTTCTCTATGATATCAAGCAAGCACTTAGAGCCTGCTACATGAAGATTTATGAGCGTCTTCTACAACATGGATTCCATCATAGTCTATATGATTCAAACCTATACTTCAAAAGTAAAGGAAGAGAGATCATGATCATTATTGTGTATGTCCATGACTTGATCATCATTAGGAGTTCAATGAAGTTGATTAAAGAACCAAGAAAGCATTGAAACATTCATTCGACATGATTGAACTTGGGCTAATGGAATATTATCTTGGATTGGAGGTGTGGCAAAATGAGAACCATGTGTTCATATCACAAATGAAGTATGCTAGGATATTACTCAAGAAATTTTGAATAACATATTACAAGCCCATTGACACTCCAAAGGAAGCAAGGTTACAATTATCATTCTATGACCCATCTCCACATGCGAATAGAAATCTCTATTGTTAGTCGAGTAGGAGTCTTATTTAGCTAACATACACCAAAACTAATATAAGATATGCTATGAGCTATATTTTATGGTTAATGTAAGAATGAAAGGTATGCTATTGAAAAGCAATAAAGTGAGTACTTAGGCATATCTATGATATAACCAAGTATAGTCTAGAGTATAATAAAATTGATCAATTCTTCTTGATAGGTTTTATGAATATGGACTATGCATGATCTATTGATGATAGGAGATCCAATTTTGGATATGTATTTTTCTAGGATCTAGTCCAATTTGTTGGGGAAGTAAGAAGTAGCATGTTATTTCTTGTTTTTTATTGAGGTTGAATATCATGCCACTAGAGGAGCTATCTATGAGGTGATATGGTTACATCACATCTTGTTAGGAATGGGCATCCCACAAAAGAAACCAATGATCCTAAGTTGTGACAATCAAGGAGTTCTAAATCCTATTTGTAATCCATTTTTTTATGAGTGCATGAAACACATCAAGATTCAACTCCATTTTATATGTGAGCATGTTCAAGAACATAACACACAATTTTGATTTTGCCCCACAAAGGAGCAATGTGAAAATATTTTGATAAAGTATCTTGCACGTGTAAAGTTTTAAAATTTTAGAAATTGTCTTATATATACTTTGATTGAGCATTGATGTAAGAGGTGGGTAATATTGTGGTATTATGTATTCACTTTATGGTTATAGAGGCTATAGAAAGGTGGAAAGTAGTTGTAACTCCCAATATCACACCTTCTTGATTATATATATATATATATATATATATATATATATATATATATATATATATATATATATATATATATCACATCAATGCAAATGTTGATTGTAATGCAGAAATGTATTATGTGTTTCTAACAAATATTGATTGTAATGGGATCAACAAGTGGATTATCAAAACATTGCATGTTGATGCCATAAAGGTTATGGAATTAGACATTGCAAGATATTGTAAAGTAAAAGCAATGAATAAATAGACAAAAAAAAATGAGCATGAGACAAAATTCAATTTGAAGCAAGGATATCATACAATAGTAAAATTTGGCTTAGATTTAGTATTTCGATCCCCATGAAAGTGGCAAAGAAATCCCTTTGCATAATCAAATAATGAAGGCCATTATGGTTTATTTGAATCAACCATTATAAGAAACAAAGAACATAAGGGATGAGGAAGTACCATGTACAAGTTCAAATTTAGAAGGAATTATAGATTTAAAGGAATATGGGAAGGTAAATTTTAAAGCAAAGGAGCTAAAAATTGTCAAGCTTAACCCAAGTAAATCATATTCATTTTCCTCAAATAGTATAAAAACCTCTCCTTGCAATAAAAATAAATGCAGCTTAGAGTGTATCCCTTGTAATTTAGGGTTTTAAGAGGAACATAATAAGGAAATCAGTATGGAGGATATTTATGGAAATTTAGGGTTTCAAGGCAACATAAGAAAGTAATTACTATGGAGGATCATCCTTGCATCCTAAGGTTTCTAGGAGAACATGTAGGGTTTTTAGAGTAGAATAAGAAAGTAATAACTATGGAGGATCATCCTTGCACTTTCAGATTTCTAAGAAAATACAAAGAATAAAGTTTTTTTGAGGTTATTCCTTGATCTATTCTTTGCACTTCATATTCTATGGGGTAACACAATACTTTAGAAAATATGTCTCATTATGAATAATGTGGAAAAATAGAAGAGATTGATGAATATGAGAGTGTTGGTGGAAATGAAAAAGAGGATAAAGACCCCCAAAGCAAGAACAAAGAGAAAGTGAAACATAAAGGGATATCAATTTGGGATAGCAAAAATAAATATCATGCAGGTGTTAAAAAGAAGTGAAGTTAAGGCCACAAATAATAATAATAATTTTTTTGAATTGGTTATATGTGATTGAAACAAGCCCCACCCGTATTACATCATTACCATGTAGTGGTATTACAACAACTTGGATATTATCCATGTATCACTTGGTAAGATTTGAACCTGGATCTCCTCCTTGAATGCTAAGAAATATAACTGGTTGAGCTAATTCCAATTTATAATAATAAAAAATGATTATGAAATCCGTATTACAGAACAATTGTTATAAGAGTGAAGGATTAGGGTATTGTTTTTCTTCTAAAAAATATCTCATCTTTTAGGAGTCATATCTTCGTGAAGGGTTATTCAATTCAACTGATTATTGAACCAACTTAAGTGGAATTTGAATACCTTTAAAGTGGTCATATGAAGGAATCTTATCAATATTGAGGGAGATACGACCTTATGAAGTCAACCATCTGAAACAAGGGCAGTGACAATTTTTCAAGTCACAAAAAACAAAATTGTAAATATTTATCAGTTAGGGTTCAGATAGATTTTGAGTTTTAGTTTCCTTTCCATGGATTGATTTATAGCCAAATCCTTAGAATCATCTTTAGTGGTAGAGGTTAATGAGCACACCATAGAGTATCGATCCTTGTTGCTCCACTCCAAGATAGGGAAATTTCTCACAAATTTAATGGGTATTGGCCAGGGGCTTCAACCTTAAGAAAATGGATTAATAGGAGTTAGAAGTCTCCGGGAGTGATTCTATCCTTTATTCCCAAAGGTTTCTTCCTATCCATTTTTGGTTCTAGGAAAGAAAGATATATAATCCTAAAAGGGGGTCTTTGGTTTATGCGAAGAGCAAGACTCTTCTTTACCCACTGGTATGAATGTTTTTCACCTAAAAATGTAAATCTATCTCTAGTACCAATCTAGGTTAGGAAGTATTGGTTTTCCATTGAATTTTGGAAAATAGATACCTTCAAGAAAATAGGCAACACTCTAGGAGAATTCCTTGAGATTTCAGATACTACAAAATATGGATTCTTGGTTATTTATGCTCGGATATTGTCATGATTGATATAAGTAAAGCTTTACCATAATCAATCATTCTCAAATATGGGGATAATATGTGGCTCCAAACCATAGATTATGAAAACATATCTATTATATGTAGAATATGTCATGAGGTGGGGCATATTGAGATATCATACCCTAAGAAGAGCCCAATATAATCATATGTAGAAAACCGCAAGAGAAACTTACAAATGGATATGGATGGTTTTTAACTTCCAAAAAATAGATCTAAAAAAATGAAATCAAATAAATAGTGGAGACCAATAAGGAAGGATATTGGATGAAATACCCTCTTTTGAGGCTTTAGCCTATGAAGAAAAAGTAGATCAAAACTTAGAGGACACAGTACAACAGGTTCAACATATTAACAAGGAATCATCTATTTAGTATGATCTTGATTTAGGGACGAACATTCTCGATGAACCTAAGGAATGTGTCTCATCATATTTTGAAGACTCTCTTGAAGTACCATGCACCATTCAACAGAAAAAAAAAAATACAGTTTTAGAAGTTAATACCTCTGTCATTAATAAGGAAATACCAAAAAATAAGCAGAAGTAAAAAGCTTATATAGTAGATCTATGAGAGGATAAATTTGATGAAAAAAAAAGTTGTGAAAGAATATTGAGGAATAGAATAATAAGATCTACTCCTGATACAGGCAAGGAAAAAAGATGAAAATCCTTAAATTTTCAAGCAAGAACCAGGGAAGCAAGAGCAAACATAGAGAAAGGAACACAAACTAAGTTGGTTGAACTTCTCTTTACCAAACAAAAAAATGATATTGGTAATTTGCAGGTGGGGCTAGTAGCCCCTAATGAGACATGATTATCATCTCATGGAATATAAGGGGTGCTAATTCCCCCTCAAAGTAGACTTGTATCAGGGACCTCTATTTAAGTAATAAAATTGATATTCTTTGTATTCAGGAAATTAAAATGATAAAATAAGTTTAAAAAACTATGAAAGTAGTATAGGTGAGATTTGAATGGGATGCTATGGATTTTGAAGGAGCGATAGATGGAATTCTAACTTGTTGGAATCCTACTAGAACTCCTATGTAACCATTCATAAAATTAGGCATTGGATAGCCTCTTTAGTCACATGCTACTTTGTAGATATTTATTTCATCCTTATCAATGTCTATGGACCTACAACTCAGTCAAGTAGATTAGAATTTTGGAGCGAGATTGAAACCTTTATGATAAGTAAAGACTAAAAAACCTGATTCATGATCATAGGATATTTTAATGCCATAACCAAGTTGGATGAAAAATTTAGGGGAATTAGGAAATTAACCCAAAGTATGAGATATTTCTTAGATTTTATTCAAAACAATAATCTATGGGAGGTCAATTTTAAAGAAGAAAACTATTCATGGACCAAGAATAATAGATATGAGAACCTAATAGCAAAAAAAATAGATAGATGCATACTCCCATATCATTGGTTAGATGAAGGAATTTGTGCTAAAATTAATACCTTAACAAGGATTGGTTTAGATCAATGGCCAATAAGAGTTAAAATGGTGGTAAGTGAATTAAAAAAAGATCATATTTTAAATATGAGAAGATGTGGAAAGATATCATCAATTTGTTGATATGATAACACAAACATGGAATTCTTCATGAAAGGGTGGGTTGTATATACTTCCAAAACAAACTAAATCAATAACATCTAGATTAAAATAATGGAATAAGAACACTTTTGGAAATATTTTTTAGAAGAAAGAAGAACTAAAAGATAAAATTTCAAAATTTCAAAAAGGTGATCATAATAATCCAAGCTTAGAGGAAATGGAGTTGCTTAGTGAATATCATAATTTTTTGAGTAAGGAATAGAAATTTTGGAGATTAAAATCAAGACAGACTTGGTTAAAAGGAGATAAAAATATGAAGTTTTTCATAGTATGTCTATAGTACAAAGATCGACATCTAGAATTAGTAAAATTAAATCAATAGAAGGGGTTTTGATTGAAGACCATAGTTAAATTAGAAAACAAGTAAGATATTTTTATCTGAATATTCTAGGATCAAAGGAGTCTGAAGTTCTTCATGATAAAATTATTCAAGAAGTACCTTCAATTATAATAAATGAAGACAATAGGGAACTAATGGATCTTATTACTCTAGAAGAAGTCCATTTACCTTTTTTCTATTTTAATAAGGATAAATCCCCAAGTCCAGATGGGCTCTCTACATTATTTTACCAACATAATTAGGATATAGTGAAGAATTTTTTATTTGTGGTAGTGGAACAGTCTAAGGTAAACCAATACATACCTTATAAAATAAATGTAGCATATCTTACCCTAACTCCAAAAAAGAAGGATGTTGAATTGTTTGATTCATTTAGACCTATAAGCCTATGTAATATGGCATATAATATTATCTCCAAAGTTATGGCAAATTGATTAAGGCCATTGTTAGAAAAAATTATTTTAGAAGAGCAAGGAGCATTTTTGAAAGGGAGATAGATTTTGGACCGGATCATAGGATCTCATGAAGTTATACATTCAACAGCTTCAAGAAAAGAGAAAGCAATGATCTTAACACTTGGTATGAGTAAATTCTATGATAGGATTAAATAGGATTTTCTTTTTGTAGTATTATAAAAGTTTCAATTTGGGAAGAAATGAGTTAGATGGATTAAAGCTTGTGTCTCTACAATTTCATATTCAGTGTTGGTCAATGGGTTAGTAACAAAATCATTTAAATCCAAGGGAGGCATTATATAGGGAGATCCTCTATCACCATATCTATTCATTATTATGGTAGAGGTTTTGGGTAGGAACTTGAAGAAGGCTAACAAATATGGGCTTATAAGTGGACTTAAGGCTAGTAATAACATCAACAACATCACCCATCAATAGTTTGTAGATGATACAACCCTTTTTGGAAGGGCAAGGATAAATGAGGCCAGAGCTTTGAATAACTTATTAAAGGAATACAAAAGATCATTAGGGAAAAATTTTAATAGGACAAAATCTAAATTTTACTTCCTAAACACTCTAGCTAAAATCAAAGCAAGATTTTGCAAGTTACTTCAAATGGAGGAGGCAAATTTGCTAGCAACTTATCTAGGGATGTCATTATTTGATGGGAGAATGAGGATAGAATATTAGTAAAGTTTAAAATAAACTATTGACATGGAAAGGTAGATGCCTATCATTAGTAGGAAGAGTGTAGCTAATTAAGTCAGTCATACAAGTCATTCCAACATATCACATGTCATTGTATACTATGCCAAAATCAATAGAAAAACATTTAATCTATATTATGTGATCCTTTCTGAGGTCAAGTTTACATGATAAAAGGAAATTTCCTTTGGTTAAATAGAGCAAGGTGTGTGATGATAAAACTATGAGAGGTCTTGGTTTAAGAGTTCTTACAAATGTAAACTTAGCTCTTAGGGGAAAAGTAATTTTAATATTGTACAAAGAGATTCAAAGACAATGGGCAAGAATTCTTCTAAGTATATTGAGCCCAATGACCCAAGCTTAATATTTACTACATTCTCTCTACCAAATGGTTCTGCACTTTGGAATGGTTTAAAAAATATATTGATCTTGTGATTAAAGTTTTAAGATGGGTGGTGGGAACTAGAGAAAAAAATTCTATTTGGATGGATACTTGGTGTGATAAATAACCACTCAATCTTAGATCCAATTTTGAAACCTTGGATAAGATTACTTCAAGATAAATATAGTGATAGAGTTTCAAACATTTTGTACAAGGATCAGGAAGGAAGATACAAATGGAAAGAATATTTTTTACAAGTATACAAGACATTATTGTTAGGAGACAATTGAGTAAAAATATAACAACTATGATTATTTTGAAGGGAGCCAAAGATAAATTTATTTAGAAGTTGAAAAACTCGGGAGAATACACAACAAGAAGTGGATATAATATAAAGCACTAGAAAAATAGGAATATCACATGAATATGGAGAGATATTTGGGATAGCCCAAGCGTTCCTAAATTCAAAATGTTTGTTTTGTGATGAGTGTCATCAAATATTCATCATTTAATCATTATGTGTCAATCCAGGGTGGTGTCCAAGGCTATATACGAAAGTAGGGGTTAACAGACTGATTTTTAGTTCATCTAGATCATGGCCTTATTCATGGAACAGTTAGTGTTTTGGGGGTGTCAGGTGTCCCTTTTAATCTCCTAGAAACTAAAACTGAGTGCCTACTTATCCTTGCATAATTGAAATTCACACAGTTGTAGGAAAAGCAAATCTGAACTATTGTAGAATTGAAAATGACAAAATTTAAAATAACAAAATTGAAATCACAAAATTAACTATAACAACAATGAAAATTTTCAGAATTGAAACTTCACACCTGCAGAAAATGAAACCTAAGACAATGATGAAATTCAAAGGTTGGTAAGCAAATATTGCAAATCTGTAGCAGACTGAATTATCAAGAAATTCTCTGATGCAAACTGGAAATACAGACTAGAAATGCTGAAGCTGAAACAGAAAATGTTATGCTATAAAATCTATTCTAGATGACTTAACTATAATGCATTCATGTGCCACATGCTAGATGAATTTTAATTCAATATTAACTATGCAAAAAGCTATCAGATTCCTACTGACCTGCTGCAGCAAGAAATAGCAGAATTTTGTCAGGTAAAAACCCTCCTCTGGACCTGGAAGTGGCCCTTGCTTCCTAAACCAAAAGAGGGCAAATAAACTTGCTCTACACTATTAAATCCTCACACTGAACTCAGAAGCAAACATGAATGACAAATATTGCACCTTTATTTCATTATCAACATATCAACAGTGCAGAGGAAGTTCTGCAGACTACTGATCTGTTGTAGTACACAATTACAACACTTGGACTGCTCTATCTCCTAGTACCTATATCCTCTTATCCTATATTCTCCTATATGCTCAACCAAATGGGAGCATTTTATTTATACAAGCAAGGTACAACAGTGATAAGGTTTGGTGCTTCAATACAGGACTGTTACAACTGTTGCAGGACTGTGTTTCCCAAAAATGCAGGGATCTGATCCATTAAACCTTATCCATTCCAGTTGTTGGCTTTATCTGGTGAGGGAAAGGTGTTGGAAAGGATAGGGATGTCCCTAGAATAGTTGCAACCACCGTTTACCTCCCTTTTACTACAATTAAAGATGCATTTGACCAAATTTATGTCTTCTGCGCTTATTTGGAGCTGCTCCGAATATCAGGCAGCAGAACAAAGTTTATATTAATTCATGCTCCAGAAGCGCATGAGAATAGTTGTGATGGTGGAAATAGTCTCCATAAGTGCCCAGAAGACTGATTCCATCTTTTGCATGAGTTGGAGTGGACAAATTCCAAGCCATGTTGTATATGTATAGCTGGCTGGAATTTGTATGGAAAAGTTCCTATTTTCTGCACAGTCAAACTGTTGACAAAGTTTTGGCGCCTTTTGGTTATTTAAAATGGTTAAATGGTGGGGAAAGCTTATGAAAGAAGCACAAAACCAAATAGATAGCAGCACCTTAATATTACAACATTAAATTAATGCAAAATATACTAAATAATACAGCTGAAACAGATTATAAAACATAGATAAATAGTCAAAATAGGTCATATGCACTTTATCATTCCAATATGCAAACATCATCATATAATGCATAGTATCACTAAAATTAGTACAAAATCATATCATAAGTGGTTCCAAATAGTTTAAAAAGTTATCAAAAGTAGTCTTTGTATGAGGCAATGTTCTACCTCATCATTTCCCCCCAACCTATTGTAATGCATGTCCTCATGCATTCTATTCTGCTACAACAGCACAAAGATCTATGTCAAGATAGCGTTCAACATATTTCCATAGTCTACTTCCAACTTTGTAATATCCTTTGTGCTCTTTGATTTCCCTGAGCCACTCTTGGAATTGATCGTCTGATTGAGGGTCATTATCAAAGAAATATGGAACATGGATGATAATTGTTGGATTCCTGTACCTGAGACCTATCCACTACTCCTTTACCTCAAATATGGTCTGGATTATACATTCTACCCTTCTTCTAGACCACATCAGGTTATTTGGTGAGATGGGTTCTCTCTTCTATAGTGATATAGGTAACTCTCCCCACCTATTTTTGCAAGTTGATAAAGCATCAACAAAAGATGTTGCACAGAAGGTTTGAAAACCATCTATGCATTTTTGCAAGTTCCCTAGATACATTTTTCTTACTCTGTCATCCCTTATTAGAGTATAGTGCTCACTGGTGGAGGTCCTATGGTTTAGGTGAATAGGCCTAATGAGCAAAACTACCTGTAATTCCATGGCCTTGCTGGTTTTCTTTTCCTGCTCCCAATATATTTGATTCTGGAGTGTAGACTGAAAAGCCCTAAGCTGAAGATCACTAGTGAAGACATGGGGAAGGAAGATAACTTCGGTTGGCAAAAATAAATTATGTAGGAACAATTCACATAGCAAATTCTGGTGTTCTGTAGAACTTTGCCAAAAAGCTTCTAGAAACTCACTAGGTGTTTCCAATTTGTGAGAGAGGCCAGAGGTGATCCTCATTGTTTGCCAATGGAGGTATTTTTATTTCAACATTAAGCTGTAGAATCTGGCTGGCCTCCGACACTGAACCATACACTCTACAATCTGGCATACATCCTGCACTTGTTCCTTCAATTTCTAAATTTTTTTGTTCTAGCTCTTTTGTTAAGGTCTGTAGTGATGAGACCTTTCCTTCTAATTGATGACATCTTGCCATCCAATATGCCACATCTTCATTATATTTTGCTAATGTAACTATTTCTGGTGACCTAACTATTGGTTGCATTTGTGGAATGACATTAACTTGGATGCCTACATCCACCTTTTCAATTATAGGGGGCTCTGTCTGTGTTCCAATTTCTACTAGTTCAATCTCAGATGCATTCAAATTAACAAGATTTTGAGGAGACTATGGAATTACCTCTTCTTGTACTGTTATTTCTCCCTCTGTAGGTGTTATTGATTCGGTTATCTACTGTGTCCCTGGATGCTCATCCTTTGTTCTATCTTCAACTTGTTGTGGTGCTTGTGCAACTTCTTCCTCTTCAATTGCTGCCCTAATTGGTGAGTTCCTCTCAGATAAGGTTGCATCACCAGCCAAGTTCAATAGAATATTGGCTAATTCATCTCCAGAGTCATACTGAGGAGGATGCTGCTCTAGAAGTGTGAGTCTAGCCTTTACAACCTCTATCTCTTGCCATAACTTAGCAATAATATCATATTTTTCCTTCAAAGAAGCTTCACTTTGTTCAATCCATCCTGTCTGTGTTTTAATTACACTCCTGGCTGCATGCAACTGAGTTTTTATATCCATTTCATTCTCCTCTTCGGTGCTTAAATCATCCTCCCCTTCCTCAGCTGCTACAGATTCTTCCTCAGAATCAGGATAATCTACAAGTGGTGCAGGCATTTCTGCAATAGTGGTGTGTCCCCCTGCTTCCTCCGTTATGGTTCTGTCTTCTGAGTCTGATGAGTAATTGAGGGACATTGTAGGCATAGCCATATCTATTGCACTATCCGTGCCCTTGGCACTTATAGTTTCTTCCACCTACAGGGTATCAACATGTGCAGTTCCTTCTTCCTTTTCCACATCACCTATGTTGGTGGATTTCTGAAGTCTTGAAGACCTTCTCAATCCCAAAGCTGATTGCTTTTGTTTCTTTTTAGATTGTGAAATGGAGCTTGTCAATCCTAGGGTAGGGTCTGCTTCAGGTGTTCCCTTCTCCATCTGCCCTTCCCTGCTTGAACTTCCAAATTGCTCAGTGGACTGAGTGGGAAAAATAGTTACATTTTTAAAAAATGTAACCTTCCTCCTCTTTCCTACAGGATCAATCTTAGACTGTTTCTCTCTTTGCTTCCTTGTCCTAGAGGATGGAGGTCCCTGTGGTGAGGAAGTAATTTCTTTTTGAGAGGATTCAGTTTCAATTTCATGTTCAAAATTTTCAATTTCTATTTCTGCTTCAGATTCAGGTTCTTCAACCTTTACCTCTTCTTCAGATCCAGGGCTTTCAACTGCCTCTTCCTCAATCAACTCATTCCATGCATGAAAAAACCTATCAAAGCTTCTAGGGTTTCCCCTGAAGTGATGTCTGCATATCATCTTGATTAGGCCATGGTGTTTGGGAGACCCTTTTCCTGCTTGGTACTTTTTGGCCATATTTACCAACTCCTGGTATAGGTACAGAGGCAGATTTACCTTCAGTTCAGGGTTTGAGCGACCGTGACGAAGATGGGTTAAAATTCGCATATGATGTCCTGAGAGGATAGGGAATTGCCCATCGCAGGTCAAAAACCTAATGACCCATACTGCAACTTCATCCCAAGGAGGCTATAAACTTGTTCTTTTGACCCCCTTGCAGATATTATTACTTAATACAAACTCAGTGGGCCTATCCTCATTTCCCCTGAATTGATTTACAAGTTCAACTAAAGTATTTTTCCCTGATTTTCCAATTTGAACCCCATGCAATGGTAATTCAATAACCTAGCTAAGAATTTTAGGGCTTACCTGGATGGTCATGCCGTTGATATGAATTTGGTTGTTGCGGAAGGTACGTGCAAACTCAACAGCCAACCCTTCTGAATACCCATCGAACTTGCGCAAGAAGGGCAGAAATCCCCCTTCAGTAAAAATTTGCATGCATTCCCCATATTTCTACAAATATTCTATGTTATCTGGCTCAATTTTATTCTTCTGTCCTCCCATTATCAATGATTGGGGTTCTGCGTATCTTAGGTCTAAAAATTTTACTACAGGTGTTTCTCAGCTTTGGAATACTTGAGTCTGTAAAGAGTAATGCTCGAGGGTGAAGAGTAAATGAGTGCAACGCTAGAATAACTTCCAAACGTGCTAGGTAACATGAACTTGGCACGTGGTGGCAATTCATTGCATGCAAAAGTTACCATCAACCGGATGTTACTGCATGTCATCGTATAATTGCAGCTGTCGGGAGTGATATGGGATAATTAAATTTTTACGAGAGTCCTCCTTTTCAACAGGCTTTGAGTTGTGTGCCATACTGGTCACATGCGACAATTTTTGAAACTCCATGCCCCCTCAAATATTTGCTTTGGAACTTGAATTTGAAACCTGCATTCCAAATACTATTTCCAACCCAATTGGCGCAAAACCTTCAAAAATTTTAATTTATTTGACTTTTTAGCCATGTGATTTCGGAGATTAATGAATTAACCTTTTTGTTAATTCATTCCAATCAGTTTTATTGCATAGTCCATTCTAGAGCATATACCCTTTTCATTCCGAAACTAATTCTAAAGCTTCTTCATTCGAAAACTTGTTATGTGCAACAGGTTCATTCCAAAGTAGTACCTTTCAAGAGCATTTGAAGAGCCTTTTCTGCCTTAGACTACCTTGATAACTTTCTGGAACCAGACCTTATGTATGCTTTATACTAACTAGGGATATCATACACTACATAATAAATATTTACAATATTAAAATAGAAAAAGGCACATACCTGAAGAAACCATTCCATCTACATTTTGTACAAATGTTGTTTTCTATTGATTCTTTGTTGGCTGCTCTACTGACTAAGACAGGTGCAATCTGAAAATAGGTGAAACAGAGGTGAGAATGAATGGAATGGTAAATAGTGAAACAATGGTGAAAATGAATGGAATGGTAAATAGTGAAACAATGGTGAGAATGAATGGAATGGTGGCGGGTCCATGAGGCAAACATGCCAAAAAACTCGTTTTCATGTAAGCCCAATTCAGATGCGCCTCAAAGAGGTTTTCACATTCTGAATTATTATTATTATTTTTTATATATATTTTTTATTTTTTTCATTTTTGTTTTATATATTTTGGTTCATGTTACTTGATTGAGTCCATCTTGGAAGAAGTGGTTTCTTCCAATACTGATACATCCAAGTTTCCTACTTGCTTGAGAAACTCCTCCTTGGTTAACGGTTTGTGATATATCCGAAGACGATGACCGTTAACCACCATTTTCCTTCTTGAATCATCTATTGGTGAAAGACGTACAACTCCATTTGCAAATACCTCCTCAACCTGATAAGGTCCGAGCCACCGAGTCTGCAACTTGCCAGGATAGTCTTCATATCATGAGTCAAACAACAAAGCCCAATCGCCTTGTTGAAATTTCCATTGTTGGATATGACTATCATGCCACAACTTGCATTGTGACTGGATCATCTCAGTCTGGTGCAATGCATCCCTCCGTAGCTCATCCAATGTATTGAGCTACAGAATTCGGTCCATTTGTGCCTGTGACAAATCAATACCTACATCCAAAGTAGTTCGAAGAGTCAATAACTCAAATTCAATAGGCAAAAGAGGCTTTTTACCATAAACCAATTCATATGGTGTGAATCCAGTAGTGGATTTCCAAGTAGTGTTGTAAGCCCAAATTGCTTCAGGTAACTTCTCCACCCAATTCCTCCTATGGGCTGCTACAGTTTTGGTTAAGATCCTCTCTAATTCCCTATTTGTCACTTCAACTTGGCCATTGGCTTGCGGATGGTAAGGTGAGGATTTTTGGTGTTTGATTTCATACAGCTTTGTAAAGGCTTCAACAAATTTTGAGGTAAATTGAGGTCCCTGATCAGTGGTGATAGAATGTGGGGCTCCAAATCATAGAAATATTTGTGAATACAGGAAATCAACAACTTTCTCTTCTCGGGCATGCTTAAAAGCATGGGCTTCTACCCACTTGGTTACATAATCAGTACATACCAAGATATGCACTTTCCCTTGGGAAGGTGGATCAATGGGTCCTACAAAATCTAGCCCCCACCTTTCAAATGGTTCTGTACCTAATTGAGGTTGTAATGGCATTTCACTAGTGAAGGTAGGTTTTCCCATCCTTTGGCATGCATCACAATGTCTAACATAATTTTTCACATCTTTATGCAAAGATGGCCAGTAATAACCAGTACCCAAGATCTTTCGAATTGTACTCTTGATTGAATAGTGTCCTCCTGAAGGTTCATCATGACATGCCCGTAGGATATCATATACCTCATCCTTGCGGATGCACCTACACAAAACATGGTCAGGACTGCATTTAAACAATAAACCTCCTATCCATTCAAAAGAAGAACTTTGCTTGATTAACTGTTTCCTTTGTTTAGGAGTAAAGTGAAGAGGAATTTTTCCTGTAGCCAAATAATTAGCTATATCTGCAAACCATGGAGACTGCACAAAAATAACAAACAATTTCTCATCAGAAAATGCATCTTCAACCAACTCTCCCGTATCTTCATTTGGCAATCTTGATAAAAAATCTGCAACTACATTAGCTTTCCCTGGTTTATTAACTATAGTGATATCAAATTCTTGCAATAGTATTAACCAGTGAATAATTCTTGCACTAACCAAAGGTTTATTCATCATGTATTTAATAGCAACATGATCTGTATGAATGAATACCTGATATCCTATGATATAGTGTCAAAACTTATTAATAGCATATACTACAACTAAGAATTCCTTCTCAGTAGTAGTGTAGTTCTTTTCAGCTCCTATCAAGTTTTTACTAATGTAATAAATGGCATAATGCTCCCCATTTTCAATTTGCCCTAATGCAGCTCCAATAGCAAGTATTGGAAGCATCAGTTTGAATATGGAAGGGCAATTCCCAATTAGGACCTCTCAATACAGGGGGGTTGTTAACTTTTCTTTTAAAACTTCAAAAGACTTTTGACACTCAATAGACCAAGAAAATTCAGAATCTTTCATTAGTAATGCAAATATTGGATTGGCTATAGTACTGAAATTGGCAATAAATCTATGGTAGAAACCAATGTGTCCTAAGAAACTCCTCACATCAGTTTGAGTTTTTGGAGGAGGAAGGTTTTTGATGACTTCCACCTTTTTAGGATCAACCTTGATCCCATAAGAGGAGATATGATGACCAAGGACAATCCCTTCCTCCATCATTAAAAAACATTTATCAGGATTCAGAGACAAATGATATGTTTCACAACGTATTAAAACTTTTTCAAGTTGTTCTAAAGTATATTCAAATGTATCTCCAAACATTGTGAAGTCATCCATATAAATCTCTACACTTTCATTTGTTAGATCAGAAAAGATAGCCAAAATAGCTCTCTGAAATGTTGTTGGTGCATTGCACAAACCGAAGGGTAACACTCTGTAAGCAAATGTTCCCCAAGGACATGTGAAAGTTGTCTTTTCCTGGTCTTCTGGTGCAACCTGGATCTGATTATAACCACTAAAACCATCAAGGAAACAGAAAAATTTCTTACCAGACAAGGGTGTCCAACACTTGGTCTATAAATGGTAATGGAAAGTGATCTTTATGTGTGACCTTATTCAATTCCCTGTAGTCCACACATACTCTCATCTTCCCATTTTTCTTTGGAACAATGACCAATGGTGAAACCCACCTATTGTCTAAAATTGGATAAATGAATCCTACATCCAATAGTTTTTTGATTTCTTCCTTAACAATATCCTTCAGAGCGGGATTCAGACGCCTTTGTGGTTGTCTTACTGGTTTGACATCTTCAGTGTATATCCTATGTGTACACACATCAGGGTGAATTCCAGTCATGTCCTTATAACTCCAAGCAAAATCTTGAACATGTCTCTGTAAAACAACAAATAATTTGGCTTCTTGCTCATTAGTCAACCAGCTATTAATGTTCAAAAATTTTCCTGGTTGTATCTCAATCTGCTTAATCCCTGGATAAACAGAGTTGACAACCTCATATTTACTTGATTAAAGCATTTAAGGGACAATGATGTGGCTACAGAGTATGAAATACTCTTGATTCTGGTGTAAATGTGATACCTGATGGGATCATTTGCATAGGATAGATGAAAGAAGTCAGAAGATGATGATGCCATCCATGTGGCAATGTGAAGGAGCTTTCTTGTAGTGGAATAGATGACAGATGTTCAGCAGTTTGTTCTTCATATTTCCATAACAAATGATGGACAAGAATTTGATCATCCCTAAGGCCTTCTTCTTGCAATGTTTTCACCAAAATTGTTTCATGTTCAAAGATTTCTCTTTTCGGTGAATTAAGTTCTTCAATATGTTCTTTTACTACAATGGTGGCCAAGGTGACAATAGTTTCCTGTTCTTCATCAGACTCAGGATACCATATCTGTCCAAAAAATTTGGCTGAAGGTTGGGCTGGTGGATACAAGGAAATATTTTTTAGGTCTACACCATTTGAAATGGTCATCTCACCTGACCTGCAGTCTATAAATGCAGTTGTAGTGGCAAGCCAAGGTCGTCCTAGAATAATAGGATAGCCATTAGCTGAGTTTCTAGGCTGCAACACTAAGAAATCTATAGGGTATTCCCAAGAAGACACTTCAATGGCAACATCCTCCAGAATTCCTTCCGGTTTAGCCACTGACCTATCTGCCATTTCCAAAACTGTGGTAGTAGGACTAAGGTTATTGAGCTACAATTTTTGCATGGTTTCCTTAGTCATCACGTTGATTGCAGCTCCTAAATCGATAAGTACATTTGGAATTTGAACTAACCCAATAGTAATTGTAACTACTTGGACTCCCTGGATCACCATATTTAGGGGGTACTAGTTTTCCAGAAAGCAGGTCAGCCAACTTACCTTCTACTTGTACAGTCTTAGGAAAGGCTTTCTTCTTCCTGCCAGGTTTCCTAATACACAACTCTTGAATGGTTTTCCTAATCAGAGGTACATCCTTTATTGCCTGCAACAAAGGGAGTGAGATAGACATTTTCCTCAATTCTGTGATTAATTCTGATTCAGGAGCAGTGATAGTGTGGTCAAACCTTTCAGGATACGGTAGGTCTGTCGAGGCAGGTTCAATTTTTCCTTGTAAACTTTCTATTTTTTCCTCTTTTTGCTCTGTTTGTGGTTTTTTTGGACTTGAAAATTCTTGCTTTCCATCAATTTCTTCAATAGTGGGTGGTGCAGGGTCAGGTAAAACCTTACCTGAATGTAACTGGATGTTACTACAGTCAAGGACATGGACTGCAATAGTCTCTTCAGACTCAACTCCATAAATAAGGGTTGCTTGTCTGTTGTTATTGGGGTTAGCCATAGGCTGAGCTGGAAGTGGAGGTTGCTTAACTGGTTGTGTTTGTTGTGGTTGAACTCTTCCCTAAAAATTTTGATTAGGGGCTGGCAGCAAGTGTTGATTTGGTGATTGATACCTCTGCTGCCCTTGATAGGATGGGTATTGTGGCCCCCATATTTGCCCTGACTGATTTGGTACCCAAGATGGATTAACTGAATGCCATGGCTGATTCCAACCAGAATGTGACCAATCTTGAGGGGCTGCCCAAGATTGATTCCAAGTTTGGGGAGGAGGTTCGGTATATGCCCATGGCATATTCCAAGGATTCTGTCCCCAATTTGAAGAAAAGCGAGGGGTATTTTGGTTTTGTATGAAGTTGCCTCCTGGCCTTTGCCCAATAGCATGAAGTTCTTCAACTTGGGTTTCTAAAACACTCTGAAGATGGGGCAAAAGGTGACATTTATCAGTTTTATGCTCCTTTGAGCAAATGCCACAAATTGCTGAAATTGAAGTCTTGTCCAAAGGATAATCTTGCAGAGCATGCTTATTTCTGCACCTAGGACAATAGATAGACAGGGGTGGTGAAGAATTGGCTCTTGTATTTCTTTCTCCTAAAGCAGTGTTTAGTTGAACAAGTATATCAGTTTTCATATTAGCCATTTCCTCCATCAAATATTTTATATCAGTATTACCAGGATTCCTTTTCCTTCTTCTTTGCCTAGTGCGGGAATAATTTCTGCACAACTCTACAATATCATTAATATCAAGCTGGTTTATATCTCCTTTTCCCATTAAGTCTAATACTTCTCTAGAATCATCCTGCAAACCTCTCAGAAATATAGTTTTTAATAAGTCAGTTTCCATAGGACCACATCTCTTTTGGATAAAGGTAAATCTATCAAGATAATCCTCTAAGTTTTCATCCTCTTCTTGTCTTATCCAAAATAACTCATCCTTCCTATTTCTCACTCTACAATACTCCTGATACTTATCCAAAAATGCAGTTTCCATTTGATCCCAAGTGCGGATTGAATCTGGTTCAAGGCTCATAAACCATCGTAAGGCTGCATCTTTGAGTGTAGAGGGAAATAACTTCAGTTTTTGGTTATCATTGACATAGTCATAAGTCTGACACAAGACCTTGAATTCAAATAAAAATTGATCAAGATCTTTAGAAACAACTCCCCTAAATATTGGTAATACTGAGGGTGAAATTGTTTTCATAGGAGCATTCTGAGTAGGATTCAGATGAATAGGGTATTCAAAAGTTCTAACAGGAGGATTGTCAGCATCATGACCAACAATATCCCTATCATGTTCTCCTTGTTCTGCCATAGGTGCTTCCTCAACTTTAATTTGTTCAACTGGTTCAGATGGATCAGCCCTATGGGTATGTCTAGAAGCAAGTGCCTCTAAGAGCTCTTCTTGCAAAGATCCTACAATTTTAGTTGATGAAGAAGATGATTCTCTTTTAAGTCTTTCAGGAAGTTCATACACAAGCAGATCTTCACCTGATCATGAAGAACACCTTGGTGGAAAAGAGCCAGTTCTGATAAACCTTCCTCTTTCATCTCTTGGCCTATGCATTCATGCCTATTTACTAAATAAACTAAACCTCAGGTTTCCAAAAACTATTTCCTAAAATAGGACAGTTTCTGGACTGCTAGACCTCTCCTAACAACACCTAAGTGTCCCCAAAAATGGTACCAAAAATGATGAGTGTCATCAAATCTTCATCATTTAATCATTATGTGTCAATCCAGGGCGGTGTCCAAGGCTATATACGAAAGCAGGGGTTAACAGACTGATTTTTAGTTCATCTAGATCATGGCCTTATTCATGGAACAGTTAGTATTTTGGGGGTGTCAGGTGTCCCTTTTAATCTCCTAGAAACTAAAACTGAGTGCCTACTTATCCTTGCATAATTGAAATTCACACAGTTGTAGGAAAAGCAAATCTGAACTATTACAGAATTGAAAATGATAGAATTTAAAATAACAAAATTGAAATCACAGAATTAACTATAACAACAATGAAACTTTTCAGAATTGAAACTTCACACCTACAGAAAATGAAACCTAAGACAATGATGAAATTCAAAGGTTGGTAAGCAAATATTGCAAATCTGTAGCAGACTGAATTATCAAGAAATTCTCTGATGCAAACTGGAAATATAGACTAGAAATGTTGAAGCTAAAATAAAAAATGTTATGCTATAAAATCTATTCTAGATGACTTAACTATAATGCATTCATGTGCCACATGCTAGATGAAGTTTAATTCAATATTAACTATGCAAAAAGTTGTCAGATTCCTGTTGACCTACTGTAGCAAGAAATAGCAAAATTCTGTCAGGTAAAAACCCTCCTCTGGACCTGGAAGTGGCCCTTGCTTCCTGAACCAAAAGAGGGCAAATAAACTTGCTCTACACTATTAAATCCTCACACTGAACTCAGAAGCAAACATGAATGACAAATATTGCACCTTTATTTCATTATCAACATATCAACAGTGTAGGGGAAGTTCTACAGACTACTGATCTATTGTAGTACACAATTACAACACTTGGACTACTCTATCTCCTAGTACCTATATCCTCTTATCCTATATTCTCCTATATGCTCAACCAAATAGGAGCATTTTATTTATACAAGCAAGGTACAACAGTGATAAGGTTTGGTGCTTCAATACAGGACTGTTACAACTATTGTAGGACTATGTTTCCCAAAAATGCAGGGATCTGATCCATTAAACCTTATCCATTCTAGTTGTTGGCTTTATCTGGTGAGGGACAGGTGTTGGAAAGGATAGGGATGTCCCTAGAATAGTTGCAACCATCGTTTACCTCCCTTTTACTATAATTAAAGATGCATTTGACCAAATTTATGTCTTCTACGCTTATTCCAGAGCTGCTCTAAAATATCAGGCAACAAAACAGAGTTTATATTAATTCATGCTCTATAAGCGCATGAGAATAGTTGTGATGATGGAAATAGTCTCCATAAGTGCCCAGAATACTGATTCCATATTTTGCATGAGCTGGAGTGGACAAATTCCAAGCCATGTTGTATATGTACAGCTGGCTGGAATTTGTATGGAAAAGTTCCTGTTTTCTGCACAGTCAAACTGTTGACAAAGTTTTGGCGCCTTTTGGTTATTTAAAATGGTTAAACGGTGGGGAAAGCTTATGAAAGAAGCACAAAACCAAATAGATAGCAGCACCTTAATATTACAACATTAAATTAATGCAAAATATACTAAATAATACAGCTGAAACAGATTATAAAACATAGATAAACAGTCAAAATAGGTCATATGCACTTTATCATTCCAATATGCAAACATCATCATATAATGCATAGTATCACTAAAATTAGTACAAAATCATATCATAAGTGGTTCCAAATAGTTTAAAAAGTTATCAAAAGCAGTCTTTGTATGAGGCAATGTTCTGCCTCATCATTTGGTTAGTAAGTCATAGAAGAATTTTACACTGGTCTAACTTTATGAAAAGGGGTTTTCATGGCCCCTATCAATGTGTTCTTTGTAAAAATAAGGATATTATAGACCATATTTTGGAATATTTCTCAATAGTATAGAAACTATGGTAATGGATTCTTAATATGTTTTGTAAATACATGGTGATAAATAACATAATTGAAGAATGGTTCAAGCAATGGCAAAGCACTTTTAAAAATGAGGCTTTACAAACAATTTGGGATATATCAAAAGATATAATACTTTTGATTGTATGGCTAGAAAATAATAGAAGAATATTTAAATAAAATGAAAGCAGTTTATAGGTAATGAAAAGCAAGATATGTTTATCCATAGAGGAGTCTAATCCAACCCTATCAACTCACCCAGTCCCTAATCTGGAAGTAGTGAGCCTTGATAGATGAAGTCAAGTAATTTAAATAGATTTATGATGTTGGGTACAAGAGAAATAAAAATAACGTAAATAAAATAAAGTGGAAACCATTAGATGTGGATTTGGTCAAATTAAATTTTGATGGATCATCTAAAGGAAATCCAGGACCAATATAAGGAGGATGAATAATTAGAAATAATAGAGGAGATATTTTATCTCATTATGATTTCAATAGTGGATTTAAGACAAATAATGAAGTTGAAGCTTAGGTGGCTTTAGAAGGGTTAAAAATATGCAAACAAATGAAATGGAATAGAGTATGGATGGAAGGTGATTCACTCAGTAATAAATGCAATTTTGAGGAAAGCAAATGCTTCATAGAACATACAAGAGATAATTGTGGAAACTCAAGATCTTGCTAAAGAGTTTTAAAAATTCAAGTTTACACATACATTAAGGGAATGAAACAAATGTGTAGATAGGCTAGCAAATAGAGGGGTTTTAACTAAGGATCATGAATTAAATTTCTCTTTTCCATGGATAGAGGAAGTAGTAAGTTTAGCTAAAGCTAACAAGAAAATTTTGACCACCTTAAATCAAATAATGATTCTGATTTACTTTAATATTTTCCATTGGTAATATCTACTTTATTTTATAACATTAATGTGTTTTCATATAAATTATTTATTATAATTTTTATGGTTGCACGTGTGTTTCAAGAAGGAAACTAGCAATCCAGATATGGTAAAGAAAACTATGATATTATGATGTTTTGAAAATATTACTCTACTAAGATGCAATGCATAGATAGCAGAGGTGAATTTTTGATATTATGGAGGTTACTATAGAAACAATGTCAATAAGGATGCTAAATTATGGAATATTTGTATTCACACCAAAAATTGAAAAGATCCATAAAGTAAAACTAAATTTTTTTGACATTTTATGTAAAATGATGTAGGTTTCTAGCTATAGCATCCTAATTGAGATGATAAGTGAATCTATTTGTAAACTCTCAATCTCTAAATAAGAAAGTTATAATTTTTCAAGGGTGGGGGACCCAAGTACAACCCCTTGTTATCTAGCAAAAAAATAGTATTACAAAATATTGGAGGTATGAATATGACCCCTAAAAGAAAAGAATTATAAAATATTTTATAGGTTGTTATAGTCCTAAGTTTATTTTAATATAAGAAATACTATTAAGTAATGAGGAATGTAAGGATGCATTCAAAAATATTCGGAATATCATGGAATGTTTAGCAATTTTTTCTATAGGAATTTTTGAAAGTATCATAACAATATAGGACAAACAAAAATGAGATGGATAATTACTAGAAGAAAAAAGTAATTGGGTTATTTTATAGAAAAGAGGAAAATATCAAAGCTAAGTTTATAAATGTATATGTTCGATCTATATTTACTCCTTATGAAAGATGTGGGAAGGACCTTAGCATATTTTTGTCAAATATAATGACTATTCATAGTTTTGAACCATGGATTCATGGGAGGGCTTCAACATAGTTCTATCTCCTTTAAACAATAAGGGTAGTATTCATAGATGGTATAAATAAATGAAGGATTTTGCTTCATTTGTCAATTAAAATGGCCTTTGGGATGATATTCCTTCCCACTTTCAATATACATGGGATAATGGACACATTGGAAAATATTATATAATGGGAATATTGAACAAATTTTGTTACCCAATACATGGTTGCAAACTGAATATACAATCTCTTTAGACATTTTATAAGATCAAATCACAAACCCATATTTTTAGATGTGATTTAATAATAAATATTCAAATTAGTCATCCAAAGTCATTTTATTTAGTTTATGTGGATCCAAGAATCTAATTTCTTCTATATCATTATTCTATGCTAGGATGAAGTAGATTTTTAAGAATCATATATGGATAGATTTATTTAAAAGATGAAATATCTAAAGGGGAAAATGAAGATCTAGAATGCAAAATATTTTCGTAACATATCTAAAGCAAAGGGAAGAAATTGAATCCAATATTAAAATTTTAAAAGAGATGATAAAAATCAATGGAATGGACTAGGATGCTTGTGTGAAAGACAAACAATTACTTTATGATTATCATAATGCATTGAAAAAGGAGTCATAGTTGTCCTAAAAATCTAGGAAGATATGACATAATGGATTATGAATACCAAATATTTTTATGCTATAGTAAAAATAAATTGGTCCAAGAAGGACAACACAATGGTTGGGATTTTTACCTCTTTGGGGAGGCCCAAGGTTCAAACCATGATGTACCCAAAAGGGGATAGGCTGGATGGTATTCATCGAGTGTTTGTCGGCTAGATACCCTAGTTTGATGCCCTAGAAGGTCGAGGGTCCCATTGAATTCATCTAACCTAGTGGGCTAGGTTTTATAGTGGCATCACCCAATGGTGTTACCAATTATCCTATGTATTAAAAAAGAAATTAAAAAATAATAATAATTTGTCTCCTCATCACATTAAAAGATTTGAACTTTTAATAGAAGAAATATTAAGGAAGAAGAAGATATAAGGAAGGAAGTAATTAATTAAAATTCAAATACATTATGTTAGATGTTAGACAAGATAAGGAGGCTCAAGGTGAGCTTTTGCAAAATATTCCACCAATTATCACACAAGGAAAAAATAAAAACTTAATAATATATAACTCTATGGAGGATCTATAGGAGTCTTTTTTATCTTTCCACCCTAATAAAGCACTTGGCCTTATAGATTTCCTATAATTTTCTTTCAAAAATTTTGGAATTTCTTAAAAGTGATATGTTGGTTATGGTTGAAGAGACCAAGAAAATGAAGCTACAATAAGTGAGATTAATTCCACCTTTATGACATTGGTTCCCATTTCCCAATAAATATGAGACAAAATATCTAGATAACTTTCATCCAACAAGCCTTTGTAATATAATTTATTAGTTCATTTTAAAAATTATGACATTTAGATTAAAAGACATTCTAGACTATGTTTTTTTTATTATGGTAAATGAAGGGGTTTTGAAAGGGCCCCAAACCTTTTACATTTTTCAAAGAGAAATATCACTTCCAACACCTACATATTATAAAATTTGGACTAAAAAGAAGCATGTTGCATAGTTAGACACAACAATTTTGATTTAACTCTATCCCATGGGGATTCAGTATTTTTAAATTCAATCCATCTAGTTTCTCTAGAATCTTCAGGAGTTTTAATCAATTCTTTATTTTCTTTAGATCAAATCTCCAATTACGTCTTTCCTAAGAACTTTGAAAGATTCCACCTATTCTTCATTCAATATGCAGCCTTTTTTATTTAGCTCTTGAATCTCAGTTTAGTTTCCTTGAAAATTGGTCGCATGCTAATAGATATTTTGTAGTGATCAATTCCTCTAAGGCTTTGAAACGTCTAACTCAACAGTATCAGAAGCATTTTTCTCTTTTAGAGTTATAATATTCCAAGCCTCTAGAAAAACATCATTTCATACCTTAGATCCATCCGTCTAAACTCCCATGTTTGCCATAACATTAGCTGCAACATTACCTTCCCTATAGATGTGTTGGATCACAAATGACTCCATGCTTGATAGTATATTCATTGCATCCTAAATAATACTTTCAATGCTCCAACTAGTAGTTTGCTTGGTATTCAAACTGTTAATGATATTCATAGAATCCCCTTCCACTATAAGCTTCTTAACATTCATCTTTTTTACAAGCCCTACTCATTTAATCATGGCTTTCACCTTTGCTCCATGGTTTGATGTATGGCCCATTCTAGACTATGTTATCTTATAGGAGCAAAGGAGTTTTGTCCATGGTAAAAAAATAATTTATGGTGTAATCATTGCATAAGAGGCCATAAATTCTCTTCATTTCATGAAAAGGCTAGGTATACTAATAAAATTAGATATCAACAAAATATATGATAGGGTTTATTAAATTTTTTTACATGATATTCTCAAAAAAATGTTCTTGATCAAGGATAGCGACAATGGGTTAGATGTTGTCATAACACTCTAAAATATTATATTTTGATCAAAGGATCCTTAGCTAGATACTTTGAATCATCCCATAACTTTTCTAGGTTGACCTCATGTGTCCTTATCTATTTATTATTCTTGTGGAGACATTTGAGAGAGGTTTTTAATAGGCAAAAATGAAGAAAATTTTAAAATTATTCAAGTTGCAACAAATGGTCCTCTGAATTTTATCCCTAGTTTATCAATGATACTTTCTTTTAAGTCATCCCTCATTCAGTGAGATCATTGAGTTTAAATTAATATTATCATGCTATGAGAAGGTTGATGGAAAAATGGTCAATACTATAAAGTCCACTATATTTTCATTACACTACCCTAGATTTATGATGGATTATTATGGATATTTTAAGGTTTAAAATTGAAAATTTTCAATCGGTATATTTGGGTTTTTCTATAATTGATAAAGAAAATAAGGAACTTTGAGACTCAATTTTGGAGAGAATAAAATCATGTTTGGCAAATTGGAAAGGTAAGTTCTTAGCCATGGTTGGAAGGTTATAACTTATAAATACTATATTGCAACCCATCCCTATATATATGGTATCGCTTTCAAGATTGCTAGCTAGTATAGAATCTTAATTTGATAAAATTTAAAGAGATTTTCTTTGGAAAGGATGGGAGGAAAATATGAGGTTTTCTTTTTATAAGTGTGATAGGGTTTATAAAGGAACAAATATTAGAGGAGAATGATTGTAAAATTGAATATTTATAAATTTAGCATAAAGGGCAAAACTTGGCTAGAGATTATTCAAATATCAAGGAAATAGTTGAGCAAAAAATTTACTTCAAAATATATAATAGGTTCTCTTGATGTAATAAAATTATTTAGGAATGAACCTTACCTAGAGGATCACCAACATGAAATTTCATATAAGATAGTTTACAATTAATTATGAAACATATGAGATGGTCAACCAATGAGGGTGATTCTATAAATTTTTAGTTTGATGCTTGGTTTAAGTCGTATTCTCTTATTTCTAATCCTCAATGACAACCATTGACTCAAACATGTCTTGCTTGTAAAGGTCCAAAGGTCAAATATTATATTAATGTGAGCAACAACTCCAAATCATGTATTTCTATTAGTAACCTAGTTGACTATTAGTAACCTAGTAGAACTCAAACAGATATCAAATAAGCTTCAAAACATGCTTCATGAGTTATATATGACTATTGTTACATGGAAGGATGACTTAGTTTGAAAGATATCAAAATATGGTGGGTACTCATTCAAGTTAGAGTATGATGATTTAGAGTAATTAAAATTTTCTAATTCGAATGATTAACCTTAGGAGAATGTTTGGACACCACTAGAGGCCCTCTCTAAGGCCTATCATTCCTTTTGTTAGCAATACAATGAAAGATTCTTATAGGACTGATTTTACAAAAGAAGAGGATATCATGGGCCTTTTAGGTGTGCCTTGTGTGAGAAATATCTAGAAATATCAAATCATTTACTTCCTCTTTGTCCATTCCTTTACATCATTTGGGGCCACATTTTATGAAATATGATAATATATTGAATAGCTTCATCCACGTTGAAAGAGTTTATGAAATGTTGGATTATTTTTTTAAAGCTAAAGCACTATAAAAATAAATCTTAAAATGATACCCAAATTTGGAATTGTAATATTGCTTATTTTGTAGAATGCTTATAAATATGGTGCTCATCATAGGAATTCTCATGTGCAAAAAGAGAGGTGTTAGCCTCTTAGTTAAAATATTTACATATACAACAATCGAGTTAACAAGGATCTGCTTTGATCTATGATAAAATTATTTTTTTTTTAAATTAAGTTTATCAAAAATAATATTGATGATGCTTCCAAAGAAAATCTAGAAAAGTTGGAGTTGATGTTTTTTAAATTTTCCTAACTTAGAATCTTATGGAACTTCATCTAATGACTATGCACATGCTAGAGTACTTCTTACAAGGATAACAAAATTAATAAGGATGGAAATATATTTTAATTGAGAGGATTCACAAAGTATTATTAATACTATTAACAAAAATGGATGTTAGGATTGGATACAAAATAACATTATTGTTGATGCTCATAAACTATTATTAGAAACAATCTCTTGGAAATGTGAGCATATCTATAGAAGGAAACCAGGTAGCAAATAATTTAGCCAATCCAATCGTGTTGATCTTTGCCTTGGAATTTTAGAAGACAATTAATCGATTTAGATTTCATCTCTCAATGAAAATGATGTTAAACAGTTTATCACAAAAATATAATAATTTAAAGAAAATGAATATATTTGATAGAACAAGAAATGAAAATTATTTTTAATAAAAATGCAATTTGAATATAATTTAATTAACCTAACAACAAAAGTAATGTTTTTTTATTTTGATCAGAGTGACCCAATAAAAACCACACATCAGTTATTAAAAAAACCATAAGTAAAAAATAATTTAACAAATATTATTCAACTTTAAATTTAAATTTGTGTATCTGAAAAATATTTATGTGATAAGGCAGTTTATAAAAAAATAATTTTCTATATTACAATAGATGTTCATGGTGGTTTATGATAATACTGTGATAATATATTTGTGGCATAACATTACAATTTATAATATTTTATTAGTAATAGTATAATTAAATTTGTGTCTCATGATCAAAGATCAGGTGTGTGCACACTTCATGATTGGGTCCTAAAAATGGATGCCCAGACTAGCTCAACATGCCCCATACAAGGTAGAAGTAGGATAGAATATGAAAGCATGATTAAAAACATTGTTTTATCTTAATTATATAGCTTCTTGGCGAATTTATTAGTCTTTCACTTATCAAATAGCATGAAATAATGCAGGATTTGTTAAAATCTTATTGAATGGGTGCAGCGCAATGGTTTTGGCTTTGGCTCTTCTTCGGGAGGTCCAAGGTTCAAACCGTGGCATGGGTGAGTGTGTGAGGGGGTGGGTGTGTGTCTCCATGGTGGAGTTGTTGGTGGAGGTTGGGAGATTCTGGTTAAAAATCCCCATATCTTATATATATATATATATATATATATATATATATATATATATATATATATATGAAGTTCTATATATTGTAAATACCTTGATAACAAAGTCCATTTTAATCCCTTATAATACCTCTCTATATAATTTCTTATCAAATAACATGAAATTAAATGGTTTTTTCAAAGTGAAAACCCACATTCAAATATTATTGAAGAATATATATGCAAGTCCTAAATACAACTATACAATTTATGTAAATACCTTGATAACAAAGGGTATTCTAATCCCTTATATAATAAGAGAGATTTTTAATATATATATATATCAAAATATTTTTACTCATTGTCGGGTGAGTGTGTGAGGGAGTGGGTGGGTGTTCATAAAAAAAAAGTTTTTTACTTAATAAATATTTTTAGAATACACTTGGGGTGCAGTGCAACTGTTTAGGCTTTGGATCTTCTTCGGGAGGTCCAAGGTTCAAACCATGGCGTGGGTGAGTGTGTGAGGGGTGTACGTAGGTGGGCTAAAACATAAAAACTTTATTTAATTAACTTCAAAAAATTACATGCTACACACACAACGCTTAGGTATTTATAGGGAAGAAGGAGGAAGAAGGAGGAAGGGAGAGATAAGGGAAAATAGTGGGATGTGGAGGGATAAGGGATAAGGAAGGAGGTGGAGGAATAAGGAGGATGAGGAGGAGCGGGAAATAGGGAGCGGAAGATATGGAGAGATAAGGAGGAAATGGTGGCGGGAGGAAAGGAGGAAAAAATGGAGAGAATGTAGGAGAGGGAGTTTAGAAGATTTTTAAAAATTTGCCGACAAAACTATGCCGACCATTACAACCATGTTCACACTAAGCCTAGAAAGATCTAGATATTTTTGGGCCTAAACCCTCTTCATATTTGCAACATTCTCCCCCTTAAAGTTGAGAGAACTGACTACACAGTCTCTCAGCTTTATAAATTGAGCTTTAGCCATCGCTTTGGTAAAGATGTCTGCGACGTTCTCCAAAGTGCGACAAAATTTAAGCTCAACAATTTCATGCTCCACCATGTCTCGGATGAAGTGGTACTTCATATCAAAATGTTTCGTTCTACTATGGTGGATCGGATTGTATGCCAACTGAATGGCACTGATGTTGTCACAGTAAATCTTGGTCGGACCACTTTGCTGCTCTCCAATCTCTTCCAGCACTTTTCTTAGCCATAGGGCTTGAGTACTAGCATAGGTGACTGCTATATACTCAGCTTCTGTAGAAGACAAAGCTACCACAGTTTGCTTTTTGGAACTCCATGTTATTAGCCCTGATCCCAAACTAAAACAGTTCCCCGAAGTTGATTTTCTGTCATCAATATTGCTGCCCCAATCACTATCACTGAAGCCTACAAGCTTGATAGTGTTACATTTATGGTACTGGATTCCAAAATCCAATGTACCCTTCACATATCTGAGAATTCTCTTAGCTGCTTGCAAATGCAGCTCATATGGGCTAGCCATAAATCGAGAGACAAGAGAAACAACATACTGAATATCAGGTCTGGTGTTGGCGAGAAACATCAAACTCCCAACCATGCTCCTGAAAGTGGTCACGTCAACTTTTGGTGCTCCATCATCTTTGCTTAATTGGATTCCATGTCCAACTGGAGTTGCAACTGGTTTGCAATGCTCCATAGCAAACTTCTTGATCATGTCCCGAGCATACTTATGTTGACAGATGAAGATCCCTGTATCTGACTGATGAACTTCCAATCCAAGGAAGTAGTGCATTAAGCCGAGATCCTTCATCTCAAACTGCTTCATCATGGAGCGCTTGAACTCCATATTCACTTTTCTATTACTACCCATGAATATGAGATCATCCACATACAAGCAAACTATGAGGATGTCGTTACCTTGCTTCAGGTAGTAAAGGGTGGGTTCATTTCTACTTCTGGTGAACCCAAAATCTTTGAAGTACCCATCAATGCGTGAGTACCAAGCTCGTGGTGCCTGTTTGAGGCCATAGAGTGCCTTTTTCAGTTTGTAAACAAGGTGCTCCTTACCTTGCTCTTGAAATCCTTGTGGTTGCTCAACATACACTTCCTCTGTCAAGTACCCATTGAGAAAGGCACTTTTCACATCCATGTGTTGGACTTTCCATCCCTTGTGTGCAGCTAAAGCAAGAACTGTTCTGATGGTCTCCTATCGAGCTACAGGAGCAAATGTCTCTTCATAATCAATACCGTACTTTTGTGTAAATCCTTTTGCAACCAATCTTGCTTTGTGCCTTTCAATGCTTCCATCAGCATTGAATTTGGTCTTGAAGACCCATTTACATCCAACACACTTCTTTCCTTTAGGAAGCTCTACCAGCTCCCAAGTATCATTGTTTTTTATAGAGGTTATCTCTTCTTTCATGGCATCCTGCCATATCTTCTGAGTACAAGCCTTCTCATAACTAGAAGGTTCAAGTTGTGCACTAGTTAACAAGGCATAGTTAACTACATCTCCCCGAGGTTCTTGGGAGTCATCATCTCCATACAAATGCATATTTTCAAGTCTTTGCAAAACTGAACCCATTTCACTTGCTTGACTTCTAGTATATCGTCTTTGAAAATTTGTATCCAACATCTGATAAGATGGATGATGTTGGAGAGTTCTCTTACCTCTAGATGGAGAATCAATATCCATTGGTGAGGAACTGACTGACCTTTGTGGAGAAGGACTTGGTGATGATGATGATGAACTGGAAGTCGAATGTCTACTTGGGCTTGGAGGAGGAGGAGGAGTATTCTTGCCTTTCTTTGGTGCTATCTGTTGCACCTGTGTAGAACCTGCATCATGAGATTCAACATCACTGTAAATTTGGGGATTTCCCCATTCTCCCCCTTCATCAAAAATCACATCCCTGGAAAGTATTATCTTTCGAGTCCTAGGATTGTAGAGTCTGTAAGCTTTTGTGTTCTCACAGTACCCTACAAAAATGCATGCTTGACTCTTAGGATCGAGCTTCTTCCTCTGTTCATCAGGAATGTGTGAGTAAGCTAGTGAACCAAACACTCTGAAATGCTTGACATTCGGTTTCTTACCATACCATGCTTGGTAAGGAGTTTTCCCTTTCAAACTTGAAGTAGGGCTCCTATTCAAAATATACACACTGGTCCTGGCTGCATCTGCCCAATACATATTGCTTAAATGCTTCGTCTGAAGCATAGATCTTGCCATCTCTACAATGGTGCGGTTTTTCCTTTCAGCCACACCATTCTGCTATGGAGTATAGGCAGTAGTGAACTGCCTCTTTATTCCATGTTTTTTAACAAAAATTCAAAAATTCATTAGAGGAGTATTCTCCTCCTTTATCTGATCTGAGACACTTAACAAAATATCCACTCTCATTTTCAACTCTTGCTTTAAAATCTACGAAGCAATCAAATGCCTCATCTTTATGCTTCAAAAAATATATCCAACACATTCTTGAAAAATCATCAATGAAAAGAAGAAAGTAAGAGTTGTTACCAATGCTCTTGGTCTGCATCGGACCACAGATGTCCGAATGCACTAGCTGGAGTGGATAACTAGCTCGCCATGCTTGTCCATGAGGAAATTTGGTTCTAGCGTGCTTGCCCAAGGCACAACCTTCATAGACTTCCTTATTGTCCTGAACTTTAGGAAGTCCGGTCACCATCGCTTGAGAAGTTAACATCTTCAAACTGGCTGAATTCAAATGACCGTATCTCAAGTGCCACAACACACTTGGATTTGCAATAGCAACATTTACTAATTGATCTCCTCTTGGCTGGCCAAAATTTAAAGGAAATAACCTGTTCCTTGTCATTGGCACTTGAGTAATGACTCTATCACTATTACTCTTATCAAAAATGGTACATTTACCCTCATCAAATAGCAATTTATAGTTCTTCTCTAACATTTGACCAACACTTAAAATATTGTGTTGGAGATGAGGTGTGTAATAGATATCACTTACTTGTTTCATGCCCTCTTTTGTTGGAACCTCCATGGCTCCAATGCCTTCAACTGCCAATGACTTGTCATCTCCCAATTTGATGTTGGATTTGTAGGAAGAATCCAGAGTAGCAAAGAGTTCTTCTTTGCCACTCATATGATTTGAACACCCAGTGTCCAAGATCCAGGTATCATTCAGGTTCTGATCTGACTTGCCATATGAGAGAAAGAGATTTGAGGTCCCTTCCTCTTCTCCAAAATTGCCATACTGACTGCTTTGGCTGTTGCTCCCTTGTGAAGATTTTGACCAGCAGTCACGAGCAAAGTGGCCAAGTTTGCCACAATTGTAGCAAGCTTGTTTTGACTTGTCACTTCCTTTTCCTCATCCTGGATGCTTCCCTCTGTTCTGCTGTCCACCTCTATTCTGACCTCCACCTCTGTTTGAAGATCCTCCTCTGTTAGGAGTTCCACCTCGTGGACTATTCCTACCTCTACCTCTGTGCTGACCTCTGCCTCGACTTCTACCTTGTCCTTTTCCTTCTTGTGAAGCGAAGGCTTTGTCATCGCCTCCGTGGCTAGTGGAAGGAGATTCCTGCAATCTCTCTTCATGTGAAAGAAGAGAACCAATTAGTGCATCAAAGGAAAGTGCAGTCAAATATTTTGACTCTTCAATAATGATTGCTACATGATTCCACTTAGGAAGAAGTGTTCGCAACACTTTCTTCACCACAACCTCTGGTTTAACTTCTTCACCTAGAGTGACCATTTTATCTACTACGGCTTTGACTCGCACGCAGTAGTCTCCTACTTTCTCATTCTCCTGCATTCTGAGATTTTCAAAATCTCTTTTCGAGTTTGAAGCCTGACTTGCTTCACTTGATCACTCCCTTGAAAACTTTCCTTTAAAGCCTTCCAAGCATCTTGAGCTGTTATACAGGATGCTATTCTAGGAAATATGCTTTTATCTAAGGCTGCTTGTAAATGATATAGGGCAAAGGAATTGTTTTTCTGGGCTTCTTTCTTGGCTTTTCTATCAGCAACACTTAAGGTAGACCAGTCAGTAGGAGAGGGTTCTGTGTAACCCTCTTCAACTATTTCCCATAAACCTTTACCAATCAACATAGTTTTCATCTTTATTGACCAGTATTCATAATCACTACCATTAAATTCAGGAATTGGGAGATTTGAATTTGAAGCCATTTCTACTACTTGAAAGCAAACTTTGATTTGACTAAAAATAGGAAGTACAAAGCAATTACAAGTTCAAATCAAATCTAGATTTCTTAACTCTCTCACTGATTTCTTCTTCTTCTTGTGGATTGTCCAGTACTGGAGGTCCAAAATTATCTGCAATGGAATCCTCATCATCATTGATGACAATTATTTTAGGAGCTATCATTGGCTCGGCCTGTGTTGGCTCAGGCTGGAGAGCGTGGGGTATAACTTTCACTAGATTGTTCCTCCGGCTCAGCTAGAGAGTAGCTATCACTGGCTTGATCTACAAGTGCGACTTCAATTGTATCGGACTCCTCCACTCATTGTCCAAATATATTGTCTTCTGAGTCAGCCTCGTAACCAGAATCCGGTTTCCTCTGGTGGGCTATCACTGAATTCTGCAGTTGACTGAATACAGTTTGTATTCCGTCTCGCCGGACCCTCTCATCAAATGATTCAGCAGATTCTCTCTGCAGTAGAGAGCACAAAGCATGGTAACATCCGGTAGATCTGATCATCTACTCATCAAGGCAAAAATAAAACTTCGTTAGAGCTTCTGAGGTTACAATTTTTGCTCTTTTATAGTCGTTGAGGCTATTACACAAAAATTTTTTTGGAAGTGCTAAACGGGTGCTCCGAAAGGCTCCCGTCACTATTATGTTCCCCATTTTTACAAAGATAGCCCTTTTAAAGTTTTCAAATTTTATAAAGGTTTTTTAAGAAAATTTAATAATATTCTTTTATATTTTTAATTATATTTTAAATAAAAGTTTATTTAAAACTAATTAAAAAATATAAAATTAGAAAAATTATTAAATTTATTAAAACCTTAATAAAAAATTAAAACCTAAAAAAAAAAATTAAAAACCTTTTCTCAAGCCGATTTGAACTCGTGACCACTGCTTCAACGACGACCAACTCAACCGTTGCGCCACGCAACTTTTGTGAAAGCAAATGGGGCCAAGGATTTATTTAAATCCTTCAATCGATGCTAAAAACAAACAAAAAAAATTCCTTTTGAGCGATTCGAACTCAGGACCTCTCCCCGACCAACAAACAACTCTGCCAATGCGCTACGCGCTTCGGATGAGATCAACGGTGAGCATAAACATTTTTATATTGATGCGACGACTGAAAATTAAAAAATAAAAAAGGTTTATCCCACATGCAGCGGGAGGAGGGCAAACCAATTGTTTTTAAATGCCCACGAGCCACAGTAATATCGATTGCCTTCGGGCAATCACCAGCAACCTATTTTGCCGCTTCGAGCCACGTGTCGCACTCGTACACGCCAACCGCTCTCGCCACGTGTTGCCTTGCCAGCTTAGCTCGCCTAGTCAGCACCTGCGTGTCACCTCGAGATTCATGCTCGGTTGCCACCTCAGCCAGTGCCTGCCACCTCGAACTACGTGTCGCTACCCAGTCAGCATCCACGTCAGTGCCTACCTCGAGATTCGTGCCCTCGGCCTCGGCTCTCGTGCCTCCGTGCCTGTGCCTCAAAAAGTGCACCCGACTCTGATACCAGTGTACGCAGGTGGGCTAAAACATAAAAACTTTATTTAATTAACTTCAAAAAATTACATGCTACACACACAACGCTTAGGTATTTATAGGGAAGAAGGAGGAAGGGAGAGATAAGGGAAAATAGTGGGATGTGGAGGAATAAGGAGGATGAGGAGGAGCGGGAAATAGGGAGCGGAAGATATGGAGAGATAAGGAGGAAATGGTGGCGGGAGGAAAGGAGGAAAAAATGGAGAGAATGTAGGAGAGGGAGTTTAGAAGATTTTTAAAAATTTGCCGACAAAACTATGCCGACCATTACAGCCATGTTCACACTAAGCCTAGAAAGATCTAGATATTTCTGGGCCTAAACCCTCTTCATATTTGCAACAAGGGGGTGGGTGTGTGGTGGCTTTGTGTTAAATTCTCTATTGATAAGTATAGCTCTCAATGGGTGTTCATAAAAAAAAAGAATTTACTTAATAAATATTTTTAGAATGCACTTGGGGTGTAGCGCAACTATTCGGGCTTTGGCTCTTCTTCGGGAGGTCCAAGGTTCAAACCATGGCGTGGGTGAGTGTGTGAGGGGGTGGGTGTGTGATGGCTTTGTGTTAAATTCTCTATTGATAAGTATAGCTCTCGGCTTTACGAGGGGTCATGGTTAGGAGGAGACTGCTCAGTCCTGTGTGTCCGTCATAGAGATTTTTTTGTTAATAATCAAATCAAAAAATAAAAAATAAATAAATAAATATTTTTAGAATTAATAATGAATCTCTAATGAATTTAGAATAGAAGGTTTTTAATTTCCATAAAGCCAAATGCATCCTTTTGGAGTGACAAAAACTTTCAAACGGTGATAACCAATCCCAAAATGTGAACTAATTTTTTCCTTTATGTGACATTGATCTTTGCTATTGTTTTTTATGTTGAATTCTTTTATTTTCTTTTGTTTTGTACAATTCTTGCAATGATTCCATTGCAAAAGTATAACATAGCTAGCTTGAATATCACTATATGCCTTGCATTACAAGATAAAATGGTTCTCTTTCTTTAACTATTCTGATGTACAAAAGATACATATCCTCTCCTCTCATTTCTCTATTGGTATTTTCTATTTGTTTGTTTTATATCTAAGTTGGTGTGAATTGGTCCTTAGTTGAGCCATGAGCATCTTTTATCTCTAGTTGATATTTACCCATATATAGGATTTTTGGTGGCAAATGTATGTACAGTTAAATTCAACAAGACAACGGTCTATTTTTTTCCCATTTCTCATATAGTTGCTCTGCATTTTTTCTTAACATATGTGTTATTTAGGCATTCATCTGAGTTGTTCCATTTATTTATCCACTTGTTGTTTTGCTTCATACATGTTTACCTTATTTTTATCATATCTTCTTATATTATAGCTTTAGGCCATGTGTTCAATGTTTTCCAAATATTCTAGAAAACGAACCACAATAGCTACCATTATAGGGAGGGTACCTATTTTTGGTAGAATAATCTCATATAGAACTTTCTCTTTTATTTTAAATTTTCTTGTAACGAGACATTTCTCAATCTTCTGTATTTTCCTCCCTTTTGAATCTTATATATTGCTTGACCACACTTCATGCCTATACAACATCACGAGTACCACTAGTAGCCCAAATAAAACCTATTTAGTCTTTCATTCTCATAATTTAATCTCTTTGCTTATATTTTGTAGTGCAAAAAGTGTTCTCCATCCTCCTAATGTTCTATGCATTCTACATGTTTCCCAATTAAGTTTAATATTGAAGTCTATCAAAAAATATTTATCTTTAGTTATTTCTTTTAGAAGACCCCCTTCAAAATAAGCATTTAATTGCTTCTTTTTCTTTTAATTAGAGAAGATCATGATTTTGATTTTAGTGGTATTTACTGGCATGCATATCTCCTTGCATAAGTGCTCTAAGACCTTTAAATGTTATTTCAAATATTGTATTGATCTTCTAATTTAAATAAGATCATTTTTAGACAAATGAAACCTCACCATGTATCTTCCCAAATGAACACTATCTTCTCCACCCATATTTAGTCATTCTTTTAATTTATTAATATATAAATCAAATACGATAGAGGATAATAAACATCCTTGTATAAACTCTATGTCACTTCTATTCTAAAAGGCTTGCTTGTATTCTCATTTTAGCTTAGGCTTCCTCATAGTGTCTATAACCTACTATCCTATATTTTTCTAGAATGTCTTAGTCTTCTATTCTATTTTATAGTTTACTTTTAGGTATAATGTCAATCACTTTCTTGAAGTCCACAAAACAACAATAAACTTCTTTTTCATTTCATATTTTTTAATAAGATATCCCCATAAAATATAATCTATTACCAAATAATTTTATCCAAAATTACTTATCCTTTACTAAATAAACAAACTTTAAATTTTTTAATATATATATATATATATATATATATATATATATATATATTCAAAATAAAGTTCAAATTATACCTTTGGAAAACATGACCCGCAATTATGCTACCCATTGTACTATCTCTTTAAAAACAAAATTCCATAATAAAATCCATAAATAATGGAATTTCTTTGGTAAAAACAAAACCAAAAAAACATTCATAAGGTTTAGTAATCATAAGCTTACTTCAATTATTTAACCTTTTTTTTTTTAATATATTGAAACCAACAATTATATTCAGTAAAAAAATAAGAGAGGTTATAACAAAAACGGAGCTGAAAAAATCATAGCTTTATTATAGGCACCCAAATAATTAACATCATAAAGACCCAAGGCCAAAAACAAAACCAGTCCTTCAAAGGGTAAATAAACAGAATAACTAAACAAAAGAAGCCACTTCAAGAGGAGACCAAGCTTTACTATAGACACTGAGAGAACAACCTAATGTTAGAAAATGTCACCTTCTCAAACCAGTCCTTCAAAAGGTGAATAAACAGAATAATTAAACAAAGGGAGCCACTCTCCTCAACCTGTTATGTCGAGGTCTCAAAGAAACAAAGGGACTTTAAAGTGGAAGGAGGTTAGACGATGCCATATTAATAGTACAACCTAAAAAAATTATCAAATGCACCAACTCATAAATCAACTTAAAAATAAAAAATACCTTCTAACCCATTTTTGAAAGCTGGTTAATTATTATTGTATGCCTGCCTTCCACTTTTCTTTCTCGAACAAAGCGGCACAGTGAGACATGCGTTAAATTTTTTTTTTTTAAGGCAAGCTGTAAACAACTAATTCCCACGTGAAAGGTCGTTGAGAATGGACAAAACCAATACAAAAGATATTTTTTGCTTTAAATAATTAAAGTTACCTTCCAAATGATTTGTATATACATTAATTAATAAATATTAGAGATGTTAGAAATGTGAGTGAAGAGTTAAGATTATAAAGAATATTTATATTGTTTAATTATGAACGGGCTCCGGCTAACTTTAAAAATAGGCGAGAATTTAAAAAGGTTATTGAGAAAAAATGTGTAACTTAATTTCCAATTGTAGGCTATGTTATGTCATTGTGTTGGAGTACATATGGAAAATATATCATTACCCTTGGAACTTTCAGCTTTTAGTGTAATGGCCGTCCTATTGACAACAATATTTATTTTAAAGTGAAAAGATAAGGAAGGTCATGATTTATAGATGTCCCTTCAATTTTAGAAAAGCCAAACATTCCACGCCCTGTCCGTGTCTTTTGGTTTTCCAAATTGCCACTAACCATTCCTATTGCCTTACCAAACAAGAGAATGATGAAGCATATAAGTTAATAATTATGAGCACTCACACTAATTTAAAAAAATTAAAATTTTTGAAGCATAGGGTGCGAGGGTGCCAGTACAATGGGTTTTAGTTCTTCTTGAGGAGGTTTAGGGTTCAAACCGTGGCATGGGCGAGGCATGGCGAGTGTGTGAGGAGGTGGGTGTATGGTGGCTTTGTGTTAAATTCTCTATTGATAAGTATAGCTTTCGTTGGAAGAAGACTGCTTAACTTATGCATGGTTGATAAAAATTTCTCACAATAACCAATTAAAAAAATAATTATGAGCATGCCAAAGGTCAATAAGATGTGAGAGGAGAACAGGAGAACAACAAGATGTGAGAGGAGCAGTTGTTTCTTGCTCCAAAATTGCAAGGAAATGTCTAAGTTTGGGAGTTTGGGATTTTTCTTTTACAAAGTTGTATATATGCAAATCTGTCCAAAATGGCTTCCAAACTTCCCAATAATTTTCACTTCCATTACTTATCCTAAATTCTATGTAATTTTGTAATGTATATATATTATATATAATTTGAAGGTATTTAATTTTGTAATGTATATACAATTGTATATAATTATAAACTTTTAAAGGAAATTGTTATTAATTTAAAATTAAAATTAAAATTAATGTTTTGTTAGAAATTTGTAAGTATATAATTTGAAGGTATTTATTTAAGAGTGAAGTTCAATACAAAGTGTATATATGAACCTCACATACTATATAATATTTTCTAATGTGGGTTCTTTGAAAAGTTGACAAAGTTTATTACTATGCACAAAAAGAAAAGAAAATTGTATTGGTAAATAATTTATTTTGATTGTGTAAAGGTTGGAATGACTTAAATATTTTGAAGTGATTGTAGACTAATGTTGTCAATGTGTTTGTTAAGGTGTAATTCATGACTATACTTTTGAATTTATAGTAAGCATATTTTGCCATATAAACATGATGATTACTAAGCTTTTTGTTAGGCCGCAGGGAGATTTTATTATTTAGTTAATATTCTTGATCAAAAAGCTACTAATTTATAAGAACCTGAAGTAAGATGGCATAATGAAATAAGTTCTCAAGTGTGCACGAGAAATTCAACAATCAACTAAGGGGTTCAACATTGAAGGAGATTCCTAGGATAAAGAAAATAATTAGGATATATTTTGAACATGAAAATATTGTCATGCAAATATATGAATAGACTACGAAGAAGATTGATGCATGGCAAGGACATACAATATGCATGTCAATGATTGGATCAAGTAGAGTTGAGGAAAGCCACCTGTTTATGATTGAATGTGAGATCTAATGAAATCTAGATGAGATATGATGAGTAAGGAATTTTAATACGTAGGATTAAAGTTTGATCAAGAGACTCAAGATCTATGTGAATGGATGGTTACAATGATATATTTAAATAAATTTAAAAGGATTTTTTAGATAGTGAACCTAACGAATATTTAATTTTAAATATCACATACATCCAAATCATCAAATAGATGTACAAAGCATATCAAATGATATCAATAAATTGCTAATGATATTTTAAACAAGTCTATACTTAGAAAATATGAGTGGAGATATAAGAAGATAGGGAGTACCTCCTCTATTTTCCTTAAGGAATCTACTATATATGTATAGAGGAAATTCACAATACCCACCTATGATGGATAATACATATAGAATTTCATACTTAACATTATGGATTTAATTGATGTAATGAATAAATGTATATCTATAAACAAAAAGGAACACTAGTTTGTTATTGCAGTAAAAAGGTCTACCCTTACGTAATAGGTAATATATAATTTGAACCATACAAAGATCTATAATGAGCTAAAGAGTGATTCTTTGAAGATATTTTAGTCCCCAAAACTAGAGCACTAATATGTTACTAAGACAAAGGAGATCAAGTGATGATTAGGAAAAGTTGAATAATTTTTTGACTAACTGTTAAAGGACTATGAGGTGATCCCTAATCTAAAAAGAGAGTGATTAATGTTTATTCTGATCCAAATATTAGGAAACAGTTGATTTATAATAATTTTATTGATTAAATAGAGTATAGCAGGTATTCCGTGGATAAAAGTTTTATATGGGACATAGATTTCTAAGTCCCTATGACAATAGTTAGATCAACTGAATGCATTATGGAATCAATTCAAGAATAGTTAGTACTTGTGATAGAGAATTTTTAGTATTAATTATGCATATAGATGGTATTACCAAAATGAGAAGCTCAAATACGAGATTCATTATGTAGAGACTCAACCCACTAGGATACGTTTAAGGATTCATTGGAAGGAGAGAAGGGCATAAATCATTCATGTGCATGATATGGATTAATACTATTGACAAATACCAATTCAAGTTGATAGAGACTTACAACATATGTATGATTAATATTGATATGTGAAATTGATTACCACTAAACTGTAAATGGTGTAATTATGATGGTTTATAAATCAAACAAAATGCAAGTATGAGAACTAAAGAATGAAAATAGAAATTGATATAAAAAAGTTGTAGATGTGATAAGAATGACTACCAATATGCATGACAACCCAAGAAAGGATATGGTTTAGGGCCATGAATATTGTGATTAGGATATAGGTCTAAAAAGGAATGTCATATAAAGAAACCACCCTAAATACCACATATTCTTATACTGTTAAGAAGATAAATAAATATGAAAGTTTTTTTATTATACTAGAGGAATTGGTAACTTGTTACAATTTTCTATGCCTCTTCATGGATTCAAATATCGCTCCTTATTGCCACTCTAACCTCCAGTTGCATCGGGTAAACCTTTTACGTAGTCGGCTACACTAATGCGACATACCTACCGGTACTACGGGACCTGAGGGATTGGAACCCTAAATAGATAGGAAAGTTATCAATAAGTATACAATCAATTTTTTTAACTATAAGTGAAGACCTTGGAAAAGTTTTAGATTGTCTTTGCACAATGAATAATCATAATAGTGAATCACATTGAATGTGTGTAAATTTAAGGTAGAGTCTTAACTCAATGAAAAAATTATAATAAAGATAAAATTAAATAGAATTAAAACCTCACTTAGATTCATAAACAAAGAGAAGAATATGAGATATAGGGATAGCCTCCATTGTCACTATAATTATTTTGATGATTGAAAACAATAATACACTCTGATGATTATAATGATTTATGAATGGAGGTATTTATATTTATCATAACACATTTAATGGATCCCAACACCATCAAATACTAAAATGCTATCGATTTGTCAATTAATTAGAACACTTTACAAAATGGACATGAGCCTATAGGTCTTTTACAAAATATAATTACAAAATAAAACATCATAAAAATTTATAATAGACAAATTAAACGATTACACATTTCAACATGCCCCTTTAATTTGAATGAGACCATAGAGAAAAGATAATACTAAACATCTCCCACTTAATGACATCTCTCTATCGCCAATTTGCTTCCATAAGTTGATGAATGAGACTTCTAACATGATTTTAGTGAAGATATTTGGAAGTTAATACTCCAAATAAAGGATCTTAGATTCAATCTTGTTCTTATGAAAGTTTCTCCAATCTGGTAGAGTAGCACTATATGCATGATACCACTAAACAAAGATAATAAATTATACGATTTGAAAAAATGAATATATAGACTTATGTATGAAGATGTTGTGGTCTATATAACTTTCTCTTATAAAAAGATTCCAAATAAGCAAAAATAATTTATTTGTTAAATTTTTTAAGCACTAATATAGAGTGACAAATACTATTGAACTAAAAATATAAATGTTTCTCTATTATTCTTGAATCTTCATCTTATAGAGTCATATATTAAAATATAGAAAACTTTTTTCTCCTCCTTTAGATAGTCCATCTACATATTGAGATAAAGTTTGGTTGATCCTAAAACTAACTTGCATTTAGATAGATCAACCTTAATAGTCATCTATGGTGCAATATGTTCCTCCCAAAATCCTATCAAGGCTATCAATTGAAGTTCAACAAAGATTTATTTCTCAATCCAAAGATAGTATGCATCAATATATTGACTTTAACAAAAATATAAGATTAAATAAATAGATTTTTCATAAATCCTAGCAATGTCAATCTAAAAATCTAGTTTCATTGCCACAATATTGGAATCCTTGTCATAAGAGATCCAAAAACCTTCAAATTTGTGGTTAAAAATAATTAAATTTTATATTTGAAACCTTGAAATAAATACCCTAAGAAAGTCATAAAAATATATTTTTGTAAAATCCCTAGTACTACAAATCTAATGTCTTGTTATCACAACCTCTAAAGAAATTATGTAAGAATGTCACAAACCTTTAAATGGGTTTTTTGGAGATAACCCCTATAAAAATTGACATCACATTGTTGATTTAAGGAATTAGAATGATTTCTATTTTATTTGTTGCACCCCCAAATCCAAGTTTCAACAAGGCTGAAAGGGTTTTCTATAAGCTTCTTCCTTCATCTTAATTTAGGTTGGCACCTTGTTGTCCTCATTTAGATATAATATAAACTAACTATTTAAATGAAATAAAATGTGCACATAGAAGAAAATGCAAATATTAAAATATGGAAAATAAAGTGCATAAATAAATACATGAAGTTTAGAGTGTGAGAGATGAAACCAAATATGACTATTACATTGTAGTAAGGACAACATGTGATTAATCAACACATTTGGACTCGAATAACATCAATGTGCATCATTCATTTGATTATGAAATTGATAAGCGAGTGATAAAATGGGCTAGAAGAGCAATACTCAAACACCATGTACTTGACAAACCACAAGATAGTACCTTTAATGGGATGCACAAGGACTTATCAATTTCCTATAATGACATGAGCATAAAGCATAATGTGAGTTTACAGAGTGTAGATTTGAATTCTTATGACCAAAAGATTATTACAATGAGGTCCCTATGCCCCTATTTGCAGTAAGAGTTTACCCTTAAGTTACTTGGGATGAAAAATAATTGCTCTTGGTAAAAATTAAAGATTTGGGGGCAACTTTAGCAAAATGTTGCACCTCCAAATATTACATACCTCTAGTTATACCTCTAATAGACTTATAAGTATCCAAAAATACTTACTACATAACAAAATGCTAAAAATATCACTTTATGGAAGATTTTCCTTTAAAATTGTATGAATTTTTACTTTTACGATATGATTGAATGATTTACTTGTTATGTTGATTGATTTGCTCACTTTTACAAGTGATTCACTCACATTAGCAAGTGGAGCAAATTGATCCTTGAGCAAATTGATATTTTATTGAGCAAATTGTTTCTCTAAGATAATTGATATATTTTGCAAGCGAATCATATATTTTCTAAAAAGTTAGTAAATTTTAGAATTTTGAAGAATTTTTTGCCATTTGGTCCCCATTTGCTACTCCTTGCTCTGAAAAATATTAAAAAAATCAAAGTTAGTGCCAATGTATGATATTTATGGTGACTTCATAGGACACCAAGCTTGATTGGAATAGAATCCTAGATCTTACCTTTATCCTTGGGCACACAGTGTATAAAATTGGGATCCTGTTGAGTGGTATTTTCACCCGATTGTGAAAACACACTCTCCGATAGGATTTGGGTTCTAAATCCTCTGCTTGCAAAGAAATTAAACATGTAACTTCTCCAAGGTTCTTGTTATGTTAGCATTCTGCATCTGTGTATTAATAATCTCAAATAAATATATTTAATTAAAATGCTTGGAACACCTTAGTGGTTGCAAGTAATCGAAAACAAGGGGCACTGTGGTTTATTTTATCGTGAAAGTTTAGTGATTGTTCATTGAACCCTGATAAAGCAAATATGATTTGATCTTTATATGACCATTCTGTAACTTCAAAATAAAATTTAATGAAATGCCATAACATGAAGGAATTATTTAGGGATTTTGAAGTTTTTTAATTTTTTATTTTATTTTAATGCTTAAAAGAAATAAAATTGGGACTTCGAAAAATAAAGTGCAGCAAAAAGAAAATAAAATGTAAAGAAAAAGAAATTTAAATTGCATTCAGTTTGATGCTATCCCGTCCTGGCAAAACCGAAGATGTGAGGTTTCCATGCATGCAACCTAACCTATTGGACCTGCAAACACGCACAATCCTGATAAGCTAAGTGCTGATTCCTAGGGTTTGAAATAAAATTCAGATTTCAAATATTCGCCTAATGCAACCCACAAAAGTGGCATTTAACATTATCTATAAATCTGAAATCTAAAAGATGAAAGAATAAACATTAAATTCATAGCATGCACAGAAGATCTCCTTCTTTCTTGCCCACAAGATGCAAATTTTTGAACACTCCTGCATTAAAGATAAATCTTGTTACAACAGCAGAACATCTGGTTTTCCCAAAACCAAAAAAAGGAAGGAAAATAGCCTCAAAGCAGGCCCAGAATCACCCTCTGGCCTTTAGCACTGCAACTCTGCTTGCAGCAGTTTTCGACCCTCGTATCTGTCCTGTGCTTCTGCTTTTAAATCTTGGCAATGCTCTCTGTTTCGCCCTGTGACGCTTCGTTTCATCTTCCAGATCGCTTCATTTCATATTCCCGCCTTTCGAATTGCTTTTGAATTTATGTTTAATGCTGAAACGTTTGATAATATTCTATGAATGTAACGTTTCTATAACCCTTATACATGTATGCCACGTGTTCTGCACTTTTTTGCATCTTCTGTAACGGCCCCATGAAAATCGTGACAAAAAATAGCATGTAACTCTGTTCCTCTGCCTGCACAGCGAAAACGTGACATGTCGCGATATCGCGACATTTTTCTGTCAGCAGCCTTTCTGTCTTCATGCACAGCGAAAACGCGACATGTCGCGAAATCGCGATGCTTTTTATCTCCATATGCCTTCACTATTTTTTTGTCGCGAAATCGCGACGCTTTTCTTTTCGATACATCTTGGCTGCTTTCTATCGCGAAATCGTGACACTTTTCATCCTTGGCATGTCTCGCTTTCTATCGTGAAATCATGATGCTTTTCTCTTTTGGGCTGCTTATGCTGTATTTGGCCGCGAAAATGTGACATGTCGCGAAATCGTGACATATTTTCCTTTTCGTACAACTTCGCTGCTTGGAGCCGCGAAAACGTGACCTGTCACGATATCGCGACGTTTTTCGCTTCATGCCCTTTTCCTTTCTATCACGATATCGCGACGTTTCGATTTGTGCCCCTTTGCTGCTTTTTTGTCGTGAAATTGCTACGCTTTTTTGCCCTATTTGACTGGTTTGACCCATGATTTTGTGACATGTCGTGATATCACGACACTTTTCATTTTCTACCAGTGACCACGCAACACGTCGTGAAATCGTGACACTTTTATTTTTGAGAACGTTGAAATCAGACACTTTTCATTTTCTGCCAGATTGTGCAACATGTCGTGAAATCATGACACTTTTCATTTTTTGCCAGCGACTGCACAACACGTCGTGAAATCGTGACACTTTTCATTTTCTGCCAGCGATCGCGCAACATGTCACGAAATCGTGACACTTTTCATTTTCGACAACGATCGCGCAACATGTCGCGAAATCGTGACACTTTTCATTTTCTACCAGCGATCGCGCAACATGTCACGAAATCGTGACACTTTTCATTTTCTGGCAGCGATGGCGCAACACGTCGTGAAATCGTGACACTTTTCATTTTTGGCAACGATGGAGCGACATGTCGCGATATCGCGACACTTTTCATCCTTGTGCAATTTTGCCCCTTTTTCTTGATTTTTAGCATCTGGGTCACTGAGATCTTCTTTGAAAGCATGCAAAAAATGGTGGGTCCCCAATTTTGGGGTGTGTTGTGGATCAGCCACAACAAATGGCGACTCTATTGTCAAATGCTCTTGAGCATTTTGTGAGAACCCTACCTGGAAGTATACAAACTCGAAAACATGCGTTAGCACATAAGAAATATAAACAAATGCCCATAGATCAGAAGTACATGAATCATCAGAATCATCAAGTATTAGCTCGGTGTGTGCAATGTGTTTTCATTCCCTATCGTTTGAAATTGATCAACATTCCATTGTCAGTTTTACATGAATGCATATGTGAGATTGTGAATGATTTGTGTAACCTAATAAATATGCTAAGCAATTTTGCTTTTATAAAAGGCATAGTCTTTCTTCTAGTATCATACACAAACATTCAAGATTATCAAACCCTCTTAGGATCAACTATATGTATAATGAATTGCTTTATTAGATCCCAAAGTTGGTTATGAGTCCCTACTATCTTGAACCCATGTGTAAGTGAAAGTGAAATCAGAGCTTTGGGAAATCAGACTCCCAACCTAATTGAGATGGGAGTTTAACCCTATTCTTACTACTCTGATTTAGAGTTCATTACCTCACTTTGAGCAAAATAATTTAACCAATTATGGAAGAAATGGTCATGCTAGTCTAACCCTTTGAACAATCAGTGGTCTTGTTTTTTAGACAAGACATGTTGCCATGCATGGGCATACCTAACCCCATAATCCAAGACTTATCTTCATTTCTTTGGACCTTGGGGATGACTACCCATCCTTTGCGGAGGACAAGTAGTACGATCCTTCCAATCCAATATAAATATGAGATGGGAAAAATTAATTTTTTACTTCTTGGACCTTGGGGATGACTACCCATCCTTGCTAGGGACATGTAGTACGATCCTTCCAATCCAAGCTTTGGATAAAAATGGAAAATATTAATTTTATTGCTTAGACCTTGGGGATGACTACCCATCCTTTGCAGAGGACAAGTAGTACGATCCTTCCAATCCAAGATTTATCATGAAATGAGACATAGGAGCTTTGGGGAATCGGATTCTCAACCTAAGCGAGATGAGAATTTATGCCCTATCCTTACTACTCCATGTAGGTCAAATCAAAGCTTTGGGGAGTTGGATCCTCAACCTAAGTTCGATGAGGATTTAGCCCTATCCTTACTACTCTGATTTTAGGCTTTAAGCTTTATGGAAGTGGTCAAAACCACTGTTTTAAGGATCATGCTGCATAAATAGGATAGACATGAAATACTTCTTTCGCCCAACCTTTTCTTCCAAGCAAGGTTTTGATCATTTTGCTCAAGATCCTTTTTAATGTGTATAAAATGTGCTTGGTTCTAGATATCTCAAGACTCAGTTCCCAACCTTAGGATTTTCTTCTTATTTATGTGATAGCATAACCTTAAGAGGATTTGACACACTTTAATGATTTGTATTTGAAATGCATTTGCAACTAAGATGGCATGTATGTGCAAAGTGAGATGTAATATGAATGCATTGTCCTTTGAAATGCAGATGAAATATTGCCATATAAAACTGACTACTTCATGCATCACAAGTTTCAAACGATATTATTAAATTGTTTGTGTTACTTGTGGAGCTTTTACAAGACAATTCCAATGTTTCATATTTCCCCGATCTAGAACATAAGTTAGCATCTCAAGGCAACTTTTTCATCATTTTTTTTTTTTTATATAGACAAACAAAAAATGTCAAATAAACACACAACTTTAAATTAAAACTTATTCAATCCAAAACCAAACTGCAATCCCAAAAATGAAAATTTGAAAACACAAACCAAAAACCAAAAACCAAAATCTATATACAAATGTACACTATAATACAAGATGATGCAAAGCTTGGATTATCACTTTCCTGGATCCCAAACATGGTTAGAACATTTCAACAAAAATATAACATGATATGCATGCCAAATGTTGTGGGAATCCCACAAAAACAAGACAAGACCAAACAATGCAACAAATTTCCACTTGCCATGCTCACCATACCAATTTGATTTAGTTCCAATAATACTCCCATAGGTGAGCATCAAATTACTAGAATGATTAGACAATAAATGATTTTCAATTTTATCATGTCTATTCTTTAAAATGTAAACTTCATAATTCCCTCCTTGATTTAGAATTAGGCTATCCTTTTCAAATATGCAATTTTGTAAGTAAGAGCCTATTTCTACAAATTTCAAAGCCAAATCATTTTCCAAATTTGTAGGCCAATCAAATTTGTGTAACAATTTACAAGCATCTAGGATATTTACTAAATTAGGATCATTAAAAGTTTTTATCCTAGATTCAATTAGTAATTGTTGATGAATTTGGTTTAACAATTCAAGTGCATCAACTTCTTTTCCATTCATTAAAACAATGTTATTAAAGGTGTGATTAAAAATTATACCTTGTTTTTCATTTACCTTTAATGACATTTCATCATTCAAATTATTCAAATTCAAAATATGGTCATGCAAATTTTCAACCCTCAAATATTCTTGGTCAAAGTGTATGTCCCATGACTCATCTTGATGATCCTTCATTTGAGTTGCTTCCAATTGATCAATCTCTTTGTCATTTGGTTCTAATTCTTTGTTCACTATCCATGGTATCTCTTCATTTGAATCCTCAAAATCATCATGCAAACTTGCATCCACACTTTCAATGAATTTATATTCAACATGATCAAATTTTGTCACCTTTTCAAATCTTGTGAATATGAGATCTTCGTATGATGTAGAAGGTTCAACATCCCGCATATCAAGTGAAATATGAGTTTCATCTATAGGGATGTGAGAAAAGAATGCATTATCATATCTCCCCCAACCATTGTAAAAATCGTCATCCAAATCCATAGAATGAAACTCCATGATGTTTGTGACATGATCTCTTGATTCATTCATCAATTCTTTTTCTTCTTTGTCCTTGGTAATAGGATCATCATGATCTTTCAAAATTTGATGAGATTTTAAACTTTCTTCCAAAACATCCTCAAATTGTACAGGAGTTGTAAAGTCTTCCTTTGAGTAGGCGATTATGTTGTCCTCGTATATCAATGGGCACACAAGTTTCATTAGTAGTTTTGGAATGAGTGAAGTCTTCCCACTTCTTCCAAGCATCATAATAATCATCTTTCAAAATCAAGTGGTGACGTTCAACTACTTCTTCAACATCTTCCAATTCATCAATGTGTTTCTCATCAAATTCATCTTCACCTTCCTTAGATGGTTCAATTATTTCCAAAAGTGGGTTATTTCTTGAATTCAAATTTATAAGGCTATCATTGTCCAAATTAGTAACCCATGATTCAATTTTATCATAATTTGGAGGGTGAAGAATTTCTTGATCCTTAATTTTACACATCTCATCAATAGTATCTTCCAAGAACAAGTGGTGAAATTCTATCATGTCTTCAAATTCATTTATTGGTTTTCTTCCAATTTCACTTTCAACCACTTCATTCAATTCTATGGTGGGTTCCATCCTATCACATATATCAAACATTGTTGAATTTAGAACCCCTTCATCTAGATAATCGTGTATCTCTACATGATCCTCACTAGTGGATGTTGGCTTATCAATTTGCACCTCCTCGTGAACTACATCTAAGGTGGTTGTAAGATTTGGATATTCAAATTCATCCCCTTGATCATTCACCTTAGGTATCATTGGAGTGGAGGGTGCTATGTTTGATGGTTGGTGTAGGTTGGCATCAAAAGAACAATCTCTCATATGAACATGTTGTGCCTTTTCTTCTTCAAGACCTTGTCGTTCTATCTCTTCTAAGACCTCATGGATTTTCTCTAGGGACAAACCACTCAGTTTTTTCCTCAATGAGTGAAGCAAGTGTGGGGTGTATGGCTCCTAGGTATACTTCCATGGCTTCCTCTTCCAATGTGTTAAAATTTTCCCACATTTGGGAGTGCAACTCCCGAAATCTTCCATTGAATTGACTCAAGGATTCATTAGGCTCTTTACATATGGAGGTAAACTGATTTTTCAGGATTTCTAAGTCAACCTGATTACCAAAATGGTAAAGATAGGCTGCTTCTAGTTGTATCCAAGAAGTCCTAACCTCCATGGGTAGTTGGCTGTACCAAAAGAATGGTTTATCATCCAAAATGTATGCAAATAACTTACAAGCCACCTCCTCATAGAAAATCTGGAATTTACATAATGTATCCTTGTAGACATGCAGTTTTTGCAAGTATCCTAGTGGCACCTCTTGATTAAAACACCGTAAAAAATCCAATAACATTTTAGGAATTTGATAGGGTACCACAGGTATAGATAAACCCTCATAATGATCCTCTATCATAGATACCATTCTTTCTCTTAGAGACATTATTTCAGCTCTTAGGGATACCATTTGCTCCTCAAGTGTTGCCATTAGTGAAACTTAAAATGTAATTTTAGAACCAAATCTGTTGAATATTCAACTTGCAATGTAAAAAAAAATCAAGTTAGCATCAACCAAGAGATGTACTTATTAAAATCAAATGTCAAGTAATTGCATGAGACCAAAATTTTCAAAATTAAATCAAATCACATATTTTCGTATGAACAATCGAAAATGTGGAAAAATATACAGACATACCTGAATTGCTTAAAATAGAACAAGGTAAATAAATTCAGGCCGTCCTTTTACAATCCGCTGAGTGTTAGAGGACTAAAGCATAAAAAATTTAAATTTAAATAACACTAAAATAAACCCGTTCGGCCCTCCTAGCACCAATCTGTTGAGTGGTGTTAGAGGCCGTAGATGCTAATAAAATGGACTTGAAATATTTAGCAATGTAAAGCTCTTAAATAATTATAAACCCGTAGCATCTAAAATCACGATAAAATAAACCGCTTCAGGCCCTCCTTCTAGCGCCAATCTGTTGAGTGGTATTTTCACCCGATTGTGAAAACACACTCTCCGATAGGATTTGGGTTCTAAATCCTCTGCTTGCAAAGAAATTAAACATGTAACTTCTCCAAGGTTCCTGTTATGCTAGCATTCTATATCTGTGTATTAATAATCTCAAATAAAGATATTTAATTAAAATGCTTGGAACACCTTAGTGGTTGCAAGTAACTGAAAACAAGGGGCACTGTGGTTTATTTTACTGTGAAAGTTTAGTGATTGTTCATTGAACCCTGATAAAGCAAATATGATTTGATTTTTATATGACCATGCTGTAACTTCAAAATAACATTTAATGAAATGCCATAACATGAAGGAATTATTTAGGGATTTTGAAGTTTTTTAATTTTTTATTTTATTTTAATGCTTAAAAGAAATAAAATTGGGACTTCTGAAAAATAAAGTGCAGCAAAAAGAAAATAAAATGTAAAGAAAAAGAAATTTAAATTGCATTCAGTTTGATGCTATCCCGTCCTGGCAAAACCGAAGATGTGAGGTTTCCATGCATGCAACCTAACCTATTGGACCTGCAAACACGCACAATCTTGATAAGCTAAGTGCTGATTCCTAGGGTTTGAAATAAAATTCAGATTTCAAATATTCGCCTAATGCAACCCACAAAAGTGGCATTTAACATTATCTATAAATCTGAAATCTGAAAGATGAAAGAATAAACATTAAATTCATAGCATGCACAGAAGATCTCCTTCTTTCTTGCCCACAAGATGCAAATTTTTGAACACTCCTGCATTAAAGATAAATCCTGTTACAACAGCAGAACATCTGGTTTTCCCAAAACCAAAAAAAGGAAGAAAAACAGCCTCAAAGCAGGCCCAGAATGACCCTCTCGCCTTTAGCACTGCAACTCTGCTCGCAGCGGTTTTCGACCCTCGTATCTGTCCTATGCTTCTACTTTTAAATCTTGGCAATGCTCTCTGTTTCGCCCTGTGACGCTTCGTTTCATCTTCCAGATCGCTTCATTTCATATTCCCACCTTTCGAATTGCTTTTGAATTTATGTTTAATGCTGAAACGTTTGATAATATTCTATGAATGTAACGTTTCTGTAACCCTTATACATGTATGCCACGTGTTCTACACTTTTCTGCATCTTCTGTAATGGCCCCATGAAAATCGTGACAAAAAATAGCATGTAACTCTGTTCCTCTGCCTGCACAGTGAAAATGCGACATGTCGCGATATCGCGACATTTTTCTGTCAGCAGCCTTTCTATCTTCATGCACAGCGAAAACGTGACATGTCGCAAAATCGCAACGCTTTTTATCTCTGTATGCCTTCGCTGTTTTTCTGTCACGAAATCGCTACGCCTTTTCGTTCGAAGCTGTCTTGCGACTTTCTGTCGCGAAATCGTGACACTTTTCATCTTTGGCATGTCTTGTGGCTTTCTATCGTGAAATCGCGACACTTTTCTATTTCGTGCTGCTTATGCTGTATTTGGCCATGAAAACGCGACATGTCGTGAAATCGTGACATATTTTCCTTTTCGTACAACTTCGCTGCTTGGAGCCGTGAAAACGTGACCTATCGCGATATCGCGACGTTTTTCCGCTTCATGCTCCTTTGCTGCTTTCTATCACGATATCGCGAAATTTTTCGCTTTGTGCCCATTTGCTACTTTTTTGTTGTGAAATCGCTATGCTTTTCGTGCCTTGCCCTATTTGACTGGTTTGACCCACGATTTTGCGACATGTCGCGATATCGTGACACTTTTCATTTTCTGCCAGCGACCGCGCAACACGTCATGAAATCGTGACACTTTTCATTTTCTGCCAGCGACCGCGCAACACGTCGCGAAATCGTGACACTTTTCATTTTCTGCCAGCGACCGCGCAACACGTCGCGAAATCGTGACACTTTTCATTTTTTGCAGCGATGGCGCGACATGTCGCGATATCGCGACAATTTTCATCCTTGTGCAATTTTGCCCCTTTTTCTTGATTTTTAGCATCTGGGTCACCGAGATTTTCTTTGAAAGCATGCAAAAAATGTGGGTCCCCAATTTTGGGGTGTGTTGTGGATCAGCCACAACAGATCCTCTCCAGTAATCTGATAAAATTTGTATCTCCTTGGTACTTATGCTTCCCTAGATAGTCTTGGGTGTCAACATGTTCAACAAAATTTTACCACTCATTGTCATCAGGAAAATATACTATTACAAGGTCTTTGGCTTTCCCTACTATGTCTTTAAAAGGATTTTTTGATATTTCATCTTCTTTCTAGCTATCTCTTTTAGGTTGGCAAGGACTGGATTTAGTTTTCCACATACTTTAAATTAATTTCTTGCATTGAATTTATCCTTTTCTTCTTCGATTATTGTGTGGATGACATCATCATATAGGACGTGTTTCCTGTCATCGAAGATGTATGGAAACCTAACAACAATAAACCCTTGAATCTCCTTTTCCATTTCCTAAACTTGGGTCTTTAGAGATATCAAGTTATATTTTTAGGCTTTAAGGCTCATTTGGGCATCTGGTATTCTCTTGATATTTATATTTTTAACCTATTCCATGTTGTTATGCCTATGTTAGGGTCATTGATACAAGGAGTTTCAAGATATATTGGTATTCACATCTTTCAAAAAGCTACTCTTCTATATTTTTTATAATGTTATTGTCTATTTTCAAGATTTCTCTTGTATAAGAGGTTATTATAAACTATTCAAGGTATTTTGTACCTCTTCCTTGATTTGGACCCATATGCCCTTAGCTATTTGTATTTCTTGTGCCACCTTAGGATCTATATCCTTTGTCATGTGCCTCAAGGCCTTCAACTCCTTTATTTGCTACTTTTTATTTTCCATGTTGTCCAATAGTCTACCTTGTTCTTCAATAATTTCTTGCATGAGTTGGTCGGACTTAACAAGTTGAGCTTTGAGGTCTTCCACTTGCTTCTTTAATTGATCTATTTTTGCCAGCTCTTTTTTGAGCCCTTCATTTCCTATTAGAGTTGGTCCCTCTTAGCCTTAACCCTATCCAATTCTACCTCCAACCTCCTATTTTTGAGTAGTTTTACATCATCCTCAATTTCTATTTGGTCATATTTCAGGACCAAGCCTAGTATGAGCTAGTTCGCCAACTTAACCATATGATAGGAATCTAGTTGTTTAGGTCCAACTGTGATACTCTAGCAGTTAAGTCAATAGGGGTTTATTTTTCCTTAGAAGGATCGACCTTTATATCTTTCATAAAGTATATTCTCTCCTTTTCTATAAATCTACAAATAGAAGATCATGGAAGTTTTAGAAGTCCTCTTGGTGAATATCTTGTACTCCTTTCATACCTTTTCCTCAATAAATAGTACATCCATTACTTTTACAATGTCAAACTCCCTAATCTTGAGGGTATGAATGGGGCCAAATTATTATAACTAATAATAAGAGATGATCTTATATACTGATCTCCTTGGTCAAGGGTTATGGGTATTATTGCCTACAAGATAAGTTAAGTGGAAGTGGTGGGCATGATGAGTGATGTGAACAACATGGTGATGGTGGATATTTAGATGGAAATTGAAGTGGGTAATGATACTAATTTGGTTAGGGTGGCCAAAAGAGGCATCATAGTTTATGAAATTTTAGTATTAGATGCAAGGATTTGTATGATTTAGGACTAGAATGAGGAAATAGAGGTGGTTCTTGTTGTAGGTAAATTGTGTTACCTACATCCACTATTTGGTATGGTTCATACCATGTAGATAATTTTCTAAGGTAACAACACAACAACGAGAATGCAATAGCTCAGAAGGCAACTAGAGAAACCTCGAATTAAATTTCTATGATAGATGCAAATAGGAAAGGATGATATAGAGTAGATCAAAATATTTTATAAGGGTACAAAGAGAAAAAAAATGTATTTGAATGTAATGTAGGCCAAGGAAGATGACAAAGAAGTAAGCAAAAGGTCATCGAATGGTATAAAGTACTAAGATAATAAATTCGGCATTTGATAGAGTAGAATGAGATATAAAATTTTAGAATAAGATATAAAATTTGGCTAAGTAAAAAAATTTAGCCAAACATTTAAGAAGTTGATGTCAACAACAAGATAGCAAAAGGTCTGTATTTGGTATTCTTCAAAAGAGAATCAAAGACATAAGACCTGATGTTCATCACCTGACGTTTGGTAGTCAAACATTAAAGACAAATGAATGAAGTTAGTAGGACAAACTACAATGTTGATGTCAGCAAGATGACATAAAATACTTGATCCAATTTTAAAGTAATGTCTAAACAAAAAAAAACCCAAGGTATTTTTTTCAACATTCGACATCATGACTTTCAAATATGTCAGACTTAGAATATGGTGACATCATCACTAAGATCTTAAATACCTGACAAGCCATATAGAACACTTGGATGCAAAATAAATCCAAGTCAAGTAGCCCAACAATAGAGCATAAAAACCTAAACATATATGGTATTATGTACTATAAGATATAGCCATCAAATTCTTCAAATGAAGCATCAAAACACATTCAATATTCGACAAGTAGAATTCAAAGAAGCTCAACATGAAGAGAAAACAAAAGGAAGTAATGCTCGACTAAGATAATATTTTAGTAGGAAGTGACACATTCTCCATACCACCAACCTCTATATGAATGATTTAAAATCATCCAAATCAGCAGGTTCACGTGTGTCGATTAGCCATTAGGTATCATTATTGTCAAAAGATCTTAACGATCGAAGTCTTATTCATCATACATCTATCCCCACTCAATTGGATATGTATAATAGAAAGGAGTGGACTACAATCTGATGGTTACAATCCAACGATGCAACACGTACACCAGCCTCATGATGAAATCTGCATCATACATGTCAGCATAGCATTCTTGGAGTAGTAAGAGATAGTTGATGTGAGTGAGACAACCACTCTCTACACTCGTTGACAAACCTACAATATGCTTAGAAAACAATCATGCCTAGATAACTAAATTAAATGTAAAATCTATAAATACTTGAATATAAGTTATTCTAAGGGTCAAATTTTTGGCATTTACAATTGGCATAATTGTATTGATTGAGGCTATAGGTCTTTTGAATGAATATTGAATTGTTGTCTAGCTTCTTGCTAAATATTTTTGCTAAGCATGTATGTATGTCTCACTAGGTAATTAAGCATTTTTGTTAAAGGTTGGAACAAATTATTCTGAATTTTGGGTTTACTATTAGAGTTTTAGAATGACTTAAAAACTCTCAGATTTTTTCATGATTAATTATTTTAAAGTATAATAAAATCAAGCTAGTCTATTGGACAGTTTAATTAAATTTCAAATTATGAGACTATTTGTACTATGTCTCTTGATGTTGTCGAATATGCACTTGTTTTAGCTTAGTCTTCTAACCCTTTGTATTTATTACTTTATTCTACAACCCCTATTTAGTTAGATTAGCTAGGCACATATCAGTCGGCCTTATTTAGAGGTTGAATCAAAGACTCCTATTTCTAAGGCATTCAATCTTGGTTGAGGTCTTGAGGGTGCATCTCATTCACTTAGATAGATTTTAGACCAATACTTGCCATGACAATGATGCTAGGAGGCACGTACCTCTTGGTGACTCATGGGATGAATAACACCTAGGATATACATGGGCTACACTAATGGAGGATGGAGCAAGAAGGTGGGATGTTGTATGGTGAATGTATGGGGGGGTTTGAGTAGTCATGGCCACTAGACTAGCCTATACTTGGTGTAGAAGAGGGTTTTATTGAGGGATTTTCCCTCCTAAATATAGGTATCTTACTCTTTTTGTTGTCCCTATGTTGTTGTGACCACCTCACCAAACATATATTCATATATTTCAAACCCCTTATACCTTTTTATTATCATATACTAAAGGACAATACTGATTGCTAATAGAGTGGAAGGTGTAGTTGAGATGCTAATCATTGATTTGAATTTTTTTTAGGATTTTATTTTTGTGGGACCAAGGTTCCAATTACTATAGTCACTTCTACAAGTATCATTGCCCTTTTATTGCTTTTAAGGTACATCTCATCCTAGATGGAAAATAATTTCACATTAAATGGATCACCCTTTATGATTTTAGCCATTGTGTTAGTTTTGTACCTCATTCTTTACTAGGCCAATATCTTCTTGTTTGAGGACCTCATTTTTCAAAGAGACCCTAATCTTTGATGATTTATCTTGATGTTAGGATCAAAGCCATATTTTTCTTTAAGGTAGAAGGTATATCTATCTAAGGGGTTGTCATGTTGTATTTCATATTCGTATCTCATATTACTCTCCTAGAGTGGCAAAGGCTATCTCTTCATCCTAGTTGACCTATTTTTGGATGTTGTATCTTTTTATGGGTAAAGAATATATGTAAATTTTTGATGTTAAGGATCTTTGCTAGGATCCAATCCTCACACAACTGTTTTTATGTACTTTTCTAGTGTTGATTTATATTTGCACCTCGGTTGCCTAGTGTATATGGGTGAATTATGATGTAGATTTACTTTTATTATAAACAATAATTAGTATCTACCTCTATAGATGACTGGGAAATTATCGATTAGTATCTACAACACCATGAAACTGAGACATATCTCAAGAAAAACATAAATACTATGGTTGACCACCTCTCATCCAAGTTGCCTACCTAATCAACATCTAAAAATCTCATCAAAATTAGAGGGTATCTAGTGGGATAGTGAATTCCCATCCAATAGGTCCCTATAATGCATCTGATAATCCTCTTAGTTTCTATATAGTTATTCTCTTGGGGTTCCTACATGTATATAGATAAATAATAGCAAAGGATATATATGTTCTAGTGTGAGTAAGATAGAGAAGTCCTCCCATAAGTGACCAATACAACATGCCCTCCATAAAAGGTGTGGTGAAATCAGCCTCAATTTTTAGATTGGAGGCAAAAGATATCCAAGTAGACTTACATTCCTCCATATTAAACCATCGAAGAATATCCAAAGTATACTTGGGATGAAAAATGGTGGTGCTGGAATCTATCTAATTAATTTGAATCCCCAAGAAATAATGTAAAATCCCTAAGTCCATCATCTCAAATATGGAACAAAATCATGACTTCATATCTTGAATCAAATCATAGGAGCTACCAATGATGAGAAGATCATCAAAAAATAACATAATTACCAAAGTTTCTCCATATTGATGTTTAATGTAGACATCATGTTCAACTTTACATTATTGAAATCCACTATTGATAAAAAAAAAATGGGTCTTCTCATACCATGTATGAGGAGCATGCTTAAAATTAGATGACAAACTAGTGGAGTAGGTCCCTCAAGCTCAAAACTAGGTGGCTACTACTTGTATATTTCCTCAAAAAGCCCCCATATAGAAAGACACTCTTCATATCCATATGATGTACCTTCCATCCATAGGAGGCAACAATGGAGAGAATCATCCTAACTGATTCCATCCTAGTCATAGGTGTAAAAGTCCTAGAATAGCCCACTCCATCCTATTGAGATAATTCCTTAGCAACAAGGCATAATGTATGCTTCTCTACCTGGTCATCCAATGTGTATTTTATCCCATAGATCCATTTACATCCATCAACATTCTTCCCTTATAGAAGAGGGACCAAAGCCTAAGTTATATTCTTCATTAGTGTCTCATACTCTACTATTGTAGCATCTTTGCATTTTAGCTTACCCTTAGTCATAGAATATGTGTGAGGATCTTGAGAATGGATTACCTTCAAAATCAATGCTTGGGAAGGAGCCTTAAAATGTTTCTGAGGGGACTAAATTAGTTGAACATGATTTAGAAGCATCTTAACCCACATGTGTGTCTGTTGAACTAAAAAATATTGTGTATCCTATGCTAATTAAATATCATAAACTAAAACTAAAAAATTCAACACATCACCACTCACCTCATCATGAAAAACTAAAGCATTCTAAACTAATGTGTTCTACTCATTATGTATGGATCCTAATGATGAGGAATCTCCCTATGATGCAACCTAGTCAATATAAAATAGACAAAGAGTTAGAAGAAATAATAGTCAAATTCTCAAATGGTGGGTGGTAAGGAGTTCTTGGAAGAACCCCAACAAAGATGACATCTCTTTGGATCAAAAACATCACACCTTTGAGGATCCTAGAGATGATATACCTTTGAGGTATTAAAATACCCCACAAAGATATACTTAGGACTAATTTATGTCTCATTCTTCCAAATATCATTAGGTATGTGTCAGTCAAAGAGTGACTAACTATAGAAAAATAGTTGATGCACCTTTTCGCATATTTTCCAAGAAGACCGAAGTGGCCCATATGCTAAAGATCAAAGGAAAAGCAAAACATCGCAAGAAGGAAAAAGTGTCACGATATCACGACATGTTTCATTTTCACTGTCCAAAGCAAGGAGAAAGAGCAAGGAGGAAAAAGTGTCACGATATCGCGACATGTTGCTTTTTCACGGTCCAAAGCGAAGAGAAAGAGCGAGGAGGAAAAGTTTCGTGATATCGCGACATGTTACATTGTCACGACCAAAAGGGAAAAAGTGTCGCGATATCGTGACATGTTGCATTGTCACGGCCAAAAGGGAAAAAGTGTCATGATATCGCGACATGTTGCTTTGTCATGGTCAAAATGGAAAAAGTGTCGCGATATCACGACATGTTGCATTGTGGAGGCCAAAAGAGAAAAAGTGTCGTGATATTGCGACATGTTGCTTTGTTGCGGCCAAAAGGGAAAAAGTGTCGCGATATCGCGACATGTTGTATTTTTGTGGCTAAGAGCAACAAAAAGGAGCAAGGAGGCAAAAGTGTCGCGATATCGCGACATGTATTTTCGTGGCTAAGAGCAACAAAAGGAAGCAAGGAGGCAAAAGTGTCGCGATATCATGACATGTTGCATTTTCATGACCAAAAGCAACAAAAGAGAACAAAGCGATATGTCTCATTTTCGTGGCTGGAAGTGGCAGAAGAACAAAACAATGAAAGAATGTCGTGATTTTGTGACATGTCTCGTTTTCGCGGCTGGAGGCGGCAAAAGAGCAAATCAAGGAAAGAATGTCATGATTTCGTGACACGCTAATTGTAAAGGAATAAAATGAATTTTTGGCAATCAAAGGCATGCACTGACACCAAGAAGTGATTTCTGACATGATTATTAGAAATCTAGGATAGATCAGGATTGCTAGATGATTGAAAATGTGGCGGGCTCATCTAGAATTTAATCTACAGAGAAGATATCTAATTCATAGAAGACTTGTTGTGTATTATTAGAAACTACAGATGATTGCTTGTAAAATAAGTAAAATGTACTTAGAAAAATATACTCTTTTAGGGTATATATAGGGGTGAGTGACTCCAAAAAAAAGGTCGGCTCTTGGACGTTTACAAGACTGAATACATGTACTTTGAATACAAGCAATAAAATCACATCTCCCATTGGCTTCTGGTTCATATCGTGCAAGTGTATGTATTAATGTTCTTTATTTCTACTTACAATATTGAATTGTAAATTGAGTCTGTTCTTATATTTGAACTTTCACAATACATAAATCATATTGCTGGAATAAGAATCTAATATATACGCATGTTAAACGAAATATCAGAAATCATATCTGGAATTATATAATTTTTGCATGGAAATGTGTTTTAAATGCTTTGGATAGAAGTAAGTAAATTTGTCTTGGTTGTTGCCTAATCTACACCATATAAAAGTTCTAGCTTAGGCTATATTTCCCTTATCTCTTGTTCCCCTTTTCTCTAAAAAACTCAAAGGAACCAGCCTTCTCTAGAGACTAGATAGATGATCTCAAGCAAGATCTGTCTATTCAATGTTGGCAAAGTCTAAGGCGCAACACTATTAACCGAAGGCAGATTTTGTTCCAACAATTTTTGGCACGCCCGATGGGACTAGCAATCCCACAGTATTGTATAAGTTTTGGTGTTTTACCTTAAGAGCCTTTTTTTTTTAAATCTCAAGAAAAACCACCTGGCGACTCTGTTGCAATTTAGACCATAAAAGAAAGACCTTGTCTAAAAACCTTCTGGTTATATAGTCATATGATAACCAGATACCGAGCTAGAAACTCTGAAGAACCTATCGAGTTCTTTGAACTACATCTTGGAAGCCTAAAAGCACACCCTGTGGTAGCTGCACAATAAAATTTGCTCGACACCATTAGCACCTCTTTAACACCCATTGTAGGAGCATCTGCAAGCAATCCCATAGCGGTTGTAACTCCTTTAGCAATCATGGCAGCCACCTCTGCCCAAACGCATCTTGTGTGGAATCAGACTAGCCCTTTGAACTTAGGAACACACCACCAAATTCCACAAGCTGCACTAAAAGCATTATCGACCTTTGATGGAATAGACAAAACAACAGATGAGCATTGTTTAGATGTATCAGTGCTAGCGTCTATTTGCAACATCACTCAGGAAGATGTAATGGTCAGATTGTTGATTATATCTTTGAAAGTAAAGATGCTCTATTGGTACAGAGCGCTTCCCATTGGATCCATTACTTCTTGGGTAGTACTTGCTGGCCATCTGGTCGATGAATTTAATATACATGCAGATCCTTTCACATTGCTAAATCAATTCATTGTCATTAAGAGACATCCACAAGAAGAAATCCAAGATTTCAACATCAGATTTACCAGAACTCATGATAGAGTACCGCAAGGCCTAAAGCCCACGAAAGAACAAGCTATATGCTATTATTTAAGGGCTTTTGATTCAGATCTCAGTATGATAATAAGGCAATCCTATGTAACCACTTTTCCTGGGATCTGTGTAGAGGCAGCAAGGGGCGAAGCTGATCTCATCGCTACAAAAATATATCCATCAAAAAATCTATTGCCAATTTTACCAAAGCTTTCCCAAGCATCAATTTCTAAACTTCCTATACTCCCATCAACGCAGACCCTCCCAGCTATAGCCGCACCTCCTACATTCCTTGCATTACCAGTTACACCCCTTGCATCAGCTCCCCCCAGTGATCAATACACGACCATAATTGATACAATGAAGACATTATCAAATGAAATGACATCCATGAAAAAGAGAGAGGTTGAAAGGAATTTTTTGCCAAGGAGGTTCCCTCAGGTAACGAGAGATGTAGCACAATCAAGCAATAGGGTACAAGAGATACCAAGCACGGTATATACAAATGAGACAGTGGATGCCGAGGAGCCTCCCACTGATTCTAACTTTTGGTGCACTACATGTAATGATCCACATGGGTAAAGTTCGTGTATGATACACCAACATTATGTACAAAGTATAACAGTTGAAAAGAGTAAATAAAAAATGAAAGGCCATGTAAATATAATTAGAGAGGATGACCATAACTTCATGATGCCTACAGTAGAATAGGTTTCAGTTTTGACAAGATCAGCTAAGAAACTAGTGCAAGTAGACCCTAAACAGCTTCAACCATTGAATGTTTCCCCTACTCCCAAGGAAGTTCCCAAACAAACTCCTAAGGGAAGTCTCCCTCAGGAAAGAAAATATCAGTTTCCAGCCAAAATTCAAGGGCAATAAAAACACAAAGAATTTATTTCTCGAGGGGAAAATGAAACCCAAGAACAGGCTAGGGAAAGGTTGAGATTCCCCTTGCTGACAAAAAGGCAAATAATTGAAGCTACCCAGGGATCCAAAAATAAATGTGAAACATTTGCCAAAGAAAGAGAAAGAATAGTTTATTCACCTACATTAAGTATAATAGAGGAAATGAAAAAGACTCCTTCTAAGGAAAGTATGTATGATGCTCTTCAAATCCCAGATCAAATCGATCTCCTACAGGAATCCCTAAGAACAATGAAAAATGGAGGTGGGACTGCATCATCTTCAAAAACGGTTCTAACAAACTTGACGTCTGCCACTGGTAAGAACAGGCCACCACCCTTTTATTTGTCCCTTCAAATGGAAGGATGGGTTGTCCACAACTTCATGATAGATTCAGGCGCTACTACCACTATGATACCTAAAGAAGTGTGTGATATTATGGGAATGGAGTACACTAGGAGCAGCACAGGTGTCCTATAGTTAGATGGTACTCTAGTAAAAACTGTAGGAGTGATAAAGGATATTCCCATATGGCTGCATAAAATGCCTCAGATGACAGTCATACAAGAGGTAGTAGTCATAGACTTGGAGCCATATTTTGGTATGTGTCTATCCAGAGAGTTCATAGCAAAGATAGGAGGATACTTATCCTTAGATTATTATCATTTGGAGATACCTTTCAAAGGTAGAAGGGTCAAGATTTTTAATGAGAAACCATCGATGTTTCATGTAGAAAATATTGGTGAAACTGACCGTGTAAATATGATGACTGAAGAAACAATAGAAGAAGATCTAATGGAAGAAACATTAGAAGAGCTCCAAGTCGAGGGACGAGTTTTCTCTATAGAATTTTAATGCCATGATAGAAACAGAAATAGGAAACTATTCTATTGAGAAACCAAAAAGAAAATTGATACCCTCCCTAGAAGAAGATGGTTCTGTGAATCAATTATGGAAGCTTTTCTTTGATGGGGCTAGGTGCAAGAATGGAGCTGGTGCCAGAATAGTTTTGATTTCTCCCATTGGAGAGGAAAATGTTTTCTCTTATAGGTTGACTTGGAGTTGCTCCAATAACGCAGTAGAATATGAGGCCCTGTGCTTAGGTTAAGAAAGGCTGAGAAATTGGGAATCAAATAGTTACTCATCTATGGAGATTCAGAACTTATTGTGAATCAAGTCACCAAAAAGGGTATAAGTAAACAAGATTATTTGAAGGCTTACAAGAACAAAGTGTGGGATATCTTAGAGGCCTTTGAGGCCCTAAATATAAAGTTTATCCCTAGATAACAGAATACCCACGTAGATTTGTTAGCTTCAATGGGAGCTAATTTTTGTCCTGTAAGTAATGTTATTCAGAAGTCTAAAACTGTTAGACTTATATACAGGCCTTCAGTACCTGATCAATGATGAGCATATACTATATTTCTTAATCCATGAAATGAATTGCTCAGCCAACCGAGATCTGTAGGATGAAGAAGAAGAGGATATTATTCAGTTAAAAAACAATCATATTCGTAAGGGTCTCATCACCCTTGAAGGCCTGTTTGATAACAATGATAGAGCAGTTGGCCAAAAAATCAAGGTCGATAAAAGAAGATACAAAGATGTAGAGTTGGAGCCAGGAAAAATGATTAAGGTTGGAATCAGTTGTACAGAAGAGGAAGTGAACCAGATCAGAGAATTGTGTAAAAAATTCCCTGACACCATAGCTTGGGTGTATAGTGATCTAAAAGTGTACAATAAAGATGTTATTCAACATACTATAGAATCAGAAGAAGGAGGTAAGCCTTTTAGGAAAAAGCAAAGACCAATGAATCCGAACATAGAATATTTGATGAAACAAGAACTACTAAAACTCCTTCAACCTAAAATAATATATCCTATTAAACACTCCACCTGGGTGGCAAACTTGGTACCAGTCAGGAAGAAAAATGGAGATATCATATTGTGTGTAGATTTCAAAAATTTGAATAGAGCATCACTCAAAGATCATTACCCGCTACCTCAGATTGACCAAATGCTACACACAGTTGCAGGAGTTATGCAGCTCTTACAGTTAGAAGAACAAAGAGAGCAATCATACAATCACAATCAGGAGCATATGGCGGATCATTGAAGGATGGTTCAACAAAAAGACAATTGCCAAAAAATTTAGAGTGGGAGACTTGGTTTTGAAATGGAATGTAAAGAAAGCTAAGACAGGTAACCATGATAAATTCAATGCTTTCTAGGAGGGACCATTTGAAATTGTTTTAGAGAAACAGTTTAATGCTTTCGAGTTGAAAGATCAAGATGGATTGGTTCTTCCCATCATGGTGAATGCATTTCACCTAAAGTTATATTTATGTTGAGAAAGCAGAAAATGAATTATATGTACAGTATAATATAAGTATATTCAGAAAATATTTGTAAATATTACCGTTTTTCGGCCTTAACAAAAAAAAATGCAGTCGCAGCAATCAGAAGTCGACATTTTTTTTTGAATAGAGATACTAAGGTATAAAGGGAGTTTTGACGAGGTAATGTTCATGTTTCATCTAAGCATTTTCTTGTGTTCTTTGTCTTTCTATGAAATATTCTTTTTACAACTATGTTGTTGACTCCGTTTCCCAATGGATAAAGGCCTAGTTCAAAACTTTTGAAAGCAAAAAATCCCCCGGAAGGCATCAAGAATGTTAGTCAAAAAGTGACTAACTACAGAAAAACAGCTGATGCACCTTTTTGCATATTTTCCAAGAAGACCAAAGTGGCCCATATGCTAAATATCAAAGGAAAAGAAAAACACCGCAAGAAGGAAAAAGTGTCACGATATTGCGACATGTTGCATTTTCACGGTCCAAAGCAAAGAGAAAGAGCAAGGAGGAAAAAGTGTCGTGATATCGTGACATGTTGCATTTTCGCGGTCCAAAGCAAAGAGAAAGAGCGAGGAGGAAAAGTGTCGTGATATCGTGACATGTTACATTGTCACAACCAAAAGGGAAAAAGTGTCACGATATCGTGACATGTTGCTTTGTCATGGTCAAAATGGAAAAAGTGTCGTGATATCGTGACATGTTGCATTGTCGAGGCCAAAAGAGACAAAGCAACTTGTTGCGATATCGCGACATGTTGCTTTGTCGCAGCCAAAAGGGAAAAAGTGTCACGATATCGCGACATGTTGTATTTTCATAGCTAAGAGCAACAAAAAGGAGCAAGGAGGCAAAAGTGTCACGATATCGTGACATGTTGTATTTTCATGGCTAAGAGCAACAAAAGGAAGCAAGGAGGCAAAAGTGTCGCGATATCCCGACATGTATTTTCGTGGCCAAAAGCGACAAAAGAGAACAAAGTGACATGTCTCATTTTCGTGGCTGGAAGCGACATAAGAACAAAACAAGGAAAGAATGTCACGATTTCGTGACATGTCTCGTTTTCACGGCTGGATGCAACAAAAGAGCAAATCAAGGAAAGAATGTCGTGATTTCGCGACATGCCAGCTGTAAAGGAATAAAATGAATTTTTGGCAATCAAAGGCATGCACTAACACCAAGATGTGATTTCTGACATGATTATTAGAAATCTAGGATAGATCAGGCTTGCCAGATGATTGAAAATGTGATGGGCTCGTCTAGAATCTAATCTGCAGAGAAGATATCTAATTCATAGAAGACTTGTGTATTATTAGAAACTGCAGATGATTGCTTGTAAAATAAGTAAGATGTACTTAGAAAAATATACTCTTTTAGGGTATATATAGGGGTGAGTGACTCTAGAAAAAATGTCAGCTCTTGGACGTTTACAATACTAAATACATGTACTTCGAATACAAGCAATAAAATCACATCTCCCATTGGCTTGTAGTTCATATCGTGCAAGTGTATGTATTAATGTTCTTTATTTCTGCTTACAATATTGAATTGTAAATTGAGTCTGTTCTTATATTTGAACTTTCACAATACATAAATCATATTTCTGGAATAAGAATCTAATATATACGCATGTTAAATGAAATATCAGAAATCATATCTGGAATTATATAATTTCTGCATGGAAATGTGTTTTAAATGCTTTGGATAGAAGTAAGTAAATATGTCTTTGTTGTTGCCTAATCTGCACCATATAAAATTTCTATCTTAGGCTATATTTCCCTTATCTCTTGTTCCCATTTTCTCTAAAAAACTCAAAGGAACCAGCCTTCTCTGGAGACTAGACAAATGATCTCAAGCAAGATCTGTCTATTCAATATTGGCAAAGTCTAAGGTGCAACACTATTAACCGAAGGCAGATTTTGTTCCAACAGTATGTCAACCCATGTTGAAAAACCAAATATGTGGAATTGGGACACATATAGCCTATCCTCTATAAATATCTCAGATGTGGTATGCCCTAGACTACCCTGGTAGGAACTATGTTGATGATAGATGCTACATAAGTGATAGCCTCTTCATAGATATTATGATCTAGCCCTTTGGCATGAATCATACATTATGTCATCTCCATGATTATTGTATTTTTTCTCTTAGCCACACCATTCTATTCAAGAGTATAGTAAATAGTCCTCTCATTTGGAATCCCATGAGAAGCCAAAAATCATAAAAGGCGTAACTAACATATTTACCACCCCCAACTGTCCTTAGATATTTTATTCTTCTATCTAGTTTATTTTCAACAAGATCCTTGAAGGTCTTAAACCTATCAAAAATATCATCTTTAGTATGAATAATGTACACCCACATATTTAGATTAATCATCAATAAAAATAAGTACCTAATTACTAAAAGATATGGTGTACCCACAAGTCCATAAACATCACTATGTATGATCTCCAAGGGATGATATGCTCACCCAAAAACTCTTTTAGAAAGGTCTCTCTAGTATGCTTTCCCAAAACATATCCCTCATATGCAACACTTGGAGGAGATATGCATGGAAGCCTAATAGTCATATGATGTTGACTCATGTATCTTAAGGAACCATAGATAAGATTCCACTTTTGACTCTCATTATCAACATGTGCAACCATAAAAATTAAGTTTTTCTTCCTAGAAAAAGTGGCATAAGAAGTAGGTTTTTATCCCAACTTATATTTGATCGGTCTCATCACAATAAATAGAAACAATAGTTTTGAATCCATTGTCTATATCCTTAACTACCCATCTATCAAGCTAGAAGCCTACCTTCTTATTTTCATGAGTAATATGATAAATAAAAAATGTTAGTGCCAACATTAGGAACATGAAGTACCTCATCAAATGATAAAAATCTAATGTTGATATCTCCACTCCCTACAAATTGCAATGAAGAGTCATATCCAATAACAACATATTCCTTACATGTGTTTTGTTATAGCCCTGAAGAAGATGTTTTATCATGTGCCTTTCCCCTTAATATATTATCCACTCATCTAAAGAAATGAATGTCCAATATGCAGAATGAACTACACATAAGCTTGTGAAGTTTCTCCATCAAAATTATCCTCTCATCTTGTATATAGAAGAGAGCAACATTAACACCCCCTTTTTCTTGTTCCTTCCTCAAGTTTCTTGATCAAAATTCTATAGAATTTTGTATTGTATCTTTCCTTTTGAAAAACTCACAAGTAGACTTCTTGAAAGGATTTTTGAGCTTCCTCTCATTTTGTTTGTGCTTTTTATCATTCTAAACTTTAACAACTTCTTTTGGGTGAGCTTGATTAAAAATGAAATCTTCCTTACACAAATTTCTCCTAGCATGATGGTATAAAAAAAATTTAAATACCTCATCAATGGGTGGTGTAGGATAATTTGGAAAGACACATGAAGCATATTGAAAACAACAACTATCTCATATATTTTAGACACATTGTTGAAGATAATATTGAGAATTTTAATATTCTTTTACTTTTCTAATGCTTTCTATCCTTCTCTCCTCTCCATAGTTAGTCCTCTTGAAATTATAATGTCCTCTTATAGTTTATTAAACCAATTGATATACTCATAAATAATACCAAATGAGTCCATGGACAAGGTTGCAAGTTGAGCCTCCAATCTATTAATTTATGTGGAATCAATTCAATTGCACAACCCCTACAATTTCTCAGTCAACACTTTAGGATCCATGGTGCTACTAACATGAGTATCATATACATTGTTAACATGAAGAGCAATGAAAACATGAGCCTCATCCTTATTATCCCTATATATATATTTCACCTCTTCAATACCTGTATCATGAGGCTCCTTATTCACATATTTGAGTAACCCCTTGCTTTAGATCAATGGTTTAATATTGATCTTTTATGTGTCATAGTTAGGACCACTCAAAAAGGGTATGTGGTGATCCATAACTACTCTTCTAAAATAAAAATATTTGCATGTAGTGACCAAAAAGAACACCAATATAGAGATCTCAAAAAACCATGTGATTTATAGAAGGCTTAAAATGCTTCCATATGCAAACATTATGACTCTTAGAATTTTTGCCCTGCAATCATAAGAAAATTACCTCCAAAACCTTTGAAAAAAATGAAAAAATAGTACTTATAGCAAATAAGAGGTTGCCATGTCATCACATGAGTGGATGAGGGTGCCAAGTATGCACTAACTATACAACATACCAATAAATCACATTATGCCACTTATTACAATAAAATTCATTGCTTGATCTATAAAGCATGCTATGTTATTTATCACTTTTTGATTTGCTCTAAAATGTGTGCATCATCAAGTATAATATTTATTATGTGAGTTGCTTGTCAATTTTGATGAGTTGACAAAATTTAATTGGCCAAACTCATATTTGTGTGCACCAAGTGGTGTATGGCCTGCCACATCAACCCAATCAAATTCTATCACATGTCACCTCAATATTTGTGTCATATTACTAACTATGTCAATACCTCCTCCTATACCACTAAAGTATGGGAAAAATGGTGCACCTAACAATTCTAAACAATATGCATCTATTGCTAGTGTTGAATAAGCATTACAAAAGAAGCATTCAAGTAAGCATGATAAGACAAAATAAATGCATGAAATGGAGTTATTATTTATTTTATTTTATGGATCAAATCACGGTTACATAAATGTCCCCTTGAGGGCTCTATATTGATACACTTGTTACAAAAGGGTGCCCAAGTATCAAATCCTCTCAATAACTCGGGTGCACTTCCAATGTTCTTCCTCGTACCTACAATTGAAGTGTACGGACCTATGATGTCACCACTTTGATATATGATGTTTCGATCTTATGCTCCTTCCTCATGCACTGTAAAACCTGCATCTGCACACAAGGAAACTAGATTTCATCAATAGCAAGTGTGGATTATGAAACATGCCAAAGCAATACATGCAATAATAGACTAGAAAGTGAAAATATGCAATGCAACCATCTAAAACTATTCCAACTAATTCAAAATATTATAGGCATGCATGAAATATAGTTTTCGTAAGATATAATTGAAAAAATAATAGAAATTGTATCCGGATTCTTGTTGATTGCGCAGTGTGCCTAGTAAGCTTGCAAAACCCACAATGAATGATTTCTGGTCCTAAACATCTCCGAATCCAACCAAACTTGGATAGTATGTATAAAATCATATTTAGAGATAACCCATATGAAAATATTATAAAAAATGATCATATATTTAGGTGTATATTCATATGGGCCACATAGACCTACAAAATACTAAAAATGCAATAACTCACTCAATATAACTCCAAATTGCATGAAATTTGAACAGTAGATTCTTGATCTATCCTAGAATATACCTATTTAAAAATAGTAGAAAAGTCATGCTTTAATATATCACTATCCCTTGCAGGTATGGTGGTGACTATCACAAAATGGGGACCATCCTTGGGTGGGATGACCACCAGTTCTATTGATTATTTACAACCAATTCCTCTATGAATTGGTCAAAAAATATCTCAAAGATGTCATCAAATTTGGGGGTTAAATTCACTTAGTTTAGTTTTGTAAACAAATTGCACCTCTTGGATCACTTACAAACCTCCTTTTCTAGGTAGAGATTTCAAGGGAAAGAGGCACAAAAGGTTGAGGGGGAATCTTGGCAGCACTTCGTTGCAATATCTCAAAACTCCTCTTTATGTTTTGGGTGGAAAATGAATCCACTTTATAGCCAAAATATGCTCATGGGCAAATAGGCATGCAAAGACATGTAGGGTAAGAGGCGCCACTTATCCAAAGTTTAGCATGCATTGGAAGGGGAAGAGAATCTCCCTTTTTGGCCTATATTCTGTAGCATGTCATAAGTATTTTGTGCCCTCGGGTCTACATGCTTGAATAGACAAGATAAATGGCAAATTTTGGGTGCCATTTGTCCCAATTTTGACTTTTTTTTGTGTCAAAAACCCCCACCATCCCACCCAGGGACGGTGGCCTATGACCATCCCTGGGTGTGACAGTGGTGATATGCCCTCATCCCTAGGTGGAATGGTGGTGCCTATATGGCCCAAAACTTCCCAAAAGTGAGGAAGATCCTTCCAAGAGTGGTTAGGACCACTGTGTAATCTTTGAGGGCTACCCAAGGGGGTTATATTATTGTCAACTTAGCCATTGTTTTTGGTCACCTAATCAGATTGACATTATTTTAGTGCCTACAGATGCCCTTTTTTGGGATGCGTTGTGTGCAGCACAATGCTGAGCAAAAATAGATGACTAAAATGTTGAATGATTAAGGTTATTCAATAACCTAACCAACTTTAGATACCCCAATCATGGAAAGAGAATGTGTTATTGAATCATTGCTTCTGACAAGCTAAGGAGCTTGATTCAAGTACAACCTCTCTAGTAAGTTTTACTTGATCTTGGACATTCTTCAGTCATGAAGAGGAAAAATCTATGATCCTTCATGCTTCCATGTGCCAAGCATTTGTTTTAATTGAAATTTATGCTTGTTTGCTACCCAAGCAGGGGCGTGCTTATCTTTTTCAATGATTCATTGAATGAAAGTAGTTTGCATGATTGAGTGTTTTATTGTTGATTTTTATTATGAATTTGTTAAGTATGACTACCCCCTCAAGCGATGAGTCAAGTATGGGAAAAATGGTGCACCTAACAATGCTAAACAATATGCATCTATCGCTAGTGTTGAATAAGCATTACAAAATAAGCATTCAAGTAAGCATGATAAGACAAAAAAATGTATGAAATGGAGTCATTATTTATTTAATTTTATGGATCAAATCACGGTTACATAAATGTCCCCTTGAGAGCTCTAGATTGATACACTTGTTACAAAATGGTGCCCAAGGATCAAATCCTTTCAATAACTCGGGTGCACTTCCAATGTTCTTCCTCATACCCACAATTGAAGTGGGTGGGCCTATGATACCTCTACTTTGATCTATGATGTTTTTATCTTATGCTCCTTCCTCATGCATTGTAAAACCTACATCTACACATAAGGAAACCATATTTCGTTAATAGCAAGTGCGGATTATGAAACATGCCAAAGCGATACATGCAATAATAGACTAGAAAGTGAAAATATGCAATGTGACCATCTAAAACTATTAAAAAATATTTAAAATATTAGAGGCATGCATTCAATATGGTTTTGGGAAGATATAATTGAAAATAGAACATAAATTATATTCGGATTCATGTCGATTATGCAGTGTGCCTAGTAAGCTTGCAAAACCCAAAATGAGTGATTTATGGTCCTAAACATCTCAAAATCCAACCAAACTTGGAAAGTATGTATAAAATCATATTTAGAGAGAACCCATATGAAAATACTAGTAAAATTGATAACAGATTTAGGTGCATCTTCAGATGGGCCATGTAGACCTACAAAATACCAAAAATGCAATAACTCACTCAATATAACTTCAAATTGCATGAAATTTGAATAGTAGGTTATTGATCCATCCTAGAATATTTCTATATGAAAATAGTAGAAAAATAATGCTTCAATTTTTCACCGTCCCTTGAAGGGACGGTGGTGACTGTCACAAAATGGGGACCATCTTGGGTGGGACAACCACTAGTTCTACTGATTATTTGCCATCAATTCCTCTATGAATTGGTCAAAAACTCTCTCAAAGTTTTCATAAAATTTAGGGGTGAAATTCACTCAATTGGTTCAATTTTATAAACAAATTGCACCTCTTATATCACTCACAAACCTCCTTCGCTAGGTAGATATTTTGAGGTAAAAGGGCACAAATGGTTGAGGGGGAATCTTGGCAGCACTTCGTTGCAATATCGTAAAAATCCTCTCTATGTTTTGGGTGGAAAATAGATCCACTTTATAGCCAAAATATGCTCATGGGAAAATAGGCATGCAAGGACATGCAGGGTAAGAGGCACCACTTATCCAAAGTTTAGCATGCATTGGAAGGGGAAGAGAATCTCCCTTTTTGGCCTCTATTCTGTAGCATGTCATAAGTATTTTGTGCCCTTAGGTCTGCATGCTCGAATAGGCAAGGTAAATGGCAGTTTTTGGATGCCATTTATCCCAATTTTGAATTTTTTTGGGTCAAAGATCCCCACCGTCCCACCCAAGAATGGTGGCCTGTGACTATCCCTTGGTGGGATGGTGGTGATCTGCCCTCATCCCTGGGTGGGATGGTGGTGCCTATATGGCCCAAAACTTCCCAAAAGTGGGGTAGAGCCTTCCAAGAGTGGTTAGGACCACTGTGTAACCTTCGAGGGCTGCCCAAGAGGGCCATATGATGTCAACTTAGCCATTTCTTTTGGTCGCCTAATCGAATTGACATGATTTTAGTGTCTATAGATGCCCCTTTTTGGGATGTGTTGTGTGCAGCACAGTGTTGAACAAAAATAGATGACTAAAATATTGAATTATTAAGGTTATTCAATAACCTAACCAACTTTAGATGCCCCAATCATGAAAAGAGCATGCATTCTTGAATCCTTGCTTTCTAACGAGCTAAGGAACTTGATTCAAGTTCAACCTCTCTAGTAAGGTTTACTTGATCTTGGATATTTTTTAGTCATGAATAGGTGAAGCCTATGCTCCTTCATGCTTCCATGTGCCAAGCATTTATTTTAATTCAAATTTGTGCTTGTTTGCTGCCCCAAGCAGGGGCATGATTGTCTTTGTCAATGATTCGTTGAACGAACGTAATTTGCATGATTGAGTGTTTGATTGTTGATTTTGATTATGAATTTGTTAAGTGTGACTACCACCTCAAGCAACAAGACAATAAGGGAATGACTAGTGATAAAAGTGATGAGTTGCTTGACCTATATGACTTGGTTAGGGTTTTTCTTCAGTTTTAGCCATTAAAAAATGGAGCATTTTTAGAGGATTTTGGTGATTTTGTTGATGCTACATGGAAGAAAGGAGCTGAAAACCTCATTCCCATGTGGTGGTCCAGCCACAATGGACTTATTAGGGTTTTAACTAGAGAATTTTTTATTCATTTATGAGAAATTTAGTTTTCAGCTTGATCCATAGTGAATTTCATTATATTTGACTTGTTTTTGGTGGGTTTTGGACCTGTTGGACACTGAAATGCATCAAGTTTTACTCAATACTATGACTATCTATCTTCCTACTTTTTTTACAAGCTTGCACTTGATAGCTACAACTCAACACTCAACATTGTATGGACCAAAATAGTATTTTCTGATCCAACCTCCAGAGTAGGTTGGTTCATTGTCAACTCAAAAGGATGTTGACACAATTATGCTCACTTAGGGTTTAAGAGATTAGGGTAAGAAAAGGATTAGGGTTAGAAAATATGAACAATAGTGGACAAATAGGATAACAACATTGCACTACAACAAAAAGCTCTAAAAAATTAAATTAAAGACACATTACTTAGATCAACATTATCCCAAATTAAATGTACTTTCATTCATTAAAGAACAATAGAGAAATATTACAGACAATAATTTCAATATCTAAATAATGATAATTCAAATAACAGAACTCACCAAAATCTAGATTTTATATAAATGCACTCCCTAGCAATAAATATCAAATTTAGAAGCATATTTCAATTACCCTAGCAGTTAGTAATCCATTAATTTTTCACAAACTAACCATTCAAGTCTTCACAGAAATGCAACTAAAGAATTCGAACCTCTGATATCAAAGTATGAAGACACAAAATTTGAGGCGAAGATCAATGTAATGCTCCTTCCATTAGTCCTTGGAAATATTTACAGTAGCACAAGCAAACACACTAGAGTCAACCCTTAAAAATGAGGGTTCGACCTCTATTTATAGTTTTGCAAAATTAAAATAACAAGGAACATTACAAAGTTGAAATTTTGATAGCTCAGTAGAGAGTTCTTGCTGGTATTCTCTTACTAGTTCAATCTTCAAGAAATATGTTGCAAGTGGACAACCATTGTAGCTTGAAAACTCTACAACTTGTTGTTTGTTCGATGCTAACTAGAGTTCTGGGTGTTGGAGATTGCATATACATCATCGATATTTCTTGGAAGCCCTATGTCGTCATTGATCTGCAACCATATCTGGTTTTCATCTTATTGAAACCCTTGATGCTTCGACTTCCTCCTCCAACTGACTGTTATAACTTCGGTGAGAAATTGCTTTTATATACTTCATATTTCTTAGCAAAATCTCCACTGCTAATCTCCCCCATCATATGGCTATGATTAAATTTGACATAAGCTTGATGTAATTGTGGGGGAGAACACAACGTCATTCCACTTTAAAAAATGATGATATCACCTTCCATGCTTCAGAAACAACTGAACGCCGCTCTAGCATCAAAATGCTTATAAAGTGAAGCGGGATGAAATATACTCCCTATCCTTCGTTTCTCTTCATTGGTTATGAAACATTCACTAATCCACACAACAAATTCAATGATGTCATATCTCCTTCGAAACTTCTACGGATTCCATTCTGGACCTAAGCAAGTGTATTGTCCCGTGAACACCATTTCGGACCTGTTACAATGTAAAGTGACTTCTCCTCCATTCCATACTAACTTCAGAGTAAAACATTGCTTGTTGTCATTCCAAAAGAAAGTTAGTCAAAATAAACATTTGTCACGAATTCGCATCGCTTATACTTAGAATTCTGCCTTTTGTTACCATTTCAATCAAAAATGTTCAATCCACTCTCTAGAATCAAGCTTTCCAATACTTAGCCACTCACAAGGTATTCAAAATATCAAGCAGTTGCCAATCCACACTTATTTTATGTTGATTTCATCCTTCTTAAAAAACTTTTATGGATTCAAGACGCATTGCCAGTATGAAGCCAAAAACATAAGAAACTTTGCAGAACTGCTCCAAGTGCCAAAATTCACTAAGTATTGGGCAGGTTTGCGACCTTTGTTATGGATCCGATCCAAAATACACTACAATGTGTGTGAAATGAGAACTTCATGACTAAGACAAAATTCTTCAAAATTTTCCTAAGTATGTGGCCATTTTAGGCCTACATTATGGTGCCTCCCGGGTGGATTTTCTTGCAAATACATAGAACTAAGAGTCTTATCCATTGGGCCTTAGGAGTTAAAAAATGTTCATCTTCAAAAACAATGCTTTAAAGAATAACTTCCATATAAACACTACCCTCTGAAAAATATAATAGTCTATCTAGAAGGTAAAGGTTCATATAGAGATCATGCCAAAAACATCATGACTCATCAACTTATAAGGAGACTATACCAAAAATACAAGTCTGACGTTGTTGTCTTCAAAAAATTAGGTATAACTCTACTCTTATTATAAGGCCTTATTACAAAAATGACCTCACACAAAATCTGCTTCTCTTTGAGCCTCTCTAGGCTCCATGCCTTTATTGCTTATTTCTGACAATTGTTAGAGCAAAAAATAAAAATGTAAAACTTGTGCGTATGTACAAAAACAAAAACAAACTAAGTGTGGGCCCCTTCCGGGCCTATATCAGTTCCATCATGCTCTGCTTCTTCATGGGCCTCTTCCTCAACCTCTTCTTCATTCTCTTCTTCTTCTTCTTCTTCTTATTCATTTTCTTCTTCTAGAGAAGGTTGTTTTTTATTCCTTCCTCCAGAAGCATCACCAAACAACTGAATCATCAATTTCAAATATTATAAAGCCTATTTCCAAACTACTTCAAAGGGGTTTGATGTTTCTTTAAGCTGCTTATAAACATATTGTAATTCTCCAATATCCTCATAACTAGCAACATTCCCCCTGCTTACTAGATCTTCCATGAGATATCTTAATCTAGTAAAATTAACAATTAATTGGGCAGCTTGCTCTTGGGGTAATGGCTCTTTAAGAGAATCAATTCTAGACTCATCCAGAATTTTTTCATCAATGCTCTTCTGGATATCTTCCACAGATAGCAAGCTATGATCCTCCATACATAGGCCTTAAAATTCAACTTGAATCATTTCTTTATTCATATCCACAACATCCTGAATCACTTCTTCAACCTTATCAAATAACATCTAGGCTCTTTGAAGTACCTTGTGCTTCTTGACCACTATTATGGAAGCAAATCTGGCAAGATTCCATTCTTTATTGAGAATTGGTTTAGCAAAATCATTGAGTCTGCTATCAACCAACCTATACATTTATTTTGTCGAAATCACCATAGGTTGCAACTCTCCGGTGATCTAATCTAGATCTCTCTGAACATTAGGGAGTAAGCGGTTGGCATCATCTAGGTATTCAATCATAATATGAAGCTCTAAACATTTCTCTTGGACCTCATAGATCAATTATTTTCTAATATTCTTCAAACCGACCTTGGAAAAACTAGAAGACTTAGCTCTCTCAAGTTGAAGTTGTTGTCTCAAACTTTGAATTTCTTTTTCTTGTTCTTCATTTAGCTTATTTTGCTCTCCTAGCTGATCTTTGAGTTTATTGGCTTCTTGGTACTTTTCCTACCAGCCCTTGGTCTCCTTTTTCAAAGCCTTTTCTACTTTCCTTTGATTGCTCAAAGTCTTCTGAAGCTTTTCAATATGTTTCTCCAATTTTCTCACCTTCTCTTTGACTGTATAATTTTTCACATAGAAGGTGTCTAAGTAGGCTCTGGCTAGAAATCAACTCATATTCTTCAAGAAGCTTATCAATATCCTCTGTGACCTTTTCCACTCGATAATATTGGACAATAATCTTAGTTTTAGGTTTACTTACAAGTGGAGTCATAGATCTAGATACCCTCTTCCTAAAAACTGGATCAACATACATGCTTCTTCTTCTTACAGTCATCCTACTGAAAAGCTTAGAAATATTCTCTGCCCAGAAATCATTTAATTTCTGTGTGGCTGCCTGCTCTTTTGGTAAAGTGATAGGACTTGAAAAACTAGCAGCCAGGGGAGATGAAGATACTATAAATGCAAGGGTGGACTAAAATATTGACAATGGAGGTGTGGAAGTAATTACAACAGTCTCTATAACAATAGTGGACTCTATAACTATTGTTGCGGTTGTTGTTGGTAAACTCATAGGAATTGATGCAAGACTAACAAGTGGACGAATTGTGGTGCTTGGAATAGTTTGTCTTTTTGATGGGGGTGGTAGTAATAGTGAATATGAAGTTATGGGAGATGATGAAGTGGGAACTTTAGATGATTAAAGTGGGATTTTGGGTGAATTTGGGGGAGATGAGGTGACTTGTACTTCAGTGATGACCAATGAAACATGGGGTGGACCGTGAGAGGGAGAAGGTACATTTGACACATTATCTTGACCAGAAAGGGATGGAGACTTCCTTGGGGATTCAAGAGGATGAAAAGGAGAAGAGGGATTAGAAACCATACCTTCACCTACAGATGTAGGTTTCTCTTGTTTCGTCTCTATTTCCTGCTACTGATCTTGATGAGTCATTTATTCTATAGCTAAAATAACTACATCTTTGGCAATCTCCTCCAATATTTATTTCTTTGAAACTTGTGTTTCTCTTATTTCTATAGCTCTTTTAGTTCTTCTATGAATCAATTTAAAGGAAGCCATCTCACTCTCCAAATCTTCCTCTATTTCATCTCCTTGTATTGCTCCAGTAAGCAAGAGTTGCTAAAAAATGGGACACAATTCTATTGATATTGCAGTGGTGAAAGAAAGGGGGGTGAACCTGAAACTCTCATCCTTATGTCTCCAGTCAATGTCTATGTTTGAAGGTTGTTCTCCCAAAGATAAGTGTTTATGCCTAGACACTACTTCGATGACTAGAGTGTTGATAGCTTTTTCATCATAATATTACATTTTTCTCAGAAGTTGAGCTCCCTTAGGAAACTTCTCCAGTTGTTCAGTAGTAGGATAAAAAAAATTCAAGCCTTCAATTGTTGTTAAAGTAGTTTCCTAATCCATGGGTGGAGAGAGAGATTTAGAACTAGCCTTGGACTTTTCAACTGTCAACACTATGTTTTGGATGTCCTTTTGCTTCCAAATTCTAATATTTTCATCATATTTCTTGGAAAACTCGTTATCAATCTTCATGCTGAATCCGGACTTAGGTTTTCCAATTTCAAATCTCATTCTCCACCAATCTGTAATTTTTACTATGTTTCACGGTTCTACTTTTTCCTCTTCTTCAGTAGCATCCTGGTCCTTTTTCTTTCCAGATTTCTCTTCAATATCATGAATGATGGCTTCTGTTAGCCGAAGAATTTTCTTCTTGTCTAGATCATAATCCACAATTTGTTCATAGAAATATAACCATGGAGGAAGTTAACCCATTTTTGATACATTCCACTCCCAAAGAGCGGTCTCATAATTGTTTCTACCTTGTTCAAAATGAGTCCTAGGCCTCTTTTCAAATTTATAAGTCTTTTCTCCATTTAGGGCTACATTCCTTGCTGTGAAAATACCATTAGAGTCATAACTCCATCTTAGGGAAATGTAAAATAGACCTAACCTATCAAGGTATTGGTCAATATTCTCACTCTGCCCCTTCTTTGTGATAGTAATATCCTCCACAGTACGATGAGTAAGCAAAGACTTTCTCTTTCTTCCAAAACCATAATTTAAATCAATATATTCCGCATGCCTCAAATATTATAAGACAAAGAGCCTTTCTGTAACAAAATGGGGTAGGATAAAAGGTTTTCCCATGAAACCATATAGTCTTATAACTGTGCCCTCAGTCAAAAAATACCAATCTCCTTCCTTAGCACCCTCTGCTCTCAGAATTTTCTTAGCTAGAGGTGGCAATCTAGGGCACTCTCCATACATTATTTTCAAGGTGGATCCAAGGAATTCCAAATTGAATTTGTAAAAAGACTCACCACTTCTCAAGTGGCTTGTCCAATAGTAAACTGGCAAGGGTTCTCCATCACTGGTTTTATCCCTAATCAAAATACAAGGAATCTTATCCTTAATGGCAGCATAGAACATCCATACTAGACTTGAGCAATACCTAAAACTAGGAGCATCAGAGCCCCTTTTCATTCTTACCAATTGTTCATGTATCCTTTGGGTAAGAAATGCTGGCCAGTCAAAATAAATCACCCTAGCCCCTCTTTCCTCCATGTCTTCCTCATACATTCTTTCATTATAAATACAATAGGCCGCAACAATTTTCCAGTTGTATACCATTCTGTCAGAATCTAAACCCTCCATACAGGCCAACATAGAGAACAACACAAGGTTTGGAAATTCATCAATAGGGATAGGGAATTTGGGTAATTTCTTCTTAGGCTTAGCATTGAGCCTCTTATAAACCCATATTTTAAATGACTCACCGTCATTGGTTATTTTCTCTAAATATTAATACCCAACCTGGTCAATCACCTTAAATTACTTTGGTCTTACTCACGGTTCTGACCCTAGGAAAAAAATATTATGACAAAAATATGTGGTGATACTAAAGAGGATTTTTCTCTTAGAGGTCTTCACTGCTTTAGCCATTGGGTCATAAAATTTAACTATTAAAGCTATTAATTTTGTATAGGGATGAACAAAATTACAAATTTAAAAATATAGGTAAGAAAGGACAACGCATCTACCTTCCACAGACAAAGCAACTTCCTTCTTGAATCTATCGTTAACGCTCCGTCTAAGCCTTGTTCTCTCTGTGAGGACCATTTCAGTATCTGCCATAGCTTCTGCTTTGTCAATGTATGGAGCCACTGCCCTTCTCTCCTAGGTTTCAACCTCCTGGGTATCTTCGAAGGTCATCCTGATAGCAACAATATTAAGTTATTTTTGGAATTCATAGCAACTTGAGTACCATTTCACTCTTCTCTGCTCTATGAATGCAATTTGCTACTAAATGAATATTGCTCGAGCCTTTTGGTTCTTTTATCTCTTGGTGTGCACATATCTTCCACCATTAATGCAGCTACTATGTGATCTACCCGTTGGCACACTTTCCAACTTCCACTCATTCCTTTTGATAACTCAACGATGGCATTCTAGATTTTCATTAGTTGAAAATTCAAACTGCACTACCACCTCACTATGTCTCTTCGATTACTCTTTGGTTTGAGTGCGAGTTCATTAGAATTGAATGTGGGATTTTATTTCCTCTCTACATGGCATGTATGCGAAATCACGTCTTGGCTCCACCTTGGTTTTGAAACCAGCGAATTGAAGGCATCTTTGATTCCACTAACACTTAGCTCATTTCACATGTGGATTGTTTACCCTGGTTCTGTTCCACTTTGCTTTAGCTTCGAAAATCTCTGGATTGGAGACACTTTCACTTATTTTGAGACTTAGCTCTTTTCTTCATGTGGAAAACAGTGCTTGCATCATTCTGCTATAATTTTAATGAATTTTGATGCGGATTGGAGATGCTCACCGTTTCGCCACACTTTACATGTATTTGAGTGTAGAATGGAACCTTGTTGAATATTTTGTCAACACTAAGCCATTTTTTGCAAATATTTTTCAATGGGCTTTGTACAAAGTGTAGAAAGAAACTAAATATAAAGTGCAGAAAGAAAGGGAAATATAATACAAGGTATATACATATGTTATAATGAGCTCTTGTAGTAGAGTTTGAGGTGAAAACCATTTACTAGAATCAGCTATATGTTCCCTTGTTGATCTTCCAGCTGGAACACATTAGACTCGTTGACCTCCACTATTTTGAAAGGGTCATCCCAAAAAGAATTAAACTTTTCATGTTTGTCTGGTTTTTCTCTATCAACATTCCACCTGAGAACTGTATCTCCAACCTGGAATTTTTTGAATCTGGCCTTCTTGTCAAACCATGCCTTAACATCTAAGGAATGCTTTTGAAAATTATCATATGCCTGAGCTCTATTCTCTTCCAACTGTAGCAAGTGGGTCAATCTGGTCTTTACCATATTTTCCTCTGACTCTTCCTCTGTATTGACAAGTTTAAGTGCTAGAATTTCTAAATGAACATGTAGCACTACCTCTTTGCCATACACCAGAGCATAGGGGAAGTCTTAATCGACTTCTTGATAGTAATCATGTCTGCACACAAATCTTGGTCTAGTAATAGGTGCTAACTTCTCTTGTTACCTTCTAGTGATCTCCTCAAAATCCTCAACAGGTTCTTATTAGTAGATTCAACAAGTCCATTCCCTTGAGAATAATAGTTAGAAGTATTCTTAAGCATGATGTCATAATTTTTGGAAAACTCAATATACTTGAATCCTATGAAATTTGGGCCAGTGTCACTCACCAAGGCTTCTAGAACTCCAAACCTTGAAATCAAATTTTCCATAAAATTGATCACAACTTTCTGATCTAATTTCTTAGTAGGAATAGCCTTTACCTATATGGTAAGATAATCTATGGCGGTCAGGATATACTTGTGCTCTATTGAGAAATTAGGTTTTATGACCCCTATGAAGTCAAATCCCCATTGTTGAAAAGGCTCTTCAACCTGTATCGGCCTGAGGAGAAATGAAGCATTCCTTGTCCTTCCAACATATCTTTGGTATTTTTTAAATGCCCTAGTAACTCTGTAAGTATCAACAAATAAAGTAGGCCAATAATATCCTGATCTTATGATTTTCAAGGATGTAGCTCTGCCTGAGCTATGTCCTCCAGCTGGTCCTCCATGGAATTATTCAATGACCCTCTTTTGTTGATCATATTTTAAGCATTTTAGAAGAAATCCATCCAAGTTTATTTTGTATAGGCCTTCTGGTAGTAGTACATATTTCAAAGTATGAAGCTTGTATCTCCTCCTTTGGGATGCATTTAAATTTGGGGGGCATACTCCAGTTTAAAAGTACTTGGTCATATGATCGACCCAGTTAGAGTCTACTGTCTGTACTCCTTCAACTTGATCCTCTTCTGCTATCTAGCAAGTTGTCACTTATGTTGAAGTTGCAGCCTCTGTCAAATATTGGCATAAGGCTCTACCTCTCACCATATTGGTGGGATGTATTTCTACATCATACTCTTGGATTTGGTAATCCAACTAGCTCTTTTATCTCCTAATTCATCTTGAAGGATAAAACTTCTTACATCTAGATGAACCACATATACTAGGGTTTTACTCTACACCAAGTACTGTTTGAACTTCTTAAGTGACTTCATCACATCAAATACTTATCTTTCAATAAATTTATATTTGACCTGGTAGTCATGGAGTGTCTGGCTCTAGAAGAATACAAGATGCTCTTCACCTTGATCATATTTTTGAGTAAGCACTAAGGCATAACTTTCTTTAGCTCCATAAGCATAAAGGATAAAATATTTACTGAAATCTAGATTTACTAGTACTGGGGCTATTGCAATGGACTGCTTGATAATCTCAAAAGCTTATTTTTTGACTTCAATCCACTTAAACTTGGCATTTTTCTTGAGTAACTCAGATATTGGCCTTACTTTTTGTGCAAAGTTATAAATGAATTTCCAGATAAAATTGATCTGACCCAAAAAATATTGCAAGGTTTTATTGTTAGTAGGCAATGGGAGAGCATGAATGGATTTGATTATATCTAGATATATGGCCATACCTTCTTTTGATACCACATGAACTAGCAACTTTCCTTCATGGATTGCAAGGAATGACTACTTAGGATTGAGTGAAATACCAAATTCTCTGCATTTTTGAAAAACTTGCTCTAGGTGTGATAGGTGATCTTGCTTATCATGGGAAAACACAGTCATTTCATCCAAATAAATCAAAATGACTTTGTTGATTAGTGCTCCAAAGGCATAATCCATGGCTCTTTGAAATGTAGCTCCCGCGTTGGATAGCCCAAAAGGTATTCTCTAGTAGGCAAAAATGCCCCACTTTGTGGTGAATATTGTTTTATACTGATCTTCATATTTCACCAAATCTAATTGTATCTAGAGTAACCATCCAATAATGAGAACCTCTCTATCCCTGAAACTATCTATAAGATATGATAAATCTATGGGAGGTTATAGTGATCCTTAAGGGATGCTTGGTTAATATTTTTTAAGTCTACACACAAACAAATATCCCCATTCTTTTTCCTCATAGGTACCAAGTTGGCTACCTAGGTTGAATGTTTTATTGGGTATATGATCTTAGCCTTTAATAACTTTAAGATTTCCTCTTTCATAATGGTTTCGATCCTTGGATTTACAGGTCTTTTCTTCTACTTAAAAGCTTTTGTATCAGGTTCTAGCTCAATAGTATATTGGATAACCTTTTTGTCATATACCTTTAGGTCTTCATATGACCAAGCCACAATATCTTGGTATTTTAAGCATAGGGCTTTGATATATCTGTCTTCCTCTGGTGAACATCGAACTCTAACATTGAGCTTATTTTTAGTACCGACTTCAACTTCTTTATAGATTTTTCACTAACTTTCATAGCTTTGGTCCTTTTTCTATCCTCATTATCAAACAAACTCTCTAGGGTGACCAATACCCTAGGAATATGATTTTTTCTCAGTTGAATAACATCTTGTTGATCAATTTTCTCTAAATTTTCTTCTTGGACAGTGGATAGACATGCTTCTCTTACCAGAAATTCAATTATTTGTTCATTACTTTCAAAAACCTACTAGAAAATCTGCTTGTCTGGTACTTCAGGTTTGAAAATAATTTTGATCCCTTTGGCTTTTTTGATTCCATAGTCTATAGAAGGGTTGAACTTAGCTCTCTTTGCTACTAAGGAATCTACCTGAGTATTCTTTTCTCTAGGAACAAAGTTTAAATTCAAGGTATCAAAGGATTCCATCAGATCCCATACCCTATTTTTGTAATCTTTTAATTACTGTTGCATCTGTTTCTTACTTGATGGACTATTAACTCAGAATTGTCATATATGTTCAAAATATTGATGCCCATGCTTTTTATATGCATCAATCCAACACATAGGGCCTCATATTCTATAGCATTATTTGTACATGACCATGTTAGTCTGTAGGCAAAGTTCTTTGTCCCTTTTGATTAGGACTATAAAACCACACCAACTCCTACATCATTTCTGTATTTAGCACTATCGAAGTGCATGATCCATGTTTCTTTTTCTCTCAGATATTTATTGGATATAGCAGGGATTTTTTTCTTTGATTGAGCTGAGATACTATATGTTACCATATCAGTTTCAAACTGACTGTAATCCTCTCTGAAGTGCAACTCATCCTCAATATCCAACTCCTCAATATTTTTAACCAAATAAAATTCTTCTAGGGGGTAGTATTGCACATGTCTTCCTCAATATTTTCAATGTGATAAGCTACTAGTTTTTCAAGTGTTATCCTTACTTTCTTTCCTTTGAAAGGAATTATCATACTAGAATAATCCATGTACATACATCTACCCAGTTTTACAATAAATTCCCTTGAAAGGTATAATCTAAAATAGGGTTCTAGGTCAACCACAACTATTTATTGTACTATTATCACCTCAAGGGCTCTATGCAGCCTTATTAAAACATCCTTAATGACTCCAACTGTCTTAACAGGTGCCCCATCCAGTTGTAACACTCTAGGACAATATCAGGTATACTCTATACCCATTTCTTCACAGACATCTTTAGGCATAATTGTAGTTGATGCTCAATCTATCATACAATTTCATACTATCCAACCTTCCATCCTTAGGGAGATATATAAAGGAGGAGGTTTATTATTTAAAACCATAGGGGACGTCTCTTTCTTTTCTGATGGTATACTAAGGATTATAGTGGATTGCTTATCTTGTGAATACTTGTTGAGGGAAGCCTTAACTAGATCTATCTGACCAGCAATGAATAGAGTGTCATATAGTCTAGATTTTGATGGAATATTTTTCTTCCCCTCAATAATATTATACTCAGATTTAGTCAGGGCAAGTCTTTCCAGCCTTATTTCTGGCTCACCATATTTTCTTGTGTACTGTTGAGTGGTCTCTATTCTTTATATCTTAGTAATAGAGGGGAATATAATCCTTTCTTGAGCCTCATTTTTAGATCTCATCTGATCTCCTTTGATTTCCTTTTTTGACCTCTTAGGAAGACTGTCTATATTCTCTTTCCCTTTAGCTTGAGGGATGGAGAAAGCATCACTGCTCTGAGGAAGGGGATCAATTTTTTTTTGAGAAAGGACTTGGAATTACCCCATATTATGGGGATCTACTTGCAAGGCTTTCTTTCCAGGCCTTGTCATAACAACAATTGAGTTGTCTTCATCCAGCTCTTTCCCAACCATGATTTGATCAGTATGCCATAACATGTTTACTCCCTCTTTTTTATTTCTTTCAACTTGATCCATAGCTTGTTGGACATGGTGTCGATATATAACACAAGATCTGTGAGTCATGAGGGTCATTATATACCAAAAACTAGACATTTGCAAGAGCAGTATTTGAAGAACACTTAAGATCCTCATATGTTGTGTTCACTTTGACCCCAATACTTTTACTAGGACCAAGTCTCTAATATTTATTTACATATGGGAATCTCCTTTGTTGTGACTCTTTTAGATCTCTCTATCCATCGAATTCATTCTATTGCTTAGATTTTTTAGAGTATTTTCTATATCAAGAATAGCATAAAACTCTTGATATGGTTGATAAGGAAGGGGAGGAAAAGGAACTGCAGAGGATGCTAGTTTTGGATGAGGAATGACATTCATTTACAGAGATGAGGATGATAAAGAAAGGGGATCCATGTAAGGTGGGTTTGTAGTTTGGCTTTGGCTATTAGTAGCTTCTAAGTTATAAGGTAGCACAATCTTGGGGGGTAGTCTTCCCACATTAATTAGGATATTCTCAACATGAACTTCTGCATTGTAAACTTAGGGTAAGGTTTCTACTCTAGATTGTTATGTTTGTAGGCCTAACTCTGATCCAAGAGCTCTGATATAATACATATAAGTCAAACATGCATCTGGTCTAGCTGTAGGAGGTATTCTATTCCATGTTCTACTAAATCTCAAATTGAAATCAGAGACAGTTTTTGTTGAGACTTTTGCATGGATGTAAACTGGTTAAGCAAGGAAAAGAGGTCTACAGATTCATTAAACTCTTCCACAACAGGCTCAACCAATACTTTCCATGAAATAATAGTGTTATCCTCTAGAGTTCTAAACCAATGCAATATATTTCCTCTGAATGATAGGACTAGGATTCTTACAATAATATCCTCCTCTTTTATGTTGTGAATTGATGCCAGATTTAAAATATCCTGATAGTGCTCATAAGCTGTCTTTCTCGATCCATCATAAGTAGGGATAGCTTTAGATACAGCTTGGGGATGGCATTCATTTGGGCTAATATCAGGGGACCATATGTGTTCTAGTTGGGGTACTTATATAATAGTTCATTATGAGCCACATTTTGTACCATATTTTTGGGTGTAGGTCTTGTTGGAGGGACTGTCAGAAGGAAGTTCTTCTTCTGAGAGAAAATATTGATCCAAAATTTTGACAACATCTAAACCTCTATAAGTTAATTCACAATAGAAATAGGAGTTAGGGTTATTCATTTTGAAATACCTAGTATACATGAAAGAACACTGGTCTATAGGGGTAATTCTTTTTCTGGGTTCAAGGACTAGGGAGTCACTAGGTGAATTTGCTACTCTCCGCTTACAAGGTCAAGACAATTCACCAAATCTTGATTCCTTCAGGTTGAGATAAACAATAACTCATATGATGTATTTTCATGTTCCTTGTGAACTGGTCCCATCGAGCATGTAAAAAGTTGTTGGGCACTGAATTACATCAATTTTTACTCAATATTGTGGTTTTCTATCTTCCTACTTTCTGTCCAGGCTTGCACCCAATAGCTACAGCTCAGCACTCAACATTGGATGGACCAAAATATGAGTTTTCGATCCAACCTCCAAAGTAGGTTGGTTCCTTGTCAACTTAAAAGGGTATTGACATAATTATGTTCACTTAGGGTTGTAGATATTAGGGTAAGAAAAGGATTGGGGTTTGAAAATGTGAACAATAGTGGATGGATAGGCTAACAGCATTGCACTACAACAAAAAGCTCCAAAAAAATGAATTAAAGACACATTACTCAGATCAACATTATCCCAAATTAAATGTACTTTCATTCATTAAAGAATACTAGAGAAATATTATAGACAACAATTTCAAAATCTAAATAATGATAATCCAAATAACAGAATTTACCAATATCTAGATTTTACAAAAATGCACTCCCTAACAATAAAGATCAAATTCATAAGAAAATTTCAATTACCCTAGCAGTTAGTAATCCATTAATTTGGTACAAACTAACCATTCAAGTATTCATAGAAATGTAACTAAAGAATTTGAACCTCTGATATCAAAGTATGAAGACACAAAATTTGAGGCGAATATCAATGTAATGATCCTTCCATTATCCCTTGGTAGTATTTACAGTAGCATAGACAAACACACTAGAGCAAACCCTTAAAAATGAGGGTTCAACCTCTATTTATAGTTTTGCAAAATTAAAATAACAAGGAACATTCCAAAGATGAAATTTTGACAGCTCAACAGAGAGTTCTTGTAGGCATTCTCTTACTGGTTCAACCTCTAGAAAATCCACTACAAGTGGACAGCCATGGAAACTTGAAAACTTTGCAACTTGTTGTTTGTTCAATGCTAACTAGAGTTATGGACATTGGAGATTGCATATACATCGTCGATATTTCTTGGAAGCCCTCTTCCACCATAGATCTACAATCATCTCTGGTTTTCATCTTCTTGAAACCCTTTATGCTTCGGCTTCCTCCTCCAACTGACTGTTATAACTCCGACAAGAAATTGCTTTTATATACTTCAAATTTCTTAGCAAAATATCCATCGCTAATCTCCCCAATCGTATTGTTATGATTAAATTTGAAATAAGCTTGATGTAATGGTGAGGGAGAACATAGTGTCATTCCTCTTTTAAAAATGATGACGTCACCTTCCATGCTTCTGAAAAAATTGAACACTGCTCCAGCATCAAAATGCTTAGAAAGTTAAGCAGGATGAAATCCACTCCCTATCCTTCGTTTCTCTTCATTGGCGATGAAGCATTCACAAATCTGCACAAAAAATTTGATGACATCATATCTCCTTTGAAACTTCTATGGATTCCATTCCTAACCTAAGCAATTGCATTGTCCTATGAATACTATTTCAGACCTGTTACAGTGTAAAGTGACTTCTCCTCCATTTCACACTGGATTTAGAGTAAAATGCTGCTTGTCACCGTTCTGAAATAAAGTTAGTCAAAAAAAACCTTTGTCACGAATTCGCATCGCTTATTCTTAGGATTCTGCCTTTTGTTACCATTTTGAGAAAAAATATTCAATGTGCTCTCCAGAATCAAGCTTTCCAACACTTAGCCGCTCACAAGGTATTCAAAATATCAAGTGGTCGTCAATCCAAACTTATTTTAAGCTTATGTAATCCTTATTCAAAAAAATTTACGGATTCAATACGCATCACCATTCCGGAGCCAAAAACATAAGAAAATCTACGAAACTACTCCAAGTGCAAAAATTCACTAAGTATTGGGTGGGTTTGTGGCCTTTGTTATGGATTTGTTCCAAAATACACTGCAACATGTGCAGAATGAGAACTTCATGACTTAGGCAAAATTATTCAAAATTTTCCTAAGTATGTGGTCATTTTGGGCCTATAGGACCCTTTTATGTGACTTTTGTGTTGTTTTTGCGATGTTTTTTTTTTATGTTTTCAATTGTTTTTGAATTTTTTATTTTTGATGAGATTTCATAGAAGAAAGGAAATGAATACCTCATCAACACTAGATGCTTCGGTCATGGAAAGAGTGTGGATATCATAATCATTACCTCCAACAAGTTAAGGAACTTGATTTTGGTAATCTTTGGGATATTGGCAAACAAGCTTAAGTCTAATCCTAGCCTTAATGGTAATTAGGATATAAGCTTAAATCAAATCCTAGCCTTTATGGTGATTAGGAGATAAGCTTAAATCAAATCCTAGCCTTGTTGGAGATTAGGAGATAAGCTTAAATCAAATTCTAGCCTTGATGGCGATTAGGAGATAAGCTTAAATCAAATCCTAGCCTTGGTGATGATTAGGAGATAAGCTTAAATTAAATACTAGCCTTGATGGCGATTAGGAAATAAGCTTGAGTCAAATCCTATCCTTGATGGTGATTAAGAGACAAGCATACTGGTTTGCTTGAATTTGCTTTTGATCTTTTACTTATTTTCCCCAAGCAAGGAGGGTGCATGATTGTCTTTGGCAATGATTCGTAATATGAACACGATTAACTTGATTAAGTTATCAATTGTTGATTTGGATTATGCATGTTGTTATTATGACCAATGGGCTTAGTGGATGTTGTTGGGGCATTTTGGGTGACCAAAGGGTTTATGGATACCTTTGGGGCTTTTTGGGTGACCAAAGGATTTATGGGTACCTTTGGGGATTTTTGGGTGACCAAAGGGTTTATGGGTACCTTTGGGGCTTTTTGGGTGACCAAAGGGTTTATGGATACCTTTGGGGCTTTTTGGGTGACCAAAGGGTTTATGGATACCTTTGGGGATTTTTGGGTGACCAAAGAGTTTATGGATACCTTTGGGGCTTTTTGGGTGACCAAAGGGTTTATGGGTACCTTTGGGCCCTTTTGAGGTTGATTGCTTAACTGTTGGATTACTGATTAGGTGAGGTATGATACCAATAATGCCCCAGTTGATGTTTAAATATATCTGTGTGATTTGAAATTATGCGATTTTTGACCATTAGGTGCATTATGTGTTATGATTTATAGATGCATTAATGGATGTAATGCCTATTGATAATGTGAATATGTTATATGTATGCAATGTACTGATGACATGCACTAGCTATATGATAAATGTATGATTATATGTTGTGATCTAGATGTGTAGATGCTCTACTATGTATGCATATATGGATGCAATGGTGAATGTTAAATGCATATTTAAATTTGTTTCAATTGTTTATGCACTTAATTTATGTTGATATGATATGGTAAATGCAATGTATGTAATACATTATTTACATGATGATGATCTAATGTAAATGAACCAGTATGCTTTAATCACTTAAACATAAGGAATGCAATGTAATATGTGTTTAACAATCTAATGGATGACACCATAGAATGTATGAAAATCATGAATAAAAATGATAACTCTTATCATAAGAATTAATCATTTAAGCATCCAATGTGAAATGAGGTGATGTGAGATGTGTATGATTTGATGAGATGATTTGTTGCTATTAGGGAATTTTTGAGGTTTTCCATGAGACTCAAACACCCTAGTTGATTAATCAAAAGTTGTATAATGACTATACAGGACTCCTGAAAGATAAAAGCTTTTGTTAAGAAGACCAAGATATTCATTATCCCTATGTGTGCAAATAAATATATTAGATGAGACATATGACTACCTCATTGCCAAACGAGATTCATTCAGCCCATTGATGTAATGAGGATCATCCTATGGTCATCATGATCCTAAGTTTGGACTCAGTTGGATTAGACCACTAGGAGATACAAGCCACCTAAAGCTAGCTCACTTTGTAAATTACTTAGAACTACCCCAATGCCAGGCAAGATTCATTCAGCCCATTTTTGTATTGGGGATCACTCGATGGTTTTCGAATACTAACCATTCCAGGGATTCAAGCTCTTCACCCCCTTCTTTTCTTCACATTGATGTGGGATACTTGCTCATGCTTAGTGATGAAAATCACTGTTTATTTTGTATTTTGTTTTCTTTGAGCAAGGGATTTGTTTAGTGATGAAAATCACTGTTTATTTTGCTTTGGAATTTTGCTTATTTTAATGAAAGCAAGGGATTTATTTGGGTAGGGGATACTTTTTCCTTTTGTCAATGATCAACATCCTTGACCATGCGCATCAGAAGGTGAGCAAGTAAAAACCTTTCGCTTAAGGTGACTAGGACCACTTTGTAATGTTCATATTTCCCTTGTTCAAACTAGGATGATTAGTGTTTTATTAGTGATGGGATTTTAAAATATGCTAGGTGCTATCAAAACCAGGCCTCATCTTCTGAAAGTGAAGATAGCTTTCTACAAAATCTGAGAAGATAACTAGGTATGATTGAATGATCGAAAAACCCTAGTATATTCCTTATAGAAATAGGAAGGGGTTGTGTTGAGAAATACAATTACTCACAAGGGTGAATGGATAATGATGATTTTGCGGATGCATGATTGGCGTACAAACGTGGTGTCGTTTATAATATTTTAAACACAACCTATCCTAATGCAAGTGCAATGGATGAAAATATCTAATGTAATACAATTAAATGTATTCAAATACAAAATGTAAATGCAAATATTTATGTGCTTTAATGTTTTGCATTGTTTTTAGATTTTATTGCTTTTTTTATTTTTTTGAAATTTTGATGTTTTTAATTGTTTTTGGATTTCGAATGTTTTGTGAGGGGAAGGCATGATACCTTAGGCACCCCATGTGTGTGTGATACTCAACAAAAGTGAGAAATATACGATACCTTTAGAGTTTTCACTATGCTTTATTGGTTGTGATGTGGATGGTGGGGAAGGTATGCTACCTTTGGGACCCCCAATGTGAATTTTTTCCACTATAATATAATCAGCAATGCCCATGTTCCAATGAGGTGAGATGGGTGAAGGTGAAACGTTGGATGAAATCACCAATTGCTTAGATCAATTTTTATATTCTTGTTTCTCTGTTAGAATATTGATCATTCCCACAAACTCTTGGGGAGGTGGATAATACACACCTGATCAGGTTGCCTGACTTGATTGGTAGGTGTTGTGTTTACTTTGTGTGTGAGTAAGGGGTCTTGGAAGACTCTTATTGGTTGGTTATTTGGAGCAAGAGGATTGCCCATAGGAAGCTCTTGCCTCTAGATCATATCCTGAACTAAATCTCTAAAAGGATAACATGTCTATATGTCATGACCCCTTTGTCGATGGTAAACACAATATAGGTTTTGCCTATGCGCCTTGGATCTATGCTTATTATATTTCAATGGACAGATCTCAGGAAGCATGATTTCTTGTGCCTCATACAATTAATTGAATATTGATGCTAAGGGCTCTGAAAAATGAGTATATTGTCATGGTGGCCGTTGTGGTTGGTCTTGTTTTTTGTTTGTTTGATTGTTGTTGTCAAAGTTTCTAGGTGTGGCCTGATAGTTGGACTTCTGAGGTGGCACAGGTTGCGTAGGCCCTAGAATACTAATAGCAACTTGGTTGACTATTGTTGGCTTGGGTTGTGCTGGGGTGCTCTTGGTGTTCTTAGTCCATTCCTTCTTGTGGGGCTTTGCAATTTCTCCCTCTTGAACTTTGATGTCTTCGATTGTTCTAGCTTGCGCTAGAGCATCTTCAATATTTGGATATTGTTGGAGTTGCAACAACAAGGAGATCGACTTTAAGCAGCTCTTCAAAAATATTTGAGTCAAATCCATCATGGGGATTAAGTATGGTAGCTTGGCAAGTAGTGCTTGCCACCTATTACCATAGTTTTTTATTGACTCATCATAAAATTGTTTCAACCCCATGAGGTCCGCCAGTGTCACCTTTCGCTTAACGTTGAAGGTAAAACATTCCAGGAACACATCTATGAATTAATCAAGATTATGAATGCTATGCTTCAGGAGTTGGGTGTACCACTCCACAGCTGGATCAGAGAGTGTATTCAAGAATATCCGCAAGAGTAGAGCATCATTATCTTGGATGCCAAATTATTGGCTCAAGAACTTGGTGGCATGCTCCTACGCATCTTCGTCTCCTTTAAAGTTAGCTAGCTAGGGCATTTTGAACTATTCTAGATAAGAAGGGGTAGGTATGGAAGGATGAAGCATTTGACTATGTAACTGGAATAAAATGGGCTTCTGAGACCCAGATCCAAAGGTCTTGTTTTCAAATGACTCCATGCATTCTAGCAATGCTTTAAACACTTCAGAGGACTCGAGTGCTCGTTGTGAGTCCACCCATTATTGATTTCTTTGTTGTTGATCCAACTATATTGTATTCATATGTTGTTATCTATTAATATTTGGGCTATGTTCCTGATGAGTATGATTTCATTGCTCATTTCTATGGGGTTTGTGTGCCCTTGTATTTGAAATATGAATGGATTTATCATGTCTTTCCCCCTAGTGGGATCTATTACTTGTTTTCCATGGTCCCTCAAGGTTGAATTTACCTGATACTCTGGTTTATAAATCAGCTCTGTATAGTCTGATGATGTAGAGCCATCATGTGGTTGCACGAGTACTCTTCACGAGGAGTAGGAAGATGACTTGGGTCTTCTTCTTCATCTATGAGGAAAGACTCATATTCAATTTTAGATGTAGGATCTATATATTTATGCTGCACAGAAGCACGACGTGTGGATTTTGAGTGCTCTCTATGAGGAGTATGGGGGTGACTTGCTCGATCAGACGGGATGGTTTGCTCATCCAAGCTAGGCCATGGTGTATTCCCATGGTCATATTTCGATTGATGTATAGAGCAAGTTGGGATGTGAATCTGTGATATTTACCTACTAGGACCCTCAATGGGTGGATTATTCACTATATAGAATTCCATCAGGGTATCCAAGTCAAGAAGTTTTCCTAGAGGACCTATGGGTGTTTCCCTAGTAGGGGTATCTCGAAGGTTTGCCCCCCTGGGTATGGTATTGTTGTCATGATAAAACCTAGGATGCCATTTAGGTATGGGCATATCCTTTGGACTTATTTGGATATATTTACTAGCTATGGAGCTTGAATCTCTCTTTGAATTGGAGGTCTTGTTTTCAACTACATTTGGACCAAATCCGTAAAAGGGGGGGTCCATCGACCATTTTAGAAATTTTTGACTTTTCAAAAAATGTTGTAAGTACTATATACCAAAATGATCGGTGCGACAAGCTGATCACAATGGGCTAGGGCTCCAAAATTTTAACTTATGGGTTAAAAATTTGTATTTTTGAAATATTTAGCCAACTGGGGCTCGTGGGAAAATGCCCACTTTTAGGAATTTTTGGGAAATTTTGAGAAATAAAGACTTAGGACTCAAAATTTCTATGAGAGGTGCATAGGGAGATAACTAAGACAACCAAACAAATTTGGCAATTTTTGGAGTTGTCTAGACCATTTTATGACTTTTTTAGTGTAGTTTTCCCTATTTTTGGCTTCAAAAATAGAGTAATCATAAAACCAACATAACTTTTTTTTATAGCTCTGATTTGCACGATTTTTGATTCATTGGATGTAGAATAAAAAAATAGCTTTTTAGTTACTGTTTTTTGAAAAATTAGGGTTTGGTCTTAGATGAAATATCTGATATTGATCACCCAAACAATAAATAAACACACAAAGTAGACAATATGATTATCTCTTTTAAGGATTATATGTATATGATTATCTCTTTTAAATATTAGAAACACACAATAAAATGATCAAAGAAGCACATAAGAAAATAATGTGATTATCTCCTTTAAGTTTTAGATGTGAATCCCTAATTTGTTTGGTGTGTTTAGATTTTTTGTTGCTCTTGCTTTCTTGTTTGCATTTTGGACTTAGAATGAGGGAACTCAACCAAAGTGGTGACTAAGAACACTAGTGCCAAACATGAGGTTCTCAAAAGAGTCTAGGGTGCATCGCTTAAAACCCACAATGTGTGGAGGGTTCACCTAAGTCTTCCACTCTAAATCGATAAGTGTTTCCAATAGTGGGAGGCAGTTTGAACACTAGTGACCTATTCCATATTAAGAGAGTGTTGTATTCTATCTAAGATGTCGAGGGGGCAAGCTGATGAAAGGAGGTGAAATCCAACGTCATCCGTCTGGATTGGAGGTTGGTGATGAAATCCAACCTTACCAATGTTATTGTGATACGTGCAAGTGTGTGTGGTTCCTTTTATTCTTAAATAAAGTAAAACAATATAGCACTCAATGACCTTTCACTAAATGTAAAAAGGGTGTTTTACTTTCAAAAATGTTAGATAAAAGGTAACCTACAAAATGCATCTCCTAGATGATAACCTACTCATTAGGTAGGCTACAAGCAATCAAGCCATACAAGTACATTTCTACTTAGTTTCTTTTCAATTTTTATTCTTTTTGTGTTGTTTTTGCAATTATGGAAAAGTAAAAACCTATCTTTCTACCTTTCAAGAAAGAAAAACCAAATTTCAACAAATTTGAACAGTAGAAATGAAAACAAAGGGTTTAGACACTTACCTTGATGGCCTATAAGCTTGTTGTTTCTTGAATTTTGAGCAGAAACACATCTATTTTTTGGTCATCCTAGGGTGGGATGGTGGCCAGTTTGATGGTTGTCCTAGGGTGGGACGGTTGTGTGGCCATCCCTGGGTGGGATGGTCAGCAATCCAAAGGTCATTTCAGGCCAGAACGACCAATTCCTACAATAGAATGAAAACAAAAACAAGGTTAAATATTCAACAAAATCAATAGGAATAGGGTTCCACCATGATCACCATTGAAGTATGGGAAAAATGGTGCACCTAACAATGCTAAAAAATATGCATCTATCTCTAGTGTTGAATAAGCATTACAAAAGGAGCATTTAAGTAAGCATGATAAGACAAAACAAATGCATGAAATAGATATTTTATTTATTTCATTTGATGGATCAAATCATAGTTACATAAATGTCCCCTTGAGGGCTCTAGATTGATACACTTGTTACAAAATGGTGCCCACAAATCATATCCTCTCAATAACTCGGGTGCACTTCTAATGTTCTTCCTCATACCCACAATTGAAGTGGGCAGGCCTATGATACCACCGCTTTGATCTATAATATTCTGATATTATGCTCCTTCCTTATGCACTATAAAACCTGCATCTACACATAAGGAAACTAGATTTCCTCAATAGCAAGTGCGTAATATGAAACTTGCCAAAGCAATACATGCAATAAATATGCAATGCGACCATCTAAAAATATTCCAAATGATTCCAAATATTAGAGGCATGCATGAAATATGGTTTTAGGAAGATATAATTGAAAACATAACATAAATTATATCCAGATTCATGTCAATTACGTAATGTGCCTAGTAAGCCTACAAAACCTAAAACAAGTGATTTTTAGTCCTAAACATCTTAAAGTCCTACAAAAATTGGATAGTATGTATAAAATAAGATTTGGAGAGGACCCATATGAAAATATTAGTAACATTGATCACAAATTTAGGTGCATCTTCATATGGGCCATGTAGACCTACAAAATACTAAAAATGCAATAACTCACTCAATATAACTCCAAATTGCATGAAATTTAAACAGTAGGTTTTTGATCTATCCTAGAATATACCTATTAAAAACAATAGAAAAATCATACTTCAATTTATCATTTTCTCTTGCAGGGACAGTGGTGACTATCACAAAATGGGGACCGTCCTGGAGTGGGATGGCCACCAGTTCTGTTGATTATTTACCAATAATTCCTCTATGAATTGGTCAAAAACTCTCTCAAAGATGTTGTCATCAAATTTTGGGGTGAAATTCACTCAATTATTTTGGCTTTGTAAACAAATTGTGCCTCTTGGATCACTCGCAAACCTCCTTCGCTAGGTAGATATTTTGAGGGAAAAGGGCACAAAAGGTTAAGGGGAAATATTGGCAGCACTTCGTTGCAATATCTCAAAACTCCTCTCTATGTTTTGGGTGGAAAATAGATCCACTTTATAGCCAAAATATGCTCATGGGCAAATAGGCATGCAAAGACATGCAGGGTAAGAGGTGCCACTTGTCCAAAGTTTAGCATGCATTGGAAGGGGAAGATAATATCCCTTTTTGGCCTCTATTCTATAGCATGTCATAAGGATTTTGTACCCTCAGGTTTGCATGCTCGAATAGGTAGGGTAAATGGTAGTTTCTAGGTGTCATTTGTCCCAATTTTGACTTTTTTGGGTCAAAGAGGCCCACCGTCCCACCCAGGGACGATGACCTATGATTGTCCCTGGGTGGGACAGTGTTGATCTGCCCTCGTTCTTGGGTGGGGCGATGGTGCCTATATGGCCCAAAACTTCCCAAATGTGGGGTAGAGCCTTCCAATAGTGGTTAGGACCATTGTGTAACCTCTGAGGGCTGCCCAAGGGGGCCATATGATGTAAACTTAGCCATTGCTTTTGGTCGCATAATCAGATTGACATGATTTTAGTGTTTATAACCACATGTTCTCCATGTCACTTATATGGATTACCATCTCACATGTGCATACTACCACATCACCTATAAAGACTATTTTATTTTACCTCAGGATTCATGCACCTATTGCCTAATTATCTATATGAACTATCATGTGTTACCTTGGGATTCATGTGTTGGCTATCATGTTAGTTGTATATACTACCATATGGTATCTATATGGTCCTATTATATCATCATTTTTGTGTAAAGGGGGTTCCATGTCATCAGGGGGTGCCACATCATTACAAAATGCTAAGCATCATAGGATTTAATATTGTTGACATCATCATTGAATAAAAGGGAATGGCATGGGAGAGATTCAAACTTGGAATCTCTCATGTCCTAATGTCCTAAAAGTTCTATGCTAACCAACCCTTTAGTCAAGCTTGGAGGTTAAAAATGACTAGCATTTTTAATAAGCAATTATGTCCAAATACCTCCTGTGTGCCCTATATACGTTTACATCATGCTAATAATGACACACACACACACCAAAATTCTTGTGCCAAACCACCACTTTAGGGAATATTCCTTTTTAAAATTTGATTTTTTGAGAAAATAATGGACATAATAGTTTGTTTCAAACAAAAAATTGGAGTATTTGGAGGTAAAGTAGACAAAAGTACTAAACTAGGAGCCCCCAAAATTTTGTAAAGAATCTAAAAATGTTGACATTTATCCATATATTATGGTTTTCCTTATAAATCATTTTATAAAACACAACCAATCAGACCATCCTCTCATGCATATGTAGAAAACAAGTTGTCAAACCATTTTTGAACTTGATCAAGTGGCTCAAATATCTTTGCTAAGTACAAAGGCCTACCCATGACTTCTTTGGAACCAAGGATATATCTGAAAATCCTAGCCTCTTCTTTTCTTTTATTATGATGTTCAAGTATTCAACCCTCTCATCTATATTGCTATTGGAAAAAAAAAGTTAGAAGAGAAAAGAAAATGTTTTTTTTTGAAAAATCCATAAAAGATTAATGAGATTTTCAAAAAACCCGATCCTAAAACTAAGGCATCCATCTAGTTAGAAAAACAAAACAAAACAAGATTGAGTGCTAATGAGAGGAAAGAGGAACCTGTTGGTGAATAATTCTTCTAAAGCAAATTGGTAATTCTAGTGAGATCCTTATGATCCAATTCTAACTAGGATTTTTATCAAATACCCTTCTTAAGACTACGTTGTTAGCCTTCAAAAAAATCTCCTTCACTAGCTCCAACAACAATTGTCCTTAAGAGAAGCTGTAATAAGAAACTCCTATCGATGGAAACAATTGAATAATAAATATTCATACCTGATCTAACACCATGTCATATTTTATAGCAAATTCCATAAATGAATGAAATTAAACATTATCCAACATGCTTTAATAAAAGGAATACACAAAATAAAAATGAACACAAAATATAATGAGCGTTTGTGGACATCAATAATATCACTAGAATGAAAAAATAATTACACTCCAACCGATAATAAAAGTTTAGTATGAAAAGTATTTATACCCAAATACATGATTCCCATAGGTCAAGGTTGTGAGACTGACTCAAATAAAATATTACAAAAATTCACAAAAGTACCTTTTTCAAGGTTTACATGGGCCCAAAGGAAAAATATAACATATACAAGTACAAATAATCGTGGCCTCAAGAGAAGCTTAACCACCATATTATTCTAATAGCATACATGTATTGAAAGTCTTTAGGAAGCTCCTTTTCCTTGTCATACAATTTTAGAGATGGTCACTATTCTTATATGGTCTATTATATTGCTTCCATTTTAACTTCTTTAGTATGGATACCTTTAAAAATATTTTCAAAGGGCTTGGCATTATATTCCTTAAGATTTATTTTGATCCTTTTTAGTTTCTATGTTAATCTATACATGGTGTAGACACCAAAACAACACTAATCCAATTATGTGACTACAAGAACTGATCGAATTGGCATACATAACCCCTAGGGCAGCCTCTAGAGGTTAAACAGTGGTCCTAACCACTCCCAAATCAGTTTTGGAAGGTTAGAGATTAGTTTTGCACCTTTTAAACACTTTGCTCCCTATTCGTCCCACCTTGGGATGATTAGAATCCTATTTGTCCCACCCCGGGATGATTAGCAGCAATCGCTCCAGGGTGGGACAATTAGCATGTTTAACTGGAAAAAAGTCAAACCTTGACAAATGGCAGATTAAATCCACCACCTAACTCTGCCTTCAAGGCATGATATTGTGATGGAAGGTTTCAAATTAGATAGGCTTCAATAAAGCCTACCCTGATCATGGAGGCCTCAATCAAGGAGGCCCTAATCAGGGAGGAATCTTATCTCCCCCCAAAAGGCATAATGAGCCAAGTGGTGACCTCGCGTGCGCATTCAAAGGAGACCCTTAGGTCTATAAAAATGTGAGCCTCCTCACCCCAAAAATATAACAGAGCTAGAGCATTTGGAGAAATGAAGTGCTGCCAAACTATAACCCCATTCCTATTTGTGTTTCCTACATCCCTAATCTCTCTCTTCTGGAAGAGAGGTAATCGGGTGAACACTAGGAACGCGATCCAGATCCAAAGACCCAATAAATCGGCCACAATACCACCCCAAACTTGTTGACACAACCCCCTAGGAATTTTTGGACCCATCCCACTTGGATTGGTGTCAAAACTAGGCCCTAAACAGTGGGCATCCCACCCCCGGCGCCCCCCAAACTGCTGCAGTCCTAATCACCCCACCTCATAGTGATTAGAAATTTGTGCATGGTTTTGTTACTTTTATTTTTTCATACTTTCATATCTAATGTACTTATGTTGTTGTCCAAATTTCATTGCTTTCTGACATGATTTGACCTGGTTTCTGTCATTTTATGCGTTTACTAACCTATAGGGAGTGCCTTCGGATACAAGATAACCTGGGTATAATATGCCAAATATGACCTTCTGGGTCATCTCAAAATGTTTTTTTTAGTCTAATCACAATTTTGCAGGAGTTTTGGATACCTTTGGGCAGGACATTTGCAAGGTCACTTTTTGCAGGTTTTACGACAATCCCCAGCGTCCCACCCCAGAACGATTAGAAAATTTACATTATTTCCTTATTTTTCATTTTCCAATATGTCCCATATGATATACTAATGCCTCTATTAAAGTTTTAACTCATTCTGACATGATTTTATGATCGTGTTATTATTTTATGTATTAACTAGCTCGCAAGGTGCCCCTGTCACATACAGGAGAATATGGGAAGTATATGCAAATTCCGAGCATCTGGGTAGTCTTAGAATTACATATAATGCCTAAATTATGAGTTTTAGGTGATTTGGATAATCATAGGTGGGACATTGGAGCACTCACTTTGGAGAGGCCCCCGACGGGCAAACGAGCATAACGGGGTCGTTCGATGCTGCTTCGAATCAAAATCAGGTGATACCAATTCTAGACATTGTCCTTTACATTTACATATTATTATGTAATCTACTTATCAATATTATCACTGATATCCCATAAGTTCCCGTTGAAGGCCTTAGGGATTGCATGTTTTTCTATATACGCATATGCTATTAATGATTTGTTGTCTTTATGTGCATAGGATCTCACCACCAGTAATACTATAGTGGAAGCAAGGAACAATGAACACATAAACACAAGCGGTGGCAAATTTTAGCCCACCCACTTCAAATGTGGGCACACGGAAGACGTTGGAAGCATACCATCCGATCTTGGAAGCGTGGCTTCTTTAGGGCATCCATTAATGTAACAAATTGTATAAAATGTTCTGATCCCTAGAGGGGGGATGTATTGTAATCAGATTAAAAGCAACATCAATAAAGGAGGCCCTACTTTGTTTGCTCATATCTCATTTCTGTGTCATTTTCTTCATGCATTGCTCGTCGCATTCGTAGGACTTAGCATCTATATATATTTTTATTTGCATAATATCGGTATACCATTTTTCTACTGCTTTTAGTGGTGATCATGGTGGGACCCTGTCCCCTGCTGTTAGGATCAAGTTTTTGATCCAAATTTTATGGTTTTTCTTTGCAGGTGTTACTCATTCGGGCATGGACTTCTACTCGTGCCACCCCGGGATGAATACGCATTCATCCCACCCTGTGACGAATGTAGATCTACTATTCATCCCACCCCAAGATGATTAGAGCTCTGTTCATTTTTTGAGCAGAAACTCAGAGGCATTTGGTTTAGACAGAGAATAGGTAGGCCTTCTGAACATCCTCTATGTTTTTCTACTTTCTGTTTCTGCAATTTTCTGTTTTCTTTGCTTTATTTTTAGACGCTTGCATAGAAAGGTTAAGTATTTTATTTTCCTTTCTTGCAATAAAGAAAAATAAATAAAAAATATAGAGTAAATTAAATGGAAGTAACTTGATTAGGAATGCATTTTTCTCTGGTTTTCTTGCATGATACTTGCACAAATGGCAAGTCCTCGTTATAGGTTTCAGTTCTAGTTAGGTTTTGTGATTTCCTTTTTGCTACTAATTGTCTCTGAAGGATAAAACGTACCTTAAAGAATTGCATTAGTGAAAATCATCTTTTGTTGTATGTTTTCTTTCTTTACACAATTAAAAGGAACCACACACACCACCTAATAAAATTAACATCAAGGAGTTGGTCTTAATACCCCAACACTTGATCAAGACCAATGGTGGGTTTCATCACCACCTTGGCTTGGATTTTGCATACATATACCCTAATCGCGACTGTTGCTAGACGTAAATCCTAATGAAATTTGACCAAGTGTAGCGGAGGTGATTCCCCGTGCATGAAGATAAGTCTTCTAAGGTAGGTGTCAAAAACAGAGCGATCCCCCTTCCATACCGCCTATGTTCCACTTACTGTTCTGCTCTCGCGTACCAATAGTTTCCCTCACATAAGGGTGGGTATATTGAGAGGTTCGGTATAACGACCTGGCAATGGTATATTGAAGGGGCAACCATTTTGGAGATACAAGAGCCCTCATTATGCATGTATAACAAAGTTTTCTTTACAAGATTTACATAACAAAAATCAAACACACTGAACCAGATCTAGGACACACATTTAATCTATAAACAAGATAATCATTTCTTTGTTTGTGTGGTCCCCTTTGTTGGGTATAGCATAAAAATTGTAAAGGAGATAAAAATATACATATCTTTTTAGAAAAACCACCACCATGGTGTATACCCATAGCCAAGCCCAATCACGGGCAAAAGCTACAAAAAGTATGCAAGGAGGCACAAGTTGCCTCCATTATAGCCCCAAGGACTTGGTTATACCACCTTGGCAGCTTGACCCACAACATAGTCCACACTATACCACTATAGAACAGGACTATAGAGGCACCCCTTTGAGGGGTACTCCCGTTCAACACAGACCCTCTCAGGAGGAGTACACACATGGGAAGGCCCCCTTAGACACTCATTATGAGTGGCCACTATGCGATGAAGTGCTAGAGTAGCATAAGGTTCATAAGGAGGGCCCACATGATTATATCATTCTCCCTCCACCCCTCATTACTATTAGAACTAATAGGCCAAATCTAGAGCGCAAGGCTCTTCAGATAGGGCAAGCCAACTATGCCCGTCCCTTTCACATGTATGAAAGGGAGCATGAGGAAAACCAATATATTCCTCAAGAGAAATACACTGCACGGGAGCAATGCGCCTCCACACCTGCTGATTATCAAGATCACCTATTGAGGCCAGAGCCTCGGGTGAATGCTGCTAACCTCGACAGAGGAAAGTGACCCATAGAGATCTCGTATCACCACGACCGATATAGATATGTATGGGAGGCATCTAGGCCTCCTAGACCTAGGACGATGGAACAAATCAACTTGGCATTTGCCAAACATGCCGCCCTCCAAGCACAAATCACACAGCTTAGGCAAGATCAGTAGAAGTTAGAACAACTGTATCATCTTAACAAAGAGCGCATTTAGTGCCAGACAGATGAGTTGTTCTAGAACACTATGCATGAGAGGATTCCAACCCCTTACATGCATAGGACAAAAATTTATGAGAGGCACAACCCCTTAGTACGAGACAAGTCTCCATGACCTTATCAAGTGTTGCCTCCAAGACCTCCTAGACCTGAGCGGGAGGCCACTCCTAGAACCAATGATGGGCGCCTTCCTCGGGCACCCATCCATGTTTATAGGTCATGCCTAGAAACTCCTCAAGAGGCCTATGAGGAATTTGAGTGAGAAGAAGAGTGGGTTGAAATGCCCTACCAAGGCATGGGGGCATTATCCAGCTACCCCTCCATAGGCCTCAAGTTCCTTGCAATTCACAACGGGAACAAACCAAAGAAGAGGAAATCAAATCCTCTAATGCATACAAAGCATTGCTAGAGCACTTAGAGTCTGTGGAGACTAAGACTTTAGGGCCCCAAAATCCCACCTTACGCCAACTCCGTAGTCAACCTGTGCATCCTTCAGTTTTGGCACCCCCATACCCCGACCACTTCAAAGTGCCTCAGTTAGCAATTTTTATAGGGGATGAGGATGCCCAAGATCACGTAACAAGGTTCCTGAGTCAATGCTTTGGAATTCAAGACAATGATGCATTGCTTCTAAGAACATTTATAACCATGTTCGTAGGCCCTACCTCGGATTGGTTTACCTAGTTGTCGAAGCATAGCATCAATAATCTAGACTAGCTAGTGGACGCGTTCCTTGAATGTTTTGCCTTCAACACCAAGAAGAAGGCATCCTTAAGTGACCTAGCTGACCTTAAGTAGTATGATGATGAGACCATGGCTACTTATGGTAATTGGTGGAGCACATTTCTTAAGGTCGATCTCCATGTTATTGCAGCTGCAGCAATATGCCACCCTTGAAGAAGCCCTGGCGCAAGCCAGGATAATTGAGGAGATCAAAATACAAGATGGCAAGATTGCCAAGCTAGGAAAGAAAGAGTGGCCCAAAAATGCTAAAATTGGGCCCACGAAACCGAAATCTGCCATAGTCAATCAGGTTGCCATAACTATATCAAAGCCTGCACAAATGACATAGCCCCCAAAGGCTAATTATCAGGCAGTTCCTCTTGATAACTATGAAAAGGAAAATCATAAACAAGAGCAAAATTAGTGGCATCGCCCTAGGCGACAATTCATACAATTCATGGAGTCTAAAGACTCCTTGTTTGATCGCTTGTTCAAGGTAAACCTGATAAACTTTTTGAAAAGTCGACCTATAGATCCCAACATGCCAAAACCCAAGGGCTATAGGGAAGACTTATATTGTAGATTTCACCAGCAGAAATGACACGAAATCTCCACTTGTTAGAAATTCAAGCACTTAGTGCAGGACTTGATAGACAAAAAAATGGTCATGATAGATAGTCTCGTAGCATTGAGCAACCAACAAATGGAGGTCTTCAAAGACCCCCTGCCTGCCCATGATGCGCAGGCAAAGACTTTACAAGTGAACGAGGTAACACAAAACTGCCCCATGCAAGGATACGTAGGGATGATAAGCATCGTGACACGAAACAAAAGATACCCAAACATGGTTGCACCCATTGCAGCTACAAGAGATGTTCCGTCAATGTCACAACCTCCACAACACCCTACATAACCTCCCCCGCCTAGACCAGTGGCCACGATTCGGACTAAACTTACTCAAAGTTTAAGGACCATGTCGGCTAGGCTCTCCATTTATGAGCTCATCCAACAATCACCGCCCCATCGAGAGGCTCTGATGGAGATACTCAAAGCCATTGAGCTACAACCCCATGAAGCCAATTCTTTCAACAATTTCATGGGACATGTGAGACAATGCACAGAACTAGTCATAACCTTCAGGAAAGACGAAGTGAAACTAGTGACTGGTGATATGGTGGATCCACCCCTGCACGTCATTGCACAGGTCAACGAGATTCCATTCAAGAGGGTGTTGTTGGACACTGGATCGTCCAGCAACATAATCATGACAGTGGCATTAAAACACCTTAAGCTGCTAGCATCCCACATTGTGGCATCCACTTACACTCTTTGAGAATTCAACAACGTGTTATGCTCGACGGTTGGCACAATTGTCCTGCCCATCCAAGTAGGACAAAATACCATTCCTACATTGTGTCACATCCTTGAGGATGAGATGGCATACAATATCTTGCTAGGATGGCCTTGGATCAAGGACATGAAGTGTGTCCCTTTGATAGCCCATCAATGCCTCAAATACACATACGAAGGGCAAGTACATGTAGTCCCAGTGGACTTAAAGACCTTTAAGTTTTGCAATGCGATGCAGCTGATGCCACAATCACCCCTCCCATCGACACATTTGGACTTTCAATTGAATCCATCCACATAGGGTCTAATTCTACCTACATCCTCGCTATTGAGTCCCTCAACTCACCAACTTGGCCCATCTTCATCGTCTGTTCCTTCATCAATGATACCACCTATGGTGGCCACACCGAAGGACAACGGGAAGAAGCCCCTAGAGGAGGTATCACCATTAGTCTCAACCATCTCTATCGAAGAGGTGCCCATCCGAATGGAAGTTGAGACACCTAGATCACCCAACATGGAGTGGACTTAGGGAGAACTCCCATTCTCTCCCCCTCAACCGTCGACGATTACCATTGAGATGGCCAATACAGGCCTGGGGGAGTACCTAGTGCAAAACGTTGTGGCAACACCCACGCTCGAATCCATGCAAGACATGGGGAGACCTCACCTCCCCATCGGCACTATCGTCCCTTTAGGCTACCCACCAAATCAGACCAATTTTGTATATGGGGGCCTCGAGAATGACATTGAACCCTACCTACAAGAGGAAGATGATGAAGAACCATTTGCTAAGAATGTTGACTATCTGTCCAACCCGGACTTTGCCTTGAAATACCTAGACCAATGTAATTGGCATGGATATGGATTGGGTAGATACGAACAAGGAATGCGCATTCTTTATCAACCGAGATACCAGATTCAATATGATAAATCAGGAGTAGGGTTCAACCACCCTTTGCCCCTTGACATCTTGGTAGAAACCATGCAAGGCCTAAGTCTAGGCAATAGGGATGGGTTGGCACAAGATCCATATGCCAATCCCAACACAACATACACATTGGGGGATTATCTCCCATTGTTAACAACAAATATTGTTGACCTCAACAACCCCTCCCCTTTGATTGAGGAAGGGGAAAGTTTAAGAAGTAACCTCCTAGAGGGATATGAACAATATCAAGGGGGGTCTTCTGAAGATGAGTCAGATTATGAGGTAGCACCTTGGGACCCTTTTGAGTCTGATAGCACCCATTAACGACCATCATGAGAACTTCGTGGCAATGTTCCTATTTAATTTTTCGATCAGGCAATTGCTACCTCCAAAGAATCCAACCCTCTCGCAGAGAGCGAAACAACCCAAAAGGGACCAAATCAACTTACTCGAACAAAACAAGCCTCCCATGCTGGCCATAAGGCCAAGTGATCCATCGAAGGAAGAAGATCCAAATATCTTCTTCAACATCAACTACCTGTGTGCCAGATTTCCGATTTTCATAGAGAGTGAGGATAGTGATCAAGAAATGCCTAGTGGGAGGCTATACCAGCCAGAGGGGCACATAGTTATTGGAGCCAATGAAGGCCTATGGATATCCGATAGTGACTATGAGGATGAGACTGAGATGGCATATCTCAACCATATGAGGCAACAAAAATACCCCATAGACATCGATGATATGTTTGAACATCTAAATATGGGACCAAGGCATAGGTGGCATTTAAACCAAGTATAGTTAAACCAAGTGCTTCATCCACCACTTCGGGCATATAGGGAGCACCTCCCACCTAGAGACCCTATAGGGCCATCAATGCCAAGGGTAGACCCTATCCTTCTATCTACACATAAGACTGATCCTTTTGTGCCAGTACCCATAGAGCCAGATCCAGGGTACAAGGATCGCCAAGGATGTCTAAATCAACACCCATGCAAAAATGGAGACCAAATTCATTCCATCAACATGATCTCCATTGATTTAACCACCCCCATACACAATCCAGCCGATCCAACATGACCATTGTATCTAGACCTAGATGCCATAGACTGGGATCGCACTAACTCACCACCATCCCCATTAAAGTACTGGCCTTACAGTGAGATGTTTCATTTCACCCTAGGACAGACTTAGGATATCTTCCATGCTAAAGAGGAACCGAACATTCCCAACACAGATCTAAATTTAGCAAATTATATCCACCTGATCCCAACTCCACACCAGTTGGAGGATGGATCCCACATGTCAGTCAAAGAGACGATTGATGTAGACATCGGTTCTGATCCAATGAATCCGTAAATCATCAAGCTAGGGGTAATTTTATCCCTCGAAGAGCAAGTCGATTACATTACCCTTCTCAAAGAGAAGAAGGAGGTTTTTGCATGGTCCTACAAAGACATATTGGGGCTAGACCCACAGATATTCATGCATAATCTAACACTTGATCCGACAGTCAAGCCATTCAAGCAAAAGCTACGTAAGATGCACCCAATAGTTGCCTTAATAGTCAAAGACGAGCTACAAAAGCTGTTGGGTGTACAGTTTGTCATCTACGTAGATTACCCACCATGGCTATCCAACATGGTACTTGTCAAAAAGCCTTATGGGAGGATTCGCATATGCATCAATTTTTGAGATTTAAACAAAGCGAGTCCAAAGGATGATTTCCCCATGCCTAGCATTGACACATTGGTAGATGCTACAATAGGCCACGAAATGTTTTCCCTCATGGATGGTTTCTCGGGATACAAGTAGATTTATATCAATCCCGATGATCAACTAAAAATGGCGTTCATGACACCTTGGGGGACATTTTGTTATAAGGTCATGCCCTTTGGCCTTAAAAACGTTGGTGCCATCTACCAACGTGCTATGGCATACATCTTCCATGATCACATGCATAGAAATTTGGAAGATTATATGGATGATTTGTTGGCCAAATCTCTTTTGCACCAAAATCATCTCGATGACTTATGCAAGATCCTTGATCACATCATCGAACACAAGGTTAGGCTAAACCCAAAGAAGTGCGTATTTGGAGTCACATCTAGAAAACTCTTGTGTTTCATAGTCTCAAAATGAGGCATCGAAGTAGATCCAAATAAAGTCAAGGCAATCCTTGAAATGCTTCCCCCAAACACCATCAGGCAGCTCAAAAGCTTGTAGAGTAAGGTCGCGTCGATCAAGCGCTTCATAGTGCATTTATTTGATAAGTGTCGACCCATGAATAAATTATTACACAAGGGGGTAGCATTTCATTGGGATGACGAGTGCCAGTCAGCCTTCGACAACATCAAACAATACTTGGCATCGTCACCAGTGCTGGCACCACCTAGACCAGGAGTGTCATTCTATTTATACATCTCAGCTACTAAGGTGGCACTGGGTGCCATGCTAGCCCAAAAAAATGAATTACATAAAGAACAGGCTAATTATTATCTTAGCTGCACCCTGGTCAGTTATGAACTTAACTATGCATACGTTGAGAATCTATGCTTGGCAGTGGTTGTTGAGCAAGGTGCAGCAAAAGTATTGTCATTGTTGTCAACATAGTCAGACAGATCGGTTGATGCAATGGACAGGAGTTAAGAGGTTCTTCAGAGTATGTACGAGTGATTTTCCAAAAGATCGAAGTGGCCCATATGCTAAAAATCAAAAGAAAATCACAAGGAAGAAAACTATCGCGATATCGCGACATGTTGAGCAAGAAAGAAAAACTATCACGATATCGTGACATGTTGAGAAGAAAGAAAAATTGTCACGATTTCGTGACATGTTCGAAAAGAAAGCGCAAGCAGGAAAAATTGTCATGATTTCACGACATGTTCGAAGAGAAAGCGCAAGCAAGAAAAACTGTCATGATTTCGCGACATGTTCGAAGAGAAAGCGCAAGCAAGAAAAACTGTCGCGATTTCGTGACATGTTGGAAGAGAAAAATGCAAGTAGAAAAAGTGTCACGATTTCATGACATATTGCAAGAGAGATTGTATGGAAGAAAAAGTGTCACGATTTCATGACATATTGCAAGAGAGATTGTACGGAAGAAAAAGTGTCGCGATTTCATGACATATTGCAAGAGAGAGAGTTCGAAAGAAAAAGTGTCACGATTTCATGACATATTGCAAGAGAGATTGTACGGAAGAAAAAGTGTCACGATTTCGCGACATATTGCAAGAGAGAGAGTCCAAAAGAAAAAGTGTCACGATTTCGTGACATATTGCAAGAGAGATTGTACGGAAGAAAAAGTGTCACGATTTCACGACATATTGCAAGAGAGATTGTACGGAAGAAAAAGTGTCACGATTTCGTGACATATTGCAAGAGAGATTGTACGGAAGAAAAAGTGTCGCGATTTCATGACATATTGCAAGAGAAAGAGCAAAGGAGAAAAAGTGTCACGATATCGCGACATGTCGCATTTTCGCGACTAAAGGAGGAGAGAGAAAGTAAGAAGGCAGAAGTGTCGATGACAAAAAGTAAAGAGGAAGGAGGTGAAAGTGTCACGATATCACGACATGTGTTTTCATGGGTACAAGCCAAGAAAAGAAGCAAGGAGGCAAAAGTGTCACGATATCATGACATGTATTTTCGTGACTCAAAGCAAGGAGAAAGAGAGAGAAAGAAAAAGTGTCACGATATCGCGACATGTATTTTCGTGGGCCAAAGCAAGGAGAAATGCAAAGAAAGAAAAGTGTCGCGATATCGCGACATGTCGCATTTTCGTGACTCGAAAAGGGCAGGTAGGCAGTGAAACAAAAGTGTCGCGATATCGCGACATGTCACATTTTCACGACTCAAAAAGGCCAGGCAGGCAAAGTAACAAAAGTGTCACGATATCGTGACATGAATACCAGGATGGTGAAACTAAAGACTGCAGAGTGACGTGGACCCATAAGGAATCTTTAATATGGTCGTTACACATGGAAAGAAATGGATGCATGCCCATGTGGAGAAAACGAACAGTCATGGAAGGAGAAAATGAACAGTCGTTAAAATAGAAAATGAACAGTCGTGGAAGGAGAAAATGAATAGTCGTTAAAATAGAAAATGAAACAAACGCATGCATGCACAAAAGAGAAAACAAACAATCATGCAAGGAGAAGATGAATAGTCATGACCGAGAAGACGAACAATCATGGTAGGAGAATATGGTGTCAATTCGTTGCATGTAACGTGTTTGATGAAATGCCCACTCTATATATACAAAAGGAGTTACATAAAGAAGGAGTTAAATTGACAAGTGGCAAATGAGAATATGAAAGAAAAATTACAATTGACAAGTGGCGTATGAGAAATGAAAGGAGTTATAACTGGAGTTACAAAGAGAAAGGATGGTTATAAAAGGAGTGTTGCTTAGAGAATTTTAGTTGGTGGATTTAATCTTGCGAAGTGCACGAGAGGAGAGCGAGAGGTGAGCGAGAGGCGAGCGAGAAGGGTGTGTGTTGTGTGAGCAATGTTGAGTAAGCAATAGACCAGTCAGGGTCTTGTAAAAGTGAAGGCATTTTTATGTCAATCTTCTAGCTTCAAAAAGTCCAAGTTGGTGCTTGGAATCAGGGGTTGGTGCTCCTTTCTGTTGGTGTAGATAAATTAGGGGTTGGTGCTCCTTTCTGTTGGTGCAGATAAATCAGGGGTTGGTGCTCCTTCCAGTGGGTGCTGGTAAATTGATTGTAAAGTTGGTATTTTGCAAAGGCTGGATTTGGATGGGAGTCCAAACAGTCAATTTTTGAGGAGTAGCCAAATCGGTGAACCTCGGTACATCTTGTGTTGTGTGATGCTCTCTTGTTATATTTGCTTTATGTGGTTTTAAGTTTTCATTGTTTTGGCTTTAAGAGTTGAAGTTTTAAGTTTTAAAGAGCCACACTGATTCACCCCCCCTCTCAGTGTCATTGTGAGACTAACAATTGGTATCAGAGCCAAGTTCCCTTGTCAAGCTAAATCAGCTAGGGTTGATCTTGGATTAGTATGCAATGGGTAAGAAGAATAGATCCTCATCCAATAAGGCATCTCAGTCAGTTTCAGTTCCTGTGGAAGAGAAAATTGAACTAGAAAAGATGAAGGAGTGAATTCTGAAGTATGTGATGAAAACCTTGAGGTTGAAGTAGATCTAGAAGGTGAGTTGATCGCTGCACTTGAAGAGTTGAATATAGAAAGGAAAAAGAACAGAAGACTGTCCAAGAAGTTGGAAGAATATGGGGATAAGATCGAAGATCTCTTCTTACAAATTCATAAATCCAAGAAAATAGAAGAAGCCTTGAAGTCACACCTGGATGATAAAGTTGATGTATGTAGCAAACGTGAAGAGGAATCTAACAAAGTTTTTAGTGATCTAAAGCTGCAAGTAGAAGAGTCCAAAAGGATTGAAGAAACTCTCAGGTCATAGATCAATGAGAAAGAGATTGTTTGCTGCAAACAAGAAGAGGAGATTGTTTTATTGAGGAAACAACTAGAAGAGGCCAATACAAATCTCAAATTTGAGAAGAGCACAGAGTTGCTAGATAAAATGATAAGGCAACAAAGAAGCCCCATGTGTAAGCTTGGTCTTGGATGTGAAGTTGAACAACCTTCATCTTCTAAATCTGCAGAGAAGAAGAAGTCCACTGTTGAAGGATCAAAGCAAGAAAAGCTTGAAGTTGAATCTTCAAAAGGAAGAAAATCTCAAAGGAGATCTACAACAAAGCAACCACAACAAAAGAGGTTCTATCACTCTCACTTTATTCATAATAATGCTTTTAATGGCTATTGTTTTAGATGCAACCATTATGGTCACAAGGAAATTTATTGTGGATTGAATAATAGATCAAAGAGTTATGCTGGTAGAAATACATCTGCTTTTCTGATTGAACACCATATGCAATGTTTCAAATGTAATGGTCATGGGCACATAGCAAGGTTTTGTCCAAGAACTTTTGTATCTAATCTAAGGCAAGACAATAGATTTCATCAGATGCAAAGAATGCAACACAGACAGGGAAGAAATCATGTGCATCAAAGAAAGGAAAATAATCATCCATCAAGGATGCACAAGAGACAACCACCCAAGAGAAATGTTCAAGTTCACGAAAAGGTTCAAAATAGGGATGCTGTTGAAAAACTCAAGCCCAAGTTCAAGAAAGGTTGGAGAAAGAAAGAAGAGAGGAAATCGTGTCTCCTTGGATTGAAGGAGACTACTCCTCTATTGCACTAAGCAACTCCAGGTAGCACATACTCCAGGGGGAGCAATCTTAAAGTTTTATTTTAATGCTCCTATGTATTTGTGTGGTTATCTGAGGATGAAAGGAAAGTAGTCAGGGAGTTGTCGTATAGTTGTCAAAATGTGTTTCAGTTCATGTAGATGTTTGTGGAGATAGTGTCAAACTGATGTGCTTCAGTAGAACAACATGGTGAACAACTAGGTTTTCGATGCAGCAACTGATAGGCATTATCTGAGATAGAACATGCAGCACAAGTCGACGTGTCATGGAAGCATAAGTCGGCAGGTGCTGGTTTTGAAGCCTGTAACATTCCCAATCTATAGATAAAATAGAATCCATGTTGTGAGTATGTCTCAATTCATCTACCAATATTGAGGGAGGACTATGGTAAAGCTCTTCATGATCGTTATGAAAATTACTGCCAACGTGTAGGTGGAAGGCGTGAGGTTCTTAACCAAAAATACAACACATCGTTTGGTATAAGAGAGCATCAATTTTCTCTAAAGAAGTAGCCGTTATCAAAGAGATGCCAAAGTCAAAGCAAATAGTGGCACTAGCACCCAGTTGGTCAAGAGTGCCAAGTGGCACATGCAAGGCAGAGACGTTGAGAGGATAGCATCCAGGTGGTGAAGCGCCAAGGAGGACAAGATGCCCATACACCTAAGGAAGTCTTGCATTATTTGAGAAATGTGAGATATTGTCCGAGGAATCCCTTGATCGCAGCGAGGAGAAATGCTCCCTGGAATCACGTGAAGAATGTTCACCTAAGACATTGAGTAGCCCTGACATATGCCCTAGCAAGAAGCAGAATACCGAGTGTTGATGACTATGCATGTAGATTGAGGCTCCAACGCTAGATGTAACGGTCCACTGTCAATACCTACGTAGGCGATGAAAACATTCATGGCAGCCATTAGAAACTAGAGACATTGAGCTACACAACGGATGCGAGGCAAAGTCGTCAGTCACGGAGGAGGTGGCAATCAAAAGGCTAAAGAAATTACGCGTAGGTTGCCTGGAGAGTCGGTCACTTTTGATTTGGGAGTAACTTTTGTGCAGCTGAGAGTTGAGTGTTGATCATACTATACTAAATAAGTAAAAGCAAGGTACAATAGGAATAAAGCAAGATTGGTCTGTAAAGGCTATGCACAAGTTGAAGGTATTGACTTTGAGGAAACCTTTGCACTAGTGGCTAGACTAGAGGCAATTAGAATGTTTTTGGCTTAATTTCAAAGTTTATCAAATGGACGTGAAATCAGCATTTTTGAATGGAAAACTTGAAGAAGAGGTCTATATTGAGAGGGATGGTTTCCAACTCGGTGATAATCCCAACTTCATCGCAAGTTGAAGAAAGCATTGTATGGCTTGAAACAGGCACCCGAGCATGGTATGCAAGGCTAGACAACTATCTTACTCAACAAGGGTTCAAAAAAGGTATGGTGGATAGCAATTTGTATGTCAAAATAGAGAATGGCCATCTCATTGTCCTTGTTGTATACGTAGATGATATCATTTTTGGCAGCAGACAATGATGAGTCGTGTAAAGATTTAGCAAATAAGATGCAGAAAGAATTTGAAATGTCAATGATTGGTGAACTTTCGTATTTCCTCGGACTGCAAGTTAATCAAAATGAGAAGGGCATATTTATTTCTCAAGTTAAATATGTGAAAGAGATGCTAAAAAAGTTCACAATGGAGGATTGTAAGCCTGTTAGCACTCCCATGATGATAGGTTGCAAGTTGAGCAAGGATGACAAATCTCTAGATGTTGATCAAACCATGTATAGATCTATGATTGGGAGCCTACTATATTTGATAGCTACCAGACCAGATATCTTGCAGGCAGTTTGCATGGTAGCACGACTTTAGGCTAGTCCCAAGGAGACTCATGTGACAACAGTGAAGAGGATTCTTCGATATCTGAAGGGTACTATGGAGTATGGGTTATGGTATCCGAAAGGTAAGGACTTCACCCTTATTGTGTATTCAGATGCAGATTGGGCAGGATGTGTCGATGATAGAAAGAGTACCAATGGAGGTGCATTCTATCTTGGAGAAAAGTTGGTCGCATGGCACAGTAAGAAACAAGAGTCAGTCTCCTTATCCACAATAGAGGCAGAATATATTGCAGCAACTACGTGTTGTACGCAGGTCTTATGGATGAAACAAACCCTGAAAGATCTTGGCATTAACTTCAGTGAGCCAATTTTAGTTAAGTGTGATAACACCAGTGCCATTAACATCTCAAAGAATCCGGTTATGCATTCTCGCACAAAACATATTGCTATCCGATATCACTTTCTGAAGGAGAAAGTTGCGGAAGGTGAGGTTAAGTTGGATTTTGTCCCAACTACAGAGCAAGTAGCGGATATCTTCACAAAACCACTGCCCAAGGAAATTTTTGAGTACCTTCGCAATAAATTGGGAGTGGTCACGCTTCCCAAGAACTGACTAGCTATCGGGACCACATTCTCAGGGGGAGCATTTATATATTTGATTATATTTTTGCTCATGTTTGTAATTTTTGCTAACTATAATAATTTGTGCCTGAGAATGTTGTGCATGGACTCAGGGGGAGTCTGCAACAGCCCTTTGGTATTATTGTCAAAGGGGGAGAAGAATTACAGGAAATTGCACGTGTGTTGCCAACAATTCCAAAGGGGGAGATTGTTGAGCAAGGTGCAACAACAATATTGTCATTGTTGTCAACACAGTCAGACAGATCGGTTGATGCAGTGGACAGGAGTTAAGAGGTTCTTCAGAGTATGTACAAGTGATTTTCCAAAAGATCGAAGTGGCCCATATGCTAAAAATCAAAAGAAAATCACAAGGAAGAAAACTGCCGCGATATCGCGACATGTTGAGCAAGAAAGAAAAACTGTCGCGATATCGCGACATGTTGAGAAGAAAGAAAAACTATCGCGATTTCGTGACATGTTGAAAAGAAAGCGCAAGCAAGAAAAATTGTCATGATTTCACGACATGTTCGAAGAGAAAGTGCAAGCAAGAAAAACTATCGCGATTTCGCGACATGTTCGAAGAGAAAGCGTAAGCAAGAAAAACTATCATGATTTCGTGACATGTTGGAAGAGAAAAAGGCAAGTAGAAAAATTGTCATGATTTTGCGACATGTTGCAAGAGAGATAGTAAGCAAGAAAAAGTGTCACGATTTCGCGACATATTGGAAGAGAGATTGTACGAAAGAAAAAGTGTCATGATTTCGTGACATGTTGCAAGAGAGAGAGGCAAGTAGAAAAAGTGTCACGATTTCGTGACATATTGCAAGAGAGATTGTATGAAAGAAAAAGTGTCACGATTTCATGACATATTGCAAGAGAGAGAGTCCAAAAGAAAAAGTGTCACGATTTCGTGACATATTGCAAGAGAGATTGTACGGAAGAAAAAGTGTCACGATTTCACGACATATTGCAAGAGAGAGAGTACGAAAGAAAAAGTGTCACGATTTCGTGACATATTGCAAGAGAGATTGTACGGAAGAAAAAGTGTCACGATTTCGTGACATATTGCAAGAGAGAGAGTCAAGAGAAAAAGTGTCACGATTTCGTGACATGATTAAGCAAGAGAAAGAGCAAAGGAGAAAAAGTGTCACGATATCGCGACATGTCACATTTTCACGACTAAAGGAGGAGAGAGAAAGTAAGAAGATGAAAGTGTCATGATATCGCGACAAAGTATGAGTAAAGTAGCAAGGAGGAGAAAGTGTCATGATATCGTGACATGTTGGTGTTTTGCAAAGCCAAGAAAAGAAGCAAGGAGGCAAAAGTGTCACGATTTCGCGACATGTATTTTTGCGGGCTCAAGCGAGGAGAAAGAGAGAGAAAGAAAAAGTGTCATGATTTTGTGACATGTATTTTCGTGGGCCAAAGCAAGGAGAAAGGCAGAGAAAGAAAAGTGTCACGATATCGCGACATGTCGCATTTTCGTGACTCAAAAAGGCTAGGCTGGCAAAGAAACAAAAGTGTCACGATATCGTGACATGTCATATTTTTGTGACTCGAAAAGGCTAGGCAAGCATAGTAACAAAAGTGTCACGATATCGCGACATGAATACCAGGATGGTGAAACTAAAGATTGCAGAGTGACGTGGACCCATAAGGAATCTTTAATATGGTCGTTACACGTGGAAAGAAATGGATGCATGCCCATGTGGAGAAAACGAACAATCATGGAAGGAGAAAATGAACAGTCATTAAAATAGAAAACGAACAGTCGTGGAAGGAGAAAACGAATAGTCGTTAAAATAGAAAACGAACAGACATGCAAAGAGAAAAAGAACAAACATGCAAAGAGAAAATGAACAGTCTTGCAAGGAGAAGACGAACAGTCATGACCGAGAAGACGAACAATCATGGTAGGAGAATATGGTGTCAATTCGTTGCATGTAACGTGTTTGACGAAATGCCCACTCTATATATACAAAAGGAGTTACATAAAGAAGGAGTTACAATTGACAAGGGAGTTACAATTGACAAGTGGCGTATGAGAAATGAAAGGAGTTATAACTGGAGTTACAAAGAGAAAGGATGGTTATAAAAGGAGTGTTGCTTGGAGAATTAAGGTAGTGGATTTAATCTTGCGAAGTACGCGAGAGGAGCGCAAGAGGCGAGCGAGAGGTGAGCGAGAAGGGTGTGTGTTGCGTGAGCAATGTTGAGTAAGCAATAGACCAGTCAGGGTCTTGTAAAAGGGAAGGCATTTTTATGTCAATCTTCTAGTTTCAAAATTGAAGTCCAAGTTGGTGCTTGGAATCAGGGGTTGGTGCTCCTTCTAGTTGGTGCTGGTAAATTAGGGGTTGGTGCTCCTTTCTGTTGGTGCAGATAAATCAAGGGTTGGTGCTCCTTCCAGTGGGTGCTGGTAAATTGATTGTAAAGTTGGTATTTTGCAAAGGCTGGATTTGGATGGGAGTCCAAACAGTCAATTTTTGAGGAGTAGCCAAATCGGTGAACCTCGGTACATCTTGTGTTGTGTGATGCTATCTTGTTATATTTGCTTTATGTGGTTTTAAGTTTTCATTGTTTTGGCTTTAAGAGTTGAAGTTTTAAGTTTTAAAGAGCCACACTGATTCACCCCCCTCTCAATGTCATTGTGAGACTAACGATGGTATTTTCCACAAAAAAGCTACGCCATTACATGCTGAGCAATATGATGTATGTTGTGTCTAAGGAGAATCCATTGTGGTACATGATGAGTCGTACTTATCATAGTAGTCGCACGGCAAAATGGATCATTTGTTGATGGAGTTTAACATTGAATTCATTGGACAAAAGTCCATCAAAGTTCAAGTCATCGCTGATCAACTAGCAAAGGCTCCTCTCGAAGACGATCAGCCTCTGACCGTAGAGTTTCCCAATGATGGGGTCTTCCATGTCTCATAATCACCAGATTCTGATGAGCCTGAGTCACAGGCTAACATAAACTTATTTTTTGATGGTTTTAAATGTGAGCAAGGGGGTGGCGTAGGAATCATGTTTTTCACACCGCAAGGGGCTCCAATGTCTTTATCATTTAAACTTGATTTCTCATGCATCAATAACAATGCTGAATATGAAGCCTTGCTCATAGGTCTTCAGTCAGCCATCACCATGAACATCAAACTCTTGAATATCTTTGGTGATTCGTTGTTAATTGTCAACCAAGTGAAAGGGGTATCCTAATGCAAATGCCCAGTTCTGTAGGCCTACAAAGCCCTTGTGGACAAATTCTTGGCAAAGCTTGAATGGTACGACATCGAGGCACTCCCTCGATCATCGAATTATTTTGTGGACACTATGGCCTCCTTGGGGTCACTAATCCCGCAAGACATTTTTGGTGAGATGACAACCATTCAAGTCAAAACGTTATCGCAATCCACGATGGAGCGTGCAAGCTCTGACATAATGCTAGGAATCCACCTAATCCAGATTGAACCATCTCAGGATAGGTTCTCTCGAATCCATGATAGTCTAAATCACGTCAACTTGGGGTCTTTGTTCTCTCCAACCCCTCTTAATAGCAACACAACATTATTTTTACAAGTTCTTTCCCGCTCAGCTTTTGCTAGGGATGAACTTCAAGAGGGATCGACCATTCATACCATCGAGGTTTCTGATCAGCAGGATTGGTACACACCCATAAGAGACTATCTCAAGTTAGGTAGCCTCCCACTTGGATTGTTGCATGCCATGAAAAGATCATTCAAATATAAAGTGACAAAACATGTCTTGCTAGGAGACATTTTATACCATCGAAGCTACGAAGGAATCCTCCTCTGTTTCTTGGACCAGAAGGAGTCCACTTGGGTGATCACCCAAGCGCACGATGGTACATGCGATGGCCACTTCAGCGATATGGCCATCATAAAGTGCATTCTTTGCATGGGCTATTATTGGCCATCTTTAGAGCGAGATTGTTGCGCATATGTGCGAAAGTGCATGAAGTGTCAACACCATGCTAACTTGACACATGTACCTTCTCAAGCCTTGTAGCCGATCCAATCGGCTTGGCCATTTTTGTAGTGGGGCTTAGATCTCATCGAAAATATCTCCCCTACGTCATTAGGTCATCACACATTTATCATAATGGCCACAGAGTACTTCACTAAGTGGGTGGAAGCAATTTCGCTTACCTCTACGACTGGGCCCCGCATTGCGGAGTTCATTTTACATAACATCATATGTCGTTTTGGTATTCCATCCAAGATCATCTCGGATAATGGGATGTCATTTAAGAACAAATATGTGTGTGCTTTGACAACAAAGTACAAAATTAGGCATAGTTTTTCGACACCTTATTATCCACAGGCAAATGGGCAAGCAGAGGCGTCAAACAAAATGCTAGTTGCCATCCTTAAAAATATGGTCACAGATAGTCATAAGGATTGGCACATCCAAATACCACTTTCCCTATGGGCTTATCACACTAGCATTCGGATGCCCACTGGGGCAACTCCATTTTTGCTAGTGTATGGCTCCGAGGCAGTCATGCCTCTCGAGTTGGAAATACCCTCCCTGTGCATATCAATGCAAGAGTTCATCGATGATGACACTGCATGGTAGGCCCGATTAGACCAGCTTATGTTACTTTATGAACGACACGTCAATGCTCTCGAGCATTTACGTATCTATCAAGAGCGACTTAAGAAAGCATACAACATGAAAGTTCACTTGAGGGACTTTCAGGTCGGTGACCTGGTCTTAAAAGAGAACCAACAAAATTCTAACTTGCCGCCCCATTTAAGGGACAAGTTCACGGAAAATTGGTTAGGTCCTTATGTAATCGACAGTAAAATAGGACCTAGAACATACCAACTCGCCTCTCTTGAAGGAATCAAGGAACTAGAACCCTTGAACATCAATCATTTGAGGCCATTCAACATTTAGAGAGCCATGGCCCACTCCAAAAGCTCCAAGGGTTCCCACAATCGCTTGGTCACCCAAAACACCCCAAAGGTATCAATAATCCCTTTGGTCAAACCAAAAGCCCCAAGGGTTCTCGCCATCGCTTGGTCACCCAAAATGCCCCAAAGGTATCCATAATCCCTTTGGTCAAACAAAAATCCCCAAGGGTTCTCACCACCGCTTGGTCACCCAAAATGCCCCAAAGGTATCCATAATCCCTTTGGTCAAACCAAAAGCTCCAAGGGTTCCCACAATCGCTTGGTCAACCAAACACCCCAAAGGTATCAATAATCCCTTTGGTCAAACCAAAAGCTCCAAGGGTTCCCACAATCGCTTGGTCAACCTAAAATGCCCCAAAGGTATCCATAATCCCTTTGGTCAAACCAAAAGCTCCAAGGGTTCCCACAATCGCTTGGTCAACCAAAAACACCCCAAAGGTATCCATAATCCCTTTGGTCAAACCAAAAGCTCCAAGGGTTCCCACAATCGCTTGGTCAACCAAAAATACCCCAAAGGTATCTATAATCCCTTTGGTCAAACCAAACGCTCCAAGAGTTCCCACAACCGCTTGGTCAACCAAAAATGCCCCAAAGGTATCTATAATCCCTTTGGTCAAACCAAAAGCTTCAAGGATTCTCGCCACTGCTTGGTCACCCAAAACGCCCCAAAGGTATCTATAATCTTAAAAATCAAAACACAAAAAAAAAGTTGCATTAGGCATCGCATACATACATTGCATATTTGTTGGTCATACATGTCAAATGCACCATAGACTGTAATTACTCGGCAATTCCATCATTTTCCACATTTGTCCATTTTGTAAATGATCCAACAAGAATAATGCCATTCTCATTTTTGCCATATCATAGTCAGTTGTCTTCTAATGTCTTTAGGGTTTTCGTCATTCAGCTGTCTTTAGATTTCTAGTCAAATGTTGTACAAAGTCAGACCAATTTTTACAAGGTAGAGTTTTACTTGGATCACGCCTTGTTACATAGCATCCCAACACAAGCTTAAAACACATAAAAATTCCCAAGTTGTGTGAATGAAAGATGAAACCTACAAAGTGGTCTAGGGTACCTTGAGCAAAAATTTTATCCTGCTCATCCCCCTGTGCGAATGGTTCAAGAATGCTAAGAATTGACAAAAGGACAAGCTCTTCCCCATCCAATTCCCCAAAATAAATAGTGGTTTTCACCACTATCAAAAATCCCAAACACCCTTGATCCCTAAATTCGTAAGGATTCATACTACACGTCCTTGAGAAGGATGGGTAGTCATCCCCAAGGCCTAAAGGATCAATACCATTCCAAAGCAAAATCCCAAAAGTTCACCATCAAAATTCCCAAACACCTTTGATCCCCAAAGTCATAAGGATTCATACTACACGCCCCTGAGAAGGATGGGTAGTCATCCCCAAGGCCTAAAGGATCAATGCCATTCACAAGCCAAAAATCCCACAAGCTCAACTTTGAAATCAAAATTCAAAATCTAAATCCTCAAAAAGCAACAATAAAAAATAACAGTGGTTATCACCACTACTCAAACCCCTTGCTCAAGAGAAGAAAAAAAAACTCAAAATAAATAGTGATTTTCATCACTATATGTGAGAGCAAGTATCCCAACAAATTGAACAACCAAAAGACGTCTGAGCTTGAATCCCTGGAATTCTCAGCATTTGAAAAACCATTTAGGTGATCCTCATTACGGGTTTGGTGGATAGCCTACCTAGCAATGGCGGTATCCTAAATGCATGACGATATGTCTATCACATTAGCTTTGCGTGTGTGTAGACCAATGTTTGCATGTGGACGAGCTAGCTTATGGTATCCTAGATTGCGTCGTAGATTAATCCTACTAAATACAACAAAGGAGTTAGTGGAGCTAATTAGGTGATCCTCAATACAAGTTTGGTGGACAACCTACCTGGCACTGACGGTATCCTTACGAATACCACATAAACGAACTCAATCGCACACACAGGGATGTGAAATAACTTGGTCAAACTCAAGTTTGATTCGTACCTTGTTCGAAAGTCTTGTAAGATAATGTATAGTCTTGACTAGTTAGTTAAAGCATCTGAGTCTCAGAAAAACCTTAACTACATTCTAAAACAATTGTTGTACATTTCATTACTTACATCACCATCAAAAAATACAAAACAAAAATTACAAATGCAAAGTTATTCCATAAAGCAATCACATAGTACAGAAAGCCAGTAAATCTTGTACAGTCTATGGTGCCACCACTTGTACACCAAATGAATCATTCCATCCATTCCATATGCATACATCTATATCATATAGTTAAAATCATCCATAGTCATAATAGCATATGCATACATCAACATAAATAAATGTGCATAAAGAACAATAAACCATGACAAGTATATAATCAAACAAAAAGAGTCATGTATATATATCAAGTCAAAATGCCCTCAGGCTACAATAAGAAGGTCCTCTGACCTCACAAAAACCAAAAACTCAAAATCCCCAAAGCCTAGGGAGTCGGCCACCATGATCATGCAGGATCGGTGCGACTAGAACTACCCCCAGTAGTATGGGTCCTATGGGACCTCTCAAGGTGGCTACTGCCAGCCCTCGCACCCTGCCCACCAACACTACCCTCACCTAGCCACCTGCGATGAGATGATGCAGACTGCTCAGTCTCACTGCCTCTCGTACAACGTGATGAACCACCTCCATCAAGCATAGGCAACTATCCATCGAGGTGGACAACCTCTATCTCTAACTCTATCTAGTATCGACCCCACTCCATATCTCATTGGTGATACATAGCCAATGCACTATCCTGCTATGCCAATTGAGTCCGTAGGAGATCCCTCTCCTGCGTTACCTCCACCAAAGCATCTCTATGCTCCTCCTCCCGTCTCCATAGGAGACCCTCCAATCATGCTATCTCAGCATGAAGCCCAACCTCCACATCCCCTGAGACAGCCTGAGGCATGGGCACCTCCGGGATGGCCTACTACTCTGGCACCCACTGCTCCGGGACATCCTATACATTCGGCTGCTCTGAAACCCCCAAATCATCTCCATCGTCGATGAAGTCATCGACCTCCACCATGTCAACATCATCAAGCGGAGCCCCCCAACCCTCCATCGGTGCCTCTGCACCCCCACCTCCTGTTGCTGTAGTATCCATGCCTCCTAGAGGCCCCTCACTCCACCATCACCACATAATCCACCATCGGTCATACTCTGTAGTCACCCCAACATCATCCACATCGGGTACATCAATAACTGCATCGGACCCCTCACCCAACTGCTCAATGGTAGGCCAGACTAGAGTCTTCTCATCACCACGACGTCGATAGATCAAGGGATCACCAGGTAATCCCTGGCGCACCCCAAACTACCGCATCACCCAGACATATGGGAAGTACTCCTGCTCTGTCCCGTGCCGCCCAATCAACCATCTACCCCTGCACACACATCGAAGCCACTCTCTAGCCTCAGGCCAGGCTGGATAGTCCCGATACGGTCGCCATAACACCTACCCTAGCACTAGATGAGAGAAGGCATCAGTATAGTGACCTACGTCACCTGCCCACCGCCGACTCTATCCATGCTCCTCTGACCTCCGCCATAAATCGGCATATCCAATTTCTTGATCCACCATCTCACCTCGGGTGGTCCAAGGCAAACCCTGCGGCCACTCCACAGCTATGTGCTGCCACCCCCAGCACTGCAAGAGATAGCTGCACCCGATCCCCTTTCGCTTTCGATAGTGGACCTCGTACAACTCATCGTACAACTGCGCCAATAACGTCTGACCCCATCTCATAATAAGTGGAGATGATGTAGGACACTCCACCAATGTGAAAACCAACTCAAGCAGGTTCCAAGGGAACCTCGCACCTGAGGAGTCAAGAAGTAGCATATTGGAGATGAGGGTCATGATCAAAGCATGCCTCACCCCTAATACGCCCTTCTCCAGCCACCACCACACCAGAATACCGCCTATCTGGCAGTCAGCCTCTACCCTCTCCACAACCCTCTCCACCCCCCTCTCCACCATCGAACCAAAACACCGTGTCAATACCATTGTCCGCTGGTCACGGTGGGTCATCCGGATAGGCAGTCCATCTATCAAAATCCGTAGAATCCGATACACATCCTCCAGAGTAATAGTCATCTCCCCTGTTGGGAGATGAAAAGTGTTGGTGCGGGGATCCCACAGATTGATCAGGGCAGTCAAATATGCTCGATCCCCCACCACAGGCTCCAGACGCATCACGTGCTTGAGCCCAAGGGCATCAAGCCACTCCCAATCCACAACTGTCAGGGCATCCCGGGCATCAGAGAAAATAGTCGGCTAGCGGTACCGACTCTTCACAACCTGAAACAACAAAATAAAATGAAAAAAGATATTAAGTACATACTTAATATAAACAAAAACATTAAAATAAAACTGTACAGCAGAAGTACAGACTACAATTTACAATTGTACAACAAAAGTACAACATAAGAAGTACAGTAAAACAAATGTACAACAAAAGTACAGAATCATTAAAATAAAACTGTACAACAATGACAACATACATGAAAATAACTGTACAATCAACAAAAAACAACAAAAATCATATTAGGGTTTCAACCTTAATGTGAACGCAAAACAAAACAAAATATATATATATATATATATATATATTAGGGTTTCAACCTTAATATGGCAAAAACAAAAATGAAATAAAACATATTAGGGTTTCAACCATAATATGAACAAAAACAACAAAATAAAGCGAACAAACATTTTATATGTGAGTTTTAAACTTCATATAAAACACGCACGAATAACAGGCAGAGAGAAGGAACATCATACCGGTCTCACCTCGGCTCCTCCACTCGAAGATCCGGTTCTCGCACTCATGATGTCCACGAAATTTTAGCAGCGCTCCGCTACGCACACTCACACTCCTCACTGCTCCAAATCGCCAAGAAAAAAATATTGCAAATGAGCCCAAAACCTAGTTTTGGTCCTTATATAGGCTATTAGGCCTATAATCGTTCCACCCTGGGATGAGCACTCTAGTTAGCGCTCGTCCCACCCTGGGACGATTACAAAATTGGTATTCGTCCCACCCTGGGACGATTACAGAGCAAGAAATAAAGCAACAAAAACTGCATCCAAAAAATGCACCAAAAACAACAATAAATATTTTGAACAAAGGTGCCTTTGCACCTGACATTCATGGCATGAAAAACCATCGTCGGGGTCACAAATACTCACTATCCTACTCCCTAAGAAGGCTAGCATAGCCGGACCGCTCCACGGGAAGGAGGATTTTTGATAATTTCTACCCCAATAGGCATAAAAAAAAGGGTCAAAACCCACCAAAAATAGGTCCGATGGTTGGAAAACTGCAATAAGCGTTCAACGAAAACAACTGAAGGCACCCTTACAAACGTCATCTTGGGTCAAGCGACTCGTCGCTTTTCTCATTTTTGGTCATTCCCTCATCGATTCGTCGCTTGAGGGGGTAGTCACACTTAGTCACCAATCAACAAATACACACCCAATCAAGGAAATGGCATGCATTCAAAGAATCATTGACAAAGACAATCACGCTCCTACTTGGGGCAGCAAACAAGCAATAATCACAAGCTAAACAAACACTTGGCATTCTGGAAGCATGAAGAAAAGGTTCCTCGGACAAAAGGTTGTGCCCTTTGCCTATTCATGTCTAAACAATGTCCAAGATCAAGTACACCTCACTGAAAAAGGTTACACTTGAGTTAAGCTCCTTAGCTCGTCAGAAGCAAGGATTCAAGAATGCGTGCCCTTTCCATACTTGGGGCATCAAAATTTGGTTAGGTTACTGAGAAACCCTAATCATTAAGTGCTTTGGTCATCTATTTTTGCTCAGAACTGTGCCACACATAGCGCATCCCAAAAAGGGGCATCTATAGACACCAAAACAACACCAATCCGATTATGTGACTACAAGCACTGATCGAATTGGCATACATACCCCCTAGGGCAGCCTCTAGAGGTTAAACAGTGGTCCTAACCACTCCCAAATCAGTTTTGGAAGGTCAAAGGTCAGTTTTGCACCTTTTAAGCACTTTGCTCCCTATTCGTCCCACCCTGGGACGATTAGAATCCTATTCGTCCCACCCCGGGACGATTAGCAACAATCGCTCCAGGGTGGGACGATTAGCAGGTTTGACTGGAAAAAATTCAAACCTTGACAAATGGCAGCCCAAATATGCCACCTAACTCCGCCTTCAAGGCATGGGATTGCGAGGGAAGGTTTCAAATCGAGAGGCTTCAATCAAGCCCGATCATGGAGGCCTCAATCAAGGAGGCCCTAATCAGGGAGGAATCTTCTCTCCCCCAAAAATGCATAATGAGCCAAGTGGCGCCCTCGCATGCGCATTCAAAGGAGACCCTTAGGTCTATAAAAATGTGAGCCTCCTCACCCCAAAAATAGAACAGATCTGGAGCATTTGGAGCAACGAAGTGCTGCCAAACTATACCCCCATTCCTCTTTGTGCTTCCTACATCCCTAATCTCTCTCTTTTGGAAGAGAGGTTATCGGGTGAACACTAGGAACGCAATCCAGATCCAAAAACCCAAGAAATCGGCCACAATCCCACCCCAAACTCGTCGACACAACCCCCTAGGAAGTTTTGGACCCATCCCACTTGGATTGGTGTCAAAACTAGGCCCTAAACGGTGGGCGTCCCACCCCGGGCGCCCCCAAACTATTGCAGTCCTAATCGCCCCACCCCGGAGTGATTAGAAATCTGTGCATGGTTTTGTTACTATTCTTTTTGCATTCTTTTATATCTAATGTACTTATGTTGTTGTCCAAATTTCATTGCTTTCTGACATGATTTGACCTGGTTTTTGTCATTTTATGCGTCTACTAACCTACAGGGAGTGCCTTCGGATACAAGATAACCTAGGCATAATATGCCAAATCTGACCTTTTGGGTCATCTCAAAATGTTATTTTTAGTCTAACCACAAGTTTGCAGGAGTTTTGGAGGCCTCTAGGTAGGACATTTGCAAGGTCACTTTTTGCAGGTTTTACGACAGTCCCCAGCGTCCCACCCCAGAGCGATTAGAAATATGTGCATGATTTCCTTATTTTTCCTTTTTCAATATGTCCCAGATGATATCCTAATGCCTCTATTAAATTTTGAACTCATTCTGACATGATTTGACGATCGTTTTATTATTTTATGTATTAACTAGCTCGTAGGGCGCCCCTGTCACATACAGGAGAATCTGGGTAGGATATGCAAATTCTGAGCATCTGGGTAGTCTTATAATTACATATAATGCCTAACCCATGAGTTTCAGGTGATTTGGATAAGCATAGGTGGGACATTGGAGCGCTCACTTTGGAGAGGCCCCCGACGGGCAAACGAGCATAACGGGGCCGTCCGACGCCGCTTCGACGCAAAATCAGGTGATACCAATTCTAGAAGTTGTCCTTTACATTTACATATCATTTTATAATCTAATTTATCAATCTTATCACTGATATCCCACAAGCGCCCGCTGGAGGCCTTGGGGATTGCATGTTTTTCTAGATACGCATATGCTATTAACGATTTGTTGTCTTTTTGTGCATAGGATCTCACCACCAGGAATACTAGAGGGGAATCAAGGAATGACGAACACATGGACACAAGCGGCGATAACTTTTAGCCCGCCCACTTCGAATGTGGGCACGCGAAAGACGCTGGAAGCGTATCGTCCGATCTTGGAAGCATGGCTTCTTTCGGGCATCCATTAATGTAAAAAATTGTATCAAATGTTCTGAGCCCTAGAGGGGGGACGTATTGTAATCATATTAAAAGCAATATCAATAAAGGAGGCCCCGCTTTGTTTGCTCACATCTCGTTTTTGCGTCATTTCCTTCATGCATTGCTCATCGCATTCGTAGGACTTAGCATCTATATCTATTTTTGTTTGCATCATATCGGTACGTCGTTTTTCTTCTGCTTTCACATGGTTATTCCTTTCAAGACTCTTGAGACATTCCACCATTATGCATTTAATTTATAGATGCTTTCCTCTTTTAACCACTTCACCTCAAATTTAAAAGGAAATCCATAGGGCTTTGTAGATATTTGTATGTCCAATAATATAGGAGTATGGTCAAAGGTGACTACATTTAGAATTTTTTATTTTAAATTTAAATCCTTATGTAACCAAAGGCCTTTAATATAAATCTATCTAAAATCTTAGCATTATAGCCAAATCTCCTTCACATGACCAAATATATCTTCCTAACTTAGGTTCCAAACCCTATAATCCTTAATTATCAATTAAATGATGCTTGAGAGATAACCATTTTTCCTTTTCCACAATCATGTAGTACAAAATTCAAATCCCCAAAGAGGTAATTCTGATCTAATAGTCTCTAAATACATTTAGTTATCTCATTGCAACATCATTATTTAAAAATATATTGTTTTTTCCATAAATGTTGAAGTAATAATCATAGTTGAGGTTTTCTTAATAAACTTCCTAAGTGCCCAAAATCATGAGCCAAATATTTGTTGTACTTCCATTCTTATATTATTGCATATAAGCATGGTTTAAGCTAGAAACTCCCTCCACCACCACACTAGTATGAGAGTAACTCTATCCAATTCTTTGGACCAAGCTTTCTCTCCTCGAGTTGTTAAGATTTATTTTTTAAATTAGTGTTAACTCCAATTTCAAAAGCACCATTTGCCTCTTTAGTAGTCATTATTTCTTAGGGGCATTTAATCTCCTTATATTCCATGATATAATTTTCATGGATCTAATGGAGTGTTGACCCCCTTTGTTGAGGTAAGATTTGTGTAAATTTTTTGTACTTTTCATTTTTCAAATTGATTTGACTATCCCCATAAAGGATGTCTACTTTTGTTGGATGATCATTTTTCTTTTTTTACAAGTTTTTGGTGTGGAGAAGGCATTCTAAAGTGTCAAATTATTTACCTATGTTTTTACTATTGTATAAAGAATCTACTATATGAATTTAGAGTTTTCTTCATCCTTTGGCCCTCGTTTGCTCTACCTGAGTTTGATGGATCTGCTTTACATCTATTTGACAAGGGGAATTTTTAATTGGGGGCTTTGAATTTTGATGTTGCATCTAACCCAAGAGAATGATCTTATTCTATCATTACCACATACTTAACCTAAAGGATTGACTTTAGAATGTTGCCTTCAATTTTAATTGGAGGATTCCCCTATATTGGGACCCATTTCTTCATTAGACCTATATATTTTAAACTCCTCATATTCCTATCTCCCTGATGGTTCAAATACTGACCTCTCAAATTTTCTTTAGGGTTTTTAGTCTTATTATATGGGAAATCATCTTGAAGATGTCCAACCTGATGAGAAACTTTTCAACTAAATGAAAAATCTACGTAATCCACTAGTTGTACCCATTCTAAGTCCTAGTAGTCTAGAATAATATCTTTTGGTAAGGGGGCATTAAGATCTATTTGGACATAAATACTAGCATAATCCCCTACACAATTCTTAATCTTCTTTCCCAAACTCATTGCACTTCCCAAAGTGTTCCTATTTTCCTTACAATTTTAGGTTCTTAAATTCACATGGGAGACCATACAAACAAATCCCATTAATGATAAGATTACCTTCTCCCTTTTCTCCTTACACCCTAGTGTTTAGGGTTGAAAGAAGACACCTATATTGCCAAAGAAGCAAGGACCCCTTATTTGAGCTTCTCTGCAAAAATTCAAGGAAGAGAAGATTGCCAAGAAAGGTCCTTGCCTAAATGAAAGGGATCAAAAACTTGAAATTCTGGTTCTTTAGAAACTCAGAATTTTAAATTAAGTAAGAACAAGAAAGAATGCATTTAAAAAATAATAGAGTATAAAAAACTAGAACACAAGAGTATATAAACAAAATAGCAAAACAATTTATTGCTCAAAAACATAATATAATACAATCAATTTTTAAGAAGAAATATAAAGCTATAACATTACATCCAATACACATTCTTTTAATAGTTGTGGGTGCAACTCTCTTTATACAAGATTGATGTATTCAAAATCCAGGTCACCCATATAAATATGCGGTGGTTCAGTTCAACATGGCTTTTTCCGCGTAGTTACTATTCCAATAGGTATGGCTTTTCTACTGAAAGGTATAAATATTCTCTATAACTTTCCAATACATTTTAAAACTCATCAAAACAAAATCCCAGACACAAAACTATACCCTTATCATATAATCAAAATAAAAAATAAAATTTTAACATAAAATCATGAAAAAAAAATCACATGCCTAGATTAGAGAGACTTTATCATTAGGTTAGAACCTAGATTAAAGAGACTTTATAATTAGGTTAGAAAATGCCATAAATCACATCGTATATATACGTTAGTAAAAGACAGCTAAACAGACATGGGGCATAAGATTCTCTCCTTTTTTGACAAACCTACCAACGACTCCAAAGCTGCAACCCAAATAGGTATGATTGTGATTTGTGTCCGGGGCACTAATAAGACAAGCACCTTGGATTTAGACCCTTGACAAATATAGTGTGAATAAAAGGGGAGAAGATGAAATGTCCTTGAAAGACGTCCACGTCAAGGATCACGCGCATAGACAAAAAGTGCGCGCATAGTCAAAAAGTGCTTATACATGAGGACCCAATACAACGTACAATGAATTTCCCCCTAATTTTCACGGAACATGGCCACACTAGAAAATTGGGGACATTTTTAACTTGCTTGCTTTGTCAAATACTAAAAAAATATATGGAATGAGCAATCCTCATCTATAATAATTAACTAATAAATATTTTTAATACTTATTTAAATATTTATATCATGTTAAAATTGGTAAAATAAAAGTTGAATCTATATATATTTTTACTCACAATTTTTTAATATGAATTCACACAAGTTTATTAGAATTTTACAAAATTTGTGTAGGCCATATAAAATTAATCATCATATATTTGTTCCATTACATCTATTTTTAATTTTATATCATTTCTATAATTTATTTACTATTTAATTATTTAATTATGAGCCACCTTGAACACTTAATTCAAAATACATTATCTATTTTTAATTTTATATCATTTCTATAATTTATTTACTATTTAATTATTTAATTATGAGCCACCTTGAACACTTAATTCAAAATACATTATATTTTTAGTATGAAGTAACTGTATTAAAAATATTAAATCATCGTTGAATCACAAAAATCAATTCATAATTTATATCATTTATCAAGTACAATTGATTAGTGCATTATAAATGATATTTTACGAAATTACTAATTTAATCCAAAATTAATTAAAATATCATGGTAAACAGTTATAAATCAACACCTCATCACAAAAACATCACATCATTGTTAATCAAAATAAATCTCAAAAATCATATAACTCTATATATATCTCAATCATAATACGTAGCCATAAGACCAGTGTGCCACAAGGACAAAATTGGTACACTCGATCTAACATCCCTAGGATAGTACACCATAATAGCCAAAACTAGTGCACTTAGTGTTAAAAATATGAATGGCTAAAATTGGTGGTCAATCCTACATTCTCTTTGGCTGGTAGTGATTGCAACTTGATAGATCCTTGAGATTGCCATGTCACAAACCTCAACCTGATCCTTGAGCATGTGGTTGATGGACCCCTCTATGTAGCAGGCATGACTGCATGGTAAAGGGCTTAGTAATGAACAACCATCCCTCCCTCCCTCCCTCCATATAAACTTCTTGCATCATAATTTGTTCATGGCCCTCTAATTGCATGACCCATGCCTACCATTGGGTCACCAATATTTGAACCATGTCCCTTCCAAGACCACTTATCATCGCTTGTGTAATAGTAGCATCCCTCTCAGTCTTCAGTTGGTTGATCTCAGCCTACATCTGAGCTATTTGAGATATGGTTTGATATTTCTCCTACAATAACCATCAATCTCCTGCTAAAATTCGGTCCCATATGCTTGCCTAGCATTGGCTTTTTAGCTAGATCTTATCACATATCCCAATATTGAAGATCTTGAGTAGTCTCAAATATTAGAGAACTTAATATACAATATCAATAACAATATGCATAAGCAAACTTACAATATAATTACACAAAAATATTGCATAAAAACTTTAATATTCTCTGATGAATCTTCTAATGAATCTTCATTCGATATAATCTTCCATAGATAATACATGGAGATTTATCTCCATAATATAACCTTAGAAAGGTAACTCTTGAATACTTTATCTATTGCTCTCCTCGCATATCTAGGAGATGCATCCTTTTCTATTCCACATATAATACAAACTTCTCATGCCTCTTGACTTTACATCTTGACACTTGTATACATAATTCTTGACTCTCTATTTACTTGCAAACTTTATTCTATGACACTTTGCACTCTCCTACACATAGACACATACTTTAGGAAAATATAAATCACACACCCTAAACTATAGACTCACACACTAATATAATATTTACATATTTACAATTGTACCAAAGGTACCATGGAGATACATTAACATGTACCAAATAATGTAATATTTTCTAACACCCTCTGTATTACATTATTTGGTATGAAAGTATCTTGATGTACATAGAAAACTCTAAAATATCTTATACTTGTTTTGACCAAGAGCTTTTGTAAAAATATCTACAATTTGTTCCTAAATATGGTGATCCTAAACATGATCTCTAATAAAGTGACACTAAGCTTCAATATGTTTTGTTCTTTCATGAATCACAAGATTTTTTATTAACTTAAGAACTCCTTGATTGTCACAATTTAGTATTTTTGGAGCCCTTTTTATCCTCATATCTAACAAAATATAATATAACCAAAGTGCTTCACATATTACATATCTTGATGTCTGATATTTTGTTTCTATTGATAAAACTTGAAAGAGCCACTACATGTTTCTTATTATACCAAGATATAGGTCCTGATGTAAGATAGAACACATACCTTGATGTTGATTTTCTATCATCTATAGATCCAACATAGTCAGAATATGAATATCTTTAAGAAAAAATTATCATTTCTTTTGTATTTTAATCCATATTCTATAGTTTTGTTGATGTATTGCAATATCCTTTTTGTGGCTTTCCAATAATTTTCTCTAGTTTCTTGCATAAATTTAGAGAGATAATTTACAATAAAAACAATATCAGGCCTAGTATTTGTTAGATACAAAAGAATTCCAATTAATTATCGATTAGTAGTTGAAACTAATGATGTCTCATCATATCTTGATAGTTACAATCCTTGCTCCATAGGTGTGTCTTTAGGTTTACAATTTATCATTCTATATTTTTTGAGTAATTATTTTGCATACTTTGTCTGTGTTATTGTGATGTTATCATTATTTTGACAAATTTCTAAACCAAGACTATAATGTAGAAGCCCTAGATCTATCATTTCAAAATCCTTTTCTAGATCCTTTTTTACTTCATCTATCAGATTTTTTGAGCTTCATGTGATTATTATGTCATCAACATACACTCCAAGAATTATTCTCTCTAACCCAACCTTCTTTATATAAAGATTTGAATCTGTTGTACTTTGTTTGAACTTGTGTCATAGCAAATGATCATTAATCTTAATGTACCATTTTCTTAGTGCTTGTTTCAAACCATATAGGGATTTTTTTAATTTACAAACCTTTTGTTCTTGTCCTTTGATAACAAAACCTTTTGGTTGAGTCATATATACCTCTTCTTCAAGATCACCATTAAGAAATGCACTCTTAACATCCATCCAAATTGTGTTGTTAATGCATAGATTGTTGAATAGTAGTCATTATTGTTGTAGGTGCAAAGGTTTCTTTGTAGTCAATGCCTTTTTTTGAGTATATTCTTTTGCAACTAATTGTGCCTTGTATTTATTAAGAGAACAATCTGCTTTGTATTTTATTTTGTAAACCCATTTACATCATATTGTTTTCTTTCCTTGTGGTAGATCAACTAAATCCCATGTTTTATTTTTCATTAATATTGCATACTCGGGTTTCATAGTTGTTTTCCATTCTGATTATCTTATAGCATCTTGAGTAGTTGTAGGTTCTTCTACTAAACTCATTAATCCCATATTTGTTCTTGTCATACTATGAGTTTGAGGTCTTGTGGTGGTAAAATTTGGCATTTGCTCAAGCTTTGAATCTTTAAGTGTATTTATATACCATTTTGCCTCTTTTCTTTGAGGTGTCATTATGAATTTTGAGTTTTTAGTTGGCTCATTAAATATTTCTAATTCTAATTCTTCACTTGATGAGTTTTCTTCATCTAAAATATTTAGAATAGATCTTGTATCAACCTTTTGATCTTTAACAATATATTTGTTTCCTTCATCAAAAACTACATCTTTGCTCACATGTATTTTCTTTGTGATTGGATCAATTATTCTATACCCTATTGAATCATCATTATATCCAAGAAATATCCCACATATGGTTTTATCATCTAATTTTATCTTCTTTTTTTCTTTTGGAACATGCACATATGCCTTACATCCAAATATTCTTAGATGTTCTATTGAAGGTTTTTGTCCTGACCATGCTTCTTCATGAGTAATATTTCTAAGTATTCTTGTGGGTGATCTATTTTGTATGTATAATGCAATTTTAACAACTTCTACCCAATATTGCCAACCAAGATGTGTTTACTGAGTTCAAAAGGTATTCTATGCTATTTTCCTGCAAGACATTCTAGACAAACTATAGGTTCCCATAAAAGTTTGGGTAATCCTCTAACCATTTGATATCTACTCATTTCATTCAAATAAAATGCACATGTATGTCCTAACCTTTTATGCTAAAGTTCTTTGGATTTTAATATTGTTGCTAATAGAGCAACATTTGATAATGTGTCTAGGACAAATAGACCATTAATGTAAGAGTGTGAGGCTACAAGTTTTCGTTGTTTAGTAATAAGACAATTTTTTGTCAATAATTATAAACTCAACTACTAGATTGTGATCCATCATTTGAGATACTCAGAGGAGATCAGTAGTTAATCCAGGCACATACAATACATTGTTAATTATGCCTTTTATATTAGACAAATTGATTAGAATATCTCCTATTCCTTTAACCTTATATGTCCTATTATTACCTATGACATCTGGTTTCTCACATTTGTTTCAGGTAATATGCCTACTTGCCCTTAAATCAATATACCAATTATGTAGACCATGATGTGTTTTAATCTTTAACATGACTTATTCCTTTTATGTAAAACACCTTATGACTCCCAAATTCAAATAAGCAATTTGAATTGCAAAATTTCTAATTTTTCAAATTTTAAAAAATCAATTCCTGGGAGTATAATTCCTTATTTCTCCAAGGTTTTCAAAAATTAAATTTTAACAAAGCTCAAAGCTTTTATATCACTTCTTATCACTCCAAATTTCTTCAATTCAAAAATTTCTTTATCACACTTTATTAATCTCAAAAATATTATGCACTAAATAAAGGTCTTTTTTACCTTATTACTCCACAAACTAGAAAGCGCAAAAATATTTCACTTGCCCAAATAAATAAATACTATTTATGCTCAAAATTAAAGCTTCTACCCTTACCTTTATCACATGCTTGGTCTTCAATGCTTTGAATTCTGCTTCTCCTTGTCAAGGCTTATGTCAAGGCGTATATCAGGGCAATATAACGTCCCAAGTAGACGTTATTCACACAATATTCGGGAGTGTTCCTCCTTGCTTCATTCAACGACTTTCTCAGTCACTGTCTCACATTCCTTAGGTGCATGGACATATTACTGCTATTGCTTCTTCCTGGCACTTCAACAAATATTTCTGCATCACTCTATGGCTCACGACCCTTAATATTTCGACTTTGTGCTCTTTATCATTGCCTTAATCTCCTGCAACAACTTCTATTTCCCATATGGGTTTAATAGCTCATTGGTCCTTCATCTCTTAGGTGATTATAGCTACTCTTTGGTGCTGCTATGGATGTTGGATTGCTATCACTTGTTGGCTTGTCTTTTATCACTAACAACTCTCTCTTTTCCTTCAACTATTCATGCTAAAACACAAACATCTTCTTCAACTCGTTTGTTGGATATCTATTAGCTTGGGTAGCTTTAATGGCACCCTCTCTTCGTTTGTTTTTTTGTTGGAATTTACTGCACTTAGAGCTTGATTCACAAACTCTTCCTTTTTTATGCTTGTTCTTGACGTTCTTTGGCCACCAACCTTTGGCTTAGTGTAGGACTATGTCCTATTCAAAACGTTTTCTTCCAACAAATATGAGACAACAAAAATCTAACTTCTCTCAATAAATTATCAAAAAACAATTATGCCTATTCAAATTCACACCAAATTTTTTTCTATTGCTAACAATAGAGACTACTCAAAGTAGATTTGATACCACTATTGGTATTTTAGCCATATTTAATCAAAGGTCCCAATATCCAAGATCTTGAGTAGTCTCAAATATTTGAGCACTTTTTTTCAATGAATTTACACAGGTTTTTATGAGAGGTCTCGATCCCCTCATACTGAGTGGGGTTTGAACCTTGGATCTCTCAGATAGAGGCCAAAGCCCTTACCACTACAGTAATCTTGCAACTAAATATTAGATCACTTACTATAAATGGCCAATATCAATAACAATATGCATAAGCAAACTTACAATATAATTGCATACAAGTGTCCACATTCTCTTACAAATCTTCTATTACAATGAATTTCATTCAATACAATCTTCCATAGATAATGCATAGAGCTTTTTCTCTATAATATAACCTTAGAAAGGTGGCTCTTGAATACTTTTGTCTATTGCTCTCCTCACAAGATGCATCATTTTCTATTCCACACATAAGACAAACCTCTTATGTCTCTTGACTTTACATCTTGACACCTATACATGACTCTTGACTCTCTATTTACTTGCACAATTTATTTTATGACACTTTGCACTCTCCTACACATGGACACATACTTTGGGGAAACATAAATCACACACCCTAAACTATAGACTCACACACTGATCTAATTTCTACATATTTACAATTGTACCAAAGATACCATGGAGATACATTAACATGTACCAATGTAATATTCTTCAACACCTAGCTACCTCCACACTGGCCAATTGTGCCCTAAGTGCATGGAGACCTTAGATCATAACATCTCTCTCTGACAACACAACCTCCATGGCTGATCGACTAGATTTGAATCCTGTAGGTGCTTTTGGTACTGGTGGAAGGACTACCAAGGAGTCCACATCTAAGAGAGCCTACACACTCACTCCACCATCTTTTATTGTCCTGCCTCCATCCCTGTTGCTTTGACTCTCTCCTCTATCACTGAGGATCTCTCAAAATCTCGACGACTCAATCCATTGCCTAAAGTCTTTGTGGTCATGTCTCTATTGGAGTCACTTGCCTAAGATGAAATCCTCTTTATACCATCTCATATACCATCCTCCACTCTAAGATCATTTCTTCTAAGGTCTGCAAAAATGGCATCATCAACATCATCCTCTAGAAAAGATAATAAGCTAGGAGCTCCTCCAAAATTTGACTCTCAAGTTGACCAACAAAACCAAATCACACCCATAGCAGGAATCCATAGCACCCCACCAAACTACTCAATTAAGTTAATATAGCTCCCACTCTCCATCGCCATTAGTCAACCATTGGATCCACCTCACCTGAGCCAACTCACACTAATCCTCCACCCAACCAACATGACCCATCCACGATTATTAGGCCACATGATTGGTCCTCGGTCATCCACCGCCTGAATGATCCTCCACCCAACCAACATGACCCATCCACGATTATTAAGCCACATAATTGGTCCTCGGTCATCCACCACCTGAACAATCCTCAATGGCCTTTTACCTATCCTCTGCATGCTACCCCACCTATAAGTTGTTACCTACACCTAATATACTTGCAGTCTCCTAATAGCTAGATCCTTCAATCCTTCCACGCCCAAGCCTGTAAGAATATGTAGCAAACTAGACCCTTTCCACTTAGATATACCACCTTGTGGAGAGTTTTATATAACCACTTCAGAATCATTGGGCCCCAAGTGAAAACAAACTAGTGGTTGTACATAAGAGCAATCACCTCCCCCAATCCCCACCGCAAGACTCATTGGCAGGTGTCCACTATAGAATCTTGAACATAACACAATAGTCAAATGATCCAAGTGACCTTCCCAGTAATTAACATTAAAACAATATCTTATCATCCACACCAGTTTGTCACATGTGACCACCACAATTGCCAACTTTGGCGGGTGCCGCAATCATACATATTAAAGCCCCTCTCCAATTTGAAGGTCAAAGGCATGCTTGAGATCCCCAACATGAAGAAGATAAGAGCCCAAATTAAAGCCTCTCCAATTTGAAGGTCAAAGGCATGCTTGACATCCCCAACATGAAGAAGATGAGAGCCCAAATTAAAGCCCCTCTCCAATTTGAAGGTCAAAGGCATGCTTGACATCCCCAACATGAAAAAGATGAGAGCCCAATGCCAACTTGCTGACACCCATCTCATCCACGACACTGAGGTGCTTGCACACATCCACATTATAGTGCACTCTCTGCGTGCCTCCTGCCTCAACATGGACCTTTCTGAAGCCCAGGAGCTGCTTCTGTGGGGCCTTGTGAACTGCAGGAGGGGAGAAGAACAAGAGCACAGAATGCCCTCCATGCACGCTGCCATTGTTGTGTACGTCAACATGGACATCAAAGGAGAGTCCCTGGCATTTGGTGTGCTCAACATGGACCGAAGTACACAAACTCCCTCCTGAACAGTTATGTGGAGTTTGTAAGGACAGTGAAACAAGCTTTGGTGCCTGCACAAGAGAATGTGAGTAGCTTGTGTAACTCAATCCATCACCAAACCGGAACAGTGTGCTTCCAGTGTAAAATCTGTAAGTTCTGCCTGGGTAACCAGTTGCAGGATCAGGTCTCATGTTCATGTCTGTCATTGGCACCCTTTCAACAAACTCTTGTGGGTACCACGTTACTGGCAGTCTCCCACCTGTTTCAGTTGATGGGTCAATTAGTTAGCGACAATTATGACAATATAAGAATTAAAAACAAAGTGAGGCATGAAGGCTGACAGTTTAGTGTATAGCAACCAAGTTTAGTGTATAGCAACCAAGCTAATGCATATATATATATACAGTGAGTATGGGACCTATTCTTATGGGTCTGTCTACCTGGGTTGTGCTTTCCAAATATGACCTCAGCCAATGCCTGCCCTCCAGCTTGGCCTGGATAGCCCACCCACAAAATGCTGGATATCTTATCATTGTGTTTGGCAAATCTGATATCCATTGGCCCCCCTGACATAACCACAAGAATCACTGGCCCTTTGGATGCTTTGGCTGTTTCAATCACCATTCGTTCTTGCTTTCCTGGCAAGAACAGGCTCGCTCTGTCAATCATTTCTGCTTCTACTGATTGGTCTGCACCCACAACTATCACCGTGGCATCGGCCTGAGATGCTGCCGTTGCTGCATCCCTCACTAGAACAGAATTCCATGGGCAGGCAACATTTTCACACCCAGGTTTATACACTGTGACAGCATATTTACTGAGGCCATGTAGGGATGATGTGTATCTGCATGGAATACCTACAAACACAGAAAACATAGATGGAATCATATCTTAACTGTCCAAAATCCTAAGTGCCATAGCTATTCATGGCCTGATATAAGTATAAAGAGTTGCATAATGCCAGATTCTGGCACATTTAAGTACTTTGGATAGTCATTGTCAATTCTAAGTCTTAAACTATAGTATCTTGGAGGAAAGAATCTGAATACCAAGTTTTGGAATTCAATCTGGTACCTGCATAGTTGCCAATCATGGTAGCTGTTGCATCTGCATTGGGTCCAATAACAGCCAAGGATTTGATGTTTGTTGTTGAAAATGGAAGTGCTGTGTTGAGATTTTTCAACAGCACCATTCCTTCCTTGGCTGCCCTCAAGGCCAGATGATCATGTTCGTAACTGCACACATCCCCAGGCCCAAGGTTACCATAAGGTTGCATTGCAGGATTGCCATCAAATAATCCCAAGCGCATCTGAACAGAGATAGAGTTGGACAAAGCCCTGTCCACCACGGATTCCGGCAGTATGCCAACTTGCACTGCTGCTTCAGTGTGAGCTCCAAGGAATGTTCCACAGTTGAGGTCTAATCCTGTTGATCACATACACACACATCACAGTTGAATCAATACCCGACTATGAAATGAGCCTAAGGTGCTGTCCTCTATAAGTAGAAGAATAAGTAGTACTCACCAGCTTTCAAAACATCTGTTACTGCCCTCTCAGGGGTGGTTGTGAAGTGCATAGTGTTGTATATAACATCTGCTGAATCACAATCAGAGACTATATATCTGCACAATCCAGAGTTCCCCAAAAATTAGGCTATTTTGAACTAGATATCATAATTTCTCACCAATTATCTGAGCATTAAATTTTCTTCTCAGGGAATGCTAATCAAAACTTAAGACCCACATAGCATCTGAAGTCTCAAAACATAAGAAAGCCAAACATCATTGACCAACTGGTATTAATAGCATTAATTGGCCTATAATTACCCGTTGAGTCCCCATGCTCCCCTGACAAGTCCAGTAAGGAGCACAGGGTCTGCACAGCTTGGAACTCCATTGACTTTATTGTAAGAACACATGATACTGGCAACATGACCCTCAGTCACGCAGGCCTTAAAGGGTGGGTTATAAGTGTCATGTAAGTCTTGTTGTGTAACCTGCCATAGTACATAGACATTGAAAATCTGAGATCTAAAATCACCAACTACTGCAATCTGCAGGGCGTTTTCTTTAAAAAATACTGAATAGTCTATATCAATTAAACCAACCCAAAAGGGTGCTTATTTTTATATTAAAATCTAGTTTAGAATATCAGCTATACCCGAGCATCAAAATGGAAACGATCATTGTTAGACCAGTTATCCAAATCATAAGCCGTGTAATGTTTGCAGCAAGCGGCAACTTTCAGTCTGTTAGGATCCGGTCCATCTGCTGTCTGTAATCCTTTAACATAGCTGGCAGCATAGCTCCCAACAAGCACAGGATCCTCTCCCGGAGTCTCTTGACCTCGGCCCCATCTGGGATCACGAAATATATTCACATTGGGACTCCAATAGGTTAATCCCCCCAAACCGGCATTGTACATTGCTCTAGCTTCTGTTGATACCGCCTGCACATAAATAAATAAATGAGAATAAAATTATTTGCAAGGAGAAGAACTATGGAAATAAGCAAAACAATTGAAAACATAAATTTGAGATCCTCAATTATCTATCCATCTAGAACTCCTAACTTTGAGCTTTTCTACTTTGATTTATTGAAAATATCATTCTTCTATATTCAATAAAACGCCACATGGATTTCATCCTCAACTTCTCCTTGATTTCAGGTTTGGTTCAGGCACCACCAAAGACCATTTGTTAGCCTAACCTGAACTTATGCAGCAGAGTTTCTTATGCAAAGAAATTTCAAAGGTACCAAATCATATATGTACAGATTTAAGGAGGCCCTAAATAAATAAATAAATCAAGTCAAAAGGAATTAAAAACAATCTACCACTGCCTGAAAATCATGTGTTTGTACTATTCTATAGAGTATGACCCCTTTGAACTGTGAGCTATAAACAAAATCAAGGCATGGTATTGTAATTTATTGAATACATGCCTCTCCAATGGCTTCCCACAAGTTAGTATCAAATGAAGCAGCAGTGAGGATGACTTGAGGAAAGCTGGTGGCAGCAGAAATGGGGTTTGCAAAGTGGGTGCCAGGGCCAACATTGGAGACACCATGTAAGGCCTCTGACCACCATTCATAGCTTGGAATTCCAAGCCTTGGGACAGCACCTGCCTTGTCCACCAACAGCTGGACCTTCTCCTTGAGGGTCAGCCTCCCAATGAGGTCATTCACTCTGTCCTTGATGGGCACTCCAATGTTACAGAAAGGATATATATTTGCTGCATTGGGGATGACCCTTGTGTCACAAGGGAACATGGGCTGCCCACACACTCCATGTAAAACCTGCAGCAACCCTATTACCATCAACAAGGTTGTGATAGCCCCATCTAAATTTTGTACCAATCCCATTACCCCCAAATATTTCAAAAGTAATTCAAGCTCTCAGAGATAGCAAGAAACATAGTGCATTGATAAACCTTGAGGGTGGCAGCCACCTTTTATAGATTCTTGTGGCAGGGAAAAAAACAAAATTAGTGCTTTATTAGTTTGGATCAGTGGAGGAGAGGATAGCAGCCATTTTTACAAGCTAAGAAAGCGTGATTCAGCCAAAATCCTCTGGCCCTCCAATTTTTGACCTTCTACTGTTTCCATTGGTATCCACTGGCACCACCTATAGTAATTATTAGAATATTGCCATCTTCATTGCAATCGTCACACTCAATCGTAGAATTCCAAACAGAAGAATAAATTGCTATTTAACAACTCCATTGAAAAAAGTGGGATCAGAAGACAGGAGTTTCTTGTGCAAGGAAGAAAGCATAAACTTAAGAATCCTATGCTTAAAGTGTGGGTTAGCAACAATCCCAGGATGCTTTTAAAAGTGCACAAATGGTAGCAAACTGGCCATTAACCCTCTCCCCATCTTCCACTAATACCTAGGAATCTAATTCAATTCTGCCAATGAAATCCATCATAGTACACCAGAGTAGGCGATGGCGCCCTTAAATTATGGAATAAATCCCCTTTGATTTGAAATGTATTACTGACTTGATTTGATGCTCATAAGTACCAACCAAATTTATGGCACACAAATCCCCTCTCGTCTCTTGTCACTGTACATGACGACGTTCACCATACAGTATATGTACAAGAAGTTTTTAATTTTAATGTTTATTGTTAAAGGAACTCTAATCTTCGCCTTCACAACTGTCGGTACTCTTCATAAGTTTTTCTTTTATACATGTCATGAGTCAAATCAGATCCATTTCAGATAGCACTTCTTTAGGCTAACAGCATTGTTGCTAAGTGCATAAACGCACTCCTTTGTAGTTGAAGTCTATTGTCTAGGCCATCCCTTTTCTATCTCCTTTGAACATTAAAAACTCTGATCTTTTCTCACATGTTTTATAATTAACTTGGGCCCAATGAAAAACTTCTTAACAAGAGATGACAGTTTCACTTAATTTACACTTAAGTTAATATTTATAAATCAGGAAGATAGATAAATAGGTAGGAAAGTTGATAAAGAGATTATCAAGTTGAAAAAATACTAAAAGAATTGTTTTTTTTAATTGTGATGTTGGAACATTTCCACTTTTAAAAGAGGGATAAAATAAATTAGGATGGTGTTTTTTATATTTTTAAAAAATCTAAATGTACGGAGCATCTTCAAGTAAGTGAAGGAAAAACAATAAAAAACATCTTTATAACAAACGAAAATTGAAACATCGTTAAAGCAAAAGAGAACATATTTTTCAAACTTATACTTTTGATAACTGGATATAATTAGAGAAGCCTTAAAATCATGTACAAAGTTAAAACCTAAGAAAAAGAAACATGAAAGCTTTCCTATAAATCCATGGTATGATGAAGAACGTAAAGCAGTAAGCAAAACCTTGAAACAACCACAAAGAAAAAATAAATAGCAAGATATATATAAACAAGTGAACACAAAAAAGAAAGAATACATAAGAGCAAGGCAAAAAGAGTTGATATATCTTGCAAAGCATAGCCCAAGACAAATTTGAAAAGAGCTACAACAAAACAAAAGGCACACAAAAACAATATCACAAGCGAACAATGGTTACAATATGCCAAGCAATTATATATGAGAGAAATCAAGAAATATACCCCTCCTATAATTGACACAACTCATAAACTTTTTTCTCTAAAAGATGTGAAGGAGGGTATTAAGAAAATAACATAAGTGAAGCTCAGGATATAGATGGTTTGCAAGTTGAACATCTCAAGTGTGGGGTTGACATCTTAGCACCACACATCCAAGATATTTTTAATGTCATCATTAAAGGATGCTTTCTATTGGAATGGATAACTAACCTAGTCATATCATTGCATAGAAATAGAGACACCAATAAGCCTTTAAATTATTTCACCATCATGATTAATCCTCTTTGTAAAAAGATGTTTGGTAGCATAGTAGAAAGCAAAATTAGTTAATGCATAGAAAAGCAAGGGAAGAGGGCAATATGGAAAGCAAGGTTTGAACCGATGTACTCAACAATAGATCACTACATTACTTTAAGGTACCTAATAGAGAAGATATAGAACGAAAAAGGAGAAGTTTCTTCATGTTTTGTGGTCTTTAAAAAGGCTTTTGACACAATACCTAGAGATAATTTATGGAAAATAATGGAAGAAATTGACATACCAACCAACTACAAAGCAACTATACATAGACTTTATGAGCAAGTGGTGGAAAAAATTAGAACTCTAGAAGGACTATCAGAGTGTTTTGGGAGTGATATTGGGGTGAAACATGGTTGTCCATTATCACCTATTTTATTTGGCCTTTACATTGAAAAATTAGAGGAATGGGTAAAAAGAGGGAGGATAGGGAACACACCTGGCTAATCATGTACTAGAACTTATTCTTTATGCCAATGACCTCATCTTGATTGGCAAGACGCTTGAAAGTTTAATAGAACATTTAAAAATTGGAAAGCATTTTTGTATAGAAGTTGGGATGCAGGTAAACACTAGCAAGACTAAAATTATGGTCTTCTCTACTCAAAGAGAGCAAAATCAACCTTATATTTTATTTGAAAGAAATCCTTTACATGTAGTAACATAATACAAATACCTTGGGTTAGATTTTCAAAGCAAATTCAATTAAGAAATATGCAAGATGAAACAAATACAAACAATATGGAGGGCACTCTACTCATCGCTAAATAGGGGTAAAAAAACAAAGTCGTGGGATTGGAAAACCAATAGGGTCCTTTTTGGGTTTAGTTATTCCAATGATGTTATATGGGTGCGAGGTGTAGGCTAGTAATACATCAAATTTTAAAAAGAAACAAATAGGAAGAATTCAAGAGCTATTACTTACAAATAATTTCCAAATTAAAGCATCATGTCTATATGAGATTTTACTTGTTAAAATGAAGACTTTTCCACTAGAAGCATAAGCTATGATAAGGCTAATGGGGATACCTAAAGAAAATACAAAGAATGCAATATAGTAGGGTAATCATAGAAACAATGAAGAGAAGAAAAGACACAGATGAAACAAAACAACAAATGGATGGAAAAATAAAGCATTAAATTTTATGAGGTCCCAAACTCCAACAAATAAATAAAATAATATGGGAGAGAAAATTTATACCGATTATATGGACATAAAAATTAAAAGGTAAAAATAGTTATACATCAACAAATTTGACCTAAACCATGAACATAGTCAAATGAAATACATAGATGTAAAGATAAAATAGAAAGAAAAAATGTTAATTGCCCAACCAAGATCTAGTTCACACCATCTCATATACTAAATTGGGAGATGGACAATTCCTTTAAAAGCGTGGTTAGAAAAAAATAAAATTATACACCATAACTCGTCTGTCATCTTGTATTAAATTCATTTAACCTATAAACTATTTTAATAGCATTTATTACCTCTTTCTCTTTGATATGAGTGTATTTATTCCGATATGGTAGTATTCTATACTTCGTATATTGCTTTAGTGTTCGTCGAACGTGGACATGTGACAAATAAATTCCTACCAAGGAAAAGTGGTCTTTATACCAAGATATTATCTCGTGAGATCCTCTCTAGTGGGAATGGCCGGTGGAAAAATTCATTTAAACAAAAAAAACAAAAAGAGAAAAGGTAAAAGAGTATTAGATGGATATTTTTAAAATCGTTTCATTCTACAGTTACCTTAATATATTTATACTATTTGTAAGAACATGGTTGAAGAATTAGGATACCGAAAAGTATTCAAATTGAATGGTTCCAACAAATATCAAAGGTGTTGGATAAGGTTAAGAGGAGATATAATATAAGAAAAAAACCTTTTGACAAATTTGTGTTTAATATTTGGAAGAGGTATCTAATAAGGATTTAAAAAAAACAATGTTAATGTTTTTCTTTGTCGTCCTGAGGAGGTTTAAGAATCTTCTATAAGACAACAAAGGGCAAGAGAAGGTTAAGAATCTTCTAAAGACTAGAGAGGGCAAGGTAATGTGAATGTTTTTCTTTGTCCTAATGAGAAGGTTAAGAATTTTCTAAAGACTACAAAGGGGAAGAGAAGGTTAAGAATCTTCTAAAGATTAGAAAGGGCAAGGTGATGTGGAGAATAAAATTGGGTTCTTAGTTTATCTTATTTGAGGGTTTAAAAAATTAAGGTTAGTTTGTATAAAAGTTAATATTGTAGGGACTTAAAATTTAGCGAGACACATCAGCTTTGACAAGTAATTTGAACTAATATACTACCGATATAAAATATAAAGGCTATTAAAGTGTTAAAAAAATTAAGGTTGTGGAGGTTGTAAATATTAAAAATTAATAATAATTTTAAATCATTAGTTTCATTAATTTTTAGGTTTATGATATTTAATGAGTTTGATAAAAAGTTTTGTTTGAAATCTTTAAAGATAATTTGTTATAGAAATGTAAAATTGGATGGTTGTAATTAATTTATTGAGTAGTTTTTAGTTACATGAAATAACGGTAGATTATTACACAAATTATCTCTATAAATGATTGGAGTTCTAAAACAGTTTAAATATTTTGATGATGATATTGTATTGTTTTTATTTATAGTGTTTAGACATTGTTCAATTCCAAAAGCATTGTATGACAATGAATAAAGATGTTAGGAATATTTAATAATGAAGTATAAAGTTTTCATTAATGAAAGGTGTGTCATTTGATTCAAGTGTCTAGAAAATATATCTTGTGGTGAATACAAGATACGGATATTAAGCACTCATTAATGGGAGGTGTTTGATTTGACTCAAGTGTCCAGAAAATATATCATATGTGAGTACAAGATACCAAGTATTGAGGTGGTATCCTTCAACTTGATCTATATTTACCTTTCAAATGATAAAAATATGTCCAAACATATCCATAGGAAGAGTACAGTCTATACACTGTCGAACACAAATTGAAAAAATGTTAATTAGGTAAAGAAGTCAATAGTTGACATGGTAGTTGATCCGAGAATAGGTGATTGTTCAAACACTTCACCTCTCATTGGACAACAATAACAAATAGAATGAAAGTAAATTTTATTCGTACACTTTAGCACATCTTCTTGTAATAAATTTTCTTATACTACAGAAAGATCTTTAAAAATCTATTATGACAATGATATTGCACCTTACATATAGTTGAATTTTGGGGTGCTAGCATGGCACCTATATAGAGCCATATAACTTTTAATATAAAATATGTAGCTATTGTATGATGTTATTGTAAAGAAAGAATTCACTCATATTTATATGTCATATTAACACTTTGTAAAATATTAATTAATTAAAAAATAGTATGATCTTAATAATTTTTAAAAAGAACATGATGATAATCTGATTGGAAAACCGAAAAACACGTTTTTTGAGCTCTGGCGATTTGGCGGGAATCCTTCTGAATTGCCGACGGCCGAGTCTCTAGGGTTTCAGATCGGAAACCTCTTCCAGAGTATTTGGGTTTTGCTGCTGGTTTTTGGTCTAGGATCTTTCGGTGTCCTGGGAGGGCCCAATGGGGTCTCTTCTTGGTTCTCTCGAGGGAAAAAGACCTCTTATGCGGAGATTTTACGAGAAAATCCTGCGTCTTCCTCTGTTGATGCTCAACGGAGTGCCTTCCATCTGCTATCCAAGAATGCGGGCAAGGGCTCTCCTGGGCATAGAATCAATGGATGTCTCCCGCAATCTGCATCAAGACCGAAAATAGTCATCGAACCAGAGCTGGTTGAAGACACGATAAACTATCGGGCCACTCATGATCTGATCTGCAAGTTCATGGGCATTCGACCCACCCTGCACTTTTTGCATTTCTGGGTGAGACAAAACTGGGAGCCAATCGGTGAGTACTCCTTATGGCCCATTAGCAATGGGTATTTCATTATTAGTTTTTCTTCCCTACTGGATAGAAACAGAGCATTTGAATCGAGAGAAGAGGAGCCATGGCCGGACAGGGTTATTTGTCCGGCAGTGGAGAGCGGGTTTCGACCCTCGCATTGAGCCCACGGGCTGTCCCGGTTTGGATCCGGCTGTATGCTCTCCCGATGGAGTTTTGGGGTGAGCGGATTCTTGAATTGATAGGCAACTCTCTAGGTAGATTTTTGGGAGTTTCTAAGGATACCATTGAAGGAAATACTGCTGTTTATGCAAGAATTTGTGTAGAATTGGATATTAGTCAACCGCTACCAGCTGAGATGGAACTGGAGTTAGCAGGACATTCTTGGATACAGCAGTTAGACTATGAAGCCCTACCTTTCCGATGTAGAGTCTGTCATTTGCATGGCCATTTGGCAAGGTTCTGTCCAAATATCTTGAGCACCAAAGCGGATGCTACACAGGGAATGTCAAATCGCTCCCGAGGAGGTAAGTCCACTTCGGCCAAGGAACCACCTGTCATTCCCACTGGTTCTGAGGGCCAGAATGATGGCTTTGAACAACGAGAAGAGGAGAAGAAACAAAAGAGAAATGGTAAGGAGCAAGCTCTTCCCAAGCCAACCAATCGGTATGAAATCTTCAAATCTCTTGTGGATCAAGAAGACCAACCTATGGAAGGAGCGAGATGGGATCCTTGAGGATAATATCATCCTTACTCATGCTCCTCCTTCATCAACCCCTGTCCTTGAACAGGCGATTGACTCCTCTGAGACTTTGCATCATGAAAACCCCGGGACTCTGGTAATCCACTCCCCAGTTCAGCCCGTTATTAAAGATGTTACCATGGGAATTGCAGAAAAGCTCAGAGAAAGACCAGCTCTTGGAATTTCCCAGGTGGAGAAGAGGTCGAAAAATAGTAATTCCCAAGGGGTGGGCAGGAAATCCAATAAGGATCTAATTGGAGTGCAAGGGGATAAGCTAATCAATGGAGGATTGGCGAGAACAATTGATTCGTATTGCTCCCAAGGTTTCCAATGATTATTCAATCTTGGAATGTGAGGGGTTTAAACGGTAGAACCCATCAATCTGTCTGTTCAAAGACTTTTAGAAAGAAGTAAAACAGGACTTTCTGCTCATTCGGGAGACAAAAATGTCATTAGACCTTATGAGTAAAGCTATCGGCCGAATGCGGAGGGGTGCTTGGCCATATGGCGATGGCTGCTCTTGGTGCCTCGGGAGGGATTGCTACTCTTTGGAATCCTTTGGCGTGGATAGCAATAGATCATATAGCCTGGAGAGGGGTCCTAACATCTCTTTTCAAGAATATAGTTACAGCTGAACAAGTCTTAATTACAAATTTCTATGGGGCTCAGAACACCGATGGTCAGCGGTTTCAATGGAAAGTTGTTCAAAACATGAGGTCTTTCCGGGAAGATTTTGATTGGATTATTGTTGGGGACTTCAATGCTAAATTATCCGCTAGAGATCAGGAAGGTGGCATCCCTGTTACGGATACAGGGGATCGGTTGTTTATTGCCCAAGTCCAGGCCTTTAACCTTGTTGATATCAAAGGCCCTGGTACAAACTTTACCTGGACTAATAAGAGAAGAGAGCCATACAGTAGGAGGGTTAAGCTTGACAGGGTTTTGGTCTCGGAGGAAGCTTATGTTAGATGGAATATCAAATTCCAGATTTTGGAGGGCCCAGTCTCCGATCACTCTCCCATTTTGTTGGAGGGAGGGACTATGTCAGGAAAGTATTACAAACCTTTTAAATTTGAAAATTTTTGGTTGCAAAAAGAGGACCTACGAAGGAAAATTCCACAGTGGTGGGAAGAAGGTCGTCTCCCTTTTGGAACAGCTATGTTCAAATTTCATAAACAACTTCTCTTTGTTAAGAGTAAACTAAAACAGTGGAAGCAAACTAACAAATCTGATTTCCAGCTCCAACGGGCTCCCTTGCTGGACAGATGGAATGAGGTGCAAAAACAATTCAGAGAAGGAATTATTTATGAGCATCTTAAATTTGAGGATGACGCTTTACGCAAAGCGGTTGAGGACATTGATAATCAAGAAGAGATCTCTGGAGACGAGAGAGCAAGAAATACTTGGCTATTAGAAGGGGACATAAATACTAAATTTTTCCATCGCTCTACTTGTGCTAGAAGGCAATTGAATAACATGGAGTTCCTTCAAGATGAGATTGGAAACTCTTTTGACACTCTTCCTGATATGCATTCCCTATCTATGGAGTACTTCTCAAACCTCTTCAAGGAAAGTATGCAGCATGATGTGGAAGCCCAAAATGAAGTCATTGAGGGAATTCCCTCTATTATTTCTCATGAAGAGAATCAGTCCCTTCTTAAGCCCATTGATCGTGATGAACTCAAGAAGGTGGTCTTTGGGATGTGCACAGGAAAATCGCCTAGTCCGGACGGTTTCCCTATTGAGTTCTTTCAGGCCTTCTGGGATATCTTGGAGGAGGATGTGTTGGCTGTCATTGAGGAATCCCGAATTAACAAAAGAATGCTCAAGGCTCTAAATCACACCTTTATCACTTTAATACCTAAAGGAGAGGGGGGGCTCACATTTCCGATTTCAGACCTATTGCTTTATGTAATGTGATCTACAAAATTATCACTAAACTTATGGCTGAAAGACTAAAACCCCTTCTTCAGAATATAATTTCCCCTGAGCAAGGGGGTTTTGTTGAAGGAAGACAGATCTTGGATGGAGTGATCTTGGCTCGGGAGGCTATCCATTCTATGCATAATTCGGGTAACAAGGGAATGTTCATCAAACTGGATATGTCTAAGGCTTATGACAGAGTAGAGTGGGGTTTCTTGGTCAAGATGTTGGCAGCCTTTGGTTTTTCTCAGGACTGGATTGCCCGGGTCATGAGTTGTATCTCTACGCCTTCCTACTCTATTTTAATTAAGGGGCTTCCCTCGCCACCTTTTGGAGCCTCTCGGGGTCTCCGTCAAGGAGATCCCTGCTCTCCATATCTCTTTCTTATCTTGGCTGAAGGTTTAGGCAGACTCCTCCTGAGAAGAAGACGTCAAGGACAGATTACAGGAATTAAAATCGGGGCTGAAGTTTTGACTCATTTACAGTTTGTGGATGATACGGGCTTGGTGGGAGTTGCCAGCCTCAGGGAAGCAAGAGGAATCAAAGATACTCTTAACGTCTACCTCCGGGCTTCTAATCAAGTCATCAATGAATCAAAATCAAAAGTGGTCTTCTTCAACCTTGATCAAAGGTCACAAGAGAGAGTTATGGAGATCCTGGGTTTCACTAGGACCTCCCTTCCTGTTGTTTATTTGGGGGTTCCTCTGCATTGCAAAAAACTGAAAGCTGATTTCTGGAAGGACCTGCTGGATGGCATCAAAGAGAGAATGAATCATTGGTCTCATAGATGGTTAAGCTATGGGGGCCGACTAACTTTCTTGAAGTCTGTTATTCGGGGCCATGCCTATTTACAAATTCTCTATTCAGCCGCCCCTCCTTCAATACGGAAAGAGTTGGACAAAGCGGCTAGAAGTTTTCTCTGGGAAGGTGCCAATGGAGAGAGGAAATGGGCCTTGGTTGGTTGGGATAAGGTCACCCAGCCCAAGGAAAAAGGTGGGCTGGGCTTAAGAAGCTCCAAGTTTAACAATCGGGCCCTGGCTGGAAAACTGTATTGGAGGTGGATTTCCCAGCCTTCGTCCCTCTGCAGCAGAATCCTTTCTAGTAAATACTTGGGTCTTGTTCATCCCAACGACTTGGGCCGCTATCCTTTGGAAGGTAATGGTTCTCTTGTGTGGCGGGCGCTCAAGCTTGGATCTCGCATTATCAAAGATCAATTGTTCCGGAAAGTTGGGAGAGGGGAGAAGGCCCGATTTTGGACTGACTCTTGGGATCAGCATCCTCCTATCCTTGCTGTGTTTCCTGATTTGCATCCGTTAAAAATAGCTCTTGAAGATAAGGGTTGGATTAATATTGAGAGCTACTTCAATACCAGCCAATTGGGGGAGTATAAGGTTCAAAAATTTAAGCGGCTGGGTGAATGGCCTATTCCAATCCCTCCGGAGCAGGCTCCAACTCTGGAAAAACTTTTGGCAGAAAGGTTTCTAACTGGGAGAGATGAGGAGGATGAGCTTGCCTAGGGCTTTGGGAACCTTGGGGTTTATTCTGTGAAGGAGGGCTATGCTTCGATCCTCCCTGAGCCCCCCCCACACTCTTTTCCTGTTCATGAATGGAGGAAGATATGGCATCCCAAGGGATGGCCGAAAGTGAACTTCTTTGCTTGGCAGCTGATGCATAATGGTATCTTGACCTTTGACAACCTCAGAATTAGAGGCATCATTGGTCCTTCCCGGTGTGTTTTATGTTATAGGAATGAGGAAACTGTGGATCATCTTCTGTTTGATTGTCCTTTCACACAGCAGATTTGGCACCGTTGGTTCTCCCACTTTAAACTTCAGGCGCTTGGAGACTTGTCCCGGACCAATTTATGGGAAAGCTAGAAGAGAGGTAGATTTATATCTAAAGCTCTTCGTACTGGTTGGGAGCTCGGTTTCCTTTTTATTTGGTGGCAGGTATGGTTGGAAAGAAATGCTCGTATTTTTCGTGAAACCTTCTCTTCGGTGGATGGGATTTGGCAGGGTCATCTGGAGCAAAGTTGTGGAAACCGTTGCCATCTATGCTGAGAAGGAAAATCAGCCAGCTTCTAAGCCTTTGAGTGGGAGAGGTGCTGATCTTGAGAGACAGGTAAGAAGTTGTTGGAAACCTCCCCCAGAAGGTTGGGTCAAAATCAATACTGATGGAGCTGCAAAAGGTAATCCGGGTAATGCTGGTAGTGGAGTTATCTGCCGTGATCATGCTGGGACTGTGCTCTATTGGGAATTGCAAGGTCTGGGATATGCCACAAACAATGAAGTTGAGGCCTTTGCTATTAAATCTGCCTCCATCTGGGCCGTCAAACAAGGTCACAGAAAGATAATCATTGAGTCTGATTCCCAAATCCTGGTTGGTGCTCTTGATTGCTTGAGGAACTTTGCCTTAAAAGCTTGGAGGCTCCGGATTTTGGTTTCCCAAATTTTAGAGCTTTGGAAGGAAATTGAGGATGTGATTCCTGTTTATGCTAGTAGATCTCTCAATAAAGCGGTTGATTTCCTTGCTAAGATGGGTGCTGAGAGAGAGGTTGGGATTCATCTGCATAGCAATTTGTCTGTGGAGGATGCCGAGATCAGACAAGGCCTTGAACAATTTCTGAAATAATGTGCAAAGTTTTTTTTGCTAAGGGTCCTTTTTGTCGCGATATCGCGACATGTTGTGCTGTCGCGGCCGTTGGCTGGTTGCTGTCGCGATATCGCGACAGGTTGAGCCTCCGCAGCCTCTGGTTGGTTTCTGTCGCGACATCGCGACATGTCGCGTTATCGCGGGTCGCGATTCCGCGACATGTCGCGATATCGCGACATGTCGCGATATCGCGTGTCGCGATTCCGCGTCTTGTCGCGATATCGCGACATGTCGCGATTTCGCGACATGTCGCGATTTCGCGACAGGTCCCGCTTTCTAGGTCCGATTGGTGTTCTTGCCGCGCTCTCATTCCCTTCATGAAGTTGAAAAGCAAAGTAAATATTTCGTCGCGTTTTCGTGACAAGTTTGAGATTTGGAAGCTGCATGGTTTTTCTGTCGCGATTTCGCGACACTTTTGGCACTTAGGCGGCTGGGTGGAAAATTGTCGCGATATCGCGACCTGTAGCGCTGTCGCGACAACGAGTTGGTTTTTGTCGCGATTTCGCGACAGGTTGTGCCTTCCTGGCCTCTGGCGTATTTCTTGCGCGATATCGCGGCATGTTTGGCTCTTTTGCGACTGGTTGGTTTTTTGTCGCGATATCGCGACCCTTATGCGGCTTGAATGTTGTTTAGTGTTTCTGTCGCGCTTTCGCGACGCTTTCTGCGGGTGGCTGTCGAGGGCCCTTCCTGTCGCGATTTCGCGACATGTCGCGATTTCGTGACATGTCGCGTTATCGCGCCTGTTGGTGCCGAAGTGGCCGTGACGGGTTTGCCTGTCGCGATTTCGTGACATGTCGCGTTTTCGCGACATGTCGCTTTTTCGTGCCGTCCGTTCTCTGTGCCTTGTGGCTGCTAGTGTTGCCTTTGTGCGCTTTCCTTGCTGTGTTGCTCGTGGCTCTGGCTCGGGATGTGTTCTCTCCCGCTTGTATCTGGTTTTTGTTTTAATACAAGTTTTCATTTTTTCAAAAAAAATAATAATTTTTAAAAAGAAATATAAAATATGAAAATATGTTAAACATTATATACACATTTTTTTATGGGATAAGGTGGAACATGTAACCTTGAAAATACATCGGCAACAAGTGCCCAACAAATAACTTATCTATCCTAACAAAAACAAATGTTGATTATGATATACTATGATCATGGTACCATATATTATCAAGATCAACATCAAGTTATTTAACAAAACATATGATCTTTATTAATATAATATTTATTTAAATTCTATTCTATAAATTATTGTTGTTTTATGTTAAGATGCCTATTAGTAGTTATTAATATGTTCTCTAATCTAATTATTTTTATTTAGCAATCACATTTATGTGGGGTCAATAATTTTTCAACAGTCAAGTATATCCTACATAAATAATATTTATTATATATTTTATTGCATTATATATAATACTAAAATTATAAAATAAAATCACACCATAATACAACCAAAATATACAGATAGGCATAATGGTAAACTATATGACAAACCTGGAAGAGGTGCAAGGTTCAACGTGAATGGTTGATTTAAGTAAGAACACTTCTACCCATATATTGAGCCCTCTTTGATAAAGCAACCCTCTATCTTCTTATATATGATGCTTGTCAAGTTCATTTCATTCTGATTAATAATTAAGATAGTCATTGTTGAAGCTTAACCAACAATAAAAGTTCTTTAATTGTTTGCAAGAAAAGAAGACAAAATCCTTAAACAACCTTATTATCTTAAGACACTTGTGAACATTTCATATAATATGGAATAAGCACAAATAAATATGCTACTACAATTTACTAAGAGACAAAGCTTATATAGGGTAATATATGCTTTAAGGACATGATCATGATTATTGCAATTCAATCAATTTGGTATGATCATGATTATTGTAATTTGGTTTTCCATGGAGAAATATATCTATTATAACATGACACTTAATACTCCACTTTGACAAGAAACCAATAATTAAATGATGGATGGAAAAAATTATTCTCCTAAACATTAATATTTCATCTTTGAAGAAGTTTCTTATCCAAAGCTCACTAATTGTCTTTGTAGACACCAAATTCTAACCACTCACATAGCCAATAATATTTCTAAGGCTTGTACTTATAATTTTTTTTGCTCACATGATTCTACTTTATATATTTAATAAAATCTGGAAGATATCTCCTAGGATGCTCTCTCTTCACTACGTGTCCTAGCTACCACTACCCCTCCCCTTGCCACATCTCCTATCCTTCATCACTACCCAACTTGCCACCTCTTCCTCCTAAGTGAGACACCTCAAGTGTCCCACTCTAACTACCTTCATCACTTGGCTGCCCTCACATACCACCTATCCTCACATCCCTCACCTACCATAATCCTACAAGTACCCCCATCATTCCATCCATTAGAAGGAGGAGATTGAATACTATTACATTACCAGATTTATGCCAATAAGATCCCATCCCATACAAAATTTGAGCTACAGAAGACGAGGAGCTATCCCATGAGAACCAGTCCAGCTCTCCCATCGAGAAGGCCCAAACGTAGTCTATTATGTTTACACATAAGAAACACAACATGCTATGTTTACGCATAAGAAAAGTAACCCACTATGTTTGCACTTAGGAGAAACACACCCTGCTGCGTTTGCGCAACCACAAAAAATCAACATCCAAAATTAGATCAGCATAGGTAAATTTTGGTAAGGCAACTTTCTATTTTCTTTTGCCTAAGTTTTACGTGTTATTTTCATGATCTTTGTGTTCAGTTGCATTAGGGTTTTGCATCTTTGTGATTTTTGATCTCATCTAGAAAGGCCCTGCCCATGCTACTGATTACTTCTTGTTGAGCTCATGTGCAAGTAAAAATTTTATAGGTTGCTGAGGTTGAGGGTGATCCGAAAGGATACACAAGCCCACCTAAACTTTTCTAATTGTAGCACGAAGACCTTTGGCACCCAAACATCCATTATTTTGTAAAAGGTATTTTCTTCCCTTTTTCTCCTATTGTATCAAAGCAAGTATTATTACAATATGACCCCTGTATATCGAGGTATTTTGTATAAAAAGAGAACACAACACATCATTTCAATACAATACAATATACATTCTTTTCATTGCATTCTGCTTGCTTTACGCTTACATTGCTAGGGTGTTGTTTTTGTGCTTACAGTCTTAATTATATATACTATTGTAACAATGTCAAAGAATAGAAGAAGTTTCTTACTTCAAGGAATATCTTTTGGTGGCCTACACTAACCATGTTATCTAGGTCAAGAAAGGTAAGGTGGAGAGAGAGACCCTTAAAGTTGTTGAATAAGAGGTTTGAGATATATGTGTGCAACTTATGCAATTTGTTAATTACATATTGGTTATGAATAAAGAAACCATTAGGACTTAAAATTAACATGGAGCATAGAATATCATTGTTATATTTTAACAAGTGTCCAACTACTAACATATAAAGAACATGGTTGAAGAATTAGGATACCTTAAAAAATATTCAAATTGAATGGCTCCAACAAATATCAAAGGATAAGGTTAGGAGGAGATATAATATGAACAAATAAAAATCTTTGGCAAACTTATGTATAATATTTGGAAGAGGTATCTAATAAAATAATAAGGATTTAAAAGACATAATGTCAGTGTTTTTTTTTTTTCCTCATGAGAATGTTAAGAATCTCCTAAAGACTACAAAGGTAAGGTGATGTGAAGAATAAAAGTGGGTTCTTAGTTTGCACAAAAGTTAATATTACAGGGACTTAAAACTTAGCAAGATACATCAACTTTGACAAGCAATTTGAAGCAACATGACACCATATCAATATAGAGGATATGAAGCACCCATTAATGAAAGGTGTTTGATTTGACTCAAGTGTCTAGAAAAGATATCATGTGTGAATACAAGATACCAAGCATTGAGGTGGTACCATTCATCTTGATCTATATTTACTTTTCAAATGATAAAAATATGTTTAAACATATCCATGGTAAGAGTACAATCTATACACTTCCATCATAGTAAAAACAAAAATTGGTAAAATATCAATTAGGTAAAGAAGTCAATATTGACATGGTTGTTGATCCGAGAATAGGTTATTGTTCAAACACTTCACCTCTCATTGGAAAATAATAACAAATTATGGGATTTTAGCCTTACTACCATAGAATATCACAGGTCCCAATATAAAGAAGCCACAATATTAAAGGTCAAAATATCAATAATGAAGAGTAGAATTATATATGAGCAATCTAATATGTATATCAAGGCCAATATAATAATAAAATTAACATTCACTTATAATATAAAATATGAATGTAAATGGCCTAAATCATTCATGAACTATGCATAAAGAAAACTTACAATATTAATTGCTCAAAATTTGTATACAAGCTTTATTCACTTTTCTATATCTTCCTATTTGTAATTGGATAATCGGATAATTATATATGTTTTCATGGAGCTTTATCTCTATAATATAGGCATAGAAGATGACTCTTCATGTACTTGATTATTTATCTCCATATGACAAGTCCCATGATCTTTGGATTATCATCTTATCACTTGCATACTAGACTCTTCACTTTCTTCTTACATGCACACTTGAACCTATGACACTTGCACACTTCTACATGACACTTACTCATCTACATGCACTCCTAATCTAAGACACTTTTGCAAATTCTAATTTTACATATTTGCACACTTACATACACAACACTTATGCACATTCTCTCAATACACACTGGCACTATAACTTACATGACACTTATCCATTTATTGCACATTGCACTCTTAAATGACACTTGTACATTTCATGCACATTAACACTTACATAAAAGGGAAAATATAAATCATACATATAAACTATAGAATCAACCCTAATATATTACATATTTATAGTTGTACCATGAAGTACCATGGGGGTACATTTGCATGTACCAAATAATGTAATATTCTTCAACACCCCCATGTATTACATTATTTGGTTATTAAAGACTTTAATCTTCAATATTGGTCTTCATATTTAGTCTTCAATCTTCATGTGACCTTGCATTATTCATGAACCTTTACTTCTCTAGAATCTTCTTCATCATATTGAATCCTAAGTTCATCCATTGTTTATGCTTGATCCAATTTTCTATTTCCTATCTTTCTAAAAATTCAAGTAATTTATCATAATTCTCATCTTGAGGTAGATGTTCAATAATCTCTTGAGAGAATCCCATTGAATCTAAGGCATATATTCCATTCTTGATTGAACGAAGCTTCAATTTTATTTTAATTCTTGATAATGCATTTGCTATGTTCATTTGTATATTTGAACTCTATTGTTCTTCCTTTTTCAACTAATTGAGAAATTGAGATAAGATTAGTTGATAGTCTAGGAACATATAAAATATTTTCTAGCACAAAATATAAAAATGACATGCTAGGTATTACTCTACTAGTTCCTTGAACTTGATACATATTATCATCTACAATTTTTAGTGAGATATTATCCCTGACTTCTAAGGATTCAAACCAATGTAAGTTTCTAGTCATATGATGACTAGTGCCTGAATCTATATACCAAATATCTTTTTCTCTTTGAATTTTTTGATGAGATTCAAGTGATATTATCTCACATATTTGATAAGAATTTTGAAGAACTCTTTTATGATGTTGCCCTTTGTATTCAAAATATTATTTTTTATACAAATTTTGTTTTTGAACTTTTCCTCTCATATAGTATGGTCTTGCACTTTGATAATTTCTCCTATATTGGGATGTTCCTCTTTGTCATTTATCCATCTTGTATTTTTAAGTTGAAATCCTTATATCTCCTAAGTTAAGAAATAATCACTCAAATATGAAATTTGTAAATTTCAAGTTTTCTAAACCTTTGATGTAGAAATCCTTTTAACTCCCTAATATATTAAATTTGAAAATTTTCAAATTTCAAATTTTTTCAAAAACTTCAAAATCTTCAAAATATTTAAAATCCTTAAATAACTCCAAACTAAAAACTTCACTCTTTAAAATCTAAAATCTAAAATTCTAAACCCTTTTAACTCCCATATACTTTAATTCATTAAGCTTTTAATATTAATATTTTATTTAACATAAAGCAAAGTATTTTTTTTGGGGATTAGGATTTTCGGGGCTCTTGCTCCGGCTCTGTCACTCTGATCCTTATGAGTGGAAGGCATCCTATCTTCCCCTATTTAGATTTGGCTATTCCTTTTGGTCCGTATGCTCTGTTTTGGCGGTGGGCGGTGTCTTGTGCTGGCCAAGGGGTATTTCTAGTTTGTTCTAGATTTATTGAGTGCTCGGTAAGCCATTGTAGATCTGGCTAAGGTCCTTGAGGGGGATAGAGCCATATGCCAACCCAACCTGTGGGGGCAATTTGGAGCTTTTGTTGTGGTGTGGAGTGTTTTGGTTGGTGGTCTCCTATTTGGATTTGGATATGCATTTTGGTTTGGTGAGTGTCGAATTCGCTTGGGTTGGCTATCAGTTGGGGTCTTGTTAGTCAGCTCTATATCTCTTTTAGTTTTGGTTTACCACTGTATATCTGGTCGAGGTCCTTGAGGGGGATAGGGCCAAATGTCGACAAAAATTAGTTGGGGGTGATTTTGGGGTGTTGTTGCAGTAGTTGTTGGCTGCTTTCCTTGGCTGGCATCGAGTCAAGGTTTTGGGTGCTCGGGCGGTTTGGTGGTGTTTGTGGATGTTGAGCATCTTTCTCTAGATCTTGCTTGGGTGGAGTTGTTGGTGTGTGGGCTTGCAGTTTGACATTTTGGGTGGTTCCCGAAAGAGTTACAGTGACCTTCTATGCTTTGAAGTGGTTTTGTTGCAGGGTCTTGGCTTCCGATTTGCATTGTGGGAGTTGGTTTCAATTTGTTGTTTGGTCTGAGCGAGATTATTTATTTGAATTTCTTTTAAAATATTTGTCGCTCTTATTTTTTTGGCTATTAGTTTTACCAATACGAGGGAATGTTAAATATTTAAATATGGTGGTTGGGTTGCTTCTTTACTCTTGTTGGAGTGGTTATATGAGGTTGAAGGATACCTTTTAAAACCCTCATTTCATTGTCCTGTGTTGTGCTCCTACTGGAGCTATTTTACAAGGTTGTGGGATGCCTTTCCAAACCCTCTTTTAATTACAAAAAAAAAAAATAAGATTTTAATATTCAACCCATGAAAATATCTAAAAGCTTTAAAAACCTCCAAATATTAAATTTAAGTTGTAAACCTTATTACTCCATATCTTAAAATACATTCAAATTAAAGATGATATTTGAAAACTTAATTAAAGGTGTCTAATCCTTAAGACATCATCTAGATTTTCAAAAATCAATGTGAATATATTTCCCTCTAAAAATTTATGATTGTTGGAAATATGTTGAATATTTCCATGTTATTCTAGCGAGGTTAACTCTAAAAGGTTCTGGACACTCTCCATCCTCATCGGGGTTTAGGGTCAGCAGCCCCCGATGAAATTTTTAGGATTATTTAAGCTATTTTTAGACCCATATGGGTTTTTTAGGGTTAAATATTTGAACCCATGGTATTGTAAAATTTATTCTTGTGTTGTTATTTAATTGCACTTGCATCAAGGTTTGAAGAAAGGTGAGAGATATCTACTTATTATGGAGCAATGGTAAATGCCTTGGGTGCTCGTAGAGGCCGACCCAGGTTCCATTCTCCTTGTCTCCGTACTGCAGATATATGGTATAGTTAGGAATTCCCTATGTGCTGGTAGAGGCCGACAAGGCTCCATTCCTCCTATGCCCAACCCGTTGAAAGTGGCACCCCGAAAGGGGTGTTTTCCACTATAAATTAGTTTTTAATCTGCTTGTTGTGGTGCAGTGGTAAATGCCCTAGGTGTTGGTAGAGGCCGACCCAGGTTCCATTCCCCTTGTCTCCATCCTGCAGATATATGGTATAGTTAGGAATGTCCTATGTGTTGGTAGAGGCCGACAAGGATCCATTCCTCCTATGCCCAAACTGTTGAAAGTGCCCCCCCGAAAGGGGTGTTTTCCACTATAAATTATTTTTTTACCCAAGTGTTGTAGGTGAGTTGGAGAGGAGAGGACAATCCTCTAAGGGAGGTCCCAGGTACAAATCTCCACCCTACAAAAAATTTGAATTGGGTATCCAAAATCCAATTGATAATGTTGGTGCGGGTAGGGTCGGGTGTGACTCTTGGGTGACTTTGACGGTGTAGAACCCCCTGTTCGTGGTCTCTCAGACCAATGCGGCCCCGCAAGGGGTTTTTCACTTAAAAAAAAAGAGAGGTGAGAGATGGACATTATTATATTGGAGACGGTTAAGTTTATACAATAAGGAGATATTACTATGCTACGTTTTTTCTTGTAAGGGTTTTCTAGGTGAAATATTATATTATGTATGGATATGTTATCTTCTTATTTTTTCCTTTGATTCTATATTTATTATTTTTCTAGATTTAGTTTATTGGGGCCTTTTGCTCTTCATTTGGTATTAGAGCTAGGTTTTTTAGCTTTGTTCAAGGAGTAAGGGTTTCAACCATGTGATAAATTAATTCTTGAGTGGGATCCATACATGAAAGAATCTAGGCGAAGGAAAATGACAAGAAGCACATGGGTAGAGATTGCAAAATTTAATGGATAGAATTTTGAGTTATGAAAAATCAAGATGAAGGATCTGTTGGTTGATAGAGATCAGTGAATTGTAGTCTCAAGAATAAAATTAACATCAACAACATATGAGGATTGGCTAAAGATTGATAGGAAGGCAAGGAGTTCTATTAGACTATGCTTATCTAATTTAATATTGTTGAATGTATTGAAATATACCACAACAAAGTCATTATGGGATAAGCTAGGAACTTTGTATCATACAAAGTCAATGGTAAATAAACTCTTTCTCCGAAATAAGTTGTATTTACTTCGAATGAATGATGGTGACTCTAGGGCTAAACATATAAATGCTTTTAACATTGTGGTAAGTCAATTAAACTTTGTTGAAGTAAAAATAGATGAAGAGGAAAAGTGTATTACTTTACTTTGTTCATTACCTGATTTGTGGGATAACCTAGTTATGACATCACCAATACTACTTCTACATTGAAAGTAGAGGATATAGTAGAAACATTGCTATCTAAGGAAATGAGATGAAAATATTCTGAGGATTATCATCAAAAGGATGCCTTGGTTGTGAGAGGTTTTTCTCAAGAAAGAAGCAAAAACAATCAAGAGAAAGGAGTTTTTGTTGCGATGCATATATGTATGTCCCAAAATAGAAACCCTCTCTGAGTCATATAAGGAGTTTTTGTTGCGATGCATATATGTATGTCCCAAAATAGAAAAGGACTAAGGTAGACTATAAATATGAAAAAAGCATATTTATGGGTTATAGTATTGGTGTTAAGGGATATAAGTTGTGGAACCCAGAAACATAAAATATTATTTATAGTCATAATGTATCTTTAGAGAAACAAAAGGGGTTCCAAAATAAGAAATGCAACCAAGCAAAGAACCTAAAATAGTTCAATTAAAATTAGAATAAGAGGAAGAAATTATGGTAGAACCTAGTGCTACAGAAGAAGATGAACTACATAGATAGTTTGAAGAGGAAATTTTAGAAGAAGAAGGTGAGGAGGAAGCTGAAGATGAAGAACCTGGAACTCCAAGTTTGATGAGAACAGATCAAGTGAGAAGAATATCAGAGAAGTATAGCCCTTAAAATATTTGTTCTACATTTAATATATTAGTGATTGATGAAGAACCCAAGACTTTAAAGGAGGTACTTTAGTCAAGTGAGAATAAGTCTTGGAAAATGGATACGAATGAAGAAATGGAGTCCTTGGATAAAAATAAGTTATGGGACTTGATGAAATTACCCCTTGAAAGAAAACCAGTTGGTTGTAAGTGGGTATTCAAGAAGTACAATGTAGAAGGAAAGTTGGAGAAGTACAAGGTTTGCCTAGTAGCAAAAGGATTTTCTCAAGTTGAGGGAATTGACTTTGATGAGATTTTTTCTTATGTGGCTAAACTAACTTCAATTAGATTTTTTTTGGCTATTTCTACCGCTTTTGATCTTGAAATAGAACAGATGGATGTAAATACAACATTTCTACATGGTGAACTTGATGAAGATATATATATGTCACAACTAGAATGCTTTAGGGTAAAAGGTAAGGAGGACTTGGTATGCAAGTTGAAAAATTCTCTTTACGGCTTGAAGCAATCTCCAAGAATGTGGAACCAAAAATTTGATATGTTTGTTTTGACACTTGGGCTTGGAAAAAGCAAAGCAGATCCGTGTGTGTATTTAAAACAAGAAGGTAAAAAATTTGTTATCATTGTTTTGTATGTGGATTACATGATATTAATTTATATTAATAAAGAGATGATCAAGTTACTAAAATCTTAGTTATCTTCTAAATTTTAACATGAAGTATTTGGGTGTTGCAAAATTTAATTTGGGTATGGAAATAATAAGGGTTTGTGCAAATATAAAGTTGTGGTTAAATTAAAGGAAATAGGTTGATTTGATACTACAAAGGTCTATGATGCATGATTGTAAACCAATATGTACTCCATACCCTATTGATCAAAAGTTATATGTTGAATAGTGTCCTAAAATAAATGAGAAAATTAAAGAAATGCATCATGTTATTTATGCTAGTCCTATTGGTAGTATAATGCATGTAATGGTATGTACTAGACCTAATATTGCACATGTAGTAGGAGTAGTTAGCAGATATATGTCCAATCCAGGAAAGGAACATTAGACTATTGTGAAGAGGATATTTAGATACTTGCATGGAACTTCAGACTATGTTATTTGTTACCAAGGAAAATTTGGAGATAGTAATATTGTAAATCTACAAGGTTTTGTGGATGCTTACTAGGCTAGAGATCTGGACAAGAGAAGATCCATGAGTGCTTATGTGTTCAAACTATTTGGAGGGGTAGTAATTTGGATGAATAAACAAAAATCGATTGTTGCTTTGCCTGCAACAAATGTAGAGTACATTGTAGCAACTCACGACTGTAAAGAAGCAACGTGGCTACAAATATTATGTTCAATATTTGGTCTTAAGTAGAAGGTTGTGAGAATTGACAGTAATAGTCAAAGTGTAATATTTTTGACCAAAAATCATGGTTTTCATGATTGATCAAAACATATTGATATGAAGTACCATTTTGTAAGAGAGATGGTTGAAGGGAATTACGTGATGATGGAGAAAGTTGATACGGAGAATAATGTTGTTGACAATATTAGTCTTCGGTCCTTATTGAAAGTATTCAACCAGTGGAAAAATATTGAAAATATGTTGAATATTTTCCATATTATTTTGGTGGGGTTAACTCTAAAAGTAACTGGATGTTCTCCATGTATCCTCATTGGGGTTTGGAGTCAGTAGCACCCGATAAAATTTTTAGGGTTTCTTAAGCTATTTTTAGACCCATATGGGGTTAAATATTTGAACCCATGGTTTTTCACCCAAGGTATTGTAAAATACATTCTTGTGTTGTTATTTAATTGCACTTGTATTAGGGTTTGAAGAGAGGCGAGAGATGAACATTATTGTATTGGAGACGGTTAAGTTTATACAATAAGGAGATATTACTATGCTAGGTTTTTTCTTGTAAGGGTTTCCTAGGTGAAATATTGTGTTATGTGTGTATTTGTTATATTCTTTTTCCATTTGATTATGTATTTGTTGTTTTTAGATTTAGCTTATTGGGGCATTTTTGCTCTTCAATGATATGCCAAGAATAGAATGTAACACTTGGTAACATTTTTTTAAGAGGTTAAAAATTGAGGGTATATTAAGGACCATCCTTCTCATGAATTAAACTTGGGTCTTTGTTAAGAGATCCCAATGACTTTTACCATTATGGTATCCCTATCAGGACGTAACGCTTGGTAATGTTACCTACTCTAGTCAACATGAATTATACTACAAGAGTAAGAAGCATTTGTTAGTGTCCATTGAACAACTAGAAGTGATTGGAATTTCCAATCCTTTTGCTTTCAACTTCTATATGATATCATTTTTTATCTGGATAATATCCAATGAATTTCTTCTATGAGTAAAGACTTTGTTTTGATGATAATCGAGAGTTCCTTATTTGAATGTGGTCAAAATTCTTTTGCTGGTGGTTGAGCATATCTTTTTTGAAGGTAGCCAAATATCTTCAATGACCCTTCTCTGATGGTGGCCAAATATCTTTCACTGGTGGTTGAGAGACTCTTCTGTAATGGTGGTCAAATATATTCCTTTGGTGGCTAAGTGACTCTTCTTTTATGGTTGAACATTGCTTCTCCAATGGATAAAAGTTGCTTCTTTGGTGAGCAAGAATTATTTCTCTAGTAACTATTGCTCCTCTTGGGAGTGAGTGTTGCTTCTCTGGTAGCCACAAGTTGCTCCTAGTGAGTGAGTGTTACTCTTCTGGTGCCTAGATTTTGCATTTCTAGTGGCCAACCATTGGTATTTCATTTATTTTAATAATTTAAATATAGACTAATGGTTGGTAGCTCGCTCCTTTATTCTTGTTCCTTAGTGCTTCTTATTTTCTCCTTAGCACTTGCTAAATTATTTCTAGATCATATTATAGCACTCCTCCTTGGAACTTGATTCTAGTATCCTACTTATTATACCTTTAAGACATCATTCTTCTATCCTCTATCCTGCATATGCTAAAATATGCATACGTCTTCTTATTTTCCTTTGAAAACTAGTGCCTAACTTGCACTTGAATTTTAACAATGATTCACTGTATAATAGTGCTTGAATCTTTGAAGACTAGTGCTTGCCTTATATATAGTACTATGCTCTTATATAGCCTATATATTGGCCTCATTTTACTTCATTGTTGCAATTAATATATTTCTTGAAGAACCTTAGAAAGCTTTTAATGCTTTCTTCTTCTCTGTGCTTTTCTTATCCTCTATTATAATTTTTTTATTATTTCTTCTCTCTAAACTATATTATTTTGTGGAGGCTTAGATTATTCTCTAATTATCTATACTCTCTAGTACTATCATTTTCTATACTTTTGCTTCTCGACTCTGGAATATTAATTGCTACACTATCTCTAGAAATCTTAGATGCTTCTCTATCCTTGGAAGCTAAGATGCTTCTCTATCTCAAGAAGCTATGATGCTTCTCAATATTTGGTAGCAATGATGCTCCTTTGTCTATCAAAAATATTTTTACAATGTCTTAGATCACACCTAAGAACCAAATATGATTCTCATCCTTTCTATAGAACCCAATAGCAATGTTATGACGACTATAAATTTCCCTAAATGACCAACTTTCTCTTGAGTTGGTTCTTTCTCAATATTCAATAGTGATTCTCCTCTTCTTCTCTAGAGAATCCTTAATATTATCAGGGTGACTTTAAATATCCTCGAATTTCCAAATTTCTTCTAAGTTGGATCTTGCTATCAATGTCAAACTATCTCCTAAGTTAACCCTCAATCAAATCTTAGTTGAGTCATAGTCTTCAATAATTTTCCTTCTACCAAGTGGAAAGACCCTAGCATAAAAATTAGGGTAACAATTCCTTGGCCCCTCAATCTCTACTCAATTAGATATTTTAAAAATAGAGTCCAAGTCTTCATTACTATCAACGTGGACAAACTCCAATATTAAAGTGGCTAATATAACTCTACCAAAAATGGATAGAGTTAGGTGGTATCTCTGATACCATTGTTGACTTTTAAGCCTTACTACCATAGAATATCATAGGTCCCAATATAAAGAAGCCACAATATTAAAGGTTAAAATATCAATAATGAAGAGTAGAATTATATATGAGCAATCTAATATGTATATCAAGGCCAATATAATAATGAAAATAACATTCACTTACAATATTAAATATGAATGTAAATGGACTAAATCATTAATGAACTATGCATTAAGAAAACTTACAATATTAATTATTCAAAAATTATATAAAAGATTTATTTACTTTTATTTATCTTCCTCTTTACAATTGGATAATCAGATATGTTTTCATGGAGCTTTGTCTCCATAATATAGATATAGAAGATGGCTCTTTATGTACTTGACTATTACTCTCCATATGACAAGTCCCACGACCTTTGGCTTATCATCTTACCACTTGCATACTTTTCACTTTCTTCTTACATGCACACTTGAACCTATGACACTTGCACACTTTAACATGATACTTACTCTTCTACATGCACTCCTAATCTACGATGCGTGTGCACAATTACACACATGACACTTGTGCACATTATCTCAATACACACTTGCACTGTAACTTACATGAAACTTGTGCATTTCCTGCACATTAAAACTTACATAAAAGGGGAAATATAAATCACACATCTAAACTATAGACTCAACCCTAATCTATTACATATTTACAATTGTACCATGAAGGTACCATATGAGGATACATTTGTATGTACCAAATAATGTAATATTCCTCAACACAAATTGAATGAAAATAAATTTTATTCATACACTTTAGCACATCTCCTTGTAAGAAATTTTATTATACTACACAAAGATCCTTAAAAATCTATTGTGACAATGACATTGCACCTTACATATAGTTGAATTTTGGGGTGCTATAACATCTATATAGAGCCATATAAATTTTACTATGAATTATGTAGCTATTGTATGATGTTGTTGTAAATAAAGGATTCACTTATATTTATATACCATATTAACACCTTGTAAAATATTAATTTATAAAAAACATCTTAGTATGATTTAGTAATTTTAAAAAGAAACACAAAATATGAAAATATGTTAAACATTCTACACATTAATTTTTATGGGATAAAGTGGAGCATGTAACCTTGAAAAATACGTCGACAACAAGTGTCCAACTACTAACTTATCTACCCTAGCAAAAATATTGTTGATTATGACATACTATGACCATGGTACCATATGTTGTCAAGATCAATTAACAAAACATATGATCTTTATTAATATAATATTTATTTAAATTTCTATTCCATAAATTATTATTGTTTAATATTAAGATGCATTTTAGTAGTCATTAATATGTTCTCTAATATAATTATTTTTAGTGAGTAGTTGCATTCATGTGGGGTCAATAATTTTTAAATAGTCAAGTATATCCTACATAAATAACATTTATTATATATTTTATTGCATTATAAAAATATCTATATATATATATTACTAAAATTATAAAATAAAAACACATCATAATACAACCAAAATATGCATATGGGCATAATGGTAAACTATATGATGAACCTGGAAGAGGTGCAAGGATCAATGTGAAGGGTTGATGTAAGTCAAAACACTCCTACCCATATATATTGAGCCCTCTTTGATAAAGCAACTCCTAAATAAAAAATATGTTTATTTACAATCAAAACTTTATTTAATCCTGTATCTTCTTATATATGATGCTTGTCAAGTTGATTTGCTTTTCATTAGTAATTAAGATAGTCATTGTTGAAGCTTAACCAACAATAAAAGTTCTTTAATTATTTGCAAGAAAAGCAGATAAAATCCATAAACAACCTAAATATAATGACTAGATATAAATAGATACAAACTCAAAAAATATAATATCTCGTAGTTTTATGTATACTTAACCCATGCTATTAATGAGACAACCAATACTAGTCAAGGAAAGTGTTGTGAACATTTCATATAATATGGATGTTGGTAGTTTTGACACTTTACCACATTAAAATTTTGTTGAAATTTTATTGACAATTTATATTGTAAAAGAAGTGATTTATAATTAATGAAGAATGTAGCAATTCCTATCAGTATATTTTGTTGTGATTAATTTCTATTTTAATCTTCTTCTTTTAATTCTCATGGACCAGGTTACAGGAATGGTGAAGTTAAAAGTTTCTAGTAATGGTGCACCTATAATCAAAATAAGTTAAAATAATTTCACCATGATTTTGAGCAAGAAGCAGTAATCAGTTTTGATGGGCACATCCGAAAAGAGTTTGAAGACCTGAGGTCATGATGCACATAAAGTTTTAAAAGGTTGAGTATTTTCACCCCAAGTGAGAGGCGAAGATATTTGTTGCCCCTCCGTAGGGCGAAATATCTTTATTTTTGTTAAGATTTGCAAAGTATGCTATGATGGGACAAAGAAGCAGTCAAGGGCGTGTTTACACCTAAGGAGGGGTGAAAGCTCCATTCACCCCTTTCTGAGGTGACCATAATTTAAAAGGAAGGCACTGAAACTCAAAAGAAAAGGTCCATAGATGTTGAAAAGTCAAAGATACTTTTGCCCTAAAAGAGGGGCAAAAAGTCCTTTTGCCCTTCAGTGGGGCAAAAACACAATGCAAAGCAAAGAGCACACAACCTGATTTCAAAATTGTGGAACGCTGGAACTAAAAGTGCTTTCACCCCAAGGGAGGGACGAAAGTCCCATTCGTCGCTCCTTGTGGTGAACATATTTTAAAAAGAAGGAAAAAATAATAAGAATCATTAAGATAGCATGGTTGAAAAGTCAAGAAGGGTTTCACCCCAAGTGAGGGGCGATACTCTCTTTCACCCCTCCTTAGGGCAATACCACATTGTAAAGGTGTTCGAAAGTAAATTATGGGCCCTGCACATAAAATAAGTTTTTAAAAGAGTGCGTTCACACCAAATATGGGGTGAAAGCTCCACGCGCCTCTCTTTGAGGGTGAATGCCATTTCAAATGAAAGACGTCCCGTGGCAGTAAAAGATGAAGACGATCAACGGAGATTTCACCCTAAGTGTGGGGTGAACCTCGTAGTTGATCCTCTCTGAGGCAAAAGTATAGATTAAAGGTGTTTGAAGACACAAGATAAATGCAAAACTAATGTTGTTTGGGAATAGAAGTGCACACCATAAAAAGGTGAAAGTCATAAGCCATGCGATGGGAAGGTTTAAGAGGGATAAGCAAGATGCTTTCACCCAAAAGAGGGGTAAAACTCCTCGTCGCCCCTCTTTGGGATGAAAGTCCATATTTTATAAATTTTCAAAGGTAAATTTTAAGTGAATATGTGGGGCCCTCCTTAGTTGCTTTGGTGATTTTGGCCATGGTGGAGCGAAAGTAAAATAATAACATCAGGTGCAAAGCTAAAATCATAGTCAAATTCAAAGGCACCCCTGTTGAGAGGTGCCAGGTAGTTTTACCTCTCTAGGGGGTGAAGTAGGGGTTTTCAAATCAAATTCGAGTGAAAGAAATATTGTAACACACACCACCATGAAGCAAAACATTCCAAGGTAAAGTCGCCTCCCAAAGGGGGTGAAATCCTTGTCACCTCCAAAAGGGGAGAAATTAGCTAAACCTTACAGAATTTAAATTGAAGGCTTCTTTTAGAGCAAAAAATCTAGAACATTGAGCATATCCTTATAGTCACCCATTCATTACCCAAAAATGCTTCTCACCTCATTCTTGGACGAAATTCATTTACTCCCAGAGGTGCTGCTTTCCAAGGTACCATTTTTGTAGATTCTCTCGAGAAGGATCAAAGAACAATGGAATTTAATTTTTAAAGCAATGTAGGCTGTGTTTCTAGAATTTTTACTTCAAATTTGCAAAATTAGATGTCATTCTTGTTTATTTCCAACACATTGCCAACTGATTGTGCTATTTTTCAATATGGCATAAATACATGGTGGACTTTCTAAGCAAAAGTGGGGTTCCAAGGCGCAAGGGCGAAGCAAATTCAAAGACCAAGTTCCTAATTTTTAGGTGACTTCACTACATCCTAATGCACCGATGCTGAAGCTACCTTCAAGTATTTAATCCTGTAAATTCCCCATGTGATTCTCCCACCAAAGCAGGATCACTATCTCTATGAAGAGTGTTTCAACTGAAGACATTACTGATGCCGAGGAGGAAATTCCTCCTACTAGTTCTTGATCCAGGGACATTTTGTCTTTTGTGTATTAAATGTACAGAGGCGAAAACCTTTATAAATACTAAATATTTTAATGTAATGAAGGGAGGATAGACATTGCATAAAAATACTTAAAGTTTTCTGCGTAAATAGAAAGAATTTGGATTTTGATTCTGCAAGTGATTTATGTGTGTAATTTCTTTCTATTTTAATCATTTCTATTTTATATTCATGTCTGTTATTTGCTAAGTTTAAATTTTGCATCTGGATTTGAACATTGCTGGTGAGAGAGTGAGTACTAGAATGTGAATCTGGAAGTTGTCTCCATGAAATCATAAGTGGGTTATTTTCCTTTTTTTTTTTTTTATGTTGCTATAACGCTTGATTTTAATTTCTACTTCTAGTCTGTCCCTAATCCTACATATTTTGGAATGTGGCTATATTTCCCATTTATTTATGTTATTTTCATTTCTTTCCCGTAACTCTAAACTTAAAAATGGTGTAGGATTTAGTAAGGGAGCCAACCCTCTCTCGAGATTTACCCAAAGGATATTTCTCTCCTTCGGCCTTCCAATGTTGGTCGTGTCTAGGGCGCACAAACGTATATTTTGTATTTTACGCAGATATTTGACCAACAATAGAATAAGCACAAATAAATATGCTACTATAATTTACTAAGAGATAAAGCTTATATACGGTAATATATGCTTTAAGGACATGATCATGATTATTGTAATTCAATAAATTTGGTATAATCATGATTATTGTAATTTGGTTTTCCATGGAGAAAAATATCTTTTATAACATGACACTTAATACTCCACTTTGACAAGAAACCAATAATCAAATGATGGATGGAAAAAATTCTTCTCCTAAACATTAATATTTCACCTTTGAAGAAGTTCCTTATCCAAAATTCACTAACTGTCTTAATTATAAGTACTATTGTAAAAGTATCAAAAGAAGTTACTTCAAGGAATATCTTTTGGTGGCCCAGACTAACCATGTTATCTAGGTTGAGAAAGGTAAGATGAAGAAAGACACCCTTAAAGTTGTTGAATAAGAGATTTGAGATATAGGTATGCAACTTATAAAATTTGTTAGTTACATATTGGTTATGAATAAAGAAACCATTAGGACTTCAAATTAACATGGAACATAAGATATGATTGCTATATTTTAAATATCTTGTTATAAGATACTATGATTGCTTGTTAAGAAACTATGTTTGAGAATCATATTTATGAATATAATACTTTTTATAATATATAATAAATAATATATACATACCGCGTCGTGGGCGAGTGTGTGAGGGGGTGGGTGTGTGGTGGCTTTGTGTTAAATTCTCTATTGATAAGTATAGCTCTCGACTTTACGAGGGGTCATGGTTGGGAGGAGACTGCTCAACCCTGTGCGTCGATCATAGAGGTTTCTCACAATAACCAAATAAAATAAATAAATAATATATCTATATATATATATATATATATAAAAACTGTGATTTAAAAATGATGCTAATCATATCTCGCTCATGTAGAGGAGTTGGAGAGCAAGTGGGTAGTTAAAACTCTCCGGTTATTGAGACGCCCAGGTTCAAATCTCTCCCCTCACATGTTGCGAATATTTTGTATATAAAAGGTTCCTCATCAAAAAAAAAAAACTCTTAAAACACCTTACCATTAATTAAAAAATAAATAAATATTTTGAAATCTTGAGCCTTGCCAAACTAAACGCTTGTCCCTTTCCTGGTGCTTTCAGCGGCTTAAAAGGTTTAAAATGATTGTGGCATGGTGGTTATAGGGGCGGACTGCGTGAAGATCTGTGTGGCGGCTTTCGAGGTGGACAACACAAAATACTGTTGCGGTCATAAAAGCTAGACAACCTACCTGGTTTCGTGGTGGCTACCAATTCCACCATGTAAATACCCAAAAAAAAAAAAATGATGTTGAACATATTTTTCCCAATATATTATTATGACTTCATAACAAACTACGTATAAGAATAACATTTATGAATGAGAATCTTTTATAATAATGAAGATATATTTGAGTGATTTAAATATGATGTTGATCATATATTTTATGGTTGTAAGTTTGTATCCTAATTATACCAAAGTTTTGGAAGTGTTTTATAATTGACATAATCAAGACTTTATTCTTACATTAATTAATTTTTTGTTTTGATGGATTTGTGTTTGCTATTAAACAAAATACAGGTAGTTGTAACATATTATAGAGTAGATAAAAAATATACAACATGGTACCATCTCATTTTTGTCAATTAGGAATGCAATACTAATTTTGAAGTATTTGTGTTTGCTATTAAACAAAATAAGGTAGTTGTAACATATTAGAGAGTAGATAAAAAATATAAAACATGGTACCATATCATTTTGGTCAATTAGGGATGCAATACTAATGAGAGGGGTTGTATCTATGCAGTTTATATTAAATTTTGTTAGCTACAATTATTTCTCAGATAATCTCATCAAAGCAAACTTTAACATAAAATTATGATCTTTAACAATCAATGATGAAGACACTCATGAGCTCTTTATTGTGTGTATTCAAATTAACTAAATACATTTAAATTAAATTTGAATACTATTTAGATTAAATTAGAAAAAGGTCATTATATATATTTTTACTATGTCTCTTGATGAGACTACAAATACTAAAATTATTTTTCATATCAAAATATTTGTACTCATAATATTTTAAATGGCCCTTTAAAAGATCAACATTACCATTTTTAGTTAATTCATTTATTTTTAGTTCTATATTGTGTACATTTAATCCACGAAAAAATAATTTAATTCATTTATTTTTAGTTCTATATTGTGTACATTTAATCCATGAAAAAATAATTTAACCATGCTCAAAACATTTACACTTATATCCATCTTGGATTCTTTTATTTGCTCTTGAAAATTTTATATAAATTAGAATCATCAAAGTTTGGATTTTAGTTTTTTAATAGGTTACCATAGATGTTAGTTTATAGTGAGTCCAACACAACTAACTGTGGGTTAAGAACCTACTATGCGCATGTAAGGGATTTTATGTCCATCAATATTTGAACCCGACCTTTTTTTATGGAAGACAATTGTCTTGAAAACTCAAGTTAAACTCACTATGTACATGTAAGGGCTTTTATATCCTTCAAGATATGAACTTGAGGTTTCTTTATGAAGATAATTATCTTGAAAACTAAAGTTGAATTCAACAAACAATATTTAAATTTTATTTTAGATAATATTATATTTTTATTTAAATTATGTACATTAAAATCCATATTTTCAAACCTTTTTTATATTTGCACTTTTAAAAAATTGGTTATATAGGTTTGAAATGGAACCCATATGTATTATATGAATCAAATTATCATGATATAACAACAAATTTTATTATCACTAAGTCACCTTATCATGAGAGTTTACATGATAATGCAGAGATTTTTACTCATTGTGTGCTTATACAATTATATACCCCATAATAACTTTGATAAAATTTTAAGATTTACATTAGGAAAACAACTCATAAAAAGGACACGAGGATGGAATTGGATTTGTATATAGTTACGCTCAAACCTAGGTTTCTGAGCACTCAAACTTAGGTCCATACATTACCATATAGTTGATTCTTACATCTAGGCATTCTCACGGATTTACAAGTTATTTGTTGATAGGATTAGAACCTTGGCTTATGATGTGAAGCTTTCCCACTTACTTTCCCCAAGCTTGTTAGGATTATTTTATTACTTAATAAAAAAGCTGAGTAACATTTTTTTAGATATGACACTGAAGTATTATATACAATAAAAATATATCTATAAGATTATCAACATTACTATAAAATTGTATATTTTTTATTAATAGAAAGAAAATATAATTATTGCATCATAAATCTAATCATTTTTAATATTAGAGGCTTTTAAACATATGCATACTCAATATCTACATATAGAAGCTAATATGCTCAATAGACAATAAAATAACCAACTAAGACACTAACTTGGATTGTAATATGTTAAAAAGGAAATTTATCTCTTATATGGCATTTGATAATTACAACATGCTATACACGCACATAATATGACTACTTTGGGTTTCTAGATATACAAATATAAATTAAAAGCTAAGTCCAAAATAACAACACCATGAATACTAATCACATTTTAATTATAACCTCCACAGAAGAGAACCTCTCACCCTCATATGTGTCCATAGCTTTCACTATAGAAACATCCTTGAGCATATCTTAAAAATATTCTAGATCTTTTCTCGTACTCGATTTCATAAAACTAATGCCCCCTATAAAGACCATCTAATCCACCTCATTTATCATAGGTCATGCATTTGTTCTCAGATGATATTCTTAAGGTTCCTACACAAGTCATCCATAAGTAGGACTATCAAACTTCCATATAGCTCTTATGAAATTAAGGTTTTAAGATTTCAAAATTGGTCTCATATGTGTCCATCTATTTCACTATAGAAACCTCGTTGAGCATATCATAAAAACACTCTAGATATTTTCTCCTACTTGGTTTCATAAAATAATGCTCCCTACATAGACCATATAATACACACATTTCTCATAGGTCATGCTTTTATTCTTAGATGTATTCTTAAGGTTCCTAAAAAAATAATCCATAACTAGGATCATCAAACTTCCATATAGCTCTTATGAAATTAAGGGTTGAATATTTCTAGTCATTTGCCTTGACCCTCAATGAGAATTTTTAAATTGGCTACACAAGCCCTCATCTCTTCTAATATCCTACAAACTTCACATAATGATTGACAATAGCTACAAAATATTAAGCTCTATTCTTTTATCATTGTATCCCTCAAATATGGCATTACCATTTGAATCCATTGTCAAAATCCACCCACCATTTATGTAAGACCTTGTTTTGGAACACAGAGAGTTGGTCAACTATCAAGGCTTGATAATATTTCATAAACATTATCATCTAACCCCATTTATGCATCCATAACATGTTTGCCATTTGATATTGAATTTTCATCATTGCATCTAAAATAGAACCCATGGATTTTAATCCTACGATTAGTCCTTTATCCCCTTCATATTCCAAGACTTCTTCCTCACAACACCGCCTTCCCTCATGAGATCTTCTAAAACTTTCACAAGGAGTCACGACCACTACTTCTCTAAATCCACACCTATAATACAACCATATATATGATGTGTCATTACCTCTTTCTAGTTAGTATTATAAGGAAATTTTAGATTCAATAAATATTATTATCCTTAGTGTTTCCTCTATATAGTTATTGTAATGTTGCAATTCTATTTTTGATAATAAATTATCATTAATATAATTTCTCAATACCCTTATCAACACAACTTCTATGTTAATGTAGGGTTTAATAGAATTTCCCTCGTTGTTATACATTACCATCAACTCGTATATAAAATGGTTTCCAACTAGCTATGTCTTAGTTCCCATTTTATCTTCTAAAGAAGGAGAAACAATAACATTGAAGCATTATTCGTATTATTCTCTTATGCATGCATCACCTTCATGACATCTCTAAATGCTTACACATAACTATTGTATAGGCCACCAAAACATTCTTTGATGCTTTTTGAATATTGTTTTCATGAATTATCTAGAGAGTGTCTAGCATAAATCCACATATGGATGAAGAATGACACATCCCTATAGAGAAATTATGGCTCATTACTCCAAAATCCAATTCAAAATACCTTGAATTCTTATGGTAAGTTTAGCAATAGTTTCATCTTTATCCCCATGAGTGTGGTCTACTGGCAAGGATGCCACTTGCATTATCGATGATGTGACCCAGGTTCAATCCTCACGGTGGATGTGTATGAGAAGTATTAATCAGAAAAAAATAGTTTCATCTTTTTTGTTACAAATAATTGGATAAATTTCAAAAAATGAAGAATCCACACAGTTAGGACAATTTTTTCCCAAAGAATGACATCTTTTAAAAGCCATAACTTTGCATAGAGTTTTCCAATTCATATGATTCTAAAGCCATTTTGTATGGAATGTTAAGAATTTTGAAATTATTGGTCATATAAAATAATCTAAGAAATATTGAGGGAAATATGACCATATAAAGACCATAATCCAAAACAAGAACAAAGTTAAAGCACTTTTTTATAGAAAAATATATCATCTTTTAGGAGCCATATATTTGTGAATAGTTGCTTGATTTAGATGATTCTTAGACCAATTTGTGTGGAATTTGAAGAGATTTAAAATGAGTGGTCATATAAAGGAATTTGAGCAACATTAAGGGAGATACAACCCTATGAATTCATCCATTTAGAACAAGGGGAGTGACAACTTTGTAAATAGTGGGAAAAAAAATTGTAGATATTTGTCAGCTAGGGTTCAAATGATAAGAGGAGCAATGGAGGGCTAGGGCATCAGTGAGGTGAGACATTCTATCTGGGCATATAATTTTTGATCCAAGTTTCATTTATCCCTTTATTATCTTAAAAGTTTTACATGCAAATTATTATAGGTCTATTTTCAAATAATATAATCGCTACAAGATATACTAGTAAATTTTAGTAGATATTGAGTTATAATTTCCTTTCCATGGATTAATTTATAACTAAATCCTTAGAATTATTCCTAGTAGTAGAGGATAGGAAGGACCTCATAGAGCGACGATACTTATTGCTCAAAGATAAGAGATGGAAGTCTTTAAGAGTGAGTCTATCCTTTATTCTCAAAGGTTTATTCCTAGCCATTTTTTGTTCTTGGTAGGAAAGAGATATAATCCTGAAAGGGGGTCCTTTATTTATGGAAAGAGCATGACTCTTTCTTACCCATTGGTATTAAGGATTTGCACTTAAAAATGTAAATCTATCCCTAGTACTATTTTGGGTTAGGATTTATGGGTTGCCTATTTAATTGTAGGAAATGGATACCTTCAACGTAATTGGTAACACTCTAGGATAATTACTTGAGATTTCACAAACTATAAAAGATGGAGTCTTTTTTATTTATGCCCAGATATTGGTCATGATTGATATCAGAGGATGGGGTTAAGTTATGGACCCAAATCATGGATTATGAAAACATATCTTTTAGATTTAGAAGATGTATGGAGTGGGGCATATTGAGAGATCATGCCCTAATTAGAGTCTAACAAAAACATATTTAGAAAATTACAAGAGAAAATTACAAATGAATATGGATGAGGATGATTTTCAACTTCCAAAAAATAGGTATAGACATCGAAAGTAAATAAATAATGGAGACCAAAAAGGATATGGGAAGAAATACTAATTATTTTCAGGCTTTATCCTATGAAGAGAAAGCAAATCAGAGCTTAGAGGACATGGTACAATAGGACCTGAATATTAATAAGGAATCATCTACTTAGTATGATCCTAATTTAGGGATGAACATTCCTACTTAACATAAGGAATGTATCTCATTATATGAAGACTTTATTGAAGTACCATGCACCATTTAGGAGAAGGAAAGTGGTACAAAATATGAAATATTAGATGGTAATACCTCTACCATTAAGAAGGAAATACCATAAAATAAGTAAGATTAGTCAAATGTGTCTTTTGTAGAGCCAAGAGAGGATAAATCTAATGAAAATGAAGGTTGTGAAAGAATATTGAGGAATATAATAATAAGACTACTACCAATACTAGCAAGGAAAAAAGATAAAAACCTTCAATTTATCAAGTGAGAGCCAGGAGAGCAAAATCAAACATAAATAAATGAACAAAATCTAAGTTGGTTGAACTTCTATTTACCAAACAAAAAAATGATATTGGTAATTTGCAAAAGGGTCAAAAATCCCTAGTGAGACATGATTACCATATCATAGACTATAAGGGGTGCTAATGCTCTCTCAAAGTAGAGGTGTATTAGGGACCTCTATTTTAAGTAATAAGCTTGATATTCATTGTATCCAAAAAACTAAAATGACAAAGGAAGAAGTTTCCAAAATTATGAAAGTAGTATGGGAAAGATGTGAATGAGATGTTATGGATTCATGAGTGACAGGGAGAATTCGAACATATTGGAATCTAGTTACAATCTCCTATGAAGCCATTCATAAAACTAAGTATTGGGCATCCTCATTAGTCACATGCTAATTTGCAGATATTTATTTCATCTTTGTCAATGTTTATAGACCTATAACTCAGTTAAGCAGATTAGAATAATGGAGTTGGATTGAAACCTTTATGATAAGTAAAGACCAAGAAACCCAATTCATGATCATAGGATATTTTAATGCCATAACCAAGCTAGATGAAAAATTTGGAGGAATTGGAAAAATAGCCCAAAGTATGAGATATTTATAAGATTTTATTCAAAATAATAATCGACGGGAGGTTGAGTTTGAAAACAAATATGCATGGACCAATAACAGGACATACATAACCTGGTAGCAAAAAAAATTGATAGATGCATACTATCAGATCATTGGATAGATGAAGGTATTTATGCTAAAATTAATACCTTGTCAAGGATTGATTTAGATTATTTTTCAATAAGAGTTAAAATGGTGGTAAGTGAATTAAAAATAATATCATATTTTAAATAAGCAGATGTGGGAAGACCATCCTCAATTTGTTGATATGGTAGCACAAATATTGATTTCTTCAAGAAATTATGGGTTGTATACACTTCCCCCAAAAAAATCAATAACATATAAATTAAAAGAATGGAACAAGAACACTTAAAAAAAATATTTTGAGAAGAAAGAAGAATTAAAAGATAAACTTTCAAAATTCTAAAAATACGAGCACAATAATCCAAGCTCGGAGGAAAGGGAGTTGCTTAGTGAATATCATAATATTTTGAGTAAGGAAGAGATATTTTGGACATTAAAATCAAGATAAAATTGGTTAAAAGGAGATAAAAACATAACATTTTTAATAGAATTACAATAATAAAGTGATCAACATCCAAAATTAATAGAATTAAAGCAATAGAAATAATTTGGATTGAAGACCAGGGCAAAATTAGAAAGGAGACAAGGCGTTTTTACTAGAATATTCTAGGATCAAAGGAGATTGAAGTTCTTAATGATAAACTACTAGAAGAAGTACCTTCAGTTATAACAGATGAATACAATAACAAATTGATGGAGCCTATTACTTTGGAAGAAGTTCATTTAGCTCTTTTCTCTTTTGATAAGGATAAATCCCTAGGTCCAAATGGACTCTTTACAACATTCTATTAGCATAACTGGGAAATAGTAAAGGATTATTTATTGGTGGCAATGGAACAATATAGGGTAAAATAATACATACCTTATAAAATAAATGCAACATATCTTACCCTAATTTCAAAAATGAAGGATGCAAAATTGTTTGATTCATTTAGGCCCATAAGCCTATGTAATATGACATATAAGATAATCTCAAAAGTGATGGCAAATCGGTTAAGACCACTATTAGACAAAATTATTTCAAAAGAGCAAGGAGGATTTGTGAAAGGGAGAGATTCTAGATAGGATCATAGTAGCTCATAAAGTAATGCATTTAATAGCTTCTAAAAAATAGATAGCAATGATATTAAAACTTGATATAAATAAAGCTTATAATAGGATTAAATGAGATTTTATTTTTGTATTATTAGAAAAGTTTGGATTTGGGAAGACATAGGTCAGATAAATTAAAGCTTGTCTCTATAGTATCATATTCAGTTTTGGTCAATGGGCTAGTAACAAAATCATTTAAATCCAAGAGGGGTCTTAGACAAGGAGATCATCTATCACCATATTTGTTCATTATTATGGCAAAGGTATTGGGAAGGAACTTGAAGAAGGCATACAAATATGGTCTAATAAGTGGACTTAAGGCTAGTAATAACATCAACAACATAACCCATCAATAATTTTTAGATGATAAAACCCTTTTTGAAGGGTAGATAAAAACAAGGCAAGAGTGTCACGAAAAAAAGTTAATGGGAAAAATCCAAAATTTAATTTCTAAACACTCTAGCTAGAATCAAAGTAGGGATATATAGGTTACTTCAAATGGAGGACGCAAATTTGCTAGCAACATATCTAGGGATGCCCTTATTTGAGGGGAGAATGAGGATATAATAATGTAATTTAGTTATAAGTAAAGTTTAGAATAAACTACCGACATGGAAAGGTATATGGTTATCATTAACAGGAAGGGTGCAACTTTTTAAATCAATCTTACAGGTCATTCCAACATATTATATGTCCTTGTATATTATGCCAAAATCGGTATAATTTTTTTAATCTATATTATGCAATGCAATCATTTTTGTGGTTAGGATTACATCATAAAAAAAATTTCTTTGGTGAAATGGAGAAAGGTTGGTGATGCTAAAACTAGAGGAGGTCTCATTTTAAGAGTTCTTATGGATGCAAACTTAGCTCTAAGGGAAAAAAACAATTTGGAGATTGTACAAAGAGATTCAAAGACAATGGACAAGATTTCTTCTAAGTACGTTGAGCCCAATGATCCAAGCTTGATATTTATTGTATTCTTACTACTAGATGGTTCTACACTATGCAGGGTTATGCATAAGCACAAAATATCATAAATTGGCTCTATTTAGGATTTTTAAGATTTTAAATTGGCTAATTTTGGATCTTTTCACTGGGGCCCATTCGCCCGAAATTTACGGGGTGGAAGTTTTTTTGGGGTAAATTCGCCCGTCATTGATAATAATTAAAATATTTTTATTTTAATTTTTCGACCTCAAATTATAAATGATTTTTATTTTCTTGCCCAATTCACCTTCAAATTATAAATGATTTTATTTTTCTCGCCTAAATTGCCTCATATACTATCCGTATATATACGGTAGTGGTTACTGATAAACATATATCTAAAATACTCTAACTCGAAAATAACTTTGAAACAATGAAAAATTTGACAAGGTTACAAAGGAGTGTCTATTGAAATAAGCCGATTGGTTGTAGAGGAGTGTCAATCAGTGTAATACAATTGACATAAGTCGATTGGTTGCAGAGTCGTGTCTATTGGCATAAGTTGATCGGTTGCAGAGCCATGTCTGTCGGTATAAGACGGTCGGTTACAGAGCCATGTATGTCGGTATAAGTTGATTGGTTGTAGAGTCATGGCTGTATGTATAAGTCGATCAGTGTAGAGTCATGTTTGTCAATATAAGATGATCATTTGCAGAGCCATGTCTATCAGCATAAGCTGATCGGTTGTAGAGTCGTGTCTGTTGGTATAAGATGATTAGTTGTAGAGCTGTGTCTGTCAGCATAAGATGATAGATTGTAGAGTTGTGTTTATCGGTTGTAAAGGTGTCGACCATTATTAAACTATTGATTGCAGGGATGTGTCTATCGGCATTAGTCGATTGATTATAGAGGTATCAATCGACATTCATCTATCGATTATAGAGGTGTTAATCGGTTGTAGAGGTGTCGATCGGTTAAAAAGGTATCGATCAGTTGTAGAGGTGTCAATCTATTACAGAGGTGTTGATCAGTTGCAAAGGTGTCGATCGATTGCAAAGTGGGTAGATCGACATCAACATATTGGTTGTAGGGTCTGTCGATCGATATTTATCTATCGGTTGTAGAGGTGTCAATCGATATTAGTATGTCAATTACAGGGATGTGATGATCAAAATTAGTTTATCGATTGTAGAGAAGTGTCGATCAACATTAGTCTATCAGTTGCAGAGTAGTGTCTATTGGTATAATTCAATCGGTTGTAGAGTCGTGTCTATCATCATAAGACGATCAGTTGTAGAGTAGTGTCTATCGACACAAGGTTGCAGAGATGCATTAATCGATATAAATCGATCGATTGCAGAGTAGTGTCTATCGACATAAGGTTGCAGAGATGAAAAATTGGTAGAGTATTCTTCTTCCATTGTTCTTTTATCCAAAGCTATTTTTTTTAGTTTCATAGATACTTTAGATGAAATATATGCAACTATTGTAGAAAACTATCAATGCCATCTGGTTGTGTGTGAGGAGCATTTCTCTTGTCAGAGATTACTTCTTATCTCTTAGAGTATGTTTCATAGGTAGTGTAGAAGCACTATTTGCAATTGTGGTCGAGAAGTATCTATGTCATATTGTGTGTTAGGAGTGTTTTCTTGTCATATTGCTTCTTGTCTTTTAGATGTCATTCTACAGGACAACGTAGATTCATCTTGAGGGATGTCTACTATTTTTCTTCAATTTCATATACATTTTCTAACAATGTCACCTACTGAAGATGGAAATAAGGGAGGCCAATATTCTTGTAAAAAGACAATTATGAAATATTTTACACAAATATCAAAATGCAATGAGGCATCAATCTCTACAGATTCTACAAAACATGTAGGTACAAACACCTTTAACCATAATTTTTTTAATATTTATGTTGTTCTTAAATATAAAACATTTATTTATTAATAGATAAATGGTTGTCTGCTTATCTACCTCTTTTTAAATGCTTTGTAAAATTGTATTATGTTAATTCTTTAAAATAGTACCTTTTTTACTTCCAAAAATGATAGAGAACACCAAACATTGAATGCAGTAAATATTGTCGACCCTGATGTGCGTGTTGGACATTTTGAGTTAAGTTGTCATTGATGTCAAGGAATAAAGTCATCATTGATGTCAAGAAGAACAATGCAAAGGTTAATGGCAAAAGAGCTTCATAATATTTTTAATATTATGTGGAAGCAAATGAAGGCGGGTTTTTATTAAAACCATGGATGAGCAAATTAAAAGGTTTTTCATAAAAACCCAAGGAAGCTTTTTAAAAGCTAAAGGAGGTTTTAATATTTACTTTATAAAATATTTAAATTCAATTTGAATTTAAATTTTATAAATAAATATTACTTATACAAGGAGGCTTTAATTTTTATTAAAGTCAAAGGTTTATAAATATAATTTATAAGATTTAAATTCTTTTGAATTTAAATAATTTATAAATTATAAAGTTATAAAAGCATCAACGTCATCAAAATCAAAACATCCACCGACGTGAAGTGCAAAGGCAATAAAGGGTATTTAAACCCCAATGCAAACCTTAGGAAAATAGATAATTCGATTGTGAGGCACATGCGGAAATTGTGGAGTCAGCGAAAGTTAGAGATAGCAAAGGGAGCGCATCGTGTGGTCGTGCAAGTGGCAATGTGGAGGAGAGCGCTCGTATGGTCTAGCCAGAGGCTAGGCAAAGGAGAGGCCAAAGGCTTTAAAGCCTTTGTGGAAAGAGCTTAAGCAACCAAGGCGCTTAAGCTAGCACATGGAGTGCTTGGCTCACACGGCTAGCTAGTCGTAGCCAAGGCGCCAACCGAGGAGAAGGCGTAGGGTCGAATCCTCAAAAATCATGGAAGGGGATTTTACAAAGGTTTTTATAAATTAAATTTTATTTTGCATGTGTGCTAAGGTTTAGGAGGTATAAGGGGTGTTTTATGCAATTTGATTATTATGCTAAGGTTAGGGAGTCATAAGGTAATATTGGAATTATTTACCTAGGTGGTAAATAAGAGTTTTACTAGGGTAAATATTATTTTTACCTTAGGAGATTGAAATTGATTTGTGATATCAATTTTTGTGATATTGAGAAATTGAAGGTGTATTTTGAAAGGGTTATTTTGTGAAAATATTATTGTTGAATATTGCTATTGAGATGGAGATATAAGGTGTATCATGAAATTGAGCTATACTTGTATTTGTGAAGTATAACACTTGTTATCTAACCCTTGGTACTTGGCAAATAAGAAGGTATTGTTTGAAGGCAGTTTTGAGAGGACTTTCTCCAATCAAGAAAAAGGTATGGGCAAATTCTTCCATGTGTAAAAATGATGAATGTGAGTGTATTTCTAAAAATAAGTTTGGAGTGAAAAGGATTTGATTAGGGCTTCCTTATTGAGTGTGTTGAGTTAATGCTTCAAGGTTTTCTAGAATAAAGAGTTATTATTAAAACCTTGTTTTATAAGCATTGTTGTTGAAGCCATTGGTTGAGTGAAGAACTTGAACTAGGGTTTGAAAAGAATATGAGTATCATTGTTATGTGAGAGTTGTTTCATAAGCATTGTTGTTGAAGTGAGTTGTTGAGCAAAGAACTTGAACTAGGGTTTGAAAAGAACATGAGTATCATTGTTATGTGAGATTGGTTGTTGAGCATTGTTGGAAATATTTTGAGTGAATGATCATATGCTTGGACTAGGGTTTGTAAGCAAGGATTGTTTCATTGAGAGATTGGTTGAGTAGAGTTGGTTGAGCCTAGTCAAGTGGATGTGTGAAGTGATTGTTCAAGTTCCATAAAACAAACTATTCTATATTCTGAATTGAATTGAGAAAGTGATTGAGTTGAAGCATATTGAGTCTCTAACAATTCTCTATATGTTTCTGAAAGAGTGATTGAAAGTGATTGAGCATTGTGTTGAGTATAGAGCATATTGAGTCTCTAACAATTCTCTTTATGTTTCTATGAGATTGGACAAGTTCTAGTGTGGACTTGTTGAGCAGATTTGAGGTAAGTCTTTGAGAAGACTTGTGGACAGATTTGGGTAAGCTTTTGTGGAAGCTTACAATACATATTGAGAGCAGATAAGTTCTTGAGAGGACTTATTGAGCAAATTTGGATAAGTTCTTGAGAGGACTTATTGAGCAGATTGGACAAGTTCTAGAGAGGACTTGTGGATAGATTAGTGTGAGATTTTGTGGAAGCTTACAAGGCAGATTTGAGATAAGTCTTTGAGAAGACTTGAGAGTAGAGTTGATTGATTGATTTGTTCAAACCTTGAGTTAAGGTTTGGGGTAGATCCAGTAGAGTTGATTTGAGATTGAGTCAAGCTTTGAGTTAAGGCTTGAGGATAGAAGAGATTGAGGATAGATTTGTGCTAGATCGAAGGACTATGTTTAGTGGAAATAGAATTGAGGATAGATTTTGGTGTATATTTGAGGATAGGTTTGTGCTAGATCAGAGATAGATATTGAGATAGATTTGTGCTAGATCGAAGGACTGTGTTTAGTATAGATTTGAGATAGAGCTTTGGAGGTGATAGAGTATAGAGGATAATAGTCTCTAGTGGATAGAGATCCATTAGCCAGGGTAGTGAGGATAGAGATATTCAGTGGATAGAGATCCATTAGCTAGTGTAATGGAGGCAATAGTTCTTCTAGAAGATCACCAACTAGAGCAAGAGGAGAAATGAGTTCTCCTATGGATAGAGATCCATAAACTTGATTTAGGGGATTGGTATCTCCTTTGGATAGAGGTCCATAAATATTGTAATAGGGAAAGGATTCCCAAGAGATTGATTGAGAAAATTTTAGTGAAATATTTTCTCCGTGGAGTAGCCCACATTGGGTGAACCACGTTAAATTGGTGTCTCTATTGTGTGTGATGATTTGTGCATTGCTTTGGTTATTGCTATTGATATTGCTATTGATTATATTGAATAATATTGTTTGGGAAAGAAAAGTAAAAAGTGGTCTTATACTGTTCACCCCCCTCTCAGTATAAGCTTGTGTTCTTCAATTGGTATCAGAGCTGGTTCCTTTAGAAAAGGTTTAATATCTTGAAGGAAGATCTTACAAGAACACAAATGGCAAAGAAAGGCAAAGGTAGAACCATGAGACACAAGAAGAAAAGAACACACATGGTCATGAAAGAAAAGGAAGATGAATTCAATATTGTTGTTTTGGGAGGAAGAATGGAAATAGATTCAAGAGATGAATCAAGCAATGGAGAAAATATCAGATTGATAAAGTTTTGTACCAGATGTAGGAATACAGGTCACCATGCAACTTATTGTCCACAAGAAGGTGAAGAATATTTTGTTTGTGGTCAACTCGATCATGATGCAAGTTATTGCAATGGGTTTAGTAGCGGTGAAGATGAAGATGATATTCTCAAAAATGAAATCCTAGAGGTTGGTTCAAGAAAGGATAACAGGGACAATCAAAATAGGTATGAAGAAGAAACTCTACTTTCAATATTAGAAGAAAATACTCCTATTGAAGACCAATTAAAAGAAGAGGAAGATTCAGAAAAAGAAAAGGAGGAAGCCACTCTTAAGGAACTTGTTGAATTGAAAAGGGAGAATTTAGAATTGAAGGCTCAAATACAAGAAGATGAGAAATGTAAGACAAAGCTTCTACAAGATCTCTCTGACTTGAGAGATAAGGTTGAAAAGGTAAGGAGAGTTGAAAAAGGTATGGTTGAACATTCAAAGGTAAAAGAGATAGAATGTGAAAGACTTATGGTTACTCTTGAAGAATTAAAAAGGGAGAACTCAAGATTAAGGGTTCAAGCTCAAGAATATGAGAAAGCAAAAGCAAAGTTTCTATAGGAACTCACCAACTTCAAAATCAAGGTTGAAGAGGCAAGAAAAATTGAAGAAGGTATGGCCAAAAAATTAAAGATAAAAGATCTAGAGTGTGAAATATTAGAGCATGAGATAGTTTCACTAAGGATGGAAGTAAAAGGTTCTAAGGACAAGCTACACAAGTTTGAGGAAAATTCAAAGACTTTGGATAGGATTATCAATGCACAAAGGTCATCAATCACCAAAACAGGACTTAGTTCTAAATAAGAACAAAGGAAATAGGAAGCAAAAAAAGGAGAGTCAAGCTCAAACACCAAAAAAGAAGAAGCATCAAAAGAAGTAAGTAAAAGAGAAAGTGAGACTTCTAAGGATAAGTTGGACAATAGAAATTTCAACAAGGAAAGGAACAATACACAAGTAAGAAACATATGGAACAACAAATAGAACAGGTAAGAAGAGACTAAGAGACCAATGGGGTCAAGGCAAGGTTTCTTCAATGGAAGATGCTTCTCATGTCACAGGTTTGGGCACATGGCTTCACAGTGTAGGACACATGAAAGACAGGAATATGGGAACATACAAATTTTCCATGGGTATTGCTACTCATGTAATCAGTTTGGTCACAAGGCAATGAATTGCAGGGTTCATGACAGAAGAGGATATGGCTTCACTAGGAGAAATCCTAAGACATTTGCACCTCCAAGGAATAATAACATTAAGTGTTATAAGTGCAATAATGATGGTCACACAACAAAGTGGTGTAGAGCAGACATTCCAGAATCAAGTATGAACAAGAACAAGAAAGGAAAGAAGGAAAGAAGATAGGAAGAACAAGAACATGGATATGAACAAGAACAGGAACAGGAACAAGAAAATGGACATGGACAGGAACATGGACATGGAAAGAAATAGTCAGAGGAATCAGAAGGATCAGATAAGAAGAAAAGAGGATAAAGGTAAAGAACAATGCTTTATGGGAGTAGAAATACTCCCACCCCAGAATTAACCACCTCAAGAGGAGGTGGGGGAGGGGCTAAGCTAAGAGGCTCATTCTTAGCCCCGAGCCCCAAAGGTGACCCTTTGCCATTGATGTCAAAGGGGGAGAGATTTGAGTAAGGGGGAGAGATTTGGTATTTGAGTAAAGAGGAGAGAGCATTGAGCCAGGGGGAGCAATGTCCCAGGGGGAGCAGAACAAAGGAAAGGTCAAGTTTTTGGTAAAAAGAATTTGGGTTGCCATCAATGACAAAGGGGGAGATTGTTGGACATTTTGAGTTAAGTTGTCATTGATGTCAAGGAATAAAGTCATCATTGATGTCAAGAAGAACAATGCAAAGGTTAATGGCAAAAGAGCTTCATAATATTTTTAATATTATGTGGAAGCAAATGAAGGTGGGTTTTTATTAAAACCATGGATGAGCAAATTAAAAGGTTTTTCATAAAAACCCAAGGAAGCTTTTTTAAAAGCTAAAAGAGGTTTTAATATTTACTTTATAAAATATTTAAATTAATTTGATTTAAATTTTATAAATAAATTTACTTTACAAGGAAGCTTTAATTTTTATTAAAGTCTAAGGTTTATAAATATAATTTATAAGATTTAAATTCTTTTAGAATTTAAATAATTTATAAATTATAAAGTTTGCTCGACGTCATCAAAATTAAAGCATCCACCGATGTGAAGAGCAAAGGAGAAAAAGGGTATTTAAACCCTATAATGCAAACCTTAGGAAAATAATTATTCGATTTGAGGCACTTGCAAAAATTGTGGAGTCGACGAAAGTTAGAGAGCAATAGGGAGCGCGTCGTGTGGTTTGGCAAGTGGCAAGGTAAAGGGAGAGCGCTCATGTGGTCTAGCTAGAGGCTAGGAAAGGGAGAGCCAAAGGCTTTAAAGCCTTTGTTGAAAGAGCTTAAGCAACCAAGGTGCTTAAGCTAGCACGTGGAGCGCTTGGCTCACACGGCTAGCTAGCCGCAACCAAGGCACCAGCCGAGGAGAGGGCGTAGGGTCGAATCCCCAAAATTTATGAAAGGGGACTTTGCAAAGGTTTTTATAAATTAATTTTTAATTTTGCATTGTGCTAAGGTTTAGGAGGTATAAGGGGTGTTTTATGAAATTTGATTATTGTGCTAAGGTTAGGGAGTCATAAGGTAATATTGGAATTATTTACCTAGGTGGTAAATAGGTATTTTACTAGGGTAAATATTATTTTTACCTTAGGAGATAAAAATTGAGTTTGGATATCAATTTTTGTGATATTGAGAAATTGAAGGTGTATTTTGAAAGGGTTATTTTGTGAAAATATTATTGTTGAATATTGCTATTGAGATGGAGATATAAGGTGTATCATGAAATTGAGCTATACTTGTATTTGTGAAGTATAACACTTGTTATCTAACCCTTGGTACTTGGCAAATAAGAAGGCATTGTTTGAAGGCAGTTTTGAGAGGACTTTCTCCAATCAAGAAAAAGGTATGGGCAAATTCTTCCATGTGTAAAAATGATGAATGTGAGTGTATTTCTGAAAAATAAGTTTGGAGTGAAAAGGATTTGATTAGGGCTTCCTTATTGAGTGTGTTTGAGTTAATGCTTCAAGGTTTTTATGGAATAAAGAGTTATTATTAAAACCTTGTTTTATAAGCATTGTTGTTGAAGCCATTGGTTGAAGAACTTGAACTAGGGTTTGAAAAGAACATGAGTATCATTGTTATGTGAGAGTTGTTTCATAAGCATTGTTGTTGAAGTGAGTTGTTGAGAAAGAACTTGAACTAGGGTTTGAAAAGAACATGAGTATCATTGTTATGTGAGATTGGTTGTTGAGCATTGTTGGAAATATTTTGAGTGAATGATCATATGCTTGGACTAGGGTTTGTAAGCAAGGATTGTTTCATTGAGAGATTGGTTGAGTAGAGTTGGTTGAGCCTAGTCAAGTGGATGTGTGAAGTGATTGTTCAAGTTCCATAAAATAAACTATTCTATATTCTAAATTGAATTGAGAAAGTGATTGAGTTGAAGCATATTGAGTCTCTAACAATTCTCTGTATGTTTCTGAAAGAGTGATTGAAAGTGATTGAGCATTGTGTTGAGTATAGAGCATATTGAGTCTCTAACAATTCTCTTTATGTTTCTATGAGATTGGACAAGTTCTAGTGTGGACTTGTTGAGCAGATTTGAGGTAAGTCTTTGAGAAGACTTGTGGACAGATTTGAGTAAGATTTTGTGGAAGCTTACAATACAAATATTGAGCAGATTTGGATAAGTTCTTGAGAGGACTTATTGAGCAGATTTGGATAAGTTCTTAGAGGACTTATTGAGCATATTTGGATAAGTTCTTGAGAGGACTTATTGAGCAGATTGGACAAGTTCTAGAGAGGACTTGTGGACAGATTAGTGTGAGATTTTGTGGAAGCTTACAAGGTATATTTGAGATAAGTCTTTGAGAAGGCTTGAGAGCAGAGTTGATTGATTGATTTGTTCAAACCTTGAGTTAAGGTTTGGGGCATATCTAGCAGAGTTGATTTGAGATTGAGTCAAGCTTTGAGTTAAGGCTTGAGGATAAATATTGAGGATAGATTTGTGCTAGACCGAAGGACTATGTTTAGTGTAAATTTGGTGTAAAATTGAGGATAGATTTTGGTGCAGATTTGAGGATAGGTTTGTGCTAGACTAGAGACAGAGATTGAGTAAATTTGTGCTAGACCGAAGGACTATGTTTAGTACAGATTTGAGATAGAGTATTTGGAGGTGATAGAGTATAGAGGATGACAGTCTCTAGTGGATAGAGATCCATTAGCCAGGGTAGTGAGGATAGGTCTCTAAGTGAGGACAAGAGTCTTCAGTGGATAGAGATCCATTAGCTAGTGTAGTGGAGGCAATAGTTCTTCTAGAAGATCACCAGTCAGAGCTAGAGGAGAAAGGAGTTCTCCTATGGATAGAGATCCATGAACTTGATTTAGGGGATTGGTATCTCCTTTGGATAGAGGTCCATAAATATTGTAATAGGGAAAGGATTCCCAAGAGATTTATTGAGAAAATTTTAGTGAAATATTTTCTCCGTGGAGTAGCCCACATTGGGTGAACCACGTTAAATTGGTGTCTCTATTGTGTGTGATGATTTGTGCATTGCTTTGGTTATTGCTATTGATATTGCCATCGATTACATTGAATAATATTGATTGGAAAGAAAAGTAAAAAGTGGTCTTATACTGTTCACCCCCCCTCTCAGTATAAGCTTGTGTTCTTCAGGTGTGTTCACTCAAAGATATTACAACATATGATATTGAACCACATGCTAATTTTCCTAATAATGACATTCAAAAACCACTTCAAGAGATTTTAAATTTAGACAAATCAACCAAAAAATATAGTACAATTAAATTGCAGACCTCTAGAAATCTTGTAGTAAAAAATCTAAATGTCAAAAGATAAGCGTATGGAAAATGGGAAGGGATTTTAAATATGAATGGGCATGGTTATGTTAGAGTAGGTTGTTTACCTTAGCTCATGTTCACCTAGGTTATTTATTTCCTTTTTATTTAGTTATTCCATGTATTTTCCCCACCCACTTATGTGTGGATATTTCATTTATCTTATTTAGATATTATGAGATGTTACATATTTATTTCTTAGATATTATGGGGATATTTTTAGGTTTGACTATTCCTAGGGGTGACATTTGGAGGGTTGATATTCTTTCTCCCATAGCGGTTACATATCTATGGACCATATCACATATTCCTTTTGTACGGTGGATATTTGTCCTTAGCTTGATCCTACGGCTATGGTTGATCATCCTTGCCTATATAAGCAAGGCACCTTCATTGTACTCAGTGCTCCATTTTCAGATCTAATATATGATATTGTTGCTCTCTTGTTTGCATATCTATTTGTAAGCTTATGCTGTCAATTTGCTTTCAGATTCTTGTTTTGGTTGAATGTGGTGTTTCTGTTAACACTTGAGATCCTTGCAGCTTGGAATGATCTGATTATCATTCCTTTCATGGCATCAGAGCGATAGGTGTTGCAGTCATCCATTTGTGAGTGTTGTGCAGTTGTTTCTCTTGCAGGTTCGAAGAATGGTGTGGAAGCTTCGATTTTTGTGATCGGGTCCTTGGTGGAGTCTTTTGGCCAGTTTGTGTCACTCCTTCCATTGTAATATCATCACCAGCCTCCTAAAATATCTTCTTCCCATACTGCAATAGCCTCATTCCCTTGGATCTGTCCTAAGCATTTTTTTCTTGAGCATTTCCCTTTTTGGCAGGGTCACCAACCCAACCCATTTTTATATTTTGCATGTATCTCCTGATAGAAATGCCATTTTTCCACAAAATTTTTTGGAGGTCTGTAGATGCATTCATTTGAGTTGTGCCCAAAATTTCAGCTCATTTGGATCAGTATTCTTCAAGATATCTTGATTTTATGAAAACCTACAATTTTTTAGTAATCTGCATATATCTTCATCAAAACTTCTGATTTTTTGCAGATTTTTTACAGAATGTGTAAAATCATATTATAGACCCTCCCATAAAATTTCAGAGAATTTGGAGTTGTATTCTGATAGTTACAATGATTTTACTATTTTTAGTAAAATCGTCCTTTCAGGAGAAATATTGGGAGTTGCTCAACGAAATTTTTACCAGGCCTGTAAAATCATTTTTCTGATATATCTATAAAATTTCAGATTTTTTGGATCTGTATTTAGATATTTATAATGATTTTATGACTGCACTCTCAATATTGCATTGTGAAAAAGGTTTTTGCACTTGAACCTTGTATATGGACTATTGTTATAAAGTCCCATCTTCTGCATTCTTGTGAAGCTAATAAAATAATATTTTGGGGGGGTTGTCTCGGTGCTGATTTGTGCACCCTATCTGCATTATTTTTCTCTTTGGTGATTTTTGTAGAATGGCTTCTTCATCTTCTTTTGCATTAGATCAATGTGAGCCATTAACAACACATAATTACCACACATGGAGACCAAGAATGGAAACAATCATTAAATGCAAAGGATTATGGGCTTTAATGCTTGAAGAACAACCAGATTTCACTAGAGAATATGAAAAATTTCAGCACCAATGCAAATTACATGAATGTATGGGTTTGATAGGAACTTATGTAAGTGATAGTCTTTTATTTCATTTGGAAGGATGTGACTCTCCTTTCAAAATTTGGGAAAAATTAAAAGGATTATTTGGTAAGGTGGATCACATAAGAGCCATGCAACTTGAAGTTGAGATCACTTCTCTCAATCCTGAATATTTTCCATCTATTGTAGACTATCTTACTAAGTTCAAGCACTTGTTGACACAGTTAAAGGGGAGTGGGAGAGACAAGAAAGATGAAGAGTGTGTTTACCTGATTCTATCCAAGTTGAAAGGTCCATTCCAAATATTTGCTTCTACCTTTTTCTCTAGCATGGATGCCTTAGGTGACACATTCATAATGCCTGATTTGGAGTTGTTTTGTGAAAGACTTACTAGGGAAGAATCCAAATTGTCTAACCTTGAGTCTTCCACCTCTCAAAAGGCATTAGTAGCATCTAGTCCTAAGGGTAAGGGAAAATTCAAAGGTAAACCTAAGTCTTCTCCTTCTCCATCTCAAAGTGCCCCTAAACCCAAAGAATCTAACTCTAAACCCAAAGAGTCTTCTAAATCCAAGAATAAGTCTAGCCTTTCATGCTCCTTTTGTGGGGGGAATAATCATGTAGAAACTAGGTGTTGGAAGAGAATGCAAGCCTTAGAGGATGCAGTCAAAAAACACAAGATCTCTATCTCCACTCCACCTCCTTCTAGTGAGCATGGCAAAGCACTTAATGTTGTTGGGAGATCTCAGTCAGTTGCTACAGATAGTTGGGTTATAGATTCTGGTGCTTCTCACCATATGACTTCTTCTAAGGAGTCATTTGTATCTCTTGGTTTGAGTTCTACTTCCAACATTGAGGTTGGAGATTCTTCCTTTATTTCTGTTAAGGGAAAAGGTGACATACAACTTGATGGTGGATGCATCAATGATGCACTATATGTTCCTGATATCACTACAAATTTACTTTCTGTTTATCAAATTTGTCATTCTGGTCAGGGCAAAACAATGACTTTCACACCACAAGGAGCTGAAGTTAGAACCTTGTTGGAGCCTCATTCACTTGTTGCACAAGGTGTTGTTGATCATAGTTCTAGACTATATCACTTTGAGGGTTTTGATGACACTTCTTCTGTAGGGACATGCTTGGTTGCTCATGCAGATTCTGAGAGTAAGCTTTGGCATGAGAGATTTGGACATCTTAATTACAGATATTTGAAGGAGTTGAGCACTCATGGTATGGTTGATGGTTTACCTAGAGTTTCTTGTCTTGATGGAGTTTGCCCTGGATGTGCATTAGGGAAACAACACCAAGATCCATTTCCTAAGGGTAAGTCAAAAAGAGCTTCTTCACCACTTGAGCTTGTGCATAGTGACTTGATGGTTTTTTCTACTCCTTCTTTCAAAGGAGCTAAGTATGCACTTACATTTATTGATGATTTCTCAAGGCGTACTTGGGTTTATTTTCTCAAGTACAAGAGTGATGTCTTTTCACACTTCAAGGTGTTTAAGGCTTTTGTTGAGAATCAATCTTCTAGTTGCATAAAGAAGCTTCGCACTGATAATGGGGGGAGTACTTCAACAGAGAGTTTTCTGATTTTTTGGTAGCACATGGCATTGTTCACCAACATTCTGTTCCTCATACTCCACAACAAAATGGCTTAGCAGAAAGGAAGAACCAAACTTTGAAGGAGATGGCTAACTGCATGATGCATTCCAGGGATTTACCTCCTATATATTGGGTAGAAGCAGTTAATTGTGCGAACTACATTCAGAATCGCACACCACATAGAGCACTTGAGCATTTGACTCTAGAGGAGGCTTGGTCTGGGACTAAGCCCGATGTCTCATTTTTCAAAGTTTTTGGAAGCCATGCTTGGGCCTTTGTGCCAAAGAAGCAAAGGAAAGCCTTGGATAAGAAGAGCAAACCCTTGATCTTTGTTGGGTATTGCGAGGACATGAGAGCTTATCGACTTTTGGATCCTGATACTCATGAAGTTCTTTTCAGAACTCATGTTCAGTTTGATGAGCACTTCTCTTCTCATGATTCTTCTTCTTTACTTCCATCCATTGATGATTCTTCACTTCATCTTGAGGATCCCTTCTTTGAGGAGCAAGTTTAGGAGGTAGTTGAGGAGGTCATGGATATAGATTCAGATGAGAATCTTGTTCCTCCTAATGTTGTCACTATGCCTAGGTGGGCTCGTACCACAATTTTTGAGGCAACACCTTTCATACAAGATCTTCCACCCACTAGACATCATCATGCACATTCTACAGGTTCTGGACTTTTATGTCAGGTAGTTTCTGGGGATCCATAGTCTTTCTCATAGGCTCATGGGATACAGGAGTGGGATGATGCGATGACAGATGAGTATTCTTCTTTGATGAAGAATCATGCTTGGGATTTGGTCTCTCTTCCTAAGGGAAGAAATTTGGTTAGGTGTAAGTGGGTATACCAAACCAAATATGCAGCTGATGGGTCCATTGATAAGTATAAGGCTCGTCTTGTAGCGAAGGGTTTCTCGCAAGTCGAAGGTATTGATTACTCTAAGACTTTTGCACCCATTGCCAAGATGGATTCTGTGCACCTTGTACTTTCTATTGCTGCATCACAGGGTTGGCCAGTGTACCAGATGGATGTGAAGAGTGCCTTCTTGCATGGAGATTTGTAGGAGGAAATCTACATGGAGCAACCTGCTGGGTTTGTTCATGACTCTTCTCTTGTTTGTAGACTACGAAGGTCTCTCTATGGTCTCAAACAAGCCCCTCGAGCTTGGTATGAGAAGATGGACTCTTTTCTTCTATCTACTGGTTTTGTTCGTTGCCACTCAGATCCTACAGTGTATATACAACATGTTGGAGAGGATATAGTTATACTTGTCTTGTATGTTGATGATTTGCTTCTCACTGGTAGCTCTTCTTCCCACATTCAGACTATTCAAAGGGCTCTTTCAACGTAGTTTGATATGATAGATCTTGGTCTTTTGCACTTTTTCCTTGGTTTGCAAATTTCTCAGTCAGATTCAGGGATTCATTTGAGTCAACAAAAGTACACCCATGATCTTCTTCAACATTTTGGTATGGCTGATTGCAAGCCATGTCCCTCTCCTTTCCAGTCTGGGGTCTCTCTTACTTCCACATGCACCACTCCTCTTTGTGATCCTACCTTGTATAGGCAGTTAGTTGGAAGTTTGATGTACTTGACCCATACTCGCCCCGATATTTCTTTTGCAGTTGGACTTGTGTCTCGGTTTGCACATGCCCCTCATAGTAGTCACTGGTAGGCTGCCAAGAGGATTTTGAGATATCTACAGGGCACTTCACACTTTGGATTGCACTACACCCAAGGTTCTACTCAGTTGGTTGGATATACTGATTCAGATTGGGCAGGTTCTATTGATGATAGGCGTTCCACTTCTGGCTACATTTTTTGTCTTGGCTCTTCTCCGATTGCTTGGGCATGCAAGAAACAATAGGTTATTGCACTTTCATCTATAGAGGTAGAGTACAGGGCAGCAGTCACAGTGAGTCAGGAGGTTCTTTGGCTATGATAGTTATTGATAGAGTTTGGCTTCCCACAGGATTCAACAATAGTACTTTGGTGTGACAACCAAAGTGCAATTCACATTTCTCGCAATCTTGTTGAGCACCAGTGGACCAAGCATATTGAGATTCACATGCACTTCATTCGTCAGCACATTCAGGATGGAGTTCTTTTCTTGGAGTACATTCCAACTCAGCAACAGGTTGTCGACATCTTTACGAAGCCTTTTGCATCACCTCGCTACCTTGAGTTGCATGGCATGCTTGGGGTTTCAGAAGTTGTCCTTGGGGGTGTTCTTGAGGACATCTTCCTTCTTCTTTCTCTCTCTTTCTAGCAGGATGATTTTTTCCCATGTGGTTTTTCCTTCTTCTAGTTCGAGATTTCTTCATGGATATATTGTACATGAGTACCTGATCAGGCCTTGTTGTCGGGACTCATACTGTGGATATGCCACTTTTCTTTTTGGCCCCTAGCTTCACTTGAGGGGGGTGTTAGAGTAGGTTGTTTACCTTAGCTCATGTTCACCTAGGTTATTTATTTCCTTTTTATTTAGTTATTCCATGTATTTTCCCCACCCACTTATGTGTGGATATTTCATTTATCTTATTTAGATATTATGAGATGTTACATATTTATTTCTTAGATATTATGGGGATATTTTTAGGTTTGACTATTCCTAGGGGTGACATTTGGAGGGTTGATATTCTTTCTCCCATAGCGGTTACATATCTATGGACCATATCACATATTCCTTTTGTACGGTGGATATTTGTCCTTAGCTTGATCCTACGGCTATGGTTGATCATCCTTGCCTATATAAGCAAGGCACCTTCATTGTACTCGGTGTTCCATTTTCAGATCTAATATATGATATTGTTGCTCTCTTGTTTGCATATCTATTTGTAAGCTTATGCTGTCAATTTGCTTTCAGATTCTTGTTTTGGTTGAATGTGGTGTTTCTGTTAACACTTGAGATCCTTGCAGCTTGGAATGATCTGATTATCATCCCTTTTAGGTTATACCCCTTTATTGAGCGTGATGAGAAACTAAATGTGTGTAAATGCATTATTTGCACATGGAAGCTGGGAAATGATCATTTATTACAAAATAAGAAAGACACAATAGAAAAACACTGTAGAAAATTTTACATCAAATATATACTAAGTGATGGAATAATTAACAGATTTTATAGGTGGAAGGATGCATCAAAATGTGTGTGCATGTGAGATATGCACTTGAATATGAAAAAGTAATGAAACAAAAACAAACTCTCATCGAGAAGGATGGAACAATAGAGGCACAATTTCAAAAAAATAATAAGAATGTATTAGCCTCAAAGAAATTGCAGTTTGCTATTGTATACAATATTCTAAAAAAAGGTCGACCCATATATGATTTTGCCGATTTTAAGGAAATACTTCAACTAGCTGATGTACAAAACCTTATGAGTTCACATTGGTCATATCGAAGTGGCTGGGAAATGGTAAAATGGTTGCCACTGGTTGAGAAGGAAGACCTGAGAGAGAATGTGAAACAAGCCAAATTTATTTCACTTTCCATTGATGAGGTAAAAATTGTTGATAACACATATTGGATTTGCATACATGTTTACACATTCAAAAATCATTTGACACAACCTCATTTACTAGCACTACATAAGATGATTGAAAGTTGTAATGCGAAAAATATTTATAATGTTGTTGTAACCAGTTTTAAAGGATATTGCCAAAATGGATGAAAAGGAAATTACCACAAAGTTAATTTGTGTTGAAGATGATGGTGCGACTATAATGCAAGGACAAAGGAATGGTCTTTGTGTTAGGCTTCAGACATCAATTGCCCCATATGTGATTCCTATTCATTGCATGGCTCATCGAATGAATCTTGCATACAAAATTATGAGAAATTTTGATAATGTAGCCAGAGTGGAAGAACTCGTCCGCAAAATATACTCATACTTTTCATGCAGTCCAAAAAGGTTTGCAGAGTTTCAAAAGTTTTCTCTAAGTGTAACTGAAGGTAGAAAAATATTAAAAGATGTGGAAACCAGGTGGATTTCACTGTTTCTTCCTGCAAAAAGGGTATTTTCAGAATATCAATCCTTGGTTGGGTTTATATATGCACATCATAGGGATGTTGACAAGGCAAAAGATTTACTTTTTTGTATGACTGATTTGGAAACTCTTTTCACATTATGTGGTATTCTACCAATGTTACAAGAAATGAATTCTTTGATTAAACTTGCATAAGAAAGGGTAATTTCTATTGTTGATTTTATGAGGATGATAAAAAAAATATGTATGATTATTTACAGGATTTATTTATCCGAAAAACATTTTGAGGATCCCAAGTTTGATAGTTGGAATACGCTAGTTAATGTCAATGATCCGAACAACTTTTTAAAGTTCAATATCAACAATAATATTTGTATTGCTATCCATGGAAAGTTGATTCATGTATATTGTTTTGAATTATTATTAGATACACTAATAGATGATGTTGAACAAGTGTCCATTACATATTACAGATTCGATGAGGTTTTGGATAGCACTAAGAATAAATTGAAAATAATTACAAATGCATTAACAAGTGAAATAAGAGATCGTTTTAAGAGAGATGAGACACTTGAGGTCATGGCTACTGTTAATCCCATCTTCTGGAATCCTTGTGGTGACCATAATAGTAGAAGTGAGTTATTTGTAAAATATATGGGTAATCATATGACATATTTTTCTAAAAGTGTGGAAATAAATGGCATTGAAATCAATGGTATTCTAAAAAAAGATCTTCTAAGATAACAATCAACAAATTTTGGAATAACAATGGATAATCAAATTGCACATTTAAAAAATCCACACGAGACTAGTTCAATCACGCATTTTTGGAAAAAATTGTATCGAAGTAGTGTCTTACAAGAAACTATGAGTGAATACTTTATTTTATATGAATTATGTTAGACAATGATTTTGGGATCTATTGAAGACAAAAGGGTTTTTAGTGCATTATATTTTGTTAAATCAAAATTTCGTAACAGGTTGGATAAAAATTTGGAAAATTGTTTGAGAATGTATATGTTATTGTATGAGGTGGGTAAGTTTCCTTATGACAGAGCGTTGACATATTGGAAGTCCTTAGCAGAAAGAAGAGGTCTCACTAATACTGTTGATAATGACAAAAATGATTCAACTTGGAGTGATGATGAGATTATGGAAACACAAAATTCACAAATGATTATTGGTTCTTTTGGAGAAGTCGATAAAGCTTTGTATCAGCTTCCAGAAATGTAAAAATTGCAATGATTATATGGCAAATTCATATAATCTATGATTTTCAAATTTGAAATCATTTTGTAAAATTTTAGTGATTTGAATAAATTCATATTATCAATGATTTTCCATATTTGATATCATTTATAAATGTCAATGATTTGAAAATTTTCATATTATCAATGATTTTTCGTATTTGATTTGTTGTAAAATTTTAGTGATTTGAAAAAAATCATATAATCATTCTATTTTCAATGATTATGCATGTTTGCTTTTTAATGATATGGATTGTCTATGTTTTCAAAATTTATGATTTATGCTATAGCTTTGAGTAAGCTAAAAATTTGAAAACCATGTATACATAATGATGCTATGTTATTGAACTAATTGTATATGTTGACAAAATATAGTGACTTTTGCTTTGACTTTAAATGTATGTTTGTATGTATCATTAGTATCATTATTTGTATGGTATGACAAAATATATTGATTTTTTATGATTTATGCTTTGTCATTGAGTAAACCTTGTATGCATACATAACTAGTAAAAATTTCTCTACATATATATGAAAAATGCATGTAGTATATTACTCTAGATATGTAAAATGAAAATTTAAACCCATTCATAGATATCCATCATAAAATCACTTTGAAATAAAAACAATATAGCTTAATATAAATGACCATATTAATTTTTATACAACAACTATAATGACTATGAATGCATTGAAAATTGTAACCCATGCATAGATATATCTTTGAAATATAAAAACTATATAACATAATAAAAAAGACCATACACATTTTTATACAACTAGAATTATTATGAATGCACTGAACATTGAAACTTATGCATACATATATCCTTTGTAAACTCACTTGAAATATAAAAATAATATAGCATAATACAAATGACAATACTCACTTTTATACTATAACAAGAATGACTATGAATAAACTGAAATTTAAACCCATGCATAGATATATCATTCGTAAACTCATTTAAAATTGAAATATAAAAACAACATAGCATAATATATGGAAATTGAAATTTAACCCCTTCATAAATATCTCCATCGTAAACTAACATTGAATATGAAAACAATATAGCATAATAAAAAAAACAAAACAATTTTCTATATAACAACAAGAATGACTTTGAATAAACTAAAAATTTAAACCCATGCATAGATATATCCTTCGTAAACTTATTTGAAAATTGAAATATAAAAATAACACAGAAGAATACACAAAACAATGCTTGTTTTTATATCACAACATGAATAACTTTGAATAACATGTAAATGCAAACCTATGCATACATATATTCTACGTAAACTCAAGCATATTTAAAACATCATAATACTCAAGAGATGAAAATAACACACAATTATAAATAGTAAATAGTGTAATAGTAAAATAATAAAAGTAAGTATCTTGTTTTCAAATGAAAACATATGAAATGTCATAAAATAGTCTTTTCGAAATATCAAATTTTGAAATTCAATTTCATGCTTTAGAATATTTTCCTCCTTCCACCACTCCTTTTGCCTTTTCAATGACTTCCATAGTCTCCATAGCAACGACTCCTACCTCATCTTTCCCATGTTCAGCTCTTTTTTCCTCATCCACTACTTCCACAGTTTCCACATTATGCATTCCAACGACTCTTCCCTCATGTTGGGTAATAGTACTATAAATTAATCTAGAATTGATAAGGATCTTCTCAATATTTTGCAATCCATCGAGAAGGGTATTTTATTCTTTACCAACATCTTCAGATGTTGGTCCTTGAACTTCTTTACCCTTCTCCTTTAGCAGAACATCAGGATCAAATCCGTTGCGGATAATGATTTTCTGCAAAATTTTGTTTTGTCGAACTGCTTCCTGTGTTCTTTTTTTCATTGTAATGGAAGCATTTAAGAACTCCTTTGCCATCCTGAGATAGTCTTGCAGGTTTTGAACCTACTTCTTAAGATTATCATACTTTACCTGCAAAAAGGAAAAATAGTTAATCAATAGATAATTACATTTTAAAAAAGAGAACACAAATTTTTGAACACAAAAGTGATTAAGTCAAACCTCAACAACATTCTTTGCAGCTACATCAACATCAACCTTTTTCTTATCACTTGCCCATTCATTGTAATAAGCTTGGGCCTCATCGTTTATGTTCTCCAATATGTTCATCATAAAATTTAAAATTTCATCTGTGTAAGATGTATTCACCTTCACAATGCCATATTTTACTTGTTGTAGCAGAGCCTCCATCTTTTCAGGTCCATTTTCAACAACATATATATTTTTTTCTTTTTGAAAAATTATTGTATCGGGCATTACTTTTTTTTATCAACACTTTGGCCCGATACTCCCATTTTTTAATTTTTGTTATATCTAGAAGTAGTAAATCCTTAATGATAGATTCAACGTTATCAAAAACTAAATATTTTCTGAAATATATAATCTTTCATCCTCCAATCAAGGATAATCCTAACGGGTGTTTGTTTCCCTGGGAGGAGATTTGCTTGAACATTCTACTCCTTCATTTCCTTTATATTGAAGCAATTCTAAGACTTGAAAAGTATTGGGTATGTTCTCTTGTAAAAAGAAATCTTTATCAAGTGGAACCTCATCCAACCCAGCACCAAAAGCTTCCTGTATATCCTTAAAATTAAAACTAGCAAGAGAAACACGGTCGAATCCTAAAAATATCTTTGATGCTTCTTTCTCTGAAAATTGGTGTGTTGCTTTTCTCTGTGGCCTAGATGAAAGAATGTATTTTCTAACTGGGAAGCATTGACCTCGCATTTGAGGTTGGTGTGGTGGAGGAGGGGGCGACATCGCCTATTGATTTTGTTGATGATATTATTGTATGGGAACTTAAAACATAAAAATAAAAATTAGTTATAAAATTTGTGAAGGTAAAAAATTTGTGAAGGTAGAAAATAAAAACTAGTTATAAAATTACATTATGAAAATTGGTTGCAAAATTTGTTATAACACTTACTGGTAGAAGAAAAAACATCTTGCATAGTTGTTGTTGCAAATGGAATGTGGACATGCTATACATTTGAAAAAAAAAAAAAATTAAAAATAGTAAAATTTTTGTAAAATGTTTGTTTTGGTAGTCATTAAAAATTACTCCTCGAAGATGAAACCTCTTGCACAATTATACCCGTTGGTAGTGGACGTGTAGCCACAGGTGGAGGTTGTCAATTATTAGGAGAACTAGATCTTCTATGTTTCCTTGTTGATCTTCTCCTTAGCGGTGGTGTTGTTTCCTTCACAGGTGTTTCGAAGTCTCCTGATTCCTCTAGATTATAACCTCTGACAACGACACCCCGCTTTGAAGAGGAAGAGGATGCCCTTTTTTGTGTTTGATATAAAATATCAAAATTATAAAAAGATAAACATATGAAAAATAAAAAAATTTACTTAAATATTAACGAAAAATCACCTGAACCTGTTGTTATGTCATAGATGCATTGGCTAGGGTTGAGTGCCAAGATGTTGGTACTAGAGTGTTCTGCAAATGATAAAAAGATTCATAAAAAAACAATAATATAATTGCATGTGCTAACTGTCGGTGAGGGTGAAGCATGGGTTTTCATGTTCTCGATTTCCAATTTGATCCAATGTGAGACATAGTTGGACCAGTCGAATTGTTGGTGTGCAACACAACGAACAAAATATGCTAAAGCCCACATCAAAATTTTTGTTGGCTTTTTTTGCAGAATGAGTCTGGCAAGGAAGAATTTGTAACATGCCCAAAGAAATTTATTTTCAATCGCTGGTATAGTCAAACCCCTTCTAGACTTGGTGAATGTAACTACAAAAAAAACAAAATCACTAATTGTACACTAGTGACTAGAATTTAAATTCATTTAAATAAAAAAATATTTATTCCTTGAAAAGAATCCAACTGCACATTGAAGTTGGTCTCCAAGGAGAGTTTATTGTCATTAATTAATTGGTATTTTGAAGTGAGAAACTCACAACCAGCGTGGGACAATGTTGTCAATCTGGAGACATCACGAGCTGTAAAAAAAAGAACAACGTTTTTATTCTCGATGAAAAGACTTACCTTGTCCGAATCAATATTATAACCTGTAATGATCTTCTCCAGCAGTTTTGTGTTTGTGTCAAACTGCGATATTGAAACTAGACCTCGAAGACCAGAGTTTGTGACCCATGATATGTCGTAACCCGATGTTGATAAAATTTTAGAAATCAGTGGGCAAACCAGGTTTTTAAATTAATTTTAAATATTCCAAGGGTTACAAAGGATGCCATAGGGTTATTTCATTGTGTATGAGTATGAATCAGAATATACAGAGGAAAAATGTTAAAACTCGCTTAAAAATTGAGGTAAAATAATAAAAACTAAGATAAAACTAGAGGAAGACGGTTAAGAATGCATTAAAATAGGAGGAAAAATATTAAGAATACATTAAAATGGGAGGAAAATGGTTAAAACTACGATAGAAAATGCAAAAAAATGATTGTTTATTATTTTATATAGACTTTTCTACATGTAATCAGCTCATGGATGGGTGACATATGGCCTCTGCATGCAATCATTTTACGAATGGTTGACACATGGCACATATGCACCGTTGCTATTGATTGGATACTCGACACTGTTGCAACCAATCGACACACTTGCAATCGATCGATATTCCTACAACCGATCATCTTGCCTGCACCCGATCGACATGCCTACTTTTGATTATCATGATTACATTCGATCGGTATTCCTGTAACCGATTGTCATGATTGCATTTGATTGACATTCCTGCAACCGATCGTTATACCTATCATCGATCGTCGTATTTGAATTCGATCGACATTCCTACAACCAATTGTCATGTATGTAATCGATCGATATTCCTACAACTGATCGTCATGCTTGCAACCTATTAGCATTCTTGCAATCGATCATTATAGTTGCACCTGATCGGCATACGTACAACTGATCGTCATGCCTACAAGCTATCGTCATGCATACCACCAATCGTCATGTCTACAATCGATCGTCATGTCTGTAGCTAATCGTGATGCCTGCAACCGATCGTCATGCTTTACAGCTGATCGTCATACCTGTAATTTATCATCATATATGTAGTCGATCGGCATACCTGTAACCTATCATGTTTGTAGCCGATCACCATACCTGTAGTCGATCATCATAGATAGTCGATCATCATGTCTACAACCGATTATCATAACTACAACCTATCATCATGCCTACAACCGATCTTCATATCTATAGTCGATCGATATACTTACAACCGATCGTCATACCTACAATCGATTGTCATGCATACCATCGGTCATCATGTCTACAATCGATCATCATGCCTATAGTCGATCATCATATGTGTCTCAGACTGATTGTCATAAAGCATAAAGACTAAAAGTCTTTCATGTCAACCTAAAGCTTTTAAGTTTGCCATACATTTTAAGATTTTGCAAACCGATATTCATAGCCCCCAACACAGAAAAATTTGCCACGGTTTGAAATTTTTTGGAGATAAATTAATGCAATTCACCATGGTTTGAAAATTTTTGGATATAAATAAATGCAATTCGCCATGTATACTTCTCTAAATTTCACCAAGATTCCAAGACAATTCACCTTGATTTTATAAATAGATTTCGGGGCCGACCCCTTATGCATAACCATGGCACTATGGAACGGTTTAAAAAAATCAATTGATCTAGTAATTAAAGATCTAAGATAGGTGGTAGGAATTGCAGAAAAAAATTCTATTTGGATGGATATTTGGTGTAATAAAAAACCACTCAATCTAGATCCAATTTTGAAACCATGGATGAGATTACTTGAAGATAAATATGGTGATAGGGTTCAAACATTATTTACAAGGATCGTGAAGGAAGATACAAATGGAAATAATATTTATTTTCCCAAGTAAATCAAACATTGTTGCTAGAAGGTAGTTGAGTAGAAAGATAACAACATCGATTATTTCAAGGGGAGCTGAGGATAAGCTGATTTGAGAGTTGAATAACTTAGGAGAATACATAACAAGGGGAAGATATAATGTAAAGCACTGACAAAATATGAACACCACAAGAATATGGAGAGATGTTTGGATAGCCCAAGCATTCCCAAAGATAAAATGTTTGTATGACTAATAGATCATAGGAAAATTTTATCCTAGGATAATCTAATGAAAAGGGGTTTTCATGGACCTTCACAATGTCTTCTATGTAAAAAGGAGGAGAGTATAGAGCATATCTTGGAACACTACTTAATAGTCTAGAAACTATGGCAATGGATTCTTAATGTGTTTGGTAAATGTATGGTTATGAATGGAAAATTTGAAGAATGATTAAAAAAGTGAAGCGTCACAAATAATTTGGGATACATCGAAAGATATAATACTTTGGACTATATAGTTGGAAAGGAATATAAGAATATTTAAAGGAAAGTAAATTAGGTTAGAGGTAACGAAAATAAATATTTTTTTAGCCATAAAGGAGTCTTAACAAGCCCTATCAACTCACCTAATCTCTAATCTTGAAGTAGAGAGCCTTGATAGATGAAGTCAAGTCATCAAATGGAATTATGATGTTGGGTATAGGAGAAACAAAAGGAAGACAAAGAATATAAAGTGGAAACCACTAGAAGTGGAGTTGATCAAGTTGAATATTCATAGAGCATCTAAAGAAAATTCGGGACCAACAACAAAAGGAGGAATGATATTTGGTCACATTACACTTTCAATAATGGATTTAAGAAAAATAATGAAGTTGGAGCTTGGGCGGATTTGGAAGGGTTAAAAATATGCAAACAAATAAAATGAAACAAAATATGTATGGAAGCCAATTCACTAATATTAATAAATATAATTTTGAGAAAAACAAAAGCTCCATAAAACATAAAAAAACCATTATAAAAATACAAAAATCCACTCTTTATTTTTTTATTTTTTAAGTTGCCTATACTAATTTAGTTTACCATCTTTACCTAAAACTTGCCTTTCCTTTTTGCCATCCCTTCAAGCTTTTGGCGAGTGGCTCCTATATGGATGCCATGTATCCCTTCTTCACTTCCTTTACATGATGGCTCTCCAATCCTATCTCATAAATTGCATAAGGATTATTGTAGCTTAACAAAGAAGTTTCTTTTATGTAAAGACTTATATTGTTCTTAGTTGAAACTTAAAAAAAAAAAAATTACATCAGGATAAAAGTTTGCAGGTTATTGTGAAATTATATGGTATTATTTACTTTTTTAAATATTATTTATAATATTTTTATGTTGCCGTATTAAAGTTAACTGATGTTAAATATTAGGAAAAAAATAAATAAATATTATTTATAATATTTTTATGTTGTCGTATTAAAGTTAAATGATGTTAAATATTAGAAAAAAAAATGAAAATATGATATACAAATTATGTCTAGGTTGTTGTGGAGAAATAATAAATGAGACATCCATTAAGAGTTTGATTAAAAAATACATTCATAACATTCATAAGAGCAAAATATTAATGATATTTTCATGTTGTCATATTAATGTTAGACGATGTTAAACATTTTTAAAATATGACAATACTCATACAACATCTAAATATTTTTTAAAAATGACAATGCTGCATATAAATTATGGTCTAGGTTGCTGTTGAGAAATGATAAATGTAATGCATTTATAAACCTTAGACAAGTAGCTTCATCGTAGTACAGAGGGTTTGTGAAGGTTTTCTTTGTGAGGGCTTCTTCCGTGAAGGTTTCACTTCCACTTTGGCATCGATGCTCTGAAACCAAGGTTCCACGAGCCTGGAGGACGGGGAGACGGGGGACGGGGGGACGGGTTTCCGGGGATGGCGGGGGACGACAGATCGATTTTAGGGGACGGCTCGGGGACGGCTGGGGAGGACGGCTGGTATAATACTATAAAAAATGAATTTTTTTAGAAATTTAAAATAATCTACACATTCAAAATTCTACACCCAACAAAAATGATATTTCATATTACTAATCAATTATGTAAGTGCAGCCATTCATATTCAAATTAGTTACTAACACATAAGTGCAGCCATAATTAAGTCATTTAACATTTTCATGTTCATATTAGTTACTAATTTGCAGCCATTTAATTGTTTCAAGTTCAAAAACTATAACTTGAAGGTTCAGCCAAGGATATCAAGTGCAAACAATGTTCAAACAGTCATCATTTTAAGTAATAACAGTCATCATTTTTTCAGCCACCAATGTTCAAACAAAGACTGTCATGTTTAACAATTTTCAGTCACTAACTGTTCAAATATGACAACAATAAGAAATTTGAAATAGTCCAGCCGTGGGGGACGCCTAGCCTTTTTAAAAACTTAAAAACTTAAATTTTTTATTTATTTTTTATTTTCCCCTTTGGTGGGGACACCCAGCCATGGGGGACGCCTAGACTATCCCTAGGGACGACTGGGCGTCCCCGGGGACGGCCCGAGCGTCCCTCATGGGGCCCAGCTATCCAGGGACATTTCCCAGCCGTCCCCCAAAAGGGGGACGGGGGGAAACGTCCCCCTTGCTGTCCCCTCGTCCTGGGGGACGTGGGAAACGGGGGGACGCGTCCCCGTGGAACACTGTCTGAAACCCTTTAAGTGGGAGGTCTCCTTTCTCCCATTTTAGATCTGGCTGCTAGTCAAGCTTAGCTTTTTTGCTGTGGTTTGTGACCAGGGTGTTTTGCTTGCTGGGGGTTTTGTTGGTATGTTCTGCTCTCTTATGGGTTTGGCATTATCACTCTTATCTGGGGCATAGGGTCGAATGCTGACCCAAACCTGTAGGGGTGATCTTGGACCGTTATAATGTAGTGGAAAATTCTAGCTGTTGACCCCTTGGCTGGCTCTCACTTTGGTTGGTGGGTGTGTTGGGTGGTTGCATTTCTTGGGTTGTTTGCTAGTTTCAGGGACTTGGTTGGATTGTGCAACATTTATTTTGGGTTTGGTAGTTTCATGTTTTTTCTGGCTTTCCAGGGAGAGGAAAGGGCCATCTACCGACCCAAACCCATTGGGGTGAGCTTGGTATGGTGTTTGGATGCAGAAATATGATGGTATTCCCTTGGCTGGCTTCAACTCTGATGGCTTGACTGCTCTAGTTAGATGGTGCTTGGATGACTCTGTTTTTAGGATTCTCTATCGGTAGTGGGTTCGTGGCTGGTTTGTGTCGCTTTCTTTTGGGTTCGATAAATTCTTGTTGTATCTGGCTATTTCAGGGAGATAGGGCCAAATACCGATCCAAACCAGTTGGGATGAAAGTGGTTTTCAACTTTTGACCCCATGTCTCTAGTGGGTTTCCTAGCTTCAACGGTTTGTAGAGATCTCTTTCTCTAGTTCCAGCAGTGGTGGTGTGTTTGATCCCAAGGTTCTAAGACTTATTTTTTGGGATCTTACCCTTCTCCCTCTCAGGTGCGGTGCGGAATGTTGCTATCTCCTTTTTCTTACACTTGAGAGCGGTTGTTCTTGAATTTTTTTTTGGTTGGTTCCAACGGGATTTGCAAGTTTCATGGAATTTCTTGTCTAGATCTCCTAGATGGTTTTTATGCTATGGATTTTGTTGGCTAGTATTTCTAGTGTTGTTTTCTTAAATCGGCTATTCTCATGAGGGGTTCTCCTGTTATGTGCTTTGTTGGATAGATTTGTTGATTGTGATGACAAGATTCCTTTGTTCTCCTTTCATGTTAGGTGACAAATGCTTCGGTTTGGACAATTTTTATTTGTAAATTTATTTTTAACCGGTAGCATTTTCATTATTCTGCTATTTTTCTCCATTGCTTTAGATTCAGAGCACACGGTGGTTTGACCATGGGACAATCTCTTGTATTTGCTTGATAAAAATCTGCGACTTATTTGCTAGGAGGTTGTTTCATTGGATTTTCGGGTTTAATTCGTGAAATCCAACTCCATATTTTTTGATGTCTTGTTACTAGATCTAAAGTTTGGGGTGCCTTTCAAAACCCTACTTGTAATAGCTTTGAGATCCTTTTAAAACCTCTTCTACTATTAATCAAAAAAATAATAGTAAATAAATATTTGTAAAAACTTACTAGGGTGCAAAATATTTATAATATTTTACGTTGTCATATTAAACATTTTTAAACAAATAACAATACTACATACAAATTATGGTTCAGGTTGTTGTGGAGAAATGACAAATGGAATGCATTTATAAAGCCTAATTATGGTCCAGGTTGTTGTGGAGAAATGACAAATGGAATGCATTTATAAAGCCTAACAAGTAATGGTAAATAGGAAAAAAAATACACACAAAACATGGATAATCATAAAATGACGGAGAAATTCAACTACTTAAAAAATGTATTTTCCAATGTGAAACTCGATTCAAATATAGTTAGACAATATATACAAAATTGTTTAATTGTTATTATATTAATATAAGTATGTAATTTATCAAAATATAATGATAACATGATGATCAGTGAATTTATTTTAATTTTATATAAACAATTTACATAATATATATAATCAATAGTTTTATAAGTATATTCATAAATAATAATATGATATACGATTTAAATATAGTTAACAATATATACAAAATTGTTTATTGTTATTATATTAATATAAGTATGTAATTTATCGAAATATAATGATAACATGATGATCAGTGAATTCATTTTAATTTTATATAAACAATTTACAAAATATATATAATCAATAGTTTTATAAGTATATTCATAAATAATAATATGTATTTAATTTCAAGAAATATTTAAATTTATTATAGTATAAGTATATTTATGAATAAGATGTATTTTATATTAAAAGTTGTTTAAATTTATATGGATGTGTATAAGAAGTACTACTGGTAAGGACTTGATGTGATTCGGGTTCAATTTCCATGGCGAATGTGTATAAGAAGTATTACCCAAACAAAACAAAAATTATATGAATGTGAAGTTAAAAGTAAAGTAAAACATAATTATGGATTTTATATTAAAAATTGTTCAACTTTATATGTTCATGGTGGAATCGATAGCCGCCACAAATTCGAGTAGGTTGTCCAGCTTTTTATGGCCGCTACAATATTCTGCGCTGTCCGTCCCAAAAGCTGCCACACAGATCTTCGCGCAGTCCGTCCCTATAACCACCATGCCACAATCATTTTAAACCTTACGCTGCTGAAAGCACCAAGAAAGGGACAAGCGTTCAGTCCGACGAGGCCCGAGATTTCAACCTTGGACCTTCGCCTCCCTTCTTGATATGGATGTTATGTTGAAAGTAAAGTATAATAGAATTATGGTATAAAATTTTGAAAATAAGTATATGTATATTATGGAGTATAATGAGGTTTTTTTTTAATCATATTATTAACTTTTTTTAAGAAAAAAAATTAGGAATAAATTTATAATTTTTATTTTTGAGTTTGAAAAAAAATCAATGTTATCGGTATGAAGTATTTTAAGAATTTCGGTTACTTATTATTTAGGAGTTGGTCTAAATTAAATTAAGAGAAGTATTGACCTCTTTCCTATAATATGTTACAATCAATTTATAATTTAGAAATAAAATCTTCATAATAGAACTAACATGTGGAAACTAAGAATAACTTACTGATCAATCATAGTTCTCGAATGACTCTTACCTGAGTACTAAGACTAAGGAGGACTCGTGTTTCAATTTTGAAGATAAACCTTATTTTGAAGTTTGTCTTTCTAAAAAATAAAGGTAAGGGTCCCTTTCAAAACCTTTTTTTCTTATTGCTAATAACAGATCTCTAATATGATCCTTAATAAGAGGACTATGAGGAAATCCTAAGTCCTCTAACCACTTCATCCCTTTGCCAAGTACCTAGAAGGTTCAAACCATATTTTGAAAGACCATATTTTGAAAGACCATTTGCTTCTACATTTAGTTCCTTATAGATGTGCTTGTATAAAATTTTTGTTATAGAAGGTTCTAATAATTTCACTTGCTCATAGAAAGGACTAAGGAGCAAATTTTTCATCTCAACATGATCTACAACCCAACTTATCACTAATTTTGAATCTTCATAAATCTATAAAGTTGTAATTCTTTGCTCCACTACTATTTTCATCGAGAGGATCACAACTTTCCATTCTACCATAATATTTGTTCCTTCACCTAAACCTGCATTGAAAGTGATCTTATGATTTTTAAAAAATAAAGTTATCCCCTTACCCCACACCTACTTGGGTTGCCCTAGCAAGCTCCATAAAAGAATGCTCATGACTTCATATGATCCACTATTTGTGTTCCTAAATGGCTACACAATTTTGATTTTGGAGAGATTTTTAGACTTTCAAAAATAGATTTAATCTGCATTTGTACCTGAATCATTAGAATTTCCTTACCTTCAAACAACCCAACATTTCTATCCAACCATAAGCCCCATACCATTATCCAAGGGACACATCTATACTATTTTCATCCTCTTTCTTTGAACCATTGTTGCATGTTATCTAAAAGATTTCTAGCAAGTCACTGTTATTTCCCTTGAGTCATAGATATAATTGAATTCCACACTTCTCTTGTGAAAGGGCAATGAACGAAAATATGGTCTATTGTTTCTTCTTTATTTTTGCACATGACACATTGACTTGGTCTTTATCAATTTCCTTTGAAGAACATCCCATGTTAGTGATTTTTTGTCTAGAGCTAACCAGACAAAGATTCTAGTTTTTAGAGGAGCTTTTACCTTCCATATTCTACTCCACCATCAAAGTTTTTTCTCATTTTTGTTATCAAAGCTTACCTTATACCCTTCTCTAACCATGTACTGCCCACTTGCTATATTCTTGGACCATATTAGATAATATTTTTGTTGATTTAGTCTTATATTTGCTCTTTCTAGTTCCTTTGTATAGTCATGCCAAATATGTGCATCATTTCCTCCCAATGTTAGTTCTTCTGCTATGAACCATCATTGTTTTCATAAATTAGTACTCTCTATTGATACCACCTATACCAATACCATCTTTTCTTATCTATGGAGATGATGAATTATGTTTTGTGGAAGCTGACAATCTCCTTTGCTTCCTAGCCAAGGGTCTTTGTCTATCCTTACTTCCTTTCTATTCCTTATTTTCCAAGCCAAGAAATTCCCAATTAATGGTAAAGCTCTCATTAGTGCTTTCCAAATAATTGGTCTAATTTAATCTACAAAGGACAAGGTGCCTAAATATTTCTCTTGAATTACTTCCTTCCATAATCCTTTGTCGGTTATCAATCTCCATAAGCTTTTTGCTGCTAAAGCTTTTCCAAAATTATGTATATTCTTGAGACTCCATCCTTCGTATGATTTTGGTTTAGCTATTATGTTCATTTAACTAGTGACATTGCATTCTTTTGTTTGTTCCTTGACCAAAGACTTGTATAATGATCCAAATGACCAAAGACTTGTATAATTATTGTGATTGATTTAAAATTTTAAGTCTAATTTATTAAAATTTTTAATTTAAAAAAATAAATGTATTTGTACCAAAAGGGATATTGAAGTGGTATGTTTTTAGGTTTTCATTCAAAGATCAAGTTCAAACCCTGAAACAAGAGGACTGGGATCTCTCGTAAAAACCTGCATTTTAAACTCAAAAATTATCTTTGAAGGATATCTTAGTGGTATGTCTTTGGGTCTTTATTCAAGAGATCCAATACAAGGATAAAACCAAAAAATTTAGCTCAAAATCTAGTCAATGGAGCCATTGTTCAATGGTTGAAACATATGGGCAACGTAGCTCACATCAATGTTCAAATCCTGACAGTACCAAATAGACTATGTAAAAGAGAGAAGAACCTTTCAAAACCCTAATTAACAAATAAATAAATAAATAAATAAATAAATAAATATATATATATATATATATATATATATATATATATATATATATATATATATATATATATATATATTTATATTAAAACAATTATCTTTATCAGATTAAATGGTTTAAATTTAATTTATTAATTTTCAATTTTAAAGGAAGAGATTATGTTAGAATCTCATCAAATAAAATAATTAATTGTTAAGTTGTCTGTAGCTACTAGTATTATACCACTACATAATCATTATATAATATTAGTAGTATCATTTCAATCTCATATAATTTATAAAAATAAAGATTAAAAATGACTAAAAATAAAAGTCTAATTATTATTTATTAATTAAAAAGTAAGTATAAATGTGTACAATCAACTCCATTAAATAGAAAAGAAATAATAAGCTTAAAATCAAATACTCAAAATGATTATCAACTTGGAACTTCATATCAAAGAGTTTGCAAGTGATAAATAAACATATTAGATGGTCAATCAATGAGGGGAGTTATGTAATTTTTTTATCTAATTCTTGGTTGAAGCCTTATCCTCTTATCTTTGACTCAAAATGACAATCGTTGGCTCAAACATGCCTAGCATGTAAAGATCCAAAGGTCAAAGATTATATTGTTATGAGCAACAACTCCAAATCATGGATTTCTTTTAGTAACTTGGTTGAAAAAGAGGAACTCAAACAAATTGCAAATGAACTTCAAAAGATGCTTCAAGAGTATTATTTGCCGATTTTACACGAAAAGATGATTTGGTTTGGAATTTATCAAAATATGATGGATACTCAATTAATATGGGATATGAGGATTTAGAACAATCAAAATTTCCTTCTCCCAAATATTTTCCTTGGAAGAATGTTTAGTCATTAGAGGCTCTCCCTAAGGCCTCAATTTTCCTTTGGTTAGCAATTCAAAGTAAGATTCTTACAAGAGAGACTACAAAGAAAAGTATATTATGGACCCTTTAGATGTGTTTTGTGTGTAAAGGATTTAGAAACATTAAACCATTTACTTATTCATTATATTTTTACTCACACCATTTGTTTTATTTTTATTTTTTAAATATGAAATTATATTGGGTAGCTCAATCAAAATTGAAAGAGTTGATGAAACATTGAATTAATTATTTTAAAGTTAAAGTATTAAGTATTCTTTGGAGGATTGGACTTACCATTGTTTGTTAGAATTTATGCTTAGAAAGGAATAACATAATTTTTAAAAATAAATCTCAAAATCATGCTCACATTTGGAACCGTATTATTACCTCTTGCAGAATATCTACAAATATAGTGCTCATCATGGGAAGTCTTGATTGCATAAAAAGAGGTGCTAATAACTCGGCTACATGATTTGAACATGCATGGAAGAGTCATTTGCATTAATTAAATTAAACCAAAATATTTACTTTGATCTATGGTAAAATGAAAATATCCAAAAATGTGGATCTTGGAGTCACGGGTTCTGATCATGCACCCATCCATACTTGTGTGCATATTGGAGCCATGCTTGTAGAGAAAAGGAATTCATCGTATAAACTGAATATCTCACACTTGGATTTTGCTGCCTGTAGGGAGTTGATCAGGTGTGTTTGGAATTTGGATACGATACCTTTTGGGCAGGGGTGGATTACTTGGTGGGATGCTGCTGTTCGAAGAGTGGTCAAGTTTTTAAGAGGATGGGGAAGATTGTTGGCTAAAGGGCGATAAAAGAAAATAAAATCTCTTTGGCAAAATTTGGAAGCTGATAGAAAGAAGCTTGAGATTGACCCCTTCAACTCTTCTCTTCAGGAGAAAGTTGCTCTCCAAGAAGGAGAAATCAGAAAATTAGAAGATTACATTGCCAAGGGGGCTCATATGAGGAGCAGGCTTCACTGGTTGAAAGAAGGGGATGCGCCTACACAATTTTTCTTTAATTACATTCATAGGAAAAATGCTACAGAAAATATTCTAACTCTGCAAATGGAGGATTCCACTCATACTGAGGATAAGACTGAAATAAGGAATTTTTTTAAAAATCATTTTAAGCAGATTTTTGTTGTCTAAGAGAACTCTCTGCCGGTCCAGCAGGCTAGAGATCTGTTCAAAGAATTTGTTCCTAAAAAGATCGTCAGTTTTGAAAATGACAGGATGGCAACTGATTTTTTCTAAGGAAGAACTCTTTTATGCTTTATCGAGGATGAAGAATGGTAAGTCTCCCAGGCCTGATGGTCTCCCAGCTGAATTTTATAAGTATATGTGGGACTATATTGGATATGATTATGTAAGAATGGTTTAGGAAGTGTTTGATGGAGTTGGATATTCTTCTTGCATGAATCAAGGGGTGATCAAGTTAATTCCTAAAGGGAGAAATAGAGACAAAATTGTGGGGTGGAGGCCAATTACCCTTTTAAATGTCTCTTATAAAATAGTGGCTAAAGCTTTAGCCCTTCGGTTGTGAGACATTGCTGCTAGAATTTTTTGAGAGGAATAGACTGGGTTTGTTAAAGGTAGATTCATTCTAGATACGATGCTTTCAGTTTGGGAAGCTATGGATTGGGTAGAGGAGTCGAATCAACAGGCTTTGTTCTTAAAAATTGATTTTGATAAAGCTTATGATAGAATGGATTGGACCTTTATTTTTAATATGTTGCAATGGCTTGGATTTAATAGGACAGCAGTTCATAAAATACAAATGCTTTTCTCCTCAGCCTCGGCTAGAGTGGTGGTTAATGGTAAAATAGAAGAAATTTAGTTGTTCAGATCTATCAGACAGGGCTGCCCATTGGCTTCTCTTCTTTTTGTTCTTTTCGTCGATGCTTTGGGTTATATGTTGGAACAAAGGAGGTTGGTCGATAAAATTAGAGGAATTGCTATTCCTGGTGGTCATCTTATGAATAACCACTTTGCATATGATTCATTATTTATTGTTTAGATAGATAAGGACTCGATTGTTGGTCTACAAGATTGTCTCAGTCAGTTTTGTCTTGCTTCTGGTGTTGTGGTTAGTGAGACTAAATCTGACTACTGGTTGGTAGGAGCTGAGTCCTTGCCTAAAGAATTTCATACATGTTGGCAAAAATTTGGGGATGGAGAGATTGTTAGATATTTAGACATCCCATTTGGCAAAAGGGTTTCTCTTAAATCTATGTGGGATTGGTGTATGAGCAGATTTGAGAAAAAATTCAAATTTGGAAAAGTAAGATGATATCTTTTGTAGGGAAACTTATTGTGGTAAGTAATATTCTTCAGACATGCCACATGTACTATTCTTCCTATTGGCTTCCAAACCCTACTCAATATAGAATACTAGAGACCTGTATCAGGAATTTTTATGGGCAAATATGGATGGTTCTAGGCGGGTTCCTCTAGTTGCATGGAAGTATTGTATTGTTCCTAAGAAGGAGGGTGGCCTTGGGTTGCTCAACATCCAGGTTCAAGGTAAGGTTATTGCTTCTAAGTGGATCATTAGGTGTTTGGAGGGTGATTTTGGCTGGCAAAGGTTGTTGCGTCACCGGATTAAGAACTATGTGAATATTGACGGAGTCAAGGGAAATTTTAGTTTTGAAGATATTGTTGGTCACCCCAGGAAATTTAAAATTAGAGGCTGCATCCTAATTAAAATAATATGGGAGGCTTGGAAAGATGTAGTCGACTTGGTTAAATGGGAATTTTTGGATGATAGACAAGGTTGGACTCTTTTCTCCAAAGCAATTTGCCTTTGGAAAAAAAATGGGATGTATGCAGTAGATATGCCTACCTTGCAGTGCAAGAGACTTGGTAAGAAGGGAATTTTCAAGTGGGCGGATCTTTGGGATGGAAACACTGGTATTTGGACTCCGTGGAAATAGTTGGTTGTTAAATTTAAACTAAAGTCCTCCGATAGGTATGCAGTGCAGCAAATGCAAAGTCTTATTTCGATGGAGCAACTGTACAAGCTTTCCAATGGTCTTGTAGGTCCTATATGGAAGGATTGGAGGTGGAAATATGGAAAACCAATTTGGTGTTTTAAATCCTCTAAGATTTATCAGTTGATGTTTCCTGTAATCTCGTTTGGTGATATTCTGAACATCAGATGGGGTTTGATTTGTTCTTGCAAAAAATGGAAGAAGCGTCTCACTGGGGTGTGGATGTTTCGGGTTTCTATGTAGTTGAAGGTGTTTTCTTGGTTAGTTATTATGTAGGGTCTTCATAGTAAGGCTCGTCTAGCCAAATGGATGCTTGCATCGGATGCTTGTTCCAGCTCTAGAAAAGTGAAACAATTAAGCATATTTTTTGGGAATTTCTGAGAACGAGAAAGGTATGGAGAAAACCAGTCTGGTTGTATGAAAATGTTGTTCAAGGGCAACTAAGGTGGAAGGTAGTGTTTTTTGGAGACTCCATTGACTGTGCGAGCCACAGAAGGATATTTTGGCACATTATCAGACTCTCTATCTTGTTTAGTATTTGGAAAGATAGATGTAGTCTAATTTTTAAAAATGAGGAGGTTTCGGTTGTTGTTACTGTTAGCAAAGTTGTTGAGCTTGTTTCTAGTCAACTTAATATGTTTAGGTCTAATATTATTCAGGACTATATTAGAATTGATAAAAGTGTTAGATCTGATTGTTTGTTTCTCATTCGTAAACTATTGTAGTGTTGCTATGATGATGTATTCTCTGATTATTCATTAATATGAAGTATTTTTTCAATAAAAAAAAAAATAATTTTGATGGTGCTTCTAAAGAAAATCTAGAAAAAGCTGGTGGAGGTGATGTTCTTAGAAATAGTGAAGGCAAATTCTCCTCACTTATTCATAATAATATGGAACTTCAACTAACAACTATGCAAAGGGTAGGTCAATTCTTAAAAGGATTAAAATTATAGTAGAAAAAGGATGGAAATATATTTCAATTGAGGAGGATTCACAAATTATCATCAATGTTATTAACAAAAATGAATGTGGAGATTGGATAAAAAATAATATTATTGTTGATGTTCATCATCTATTACTAGAGGAAATCTTTTGGAAGTGTGAGCATATTTATAGAGAAGGAATTTGAGTAGCAGATAAGTTAATGAATTGTAGTGTTGAGATTTTAACAATTAATAAAAATGAGGTCAAGGAGCTAATTGTGGAAGCATAGCACTTCAAGGAAGTTGAAGAATATATTTAAGAGAAAAAGAAATGAAAATTTATGATAAAAATGTATGTTGCAACAAATGTAATATTTTGGTATTTTGATGAGAGTGGCCCCCAATAGAAGCCACATAAATTATTATATATATATATATATATATATATATATATATATATATATATATATATATATATATATATATATATGGGAATAAATAATTTTTATTGTTTATAATTAAGAAGTTTTATATTATTTGTTGAAGTGATTGATGAATCTTAATAATTTTAAAAATGATACAAGTTTGAATGATTAAAAATACAAAATCCATGAAGATTGTCATTGCTAATCTCTTTTCCTTTTTTCATATATTGAAACTAATGGTTCACATGATCTCTATGTTCTTGGAATATCAAAAGACTCTTACCCTTGATCAACTTTTTTCTTTCCTAGTTCATTTTTAGGTGGCAATGCAAAATTGTAGTGGGAATCCACAAATATAGGCTCATGCAAATGAATTAAAATCTAAGGAGGCAAAGACCTAGGGGCTAAAGGGTAGGCTAAGTATTCAAACAAGTCAGATAGCACTTATAGGTACTATGAGAGGGAAGGAAAACCAATTATGAATTATTTACTAAAATTTTAAAGGACTAAAGCTGAATTTCTAAAGATCAATGGACGTCTTCTAGATGATGAGGGAGATTTAAAAGGATCTACCTCAATTATAGAGGCCCACTAGAGCATCCATTATGGAGGGAAGATATTATTATCATTTATGTCCTCTCCTTAGCCCCTCAATTTGGATTATGGGTGTGTTGAAATGGTAATCTAATTCATGGCCAAGGCTATCATTGTATGACATATTTGATAGGCCTAAGGGCATTTCATTGTAAAATGTATTAATTTATTATATTATTTTATTATGTAATTATTATGGGTCATGATTAACCTTGTTATGGTTAAAACCACTTTATAACTTCTAGTTAACCTTTAGATAATTTTTTATGTTGGCTTAGGTTAAACTTTTTTATGTATTTGATGTTTTGGTATTGGTATAAATACCCCTCTCCCACTCATTTTAATTATCGAAGTACTGTGTGATTTTTTCTAAAAATATAGTGATTATATAGGGTGCCTATGAATAACCACAAATATATTTTTTCATTCTTATTTTCACTTTCTATATAAGATTTGAGTGGATGAATTGCTTATGTTCATTTTTAAAAAATATTGTGAACTCCAACACTAATGAACCCTAAAATATTAAAAATAAGATGTGCAAACCTTAGGCTTGTAATATCCATTCCCAACCTACCACTTAGTGAATGTTGATTTGTCGAGCTACTATATATAGAAAAACATGGTTTGACATGACACAAAAGAAGGCCATGTTAGCTATCACATTGACCTCAAATCCATTGATGATATTAGAATATCCAAAGAGGCTTGGAAGGGATCAAACCCTGGTCTACCTTGTGGTAAGTGCAACATGCTAGCCATTTTGACCACATCATAGATGAGTAGAAAAATGACAAAGAATCCTCCAATATACCACCCTTTTTATTTTTGATAATAGAAAAGACCAGTGCATGATTTGAACCCATGCTCACTACTCTCAAAGTTGTCTCTACTATCCATTATGACAAGCTTTGTAATGGTGAACAAATGAATCCCTCATAGAATATAATGATAGGTCCATTCTATACAAAAGGGAGGATGGACACGATTTGATCCTATGCCATGTCCTTCTTAGTGCAACCTTCATACCACCATGCCATGATCACATTTGGATAGAAACAACCATCTTTAGAATTACTAGTATAACTCTAAATACCCTTAGTAAAATATATGACCGTTGTTACCAAAAATGACTCTTGCAACAACTCAAACTTAGGATATTTTGGATAGAGAGCCTTTGAATGTGCCATTATAGCTATAATGGCCTGATATTCTCATAATGAAACTGAGAGGGGGGGTGAATCAGTGTAGCTATTAAAATTCAAATCTACAACATTTAAAACTGAAGCAAAGAGAACTTGAAAACAGGTAAAGCAATTTTCACAAGAGAGCACACCACAACACACAATATAACGAGGTTCACCAATTTGGCTACTCCTCAAAAATGACTACTTGGACTCCAATCCAAATCCAGCCTGTGCAAAACACCAATTTTACAAACACTTTACCAGCATCCACTAGAAGGAGCACCAACCCCTTAATTTTTTGTTGCAACAGATAGGAGCACCAACCCCTTAATTTTCTATTGCAACAGATAGGAGCACCAACCCCTTAATTTTTTGTTGCACGAGATTCTTCTTATCCGACTGTTCGAATTCTTTTTCTACGCATGCATGTATTTTTTCGATTCTTTTTATCAGACTGTTCGAATTCTTTTTCTATGCGTGCATGTATTTTTTTGATTCTTCTTATCTGACTGTTCGAATTCTTTTTCTATGCGTGCATGTATTTTTTGACTTGTAACTGTCGCACTGACTCCAGTTAACTTTTCTAATTTTGGCTCCTTGCTTTTTCTCTACCACTGCCCCTTTAACTGTAGTTCTATTCTAGTTAACTGTTTGTTATCGTGCTGTAGCTACCCGTCGCGAAATCGTGACACTTTTGTCTCTTTTTGCCCTTCTCGCCTTTTACCCACAAAAAAACAACATGTCACAAAATTGTGACAGTTTTCGGCTTCTTTTGTTTCTTCGCTTGCACCCACGAAAACCAGACATGTCACGAAATTGCGACACTTTTTGCTTTCGTACACTCTACTTGGCTTGCTCTAGCGAAAACCAGACATGTCACGAAATCATGACACTTTTTGCTTTCGTACACTCCTCTCTGCTTACACTAGCAAAAACCTGACATGTCATGAAATCATGACACCTTTCGCTGTCGTACATTCTTCTTTGCATGCACTAGCGAAAACATGACATGTCATGAAATCGTGACACCTTTCGCTGCTGTACACTCTTCTTTGCATGCACTAGCGAAAACATGACATGTTGCGAAATTGCGACACCTTTCATATCGTACACTCTCCTTTGCATGCACCAGCAAAAATCTGACATGTCGTGAAATCGTGACACATTCGCTGCCTTGTGCCTTCTTCTGCCTCTTGCCCACGAAAACAGAACATGTCGTGAAATCGTGACATCTTTCTCTTTCGTACACTCTTCTTCGCAAACCCCAGCTAAAATCTGACATGTCACAAAATTGTGACACATTCGCTGCCTTGTGGCTTCTTCTGCTTCTTGCCTGCGAAAACAAAACATGTTACGAAATCGCGACATATTTCTCTTTCGTACACTCTTCTTTGCAAACCCCAACAAAAATCTGACATGTCACAAAATCGTGACACATTCGCTGCCTTGTGCCTTCTTCTGCCTCTTGCTCGTGAAAACGGAACATGTCACGAAATCGTGACATCTTTCTCTTTCGTACACTTCTTGTTCGAACCTATCACGAAATCGCGACACTTTTTCGTCCATACCATCCTTCTTGCTACTTGTCGTGAAATCATGACACTTTTCCTTGCAGGCTCTTTCTCTCAAACATGTCACGAAATCGTGACACATTTTTTGTCCGTACTGCCTCTCTTGCAGATTGTCGCGAAATCGCGACACTTTTCCTTGCAGGCTCTTTCTCTCAAACATGTCACGAAATCGCGACACATTTTTCCACTTGGCTTTTTCTCTGCCAACATGTTGTGAAATCGTGACAATTTTCTTTTCTTTCTTCTTGACATGTCGTGAAATCACGAAATCGTGACATGTGGGGACAGTTATCCTTGTGCTTTCTCTCTCTTCGGCCATGTCGCAAAATCGCAACAATTTTTCTTGTGCCTTCTCTCTCCTCAGCCATGTCACGAAATCACAACAGTTTTGCTTGCGCCTTCTCTCTCCTCCGATATGTCATGAAATCACGACAAAAAACATGTCGTAATATCGCGACAGCTTTTTGATATTCTCACAATGACACTGAGAGGGGGGGTGAATCAGTGTAGCTATTAAAATTCAAATCTATAGTATTTAAAACTGAAGCAAAGAGAACTTGAAAACAGGTAAAGCAAATTTCACAAGAGAGCACACCACAACACACAATATAACGAGGTTCACCAATTTGGCTACTCCTCAAAAATGACTGCTTGGACTCCAATCCAAATCCAGCCTGTGCAAAACACCAATTTTACAAACACTTTACCAAGCATCCACTGGAAGGAGCACCAACCCCTTAATTTTCTGTTGCAACAGATAGGAGCACCAACCCCTAATACCAAGCACCAACTTGGACTGCAATTCTGAGTTATTACAATGACATAAAAATGCCTTCATTGTTTACACGACCCTGACTGGTCTGCAATTAAACAAACTCTGCACACTCTCACGGCTCTGCTTATTTCTCTCTCGGCCCTCTTCTAACCCTCTTTACATAGTAATTTCACTCTTACAATGACAACCTTGATTCTCTACGCGATTGTCTTTTTATAACCCCTTTTTCTCATCGAGACTCCTCGTCTTCTATGACTTTTGGAATCCCGCATGCAGTCGAATAACATTCTCTGACTGTTCGAATTCTTTTCTATGCGTGCATACATTTTTTGATTCTGACTTATGCGACTGTTCGATTTCTTTTTCAATGCGTGCATGTATTTTTTTTATTCTTCTTATCCGACTGTTCGAATACTTTTTCAATGCTTGCATGTATTTTTTTAATTCTTCTTATCCGACTGTTCGAATACTTTTTCAATGCGTGCATGTATTTTTTATTCTTTTAATGCGTGCATGTATTTTTTTTTTCTTTTAATGCGTGCATGTATTTTTAACTGTCTTCGCACTTGTAATTGTCGCACTGACTCCGGTTAACTTTTCTAATTTTGGCTCCCTGCTTTTTCTCTACTCGCCCCTTTAACGTAGGTTCTATTCCAGTTAATTGTCGGTTAGCGTGTTGTTAGCCACTATCACGAAATGTGACACTTCTTCTCTTTCCCTTCTCGCCTTCTACCCGCGAAAATGGACATGTCACAAAATCGTGACACTTTTGGCTCCTTGTCCACTTCTTCGCTTGCACCCGCGAAAATCAGACATGTCGCGAAATCATGACAGTTTTTGGCTCCTTGTCCACTTCTTCGCTAGCACCCGCGAAAATCAGACATGTCACGAAATCGTGACAGTTTTTGGCTCCTTGTCCACTTCTTCGCTTGCACCTACGAAAATCAGACATGTCATGAAATCGCGACATCTTTTGCTTCCTCGCACTTTGTTCTTCCTGCACTAGCGAAAACTTGACATGTTGCGAAATCGTGACATCTTTCGCTTCTGTACACTCTTCTTCGCAAACTCCAAAATCGACATGTCACGAAATCGCGACATCTTTCTCTTTCGTACACTCTCTCTTCACACTAATGTCGCAAAATCGGACATCTTTCTCCTTCACTTTCTTATCAATGTCGCGAAATCGCGACACTTTTTCCTTGGCCTTCTCCTTAACTTGTCGCGAAATCGTGACACTTTTCTCCTTGCGCTTTCTTCACATGTCATGAAATCGTGACACTTTTTCTCCTTAGCGCTTTTCTTCCTCATCCAATACATGTCACGAAATCGTGACACTTTTTCTCCTTAGCCTTCTTCTTGCAACTTGTCAGTAAATCGTGACACTTTTTCTCCTTAGCCTTCTTCTTCGAACATGTCACGAAATCGTGACAGTTTTCCCCTTGCTTTCTTCTCCCAACATGTCGTGAAATCGCGATAGTTTTTCCACTTGCTTCTCTCCTACACATGTCACGAAATCATGACAGTTTTGCTTGCGCTTTCTCTCTCCTCGTCCATGTCACGAAATCATGACAATTTTGCTTGCGCCTTCTCTCTCCTTATCCATGTCATGAAATCGTGACAATTTTCTTTGCGCCTTCTCTCTCCTCCGACATGTCGTGAAATCGCGACAGAAAACATGTCGCGATATCGCGACAGTTTTCTTACTTGTCTTTTTCTTTGATTTTTTGAATCCGGGCCACTTTCGTCTTCTCAAAAATTCATTGTATATGATCTGACTGACCTCTAAACCCCTGTCCACTGCATCAACCGATCTATCTGTCTGTGTTGACAACAATGACAATACTTTTGCTGCACCTTGCTCAACAATCTCCCCCTTTGGAATTGTTGGCAACACTCATGCACTCTCCTGTAATTCTTCTCCCCCTTTGACAATAATACCAAAGGGTTGCTGCAGACTCCCCCTGAGTCTATGCACACCATTCTCAGACAAATATTGTTATAGTTAGCAAAAATCATAAATATAAGCAAAACTATAAACATAGGCATAAATGCTCCCCCTGAGAATGTGATCCCAAATGATAGTCAGTTCTTGGGAATTGTGACCACTCCCAACTTACTCCGAAGGTACTCAAAAACTTCCTTGGGCAATGGTTTTGTGAATATATCAGCTACCCCTCTCTGTAGTTGGAACAAAATCCAATTTGACCTCTCCTTCTACAACTTTATCCTTCAAGAAATGATATCGGATCGCAATATGTTTGGTTCTAGAATGCATAACCGGATTCTTGGATATGTTGATAGCACTAGTGTTATCACATTTAATTGAAATTGGCTCTTTGAAGTGAATACCAAGATCTTTCAACGTTTGTCTCATCCATAATATCTGTGTACAGCATGTTGTTGCTGCAATGTATTCTGCCTCTGCTGTGGATAGAGAGACTGATTCTTGTTTCTTGTTGTGCCATGCTACCAGCCTGTCTCCAAGATAAAATGCTCCTCCACTGGTACTCTTTCTGTCATCAATACATCCTGCCCAATCTGCATCAGAATATGCAATCGAGTGAAGTCTTTACCTTTTGGGTACCACAACCCATAATCCATAGTACCCTTGAGGTACCTAAAGATCCTCTTTACGATTGTCACATGAGTTTCTTTGGGACTAGCCTGAAATCTTGCAACCATGCATATTGCCTGTAATATATCTGGTCTAGTGGCTGTTAAATACAGTAGGCTTCCAATCATAGACTTGTACATTGTTTGATCTACATCTGGAGATTTGTCATCCTTGCTCAACTTGCAGCCTGTTGTCATGGGAGTGCTAACAAGTTTACTATCTTCCATTGTGAACTTTTTCAGCATTTCTTTCACATATTTAACTTGAGAAATAAAAATGCCCTTTTCATTTTGATTGACTTGCAGTCCTAGGAAATAAGAAAGTTCACCAATCATAGACATCTCAAATTCTTTCTTCATTTTAGTTGCTATGTCTTTGCAATATTCATCCATCTTCGTTGCCAAATATTATATCATCTACATAAACAACAAGAACAATAAGATGGCCCTTCTCTGTTTTGACATATAAATTGTTGTCCACCAAACCTTTCTTGAACCCTTGTTTAATAAGATAGTTATCCGACCTTGCATACCATGCTCTGGGTGCCTGTTTCAAACCATATAATGCTTTCTTTAACCTGCAAACAAAATCTGGATTGTCACCGAGTTGGAAGCCATCTGGTTGTTCAATGTAAACCTCTTCTTCCAGTTTTCCATTCGGAAATGCTGATTTTACATCCATTTGATATACTTTGAAATTTTTATGGACTGCTAAAGCCAGAAACATTCTGATTGCCTCTAGTCTGGCTACCGGTGCAAAGGTTTCCTCAAAATCAATGCCTTCAACCTGAGCATAGCCTTTACAGACCAATCTTGCCTTATTTCTGACAACTTGTCCATCTTCATTTAATTTATTTCAAAAAATCCATTTAGTGCCGATTATGTTTTTATTTGTTGGCCGTGGTACTAATTCCCAGGTTTTGTTTTTCTCAATCTGATCTAGTTCTTCATTAATTGCCTTCATCCAACTTTCATCTGTGCTTGCTTCAGCAACATTTTTAGGTTCAATGTTGGATAACAGAGAATAGTTCCGCACTACTGCTCTTCTTGTCTGAATACCATCTGTGGGGTCCCCAATAATCTGTTCACTGGGATGATTTTTCTGCCAGCTGCCTGTTTTAAATTTCTTGTTTTCTTCTTCTTCTGAGTCAGTTTTTAAAACATCTGGATCAATTTTTTGATTCTCTTCTGTTTCCTTTTCATCATCTCCTTCAATGACTTCTTCATAAATAGGGTAGTTTTCTTGATAAGTAATTTCTCGTTCTCTACCTTCATCAACTTTAACATCAGCACTCTCAACAATTTTCTTTAGCCTCTTGTTGTAACATGTGTAGGCTTTGCTTTTTGTTGAGTAACCAAGAAAAATACCTTCGTCAACTCTATCTTCAAATTTATCGAGATTATCTTCGAGTCCGTTTGATGTAGCACTTGCTGCCGAACACTTTGAAATATCTTGTTGTTGCCTTTCTGCCGAACCACAGCTCATAAGGTGTTTTGCTTTCATGCGGCCTTAGCATGCACCTGTTTTGAATGTAAACTGTAGTATGGACTGCCTCTTTCCAAAATCTGTCAGCTATTTTGTTCTCAGCCAACATTGTCCGTGCCATTTCCTGCACTGTCCTGTTCTTCCTTTCTACAACACCATTCTGCTGAGGTGTCCTTGCTACTGAAAACTGTCTTCTGATCCCATATTTTTGATAGTATTCTGCAAATTCTTCTGAAATAAACTCTCCTCCTCTGTCTGATCTTAGGCATTTAATTCTTTTTCCAGTTTGATTTTCAACCTGTTTTTTAAAAATCTTGAACATCTCAAAGGCATCTGATTTAAGCTTTAAAAATAATACCCATGTCATCCTGGAGTAATCATCTATGAACAACATAAAGTATTTGTCACCGTTTATGCTTTGTGTTCTCATGGGTCCACACAAATCAGTATGAATTATCTCCAACGGTTTGCTGGTGAAGTATTCCTTTGATTTAAATGTGGATCTGGTTTGCTTTCCTTTTTGGCATGAAGCACAGATGCTATTTACTGGTTTGCCAATGGTTGGTATATCTCTTACTGCCCTTTTTGAACTTATTTTTACCAGATTGTCAAAGCTAATATGACCGAGCCTCTTGTGCCACAACCAATTTTCATCTTCTTGTCCAATCAAGCATGTTCCTTCTGTAGTTTTTGAGAGAGTATATAGATTTCTAGAAGTCCTCGATCCAGTAGCTATCAGCTTCCCACTGTGTGCTTTTCTCACTTCACAGCCCTGCTTCTTAAAAATGACTTCATGACCTCTGTCACAGATTTGACTTACACTCAGTAAGTTGTGCTTTAAACCAATCACAAACAGAACTTCCTTGGAATTGATCTTTCCATCACTTATCTTGACTGATCCTTTGCCAACTATCTTGGCTCCATCATTATTTCCAAACTTCACAGAGCCTCCTTCATATTTCTGTAAATTTTCAAATTTTTGTTTATCTCCTGTCATGTGACTGGAACATCCACTATCCAATATCCATGGTGCTGATTTGTTCTGTGCTTTGAATGTTGTCTGTACAATCAATGATTCCTTTTCTTCCTTGAGTTGCTCCTTTTCTTTCCATTCTGATTTGACTGCAGTTTTGGTCACTTGTTTAGACTTTTCTTTGTCAATGGCCTGTGCATGTTTTTCTAGGAATTTTTTGTTTTGCTTTAAACTTGTTTGGTTGAGTTCTTCTTCCCTGAAATTTATTTGCTGCATATGTGCTTCTACAGTTTCTTGCAATGTGTCCAAAGTTATGACAGTTATAGCATTCTACAACATACTCCATCAAGGGTGAAAATGCATTTCTACTTGTGAAATTTCTTTGTCCTATATTATAAATGCAATCTGAAATCTTATGACCGTAAGTATTGCATTTAAAACAATAACCAAAAAAGAAATGATTAAACCTTGGAGTTGGTCTTTGCCAATTTGTAGTAGGAGTCACAAATTTTCTTCTCCTTTGATGTGTGACTTTTGTGAATCCCTCATTGTCAGCACTCTTCTCGTGCCTGGCATTGTTGCTTTCTTTAGCATGATTCGATTTTCTTTGGTCAATCTTGATCTTATCTTCTTTCTTTGCTGGTTCTGCAGTTATGGCTTTTGATCCACTTGAAGATTCTCCTTCGACAAACCCCAAGCCGAATTTGATGCCTGTGGTCCTCTGACTATTTATGATTTTTTCAAGTTGTGCAGAACTTCCTTCAAGTTTGTGATAGCAACTCAATTTTTGATTCTGTTCTTCTAGCCGTATTCTTAAACCATCAATTTCTTCTTCCAGTTTGCTGCACTCATCTATTTTCATGGTTAATTTTACTTCAAGTTCTTCAGACATTTTCTTAAATTCCTCTGTCTCGTATTTTCAAACTGTTTATTATGTCATTGGCATCCTCTAGTTTTCTTGAAAACTTTTTATTCTTTTTCCTTTCTACACTCAACTCTTCAAGTGCAACAACCAACTCTCCTTCCGGATATACTTCAGCCTCATCTTTAAATTTTTCATCACCTTCCTGATTTTCTTTTGTTCTTTCTTCTTCAAGTGCCATGAACAGAGCTTCACCTATTTCTTCTTCAGAATCCTCACCTAGCTTTCTTCGAAGAGCTGACATTCTTGGATATGAAGCTTTTCTTCTTGAAGTTGTTCTTTCTAAAATTTTGTTTCTTCTTCCAGTCACCTTTTTCTTGGTGTGACCCTTCACCATTTTTGGTTTTCTCATGCATTGGACATTTAGCTGCAAAGTGACCGACTCCTCCACAATTGAAGCACTTAAATGGTAACTTTCCTCTATACTTTCCTTTTCCCTTTGTAAGTTTTCGAACAAAGTTAGCTTCCGTTTCATCCTGTGTCTCTTCATCCTCAGATTCTTGTTCAGCTTTTATATTTTTGTGTGCTTTAAAAGCAGCTTCTCTGTCTATGGGCTTAGTTTGTCCTATTCTCATTTCGTATGCAGTCAAGGAACCATGCATCTCATCCATGCTAAAATTGTTTAGATCTTTTGCCTCTTCTATTGCAGAAACTTTAGAGTTAAATCTTTTGTGAAGAGTTCTGAGAACCTTTTTCACGACAACTGCATCTTCAATTTCTTCACCGAGTCCTCTGATTGCATTAATGATTCCATTGACTCTCAGCATATAGGCCTCTATGTTCTCATCTTCATTCATTTGTAATGCTTCGAACTGAGCTCGATGAGTTTGCAGCTTGGCTTCCTTGATCTTGTTGTCTCCTTCATGGATGCTCTTCAATTTATCCCACATGTCTTTTGCCGATTTACAGCTCATGACTCTTATCAGTTCATTGTCTACTAGCCCACACATTATGGCATTCTTTGCTTTGGAGTTATTCTCAAACTTTTTCTTCTCGGTAGTATCTGTTGGAGGAGTAGTGGGTGTTGTGTATCCACTTTCTACTGACTCCCAAATGTCGTATCCCAACGCACTCAGATATGTCTGCATCCTGAGTTTCTAGAATGTGTAATTAGTTCCATCGAACAAGGGAGCTTTGTTGGATGAGAATCCTTCACCACCTGCCATTGTGTTTCTTCCAAGATCACCTTAGCTGATTAAGCTTGTTCAAGAAACTTGGCTCTGATACCAATTGATATTCTCACAATGACACTAAGAGGGGGGGTGAATCAGTGTAGCTATTAAAATTCAAATCTACAGTATTTAAAACTGAAGCAAAGAGAACTTGAAAATAGGTAAAGCAAATTTCACAAGAGAGCACACCACAACACACAATATAACGAGGTTCACCAATTTGGCTACTCCTCAAAAATGACTGCTTGGACTCCAATCCAAATCCAGCCTTTGCAAAACACCAATTTTACAAACACTTTACCAGCATCCACTGGAAGGAGCACCAACCCCTTAATTTTCTGCTGCAACAGATAGGAGCACCAACCCCTAATACCAAGCACCAACTTGGACTGCAATTCTGAGTTATTACAATGACATAAAAATGCCTTCACTGTTTACACGACCCTGACTGGTCTGCAATTAAACAAACTCTGCACACTCTCACGGCTCTGCTTATTTCTCTCTCGGCCCTCTTCTAACCCTCTTTACATAGTAATTTCACTCTTACAGCAGCAACCTGATTCTCTGTGCGACTGTCTTTTTATAACCCCTTTTTCTCATCGAGACTCCTCGTCTTCTATGACTTTTGGAATCCCGCATGCAGTCGAATAACATTCTCTGACTGTTCGAATTCTTTTCTATGCGTGCATACATTTTTTGATTCTGACTTATGCGACTGTTCGAATTCTTTTTCAATGCGTGCATGTATTTTTTCGATTCTTCTTATCCGACTGTTCGAATACTTTTTCAATGCGTGCATGTATTTTTTTCGATTCTTCTTATCCGACTGTTCGAATACTTTTTCAATGCATGCATGTATTTTTTTTCTTCTTATGCATGCATGTATTTTTAATTTCTCTTTTAATGCGTGCATGTATTTTTAACTGTCACTGCACTTGTAACCGTCGCACTGACTCCAGTTAACGTTTCTAATTTTGGCTCCCTGCTTTTTCTCTACCACTGCCCCTTTAACTGCAGTTCTGTTCTAGTTAACTGTCAGTTAGCATGCTGTTGCCACCTGTCACGAAAACGTGACACTTCTGTCTTTTTCTGCCCTTCTCGCCTTTTACCCATGAAAATCAGACATGTCACGAAATCGTGACAGTTTTCGGCTCCTTGTCCACTTCTTCGCTAGCACTCGCGAAAACTAGACATGTCATGAAATCGTGACAATTTTCGGCTCCTTGTCCACTTCTTCGCTAGCACCCATCGAAAACTCGACATGTCATGAAATCGTGACAGTTTTCGCCTCCTTGTCCACTTCTTCGCTTGCACCCACGAAAACTTGACATGTCACGAAATCGTGACATCTTTCGCTTCCTTGCACTCTGTTCTGCCTGCACTAGCGAAAACTTGACATGTCACGAAATCGCGACATCTTTCTCTTTCGTACACTCTTCTTCGCAAACTCCAACGAAAATTTGACATGTCGCGAAATCGTGACATCTTTCTCTTTCGTACACTCTTCTTCGCAAACTCCAACATGTCGCGAAATCGTGACATCTTCTCTCCTTGGCACTTTCTTTTCGAGTTCGAATCACATGTCGCGAAATCGCGACATCTTCTTTCCTTGGCACTTTCTCTTCAACCTGTCGCGAAATCGTGACACTTTTTCTCCTTAGCGCTTTTCTTCCTCTCGAAACATGTCCGTGAAAATCGCGACACTTTTTCTCCTTAGCACTTTTCTTCTTCTCCAACATGTCGCGAAATCGCGACACTTTTTCTCCTTAGCGCTTCTTCTTGCAACATGTCACGAAATCGCGACACTTTTTCTCCTTAGCGCTTCTTCTCCGAACATGTCGCGAAATCGTGACAGTTTTTCTACTTGCTTTCTTTTCTGCCAATATGTCACGAAATCGTGACAACTTTCTCACTTGCCTTCTTTGCTTCCAACATGTCACGAAATCGTGACAGTTTTGCTTGCGCCTTCTCTCTCCTCGTCCATGTCGCGAAATCACGACAATTTTCTTTGCGCCTTCTCTCTCCTCGTCCATGTCGTGAAATCGTGACAATTTTCTTTGTGCCTTCTCTCTCCTCGTCCATGTCACGAAATCGTGACAATTTTCTTTGCGCCTTCTCTCTCCTCCGACATGTCGCGAAATCGCGACAGAAAACATGTCGCGATATCGCGACAGTTTTCTTACTTGTCTTTTTCTTTGATTTTTTGAATCTGGGTCACTTCTGTCTTCTTGGAAATTCACTGTACATGATCTGACTGACCTTTGAACTCCTGTCCACTGCATCCTCAGCATCAACCGATCTATCTGTCCGTGTTGACAACAATGACAATACTTTTGCTGCACCTTGCTCAACAATCTCCCCCTTTGGAATTGTTGGCAACACTCATGCACTCTCCTGTAATTCTTCTCCCCCTTTGACAATAATACCAAAGGGGTGCTACAGACTCCCCCTGAGTCTATGCACAACATTCTCAGATACACATTGTTATAGTTAGCAAAAATAATGAATATGAGCAAAACTATAAACATAGGCATAAGTACTCCCCCTGAGAATGTGATCCCAAATGATAGTCAGTTCTTGGGAATTGTGACCACTCCCAACTTACTCCGAAGGTACTCAAAAACTTCCTTGGGCAATGATTTTGTGAATATATCAGCTATCTGCTTTGTAGTTGGAACAAAATCCAATTTGACCTCTCCTTCCCGCAACTTTATCCCTCAAGAAATGATATCAGATTGCAATATGTTTGGTTCTAGAATGCATAACCGGATTCTTGGATATGTTGATAGCACTAGTGTTATCACATTTAATTGAAATTGGCTCTTTGAAGTGAATATCAAGATCTTTAAACGTTTGTCTCATCCATAATATCTGTGTACAGCTTGTTGTTGTTGCAATGTGTTCTGCCTCTGCTGTGGATAGAGAGACTGATTCTTGTTTCTTGCTGTGCCATGCTACCAGCCTGTCTCCAAGATAAAATGCTCCTCCATTGGTACTCTTTCTGTCATTAATACATCCTACCCAATCTGCATTAGAATATGCAATCAGAGTGAAGTCTTTACCGTTTGGGTACCACAACCCATAATCCATAGTACCCTTGAGGTACCTAAAGATCCTCTTTACAACTGTCACATGAGTTTCTTTGGGACTAGCTTGAAATCTTGCAACCATGCATACTGTCTGTAATATATCTGGTCTAGTGGCTATTAAATACAGCAGGCTTCCAATCATAGACCTATACATTGTTTGATCTACATCTGGAGATTTGTCATCCTTGCTCAACTTGCAGCCTATTGTCATGGGAGTGCTAACAGGTTTACTATCTTCCATTGTGAACTTTTTCAGCATTTCTTTCACATATTTAACTTGAGAAATAAAAATGCCCTTTTCATTTTTATTGACCTGTAGTCCTAAGAAATAGGAAAGTTCACAAATCATAGACATCTCAAATTCTTTCTTCATTTTAGTTGCTATGCCTTTGCAATATTCATCCATGCTGTTGCCAAATATTATATCATCTACATAAGCAACAAGAACAATAAGATGGCCCTTCTCTATTTTGACATATAAATTGTTGTCCACCAAACCTTTCTTGAACCCTTGTTTAATAAGATAGTTATCCAGCCTTGCATACCATGCTCTGGGTGCCTGTTTCAAACCATATAATGCTTTCTTTAACCTGCAAACAAAATCTAGATTGTCACCGAGTTGGAAGCCATCTGGTTGTTCAATGTAAACCTCTTCTTCCAGTTTTCCATTCAAAAATGTTGATTTTACATCCATTTGATATACTTTGAAATTTTTATGGATTGCTAAAGCTAGAAACATTCTGATTGCCTCTAGTCTGGCTATCGGTGCAAAGGTTTTCTCAAAATCAATGCCTTCAACCTGAGCATAGCCTTTACAGACCAGAGCATAGCCTTTAAAGGCCAATCTTGCCTTATTTCTGACAACTTGTCCATCTTCATTTAATTTATTTTGAAAAATCCATTTAGTGCCGATTATGTTTTTATTTGTTGGTCGTGGTACTAATTCCCAGGTTTTGTTTTTCTCAATTCGATCTAGTTCTTCATTAATTGTCTGTACAATCAATGATTCCTTTTCTTCTTTGAGTTGCTCCTTTTCTTTCCATTCTGATTTGACTGTAGTTTTGGTCACTTGTTTAGACTTTTCTTTGTCAATGGCCTGTGCTTGTTTTTCTAAGATTTTCTATGTTTTGCTTTAATACCATTTGTTGAGTTCTTCTTCCCTAAAATTTATTTGCTGCATATGTGTTCTGCCGCTTCTTGCAATGTGTCCAAATTTATGATAGTTATAGCATTCTACAGCATACTCCATCAAGGGTGAAAATGCATTTCTACTTGTGAAAATTCTTTGTCCTATATTATAAATGCAATCTGAAATCTTATGACCGTAAGTGTTGCATTTAAAACAATAACTTCAGGAAATGATTAAACCTTGGAGTTGGTCTTTGCCAATTTGTAGTAGGAGTCACAAATTTTCTTCTCCTTTGATGTGTGACTTTTGTGAATCCCTCATTGTCAGCACTCTTCTCGTGCTTGGCATTGTTGCTTTCTTTAGCATGATTCAATTTTCTTTGGTCAATCTTGATCTTATATTATTTCTTTGATGGTTTTGTAGTTATGGCTTTTGATCCACTTGAAGATTCTCCTTCGACAAACCCCAGGCCAAATTTGATGCCTGTGGTCCTTTGACTATTTATGATTTTTTCAAGCTGTGCAGAACTTCCTTCAAGTTTGTGATAACAACTCAATTTTTTATTCTATTCTTCTAGCCGTATTCTTAAACCATCTATTTCTTCTTTTAGTTTGCTACACTCATCTATTTTCATGGTTAATTTTACTTCAAGTTCTTCAGACATTTTCTTAAATTTCTCTGTCTGTATTTTCAAACTTTTTATTATGTCATTAGCATCCTCTAGTTTTCTTGAAAACTTTTTATTATTTTTCCTTTCTACACTCAACTCTTCAAGTGCAGCAACCAATTCTCCTTCCAGATATACTTTAGCCTCATCCTTAAAGTTTTCATCACCTTCCTGATTTTCTTCTATTCTTTCTTCTTCAAGTTCCATGAACAGAGCTTCACCTGTTTCTTCTTCAGAATCCTCACCTGAGCTTTCTTCAGAAGAGTTGACATTCTTGGATATGAAGCTTTTCTTCTTGAAGTTGTTCTTTCTAAAATTTTGTTTCTTCTTCCAGTCACCTTTTTCTTGGTGTGACCCTTCACCATTTTTGGTTTTCTCATGCATTGGACATTTAGCTACAAAGTGACCGACTCCTCCACAATTGAAGCACTTAAATGGTAACTTTCCTCTATACTTTCCTTTTCCCTTTGTAAGTTTTCGAACAAAGTTAGCTTCCGTTTCATCCTGTGTCTCTTCATCCTCAGATTCTTGTTTAGCTTTTATATTTTTATGTGCTTTAAAAATAGTTTCTCTGTCTGTGGGCTTAGTTTGTCCTATTCTCATTTCGTATGCAGTCAAGGAACCATGCATCTCATCCATGCTAAAATTATTTAGATCTTTTGCCTCTTCTATTGCAGAAACTTTAGAGTTAAATCTTTTGTGAAGAGTTCTGAGAACCTTTTTTACGACAACTGCATCTTCAATTTCTTCATCGAGTCCTCTGATTGCATTAATGATTCCATTAACTCTCAACATATAGGCCTCTCTATTCTCATCTTCATTCATTTGTAATGCTTCGAACTGAGCTCGATGAGTTTGCAACTTGGCTTCCTTGAACTTGCTGTCTCCTTCATGGATGCTCTTCAGTTTATCCCACATGTCTTTTGTCGATTTACAACTCATGACTCTTATCAGTTCACTGTCTACTAGCCCACATATTATGGCATTCTTTGCTTTAGAGTTGTTCTCAAATTTTTTCTTCTCGATAGTATCTATTGGAGGAGTAGTGGGTGTTGTGTATCCACTTTCTACAGACTCCCAAATGTCGTATCCCAACGCACTCAGATATGTCTACATCTTGAGTTTCCAAAAAGTGTAATTAGTTCCATCGAAAAGGGGAGCTTTGTTGGATGAGAATCATTCACCACCTGCCATTATGTTTCTTCCAAGATCACCTTAGCTGATTAAGCTTGTTCAAGAAACCTTGCTCTGATAACAATTGATATTCTCACAATGACACCGAGAGGGGGGGTGAATCAGTGTAGCTATTAAAATTCAAATCTACAGTATTTAAAACTGAAACAAAGAGAACTTGAAAACAGGTAAAGCAAATTTCACAAGAGAGCACACCACAACACAAAATATAACGAGGTTCAACAATTTGGCTACTCCTCAAAAATGATTGCTTGGACTCCAATCCAAATCTAGCCTATGCAAAACACCAATTTTACAAACACTTTACCAGCATCCACTGGAAGGAGCACCAATCCCTTAATTTTTTGCTGCAATAGATAGGAGCACCAACCCCTAATACCAAGCACCAACTTGGACTGTAATTCTAAGTTATTACAATGACATAAAAATGCCTTCACTGTTTACACAACCCTGACTGGTCTGTAATTAAACAAACTCTGCACACTCTCACGGATCTTCTTATTTCTCTCTCGACCCTCTTCTAACCCTCTTTACACAGTAATTTCACTCTTACAGCAACAACCTGATCTCTACACGACTGTATTTTTATAACCCCTTTTTCTCATCGAGACTCCTCGTCTTCTATGACTTTTGGAATCCCGCATGCAGTCAAATAATATTCTCTGACTGTTCGAATTCTTTTCTATGCGTGCATACATTTTTCGATTCTGACTTATGTGACTGTTCGATTTCTTTTTCAATGCGTGCATGTATCTTTTCGATTCTTCTTATCCGACTGTTCGAATACTTTTTCAATGCTTGCATGTAATTTTTTTTTAATTCTTCTTATCCGACTGTTCGAATACTTTTTCAATGCATGCATGTATTTTTTTTCTCTTTTAATGCATGCATGTATTTTTAATTTCTCTTTTAATGCGTGCATGTATTTTTAACTGTCACTGCACTTGTAACCATCGCACTGACTCCAGTTAATGTTTCTAATTTTGGCTCCCTGCTTTTTCTCTACTACTGCCCCTTTAACTGTAGTTCTGTTCCAGTTAACTGTCAGTTAGCGTGCTGTTGCCACCTGTCGCGAAAACGCGACACTTTTGTATTTTTTTGCCCTTTTCGCCTTTTACCCACGAAAATCAGACATGTCGCAAAATCGCGATAGTTTTCGGCTCCTTGTCCACTTCTTCGCTAGCACCTGCAAAAATCAGACATGTCGTAAAATCACGACAGTTTTCGGCTCCTTGTCCACTTCTTTACTAGCACCTGTGAAAATCAGACATGTCACAAAATCGTGATAGTTTCTGGCTCCTTGTCCACTTCTTCGCTTGCACCCACAAAAATCAGACATGTCACGAAATCACAACATATTTCGCTTCCTCGCACTCTGTTCTGCCTGCACTAGAAAAAACTTGGCATGTCGTGAAATCGTGACATCTTTTGCTTCCGTACACTCTTCTTTGCAAACTTCAACAAAAATTTAACATGTCACGAAATCGCGACATCTTTCTCTTTCATACACTCTTCTTCGCACCTGTCGCGAAATCGTGACATCTTCTCTCCTTGGCACGTTATTTTTGATCCTGTCGCGAAATTGCGACATCTTCTTTCCTTGGCACTTCTCCTTGCAACTTGTTGCAAAATCACGACACTTTTTCTCCTTAGCGCTTTTCTTCCCGTCGAGTCACGAAAATCGACATGTCACAAAATCGTGACACTTTTTCTTCTTAGCACTTTTCTTCCCATCGAGCGCAAAAACCCGACATGTCGCGAAATTGCGACACTTTTTCTCCTTAGCGCTTCTTCTTGCAACTTGTCGTGAAATCGTCACACTTTTTCTCCTTAGCACTTCTTCTTCGAACATGTCGCGAAATCGTGACAATTTTCCTACTTGCTTTCTTTTCTGCCAACATGTCGCGAAATCGCGACAGTTTTTCCACTTGGCTTTTTTGCCTGCAACATGTCACGAAATCGTGACAGTTTTGCTTGCGCCTTCTCTCTCCTCATCCATGTCACGAAATCGCAACAATTTTCTTTGTGCCTTCTCTCTCCTCGTCCATGTCATGAAATCATGACAATTTTCTTTGTGCCTTCTCTCTCCTCCGACATGTCACGAAATTGCGATAGAAAACATGTCGCGATATCGTGATAGTTTTCTTACTTGTTTTTTTCTTTGATTTTCTGAATCTGGGTCACTTTTATTTTCTTGGAATTTCACTGTACATGATCTGATTGATCTCTGAACTCCTGTCCATCGCTTCAATCGCATCAACTGATCTATTTGTCTGTGTTGACAACAATGACAATACTTTTGCTACACCTTGCTCAACAATCTCCCCATTTAGAATTGTTGGCAACACTCATGCACTCTCCTGTAATTCTTCTCCCCCTTTGACAATAATACCAAAAGGGTGCTGCAGACTCCCACTGAGTCTATGCACAACATTCTCAGATACACATTGTTATAGTTAGCAAAAATAATGAATATGAGCAAAACTATAAACATAGGCATAAGTACTCCCCCTGAGAATGTGATCCCAAATGATAGTCAGTTCTTGGGAATTATGACCACTCCCAACTTACTTCGAAGCTACTCAAAAACTTCCTTGGGCAATGGTTTTGTGAATATATCAGCTACCTGCTCTGTAGTTGGAACAAAATCCAATTTGACCTCTCCTTCTACAACTTTATCCTTCAAGAAATGATATCGGATCGTAATATGTTTGGTTCTAAAATGCATAATCGGATTCTTGGATATGTTGATAGCACTAGTGTTATCACATTTAATTAAAATTGGCTCTTTGAAGTGAATACCAAGATCTTTCAATGTTTGTCTCATCCATAATATCTGTGTACAGCTTGTTGTTACTACAATGTGTTCTGCCTCTGTTGTGGATAGAGAGACTGATTCTTGTTTCTTGCTGTGCCATGCTACCAGCCTGTCTTCAAGATAAAATGCTCCTCCACTAGTACTATTTCTGTCATCAATACATCCTGCCCAATCTATATCAGAATATGCAATCAGAGTGAAGTCTTTACCTTTTGGGTACCACAACCCATAATCCATAGTACCCTTGAGGTACCTGAAGATCCTCTTTATAGTCGTCACATGAGTTTCTTTGGGACTAGCCTGAAATCTTGCAACCATGCATACTGCCTGTAATATATATGGTCTAGTGGCTATTAAATACAGCAGGCTTCCAATCATAAACCTGTACATTGTTTGATCTACATCTGGAGATTTGTCATCCTTGCTCAACTTGCAGACTGTTGTCATGGGAGTGCTAACAAGTTTACTATCTTCCATTGTGAACTTTTTCAGCATTTCTTTCACATATTTAACTTGAGAAATAAAAATGCCCTTTTTATTTTGATTGAATTGCAGTCCTAGGAAATAAGAAAGTTCAGCAATCATAGACATCTCAAATTCTTTCTTCATTTTAGTTGCTATGTCTTTGCAATATTCATCCATGCTGCTGCCAAATATTATATCATCTACATAAACAACAAGAACAATAAGATGGCCCTTCTCTGTTTTGACATATAAATTGCTATCCACCAAACCTTTCTTGAACCCTTGTTTAATAAGATAGTTATCCAGCCTTGCATACCATGCTCTGGGTGCCTGTTTCAAACCATATAATGCTTTCTTTAACCTACAAACAAAATCTGGATTGTCACCGAGTTGGAAGCCATCTGGCTGTTCAATGTAAACCTCTTCTTCCAGTTTTCCATTCAGGAATGCTAATTTTACATCCATTTGATATACTTTAAAATTTTTATGGACTGCTAAAGCCAGAAACATTCTGATTGCCTCTAGTCTGGCTACCGGTGCAAAGGTTTCATCAAAATCAATGCCTTCAACCTAAGCATAGCCTTTACAGACCAATCTTGCATTATTTCTGACAACCTGTCCATCTTCATTTAATTTATTTCAAAAAATCCATTTAGTGCCGATTATGTTTTTATTTGTTGGTCGTGGTACTAATTCCCAGGTTTTGTTTTTCTCAATCTGATCTAGTTCTTCATTAATTGCCTTCATCCAACTTTCATCTGTGCTTGCTTCAACAACATTTTTAGGTTCAATGCTGGATAACAGAGAACAGTTTCGCACTACTACTCTTCTTGTCTGAATACCATCTGTGGGGTCCCTAATAATCTATTCACTGGGATGATTTTTCTGCCAGCTGCCTGTTTTAAATTTCTTATTTTCTTCTTCTTTTGAGTCAATTTTTAAAACATCTGGATCAATTTTTTGATTCTCTTCTATTTCCTTTTGATCATCTCCTTCAATGACTTCTTCATAAATAGGGTAGTTTTCTTGATAAGTAATTTTTCGTTCTCTACCTTCATCAACTTTAACATCAGCACTCTCAACAATTTGTTGGAGGAGTAGTGGGTGTTGTGTATCCACTTTCTACAGACTCCCAAATGTCTTATCCCAACGCACTCAGATATGTCTACATCCTGAGTTTCCAGAAAGTGTAATTAGTTCCATCGAACAAGGGAGCTTTGTTGGATGAGAATCCTTCACCACCTGCCATTATGTTTCTTCCAAGATCACCTTAGCTAATTAATCTTGTTCAAGAAACCTTGCTCTGATACCAATTGATATTCTCACAATGACACTAAGAGGGGGGGTGAATCAGTGTAGCTATTAAAATTCAAATCTACAGTATTTAAAACTAAAGCAAAGAGAACTTGAAAATAGGTAAAGCAAATTTCACAAGAGAGCACACCACAACACACAATATAACAAGGTTCACCAATTTGGCTACTCCTCAAAAATGACTGCTTGGACTCCAATTCAAATCCAGCCTATGCAACACACCAATTTTACAAACACTTTACCAGCATCCACTGGTAGGAGCACCAACCCCTTAATTTTCTGCTGCAACAGATAGGAGCACCAACCCCTAATACCAAGCACCAACTTGGACTGTAATTCTGAGTTATTACAATGACATAAAAATGCCTTCACTGTTTACATGACCCTGATTGGTCTGCAATTAAACAAACTCTGCACACTCTCACGGCTCTGCTTATTTCTCTCTCGGCCCTCTTCTAACCCTCTTTACACAATAATTTCACTCTTACAACAGCAACTTGATTCTCTACACGACTGTCTTTTTATAACCCCTTTTTCTCATCAAGACTCCTTGTCTTCTATGACTTTTGGAATCCCGCATGCAGTCGAATAACATTCTCTGACTATTCGAATTCTTTTCTATGCATGCATACATTTTTTGATTCTGACTTATGTGACTGTTCGATTTCTTTTTCAATGCGTGCATGTATTTTTTCGATTCTTCTTATCCGACTGTTCGAATACTTTTTCAATGCTTGCATGTAATTTTTTTTTAATTCTTCTTATCCGACTGTTCGAATACTTTTTTAATGCGTGCATGTATTTTTTTTTCTTTTAATGCATGCATGTATTTTTAATTTCTCTTTTAATGCGTGCATGTATTTTTAACTGTCACTGCACTTGTAACCATCGCACTGACTCCAGTTAATGTTTCTAATTTTGGCTCCCTACTTTTTCTTTACTACTGCCCCTTTAACTGCAGTCCTGTTCCAGTTAACTATCAGTTAGCGTGTTTTTGCCACCTGTCGTGAAAATGCGACACTTCTGTATTTTTTTGCCCTTCTCGCCTTTTACCCATAAAAATTAGACATGTCACGAAATCACGATAGTTTTTGGCTCCTTGTCCACTTCTTCGCTAGCACCCACAAAAATCAGACATGTCACGAAATCATGACAGTTTTCGGCTCCTTGTCCACTTCTTCGCTAGCACCCGTGAAAATCAGACATGTCATGAAATCACGATAGTTTCCGGCTCCTTGTCCACTTCTTCGCTTGCACCCACAAAAATCAGACATGTCACGAAATCGCGACATCTTTCGCTTCCTCGCACTCTGTTCTGCCTACACTAGCGAAAACTTGACATGTCACGAAATTGCAACATCTTTCACTTATGTACACTCTTCTATGCAAACTCCAACGAAAATTTGACATGTCACAAAATCGTGACATCTTTCTCTTTTGTACACTCTTCTTCGCACCTGTCGCGAAATCGCGACATCTTCTCTCCTTGGCACTTTCTTTTCGATCCTGTCGCGAAATCGCGACATCTTCTTTCCTTGGCACTTCTCCTTGCAACTTGTCGTGAAATCGTGACACTTTTTCTCCTTAGCGCTTTTCTTCCCATCGAGTCACAAAAACTGACATGTCATGAAATCGTGACACTTTTTCTCCTTAGCACTTTTTTTCCCATCGAGTCGCGAAAACCCGACATGTCGCAAAATCACGACACTTTTTCTCCTTAGCACTTCTTGCAACTTGTCATGAAATTGTGACACTTTTCCTCCTTATCGCTTCTTCTCCGAACATGTCGCGAAATCGCGACAGTTTTCCTACTTGCTTTCTTTTCTGCCAACATGTCACAAAATCGCGACAGTTTTCCACTTGGCTTCTTTACCTGCAACATGTCACTAAATCGCGACAGTTTTTCTTGTGCCTTCTCTCTCCTCGTCTATGTCACAAAATCACAATAATTTTCTTTATGCCTTCTCTCTCCTCATCCATGTCATGAAATCGTGATAATTTTCTTTGTGTATTCTCTCCTCTGACATGTCACGAAATCGTGACAGAAAACATGTCGCGATATCGCGACAGTTTTCTTACTTATCTTTTTCTTTGATTTTCTGAATCTGGGTCACTTCTGTTTTCTTAGAATTTCACTATACATGATCTGACTGATCTCTGAACTCCTATCCACTCGCTTCAACCGCATCAACCGATCTATCCGTCATTGTGTTGACAACAATGACAATACTTTTGCTGCACCTTACTCAACAATCTCCCCCTTTGGAATTGTTGGCAACACTCATGCACTCTCCTGTAATTCTTCTCCCTCTTTGACAATAATACCAAAGGGGTGTTACAGAATCCCCCTGAGTCTATGCACAACATTCTCAGATACACATTGTTATAGTTAGCAAAAATAATGAATATGAGCAAAACTATAAACATAGGCATAAGTACTCCCCCTGAGAATGTGATCCCAAATGATAGTCAGTTCTTAGAAATTGTGACCACTTCCAACTTACTTCGAAGGTACTCAAAAACTTCCTTGGGCAATGGTTTTGTGAATATATCAGCTACCTGCTCTGTAGTTGGAACAAAATCCAATTTGACCTCTTCTTCTGCAACTTTATCCTTCAAGAAATGATACCGGATCGCAATATGTTTGGTTCTAGAATGCATAACCGGATTCTTGGATATGTTGATAGCACTAGTGTTATCACATTTAATTGAAATTGGCTCTTTGAAGTGAATACCAAGATCTTTCAACGTTTGTCTCATCCATAATATCTATGTACAGCTTGTTGTTGCTACAATGTGTTATGCCTCTGCTGTAGATAGAGAGACTGATTCTTGTTTCTTGCTGTGCCATGCTACCAGCCAGTCTCCAAGATAAAATGCTCCTCCACTAGTACTCTTTCTGTCATCAATACATCCCGCCCAACTCGTATCGGAATATGCAATCAAAGTGAAGTCTTTACCTTTTGGGTACCACAACCCATAATCCATAGTACCCTTGAGGTACCTAAAAATCCTCTTTATAGCTGTCACATGAGTTTCTTTGGGACTAGCCTGAAATCTTGCAACCATGCATACTGCCTGTAATATATCTGGTCTAGTGGCTGTTAAATATAGCAGGCTTCCAATCATAGACCTGTACATTGTTTGATCTACATCTAGAGATTTGTCATCCTTGCTCAACTTGCAGCCTATTGTCATGGGAGTGCTAACAGGTTTACTATCCTCCATTGTGAACTTTTTTAGCATTTCTTTCACATATTTAACTTGAGAAATAAAAATGCCCTTTTCATTTTTATTGACTTGCAGTCCTAAGAAATAAGAAAGTTCACCAATCATAGACATCTCAAATTCTTTCTTCATTTTAGTTGCTATGTCTTTGCAATATTCATCCATGCTGCTGCCAAATATTATATCATCTACATAAACAACAAGAACAATAAGATGGCCCTTCTCTATTTTGACATATAAATTGCTGTCCACCAAACCTTTCTTGAACCCTTATTTAATAATATAGTTATCCAGCCTTGCATACCATGCTCTGGGTGCCTGTTTCATACCATATAACGGTTTCTTTAACCTGCAAACAAAATCAGGATTGTCATTGAGTTGAAAGCCATCTGGCTGTTCAATGTAAACCTCTTCTTCTAATTTTCCATTCAAAAATGCTGATTTTACATCCATTTGATATAATTTGAAATTTTTATGGATTGCTAAAGCTAGAAACATTATGATTGCCTCTAGTCTGGCTACTGGTGCAAAGGTTTCCTCAAAATCAATGCCTTCAACCTGAGCATAGCCTTTACAGACCAATCTTGCCTTATTTTTGACAACCTGTCCGTCTTCATTTAATTTATTTCAAAAAATCCATTTAGTGTCGATTATGTTTTTATTTGCTGGTCGTGGTACTAATTCCCAGGTTTTGTTTTTCTCAATCTGATCTAGTTCTTCATTAATTGCCTTCATCCAACTTTCGTCTGTGCTTGCTTCAACAACATTTTTAGGTTCAATGCTGGATAACAGAGAATAGTTTTGTACTACTGCTTTTTTTGAACTTATTTTTACCAGATTGTCAAAGCTAATATGACCGAGCCTCTTGTGCCACAACCAATTTTCATCTTCTTGTCTAATCAAGCATGTCCCTTCTACAACTTCTGAGAGAGTATATATATTTCTAGAAGTCCTCGATCCAGTAGCTATCAGTTTCCCACTGTGTGCTTTTCTCACTTCACAGCCCTCCTTAAAAATGACTTCATGACCTCTGTCACAGATTTGACTTACACTCAGTAAGTTGTGCTTTAAACCAATCACAAACAGAAATTCCTTGGAATTGATCTTTCCATCACTTATCTTGACTGATGCTTTGCCAACTATCTTGGCTTCATCATTATTTCCAAACTTCACAGAGCCTCCTTCATATTTTTGTAAATTTTCAAATTTTTGTTTATCTCCTTTCATGTGACTGGAACATCCACTATCCAATATCCATAGTGCTGATTTGTTTTGTGCTTTGAATGTTGTCTATACAATGAATGATTCCTTTTCTTCCTTGAGTTGCTCCTTTTCTTTCCATTCTGATTTGACTGCAATTTTGGTCACTTGTCTAGACTTTTCTTTGTCAATGCCTATGCATGTTTTTCTGATAATTTTCTGTTTTGCTTTAAACTGTTTGGTTGAGTTCTTCTTCCCTAAAATTTATTTGCTGCATATGTGCTTCTACAGTTTCTTGCAATGTGTCCAAAGTTATGATAGTTATAGCATTCTACAACATACTCCATCAAGGGTGAAAATGCATTTCTACTTGTGAAATTTCTTTGTCTTATATTATAAATGCAATCTGAAATCTTATGACCGTAAGTATTGCATTTAAAACAATAACCAGAAAATAAATGATTAAACCTGGGAGTTGGTCTTTGCCAATTTGTAGTAGGAGTCACAAATTTTCTTCTCCTTTGATGTGTGACTTTTGTGAATCCCTCATTGTCGGCACTCTTCTCGTGCCTGGCATTATTGCTTTCTTTAGCATGATTCGATTTTATTTGGTCAATCTTGATCTTATCTTCTTTCTTTGTTGGTTTTGCAGTTATGGCTTTTGATCCACTTGAAGATTCTCCTTCGACAAACCCCAGGCCAAATTTGATGCCTGTGGTCCTCTGCCTATTTATGATTTTTTCAGGCTGTGCAGAACTTCCTTCAAGTTTGTGATAGCAACTCAATTTTTGATTATGTTCTTCTAGCCGTATTCTTAAACCATCAATTTCTTCTTTCAGTTTGCTGCACTCATCTATTTTCATGGTTAATTTTACTTCAAGTTCTTCAAACATTTTCTTAAATTCCTCTGTTTGTATTTTCAAACTTTTTATTATGTCATTGGCATCCTCTAGTTTTCTTGAAAACTTTTTATTCTTTTTCCTTTCTACACTCAACTCTTCAAGTGCAGCAACCAACTCTCCTTCCAGATATACTTCAGCCTCATCCTTAAAGTTTTCATTACCTTTCTGATTTTCTTCTGTTCTTTCTTCTTCAAGTGCCATGAACAGAGCTTCATCTGTTTCTTCTTCAGAATCCTCACTTGAGCTTTCTTCAGAAGAGCTGACATTCTTGGATATGAAGATTTTCTTCTTGAAGTTGTTCTTTCTAAAATTTTGTTTCTCCTTCCAGTCACCTTTTTCTTGGTGTGACCCTTCACCATTTTTGGTTTTCTCATGCATTGGACATTTAGCTGCAAAGTGACCGACTCCTCCATAATTGAAGCACTTAAATGGTAACTTTCCTCTATACTTTCCTTTTCCCTTTGTAAGTTTTCGAACAAAGTTAGCTTTCATTTCATCCTGTGTCTCTTCATCCTCAGATTCTTGTTCAACTTTTATATTTTTGTGTGCTTTAAAAGCAACTTCTCTGTCTATGGGCTTAGTTTGTCCTATTCTCATTTCGTATGCAGTCAAGGAACCATGCATCTCATCCATGCTAAAATTGTTTAGATATTTTGCCTCTTTTATTGTAGAAACTTTACAGTTAAATATTTTGTGAAGAGTTCTGAGAACCTTTTTCACGACAACTGTATCTTCAATTTCTTCATCGAGTCCTCTGATTGCATTAATGATTCCATTGACTCTCAGCATATAGGCTTCTATGTTCTCATCTTCATTCATTTGTAATGCTTCGAACTGAGCTCGATGAGTTTACAGCTTGACTTCCTTGATCTTGTTGTCTCCTTCATGGATGCTCTTCAGTTTATTCCACATGTCTTTTGCTGATTTACAGCTCATGACTCTTATCAGTTCACTGTCTACTAGCCCACACATTATGGCATTCTTTGCTTTGGAGTTATTCTCAAACTTTTTCTTCTCGGTAGTATCTGTTGGAGGAGTAGTGGGTGTTGTGTATCCACTTTCTATAGACTCCCAAATGTCGTATCCCAACGCACTCAGATATGTCTGCATCCTGAGTTTCCAAAATGTGTAATTAGTTCCATCGAACAAGGGAGCTTTGTTGGATGAGAATCTTTCACCACCTGCCATTGTATTTCTTCCAAGATCACCTTAGCTGATTAAGCTTGTTCAAGAAACTTGGCTCTGATACCAATTGATATTCTCACAATGAAACTAAGAGGGGGGTTAATTAGTGTAGCTATTAAAATTCAAATCTACAACATTTAAAATTGAAACAAAGAGAACTTGAAAACAGGTAAAACAATTTTCACAAGAGAGCACACCACAACACACAATATAATGAGGTTCACCAATTTGGCTACTCCTCAAAAATGACTGCTTGGACTCCAATCCAAATCCAACCTGTGCAAAACACCAATTTTACAAACACTTTACTAGCATCCACTGGAAGGAGCACCAACCCCTTAATTTTCTGCTACAACAGATAGGAGCACCAACCCCTAATACCAAGCACCAACTTGGACTGTAATTCTGAGTTATTACAATGACATAAAAATGCCTTCACTGTTTACACAACCCTAATTGGTTTGCAATTAAACAAACTCTGCACACTCTCACGACTCTGCTTATTTCTCTCTCGACCCTCTTCTAACACTCTTTACACAGTAATTTCACACTTACAGCAACAACCTGATTCTCTGCGTGACTGTCTTTTTATAACCCCTTTTTCTCATCGAGACTCCTCGTCTTCTATGAATTTTGGAATCCCGCATGCAGTCGAATAACATTCTCTGACTGTTCGAATTATTTTCTATGCGTGCATGCATTTTTTCAATTCTGACTTATGCGACTGTTCGAATTCTTTTTCTATGCGTGCATGTATTTTTTTTTTTTATTCTTCTTATTTGACTGTTCTAATTATTTTTCTATGCGTGCATGTATTTTTTCGATTCTTCTTATTAGACTATTCAAATTCTTTTTCTATGCGTGCATGTATTTTTTCGATTCTTCTTATCTGACTGTTCGATTTCTTTTTCTATGCGTGCATGTATTTTTTGACTTGTAACTATCACACTGACTCAAGTTAACTTTTCTAATTTTGGCTCCCTGGTTTTTCTCTACCACTGCCCCTTTAATTATAGTTCTGTTCCAGTTAACTGTCTGTTATCGTTCTATAGCTACCCATCGTGAAATCGTGACACTTCTGTTTCTTTCTACCCTTCTCATATTTTACCTGCAAAAAAACATGTCGTGAAATCGTGACAGTTTCCACCTTCTTGTCCACTTCTTCCCTTGCACCCACGACATGTCATGAAATCGTGACACTTTTTGCTTTCATACACTCTACTTGGCTTGCTCTAGCGAAAACCAGACATGTCACGAAATCGTGACACTTTTTTCTTTCGTACACTCCTCTCTGCTTGCACTAGCGAAAACTTAACATGTCGTAAAATCATGACACCTTTCGCTACTGTACACTCTTCTTTGCATGCACTAGAAAAAACATGACATGTCATGAAATCATGACACCTTTCATTGTCGTACACTCTTCTTTGCATGCACTAGCGAAAACATGACATGTCACGAAATCGTGACACCTTTCGCTTCGTACACTCTCCTTTGCATGCACCAGCGAAAATCTTGCATGTCACGAAATCGTGACACATTCGCTGCCTTGTTCCTTCTTCTGCCTCTTGCCCGTGAAAACGAAACATGTCATGAAATTGCGACATCTTTCTCTTTCGTACACTTTTCTTCGCAAACCCCAGCGAAAATCTGACATGTCGCAAAATCGTGACACATTCGCTGCCTTGTGCCTTCTTCTGCCTCTTGTCCGCAAAAATGGAACATGTCACGAAATCGCGACATCTTTCTCTTCTGTACACTCTTCTTCACCAACCCCAGCAAAAATCTGACATGTCACGACATCGCGACACATTCGCTGCCTTGTGCCTTCTTTTGCCTCTTGCCCGTGAAAACAGAACATGTTGTGAAATCACGACATCTTTCTCTTTCGTACACTTCTTGTTCGAACTTATCACAAAATCATGACACTTTTTCGTCCGTACCATCCTTCTTGCTACTTGTCATGAAATCGTGACACTTTTCCTTGCAGGCTCTTTCTCTCAAACATGTCACGAAATCGCGACACATTTTTTGTTCATACTGCCTCTCTTGTAGATTGTCGCGAAATCGCGACACTTTTCCTTGTAGGCTCTTTCTCTCAAACATGTCGCAAAATCGTGACACATTTTTCCACTTGGATTTTTCTCTGCCAATATGTCACAAAATCGTGACAGTTTTCTTTTCTTTCTTCTTGACATGTCGCAAAATCGTGACATCTTCTTTTCTAGCTTTTCACCATGTCACGATATCACGACAGTTATCCTTGCGCTTTCTCTCTCTTCGGCCATGTCGTGAAATCATGACAATTTTGCTTGTGCCTTCTCTCTCCTCGGCCATGTCACGAAATCGCAACAGTTTTTCTTGCACCTTCTATCTCCTCCGATATGTCACGAAATCACGACAGAAAACATGTTGCGATATCGTGACAGTTTTCTTACTTGTCTTTTTCTTTGATTTTTTGAATCTGGGCCACTTTTGTCTTCTCAAAAATTCACTGTACATGATCTGACTGACCTCTGAACCCCTGTCCACTGCATCAACTGATCTATCTGTCTGTGTTGACAACAATGACAATACTTTTGCTGCACCTTGCTCAACATGGCCATGCTATGCAATTGTTAGAAATAATTTATTATTACATTATTTGTAATGAGCTATAGTTAGCTCATATAGATAATTTCTAGAAGCTAGAATATTGTATTTTTAGGCAAGTTTGATTTGTTGTAATTGCACACCTATTCTAGGTTGGTTGTTATAAAAAATTTCTAATATTAACTAGTGAAATAAATTTATTAATATTTAGTATGAATGAAATAATATGATCCTTTACAGTCTATCAATGGTATTAGAGCAAGTCAGGGAGATGTGGATGTATTCTCTAGTGTTACTACTATGATAATTTTTGTTGTTGGGTTCAATTTCTTGCAGTCAATTGAGTAAAAATGAACCTGTAGTCCTTAAAAGTAGAGATGTCTACAAGAAGCTAGTCTTTGATCTTATTTGATGCATGCACCTTATCATTGACCAATGAGATATGGTCTACCATGATATCAAGAATAACTTTGACTTCCCTAACCTAGAAGTCATTATGGTTGGGGTATCTTTTCTCTCCATGATTCCCTCATATAGACTTGACAAGCTTATCATTGAGTGCAAGAAAGAGATTACCAACAACCTTTGAAGCAGATTATTGCAAACCAGTAGTACCAACAATGACCTGAGGTTGTAATACTTGAGTGCACCCTAAGAAGACTATTCTATCCATTCCACATGACAAAAATGTGACGTTACATGTTAGGACATGCAATGGATCTATGTACATAGGGTTTTTTCCTCCATAAGGAGTTTGTGGTGATGAGCCCCTCTAAGATAATCATGGCCAATTATGGTAATTCCTAGGCAGTTTTATCCCTTAGTACCGCAACATTACTTGGGTGATACAAAACTAAGGTTAGCAACACTCATGTTATACAAGTCATCATGAGGCTATTGCTCTTTGTTTAACTTATACTGTAGAGAATATAAGGGTCTCATCACTTTAGATACTTGGTAGCCTCCAGAAAATATTACACAATGAACTTGTTAAGTCACAATAAAATTTAAAATTGCACCCATCGATGCCCTGACAAGCATAAAAATTATGACAAGATATATTGTGTGGGTGAGCCTCTACACATCCTAAAATCTTGAGTCAATTGTTGGTGAACATAACATGAATGGAATTTTCCCAACAATGATGAGGGCTAATGATGAGGCTTATGTTGACTTCTACTTTCTAGGTGGATAGTAAATACTAAACTGAAAATCTTAATGGGACACATCTGCATGCCGACACATCGACCTTTTTGATGTTGGGTAAATTTCTTGATGCATCAACACATCTAAAAATGGTGGGAATCTGACAATATAGAGTGACAGGAAATTAGGTGTGATAATCAAAGGTGTGCAAGTTAACACTCATAGCTAAATTAAAAATAAGAAAAATTTCAAGACGCTCGTGTTGGAGGTATTAGGTTCAATACGCAACCACTATAATTTTCCTTTAAAAATTGAATATTTAAAGGAACCAAAGTATGAATTTTTAAGTATTTTTTTTACTACCTTAGGATAAATTTTACTTTAATTTTGTAAATTTTTAAACTAGAATAAATATTTTGTAAAATTAATCAGGATTAGTAAAATTTTGTAACAAGGTGTATTTTTGATAGAGATTGACACCTTGTATTTTTATCAAATATCTTATTTTAAAATTTTATGCTTTGTATATCTCTTCAAAAATATGCATGAGCACATAAGCAACATTTGATATCAATGACACCCTTGTCTCACATTTACAAGTAAAGTTGTTGCATTGAGATACTATGTCTAACCCTTAAAATAGTTTCCATAATGACATCTAGCCCTATAAATTTTTAGGGAGAACTAAGGTCTTCTTTTGAAAATTTCCTTTCATAATTAAACCCTATTCATCACTAGTGTTAGATGTAAACCCTGAAATTGAAGAATTTTGAGTATATAGAGAAGTCATACCCATGTACACAAATTTCTCTTTAAGTAGGTGTCATTGATAGGGAAAATCCCTTTTTGTAATGCCTTAGTACCACGTATCATTATATTTCATGTACCTTAAAGCCTCTCTCACGTATGACTACATATATTAAGAGGAATAACTTCTTCCATGTACCAATGGATATAAAGGAAGGGTGGATATATAGAAAGGTTTGGTATATCAGACTGGTGGTATATTGAAAGGGGACCATTTAGGATATATATGGAACCCTCACCATGATTACACCAAAAGTATTTTTTATATATTCATAGCTCCTGAAGGTTTAAACTTTGGACCTTGGGAGACTAAGATGAGAACCATATTTTTTGTTGAAAAATTTTGAGACATTGTCACAGGCAGACTTATGTGATCTCAAGACATGACAATTCCAAAAAAATTAATGATACAGATGCAAGAGCACTATGCTTATCACCCTTGCTACATCTGATGTAATCCAACCACATATTTATAAATAATAGACAACAAAGGAGGCATGGGATACACTTACATCTACAAAGGGAATAATGAATCCACCATTCTTCATCTTCAATTATAACTCCACACATTGAGAGTGCAAGATGAAAAAAGTATAGAGGTATTTCCTTGTAGGGTTGTAGAGCTAAAGGTATGACTGAATGTCATAGATAAAAATGTAGAAGACAAGATCTTAGTACCCGTCATACTTTAAGCTCTACCAGCTTCATTTGGAGTGCTAATAAACTCCTTACAAGTATCTAATAAGAAGGTTTCCTTTGATCAGTTGGTCAATATGCTATAACATGAAGAATCAAACAATAAATTAATGGATTAGTTGTTAAATAATGCATGTATCTCTAAGAAATATAGGATTAAGAAACCACAAAAGGGTCCTTCTTATCCATCATCATCATTACTACATAAAAAACCTTAGAAATGAAAGAGGTATTGCCACACCTATGATAAATAAGGACATAATATCATGTATTCTTGGTATAAATCAAGGAGATCAAGTCTATATACCTCAAAAGAAGATATAAAATAAGCTACATACCAAGTAGAAGCAACAACAAGGTCATGTTGTGCTTGAAGAATCAATTTTATATTTTGAACAAGCACATAAGGTGCTAATGTCCAAGGATATTTTTTTTATTAGTAAGAGGGGTTTTGAAAGGTTCCTGTAACCTTTTACAAAAAATATCGAGTTAGGAATAGTTCTACCAACCATCATAAACAAAAAGGAGGCACCTTATTCTAAAATAATAAGAGACAAAAATAGACAGATAGCCCCTTGCAGGGATAAAAGAGGAAGCCTCAACAAATAATAAAAGAAGCCATCTCGTAGGGGTAATATGAAATGGAAAAGAAACCACAAGATATTATAGCCAGTACTTGTACTCCTCCAGAAGGGCATTTGCTCATGTGTTTGGGGGAGGAAATAGTTAGCTCTAGTGTGTCATCTACCAAGTGATAAAAATCCCATAGGTGGTAATTAGTGAATGTGATGTGATTACAATGTCTCCACATATGGCTTGCAAAGACAATCTCCATGTTGAACCATAAGCTCCACATGCCTCGATCATTCATTCTATCAAGGTGAAGCCAATCATGAGAATAGATGGTATAAATAGAATATTTGAACTTAGGAAGACCAATGAAACCTTTGAACATAACTTTTGGAATCACTATCCAATTAGAGGTAGAATCCCTGGATTGAGACACCTATGAAGTCATAATTGGAGCATATTTTGGCATGGGATCAAAATTCCACCATTTGTTCAAAGGAAACAAATTGGACAAGAAAGTGACCCACAACATGAAGAAGATGCATCTAACCATGAAATCTGAACTCTGAGAGAGCTCAAAAAAATAAAATAGGTGTGGGATGTCCAAGGACATGACCCAACCAAAGGATGATGTTTGATACAATGATTCAAGTGCTAGCAAGCACATAATATTGGATAAAATATGGTTTGAATTATTACAAGCCAAAGAAGGGAAATCAATGACTATTATTGATGATAAAACCTATTATGTCAAAGGAGTGGGAGATGTTGGTAGCTCTTTTGATGTATCCCATAGGTTTGTGGTTAGGTAAAATTTGGTAGTCATGGAAGCTAATCATCTACTTTCACATCTATTTCCCTTGGTCTCACCATTATTTTATACCTATCAAAGTTTTTGATAGATCCTTATACTTAATGTATGTATGACCTAAGATGCTTATTCTTGATTACATAGAATTAACTAACCTAATTTACTACTAATTCTAAATTACCAAATATTTTGAGGTTTTCGACTCTCAAATTCTATGCCTTCCTCAATTTAGCACATAGAAATTCATGTTCAACTATGTTATTGTTGTAATTAAATAAAATAATTCTCCTTGTATACTCATGAGTTGTATGCATCCACCCACTTCATTTCTTGTCCAAGTACCATCAAAATGCATAGTCCATGCAACTTTTGTTATTCACTTTTTATTGTTGGGATCTTGGTCAGTTATTTGGATGTAAGATAATTTATAAGTTAAATATCCATATATGTTCCTTCTATTTTATTACTTTCATCATCTCACTTTGATGATTGTATCCAATTATGATATAAGCTCACCTTTTCTAGATTCATCATGTACAAATTCAGGAGCTTATTCTAGTTGACTATTCCATCATTCCCTAAGTTGTGTAGTAGTTAATTGCATGGTAGTTATTTTCAATATTGCTTATCTTATCATATTATGGGACCTTCATGTGTGTGTAATACATCACCAACTATCTAACCCTTAATAGTTTCTTAGTCTATTACCTAGATAGTAACATCCCAAAATAGGGTAGAAGATTGACTACTATCATATCCTATACCACAACTAGTTCTAGATGCTTAAACATAGTCTTCATTGGGTCTTTTAATATGCTAACTGCATTTAATTTAGTTCCATCCATTTGGATAGGCCTACTAGTAGTTATTGAATATGATAATACCATGTCCTCGCAAACAACTTTAGGATAACTATTATGACAACCCCTAAATCAACAATGTAGCTTCTCAAGAGATAATTATCAATATTTAGGGTGATATAGAACAAAGGTGGATTCATATTTGGTTTAGGAGCATTTACCACATTTGTAGCATTTACTTTATCCAATGGGTCTTTAGTAATAAGATTTTTTTGTTTGGTTAGATAGGTTAAGTATTTAGGGACGTGACTTGCTTTATTTCGGTATAGCTATTAGAACTCACAATATTTTCCATAAATAAAATTAAGCAAATCATGCAGTCAAATCTTATACATAGAATAAAAAATGATGAAAGGATTTGGTGGGCACCCATAGGCACCATAAATAACCACTATATCCATAGATAATATTACACAATGCTCTAATAAACAAATAAGGAGTGGGAGAGGGTATTTATATCAATATCAAAACCCTATTTACATAATAAAATTTAACCTAAGCTAATATAACAAGAGGGGTTTAGCTTAATTACAATTTATAAAGAGGGTTTAACCATAACAAAATTAATCATGGTCCATAGGGATCACATAATAAAATGTTATAAAATAATTAGTATATTTTATAATGAAATACCCTTAGTCCTATCCAATAAATCACACAACGTTGACTCTTGGCAATGAATCAAATTAAAATTTCAACACCCCCCAATAATTTAATTTGAGGGGCCAGAGAGATAAGACATTAGTGACAATGTTATTTTCCTCCATAATGAATTCTCTACTGGGCCTCTATAGTTGAGGTAGATACTTTCAAATCTCCCTCATCATCTAAAAGACTTCCACCTAACTTCAAAAACTCAACTTGAATCCTTTGTAGCTTTAGCAAACAATTATTAATTAAATTTCCATCCCTCTTATAGTATCTTCAAGTGGTATTCAATTTATTTTAAGACTTAGCCTAGCCCTTGTATATCTAGGTATTAACCTCCTTCAATTTGAATTTCTTTGCATGACCCTATATTTATAGAGTTCTACCATAATTCCATGTTACAACCTGAAGGTGAACTAGGAGATAAAACAACTAGTTAAGAGTAAGAGTCTTACAAGATTTCAAGAACATAGGAATCATATGACCGTTAGGTTCAACATCTAAAAGGAGGGGGAGAGATTAGCAAGGAAAATATTTATGCATTCTACAACATTTTTTTTTTCTCAAGAAGATGCAATATCTACCCTGAAAGCCTTGACTCTCACAATATAGTCCTCAACATATCAAACTCAACTAGCTTAAGAGAATAAAGCTCAAATTATAAGCGACTTATTTTAGTAGACATTATTAAAATTTAATGTAGTTTTTAGCATACCTTAATAGGACCACTCTCCTCTTTGATATGAAAAGGCAACATTAGTTCAAACAACAAGGTAAATAAACCTAGGGCCACTTCTATCTTTTGATATCAATTTTTATTATCAAGAATATCTACTTTCTCCTCTTGAAAGATTCACCATAGGTTCTTACTCATAGCAGGCCAATCATCTAAGTTGAACAAACACTATAGTTTTTTACATTAAGGTGAGTAACTAGGGATTTATAGTCCATATTACATCATATGACCTTTAACACCATAGCAAGTATATGAACTAATGCCACTAGTGCATGGATCTCAAAAAATTGCAATTTAAGAAAAAATAGGCTTATAATGCTTTTTTAAGCACAAGTTATGGCACTTGATTTTTTTCCATAATGGACCTCAAAAAATCTTAAATTAAGTCTTCAAATATCAGAAACAAGGGAACTAACATCCTATTGCTACTTTATGATCTAAGAGTTATCATTTTAATATTGTAAAATGTGGAGGCATATGGGTGAAACACATGATATTCCCTCCCAAAAATGGCTCTAGTAACTGGTCCATCTATAATGATTTAAGCATTGGTGATTTGGTGCAAAGAGAATGAGTTGGACTTTAAATACCAAAAAATAGGGGTACGATTTGAACGTGTGTCATGTTAACTCTAATGTAATGCATAAACTCATGTCATTTGTGACTTTAGAATAGGAATAAAATGACCAAGAATTACTACATAAGCATTATTTTCAAGCAAGAAGTTTACCTTTCCTTCAAAATAGTTAACTATGCATACCTCAAACTTAAAATGTGGAGACATGGATGCCCTAATGTCTCCTCCCATTGCCTCCATAAAATCATCCAAATGTGGAATTTGACATGTCCCTTCACCATATAAAAAGGATCACACATCCCTATTATGAAGGGCGCTAATACCAGGCAAGAAAACAACACTTGTTTGAATTTTAAAAAGTGCATGCAACTCTACCAAAACATGGAGCATATCTTCCATACTAGATCTCCATATTTACAAATAGATTTTTCATAAACTAAAATTAAAATTATTGGAAAAATTTTAGGAGAACCAAGGATTTTTTAAGACGAGATTTTGAAAAGGCAAAAAAAAGGATAATAAAATTATCCTAAAATTTGAAAGAAGAATTATAGGCTCTAAATATCATTCTTGCTTGACCAAATGATATAGTTACATTCTCACTTTGATACCATATTGGAATTCACAATATTTTCTAAAACTGAACTATAGCAAATCATGCACTCAAATCTTATACAAACAAAAGGATGAAATAAGGATTTTATGGGCACCCATAGGCACCATAAATAATAATTGTATCCATAGATAATATTATGTAATACACTAATAAACAAATGAGGAGTGGGAGGTGTAATTTATACCAATACCAAAATCCCAATTACATAATAAAGTTTAACCTAAGCTAACATAACAAGAGGGATTTAGGTTAGTTAAAAGTTATAAAGAGGGTTTAACTATAACAAGGTTAATTATGGCCTATAGAGCTTACATAATAAAATATTATAAAATAACTAATTCAATATACAATAAAATTCCCTTAGGCCTATCCAATATGTTGTACACTGTCAACTCTTGGCTATGAATCATATTATAATTTAAATAATAGATACATTATTGCTCTTTCAAGGCTTCTTACAAAAGTCTATTTTCCCAATCAAGGCCAATGCCTCCAATATACTCATTTTTTCTAGTGTCTTCCTTAATGATTTGTAAATATTGAACTCGATCCTTGGTGAATTACTCTTATTGTGAGGCACAAATATCCTAAATTATTTTGTTCCAAAAAATTTATCTTCACTATCAAGTAGGGATATTTTAGATTATTTTTAACTTTTTATGTAGTCCTTCCCTCTCATTATGATTTATAGTCTCATTAGTTTTTTTCTTAGCTATAGGTACATTTGTCTTCATAATATCTTCCTTTGGGGTATGTGACACTATATTTCCTTCCTCATTCTCCAATGTGGCCCCTTGGTCGGTTACATTCGCTACCTTATACTTAAGGTATAATGGAGGATACCCTCAACTGAGGATGTTAGTGCTAATGTTTGGATTAGACTATTTAGATGTCTTTGCTTGAATATTTGAGAACCTAGGCTATCCATACACTATCTTCTTCTTCCTTCTGGTTGTGAGCCCTTATTATTGGTTAGTCATAATTGCTTGATCTTCAAAATCATTAATTTCTTCAAGGATATTTAAAATTTCAAGATGATTTTATTTGGGTAGGCGAGGTTAAAAGCCATTATTATTTCATACATGAAGGATCTATTATATTAGGTTATGGTATCATAGCTTATTTAGTTGTTGATGCCTAAGTAGTCATTGTTTGTTTGCTATGTTTGGGAATTTCTTATAGCTATAACCCATTCTTGGGGATTGTGTCTAGCATTATAATACAAACAACATAAAATTTTTATTTTTAAGTTCACATTCCTAGTCAAATGAGGAGTTTGATATTTTATAAGGTATGAAGTCCTTTGTTTCTATCAATTTCCCAATTGTTTCCATCCACTTCCCTATTGTCCACCATGATTTTATCTCTTTTCCAGATTAGTCTACTTCACAAGAATATTAATCCTTCTAGTTTTTCCTAACCCATTACTTGGACTTAGATCTCATCCTTCTAGTTTTATGGTGTAGAGATAAAGTTTAAACCAGATGTCTAGGGAGGGGCTAGTAAGGCTAGAAGTTAATGTTGAAATCTAACAATATTTGGTACACTTTAGCCAATAAAATCTACCATTTATAAAGTATTGGATTATGTATAAGTATGCATACTAGGAAAATTCTAAATAGGTTGGCTTTGGGCATTTGGAAGAGGCATCATTATTCGACTAGTACCTAGTATTTGTGGGTTTGTATTATATTTATGTATGTGATATAAATTGTTGTAAGGGCAAGGAAAACTCTATTAACACATATTCCAATGGGATGTCTCTTTGAAGGCTTCAAACAAAGTGTATAGTTGGCATTATAAATAATTAGGGCCTAAATATTATTGCAATACTTTGATCTAATAGGATAAAACTTGTTCATCTGATGATCAAATATTTGGTGGTATTAGGTATAACATCCTCATGAACCTTGTTTTATACTCATGAATATTTTATTGAGATGTATTTGTATATCTTTAAATTGAAAAAATATGGAGTAATCATTCCCTTGGTTTCCAAAACTTATCATGAATGATTCAACTATGAAGTCCTCATTAGTGATTTAAGGAGGCTCCTATACCACATGACAACTTTATCTCTCAAACAATAAGTTAATACTAGCCATAATGTATTTCTCTTAAAATTGGTTTATAAATATTTACATGATAATTTATTCTAGTGATATAAAGTAGTATTATTCCCATTTCCATCAAAATTTAGTAAATATTTCATAGCAACAATATGTATTTAGAAATAAACCATCAAATTTACAATACCAAGGCAAGGCCAACTCTCTTTAACACATCTTGCACATGGGATATCTCTTTGAAGGATCTAAAAAAAGTGTCATAGTTGGAATTATAAATAAGTAGGGCTAAAATCTAGGTCCAAGGTTCAATCCACTCAATATGAGAGGACTAGGACCCCTCACAAAAATCTATGTAAGAAAAAAAACCTAAGGGCTAGATGGATTGGTAATTGTTTTGTTGGCTAGGAACTTACCAAGAAGCGACCTAGGTTCAAACCTTGGGGCTATGCTTGTTGTAAAGGTAGTAGTCTAATCTGAATCCTCTAAATGCATGCCAAAACGATGACGATGGTACAAATTTTGAGCAACCGATGGTCCCCTTCACACCAGGTCATCAACAACAAGGTGGTATAGGCTTGTTGGGAGCAACCCCTATGGTTTGAACCCTACACTTGGTAGTTACTAAAAATAGTGTGGATGTAACCAACTCCCTTGTGTATAAAAAAAATTAGGACTAAAATCTTATTGCAATCCTTTGATATAATAGAATAAAGCTTGTTCATTTGATGGCCAGATATTTAGTGGTATTAGGTATAATATCCTCATGAAGCTTGTGTTGTAATCATGAATATTTTCTTGAGGATGTCTCTACATATCATTAAATTTTAAAAATATGGAATTATCATTCCATTTATTTCAAACCTTCTCATGAATGATTCAACTATAAAGGCCTAATTAGTGACTTGGGGAGGTTCTTATACCACATGGAAACTTTATCTCTCAATCAATAAATTATCATTCTAAAAATTATGTATTTCTCTTAGATTTGATAATAAATTTTAATATGATAATATATTCTAGTGATCTAAAGGAGTCTTATTCCCATTTCCATCAAAGGTTAGTAAAGATTTCATAGCAACAATAGGTATTTGGGAATAAACCATAAAATTTATAATACCAAGAAAAGGCCAACTCTAATTAACACATTCTTCACATGGGATGTATCTTTGAAGGCTTTAAACAAAGTGTCATAGTTGGCATTATAAATAATTAGGACTAAAATCTTATTGCAATCCTTTGATATGATAGAATAAAAATCGTTCATTTGATGGTCAAAATTTTGGTGGTATTAGGTATAACATCCTCATGAACCTTATGTTACAATCATGAATATTTTATTGAGGATGTATCTAGATAGAATTAAATTAAAAAATAATGGAGTAATCCTTTCCTTGATTTTTAAACCTTCTCATGAATTATTCAACTATGGAGGTCTAATTAGTGACTTGAGGAGGCTCCTCTACCACACAACTTTATCTCTCAATCAACAAATTAGAACTAATTATAATGTATTTCTCTTTGATTTGATGCACAAATTTTAACATGATAATTTATTTTAGTGATCTAAAGTAGTCTTATTGTCATTTCCATCAAAGGTTTGTAAATATTTTATAGCAACAATAGGTATTTTAGAATAAACCATTAAATTTAGAGGTCCTTTAAAATTTCAATCAAGCAGTTGTTGTTATAGTATTATTTGGATTTGCATTTGATAAGTTTGAGGTAAATTCCAATATTAGATTTATAGGGAATATGGAATTTTGTAGAGAAAAGGATACACATCCCCATGTGGTTATTGTGCAAATTGTACTACCTAATGATTTGGGACTACTTGCAGGTTTTGTGGGACCACATGTTATTGGGAAAAAAATGGTTGGTTGATAATTTGAACTAGAGGTGGGTTAGGGCACACTTAATGGTTAGGGTTCTAAAATACTTGTATATTAAGTGTAGTTTATTGATTTAGATGGTACTGGAATTATTGATCGATAGGTAGATTTAGAGGTCATGGTTATGAATACTACATAGGATTATTGACACTAGGGAATGATAAATTTTGGATAACCCCTAAAATCATTTGCACTAATAATGGCACTTATGAAATTTATTTTCTTTATGCTAAACTCAAAATTAGTTATAAATTTGATAGGAATTAACTTATTTTGACATTGAGAGGTAGTATGATTTCATGGATTTTTCAAATTTTATTACATGTTAAGGATTGGCATATCTATAAGCTTTACATTCTTGAGGGATTTTATAGTATCAATTGTCATGACCCACTTGATGTTGAAAAGAAGCTTTGTAAGAGTTAGCCTATTAACTTAACTCGAGTGGTTATTGATTCATATTAGTCTACTAACTAGGAATAGGTTGAAATTCTAAATGCTTATAAGCTCATAGGTTGACTAGCTATTATTGTTACATTTACATTTAATTGAAACATTATAATACCAATACCTCAATATTATGTATTTCTAACATTTGAGGCTTTTGACATCTAAGGCATACCATATAAGGGATTAGTAATCGCGTTTGGGATGGTGGGTCTAGATGAGGCCCAATTTTGATCAACAATAGGTAGGATGAAATTATAAATGGGAATACTATTGAGGTATCCTAAACTAGTTAACCAAAATATGATGAGGTTTAGATAAAAGGTTCTAAATTTTATTAATTAGATTCGTCATTAATCTCTTTGGGTAAGTGTTTGAGATAGATTTACTTGGATCTCTAATCCATATAGTTGTAGTAGGTTTTCTTCCCTTGTTTCCCTTGCATTCATATTCAATCAACTTCATTTGCTTGATTTATTTATCCTTGTAACATGATTTAGATAGTGTATTCATAAGAAATATAACTTACCGATATTTGTCCTTGATTGATTCTTGATGAGCCTACAACAAGAAAACTATGAAAAAATGGGTTAGGTAAAATCATATTTGGAAATTTTAAGGTGAGGTTGATGAATCATTGGCCAAGTTGATGAATTACTAGAAAGTTAGCAAATCATTAGACCAGTGGCTCAGTAAATGATATAGTTCATCAAAAAGAGATGATGTAACCAAACCATTGGCTTTCATCAACAAATTGTTGATTTGATCAATGAACTGATGGCTTAAAGAATTAGAAATGTTAGATAAGATACTTGATAGAAATCACATAGGCAATCAATGAATTATTGATTGATCGACAAATTATAGGTAAAAAAACTAAGATTTTTTTGAGATATTTTTAGTTTTGTATTTTTCTTGAAAAGAGTGCTCCTAGAACAACAAATTTTTAAATCAAGAGTGTTTCTAGGGTTATTATAGTTTTGGATACTTTTTGAGGTTTGATTATCAATAGAGTTACCATTTGCACTCAAATTGGATAGATTTATCATTATATTTGGGTAAACCATGCATAGATATGATATATTCATGGATTTTATCATATTTAAGGTCTTAACCAAACCTTTTTGTAGATCTAGTGACATTTGCAATGGATTGGAGTAGATCTAAAAAATACAAGTGTATTAATATCTTGATCCCATCATGGTTGACAATTAATTCATGCATGCATAGTGGTTATCTCTTAATGGGATGAACTAAATATCTTTAACTAAAATGTGAGACATAACCCATTGGGCATGCCAAATACCTTTTGATCCAAAAAACTATTTTATTGTAAAAGTACCCACAATTTTGTAAATTGATGGAGTAAGGGAGGTTTAGGTCCTCTCGATATTTGGATTCGTGTTGTATACCTACTAACCTATGTTAATCTAAAGTAAACTAAGGATAATAAAATCAATGAAGATAAGGGTGCAAGAAAATGAAAGCAAAGTGCATAAAAATAAATACAATTAAGATAATAGCAAGGATAGTGCATGTGATCAATTTAATCACTTTGAGATGATTAATTAAAAACAATGTGATTGAGCATTGGTGTAACATAGATCCATGGAAAAGAGGACTAATAAGAGGTGAGAAGTCAGTGCCACAAAATTTTTTTACTCCTGCATCAATAGATCAAAGGATAAAATTACCATGCATAATTTTTTATTGATAAAATAAGGGGATGATAATGTTTAATCATAGAGAATAGCTCTAATATTTTTTAAAAATGGCCAAAATATGTTATAAATAAGCTATTGGATACTATTTATAGGGGAGGTTTTACCCTCTTTTTCCTTAAGTAACTAAGACTAACTTTTACATTTATAGAAAAAGGTAAAAAATATCATTTTAAGCTCTAATACTATGTAGCTCTCCATTGATTCAATTGTTGATTGACAAATCAATAATTAGTAGATAGATCGTAAATTCAGTCAACAAATGGGGCTCTTCATACTCAACCTAGTTTCCCAATTTTCTGTCTTTACCTCTTACCTAGAAATTTCAAAATTGGTAGAGACTTGGATTTTCAGGGCCTCTAAAATTTTGAATCCTACCCTTCTCATCAGAATTTTTCATCTCCCTTGCTTGACACCTTTTGTTCAATTTTTAATTTATAAAAAAATGCATTAAGGTAGTACCTCTTACTACACATGTTTATAAATATGAATGATTATACATGATAGTTGAAATTAAAAACTAACTCAAACTATTACCTTGAATTTGTGTCAACAAAGTTTGTATTTCTACAAAATGGGGCATCTTATGCTTCTTTATGAATTAAATGCTTTAAGATCAACTCTTGTTCAATGTGACTTCTTTGGAAGAAATAACGAGTTTACATATTGATAATTAAATAATGAACAGTCTCAATCCACTTTTTTCTCTGCCTTAATAATAAGGACATATCTTGATTAAAAACCATTTTGATAATTCCTAATTTTCATAACAAGATTATCATCCCTTAAAAATTCATGAATTTATATAATTTTTATTTTTATTTGTTGTACCATGTTATGTTAATTATTTTGTATTTAAATTTAGCAACAATTTCATAATAGAAATCTATTTTAGAACCTATTCTTAACAAGTTTTGTTATATCTAGGTGACATATTTGTCATCTTTGACATGTGAAATATTCTTAACCATAATACCAAAAATAAAAACTATTACGCATGTTATTTTTATTATGTTATTTAATTTATAATAATATAATTAATATAATATTTAAATTCTAAATATATTTATAATAAACAATATTTATAATAATAAAAATTGAATTGTTCTTTGAATAATTAAGGTGGATGGTCTTCAATTTAAAAAAATAGTCTTTAAGTCTCTTAGAAATGTAAAAACCCAATATGTAATGACGAGTGCTTGGCCCAATTGTGTTATCCCAACTTTTATTTAAACTAAAATCATAACAACTCCTTACAAATATTTTATTTTTTAATTATATGGATGGATAGTTTTCAATGAAAAGGAATAGTTTTTAAGTCTCTAGAAATATAAAGATCCAATGTGATGGATGGTTTTCAAAGAAAAGGAATAGTTCTTAAGTCTCTAGAAATATAAATATCCAATGTGTAAGAATGAGAGGTGCTTGGACCAAATGAATTGTCCTAAATTTTTTCTAAATTAAAATTTATAATAACTTATAAATTAAAATTAAATTTATTTATTTATTTAGAAAGTATTATTTATAGAATTTAAATCAAGTGATAAAGATAAAGTAGTTTTTAATGCTACAAGATCATGGGTCATATGAAACTACTTTCACAAAGGATGATGTTTTCCTAAATATATGGTTATTCAATCATACTTCTCTTATTAAAACATAGTTTGCAATCCCACCTCATGATTTAAACCTTGGACCTCTATTCGAGTTCTAAAGTCTCATTGTTATAAGTTATCCTATGTTTCATACTACAAACCATGGTTCCAATCCTCTTTAGTCCTAATATTTGTTTTGATGTAAAATGATATTATATTAAAGAAGCAATGGAATATATTTTTACAAACAAAAAAGAGGTGGGTGTAACACGTTACATGGCCAACACCATTAACCAAAAAACCACCACTGTAAAAATAAGACGAGAAACCAAGAAATCAACTAATAGCTAAAAAAAATTGTCTTATTGAACTGGCAAGTAGACACTATAAACTAGCTAATAGAATGATTACATACTAAAAATGATGGATGAGCACACACCACAAGATAAAAAGCAAAAAGGAATCCTTGCAATGATAAAGAACCATTACGCGGGTCTCCACTAGGTCTAAATCCCACCCAACAATATCATCAAGAGACTTTATCTAAAAGAAGTATCGAGAACATCTTCCTAGTCGTGAATAGACGAATCTTTATTACCAGCAAACACCAAAGCACCCAACTTGACCCAAGTATCGAGCTAAGGAGCTAGGGAAGAGAGAGAAGCAGATAGGTTACCAAGGCTAGCTCTATAAGGAGGGGGAGCTTGAGCTGAGGTAGGAGTGTGATTTGGGGCCAAGTGATGATGCTACCTAGACATGGGACTTGGAGTGACTTCAAGGATAATCCTACTAAGGAGAAACCCAGTTGACTATGTACAAAGCATTCCACCAATAATAAATAAGGTCTTGAAGATGAGAGAGCTCCATAGTCACCTTACTAGCTTGAATTGCAATCTAAAAATACACAGATGAAATAATATTAGATTTATCAAAAGCAGAGATGCAAAGAGAGAAAGAATACTTACCAAAGATATAGTCATTTCTATATTTTCATATGTTGTGCAAGGTTGTCATACGAAACAATTGTCATCGTTCCAAAAAATAACCGACAAGAGTGGGAGGTCTCCCATGATGATATGCTTCCACTAAGGCGTGACATAAGAATAGGGTCTAAAAAAGAAAAAAATCCACTCCCAAAGTGAGTGAGCATGAACACAAATCCAAAAAATATGGATAAAGTCCTTAGAAGACAAAAAGGGCATGAAAGGTTAAGAATGCCTATATGTCAAAGATGCTCCCCAATAGAAAGCCCTTGGTGAAGAAGACTCAAGGAAAAACAAAAAAAACTTGGGCTTCAAGAAAGGAGCCCATGCAGTCTGGAATCTTCGCTTCCAAATAGTATGAAGGAAAGAGATATTTAGACACATGTGAGGTATTCTTGATTAGCCCTAATGTTTTAAGTTTTCTAAGTTAACTTTAAGTAATTGAAATAAGTTGTTTTCCAAAATTATCTTAAATTCAAATATTTAATAAATATTTACAAAAATAAAATAATTTAATATATAAATAGTGGATGTTTAACCTCCAAATTTTTTAGTTGCGCATGAAACCGTTATAAGTTGTAGCTAGTTGGGTAAAGACGAAGTCAACGATACCTTAATCATTCACGAAACTAAACCAGGACAACCCTTTGACAAGCACTTGACTACTACCAACTAACCTACCCCTTTTGGGTAGAATTTTTATGTAAATCATAGGTTTTTGAAAGGGGTCTTGGACCCCTTGTATCGGCGGTTGAACTCAAGTTTCTTCGAGGAAAACCCAAATACACACCACCACTGTTTCCTTCGTAAAACTAACTTCCAAATAAATTAAAATAAGTTACTTGTAAATAAAATCTCTTATAATTTGTCCTAGAGGGGACAATGCAACGGTTTGAGCCTTGGCTCTTCTTCGAGGGGTCCAAGGTTCAAACTGCGACATGAGCGAGTGTGTAATGGGGTAGGTGTGTGGTGGTTGTGTGTTAAATTCTCTATTGATAAGCATAGCTCTCGGATTTACAAGAGGTCATGGTTCGAAGGAGACTGCTCAGCCATGTGCATTAATTATAAAAGTTTCTCACACTAACCAAATAAAAACAAATCTATTATAATTTATTAAGAAATAGAATTTATATAATACAAAGCAATATTTTTTCATGTGCTCAAAACTTGAAATTTACTTTTTAAAACTTGAAATGTACTTGAAAGAAATGATTTATACCCTTAACCTCTTCTTAATAACCACCATTCACCACTTTTATAAAACCTTATTAAATATTATTAATTTATTATTTTTTGTTCTTGTAAGTCTTCTTCTCTTCTACCTCCTCACTTAGATATGTGAAATGTATTGCATTACTTTAAACTACAACCAAAAACACTATCAAATCTAAAACAAAACTGAAACCTTTAACCTTTTACAAAAAAACACTCTTAATTAATTACTTTTAAATGTAAAAGAAATTCAAACCTTTAATCTTTTTAAAACAAACACTCTTAAAAATTATTTTCCAGGAATTAAGGAGTTCGAATCCCGAAGTATTGAGGTTAAACAAAAGTAAAAATGAAACCGAAACCCTAGAGTTTGAGATGGGAACAAGAATGAAATAATATGTGCGTGAGATGAGAGGTCAAGGTAGAGGGGTTAAACTGTCTTCATGAGGTTAAGGTAGATGGATTTTCTCTCCACAGCTCTATGGATAACAGTTGGTCTGGGGCCTAGTGGGCTTCTTCTCATGACAGAGGTTCTGGGGGGTGGTCCTTGCTATCAAGTTTTGGATAGCTGCGTTGTTGATTGATCAGAGGGAGGACCCGTTTGGTAGGATTTGTTGGGCTACTTTCATGATTGTTGGCTAGGTAATTGGTATTTTTTCTGTTTATGCTCCTAATTCTTCTAGTGAGAGGACTACCTTTTGGGATTGGATGCAGATAAATTTACCTAATGTTAATTGGACCATAGGTGGATATTTTAATATGGTGGAATGGGATGGATATGGTTAAGGGGGCATGGTGGTTGTATTGCAGGTGTCGAGAAGGACTCTTGGTGCAGCTTGAAGGCTTTACAAATCTTTGATGTTAATTTCAAGAAAAAGTCTCTGGAATATGGAGGATGGTTCTCTTGGTCTAATAAGAGAAGAGGGGGAGAAAAAATCATGGCTCGTTTGGATAGGATTTATGTGGACAGAAATGTGTTTACATGTATTGGTTGAGGGAGAAGAGTTGTTTTTGTGGATCTTTCGACCTCTGGTTCTGATAATTTTCCTATTAGCTCTTCCATTTTATTTGGAGCTGATGTGGTGGATAAGAAACTTTCCTTCAAACTTAATGTTTCTCATCTGGATTCTAAAGCCTGTAGGGACTTGATTCATTGTGTTTGGAATTTGGAGCCACACTCGGTTGGATCTGGCTAGATTGGTTGGTGGGAAGTGGCTATCAAGTGCACTGTAAAATTTTTGAGGGGTTGGGGCAGATTGGTTTCTAGGAGAAGGAAGGAAATATTAAAACATCTCAGGAAGGAATTGGAGGTAGTCAGAAGAGATCTTGAAGGTGATTCTTTTAATGTTCAGCTTCAGGATAAAGCATCTAAGTGTGAACATGAAATCATGCACTATGAGGATTATGTTAGCCGAGGTGCCCATATTAGAAGCATGATTCATTGGCTTCAGCAAGGAGATGCCCCCTCTCAGTTTTTCTTCAGTCAAATTAAAAAGAAAATTGTTGTTGATAGAATCACTGCTCTTCGCACTGCTGATGATAGATTGGTGGAAGATGATGACAGTATCCGAGCCACTATTAAAGATCATTTTTGTAAGATTTTTTCCATTTATCCTTTGATTCCTAATGTTTTGGAGGCTAGAGAATATTTTAAGAAGTGTGTTCCTAAGAAGGCATATAGTAATGAAAATGATCATCTGGCTGATTTATTTTCAAAGGATGAATTTTTTGAAGCGCTTAAGAAAATGAAGGATGGCAAATCTCTAGGCCCTAATGGCATTCCTGTTGAGTTCTACAAAGTTTTGTGGGATACTGTGGGTAATGACTATACTAAGATGATTCAGGAAGTGTTTGAGAAAGGCTCATTTTCTGGTATGCTTAATCAAGGTATGATTAAGCTTATCCCGAAGGCTAACAGGAAAGATACTATGGGGGGATGGAGACCTATCACTCTTTTAAATGTTTCCTATAATATTGTGGCTAAGGCGTTGGCTCTTCGCTTCAAATATGTTGCTGCTAGGATTGTGAGATGGGAGCAAACATGTTTTATCAAGGGCAGGTTCATTCTTGATATGGTTCTAACTACTTGGGAGACTTTGGAATGGGCACAAGAAAGTGGGCAGAAAGCCATTATGCTTAAGATTAACTCTGAAAAAGCCTATGATCGGGTGGATTGGTCGTTTATTTTTAGTATGATGGAATGGCTTGGCTTCAGCAAATGGGTAGTGGATAAAATCAAGGTCTTATTCACCTGTGCCTCTGCTCAAGTTGTAGTTAACGGTAAGCTCACTAATAAAATAAGTATTTTCAAGTCCATTAGAAAAGGGTGCCCTCTTGCTCCCCTTCTATTTGTTATCACTGTTGATGCTATGGGTTATATGTTGGAATCGAAGACAGGTGCGGGTTTAATCAAAGGGATTGATACTTCTGGAGGTCCTGTTCTAAATAATCATTTTATGGATGATTCCCTTCTTTCTTTTCAATTGGATGCCTTGTCACTGTAGAATGTCAAAGGTTGCTTGGAGTAGTTTTGCAAAGCCTCTGGAGCCATCATTAGTGAAGAAAAATCGGACTATTGGTTGATTGATAGTGACACTCTTCCAGATAATTTCTCTCCTGGTTGACGACGGGTGAAGGATGGTGAAATTGTTAGATACCTTGAAATCCCGTTTGGCAAGGCTCTTTCTTTGAAGGGCATGCGAGATTGGTGTCTTGAGATATTTGCAAAGAAAATATAATTCTGGAAAAATAAGCTCATATCCTTTGTTGGTAGAATAATTATTGTTGGAAAAATATTACAAGCTTGTCATCTTTATTATTCTTCGTGTTGGCTGCCCAATGCTTCTTAGTTTGGAAGATTGGAAAGGTTTATTCGAGGCTTTATTTGGTCTAATTGTGATGGCTCCAATAGAATTTCCTCTCTCTTGGAACTATTGCATTATTCCTAAGGAGGAAGGTGGTCTGGGTCTTTTGGACATTCAGATGCAAGGTAAGGTGTTGGCAGCCAAATGGGTAGTCAGAGCATTGGAGGGTGTTGATCCTTGGTAAAAACTCTTGAGATATAGAATTCAGAACTGTCTTCATGTTTATGGTGTTAAGGGGGGTTTTCATATTGAGGATATTGTGGGTCATCCTATTCAATTTAAATTACGGGTTTGTATCCTTATTAAGAGGATCTGGGAGGCATAGAAGACGATTGGATTTGCGGTTTATTGGGCCTATATGGAAGAGCGTAGAGGCTGGGTGCTTCCATATAGGTCTATTTGGATTTGGATATACAATGGGGTGTATGCCTCAAACATCCTTTGTCTTAGATGCAAGAGGTTGGTTAAGAGGGGAATTAAGAAATGGGCAGATCTGTGGGATTCAGGAGCCGCTGATTAGATTAAATGGGAAGATATTCGCAATAAGTTTAAGTTGAAAGCTTATGACAAGGATGTTATTGTTCAGATTCATTCTCTTCTTCCCTCTGAACAACGGTATAAGTTAAATGGTGGTTTGCCTGGCCCTATTTGGCGTGATTGGAGGTGGAAATTTCAGGGAAGCATCATTTCTTACAAATTCACTAAGATTTACAAAACTCTATTACCTAAGACTTCTTTGCATATTCTGTTAAATAGACGCTGGGACATTTTTTGTCTAGAGAAGAAGTGGAAGAAGATGCTAAAGCAGGTTTGAAAATTTTGATTATCTGATCATCTCAAAGTTTTTCTTTGGTTGCTTATTTTCCAAGGTATTCATTGCAAGGCAAGGTTGGCAAGGTGGATGAATTTCTCAGACCTATGTAGTAGTTGTGGCATAAAAGAAACTGTTAAACATATCTTTTGGGATTGTATTGTAGTAAGGAATGTTTGGAAAAGATTGAAGTAGACCTATTATCCTATCCTAGGTGATAGGTGGAGTTGGAAATTGGTTTTTTTTGGGAGATGCCTTTGGCTGCCCTCAACATCTTAGGGGGGTGTGAACTGTTATGAGAGTAGCGACTTTGTATGCTATTTAGAAGACGAAAGGTAGTTTAATTTTTCGAGATGAAGTTATTCCTATTTCTGAAATTGTATCTAATGATGTTATTGATATTCAGTTCCAAAATAGAGCCTTTAAGAAGCTTGTAATCAAAGATCTCAAAGACTGCTCTGCTAAAGACAAGTCAGATGGTTAAATGTCCTTAAGCAAATTTTTGTAATATGCTAAAATATCTTGTATTTTAATTTTCCTGTATTAATAAGCAATATTTAAAAAAAAAAAAATCATTTTCCATTACTCACCACTTTCTTTTCCATTACTTCTTTTAAGTGACAGACATCTAAATAAGATATAAGGAAAGTAAATAGTTTATTTTGTTTATGTGAGACATTCGAAATTGATATATCTTTAAAATTTAAATTATGAAAAAATAAAATTACAACTCTCATTATTGTCGATTCCTAACTACAACGAAGAAACGACAAATCAGAAGTCAAGACGTGATCAAGCCTATTTGTAATGCATCATGAACCATGTGTATAGGTAGATAATGACTTTAATAATTTTTATATGATAAGGTTGTTAGAAGATATATGATTTGAATAATTTTAACGAGAAAACAATAATATTATTATTAGCTGGGTGACATTTAACTCTTGATTATGTTTTTTTTACTTTATGTTTTTCTCCATTGTTGAATATAGGTAGCAACCACTTCCATTCACAATAAATATTACTAAAAACTTACATAAAATATTAACAATACACACATTAAAATTAAAAAATAATATTTTTTTGCTTTAATAAATAAATCAATATTATCCTTTAATAAACAAAGTTTGGTACAAGTCCTTTTCCCGTATGGTGACAACATATAAATTTTTAGGAAGAGAAGCACTGTTATTCGTCCCCTTACACATTTTTACATATTTATATACCTACTAAACCAGGAAGTCAATTATTTCTAGATAATGTGTCAAAAGCCTAGAAAATTTATGCACTTGAATGTTTAAATCCTTTGATGACATATGGAAGAATGGCAGATAGGCCACATCCTGATCCTAATGAATAACCCTTTGATGACATATGGAAGAATGGCAGATCCTAATCCTAATGAATGGACTGTTGGCTCTCTCATTACCTCTCTATCCATCCATAGAGATTGGTTATTATTATTGACCTTGCAACATCAACCACACCTAACTTTTACAAAATTTGGACGGCATTATGAAAGAGAAGTAATGATGGTGGACTAGCCACCATACCGTGAAAGATGATAGCCATTTTCCAAAAAAATAATTCTCTTGTGATAAGGTGTGATAAGGTGGTTTATAAGAAAAGTTCAAAATTAGTGGAAAATTATTAATAGGGATCCATAAGGTTTGGGTAAATAGATAAAATTCCTTAGTTACGGTTTTAAATTTATAAGTAAGTTTTAATATTATAAGGTTTGTAATCAGTATAAGTGAACCAAGATCAAGTTTCATAATTTTCTATTTTAAAAGTGAATAAATGTTATGAATGGATAAATATGAGTGAAAGTAAATGCAAGTAGAAAGTTTTTTTTTTTTAAATATTTAAAAATAAAAGATTATTTTAAGAAAAATCTAGGTAGTATGGAAGGAAAGATATTTTTAGAAGTTCTAATTAAAAGTGAAAAAATGTTTTAGTTGAGAATATGAAGAAGGTTAAATTTATAAAAAATCTATCTAGGTATTAGATATCACATTAGAAATAATCATCAAGGATGAGATGATCTAGCATAACATAATGTTTCTTAAAAGAAAAGAGTTAGTATGTATGTTCAATGGACATTAGCCAATATTTTTGAAGATTTAAAATTGGATTAATGGAAGTGGAGATTAAATTCAAATTACTTCATGACTTTTCTTTAAAAACAATTCTCCATCATGTTCTCCAATTAAAAAAGTAGGGATAAAATAATCAACGATGGCCCCTGATTAGAGGAAGAGATGCATTATACTTAAGACCATGGAGTGAGATTTTTTTTATGGGGATATAAACTATTGAAAGGCTTCTAGTGTGGGGTAGGCTTTTTGGAGTTTTATATTAGTTTAAAAATAAGAAGAATTTGAAGAGTATTGACAACACTCTAGGGGAGTTCTATTGTGAATATTATGTATTCACCTTATGGTTATGAAGGTTATGGGAAGTTGGAAAGTAATTGTAACTCCCAACCTTGTACTTTCTTGATTTTATATGTATATATACTTCTATCATATCAATACAAATGTTGATCACAATGCATAAAGCTATTCTATATTTCTAATATTTGGTATCAAAGTAGACTAATATCATAACAAAGCTTCTATTTGTGAAGGTGATCCAGATGTTGAGGAGCAAGAGATACCTCTCAGAGTTTGTGAAAGAATATTGCTACTAGAGAAACCAGAAAAAAGCAGACGCAAGCTTGAGCAAGGAGAAGGCCTTGTATTTTGGAGAAGATAAAATTATTCTTTTTATTCCTATTCTGTTTACAGGAGTTGTAGATATTTATTTTATTTGAGGAGTTGCAAAGCCATCTGAGAAAAAATTAGTTCATGTTGAAAGAGTTACTATCACAAAATTGATTATTGTCATTTAAAAAATGTGTTTCCATCTAGTGCAAGAAAAATGTTATCTAAAGAATGAGTCATTTAGAGTATTGCATTGGAGTTTAAATGTGTTGGTAATAAACTTTCATTTGAAGTTGTTACCTAGAAAAGCCATTTGATTGTGGCATCTGAAAAATATTATCTCAAGTTTCCATCTAGAAGAGTCATCTAGAGTTATCTAGAAAAGAGCTATCATCTAGAAAAGAGGTGTTATGGATCTACTATCTAGAGCTACTACCATATAAAGTTATTATCTAGAGCTATTATCATCTAGAGTTGTCATATGAAGTTATCATTGTTGTCTAAAGTGAAGTTGGACTTAATCATATGTTGATAAAATCATATAGCAACAAAATCATTTGAATATACATGAGGAAACAATGGTAGTCTATTGTATAGTTGGCATCTAATCATTGGTGGTCTAACAACTAACTTCTAGTGAATTATTGTTAGTTGAATGCTTGTACCATGAATCTAAATATAAATAAATAAACTTTTATCACCTACAGTTTACTAGGAGGAAAGTTTAGATCTACTACATGCAAAAAACAAACACTCCAAAAAAATAAAGGATACATCAATATATTTAAATAATAAATAAATAAAAATAACCCCATATGCTCCATTTCGAGGTTGTTTGAAACCTTTTTAAAATAATTTTTTTATTGATAATGAATGCATGTGACAAGGACGGTGATTTATCATTTTTAATACCCTAGAACATTGACAAAATATTTCAATAATATTCCTTGAAGATTAAAATTGGAGGAAAAAGAAGTCAAACACTTGCACTTGATTTTTTGTCTAGCAAGACCCTACTATTTTCTCATAGTTAGAAGCATCGAATATCGAACGAATATAGGCACATGTATAGTCATTAGAAATATCTTTTTAAGTCCATTCTAGTGGAGGCATTTGTTTTCAAATAAAAATGACATTGTTTTTAATGACCCAAAGATGCTATACTTGATTTATAATTACTAAAAGGTGACAACTATTTTGCTTGGAAGAAAAAATTGAAGATTCACCTTGAGTTCAAAGACTTATGGGGAGTGATATGTGGTATTGTACAAAGACATACTACTAACCTAGATGAACAAAGAAAGTTTGATAAAGTTGATTAGAAATCCAAATTGATCATAATGTTTAGTGTATTTGATGAGATTTATCCATACATTCATGATAACCATGAAGGATGCATTGGATAAATTGAGTATGGTGTTCAATTCCAAGAATTGAAACCAAATTCTACACCCACAAAGCCAATTGCTTTTCTTGAAGATGAAGATAGTGAGGAGCTAGAAGGTTTTCTACAACAAATTATTGAGTTTGGAGCTTTTCTACAAGTATTAGGTAAAATTGTTGGTGATAGTGTGCTTGTTATAATAGTGCTATATACACTACCACTAGCATTCAATATTTTGATAATAACTTTGAATGTGACAAATCAAAATTCCACTTTTGATACTTCTAAATTTGCTTCAATAGGAGGAAGCAATCAAAGTCCCACTTTTAAGACTTGTGAATTTGCTTCAATAAGAGGAATCAATTTGAAGAGAAAGAATAAATGTGCTTTACTCATGCATTAAAAAGGAAATAAGTCGATGCAATCAAGGAAATATGGAAGACCCCCCAACAAGCACCAAAACTAGCAAAAAGGTAAAGAGAAAAAAGATCATCAACAACATCAAGGAAAAATTAATATCACATGCATGCTCTATTTGAAAACTAAACACATCCTCTAGGAGTGTTGGTACAACATATTATCATAAGGATCATACAAAAATAAGCCAAATAATTCATTAGGAGGCAAGAAAAATAATTCTCATTGGCAAAGGAGGAATGCACCTCAACTCCAACATGGTAATATAGTTTATAATGCTAATTCTGGTGTAAAAGAACAATACTATATTTATTTAGTTCAATATCTTGATGTTGTTTCAAAATCAAGCCCAATTTGATACATTGATTTAGGAGCTATTAGATACATGATAGGGCAAAAAAAATTGGTTTATGATCCTTGATCATGCATCTTATTGTGGCCAAGTAACACTTGGCAACAATTCAGCATACACCGTTTCTATAATTGGTGATATTCAATTGTATCTTAGAGAGAATACTTATCACATGAATTAAGTTCTTTATGTTCTTGGCCTCATGAAAAGCTTAATTTCTTTGAATCAATTGCTTAATCAAAATTTACATTTTGAATTTTTGAAAATAGGTGTAGGGAAACTCTACCTTATTTGAGAAAAATCCATAAGTTTGATGATCATTGTGGGTGCTACTAGCATAGGCAAGATGTTTTATCTTACAATTTTAATATACGAGATAACCAAGCATTAGAAACAAAAGCAAATGAAGTTGTCTCACTATGGAATAGATGATTTGAACATCTAAGCTTTGGCCATTTGAAGTCACTCTTACATCATGACATAGTAAATTGGCTTCCATATTTGACAAAGTCTCATGACCTGTGTATGAGTTGTTTGGTTGAAAAGAAACATTGAGAACCATTTATCTCAAGAATTTATAGAGTGACTGGTCCACCCTACCTAGTGCATATTGATCTATATGACCCCATGTATTCATATTTTAATGGTTTTAGATATTTTCAATTATTTGTTGATGATTATTCATAACGAATGTGGATATACTTTCTTAATATAAAGGATGAATATTTTCACTATTTCTAAGAGTTCAAAGCTTATGTGGAGAATATTGTTGGTCATCCTATTTGTACACTCCACTTAGATCGAGAGGGAGTACACCACTAACCAGTTTTTTACTTTTTAAAGCAACATGGCATCAAATGATAGTTGACAAATGCCTACATGCCTCACAAAAATGAAGTTTCTAAGAGGTAAAACCATACTATTCAATATATGGTGTGATGTATACTGAAATATGCCAATTTAGATCTAATATTTTGGATAGAAACTATTTGTACTATGGTGTACTTTCTAAAGTATTCACCTATACTTACATTGAATGGTGTCACACTTAAATATTCATATATAGGAAATAAAGATTCCATATAACATATCCACATGTTTATATATACTACATTCATGCATATTTTGGTGTAAAAGTAGATGATGCTGAAGGCGAAATAAAAGTGATGTATCTGCATTGGATATAGTAGTGATTAAAAAGTATATCATCTCATGGATTTTAACACCAAGAAGTTGCATATCAATAGAGATGTTGTGTTTGATTAGAATAACAATTATACCTATTCTTATAAGCCATGTGTTATTGAAAAAGTGTTTGTTGTTTTCCTATCTAATGATGATGATGAAGCCTTTGAGAATGGTGATATTGAATTTTATGAAGATGAAGGAGATGTTCCTAATGAAGATGATGATCGAAGAACATCCACTTCAAGTACCACTCATAGACCCAAGTGGTATCTTAGTATAGTTCATGATGCAAACTTAGATCATATTCCAAATACATCTAGTTCTTGATAAAAAACTTAGAGTAGAGTTTGAAATGTGGTCAACCTAGCCCTGATGAGAATTGTGGTGCAAACATATGAACCTTCAATGATTCATAAATATCTTACATCAAAGGAGTGTAAATATACCATGAATATCAATAGCAAGCATAAATGAAGAACAAGATATGACAACTTGTTAATCTTCCACTTGGCAAAAACCATTGGTTTCAAGTGGATATTCAAGACCAAATACAAATTTGATGGGATAATCAACAAATTCAAAGAAATATTTGTTGTAAAGGGCTATAAACATAATGAAGGAATTGACTATGATGAAACTTTTGGAACAACAATAAATATTAAAATCATTTGAATGGTTTCCGTAATGGTTGCATAATTTGAATGGAAGTTGCATCAAATGGATGTAAAATATACATTTCTCATTGGTGATTTCAATGAATATTCTATATGATATAGTGAGAGCAATTTTTCATACATGGTCAAGAGAACAATGTATGTAGGCTCATAAATTTTCTCTACGGGATCAAGTAAGCACCTAGAGGATGGTACATGAAGATCAATGAGCATATTCTATGACATGGATTCCATCGTAGTCCATATGATTCAAATCTATGCTTTAAAAGAAAAGGAAGAGAGGTCATGATTAGAATTGTGTATATCGATGATTTGATCATTATTGGGAGTTCAATGAAGTTTATTAAAGAACCAAGAAACAATTGAAGCATTCATTAGACATGATTGAACTCAGGCTAATGCACTATTATCTTGGATTAGAGGTGTGGAAAATTTAGAACCATGTGTTCATTTCATAAATGAAGTATGTTAGGACATTGCTCAAGATGTTTTGAACAATATATTGCAATCCCATGAACACTCCAATGAAATCAAGATTACAATTTTCATGCTATGATCCATCTCCACATGTGAATGTAACTCTTTATTGATAGTTGATTAGGAGTCTTATGTATCAAATATACGTTAGAGTTGGTATCAAATATTATGAGCTCTATTTTATTATTTTTATGAGATTAAAGGTGTGCTATTGGAAAGAAGCAAAATGAGTACTTAGTTAAATCTATGGTATAACTAAGTAGAGTAGAGTACAAGAAAAATGATTAATTCTTCTTGATAGATTTCATGAATGTAAACTATGTAGGATCTATTGATGATAGGAGATCCACTTTTGGATATGTATTCTTTCTAGGATCTAGTTTTATTTTTCGAGAAAGTAAAATGTAGCATGTTATTGGTTGTTCTTCCTCTAAGGTTGAATATCATACTACTGGAGGAGCTATCTGTGAGGTTATATAATTACATCACATCTTATTTGAAATGGGTATCCTATAAAAGAAACCAATGATCTCGATTTTTGACAATCAAGGAGTTCTAAATCTTGTTCATAATCTAATATTTCATGAGTTCATAAAAACGTTGAGTTTCAATACCATTTTATATGTGAACATGTTCAATAATACAACACACAACTCCAATTTTATCCCACAAAGGAGAAACATGTAGACATATTGATAAAGTATCTTGCATGTGTAAAGTTTAAAAAATTTAGAAATTTTCTTATATGTAATTTGATTGAGCATTAATGTAAGAATGGGGGAATATTGTGAATATTATGTATTCACCTTATGGTTATAAATGTTATATTTGAACATGTTCAAGAACACAATAAAAAACTCCAATTTTTTCAAACAAAGGAGCAACATGCATACATTTTGATAAAGTATCTTGCATGTTTAAAGTTTAAAATTTTTAGAAATTTGCTTATATGTACTTTGATTGAGAATTGATATAAGGAGGGAATGTTGTGAATATTATGTATTCACCTTATGGTTATAGAGGTTATAAAAATGTGGAAACTAGTTATAACTCCCAATATCATACCTTCTTGATTTTAAATGTATATATAATTCTATCACATCAATGTAAATGTTGATTATAGTGAATAAATCTATTCTATATTTCTAGCAAGTTCATCCAAGATGCATAAAAAACTAAGGAGTTAAAGCATGCTATATACACCTAAATATGTGTTTCTATGGATACTTTGATACATTACATTATGATTAAAATTGAATCAAGAGAATGGGATCAACACATGCATTATCAAAACATTACATTTTGATGCCACAAAGGTTGTGAAATTACATATGGGAAGAGATTACAGAATAAAAATAATGAATAAAGAGAAAAAAAATATTGGTCATGAGAAAAAAATTAGTCTTAAGCAAGGAGATCATACAATAGTAGAAGTTGAATCAGATTTAGTATTTCCATCCCCATGAAAGTGGTAAAAAAAGCCCTTTGCATCATCAAATAATCAAGGCCATTATGGTTTACTCAAACCAACCTTTATAAGAAACAAAGGACATAAGGGATGAGGAAGTACAATGTGCAAGTTCAAAATTAAAAATAATTATAGGTGCAAAGGAATATGGGAAGGCAAATGTTAAAGCAAAGGAGCTAAAAAATATCAAGCTTAATCTAGGTAAATCATCTTCATTTTCCTCAAGTAGTATAAAAACCTCTCCTTAGAATAAATAAAGGTAGCATAGAGTGTATCCCTTGCAATATAGGGTTTTAAGAGCAACATAATAAGGAAATGATTATTGAGGATATCCATGGAAATTTAGGGTTTCAAGGCAACATAAGAAATTAATTACTATAGAGGATCATCCTTGCACCTTAGGGTTTCTAGGAGAACATTTAGGGTTTTTAGAGTAGAATAAGAAAGTAAATACTATGGAGGATCATCCTTGCACTTTAGGATTTTTAGGGAAATAGAAAGAATAACGTGTTTGTGAATTTATTCCTTGCTCTATCCTATGCACTTCATATTCTCTAGGGTAACATAAACCTTTAGAAAATATATCTCATTATGAACAATGTGGAAAAATAGAAGATATTGATGAAGATGAAAGTGTTAGTGGAAATGAAAAATAAAATAAAGACCCTCAAAGTAAGAACAAGTAGAAAATGAAAATTAAAGGGATATCAATTTGGGATACCAAAAATAAATATAATGCAAATGCTAAAAAGAAGTGGAGTTAAGCCCACAAATAGTAATAAAAAGTGGATTGTTTTGTTAGAAATGTCCCAAATATTTACTTTTACTAGGAGTAATAATTTTTCACCCTAGGGGTGGTTGTGACTTGGAAAAAATATTGTCCACAGCTCCCTCTTCAACTACGGTCTCTACGGGCAAGATTTCCTAGGACCCTTCTGGGCATATGGAGCAAGGCGATATCCCCCCTCAGAGGATGCTCCCATGAACCCCAACCCAGACCCGAGCGGGATGACCTACCTGGAGAAGGTAATAGGGATGGCAAAACCTATCCCCTCTGGTAACCCTAACCACCCCCCCATGATCACTAATGGGGAAAACATGGTTCTTCTAGTCTCTTCATGGCAGACAAACTATCTTCAGAATCCCTCTCCCTGGTCAGCAAGTTTGTGGTAGTGAGACCTGACATAGAATCCATAAGAATATGGGCTAGATTAAAATGGTGCACAATAGGGAGCCTCCAAATTGTGGCCCTCTCATGAGGTTTCTTCCTGATATGCTTAAATAACCAAAATGACTATGCTCGAATCCTCATCGGGGGACCCTGGTTCTATGGGAGGAAAAGTTTATTTATGACAAAATGGAAGCAATATTTCAATCCCCAGACTTAGGATATCAATATTTCTCCAATATGGGTTCGCCTCCCTGATCTCCCCATCTAGTTTTTCCACAAATATATCTTGGGGTGGATTGGAACATACATTGGGGACCTGGTCGCTCTTGACCCTGCAACTAAAGCCCGATACCACATGGCCTATGCTTGAATTTGTGTCAATGCCAATATTTCTTCCCAAATTCCTACCCACCTAAACCTCATCTATGGGGATTTCCACTGGATCTCAAGCTATTGAGTATGAAAATAAACCACCATTTTGCATCGAATGCAAAACCCAGGGACACCTTTGAGCCCATTGTCCATCCCTCAAGCCCCAGCAGGAAGCACCTAGAACAAAGGCTTCCCTCCCTTAGCAATACCAGATGAGAGAGTGCAATGATCGATCCAGAATACCCGAGAACTGTAGATCGAACAACAAAAAAGGAAAGTAAGCTGCTATCCAAGACCCTCCGTCCACAAACCTTTCTTCAGATGGAGATCAAGTATGCTCCATGTTTGCTTTTCCCAACATATTTGGGCCTTTAAATGGTTATGATGATGAATTTATTCTCCCTGGATCCATTCTTGTGCATCAACCCTCCACCCTTCCCCACCCCCATCCCTCTCCCTCCAGATCTGGGCCTTCCATCCCCAATGTCTCCTCCCCACCCCCCATCTTAGCTTGATCCAATTTTTGAACCCTTGCTGGAGGTCAAACCTCTTCCCCACTCTAGAGTTGCTTGCCCCTCGGAAGAACCCCTATCCCTAACTGAATCCAACCCCGAATCCTAGGAGGATGCTTTCAGTCCCACCCATTCCAAAATGAACATCAACTCTATCATAACCAAAATTAGGAAAGGCCCCATTGATACAGGGGGTGAAAGAAAAAAAGGTCGACCCACCACCTATGAGAAAAGCAAGAAAGACATGGACGACCAGGTTGCTAATGGAGTGCAACTAACCCTCAGTTCAGCCTTGTTCACTCAGGCAAAGGATGAGATGAAAAATCCCAAACCTCCCTCTATCTCAAGCAAGGGATGCAATAAACCTCCCAAAATATCTAAATTAAGATCCTCTCCTACAACATCATAGATATTAACAGCATGAGCAAACAAAGGTTAGCTCGAACCACCAGGAAATAGTACAAACCCTCTATCCTCATCCTTCAAGAAACAAAAACTGACATTGACAAAACTCACAGCATAGTCCAAAAAATTTGGAAGACCGAATAATGGGCCTCATACCCAACGGAGGGATCTATTGGAGGTCTACTATGTCTTTGAGACCTTGATAAGGTGGAAGGCAAATTCATCTCCAGCTCTAGCAGAACCTTAAACATAATGTTCTATTGCAAAGAAAACAAATTCACATGGGTGTTGTCTAACATCTACGCCCCAAATAATCCTATGGAAATATTCAACACGTGGAAGTCCCCATCCCTCATGAAGGATACCTTTTCCCACCTCCCATGGATGATAATAGGGGATTTGAATTCTCCTCTTTTCCATTCTGATAAGAAAGGGGGAATATCCTCCCCATCCAAAAGCATTGTAGACTTTCAGGCCTTTGTCACCGAAAATGAACTCATGGAAATTCAAATTTGTGGCCACCAGTTCATGTAGAGCAACAAGAGAGCGGGCTATGAGCATATTCAGGTTAATATGGACCGGTTTTTTCTCTCCCAATAGGTCATTCCCCTATTTGGAGACACATCCATGACCCCCCTTCCCAGAATAGGCTCTGATCACTCCCACCTCCTTATGGAATCAAATAAGGCTCCATATTTCTCAACCCTTTTCAGGTTCGAGAATATGTGGATCCAACATCTGGATTTAAAACAAAGTATTGAAGACTGGTGGCATATCCCTGTCTCTGGTTCAACAATTTTCAAAGTATCCCACAAACTCAAGATCATAAAAGAAAACATGAAAACTTGGAACAAGTAAGTATTTGGGGATATTTTTATCTCAAGGAAAAAACGTTAAGTAAACTCAAAGATCTAGAGTAGCAGACTTAGCATGATCAGTGGACCCACCAGCTCAGGGAAGAAGAAAGGCAACTGCTTGCCAAATATCATAACATCCTAGCCAAGGAAGAGACCTTCTGGTGCCAAAAATCTTGAACCCTTTGGCTCAAGGAGGGGGATGTCAATACTAGATTCTTCCATGCTTCTATACTATGAAATAGAAGCACAAACAAAATCAGAGAACTTACCTTGAGGGATGGCTCTGTCACTCAGGACATTAACAAGATCTGGTAAGAAGCCTCCACCTTCTTCAACAACATAATAGGCACTAAAAAGCCCTCCAATATTGCAGACCAGGAAGCCCTGCTAGAAAATATCCCCCCTTGGTTACCCATGAGATGAACAAATCCCTAATCCAACCCCTCTCTGAGAAAGAAATCAAAAGTGCTTTGTTCTCCATGAAAGTTGATAAGGATCCTGGGCCTGATGGGTTTCCCCCTAGGTTTTTTCAGACCTTTTTGGACATAGCGGGGAAGGAGGTGAGTGATGCCATCATGGAGCTTCAAAAAACCAAAACCATCCCTCGAGGAACTAATTCCACTTTCATTGCCCTAGTTCCTAAAAGCCCCCAATGCAAATCCATGAATGAATTCAAATCAATAAGCCTATGCAACATCCTTTACAATATCCTAACCATATCCCTAGCTCTCAAGCTTAAGAAGATCATCCCCTCCATCATTGATCTATGCCATGGAAGCTCTGTAGAAGGTATATCAATCACTAATAGCATCATATATCATCATGAAACCTTCCATTCATCCCAGTGCAACAAGAAAGCATCCATGTTTCTAAAACTGGACATCAACAAAGCTTTTGATCGGGTGGATAGATCTTTTTTCCTCAAATTTCTAGCTCGATTCAGCTTCCACACAAAATAGATTTATCTCATCAAAGGTTTCATCACCTCATTGTGGTTCTTAATTTTAGTCAATGGGTCTACTACAGGTTATTTCCCTAGCCTCAGAGGTATCAGATAGGGAGATCCCCTGCCCCCCTTTCTTTTCATCATCTTGGCTAAATTCCTAGGAAGAGCTTTTAAACAAGTTGTGGCTTTGAGATGCATGTTAGGTATCAAAGCCTCTTCCAAATATCTTGTCTCACCAAAAGTTTGTTGATGATACAATTGTTGCAACATCGACCTCTGTTGTCCAAGCTAAATTCATAAAAGGTATCCTTGATACCTACGCATCTGATGCAGGGCAAGAAATCAATTATCTCAAGAGTAAGTGTTACTTCTTGATCACACCAGGTAACAAGCAGTGGAAAATTGCTTGAATCCTCTAATGTTGCATTGTTGCCCTCCTCACCTCCTACCTAGGACTCCCACTGTTCACCATGAACCAAAGTAATCTATGTGGGAAAATGTTATTGAGAGGATCAATCGCAAGATTGCTGCCTGGAATGGCCCCCTCCTTTCAAAAGTAGCGAAAAAAACCCTCACCTTGGCAGTCCTCCAAAGCATCCTAGTCTATTTCATGTTAGTATTCAAAGCTCCTACCTCTGTTCATTCTAAAATTGAGCAAATTCAAAAAAGGTTTATTTGGCCAGCCTAGAAAACTTGAGACAATTCCACCTTGTCATTTGGGACAAAGTATGCCAGCCTAGGGACCAGGGGATTTTGGTATGAGAAGATCAGCAAACATAAATATTGTCTTACTAGCAAAACAGGCCTAGAAGTTGTTCACCAACTATAAAGCAGATTGAGTCACTATCGTCCAAAGCAAATATCTCAAAAAATTACCCCTAATGGAAAGTCAACAACATCCCTACCAATGGATCAACCTTCTGGCAAGGTGTTATCAAAGAAAAACCTCTTATCATGAGAAGGAAACGATGGCATCTAGGCACAGGTGCATCTATTAATTTTTGGGAAGACACGTGGTTCAAAGAAAAACCCCTCAAGGATCTACCTGAGGTGTCCAAACTTAGACCAAGTCTCGAAAGGAGATGGGGAAGCAAAGTGGCGAACTACATGGATAGAGGCAAATGGAAGATTCCTCCAGAAGATAATGAGCACCTCTTGCGGGCCGGCAAGATTCTGTCCAAGATGCTTAGAACCACCATTATCCCTACCATAGTCTCCCCAGATTATCTAGTTTGGGCGGGAACTGACAGTGGAGATTTCACAGTCAAGTTTGCCCACTTCATGTTAGTCAAATTTTGAGCTCCCACTATTCTTTTCAAGTTAGATTAGATTAAATGCCTTATTCCAAAAATTGGGTTCTTTGCCTAGACAGCCATTCAAAAAAATATCCTCACCACTGATAATCTTATGAAAAGAGGGATTCTTGTCCCCAACAGATACCACCTCTATCTTTTCAATTGGGAATCCGTTCTCCTTTTAGAGTGTGATTTCACTAGGGATGGATTAGATCACATGTTCGCCACCTTTCAAATCCATTGGGCCCATCCCAACTCCCTCCTAGACATGTTCATCCAATGGTATGCTCCCTTCAAAAATCCCAAAGTAGCTTTCCTTTGGAAATTTTGCCTCCACCACTTCATTTGGCAAGTTTGGCTTGAATGCAATTGTAAGGTCTTCTCAAACACCTTTTACAACTCCACCTCCATAGCCATTAAAGCCATTTCATACGCTTCTAAAAACTCCCATCTTATCCCATGGCCCAGATCCCCCTTAAGCAAGAATGAGGCTGACATCATCAATTCCCTCAACATCCCCCTTCCCACCTTATCCCCCCTCGAACCATCCCAGGATCAAACCTCGCTGGATCCCCCCTCTTGAGGGATGGGTAAAGTTGAACTTTGATGGTGCATCAAAAGGGAATCTTGGTTTGGCCAAGGCAGGGGGGTGATCAGGGATCATAGAGGAAATATGGTTATGGATTTTGCAGAGAATCTTCATCATCAAACCAATAATGTGGTTGAGGCGTGGGCCCTATGGTGAAGTCTTCGCCTCATCAAGGGGTCATGTGTTAAGATCCATGTTGAAGGGTATTCTCTTAATATCATTGGTTACCTAATCTCCAACAAAGCCCCTCCATGGAATATTAGATCCCTTATCCAAGAAAGAAGGAAGCTTTTAAACTAGCATTGCCAGGTGGAAGCTAGTCATACATACAGGGAAGCTAATCATCTTGTAAAAATACTAACCAACATGGGCTTAGGACAAAAACCCATTACCATGTGGCAAGAATAATTCCCACCAGATGTCCTCCAAGTTGCAACGTCGGTAAGTCATGACATGTACTCTTAATCTATCCACGCTAACCAATGATTTATTTTTTTCAATATTGTGTAGGATCTACTTTGGGCATCCCATTGTCCAAGAGCCTTGCGATGTGTGCTCCAACACCCCTTGATTATTGGATACTCCATCGTAATCCATCAAAGTCATCATGCAAAGTCAAAATACGAGTTTCCATTCATGGTGTCCCAATGCTCTCTATCAGCTCCCTCTTCCACGTTTCCAACCGCACCTCCATTCCCTTACATGCCCCTACCCATGTCTGCAGACCTTTCCCAAGTTATCACCTTCACCCATGTGTATATGGTCCATAGGCTTCCCCTTAATCCTCATCATCCTTGATGTGGCATCCCCTCATCCACTTGTCACCCATCCGTGAGGCTCAGTATGAGCTGCTTGCCTCCCTGATCTATTTAATTCCTCACTCTAGCCTAGTCCACGACACTCCCCTTTGCAAGTATGTTATGTGGGCCTCCTCCATCACCTCTCTTCCTGTCCCCACCACCACCACCATGGCCTACCTTGAACCGAGCTCTCTCCAGTTGGAAACCCTAACATTTGCTTACCTGTAGGGCACCCAAATCACCACCCCATTATCAAAATTCCATGGAGTTGAGGAAGACATCACAAAGGACTTTGTTCGTACATGGTCGAAAGACTATGTCTGTGTCAGAAACCTATGATTTAAGGTCACTCTAAAGCTGATTGGAAATATTGTAGAGCTACCGGTTAGTGGGTGTCTTGTCTGCCATGACAAACACTATTGGAAACCTAAATTGGAAGGTTTTCCCAACTACCAAAATTTCTTGTGGGATGGCCATGCCCTAGACCATCAATCCCTTCCTCCCTCGTTCCCCACTATTTCCATTACCCTCATTCAATACTTAGCCTACGATGATCCCAACAAGCCTATGGCCAACTTCCACCTTGCCCTTGTCAACCATTTCCGAGGATACAAACCCATGAATATTCTTGGGTTCCTTTAGCGATCCATGGATCTCTCTATAGCCAATGCTTGTAAGAAAAGTGCCCCTCCTGCCCACCAGAGGCTGTTCGTTGTTATTTTCTATCACATTCTGGCTAATCCCCCCATTGTGGCTACCCCCTTGCAATCTCCCCCTCTTCTCCCAACCCCCCAAAAGCCCTGCTCACTCAATGTCTAGTGAGATTATGGTCAGCGATGGAGTTCCCAACACCTCGGACTCCAAGAAAGGCATTGTTTTTGCTTCTCCATCCATTCCATCCCCTTCCCCTTCCAAACCCATGCCCTTCCCTCCCGCCCCCACTCCTTCCCCTTCCAAACCAACCCCTTCCCCTTCCAGGACCCATCCCATCCCCATCCAAACCCACCCCTCCCGCTAGTAAGAAGCCTTCTTTGGGAAAACGTAAAGCTAAAATTGAAGAAGCGGCCACCCCTATTCACAGGTCATCCAGGGCTAAGAAGCCCAAAATGAAATCTAGTCAAAATTCTCCTCTAGAGATTGAAGACCTCAATGGGGACTCGACCCCCACTTCTGGCATCTCCAACCATCTCACCCGGATGTTTCTCTAGAGCTTCATCATCGCTTTCAAAAGTGTGAGTGCTGCCCTGAAGCACACCCTCCAGTAGTGTGCTGACCAACCTGAAGAGGACATCACGAAGGTCAACCCTTGATCTGGTATGGGTTTATCTATTTTTGTTAAGAGGTTTTATGGGAATTATTGATGCAATTTTTGGTGATGTTTGTTTTTGTTTGGCTAACCGCTTGGTTGGGTCTCCCTGTGTCAGCCCTTGTGAGGGCCCTAGCGATTATCTATGGTTTATTTTTATTTAGTTTCAGCAGCCCCTGCATGGGTAAGCACCACCTGTTTATCAAATTTTACATCCCCTGCAAGGGAATTTTGGTAATAGTATCCCCTGCATGAGATTGGTTAGAATGGTGTAGAATGATCCCTCATGGCAGAGGATTATGCAACATGAATGCACTTTAACTTGATGAAGTTTTTGTATATCTGGGGTTGGGACCCAGTTATAACCCTCAGAAAAAAAACTCCAACTTACCAAAAAAATAGTAATAAAAAGTGATTTTTTAGAATTGATTATATAGTATTGAAATAGGCCCCACCCGTATTACACCATCACCACGTAGTGGTATTTCAACAACTTGGATATTATCCACGTATCACTTGGCAAGATTCAAACCTAGATCTCCTCTTTGAATGCTAAGGAATCTAACTGGTTGAGTTAATTCTATTTGATAATAATAAAAATTGATTATGAAAATAGTATTACGAAATATTGGAGGTATGAATATAACCCTTGAAAAAAGAGTTATTAAGGATTTTATAGGTTGTTATAGTCCTACGTTTATTTTAATATAAGAATAACATTAAGTAGTGAGGAATGTAAGGATGAATTCAAAAAGATTTGAAAGATGGGGGATTATCTGGAAATTTATTCTATAGGATATTTTGAAAGTATCATAACAATATAGCATAAAATAAAATGAGATGGATACTTTCTAGAAGCAAAAAGTAATTGGGTTTCTACTTTATTTTGTTGAAAAGAGGAAAATATCAAAACTAAATTTATAAATGTATATGCTCTAACTATAGTCATTCCTTATGAAAGATGTTGGAAGAACCTTAACATATTTTTGTCAAATACAATGACAATTCATAATTATGAACTATGGATTCTTGGGAGAGCTTCAACATAGTTCTATATCCTATAAAAAAAAGGGTGGAATTCCTAGATGGTAGAAATCAATGAAGGATTTTGCTCCATTTATCAATTCAAATGGCCTTTGGGATGTTATTCCTTCCCACTGTCAATATACATGGGATAATGGACACATTGGAAAATGTTATACAATAGGCAGATTGAAAAAATTTCATTACCTAATACATGGTTGCAAATAGAATACACAATATCTTCAGATATTTTATTACAAGCAAGATCAAATCACAAACTCATATTTTTAGATGTGATTTAATAATAGTTATCCAAATTCATTACTCGATAATAGTCATCCAAAGTTATATCAATTTTAGAATCTATGGATCCAAGAATCTAATTTCTTCTGGATTGTTATGTTAGGCTAGGATGAAGCAAATTTTGAAGGATCATATATGGCTAGGTTGATTTAAAATATGAAATATCTAAAGGGAAAAATGAAGTTTTGGAATACCAAATATTTTGGTAACATATTAAAAACAAAGGGAAGAAATTGAATCCAATCTTAAAATTTTAAAAGAGATGATAGAAATCTATGGAATGGACTAGGATACTTATGTGAAAGACAAACAATTACTTTCTAATTATCATAATACATTGAAAAAGGAGTCATAGTTGTCCCAAAAATATAGGGAGATATGACATAATGGAATAGGAATACCAAATAATTTTATGCTATAGTAGAAAGAAATTATCTTCTCATCACATAAAAAATATTTCAACTTTTAATAGAAGAAATATTAAGGAAGAAGAAGATATAAGGAAGGAAGCAATTAACTAAAATCCAAAGATATTATTTTAGATGTTGGGCAAGATAAGGAGGCTCAAGGTAATATTTTGTAAAATATTCCACCAATTATCATATAAGGATAAAATGAAAATTTAATGAGAGAGATCTCTATGGAGGAGCTATAGGAGCCATTTTCTATTTTCCACCTTAATAAAGCACCTAGTCTTATAGATTTCCTATTTTATTTTCAAATAATTTGGGATTTGTCAATGAGTGATATGTTGGTTATAGTCGAAGAGGACAAGAAAAATGAGGCTATAATAAGTGATATTAATTCCACCTTTATGATATTGGTTCCCAGAAAGACAAGACAAAATATTTTGATAACTTTCATCCAAGAAGCCTTTGCAATATGATTTATAAGTTCAATTTTAAAATTATGACAATTAGATTTGAAAATATTCCAGACTATGTTATCATATAAAAGCAAATGGGATTTTTTCCATGGTAAACAAATTCTTTATGGTGTAATCATTGCGTAGGAGGCCATAAATTCTCTCCATTTATGAAAAGGCTAGGTATGCTAATAAAATTAGATATCAAAAAAGCATATGATAGGGTTTATTGAAATTTTCTACATGATATTCTCTAAAAAATATTCTTGATAAAGGATTATGACAATTGGTTAGATGTTGTCACAACACTCTAATTTTTTTTTTTTTGATAAAAGGATCCTTTGTTAGATATTTTGAATCATCCCATGAATTTGCTAGGTTGACCTGCTGTGTTTTCATCTATTTATTGTTCTTGTGAAGGCATTTGGAAGAGCTTTCTAATAGGCAAAAATGGAGAAAATTTTAAAATTATTCAAGTTGCAACATATGGTCCCTCTGAATCTTATCTTCAATTTATTAATGATACGTTTTCTTTTAAGTCATCCCTTAGTCAATAAGACCATGTAATTTAAATTAATATTATCATGTTATGCGATGGTTGATAGATAAATGGTCAATACTACAAAGTCCACTATTTTTTTTATTAACACTACCCTAGATTTATGATGGATTATTATGGATATTTTAGGGTTTAAATTTGAAAATTTTCAATTGATATATTTGGATTTTCCTATAACTGATAAAGAAAAGAAGGAACTTTGAGACTCAATTTTGGATAAAATCGTGTTTGGTAGGTTGGAAAGGTAATTTCTTTGCCATGGTTGGAAGGTTATAACTCATAAAGACTATATTGCAATCCATCCCTATATATATGGTATCACTTTCAAGTTGCTAGCTAGTATAGATTCTTTCGAAAGAATATAAGGAAAAAATTATGTTTTCTTTTTTATAAAGAAAAATATTAGAGGAGAATGATTATGAAATTGATGATTTATAAGTTTAGCATGAGGGGAAAAACTTGGTTAGATATTATTCAAATATCAAGGGAATATTTGAGCAAAAATGTTACTTTAAAATATATATTAGGTTCTCTTAATGTAATTATATTATTTAGGAATGAACCTTACCTAAAGGATCACCAACATGGAATTTCCTATAAGATAGTTTACAATTGATCAAGAAACATATTAGATGGTCAATCAATGAGGGGGATTCGATAAATTTTTGGTTTGATGCTTGGTTGAGGTCTCTTCCTCTTATTTATGATCCTCAATGACAACCGTTGGCTCAAACATGTCTTGCTTGTAAAGGTCCAAAGGTTAAATATTATATTAATGTGAGCAACAACTCTCAATCATGGATTTCTATTAGTAATGTAATTGAAGCGAACCTCAAAAAAATATCAAATAAGCTTCAAAATATGCTTCAAGAGTTCTATATGACTATTTTTACATGGAAGGATGACTTAGTTTGAAATATATCAAAAAATGGTGTGCACTCGCTCAAGTTGGAATATACCAGTTTAGAGTTTAATCAAAATTTCCTACTTCCAATAATTAACCTTAGAAAAATGTTTGTAACGGCCCCAATATAGTCATGTTAGCCTATTATTTTTATTATCCTGGGTCATAGAATTAGTTAGTCGACCCTTGAGCATTAGGGTTAGGTTATTATTGATTTCATCTATAAATAGGAAGAATATTTTATTATTTTGAATCATCAAATAATTTAAATTTAAGTTGTGTCAGTGTGCATAAGAGACTTTTCCCTCTCAAAGTGGCTATGAGACTTTACCCTCTCCAAGTGGTTATGGATTTGCTATTGTATTAATTTATTTTTGGATTTGATATTTGCATATTATTCATGGTATTTGAATCTAAATTATTATTGTTTGCATGTTGTTAATAATAATTTAATATTGAAGTATTATTGCAAATATTAAAATATATTTTTCAAAAAGGTACATTTAATTTTCGAGAACTAAATAGGTTTTTTTAATTATTTAGCTCAACTCCCCTCCCTACTTTATTAATAATTAAATTTTATTTTTATTATTTATAGAGAGCAAGCATCCCCTTTTCATTTGTATTTCCATAATTCTCCTTGCATATCCACAATTTCACAATTCATTTTTAAAAATTATTAAATCCCCACTTTCACTTTTCATCTTTTTATGTAGAAAGGCATTTATATTAATGGATTAATAGAATAAATTTTTACAAAAAAAAATATACGGATAACATGCCACGTGGCCAACACCATCAACCAAAAAACCACTATTGTTAAAATAGTATGGGAAACCAAGAAACCAACTAACAACTAATCAAAACCACCTAAAAAAACTAGTGGGAAAACACTATAAATTATCTAATAGAAAAAAATGATTACATACTAAAAATGATGGCTGAGCACACACCACAAGAGCCAAAGCAAAAAACTAGGAGTACCACCAATGGTGAAGATCCATTATGTAGGTTTAGCCACCACTAGGACCGAATCCCACCCAATATTATCATCAAGAGACTTTGGCATCAAAACCCATCCCTACTCGAAAGAAGAAGTGTCGAAAACATAACGAGCAAATAAATCCTCATTGGAAATAAACACCGAAGCACCCGACTTGTCCTAGGTATTGAGTCGAGGAGCCAAGGGAGAGAGAGGAGCAGTCAGGTTACCAAGGCTATATTTGTAAGAAGGTGACCTTGAGCTAGGGTAGGAATGCAATTTGAGGTCGAGCGACGATGTTGCCTAGACTTAAATCAGCTTTGGGGATAATATTGCTCAGGAGGAATCTGGATGACTATGCACGAAGTATTTTCCCAATGATCAATCAACTCTTGAATATGAGAGAGCTTCATAACCACCTTATTGGCTTGAACCGCAATCTGAAAATACATAGAAAAATAATATAGATTTCTCAAAAGCAGATATGTGAAGAGAAGAACACTTACCAAAGATACAATCATTTTTAACTTTTTATATGATGTTTAGGGTTGCCATACAAAGCAAGTACCACACATCAAAGAAAATAATTGATAATGATGATATGCTTTCAATCAAATGTGGTGTAGGAATAGGGTCTAAAAAAGAAAAAAGCCACTCCCAAAGGGAATGAGCATGAGCACAGACTCAAAAAATATGGATAAATTCCTTAGACTAAAGATAGAAAGGAAAAAAAATGCTAGGGATGTCTAAATTTTAGAGATGCTTCCCAATAGGAAGCCCTTGGTGAAGAAGACTCCAAGAAAAACAAAAAATCTTGGGCTCCAAGAAAGGATCCCAAGCGGTCTAGAACCTGCACATCCAAACAGGTTGAGGGGAAAGACAATCCATTGTTAATTGAGCTTATAAATCATGGGGGGGCAAGGAGAGAGCTAAACATACCCCAAATGGTCTTTTTAATTTCATAGAGGAGTGTTTGGATACCACTTCCAATCCTTCCACCAAGGTCATAGCAAAAACATAGAAATTTTGTGAAACATGGAGTCAAGGAGAGAAGCCTTAACAGTTTTAAAAGTATCATTGTCAAAGTTCCTGATCCCAAGGTTGACTCTAAACTCATCCCAAGGGAGCCAATCCCTAGTAGGATGAGAAAATAAATCAATGATGCACCGCATACATTTGCTAAAAAATCTAAGCACATGAACCCAGGAAACCTGCATAAGTGAAGAACCCTAGTAGGTGATGATAGGCGACCACCAAAAATTCATCTAGTTGATGAAGAGGTTGTGCTAGAAGCTTTGGCCAAAGCTAATAAAAATCTTTGAGGAGATAAATTCCTCAAATAGAACCCTAAGCATTGTGGTGATCTAATAAATATCCAAATCCCTCAATGGCGAGGATATATAGGGATGACACCAATGGAAAGCCCTATTGAATAGAATGAAGGAGCCCAATGGTCGAGGACTTGTTCCTATTAATGGATAAAATAGCTGAAGCCTTAGTGAATAACATCTCTACAAAGCTAATAAAGGAGGGATCGAAACCAAGAGCTTTAAGAATGTCCAGAATGAACGATCAATCCATCCTGTTGTAGGATTTTTCAAAGTCAATTTTTATGAACAAGGATTATTGGTTGAAATTGTGAGCTCACTCCATGCCTTCCCAAATAGAAATAATGTTGTCAAGGATGAATTTTAACATATGACATAGTATTATGCATATATTACATTATAGGTGCTAAATAATCCATATTAGCATTGTTGCATTAGTAGTTGGGTGGGTAGTTGAAAATATTGGTTGGGTGGTTAAACTAACCATACCACCCCTATCCTTTGTATTTATTTTGAATGCATTTCAATGAAGGTTACTTTGTGTTTCTTTACATGGTATCAAAGCAAGGTACGTAGGTGGACTGAGGATGCAGGGTGTAGGCAGGAGAAGAGCGTAGCCCAAGATAGTTGGTATGCTTCCCAAGGAGGAAATAGGGTGCAGGCAAGAGAAGAGCACATCCCAAGTCAGGCATGCTTCCCAAGACAGACACTGAAACCTACCTTGATCGAAGCTAGTTTTCTCTAGGTGTATGATGATGAGAAGGAGATCTCAAATGTGCAAAGCCAGGGCTTTTGTAATGATCTTATATGAAATATTAAGGAGAGTAATTGACCTCCAATTATTGATGATTTTTATATGACTGACCTTGGGGATAAATTTAATAATCCCTTGATTAATAATAAGTCCGAGAGAACCCTTAAAGAAGTCTTGATAATCTTTAAGAAGATCAAGCTCGATAGTGTCTTAAAGGTACTATTAGAACTCATAGGGGAAGCCATAAAGACTAGGGAATTTAATGTTGATCATAAAAGAGAGATCCTTTTCATAGGAAGCTCTTTTAGACTCAGAAAGCCACATTGGAACAATAGAGAGGTAGGAGTTAAGAGCCTAGTCACATTGAGGAGAGTGGGTCTGATCTATGAACACAATCTAGTAATGTTATTCAAAAGCAAAGAGAATACAAGGAAACTCATAAAATCTCTCTCCACTAATGTTAAAGGCTTTAATACCTAGAAATTAATTGTAAGGATGCAGACATTAGAAGAACTCCTTGGTTACCCTATCATCAATTTTAAGCTAATTTAACTTTACATTGATCTGCATCCCTCTAGCATCATAGTGATTCACCATCAGAAGCTGGTGTTTGGCATCCATGAGGTGCCTCTAAAGCTTCTCATTGAAAGTATTGGATTGCAACTAAGTTGAGGCCACCTTCAACTCCCACTTGAGAGTAGCGTTGGAGCAATGATGAAGCTTGAAAATCTTATTACCTAGTGAGCACAGGAAGCTAATAGTGCACTAGATAGTAGTTTTCCACCAATCAATCCAACTGGAGGTCCACTTCAGTTTAGGGACCAAGTTCTAAATTTTGATGAGATAGGCTCTCAACATGGGGTGGTGTATAATAAAAGTATTAAGGTAGAACTATGACTGAGAAAGATGAGAGGGTGGAAGAAACTAGGATGGAAAAGGAAATGGGAGAATGGTCAGACAAATAGAGCTTGATATGGATAGAGACAAAGGGAGAAGAGGATGAATTTCGATCAAAAGAAAAAATATTAGAATTTGAGAGCATGGATTTATTTATTATTTTTAGCACATGACTCTCACCTTGTTGGCTATTAGTCCATGTGAACCAGACATTAGTAGAGAACAAAGAGGGTAATAAGCAACCGTTGGGGTCAAAGAGCCCTAAATTTTCTCATGAAAAGCCATACTTCTCTTTCTTAATGGTCCATCACATGAGAAGAATACCCACCCTATCATGTAGAAATTCATTCGCATTAAATTCCCTATAGAGCAACCAAATAATAGGGGGAGAGAGCATTGTCCACCACCAAAGTGCATAATGATCATTAGCATCGTTAGATGCATAGATGTTGAGCACATTGAGGATATGGCCATCAATCTCCATCACAACCCAAATGACATGATTGGAAGGGTCACATCCCTAAGAGATCAACTTGGAATGGTAGGTTTCTGAAAGGTAGATGACTACCCCTCCTTTACCTATGTCATGCATAGTATGAAAGGTGTGGCCCCAAGGCTAGAGAAAGGAGCAAGTACTTGACATAATGAAGTTAGTGACTTTGACTTCTTGAAGGCATAAAATATCAATATTGTTGAATCTAATCTTGAAGTCATCTAGACCCTGATGCACAAGGTACTTGCACACATGATTTGTCAAACCCCTAACATTCCAGGACATGCACTTCATGAGACATGTCCAGAGAGCATATTTCCTTTGGTGACCTTAGAGTCCTCAAAATTTTCCAAAGACTCAAAGGTATTTGTGAGAAACCTATTATGGTTTTCCTACAAAAATTACATCTATCTTCACTTCTCCAAAGGGACGCTCGATGACTTCCTAGTTGGACTGCAAGAGTGACGAGGGTTCCATGAAGGAACTTTGCTAGATGGACTAGAAGGAATTTTTTATTTTTTTATTATTAAACACTCCCTATCATTTGTATTTTCATTCTTCTCCCCATGTATCCATGGTTTCCCTTGCTCTTTTTCATATTGATATTATTAATTAAACCCTCGCTCACACTATTTCTCAATTTAGAATCATTTCTCACTAATTAATAAAACAATTTAAATACATTTTTAATATAAAAATAAATTAAAAAAGAAAGGAAACAAAATTATCAAAGCATGACTCTGACAAAATAATCTTCTACCTTATTCCGCTTGTTGTTGCTACTTTGATATTAATAAAAATGTGCATTTGGATTTGAAAAAAATAATGAACTCAACACGTTGAAACAATTTTTTTTTTTAATATTATGCAAAGGAACAAAATTTCCTAAAATATTTCCAGGTTATAGGTCAAAAGTTTCAATCCCAGACAAAGCTTCCATTACTCTATGAAGAAGGTCGAATCACTCTTCATCCTGAAGCAATACTGCAGTCCAAAGTTTGTCATCTTTGATCTCGGTAAATTCAAGAGTTTCTCATCAAGTAATATGACCTTCTAGAAGAAGATGCTACATGGGAACCTGATAGTATGTTCCAGTATTTTTTAGTTTTGAGGACAAAACTTTTTAAAGAGGGGAGCCATGTAACGGTTCCAATATATCTAGATTCGTTAATTATTTTTATTTTCTCAAGCCATATATTTAGTTAGTCGGTCCTTGAGCATTAGGGTTAGTTTATTATTGATCTCATCTATAAATAGGAAGAATATTTTATTAGTTTGAATCATCAAATAATTTGGATATAAGTCCCCTCAGTGCGCATAAGATATTTTGCCCTCTCAAAGTGGCTATAATCTTTGCCACTCTTCGAGTGGCTATGATTTGCTATTACATTTATTTATTTTTGGATTTGATATTTGCATATTTTTCGTGATATTTGAATCTGAATTATTATTATTTTCATGTTGTTAATAATCATTCAATATTTGGTCACCATTAGAGGCCTTCTCTAAGGCCAACCATTTATTTCGTTAGCAATCCAAAATAAGATTCTTATAGGAATGATTTTGCAAAAGAAGAGGATATCATGGACCTTTAAGGTGTGCCTTGTGTGAGAACGATCTAGAAATATCAAGTCATTTACTTCTTCTTTGTCCCTTTGTTTACACCATTAAGGGTCACTATTTTTTAAATATGAGAATATATTAGATAGCTCCATCAACATTGAAAGAGTTGATGAAATGTTGGATTAACTATTTCAAAGCTAAAGCATTATACGTTTTGGGGAGTATTGGTCTTGCTATTACTTGTCAGAATTTTTAGTTTAAAAAGAATAATAGAATTCTAAAACTAAACCTTAAAATGATGTCCAAATTTGGAACTATATTATTGCTTCTCTTGTAGAATATTTATAAATATGGTGCTCATCATGGAAATTCTCAAGCACAAAAAAAAATTAGCCTCTTGACTACAATATTTACATATACACATGGAAGGGCCATCTACAACAATTGCTTTGATCTATGATAAAAGAAAAATGTTTAAAAATTATGTTTATCAAAATTAATATTGATGGTATCCGCCCATGTAGAGGAGTTGGAGAGCAAGTGGGTAGTTAAACCTCTCTAGTTGCTGAGAGGCCCAGGTTCAAATCTCTCGCCTCACATGTTGCGGATATGTTATGTAATGGTTCCCTCGTGGTCACAGCCTGTTTACCCCTTGTGGCCACCACCAATAAAAAAATAATAATAATTAATATTGATGGTGCTTCCAAAGAAAATATAGAAAAATTGGGAGAAAGTGATGTTTTTAAAAATAATGAATACAAAATTCTCCTCACTCATAATTGTATGGAACTTCATATAACAACTATGCAAATGCTAGAGTACTTCTTATAAGGATAGAAATTGCAATTGTAAAAGATGGAAATATATTTCAATTGAGAGGATTCACACATTATTATTAATACTATTAACAAAAAGAGATGTTAGGATTGGATAAAAAATAATCTTTTTTTGTTGATGTTCATAAACTATTATTAGAGATAGTCTCTTGGAAATGTGAGCATATCTACAGAAGGAAAGTGAGTAACAAATAATTTAGTTAATAATGATGTTGATATTTTCTTTAAGAAATTCAAAATTTAGAAGACAATTAGCTTATTTAGATTCTATCTCTTAATGAAAATGATGTTAAGGAGTTGATCACAAAAACATAGAAGATGAATATATTTGAAAGAAAAAGAAATGAAGAATATTTTTGGCAAAAATGCAAGTTGGATATAATTTAATTAACCTGATAACAAATGTTATTTTTTGTTATTTTAATCAAAGTAACATCCAATAGAAGCCACACATAACTTATTTAAAAAATCCATAAATAAGAAATAATTTAACAAATAATATTTAACTTTAAACTTTTGTATTTGAGGAATATTTATGTGATAAGACAATTTATAACAATTTAAGATATTCATGGTATTACCACAATAATATATTTATGGTATAACATTACAATTTATAATATTTTACTAGTAATAGTAGAATGAAATTTGCATCTCATGACCAGGATCAATGTGTGCATGGGGCCACTCAATATCGTTCCTTTATGCACACTTTATGGTTAGGTCCTAAAAATAATTTGGAAGCTTAGGCTAGCTCAACATGCCCTCATAAAAGGTAGAAGTAGGATAAAATATGAAAGCATGATTATAAAATTTGTTTAATCTTAATTATATAGATTCTTAGCTTATTGATCAATCTTTCATTGATTATTAATAAATAAATAAATAAATAAATATATATATATATATATATATATATATATATATATATATATATATATATATAGGCTTTCAAAGTGAAGATCCACATTCAATAATATACGCAAGTCCTAAATACAACTATACAATTTGTGTCAATACATTGATATAAAAGTCATTCTAATCCCTTATATAATATGAGAGAGAGGCATATATTTTTAATTTAATCTCTATATATATATCTCAAAAGACTTTTAATTAATTAATGTTTTTAGAAATAATAATGAATCTCCAATGAATTTAGAATAGAAGGTTTTTAATTTCCACAAAGCTCAATGCATCCTACTAGACAAAAATTTTCAAACTATGATTCTCAAAATGTGAACCAATTTTTTTTTATATAATATTGATCTTTGCTATTGATTTTGATGATGAATTCTTCTACTTTCTTCTCTTTCAAATACTATATTGATATTGTAATTAAATAGAAGATCATTTTCATACAAAAAAAGTCTCACCATATATCTTCCCAAATAAACACTGTCTTCTCCATTCATATTTAGTCATTCATCTAATTTATCAATATATAAACCAAATACATTGGGGATAATGTACATTCTTGTATAAACCCTATGCTATTTCTATTCTAAATGGCTTGCTTGTATTCTTATTTTAGCTTAGGCCTCCTCATAGTGTCTAGACCTACTATCCTATGTTTTTGTAGTATATCTTAGTCTTCAGTTTTATTGTATAGTTTACTTCTAGGTATTATGTCAAATATTTTCTTAAAGTTTACGGAATAACAATAAACTTCTTTGTTCCCCTAAGGGCTAGGTGGATTAGTAATTGTTTGTCTGGCTAGGCACTTACCAAGAAGAGACCTAGGTTTAAACCTTGGAGGCATGCTTGTTGCAAAGGTAGTAATCTGATCTGAATCCTTTAAGTGTGCACTAAACCGAATATGACAATATGAATCTCGAATGATAGGTGGTCCCACTCATATCAGATCAACAATAACGATGTGGTATAGGCTTGTTGTGAGTATCCCTGTAGTTTAAACCCTGTACTTGACAACTACTAAAAATAGTATGGATGTAACCACTCTCCTATATATAAAAAAAAACAAAAAAAAAAACAATAAACTTTTTTTCCATTTCTTATTTTTCAAAATATATCTCAAAAATATATAACCTATTACAATTCAAAATTGCTTATCATTTACTAAATAAACAAACCTTAATTTTTTTAATTATTAAAAAATATATTTTAATAAATATTATATATTATTATTCAACATAACTTGGAGAATATGGCCCACCGTGGCAGCTCAACTTATAAAGATCGTCAACCGGCCCCCTGACTTTAGAGCACTAAAGTCATGGAGTTTTAGTAGTCATTAGGTTACTTCAATTATCTAACCCATTTTTAGAAGCCTTTGGTGCTTAATCATAATTGTATAGCTATCTTCCACCTTTTCTTTCTCGAATAAAGGGATACCTTGGGACATGCACTTTTTTGGTTTTTTATATGCAAGTTGTAAACAACTAATTCACATGAATGACCAAAAATCTTACCTGTCGTAACTTCAGTTTTTAGATAGTGTTGTCAAATACTTTCATTAATTTCAAGGTTCTTTAAGAAAAAAATATTATAATTTTTGAACTTTCACCTGTGAGTACAATGTCAGTCCTATTCAGAACAAATATTTATTGCAAAGGGAAGGGGCCTTCAATAATGAAAAGATAAGGAAGGTTATGATTTATTGATGTCCCTTCAATTTTAGAACAGCCAAACATTCCACGCTTCGTCCTCTGGCTTTTGGTTTTCCAAAGTGGCACTATCCATTCCTATTGGCTTACCAAACTTTTGAGACAGGGAATGCTCTTTTCAAACAAGAGAATGATGAGACCATATAACTTAATTAATTATGAGCATGGTAAAGGTCAATAAGACGAAGGTAACAGCTTTTTCTTGGTCCGAAATTGCTAAAAAATGTCTAAGTTTGGGAGTTTGGGATTTGTTATATATATATATATATATATATATATATATATATATATATATATATATAAAAAATTAATGATTGTATAGGAGAGTTGGTTATAACTATTATTTTTAGTAACGGGTAAGTGTAGGGTTTAAATCACATGGACTGCTCCCAACAAACTTATTCTTCTCGTTCTAACTGACCCGACGCAAGATGAGGACCATCGGTTACTCGATGTTCGTATCCTCATCGTCAATCTAACGCGTACTCAGAGGATTTGGAGCAGATTACTACCTTTAAAATGTTGTATATTTACAAATTCTTCCAAGATCGCTCCCAATGACATGTTAAAAATGGAAAGTGTATATATTATTTTCAAGTACACAAGTTGGATATATTGTGATTATAAGTGGAACTAATAATTTGGTAATTATATATATTAAATTAAATAAGAGTATATCATTAAAAAAAGTGGTATGGAAGCATACCTCAAAAGTTTATGCAGAACATTAACCTAGGTTTAGAAAAATGCCCGAGACAGCTTGGGATAACTATGAAACAGTTAATATATTAACATAAAAAAAGGCAGAAGGTCCGCTAGCACTCAAGTTATCATAGGAGTAGCATCGATAGAGGGAGGGGGTTCTTATCCAAAGGATTTTCTCAACCTATGGAAGGATCATGGTCTATGAGAATTGAATCCCACCCAAAATCATTGTCTTGCAATGTTGAAGTGTCCCCTATAGTCTGAGGCAAAGTGGTAGTCCAGTTGGATGATGAGCTCCAATGGTAATACTATGGTATAGAGCAAAATCCTTCCCTGGCACAATGGTCCTACGGGCGATGGCTACGAGAAGTTGGAGTCTTGCGATCTTGATTCTATTGCTAAGAAGAAGAATGTCTTTGGTGAGGCAGGGAGGGCAAATCCCGAGCCATAGTACATGAAGTATTTTTTCAATGATCCAATAAAGTTAACGGATGTTGAACCTCATGGGCAACCTTGTTCGCCTGCTCTTGAATCTGAAGTAAAACATTAAAGCATATTAGAACTTTTGAATACATGAAAAACTCTAGAGATGCATGCTGAGTAGAAAAACAATTTCATTATGGTTTTTCCATATGTTAAATACAGTGTTCCACGGGGTTGCATCCCCCCGTTTCCCGCATCCCCCAACACAGGGGGATGACATTGGGGATGTTTCCCCCATCCCCCTTTTTGGGGGATGGCTAAGGACTATGGCCTCCCATCCCCGGGACATCCCTTATTTTGGGGCATCCCTGGGGACGGTCAATTGTCCCCGAGGATGACTGGGTCCCTTTGGGGACACTCGGGCCGTCCTTAGGGACGACCCGAGCATCCCCAATGGCGCCTAGTCATCCCCCACGGCAAGGCGTCCTCACCCAACAGGAAAAAAAAAATTAAAAAATGAAAATTTAATAAAATAAAATATAAGGGGTGGGACAACTTCCAAAATGTTGCTGAGGAGAAAATTTTAGTTCAGATAGTGATGGTTAGATTAGGGCTGTTCTCAAATTTAAAACATTAGCTAGCTGCTATCCTATCAATATTTTTTAAACATTAAAACAGCTTCCAGAATGTTGCTGAGGAGAAAAATTTAGTTCAGACATTGATGGTTTCAATGGTTTTCCCGTTGCTGCCCCTCGACCCCACAAGGAACGTTGTCTCTTGACCCTACAAGGGGGATTTCGCCCCCTTGACCCCCGACACAGGTGGTGACGGGCATTGCCCATCATGTTCATGATGTTGATGATTCCAAAAAGTGTAGTGAACAATCAGAGACTACTGATCCTGTTGATCATATTAATGGGTCAAATGCATATGAAATGTAATTTGGGGAAGTTATGAGGTAGTTGGAGGGCATAACTACTTTTATTGCCCATTGTTGCTACTATTGTCATTGCTGCTTTTATTGATGTTATTGGTGTTGTTATTATTGTTGGTTCTGTGCATTATTATTGTTGGCAATTTTGGGTACATTGCCTTTGCTCAAGTGTATAAGTTGTCATTGATGTCAAGAAGCTCTTGAAGGAATTTGATTTGATGTCAAATAATTTGTTTTGATGAAGGTTTCTGAGTCGGCATGACGAGTTTCAAAGGTCTTTTGTAAACCCCAAGTTGGGAGGTTTAAAGATTACAGGTGGATGCATTAGTTTAATGCATTTGGGTCCAGGAGGAAGTATTTATTTAAATAATTAAAAACCTTGTTAAGGTTCCCTTTAATTATTTTTAAATAAATATTAAATTATTGTTTGCAATGGGTTCTCCTAACCCATGGCGCTATGTTTTAAGATTGTGGGCGCTAGCCAAGACCTCCGTCGACGTGTTAAACTCCTCGTCGACGTCAAGAGCTTATGGTAAAAATGCATATAAATCTCCCTCGATGAAAATCAAGAATTATCCCATCCGCATTTTGAAAAGAGTTGCTCGTTGTGAATTCGTGATCTGCTGTTCGATTTCTTCCTCGCTGTGATTTCGTGATCCGTTGTTCGGATTTCTTCTTCGATTGTGTCTTCATCGTTTTTGTGAATCCGTTGTTCATTTTTTGTACTCGTCGTTTGTCGTAAATCCATCGTAAGGTTTTCGTCTTCGTGTTCGCGTCAGAAGAAAGGGAGGCATTGTTGTTTTATTTAATCCCTGGCGTAGAAGGAACAAGGCTAACAACGTGAGGTTTAAACCTCATCGGGCGCCTTTGGCGCATCGGTAGCGGCTAGGCTGTTGGCGCGCTACCCGAACGGGAGGTTCCGCGTTCGAATAACGCGAAAGGGTTTTTCATCGTGAAGTGGACGCAGCGGGTGGTGTTAGAATTCGTGCGCAATTTCTCCATAGCACGATTTTTGATGTTGGCCAAGGTATTTTCGAAATTAATTTTTGCTAAGTGTATTTTGCGGATGGAGGAAGTTTATTAGAGGGAAAAACAGCTTAGGAGTTATAAGGAGTTTAAAGCTTGTTTTATTTTGATAAAAGATTCTTTTGAAGGTGTTGTTTGAAATATCTTATTGCATTCTTATGAGAGATAAATTTTATTTTTGATAAGACTATAAGGGAGAAATAAGGTGTATAAGGGATAAATTTTTCTTGTAATGTTGAGAGTGCTTTTGGTTGATTATGGAAATGAAAGCATGATGTTTTAAGGTTAAAATTGCTTCTTGTGTGAAGTTGTGAAACCTTAAGTGGGCAGCTTTGAGATTGACATTTGCTTTCATTAAATTGGTAATAATCAAGCTATTCTTTACTTGGTTAAAGTGTTGGGCTTACTCCTTTGTTGATGATTTGAAAAGTTGTGTGTGCTATTGTTGATTTGAGTTGGTGGATGCTTTTTGTTCAAACAATATTGGAGAGAAAAGGAGTTCTACTTGTTTCCTTTTCTGATGTTGATTGTGAAATGCTTCAAGGTTGTGTTTTGAGTTGAATGGTGTTGATTGAACCTTGTTTGATGAGCATTGTTGTTGAAGCCCTAATTGATGGTGAAAAGAACATGAGTATCATTGTTATGTGATTCTTTGCATAGTTGGCAATTGTTGGGGTTTCATGTTCTTGAAAGAAAGCATTCTATCCTATCCATTTCAGATATTGAGTTGAGTTTTCAGATTTGAGATTGAGTTTGAGCTGAGTTGATTTGAGTTGAGTTTTGAGATTGGGAGTTGAGTATAGAACATATTGAGTCTCTAACAATTCTCTTTATGCTTCTATGAGTTTGACAAATCACATTGGGTCTCTAACAATTCACCTTGTGATTTCCTACTAAGAAAGTTTTTTCTTGGTGAGCTTGTTGAGTTTTGGACAGGTTTCGGTGGGGACTTGTGAGCGTTTGGAGGCTGGTGGGGACTTGTGAGGGTTTTGGATAGGTTTCGGTGGGGACTTGTGAGCAGATTTGGACAGGTCCTAGCAGAGGACTTGTGAGCTGAGTTTGATAGTTCTATCAGAGAACTTGAGGACAAAGGTGCATTGGTTCTTTGAGAAGAACCTGAGGACAGATTTGGCAAGTCTTTGAGAAGGCTTGTGTGCAGAGGATTGATTTGTTCAAGCAGAGATTGGACAGATCTGACAGATAGAGGAAGACTTGTACTAGACCGAGTGACTATGTTTGGTACAGGTTTTTGAGCTGTTGTGGACATGATCATAGAAGGCAGAGGTCTCTTAGGCTAAGCATTGAGGACGGGAGGTATTCAGTGGAAAGGATTTCCATGTGTTGGCAAGAGGTAGAGGCAGTTGATCTTCTGAGGGATCATTTCCCGAGTAGAGGGGAAGGTATCTCCTTTGAGCAGAGGCTCATAAATTCTGATTAGGGGAAGGTATCTCCTTTGGGCCGAGGCTCATAAATATTGTAATTGGGAAGGATTCCCAAAGAACTTTGAGGAAATTTTTAGAGAAAAGTTTTGTGGACGTAGCCTAGCCATTTTGGGTGAACCACGTTAAAAATGGGTCTTCAATGTGTGATGCTTTCTGTCTTGATTAATGTTGTGTTGATGCCACTTCTATCTAAAGTTAAAATTATTAATTGGTTAAGTCTTATCTTGTTCACCCCCCTCTCGGTATAAGTCCATGTTCTTCAATTGGTATCGGAGCGGGTCTCTCCAAAAAGAGCCTAACGGCTTGGAGAAAGATCTATCGAGAGGAACATACTGATTTAGAAAGAGATGAAGAGGTTGAGTTCGATCTCAAAGGTGAATTCTTCTTGGCTTTAAGAAAGCTTGAGAAATTTAGGGAAGAGAATTTTGTTCTCAAGCATCAATGTCAGGAAGAAGAGATAGCAAGATCAGAATTGTCTCAAAGTGTTATAGACTTCAAAATTCTAGCTGAAGAAGGGAAGAAGGTTGAACAAGGTTCGACCAGAGGTTCTCAAAGGAAAGGAAGCTGATTGCGAGAAACTAGAAGAAGAGGTTATGTCTCTTAGAGTGAAGTTGGAACAGTTGGCTCTCAGACAGAATACTCCGTGTGAAAAGCAAAAGAAGGATGGTATCACCATTCAAGAAATAGGGGCTTCGAGCAAGATCAATCTTCATCCTGAAGAGCGGTGGATTCCAGTTGGTCACAAGAAGAACAATCATCCAAGGCATCAAAACAGGTTACATAATACTTTCCATGGCTATTGTTTTTCCTGCAAGAAATTTGGTCACAAAGCTATGCATTGCAATAAGTCTGTGAATAGCCATAGTAAGGAAAATGTTAACTCTTTTGCACCTCTTATGAATAAAGATGTCATGTGTTACAAGTGCAATAATTTTGGGCATATAGCAAGGATGTGCGGTTTGGATAGATCTAGCCTTGAGTTCACTAAAAAGAGAAATGAGATCAAATCTAAGTCAATGATAGTTCAAACTGCTTTTCATGCTCAAGACAAAGTAGAGAAATGGTATCTTGATAGTGGTTGTTCAAAACATATGATTGGTGAAAAGGAAAAGTTTTTGGTCTTAAAAGAAACAAACGGAGGAACGATCGGTTTTGGAGATAACGAGTCGACTAAAATCTGTGGTAAAGGGACTCTTAGTTTGGATGGGAAATCCAAAACAGAAAATGTGCTTTATGTAGAAGGCCTAAGACATAATCTTCTAAGTGTGAGTCAACTTTGTGATCAAGGGCACATAGTATCTTTCTTTTCGGATAGATGTGAGATAAGTAAAGAAAAAAATGGAAAACTCATTGCTAGTGCTACAAGGACTCCAAACAATCTTTACATGCTAAGTGAGATAAAAAAGGAAAAGTGTTTTCTAACTCAAGAAGATGAGAGTTGGTTATGGCATAAAATATTGGGGCATTTGAGCTTTGATAATCTTGTCAATATTAGTAACAAGGAAGCAGTTAGAGACTTGCCCAAAATAAAAAGGCCCCATAACATCGTTTGCGGTCCTTGTCAACATGGAAAAAGGACCAGAACCAGTTTCAAATCAAAAGGGTATACTTCTTCAAAACCATTGGATCTTATTCATACTGATTTATGTGGCCCTACCAGAACTCAGAGCATTCAGGGAGAAAGCTACTTCATGCTGTTTATAGATGATTATTCTAGAATGACTTGGGTTACTTTTCTCAAAGAAAAATCTGAAGCTTTTGAAAAATTTAAAGCTTTCAAAGAAATGATTGAAAATGAGACTGACAAGAGAATCAAATGCTTAAGATCAGATAGAGGAGGAGAGTTCACTTCAAATGAATTTGTGGAATACTATGAGCAACAAGGAATCAAAAGAGAATATTCAGCAACAAGAACTCCTCAACAAAATGGAGTAGTTGAAAGGAAAAATAGAACTATTGAAAATATGGCTAGAGCTATGTTAAATGAGTCAAAACTTTCAGATGGCTTTTGGAAAGAGGCGGTCAGTACAACAGTCTACATTATCACCAGGGCCCAACTTAGAGTCAATCATCATAAAACTCCTTATGAGTTGTGGAAAGGAAGACCAGCTACGGTAAAATACTTCAAAGTGTTTGGGAGTAAGTGCTTCATCGAAGGGAAGATCAAAATTTGGGTAAGTTTGATCCTAGATGTGATGAGGGAATCTTTCTTGGGTATTCCAGCAGAAGCAAGGCCTACAGATGCTTCAACAAAAGAACTCATACAGTTGTAGAGAGCATAAATGTAACGAGTTGATGAAAAGACGGGGATAAGAGAACCAATCTAGGAACTCGGTGATGAAATTTGTCAAGAAGAATTCAGAGAGGTTTCAGATGAAGAAGAGGAAAGACAACAAGCTGCTTCCCAAAACTCCTTCACGATATGTTCAGAAACATCATCCCAAATATTTGATCATTGGTGATCCAAATAGCGAGGCAAACAAGAAGAAGAGTCATTCCCTCACATGATTCTACAAATGTCTCATTATTATCTCAGATTGAGCCAAAATATTTCGGTGAAGCATGTGCTGATAAGTTTTGGGTAAAAGCAATGGATGAAGAGCTAAATCAAATAGAGAAAAGTGAAACTTGGGAATTGGTTCCAAGACCTAAGGACAAGAATGTCATTGGCACAAAATGGATATTCAGAAATAAACTCAATGAGGATGGAAATATTGTTCGAAACAAAGCAAGGTTAGTCTACAAAGGTTATGCTCAAGTAGAAGGTGTTGATTTCGAAGAGACGTTTGCTCCTGTTGCTCGTCTTGAAGCTATGAGAATGTTTTTGGCCCTTTCAAGCTTCAAATCATTCAAGGTATATCAAATGGATGTAAAGTCAGCTTTTCTAAATGGGGTGTTGGTAGAAGAAGTCTACATAGAACAGCCAGAAGGAGTGTCTCTCTCGGAACAGTCAGACTATGTGTGTAAACTGAAAAAGGCTTTGTATGGGTTAAAGCAAGCACCTAGGGCTTGGTACTCAAGACTTGACAGGTATCTTCATGAGCAAGGCTTCGGGAAAGGTGTGGCAGATAGCAATTTGTATATTAAGAATGAAGGTGATGATATGTTGATTATGGTTGTCTATGTTGATGATATTATTTTTGGGGGAAATAATACTCGGATGTGCAAATATTTTTCTAACACCATGCAGAAGGAATTTGAGATGTCTATGATTGGAGAGCTGTCATTCTTTTTAGGTCTTGATTGCTCAATCAAAAGATGGTATATTTCTCTCTCAAGGAAAGTATATCAAAGAAATGTTGAAGAAATTTGGGATGATGGACAACAAACCGGTGTGTACTCCAATGATTACGGGGTGCAAGATGAGTAAAGATGATGAATCTCCGGCGGCAGATCGGAGGTTGTACGAGATCAATGATTGGCAGTTTATTATATGTTACGGCTACCGGACCGGATATCATGCGGGCGGTTGGGTTAGTACCAAGATTTCAGGGAGCTCCTAAATATTCTCATGTTATGGTAGTTAAGAGGATATTCAAATATCTGAAGGGGACTATAAAATTTGGGCTTTGGTATCCCAAAGGTGATGATTTCACTCTCACGGCTTATACGAGATGCAGATTGGGCAGGCGGTATTGATGACGGGAAAAGCACTAGTGGTGGAGCATTCTTTACGGGAAAGAGTTTGGTTTCTTGGCTAAGTAAGAAACAACCTTCAGTTTCCTTATCTACGATAGAGGCTGAATACATAGCAGCAGTGGCTGGGTGTACACAGGTTTTATGGATGAAAACCACCTTGGAGGATTTCAAAGTCAAGCATGAACAACCCATCTCCATACTTTGTGATAATACAAGTGCCATAAGTATTTCCAAAAATCCGGTAATGCACTCAAGGACAAAGCATATTTCCATCAAGTATCACTTTCTAAGGGAGAAAGTGCAAGACAAGGAGGTCAAGGTAGAGTATGTGTCTACTAAAGAGCAGATTGCGAGATATCTTCACCAAACCTCTTCCAAGAGATACGTTTGAGTATCTAAGGGAGAAATTGGGAGTTGTACTCCCACCCCAGAATTAATCACCTCATCGGGAGGTGGGGGAGGGACTAAGCTAAGAGGCTCATTCTTAGTCCCGAGCCCCAAAGGTGACCCTTTGCCATTGATGACAAAGGGGGAGAGATATGAGTAAGGGGAGAGCTTCAAAGTGAAGAGGAGAGCTTCAAGTTCGGGGGAGCAAAACTTCAAAGGAAGATTCTCGGTTGTGGGCACGGTTAGTTGTTAGCACAGTTGGTTTCGGTTTTGGCTCTTGAGAAGTGTTTTCGGTAAAGGTTTGCCATCAATGACAAAGGGGGAGATTGTTGGCAATTTTGGGTACTTTGGGTACATTGCCTTTGCTCAAGTGTATAAGTTGTCATTGATGTCAAGAAGCTCTTGAAGGAATTTGATTTGATGTCAAATAATTTGCTTTGATGAAGGTTGAAGTTACGGCATGACGAGTTTCAAAGGTCTTTTGTAAACCCCAAGTTGGGAGGTTTAAAGATTACAGGTGGATGCATTAGTTTAATGCATTTGGGTCCAGGAGGAAGTATTTATTTAAATAATTAAAAACCTTGTTAAGGTTCCCTTTAATTATTTTTAAATAAATATTAAATTATTGTTTGCAATGGGTTCTCCTAACCCATGGCGCTATGTTTTAAGATTGTGGGCGCTAGCCAAGACCTCCGTCGACGTGTTAAACTCCTCGTCGACGTCAAGAGCTTATGGTAAAAATGCATATAAATCTCCCTCGATGAAAATCAAGAATGATCCCATCCGCATTTTGAAAAGAGTTGCTCATTGTGAATTCATGATCTGTTGTTCGATTTCTTCCTCGTTGTGATTTCGTGATCCGTTGTTCGGATTTCTTCTTCGATTGTGTCTTCGCCATTTTCGTGAATCCGCTGTTCATTTTTTGTACTCGTCGTTTGTCGTAAATCCGTCGTAAGGTTTTCGTCTTCGTGTTCACGTCAGAAGAAAGGGAGGCACTGTTGTTTTATTTAATCCCTGGCGTAGAAGGAACAAGGCTAACAGCGTGAGGTTTAAACCTCATCGGGCGCCTTTGGCGCACCGGTAGCGGCTAGGCTGTTGGCGCGCTACCCGAACGGGAGGTTCCGCGTTCGAATAACGTGAAAGGGTTTTTCATCGTGAAGTGGACGCAGTGGGTGGTGTTAGAATTCGTGCGCAATTTCTCCATAGCACGATTTTTGATGTTGGCCAAGGTATTTTCGAAATTAATTTTTGCTAAGTGTATTTTGCGGATGGAGGAAGTTTATTAGAGGGAAAAACAGCTTAGGAGTTATAAGGAGTTTAAAGCTTGTTTTATTTTGATAAAAGATTCTTTTGAAGGTGTTGTTTGAAATATCTTATTGCATTCTTATGAGAGATAAATTTTATTTTTGATAAGACTATAAGGGAGAAATAAGGTGTATAAGGGATAAATTTTTCTTGTAATGTTGAGAGTGCTTTTGGTTGATTATGGAAATGAAAGCATGATGTTTTAAGGTTAAAATTGCTTCTTGTGTGAAGTTGTGAAACCTTAAGTGGGCAGCTTTGAGATTGACATTTGCTTTCATTAAATTGGTAATAATCAAGCTATTCTTTACTTGGTTAAAGTGTTGGGCTTACTCCTTTGTTGATGATTTGAAAAGTTGTGTGTGCTATTGTGATTTGAGTTGGTGGATGCTTTTTGTTCAAACAATATTGGAGAGAAAAGGAGTTCTACTTGTTTCCTTTTCTAATGTTGATTGTGAAATGCTTCAAGGTTGTGTTTTGAGTTGAATGGTGTTGATTGAACCTTGTTTGATGAGCATTGTTGTTGAAGCCCTAATTGATGGTGAAAAGAACATGAGTATCATTGTTATGTGATTCTTTGCATAGTTGGCAATTGTTGGGGTTTCATGTTCTTGAAAGAAAGCATTCTATCCTATCCATTTCAGATATTGAGTTGAGTTTTCAGATTTGAGATTGAGTTTGAGTTGAGTTGATTTGAGTTGAGTTTTGAGATTGGGAGTTGAGTATAGAACATATTGAGTCTCTAACAATTCTCTTTATGCTTCTATGAGTTTGACAAATCACATTGGGTCTCTAACAATTCACCTTGTGATTTCCTACTAAGAAAGTTTTTTCTTGGTGAGCTTGTTGAGTTTTGGACAGGTTCTGGTGGGGACTTGTGAGCAGTCTTGGATAGGTTTCGGTGGGGACTTGTGAGCAGTTTTGGACAGGTTTCGGTGGGGACTTGTGAGCAGATTTGGACAGGTCCTAGCGAGGAGGACTTGTGAGCTGAGTTTGATAGTTCTATCGAGAGAACTTGAGGACAGAGGTGCACTTGGTTCTTTGAGAAGAACTCTGAGGACAGATTTGGCAAGTCTTTGAGAAGGCTTGTGTGCAGAGGATTGATTTGTTCAAGCTTAAGCGATTGGACAGATCGTGACAGACGAGAGGAAGACTTGTACTAGACCGACTGACTATGTTTGGTACGAGGTTCTTTGAGCTATTGTGGACGTGATCATAGAAGGCGAGAGGTCTCTTAGGCTAAGCATTGAGGACAGGGAGGTCTTCGGTGGAAAGGAGTTCCATGTCTTGGCAAGAGGTAGAGGCGGTTGATCTTCGAGGGATCATTTCCGGAGCGAGAGGGGAAGGTATCTCCTTTGAGCGAGAGGCTCATAAATTCTGATTAGGGGAAGGTATCTCCTTTGGGCCGAGGCTCATAAATATTGTAATTGGGAAGGATTCCCAAAGAACTTTGAGGAAATTTTTAGAGAAAAGTTTTGTGGACGTAGCCCAGCCATTTTGGGTGAACCACGTTAAAAATGGGTCTTCAATGTGTGATGCTTTCTGTCTTGATTAATGTTGTGTTGATGCCACTGCTATCTAAAGTTAAAATTATTAATTGGTTAAGTCTTATACTGTTCACCCCCCCCCTCTCAGGAGAAGTCAATGTTCTTCAATGAAATGTAATTTGGGGAAGCTATGAGGTAGTTGGAGGGCATAACTACTTTTATTGCCCATTTTTGCTACTATTGCCATTGATGCTTTTATTGGTGCTGTTATTATTGCTGGTTCTGTTCATTATTATTGTTGTACTACAATGATTGCAAATATATAGAATTAATTAAGTAGATATGGAATTGTGTGCAAGCATGTAAAATTCCGTGTCTACAATACTCATTTTATTCATAAATATGACTTGGGTTATTTAAGTTATACTTATTGTTTGAATGCTAAAACTTAAAAGCTGAACAATGTGGCATTCATTACTTGAGTAATAACAACTAATTTGGTTAATTGTTAGAGATTGGCATATTGCACTTGATATCCTTAGCTAAACCTTAAAGTTATATTTATTGAAAGTTGAAACAATTAAATGGCTGCACTTAGTAACTAATATCAATATGAATATCCTAATATCATTTTTGTTGTGTGTAGAACTCTGAATGTATAGATTATTCTAAATTTCTAAAAAATTTCAATTTTCATAGTATAATACCATCTGTCCCCCCCAGCCATTCCCGAGCCATCCCCTAAAATCGGCCTGTCGTCCCCTACCGTCCCCCGAAACCCATCCTCCCGTCCCCCCATCCCCCAAGCTCATGGAACCTTGGTTAAATAGAATCTCAACCCTAAAAATATGCCAAATTTGCTCCATATGTATTGGCATTTGGGTTGTATCCCCAAGAAGAACCATAGGCCAAGAAAAGGGTTGTGGCCTAAAAGGTTTAAAAAAATCATGAATCCATTTCCATGTCGCTTGGGCCCTAGGGCAATACCAAAATAAATGTTCAATGGATTCCCTACAATGACAAAAAGGATAGTTGAGAATGTGCAGTCCTAAATGATGAAGGCGTTCTCCTATAGGAAGTCCCTGAAAAAGGAGACACCAAAGAAAGTGAGCCACTTTAGGCTCCAAAACAACATCCCATAGAGTGTGAAATTTGTTCTGCCAATCTTTGTTGGTTGCCTGGATTCTCCATCACTCATTTAACTTGGGGACCATGGGTAGATGTGGTGAGAGCCAATGGTACCCTTTGCTCAGCTTATAGCTACTGAAAGGAGTGTCGGGATACCATTTCCAGTCCTTCCACCAAGGATGTAGGGTTTGAACCCCAATTTTATGAAGCATTTTAGGTGGGACTATGGCTTGAATTACCTGAAATATTTCTTTGTTGGCCTCAGAGAGGTGAAACTATGTTTTAACTTTTACCCATGAAAGCCAGTTCCTGGTCTACTTGGAAAAGAGGTCAGAGATGACCCAAATGCCCTTATGGAAAAATCAAAGGGCATGGACCCAAGGGATTTTGGCCAGTGGTTGCTCTTGATAGGTGAGAATGGGAGACCACCACAATGACTATTGATTAATAGAGAGTCTAGTACTAAAATCATTACCATTCCAAAGCAACCAAGGTTAGAGAGCTTCCCAGGCCTTCCAAATACTCTTAGCAACAAAAGTACCCTAAATTTGAACTAGCACCTTCATCACCAAAATGGATTGTAGACCAAGCCCCCTCTAGGATTTTCTCCCATGGGGGACACCAGAGGCTATGCAGTGTCAAAGCAGGTGTTTCTAGGCTTCATTTCCATGCACAACATGAATGACCCATTTGGCGCACAAGGTAGTGCCTTGGAAAAAGGTATCAAGGAGCCCTAACCCTCCTGACTCTCATGGAAGACAATAGTAATCCCATGCAACTCTATGGAAACCCTATTTTTTGGTGAAGAGACCCATAGGAAATCTTGGAGAAGCTTCTCCAATTTGTGATAGGAAGCTTTTGAGGGCACCCAACAAGAAGAATAATAGACATGCATGGCAACAAGTATCTTGGAGCAAACTTGAAATTTTCTTGCTAAAGAAAGTGGCTTGGGAAGCCACTTCTGAAGTTTCTTTTCTACCTTGTCCAGAACATACTGCTAGAGGTCAATGGATGAAGCCTGAAAGGCAAAAGGGATTCCAAGAAAGCGAAACATCTCGCCATGTTGGATCCACTTCCACCTATAACTATTGAGCCAAAGGGGTGTGGGCAAAAAAGACTACTTGTAGCACTACGTTTTTTGCCATTGAATGCTCAAACCAGAGGCCAAACAAAAGATATCTAAGCAATGGAGGGCTTGTGCCACATTGTCCTCTTCCTCAATTAGGGTGAGAAAAGAGTCATCAACAAAATACCCATTGACCAATTGTTGGGAAGTGTCAGGAAGCATGATCCCTTTCACATGATCTTTGGTAACAACATCAGCAAGGAGGTAGCCAAAGCCCTCAATAGCTAGGACATATAGAGTTGGGGCAAGAGGACACCCTTGTCGAATAGATCTATATAAACCAAAAGAAGAGGATTATTGGTTGTTGATAGTAATGTAGGCCAAAGCATCTACAAAAAGTATTTTAATAGTGCTTAGAAATTTAGGACCAAAACCAAGGGCTTGCAACATGGCCAGAATGAAAGGCCACTCAATCCTATCATAGGCTTTGGCAAAATCAATCTTGAGAAACAAGGTTTTCTATTGAGATTGCCTTGCCCATTCCATTCCCTCCCAGACAACTATGATGTTGTCTAGGATGTATCTACCCTTGATGAATCCTGTCTACTCTAGTTGAATGATGAGAGGCAAGAGGTCACACAATCTAAGAGCAAGGGCTTTAGCAATAATCTTGTAGGAGACATTGAGAAGAGTAATTGACCTCCAATTACAAATATCCTCAGGGTCTCCAACCTTGGGAATGAGCTTGATATTGTCCCTATTGATCAATGGGCCCAAGGTGTGCATCTTGAGGGCTTCCAAATAGACTTGATATAGGTCCAGACCCACTGTGTCCCAGAGTACCTTATAGAATTCGTAGGGGAATCCATCAATGCTAGGAGCTTTATCATTGGCCATGGAAAAGGCTACAACCTTAAGCTCATCCTATGTCAAAATATTATCATAGAGGGCCTGTTGGGATGTCGAGAGGTGATAAGAAACCACTTGTAGACACTATTGCAGAGCAAGATCCTGAGCAGGGGAGGGATCTTGCATAGTGAACACCTATTGGTAGTGATGAACGAAAGCCTACACTATATTTGAGAGGTCTAAAAGAACCCATTGTCCCTCTCGAATAGACTTGATAGTTTGGGTTGGTTCATGGCCTTTGATCCAAAGGAAAAATTCTTTGGACACTCTGTCACCCCAAGTGAGCTAGTGTAGTCTAGCCTTGAGTTGGGCACCCCAAGCTGCATAGGTGTCAGCCACCTATTGTTGATGCCTCAACTTGGCTACCTCTAATTGGAGAGAGGTAGAGCAAGGTTGGGCTTCAAGGGCCACTATGGCTTTCCTGAGTCTAGAAGAAGTGGTTGCATAGGACCATCGATGAAAGAGGGCCAATTGGTGATCGTATGTGCATAGGAAACATGTGGTGCATTCAATTGTAGTGTTCCACCACTCTATCCAACCATTTGTAGAATGAGGACGAGGTGCTAAATTCCACATGTGGTGAATGTGGGCCAAAGAGGGTGGGTGGTAGAGTAATGATATATTAAAGTAAAATTAGCTATTTAAAATAGTCATCCCACTATCTGACCATTCAATGTAAAACCGTATGGGGGAGTGGTCCAAGAGAACAACCTCGAGGAGAGGTTCCACTAGGAGACCCTAACGGTTGCCAAAATTAAATGTGGGCTGCCCTGATAACATCACCCGATCAAGCCATTTGAGGATTCTCTTAGGGCTAGCTCACATATTGGACCATGTGAACCAAGGAAGGTGTAGCTAGCACCGCCCAACATTGGGATCAAAAAACCCTAATTTTTGGTGCATGTAAAACCAAGCAGATATTTCACCAGTTGTCTAGTGCATGTGATGTCCACCTTGCTTGTTGGAGCCATCTTCAATCATATTGAAGTCACCACATATGACCCACATGGCGAAAGGAAGAGAGTCCACAATCCAAAGCCAAATATGGGACCATTCTATGGCATCATTTGAGGCATAAACATTAATAACCCCCAACGCATGGTTATTAATGTGGAACATGGTCCACAATGCTCGATTGGTGGGGTCACAACCATGGTCCACTAGTTGGGACCGCCATCGCATCGCCATGAAGGTAGTGATGCCACCTCGACCTGGATCATGGTTGCTATGCAGAAAAAATATTTGCACAAATGATGTGACAAGCCAAAGATAACAAAAATTCTAAAACCTTCACTTCCTATAAACATAGGATTCCCAAATCTAGAAAGTTCTAGCAGACTTTTCAAACTGCAAATTTGTGTTTGGAGTTCATTAGACCCTAAATATTCCAAGAGAGGAAGTTCATTGGGGGAGGGAATCCAATGACATATCCTCATCTCTAAGATACTCCAACACACTATAGTTGTTGGAGGAATCAAGAACATAACTGCCTAACTGAAAATTGGTCATATGAAGTTGCTTCTCTAGAGCGACATCTTCTTTTGTAGATCCCCTTCTTGGATTGTTGGAGCACCTTGTGCTAGTCAGGGGGGAATGTACTAGAGGACTATTGGCCAATTGGGTAGACTATGAAGCAACCATAGTTGCAGCCCTTGGGGTATGAATCTATTGAGACTAAGGAGCCTCATTGTTGGTAGTTTCAACTGGAGGACCAATTTTTTCTTTTCTTGTATTTCTTCCATTGGCTTTGAGACATGTGTTAGCTTGGATTGTGTACCTTTAGAAGTAGTCGAACACACATTTTTACGCCCTCCCATAGTCATCCAACCATCCTCCTAGGGCTAAGGAGTGGGTGCACTTAGTGTGGTGGGGCTCTACCTATCCTTGTTGTGCGGCATCAAGGGATAATATTTGATCTTGTGTGTTGAGGATTGACACCAAAAACACATGTTGGGCAAGTTAATGTAGAGGACCCATTGGGATATCATAGTGTCACCAAATTGTATGTCAATAGTCTCCTTGAGATCTCAAGAAATATCAATCTCAATGCAAACACATTTTTGAGGGTGTGCATGGAAAAATTTGTCTACCTCCACCAAAATGACATGCCCTAGAGGGGCTGCTATGTGACTAAGAAAGGGCCACAGAGGTAGAGGAAGTCCTAAGAATTCCACCCACATAGGGACTTTGGTAGATCTTTCCTCAGAAATAGAAAATTCATGGGTCCAAGGAGAAAAAAAAAGTAGAGAGCTTCTCATGTACCAGGGGCCATGCTCATAAATCGCCTTAGCATGGGTTGTTTTTGCAAAGTAAAACAAAAAATCCTTCTTAAGGTTTTGAACCATCGTTAGCTTGACTCCATGAGGAGTCCAAGCTGCGTTAACCTAGGTCCTAAGGGAAGACTCATTAGGGATGCGTCCAATGAAATACTCAACAAGGGTGAATGATTCTAACCAGTGACATGCATAATCAAATTCAGGCAATGGAAGAATTACATCAGGAGAAGGAGGGTTACCTCGTGGACCATTCTTAACACAAACTTGCACAGTCATTAGAGAGGATCCATTGTCACATGCATTCCATTTTGTGGTACCAATTTTGTGCACTGGTCCACTAGGTATGGGGACCATCTTGATACTGTACAAGTGATGAGTGTCGTCAATCACACCATTTAATCATTATAATTATTAGTCCAAGGCGGTGTCCAATGGTTGTATATAATAGCAAAAGTAGGCATCCTGAAGATCAACTCATTCAGGAAATAGGCTTTATTGATGAGACAAGTCAGTTTTGGGGGTTTTCTGGTGTCACTTCTAATCCTATGGACTGAATTAGAATCCTAATTATATTTGCTGAAGTAAATTTGCAGAAATGGAAATATTGTAGCAAAATGAAACTAATTACTCTTGTAGAATCTGAAATAACAGGAATGAAACCTATTTATGCTTGCAAAATGAAAATGATAGAAATAACAACTTTTCAAGAAGTAAATCCTAATTATATTAGCAGGATTAAAAATATAGGAATCAAAATTTTGTAGAAATGAAACAGCTGGAAATCAATTAACACAAATGGAAATGCCAAGAACTAGAAACAACTGCTGAAAATAGGGGAATCAACTACTGTAGGAAATGCCAAGAACACAATAATGTTGTAAGATTTAAAATCCTATGCTAGGTGATCAGCTACCATGCACATATATCTATAACACAAATACTACATGCATCTACAAAAACAACACGGTTAGCAAATGAAATGGAAATTGTCAAGTTTCTGCTAATCTACTGTAGTAAGAAATGAACAAAAAACCTATCAAAAGTTGATCCTTCTCCTGAGCCTAGAAGTGGCCCTTGCTTCCTGATCCACAAGAAGGCAAGAAGACTTATCTAAACTACCTAATTCTCATACATTCATTCAAGATACTAATTAAATGGATAAACTGTGCCTTTATTTATTATGAAATGACATTACAATAATGTAGGAGAAATTCTGTAGAATTACTGCTCTATTACAGTTGAAAACAATTATGAAAGCATCTATATATCTTGATATCTCCTTATATTTATATGCTTAATTAATATGGGAGCTTGGTTATTTATACTACTCTATTACATATGTTGATTCGTTCTATTACTGCTTTTCAGGGATTCAGCAACTATTTTGGAGCTATCTTCCTAAAATGCAGGAAACTGTTCTTCTACAACATATCCATTTTACTTGTTGGGTGCAATCCATTGGGAGAAATGCATTGGAAGGGGTGATAAAACCCCTCATATAGCTATATCCATCCTCATTTCACCATTTACCACCTTTCTGACCATTTTGTTGATATTTTTGACCAAAAATGGTCCTACTCTGTTCATTTTAGAGCTGCTCTGAAATATCAAGTAGTTTAACCAATTTGACTCTTATTTGTAAACTAGATGCATACGAAATTAGGTTTTACAGGTAAGTAGTATAAGTCCTTAGAAGACTAATTCCATAGATTTTACATGTTGGAGCTGACCAATTCCAAGTCATGTTATTTATGCACAGGTGGCTAGAATTTGTATGGTCAAATTTTATTTTCTGCATAGTCAGACCAGTTTGAATAGGTTTTGGTGTCTTTTGCAACTTGAAGCAGTTTGGAGGCAAGGAAAACAAATGAAATGTTCCTAGAATAGAATACACATCAACATACATTAGTACATATTTCAAATAAATATTTATTTGCTAGGTAAATCAGCTAAAACAATGCAAAAAATGGTCAAAATAGAGTATTATGCTCTTGAACATTCAAAACATGTAAATATCAATACATAATGCATTCAATCATCAAAATTAACATGTAAAAAATAGCATAAGGTCTATAAAATAGTTTGTGTTATCCAAAATTAGTCCATGAATGAGGCAATTTCTGGCCTCATCATTTCCCCCCAACCTATTCTAATGCATGTCCTCATGCATTCTATAAGGCCACAGAGGTACAAATATCTATGTTTAGAATTATTTCTTGATACTTCCACAAATTCCCTTTATAGTATCCTCTGGTTTCCTGTAGTTTCTTGAGCCATTATTGAAACTACTCATTTGGTTGAGGGTCACTATCAAAGAAATATGGGATAGGGGTTATAACACTGGGTAGTCTGTATCTCAGACCTATTCAATGACCTTTTATTTCTAGGATAGTCTGCATTATGCCTTTTGCTCTTCATCTAGACCATAATATATTATTGGGTGAGATGGGTTCTCTTTTCTGCAGTGATATTGATAACTCTCCCCATCTAACTTGGCAAGTTGATAAAGCATTTCCAAAATATGTGGCATAAGAAGTTTGAAAACTGGATATACAATCATTAAGATTGTTTAGATAAAACAACCTGATCTTTTGTTCCCTCATCATGGTAAAATACTGATTGGTGGTATTTATGTGATTAGGATGGACTGGTATGAGTATTAGCTTAGCTGTTAGTTCAATTTCTTTACTTGCTCTTTTCTCTTGATCCCAATATAGTTGGTTTTGTATGGTGGACATAAAAGCTCTCAACTGAAGATCCCCTGTGAAGATGTGTGGCAAAAATATCACATTTTTTGGCATGAGAAACTGGTGTAGGAATAGTTCACACATAAAATTCTTCTGTTCTTCTAGACTATGCAAATAAGCTTCTAGAAACTCTTATGTAGTGTTTATTTCATAGGGAAGATAAAAAAAAATTCTCACCACTTGCTAGTGGAGGTACTTCTCTTTCAATATTAGACTATAACATCTAGCTAGCCTTCAAAACTGAACTAGGTATTAGATAACCTAACAAAGATACTAAACTCGTCCCTGCAGCTTATTTGTTTCTACACCTTGAGCATCAAGATTCTTCTCCAAAGATTTCAAAGATACAATTTGTGCCTCCATTACTTGACATTTAAGCACCCAATGTGCTGTCCTTATTATATTTGATTAATGTAACTGTTTGTGGGTGTCTGATTGTCTGATGCACCTTTGGAGGTAGATTTACCTGTATTCCAATTTGTTTTGTGTCCACAAGGGGTAAATCCACTTGCACCCCAATTTATGTTGTGCTATCTGGGGGTAAATTTATTTACACCTTAGTTTCTGCTATTGTAATTTTTTCTGCATAAGCCTCTGAATATTCATGTTCTATCATACTTACATCCCTCTGGAAGATTTATGTTGCTGCCTCTTCTATTTCTACTCCTCTGATGGGTGATTCCCCTTTAGGTAGGGCTGCCTCCCTATGTTCCTTTGCTAAATCCAACAAAATTCTGGCCAACTCATATTCAGGTTCAGACTCTATAGATTGTTGCTCCAAAGTTGACAATCTAGCCTTTAATTCAATTACCTCTTGTTGTAAATCAACAATAAATTTATCCTTATTTTTTATAGAGGCTTCATTTTGTTCAATCCAACCCATTTGTGTCCTAATGACACTTCTAGAAGCACACAACTGTTCTTATATATCTTCTTCCTCTTCCTCTGCTATGGGCTCTTATTTAGAATCAAAATAATCAACAAGTGGGATATGAATTGTAGGTATTATTATATCTATGTCTATAATTATTTTGCGTACCTTTGCATCCTTTGTGCCTATATATGTTTCTTTTGTACTTATCTCTACAATCTTATCTACAAGCACTTCTTCCTACAACATAACTTCAGATGATGTATCAATGTCTTTTTCCTACTTTGCACTTATTTGCTGGGACAATGATACTGCCTCTACATCCTCTACCTCCTCTATTTTTTTTTGCTTTTGAAGTCTAGAGGACCTTCACAACCCAATAGTAGATTATTTTTATTTGACATTTTTAGGGGACTCTAGAACAAATTTTGAAAATTCTGGAGCAAAGTCTACTCCAGATGTTTCTTTCTTAGTCTGCTCTTCCCTAAGATGCTCAATGGAATATGCTAGAAAAACAGTTACATTTTCAAAAAATGTAACCTTCCTTATTTTTCTTATAGGACCAGCCTTAGATTTTTTCTCTCTTTTCTTCCTAGTCCTAGAAGATGGAGGTCCCTATGGTGAAGAGGGAATTTCATTTTCATAGGATTCAATATCAATTTTAGGGCTTTTAGGGCTCTTATCTTCTATTTCTTCTTCATATTTAGGGATTTCAACCTCTAACTCATTCCATGCAGAGAAAAACCTGTCAAAACTTCTAGGGTTTCCCCTAAAATGATGTTTACAAATTAGTTTAATGAGCCCATGATGTTTGGGAGTTCCTTTCCCCTCTTGGTATCGCTTGGCCATATTCTGTAAATCCTGGTGTAAATATAGAGGGAGATTTACCTTGAATTATGGGTTTGAGCCTCCATGCCTTAAATGATTTAAAATTTTAATATGGTGACCAGACAAAATGGCAAATTACCCATCACAAGTTAGAAATATGATTACCCAGACTGCTACATTCTCCCAAGGATGTTGTAAATTAGTTCTTTTTACCCATTTGCAGACATTATTGTTCATTAAAAACTCAATTGGTTTATCCCCTTCTTCCTTAAATTGGTTAACTATTTCAGTTAGGGCATTTTTACTAGTTTTTAAAATCTGTAACCCTTGTAGAGGTAATTCAGTAATGTGGCTTAGGATTTTCGGTGTTACCTGGATTGTCATGCCACTGATGTGAGCCTGGTTGTCCTTGAGAGTGCACACAAATTCTGCCACCAATCCTTCAGAGTGTCCATCGAATTTACATAGAAATGACATCAATCCTCCTTTTGTAAAGATACATAGCGACCCAAGATTTCCATGTAGACAATCTACGTTTTTTGGCTCAATTTTATTCTTCTTTCCCCCCATTTTCAATTTTTTGTGCTCTATTTTCCTCAGCCTCAAAATAGGTCATTTCCTAGTTTGGACTGAACAATTTGCGTCCGAAGGAGACGATAATGTTTCAGCTATGGAAATTAATTTCTCCCAGCGCATGAACCAACTTTGAAATGTGTCAGAGTGTTTGAAAAATTAAATCCTCTTTTTCTAGTCACGTGGCAGATTCTCACTCTAGACAAGAACATGAATTATCTATTTTGTTGCTTTTTATTAAATGATTACGGCTTACTGAGGTGGCATTTGGTCATTGGCCAGATCATGTACAACATGCAAAGTTTCCTTCTATCGAAGTACCTTGTTGCATGTCATAGATTTTGCATACCTCAAAGTGGAAATTCTTGAAGATCTCCTTCTCATAGAAATATTGAAACTTGCAACGTGGAATCTATACATTGATTTTCATTGTCAACATCAAACGGTGAAATTGAAAATAATTTTATGCCACGTAGCATTTTATTTTTCCAAACAATTTGTCTTCGATTCATTTCGGAGTTTATTTGTCCTTCTAGAGTTGACATCGTTTTCACAAATCCCTCCTTATTCTGAAGCACAATGTTTTTTATTCTAATCCTGCTTTATTTTGGAAATAACATTCTTTTTTCGAAGCTTTACACCATTCCAAAGCTATCGTAAGTAGCATCTCATTCCAGAGCTTCTCATAATTCCGAAGCTCTGTAGTTTTTCAAATTTTCTATTTCTTTCATCTCCAAGATAGCCCAAAATTTTGATCTTGACTTGACCAAGTAGATAGATTTTTGGATTCAAACCTTATGAATGCTTTATATACTAATTAGTGATTTTACACACTACATACTAAATATCTACAATGATTTAAAATGCTAAGGGCACATACCTGACTTAACCATTTACCTACATTTGTACATACGACTATTTTTAGCGGACTACCAGCTAACTCCTCTATTGAATAAGATAGACGCAGTCTGAAAACAGGTGAAACAATGATTGTGAGGTCAACAAGGCAAACATACCGAAAAACCAGTTTTCATGCAAGCCAATTCATAAGTGCCTCCTAGGAGGTTTTCACTTTCTGAATTATTCATTTATTTTTTTATTATTATATTTGTTTTATTTTCAATTTTTTCAATTTTTTTTTGTTGTTGTAGTTGTTGTGGAAGAAGTGGTTCCTTCCAACATGCGTACATCCAATTTCTCCACTTGCTTTAGAAATTCATCCTTAGTTAGTGGTGTATGGTAGATCCAGAGACGATGCCCATTAACCACTAACTTTCTTTGTGAATCATCAATGGGTGAAAGATGAACAACTCCATTTTTGAACACTTCTTCAATCAGATAATATCCAAGCCATCTGGTTTATAATTGTTACAATGTGAACGCGTCCACATCCGAAGTAGCTTAGAAATAGTTGGCTCCGGTGTGAATGCACATTTGAATGTCGGCAAGATTTTTTCTTCTCTCCTTGTATTTCTTCTATTTCTCCTCCTTCCCCTTATTCCTCCTATCCTTTCGCTCCTTATTCCTCCTATTTATCCTCTTCCTTATCCCTCCATCCCAATCCCCTCAAAATATATGTGATTTGTTTTTGCGTCTCATTATAAATATATGTGCTATCTAAGGTTACTATGAATGGAATAAAAAATTGGTTTTATTTCCTCATTCTAGTATCAGAGCTACCAAGGAGCGAGAAGCTAGGCATAGAAGCTAAAGCCGAGGAGTTGGGCACAGAAGCCACGAAGCTGAGGTGGCACACACAGGTCAAAGAGGAGATGAGGTGGTGCACGTAGGTCGAGGAGCACATGTGGGTCGAAACCCGTCGGACCAAATATTTTTTTATTCTTTGTCACCAGATGATAAGGGGATAAAAGGCACAACGTGCCTTCTTCACTTTCAAAGGTACCACAAGGCATGCTGGCAAGAAGTGTTCAGGCTATTTTAAGAGGTTGCAGGTTCGATCCACAGGAAAGAGGTTCAATTTTTTTTTTAATTTTATTTAAATTTTTTAATTAAACTTAGTTAAAGTTTTAAATATTAATTTAATAAAATTAAAAATGCTTTATAAATTTCTAAAAAAGATGAAGCGGAGCTCTGGCGATTTTTTCCTCTGAACTAGGGTTTTTGGAACTTCAAAAAATCTAGGGCATCAGCTGGATTGCAGAAGTGCTTTCGGGGTACGGTGGATCTGAAGGCTAGATTGGTGCCCCAGGAGGGTCCAATGGGGACTTCTCCGGCTCCTTTTCCAGGGAGTAGCAGCTCATACGCAGATTTGTTTAAAGAAAAATCTCCTCCAAAGAATGACGAAGCTCAAAAAATGGCATATAAAATGCTCTTCACGGCTGCTGGGAATAGGTCGACAGCACATCGTGTGAATGGATGTTTGCCGCAGGCCGAAACCAGGCCAAAAATTGTCATCGAGCCAAGTATGGTTGAAGAATCAGTCATTTACAGAGCTAATCACGATTTAATCTGCAAGTTCATGGGTATACGTCCTTCCCTAAATTTTTTGCACTCTTGGATCCGCCAAAACTGGGAGCCTCACGGTGAGTATTCATTGTGGTTTATTAGCAATGGATATTTTATTGTTAGCTTTTCGTCTTTGGTCGATAGAAATAGGGCTTTCGAGTCAGAGAAGAAAAATCATGGCCCGACAGGGCTATTTGTTCAACCATGGAGAGTGGGATTCGATCCCCGAGTTGAACCTACTGTTGTCCCAGTATGGATCCGACTATATGCTCTTCCAATGGAATTCTGGAGTGAGCAAGTGTTGGCAAGGATTGGCAATTCTATTGGAAGACATCTGGGTGTTGCCAGAGACACAATTGAAGGGAGCATGGCGGTGTATGCAAGAATATGTGTGGAGATGGATCTCAGCCAGCCTTTGCCGGTAGAGATGGAAATTGAATTGGCAGGTCTCTCCTGGATTCAACAACTGGACTATGAGGCCCTACCCTTTAGATGTAGGGTTTGTCACAAACATGGACATTTGGCCCGTTTTTGCCCTAATAATATGAATGCTAAAATGGAGGCCCCTTTAGGAATGCCAAACCTGCCTAAAGAGGATAAGGCAACACTTAATAAAGATTCTAATAGCACCGTTCGAGGCCAGGAAGCTCAAAGAGGGTTTTGAACAGCCCGAGAAGAAAAATACGGACAAAGAAAAAAGAGGGAAAGGAGCAATCCCATCTCAGACCTGCCAATAGGTATGAGATATTTAAGTCACTGGTTGACGAAGAGGAACAATTTATGGAGGGCATGGAGGGTAATAAGGAAAATTCTAATATTCCCGTGCAACTCCCCCTCTCATCTCCTCCCGTCATACAGCGGGTAGTTGAACTCTGTGAGGTATCACAGCCGGTGTGTTCAGGGGCTTTAGTAGTGCATAACCAGGAGCAGACAGTATCTCGGGATGTCAGCATGGGAATAGCAGAGAAGAACAGGGAAAGGCCAACTTTGGGGATAACCCAGGTAGAAAAAAGATCAAAAAACAGCAATTCTCAAGGAGTAGGTAGAAGATCCAATAAGGAGTTGCTAGCAGCCCAAGGAGACAAACTGATCACGGGAGGATCGGTGAGGCCAATAGACTCTTATTGCTCCCAGGGTAACCAATGATTATACAATCATGGAATGTGAGGGGTTTAAATAGTAGAACCCATCAATCTATTGTTCGAAGACTTTTAGAGAATCGTAATACTGATTTTTTGCTTTTACAGGAGACTAAGATGTCATTAGATCTTATGTCCAAAATAGTCAACAAAATTTGGAGGGGTGCTGGTCATATGGATGTGGCTGCCCAAGGTGCCTCAGGGGGATTGTTACTCTGTGGAACTCTCTTGAATGGTCTGCAATAGAACATCTTGCCTGGAGGGGTGTTCTCACTTCTCTTTTTAGGAATAATGTCACTGCGAAACACGTTCTAATCACAAACTTTTATGGGTCTCAAAACCTAGAGGGTCAGAGGCGGCAGTGGAAGGTTGTGCATAACATGCGAACCTCAAGGGAAGATCTAGACTGGATTATAGCGGGGGACTTTAACGCTAAATTATCTTCTAGAGATCAGGAAGGGGGAACACCATTTTTGGACTCAGGGGACCGTTTCATGATTGCCCAAGTCCAGGCTTTGCACTTAGTGGACATTAAATGTCCTGGCATTAACTACACTTGGACTAATAAAAGGTGGGAGCCACATAGCAGGAAGGTTAAGCTAGATCATTTTCTGGTTTCAGAGGAGGCGTTTGTAAAATGGAATATAAATTTTTAGATTTTAGAAGGCCCAGTTTCAGATCACTGTCCCATTCTGTTGGAAGGCGGGACTAGGATGGGGCAACATCACAAACCTTTCAGATTTGAGAATTTTTGGCTTCAAAAAGAACTTCGGGAGAAAATTCCACAGTGGTGGGAAGAAGGCCGCCCAGCTTATGGGAGAGCAATGTTCGGAATCCACAAACAACTACAATATGTCAAAACTCGGTTGAAGTATTGGAGGCGTGCTAATAAAACAGACTTCCAGGCCCAAAGAGCTCCTTTGGTGGCCAGATGGGATGAGGTCCAAAAATAGTTCAGAGAAGGAGTAATTACAGACCAGCTCAAAGCTGAGGATGATGCCCTGCGTACAACGGTTGAGGACATTGACAACCAGGAGGAGACCTATTGGAAGCAGAGAGCAAGAACCACCTGGTTATTAGAAGGGGACAGAAATACAAAATTCTTTCATCGGACTGCTTGTGCTCGAAGACAGATGAACAAGATGGAGGCCCTTCAAGATGAGAACGGTCATTCCTTTGATACACTTCCAGGTATGCATTCCCATGCTATGGATTATTTTTCTAAGCTTTTTAAGGAAAGTGTGGTACAAGATGTAGAGGCCCAAAATGAAGTTATTTCTGTCATACCGTTGTTATTTCTGAGGATGAAAATCAGGCCCTCCTCAAACCCATTGATAGAGATGAATTGAAAACTGTGGTCTTTGGAATGAGCACTGGTAAAACTCCAGGTCCAGACGGCTTCCCAATTGAGTTTTTTCAGGCTTTCCGGGACTACTTAGAGGAAGATGTAATGGTTGTTGTAGAAGAGTCCAGAGAAAATAAGAGAATGCTTAAAGCTATAAACCACACTTTCATTACCTTAATTCCAAAAGGGGAGGAGGGGGTTCATATTTCAGATTATAGGCCTATTGCCTTATGTAATGTGTTGTACAAAATAATCACAAAGGTAATGGTTGAGCGCCTAAAACCTCTTCTTCACAACATTGTCTCCTCTGAGCAAGGGGGTTTTGTTGAGGGACGACAGATTCTGGATGGGGTGGTTGTGGCCCAGGAAGCAATCCATTCAATGCACACTTCTGGTAATAAAGGGATGTTCATAAAATTGGACATGTCAAAGGCTTATGACGAGGGTTGAATGGAGTTTCCTGGCTAAAATGATGGCAGCCTTTGGTTTCTCTCAGGACTGGATAGAGTGGGTCATGAGTTGTGTCTCTTCCCCGACTTACTCTGTGCTAATCAAGGGCCTTCCTTCGCAACCTTTTGGAGCTACTCGGGGGCTACACCAGGGGGATCCATGTTCTCCTTATCTTTTTCTCATTTTGGCTGAAGGTCTTGGCAGACTTTTCTTGAGGAGAAGACAACAAGGTAGATTATTGGGTATCAGGGTGGGTGACGAAGTTTTAACGCACCTGCGGTTTGTGGATGACACTCTGGTTTGGTGGGAGTGGCCGGCTTCAGGGAAGCAAGAATGATTAGGGATACTCTTAATGTCTATCTCGGGGCTACTCAATAGGTCATTAATGACAAGAAATCCAAAGTGGTTTTTTTTAATCCGGAGCAAAGGCTTCAGAACAGAATTTTAGAAATCCTGGGATTCACAAGGACTTCTCTCCCAGTGGTTTACTTGGGGGTCCCCTTGCACTTTAAGAAGCTAAAATTAGACACATGGAGGAATCTCTTGGAGTGTATCAAGGACAGAATTAATCACTGGTCTCACAAGTGGTTAAGTTATGGTGGCAGATTAACGTTCTTACAATCAATCATTCAAGCCATGCCAATTTACAAATTCTCTATCCTGGCTGCCCCGATTACAATATGGAAAGAGTTGGACAGGATGGCTAGAAAGTTTTTATGGGAAGGAGCAAAGGGAGAGAGAAAGTGGGCCTTAGTGGGCTGGGACAAAGTTACCCAGCCCAAGGTTAAAGGAGGTCTGGGTTTGAGAAAATCTAAGCTGAATAATAAAGCTTTGGCTGGAAAGCTGTACTGGAGATGGATCTCCCAACCCACCTCCCTTTTCAGTAGAATCCTAACTAGCAAATACCTGGGACAGGCCAACCCAAACGATGTAGCTCGCATCCCCTTGGATGGTACTTGGGTCCCTAGTTTGGCAGGCTCTCAAGTTAGGGTCTCAGGTTGTTAAAGACCGCTTATTTTGGAAAGTGGGAAGAGGGGAGAAGGCTCATTTTTGGACAGATTCTTGGGATCAGTTCCCACCCATCATTGCTGAATTTCTAGAATTACAGCCAATAAAAGCAGCCATTGAAGCCAAGGGATGGATCCGTATTGAAAGTTATTTCACAACTACTCAGCTGGGGGAGTGTAAGTTTAAGCAGTTCAAGAAGTTGGATGAGTGGCCCATTTCAATCCCTCCGGATTTGACTCCCATCATGACTAAAATTCTGACAGAAATATTTCTTACAGGGGGAGACGTGGAGGATGAATTAGCCTGGGGCTTTGGGAGTCTTGGCGTCTATACAGTAAAGGACGGATATGACAACATTCTCCCAGAGCCCCCCCTCATACTTTTTAGGTTGAGGACTGGAGGAAAATCTGGCACTCTAAAGGTTGGCCGAAAGTTAACTTTTTTGCCTGGCAGTGCATGCACAATGGAATCCTCACTTTTGATAATCTCAGATCAAAAGGTATCATCGGCCCTTCTCAATGTGTACTATGCTACAAGAGCGAGGAAACTGCTGACCATTTGTTGTTTGGTTGCCCTTTCACCCGACAGATTTGGCTGCGTTGGTTTGCATACTTTAGAATTCAAGTAAGTGATGACCTGAACCGGATGAATATCTGGGCAAAATGGCAGAAAGGTAGATTCAAATCTAAAGCTCTTCGTATTGGCTGGGAGCTCGGTTTAAGCTTTATCTGGTGGCAAGTATGGCTGGAAAGAAATGCCAAAATTTTTAGAGAAACTTTTACTGCTCTAGACGGGGTTTGGCAGACCATTTGGAGCAAGGTTACCGAAACTGTGGCTGTTCATGCTAAGGAGGAAGCTCAAATTGACATTGGAGCTATGGAAGAACGCGTTGAACTGCAAGAGGGATAGGACAAAAATTGTTGGAAACCTCCCCCTGAAGGTTGGATTAAAATCAATACTGATGGAGCTGCAAAAGGCAATCCGGGTAGAGCCAGAATTGGAGTGGTGTGCCGAAACCATGCTGGGACTGTGCTCTATTGGGAATTGCAAGGCCTGGGAAGAACCACTAACAATGAAGCCGAAGCCATTGCCATCAAGTCTGCTTCTATTTGGGCAGTGAAACATGGCCACCGCAGGATTATTCTTGAATCAGACTCGCAAATAATGGTTGGAGCTCTAGACTGCATGAGGAACTTTGATCTGAAAGCTTGGAGGTTGAGGGCTCTTGTTACCCAAATTAAGGAATTATGGAAGGAATTGGAGGACGTGATCCCAGTTTATGCGAGTAGAGATTTGAACAAAGCGGCTGACTTTTTGGCTAAGATGGGTGCGGAAAAGGAGGTTGGAGTTCAGTTGCACAGTGACATGGATATTGAGGATGAGGTGATTAGGCAGGGTCTTGAAAGGTCCTTGAGCCAATGATCAAAGAAAAAGCAAAGGGAGGAAAGTTGTCGCGATATCGCGACATGTTGCGCCATCGCGGCCACTGGAGGAATGTTGTCGCGATATCGCGACATGTTGCGCCGTCGCGGTCACTGGAGGAAAGTTGTCGCGATATCGCGACATGTTGCACCATCGCGATCACTGGAGGAAAGTTGTCACGATATCGTGACATGTTGCACCATCACGGTCACTGGAGGAAAGTTGTCACGATATCGTGACATGTTGCACCATCACGGTCACTGGAGGAAAGTTGTCATGATATCGCGACATGTTGCACCGTCGCGGTCTCTGGAGGAAAGTTGTCGCGATATCGCGACATGTTGCTCCGTCATGGCCAAGGGAGGAAAGTTGTCATGATTTCGTGACATGTTGCTTCATCGCGGCCAAGGGTGGAAAGGTGTCACGATTTCATGACTTGTTGCTCCGTCGCGGCCAAGGGAGGAAAGTTGTCATGATTTCGTGACATGTTGCTTCGTCGTGGCCAAGGGTGGAAAGGTGTCATGATTTCGTGACATGTTGCTTCATCACGGCCAAGGGTGGAAAGGTGTCACGATTTCATGACATGTTGCTTCGTCGCGGCCAAGGGTGGTAAGGTGTCACGATTTCGTGACATGTTGCTTCATCGCGGTCAAAAGAGAAAAAGTGTCACGATTTCGTGACATGTTGCTTCGTCGCGGCCAAGGGTGGAAAGGTGTCACGATTTCGTGACATGTTGCTTCGTCGCGGCCAAGGTTGAAAAGTTGTCATGATTTCGTGACATGTTGCCTCATCGCGGCCAAGTGAGGAAAGGTGTCACGATTTCGCGACATGTTGCATCATCACGGCCAAAGGAGAAAAAGTGTCACGATATCGCGACATGTTGCATCGTCACGACCAAAGGAGAAAAAGTGTCGTGATATCGCGACATGTTGCATCGTCACGGCCAAAGGAGAAAAAGTGTCACGATTTCGTGACATGTTGCTTCGTCAAGGCCAAAGGAGAAAAAGTGTCACGATATCGCGACATGTTGCATCACCGCGACCAAGGGAGAAAAAGTGTCACGATTTCGCGACATGTTGCTTCGTCGCGGCCAAAGGAAGAAAAAGTGTCGCGATATCGCGACATGTTGCATTTTCGTGGACAAAGGAGAAAAGTGTCGCGATATCGCGACATGTTGCATTTTCGCGGCCAAAGGAGAAAAGTGTCGCGATATCGCGACATGTTGCATTTTCGCGGCCAAAGGAGAAAAGTGTCGCGATATCGCGACATGTTGCATTTTCGCGGCCAAAGGAGAAAAGTGTCACGATATCGCGACATGTTGCATTTTCGCGGCCAAAGGAGAAAAGTGTCGCGATATCGCGACATGTTGCATTTTCACGGCCAAAGGAGAAGAAGGAAAGAGGGTCGCGATATCGCGACTAGTTGCATCAACTGATCATGCCGATCCCCCTGTTAGCTAGTTAATGGTTCAAGAGATTTGGCTCCATTGCAAATCTTCTTTTACTATTGTAAGCATGTGTTCTCTCCCGATTTCTGTTGGGAAGTGTCTCTTCCCAAATTGTAATTGTTCTTTGTTTTAATACAAGTTTTTTCAAAATTTTCAAAAAAAAAAATGCTTTATAAATTATTTAAAAAAAGTTTTTTTATAATTATAAAGCATATTAATTTTTATTAAATTCAAAATATTTAACTACTTTATTAAGTTTATTGTGAACCTATATTGCCCTAGAGGCAAATTGTAAATCACCCAAGGGCTTGAAAAGATTATTTTTTATGAAAAATTTAAAAGAGCAATCTTTGTAAAAGAGGGAGCATAAAAGTGTCGAGAAGCCTTTCGGAGCGCCCGATTAGCACTTCCAAAAAATGTTGGACTCCACGCCAGGGGTGCTGCCCCTTGGAACCTAGTTCAAGGCTAATTTTTTTTTTGTAATAACCTCAGTGGCTATAAAAGGATGAAAATTTTAACCTCAAAGACTCTAATGAAGTTGTTTTTTGCATATATGAGTAGATGATTCGAGCAACCGGATGTTACCACACTTTATGCTATCTACTACAAAGAGAGACAACCCAATCATTTGATGAACGGGTTAAGAGAAACAGACTGCACATTGTGTTCAGTCAATTGCAAAATGTTGTTATAGCCCACTAGAGGAATCCATATTCTGGGTACGAGGCTGACTCAGAAGACATATTCGGGCAAAGAATAGAAGAGTCAGAGACAGTTGGAGAAGCACCTGAAGGAAAATCAAATGATAGTTATACACCTTCAGTTCCTGAAATAGAATCAAGTGAGAGCTATACACCACACTCTCCTAATATAGAACCAGAGCCAATGGATCCAGAGCTAGAGCTAGAGCCAGATCCAAAACTAGCCACTGAAATCATCATCATCAGAGACGATGAGGATTCCATTGCCAACAATTTTGGGCATCCAATACTGGGCAATCCACAACAAGAGGAGCAAGAAATCAATGAGAGAATTAAAAAGGCTAGATTTGATTTGAAAGTGTAATTACTTTGCTTTGTATTTCCTATTTTTAGTCAAATCAAAGTTTAATTTCAAGCAGTATAAATGGCCTCAAACACAAGTCTCCCAATTCCAAAATTCAATTGTAGTGATTATGAATACTGGTCAATAAAGATGAAAACAATGTTGATTGGCAAAGGTTTATGGGATATTATAGTAGAAGGATATGCAGAATCCATATCTACCGAATGGGCAGCTTTGAGTGCTGTAGATAAAAAATCTAAAAAGGAAGCCCAAAAAAATAATTCCTTTGCCCTATACCATATAAAACAGCCCTAGATAAGAGTATCTTCCCTAGGATAGCATCCTATGTAACTGCACAAGATGCTTGGGATGCTTTGAAGGAAAGCTTTCAGGGTAGTGATCAAATAAAACAAGTTAGACTTCAAACATTGAAGAGAGATTTTGAAAATCTTAGAATGCAGGATAATGAGAAAGTAGGAGACTACTACGTGCGAGTTAAAGCCATAGTAGATAAAATGGTCACTCTAGGTGAAGATATTAAGCCTGAGGTTATGGTGAAGAAAGTGTTGCAAAAACTTCTTCCAAAATGGAATCATGTAGCAATCATTATTGAAGATTCAAAATATTTTACCACTCTTTCTTTTGAAGCACTAATTGGTTCTCTTCTTTCACACGAAGAAATATTGTAGGAATCTCCTTCCACCAGCCATGGAGGATATGATAAAGCCTTTGCTTCACAAGAAGGAAGAGGTAGAGGTCATGGTAGAGGTCAGCATAGAGGAAGAGGCAAGAAAAATCCATGAGGTGGAACCCCAAGCAACGAAGGATATTCAAATAGAGGTGGAGGTCAGAACAGGGGTGGACAACAGAACAAAGGAAAGTATCCAGACCGAGGAAAAGGAAGTGACAATTCGAAGCAAGTTTGCTAAAATTGTGGCAAACCTGGCCATTATGACTGTTGGTCAAAGCCTTCATAAGGGAGTAGCAGCAGCTAGAGCAGTCAGTGTGGTAATTTTGGAGAAGAGGAAGGGACCACAAATACTTTTCTCTCATATGGCCAGTCAGATCAGAACATGAATGACACATAGATTTTGGACATTGGGTGTTCAAATCATATGAGTGGCAAAGAAGAACTCTTTGCTACTCTAGATTCTTCCTACAAATCAAACATCAAGTTGGGAGGCAACAAGTCATTTGTGGTTGAAGGCATTGGATCCATGGTGGTTCCAACTAAAGAAGGCGTTATGCAAGTAAGTGATATCTATTACACACCCCATCTCCAACACAATATTTTAAGTGTTGGTCAAATGTTAGAAAATAACTACAAGTTGCTTTTTGATGAGGGTAAATGCACCATTTTTGATAAAAATAATAGTAATAGAATCATTACACAAGTGCCAATGACAAAGAACAGGCTATTCCCTCTAAATTTTGGTCAGCCAAGGGGAGATCAATTAGCAAATATTGCTATTTCAAATCCAAGTGTGTTGTGGCACTTGAGATACGGTCATCTGAATTTAGCTAGTTTGAAGATGATAACCTCTCAAGCAATGGCGATCAGACTTCCTAAAGTTTAGGATAATAAGGAAGTCTGTGAAGGTTGTGCCTTGGGCAAGCATGCTAGGTCCAAATTTCCTAAAGGGCAAGCATGGCGGGCCATTTATCCACTCCAGCTAGTGCATTCGAACATCTGTGGTCCAATGCAGACCAAGAGCATTGGTAACAACTCTTACTTTCTTCTTTTCATTGATGATTTTTCAAGAATGTGTTGGATATATTTTTTGAAGCATAAGGATGAGGTATTTGATTGCTTTGTAGATTTTAAAACAAGAGTTGAAAATGAGAGTGGATATTTTGTTAAGTGTCTTAGATCAGATAGAGGAGGAGAATACTCCTTTAATGAATTTTTGAATTTTTGTAAAAAACATGGAATAAAGAGGCATTTCACTGCTGCCTACACTCCACAGCAGAATGGTGTGGCTGAGAGAAATAACCGCACCATTGTATAAATGGCAAGATCTATGCTTCTGACGAAGCACTTGAGTAATATGTATTGGGTAGATGCAGCCAGGACCAATGTGTACATTTTGAATAGGAGCCCTACTTCAAGTATGAAAGGGAAAACTCCTTACCAAGCATGGTATGGTAAGAAACCAAATGTCAAGCATTTCAGAGTGTTTGGTTCACTGGCATATTCACACATTCCTGATGAGCAGAGAAAGAAGCTTGATCCTAAGAGTCAAGCATGCTTTTTTGTAGGGTACTATGAGACCACAAAAGCTTATAGAATCTACAATCCCAAGACTCAAAAGATTGTGCTTTTTAAGGATGTGATTTTCGATGAAGGGGGAGAGTGGGGCCATCCCAAAATATTCAGTGATGTTGAATCCCATAATGTAGGTTCTACATAGATGCAACAGATGGCTCCAAATAAAGGCAAGGATACTCCTCCTCCAATCCCAAGAAGACATTCATCCTCAAGTTCATCAACTTCTTCACCAAGTCCTTCTCCACAAATGTCAGTCAGTTCCTCACCAATGGATATTGATTCTCCATCCAGAGGTAAGAGAACACTCCAACATCATCCATCTTCTTAGATTTTGGATAAAAACTTTCAAAGAAGATATACTAGAAGTCAAGCTAGTGAAATGAGTTCAGTCTTGCAAAGACTTGAAAATATGCATTTGTATGGTGATGATGACTCCCAAGAACCTCGGGGAGATATAGTTAACTATGCCTTGTTAACTAGTGCACAACTTGAACCTTCTAGTTATGATAAGGCATGTACTCAAAAAATTTGGTAATATGCCATGAAAGAGGATATAACCTCTATAAAAAACAATGACACTTGGGAGCTGGTAAAGCTTCCTAAAGGCAAGAAATGTGTTGGATGCAAATGGGTCTTCAATACCAAGTTCAATGCTGATGGAAGTATTGAAAGGCACAAAGTAAGATTGGTTGCAAAATGATTTACACAGAAGTATGGTATTGATTATGAGGAGACATTTGCTCCTGTAGCCAGACAGGAGACAATCAGACTAGTTATTGCTTTAGCTACTCACAAAGGTTGGAAAATTCAACACATGGATGTGAAGAGTGCCTTTATCAATGGGTACTTGATAGAGGAAGTGTGTGTTGAGAAACCTCAAGGATTTCAAGAGCAATGAAAAGAGCACCTTGTTTAAAGACTAAAAAATGCACTCTATGGCCTCAAGCAGGCACCACAAGATTGGTACTCACATATTGATGGCTAATTCAAAATTTTTGGGTTCACTAGAAGCAAAAATGAACCCACCCTTTACTACCTAAAGCAAGGTAATGACATCCTCATAGTTTGCTTGTATGTAGATGATATCATATTCATGGGTAGTAATGAAAAAGTGAATATGGATTTCAAGCGCTCCATGATGAAGCAGTTTGAGATGAAGGATGTCGACTTAATGCACTACTTCCTTGGAATGGAGGTTCATCAGTCAGATACAGGGATCTTCATCTGTCAACATAAGTATGCTCGAGACATGATCAAGAAGTTTGCTATGGAGCATTGCAAACTAGTTGCAACTCCAGTTGGACATGGGATCCAATTAAGCAAAGATGATGGAGCACCAAAAGTTGACGTGACCACTTTCAAAAGCATGGTTGGGAGTTTGATGTTTCTCACCAACACCAGACCTAATATTCAGTATGTTGTTTCTCTTGTCTCTCAATTTATGACTAGCCCTTCTGAGCTGCATTTGCAGGAAGCTAAGAGAATTCTTAGATATGTGAAGGGTACATTGGATTTTGGAATTCATTACCATAAATGTAACACTATCAAGCTTGTAGGCTTCAATGATAGTGATTGGGGTAGCAACATTGATGACAAGAAATCAACTTCAAGGAATTGTTTTAGTCTGGGATCAGGACTAATAAATTAGAGTTCCAAAAAGCAAACTGTGGTAGCTTTGTCCTCTACAGAAGCTGAGTATGTAGCAGTCACCTATGCTAGTACTCAATCCTTGTGGTTAAGAAAAGTGCTAGAAGATATTGGAGAGCAGCAAAGTGGTCCGACCAGAATCTACTACGACAACATCAGTGTCATTCAGTTGGTATACAATCCAATCCACCATAGTAGAATGAAGCATTTTGATATGAAGTACCACTTCATCCGAGACATGGTGGAGCAAGAGATTCTTGAGCTTAAATTTTGTCACACTTTGGAGAACGTTGCAGATATCTTCACCAAAGCGATGGCTAAAGCTCAATTTATAAAGCTGAGAGACTATCTAGTCAGTCCTCTCAACTTTAATGGGGAGAGTGTTACAATGTGAATGCGTCCACATCTGAAGTAGCTTAGAAATAGTTGGCTTCGGTGTGAATGCACATTTAAATTTTGGTAAGATTTTTTCTTCTCTCCCTGTATTTCTTCTATTTCTCCTCCTTCCCCTTATTCCTCCTATCCTTTCACTCCTTATTCCTCCTATTTATCCTCTTCCTTATCCCTCCATATCATCCCTTATCCCTCCATCCCAATCCCCTCAAAATCTATGTGATTTGTTTTTGCATCTCATTATAAATATATGTGCTATCTAAGGTTACTATGAATGGAATAAAAAATTGGTTTTATTTCCTCAGTAACTTCCTAGGAAAATATTCATAGCGTGAATCAAATAACAAAGCCCAATCACCTTGCTAAAATTCTCATTTTTGAATGTGACTATCATGCCACAACTTTCATTGTGCTTGAATCATCTCAGTCTGGTGTAATGCATCCATTCATAGTTCATCCAATGCATTGAGCTACAAAATCCTATCCATTTGTGCCTATGACAAATCAATACCAACTTCCAAAGTAGTTTGTAGTGTTAGTAATTCAAATTCAATAGGAAAAAGAGGCTGTTTACCATAAACCAATTTGTAAGGTGTAAATCCTGTAGTGGATTTCCATGTAGTGTTATAAGCCCAAACTGCTTCAGGTAGCTTATCTAGCCAATTTCTCCTATGGGAAGCTACTATTTTGGTTAAGATTCATTCCAGTTCCTGATTTTTCACTTCAACTTGATAATTCGTATGAGGGTTATAAGGTGAGGATTTCCTATGCTTGATTTCATACATTTTGGTGAAGGCTTTAAAAACCTTTGATGTAAATTGAGGTCCCTGATATATAGTGATAGAATGTGGGGCTCCAAAACATAGAAGAATTTGAAAATACAAAAAATCAAAAACTTTTTCTTCCCGTGCATGATAAAAAGCTCGTACTTCTACCCATTTAGTCACATAATTAGTATATACCAAAATTTGCACCTTCCCTTGAGAAGGTGGATCAATAGGTCCTACAAAGTCTAGCCCCCACCTCTCAAATGGCTCTATACCTACTTGAGGTTGCAATGGAATTTCACTGGTATAGGTAGGCTTTCCCATTCTTTGGCATGCATTACAATGTCTAACATATTTCTTTACATCCTTATTCAGGGATGGCCAGTAGTAGCCAACACCCAATATTTTATGAATTGTACTCTGTACTAAATAGTACCCTCTAGATGGTTCATCATGACATGCACAAAGAATGTCATACACTTCATCCTTGCGGATGCACCTATGTAGAACATGGTTAGGACTGCATTTAAAGAGTAGGCCTCCTATCCATTTAAAGGAAGCACTTTTATTGTAACTATTTCTTTTGTTTAGGAGTGAAGTGAAGAGGAATTTTTCTTGTAGCTAAGTAATTAGTTATATTTGCAAACCATGGAGATTGTACAGAAATAGAAAACAATTTTTCATCAGGAAAAGCATCTTCAACTAATTCCCTTGTGTCTATGTTTTGTAATCTTGACAGATAATCTACTACTACATTAGCCTTCCATAGTTTATTAATTATGGTGATATCAAATTCCTGCAACAGTATTAACCAACGAATAATTCTTGCACTAACCAGAGGTTTATTCATCAAGTATTTAATAACAACATGATCTATATGGATGAACACTTAATATCCTATGATATAGTGTCAGAATTTATTAATAGCATATACCACAACCAAGAATTCCTTCTCAGTAGTGGTGTAGTTCTTTTAAGCTCCTGTCAAGTTTTTACTAATATAGTAAATGACATAATGTTCTCCATTTTCAATTTGACCTAGTGCTACTCCAATAGCAGTATTGAAAGCATCAGTCTAAATATTAAATGGCAGTTCCCAATTAGGTCCTCTCAACATAGGGGAGTTGTTAATTTCTCTTTCAATGCTTCAAAAGACTTTTGACATTTAGTAGACCAGGTAAATTTATAATCCTTAGTCAATAATGCAAACATTGGATTGGTTATGGTACTAAAATTTGTAATAAATCGATGGTAGAAACCAATATGTCCCAATAAACTCATTACATCAGTTTGAGTTTTTGGAGGAGGAAGGTTTTTGATGACTTCCACCTTCTTGGGGTCAACCTTAATTCCATGAGAGAAAATATGATGACCAAGGACAATCCCTTCCTCCATCATTAGAAAATATTTTTCAGGATTTAAAAACAAATGGTATGTTTCACAACATGTTAAAATTTTTTCAAGTTGTTCTAAGGTATAATCAAAAGTTTCTCCACACACTGTGAAATCATCCATATAGATTTCCACACTTTCATTTGTCAAATCAGAGAAAATTGCCAAAATAGCTCTTTGAAAAGTTATTGGAGCATTACATAAGCCAAAAGGCAAGACCCTATAAGCAAATGTTCTGCAAGGGCATGTGAAAGTAGTTTTCTCTTTGTCTTCAGGTGCAACTTGTATCTGATTATATCCAATGAATCCATCAAGAAAATAGAAGAATTTCTTGCCAGCAAGGATGTCTAATACTTGGTCTATGAAAGGTAATGGGAAATGGTCCTTATGTGTGACCATGTTTAATTCTCTATAGTCTACACACACTCTCATTTTACCATTTTTCTTTGGAACAATAATTTATGGAGAAAGCCACTGACTGTATGAAATTTGGATAAATGAAACCTACATATAATAATTTTTCAATTTCTTCCTTGATAATATCTTTCAGAGTAGGATTCAAACATATTTGAGGTTGTCTCACAAGTTTAACATATTTAGTTTATATCCTATGTGTACACATATCAGGGTGAATTCGAGTCATATCCTTATAACTCCAAGCAAAAGCCTGAGCATGTTTTTATAAGACAACAAATAACTTTGCTTCCTGTTATTCAGTCATCCAACTATTAATATTCAAAATTTTACCTAGCTGTACTTCTATTTGTTTTATCCCTCTGGATGAATGGTGTTGACTGCTCCATAATTGTTGATCAAAGAATTTAATAGACAATGATGTGGTTGCAAAGTATGAAATACTCTAGATTATGTTTCAAAAGTAACACCTGATGGAATCATTCCTTGCATAGGACATGTGAAAGAGGTAAGAAGATGATGGTGCCATCCATGTGGTAGTATGAAAGAGCTTTCTTGTATTGGAATGGATGACAGATGTTCTGAAGTATGCTATTCATCCTTCCAAAGCAAGCGATGAACAATGATTTGATCATATTTAAGTCCTTCTTCTTGTAATTTCTCAACTAAGACAGTTTCATCCTCAAAGATTTCAATTTCTTATGAGTTAATTTCCTCAATATGTGCCTTTACTTTTATTGTGGCCAAAGTGAAAATAGTTTTTTCTTGTAATTCATCAGATTCAGGAACCCATATATTTCCAATAAATTTGGTTGAAGGTTTTGCAGGTGGATAAAGAGAAATATTTTTGAGATCAATACCATATGAAATGGTCATTTCTCTAGATCTACAGTCTATAAAAGCAACTGCAGTGGCAAGCCCAGGTCATCCTAGAATGATGGGATAGCCATTAGCTGAGTTTCTAGGCTGCAATACCAAAACATCTACAAGATATTTCCAATAAGAAACTTCTATGGAAATATCCTATAATATCCCTTCTGGTTTTGCAACTAATCTATCAATGATTTCTAAAATTGTAGTTGTAGGACTGAGGTTATTGAGCTACAATTTTTAAATTGTGTCTTTAGTCATTACATTAATTGTAGCTCAAAGATCAATCAAAACGTTTGGAATCGATATTAGCCCAATAGTTATTGTGACAACTGGACTCCCTGGATCACTATATTTTGGAGGAATAAGTTTCCCAGATAGCAGGTCATCCAATTTCCCTTCTACTTGCATAGTTTTAGGAAATTCCTTCTTTCTACTAGGTTTCTTGATACACAACTCCTGAATATGAAGAACACAACCTTATATTGAGAGGGGGGGGTGAACAATATGAGACCACTTTTTAAATTTTTTATTTTACTTCAAAAAGCAATGCAATGAACCAATAGCAAAATAAAAGTAGTAATAAAACCAATGTATAAGTCATCACACAATTGAGACACCAATATAATGTGGTTCACCCAAGGTGGGCTACTCCACAGAGAAAATATTTCACTAAATTTTCTCAATCAAATCCTTTGGGAATCATTCCCAATTACAATGTTTATGGACTTCTTGTCCAAAGGAGAATCCTTACCCTAATAAAATATTTATGAGCCTTCTGCACAAAGGAGATGTCCTATCTTCCAAAGAATTATTTATGAGCCTCCTACCCAAAGGAGATGTCCAATCCCCCAAAGATCTGGAAATGATACTTTAGAAGATCACTGCCTCTTCTATCGCTAGTAGGTGGAACTCCTTTCCATAGAAGATGTCCTGTCCTCCTTTCTCTGGCTCTAGAGACATCTGTCCTCACTGATCACCTCCACAGTTTCTCATCAAAACCTATACTAAACATAGTTATTCGGTCCAGCACAACTCCTCTCAAACTCTATCACAAATATTCACCAAAATCAGTCCTCTGGTCCAACACAAATCTTATCTCAAATCTCTGTCAGATCTGTCCCAAGATTAAGCCAAAATCTTGAACAAATAAATCACAACTGATCACAAGTCTCCACTAAGACTTCATCAAATTTATCCACAAGTTCTTCAACAAGAACCTGTCCAAATTAGTCCACAAGTTATCCACAAGAACCTATCCAAATCAGTACACAAGTTCTCCAAAATAACATGTCCAATCAGTCCACAAGTTCTCCACAAGAACCTATCCAAATGTATCCTAGCAAGCTCACCAAGAACTTGCCCAAATCAGCTCAAGCAAGTTTACCAAAAAACTTGCCCAATGTGAACACACAAAAAGAATTGTTAGAGACCCAATGTGTTTCATCCAATCATATCAAATCAATATCATAGAAGCATAAAGAGAATTGTTAGAGACTCAATATATTTTATCCTTAAACTCTCAATCTCAACTCAAATCAATATCATAGAAGCATAAAGAGAATTTTTAGAGACTCAATATGTTCTATCCTTCAAATTTCAATCTCAACTCAAATCAATCTCATAGGAGCATAAAGAGAATTGTTAGAGACTCAATATATTCTATCCTTCAACTCTCAATCTCAACTCAAATTAATCTCACTCTAATCATCAAAAAGGGGTTCAAGATATTTCCAAATTCTCTCAAATGGGAATGCTCAAATTAACCACACAACCAAGTTTATCAAGCAAAATACAACTTGATAAAATCAAATCTCAAAGGAGCAAGCCCAACTCATGTATCAAGTAAAGCATAACTTGATCAACTCAATCTCAATGGAAGCAATCTCAAAACCAAAATCTCAACAACCAAACAAATCAATTAGGGTTTCAACAACTTATAGCAATGGCATAAGCTTCTCACTCAAAAAACCCTAAAGCAAACTTCAAATGCTTCCACTCTCATAAACTAGAATTATGCAATAACTCATAAACTCATCATGATATCATAATGCATAATCAATACTTCCACTTTCAAAAAATAAGATCCACTCCAAATAAGGAAACTTAATTTAATCCTTTTCACTCCAAAATTATTTCAAAAAACCATAAATCAATAATAACCATTGAAGAATGTGCCCATACCTTTACTTTGATGAAGAAGGAGAACTCAAAATCTGTCAAAACACTAACTCTCAATTTACCACAAATTAGAGTTAGCAAGAATGGAATAATGCACAATGATAAGAGTCCTAATAACACCTTATAACTCCAACTTAATATATCACAAAATAACTTCAATATCAAAAATAATTACAAGAGAATATCCACTCAATAACTCCAAAGGCGTTCTAACCCCAATATGACATTAAGCACAATTATTCCTTAAAACCTTATAACTCCTAAAATACATTTACTTCTAAATGCATTTACCATATAAACATTAAGCATCAATAATAACAATGTTAAAGAAATATTTCTATTTAACCTTATACCTTCATCGAATTACCAACAATAATTGCCAAGTCAAATCAAATATTTCACATTATCAACAAAAGATTTACCTTGGCCAAAAATCAATTCTCCAACCTTAAGAGAAGTGTGGAGACACAAAAATAAGTGTCAAAGCACTTTCTCCTCCAAAATCGTGGTCCAAAGCAACTGTTGTACCACATGCACAATAATTCACGACCAAAAATAAAACATGCCCAACGCAAATCAATCTCGACATCTCTACCTAGCGAGTGCCTTCGCTCCACTGCCTACGCTGTTGGAGCACAAGTGCCCATAGAAACTCTCAAGCGCCACTCATCATTTTACCTTCCCTTTGCTTGCAAAGATTAAATACAAACACATTTGTCTTCCTCACAAGCGTACGAAATCAGAACTTAAACACTGAGCAATACAAAACTCAAAAATCACAAAGCAATCTAAAATCAAAGGTCACAGAGCAATACAAATTTGAAGGTAATCATGTAAATCGGAGGTGCATTGAACCTTAGGAATTAATGCCCTTTAATAGTCTTTCATCCCATGCAAATTGACATCGGTGCTCCTTTCAAACATTGCATTTTTCATCCCATGCAAGTTGACGTCGGCGAGGTAAGTCTTTTACATGAGCGCCGCTAAGGGTTTAGAAACCATTTCAATAATAATTATTAAATTAATAATTATTATTTTATTAATAATAAACTTAACTTAAAACCTTTTCAAAGGTTTGAGTTAATTTATTTATTAATAATCAAAATGGACTTTTAAGGTTTTTTCAAGGAGGAAAAACCTTTTCATTAAGCCAATATGGTTTTAATAAAAACCCTTAATGAGTCCAGATGGTTTTAAGAAAAACCTTTAACATTGTCACCATGGTTTTAATTAAAAACCCATAAACAAACATCATGGAACTTTCAAGATCTTTTTGTCACCAAACTCTTTTTTACATCAGCACAAATTCCTTTTGACATCAACACAAACTCCTTTTGACATCAATGACAACTCACAAACATGAATCTAGGCAACATACCCAAAATTACCAACAATATCCCCCTTTGTCATTGATGGCAAACCACTACTGAAACCACTGCTGAAAAAAAAACTTTCAAGCAACTGCCAACTGTCAAAACTGAAACCAACTAAAAACCATCCTCTGAAGCTTTGCTCCCCTTGACTCATCCCCCTTACTCAAATCTCTCCCCCTTTGTCATGAATGGCAAAGGGTCACATTTCGGGCTTAGGACTAAGAATGAGCCTCTTAGCTTAGCCCCTCCCCCACCTCCTATTGAGGTGATTAATTCTGGGGTGGGAGTAAAACTCCCATTAGGAACTGATCATCGTCAGTTTCCATAGCTGTCTTTCCATAATTTTTCCTGATATCCTTGTCCATGTTCCTATTCCTGTTTTTGTTCATATTCTCATCCATATTTCTGTCCAAGCCATTATTCTTATTCCTGTCATTATTCCTGTTCCTACCATTATTCATGTTCCTATTCATAGCCCTGAACTTGTACCTTGGAACTTCTGTTCTACACCATCTGGATGTATTTCCTTCATTATTGCACTTATAACATTTGACAATATTATTCCTTTGAGATGTTTATGAATCCTCTCTGTTGGACCAAAATTGTTCCTATTTTTAACCCTGCAATTAATTGTCTTGTGTCCAAAATTATTACAAGAGTAGCAATACCCTTGAAAGAAATTACCATTAACCTGTCTTGCTTGAGCCTTGCACTATGAAGCCATGTGTCCAAACCTGTGACATGCAAAACATATTCCATTGAACTTTCCTTGCCTTGACCTCATAGGTCATTTAGTATTTCTCCCCTTATACTGATTCCTATTTTATGATTATGTGCTATCTGAATCACCATATAAAAAATTACTCTCTGAAGTACTATCTTCATCTGAACCATATTCTTCTTCGGAGCTCATACTAGATTCCTCAACCTGTTCTTTTTGTTTCTTTCCAAAACCAAGACCTGTTTTATCTGTTGTCCTTATTTGATCCTTGATGATTGATTTTACCTTCTTGGAACTTTCTTCAAACCTGTAAATCTTCTCCTTATACTCTTTAGTTTCATTTTTCAAGGAAGCTACTTCATGTTTTAACTATTTACACTCAAGAGACCTAGTTGCCAACTCTTCTTTGAGTTCCTATGTCTTTGCTATAGAGATATCAAGATTCCCTATAAGCTCATCTCTTTCATAATGACACTCATAAAACCTATCAATGAGTCTAGCATATTTCTTTATTTAACACATCAAGAGCATTAACAAGTTCAGCCTCAAGATCTACTTCTCCCTTTTTTGAAACATCCTCTATTTGTTTGCCTTTTGAAACATCAATATACTTTTCTGATTTCTTACCACTAGAGGTGCTACCTTCATCTAAAGCCATAAGAAGATCTTTCTCATAATTTTTTGAAGCATCCTCATACATAATATTACCATAATTTAAACCATCATTTGTACAATCATCCTCAAGGTGACCAAAATTTCCACATCTAAAGCACTTAAGCACAACAAATCTATTCCTCTTTTATTTTCCTTCATTTTCTATTAGAAACAACATCTCATTTCTATCATCACTTGAAGAACTTCCATCATCACTACTAGAACACTTACTTGCTTTTTCTATGTAGAAAATTTTCTTGTGCTTTTGGAAGTACTTCTTCCCTTGAATGTTTTGCTCACTTATGTTCTTCCTTTGATACCTGTGCTTCTTAGATTCCCTGTGCTTATAATCCTATTTTTCTTCATCACAATCATCCTTGGGTTCTAGACAGTCAGTAGCATAGTAACCAAAATTTCCATAATTGAAACATTTAATAGATTTCATACATTTGTGCTTTCTTGAGAACTTGCCTTTCCTATTGTAGTTTTCTTCTTCATCACCAGAAGACTCATCATTGTCTTATTTTTGTTTACCCTTGGACTTCTTGGTAGCTTTGAAAGCTGCATCCTTCTTAGGATCAGGTACCAATTTAGTTCTTAACTCAAACTTGCAAGTATACTATGAAGCTCATCCTTTTTCAATTTATCCAAATCCTTGGCTTCCTCAATAGCTGAAATATTTTCACTAAATCTATTTGGAAGAGACCTCAAAATTTTATCACAAACATCATATTCAACAATCTCAAGACATAGTTCCATCATGGAATTAACAATATCATCCATACAAAGTATATAGTCACTAATATTTTCTTCATAATTCATCTTCAGTTGTTTAAACATACCTTTGTAGTATCTCAATTTTTCTTTTCTGACATTTGCATCACCTTTATGGACCACTTGCAATTGATCCCACATTTCCTTTGTTGTATTATAATGAATCACCTTTGTAAGATCTACCTTTTGTAGACCTTTCAAAATTACATTCATTACCCTTGAATTGTTGTGATGCAGAAGTTTCTCATATTTAGTAGTAGGAGGGAGCTTTGGAATAGTGTACCCAAACTCAACTGCTTACCAAAATTCATTTCCAAGAGCCATTAGATGAACCTTCATCTTTATGCTCCATATACCAAAATTTGTCCCATCAATAATAGGTGTTGAATTACCAGTTGTAAAATCCTTTGTGTTCTTTTCAAGCTTTTGCTTCAAGATATGAAACTCTTCCGAAGGAACCTGCTCTGATACCAATTGAATAACACAAGATTATACTAAGAGGGGGGGTGAACAATATAAGACCAATTTTTAACTTTTTCCTTTTACTTCAGAAAGTAATGCAATGAACCAATAGCAAAATAAAAGCAGTAATAAAACCAGTGTACAAGTCATAACACAATTGAGACACCAATATAATGTGGTTCACCAAAGATGGGCTACTCCACAAAGAAAATATTTCACTAAATTTTCTCAAGCAAATCCTTTGGGAATCCTTCCAAATTACAATGTTTATGGACTTCCTGTCCAAAGGAGAATCCTTCGCCTAATCAAATATATATGAGCCTCCTGCCCAAAGGAGATGTCCTATCCCCCAAAGAAGTATTTATGAGCCTCTTACCCAAATGAGATGTCCTATCCCCAAAATATCTGGAAATGATACTTCAGAAGATCACTGCCTCTTCTGCCACTAGCAGGTGGAACTCCTTTCCACAAAAGACATCATGTCCTCCTTGCTCTGGCTCTAGAGACTTATGCCCTCACTAATCATCTCCATAGTTGCTCATCAAAACCTGTACTAAACATAGTCAGTCGGTCCAGCACAAGTCCTCTCAAAATTTATCACAAATATTCACCAAAATTAGTCCTCTGGTCCAACACAAATTTGCTCTCAAATATCTGTTAGATCTATCCCAAGCTTAAGCCAAAATATTGAACAAATCAATCACAACTGCTCACAAGTCTCCACCAAGACTTCATAAAATCTGTCCACAAGTTCTTCAACAAGAACCTATCCAAATCAGTCCACAAGTTCTCCACAAGAACCTGTCCAAATCAATCCACAAGTTCTCCATAAGAACCTGTCCAAATCAGTCCATACGTTCTCCACAAGAACCTATCCAAATTTGTCCTAGCAAGCTCACTAAGAACTTGCCCAAATCAGCTCAAGCAAGTTTACCAAGAAACTTGCCCAATGTGAACACACAAAGAGAATTGTTAGAGACCCAATGTGTTTCATCCAATCATATCAATCTCAACTCAAATAAATCTCATAGAAGCATAAAGAGAATTTTTAGAGAATCAGTATGTTCTATCCTTCAACTTTCAATCTCAACTCAAATCAATATCATAGGAGCATAAAGAGAATTGTTAGAGACTCAATATGTTCTATCCTTCAACTCTCAATATCAACTCAAATCAATCTCACTCTAAGCATAAAAAATGGGTTCAAGATATTTCATTCTCTCAAATGGGAATTCTCAACTTAACCACACAACCAATTTTATCAAGCAAAGTATAACTTGATAAAATCAAATCTCAAAGGAGCAAGCCCAACTCCTGTATTAAGTAAATCATAATTTGATCAACTCAATCTCAATGGAAGCAATCTCAAAACAAAACTCTGAACAACCAAACAACTCAATTAGGATTTCAACAACTTATAGCAATGGCATACACTTCTCACTCAAAAAACCCTAAATCAAACTTCAAATGCTTCCACTCTCATAAACCAAAATTATGTAATAACTCATAAAATCATCATGATCTCATAATGCATAATCAATACTTCCACTTTCAAAAAATAAGATCCACTCCAAATAAGGAAACTTAATTTAATCCTTTTCACTCCAAACTTATTTTTAGAAAACCATCAATCAATAATAACCATGGAATAATGTGCCCATACCTTTACTTTTATGAAGAAGGAGAACTCAAAATCTGTCACAACAATAACTCTCAATTTGCCACAAATTAGAGTTAGAAACATTGGAATAATGCACAATGATAAGAGTCCTAATAACACCTTATCACTCCAACTTAATATATCACAAAATAACTTCAACCTCAAAAATAATTACAAGAGAATATCCACTCAATAACTCCAAAGGATTTCTAACCCCAATATGACATTAAGCACAATTATTCCTTAAACCCTTATAACTCCTAAAATACATTTACTTCTAAATGCATTTGCCATATAAACATTAAGCATCAATAATAACAATGTCAAAGCAATATTTCAATTTAACCTTATACCTCCATCCAATTACCAACAATAATTGCTTAGTCAAATCAAATATTCCACATTATCAACAAAAGATATACCTTGGCCAAAAATCAATTCTTCAACCTTAAGAGAAGTGTGGAGACACCAACATAAGCGCCAAAGCACTTCCTCCTCTAAAATAATTGCCCAAATCAACTATTGTACCACATGCATAATAATTTGTGACCAAAAACAAAACACACCCGATGTGAATCGATCTCGACACCTTTGCCTAGCGAGCGCCTTCGCTCCACTGCATCCATCGTTGGAGCACAAGTGCCCAACGAAACTCTCAAGTGCCACTCATCGTTTTACCTTACCTTTGCTCATAGAGATTAAAGATAAACATATTTGTCTTCCTCATAGGCGTATGAAATTGAAACTTAAACACAGAGCAATACGAAACTCAAAAATCATAGAGCAATCCAAAATCGAAGGTCACAGAGCAATACAAATTTGAAGGTAATCGCGCAAATTGGAGGTGCATTGAACCTTAGGAATTAATGCCCTTTAATAATCTTTCATACCATGCAAATTGACGTCGGTTCTCCTTTCAAAATTGCATTTTTCATCCCATGCAAGTTGACGTCAATGAGGTAAGTCTTTTACATGAGCACCGCTAAGGGTTTAGAAACCCTTTCAATAATAATTATTATTTTATTAAAAATAAACTTAACTTAAAAAAATTTGAAAGGTTTGAGTTAATTTATTTATTAATAATCAAAATGGACTTTTAAGTTTTTTTCAAGGAGCAAAAAACCTTTTCATTAAGCCAAGATGGTTTTAATAAAAACCCTTAATGAGTCCATATGGTTTTAAGAAAAACCTTTAACCTTGTCACCATGGTTTTAATTAAAAACCCATAAACAAACATCATGGAAATTTCAAGATCTTTTTGTCACCAAAATATTTTTGACATCAACACAAATTCCTTTTGACATCAACACAAACTCCTTTTGACATCAATGACAACTCACAAACATGAAGCTAGGCAACATACCAAAAAATTCCAACATAATAGTTTTCTTGATTAATGACACATCCTTTATTGCTTGCAATATAGTCATTTTATTAAGTTCTATGACTAACTCTAAGTCAAGGATAGTTACAGTATTATTAAACCTTTAATGATATGGTACCATTCCTGCAGGGGGTACATCTCTCACCTGCACATTTTTTTATTTTTCTTTCTCCTTTTCCAACATTGTTGACAATTGTTTAGGGCTGGAAGATTCTTGTTTGCTATCAATTTCTTCAATGGTAGGTGGAACAGGATCAGGTAATACCTTTCCTAAGTGTAATTGGATATTACTACAGTCAAGGGCATGAACTGCAATAGTTTCTTTAGATTCAGCTCCATAGAAAGGAGTTACCTGTCTGGTATTATTTGGGTTAACCATAGGTTGAGCTGGAAGTGGAGGTTTTTTTACCGGTTGTGCTTGTTGTGACTGCATTCTTCCCTATAAATTTTGATTAGGAGCAGGTAGTAGGTTTTGAGCTTGTCTTTGATACCTTTTTTTCCCTTGATATGATGGGTGTTGCTGCCCCCATCTTTGCCCATATTGTTGATTTTATTTCCAAGGTAGATTAAATGGTGGATTCGTCCATCCAGAGTGTGACAAATCTTGAGGAGTTGTCCAAGATCGATTCCAAGGTTGTGAGGATGGTTCTGCATATCCCCATGACACATTCCAAGGATTTTATCCCCATATTATATGAAAATGAGGGGTATTTTGATAGTGTTTAAAATTGCCTCCTTGACTTTGTCCAATAACATTAAGTTCTTTAGTCTAGGTTTCCAAAACGTTTTTGAGTTGAGACAATAGATGGCATTTATCGGTGATATGTCCCCTTGAACAAATGCCACAAATAGTTGAGATAGAGTTTTTTTTTAGGGGATAATCTTGTAAAGTATGCTTGTTTCTTCATCTTGGGCAATAGATAGCCAAGGGCGGTATAGAGTCAGATTTTGCATTTCTCTCCCCTAATGTGGAATTCAATTGGACAAGAATATCAATTTTCATGTTAGCCATTTCTTCCATTAAGTCTTTGATATCATTATTATTAGAATTTCGCTTCTTTCTTCTTTGCCTAGTGCAAGAATAATTTTTGCATAACCCCACAATTTCATTAATGTCAGTTTGGTTCACATCTCCTTTTCCCATTAAATCTAATACTTCCATGGAATCATCCTGCAAACCTCTTAAAAATGTGGTATTTAACAAATTAGATTCTATAGGACCACATCTCTTTTGGATAAAGGAAAATCTATCAAGATAGTCCTCCAAATTCTCATCCTCCTCTTGTTTAATCCAAAATAATTCATGCTTTCTATTCCACACTCTACAATACTCCTAATATATATCCAAGAATACAGTTTCCATTTGTTCCCGAGTGTGAATTGAATCAGGTTCAAGACTCATAAACCAACATAAAGCTGCATCTTTAAGTGTATATGGAAACAATGTTAGTTTTTGATTATCATTTACATAGTCATAATTCTGACACATAACCTTAAATTGAAACAAGAATTGGTCAGGATCCTTAGAGATAATTCCCCTAAATATTGGTAATATAGGAGGTGAAATTGTTTTCATAGGAGCATTCTAAGTAGGATTCAGCCAAATTGGATATTCAAAAGTCCTAGTAGGGTTTTCACCTTAAACTATAATATCCCTATCATTTTCTTCTATAATAGTGTCTCCCTCACTTTTAACTTTTGCCATTTTTTCAGATGGACCAAGTCTAGAGGTATGTCTGGAAGTAAGTGCTTCTAAGAGTTCTTCTTTTGAAGGTCCCAAAATTTCAGTTGATGAAGAAGATGATTCTTGTTTAAATATTTTAGGGATTTCATACATAGGTAAGTCTTCTCCTGATCATGAAGAACATATTTTTGGGAAATATCTAGTTCTGATAGACCTTCTTTCGTCTCTTGGCCTATGCATTCATGCTCATTTGCAAAATGAACTAAAGTACAAGTTTCCAAGAACTGTTAATTGTATAATAGTTCTTGGGTTGCTTTACTTCTCCTAACAACACCTAGGTTCCATGGCAATGGTGCCAAAAATTATGAGTGTCGTCAATCACACCATTTAATCATTATAATTGTCAATCCAGGATGGTGTCCAATGGTTGTATACGATAGCAGAAGTAGGCAGCCTAAAGATCAACTCATTCAAGAAATAGGCTTTATTGATGAGACAAGTCAGTTTTGGGGGTTTTCTTGTGTCACTTCTAATCCTATGGATTGAATTAGAATCCTAATTACATTTGCTGAAGTAAATTTGCAAAAATGGAAAGATTGCAACAAAATGAAACTAATTACTCTTGTAGAATCTGAAATAATAGGAATGAAACCTATTTATGCTTGCAGAATGAAAATGATAGAAATAATAGTTTTGTAGGAAGTAAATCCTAATTATATTAGCAATATTAAAAATTCAAGAATCAAAATATTTTAGAAATAAAACAGCTAGAAATCAATTATCACAAATGGAAATGCCAAGAATTGGAAACAACTGTTGAAAATAGGGGAATCAACTACTATAAAAAATGCCAAGAACACAATAATTTTGTAAGATTTAAAAGCCTATGCTAGGTTTTTAGCTACCATGCATATATTGAAAGAATACGGAATAGTGTTTATTATTCATCTGCGGAATAAATAAGATTACAATAGCCGAGAATAGTCACCGACGGAATGGATCTGTTACAGGAGTTGTAACAGTCTGCCTGAAATTAAATAAAGACAAAATAGTATAACAGCTATTAAGTACACTAACATCCCCCTTTATTACATTATTTGGGTAATGTAATAACTAATAGCTATACTAACATCCCCTTACATCATTTTGCAATACAAAGAGAGCTGCGAAACAATTCAAATTTGACACATCCAAGTGCCTTAGTGAAAATGTCTGCAACTTGAGCATCGGTGGGAATGTGTTGAAGCTGAATTCGGTGCTTTGGAACTTCATCTCGAATGAAATGACATTGTGTGTCAATGTGCTTTGTTCTTTCATGATGGACTGGATTCTTGACGAGGTTCAGAACACCTTGATTGTCGCAAAACAAGTGTATTGGAGATTTTGATGGATGGCCCATACTTGTCAGAATGCGACGTAACCATATCACTTCGCACACAGCTTCACGTGCGGTGCGATACTCTGCCTCTGTTGATGAAATAGCAACCACCTATTGCTTCTTGTTGTGCCAAGAGACAGGACTGGATCCCAGATGAAAAATGTATCCAGAAGTTGACTTGCGATCATCAAATGATCCGGCATAGTCGGAGTCCGTGTATCCTTGCAAGAAGAATTTGTTGTTCCTCTTGTATTCTAGGCCATATTCCATAGTACCACGTTAATAGTGAAGAACACGTTTTGCTGCTTTCCAATGAGTGGTCTTAGGATTCTGTATGAACCTCAAAAGATAGTTGACAGCAAATACAAGATCTGGCCTAGTATTGGTCAGATATATGAGACTCCCAATCAACTGTCGATAGAGAGTACCATCTACCTGAGGTGAATCATCATATCATGATAACTGAAGTCCATTCTCCATCGGAGTTGCCATTGGCTTGCAATCAGTCATGCGATATTTTTCCAACAATGTCTTGGCATATTTTTTCTGAGACACTTTGATGGAGTGCTCCTTCTGGCTGAATTCCAGACCAAGACAGTAATGGAGAAGTCCGAGATCTGTCATCTCAAAAGATTTACACAAGTTTCTTTTGACAGTAGAGATCATTGTTTTTGAACTCCCTATAATGAGCATATCATCCACATAGAGTACAAGCAACACTATCTCAAAACCCTGTTTCTTGAAATATAGGTTTGCATCTGACGGACATCTCTTAAATCCATGCTGCATAAGGTGATTGTCCATTTTTATATACCAAGCTCGAGGAGCTTGTTTCAGACCATACAAGGATTTGACAAATTTGCAAGCTTTCTGCTTTTGTCATTCCACTTCAAATCCTTCAGGCTGAGTCATATAGACTTCTTCTTGGAGATCACCATTTAGAAAGGCACTTTTGACATCCATCTGGTGAACTTTCCACCCATATTGTGCTGCCATAGCACACATAACCCAAATTGTGGTCATCCGAGCAGTAGGTGCAAAAGTTTCCTTGTAGTCAATGCCTTCCTTTTGAGCATAGCCCTTTGCAACAAGACGGGCCTTATGCTTATCAATTGTTCCATCTGCCTTGTACTTGACTTTATATACCCATTTCAGCCAATGGGTTTCTTTCCATGCGGCAAATCAACAAGCTTCCAAGTTTTATTCTTCATCAAAGATTCATACTCTGTATCCATAGCGGCCTTCCACTGAGGCTCACTAAGAGCATCTTGCACTGATGCAGGTTCAAGATCATCTATGGTAGACATGAACACCCTGTCATCATCAATATACATATCCTCTACTTCTGTACTTGGAGTTACAGAAAGTTCCTCAAAATATTGACAAAGATCATCAACCTCACCAGTTTCTTTGGCTTCTTTTTCCTTTTGAGCCATACTGCGTGTACGAGGTCTATCCAAATTCAAATTGGGAGGAGTGGATAAATTTGTGTCTCTGATTGTATTTGTACACCATTTAGGATTCTTATTCGATGGAGTTGAAGAAGATGTAGAAGGACCTCCTGTCTGTGTTGACGAAGGAATCTTCTCTTTCGTAGATTCCACAATATCTTGGTGTACTTTAGATGTGCTCTGTGATGTGAAAGCTTCATCAAAGACAACATCTCTGTTGATATGAATTTTCTTGGTCAAAGGATCTATCAATCGATATCCTTTAGAGTGCTCAGAATAACCAAGAAAAATACATCTCAGTGTTTTCTCATCTAGCTTCTTCCTTTTCTCTTTCGGTATGTGCATGAAAGCGTGACATCCGAAAATACGTAGATGAGATATGGAGGGTTTTCGACCACTCCATGCTTCCTGTGGAGTCATTCCTTTTAGGGCCTTTGTGGGTGCCCTATTCAACAGATATACTATAGTGGTGATAGCTTCTGCCCAATATTGTTGCCCAAGAGTAGCTCCTGTGAGCATACAACGAACCATTTCCATAATAGAACAATTCCTTCTCTCAGCAACTCCATTTTGCTGAGGAGTATAGGCAGTTGTTAACTGTCTCTTGATTCCATGCTTATCTAAGAATGTAGAAAATTCATTAGAGGTAAACTCTCCCCCTCGATCTGAGTGGAGGGTTTTAATAGAAGCTCCTGACTCCTTCTCAACGGATTTCTTGAACTGCTGGAAGAATGCGAAAGCTTTAGATTTCAGTTGGAGAAAGAAAACCCACATCTTTCGTGAGTAGTCATCTACGAATAACTAAAAGTACCTCTTCCCTCCACAACTATTGGGTGTGAAAGGACCGCACAGATCGGTGTGAATTAACTCGAGAGGTTTTCGTGCTCTTGTAGAGCTCTTCTCAAATAGTACTCTATCTTGCTTTCCTGCCTAGCGGTCGAGCACACTGGCAATGTGGCAGAAAGGGAAGGAAGACCCTTTACCATATCATACTTACTGAGCTCAAGTAAGTAGCCAGAACTAAGATGCCCATATCTCTTGTGCCATAGGGAAGTTGCCTCCTTGGTAGAGACAGTCATGGCAACATGTGGAGTAGAGATAGCATCTAGTGCAAATAAGCCATGCTTATATGAAGCTGTTGCAATCTGCTTACCCTTCCTGGTAATTGTACAACACTTCTTTCCATTCTCAACACGAAAGTTGACAACCATATTTCTGTCCAGGATTTGTGTCATTGACAACAAATTGTTGGCCAATCCCGGAACATAGAGGACTTTGTCAATCTGACACTTGCCATAAGGAAGAGTGACCGAAAATGTACCCTCTCCCTGAACCCTGTAGGTTTTATCATCAACAATGGTGACAGGTTTGCCCTCTTTGGCCACAAATGATTCAAACCATGATCTGTCACCAGTCATATGTTTGCTAGCTCTAGAATCTACATACCAGACAGGATCCCTCTGTGTGGAATCTGTGGTAGTCATGAGCACCTTGTGTGCCCATTCAGAATCTGAGTCAGATTCTTCAACAACAACATTCACCTGGGGTTGCTTGTTTTTATTTTGTGGTTTGTTTTGGCCTTTCTACTTGTTCTTATGCCAACACCTATTGGTGTCATGGTTGTCTTTCTCACAGATCTTGCACCACCTCTTCTTCTGTTGAGGTTTTTTGCCTTTTCCTTTCATATCCTGTTGAGAATTTCCTCCTTTCTGAAATTTGCCTCCTTTTTGCCCATTACCTTTCTTCCTAGAACCCTGCCTGTTTGTGTATAGGGCTGCATTGGAAGAATCATCCTTGTGAAGTTGGCGTGCCTCCTGTTGTTGAAGCAGATTGACCAACTCGATGTAGGTAATTTGTCATTGAGACACCTGGATGGAGGTTATCAACATATCAAATGAAGAAGGTAAAGCTCTTATCACAAGTGAAATGATAAGCTTTTCGTCCACAGTATCTCCCAAAGAATTCAATTTCTCTTTCAACTCAGACACTCTGCATAGAAAGAGTTCAACTGTTTCACCCTGTCTCAAACTCAGGTTATGAAGTTGTTGTTGAAGATGAAGAATGGTGGAATCATTCTTTCCATCATAGATGGTTCTAAGGGCATCCCATGCCTCTTTACCACTTGCTTTGTCAGCTATATGAGGTTGTACTTCATCTGAAACAACAAACAAAATGAGCACCTTTGCTCTACTATCTTTCTTGTCAAAAGCTATCTGATCTGCGGAAGGACCTGTGGATCCTGCTGTTGGTGAAGGCCTAGTTGCTACTCCAGTAACAATATCCCACAAATCTTCCATTTGGAGAATTTCCTTCATCTTATGTTTCCATGGTGTATAATTTGGACCTTTCAATAACTGATGCGGATCAGTCATCAACTTTGCAACAGTGGCCATAGTGAAGGTTCCTTATATCACCAATTGGTCCCTCTTTCGATATACCTTTTTCTAGGCCAATATACCGTAAAAAATACCCGCCCTTACGTGAGGGAAACTATAGGTATTTAGAAATATCAACAAAAATCACCCGCCCTTATGTGAGGGAGACTATAGGTGAGTTTTAGAGATCATACGATACGTGGAACATAAGCAGATGCGAAAGGGAATCGCCTTGTTGATGGCACCTACCATAGAAGATTCTTCTCATGCGTGGGGCGTAACTTCCCCTAAACACTATGAAGAAAACTTCGTCAGGATTTACGCCTAAACACAAGTGCGATAAAGGGTAGTGGATGGAGTAAAAAAAATGCAAAAATGGCTAACTTATCTCTCCCCGACGATTTATAGAGAACAAGCTCAGATGTCGTTATAGAAGCTATATTAGGCGGCGGATACAGTAGCCAAATCACGATAGCTTTACCTGTAAGTGCTACCCAGAGGTATCACAAATACCGAACGCTGCAGTGCAATAAATTGCACGGATGGGTTTTAATTATTCCGAGGACTTAGGGAGTGTTTGATTTTAATTTTTAATGTTATAGTGCAAAAATGAAATATGCAACATACAACAAAAAAAATGCCCACAAGAATAACCCGCAAGGTTTCGGTCACAGCCGAAAATGCACCTTTTACAATTCGCCAAATTGCTATTTTTCAAAAAAATTACTCACAATCCCCCTTTGATTTTTTGAAAAAATATCCCCCCTTAAAAATTCTCTTTTAACAAAGCATTTTAATAATTACTATATTTTTAAAGCATCAGAGCCAGCTTTCGAAATCTTCTGCAGGGAGGCGTGAGAAGGTAGACGCGCAGGAGGGAGGAGCTGCGGACGCAACTGTGCGCAGGCAGCCAATACGTCCAGTCGCGATTTAAAAAAAAAAAAAAAAAAAAATCGCGCGACGCGCGACCGAGGGAGGGAACCCCCCCATCGCGCGTCCCCCGCCTATTGCAGGATGCAGCGCTGTGTCTACGGTCTACACGCGTCCCGCATTGGAAGACGACATGTAGGAGCGCGTGGGAAAATAGAGTGCGGCGTCCGTTGGAGGACACACGCGCGGGCCGAGGAGAGAGGGCGCATTAAGGGCGCGGCACCCCCCCGTTGGAGGGAGCGGACGGAGCGCTGCGACGCCCGCTGACACGAGCGTCCCCCCCCCGCATTGGTGGAGACTACACGCAATCACGCGCGCCCCCCAACGCCCCCCCTGTTGGAGTTTGTGCAACGTGCTCCCCAACGCCACACACCCCCCCTCCCCGGTTGAAACGCGCGTGCTGCGCGTTCGCGATTTTTCAAAAAAAAAAAAAAAAAAAAATTCCTCTGCCCAGAAGAAAAATCATAGAACTGGCTCTGATACCATGAAAGAATACAAAATAGTGTTTATTATTCATCTGCGGAATAAATAAGATTACAATAGCCGGGAATAGTCACCGACGAAACGGATCTGTTACAGGAGTTGTAACAGTCTGCCTGAAATTAAATAAAGACAAAATAGTATAACAGCTATTAAGTATGCTAACATATATCTATAACACAAATACTACATGCATCTACAAAAATAACATGGTTAGCAAATGAAATGGAAATTGTTAGGTTTCTACTAATCTGCTACAACAAGAAATGAACAAAAAACCTGTCAAAAGTTGATCCTTCTCCTGAGCTTGGAAGTGGCCCTTGCTCCCGGATCCAGAATAAGGCAAGAAGACTACTCTAAAATAGCTAATGCTCACACATTCACTCAAGTTACTAATTAAATGGAGAAACTATGCCTTTATTGATTATGAAATGACATTACAATAATGTAGGAGAAATACTACACAATTACTGCTCTGTTACAGCTGAAAATAATTATGAAAGCATATATCTATCTTGATATATCCTTATATCTATATGCTCAACCAATATGGGAGATTGGTTATTTATACTACTCTATTACATATGTTGATTCATTATGTTGCTGCTTTTCAAGGATTTAGCAATTGTTCTGGAGTTGTCTTCTTGAAATGCAAGAAACTGTTCTTCTACAACATATCCATTTTACTTTATGGGTGCAATACATTGGGAGAAATACATTGGAAGGGGTGATAAAATCCCTCATACAGTTGTATCCATCCTAATTTCACCATTTTCCACCTTTTTGACAATTCTGTTGATAGTTTTTACCAAAACTGGTCCTACTCCATTCATTCCGAAGCTGCTCCAGAATATCAGGCAGTTTAACCAATTTGAATCTTATCCGTACAACATATGCACAAGAAAGTAGGTTTGACCAGGTAAGTAGTCTCTATAAGTCCTCAGAAGACTAATTCCATATATTTTACGTGTTGGAGCTGACCAATTCCAAGCCATGCTATTTATGCACAGTTGGCTGGAATTTGTATGGTCAAATTCTGTTTTCTGCAAAGTCAGACCAGTTTGAACAAATTTTGGCACCTTTTTACAACTTGAACCGGTTAGGAGGTAAGGAAAACAAATGAAATATTCCCATAATAGAATACACATCAACATACATTAGTACATATTTTAAATAAATATTTATTTGCTAGGTAAATCAGCTAAAATAGTGCAAAAAATGCAAAAAATGGTCAAAACAGAGTATTATGCTCCTGAACATTCAAAACATGTAAATATCAATACATAATGCATTCAATCATCAAAATTAGCATGCAAAACATAGCATAAGGTCTATGAAATAGTTTATGTGTTATCCAAAATTAGTCCATGAATGAGGCAATTTCTGGCCTCATCAACAAGAATACTCAAAACCCTAGTAAGCCAAACAAAAATAATTTCTCTCAAATCACCAGAGCTCAATACCATTATGAATACATTTAGGGTAATATTTGAATTAGGATATTTTCCTTTAAAGTTAAGGGATTCAATTGATTGAGTTCATTACATTTAATAAAGGTTAAAGTTTACTTTGATATTGGATATTGGTTGATAATATGAAATTCTTAACTTCCAATCAATTATCTCAAAGTTGATGTAATTTATTAATGTGCATACAATAATATATAATTATAAACTTTTATAGTAAAAAATTATTTGTCACAAAATCATTTATGTTATTCATTTAAGTCCAAGGAAAAACATAAAGATCTACTAATATGAGATTCTTTTGAGCTATCAAAGAGGGATTATGTTAACCTATGGAAAATAAGGTATCCCTCTTAAGTTATTTCTTAGCATACAGGGTTGACAAGCTATCATAAGTGCTTTACAAAATTGGTTATATAAATCTTTACATAATGTTTTTAAAAATGCATATAAAATATCCCTATCAAGACACCCCAACGGTATGTTGTTGGTATTTCATCTCGATTACCTTAATTCAAATCATGGGGAAGGAGACACCCTATTGTTATATCCTCAGGAAGTGTGACCCCTAGTTGTGCCATCCATTCTACTTTGCCTTACTTCAACATTAAAAAAAATACATAAAAATAGACCAAAATTTATTGATATCAATTAGAGATAAAAATAAGCTATAATATGGTCGATTAAAGGATTATTTAACTCTATTTTGTACATGTGAAATATATCATTATCTTATTATCCTATTCTCTCTAGAGTGAAAACTTGTAGATATCAAAAGGATTCTTAGTTGTACTCATAGAGAAAGTAACTTGAAAAAGCAATTACTTAACTATGTATAAAATAACCATCTTATAATAGATTGCATCTAAGAGTAATAATCACAAAGAGAAAAGAAGTAATATTTGTAATATCTACAAAAGCAAATGATACCTATATAAAGAACTTCATGCATGCAAAGCATTTCTAGTCAAGATGTAAGATTTGATGCTAACAACATCATTGCCTACATCAAAGAATGAGAAGCAAACAATGGAAGAAAAGCTTAGTATTATGATTACCACAATTTAGCTTCCCAATATTTTATAGTTTTCAAACCACCATCAACAACACACAATCAAGGAATATTAATAGTTGTGACAGAAGGGGAATAAATAAGGAGATAAGTAAGTGACACATCCATATATTGTTGGCAATTTTGGGTACTTTGGGTACATTGCCTTTGCTCAAGTGTATAAGTTGTCATTGATGTCAAGAAGGTCTTGAAGGAATTTGATTTGATGTCAAATAATTTGTTTTGATGAAGGTTTCGGCATGACGGTTTCAAAGGTCTTTTGCAAACTCCAAGTTGGCGAGGTTTAAAGATTACAGGTGGATGCATTGGTTTAATGCATTTGGGTCCAGGAGGAAGTATTTATTTAAATAATTAAAAAACCTTGTTAAGGTTCCATTTAATTATTTTTAAATAAATATTAATTTATTATTTGCATGGGTTCTCCTAATCCATGGCGCAAATGTCTTAACAAGGTGGGCGCTATGTTTTAGCTTTGTGGGCGCTAGCCAAGACCTCCGCCGACGTGTTAAAGACCTCCGCCGACGTCAAAGAGCCTATGGTAAAATTCATATTAATATCCCTCGATGAAAATCAAAGATGCATCCCATCCGAATTTTGAAAGAAAGTTGCTCACTGTGTTTTCGGTTGTGTGTCTTCACCGTTTTCGTAATCCGTTGTTCGACTGTGTGTCTTCACCGTTTTCGTAATCCGTTGATCGTTTGTGTGTCTTCACCATCTTCGTAATCCGTTGTTCGTTTGATTGTCTCGTCGTTTGTCGAATCCGCCATATAGCTTGTCGTCTGCGAGTTGGCATCAGAAGGAAGGGAGGACTGTGTTTTATTTTCCCTGGCGTAGAAGGGACAAGCATAACAGAGTGAGGTTTAAACCTCACCGGGTGCCTTTGGCGCACCGGTAGCGGCTAGGCTGTTGGCGCGCTACCCAAATGGGAGGTTCCACGTTCGAATCACGCGAAAGGGTTTTTCGACGTGAAGTGGTTGCAGCAGGTGGTGTTAGATTTCGGGCGCAATTTCTCCATAGCGATTTTTGTTGTTGGCTAAGGTATTTTTTGAAATTAATCTTTTGCTAAGTGTATGTTGCGGATGGAGGATGTTTGTTAGAAGAAAAACAGCTTAGGAGTCATAAGGGTTTTAAAGCTTGTTGTTATTTTGATAAAATATTATTTTGAAGGTGTTGTTGAAATATCTTATTGCATTCTTATGAGAGATAAACTTTATTTTTGATGAGACAATAAGGGAGAAATAAGGTGTATAAGGGATACATGTTTCTTGTAATGTTGAGAGTGCTTTTGGTTGATTATGGAAATGAAAGCATGATGTTTTAAGGTTAATTGCTTCTTGTGTGAAGTTGTGAAACCTTAAGTGGGCAGCTTTGAGATTGACATTTGCTTTCATTAAGTTGGTTATAATCAAGCTATTCTTTACTTGGTTAAAGTGTTGAGCTTACTCCTTTGTTGATGAATTGAAAAGTTGTTTTTATGCTATTGTGAGTTGAGTTGGTGGATGCTTTTTGTTCAAATAATGTTGGAGAGAAAAGGAGTTCTACTTGTTTTCCTTTTCTGATGTTGATTGTGAAATGCTTCAAGGTTATGTTTTGAGCTGAATGGTGTTGATTGAACCTTGTTTGATGAACATTGTTGTTGAAGCCCTTATTGATGGTGAAAAGAACATGAGTATCATTGTTATGTGATTCTTTGCATAGTTGGCAATTGTTGGGGTTTCATGTTCTTGAAAGAAAGCATTCTATCCTATCCATTTCATATTTTGAGTTGAGTTTTCAGATTTGAGATTGAGGTTGAGTTGAGTTTTCTGATTTGAGATTGAGGTTGAGTTGAGTTTTCAGATTTGAGATTGAGTTTGAGCTGAGTTGATTTGAGTTGAGTTTTGAGATTGGGAGTTGAGTATAGAACATATTGAGTCTCTAACAATTCTCTTTATGCTTCTATGAGTTTGACAAATCACATTGGGTCTCTAACAATTCACCTTGTGATTTCCTACTAAGAAAGTTTTTCTTGGTGAGCTTGCTGAGGTTTTGGACAGGTTTCGGTGGGGACTTGTGAGCAGGTTTTGGACAGGTTTCGGTGGGGACTTGTGAGCAGGTTTTGGACAGGTTTCGATGGGGACTTGTGAGCAGATTTGGATAGGTCCTAGCAGAGGACTTGTGAGCTGAGTTTTGAGAGTTCTATCAGAGAACTTGAGGATAGAGGTGCACTGGTTCTTTGAGAAGAACAGGATAGATTAATCTAGAAGGATTGATTTGTTCAAGTGTTGGACAGATCTGACAGATAGAGGAAGACTTGTACTAGACCGATTGACTATGTTTGGTACAAGTTGTTGAGCTGCTGTGGACGTGATCATAGAAGGCAGAGGTCTCTTAGGCTAAGCATTGAGGATAGGAGGTCTTCGGTGGAAAGGAGTTCCACGTGCTGGCAAGAGGTAGAGGCAGTTGATCTTCTGAGGGATCATTTCTAGAGCAGAGGGGAAGGTATCTCCTTTGAGCAGAGGCTCATAAATCCAGGGGGGGAAGGTATCTCCTTTGAGTAGAGGCTCATAAATTCTGATTAGGGGAAGGTATCTCCTTTGGGTCGAGGCTCATAAACATTGTAATTGGGAAGGATTCCCAAAGAACTTTGAGATAACTTTTAGAGAAAAGTTTTGTGGACGTAGCCTGACCATTCCGGGTGAACCACGTTAAAATTGGTGTCACTTTGTGGATGTTATTATGCATTGCTTTGATATTGCTTTGGGTATATTGCTTTACTATTTTGAAGTATAAAGGAAAAAGTAAAAAGAGGTCTTATACTTGTTCACCCCCCCTCTCGAGTATAAGCTTGTGTTCTTCAATTGGTATCGGAGCGGGTGCCTTCGAAAAGTTTAATGACTTGAAGGAAAAGCTAGTAAAGAACACAATGGATCATTCAAGTGGCAATGCAGCACCTATTCTTGATGGGTCAGATTTTGGTCTTTGGAGTGCAAGGATGAAGGTTCATCTAATGGCACTTGGTAATGAGGTATGGGAAGTGATTGAAGATGAGTACACTATTCCTGTACATGGTCCTAATACTAAAGAAGAAAGGCTCCTACATCACAGCAATTCAAAAGCAATGAATGCAATCCTGAAAGGCTTACGGAAAGCGAGATCTCACCAAAGTGATTCACTACAAGACAGCTAGTGAAATGTGGAATCGAGTTGAAGGTGGTTCATACAGGTGATACAAATGTCGAAAAGGCCAAGTTGAGACACTTCAAAGGTATGTTTGAACAACTCAAGATGAATGATGATGAAAATATTAGTGACTACATGCTTCGTATGGATGAGGTTGTTAACTCCATGAAAGACTTAGGTCTTGAGCTTGCTGAAAATGATGTTTGTGATAAGATTTTAAGATCTCTTCCTAATAGATTTAGTGAAAATATTTCTGCTATTGAGGAAGCTAAAGATTTGGATAAGTTGAAAAAGGATGAGCTCCATAGTATACTTGCAGCATTTGAGTTGAGAACTCAAGTGAAGGTTGATGTCAAGAAAGAGGCGACTTTCAAGGCTACCAAGGAATCCAAGGGTAAACAACTTCAAGATAGTGATGAGTCTTCTAGTGATGAAGAGGCATATTACGACAAGAAAGGCAAGTTCTCTAGAAAGCACAAAAGTATGAAAAATATAAGATGTTTCAATTGTGGAAAGTTTGGTCATTATGCTACTAACTGTATTGTTCCCAAGAATGAAAGTGATGAAGATAAACAGGATTCTAAGAGCAAGGATTCTAAAAAGCACAAGCATCACAGGAAGATCAAAGATGAGCACAACAATCAAGGAAAGAGGTATTCTCACAAGCACAAGAAGAGTTTCTACCTAGACAAAGCAAGTAAGTGTTCTAGTAGTGATAGTGAAAGTTCTTCAAGTGATGATGAAAATGAGATGTTGTTCATATCAGAAAAAGAGGAAGAACCGAAACATAGATTCATTATCATGAAATGTCTTAGATGTGGAAATTTTGGTCACCTTGAGGATGATTGCACAAATAATGATTTGGTTTCTAGTATGTATGAGGATGCTTCAGAAAACTATAAGGAAGATGCATGTATGGTCTTTGAAAAGGGTAGCACCTCTAGTGATAAGAAATCTGAAAAAGGCTTTGATGATTCAAAAAGCAATCAAATAAAGGATCTTGAAAGTGAACTTATTAGTGCTCTTAGTGTTTTGGAAAAGGAAAGAAAGAAGAATGCTAGACTCAAGGATAAGTTAGATGAATGTTGTATGGAGAGAGATGATCTTATAGAAAGTCTTGACTTCTCTATAGCTAAGACACAAGAACTCAAGGATGAGTTAGAGTCTAAGGTTCTTGAGTATAGTGAGTTAGAACAGAAAATGGCTTCTTTGAAAGAGGAAACTAAAGAGTACAAGGATAAGCTTTACAGGTTTCAAGATAGCTCCAAAAAGGTTAAGTCACTCATCAAAGGTCAAAGAAAGACAACGAATAAAACAGGCCTTGGTTTTGTTAAGCCACACAAGGAACAAGTTGGAGAGTCTAGTAAGAGACTCCAAAAGAAAGAGAGTTACGATGAGGAAAGTATTTCAGATCATGAGTCCTTGAATGATAGATGCACAGAAATAGAAAACAAAATTCAGAATGAGAAGAAGAAGTTTTCAGGACCCAAGAGGTCAAATAAAGGAAAGTTTCAAGGCGAGATGTTTTGCTTGTCACAGGTTTGGTCACATGGCTTCACATTGCATGGCTCAAGTGAAGAAGGTAAATGAAAATTTTAGAAGTGCTAGTTTCTTTCAAGGGTATTGCTACTCTTGTCAACAGTTTGGGCACAAGGCAGTCTATTGCAAGGTAAATAACAGGAACAGGTTTGATCAAAACAGGTTTGGTCAAAGAGTTTGGTCGAAAGGTTTGGTCAGAACAGGTTTGGTCAGAATAGGTTTGGTCAAAACAGGTTTGGTCAGAATAGGTTTGGTCAGAACAGGTGGATTCAAAGATCAGGTTTACCTCAGAGAAACAACATCGTCAAGTGTTTCAAGTGCAACAATGAAGGTCACATAATCAGACAGTGTAGAGCTGAAATTCCAGAATACAGGAACAAGAACAGTGGCATGATCAGGTCCAAGGATCAAGACATGGACAAAAATAGGGATGAGAACAAGAACAAGAACAGTGACAAGAACAGGAATATGGACAAAGAGTTCAAGAGAAGGCCCGACAAGGAAGTTATAGATGCTGATGATGATCAGTGCCTAATGGGAGTTTTACTCCCACCCCAGAATTAATCACCTCATCGGGAGGTGGGGGAGGGACTAAGCTAAGAGGCTCATTCTTAGTCCCGAGCCCCAAAGGTGGCCCTTTGCCATTGATGACAAAGGGGGAGAGATATGAGTAAGGGGGAGAGCTTCAAAGTGAAGAGGAAAGCTTCAAGTCGGGGGGAGCAAAACTTCAAAGGAAGATTCTCGGTTGTGGGCACAGTTTCTCGGTTGTTAGCACAGTTGGTTTCAGTTTTGGCTCTTGAGAAGTGTTTTCAATAAAGGTTTGCCATCAATGACAAAGGGGGAGATTGTTGGCAATTTTGGGTACTTTGGGTACATTGCCTTTGCTCAAGTGTATAAGTTGTCATTGATGTCAAGAAGGTCTTGAAGGAATTTGATTTGATGTCAAATAATTTGTTTTGATGAAGGTTTCGGCATGACAGTTTCAAAGGTCTTTTGCAAACTCCAAGTTGGCAGGTTTAAAGATTACAGGTGGATGCATTGGTTTAATGCATTTGGGTCCAGGAGGAAGTATTTATTTAAATAATTAAAAAACCTTGTTAAGGTTCCATTTAATTATTTTTAAATAAATATTAAACTATTATTTGCATGGGTTCTCCTAATCCATGGCGCAAATGTCTTAACAAGGTGGGCGCTATGTTTTAGCTTTGTGGGCGCTAGCCAAGACCTCCGTCGACGTGTTAAAGACCTCCGCCGACGTCAAAGAGCCTATGGTAAAATTCATATTAATATCCCTCGATGAAAATAAAGATGCATCCCATCCGAATTTTGAAAGAAAGTTGCTCGTTGTGTTTTCGACTGTGTGTCTTCACCATTTTTGTAATCCGTTGTTCGGTTGTGTGTCTTCACCATTTTCATAATCCGTTGATCGTTTGTGTGTCTTCGTCGTCTTCGTAATCCGTTGTTCGTTTGATTGTCTCGTCATTTGTCGAATCCGCCATATAGCTTGTCGTCTGCGAGTTGGCGTCAGAAGGAAGGGAGGACTGTGTTTTATTTTCCCTGGCGTAGAAGGGACAAGCATAACAGAGTGAGGTTTAAACCTCACCGGGTGCCTTTGGCGCACCGGTAGCGGCTAGGCTGTTGGCGCGCTACCCGAACGGGAGGTTCCGCGTTCGAATCACGCGAAAGGGTTTTTTGACGTGAAGTGGTTGCAGCAGGTGGTGTTAGATTTCGGGCGCAATTTCTCCATAGCGATTTTTGTTGTTGGCTAAGGTATTTTTTGAAATTAATCTTTTGCTAAGTGTATGTTGCGGATGGAGGATGTTTGTTAGAAGAAAAACAGCTTAGGAGTCATAAGGGTTTTAAAGCTTGTTGTTATTTTGATAAAAGATTATTTTGAAGGTGTTGTTGAAATATCTTATTGCATTCTTATGAGAGATAAACTTTATTTTTGATGAGACAATAAGGGAGAAATAAGGTGTATAAGGGATACATGTTTCTTGTAATGTTGAGAGTGCTTTTGGTTGATTATGGAAATGAAAGCATGATGTTTTAAGGTTAATTGCTTCTTGTGTGAAGTTGTGAAACCTTAAGTGGGCAGCTTTGAGATTGACATTTGCTTTCATTAAGTTGGTTATAATCAAGCTATTCTTTACTTGGTTAAAGTGTTGAGCTTACTCCTTTGTTGATGAATTGAAAAGTTGTTTTTATGCTATTGTGAGTTGAGTTGGTGGATGCTTTTTGTTCAAATAATGTTGGAGAGAAAAGGAGTTCTACTTGTTTCCTTTTTTGATGTTGATTGTGAAATGCTTCAAGGTTATGTTTTGAGCTGAATGGTGTTGATTGAACCTTGTTTGATGAACATTGTTGTTGAAGCCCTTATTGATGGTGAAAAGAACATGAGTATCATTGTTATGTGATTCTTTGCATAGTTGGCAATTGTTGGGGTTTCATGTTCTTGAAAGAAAGCATTCTATCCTATCCATTTCAGATTTTGAGTTGAGTTTTCAGATTTGAGATTGAGGTTGAGTTGAGTTTTTAGATTTGAGATTGAGTTTGAGCTGAGTTGATTTGAGTTGAGTTTTGAGATTGGGAGTTGAGTATAGAACATATTGAGTCTCTAACAATTCTCTTTATGCTTCTATGAGTTTGACAAATCACATTGGGTCTCTAACAATTCACCTTGTGATTTCCTACTAAGAAAGTTTTTCTTGGTGAGCTTGTTGAGGTTTTGGACAGGTTTGGATGGGGACTTGTGAGTAGGTTTTGGACAGGTTTCGATGGGGACTTGTGAGTAGTTTTGGACAAGTTCTGGTGGGGACTTGTGAGCAGTTTTGGACAGGTTTCGGTGGGGACTTGTGAGCAGATTTGGACGAGGTCCTAGCGAGAGGACTTGTGAGCTGAGTTTTGAGAGTTCTATCGGAGAACTTGAGGACAGAGGTGCACTGGTTCTTTGAGAAGAACCCGAGGACAGATTTGGCAAGTCTTTGAGAAGGCTTGTGTGCGAGAGGATTGATTTGTTCAAGTGTTGGACAGATCCGACGAGATAGAGGAAGACTTGTACTAGACCGATCGACTGTGTTTGGTACAGGTTGTTTGAGCTGTTGTGGACGTGATCATAGAAGGCGAGAGGTCTCTTAGGCTAAGCATTGAGGACAGGAGGTCTTCGGTGGAAAGGAGTTCCACGTGCTTGGCAAGAGGTAGAGGCAGTTGATCTTCTGAGGGATCATTTCCAGAGTAGAGGGGAAGGTATCTCCTTTGAGCAGAGGCTCATAAATCCAGAGGAGAGGCTCATAAATTCTGATTAGGGGAAGGTATCTCCTTTGGGCCGAGGCTCATAAACATTGTAATTGGGAAGGATTCCCAAAGAACTTTGAGATAACTTTTAGAGAAAAGTTTTGTGGACGTAGCCCAACCATTCTGGGTGAACCACGTTAAAATTGGTGTCACTTTGTGGATGTTATTATGCATTGCTTTGATATTGCTTTGGGTATATTGCTTTACTGTTTTGAAGTATAAAGGAAAAAGTAAAAAGAGGTCTTATACTGTTCACCCCCCCCTCTCAGTATAAGCTTGTGTTCTTCATATATGTTATTATAATATTGTAAGTTAGATAAACAATGCTTGTTTAATGTATTTCTTCATCGGATTGAAACGAGCCCCACCCGTATTACATCATCACCACATAGTGGTATTACAATAAATATTGGATATTATCCATGTATCACTTGGCAAGATTTGAACCTTGGTATCCTCCTTAAATGTTGAGGAATCTAACTAGTTGAGCTAATACCACTTGATTTTCAATGAGTTTACATAGGGTTTTTATGAGGGGTTCTGATCCCCTCATACTGAGTGAGGTTTGAAACTTGGACCTCTCAAAGAGAGTCCAAAGCCCTTACCACTATAGTAAGCTTGCAACTATCATGCTAGTTGAACGTATTGATGATTTTATCTTAGATCATTTTTAGAGAATATTTTCAAGTTTAGGGAGATGTGAAAGTATAATTTATAATGCTTATTAAGAGGAAAATACAACCATAACTATGTAGGGAGAGAGATAGACGTATAGTGAAAGCATAAAGTCATAGTAGCCAATAAGATTTATTGTAATATACAACTTTTAAAGTTAATAAATAAAAGTGTTTGTGATCTTGTGAGTTGTGTTAAATTATTGTGTGTATATTAACCATTTATTTCTTAATACATTAAATGAATGAATGTTTAATAATCTATTAAAGTCTACATGAAGTCATGACCTCATAATTTATCATAATCTATATTGAAAGTAACCACTCAAAATTTTCAAACCTCCACCGATCTTAAGTGAAAACGCCTTTGGGGATAAAATTATTGATCATATAGCTTTTTCCAATGGTTATAATAATACATATACCTAAAATATCATTGTATTTGGTTTTTTTTTCAGGGCTTTGACTACACTTAATATTATGAATAACATTTTTGGTAGATTATTGATAGATAAAATATTCATTTCAATGATAATTAAAAAAACTTGTAAGTATATAATTTGAAGGTATTAAGTTAAGAGTGAAGTTCTCATTACAAAGTGCATATATGAACCTCACAAACTATATAAGATCTTCTAATGTGAGATTCTTGAGAATTTGATAAGTTTGATTGCTATGTACAAAAAGAAAAGAGGATTGTATTGACAAATAATTGATTTTGATCGTGTAAAGGTGGGAATGACTTAAATAATTTGAAGTGATTGTGGACTTATGTAGTCAATGTATTTGGTAAGGTTCAATTTTCATGACTATATTCTTGAATTTATAGTAAGCATATTTTGCCATATAGACATGATGATTACTAAGTTTCTTGTTAGGCCATAAGGAGAGTATTATTTAGTTAATATTCTTGATAAAAAAAGATACTCAATTATAAGAACATGAAGTAAGATGGCGTAATGAAATAAGTCCTCAAATGTGTACGAGAAATTCAACAATCAACTAAAATATTCAACATGGAGGAATATTCCTAGGATAAAGAAAATAATTAGGATATATTTTGAACATAAAAAGAGTGACATGCAAGTATATCAATAGAATAGGAAGAATGCAAGGCAAGGACATACAATATGCATGCCAATGATTGGATCAAGAAGTAGGGCTGAGGAAATCCACCTATTTATGATTGAGTGTGTGATAATAGAATCCAGATAATATATGATGAGTAAGGAGTTTTCATAGGTAGGATTAAATTTGGATTAAAACACTCTATATCTAGGTTAATGGATGGTTACAATAATATATTTAAATAAATATAAAGGGAGTTTTTAGATGGTGAATTTAACAAATATTTCAATGCTAAATATCACACATAATCAAATCATCAAATAGATGTACAAAATAAGTCAAATGATATAAAAATTTGCTAATGATACTTTAAACAAGTCTATACTTAGAAAATATGAGTGGAGATATAAGAAGATGGTGATAAAACAATGATTAGGAAAATTTGAAGAATTTTTTAACTAGCAGTTAAAGGACTATGAGGTGATCCCTAGTCTACAAAGAGAGTGATTAATGCTTGTTCTAAACTAGATATTAAGAAACAATTGATTTCTAATACTTTTATTGATTAAATAGAGTATATAGAAGGTATTCCATGGAAAAAATTATTTAGATGAAAAATATAATACACCATAGATTTCTAAGTCCCTATGATAATAGTTACATCAATTGAATCCATGATGGAATCAATTAAAAAATAATTAGTACTTGTGATAGGGAATTTTTAGTATCAATTATGCATCTAGATGGTATTACGAAAATTAGAAGCTTAGGTACAAGATTTATTATGTAGAGACTCAACTCACTAAGATATGTTTAAGGGTTCATTTGAGGGAGATATGGGTATAAATAATTCATGTGCATAATATGGATTAAATACTATCAATAAATACCAATTCAATATGATAAAGACTTACAAGATATGTATGATTAATATTGATATGTGAAATTGGTTACCACTAAGCTATTAATGGTGAAATTATGATTGTTTCTAAATCAAACAAAATGTAAGTTTGAGAACTAAAGAATGAAAATAAAAATTGACATAAAAAGGTTATAGAGGTGATATGAATGGCTACCAATATGCATGAGGATCCAAGAAAGGATATGGTTTAGGGTCATGAATATTGTGTTTAGGATATAGGTTTGAAAAGTAATGTCATATAAATAAACCACCCTAAATACCACATATTCTCATGTTATTAACAACACAAATAGGTAGGAAAGTTATCAATAAGTATACAAATTTTTTTAAAAAACATAAGCGAAGACCTTAGGAAAACTATCAATAGGTATAAAAGTATGCTCGTTGTATTTACAGAATGAGTAATCATAATAATTAATCATAGTGAATGTGTATAAATTTTTGGTAGAGCCTTAACTCAATGAAAAATTTTACAATAAAGAGAGAATCAAATACAATTAAAACATCACTTAGATTCACAAATGAAGAGGAGAATATAATATATAGGGATAGTATCCATTGCCACCATAATTTTTTGATGATTGAAAATGATAACATACTTTGATGATTATAATGATTTATGACTGGGGGTATTTATATTTATCACAATACATCTAATGGATCCTAACATCATAAAATACTAAACTACTATCAATTTTTCAATTAATAAAAATATCAATTTACAAAATAGACATGAGCCTATAGGCCTTTTACAACATATAATTACAAAATAAAACATCATAAAATTTAAAATTTATAATAAACTAAGTAAGTGATTACACATGCCAAAATGCACCCCTAATTTGAATGGGGTCCAAAGAGAAAAGATACTACTAAATGTCTCCTAGTTAATGACATATCTCTACCATCAATTTGCTTTCATAAGCTGATGAATGAGACCTATAATATGGTTGTAGTGAATATATTTGGAAGTTAATACTCCAAATAAAGGATATCAAATTCAATTTGGTTTCTATAAAGGTTTCTTCAATCTAGTAGAGTAGGACTATATGAATGTTACCACCAATCAAAGATTAAAAATTATATAATTTTAAAAAATAAATATATAAAGTACTTATATATGAAGATATTGTGGTCTATAAAGCTTGCCCTCATAGATAGATTCCAAGTAAGCAAAAATATTTTTTTGTTGAATTTTTTAAGCACTAATATCGAGGAATGATAAAGATCGTTGAACTAGGACCTCCCACAAAGTTTCACATAGATTCTAAAAATGCAGATGGTTCTCTATTATTTTTTAATTTTCATCATATAGAGTTGTATATTAAAATCTAGAAAATTTGTTTATCCTCCTTTAGTCGGTTCATCTACATATTGATATAAAGTTTGGTTGATCTTAAAACTAACTTGTATTCAGATAGGTCAACCTTAATAGTCATCTATGGTGCAATATGTCCTTACCAAGATCCTACTGAGGCTATCAATTGAAGTTCAACAAACACATATTTCCCAATCCAAAGTTAGTATGCATCAATATGTGTTGAACATAGCAAAATAGAAGATAAAATAAATGGATTTGTCATAAATCCTAGCAATGTGAATCTAAAAATCTAGTATCATAGTAAAAATCTTGGAATCCTTGTCATAAGAGACCCACAAGCCTTACATTTTTTTTTTTTTTAATAATTAACTTCTGTATATGAAACCTTGAAAGAAATACCCTAAGAGAGTCATAAAAGTAGTTTTTTTGTAAAATTCCAAGGACTACAAATCCAATGCCTTATTGGCAGAACCTCTAAAGAAATTATGCAAGAATGGCATAAATATTTAAATGGATTTTTGGAAATAAACCCTATAAAAATTGATATCACATTATTGTTTTATGAATTAGACTAACTTATATTTTAGTTGTTACACCCATAAATCTAATTTTCAATAAGGTTGGAAGGGTTTTATATAGGATTCTCCCTTCGTCTTAATTTAGCCTGGCTCCTTGCTATTCTCATTTAGATCTAATCTAAACTAAATATTTACATGAAATTATATGTGCACATAAAAGTAAATTCAAATATTAAAATATGGAAAATGCAGAAAGGAAATACATGAAGTTTGGAGTGTGAGAGATGAAAGCAAATATGACTATTACAACATAGTAAGGATAGCATGTGACAAATCAACACATGAGGACTCTAATAGCATCAATATTCACTCATTATTTTAATTATAAAATTGATAAGTGAATGATAATATGGGCTAGAAGAGCAGTACCCGACCATTGTGCACTTGACAAACCAAAAGATAGTGCCTCTAATGGAATGCATAAATACTTATCACTTTATTATAATACCATGAGAATAAAGCATAATGTGTGTTCAAAGATCATATCTCTGAATTCTCATGGCCAAAATATGATTACAATGAGGGCCCTAAACCCCTATTTATAGTAAGAGTTTATCCTTAAGTTTTGGATGTGAAAAATAATTGCTTTCGATAAAAGTAAATATTTGGGGGTAACTATAGAAAAATGTTGCACCTCCAAATATTACATACCTTTAGTTATACCTCTAATAGGCTTAGAAGTATCCAAAAATACTCAATGCATAATAAAATGCTAAAAAAATCACTTTTTGGAAGATTTTCCTCAAATTTTGCATGAGTTTTCACTTTTGCGTCCTAATTGAATGATTTGCTTGTTATGTGGATATATGCTCACTTTTGCAAGAGATTCACTCACATTATCAAGTGGAGCAAATCACTCCTTGAGAAAATTGGTACTTTTGTTGAGTGAATACCTTATTTAAGTTGGTTGATAGATTTTGTAAGTGAATCAAATATTTTCTAAAAGTTAGAAATTTTTGAAATTTTGAAGATGTTATTACCATTTGGTTCCCATTTGCTACTCCTTTATCTAAAAATATAAAAAAAAATTAAAAGGTAGTGTCAGGGTAGTATATTTATGGTTACTTCATAGGACACCAATCTTTATTGGCATAGGATCCTAGATCCCACCTTTATCCTTGGGCACAAAGTGTCCAAAATTGAGATCATCTCCATAGAACTAATAAAAATTGTACCTCCTTGGTACTTTTGCATCCCGAGCTAGTCTTTGATGGCAACATATTCAAAAAAAATTTCCATTCACTATAATTAGGTAACTATATTATTACAAGGTCTTTGGCTTCCCCTACCAAGTCTTTAAGAAGATTTTTGATAGTTCATCTCCTTGGTTGCTAGCTCTTCTAGGTTGGCAAGGATTGGCTTTAGTTTTCCACATCATTGAATTATTCTTTTTCTTCTTCTACTATGATGTGGATTACATCATCACCTAGGATGTTTTCTTGTCATTGAAGATGTATGAAAACCCAATAACGATCAACCCTTGAATCTCCTTTTCCATTTCTTGAACTTGGATCTTTAGAGATATCAAGTTGTATTGTAGGTTTGTAGGTTCTTTTGAGCATCTAGAATCCTCCTGATCTTCTTTAGTATATATTTTCAATCTATTCCATGTTGTTGTACTTATATTAGGATCATTGATACAAGGAGTTTCAAGATATCTTGATATTCACTTCTTAAAAAAGCTACTCTTCTACTTTCTTTATAACATTCTCAATTATTTTCAAGATTTCTTTTGTATAAGAGGTTATTCTAAAGTATTCAAAGGTATTTTGTGCCTCCTCCTTGATCTGAACCCATATGTCCTTAGCCATTTGTATTTATTTCTTGTCATTGAAGATGTATAAAAACCCAACAACGATCAACCCTTGAATCTATTTTTTCATTTTCTGAACTTATATCTTTAGAGGTATGACGTTGTATTTGTAGGATTTTATGGTCTTTTGAGCATCTGGAATCCTCATGATATTCTTTACTATATCATTTAAACCTATTCCATGTTTGTTTTCCTATGATGGGGTCATTGATACGAGTTTCAAGATGTCTTGGTGTTCACTTCTTACATAAAGCTACTATTCTACTTGCTTTATATTGTTCTCAATTGTTTTCAAGATTTATTTTGTATAAGAGGTTATTCTAAATTATTCAAATGTATTTTGTGCCTCCTTGATTTGGCCCCATATGTCCTTAGTCATTTTCATTAGTTGTGCCAACTTAGGCTATCTATCCTTTTCTAGGTGCCTCAAGGCCTTAAATTCCTTTATTTACAACTTTTTATTTTCCATATCGTCTAATAGTCTGCCTTGTTCCTCAATCATTTATTGCATGAGTTATTTAGATTCATAAAGTTAAGCTTTGAGGTCTTCTACTTAATTTTTTAATTAATATTTTTTGCTAGATCTTTTTTAAAGCCTTCATTTTACTATTAGATTTGGTCCCTCTCAACCTTAACCTTACCTAATTCTACCACCAACCTCCTATTTATAAGTAGTTTTGAATCATCCTCAACTACTAGTTGGTTGTATTTCATGGCCATGCTTAGTATGATTTGTTTCACAAACTAAACCATATGATAGGAATATAGTTTTTGTAGGTCTAGTTGTGATACTCTAGCAATTAAGTCAGTAGGGTTTTTTCCCCTAGGAATCTAGTTTTTTTCCTTAGTAGAATTCTTTGAGGGATTCCCCCTCTTAAACCTAGGTATTTTACTCTTTTTATTGTCTATATGTCATTGTGACAACCTCACCCAACATAGGTTCATATATTTCAAATACCATACACCCTTTGATTATCATCTACTAAACAACTAAATTGACTACTGCTAGACTAGAAGGTTTAGTCGATATGTTGATCATTGGTGTGACTTATTTTTTGGATTTTAATTTTGTGGGGCCAAGGTTCCTACTACTATCATTGCTTCTATAAATATATTTTTCCTTTTAGTGATTTTGAGGTGCATCTTGTTCCAAATGGAAAATAATATGGTATCAAATGGATCATCCCTTATAGTTTTGGTCATCATGTTAGTTTCTGTAGATTGAAAATACACGCCAAAAAATAAATAAAATCACAATGACAGAGTACAGAATAGTTGCACAAAACAAACGATTTCTATTAATCGATGGAGTTTAAAAACTCCTTTTTTTTTAATACAACTGGGTCTGTAACCCTTTATTTGTGATACACAGTTACAAGTTATGCTAGGGTTCTCCGAAACCCTAGCTGGCACAAATGGTGGTGCTTCCGAAGAACGTATCTTCAATCCCAACAGAGTGAGTGGGCTTTGTCGTATCCCTTGCTTGGACTACTCCGACTTAATCGATTGCTATAAATAAAGCTGGATCTGCTGTCAAAAACCTGCACACATTAACATTATCAAGGAGTTAGAAATTAATAAGAGGGCTCCACTGTGTGAGCCCTCGAAAACAATCTAAAACCCTAGAAAAATGAAATGCAGGAAATCAATAACAGATTAATACATAAAATATGGTTACTTACTTTAAACTAATTTATACCTGTTCTCTGTTAACGCAACTAGACCAGGCAACACCTGGAAGTAATGTTGTTGTCAGAATAGGCTGCGAAAGACGCCCTGGTGCACTTGCTGAACGCCCACGTGCTTCTGGATCTGGGTTACAGATGTCGGTCTGAGTCTATGGCTGTAGGTAAACGCCCGCGGGCACTTGTTAAACGCCTGTGGGCACTTGGTAAATTCCCGTGGGCACTTAGTGAAGGGGAAAATGCCTGCGGGCACTTACGACAGGAATGGGAGATTCTGCAGAATGCTGCAGAAGGAATGGCGACGAAAACGGCGACGAAAGTAGCGATGGATGCGATGAAAGGGTAGCAGAAGAGAGGAGATAGCAGTAGAAGAATTAGAATCAGAGATAGAAGTAGCAAAAGACATAGGAGAAGAAGATAGGGTTTGATCCATCAAAGTGACTCAATTTATAATCTACTCTTAGGGCACACTTTAGGGTTTTAACGACACTTTAAACGTGTGGCTAAGATTAAAGTGGATCTAAGGGTAGAGAATAAATCTTGGTTGTGAAACGAATTAAGATGGATGGACGGATGAGATTAAATGAAGGATGGACGGCTCAGATTAAATCACTTAAACTATTATTTAAATATATATATATTAAAATATTAAAATATATATATATATATATAAATATTAATTTAAATAAATTTGGGGATGAAAAATGGCGAGAAAGGTGAAATTGGGCCAAATAATGGCGGGAAAGTGTGGATTTGGGCCAAATAATGGCGGGAAGGTGTGGATTTGGGCCAAATAATGGCGGGAAGGTGGATGACCGACACGTGGCTGACAGGAAGGTATAGATGACTTGCAAGTGGCTGGATTTTGGTGTCTACAGATGCCCCTTTTGAGCTGCTTTGTGTGAAGACACAATGCAGCACAAAAACTTAGGACACCCGAAAAGTTGGATCAGACGCAACTCTCTCTCAAGATTAAAGCACAACTTTGAAGACCAAAGAATAAAAGAATATTTAAAATTTTATCAGCTTACCCCCTCAATTGGCGAGCGAGAATGGTTCTCACAAGCCAATTGGAAGAAATTTGGAAGAAATGAACCGTTTTTGACCCAATGGTAAAAAGGGGTTGGTGTATGAACCATCTGTTTATGTCCCAACAGAAAAGGGGTTGGTGTACAAACCATCTGTTTATGTCCCAATAGAAAAGGGATTTGTTTACAAACCATCTGTTTATGTCCCAACAGAAAAGGGGTTGGTGTACAAACCAGAAAATAATATGATTGAAGACGATATGAGTGATGTGAAAGATGAACAATTTTCTGCCTCAACGGTTAGAAAGGGATTTTTGCCAAATTTTAAATTCCATGATCATGTAAGATGAATTCTACTATTAGGAAAGTTAAAAATTGATAACGGATGCCCCAACTCCTATGGGTGAATCCATACTTGTTGATGAAATTGCCTTGTTGGCGCCATTGATATGCAGAGATGCAATATGAAAGAGTCCAGAACTTCAAAGATGCTCCTAGTGACTGTATGGATAATTCCTCGGGTCGGAACCAATCAACCTAGGTAGCCTTAATCTCTAGCAAGACTCAAAATAATGATGATATTGAAGATTGTCCACGTTTAAGGCCCCATGAACTAGGCCATCAATGACAATTGTTGAGCAAATTAATCTTGGTATGAGGTCACTTGAAAAGTAGGATACCCAAAATTGATTTCCAATTTTCAAACAGTGAAATAATTGATGATGATAAATGGTAAGTGTCCTTATGGTGGTTTAATCCTCTTATCGAATTGCATGGATGCAAATCGCTGCAATCGCCAAGGTGATAGAATATACCACTAGATACGAGGTTTACTTTAATTTAATTTGGCAAAAATATGCATGATGAAAGAAGAATGAATGAAATTGACGATAGATTAGAAGAATTGATGAATGTGGTTAATTTTGTGAAGGTTTTGAAGGTTTTGAATGTTTTTAACCCAATTTGTAAATCAATGATGAATGATGCGCTTTTTGAGCAAAATGACAAAATTTGTTTCCAAAACTGTTGTAACCTTCACAAAATGTTTTATTATGATTAGAAGAATGGATGGATGCAATTTGATGAAATTTGGAGGAGGTAAGCTTCAATTTTGTAAGTTTTTGTTCTTTTATTCAATACTGACACCAAACGTCGGTATGCATTTGGAGGTGGCAGAAACGCCCGCCGGTGTTTGAATGCATCATGAAATGCCCCACTACGTCTGAATGCACCATGAAATGCCCCACTGCATTTTAGGGCGCCAAAACCAGCTATTTAAACAGTTTCAGCGAGAATTTCGCTCATTTGTGCGTTCGAGCTTGAGAGAAGTGCGTCTGAGGGAGTGGAATGAAGTGAAGTGAAGTGGAGTGAAGTGAAAGGTTGTGTGGAAGAGTGAAGCATGTGGGAGGTATGGCGGAGATGGGAGCAGACGCACCAGTGCAGCCAACTGAGGTATTTTTTTATTTAAGCAAGTACTTTTATTTGTTTTTTTTTTTTTTTTTGGGAAAATTTGTAACCAATTTTTGTTTTGTTGTTTTGCAGCTTAGGGTGTTAGAGGCACGACACCGATTCTCCCCTATCATTTCGAGGATGAGGAGGTCATTGTCCCAGGTAGACTAGGAGATATTGGAGGCAGTAGGGCTAGCGGAGGCAGCCCGGTTGGAGGTAGTAGGGCTAGCGGAGGTAGCCCGGTTGGCCGAGAGGTGGGACCCAGATCGGGGGACGTTCCAGCTCCTGACTGGAGAGATGACGGTGACGCTTGAGGATGTATACCGCATCCTCAAGGTGACCGTGGAGGGGGCGCGGGTGGAGGTTGGATGAGATAGGGCCACAAAGATGGCCAAGTTGTTTGGGGATGACTGGAGGGAGATCCGAACGGAGAGCGGGGGGATTCCTTACTTGGCCATGTATACGGCCAAGGAGTTGGTAGCGGTGGAGGCTCTGATGATGTTCGTATTGGCCAACATTGTGGCCTCGAATAGCACCGGGTGCAGGTTTCCATGGAACCTGATGGGTGTAGTGAGCGAGATGCTCACTAATAGGGTAGTGTATGCCTGGGCGCCCGCTTTATTGGCGCAGGTGTACCGAGAGTTGTATGAGGTTCGGAGACGGGGCCGAAAGGGCCTAGGTTGCAGTTTGGTTCTCCGATCTTTGGGGCTGGGAGCACTTCAGAGTGGCCCGACCGGAGGGGTTGTCATGTGCTTACTGGTACATGAGCCAGGCTTATGGTAGGAGATGTCCAGTGGCGGAGGAGATACAGCCGAGCCGCCCCGTGAGATCGGGTCAATGGTATAGGAGTTTACGGGTAGACTTGACAGATTCCCAAGTCATTTGGAGGCCCTGGCGGGAGGCGAGGTGGATCGGTGATGGAGAGCATCTGAGATGGGTGCGACAGGCTAGATGGGTAGTGGGTCAGGGCCACAGTGAGGCGGAGTACATACAGATGTCTCGAGTGCTCCGCCAGGTCGGATTGAGACAGGATGTCCTCGGTGAGCCAGTGCGCTATCGGAGGCACAGATCAGAGGGGGATTTATCATGTGCCGAGCCGTGGAGGGAGGTGATAGAGGACGATGAGGACATGGAGATCCTCGACATGGACGACATTGGGGTAACAGCTGAGTATGCAGCATGGATGGCCGCAGAGCCGATATGGGAGCCACCATTAGTGGTTGTTAGAGCTTGAGAGAACGAGGGAACCGCAGAGGTTCCCAAGCGTAGGGAGGGTCCCCGCCTTCGAGCTGATAGTCGAAGGTGAAAGGGGAAAATGGTACAGCAGACATCGAGGAGCGAATATGATGAGGAGGATGATGGCGAGGGCCTAGGAGAGGCCATGGGAGAGACTAGGGAGGTACCCCCTAGCGGGCACGAGGATGATCTGGCGCAGCTGCAGCAGTAGATAGCAGAGCGCGATGCTATGCTAGTTGTCCGGGATGAGAGGATAGCTCGGTTGGAGCAACAGGTTGTAGAGCGGGATGCCCTGATAGCTGTTCAGGAGGAGAGGATGGCCTAGATGTAGGCGGACTTGGATGGAGTGACTAGGGTGCCCCAGGATGACAGGGTGACGAGACTCCAGGCAGAGCTAGCGGAGCGAGAGCGACGACACAGGATAGACATATCTAGACTTAGGTCTAGGTCTCGTTATATTGAGGCTCTGGAGGACACATTGTTTAGGCATCACATTGTGTTGCCTGATCCTCCATCCTCCTCTGTCTCTATGCGTAGTGAGTCTAGGCACACCACTAGGTCTAGGGCTCCTACTAGGTCACAGGGATCCTCTTTTGATGGTTAGCTTAGTGCTTAGATGCACTCTTTATGAGCCTTGGTGCTCTATTGTATTTTGTAGCCTTTTGGCATTCATTGTACAGTTTGACCTTTATACATATATATATATACATGGCTTTTATTTATTTGGTGTTTTACTCTCTTTTGTGTGAATGCCTATGTTTTTGTGATGCATGTTTTTATATGTTTTAATGCATATGTGATGGAATGGAATGCAAAGTTATAGATGATTAATGCGAGACTAAGTAAATGAAATATGCACTAAGAAGCACTCATACTTTTAGATAGTTAGATTTAGCCAACTATTATCATAATTGTTTAATCAGGGGCACCGAACTTGGTGGCTTGTGAATGGATGACGTATGGAATGACATGAATATGGAAGAAGATATGGAGGTTGATATGGAAGAAAATATGGAGGAAGACTGTTTTACAAAGACTCAAACATGCTAGTGGTATCAAACAAACTTACTAATACTACCTAATTCAACTAGGACCAAATGTGTGTGCATGTGAGTTCATTAACCAAATCAGAAGCATGGTAGTGACTCTAGGCAATCAAAAACCTGTGTGTGTGCAAGTGTGTTCATTAACCTCATCTTGCACAAATTAGGTAACCCTGTTATGGAGAAGACCCCAAAGCTAGTTTTTCCGTATGAGCATTCAGAGGTCTCTCTTTGAGGAGAGACATGTCGCCATGCAATGAGTATACTCCACTGCCAGTCAAGCGTCTATAGCCCCGGTGAAGGTTAACTCCATAGTCCATGTTGTTTTTGACCTTTGTAAGCTTTGGGGATGACTACCTATCCGTATGACTGGACAAGTAGTACGATCCTTACAACTTATTTGGGATCAGTGGTGTGTGAAAAATGTTCATTTCCTTAGAGCTTTGGGTAATCGGATTCTCAACCGAAGTATGATGAGAATTTTACCCTATCCTTACTACTCTGTTTATATTTATATTTTGTTATTTGCTTGTGATAGTGGTAAGAACCACTATTTTATGGACTATGTTTGCATGATAGGACATACGAGGATTACCCTGTTCACTTCGAGGCACAACCCAAGGATGGTGTTATCTCTCTTTGACACAAGATGTTTTTAAGATGTGAAAATGTGATAGGTTCAAGACCGCTTTTGAAATCATTTCCCAATACTCAAGATTTTATTTAGTGTAATTTGTGATATGGCCCTAGAGAACTTTGACATGCATTTCAAAGTTTGCTTAAAACACTAGAAATGGGTGAGTGACTGAAAACATTTTGGCAATGTAAATATGTGCAAATGGAAAATGGATGTACGAATGACAATTCGGTTTGATGGATTTTGTGAAGATGCCCCTGATTAAGGCAACATGACTTTTGCTTGACCAAATTTTATATCCAAAAGATAGAATGGTCTCTAACATGATATGCAACTATGGCTGGAAATGAAATGTTATTGTTTTCAATGAGATGTATGCACATGAAATGCAATGTTTTTGAATGAGATGTATGCAACTAACAATGAAATGCAAATTCTTTTTATTTTATTTGTTTTTTTTTTTCTTTTTTTTTGTTGTTGTATAAGCCATGTATATATGTACATATAAAATTCAAACTATGCGTAGAATGCCCTCAAGTGTATAATATTAAGTGGTTCTGGTTCTTCCTCTCCCTCTAAACTGGCAAGTCTATAAGTTCCATTACCCACTCTTTCGGTGACCATATATGGACCTAACCAATTAGCCGCGAATTTATCTCGAAGATGCGGCAATGCATTGGTGTTTTGTTGATTCTCTTTAAGGACAAGATCTCCTACTTGAAATTCTCTTAGATGAACTTTGTCATTGTAAGAACGTTTCAATCGGTCTTGATAAACTCGCAAATGCTCTAAAGCATTGATTCATTTTTCATCTATGAGTGTGAGTTGATCAAGACGTGCTTGTCTAGCAGTATCATCATCGATAAATTCCTGCAAAGAAATTCGCAAGGAAGGGATCTCAAGCTCAAGAGGCATGATTACTTCAGCTCCATAGACCAAAGAAAATGGCGTTGCCCCAATGGGAGTTCTGATGCTTGTTCTGTAAGCCCATAATGCCAAGGGGATTTGTGTATGCCAATCTTTATGATTTTCTTTAACAATTTTCTTAAGAATAGCAATTATGGTCTTATTGGAAGCTTCAGCTTGTCCATTGGCTTGTGGGTGGTAAGGAGTTGAGAAACTATGTTGGATATTATACTTTTCGCAAAGGGCTCGAACATCCTTATTCTTAAAAGACTTGCCGTTATCAGAAATGATTTTAGAGGGAATACCAAAACGACAGATGATATGATGAAGTATAAACTCCACAATTCTAGGACCTGTCGTACTGGTTAGAGGAATAGCTTCAACCCACTTTGTGAAGTATTCAGTGGCTGTAATGATGAAAGTATGTTGTCCTGAAGATGCAGGTGAAATCTTGCCAATTAAATCGAGACCCCATTGTGAGAAGGGCCAAAGGCTTTGGATGGGATGTAAAGCTTGTGATGGTATATGGGTTAAATTAGCGTGTTCTTGACACTTTTTACATTGTTTAACATACTTGCAACAATCTTGTTCCATAGTGGGCCAATAATACCCCATATGTAAAATACGCTTCGCAATGGCCATTCCACTAAAATGACCACCACAAGTACCATCATGGGCTTCAGCAATAGCTCTATGTGTTTCACCTGCTTCTAGACAATGAAGGAGTACTCCATCATATCCACGTTTATACAACACATCCCCCAAAAGAATAAAACGAGCTGCCTTTTGCTTAAAGCAGCGGCGGGCAGTTCGAGACAAATCAGGTGGAAGTGTTCCAAACTTGAGGAAGGCTACAATGTCACTAGACCAAGGCTCATATGGATCCGAATGGATAAAGCAAACATATTTTTCATCCTTAGACTCAGCACGGACAATTGCAGACTTAGAGATTATGGAAATGATTAGGGGCTGTACCTCTCCAAGGGAGTCCTTTGGAATCAATGATCCAAGAGAGGCCATGGCATCCGCAAATCTATTAGTCGAACAAGGCAAACTAGTGATCTCATACCAATCAAACTTAGAGAGCAAATTCATTGCTACATCACGATAAAGCTTAATGGTAGGTTATTTGGCTTGGTATTCTCCTGTAATTTGTTTAACCACGAGTTGAGAATCCCCAAATATTTGAATACGCTTAATGCTCATAGCTATGGCTGATTGAAGACCTAAAATTAAGGCTTCATACTCTGTTGTATTATTGGTGCATTGGAAGTCTAGTTTGAATGATAAAGGGATGGGAATCCCTTGAGGTGTATGAAACACAACTCCAGCACCCTGACCTTTCGCACACTTAGAGCCATCAAAGAATAACGTGATGTCAACATCTTCCTTCGAAATGATGTCCTCTTCTTGTTCAGTGATAGCAAATACCGAATCATCTGGGAGCTCAATAATCAAAGGATGATCACTAGGTAGCGGAGCTTCCGCAAGTTGATCGGCTATAACTTGACATTTAATAGATTTTTGGCTAATGAATTCAAGATCGAATTCGGTAAGCAACATTATCCATTTAGCGGTACGAGTGTTATTATAAGTGCGAGACATCATATAACGCAGAGGTTTTTCTCTAGCTATGACATATGTTGTATGGCTAAGCATATAATGATGAAGTTTCTTAGTGGCAAAAACCACTGCTAAGCACAACTTTTCCACATAAGCATATCGGGTTTCATAGCTTACCAATGTTCGACTAATATAATAGATAGCTTGCTCGCAATTTTGTTCATTCTTTTGTGCAAGCATTGTCCCTAAGGCAAAGTCCGTTGCTGAGATATAAAGATTGAAAGGGACCCCTGGACGAGGCGGAGCTAAGACCGACGGAGATGCTAAGTACTGCTTGATGTCATCAAAGGCTTTCTGACATTCATCTGTCTATGAAAATTGTAGCCCCTTTTGTAGTAGGTGGCAAAATGGCCTACATTTATTAGAAAGTTGTGCAATAAAGCGACGGATTGAATTAATCTTTCCTTGTAAACTATGCAACTCCTTCAAATTAGTTGGGGGACACATTTCTATAATGGCTTTGACCTTGTTTGGGTCCACCTCAATACCTCATTTAGAGATAATAAAACCTAGGAGTTTTCCTGAGGTAACACCAAAGACACATTTCTTAGGGTTCAACCTTACTTTATGCTCTAGAAGTCTATCAAAAACTTTTTCCAATACATCAAAATGCTCTTGTCGAGTTTTAGATTTTGCCAATAAATCATCCACATAATCTTCGATAATCTTATGCATATAATCATGGAAAATATAAGTCATGGCTCGTTGATAGGTTGCACCTGCGTTCTTAAGGCCAAAGGGCATCACCCTGTAACAAAAAGTTCCCCAAGGTGTAGTAAATGTTGTTTTGTGTTGATCTTCAGGGTTTATTCGAATCTGGTTGTATCCTGAAAATCCATCCATGAACGAAAGCATTTCATGACCAGCACAGGTGTCGACAAGAGTATCAATGTTTGGAAGAGGAAAGTCATCCTTAGGACACGCTTTATTTAGATCTCGAAAATCGATGCAAACACGTATCCCCCCGTTAGGCTTGCGAACGGGTACCATGTTAGAAAGCCACTCAGGATAATCAATCGGGACGACAAATTTAACATCCAGAAGTTTCTGAATCTCCGATTTAACTATGAGGGCCACGGTAGGATGCATTTTCCTAAGTTTCTATTTGACAGGTTTAGCATCTTTTTGTAAGGTGAGGTTATGGACAACCAAATTAGGGTCTAGGCCTGGCATGTCTTTGTAAAACCATGCAAATATCTCCTTCTTCCGCTTGAGTAGAGCAATCATTTGCTCTTGTTCCTCTGATGATAGACTTTTAGCCAGTTTCACAATTTTGGTGCCATCTTGGTCTGAACTAAGGTCTACATCGATATTTTCTTCAATAGACATGTGGGAACCTTCCTCAAGCTGATGGGGAGTAGGGATCAGATTTATGTCATCTAAAATTTCATCAAGCTCCTGTGCCTTGCTCTCATCTATGTTTTCCTGGAAGACCTCTGGCTTAGAAGATGAAAGTGAATGTGGAGGTGAAGGAGGAATGTAGTTGGTGGAATCCCTTAACAATTCATCGGAAAGGATGAACTCTGAAATAGATGGAGGGGATGAAATCCGATCCATGTCAATCAGGATTGGATTGATCGGGATTGGCTTATCCGGATCATATGGATTATGGAGCGGGGTGAATAAGTCTTCAAAATTCATTGTCGACTTATGGAAGAAAGGATAGGCGGAATGGAAGGGAAAACCGGTGAAGACATCGGAAGACCTGAGATAAAAAACAACATAGTTTTTCAATTTTTTTTTTTTTTTGGTTTGAGTTTTTTTTTTTTGTAGTGGTGAAAACCACTATTACACACATACATAAAGCAATAAAGTATTTTTATATGTTTTGATTTTTTTTTTTTTTTTTTTGGAATTTTTTGATTTTTTTTTTGTTTGTTTTTGGTAGTGGTGAAAACCACTATTTTAGTATATACATATAATCCAAGTTTGGATTATGGCTTATGGATGTGGCGGGGGTGGTGGTTCACCTCGTTCTTGTGGAAGAAGCAAGCGAAAGATGGCCTCTTGGAGAGGAAACAATTGGAGATAAAACCCGTCTTGTTTAGTGAGGGGAACAATGGGTGCCGACTCTTCTTCAGATTCATCACCATTTGACATGATGTCAAATTCTTTATAGGCTTCATCTTCGGATTTGTCAGGGTGGAGGATTTCTTCTTCTGAATTAAGATTAATGCTTTGAAAAGCTCGTTCAAAAGAAGAAAGGGATGGAAGTGGTTGGTAGCCCAGACCAAAACGCTCAGTGGGTCTCTGGTATGGCATATCGATGCGTTCAGTTACCCCTTGCTCGTATCGACCTAGGCCAAATTGCTGCCAATTATGTCTGTGGAAATAGCGAGAGGGAAAACCCTCCATACTTTCGATATTGGCAGGGACTGGATGCTTAGGTTCTAGTATGGTGGTAGGACTAGAAGATGACTCTATTCCCCCATATACAAAATTAATGGAATTTGGCATAGAACCCATGTTATAAACCGATCCAATGGATAAATGTTGGTCATGTGGACGACCAAAATCTTTAACTGTTTGCACATTGAACGGTGTGATGTGGACATCTTGGATGGCATACTCACCAATACCTGCATCAGTGAGATGGACCTTGACTTGGGAGGGAGATGGACTTGATGATGGAATAGAAGAATGTGGAATAGAAGAATTGGAAGGATTTGGTTGGGTTAATGCTTCACTGAATTGTGAAACATCAGCTGGTGATGGTTGGTATGATGGAGGAATAATAGATGATGTTGAAGAAGGTGTAGAAGAAGGGGGTAATGACGTGGAAAGAGATGATTGGTCATGGCCACATGTGCATGTGGTCACTGATGAAGAAGGAAGATTAGTTGATGAAGAAAGTGGTGAATGAGATGGAATAGCGAAAGAGGAAGATGGTTGCGATATGATGGGTAGCTCTTCAGGAATGGGAGCTTTAGAAGAAGATGGTATAGAAGAAGTAGATGGGGTCAAGAAAATATGAGTGGATGGCAACACAATCTCATAAGGATTTGAGACATAGTTGCAATGTTTGAAGGGTTCAATGGTCAGCAGGTACACAATGAACCTGTCCCTCATATACATACTTCAGACATTGATGCACTATAGAAGGGACACATCTCATCTCCCTAAACCAAGGCCGTCCAAGCAATACATTGTATGCCATGGTCCCTTCCAAGATGTGAAACAAGGTATGCAAATTTCGGGCCCCTACCTCAATGGGCAATATAACTGTGCCAACCGTGGAAGATAAAGCATCATTGAATGCTTTAAGAGTAAAAGTCGACTTTGTGATAAGGGATGGTGACAGCTTTAGATGACTCAACGTCGATGTTGTAATGATATTGATTGAGGAACCAATGTCAATTAAAACTCTCTTGAATGGCTTGTTATCGATCTTGGCCATGATATGCAATGGAGGATCTATACTTTCTGTTGACATAGGTTTGATTTCAAAATCATAGAAAGTGATGGAGGGCTCCATGCATGTTTGAATACTCCCCACAAAGTTGTTGAAGGCATTAGTATCTTGAGTTTGAAGCTCAATTGACTTTAATATTTCCATTAATGCCTCTCTATGCGGGGGAGATTGTTGAATGAGGTCATAGATCGATAACTTGGCAGAAGCCATTTTTAAACTGGTAGTTAATCGGCTACTTAATGACATGATGGGTCATTGGCGTTGAGTAGAATGATTTAGCGGTTGTTGAGAAGTATTAGCACGTCATTGGATCACTGTTACCTGAGGTGGACTGGGGGTTTGTACAAGTGGCTGTGGTTCAGCTTGATTTGGTTGGTTCGCCCTTTGACCCCGGGTTACTATGTTAATAGTACCCACAAAACCTTGGTATTGTTGTACATGGTTGACTTGATTAGGAGGAGTTACCTGAGTTACTCCACCTGAAGTTGTTGGAGCTTCCTCCCGATGTGGAAGGGGTGTTTGAAATATACCAAGATTTTGATTTTGTTGGGCTAAGGGGCTATCCAATTTAATGGCTCCAATCTCAATAAGATCTTGGATCACATGTTTGAAATCTGTACAATTATTGATATCGTGCCCATTTTGCCTATGATAAGGACAAAATAGGTACTCCTTGTAATACTTCCCCCTTCTAGATGGGTCTAAAGGTTTAAACTCAGGTAAAGTTAACTGATTTGTGCTATATAACTTGTTGAATATGATCGCATATGGTTCATCTAAAGGTGTGAATTGTCGCTTGGGACGATTGTTTTGCCAAGGTCGAGTTTCCATGGTTGGCCCAATATTGGGAGCTGGTTGAGTAGGGGCGGGTACCGCATGATAAGCAATTGGTTGCGGTTGACTTTGCATTACTTGTTGTTGTTGAGCCATTACGGGCTGACTCGCCACCACTTGATTAACTTGGTTAACATTTGAGGCTGTACTAGCTTGTGCTTGTTTGTTTTGGCCATAATTATTATTTTGTTGTTGGCCCTTTTGTTGCCATTCTTTTCTATGGGGTTTTAAAACACCCTCTTGGACTTTAATGTCTTCTATGATACTTGCTTGGGCCAAAGCCTCTTCAAAAGTCCTGTATTTTTGTAATTGGAGTAACCAAGAGATAGGTTTTAAACAACTCTGGGTGAACATTTTGGTTAACTCCTCCATTGGTAGGGAGAATGGCAGTTTATTAATGATAGCCCTCCAACGGTTTCCAAAGTCATAAATAGTCTCATCATCATGTTGCTTGAGCTTGTATAAGTCGGACAATGAAACTCTCTTTTGTACATTCAGGGAGAATCGTTCTAAAAACAGATTAATCAATTGCTCATAAGCATAAATGCTATGGTGAGCTAAATGATTATACCACTATACAATATCTCCTCCTAATGTCTGAGGAAAAGTTTTGAGCATAAGAGCATCATTATTTTGGATTCTAAAGCAGGCATGCATGAATGAGCTCACATGTTCATGAGGATCCTTAGTTCCTCAAAATTTGTCAAACTTCGGTAATGTGAAATCAATCGGATATGGTGGTGAAGGTACCGAAGGATGAATTGGTTGATTGATCAATGACCTTAGCGTAGGTTTCTGACTAAATGAGCCAGGCGCATTAAGCATAAGGTTGTCAATCTGTTGTTGCATAGCATGGAGTCGAGAATCTTCATGAAAATTCTGACTCGTTTGATGATTATGATTATGCAATGGAGGATTGGAAAATTGATGGGATGGGATGAAATTGCCTGAATTAGGCGGTGTGGAATGGACAGGTTGTTTGTATGGATGATACCAAAAAGAAGGTGATTGGGGTAGATGATGAACTAGACTAGGTTGGGAGAAATGTGGGGTAGGAATGGACACCACCAAAGATTGGGGTACCCAGGTGGGGCCTGAGCTAATAAAAGCTGGCTGGGTAGAAATTGGTTGGGGTGTAGGATTTACTACGACAGGTGGTTGAGCATTTTGTTGCTGTTGTTGCAAAATCAATTTGTCGAGATACTCCTTAACCTTATTAATCTCTAACCCAAGGGAGGTGGGATGATTGGATGAAGGTGGAGGGCGGTCGCCATGGTAGTCACAGGAGATTGCATAGCAGGGGCAATGAAGGTGGCTGAAGTAGGCGATACCTGGGAAGGAATAGTAGATCGTGTCCCAGGTAGGGTGAAACCATAAATGGTTTGGGAAGAAGAGGGTTGAAATTGGTTATGGCTAGAAGAGTTTCCACCAACTTCATAAAGAGAATTGGTGTACACCCGGGTACATGGAGGAGAAAGTGGTCGGGAAGACACTACATTTGTCTCCAAAGGAGAACAATTGAGCATCCGGGAAGATGTTGGAGATGAAGTCGGCTGAACAGATACCACATTAGCCTCAAAAAAAGGGTTAGTGTAGACCTGAGTGAAACCAGCGAGTATGGTTGATGCAATATCCTGCTGAAAAATAGAATCTTGCATAGGGGAATCTTGGATTGGCTCAAGGACATAGCCAGTGCCATCTCTTAAGTGAGTTTGCACTTGGGCCATATCAATGTGGGTAATATGATAGGAATTGTCTTCCTCCATGGGCATGGCCATGTGGTAGATGGTAGAAGGACGTGAAAGTCCTACAGGCAAACCTGCCTGAAATTCACTAGGATAAGTGGCTATGTTGGTAGTGGGGATGTTCTGTGAATTTCCCATTTGATCATTTAGATTTAACATTTTAGATTGATTCCTTGTTAAGACCATGAAGCAATAAATCTAATAAAATTCAAAAAAGAAGAATGCAAAACTAGAATGATAAATTTACACTACAAAAATTATCAGAAAATAGTCACAACCTAGGTTTCAACCAATGTGTCTTACCTGCGGTTAATTAATTATTTTCTGATCTTAATCTGTAGTAAATTTTAAGTGTCCGGTTTATGAGTTTTGCATGTGATCTAATCTTGAATTATTCACAAAAAAAAAAAGGTAAAAACTATGGCTAGGAAAGGACAACGAGATTCTTACTGGTGATGAAATCCAGCAAGTTTGCTCGGGGGTGACCTATGGTGTCTAAGGCAAAAGTTTAATGGATGGAGATGAATTCCACCGTCACTAAACTTCAAGCAATACCTGGTGATGAAATCCAGATATCATTGTTTTAAATGCAATATGAAAATGCAATGAATTTTTTTTTTTAATGTTTTAGTTATCTAATGCGTACATACAAGGCTATAAATCAAAAGTTCTAATGATCTAAGCAAGAGGCTACTGAAAACATGTCATTTCCTCTGAATAAGTGGAGTACACCGTTTAAAACCCCCTACCTACCAATGATATCAGATATCAAAGGAGCAACCGGAAGGTTCGTCCACTTCTCTGCCTGGAATCACCCAATGGCAGGAGTACTATTGACATCCAATCAATAGTCCTACTTAGATAATTAAAACAAATAATTCGTAGCTATTCTAATATGCAGCTAGGTATGCAAATTTTTTTTTTTTTTAATGCAATCAACAATCAATAATGCAATGCAAAGAACAAAACAAAAAATGTAATTAAAAATAACTGTTCTTTTCCAGATTACTTAGTTTTTGTTCATTTTAAAGTAATGATCTGAAAAAGAAACAAAATATGGCAGAAAAACCAAAAACGTAAAAAGTACAGCACTTACTTGGAAGCCTACGCTTTTTTTTAAAACTGACTTCAAACGCCCACGGGAGTTTGCACAGGCTGAAACGCACCTCTGCGTTTCGTATTGGACTTCCAGACGCCCCCCTGCGTCTGCTGTGTTTTCTGCAAACTCAGAAACCCTAGTTCGCTGGAACAGCGAATTTCACGATTTTTGGAACCTGTAAAATGAAACAGAAAACAAGAACAGATTAGTAAAGCAAGTATTAAAAATATGAAACCCTAGGGGGTCCCACTGTGATCGCCATTTGTAGATTGAAAATACACGCCAAAAAATAAATAAAATCACAATGACAGAGTACAGAATAGTTGCACAAAACAAACGATTTCTATTAATCGATGGAGTTTAAAAACTCCTTTTTTTTTAATACAACTGGGCCTGTAACCCTTTATTTGTGATACACAGTTACAAGTTATGCTAGGGTTCTCCGAAACCCTAGCTGGCACAAATGGTGGCGCTTCCGAAGAACGTATCTTCAATCCCAACAGAGTGAGTGGGCTTTGTCGTATCCCTTGCTTGGACCACTCCAGCTTAATCAGCTGCTATAAATAAACTGGATCTGCTGTCAAAAACTTGCACACATTAACACTATCAAGGAGTTAGAAATTAATAAGAGGGCTCCACTGTGTGAGCCCTCGGAAACAATCTAAAACCCTAGAAAAATGAAATGCAGGAATTCAATAACAGATTAATACATAAAATACGATTACTTGCTTTAAACTAATTTATACCTGTTCTCTGTTAACGTAGCTAGACCAAGCGACACCTGGAAGTAATGTTGTTGTCAGAATAGGCTGCGGAAGACACCCTGGTGCACTCGTTGAACGCCCGCGTGCTTCTGGATCTGGGTTACAGATGCCAACTGAGTCTGTGGCTGTAGGTAAACGCCCGTGGGCACTTGTTAAACGCCCGTGGGCACTTGGTAAATGCCCGTGGGCACTTAGTGAAGGGGAAAATGCTCGCAAGAACTTGCGACAGGAATGGGAGATTCTGCAGAATGCTGCAGAAGGAATGGCGACGAAAGCGGCGACGGAAGCGGCGATGGATGCGACGAAAGGGTAGCAGAAGAGAGGAGATAGCAGTAGAAGAATTAGAATCAGAGATAGAAGTAGCAAAAGACATAGGAGAAGAAGATAGGGTTTGAGCCATCAAAGTGACTCAATTTATAATCTACTCTTAGGGCACACTTTAGGGTTTTAACGACACTTTGAACGTGTGGCTAAGATTAAAGTGGATCTAAGGGTAGAGAATAAATCTTGGTTGTGAAACGGATTAAGATGGATGGACGGATGAGATTAAATGAAGGATGGACGACTCAGATTAAATCACTTAAACTATTATTTAAATATATATATATATTAAAATATTTAAATATATATATAAATATTAATTTAAATAAATTTGGGGATGAAAAATGGCGGGAAAGGTGAAATTGGGCCAAATAATGGCGGGAAAGTGTGGATTTGGGCCAAATAATGGTGGGAAGGTGTGGATTTGGGCCAAATAATGGCGGGAAGGTGGATGACCGACACGTGGCTGACATGAAGGTATAGATGACTTGCAAGTGGCTGGATTTTGGTGTCTACAGTTTCATACCTTTTTCTCTACCAAGCCAAAACCTTATTGTTTAAGGACCCAATTTTCCAAATATCCCCTAACCTTTGATGATTTATCTTAATGTTAAGATCAAAGCCATCATTTTATTTAATGTGAAAGGCATGGTCTAGTGGGTTGTCATACCAACTTTCGTATTTCTCTTTATATCCCATATTGCTCTCCTAGAGTGGCAAGGGCTATCTCTTCATCCAAGTTGGCCCAATGTTGGATGTATATTTTTTCATGGGTAAAGAAGGTATCTAACCTTTTTCTCCTAAGGATATTTGTTTGTACCCAATCATAATACAACCATTTTTATGTACTTGTCCAGTGTTGGGGAATGTTTACACCTTGGATGCGTAGTTTGCATAGGCTCATTATGATGTAATATTTACTATTATTATAAATAGGAATTAGTAGCCTAGGTTCCCTCTTTCATGTGATCTAACCCTTGAGCATTAGGATTAGGGTAAATGATATTCTATATAAGGACATGGGTTTGGAGTAGAATGCATCTTATATATTTTTATCAAATTCTATTTGAGCTCTACTTCCAAGGAGGTTTCCCCCTCTAAGAGGCCATGATATCTATTTTGCTTGATTAATATAAGTTTGTTGTATTTCTAATCAATTATTTTCTTGTGTATATTTTTTATTGATTTTCATGGTCATTTAGTTTATAAGAATTTCCATTAATTCTTGCATTGCTATCGTAGTTATGCTTATTTTTGTATGAAGGTTTCTAACAAGTGGTATTAGAGCTATTTCTAGGGTCGTGTTCCACAACAGTAGTTATTTTCCTTCCATCCATTTTTCTATTCTATAATTTTTTATGTTGATCATTTTCCATTGAAGTATCTTTCCAAAAAACACACATTTTTTTTTTGTTTTTAATGGATTAAGTTAGAAACCCTATGCCAAGGTTTTAAAAAATCTTGAAGGAGCAATCATTTTTAGCTAATCTAGATTACCCATAAAGAATATAGTGAAGTGATGAGTGCTCAAAATATAATACCCAAGCCTTAAAAAACATCAATATATGACTGCAAGCTCCCTCGTACCCTCAGGTGTATAGGGAGACCCCTTAAGAATAGAAGCCTTCACCCATAGGAAGATATTAACCATTTGAGTTTTGTGGTGCACGAATAATTGGTAAGACTTGGTAATTACTCTCATATTATCCTAAAAAATGGATAGTGCTGCTACAGATATGGCGGAACCCTTCGTAGTTAGAGATCTAAAATATTTTTTCATCCATTAATCATGAATGAGATTGTATATTAGAGAGCCCAAAAATTAGACACATGTTGACTCAAGGTATCCCTATTAAAGCCTTGATTTAAGCACTTTTTCAATCAAAACCATAACTAGATTTGAGATTATCATAAAAGTGAAGCAAATTTGATGTCTAAATGCTTCTCACCAAGTTTGTTTGGAGCATTCCAAGCATTGTGGAGCCTTCTCCTACATTTTAGGGAGAATTTCTTGTATTTTTTGGCACCCTTTATTAAATGAGGATTTAATTAATATTTATTAATTAAATATTCCTCAAATATTGGGCAGCCATATTTTAGGAGGATTTATTCATTCTTTAACTCCAAAATTTGCTCCTTTTATCACTCCTAAAATTAGGAGTTTTGTAGTTGACTAGTCATAGTGGGAGTTGTAATGCATAAGTTGCTCCCAATAATTATCCTAAATTATCCTATGCACATGCACATGCTTTAATTTAGGAATTAAAGCATGCACATGCACATGCTTTATTTTTTTGCATATCCAATAAAGCATCTTGCATGATGCTCATAACTAGTTGATAATTTTAGGATATTCCAAGCTTTTTTGTGCATTGGAATTTTGGGTATTTTATACATTTCCTTCTCTTCATTATTGTAATAGTGATTTCAAAATACAAGTTGAGAGAAAAAAATAATGTCATATTTTTTCCATATTTCCCATACAGTTGGTGTGTTGGAGCTCTTCTACAATTTTAATTTTTACATTACAATTGCAATTTTTTTATTCACCATGTGTGGTTTATTATCTTTATCCTTTGTAGGTCTGATCATATTATGAATTCAACCATTGATTGTTGATTATTTTTAGTCCATGTTATTACTGCAATAAAACAAAAATTCCAGCCATCTTATTTTGTATTCAATCTCATAATATTTTATGCAAAGCTAGTAGAGGTTCCTTTGTCTCTTATACATAGCATTAAAATCTTCAAAAAGAGAACTCTAGTCACAATTTGACAGTACAAAAAATATCTAGTGTGATAGTACAAAGAATATATAGTTTGATAGTTTAGAGAATACATAGTCTGTTGAGCAAGGTGTTGCAAGAAGTTTGTCATTGTTGTCAACACAGGCAGTTAGATCTAATGATGCAGTGGACAGATAGTTCAGGAGTCATTCAGATGCAGAGGACAGAAATTCAAAGGATAGTCAAATTATGTAAAGTGCAATTCTAGGAAAATAGAAGTGACCCAGTTTCAAAAATTCAAAGAAAAATACAAGTTAGAAAACTATCGCGATATCGCGACATGTTTTCTGTCACGATTTCGCGACAGGTCGGAGGAGAGAGAAGGCGCAGCCGAAAATGTCACGATTTTGCGACAAAAATGAGGAGAGAGAAGGCACAGCCGAAAATGTCATGATTTCACGACAAAAATGAGGAGAGAGAAGGCGTAGCCGAAAATGTCGTGATTTCGTGACAAAAATGAGGAGAGAGAAGGAGCAAGGCAAACTGTCGTGATTTCGCGACATGTTGGAGGCCAAGAAGCTAAGTCGAGAAACTGTAGCGATTTCGCTACATGTTGGATTTTCGCTGGCCGAAGCAAGGAGAAAGCGTTAAGTGGAAAAGTTGTAGCGATTTTGCTACATGTTGAAATTTCGCTGGCCGAAGCAGGGAGAAAGTGTTAAGTGAAAAGTTGTAGCGATTTCGCTACAAGTCGAAACTGCAAGACACACAGGTGTAGCGATTTCGCTACAAGTCAAAAGTGCAGAACACAAAAGGGTAGCGATTTCGCTATGAGTCAAAAGTGTACAACACAAAGGTGTAGCAATTTTGCTACAAGTCAAAAGTGCTGAACACAAAAGTGTAGCGATTTTGCTACAAGTCAAAAGTGCAGAACACAAAGGTGTAGTGATTTCGCTACAAGTCAAAGTTTCACGGGTCGAAGCAAAGTTGGAAGCACAAGGCATAAAGTTGTAGAGATTTTGCTAGTGCATGAAGCAAGAAATGTACGAAAGCCAAAAGCATCGCAATTTCGTGACAAAGATGAGGATGACATCAGCGAAAGCTGAAAGTGTCGCGATTTCGCGATAGGTTGCAAGAAAAGCCGCTGGAAGCCGAAAGCGTCACGATTTTGTGACAAGAATGAGGATGACGTCAGCAAAAGTTTGAAGTGTCACGATTTCATGACAAGAACGGTGGCAAAGCTATCAAAGGCCAAAATGGTCACGATTTTGCGATAGTAAGGACAAGAAGGTGTACGGCTACAAAAAGTGTCATGATATCGTGACATGCTTCTATTTCATGACAATAGTCACAGGAAGGTGATAGAGGTGGCAGTAGTAGTTAAAGGCCGACAAAGTTGAATCTGGGCCGATGGATTTTAGGGTTCTATAGCCAACAATTTCTAGGGTTTTGCAGCCAACGTTCTTAGGGTTACAGCCGACGAATTTTAGGGTTTTGCTGTCGACAATTTCTAGGGTTTTGCAGCCAATGTTCTTAGGGTTACAGCCATCTATTGTTTAAAATTTGATCATGAAATTTCATCTATAAAAGGAGGGCTATTTCGAGTTTGGAGTACTGCGAGTATTGAGTTTGCGCAAGTAAAGTCCGCGTCAAGCAGAGAGCAAGTCGTATCGAACTTGTGCGAATGAAGTGCGTAGGGAGCAGATGTTGAGTCATTTCGATTCAAGCTGAGTGCGAAGCTATAGTTGTGTGTGTCAAAAAAGAGTGTGTATCGAATCTTCATGATTTAAGTGAGCAGGGAGGTGCAGAGGTTGAAGACACACTGATCTAAAGTGCAAAGCGATAACACACAGAGAGCAGTAGGAGGTGCAAATTACGTCTGTTGTGCCCAGAAAGTGACTTGTGTTGATCGACTGTCCGATAGCAAAGTGTGCGAAGTATTAGTGAAGAAGCAAAAGCGATAGTTCGATTGTTCGAAGCTTTTGCACAGCAGGTCGAGCATCGTAAACTGCAGACTGGGTAATAAGGTGAAAGTATAATTACCGTAATTATTTTCATTATTTCTATTGAAGTCCAAGTTGCAGCTTGGCATAAGAAGTTGGTGCTCCTTCCAATACTTGCTGGTGAATTGGGGGTTGGTGCTCCTTCTCGTTGGTGCAAAAAAATTGAGGGGTTGGTGCTCTTTCCAGTTGGTGCTTGGTAAATAAGTTGTAAAGTCGCTGCTTTGCTTGAGCTGGATTTGGATGGTAGTCCAAGCAGCCATTTTTGAGGAGTAGCCACATTGGTGAACCTCGTTAAATTGCTATGTTATGTGTGATGCTTTCTTGCTACATTTGATATTTCTTTTATCAGTTTTAAATAGCTATTGGATTTTAAACTGTATACTTGAAAGTTAAAAGATCACACTGATTCACCCCCCCTCTCAGTGTCACTATGATTACAACAATTGGTATCAGATCCAAGTTCCTAAATAGGATCGAAAAACTAGGGTGATCTTGGAAGTGATGCAATGGCAAGTGGTGAAGAGTTCTCCTCGAACAAAGCACCATTGTTTGATGGAACTAATTATGCGTTCTAGAAAATTAGAATGTAGACATATCTCAGTGCTTTGGGTTTTGACATCTAGGGTGCGGTAGTTAATGGTTACAAAGCTCCCGCCACCACTCCAACAGACACTGCTGGTAAAAAGGCATTTGAAAATGATTCAAAAGCAAAAAATACCATCATGTGTGGACTAGTGGACAGTGAGCTAGTCAAGATCATAAATTGTGAATCAACAAAATATGTATGGGATAAAATAGAGAACATTCATGAAGGAGATGATAGGATCAAGGAGGCCAAGCTTCAATCACATCGAGATAAATTCAAATCTTTAAATATGGACAATGATGAGAACATAGAGACTTTCATGCAAAGAGTCAATGAGATCACCAATTCAATCAGAGGTCTCGACGAAAATATAAATGATGCTACTATCATGAAAAAGGTATTAAGATCGCTCCCTCCTAGATTTGATTCTAAAGTCTCTGCCATAGAAGAAGCCAAAGATCTAAATCATTTTAGTATGGATGAGATGCATGGTTCTTTGACTGCTTTTGAAATGAGAATAGGAAGGTCTAATCCCACAGATAGAGAAGCTGCTTTCAAAGCCCTAAAAGGCAAAGTCACAAAACCTGAGTCTGAAGAAGAGGATGTATCAGATGAAATGGAAGCAAATTTTGTCATAAAACTAAGAAAGGGAAAAGGAAAGTACAGAGGAAAGCTACCATTTAAATGCTTTAATTGTAGAGGCATTAGGCACTTTGCGACAAAATGTCCTCTCAATGAAAAGAACCAGGGTGAGGAAACTTCGCACCAAGAAAGAAGTAACTGGAAGAAGAAATCAAACTTCAGGAAAGGCAATTTCAAAAAGAAAAGTTTTATCTCCCGAAATGCAGATTCTTCAGAGGACAGCTCTAGTGAAGACTCTAAAGAAGGAACAGGTGAGGCTCTCTTTATGGCGTTTGAAGTAGAAAAATTAGAAGAGGCAAAAAACACAGAAGAGAGTGAAGGAGTGAACTCTAAAGTGTCTATTGAAAAATGTGAGGCTGAAGTTGATTTAGAAGGTGAGCTGGTTTCTGCTCTTATGGAATGAAAATATGAGAAAAGAAAGAATAAAAAACTGTCAAGGAAGCTTGAGGATGCAAATGACATTATAACCAGTCTAAAAACATAGATAGAAGAGTACAAGAAAATGTGCAAAGATCTTGCAGTACAAATAACCATGAAAATAGATTACTGTTGCAAATTGGAAGAAGAAAATGTTGGTCTTCGAATAAAGATACAAGAGCTAGATCAAAAAATTAGCTGCCATTTCAAACGTGAAGAAAGTTCGATGAAGTTGGACAAAATCCTAAGCGATCAAATACCCACAGGTATCAAATTCGATCTGGGCTTTATTGAAGGAGAATCATCAAACGGACCAAAGGCAAGCAATGGTGAATGTGAAAAGAGTAAAGACAAGAAATAGGCTGTTGAAAGAAAAACAAATAAAGCAAAAGAAAGCAGGAATGCCAGTCCTAAAACAGGAACTGACAATGATGGTTTTACCAAGGTCACTCATCAAAAGAAAAGAAGATCTAAGCCTCCTGCAACATCTTGGCAAAAACCATCTTTCAGGTTCAATCATTACTTTTATGGTTTCTATTTTAAATGTAATGGTTATGGGCATAAAATTGCTAACTGCAAGTATAATGTAGGTCCAAGAAGTTTCACTAGTAGAAATACCTTTGCTTCTCTAATGAATTATGCAGTAGAATGCTTTAATTGTCACAACTTTGGGCACATTGCTAGAAACTGTCATAATACTTCTATTTCAAATCAATCTCAGAAAAGAAGAATTCAACCATATAGGGCAAAACAGAATAGAAATATTTCTGAAAGATATGTGCAAGATTCTAAAAAGGGGAAATCCAAGTTAGAACCCAATACCATAGTCAAAATAGAATGGAAACAGAAAGAACAGCTTAGGGAAGAAAATGAATCTTTAATAGTGCAAACAGCTTTCAGGGCTCAGAATAAATGTGTACCATGGATTCTTGACAGTGGTTGCTCAAGTCATATGACAGGTGATAAACAAAAATTTGAAAAACTACGAGAAATATGAGGGTGGCTCTGTGAAGTTTGGAAATAATGATGGAGCCAAAATAATAGGAAAAGGATCTATCAAAATTAGTGAAGGGAAAATCAAGTTAGAAGAAGTTTTATTTGTGGATGGTTTGAAACACAACCTGTTAAGTGTCGATCAAATCCGTGATAAAGGACATGAAGTAGTCTTCAAAAAGCGGGGTTGTGAAGTCGAGAAAAATAAATAGTGGGAAATTGATAGCAACTAGTTTAAGGACATCTGGAAATTTGTACACACTCTCAAAAACTTTAGAAGGTATGTGTTTCATTGGACAAGAAGAAGAGAACTGGTTGTGGCACAAGAGGCTTGGACACATAAGTTTTGATAATTTGGTGAAAATCAGCTCGAAACAAGCAGTGAGAGATATTCCAACCATTAAAAAACCTTTAAACAATGTTTGTGCTTCATGTTAGAAGGGAAAGCAAACCAGAGTCTCATTTAAAACAAAAGAATACCACACTAGCAGGCCCTTGGAACTTATTCATACAAACTTATGTGGACCCATGAGAACTCAAAGCATAAACGACGACAAATACTTTATGCTGTGTATCGATGATTATTCTAGAATGACATGGATATTTTTCCTAAAAATAAAACATAAGCTTTTGAAATGTTCAGATCCTTCAAACAGCTAGTTGAGAATGAAACAAGAAAAAGGGTTAAATTTTTACGATCAGACAGAGGAGGAGAATTCATTTCGAATGAATTTACAGTATACTATGAAAAACATGGTATCAGGAGACAATATTCAGCAGCTAGAACTCCACAGCAAAATGGCATAGTAGAAAGAAAGAATAAAAATATATAGGAAATGGCACGCACCATGCTGATAGAAAACAAAATAGCAGATAGATTCTGGAAAGAAGCAGTTCACACTGCAGTATACATCCAAAATAGATATATTTTAAGAACTCATGAATGCAAAACACCTTATGAGCTGTGGTTTGGTAGAAAAGCAACATCAAAACATCTCAAAGTATTTGGATGTAGGTGCTACATCAAAAAAACTGATGACAACCTTGGGAAGTTTGAAGATAGAGCAGATGAAGGTGTTTTTGTTGGGTATTCATCAAAAAGCAAAGCTTACAAATGCTACAACAAGAGACTCAAGAAAATTGTGGACGAGTGCGAGATGTTAAATTCGATGAAGGTGGGAAACGATTAGCTGACTTTGAGGAAAACTACCCAATCTATGAAGAAGTCATTGAAGGAGATGAGGTGAATGAAACATAAAATAAATCTACGGTTGATTCAGATGAATTAGTCGATGACTCAGAGGTGCAAGAAAATAAGAAATTCAAAATAGGCAACTGGTAAAAAAATCATCTAAGAGACCAAATAATTGGAGATCCCACAGTTGGTATTCAGACAAGAAGGAAAGTAATAAGTAATTACTCTCTTTTATCTAGCATTGAGCCCAAAAACATAGATGAAGCAAGCAAAGATGATAGTTGGATGAAGGCAATAAATGAAGAGTTAGATCAGATTGAAAAGAATAGAACTTGGGAATTAGTACCTAGACCCGTGAATAAGAATGTAATCGGCACCAAAAGGATATTTCAAAACAAATTAAATGAAGACGGACAGGTCATTAGGAACAAAGCAAGACTGGTTTGTAAAGGATATGCACAGGTCGAAGGCATTGATTTTGAAGAGACTTTTGCACTAGTGGCCAGATTAGAAGCAATTAGAATGTTTCTGGCCTTAGCAGTTCACAAAAACTTCAAAGTTTATCAGATGGATGTAAAATCTGCCTTTTTAAATGGGAAACTCGAAGAAGAGGTCTATATTGAACAACCAGATGACTTTAAAATTAGTGAGGATCCTAACCTTGTCTACAAATTAAAGAAAGCATTGTATGGTTTACAACAAGCACCATGAGCATGGTATGCAAGGCTAGATAACTATCTCTCACAATAGGGATTCAAGAAAGGTTTAGTGGACAGTAATCTATATGTAAAAATAGAAGGTGGGCATCTCATTGTTCTAGTTGTCTATGTAGATATCATATTTGGCAGCAACAAAGATGAATCTTGTAAAGACTTAGCAAATAAGATGTAGAATAAATTTGAAATGTCTATGATTGGTGAACTGTCTTACTTTCTTGGGCTGCAAGTTAATCAAAATGAGAAAAGCATATTCATTTCCCAAATCAAATATGTGAAAGAAATGCTAAAGAGGTTCACTATGGAGGACTATAAGCCAGTTAGCACTCCCATGACAACAGGTTGCAAATTGAGTAAAGAAGACAAATCTCCACCTGTAGACCAAACCATGTACAGATCTATGATTGGAAGTTTACTATATTTAACAGCTACCCGACCTGATATTCTATAGGTAGTTTTCATGGTAGCTAGATTTCAGGCCAGTCCCAAAGAGACTCATGTGATAGCAGTTAAAAGGATTTTTCGATATCTCAAGGGCACCATGGAGTATGGGTTGTGGTATCCAAAATGCAAAGACTTCACTCTTATATCATATTCAGATGCAGATTGGGCTGGATGTGTTGATGATAGAAAGAGTACCAGTGGAGGTGCATTTTACTTGGGGGACAGATTGGTTGCATGGCACGAGTAAGAAGCAAGATTCGGTTTCTTTATCTACAATCGAGGCGAGAATATATTGCAGCAACAACATGTTGTACACAAGTCTTGTGGATGAAACAAACTTTGAAAGATCTTGGTATTAATTTCAGTGAACCAATATCAGTAAAGTGTGATAACACCAGTGCAATTAACATCTCTAAGAATCCAGTAATGCACTCTCGGACAAAACACATTGCTATAAGGTATCACTTCTTAAAGGAGAAAGTTGCAAAAGGAGAATGTAGCACCCTAAAATTGGCACAGTAAAATTATAAAATTTACATTCACCTTAGTAAATAATTTTAAAATCAAATTTAACCTCCCAAACCGCCCGTTAACCGTCGGGAAATCCGTTTCCCCATTTTTTGCACCATTTTTAGAGGTTGTTTTGATTGTTTGACGATATCGTCGCCGATCAGACGATATCACCCCAGATTTGATGATTTTGTCTGGACTAGGACATCCAGATGATCTTGTCACAAAACTGAATGTGCATAGTTGGAATCTGTTCCAACGGGTCTCCAATCTGGGTAGAAGCGTGTCTGCATCGTTGGGACCCTCCCCGTTGGAGATCTCCCAAATTGGGATGATCTCCAACCTCCTAACTACTCCCCCTAAGCCTATTTAATCTCTAGAATTTTCCCTCCCCAACCCCTGGCTAAAATTATCTGCAAACTGATTCCCTCTGCGTCAAAACATCTTAATTTTGCTTTTACACTAGTTCCATAGAAATTTTGTTGCAGGTACATCACTATTTTTCAACCGAAGCCAGCACCCATCGTCGTCGACGAACCTGTTCAGATCGGAGGTGATCCCGTCAAATGCGAGATGATTTCGTACTGATACGAGACGATCTCGACTGCAGTCCACATCGAGGCAATCAGTGCCTGGATTTTGCTTTTCTCAACCTTTTCTTTGTCATTTTATGCTACAAATTAGATCATTTACTCAGTGTTTATATTATTTTGCATTTGGAGTTCACCCATTTAGCTTAGATTGCACATTAAGTTCATGATTTGTTGTTAAAGTACAGTAACTTGCTTTAATTTTTGTTCTTAAATATTGTTCAGTATTCATTTTATTATTTGATGTAATTTGCCTTTGTTAGCACAATAGAACTTCTTGTATTTTGCATCTATTTTCTGTCTTGCAGGTCTCTGACAAATTCGTCTGACGAATTCGTCAGATCTCAGACAATTTTGTCAATCTCAGACGATTCTGTCAGTCTCAGACGGACAGACGAATTCGTCAGATCTCAGACAATTTTGTCAATCTCAGACGATTCTGTCAGTCTCAGACGATCCTGTCAGATTACAGGTGATTCTGTAGAATTCCAGACGATCCAGACTGCTTCAAACGTCAGAATCTTCTTTAGACATCCGGATCAGGTATTCCCCATTTTCCTCCTGTAAATTCTCTATTTTCTGCTTTTTTAATCTGTTTGTTGTATTCATGAAAGTTGCATTTTCATGTAGTTTAATTTAGATTCATTCGGCCAAACCTAGGATATGAATGCTTAAGATTAAAACGAACTCATCTAAACACATTCCAAAACCTAGGCATGGAAACTGTCGCTAAATGTTTCCTGGTGAACCCACCATCCGTCGAAAAATCACCAAAATACACCTCCCTTGAGAGGCGGGACCTTCGCAAAAGTCCTCTCAGTCCGAGGTACCGCACCATCCTTTTCCCATCCTACTTCTGGGCGTGGATCCTATATCCTGAAGGTAGGGATGCGAAAAATTTGGAGCGATACATTTTGGTGAACCCGACGTGAATGCATCATAACCTTTTGAAAACAAAAACAAAAAAACAAAAATATATATATATGTATACAAGAAAAGCAAAAACAAAATCATCATTTCATGTTTATATGTTTTAGATTCAATTCTAAATGATAGATATTAAATATTACTTTCATAAGTACTAAAGAAACCATGAGTTTTTACTCAAATCAATATGAGCCCATTAGTAATGTTGGAAGAATTCAGCCAAATACATTTGTTGATTATGATCAACCTTATCCCTATTCAACATCACCTCCATCACACTTTTCTCATTTTTCATCCTTACCCCAACAGGACAATCCCTTTGCCAATCCTCTTCATAATGATATTATCTATTCTCCCATATATCCATATTATGTCTATCAATCCACATATAATCCTCCACCACCTTTTCAATACTCTTCTTTCAATACAACACATCCATTTCAACAAGAAAATACTTATTCTTCCAATTCTACCATGCACTCACCTCCTACATCGCAATCTTCCTATAATCATTCTACCCATAATAAAGAAAGTAGAGGTGAGAAACCATTAGGACCTTTTATGACGAAATTCCTAAAGCATTTATCAAAAACCTCTCAAAAACCTTCATCACATAAATTTACTAAGCTCAATCAACCAATGGATATAATTCTCAAGTATTTACTTGACACAAATAAGATTGAACTCCCTTCCGTAAGACAACTTGATACCACAGCAGATTGGTTTAAACCTGAGCTACATTGTGAATATCATAGAGTAGATGGACATATGACACAAAATTGTAAATATTTAAGATGTGCAATTCAAGATTTGATTGATAAGGGTCTTTTTAATATAAAGGAATTACAATCTACAACTGAGTATAAATCTCCATTAAACAATCAAACTCCTACACAACAAATACCAATAATCAATCAAGACATGGGGATCTCCCAAGAACCCCTACTCAATTATCAACAACAAGAAACCAATCAAATATTGCATGTTAATGTGTCCCATCATGATGATATTATTAATATTGTAACAAAAATTACAAATGAGCAACCTCAAGTTCAATCAACTCAATCTGATATTCAAGAGATGGATTCCTCATTTGACCAACCTTCAAAACTATCTTTGGCTATAGATAATGATCCAAAATGGAATGTAAGCATAGAAAGCTCATCTTTAGAATCAAAATCTCAATCTGAAATCTGCTTTGATAACCAACAACAAGTGATTAATTCTCAAGCAAAGATGTCTCTTTTAGAAGTATTACAAATTTATCACAAGGAAATTTTGTTCAAAATACCTAGCCAAAAATTTGTTCCTCATCATATTTTCTCTAAGAACATAATTAATGGTGTAAGCCCTCTTGAGGTTAACCATATTTCATTCTATGATGAGGAGATTCCTTCCTCTATCCCACAAGAAAACTACTATCTTTACATTACAAGATCTAGTAAAGAAACACATGTTAAAACTATCATGGTAGATAATGGCTCCTCTCTTAATTTATGCACTTATCAATTATTCCAAAAACCCAAATCAAAGGAAGAAGATCTTAATGAATCAAATGTTATTATAAAATATTTTAACAATGAAATTCAAGAAGCTCAAGGTACTATAATTCTTCCCTTTAATATTGGATCCAAGATCCTAGATATTTTATTCTATGTAGGATATTGTCCTTCACCTTACAACCTATTTCTCCAGAGTCCTTGGATTCATACGATGAGGATCGTCCCTTCCACTCTTCACCAATGTTTGAAGTTTGAACTTGCAAATAAAAATGTTACCATACATGGTGACCCAACACTATTTAAAGAATATTTAACGGTTGAAACATCAAGTTTTCTACATTCTCTATTGTCACAATTATCTTTTACCCATCACTTTTCTTCATCCATATATGATCATCTTTCACATATACTTTCTCCATCTTATCAAGATTTGGAATATAGTGATAAAAATGAAGAACTTTCTTATCCTTCTGATATTTTATTTTGTAACATGATCAATTTTACACATATAAAAGTCAAATCTTTTTCTACATTATTCTACATGATAACAAAGCTTTTGTTATCACTACCTTTTATTTATCACCTTTTGTTCTCACCTTCAACACAACCGGATTATCCTTCAAAACCTCCTTTGATTTTGAAGCAACCTTAGACATGTTATATTCAAATAACCTTGTATAGTGTATATAGATCATCTTGTATATACCACGAATTTCACTTCATAAATTAAAATCAAAATACAAAAAAATCAAAATCCTCAAAATCTTCAAAAAAATACAAATGCAACTAAGGACCTTAAAGGTAAATTTGAGCCCAACTAGCTTGGACCATACATTATTACTGCTAAATTTGAATCAGGAACATACAAATTGTCTACCTTAGATGGTAAAGAACTTAAAGAACCCATGAATATTTTGCATCTTAAACGTTACTATGCATAAACTTGGTCATTTCATCCATCTATATATTTGTTCAAAATTACTATCTTATATTTCTTTCAATTTATAAAAAATTCAAAAACACCAAAAACATTCATAAATCTCCAAAAATCTTCAAAAACTATCTATTGCATTTGTTTAAGGCAGTTGTTAAATTTTTTGCTCAAAAATATAAAAACAACAATATTCTTGACTTTTTCGAAACCAAAACAATATACAGAAGAAAGAGAGAGGTAACATTCTCAAAACTTCTTAAAATTATTTATATCTATATTTTTCTTCCAATTATTGCGAGTTATATGTTTCAACTTATTTTGGATAAAATTAGCATTTATTTGGCATCCCTCACTTGCACACTCACAACAATAAATATCTTGATTTTATCTGGCATGATTACTAATCTCTCTTATATCAAAGTTCACAAAATTTAATTAAATAAAGTTTGAGCATAGAGAATTGACCTTGTTATTTACTTAAACCAAGCACATCTTTCCACAATAAAATGATTATATTTGTAATTTCCATGTTTTGCTACATAGTAGAACTGATTTCTTGAGTGAAAAGTTTCCCCTGCTATCCTATCATGCACATGGTCTAGAATCTTTGAGAATTGGCAAAAGGACAAGCTCACCCCTACCTAGAATAAAAATCCCTTGCTCTACAGCTAATCCGAGCAAGTATCCCTAGCAAAGAAAAAGAGAAGAAAATTTCAAGAAAGAAGAGAAAAGAAAAATGTTATTTCAGCAATGTTCCAAGTATTATCAAGCAAAAGAAATACAAAAGAAAAATAAGCAAAATTCAAAAGAAGGCAAGAAAGCAATAAAATCCCTTTCCATACCCTTTGAAAAGAAAAGAAGGGTTGATGATCTTGAATCCCTGGAATTCTCAATTATTCGAAAACTGTGAGGTAAGCCCCATAACAGGTGGTTTGTGCCCACCCTGCTTGGCCTTGGGTAACTCCTAGCGTGGCGATATGTCCGTCACATTAGCGACCTTCTTTTGTACGAGACCTATGTCTGCTTATGGATTAGCTAGCTCTTGATAATCTGGTCTACATAGTAGCCTAGTATGGTTATATGCATCTACATCATGGTTAATGAAAACTTATTTGGTTTCTTCAAATCACTTGTATCATAGTATCTTGCTCACAACTGGTAAATGAACAATGCAATTGCACACACATTTGTATTTGAGAGATTTTGTCTATCATTATGATAAATCAAGATCGAAAATGAATTCACATATGCACATGGGATTCCTTATAAATCTTACTTTTGTCTTCAAAACACTTTGAAATATTATTTTTTGCAATTTGTTGAAATAAATCAAGTACAATTGTTTACTACAAAGACAACTATACAAATAGAAAAATCAAAAATTTCTTTCAAATTACACAAATCAAATCCTATATATCTGGTTGTTTCAAAACCAAAATTGGAATTTTATGCCTAGCGCAAGTCCTCATTTACATCTTTTCTGTTCATCAAAAAATCAACCATGCAATAAAACTATCTTTTTGGATTTTCGCGATGATGGTATAAGTCTATACCTACATATTCTATGCCTAGCGCAAACCATTGTAACAATTTTTATTCCCCCATTTCTTCAAAATCATGAAAACCATATGACTTCATTTTACACAAATTATGCTTTTCAAAAGCAAACACATTATCATTATTTCATGTCATTATGTCAACCTTTAACTTTGCAATGATGGTATAATTCCTAAGGAATTATTCACAAATTTTATCACACTTAGGGATTTATGCCTAGCAAAAATCATTTTAAACAATATTTCATGCATAATATTTTTCATGAAAATTTGAAAACAAAACCATCATCATCATTTGCACTATTGCACCAAAGTCTTAAGACAGTCTCTTAAGCACTCTTTTACTTTTCGTAATATTTCTATACTGGGATTAGCTTGACGACCGAGTGAGCGGCGACTCCATGAAATGGTCTATAATAGCGACAATGTCCTTTGAAATTATTGTTAAAAGTCCCCTTTTATTTTTATCAAATTATTGCATCACAAACAAACACTTTGTTACATCAGATTATTTCATTTACAATGTTATAGCATGACATTCAAATTATAATATTTCCAACGACATAATTACCTGAATCCTCAATGAATTATTAAATTAATCAATTAAAACATCTAAAAGCATCATAAAAATACATAGCACAATATAAGTCATATGATCAAAAATATCTCATCTATATATGTCATAAATATATATGTACATCATATCAGCTAGATTGGTATGCCACAATCCATATCTTGGCATACTCAATCAGATACCCTCTGTGTAGTGTCTCGAGAGCCCCTCGAGCTCTCAGCCTCATCTCCTCCCCCCCGAGGTGGAGGAGGTGGCCCCATTGCAGTCTGTGTGGTGCCGTGAGTCCTGGATGTCGATCGTGATGATGTCCTAGATGACCCCATCATGACAGGCTCTACAATGTGTGCTGGTAATGGCACCCTCTGCTCCGCTGGCACCGCATAGTAGTATAGAGCCTGATAGAAAGTGATCTGGGCGATAGCATGTGATAAATCCCGAGTGCTCGCTCCTCCGCCCCGAGCTCTGAGCCGTGTAGCCTCATCCTACATTGTCTGCACCTGAGACCGCAAGCGGGCAACCTCAGCTCGGAGAGTCGTCTCGCTGCTCTCCCTAGTGTCCACGCCCTTGCCCTTATCAGGCGATGGTGGTGTTTCTCTCTATGGAGATGGGGGTCTCTCCTCCCTCTTCTCTCGTTGTCATGACATCTCCTGTGTCTGTGGCCTCCTTTGCTCCCTCCCACTGTGACCCTGGGTCGCCTCTATCATCGCCTGGCACCGCCTCCCTATCTGACGCACAATCGCATGGATCGGACCCTGTGCCCTCGTCATACGAGGAGGGCAGATGCCTGTGTACCAGTCATCGTAACCATCGGCTACTCCTGCGTCATCCCCATCCACTGGCTGGATGGGGGCATCATCTACGTCCTGGCTCCAAAAGCACTGCATGTCCGGAGCCCCGCTAACTGTAGTGTTATCCCGGACAGTCTGGGAAAACTTGTAATCCCTGAGAGATGGGATCCCTTGCTATAGACTGAACTGCATCAAAACTTGGTCATAGCGGTGGAGCTTCACCTCTCCTCTCTCCATCCTCAGCCAAAAAACTTGCCTGATGCGAGCCAGCTCCTGTCCGTCCTTTGGCCACCCTGGATGCTCTCTCCATGGCCTCCAGGTGATCTGGTCTGGGACCAAATCATCCAGTAGTCTCCGGGACATCGGTAGGTCGATCCGCCACTATGACCCTCTCCGGAGCCACCAGTAGAAGACTCGGGGCCTCTCCCCATCAATCCCTATCAGTGGAAGCCCTACCGACCTCTACACTGCAATGTGCTCCCAACACCAAACCTGTAGGAGTGATGTCATGACCAGACATCGCCCGCCCTTGTACATGACCCCATATAGGATCCTGTACAACCGGCATAGTACAAAACTACCCTAGCAAAACCTATACCCATGGTCCCGCATATCGTAGATCACATCTACGAGCATCCATGGTACCCTACATCCACTCTGGTGGCACAGTAGAAGTCCACCAACCACTCCAGCTAGAACTCGTGTGAGTCTAGATGCCCCAGGCATCTAGCGTAGTGCCTCGATATTAACTCCGCCCTTCTTCAGGGTGAAGCTCGGGTCACCACACAACTGTCTCATAGCGTGGCCCTGGTTGGCCGCAGGAGTGATCATCCATCCTTATATGGGGATTCTCAGAATCCTCCATACGTCCTCTACTGTGGGAGTCATCTCCCCTGTCGATAATCGAAAATAGGAAGACCCCAGATACCATCTCTCTTCTAGGGCTGTTAGAAGCTCCATGTCTGTAGATACTTGTGGCATCTCCGCCACATGCTGCAAGCCGGCCTGTGCCAGCTGATCTCGCTCTGCCTGTGTCAGAGCGGCCAAGTCATCTCTCAATCCTCCATATTTTCACTCCCTGCTCTTTAGTAAACCTCTCTGCAAACATAAACAACATAAACAACAAGCAATCATTAATAACAATTCCAGTAATTAATAATGCAACTTAAAGATCAATGTCATGTAATTGATGATATCGCCCACTATTGGACGATATCGTCCCAAATTTGAGCATAATTGTTTTCGATTTCGTAGTTCGAAATCGTCTCTAGTTTGACGAAATTGTCCCCCTTTCGACGATTTCGCCCTCGGGCGAAATTGCCGAAATTGAGACGATTTCGTCGAAATTGGGACAATTTCGTCCCGACGACGTCGACGGCCCAAAAACGGCCGCGATGCTCCAAATTCATCTAAAATCTACCTAAAAATCATATAAAATCAAATTAAATCAGTTCTAGTTAAGTCTAGGCTCTTACCCGTAAACCGCGCCGGACCTCTGTCGATCTATGCATTGTCTCCACCATTTCTACTTCAGATCTCTAAAAACCAGAAAATGAATAGTAAAAATGAATTAGGGTTTTACCCTATTTTTCTTAATTTTATTCAACAATAATTTTTTGCTTTTCCGCGTTTTTACCTCAAACGTTCGATTTGGGTAAAAACACGGAGGGGGCACCATAGTAAGCTGTCGTACGATTCAACCAAGAATCGTCGCCTAAAAATGGGTATAATTTTTTGCTTTCTCGTAGATCAAGAAGAACTCATATTTAACGCATTTTCTTCGGAAAATTCGCTAAAGAGGGGGCAAAATGTAGCACCCTAAAATTGGTGCAGTAAAATTATAAAATTTACATTCACCTTAGTAAATAATTTTAAAATCAAATTTAACCTCCCAAACTGTCCGTTAACCGCTGGGAAATCCATTTCCTCCTTTTTCACGTCATTTGTAGAGGTTGTTTTGACCATTTGACGATATCGTCCCCGATCAGACGATATCGCCCTAGATTTGACGATTTCATCTAGACTAGGACGTCCAGACGATCTTATCGCAAAACTGAATGTGCATAGTTGGAATCTGTTCCAACGGGTCTCCAATCTGGGCAAAAGCGTGTCTGCGTCATTGGGACCCTCCCTCGTTGGAGATCTCCCAAATTGGGATGATCTCCAACCTCCTAACTACTCCCCCTAAGCCTATTTAATCTCTAGAATTTTCCCTCCCCAACCCCTGGCTGAAATTATCTGCAAATTGATTTCCTCTACATCAAAACATCTTAATTTTGCTTTTACACTAGTTCCATAGCAATTTTGTTGCAGGTACATCACTATTTTTCAACTGGAGCCAGCACCCATCGTCGACAACGAACCTGTTAATATCGGAGGCAATCCCGTCAAATGCGAGACGATTTCATACTGATGCGAGACGATCTCGACTACAGTCCACATCGAGGCAATCAGTGCCTAGAGTTTGCTTTTCTCAACCTTTTCTTTGTCATTTTATGCTGCAAATTAGATCATTTACTCAGTGTTAATATTATTTTGCATTTGGAGTTCACCCATTTAGCTTAGATTGCACATTAAGTTCATGATTTGTTGTTAAAGTACAGTAACTTGCTTTAATTTCTATTCTTAAATATTGTTCAGTATTCATTTTATTATTTGGTGTAATTTGCCTCTGTTAGCACAGTAGAACTTCTTGTATTTTGCATCTATTTTGTCTTGCAGGTCTCTGACGAATTCGTCAGATCTCAGATGATTTTGTCAATCTCGGACGATTATGTTAGTCTCAGACGATCTTGTCAGATTGTAGGCAATTCTGTAGAATTCCAGACGATCTAGACTGCTTCAAACGTCAGAATCTTCTTCAGACATCCGGATCAGGTATTCCCCATTTTCCTCCTGTAAATTCTCTGTTTTCTGCTTTTTTAATCTGTTTGTTGTATTCATGAAAGTTGCATTTTCATGTAGTTTAATTTAGATTCATTCGGCCAAACCTAGGATATGAATGCTTAAGATTAAAACGAACTCATATAAACACATTCCAAAACCTAGGCATGGAAACTGTCACTAAATGTTTCCTGGTGAACCCACCATCCATCAAAAAATCACCAAAATACACCTCCCTTGAGAGGCGGGACCTTCGCAAAAGTCCTCTCAGTCCGAGGTACCACACCATCCTTTTCCCATCCTCCTTCCAGGCGCGGATCCTATAGCCTGAAGGTAGGGATGCGAAAAATTTGGAGCGATACAGAGAAGTTAAATTGGATTTTGTCCCAACTACAGAACAAGTAGCAGATATTTTTACAAAACCATTGCCCAAGGAAGTGTTTGAGTACCTTCGAAGCAAATTAGGAGTAGTTACACTTCCTAAGAAGTGACTAGCTACAGGGCTCACTTTCTTAGGGGGAGCATTTGAGTATTTGACTATTCTTTTGCTCATAATCATAATTTGTGCTAGATGCAACAAATTGTGCCTGAGAATTGTGAGGATGGGCTTAGGGGGAGTTTGCAGCAGCCCTTTGGTATTATTGACAAAGGGGGAGAAGAGTTACAAGAATGTACATAGGTGTTGCCAACAATTCCAAAGGGGGAGATTGTTGAGCAAGGTGTTGCAAGAAGTTTGTCATTGTTGTCAACACGAGCGGTTAGATCTAATGATGCAGTGGATAGACAGTTCAGGAGTCATTCAGATGCAGAGGACAGAAATTCAAAGGATAGTCAGATTATGTAAAGTGCAATTCTAGGAAAATAGAAGTGACCCAGTTTCAAAAATTCGAAGAAAAAGACAAGTTAGAAAACTGTCGCGATATCGTGACATGTTTTCTGTCGTGATTTCGCGACAGGTTGGAGGAGAGAGAAGGCGTAGCCGAAAATGTCGTGATTTCATGACAAAAATGAGGAGAGAGAAGGCACAGCCGAAAATGTCACGATTTCGTGACAAAAATGAGGAGAGAGAAGGCGTAGCCGAAAATGTCATGATTTCGTGACAAAAATGAGGAGAGAGAAGGTGCAAGGCAAACTGTCGCGATTTCGTGACATGTTGGAGGCCAAGAAGCTAAGTCGAGAAACTGTAGCGATTTCGCTACATGTTGGATTTTCGTTGGCCGAAGCAAGGAGAAAGTGTTAAGTGGAAAAGTTGTAGCGATTTTGCTACATGTTGAAATTTCGCTGGCCAAAGCAGGGAGAAAGTGTTAAGTGAAAAGTTGTAGCGATTTCGCTACAAGTCAAAACTGCAAGACACAAAGGTGTAGCGATTTCGCTACAAGTTAAAAGTGCAGAACACAAAAGGGTAACGATTTCGCTACGAGTCAAAAGTGCACAACACAAAGGTGTAGCGATTTCGCTACAAGTCAAAAGTGTAGAACACAAAAGTGTAGCGATTTCGCTACAAGTCAAAAGTGCAGAACACAAAGGTGTAGCGATTTCGCTACAAGTCAAAGTTTCGTGGGTCAAAGCAAAGTTGGAAGCACAAGGCATAAAGTTGTAGAGATTTCGCTAGTGCATGAAGCAAGAAATGTACGAAAGCCGAAAGCATCGTGATTTCATGACAAAGATGAGGATGACGTCAGCGAAAGCTGAAAGTGTCGTGATTTTGTGACAGGTTGCAAGAAAAGCCGTTGGAAGCTGAAAGCATCATGATTTCACGACAAGAATGAGGATGACATCAGCAAAAGTTCGAAGTGTCACGATTTCGTGACAAGAATGGTGGCAAAGCTATCAAAGGCCAAAAGGGTCACGATTTCATGACAGCAAGGACAAGAAGGCATACGACTACAAAAAGTGTCGCGATATCGTGACATGCTTCTATTTCACAGTAATAGTTACAGGAAGGTGACAGAGGTGGCAGTAGCAGTTAAAGGCCGACAAATTTGAATCTAGGTCGATGGATTTTAGGGTTCTATAGCTGACAATTTCTAGGGTTTTGTAGCCAATGTTCTTAGGGTTACAGTCGACGGATTTTAGGGTTTTACAGCCAATAATTTCTAGGGTTTTACTGTCGACGTTCTTACTATTGTTTAAAATTTGATCATGAAATTTCATCTATAAAAGGAGGGCTGTTTCGAGTTTGGAGCACTGCGAGTATTGAGTTTGTGCAAGTAAAGTCTGCGTCGAGCAGAGAGCGAGTCATATCGAACTTGTGCGAATGAAGTGCATAGGGAGCAGATGTTGAGTCATTTTGATTCAAGTTGAGTGCGAAGCTATAGTTGTGTGTGTCAAAAAAGAGTGCATATCGAATCTTCATGATTTAAGTGAGCAGGGAGGTGCAGAGGTTGAAGACGCACTGATCTAAAGTGCAAAGCAATAACACACAGAGAGCAGCAGGAGGTGCGAATTACGTCTGTTGTGCCCAGAAAGTGACTTGTGTTGATCGACTGTCTAGTAGCAGAGTGTGCGAAGTATTGGTGAAGAAGCAGAAGCGATAGTTCGATTGTTCGAAGCTTTTGCACAGCAAAAGCCGAGTACTGTAAACTGCAGACTAGGTAATAAGGTGAAAGTATAATTACTGTAATTATTTTCATTATTTCTATTGAAGTCCAAGTTGTAGCTTGGCATAAGGAGTTGGTGCTCCTTCCAGTAGTTGCTGGTGAATTGGGGGTTGGTGCTCCTTTCTGTTGGTGCAGAAAAATTGAGGGGTTGGTGCTCCTTCCAGTTGATGCTGGTAAATAAGTTGTAAAGTTGTTGCTTTGCTTGAGCTGGATTTGGATGGTAGTCCAAGCAGCCATTTTTGAGGAGTAGCCACATTGGTGAACCTCGTTAAATTGTTGTGTTATGTGTGATGCTTTCTTGCTGCATTTGATATTTCTTTTATCAGTTTTAAATAGCTACTGGATTTTAAACTGTATACTTGAAAGTTAAAAGATCACACTGATTCACCCCCCTCTCAGTGTCACTGTGATTACAACATAGTCATAATACAAACAATATATAGTTTGATAGTTAGAGTAGTCAAATATCAGTTATCAATTTGATATTGTAGAGAATAACTAGTCTAACAATTATAGTAAAAAATACAAAAAGCTAAAATTCATTATTTTGTGGTATATTCCATTTTGATCCTCTCTTCAAGTTGGTTATTTTAACTTATAACTTTGAAAAATTATATTGGATATCCTCAAGCGATAAAATAACTAGTTGTACTAGAGCTACCCAAAAGCTAGAGAGATTAGGTGACTAGGTGAAACAAATTGAAAACTACGAGTTACAAATCCTTTAATTATTATCCAAACTAGACAAATTGGATGAAATTAATGACTTCAAAAAAAAAATTATAGGCCTAAATGTAAAATATGATGTTTTGATAGGACAATAACCAGGGATTCAATATGGTAGTTCCAAGGGCAGAGCACAAAATACCTTCCCTCTAAATACAATTTAGAGAATGCCTAAGTTGGATTTCTCAAAATTTGATGGAGAGGACCCAACCAATTGGTTATATCAGGACAAACAATACTTTTCTCTTCATGCCACTTCCCATAATCAAAGGATCATAAATATTTCAACTTAGAAAAAGAATCAATTTAGCGGTACCAATGGTTAGAGAATATACATTCATAGCTCACTTAGGATAAATTTGAGATAGAATTATTCATCCATTTTAGACCTAGTGGATATGAATATTTTATTGGAGCTCTCATCAAGTTAATATGGACAATATATGTTCATTATTACCATAGATAGTTTGAAAAGTTGGAAAATCACACTAGGGGATTGGGTTCCATTTTTTTCTAAAGATATTTCACTAGTGGATTAAAGGAAGATATCTATGTTGAAGGGATAATTTTCAAGCCAGATAACATGATGGTAGCTATAGGATTAGCTAGGCTTTATAAAGATAATTTAAAGCACAAATACATACTTTTAAACCTCCATAAACTCAAACCCTATATCCATCCTAAGCATCATCAAACTCAAGAAAAAAACCACCCCTAATTAAACATCTCACCTGAGAAGAAATGAAGGCATGTAGAACATATAGACTATGTTATAATTGTGATGATAAATATTGTCTAGTCCACAAGTGTATACAATCAGGCCTATATTTACTTGATGTGGGTAAAAATTCCACTAGGGAACTACATGACAAAGGGGAGGACCATAGAGAAGAAGATCAACATAAAGAGTCTAAATCGATAGAGGACTAACCACCTAAAATTTTGGTACATACATTAGTTGGGATTTATACTCCCCAAACTATGAAAGTGGTAGGGCATTTCAATGGTTAACAACTCATAATCCTTATTGGTTTTGGTAATACCCATAATGTTATTGATCAAGTAGCTAAAAAAGCAATCTATTACATCTACTCTTATAATTAAATTTAAGTCATGGTTTCCAAAGGGGGTAATTCTACTATGCAAATGAAATTGGAGAAATTTGAAGGTGATGATGGGTAGCTACAGCCTTGGGGTGGACATGTTTACCCTTCCCTTGGGGGGTTGTGACATTATATTGTAAACTCAATGGCTTTGTACCATGGAGCCGATAGTATATGATTTTTTGGAGATATGGATACAATTCACTAAATATAGGAAGAAATACACTCTCCATGGAATGACCATAGGTCCTATAAAACTCATCATCTCACATAAAAATGAATTTTTTTTTAAGAAATCATCTCAAGGAGTGGTGGAACAATTGTATGCACTATAATCCTTGAATACTAATGATACAGCTCAACCAATTGATTAATAGTAAATTATGGATAAACACATACCTATATTTGTAGAACCACAAAGGTTGCCACCATGGTGTTCCTATGATCATTCCATCAAGCTTATCCTAAGAATCTTACTACCAAACATTTGTCCCTACTATTAATTGTAGTGAAATTGCACTACACTAGGCGAATCTAGCCTAAAGAGAAAATTTTGAGTGAAGTTGTCATCTAAGATATAAACAAGATGAGAAGGCATTGATATCCTTCAATATATTATGTAGATGATACTATGAAGATGCCAAATATTATTACAAGAGAGAGCCTATGTCGAAAGTTGCTAGCAAGTTCAAAACTTCCTTCACCATGAGGCGATGTTGACTACCCAAACCAATAGACATAAAGCCCATAACCTTTTTGGTGGAAGCTAAGCCAAACCTTATCATAGATTGGAACCCCAAAGTCTTTTTGGTGGTATCTAAAAAGCTTCCATTATTGTTAGGGTTTTATTTGCTCGACGGTTGTGGATTCATCCTTCAACCAAAGGGGTAGATTCAAATCCTAAGCCATCCTATTTTGGTAATTGGGCTTGTAGTGGATCGTATACCCTGGTGTTGTTACAAAATTATCACCAACAATATGCCAATGAAATAAATCCCAAGAACAATAGAGGGAGAAAATAAGGGGGATAAGGTACTAATACAAGAGGTCAATAAGCTTGTCTAAGCTTGTTCGGCCATGTGAAGGTCACTCCAAAATTCATGGTAAAAGACCAAATAAAGAGAATAGATCATGCACATTTGAATAATTGAGGATCCTATGATCCTAACCAACTAGGATTTGATAAGAAAATGCCAAGTGGTGCCAGCTCAACCTAAGATCATGTCTGATCAATTTTAGCTAGTGATTGCAATTAGTTTTATTTTTAGTACAACAAAATCTATAAAAGTATCAATGATCCTCCTTATAATGGGTTGGATATTCAAAGTTTTATTTTTCTTGTAAGCTAAGTGTTCTAAGCTTTCCATAAGCAATTCAGAGCTATTTTTTTTCTTTCATTCAAAGTGTATGAGAATGAGAAAGTATGTTATGTAGGTTTAGTATTAATATTTATGTTTCAATTGAATTAAATTTTATTAAGCTAAATTCTATTTGGGTTATTTCAATTGGAATGCTTGAACTATTGAATGTTTCAAATCCTAAGTTTATTATGAATGTTGTAAATGCTATGCAGATTTGATATTTCTATTTATGTTTTATCTAGAGTAAACTTTGTTAGGCTAAAGGTTGTTTGAATTGTTCCAATTAGAATGATTAGAATAATAAATATTGTAAATTTTGAGCAATATGTTGTGCAAAGTTAGTATTTATATTTATATTTAGATAGGATAAATTTTGTTAAGCTAAAGATTGTTTGACTTATTCTAGTTACAATGCTTAGAATACTAAATGTTGTAAATTCAAAACTTATCATGTTGTTTGTATATGCTTTGGTTGAGTAAATATATGTTAGGTTAGGCTTTGCTTGTAATAGCTAGTGTATGATAATTTAGCTAAAGATATTTACTGTTATATGAATCTCAACCACAATCAATCTTGTTTCTATCCCTATTTTCCCTTTTATTTTTTCCTGCTTTGTCATTAAATTTAAAATAATTTTGAGTTGGCCTTCTCTGGATGTTTATCTAGTAGTATTTCTAGTCATCCAATCTTGACTTCCATCTAGGGCACACATTTCATACCTAGGAAAATGGATGAATCAATATTTTTGGCACATTCAGTGGGAGGGAATTTCATCAATTCATCCCACATTCAAGATACTTCATGAATATATCAAAGAGAAGCATCCACTATGCATGTTAAAGAGTTTTTAGAATATTTGGTGGGACATAACTAGTCCAGTATTCCCCATAAATAATCATAGATGGGATCTTCTTGACTAGAAGCCAAAATTTTAAAAGAATATTAAAGCTACCATGTGCTTAAAATGCTTTGGCACACTCACATGATTGGGTGGTCAAGATTAAAGTGAAGATTTTGATATCTTACGTAGATAAATATTCCTTCACTTGTAGACTCTATATTCAAGAACCTGGGTAGAAGACTCTATTGGAAAGACATAGCTCTAGAGTCTTATAATCATGAGATCGAAAGCTAAGAAGTTGAAATAACTAGTATAGTTCATTGAGCTATCAACCATTTGAACATCCAAGAAAGGTAAGATACTTTCATCTATCTATGCCTTCTTTATTTAGAGTCCAAATCCATTGCAAGCCATACCTCTAGTTTTACTTAGAACCATGGGCAAACCAATTTCCTTTGGCTAGAATAATATCGGACCTCTCAATCTTCAAGACCTCTATGATATCCCACAAGTTGCACTTAAAGATTTTTCTTCATTTGTTTGTAGTGATAAAACCACATGTGAGCACTATTAATACATAGTTTCCATGGCCACTATACACAATATTTTGCATGAAGATATAATGGTGATATTACTAGCCTTATCTTTCAAAGGTAAGGTATTAGGAGGAAGGAAGCATTAGCACATGGTCCAAAGTTATTGAACCCTTTATTCTAGAATTCAATGATGTATGGGAGTCATTTTATCTCCTTACTCAATTTACCTCCACCCAAAGGTATCCTCAAGAAAATATCATGGATTTCAATATTCGGTTTCACAAGACTTAGAGAATAATTCCTCAAGATATCAAACCTTCTCAAGCCTAGGCCTACACCTATTACCTCCATACCTTTATTTTAGATCTAATATTATATATCTAACAATCAAATGAAATTAGATTCTCTTATATATTCCAAGTTACTATTGCAATAGAAAATGTGCTCATCTTAGTTAGAAAGCTTTATCCCAAAGTCATAATTTCATATTTCCCAAATATCTATCAACTAGGTCAAAAAGCTTCACTTTCGGCTCTATCAACCCCTTCACTAGTTACCTTGCATACACCCAAGTCCTATCCCCAAAATACTAATTTGGAAATTTCTATACGAACCTTGCTCACCCTGGAGTTGAAAGAATTAGCAAAGATGTAGGAGCTAAAAGCTATGGTAAAAACTTTGATAAATAATATCATAGTGGTGGAATGATAACATGTTGAAAGGAGGTTTGATGGATATGAGAAAAGAAAATTTTCTTATATTGCAAAATATCAAGGTTCTTCTATCTCTTATGTAGATGGAAAGTAGATTTCTATGGTTGAAAGTCAAGGGGAGGAGACATCCACTACCAAGAACAAGTATTGGTGCTTAGCTTGCAATGATCCTAGCAATGCTGACACCTGCATGGTCTATCAACAACAATGTCCGTTAGTTACAATTTAAAAAGTAGAAATAAAATAAAAAGAGATTATGGCTATGATGATTTATCTAGAGCTAAATCTAGTTCTTGAAGATCCTTCAATGTATAATCTAGTCCACATATTGACTAGATTAAAAAAAATACCTCTTCTATCAAAATCTTAGAAGACTAATGGTCTAGAAGCCTCCTCTTAGCCATAAAAGGAACAAAAAAGAAAGCAATCCAAGGATCAATCCAATATGAAAGTACTAAAAACTAACCAAGAAGAATCCAAGGAGTAAGCTTTAAATAATTTATGGTATCCTTTGGTTACCAGAAATCAAATGGAAGAAGCCATGCAATAGTATCAAAGGAAGTTTGAGGAACTAGTTCAAAAGGAGGGAAGAATGCCAAAACCCTCCAAGTACAATATTATCAAGGAAATAAATATGATTGTCAAGAGTTAGCATGTATGATTCTATGTTGATCCTAAAAAAAAATGATTTGCTTAACATCACCCTAAAGAATGCATTTACAAGTGGATCTAGATGTCTGGATCTAAACCTTGTTCAAAATAAATTGACTCCTAGCATTGGTAAGATTTAGTCTCCTCCTTTATACATGTCTTTATGCATGGAAGGTTTTATTGCACACAATTATATGGTATATTCCATATATATAACAATAGTCATTCCCAAGGCTATTTATGAAGAAATGGGTATGGAATACATCCAGACTAGTTTCGATGTATTGGAACTAGACGAGACCCCATTCTAGATGGTGGAAACAGTAATTGACATTCCAATGTTATTGCACATGATTTTATATATTAGGTGATAGTGGTGGACCTTCCACCACTATTCATATTGTGCTTATCAAGGTAGTTCACAACAAATCTTAAGGGATGTCGATCCCTGCATTACACTCACATGGTAATTCCCTATAAGGAAAGAGAAGTCTAGATTTATCCAAAGATTCCTTGGAGTACGTTCAAGTGGATATAGAAGAGCATACAAAAGACCTAGAGAAGTTGATAGAAGAGTCGTTGATGGAAGATGAATTTTCCATGTTTGATTTCAATGTAGTTTTCCACATAGACATAAGAAATATACACATACCAAAGCCAAACAACCATCAAATCTTGGCTACAATAAGTCATATGTTCCAAAAAATAGACAAGTGAGAGCAACAAAATTATGGATCAATTTGGTCTGAATGAGCTCCATGTGAAACATTTGGCATACAAAGGTGCATAAAAAACCATGTATTATATTGGCAATAAGTGGAATTAAATAAATTAATAAAATATAAGTGTTGTATAGCTATTGGCTAGAGTAGGCAATGACATAGTGCTTACATGAAACAAATTTTTGAGAAATTACACCAGGTGGTTCACATGCATGTTTGAAGGAGGGATGCATAGATAAGGAGGTCTAAGAATAAACAAGAAAACTAAGGAAGAGATAAATGCCATTATTGAATACAAGGAAAAATGATAGATAATCGTGCCTTTGTTGATTCAACTATGCTAAAAATTTACTTCCCATGAACTTTCTAGAAATTATTGGATGAAAAGGAGGGCTTATTAGATGAAGAACTTCAAATACTTTCCTTTTTATATTAGGTGTGTAGACTCTAGCTCATGCTCACCTAGGTAATTTATTTTATATTAGTTTATTTTATCTTTCCCTACCCATTTTATGTGTGGATATATTTTTATCTTATTTAGATATTATGGGGATATTTGACATTCCTAGGGAGTTACACTCATTGATTACATTTGGAGGGTTGAGATATTTTCTCCATGGATCATATCACACCTCCTTGCTTGTATGGTGGATATTTATCCTACGATTGTGGTGGATCTTCCTTGTGTATTTAAGAAAGGATTCTCCATTGTACGCATAATCAATTTTGACATATGATATGATATTGCAATTTTTGTGTTAGCTTCCATTATCTTGTTTTTGTTTTTTAGTCTCTATTTTGGTTAATGCGATGTTGCTTCAACCTCTTGATCCTTGTGGCTTGGTTTGGTTTTTTGTATTTTTCCATCGTTCCTTTCATGGTATCAAAGCTTTGAGGACATTTGGAAACATCCATTGTTGAGGTTTGTGTAGCCAGATCATGTTGAAGGTTTTATAGTTGGAGATTGGAGGTTTCTAAGCCCTAGAAGGTGAAAATTGATTTTTTTCTCTTCTATTATTTTACGAAGAGCTTCTATACCATTTTTAGCCCTTCATTACATATCGGTTGACCCATTTGACCACGATGATTGACCAAAAAGGTTATATTTTTTGGAATATTTTTTGGATATTTTTGTGGGTTGTTTTAATAGTTGAAAAATCATTGATTGCCCTATTCACTTGACCACCATAGATCTAGAACTGTCACCGATCACTTTCGACCACCAGTGGCCATTGTTATATACAATTTTTTTTGTATGCAAGTTTTTTCTTGCACACAATCCATGAAATGCCTTTTATTTTGCAATATTTGAAGCTACTTGTTGTAGATCTGGTTTTCTGAGATATGCACCTTATCTTCTCCACTTTTGAGTTTATTTTTCCAAATTTCAAACTCAGATTTACATTTAAGTTATTGACAAGGTTTACTAAAAATATGTTTTAAAAAAACATGTTTTACTGGTAGTTTTGTGTATTTAAAAACAACTTTGTAAAACATTTGTTTAATGAAGTTGTTAATTTTTTTCTTTTCAAATCTGCAAAAATTTAGTGATTGTAAAAATCATATCTAATCATATACTATTTGTAACACTTGAATTATAAATGAATTTGATTTTTTGGGAGCTCTTATTTTTGGAATCATTGAATATAAAGCTTTTGGATGGGGTGTCTTGGTTTCGATTTGAACACCATATTTATGGATCTTACCATTTATTTCTTGTGATTGAAAATGGGTATAGAGAATTTTGAGCCACTTAACTCACATAATTATCACACATGGAAGCCACACATGATGATACATATTCAATATAAAGGGTATCAATATTAATGCAATAAGAGCTACCTAAAATTACAAAAGAGTATCATAAGTTTGTTTGTGATTGCAAAATGGATGAATGTAAGGGATTAATTGGGATGCATGTGAGTGATAATCTGTTATTTCATCTTAATTATTGTGATATTTCTTTTCAAATTTGGGAGAAGCTTGAGAAGTTATTTGGTCAAGTGGACACTTTGAGAATTTTACATCTTGATGTTGAACTTAATGCTTTCAATCCAGATGATTTTCCATCTATGGGTGATTTTCTCACAAAGTTTCAATCTTTGCTCACACTTTTAAAGGATGGTGGGAAAACTAAAATAGATGAAGAATGTATTTTCATTATCTTTTCAAAACTTAGGGGTCTATTCCATATGTTTGCCTCCATATTTTTTGCCAATATGGATTCCATGGGCTTTGATCACAAAATACCTACTTTTGAAAAGTTTTGTGCCAATATTTTAAGGGAAGAGTCCAAAGTTATTAACTTTGAGCATTATACCTCCTCATATAAGGTATTTGTTGCATCCTCCACTTCCACTTCCAAAGGCTAGGGAAATTCCAAGTCTAAGTCCCAACTTAATCCTTCCCCTTCTCGTTCATTTCACCAAAATCCCAAAGATTCACATCAAAAAGAGTCATCCTCCAAAGAGTCCAATCATAAACCTAAGTAGTCCAAAAGCAAAAATAGGTCAAATATTACTTGTTCATATTGTCGAGTCAATGGTCATTCTGATGACAAGTGTTGGAATAAGTTACAAGACTTAGAGGAAGCCTTTAGGAATAATAAATGATTCTTCACTCCTTCAAAAGATGAGGGCAATGTTTTAAATGCTTTTGGTAAATCATCTAAGGCTATTTTTGAGGATTGGATTTTGGATTCTAGAGCGACTCATTACATAACTTCATCTAGGGAGTCATTTACCTTCTACATATTGCACTGAGGTTGGATATTCTTCTTCCATTTCAGTTAATGGAAAATGTGACATACAAATTGATGGTGGATGCATTAAGAATATTCTTTATGTTCCAAACATTTCCATCAATTTTCTCTTCATGTACCAAATTTGGCATTCTAGGCGGAGTAAAACTATGTTGTTTACACCTCAAGGAGTTGATATTAGATATTTGAGTGACCCATAGTCTATTGTTATATAAGGAGTTGTTGACCATAGATCACGTTATAGATCACTGTATCCAGATACACATGAAGTTATTTTTTGAACTCATGTCTAGTTTTATGAGCATTATTCTCGAACTGAGCCCACTTTTTCTACTTATTTTGCATCCTCATGTACTTTTCACTTTGAATATGGTTGTTTTTATGATGATCATAGTGATAATGAGGATATTATTGATGTAGTTGAAGGGATTCCTTCACATGTTGCCCCCATGCCTAGATGGGCTTGGACTACAGTTGAAGAGGCAACACCTTTCATTGAAGGTCTCCCACCTTCAAGGCATACATCTACTTTTGGTATGGGTCTTCTTCGTCAGACAATTTTTATTGATACATAGAGGTTTGATGAGGCCCATGGCATTTAGGAGTGGGATGATTCCATAGATGATGAGTATTCTCCTTAATGAAGAATCATACTTTGAATTTGGTTCATATTCTAAAAGAAATAAAAATGGTGAGATGCAAATGGGTGCATCACACCAAATATACAATAAATGGATCCATTCATAGGTAAAAGGCTCGACTTGTGGCAAAGTATGTTTTGTATAATAAGGGGGTTGATTACTTTGATATGTTTACCCCTATCACCATGTTGGATTTTGTTTGTCTTGTCTTCTTTATTGTTGCATCGCAGGGTTGGCCAGTTTAATAGATGGATGTGAAGAGTGCCTTCTTGCATGGATATTTGCAAGAAGAGATTTATATGAAGCAACCTCCAAGATTTATCGAGGATTATTCATTGGTGTGCATATTATGGAGATCGCTTTATGGCATCCAATAGGTCCCTAGGGTATGGTATGAGAAGATGGATTATTTTCTTTTATATTCTATATTTTGAGATGCCATTTTGATCCTACAATTTACACTTCGAGGGATGGAGAGTATATCATCATAATTATCTTATATTTTGATGATTTATTTATCATATGCAGTTCTACTTCATGCATCTAGGCTGTGAAATTTTCTTTTTCCAAGCATGTTGAGATGATAGATCTTAGACTTCTACATTTTTTCCTTGGGTTTCAGATTTCACAATAAGATTCAGGTATCTCTATTTGTCAACAAAAGTACACAATGGATTTGCTTCAGCAATTTGGAATGGTTGGCTGTAAGCCATCTACTAATTTTTAGTCATGTGTTTTTTTGAGTACCACATGTTCTACTCCCAGAGTTGATGCCACCATTTATAGATAGTTGGTTGGGAGTTTGATTTACTTAACTCACACTCATCCTAACATATCATTTGTAGTTGGTTTGGTCTCCTAATTTTCACATGATCCACATGACAATCATTGGTAGGCTACCAAGTAGATTTTGTGGTATCTTCAAGGGACTTCATATTTTGGGCTTCACTTTTCTAGGGGGCCTTTACAATTGGTTGGGTATACAAATTTTGATTGGGTAGGTTGTGTTGATACTTGATGGTCTACTTTTGGTTATGTATTCTACCTTGGTTCTTCACCTATTTCTTGGGCATGCAAAAAGCAGATAACTATTACACTTTCATCGATAAAGGTAGAATACCGGGTAACAGTATTGGCTAGTAAAGAGATTCTTTGGACTTGATAGTTTTTGATGGTGCTTGGCTTATCACAGTATCAGTGCAACACTTCACTTTAGTGTGACAATGAAAGTACCATACATATTTCTCATAATCATGTTGTGCATCAGAGGAGTAAGCACATTGAGATTCATATACACTTAATTTGAAAACTTATCTAGGATGGAGTGATCATCTTGGACTACATTCCCACTCAGCATCATATTATCGATATCTTCACTAAACCCTTCCCATATCCTCATTTTTATTTGTTGTGAGAGATGCTTGGGGTGAAGGAAGTTGTCCTTGGGGGTGTGGATGAGGCCACCTTCCTTTCTTCTTCTTCTCTCTTTCTAGTTGGATGGTTTTTCCCACATGGTTTTCCCTCCTTCTAGTTTGAGAGCTTCTGGATACACATTGTACATGAGTACCTGATCAAACCTTGTTGTCGAGACTCATACTATGGATATACCACTTCTTTTTGACCCCTAGCTTCGCTTGAGGGAGATGTTAGAGTAGGTTTTTAGACTCTAGCTCATGCTCACCTAGGTAATTTATTTTTATATTAGTTTAGTTTATTTTTCCCACCCACTTTTATGTGTGGATATTTGTTTTTATCTTATTTAGATATTATAGGAATATTTGGCATTCCTAGGGAGTTACACTCATTGATTACATTTGAAGGGTTGAGATCTTTTCTCTATAGATCATATCACACCTCCCTATTTTTATGATGGATATTGATCCTTATATATTTGTTGATCCTATGGATATGGTGGATCTTCCTTGCATATTTAAGTAAGACTTATCCATTGTACTCAATCAATTTTGACATATGATATGATATTGCAGTTTTTGTGTTAGCTTCCATTATCTTGTTTCTATTTTTTAGTCTCTCTATTTTGGTTAATGTGGTATTGCTTCAAATCCTTTATCCTTGTGGATTGGTTCAATGTTTTGCATTTTTCCATAATTCCTTTCATTCTCAATCAAATAATTCTATATAATGAGATTCCCCTTCTCAGTATTTCATAAACCCCGAGTAAAGCAGCTCTATAGAAGAAATTTTATCTTCTTCACCCTTAAGCCCTAAAATTCCTAGGATTTCCCTCCATAGACTCCATATCCAATAGACAAGGCTTATGTTTCTAGGTTCTTTGCCTCCTCCAAGTGAAATTCCTTATGAGTTACCAAACTATAGTGAAATTTCACTACACTTGGAAAATCTAACCTAAAGAAAAAATTATGTACAAAGCTTATGTCTAAGATCCGAACAAGATGAGAGGGCTTGAAGATCCTTCAATCTATCATTTAGTTGATGATGTGAAGATGCCAAAGATTTTTACAAGGAAGAGCCTACATAAAAATTTGCTAGTAAATTCCACCTAGACTGGACAAACAAAAATCTCATACCCTTTTCAATGGTGGCTAAGCCAACCTTGTCATAGGCAAGAACCCCAAAGCCTTTTTGGTGGTAGCTAAAAGGGATCTATTTTTGGCAAGATTTCTATCTACTCAGTGGCTATGAATTAATCCTTCAACGGGAGGGGTGGATTTTTAGATTGAGCCATCCTCTACTAGTAATTATGCTTGTAACTCATCATATACCCTAGTGTTGTTACAAAAATAACATTAGCAATATGCTATAGAAATAAAACCCAAGAACAATAGAGAGGAAAATAAGGGGGAGAAGGTACTCATGCAAGAGGTCGATAAGCTTGTCTAAGCTTGCTATGCAATGTGAAGGTCACCCCAAAATTCATGGTAAAATATCAGATAAAGAAACTGTCTCAAGCACACTCATCAAATAAAGAAGTTTGGTAATTCATGTTAGAAGACAACTTTGAAGCATAAAAATTCAAGGAATAGAGCAATAATAAAAGTGTTGCATAACTTATTATTATTAAACATGAACCATTCACCAATATGCAAAAATATCAAATCATTCATCCACAATATATTATCCACAATAACAATCCACAAATGAGAGAGAGATAGATAATACCCTTAAGGTAGGGCAACACCAATAATAATCCTTAAGGAAGGAATAACTCCACAAGATCTCCCAAGATGAGAGGCCACTTCGTGGGCACGACGATTACATAAGATTCTTCTTCAATGATATGAATGTTTACAATGACAAATATCTCTTCTTTATATATCCATATTCTTATTCTACTTTGGAGAGCCTACTACTAATATTATATTATATTAAAATATAATATAATATTATAATACAATCAACCTTGGGTTATGTGTGGCCCATGCCAACCCTTATACAATATAATAATATCTCCCCATATATCTATTCCTAGGTACCCTACCATGCCACCCTCCTTACAAATGTTTCGTCCTCGAAACATATGAAGAAACCTGATAGTATGATTTGCTAAGCAATGTTAGCAAGTGGTACCAATCTCGCTCATCCATCCATCCAAGTGAAACCCAATGATGCCGATACGCCATTTTGTTACTTGAGTATCCAAATCTGCTTTGTTGGCTCCATGCTTCTGCTGGTGCATTTTGATAACTTGAATGATGGGTCCACTTGTTCCTTGATGCTGATGAACCATGCTGAAAACCATGATCACTATGTTTTCTTTGCCAAACACTGCCATAGTTGGTGCCCTGTTGATTACATGTAGAATCATAATATTGTTTCCTTGAACCATGCCTCCAATATTGTTTTCGCTCATGGTGGTGTGGATGGCGATATGGTGCAACCTTTACTTGAAGTTCTACCTTCTTTGACTTTTCAACCTTTGGCTTCATTGTTTTAAATTCTTCTACACCTTGTTCTTTCATGTTATCTTTGTTTGGTGTGTCCTTGTGCTCTTCTATCAAATATTCCTTGGACTCTGTTGCTGCTATCGCCTTCATGGATTCTGTTTCCTGTTCTTCAATTTGTTCTTCTACAACCACTTCTTGATTTTCCTTGTATCCTTGCTCCTCAAGCTGAGAAATATCTTGCAATGTTATTTCCACTGAATTAGTTACTGCTACTTCTTTCATGGACTCTGTTGCTACTATCGCCTTCTTGGATTCTATTTCATGTTCTTCAATTTGTTCTTCTACAACCGCTTCTTGATTTTCATTGTATCCTTGCTCCTCAAGCTGAGACATATCCTGCAATGTTATCTTCTTTTTCTGTACCATAACTTCATAAACTTCTTTTGCACATTAATGTTAACAGTACCCAAAGAATCTAACCAAGGATAACCAAGAACCATATCCTCCTCATCCATCTCAATAGCATATAAATTTGAATGTAAAACATATTTATCCATGGTGATCTTCAAATATTTAAAAATCTGAACATTCTCACCCTCTAGTTGTATGTCCTTAATTTTTGTTGCTTGAACTTGCAATTTCTTTGCCAAAGCAATATTAATAAAATTATATCTGCTACCAGAGTCAATGGAAATAATAACCTGTTCCTTTTGAATGCTTCCATGAACCTGCAAAATAGAATTTTTAGATTTAAACAAATTCCTTTTTCCATTTTCTAATTTATCTTCCACCACAGGTATGGTTTCCTCCGTCTGCATACTGACATCTTTTTTATCTTCCCTAAACTTTTCCTCTTTCGTCTTGAGTAATTTTATTTCTTTTTCATAGTCGTCGATCAAATCCCTTAGGTGATCTACATAATATGGGTCCCATTTACTCAAGAATGCATGCTTCACTTCCTCCAAAGTGTATTCATTATTTGTTTTTTGACAAAAATTTACCCACCACAAAGAAGCTTTCCCTCGAAGAGAGAAACTAAGGTAGTATTTCCAATAAGGATTACTATGATGTTGATAGACAAACTTTTTCCACCATTCCATAGCATCAATATCATCTTCTCCAGAAAAATAGTGGAGTACCATTGTTCATGCCCTAATGCAACTAGGGTTTTTTTTTTTTTTGATAATAAATATCATGCCCTAATGCAAACTAGGGTTTTATGGAAAAAATATATATATATCTTCCCACCAAGTTGAAGCTAAAAATCCCAAATACAACTACATCTGCAATTTTTTTTTTCCAAACAAAATAAAGTGCAACTTATTTGCTTACCCGAACTAAACAAATTGTCTTTTGAAAAATTCACGACTTGAAAATTCGTCACTTTCCTTGTTCCATATGGCTGACTTCAAAAGGTCGTATCTCCTTCAATGCTGCTCGGATTCCTTCATATGACCACTCATTTTAAAGCTCTTCAAATTCTACACAATTTGATCCAAGAATCGCCTCAATCGGATTAACTGTCGCAAAGATATGGCTTCTGAAAGATGAGGTGTTTTTCTAGAAAAAATCTGCGAAATTCGTCACTATCCTTGTTTCGGATGACTAACTTCAAAAGGTCGTATCTCCCTCAATACTACTTAGATTCCATCATATGACCACTCATTTTAAATCTCTTCAAATTCTGCACAATCTGATCCAAGAATCACATCAATCGGATTAACTGTCGCAAAGATATGGCTGCTGAAAGATGAGGCATTTTTCCAAAAAAAATCTACGAAATTCGTCACTATCCTTGTTTCAGATGACTAACTTCAAAAGGCCATATCTCCCTCAATACTGCTCGGATTCCATCATATGACCACTCATTTTAAAGCTCTTAAAATTCTGCACAATCTGATCCAAGAATCGCTTGAATCGGATAAACTTGCGCAGAGATACGGCTCCTAAAAGATGAGATGTTTTTCCAAAAAAAAAAAAATTGCCCTAATTCTAGGGTTTCACACAAAAATCCCCACTTTGCCAAAATCGTTGCTCTGATACCTCTTGTTGCAAAACTTTTATTATTAAGAAACATGAACCATTCACCAATATGCAGAAATATCAAATCATTCATCCACAATATATTATCCACAATAACAATCCACAAATGAGAGAGAGATAGATAATACCCTTAAGGTAGGGCAACACCAATAATAATCCTTAAGGAAGGAATAACTCCACAAGATCTCCCAAGATGAGAGGCCACTTTGTGGGCACGACGATTACATAAGATTCTTCTTAAATGATATGAATATTTACAATGACAAATATCTCTTCTTTATATATCCATATTCATATTCTACTTTGGAGAGCCTACTACTAATATTATATTATATTAAAATATAATATAATATTATAATACAATCAACCTTGGGTTATGTGTGGCCCATGCCAACCCTTATACAATATAATAATATATCCCCAAATATCTATTCCTAGGTACCCTACCAAAAAGGCACTTAATACCCAGGTGTTGTAGGTGAGTTGGAGAGGAGAGGGCAATCCTCCAAGGGAGGTCCCAGGTTCAAATCTCCACCCTACCAAAAAGTTGAATTGGGTATCCAAAATCCAATTGATAATGTTGGTGTGGGCAAGGTCGGGTGCGACTCCCAAGTGACTTTGATGGTGTAGAACCCCCTATTTGCAGTCTCTCAGACCAAGGCGGCCCCGCAAGGGATTTTAAATTAAAATAAAAATAAAAAATAAAAGGCACTTAATGGACCAAGAGATGATTGACAAAGCACTAACTGAAACTTTGGTTATTATTCAATTTTTAAGGACTTGTCTAGAGTTTCAAATTCTATCAATTCTTTTATTTTGAGGGCTGAAGTAAATAATTCTAGACTCAACATTGTTTATGTTTGGATTAATCTTTTAATTCATAAGCTTGTAGCCAAACTAGCTTGGTATTGGACCTACAAAAGAGGTGAGCTGAAGTATTTTTTTGCTTACATAAGTAAGGCGCTTCAAAATCTTTAGCAAAATGAGGAGTGCATGAGGTAAATATCATAGAAGACTAGACACCTCAAAAGATATCAAGCCAGACCCTTTTGCGATAATATCAACATAGCTTTCCAAAAGTATGGACAAGTATAAAGTCGAAATCCAAGAGACAATCAATAACCTTCTACCTTTATGAGCCCAAAAACTAAGCCAAATTAAAAAAATGTGCTGAGACCTTTTCCTTGCTTATGTGAGGAACAAAATTTCAAATATTTGACATAGTGAAAGGTTGGTGAAGTAGATGTTATCCATGTTGAAATATAGTGAGTTGGAACATTTTGATGAGTGGTGTTAGCCAAGCTTCTAAGAATTATGGCATAGTAAAAAGAATGTAAACAACATAAAAGTAAGCCCTAAAAGTAAAGCAAAGCAAAGCAACAATCTAGAATAGATATTTTTAGCACAAGAAAGTAGGTTAGCTTCAAAATTGTCCTGCATCCTTATACTAAGCAAGTAAAGAAACCTATAAGGTAATATATGTAGCAATAGCACCTTAGATTGGAATATATTAGCATGGAAGACACCTAACACCCTAGTAAGGAGTAGTTACACCATGTGGCATGTGTCAAAATTAGAAAGTGACAACCACCTCCATGAAGTATAATTGAGGATTCTATGATCATAACCAACTAGGGTTTGATAAGAGAATGCAAAGCAACTTAACCTAAGATCATGTTTGATCAATTTTGGTTAATGATTGTAGTTAATTTTATTTTTAGTACAATGAGAGCTATAAAAGGAGCAATGCTCCTCATTGGAATGGATCAAATATTTAGAGTTTGCTTTTTCCTGTAAGCTAGGTGTTCTAAGTTGTTTGTAAGTAATCCAAAGCTATTTTGTTTCTTTCATTCAATGTGTATGAGAATGAGAATGTATGTTGTGCAAGTTTAGTATTTTTGTTTATGTTTTGGCTAAATTAAATTCTATTAAGATAAAGGATGTTTGAGTTATTTCATTTGGAATGCTTAGAATATTGAATATGTAAATCATAAGTTCATTATGAATGTTGTAAATGTTGTGCAAATTTAGTATTTCTCTTTATATTTTAGCTAGAGAAAACTTTGTTAGGCTAAAGGTTGTTTGAATGATTCTAGTTAGAATGTTTGGAATACTAAATGCTATAAATCCCGAGTAATATGTTGTGCAAATTCAGTATTTCTATTTATGTTTTAGTTGTGGTAAATTATATTAAGTGAAAGATTGTTTAATTTATTCTAGTTAGAATGCTTGAAATACTAAATTATATAAATTTGAAGCTCATCAATCTGTTTGTATATGCTTTGGCTGAGTCAATATTTGTTAGGTTAGGTTTTTCTTGCAATAGCTATTGTATAATCATTTAGCTGAATATCTTTGTTATTTGAATCTCAACCATAATCAATCTTGTTTCAATCCTTGTTTCCATTTTATTTTTGTATCTTTAAATTTAAAACAACTTTAAGGATTTGGCCTTATCTGAAGGTTGATCTAAGAGTATTTCTAGGTCATCCAATCTTGACTTTGGTCTAGGACACATATTTTATACCTGGAAAAATCAAATAATCAAGAGTACCCATGTGTGGAAAAGACTAAAATTGAAAAGATGTTGTAGGAGTTATTAATAGCAAGGGTCATTCAATCGAGTGTTAGCCCATATTATTACCCAATCATTTTGATTCATAAGAAAGACAGGTCTTGGTGGTTATATGTGAATTTTTGAGAACTCAACAAAATTACCACCAAGGATAAATTTCTCATTCTTGTCATTGATGAGTTATTGAATAAACTCCATGATGCTCATTGTTGGATTCTTCTCAAAGTTGGATTTTCGTTCAAGTTATCATTAGGTGAGATTGCAAGAAGAAAATATTCCAAAGATAACATTCCAAACTCATGAAGATCATTATCAATTCCTCGTCATGCCATTTGGTCTTACCAATGCATAATCCACCTTTTAGAATCTCATGAATGTAATCTTTCAAACATTTTTGCATAAATTTATTTTGATATTTTTTGATGATATTTTGATTTATAGTCATACATGGGTGGAAAATTTGCAACTTTTAGACCATACACTACAACTCTTGGATGATAATCATCTATGTGCCAAATGATCCAAATATTAATTTGGGATGTAGGAAGTGGAATATTGAGGTTGACCATATAGTTTCAAGGAAAATAATCAAGATGGATCCTAAAAAGATTAATGCCATACAAGAATGACACAAACCACACACTCTCAAAATTATTTAGAGTTTCCTAGGCCTCAATGACTATTATCAAAAAATTATCTATAATATGGAAAGGTTGCAACCCCTTTGATGGCTCTACTACTAAACTCATTTTTATGGTTATAACCTACTGAACATGTCTTTTTCTGACTCAAACGAGAAATGCTCTCTACTCTCATTTTAAATCTGCCTAATTTCTCCAAGCCGTTTGTTGTTGAAAGTGATACCTCCAAAATTGGAATTAGTACAATACTTATGGAAGAAGGGTAGCCATTGAATTTCACTAGTAAGGCTCTATCCGATAAAAACCTAGGAAAATTGACTTATAAGAAGGAGATGATGGTGATCTTATACAATGTCAATCAATGGAGGCTTTATCTTATTAGGTAAATATTTTTCATCAAAATTGACCACCTCATCCTTAAGTACTTTCTTTATCAGTGTGTACCTATGCCTAAACAACAAAAAAGAGTTACCAAACTATTGGGGTATGATTATGAAATCATTTATACAAAGGGAAAGAAAAATATAGTTGTTGATGCACTATCCTACCAATATGAGGATCAAGAAATGTTGTGTGTCATCTCTACTCCACTTCCTCAATGGACCCACTAGCTAAAAGGAGAAGTGATCCAAGATTCCACCTTGCAATTAACAACTTCAAACTAATCCAGACTCTCACCTAAGATATACATGGGATGGACAACATTTGCAATACTAGGGTTGTCTTATTATTCCTAAAAATTTACCACTTTGTGATTTTATGCTACAAGAAATGCATGCTTCTTTGACTACAAGATATTTAGAATTATTAAAGACATATGTACATGCTAAATGCACATTTTTCTAGGCAAGAATGAGAATGATATCAAGACCACTTGTCAACAAGTTAAGGGTGAATCTATTCACACATTGGAAACACTCTAGCCTCTTCCTATTTCGTAGGTCGTTTGGACAAATATTTCTATGGATTTAATTGAAGGGCTCCCAAAGTCTATAGGTAAAATAGTTGTTCTTGTGGTGGTGGACTGGCTCTCTAAGTATGCTCATTTTTATCCTCTAGATCACCCTTACAAGGACTCAATTGTTACCCAAATATTTCTTTATTCCACTTTTTGCCTTCATGGCATGACTCGATCTATTATATCCTATCATGACATTCACTAGTCATTTTTTGGTTGGAATTGTTCAAGTTGCACGACACACGACTCAAGATGACCTCAACATACCATCTCCAAATTGGTGGACAAACTACAATTGTCAACAAAAACTTCAAAACTTATCTTCGTTGCTTTGCATTTAAGCAACCTACTCATTAGGTCAAATAGCTTCCTTTGATTGAGTGGTGATATTATACTTCATATCACTCCAATATAACACCATATAAAATAGTTTATGGACACCCTCCATCATCACTTTTGTCACATAAATATTAATATATATTTTTAAATAATTATATGCAGTTAAATATATATTATATCATATTATTAAACTATAATAATATAATATTAATAAATTATATTGTTCTATCACACAAATATTTATTAATAAAAAAATAAATTTATTACTCTTATATTCCTTCACTTTTATATTCGTACTAAAATTATACTAAGGGTCATGTCACTCCACACACTTTAGATTGACAAGACTTGAACCAGGGTTCTCCTCTTGCTAAACATTTCTTGCACTTTTTCAAAGTAAGTGTTCATTTGGTCAGGAAGAAATTCAGGTTCAAATTTTGGGGCATGCTTATTGCAGAGGTAGTAATCTGATCTATATACTTTGAATATATGTTAAACCGATAATGACAATACAAATCCTAAATAAACGGTAATCATTTTTATATCAAATTATAATACAACAAAGTAAATACTGTAACCGATTCCCTTATCCCCTATTGCACACATGTTATCAATCCTTACCTAATTGCAAAAGGCAGAGACTTTAGATGGAAAAGTTAATCGGCGCAAATTAAAGTGCATGAAACTTGAGGTGATATTAAGCCAAACCTTTAGAATTTTTCCACATCAAGAAGCCTGATTGACTCTTACATGGAAAGTTTATTCATGATCGAACCTTATGACACATTCCAAAATACCATTTATCCTTTTACCATGTATTTGGTCATAAAACATCACAAAAATGAAAAGTAACCAGCCTTACAAAAGCTAAGTCAAATGATCGTTTCTAAGAAATAAAACATAAATGTTCCCTTGTAATACATGTGAAAGAATCTCTTTTCTCTATGTTCAAACATTATATTTGAGATTTCAAATCTTTAATGGTAAAGAAGTCAAATAAATATATTATGTTTGTTGTACTAGATAAGAAGAAGGATAACGTGAGTTCCCCTTCCACACGAATAATGCACTGATATACACTTAACAAATTTTTTTTATAAAAATTTTACGGGTGAGTAATAGTTTGACTTGAGTTTGTTGAGTGTTAGTTTGATGACGACAATATCAATCTAGAGCCACCGAGGGTTTCCCTCACTTCAGGTTATATTTACTAAGATGAAATAAAGGTTATAGTGGTAGCATCATGATATTTGATGCTACCATTAGAAGCAATACAACTTTTAACCCTATGATCAGTTATTCAAATTACCAATTCATGGCATGCAAAAATAGATAATTTTTTTTTTTTTTAATTTAGCGAAAAACCCCCCTGCAGGGCCGCCTTGGTATGAGAAACCATGATCAGGGGGTTCTACACCCTTGGTATTTGAAACCACGATAAGGGTTGCAGAGCCGCCTTGGTATGAGAAACCATGATCAGGGGGTTCTACACCCTTGGTATTTGAAACCACGATAAAGGTTGCAGAGCCGCCTTGGTATGAGAAACCATGATCAGGGGGGTCAACACTCTTGGTATTTGAAACCATGATCAGGGGGTTCTACACTCTTGGTATTTGAAACCACGATAAGGGGAGTCATGCCCAACCTTGACTGTACCAACATTATCAATTGAATTTTAGATACCCGATGTACGTTTGGTAGAGTGGAGATTCGGGTGGAGATTCGAACAAGAACCTGCCTTGAAAGATTGCCCTACCCTAAAATAGATAATGTAGCTGTCATAATATTGCCAAAACCTTTGAGCGTAACATTAATTTGACCCCAATTATGTACTTGACAAAGCAGGCCAGTCAAAAATGATGTCCCCAATTTTCTAGTGTTCAGTAAACAAAAACTCCCTTATGTTGTGTCCTATTATCTGGCCAGATAAGGTCGAATTAACTGCCATATCTGCCACCTAATCTCCATCTCTGATGACCTGGATTTCTTCTTCATGGCCAATGATTTCGAGTGGCACACCTGCCACGTAACCTATACGTAATACAGTCTCACAAGAAAAAGGAGATAAGAAAGAAATAGTCGGCAGGTTGGTTGGTTGGTCAGGGCGAATGGGTACGTGCCAACTCCTAAGAAATTCTAGATACCCACGACTTTATCGAAATTATTGGTAGTATATTTGTTAAGGGTCTAAATCCACGTTGCTCCGGACATAAATCACAATCATACCTATGTGGGTTGCGGCTTTGGAGTCGTTGGTAGGTTTGTGAAATGGAGAGAATATTATGTCCCATGCCTCTTTAGCTGTCTTATGATGTGATTTATGGCTTTTTCTTTGACAGTTGGTCTCACCTTTATACAATATTTTCAAGGTTGAACTCAACTTTAAAGGCTAACATTAACATCATGTCTATAGTGATTGATGTTATATTTGATGTTATATTTCACTGTAAAATGGTTGACTAAATTACTAATCAAAACTTAGCTTGCATTAAGAAAAAGTAGGAAATAGTACGGAACTTCTAACCTTAATTAAATAATTTTATGGTTTGGATTTGAAAGGATAGGTTGGTTGATAGTTATTGGGTGATTGTTAATGGATTGCTCCCGTTAGATCTTCTAAAGTTTTAGGGTTCGTTAACTTTGTTTTTATCAAATGAGCTAAAGATTGAGTTTATAAAAATTTTGTATGCAACCAATTTGTTTGTTTGTTTTTTAATGAAAAAAAAGTTAGATTATATTAATTTATTCAGAATAACATTACAATATTATGATATTAACATTGTTAGCCAACTAAAATAATGAAATGATAAAGAATAAAGCACAAATTTTTTTATAATTATGAATGAAATATTAAATTGATAAACAAAACAACTTTAAATTTGAAAAATAAATAATTTATAAAAAATAATTAAAAAAATAATCATAAAATTTTAAGAGTACTGATTGGAAGGTTATTATTATAAAAAAAAATTAAAATTAAGGGTTTGAGTATCTCAAAACTTAAGATTATCCTCTATAGTATATAGCATTTTGAAAAAATGGTAAGAGATGGTTTGGTTAGGCTAAAGTGTTATTTTGCACAAGCATAGTCCATTCAGACTTTATGGAGCATGATAAACTATCATAGTTTCTTTTAGAGATAAGGGGTTCAAATTCAATGGATGTTATTTGAGGTTTTGTGTTGTATAATGAATGTTTAGGATTTGTTTTTGTTGAGTTATTACATATTTATAGTATTATATTGTTTTGTTTGTAAATTTATGTTATATTTTAAAAATTGATAATTTTTTATATTATATTATAGATGTAATAAATATTATAATGTTATTTATTTAATTGAGTTAAGTGATTGAAATGAGTTTTTTTCATGAAAGTTATTCATGATTAAGTATTAATAGATATAAGGTTTTGTATATGAGTAGTGTTTATAATTTTTTTTTTTTTGAAAAAAATGAAAAACTTGAATTAATACAAAGAACAATTACAAGCGGGAGAGAACACATCCCAACCAAGAACAGCAAGCAACCCAACAAGAAAGGAGCACAAAGGAAGCCCAGCACATCACAGAGCAAAGAAGTCAACTGGGCACGAAAAAACGACATGTCGCGAAATCGCGACATGTCGCGAGATCGCGACAGTCAACCCCGGCTCCCCCACTGCGGTGCCAACAGTCACGAAAACGCGACATGTTGCGAAATCGTGACATGTCGCGATATCGCGACATGTCGCGAAATCGCGACATGTCGCAAAGTCGCGACGACAGCACCCACCTGCAACCCTTCGACAAAAGTGTCGCGAAATCGCGACGAATTCACCAAATTGCCAAAACTGTCGCGAAATCGCGACCAATTCACCAAGCGCCTTCCCCAAGGGCAGCGATGGCGCGACATGTCGCGATGGCGCGACATGTCGCGAAATCGCGACAAGAACCCGTCAAAGGCCGAGAAGGCGCAACCTGTCGCGATATCGCGACATGTCGCGATATCGCGACAAAAACCCGAAAGAGGCCAAAAGGGCGCAACCTGTCGCGATATCGCGACATGTCGCGATATCGCGACAGAAACCTTCCTTAGCAAAAAAACACTGCACATCATTTCAGAAAACGTTCAAGGCCTTGTCGAATCTCTGCATCCTCCACAGGCATGTCACTGTGCAGCTGCATCCCAACCTCCCTTTCAGCACCCATCTTAGCAAGGAAATCGGCCGCCTTATTGAGGTCTCGATTCACATAGACAGGTATCACATCATCTAATTCCCTCCAGAGCTCTTTGATTTGGGAAACTAAGATCCGCAACCTCCAAGCTTTCGAGACAAAGTTTCTCATACAATCAAGAGCACCGACCAAAATTTGGGAGTCAGACTCAATAATAATCTTCCTGTGTCCTTTTTTGGCAGCCCAGAAGGAGGCGGATTTAATGGCAAAGGCCTCGGCTTCATTGTTTGTGGCACATCCCAGACCCTGCAGTTCCCAATAGAGCAAAGACCCAGCATGATCGCGGCACACAACTCCAATTCCAGCACTTCCCGGATTGCCTTTAGCCGCTCCATCAGTATTGATTTTGATCCAACCTTCAGGAGGAGGTTTCCATCTACCACTCACCTGCCTTTGTTGAAAAACAACTCCCTCGTCCAAAGGCTCAGAAGCAGACTGAATTTCCCCCTCGGTATGAATGGCAACCGTTTCCGCCACTTTGCTCCAAATGACTTGCCATATTCCTTCTAGAGAGGAGAAGGTTTCACGAAAAATACGGGCATTTCTCTCCAACCAAACCTGCCACCAGATAAAAAATAAACCAAGCTCCCAGCCAATTCGAAGAGCATTGGATTTAAATCTACCTTTCTTCCAACTTTCCCATATGTTGTTTCGAGACAAGACCCCATTAGCCTGAAGATTAAAGTGGGAGAACCAGCGCTTCCAGATCTGTCGTGTGAAAGAACATTCAAACATTAGATGATCCGCCGTTTCCTCCTGCTTATGGCATAACACACATTGGGAAGGGCCAATGATGCCTCTGAGTCTGAGATTGTCATAGGTAAGAATTCCATTATGCAAAAACTGCCATGCGAAAAAGTTCACTTTCGGCCAGCCCTGGGGATGCCATATCTTTCTCCAGTCAAGAACCAAAGAAAAGGGTGGAGGGGGCTCTGGGAGGATCTCACCATATCCTTCTTTCACAGTATAAACCCCAAGGCTTCCATAGCCCCAGGCCAGTTCATCCTCCTCATCTCTCCCAGTAAGAAACCGTTCTGCCAAGATTTTTCCCAAAGTAGGTACCAACTCCGGAGGGATAGGTATTGGCCACTCATCCAGCCGCTTAAACTTTAAGAACTTGTAGTCCCCCAAACGACTAGTGTTAAAGTAGCTCTCAATTTGAATCCATCCCTTATCTTCTAAAGCAGATTTTATCGGTTGCAATTCAGGAAAAACAGCAATAATGGGAGGATTCTGGTCCCAGGAATCAGTCCAGAACCGAGCCTTATCCCCTCGCCCCACTTTCCAAAAAAGTTGATCTTTGATGAGTTGAGCTCCAAGCTTGAGCGCCTGCCACTCTGGTGATCCAAAACCTTCCAGTGGAAAGCGGCCCACATCATTAGGATGGACAGAACCCAGGTATTTGCTAGAGAGAATTCTGCTGAAGAGGGATGTTGGCTGAGAAATCCACCTCCAGTACAGTTTGCCAGCCAAAGCCTTGTTATTAAACTTGGAGCTTCTTAGTCCCAAACCCCCTTTTTCCTTGGGTTGGGTAACCTTGTCCCAGCCAACCAAAGCCCATTTCCTCTCTCCCTTGGCACCTTCCCATAGAAATCTTCTAGCCATTTTATCCAGCTCTTTCCAAATAGACTGGGGAGCAGCCAAGACGGAGAATTTATAAATTGGCATGGCCTGAATAATTGACTGCAGAAAAGTTAGACGACCCCCATAACTTAACCATCTATTAGACCAATGGTTCATTCTATCTTTGATGCCATCCAAAAGGTCCTTCCAAACATCAATTTTTAGTTTTTTGAAATGGAGAGGGACCCCCAGATAGACTACTGGGAGAGAGGTCCGAGTGAAACCTAAAATCTCAATAACTCTGTCCTGTAACCGTTGATCAATATTGAAGAAGATCACTTTGGATTTATTGTCATTGATGACTTGATTAGAGGCCCGGAGGTAGACATTTAGAGTATCTCTGATTCTTCTTGCTTCCCTAAGGCTGGCCACTCCCACCAATCCAGTATCATCTACAAACTGTAAATGTGTCAAAACTTCAGCCCCGACCTTAAAACCTGTTATCTGACCTTGAAGTCTTCTTTTCAGAAAGAGTCTGCCCAATCCTTCAGCCAAGATGAGGAAGAGATAAGGAGAGCAAGGGTCTCCTTGCCGCAATCCTCGAGAGGCACCAAAAGGAGGCGAGGGAAGTCCCTTGATAAGAACAGAGTATGAAGGCGTAGAAATACAGCTCATGACCCAGTCTGTCCGATCTGAGAGAAACCAAAGGCAGTCAACATCTTTGCCAAGAAGCCCCACTCCACCCTGTCATAAGCCTTGGACATATCCAGTTTAATGAACATTCCTTTGTTCCCAGTTTGGTGCATTGTATGGATAGCCTCCTGAGCAAGAATCACTCCATCCAAAATTTGCCTCCCTTCAACAAAACCCCCTTGCTCCGGGGAAATTATATTATGCAGAATAGGTTTTAACCTTTCAGCCATAATCTTCGTAATTATTTTATAGATCACATTGCATAAGGCAATAGGTCTAAAATCAGATAAATGAACCCCCCCTGCTCCTTTTGGAATTAAAGTAATGAATGTATGATTTAGAGCCTTGAGCATTCTTTTATTGGTTCTGGACTCCTCAGTGACAGCCAGAACATCTTCCTCCAGGGAATCCCAAAAGGCCTGGAAGAACTCAATAGGGAAGCCATCAGGACCAGGCGATTTACCAGAGCTCATCCCAAAGACCACCTTCTTAAGTTCATCTTTATCTATAGGTCTAAGAAGAGCTTGGTTTTCTTCAGGAGAGATTAAAGAAGGAATGACAACAATAACTTCATCTTGGGCTGCCCCATCTTGCTCCATGCTTTCCTTAAAGAGTTTTGAGAAATACTCCATTGAGTGAAAGTGCATACCAGGAAGAGTGTCAAAAGAGTATCCATTCTCATCTTGAAGGAAATCCATAGTATTCATTTGTCTCCTAGCACAAGCAGAGCGCTGAAAAAATTTTGTATTTCTGTCTCCTTCTAATAACCAAGTATTTCTTGCTCTCTGTTTCCAGTAAATCTCTTCTTGGTTATCAATATCCTCAACCGCTTTGCGCAAAGCATCATCCTCGGATTTAAGGTGCTCGAAAATGTTTCCTTCCCTGAAATGTTTTTGCACCTCATCCCATCTGGCCAACAAGGGGGCCCGTTGGAGCTGGAAGTCTGATTTGTTAGTTTGCCTCCACTGTTTCAATTTACACTTGACAAATTGAAGCTGTTTGTGAAATTTAAACATTGCAGTCCCAAAAGGTGGGCGGCCATCTTCCCACCACTGAGGAATTTTTCTTCGGAGATCTTCTTTTTGCAACCAAAAATTTTCAAATTTAAAAGGTTTATGGTACTGCCCTGTCCTAGCCCCTCCCTCCAGGACAATGGGAAAGTGGTCTGAAACTGGGCCTTCCAAAATCTGAAATTTAATATTCCATTTCACAAATGCTTCCTCCGAGACCAGAAACCGATCTAGTTTTACCTTCCTGCTGTGTGGCTCTCTTCTCTTATTAGTCCACGTAAAATAAGTACCAGGACCTTTGATATCAACAAGGTGAAAGGCCTGGACTTGAGCAATCAGAAGCCTATCCCCTGGATCCAAAACTGGGAAACCACCTTCCTGATCACTGGCAGATAATTTGGCATTAAAATCCCCAGCAACAATCCAATCGCAATCTTCCCGGGAGGATCTCATTGAATGAACAACATTCCATTGAAGCCGCTGTCCATCAATGCATTGAGCCCCATAGAAGTTTGTAATTAAAACCTGTTCAGCTGTAACAATATTCTTAAAGAGAGATGTGAGAACCCCCCTCCAAGATGTATGTTCTATTGCTATCCACACCAGAGGATTCCACAGAGTAACAATTTCCCCCGAAGCTCCTTGGGCCGCCACATCCATATATCCAGCGCCCCTCCATATTCTACTAGCAATTTTACACATAAGATCTGAAGACATTTTTGTTTCCTGAAGGAGCAAAAAGTCTGTTTTGTGTCTTCCTAAAAGTCTTTGAACAACAGATTGATGGGTTCTACTGTTTAAACCCCTTACATTCCTAGGATTGTATAATCATTGGAAACCTTGGGAGCAATACGAGTCAATTGTTCTCACCGATCCTCCATTGATCAGCTTGTCCCCTTGCGCTACTATTAGATCCTTATTGGATTTTCTACCAGCTCCTTGGGAATTACTATTCTTAGACCTCTTTTCCACCTGGGTGATCCCCAACGCTGGTCTTTCTCTGTTCTTTTCTGCACTTCCCATGTGGACATCCTTAATAACTGGTTGTGCAGGGGAATGAATTACCATAGCCCCTAGGTTCTCTGGCTGCAGAGTCTCAGGGGTTTCAATCACCTGTTCTAAGACAGGAGTAGATGATAGAGGATCATGAGAGTGGGTGTTAGTATCCCCGTCATTCCCGGCCACTCCTTCCATGACTTGGTCTTCTTGATCTACAAGGGATTTGAAGATTTCATATCGGTTGGTTGGCTTGGATTGGGTCTGCTCTTTGCCATTTCTCTTTTTGTTTTTCCTCCGCTTCTGCTGTTCAAAGCCATCTTTCTGGGCATCAGAACCCTGGGGGATATTGAGGGGATCTTTAACCGAAGTGAACTTACCCTCTCTGGGGCGATTTGACGCTCCCGACGGAGCTTCCGATTTTGTGGTCAGGCTATTTGGGCAGAACCTAGCCAAATGGCCATGCTTATGGCAGACTCTGCATCTGAAAGGTAAGGCTTCATAGTCTAGCTACTGTATCCAGGTTAGTCCTGCCAACTCCAATTCCACCTCGGCAGGAAGTGGCTGGCTAATGTCCATTTCTACACATATTCTAGCAAAGACAACAGTATTTCCTTCCATGGTATCTCTTGAAACTCCCAAAAATCTACCTAGAGAATTACCAATCAACTCAAGGATTTGCTCACCCCAAAACTCCATTGGGAGAGCATACAGCCGTATCCAGACCGGGACAGCCGTGGGCTCAATGCGAGGGTCAAAACCCACTCTCCACGGTTGGACAAATAATCCTGCCGGGCCGTGGTTCCTTTTCTCTGATTCAAATGCTCTGTTTCTATCTGCTAGAGAAGAGAAACTAATAATAAAATACCCATTGCTTATAGGCCATAGAGAGTACTCACCAATGGGCTCCCAGTTCTGTCTCACCCAGGTGTGAAGGAAGTTCAGAGTGGGCCGAATACCCATGAATTTGCAGATCAGATCATGGGTAGCACGGTATATAATCGTATCCTCAACCAGTTTTGGCTCTATGACAATCTTTGGCCTGGACGCAGATTGTGGAAGGCAGCCGTTAACTCTGTTTGCAGGTAAACCCTTTCCAGCATTCTTAAATAGCATTTGATAAGCACTGCGTTGAGCTTCATCGGAAGAAGATGCAGGGTTTTCTTTTAATTTATCTGCATATGAGCTTTTCTGCCCGTCGGAAGATCCTGGAGGAGACCCCATTGGGCCCTCCCAAGGCAACGAGCAATCCTTCAGAGAGGTGTAGTATCAATCCACAGGAGGATCTGGAAGAGACTTCCAACCAGAGACCCTGGAGCTTCGCCTGGTGCCCGCACAGAAGGTTTCCCGCCAAAACGCCAGAGCACAGAAAACCTCACTAGGTATAGTGTTTATAATTTATTAAAAATGAAATGTATACTATTTGAATTAGATACCATTTATTTTTTTTAAGAGTTAGGTTTTCGGTGTCTAGATTGATCTTAAGGTGGTGTATATGTTTTTCATGTCTACTATTTACTCAATGTTTTTAGAATGTAGGATTGCGAAGAAATCATAGGTATTTTTGAAGAAAGCATTGTGTTTCCAATGAGGTGAGGTAGGGCAGGACAGGATAAGACACCTACACATCTCATGCTAGGGTATCTATAAGTCTTCAAGCAAGATTTTTGAGAGAAGCGGTATCATTTGTCATAGTTGAGATTAGATGATAAACATTGTTTATCTTAGTCGAAAAGCAAAGGAGGATTGTGCATTTGTAGGGGTTATAAGTATAGTGGTAAGTATTCCAAACTAGGATAATAGATTTGTGTCATAGAGGAGCAACACAACCATGAGAGTTTTGGTGAAAGCGAGAAACATCTACCTTCCAATTTTTCTAAGAGAATGGGAGGTCATGATGCATGAGGTTTGTAAGTGTTGGTAGCAAACAAGGACATGTAGAAAATAGATAGTATTTGCTCTAAGCTCCCAATCAATGCTTTTTGCCTCACCTTCTCCTTGGATTTAGCGTACTTAATTTAAAAATAAAAGAATATGAAAAATATTAAACAAGAGTAGAAAAAATAATTATCTTTGAGTTTTTGTGTTGTAATTGTATACCATTAGAAACACTTTTGTACTAGAAGTCTAGGCTAGAAACCCTATTCTAGGGATTTTTAAAAATTATGAAAGATATATAGTTATTAGCTAAGAACACTTGCTCATAAAATGTTATGTAAAGTGAGATGTAGAGAACACAACAACACCATGGCCTTCTATGAACTTCACCTACAAAATCGGGCTTCCACGTACCTTTGGGTATATCAAAAGTTTGTACAAGATCACCTAAAATGTAGCCTTGGGTAACAACTGATTATATATCTCTATAGTACATTAGATGATGAGGCCCCTAGAAAGGACTATTGCATACTATGAAGACAACTAACTTTGCTATAGGTACAATGAATCTCCATGGTTAGAACCCTATAATTATGGATTGAGTGTTATTATCAAATAGGATGAGTATATTACATTTTCATAGACCAGGCACTCACTGCCTTAACTTTCCCAAATTAAACCTTGCATTAACATAGAAGTGGGAATATTTAGTGAAGGCATGAAAGACCATTAGGAGAGGATCAAATAATGATACTAATAGAGTTGCAAGGGAAACCCCTTTTCTCCTATTGCCAAAAACTAGAATGACACAAGGTTGCAAAAAGGGATAGCATCAAGATGACTTATGTACTAACAATAAAAAATACCATCTAATATTAAATTGATAAATGGCCCAATTTAGAAAAGAAAAACTCTTTTAGAATCTAGGGCTCTTATTGGGTGTTCAATGGATCCTACTAGAGTTTTGAGAAATTTGGAGGAGTGCGCAAAGAATAATTAGGGTTCTAATCTAATTATAAGGTCCCTCTCATCTAGTCATGTGACCTTTTTGTGACATGGATTTATATTAAAAATACCAAAATATTTAATTTTATCCTAATTGCACTGTTAGGGGCATAACTTTGTGCTCAAGACTCTAGTTTGACCTATTTAAAATGTGTTGGAAATCTTAGGATAAGATATACAGATTTCAATAGGAAATGCATACCTATTTGAATACCAACTACATGGAAAAAATTCTTTGAAGTCCCTAAAAATTGCAAAATAAAATAATTACTAAAAATATTAATTCTCTATTTTTTTATTTTTAAAGTCAAAATGCATCTCTAACTATGTTGACACATCAATATAAGCTAAAACACAATAGGATAAGTCGTATGTATATAATTTTTATTTAATATACACTTTGTAACTCATGGAAGGTGAATCACCACTTATATGGGTGACCTAACTCACTGAAGGTGAACCACCACATTTCCATATGGGTGACCTTCCATATTCAATATGGTGGATTTACAATACACCAATTATTGTATAAAGAGATATGCACCTATGACTATAAAAAGCATGAGTAGTGGATGCAATGTTATAGCCTCACATCTCTTCTCAAATATTACTTGCATTGTACTATGTTTTTGAGCAATAAAATCATTATGTTATTTTTGTTATATATGTTAGGATTTCTTACACCATAGATCATGTGAGAAGTCAAGTGGTATAACCACCCATTACAAGGTACATGCATGTGATATAATACAAGATAGTTGCAAGTTTGTTTGAGGGTTTGTTATACCTAAATTAGACATCCTATGTACTTAAATACCCTTTACTACCATAATACAATAATTCAAAGCATTAATATCTAACACTTGGTATCAAAGAAAGTAGAAGGGAGAAAGGAAGGAAGAAAGAATTCTCCTTTTGATCCTCCTTTAGCTTTGACATAGAGAAAGCCAAAGTGCACTCTATTTGAGGAAAATTTCAAGTTTGAGATAATAAGTTTCAAGGGTAAAAGTACCCTATATAAGACTGTGATAGTGAAGGAAAATTCCATGACTCATTTAAAAATTTTAAGGTGAAAAATCCCTAACAAAGGAAAAAAAGCTTCAAGTTTCAAAGGGTTACAACCCCTTCTAAAATACCAAAGGTCATAAAACCTACAAAAACAACCAAGCAAATTCAAGCAAGAAAAAAAAAGTAATTACCATTGTAACGCAAGAAAGGAATACATAGAAGTGATGCAGTGACAAGGTGGAGTAAAATTATTTTTAATAACAAAGAAAATTAAGAACTCAATTCAAATGACAACTCCTTGTAGACACCAAAACAGCACCATTCTGATTAAGTGACTACAAACATTGATCGCATTGACATACATAGCTTTCAGGGCAGCCCTCAGAGGTCAAACAGTGGTCCTGGCCACTTGCACAGCAGTTTAGAAGGTCGAAAAAAGAGCCTTGCTAAAACCTTCATCAAAGTCTTCAAGCCTTGCTAAAACCTTCATCGAAAGCAAAGTCTTTAAAAGCAAACAGGCCTAAAAAAAAAAGGGAACCTAGCCTTAGACGTCGCGAAATCGCGACGTCGCGATTCTCGCGGTCGTGCGAAATCGTGACACCTTTGGACCTTCCCGAGGGCCTCGACTCAAAGGCCTGCGGTCGACTTGGTGTCGTGACACCTTTGGCCTCCTGGCCGTGGGATGTCGGGGGCAACCTTGGTCCCGAGGGGAGCCTCGGCCAAAGGTGTCGCGATATCGCGACGTCGCGATATCGCGACACCTTTGGCCCCAAGGGGAGGCTCTGCCGAAGTGTCGCGATATCGCGACGTCGCGATATCGCGACACTTCGGCACTTTACGTCTAAAAAGCATATTTGCGATAATCAAAGGCGGACTTTGACGTGGCCGCCGCATCCAAAGAATGATTGCCACGTGGCACCCTTACGTGCCCCTCTCCAAAGAGACCCCGTGGATCTGCAGAACGACGGACTTTAATGAGACAAGCCGTTTCGAAACAAATCCGATCCAGAGCCACGCCTCATAACTGCGATCTGTCAGTGCGAGCCATGTCTCATAATGGCCCGATAAGGATCAAATCTAAGCGGCCCTTGCGGATTTAGGGTTTTAACATTAATGCTCTCAGAGGCGAAAACCTCTATAAAACTAGCTCGATACGAAGTAAGAAAAGAGAGAAGATTTTGGGTGAACACAACGAAGTGCTGTTCATTTGAAGACTCGATTATATCAGTTCCGACCTTCGAACCAGACATTCGACCACAGTGAATTACCAATTTGCCGACAACACATTATCCAGGATTTTGAGCCAATTCCTAGTGGGTTGGCGTCGAAGCTGGATTTTAACAGGGCGGCCCGCTTGGGCACCCTACGCATGTTCATAGTTTTACTTGAGTATATATATATATCGTTTTGAATATATCTTGTTAATGAACAGTATTTTAACCGTTTATGTTTCACATTTTTGAACACTTGCTATTTTCAAAGGTGACTAAAATAGTTTATGTTCTATAACATACGCTGTTTTCAAATACAGGTGCTATTGACAGTTGATTGTTTATTTGAATACAGGAAAGACAGCAAGCTAGAACTCATTAAACACCAGCGGCGGCAATACAGTTTGGCCCGCCCATTTTCAAATGTGGGCATGCGGATAGAAGCAATATTGACTTCGATTGTAACCGAGGCGGACTAACACTCCTGGCCCCTAAAAATGCAGGAGATGTATTGTAACCGAACGGAATTAATTTATATTCGGTTGATTTAAAGTTCTGTTTTATTACATCTTTAATACTGTTTTTCATTCCGAAATCTCATGCTTTCAGTGGCGATCACGGTGGGACCTTCCCAGATTTTTAAAATCACAGAAGTTAATTAAACTTGTTGTGTCTTGTGCTTAACAGGTACTTCTTTTTAGCCGGAGGTCAGAAACAGAAAATCCGGGCAGAAAGGAGGTAACGGTTCTAGCCGTCCATATCATTTTCTGTTGCGAAGTTTCGGGTTATTTTATTTATTTAATCTTTTACTGTCATTTTAATTTCTTTTAATTATTACAGTAAGGTAGAGAAATTTTTTTTTAAAAATTTTCTTGCTTTATTTAATTATGTAGTTATCTGCGTAATTATTCATTTAATAATTAATATTTTTTAATTATTAAAGTAAGGTAGAGAAATTTTTCTTAAAAATTTTTCTTGCTTTATTTAATTATTTAGTTATCTGCGTAATTATTCATGTAATAATTAAAAAAAATTTGTTAAGGAAAGATAGGGAATTTCTTTTCAATTTTTTTGCCGGTTTGTAGTGTCTGTCTGGCATAGGGAAAGCTTTCTTTTTCAGTTGCCTGTTTCAATTTTGCAAAGTAAAATGAACCTCACACACCACGTGGTATTTTAAACCAAGGCGTTGGTCGTAAAACCCCAACCCTTGAGCAAGACCAAAGGTGGATTCCATCATCACTTTGGCTTGAGATATTGCATCCATTACCTCGATCGCGACTGTTGCTAGACGTAAATCCTGACGAAGGCTGACCGAGTGTTGCTGGGGTGATTCCCATGCACGCGAGGATAAGTCTTCTATGGTAGGTGTCATAAACAGAGCGATTCCCCTTCCGTACCGCCTATGTTCCACGTACCATCTGCTCTCACGTACCTATAGTCTCCCTCACGTAAGGGCGGGTATATAGAGAGGTTGGTATATCGGTCCGACAATGGTATATTGAAGGGGCGACCATTTATGGGAGTCATATGAGCCAACATTATGCATTTAAACGTTCTTCCAAAATTGCAAAAACAAAACGAAACACCAAAATGCACTAAACCAGTCTAGGACACACTATTTAATCCTTAAAAGAGATAATCACAGTTTTGTGTATGTGTGTGTTTACTTCTGCTTAGTGTAGACAAAAAGACAAATCATCATAAAACAAGATAAAATCTGCTTAGAAAAGCACTACAATGGTGTACACTCGTAGCCAAGCCCAATCAAGGGCAGACGCTACGGAAGGTACACAAAGAGAGGGCGCTAGTCGCCTTCGCTTTAGTCCTGAGGACCTAGCCATACCGTCTTGGCAGTCTGGCCTACAACAAAGTCCACATCAGGCCACTTCAAGAAGGAATTATTGGGAACCTCCTCATTGGAATACACCCATTCAACATAGCCCCTTTCGGGAAGATGGTTCACATGCAGGTCTCAATATCGGTAGACAACCGCCTTTTGAGGCTAGATTTGAATGGCCACAGCGCGATGAAGCGCTAGAGAGGCATATTGTCCATTTGGAGGGGCAACGTGGATATGGCGTCCCTTCTTTACCTCCCATCAGAACAGAAAAACAACATCCAGAGCGCAGGGCTCTTTACACAGGGCAAGCTAACTCCGCCCGCCCCTTTCACACCCATGAAAGGGAGTACGAGGAAGATCATCACATTCCTCGAGAACAACAAACAATGCGGGAACCTTGCGTTTTTGCACCTGCCAGATATCATGATCACACATCGAGGCTAGGACCTCAAACAAATGTTGCCTACCCCGACAAAGGGAAGCAACCCATTGAAATTTTAGACCATCAAGATCGAGGCAAACACATAGGCAAAACATTCAAGCCTCCTCAACAAAAGAGGGCAGACCCAGTTGACCCGGCAGTCGCCAGACATGCCGCTCGCCAAGCTCGAATCACGCAGCTTGAGCAGGGTCATCAGGAATTAGAGTATTTATACCGCTTGAATAAAGAGCGCATGCAGCGCGAGGCAGATGAGTTACGCTATAAACTACCTGAAAGGGTGCCAACCCCTCGCACCCAAAGAGCACAACAGTATGAGAGGCACAACCCGTTGGTGCAGGACAAGTCTCCGCGACCTCGTCAAGCTTTGCCTCCGAGACCTTATAGACCCGAAAGGGAGGCCACTCCCGGAACAATGATGGGTACCCTCAGCGGGGACTCGATCAAGGTCATAGGGCTCGCCCAGAGACTCCTCAAGAGTTTTATGAGGAGTTCGAACCAGAAATAGAACGGGCCGACACGCCCCATCAAGGCGGGAGGGCTGTCAATCGGCCACCTCCCCATAGGCCTCCAGTCTCCCTTGACCCACAACGAGAGCAAACCAAAGAAGAAGAAATAAAATCTTTCGATGCATACAAAGCGCTATTAGAGCGTTTGGAGTCTGTGGAGATAAAAGCTTACGGGCATCAAAAGCCCACACTACGTCAACTCCGCAGTCATCCGGTGCATCCCTCAGTACCCATACCTCTTTACCACTGAACATTTCAAGTTGCCACAATTGGCAGTCTTTAAAGGTGAGGAGGACGCACAAGAACATGTCACGAGGTTCCTGAGTCAATGCTTCGGCATCCAAGACAATGATGCATTGTTGCTTAGAACTTTCATAACCACATTCGCGGGCCCTGCCTCGGATTGGTTTACACAATTGCCCAAACACAGTATCAACAACTTAGATCAACTAGTGGATGCATTTCTTGAACGCTTTGCTTTCAACACAAGGAAGAAGGCATCACTAAGTGATTTGGCTAGACCTCGAGCGAGTATGAGGAGGAAACAATAGCGGCATACGGGAACCGATGGAGGGCTTTGCTTTCCGGGCTACCCTACCGTCCCCCTATGTCTGATCTCACTCGGATGTTTGCATGAAGTTGCTTAAAATCAATCTCTGGGCTATTGTTGCTGCAGCAATACGACAACTTAGAAGAAGCTTTGGCGCAAGCCAGAGTCATAGAAGAGATTAAAATAGGTGAAGGCACAATTGCCAAGCCTAAAAAGAAAGAGTGGAATAAAACCACTAAGACTGGGAATACGCAATCACAACCCGCAGCGGTTAATCAAGTCGCGATCAATGTTCCCAAGCCTGCGCAAGACACGCAGCCTCAAAAGGCCAATTACCAGGCAGTGCCTCCTAGTTATGAGAAAGATAATAAGAAACAGGAGCAGAATCAGCAGCGTCGCCCTAGGCGACAATTCACCCCCTACACGGAGTCTAGGGACTCCTTATTTGACCGCTTGTCAGCGACAAATTTAGTAACCCTTCCAGAGATCCCGACTATAGACCCTAACGCTCCTAAACCTAAGGGATATAGAGAGGAACTATATTGTAGATTTCATAGGCGAAGGGGACACGATTTGAATGGATGTTGGAAGTTCAAAGGACTAATCCAAGATTTAATCAAAAATAAAACATTGGCCGTGGACAACCCCATAGCGCCAAACAACCAACAAATGGGGGTATTCAAGGACCCCTTGCCTACCCACGAGGCACAGACAAAACCTCTCCAAGTTAATGAGGTGCGCCAGAACCTTCCCATGCAAGGATTTGTGGGAATGATCAGCATAGTGACGAGGAATAAAAAGTACTCAGCAGTTGCCCCTAGGGTAGCCACGAAGGAAGTTCCGACAACGTCACAGCCTCAACGACACCCTATACCAGTCACCTCCGCCTAGACCAGAAATCATGATACGGAGCAAACTCACGCAGAGTTTGCGGACCACATCGGCTAGGCTGTCCATTTACGAGCTTATTCAACAATCAACACCTCACAGGGAAGCTCTTATGGACATTTTAAAAACCATCGAATTACAGCCCCAAGAAGCAAATTCTTTCAACAACTTCGTGGGACACGTAAAACGATGTACTGAGCCGGTCATCACCTTCAGAGAGGATGAAGTCAAAGCAATATCGAATGACGCGGCAGATCCACCCCTGCATGTTGTTGCGCGGATCAACGGGATCCCGTATAAGAGAGTGTTGGTAGATACTGGCTCGTCCAGTAATATTATTACCACTGCAGCCCTAAAACATTTGAAGCTGCCAGCCTCTCATATCACAGCCTCCACGTACACACTGCGAGCTTTCAATGATGCAATATGCTCGACAGTCGGCACAGTTGTTCTACCTGTCCAGGTAGGACAAAAGACAACACCAACATTGTGCCATGTGTTAGAAGGCGAGATGGCCTACAATATACTGCTAGGGCGGCCTTGGATTCGGGACATGAAGTGTGTCCCTTCCATCGCTCACCAGTGCTTAAAGTATGCTTTTGAAGGTGAAATACACGTAGTCCCAATGGACTTAGAACCCTTCAAGTATTGCAATGCGGTACAACTAATGCCTCAGTCGACCCTCCCTTCAACACATTTGGATTTCCAGCTAAATCCATCTAAAAAGGGTTCAACACCGCAGGCACCACTGGTAACCAAAACAGCAACATCCCAGCCAGGTGAACCCTCATCATCTACTCCTTCATTACCAACGCCACCTGTCATGGCTACACAGAAGGACAAGGGAAAACAAATCATGGAAGAGGCTCAGCCCTTAAAAGAGGGGTTGCCAACAATTTCAACGATATCAACAGAGGAAATATCCAGCACAACGGAAGCTGAGACTCCAAACCTATCAAACATGGAATGGACTCAGGAAGGACTCCCGTTCCCTCCCTCCGAAGCATCAACAATCACTTGTTGAAATGGCTAGTACAGGCACTGGGGAGTACATAGTGCGAGAATGTTGTGGCAACGCCCGCATTAGAGTCGGTCCTAGGATATGGGAAGACCTCGCCTTCCCATAGGAACAGTTGTTCCCCTAGGTCACCCACCCAACCAGACAAATTTTGTGTATGGGGGCCTTGATCATGGTCTTGAACCATGTAAGCAAAAGGAAGCAGACGAAGAACCTTTTGTTGAAAACATCAATTATCTGTCAAACCCGCAATTTGCCCTTAAATATCTCGGCCACTGCCATTGGCATGGATACGGGCTAGGCAGATATGAGCAAGGGATGCGTCTCCCTTGCCAACCAAGATATCAGATGCCATATGACAAGTCAGGAGTAGGGTTCAACCACCCCCTGCCCTTGGACATCTTGGTTGAAAATATGCAAGACCTAGAAATAGGCAACAAGGGGGGATTGGCACCGGATCTCTATGCCAACCCAAATACAGAATTTACATTGGGAGATTACCTCCCATGGTCACCAAACACCCTTGGTAACAGCAGTAATCCCTCTCCTTTGCTAGAGAGAGGCGAAAGTTCGGATACTCATCCCCAAAGAGAATATCAATGGTGTCCGGACATCTTCTCGAAGTTGTTCCCCTTAGAGATTCCAGTTGAGTCAGTACAATGTCCAGAGAGTCAGGTCCTTCCACCCAAAGTGGAACAACCGCAATGGGACCAGATTAACGTACTGGAACAAGGAGAACCATCAACGTCGCAAGCAATAATTGCTGAAGAGAATGAACATTTTTGGATCTCCGAAAGTGACTCAGAAGATGAGACTGAGATGGACTATCTCAGACATGCGCGACGACATTATCGCGCTTTAACTCATGAAGATCTAATGGGACGAGATGGGCATAATATTAGGGCATGAATGGTGGGTCGACCCGGCGGGGTGGGACCTGATCTTGGATCCATGGCTCCACATTCACGATGAGCACCGTCCACCTCGAGACCCTATCATAACAACGAGTGCCAAGGGAAGACCCTGTCCTCCATTTAGCACATAGGGCCGATCCGTTCGTGCCCGTTCCCCTAGAGCCAGATCCAGAGTATAGGGGGCATCTAGAAGAATCAAGTTATCATCCCCGTGGTAATGGAGACCAAATTCATTCCATCCACATGATCTCCATTGATTTGACCGCACCCATCCGCAATCCGGCCGATCCAGCACGGTCATTGCATCTAGACATAGATGCCATCGACTGGGATCGCGTCAATTCACCTCTATCACCAGTAGAGTACTGGCCTTTCGGTGAAATGCCTCATTTTACCCCAAGGACAACTCAGGATATTTTTCAAGCTGAAGAGGAACCTGAGGTTCCAAGCATAGATCTAAATTCAGCTGATGATATCCATTTGATCCCGACTCCACATCAGTTGGAGGACGGATCCCACATGTCAGTCGAGGAGACGACTGACGTAGACATCGGCACAGATCCAATGAATCCACAGATTCTCAAGCTGGGGGTAAGTCTTTCCCTCGAAGAGCAAGCCGACTACATTGCCCTTCTCAAAGAGAAGAAGGAGGTTTTTGCATGGTCGTACAAGGATATGCCAGGACTAGACCCGCAGCTAGTCACGCATAATTTAACGCTTGATCCGACAATCAAGCCTGTAAAGCAAAAACTACGTAAGATGCACCCAACAGTGGCCTTGATGGTCAAAGACGAATTGCAAAAGCTATTGGATGCACAGTTTGTCATCTGCGTGGATTATCCGCCATGGCTGTCCAACATGGTTCCCGTCAAGAAGCCCGACGGGAGGATTCGCATATGCACCGATTTTTGTGATTTGAATAAAGCGAGTCCTAAGGATGATTTCCCCTTGCCGAGCATCGATGCGTTGGTAGACGCTACAACAGGTCACGAAATGCTCTCCCTAATGGATGGTTTCTCAGGATACAATCAGATTCGTATCAATCCTGAAGACCAACTAAAAACGGCGTTCACAACGCCTTGGGGGACATTTTGTTATAAGGTCATGCCTTTTGGCCTTAAAAATGCTGGTGCCACCTACCAACGTGCCATGACGTATATCTTCCACGATTACATGCACAAAACTTTGGAAGATTACATGGATGATTTGTTAGCCAAGTCTCTCTTGCGCTTAAATCATATCGCTGACTTAAGCAAGATCCTCGATCGCCTCATGGAGCATAAAGTTAGACTAAACCCCAAGAAGTGCGTCTTTGGCGTCACATCTGGAAAACTCTTGGGTTTCATAGTCTCAAAATGAGGAATCGAGGTGGACCCAAAGAAAGTCAAGGCAATCCTTGAAATGGTTCCCCCAACTACAATCAAGCAGCTCAGGAGTCTGCAGGGAAAGGTCGCATCGATTAAACGCTTCATAGCGCAATTATCCGACAAGTGCCGACCCATGAACAAATTATTGCACAAGGGGGTTACATTTCATTGGGATGACGAGTGCCGATCGACCTTTGACGAGATCAAACAATACCTAGTTTCGCCGCCGGTGTTGGCACCACCCGGACCGGGAGTGCCGTTCTACTTATACATCTCGAGCAGCGAGGTGGCACTAGGCGCCATGCTAGCCCAGAAGAATGAACTTCACAAAGAAGAGGCTACATACTATCTTAGCCGCACCATGGTTAGTTATGAACTTAACTATGCATACGTTGAGAAACTACGCTTGGCGGTGGTGTTTGCTACCAAAAAGCTACGCCACTACATGCTTGAGCAACACTACATATGTTGTGTATAAGGAGAATCCATTGCAATACATGATGAGTCGTACTTATCATAGTAGTCGCACGGTGAAATGGATCATGTTGTTGATGGAATTTGACATAGAGTTTATTGGACAAAAATCTATCAAAGGACGGGTCATAGCCGATCAACTAGCAGAGGCTCCTCTTGAAGACGATTAGCCTCTGGTCATAGAACTACTTGATGATGGGGTCTTCCATGTCTCAGAATCGCCAGATGTTGATGAGCCTGAGTCACAGGCCAACATAACCCTATTCTTCGATGGTTCTAAGTGTGAGCAAGGTGGTGGTGCGGGAATTGTATTCTTCACACCGCGGGGTGCTCCAATGCCCTGTCATTTAAATTAAACTTCCCGTGCACCAACAACAACGCGAGTATGAAGCCTTGCTCCTAGGTCTTGAGACAGCAATCGCCATGAACATCAAAAGGCTGAACATCTTTGGTGATTCGCTGTTAATAGTCAATCAAGTCAAAGGGGTATATCAATGCAAATGCCCGAGTTACGAAGGCTTATAAAGCCCTTGTGGACAAATTCTTGGCAAAACTTGAGTGGTATGACATCGAGGCACTCCCTCGATCATCGAACCGTTTTGCGGACACAATGGCCTCCTTGGGGTCACTAATTCCGTAGGACCTTTCTGGTGATATGACAACCATTCAAGTCAAAACCTTATCGCAATCCGCGATGGAGCGTGCAAGCTCAGACTTGCCGCCAGGAATCCACATGATCCAAATTGAACCATCCTCGGATAGGTTCTCTCGAATCCGAGATCATCTGAAACATGCCAGCTGGGGGTCCTTGTTCTCCCCTACTCCCATTAGTAGCAACACAACACTATTCTTGCGGGTTCTATCCCATTCGGCATTTGCTAGGGATGAACTTCGGGAGGGATTGGTTGTTCATCCTGTCGAGGTTTCGATCAACGGGATGGTATTTACCCATCCGAGACTACCTCAAGTTAGGTAGTCTCCCACTTGATTTGACTCATGCCGCAAAACGAGCACTCAAGCGAAAGCGGCTAAGTATGTCTTGATAGGAGACATCTTGTATCGTCGCGGCTATGAAGGAATCCTCCTTCGTTGCTTGGACCGACAAGAGTCCACTTGGGCGGTCGCCCAAGCGCACGATGGTACATGTGGTGGCCACTTCAGTGGAATGGCCATCGCAAAGCGCATTCTTCGCATGGGCTATTATTGGCCATCTTTAGAGCGAGATTGTTGCACCTATGTCAAGAAGTGCGTGAAGTGTCAACATCATGCCAATCTAATGCACGTACCTTCTCAGGCCTTGCAGACAGTCCAGTATGCTTGGCCGTTCTCGTAATGGGGCTTTGATCTAATTGGAAAGATCTCCCCTGCGTCGTCAGGCCGTCACACGTTTATCATAACGGCCACAGAGTACTTCACCAAGTGGGTGGAAGCAATTCCGCTTACCTCTACGACAGGACCCCGCATTGTGGAGTTCATTTTGCATAACATCATATGTCGTTTTGGTATTCCATCCAAAATAGTCTCGGATAATGGGACACCTTTCAAGAACAAAGACGTGCGTGCTTTGACCACAAAGTACAAGATTCAGCACAGCTTTTCAACACCTTATTATCCGCAGGCGAATGGGCAAGCGAGAGGCGTCAAACAAAATGCTAGTTGCCATCCTTAAAAAGACCGTCGCGAGACAGTCATAAGGATTGGCACATTCAAATCCCACTTGCCCTATGGGCCTATCGCACTAGCATTCGGACGCCCACTGGGGCCACTCCGTTTTCACTCGTGTATGGCTCCGAGGCGGTCATGCCTCTAGAGTTGGAGATTCCTTCCCTACGCATATCAATGCATGAGTTCATCGATGATGATTCTGCGTGGCAGGCCCGGTTAGACCAGCTTACGTTGCTTGACGAACGACGCGTTAATGCTCTCGAGCATTTACGCATTTATCAAGAGCGACTTAAGAAAGCTTACAACATGAAAGTTCACCTCAGGGACTTTCGCGTTGGTGATTTGGTTTTGAAGGAAAATCAACAAAATTCCGGTTTGCCATCCCACCTAAGGGACAAGTTTGCGGCCAATTGGTTAGGTCCGTATGTCATTGATAGCAAAATCGGACCCGGGACATACCGGCTAGCTTCTCTTGATGGTATCAAGGAAACAGAACCCTTGAATATCAGTCATTTGCGACCATTTCATATCTAAAGAGAGCCATATCCCAAAGGCTCCAAGGATTCTTGCAATCGCTTGGTCAAATCCCACAAAGGCTCCAAGGATTCTTGCAATCGCTTGGTCAAATCCCACAAAGGCTCCAAGGATTCTTGCAATCGCTTGGTCAATCCCAAAATGCTCCAAGGATTCTTGCAATCGCTTGGTCAATCCCAAAACGCTCCAAGGATTTCCACAATCACTTGGTCAAAAATCATGAAAATTCAAAAACAACAAAAATCATCAAAAACAACAAAAATTTGCATCTCATTTCTAGGCATATTCAAATTCATCAATAGAGAGTTCTTCTCGCAATTCATCTTCATATTCACCAAAATCAATCCATCAAAAATACAAAAATACATAGCTGCATTCAAGCATCGCACCCATACATTGCACATTCATGGTCGTATAGGTCAAAAGGCACCATAGGCTGTCATGATTCTACTAGTCCATCTTGTTCCACACTGTTCCATCTTACAAAAACAGCAAAAACACCATTCATTTTACCACACTAGAGTCAGTGGTCTTTTAATGTATCAAGAGTTTTTCATGATTCAGTCATCATTTTGCTCTTTAGCAATGAAATGTATCAAGTCAAACAGATTTTACGAAGGTAGAGTTACACTTGCAATACACCTTGTTACGTAACATCCCAACACAAATTACAACACATAAAAATTCCCGAGTTGTGTGAACGAAGGATGAAACACACAGGTAATCCAGGTTACCATAAGCGAAACGGTTATCTTGCTCATCCCCCTGTGCGAATGACCCCAAGAATGCTGAGAGTTGGCAAAAGGACAAGCGTCCTCCCTACCCAATTCCCTAAGAATCCCAAAGTTGCAAAACATCAAAAATTTGCAAATGTCAAAGCTCCAAAATTTGACATCCTACAGTGCACATATCAAAAGGCATAAAGCATAGTGATTCTCGTCACTCCATATCCATATCCCTTGCTCAAAAAAAAAAAAAAAAAACAAATTAAAATAAACAGTGATTATTATCACTATAAAGAGCAAGTATCCCAATACAATTGAAGAAAAGAAGGGAGTTGACCTTGAATCCCTGGAACTCTCGACATTCTGACAGGTCATGAGGCAAGCCTTAGTATCGGTTTGGTTCATAGCCTATCGGTCATTGGCGGTAAACTTCTCGCATGACGATATATCTATCACATTAACTTGTGTACAGATCAATGTTTGCATGTGGATGAGCTAGCTTATGGTATCCTGGATGACACCGCAGATTAATCTAACTACATACAACAAAGGAGTTAGTGGAGCTAATTAGGTGATCCTCAGTACAGGTTTGGTTGAAAGCCCATCTGGCATTGGCGGTATCCTGACAAATACCACATAAATGAACTCAATCGCACACACAGGGATGTGAAATAGCTTGGTCAAAAACAAGTCCGATTCATACCTTGTTCAAAAGTCTTGTAAGATAAAATACAATCATGGCTAGTAAGTTAAAACCGTCTGAGTCTCGAAAAACCTTTGCTACATTTCTAAACCAACTGCGCTACTTTTCATCCTTACAATACCACCAGAAAATACAAAAAAAGAAACACCACATTTGTACATAGCCAAATAATGGAGATCTAAAACAGTCTATGGTGCCATAGTCAAACATCACAAAGTTCATCCATCCATCTTATTTCCGCATATCACATGCCAATCAAAAACACTTGCATCCATCATGCATCCATCAAAATAAATCAACATACAACATCGGTAATTATCATACCATATGCATCCATCAATATAAAGTAGCATGCATCCACCAACATCAACCATTGTGCATAAAGTCATGACATATACGCAAAGAAAGAAAATCAAAACAACAAAAACATCACAAAAAGCAACACAAAAACATAAGCAATAAATTGCCGGACACAAGTGCTCTTGCACTTAACCTCTTGGCACAACAAATCGATGTCGGGGCCCAAATTATCACCCTCCTACTTCCCCAAGAAGGCTACCATAGCTGGACCGCTCCACGGGAAGATGGGTTCTTGCTGATTTCACCCCATTATGGCATCACCAAAAGGGTTAACACCCACCAAAAATAGGTCCAAATGTCGGGAAATTGCACGTGCTCAAATGGTAAAACATCTAAAGGCACCCTAACCTAAGTCATCTTGGGTCAAGCGACTCGTCGCTTTTCTTCACGAAGGTCATTCCCTCATCGATTCGTCGCTTGAGGGGGTAGTCACACTTAGTCACCAATCAACAACCACACACCCAATCAAGGCAATGACATGCATTCAAAGAATCATTGACAAAGACAATCACGCTCCTGCTTGGGGCAGTAAACAAGCAATCATTAAGTTGATCAAATACTTGGCATTCCCGAAGCATGAACACAAGGTTTCCCATGTGGATAAAAGGTTGCGCCCTTTGCCTAATCATGGTTGATCAATGTCCAAGCTCAAGTCACACCTCACCAAAATAGGTTAACACTTGAAATCAAATTCCTTAGCTCGTCAGAAGCAAGGATTCAAGAATGCATGCCCTTTCCATACTTGGGGCATCAAAAGTTGGTTAGGTTACCAAGAAACCCTAATCATTAGTGCTTTGGTTCTCTATTTTTGCTCAGTGCTGTGCCATGCACAGCGCTTCCCAAAAAGGGGCATCTGTAGACACCAAAACAGCACCATTCGATTAAGTGACTACAAACATTGATCGCATTGACATACATAGCTTTCAGGGCAGCCCTCAGAGGTCAAACAGTGGTCCTGGCCACTTGCACGACAGTTTAGAAGGTCGGAAAAAGAGCCTTGCTAAAACCTTCATCAAAGTCTTCAAGCCTTGCTAAAACCTTCATCAAAGTCTTCAAGCCTTGCCAAAACCTTCATCGAAAGCAAAGTCTTTAAAAGCAAACAGGCCTCAACAAAAAGGGAACCTAGCCTTAGACGTCGCGAAATCACGCGTCACGATATCGTGACACCTTTGGCCTCGAGGCTCCCCTCGGCCAAAGGTGTCGCGATATCGTGACACCTTTGGTCTCGAGGGGAGCCTCGGCCAAAGGTGTCGCGATATCGCGCAGTCACGATATCGCGACACCTTTGGCCCCAAAGGGAGGCTCTGCCGAAGTGTCGCGATATCGCGACACTTCGGCACTTTACGTCTAAAAAGCATATTTGCGATAATCAAAGGCGGACTTTGACGTGGCCGCCGCATCCAAAGAATGATTGCCACGTGGCACCCTTACGTGCCCCTCTCCAAAGAGACCCCATGGATCTACAGAACGGCGGACTTTAATGAGACAAGCCATTTCGAAACAAATCCGATCCAAAGCCACGCCTCATAACTGCGATCTGTCAGTGCGAGCCATGTCTCATAATGGCCCGATAAGGATCAAATCTAAGCGGCCCTTGCGGATTTAGGGTTTTAACATTAATGCTCTCGAGAGGCGAAAACCTCTATAAAACTAGCTCGATACGAAGTAAGAAAAGAGAGAAGATTTTGGGTGAACACAACGAAGTGCTGTTCATTTGAAGACTCGATTATATCAGTTCCGACCTTCGAACCAGACATTCGACCACAGTGAATTACCAATTTGCCGACAACACATTATCCGGGATTTTGAGCCAATTCCTAGTGGGTTGGCGTCGAAGCTGGATTTTAACAGGGCGGCCCGCTTGGGCACCCTACGCATGTTCATAGTTTTACTTGAGTATATATATATATCGTTTTGAATATATCTTGTTAATGAACAGTATTTTAACCGTTTATGTTTCACATTTTCGAACACTTGCTATTTTCAAAGGTGACTAAAATAGTTTATGTTCTATAACATACGCTGTTTTCAAATACAGGTGCTATTGACAGTTGATTGTTTATTTGAATACAGGAAAGACAGCAAGCTAGAACTCATTAAACACCAGTGGCGGCAATACAGTTTGGCCCGCCCATTTTCAAATGTGGGCATGCGGATAGAAGCAATATTGACTTCGATTGTAACCGAGGCAGACTAACACTCCTGGCCCCTAAAAAGGCAGGAGATGTATTGTAACCGAACGGAATTAATTTATATTCGGTTGATTTAAAGTTCTGTTTTATTACATCTTTAATACTGTTTTTCATTCCGAAATCTCATGCTTTCACTCCTTCCATTAGACATTCTATAGTTGAAAATTTCTTGTTAACAAAGTTCTTAATGACACACAACTTTGATGGTAGTCTCTCTTAGACAACATCAACCTTCATCATCTCTATCGATGCTCTCCAAGATGTTATTATTGCTTATTGTAAACTTCTTCAATAATTAAGTCCAGTTGGTAGTCCTCTAGTCGATAGGGTATAGACAACTTATTCTAAGACAATTTTAGCTACTCAAGTTGGAGACCAATGCTCATCAACCCTTGATGTTTGATGACACTTGTTAGATAAATATTGAAATGCCAAACTCCATTTCTTTCTTTATGATGATAATACCATTGTCATAATAGTCTATCTCCAATTTAGCATGTACAGGATAGTGTGATAATATATTTTATGAGTTTAAATGATATTTACTCCAAGGAAAAAGTTAAAAATGATGTCTTTGTCTTTTATAGCTCCACTCCACTTCCTATAGTCAACAGACATGATGGTAGTACTTGGACTGTAAGATGCTAATGACACAACTTTGATGGAAAAATCCTCGTGGTAGCTTCTAGGTAAACTCTTGTATTCTTTGACTATGTCAATCGATAATGTCTATTTACACCTTATAACCTGCAAGTGCACATTTAAAAATACATGAACTGAACATTCTAACTCTATTACAACACATAAAATATCCAATACATTTGAACGGAATATGAATAGAAATGGAATTGTATTAAATTTGTGCTTTCATGGCTTGTTATGGGTTACAAATCTGCAATCCATATTTATTATTACCTCTTAGAACATTCTACTATTTTTCTCTACCTTCCTTTATCTCTCTCAAATCCTTTCCATTTTATAGATGTGGGAAGTCAATTATTCTTCAACTTGCACCAGACGATTCATATTCTAAATAATTTACCTTCTAGTTTTGAAAAGCTAGTCTATTCACACATGGATGCTCCTATATCATACTCACCGGGCAACATAAATGTTTCATGAACATTACTAAAATCCTCAATGGACACTCTATATTTGGTGATCTTAGAATATTTCAACCATGTTGTTGCATCAACTTCTTGGTTCTTCCACTAAACCAAATAATCATAATATGCCTTCTTGTCTTTCTCACATATCTAACATTTATGATTGCATTAGTTTCATATTATTCTTTCTTTGGTAGTTGCACTATCTATTTCTCTGCTAAAATATCAATTATATAATATCCATCATGATCTACAGGTTGATCATAGTATGGGTACAAGTCAACTACATTAAATATTATTAAAATGCCAATGCCCTATGGAATATCAATTTCATATGCATTGGTGATAAACTTCTTCAAAAACTTACAGGGTCCAATTTTCTTCTAGTTGATCTTATTATAAGTGCCCTTTGGAAATCACTCCTTCCATAAATGCACTAAAATCATATCTCCAACCTAAAAATCTTGCATTCTTCGTTTGGAATCAACATGTTATTTTCATTGCACTCTTCTCTAATTAATTTTTACCTCCTGATGTAAATAATGAATGTAGTAACAAAAGTCTTCTACTATAGCACTTTGTCATTATAAATGATCTATCTTTCATAACTAATCTACTCCTCTTGCGTGTATCCTATATATAATCTAAAATAGGCTTTTTTTCTATACTTCAATTTATAGAATTGTTGTATGCAAATTATACCTATGCCAAAACAATATCCCAAATATTTGGTTTCTTGCCAACTAAGCATATCAACAAATTCTCAAGGATCCTATTCATAATTTAAATTTATCCATCAATTTGTGGATGATATGCCAAACTAAAATTTATCTTAGTACCCAGTTTATTCCATATAGTTTACCAAAAATGACCTAAAAAATTTAACGTCTTTTTGAAACAATATATTTTGGTAATCCATGTAATCTTACCACTTTACTGAATGAAAATGTGACAATGTGAGTAGCATTATTGGTTTTCTTACAAGGGATGAAATGTTCCATCTTCGGGAATATACAAACAACAACAAAATTAGAATCATTACCTTTTTGCATCCTTGGCAACCCAAGAACTAAATCATGCGTATGTCCTTCCATGGCCTCTCCAATACTTGTAATGGTTGATACAACCTGGTGTTTTGACTTATTCTCTTTACATGCTGATAAATTTGACAACCCTGCACAAAATTTCTTACATATGCATTCATTCTTGGTCAATTGTAACTTGGATAATGTTATCCCATAATTTTGTCTACACCAAAATATCTAACTAGTCCTCCACTATGTTTCTCTCTTATCATGTTCTTCCTCATTCAACTCCTTGTCATGCACAATTGTTATCCCTTGAAAAATAATACCTCTTGGATAAAATAGTCTAGCCACTATGTTCTATCTCTTAAAATGGGATTATTACAAGTTACCCAAGATTCCTTAAAGTCTAAATCATCAACAAAAAGCTCCTTCATAGCATCAAAACAATAGATTCGATCTACATAATTTTTATAGATAGATTTATACTGCTCAAGGCATCAAATAATCAATTTGAAAAACCACTTTTATGATTAAATATAAATGAATATCCTTGCAAAAATTCCATTCTCTTCATATGCCTTTGATTTAATTTACTTTGGTTGTTGATAAATTGTAAATCATGATAATTGTGAACAAGACAAACTCTTTTGGCATCAAATAATACCTCCATTTCTTTAGGGCTTGAACAATGGCATAAAAATCTTGGTCGTAGACTAAGTATTTCCTATTTGCCTCGTTGAACTTCTCACTAAAATAGACAATGGGTTTGCCTTCATGGCTCAATACTCATCCTATCACCTTCCCACTCACATCGCAATCCACATAAAAACTATTGTTGAAATTTGACAAAAATAGAACTGGTTGTTTCATTATATTCTCTTTTAGGATTCAAAAGTTTCTTTTTGCTACAATTGTCCACTTAAACACATGCCTTCCTCCTTTCATTATTTTTGTGATTGGAGCACAAATTCCACTAATTTTTTTAATAAAATTCCTATAAAAACTTTCTAGACCATGGAAACTCTTGGCCTGAAACATACTTCTTGGTGATGACCAACTCACAATGGCCTTTACCTTCTTAGGGTCCATTTGCAACCATTTTGCAAAATCATAAAACCTAAGTATACCAATTCATATTTCATAAAACTACATTTCATCAGGTTGACCAACAATTATTTTTCCTTCAGTATTTGTAAGATCAATCTCAAATGTGTCAAATGATATTCCATGTTCTTACTAAATATCAAAATGTCGTCCAAATAGACAACCATGAATTTTTTAAGAAATGGATTCAACACTTTGTTGGAAATTTGAGCAAGTTTTGTTGTCATTGATGTCAAGAGGTTTGATGTCCAGTTTTGTTGTCATTAAGGTCAAAAGGTTGATTTCTCCAAAAGGCAAGGAAGTTGTTAAAAGGAAAAGGGTATAATATTTATTTTAAATATTATATGCCTAAAGAGGCTAAAAAGGTTGAAGACCCAAGAAAAGAGAAGCAGGCTTAAAAAGAAATAATAATATTATAATATTTGGGCAAAAGGAAGAGGTGAAAAATAACAAGGTCCAAGAAATCATTAAAAAAGATATCCCTGACAAGGCCCATTGAGCAAGTTATAAAGGTTGGCAAAGATTTTAATTTATTTAAATTAAAATATTTTAACCTAAGGTTAAAATTTTAATTTAAATAATTAATGGTGCCAAAGGTTCAAAGTTTCAATTCGAATTTAAATTTGAATTCGAAGGAGGGCCGACGTGTTTTAATCCAAAGGCAAGAGTATTTAAAGGAAATGATTTTTCATTTCCAAAGTCTAAGAAATTCGAATGCCTAAGTGAGAATATAATTCGTGCACTCTAGTTTCGAAGAGGAGAAGACGTTCGTGAGCTTTTTGAATAGGAGGTAGAGTTGCATTTAAGTTCGCTTGGAGTGCGAAGATAATCCCATAGCACTGGCTAGCACAAACGGTAGTTGGAAAGTGGCTAAGGCGCTTGTGAAGGGAAGGTCATGGTTTCGAATCCCACGCAGTTCGTTTTTGCTGAAGGAGGAAAGAGTTTTTATTTTCGATGAAATTCGTGAGAGGCAGACTTTAATACGAAAACGTGGACCTTTGGTTCACGTGCGGGTGCATAGCGTAGGTGGTAGCCTAGCCTTGGGCTAGGGCATTATGGTGGCATAGGTCACGGGTTCGAGTTTGGGCACTGGTCATTGAAGACGTGCACAATATTTTTTATTTCGTGGGCCAACAATTAAGGTATGCGATTCTTGAATTAAATTTGCCAAAGGTTTTTGAAAGCGAAAAGTGTTTTTAAGGCCACGTGATATTAAAAAGGGCATGTGTGAAATTGTTTAGGGAGTCATAAGGGTTGTTGATTAAATATTTTATTTTGGGTGCTTAGAAAATAAATAAAGTATTGGAGATTATAAGGTGTAAACAAGGAACTTTATTTTGATGTGTGATTGAATATTATTTTGAGAGTATTGGAGATTATAAGGTGTAAACAAGGAACTTTATTTTGATGTGTGTTGAATATTATTTTGAGAGTATTGGAGATTATAAGGTGTAAACAAGGAACTTTATTTTTGATATATGTTGAATATTATTTTGAAAGTGGAGTAATAAGGTGTATTTGTGACTTGACATTTTATTGTATTTCTTGTATGGTGAAATAATTGTTGAGGTAAATATTCATGTGGAGATTTTGAGATAGACTGTTGCTATCTAACCTAGAATTGGAAAAAGGATTTGGTTGTGAGTAAAATAGGTTTTGAAGACATATCTCCATCAAAGAAAAGAGGTATGGGCACATCATATTTTGTTTGAAATGTTGGAATGAATGTTGTGAAATATAAGGTGGAGTGAAAAGGATTGATGAGTATTGTTGGAAATGTATGAGCAAGTTTTATGCACCTCATTTATGGATGGTTTGAGATTTGAGATAGAGATTGAGAATTATTTGAGTTAGGGTTTGAGACCCACATTGTGCTCTTTGTTTGAAGAAGTTTGAAAACACTTGTTTAGGGTTAGTGAGCAAGTTGTGTTTCATTGATTGAATGATTGAGTGAAATTCTTGAGCATTGGATTTGAGTGATATTGAAAGTGAATGTGCAAACATTAGAAACCAGATTTGTGAAAGTGATAGACTTAATGATTGAGTAGAACATATTGAGTTTTTGATAGAGTACATCATTCTCTATATGTTCTAGAGGTTAAATGAATTTTGAATAGAATATGTCTAAACTACTTCAAGTTAAAGGAATTACTTTGAAGATTAGACAAAGCATTTGATAGCATTGTGTGCAAGATTTGAGATTGATTGAGCATATTTTATGAGTTATTTTGAGTATGTGTTTGAGCAGATTTGAGTAAGTCTTGGTGAAGACTTGAGAGATATTGAGCAAGTTCTTGAGAGGACTTGAAGGTATATTTGAGGTAAGTCTTGGTGAAGACTTGTAGAGTAGATTTGAGGTAAGTCTTGGTGAAGACTTGAGAGCATATTGAGCAAGTTCTTGAGAGAACTTGAAGGTAGATTTGAGGTAAGTCTTGGTGAAGACTTGAGAGTAGATTGAGCAAGTTCTTGAGAGGACTTGAAGGTAGATTTGAGGTAAGTCTTTGTGAAGACTTGAGAGATAGATTTGAGAAAGTCTTTGTGAAGACTTGAGATTTGTTTGTGAGGCTTGAGGGAGTTGATTGATTGATTTGTCAAGATTTGTGTTAAGGCTTGGGGTAAATGTAGTTGATTTATTGGATCAAGCTTTGTGTTAAGGCTTGAGGATATATTTTGGTACAGATTTGTGAGCAGATTTGTGCTAGACCTGAGATAGAGTTAGAGTAGATTTGTACTACACTTGGGATAGAGTTTGGTGCAGATCTGAGATAGAGTTGAGAGTAAGATTTGGAGGTGATAGAGTAGAGGATAGGAGTCTCTAGTGGATAGAGATCCATTAGCTAGGGTAGTGAGGATAGAGGTCTTCTATGGAGAGAGATCCACAAGCTAGAGTAGTGGGGGTATAAGTCTTCTAGAAGATCATCAACTAGAGTAGAGGGGAAAGAGTTCTCCTATGGATAGAGATCCATGAACTAGAGCAAGGGGAAAGAGTTCTCCTATGGAGTGTGATCCATGAACCATCTAGGAAGATAGAGTTCTTCTATGGAGAGAGATCCACGAACTATTTGAGGAGATAGAGGTCTCCTGGATCAAGTTCCACGAACCAGAGAAAAGGGGAAAGAGTTCTCCTATGGAGAGAGATCCACAAATCAGAGCATAGGGGATTGGTGTCTCCTTTGGATAGAGGTCCATAAACATTGTAATAGGGAATTGATTCCCAAGAATATTTGTTGAGAAAATTTAGTAGAAATATTTTCTCCGTGGAGTAGCCCACATTGGGTGAACCACGTTAAATTGGTGTCTCTATTGTGTGTGATGATTTATGCATTGATTTGATTACTGCTATTGATATTGCCATTGATAATATTGGATAATATTGTTTGGGAAAGAAAAGTAAAATTTGGTCTTATACTGTTCACCCCCCTCTCAGTATAAGCTTGTGTTCTTCAATTGGTATCAGAGCGGGTTCCTTCAAAAGAGTTTAACATCTTGAAGGAAAAGTATACAGGAACATAGATGGCATCTCAGAGTGGATCTTCAGCAAATAAGGCACCATTGTTCGATGGGAACAATTATGCTTTCTGGAACATAAGAATGAAGACTTACTTGATGGCACAAGGATATGAGACATGGCAGGCAGTTGAGGATGGATACACACCTCCAGCTAGTCCTCCTATAGATAAATATGGTAAGCTCCTACATCTATATAATGCAAAGGCAATGAATGTAATATTAAGTGGTTTATATGAAGTAGATTTTGTAAAAGTTATGCATTGCACATCAGCAAAAGAGATTTGGGAAAATTTGAAGAAAACATATGAGGGAGACAAAAAGGTCAAGATGGCAAAATTGCAAAATCACAAGAAAATATTTGAAGACTTGAAGATGAAGGATGAGGAAGACATTGCTACATACTTACTTTATGTGGATGAGGTTGTTAACTCCATGCGAGGACTTGGGTTTAAATTTGAAGAATCAGATGTTTGTCAAAAGGTTTTAAGGTCACTCCCTATGAGGTATAGTGAAAAGGTTTCAGCCATATAAGAAATAAGAGATATTGAAACTTTGACTATGGATGAGTTGCATGGAACTCTCACAACTTATGAGATGAGAATAGGAAAGGATCCTATCCCCAAGAAAGAGGTAGCCTTCAAAGTAGCAAAGAAGACAAAATATAAGAAGTCAGATTCAAGTGATGAGTCATCCAGTGATGAAGAAGCAAACTATGGCAGAAGGAACAAGAAGGACTCAAGAAAGCACAAAGGTACAAAAATAGTTAAGTGTTTCAATTATGGTAAATATGGTCACTATGCATCTAACTGTCTAGAAGTTGGAAGTAGTAGTGGTGAAGAGAGACAAGATCATAAGAACATGGAAGCAAGAAAATCCAGGTATGAAAAGAAAAATAGGTATGGTCAGAACAAGCATGAAAAGAAATTCTTTCAAAGGTACAAGAAGAGTTTCTATGTTGATAAGGGAAGCAAGAGTTCAAGTGATAGTGATGGAAGATCCTCAGATAATGAAGAAGAAGAAATTCTCTTCTTGGCAATAGAGGAAGAAGGAAGTTGTAGAGATAAAAAGTATGAAGATGCTCTTGAAGATCAGGTAGAAGGAAGAATCATAGAATGAAGAGTAGAAGTTGATCTAGAAGCTGAGATTATTTCTGCTCTTAAGGAATTAAGAAATGTTAGAAAGTAGAATTCAAGACTCAAGGCTCAATTTCAAGAATGTGATGAAGAGAAAGGAAATCTTATACAAGATCTGACAAACTTAACAACTAAGACAAGGATATTTAAAGAAAATTTAGAAGTAAAAGTCTTAGAATGTGAAATATTAGAGCATGAGGTAGCTTCACTAAGGAAAGGAAGTGAAAGAGTCTAAAGATAAGCTACATGAGTTTGGGAAAAGCTCAAAGACTTTGGATAATATTATCAATGTACAAATATCTTCATCAAACAAGACAGGACTTGGTTTTGAAGAAGGAAAAGAGAAACAGGAAGCATAGAAATGGGATTCAAGCTCAAGCTCCAAAGAAGAAGCTTCAGAAGAAGAGAGTGAAGGAGAAAGTGAGACTTATGAGGATAAGTTGAAAAATAGAAGGTTCACCAAGGAAGGAAACAATGCACAAATAAGGAACATGGAACATCACAGGGAAGAAAGGACTAAGAGACCAATGGGTCAAAGGAAAGATTTCTTCAAAGGACGTTGCTTCTCATGTCACAGGTTTGGTCACAAGGCTATGTAGTGCAGGACACATGAAAATAAGGAATATGGTTTCACTAAGAGAAATTTTAGAAATGGGTATCTCTTTCAAGGGTATTGTTACTCTTGTAATCAGTTTGGTCATAAAGCAATTAATTGCAGGGTTCATGATAGGAATGGGTATGGCTTCACCAGGAGGAACTTCAAGATATTTGCACCTTCAAGGAACCACAACATTAAGTGTTATAAGTGCAATAATGTTGGGCATATGGCCAAGTGGTGTAGAACATAATTTCTAGGGATAAGCAAGAATATGGATATTCAAAAGAATCAGAAGGATCAATTGAGGAAGAAGGTGGACAAAGAAAAAGAGCATTGTATGCTGGGAGTAGAGATACTCCCACCCCAAAATTAATCACCTCAAGGAGAGGAGGTGGGGAGGGGGTTGAGCTAAGAGTCTTATATTTAGCCCCAAAGGAGTCCCTTTGCCATTGATGTCAAAGGGGGAGAGATTTGAGTTAGGGGGAGAGCATTCAGTCAGGGGAGCAGTTTCTCAGGGGGAGCAGAATTGAAAAAGGTAAAAGATATGCTTAAAGAAAAAGGGTTGCCATCAATGACAAAGGGGGAGATTGTTGGAAATTTGAGCAAGTTTTGTTGTCATTGATGTCAAGAGGTTTGATGTCCAGTTTTGTTGTCATTAAGGTCAAAAGGTTGATTTCTCCAAAAGGCAAGGAAGTTGTTAAAAGGAAAAGGGTATAATATTTATTTTAAATATTATATGCCTAAAGAGGCTAAAAAGGTTGAAGACCCAAGAAAAGAGAAGCAAGACTTAAAAATAAATAATAATATTATAATATTTGGGCAAAAGGAAGAGGTGAAAAATAACAAGGTCCAAGAAATCATTAAAAAAAGATATCCCTGACAAGGCCCATTGAGCAAGTTATAAAGGTTGGCAAAGGTTTTAATTTATTTAAATTAAAATATTTTAACCTAAGGTTAAAATTTTAATTTAAATAATTAATGGCGCCAAAGGTTCAAAGTTTCAATTCGAATTTAAATTTGAATTCGAAGGAGGGCCGACGTGTTTTAATCCAAAGGAAAGAGTATTTAAAGGAAATGATTTTTCATTTCCAAAGTCTAAGCAATTTGAATGCCTAAGTCAAGAATATAATTTGTGCGCTCTAGTTTCGAAGAGGAGAAGACGTTCGTGAGCTTTTTGAATAGAAGGAGGTAGAGTTGCATTTAAGTTCGCTTGGAGTGCGAAGATAATCCCATAGCGTTGGCTAGCGCATAGACGGTAGTTGGAAAGTGGCTAAGGCGCTTGTGAAGGGAAGGTCATGGTTTCGAATCCCACGTAGTTCATTTTTGCTGAAGGAGGAAAGAGTTTTTGTTTTCGATGAAATTCATGAGAGGTAGACTTTAATACGAAAACATGGACCTTTGGTTCACGTGTGGGCGCATAGCACAAGTGGTAGCCTAGCCTTGGGCTAGGGCATTGTGGTGGCATAGGTCATGGGTTCGAGTTTGGGCACTGGTCATTGAAGATGTGCACAATATTTTTATTTCATGGGCCAACAATTAAGGTATGCGATTCTTGAATTAAATTTGCCAAAGGTTTTTGAAAGTGGAAAGTTGTTTTAAGGCCACGTGATATTAAAAAGGGCATGTGTGAAATTGTTTAGGGAGTCATAAGGGTTGTTGATTAAATATTTTATTTTGATGTGCTTAGAAAATAAATAAAGTATTGGAGATTATAAGGTGTAAACAAGGAACTTTATTTTGATGTGTGTTGAATATTATTTTGAGAGTATTGGAGATTATAAGGTGTAAACAAGGAACTTTATTTTGATGTGTGTTGAATATTATTTTGAGAGTGAAGGAGATTATAAGGTATAAACAAGGAACTTTATTTTTGATATATGTTGAATATTATTTTGAAAGAAGGAGTAATAAGGTGTATTTGTGACTTGACATTTTATTGTATTTCTTGTATGGTGAAATATTTGTTGAGATAAATATTCTTGTGGAGATTTTGAGATAGACTATTGCTATCTAACCTAGAATTGGCAAAAGGATTTGGTTGTGAGTAAAACAGGTTTTGAAGACATATCTCCATCAAAGCAAAGAGGTATGGGCACATCATATTTTGTTTGAAATGTTGAAATGAATGTTGTGAAATATAAGGTGGAGTGAAAAGGATTGTTTGATAAGTATTGTTGGAAATGTATGAGCAAGTTTGAGTGCACCTTATTGATGGATGATTTGATTTGAGATAGAGATTGAGAAATATTTGAGTTAGGGTTTGAGACCCACATTGTGCTCTTTGTTTGAAGAAGTTTGAAAACACTTGTTTAGGGTTAGTGAGCAAGTTGTGTTTCATTGATTGAATGATTGAGTGAAATTCTTGAGCATTGGATTTGAGTGATATTGAAAGTGAATGTGCAAACATTAGAAACCAGATTTGTGAAAGTGACAGACTTAATGATTGAGTAGAACATATTGAGTTTTTGATAGAGTACATCATTCTCTATATGTTCCAGAGGTTAAACGAATTCTGAATAGAATATGTCTAAACTACTTCAAGTTAAAGGAATTACTTTGAAGATTAGACAAAGCATTTGATAGCATTGTGTGCAAGATTTGAGATTGATTGAGCATATTTTGTGAGTTGTTTTGAGTATGTATTGAGATAGATTGAGCAAGTTCTTGAGAGGACTTGAAGGCAGATTTGAGGTAAGTCTTGGTGAAGACTTATAGGAGATTTGAGGTAAGTCTTGGTGAAGACTTGAGAGCATATTGAGCAAGTTCTTGAGAGGACTTGAAGGCAGATTTGAGGTAAGTCTTGGTGAAGACTTGTAGGTAGATTTGGGCAAGTCTTGGTGAAGACTTAAGAGCATATTGAGCAAGTTCTTGAGAGAATTTGAAGGTATATTTGAGGTAAGTCTTTGTGAAGACTTGAGAGCATATTGAGCAAGTTCTTGAGAGGACTTGAAGGTATATTTGAGGTAAGTCTTGGTGAAGACTTGTAGAGTAGAGTTGATTGATTATTTGTTAAGTCTTTGTGTTAAGGCTTGGGGAAGAGTAGAGTTGATTTGTGATTGGATCAAGCTTTGTGTTAAGGCTTGAGGATATATTTGAGGATAGAGTTTGGTATAGATTTGTGAGCAGATTTGTGCTAGACCTGAGATAGAGTTAGAGCAGATTTGTACTACACTTGGGATAGAGTTTGGTGTAGATCTGAGATAGAGTTGAGAGTAAGATTTGGAGGTGATAGAGTAGAGGATAGGAGTCTCTAGTGGATAGAGATCCATTAGCTAGGGTAGTGAGGATAGAGGTCTTCTATGGAGAGAGATCCACAAGCCAGAGCAGTGGGGGTAGAAGTCTTCTAGAAGATCATCAACCAGAGTAGAGGGGAAAGAGTTCTCCTGTGGATAGAGATCCACGAACCAGAGCAAGGGAAAAGAGTTCTCCTATGGAGTGTGATCCATGAACCAGCTGGGAAGATAGAGTTCTTCTATGGAGAGAGATCCACGAACCAGTTGAGGAGATAGAGGTCTCCTGGATCAAGTTCCATGAACCAGAGAAAAGGGGAAAGAGTTCTCCTATGGAGAGAGATCCACAAATCAGAGCATAGGGGATTGGTGTCTCCTTTGGATAGAGGTCCATAAACATTGTAATAGGGAATTGATTCCCAAGAAGATTTGTTGAGAAAATTTAGTAGAAATATTTTCTCCATGGAGTAGCCCACATTGGGTGAACCACGTTAAATTGGTGTCTCTATTGTGTGTGATGATTTATGCATTGCTTTGATTACTGCTATTGATATTGCCATTGATAATATTGGATAATATTGTTTGGGAAAGAAAAGTAAAAGTTGATCTTATACTGTTCACCCCCCCTCTCAGTATAAGCTTGTGTTCTTCATTGTTCATCAACCACATAAAGATATTAGGTGCATTTGTCAATACAAATGGTATAACCAACTACTCATACAATACGTTATTAGTTTTGAATGTGGTACTCATCTCCTTCCCTAATATGGATTTGATGATAGCCACTTTTCAAGTCTATATTTATGAAGTGCTTTGCCCTAGTTAATAAATCTATCAAATCATCCATGCATGACAATGAAAATCGATACTTTATAGTTATCTTATTGATAGCCCTTAAATTTGTACACATGCATCATTATACACCCTTATTTGGTGTAAGTACATTTTGTACTTACTGCACATAGGCTCAAAATTTCACTGATCAACCTGTGGAATAGAAAATGTATCATTCCATTTTGTTACAAAAGATATCAAAATATATGTTTTTATTACAATGTCCCATGGGCTACAAGAGAGGTTCAAAAAATTAGAATATCCCCTTTACAAAAGTGAATAAAATGATGTGGAAAAGATCTTCTAAAACACCTCAAAGTATGGGTAGGTTTGGAATGCTTGAATGGTTGACCACCCTTGGTTGAATGTATCTCCGTGATATCTACACACAACCAAATATAATGATTAGTAGCATCTATGGGTCTACCTTGGTTAGATCCATATTGGTGAAAGATGTAAATAATAACAAAGTAAGGAAGATTGAATTAAACTAATAATTTTTTTTAAAATGGATTAAAACATAGAAAATATTACCTTGCTTACCTTTGTTGACTATTTGTTGCTGATTCTATGACTAAAATTGGTTTTTGGAGTGGACCATATAAGGGTGAGTGGTTGTGACTTTCAACCATCTAGGGGGAGGTGGTTGAGTCTATGTTGTCCAAAATGCTACAAGAACCTCAAGAGGACCTTCTAGAAGTTGTTTACGGTTGAATATTTGAATAAATATGATCTTGAGTGGGAACTTCCCAGGGATGGATGGTTGCAACTATGAACTTCCTAGGGGTGGGTTATTGAGACATTAATACCTATAATTGGATGAAACTTGCAGGGTATCTATGAGATGGTGTCAAGAGCCTCTAGTAGGAATTTGGTGCTGATTGGAGCTATCATCTACGAGTAGTTTTACAAATAAAGCAAATACAAATGGAGGTATACAAAGGATTCCATGGCTGGTTTGCAAACAAGGATGTGCACACAAAGGAGGAGTCTAACTAAATTTTGGTAGATTTTTGGTATATTATCTTGCAATATTATAAAAATGAAGAAATGAGGGGGGTATTTATAGAATTTTATAAGGGAGAGGGGGTAGTGAGGTGGACATGACATGGTAGCCAAGTGTCATGGGTGAGGGAGGTGGAAAATCTAGGAAATTCCACTTGCATGGTCAAAGAGGGTGTGTGCACCATGCCTTATTAATTTCCTTGGGTGGGGAGAGTCCTCACCCCACTCAAGTGGCATGTGCACACCATGCCTCATTAATTACCTTGGGTGGGGAGAGTCCTCACCCTTCCCAAGTGGAATTAAGAGGCATGGGGGTGGTAAGGGTGCATGGGGATGTGGAAGGTAGGGGTAGACTAGGCTAGGGTGATGTGGACCTAAGCTATGGTCAAAGGGGTAGATTAGGGAGAATGTGCACATAGGCTAGGGGATTGTGCACATAGGATAGGGGGGATGGGGAAGTCACATGGTGACTAAGGGCTTGGTGTAGGAGAGGGATTAATAGGTTAAAGGGGCTAAAGAAGGTTGATTTTGATTTTTGTAAGGTTGCCATGGTGCATTTTGGGTTATTTAGGACTATTGCAAAATTATTGATTTTTAACCTTAGGAAAATATTAATTTGACACTTTTTAGGTGTCTACATTTTCTCTTTTTTGTACTGCGTTACATGATAAACACAACGTATTGTAAAAACACATGATACCAATTAGCTAGATTGGCGTTGTGCAATAATGGGTGGTGATGATTGACCATGAATTTTGGCACATTGCAATGATAGTTAAGGGAGAAGATGTATGATTGTCTCAAATAAAGAACAGTATGGGATGCCCTAATTATGAAAGGGATGAATTCCATTGAAACTTTACCTTCGACAACCTGTTGAGACCATTTGATGTGGTAATTTGATTAGCCATTTATAAGTATTCTCATGATACTTCAATCAATTTGTTAATTATGATGGGTGAGTAACTGTACAGTAATAGGCCTGGGGCGTACCAAATTTACTGAATTGGAATTTGAGTGGATAAGAGAAATTTTACTATTTTTCCTAGTATATGAGGTTTAATGATAGCCCCTGGTAAAGATTCTTGGACATACACAATTCCAGGATTGAGTTTTTTGGTATTGGTCTTGTTTGTAATAGAATTTTATGGGATATGTCTACCCCCTCAAGTGATGATTTGGTGGATGAAGAAAACAAAAGATGATAATGAATTGCTTGATAAATAGTCATTGTACAACTAAGAAAAGGGAATGAAGTACCTAAAGGGTAAACTTGGCTGGGTGAAGGGAGAATTTTTTTATATTTTCCAACCATATAAGGGTGGGCGATTAGGAACCACTCACCCTTGGGTAGTTGACAACCATCCTAGGAAGTCAGGCAAGCACAAATTTAAAAAGGGGATCACACAACCCAGTGGCTCATTTGCATTGTACACCACAAGAGGAGGAAGAGAGAGAGTTGGGTGTGGTTAAGGTATTGATGTGGAGCTCTTATGGATTTATTATTTGAATGAATGATATGGCGAGTGGAGGAGCTAGGACTGGGCATCGAAGGGAGTGTTCGGCTAGTTATTCTCTTTTATCTATTTTTCTCTTGTTTTTGCATTTAATGAATAAAAATGAACCCTAGGGTTTTATTTGCTTTATTATTTTATAGTTTTTTTAGAGAAATGATATCATAGGAAAAATAGGCTCGTGTAGAAAATGAAACATGCATTATATTTTGGTGCTTGTGGGTTTGGGGTTTTGATTTTTGCATTGTTTTTATAGATTTTTTTGTTTTTTTTGGTTGTTCAGGATAATGGGTATCTTGATACACCTTTTTTTTACCAACTATATGGATCCTTAAAGTTGTATGGAATTTATGGATCCGTACAATATTTTTTTAGAAAATGGGTAATCACTCAAGGTTAGGCAGTTGGGCCAACCATTTGGGAGTGGGTGACTAGGTTTTTTAACGAGTTGTATGGATCCATACAAATGGGTCAACTGTACGAGGATGTACGATCAATATTTTTTTTGGATGATGTTGATGGGATGTGGATTTTGATGAGGAAACTATGGCAACTAAATATTTTGAGACTATGACATAGGTTCAAACATAATTTTCAAAATGTAAGAGATTTGCTTGATGTGGAAGACTGGGCATGGTTGAGGAAGATAAGACTTGAGGGAGTGGCACACTTAGAGCGTGTGCATGCAAAAAGGTGTTACTTATCAAAATTGGCTGAGAGGTGGGACCCATATAGGGGGATATTTCACTTATCAATTCGGGAGATCATAGTGACTTTAGAGGATGTATATCAGATACTCCATGTACCAGTAAAGGGATGTACAATAATTATTGTGGATGGACCACAAAAGGGGTTGGTTATAGAGTGTATTTGGAGAGGGATGGACTCATGTGAACACCGATAGTGGTGGTCTGCTTTATGATTTGTATTATGAGGTAGGCATACTAATGCAATGATAGGCTATAGTGATGGTTATCATATCGAGTGTCATATTTCTCGATTCAAGTGCATGATTCCCATAAAACTTGCTAAGGATGATGTAGAATTTGGTTTAGAGGTCAATAGTGTTTGCATGGGACTTGATATTATTAGTATAGACCTACAAAGAGTTATAAAATGTGTGATGAATAGATCATAGTGGTATTAGTTGCAATTTATTACTATAAGTTTGGGCATGGGAGCACATCATGATGGATAGGTCTCAAGGATTGCCCTATGATGTGCAGAGGTGGATGGGGCCTGAGATTCCATATGTTATGAGATGGTGGAAAGACAAGGAGGGTCAATCTAGTAGGCCTTATACAGGGAATGGAGAGTATTATTGGTCTATGTGAGTAAGGTTAAGGTCGAAGGATATTTACTAATGACCATGGTAGGGTGGACCATCATGGATAAGGGATGTAGTGTAACTATCTCATGTTCAACAAGCAAGGTGGGTTATCAGATGATAGTGCATATAATATGAGTACTTTCAATATACTTGGGTACTATGATAGTTTGGGCTAAGGTAGGGGGTATTGGATCCACATATAATATAGAGGATGTGGAGGGATCCCATAGTGGTAGCACATGTATATCCACTAGGTGCAAAGGCATATGAGGTTATAGCAATGGTAAAAATGGATGACAGTGGGATGAATCCAAAGTATGATGGGAGGTGGACCACACAATAGTGACACACAAGTAGAGGTGCAGATGAGGGTATGGAGAGAGAGGAAGGTGAAGAGGGAGCTGAGAGAGGGATAATGATAGGTGGAGGAGGGATGAGGAGAAGGAGAAGGGGATATTTTGAGGTGGTCTGTAGGTCATTGATTATTGGTTGGAGTAGGTCCATCCAAGGCAACAATAAAGGATATACTAGTGACCAATGTTAAAGGTGGAAATAGGCCAAATTTTGATGATAGCATGGATTTGGGTGGATTTTATTTAGTTCTTGAGGAGGTTGAGGTGCTACGAGAGTGAGTGTGGCTAGTGGAGGCATGAATTACCAAGATGGAGGTGACCTAGACATTGGAGAGGGTGGAATTGCATGCTATAAGAGAGATAATATATGAGGAGAGATATGTACTATAAGCTCAAAGGGTAGCCTATAGGAGGATATAAATAGGCTACAAATTTAGAGGGTTGTGATGTAGGGATATTGGATGCTATAACAATGGAGAAGGATTAGCTATAATAGGAGGTGGAGTAGCTGAGGGTAAGGGGAGACCTGATGACAATGTAGGCAGAGGTAGAATAGTTGCATCACATCATGGATGGGTTGAGGATATTAGACACATGGGAGAGAGATAGGGTGATGACATAGGAGGAGGTTATGTTGCTATGGGGTGTGTTGATTCTATTAGACTCAGACTCTTGGTCACAACAAATTTAGATTATGCCATATGTTGTTCCATTAGTGCCTTAATTCATAGGGCCTACAATGTTACATGTATCAATAATAGGTCCCTCATAAGGTGGCAAGAGATAATAACAAAATGGTGGTAGCAACCAAGGAGGATAGAAGAGGATTAGGGATGACTAATAGGGATGAGAGGAGGGGAGTGAGGAGAGGACTGAGAGATAACAATAGGAATGATATTTTTGGGTGTGGTTGAGTTGCCACAATTTTGTATATGAGGATGATGTATGATATTGTATGCAGGGATATGTTACCCAAAGGCAATTTTTATGTAGCCTATGAGAACGTATGATGATGAATGTATTATTTATTTGTGATATATATATATATATATATTATTGGTGATGATGTTATGCATTTGTGTGTTATTATGATATTATGTGATGTGATGGATTTGATTAGATGGATACTTGTGTTCCTAGAATTATGTGTGAGTGTTTGAGCATATTTTAAATATGTGTATATGCCTTTCATCATCACAATTAGTTTAGTTAACCAATGACAAGTGCATAGTCATAGTAACACATCATGAAACATCATAATAGACACAAGACATAATACATGGATAATAACATATTAACTCAATAAACAATGAACAATGGCTAATGATACATGATATGAATGGATATTTTAAGATGTATTTACAATGTATGGTAGTCAAGCAAGGTACTTGTCACCTAAATACCTTAGGAGTTTTAGATCCTATAAATATTTCATAAAACTCAAATACCCTAGTGGCACCGATCAAACTCATTTACTAGTCAATCATATCCCATAGAAATTGAGACCATCCTAAAAAAGATTAAGCCACTCATGGACTAAGGTGTGTGCAATGATGTTCTTTCCCAATATTGAGTGAGGTTAGATTAACCAATTGTAATACAAGCCACTATAAGCTAGCTCATCCATTAGACTAACCAATTATAATGCAAGTCAATATAATCTAGCTTATTCATGAGCATTCAAAGGTCAATACAAAATAAGACCACTAATGTGATAGACATGTCGCCACACAGAGGGCATACTCCATTATCAGTCAAGCGTATATAACCCCAATGGAGGTTATCCCCATAATCATTCGACATAGCTCCACTGCTATCTAAACATCTATAGCCTCGATGGAGACATCTAAAATACCTAAGGAACCAATATGTGAATCTCTTTTGCTCTTGTTACTCTTTTTTTAAATCTCTCTTTTGTTTGAAACTTGCAATTTGGATCCTCAAGTTTGGATTATGCACATGATAGGATGAACAGGAAAACCATTCACTTTATGGAATGAATACTCATGGTGTCATCTTACCTAAACTAAAAATTTAATTATTGTGTGATATGTGCATGGTCCAAGAGAGAACTCTAAGTATCCAGGGGAGGTCAACATCTCCTTGGAATATGACAACATTTGAAAAATATTGAGTGGAACACTAGGTATGGATGAATAACATAGACAAATTTTATTTTCAAGTAACCTAAGGAAAGAATGATGAGACATCTTGATGGTGAGTACAAGTGGAAAATGTGATATAAAAAATATGAATGATACACAATGGGTGTACAACACAATGGATAAGGTGATATGACACACAACTGAACAAGACAAAATAGAAAAAGATAAAATAAATAAAGTATGAGACACATAAGTGGACACAATATGTATAACCATTTGATTTCATTGATTAATTACGCTAATCAATGTTGGGAAGTGCATATTTATGTATCCAAAAGGTTATCAAATTAGCATGCTATAAGCCTTATGCATAGGTCCAATGGATGAATGGATAGGAGAAATGTGATGTGATAAAATTTGAGGGGGAATGAGTGGTGATGCCTCCCAAAACAAGAGCTAAAGTTGTGAAAGCGAGATAGGATAGGAGAAAATAAAAAAAATATGAGGAATGAGGGAAATGAAGAAAAGAGGAAAGGTAAAGAGACAAAACAGAGGAGATGAAAGAAAAAGAGGATGGGGAGGGAAGAGGACCAACCATATGTACATAGCCACTCGTAACATGACCATGAAATCAATGGCATAGGACCAAGAAAAAATAAAGAGTAAGAGGATGAATAGATGGGGTAATGTGACAAGGAGAAAAGCCCATTCATAGGTACATAGTAACTTGTAGCATGATTATACAACAATGACATGGAACTAACAAAGAAAGAGAAATAAAGAGGTAAGGATAAAGGAAAATGATGGCACAAGGAAAAGAGATGAGAGGAAAGAGGGAAAAATGAGGGATGGAGATAAGAAAGAGGATGTTGGGCTAGATGTTGATGCACTGGTTTGGATTTGTTGTTTTTAATTTTTAAATTTTTTGATATTAAGTATGTACAATAAGAATGACCCTATGGGAATGTCATTAGGTGTAAAAGGCATGAAGGTGAAGGATGTTTATGGGTTCAAGTTCTACAATCCATTTGAGAATGGTAAGTTTGTAGGCACCAAAACCAAAATTTTGTTTGATAATGTAAGGACCAAGCCAATTGGGAGACAAATGTTGAGTCAATTTTTAGTCTCTGAATATCATTTTGGGGGTCTTGAGATGCTTGTGGAGGCTTAATAGGGATGGCAAAATAAGAAGGTTCATAAGGATAATGATATGGGTAAGGATAGGCATAGGGTGGAGGATGAGGATAGGATGGGTGAGATGGATTAGGAGGCTAGGTGGCATAGGACGTATGGGCTATAGGTAAATAAGAAGAAGGTGGTTGATGAGGTGGAACATAATGGGGTTGGATAAACTAAGAAGTTGGAGGGGATTGATGTGGTGGTGGCATAACCATTAAATTCACTTGACTAGGTAGAGGTTTATGTAATGGATGTGGGACTTTCACATGTGCTTGTAAACCTAAGACTAAGGTGAACTTAGATTAAAGTAGGCCAAGGTAAAATTAACATAGAAGTAATAATAGGCGATAATATTCATTAAAATAACTAGCTAAAACATTACAATAATTTAAACCTTATATAGGCTTAATACAAGCGAAATAGTAGGGAAGGGAGGTTGGAGGAAGATCGGGAGGATTAGAGAGAACAAAGGAGTAGGAAGTGGAGAGGGAGGTGGCAGCGGGCGTGGGGAGAGGAAGGAAGTGGAGTGATAAGGGAAAATGGATGGCAGGGAAGGAGGAAGGACAATGGAGGGATAAAGAGAAAATAGAGGCGAGGGATAAATAAAAATCATGCCGACCATCAGACAAGTTTAGCCGACAAAAGGTAAGAGAGTTCACACTTGCTTAGAAAAACTAGATTTTTCTAAGTCGTTTAAAGATAAACCCTATTCACACTTGCTACATTATCCCCCTTAAAGTTGAGAGGACTGAATATATAGTATCTTAGCTTTATAAATTGAGCTTTGGCTAGCACCTTGGTGAAGATGTCCGTGACATTCTCCAAAGTGTGGCAATAGTGAAGCTCAACAATATCAGTTTCCACCATATTTTTGATGAAGTGGTACTTCATATCAAAATACTTTTATCTACTATGGTGGACAAGATTGTATGCCAACTGAATGGCACTGATGTTGTCATAGAATATTCTAGTTGGACCATTTTTCTGCTCTCCAATCTCTTCTAATACCTTTCATAGCCATAGAGCTTGAGTACTAGCATGAGTGATTGCTATATACTCAACTTCTATTGAAGATAGTGCTACTACTGTCTGCTTCTTGGAAATCCAAGTTATTAGTCCCGAACCAAGACTAAAATAGTTACCCGATGTGGATTTTATATCATCAACATTGCTGCCCCAATCACTATCACTAAAGCCTTCAAGCTTGATAGTATCACTTCTGTAGTACTGGATTCCAAAATCAATGTACCCTTCACATATCTCAAAATTCTTTTAGCTGCTTGCAAATGCAGCTCAGATGGATTAGACATAAATATAGAAACAAGAGATACAACATACTGAATTTCTGGTCTGGTGTTGGCGAGAAACATCAAACTCCCAACAATGCTTCTGAAAGTGGTCACATAAACTTTCGGTGCTCCATCATCCTTGCTTAATTGGATCCCATGTCCAAGTGGAGTTGCAACTGATTTGCATTGCTCCATAGAAAACTTCTTAATCATATCTCGAGCATACTTAAGTTGAAATATGAAGATCCCTGAATATTTCTTATGGAATTCCATTCCAAGAAAGTATTTCATTAAGCCAAGATCCTTCATCTCAAATTCCTGCATCATGGAGTGCTTGAAATCCATATTGAATTTTTCATTACTACCCATAAAAATGAGATCATCCACATACAAACGAACTATGAGGATGTCATTTTCTTGATTCAGGTAGTAGAGGGTGGGTTCATTTTTGCTTTTGATAAACCCATAATATTTAAAGTACCCATCAATGCGTGAGTACCAAGCTCTTGGTGCCTGCTTGAGGCCATAAAGAGCCTTCTTCAATTTGTAAACAAGATGTTCCTTGTATTTCTCTTCAAATCCTTGTGGTTGCTCAACATACACTTCTTCTGTCAAGTAACCATTGAGAAATGCACTCTTTACATCCATGTGTTGGAATTTCCATCCCTTATGTGCAGCTAAGGCAAGAACTATTTTGATAGTCTCCTGTCTGGCTACAAGAGCAAAAGTTTCTTCATAATAAATTCCATATTTTGGAGTGAATCCCTTTACAACTAATCTCACCTTGTGCCTCTCGATGCTACCATCAGCATTAAACTTGGTCTTGAAGACCCACTTACATCCAACATGTTTCTTTCCTTTAGGAAGCTTCACCAGCTCCCAAGTGTCGTTGTTTTTTATAGAGGTGATCTCCTCTTTCATGGCATCTTGCCAAATATTTTGAGTACAAGCCTTCTCATAACTAGAAGGTTCAAGATGTGAACTAGTTAACAAAGCATAGTTAACTAGATCTCCCCTAGGTTCCTGTTGGGAGACATCATCACCATACAAGTGCATATTTTCTAATCTTTGTAGAACATAATTCATTTCACTAGCTTGAATCCTAGTGTATATTTTTGAATTTTTTTTATCCAACATCTGATATGATGGATGATTCTATAGAGTTCTCTTACCTCTGGATGGAGAATCGATGTCCATTGGTGAGGAACTTACTGATATCTGCAGACAAGGACTTGGTGAAGAAGTTGAATCAGAAGATGAACTTGGGTTTATGGGAGGAGACTACTTACCTTTCTGTGGTGTCTGTTGTTGCACCTGATTAGAAACTACATCATTGGATTCATCATCACTGAATATTTGGGGCTTACCCCATTCTCCCCCTTCATCAAAAATCACATCCTTGGAAAGCACAAACTTTCTAGTCTTGGGATTGTAGAGTCTGTAAGCTTTTGTATTCTCACAGTATCCTACAAAGATACGTGCCCGAATCTTTGGATCAAGCTTCTTTCTCAACTCATCAGGAATGTGATAATATGCCAGTGAGCCAAACACTTTGAAATACTTAACATTTGGCTTTTTACCATACCAAGCTTGGTAAGGTGTTTGCCCTTCCAAACTTGAAGTAGAACTTATGTTCAAGATATGCACGTTGGTCCTGGTTGCATCTGCTCAATATGAATTAGTCAAATGCTTCATCTGAAGCATAGACCTTGCCATCTCCATAATGGTATGATTATTCCTCTCTGCGACACCATTATGTTGTGGAGTGTAGGCAGTGGTGAACTGCCTCTTAATGCCATGTTGCTTATAGAAATTCAAGAACTCATTAAAGGAGTATTCTCCTCCCCTATTTGATCTAAGACATTTTACAAAATATCTACTCTCACTTTCAACTCTTGTTTTGAAATCAACAAAGCATTCAAATGCTTCATCCTTATGTTTCAAAAAATATATCCAGCACATTCTTGTAAAATCATTACTGAAGAGTAGGAAGTAAGAGTTGTTACCAAGACTCTTGGTCTGCATCGGACCACAGATGTCTGTATGCACTAACTGGAGTGGATAGCTGGCCCACCATGCTTGTCCATGAGGAAATTTTAATCTTGTATGTTTCCCCAGAGCACACCCTTCACAAAATTCCTTAATATCTTGAACTTTAGGAAGTTCGGTTACCATCGCTTGTGAAGTTAGCATTTTCAAACTAGCTGAATTCAAATGACCATATCTCAAGTGCCATAAGACACTTGGATTGGAAATATCAACATTTGCTAACTTATCTCCCCCTGGTTGGCCAAACTTTAAAGGAAACAATCTATTCTTTGACATTGGCACTTGTGTAATGATTCTATTACTATTATTTTTATCAAAAATAGTGCATTTACCCTCATCAAAAAGTAACTTGTAGTTCTTTTCTAACATTTGACCAACACTTAAAATATTGTGTTGGATATGGGGTGTGTAATAGATTCCTCAACTAAGAAATCTTGTACAGATTCCTCAACCCTAATTTATCTACCCTCTTGGTGGATGCTAGATTATGTTGTTGGATTTTAAGCCTTACTATCTCAAAATATCATAGGTTCCAATATAAATAAGCCACAATATTAAAGATCAGATCTAATTGAGGACAAAAAGGAGCCAACCTAAATTAATATGAAGGGAGAATCCTATAAAAAAACCCTTGCAACCTTCTCAAAACTCAAATTTTGAGGAGAAACAACTAATTTAGAAGTCAATCTAATTCCCTAAATCAATAATGTGATATCAATATTTTTAGGGTTTATTTCCAAAAACCCATTTAAAGGTTTGTGACATTCTTGCATAATTTATTTAGAGGTTATGAAAACAAGGAAATGGATTTGTAGTATTAGGGATTTTTAAAAAATCTATTTTTATGACTCTCTTAGTGTATTTAATTCAAGGTTTCAGATATAAAAGTTAATTATTTTAATCAAAATTTTGAAGGCTTGTGGATCTCTTATGACAAGGATTCTAATATTGTGACTATGAAACTAGATTTTTAGATTGACATTGCTAGGATTTATGACAAATCCATTTATTTAATCTTCTATTTTTGCTAAAGTCAACATATATTGATGTATACTAACTTTGGATTGATAAATATATTTTTGTTGAACTTTAATTGATAGCCTCAATAGAATTTTGGAAAGGACATATTGTACCATAGATGACTATTAAGGTTGACCTATCGGAATGTAAGTTAGTTTTAAGATCAACCAATCTTTATCTTAATATGTAGATGTACGGAATAAAGGAGGAGAAACAAGTTTTCTATATTTTAATATACAACTCTATAGGATGAAAATTCAATAATAATAGAGAAGCATCTGCATTTTTAGAATCTATGTAAAACTTTATGAGAGGTCCTATTTCAACAGTCTTTGTCGTTTGTCTATATTAGTACTGAGAAAATTTAACAAAAAAATTTGCTTACTTGGAATCTATCTAGAAGAGCAAGCTTTATAGACCATAAAATATTCATACATAAGTACTTTATATATTAATTTTTCCAATTTTATAATTTTTTATCTTTGTTTAGTGGAATTATTCATATTGTCCTACTCTACTAGCTTGGATAAAATTTCATAGGAACTAGATTGAATCTAGGATCCTTTATTTGGAGCATTAACTTTCAAATATCTTCTTTAAAACCATGTTAGAGGTCTCATTTATCAAATTATGGAAGCAAATTGGTGTTAAAGAGATGTCATTAAGTGGGAGATGTTTAGTAGTATCTTTTCTCTATGGCACTCATTCAAATTAAAGGGGCATGTTGAAATGTGTAATCATTTACTTTGTCTACTATAAACTTTATGATGTTTTATTTTGTAATTATATTTTATAAAAGGCATGTAGGCTCATGTTCATTTTATAAATTATTCTATGTATTCATTGAAAAATCGATAGTATTTTAGTATCTAATGATGTTGGGATCAATTAATTGTATTGTGATATATATAAATACCTCTACTCATAAATCCAAAAGAATATGCACCCAAACAATGAAACACCGAAACAAGCGATTGCAAGAATAAATAAATTTTATATTGAAATTTTTGGAGCCTTGGTCTCCTTTATTTTACAAATAATGATTTTCCCTGAATGACGGGGACTTGATTATAATGCTTCGCTTGTTGCTTTCAAATTACAATAGATCCAAATGGGTGGAAATCCCCTTTGGTAGTTTTAACTGGAAATGGGTGCTTGTGTTCTCCTCTGCTACAAATCAGTTTGGTGAGTGGGCTTGTGTATCCTTGGTAGGCCACTCTTGCCTCAATAGCTACTCATAGACCTATTACCTACACATGTATGGATGCAAACATAAAAGAGATTAGTAGCACTTGCAGGGCCTCCACTATGTGAGGCCCTATTTGATATGAATAGAAGATACCTGTAGACACCTAAATCATGTAAATCGGATAAGACTATCAGTGCATCACATATGCCCTCTTATCGACAACATATGGCCCTATTGGGCACCCCTCTAGGCTAGCAAAAGGCTTCCAAAAGGCTCCAAAACTTAGTTTGGAGGGTTCCTAGCAGTTTAGGGTAGTTTTGGGGCACCTCCTGGTGACCGTCCCACCAAGGGATGGTCATAGTTGGTGACCGTCCCACCCAGGGACGACCATCCATAACCATCCCTGGGTGGGACGACCCCTAACTAGACCCTTGAAAAAGTCAAAGGATGTGCTAAATGGCAATCAAATACTGCCATTAGTGCATCCAATCACCCCAAATTGATTGGGGACCTACTAATGGACAGTGAGGTAGTATATTGGGAGCCCCAAAGGGGTAACCTTCCCCTCATCAATCAATGACACGATTAGGACACATGGCACCACCTGCCTCGCATGGCCAAAGATGCCATTTTGCCCTAGATGCCCTTTTGGGCTATAAAAGGAGGTCCAAAACCTCATTTCAAAGAGGAGAGATTGATGATTTATGCAACGAAGTGCTGCACAAATCAACCCTCACTATTTGCAAACCAAAACTCACCCTTTCCCTAGCCTTGAAACCCTCTTCATTCGAAGGTGATTTTAGGGGCAATAGGCTCGATCCACCAATTCCAAACCAGCCAAATTGAAGTATTCTTTGGCCCCATCTATCGAAAACACCCCTACCCAAGTTTTGGACCAATTTCCATAGGCATAGGTGACAAAACTAAGGCAGTTTTGTAACCATCCCACCTGGGGACGGTGAGCAGTCTGTGTATGTCACACCTAGGGATGACCACAAAATAGATTGGAATTTTAGATAAATTCCTCCATAGACCCCTTGGGAATGTCTAGAGGAACCTCTGGTCCAAATTTGAGGTAATTTGGAGGAGTTTTGATGCAGGATTTGAGGTCCCCAATGTTGCAGGTTTATCTGGCTCACCCAGGAATGGTCACCATTTCTGCATTGTTTCACCTTTGATATTGCTTCCAAATTTCCTTATTTGCATTTATATTAGTTAATAATATGTTTATGCTTAATCTAGATCAGTTTATATGCATGTAGATCACTTTTTATGGTTGTAGAATATGCTCCTTTTTCATGGTTTTATGGCTTTATTCTATAACACAGATGCTTTTAATCCCTTTTCAATCCCTTGTCTTCAGGAATAGGAATTCTAGGCAAGAGGAGGAGCTAAGGAGGCACAATATTATCAGCCCAACAATAGCTCTCGAGTGTGGGAAGAAAGAATTCACAAAACCATTATTTATCGCCTTAAAGGCCTCCTTCCAAGGGACTAGATCCCTTGGAAAATTGTAATGGAAATGTATCAAATTTGTAAAGCCCTCAAGGGGATGTCTTGTAATCTAGTTTTGAAGCTATGGATAAATGAATAGACAGATAATTTGATCATCTTTATTGTCTATGTTGTTTCATTTCAGTAGATTACATGCTTATGCCATCTTTCCCTTTTGAATGCTTTATAATTGATATACATTGCAAGTAAATGCCCTTAAGGCGATATCGTGAATTTCACTTCTTTAGTGGTGATCATGGTATCTAAGTTTATTTCAATATCCCCTTGGATTGTGCTAATTTGGACCTCCATTTTTGGTTTTGTTTGTTGCAGGTACTGACCGTTCTGAGCAGAAACGACCCCTTTGCTGCTAGGTGGCACTGGGTGAGATGGCCAGCTACATGGCACTAGGTGGGACGACCCCAATATGCCACCGTACCTGATAGGGATGGCCACAAAACTAGAGGGTTTCTACAAAAATTTGTAGAAACAACAACTTTTAGGTTCCATTTTACACCTTTCTGCACTAAAAATTTGACTTTTTACTATTAAAATTGCTCAATTTCATGTTTTTCTCGCTTCTTCTTTGCATAGAAAGGTTAGATTCTCTCTTTCCAAAATCGTGCATTAATTAGCTTAGAAAAATAGAGAAAAATATAGTAGAAGTCGTTGCTTTTTGTCTAGTTTGCTTGATTGAAACTTACCCAAGAAGGTTAAGTTCATATAGGCTTTCAATTTTTGTGCTTTCCTTTTATGCTACTAATGAGTCTGAAAGAAAAACGCACTTTCATGCATTTAGTAAATAATCATTGAGTGCTATTTTGCTTTCTTTCAAATTTTTAAAAGGAACCCCACACACCAAGTTTCATTTTAACATCAATGGCATTGGGCTCTCACATCCAACCCTTGATCGAGACCAATAATGGATGTAATTACCACTCGATTGGCTCATGAGAAAGAGTACTATCGGGACCCGTCTATGGCCAAGGCCGACCCAAGATCTATCCTAACCATGCAAAATAGCATGCATTCCTCTTCGGAGGAGTGTATCACTACGCACGGGGTACTGGGTGAGGGTTGGTAGTACCTATGCTACCTCGTTGGATATGGATTTCATCACCATATTTAGCTTGTGCGAGTATATAGGTGAAATCCTTTAAACATTTGAGCATATCATCCAACGAAATATCAAACATGAGAAAAGTATTCTCTTTACAAAGCAACACATCTTGAAACACATCAAACAAGTTTAGGGATTCACATTTAAATATTTAAAAGAGATAATCATTTGTATTCTTGTGTGTTTCTATTGATTGTGTATTTGAATCTATAAAACTTAAAAGAAATAATCATGTTGTCTAATTTAGGTATTTCTTTATTGTTTGGGTAATCAACCCAAGATCCTCGATCTAGGGGTCAAACCCTAATAATAAAAAATCTACTTTTTTATTCTGCATCCAATGGATTGAGAATCGTGCAAAATGGAGCTATAACAAAAAAGTTATTTTGGTTTTATTTTTACTCTATTTTTGACCCCAAAAATTGAGAAAATCTACACTAAAATAGTCATAAAATGGTCTAGACAACTCCAAAACTTGCCAAATTTATTTTTTTGTCTTAGTTAGCTCCTTCTACACCTCCCATAGAAATTTTGAGTCCTAACTCTTCACGGTTCAAAATTTCCCAAAAAATCCCAAAAGTGGGCATTTCCCCACAGGCCTTGGTTGGCCAAATATTCCAAAAATACAAAATTTTGACCCAAAAATCAGTTTTTGGAGACCTAGTCCATTGTGATCAGCTCGTCACACTGATAATTTTGATATATAACACTTATAACCTTTTTTGGAAGTCAAAATTTTCTTTAGTGTAGGGTTCCCTGTAGGGTTTGCCTAGTCAATGCATCATGACAACTATGCATAGCCGAGCTCAATCATGAGCCTATGAAGTTGAAAACTATAGGAGAGGCCTTGAGCATCATAGTTATAAGTATGAGGATCTCCCCCCATGTAGGGAACAAGACTATATACCTAAGGTAGGGTTAAATGATCATCTTAAGCTTCCAAGGAACCCTTCCCTAGGGTACCAAAACCTAGATGAGTATGATACTCGTCATAGTGGGCAAGTCAATTCTGCCCAACCATTCCTCACTTATAAAATAAGACCTGAGGAAGATCCTAATTATCCTCGATCACATTATTCCATGCAACCACGAGGTACCTCTGCCAAGAGAACACCAATGGGTTATTCATGTGATCAAGTGGACTATTCGGTTAGCCAACACCGAGTCCAAGCCCAAACTAGAGATAATATGCCTACCAAGAGGCCTAGTAGGGAAGTCTACACTCCCTCTACACCACCTAAACCTCCCATCCAACAAGTGGTAGCAAGCCATAAGAGGCCTATGCAAAGTTTGCATATGTCATCAACCAACATGACCATGGGAGAGTTAATACAAAGATCCCCCAAGCATTGGGAAACTCTCCTGAAGGTTTTAGATTCCATTGAGGTACAACCTCATGATTCTGATGCTTTCACCAACTTTGTGGGATACATACAAATGCACAAAGATCCTGTTATATCCTTTTGAAATCAGGATATCAAACCTAGGTCTGCCAATTTATCAGACTCTCCTTTGCACATCATTGCGTGCATCAATAGGATCCCCTATAAGCGAGTGTTGGTTGATACAGGTTCCACAATAAACATCATTACCACAACCACACTAAAGCATCTCAAAATCCCATCTTCACACATTGCAAGATCCAATTTCACCTTGAAAGCATTTAATGATGCTTTATCCTCCACTGTGGGCATGATAATCCTACCTGTTCAAGTTGGACAAAAGACTATGCCTACATTATTCTATATCTTGGAAGGTGAAAGAATATACAACATATTGTTAGGAGTACCTTGGATAAGAGACATGGAGTGCATCCCCTCTCTTGTACATCAATGCCTTAAATACATTCATGAAGGTCAGGTCCATGTGGTTGATGTCGACCTAGACCCCTTCAAGTATTACAATAAGGATGATCATCCACAAGAGTCTACTCATCCATCCACACCTTTGGATACTAAACTCAATGACCTTATCCAGAGTCTAGATTCAACCCCATGGTTAGTTGTGAAGCTACCTTCACCACCATCACCAGTACCATCCTCTATTTCTTCAAATGAGGGAGAGTCAAAAAGGCTAACTGCAAAAGCTCTCTTAGATATTTTTGACACATTAGAAGAAGACCTTCCTACTCCTACCAACAAGGAGGAACCTATGGTGGATATGGATGAATCAGATCATATCATACCATCTTCATCCACCATACTTGAGGACACAAGTCACTTGACCAATCCTGAACTTGATGAATGCATAGAACCCGATGTTAAATTCATGCATATCATTGAATTGATCAAGGATCTAGGTTGTCCTCCTATCGAGTCACCACCCATTGATAGCATTTCTGATGCACCCCTTGAGCATGGGGGCCAAGTAGATCACCTTGAACAAGTTGATGAGGTAGCTATGACTGGTCCAAGTGCCAATGCATCTTCCCATGAGTTTGTGGGAATGATCAATGTGATGACAGAGAACCAAAGTCCTCTTAATTCATCTAGACCACTTGCGACTCCATCCAACATTCCATCCATAACACAAGAGATATCATTGATGGATTCAGGCACACCTACTCCATCTCATTCAACATCTCAACAAAATCAAGAACAAGTGTACCCACTACAACAAAGTGGAGATAATCTAGCTACCACAATTGAACACTATGAGGTAGAACAAGAGCATGAGTTAAATCAAGAACAAGAGCATGTGGATATACTCACTACCCACAATCATCATGAACCATCTGCATTTACTCAGATGATTTTGGATAGGCTAGCCAATGTTGAGTTACAAGTGAGTCAACAACATAATGACTCACAACAGATCTTGAATCGACTCACAAGCATTGAGTTACAATTGAGTCATTCAAAATCTCAACCCCTTGATTGTCAGGACCAACCTCCTCCTATGCAATCCAATGTTAAGTCTCAATAGAAGTAGGGGCAAAGGCAACAACACCATCAACCTCGCATGTATACACCATTGCTTGAATCTTTGGTGTCACTCTTTAATCGATTATGCGAGGCTAAGGTTATCACATTGCTAGATATCCACCCTTTGGATCCTAATAGACACAAACCAATGTGGTATCAAGAGATTCAACACTATCCTTATCATCAAGTGAATGGTCATAACATTAAGTCATGTATCACCTTCAAGAATAAGGTACAAGATATGCTTGACAAGAATGATCTTCAAATCAACAATCAACAAATTGACATAGTTCAAAATCTGTTACCTATAGATAAGATTCAAGAAGAGCAACCTAAATAGGTGACTAAGATGCATACAACCCCATCACCTCATAAAATGTGGTGACCATGTTCACCTCATTTAAAGCATCAACATCATACTTGGACTCCATTAGCTGAGCCCATGTCAACCATCCTTCACAACTTGCAAGAAGCAAAGGCAATCATCTTGCCAGCTATACCCCTAGTCAACCAAAATAGGTCTAGATCTAGATGATACATGGAGGATCATTCTTACCTCTATCATCGAATAAGAGGGCATGACATTAGCAATTGTCATAATTTTAGACATGTGGTCCAAGATCTTATTGATAGGGAAGTTGTATCCACAAGCGGGTCACTCATGTTACCCCATCAAGATAGTGGTATTACCCATAATCCCTTGCCACAATAGGGGGAGTCAATCTCTATCACTCCTCCTAGCCAAGCCAATAATATTGCATCAAACATAGTACATACTGGGGGTATCCAAGGTGTCACACCTTCCCCACTATCTACATCACAAAAAATGAAGCAAATTGAGGATCCTAAAGGTATTGCACCTTCCTCGCTTCCTTTGATCACCACAAATGTTGGGGGTACACAAGGTATTGCACCTTCCTCCTAGAAGCACAAAGTAATCAAAGTTACAAAAATCTCCAAAGGCATCTATAAGCCCTTTGGTCACAATCAAATGCCCCTAGGCAGTCGTAGACACTTTCTAAGTGTCGTTGACCATCTAGGTCACCTAAAATGCTCCTAGTGGTCTTTGATCATCTAGGTAAAATAAAAATAACCCTAGACTATCTCATCATCTAGGTCAACCTTACTTACTCCCCTGGTTGTCTTTGTCGTCTAGGTCACCTAAATGCTCCTAGCGGTCTTTGACTATCTAGGTCAAATAAAAAAGCTCCTAGACTATCTACGATCATCTAGGTCAACCTTAAATTCTCCAAAGGCATCTATAAGCCCTTTGGTCACAATCAAATACCCCTAGGTATAGACAGTTGAACACTTAAGGTCTAAGTGCCACTAGGTCAACCTAAAATGCTCCTAGTGGTCTTTGATCATCTAGGTCAAATAAAAAATCCCTAGACTATCTACGATCATCTAGGTCAACCTTAAAATCTCCAAAGGTATCTATAAGCCCTTTGGTCACAACCAAATACCCCTAGGTAGTCGTAGACACTTTCTAAGTGTTGTGACCGTCCTAGGTCACCCAAAATGCTCCTAGTGGTCTTTGACCATCTAGGTCAAATAAAAAAGCTCCTAGACTATCTACGATCATCTAGGTCAACCTTAAATGCTCCAAAGGCATCTATAAGCCCTTTGGTCACAATCAAATACCCCTAGGTAGTCGTAGACACTTTCTAAGTGTCGTTGACCATCTAGGTCACCCAAAATGCTCCTAGTGGTTTTCAATGACCATCTAGGTCAAATAAAAACTCCTAGACTATCTATGATCATCTAGGCTGACCGCTCATTACCAAAATATCCAAAGGCATCTATAAGCCCTTTGGTCACCATAAAATCTCCTAGGTGGGTCTATGACCGTCTAGGTCAAACTAAAATGTTCCTAGGTAGTCTACGATTATCTAGGTCATACCTAAATGCTCCAAAGGCATCTATAAGCCCTTTGGTCACCCAAAATCCCCAATGGCATTCATTAAGCCCATTGGTCAACCTGTATATATATATATATCAAAAATTTCAAAAAATTATTAAAATCATCAAAATACAAAAATATTGCTTCATTGCACTTCATCTAAATTGCATTAGGCATACTCATCATTGCATTATGCATCATTCCAAATTGATCATACATGTCTAGCACCAGGTCTGTACACTAGGCATATATTAAAATCATTGTTATTATGAGTCAATATTACCACCTATTTATATTACATATACCATTTACATTTACACTTTACATTATATGTCTGTTTCCCGTCACTTAGCCATTGTTAGTAAAACATAGTTAAAGTTTTTGGTCACTCATCCATATCTAGTTATCTTCTCAAATTTTGTAGAAAGCTATCATGATATTTAGAAGGTAGAATCCTGCTTGGATAATGCTTGGTATACATCAAAATCCCAACACAATTTTCACATTAATAAATCCAAGTCTAGCACAAGGAAAGATGAAAACTATGAAGTGGTCTAGGTTACTTTTAAGTGAAAAGGTTATCTTGCTCATCCCCCTGTGCGAATGGTTCAAAGATGTTGAGAATTGACAAAAGGACAAGTTCCTCCTTACCCAAAAATCCCTTGCCCTACACTAGGGCAAGTATCCCAAAGAGAAAAATCAATAGTGATTATCATCCCTTCAAAGTACTCCAACAAGAAATAGTGATTATTATCACTTCAAAATATGCAAAAGAAATAATGATTATTATCACTAGGAAAAGCACAAAGAAATAGTGGTTCTCACCACTACTAAAATCCCTTGCTCACCAAATCAAAATGAGCAACTCCCTTGAGAAAGTCAAAGTTAAAAGAAAATAAGGGAGTCTTGAACTTGAATCCCTAGAATTCTCAGCATTAGAGAACCATAAGGTGATCCTCATTACAGGTTTGGTGGATAGCCTACTTGTCAATGGTGGTAGCCTCCCGCATGATGATATGTCTATCACTTAAGCAACTTGCTTAGGTATAGACCAATGTTTGAATGTGGATGAGCTAGCTTGTTGTAACCTAGATTACCTAGTGGTCTAATCCAACTAAGTACAAAACTCAGGATAATGAGACTCATAGAATGATCTCTAGTGTCGATGGGCTGAGTGAATCCCATTTGCACTAGGGTAATATTATGTGTTATCATGGTAATGAACTCACATGCACACACAGGGATATTGATTATCTTGGTTATCTTAGTAGGTGCATACTTTGTCAAAAGATCTTGTATAGTTAGTATATGACTTTTGATTAGGTAACTAGAGTGTTTGAGTCTCTTCAAAACTATCAAATAATATCATATCACATTACATTATCCATTTCATTTTACATCATGTTGTCACATGTTTGTCAAAATTACAAAATCCATTAAATAAAGTGTTATAATAACATGAAAATAATAAAGATACATTTTGTATAGTCTATGGTGCTAGCATATAATGCATCAAAATAGTCATCATAAATCCATCATACAAAATTAAATCTAATCAATCATTACTTCCAATCATACATATTTAAACTTTTGTTCATTAAGTGATGTTCATGATCTAGGATAGATATCGGTTAAATATTAGCAATAATATTTAGATGACCACTAACTATTTTATGCATATATTTTAATTTACAAAAGCATATAAATAAATCATCCACATCTACATATCATCAAATCACATCATATGATAAATACATGCATCCATGTTAGACATCCATCATAACATCATATAGCAAATATAAGCATTGCATACATCTCATAAAGCAATAAGGAAACACATGATGATAATAGAAAACTCATATATATATATATGTATGGGACCAAAAGATACATCATAATCCAAAAACTGCCTATGGGCTATAATAAAGTGGGTCCTCAGACCTCACACTCCAAAAATCAAAACTAAAAAACATCAAAAAACATCAAAAAATGGGCCAAAAACCCACCAAAAACAAGGTAGAATGGTCAAGAAAATTGGAGGGATCAAGACTGAACCTATAATAATTTTGGATGCATCATAAGACTCTATTTTAGTCCCCAAGAAGGCCTCCATGGCTGGACCACTCCACGGGAATGAGATATTTGGCCTTTTGCTTCCAAAACTATTCATCAAAATAGTCAAAAATCACCTCCAAATAGGTATTTAGTACCATGGGCAAAATAGAGAGTTACCCCAATTAATTCATATGTGTCAAGTGACTCATCACTTTAGCATTTTTCATGCCCTCATCGACTCATCGCTTGAGGGGGTAGTCATAATAATGAATTCAAAAATCGAATCAACATTAAAACACTCAAAAGTGTAAATTCCATGCATTCAAAAGAATCTTGGCTAAAGATAAATTTTCAAGCCCATGTTGGGGCAAAGAATCAGCATAAGAAGTAAATTAAATAGGCTTGACCTCCTTGAAACCTTAGGAATTGACCCATGTAAAGGTTTACAAGAATACAAGGCACCAAGACCTAGTATGCCCTAAGCCCCATAAGACTATCATTACAACACGGTTGAAAGGTATACCTAAAATCGATCCTTCGACTATGTCAATAGAAAGGATTCCAAGAATGTATGCTCTTTCCACAATGGAGGCATCCAAAGTTGATTAGGTTAATGAACAACCTTGATCATTCGATGATTTAGTGATCTATTTTTGCTCAACGCTTTGTTTCACATCATGCATCCCAAAAATGGGGCATCTGTAGACACCTAAATCACGTAAATCGGATAAGACTATCAGTGCATCACATATGCCCTCTTATCGACAACATATGGCCCTATTGGGCACCCCTCTAGGCTAGAAAAAGGCTTCCAAAAGGCTCCAAAACTTAGTTTGGAGGGTTCCTAGCAGTTTAGGGTAGTTTTGGGGCACCTCCTAGTGACCATCCCACCAAGGGATGGTCACAGTTGGTGACCGTCCCACCTAGGGATGACCATCCATAACCATCCCTGGGTGGGATGACCCCTAACTAGACCCTTGAAAAAGTCAAAGGATGCACTAAATGGCAATCAAATACTACCATTAGCGCATCCAATCACCCCAAATTGATTGGGGACCTGCTAATAGATGCAGTGAGGCAGTAGATTGGGAGCCCCAAAGGGGCAACCTTCCCCTCATCAATCAATGACAAGATTAGGACACATGGCACCACCTGCCTCGCATGGCCAAAGATGCCATTTTTCCCTAGATGCCCTTTTGGGCTATAAAATGAGGTCCAAACCCTCATTTCAAAAGGGGAGAGATTTGATGATTTATGCAACGAAGTGCTGCACAAATCAACCCTCACTATTTGCAAACCAAAACCCGCCCTTTCCCTAGCCTTGAAACCCTCTTCACTCGAAGGTGATTTTAGGGGAAATAGGCTCGATCCACCAATCCCAAACTAGCCAAATTGAAGTATTCTTTGGCCCCATCTATCGACAACACCCCTACCCAAGTTTTGGACCAATTTCCATAGGCATAGGTGATAAAACTAAGGCAGTTTTGTAACCGTCCCACCTGGGGATGGTGAGCAGTCTATGTATGTCACACCTAGGGACGATCACAAAATAGATTGGAATTTCAGATAAATTCCTCCATAGACCCCTTGGGAATGTCTAGAGGAACCTCTGGTCCAAATTTGAGGTAATTTGGAGGAGTTTTGATGCAGGATTTGAGGTCCCCAAGATTGCAGGTTTATCTGGCTCACCCAGGAACGGTCACCATTTCTGCATTGTTTCACCTTTGATATTGCTTCCAAATTTCCTTTTTTGCATTTATAATAGCTTAAAATATGTTTATGCTTAATGTAGATCAGTTTTCATGCATGTAGATCACTTTTTATGGTTGTAGAATATGCTCCCTTTTCATGGTTTAATGGCTTTATTCTATAACACAGATGCTTTTAATCCCCTTTCAATCCCTTGTCTTCAGGAACAGGAATGCTAGGCAAGAGGAGGAGCTAAGGAGGCATAATCTTATCAGCCCAACAATAGCTCTCGAGTGTGGGAAGCAGGAATTCACAACACTATTATTTATCGCCTTAAAGGCCTCCTTCCAAGGGACTAGATCCCTTGGAAAATTGTAATGGAAATGTATCACATTTGTAAAGCCCTCAAGGGGATGTCTTGTAATCATGTTTTGAAGCTATGGATAAATGAATAGAGAGAGAATTTCATCATCTTTATTGCCTATGTTGTTTCATTTCAGTAGATTACATGCTTATGCCATATTTCCCTTTTGAATGCTTTATAATTGATATACATTGCAAGTAAATGCCCTTAAGGCGATATCGTGAATTTCACTTCTTCACTACCAAAAATCCTAATATAAATTCTTACAAAATATATAAAATATGTGAAGAACATAAAAAAAAATAACCTTTATACCTTTCTGATTTACCTTCTTCGATCTAAGTCTATTTATGGTTAAATATGCTCCTGTTAAAACATAGGGTTGATCTTGACTCTATATTGCTCCAAATGATCTAAAACTTGGTGGATATGTTTTAGGGTTTATCAATAATTTTTTGGAAATTTTGAGTAGTTATGTTGTCATTGATGTCAAAAGTCGTTCATCTTAGTGCAAGGAATTGACAAAAGGAGGGTTAAAATATTTATATTTTAAGCCCAAGAGATTTGGTTTAAAGCTTCACATGATTGGTCAAAAGATTGTCTAAATACCCCGAAGGAAGGAAATACCTAGGCCCAAAGAAAATAATATTATAATATTAAATTTGTTAAGATAAGGCCTAAGGTTAAGGAAGGAAACACCTAAGGTTATTATATTATAATGTTTATTATTATAATATTAAAGTGTTAAGAGAAAGCCTAAGGTTATTTATAAAATAATTATAATATTTATATTATAATAATTTTATAACCCTAAGTAGGGTTTAGCGCCAAGGTTAAGGTTTAAATATTTTAATTTCCACCGAAGTCCGAGCAAGGAGGAAACATGGTATTTATACCATAAATTTTGGAGCCAAAAGGTAAGTCTCCAAATCCACATGCAAACGTTATATTAAATCAGTTGATGTGATTTTCATGAGAAAAAGAAGAGCACATGGAATGATAAGGAGGTAAGGATGCATACCTCTATCACCAACCACATGGTTGGCATAGTGGCAAGGCTTGGCAGTGTAAGGCTTTGGAGAATAGGTCTCGCATTCGATTCCCGACGATAGCAGAAGGGAAAGGTTTTTGTCTTAAATGATTTTGATGCCAACGAAAGGAATAAAGAAAGGTGGGTGCATTGTTGGTTTTGTGTGAGTGCTTAGCTCACACGATGGTTAGGTCATGGCTAAGGTGCAGGCGATAGGCACAGTAGGGGTTCAATTCCTACGGAGGCATTGCACAAGATATTTATTTTTCTTTAGTAAAATTTTTTCCTAAGGTTCTAAGTTGCATGGTATGCGCTAATGTGGGAGGTATAAGGTGTTCAAAAATAATTTTTATTTTTTCTATAAAAAGGGTTTTAATTATTTTAGATTTTGATATAGTGAAGATTGTCAGGTGCCTTGGAATATTATTTTAAAATGTGGTTATATTTATGTTGGAAATATATTTATGATAAGTGGGAGATATAAGGGAATAATTTTTATTATTCCATGCATTTAATTATTTGAAGGAAGTTATAGTGAATTAATTGGAAAGTGAATTTTTGGAGAAAGAGGGAGTTAAAAGCTGTATGAGGAATTTTGATTGTGTGTATGATTTGCTAAAATATTTTGAAGGGTTTTATGAGTTGATGCAATAATTTTAGAAATCAAGAGAGTGATGTGGAATTTAATTGGGCACACATATTGTAGGTTTGCTAACCCATAAAGAAGTGTTGTGCTAACCTTTTATAGTTGCAAAAGACATTGTGAGTGAGACAGGTTTTGAAGACATATCTCCATAAAAATAAAAAGGTATGGGCACATCATCCTTTGTTTAAAGTGTTGTTGGATTGAATGTTGTGAAATATAAGGTGGAGTAAAAAGGATTGTTTGATAAGTATTTTTGGAAATATTTGAGTGAGTTTTTATCTGCTTCATTGGTGACTGTTTAAAGAACATTTGAGATAGATATTGAAGATTATTTGAGTTAGGGTTTGAGATCCACATTGTGCTCTTTGTTTGAAGAAGTATGAAAATACTTATTTTGGGTTAGTAAGCAAGTTATGTTTCATTTATTGGATGATCGAGTGGAACTTATTGAGCATTGGTTTTGAGTGACATTGAAAGTGAATGTGCAAACATTAGAAATCAGATTTGTGAAAGTGACAAACTTAATGATTGAGTAGAACATATTAAGTCTTTTATAGGGTACATAATTATCTATATGTTCTAGAGGTTAAAGGAATTCTTGATAGAATATGTCTAAATTGCTTCAAGTTAAAGGAATTACTTTGAAGAGTAGACAAAGCATTTGATAGCATTTTGTGCAAGATTTAAGATTGATTGAGCATATCTTGTGAGTTGTTTTGAGCATGTGTTTGAGCAGATTTGAGAAAGTCTTTGTGAAGGCTTGAGAGTAGAATTGAGCAAGTTTTTGAGAAGACTTGAATATAGATTTGAGAAAGTCTTTGTGAAGGCTTGAGAGCATAATTAAGCAAGTTATTGAGAGGGCTTGAAGGTAGATTTGAGCAAGTATTTGAGAAGGCTTGAAGATATATTTGAGCAAGTATTTGAGAAGGATTGAAGGTAGATTTGAGAAATTCTTTGAGAAGGTTTGGAGGTATACTTGAGCAAGTATTAATCTAAGTTTGGATGAGTGAGATATGGCCAAAACAAGTTGGGCAATTTTAGCAGTCCTACAAAAATATGGGCAGCATGATGGTATGATTTCATCCTCCTTTTGATCACATAAGTGATGGGGCTTTTATAATATTTTGGAAGTTTAGGGTTAGTATTAAGGTTTGGTAAATGGAATAGTTTTTGTGAAGGGTTTGGGTTTGGCAAGTATCTATGATTTGGTATCTACAGGTGCCTCTTTTTGTACTATGCTTGTGTAAAATACAATGTGATGCAAAAACAAGAGACACCTAGTTTTATTGTATGGAGAAATGGACACTTTCCTTAACATGCAAGAAGAATAATTTTTGAAAATATTGATTTTGGCATACCCTCTCCAGAGGCGAATGAGTGAAATATGAAAAAAATGAGACCCACAAGCTGATTGACCAAATGTGGATGATGAAAGGGGTATGATTTGATGGATGCATATGTCCAAAAATAAGATCAAGTTGATTGCCCCAAGTTTTGGGTGGGTATGCATTGTTGGAAATTTATCGTTGGAAAAATGATGAACACTTGTAATATGGTAGATGGACTAGCAACTACGAGTATCATGTTCAACCCTATGGAATGATGCATACCAAGGTTAATTTTGTAAAGGATTTCCACTTTTGCAATCCCATGAAGAGGGCTTGAGGGGATGATGGGTGGGATGCATGTATGTATGATTGGATGATTTTGTTAAGTTTTGGAGTGTTTTTTAGATTTTTTTAGACCCTATTGGGGCCTTTTACAAAAACAGGTTACATTTGGGCACTCCAAAAAGCATGAATTTTGGCTATAAATAGGCTTGGGGTGCTCATGTTGACTTTATTCTTGTGTTTGAGAGTTCTATTTTTGCATTTGAGAGGGAAGAAGATTGAGTGGTTGCATTTGCAAAGTTTTGAGGTTGATTTGATGGTTTTTTTTTTAACAAGTGTCCTTATGGTGATTTACCCATCCTACCGGATTGTATGGATAACCAATCACTGCAACTACTAGGTGACTAGAGTAAATCACTAGATACAAGGTTCACTTGAGAATACCCTTTTGAATTGAAAATGACCAAAGGGTTTTGATTCCTTTGGAGCCTTTTGGATTTGAAAGTGACCAAAGGAGTTTGGTTTCTTTGGAGTCTTTTGAATTGAAAGTGACCAAAGGAGTTTGGTTCCTTTGGAACATTTTGAACTGAAATTAGATTTTTTTTTTTTTGACTTTATTGCATGAATGATAATCTAACCAATATTCTTATGGTAATATACCCATCCTATCGGATTGCATGTATAACCATTAATTACAAATACTAGGTTATTAGAGTATATTACTAGATACAAGGTTCACTCAGATATCTTCTGACCAAAGGGGTTTGGTGCCTTTAGAGAGATTTAAAAATTATTTGACCAAAGGATTTTGGTGCCTTTGGAGCTTTTAAAATGATTTGACCAAAGGGGTGTGTCTCCTTTGGATCATTTTGAATTGATTTGACCAAAGGGGTGTGTTTCCTTTGGAGCATTTTGAATTGATTTGACAAATGAGGTTAGGTTCCTTTGGAACCATTTGAATTGAGTTGACCAAAGGGGTGTCTCCTTTGGAGCTTTTTGAACTTAATTGACCAAAGGGGTGTATCTAATTTGGATTATTTTAGATTTAAAGTGACCAAAGGGTTTTTTTCCATTAGAGCCTTTGAAACTGAAAATGACCAAAGAGATTTTTCTTTTGGAACCTTCTGAATTCAAACATGACCAAAGGGGTTAGATGCCTTTGGGGCTTTTGAATAAAAATAATGACCAAAGGGGTTAGGTGCCTTTGGAGCTTTTGAATTAATGAAATGATGAGTGTCCTTATGGTAATCTATTCATCCTACTAAATTTCATGGATAACTAGTCACTACAACCGCTAGGTGACTAGAGTAGAGCACTAGATACGAGGTTCATTCGAGGAGTTGTGCTAGTGAATCTAGAAAGAAAATGTTGAAAAGTAAATATAATTAAATTTGTTGTGTCTATGAAGGTGAGGCAAAGGGCACAAAATTTGACAAAAGGATGCAACCTTTTGAACCTAGAAACTTACTTGTTGATTTATGTGAATGTAAGTCAAAGGGTGCAACCTTTGACAAAAGGAAACAACCTTTTAAACCTAATAATTGATTTTTTGATTGATGTGAATGCAAGGTAAAGGGAAAAAAAATTGACAAAAGGAAACAATATTTTAAACCTAGCTACTGATTTTTTGATTGATGTGAATGCAAGGCAAAGGGTACAACCTTTGATAAAAGGATGTAAGCTTTTTGAACCTAGCAGTTGATGTGTTGATTAAATGGGAATGCAAGGCAAAGAGTGTAATATTTGACAAAAGAGTGCAACATTTTGAACCTAACGATTGATTTGATTGATATGAATGCAAGGCAAAGAGTGCAACCTTTGACAAAATGGTACAACATTTTAAACCTAGTAGATGATTTATTGTGATGTGAATGCAAGGCAAAGGATACAACCTTTGAAACAAACTTTTGAATCTAACAAATTGATTTGAAATGTGAATGCAAAGCAAAGGACACAACCTTTGACAACATGATGCAACCTTTTTTATCCTGGAAGTTGATTTGTTAATTGAATGTTTAATGTGATTGTTGGGGTAGGTGTGAGACCTTGAACCCCCCCAATTGGTGTTGATGATGTGATTGTTGGGGAAGGTGTAAGACCTTAAACCCTCCCAAGTTGTTGAATTATCTGAGTGTATGATTGGATTTGATCAATTAGTGGGGAATATGTGATACCTTGAACATCCCCAAGTTGCTTGATTGATTGTTTGATGTGACTGATGGGGAAGGTGTGAGATCTTGAACCCCACTAGTTGGTGTTGATGATATGATTGTTTGGAGAAGGTGTAAGACCTTGAATCCCCTTAGTTGGTTGACTACTTTATGTGATTATTAGGGAAGGTGTGAGACATTTAACCCCCCTAGTTGGTTTATGATGTGATTGTGCATGTATATGTGTAATGGTGGATTATTCAAATTTATTTTAACTTTTGGTGTGCATGTGATGAAATGAATGTATTACGAATGAATGTAATTGGCGGTGATGTATGCAAATGAATGAATGGTGTTGCCTTATTTATTGTCATTTGAAGATGTTATGGACCATTGTTTAGTAGATTTTACCTTTATTACTTAATTAGGGCATCAATACAGTAGTATTGGTTTGATCATATATTGTAGGATGAAATGGACTATGATACATGTGTGAGAATGTAATGGTGGTATGGAATGTAATCTCACTTATAATTTTATTTACCTCAGAGATAAATTATCTAGAGTTGTTTTGCAAGACTCAAACATCCTAGTGATCTTAAACAAACTCATCTACTCATCTCACAAATCCATATGATGCTAATGGTATCCTAACAGAATCAAATATATCAAGGATCAATTGTGTGTGCAATTAATGTTTATTTTCCATCAATTTTGAGTAAGGTGATGATGCAAGCCAAATAAGAACCATTGTGTGTACAAATAATGAATTTATTTATCAATCTTGAGTAAGGTAAGATTAAAATAGTTATGAAGAGAACCAAAAATCTAGCTTGTCCTTATGTGCATTCAGAGGTCTCTTCAAGAGAGACATGTCACCATGCATGAGCATAGTCCAATGCTAGGGTCTCCAAGATTTGGGGAATCAAATTCTCAACCACTCAAATTGAGTCTTGATGAGAATTAAACCCTATCCTTACTACTTGAAGGCCTATTATTATTACTTTGTGTTTATAAAGAGAGATTTTTGGGAAATTAGATTCTCAACCACTCGAATCAAGTCTTGATGAGAATTGTATCCTATCCTTACTACTCACTTTTGTAGTATTATTATTTTGTTAGAGCTTTGGGGAATCGGATTCTCAACCACTCAAATCGAGTCCTAATGAGAATGTTACCCTATCCTTACTACTCACTCTTTCATTTTTGTAAAATTTTGCAAAGATGTATATTTATTTTATTGTTGGACTATGTGCATAATGAGACAAGAAAAAAGAACTTTTCGCTTCAAGGTTCAATCTAATCATGGCATCATCTCTCCTTGATGCAAGATCTCATTAATAAATGTGATATGTGTTTGGTTCAAAAGTGGTAGAGTCAATTCCCAAAACTTAAAATTTTCTTAGTGAAAAGTATTTTGGTCCAAGAGGAAACCTAATTTAACTAGGAATAACCTATAGCACCTAATGTTTGTTTGACGTTCAAAGACTATCGAAGAAATGAGGTGCTATGGGATTTTATTGCAATTTTTTTTTGTGTGTTTTTTTACATGATTTATGTGGTTGGTGAAATGAAATTGATATTGAACAAGATCCAGTGGATGAATAATTATCTAAACTGATCGAATGATGATTAATACAACAAGCAACATGAATGGATGCAAATGATATGAATGCATAAATGCAATGTATAAGAAAATGAGTGTGGAATGTATACATGAGTTATGAATGCATGAACGAATGTATAAACTGCAATGTGAATGATTAAACTATATATATTATTTTATTTATTTTATTTTTACATGGGGAAGGTGCAATACCTTAATCATCCCCAAATTGTTTCATGATTGGTGAGCATGGGGAAGGTGCCCACAGTGGTTCGGTTGGATACCAGGGTTTTAATTAGATGGTGTGAATCAAATTTCAATGGAAAATGTCCCCCATAGATAAGATATCAGACCAAAATTTTAAATTCCATGCAAACATTGATGTTGTGCCCCACTTATCGATGATAGAGGTAATAATGATCTTCCATATATGACCTGGATTTATGGCTTTTGGTGTCTGTAGGATGTATGTCAGGTAAAATAATTATTTTTGCATCTTGTAACTTGTGAAAGATGATTGACAATGGCTTGATTAGGGGGGTCTAGGTACGATATTGATGATTTGAATGGGGTGGGTAAGGTGTTTGAGGTTGACAAGATGGATGATGTTGATGAGGTTGATGATGACTCAACTATAGCTCAATATTTGTGAGGTGATTCAATATTTGTTGTAGAATTAGATGAGTGTGTTGGTGACTCCATCATAGCTCATCTTCACCTTTGAACTTGTCAAACCTAGGCATCTCAAAATAGGATGGAGATGGGGGTGAGGGAATAGACATATGAATGGGATGATTGACTAGTTGTCTCAAAGTGGGTTTTTGATATACAATTTTGTGTGTTTGCATGGCAAGGCTATCAATATAGTTTTGCAAGAACTAAAATTTAGGGTCTTCCAATGGTGATTGAAAGCCCTGATTTGATTTTTTATTGTACAACTAATGTGTGTTGTTTATTGGAACATGATGATGTGGGACGTTTCATTGAAATTGATGATGAAATAAATGTTAATGAGAAAATGGGGGTATTATGGTATACTGCATTGATGAGGTCGCATACATGTGTTGAAGAGGATGAGTGGGTATGATTATGGTGGGTGGTCATGACCCCTAGGATGGATCTTGGGTGAAGAATGTGTTTTGGGTTGAGGTGGGTTGAAGGTTGAAGTCTACCACCTATGATTATTGTTGTGAAATAGGATGAACACTTTGGTTGGTGCTACCCATAAGCAATTATTGTAGATGCAAAAAATCTTGTTGTATTACAATCACAGATGCAAATTGTGTGGTCATATGGGGGGTAGAATATTGAGTAGGATGTGTGGCAACAATGTGAGTGGATGTAGGTGGAAAGGTATCATGATTGAATGAGGTATGGCATGATGCATGGGATCAACAGATGATGTGGATGGAATGGATGATGGCATCTATGAAGCAACATTAACTTGTGCTTCATAGAGTGGGTTAGAACAAATGATGTTTTGATGGGATGGGATGGAGATATATTGATGGGATGATGATGGATAGGTTTAGTTTGTGGTTGCAATCATTGATTCAAAGAGGGGATTGGTGATGATTTGATTAGTGTGTTATGGATGTGAATAGATGGCTTCTTGATGTAATGTGGGGATGGTTCGAGGTGGGATGGTGAGAGAAGGCAATGATGGAAAGACCAAACCTACTATAGTCAAGTAACTCCTAATGGCATCGATATCCAGATATGTGATGCATTGATTAGCTAGGAAAGAAGGTTAAGTACGGGGAGTCTCTAGAATGGTAGCATGTGTAGCTCTCTATATTATGTCCAAACTGGGGGTACGATTGGATGGACCAAAAGATAAGTATAGATACATAGTGTATACCACACTGGCTTGCTTAGCCACAGAAGTGGCTGGGGCATGGGAAACCTGAGCAGAATGCTCCATGGATGTGGATGGTTGGCTTTGGATATTGGTTAAAGCTATGGCTTGAATTCGGGTCATTACCATAACCTAGGGGTGAAATGGAGTGATGAATGGTGGGTATGTGTGTGAAAATGTGATGCGAATGAAAATCAAATAAACACACAATCAAACAAATATCTTCTATGTTTTTGCAAGTTTTATTTTTTATTTGATTTTTTTTAGTTTTTTTAAATTTAATTTTTATTTTATTTTTATGGTGTGTTTTATGTAAACCCTAGGTCTAAAAACTATGCAAGGTGGGTGGAGCTATCCTCAAGAGTAACTAGTTTCTTGGTGATGAAGTCCAAGAAACTATCATAACTAACTAGGGCTTATTCTAGGGCTCTTTGACGGTTGGTGATGAAATCCAACTCATTCAAGAGGTTTTCCTCGCATTTGTCATGCAGTAGTGCAAAATATTGAAACGTGCAAAGCATGTGTGGTATTTTTTTTGTTTTTGGCTTTCTATATTTTTTGTAAAGCAAAAGCACAAAATTATCCTAAAATACAATCTATTATGCAATTTTTATTTCTTGCCTAAAATATAGTTAAAAAATAGGCAAAAAAAATATAGAACAAAAATTTAGAGAAAACCCTATATTAAAATGCGGCACACAAGCTCCCAACAGGCCCTATAGTGCCTTTGAAATACAGATCCAAATGTAGAGATGCGTTTGGGATTGATAAGACACAGTTTGCATCTGGTCAAACATAGTGTTGTGTTTGAGATTACCTAGATGTAGATATGCATTTTTTCTTGTGTTATAAATAGAACAAGGTGAGCTCAAAACCCTAATATGACCTAAAATGCACGCTAGGATGCAAAACTAACCTTAGATACAACTACTATGCTTTTGGTAACCTAAAAAGCCAAAGAAATTCTCTAAAATGTAATTTTAATCTGATTCCTTTTTTTTCTAAGATGCCTAAAAAAGATTTAAAAATGCTTACAAAACATTTAATCTAAGGCCTATAATGAAACAAATACAAAAAAAAAAATTCTTTCTTTTTCTTTTAAAAGTGAAAATTTTTGAGCTAGGGTTTCAAAAATGGCTTACCTAGAAGCCTTATGCTTTCTTCCTCCAACTCCTCAAACACAATGTCACATTTGTATAGGTCTCCCAATCGTAGATCCACATTTACATAAGTAAAGGGACAACTCGAACAGGCTCTAAAACTATTGACTTCCTTTTACGACTTTTCTTGCATTAGAGCTTCAAAACCTGCAATCACAAAATAGATAGAAATTAGCAAGTTAAACAACAAGGCAAATCAACATAAGACCCTTTGGGGGTCCCACCATGATCACCATTTTGTAAGCAAAAGAATATGCACCCAAACAATGAAACACCGAAACAAGCGATTGCAAGAATAAATGAATTTTATATTGAAATTTCTAGAGCCTTGGTCTCCTTTATTTTACAAATAATGATTTACCTCAAATGATAGGGACTTGATTACAATGCTTCACTTGTTGCTTTCAGATTACAATAGATCCAAATGGGTGGAAACCCCCTTTGGTAGTTTTAACTAGAAATGGGTGCTTGTGTTCTCCTCTGCTACAAATCAGTTTGGTGAGTGGGCTTGTGTATCCTTGGTGGGCCACTCTTGCCTCAACAACTACTCATAGACCTATTACCTGCACATGTATGGATGCAAACATAAAAGATATTAGTAGCACTTGTAGGGCCTCCACTATGTGAGGCCCTATTTTATATGAATAGAAGCTACCAAAAACCCTAATATAAATGCTTACAGAATGTATGAAATATGCAAATAATAAAAAATAATAATAACCTTTATAACTTGCTAATTTAACTACTTTGATCTGAGTTTATTGATGGTTGAATCCGCTCGTATTCAAACATAGGGTTGCGCTTGAGTATTTTTTTTCTCCAAATGATCTAAACATTGGTGGAGATGTTCTAGGGTTTGTCAGGAACCCACCCTTAAAATTTTAGCTCAATTTGATTCCAAATGAGTGAGATATGGCCAAAACAAGTTAGGAAGTTTTAGGAGTCCTATGAAAACATGGGCAACATGATTGTATGATTTCATCCTCCCTTCCATCACAAAAGTGATAGGGTTTTTATAACATTTTGGAAGGTTAGGGTTAGGGTTAGGGTTTGGCAAGTGGATTAGGTTTTGTGAAGGGTTAGGGTTTGGAAAGTGGCTAGGATTTGGTGTCTACAATTATAATCATCAAAGTGTATCATATTTTCAATCATCAAAAAAATTATTATGGAAATGGATACTATCCCTATATCTTATATTCTCCTCTTTGTTTATGAATCTCAGTGATGTGTTAATTGTATTTATTTCTCTATTTATTATAAAAAATTCATTAAGGTCTTACCTTATATTTATACACATTCACTTTGATTCATTATTATGGTTATTCATTGTTTGAAGATAACTTATAACATATTTTCCTACCTATTGATAACTTTCCTAAGGTCTTCACTTATGTTTAAAATTATTGATTATATACTTATCGATAAATTTCCTACCTATTTGTCTTCTTAACAATATGAGAATATGTGGCAGTTAGAATGGTTTCTTTATATAACATTCCATTTTGGACCTATATCCTAATCACAATATTTATGACCCTAAACCATATCTTGTCTTGGTTCCTAATACATAGTGGTAGCCATTCTTATCACCTCTATAACCATTTTTAAATCAATTTTTATTTCCATTATTTAGTTCTCATACTTTCATTGTGTTTGATTTAGAAACCATCATAATTACACCATTTACAGGGTAGTGGTAACCAATTTCACATATCAATATAAATGATACATATATTGTAAGTCTTTATTATCTTGAATTGGTACTTGACAATAGTATTTAATCTATATTATGCACATGAATAATTTATGTTCATCTCTCCCTCCAATGAACCCTTAAACATATCCTAGTGGGTTGAGTCTGCATAATAAATCTTGTACCTGAGCTTATCATTCCGGTAATATCATCTAGATGCATAATTGATACTAAAAATTCCTTATCACAAGTACTAATTATTCTTGAATTGATTCTAGCATGCATTCAATTGACCTAACTATTGTCATAGGGACTTAGAAATCTATGTTATATTATATATTCCATCTAAAAGGCTTTTTACTATGGAATACCTTCTATATACTCTATTTAATCGATAAAAATATTATAAATAAATTGTTTCCTAATATTTGGGTTAGAATAAGCATTAATCAATCTCATTTTGGAATAGGGATCACCTCATAGTCCTTTAACCTCTAGATAAAAACTTTTTCAACTTTTCCTAATCATCATTCGATTTCCTTTGTCTTAGTAACATATAAGTGATCTAGTTTTGGGGACTAAAAAATATTCAAATAATTACTCTTTAGCTCATTATAGGTCTCTAAAAGGTTAAATTAAATATTAGCTATTATGTAAGAGTGGATCTTTTTACTACGATAACAAATTAGTGTTCCTTTTTGTGTATAGATAGATATTTATTCATTACATCAATAAAATCCATAATGTTATATATGCCATTCTATATGTATTATCCATCATAGGTGGGTATTGTGAATTTACTCTATACATATATAATAGATTCCTTAATGATAATAGAGGAGGTATTCCTCATCTTCTTATATCTCCACTCATATTTTCTAAGTATATCCTCGTTTAAAGTATCATTATCATTTTTTTTTCTATCATTTGAACTGCTTTATACATATATTTGATTATTTGAATGTGTGATATATTTAACATAGAAATATGTGTTAGGTTCACCATCTAAAAACTCCTTTTAAATTTATTTAAATATATTATTGTAACTAGCCATTTACCTAGATCTAGAGTCTCTTGACCCAACTTCAATACCTATGAAACTCATTACTCATTATATCTAATCTAGATTCCATTAGATCACACACTCAATCATAAACACGTGGATTTCCTCAACCCTACTTCTTGATTCAATCATTGACATGCATATTGTATGTCCTTGTCATGCATCAATCTTATTCCTAGTCTATTAATATATTTTTATGATACTCTTTTAATGTTAAAAGTATATCCTAATTATTTTCTTTATCATAGGAATCTCCCCTTTAGCTGATTGTTAAATTTCTTGTACACACTTGAGGACTTATTTCAATAGGCCATATTATTCCATGTTCTTATAAATTAGTAGTTTTTTGATCAAGAATATTAAATAAATAATAAACTCTCCTTATGGCCTAACAAGAAATTTAGTAATCATTATGTCTATATGGAAAAATATGCTTACTATAAATTCAAGATTATAGTCATGAAGTGCATCTTAACAAACACATTGACTACCTAAGTCCACAATCACTTCAAAGTATTTAAGTCCTTCCAACCTTTACACGATCAAATAAATTATTTACCAATACAATCATCTTTTCTTTTTGTACATAGTAATCAACCTTGTCAACTTCTCAAGGAACTCACATTAGAATATCTTATATAGTCTGTGAGGTTTATATATACACTTTATAATGATAACTTCATTCTTAAATTAATACCTTCAAATTATATATCTACAAATTTCTTTAATTATCATCGAAATGAATATTTTATCTATTAGTAATATACTAATAATGATATTCATAATATAAAGTGTAGTCAAATCCCTGACAACAAAGCCAAATACATTGATAGTTTAGGGATATGTATTATTATAACCAATGGAAAAATCTATGTGATCAATAATTTCATCTGCAAAGGCAATTTTCACTTTAGGTCGATAGAGGTTTGGAAATTCTGAGTTTGTTACTTTCAATATAGATTATGATAAAATATGGGGTCATGACCTCATTTAGATTTTAATATATTACTAAACATACATTCATTTAATTTATTAAGAAACAAATGGAAAATATACACACAATAATTTAATACAACTCACATGAGCACAAATAATTTTATTCACTAAATTTAAAAGTTGTACATTACAATAAATCTTATTGGCTATGTATCGCTCCAAATTTTTTGCATCCTTACCTTCAAGCTATAGGATCCGTGCCCGGAAGGAGGATGGGAAAAGGATGTCGCGGTACCTCGGACTGAGAGGACTTGCGAAGGTCCCGCCTCTCAAGGGAGGTGTATTTTGATGATTTTTCGATGGATGGTGGGTTCACCAAGAAACATTTAATGGCAGTTTCCACGCCTAGGTTTGGAATGTGTTTTTATGTGTTCATTTTTAGCCTTAAGCATTCATATCCTAGGTTTGGCCAAATGAATCTAAATTAATCTATATGAAAGTGCAGATTTAATGAATGCAGAAAACAAAATTAAGACAGAAAATAGAGAAATAAAAGAAGAATACCTGATCCGGATGTCTGATGGAGATTCTGATGTTTGAAGCAGTCAGGATCGCCTCTGATTTGACATGATCATCTGAGATCAGACAAGATCGTCTGAGATCTGACGAATTCATCAGACGAATTCGTCAGAGACCTGCAAACAGAAAAACAAATGCAAAATACAAAGAATGCCACTGTGATAACAGAGGGAAACAACACAAAATGACAATATGAATACTAAACAATAGTTATGAATAGAAATTCAAACAAATTATGATATTCTAATGAGAAATTATGATCTTATCATGCAACCTAAACTATATGGGTGAACTCCAAATGCAAAATAATAAGAAATAAGGAAAAAACTAACTTAAATGCAGAATAAAACAGCAAAAGGTATAAGAGAAAGCGCAAACTCTGGGCACTGATTGCCCCCAATGCAGATTGCAGTCGAAATCGTCTGGAAGCAATGAAATCATCTCGAATTGTGACAGGATCATCCGAGATTTGAACGAGATCGTCTGCGACGATCTGAGCTTGCTCCGACTGAAAATCAATGAGGTCCCTGCAAGAAAACTTCAAAATAACAAATACAAAATGATGCTCTAGGTATTCTAATGCACGCAAAATCAAGTTACAGGGAAATTCAGCCAGGGGTTGGGAAGGGAAGGTCCTAAGGATTAAATAGGCTTAGGGGAGTAGTTAGGAGGTTGGAGATCATCCCTATTTGGGAGATCTCCAATGGGGGAGGGTCCCTAACGACGCAGACACGCTTCTGCCCGGATTAGAGACCCGTTGGAACAGAAGCTAATTGTGCAAAATCAGCTTTGCGACAAGATCGTCTGGACGTCCCAGCCTAGACGAAATCGTCAGATCTGGGGCGATATCGTCTGATCGGCGACGATATCGTCAAACGGTCAAAACAACCTCTAAAAATGGCACGGAAAAGGGGGAAACGGATTACCCGACTGTTAACGGGCGGTTTGGGAGGTTAAAATTTGAATTTAAATTATTTACTAGGATGAATGTAATTATTACAATTTCATCTGCGCCAATTTTAGGGTGCTACATTTTGCCCCCTCTTTAGCGAATTTTCTGAAGAAAATGCGTTAAAGATGAGTTCTTCTCGATCTACGAGAAAGCAAAAATTATTCCCATTTTTAGGCGACGATTCTTGGTCGAATCGTACGACAACTTACTATGGTGCCTCCTCCGTGTTTTTACCCAAATCGAACGTTTGAGGTAAAAACGCGAAAAAGCAAAATTAATTTTGAATTATTTTTGAATAAAATTAAGAAAAATAGGGTAAAACCCTAATTCATTTTTACTGTTCATTTTTACTGGTTTTAGAGCTCTGGAAGCAAAAATGGTGGAGACGACGCACAGATCAACAGAGGTCCGACGCGGGCTACGGGTAAGAGTCTAAACTTAGTTTAGAATGCTTTAATTTGATTTTACATGCTTTTTAGGTAAATTTTAATCAATTTTTGAGCATCACGGCCATTTTTGGGCCGTCGACATCGTCGGGACGAAATCGTCCCGATTTTGACGAAATCGTCTCAATTTCGCCAATTTCGTCTAAGGACGAAATCGACGAAAGGGGGACGATTTCGACCTGCGAAATCGAAACGATTATGCTCAAATTTGGGACGATATCATCCAATAGTGGACGATATCATCAATTGCATAAAATTGAACTTATTTTAACTTGCATTTTTAATCACTTGAGTTGTTATTAATGGTTGTTTGTTGTTTTGTTGTTTATGTTGCAGAGAGGTTTGCTAAAAAGCAGGGAATGGAAGTATGGAGGTTTGAGAGATGACTTGGCCGCTCTTACACAGGCAGAGCGGGATCAGCTGGCACAGTGTCGACTTACAGAGATGTGGCAGAGATGCCACAAGTGTCTACAGATATGGGGCTACTGACAGCCCTAGCAGAGAGATGGTATCCGGGTTCTTCCTATTTTTGGCTATCGATAGGGGAGATGACTCCCACTCTAGAGGATGTATGGAGGATTCTGAGAATCCCCATACAAGGACGGTTGATCACTCCTACGGCCAATCAGGGCCATGCTATGGGACGATTGTGCGGTGACCCGAGCTTCACCCTGGAGAAGGGCAGAGTTAACATCGAGGCACTGCGCCAGATGCCTGGGGCATCTAGACTCACACAGGTTCTAGCTGGAGTAGTTGGTGGACTTTTGCTGTGCCACTAGAGCGGGTGCAGGGTGCCATGGATGCTCGTAGATGTGATCTACGATATGCGAGACCATGGCTACAGGTTTGCTTGGGGCAGCTATGTGCTATGCCGACTGTACAAGATCCTGCATGGGGTCGTGTACAAGGGCGGCCGATGTCTGGTGATGACATCGCTCCTACAAGTTTGGTGCTGGGAGCATATTGCAGTGCGGAGGCCGGTAGGGCTTCCTCTGATAGGGATTGATGGGGAGAGGCCCCGAGTTTTCTACTGGTGGCTCCAGAGAGGGTCACAACGGCGGATCGACCTTTCGATGTCCCGAAGACTGCTAGATGACCTAGTCCTGGACCAGATTACCTGGAGGCCATGGCGCGAGCACCTAGGGTGGGCCGAGGATGGATAGGAGCTAGCTCACGTTAGGCGAGTGTGCTGGCTATGGATGGAGAGGGGAGAGGTGGAGCTCCACCGCTATGACCGAGTTTTGCGTCAGTTCGGTCTGCAGTAGGGGATCCCATCTCTCAGGGATTATGAGTTTTCTCGGACTGTCTGGGATAACACTACAGTGAGCGGGGCTCCAGACATGCAACATTTCTGGAGTCAGGACTCGAACGATGCCCCCATTCAGCTAGTGGATGGGGATGACGTAGGGGTAGCCGATGGCTACGATGCCTGGTACGTAGGCATCCGCCCTCCTCGGATGACGAGGGCTCAGGGTCCGATACATGTAGTTGTGCATCGAATAGGGAGGCGGCACCAGGCGGCTATGGAGGCGGCCCAGGGTCACGATGGGAGAGAGCTGAGGAGGCCGCATGCACAGGAGAGGCCACGGCAGAGGGAGAGGAGGGAGGCGAGACCCCCTTCTCCACAGAGAGAGAGGCCACCATCGCCCGATAAGGGCAAGGGTGTTGACACAGGGGAGAGTAGCGAGACAGCTACTCTCCGAGCAGAGAGAGATCATCTCCGGGCATAGGTGCAGACATTGCAGGACGAGGCTACACGCCATCGAGCTGAGGTTACCCAGCTCAGAGACGAGATTGCACGCCTCAGGGCACGGGGTGGAGGAGCGAGCACACAGGAGCTGGCACGGTCGATTGCTCAGACCACGTTCTACCAGGGCATCTACTTCCAGATGGTGCCAGAGGGTCAGAGGGTACAGCTGCCAGCCGGCATTGCTGACCCTATCAGGATTGGGTCCTCGAGGACTTCATCCCGATCGAGGACTAGGACTCACAGTACTACTCATACTACGATGGGGCCACCTCGTCCACCTCAGGGCGGGGGAGGAGATGAGGCTGAGAGCTCGAGGGGCTCTCGAGGCTAGAGGACTGCATTACACTGTACATATTGATATGTAGGTTTATTATTTTTGATAGAGGATTGAGTATGCCAAGGTACATGATTGTGGCATACCAATCCAGTTTTGAGATGATGTATATATATTTGTGATATATATATGAGATGAGATAGTTTTGATCATATGACTTGTGTTATGTGTATGTTTATGATGCTTTTATGTTTGATTGATTGATTTGATAATTGGATTGAGGATTCATGAAATTATGTCATTTTGAAAATTTATAATTTTGATGTCATGCGGTAATATTTTAAATGAAATAATCTGATGTAACAAATTGGTTGTTTGTAATGTGATGTGGTAAAAAATAAAAAGAGACTTCTAACAATAATTTCAAAGGACATTGTCGCTATTATAGACCATTTCATGGAGTCGCCGCTCACTCGGTCGTCAAGCTAATCCCAAGATAGAAATATTGTTAAAAGTAAAAGAATGCTTAAGAGACTGTCTTAAGACTTTGGTGCAATGGTGAAAATGATGGTGATGATGGTTTGTTTTTCAGATTTTCATAAAAAAAATAGTATGCATTAAATAATGATTTTTTTGCTAGGCATAAATTCCTAAGTGTGATAATTTTTGGATAATTCCTTAGGAATTATATCATCTTTGCAAAATTGAAGGTTGACATAATGACATGAAATAGTGATAATGTGCATGCTTTGTGTTTAAAAAAATAACTGTGTAATAGTATGATTTAAGTCATATGGTTTTCATGATTTTTAAATAAATGGGGAATAAAAATTGTTACAATGGTTTGCGCTAGGCATAGAATATGTAGGTATAGACTTATACCATCATCACGAAAATCAAAGAAAAATAGATAGTTTTATTGCATGGTTGATTTTTTTAATAAACAAAAAATATGAAGATGAGGACTTGCGCTAGGCATAAAATTCCAATTTTGGTTTTGGAACTATACCATCGTCGCGAAAGTCGACAAAAGTTATATATATATATATATATATATATATATATATATATGTTTTGATTGTATAGTTTTGAAAGAAATTTTTGATTTTTCTATTATATAGTTGTCTTTATGGTAAACAACTGTAGTTGAATTATTCCAAACAAGTTGCAAAAATAATATTTCAAAGTATTTTGAAGACAAAAGTTAGATTTATAAGGAATCCCATGTGCATATGTGAATTCATTTCCGATCTTGATTTATCATAATGATACACAAAATCTCTCAAATACAAATGTGTGTGCAATTGCTTTGTGCATTTACCAGTTTTTGAGCAAGATACTATGATACAAGTGATTTGAAGAAACCAAATAAGTGTTCATTAACCATGATGTAGATGCATATAACCATACTAGACTACTATGTAGGTCGGATTATCAAGAGCTAGCTAATCCATAAGTAGACATAGGTCTCGTACAAAAGAAGGTCGCTAATGTGACAGACATATCACCACGCTAGGAGTTACCCAAGGCCAAGCAAGTTGGGCACAAACCACCTGTTATGGGGCTTACCTCACAGTTTTCGAATAATTGAGAATTCTAGGGATTCAAGCTCATCAACCCTTCTTTTCTTTTCAACGGGTAGGGAAAGGGATTTTATTGCTTTCTTGCTTTCTGCTTTCTTTTGCTTTTCTTTTGAACTTTGCTTCTTTTTCTTTTTGTATTTTTTTTTTTTGCTTGATTTTTGAGATAGTGCTTGAAATATTGCTGTAATGATATAAAATAACATTTTTCTTTTCTCTTTTTTTCTTGAACTTTTCTTTTCTTCTTCTTTGCTAGGGATACTTGCTCGGATTAGCTGTAGAGCAAGGGATTTTTATTCTGGGTAGGGGTGAGCTTGTCCTTTTGCCAATTCTCAAAGATTCTAGACCATGTGCATGATAGGATAGCAGGGGAAACTTTTCGCTCAAGAAATCACGTCTACTATGTAGCAAAACATGGAAATTACAAATATAATCATTTTATTGTGAAAAGATGTGCTTGGTTTAAGTAAATAACAAGATCAATTCTCTATGCTCAAACTTTATTTAATTGAATTTTGTGGACTTTGATATAAGAGAGATTAGTAATCATGCCAGATAAAATCAAGATATTTATTTTTGTGAGTGTGCAAGTGAGAGATTCCAAATAAATGCTAATTTATCCAAAATAATTTGCAACATATAACTGCAATAATTGTAAGAAAATATATATAAATACTTTTTGAGAAGTTTTGAGAATATTGACTCTCTCTTTCTTCTTTATATTGTTTTGGTTTCGAAAGAGTCAAGCATATTGTTGTTTTTATATTTTTATCATTATTTTGTTTTTTTGGTTTTATTTTTGTTTTTGAACAAAAAATTTAACAAGTGCCATAAATAAATGCAACAAATAGTTTTGAAGATTTTGATGATTATGAATGTTTTTGGTGTTTTTGAATTTATAAATTTGAAAGAAATACAAGATAGTGATTTTGAACAAATATATACATGGATGAAATGACCAAATTTATACATAGTAACGTTTAAGATGCAAAATATTCATGGGTTCTTTAAGTTCTTTACCATCTAAGGTAGACAATTTGTATGCTCCCAATTCGAATTTAGCAAGTAATAATGTATGGTCCAAGCCAGTTGGGCTCAAATTTGCCTTTAAGGTCCTTAGTTGCATTAGTATTTTTTTGATTTTCTTTTAAAACAAGGTCGCCGATCTCAAAGGATCGATGACGCACTTTTTTAGCATATGATCTTTTAAGCTTGTTTTGGTAGGCACGAAGATGCTCCAAAGCATTGATGCATTTTTCATCTAGGAGTTCCAGCTGACTGAGTCTGCCAGCTCGATATTCATCTCCTACTTCGGTATCTTGAAGTAGTAGAGCCAAAGAAGGAACTTCTAATTCAAAGGGAAAAACTGCTTCAGCACCATAAACCAAAACAAATGGTGAAGTTCCCGTGGGGGTTCGAACACTAGTTCGATAGGCCCACAAGGCTGGATATAATTGAATGTGCCACTCACGGCCGCTTTGTTGACCAATATTTTGAGAATTTTGATTAAGGTTTTGTTAGATGCTTCTGCTTGACCATTACCCTGAGGATAATAGGGAGTGGACCAACGGTGTTGAATCTTATATTTTTGGCATAATTTTTTAACATCTTTATTTTTGAAACAAGTTCCATTGTCAGAGATGAGATTTGCAGGAATTCCGAACCTGCAAATGATTTGATTAAAAATAAATTTAGAGACTTGTGTGCCAATGCAAGAAGCTAAAGGCATAGCTTCAACCCACTTCGTGAAATACTCAGTGGCGGTTATGATGAACTTGTGTCCATCAGATGACACAGGATTGATTTTGCCAATAATGTCTAAACCCCATTTGGAAAAGGGCCAAGGAGATGAAATAGCCTGCAGCTCTTGTGCAGGCGCATGGACAAGGTCAGCATGTTTTTGGCACTTGTCGCAATGGCGCACATACTCATGTGCATCCGTTTCCATGGTAGGCCAAAAGTATCCTATCCGAAGGAGCTTTTTAGCAATGACACTACCATTGAAGTGTCCTCCACAAGATCCATCGTGGGCTTCACTCAAGGCTGATTTAGACTCTTCTAAGTTTAAACATCTTAATAGGATACCTTCAAAAGATCTCCTATATAAGGTATTGCCAATTATTACAAATCGACTTGCTCGTCTACGTAATAACCGACGCTGGTTGCTATTAGAATTGGCAGGGAAAGTCCCATTTTGGAGAAAATCAAATATGTCCGTATACCAAGGTTCAGGAGTAGTTTCATTGATTAGAAACACATCCAAAGGCTCTGAGCATGATTTATGTGAAGCGGGTTCCTGGAGTCGACGAATAATGATAGTGGCATATTCGTCATCTAACTCCAAGGGCAGGAGAGATGCAACTGCGGCCATAGCATCAGCTGCACGGTTGCTAGTTCGAGGAATAGCTTCCAAGGTAACTTGATCAAATAGAGACATTAATTGTAAAACATAGGCCTTATATGGGCACATTTTATCATCTCTGGTCTGATAAACTTCATTAATTTGGTTTATAACCAGTTGAGAATCACCAAAAACTAACAGATGTTTAATTTTTAGCGCTAGGGCAGCTCGTAATCCAAGGATTAGAGCTTCATACTCAGAAGTATTGTTGGTGCAAGCAAATGTCAATTTGAAGGACAGAGGAATAAGATGTTTTTGTGAGGATATTAAAATAATACCCGCACCAGCCCCACTCATGCATCGGGCTTCGTCAAAGTATAAGGACCATTGTTAAGTATGGTCTGCCTCTAATTGAAGGCATTCATCCGAAAACTCGATGATGAGGGGATGGGTAGACGCTAAGGGTGCAGCAGCTAATTGATCTGCTATGATTTGACCCTTAACAGACTTCTGTCCTATGAATGTGAGATCAAACTCGCTTAGAGCAAGAACCCACTTGGCTGTGCGACCCGATAAATAAGGTCGACTCATGAGATACCTTAAGGGATCGTATTTAGCAATGACATAAGTTTTCTGACTAAGCATATAATGTCATAATTTTTGCGTAGCAAAAATGACTGCTAGACATAGTTTTTCTAATGCTGTGTAGCGGGTTTCATAACTGATGAAGGTTCGGCTAATATAATAATTAGCACGTTCTCTCTTTTCATCATCAAGCTGAGCTAACATAGCCCCTAAGGCAGAATCTGAAGCTGAAATATATAGGAGGAATGGGCGATCAGGTTTAGGCGGTGAAAGCACAGGTGGATTAAGGAGGTATTGTTTGAGAAGTTCAAAAGCTTCTCGACATTCGTTGTCCCAATTAAAAGGGACATCCTTTTTAAGGAGTTTAAGAAAGGGACCAGTTTTGTCCGCCAGCTTATCGATGAAGCGATGGATAGCTTGAAGCTTACCTTGTAAACTTCGTAATTCAGATATATTAGTAGGTGCGGGCATATCAATGATAGCCGCAATTTTGAGAGGGTCGATTTCGATACCACGTAAAGAAACTAAAACCCCTAATAGTTTGCCGGACTTAACTTCGAATATGCATTTTGCTGGATTTAATCGAATAAGATATTCTCGTAATCGATTAAAAACTTTTCTCAAATCATCTAAATGATTATCTTGCAAAATAGAGCGAGCTATAATATCATCTACATAATCATGTAGGATATCATGCATCATATCATGAAAAATATAGGTCATAGCTCGTTGATAGGTTGCACCTGCGTTCTTTAAGCCAAATGGCATCACTTTCCAACAAAAAGTACCCCAGGGGGTAATAAAGGCTGTTTTAGCCTGATCTTCAGGAGCTATCCTGATCTGATTATAACCGGAGAATCCATCCATTAAGGACATCATCCCACTCCCGGCAGTGAAGTCAATGATTTGATCCATGTTTGGAAGAGGAAAGTCATCTTTAGGGCATGCAACGTTAATATCTCTAAAATCTGTGCAAACCCTAACTTTGGTAGCTTCTTTCTTGGTGACTGGAACTACGTTTGAGATCCATTCAAGGATAATCAATAGCTTGTATAAAAACAACATTCAAGAGTTTTTCTAACTCCCCTTTGACTAGCAGAGCCACTTTGGGATGCATTTTTCTAAGTTTTTGTTTAACAGGTTTAGCATCCGGATGGACCACTAGATGATGCATGACTACGTAAGGGTCTAGACCTGGCATATCTTCATATGTCCAAGCGAAAACATCTTCATACTCCTTAAGGAATGCAATGTATTGTTCTTGTTTTTCTTGACTTAATTCGGATCCAATATTGATTATGTGAGGATTATCCTCAGTTCCAATATTAATTTTAATGACGTTTTCTACCTCCATGTGTAGGTCTCTTTCAAAATTAGGTGGGGCGGGTGAAACACCCAATTCTTGTAATTCTTGTAAGGTTAATTTGGATAATTCATCCTGAGGATTAGTAGTCTCAAGTTGGGCTATAGTTGGTATAGAACCATCAAAATAAAATCCATTGTGTAACATCTCTTCAACGGAGACATCATGGAAGATATCTCCTTCCAACTCTTCATCAGGGTCAGCAATCATTTCAGGATAAGCTATGGATAGCATGTTACATGAAAACGACTGATTTTTAAGAGGCAAATCAACATGCCTATCCAAATAATCTTGATAACATATGAGATGATCATCATCTTCAAAAGGAAAGGGTTGACCCTTACTAGGAAATAGGCCCACACCACAACGGGCAGGCCATGGTTCTACCTCGAAAGGTTCTTTCATGCCATTTTGGAAAGGTCCCAAGCCTTTCCCTTTATATCCCATTTTAAGCATCATGGGTTTAGCTTTAATATATTCATTGGTAAAATAACACCGAGCGTATCCCTCATGATGAGTTTTGATATTCCGAGGGATTCTTCCCTAGTCATATCCTTTATAAATGAAGGCACAACTCCCGACTTGGTAAGTACTTCCCATAGGTTGTGGGAGGCCCAAAGTATGAGGAGATGGCGGCAAGTTATTTAAAAGAATGGAATCTCGCATGAAAGCATTTGTCTTTTCTGATATTAAGGTTGTGGATAAATCTGGTAAAAGTTCATCGAAAAGGGCATAAGATGTAGAAGGATTATTTCCTATATTTTGAGATGTGGAAGGTATGATAGTTGTTTCTATGGGTTTCGAAATTATAGGGATAGAACTTGAAGGATTGGTTGTAGATTTAAGATCTTTTTGAGGTTCTAGAGTGATTTGTGTAGAGGATTGTTGATCTAAATAGGAGGATGAAATTAATGGAGGGGAAATAGGTGAAGTTATGGGTGTGTGTTTCACACGTTTAGATGAAAAATAAGAACTAGGATGTGTGGATGACAGAGCGGGGCAAAATTGCACTCCAACAGGTTCTGCCAAAGCACACATATCAAAGGGTCTAGGGTCACCATGGATAGTGACCAACTGATTTTTAAATTCGAATTTAACACATTGGTGTAAAGTTGATGGGACAGCCCGCATCGCATTGATCCAAGGGCGACCCAAAAGTATATTGTACGATGTCGGGCAATGTACAATAAACACGGTTGTTTCTAGGGTTCTAGGACCAACTTGCAAGGGGATGGTAATAACTCCACATGTTTCTTGTGTTTCATCATTGAAAGCTTTGATAATCATATCCGTTTTCTTCATTTCATCACTTCTAAAGCCAAATATTTGGTAGAAGTCAAAAGTGCAAATGTTTAGAGATGAGCCATTATCAATCAAGACTCGTTTGATGACCTACATCTCCAATTAGAGCAAGTAATGTATAAGGGATTGTCCTTATGTAAACTGTGTTGTGGGATATCTTTATCCCGAAAGTCAATACAATCAACCTCTCGAGTGATGATAGTATTGGCCATAGCTTCAAGGTTGAATGTTTTGAGGTACCATCATTTGGCTTAATGTAAGCATCAACTCATCCCTATGGGTAGGAGAAGATCTTAATAAATCCAAAAGGGAAATTCTGGCTGTAGTATTGGACAATTGCTCATTAATATTGTAAGGGGGTTTAGGTTGAACATTAGGAGCATGATTCCCTTTATTGGGATTTTTCAAAACGAATGGAGCCGATCCATCGTTCTGATTTGATTCTTTTTGAGAATTTTGAGCCTGTTGTCGGGTAACAACTCCAATGGTACCTACAATGTTATATTGAGGACGTTGAACTGGCCTCGGTCTAGCATTTATGGCTTGTTCATTAGGAAGGAATTGATTAGAAGAGGGTCGAGTAGTAACTCTTCTAGGAAATGGTTCTTCTCGGAACCATGGCATCTCGTGACGGGTTGAATAGGATCTGATTCATTTTCAGAACTATTCGATTGGTTTGAAGTAATGTCTAGTTCACTTTCACTATCTGATTCTACATCACTAGAATCAGAAGTTTGAAAATTATGTAAGGGCCTGGTCGTAACCAGGGATAAGGTTGTGTCAAATTTTTGAGGATCCTGAATAGGTAATTGTCCGCTAATGGTTCCTACATATCGGGTAGGAGGCGGAACATTATGATGTTCGATTTGATTGGCTACCTCTTTACCATGTCTTGGTAAAGGGTGTTGAAATATGTCTAATGTTTGATTAGCATTTTGATTTTGATTTTGGGGAACGGTCTTTTGAGTATTATTAGGAGGGTTTTGTTTAGGTTGGAAGGCTTGCACTTCCATTTCATTATTATCAATCAAATCCTGTATTTTATGTTTCAACCTTTTACAAGCATTGGTAGAGTGTCCAGGTCCTCTATGGAAATCACAGTGTAAGTCAGCTTCGTATCCGGGTATAGTTGGATCAGGTTCCTGGATAGCTGGTAATTGGATCAAACCTCTTTCGAGTAATTGAGGTAAAATAGTTGATAAGGGTTGATTTAATCTAGTAAATTCTCGAGGAGGCTTATCAGGAGGTTTTAATATAAATTTTTCTGTTGTCTTCGTTGCATTGATATTAGCAACATTTTTGCTGTCAGTGACTCCGTCACCGACAACTTGTTTGTTTTTATATTGATTTCTGGATGTTTTCTCATCATCCTTCTTCCTAAGTTGGCCTCTCCTAATGAGGGCATCTTCTACTCTTCGAGCTAAATCTATAGCCTGATCGAAGGTAGTTAAAGTAGCAATTGATAGCTCATAAGATATTTGTTCTTGTAAATTATTGATAAAAATGTCCAACATTTCCCTATAAGGTAGCACAAAGTGCAGTTTTCCTGTCAATTGCCTCCATCTAGCTAAGAAATCGGCAAAACATTCATCTTTGTCTTGTTTTAAGTTGTATAAATCTTTAATGGTTACATGCCGCTCGATGTAGGCACTAAATTGATGGACAAATGATTCAGCTGTTTCTTCAAAGTTTCTCAAAGAATGAGTGGGCAATTGATAGTACCACTCTAATGCCATTCCACCTAAACTTTTCGGGAACATTTTTAGTAATAGCAAGTCATCATGCGATATATCATGACATGCTATCCTAAACATGCGAAGATGCTCTATGGGATCTTCGGTTCCTTTATATATAGGCAAGATAGGCATGGGAAAATGCTTAGGGTATGGTTGAGCTACAACTATGGGATCCAAAGGTTGACTACATATCTCTCGATAATTATACGAGGGACGGTAGGGATCTATCCGGTCCATACGCGAAGCTAATTGTTTCACCATGGCTTCCAGATTACTAGTTTGCCCCCCATATTGGTTTGGTAGGGCATTGACATGGGTTTTATGGGCATATGATGGAGGGACATGAAGATTAGATGCCATGTTACTATTGTGTAAATTGTTGGTAGGAAAAGTGTTATGAAGGAACTTTGAAGTTGTATTATGATGTATTCCAGATTGTTGAAAATTGGTATTTGGCTTCGTTTTAGGTTTTTGTTTACTTGAAGCATATTGCTCAATAGTTTGGCGAAATAAAGTAGTGAAGGAAGGTTTCTTTTGTGTGGGAATGATTTTAGGTTGAATAACATGTTCCTTAGGAGGTTGGGTAACCCGTTGTTTTGACATGTTTTGAATCATAGTGACCATGTCTGTATTGGATGGCCCAGCCTTGTCACTTTCTTGGTCAATGAAAGACAAGGGATTAGTGCGCACATCATACATATATTCCATGGCTGCTTGAGTGTTACTAATTTGCCCTTTATCAATACGAACTGCCACATTAAGGGCATCAATGTTATCATCAAGAAATTTCTTGAAATGATCTATGTTTTCAAAAGCAATAGTTCCATCTAGAGCTACTCTAGGGGATGAGGATCCATCCTCTTTAACACTTCCTTCTTGTTCATTATCTTCACCTAGGTCATGTTCCGATTGATCTAGAGTTTTTCCTTCCGGAATTGGATCTCCAGGAAGGACATTTGGGTCTCTAGTTGTATCTTGTAACCAATCTTCTTCTTCTCCTAAAGTTTCTTTACCATTCCTAAGTTTAGTCATGGTGCTTTAATTTTGATTTGAGCAAATATATATATATATATATATATATATATATGCAACAAGATTAAGAGGTATATATTTACTATATACCTACTACAATATTTGAAATGAAATGTTTAAGTTTTTGCTATGTTTTTAGTTTTTTTTTTTTAGTTTTAGTTTTTGTTTTTGAAATAATATTGTAAAGACAACAAATAACACAAATAAATGCAAGAAATAAGACTGAAAGTAATAATCTAGTTTTCTATAAACAATTTATAAATATCATTAATAGGCTCGAGTTGTTCAGGAGTCATGAAGTGTTCTTCTTCAAATTGAAAGTTTTCTTTTAAAAATTTAATGAAAAGAGCTATAGTGATATTATCTGTCTCAGATGCTGGTTGATAGAAGTAAAGCTCGTGGCAATACTCTCGATATAACACAGCTCGAGGAACTCTATTCCATATTTCCCTATCTGTAAGAACAACCTCTTGGTCTTCTACACAACCTAGGAACTGGTGTACAATGGCTGCGTTCTCGAGGTATTCCTCGAAGGTGAACAATTCTGAAGATACAAGAGCTCTCCTATAGGCTAACCATCTATGGCAGGCTCTCTGAAGTTCATGATAAAAGACTAGTTGATGAGGATCCAGGATTCTATCTAGGACTAGCCTCTTGATTTGTTTAAGTTCTGTTGACCTAGATGAAATGACACTAAGTCTCCTATCAAGTTCGTCCCACAAGAGTTGATTTCTATCTGTTTCAGGCACACTAAGTACAGAATTGACTTCTATGGCTGCCAATTGGTTTTCTACATTTATAGTAACTGCTAATATTTTCTTAGGAGCTACCATCTAAACATGATATTAAAATTAAATGATTTAAAATGCATCTATGTCTTAGTTGTTCTATTTTTTTCTTTGTTTTTGTTTTCAAAAGGTTTATAATGCATTCACGTCGGGTTCACCAAAATGTATCGCTCCAAATTTTTCGCATCCTTACCTTCAGGCTATAGGATCCGTGCCCGAAAGGAGGATGGGAAAAGGATGTCACGGTACCTCGGACTGAGAGGACTTGCGAAGGTCCCGCCTCTCAAGGGAGGTGTATTTTGATGATTTTTCGATGGATGGTGGGTTCACCAGGAAACATTTAATGGCAGTTTCCACGCCTAGGTTTGGAATGTGTTTTTATGTGTTCATTTTTAGCCTTAAGCATTCATATCCTAGGTTTGGCCAAATGAATCTAAATTAATCTATATGAAAGTGCAGATTTAATGAATGCAAAAAACAAAATTAAGACAGAAAATAGAGAAATAAAAGAAGAATACCTGATCCGGATGTCTGATGGAGATTCTGATGTTTGAAGCAGTCAGGATCGCCTCTGATTTGACATGATCGTCTGAGATCAGACAAGATCGTCTGAGATCTGACGAATTCGTCAGAGACCTGCAAACAGAAAAACAAATGCAAAATACAAAGAATGCCACTGTGATAACAGAGGGAAACAACACAAAATGACAATATGAATACTAAACAATAGTTATGAATAGAAATTCAAACAAATTATGATATTCTAATGAGAAATTATGATCTTATCATGCAACCTAAACTATATGGGTGAACTCCAAATGCAAAATAATAAGAAATAAGGAAAAAACTAACTTAAATGCAGAATAAAACAACAAAAGGTATAAGAGAAAGCGCAAACTCTGGGCACTGATTGCCCCCAATGCAGATTGCAGTCGAAATCATCTGGAAGCAATGAAATCATCTCGAATTGTGACAGGATCATCCGAGATTTGAACGAGATCGTCTGCGACGATCTGAGCTTGCTCCGGCTGAAAATCAATGAGGTCCCTGCAAGAAAACTTCAAAATAACAAATACAAAATGATGCTCTAGGTATTCTAATGCACGCAAAATCAAGTTACAGGGAAATTCAGCCAGGGGTTGGGAAGGGAAGGTCCTAAGGATTAAATAGGCTTAGGGGAGTAGTTAGGAGGTTGGAGATCATCCCTATTTGGGAGATCTCCAACGGGGGAGGGTCCCTAACGGCGCAGACACGCTTCTGCCAGGATTAGAGACCCGTTGGAACAGAAGCTAAGAAATATCCTCTTAATCAACCATCTTATAGCTAAGAAATATCAACAAAGTTTGGTTTATTTTTATGCATTTTTTGATAAATATGTAAAGATACACATAACCAATTTCCTAAGTACTTATGACAACTTGTCAGCCTTTTATGCTAAGAAATAACTTAAGGAGAAAACCTTATTTTCCATAGGATAACATAATCCCTCTTTGATAGCTCAAAGTAATCTCCTATTAGTAGATCTTTATGTTTGTTCTTTGAATTAAATGAATAACAAAAATAATTTTCTAATAAAACATTAATTTTAGTTTTGATTAATAAATTTTCACTTTAAAAGTTTATAATTATATATCCATTAAAAAATTACATAATAAATTCTTGGAAATGAAAATTTTCATATTATCAACCAAAGTCCAATCTTATTGGTGAACTTTAACATTTATTAAAACACACGAATTCAACCGACTAAATTCTTTAAATCTAGAATATAAAATAAAATAAAAATAAAAATAAATAAATTCTAATTCAATTTTGTTTAAGAGGTTGAAAAGCAGGAGTGAGAGACCACCATTTCTTTGAACTTGGGTCTCCGTTAAGAAAGCCCAGTAACTTTTATTACCATTATAATGTCCTTGTAAAGACAATTCTAATTCAAATATTACTTAAAAAATAGATCCATAATTACTAAGTTTTTAATTATATACACATTCCATTTCTAACATCATATTGGGAGCCATCTTGGACGGATTTGCAAATATAGAACTTTGTAAAAACACATCCTATTGCAATTTCGGAGCAAGAAAAAGCTGTTGCCCTCTGTCATCTTACTGACATTTGCCATGCCCATAATTATTAACTTATATGCTCTCATCATTGTATCGTTTGAAAAGAGCATTCCGTGTAAGGCAATAGGAATGGATAGTGGCAATTTGGAAAACCAAAAGACGGAGGACGAAGCGTGGAATGTTTAGACTTTCTAAAATTGAAGGGACATCAATAAATGATGACCTTCCTTATCTTTTCATTACTGAAGTCCCCTTCTCTTTGTATATGTACTTCAACATAATAACATAAAATAGCCCACAATTGGAAATGGCTTTTAACTTAACTTACACATTTCATATTTGTATAATATAATAAAACAGAATACACCTCATACTTTTCCTTGAAAAATATTTTATATACAAAATTCAGTGACTTTAATCATTCAAACCAAATATGATCTTTTGTCCATGCTCAACTAACTGTCATGTGTGAATTAGTTGTCCTGTTTACAACTTTCATGAAATGCATTGTGTCCTGTTAAAGGTAGGTATACAATAATAATTAAGCACCAAAGGTTGATGCAAATCACCTGTCTTGATGATCATCACTTTCTTATTTTGAGTGTCATAACGGCCCCTCCATTGGTGGGGGTGGGGTACACTTTAAAGTCTAACAGAAATTAGGGTCAAACGCTAATGAGAAAGTCAGGTCAGGATATCCTTCTGGTGTAGGTGTTGATGCTTCTACTTTTACTTCCAAGCAATTGAGTACCAGACATTATTATGTTAACATACTTCATTCCATGGGGCACACCATCTACATTTTCAAGCCTTTCGAAGAAATTTCTTACTACTATGTCTATGTTTCTACTTTTACTTCCAAGCAATTGAGTAACAAGCATTATTATGTTAACATACTTCATTCCATGGGGTACAGCATCTACATTTTCAAGCCTTTTGAAGAAATTGCTTACTAGTATGCCTTTATTTTATTGCTTTGTGGTTATTACTTAAAAATATTTAGATAAACAACGGTTATGGTTATCATTTTTGGTGCTTTCCATGAGAAATGCTAATTTTTGATGTCATTGTTTGAGTTTTGGGAAATATTAGAGATGTTAGATATGTATACGAAGATTTAAGACTATAAAGAATATTGTTTAATGAAGAAGAATAATGAAGAAGTGTTTGAAACCTTGCATTTGGAAGTTCAAGAATAATGATTGTAAGTGTTACCACGTGCTCGCTAAATATTATGTAGTAGTCATGGACATAAGGACAACAAAATTTGATTCTTCTTCAAAAATTCAACTATTGCTAAAGAAAATCTATGAACTAGAAGCAAATCAAGCTTGTCTAAAAGATGAGATATGAAGGTTGTTGGATTTGAAGCCTTACCCTCATTCTTCTGGTTGTCTCCCACAAAAAAAATGGTTGCCATGTGACAATGGTTGATGTGGATCACCTAAAGTTGTCTTGACAATCATCACATTCTCATTTTGACTATCATAATCACCCCTTGACTAGCACGAGTGTGGTGCACCTTGAAGTTTAATGTAAAGTAGGGCCAAACATTGATAAGAAAGGTAGGTTGGGATTTCCTTTTGGTGTAGGTGTTGATGCTTTTGCTTCTGCTTATAAGTAGTTGAGTAACAAGTATTATTATGTTAATATACTTTAGTCCATGGGGCATGATATCTGCATTTTTAAGCCTTTCAAAGAAATTGCTTATTGATATGCCTTTCTTTTATCGCTTTATGGTTATATTTTTAAATTATTTAAATAAAAAATGATTATGGTTATCATTTTTGGTACTTTAAATTACAATCGCTAAATTTTGACGTTCTTTTCATTTCAAAAATATTAAAGATGTTAGATATGTATGCGATGAATTAAGATTATAAAGAATATTGTTTAATGAAGAGTAATGAAGAAGAAGTGCCTGAAACCTCATGTTTGAGAGTCCAAGAGGAATGATTTCAAGTGCTACCATACACTATGCTTGCTAAACCCTATATGGTAGTCATGGATGTAAGGATAGCATAATCTTACTCTTCTTTAAAAATTTGACTATCATTGGAGAAAATCGATGAACTAGAAGAAGACCAAGCTTAGCTAAAATACAAGATATCAAGGTTGTTGGATTCTAAGCCTCACCCTCATTCTTCTAGTTGTAGCTCCTACCAAAAAGGTGGCTACCACATGACCATGATTGATGCAGATCACCTAAAGTTATCCTAACAATCATTGCATTCTTATTCTGAGTGTCATAATGACCCCTCCACCAGTGAGGGTAGGGTGCACTTTGAAGTCCCACAAAAATTAGGGTCAAACATTGAAAAGTAAGGTAGGTCGAAATCTCCTTTTAGTGTAGGTGTTGATGTTGTTGCTTCTGCTTATGAATAATTGGGTAACAAATGTTATTATGTTAACATATTTAGTCCATGGGGTACACTGTCTATATTTTCAAGCCTTTTGGAAAAAGTGCTTACTAGTATGGCTTTGTTTTATCACTTTGTAGTTACTAGTTAAAATTATTTAGATAGACAATGGTTATGGTTATCATTTTTGGTATTTTTGATGAGCATCGCCAAATTTTGACATCATTTTTTTAGTTTTAGGAAATATTAGAGATGTTAGATACGTATGTGAAGACTTAAGATTATAAAGAATATTATTTAATATAGAAGAGTAACAAAGAATAAGTGTTTGAAATCTCATGTTTGGGAGTTCGATAGAAATGATTTCAAGTGCTACCCTGCACAATGCTCACTAAACGTATAATAGTCATGGACATAAGGACAACAAAATTTGATTCCTCAAAAAATTGACTATTTCTAAAGAAAATCGATGAACTAGAAGTAGACCGAGCTTAGCTAAAATATGAGATATCAAGATTGTTGTATTTGAAGCCTTACCCTTGTTATTATGGCTATGAATCCCACCAAAAAAATGGTTGCCATATGATCATTGTTTATGCGGATCACTTGAAGTTGGCTTTACGATCATTGCATTCTAATTTTAAGGGTCATAATGGTCCCTCCACTAGTGGGGGTGGGTTGCACTTTAAATTTTTATAGAAATTAGGATCAAACGCTAAAGATAAAGGCAGGTCAATATATCCTTCTAGTGTAGGTGCCAATGTTTCTCCTTCTACTTTCAAGCATTTATGTAACATACATTATTATGTTAACATACTTTAGTCCATGGGGTATGTTGTCCACTGGTGGGGGTGGGGTGCACTTTAAATTTTGATATAAATTAAGATCAAACACTAAAGAGAAAGGCAGGTCAAGATATCCTTCTAGTGTAGGTGCAAATGCTTCTACTTCTACTTTCAAGCATTTGTGTAAGATATATAATTATGTTAACATACTTCAGTCCATGGGGTATGTTGTCTATATTTTCAAGCCTTCCAAGAAAATTGCTTACCAGTACACCTTTATTTGATCACTTTGTCATTATTACTTCATTATTTAGATAGAAAACAATTATGGTTATCAATTTTGATACTTTTGATGAGCATCGTTAAATTTCAACATCATTGTTTTAGTTTTGAGAAATATTAGAGATATTAGATATGTATGTGAAGACTTAAGATTATGAAGAATATTGTTTAATAAAGAAGAGTAAAGAAGAAAAAATGCTTAAAACCTCATGTTTGGGAGTCCAAGAGGAATGATTGCAAGTTCTACCCTACACTGTGCTCGCTAAACCCTATACAATAGTCATGGATGTAAGGATAGCAAAATATAATTCTTCAAAAAATTGATTGTTTTTGAAAAATCAACGAACTAGAAGTAGAATAAGCTTAGCTAAAACATGAGATGTCAAGGTTGTTGGATTTGAAGCCTTACCCTCATTCTTCTAGTTGTGGCTCCCACCCAAAAAGTGGCTACCATGACCATGGATGATGCAAATCACCTAAAATTATCTTAATGATCATTACATTCTCATTTTGAGCGACATAATGGCCCCTCCATCAATAGGGATGGGACACATTTTGAGGTCTGATGAAAATTAGGGCCAAACATTGATAATAAAGGTAGGTCAGGATCTCCTTCTTATGTAGGTGTTGATGCTTTTGCTTTTTATTTTGAGCTGTTGAGTAATAAGTATTATTATGTTAACATACTTTAGTTCATGGGGCACATTATCTACATTTTCAAGCCTTCTAGATAGATTGCTAATTTATACCTTTATTTTATTGCTTTGTGATTATTACTTAAAAATATTTAGATAGATAATGCTTATTGTTATCATTTTTGATACTTTCAATGAGCATCACTAAAGTTTGTTGTTGTTTTAGTTTCAATAAATATTAGAGATGTTAGATATGTATGCGAAGAATTAGTATTATAAATAATTTTATTTTAATGAAGAAGAGTAACAAAGAAGAAGTGTTTGAAACCTCTCATTTGGGAATCCAAGAGAAATTATTGCAAGTGCTACCCTTCACCGTGCTTGCTAAACCTTGTACTTTAGTCATGGATGTAAGGACAACAATCTATTTCTTCTTTAGAAATTCAACTATTTCTAAAGAAAATTGATAAACTAGAAGTAAATCATCCTTAGTTAAAACATGATATATCAAGGTTTTTGTATTTAGAGCCTTACCCTCATTATTCTGGTTTTAGCTTCCATGAAAAAAATGACTACCATGTGACTATTGTGGCCTCAAAACACACCCACCAAATCTAGGTCAGGAGGCCTGACCAGATGAATGTGCCTACGCCTCACATAGAGCAAAACAATAAAAATCATCATGGATGGGGGACCACTTGCAGGGTGATCTCTAAGATTTTTAATTGAGGCTAGCTCCTCATTGAATATAAATCCTTGATGCATAATGACCTCTACGAGATGAGGTTGGACAAAGAATTGTATTGAAAGTAAAGAACAAGAAATTAAATGCTTTATAGCAATTTAAAATTCTAAGCTATGGGGGCAATGCACAATAGAATTAGGGCCCCTAATTTTCAACTACAATAAGTGGTTATTGAACATAGGAAACCTCACCTATGGCTACTAAGCACAACCAAGCAAACACACCGCCAAAAATTGAGATGAGTCAAGAGGAGGACAAAGAAAAATTAGTCATGAATTCCATTAACATGCTTAAAATGACAAGAAGACAATGAATCCTAGAGGGTTCAACATTCCCTAGGCCCTAGAAAAGGTTTGGGCTCCCCTTGTTATAGTAGGAAAGAAGAGTGAAAGGAAGAGCCCATAAATTTGGGTACCAAGCACGAGCAAACAACTTCCAATACCTTTTACAATGAAATTGGGCCTATTTATAAGATGAGAGGAGGGTGCCTTCCCTCCAAAGTTCTATGAATAAGGCCTACAAATATATTCCATTCCTACAATCAAGAAGTCCTTCAAATTGCATGACAATAGCTTCAAGGTTTGGATCCAAGGCCATAAATGTTGAAATATTTTGGGTCTTTAAATGATTAAGTGTGGCTAACTTGGCTCTTTGTTGCTATGTTGAAGTGGCTACACCATTGTTTTTTTTTCCATGTTTCTCCTTGGATGTGTCACTTTTATAACATGATGGATATGGCCTCATTGATTGGTGTATGTGGATAGGGTAGGCTCACACGTATGGTGGGAAATGATTATGGTTGATGTGTGATTGGATCTAATAGGCTTAGCCATGAAATTCAGGCTTTACAACCACTAGTATATGTCCTCTTTAATGCTCTTTCACATATTTTCATCCTTGCATGTGCGATAGCCACTTATCTTCAAACAAGGTGGAACCTCCTTTGGCAAATGGTGGGATTTTTGTATGAAGCATTGGTGCTTTCCTTTCTTAGGTTCCTGACTAGCTACCACATGTCTTGCTTTGACTATGGTTGGAGCATTCTCTTCTAGTTTATGCTTTACTTCATTTAAAGGACCACATAGACCATAAAATTGAATATCAATTGTCCATGTATCTTGGTGACCTTTATGTGGTTGGATAAGGTAAAAAGTGAAGTGTCAACCATAGATGAAAGATATAATGGTCAAAACAACCTCTAAGCTCATTTAACTTTATTTGGATCTTATATTCTTCTGATGAAGTGAGGAAGTACCTTTCGACTGTGTTGCCTTGGCCCATTTTGCTTTTGATTGGTATTACTTAGAGTGAAGTAGTACTATAGGGGAAAGTTCCCTAAAAATTTGGAAAATATTAGGGCTACCCAACTCATTGAAGGAGTGAACATAGAATTCTTGCCTTGTCCATTGGGCATGGGATCAAAATTTTGAAGCTGTAAATACAAACATAAAAACAATGAAAATATAACAAAAGTAAAAGGGTAAGGAACAAAAATTTTAGGGACTGCATGGGAAGGTTCAATGAGATGGAAGCCTACTCATCTGAGATCTCACTTCCTCCCACTTTTCTTTGGAGGATGCATGGACTTCTTGAAATAAACAATGGCTCTTCTAGAGCTCAACTTGATCCAAGCACAAGTAACTTGCTACTCCATGTGCAACTTCTTGCACTTGAACTTCAATATCTACCACATGTTTAATAGCCTTCATGACATATTTATTTTTCAAGACCTCTGGTCACTTATTGAAATTTAACCCTTTTTATTTCCATTATTCTAAGGCCTATGCATATTCTTGCTTCTAAAAAAGGGAATATTCTTTTTTTCCATGGGGATGATAATCCTCTTTGAATTAGGTACTCTAGAGAGACACATAAAACTTTGACTACTTTGTTCAAGACTTTTGCTTAGGCCACACACTCATGCATGGATTGTTCTTTGTTGATGATGTGCCACACCCTTCTGAATATCACCTCCCAATATTGGATCCCAGTGGCTTCAAAATTTTGTTCACTTGTGGTGTTGATCCAAACCTATAAATTATTTGCTTTGTGCATCCTTTTTATTTGGCCTCTAGGGCATGCTCCACTACTTAAGTGATCTTCATGCTTAATCAAGATGTTGAGATGATGAAATAAATGAATGGAAACATTAAAGCCATGAAGTTGGATATGTTGCTCTAGTGTGAGGTGTAGACATCCTGGATCAATTTAGTGGTACTCTATTGCATGATCTTAGAGAATTTCCTTCACTCTTCCTCTAACTCCTTATCAAAGTCATTCTCATACAATTTGAGTTAGCCTTCCACACCAAACAATCAATCCAATAACTCTCGACCCTTAATTCTCTTTCTAGGTGGTTTTTCCTGATCCTCATTGCTTGTTCCATTTGGTATTGGATTCATTTCACCTTATTATGATAGTACTTGAAGGTATTTTTGATCTCCTAGAGCTCTCTTTATCTTTGTCTAACTAGCTTCATAATATTTTTGGTCAATTCAGTCATGCCCCTAGCTCTAGTTCCATGTAGACTAATTCCTATGATGGTCACTTAATAATACTAGGGCTCCATTTTCCCTTCTAGCTTGAAGACCTTTGGGTCCATATAAGCAAGGTGGAGAAATCTCTCTTGCAAGTAAATTTGGCTTCAAATTTCATTTGTTGTAGACCTGATTGCTCTTTTTACCTCCTTTGTTTGTGTATATTAATATATTCTCTTTTGGATGTGCTTGAATTTTGGTGGTATGCTTGTAGAGGTGATGGATCCAACTACTTATTGCTCCAATGTACGGGCAAGCAATATGGGTTGGAATAAGGAGGCATTTTAGAGGTGGCATGGAAGGGTGGAAATACTATGGTTAAGGAGGATTGTATGCCTACATGAGGAGTGGCAAGAGAACAAGATATAGGCATAAGGAATTTGGTACCTTGGAGAAGAAGATCCATATAGAGGGTTGGTACATTAGGCACCTATGAAGAGAAAACAATTGTTGAGGTTATTGGGATAGAAATTAGTACTAGCAAGGCTAGAATCAAAGATAGTGGGGGCCTTACATCCAATAAAGAAGGAGGAGGAGTGTTGGGTGGTCTTTGACTACTTGGGTTATGGATACTTGGATTTTTACGTTCAAAGGATCTTTCTTCCTTTTCTTGGCCAATGGGGAACTAACACTATAGGATGCATCCTTCTTTCACTTATGTTGTGTTAGGGTATATTCTTGAGTACATATTTCTTGATATAGAGAAGGTTGTTCAAGTTTCATGGCCTCTGCATCCTATGAGGGAGATTCTTCTAATTGAATAACCTTCTTCACCCTAGATTTTTCATCTATCATTACTTGGGTGATGGCTTCCACCACTCTTTCTTTGTTACCTCTACTCATGTTGGAAACTTCTTCTTCGACATATTCCCTATCTCATTATTCTTCAAATTTTACATCTTCATAAATCTAATCAAACATAGGCATAATATTGTTATTCTCTTGTTGCATCACCTACCATGCATTGATATTTCTATTTTCCATTTCCCCTTTAGGAATTTCAGCTTAGGTGCATGAATTTGATAATTTGGGTCCACTTTCTTGGTCATCTTATAAAAGTTATGTTAAGGTTTCTTCCTCGATGCTAGTGGTGGAGCCTACTCTAGTAGTTGCTTTAGCAGGCAAGTTTCTATTTCATCTATAGGGTTTCTAAGGGATTCCAGGTCTATACTACACTCATGTATGAACTCTTTAAAGTTCTTGATTTTGGCTAGCCACTCCACAAACTTCCTATTGGGGTCATATTTCTATTCCCATAGAGACTTTTGAAACTTTAATTCTTTAAGTTTTTTTCTAGGGGCTTGTGAGCCTTTTACTTCATTAGGATAATCCCTCCAAAGGTGAAGGGTAACTTGAACAAACTAGTCTCATTCCTTCTAATCACATATAGGGCATCATTGATATCTAGTTGGTAGAGGGATTTTAAAGCAAATATCCATTCAAACATGTATTTCAACAACCAATATGCTTGTTTTCTAAAACCATCTATTTTGAAAATGTTCGATCTTTTACAAAAAAACAATTGCCATGGAGTTGTCTTCTAAAGAATTTGTTACAAATTTCTATAAGGAATTCAGGCCTCTACTCCTTAAGAGTTGTCAATGTTGGTATTGAGAAATTCTCAACAAAATTATAATAAGAAGAGGAAGAAGATTTTCTGAAACCTTTTGTCTAAGAAAAGATAGGTTGTGGGTGGCTTGAGTCATCCCTAGTTCTTATAGCTAGCCTGGAGTACAATCTTAGGCTATGGAATAGTTTCAAATGGACCACATATGCTGAATAGCAAAAGATGTGACTAGTTCCTCAAAATTTGACTAGCCCTTCATGAATGTTATTTGTGATACAATAAACAAAATAAAAAACCTCCCTTTCCTTGCTAGGGAGATGCCTCATGTAGTATAGGACCCCGATTTGAGCCTAAAATAGATCATTTTATTCCTTCAAGATAAATATGAATGACAACATTCTTGTCATATCATTGGAACTATCTCTTAGACATCTAATATCCAATGGAAATTTTTGTAGCTCTTTTCTCTTTATATTGCACTCATATTATAGGGAGTCAAGGTTCCTTGAGATTTTATTGTAAAGCTCTATGGCTCTTGTGAAATTGGTCATAATGGGCCCTGTTTCTACCATTACAATTTCTTAGACTAGTTGGGCATTGACGATCACTTTGAAGCCTCCATTGAGGGTTGAAATATCTTGAGTATTAGAGTTGTACAACTTGGAATTTGAGATGATTATCTCAAAATAATTTTGGACCTTGAGCACTATGTACTATGCCAAAGTACTAGTCAAGATGTAGGTTCCAAAACTATCTATAGTGCTTTGTTTGAAACATTCTAGTGTCCCATCTCTTAGGCTCTTGGCCATACTAGATAACTTAGGGTCTGCTACCCCATCTAATGCATTATTTATGAGTTTAGGGCCTATGGACTAAGGGAAAGGAGTTATCCCATATTCACTAGAATTGGTTGGGAAGGGTTATGATGAAGCTGGTATGTGTCCTATTCTAGGAAAAGGGCTTTGGGTTTTGCTTTTCCTCTTCTCCATTGCTTCCTAGAAATTTTTTCATAGTCGAGCTCTTGCTAACTTAGGATCTACCCCCTCTTTATTTTCCAATGCCTTAGTGTTATTCCAAGTATTGTTCTTGCAAGAAAGGATACAAAGGTTTTTGTTTCCCTTCTTATGATTTCACTTTGAAAAGTTAGCAAACAAATTGACTTTAATTTCTCCATGCATGTGAGATTTTCTCTTTTTCTTAGGATGTGGTGGGAGGCATCCATTATCTCTTTAGCTTAGGTCTATTTTAAAAATTTTAAATTATTGATCCCCTTTTAATCCATAGAGATCCTTATTTATGAGGTTTACCTCCTTTAATACCATGAATGCATAGTATGAATGCCAATTTTTGATAGATATGACACTCATCCCAAGGCCATAGATCCACAACTATCACTTTAGAGAGATGGACATCATGGTGTTCTCTCTACATGATTCAAAATTAGCCAATGAGGTTTGACGTCAGGTATGGTTATTGTGTGAAAGTGTACCATTGTGCAATTGTCTTTATGACAATTCCTATCCATTATATTACTATACTTGTGCTTATTCTATTGCATGATGCTTTGTTATGCATCCTTACAAGTGTCAATCATCATGTCCATGAGATATTCACGATGGCTATCTGGGCATACTCTCTTAGAAAAAAATTGAGCTTCAATAATCTATTAGTTTATATTAGTAGTGCCACATTTGTAGTTATTGATGTTCTTCTAATCAAATAGTCATTTGGATATAGATATTACCTTCTTTTGATCGGGTTGTTGGTCAAAATCAATGCAAATTTTTACTTTTACAAAATTTCAACCCCTTTTCATTAGAAGGTCCTCTTGACCAAAAGTTAATTTTTATTTTAAAACTATGTACAATATTTATACCATGTTCAAAGAAAAAATACTTGGTTATAGATGGTATGTCGATTGGATTGAATGCTTCATCGATATTCAACCTCCATGTCTCAGATGCCCACTACTCTAGGTAGTCATCGAGAATGTATGAGTGCATCTCATCGATGAAGAAATCAGAGTCTAACAACTATTCTTTAAGTAGACTTTCTCCTCCCATCCTCTTTTGAAAGGAAATATCTCTACATGGTGCATGTGGAGGGGTTTTGATGGGAATTTGAACTTGGTATCATATCTAGTTAAGAGTAGTATGTGGGTCCATTTGATTGATAGGTATCCTTTTATCTTAACAGTGAAGCCTCTTGAAAGGTATATTTTGAATGAGGTTGAGATTTCAATCACTGCTATATCTTAATAAACCATTAGGTCAATGCATACTTAGAGTGCCAAAGGAAGGTCTTAAATAAGCTAAAAAATGGCACTAGAGTTACACCTAACTGCACCACATTTCTATTAGTGTGTTCTAGAGATAGACCAAGTGTTTACACCACCTTTCTTAGCATCACTAATGTGTTGGGCCCTAATTCAATTATGTAGTTATATATTTATTGATATCCATAGATTAGGGTCAGGTAGAATGGTGTAGGATTGGGCCTAAAATATATAGAATGACAAGTTTCCCTTGTTTTCTCATATTCTTCTGCTTCTTTAGACCCTCTTCTAAGTTCTTCATCTATTCTAGAATAGAGAGGACCTCCCAAAGAGGTATGGCTATAGTAGACTTCCTTAGGTGCTCCACCACATTGAAGGTTCTAATAGAAGGGGCTCTTGGAATGGTTGATATTGTTGGAAGCTTGGTCCTTTCTATCATTGGAGGTGGCCTTGATGGAGTCACAACAATTTGCCTTGGTGGTTTAGGGAAAATTTTGAAGAGGAAAATTCCCTAATAAACTAAATCTAGAAAAATAATAAATACAAAATCAAAGAAAAAAAAGATAACATATACACACATAACACATTATTTCACCTAGGAAACCCTTACAAGAAAAAACCCAGCATAGTAATATATCCTTATTGTATAAAATTAACCATCTCCAATACAATAATGTTCATCTCTCTTCTCTCTTCAAACCCTGATGAAATTGCAATTAAATAACAACAAAAAAAGAACAAATTTTATAATACCATGGGTGAAAAGCCATGGGTTCAAATATTTAACCCTAAACAGCCCATATGGGTCTAAAAATAACTTAGTAAACCCTAAAACTTCCATCGAGGGCTACCGCCCCAAAAATCCTTGCTTGGGATCCAACCTTGCCACGAACCCCAATGAAGATACATGGAGAGTGTCCAATACCTTTTAGAGTTAACCCCACCAAAATAACATGGAAAATATTCAACATATTTCGAACATTTTTCCACTTGTTGAATACTTTCTATAGGGGCCAAAAACTACCATTGTCAACTATCAAGGGAAACCATATCTATAGATATTCTACACCAAGAACATTTTTGAGAAGTGTTGAGTGGTATTTTCACCCAATTGTGAAAACACACTCTCCGATAGGATTTGAGTCCCAAATCCTCTCTTGCAAAGAAATTAAACAAGTAACTTCTCCAAGGTTCCGCTATGTTAGCATTTTGCATATATGTATTAGTAATCTCAAATAAAAGATATTCAATTTAAATGCTTGGAACACCTTAGTGATTGCAAGTAACTGTTAACAAGGGGCACTGTGGTTTATTTCACCATGAACTTTAGTGATTGTTCATTGTTTTTTAGATTTTGATATTTTTTAGATGTTTATTTTAATTCCTTGAAAGTTAAAGCCTCTGGAAAAATATAAAAAAACAGAAAGTAAAAAAAATGAAATGCAGAAACTGAAATTAAAATGCATTCAGAGTGCTACGATCCTATTTGACAAAACCGAAGATATGAGGTTTTCTCGCATACAACCTAACCTATTGAACCCGCAACATGCACAATCCGGATAAGCTAGGTGCTGGTTTCTGGGGTTTTCACTGTAATTTTCAGATTTAGACATTCGCATGAAGCAACCAAGAGCACTTGCATTAAACTTCACCTATAAGCCTAGAAATCTGAAAGGGGAAAAATAAAACAATTAAATCTTGCATGCAGAAAATGACTCCTTCTTTCTTGCCAATGAGATGCTAACTCTCTGTATTTTCTGTATTAAAAATTGATCATTTTACAATAACAAAATCTCTAGTTTTCTCAAAACCAGAAAAAGGGGAAGAAAAACACTCCAAAGCAAGGCCAGAATGGCTTCTCGCCTTCGGCACTGCAACTCTGCTCGCAGCGGTTTCCGACCCCTGTATCAATCTGTGCCTCTGCTTTTATACTTTCTGGTGCGGTTCTCTGCTTCGCTCTGCGACGCTTCGTTTCACCTCCCAGATTGCATCGTTTCGTCTTCCATGCCTCTTCGTTGTCTTTGACTTTCTGTTCTATGTCGAAACGTTTAATATTTTCTATGAACTGTAACGCCTCTATAACCCTTACACCTTTATGCCACGTGTTCCGCGCTTTTTTGCATGTTTCGTAACTGCCCCCTGTGAATCACGACAAAAAAAATAGCATGTCGCGATATCGCGACGTTTTTCTGCATGCAGCTTTGCTTTTCTACCTGCACCGCGAAAACAAGACGTGTCGCGAAATCGCGACATTTTCGGCCAACAGCCTTGTCCGCCACCATGCATAGCGAAAATGATACATGTCACGAAATCGTGACATTTTTATGCTATCGGGCCATGTGGATGCAACTTGTCGTGAAATCGTGACGTTTTTCATTTCTTGTTTTGTTACTTAGCGAACGTGACATGTCACGAAATCGTGACACTTTTTTTCACCATCTTTTTGAAATCGTGACCTTTTCATTTACATTCATCTTTGTGAAATCGTGATGCTTTTCATCTTCTACTCTTGCTTATCATGAAATCGTGACGCTTTTCTTTTTGCTGCTTTTCAGAAATCACGATGCTTTTCTTTTTACCATTGCTTTGTCGTGAAACGTGACATGTCGCGATATCGTGACAACTTTAGTGCCTTGCCCTGTTTGACTGGTTTGATCACGATTTTATGACATGTCACGATATCATGACAATTTTCATTTATTTCTCTCTCCTCTATGAACCGCGATTTCATAGATGTGATGATATGTGACGTTTTTGATACACCTCTTCTTCTTTAAATTTTATGACACGTCATCGATATCGTGACATTTTCTCTTCATGATGCATTTTGCTCATAGCCACAAAAAGTGACATGTCACGAAATCACGACATTTTTCATTTTTGAGCAGAGAGCAACACGTCATGAAATCATGACAACTTTCATTTCTGAGCAGTGACAGAGCAACATGTCGTGAAATCGTGACAACTTTCATTTCTTGAGCAGTGACAGAGCAACATGTCATGAAATCGTGACAACTTTCATTTCTGAGCAGCGACGGAGCAACATGTCGCGATATCGTGACAACTTTCATTTTTGGCAGCGACGGAGCAACATGTCGCGATATCGTGACAACTTTTCATTTTTGGCCACGACAGAGCAACATGTCGCGATATCGCGACACTTCTTTTTCTTGCTGTATTTTGCTCTTCCTTTGATTTTTTAGCATCTGGGCCACTGTAGTTTTCTTTGAAAGCATGCAAAAAGGTGGGTCCCCAATTTTGGGGTGTGTTGTGGATCAGCCACAACAAATGGCGACTCTGCTGTCAAATGCTCCTGAGCATTTTGGTGAGAACCCAACCTGAAATATACAAGCTTAGATACAAGCATCAGCACATAAGAAATATAAACAAATGCCCATAGATCAAAAATACATGAATCATCAGAATCATTAAGTATCAGCTCGGTGTGTGCAATGTGTTTCATTCCCTATCGTTTGAAATTGATCAACATTCCATCGTCAATTTTATATGAATGCATATGTGGGATTGTGAATGATTTGTGTAACCTAATAAATATGCTTAGAGATTTTGCTTTTATCAAGGCATAGACCTTCTAATATCATACACAAACATTCAAGATTATCAAACCCTCTTAGGATCAACTATATGTATAATGAATTGCTTTATTAGATCCCAAAGTTGGTTATGAGTCACTACTATCTTGAACCCATGTGCGAGTGAAAGTGAAATCAGAGCTTTGGGAAATCAGACTCCCAACCTAATCGAGATGAGAGTTTAACCCTATTCTTACTACTCTGATTTGGAATTCATTACCTCACTTTGAGCAAAATAATTTAACCAATTATGGAAGAAATGGTCATGCTAGCCTAACCCTTCGAACAGTCAGTGGTCTTGTTTTTTAGACAAGACATGCTGCCATGCATGGGCATACTTAACCCCATAATCCATAATTTGGCCTCATTCATTCTTTTTCTTTTATTTCTTGGACCTTTGGGATGACTACCCATCCTTGCTAGGGACATGTAGTACGATCCTTCCAATCCAATATTGAGATGAAATGGGAAATATTAGTTTTTTTACTTCTTAGACCTTGGGGATGACTACCCATCCTTGCTAGGGACATGTAGTACGATCCTTCCAATCCAAGATTTAGATGAAAATGGGAAATATTAATTTTATTTCTTGGACCTTGGGGATGACTACCCATCCTTTGCAGAGGACATGTAGTACAATCCTTCCAATCCAATATTTACGATGAAATGAGACATAGGAGTTTTGGGGAATCAGATTCTCAACCTAAGCGAGATGAGAATTATGCCCTATCCTTACTACTCCATGTAGGTCAAATCAGAGCTTTGGGGAGTTGGATCCTCAACCTAAGTTCGATGAGGATTTAACCCTATCCTTACTACTCTGATTTTAGGCTTTAAGCTTTATGGAAGTGGTAAAAACCACTGTTTTAAGGATCATGTTGCATAATAGGATAGACATGAAATATTCTTTTCGCCTGACCTTTTCTTCCAAGCAAGGTTTTGATCATTTTACTCAAGATCCTTTTTAGTGTGTATAAAATGTGCTTGGTTCTAGATATCTTCGAGACTTAGTTCCCAACCTTAGGATTTTCTTCTTATTTATGTTATAGCATAACCCTAAGAGGATTTGACACACTTTAATGATTTGTATTTGAAATGCATATGCAACTAAGATGACATGTATATGCAAAGTGGAATGTGACATGAGATGTGAATGCACTGCTTCTTTTGGAATATATCATCTACTTTCCCATAATGTGCAAAACTGACAACTTCATGCATCACAAGATTCAAACGATATTATTTAAATGTTTGTGCTACTTGTGGAGCTTCTACAACACAATTCCAATGTTTCATACTCTCCTGATCTTAGGCATAAGTTGACATCTCAAATTTTTCTTCTTTTTTTTATATATATAAAAACAAACTAAACATGTCAAATGAAATCAAACACACAACTTAAATCATGATTAAACTAACAATCCAAAAAATGAAACTTGAAAAACACAAACCAAAACCAAAACCCAAAAACAATCCCAAAAACAAAAACTTGAAAGCCCACACCAAAAACCAAAAATTATATACACTATTGTACAAGATGATGCCAAGCTTGGACTATTACTTTCCTGGATCCCAAACATGATTAGAACATATCAAAAAACATATGACACAATACACATGCCAAATTTTGTAGGAATCCAACAATAATAAGATCAAACCAAGCAATGCAACAAATTTCAACTTGCCATGCTCACCATACCAATTTGATTTAGTTCTATTACCAACATCATAGGTGAGATTCAAATCAAATTGATTAGACAATGGTTGGTATTCAATTTTATCTTGTCTATTCTTTAAAGTGCAAGTTTCATCATTCCATTCATGATTTAGAAGTAGGCTTTCCTTTTCAAATGTGAGATGTTGCAAACAAGAGCCTATTTCTAAAAGTCTTGAATTCAAATCATTTTCCAGGATTTTAAAGCAATCAAAATCATTCAAAACTTGACAAGCATCAACAAAATTTGGCATTTCCTCATTAATGATGTTAGCATCCAAAGGGGCATCATGTAACCTATCACTTGAAATTTTTGTAGCTACTACCAAAGGTAAAGATTTCACCTTGTCATCCATACTCAACCCATCATGGTTAGAATTTACCACAACTTGATGAGTGTTAGTAGCTTTTTCTTTTTTCTCATTGTCTTCTTCATCGTCCAATACCTGTTCAAAAACACCAAAGTTAGGCACCCAATCAAACATGCGTCCATATTTTTCAAAACAAGAGCCTAGTTTTTCAAGATATGTGTCGCGTGACACCTTTCCATGATCAATGGCTTGAGTTGCCTCAAAATCCATATTTTCATTAGGATCATCAATAGTATCAAACCCACACCACTTAGGTTTCGTAATTTCCTCATTTTGAGATGGCATAGACATTGTAGAAACAATAGGTGGATCAAGATTTTTGATTTCTTGCCCCTCAAGGGGAACAAAAACAATTGATTCTCCTTCTTCATCCATGGTAGTAGAATCATTATCCTTCTCCAACCTTTGATGAGATTCCAACCCTTCTTCCAAAGCATTCTCGGATTGTACAGGACTTGTAATATCCTCATATGAAAGGGCAATTGTATTATCCTGCATATCAATAGGCACACAAATTTCATCAGAAGGTTTGGAGTGAGCATACTCTTCCCAAGAATCATAATGATCATCTTTCAAAATCAAATTGTGATGCTCAACTATTTCTTCATCATATTTTAATTCATCAACATGTTTCTCATCAAATTTATCTTCTCCTTCCTTAGATGGTTCAATTACTTCCAAAATTGGGTTATTGCTTGTATTCAAATTGATAAGGTTATCATAATCCACATGTGTAACCCATGATTCACGTTTAACATAATTTGGAAGGTGTGAATTTTCTGGGCCATTACTTTCAACAATGTCATCCAATGTGTCATCCGAATCAGATTCATCCTCATAGAATTCATCTTTTGGTGAGTCAAGGGTTTCCAATCTGTCACATGTTTCCATACTAGTTGGATCTAGTACTCCTCCCTTGCCTAAAATCATATTCTTATGAAAATCATTGAAATTGATTTTAGAAACATCTTTTGAATCAAGGTGAGCATTTTGAAGTTGATTCATACTTAAGAAAGATGGTTGATCTTGCATAGTAGGTTGAGGATTTTGAAATTGATTGAAGCTTGGGAATGATTGTTGATTCTGAAATTGATTCACACTTGAACTTGGTTGAGGTGGATAAATCATTGGGTGGGTAAGGGAGGTATTAAATGATTGAAGATTACATGATCCAAAACCCACACCATAATTTTGACAACTCAATTGTTGCTCAATTGCCATTGCTTGAGTATAGGCTTGTGACAAAGATGTGATTTGAGGCATCCCTCGCAAATATGTGGACATGGGTGAGTCAAGAGCATTGATGTATATTTGGAGAGCCACTTCTTCTTGAAGAACATAAAATGTCACTAATTGAGTATATAATCCAAAGAACCTTTCAGAAAATGACTTCACATTTTCACTTGGTCCTTTTCTAATATAGACCAACTGATTGTACATGAGGATTGGGTCAACTCGCTTTTTGTTGAATTGATTGAGAAATGTTGCCTCTAGCTGAGCCCAAGAAGTGATAGACCCTAAAGGCAGACTTGTAAACCAATCATATGCCACTTTGTCCAAGGTGTAAAGGAACATTTTACAAGCAACATCATCATACCAACTTGTTAAGTGATTCACAACAAATTTGAATGCTTGAATATGTTCTTCTGCAGTATTTGTCCCATTAGACAAAAATTGAGGAAGACATCTCTCAAAACCAACGGGCAAATAATGTTGAACTCCCGGTATGTTCAATGGGCTACCTGTCATCCACGGTGTAAACATAGCCATTAGTGAATCTTAAAGAATATAACTTTAATACCCAAAAATTCTTTTTTTTTTTTTTTTTTTTTTTTTTTTAAATCAAATCAAATCACATTATTCCTGTATGAACAATCAAAGCGTTAAGAATAATGCATAGCAATTCCTGTAGCACTTAAATCACAATGAAATAAACCGTTTCATGCCCTCCTTCTAGCGCCAATCTGTTGAGTGGTATTTTCACCCGATTGTGAAAACACACTCTCCGATAGGATTTGGGTCCCAAATCCTCTCTTGCAAAGAAATTAAACAAGTAACTTCTCCAAGGTTCCGCTATGTTAGCATTTTGCATATATGTATTAGTAATCTCAAATAAAAGATATTCAATTTAAATGCTTGGAACACCTTAGTGATTGCAAGTAATTGTTAACAAGGGGCACTATGGTTTATTTCACCATGAACTTTAGTGATTGTTCATTGTTTTTTTAGATTTTGATATTTTTTAGATGTTTATTTTAATTCCTTGAAAGTTAAAGCCTCTGGAAAAATATAAAAAATAGAAAGTAAAAAAAAATGAAATGCAAAAACTGAAATTAAAATGCATTCAAAGTGCTATGATCCTATTTGACAAAACCGAAGATAATGAGGTTTTCTGCACACAACCTAACCTATTGAACCTGCAACATGCACAATCCGGATAAGCTAGGTGCTGGTTTCTGGGGTTTTCACTGTAATTTTCAGATTTAGACATTCACATGAAGCAACCAAGAGCACTTGCATTAAACTTCACCTATAAGCCTAGAAATCTGAAAGGGGAAAAATAAAACAATTAAATCTTGCATGCAAAAAATGACTCCTTCTTTCTTGTCAATGAGATGCTAACTCTCTATATTTTCTGTATTAAAGATTGATCATTTTACAATAACATAATCTCTAGTTTTCTCAAAACCAGAAAAAGTGGAAGAAAAACACTCCAAAGCAGGCCTAGAATGGCTTCTCACCTTCGGCACTGCAACTCTGCTCGTAGCGGTTTTCGACCTCTGTATCAATCTGTGCCTCTGCTTTTATACTTTCTGGTGCGGTTCTCTGCTTCGCTCTGTGATGCTTCGTTTCATTTCCCAGACTGCATCGCTTCATCTTCCATGCCTCTTCGTTGTCTTTGACTTTCTGTTCTACGTCGAAACGTTTAATATTTTTTGTGAACTGTAACGCCTCTATAACCCTTACACCTTTATGCCATGTGTTTCATGCTTTTCTGCATGTTTCGTAACTGCCCCCTGTGAATCGTGACAAAAAAATAGCATGTCACGATATCACGACATTTTTCTGCATGCAACTTTGCTTTTCTACCTGCACCGTGAAAACAAGACGTGTCGCGAAATCGTGACATTTTCGGCCAACAGCCTTGTCCGCCACCATGCACAGTGAAAATGATACATGTCATGAAATCGTGACATTTTTATGCTATCGGGCCATGTGGGTGCAACCTGTCGCGAAATCGTGACGCTTTTTTCTTTCGCTGGGTTTTGTTGCACTTAGCCGCAAAAACGCGACATGTCGCGAAATCGTGACACTTTTCTCTTCTGCACCATCTTCTACTTTCTGTCATGAAATCATGACACCTTTTCATTTCATTCACTTTGGCAGCTTTCTGTCGTGAAATCGTGACGCTTTTCATCTTCGTACGCCTTGGCTGCTCCCTGTCACGAAATCGTGATGCTTTTCATCTTCGTACGCCCTGGCTGCTTCTTGTCGTGAAATCATGACGCTTTTCATCTTCGTACGCCTTGGCTGCTTCCTATCATGAAATCGCGACATGTCGCGATATCGCGACAACTTTAGTGCCTTGCCCTGTTTGACTGGTTTGACCATGATTTTATGACATGTCACGATATCGTGACAATTTTCCATTCTGTCTTTCTCTCTCCTCTATGGACCACGATTTCACAACACGTCATGAAATCATGACATTTTTGATCAACACTTCTTCCTGCTTGCTCTGACCGCGATTTTATGACACGTCGCGATATCGCGACATTTTCTCTTCATGATGCATTCTGTTGCTCATAGCCGCGAAATCGTGACATTTCTTTCTTTCTCTACATTCTTGCTTGTCTGAGCCGCGACAGAGCAACACGTCATGAAATCACAACAACTTTCATTTCTTGGCAGCGACAGAGCAACATGTCACGAAATCGTGACAACTTTCATTTCTTGGCAGCGACGGAGCAACATGTCACGAAATCGCGACAACTTTCATTTCTTGGCAGCGACAGAGCAACATGTCGCGATATCGCGACAACTTTTCATTTCTGAGCCATGACGGAGCAACATGTCACGATATCGCGACAACTTTTCACTTTTGGCCGCGACAGAGCAACATGTCGCGATATCGCGACAACTTTCTTTTTCTTGCTATATTTTGCTCTTCCTTTGATTTTTTTAGCATCTGGGCCACTGCAACCTTCTGGGAAAGTGTACAAAAAAGGTGGGTCCCCAATTTTGGGGTGTGTTGTGGATCAGCCACAACAAGAAGGTACAACCTTTGTTAATGAATCAACATCATTATTATTTGTATCAAATTTCTCTAGCATCACCCAATTCCCTTCAACCATATCTCTCACAAAATGGTACCTGATATCAATATGTTTTGATCGATCATGAAAATCAAGGATTGTTGGCCAAAAATATTGCACTTTGACTATGACTATCTATTATCACAACCTTTCTCTTAAGACCAAATGTTGAACACAACCTCTATAGCCACACTACTTATTTATAGGCATGAGTTGTCGTAATATACTCTGCCATTGTTGTGGATAGAGCAACCACTGGTTGATTTTTACTCATCCAACTAACTGCCCCTCCAAATAGTCTAAAAACACAAACACTAGTGGATCTTCTCTTGTCCAAATATCCAATCCAATCAAAATCCATAAAATCTTATAGATTTACAATATTACTACATCCAAATTTTTCTTGATAATAGATAACATAGTTTGAAGTTCCACGTAAGTATCTGAAGATCCTCTTCACAATAGTCTAATGTTCCTTTCCTGGATTGGACATATATCTACTAACTACTCCTACTACATGTGTAATATCAGGTCTAGCATAGGTTATTGCATACATCAGACTACCAACAGTCCTAGCATAAGGAACATGATTCATTTCTTAAATTTTCTCATCTGTTTTAGGACACTATTCAACAGATAACTTTTGACAAATAGGATATGAAGTACATACTGATTTACAATCATGCATCTTAAACATATATAGTATCAAATCAACATATTTTATTTTATTTAACCACAACTTTATATTTGCATGATCCCTTATTATTTCCATACCCAAAATAAATTTTGTAGCACCCAAATCCTTCATGTCAAATTCAAAAGATAACTGAGATTTTAGTAACTTTATCATCTCCTTATTTTTACCAATTAACATCATGTCATCCATATACAAAACAATGATAACAAAATTTTCACCTTCTTGTTTAAAATACACACAGATCTACTTTGATTTTTCCAAGCCCAAGTGTCAAAACAAACCTATCAAAATTTTGGTTCCACATTCTTGGAGATTGCTTCAATCTGTAAAAGTATATTTTCAACTTGCATACCAAGTCCTCCTTACCTTTTACCCTAAAGCATTATGGTTGTGATATATATATATTGTATCGCTCCAAATTTTTTGCATCCCTACCTTCAGGCTATTGGATCCGTGCCCGGAAGGAGGATGGGAAAAGGATGATGCGGTACCTCGGACGAGAGGACTTTACGAAGGTCCCGCCTCTCAAGGGAGGTGTATTTTGGTGATTTTTCGACGGATGGTGGGTTCACCGGGGAAACATTTAATGGCAGTTTCCACGCCTAGGTTTTGGAATGTGTTTAGATGAGTTCGTTTTGATCTTAAACATTCATCCTAGGTTTGGCCGAATGAATCTAAATTAAACTACATGAAAATGCAATTTTCATGAATACAACAAACAAATTTGAAAGCAAAAAATAGAGAATTTACAGGAGGAAAACGGGGAATACCTGATCCGGATGTCTGAAGAAGATTCTGAAGTTTGAGGAAGTCTGGATCATCTGGAATTCGACAGAATCACCTGCAATCTGACAGAATCATCCGAAAACTGACAGATTCATCTGGAATCTGACAGAATCATCTGAGACTGACAGAATCGTCCGAGATCTGACGAATTCGTCAGACGAATTCGTCAAAAACCTGCAAAACAGAAAATAGATGCAAAATACAAGAAATCCTACTGTGCAAACGAGAGGCAAATTACACCAAATAGCAATATGAATACTTGAACAATATTTAAGAACAGAAATTAAAGAAAATTATTGTACTTAAATGGCAAAACATGATCTTAATATGCAATCTAGATTAAATGGGTGAACTCCAGATGCAAAATAATGTAAAAAGCTGAATAAATTGTCTAATTTGCGGCATAAGATGACGAGAGAAAAAGGTGAGAAAAACAAACTCCGAGGCACTGATTGCCTCGATGTGGATTGCAGTCGAGATCGTCTCGCATCAATACGAAATCGTCTCGTATTTGACAGGATCGCCTCCGATCTGGACAGGTTCGTTGGCGACGATGGGTGCTGGCTCCGGTTGAAAAATAATGTTGTACATGCAACAAAATAATATGAAACTAATGCAAATGCAAAGTAGGGATGTTTCAACGTAGGGGGAATCAATTTACCAAGAATTTCAGCCGGGGGTTGGGGAGGGAAAATCCTAGAGGTTAAATAGGCTTAGAGGGAGTAGGTAGGAGGTTGGAGATCATCCCAATTTGGGAGATCTCCAACGGGGAGGGTCCCAACGGCGCGGACACGCTTACGCCCGGATTGGAGACCCGTTGGAGCAGATTCCAACTATGCAAATTCAGTTTTGCGACAAGATCGTACGGACGTCCTAGTCCGGGACGAAATCGTCAAATGCAGGGCGATATCGTACGATCGGCGACGATATCGTCAAGCGGTCAAAACAACCTCTAAAAATGGCGCGAAAAAGGGGAAACGGAATACCCGACGGTTAACGGGCGGTTTGGGAGGTTAAATTTGATTTTAAAATTATTTACTAAGGTGAATGTAAATTTTATAATTTTCTTGCGCCAATTTTAGGGTGCTACATTTTGCCCCCTCTTTAGCGAATTTTCTGAAGAAAATGCGTTAAAGATGAGTTCTTCTCGATCTACGAGAAAGCAAAAAATGATACCCATTTTTAGGCGACGATTCTTGGTCGAATCGTACGACGACTTACTATGGTGCCCCCTCTGTGTTTTTACCCAAATCGAACGTTTGAGGTAAAAATGCGGAAAAGCACAAAATTATTGTTGAATAAAATTAGGAAAAATAGGGTAAAACCCTAATTCATTGTTACTATTCATTTTTCTGGTTTTAGAGCTCTGAAGCAAAAAATGGTCGAGACAGCGCACAGATCTGCAGAGGTCCGACGCGGTCTACGGGTAAGGGTCTAAACTTAGTTTAGAACTGATTTAATTTGAATTGACATGCTTTTTAGATAATTTTTAGGTGAATTTTGAGCATCGCGGCCGTTTTTGGGCCGTCGACGTCGTCGGGACGAAATCGTCCCGATTTCGACGAAATCGTCTCAATTTCGGCAATTTCAGGCGAAATCGTCGAAAGGGGACGATTTCGTCAAATTAGAGACGATTTCGAACTACGAAATCGGAGACGATTATGCTCAAATTTGGGACGATATCGTCCAATAGTGGGCGATATCATCAATTACAAAAATTGAATTTTTAACTTGCATTATTGATTACTTGAATTATTGATTAATGATTTGTTTATTGGTTTTTTGTTTATGTTTGCAGAGAGGATTACTAAAGAGCAGGGAGTGGAAATATGGAGGTTTGAGAGATGACTTGGCCGCTCTGACACGAGGCGGAGCGGGATCGGTGGCACGAGGCCGGCTTACGGCATGTGGCGGAGATGCCACAAGTATCCACGGACATGGGGCTTCTAACGACCCTAGCGGAGAGGTGGTATCCGGGTTCTTCCTATTTTTGGCTACCGACAGGGGAGATGGCTCCCACACTAGAGGATGTATGGAGGATTCTGAGAATCCCCATACAAAGACGGCTCATCACTCCTACGGCCAATCAGGGCCGCGCTATGGGACGGTTATGCGGTGACCCGAGCTTCGCCCTGGAGAAGGGCGGAGTTAACATCGAGGCACTACGCCAGATGCCTAGGGCATCTACACTCACACGAGTTCTGGATGGGGTAGTTGGTGGACTTCTTCTGTGCCACTAGAGCGGGTGTAGGGTACCATGGATGCTCGCAGATGTGATCTACGATATGCGGGACCATGGGTACGGGTTTTCTTGGGGTAGCTTTGTACTATGCCGATTGTACAAGATCCTGTATGGGGTCGTGTACAAGGGCGGGCGATGTCTGGTCATGACATCGCTCCTACAGGTTTGGTTATGGGAGCACATTGCAGTGCGGAGGCCGGTAGGGCTTCCAGCGAGGGGGTGGACGGGGAGAGGCCCGAGTCTTCTGCTTGGTGGCTCCGGAGAGGGTCACGGCGGCGGATCGACCTACCGATGTCCCGGAGGCTCTTGGATGACCTAGTCCCGGACCGGATCACTGGAGGCCATGGAGGGGCATCCGGGGTGGGCCGAGGATGGACGGAGTGGCTCGCATCGGGCGAGTCTGCTGGTTGAGGATGGAGAGGGAGAGGTGGAGCTCCACCGCTACGACCGAGTTTTGAGGCGGTTCGGTCTACGACAGGGGATCCCATCTCTCAGGGATTACGAGTTTTCTCGGACTGTCCGGGATAACACCACTGTTAGCGGGGCTCCTGACATGCAGCGGTTCTGGAGTCAGGACGCAGACGATGCCCCCATCCAGCCAGTGGATGGGGACGACGCGGGGGTAGCCGACGGCTACGATGCCTAGTACGCAGGCATCCGCCCTCCTCGGATGACGAGGGCTCGGGGTCCGATTCATGCGGTTGTGCGTCGGATAGGGAGGCGACACTGAGCAGCGATAGAGGCGGCCCAGGGTCACGGCGGGAGAGAGGCGAGGAGGCCACAGGCACAGGAGAGGCCACGGCAGCGGGAGAGGAGGGAGGAGAGACCCCCATCTCCATAGAGGCCACCATCGCCGATAAGGGCAAGGGTGTGGACACGGGAGAGAGTAGTGAGATGGCTACTCTCTGGGTGGAGAGAGATCGTCTTGAGGCTCGGGTGCGGACGCTACGGGATGCGGCTGCACGACACCATCTTGAGGTGTCACGGCTGCGGGATGAGATTGCACGCCTCGGGGCACGGGGCGGAGGGCGAGCTCGGGAGAGTTGACACGGGCTATCGCCCGGTTGACATTCTATCGGACATTGTACTTCCGGCTGGTGCCGGAGGTAGATAGACTACCCCCGCCGGCTAACATCGTAGATCCGATCGGGATCGGGTCATCGAGGACCACGTCCTGGTCGAGGACTAGGACTACACCGACTGCGATGGGGCCACCTCGTCCACCTTAGGGCGGGGGAGGAGATGAGGCAGAGAGCTCGAGGGGCTCTCGAGGCTAGAGGGCTGCACATTGATGTTGTATTATATATATTTTTTGTTTGATAGAGGATTGAGTATGCCGAGGTACAGATTGTGGCATACCAATCCGGTTTTGATGATGTACATATATTTGTGACATATATAGATGAGATATTTTTGATCATATGACTTGTCTTATGTGATGCTTATGATGCTTTTATGTTTGATTGATTGATTTCATGTGATTATGTCGGTGGATATATTATAATTGGAATGTCATGCTTGTAATATTTGAAATGAAATAATCCGATGTAACAATTTGGTTGTTTGTAATGAAAATGTGATAAAAATAAAAAGAGACTTCTAACAATAATTTCAAAGGACATTGTCGCTATTATAGACCATTTCATGGAGTCGCTGCTCACTCGGTCGTCAAGCTAGTCCCATTTATAGAAATATTGTTAAAAGTAAAAAGAGTGCTTAAGAGAATGTCTTAAGACTTTGGTGCAATAGTGCAAATGATGATGATGATGATGATTTGTTTTCAGATTTCCATGAAAATATTATGCATGAAATATTTTAAAATGATTTTTGCTAGGCATAAATTCCTAAGTGTGATAAAATTTTTGGATAATTCCCTAGGAATTATACCATCATTGCAAAATTTAAAGGTTGACATAATGATATGAAATAATGAAAATGTGTTTGTTGTTGAAAAGCATAATTTGTGTAACATAATGAATTAAGTCATATGGTTTTCATGATTTTTGAATAAATGGAAAATAAAATTGGTACAATGGTTTGCGCTAGGCATAGAATATGTAGGTATAGACTTATACCATCATCGCGAAAATCAAAGAAAAATAGATAGTTTTATTGCATGGTTGATTTTTTGATGAAGAGAAAAGATGAAAATGAGGACTTGCGCTAGGCATACAATTCCAATTTTGGTTTTGGAACTATACCATCGTCGCGAAAGTCGACACGATATATATGATATGTTTTGAAAGAAATTTTTGATTTTTCTATTATATAGTTGTCTTTGTGGTAAACAAGGTGTACTTGATTTATTCCAAACAAGTTGCAAAAAAATAATATTTCAAAGTATTTTGAAGACAAAAGTTAGATTTATAAGGAATCCCATGTGCATATGTGCATTCATTTCCGATCTTGATTTATCCTAATGATAGACAAAATCTCTCAAATACAAATGTGTGTGCAATTGCATTGTTCATTTACCAGTTTTGAGCAAGATACTATGATACAAGTGATTTGAAGAAACCAAATAAATGTTCATTAACCATGATGTAGATGCATATAACCATATTAGACTACTATGTAGATCGGATTATCAAGAGCTAGCTAATCCATAAGCAGACATAGGTCTGTACAAAAGAAGGTCGCTAATGTGACGGACATATCGCCACGCTAGGAGTTACCCAAGGCCAAGCGGGTTGGGCACAAACCACTGTTATGGGGCTTACCTCAGAGTTTTCGAATAATTGAGAATTCCGGGGATTCAAGCTCATCAACCCTTCTTTTCTTTTCAAAGGGTAGGGAAAGGGATTTTATTGCTTTCTTGCTTTCTTTTGAACTTTGCATATTTTTCTTTTGTATTTCTTTTGCTTGATAATGCTTGGAACATTGCTATAATGATATAAAAGAACATTTCTCTTTTCTCTTTTTCTTGAATTTTTCTTTTCTTTTTCTTTTTCTTTTTCTTTGCTAGGGATACTTGCTCAGATTAGCTGTAGAGCAAGGGATTTTTATTACGGGTAGGGGTGAGCTTGTCCTTTTGCCAATTCTCAAAGATTCTAGACCATGTGCATGATAGGATAGCAGGGGAAACTTTTCGCTCAAGAAATCGGTTCTACTATGTAGCAAAACATGGAAATTACAAATATAATCATTTTATTGTGAAAAGATGTGCTTGGTTTAAGTAAATAACAAGATCAATTCTCTGTGCTCAAACTTTATTTAATTGACTTTTGTGGACTTTGATATAAGAGAGATTAGTAATCATGCCAGATAAAATCAAGATATTTATTGTTGTGAGTGTGCTAGTGAGGGATGCCAAATAAATGCTAATTTTATCCAAAATAAGTTGAAACATATAACTGCAATAATTGTAAGAAAATATATATAAACATTTTTGAGAAGTTTTGAGAATGTTGACTCTCTCTTTCTTTCTGTATATTGTTTTATTTTGGTTTCGAAAGAGTCAAGCATATAGCTGTTTTTAGATTTTGATTTTTGTTTTGAGCAAAAAGAATTTAACAAGTGCTTTAAATAAATGCAATAGATAGTTTTGAAGATTTTTAGAGATTTATGAATGTTTTTTTTTTTGGTGTTTTTGAATTTTTTTTTTTTGAAAGAAATACAAAATAGTAATTTGGAACAAATATATACATGGATGAAATGACCAAATTTATGCATAATAACGTTTAAGATGCAAAATATTCATGGGTTCTTTAAGTTCTTTACCATCTAAGGTAGATAATTTATATGCTCCTGATTCAAATTTAGCAGTAATGATGTATGGTCCGAGCCAGTTGGGCTCAAATTTACCTTTAAGTTCTTTGGTTGCATTTGTATTTTTTGATTTTCTTTTAAAACAAGGTCGCCAATCTCAAAGGATCGATGACGAACTCTCTTAGCATATGATCTTTTAAGCTTGTTTTGGTAAGCACGGAGATGCTCCAAAGCATTGATGCATTTTTCATCGAGGAGTTCCAGTGGTCGAGTCTGCCAACACGATATTCATCTCCTACTTCGGTATCTTGAAGTAGCGAGGCCAAAGAAGGAACTTCCAATTCAAATGGAAAAACTGCTTCGCACCATATACCAAAACAAATGGTGAAGTGCCCATGGGGGTTCGAACACTAGTTCGATAAGCCCACAAGGTTGGATATAATTGAATATGCCGGTCCACGGCCGGTTTTATTGACTAATATTTTGAGAATTTTGATTAAAGTTTTGTTAGATGCTTACGCTTGACCATTACCACGAGGATAATAGGGGGTGGACCAGCGATGTTGAATCTTATATTTTTGACATAATTTTTTAACATCTTTATTTTTGAAAGGAGTTCCATTGTCGAGAGATGAGGTTGGCGGGAATTCCGAACCTGCCAAATAATTTGATTAAAAATAAATTTAGAAACTTGTGTGCCTGTGCAAGAAGCTAAAGGCATAGCTTCAACCCACTTCGTGAAATACTCAGTGGCGGTTATGATGAACTTGTGTCCATCATATGACACGGGATTGATTTTGCCAATAATATCCAAGCCCCATTTAGAAAAGGGCCAAGGAGATGAAATAGCTTGCAACTCTTGTGCGGGCGCATGGACAAGGTCGGCATGTTTTTGACACTTGTCGCAATGGCGCACATACTCATGTGCATCCGTTTCCATGGTAGGCCAAAAGTATCCTATCCGAAGGAGCTTTTTAGCAATGACACTACCACTAAAGTGTCCTCCACAAGATCCATCGTGGGCTTCACTCAAGGCTGATTTAGACTCATCTAAATTTAAACATCTTAATAGGATACCTTCAAAAGATCTCCTATATAAAGTATTGCCAATTATTACAAATCGACTTGCTCGTCGACGTAATAACCGATGCTGGTTTCGATTAGAATTAGCAGGGAAAGTCCCATTTTGGAGAAAATCAAATATGTCGGTATACCAAGGTTCAGGAGTAGTTTCATTGATTAGAAACACATCCAAAGGCTCTAAGCATGACTTATTTGAAGCGGGTTCCTGGAGTCGACGAATAATGATAGTGGCATATTCGTCGTCTAACTCCAAGGGCAAGAGAGATGCAGCGGCGGCCATAGCGTCGGTTGCACGGTTGCTAGTCCGAGGAATGGCTTCCAAGGTAACTTGATCAAACAAGGACATTAGTTGTAAAACATAGGCCTTATATGGGCGAAGTTTATCATCTTTGGTTTGATAAACTTCATTAATTTGGTTTATAACTAATTGGGAATCCCCAAAAACTAAGAGGTTTTTAATTTTTAGCGCTAAAGCAGCTCGTAATCCAAGGATTAGAGCTTCATACTCAGTGGTATTGTTGGTGCAAGCAAAGGTCGGTTTGAAGGACGAGAGGAATAAGATGTTTTTGCGGAGATATTAAAATAATACCCGCACCATGCCCCACTCATGCATCGGGCTCCATCAAAGTATAAGGACCATTGTTCAACAAGGTCCGCCTCTAATTGAAGGCATTCATCGGGAAACTCGATAATGAGGGGATGAGTAGACTCTAAGGGTGCATCAGCTAATTGATCTGCTATGATTTGACCCTTAACAGACTTCTGTCCTATGAATGTGAGATCAAACTCGCTTAGAGCAAGAACCCACTTGGCTGTGCGACCCGATAAATAAGGTCGACTCATGAGATATCTTAAGGGATCATATTTGGCAATGACATACGTTTTTTGACTAAGCATATAATGTCATAATTTTTGCGTAGCAAAAATGACTGCTAGACATAGCTTCTCTAACGCTTGTATAGCGGGTTTCATAACTGATGAAGGTTCGGCTAATATAATAATTAGCACGTTCTCATTTTCATCATCGAGTTGAGCTAACATAGCTCCTAAGGCAGAATCTGAAGCAAAAATATAGAGGAGAAATGGGCGATCAGATTTAGGCGGTGAAAGCACCGGTGGGTTAAGGAGATATTGTTTGAGAAGTTCAAAAGCTTCTCTACATTCCGTGTCCCAATTGAAAGGGACATCCTTCTTAAGAAGTTTGAGAAAAGGACCGGTTTTGTCCGCCGACTTATCAATGAAGCGACGGATAGCTTGAAGTTTACCACTGTAAACTTCGTAATTCGAATATATTAGTAGGTGCGGGCATATCGGTGATAGCCGCAATTTTGAGAGGGTCAATTTCGATACCACGTAAAGAAACTAAAACCCCCAATAGTTTGCCGGACTTAACTCCGAATATACATTTTGTTGGATTTAATCGAATGAGATATTCTCGTAATCGATTAAAGACTTTTCGTAAATCATCCAAATGATGATCTTCAATACGAGAGCGAGCTATAATATCATCTACATAATCATGTAGGATATCATGCATCATATCATGAAAAATGTAGGTCATAGCTCATTGATAAGTTGCACCTGCGTTCTTTAAGCCAAATGGCATCACTTTCTAGCAAAAGGTACCCCAGGGGGTAATAAAGGCTGTTTTAGCCTTGGTCTTCGGGAGCTATCCGAATTTGATTATAACCGGAGAATCCGTCCATTAAGGACATCATCCCACTTCCGGCGAGTAAAGTCAATAATTTGATCCATGTTTGGAAGAGGAAAGTCGTCTTTAGGGCATGCGGCGTTGATATCTCTAAAATCGGTGCAAACTCTAACTTTGGTAGCTTCTTTCTTGGTGGTTTGGAACTACATTTGAGATCCATTCGGCATAATCAATAGCTTGTATAAAGATAACATTCGGGAGTTTTTCTAACTCCCCTTTGACTAGCAAAGCCACTTTGGGATGCATTTTTCTAAGTTTTTGTTTAACCGGTTTAGCATCCGGATGGACCACTAGATGATGCATGACTACAGAAGGGTCTAGACCTGGCATATCTTCATATGTCCAAGCGAAGACATCTTCATACTCTTTAAGGAATGCAATGTATTGTTCTTGTTTTTCTTGACTTAGTTCTGCTCCAATATTGATTATGTGAGGATTGTCCTCAGTTCCAATATTAATTTTAATGACATTTTCTACCTCCATGTGTAGATCTCTTTCAAAATTAGGTGGGGCGGGTGAAACGCCCAATTCTTGTAATTCTTGTAAGGTTAATTTAGATAATTCATTCTGAGGATCAGTGGCCTCAAGTTGGGCTATAGTTGGTATAGAACCATCAAAATAAAACCCATTGTGCAACATCTCTTCAACGAGAGACATCATGGAAGATATCTCCTTCCAACTCTTCATCGGGGTCGACAATCATTTCGGGGTATGCTATGGATAGCATGTTGCATGAAAATGACTGATTTTTAAGAGGCAAATCAACATGCCTATCCAAATAATCTTGATAGCATATGAGGTGATCATCATCCTCAAAAGGAAAGGGTTGTCCCTTACTAGGAAATAGGCCCACACCACAGCGGGCAGGCCACGGTTCTACCTCGAAAGGTTCTTTCATGCCATTTTGGAAAGGTCCTAAGCCTTTCCCTTCATATCCCATTTTAAGCATCATGGGTTTAGCTTTAATATAATCATTGGTAAAATAACACCGAGCGTATCCTTCATGGTGAGTTTTGATATTCCGAGGGATTCTTCCCCAGTCATATCCTTTATAAATGAAGGCACAACTCCCGACTTGGTAAGTACTTCCCATAGGTTGTGGGAGGCCCAAAGTACGAGGAGATGGCGGCAATTTATTTAAAAGGTTTGAATCTTGCATGAAAGCATTCATTTTTTCTGATATTAAGGTTGTAGATAAATCTGGTAAAAGTTCATCAGAAAGGGCATAAGATGTAGAAGGTTTATTACCTATGTCTTGAGATGTGGAAGGGATGATAGATGTGTCTAGAGGTTTTGAATTTGTAGGGGTAGTAGTTGAAGAATTGGTTGTAGATTTGAAATCTTTTTGAGGTTCTAAAGTAATTTGTTTAGAGGGTTGTTGATCTATATAGGAGGATGAAGTTAATGGAGGGGAACTCGGTGAAGTTATGGGTTTATGTTTCACGAGTTTTAGATGAAAAAGAAGAACTAGGATGTGTGGATGACAGAGTTGGGCAAAATTGCACTCCAACTGGTTCTGCCAAAGCACACATATCAAAAGGTCTAGGGTCACCGTGAATAGTGACCAACTGATTTTTAAACTCAAATTTAACACATTGGTGTAAAGTTGATGGGACCGCTCGCATGGCGTTGATCCAAGGGCGACCCAAAAGTATATTGTACGATCTTGGGCAATGTACAATGAACACGGTTGTTTCTAGGGTTCTAGGACCAACTTGCAATGGGAGGGTGATAACTCCACACGTTTCTTGTGTTTCGTCATTAAAAGCTTTGATAATCATATCAGTTTTCTTCATTTCATCACTTCTAAAACCAAATCGTTGGTAGAAGTCAAAGGTGCAGATGTTTAGAGATGAGCCATTATCAATCAAAACTCGTTTGATAGCTACATCCCCGATTAAAGCAGTAATGTATAAGGGATTGTCCTTATGTAAACTGTGTTGTGGGATATCTTTATCCCGGAAATCAATACAATCAATCTCTCGAGTGATGATAGTATTGGCCATAGCTTCAAGTTGAATGTTTTGAGGCACCATCATTTGGCTCAATGTAAGCATCAACTCATCCCTATGGGTGGGAGAGGATCTTAATAAATCTAAGAGGGAAATTTTGGCCGTGGTATTAGACAATTGCTCATTAATGCTGTAAGGGGGTTTAGGTTGAACAATAGGAGCATGATTCCCTTTATTTGGGTTTTTCAAAATGAATGGAGCTGATCCATCGTTATGGTTTGGTTCTTGTTGGGAATTTTGAGCTTGTTGTCGGGTGACGACTCCGATGGTACCTACAATGTTATAGTGACGACGTTGAAACGGTCTCGGTTGAGAATTTATGGCTTGTTCATAGGGAAGGACTACATTAGAAGAAGGTCGAGTAGTGACTCTTCAGGAAATGGTTCTTCCGGAACATTAGCATCTGTGACGAGGTTGAATAGGATCTGATTCATTTTCAGAACTATTCGATTGAAGTAGTGTCTACTTCACTTTCACTATCGACTCTATATCACTAGAATCGGAAGTTTGAAAATTATGTAAGGGCTTGGTTGTAACTAGGGATAAGGTTGTGTCAAATATTTGAGAATCTTGAACAGGTAATTGTCCGCTAATGGTTCCTACATATCGGGTAGGAGGGGGAACATTATGATGTTCGATTTGATTGGCCACCTCTTTACCATGTCTTGGTAAAGGGTGTTGAAATATGTCTAGAGTTTGATTGGCGTTTTGATTTTGATTTTGGGGAATGGTCTTTTGAGTATTATTAGGAGGGTTTTGTTTGGGTTGGAAGGCTTGCACTTCCATTTCATTATTGTCAATCAAATCTTGTATTTTATGTTTCAACCTCTTACAAGCGTTGGTAGAATGTCCAGGTCCTCTATGGAAATCACAGTGCAAATCAGCTCTATATCCGGGTATACTTGGGTCAGGTTCCCGGATAGCTGGTAATTGGATTAAACCTCTTTCGAGCAGTTGAGGTAAAATAGTTGACAAAGGTTGGTTTAATCTAGTGAACTCTCGAGGAGGCTTATCGGGGAGGTTTCAATATGAATTTTTCTGTTGTCTTTGTTGCATTGATATTAGCAACATTTCTGCTGTCAGTGACTCCATCACCGGTAACTTTGTTTGTTTTTATATTGATTTCTAGATGTTTTCTCATCATCCTTCTTCCTAAGTTGGCCTCTCCTAATGAGGGCATCTTCTACTCTTCGAGCTAAATCTATAGCTTGGTCGAAGGTAGTCAAAGTAGCTGTTGATAGCTCATAAGAAAGTTGTTCTTGTAAATTGTTGATGAAAATGTCTAACATTTCCCTATAGGGTAGCACAAAGTGCAGTTTTCCTATCAATTGCCTCCATCTAGCTAAGAAGTCGGCAAAGCACTCATCCTTATCTTGTTTTAGATTGTATAGGTCTTTAATAGTTACATGCCTCTCGATGTAGGCACTAAATTGATGGACAAATGATTCAGCTGTTTCTTCGAAGTTTCTCAAAGAATGAGTGGGCAATTGATAGTACCACTCTAATGCCATTCCACCTAAACTTTTAGGGAACATTTTTAGTAATAGCAAGTCGTCATGCGATATGTCGTGACATGCTATCCTAAACATGCGAAGATGTTCTATGGGATCTTCGGTTCCTTTATATATAGGCGAGACGAGGCATGGGAAAATGTTTAGGGTATGGTTGAGCTACAACTATGGGATCCAAAGGTTGACTACAGATCTCTCGATAATTATACGAGGGACGGTAGGGATCTATCTGGTCCATACGTGAAGCTAATTGTTTCACCATGGCTTCCAGATTACTAGTTTGCCCCCCATATTGGTTTGGTAGGGCATTGACATGAGTGTTATGGGCGTAGGATGGAGGAATATGCAGATTAGATGCCATGTTACTGTTGTGTAAATTATTGGTAGGAAAAGTATTATGGAGGAATTTTGAAGCTGTATTATGTTGTATTCCAGATTGTTGAAAGTTTGTATTTGGCTTAGTTTTAGGTTTCTGTTTATTTAAAGCATTTTGCTCAATAGTTTGGCGGAATAAAGTAGTGAAGGGAATTTTCTTTTGTGCGGGAGTGATTTTAGGTTGAGTAACAGGTTCCTTAGGAGGTTGGGTAACTTGTTGTTTTGACATGCTTTGGGCTATAGTGACCATATCCGCATTGGATGGTCCACCCTTGTCACTTTCTTGATCAATGAAAGACAAGGGATTAGTCTGCATATTGCACATATATTCCATGGTTGCTTGAGTTTTACTAATTTGCCCTTTATCAAGGCGAATGGCCACATTAAGGTCATCAATGTTTTCCATGAGAAATCTCTTGAAATGCTCTGCATTGTCAAAGGCAATATTTCCATTTGGAGCTACTCTAGGGGATGAGGATCCATCCTCTTTAACATTTGCTTCTTGTTCTTTATCTTCCCCTAAGTCTTCATCTGATTGACCTAGAGTTTCTCCTTCCGGATTTGTTTCTCCAAGAAGGACATTTGGGTTTTCAGTTGTATCTTGTAACCAATCTTCTCCTTCCCCTAAAGTTTCTTTACCATTCCTAAGTTTAGGCATGGTGCTAAGTTTTGATTTCAGCAAATATATATATATATATATATATATATATATATATGCAACAAATTAAAAGGTATATATTTATTATATACCTACTATAATATTTTAAAAATGAAATGTTTAGGTTTTTGCTAAGTTTTTTGATTTTTTTAGTTTTTCTTTGAAACAATATAATAAAGACAGCAAATGAAACAATAAATGCACGCAATAACAAGACTGAAAGTAAATGAGCTAGTCTTCTATGAATAACTTATGAATATCATTAATAGGTTCGAGTTGTTCAGGGGTCATGAAATGTTCTTCTTCAAATTGAAAGTTTTCTTTTAGGAATTTGATGAAAAGGGCTATGGTAATATTATCTATTTCAGATGCTTTGGTTGATAGAAGTAAAGCTCGTGGCAATACTCTCGATATAACACAGCACGAGGAACTCTATTCCATCTTTCCCTATCTATAAGAACAACCTCTTGGTCTTCTACAAGGCCTAGGAATTGGTGCACAATAGCTGCGTTCTCGAGGTATTCCTCGAAGGTGAACAACTTTGAAGATACTAAGGCTCTCCTATAGGCTAACCATCTATGGCAGGCTCTCTGAAGTTCATGATAAAAAACTAATTGATGAGGATCCGGGATTCTATCCAAGACTAGCCTCTTAATCTGTTTAAGTTGTGTGGACCTAGATGAGATGATACTAAGTCTCTTGTCAAGTTCGTCCCACAAGGATTGATTTCTACTTGTTTCAGGGATACTAAGGACAGAATTAACTTCTATAGCTGCCAATTGATTTTCTACGTTTATAGTAGCTTGCTAACCTCTTTTTAGGAGCTACCATCTAAACATGACTTTAAACCTTAAATGTTTTAAAATGCATCTAAGTTTTAGTTGTTCTAATTTTTTTTTTTTTTGTTTTTGTTTTTGTTTTCAAAAGGTTATGATGCATTCACGTCGGGTTCACCAAAATGTATCGCTCCAAATTTTTCGCATCCCTACCTTCAGGCTATTGGATCCGTGCCCGGAAGGAGGATGGGAAAAGGATGATGCGGTACCTCGGACGAGAGGACTTTACGAAGGTCCCGCCTCTCAAGGGAGGTGTATTTTGGTGATTTTTCGACGGATGGTGGGTTCACCGGGAAACATTTAATGGCAGTTTCCATGCCTAGGTTTTGGAATGTGTTTAGATGAGTTCGTTTTGATCTTAAACATTCATCCTAGGTTTGGTCGAATGAATCTAAATTAAACTACATGAAAATGCAATTTTCATGAATACGGCAAACAAATTTGAAAGCAAAAAATAGAGAATTTACGGGAGGAAAACGGGGAATACGATCCGGATGTCCGAAGAAGATTCGACGTTTGAGGCGGTCCGGATCATACGGAATTCGACAGAATCACTGCAATCTGACGGAATCATCCAAAAGCGACGATTCATCCGGAATCTGACAGAATCATCTGAGACTGACAGAATCGTCCGAGATCTGACGAATTCGTCAGACGAATTCGTCAAAAACCTACAAAACAGAAAATAGATGCAAAATACAAGAAATCCTACTGTGCAAACAGAGGCAAATTACACCAAATAGCAATATGAATATTGAACAATATTTAAGAACAGAAATTAAAGCAAATTACTGTACTTAAATGACAAAACATGATCTTAATATGCAATCTAGGCTAAATGGGTGAACTCCAGATGCAAAATAATGTAAAAACTGAATAAATTGTCTAATTTGCAGCATAAGATGACAGAGAAAAAGGTGAGAAAAACAAACTCCAGGCACTGATTGCCTCGATGTGGATTGCAGTCGAGATCGTCTCGCATCAGTACGAAATCGTCTCGTATTTGACAGGATCGCCTCCGATCTGGACAGGTTCGTTGGCGACGATGGGTGCTGGCTCCGGTTGAAAAATAATGTTGTACCTGCAACAAAATAATATGAAACTAATGCAAATGCAAAGTAGGGATGTTTCAACGTAGGGGGAATCAATTTACCAAGAATTTCAGCCGAGGGGTTGGGGAGGGAAAATCCTAGAGGTTAAATAGGCTTAGAGGGAGTAGGTAGGAGGTTGGAGATCATCCCAATTTGGGAGATCTCCAACGGGGAGGGTCCCAACGGCGCAGACACGCTTCTGCCCAGATTGGAGACCCGTTGGAACAGATTCCAACTATGCAAATTCAGTTTTGCGACAAGATCGTACGGACGTCCTAGTCCGAGACGAAATCGTCAAATACGGGGCGATATCGTCCGATCGGCGACGATATCGTCAAGCGGTCAAAACAACCTCTAAAATTGGCACGAAAAAGGGGGAAACGGAATACCCGACGGTTAACGGGCGGTTTGGGAGGTTAAATTTGATTTTAAAATTATTTACTAAGGTGAATGTAAATTTTATAATTTTACTACGCCAATTTTAGGGTGCTACATATATGTCTTCATCAAGTTTACCATGTAGAAATGTTGTCTTTACATCCATCTATTCTATTTAAAAATTAAAATCAACATAAATAGCCAACATAAATATAATTGAAGTTAGTTTAGCCATAGGAGAAAAATATCACCAAAACCAATTCCCTCAACCTAAGAAAATACTTTTGCTACCAGGAAAGCCTTGTACTTCTTATTGAATACCCACTTAAAACCAACTGGTTTTCTTCCAGGGGGTAATTTTACCAATTTCCACATATTATTTTTATCCAGAGACTCAATTTCTTCCTCAATAGCCCTTTTCCAACACTTATTCTCACTTGACTAAAGTGCCTCCTTTATAATCTTGGGTTCTTCATCGGTAACTAATATATTAAATGCAGAACAAATATTTGAAGGGCTATACCTTTATGGGAGTATTCTCACTCAATATTATCTCCTCGAACTTGGATTTCTAGGTTCTGCATCTTCATCTTATTCCTCACCTTCTTCCTCTAAATTTTCCTCTTTAGACTCTCTCTGTAGTTCATCTTCTTCTATAGCACTAGGTTCTACCATAGGTTCTTTCTCCTATTTCAATTTTACTTGACCTATTTAGTTCTTTTCTTGGTTGTATTTCTTATTTTGGAACCCCTTTTTTTCTCTAAATATCACATTATGACTGTAAATAATCTTCTGTGTTTCTAGGTTTTACAACTTATATCCTTTAACACCAATGCTATAACCTATATATATGCATTTTTTATATTTATAGTCTAGATTATTCCTTTTCTCTTCTAGTACATACATATAAGCATCGCAATAAAAAACTCTTATATGACTGAGAGAGGGTTTCTTACCAGTTCAACTTTTTGTGGAGTCTTGTCCACCAAAGCTGAGGTAGGAGATCTATTGATGAGGTAGCAAGCAGTTAACATGAATTTTGCCCATAAATTTTTAATTGTACACCACTTAGCATGCTTTTGGCCTTATCCATCAATGTTCTATTCATTCGTTCTGCAACTCCATTCTATTGTGTAGTATATAGGGTTGTTTTCTGCCTTTCTATTCCATAATTCTTGTAAAACTGCTCAAATTCATTAGAGCAATACTCAACACCATTTCCACTTCTTAAAACCTTTATCTTTTTTTTTTCTATTTGATTTTCTATAAGAGCCTTAAAATCTTTAAATTTATTGAAAACATCACATTTATTTTGTAAAAAATATACCTAGGTTTTACTTCAAAATCCATATATAAATGTAACAAAATAGATAGATTTACCTAACAATGGTACTTTTATGGTCCAAAAACATCACTATGAACTACATGCAAAATTCCTTCAGATCTTGTAGTACTACTAGGAAACTTGACTTGGGTTTGCTTTCCAAAAACATAATGCTCACAAAAATCAAAATTTAATGGTCAATCAAAAATTCCTTCAACCATACCTTTCATTTTTAATGTTCAAAGGCCTTTCTCACCAATATACCCCATGCATTGATGCCACAATATTGTCTTTTCTATAGGAATACTCAAAGTCACTTCTACCATATTATTCTCTTATACAACTAAAGAGTTATTGCAATAAATACTTATAGTGCTAGCCTCAAGTCTGAATAGATTTCTTTTATGAACTCACCTTGCCAACTCCAAGACTCCAAAAATCATATTATAGCTATATTTGTTGAATACCATAGTCATACCCACATCATTCATCTTTGTCATGGATATCAAATTCCTTGCCAAACCCAAAATATACAACACACCAGGAAGGGTTTTAATTCTTCCATATTTTAACCTCAACTTGACTCTTCCTCGACCTATTATTTTATATGTCAAATTGTCTTCCAATAAGACTTCACCACAATTTATCTTTTCATATTCACATAACCCCTCCTTATGAGGAATCATATGAAAGGAAGCACCTAAGTAAATCATCCATGATTCATGGCATTCACTTGATCACGTTATAGTTAAGAATAAGTCCCTTGAATCTTCATTTGTGGTATTCATTTTTGTAGAATTTCCTTCATCAGATGATCAACCATTATCAACCTTTTTAGATATTCAATATATTTTATGAAACCCTATTTTACCACACTTCTAGCATTTCCTATTTTTCAAAGCAACAAATTTACCCCTAGATCTTGATTTCCTTTCTCCTGATTTACTTTTGCTTCTTTATTGAGAATGACCTCTCACAACCAAGGCATTATTTTAATGATAATCCTCAAAATATTTTTATCTCATTTTCTTAGATAGCAACATTCCTACTACATCCTCTAATTTCAATGTAGAAGTATTATTGGTGATAGCCATAACTAGGTTATCCCACAAATCAGGTAATGGATAAAGTAAAGTAATACATTTTTTCTCTTCATCCATTTTTACTTCAAAAAAGTTTAATTGACTTACCACAGTGTTAAAAGCATTCAGGTATTCAGCCACAGAGTTGCCATCGTTCATCCAAAGAGAATACAACTTCTTCCAAAGAAATATTTATTTACTAGTGACTTTATCAGATACAAAGTTTCTAGCTTATCCCATAACAACTTTTTTGTGGTATTTTTCTATACATTCAAAAATACCAAATCAGATAAGCACAATTTGATAGAACTCCTTACCTTCCTATTGATATTTAGAAAATCCTCATCTATAATTGATATTTATTTTATTCCTAAGCCTACAATCTACAGATCTCTATCAACCAATAAATCCTCCATCTTGAGTTTCCATAACTCAAAATATTATCCATTAAAATTTTCAATCTCTACCCATGTGCTTCCCATCATTTTCCTTCACCTAAATTTGCATGTGTATGGATCCCACTCAAGAATTAATTTATCATATGGTTGAAACTCTTAATCCTTGAACAAAGCAAAAAAAATTAGCTTTGATACCAAATGAAGAGCAAAAGGCCCCGATAAACTAAATCTAGAAAAATAGTAAATACATAATCAAAGGAAAAAAAGAAGAAGATACCAAATACACACATAACACAATATTTCACATGGGAAACCTTACAAGAAAAAAACCCAACACAGTAACATCTCCTTATTGTATAAAATTAACTATCTCTAATACAATAATAGTCATCTCTCTTCTCTCTTCAAACCCTGATGCAAGTGTAATTAAATAACAACATAAGAATAGATTTTTTAATACCATGGGTGAAAAATCATGGGTTCAAATATTTAACCCTAAATAACCTATATGGATATAAAAATAGTTTAAGAAACACTAAAAACATTATCGGGGGCTATCATCACCGAACCCTAGTAAGGATACAAGGAGGGTGTTTAGTACCTTTTAGAGTTAACCCTACCAAAATAACATGAAAAATATTCAACATATTTCCAACAAATTCTTGTCACTGTAAGGACTGCTCAACCTCAATTCACTAGTGTAGCTTGTGCTAGAGGGGTCCTCTAATTATATGCTTCTCTCCTCTAGGTGTTCCCTGCTATTCAATGGATCTTCTTTTAGCTTATGTATTCTACTCTGATTAGACATGCAACCTCTTACTTAAGGAGTCTGGTTTATTTGATACAATGTATAATTTCACTTCATCCTAGGTAAAAAAGGTCTGCTCTAAGGTTGACAAGTCAAAAATTGATGATGTGGTTAGATACTGAGTAATAGGTTCCTAACTTAGAATCAAGACTTTTAACTAAGAAGGATAGGTATCATTGTGGTTGGAAGAGGAAGTCTTGACAACCTAATATTCGAATCTAACATAATAAACAAAGGGAGGATATTTAAGAGCAAGATATTACCAACCACTAGGATTTTTAATGTAGTTGTTTTAGGTGGTGACTAGATCCCTATCTGAGCTTGTAGGAATTTTATGAGTTGGTACCGATACAAGTACTATTTTTTGAATTGGGGCCTAGGGATGACCATGATTTTGGTTAGCAAAAAATAGGGGCTTATGATATTTAGTTGAAGGTGATTATAAGCCAATTTTTACCTATTGGAAATAAGGCTTAGGATAACTTTGATAGGGAAACATTTAGATGTTATAATACCTTTTAGGGTTGTGGAATCCTTAGTGAGGGTCCTTATAGTTTTGAAAACTTTATATATTTTAGCTTCTAGAGGAGAGGAAGTTTGATTTTTCTCTAGGTATGTAAGGAGGATGAGTAATACTAGTGGTGGGTTGTGTGGTCGGAGAGTAATGGTAAGGGTTCTTAATGGAGAGAAAAAATATTGGAGGTGGTCTAGGGGATAGCCTTCCTATTTGGATTAGGTCTTTCTCAACTTGGATTGCTATCCCATAGTCCCCCAATAGTGAATTACCACCCTTAGACTTGACCATCATGACAATCTCAAAATTAAAATCTTTCAAATATTAAATGAATATCATACCCAAAGATGCTTGAATATTGTCTGATGAGACAAAGGCTTCTACTAAAATCTTAGTTTGTATTTTGTTGAATAACTTATTCAAAGACTACATTTTCAATCTAAGTCATCAAATATATTTGTCAGGTAATTTTTCTAGCTGCTTTGCTTCAATTAGAAATACTATGACCTTTATTGGAATAATAATTGGACTTCTACAAGTTTAGTGAGACAAAAATATAAGCTCATCCCATTGAGCATTCCAAAAAAATATATATCATCTCAGAACATGCCCACCAAACCTAGAATAGGGAGGCTCGACTAGATGAATGCATCTGTACCTCACATAGAACAAATTAGCAGGAAGCACCACAAATTGAGGACTACCTATGATGTGACCTCTAGGGTTTTTAATTGAGGTTGGATCCTCATTGGATCTAAATCCTTAATGCACAGTGACCTCTATGATCTTAGTCTAGGGAAATAATTGTAATAAAAGTATAGGAAAATTAAATGCTTTACAAGTAAAATCCTAAGCTATGGGGGTGATGCACCAAAGAATTAGAGTCTCCAATTTTTATTGCAACAAGTGGTAATTGAACATAAAAAATCTCATATATGGCTAGTGAACACAACCAAAAAAACACACCACTAGAAATCAAAATGTGTCAAGAGGAGGATAGAGTGAAATTAGTCATGACTTCCATGAACATGCTTAAAATGACTACAAGACAATGAGGTCCATAGGGTTTGATGCTCTCTAGGCACAAGAAAATGTTTGGGCTCCCCTTAACATAGTAGGAATGAAGGGTGAAAGGAAGAGAATACAAGGCTAAGTACTAGGTATGAGAAAAACAACTTCCCATACATTTTATAATGAAATTGGGCCTATTTAAAATCCAAGAGGAGGGTGCCTTCCCTTTGAAGTTTTGTATAAAAGACCTACAAATATATTTCATTCCTATAGATTAGAAATCCTTCTATAACTTGCATTATAGTATCTTTATGGTATTAGGATCCAAGAACATAAATGCTAAAAACTTTTGGGCCTTTGAATGATCAAGTATGGTTGACTCACCTCTCTATTACTATATCAGGTTGGATACACCATTATTTTTGTATCATTTTTCTCCTAGGATGCATCACTTTGCTAACATAATAGACATGACCTCCCTAACTGGTGCAAGTGGATAGGGTAGGCTCATGTATATGGTAGGTGGTGGTTATGGATAATTCATGATTGGATTTGATAGGCTTGGCCATGAAAGTTAAGTTGTACAACCACTGATAGATGTCCTCTTTAATGCTCCACCTATTTTCATCCTTGTGTGTGTATAATCCACGTGTCTTCAGATGAAGTGAAGGCTCCTTCAACCAATGGTAGGCATTATTTGAGAAGCACTAATGCTTCTATTCTAAGGTTCTTAACTAGTCACCATGTGTCTTTATTTAGATTTTTTAGAGCCTTCCCTTCCTATTTATGCTTTACTTTGTCAAAATAAGTACGTAGGTTGTTGGATTGAAAATCATGGATCCACAAGCCTTGGTGATCTTGATGTAACTACATCAAGGAAAAAGTGAAATATTAGCAATAGATGAAAGTTCTAATAGTCAATGTAGCCTCTAAGCTCATCTACCTTTATTTGGAGATTATGTTATTTTGAATGAAGGTGGAAAGCACCTTTTGACTGTGTTGCCTTGGCCTATCCTGATTTTAACTTGTATTACTTGGAGTGAAGCATGGCTATAGGAAAAATTTCCCTATAGTGACCATGGCTGATGCAAATCACCTAAATGTTTCCCCAATGATCATACCATTTTGACTCTGAGTGTCATAATTATACCTCCATCAACAAGGATGGGGAACACTTTGAAGTCCTACATAAATTAATACCAAACACTAATCAGAAAGGTAGGTTGGGATTAAAAGCAAACTTGGTGAACATTAATATATTATTGAAATATCAAGTATTTAAATATATAAGTTGGAGACCAAATATCCCCACGATGAGTGCTACTAATAATATACTCTTGTGATATTTGGCCGACAATTGCTTTGGCCGACAAATGATGAAATATCACGACGATAGAAATTAATGTAATATAAACTATAGATAAAAGTAAATATCCTATATGCTAACATCCCCCCTTTATTACATTATTTTGCAATACAAAGTGAGTTGCGAAAGAACTCAAACTTGATGCGTGCAAGAGCTTTGGTGAAGATATCCGCAACTTGATCACTGGTGGGAATGTATTGAAGCTGAATTTGGTGTCTTGGAACCTCATCTCGAATGAAGTGACATTGTGTATCAATGTGCTTGGTTCGTTCATGATGTACTGGATTCTTGACTAGGTTGAGAACACCTTGGTTGTCGCAGAACAAGTGAATTGGAGATTTGGATGGACGACCCATACTTGTCAAGATGCGATGTAGCCATATCGCTTCACACACTACTTCTCATGCGATGCGATACTCTGCCTCTGTAGATGAAATAGCAACCACCTGTTGCTTCTTGTTGTGCCAAGAGATAGGACCGGATCCAAGATGAAAGATATATCCTGAAGTTGACTTGCGATCATCATATGATCCGGCATAATCGGAGTCCATGTATCCTTGCAAGAAGAATTGATCATTCTTCTTGTATTCTAGGCCATAGTCAATTGTACCATGGACATAGTGCAAAACATGTTTTGTTGCCTTCCAATGAGTGGTCTTAGGCTCCTGCATGAACCTCGAAAGATAGTTGACAGCAAACACAATATCTGGCCTAGTGTTTGTCAGATATATGAGACTCCCGATCAGTTGTCGATAGAGAGTACCATCTATCTGTGGTGAATCATCATACCGAGATAACTGAAGTCCTGACTCCATTGGAGTTGCCATTGGTTTGCAATCAGTCATACGATATTTTTCTAACAATGTCTTGGCATATTTTTGCTGAGACACCTTGATGTGGTGCTTCTTCTGGTTCACTTCCAGGCCAAGATAGTAATGGAGAAGCTCGAGATCTGTCATCTCAAAAGATGTGCACAAGTCTTGTTTGACAACAACTATCAAAGATTCAGAGCTGCCAGTAATGATCAGATCGTCTACATACAGTACAAGTAACACTATCTCAGATCCTTGTTTCCTGAAATAGAGGTTTGCATCTGCTAGACTCCTCTTAAATCCATGTTGCATAAGGTGATCATCCATCTTCTTATACCAAGCTCTGGGAGCTTGTTTTAAACCATATAAGGATTTGACCAATTTACAGACTTTCTGTTCTTGGCCTTCCACTTGAAATCCTTCAGGTTGGGTCATATAGACCTCTTCTTGAAGATCACCATTCAGGAATGCACTCTTGACATCCATCTGATGAACTTTCCACCCAAATTGTGCTGCCATAGCACAGAGAACTCGAATGGATGTCATTCGAGCAGTAGGTGCAAAAGTTTCCTCGTAGTCAATGCCTTCCTTTTGCGCATAGCCCTTAGCCACAAGGTGGGCCTTATGCTTCTCAATTTGTCCATCTACCTTGTACTTGACCTTGTACACCCATTTGCAGCCAATGGGCTTCTTTCCGTGTGGCAGATCAACAAGCTTCCATGTCTGATTCTTCTTCAGAGACTTGTATTCTGTGTCCATAGCAGCCTTCCAGTGTGGCTTACCAAGGGCATCTTGTACTGTTGTTGGTTCATGCTCATCAAGTGAAGACATAAACACTCTTTCATCGTCCACATCCATATCTTCTGGTTCAATAGAAAGTTCCTCAAAATATTGACAAAGTTCATCAACCTCAGTAGTCTTTGTTGCAGCTTTCTCTTGACGAGCCATACTACGAGTACGAGGTCTATTCAGAGTCATATCTGGAGGAGTGGAAATCTTGGAGTCTCTGATAGTACTTTTATACCATTTAGGAATATTTTGTTGTGGAGAAGAAGTAGATCCTCCTTTCTGTGATGAAGAAGGAGATCCTCCCTTCTGTGATGAAGAAGGGGACTTCTCATCCACAAATTCTAGGTATATACCTGATGTGTTTTGTGATGTGAAAGCCTCATCAAAAACAACATCTCTGCTGGTATGAATCTTCTTGGTTAAGGGATCAATCAAGCGATAACCCTTTGAGTGCTCATCATATCCAAGAAGAACACATTGCAAGGTCTTCTCATCTAGCTTCTTCCTTTTCTCTTTGGGTATGTGCATAAAAGCTTTACATCCAAAAATATGTAGATGAGATATGGAGGGTTTCCTACCACTCCATGCTTCCTATGGAGTTATTCCTTTTAGGGCCTTTGTGGGTGCCCTATTCAACAGATACACTACTGTGGTGACAACTTCTGCCCAAAAATGTTGCTCTAAATGTGCTCCTGTGAGCATACAACGAACCATTTCCATGATGGAACGGTTCCTCCATTCAACAACTCCATTTTTCTGAGGAGTATAAGCAGTAGTGAGTTGTCTCTTGATCCCATGTGCAGTCAAATATGCAAAAAATTATTTAGAGGTGAACTCCCCCCTCGATCTGAGCGGAGGGTCCTGATTGAAGTTCTTGACTCCTTCTCAACAAATTTCTTGAATTGTTGGAAGTGATTGAAAGCTTCTGATTTCAGATGAAGAAAGAATACCCACATTTTCGTGAGTAGTCATCTACAAACAACTAAAAATACCTCTTGCCTCCAACACTGTTTGGGGTAAAAGGACCGCATAGATCGGTGTGAATTAACTCCAGAGGTTTCTTTGCTCTTGTAGAACTCTTTTCAAAAGGTACTCTATGTTGCTTCCCTACCAAGCAGTCAGAGCAAACTGGCAATGTAGTGGAAAGGGAGGGAAGACCCTTTACCATCTCATATTTACTTAATTCAAGTAAATATCTAGAACTGAGATGCCCGTATCTCCTGTGCCAAAGAGTGGTGGCTTCCTTTGTAGAAACTATCATGGCAACATGAGGGGTGGAGATAGCATCCAAAGCGAACAAGCCATGCTTGTATGAAGCAGTTGCAATGTTTTTACCCCTCTTTGTGATAAAGCAACGCTTCTGATCATCTTCAACACGAAAATCAACAACCATCTTCTTATCCAGGATTTGTGGGACTGACAACAGATTGTTTGCCAATCCTGGAACATAAAGGACTCTTTCAATCTGACACTTGCCATCTGGAAGATTCACTAAAACTGTACCCTCACCCTGAACCTTGTAGGTTTTATCATCAACAATGGTGACGGGTTTTCCTTCCTTGGCTTCATATGTCTCAAACCATGATTTGTCACCAGTCATGTGCTTACTGGCGCCAGAATCAATATACCACAAAGGATCCTTTGGCTTGGAGGTTGTGGTAGTCATGAGCACCTTGTGTGCCCACTCAGAATCCGAGTCAGATTCTTCTACAACAACATTCACTTTTGGTTGCTTGTTCTTGTTCTGGGGTTTGTTTTGTCCCTTATTCTTCTGTGGCTTATTCTTATACCAACACCGATTGGTGTCATGGGTATTCTTATCACAGATTTTGCAATAGCGCTTCTGCTGTTGAGGTTGTTGTGGTTGTTTTCCCTTATCTTTGGAAGAGGATCCTCCCTTCTAAAAATTACCCTTCTTCTTGGAGCCCTTCTTGTTGGAAAAGAGGGTTGTATTAGAAGCTTCATCTCTTTGAAGTTGGCGAGCCTCTTCCTCCTGAAGCATATTTACCAACTCAACAAAGGTAACTTTTCTCTGTGACACCTGAAGAGAAGTGATCAACATTCTGAATGAATCAGGTAAAGCTCTCATTACTACTGAAGTAAGGAGCTTATCATCTATGGTCTCTCCCAAAGAATTCAACTTGGATTTCAACTCAGACACTCTACAAAGAAATAGTTCAACTGTCTCTCCATGCTTCATACTCAAACTGTGAAGTTGATATTGGAGGTGTAGAATGGTGGATTCATTCTTACCCTCATAGATGGTTGAAAGGGCATCCCATGCCTCTTTACCATGTTCCTTATCAGCTATGTGAGGTTGAACTTCATCTAAAATGGCAAGCAAGATGAGCACTCTTGCCTTACTATCTTTCTTGTCAAAAGCAATCTGATCTACAGTTGGTGGTGTAGCTTGAGTTGATCCAGCTACTGGTGAAGGTCTTGTTGTTGCACCAGAAACAACATCCCACAAATCTTCCATTTGGAGGATAGCCTTCATCTTGGTTTTCCATGGTGTGTAGTTGGAACCTTTCAGTAACTGATGAGAATCTATCAGGTACTTAATAGCAGCCATAATGAGGGTTCCTTATTTCACCAAATGGTCCCCCTTTCAATATACCTTTGCCAGACCGATATACCGAACTGTGTCCAAAAAGAATACCCGCCCTTACGTGAGGGAGACTATAGGTATCTTTGAGGATCAGAACGATACGTGGAACTTAGGCGGTACGAAAAGGGAATCATCTTGTTGATGACACCTACCATAGAATGCCTTCTATCCACATGCGTGGGGCGTAACTTCCCCTAAACACTTTGGATATTAGAACACTCGTCAGGATTTACGTCTAAACACAAGAACGATTGGGTAGTGGATGGAGTAAAAAAATAACAAAATGGCAAACTTATATCTCCCCGATGATTGATAGAGAACAAGCTCAAACGTCATTTTGGCAGCTATTTTAGGCGGCGGATACAGTAGCCCGATCACGACAACATTACCTGTAAGTGCGGACCAGAGGTATCACAAATACCGAACGCTGTAGTGCAATAAATTGCACGGATGGGTTCAATTATTTGGGGACTTAATGGGGATTGATTTTACTTTAATGAAGTAGTGCAAATAGAAATGAAAAAATGCAACATACATCAGAAAAGTGCCCACAAATAAACAAATGAACCTATAGGTGTCGAGCGCCATCGAAAATGCACCTTTACAATATGCCAATTTGTCTTTCTCAAAATGAAAAAATACTCATCATCCCCCCTTTTTCATTCAATGTGAACAATTTTGCAAATGAATGTAGCATAAAAAAATGCCCCCCCAAAATTCTTCAAGTTGCAAATTTTTCAAGTTCATCCACAAGAGGTTTTGTTTTGTATGTTTAATTTTCCAAGTTGAAAGTGTAGATTTTGAAAAAAAATGAACTATATTAATTTAATTAAACATCATAAAAAAAAATTTCCTTTTTTTTAAAAGTAAAATACTTTTAAGAAAATTTTTAATTAAATGATATTTAATTAAAAAAAATAAAGTTCATTTTAATCAAAAATAAAACTCAACCTTTAGAAAAAAAAAAAAAATAAAAAATTTGTTTTACCTCATGGTGGGTCGAAGGGTTTCGAACCCTTGACCTCGTGGCCTCGAGTGCCTTAGCAGGGGTCTCTAACCGGCCAATCTAGCTCACTGGATGGTTATAATGGATAGAAAAACTTTTTCTTGAATACGTCTTCGTATTCTATCGAGCACAAGCGGAGCTTCTCTGCCACAGCTCCTTTGAGCTCGAGGTGGAGTTTTGCTATGAGTGGTGGTCTCTACTCCCGGTGGTGCTTCCCAAGCGACAGGTGTTCGTTGTTTGAGTAGGGTAGAGGTGGTGGAAAGCTTGCGACAAACAAATATTTTCGATCCCATCTCAAACCTAGCAAAATTTACCTCTAATGCAAAAACAATATCCTCCTAGCAAGCTTGCGACACATGCAAAGCTACAAATCTGCCTGAAAATGGGTGATTCATCTACAAAAATAGTTGTTACAGTGATTGTTGTGATGGTCGGAGAGGTCAAGAATGAGAGATATTATTCAATCTGAGGGTAAAATAAAAATTTTAATCCCCCCAAAAACGCTAAAAACACCTCTAAAATTGGTTTTTGGTAGCAAAAATATGATCTAACGTGCAAAAAGTTAAAGAAAAAACATTTAGGTTTCAGGCTTCTGACAGGTTTGATGTCGATGGTGAAGCAGAATAATGCAATTATCCCACATACATGGGAAGGTGGACTTAATAGGGGTTTAAAAAATAAATGCTCCCCTATTGACTTGTCTCTTCTTGGGGAGACTTTGCCTGAGAGGACAATGGGCCCTTACAGGTGTGGGGCCACTATGACTGCCATGCTAGGGGTCACGCTATCTTGAGCGTTGTCCAGTTATCATCTTTGTTGGACTTCGGACCCAATTTTGTTTGGTTTAGTCTCGTTCAGTCTGAGTCTGGTCTCCTTGTCTAGTGGAAAAATGCCATGTGTTGTTGTCCAGTGTTCGATCAATTATTTGGTCATGTCCCCCCCGTCTAGTGGTAGATCACCACTTGTCAGGTTACATCGACCTTCGAGCCAGTCCAGTAATTTATTATCTCGACCTCTATATCGACTGAGTCTAGTTCATTATCTCAACCTCTGTACCGACTGAGTCCAGTTCGTAGGTCTCCACATCAAGTGGCATATCAGAGTCGATCCTTAGGATGTGATCCTAAGTTACAGGTCTAACCCTACCTCAAGAAGCATTCCTCAAGATCTAATTTAGGGATAGCTTCCTCGGGAAGCAATCCTCGGGTAGCATGCCTTCAGCCTTGCTCTGATACCATAAAAGCAAACTTGGTGAACATTAAGATATTATTTAAATGCCAATTATTTAAATACATAAGCTAGAGACCAAATATCCTCACGATGAGCACTAACAATAATATGCTCTCATGATATTTGGACGAAAATACTTGGCTGACGATTGCTTTGGCCAAAAAATTATGAAATATCATGATGGCAAAAATTAATGTAATAATAAACTATAGGCTAACAGGGATCTCCTTTTGGTGTAGTGTTGATGCTTTTGCTTTTATTTTTGAGAAATTGAGTAACATGCATTATTATGTTAACATACTTTAGTCCATGGGGCACACCATCTACATTTTTAAGTCTTTTGAAGAAATTGTTTCTAGTATATCTTTATTTTATCACTTTGTGGTTATTACTTATAACTATTTAGATAGACAACTATTATGGTTATAATTTTTGGTACTTTTGATGAGCATGGCTAGATTTTAACATCATTATTTTAATTTTGAAAAATATTAGAGATGTTAGATATGTATGCAAAGAATTAATATTATAAAAATATTATTTAATGAAGAAGTACTTGAAGCCTCACATATGGGAGTCCAAGAGGAATGATTGTAAGTTCTACTATGCACTATATCACTAAACCTTATGTTGAGCAAGGTGCAGCAACAGTATTGTCTTTGTTGTCAACACAGTCAGATAGATCTATTGATGCAGTGGACAGGAAGTTCAAAAGCCTTTCAGATGCAGAAGACAGGAGTTCAAAGGTTACTCAGAGTATGTACAGGGATTGTCCAAGAAAACCGAAGTGGCCCATATGCAAAAGATCAAAGAAAAAGACAAGTAAGAAAAGTGTCGCGATATCGCGACATATACAACAGGCAAGAAAAACTGTCATGATTTCGTGACATGTTGGAAGAGAGAGAAAAAGCAAGAAAAACTATCACGATTTCGCGACATGTTGGAAGAGAGAGAAAAAGCAGGATAAACTGTCACGATTTCGCGACATGTTGGAAGAGAAAAAGCAAGTGGAAAAACTATCACGATTTCGTGACATGTTGGAAGAGAAAAAGGCAAGTGGAAAAACTGTCACGATTTCGTGACATGTTGGAAGAGAAAAAGGCAAGTGGAAAAACTATCACGATTTCGCGACATGTTGGAAGAGAAAAAGGCAAGTGGAAAAACTGTCGCGATTTCGTGACATGTTGGAAGAGAAAAAGGCAAGTGGAAAAACTGTCACGATTTCGTGACATGTTGGAAGAAAAAGAGAAAGCAGGAAGAAGTGTCACGATTTCACGACAAGTTCGAAGAAAAAAGAACAAGTAAGAAAAGTGTCGCGATTTCATGACATGTCGCATTTTCGCGACTAAAATAGGAGAGAGAAAGTAAGTTGGAAAAGTGTCACGATTTCGCGACATGTCGCATTTTCGCGACAAAAGAAAGAGAGGAAGCGTACAAAAGTAGAAGTGTCACGATTTCGTGACAAAAGCAGAAAGCAAGACTTCGAAAGCAGAAGTGTCACGATTTCATGACATGTCGCATTTTCATGACTCGAAAAGGACAGGAAGGCAGAGAAGCAAAAGTGTCGTGATATCGCGACATGTCACATTTTCGTGACTCAAGAAGGGCAGACAGGTAGGATAACAAAAGTGTCGTGATATCGCGACATGTTGTATTTTCATGGGCCAAAGCTAAGAGAAAGAGTAAGGAGAAAAAGTGTCACGATATCATGACATGTATTTTTGGGGGCCGAAGCAAAGAGAAAGCGTAAGGAGAAAAAGTGTCGCGATATCGCGACATGTAGCTTTTTCGTGGTCCGATGCAAAGAGAAAGAGAGAGAAAGAAAAAGTGTCACGATATCGCGACATGTATTTTTGGGGGCCAAAGCAAGGAGAAAGAGAGAGAAAGAAAAAGTGTCATGATATCGCGACATGTTGTATTTTCATGGTTAAGTTGAAGCCGATGAAGTCCTTTGACAGTCGACTAAAATTAGGTTCTTCAAGCCGACTAAGATTAGGGTTTTCAACCGACTAAGATTAGGGTTTTCATCATGAAAATCTTGTTATAAAAGGAGGGTTGTTTGGAGAATTTTGGATGTGTTGAAGTGTGCGAAATACGGTCATTATGCGTAGAGAGCAAGTCATGTCGAATCATTCTAAGTGTGGAATTTTGCTAAGAAAGTAGAGTGCGCAATAAGGAGAAGACGACTGTGAAGTGTAGCAGAGTGTGCGAAGTGCTTGCACAAAGAAAGTAGAGTGCGCAACAGGGAGAAGACGACTATGAAGTGTAGCAGAGTGTGCGAAGTGCTTGCGCAAAGAAAGCAGAGTGCACAGGAAAAACAAAGGTGACCAGTCAGGGTCTAGCAAAAGCAAAGGTATCTTACTATCAATCTTCTAGTTTCAGAATTGAAGTCCAAGTTGGAGCTTGGCATCAGGGGTTGGTGCTCCTTTCTGTTGGTGCAGATAAATCAGGGGTTGGTGCTCCTTCCAGTGGGTGCTGGTAAAATTGTTTGTAAAGTTGTTGCTTTGCAAAGGCTGGATTTGGATGGTAGTCCAAGCAGTCATTTTTGAGGAGTAGCCACTTTGGTGAACCTCGTTAAATCTTGTGTTGTGTGATGTTCTCTTGTGATACTTGCTTTATCTGGTTCTAAGGTTTCTTATTTCTATTTTAAGAGCTATGAATTTAAGTTAAAAGAGCTACACTGATTCACCCCCCCTCTTAGTGTCATTGTAAGACTAACAATTGGTATCAGAGCTAAGTTCTTGTACAAGCTTAACCGGCTAGGGAGATCTTGGAAGTAATACAATGGCAGGTGGTGAAGGCTTCTCATCAAACAAAGCACCATTGTTTGACAGATCTAATTACATGTTCTGGAGAATCAGGATGCAGACATATCTCTGTGCTTTGGGATACGACATCTGGGATTCAGTAGTTAGTGGATATACAATACCCATCACTCCTCCAGAGAAGGCTGACGAAAAGAAACTGTTTGACAATAACTCAAGAGCAATGAATGCTCTCATGAGTGGAATAACAAACAGTGAACTAGTAAAGATCATGAGCTGTAAAATGGCAAAAGAGATATGGGACAAACTGAGGAGTATTCATGAAGGAAACGATAAGATCAAGGAGGCCAAGTTACAGACACATCGAGCTCAGTTCAAAGCATTAAAAATGAATGACGATGAAAACATTGAGGGATATATGCTGAGAGTTAATGGAATCATTAATGCGATCAGAGGACTCGACGAGGATATCGAAGACTCTGCCATCGTGAAAAAGGTATTAAGATCTCTTCCTCAAAGGTTTGATTCTAAAGTCTCAGCGATAGAAGAAGCTAAAAATCTAAATTATTTTAGTATAGATGAGATGTATGGTTCCTTGATTGCATATGAGATGAGGATAGGAAGATCTAAACCCACAGATAGAGAAGCGACTTTTAAAGCCCTCAAAAATAAAAATGCAAAACAAGAGTCCGAGGAAGAAGAGACATCAGATGAAATGGAAGCAAACTTTGTCAAAAAACTAAAAAGGGGAAAAGGAAAATATAGAGGAAAGCTACCGCTTAAATGTTTCAACTGTGGAGGCGTTGGGCATTTTGTGACTAAATGTCCACTTAATGAGAAGAACAAAAATGATGAAGGATCGCACCAAGAACGAAGTGACTGGAAGAAGAAAACGAATTTCAGAAAAGGCAACTTCAAGAAGAAAAGTTTCATCTCCAGGAATGCCAGTTCATCAGAAGATAGCTCAGGTGAGGATTCTGAAGAGGAAACAGGTGAAGCTCTTTTCATGGCATTTGAAGAAGAAAAGGAAGAAGGAGTGAACTCTGAAGTATGTGGTGAAAACCCTGAGGCTGAAGTAGATCTAGTAGGTGAGTTGATCTCTGCACTTGAAGAGTGGAAAATAGAGAAGAAAAAGAATAAGAAAATTTCAAAAAGGCTTGAGGATGCAAACGAAATCATAACCAGTCTGAAAGTACAGATAGAAGAATACAAGAAAATATCTGAAGATCTTGAAGTTCAAATTACCATGAAAATAGATTATTGCTGCAAACTAGAAGAAGAGAATGTTGGTTTACGGATGCAGATAGAAGAGATGAATCACAAAATTAGTTGCTATCACAAATGCGAAGAAAGTTCTATGAAGCTGGATAAGATTATAAATGACCAAAGGCCTGCAGGCATCAAATTTGGTCTGGGCTTCGTCGAAGGAGAATCATCAAATGGATCAAAGACCAGAAATGTAGAATCCATAAAGAATGAAGATAAGAAACAGGTTGATCAAGAAAAAACATCTCATGCAAAAGAAAGCAATAATGCCAGGCACGAAAGGAGAATTGACAATGATGGATTCACCAATGTCACACATCAAAGAAGAAGAAGACCTATGGCTCCTACGACACCATGGCAAAGACCATCACCCAGGTTCAATTATCCCTTTTCTGGTTTCTATTTTAAATGCAATGGCTATGGACATAAAATCTCAGACTGCAAATATAATGTAAGACCAAGGAATTTCACCAATAGAAATGCTTTCTCTCCTTTGATGAATTATACAGTAGAATGTTATAAATGTCATAATTTTGGGCACATTGCAAGAAACTATAGAAGTACATTTGCATCAAATCAGTTTTAGGGAAGAAAATTTCAATCAAACAGGATGAGTCAAAATAGAAAACTTCCCAAAAAACAAACACAAGCTATTGATAAGGGAAAGGCAAAACAAGAGCTCAAATCTACTATCAAAATGGAGTGGAAAGAAAAGGAGCGACTTAAGGAAGAAAAGGAATCCTTAATAGTACAAACAACATTTAAAGCACAGAATAAATATGTACCATGGATACTCGATAGTGGATGCTCCAGTCATATGACAGGTGACAAACAAAAATTTGAGAAGTTACAAAAATATGAAGGTGGATCAGTAAAGTTTGGTAATAATGATGGAGCTAAGATAGTTGGCAAAGGCTCAGTTAAAATTAGTGATGGAAAAATTAAGTCAGAAGAAGTTTTGTTTGTAGATGGGTTGAAACATAACTTGTTGAGCGTAAGTCAGATTTGTGATAAAGGTCATGAAGTAGTCTTTATGAAGCAGGGTTGTGAAGTCAAAAAAACAAACAGTGGAAAATTGATAGCAACTGGATCAAGGACATCTGGCAACCTGTACACGCTCTCGGAGACTTCAAAAGGAGCTTGTTTTATTGGACAGGAAGAAGAAAATTGGTTGTGGCACAAGAGACTCGATCATATCGGTTTTGATAATCTAGTAAAAATCACCTCAAAAAGGGCAGGAAGAGATATTCCCACCATCAACAAACCTTTAAACAACATTTGTGCTTCATGCCAAAAGGGGAAGCAAACTAGAGTCACATTTAAAACAAAAGAGTACTACACAAGCAAACCTTTGGAACTAATACACACTGACTTATGTGGACCCATGAGAACACAAAGCATAAATGGTGACAAATATTTTATGTTGTGCATTGATGACTATTCCAGAATGACTTGGATATTTTTCTTAAAGCATAAATCAGAAGCTTTTGATATGTTCAAAATTTTCAAAAACCAAGTTGAGAATGAAACAGGAAAGAGGATCAAATGTCTAAGATCAGATAGAGGAGGAGAATTCATTTCAGAGGAGTTTACAGAGTACTGTGAAAAATACGGTATTAAGAGACAGTTTTCAGCAGCCAAGACACCTCAACAGAATGGAGTGGTAGAAAGAAAGAACAGGACAGTGCAGGAAATGGCACGGACTATGCTGGATGAAAGCAGAGTAGCAGATAGATTTTGGAAAGAAGCAGTCCATACTGTGGTGTATATCCAAAATAGGTACATGCTGAGAACACATGAAAGCAAAACTCCTTATGAGTTGTGGTTCGGTAAAAGGGCAACAACAAAATACCTCAAAGTTTTTGGCAGCAAGTGCTACATCAAAAGAACTGAAGATAATCTTGGTAAGTTTGAAGATAGAGCGGATGAAGGTATTTTTGTCGGTTATTCATCAAAAAGCAAAGCTTACAAATGCTACAACAAAAGGCTAAAGAAAATTGTGGACAGTGTCGATGTTAAATTTGATGAAGGCAGAGAACGAGTAATTAGCTATGAAACGAACTACCCAATCTATGAAGAAGCTATTGAAGGAGATGAGGAAAAAGAAATTGAAAAGATACAAAAAATTGACTCAGATGATTTAAGTTGTGATTCAAAAATGGAAGAAAATAAGAAATTCAAAATAGGCAGTTGGCAGAAAAATCATCCTAGAGAGCAAATAATTGGAGACCCCAAAGTTGGTGTTCAAACAAGAAGAAGAGTAGTAAGTAACTACTCTCTACTATCCAGCATTGAGCCCAAAAATGTTGCTGATGCAAGCAAAGATGAAAGTTGGATGAAGGCAATAAATGAAGAATTAGATCAGATCGAGAAAAACAAAACTTGGGAGTTAGTACCTAGACCTGCAAATAAAAATATAATCGGGACTAAATGGATTTTTTGAAACAAATTGAATGAAGACGGACAGGTAATAAGAAATAAAGCAAGATTGGTTTGCAAGGGCTATGCACAAGTTGAAGGCATTGACTTTGAGGAAACTTTTGCACCAGTAGCTAGACTAGAGGCAATTAGAATGTTTCTGGCTTTAGCAGTCTACAAGAATTTCAAAGTTTATCAAATGGATGTGAAATCAGCGTTTTTGAATGGGAAACTTGAAGAAGAAGTTTATATTGAGCAACCCGATGGTTTCCAACTTGGTGATGATCCCAACTTGGTTTGCAAGTTGAAGAAAGCATTATATGGCTTAAAACAGGCACCCCGAGCATGGTATGCAAGGCTAGACAACTATCTCACTCAACAAAGGTTTAAGAAAGGTATGGTGGATAGTAATTTGTATGTCAAAATAGAAAATGGGCATCTTATTGTTCTTGTTGTATACGTAGATGATATCATATTTGGTAGCAGCAAGGATGAGTCGTGTAAAGATTTAGCAAATAAGATGCAGAAAGAATTTGAAATGTCAATGATTGGTGAACTTTCGTATTTCCTCGGGTTGCAAGTTAATCAAAATAAGAAGGGCATATTTATTTCTCAAGTTAAATATGTGAAAGAGATGTTAAAAAAGTTCACAATGGAGGATTGTAAGCCACTTAGCACACCCATGACGACAAGTTGCAAGTTGAGCAAGGATGACAAATCTCCAACTGTTGATCAAACCATGTACAGATCTATGATTGGAAGCTTACTGTACTCGACAGCTACCATGGACCAGATATTTTGCAGGCAAGTATGCATGGTAGCACGATTTCAGGCTAATCCCAAGGAGACTCATGTGACAGCAATGAAAAGGATTCTTCGGTACCTCAAGGGTACTATGGAATATGGGTTATGGTATCCGAAAGGTAAAGACTTCACCCTTATTTCGTATTCAGATGCAGATTGGGCAGGATGTGTAGATGACAGAAAGAGTACCAATGGAGGTGCATTCTACCTTGGAGACAGATTGGTCGCATGGCACAGTAAGAAACAAGAATCAGTTTCTTTATCGACAGTAGAGGCAGAATATATTGCAGCGACAACATGTTGTACGCAGGTATTGTGGATGAAACAAACTCTGAAAGATCTTGGTATTAGTTTCAGTGAGCCAATATCAGTTAAGTGTGATAACACCAGTGCCATTAACATCTCCAAGAATCCGGTTATGCATTCACGCACAAAACACATTGCTATCAGGTATCACTTTTTGAAGGAGAAAGTTGCGAAAGGTGAGGTTAAGTTGGATTTTGTTCCAACTACAGAGCAAGTAGCAGATATCTTCACAAAACCATTGCCCAAGGAAGTTTTTGAGTACCTTCGCAATAAATTGGGAGTGGTCACACTTCCCAAGAATTGACTAGCTACAGGGATCACATTCTCAGGGGGAGCATTTAAGTATTTGATTATCTTTGTGCTCATGTTCATGATTTTTGCTAAGTGTAATAAATTGTGTCTGAGAATGTTGTGTAAGGACTCATGGGGAGTCTGCAGTAGCCCTTTGGTATTATTGTCAAAGGGGGAGAAGAGTTACAAGAAATTGCACATGTGTTGCCAACAATTCCAAAGGGGGAGATTGTTGAGCAAGGTGCAACAACAATATTGTCTTTGTTGTCAACACAATCAGATAGATCTATTGATGCAATGGATAGGAAGTTCAAAAGCCTTTCAGATGCAGAAGACAGGAGTTCAAAGGTTACTCAAAGTATGTACAGGGATTGTCCAAGAAAACCAAAGTGGCCCATATGCAAAAGATCAAAGAAAAAGACAAGTAAGAAAAGTGTCGCGATATCGCGACATATACAACAGGCAAGAAAAACTATCACGATTTCGCGACATGTTGGAAGAGAGAGAAAAAGCAAGAAAAACTATCGCGATTTCGCGACATGTTGGAAGAGAGAGAAAAAGCAGGAAAAACTGTCACGATTTCGTGACATGTTGGAAGAGAGAAAAAGAAGGATAAACTGTCGTGATTTCGTGACATGCTGGAAGAGAAAAAGGCAAGTGGTTTGCGTGGAAAAATATCGTGATTTCGTGACATGTTGGAAGAGAAAAAGGCAAGTGGAAAAACTGTCACGATTTCGTGACATGTTGGAAGAGAAAAAGGCAAGTGGAAAAACTGTCACGATTTCACGACATGTTGGAAGAGAAAAAGGCAAGTGGAAAAACTGTCGCGATTTCGTGACATGTTGGAAGAGAAAAAGGCAAGTGGAAAAACTGTCGCGATTTCACGACATGTTGGAAGAAAAAGAGAAAGCAGGAAGAAGTGTCACGATTTCGCGACAAGTTCGAAGAAAAAAGAACAAGTAAGAAAAGTGTCACGATTTCGTGACATGTCGCATTTTCGCGACTAAAATAGGAGAGAGAAAGTAAGTTGGAAAAGTGTCGCGATTTCGTGACATGTCACATTTTCATGACAAAAGAAAGAGAGGAAGCGTATGGAAGCGAAAGTGTCATGATTTCACGACAAAAGTAGAAAGCAAGACTTCAGAAGCAAAAGTGTCACGATTTCGCGACATGTCACATTTTCGCGACTCAAAAAGGATAGGAAGGCAGAAAAGCAAAAGTGTCATGATATCACGACATGTCGCATTTTCGCGACTCAAGAAGGGCAGACAGGTAGGATAACAAAAGTGTCACGATATCACGACATGTTGTATTTTCGTGGGCCAAAGCTAAGAGAAAGAGCAAGGAGAAAAAGTGTCGCGATATCGTGACATGTTGTATTTTCGAAGGCCGAAGCAAAGAGAAAGCGTAAGGAGAAAAAGTGTCACGATATCGCGACATGTAGCTTTTTTGTGGTCCGATGCAAAGAGAAAGAGAGAGAAAGAAAAAGTGTCACGATATCGCGACATGTATTTTCGGGGGCCAAAGCAAGGAGAAAGAGAGAGAAAGAAAAAGTGTCACGATATCGTGACATGTATTTTCATGGTTAAGTTGAAGCCGACGAAGTCCTTTGACAGTCGACTAAAATTAGGTTTTTCAAGCCGACTAAGATTAGGGTTTTCAATCGACTAAGATTAGGGTTTTCATCATGAAAATATTGTTATAAAAGGAGGGCTATTTGGAGAATTTTGGATGTGTTGAAGTGTGCAAAATACGGTCATTGTGCGTAGAGAGCAAGTCGTGTCGAATCATTCTAAGTGTGGAATTTTGCTAAGAAAGTAGAGTGCGCAATAAGGAGAAGATGACTGTGAAGTGTAGCAGAGTGTGCGAAGTGCTTGTGCAAAGAAAGCAGAGTGCACAATAGGGAGAAGATGACTGTGAAGTGTAGCAGAGTGTGCGAAGTGCTTGCGTAGAAAAAGCAGAGTGCATAGGAAAAACAAAGGTGACCAGTCAGGGTCTAGCAAAAGCAAAGGTATCTTACTATCAATCTTCTAGTTTCAGAATTGAAGTCCAAGTTGGAGCTTGGCATCAGGGGTTGGTGCTCCTTTCTGTTGGTGTAGATAAATCAGGGGTTGGTGCTCCTTCCAGTGGGTGCTGGTAAAATTGTTTGTAAAGTTGTTGCTTTGCAAAGGCTGGATTTGGATGGTAGTCCAAGCAGTCATTTTTGAGGAGTAGCCACTTTGGTGAACCTCGTTAAATCTTGTGTTGTGTGATGTTCTCTTGTGATACTTGCTTTATCTGGTTCTAAGGTTTCTTATTTCTGTTTTAAGAGCTATGAATTTAAGTTAAAAGAGCTACACTGATTCACCCCCCCTCTCAGTGTCATTGTAAGACTAACACCTTGTACACTAGTGATGGATGTAAGGATAGTAGAATATTATTCTTCTTCATAAATTTTGACTATTGTTGAATAAAATTGATGACTTAGAGCAAACCAAGCTTAGTTAAAACATGAGATATCAAAATTGTTAGATTTGAAGCCTTACCCATTTTTTTTTGTTATGGATCCCATAAAAAAATGGCTACCATATGACCATGAATGATGTGGATCACCTAAAGTTGTCTCGATGATCATCACATTCCCATTTTGAGTGTCATAACAAACCCTCCATCAAAAGAGGTGGGGTGCACTTTGAAATTCAATAGAAATTAGGGCCAAATGCTAAGGAGAAAGACATGTTGGAGATATTATCTTATATAGTAAATGTTAAGCACCCCATGGTACATTTATATATTTATAAATATTATATTAGTGAGTAAGATTTGTATTTCACTCTAATATGTGTCAATGTGTGAGAAGAGTCCAAGTGACATGTAATAGAGTATGCAAGTGTACAAAGTGTCATGTAAGTAATTCAAGGGTCATATATGTAGGTGTCAAATATATAAGTAAAGAGTCACATGATATGTGGCAATATGTAAAGTGAAGGGGTATTATAGTTATCTCATATGTGAGGAATAAAAAAGGATGCCTCTCAAATATGTGAGAAGAAAATTAGTCAAGTATTGAAGAGTCACCTTCTAAGGTTATATTATGGAGATAAAGCTCCATGCATTATATTATAATTAATATAAGAGATTGTATATTTGATTTATGAATAATATTGTGAGTAATATTATTGAGAAATATTGTTATTATTCTATGAATGTGAGTTATTCATATTGGCTAGAGAGTTGTATGCTTTAATATTGTGATTAATATTTGATCCTTGATAAAAGGACCTATGAGATAATCTAGAAAAATAGGTATTATTGGTATTAGAGCTGCACTTTGACCATTTGATATTGTGGAGGAAGAAGTGAAAAGCATGGATTTATTGCACCCTAAGGAAGCTTGAGAGATTAGGAGATTAAAATATTGAAGGAACAATTGATATTTCATCATGAAGGAAAAGTTGAGGAAGTCATACAAGAAATATTTGAAGGATATTTGTTGCTACGAGTTGATTTCACCCTAATATTGCAAGTTGATGTGGAGGACATTTGAATATTGCTACAAATTGTAGAAGATTACAAAGAGGAGTAGATATATTGTAAAGAAGAAAGGAGTCATTTATGGATTGTAACCTGCAAAGTCAAAGAATACCAAAGAAGTAGAAGCCCTGTGAGAAAAGGATTAATAAATTATGGAGTATGTATGTGGTTTGCCTATGATAAAAGATATTAGAATACAATAATGAGGATGAAAGCTGATGAGGAAGCAAGAAATGAGAAAGCTAAAGCATTTATGAGGAATTAGAGTGGAAGAGCCTATGAGGAATCAGTTTCAAAGGGCCTAAGAAGAATAACTAAAGGAAATGAAGGTGAAAGAATAATAGCTCCTATGAGCCAATCCAAGCCAAGGTTGATAGCACCTATGATCCAAGTCGATTTTGATAGAACATGTGATCCAAGTTGAGTCAAGGTTGATAGCACCTATGAGTTGAGCCAAGCTTGGTAGCACCTATGAGCTAAGCCGAGCTGAGATTGATAGCACTTATGAGCTGAGTCAAGCTAAGGTTGATAGCACCCATGATCTAAGCCAATATTGATAGAACCTATGATGTTGATGCACATGAGTGTTTGAGCAAGGATAGAAAATAATACATAACATCTTAGGTTATAGTGCCTAAGAAGGATGATATTTGGGTAATGTTGCCCTGATTTACTACTGCCCTCCATGTGGAGAAAAAGAAAAAGAAAAGACTTGAGTGTGTAGTAATTTATTCAAACCCTAACACAAATTTAAATCTAAATTTGATTAATGGTAGTTATAACGTTGAATGATTAAATTTAGTTTTTGATAATTCTAAAGTGAATAATTAGAGATAAGGGAGAATAAATCAATTTTTGATTAAAGAATTTGAAAAATTAAGTGGAAGGAATTAATGATTGGGAGACATAAGGAAATAAAGTATTTGATTTTTAAAATTAAATTTGAAGGGGAAATTATTTTAAGAGATAAGAATTATTGATTGATTGAATGAAGAATTAATGAGCAGTGAATATTGATTGAAGGAAATATTTATGAATGTGAAAGAATTAATGAATTATAAGAAGATGATAAATTGATTGTTTGAAGAAATTGTATTTGAATACATTGTTTGAAGAAATTATTAAATTTGGGAGAAATAAGGAATTCAACATTAGTGGAATTTTATTTGAAGAACAAAGTTTTGCAAAAATAATCATTGAAGAAAACAATCAAAATGCTTTAATAGATGAAAGTAAAGAAATATTGAAAGTTATAAAAATTTCTATACAATATTTGATGGAAAATATTGATGAACAATAGGACATATCAATAAAATTGAATAAGGATATATACTCAATATATAGAGAAGCCAAAGATGAAAACTTTAAAAATATTTGGAAATTATCTAGAGTTAGAATTCATTGAAGCACATGAAAATTCTATAAAATCTATGATCTTGCCTATAAATATGGGTATAGTGATGTATATGGCATTACTTACACTAGAAATTTATAAGGAAAAAAACAAAAGCAAGGAGAATTGATTAAAATACTAAGGGATAAATTAGTGTACAAAATATCAGTTATGACACAAATGACTTTTTGTTTTGGTAGATAAGATACTACAGCATTAATACCAGGTTTTACAGGTTGACCCAAAACCTTTTACAAAAATCAGCCCAGGGCTGTTGATGAACATGTCCTTACTAAGGATCCTATATATACATGCCAAAGCCAATTAAAACAATTATTGAAGAGGCTAGGATCCTTTTCCAGGGAAGACAAGACATAAAAGACACAAATGACTTACATCTGGATACAAATAAAGAATGTAATAGGATGATATTACATTCAACATATGGCATCAAGTTTGATAATAAAATACCATCACATTTAGAAATTTATTCTTATGATGACTTACTGATTCAATATCCAAAATTTACATCAAAAATACAATATCAAGATCAAGACCAAGAAGAATCAAAATCATAAGAACAAAGCAAAGAGCAAAAGAAAGAAATCTAAAGACTAAAGACTAAAATTTTTCAAACCAAATAATGTAATACAAGGTGTGTTGGAGATATTACATTATTTGGTAAATGTTAAAGTACCCCATGGTACATTTATAAATATTAGATTAGGGAGTGATTTATTAGTTTAAGAGTGTGAGTTATATTTCTTTAAAGTATGTGTCAATGTGTGAGAAGAGTCCAAGTGTTATGTAATTAAGTGTACAAGTGTGCAAAATGTCATGTAAGTCAAGATTCATAGAGTTAGGTGTCAAATATGCATGTAAAGAGTCACATGATATATGGAAATATGTAAAGTGAAGAGTAATTTATTTTTTTTCATATGTGAGGAATAGGAAAGGATACATCTCCTTGATATGTGAGGAGATCAATAGTCAAGTATTGAAGAGTCATATTCTAAGGCTATATTATGGAGACAAAGCTCCATGCATTGTATTACAAACAATCTAAAAGATTGTATATTTGACTTATGAATAATACTATGAGTTCTATTATTGAGAAATATTATTATTATTCTTATGAACATGATTTATTCGTATTGGCTAGAAATTTGCATTCTTTAATATTGTGATTAATATTTTATACTTAATAAAAGGACTTGTGAGATAATCTAGCGAAATAGCCATCAAGGAAGGTTTAGATCTCCTTCTAGTGTAGGTGTCAATATTTTTGCTTCTACTTCTAAACAGTTGAGTAACAAACATTATTATATTAACATACTTTAGTCCATTGCGCATGACATTTGTATTTTCAATATTTCCATATAAATTGCTTACTAGTATGACTTTATTTAATTGCTTTGTTATTATTACTTAAAAATATTTAGATAGACAATGTTTATGGTTATCATTTTTGGTAATTTTGATGAGCATCACTAAATTTTGATGTTGTTTTAGTTTTAGAAAATATTAGAGATGTTATATATGTATGTGAAGACTTAATATTTTAAAGAATATTGTATAATGAAGAAGCAACACAAACAAGAAATACATTAAACCTTGTGTTTAAGATTCCAAGAGAAATAATTTAAAGTGTTATCCTACACTATGCTTGCTAAACCCTATACGATAGTCATGTACATAAGGATAGAAAATTTTGATTCTTCTTTAGAAATTTGACTGTTGTTGGAGAAAATCAATGAACTAGAAGTAGAATAGGATCAACTAAAACATGATATATCAAGGCTATTGGATTTGAAGCCTTACTTGAAGAACACAAGCTTATACTGAGAGGGGGGTGAACAGTATAGCATCCACTTTTTACTTTCTTTCCAAACCAATATCAATTAGTGTCCTTAATTGCAATATCCAAATATATAAATGTGCATTAATGACATAGATAGCAATAGTAAGCAAGAGCATAAATCACCACACACAATTGAGACACAAGATTTAATGTGGTTCCCCCAATGTGGGGTACTCCACAAGATAATCTTCTTATAATATTTCACAAAGAAATAGAGATCCTTATCCCAATACAAATTATTACTTTAATCTTCTCAAAGCTAGGCTATCCACTGATCTACTTAGCAAGGAAATCCACTGATCTGCTTAGCTAGGTAATCCACTGATCTTCTCAGGTAGGCAATCCATTAATATGCTCAGCAAGGCAATCCACTAATCTACTCAGGTAGGTAATCCACTGATCTGTTCAGCTATGCAATCCATTGATCTGCTCAAAAATGTAATATTGATCTGCTCAGGTAGGCAATCCACTGATCTACTCAGCTAGGCAATCCTAATCTACTCAGGTAAGAAATCCACTAATCTGCTTTAGCAAGATCACCAAGAACTTACTCAAAATCTGCTCTAGCAAGCTCACCAAGAACTTTCTCAAATATGCTCTAGAAATCTCACCAAGAACTTTCTCAAATTTGCTCTAGCAAGCTCACCAAGAACTTGCTCAAAATATGCTCTAGCAAGCTCACCAAGAACTTTCTCAAATATGCTCCAGCAAGCTCCCCAAGAACTTGTTTGAAATCTACTCTAGCAAGCTCACTAAGAACCTGCTCAAATCTGCTCAGCAAGCTCACCAATAACTTGCTCAAAATCTATCCATAAATCTATCCAAAAGCATTCTCAAAGGCTCAATCAATCATGCACAAAAGTTGTCATAAATCTGTCCAAAAATCTATCCAAAAGCCTTCTTAAATGATCAATCAATAATGCACAAAAGTTGCCACAAATATGTCAAGAACTATATCCCAAAAGCCTTCTCAAAGGCCCAATAAATCATACACAAAAGCTGCTACAAATCTGTCTAGAAATCTATTCCAAAAGCCTTCTCAAAGGTTCGATCAATCATGCAAAAAATATACCACAAATATATCCATAAATCTATCCCAAAATCCTTCTCAAAGGCTCAATCAATCATGCTCAAGTAGCACTCAAATATCATCTACAAATATATGAAGGCAAGACTCAATGATGAACTCAACAATGAATGACAATGCACTCTATAATGGATGACAAAAATGATCCATAATGATCTCAACTCAAATCAGAATATAGAATAGTTTGTTTCATGGAACTTGAACAACCACTTCACACAATCACTTGAATAGGCTCAAACAACTCTACTCAACCAATCACCACAAGGAACAACTCTTTCTCACAAACCCTAGTCCAAGCAAGTATCAACCAACTCAAATGTTTCCAACAATGCTCAACCACAAATCTCACATAACAATGATACTCATGTTGTTCTCTAACTCAAGTTCAAGTTCTTTGTACAATCAATGGGCTTCAACAAAAATGCTTATAAAACATTATTCACATAACAATGATACTCATGTTCTTATCAAACCCTATCTTCGATTTTTTACACAACTAATGGCTTCAACAACAATGCTTACAAAACATGGTTTAAACACAACTCTCAAACCAAAAAAACTTGAAGAATTCAACCAACCACTTTCGAAAAGGAAACCACAATCAATCCTTTTCTCTCCAATGATATTTCAGAAATCAACCACCATAAACAAAGTCAATGGAGAATATTGCTCATACCTTTTGATGCCTTATTAGTTGTCCACTAAATCTGCCACACTCAACAAAATTTATTTTTCAACTTTCAATAAGGGTTAGGGATCATGATTAATAACACAACAATAATATCCAAATAACACCTTATTACTCCTACTCAATAAAATACATCATGTCCCCTCATGAAAGAATTAATCCTCTTTGAAAAAGAACAAAGCAACCTTCACTTTTGAACCTCTTTACAAAATTATAAATATCTCTTTACACACATATTATTTCTCCCTCTAATCAAGTTAATCAAATATCCCTCGAAATAAGCTTTCCAATGATATATAATATGATATACTTCCAAAAATAAAATCACCATAAATCTCTCTTTTTCCTAAAGTGCATCATAACCCTTATTTCTCCTAGGGCAACTTTAGAAAAATAAAATATTAAAAAAATATTAACTTGCCTCTATCCCTGACGGGATTCGATCCCTTGATGCCTCCTCGCTCAGTACCTTAACCACGGCTAAGCCACCGTTGGGCCACATGCCCTCACATGTTCAAAGGGGCACGAACCAAAACAAATACCTCAATATTATGCGCCCTTTGAAAACTCAAAAAATGCTTCGAGTGATTCAACACAGCAAGCATCCCCAACAAGACTCGATCATAGGACCTCCTGCTTCTTATACAGTGTAAGAACCACTAGGCCAAAGGTGCCTATGCATTTGGTTATCCTTCGTGAACGATTATTCAACGGACCCAAATTTCATAAATCCTTCACACGCCTCTTTACACACGCTTCAACACATAGGCTCTTTTCGCATTACATTATCAATTTGAATGCATTCAAAAATCGAGGACAAGGATTTATCAAAGATTTTGGTGGCATATATATATGCCTTTCCTCCTTTCTTTAGACATCGATGCTATTATTTTTAATATATGCCTTTCCTCATTTCTTTAGACGTCAGCGCTATAATTTTATTTTTAATTTTAAAATTAAAAATAAATTTTTAAATAATTTAAAATTTAAACTAAAAATTTAAAATTAAATATCTCCATCACTAGGGCACCTTTTTCGATGAAACGAAAAGCCAACCTAGGTTTTAAGAAAAATCTATTTCAAATCTGCCATCCATGGTTTTAAATAAAACCTTTTATTTTGCCTTCCTTGGTTTTCACAAAAACCTTGTATATATCCATGCTCTCCAAAATATCATAAATGATATTTTATGAAGTGCTTTTGCCACCAAAACTCAAATGTGATCCATATGACATCAATGATCCATGTGACATCAATGAAAACATAAAATAACTCAAATTGCCAACATTACTCTCATTCTTCCAGTTGTGGTTCACACTAAAAATGTGGATGCCATGTGACCATGACAAAGGTAGATCACTTGCAGTTATCTTGACAATCATTGCATTCTCATTTAAAGTGTCATAAGGACCCCTCCATAGGTTAAATCGGGGTACACACTAAAGTTTGATGGAAATTAGGAACAAACACTGATGAGAAAGGAAAGCTAAGAAATCCTTCTAGTGTAGGTGTTGATCCTTTTGCTTTTACTTTCAAGCAGTTGAGTAACATGCAACATCATGTTAACATACTAAATTCCAAGGGGAAAATTGTCTAGACTCTATTTTTCAAACCTTTTGAAGAAATTTCTTACTAGTTGTAGAGGGGAAAAACTGCATGTTGGATATATTGAGTTGTCATTGATGTCAAAGGGTGCATGGTATTCAAGGCATAAATATTCTTCAAGGATGAGAAGTTTACAAGGTTGGAAAAAGCAAACAATGGATAATTATTCAAGGTAAGGTATATCTCAAAGTAAAGGATTATAATATTTAAATATCATATTTAAATATTATAAAGAGAAGGTTTAAAGGCTTGGGACAAAAATATTTAATTAAAATCTTGAGACAAAAATATTTAAAGGCTTGGGACAAAAATATTTAAAAAGAAGGGTAGAGGTTTATAAATATAAGGACAAAGGTTGGGACATAAGTTTGAAATATTTAAATCAAAGGATTTAAATATTTAAGGTTTTAAAAGATAATGCTTGAATATTTAATTTAAATATTATAACCCAAAGTTTCTTGAAAAGGAAATTGGTGCCAACGTTCATGGAGGTATTATAAAGTTTTTGAAACAAATAAAATTATGTCGACATGACAAAATCAAGATCATTGGAAGCACATATATATGGTGTCAATTTGCCTTGAAAAGAATAGAGGTCACATGATGAAAAATCGATGATATCCTTCTCGTGAATGCAAACGGTAGATAAAGAGGAACTGTGTGTTTTTGATGAGCACGTGGATAGGGATAAGGTTTTTGTGAGTGCACTTATGTTCTACCTACGGGGATAGCCCAGTTGGTTGCTTGGCTTGTGTGGAAGTGTTGCTATACAGGAGGTCGGAGGGTCAAAACCCCTCAATGCTATTTTGTTGTGTAATTTGATGTTTGATTGAGGTAGAGATAGGTTTAAATAAATTGGGTGCCCCTTTTGTTTCACTAGCCATGGTAGCACAGTTGGTTACAAGCGCTTGGGAAAGCATTGTTATTCTTGAGGTTAGTGGTTCGATTCACGACGGTGCAAAGGTATGTAAATTTTGTTTTTATTAAGTTTTATTAAGGAGAAATAAGGGCTAAGGTGCAAATTTAATGTTATAATTTTTGCATACTAGTGAAAAGGAGAAATAAGGTTTTGTGGTGTTAGTGTAAGGTGTCATTCTGAAAATTAATATAAGTGTTGTGATTTCTGAAATTAAATAATAGGAGAAATAAGGATTGAGGTGTTAACATAAAGGTTTTATTTCTGAAAATTATTAAAAGGGGATATAAGGGTTTTGTTGATTAATAAAGCTTTATTTTTGTGAGTTTAAAAAGGGGATATAAGGTATTATTCTTTTTAAGATTTATTATGCACATTTTGACAAGGGTTTTTTAAATGAGAATGATTTGATATCTATTCAAGAAAAATAGATTTGCTAACCAATTTTGAAGTGGCAAAAGAAAAGAAAATTATTTTTGTCAAGACAGGACACATGCAAAAGAAGACTATCATCATTGAGGTAGATTTAGAGGTATGGTGATTTAATTCCTTTCTCAAGGGTGGTTTTGTTTGAGGAAAATATTTTTGATGTCATATGGTTGGAGGTATAAGGATTGATTTGATGTGCATTAGTGTTGATTGAAATTAGGAGTAAATGTGCAAAGGTTATAGGTCATATTTGTGAGTAAACTTGTGCATTGGTTTTGATTGATATTGGGAGTAAATGTGCAAGGGTTATAGAACATATTTGAAAGCAAAAGTTATGCATTGTGTATGATTGATTTTGGGAGTAGATAAGCAGGGCATATTTGTGCATTGTGATTGATTTTGAAGTGAGTATGGAAACAAGCAAAATAGTATAAGTCTCACACAAATAGAAGAGTAGTTCTGAAGCAAGTTAAAGTGTCACATAGTGCAAGGATAGAGTGAAAGGATTTAATTGAGAAGAAGAACATATTGGGTACTTGTAATGCATATCATTTTCTATATGTTCATGAAGATAAAATAATTTTGGGTAGAATATGTCTGAATTACTTTAAGTTGAAGAAAGCACTTTTGGAAAAGATATGAGCATTGTTTGTATGCGATATTTGGGAAAGATATGAGCATTGTTTGTATGCAATATTTGGGAAAGATATGAGCATATTTGAGCAAGTTTTGTGAGTAGGATTGAGCAGATATTGTGAGAAGATTTGAGCAAGTTTTTTGAGTAGATTTGAGAAGATTTGTGAGTATATTTGAGTAGGTTTTGTGAGCATATTTGAGCAGGTTTTAGAGTAGATGTGAGCAGGATTAATGAGCAGGTTATGGAGTTGATTTGAGCAGAGTTGTGAGTAAGATTTATGATCAGGTTATGGAGCTAATTTGAGAAACGTTATGAGCAGTATTAGAATATTTTAAAGCTGAGTTGAGCAAGATTTGTGAACTGTATTGTGATTAGGTTTGGAAGAAAATATGAGCAGTATTTAGAGCAGAGGAGATTGGTGTCTCCTATGGATTGGTGTCCATGAACCAGAATAGAGTGGAGTGGTGTCCACAAACCATAAATAGAGTGGAGTGGTGTCCACAAAACTAGAACAGAGTGGAGTGGTGTCCACAAAACCAAAACAGAGTGGAGTGGTGTCCACAGAACTTGAGAGGGGGTTGGTATCTCCTATGGATTGGTGTCCACGAACATTGTAATAGGGTATTGGTGTCTCCTGTGGGTTGGTGCCCATAAAATTTGTTGAGAAATTTATAAGAAATATTTCTCCATGGATGTAGCCCACATTGGGTGAACCATGTTAAATCTGTGTCTCTCATATGTGTGATGATTTGTGCATTGTTTCATTTACTACATTGATATTATTGTTGTTATCATTTGGATTGAAAAGTGAAAAGTTTTATCTTATATTGTTCACCCCCCTCTCAGTATAAGCTTGTGTTCTTCAATTGGTATCAGAGTGGGTTCCTTCGTGAAAGCCTAACAACTTGAAGGAAGATCTTACAGGAACACACATGGCTCATAAGGAAGGGTTTTCATCAAATAAGGCTCCATTTTTTTATGGGACTAACTATGCTTTATGGAGTGTGAGGATGAAGACTTATTTGATGGCACATGGATATGATATATGGCAATCTATTGAGAATGGGTTCACACCACCTACAACTCCTCCTATAGATGCAAGTGGTAAGAAACCATATGAAGATAATGCCAAGGTGATGAATGCAATTTTGAGTGGGTTATGTGAATCAAAGTTTGTGAAATTCATGCAATGCACTTCAACAAAAGAAATATGGGATAAGTTACAGAGAATATATGAAGGAGATGACAAGGTCAAAATGGCAAAACTTCAAACACACAGGAGGAAGTTTGAAGACTTGAAGATGAAATATGATGAAGATATTGCTATGTATCTACTTCGTGTTGATGAGGTTGTCAACACCATTCATGGACTTGGAGAAAATATTGAGGAATCTACTATTGTTCAAAAAATATTAAGGTCACTCCCTATGAGGTATGATGCAAAGGTTTCAACAATAGAAGAGATGAAGGATCTCAAAACTTTAAGCATGGATGAGCTACATGGAATTCTCACAGACCTATGAGATGAGGATAAAAAAATAACAAACATCAAAAAGAGAGGCAACATTCAAAGCTTCAAAGAAGGCAAAGGATAAAGAACTAGAATCAAGTGATGAATCAAGCAGTGAAGAAGAGGCTAAATTTGTGAGAAGAAATAAGAAGGGTCCAAGAAAACACAAGAATATGCAAACTATGAAATATTTTAGCTATGGTAACATTGGTCACTATGCAGCTAATTGTCCAGAGGCTAGGAATAGTAGCAGTGAAGAAGAAAAAGAATACAAGAAGAAGAAAGAAAGAAGATTTTATCATGAAAATAAAAATAGGCATGGTCAAGGCAAGCATGAGAAGAAGATCTTTCAAAGACACAAGAAGAGTTTTTATGTTGAAGAAGCAAGTAGTGCTTCAAGTGACAGTGATGAGAACCTCTTTGATAGTGAAAAAGAAGAAATCCTATTTTTGGCCATAGAAGAGAATGAAGATGCTCCTATTGTCAAAGACCAAGAAGAAAAGAATGAAGATGCTCCTGTTGTCAAAGACCAAGAAGAAGAGAAAGAAGATGCTCTTGTGATTAAAGACCTAGAAAAAAAGAAATATTTAGAAAAGGAAGAGGAAGCCACAATTGATATGGAAAAGGAACTTGTTGTTGATCTTGAAGAGTTGAAAAAGGAGAACTTAATATTGAAGGCTCAAGTAAAAGAGGATGAGAAAACAAAGGTAAAGCTTCTACAAGATCTCACTAACTTAAAAGTTAAGGTTGAAGAGGCAAGGAAATTTGAAGAAGGTATGGTTGAACAGTTAAAGGTAAAAGAGCTAGAATGTGAAAGACTAGAACATGAAGCTAACATTCTAAGGAAGGGACTTGAAAAATTTAATAATAAGATATATCAATTTAGGAAAAGCTCAAAATATTTGGATGATATTATCAAAACACAGAGATCTCCATTTATGAAGATCGAACTTGGCTTTGAGGAAGGTCAAGAAGTACAAAAAGAGGAGTCAAAATCAAAATAAATAGAAGCATCAAAGAAGGTATTTGAAGAAGAATCTAAGACCTGTACTGATGAGTTGAGAAGTGGAAACATCAATGAGAAAGAAAACAATGCACCATCAAGGAATAGGGACCAACATAGAAAAAGCAAAGAAAGAATCATGCAACCATATCCTCCAAGGCAAGATGGATACTTCTTCTAGGGTTATTGCTTCTCATGTAATCATTTTGGTCACAAAGCTATACATTGCAGGGTTCATGGTAAGAATGATTATGACTTCACCAAGAGAAATTTCAATTCATTTACACCTTTCAAGGACTACAACATCATGTGTTTCAATTGCAATAATTTTGGGCATAAAGCTAAATGGTGTAGAACAGTTTTTCCCTTGAACTTCCAAAGACAAGAAAAAAGGAGAATGCTCAAAATGTTCAAAGAGGTATGACTTCAAAAGTTTGGAAAAAGAAAATTGAAAAAGAATAAGAGCATTGTAAGTTGGGAGTAGTTTTACTCCCATCCCAAAATTGATCACCTCAAGAAAAGGAGGTGGTGAGGGGGTTGTGCTAAGTGTCTTATTTTTAGCCCCAAGGAGCCCTTTGCCATTGATGTCAAAGGGAGAGAATTTAGTGAGGGGGAGAAGATTTGGAATCCAGTTGTAGTAGAAGAAATTTTTTGTAGGGTTGCCATCAATGACAAAGGGGGAGATTGTTGGAAATATTGAGTTGTCATTGATGTCAAAGGGTGCATGGTATTCAAGGCAAAAATATTCTTCAAGGATGAGAAGTTTACAAGGTTGGACAAAGAAAACAATGGATAATTATTCAAGGTAAGGTATATCTCAAAGTAAAGGATTATAATATTTAAATATCATATTTAAATATTATAAAAATAAGGTTTAAAGGCTTGGGACAAAAAGATTTAAAAAGAAGGGCAAAGGTTTTTAAAGATAAGGACAAAGGTTGGGACATAAGTTTGAAATATTTAAATCAAAGGATTTAAATATTTAAGGTTTTAAAAGATAATGTTATAATATTTAATTTAAATATTATAACCCAAAGTTTCTTGAAAAGGAAATTGGTGCCAACGTTCATGGAGGTATTATAAAGTTTTCGAAACAAATAAAATTGTGTCGACGTGACAAAATCAAGATCATTGGAAGCACATATATATATGGTGTCAATTTGCCTTGAAAAGAATATAGGTCACGTGATGAAAAATCGATGATATCCTTCTCGTGAATGCGAATGACAGACAAAGAGGAACTGTGTGTTTTTTATGAGCGCGTGGATAGGGATAAGGTTTTCATGAGCGCACTTATGTTTTGCCTATGGGGATAGCCCAACTGGTTGCTTTTTTTTATTTGTGGAAAACATCCCAAAAGGGATGCCACTTTCGGGTAAGACCCAAGGAGGCAGGGGTATCCATTCCGCCAAAAATGCCCAGGACTCGGACCTGGCCTACCACCTTTGACATACTCAAGGAGCAAACAAACACACAAAACCAATTTAAAAATAAGTAAATAACAACAAAAATAATAAAATAAAATAAAAAACATGCTCCTTGAGTGTGTCAAAAACAAAAGCACAACCAAACACGCACAATAAGATAAAAGAAACCACAACACAAACCACATAGAAAAACACAAGAACCACATAACAAAACACAAACAAGACAAAAACAACATAACACTACAAAGACATAACCCAAAAAAAACATGAAAAATAAACACAACCAAAACCTAAAAAATTAAAAAATAAAATAAAAATAAAAATAAAAACCAACCAACAATAGACAATAAACAAAAACAAAAAACATAGAAAACACTCACACATAAAAACACGAAATAACACAAACAAAGAGAAACCCAAGAACAAGAACGAAAAAAACACAAGAACAATAACAAAAAACATAAAAAAAAAAACAAAACAACAAAAACACAAGAACAACAAAAAACAACACAAAGAACACAAAAACAAAACAAAATAAAAAAACCCACCCACCTTAAAAAACTAAACAAAAAAAACAAAAAACGAAAAAGAAATAAAAAATGAACAAAACAATGACCTATCTAGACCAGAAGACTATTAAGGCAAGAATCAACAGAGGAAACAAAATAAAGAATAGAATGAGCTAGGGAACTAAAAAAAACTGAATGAACCAAAGAGAAGCAAAAAAAAAAACAAGAAGAAACTAGGTACCTTCAAAACTGGAGCCATCCAAAGAAATGATAGAAAGAAGAGCTTCCCTAATTTGAGAAGCCCACCATATAGGAGGGTGGCCATAACAAGTAAGATCACCTTTGTCCAAAGCCCAATTAGCTAAAGCATCAACACTCTTGTTTTGATCTCTGACCACATGATTGTAATCAACTTTCAAAAATCCCATCTGGATTAACCGAATCTTCTCAATAATTCTTTTTATTCTCCAATCCACCTTATGATTCTTAGAAGGATTCTTCAAGAGATTAATCATAAGTTGAGAGTCAAACTCAACTAACACCTTTTCCCATCCAACCTTAGTAGCCTCCTCGAAGGCCTCCGAGGATACCATACCCCTCAAGCAAGGTTATTGGAAAGAATACCCAAATTCTCAGCAAAAGTAAAAACCAGGGAGCCATCTGAAAGTCTACCAATTCCTCCCACACTGGCTTTTCCAGGGTTCCCTCTAGAGGCTCCATCAGTATTGACTTTTCCAAAATCCTTAGGAGGAGGTTGCCAATTTCTATTCCTATCCATCTTACTAATACTCACATTCCCTTTAAGTTGGTTGCCCTTAGAAGGTTTAATATTCAATATTTGCATCACTTGATCCCATATTTGGTGGGAGTTTTGGGGGTGATTAAGGAGATGATGGACTGATTCAACTAAGTTGGCTATGGTCTTTTGCCAAATATAGTGAATATCCTTCCTATCTTGATTAAAAATTTGGTTGTTCCTTTCATTCCAAATATTCCAAAGAAGAATGGTAGAACCCATCCAAACTAACTGCCTAATAAAATGATCAACACCCTCTTGATTAGGCCAATCCCTCCAAAGCTGTTCAAAAGTAAAAAAATTGGACCACTGTAAGCCAAGTAAAGTGGCCATTCTCCTCCACAGCTCAGAGGCTAAAGTACACTCAATAAAAATATGGTTGATATTTTCTACATTCTCTTCACACATTTCACATCTAAAAGGGCCATGAAAACCACGCTTCATAAGTTGCTCACCAATAAGCACCCTACGATGCAATAAAAGCCAATTAAAGAACCTCACCTTAGGCCGGAGCTTTTGAGCCCACAATCGAGAAAATATGTCAGAAGAATGGTTGGGATTATTATGGCATAAGGTCAAATAACCTTGAGCAACTGAATACTCACCCTTAGTAGTGTTGTTCCATCCAAAACAATCTTTTTCATGGGACCAAGAGAGGGATCTCATATGAAGGATGCCTTGGATATCTTGTCTTTGCCTTTCTAGGATTTGAATAGGCCAGTCCTCAATAGGGATCCAATATCTACCAACCTTTGAATTACCAAGTATGGTACCGACAGTAATTAGCCACCTTTATCCAATTAGCTCGGTGAAGCTCCTCCATCCAAGGCCTCCAATCGAGAAACTGAGTTATCAAAGGCTTGTGACCATCCCAAGAATCTGTCCAAAAATTTGCATGTTGACCATTATGAATGATCCAAAATAATTTTTTCTTTATCAAATCCTCACCAGTCTTAAGAACTCGCTAAAATGGGAGAACCTTTGGTAGGAAGTTGATAGCGAACAAGGTCTTCAGGACTTTTGTTCTCAACATATTTAGCACGAAGATTATTGGCCCAAAGAGCATTGGGGTTATGCAACATCCTCCAATATAATTTAGCAGCTAAAGCTTTGTTGTTATTAATTGAAGACCGTAATCCTAACCCCCCTTCACTCTTAGGAAGACATAAAGTATCCCATTTCACCAAGGCCCATTTTCTTTTCTCCTTAGTACCACTCCAAAGGAAACGATGATCGATTTGATCCAATTCTCGAAGAACAGCCTTTGGGATATTCAAAATGGAAGAAACATAAATAGGAATAGCTTGAAGGACTGATTTTACCAAGGTGATTCTACCCCTAGAAGAAAGCCACTTGTTGGTCCACTTTCCAATTTTCTTCTTGACTTTGTCCAACAACCAATTCCAATATTTATTTTTCTGCCTTTGAATATTTATGGGAATACCTAAATAAGTGATTGGAAGAGAGGTCTTCTTATATCTTAGTTTATCCAAGACCATGGATTCTTGTCTAGCAGAAGCAGTTGAAAGAAAATAACTTTAGATTTGTCTTCATTGATCAACTGCCCCAGTAGCCTTAGAAAAACAGCTAATGATTTGCTTAATATTAGAAGCTTCCTTAGCTTTTAGCTTTACCTAAAAGAGTAGAGTCATCCACAAATTGAAGATGAGAGATAGGTCTAGCTCCATGAGCAATGGTAACTCCCTCAAGGGTTTTGTTTTCCCTCTTTTTGGTTATAGTCCTACCCAAGCATTCAACAAGAATGATGAATAAATAAGGGGATAGCGGGTCACCTTGCCTAATACCTCTGGAATATGGGAAAGACTGAGAAGGCCTGCCATTGATAAGAACTAAGTAGGAAACTCGAAGAGATACATCCCATAATCCAATCCATCCAATCCTTAGAGAAACCAAATTGCCTCAAAACTTTGATAAGGAAGTGCCAATCCACTCTGTCATAAGCTTTGGATAAGTCTAACCGAATGAACATGGAAGGAGAATTTTGCATATCCATGGAATGGATGGCTTCCTGAGCAAGAACTATCTCATCTACTATTTGACGTCCTTCCACATAACCCCCTTGCTCGGGGAAATAATCTTATGCAAAAGAGGCTTCAACCTTTCTGCCATGATTTTAGTAATGATTTTGAGAAGAACATTACATAAAGCAATAGGTCTAAAAGCTGAGATATGATCAACCTCTTGAGCTTTTGGAACAAGAGTAATATAAGTTTTATTGATAACCTTCAAAATTTCTTTGGCTTTCCTGGCTTCTTCCACCACCTCTAATAAATCAACATGAAGGATATCCCGTAACTGTTGGTAGAACTCAATAGGAAAACCATCAGGACCTGGGGTTTTCCCTTTTTGCATTTTAAAAACTACTTGTTGAAGCTCATTGATAGTAACAGGAGCAGATCAAAATAGAGTTCTCCTAGAAGTGATAAGAGAAGGGATTGCTTGAAGAACATTATATTGTGAAGTTGAGTCAAGGGGAGTAGAAGCAAAAATATTGGAAAAGTAATCAACAACAATAGAGTTCATGCCATCCCAAGTATAAACAACATCTCCAGAATCTGATTTTAAGGAAGAAATAAAGTTGTGAGATCTTCGAGCTAGAAGATATTTGTGGAAGAAATTTGTGTTTCGATCTCCTTCTTTGAGCCATTGAATTCTAGATTTTTGCTTCCATAAGATTTCTTCTCTTTTTTCCCATTCCTCTAACCGAGTTGTGAGTTTAATTTCATCTGCACTTCTCTTCTCTCGTGAGGCCATCTAAATGGATTTTCTTATTCAAATTTTCAAGATGAGCAATAACTTCATGTTTTTTTTTATGAACATCCCCAAACTCTTTCCGAGCTCCAAGTCTTGATTTTGGATTTAATGTATTGCAGTATTTTGGCAAAACAGAACATCTTAGTCCCATGCCTAGGTTTACCTTCCTTCCACCATTGTTGCACATGAGGTCTCGAAGGAAATGTCTCTAAGCCACATTAATTGAAAATGAAAAGGAGAGAAACTCACATTGGTTTTCCACATTTCCACCATGATCGGCCAATGATCCGAACCAAGCATTATTAAGAGTCTTCACTTTAGGAATGTGACCATGGATTAAGAAATTTTCAGAGAGCAAAAACCTATCCAATCTCTCCATTATACAAGCTAAGCCTTGCCTTCTATTAGACCAAGTCATAAGGCCATTATCTGGTTGGATATCCACAAGATGGAGGTTTGCAATATATTCGCTCATGAGGTCAGTGCTTTTGTCCAAATTTCTATTTCCCCCCTTTTCTCATCCAGAGAGAGGATGGTATTGAAATATCCTCCGATCAAGATCCAAGCTTTAGGAAAATGAGAGATAATATGAGTAATATCCTTCCACTGTCTTCTTTTTTCCTCCAAAGAAGTCGGAGCATAAATAGTAATGCAGAGCATAATCTGGTTGGAATGTCTACTTTGAATAGCTATAGCCAACAAACCCCAACTGCCAACCATATGGTGAATAACTACCTCTTTTGGATCCCAAAGACAAGCAATGCCACCCGAAGTCCCTTGGGAACCGAGGGAAACCACTTTTCCAGCTGGCCAAATTTTACTGGCAATTAAGTCCATATCCTCCATTGACATCTTTGTTTCTTGAAGGAAAACAAGATGTGGATGATTTACCCGAATCATTCTTCTAATTTCATTTTGTTTTGAAAGACTCCCTTTGAGTCCTCTAATATTCCAAGTGATGATCTTCATTAATACCAGGGCTAAAAAAGTTGGGAAGGGCATTAATCTTACCTTCCTCTACAAGCTTTTCACCTTCTTTTACCATATGATATTGATTGGTCTTGCGACCTACTTTTTTATTAGAATCCATCTTCAATTTTTTTTCCCTGTTTCTTGACTTATTCCAATTGAATCTGAGATGGCTTCTAACCTTGAAGAATGCTCGTACACAGCCAAAATTTTACTAGATGGTTCAACGGAGTCTATATTGGGACTCGCATTATTTGAAGTTTTGACATTTGAAATATTGTTTTTCTTGTGTAAATTTTCTCCTTTTTTTTTCGTTGAAAACCTTTGATTTGTTGGTTTGTCTCTCGAGTTCTTCCCTTCATATTTAAATTGTGTTTCTAAGATTTCAGTTTCCATTATTTCCTCTTCCTCACTTGGGACATCATTTGTGGAAAGGATTTCAAACATATTAGCAGATGACTTTGATTGATCCTTCATAACTGGTTTTTTCTCGAGTGTTCTTCTTCTTAGGTATTTGGAAACCCGCTGAGTTTATATCTTCTTTCTTTTGATCAAGAATTTTATTTGGGCAAGCACTGGCCAAATGACCATATTCATGGCAAATTCTACAACGAAAAGGAATGTTCTCATAGTCCACTACTTGCTCCCAAGTGTCTTCCCCAAATTGTAATGTGATCTTTTTAGGTAGGGGTTTGTCAAAATCCATTAAAACACAAATTCGAGCATAAATAATATGTTCAAAATTTTGAGTACAATCAGTAGTCATCATAAAAGTTCCTAAAGAGTTTCCAATTGAAGAAAAAATAGTAGGATTCCAAAATTCAATAGGGAGGCCAAAGAGTCTAACCCACACGGGAGCTATAGAAGGCATCTCTTCTTCGGCTTTAAATTTAGTATGCCAGGGCTTCATGAAAAGCCCCGCCCTTCCAAAAAACCAAGGACCCCCTTGAAAATTTTTCTCTCTATCTTCATTATTAGCAAATAAAACAAGAAAATAACCATTTGGATAAATAGAGATTTGTAACTCACCTTTAGTTTTCCAGCTTTTTGCAGCCCAGACTTTGAAAGCAGATAGACTCGGACGAAAACCCACGAACCGACAAATTAGTCCTCTTTTTTCCAAATCTTCAATGCCGGTCTGAATGTTACCCATATCAAGCTTAACAATAGGAGTTCCATCAGCTGCTTTAAGACATCCTGACTCCGTTTTCCTAGGATCAATCTTAGGCATTCTTAGAGGTTTATGGGAAGCCCTAATATTGATATTAGCATTGGGCTGAGGCTGTCCACCACGAAGGGCATCCCTAAAATTCATTTTTGGGACCGAGTCTTCGAAATTCTTACCCTTGATAGGGGTTTTCATAGTAGAATTATTTTGTGGGTGCACCTTAGCACCAGATTCACTTGAGATATGAGCCATTTTTTGATCAACTACTTGAAACTTGTTTCGTGATCTCTTTAATCCTTGCCCTAGACGTCGTGGAAAGGTATGGTTTTCACTTTTCTTTTGTGCAGCAAATTGGAAGTCGTTGTCACTCAAGTTCACAGTATGATCTATTGAAAGACAAATTTCTAACCCATCTTGTATCCCCTGCAACATTTCCTGCTAAAATATTGAGCATAAACCACAAAAATATTGGCCTCTAGGGCCCGAAGGCCCTAAAAACCAACCTCTAGAGCTGCTTGCACTCAACCCAGATGAAACCCTCTAGAGCTGAGTGAGATATGGCCGAAACTAGTTCGGTAGTTTGGATTCCAACTGGTTGCTTGGCTTGTGTGGAAGTGTTGCTATAGAGGAGGTCAGAGGGTTGAAACACATCGATGTTATTTTATTATGTAATTTAATGTTTGATTGAGGCAAATATAGGTTTAAATAAATCAGGCACCCCTTTTGTTTCACTAGTCGTGGTAGCACAGTTGGTTACAAGTGCTTAGAAAAGTACTTATATTCTTGAGTTTAGTGGTTCGATTTGTGGCGATGCAAAGTTATGTAAATTTTGATTTTATTAAGTTTGATTAAGGAGAAATAAGGGCTAAGGTGCAAATTTAATGTTATAATTTTTGCATACTAGTGAAAAGGAGAAATAATGTTTTTGTGGTGTTAGTGCAAGGTGTCATTCTAAAAATTAATATAAGTGTTGTGATTTTTGAAATTAAATAATAGGAGAAATAAGGATTGAGGTGTTAACACAAAGTTTTTATTTCTGAAATTATTAAAAGGAGATATAAGAGTTTTGTTGATTAATAGAGCTTTATTTTTGTGAGTTTAAAAAAGGGGATATAAGGTATTATTATTTTTAAGCTTTATTATGCACATTTTGACAAGGGTTTTTAAAATGAGAATAATTTGATATCTATTCAAGAAAAAGATATTTGCTAACCAATTTTGAAGTGGCAAAATAAAAGAAAATTATTTTAGTTAAGATAGGAACATGCAAAAGAAGACTATAATCATTGAGGTATATTTAGAGGTATGGTGATTTAATTCCTTTATCAAGGGTGGTTTTGTCTAAGAAAAATATTTTTAATGTCAAATGGTTGGAGGTATAAGGATTGGTTTTAAGTGCATTAGTGTTGATTAAAATTAGGAGTAAATATGCAAAGGTTATAGGTCATATTTATGAGTAAACTTGTGCATTGGATTTGATTGATATTGGGAGTAAATGTGCAAGGGTTACAGAACAGATTTGAAAGAAAAATTTATGCATTGTGTATGATTGATTTTGGGAGTAGATGAGTATGGTAGATTTGTGCATTGTGATTGATTTTGAAGTGAGTATAGAAACAAGAAAAATAGTATAAGTCTCACACAAATAGAAGAGTAGTTCTAAAGCAAGTTAAAGTCTCACATAGTACAAGGATAGCGTGAAAGAATTTAATTAAGAAGAAGAACATATTGGGTACTTGTAATGCATATCATTTTCTATATGTTCATAAAGATAAAAGAATTTTGGGTAGAATATATCTAAATTAATTTAAGTTGAATAAAACACTTTTTAAAAAGATATGAGCATTATTTATATGTGAGATTTGGGAAAGATATGAGCATTATTTGTATGCAATATTTGAGAAAATATGTTGTGAGTAAATTTGAATAGGTTTTCTGAGCAGGATTTAGCAAAATTGTGATCAAGTTTGAGCAGGTTTTGTTAGCATATTTGAGCAAAGTTGTAAGCAGAGTTGAGTAGGTTTTGTGAGTATATTTGAGCAAGTTTTGGAGAAGATGTGAGCAGGATTAATGAGCAGGTTATGGAGCTTATTTGAGCAGAGTTGTGAGCAAGATTTGTGAGCAGGTTATGAAGTTGATTTTAGTAGAGTTATGAGTAGTATTATGATCAAATTTTGGAGCAAAGTTGAGCAAGATTTATGAACTGTATTGTGATCAAGTTTGGAAGCAAATTTGAGCAGTATTTTGAGAAGAGGGGATTGGTGTCTTTTGTGGATTGGTGTCCACAAACTAGAATAGAGTGGAGTGGTGTCCATGAACCAGAACAGAGTGGAGTGGTGTCCATGAACCAGAACAGAGTGGAGTGGTATCCACAAAACTAGAATAGAGTGGAGTGGTGTCCATAAATACATAACATATTGGAGTGGTATCTACATAACTTGAGATGGGAATACATAACAGATTGGAGTGGTATCTACATAACTTGAGATGGGGTTGGTATCTCCTATAGTTTGGTGTCTACAAACATTGTAATAGGGGATTGGTGTCTCCTGTAGGTTGGTACCCATGAAATTTATTGAGAAATTTATAAGAAATATTTCTCTGTGTATGTAGCCCAGATTGGTTGAACCAAATTAAATATGTTTCTCTCATATGTGTGATAATTTGTGTATTGTTTCATTTACTGTATTGATATTATTGTTGTTATCATTTGGATTGAAAAGTGAAAATTATTATCTTATACTTTTCACCCCCCTCTCAGTATAAGCTTGTGTTCTTCACTGCCCTACCACATATGATTATAAACTAGATCTGGTAGAGCTAAGGTGACCATAGGGGTGTGTTATATTCTTTATACTTAGGTACACCAAAGAAACAGGTTCACCAAGAATAGTTTTAGGACTCACTCCAAGTTTGGGGTGAGAGTGTTTAATGTGTTAATTAAGTAATCACCTATGTTTGGCATTTCTATGCTAAACTAAGAAAATGAAATAACAATGCAATTTTCATAAGATGCAAGAAAATAATGTTTAATCCTAGTATGATTCTTTGATTCAATGATCTCTAAATCTAAGTTGCAATAATGAAATTATTTTCTTTTGAGCAAGGGTATAAGTGATATGCGCATACAAGACAACCCTAAGATGCAAACTAAAATGCTCTTTCTTTTAAATACCTAAAATATAAATCAAATATTTCTTTTCTATTCCTTTTACTTAATATATGTTTGGAACATAAATGATAAAAGGTACAATAGCAAACAATCTAAAAATTTACCAAGGGTACTTGTCTATTTTGAAGTTTGATCCAAGCTTTGTCTTGAATCCAAAATATCTCACAGTTTCAAACCTGCAAAAACAACTCCACAAAACCCTAAAAAATATGATTAGCATTAGGGGGCCTACTTAGGCCACTATATAGCAGAGCTTGAGAGCATACAAGTCAATCCCAAAAGGTACTTTTAGTTGACCTTTAGAAATCAAGAGTGAATGTTGACCTTTTTTAGAAGTGGACAAATAGAATGCAATGAAATAGAACAATGTAGAAAGTAGAATGTAAACACCAATATTATGTCCTGAATGAAATATGCAAGTGTAGATATAGGATTTGGGAATGAATATTGCCCACATATTTGGCATAGCTAAAATTATGCCCTATACGGGGCATCCATAATTTCAAATTTTTTGAAATCATGCCCTATAAGTATGGGGCATGCTTTCATGAAAGATAAAATAAATAACAGATCAATGCAAAATGAGTGAAAACTAGAATATAATTAATGATCTAACAATTATGAAACACATGAAACAACTTGGTGATAGCAAAATATGTAGGCAAGAGGATGAAGATCTCCACAAGATGGTTGAATCCTCCTCAAGGATCCAAAACTTGGCCACCAAGGACAAAAAATCAATAATGCAACAGAATAACACTAGAAGAAACTTGCTAAAGAGCTTGTGATTTCTCTTTACTTGCTAGGTAGAATGCTTGTTATTGCTTGGAATATCAAAAAACTTAGCTTCCTTGCTTATGATAAAAGGATATTTATAAGGTATTTGAAGAAAAAATGAGTGATAAAATCCTAAGGTAGGATCAACCTTAAGAAAGTCAGCTCAAAAACTAGGTTTTATAAGAGAAAATCCTAACTTTCTGAAATTGTGCCTTGTAAGGGATGACCATGATTTTGGAAAAACTAGGAAAAAAAGAGGAAAAATGGGAGAAGAGAGGTCCAAAATTGCACTTGGGCAAGTTGAAGGGTCTCTCTAAGGTTCTAGGGAAAATAACTCACTTAGGTAGGTCAATTTTCCATGTCTACATTTTACCCCCTCTTTGATGCATTTATGGCCTAATAAATGCATCAAAGAAAGATGTAGACACCTACAAGAAAAGGACAACAAACCAAAAAGGGATAGCCAGTTTAGAAGAAAGGGATAATGCAAAATGGTGTCATTCTGGATGCTCATAATTTACATGTAAATTAAGGTATTAGGGACATTAATGCCTCTCAGGCCAGGGTGCCCCCTCACGTTTCGAAAGGGATGTCAAATTCCTTATGAAACTCAAAATAGTTGATATAGAAGAAGAGGGAGTGATAAACAATGAAATAGAAAAATAAGGGGGAAAGAGAAGATGAAAAATAATAAAAAGGGCAAAAGGGGTTAAAACCTAATCATTTTCATCATGTGAATAAGAAGAAAAGGGCTTTGGATAAAAGGAGAAAATGGTTCTACCCATACACCGTATGGCTATTAGGAGGGGTGAAGTCGGTGTAGCAGAGGAGCGAGCATAGGTAAGGTCTAAAATCCTCTCTATATTAGGTTAAGTTAGATTTAGTTCCCTTTTTTAGAAATTTTTTCGTTTCCTCCATGATCACCGTGTGCAACCCCAATGGATTGTCGGGGTTTAACCATGATTTTGGCTAGTTTATTATGGTGATCAAAATTGTGCCCTGTGAGCAAGGGGTGCAATTTTGACTAAAGGAGAAGAAGAAAATTGAGCATAAAACCAAAGGCGTGCGATTTTATAGAGAAAAAGAAAAAGAGAAAAAAACAAACCCAAAATTAAAATCGATAGGAAAGAGAAACAAGAGAGGAAACCAACTAGACTAGAAAGAAAATACTAAAAAATGACAAGCTTGGCTGATTATTATTATGCATGTTGAACTAATTTTAAAATTTTATTTTATTTTTAGATGTAGCATGACGTACTAGAGATTCACGAGTGGTGACCAAGCTCCTTAGAGGTGGAGCTAGATGGCCTCTTGTAGTTAAAGTGAGGTACCTTAGAGGTAGTGGGGCTAAATCACCTAGATAAGATGCCCTAGGATGAGGTAAAACAAGAATTGCTTACAACATTGGTAGATAGATGGTATCCATAACCTTCGACCTTGTAGCTATTGATAGGGGAGATGCAGATTGCACTTGAGGATGTGTGGCACATCTTGTGCATCCCCATCAGGGGGAGAATAGTCTATAGAGCATGAGGATAGTAGCTCAAGCTATAAATATTATCCAAAGGTTGGGCCCACTAGGTGTGAGAGAGCTCGATCTCGATCGATGATCTAGGGGGGTGCTATGGGGTTAATGCTTCAATGAACATGCTCTGTGGGATGGTGGTGGGATTTTTGTTATACGATATGAGTCGATAATACCTACCATGGGCATTGGTAGGGGTAGTGGTAGACATGCGAGATCAAGGAGTGTGGTTTGCATGGGGTCCATATGTGTTGGCTTATCTATATAATATATTATGCAATATTGTGTACAAATAACATACAAGTATGGTTTGTATGACCTTGCTCTAGGTTTGGTGTTGGGAGCACATAGTAGTTCAAAGATCATATGCATTTCTAGGGACATTACCCAACCTAGAGTGGCCAACAACATATAGATGGGCTAGGATCTACGAGTGAGTCCAAAGGATATATGCAAGTATCATGCCACTAGAGAGGTGGGTGATAGATCAGCTTTAGGAGTACATGATCATATGAAAACTGTGGCATATACATCTTGCATGGATAAAGGATGTGAAGGAGTTCGCTAGGGTGAGGAGGATCAGGTGGGTCTCTACAAAGAGGGGAGATATGGAAATATTCCAATTTGATTGGTTCTAGTGATAGTTTAGGATCTTTCAAGAGATCCTAAACTTAGGAGAGTATTGGTATATGTAGGTAAAGAGGGACCCATCAAGAGTTAGAGGGGATCCTAATGTAGGAATATGAGAAAAGGAAGACCTAGATAACCCAATCTATATGTATCCAAGGATGGAAAACATAGAGGTGGCTCTTGAGTACCAGATATGTTCTAGGGATATCATACCCCCAAGGATCTCCCTACTAGTACCAATGTAGAGGCACTATATTATGGAACGATGAATTTAGCTAGCACTGCGAGAGGCCACTTGATGGTTTACAGAGCGATAGAAGTAAGGACATGGGGCCCCATAGTAGAGACAGTCATGGGTCTAAGTAGAGATAGTGGCAACAACCACCACCACTTCTAGGATTGGGGAGGTGAGTGCAACAAGAGTTACCCCCATGATAGTTGAAGTAGGGCCAAGCAAAGTAGCCAAAGAGGCCTCTACATCAGTAGTAGTCAACCCGAGTAGGATCATAGGTTAGGAGGACCAAAATATAGGGATAGAGGTGTTATAAGCTTAGATAATAATCCTGTAGAGGGATATGGACCTACTTCAAGAGGATAGGGTCAAGAGGATTGAGGGTCTACAAAGTGTGTTAGGCCTGGCAGAGTTTGAGTGGGATGCAACATGGGTAGAAGTGGATCACCTCAGGGGAGAGGTGAGCTAGCTACACTAGGAGCATAAGTGATATTTGGTAGAGGGGATGGCTATTGTTACCAACAACCAATAGGGTGAGGGGATCCACCTACTATAAACAAAGCTATAGAGGATGGGAGAGAGGTTGGAGGTAGTCGTGCAAAGGGTGACCTTATACTAGATGTTGTACTTTTAAGTAGTTCTAGTAGAGCAACAAGTGCCATTACCTTTATTCCTTTATACACTGAGCCAATCTTAGTCCAGGTCATGAATGGTCTCATGGTCCATGAAAATACCCTTGCCAGGACCACCTTTAATAGGTAAAGCAAAGGAGATAGGCTCCCAAAGCTAGGGATAAAATTAGGATGATGTGTCAATTTTGATTGCAACATGTATACATAGGGAGGATCAAGTGTGTCAATTTTGGACTATGGCGCACCGACCGGGTAGACCTATGTACCTTACTACTTTGACCTCTAGTAATATCATGCTACTTTTGTGAAATGTGTGTGCTTATGTGTTTATGTTTTTTTATATATTTTTTAATTATGCATGAATGAACACAACATAATCTAACTATGAAATAAAATAATGCAAATGCAAATGTATGAAATGCAATTAAGTGATGCTCAACATGAAAATGAAATAATAGAAGAAAAAAAAAAGAGAAAAATACAATTATAGCCAAAATTGTGCCCCATAAAGATGGATCGCGATATATGTGTAAAGCAAACTCATGGCCCATAAAGATGAGGAACAATTTCAAAAAGGAGAAAATAAAAGGAAAGGAGGAAGGAGGAGAAAAGGAAGAACAAAGAATAAATAAGGAAAATATTCAACAAAGAGAAAGGGAGCTTGTAGTACAATGTTTTAGCCAACGTAGATCGTACTGAGATCAACGTGACCAAACAACATAGATCAAGTGAAAAGAAAAAAGTGGAGTAGAACCTTGTAGGGATGAATGCTTGCAAATGACCAAGATGGAGGCTTCCCCTTGTGAGAGGTCATGAAGCTATCCCATAAGGGTGTTATTCTTGCAAGATATGGTCAAATGTGGAATGATACCTGTTATGGGTGTAGTACTCACTAAGATGGCCATAAATAAAGATATACCCACTAGGATGTATGCTTGAAGATGACCAATATGGAGGCTACCAATCATGATTTGTCATGAAGCTATCCTATACAGGGTGTGTTGTGTGTGAATGATGAGTGAACAACATGAATCATAACCTGTGTGTGCACATGCTAGAAAGTAGAGAGAAGAAATAAATATGATGAAGAACGGTGTGTGGGTGTATTCTTCTCAAAATTTTGAGAAGTAGGAGATGTGTGTAAGATAGTCAGTGGTCATATAAACACCATGTTGAGTGGTAATTTTATCCAATTGCAAAATCACACTCTCCCTTAGTATATTGATCACAAAACCCTCTCTTGTAAAGAAGTTAAAACAAAACAACTTCTCCAAGGTTTCGCTATATTAGCATTACAAATGTGTATTAGTAATCTCAATAAAGATATATCAAATTAATGCTAGGAACACCTTAGTGATTGCAAGTAACTGTTAACAAGGGGCATGTGTTGGTTTATTTTACCATGCTATATTAATGATTGTTCATAAAACTTAAGAAAAGCAAATGTGAATTGGCCCTCATATGACCACGATGTAAAACCTTAATTCCTTTTATCTTGAATGATTTTAGATAGATTTTATCTTCTTTAGATTAAGTAGATTTTAAACAAGTTTTATCTTGCATTAAATCCTACTTTAAGCATGAAATAGAAGACTAAAACCTATCTCTAAGCATGAATTTCGAATGATGAAAGAATTCTTTTTAACCCTCAAGATGAAATACTTTGGATGACCAACTTTGTAGCTATATTAGCCTTTGATGTAATAAATAAATTATCCCTCTTTGATGAAATTAATTTTCACAAAGAGACAACAATTTATTGCCTTAAAATAAGGGCCTTAAAATGTCATTATTAATTATCCCTCTTTAATGAAATTGATTTTCATAAAGAAGAAATAATTTAATGCTTTAAAACAATAGTCTTTGATGTAATGTATAAATTACCTCTCTTTAATGAAATCAGAATTTTCATAAAGAAAGGTGAATTTATTGTGCCAAAAATGATAGCTTATGGATTGCCATAAAAATTTACCCCCCTTTAATGAAATCAAAATTTTCATAAAGGGAAGTTATTTATGCTTGCAAATAAAATATAAAGCTAAAAAAATCTGATTTGACTCCAAAATGTAAAAAAAATAAAATTCCGAAATTATAAAAATCTGCATAAAACAACAATTTTAAATATTTTTTATAAATTTGAAATAGCTTCGGAATGAAAATGTAAATGTGCAAAATGAAAATTTGAAGTTCATTCTATACAGCCATGCAATTATTTTTGGATTTTAAATTTTTTTCGATTTTCATTTTAATAGCTGAAAATAAAAATAAAAAACTACAAAATAAAAAAAAAATTAGAAAATAAAAAATAAATTAAAAAAATTAAATAACAGAAATGTTGCAACTCCGAATTTCACCACAGACCCTGCAAGCATTAGTTTACTACACAAAACCAGTATTAGAGTGACCCAACTTAACGCAATCAAACCTCTCACACGGTGCAATATTCTAAGGAAAGGGTGCAATAAACTAAAAATGAAATCAAGTTAACCATGGAAATGCATTAAAACTTGAAACATTTCAGTATATTACAGAAAAATTATTTTCAATGTTCAACTACAAATGCAGAAAAAACATACCAGAAATTTGGCATCCAATGGTGAAAACAGTCCAGCGGTGTGCTTTTCTCCCCTGGAAAATCCCAAAAGATCCAGCCTCTCTTCCCTGTTTTGATGAGCTATTTGAAATATCCTCCATGTCTTTTCGTTTCACTTTCTATTTCGCAAAACCTCTTTCATTTCAACTTCCCTATTTTTTCGAGGGATAATCCTTTGTTTCAATTCCAACGTTTTCTTTATTTGACTATTTTACCATATTTGATATTGGTAACCACAACTCACTCAAATCAATTTTAGATTTATAATGCTCTTTGTCATCATGGATGAAAGTAATGGTGGCTTTTTATTTGTTTTATTCATTTGATCTCGTGTTAGGATGATAACAAGGTGGCTATTCTCATTATTATATAACGATTAGGGCCTTGATTATTCGTACATGGGTAACCTTCATTAATATTCTAACAACATAAATATTTATCTCAAATACCCTTAATCATATGATGCCCATATTGCAATTTAGATAATCCATGGTTTAGAACCTTCTCTTAGGAAACATAGATACGCATGTCTATCCAATGCCACCAAGTTATCATCGACTGCACCTTCTTCTCGTTGTGTTTAAACCATTCATCAACCTACCACCTGCATCTAATTCACATTGAAATCTTTGTTATGCAGGTGTTGTATTTGGCCATTGCTCCATAGTAACCCTACATTTCCCATCCGATCATCTTCGATGCGGTATTTTTCTCCCTTGGATCTGTTCGTGCTATCTTTCGTTGTTGGTGTCTACCACTATGATGGCTACAACTTCAAAAAAATTACCGTTGTCCCACTGCATCATTTACCTATTCTTGGCGTTGTTGGAAAATACAATATGAAATAAATATGCATAAACCATAGGATTGATTTGAAATTTAGATGATGGTTAAATAGGCTTAACAATAGGCTATGAATAACCATTAGAATAGTAAAATATATTATCCTAATATAATGCTAACAAAACACATTATGAGTTTGCCTAACCCTAAAGGTAGCTAACAACTAACCTATTAACAAATATCATTCACGTAACAATGTGAATAATCATCCATAGTAGAAGATAAATAGTAAAAGACATTTATAATGGTAAAAATAATCTACCATGCGGTAAATAAACTCTACCCTAGGTGAATCTTAAAAATTACCTAAATGAGGTAATAACCATAGTTACTAACATAGTAACTCTAACATCCCCCCTTATTATGTTATTTGGGTAATGTATATAACTGTCCCAATATAGTGGAAAAGATGTTGATCTACTGGTTCTTGCTCTGTCACAGTGCTCTGGTTGCTTCTAAGCAAAAAGTGGGTCATTCCTCACTTTGTCTTCACATCAACGAATGTCCTTATTGTAATCTTGTCATCCAAATGGATTGCATGGGTAACCAACCACTGCAATCGCTAGGTGTAGTAGATTAGATCACTTCATACAAGGTTCATTATGTTTACAATATGATTTTGCAAAAGTTTTGATAAGGTAGCTAAGGTGTCGGTCGTTGCCGAAAATGCACCCTTATAAGTTTCCCCCTTGTTGCAAAACAAGTTGTAATGAAATTTTTGAAAGAAGTATGACTAAGGTGTCGGTCACTGCCAAAAATGCACCCTTATAAGTCTTTTTCCTTTTTTCAAAAAATTGTGTGAAGTAAGAAAAGAAATGTTTATCCCCCTTAATTGCAAAAGATGTGCAACTCATGAAGCTTGTGTTGGGGTGTTACAAAGATTGCCTCCTAGGCAAATTTTACACCAAAAAATTCCCTCCTTTTGTTACAAGTACTTCAAACAATGAGAGTTTGCTATTTATGAAGCCTAAAAGAGGTACAATCACCCCTTTATTGCAATTACTTCAAACAAAAACTTATGCTATTTATGAAGCCTAAAAAAGAGAGAGTAAATGGTGCTTTCTTAAGGTGATAAATTTGTTTTCCCCTCTACAATACTATCTTAGCCATGAGCACTTTGTGTGCTCTTTCTAAAATAGAATCAGAATCGAAATCAGACACTTCACTAGCAACATGGCTTTTGTGATGTGCCTTTGCCATTTTAGTTTTGCTTGTTTTAAAACCAACATTGAATGGTGTCATGGTTTTCCTTTTTATAATTTGTGCAAAACTTTGCGTCCTAGGTAATTTTATCAAAAAATCTTACTAAACAATCCTTCCTTATTGCAAGTACTTCAAGCATGGTTGCTATTATGAAGCCTAAAAGAAAAGGTATAATTTTGATGACTTATACTTTTCTGATTGCCTTTACAAGTTTTATCTCCCTCTTGTCAAAATATGTGTTTGAAGGAAAAAAGAAATTATCCCACCTTAGTGCAAAATATTGCTACTTTCAAGGTTCCTTATTTTACAAAAACTTGTTCTTTCTTTTGATATACCCTAAAAGAGTACCAAAATATAATTCACTCAAAAATATATTTAATGACACCTGCCTGAAAATCCTCTTGAAGAGGTATAATTAGTTTGAGGAAATTAAGCCAAACAAATAAGAGTGAATTAGGGGTTTTGATTTAGGATAGAATACCAAGAAAAAATTGGTTTTAAACCTGTGCAAAGATTTATGCAAATTATTATGAAATTTTGGGGTTCAAAGTGTTCTTGATTTTATGACTTATAATTGCAAAAAATAATGCAATAATCAAACAAGAATGCCCACAAAATTCTTATCACATAGGTGTCGGTCACTACCGAAAATGCACCTAATTTGCCAATTTTGTAATAAAGGTGTCGAGTAAAATCGAAAATGCACCTTATTACCAACTTTTGCAACAAAATTTGGATTTGTGTTGTGCAAAAATTTGATATTTTATGTCTCCTCTTGTTTTTCAAATTTGCAAAGAATGTGGCATAAAACAAATGCTTTTCTTTTTGTTTTGCAAATTTAACAAGTTTGATTTTGTTTTAAGTGCTCCTCACTTTTGTGTTACAATTTTACAAAAGAAATACAATTTCTTGTCTTCCCCCCTTTGTTTTGCAAAATTAACAAAATAACACTCCTTCCAAGACAAGTTGACACACGACCCGCATTTGAAAGGCTTCTAGACCAGTCGACAAACGACTTGGTTTTGATGGACCCAAGGTCTTCAATTTCTTCTCAATTTTGCAAAAAATAGAATGTGCAATTTCATGTATTATATCCCCCCTTGGAGAAAACAAATGCACACTTTGCCTTTGAATTTTACAAAAAAATTGTTTCTCCTTGTGTTACAATTTGCAAAAAAGAATTCAAGTTTGATCCTTTATTGTATGCTAAATGAACAAGGCTTTTGAGAAGAATTTAGGTCTCCTAATTTTGCAAAATAAGTGTAAAATTTTTGTGTTATATCCCTCCTTGAGAGAAAACAAATGCACTATTGTCTTTTGATGTTGCAAAATTTATGTCACCTTGTGTTCTAATTTTGCATAAAAGAATCAAATTGCTTGATTTTGTCCCCCTTTGATTATGCAAAATTAACAAGGTTGAAAGGTTTTTAGGTTCCCTAATTTTGCAAGAAAAAGGTGCTCTTCTATGTCTTATATCCCTTTTTGTGAGAAAACAAAAGCACTCAATTTGTTGGTGTTGCAAAAAAAATATCTTTTAATTTTTATTTTTAGTGCATTTTTCTAATTATTTTAAGTCTAATTAATTAATAATAAAAATTATTTTATTTTAAAAATGAATTTTTATTAAAAAAAGAAATTTTATATAAAATAATATTAAATTATTAATAAATTTAAACTAAAAAACAATTTAAAAAACTTAAAAAATAAAAAAATATTCTTACCTTGTAATTGAAAAAATTCATTTTTTTATGCAAAAATAATGGTATAGCGTCACCGTCGGGACTCGAACTTGGGTTTGGTGAGCAGCAGCTTAAACTAGCCATAGTTGCCAGTCGGGCTAGCTAGCCCGATGACAATGGAAGGTTGCGGCCTTCTATATGAAGGTTGTTCAGCCTGCGGGCAAGATTAAAATGGGATATTATCCCACATGCATCTCGCTGACACATGTTTGTGGTATAAAGGGCCATATTCACCCTTTGCTTCTTTATTTCCTTTGAGAAATCAATGAAGCTTCCATTTTGCCTATAACCATAGTAAATTAGACAACAACACGTTAGCAAACACGTAGCATACAACACCCTGCCACGTAAGCACACTATGTCCAATCGATCCATGCCATGTCAGCAAGAATGCCATGTCAGTTGTGCTAGCTTTCATGCCATGTTAGCTCCTTAGTCTGTGTACCACCACTATGTCAGCACTATGCCATGCCAGTAGGTTTAGTGAGCTTACCTCAAAGTCCATGCTAAAACTCCTACCACATGTTTGTGGTTCTTAGGAGTTGTGCCAGGTTGGATTCACTAGGTGGCCCTTGAATTGCACACCATAAATATGCTCTAGCAACTCAACATCATGTGTTTTGATCCCGTGACATCAGTAGGTCCACCTAGTTTCATCAGTGTTTTGATTATCCCTTCTCGCATGGATTTTCATGCACCAATCAGCCTCTAGTTGTTGCAGTAACCGTCAGGTTTCTATCGAGTTGGTGGTAGTTGTCATTCTCGTTGGTTGGAGTAGTCTCTGTCCTCGTCTTACTTTCCAGTAGGAAGGTGCCACTTAAGTATCCAATGTTAGCACCTGTGCGAACTGATGTTCTCACCATCCGATCGGGGGATGGCACACCCTCCAATTTGGCAAGTAGCTTGTGTCAGCCTACCGTAGGGGGTAGTGCTGTGCTCCCATAGACGTAGTCTATGTACTATTTGGTGAGAAGCTTATTTCAGCCTACTATAGGGGGCAGTGTTGCGCTCCCATTGAGGTAGGTTGTGTAGTGCATGCCCCTGAGTGTGGATTGTGCCACTCATGCCCTACAGGACCTACGGGTCTCAAAAGAGAATCAACACGCAGGTAGTAGCACGATTGACAAGTAGTCAGATATGATTTTATGATCCACTTGGAACCCACAGGTCTTGTCCACCATAAAAATGAAACCTGCATCAAGTATTTTCCAAGGGTGTTATGAAATGAAAAGATTAAATTCACCTTGGTCGAGTTACCCGCTCTAATGTCAATGTTGGCAAATACAATATGAAACAAATATGCATAAACCATAGGATTGATTTGATATTTAGATGATGTTTAAATAGGCTTAACAATAGGCTATGAATAGCCTTTAGAATAATAAAATATATTATCCTAATATAACGCTAACAAATGTGTTATGAGTTTGCCTAACCCTAAAGGTAGCTAACAACTAACCTACTAACCTATTAACAAATATCATTCATGTAACAATGTGAATAATCATCCGTAGTAGAAGGTAAATAGTAAAAGACATTTACAATGGTAAAAATAATCTACCATGTGGTAAATAAACTCTACCCTAGGTGAATCTTACAAATTACCTAAATGAGGTAATAATCATTGTTACTAACATAGTAACTCTAATAGGCGTGTCCACTGTATATGTTTAGGCCACCATTTGCCTGTGTCTTCGTCAATCATGTGTGTATTTCTAATTGTATTACTCCATGCAAATGTGGCTAACCTTGTCATTATGAGCTCTATATTCGTTCCAGTGCTCTTTATATGGTATGCGGCCTAATTCGGTGTCCATACTCAGAGTATCAAATACAATCATCATTATTACCTAAAATAGATTTCCCAATGCATCCATGTCATCCGAAGGTGTGTTGGTGTAGATAATCTGCGTCCATACTTCTATCGAACTCCCCCATATCTGGCCTCATATGTGTCTAAGTTCACTCGCAACATGCTTCTAAACAACCATGGTGGGGTTATCCCTGCATTAAATTTTGAGCACTATTAATGGTAGGACCTGAATTTCTAGTATAAAATATGGTAACTTGATATCCTTCTCACCGGTGATGCCATTCGTAATAGTAACCAGACACATTCACTGTCTATATTAACCATAATGAATTATCGATTGTCTAGTCATCTTTGTTGCCCATATTGCATCACAGTCCACGTCTTGGTGTTATTGCCAATATTTCATCTAGTAATTTCATTGCATTTGGCATGGGATGGGCCCTATCTTGATGGAATACATGTCAATCGGCCACTATATGCACTTGATACCGCCATTCACTATGAAATCCACCCACAATCGACACCCATATCGTTCTTGCCGATGCCACTATAACTTGATGACAATGGGATATTTAATTACAAACTATTCTTGCCAAGGTTTTCATTACATGAACAGCCACCCCACTGCATATTCCTTTCATTGTATCAAACTGGTACACTCCTTTTTGTGGTGCCTATCAACGTGGTCATCAACATCTACCTCTACCATTTGAATTTCAAACCCTATGCTCGTCGTCACTGTTAGCATTGATCCACCTCATCATAATGTTCTTTCAATGCATCTAAGCTTCTCATTGCTTAGCCTTATGCCTTCCAAACTCACTATTTGCTCATCATCACTTCGTTGGATTCCATTCTACATCCTCACTACATCATCGGGTTCACTGTCAGGTTACCAATGGATGTTTACCATTGTTCCAGGATGACCACGCTGCTACTTTGTCCACTTGAGCATGGGTTTTCCATGTATATTCTTGGTCCATGTAGGAGCCTCATCCACCATGGTGCTTTCATACAAAGAATCCCGGTCTACGTCCTCATCGGGTATCCAGTGTGTCAATGCTCATATTTGTTGTGTTAGGGTTTTTTGATAAATGACCTATCATCTACTCGAATGTGTTCAACATTCTAACCTCCGAATATTTGTCATGTTTGTAACCTATCACCCATAGCTCCTGTGTAGTCTGTTCTCAATCGACCATGTCGATCTCATGTGGGTCCATCTAGGACGTCCACCCCTCCATCGCCAGCCGTCGTGTAGCCTCTTCCTTTTCAAACACCAAAGCATTAATAAACCACACCTTAAAAAGGAAAACAATAATCTAAATGCTTTATAACCCACTTTACAAAGCTTAATTACATATATTAGACCAATTGAGCCCTAAAACAAACATAAAATAATTGAAGAAAATAAAACAGTGAACATTATATATATAGGTAAATGCCTATATATATTCTTTTATTTTATTTTATTATGATTTTTTTTTGTTTTTATTATTATTATTAAATTCATATATATATATATATATATATATATATATATATATATATATATATATTGATTCATCTCTTTTTATTGCTTTACATACATATAGATCACACATATACATATGTATTTTTTTATTAATTTTATTATATATATATATTGTTTTGTTTTATCTATACATATATTATATCTATATCATTACAAATATATATATATAACAATTCATTTTAATCTTATAAAACTTTAAATGCTTGGGTTGGATTCAAAACAGAGGATTTTGAAACTCAAACACCAAGCCTAAATTCAAAACACTAAAGGTAAACATATACAAGAAAGGGGATACCATCCGAAAGAACCTTGGACCATACAATGCAAGATCATGGGTAGAGACCCCTCCACACTATTACTTAAATACAACCAAAATCTCAACAAGAAACCCAAATTAAAGGTGGGTCCCCAATTTTGGAGCAAGTTGTGCACCAGTCACAACAAATGGTGACTCTGCTAGGAAATGCTCCTGAGCATTTTGGGTGAAGAACCCAATCTGAAATGAAAAAACAAAATATCTGTGAAATATAATTATTTAGTGATGTCGCTAGAATGTGTGGGTAGACATCTTTGAATAAAAACAACTAATCCATATACCTTTGCTTAGTGTGTGAAAAAGTGATTCATTTTGCACCTTTGAAAACCATCTGGATACCATCCTCTATTTTGCATTAGGCTATGAAGTACAACTCATAAAATAATTTTTTTTACAAATAGAGCTCTACTTCCAGTCAGGCATCTATAGCCCCGATAGGGTTTATATGACTCACCCTTGTGTTCACTTAATACTTTGCAAAACCTTTCTTATAACCAAGCTATGTCTATACAAAGCCCTACTGCTAGTCAAGCATCCATAGCCCCGATAGGGTTTATCTAGATTTTGTGATTGATTTGATCAAGCTTTTCAATGCTCATTTTATTTCTTTTATTTTTTTTCTCTTTTTCTTTCTCTTTCTTTTTCTTTCTCTTTTTTTATAGCTTTGTAAACATTTATGTATCACTAGGGTTAGGAAGCATAGAGATAGAGCATGTTGAATTTTCACCTTAATTTGTAAATCAAGATAACTTCATCCTTCAAGACTTCCATAAATACCCTTTAATATGTGAGTTTCATGTGGAGCTTTAGCGAAATATTTCATTTTTCTACTCTCCACCATTTTAGTCCCAAAATCTGAGCATGATCACCAAATAATTCATCCCCCTTTTCTCAGGTTCACCTATTTTCAGATTAGATACTCCATCCTACTAAACAAAGGAACACAAAAAAATGGGCCAGAGACCATCAATTATTGACCACAAAACATCACCTCAAAACAAGGGAACCACCCAACACTCAAAACTAGAAGCACAAACCAAAACTAAATCCAACCAAAAATCAAGGACAAAGCACAAAATAGAAAGCAAAAATCAAAACTATATACAAATGTACAATATGTACAAGATGATGCAAATTTTGAACTATCACTTCCTTGGATCCCAAACATGATTAGCACATTTCAAAATATATATAACATGATACGTATGCCAAATTTTGCAAGAATCCAACAAAAACAAGATTAGGCAAAACAATACAACAATCTTCATCTTACCTCTTTCACCCCACCATTTTAGCATAGTTCCATTAATAATCCAATAGTGGAGCTTTAAATCATTAAATTGGTTAGATAATAAGAAATTTTTCAATTACTTTTTATCTATTCCTTAAAAATTAAATTTTACAATTCCATTCATGACTTAGAAATAAGCTTTCCTTTTTAGATATGAGATCTTGCAAATAGGAGCCTATTTCTACAAATTTCAAAGCCAATTCATTTTTCATGTTTGTAGGCCAATCAAATTTATGCAACCACTTGCAAGCATCTAGGATATTTATTAAATGAGGATCATCGTAATTTTGTATCCTAGATTCAATAATTAATTGATTATGAACTTGATTTAACACTTCAAGCATATCAATTTATTTTTCATTCAACCAAGCATTCTTATTAATGGTGTGAGCAGAAATTAACTCAACTTCTTCATTAACCACACATGGCATTTCATCAGTGATAGTATTTGAATCCAACAATCTATTAGATAAACCTTCACTTGGATTTCAAATGGTGGAACCCAAAAGGTGAGATTTTACCTTTGATACACTTTCATTTACCAATACTTGATGAGTCATCATGATTTCTTTCTTTTCTTCATGGTCTTCATCCTCATCATCATGTAGCACTTTTTCTTTGTCCATGACCTATTTATCAAAGACATCGAAATTAGACACCCAATTAAAAACATGTCCATCCTTTTCAAACCATGAGTATTTTCTATCTAGGGATGAGTCAACTAACACATCTCCATGATCAATCACTTGGGTTGTTTTAGATAACGTGACATTTTCAATTGGATCATCAATGATATCAAACCCAAACCACTCAAGTTATGGAATTTTCTCATTTTGATATGGCATAGGTATTATAGAGCCAATAGGTGGATCAAGATTTTTGATTCCATGCCCCTCAAATGGAACCAAAGTAAGTGGTTCTCCTTCTTTATCCATGGTAGTAGCATCATTGTCACTTTCCAATACTAGATGAGATTCAAACCCTTCTTTCAAAACTTTTTCAAATTGTACAGGACTTATAATATCCTCATGTGAGGAAGCAATTGTATTATCCTGCATATCAATTAACACAAAAAGTTCATTAGAAGGTTTAGAGTGAGCATATTCTTCCCATTTCTTGTTAACCAACCATACTATTTATTCCTCAAAATCTTCAATAAATTCTTATCCAAATTTTCCCTTGTCATCAACTTGAGGATTTTGAAGGCTTTGATCATAAAACTTAATCACCTCATACAAATTTATGGAAGGTCCTGATTCATCACATGTTTCAAAACCAGTCCACTCTAGGATCCCTTCATTGTCCAAAATAACATCACTTTTAGTATCTTTGATGTTTGTCTCATGAGGATGATTTAGGACATCATCAATATATGCATCTTGAGGCCTTTGTTCTTGTAGTTGAGATATATTTTCTTTCGGTTGTAGAACTAGCCTTTGCAACTTGTCCGACATATCAGGTGAAGTGAGTGCTTCATTAGAAAGAGCGATAAAGTTCTCCCATATATTCCACAAACAATGATCATATTCTAAAATTGGGGTGTGATGTTCAACCATACCTTCAAATTATTCAAATTATTCAATAGATTGATCCTCAAACTCACCTTCACCTTCCTTAGATGGTTCAATTATTTCCAAAAGTGGGTTATTCTTCGTATTCAAGTTTGCAAGATCACAATCTACATTTGTAACCCAAAATTCAATTTGATCACAATTTGGAACGTGTAGGTTTTCTTTGCCATCAATTTCAATAATCTCATCCAAAGTGTCTTCCAAGAACAAGTGGTGAAATTTTATTATGTCTTCAAATTCATTTATTGATTTTATTCCAACCTCATTTTCAACCAGTTTTGATGGCTTGGGGGTTTCTATAATGGGATCCATTCTTATATTTTTCTTTCTATGATCATCCCAATCCTCGCTTGTAAACCAAAACTTTGAGCTATTCATCTCAAGCTCATAATGACTAGACTCATGTTGTCTTTCTTGATATTTATAATGATCATATTCTAAAAACAATTGATGAGATTCCACCAAGTCTTAAAATTCATCTCTTGACTCCTCCAATTCACTCTCAAACATCTTTGGTGAGTCAAGAGTTTCTTCAAAAGGATCAACTCTTGTATCTTGCTCCAAATGGTTGTCCCCATCTTCCTTTGTGAGTAAACATGAACCAATATACACATCTTGATGGGTTTATTCATCCCAATCCTCATTAATGGACTTTGGCTTTGAGACTTGCACATCCTCTTAGATGAAATCTAACGTGGTTGTAATATTTGGATATTCAACTTTGTCCCATTGATTTTTCACCCTAGGGTTAAGCAATTATGGTTGATTCATATTTTCTATTTTTGAAACAACCCATTGTTCTAATTTTATTGTGGTCTCATAGACTCTATCAAAATATGGGTTGTCAATATTTTCCCTTAAAAATGTAGCAACTATGGGGTGTATGGCTCCCATGTATATTTTAATAGCTCTCTATTGTAAAATGATGAAATGGGGCATCATTTCAGCATACGACTTATGAAACCTACCATTGAATTGACCCATGGATTCATTAGGTTCCTTACATATAGAGATAAATTAATTTAACATCAAAACGAGGTCAACTTGTTTTCCAAAATGGCTAGTGAATGATGCTTCCAATTGAGCCCAAGAAGTTATGGAACCTACAGGTAGATATAGGTACCACTCATATGCAACCTCATCTAATATGTACAAAAATAATCTACAAGAAACATTTCCATTCCACATTTACAAATGCCTTAATGTGTCCTTGTGATGCGCTCCTTAATCAATGTTATCCCCTCATCCTCATTCGTTGTCACCACTTCGCACGAAAAATAAAAAATCAAGCACACTGTCATTTCCAAAGTCTTAATGGGTATTTATATGTTTCCATGCATGTTTTTAGACGTCAACCCTCTTTCAAATTTATTTTAATAATTTGAATTATCTTTGGCACCATGTAACTTTATACTTAGGTATTATAATATTTTTTAAAAATATATTATAATAAAACTTTTTCCTTGGGTCTTTTTCCACCAATGAGAAGTCTTATCTTTTCTTTGCAATTTAAAATATCCTTTTTTTTTTATTTACCAAATGAAGCCCTTGTTACTTTCAAACTCTCTTAATAATATTTAAACTTAAAATATAAATATTATAATCATTTTCTTCAAAATTCTCTTTGCTTGCTTTCACAACTATGGAAAGCTCCTTTGCATTTATTATTTCAACCTTGAATACAAAACTTGACCTTTTCACCTTTGACATCAATGACAACACTATCCTCAAAATTTACAACAATATCCCCCTTTGTCATTGATGGAAACCCTTTCTAAAAATTCCTTTTCCTACCACTGGATTCCAAATCTTCTCCCCCTGAGGAACTACTCCTCCTAACTGAATGCTCTCCCCCTTACTCGAATATCTCCCCCTTTGACATAAATGGCAAAGCGACTCCTTTGGGGATACATATAATACTCTTATCTCATCCTCCTCCCCATATCCTCTCCTTGAGGTGATTAATTTTGGGATGGGAGTATCTCTACTCCCATAATACAATGCTCTTTTTCTTTTTCAACCTTATTTTTCAGAATTTTTGTAGCCATACCCTTTTGATCCTTTTGAGTGTCCCTATTTTTGCTTGTCTGTGGAAGTTCTGGAAACTTTGTTCTACACCACTTGGCCTTATGTCCAAAATTATTGCACTTGTAACACCTAATGTTGTAGTTCTTGGAAGGTGTAAATATCTTGAAGTTCCTCTTGGTAAAGCCATACTCATTTCTATCATGAACCTTGTAGTGGATCGCTTTATGACCAAAGCAATTACAAGAGTAGAAATACCCTTGAAATAAATATCCATCTTTGAATGAGTTGAAATTTCTTTTAGTGAGGCCATACTCTTTTTGTCCATGAACCTTGCAATGCATAACCTTGTGACCAAACCGATTACATCAAAAACAATGTCCTTTGAATAAATCGTATCTTAAAATCTCTCGTCTCTTAGTCCTTTATTTTACTTGTCTATGATGATCCATGTTTCTTGTTTGTACATTGTTTTCTTTCTTAGTGAAGATTCTCTTCTTCAACTTATTCACATAGATCTTAGTTTATTCTTCAATCTCTTCCTATAAAACTTCCTTTTATTTTGATCTTGAGCTTGACCCTTATTCTTGTTTCCCTTGTTCTTCTTAAAAAGCAAGTCATGTTTTGCTAAATGAATATATTTATGTATTGATAATTTTATCCAAAGATTTTGAAATTTTTCCAAACCTGTGCAACTTATCCTTAGAATATTTCACTTCCATCCTTAGAGAAACCACTTCATGTTCAATATTTCACATTCTAACTCTTTTACCTTTAATTGTTCAACCATACCTTCTTCAATTTTCTTTGCCTCTTCAACATTAACTTTTAAGTTAGTGAGATCTCATAGAATATTTGCCTTTGTTTTCTCATCATCTTGTGTTTGAGCCTTCAAACTTAAGTTTTCCCTTTTCAACATAACAAGTTTCTTTTCTATATAATGTTGGCAATTTTGGGTATCTTGAGTACATTGCCTTTGCCTAAGTTTAATTGTTGTCATTGATGTCAAGGAGCTATTGGTAGTTGTTGTTTTTGATGTCAAGGAGTTCTTGGAGCAATTTGTTTTTATGTCTAAGGATGTGTTTTGATGAAGGTTTCAGCTGGTCAGTAAGTCTCCAAGAAAATCAGAGTAGTCCGGTTGCCAAAAATCCAGAAAAAGATAAGTTAGAAAAAGTTTGCAGGCTGCTGGAAAAACTGTCGCGATTTCGCGACATGTTTGAGGAGAGAGAAAGTTTGGCCAAAACTATCGCGATTTCGCGACATGCAGGAAGGCAGAGGCAAAGCGGGCAAAAGTGTCACGATTTCGCGACATGCAGGAAGGCAGAGGCAGAACGGGCAAAACTATCGCGATTTCGCGACAAGTTTCGAAGAAGTTGTACGGATGCAAAAACTGTCGCGATTTCGTGACAAGTTGAGTTGGCAGTGTTGAGTTGCAGGAAGTGTCACGATTTCGTGACAAGTTTCGAAGAAGTTGTACGGATGCAGAAAGTGTCGCGATTTCGCGACAAGTTGAGTTGGCAGTGTTGAGTTGCAGGAAGTGTCGCGATTTCGCGACAAGTTTCGAAGAAGTTGTACGGATGCAGAAAGTGTCACGATTTCATGACAGGTTGAGTTGGCAGCTTGCAGTTGGCAAAAGCGTCATGATTTCGTGACATGTTCCAGTTTCACGAGCAGTTGGCAAGAGAGAGCTTAAGGCAGCAAAAGCGTCGCGATTTCGTGACATGTTTCATTTTCGCTAGTGCAAACCAAGAAAAGGATGAAGAAGCAAGAGGTGTCACGATTTCATGACAGAGTTGCTGATGACGTCGAGCAAAAGGCAAAGGTGTCACGATTTCATGACAGTAGCGGAGAAGAAGACTTTGAAGTCCAAAGCATCATGATTTCGTGACAAGAATCATGATGACATCGACAAGAGGCAAAGGTGTCACGATTTCGTGAGGTAGCGGAGAAGAAGGCTTTGAAGTCAGAAGCGTCACGATTTCGTGACAAGAATCATGATGAAGTCGGAAGAGGCAAAGGTGTCACGATTTTCGCACAAGGGGAGAAGAAGGCTTTGAAGTCTAGAGCGTCACGATTTCGCGACAAGATTTACGATGACGTCAGCAAAGGCTGTAGTGTCACGATTTCGTGACAACAAACCAAAGAAGGTGTACGGCAGTCAAAGGCGTAGCGATATCGTGACATGTTTGAGTTTCACGTGAGAACAGCTACAGAACAGTAGAGGCGGTTAAAGCCGACGAAGTTAACCTTTGTCGACGAAGTGTAAGGTTTTACAGCCGACGTGTTTGGAGATTGAACAGTCGACTAAAGAACAAGATTTCATCTTAAGATTGTGAGTATTAAAGGAAGACTGTTTGAGCAATTTTGTGTATCGATCGAAGTGTGCATTTCGTAGTGAGGCGTTCGCAAAGTTAGTGTGACTAGTGAGGTTCGATCATCGAAAAAGCAGAGAGCGAAGTTCGACTACAGCATTAGAGTGGACTTCGTTGAATCTTCTAAGTATCAAAGACTGTGCTGCTGTTCATAAGAAGACTATGCGAAAAGTATGATGTTGTGGTTGTACATAGGCGCATAAGTTGTTGTGCGTTCGAATGTTGTAGTGTTTGCGAAGATCATGAAAAGGGTGGAATTTGATCTAAGGACAGTTGTGATTGCGACTGTGTTCACGCAGTCTGTGTAAAAGAAATCAAAGTGCGTGAAGTAGATGTTGTTGTAATTATGAATGGTTGTGAAGGAAAAATAGTGATCAAGTGCTATTGTAATTTGAGAAGATAGTGCTGTTGTAATTTGAGAAGAATGTGTCTTTGTAGTTGCGCGAGGGGTGAAAAGTTGTTTTCAACCAAGTGTAGAAAGGAACAAAGGAAGAGGACAATTGTGCTAGACCGAAGGACTGTGTTTGGTACAAAAAAGAGGACCAGCTTTGCTGTAACAGAGTTGAGGACAGAGATCTCCAGCCGAAGCGGGGAAGACGGGTGTCTTCTGTGGACAGAATTCCACTTGCTAAGGGCGAGAGGAGGTAGAGGTCTTCTAGAGGATCACTAGCAAAGCGAGAATTAGGGGAAGGTGTCTCCTTTGAGCTAAGGCTCATAAACTTTGTAATCGGGAAGGATTCCCAAGAGGTTTTGATATAACTTTTAGAGGAAAGTTTTATCCGTGGAGTAGCCCACCTTGGGTGAACCACGTAAAGTGTTGTGTCTCTTTGTGGATTGCTTTTTGTGCACTATTTTACTGCTATTTTATTCTGCATGTTAATGGTTTGAAAGTTGTATTGATAGATAAAATTGAAAAAGGTCTTATACTGTTCACCCCCCCCTCTCAGTATAAGCTTGTGTTCTTCAATTGGTATCAGAGCCAGTGCCTTCGAAAAGTTTAACAGCTTGAAGGAAAAGGTTGCAAAGAACACAATGGACTACTCAAGTGGGAATGCGGCACCTATTCTGGATGGATCAGATTTTGGTCTATGGAGTGCAAGAATGAAGGTCTATCTTATGGCTCTTGGTAATGAGGTATGGGAAGTTATTGAAGATGGGTACACCATTCCTACAAATGGTCCTTACACTAAAGAGGACAGGCTTCTACATCACAGCAACTCAAAAGCCATGAATGCAATCTTAAAAGGTTTACAGAAGGCTGATCTTACCAAAGTTATTCACTGCAAGACAGCTAGTGAGATGTGGAAACAATTGCAGGTTGTTCATACAGGTGATGCAAATGTCCGAAAGGCCAAATTGAGACATTTTAAAGGTATGTTTGAACAACTCAAGATGAATGATGATGAAAATATTAGTGACTACATGCTTCGGATGGATGAGATTGTGAACTCCATGAAAGACTTAGGTCTTGAACTTGCTGAAAATGATGTGTGTGATAAGATTTTAAGATCTCTTCCTAATAGATTTAGTGAAAAGATTTCTGCTATTGAGGAAGCCAAAGATTTAGATAAATTGAAAAAGGATGAGCTCCATAGTATTCTTGCGGCATTTGAGCTGAGAACTCAAGTAAAAGTTGATGTAAAGAAAGAGGCAGCTTTCAAAGCTATCAAGAAATCGAAGGGCAAACAGATTCAAGAAAGTGATGAGTCTTCTAGTGAGGAAGAGGCATATTACGAGCGGGAAAGGCAAGTTTTCCGAGAAAGCACAAAAGCAAGAAAAATATAAGATGTTTTAAGCTGTGGGAAATTTGGTCATTATGCTCTGATTGTATCTTGTTTCTAAAAATGAAAGTGATGAAGATATACGGGATGTTAAAAGCAAGGACTACGAAAAGCACAGGTATTACAGAAAGAGCAAAAATGAGTACAACAATCACCGAGAAAAGCAAAGATGAGTACAACAATCATGGAAAGAGGCATTCTCACAAGAATAAGAAGAGCTTCTACTTAGACAAAGCAAGTAAGTGTTCTAGCGGTGATAGTGACGGTTCTTCTAGTGATGATGAAAATGAGATGTTGTTCATTTCAGAAAAAGAGGAAGAACCGGAAACATAAATTCATTATCATGAAATGTTTTAGATGTGGAAATTTTGGGCACCTTGAGGATGATTGCAGAAATAATGATTTGGCTGCTAGTATGTATGAGGATGCTTCAGAAAACTACAATGAAGATGCATGTATGGTTTTTGAAAAAGGTAGCACCTCTAGTGATAAGAAATCTGAAAAAGGTTGTGACAATTCAAAGTGCCATCAAATAGAGGATCTTGAATGTGAACTCAATAATGCTCTTAGTGTTTTGAAAAAGGAAAGAAAGAAGAATGATAGACTCAAGTTTAAGTTAGATGAATGTTGTATGGAGATAGATGAACTTGTAGAAAATCTTGAAGCATCTATGGCTAAGTCACAAGAACTCAAGAATGAGTTAGATTCTAAAATTCTGGAGTATAGAGAGTTAGAACAGGAAATGGCTTCTTTGAAAGAAGAAAATAAAGAGTACAAGGATAAGCTCTAAAGATTTCAGGATAGCTCCAAGAAGGTTAAATTTCTCATCAAAGGACAAAGAAAACCAACGAGATAAAACAGGTCTCGGTTTCGTTGAGCCGCACAAGGAACAGGTTGGGGAATCTAGCAAGAGATTTCAAAAGGAAGAGAGTCCTGTTGAAGAAAGTACTTCAGATCATGAGTCAGTAAGTGATGAATACGCAGAAATAGAAAATGATATTCAGACTGAGAAGAAGAAGTTTTCGGGACCCATGAAGTCGAATAAAAGAAAATTTCACGGCAGATGTTTTGCGTGTCACAGATTTGGTCACATGGCTGTACATTGCATGACTCAAATGAAGAGAGTAAATGACAGTTTCAGGATACGTAATTTCTTTCAAGGGTATTGTTACTCTTGTCAACAATTCGGGCACAAGGCAATTTTTTGCAAGGCAAATAACAGGAACTGGGTTAGTCAGAACAGGCGGATTCAAAGAACGAGTCATGCCAAATATTGTTACTTGCTATAAATGCAACAATGAAGGTCACCTAGCTAGATAGTGTAGAGCTGATCTTCGAGATACAGGAACAGAAACAGCGGCATGAACAAATCCAAGGATCAAGGCATGGATAAGAATAGGAATGATAACAAAAATAGGAAAAGTGATATGAACAGGTCCAAGGATCAAGGTATGGATAAGAACAGAAAAGATAAAAGAAACAGGAACAGTAGTATTAACAGGTCCGAGGATCAAAACGGTGACAAGAACAGGGAATACAGAAAAAGAATTCAAGAGAAGGCCCGACAAAGAAATCTTAGACACTAATGATGATGAGTGTCTAATGGGAGTATCACTCCCAACCCTGTTTTAAATCACCTCATCAGGAGGTGGGGGAGGGACTAAGCTAAGAGGCTCATTCTTAGTCCCAAGCCCCAAAGGTGACCCTTTGCCATTGATGACAAAGGGGGAGAGATTTAAGTAAAGGGGAGTGTTTTCAAGTGAAGAGGAAAGCTTCAAGTCAGGGGGAGCAAAACTTGAAGAGATTGATTTCAGTTTTGGCTCTTGAAAGATGTGTTTTTAATTAAGGGTTGCCATCAATGACAAAGGGGGAGATTGTTGGCAATTTTGGGTATCTTGAGTACATTGCCTTTGCCTAAGTTTAATTGTTGTCATTGATGTCAAGGAGCTATTGGTAGTTGTTGTTTTTGATGTCAAGGAGTTCTTGGAGCAATTTGTTTTTATGTCTAAGGATGTGTTTTGATGAAGGTTTCAGCTGGTCAGTAAGTCTCCAAGAAAATCAGAGTAGCCCAGTTGCCAAAAATCCAGAAAAAGATAAGTTAGAAAAAGTTTGCAGGCTGCTGGAAAAACTATCACGATTTCGCGACATGTTTGAGGAGAGAGAAAGTTTGGCCAAAACTGTCACGATTTCACGACATGCAGGAAGGCAGAGGCAAAGCGGGCAAAAGTGTCACGATTTCGCGACATGCAGGAAGGCAGAGGCGAAACGGGCAAAGCTGTCGCGATTTCGCGACAAGTTTGAAGAAGTTGTACGGATGCAAAAAGTATGACAAGTTTGAAGAAGTTGTACGGATGCGAAAGTGTCACGATTTGCGACAAGTTGAGTTGGCAATGTTGAGTTGGAGGAAGTGTCGCGATTTCGCGACAAGTTTCGAAGAAGTTGTACGGATGCAGAAAGTGTCACGATTTCGTGACAGGTTGAGTTGGCAGCTTGCAGTTGGCAAAAGCGTCACGATTTCGTGACATGTTCCAGTTTCACGAGCAGTTGGCAAGAGAGAGCTTAAGGCAGCAAAAGCGTCGTGATTTCGTGACATGTTTCATTTTCGCTAGTGCAAACCAAGAAAAGGATGAAGAAGCAAGAGGTGTCACGATTTCGCGATAGAGTTGCTGATGACGTCAGCAAAAGGCAAAGGTGTCACGATTTCGTGATAGTAGCGGAGAAGAAGACTTTGAAGTCCAGAGCGTCACGATTTCGTGACAAGAATCATGATGACGTCAGCAAGAGGCAAAGGTGTCACGATTTCATGACAGTAGCGGAGAAGAAGGCTTTGAAGTCTAGAGCATCACGATTTCATGACAAGAATCATGATGACGTCAGCAAGAGGCAAAGGTGTCATGATTTCGTGACAACAGCGGAGAAGAAGGCTTTGAAGTCTAGAGCGTCGCGATTTCGTGACAAGATTTACGATGACGTCAGCAAAGGCTGTAGTGTCGCGATTTCATGACAACAAACCAAAGAAGGTGTACGGCAGTCAAAGGCGTAGCGATATCGTGACATGTTTGAGTTTCGTGCGAGAACAGCTACAGAACAGTAGAGGCGGTTAAAGCCGACGAAGTTAACCTTTGTCGACGAAGTGTAAGGTTTTACAGACCGACGTGTTTGGAGATTGAACGGTCGACTAAAGAACAAGATTTCATCTTAAGATTGTGAGTATTAAAGGAAGACTTGTTTGAGCAATTTTGTGTATCGATCGAAGTGTGCATTTCGTAGTGAGGCGTTCGCAAAGTTAGTGTGACTAGTGAGGTTCGATCATCGAAAAAGCAGAGAGCGAAGTTCGACTACAGCATTAGAGTGGACTTCGTTGAATCTTCTAAGTATCAAAGACTGTGCTGTTGTTCATAAGAAGACTGTGCAAAAAGTATGATGTTGTGGTTGTACATAGGCGCATAAGTTGTTGTGCGTTCGAATGCTTGCAGTGTTTGCGAAGATCATGAAAAGGGTGGAATTTGATCTAAGGACAGCTGTGATTGCGACTGTGTTCACGCAGTCTGTGTAAAAGAAAGCAAAGTGCGCGAAGTAGATACTGCTGTAATTGCGAACAGTTGTGAAGGACAAACGGTGATCAAGTGCTGTTGTAATTTGAGAAGATAGTGCCGTTGTAATTTGAGAAGATTGTGCTGCTGTAGTTGCGCAGGCAGTGAAAAGTTGTTTTCAACCAAGTGCAGAAAGGAACAAAGGAAGAGGACAATTGTGCTAGACCGAAGGACTGTGTTTGGTACGAGAAAAGAGGACCAGCTTTGCGATAACGAGTTGAGGACGAGAGATCTCCAGCCGGAGCGGGGAAGACGGGTGTCTTCCGTGGACGAGAATTCCACTTGCTAAGGGCGAGAGGAGGTAGAGGTCTTCTAGAGGATCACTAGCAAAGCGAGAATTAGGGGAAGGTGTCTCCTTTGAGCTAAGGCTCATAAACTTTGTAATCGGGAAGGATTCCCCAGAGGTTTTGATATAACTTTTAGAGGAAAGTTTTATCCGTGGAGTAGCCCACCTTGGGTGAACCACGTAAAGTGCTGTGTCTCTTTGTGGATTGCTTTTTGTGCACTATTTTACTACTGTTGTTATTCTTGCTATTTTATTCTGCATGTTAATGGTTTGAAAGTTGTATTGATAGATAAAATTGAAAAAGGTCTTATACTGTTCACCCCCCCCTCTCAGTATAAGCTTGTGTTCTTCATATAAACTATGGATTCCTCTTCCTTTTTTGAATATTTCTCTTCTTCTTGGTCTTCAAGAGCATCTTCATACTCTTCTACTATTGAAATTAGAATTTCCACTTTTTTTAACTATCTGAGAGGCCTTCATCATTGTGACTCAAAGCACAACTTGCTATTTCAACATAAAAACTCTTCTTGTGTCTTTGAAATACCTTCTTATCATGCTTTCTTTGATGGTTCCTATATTTCTTTTAATGACTGATTTTTCTTGCCTATATTTATTTTCATGACTGATTTTTCTTTCTTTCTTTTTCTTGTATACATGTTCATATTTACTGCTACTACATTCATCTTGTGGAAAATTAGTTGTATAGTGACCAATGTTACCACAACCAAGATATTTTTTTTCTTTCTTCCTCTAAATCCTTGAATGCTACCTCTCTTCTATATATTTTATCTTTCTTTGTCCTTATCTCATAGGTTGTGATATTTCTATGTATCTCATCCATGTGTGTTCCTATTGATCTTCACTACTACTATACCCAGCTTTTGAACAATGATCTGCAAGGTGGTTAAAGTTACCATAAATAAAACATTTGAGTATTCTTAGTTCCTTCTTATTCCCTTTTTCAAAGTTAGTTTCCTCTTCACTGCTTGATTCATCATTTGAATCTATTTCCACTTCTCTTAGAGCAAGTATCTCTTTGAGAGAAAAATCAAATTCCTTACTACTATTATACCAATTTTATGGAAAATAAAGTGCCATGTGACCAAGTTTACCATACTCAACACATCTCACAAATTTTTCTTCTTCCCTTCTAGATCTCATGGTTTTTTTTTTACCTTTCCTTGCCATGTGTGTTCTTGTAGATCTTTCTTCAAGTTGTTAGACTTCCCTAAAGGAACCCACTTTGATACCAATTTAAGAACACAAGCTTATACTGAGATGGGAAGTGAACAATATAAGATCAATTTTTAATTTTCTTTCCCAAAAAGTATTATCAATGGTAATATTAATAGCAGCAATCAAAGCAATGCATAAATCATCACACATATGAGAGACACAAATTTAACGCGGTTCACCCAATGTGGGTTATGTCCACGGAGAGTATTTCTTCTAAAATTTCTCAATAAAAATCTTGGGAATCAATTCCCTATTATAATGTTTATGGACCTTTGTCCAAAGAAGATACCAATCCCCTATAATTTTATTTGTATATCTCTCTCCATAGGAGAACTGTATCCCCTTGCTCTAGTTTATGGATATCTCTCCACAGGAGAACCCTTTTCTCTTTGCTCTGGTTTGTGGATCTATCTCCACAAGAGAACTCTTTCCCCTTTGCTCTGGTTCATGGATATCTCTCCATAGTAGAACACTATCCTCTTTGCTCTAGTTTGTGGATATCTCTCCATATGATAACTCTTTCCCCTTTGCTCTGGTTCATGGATCTCTCTCCATAGGATAACTCTTTCCCCTTGCTCTGATTTGTGGATCTCTCTCCATAGGAGAAATCTTTTACCTTTGCTTTGGTTTGTGGATCTATCTCTATAGGAGAACTCTTTCTCATTGCTTTGATTCATGGATATCTCTCCATAGGAGAACTTTATCCCCTTACTCTAGTTCGTGGATCTCTCTCCATAGGAGAACTATTTTCCCTCTACTTTGGTTGGTGAACTTCTATCAACAGAAGACCTTTGTCCCCACTCCTCTGGCTAGTGGACCTCTATCCATAGGAGACCTTTGTCCCCACTGCACATGTTTATGGACATTTATCCATTGGATACCTATGTCCTCTCTGCTCTGGGCACCTCCAAATTTTGATCTCAAACCTATCTCAAACTTGCACCAGATATCGTCACAAGTCTAGCACAAATCTTCTCTAACTCTACTCAAATCTACCTTTAAAATTGTCCCAAGTCTTCTCTCAAGACTTGCTCAAATATATCTCAATGCTACTCCAAATATTCTCACAATAATTTCTTAAGTCTACCTTCAAGTCTTATCAAAAGAATTTTTCAAATTTACCTTCAATGCTGCTCACAAAACCTACTCAACTATTTCCAAATCTTGCATACAAACAAAGCTTATATCTCTTTCAGGAATACTTTCTTCAGCTAGGCAATTCAGACATATTCTACCTAGAATTCGTTTAACCTCTGGAACATATAGATAATTATATGCTCTTTCAAAAACCCAATATGTTCTTCACATTCATAAATATTGCATTCAATTAACCCAATCTCTATCTCTTGCAAAATCCCTTTCAACTCAAATAAAAATAGTGTATAACATTTTTTACAAAATTGGTCTATCTTTCTTGCAAATTTTATCTCAAAGATAAATCACACTAATGCATAATTTTCCATCACAAAATTGATCTCAAACACTTTCACAATTGCTTTCAATGTCTCTCAAACCAATTCTCAATAGGTCACAATGATGCACTAAATTGTCTTCAAACCTAGTACAAGTAGTTCACAATTTCTAGCACAAATGTCTCAATATCTTTAAAAAATGGAAGCACAATATTATTCTCAAACTCTATCCCAAATATTTTAAAAATCATCCAACAATGAAGCACAAACCCTAACTCAAATATTTCCAACAATGCATACCATTCAACCCTTTTAACTCCACCTCAAACTACTTTCTCAAAACATAACCACTTAGATAAAAAGTTGAACCACCATACCTCAAAATGTTTTATGAAGATGTGCCCTCAAATACCTCTCTCAAAAATAATATATTTTACAACTACAAAAAGGATTAGCATAACACCTTTTCATAAATTGGAAAACCCCTTCTCAAAATGTGTGCACAATTGTTTTTCAAACCAATGCTCTATAAATCTATTGGTTTTTCAAAATAAAACATCAAATCATGAACCAAGTCCTTCAATAAAAATGCAAATATTAAAAACAATAAAAACACATTTTACACCTTTTATCTCCCACTTTCATAAAATAATTTCCAAACCACTTAATAACCCATAACACATATTTATAATATTAAATCAACCATTTACACCTTATCACTCCTACTTTTGCATATATAGAAATAAAACTTAATGACAGCAATATCTTCAAAAATATTTGATAAAAATAGATTATCCTTATACATCCAATATGTCAAAAAACTTTACACTATAGCACACCTCTCAAACTCCATGAAAATAAAATATTAAACAACCTTAGCACATACCTTTTAATAAAAATATTATCGTTGGCATGGACAGGAATCGACCCTCCAACCTCAAACTCCTAACACAGTGCATGACCACTTGTGCTAGCCAAGAAGTTGAGACCTAATGTATAGGCCTCCATATTTATTCCCTATGGCATGTTCACCAAAACATTTAAACCCTTCAAAATTGGTGCTAGGGAGAATCAAACCGTGAACCACTCCCTCACAAATTACTTAGCATGAATCTAGCCACTGTCTAGCCTACCCTGGATGGATGACATCAAGGAGTGAATGAAAATATTTATTTCATTCTCCTACTATGCTCCTTAATCAATGTTGTCCCCTCTTCCTCATTCACTATCACCACTTCACACAAAAATAAAAAATCAAGCACACTTGTCATTTTCAAAGTCTTAAGGGGTATTTATATGTTTCCATGCATGTTTTTAGATGTCGACCCTATTTCAAATTTATTTTAATAATTTGAATTATCTTTGGTGCCATGTAACTTTATACTTAGGCATTATAATATTTTTTTTAAATATATTATAATAAAACCTTTTACCTTGGATCTTTTTCCACCAATGAGAATTCTTATTTTTTCTTTGCAATTTAAAATCTCCCTTTTTTTTTTATTTACCAAATGAAGCCCTTGTTACTTTCAAACTCTCTTAATAATATTTAAATTTAAAATTTAAATATTATAATCCTTTTCTTCAAAATTCTCTTTTCTTGCTTTCACAACCATGGAAAGTTCCTTTGCATTTATTATTTTAACCTTGAAGACAAAACTCAACATTTTAACCTATCAATGACAACCAATGACATCAAACCTTTGACATCAATGGCAACACTATACTCAAGATTTCGAACACCTATATGGTAGTTGGATTTAAATACAACAAAATCTAATTCTTCTTGTTAAAATTTGACTGTTGTTAAAGAAAATCAACAAACTAGAAGTAGACCAAGCTTAGCTAAAACATGAGATATCAAGGTTGTTGGATTCAAATCCTTATCCTCATTCTTCTAGCTATGGCTCCCATCAAAAAAGTAGCTACCATATGACCATGTATAATGTGGATCACCTAAATGTTTATTTATTATCATTGCAATCTCATTATGAGTTCCATAACAAACCCTCCATTGGTAGGGGTGGGATGCACTTTGAAGTCCAATAAAAATTAGGTTCATACAATGATGAGAAATGTAAGTTATGATCTCCTAGTGGAGGTGATAATGCTTTTTCTTTTGCTTTTGAGTAGTTAAGTAACATGCATTATTATATTAACATACTTTAGTCCCTGGTGAACATTATCTACATTTTTCAAGCCTTCAAAAGAAATTTCTTACTTTTATGCATTTATTTTATCACTTTGTGGTTATTACTTAGAAATATTTAGATATACAATGGTTGTGGTTATCATTTTTGGTACTTTCAATGAGCATCAAAAAAATTTGATATCATTTTTTTGGTTTTGGCAAATATTAGAGATGTTAGATATGCATGAAAAGACTTAATATTATAAAGAGCATTGTTTAATGAATAAGAAGTACCTAAAACCTCATGTTTGGGGGTCTGAGAGGAATGATCATAAGTACTACCCTACAATGTGCTAACCTTGTACGATAGTCATGGATATAAGAACAAAAAAATATAATTCTTCATCAAAAGTTTGACTATTATTGAAGAAAAGTGGTGAACTAGAAGTAGACCAAGCTTAGCTAAAATATGAGATATCAAGGTTGTTGGATTTGAAGTTTTACCCTCATTCCTTTGGTTTTAGATCTAACCAAAAATTGTGATTTCCATGTGACCATGGATGATGCAGATCACCTAAAGTTATCTTTATAATCATTGCATTCTCATTTTGAGTGTCATAAAGGCACCTCCATTGGTGGGGGTAGGGCACACTTTGAAGTCTAACAAAAATTAGGGGTAAACATTAATGAGAAAGGCTAGTCAAGAACTCATTCTAGTGTAGGTACTAATGCTTCTACTTCTACTTTTAAGCAAGTTAGTAACAAGCATTATTATGATAACATACTTTAGTCCATGGGGTATGTCATCTACAGTTTCAAACCTTTCAAATAAATTGAACATTGGTATGGCTTTATTTTCACTTTGTGATTATTACTTAAAATATTTAGATAGACAACAATTATGGTTTTCATTTTTGGTACTTTTGATTAGCAACACTAAATTTTGAATTTTTGTTTTAGTTTTCGAAAATATTAGAGATGTTAGATTTGCATGTGAAGACTTAATATTAATAATAATATTATTTAATCAAGAACAGTAGCAAAGAAGTGTGTGGAACCTCACATTTGAAGAACACAAGCTTATACTGAGAGGGGGGTGAACAATATAAGACCAATTTTTACTTTTCTTTCCCAAATAATATTATGCAATATATCAATAGAAATATCAATAGTAGTAATAAAATCAATGCACAAATAACCATACACAATAGATACACCAATTTAACGTGGTTCACCCAATGTGGACTACTCCACGGATAAAATATTTCACTAAAATTTTCTCAACAAATCTCTTGGGAATCCTTTCCCTATTACAATATTTATGGACCTCTATCCAAAGGAGATACCAATATCCTAATAAATTTCATGGATATCTATCCATAGGAGATACCAATCTCCTCAGCTGGTTCATGGATATCTATCCATAGGAGAACTCCTTCTCCTCTACTCTGGTTGGTGATCCTCTAGAATACTCATACCTCCATTGCTCTGGTTTGTAGATCTTTCTCCACTAAATACCTTTGTCCTCTCTGCCCTGGCTAATGGATATCTATCCACTAGAGACTACTGTCCTCTACATTATCAGCTCCAAAGCTTACTCTCAACTCTATCTTAAATTTATACTAAACACAGTCCTTCAGTCTAGCACAAATATTCTCAATCTCTATCTCTGATCTACACTAAACACAATCCTTTTGTCTAGCACAAATATTCTCAATATTTATCTTTGATTTACACTAAACGTAGTCCTTCAATATAGCACAAATCTTCTTAATCTATGTCTCTGATATACACTAAATATAGTCCTTCAATCTAGCACAAATCTGCTCAATATTTGTCTCTAGTCTGGCACAAAATTATCCTTAAATCTGTACCAAAATTTATCCTTAAATATATCCTCAAGCCTTAACACAAAGCTTGATCCAATCACAAATAAATTTTTCTGGATCTATCCCAAACCTTAACACAAGGCTTGAACAAATTAATCAATCAACTCTACTCTCAATTCTTCACAAAGACTTACCTCAAATCTATCCACAAGTCCTCTCAATAACTTGCTCAATCTGCTCTCAAGTATTTACCAAGACTTACCTCAAATATGCATTGTAATCTTCCACAAAATCTTACACTAATCTATCCACAAGTCTTCACCAAGACTTACCTCAAATCTGCTCAACAATTTCTCACTAGAACTTGCTCAATCTTCTCAACAAGTCTTCACCAAGACTTACCTCAAATCTGCTCTACAAGTCTTCACCAAGACTTACCTCAACTCTATCCAATTTGATTGTAAGCTTCCATAAAATATCACACAAATCTATCCTTAATATTTCACAAAATCTTCCTCAATTTTGTCCTTAAGTCCTCTCTAGGACTTACTCAAATCTACTCACAAGCTCTCACAAAATATTACTCAAATCAATTACAAAACTTGCACACAAAACTTAACTCAATATTTCATAGAAAACCTCTTTCAATCACACTCACAAGTTTCACTCAGAATCTTGTTTATCCATAGAAGCATATAGAGAATTGTTAGAGACTCAATATGTTTCAACAATGCTCAATCACTTTCAAACTCTTTCTCAAATTAGTAAAGAATAAATTATTTTACATAACTTGAACTATCACTCCAACACTTCTAATCAATTATGCTCAATCAACTCCACTCAACCAATCACTCAATGAAACACAACTTGCTTACAAATCCTAAACAAGTGTTTCACAATACTTCCAACAATTCACACTCCAAACCTTGTTTCAAGATAATTCCAAACTCACATAACAATGATACTCAAGTTCTTTTACAAACCCTAGTTCAAGATTGTTCACAACTTCACATAACAATGATACTCATGATCTTTCACAAATCCTAATCATGCATATGAAGGCTCACTCAATATTTCCAATAATGCTTATCAAACAAGGTTTTTAGCATCAACCTTCATTCTATAAAAACCCTCATCAATCAATATTGGACATCTCAAAATCAAACTCAATAATGCTTATCAAACAATCCTTTTCACTCCAACTCAGCATTCACAATATCCAGTCCAGTAATATTTTACTCACAAGGAAGATATACCCATACCTTTTATTTTGATGGAGATATGTCTTCAAAACTTGTCTTAACCACAATCAAATTTTCTTTTCCAACACTAGGGTTAGGTAGCCACAACCTATCTCAAGATCTCCACAAAATAATTTTTCCAATAATTATTTTACCATACAAAAATATCAAATATTTTGGTACACCTTATAATCTCCAAACTTACACAATATAAGTCAACATATTTATTAAAAATAAAATACACAATAATTTCCTTTAAACAACTTATCACTCCAACTTCATATAATAAATTTCAATTACCAAAAATTAAAATTAAAATATTTTAATTTACTTTACCTTATAACTCCCTCAAAAACCTTATAGTTTCCAACTTACAAAAACCTCTAGGCAATTTCTGAAATTCACAACCTTTGGAGAAGCAAAAATAATTTTCACATACCTTTCAATTAATTTGCCCACCAAAACATCCTCGACAAGAATCGAACACACAACATAGCCTCTCCAACACCCTAATCTCAATATAGGATACCAAGTGGGCTTCGTGCCCACATAGAACCTTAGGCGTAAGTTTCCACTTTATCCTCCTCTCGAAAAGTGCTCACGATAAAACGAAAGCCTATCACACGCAAAATTTCAATCACGTAGATCAAACCCGTGATCCCTTCTTTGCAAGCCTTAGCACTAATCTCAATTGTCGACTGTGCTACCACTATCGATGGATGACTCTATTCACATCGATGCCTTTATTTACTTTTTCTTCCTCCAATGCTTTTAAATATGAAAATCCTCTTCTTCCAACAAATGCAGCGCATGATGTCTTTTCTCATTCAAGGTGTATATTTCAAAGGACATAGGAAATGAAATTTATTTCCTATATTAATACACATGCTTTTTGTCTTTCACACGTTGGTGAATTTCAAATTTAAAAATTCAAAATAGAATTTAAATATTTTAATTTTAAAACCTTTGCACCTATTATTAATTTAAATTAAAATTTTAATCAAAGATAAAAATATTTTAATTTAAATTAAATCCTTTGTAAACTTCTCATGGGTTTTTTAACTTGAACTTTGTTCTTCTTCACCTTGTTATTTGGCTCAAAATATTATAATAATATAATATTATTAATTAATTCAAACTTGCTTCTCCTTCCTTGGGTCTTCATCCTTTGGGCCTTTTATGCATATAATATTAAAAATAAATATTATATCCTATTCCTTTTCAAGACCTTCTTGCTTTTGGAAAAACCACTTGATGTCCTTAATGATGACGAAATTGAACCAATACACTTTTGACATCAATGACAACAAAACTACTCAAAATTTCCAACAACGTTTGGGAGTTCAAGAGGAATGATTGTAAGTGTTACACTACACTATTCTCACTAAACCCTATACGGTCATTATGGATGTCAGGACAACAAAATCTTCTTGTTCTTCAAAAATTTGACTTTTGTTGAAGAAAATCAACAAACTAGGAGAACAAACTCATCTAAAACATGAGATATCAATGTTGTTGGATTTGAATACTTACCCTCATTCTTGTGGTTTTGGATCCCACCAAAAAAATGGTTGACATGTGACCATGGTTGATGTAGATCACCCAAATTTGTTTCAATGATCATCAAATTCTAATTCTAAGTGTCATAACAACCCATCCATCAATGGGGGTGAGGCACACTTTGAAGTCTAATAAAAATTAGGGCCAAATACTGACCAAAAGGTAGTTAGGATCTCCTTCTAGTGTAGGTTCTAATACTTTTATTTATGATTTTGAGAATTTGAGTAACAAATATTATTATATTAACATACTTCAACTATGGGGTACGCCATATATTTTTTCAAGCAATCCAAAGAAATTACTTATTGGTATACCTTTATTTTATCACTTTGTGATTATTACTTAAAAAATATATAGATAAACAACAATTATAGTTATCATTTTTGGTACTTTCGATAAGCATAGTTAAGTTTTGATGTTGTTTTATTTTTGAAAAATATTGGAGATGTTAGATATGTAAGCAAATATTAATATTATAAAGAATATTGTCTAATGAAGAAGAGTAATGAAGAAGAAGTGCCTAAAATTATGGCTTTTTAAGCCTTAATATCATTATGAAACTCATAGGATAAATTTCACAAGATCAAATATAATATAGTTATGATACAGTAATATCAATATGATGATGTAAGTAGAATAATATGTAAATCTAGGCTTATAATATATCAAATAACATTCATTAATAAGCAAAAATATGAATGTAAATAGCCTAAATCATATATGTATAAAGCATGTAGAATGACTTACAATATTAATTGCTCAAAATGAATGCAATATTTATTACTCTTCTTTCACTTATAGATATAGTATTTGACACTTGATCATGATATTGATAACTTCTTCTATATGTCTAATGGTCCTCCATGGAATATTATATAGCCATTATAGAAAGACTCTTTGGATACTTGACTATTATTTTTCTTATGCCAAGTCTCATGACTCTTGGCTTCTCTACTTGAAACTTGCATACACATGAATCTATCTTGTATGCACACCTAGACATGACTCTTCACTTAGCACACTCTAATCTAAATACACTTGTGCACTCTTACATATAAGATACTTGTGCACATAAACTCACATTACACTTGCACACTTACTCACATGACACTTGTGCATTTCTTGCACATTATTACATTACATAAAATATTACTCACACTCTAATCTAAGACTCAACCCTAATCTAATATTTACAAGATGTACCATGAAGGTACCATGGGGGTATATTAGCATGTAGAAAATAATGTAATATACTCCAACACCCCTTTGTATTACATTATTTGGTTATTGAAGACTTTAGTCTTCAATCATAGTCTTTGTTCTTCATCTTCAATCTATGTAATCTTGCAATATATGTGCTCTAATTTCTTTGTAATAAAAATTTGGACCATGTCTAATCCACTTTTCTTTTTCCTTCTTGTACTTTAGACATTGGACACTTGAATCCATTATTAGAGGATGCTTTAGAAATAAGAATTCAAAAAATACAATCTAATTTGAATATTAATGCTTTCAAATCTTCTGCAATACTTATCCTTGTGGTAATAGAAAATAGATCAATGTGATTTTCTTCCATAATATTTACATGGATGAAGACTCCAACAATTTGCTTTTTCATGACCAATTTTATTGTAATAGATACATCTTGAGGATATTTTTATTACTTTATTTATCCTCCTTAGCATTTCAAGTTCATATATCTTCTTGGTAAAATAGCATAACCATTTATGTACAACCAGAGCTATTCTATCTTTATTTTCCATATAGATAAGTTGTAGATGATGAAAGTCTTCAATATTTTTAGTAGTTTCTATTTTTGAGATTGATGAACTACTAGAATAAGGTTTTGTGGTAACAAGATCTAATGGTGTGTCCTCTTGTAATCTTGTTTATTTTTCCTCACTATCAAATTTATCTATCATTCTTTATAAATAGCTTTTTAGTTTAATTGCTATATCTTCATTATTGAATGCATTCTTAACAATTTCTTCCATGATATGCAAACAATGTTGAGAAAATATTTCATTTGATGCAGGCTACCTTAAAACTCCTAAGTTTAAGTATTTTTAAATTTTTAAATTTAAAAAACTATGAATTAGTAATCCTTATGTCTCCCTAATGTTTAGAAACTAAGAAAAAAATGAAATTTACAAATTTTGTTTTTCCTAAGTTTTTGGTGTAGAAATCCTTTTGACTTCCAAATAACTAAATTTGCAAATATTTTGTTTTTCAAACTTTTTCAAAAAATTAGAAAACAAAAAATATATTTTAAAAACTTTAAAACCCTCAAACAAACTAATTTCTATACCTTATCACTCCATCTTTAATCAAATGCTTCAGTAAATAGCTATTAAACTTAAGTAACTTATTACTCCAACTTAAAAAATAAATCAAACTAAAATTAAATAATCCTAAACCTTATCACTCCACAAAATCTCAAATAAAACTAACAACTCATTAATATTAATTATTATTCCATAACATTAATAAACCTTATTACTCCTATAAAAAATAATTAATTAGAATAAAACCCTAGGAATTATTACCTCCAACCTTCTACTTCCATGCCTATTTCCACAAATTTTCTCTACAACTTTTGCTTTCGAAAGAACTTGTGTTAAGGCCCTTTAACAAGCTACTATCATTGATGCATATCTTTGGGTAATTGAGAAAGAAAATTTGATCTCCTTGCATGCAAAAGTGGTGTTACCTGATGAAGTAATGCTACATGGTAAGGTGGCATTACATGGTGCTAATTAACCTAACTTCTACACCATTCTTCCTATGCCTTGAGTGTTACCAAGAATGTTTGAATAATGCTTGGAATTAAATCAAATTTTGGATGCTTATTCACCCATTTCAATGTCACACTCAAAAACCTAATGTTAATTCACCCATTTTAATATTGTTTCACTTTCTTGAATCGTTTAACGAAGTTCTTTCCTGAGAGTTTCACCTTCCTTACGATATTATGATTATGAGTTCCCCCAACTTGTTGTCCATTGTGAAGTAGAGTGCTACTATCCAACTTGCTATCTACTATGGTGTAAAGTGCTTGGTACTAATTACTATATGCTATGATGCAGGGTTATTTTCTACCAAATCACTCTAAGTGTTGCCTCACTTATTTAGATGTAGGATTCATAGAACATCAGTGCTTGTTGTCTGCATGAGTGCTACCTCACTTTGGAACTTGAGTGCTTATTATCTACCTAAGTTTTGCCTCACTTACTTTAACATAGGATGCTTGGGACTTGAGTGCTTTTTGTCCATCTGAGTGTTACCATGCTTGCTTTGATGTAGGATGCTTGGGTGCTTATTCAATCTAAGAAATTTCACTAGTCTTCAGGAACTATTCTACCAAATTGAAAATGTTGCTATCATATAAAACATCTAAAACATGATATATCAGTTTTTTTGGATTTGAAGACTTACCCTCATTATTGTGATTTTGGATCCCACCAAAAAAATGGTTGCCATGTGACCATGGTTGATGTAGATCACATAAATTTATCTTTATAATCATCGCATTCTCATTCTAAGTGTCATAAAAACCCATCCATAAATGGGGGTGAGGCACACTTTGAAGTCTAACAAAAATTAGGTCCAAACACTGACAAAAAAGGTAGTTAGTATCTCCTTCTAGTGTAGGTGCTAATGCTTTTATTTATGCTTTTTAGCAATTGAGTAACAACAATTATTATATTAACATACTTCAAACCATGGAGTATGCCATATATATTTTCAAGCAATCCAAAGAAATTACTTATTGGTATACCTGTATTTTATCACTTTGTGATTATTACTTAAAAATATTTAGATAGACAATGATTATGGTTATATTTTTTGGTACTTTTGATAAGCATCACTAAGTTTTGATGTTGTTTTAGTTTTGAAAATATTGGATATGTTATATATATATGCAAAGACTTAATATTATAAATAATATTGTCTAATTTAGAAGAGTAATGAAGAAGAAGTGCCTAAAATTATGGCATTTTAAGCCTTAATATCAATATGAAACTCATAGGATAAATTTCACAAGATCAAATATAATATAGTTATGATACAGTAATATCAATATGATGATGTAAGTAGAATAATATGTAAATCTAGGCTTATAATATATCAAATAACATTCATTAATAAGCAAAACTATGAATTTAAATAGCCTAAATCATATATTTATAAAGCCCATAGAATGACTTACAATATTAATTTCTCAAAATGAATGCAATATTTATTACTCTTCTTTCACTTATAGATATAGTATTTGACACTTGATCATGATATTGATAACTTCTTCTATATGTCTAATGGTCCTCCATGGAATATTATATAGCCATTACAGAAAGACTCTTTGGATACTTGACTATTATTTTTCTTATGCCAAGTCTCATGAGTCTTGGCTTCTCTACTTGAAACTTGAATACACATGAATCTATCTTGTATGCAAACCTAGACATGACTCTTCACTTAGCAAACTCTAATCTAAAGACACTTGTGCACTCTTACATATAAGATACTTGTGCACATAAACTCACATTACACTTGCATACTTACTCACATGACACTTGTGCATTTCTTGCACATTATTACATTACATAAAATATTACTTACACTCTAATCTAAGACTCAACCCTAATCTAATATTTACAAGATGTACCATGAAGGTACCATGGGGGTATATTAGCATGTACAAAATAATGTAATATACTCCAACACCCCTTTGTATTACATTATTTGGTTATTGAAGACTTTAGTATTCAATCATAGTCTTTGTTTTGCATCTTCAATCTATGTAATCTTGCAATATATGTGCTCTAATTTCTTTGTAATAAAAATTTGGACCATGTCTAATCGACTTTTCTTTTTCCTTCTTGTACTTTAGACATTGGACACTTGAATCCATTATTAGAGGATGCTTTAGAAATAAGAATTCAAAAAATACAATCTAATTTGAATATTAATGCTTTCAAATCTTCTGCAATACTTATCCTTGTGGTAATAGAAAATAGATCAATGTGATTTTCTTCCATAATATTTACATGGATGAAGACTCCAACAATTTGCTTTTTCATGACCAATTTTATTGTAATAGATACATCTTGAGGATATTTTTATTACTTTATTTATCCTCCTTAGCATTTCAAGTTCATATATCTTATTGGTAAAATAGCATAACTATTTATGTACAACCAGAGCTATTATATATTTATTTTCCATATAGATAATTTGTAGATGATGAAAGCCTTCAATATTTTTAGTAGTTGCTATTTTTGAGATTGATGAACTACTAGAATAAGGTTTTGTGGTAACAAGATCTAATTACGTGTCCTCTTGTAATCTTGTTTATTTTTCCTCACTATCAAATTTATCTATCATTCTTTATAAATAGCTTTTTAGTTTAATTGCTATATCTTCATTATTGAATGCATTCTTAACAATTTCTTCCATGATATGCAAACAATGTTGAGAAAATATTTCCTTTGATGCAGGCTACCTTAAAACTCCTAAGTTTAAGTATTTTAAAAATTTTAAAGCTAAAAAACTATGAATTAGTAATCCTTATGTCTCCCTAATTTTTAAAAACTAAGAAAAAAAAAAATTACAAATTTTGTTTTTCCTAAGTTTCTGGTGTAGAAATCCTTTTGACTCCCAAATAACTAAATTTGCAAATATTTTATTTTTCAAACTTTTTCAAAAAAATAGAAAGCAAAAAATATATTTTAAAAACTTTAAAACCCTTTAAAAAAATAATTTCTATACCTTATCACTCCATCTTTAATCAAATGCTTCAACAAATAAATATTAAACTTAAGTAACTTATTACTCCAACTTAAAAAATAAATCAAACTAAAATTAAATAATCATAAACCATATCACTCCAAAAAATCTCAAATAAAACCAATAACTCATTAATATTACTTATTATTCCATAACATTAATAAACCTTATTACTCCTATCAAAAAATAATTAATTAGAATAAAACCCTAGGAATTATTACCTCCAACCTTCTACTTCCATGCCTATTTTCACAACTTTGCTCTACAAATTTTGCTTTCGAAAGAACTTGTGTGAAGGCCCTTTAACAAGCGACTATCATTGATGTGTATCTTTGGGTAATCCACTTAGAATATTCCATCTCCTTACATGCAAAAGTGGTGTTACCTGATGAAGCAATGCTACATGGTAAGGTGGTGTTACATGGTGCCAATTAACCTAACTTCTACACCATTATTCCTATGCCTTGAGTGTTACCAAGAATATTTGAATAATACTTGGAATTTAATCAAATTTTGGATGCTTATTCACCCATTTCAATGTCACACTCAAAAACCTAGTGCTAATTCACCCATTTTAATATCGTTTCACATTCTCGAATCGTTTAACGAAGTGATTTCCTGAGTGTTTCAACTTTCTTACGGCATTATGATTATGAGTGCTCCCAAATTTTTATCCATTGTGACGTAGAGTTCTACTATCCAACTTGATATCTACTACGATATAGAGTGCTTGGTAATAATTACTATATGCTAGGATGTAGGGTTCTTTTCTACCTTACTCACTCTAAGTGTTGCCTCACTTATTTAGATGTAGGATTATTATAACCTCGGTGCTTGTTGTTTGCCTTAGTGCTACCTCACTTTGGAACTTGAGTGCTTATTATTTGCCTAAGTGTTGCCTCACTTACTTTAACATAGGATGCTTGGGACTTGAGTGCTTTTTATCCATCTGAATGTTACCACGCTTGCTTTGGTGTAGGATGCTTGGGTGCTTATTCAACCTAAGAAATTTCACTAGTCTTCAGGAACTATTCTACCAAATTGAGAATGTTGCTATCATATAAAACATCTAAAACATGATATATCAGTGTTGTTGGATTTGAAGACTTACCCTCATTCTTGTGGTTTTGGATCCCGCCAAAAAAATGGTTTCCATGTGACCATGGTTGATGCAGATCACATAAATTTGTCTTGATAATCATCGCATTCTCATTCTAAGTGTCATAAAAACCCATCCATAAATGGGGGTGAGGCACACTTTGAAGTCTAACAAAAATTAGGGCCAAACAATGACAAAAAAGGTAGTATCTCCTTCTGGTGTAGGTGCTAATGCTTTTATTTATGCTTTTTAGCAATTGAGTAACAACGATTATTATATTAACATACTTCAAACCATGTAGTACGTCATATATATTTTCAAGCAATCCAAAGAAATTACTTATTGGTATACCTTTATTTTATCACTTTGTGATTATAACTTAAAAATATTTAGATAGACAATGATTATGCTTATCATTTTTGGTACTTTTGATAAGCATCACTAATTTTTGATGTTGTTTTCGTTTTAAAAAATATTGGAGATGTTATATATGTATGCAAAGACTTAAGATTATAAATAATATTGTCTAATTAAGAAGAGTAATGAAGAAGTGCCTAAAATTATGGCGTTTTAAGCCTCAATATCAATATGAAACTCATAGGATAAATTTCACAAGATCAAATATAATATAGTTATGATACAGTAATATCAAGATGATGATGTAAGTAGAATAATATGTAAATCTAGGCTTATAATATATCAAATAACATTCATTAATAAGCAAAACTATGAATTTAAATAGCCTAAATCATATATTTATAAAGCATGTAGAATGACTTACAATATTAATTGCTCAAAATGAATGCAATATTTATTACTCCTCTTTCACTTATAGATATAGTATTTGACACTTGATCATGATATTGATAAATTCTTCTATATGTCTAATGGTCCTCTATGGAATAATATATACCCATTATAGAAATACTCTTTGGATACTTGACTATTATTTTCTTTATGCCAAGTCTCATGACTCTTGGCTTCTCTACTTGACACTTGCATACACATGAATCTATCTTGTATGCACACCTAGACATGACTCTTCACTTAGCACACTCTAATCTAAAGACACTTGTGCACTCTTACATATAAGGTACTTGTGCACATAAAATCACACTGCACTTGCATAGTTACTCACATGAAACTTGTGCATTTCTTGCACATTATTACAATACATAAAATATTACTTACACTCTAATCTAAGACTCAACACTAATCTAATATTTACAAGATGTACCATGAAGGTACCATGGGGGTATATTAGCATGTAGCAAATAATGTAATATACTCTGACACCCTCTTGTCTTACATTATTTGGTTATTGAATACTTTAGTATTTAATTATAGTCTTTGTTCTTCATCTTCAATCTATGTGACCTTGTAATACATGTGATATAATTTCTTTGTAAGAAAAATCTGGACCATGTCTAATCCATTTTTCGTTTTCCTTATTGTACTTTAGATATTGGACACTTGAATCCATTATTAGAGGATGCTTTAGAAACAAGAATTTGAAAAATATAATCTAATTTGAATATTAATGCTCTCAAATATTTTGCAATACTTATCCTTGTGGTAGTAGAAAATAGATCAATGTGATTTTCTTCCACAATATTTATATGGATTTAGACTCCAACAATTTGTTTTTTCATGATAAATTCTATTGCAATAGATACATCTTGAGGATATTTTTATTACTTTATTTATCCTCCTTAGCATTTCAAGTTCATATATCTTCTTGGTAAAATAGCATAACATTTATGTACAACCAGAGCTATTATATATTTATTTTCCATATAGAGAAGTTGTAGATGATGAAAGCCTTCAATTTTTTTAGTAGTTGTTTTTTTTGGATTGATGAACTACTAGAATAAGGTTTTGTTGTAACAAGATCTAATGACGTGTCCTCTTGTAATATTATTTATTTTTTCTCATTATCAAATTTATCTATCATTCTTTATAAATAGCTTTTTAGTTTAATTGCTATATCTTCATTATTGAATGCATTCTTAACAATTTCTTCCATGATATGCAAACAATGTTGAGAAAATATTTCCTTTGTGCATGCTACCTTAAAACTCCTAATTTTAAGTATTTTTAAAATTTTAAATTTAAAAAACTATGAATTAGTAATCCTTATGTCTCCCTAATGTTTAAAAACTAAGAAAAAAATGAAATTTACAAATTTTTTTTTTCCTAAGTTTCTAGTGTAGAAATCCTTTTGACTCCCAAATAACTAAATTTGCAAATATTTTGTTTTTCAAACTTTTTCAAAAAATTAGAAAACAAAAAATATATTTTAAAAACTTTAAAACCCTCAAAAAAAACTATTTTTTATACCTTATCACTCCATATTTAATCAAATGCTTCAATAAATAAATATTAAACTTAAGCAACTTATTACTCCAACTTAAAAAATAAATCAAACTAAAAATTAAATAATCCTAAACCTTATCACTCCACAAAATCTCAAATAAAACCAATAACTCATTAATATTACTTATTATTCCATAACATTAATAAACCTTATTACTCCTATCAAAAAATAATTAATTAGAATAAAACCCTAGGAATTATTACCTCCAACCTTCTACTTCCATGCCTATTTCCACAACTTTGCTCTACAACTTTTGCTTTCGAAAGAACTTGTGTGAAGGCCCTTTAACAAGCTATTATCATTGATGTGTATCTTTGGGTAATCCACTTAGAATATTCCATATCCTTACATGCAAAAGTGGTGTTACCTGATGAAGCAATGCTACATGGTAAGGTGGTGTTACATGGTACTAATTAACCTAATTTCTACACCATTCTTCCTATGCCTTGAGTGTTACCAAAAATATTTGAATAATACTTGGAATTTAATCAAATTTTGGATGCTTATTCACCCATTTCAATGTCACACTCAAAAACCTAGTGCTAATTCACCCATTTTAATATCATTTCACATTCTTGAATCGTTTAACGAAGTGATTTCCTGAGTGTTTCAACTTTCTTATGGTATTATGATTATGAGTGCTCCCAAATTTTTATCCATTGTGACATAGAGTGCTACTATCCAACTTGCTATTTGCTATGATATAGAGTTCTTGGTACTAATTACTATATGCTAGGATGTAGGGTTCTTTGCTACCTTACTCACTCTAAGTGTTGCCTCACTTATTTAGATGTAGGATTCTTAGAACCTCAGTGCTTTTTGTCTGCCTAAGTGCTACCTCGCTTTGGAACTTGAGTGCTTATTATATGCCTATGTGTTGCCTCACTTACTTTGATATAGGATGTTTGGGACTTGACTACTTTTTGTCCATCTAAGTGTTACCTCGCTTGCTTTGACGTAGAAATCTTGGGCACTCATTCAACCTAAGAAATTTCACTAGTCTTCAGGAACTATTCTACCAAATTGAGAATGTTGCTATCATATAAAACATCTAAAACATGATATATCAGTGTTGTTGTATTTGAAGACTTACCCTCAATCTTATGGTTTTGGATCCCACAAAAGCAATGGTTTCCATGTGACCATGGTTGATGTAGATCACCTAAATTTGTCTCGATTATCATCACATTCTCATTCTAAGTGTCATAACAACCCATCCATCAGTGGGGGTGAGGCACACTTTGAATTCTAACAAAAATTAGGGTTAAAAACTGACTAGAAAGGTAGTTAGGATATCCTTCTGGTGTAGGTGATAATGCTTTTATTTATGCTTTTGAGCAATTGAGTAACAAATATTATTATATTTACTTCAAACCATGGGGTATGCCATATATATTTTCAAGCAATCCAAAGAAATTACTTATTGGTATACCTTTATTTTATCTCTTTGTGATTATTACTTAAAAATATTTAGATAAACAATGATTATGGTTATTGTTTTTGGTACTTTTGATAAGCATCGCTAAGTTTTGATGTTGTTTTAATTTTGAAAAATATTGGAGTTAGATATTTATGGAAAGACTTAAGATTATAAATAATATTGTCTAATGAAGAAGAGTAATGAAGAAGAAGTACCTAAAATTATGTCTTTTTAAGCCTTAATATTAATATGAAACTCATAGGATAAATTTCACAAGATCAAATATAATATAGTTATGATACGGTAATATCAAGATGATGATGTAAGTAGAATAAGATGTAAATCTAAGCTTATAATATATCAAATAACATTCATTAATAAGCAAAAATATGAATGTAAATAGCCTAAATCATACATGTATAAAGCATGTAGCACGACTTACAATATTAATTGCTCAAAATGTATGCAATATTTATTACTCCTCTTTCGCTTATAGATATAGTACTTGACACTTGATCATGATATTGATAACTTCTTCTATATGTCCAATGGTCCTCCATGGTAGGATTATGCATAAGGGGTAGTACCAAAAAAATTAATTATAAATTCGGGGTGAATCAAGGTGAATCATTTATAAACATTGGACTGAAATTTTCAAAATTTTGTAGAAAATATATCAAAATATGGTAAATCAAAACTTTTGCACGTAAATTATAAAATATTTTGGGGGTACTTTTGTCCTATTAAACCATCTTGAAACTTCATAAAAACACTACCATTATATCGGTATCGAAAAGAGATTTCTAATGAGTACAAATATACCTATTTTTGGATATATATTGATGCCTAAAACTATGAAATTATTGTCAGACACCTTGTGATAGTTGCTTGTGTCATTCGCCTTGCGACAGTTGGCACATAGCAACTGTCACAAGGCAATTGTCACATGGTAATTGATAATAATTTCATATTTTTAGGTATAAATATATATCCAAACATAGGCATATTAGTACTCATTGGAAAGCTCTTTTCGAGCCAGATATAATGGCAGTATGTTTATGAAGTTTCAAGATGATTTAATAGGTCATCTATTCCATTATGATATTACTTTCTTACCACCATATTTGGAACCACGTTTGACCTATTAAATCACCTTGAAAATTTATAAAAATACCACCATTAGATTAGGATTGAAAAGAGCTTTCCAATGAGTAAAAATACGCCTAAAATTGTGAAATTATTGTTAGTCACCATATGATAGTCACCTTGTGACAGTCACCATGTGACAGTCACCACATGGTGACTATCACAAGGTGATTGTCACATGGCGACTATCACAAGGTGACTATCACATGGCGACTGTCACATGGCAACTATCACAAGATGATTGTCACATGGCGACTGTCACATGGTGACTATCACATGGAGATTGTCACATGGCAACTATCACAAGGTGATTGTCACATGGTGATGAACAATAATTTCATAATTTTAGGCATCACTATATATCCAAATATAGGTATATTTGTGCTCATTGGAAAGCTCTTTTTGATCTGGATCTAATGGTGGTATTTTTATGAAGTTTTAAGATGATTTCATAGGTCAAAAGTATCCCAAACGATGGTGGTAAGGAATGAATGCCATTTTGGGATATATTTGGACCTACTAAATCATATTGAAACTTCCTAAAAATATCACCATTATATTAGACTCGAAAAGATATTTCCAATGAGTATAAATATACCTATGTTTAGATATATATTGAAGCCTAAAATTATGAAATTATTGTCAATCACCATGTGATAGTCGCCTTGTGATAGTTGCCACGTGGCGACTGACACAAGCGACTGTCACAATATGGCTATCACATGACGACTGTCACATGGACACTATCACATGGCGATTGTCATAGTCATCCATGTCAATTGCCTTCTATTAGTCGCTTGCTTTATATCGTTCACTATCAGATAAAATCATTGTTTTAGTTGTATGAGTGTTGTTATCAGGGTTACCTATATATAATGGGGTATAAGAGGCAAATTGGGTAGGATAAAAATTTTATAATTTTAAGGAGAAAATTAGGCGAGAAACCTTATGGTACCAAGGAGAATTTACCCTAAAAAAAAATTAATCCCGTAATTTTCGGGTGAATGGACCGACCTCTAGGGTCCCAAAATTAGCAAAATAAAGATTGTGAAAATCCTAAAATTCACTCTAAATTGTGAAATTCGCCACTGTGCATAACCCTGCTCCATGGAATAATATATAGCCATTGTAGAAATACTCTTTGGATACTTGACTATTCCTTTCCTTATGCCAAGTCTCATGACTCTTGGATTCTCTACTTGACACTTGCATACACATGAATCTATCTTGTATGCACACCTAGACATGACTCTTCACTTAGCACACTCTAATCTAAAGACACTTGTGCACTCTTACATATAAGATACTTGTGCACATAAACTCACATTACACTTGCACACTTACTCACATGACACTTGTGCATTTCTTGCACATTATTACATTATATAAAATATTACTCACACTCTAATATAAGACTCAACACTAATCTAATATTTACAAGATGTACAATGAAAGTATCATGGGGGTACATTAACATGTAGCAAATAATGTAATATAGTCCAACACCCCCTTGTCTTACATTATTTGGTTATTGAAGACTTTAGTCTTCAATCATAGTCTTTGTTTTTCATCTTCAATCTATGTGACCTTGTAATACATGTGATATAATTTCTTTGTAAGAAAAATTTGGACCATGTCTAATCCATTTTTCTTTTTCCTTCTTGTACTTTAGACATTGGAAACTTGAATCCATTATTAGAGGATGCTTTAGAAATAAGAATTCAAAAAAGACAATCTAATTTGAATATTAATGCTCTCAAATATTCTGCAATACTTATATTTGTGGTAATATAAAATAGATCAATGTGATTTTCTTCCACAATATTTACATGGATGAAGACTCCAGCAATTTGCTTTTCATAACCAGTTCTATCGCAATAGATACATCTTGAGGATATTTTTATTACTTTATTTATCCTCCTTAGAATTTCAAGCTCATCTATCTTCTTGGTAAAATAGCATAATCATTTATGTATAACCAGAGCTATTCTATCTTTATTTTCCATATAGATAAGTTGTAGATGATGAAATTCTTCAATATTTTTAGTAGTTGTTATTTTTGAGATTGATAAACTACTATAATAAGGTTTTGTGGTAGCAAGATTTAATGATGTGTCCTCTTGTAATCTTGTTCATTTTTCCTCACTATCAAAGTTATCTATCATTCTTTGAAAATAGCCTTTTAGTTCAATTGTTATATCTTCATTATTGAATGCATTCTTAACCATTTCTTCCATAATATGCAAACAATGTTGAGAAAATATTTCCTTTGACACATACTACCTTATAACTCCTAAGTTTAAGTATTTCAAATTTTTTAAATTTATGTCTCCCTAATGTTTAAAAACTAAGAAAAAAATGAAATCTGGAAATTTTGTTTTTTCTAAGTTTCTAGTGTAGAAATCCTTTTGACTCCCAAATAACTAAATTTGCAAATATTTTGTTTTTCGAACTTTTTCAATAAATTATAAAACAAAAACATATTTTAAAAACTTTAAAACCCTCAAACACCCTCAAACAAACTAATTTCTATACCTTATCACTCCATATTTAATCAAATGCTTCAATAAATAAATATTAAACTTAAGCAACTTATTACTCCAACTTAAAAAATAAATCAAACTAAAAATTAAATAATCCTAAACCTTATCACTCCACAAAATCTCAAATAAAACTAATAACACATATTAATATTAATTATTACTCCATAACATTAATAAACCTTATTACTCCTATCAAAAAATAAATAATTAGAATAAAATCCTAGGAATTATTACCTCCAACCTTCTACTTCCATGCCTATTTCCACAACTTTGCTCTACAACTTTTTCTTTTGAAAGAACTTGTGTGAAGGTCCTTTAACAAGCTATTATCATTTATGCGTGTCTTTGGGTAATCCAGTTAGAAAATTCCATATCCTTGCATGCAAAAGTGGTGTTACTTGATGAAGCAATGCTACATGGTAAGGTGGTGTTACATGGTGCTAATTAACCTAACTTCTACACCATTCTTCCTATGCCTTGAGTGTTACCAATAATGTTTAAATAATGCTTGGAATTCAATAAAATTTTGGATGCTTATTCACCCATTTCAATATCACACTTAAAAACCTAGTACTAATTCACTCATTTTAATATCGTTTCACATTCTTGAATTGTTTAACGAAGTGTTTTCCTAAGTGTTTCAACTTCCTTATGACATTATGATTATGAGTGCTCACAACTTGCTATCCATTGTGACGTAGAGTGCTACTATCCAACTTGCTATCTGCTATGATGTAGAGTTCTTAGTAATAATTACTATATGTTATGGTGTAGAGTTCTTTGCTACTTAACTCACCCTAAATGTTGCCTCACTTATTTAGATGTAGAATTCTTAGAACCTCGGTGCTTGTTGTCTGCCTAAGTGCTACCTCACTTTGGAACTTGAGTGCTTATTGTATTCCTAAGTGTTGCCTCACTTACTTTTACATAGGATGCTTGGGACTTGAGTGCTTGTTGTCCATCTGAGTGTTACCTCGCTTGATTTGATGTAGGATGCTTGGGTGCTTATTCGACTTGAGAAATTTCAGTAGTCTTTAGGAATTATTCTACCAAATTGAGAATGTTGGTATCATATATTTCAAGTGTAATCAATCTGAGGATATTTTTGTCCTATATTCCAATAGCTATCAAACTTTGAACACTAACCTCCTTGCATTGTTAACTTTTATTTCTCTTTCCTACACTTATCTCTTTGTCATGTTTACATATTAATGATTTCCTTAATATTTGTATTGAATATAAAAACTAGAGCCAAATGTGTTGCTTTGATAGAGTCGAAGGAAGCTTTCTTCAATAGTCAAAAAATCCATCTACAATAGTCGAATGTTGTTTTTAGAGTTACCTTTAAATAACTTTGTCTACAAGGGCCAAATGTTGTTTTTTAGGGCTGAAGAATCAAATGTTATCTTTAAATGACTTTGCCTATTAAATGCTTCTCTTTAAGACTGTATTATAGACACTTTAATCTTATTTATAACTTACTGCATCTTTTCTTGAATTTTATCTTCTTGTAAGTCTCTTTTATTGTTGCTTATTTTCTCGAATATTCTCTTTGAAAGCCTCTTGAATCTTTATTACTACTTATATCAAGGTCTGAATGACCTAAAACTTTATGTAGTTATTTTCTTTGTCAAGGTATCCCTTAAATAATTGAATCCACTATGTCAAGGTATGCCTTCAAGACCTGAATCCACTATGTCAAGGTCTATCTTCAAGACCTAAAACTTCAATATATTACAACTTTAATTAATCTCAACTTGATGAAAACTTTCTTCAAGATAGATATATCTTCCTAATATATCCTTCTCCTATTTTTCTTTCTCTTGCCCTTAGAAGATGAAATTCTTCTCTATATATTGTAGGAAGCTTCTCACTCTTCTTTCAATCAATCTCTATCACAATTATCTTAGGTCACACCTAAGAACTCAATCCTTTAATATCAAGGGTTGGCTATTTTCCTAAATGATCAACTATCTTAAAGTTGATTCACCCTCCAATAGTTGATTCCTTGTCTTCACTAGTTATAACCATGACGAGACCTTATAGATGAGTCCTAGTATTCACTAGTTATTTTACAACTATGGAAAGACCCTACAGTTGAGTCCTAGTCTTCACTAGTTGTTTATTTAATCATGGAAATACCCTAGACTTTCTTCTTACTTTGATCTTACAACATAGTATAGGTCTAACTACCTTTAAAGTAGATAGACTCAATATAAATTCTATCAAGCATAAAAATAATATTTTCTATATGTGACTAAATAAACTCAACCTATGCAAGAAACTCCTTGTTGTACCACTGATGGATTTTTAATCCTTAATATCAATTTGAAACTCATAGGATTAATTTCACAGGATCAAATATAATATAGTCACGATACAGTAAGATCAATATGATTATGTAATTATAATAATATAAGATAATTAATATGTAAATATAGGCTTATAATATATCAAATAACATTCAATAATAAGCATAAATATGAATGTAAATAGCCTAAATCATACATGTATAAAGCATGTAGCATGACTTACAATATTAATTGCTCAAAATGTATGTAATCTTTATTACTTATCTTTCTCTTATAGATATAGTACTTGACACTTGATGATGATATTGATAACTTCTTCTATATGTCTAATGATCCTCCATGGATTAATATATAGCCATTATAGAATGAATCTTTGGATACTTGACTATTCCTTTCCTTATACCAAGTCTCATGACTCTTGGCTTCTCTACTTGACACTTGCATACACATGATTCTATCTTGTATGCACACCTAGACATGACTCTTCACTTAGCACACTCTAATATAAAGACACTTGTGCACATAAACTCACATTACACTTGCACACTTACTCACATGATACTTGTGCATTTCTTGCACATTATTACATTACATAAAATATTAGTCACACTCTAATCTAAGAATAAACCCTAATCTAATATTTATAAGATTTATGATGAAGGTACCATGGGGGTACATTAGTATGTACCAAATAATGTAATATACTCCAACATAAAACCTCACATTTGGGAGTCCAAGAGGAATGATCACAAGTGTTACCTTGCACTATGCTCGCTAAACCTTGTATGGTAGGCATGGATGTAAGCATGAAAAAAATTTATTATTCTTTATAAATATTATTGTTGATAAATAAAATCGATGAATTGGAAGCAAAAAAAGCTAAAATAAAACATAATATATTAAAGTTATTGGATTTGAAGCCTTACCCTCATTCTTCTGGTTGTGGATCCTACCAAAAAAGTGGTTACAATGTGACCATGGTTGATGTGGATCACCTACATTTGTCCTAGTGATCATCATATTCTCATTTTAAGTCTCATAACATACCCTCCACCAGTGGGGGTGGGGCTCACTTTGAATTCCAATAGAAATTAGAGTCAAACACTAATGAGAAAGGTAGGTTATGATCTATTTTTAGTGTAGGTGTTTATATTTTTGCTTCTACTTTCGAGCAATTGAGTAATAGGTATTATTATGCTAACATACTTTAATCCATAGGGTACAACTTTTGTATTTTCAAGCATTCCAAATAAATTGCTTACTGGTATGCCTTTATTTTATTGCTTTGTGGTTATTACTTAAAAATATTTAGATAGAAAATGGTTATGGTTATCATTTTTTAGGAGAGATTCTATAAAGAAGAAGATATCATAGACCTTTCAAATGTGCCTTATGTGAGAAGGATTTAGAAATATCAAATTTTTTACTTCTTCATTACCCCTTTGGTCACACCATTTGAGGTTACTTTTTTTAAAATATAAAAATATATGGGTAGCTTCATCAACATTGAAAGAGTTGATAAAATGTTGGATTAATTATTTCAATAACTAAATCATTATGTGTTTTTTGGAGGATTATAGGATTGGCTCTACCATTATCTATTGGAATTTATGACTTGAAAAGAATTATAGAATTTTTAAAAATAAATCTCAAAATAATATCCAAGTTTAGAGTTGTATTATTACCTCTCTTGAGCACTGTTTATAGATATGGTGCTCATCATGGGAAGTTTCAGATTAAAAAAAATGGTAACTTGCTTATAGAATTTGAACATACATGGAGGATTCATTGTGATAATGGCATTGAAACAAAGGATCAACTTCAATCTAGGGTAAAATGGAAATGTTCAAAAATTAGACTTATAAAAATAGATTGGGATGGAGCTTCTAAAGAAAAACTAGGAAAAGCCTATGGAAGTGATGTTTTTCAAATTAATGAAGGTAAAATTATCCTCACTCACTCAAAACGAAGTGGAACTTCAAATAACAACTATGCAAAGGCTAGGTCACAAAGGTAGACTTACAATAGAAAAAGGATGGAAATATATTTTAATTGAGGGGGATTCACAAATTATCATTAATGCTATTATTAAAAATGAATTCAATGATTGGATAATGTGGTGAATTCTCACTACACTCAAAAGATTTTACCTAAGGCAAATTTTTAAATATGGCATAATATGGAGAAGGAAATATTAGACAAGTGAAAGCAAGAGTTCCAACTGAAATATTGGAGACACATAAAATTTTAGACCAAAGGTGAAAGGCAAAAGTTTTGACTAAAGAAAAAAGGTAAAATATTTGATGACCCACAAAGCGTATAAAGTTTCAAAAGTTGAAAGACAAAAATTTAGTTAAAATATAGCCAAAATTTTCGCAAGGTGCAAAGGAGGAAGATCAAGATTTTTTTTAAGTTTCCAAAAAGGAGGAAGAGTAAAGGTTCCAAGGACTAGTTTGCAAAAAGGAAAAGCTTTCAAAAATAAAATAAAGCCAAAATTTCTTATTAATTTCCCATGATCCAAAAATAAATATAAAAACCAAAGATGATCTAAAAGAGTCACATCAGTCATTTGATAAAAAAAGAAACCTAAAACACCATATGTATGAGAATACAATGGGAGAAACCACTCATACTTTGATCATTTAGGAGATCAAAATTTACCTCAAGGACTGCTACCCCCAAACCCCCACATAGAGGATCATTGTCCCCCCATCCTCCCATTTGAGGTCATGACTTCAAACCCCGTATATTATGTGGAAGTGTATTATCTTTTAATGTATAAAATCCTTTTCCTACAAAGAATACAACAAATATTTCAAATATGGTAGTTGAGCTCATAAAGGCAATAATGACATAAAATCCTCAAAGTCCACCTGCCTACACCACTTAAACCTAAAATTCCAAAAAAGTGGTTGACATATTAAATGCAACATCATGGGAGCCACAACAAAAGCAAAATCAAATCTAGCACATTGATTACAGAGATTTCCTGCACCAAAACCTTGTGAACCCCCAAAAATGGTATATGGCAATAATATCGGTAATTGCACATCCAAAGGCCCAAAATCCTTTAAAATTAATCATTTCATATCTAGATACCTTGAAGGAACCAATGACTTGAAATAATATGTGACCCAACATATAGAAGGGTAGTTATTTTGAAGCTCCTACACAAGTTTTGGAGGGAAAATATTATCATTTGTATCTATAAATAGTAGTTGTTTAGCATTTTAAAATATCGACAAGTTGAATCAAACAGAGCGAAAGAGATGCAAATCCTAAGTGTATTCAAGCATTGCAAGAGGACATGAGGATGGAACAAAGAAAAAGGGGTGTAAACCCTAGGTACAGTCAAGTGTTGCATGAAGAGGGTTATTTGTAGCCCACTTGTTGTACTCATAAGGATATGAGGATGTATCATAATGAAAGGGATGCAAACCCTAGGTGTAGTCAAGCATTGTATAAAGAGGTTTTTTCACAACCCACTCATTATACTAAGGATATTAGTTGATCTTCAGTCTATGTTTTAGTCAAAATAAATGTCTCTCAAGGATCTCTAGGTTCACAGGTGGAGCTTTCTGATGAACCTCTACCCTCAATCAAGATTTTAGAGGATGAATTTGGATTGGATCTTAATGATAATGAATCCCAAACAATTATTTGCAAACTTAGGGGTAAAATACCAGGCTTGGAGGAGCTCAAAGGATATATTAAAATTTAGTGGTCCAATAAATTCCAAGCAACTCTTCTACCCAAAACTTTCTTTTTTGATTTAGAAAATAGAGATAGGGTAATCTATTATAGATACGATTGGTTTTTGGTACAAATGGGTGTCTATATACGGTCTTGGACTCCTAGTTTCAACCCCATTACAAAATAATTTGATGGCTTCTAGTCTGGGCGAATCTATATGCTCTCCCTATGGAGTTTTGGGGAGAGAATATATTTTCCAAAATTGGTAATGTCATTGGTGCATTCCAGTATATGGATGCCCAAATAGAGGAAAATGTTTTCAATAAAATTAATATGATTAAAGCTAGATTTGCTATTTGAATGGATGTTTTAGTTTTTTTGGCCTCAATACATTATTATATCCTCAATAAAATGGGAATAGGTCCAAAATATTGAATATAAAAATTTCTCACTAATATTTTATGGCTATCAGAAATATGGCCACCTGAAGAGATGCTTGATCATCTAATCATGCTTTGATTCCCCCTTGGTGGAGGAGAAGCCCCTAGACACAAATGATTCTAAACGTTCAAACATCCTAGTTCACAAGGAAGAAGTTCATCCTCCAACTACTCCAATTATTCAATAGGAGTCAAGTGAGCAACAAAAGACTCAACCCTAAAAAGAGAATTCAAATAAGATGATTGATAAAATCTAAATGGTTACTAAATACTATCGAGTTAGTTTTATGGAAAATATTAGCACCTCAGATAGTATTCTTGAAGCTAATTATGAAACAATCTATGATAGTCAATTTTCTAAAATTGATCATACAAAATGTGTTACAACTAGATATTACCTTAGGAGCTTGAAGTGCAAAAATGTATTCTTAGATCTTGCCACTCTGAAGGAGGAAGAACCTATGCTATAGAAGAAAAACAATCAAAATACCCATTAGCTATGAACTTCGTAACAAACCCAATGGTTGTGGACTATTGTTTTTGTAATAAATGGTTGGTAGATGCAACAAATATTTTAGCCATTTGTGGTGTTGAATTTCATCTTGACAGAATATAAATTTTAAAAGGCATCTATTATAAAAAGAGTTGATTGTGAAAACTTAGCAGGGTGAGGAAGATGGAGAAAATCATTGATAGAAATTTAAAGTTGAATATGCTTTAATTAACTTGTTAAAAATGTCATGAGAGCAATGTAATGTTTTATTTTTATAATGGGAGTGGCCCCTAATAGAAGCCACACATAGGTCCGAGGTGTAGACCAATTGGTTCATCCAAACCCCATAAGGGGGCGGAGGTCCAAGGTTCAAATCTTGGGCCTCGTCGAACTGAACGCTTGTCCCTTTCCTAGTGCTTTCAGCGGCGTAAAAGGTTTAAAATGATTGTGACATGGTGGTTATAAGGGCGGACTGTGTGAAGATCTATGTGGTGGCTTCTAGGGCGGACAGCGTAGAATACTATGGCAGCCATAAAAAGCTGGATAGCCTACCCGAATTCGTGGCGGCTACCGATTCCACCAAAAAGAAAAAAAATAGAAGCCACACATAGCTTATTCAAAAAAAAAGGATTGACAAGTTGCTTATTCAAGCCTTAAGCTTCATATGTAACTTTCCCTTCATTTTCTTCTGTATAGTAGTACCTGAACCCTGAGTGGTCTTGTGGACAAGCTTTCAAGCCCCCACTTTTTGCATAATTTGTAATTTTAATATTCATATATATACTTGAGGTAGTGACTATTTGTTTTTTTTTCTTGTTTATTGTATGTATACATGTTTATGCGTGTATCCTAGAGGTCATGAGCATCTAATTTTTGACCTATTTTATTTAAATGCAATATGTTCTTAACATATTGAGAGGAGGAAGGATTCACCTTTGAGTTATCGGCTTATTACACTCATGTGTTCATGTATCTTATTGTTATGTAGAGGAATCTTATTCTGATCTTAGCACATCACCCCTATTAGCTTAGGTTAGATTAGAATCTTTTTTCTTTTTTATTATCTTTGTTTTCTATGGTTTATCTTTCCTTTTCACCCTAAATTTGGTTAGATTAAGATAGAGTAGCAAGAGTGCTAAATATCGCATCTTAAAAGGAGTTGATCTTGTAAAAAACCTAGAAGCAGTCCGAGTGAGCCAATTCTCATGTTTTTGGAGCTACCTATTATGTCGCTCCACGTGAGGCACGATAGTCCGATCATTTGATCCCTACATCCAATGACCACAATAAACAAAGAGGACAACAAATAAAAAATAATATCATTTTTGATGATCATCATCTATTGTTGGAGGTAATCTCTTGGAAATGTGAGCATACTTATAGAGAATGAAACCAGATGGTAGACAATTTAGCTAATTGTGGTGTTGATCTTCATCTTAGTGAAATTCAAATATTAGAAGGCAATAGACCAAGTGAAATTGTATCTCTTAATCACAATGATGCCAAGGAGTTGCTTGTGCAAACATAGCACTTTGAGGAAGTTGAAGAATATATTTGATAGAAAAATAAATGAAAAAGAAATGTAATATTTTGGTATTTTAATAGAAGTGTCCCAATACAAACCATAGTTAACTCATTAAAAAATATATCTACCATATACACATATGTATATATATATATAAAGGTAAAAAAGAAAGAATAGTTTTTAACGTCAACAAGGTGAAAGATCATATAAGATGACCCTTATAAAAAATGTTGTTTACCCAATATATGGTTATCCAACCACACTTTAGTTATCAAAACATGGTGTACAATCCTATTCCCTAATAAAATATAAACCTTGAACCTTTATATTCAAAATTATAATCATTACTAAGCTACTAAAAAATGTTAATAAATATCAAACTCAAACAATCGTTGTCCTTTGCTTGTTCCTAGACCTAAATTTTATATTTGGAGTAGTTGATGAAGGGACCCTTTTACTGCTCTATTTATAAGTCTAAATAGATTATTTGCCAACTATAAATATTGTTAGATATCTAAATACTTACATTTATCTTATAGAGGTTAAAATTTGAAATGAATTTAAAATAACAAAAATATTTATTTTAAAATAATAAGTTAATAAAAATAATAAAAATTTGAAATAAATAAAATCGTATGATACAAGATATAATGAGATAAAAATACACATAAGATATAATTCTTTATAGTATTTCAGTGTGCTTATAAGAATCAATACCTATGAATGTACTCTTTGGTTAAAATCTTGGCATATTTCTTAAATAGAAGGTGATTTGACCATAAAATTTATATTAGAAGAATAATTAATATAAAATTATTCCGTTGCAATTAAATGTGTTCTTAAAGATTAAATTTAAAATTGCTTTATGAGTTGAGTTTAGTGTGTTTTTGTAATTGACTATCTATTTGACAAAATTATTAGAGTGAATTTTGAAGGGAAGATAATTTATTTCTTTTTATATATTTCTCGAGTAATACAATTTATTGTGTGATTAATATTTTAAAAATCAAGAAAGAGATTTATTTAATAATTAAGTTAACTAAAATTAAATTTATTGAGTGTTTGTATGGTCTATTTTATTTTGTCATATTATTTTTTAGAAAAATAAATTAATCTCCTTCATATTTTATGGGTTTACTTTTAATATTTCCCATCGCCTTTGGGTGGTTTCTTTATTATAATTTTTAACCTTAACGAGTCAGTAGTTGATGTGTGGATGCATGTTCAAATTATGCCTTTCAAGTTGTCAAGAAATTTCATACCAAAAGTAATTCATAGGGAAAACCCTTTGCTCCTGATGTTGTTATCCCCATTCTTGAGTTTGATACTACATGCAAGTGGCTTGAGAATTATACCCTAGTTGGGTATTTTGTGGGTAGAATCCTACTAGAAAGTGTTATGAAGGGTTGGGTCAATTTTGCCTAGGTCTCCCATGGGGTTCAATTGGAAGTCATTCAAAACCTTAGCAAAGGTTTCTTCTTGTTTCACTTTGTTGAATTAAAGCAAGCCCAAGCCATTAATTAACATGGCCCATGGTATGTTCATAACTCTCCTTGTCTTTTCTCCTTAGATCCAATATTTCATTCTTTCTGAGGAATGCACTAAAAAAGTCCTAGTTTGGATCAAAATCCTTGGACTTTTATTACCCTTATGACCTTATCTCAGCCGCATTGCAACATCCCTTGGTAATGTTGTTTGTGTCAAGCCAAAAATACTCTTTGCGGCTTACCCTCAAAAAAGGATTTGTGCTGAGATAGATATCTCCAAGGACTTTTAAGGGTATCATTAATATCCAAATTAGTACCTAGTGCATATCTCAAAGGATTTTATACTTGGATCTTCCTAATGCATTCTTTAGATGTCAATCTTCTAATCACAAGATCAAGGAGTATCCTCTTGCCACCTAGAGATCTAAACTGGTTCTAAAGCCTAATAACACAATGACTCAATTTACTAAGGAGATATGGACAACTATGATCAACTAGAGGAATAAATATGATAATAGTTCATGGAATCTACACTCATTGGGGATCAAATCAATATTTCTAGCCAAGATTCCAAGCAAGATATAAATTAGAAGGAAGTTTCTCCTCCACTCCCTTCTAAAAATAATCTCAAAAGGTAGCTAAGCCTTATTACATTAGAAATCCCCATGTTGCTAGTGTAATCTCTATCCAAGCATTCATTCAGACAATTTCTCTTCCATTATATCCTCAAATGAACGCCAAGTACTCGTGCAGCCCAAGTGACAAGGATAAAACTAACAAGTCAGTGGCATACAGACACCTACATTTCACACCAAATATGTAATTGTAAAGTTATAGGCCTGAATAGAAGTCTATGCAGACAAAGAACATCTATGGAGTTCTAGTTGAGTTTGATAGTGAGGATATGTTGCTTGATCAACATCTCCCATAAATTTTCTTTCATTGAATGTTAGGGGTTTGACAAACTCCAAAAGAAAGTATATCATACATGAAACTAGATAGAGGTATCCCAATCTCAATATTATTTGTTTACAAAAATTAATTATATTAGGTTTTTTTCTTTGCAACTTGTCATGCCATATGGTCAACCAATTATTTCTTCCATAGTTATCATGATCCAAGATGTGGTAGAGTTGTCACCCTCGTCTTGGCTAGGTGGCAACCACATTTGATTGATCATAAATGTGATCCCATTTATCAAGTATTATAGCTACTTTTCAACATTAATAATCATTCAGTTGATATTATTAATGTTTATGCCTCCAATATTATCAATCAATCTCACCTTTGGCATTAGATCATATATGTATTGCTTACTACATCTTAGTTATTATGTAGATATTTTAATATGATTGAATGTGTCCTAGACAAATGTGACAGCCACCCAATGAACTAGATAGTTGGTTAAATGGTTTCATGGTACTACATGCATAATAAGTTGGGCTTTTATGATCCCAATACTTTTTTGGTGTCTTTCTAATTCCTTATAGTACACATTGAATAACATGTGGTCTAACAAGAAAATAATTTTCAAATAGCTTGACAAAGCCATGGAGAAAGGTCAACCCATTTTCTCCTTCTCTAATTGTTTTTCTCTACCAGTGGACCCCATATTGAATATTGTCCTCTCTGATCACTTTCCCATTTGCTTTTGCATTGAATGGTTAAGTGGCACCGCCAAGAAGGAAAAATATTTTTTCTAAACACATCATTGTTGGCACATAAACCCTTGTTGGTCCACATCCAACACATCCAAAATCTTGAGCCTCACCCCACAACGATATTGGCTAGATGAAATGGTGGAACAGTGCGATAAAACATACATCATATTTTTTTTGTATCTACGACCACTAGCTAGTGCTTCTCCATTGTCACTCCTATGAAACCACCACCTCAAAGCTAAAATGAGCTACAACTAAGCTAGAAACTTTGTCATTATCACCCACTTTGCAATTGTGAGTAGTCAAGCTTCACCAACAAAAATAAATCGTTGATTATCACACAACTTGAGGAGCCCAAATCAAGGCCTAACTTCACTAGCTTAAGGTTAGAGACCAAGATTTTGAAAGAATTCTTTCAAGCCCCGTGATCTTCTTAGGTCTCCAAAAATATTAAACACATAAAAGAAGGTCAACATGTTTTATTAGAACTCCCTAATATCCTACAAGCCTTTGTTCAACATTATTAATAGGTTTTCAAGCCCCAACCTTCTTTTCTTCAGTAGTATTTTTCTCTACAACAATGTATAAATGTGGTCCTCTATAGGCTCTCTACTTCACAACAAGCCTTATGTGAGTAACTTCTCACTAAATATGAACTACGAGAGATCATCTTTTCCATAGCCAATTATAAAGCCCCTAGTTGTGATGGATTCCTCTATGAATTTTACAAAACCTTATGGGATATTGTTGGTCATGATTTGTTTCAGGTTCATTTAGAAGTATTCCATACAATTATGTTAGGTGATCTCATCAACAAGGGTCTAAAATTGAAGATCCGAAAGAAATCTACAATTGAAGATCTATTATATTATTGAACATTTCTTACAAAATCATCACTAAGTCTTTGACACTCCATCTGCAAAACCTGCTTCCACTAATTGTTCATCCTGAATAGATAGGATTCATCAAAAGCAAGTATATTCTAGATAACATAATTGTTGTGTGGGAAGGTATGGAATGGACTTGAACCTCTCAATAAAAAGCCTTGTTTATTAAAATTGATTTTGCCAAAGCTTATGATCATATTGAGTGGTCTTTCATCATTGCAATGTTACAAGATTTGGGCTTTGGACCAACCTTCATTCACTCTGTCAAGATACTTTTTACACATGCCTTTGCTTGTTTGACCATAAATGGTAAACAATCCTTCTCCTTTGGCCTTTTTCGATCTATTTGACAAGGTTGTCCACTTTCTCCAACATTTTATGTGTTGGTTGTTGAGGGATTTACTTGCCCACACAATTTCTCAAGGGTGGATTAAGGGCATCTCCCTTCCCCACACCACTCAATAACTAGTTAATGGCCACTTTGTAGATGACTTGTTCCTCACTCTACTAGAGGAAGAAACTAGCATCAAAAAAGCATTACAATGCTTAAACAAATTATGCCTAGCATATGGTTCTAGAATTCAATGGCAAAAGATGCAATATTATCATTAATCCTTTCTCCCTAAGCTTTCTTGGCTTAGTCAATTTGGTTGGAGATGGATTGACATGGTGAAATGTTCAAGTTTCTTAGAATCTCATTTGCCTTTCACTCTTCTTCCTCTACTCTTTGGCAGTTTGTGATTTGCTAAATTTGAGAAGTTACAACAATGGATTTTAAAAAAATTGTCTTTAGCAGGAAAATTTCAAGTTTGCTCTAAGGTGCTCACTACAACCCATGTGTACGACTCCTCGTGTTGGGCTCCCTCCAAAGCATCCTATCAAAAGCTTTAAAAACTTCTCAAAGACTTTTTATGGGATTCTTTCGAACAAGGGAAAGGCTTTCATCATGTCATCTAGGAATTATGTTCTCCCACATGACTTTGGAGGTCTTGGACTCTTGGACATCCATGTTGGACATTTTGAGTCATTAAGTCAAGTTGTCATTGATGTCAAGGAATGAAGTCATCATTAATGTCAAGGAATTTGTCAAGAAACAAAGTTGTCAAAGTTGTCATCGATATCCAGGAATAAGCCACTGATGATGGCAAAGGTCAAGAGGAACAATGCAGAGGTTAAAGTATAAGTTAAAAGGTTTTTCATAAAACCCAAGGAAGCTTATTGCAAAGCTAAAGGAAGGTTTAATATTTATTTCATAGAATATTTAAATTCAAATTGAATTTAAATTTTATAAATAAATATTATTTATACAAATTTGTTCAATGAGAGATGACCTTGATAAAACCAAAGGGTTTTAAGAATTAATTTATAAAATTTAAATTCAAATGAATTTAAATAATTTATAAATTAATAAGCTTAAAGGAAAATAAAAAGCATCGACATCTAAAAAGTGAGAAGGTAATTCGAGCACCAACGTATATGCATGAGGAGGAAATCAATATATAAACCTATGCCTTAGAGGCATTAACATTTATCCTTTTGCTCGATCGAATTAATGCGTGCAATTGTGTTGAGAACTTGTGTGGAAAAGACAAGTGAATTTTGTGTTTTAGTGCCAACGAATAAGGTTTAAAGGGAATAACACCAAATTGCCAAGTGCCAACTGGGCAGCATGGCCTAGTGGCAAGAGGATAGCGTTAGAGTGCTTGGGTGCTAGGTGACTTGCGTTTGAAATGCGGTAACTGTTAGCGTACTTGTATTCTTGTCTCTATTACATTGTTTAGATCATTGTTACAACTGCGTAACAGATCCGTTCCACCGGTGACTATTCCCGGTAGTGTAATCTGTATTTATACCTGCTATGCTGAATAATAAAGTTAGTTCCGTAATTTGACATGGCATCAGAGCCACTTGAGTTTTTGGCGAGGTGATTGCAAGGGAGATCACGCAGCCGAGTGAAATTAAAAAAAAAAAAATTTTTTTTTTTTTGGGTGCCACGCGCAGACGCGCGACATCCAGCACGCATCCACGCGCGACTAGGGAGCTCCGCCCACCGCTTCCATGCTGTCCCTGTGCGCAGACGCCGACGTCCGGACTGCGTCAGCCTACGCAGCTACAGTCGCGTGCGCAGACAGCCTGTGCAAGGGGACGTCGACGTCCGGACCGCAGCAGCCACAGCCGTCGCGCAAGGGGATGCCGACACGCGGACTGCATCAGCCTGCGCAGGCACAGCCACGCGCGAGGGGACACCGACGTGCGAACTGCGTCAGCCTGTGCAGGCACAGCTGCACGCACGCGCGGAGGAGAGGAGGGTACCCCCCCGGCGGACGCTGACGTCCCGTGACGTCTAGCGCGGGGCCGTCCGTGCGAGAATTTTTAAATTCCCCACCCCCCTCGCGTGGTATAACCCCCCCCCCCGCGCGTAGCGTTAAACGTGCTGTCGCGCTCCCCCACCCTGGCTGAATAAAATTATAAAAAAAAAAAGTTTTCCAATCGCCCCCCCCCCGTGGATAACGGAGTTGCAGACGGAGCGATCGGGGCAAATTTTTTTTTTTTAATATAAAAAAACCCAGTGCGGGCGAGCGAAAACAGCAACGCGCGACGAAGCAAAGCTGCGACCGCGACTTGCAGAGGAGGTGGCAGAGGCAGCGGACGGGCAGGTCGAGGTTGAAAGAGGAGCAGGTTCATTGATCCCTCCGGATCAGCCCGTTGGCTCACGTGGTCGTGAGCCGTGCGGTAAGGCTCAGGGAGCCTGCAAGTCGGGGGTTCAAATCCCGCTGACTCCCCCCTAAGGTATAATTTTTTTTTGCAAAGTGTTTTTTAATTATTATTTTTTAATTAAAATTTTTTAATTTTAATTTATTTTTTATAGTTTTTTAAACTTTATAAATTAAAATTTAATTTTAATTTATTTTTTATAAGTTTTAAAACTATATAAATTAAAATTATTTATTTTAATTTTAAATAAATAATAATTATTAAAATGCTTTGTTAAAGGAAAATTTTTTAAGGGGGGATTTTTTTTCAAAAAAATCAAAGGGGGATTGTGAGTAATTTTTTGAAAAATAGCAATTTGGCATTGTAAAAGGTGCATTTTCGGCTGTGACCGACACCTTGTGGGTTATTCTTGTGGGCAATTTTTTTTGTTGTATGTTGCATATTTCATTTTTGCACTATAACATTAAAAATTAAAATCAAACACTCCCTAAGTCCCAGAATAATTAAAACCCATCCGTGCAATTTATTGCACTGCAGTGCGTCGGTATTTGTGATACCTCTGGCCAGCACTTACAGGTAAAGCTGTCGTGATTTGGCTACTGTATCCGCCGCCTAATATAGCTGCTACAATGACGTCTGAGCTTGTTCTCTATAAATCGTCGGGGAGAGATAAGTTAGCCATTTTTGCATTTTTTACTCCATCCACTACCCTTTATCGCACTTGTGTTTAGGCGTAAATCCTGACGAAGTATTCTTCATAGTGTTTAGGGGAAGTTACGCCCCACGCATGAGAAGAATCTTCTATGGTGAGTGCCATCAACATGGCGATTCCCTTTCGGTGCCCGCTTATGTTCCACGTATCGTATGATCTCTAAAACTCACCTATAGTCTCCCTCACGTAAGGGCGGGTGATTTTTATTGATCTTTCTAAATACCTATAGTTTCCCTCACGTAAGGGCGGGTATTTTGTACGGTATATTGGCCTAGCAAAAGGTATATCGAAAGGGGGACCAATTGGTGATATAAGGAACCTTCACTATGGCGGTTGTTGCAAAGTTGATGACTGATCCGCATCAGTTATTGAAAGGTCCAAATTATACACCATGGAAACATAAGATGAAGGCAATTCTCCAAATGGAAGATTTGTGGGATATTATTACTGGAGTAGCAACTAGGCCTTCACCAACAGCAGGATCCACAGGTCCTTCGAGCAGATCAGATAGCTTTTGACAAGAAAGACAGTCGAGCAAAGGTGCTCATTTTGTTTCGTTGTTTCGGATGAAGTGCAACCTCATATAGCGACAAAGCAAGTGGTAAAGAGGCATGGGATGCCCTTAGAACCATCTATGAGGGAAATAATGAATCCACCATTCTTCATCTTCAACAAAAACTTCATAACTCTGAGTTTGAGGCGAGGGTGAAACAGTTGAACTCTTTCCGTGCAGAGTGTCTGAGTTGAAAGAGAAATTGAGTTCTTTGGGAGATATTGTGGACGAAAAGCTTCTCATTTCACTTGTGATGAGAGCTTTACCTTCTTCATTTGATATGTTGATAACCTCCATCCAGGTGTCTCAACGAAAAATTACCTACATCGAGTTGGTCAATCTGCTTCAACAACAAGAGGCACGCCAACTTCACAAGGATGATTCTTCCAATACAGCCCTATACACCAACAAGCAGGGTTCTAGGAAGAAAGGTAATGGGCAAAAAGGAGGCAACTTTCAGAAAGGAGGAAATTCTCAACGAGGATATGAAAGGAAAAGGCAAACAACCTCAACGGAAGAAGAGGTGGTGCAAGATCCGTGAGAAATACAACCATGATACCAACGGTGTTGGCATAAGAACAAGGAGAAAGGCCAAAACAAACCACAAAATAAAAACAAGCAACCCCGGGTGAATGTTCTTTGTTGAAGAATCGACTCAGATTCTGAATGGGCACACAAGGTGCTCATGACTACCACAGATTCCACATAGAGGGATCATGTTTGGTATGTCGATTCTAGAGCTAGCAAACATATGACTGGCGACAGATCATGGTTTGAATCATTTGTGGCCAAAGAGGGCAAACCTGTCACCATTGCTGATGATAAAACCTACAGGGTTCAGGGAGAGGGTACAATTTTAGTCACTCTTCCTGATGGCAAGTGTCAGATTGACAAAGTCCTCTATGTTTCGGGATTGGCCAACAATTTGTTGTCAGTGACACAAATCCTGGATAGAAATATGGTTGTCAACTTTCGTGTTGAGAATGGAAAGAAGTGTTGTACAATTACCAGGAAGGGTAAGCGGATTGCAACGACTTCATATAAGCACGGCTTGTTTGCACTAGATGCTATCTCTACTCCACATGTTGCCATGATTGTCTCTACCAAGGAGGCAACTTCCCTATGGCACAAGAGATATGGGCATCTTAGTTACGGCTACTTACTTGAGCTCGGCAAGTATGAGATGGTAAAGGGTCTTCCTTCCCTTTTCGCCACATTGCCAGTGTGCTCTGACTGCTTGGCAGGAAAGTAGCATAGAGTACCATTTGAGAAGAGCTCAACAAGAGCACGAAAACCTCTGGAGTTAATTCATACCGATTTGTGTGGTCCTTTCACACCCAACAGTTGTGGAGGGAAGAGGTACTTTCAGTTATTTGTAGATGACTACTCACGAAAGATGTGGGTTTTATTTCTCCAACTAAAATCTGAAGCTTTCGCATTCTTCCAACAGTTCAAGAAATCCGTTGAGAAGGAGTCAAGAGCTTCTATTAAAACCCTCCGCTCAGATCGAGGGGGAGAGTTTACCTCTAATGAATTTTTTGCATTCCTAGATAAGCATGGAATCAAGAGACAGTTAACAATCGCCTATACTCCTCAGCAAAATGGATTTGCTGAGAGAAGGAACCATTCAATCATGGAAATGGTTCATTGTATGCTCACAGGAGCTACTCTTGGGCAACAATATTGGGCAGAAGCTGTCACCACTGCAGTGTATCTGTTGAATAGGGCACCCACAAAGGCCCTAAAAGGAATGACTCCATAGGAAGCATGGAGTGGTCGAAAACCCTCCATATCTCATCTACGTATTTTCGGATGTCACGCTTTCATGCACATACCGAAAGAGAAAAGGAAGAAGCTAGATGAGAAAACACTGAGATGTATTTTTCTTGGTTATTCTGAGCACTCTAAAGGATATCGGTTGATAGATCCTTTGACCAAGAAAATTCATATCAGCGAGAGATGTTGTCTTTGATGAAGCTTTCACATCACAGAGCACATCTAAAGTACACCAAGATATTGTGGAAACTAAGGAAGAGAAGATCCCTTCGTCAACACAGATAGGAGTTCCTTCTACATCTTCTTCACCACCACCGAAGAAGAATCCAAAATGGTGTACAAATACAATCAGAGACGCAAATTTATCCACTCCCAATTTGAATTTGGATAGACCTCGTACACGCAGTATGGCTCAAAAGGAGAAAGAAGCCAAAGAAACTGGTGAGGTTGATGATCTTTGTCAATATTTTGAGGAACTTTCTGTGACTCCAAGTACAGAAGTAGAGGATATGGATATTAATGATGGCAGGGCGTTCATGTCTACCATAGATGATCTTGAACCTGCATCAGTGCAAGATGCTCTCAGTGAGCCTCAGTGGAAGGCCACTATGGATACAGAGTATGAGTCTCTAATGAAAAATAAAACTTGGAAGCTTGTTGATCTGTCGCATGGAAAGAAACCTATTGGCTGCAAATGGGTATATAAAGTCAAGTACAAGGCAGATGGAACAATTGATAAGCATAAGGCCCGACTTGTTGCAAAGGGCTATGCTCAAAAAGAAGGCATTGACTACGAGGAAACTTTTGCACCTACTGCTCGGATGACCACAATTCGGGTTATGTGTGCTATGGCAGCACAATATGGGTGGAAAGTTCACCAGATGGATGTCAAAAGTGCCTTTCTAAATGGTGATCTCCAAGAAGAAGTCTACATGACGCAGGCAGAAGGATTTGAAGTGGAAGGCCAAAAGCAAAAAGTTTGCAAATTGGTCAAATCCTTATATGGTCTGAAACAAGCTCCTCGAGCTTGGTATATAAAAATGGACAATCACCTTATGCAGCATGGATTTAAGAGATGTCCGTCAGATGCAAACCTCTATTTCAAGAAACAGGGTTCTGAGATAGTGTTGCTTGTACTCTATGTGGATGATCTGCTCATAACAGGGAGTTCAGAAACTATGATCTCTACTATCAAAAGAAACTTGTGCAAATCTTTTGAGATGACAGATCTCGGACTTCTCCATTACTGTCTTGGTCTGGAATTTAGCCAGAAGGAGCACTCCATCAAAGTGTCTCGAGAAAAATATGCCAATACATTCTTTGGATAAATATCGCATGAGCGATTGCAAGCCAATGGCAACTCCGATGGAGAATGGACTTCGATTATCGCGATATGATGACTCACCTCGGGTAGATGGTACTCTCTATCGACGGTTGATTGGGAGTCTCATATATCCGACCAATAGTAGGCCGGATCTCGTATTTGCTTGTCAACTATCTTTCGAGGTTCATGCGGGAGCCTAAGACCACTCATTGGAAAGCAACAAAACGTGTTCTTCACTATGTCCGTGGTACTATGGAATATGGCCTAGAATACAAGAGGAACAACAAATTCTTCTTGCAAGGATACACGGACTCCGACTATGCCGGATCATTTGATGATCGCAAGTCAACTTCTGGATACATTTTTCATCTAGGATCTGGTCCTATCTCTTGGCACAGCAAGAAGCAACAGGTGGTTGCTATTTCATCAACAGAGGTAGAATATCACGCCGCACGTGAAGCTATGTGTGAAGTGATATGGTTACGTCGCATTCTAACAAGTATGGGCCATCCATCAAAATCTCCAATACACTTGTTTTGCGACAATCAAGGTGTTCTGAACCTCGTCAAGAATCCAGTCCATCATGAAAGAACAAAGCACATTGACACACAATGTCATTTCATTCGAGATGAAGTTCCAAAGCACCAAATTCAGCTTCGAGCACATTCCCACCGATGCTCAAGTTGCGAGACATTTTCACTAAGGCACTTGGACGTGTCAAATTTGAATTGTTTCGCAGCTCACTTTGTATTGCAAAATAATGTAAGGGGATGTTAGTAGTCTAGTATAGCTATTAGTTATTACATTACCCAAATAATGTAATAAAGGGGGATGTTAGCGTACTTGTATTCTTGTCTCTATTACATTGTTTAGATCACTGTTACAACTGCGTAACAGATCCGTTCCGTCGGTGACTATTTCCGATAGTGTAATATGTATTTATACCTGCTGTGCTGAATAATAAAGTTAGTTCCGTAATTTGATAGTAACAATATTTTTGGTGACTGTGTTTGTGCTGGAAGCGCCAAAGGAAAGGCGCATGTTTTTTCTAGGCAAGGTGGGGAGCCTTTTTGGAGCATGTGGTGCTCTTTACTCACCAAGCGAGCTAAGCGCTCGCTTGGAGGTTGGAGTCGCGACTAGGGTGTTGGTTGAGGCTACATTGTGAGTTTGATTCCCTCCAAGGCCAAGGTAATAAATTTTGATTATTATTTTTGTGTGTTGCCTAAATTTTGGAGTTAAAAGGGTTGCTTAAAAGGATTGTTAGTTGAAAATTATTTTTGATAAGTTGGAGGAATAAGGTGTTAGCTTTATTTTAATAAAGTGTATGTGTCACATTGAGTTGTTGAAGTTTTTAAAAGGATAGAGGGAACTTCTTGCATTGAGTTATTTTGAAAAGAAGAGTGCATTGAGTATTATTTTAATTGGGATATTATAAGGTGTAAGTGGTGTATTATTTTTGTAAATGTTGATGAATGTTTTCTTAAAGATGGAGTGATAAGGTGTATGTGTGTCTTGATATTTACATTGTATTTTGAGGAAGTTTATCATATTATAATTTCTTTGAGCTTGGAAAAGAAGTGTTTATGGTTGTGGCAGATTTATGAGATTCCTTCATCATCAAGAAAAATGTATGAGCACATTCTTCCATAATTAAGTTGATTGATTGGTTTTCTGGAAAATAAGTTGAGTGAAAAGGACTTGATTAGGGTTTCCTATTGAATTTGTTGAGTTAATGCTTCAAGGTTTTATGGAATAAAGAGTTGTTAAAACCTTGTTTTATAAGCATTGTTATTGAAACCATTGGTTTTGTGAAGAACTTGAACTAGGGTTTGAGTATCATTGCTATGTGAAGATTGTTTTATAAGTATTTTTTTTAAAGTGAGTTGTTGAGCAAAGAACTTGAACTAGAGTTTGAAAATAACACGAGTATCATTGTTATGTGAGATTTGTTGTTGAGCATTGTTGGAAACATTTTGAGTGAGTGATCATATGCTTGGACTAGGGTTTGCGATCAAGGGTTGTTTCATTGAGTGTTTGGTTGAGTAGAGTTGGTTGAGTCTAGTCAAGTCGGTGTGTGAAGTGATTGTTCAATTTCCATAAAATAAACTATTCTATATTTTGAATTGATTTGAGAAAGTGATTGAGCATTGAGTTGTAATTGAAGCATATTGAGTCTCTAACAATTCTCCTTATGTTTCTAAGAGTGATTGAAAGTAATTGAGCATTGTGATAAGTGTAGAACATATTGAGTCTCTAACAATTCTCTTTATGTTTCTATGAGATTGGACAAGTTCTTGTGTGGACTTGTTGAGTAGATTTGAGGTAAGTCTTTGAGAAGACTTGTGGATAGATTTGAGTAAGCTTTTGTGGAAGCTTACAATACAGATTGAGAGCAGATTTGGATAAGTTCTTGAGAGGACTTATTGAGCATATTTGGTTAAGTTATTGAAAGGACTTATTGAGAAGATTGGACAAGTTCTAGAGAGGACTTGAGGACAGATTAGTGTGAGCTTTTGAGAAAGCTTACAAGGTAGATTTGAGATAAGTCTTTAAGAAGGTTGAGAGCAGAGTTGATTGATTGATTTGTTCAAACCTTGAGTTAAGGTTTAGGGCAAATCCAACAGAGTTGATTTGAAATTGAGTCAAACTTTGAGTTAAGGCTTGAGGATAGAGATTGAGAATAGATTTTTGCTAGATCGAAGGACTGTGTTTAATGCAGATCAGAGAACAAAAATTGAGGACAAAGTTTGGTGTAGATTTGAGGACATATTTGTGCCAAACCGGAGATAGAGATTGAGCAAAGTTGTACTAGATCGAAGGACTATGTTTAGTGCAGATTTGAGATAGATCTTTGGAGGTGACAAAGAGAAGATGACAGTAGTCTCCACTGGATAGAGATCCATTAGCCAGGGAAGTGAGGACAAGTCTTCTTAGTGAGGACAAGAGTCTTTAGTGGAGAGTGATCCACAAGCCAATGCAATGGAGGCAGTAGTCTTCTAGAGTTTCACCAGCTAGAGCAGAGGAGAATGAGTTCTCCTGTGGATAGAGATACATGAACTTGATTTAGGGTATTGGTGTCTCCTTTGGATAGGTCCATAAACATTGTAATAGGGAAAGGATTCCCAAGAGATTGATTGAGAAAATTTTAGTGAAATATTTTCTCCGTGGAGTAGCCAGCATTAGGTGAACCATGTAAATTGTGGTCTCTATTGTGTGTGGTGATTTGTGCATTGCTTTGATTATTGTTGTTGATATTGCTATCTATACATTGCATAATATTGTTTGGGAAAGAAAAGTAAAAAGTGGTCTTATACTATTCAACCCCGTCTCATTATAAGCTTGTGTTCTTCGATCTATTACCAAGAGCTTGCCCTCTATGAAAAATAGGTCATTTGAGCCTTGGAAGGTAACAAAGCCAACAAAGTTTTGCTTTGTCACTACATTGCTTTAGGAAATTCATATGGTTGATAGGCCCATAAGGAGCTTGGTCTTTAGACCATCCTTACTATAAAGTTTTTTGTCCAAATTCAGTGCACCTTTGTGGCCAAAAGCATCTAGAAATCCTGGGAAGCCATTAAACCCTGACTGATTTAGAATGGAAATAGATTCAATACTTGACTTTTATTTAACCAATAGTCTTTGTGGTGGTCGTCATTATCACTCAACAGGACTGACCCATTGCTAAGGTCTTGTGGATTCATGTTTTATAATTCTTTCACCAATGGATTTGAGTGGTTTTAGATCTCTTTTTTAAAGCAACAAGAAAACGGATTTCCTAGCCTAAAGCCAAAGCCAAATTTAGATTGGCTAAGTGATATGGAATCCTTCCAAGTGGTTATGGACTTTGTCCCTCCATAAATGCTTCATTAAATTGGGATCAGAGTCAACCTTGGTGGACAAATTCGAAATGGTTCCTAGATACCTCATTTTGCAGGTACAAGTCTAGCAAAGGATACGAATGGCTTTCATCTCATCTCTTAATGGTGTAAAAACTCAATGACAAATGGAGGCTACATTATGCTAATAGAATTTGGCAACTCGGATTTTGAGTTGCTTGGTCTGCCATCATGGAACCCAAGCTTGCCCACTTTGCTTAGTGTATCCTCTATCAAGGTCTCTCCCTTGGCGATAGACTAGCTCATTTAAGGGTTGCCAACCCAAGATGCCCATTTTGTGGGCAACATGAAAACATCAAGCATATATTTTGGTTTTGTTACAGAGCTTAAGTTGCATGGATATGGATTCATGATTTCTTTAGGCTTTTCAGATCCAAGCCTTTCTCCTGGCCTGATTATTTTAGGTTATTGGGTCAACATGTCAGGAAAATATACCTAGTTATGGCATACTTTCAAAGTGGAGACTTTAATTGATATCTAAAAATACATAAATAAAACTACTTTGTCTAAAGCATCTATTAACACCCATTTGTCATTGGCTGCTAAAGCTAAAATTTATTCCAATGTGTTTTTACAGTTCTAGGTATAAGTGAACAATGTGGCATTAGAGGTGGTTTATTTGTAGACTCTTATGAACCACTAGCTTAGTGTCCCGTGTATGATGGCTTGTGTCATGCCAACCTCTCCTCCACACAAGAGTCAGTCCCATAGTCACCACAATCATGCTTCACAAGCTTCCCACTAAAGTCCTCAACATAGATGTGGGGATGGAGTCGTTTGCCACCTTGTTCCTCTCAATCCTATGATTGGGGAGCATAAGGATGACACAATAACAAGTTTCCCTGTCTTAGCCTTGCCATCTCCCCAAATAAGGATGCAAAGGACAATCAGATAGATGAACCAACTGGTAAAGGTGCCAACTCGAGTTGGGATCCTCCATTGGACACTCAGGATCCACCTTCTGGATGAAGAGGCCCCTTAAACCATGATCCACCACCTATTTTTTTATGGGTTATATGGGACTGAAACGGGTCCCACCCGTATTACATCATCACCACATAGTGGTATTATAACAAAGCTTGCATATTATTCATATATCGTTTAGCAAGACTCGAACCTGGGTCTCCTTCTTAAAATATTGAGGAATCTAACTGATTGAGCTAATGCCACTTGATGATCCACCACCTATTTTTGGCTCCACAACTCTTGATGTATAAATAGCTCACAATTGATCCATTATATCTAATTTTGTTGATAATTCTAGTTTAATAGCTTTGCCTAACATAAATTATGGGGTGTGATTTTCTACTAATCCACTTTTGTTTTATAATTAGTATACCCTATTTCTTTTTAAAAAGTAATATATTTATTTTACTTTTTCAATTAAAATAAATAATTATTGTTTTTTATATTTGTTTTTGGATTTGGTTATTGTGAGAAACCCTTTATGACCGATGTGCAGGGTTGAACAATCTCCTCCCAACTATGACCTCTCCTAAAGTCGAGAGCTATACTTATCAATAGGGAATTTAACACAAAGTCACCACACACCCACCCCCTCACACGCTCGCCCACGCCGCGGTTTGAACCTTGGACCTCTTGGAAAAGAGCCAAAGCCCGAAGCGTTGCACTATTGTTTTTTACATTTTAAAATTTTATTCGATAATGTTTCTTAAAATTTTATGTAATATATTAAAAAAATAAAAAAATTGCTTCCATCTTAATGTTGGTCAAATATTCGAACAGTAAAAGTAGTTTGACGTGGCATGGTGATACGTTCGATAGTGACATCAGCCACATCGGGTGAGCATGGCTGACATAGTCAGGCACGTGGATCAAATTATTTGCAAGTAAGAAGTGTGTATAGATTCCCATGTAATTGGAGCACATCTATACCATTCCGTAGAAAACGATAAATTAGCAAAAACAAATTCCACGTATGCAAATGTAAGTTGATTGCACATGATCGGTTGATGACGCGATAAAGTGGGCAGTCGGTTGGTCACTTTAGAGTGCCTTGTCATAAAGGTTTGGGTACTTTATCAACATATAATATTTGGAAATCAACTTTCCCTTTACAATGGATAAGGTTGATGACATGTCTTTCTTCCTTGGCCATTCCATGGCCCCCAAAAAAAACTCCTAATTCCAATGCATATCATCAAAGAATTTCACATGGGAACAAATGAAGATAGTTAGAGCTAGTTGTTGTATAAAGATATTCTAACCGTTGAAATTTTATTTTATTGATTGTTCAAATTATAAAACTGGAGATACTATACTTGATAGTTGTGTCACTCGTTACATTATACCTTATTAAAAAAAAATTATACCATTAACTTTCATTAAAATTCATTGACATAGCCAATGAAAAAATGGGATAAATTAGTATAATTCATGGAGAAGGTGCTAGGCATAGGTGAGCTTAAAATATGTGTTAAATGAATTATAATAATTTCAAGTGTTAACGTTTAAATGTTTTTTCCATCAATACAAAAAGTTGAGTAGTCTTCTTTCAACTACAACTTTTGTAAAGTTGAGAGTTTGCTTATCAGTAGGGAATTTAACACACACCCACCCTCACCCACCCCCCTCACACACTCATCCATGTTGCGGTTTAAACCTTAGACCTCCCAAAGAAGAGCCAAAGCTCGAATCGTTGCATTGTCTCCCTTAAAATGAACGATTTTGAATGTTAATGTTAAATATATATATATATATATATATATATATATATATATATATATATATATATATATATATATATTTAAATTAACATATTTTATATAATAAAAGATAATTTTTATAAATATATTTTATATTTGACCATAGATTGAAGCAAATTTTGAAGGGAAGTTATCTTTATTTTTTATTATATATTTTTAGATATTTACAAGGAATACAACTTACTGTGTGATTATTATTATTTTAAAAATTATGAAAGAGGGTTTTTTAATAATTAAGTTAATTAAGACTTGCAAGCTTATAGCAATGGTAAGGGCTCTGGTCTCTTTTCAAGAGGTTCAAGGTTCACACCCCACTCGATATGAGGGGACGAGGACCCCTTATAAAAACTTGTGTAAGCTCATTGAAAAAATAATCATGTTAATTAAAATTAAAATTTATTGAGTGTTTGTATGGTTGATCTCACCTTGTTACACCACTCATTAGCAAGATAAATTAGTCCTTTGTATTTTGTGTAGGTCCCCTTCTAGGTCTTTCCCCTCTCTTTCGGTGGTTTTATTACTATAGCCTCCAACCCTAACGAGCCAATATTGATACTAGTATTGTTGGTGTGGACATATGTGCAAATGGTGCCTTTCACGCAGTCAAGAAAGTTCATACCAAAAGAAATTTACAAGGTAAATTCTTTGCTCCTGATTTTATTATCCTTATTCTTGAGTTTGATATTGAATGCAAGTGGCTTGAGAATTATACCCTAGTTGGGTATTTTATAGAATCCTACTAGAAAGTGTTCTAAAGGGTTGGGTCAATTCTCCCAGGGTCCCCCATGGGATTTGGTTGGAAGTCATTCAAAAACTTAGTAAATGTTTCTTCATGTTCTACTTCACTAAGTTCAAACATGCCCAAGCCATTTATTAATATGGTCCATAGTATGTTTGTAACTCTCCTTGTCTTTTACCCTTAAACCCAAGATTTCATTAATTTTAAGGAACATGCCAAATGGGTCTCAATTTGGGTCAAGTTCCTTGGACTTCCATTACATTTATGGCCTTATCTCAGTTGCATTACGATATCCCTTGGTAATGTTGTTTGTATCGAGCCAAAAAAAAATTTGTGACTTGTCATCAAAAAAGTGTTTGTGTTGAGATAGATATCTCCAAGGATTTTAAGAATACCATTGATATCCAAATTGGTGCCTAGTGCATATCTCAGAGGATTTAATATCCAAATCTTTCTAATATGTGCTTTAGATGTCAATCCTATAAGCACAAAATCAAGGATTGTTCTCTATCCACTTAAAGAGCTAAACCAACTTCAAAGCTTGATAACACAACCACTCCTCAATATGCTGAGAGATGGACAACTACAAAAAATTAAAGGAATAACTACAATAGTTCCATGGGATATACACCCATTGGGGCTTAGATCAAAGTTTCCAACCAATCTTCCAAGCAACATAGCAAGGAGAAGGAAGTTTCTCCTCCACTCCCTTTTGAAAATAAGCTTAAAGAGGTAGTTAGACCTCGTTATATTAGAATTCCCTATCCTGCTAGTGTAATATTTGCCTAGGTAGTCACTCAAACAATTTCTCCTCCATTATCTACTCCAAAAAATGCTAAGCATTTGTGCTTCCCAAACCGCAAGGATATTGACGAGTTTGTGCTAGACAAACACCCATATTTTACACCAACCGTGCAATTGGGAAGTTATACGTCTAACCAGGAGTCTATGTAGACAATAAACAACTATGGAGTTCTAGTTGAGCTTGATAGTGAGGATATGTCACTCGATCAAAATCTTCCATGAATTTTCTTTCATGGAATGTTAGGGGTCTAATTGTTAGGAACCCTCCTAACATTAGTTTTGTAATTCTCAATTGATTATGTAACATGCCCAACATGGGGACACACTTATAATGCTATTTTGTAATGATATATGGCAAGTAAGGTGCCTATACAAGTGGAGCCATTTCATGTAATCATTATTAAGAATGTAACCAATATTGGTAGAAGATTCTAGCTCGAGTGGCATTTTGCATGTAAGCCAACTCTTGAGCTTAGGGTTAGGGTTGCATGAAGTTGTTCTTTAAAAGATATGAAGCCATGTATGAATGTATCTTTTTGCAAGTTAATGAAATATTGAAGGAGGTTGCCCCCTCGAAGAAGCCTACGATTTTGAGTTATTTTGTAAGATTGTTTCAATTTTACAATTACTTTATGCATAGTGTTATTCTGTTATTTGATGCATTTTAGTTATTTTACAGTATTTTATGTGAGTATATTTTTAATAGTAGGTTCCTAACAAGTGGTATCAGAGCACTTTCTAGGGTTGATTTTTGTTGCGATTGCAACAATTCTTTCCCGTCCACTCCAACTGTTAGGTATAAATTTTCTATGTTTTTTGTTTTCAGTTTGTCATTTATATATAAAAAAACCCAACAAAAACTAGGAAAACAAAAAATTACAATATTTTTATAGTAGTTGAGTAGGTTAGAAACCCTATGTCGAGGGTTTTAAAATATCGTGAAGGAGCTATCATTATTGGCTAATCTAGATATCCCATACAGTGAGGGGTGATCAAGATCATACCCAGGCCTTAGATGATACTCGTGCACATAATTGAGCTCCCACGTATCTTCGGATATATTGGAAGACCATCTAAGATTAAACAAAATTTTATCCCTAGAAATCTTTTTCAGCCTTGTATTGTCCATAGTGCACGAGATACATCTCAAAATACTTCCCTCCCATACTGTCAAAGAGGCATATAGTGTGCTCAAAGGTATGTATGGAATCCTCGGATAATGGCCTGAAATATTGGTTCGAGCACTATTGTTCATAATTGTGGTATAACAGAGGGCCTATGGATATTACATACTCCTTTGCCTAGCATACCCTAGTTCTGAAAAAAATTCAACCTGAAAAAATACAAAGCCTCCTTATTTTGTTAAACTTGTATATTTTTCTCACAAAAGTGAGTATACAGAGGAAGAATTTCTTATCATAGAAAAAAATTGTATGCACCATAGAGTCAAGATAGAGTATACAAGTGTCTATGATAGTCATGAATTATTTTAGTAACCTTCAGGTTAGTGGCAGTAACAATGGTCAGTAACCATAAAAAATTATAGGGTTATCAGTGACAGAAACAGAACCAACAAAATCAATAACTGCATAGTACAGAGGATCCCAAGGTTAGTGTCTAAATAGTGTTAGTAATCGTAGTATAAGTGATAAATACAGATACAATATAGTGATAGGACAATGATAAGAGTGGTCAATAGTTAGAACATATAGGGCAAAGATAGTTGACACAATACCCAACTTTTAAACCCAATATCTAGAAAGAAACAATGAACTTTTACTCAAACAAGGATATCTCTTCACTCAGAGCTCAGATTGACTCCAAAATTTAGTATATAACTCTACATTCTATTTCAGATAAAATTATCCTTGGCAGCTCCTGGTCAAATTTTGCACTGATTTCCCAAAATTGGTAATTTTTTATTTTTCTTGTTAAGGCCATAACTTCCCAATGGTCAGTCAATTTGACCCAAAATTTTAGGACTAGAAGTAGCTCATTATTCTACACCAAAGACCCTCAAGGACCCACCTGTGAATTTTTAAGTCCAAGTTGAATAAATTGCCCCAACATCGACTTGCACCAAACTAGGAGATCACAAAAAATCAAAGAAGTCAATATATCTCCTCACTAAGTGCTCAGATCGAGTGGCCATTGAAGTGGTTCCTATCATAAAATAAGTGTTTCAACCTAATTTCCAAACAAACAAAAAAATGTTTGGGGTAGCCAAAATCAATGTTGTGTGATATAGCTCATTGTGATTGTCTTTTCGAGCTGATCATTTTGATATCTAACACCCAAGCACTTTTTTGGACTTATTACTAAAAATAGTAACCCTAAAAATCACATTTCTATTTTTAGTAAGTCATTGGTAACCACTCAAGACACACAAAAATGATTGTTGGTACACGTGGATACCAAAAGAGATGGAACAAGCCTCCCAATTGGACACCATCACAAAACAACTTAGTACCATTATGCAAGACAATCAATTAATCTGGGAGGATATCCAAAGTTTCAAAAGAGAGTACATTTCCTCCAAAACCAAACTCCATGAACAAATTTTAGAGGTTGAGTCCAAGCTTCAATACAACCCACAAGTATTTGGGTATACCAATACAGAGCAATCAGGGAAAGGAAAAGGACCCCATAAGGAAAGGGAAGATTTTCACACTACTTTTGATCATGATACTACCTTCAAGATGCCTAAATTGGACTTTCCTAAGTTCAATGGAAAAGAAGCAGATGGGTGGTTATGTTGTGTTGATCAATTTTTCCAACTCCATAATGTCCCTATATTATTGGGTCAATATGGCTTCTTTCAATCTGGAATCAGAATCATTACAGTGGTACCAATGGTTTTGACATACCGTTATTGATCCTTCTTAGGAAGATTTTGAATCCCAACTACTCACTCATTTTGGCCCTAGTGAGTATGATGATTTCCAAGGAGCACTAACCTAGTTGAGACAAAATTCTATAGTTCGAGATTACCAAGCCTAGTTTTAAAATTGGCTAACCAAACCAAGGGGTTAAATGAAGGGGTTTTTATGAGTTTTTTCATTAATGGCTTAAAGGACGATCTTCAAGCCGAAGTTAATATGTTCATACTGCAAACAATGATGCAAGCCATAATATTAGCACAATTTTTCAAATCAATATTTTTAGATCAAAGGAGGACACCTATATTTCAATCAACCAAACCCTCTTTTCCTCCCAAGTTCATAAATAATAATGAAAATAAATCTATCCCCTAAAAATGCTTGACCATCAAGGAAATGGATGCTCGATGAGCCCAAGGGTTATGCTATAATTGTGATGAAAAATATATTAGAGGGCATAGGTGTGCCCAAATAAAGTTGTTATTAATAGATGTCGAGGAACCCATAAGCAGTGACCAGAATGTTGATGAAGTAGACCCAACAGAAGAATCACCAGGAAGAACCGTAGGTAGAGATTTTAGTCCATGCTCTTGCAAGGATTACTACTCCCAAGACCATGAAATTTATGGGTTTTTTCAAAGGCCAATACCTTACCATCCTTATTGATTTAGGTAGCACACACAATTTTTATTGATCCCCGAGTTGCCAAGCAGACCAATTGTTACATACACACATGCAATTCCTTTAAGGTTATGGTGGCAAATAGAGAGACCTTACCTTACAAAGGTAAATATCGTAATGTTAAATTGAAATTTGAGGATTATAAAATCAAATAATATATGCTTTCTCTACAATTAGGGGGATGTAATATTATGTTAGGCACTCAGTGGTTGGGTACTTTGGGCACCATCTCATGAAATTTTTCAAAATTATGGATGCAGTTTTCATAAAATGGTCAGTCTTACACTCTTAATGGTTCCAAAGTAGGGCCTCCTCAAATTATCAGTTCTAACCATATGGAGAAGTTGTTAAAAAACATTCTCGTAGGGTCATTACACAAATATTTGTAATCCAACCACCTACTACAAAAGTAGACCAAATTCCTGATGATTTGTAATTGGTTTTGACAAAGCATAATGCAGTTTTTGTTGAACCAACAAAATTGCCACCATATCACTCTCACAACCATGCTATTCCATTGGTACCTAGTAGTGTACCACCTAATATTATTTTGTACTGATATTCTCATGCCCTTAAGTCAAATATAGAGAAGTTAGTACATGAATTGTTAAAAGCTAAAGTAATTCACCCAAGTAACAACCCTTACTCTTCTCTTGTCTTATTGGTGCAAAAGAAAGATGGATCATGGCAATTATGTATTGATTTTTGTGAGCTCAATAAGCTCACCATCAAGGATAAGTTTCCTATTCCAGTGGTAGATGAATTATTGAATGAGTTGCATGGGACTATACTTTTCTCTAAATTAGATCTTCACTTAAGGTACTGTTGGTCATCAAATCCACACAGGAAAGGACTTTCGGTGGGTTTGCACACCCTGGACCTGCGACCAACATTGAAAGGCCGAGAGGAAGAGATGCCCCTCATGTCGATCTCCGAAGAAAGGCCGGCTCCTATACTAATCTACTTTTGGGGTTTGAGACAAGAGTGTAGGAAAGAAATAAACAGGGTAAGGGTTAGGAAAAAAAATAAAAAAGGGTAAGGGTTAGAGAAAGAAATAAAAAGAGTAAGGGTTAGAAGATGACGATTTAAGGTGGAAGAGAACAGGAAGCACGATTACTCGCTAACAACTCGAATAGCAGCAGGAAATACCAAGAATAGCACGAAGGAAACGAAATGTCAAACTTCCTATGTATCCTTTGGACGGGTTCGCAGGGTTCTCCTTTCTCTCTCATTGGAATTCAAGGTTCAAAGTAACAGCGATTGAGATAAGGGAATAACAGAAACCTCAATCCACCAGGTAGCATAAAAGAAAGCGACAAGGCATTTTTCCTCTCCTATGTATCCTTCAAGGCAAATTTCAGGGGTTCGGTCCCCGATCGCACATCGGATTCAGGATTCAGATTCTCAGTATGCGAACGAGAAAAGTCAAAATAATTAAGCACAGAAGGCAACATAAAAGAGAGAAATAGAGCACAAAAGATCTTTAGTATTAAACGCAAGACATCAAGTTACAGCAGCTTTCTAGCAAAAAGTTCCCCCCCTTTTTACATTACATGCCTGGGTTTTTATAGAGGACTCGACCCTCTGAGTCATTATTACAAAAACGGTGGAGTACACCCTCGGGCTCTAAGAAATCGGCTTCTCGCGGCTGCTGCGACTGATTTTTCAAATCGGTTGCCAAAACTGGCAACTGTGACTGGGTCAACCATGGAAATATTCATTTAATGTGTCGCCCGAGTGTCCCTGGCTTCTGGATGCTATGCTTGAGTGATCGTTACACCCGTCGTGTTTTACTTTGAGGACTGTTACGTCCCTTTCGTTTGCCAAAAATGGTCAGCGGGCTTATCGGGCAAGAAAGGAGGTGTTTATAAGGGGCCTTCGATCACCTTGGGAAGCTACCCGCCTTGGAACATGGGCCCGTAAAGTGCTTCGCTACATCTCCGCCTTGTCGAAGCCTTAGGTCGAAGTAGATCTTCCTTGATTTGTTCTTCGCAAAATAATGCTTCACAAAAACTACTTCGGGGATGTCGAGTGCCGAGCGGGCTCCATCTTTGAAATGGGGTTCTTTGTCCTTTGCTGGCGAAACTGTTTTGGATGAAAAATGTTTCGGCCCGATTCTCTCTCAAAACTGTGATTCGGGGAATATCCTCCCAAAGCACTCTTCTGTTTTCGACACATTGTCATTTTGCTTCGAGCACCACTGCTTCGGGCAAAAACTGGCCGAAGTAGGTGTTGGGAATACTTCGGGCCCGAAGTAGTTCCCTTACCTTAGCTGATTTGGATTATGCTCTCCTCCTTCGGTGAAGTCGCTTGGATGCTGCTTCGCAAAACTTCTGCCAAAAATGCTTTGGGGGCAAAGCGTTATCTTTGTATTTTCTTCAGCGAAATTACTTCACAAGGTTTTCGCCCGAAGTAGTGATTTGAAGTGCTTCGGGCTCGAAGCTCTTTTCAAATTCTCCTCCCTTTCTTTCAGCGAAGCAATTTTCCTTGGCTTGTTTGGTAGCGAAGCTCTTTCTTTTTTTCCATTTTATAAAAGGGGTGACAAGGAGGGTCAAAATTGCTGTAACATAAAATAAAAGAAAACTTTCAACAAGGAAATATTATACAAAATTCTACTATTCTTCTACCCCTTGTATAATGTGACAAAAAGTGTCAACATTCTTGGTGGCTCGCGGGGTGACGAGCTCGCCTCGGCAAAAGAACCCTTTAGCCCTAATCCATTGGGCTGCTGAGTCACTGATTTTCCCTAGACCCTGCTTCTGCGGTCTGTCCCTCTTCTTGTTCCTCTTCTTCTTCTTCTTCCTTCGGCATGGCCTCTGGCTGTGGCAATGGTTCGAGGCGGTCACGGATGCGCTTCATTGTTCTTCGAACATGGGTCCAGGCACTCTTTTGGAATGGCTCTCGATCTTGCAGCGCTTTGACCAAGTCATGAAATCGATTAATTTGCCCAACGTCAGCATTCTTGGCCCTGGTGAACAGGTCATCGAGGCAAGCCGTGATCTTATAGTATCTGAGGATGAAATTTGTCACCTGCCCTTTTGTGATTGGTTCTTCCCAGCCATTGATCTTCAAGACATCATTATCGAACTATAGCCAGACTGGTTTGAGGTCATCCTTGCTGAGAAGATTTCCGTCATCATCCGTGAAACTTGGGAAACCCAAGGAAGAAAGATCTTGAAAATAATTCATTGTGGCGCACTGCTCATTGTCAAAAATGTCCTGGAGGATTTTGGCTTTCTGAGCTTTTCGCACCTTGGAGAAAAAAGTGCGAACTGTGGCCTGTGCCGTGGACCAGTCCCTAGCTGTCCGGGTCATTGCAGTGATCTGCAGGTCCTGATATCTAGCATTCTGGACGTTGAACGCTAGCTTGAGTCGACTCCTGGCTTTCTGCATGACCTCGTCGATGATTGGTCCTCCCTCGGTAATGGCCTGCTGTGCTTCGGTGACATACGTCAAAATTGAAAAAGCACTAGCACACCGAGACCAAATTTTTTTTAGCAGGTGCGTGTGAATCTCTTTAATTCTATCCCTATCAAAAAATGTTGGACCCTCTTTTGCATACAGTGGAGCTTGCATCTGCACGATTTTATCCTCCAGCTCTTTGGCCTTCAGATCACTCTCGGCACTGCTTCGCGCTTGACTCTCGGTGTCAGGTCGGAGGCTGTTGAACCTCTTTGTTTTAGGTCAAGCATCTCCTTCTTCATTGATTTACATTGCTCCTCAGCCTCTGCTAACTTGGAGCGGACCTTTGCCAGGTTTTCCTCTAGCTTGACATTGGTGGCCTCTTCTTCAAACCTGCGCTGGTTAGCAATGGTTGCATGTGCCCGAAAAGTCTCGATTCGGACATGCATAGAGGTTAATTCATTGTCAACATTCAGGTGTTCCAGGTCCTTAGGTGTCTCTTGATAATCGTAGTCCATTGGAGTCATTTCATCCAGAGGCTTTTGTACCTTGGGGACCTTCTTGATTTTATGCACCTTTCCAGCCTCTAAATAAAAAATGGCGCATTTTTCAACTGATGTCATCGAGCGCCCTCTTCTTTTCCTTGCCTCCCTTAGTATTTGCTCAATTTTTTTCCGTGCTTGCAATAGCTTCTCGGCAAGGGGGTGGTCCTTAATTAAGGACATCTTTGATTTAGACAAGGCTAGATCTCCAGCCGAGGGAGTAAACAAATATAAAGAATGTGTGGGGGATGCCTCACCAGAAGGCTCAGCGACAGACGTGGTGGGACTCGATTTTGAAGTGGGACCCTTGCTTCTGCTAGTGACCAGGGGAACGACAGTGTGGAAGGGCGAAGTAGGGTCAATGGTCTTACCCTCATCATAATCATGGGATGAGGTCGAACCAGCAATAGGTGACGTGTGAGGGGGTGATGGGCTATGCAGGGGAGACTGGTGAGAACTCTCAGCTGGAGTTTCGATAAAAATGTGTGAGACTAGGGAAAGGGATGAAGAATGCGTACCTATGTGCCCTCATGGCTTTGTTGTAGTGGTGACTTCAGGTGCAACCGCATCTTATTTTTCCTCAGTTTTGGCACTCGACATGGCTGCGACCTCGACATTCACTTTGGATGGGTCTGATATCGGTCGTCCAGTGGAGGGGCCTACAAGTCCTGTGCGAGGTCGCTTTGGGTGTTTTGGGGGCACTAGGGTCTGTTCTTGTTTTTTCCTTTTCCTCATCACCAGCGGCTGTTCTGACCCTTCAGTGCTCGAGTCATGGCTACCTACAGGCCCTTGAGGTGATCTTGGAGGTGTACCTTGGGCCGTTTTCTTTCTCGAAGAAGTATCATCTCTTTTTGGGCTTTTGCCCGAGCCTGGGATAGCTGGAGGGATGAGGGTGGCAAAGGACGAAGGCTTCCACTTTCCAGCGTTGGATTCATAGATTTCTGTGAAGTCCCTATCCGTTGCTAAGAATCCATAAGAGTTCGTTTTCTGCCGGTGGACCCTCATTATCCACCATTCTCTTAGTTGAGTTGTGTCCCAATATTTTACTCCCTCCTTCAAGTCATCTTTCGCTTTCTTCCAGAAGGTGGGGTTGGGGCTCGGGAGTGAATGTCGATCTGGGTCATATGCGACCTCCATTGGGTAGAATTCGTGCCAGGGAGGTAAGGATTCCATCCTCTCCATATGCCACTCTAGATCCTTTCCCCGAGGATTATTTCTTTGTTTCACAATTTCGGGATAGGGGCAAACATGGAAGCTCTTGACCCGTATGTGGTCCCTCATCACTCCCAAAGGATCATGGGATAGCTGGAGGGATGAGGGTGGCGAAGGATGAAGGCTTCCACTTTCCAGTGTTGGCTTCATAGATTTCTACGAAGTCCCTGTCCATTGCCAAGAATCCATAAGAGTTCATTTTCTGTCGGTGGACCCTCATTATCCACCATTCTCTTAGTTGAGTCGCGTCCCAATATTTTACTCCCTCCTTCAAGTCATCTTTCACTTTCTTCCAGAAGGTGGAGTTGGGGCTCGGGAGTGAATGTCGATCTGGGTCATATGCGACCTCCATTGGGTAGAATTCGTGCCAGGGAGGTAAGGATTCCATCCTCTCCAGATGCCACTCCAGATCCTTTCCCCGAGGATTATTTCTTTGTTTCACAATTTCGGGATAGGGGCAAACATGGAAGCTCTTGACCCGTATGTGGTCCCTCATCACTCCCAAAGGATCATAGAGCCATTGTTGGGGAATTTGGAGTAGGCCGAACTTGGCAAGCTTTTCTTCCAAGAAGACGTTCTGATTCAGGACGAACACTTCGATAACTCCTATCCTGAGGGGGAAGTCACAAGTGTGGGCCCATTTCTGACCCTTGCCGTAGATGGCATTAGTTGCATCACTTTGCCTCGCGACTTCCATCGTGAATTGATACTTGGAAGGGTAAACTGGCAGTAAGAAGGGCTTCCCTATGAAGTCGAAGATGCGAATCACCAGCCCCTATGTTAGTCGAAAAATGTCTCCCCTCTTCTCCCGGACTACTTTGTTTCTCAAGCCGAGGGGGACTCGCGGGGAGGACCCTGTTAACATACACATGGCGGGTCCCAAGAATTATTGATTAAAGGGATAGTAGGACTCTGATGTCAATAGTAGGGGAGTCCACTGATATACTGGCAAAGGACTTCCTTCTTCGCCGCTTGCAGTAATGGCAATATGAGGAAAACTATTATGAACATGAAAGAAAAATAGCCAAACAAGAAAGGAGCAGGGCCCGAAGTCTTGGGTGGTCCCGGCATTCTTCATCTTCGGTGAGTTGCACATGTAAGCCCCTAGCCACCCATTCTGCCTAGTCGACAAAGACTAGATTGGTGCTAGGTTTCAAAGTATCGAGGGCATTGAACTCTTCTCTGGAAATGCACTTGGCCAGGGACACCTGCCATGGATATACCGAAGCATCGGTAGATAGGCCTGCCACCCATGCAATGATGGAGAAGAGGTCGGAATTTTTAAAATCCTCCAAGGGAAGGGGCATTTGGGGCAATTTGCTCGAAGGGAGCCCGCTTTTGAGGCTTTGCTGCAAAAATTTGACCATGTAGCCAGCAGACGTGAACCTCTCCATTTGTTCGCTTAAAAAAATGTTGCAAACTATACATCCTTCGGGTGGACCCTACTATGGCGCAAAAGCTACCTGCACATCTTCTTTCAAAATTGAAAATAACTTCTGGCCAGATGTATCTAACACCTGTCTGGTGGTGAGCTGGTAATTATGTGCAATGGCATTGATCAGCTCAGGACAATGGTGAGTAGGGGGCATCAGATACTAGTATATCTAGGAGTAGTAGGTTGCAGCTCGCATGCTCTCTGCCAGAAGCCTGCTTCTCATGAGCTCAACGGTGCTCTTGAGTTCAGCTATGCTCTTCGACAGCTCTGTATCCCTGATTCTTTCCCACCTGTCGACTGGTGGTTCTAAGGGTTGCTCGTCCTCAAAATCCTCCCTTTCTTCCAAGATGCGTTTATCTGGGCGGAGACCCAAATCAACGGGCCTTGGCTTCGGCCTTTTTCCATGGCCTTTTACCTTTGGTTTCTCGGGGGCTACTACTTCTAGCCCTTTTCCCTTCTCCTTGGAACTTTCTATCGTTGATGCTTAGGGCAATGGAATTTTCAGTATGGAGAAAATTGGCGTCGAAGCTTTAGAGTGAGAAGTGGAAAAGTTTGCAGGTTTGCAGTAGGGTCTGTATGAGTCGTTGGGCGAGTAATCCCTTTACTACTTTGAGTTTGTGTTATATAACCGCCGAAGACAGCTACCCACATTTATGGCATGTGCCACAATTAATGCTGCACTTCTCACCTGAGAGATCATCGGGTTTGCCATACGATGGCGTAGTACATAGGTCCATGCGCTGTGATGATTGTGGATATTCTTGGAATGCAACCATTGGCTACCTAGTACCTGGGGGCAGACTTTTCTCTCATCCAAGTCCCTTGAGGATGTACCCGATGCCTTTTTATTTAACTCACTTGTTTCGGGTGCCTATTGAAGGCGACTGTCGGCACATTCCTCTAGGTGAGTAATAAATGCTTTTGCCTTGTGTGTCTTTTGGGTCAGCAAAGCCGAAATTGGAGCTAACATACTTTGCGGCGAACCTTTCGCACCAGCTAATCCTTTATGCTTCGGGCCCGATGTGATTCCTCCTGCGCGAGGCTACTCGCGAAGCTTGTTTCCCCCTTTTAAATGCAGCTCGCTCAGACTTTTCTTAAGAGAACATATTTCATACCTTATTCGTAACCTTGCTCATCCAATCGTACTTTGCTGCGAACCACTTTGCATCCACTACTTCGCCAGCCAAGTTCCCAAAGGAGTTTTTTTTTTTTTTTTTTTTTTTTTTGTATATAGCTGCCGAGGTAAAACTCAACCTGAGTTTCTGAGCAGCCCTTTATTTAATAACAAAACTTTTTACAATATTAACATAGGCTTGTGGCATAATAGGCATGTCGCTACCCCAAACTCAGCTTCGGATACTTATCCAGTGAATCTGCAGTGCCCAGACCAGATCAGATTGAACTTCAGTTGATTCTTGAAGTCTAGATGGCTCCTCCCCGAAGTTCTCCATGCTACGAATAGAAAGCAATACAATAGTTCGTCGCTCCTGCCAGTACCTGCGCTGCTGATGCAGGATGTGGCGAAGCAGTTCGCCACGTGAGGACCTTCTTGGGGTAATGGTTGAAGTGATGGCTGGAACCAGAATATCGAAGAGTTCAACAACTGTGGACTGGGTACAAGTTCTTCCATCTCTTTGATGCTGTAATAGGGCTCTTCCGACAAAGAGCAAACTTCTATGATCTCCTCAGGTTTAGCCTCTTGACGTAAACCTGATGGATTCTGGCTGAACACCTGCGTGCCATGCTCTGGGATACAAAAAGGGTGCAAAAACGTCCCCTCTTTGTTCTCAGGCGCTACCACTTGAGCTTGTTTCTCTTCTTGGCCTGTCCTCTGATGGAGATTGCAAGCACCCATATTGTTCATCGTTGGTGCAAAACTCACAAATTGCCATGGTTGGACTTGGATGGGATCTGCATCTTGATCTCCACATGACTGCATCTCAAGCTTCTGCTCAGTATGAGGGGTCTGCCATGAAGAATATTGCATTGGGTGAACAGGAGAAGTGATTATCGAAGAAAGTTATGGGGCTTCTCCCCACTGCCACTTTCCCGATAGAAACTGCTCCGCTCGTACTGCTTCCTCAAAAATTTGAGGGAATCTTTGTTCGCCTGATCACAGCAAGAGGAGGCCTATGTCTAGGTGGAAAGCCTGAACATAGTAGAGGTGGGCTTGGGCGGGCATTGGTTGAATCTCTCCTAGAACTTTCTTCCAAGTTCTGCAGAATCAGACATTAAAGTTCATGACGCTATCCAAGGGGGTTTTCTTGATGGTGGAGAAGTACGTCAGAAGTTGGAATGGATCCTGAGAGCCATCAAATGTTTCGAATAGTGCTCTTGCCAAGTCATCCCATGAACAGACGCTTTTAGACCCGAGCAGTCTATACCACCGCAGTGCCCTCCCTTCCAGGGACGCAGCCAGAAGTCATACCATGACATCTTCGTGGGTTATGTCATAGAGGAACGCTAAAGCAGCAACAGCTTCAAGGTGCTCTCAGACCATTCCTGTGGTGCCATCATATATTGTCAATGCCTTCAAGGTGATCTTGAGAATATTATGGTAGCTTTGAAGATTCAAGGGGCCTCGGTCATCCCAGCTGGGAAAACTTACCCCTGCCATTATAGCAATGGTCTGCAGAGACCACGGTTATCGCCGCTAAGTCGGAGTCGCGAGATGAGCATTATTTCTCTGCTTGTGAGGTTAAGGCTGCTCACCGAACCTTAATTCCTATGGGATATCTTCTTTCATATTTGAAATGCGCCTACGACCAAGAAATCTAGATCTTCAGCTCGATTGAGTCGCCAGGTGATTTTATCAGATAAAGACAGGCCAAAGATTCACCGAACTTAGACCTTCTCAAAACATGGGGGCTCCTGGTTATGAAAACCAGGTTTAGGTATTGGTCTCTACGACTTAAGATATTCTCAGTTAAAATAGAGTCGCCAGATGCTAAGAGTCTTTCGGTAATGAAGGCATCGATTCTCACTACCACTCAGAAGATGAGACTGACCGGATCTCACCGGGAACTTGTTAGAACTACTAGATCTGGTGAATATGGGCTAGAAACTTTTTCAAATATGGGACCTTGGGTCCCATCGGGCATGCCAGAAGCTGTTGGTCATCAAATCCACACAGGAAAGGACTTTCGATGGGTTTGCGTGCCCTAGACCTGCGACCAACATTGAAAGGCCGAGAGGAAGAGATGCCCCTCGTGCCAATCTCCGAAGAAAGATCGGCTCCTATACTAATCTACTTTTTGGGTTTGAGACAAGAATGCAGGAAAGAAATAAACAGGGTAAGGGTTAGGAAAAAAATAAAAAAGGGTAAGGGTTAGAGAAAGAAATAAAAAGAGTAAGGGTTTGAAGATGACAATTTAAGGTGGGAGAGAACAGGAAGCATGATTACTCGCTAACAACTTGAATAGCAGTAGGAAATACCAAGAATAGCACAAAGGAAACGAAATTTCAAACTTCCTATGTATCCTCTGGATGGGTTCGCAGGGTTCTCCTTTCTCTCTCGCTGGAATTCAGGGTTCAGAGTAACAGCGATTGAGATAAGGGAATAATAGAAACCTCAATCCACCGAGCAGCATAAAATAAAGCGACAAGGCATTTTTCCTCTCCTATGTATCCTTCGGGGTGAATTTCGGGGGTTCGGTCCCCGATTGCACACCGGATTCGGGATTCAGAGTCTCAGTATGCGAACGAGAAAAGACAAAAGAATTAAGCACAGAAGGCAGCATAAAAGAGAGAAATAGAGCACACAAGATCTTTAGTATTAAACGTAGGACATCAAGTTACATCATATTTCTAGCAGAAAGTTCCCCCCCATTTTTTACATTACATGCCTGGGTTTTTATAGAGGACCCGACCCTCTGAGTCATTATTACAAAAACGACAGAGTACACCCTCGGGCTCTGAGAAATCGGCTCCTCGCGGCTGTTGCGGCTGAGTTTTCAAATCGGTTGTCGAAACTGGCAACTGTGACTGGGTCAACCATGGAAATATTCATTTAATGCGTCGCCCGAGTGTCCCTGGCTTTTGGATGTTGTGCTTGAGTGATCGTTACGCCCGTCGTGTTTTACTTCGAGGACTGTTATGTCCCTTTCATTTTCCAGAAATGGTCAACGGGCTTATCGGGCAAGAAATGAGGTGTTTATAAGGGGCCTTCGATCACCTTGGGAAGCTGCCCGCCTTGGAACGTGGGCCCGAAAAGTGCTTCGCTACATCTCCGCCTCATCGAAGCCTTGGGTCAAAGTAGATCTTCCTTGATTTGTTCTTCGCAAAATAATGCTTCGCAGAAACTACTTCGGGGATGTCGAGTGCTGAGCGGGCTCCATCTTTGAAATGGGGTTCTTTGTCCTTTGCTGGCGAAACTGCTTCAGATGAAAAAAATTTTGGCCCGATTCTCTCTCAAAACTACGGTTCGGGGAATATCCTCCCGAAGCACTCTTCTATTTTCGACACATTGTCATTTTGCTTCGGGCACCATCGCTTCGGGTGAAAACTGGCCGAAGTAGGTGTCGGGAATACTTCGGGCCCGAAGTAGTTCCCTTACCTTAGCTAATTTGGATTATGCTCTCCTCCTTCGGTGAAGTCGCTTGGATGCTACTTCGCAAAACTTCTTCCCGAAGCGGCTACCGAAAATGCTTCGGGTGCGAAGCGTTATCTTTGTATTTTCTTCGACAAAATTACTTCGCAAGGTTTTCGCCCGAAGTAGTGATTTGAAGTGCTTCGGGCCCGAAGCTCTTTTCACATTCTCCTCCCTTTCTTTCGGCAAAGCAATTTTCCTTGGCTTGTTTGGTAGCGAAGCTCTTTCTTTTTTTTCATTTTATAAAAGGGGTGACAGGGAGGGTCAAAATTGCTGTAACCTAAAATAAAAGAAAAATTTCAACAAGGAAATATTATACAAAATTCTACTATTCTTCTACCCCTTGTATAATGTGACAAAAAGTGTCAACAGGTACCATCATATTCAGCTCAAGGATGAAGATATTCCAAAAACTACATTTCATACTAATGAGGGTCACTATGAGTTCTTGGTGATGCCATTTGGCCTGACCAACATACCTTCTATATTTCAAAGTCTCATGAATAACATTTTTCATTCGTTTCTTCATAAATTCATTCTAGTTTTCTTTGATGACATTTTGGTTTATAGTCACTCTTGGGAAGAGCATCTTCTCCATGTGGATCAAACTCTCCAACTATTGGCACAACATCACCTTTATGCTAAGCGATCCAAGTGTTCTTTTGGGTTGATGAAAGTGGAATATTTGGGACACATTGTCACCAAATATGGCATTAAAGTTGATCCCAAGAAGATTCAAGCGGTTCAAGAGTGTCCTAAACCTCGCACTCTTAAAGGTCTTCATGGATTTTTGGAGCTTACCGGCTATTACCACAAATTTATCTAAAATTATGGAAAAATCACTACTCCCTTAACCTCCATGTTAAAAAAATATTCTTTTACTTAGACTGGTCCAACTGAATAGGCTTTCCTGGAGTTAAAGCATGTTATGACAACCACTTTGGTCTTAGCAAATCCTAATGTTTCTAAGCCTTTGTAATTGAAAGTGATACTTCAGGCAATGGTATTGGTACGATGTTGATGCAAGAAGGGTGCCCCTTGGCTTTCACTAGTAAAGCACTTTCTAGTATTAATATAGGTAAATCCACTTATGCTAAAAAAATGCTTACCATTTTGTATTCACTCATTGGTGACCTTATCTCATTATGCATCATTTCTCCATTAAACCATATTAGCATAGTCTTATATATATCTTGGAGCAAAGGGTTGCCACCCCCAAGCAACAAAAGTGGATCTCTAAACTCATGAGTTATGATTATGATATTACTTGTGAAAAGAGCAAGGAGAACATTGTGGTGGATGCCCTCTCTCATCAGTTTGAGTCTCACAATATGCTATGTGCCAAGGTTATGCGTAAGGGATCAACCCCAAAATGTATATATAAAAATTTGGTGAATCAGTTTCGAAATCCACATGAATAGTGTCCAAACACATGTAGTAGGTTCACTATTATTAGGGGAAATGCTAGAAATGTAAACTTAAAATAGTCAAATTATTATAAAATTGAGGTGAATCAACCAAAAAAAAAATTTGCACCCACAAATTTTTGGATAATGGACCCTAATCAAGGGTCCCAAATATTAGCCAATTCCAAATTTCAAAAATCTAAACTTTAGCCAATTTGGCGATAAATAGCCTCTATGCATAACCCTGCTATGTGCCATTTCTTCCCCTATTCCCCAATGTACAAATTCTCTTCGTTAGGAGGTGCTTAAGTATTTAGGCTTTCAAACTTTGATTTCCTCACTTCAAACAAAACCTACGATGTCTTAGTTACACTTGGGATGGATATTATTTAAACTATTATTAGTTCCTTGTTTTTCCACACACATCCTCACTCTAAGAAATTCTCATGAAGGAAATGCATGCTTTCCCCATTACAAGCCATTCAGGGTTCCTCAAAACGTACAAAATAATCAAGCATACCTTTTCTTGGAGGGGTATGAAGAAGGACATACAAAATTTTGTAGCAACATGTGATAATTATCAATGAATGAAGGGTGAAATAGTGCATTCTCTAGGAACTCTACAACCCTTGCTGATTCTTGACCAGGTTTGGACAAATATTTCAATGGGCTTTATTGAAGGGTTACCTAAGTCTGGAGGCAAATCGATTATTTTTGTGGTAGTGGATAATATTTCGAAGTATGCTTATTTTTGTTCTCTCTCCCATCCTTACATGGAATCTATAGTTGCCCAAATTTTTCTCGATTCTATCTTCTTCCTTCATGGCATATCCACCTCCATTATGTTTGATTGTGATCCTACATTCACTAGTAATTTTTGGAAAGAATTGTTTAAGTTGCAGGGAACTCAACTCAAGATGAGTTCATCTTACCATCCGTAAATGGATGGTCAAATTGAGATTGTCAACAAATTTTTGGAGATCTACCTTCGTTGTTTTGCCTCTGATTATTTTACGCAGTGGGTGAAGTGGCTTCTCTTGGTTGAGTGGTGGTATAATACTTCTTATCACACGATGACCAAGGTCACTAATTTTGAAGTAGTTTATGGTTGACCTCCATGCACGCCCTCCTCCTACATTCCAAGCATCTCTAAGCTCCATGCAGTCGACTCTACACTTAGCCAACATGTCGAATTCCTTCGTCAGTTGAAGATGAATTTAGAAGCGACCCAAAACTGGATGCATCAACAAGCTTACCAACATTATTTTGAGCATAGCTTTTATGTTGGTGATATGGTCTTCCTTCGCTTGCATCCATACAAACAATCTTCTCTCCAGCTTCATTGGTGCTAGAAACTTATGACCAAGTACTATGGACCCTATCAATTTTTACAACGGATTGGTACCATGGCCTACAAATTAGCCCTACCATCAACCTCCAAGCTCCACCCTATTTTTCATGTATCCTCTCTCAAAAAGGGTTGTGGAAAATCAGGTACAAGTTCAATATTCTCTCCTAGAATTGGATGAAGAAGGTTCTATCTTGCTCGAGCTAGAACAATCATTAGATTGTAGGACATGCACACTTTGCAGTTAAGCTATTATTGAGGTCCTTGTTCAGTGACATGATCTACAACTGAAGGATACTACATGGGAGTCTCTCCACCAGATCCAAAACTAGTTCCCTCATCTACAACTTTGAGGACAAAGCTTTTTGAAGGGGAAGGACATGTTAGGAATCCATCCTAACATAATTTTTGTAATTCTCAATTGATTATGTAATGACCCATGTCTAATGTGGGGACACCCTTATAATGTTATTTTGTAATTATATGTGGTAAGTAAGGTTCCTAGAGAAGTGGGGTAATTTATGTAACCATTATCAAGAATGTAACTGATGTTGGTAGAAGATTCTAGCTCGAGTGGTATTTTGCATGTAAGCGAACTCTTGAGCTTAAGGTTAGGGTTGCATGAAGTTGTTCTTTAAAATATATGAATCCATGTACTAATGTATATTTTTTACAAGTTAATGAAATATTGAAGGATGTTTCCCCCTCGAAGAGGCCTTCGATTTTGAGTTATTTTGTGAGATTGTTTCAATTTTACAATTACTTTTTGCATAGTGTTATTCTATTATTTGATGCATTTAATTTATTTTGCACTATTTTATGTGAATGAGTCTATTTTCAATAGTAGGTTCCTAACACTAATAGACTCCAAAAGGAAGTATAACATATGGGAAACTCAACAAAGTATCCCGATATTGATATTATTTGTTTACAAGAATTAAAGATCTTAGGTTTTTTGCTCTTAGCAACATATCATGTCATATGGTCAACCAATTTTTCTTCCATCGCAATCATGATCTAGGACTTGGTAGAGTTTCCACCCTTGTCTCTTCTAGGTGGTGGCCACATTTAAATGACCATGGATGTGATCCTACTTACCAAACCTTATGGTTGCTTTTCAACATTAGTAATAATTAATTTAATATTATCAATGTTTATACCTCTAACGATGTTGAACAATCTCACCTTTGATGTTGAATTGTAGATAAATTGACCAATGCATCTTGGATATTGTGTAAATATTTGAATATGATTGAATGTGTATTAAACAAGTGGGAAAACCTCCCAATGCATTGGATAATTGGCAAAAGGGTTGAATGGTACTACATGCATAATAAGTTTGGCCTTTTACCCCAATACTAGTCGTTATCTTTTTAAATCCATCTAGTACACATGGAATAACATGTGGTTTAACAAGGAAAAAATTATCAAATGGTTTGATAGAGCCATATTGACAAGTCAACCCATTTTCTCTTTCTCTAATTATTTTTCTCTGCTAGTGGAGCCCATGTTAGATACTGTCCTCTCTCATCACTTTTCCATTTGCCTTTGCATTGAATGGTTAAGTGGCACCACCAAGAAGGAAAAATCTTAGTTTTTTCTAAACATATCATTGTTGTCACATACACCCATTTTGGCCCACATCCAACACATGGAATCTTGAGCCTCACCCCCACAACAAAATTGGTTGGATCTAATGGTGGAACAATACGATAAAGTATAAATCATATTTTCTTTGCATCTATGACTACTAAATGGTGCTTTTGTGTCATCTCTCCTATGAGACCACCACCTCAAAGTTGAACCAAGATACAACTGAGCTAGAAAATTTGCCATTCTCTCCCAGTTTGCAACTGTGAGTAGTCAAGCTTCACAAAAAAAAAATAGTTGACTATCAGACAACTTGGGGAGCTCAAATCAAGGCATACCTTCATTAGCTTAATGTCATAGATCAAGTTTCTGATAGAAGATTTTCAAGCCTTGTGATATTCTTAGGTCTCCCAAAATATCAAACGCATTAAGGAAGGTCAACATTTTTTATTAGAACTTCCTAATATTTTGTAAGCCTTTGTTCAACTTTATCAATAAGTTTTAAGGCCTAACCTCCTTTGCTTGAGCATGATCTTACTCTACAAGAATGTACAATTGTGGTGCCCTATAGGCTCTACACTTCACAACAAGCCTTATGTGACCAACTACTCACTAAAGATGAACTGCGAGAGGTCATATTCTCCATTGCCAATAATAAAATCCTTGGCTATGATGGATTCCTCTACAAATTTTATAAGTCCTTATGGGACATCTGCCAATAGATTAGGTGATGTCATTAGCAAGAGTAGGTTTCAAGTCTATTTTGAAGCATTCCATACCAATACATTAGGTGATGTCATTATCAAGAGTAATATAAATTCATACCTAAAACCAAAAATTAAGAATAAATCTACAATTAGAGGCCTATTACCTTATTGAATGTTTCTTACAAAATCATTTCTAAGGCTCTAACACTCTATTTGTGAAACTTGCTTTCACTAATTGTTCATATTGAACAAACATGTTTCATCAAAAGCAAGTATGTTTTAGATAACATCATTATTGTGTGGGAAGGTATGGAATGATCTTAAACCTCTCAACAAATTCCTTGTCCTAAAGCTCAGATTGGTTGTGTAGGATATAGAATCCTTCCTAGTGGTTATGGATTTTGTCCCTCCATAAATGCTTCATAAAATTAGTATAAGAGCCTCTTGACCTTGATGAACAAAGTGGAAGTTGTTCCTAGATAAACTAATCCAAAAAAAATGGATAGAAAAGAATTAATTTTGATAAACCCAATTTTCTAGTTTTTTTGAAGCACCATCAAAATAAATTTTTATAAACCCAATTTCTGGAAATTTCCAATTTTACCATGGATCGAAGTAGATTATTTGTTTTAATTCCATTGTCACATATGACTCTTCCATGTATGTTCAAATCCTATAGCCAATTTATTAGCACATATTTTTTTACAATTGAGACTTCCCATGATGAGCACCATATTTGTAGATATTCTACAAGAGAGGCAATAATACGGTTCCAAACTTGGGCATGATTTTGAGATTTATTTTTAAAAATTATGTTATTCCTTTCAAGCCATAAATTTTAACAAATAATGGTAGGGCTAGTCCTCCAAAGTATACATAATGCTTTATATTTGAAATAATTAATCCAACATTTTATCAACTCTTTCAATGTTGATGGAGCTACCCAATATATTTTTATATTTAAAAAAAATATAACCCCAAATGGTGTGAGAAAATGGACAATGAAGAAGTAAATGGTATGATGTTTCTAAATCCTTCTCACACAAGGCACATATGAAGGGTCCATAATATTCTTTTCTTTGTAGACTCTCTCCCATAAGAATCTTACTTTGAATTGCTAACCAAAGAAATGTTGAGGCCTTAGGGAGAGCCTCTAATGACCAAGCGTTCTTCCAAGGAAAATATTTGGGAGAAGCAAATTTGGATTGTTCTAAATCCTCAAATATCAAATTGATCGAGTATCCACCATCCTTTGATAAATTTCAAACCAACTCATCCTTTCATGTAAAAATCAATAAGTAAAACTCTCAAAGCATCTTTTGAAGTTCATTTGTAATTTGTTTGAGTTCCTCTCCTTCAACCAGGTTACTAAGATAAATCCATGATCTAGAGTTTTTGCTCATAATAATATATCTTTTACCTTTGAACATTTACATTCTAGGCACACTAGAGCCAATGGTTTCCATTTTGAGTCAAATATAAGAGGATAAGGCTTCAACCAATCATCAGAACAAAAATTTGCATATCTCCCCTCATTGAATGACCATCTAATATGTTTATTTATCAATTGCAAACTCTCTGATATGAAGTTCCAAGTTGAATATCCTTTGGGTAGATTTATTTTCCTATATAATTTCATTGCATCAAGAGAACCTATATATTTTTGAAGTAATATTTTTACTCAATTCTTTCCTTGATCTTTGAATAATCTCCACCCAAGATTTGATCCTAATGCCAAATTTATAAGTCTGCAATTCCACAAGCCTACTCCTCCAATATTCTTTCCTTTGCAAACCATATCCCACTTACAAAGAGAAAACCTAAATTTTTCCTTATAACCTTTCCATAGAAAATCTCTTTGAATTTTATCAATTTTTGATGCAATACCTATTGGCAGTCTTGAAAGTGACATAATATAAATAGGAATGGATTGCAATGTAGTATTTATGAGTTGTAGTCTTCTTGCCATGGTTAAAAACTTACCTTTCCAACCTTCCAAGCAAGCTTTCATTCTATTTAAAAAGAGATCCAAAGCTCCTTTTTATTTCTTGTATCAGACAACGAAATACCCAAGTAGGTTGATGGAAAATTTTCAATTTTAAACGCTAAAATATTCACAATAATTTATTGTAATTCTAGGGTAGTATTAAGGAAAAATCCTAGATTTTGAAGTATTTACCAACTGTCCAATAGCCTTCTCATATCATGATAATATTAATTTAAACTACACGACCTCACTAACTGGGGGATGACCCAAAATAAAAGTATCATCAACAAATTGGATATGAGATTCAAAGGGACCATTTTTTGCAACTTGAATACCCTTGATTTTTCCTTCCAATTTTTCCTTTGAAAAGGTTCTCCCTAATGCAACCAGAATAATGAGTAGATAAGGAGAAAGTGGATCACCTTGGTGAAGTCCATAAGATGACTTGAAGTACCCATCGGGAGAACCATTGACCAAAATAGAAAATTTTACAATGCTATAACAACATTTAATCCACTCACATCAACTATAATCAAAGCCAAACTTTATGAGAATAACATGTAGAAAATTCAAGGAAACCCTATCATATGCTTTGTTCATATCTAATTTCAAAAGCATATATGGTTTTTTCATGTAATGAAGAGAATGTATGGCCTCTTGTGCATTAATTATACCATCAAGAATTTGTTTACCATGAACAAAATCACCTTGTTCCTCTGAGATAAGACACCCTAGAATGCCCTTCAACTTGTTTTCCATAATTTTTGAAATGATCTTATAAATCATATTACAAAGACTTATTGGACGAAAATTATCAAAATATTTTTTCGCCTTTCTTAGGAACCAAGGTAATAAAAGTTGAATTGATCTCACTTATTATAACCTTCATTTTTTGGGCCTCTTCAATCACATCTAACATATCACTCTTCAATAAATCCCAATTTTTTTGAAATAAAATTGCAAGAAATCCATTGGGGCCAAGTGCCTTGTTAGGATGGAAAGAGAAAATTGCTTCATGGAGCTCCTCCATAGATATCTTCTTCATCAAGCTTTCATTTTTTTCTTGTATGATAATTGATCGAATATTTTGCAGAAGTTTTTCTTGTGCCTCCTTATCTTGCCTAGAATATGATAAAATATTTTGAAATAATTAATTATTTCCTTCCTTATATCTTTTTCATCCTCAATATTTCTTCCATCTGGAGTTATAATATTTTTGATATGACAAACATAAAAAATTGTTTTTGTTGTAACATGATTTTTTTTTTTGTATTTCTATCTCCTTCCTTGAGCCATTTCTCTCTAGTTTTTTTGGAACCAATATGACTTATCATTTTTCAATGCATTATGATAATTAGAAAGTAATTTTTTTCTTTCACATAAGAATCCTAATCCATTCCATTAATTTCTACTATCTCTTGTAAATTTTTGAGCTTAGATTCAATTTATTTCTTTTCTTTAAAAATATTACCAAAATATTTGACATTCCATATCTTCATTTGCTCCTTTAAATATTTCAACTTTTGAACAAACTTGTACATACATGATCCTTCAATTTTTGATTCATACCATCATATCATAACCATCTAGAAAAAATCAAGGCTTGGAGCCACATAGCCTAGAAGCAAAATAGCTTTGGATGACCATTATTAGGTAACTCACAAGTCAAAATAATGGGTTTGTGATCTGATCCTACTCGCAATAAAATATTTGAAGAGATTGTATACTTTATTTGTAACCATTTATTGGATAACAAGAATCTATCTAGTCTTTTTGCTATATGATTTTTCCCAATGCATCTATTATCCGACGTATATTGAAAGCTTGAGGGACTAACATCCCAAAGGTCATTTGAATTGATAAATGAAGCAAAATCTTGCATTGATTTAGACCATCTTGGAATGCCACCCTTATTTTTCAAAGGAGATAGAATAGTATTAAAATCACCCCCAAGAATCCATAGATCACAATGAATCATCATTGTATTTGAAAAAAAATATGCTAAGGTCCTTCCAACATCTCTCACGAGGAGTAACTATAGTTGGAACATATACATTTATAACCCTAACTTTTATGTTTTCCTATTTCTTGTAAAATAATCCAACAACCCAATTACTTTTTGTTTCTAATAGTTTTCCATCCCATTTGCATTTGTTTTATATTATTGCAATACCACTTGAAGATCTTGTAGAAGAAACTTCTAAACAATCACCTCTCTTCCAAATATTCTTAAAAACATTCTTACATTCCTCACTTCTTAATTTTATTTCTTGTATTAAAAAAAACTACAACCTACTAATTCCTTACTAACTCTTTTTTTAAGGTTTTTATTCATACCCCTAATATTCCATAATATCATTAATTTTTAAATTGGTTATATGGGATTGAAACGGTCCCACCCATATTACATCATCACCACATAGTGGTATTACAACAAAGCTTGGATATTATCCGTATATCACTTGGCAAGATTTGAACCTAGGTCTCCTCCTTTTTAACATTGAGGAATCTAATCAGCTTAGTTAATACCATTTGATTCCATGATATCATTTTCATCATTTATTTTTTTGTGGGCTTAGCCCCAGTTCTTGTTAACACCTGTGATATTTTAATTGGCTTCCCATATCAATATATTTTTGAGTTTCTTTTTCTCTTTGTTCCTACTTTGATGGCCTTCCTCTCCTTCTTTCATTCCCACCAACACTCTCATCTTCATCAATATCTTCTAATTTTTCATATTGTTCAAAATAAGACTTATCTTCTAAATCTTTATGTTTCCCTAAAGAGTGAAAAGTGCAAGGAATAACCTCATTAGCTTTGTAACCTTTATGTTGCCTTGAAAACTCTAAACTGCATAGATGATCCTCCATAGTCATCACTTTCTTATGTCGGCTTGAAAACCTTGAATTTCCTTGGATATCCTCCAAAATATTTTCTTTACTATACTGCTCTTGAAATCCTAAAGTGCAAGAAATACACTTCGTACTACTTTCATTTTTATTGTAAGGAGAAGATTTTAAGCTACTTGAGGATAATAAAGGTGATTTACCTGGATTAAGCTTGACCTCCTTCACCTCATTTACTTTAAAATTTGTCTCCCCATCTTCCTTTGTTTTAAAATTTATCTTCCCCTCTTCCTTCGCACCTTTAGCTCCTATATTTGAACTTGCGCATTGTACTTCCTCATCCCCCATATCATTTTTTCTTCTAATGGTTGATTTAAGTGAAATGTCATGGCCTTTGCCATGTGATGATGTAGAGGGATTTTTGTGCCACTTTTTTAGGAGTAGAAAATCCTTGATTTGACCTAGTTTCTCCTATGATATGATCTCCATGTTTCAAATTGAAGCTACCCTCATGCCCAAAAATTCCATCTCTTCCTCCATTTTCACTTTGCAGTCTCTTGCCATGTGCCTAGTTTCATGACATTTGTGACATCAGAATGCAATGTTTTCATAATCCACTTGTTGATCCCATTCTCTTGATTCAAATTTAATCCTAATTGATTGCGGTAAAGTTTTAAAAATATCAATGGCAACACATATTCGAGTATATACAACTTGCCTTCTTTCCTTAGTAGTTGGTCCCTCTTGGATAAAATCACCTAGAGTATTACCAATATTCTTCAAAACCTCCTTATTGATGAGTTGATAAGGAAGTCTAAAAAGCCTAATCCATACCAGAAGCCTTTTAATAGTTTCTATGTCCACAAAAAAATTCTCACTCCAAGGTCTTAAATATAATGCATCTTTTGGAAGAAAATAAAGAGGAAAAATCCTTCTGGAAGAAAACTCATGGAGTAATTTGAATTCAATCCCCACTTCCACTTGATCTAATTTTGAATCTCAGAAAAACGTGGCCAATATCTATGAAACTTACATATTAACCCTCTCGTTTTAAGAACCATTATATCATACTCAATCATCTCATCCTTGATAATCACTTATGGTGTAGAATTTGCTATTTGGACTAGGTTTGCCATAGATTCACTCTTCCTCTTATTGCTAGCTAGGGCATCCATACTTCCAACTTGACCATTCATACTTTTAATAAGGACTTTCACAAATGACTTTCTTTCCATGTTACATGGATTTTCTTCAAATGAATACTTTAAATATTCCTAAGATCTAGAACAAGAAGCACTTATTTCTTGTTCACACTTTGTGTTCTACTTTCTTGCTCACACTTCCTCCTCACTCATGGCTTGCGCTCGCACTCCCTTCCGACTGCACTCACTTGGACTGACTCATACTCACTTATGACTGCATTCACTCCCCACTCATGCTTACACTCGACTGCATTCACTTCCGACTTATTATATTTTTTCAATTTAAAATAAATAAATAAATATATTTTTTAACATTTTAAAAATTTATTCAATAATGTTTATTATAATTTTATGCAATACAATAAAAAATAAAAATTTCCTTCCATGTTAATGTTGTTCAAATATTCGTACAAATATTAAAGTAGTTTGAGGTGGCATATTAATACGGTCCCCAGTGACATCAGCCACGTCAGGTAAGCATGAGTGACGTAAGCAGCACGTGGATCTGGAAAGAGGAAGGAAACTCCCTTGTATGCCTTTGTCTTTTTATCATAACATTTGCAAGTAAGAACTGTGTATATATTATGTGTGCGGATTCCCATAAATGGCAAGAACAAATTCCACGTATGCAAAGCACGGTGATTGCACATGATCGGTTCATGACACGATAAAGTGGGCAGTCGGTTGGGTACTTTATTAAAATATATTATTTGAAACCAACTTTCCCTTTTCAAGGGATAAGCTTGTTGGCATGTCTTTCTTCCGTGGCCCCAAAAATAACTAATTTCAATGCATATCATCAAAGAATTTGAATTTTTGGCATGTCTTTCTTCTCTGGCCCCAAAAATAACTATTTTCAATGCATATCATCAAAGAAATTCAAATTTTAGTAGGTTATTAAGGTCCATTGAATTGATCTTGAGTTTTTAATAGAGAGCCTAATACCTATACATAATGTTATGAAAGTAAATTCAAATTTATAGGTGAAAAGACAAGTTAGTTGTGAATGAACTTTTTGTTGGTTGGTTGTTGTAAGCAAACATAACTATGAATGAATTTTCACTTAAAAGAATGATATTGATGTTTGAGAATGGTGGATGAAGTTTAGATTTTTAAATTTTAGTAACCATTTTTAACATTATCATCTTTGCAAAATTATAGGAGGAAGCTTATGTTTGGTGGGAAAATTTTTCTAAGGAAAGGAATTGTAGTTACACTTGGATGAAATGGAGCATGCATTCTTGAGTTAGTGGGACCCATATAAAAAGATAGCTAGTTTGAAAGATATGAAGAAGAAATAAAAATGTTTCAAAGGAAACTAAAAAATGAATAAAGAAGATATGTAAGTTCATGGTTGCATTCAAAAGGAAAAGGTTAAGAAGCAAGGATCCAAGGAAAAACAAGAAGCAATTATGGCAGGGAAACAAGTTGAAGAACCAATACACGACTCAAGAGTTGAATTTATAGTATCATCAACAATAGAGTCCATGGAAGAAGCAATAGCAAAGTCCAAGGAAGATTTGTTAGAAGTGCACAATGATTTACCAAAATAAGGGCCCAAGAGAGAAGATTGTAAAGAAGAATTTAAAATAAAGAAACAAATTGCTGAAGAATCGAAGGAAATAGAATATCTGGTTAAGGTTACAACATATTGCTACCCGCAACACCCTAAGCGATAACAATCTTGGAGGCATCACTTAAGACACCAATTATGGATCTACATGAAGTAAAAAAGGTATCAAGTATGGTTGTGTTTGGTAAAAAAAACATAATGTTTTTGGATTTCAAAGGGGTGCAACAACATTAGGGAACAACAAGACTAATTATTCCAAATATCAGAGCAGAGTAGCAAAAGCCTGAGCCAACAAAGCAATTATGGATATTCAAATGGCACAATCACAACTTGGCATCATCAAAGACCAACATAAATCAAGATTTCACTTAGATGGATGGATGAACAAGATTTTAAAATAATAGAAGAAGGATGTTAAATATTTGTATTTGCAAAGAAAATTGAAGAACACCCCAAAAATTAATATAAAAAATTTAGACTTTTTATGAAAAAAGATGTCGATATCTAGCTATAGCATCTCAATTGAGATGAGAATTGAATATGCTTGTAAACTCTCAAGCTCTAAAGGAGAGAGTTGTAATTTATCAAGGGTGGGGACTCGAGCACAACCCTTTTTTCTTAAGCAAACCAATATATTTATGGGTGTTCAACTTTAAGATGATTTTTTAAAATTTAGTTTAATTGGTTTAATTAATTTTTTTATATACCAAAATTTCTTAAAAATATTCATGCAAATATAGCTAAAATCATTATAGGATGGATATGATCTAAAATAAAGTGTTTATTATTTATTATTTCATATGAATTTATATTCTTTGTTTATTAGGAGTATTTATATATCCATTTTATTTGTTTCACTGCATATTTCACCTAAATATGCTCTTAGTTTAGTAATCACAATTTTGTAAGATCTAACAATATTAATGAGCTATGGAAGATGATTTAGCTAATATCAATGTTGATATTTGTCTTAATGAAATTCAAATTTTAAAAGGCAACAAGCTAAGTAAGATTTTATCTTTTAACAAAAAGGAGCTGATTGTGGAAACATAGGAATTTACAGATGATAAAATATATATTTGATAAAAACAAAAATGAAGAATATCTTTGATAAAAGGGCAAGTTGGATATAGTTTAATTAACCTAACAATAGATATAGTATTTCGTATTTTGATAGGAGTGACCCTAATTGAAGCCACATGTATGTATATATATATATATATATATATATATATATATATATATATATATATATATATATATATATATATATATATATATATATAATTAGGATAAATTTTAATATTGTTTAATCCTTATATAATATTTAAAAACTAACTTGATCAATGATAATATGATAGGTAAGTATCTTAAAACTATTGTATAAATTAGATTTTGACATGTATTTTTTGATGCTAAAGTATTTATGATTATATTAAGATAAATGAAAATAGATAATTATATTAAAAATAAACACTAAATGCATAGTTATAAATATTAAAAATATATATTATTTATTAGGTATAATCTAAATCCATATAAATCTATGGATATGTATAGTCATTCCTTTAATACAATGAGATAATTAGACTAGACAAAGACCAAGTAGAGAAAGTGGAAGACATGCAAAAGACCCTGAAAAAGTGGAAGCAAGGGATTTTTCTTGTCAACATAAAGGTGCCATAGACTTTTGATGACTTAAGGGGTTCTAATGTGCTTTGTGAATTCATTTTTGTTTAGAAATAAAACCTCACTTGGCTAGTTGTCTTTTAAAATTTGAATTTCACTATGACAAAGATCAACACCGTGATTCGCTTTGCTACCCAATTTTCTTCTTTATAGATATGTTCATATTTCTAAGATATTACCTCCAATAATAGATGATAAACATTACTAATCTCCATATTCATTTTTATTTTATAGCAATAATGATAATTTATGAATCCCTCTCAATTAGGATATATTTTCATCATTTTTCTATTACAATTTTAATCCCTTTAAAAAGTGCCATAGCCTCTACATAGTTAGTTGAAGTTCCATATGATTTTGAATAAGTGGGGATAATTTTTCCTTTGTTATTTCAAAAAATACCACCTCCATCGATTTTTCTAGATTTCCTTTGGAAGCACCATCAAAGTAATTTTGATAAACCCAATTTCTAGACAATTCTATTTGACCATAGATTGTAGCAAATCACTGGTTCTAATGTCTTTGTCAAAGATTAATCTTCCATGTATGTTCAAATCCTATAACGAAGTTGTTAGAACCTCTTTTTCTATACTTGAGACTTCTTGTGATGATTACCATCTCTATAAACAATCTATAAGAGAGATAATAATATGGTTCCAAACTTAGGTATGATTTTGATATTTATTTTTTAAAATTTGATTATTCCTTTCAAGCCATAATTTCCAACAAATAATGGCAAGACCAATTCTCCAAAAAATACATAATGCTTTAGCTTTAAAATAATTAATCTAATATTTCATTGACTCTTTTAATATTGATGGAGTTATTCAATATATTCTCATATTTTTTATAAAGTAACCTCAAATAGTGTGAGCAAAGAGACAATGCAGAAGTAAATGATTTGATGTTTCTAGATCCTTCTCGCACAAGCCACATGTAAAAGGTCCATGATATCATTTTCTTCCTAGACTATATCCTATAAGAATCTTATTTTGGATAGCTAAGCAAATGAATGTTAAGGCCCTAGGGAGAGGCTTTAGTAATCAAACATTCTTCCAAGGGAAATATTTGGAAGTAGGAAATTTTTATTGCTCTAAATCCTCATATCTTAACTTGTCTAAGTATCCACCAACTTTTTATAAATTCTAAACTAGATCATACTTTTGTTTAAAAATGAGAAAATATGACTCTTAAAAAATATTTTTATTCTCGTCTATTATTTATTTGAATTCATATTCTTCAATCAAGTTACTAATAGGGGTTTGATGAGGAAAAACTACTCTGTTAGGGTTTGATGAAGAAAAACTACTCTGTTAGGGTTTGATGAAGAAAAACTACTCTGCGGGGATGGCAGCAACTTTCGGAGGAGGTCTAAAAAATTGGAGGAATGTTGTGATGGCATCGGATCCGGAACAGAGAGTGCATGCTCGTGATATTTTTTCATCTGAAAATGACTGGAAGGAACAGGATTTTCCAGTGCATGTCGGGAACCACTTGTTAAAGAACAATGGATGTTTGGAACAATGTGAATCCAAACCAGTTCTAGTGGTTCAACCAGACTCGATGGCGGAAGATGTGGAGTATCTAACCAAACATGCCCTTATTGGCAAATTTTTGGGTATCCAAAATTCTCTTCCCTTTGTGGAGGCTTGGGTCAAGAAGACTTGGAATCCTGAAGGTGATGCTAAGTGCAAACAACTATTTTATGGTGGTTTTATCTTATATTGCAGATCATAACAAAGCATTTGAAGGGGGTCCTTATTTATATAACCAAGTGGGACTCTTTCTTAAACCCTAGCATGTGTATTTCAACCCATCAGAGGAGCGGTCATCATAGGTTCCAGTATGGGTGCGGCTTCCATGGTTCCCATTGGAATTCTGGAGAACTGATATCTTGCATAAGATTGCCCTTCTGCTTGGGAAGCCGGTTGGACCGTCACAATAGACAATGGATAAAAAGGTAATCTTGGTTGCTCGTTTTTGTGTTGAAATTGACTTAAATAATCCTATTCTAGATTCTATTGAAATACAATTTGGATTAACTACATGGGTTCAAAAACTTGATTATGAAGCTCTTCCATTTCGTTGTCGAATTTATCGTGAATATGGCCACCTGCAAAGAAAATGCCCTAAGTTTGTCTCGCTTGTGGCTTCAAATCCTAGGCCCTCTCGGTCTGGAAAAATTTTGGATAAAGGAAAAGCCCCTATAAAGGAAGGGGAACGGGATAAGGAAGGTTTTATTTTGGTAAAATCTTGAAACAAAGGATGAAGGGCAAAAAAAGACCTTAAGGATAGCTAGCCAGATGCTCTACTCAACCGTTTTGAAATATTAGATGATCTTAATCAGTGCATGGAGATACATGAAACATCGCTACCTGATGCAAATATAAAAAGGCCGAATCAGATGTCTCTTCTTGAGGGGGAACTTAAGGAATCAGATCTAGGGGGTTTAAATGAAGAATAAAGGGCTTTGGATCTGAGTATAGGGGACATGGTTGGGTCTAGCCCTATAAGGGAAACTTTTTTGGAAAGTGGTACAGATTTAGTTATGCCCTCTCCTACTCATGCACTGATGTAGTCATCCTTGGACTGCAAAACTCCTACGGTGTTGGGATTGCAACAGAAAATAATATATATATTTTTGGATAAGAATATGAAGGTGGGTCAAATGAAGGACCAGGATAAAATTAAGTTAATGTGGGAGACTTTGGTGGAGTCAGGCTTGGTGAGAACATTGGAATCCCATTTTTATAACCCCCAAAAATGATTATCCTCTCATGGAATGTAATGGGGTTGAATAGCATCCCCAGATAAAAAGTTGTTTGTGATTTGGTTCATGTGCATTCTTTGGATGTGGTGTTTATTCAGGAGACTAAATTAGCTATTGATAGTATGTTCAATATTTCTCCCAAGTTGTGGATAAGGGAGCAATGCCAGTGTATTGGTGCATGTGGATATGTTGTTGGCGTCGCTTGTTTATGGGATCCGGTTAAGATATCCCCTCTTACTTGGATTTTCAACAGATGGTCTATTTCAATGGTCGAGCATGATAATGAATCTGGTGAAATCATCCTACTTACAAATGTGTATGCTCATGTTGATTACAATGGTAAAGTGAATTTGTGGAAGAAAATTTGCTTTGTGAGAAGTTTGGTTCCCCTATACCCATGGATTTTTGCTGGAGACTTCAACTCTATCACTTGTCTAGAGGGGAAACGTGGTGGGGTGGACCGTCTCGAGCATTTTTCTTCTATCTTCAGTGCTCATATCCAGGCCCTAAACTTGGTTAACATCAAGACAGATAATGGGATCTTTACTTGGCACAATAGAAGGTGTGGGGAAGCTTCCATATCAGAGAGACTGTGTAGCAAATGTGAACACCTTTAGTGGTTAGGTTAGGTTAGCATTGTCGGCAAGTTTATAATGTCGATAGGTTTTTATTTAAAGTCAATAAATTCTTCCCCTTATCCCTCCATTTCCTCCATTATTCCCTCTTCCTCCTTATCCCTCCAACTCCCTTTCCCCTTATTCCTCCAACTTCCCTTCATTTCCTCTCTGTCGACTTCCTCCCTATCCCCTCCATATATATTTGTTATGATTTGCAATGTTTGTGGATCGATTGTCATTGTAATAGCTCTGCAATTTTATTAATTAATATTAAATTATTTAGTTAATTTAACGTTTTACCTCCTGGTCCAAATTTGACATTTGGTATCAGAGCCGACGAGCATGATTCTTGAGGACGCACGGTGATTGGCTGGCGAGCATGCTGGGCACGCATCCTGAGGAGCTGGTGATCGGATCGAGGAGGTGGCAGAGCTGGGCACAGAATTCGATGTTGCATGGATTTTGAGGTGACACATGGCAGGTGGAGTGACAGCTGACATGGACATGCAGATCGAGGTGCTAAGGTGGCGACAATCAACACGTGGCGGGTGCTAACAAAGCGTTGACATGGCACGCTGAGGTGGCGATTGACGTGGCGCACTGAGGTGGCAAAAATTGGTTGAAACACATGGCGAGTAGGGATTCGTTTGAAGCAGACACGTGGCAATCGTGGATTGGTCAAGGAGCGAGCATAGTGGTGAGGATCGATTGAGCGAGCATAGTGGTGAGGATAGTATATGCATGCGGTCGCATATTTGAAGACTTAATTGTCTTCTGCCCACTGCATGTGGGATAAAACATTTTGTTTAAAAAAAAAAACATTGCCGCCCATATGCTATAAGGAATCGAACATTCCTTTGTTTACCCGTCGAGGTCTGTAGCGGCGTTGGTTGTGTTGTTCGCTGGCGGACGAGAGGTCCCGGGGTCGATTCCCACCGGGGGTTAAACAAAATTTTGTTTATTTTTTTTGAAAATTTCGGACGGCGGGGAGTTTAATACGGCGGCCGTCCCCTTTGGTTTCACCGGCGTCGCGTGGTGTAGCGGCTTGTTGCCGCGGATAGGACACGAAGGTCCTGTGTTCAAATCCCATCGAGGATTTCATGACGAACAAAAAAAAAAAGGTTCTTTTTATTTAATGCTTTTTATTTTTTGTTTTTAAAGTTTTTTTAAAAAAAATTAATGTTTTTTATTTATATTTTTTATTAAGTTTTTTAAAATAAACTTTTATTTAAAAAACTAATTTAAAATATATATTAAAAAAATGTTAAATTTTTTTAAGGGACTTTTTTAACAAATTTTGAAAAATTATTTTAAAAAAAAAAGGGTGAAAAGTTTTTTTTAGCATCATTATTGTAACCCAGTGCATGCGGTGAAATTTGTGGGTAGATGATTCGATCATCTGGATGCTATCATGCATTGCTCTCTCTATTGAGAAGAGAGACTCCTGATTCCTTTGACAGGAAAGTCCAACAGAGTGGACTTCATACAGTGTTTTGTCAGTTGGAAAACCAAGTAATTGCACATCAGGGAAAACTAGATTTTGGATACGAGGCAGATTCAGAAGATAATATCTTCGGGCAAAGAGTAGTTGAATCCGAGATGGTTGAAATAGTACCTGAAGGACAATCAAGTGACAGTTATACTCCTGCAGTGCTTGAAGTTGAAACAAGTGAGAGCTATTCACCTCGCTCTCCTGATCCAGAACCAACAGAAGTAGAAGCAGAAGCAAAGGAAAAAGAACCAGTGGAGGTGAAACCTGCAATTGAAGAACGAGTTGTTCTCAAAAGGCATCTTGAGCCAGCAGCAGCAGCAAAAGAAGTCATTATCATTAGTGACGACGAGGTAGACAACTTCACCTTTCCAATTTTGGGAAATCCTCAAGAAGAAGAATGCCAAATCAGTGAGAATTTTAAGAAAGCTAGATTTGATTTAAATCAGTAAATCAGTAATCTATTTTGTACTTCTTGTACAACTTGTTTGAAGTTGAAATAAAAGTTGCTTTCTAAAATGGCTTCCAATACTAGTTTACCAATCCTTGAATTCAATGGTAGTGATTACGAGTATTGGTCAATTAAAATGCAAACTCTGTTGATTGGCAAAGGTCTTTGGGATGTGATTGAAGAGGGATATACTGAACCTTCAGCTACTGAGTGGGCAGTTTTGAGTGGTGCTGATAAAAGGGCTAGAAAAGAAGCACAGAAGAATAATTCTTTTGCCCTTTATCACATTCATGCCGCCCTTGATAAAAGTATTTTCCCTAGAATAGCTTCTTTTAAAACTACTGAATCTGCTTGGAAAGCTTTACAAGACAGTTATAGGGGTAGTGACCAAATCAAACAAGTTAAACTCCAAACCTTGAAAAGAGAGTTTGAAACTCTTAAAATGCAAGAAAATGAAAAGGTTGGTGATTACTCGTGTGCGTGTGAAAGCCGTAGTAGATAAGATAGTCACTTTAGGAGAAGATGTAAAGCCTGAAGTTATAGTGAAGAAAGTGTTGAGAACACTTTTTTCTAAGTGGAATTCAGTAGCCATCATTATAGAGGAATCTAAAGACCTAACTTCTCTGTCTTTTGAAACCCTCATTGGTTCACTTCTCTCACATGAGGAGAGATTATAGCCATATCCTTCCACAAGTTACGGAGGAGATGATAAAGCCTTTGCTTCTCAAGAAGGCAGAGGTAGAGGTCGTGGCAGAGGAAAGTCTAGAGGAAGAGGCAAAAATAATCAGAGAGGTGGAACTCCTAACAGAGGAGGAAATTAGAATAGAGGAGGATTCTCAAACAACAGTGAACAACAACAGAATAGAGGAGGACAGTAAAATAGAGGGAAATAATCAGGCAGAGGTAAAGGAGGAGATAAGTCAAAACAATCTTGCTACAATTGTGGCAAACTTGGCCATTATGCTCATGACTGTTGGACTAAGACTTCACAAGGAGCTAGTAGCAGCCAGAGCAGTCAGTTTGGAAACTTTGGAGAAGAGGAAGAGGCCACAAATCTCTTTCTCTCATATGGTCAAGCAGATCAAAACATGAATGATACATGGATCTTGGACACTGGGTGTTCAAACCATATGAGTGGCAAAGAAGAACTCTTTGCTACTCTAAACTCCTCCTACAAATCCAACATCAAATTGGGAGATGATAAATCATTGGCAGTCGAAGGCATTGGAGCTATGGCAGTTCCAACTAAAGGAGTCAAACAAGTAAGTGATATCTATTATACACCCCATCTCCAACATAATCTTTTAAGTGTTGGACAAATGTTAGAAAAAAACTACAAGTTACTTTTTGATGAGGGTAAATGCACTATTTTTGATAAAAATAACAATAATAGAATCATTACTCAAGTGCCAATGTCAAAGAATAGATTGTTTCCTTTAAAGTTTGGCCAACCAGGGGGAGATAAGTTAGCAAGTGTTGCTATTTCCAATCCAAGTGTTCTATGGCACTTGAGATATGGCCATTTGAATTCTGCTAGTTTGAAAATGCTAACTTCCCAAGCCATGGTCACTGGACTTCCTAAATTTCAGGATGGTAAAGAAGTCTGTGAAGGGTGTGCTCTTGGAAAGCATGCCAGATCAAAATTTCCTCATGGAAAAGCATGGCGGGCCAGCTATCCACTCCAGCTAGTGCATACCAACATTTGTGGTCCGATGCAGACACAGAGTCTAGGTAATAACTCTTACTTTCTACTCCTTATTGATGATTATACTAGAATGTGCTGGATATATTTTTTGAAATATAAGAATGAAGCATATGAATGTTTTCTTGATTTCAAAACAAGAGTTGAAAGTGAAAGTGGACATTTTGTAAAATGTCTTCGATCAGATAGGGGAGGAGAATATTCCTCTAATGAGTTTGTGAATTTTTGTAAGCAACATGGCATTAAGAGGCAGTTCACTGCTGCCTACACTCCACAGCAGAATGGTGTCACAAAGAGGAAGAATCGCACCATTATGGAGATGGCAAGATCTATGCTTCAGACGAAGCATTTGACTAATTCATATTGGGTCGATGTAGCCAGGACCAGCGTGTATATCTTGAACAGAAGTCCTACTTCAAGTTTGGAAGTACAGACACCTTACCAAGCATGGTATGGTAAAAAGCCAAATGTTAAGCATTTCAGAGTGTTTGGCTCGTTGGCCTATTCTCACATTCCTGATGAGCTTAGGAAGAAGCTCGATCCAAAGAGTCAGACATGTATCTTTGTAGGATACTGTGAGAATACAAAAGCTTACAGACTCTATAATCCCCAGACTAGAAAGCTTGTGATTTCCAGGGATGTGATTTTTGATGAAGGGGGAGAATGGGGTAAGCCCTAAATATTCAGTGATGTTGAGGCCACTGATGTCGTTGCTCAGTAGGTGCAACCGCAGGCACCACAGAAAGGAAAGCAGTCTCCTCCCGCAAATCCTCCAAGTCCATCTTCTGATTCAACTTCTTCACCAAGTCCTTCTCCACAACGATCAGTAAGTTCCTCACCAATGGACATTGATTCTCCATCCAAAGGTAAGAGAACTCTACAGTATCATCCATCATCTCAGATGTTGGATAAAATTTTTTCAAGAAGATACACTAGGAGTCAAGCTAGTGAAATGGAATCTGTTTTACATGATTAGAAAGTATGCACTTGTATGGTGATGATGTCTCCCAGCAGGAACCTAGGGGAGATCAAGTTAACTATGCTTTGTTAACTAGTGCACAACTTGAACCTTCTAGTTATGAGAAGGCATGTAATCAAAAAATATGGCAAGATGCCATGAAAGAGGAGATAACCTCTATAAAAAACAATGACACTTGGGAGTTGGTAAAGCTTCCTAAAGGCAAGAAATGTGTTGGATGTAAGTGGGTCTACAAGACCAAGTTTAATGCTGATGGTAGCATTGAAAGGCACAAGGCAAGACTAGTTGCAAAGGGATTCACTCAGAAATATGGAATTGATTATGAAGAGACTTTTGCTCCTGTAGCCAGACAAGAGACTATTAGAACTGTTCTTGCCTTACCTGCAAATAAGGGATGGAAAGTTCAACACATGGATGTGAAAAGTGCATTTATCAATGGTTACTTGACAAAAGATGTGTATGTTGAGAAACCACAAGGATTTTAGGAAAAAGACAAGGAACATCTTGTTTACAAACTGAAGAAGGCACTTTATGGCCTCAAGCAGGCACCACGAGCTTGGTACTCACGCATTGATGGGTACTTCAAAGAATTTGGGTTCACCAAAAGTAGAAATGAACCCACCCTTTACTACCTACAACAAGGAAATGACATCCTCATAGTTTGCTTGTATGTGGATGATCTCATATTCATGGGTAGTAATGAAAAACTGAATATGAAGTTCAAACACTCCATGATAGAGAAGTTTGAGATGAAGGATCTTGGCTTAATGCACTACTTCCTTGGAATGGAGGTTCATCAGTCAGATACAGGGATCTTCATCTGTCAACATAAGTATGTTTGGGACATGCTTAAGAAGTTTGCTATGGAGCATTGCAAACCAGTTGCAACTCCAGTTGGACATGGGATCCAATTAAGCAAATATGATGGAGCATCAAAAGTTGACGTGACCACTTTCAGAAGCATGGTTGGGAGTTTGATGTTTCTCGCCAACACCAGACCTGATATTCAGTGTGTTGTTTCTCTTGTTTCTCGATTTATGTCTAACCCTTATGAGTTGCATTTGCATACAACTAAGAGAATTCTTAGATATGTAAAGGGTACATGGAATTTTGGAATCCATTACCAGAAATGTAACACTATCAAGCTTGTAGGCTTCAGTGATAGTGATTGGGGTAGTAACATTGATGACAAAAAATCAACCTCAGGGAACTGTTTTAGTCTGGGATCGGGACTAATAACTTGGAGTTCCAAGAAGTAGACAATAGTAGCACTATCTTCAATAGAAGCTGAGTATATAGTGGTCACTCATGCTAGTACTCAAGCTCTATGGCTACGAAAGGTATTAGAAGAACTTGGAGAGCAGCAAAGTGGTCCAACAAGGTTATTTTGTGACAACATTAGTGCCATTCAGTTGGCATACAATCCTGTCCACCATAGTAGATCAAAGCATTTTGATATGAAGTACCACTTCATCAGAGATATGGTGGAAACTGAAACTGTTGAGCTTCACTATTGCCCCACTTTGGAGAATGTTGCGGACATCTTCACCAAGGTGCCGACTAAAGCTCAATTTGTAAAGCTGAGAGACTGTATTGTCAGACCTCTCAACTTTAAGGGGGAGAATGTAGCAAATGTGAACACCTTTAGTGGTTAGGTTAGGTTAGCATTGTCGGCAAGTTTATAATGTCGACAGGTTTTTATTTAAAGTCAATAAATTCTTCCCCTTATCCCTCCATTTCCTCCATTATTCCCTCTTCCTCCTTATCCCTCCAACTCCCTTTCCCCTTATTCCTCCAACTTCCCTTCATTTCCTCTCCACCGACTTCCTCCCTATCCCCTCCATATATATTTGTTATGATTTGTAATGTTTGTGGATCGATTATCAATGTAATAGCTCTGCAATTTTATTAATTAATATTAAATTATTTAGTTAATTTAACGTTTTACCTCCTGGTCCAAATTTGACAGACTGGATAGGTTTTTGATATCCAGTTATTGGATGGGTAATAACAGAGGTGCTAGTTCTGTGATTCTGGAGGGTAGGGGATCTGATCATTGGCCTATCAAACTCTCTACTTTGGATTTAGGGCTAAAAAAGAATCCCTCCTTTAAGTTTCAACTTATGTGGCTTTGTGATCCTAAGCTTCATGATTTCATGCAAGGTTGGTGGACCACTGGAAAACCTCCTCATGGCACCGCTATGTATTCCTTTATGAAGCGACTACAATTTGTAAAACATAAATTGAAGAGATGGAATAGACTAAAATTTGGGAACCTTTCCTTGGTTAAGTTGGAAGTTCTTAGGAGGATGGAAGAAGCTTCAAGGAATATTAGAGATTAGGGATTCACGAAGGAGCTTCTTGTTGAGGAATCTAAGGCTGCGAAAGACCTTGCTGAATGGGAACTGAGGGAAGAAATTTTTTGGAAACAAAAAGCTTGAGTAGATTGGCTTCAGGAAGGGGATAGGAACATAACCTTATTTTATAACTCAGTTAAGGCTCATTGTAATGGTAACCTGATTACCTCTCTTGTGAATTCTCAGGGTGCCCTGCTCTCTTCTTTCAAGGATATTTTAGAAGAGACTAAGAGGTATTTTTCCTCTCTTCAAGGAGGACTCCCTATCAGATGATGAGAATGAAAAGCTTATTCTAAACTGTATTCCAACGATTGTTTCTAGAGAGATGAATGAGCACTTGATGGGTCCAATTTCCCTTGAGGAGTTGGAAAATGTTGTATTCAAGATGAAAAAAGGAAAATCCCAGGCCCAAATGGATTCTCGATTGAGTTTTATCAGGAGTTTTGGGATTTAATCAAATTTGATCTTTTGGAGGTGGTCCATGAGTCTCAAAAGAACAAACATATGCTAAGGTCCCTAAATGCTACCTTTGTGGTGCTTATACCCAAAAAAGAGGGAGAAAAATCCTTGGATATGTTCAGGCCTATTGCTCTTTGCAATGTTGTTTATAAGATCATCACATAAATTATTGCTAAGAGGTTGAAGATATGGTTGAGAAAAATCATCTCTGAGGAGCAAGGAGGGTTTGTTGTTGGCCGATAAATCTTGGATGGGGTTGTTATTGCTACAGAAGATATTCACTCGATGGAAAATTCTAAGGAGAAAACTATGTTCGTTAAGTTGGACATGGAAAAAGCCTATGATCGGGTTAGATGGTCCTTTATTTAGAAAGTTCTTGCTGATTTTGGATTTGGGGAGGAATGGATTAGATGGGTGATGAGATGTGTTTCTTCTTCCTCATTATTTTTTCTTGTTAATAATGAGCCATCGGAGCTGTTTGAGGCCTCAAGGGGATTGAGGCAAGGAGATCCTTTATCTCCTTATTTATTTATCATTATGGTAGAAGGGTTGGGAAGATTTCTCAAGTCTCAAGTCATGCAAGGTCTCATTCAGGGGTGGAAGTGGGATAGTAGTTTGCCACCTCTTTCCCACCTTCAATTTATTGATGATACTACTTTGTTGGGATTTGCCACTATAAGGGAAGCTAGAAATATTAGACAGGATCTTGACATATATCTTGGTGCTTCTGGACAGTTGATTAATGAGGATAAGTCTTCTATTTTCTTCTTCAATACCCCTCCTCTTATTCAAGCCAGGATTGCTCGTATTCTAAGATTCTAGGTTGGGACTCCCCCCTTCATTTATCTTGGTATTCCAATTTCATCTCACCCTCTACCTAGATCTTCTTGGCAGTCTATGATTGATAAGTTTAGAATGAAGGTGAATCACTGGACTTTCATATGGCTATACACTACAGGTAGAGTGTTGCTTTTAAAATATGTTGTTCAAGCTTTACCCATTTATAGATGCTTTGTACAAATAGCTCCCTCTCATTTCATCAAGGACATGGATGATTTGTCAAGACATTTTTTATGGTCTAGAAAAATTGATCAGTCTAAATGGAGTTTGGTTAGATGGGATTCTATATGTAGGCCTATGCAAGAGGGAGGCCTTGGGTTGTGATAGACAACTCATTTTGGGCAGGCTTTGGCTACAAAATTTTATTTGAGATGGTGTACCTCCCAAGATCATATTTGGGCTAAAATATTATCTTGTAAATACTTGAGAGGTATTTCTGAGGCTGAAATACCTAGAGTCAGATTGGTTGGGAAAGGTTCAGTTATCTGGGATACTCTGAAAAGAGGAGCTAATTTAATCAAGAAGGGTTTTTTTTGGATTTGCAATCAGGGATCAAATGCTCTTTTTTGGGAGTATTCTTGGGATGGACACCCTCCTATCTTGAATCGATATCCTAGGTTACATTCCCTAAGCATTTTTTTCTTGGAAGCATGTTGGTCACGTATGGAGTACTTTATAAAAATCTAGTCTTTTGGAAATATGGAGATGTACAGGTGGAAAGATCCACAAGAATGGCCCCAAGGGGGACTGAACAAGGATAGAGAGGTGCTTGATTTTATTCTTATAGGGAGGCCTTGTTCTTCATTGAGGGGTAAAGATATTCTGGTTTGAAACCCTGATCCTAAGGGAACCTACTCGGTAGCCTATGGTTATCAGGTTCTTGATAAGCAAAAGTATCGGAGTCTTCCTATCACTTGGTGGAAAAAGGTGTGGAACAAATTTTCCTGGCCAAAATGTAACTTATTTCTCTAGGTTGGTAGCTCGTAATAAATGCCTCACTTGGGATAATGTGAGGAAGAGGGGATTTTAGGGTCCCTCTTTTTGTGTCCTTTGCGATAAGAATGATGATGACTCTTCTCATTTATTTTTTCAATGCTCCTTTTCCAAAGAAATTTGGCACCGTTGGTGGAGCACTTGGAACCAATGTTTTCATGTGCTGTCCCTGGTGGAGTTTTGGAGTAGTCTGGGCAGACCTCCGACCAAGACCCCCTTCCTTCGGGTGGCTTGGAATTTGGGCCCCTCTTGCATCATATGGAAAATTTGGCTCGAATAGAACTAGTGCATATTTTAGGGCAATTATTTGGCTGTTCAACAGATTTGGCAAAGGATCCTGTATATGGTTTAGGAAACTATCCATAGCAAATGTGATGTGGACCCTATTTTGGATTCTAGGGAGGAGAAGGTACAAAAAGCCCTTGGTATCTTTGGGGATGGTGTGAAATCTTCTAGCCCTAGTAGGGTTCCTCAGCTTAGCAAGAAGGTTAGGAGAGATGGTAGGTGGAGGCCACCCCCTAGAGGAGTTTTAAAAATTAATACTGATGGATCATCCAGGGGTAATCTTGGATATACTGGCATTGGTGATGTTGGGAGAGATTCTACCGGTGGTGTTAGTTTTTTCTTTTCCATTTATAAAGGTGTTCACTCCAAAAATTTTATGGAATCTCTTGAAATTCTTGAGGCCTCACGAAGGGGGTTTTCTCTTGGCTGGCATAGGATTATTTGTGAGTCTGACTCTCAAATTGTGGTTAATATTTTAAATAGTAAAAGGGTGGAGGAAGTTAATTGGCAGTTGGCCTCTATATCCATTCATATTCTTAGAGTGAGTGAAGAGTTCGAATTTATATCCTTTGTGCACATTCCAAGGGAATGGAATGTGGTTGCTGATTACCTGGCCAAAAGGGCTTCTGAGCTACTGGATCCTTGGAGTATCAATAATTGGGAGAGTCCCATATGGGGACTCTCAATGTCTGTGGGAGTTGATCCACAAGGATGTATAGACTTAATGTGGTTTATTCTTGTTCTTTTTTTCGGGTGTCATTCTAGTTGAGTGGTTTTAGCCTATTTGGCTGTTTATTTGAGGCCTGGTTGGAAGCTTAGTTGTACTCTGTAATCCAGAATTTTTATCAATAAATTTTTACCCCTTTATTTAAAAAAAAAATTACTAATAGAAATCCAAGATCTAGAGTTGCTCATATTACTATAATCTTTAAACTTTGGACCTTTAAAAACTAGGCATACCTGAGTCAATGGTTTCCATTTTGAATCAAAGATAAGAAGATGAGGCTAAAAAACATCAAACCAAAAAATTGCATAATTCCCTTCATATAGTGGTCATATAATATGTTTCTTGATCAATTATAAACTATTTGATATGAAGTTCCATGTTAGAAATATTTTGGGTAAGGAAATTTTCCTAAATAATTTCATTGCATCAAGCGAACCTATATGTTATCGAAGTATCATTTTCCCCAACTCTTTCCTTGATATTTAAATAACCTCCAATCAAGTTTTTCCCCTAAGACAAAACTCATAAATTACAATTATGGAAGCCTACTCTTATATTATTTTCCTTGCAAACCCTATCCCAATTATAAAGAGATAACCTAAATTTTTCCTTGCATCCTTTTCAAATAAATTCTCTTTGAATTTTATCAATTTTTGATGCTATACCTATTGGCAATCTTGAAAGTGAAATTATATAAATAGAGACAAATCACAGTGTAGTCTTAATGAGTTGTAGGCTTCTTGACATGGTTAAGAACTTACCTTTCCAATCTACCAAAAAATATTTTATTTTTTTCAAACAAAAGTTTCAATATTTTCCCTTTATGAGACAAAGGAATACCCAAGTAGGTTTATGAAAAATTTGTAAATACCCATAATAATTCCTTGTAAATCCAGTGCAGTGTTAATAAAAATCCTAGATTTTATACTATTAACCAGTTATCTGGTAGCCTTCTCATAGCATGATAATATTGGTTTACAATCCATGGTCTTACTAACTAAAGGATGGCCCAAAAATAAAGTATCATCAATAAATTGGAAATGAGATTCAAAGGGACCATTTTTTGTAACCTAAGTACCTTTGATTTTCTATCTATTTTTACCTTTCAAAAGACTCTCCCTAATACCTCCAAAAGAGTAATAAATAAGACGATAGTAAATCACCTTGGTGGAGTCCACAATATGACTTAAAGTAACAAGCAAGAGAGTTACTAATCAAAATAAAATTTTGGGAGTGCTATAACAACATTTAACCCATTCATACCAACCTTGACCAAAACCAATTGTTTTGAGAATATCATGCAGAAAACCCTATCATATTATTATTTCATATCTAATTTCATAAGCTACTTGGATTTTTCATGGAATGAAAAGAATGTATGACCTATTTTTAAATGATTACACCATCAATAATTTGTTTACCACAAAACAACCTCCCTATTCCTTTGAGATAACACAATCTAGAATGTTTTTTTAGTCTATTTTTATTAAATTTTGAAATGATTTTATCAATCATATTACAAAGGCTTATTGGACCAAAAGTATCAAAATATTTTGTCTATATCTTCTTGGAAACCAATGTAATAAAATTTGCATTGATATCACTTATTATAGCCTTCCTTTTCTAGGTCTCTTCAATGACAACCAACATATCAAATCCTAAAAGTTTTGAAAGAAAATTATAGGAAATCCATCATGGCTAGGTGCCTTGTTAGGATGAAAAGAGAAAATTACTTCATGTAGCTCCTCCATATATATCTTCACCAAGATTTCATTTTGTCCCTATGTAATAATTGATAGAATATTTTGCAAAACCTTACCTTGTGCGTCCTTATCTTTCCCAATATATGACAAAATATTTTTAAAATTATTAATTGCTTCATTCTTGAATTTTTCTTCTTCCTCAATATTTCTTCCATTTGGAGTTAAAATATTTTTATGCAACAAAAAGAAAAAATTATTTTCTTATACTATGAAAAAATTTGGTATCTCTACTTATTTCCTTAAGCCATTTCTCGCTTGATTTTTTAGACCAATATGACTTATTTATTGAACTCATTGTGATAATAAAGAAGTAATTATTTTTATTTCACATAATAATCCTAGTCTATTCCATTGATTTTTACTACTTTTGTAAACTTTTGAGCTCAGATTCAATTTTCCTTTTTTATTTAAAAATATTACCAAAAAATTTAAAATTCCAAATCTTCATTTGCTCCTTTAGATATTTCATCTTTTGAATAAACATGTACATACTCAATCCTTCAAAATTTTCTTCATACCACCATAACATAACCATTTAGAAAAAAATCAATGTCTTGAAGCCACATAAACTAGAAGTGAAATGGATTTGGATGATCATTATTAGGTAAATCACAAGTCAAAATAATGGATTTGTGATCTGATCCTGCTTGCAATAAAATATTTGAAGAGATTGTATATTCTATTGCAACCATAGAATGTTTATAATATTTCTATTATATGAGTTTTACAATGCATCTAGTATCCCAATTTATATTAAAAACTTTAAGGAATAACATCTCAAAATCCATTTCAACTAATAAATGAAGTAAAATATTACATTGATTAGGCCACCTTGGAGTACCACTCTTATTTTCCAAAGGAGATAGAACTATGTTGAAGTCACCCCTAAGAATCCATAGATCATAATTAAGAATCATCATTGTGTTTGATAAAAATATGCTAAGGTCCTTCTAACATCTTTCATGAGGAGTAACTATAGTTGGAGCATATACATTTATAACCCCAACTTTGATGTTTTCCTCTTTCTAAAAAAAACGTCCAACAACCCAATTACTTTTTTCTTCTAAAAATTGTCCATCCCATTTATGTTTATCCCATAGTATTGCAATATCACTTGAAGCTCGTGTAGAAGAAATTGTCAGAAAATCCTCCATATTCTAAATTAATTTAAATGCATCCTTACATTCCTCATTACATAATTTGGTTTAATGTATTAAAACACACTTAAGACTATAACAACCTATTAATTCCTTAATAGCTCTTTTTTTAGAGGTTATATTCAGATCCCTAATATTTTATGATATTTTTCCATCATCATTTTTTATTTCTATTAGTAGTCTTAGGACCACTTCTTGTTAGCACTTGTGATATTTTTACTTGGATTCCCAAGTAGATATTCCTTTGAGTTTCTTTTTCTCCGTGTCCATGCTTTGGTGACCTTCTACTCCTTTTTACATTTCCACCAACACTTTTTTTTTTTTAATAAGTAACATTTATATACAAAAGTGGGTTTTTCTAGAGGATCCCAAAAACCTTATTACAAAAACGGGATGAACCCATTACAGCCATGAGGTTGAGGTCTCAAAGCGGGCCTCAGACCTGAACAGAAAGACAGGAAAAAGAAGCTGCCATAGCATAGAAAAAAGAAGCTGCTCTAGCTCAAAAACCCAACCGGCCTGGAAGCGCCTAGCAAAGCGTTAGGAATGGAAAAAGAGCTGATTGCCAACTTGGGACTGCCGCCCACGTCAGGGGTGCTGACGGGTATGCCGGGGAAAGACTCACCGCAGGCAGTAATTGGATGCCGCAAGAAAACCAAACGCCAACTATCCACCTTTCCAAGAAAGCTTGACGTGTCCCACCAAGCTGATCTGGCGAGACTCATTGAGCTTTTTGGAATTCTGACGCAGCCACGTCAGCAACATCTTGAGGGATTTCAAGATCCCACGTGGTGAGTCTGTCGGAGGAGGATCCTCTGTTGGCTAGGAGGTCAGCCAAAGAATTTCCTTCCCTGAAGATGTGCTGGCATCTGTGGGTCCTGCTGTGGAGAATCCTTCGAATTTCTTCGATGGTGTTGTGGACCCTCCAGGCAGGGGTCTTATCCTTGTTCAAGTAGTTTATGATATTCATGGAGTCACCTTCAATGATGATAGCTCTGGAGTCCTCCGCAATGAGGACTAAACCTCTCCAAAGGGCTCTGGCTTTCGTGACATGGTTGGTCTGAACCCCAAGATCTTCAGAGAAAGCGAGGATGACCATGCCCCGATGGTCCCTAACCGTGCCACCAGCCCTCGTTGCTCCTAGGTTCCCTTTGGAAGCCCCATCAAAGTTAAGCTTGATCCATCCCGGAGGGGGAGGACTCCACTTAGCAAGGATACGGGGATGAGGTAGAGGGTTCCCCAGGGGGGGACAATCAGAAATATTAAGAGAAGAGAGGATACGCCCTTCCCGGGACAGAGGAGAGGGGCTGGGACAGTGAATAAGATTAGCATTTTTGGAAGCGAATGCCATAGCCCTGATGGCCACCGATTGAGGATCTCGGGAAGAGGTTCCAAAGATCCTATAGTTTCTCTCAAGCCAGACTTGCCATATCAGGTGGTGGAGGCAGATGTCCCAGAGGAAACGAAGCTTAAGATTAGCAAAGGGTTGGGGCCACTGGTAGAAGGCACCACACAAAGACTTGGGAGGAACCCATTGGATCTGAAAGGTAGATAGGATGAACCCAAACATAGCCGAGGTGAACTCACAGTGGAGGAACAAGTGATCGGTGGATTCCCAGCTGGACAGGCACAGGTAACATCTGTTGGGAAGGGGGATGCCTCTTTTGATGAGGTTCTCAGTGGTGAGGGGTTTGTTTTGGAAGGCAATCCACGAGAAGAAGGCCACTTTCGGAATGAGGTTCTTCTTCCAAACAATATGGGAAGGGGAGACAGGGTGATCCTTCAGGAGGGAGAAGGCAGACTTAACAATGTATAGCCCTTTGTCGGAACCAGCCCAGGCAGGCTTGTCATCTTTCTGTTCAGTGGGAATGGTAGTTGCTTGGAGCAAAATGTTGAGAGCAGCAACCTCAGGAGAGGTGCCCGCGAGGAGCCTCCAACGGGGATGACCATCCTCCCAAACTATGAAGTCAGAAACTTTCATTCCCAACCGAGAGTCAGGGACTGTTTGAAGCATGGCAAGGTCCGCTCTGCCGCTTAGGGGTTCATCCAGCAACCATCTGTCGCTCCAGAAATCAATGCTCCGACCGTCCCCCAGAACCCATCTGAGGCCTTTCTGGATGAGCACTTTGGAATGAGTCACAACCTTCCAGAAGGCAGATCCATTGGGGTGGTTGCCAGAATCAAGGAAAGATTGGTTTCCCATGTATTTCTTACACACCAGCATGGTCCACTCCGTAGGGTCTTTTGAGATAATCCTCCAAGCCTGCTTACCAAGCAAGGTTGTGTTCATGTCTGACAATTTTTTGAAACCCAGCCCTCCTTGCTTCTTGCTTCACGAGACGGTGTCCCAAGCCACCAGGGGAATCTTAGCTTTGTCTTCGGATCCTGACCATAGAAACTTTTTTTGGATGCGTTCAATGAGCTTGCACATCGACTTGGGAAGAGGGAACACTGACATGAAGTAAATGGGGATGCTCTGGAGGGTTGAACTTGATAGGGTTGCTTTTGCCGCTTGGGAGAGAAGTTTACCTTTCCAGGCTGCCAGCTTGCGTTGGAATATTTCAACAACATTGTTCCACATACTCTCTTTAGGTCTTCCCCAAAAAAAGGGGAGCCCCAGATAGGAGGAAGGGAGAGCACCAGCAGAGCACCCAAGGATCCGCCCAATCCTGCCCTGACGGTCCAGGGGGGTGTGAACGAAAAATAGCTTGCTTTTGGAGAAATTCACCTGCTGCCCAGCCGCTTTCTCATAGAGGGAAAGGATATGCTTGATGTTCCTTGCCTGAAAGATAGACGCCTGCGTAGAAAGGATGGTGTCATCAACAAATTGCTGGTGAGTAGTGGGAGTGGAGTTGGACGTCACTGGGATGCCAGAGATCTTCCCTGCCACTCTGGCCGTAGAAAGGGTTCTACCAAGGGATTCCGCCAGAATGATGAACAAAAGGGGGGATAGAGGGTCTCCTTGACGGAGTCCTCTAACGCTGGGAAAAAAACCAGCGGGGGAGCCATTGACCAGCATCGAGAACCAGGCCGAGGAGAAGCAATTATGGATTAGCTGAACCCAACTGGGGTGGAAGCCGAACTTCAAGAGGACGTCCCGGAGAAACTCCCAACTAACACGATCAAATGCTTTGGTCATATCAAGTTTGAGAAAGAGACCTGCTTTTTTGTTTCGGACCGCAGAATGAAGGGTTTCATGAATGGAAATGACTCCGTCCAGAATGTTTTTGCCTTTGATCGAGCTTCCTTGGTGGGGGTCAATAATGATGGGGAGGATGGGCTTCATCCTGGACGCCATGGCTTTGGAGAGGATCTTGAAGAGAACGTTGCAGAGACTAATGGGCCGGTAATCAGCCATAGACCGACAATCAGGGGACTTGGGGATCAAAGCAATGAAGGTGGAGTTAACAGCCTGGGGGATGGGGTGAGATTGGAGATCACGAATGGCAGCACAGACGTTCGGTCCTACCAGGTCCCAGCAGGCTTGGTAGAACCGGGGAGGAAATCCGTCCGGCCCGGGAGCTTTATCGGGTTGCATGGAGAAGACCACCTCCTTAATTTTTGAGTCGGAGAAGGGCTTGAGGAGGGAAGAATTGGAGTCGCCAGAAACCAGACTGGGGATGTTCTCTAGAAGGGCGGCCTTGGCGAGGCGAGCTTTCGGGGAGGTTCCTAAGAGGTTTTGAAAGAAAGAGACAGACCTCGGTTCCGATCTCGTTGATATCTTCGATCTCTGGAACCATCGCTGCATTGAATTTTACTAATCTTATTGGAGCCTCTGTGTCTCATGGTTGAAGCATGGAAGAATCTGGTGTTGGAGTCTCCCGCTTTGATCCATAGTTCTCTGGATTTCTGCCTCCAGAAGGACTCCTCACTGGCAAGAATGGAGTGGAATTCAGCAAGAAGTTTCCCTTCCTCCTTCCTCACGGCATCCCCGAAATCCCCTTCTTCGATCCTTCTCTCAATGGCTCGGAGTTGATCAGAAATAAGCTTCTTTTGGCTGAAAATGTTGCCAAACACCTCTCTGTTCCATCTCCGCAAGTTATCCTTGGTGAACTTGAGCTTCTGAGTTATCCTGAAGATGGGAGATCCATGGACATGCTGGCTCCACCACTGACTCATCATTTCACGGAAGTCCTTGTGATTGAGCCACATAGCCTAAAACCGAAAGGGGGTTTGAAACACAGGAGACTTGCCCACCTGGAGGATAATGGGATTATGGTCCGAACCAATATTGGGGAGAGCCGAAAGGGAAGCATCACCAAAGAGAGGAATAGCTTCTGGGAGATCAGGAACCTATCCAATTTGACTCGAATCAGGTTACCTCCAATTCTCCTGTTGCTCCACGTATAGCGAGTCCCTTTGAGAGGAATGTCAATGAGCTCGTTTGAATCCACAAAATCCTTTAGATCCTCGGTAGAACGGTGAGTGGCAGCCAACCCTCCCTTTTTCTCCGTTGGATACGGGGGCTATTGAAATCCCTGCGACCACCCAAGGGATATTCTTTGAAGGAGTCCCTCATCCGGGAGATGGACTTCCAAAATTTAGTTCTCTCGACAGGGGAATTTGGAGCGTACAGGTTGGACAGGATCCAAGACTGATTACTAGAGATGCAATGAAAGAGAATATTAATGACTCTGCTGGAGGATGATAGGAGCCTACCTTCCACTTGGGACGGGTCCCAGAAGCAAATAAGTCCACCACAGGAACCTTGAGCGGGGCTGTGAAGAGCTTCGCCTTGAGACCAGATGGACCTGGCAGCTTTCCTGGAGGACTTCTCGTCACATTTGGTTTCTTGCATAATGAAGATGGAGGGTCGGATATCCTTGCGCATATTAGTAGCCAGCCTAAGCTTGGATGCATTGTTGAGCCCTCTCGCATTCCAGGAGAGGATTTTCATCTAGAATATTTGAGAGGTTTCTTGCCTCCCTTCGCCTGCTAGAAGGGGGGTTTAGACACTTTAGGATCATCGAAGAGGGATGCGTTAGAGTTTAGGAACAGGGTCCGCTGGGAGCCGTTAGCTAAGTCATCCTCCGTTGCCCTGATATGTTGTTCAGCTGTAGAAGGTCGACCTCTTTTTCTCTCGGCTCCGAAATCCATGGTTTGCCCTTTGCTTCTGGTGTTGATAGGACTGAATTTCCCAGACGAAGACTGGTGGGGTAGGAAGTTCTCAATTTCTTGGAGGATGGGGTTTAAGGATTCTGAATTGGTGGCAGAGGCTCTGAGGGCTTCTAGGGATGGTTCAGGGTTGGCGCTAGGGTTTGAAGCAGAATCCAGAGATTTGCCTATGAGAAGCCCCTCCTGGCTCAGACCTTGGATTTTTGAAGGGACGATGGGGGTTTCCCCCTCCGGGACTGGGACTTCCCTGCCACGACTATGAACATTGAGATACTCGCCTTTACCAAGAGGGCCCTGCGAAGGAGGCTTCGAAACTCGAGCTTGGGGACATTGGTTGATGAGATGCCCTTGGGTATTGCATGCAGAACAGAAAGCGGGTTTGTTTTCATAAACAATGGGCTGCTTTTTGATGAGAATGGAATCCTTGAACAGGTTAACAAAGGAAGGAAGGTCGGTTTCCAGATTGGCATTGACACACAGGCGAGCGTGGATCATGCGGGAGCGTACCTTAGTAGACGAATCTACAGCAACGAGCTCTCCAATCGTGCGGGCAATTCCTCTCAGGACTTCTTCTTGCCAGCAGTGGAAGGGTAGGTTTGGAAGCCGGATCCAAATAGGTGCCACGTTGATGTTTTGAGTGTCTGGGTTGAAGTCCTCTCCCCACCTACGGAGGAAAATGCTTCGCCTACCTAGGAACCAGGGCCCCCCAGCAAGGATATTACATGAATCTTCTGCATTATTTAATCTAATCGCAAAAAAACCCCTGGACAGGGCTATAAGCTACAAGCTCCCACTAGTGCGCCATTTGCTTCTCGCCCATTTACGAATTGTTTCCATATCTGGTCTGCCTCCGATGAACTTGCCGATGAGGGTGAATTGGTCCTGAGCCGCATAGCTATCCAACAACGCCCCTGGGATCACCAGGTCGGAGCCGTTGGGAAGCAGGGTTTGAGAGGGAAGAGGGTTTGGGGTCCCTTTAGAAACTACGTGCGCATACGATCCCTGGGAAGGTGAAGAGGGATCGGGGGGTTTCCGAGGGGGAATTTCCCCTTCCTCAGGTGGATCAGGCTCTGGACCACCGGGTCCAGAGGTGGATCCCGGAGGGCTCCCAGAGTGCCTCCCACTTGCGGTCCCGCTTGCGATCCCGCTCTCTGCAATTTTTTTCTCTCTGCACTACCAATTTTTAACTAGCATATCTCCACCAACACTTTCATCTTCATCAATCTCTTCTATTTTTACATATTTTTTATAATGAGACTTATTTTCTAAAGATTTATGATACCTTAAATAATTTGAAATGTAAGGAATAGCCTCATAAACACTTTTTTATTTATGTTACCCCCAAAACCCTAAATTTCCATGGATATCCTCCATATGTGTTTCATTACTATGTTGCTCTTAAGACCTTAAAGCACAACAAATACACTCTGTACTACTTTCATTTTTATTGTAAGGAGAGGATATTATACTACTTGAGGATAAGGAATATGATTTACCTAAGCTAATCTTGATCTCCTTCACCTCATTTTCTTCAAAATTTTCTTCCCGTCCTCTTTCACTCCTTTAACTCATACATTTGAATTTGTGCATTATATTTCCTCATCCCTTATGTCATTTTTCTTAAAATAGTCAATTTGAGTGAATTGTAATGGCCTTTTTCATTTGATGATGTAGAGGGATTTTTTTTACCACTTAGGAGTGGAAATCCTTGATTTGACCAAAATTCTATTATGATATGATCTTCTTGTTTTATATTGAAGTTTGTCTCAAGCCCAAAATTTCCCATCTCATTTTTCATCATAATTAGATTTCAATCTCTTGCCACATGTTTAGTCTCATAATATTTGCAACATTGAATACAATATTTTTATAATCCACTTTGATCCCATTCTATTGATTCAAATTTATATCTAAAGGATTTGAAATATACATAACAATACTTATTTGATTACATACAACATGCCTTCTCTTCTTAGTAGTTTGTCCCTCCTAGTTGAACTCCTCTAGAGTAATATCGATATTATTCAAAACATTATTATTGATGAGATGATAAGTGTATGTCAATACAATTGCCCACATGCACAAGTCATGGCAAGCCATTTTTTATTCTCATTTTGCTATAGTTTTTCTAAGGTAAGATCCGAGACACATGGCTAGACTTATCATTTTTGCAAGTAAAAGTTGTAGAAACCCTAAATGCATCTACTCGGGTCAAATTTCAAAGTGTCCAAGTATTTTTAGAATGGTTGAGACTGTAGAAGAAGATGAAAAAAAAAAATATCTGGCCAGATAAAAATTGGCTAAGAAAAGGTCTAGTAAAGCTAAAGCTCAAAATAAAATGATCTTGTACTTTTTAGATGCTTACATCATCCAAACCTTAAATTTTTTTTGGGAAGCTAGAATATTGAAACCAAGTGATCCTAGGATTTTCAAATGATGACATTAGGTAAAAAATCTAAAAGTTCTAGCCTAACCCATTAGAAACCCAAAACAAAGGAAGCTCGAAACAAAGGAGGCTTGGAACAAAAAAAAGCTAGAATAAAGCAATCCCAATATTTTTGAGCAATGATATCACATAAAGCATTCCAAAAGCCCATCCTGGGAAACATGAATCTAAAAATTTTAAATGACTATGTCATACAAAGTTATATAAAATTATAGGAAAGAAAATCCTAGGACAACACAATCCTAGGATTTTTAAGATATGATGTCAACCAAGCTTTCTAGAAATCTTGGCCTTGCCCTGAAGTCCTCTATAGTAGTCAAAAGATCCCAACATCGCTAAGCCCAAAAAATGAGCACAAAGCTCTCAAATCTGTCATCTTCAAATGATATTATGCATGTCAAAAGCCTAACCTCTTGACCACTCATCAACCACTCAAAAAAAACTATCAATCTTAGTGGGTAGTTATGACAAGTCAATTTAATGATGACATAGTAGCAAAAAATGATAGCCAAGGTTCCCTAGACCTACTAAGGACACATGGATGCCAGGATTATGGAAGAGATATATACTATCCATGTCATCACAACAAAATCAAAACAATTGAGCTAAGCCAATTAAGAAAAAGCAATAAAATAACATCGTTGCTCCTAAAATGTTAAATCTGAGTTGTACCTATAAGGCCTATAAAAAATTATAACGATTGGCCTAATAAATAAATTCATTGTAAACCTATAAATAGCCCAAATCACCTCAGTATGAGGGTCAACTCTTTAGTACCTTGTATGTTATATATTGTATATTTTCCTCTACAATCAATAAAAGCAAATTTTGTTTGGCCTCTCTTGAAGATAGCATCTCAAGATTTTATATGAATGTGAATTGTGTAGCTCAATACATTTTTGCTTATGCTTTATGGTTGATAAATTTTGTTAGAAAAATTCTGCTATAATTTGGATTGCTATTTAAATTATCTTCTATAGAGTTCTTAGAATTTCAAATATGTGTAATATGAGGTTAATGAATTCTATGATGCTTTGTTTAATGGTTGGTATGTTAGGATTTGTCTTTGTTTGAGTGTAAGGGTATCTATCTAGTGTATTTCATTGTTGGAAATCTATATTTTGGTCATATTTTAATCATATTTTAAACCCTTATATTTCTATCTAACCATTGCATTTCTATCTTTAGTCTTAAAAAACTTTATTTATTTTCTTTAGCATTACAAGAAATTGACCTTCACTAGAGTTTGACTGATAAGCAATTCATATTCATCCAATGTTAGTTGTAGTATAAGAGCACACAATCTAAATTAGGTAGATTGCTAACCAAGAGTTTTTTGCATGCATGGTGGGACAAAACCAATCTAATTTATCTCATAAAGAATCATACGTGGGACTGAGAAAAGTTTACAACAAGAAATTTGTGCATCAACCATGTTAACCAAGAGTTTTTGATATGTTCGATGGGATGCAAATCTCATATCCCTAGATTAGAAGTTAGATCCATATCTTTATTGAGTAAAGCCTTGGTGAAACTCTACTCTCTGAGATCATCCAACCTCATCTCCTGATGACTTCATTGAAAATAATTGCTCACTAAGGACCCATATCATATCCTACTTAGAATAGCTTATGATCTCAAGATCGACAACTAAGAGGTTTGAAGAACCTTTACAAATTTTTAAGCTACCAACCTCTATATCTTGACAAGATCTAACTCTATCTACTATCTCATATTCCCCTCTCGATATTCTTTTGTCTTTACAAACAAATTATGAAGATGTTTTGATAATTATAGCTCATTCAACATGGCTAGATGAATTTATTTTGAATGGAATAACATCAGACCTTTGGACTTGGAATATCTTCATGGAATTCCTTAGTCAAATGTCAAATCTCTACCAATATATGATGACACTGGTAAAATGCATATGAACATTACCAAGATGTTGTTGCGTTGGCAACTATTTATAACATTTATAATCAAGATGTCATGGTAATATTACTTGCCTTGTATTTTAAAGGAAAAATACTAAACCTGTACCAATCTCTTGAAGATAGAAGTATTCACTCATAGGCTCAACTAGTTGAACCATTTATTCTAGAATTTAATGAGTTGGGAGATTCTTTTTATTACTCACCCATTTTACTACCATTCAAATATACCCTTAGGAATCCATAACAGGCTTCAATATTCAGTTCAATAGAACCTAGAGGAGAATTCCCTAGGATATTAGGCCATACCCTGCTTAGGCTTACATCTATTACCTTTGAGTCTTAACTTCAAATTTAAGACTACAAATCTAAGTGTTTAATAATATGAGGTTTCCAAATGTCTACAAAATTGTAATAGCTACTAAGAATACTTTTATCTTTATACAAAAACTTCCTCTTAGGATTGTAATGCCTTATTTCCTAAAAATGTCTAGCCTCTATTGAAAACAAAGTTTTTAGTCACATCCATACTTCCATTTGCCCTAATTCCAATACCTAAGGCTTTAACTCTACCTCTGGTACCCACTCCACCTTCATTGCTTACTCCTTATCCTAAATAATCACAAAAAAATATAGAGTTACTAACAATGGTGAATAATTTAAGCAATGATGTCACTGTTGGTCATCAAATCCGCACAGGAAAGGACTTTCGGTGGGGTTTGCGTGCCCTGGACCTGCGACCAACGTTGAAAGGCCGAGGGGAAGAGATGCCCCTCATGCCAATCTCTAGAGAAAGGCCGGCTCCTATACTAATCTACTTTTGGGGTTTGAGATAAGAGTGCAGGAAAGAAATAAAAGGAGTTCGGGTTAGAGAAAGAAATAAAAAGGATAAGGGTTAGAGATTGATGATTTAAGGTGGGGAAGAACAGGAAGCACGATCACTCACTAATAACTCGAATAGCAGCAAGAAACACCAAGAATAACATGAAAGAAATGAAATGCCGAACTTCCTATGTATCCTCTGGACGGGTTCGCAGGGTTCTCCTTTCTCTTCTCGCTGGAATTCAGGATTCAGAGTAACAACGATTGAGATAAGGGAATAACAGAAACCTCAATCCACCAGGCAGCATAAAAGAAGGCGACAAGGCATTTTTCCTCTCCTATGTATCCTTCAGGGCGAATTTCAGGGGTTCAGTCCCCGATCGCACACCGGATTCAGGATTCAGAGTCTCAGTAGGCGAACGAGAAAAGACAAAAGAATTAAGCACAGAAGGCAGCATAAAAGAGAGAAATGGAGTACAAAAATCTTTAGTATTAGACGCAGGACATCAAGTTACAGCAACTTTCTAGCAGAAAGTTCCCCCCTTTTACATTGCAAAGCCTGGGTTTTTATAGAGGACCCGGCCCTCTGAATCATTATTACAAAATCGACGGAGTACACCCTCGGGCCCTGAGAAATCGGCTCCTCGCTGCTGCTGCGGATGATCTCTCAAATCGGCTACCAAAACTGGTAACGGTGACCGAGTCAGCCAGGGAAAGATGCATTAAATGAGCCACCTGGGTGTCCTTGGATTGCAGGTGCGGTGCTCGAGTGGCGGCCATGCTTGCCGGGCTCTTCTTCTCGGGCTGATACTTCGCATCCAATTGCCAAAAATGTGCAGCGGGCTTATCGGGCAAGAAAATATGCATTTATGAGGCCCTCTGATTGCCTCGAGAAAATACCCAACTCGGGAAGCGTTCCTGGGAAGCGCCTCGCTGATTTCTGCTTCGCAAAACTACTTCGAGGGCGTGGAGTGCCGAAGCCGATCCTCTTCTATCCTTCGCTGCTTCGCTGATGGGTTGGGACAAACACTTCGGGCCGATCTTCTTTTGGAACGGTGGTTCGGGGGAGTTTTGGCCGAAGTACTTTCTCGACTTCTACTGCTTCGAGAGAAATTTGGCCGAAGTGGATTTTAGAAATACTTCGGGCCCGAAGTATTTTCTTTGCCTTAGCCGATTCGGGCTATCTTTTCTTCTTCGACGAACTTGCTTGGATGCCGCTTCGCAAACTCTTCACCCGAAGTAGTCGCTGGGAATGCTTCGGGTGCGAAGTGTTTCCCTTGGACCTTTTCGACAAAGTTCTCGCCCGAAGTGATGATTTGAAGCGCTTCGGGCCCGAAGCTCTTTTCTTTTCATTTTGTCCACCAGGGGGCGATAGGGAAAACCAAAATTGCTATAACTTGAAAACAAAAGAAAACTTTCAACAAAACAAATATTATACAAAGTTTCAATTTTTCTGCCCCTTGGTGGAATGTGACAATATTGTCAACATTCTTGGTGGCTCACGGGGCAACGAGCTCGTCTCGGTGGTAGAACCCTCAGCTTTTATCCATTGGGCCAGAGTTACCTCCAGACCCTTCTCCTTGTTCTTTTTCTGGGGGCGCTTCCACAGCTTGTCCTTCCTCTTCCTCTTCTTTCTCCTCTTCTTCCGCTACTGCTTCTTCTTCTCCTATCGCCATTGCTTCTGCTACGTCCTCAGTTGTTGGCCGTGGGGCCAAGCGGACGCGGATGTCTTTTAAGGTTCGGCGAACCTGAGACCAGACGCTTTTCGTGAACAACTCCTGATCCTCCAGGGATTTGACCAAAGCACGAAATCTATCGATCTGCCTGATTTCTGCATGCTGGGACCTGGTCTGCAGATCATTTAGGGAAGCGATGATTCTATAGTATTTCAATATGTAATCAGCAACCTGCTTCTCTGTTATTGGTTCGGCCCACTCGTCTATCTCTGAAACGTCGCCTTCAAACTGCTGCCACTTCGGCATGATATCTTCCTTGGCTAAGGGCTTCCCATCATTATCCGTGAAGCTCGGGAAGCCTAAGGAGAAGAGGTCCTCGAAGTAGCCCATTGACGCGCGCCTCTCGCTTTCAAATGCATCCAGTAGGATCTTCGCCTTTTGAGCTTTCTTGGCTATGGAGAAAAAGGCATGAACTGTGGCCTGGGCCGTTGACCAATCCCTTGTTGTCCGACTCATCGCTGCGAGCTTCAAATCTTGATACCTTGCACCCTGGACCTTGAGGGCCAGCTTGAGTCGGGCTCTGACATTCTGAATGACTTCTTCGACAATTGGCCCTCCTTCGACGGCGGCAACCTGGGCTTCTATGGTGTAAACTAAAACTGAAAGGGCACTGACAGCCCGAGACCTAAAATTCTTGAGCAGATATGAGCGAATCTCCTTGATTTTGCTCCTATCAAATAGCCCTAGGCCTTCCTTCTCGTGCAGCTGTATCTGAGCTTGCAAGATCTTACTTTCAAGTTCCTTGGCCCTCAAATCATTTTTGGCCTGTCTTTGAGCTTGATTCTCAGTGGTGCACTCCAACTGGGCTATCCGCAGCTTTAGGGCGTGTGCTTCCTTCTGCATCAGCTTGCACTGTTCTTCGGCCTCTGCCAATTTGGAGCGAACCCTTGCTAGCTCCTCCTCCAGCTTGATGTTAGCATTCTCGGCTTCGAACCTGCGCTTGTTGGCAATGTTGGCATGTGCCTTGAAGGTCTCGATTCCAATGTGCATGGAGGCGGACTCCTTGTCCACGTTCAGATGTTCCAAGTCCTTCTCTTTATCCTGATATTCATAGTCCACTGGAGTCATTTCATCCAGGGGCTTCTGGACTTTGGGTATCTTCTTTACTTTATGCAATTTTCCTGCCTCGAAATCGAAGACGGCACATTTCTCAACTTGAGCGAGCGAGCGCCCTCTCTTCTTTCTTGCCTCTTTTAACATTCTCTCTGTGTTCTGTCGGGCTTGGAGGAGTTTTTTGGCCAAGGGGGATTCCCGTATTGAGGACAGCTCGGAGTCGAATGCGGCTGGGTCTACAACCGAGGGATTGAACAAATATAAGGAGTTGAAGGGGGTAGCCTCACCCGAAGGTTCGGCAACAGGGGTGACGGGGGCTTCGACGAGGGGGAGCACGTTATGTACAATGGAGGAATGAGCCTCAGGGTTCGGCATTGGACTGTTAGCTTCGCCCTGGTTGATGACTGAAGGGTTGGCGGTGTGGTTGGGCGAAGTAACTCCGACAGGTTTGTCCTGGCCAGAAGACTCAGGGGGAGTAGTTAGGGACACGACGTAAGAAGGTGACTGACCTTGTGGAGGCAGGGGGGACATGTGAGAGCTTTCGGCCAGGACCGGGGTGGACTTACGAGCAACCAGAGCGTAAGGTGAAGAAAACGTACCTACGTGCCCTCCTGGCAGAGCGGCCATGGTGACCTCCTGGGTGATTGGTCTTTGTTCCTCCTGGGCCTCGGTGCTCTCGGCTTCAATGACTTCCACGAGTTCCTCCACGTCAATGACATCTATGTTTGGGATCATTTCGACACTTGGTGGAGTTTCTCCGTTGTTTGCTTCGGTCGAGCCCGATATTGATCTTTCGACAGGAGCGCTCGGAGTGCCTGTACGCGGTCGCTTTGGGAAGTTCGGGGGTGCCTGTGTAGGTTCTCGCTCCTTTCTTTTCCTCCTCTTGAGGGGTTGCTCTGATTCCTCTATTGTTGTCTCAAGATCTTCGGATGGACTTTGTAGTACAGCTTTTGGCGCAGCCTTGGCTGCTTTTTCCTTGGGGACATTATCAGTCCTCCCGGGGACTTCGTCTGAACTTGGGGTGGCCGATGGAACGAAATCGACGAAGGACAAGGGTTTCCAAGACCCAATATTGGTCTGATACACAATTGCGAATTCCCTGTCCATTGTTAGAAGCCCGTAAGAATTCATCTTTCGGCGATGGACTCTCATAATCCACCATTCTCTTAACTGCTCCTCGTCCCAGTCTTTTAACTCCTCTTTTAAATCATCCCTTGCTTTTTTCCAGAAAGTGGAGTCGGGAGTTGGGAATGGGTACTGGTCTGGGTCGAATTCGACCTCCATAGGATAGAAGTCATGCCAAGGAGGCAACGTCCTCATCTCCTCTAAGTGCCACTCCAGGTCCGTATCATTGGGGTTATTCCTCTGCTCCAAAATTTTGGGGCGAGGACAGACATGGAAGTTTTTGCTTTTCAAATGGTCTCTCATCACCCCCAACGGGTCGTAGAGCCACCTCTACGGTATTTGAAGCAGACCAAAATCGGCGAGCTTCTCCTCCAGGTATATGTTCTGCTTCAGGGCGAAGACTTCGATCACTCCCATCTTGAAGGGGAAGTCGCAGGTGTGTGCCCACTTCCGTCCATGGCCGTAGGTTTCGTCGGTCGCGTCGCTTTGCCGAGCAACTTCCAGGGCAAATTGGTACTCCGAAGGGAAAAAGGGCAGCAAGAAGGGCTTCCCTATGAAGCCAAAAAGGCGGATCACAAGCCCTTGTGTCAATTGAAACACGTCCCCTCTTCTCTCCAGTACCACTTTATCTCTAAGGCAGAGAGGCACCCGAGGGCTAGACCCTATCAGAATGTGCATCGCGGGTCCCAAAAATTGCTGATTGAAAGGGTAATAGGACTCCGACCTCAGCAAGAGATGGGTCCACTGATATACAGGCAAAGGGATCCCATCCTCGTCGATTGGTGAAACATCACAATGGTGAAGGGCTTTATGTACATGAAAGAAGAAAAGCCAAACCAAAAAGGAACAAGGCTGGAAGTGCGGCTCCTTGCTAGCATCCTTCATGGATGTCAACCGCGTATGCAGATTTTGGGCCACCCATTCTGCCCAATCGAAGAAAATTGGGTTGGTGTTCGACCGCGAAGCGTCGGGGGCGTAGAACTCTCCTCTGCAAATGCATTCAGCTAGCGACACCTGCCATGGGCATACCAAAGTATCACTTGACAAGCCCCCCACCCATGCAATGATAGAGAATATATCTGTGTTCTTAAAGGCCTCCAAGGGCAGGGGCATCTGGGGTCGCTTGCCGGAAGGAAGTCCGCTCTTGAGGTTTTCACGCAAAAAGCTCAGGATGAAGGGATTAGAGGTGAACTTATCCGTTTGTTCACTCAGGCTAACATTGCGAATGGTATAGCCTTTTGGTGGCCTTTGCTGTGGTGCGAACGCTGCCTACACATCCTCCTTCTGAATGGAAAACAATTTTTTACCCGAGGCGTCCAACACCTGCCTGGTTTGCGGTTGGTAGTTTTGAGCAATGGCGTATATGAGCTCGGGGCAGTGATGTGTAGGAAGGACTAGATACCAGTATATGTGGGAATAATATGCCGTGGCCCTCTTGTTCTCCGTCGAGAGCCTACTTTTCATGAAGTCGATGGTGTACCGGAGCTCGGCCACGGTTCTTGAGAGCTCTGGGTCTCTGATTTTTGCCCACTTATCGACAGGTGGTTCTATGCTGGGCTCGTCATCAGACTCTTCCCTTTCTTCCATCACTTGTTTTCCTAGCCGTGGGGGAGGATTGACCCTCCTAGGTCTCTGTTTCTTTTCTTCTGCGACTCTCGCCTTCTCTGGAACCGCCGTCTCTGGTTCTTTTCCTTTCTGAGTGGGGTTCTTCCTTCCCATTGTGAACGATCATAGCAGAATGACTTGTGGTGTAGAAGAGTTCAGCACCTCAAAACAAGGGATGGGATAATCACGGCGAACAATGGAACCTTTGATGCAGAAGCTCTCCGAGGTGACAGAATGCAGATTCGACTCTCACACTTGCAAATGGTTTGTTCTTAACGGGCATCTGCATTTTATAGCTTCGGAGGGCAACTTTCGGCATTTATGGCAACCACCATAATTACTTCGTGGGCCTGGCCCGAAAGCATCACTGTGGCATCTGATTGGCCATATAGCGGCGTCGTACGCGGGGCCATGCAATTCGGCAATTAGATTTTGTATTGGGAACGCGAATCGCTACCACCGGGTACCCTGGCATGGCTTTTTTGGTTAACGAACTACCTTGGGATGAGTGCCACTTCTTTCGTATTGAGTTCATCTGCTTCGGCCCCCTTTTGAGGCTGCTATCGGCACGTTCCCCGAGGCACATCCTAAATGTGTCCGCCTCGCATGCGCGGTTCGGCGATATAGGGTTGGCGAAGAAAATACTTCACCGCGAAGTTCTTCTTCGGGCTGATTTTCTTCGTTTCGGGCCCGAAGTTCTCCTTCGCCACGTTGTTGCTTTGGATCACGAACACTGCCGACCGAAACCCATTTCCTCGAGGAGGGCATCGCCAAGAACTACTTCGGACAACGCCTTCGGCACATTGCTTTAGCGAAGCATTTTCCACGTCCTTGATTTGCATGTGGTTTGGTTCTACGAGGATGAACTGCTTCGCGGCGAACTTCCCTTCGTCGGCTACTTCGGACCGAAACCCCCCGAAGGCGATTTCGATCGTGCTTTGCGAAGCCGAAGCCAGGAACCTAGCTTTTGTGGTTGAAGTGGCGCCTGCTCGCCGCGATCTTTCGAACAGAGTACGGACAAAGAACTGAAAACCCTATATACAAAGATATATACAATTTTTTTTTTTTTGAGAGCACATAACTCAGCGATTGAAGGTCTTCAGGTGAAGACCATTGACGGAGATTGGTAAAACTTGGCCATTCACATCTTTGAGGATGAAGGAATTGGCCGAATTCACTTTTACTATTTCAAACGGTCCGTCCCAGAATGCATCCATTTTGTCATGATTTCCAGGCTTGGCCTTCCACGAATCCCACCTCCATACCAGGTCTCCTGCTTTGAATGTGCGATCGGATGATTTCCTTTTGAACCATTCTCGGGTGACCTCAGCATGCCGTGCGAAGTTCTGGTAGGCCTTTTCATGTTCCTCTTCTAGTTGTAGTAGCTGGACCAGGCGTTCCTCCATCGGGTTGGCTTCATCTTCTTCTAGCAACTGTAATGCAGGGATCTCGAGGTGAGTGGGCAGGATGGCCTCCTTACCGTAGACCAGAGCATAAGGCGAAGTCTTGATTGACCTCTTGACAGAAACCCGATCGGCCCACAAGGCCCGATCCAGAAGGAGGTGCCAAGTTCTTTTGTTTTGATCGATCAACTTTCTCAGTATCCTCAACAGGGTTTTGTTGGTGGATTCTGCCAATCCATTTCCCTGGGGGTAATAGTTGGAAGACACCTTATGATATATCCCATACTTGTATAGGAACTCGTTGATCTTTGCGCCCATGAAACCAGGACCGTTATCTGTAATAATTGCTTCGGGGATGCCGAAGCGGGTAATCAATCCTTCCAGGAAGGTGACAACAGTATCTTGATCGACATGTTTTGTGGGGACTGCCTCGGCCCACCTGGTAAAGTAATCAGTCGCAATCAGAATGAATTTGTGTCCAACGGAGGAGTTTGGCGATATGGCCCCTACGAAATCCAGTCCCCATTGCTGAAAGGGGGCTTCCACTTGTATCGGTCGGAGTGGCATCGAAGCATTTCTATTTTGTCGACGAATCTCTGGCATTGCTCGCACCTTCGACAAACGGAGAAGGCATCGACAAAGAGTGTGGGCCAATAGTAACCCGCCTTGATTATCTTTAGCACCGTCGCTCTTCCAACAAAGTGTCCTCCAGATAGCCCAGAATGAAATTCGCCCAGGACTCTCCTCTTATCATCATCTTTTATGCATCTGAGGAGGACGCCATCGATGTTCCTGAAAAATAGGCCTTCTGGGCGCATAGCGTATCGGGCGGACCGCATCCTGAAATGCCTTCGCTGCGAAGCATTCAGATGTGAGGGGCATCTATCGGTGTTGAAATATTCCACTATTTCATCGACCCAATCTTTCTCGGCCTCTTCCTGATTAGCGAGGCATTCTCCTGTTGGCAAGTCCTCCGACTGACAGTCTGTTATTTCGGCCGTTGCATTCTTCGCCAGCTCTTGACATAGTGCACGACCGTGAACTAGTTTGGTGGGCTTGATCTCAATATCAAACTCTTGGATTTTGCTTACCCAACCAGCTCTCTTGCTTCCCAGTTCCCCTTGAATAATGAAACTACGCACATCGGGGTGAATGACGAAGACTGTGGTTCGACTCTGAGAAATGAACTGTTTGAATTTCCTGAGAGACTTCATTACCGCATGCACTTGACGCTCGATGAAATTGTACTTTTCTTCATGGGGATTGATTATCCGGCTGAGGAACGCAATGGGACGTTCCTCTCCATCTTCCCCCTTTTGCGTCAAGACCGCGACGTAGCTTTCGGGTTCTCCTATTGCATACAGGATAAAATCTCGACTGTAGTCGGGGTTGATCAAGACCGGTGCCTGAACAATTCGGGCCTTGATTTCTTTGAATGCTTTTCTCCTCTCTTCTGTCCAGACGAATTCTGCGCCCTTCTTTAAAAGCTCAGACATCGGCTTAATGACCTGGGCGAAGTCTGGGACAAACTTCCTTACGAAGTTAATCTGACCGAAGAAAGATTGAAGGCCCTTTTTATCCGCTGGGATTGGGAGTTTCATCAGAGCTTCGGCTCTGTCAGGATCCACGGCGAGACCCTTTTCCGAAATTGCGTGTCCCAACAGCTTTCCTTCGCTGACTACGAAGATAGACTTTTTTGGATTGATTGAGATGCCAAACTCTCGGCATTTTTCGAAAATTTGTTGAAGATGTTCTGGGTGGTTTTCTCTCCTTCGGGAGAAGACGGTCATGTCATCCAAGTAGATAACGATAACCTTGTTCAGAAGCTCGCCAAAAGCTAGATCCATCGCCCTCTGGAAAGTAGCTCCCGCATTTGAGAGGCCAAAAGGCATTCGCTGGTAGGCGAATGTGCCCCACTTGGTTGTGAATGCGGTCTTATGCTGGTCTTCATCCCTGACCCAGATTTGATTATATCCAGAGAAACCATCGAGCAGGGAGAATCGTTGAGCTCCAACCATCGAATGCAAGATCTGATCGATCTACGGGAGAGGATAGTGGTCTTTGAGGGAAGCATGATTCAGGTTGCGAAAGTCCACGCATAACCGGATGTCTCCGTTCTTTTTTCTTACAGGGACCAAGTTCGCTACCCAGGAGGAATGCTTGATGGGATAAATGATCTTTGCTTCGAGCATTTTTAGTAGTTCGGCCTTCATCAAGACCTCGATCTTTGGATTAACCGGCCTTTGCTTCTGTCGGAAAGGTTTGGCCCCTTCTTGTAATTCGATTGTATGTTGGATCAGCTACCGATCATATCCCTTGAGGTCGTGATAAGACCAAGCCACGATATCTGGGTACCTTTTACACAAACATCGAATTCGCTCTATTTCTTCTGGAGTACAATCGGTCCCGACCTTTATTACTTTCCCTGGTTCCAGTTCCAAATCTTGATATTGCTGCACGCTGATCTGAATCCTGCGGGAGAGCGATCGATCATTTTGATCGAAAAGGCTTTCAAGCATGATCAATCCTTTGGGAACGTGGTTGTTCTTCAACTGGACCAATCCTTCATATTCTTCCTCATCCGGGCTTCGGCCTTCGACTGTAGCGGCTTCTTGGATCATGAAATTGATGATCTACTCATCATTGTCAAAAACTTGCCAGTGTAAATCTCTGTCGGGGACAGAGGGTCTATAGATCATCCTTACAGCTTTCGGCTTATGCACCATATCATCCACTGGAGAATATCGGGCTGCGATGGATGCTAAGACATCTGCATGTCGATTCTTTTCTCGTGGAACCGACTGTAGATTGAGGGATTCAAACTGGTCAAACAGGTCCCATACCCTATTGCGGTATGATTTAAGATAGTGCTTCTTTGAAGAGCATCTGTTGGTGACCTGGTTGCAAACTAGTTCGGAATCTCCAAAGATTTGAAGATGCCTTATGCCTAACTTGTCAGCTTTCTTGAGTCCTAAGCACAAGGCTTCATACTCTACTGCATTGTTGGTGCAGCTCCATGTCAATCGGTAGCAATATTCCTTTTGCTCATCGGATGGTGAAATCAGAAGGATTCCTGCCTCGATGCCATTTTTGCATCGGGCACCGTCGAAGAACAATTTCCACAGTCCTTCTTGAGCAGAAACCTTCCCCTCCATTTTGGCTGGTTTCTCGGACTTGGCGATGGTGTAACACCCCACCTCAGTCTCTATCATGGCATTGAAATCTGCCAATGAAAATTCATCTTCACAACACAACTGTGCGAGGGATTCCTGGACTAGATCCACTTGCTCTAGCTCCTCCGCGATCGTATGCACAGGGCCGCTGCTCTCTTCTTCGGACATCTTCTGAACCAGGAACGTAGAAGGCTTTTCATTATAGATCTTCACCTTCTTCCCTTTGAAGGGGATCTCCAGATGAGTGTAGTCCATGGACAGATATCCGCCCAGCTTTGCCATGAATTCCCTCGATAGGCACATGCTGAAGTAGGGCTCAAGGTCCACGACTACCACCTCTTGTATGACTATGATTTGAGGTGCCTTATGTAGCCGAATAGGAATATCTTTGATGACTCCTATAGTCTTCACTGGGGTACCGTCCAACTGGAGGACTCCATGACCGCTTCGTGTGTATTCCATGCCTATTTCCTCGTATACCGCCTTCGGCATTATCGTCGTCGTAGCTCCGTAATCTATCATACAGATTATGCACGATATATCCTTCCATTTGTAAGGATAAGTAGAATGGTGGTGGTCTATTTTTTCTCGTGATGGACGCGGACAGGGTCTGCACCAGGGCGAGCGGTTCTGCCTTCTTTGTATTAATCCTCTTCAATGATTCTTGCAACAGGTCCACTTGTCCAGGAAGTTGCAGAGCATCATACAGACTGATTTTGGCTGGAATCCTCTTCAACTCTTCTATGATGTTGTATGCTGGGGAGCTATGCACCTCAGGTTCCTTTCTTGGTTCGTACTTGGTGCGATATTGCTCTGTCGCTTCGACCCTTTGTCGCTTGGTGAGCGAGGGAAACTTGAGCTTCTCCTTAGCCTATTCTTTGGTCTCCACATGAGGTGGTTCGGCAATGGCCTTTTGGGCCTTTTCTTTGACTGGAGCTGGCGGAGGAGCTTCGCTCGGGGCCGAAGAGGACGTCTGTCCCTTCTCAAATCGAGCGTGTACCTTCAAAGGAGCCATCTGAGTAGCATCCACCTCTATCGACCTTTTACCTCCCCTGGTAAGGACCGCGACTGGCTCTTCCTCGCCGATGGACAAGTTGTGATCCAATTGTCTGATGACGTTGACTTGGCCACCTTGACCGCTGCTTGTTAGTGTCTGCACGTAGTGTTGATGCAACATGCATGTATTTTCCTCGTGAGGATCATTACATGTAGAGCACCAATATACATGATCGAAAGTGCTTGGGGCTTCATCTATCGTAGCATTTCTTGCCGAAGCTTTTCCTTGATGGACCGCTTGATCTTTGGTAAGTGCAGGCGTGGGATAAGACCTTCTTGGTAGAAACTCTTGTTGTGCTTGCTTCTTCTTGACAACGGTCATGTCGTTGGACAAGGTCTGCACTGTGGCATTTAACGATTGCATTTCTTGCAATATTTTGGCTTGCATATCATCGGCCTTGGGAACTGATGGTAAAGAAGCCATAGTCGGTATCGGAGGCAGGGCAGGATGTTGGAGGGGTGCTGGCAACATCGAAAATGTTGGAGTGATAGTGGGGGGCGTAGTTGAAAGTGTGGGGAAATGTATTTGTGGCGCGGTGATCTGTGACACAACGGGATTCGGGTTCCAGGATGAGATCGGATATGCGGGAGTTACAAAAATCTGTGGAGCGACTGCGCTCACGTATTGGGCTTGAAGGAACTCGGGGAGTATGGGCATTGGCATTCTTTGAGGGAGTTTACCCATGGCTATGAGGTCCATTTCTGCTTTCTTAGCTAACCCATACAACTCTGGAAAGGTATTGACATTTGAGTACCTTATCATAAGACCTATATCAGGGTTGAAGGCCCGAAGGAAGTAGTACGCCACGGCTTCGTCAGTTGGGCGAAGTCCAATCGGGACTCTTTGCCAGGTTCGAGCGAACCTAACATTGAAGTCTACAATCTCTTCTTGTGGATGTCTTTGGATTGAAGTGAATTGCTGCAGAAGAGAAGTTGGATCGGTGGACTCATTGAAGCCTTGCATCAACTGCCCGACTAACTGGTCCCATCCCGTAATAGTGTCGGGTGGCAGAGATCTCGTACCAATAGAGGAGTTTTCCTCTAAGGGAGAGAACCAGGAGCTTCACCATCACTCGCTCCTCCGTGATATCGTGGATTGCCGCCAGGGAAATGATATCCTGGATATGCTCTAAAGCAGTCTTTCCGGTTCCGTCGAACGTCGAAAGCTTTTTGATTGCAGCAGGTGGAACTTGCCCTTGGCCCACGAGATTCAACGGTGATGAAGAATTCCATGCTGGAAATAATCTGGGCGGTGGTTGCTGCTGCATTTGCTACTGTTGTTGTTGTTGTTGCTATTGTTGGGCCATATTTGTGCCTGGGTTCTATGGAACAGAGGTCCCCGAAGTCCCTCTTGGGTTGCTCGTCGAAAGGCCAATGGGAACGGAGGCACTAGGATGCTTCGGTGAGTTGGGAGGATTTGGAGGAAAACTAGCTGCTGAGCTATCGAAAGTTAGGCCTTGCTCGTCAACAACAGCCTCTTGCGAGGATGTTCCACGTAAGAGATATTCGGGGGTAACTAACCTAGAGCGTTCCCCAAAGGCATCAATATCAAGCTCAAAGAACTCGGTTTCCTCTCCTCTATTCCTAACTCTCCATCTTGTTTGCATGAAGGCACAGGCTTTAGTACTGGTCTTTACGACTTGAAGATTCTCGGGTAAAACAGAGTCGCCAGATGCTAAGAGTCTCTTAGTAATGAGAGCATCGATTCTCACTACTACTCAAGGGATGAGACTGACCGGATCTCACCGGGAACTTTGTTAGAACTACTGGCTCCGGTGAAGACGGGCTAGAAATTTTCTCAAATATGGGACCTTGAGTCCCACCGGGCGTGCCAAAAACTGTTGGTCATCAAATCCGCACAGGAAAGGACTTTCGGTGGGTTTTGCGCGCCCTGGACCTACGACCAACGTTGAAAGGCCGAGGGGAAGAGATGCCCCTCGTGCCAATCTCCGAAGAAAGGCCGGCTCCTATACTAATCTACTTTTGGGGTTTGAGATAAGAGTGCAGGAAAGAAATAAAAGGAGTTCGGGTTAGAGAAAGAAATAAAAAGGATAAGGGTTAGAGATTGATGATTTAAGGTGGGGAAGAACAGGAAGCACGATCACTCACTAATAACTCGAATAGCAGCAAAAAATACCAAGAATAACATGAAAGAAATGAAATGCCGAACTTCCTATGTATCCTCTGGACGGGTTCGTAGGGTTCTCCTTTCTCTTCTCGCTGGAATTCAGGATTCAGAGTAACAACGATTGAGATAAGGGAATAACAGAAACCTCAATCCACCAGGCAGCATAAAGGAAGGCGACAAGGCATTTTTCCTCTCCTATGTATCCTTCAGGGCGAATTTTAGGGGTTCAGTCCCCGATCGCACACCGGATTCAGGATTCAGAGTCTCAGTAGGCGAATGAGAAAAGACAAAAGAATTAAGCACAGAAGGCAACATAAAAGAGAGAAATGGAGTACAAAAATCTTTAGTATTAGACGCAGGACATCAAGTTACAGTAGCTTTCTAGCAGAAAGTTCCCCCCCTTTTACATTGCAAAGCCTCGGGTTTTTATAGAGGACCCGACCCTCTGAATCATTATTACAAAATCGACGGAGTACACCCTCGGGCCCTGAGAAATCGGCTCCTCGCTGCTGCTGCGGATGATCTCTCAAATCGGCTACCAAAATTGGTAATGGTGACCGAGTCAACCGGGGAAAGATGCATTAAATGAGCCACCTGGGTGTCCTTGGATTGCAGGTGCGGTGCTCGAGTGGCGGCCATGCTTGTCGGGCTCTTCTTCTCGGGCTGATACTTCGCATCCAATTGCCAAAAATGTGCAACGGGCTTATCGGGCAAGAAAATATGCATTTATGAGGCCCTCTGATTGCCTCGAGAAAATACCCAACTCGGGAAGCGTTCTTGGGAAGCGCCTCGCTGATTTCTGCTTCGCAAAACTACTTCGAGGGCGTGGAGTGCCGAAGCCGATCCTCTTCTATCCTTCGCTGCTTCGCTGGCAAAACTGCTTCACTGATGGGTTGGGACAAACACTTCGGGCCGATCTTCTTTTGACACGGTGGTTCGGGGAGTTTTGGCCGAAGTACTTTCTCGACTTCTACTACTTCGGGAGAAATTTGGCCGAAGTGGATTTTAGAAATACTTCGGGCCCGAAGTATTTTCTTTGCCTTAGCCGATTCGGGCTATCTTTTCTTCTTCGACGAACTTGCTTGGATGCCGCTTCGCAAACTCTTCACCCGAAGTAGTCGCTGGGAATGCTTCGGGTGCGAAGTGTTTCCTTCGGACCTTTTCGGCAAAGTTCTCGCCCGAAGTGATGATTTGAAGCGCTTCGGGCCCGAAGCTCTTTTCTTTTCATTTTGTCCACCAGGGGGCGATAGGGAAAACCAAAATTGCTATAACTTGAAAACAAAAGAAAACTTTCAACAAAACAAATATTATACAAAGTTTCAATTTTTCTGCCCCTTGGTGGAATGTGACAATATTTTCAACAGTCACCACCATGAAAATATGTTGAGAGGAGATATGAAAGTTATCAGCCCAAAATATTCCTTTATACTATAAAATATTAGGGGGTCTTGATCATTAATGTCGTTAAAAACCTAATACCGTATACAATAATCATGAGGAACCATCCACTTCATCAAAATAAAGCTATTTGTGCTTGGATTGCAATGACCCACATAATGCATATACCTACATGATTTACTAGCATCAAGATCAATTTGCAGTGGAAAAAAAGAATGAAAAGGAACAAAATATCAAGCAAACATGCTATGGGAACTGGAGCAAATTATGCTTACAAAATATCCCTTAGAAGTTGAATGCATATCAATGTTGAAAAGGTCTAGAAATAAGCCATTACAAGTGGACCCATATAAGTTGGAATCTTTAAAAGTTTTGGTTGAATCACAAAATAAGCCAAAAAAGGAGAAACCTAAGTTGAAGCACAAAAAATAGCAATCAATATTGGATCAAACAAAAGTGACCTAAGAAGATAAAAAAAGCTTAGAACAAGCTTTAGTATCCTTCTGTGACAAAATAACAAAGGACTGTGAAAAAATAACAAAGGATAGAAGCATACCAATATTATCAAAAAATGTTTGATGAGCCTACGAGGAACGAAAAAAAGTAGTCAAAAGCATTTGGGTTTAATATACTTGAATATTTGAAGAAGATCCCTTCAAAATCAAGCATGTACAATTATTTACTACTGAACAAATTGATCTATTCAGGGATTCACTAAAAAATATTCCTTTTGAAGGAGTATCATGCATATATCTTAATTTAGCTCAAATTCAACCTATCATAGGAATGGGAAAGAATATGCCACATCCCTTCTATATGTATATATGTATGGAAGGATAGATCATGCATAATTGTATGATTGACTCTAGAGTAGCAACTACTATCATGTCAAAGATAGTATGTGGGGCAATGAGGATGGAATATACTCCATAAAGTACTTAAGTCTTGTTGTTGGATGGTACCTGGTCAAAAAAATTGGGGTGATCAAGGATATACCAATGGTGCTACATAAGGTGCCAAAGGTGACAATCATATAGGAAGTGGTAGTATTTTACCTCCAACCATACTTTGGCATTTTCCTTTTAAGAGAATTTATAGCCTAGTTGGGTGGCTACCTTTCCTTGGACTACTCAAACATGATAATTCCTCACAAAGAAAGAAAAATAATGATTTATGTGGAGAATCCATCTACATTCCACATTGAGAAAACTAAGGAAGACATTGTTAATTTGACAATTAATAATCAAGACTACTTGGAGATAATCATTAAAGAAATACAATTGAAGGATGAGTTCTCTTAGAGTTTTCAATACTATGATTAAAATTGTATTAGACACATATTTCGTAACAGAGCCAAAAGGACAAAAACTCCCAATCCTATAAAATCATGAACTCTAGAAAATAGAAATATGGAAGCTCTACTTTGATAAAGCTAGAGTTGGGGTGGTTTTGATTTCCCCTTCTGAGGAGATGAAAATATTATCATATAGACTTACTTGGAGCTATAAGAATAATGTTGCTGAATATGAAGCTTTGTATCTTGGCCTAATGAAAACAAAGAAAATGGGAATCAATATGCTATCAATCTTTGGTGACTCAAAACTATTGGTCAACCAAGTAATAGAAAGATTCAATAGTAAGAATCACTACTTAAAGGCTTACCAGAATAAGGTTTTGGACCTTATGGAAAGCTTTAAGACATTGAACATAAAAGCAATAACTAGAATTCAAAATGCAATAGTTGATACATTGGCCTCATAGAGGGTAAAATTTGATCTAACTACTAAATCTTGGAAAAAATCAAAGGCAGTAAAAATAGTTTTTAGACCATCTATCTTGGACAAGGATACATTTTGGTAGGTATTTTATAGTGACCAAAAAATAGTTAATTTATTAACGAGAGAAGTTTTTTATGCATCATAGCTAGAGAAAATGTTGCACCATATTGACCAGGATAAAGTGATACAAATAAAGAACAATCATATTATGAAAGGTTTAATAATACTAGAGATCCTGTTTGATAACAGTGATTGGGTAACTTCTCAAAGGATTAGCATTGATCAACATGAATTCAAGGAAGTCTATATGGAGCTAAAAAAGATCTTGAAGTTTGGAATATGTTTCTCTAAGTAGAAGATAGATGAACTCATATCATTATGAAGAGAATATGGAGACATAATAACATGGAGTTATGATGATCTCAAGGTCTACAACATGGAACCCAGGTGTTGTAGTTGAGTTGGAGAGGAGAGGGTAATCCTCCAAGGGATGTCCCAGGTTTAAATCTCCACCCTACCAAAAAAGCTGAATTGCGTATCAAAAATCTAATTGATAATGTTGGTGCGGACAGGTTCGGGTGTGACTCTCGGGTGACTTTGATGGTGTAGAACCCACTGTTCATGGTCTTTCAAACCGAGGCGGCCCCGCAAGGGGTTTTTCGCATTAAAAAAAAAAAAAAAGGTTTACAACATGGATTTCATTCAACATACTATAAGGTTACTGCCTAATGTTATGATATTTAGGTAGAAGTAGAGGTCAGATATTGGTAATTCTTGAAAGAAGGTACCATGATAAGGTTGTACGGTTTCAAGGGAGACCCCTTTTTACTACATTATTATGTAATAAAATATATTTTTAGGATGGAGTTATATCGATAGATATATGAGACAAATATAAACTTTGGAACAACTATAAACAAGGTTGGTACATATGTGATACCATTCAAATTTGGTCAAATAATACAAACTGGTCAAGGATAGGGTCAAGAAGTAGAAGCTAAAATCAAATGCTTCAAACTATAAGTGTTGCCCCATAAATAGAAGTATGACCTAGATGATAAGTTCAAAGCTAAGCTAATAGCCTTAAATAAATATTAATATTTGACATTCAACCATGTCTCATAGCCTAAAATATAATTTTTTTGAATACCTAGAGGAATAGGATGCATATTTAAATATAAGCAAGTTACAAGAAAGACCTCCATAGAGAGATTACTATGATATAGTGAATTCGTTCGATCTAGTCGACAACAAAGACTAGGTCTTAAATGAAAAGTTGATAGAAACTATGGAAGCTAAGATGAGTTGGTTACAAGAAAAATTCTAGAATGGTGGATCTTTAGATGTGAATGGGACTAGCAGGATAAAAAGTATCCACTTGCCTATGTCAAGGAATTTTTAAACAAATATGATACAAATTTTAAAACTTGGGTAACCAAAGAGGAACAAAATGTTATCTTGGTTCACCAGGATGAAGGAAATGAGTAGGAATACTATTCTAAAGAAGATTATGAGGAAGGTGGTAAAAAAAATTTAGAACGAGCAAACTCAATAGAGGAACTTGTTGAATAATATGTGCCACTAATGAGAAGAAAGTAGATTTAAATATCAAAAGAAGTGAGTCTGGGAGAAAAAAAACCATTATAATGAAGCTTGACCTAGCATAAAGAAAGACATCCACTCTCATTAGATGAATTATAGTAAAAAATATACTCAATAGGATATGAAATAATAAAAGAATGAGCTATGATGGATGAGTCTTGGGAAAAACATCATTAAGAATACTTGAGCCCTTATAGGTAGAGAAAAGAGAACTCATACTAGGCCTTAGAGTTAGTATTGATTAACCACAAAAGAAGGATTTATCCTAGGTTGTGCTTGAATCTTCCAAGTCCTTAGTTCAACTGAAACACTTAGTGGAGGATTAAACCATGCAAAGAATAGGCCATGTTGCAAAAGACAATGGTGAAGCAAATATAAGATTAAGTGAGTATCTACAAGTCAAATAAGGGCAACACCAAGTGGTAGTTGGATATAAGACTAGCCATATAAACAAAAAATAAGCTCCTTGCATTATACCAAAACCTTCTAATCCCTCAACTCAATTGAAATTCTAAAATACAATGAAAAGGAAAGGATCCCAATTGAGTCAGTAAGAGAATGTGAAAAGAACCAGAAGTTAATATACCATTATGACAGCTTAGGATACAACCATGACAACTTGAAAGTAGCCTTGGTTTCCAAATATATGTAAGTCTAATCTTTTCCCTACTATCATTTTTTCTAGCCCCTCTTTGCCACACCAATATCCTCCAAAATAAACTACCTAAGAAGTAGCACCAAATCCATATCCTGGCAAAAGTATAACCTCTGTCACTTCCCTTGAGAGTGACAAGATCCTAGGATCTCACAACCTTAAAATCTAGTATGCCTTGCCACCTTAGTTTAGAAATCCCCCTTGTCTCAATTTCCCATTCTTCAATCAATATTTTTTGCAACACCACTTCCTACTCATCCAGTCTTAGACATCCTAAGTTAGTTCAAACAAGTTGATGAAAATGCTAATAAGTTCCTAGAGGATATACCACCAAGGAAGAAAAATAAAAATACACCATAGAGAGTGATGAGCATGGTCGATCCAATTATGAATAAAAAAATAAGAGCAACCATCATCCCAATTGTAAATAATCCTACCTCTTAGATGACATAATTAAACTATAAAATGGTGGTGTAGGAAGTGGATATTGCTAGCTCCTTCTAGAAGAAATTATCCAAAAATTCTCAAACTCAAGTTAGCACACTAATATTCAAGGAGCCAAGTTAGAGGGAAACTATGACAAGATGAAGGAGAAGGCAAATTTCCTAGAGAAAACACTAAAATATGAGCAAAATGAGAGTAAGGACTTATAATTCTCAATAAAGTAAATTCAAAAAAGCCTCAAGGCAACTTCAAATCTAGAGTAGTTACTCACTTCTTATGAGAAGCATTAATAAAACTTAAAGAGGAATAATTGGAACAAAATCCTTGAAAATACCTTGAAAGCATACCTAGCTATTAGATATTTTATTTCTATCCGGCAAGTCATTAAAGCCACACAAATTGATTTCAAGGAAGCTCAAGTCAATATAGCTAAAAAAATAGAGTAGGTGAAATCCATTGTTAAACTTTTGAAGAAAATATCCAATCCACAATTGGCATCATTAAATAATAACTTGGAAGGAGAAATGTACTTGGCCTGAGACCTAATAGAAGGTAACTAGTTACTACAATAGGGATGGAAGGTGATTGGTGAACTGAGTAGAAAGGTGAAGAAGATGATGGATCCATTAAACAAAATTGAGGGTCTTGGGTTCCTAGGTCTCTAGGATGAAAATGAACAATTTTGTACCATTGAAGAGCTAATTGGAAATAACAAAGAAGAATTTGATCTATGGCCAAAATACATTGGAGAAGCTAAAGATTTTGAATTTTTAAATGGACTAGCCATGCTATAGGTGAAATTTCAAGAGTTGGCTCAAAGATATAGCAACCATCCATATAAAAAGGCTTACCAATTGAAAACAATTCATGAGAAGATCATAAAGATTAGACATCCAACTTAAGAGTCCTAGAATTTAGCTTATCAATTATTGTCGCTAAAAGAGAGTTTATTAGCTGATCAAAGGACTAGTAGTGATGAACAAGAATATAGATCAATATTTGTAGAGCAAACACAAGAAGAACAATGTGAAACTATGGCAACCTCAATTGTTGGGATCTCAAGAGATGAAATTTTTTAGATAACAAGTGGCACACAAGTATAAAAAAAGGATTATGTGTGAAATGTAAAGTCATTAGCTTTATGCCTTAGAGCTTTGATAATGAAAGAAAACAAAAGGCACCCAAGTGGAAAATGAGATGATGACAAAAGGCTATTGGTAGGAAAGGGAAGGCATGTGAACAAACATTTGGCACAAAATACAATTTTTTTAGGTGTAACAACTTTGACATGACACCCAAAAAGTTAAGCTCAACTCATTAAAATCCTGGAACAAAGAAATCACATAACAAAAGAAGCCCAAAATAAAATAATCCTGGGATTTTTTAGCAATAACATCACATAGAGCATTTCAAAATCTTGGCTTGGGAAAAAAAGAACCTGGGATTTTCAAACGACTACGTCATCCAAAGTTCCATAAAAGTATGGTAAAGCAAAGCCCAAGACAAGACAATATTGAGTTTTGTAAGTGATCACACCAGCCAAAATTTCTAAAAATCCCAATCCTACCTCAAAGTCCATTGTAGCAATCAAAAGATCCTGACAACATATCGAAGCCCCATTAATGAGCAGAAAGCTCCAATATCTATCATCTTTGATTGATATCATGTGTGTTAAAATCCTAAACCTCTTGACCACTCCTCAACCACTCAAAGAAAAATTGTTAAGCTGAGTTGGTAGCTCTGACAAGTAGGTGCAATGACTATGTATAGTGGCAAAAAATAATAGTCAAAGATCCGTGGACCTACGAAGAACACATGGATACCAAGCTTATGAAATATATCTATACTAGCCACATAATCATATCATAATAAAAATAATTGAGTTGAGATGATTAAGACATGGTAGGAAAATGGCATCCACACTCTTGAAGCATTAGATTTAAGTTGTACTTATCAAGCTTGTAACAAATTGTAATGATCAGGCTAACAAGTAAATTCATTGTATATCTATAAATAGCCCAAATCACCTCAATATGAGGGTTGGCTATGTAGTATCTTGTATGCTATATGCTGCATATTTTTCTCTGCAATCAATATAAATTTTTTTGTTTGGCCTCTATTGAAGATAGTGTCTAATTTTTTTATATGAATGTGAATTGTGTAGCTTGATACATTTCTTTTTTTGCTTTATGGTTGATAAATTATATTAGGTAAATTTTGCTATATTTTGGATTTTTGTTTGAATTATCTTCTATAGAGTTCTTGGAATGTTAAAGATGCATAATCTAAGCTTAATGAATTTTTTGATGCTCTATTTAATGGCTGGTCTATTAGGCTTTATATTAGTTTAAGTGTAAGGGCATCTATCCAGTGTATTTCATTATTGTTAAGCTATACCCCAACCATATTTCAATCATCTTCTAAACCCTTATATCCCACTCTAACCCTTGCACTTATATCTTTACTCTTGAAGCCCTTTATTTATTTTCTTTAACATTACAAGGAATTGACCTTCTCCAAAGGTTGACTCAAAAGTAATTAAGAGTCATCCAATCTTGGTTTTAGTCTAAGAGTGCACAATCCACATTAAGAAAATTACTAACCAAGAATAAGGAAGTCAAAAATTCTTAATCCAAACCAAAAGCCTTTTAATGATCTCCATGAAAAAATTCTCTCTCCATGGTATCAAAGATAATGCATCTTTACCCCTAAACCAAGGGCCACCATCTATTATTTCTGAACCAAAGAATATAATGAGAAAAAATATCCTTTTGAAAGAAAACTCATGGAGTAATTTGAATTTAATCCCCAGTTTCACTTGATCATATTTTAGAATATCTAAAAATCCTGACTAGTATCCATGGAACTTACATATTATTCCTCTTGTTTTAAGAATTAGTTGTTGGTCACGAATCTGCCTAAGTACAAAGTATTATCACTTGTGCACCCTAGACCCGACCAACATTGAAAGGCCGAGGGAAAGAGAAAATTCCTTCGGGCCGATCTCCAGAGAGGGTTGGCTCCCTTACTAATCTAATTTGGTTTAAAGCTTAGGGTAACAGGAAAGAAATGAGAAATGATAGAAAGAGATGGAAATATGGTTGTAAGCCGAAAAAGTGTGATGGGGATAAACTAACAGCAAGAAACCACATTCAAGTTCGAATTAGCATAAAATAGAAAAGTAAGCACATGAACCACTCACAGTTTGTAGAGATAACATCCAAGACACATTTCAATATTCATTCCCTTACCAACAGTAATTAAATTTAGATGCAAAATTTAAAAGCAGCTAATAAGGAACATAAACGTAAGCAGAAATGACAAGCAGGAAGTGATCAACCACAAGACTACTCAAGGAACCAGAAGCCGAATATCTTTCTATTGATGCAGAAAACTTAAAGTATTTTTTTGTAGAATGTCTATCCTCCCTTCTTACAATGAAATGCTTAGTATTTATAGAGGGATTTCGCCTCTTTCATTTAATGCATATACAAACAAAATGTTGGTAGATCAAAAACCAACATGCATATTTTTCTCCTCGACATCAATGACATCTTCAGTTAAAACATTCTACAAGGAAACCACGATCCGGATTTGATGGGAGAATCACACAAAGAAGTCAACAAGAATAAATGCTTGAAGCAATCTTGGACGTCGGTGCATCGAGACGCAGCAAAATCATCTAAAAATTGGGCATTTGGTCATTGAATTCGCTTCGCCTTGCACCTTAGAAATTCACTTTTGCTAGGAAAGTACACCGAGCATTAAATCTACTTTGAAAACTAGCAAGGTTGATAGGCGGTGCATTGGAAATGCATACCCACCAAAGTGGACGGTGCTTCGAAAATGAACAAGATTACACCGGAGTCAAAGGAGCAATACTTAAATCCCGTAGTTTTTCAGTAGTGATCCTGGATATATCTATTGTATCACCACAAGAATTAATTTTACTGGCTTTAATTCTTTTTCAAAGAAGATTTGCACTAAAAACGTAAAATTTCACCCGAAATGGGCCTTTATCTTCAATTCGCCCAAGTTACGCCTAAAATGAGCTTTCACCTAGACTTGCACTTGGAATGTGCACTTAATGTTTTTGTCCTATGTGAAATGGAATTTTACCCCAATATTTATCTTTTTGCAATGACTTCTCCTGGGAAAATCTTGCACTGCCATAAGTAGGGCCCATCTTGGAAACTTGATTTCTTTGAGAATTAATGAGAGAAAAACTATCGGTAGGGTGGTTTCACTAATGAAATACCCAAAATAAAGAATGTTCATTGCACTTGGGAGCGAAAAGGCATTTCGGGAATGAAACAACCATTTTGAGGAATGAAATAGCCATTTTGGGGAATGAAAAAGCATTTCACTTGAATTTTACCCGAAACTACACCCATCAGATACTTAGAAAAATTTTCAAATTTTTTTTAATGTGTGAACAACACTCAAAATGTATTTGGGAGCTTTACTGGCAAAAATGCTTACATATTTCAATCAAAACTTTACAAAATTTCAATGTGGCAAAAATGCCAATATTTTTGGTGGCTCATAGGGTATTTAGCTCACTTGAATGCAATCGATCCTAGGCCTTTATTCATTGGGCTCAGAGTCCCCACTATCAGTTGCATCTGATGGCTTGCTACTTGTACCAACTTCATCCTACTTTTTGAGATGTGTCATTGTGGATTCATACACCACCACTACTTCAGCCCATGCATCCATACTAATTGCCTCACGAGCACTGAGTGTACCCACAATGTATCAAAAAGTCTCAACCTTCTCTAGATCAATATATTTGGCTCTTTGGTTGAGCTCCAGTAATCTAGACTCAATACGAATGAACCTCCTCATTAATGGCAGCACGTGCTCTTCAGTGATGGGCTCCTCCAAGTTATCAATCTCTGAAGTATCATCTATGAAAATAGCCCATAACGCGTCTAGGTCCTTCTTTGCCAGAATATTCCCCTGATCATCAATGAAACTAGGGAAACCATTAGCTACGATTGTATCAAAGTAAATCAATGAAATACGCCTCTCATGCTCAAATATCTCTTGCAGCTTGTGGGCTTCTTTAACTAGGTCCATCTTGGAGAAATAACTATGCAATGTGATCTTAGCATTAGCCCAAGCATAGGCTATTTCACTCATTGGATGAAACCAGAGATCCATTTGAGTCATTGCTTGGATCTTCATTGCCATTTCTAATTTTGGCTCTAAATCTTGCTCTATGGACTCCACTATATGCCTACCATATGAAACGACTGCTTGTACTTCCTGAAGGAACATGAGAACTAACACAACCTTTGTTGCCATATTTCTACAATCAATCAACAATTGACTATGAGCTTCTTTAATTTTCTCCTTGGTGAGGGTCATCGACTGCATTGCTTTTGCTACTAACTAATTCTGTAGATTCTGGAGCTGGTCCTGTAGGGCCTAAATCTGTTGTTGTGCTTCCTGCTCTACTACCTGGTACTGTATAGCTGCCTATTTTATTTCCTTGATTTCACCCTCCAAATGCATTGCCTGCTGCTACCAATGTTGAGATTCAGATTGAGCTGCATCCAGTTGGGACTACGCAACATCTAGTTTGGCCTTTTGTGCTACCAAGGCTTCCTCTAGCTCCCTGATATTTGCCTCAGCCTGGAAGAAATGATCCTTATAATGCTCAACTTGTAGGTATATTGAACTTGATGCCACTTGTATGGTGCCCATTTTCTCAGCTGCATCTACTTTGGTGAGATCCTCGGTGATAACTTGGTATGAATAATCATTGGGCACCATTTCTCCTTGAGGTTTCTGGACCTGAGGAACCATCATCACTGTGTGCACCTCCATTTCCATTGGATCAAAAGTCACTTTCTTCATCGGTTTTTCCAGGGCTAGCGCATCCTTTCTCTTGTGATTCTTCAACCATCATGATGAACTCTATCATGCTCTACTAATTTTTTCTGCTATCGGGCGCTCTAGTAGCAACTCCATCTCAGAAGCTAGTGGCTCCTAAACTACAAAAATTGGGGAAGATAGGAAAAGGGCTTGTTGAGGGTTTGATTCAACCATAAGGATGGAAATGAGGGGTGCTTCAGCTATGCTTACTCTAAGAGGGGCTTGCGTGCTTACAGAGGTAATAGGATTGGAAGGCATGGAAGATGAAATAGAGGATAATGGAAGGGCAAATGGGTTCGGGGTGGATGCAAATGAACTGAAGGAAAGAGAAAATGAGGGAATGGGTGAAACTAGGGAAGCACTGGTGACCTATGACTATGGGATAGAGATGGGAATGGAAGAGGTGGATGCGGCAACTAGAGGTGAAGTAGATATGGGAACTATAGATGGGAAGATGGTGGTCACCAAGTGCTTGTCAGAAAGAGAAGAGGAAAGAAAATGTGTACCTATGGGCTCTAACACCATTTGAGTTGGTGGTGAAGGTTGTTGTACTACAATATCTTCCTCTTCCTTCGATATTTCCTTCTCCACTTCTAGATCTACTATTGTCACCATTGGGCCTGATTGTCCCAACTGAGCTAAAGAGGGTATATCCAAAAAAATAGTCTGCTCAATCATCTGTGAGGGAAGCGATTTCATGCTATGCATAGAAATGGCTCCACTTCTGGGCTTCTTCACCATGTTGGGGAAAGGTACTCTTATAACCATGCTCCTCTTCCTAAGTGAAAGCTGCTCCTCCGATGGCAATTGCTCTTCTTCTTCTTCTTCATCTTCAATAGTTATTCTCTCTTCTTTTGATGCCTCCTCTTGTCTCACCATATCTTCTTCTTTATCGAGACTACTAATACTTCTAGGCACCAAATCAACAAGGGAGAGGGGCTGGTACTTTTCACACTGATCATCATAAATCAATGAAAATGCATCATCCATAACTAATGGATAACTTACCCTGGGCTTACCTCGGTGGACCCTCATGACCCACCAGTTGGTAATATTTTCATCGGACCAATCAGGCAATTTTGCTTTCATTTGTTCAAACAAACCTGGAGGAGGAATTTGCTCTGGATGATTTGTAGGATCATACTCGACCTCCATCTCATAAAAATCATGCCAAGGAGGGAGTGACATCATCATCTCCACATGCCATTCAAGGTCACGCCCCTTGGGATTATTCCTCTATTGTATGATGTCTTCTCGAGGGTAGAAATGAAAATTCTTGGCCTTAATGTGACTTGCAAAAACACCCAAAGGATCATACCACCATCATTGAGGAAGCTCAACCAACCTGTGGTCATATAGTGTCTCAACAATCAATTCATTCTGTTTGCACTGTGTAACCCTTATATCACCAAACTGGAAAGGCATGGCACATGTAGCTTTCTTTCCCCTTCCTATCCCATATGTATCATTTGTGAAATCACTTTGTCGGGCTACTTCTAGGGTAAAAAGGTGTTCAATGGTAAAATATGGCAATAGAAAAGGTTTACTAGTAAAACCAAAAATTCTAACCACCACTCCTTGTGTCAGCAAAAATACATCACCTCTTTTCTGGTCAACCACCTCTACTTTCATTTCTCGAGGCACTCTATTGCATACCCCATAAATCAACTCCAAGGTGAGTCCCAAAAACATTCTGTTAAAATTATAATAGGACTCTTTTCTTGATAGGCTCTGAGTCCATGAATATACTAGCAATGCCCTCCCTATTTCATCTATCTTTCTTACTGCTATAAAAGAAAAATGAGAGTGCATGTGATAGAAAAAGTACCATACTAGAAGGGAGCAATGTCTAAAAGTAACATCCTCTCACTTTGTACCTTTTGCAACTGTGAGTGTATCCTCCATTCCAAGAAATCTACCCAATCAAAGAAAATTGGGTTTGTAGTTGCGGTCATGGCGGTAGGAGCATAAAACTCCACTTGTGAAATGCACTACACCATTGATGCTTACCACTTGTGCACTGTGGAATCTGAATATAATCTCATCAACCACACTAACATTGAGTATAAATATGGGCTCTTGAAATCCTTTAACGGTACTGGTAATTTTGGCAACTCCCCAAATCATGGTGTCTTCAACAATTGGCTCTCCATAAACTGTCGCATGTGAATAGTGGACTGATACCTCTCCTCCTCCTTAAAATTGAGCTTTTTAAATGTGACATAGGATGGAGGTTGCACACCACAAGAAAATGCATCCCTTATGGAGTTGGCTGAAATATTGAATAATTTATCTCCTTGGGCATTTTGAATAGTTCTTGAACTAGAGTTATAGCATTGCGTGATCACCTAGACCAGCTCGGGACATGGGTGTACAGGTGTACATAGGTACTAGAAGATATGAGAGTAGAATGTAATGGTACGAGAACTTTCAACAGACACCTTTTGCATAACGAACTCGACATCCGATGTAATTTTTCCACACCCTTGTTGGTGATGTTACAATCATTGATCTACGCTAGGATCATCATAGGGTGTTAGTTCTACTTCCTCCTCCTCCTCTCGAGATTTTTGCTACCTCTTTTCTATTTTAGCCTTTTTTTAACTTTCTCCTTCTTGGCTTCTATGGTTTTCTTCCCCATATTCAGCTTTCTTTGAACATACGGTGAAAAACTGCAAACCCTAGAGCAAAAGAGAATTCGCAAGACCTCCACACAGGAACCCTACAAATGTTTTGATTTTTTAAAATTAAAGTGTTGGCCCCTTTTATAATTTTTCACCCATATCTTCCAGAATTAATGTTTGAGGTATGCTTGCTAATTTTGGGGGAATGGCATGCATCCCAATGATTTTTTAATTTTGCCCACCTCTTCTTCAAGTGCTCTGATTGGTTTATTTTGAATTGTTTTCCTTTGGGGAGGGTTTGTTGGAGCATTGTTGTTTCCTTGGAAAGCGTGATGAGTGGCTTGAGTGGATGTCGTGGGGCAAAAAATAGAGATATGCAGATTTTATAGGCAGGGAAGTATGTAAAATGGAGGTGCATGGGAAAAGTAGGGCAGAAGGGTTTGCATGCATGGTTTTTTTTGAAATAAAGTGTTCGAAAAGGGTGAGGAGGGGTAAAATGAGGAAATTTTTTTTGATAGCATTTTGGGAAGGAAAAGGTTTTTGGGGGATGAAAAAGATTTTGGAGAAAGAAAGGTTGAGGGTTTTTTTTAAACGAAAGAAAGGTTGGCAAAAAGGACTTTTCGAGAAACGAAAAATATTTTGGGAGAAAAGGTTTTTTGGGGAAGAAAACATTTTTGGAAGAAAAGGTTTTTGGGAGGAAAAAGAGAGTTGGGTGGAAAAGGTATGGAGGGAAAAAATTAAATTTTGAAAAATTTTTTTTTTTTTTTTAAGAAGAGGAAGGGAAAAAAGGAAAGCAAAAAATGAAGTTGTTTTTGTTTTTTTTTTTACCTCAACCTTGACAAAGAACACATAAAAGATTTTTTTTGTTTTAAGTCCCGGGGGTTTGAGTACATTCACCTTTTTTTTTTATTTTTTTTTTTTTTTGAACCAGAAAGAAACATAAAATAAAAATATGTACATATTTACACTCATAGTCTCGATTTTCACTGGTAATAGGCCTTCAAATGAAGACCATTGACCAAAATTGGCAATGCATGACCATCCATATCCTGCAAATAAAAAGAGTTAATTTGATTGGCACCTAAAATATGGAATGGACCCTCCCATATGGCCTCAAACTTGTGGTGTTTACCCAGATTTGCCTTCTTTTCATTCCACTTCAATACAAGATCGCCAACCTTAAAGGTCCTTTCAGAAAAATTTTTACCGAACCACTTCTTCGTCATTTGAGCATGCTCTATGAAGGCTTGGTATGATTTCTCCCTTTCTTCCTCCAACTGTAAAAGTTGAGCTAACCTCATGCTCATGGGGTCAGACTCATCATCCTCATCATCCAGCAAATGCTAGGTTTGGAGGGCCGACAATTCAATATGGATAGGCAAGACCGCTTCTTTACCATATACCAAGGAATAAGGGGACGTCTTGATAGATTTTTTCACTGAGATGCGATCGACCCACAATGCTTGGTTCAAGAGTAGGTGCCAGCTCCACTTATTATCGCCAAGGGTTCTCTTCAGAATTTTGAGCAGGTTCTTGTTTGTAGACTCGGCCAGACCATTCCCCTGCGGATAGTAGTTAGATGAAGTTTTTAAATAAATTCCATACTTACCCATGAATTCACTAATTTTGGCACCTATGAAAGGGGTCCCATTATCTGTTATGATTGCATTCGGGACACCAAAATGAGTGATTAACCCCTCGAGGAAATTGATGACCGTGGCCTGATCTACTTTCTTGGTTGGGATTGCTTCAGTCCATCTGGTGAAGTAGTCAGTTGCAGTCAGGATATACTTGTGTCTAGCAGATGAGTTAGGATCAATGACCCCAATAAAGTCTAAGCCCCATTGCTGGAATGGTGCTTCTACTTGAATCGGGTGGAGGGGCAATGATGCATTCCTGGTCCTACCGATGTATCTTTGGCACTTATCATAGTTTTGACTGACTTTGAAAGCATCTGCAAAGAGAGTAGGCCAAAAATAGCCTGCTCGAATAATCTTCAATGCCATGGGTCTACCTGCATAATGACCTCCCAAAAATCCAGAATGGAATTCTTGTAGAATTTTCTCCTTCTTCGATTCTTTGACACACCTGAGAAGAACTCCATCAATATTCTTATGAAACAAACCATTTGGCAGCAAGACATACTTGAGGGCCTGTAATCTAAATCTCCTTCTCTATGAGGCATTGAGATGTGAAGGACACCTTCCAGAATTAAAATATTCGATCAGTTCCTCTGTCCAATCTTGGTCAACTGTAGAATGATTGGTAAAATTATAGTTACCCACTGCATCTTCGTATTCACAAACTATGGATTCGAAGGTAGCACTCCTTGCAAGTTCTTGGCACAATGCTCGACCTCGAACAAGTTTGGTTGGTCGGATCTCAACATCATACTCCTGGATTTTGGAAACCCAGCCAGCTCTCCTATCTCCAAGTTCTCCCTGGATAATGAAACTTCGGACGTCTGGATGAACAACATAAACTATTGTTTTGCTCTATGAAACAAAGTGCCGAAACTTCTTCAGATATTTCATTACCGCATACACCTACTTCTCAATGAAGTTATACTTCTCTTCGTGTGGTTGAATGACTTGGCTTAGGAAAGCAATCGGGCATTCATTTCCATCATCTCCCCTCTACGTGAGCACCGCTACGTAACTTTCTTGCTCACCAACAGCATACAGGATAAAATCCTTGGAATAGTCAGGGTTTACCAGGATCGGGGCTTGAGCAATTCTTTCTTTGATCTCCTTGAATGATTGCTTCCTCTGCTCAGTCCACTTAAACTCAACATTTTTCTTTAAAAGCTCAGTCATTGGCTTTACCACTTGGGCAAAATCTGCAACAAACTTTCGAACAAAATTAATTTACCCAAAGAATGATTGCAAATCCTTCTTATTGGCTGGCAATGGAAGCTTCAGAAGAGCTTCGGCTCTAGCTGGATCAATAGCTAAACCATTTTCTGAAATGACATGTCCCAGGAGCTTTCCCTCCTTTACAAAAAAATGGACTTCTTCGGATTGATGGATATTCCAAACTCTCGGCACTTCTCGAACACTTGCCTTAAATGAGAGTCGTGCTCCTCCCTGTTGTGAGAGAAAATAGTCATGTCATCCAAATAAATCACAATAACATGATTTAACAACTCACCAAAAGCTACATCCATCGCCCTTTGAAAAGTCGCTCCAGCATTTGAGAGTCCAAATGACATTCGCTGAAAAGCAAAGGTTCCCCATTTTGTGGTGAACATCATTTTATGTTGGTCCTCGTCCTTGACCCAAATTTGGTTATATCCAGAGAATCCATCCAACAAAGAGAATCTCTGAGCTCCTGCGACTACATGAAGAATTTGGTCGATCTGAGGTAAAGGATAATGATCCTTCAGTGATGCCTAGTTCAAATTTCAAAAATCCACGCACAAGCGGATATCTCCATTCTTCTTTCATACCAGGACCAGATTCGCCACCCAGGTTGAATGCTTGATTGGGTAAATGATCTTAGCATCCAATATTTTTAGCAGCTCCACCTTCATCAACACTTCAATCTTAGGATTGACCGGTCTCTATTTTTGTCTAAAAGGTTTCACCCCATCCTGTAGCTCAATGGTATGTTGTATCACATCTTTGTTATATCCCTTCAGATCATGGTAGCTCCAAGTGATAATGTCCAAAAATTTGTGGCACAAGTCCTTGATCTCTTCTAACTCTTTGGGAGTGCAATCTGTTCTGATCTTGATTGATTTTTGGGGGCCCAACTGTAGTTCAGTGTACTCCTTCTCATCCACTTTGATCCTATGCTTTTTTGCTCTATCATTTTGATCAAAGAGGCTCTCAAGCATAATCAATCCTTTTGGGATATGATTATTCCTTAGTTGAATTAACCCTTTGGCTTCCTCCTCATCAAGCGTTCTTTCTTCCATCGTACTCACCTCCCTTATCAAAAAATTAATAATCTGCTCATCACTTTCGAACACTTGCCAGTACATGTTCTTGTTCGGGATCGAGGGTCTGTAAACCAGCCTCACGGTCTTAGGTTTCCTCACTACATGTTCAATAGAAGAGAAGTTTGCACCAAGGGATGCTAAGAGATCAACATGTTTGTTCTACTCCCGTGAGATGGCTTGAATATTCAATGTTGTGTAAGCCTCAAATAGGTCCCAAAATTTGTTGCGGTACACCTTGAGATAATGCTGCTTGGAGATGCACTTGTTCGTTACTTGGTTTACAATTAATTTAGAATCACCAAAAATTTGCAGCTGTTTAATTCCTAGCTTCTCCGCTTTCTTCAAACCTAGGCACAATGCTTCATACTCGGCTGCGTTGTTGGTACAACTCTAGGTCAATCTGGTATGAATAAGTTCTCTGTATGCCAAAGGGAGAAATGAGAACAATCCCTACTCCCACACCATTCTTACATCTTGCACCATCAAAATATAGCTTCCATAATTGATCGAGAATAGGATCTTGATCTTGAGACACCTTCACTTCAACCTTTTTGGGCTTGGTAATGGTGTAACAACCAATTTTAGTCTCCATCATGGCATTAAAATCGAGCATTGAGAACTCATCTTCTAAGAGGAGCTCATCCAGAACTTCATCCATCAAATCAGGCTCTTTCAATTCCTCAGTTACCATGTTGACAGAGTTTGTGGACTTTTCTTCCTCTTCAATCTTCTCTACATGAAAAGTAGAAGGCTTCTCATTGTAAATTCAGATTCTTCTCCCTTTGAAAGGAATCTCTAGGTGAGAATAATCTAGAGAAAGGTAGCCTCCTAGCTTGGCAATGAATTCTCTTGACAAACACATACTAAAATATGGCTCCAAATCAACCACAACTACCTCCTGAATTATCGTGATCTGAGGCATACTATGTAGGACAATGGGGATATCCTTGATGACACCCACTATTTTTATAGGAGTTCCATCTAACTGCAAGACACCAGGGCTACTCCTTGTATATTCCATACCCATGACTTCGCAAACTGCCTTTGGCATGACAGTTGTCGCAACACCATAATCAATCATGCAATTGTGCATGATCCAACCCTCCATCCTGAGAGACAAATAGAAAGGGGCGGTCTATTCTTTCCAGTGGCTGAAGTAGTTAATGTTTGAGAAAAAATATCTGAGTAGGATTCTTCCCATTATATTTCACAAACTTCAATGATTCTTGTAATAGGTCGACTTGCCTAGGTAATTGCAATGCATCATAAAGACTAACCTTGGTTGGAATCTTCTTCAATTCCTCGACAATGTTGTATGTGGATGTACCAAACTCCTTTTCATTGGTGACCTCGTATTTGCTCCGATATTGTTGTGTGGCTTCTACCCTCTGACGTTTAGTCAAATATGGGTACTTGAGTTTTTCTCTGGCTTGTTCCTCCATTTTGGCTCTTGCCTACGAAGTCGAGGCTTTTTATTGCAATATTTCTTTCGCTCATGGAGGCAAAAGATATTTTAATAGGATAGGTGCATTTGGATTTGGTGCTGGAGTGGGTGCTTTCACTTGTACTTATTTCTTCTCATTTTGCACCTTTGGATCAGTAGGTACCTTTAGTGGTTCCATTTCAGCTGGATCTACCATGACTGGATTTCTCCCAGCTCTTGTGAGAACTGAGACTTGTTCTTCAGAGGGAACCATGAAGTTGTGATCCACCTTGGTAATCATGTTAACCTGACCTCTAGAAGAGCTTACGACTAGTGTTTGCACGTAGTTCAGATGAACCATGCAAGTCTCCTCATCGTGTGGATCATTACAGGTAGAGCACCAATATGTTTTGTCTATTGGGCCAACTTCTTCATTTGCCAATATAGTTGGGTTCCTCTCAGGCGCCTTGCTGGTCGAAGCTGCTTGCTCTCTGGTGATTAGCGAGGGTTGAAATATCCTAGGTTGGAAATCTCTCTCAACCTATTTTCTTTCAATAATTGTAATCTTATTACCCATTGCTCTTATGGCTGAATTAGCAGATTTCACCTCTTGCAATAGTGTCATGTAAGGATTAGGATTCGAGGGTGTAGGAGGTGTCGGTAAGGGTAGAGGCATTGGTGGGGTAGGAAATGATAGTGGAACTGGTGGCGCGGGTAATGCTAGGAAAGGAATGGGTGTAGGCAATTATAGAAAGCTTGGAGCAGGTAATTATGGGATAACTAGGGCAGGGAGCTGGGGAACTAGAATGGGCACGATTTGAGGTGCACTTGAGCTCCATGATGGAATGAGATACATGGAAGGCATAGGCTATGAAAATGAACTAGAATACAAATGTTGTGGAAGATCAGGTAGGATGGGCATTGTTACCTTCGGGGGAAGCTTACCTATGGTGATCAAGTCTACCTCAGCCTTCTACGCCTGCGTGTACAGATCTGGGAATGTATTCACATTGGCCTATCGGACAACCATGCCAATGTCTGTGTTAAAGGCTCTGAGATAATAAAATGTAGCTTGCTCATGAGTGGGCCAAAGGCCATCAGGAACTCTCTACCAGCTTCGGGTGAACCTGACATTGAAGTCCACTATCTCCTCCTATGGATGCCTTTGAATTATTGTAAATTGATGCAGCAAGGAAAATGGATCAGCTTGTTCATGAAAGTTCTTGATTAGTAATTCCGCCAACTGATCCCATGTGGTGATAGTGGTGGGCGGCAAATATCGGTACCAGTATAACAACTTCCCTCTAAGTGATAACACCAGTAACCTTACCATAATATCTTCATCTACAATGTCATGGATTGTCGCCAAAGAAGCCACATCTTGGATATGCTCATATGCAGTCTTACCGGTACCATCATAGGTTGGCAAGGCCTTCAAGGTTGCTTGGGGAACTAGATTTTGTGCTTGTAAATTTAGGGCTCCTGAACTATTCCATGTTGGGAATAGCCTTGGTGGTTGTGGCTGCTGTGGTGGAGGATTCTGGGCCATATGGACTGGTGTGTGTGGTTGAGGAGGTGGAACACTAGTAGCAGTACTAGCTGGACTCGAAGGAATGGAAAACACACCAGCTATTTGCGAGGATGTTGCGGATGAAGTAAGTGATGGGGTGACTAACCTAGGGTTTTCACCTAATTTTTGGGTGTCGAGTTCAAAAAACTCAATGGGGTTTTCAGAATTTTTGGCCTTCGATCTTGTGATCATGAAGTACAACTTTTGCTGTCTCCATGTTCGGAGGCTTCTGGGTAGTGTTGAGTCACCAAATGTTCTAACTATACAACATGAAGGTGAACATCAAACCTCAATACTTTTGAAAGTGGAACTTTTGGGGTCCCACCGGGCGTGCCAAAAATTGTTGGTCATGAATCTGCCTAAGTACAAAGTATTATCACTTGTGCGCCCTAGACCCGACCAACATTGAAAGGTCGAGGGAAAGAGAAAATTCCTTCGGGCCGATCTCTAGAGAGGGTTGGCTCCCTTACTAATCTAATTTGGTTTAAAGCTTAGGGTAATAGGAAAGAAATGAGAAATGATAGAAAGAGATGGAAATATGGCTGTAAGCCAAAAAAGTGTGGTGGGGATAAACTAACAACAAGAAACCACATTCAAGTTTGAATTAGCATAAAATAGAAAAGTAAGCACATGAACCACTCATAGTTTGTAGAGATAACATCCAAGACACATTTCAATATTCATTCCCTTACTAGTAGTAATTAAATTTAGATGCAAAATTTAAAAGCAGCTAATAAGGAACATAAATGTAAGCATAAATGACAAGTAGGAAGTGATCAACCACAAGACTACTCAAGGAACCAGAAGCTGAATATCTTTCTATTGATGCAGAAAAACTTAAAGTATTTTTTTACAAAATGTCTATCCTCCCTTCTTACAATGAAATGCTTAGTATTTATAGAGGGATTTCACCTCTTTCATTTAATGCATATACAAACAAAATGTTGGTAGATCAAAAACTAGCATGCATATTTTTCTCCTCGACATCAGTGACATCTTCAGTTAAAACATTCTACAAGGAAACCACGATCCGACTTTGATGGGAGAATCACACAAAGAAGTCAACAGGAATAAATGCTTGAAGCAATCTTGGACGTCGATGCATCGGGATGCAACAAAATCATCTAAAAATCGGGCATTTGGTCATTGAATTCGCTTCACCTTGCACCTTAGAAATTCACTTTTGCTAGGAAAGTACACCGAGCATTAAATCTGCTTTGAAAACTGGCAAGGTTGATAGGCGGTGCATTGGAAATGCATACCCACCAAAGTGGACGGTGCTTCAAAAATGAACAAGATTACACCGAAGTCAAAGGAGCAATACTTAAATCCCATAGTTTTTTAGCAGTGATCCCGGATATATCTATTGTATCACCACAAGAATTAATTTTATTGGCTTTAATTCTTTTTCAAAGAATATTTGCACTGAAAACGTAAAATTTCACCCAAAATGGGCCTTTATCTTCAATTCGCCCAAGTTACGCCCGAAATGAGCTTTCGCCTAGACTTGCGCTTGGAATGTGCACTTAATATTTTTGTCCTATGTGAAATGGAATTTTACCCCAATCTTTGTCTTTTTGCAACGACTTCTCTTGGGAAAATCTTGCGCTGCCATAAGTAGGGCCCATCTTGGAAACTTGATTTCTTTGAGAATTAATGAGAGCAAAACTGTCGGTAGGGTGGTTTCACTAGCGAAATACCCAAAAGAAAGAATGTTCGTTGCACTTGGGAGCGAAAAGGCATTTTGGGGAACGAAACAACCATTTCGAGGAACAAAATAGCCATTTCGAGGAACGAAAAAGCATTTCGCTTGAATTTTACCCGAAACTACACCCATCAGATACTTAGAAAAAATTTCAAAAAATTTTAATGTGTGAACAACACTCAAAATGTATTTGGGAGCTTTACTGGAAAAAATCTTACATATTTCAATCAAAACTTTACAAAATTTCAATGTGGCAAAAATGCCAACACTAGTATATCATGCTCGATCATCTCATCCTTGATAATAACTTCTGGTGTAATACTACTACCTAGAAAGGGTTTGCTATAGTTTTGCTCTTCCTCTTATTGTTAACCAGGGCATCAATACTTCCAATTAGGACAATCTTATTCTAGAAAGGAATTTCAAAAATAACTTTCTTGCAATGTCATCTAGAGTTTATTCACATGAATCCTTTAGTTTCTAATTTTCTCCTAAGATTTGGATTAAGAAGTGGTGCTCGCTTATTGCTCACACTTTGCTTCCTACTCATGATTCCTACTTGCACTAGTAACACTTGCTTACTTTACAAAACAAGAAAAATACGAGGCTATATCTTGGGGAGTAAGATGGTCCTAGTTCACACTTGCTCCCAAATTAGAGAGAGTTAAATCATATTCAAATAGTGATTATTATATAGTTTTAATCAATATAATCATGGTTGAAGTGGAAACATGAGATTTTTCATGACTTATTTAATGTAATAATTGTTTTTATGTATATTTTAAAAATTATTTTCTCATTAATTATGTGAAGTTTTAAATTAAAAAAAATTAATTATGTGAAGTTAAAATAGTTTAATTTAAAATACAAGGATGTTCATCATAATGTAGGAATTTGAACCTTAATTGTATACATATTTTGCATTCTATTGATAATTATTTAACAATTCTTTAAAATCTATTTTAAAAGTTATGAATACTTGTTTAAATTTATTATTTTAAAATTATAATAAAATATTATAATACTATATACCATAACCATATAGTAAAATAGTCAATGGATGTACATTATAGAGAAATTATAAATAGGATGCAATTATATAAGTGCAACTTGAGTTTAAAGTCATTGTATGAACATTTTCATAATAATAATAATGCAAGTCCTAGTAATACAATTTATTTAATACTATAGTAAAATAATTTATTATAATACTAAAATTGTGTTGTTTGTTGAAATAATAATGTATTTGTAAAAAGAGCACTACATATGGTACAAGGTTGGGCTAAATTTGTTAGTCCTTGGGTAGGATGATAGCAAGCCAATTGGACAAAGGTTTTTGGTTTCCCTCTAAAGTTTTTATTTATCAATTTCCACCATTTTCTTCTAGTTGTTTGCCTGCCATGGATCTTTTTCCCCTTTCCCATGATGCCATGTGTCACTTTTTCCCATTTTATGTTAAAATCCTTTAAATATTTTAAAAGTTTCATAATTTAAATCTAAAGTTTAAAACTTTAAATAAAATGGGGATTTCATTAGACTTTGATTGTTAGTTCCAAAAGGAAAATTTATTTCTTTTCATTCATTATACTTACCCATTTCATTTGTTCATTTAATCATTATTTATTCATTTTTTGCTCATTAGTGCTAACATTACTCGTAGTTCTCTACCTCTATTGTTGTTATGACACAAAACCCTATTTCATTATCTTTCTTTCTCCCTTGCCCTTACAGGTACAACCAAAGCCATTGACTGTTGGTTCACTAACTTCCATAGAGGAGGTTGGGATGATCCATTAGGATTCACAATCAAAGGTCAAGAATTATCACTTGAGGATTGATTTCCAAGGTAGGCTTACCCTCTACATATAGTCCAGGTGTGATCTCTTCTTTCTTGCTATGGTGATATTTAAATAGGGAAGAATGGAAGTGAGTATCTCATTGTGATTATTTTATGAATAAAATGATCCTTGATGCCCTCGGTGTCAACTAATTTATTTTTACTACATTAGGATTAGACCTAGATTTTATTTTTGAGAATACTCTTAACGTAGTATACTCTTGAATGCATTACTTCAATTTCTATTTGGATTAGGATAGTTTTAGTTTTGATTGCATAATTAGTACTTTACTATTTTGATTTAAGAATTTTGGTTTATCTTGTATTAATTCATGTAATTGTGTGAGATATCCATTTTTTTACAATTTTTTTTGGTGATTGCAACATGAAATCAACTTTTTGAGGTTTTTATTTTCCTTTTAAAGCTCTTAGGATTTACTAGGTTTGTTATCATAGGTGAAGTTTTTGATACTAAATTAACTAAAATCTAGGTAATCTTATCATAGCATTCCTCTTTCTTTTAGGGATGAATTAAAAATTTGATGTTGCTTTGATGTGAAACCTACTTTCTGAGGCTTTTTATTTTTCATCTTTTAGTCCATAGGGTTTAGTAGGTTTTTTGTCATAGTCTTTGTGTCAATAATTGCTTTCTGCTATGAGCTACATAATTTTGCTATAGCTTTTATCTTTCTCTTAGAATTGCCCTAAAAATTTGTTTTATTTTACTATGACAATTTTTTGTGGTTGACTTGCTTGGGGATAGAAATTTTGTTAAAACCCTAGTTGCCCTTGAGTAGGATTTTCACTTGCCCACATGCCCCCTACTTCTTCAAAGGGATTTGGAAGGACTACTTGGTATAAGTAAATTCTAGAATTCCACAAAATAGAAGAGGATCTCACCCAATTTATTGCACATGAAAACTATACCATTCATATTTTTGTGCTTAAGTGTAATAATAAAATCCAAATTAAATATTGGACAAATAGAGATTCTGGTTTTAAGGGAAAATACACAAATAATGATTTTGATGAACCTTATAGGTATGTCATAGGGTTCTAAAAGGCTTTTGGAGCACTTGCATTAAGCAACAATAAGAAATTATGTATTGAACTGTGAATACCAATTAATATGGTGATCATGGCAAAGTAACTAAAAATATGATCGACATCCATAGAACACACCTCCCAAAGTCTCATATTCGTGCTATGCCTCATGATGAAGAAATTGTTGTGTATATGATGACTCTTAGGGAATATGTGTATTATTAGCTAGATAGGCATATGCATGATAATGAGAAACACACGGATCCCTCTAGGAGAGAAACAACCAAATAAATAAAGGATATGATTACCAATATTACTTATTTTTCTAGTGTAACCCTATGGTGCACGCTATTATTCCTCCTTCAATATTCAATCCTGATGCTCCTCCTCCTCCACCACCTTCCCTATCTAACCTTGGGGAGGATTCACCTATGCTAATTTATCCTACTCTAAAGAATTGTAAAAATTAATCTCTAGCCTTAGTTGTGGAAGCTATAGATTTGTTTGGGCATTTGCCAAAATTATTTTATGATGGAACAAATATATCCAAATATTTATTTATAAATTTGTGACCTATTATAGGTATTGGTTACATAATGAAAAATTGCTAAAGTTGATGACTAGAGCTTTCATAGGAAATGGTCTTGATTGGTTTGCGTCCTTAAATATTTTATTAACTCCATGGATACTTTTAAAAAAAAGTTGAAACAAGAATTTGATGATGAGATGACTTTGATGGAGGCAATGTATGATTTTATGAACACTAAAAAATGCCCTAATGGATCTATTATAAATTTTTAAAAAATGTAGGAAATACTTAAGTCCATGCTAACATAAACTTAGTCGAAGAGGTCATAATGATAATATTTGTAAATAATCTTAGGCCATATTTTTAGCCTAAGATCAAGAGCACAACCCTTGTGGTTTGCCCTATATTGATAAGGTTACACACTTTGTTAAAATACTTGAGCATTGGGAAAAGAAAGAAGGCCAAGATCCTAGAAATCTAAAAACCCTAACAAGAATGTTGTAGGGGATGATATTTGCAATGTAGCTATCTAGGATACCTCTCATGAGTTAAAGATAGTTGGATCTCTTTTACACATGTTGACCAAATTTGGGGTGGCCCAAAACCTAAAAATATTATGTCTTAATGGACTCATAAAGATATTCTCAAAATATGTCCACCACATAAGCTTAAAGAGTATCATATCAATGATAGGTTTGAAGCACTTGTATGTTATGATCCTAAAATTTATATTTTGGAATATGACTTATAGCCATGATAATTCTACTTGTGTGGAATTATGTAGACTCTATCCCAAGAAAACTTTTGGTTCTAACTTTAACATTGATCAAGTCAACAATGATAAGATCGATTTATTTCATGAGAAGAAATAGATTCTAGAAAAAACATAATCACCTCACAATCAGAGGTTAAAGATCTATAAAACCCCATTACCCAACCATAAACAACAAACTCCCAATCAACAAGAAGTAAATCAAAATTAATATTAAGGTTTTAATAAAGGTGGCCATCAAAATTATCAAAATAAAGGGTACAGTCTAATCAAGGCAACCAATGATGGGGTCAAAATAATCAAAACCAAAATGGTAATTACCCTAAAAATCAGAATATTAGAGCTAGTACTTCTCAAAATACCTCCCAAGTTAACCAAGTCTTTATGCAATCTATCCCAAATAGAGAATACATTTATAGTCAACCAAATGTTGGCCATTATGTCAATATTTTAGAGGTGAAAAGAAAAACCATTACGTCCTTAGAATATCAAATATATACTATTACTAGGAGTTTACCTTAATACAAAAGGAAGCAACCTTCTAAAGAGGAAAAGAAGGAAAATGAACCTATCTAGTCAACCATAAATCCTACCATAGTTGATAAACTTGATATAAATTTAGAAATATTAAAAAAAGAATAAATTATTCCTAAGATGGTCTCAACCTAGTCCATGGGACCCGTTGCTTCCAAAAACACCAAAAGAACATGATTACCATTTAAATAAGTGATCCCTAAACCCATGATAGAAAAGCATAAAGATGTTATCCAACCCAAGGAATTAATGGTTAAAGTAGTCATGAGAAAGACTAATGTGTGGGACATTGTCGAAGAGTTGTGTACAACCCCTTGAAAAGTCCCATACCTAGAATCAATTAGGATATCTCCTTGTCAATGACAACACGTAAGAGACACATTGGATGAGATGGAGATGCCCGAACCAAGGGTTACCAATATTATGTGCACCATTCAAGGTTTTTATGAAGTGCAATATATTCAATCCCATAGAGAAAAGCTTTGCATTAATGCACATACTAGCCTTGATTTGGTTATAAATTTTCCTTTGAAAAACATGATTGTTATTTATTTGACAAGGGCTAATGATTTTCCTTTATTGATAATATTTTTTTATAACAATATAGGGGTCCATAGGGATTTGGTTTATGAAGGAAGTGGTACATACATTATCTTATTATCCTTGATATATAAACTAAATATTCTTAGAAAAAATATCCTCTCCACTAGAACTCATTGTTATGCTTATAATGACAAGCCACAAGATCCTATGGGTTGCATTTGGTTGCCTAAATAAGCGAGAGTGAATTTTATGTTGTTTTATTTTTAGACCAACTACAACATGATACTAGGTAGGCCTTCAACTAGTAATATGAGAGCCATAGCTTTCTCTACTTATCTAGTGATAAATATTAACTTTATCTATTTAGTAAATTCTATTAATTGCCAAGTCCCTCATGATGACCCTTAGTATGGTGAAATTTTATGCTTTCTCGATAATCAAACCTATCCATCTATAAATAATGCTAAATAGTAGACTCACCTCCATAAGAGAGAATTTTGATATGTTGTCCTTGGTGGGATTTTGTACTACTACAATCTTGATGGTGTTCTCTTAAAATACCTTATAGAAGCTAAGGAGACCAAAGCTCTCTTAAATGTCCATACCGGTGATTGTTAAGGATACTTTAATGGTCATTCCACAAATCATAAACTATAAAAAATGAGTTACTTCAAAATAATAATGGAAGCATATGCTAATAATTATATCAAATTATGTGACAATGCCAATTCCATAAAGATAATATTCATACCCCCATCTAGGTTTTTCATCCAATTGAGACTCCTTGGCTCTTTTTATCTTGGGATTTTAACCTCATAGGACCTATTTATTTTATGTCCTTGGTTTTTAGTGATGATCCTAAGACCCAAAAATAAAATAAAACAAGTAAAAATATGATTTGCATTTTGTTTTGCTTGTTGCTTTGTGTTTTCCATCCATTTTTACTAGCACTTATTATTGCTAACTTTGGTTATCTTTCTTTGTCATGGTGTCACTCTTTTTAGTAAGGTTCACCATGCTATATTCAAATTATTTCCTATTGTCTATGTCAATATCCTACTTTGAGTGACATAAAGCAATTTCCTTAGTTTAACCTATGCCATATCCTATATGGTATGTGGTCAAAACACCAAGGCAACATTCCTTTAAATGTTCATAAAATAAACAACATTTAATCTATCTAATTAATCAGTAATTTTTGGTGTCCCATTATAGTGTCAAGCATGCCTTATTAAACAACATACTTGATCGGATACTTGTAATAAGGGTATGATGAATTTTCCTTCCATTGAATCTCCCTCTCTTTGGACATGCTATAGTGTGTATCCAACCCATTTCTATTCACTTCTTTCTACCTTCATCTACTATAGTGGTAACTATGCCTTGTTGAACAAAATACTTGGCTAGATACTATAGTGTGTGACTTGTAGTAGGAACATGGTGATTTTTTCTTCCTTAAGATATCCCTACCTTGGATATGTTGCAATGTGTATCTAGCCAAAAAAAATTTACTTCTTTGTTTCTTCTTCCCGTGTCATAGTAGGTGTGTCTTGTTGAATAATGCATCCATAATTAATGATAGGACATGAGTTGGTATTGATAACATATACTTATATACATTTGTGATGTAGGTTGGCTTCCCCTAGGTCACCCTAAAGTAGTGGGTGAACATAATTGATTTCCACAATGTTCATCTATGCCTATGTAATGGTATCTTTTAGGATTGAGATACATATAATTATGTTTATGCATGACATAAATTGGATTCTCATGATCCACCCTACTATAGTGATGAGTGTGTTTGTTGGTACTTAAAACTTGTTAAAAATTGCATATGGTTTACATACTATAGTGGTATGTACAAATGGAATATGATGTCATGCATGGCCAATAATGGAGGGAGGTAGTTTATGTTGAGCACGTTCTTGAATGCTATCTAATTGTTCATGCTCTAAGAAAATCTAAATTATGAAGCACGCCACTAAATTCTACTCAAATCATAAATGCAACCAAAAACCTATAATCGACGTGTCAAAGAATGCTACACAAATAACAAGTACATGTCATCCCATTATCATGAAAGTAGTAGAAACATCATTGAATGCTACATAAATCATATGCTTTCAAATTATATATATATATCTTTATATATTTGAGAACATGGTACATGTGATATAGTATGGTACATGGGACATTGAGTGCATCATTCTATATTTTCAAATATTTTACTATAAAAAATGGTTTTTTGTGTGATATTTTGTCAATTTTTATAGTAATATTTTGTGTAATATTTTTTGGGCTTGCTCCATTCTCATCTCTACATTTTTTTTGATCATTTTGTATCCAACTAGTGTTTTTTAATGCTTTGGGCACTTTTATAGGTAAATTTCTTTCATGCCACCTAAGGCAAGTAAAAATAAAAAATTTTGGACTAAACTTTTAGGGGAACATATAGGTAAGTATCAGGCATGCTTTTCTTTGCTTTCACATTTTTGTCCATATGTTTTTACATGTTTCTACTATTTATTTAAAAAATATTACATTTTTCATAGATAATAGAATCAAAACTAAATATTTAAATAAGAGTTTAAAAGTTTGAACAGTTAAATTTAAAGTTCAAAACTTTAAATAAAAGGATAATTTATTAACCTTTGATTGTTGGCTCCAAAATAAAAAGTAATTTCTTTTCATCCACTATAAATATCCATTTTATTTCCTTATTTAACCATCATTCATTCATCCGCTCCTCATTTTTGCTAACATTTGTTGTTACATACGATCACATTTTGCTCTCTTTCTCTCCCTTGCATTTGTAGGTACAACCAAAACCATTGATCACTGGTTTGCTACCTTTGGTAGAGGAGGCTAGGATGCTTTACTAGGATTTGTAGCCAAAGATCAATAATTGTTGCTTGAGAATTGGTTTCCAAAGCATTTTATACCCTCTACAGGTGTGGCCTCTCCTTTCTTATTATATTGACATTGTAAATAGAATAGAGTAGAAGTGAGTATCTCATTGTGATTATTTTATGAATGAAATGATCCTTGATGTCCTAAGTATCAAGTAATTTATTTTTATTGCATTAAGATTGGCCTTAGGTTTCATTTTTTGAGGATAATCTTAATGTAGTATACTTTTAAATGCATTACTTCAATTTTTACTTAGATTAAAATAGTTTCTACTTTAATTGCATGATTATTGCTTTACTATCTTGATTTAAGTATTATGGTTTATCTTATATTAATTCATGTAATTATATGCCATATCCCCCTTTTCCCACAAATATATATCAATGAGACTTATTTCAATTTCATATAATATAAATTCTTACAATAATATAATCTATATAATTTATTATAATATAATGTTATTTTGGTTTCTTGAACTACTACAAATAAATCCCATTTTAACTCCATATATTTAATTTAAAAAATAATCAATAGAATTTAATTAAAAAATATTAACATTGAAAATCTTATAACATTGCATTATTTTCAATTTTTTGAATTAATCATCTCTATTGAAAGTTTAATGATAAGATGATAAATAATATTATTTTTGATCTGTTAAGTTATTATCTCTAAGTTCTATTTATTTTTAATCTTTCATAAAAAATTAGATATTATAATTACTCATAATAAAAATATCAATTCAAAAGCCCCCAAGGTCTAGGTGGATTGGTAGTTGCTTGTTTTGCGAGACACTTACCAAGAAGACACCCAGGTTCAAACCTTGGGGGTATCCTGCTTACAAAGGTAGTAGTATGATATGAATCCTTTGAGTGTGCGCTAGACCAATGACAATGGTACAAATCTTGAGCAACCGATGGTCCCCCTCACACCAGGTCAACAACAACGAGGTGAAATAGGTTTGGTGGGAGCAGCCCATGTGGTTTGAACCCTATGCTTGAAAATTACTAAAAATAGTGTGGTTGTAACCAACTCTCCTATGTATTAACAAAACATCTCATATAAATAATTTTAGAATGAAAGAAAAACATGTGTTTTTTCTTAAAAAATATCAAATTTTTATATTAATCAAATATGAAATTACATGAGTTTGAATGGAGATCAGTAGTGCATAGAAGCTAGGGCACATTTTGATAGGAGTTTGAATGGAGAACAACAACATGCAGAGAGCAGCAATACGCATAAGCTAGGGCACAAGAGTTTAATGAAGACAAATCAAGATTATTTTGTGTTTCCATCATACGCATAAGAGCTAGGACACAAGAGTTTGAATGGAGAGTAGTAGTAAGTAGAAGCTAGGGCACAAGATCTTGGACACAAGAGCTTGGGTATATTTTGATAGGAGTTTGAGTGGAGAGCAGTAGTGCCCAAAAGATAGGGCATAGGAGCTAGGGCACAGGAGTTTGAATGGAGAGTAGCAGTGCATAGAAGCTAGGGCATAAGAGTTTGAATGGAGAGCAACAATGCATAGAAGTTTGAATTCCATGGAGGTAGGAAAACTTGTGGGATGCTCGGTGGCATTGTAGGGGATGCTAAGAATTTTGGAACTAGAGAAGAGGATGCCGATGAGGATGGGTCAGAGAATGCTGATAGCGGAGCATGTTGATGCCTCGGTTGAAGGTGCGGACATCCTGGGTGCAGGGGGGACCCTCCACTAGCTCAACCTCAAAAAACCCCTTTTGTTTCCTTCATGGATAAACTCCACAATGAAACCGGGTTCACCATTCCCACCTCACAAGACTCGATTCCTCTTACGGTGTCTGGTAGGGAAGTCATTATTCCACCTGAAGTCATGGCTCCCTTGATTTTTTAGGAATCCCTATCGCTTGTAGGGAAATTTGTGGGAGCACGACCTGATATCGAGTCTGTTCAAAAATGGGCCTTCATGAAATGGTGGCCTATAGGCAACATGGAACTGGTTGCCTATCCCAGGGTTTTTTATGATCAGACTAAATAATCCCCAAGATACTAGTTGGATTCTCACTAGAGGGCCCTAGTTTTTTGATCGAAGAAGCCTCTTCCTGCATTGTGGGGAAGACTTCGATCCTGAGACCCAGAGCATCAACATGGCACCAATATGGGTCAGATTACCAGGATTACCAGCTCAGTTTTGGCATGTAGGAATCCTTAAGGGTATAGCCCAGATAATTGGAGAATTGGTTGCCATTGACTCGGTGATGAAAGCCAGATCTCGCCTTACATACGCCCACATTTGTGTAACAACTAACCTTGATTATGAGCTTCCCATGTATGTAGACCTAATCATAGGAGAATACCACAAACGTCAAGTTGTCGAGTATGAAAATAAACCAGCTTTTTGTATTGAGTGCAAAAAGCAAGGGCATCTCAGAAATCAATGTCTTGTGCTCAAGAAAGAGTTGAAGAAGGATGGGTTCCAAGGTAGGAATGGGTAGGGGAATAGACAACCGATGCACTATGTCCAGAAGAAGAACCAAGGTGACAAGGGCAAGCAACCAATCTCCTCTCAGGCAATGACTCAAGCAGCTCCCACTCAGGTACGATCACTATTTGCAAATCCCAATCCCTTCTTACCTCTAAACAACTTTGATACCAACACAGATGTTGAAGCTATCCATGAAGTTGAGGCAAATGGTTGTGAAGAAAATACTTCTAGAGTCACTCCAAGAGTAGAGGATGAAGCCCCTACTAATCCTATTCAAAAAATGGATGCCACCCCTAATAGAAATTAGTCCCCTACTAGGTCGGGACCATCGGGTCTTCCATTGTCCAGTGAGTCTTTGAAACTCATCAATGATTCCCCCCATTCCCCTGTTCTTCAAGAATTGCTCTGTTCCCCCAAATAGGTGACAAGGAGTCAAAAGAAACCGGTTGTTGATGTAGGCAGTGACAAAAATAAAGGAAGGCCAACTAGTCAAGAAATAAGGTGCAAGGAAACTGAGAATGATATCGCTAATGGTGTCCAACCTACTATCATATCATCTCTTACAAAATAGTCAAATACTGAAGTCCTGGTAGATGATGGAAAATGATCCAAACCTCCTCCAACCTCTGGCAGGGGAGGGGGAAAAATATTCTTCAAGGAACCATAGATGAAGATCCTCTCATGGAATGTGAGAGGCCTCAATGGGCAGTCCAAACAAATATTGGTCAGGTCCATGAGGAAAGAAAATAAACCCAGTATCATTTTACTGCAAGAAACTAAAACTGATATGGATAATAGTGATAAAATTGCTAAGTCTATGTGGAAAGATAGTGCTTTCATTTATAGTCCAGCCCATGGGTCATCCAATGGCCTCATGTGTTTGTGGAACCTAGATATTGTAGAAGGTAGACTCATCTCCAATTCAGAAAGAATAATCAATATTCTATTTTATAACAAAGATACCCAAGCTCAATGGATCATGTCAAACATCTATGCTCCCAATGATCCGAGAGGTCGTAGGGCCTTATGGGACACTTTAAGCCAAATGAGAAGCAATTTCTAGAACCATCCTTGGATGCTCATAGGTGATTTCAATAGCCCACTCTATCCTTCAGATAAGAAAGGAGGGAACCCCATCACATCCAGGTGCTTTGAAGAATTTGCAGAGTTTGTGGAATAGAATGAACTCATGGACATTCAGTTAAAAGGGGTAAAATATACTTGGAGCAATCGAAGAATAGGAAACCAACTCATCCAAATGAGGCTTGATAGATTCTTGGTGTCCAAGGAAGCAATCCAAATTTTTGGTGATGCCACCCTCCACTCTCTTCCAAAAATTGGATCAGATCACAGTCCTTTAGTCCTGGAAAAAAATAGGCAAGGCTCAACCTTCAAAACACCCTTCAAATTCGAATCAATGTGGTTACAACATGAGGGGCTTAGGAACTACATTTTTGAATGGTGGAGTAAGTCTTTTTCAGGATCACCCATAGCTCAAATTGGCAAAAAATTATGCTTTATCAAAAATAACCTGAAGGTATGGAACACTGAAGTCTTTGGGAATATTTTCCAAGCCAAACAAGATATTGTTGATCAGTTGAATGTCATAGAAAGCAATATTCAAAATGGGAGTTTGGAACCTGATCTGAGGCAAAGAGAAAAAGAACTTCTGTCAGAGTATCACAACATCCTTGCTAGGGAAGAGGTTTTCTAGAGGTAAAAATCTCATGCCCTATGGCTAAAGGAAGGTGATTCCAACACCAAATTCTTCCACGCATCCACACTCAGACACAAAAGCAATAATAAAATCAGACAATTATCTAGAAGTGATGGGACAATAACCTCCAACATTCATGAGATCAGGGAAGAGGTTGTGTCACACTTTGAAAATATTTTAGGGCCTTGCCCTCCTTGTCAACCTCAAGCTTGAATTGCTCTTCTACAAAATATTCCAACTCTCATATCCCAAGAGTTCAATGACAACCTCCTAAAAGCTTTCACCAATGATGAAATCAGAGATGCAATGTTTTCTATGCAACCCGATAAAGCTCTTGGACCTGATGGCTTTCCTCCTAGGTTCTTCCAACACTACTGGGATATAGTGGGCCAAGATATTTCTATAGTTATTCTAGATTTCCAATGGAACAAATCGTTACCTAGGGATGTTAACTCAACTTTCTTGGCACTCATTCCCAAATCCCATAACAACAAATCCATGTCTGATTTTAGACCAATAAGTCTCTACAATATCTTCTATAAGCTCATCTCAAAGGTCATTGCTAATAGGCTCAAAGAAGCACTCCCAACCATTATAGATCATTGCCAAGGGAGCTCTATCCGAGGGAGATATATCACTGATGGCATAATAACAATCCATGAACTCATCCACTCAGTTTCCAAGAGCAAGAAACCTGGTCTTTTCTTGAAACTTGATATGAACAAAGCTTTTGATCGGGTATCCTAGGAATTTCTCTTTGTTATCCTTGCCAAATTTGGATTCCATGATGAGTGGATTGCCCTAATTAAAGAATGTTTAACTTCTGCCTAGTTTTCTATCCTTGTTAATGGTTCTACTATAGGTTTTTTCAAGAGCTCTAGAGGTTTAAGGCAAGGGGACCCACTCTCTCCCTTCCTCTTCATCATTATGGTCGAAGCCCTTGGGAGATCCCTCAAACAAGCGAGCTCTCTTGGTCTCCTCTCTAGCATCAAGCCATCTTCAAGGTCCAGGGTTGTTACTCACCAACAATTTGTAGATGATATGATTTTGGCCACCATTTCTTCTATTCCTGAAGCAAAAATAATCAAAACTATCTTAAAATTTTATGAAGAAGTTGTTGGCCAGAAGGTCAATTTTGACAAGAGCAGAATATTTTTCCTAAACACCCCTGTTCGTAGGCAACAAAACATAGCAAGAATATTGGGATGCAACATTTCAAGTCTTCCTTCTATATATCTTGGCATGCCCCTATTTCATGGCAATATGATAGATGTGATGTGGAACAATGTTATTGATAGAATTCTCAAGAAATTAGATAGCTAGAAAAAACCCTGTTGAGTCAAGCTGCCAAGGCAACTCTTGTCCAAGCAAGCCTCTAGAGCATTCTAGTCTTCTTCATGTCCATCTTCAAAGTCTCGACCTCAATATGTTAGAATATTGAGAAAATTCAAAGAAAATTCCTTTGGTCCAAGAATGAAAACCGTAATAGACTACCATTGGTAGCTTGGGATAAAGTTTACTCTAAGAAAGATAAAGGTGGACTAGGCTTCAGGAAATTTCACCAAATGAACTTGGCCCTCTTGGCCAAATAAGGATGGAGAATTTCCAAAGAATCTCAAGCCTCATGGATGGATATAATCAGAGGTAAATATCTCCAACATAATTCCTTCTTGGAAGAATTCCCCATTCCCAATGGATCTCACTTCTGGAACTCGATCATCCATACTAGAGAAATTATCAAAAAATGCCAAAGGTGGTGACTTGGATCTGGTAGGAATATTAAATTCTGGGAAGACTCCTGGCTGAAGGACCATCCGCTAATCAACGAGCCAAGTCTTGCCATTTTGAAACCTATCACAGACCAGCTGTTTGGAGATAGAGTGGCTAATTTTATTTCTCAAACGTCCAACTGCAGGCAATGGAAAATTATTCCTACCAATAACCTTAGCAATGAACTTAAAAATGTTGCAATAGAAATATCAAAATTGCTAAGGGTTTGTGTCATTCCAAGCATCCAGTCCAGAGACACTCATGTCTGGAAACTTTGTGAGGATGGTCAATTCATAGTCAAAACTGCATATCACATTCAAGATCCTCCAACAGAGTCATGGGCCTATGCAAAGCTTGTCTGGATCAAACACTTAATTCCAAAGGTGAGTTTCTTTTCTTGGCTTACCTCTCAGAATAAAATTTTAACTATTGATAATCTCATTAAAAGAGGTATGTACATCACCAATTATTGTGTTCTCTGTAAGTCTAATTGGGAGTCAACCTTTCATTTGTTCTTGGAATGTCCATTCTCCGTTGGCATATTGAACTCCCTCTTTGATCTCTTTAGCATTGTGTGGGTTCAACCATCATCCCTTTGTCAATTGTTAGAACAATGGCCAAATCCCTTTTCCAATCCCCAACTAAAGTTCCTTTGGTCCACTTGTCTGCATCATTACCTATGGCAAGTATGGTTGGAGCGTAATAATAGAGTGTTTAATAGTTTGAGCAAAAATCCTTGGTCTGTCTTCCACCGTGTCATCACTCTTGCCTTGGAGAATGCCCAACTTGTTTCTACATCTGAAGTCCCTAAACCTGGCCTTGAAACTCGCTTGTTTAATATGTTCAAGTTTAAGTGCAATCCTTCTGTGGCCTCCCAAACCCACATTGATAGATCTATTATTAAGTGGACTCCTCCTCCGGTTGGTTGGTTAAAACTAAATTTTGATGGTATGGCAAAAGGGAATCCTGGGATGGCCGATGTTGGGGGCATTATCAAAAATGATAGGGGTCAAATAATCTTTGCTTATGCGGATAATATTGGGATTCAGTCCAACAACCTTGCAGAAGTGAGAGCCATGTACCAAGGTCTGATAATTATGCAGGAGTTTGATTGTGACCACATCATTGTTGAAGGTGATTCCATGCTTGCTATCAATTGGCTCAAAGGAAATCAAGTCCCACCATGGAGTGTTCACAATATGATTAATGAATGCAAAAGCTTACTGGGTAGATACACAAACATCATTATCCAACACGTGTATAGAGAAGGAAATAAAGCAGCAAATTTACTTGCAAACAAAGGAGTTCTAGAAGAATCCCTTCGCATTTGGTGGTCTGACTTCCCAGTGGGACTCATGGAGGTAAACCATGGTGATGGAATTTGTTTACTTTAGCAAGTATGGTGGTCCAAGTAATCCTATTGGACCCCAAATGAGACTCCCTTGCCTCTAGCCTAGGAGTAATCACTTCCCACATGGTATTTGATTCCTCATGAGAATTTTGAGATGCAGGTCAATGTCAGCTCAAGTGATAGTTATGGTTTCTTGTTCTGGTTTGCATGGTTCTTGTTCATGGTTTGCTTGTTTTGACAGTTTCTCCTATTCATTTTTTGGGTTTGTTGGGTTTGTTGGGAACTGCTAGGTTTCCCTTTTTGTCTTTTTGGATGGTTTGGCTGGGTTTTCCTAGATGCTTTTTTGTTTTGTTCGGCTTTCAGTGTTGATCCCAGTTGGGTTCACACCTGTTTCTCTCTGTAAAAGGTTTTGGGTCCTTTCAAAACCCCTCTATCAATAAAAAATATATGAAATTACATTTGCCTCTTTGGTATTTCTTCACAGTTTTGATAATGATCGAAAAGTCAGATTATTTATACCTCATAACTAACTATCTCTATCAAGCTAAGTTCTATCTTTATACACCTTCCCAATTTGTCAAATGATATCCTTTGAATCACTAACTTTTGAGTTTTTATAAAAAAGTTGCTTTAATTGTGCTTGTTTTAACTGAAGTGAATTAATCCTCTAGATAGAGATATGGACTAGTTACCTTTGAAAAACAAGTGTTATATAGTTTTTTTAGGTATATACATTTACATTATAAAATTATATTTAAAGGTTTTGAATTTGACAATTTTAACAATTAATATTGTAAATTTTTATTAGATCAATTATCTAAGATTAACTAATAATTTATAAAAAAAATAATTTATAATTTAATAATTTTTCAATTGGGTATATGAGATTGAAATAGTTCTACCCATATTACATCATCACCACTTAATGGTATCACAACAATTTAAATATTATTAATCTGACAAAATTTGAAGTTGAATCTTTTCCTTGAATACTGAAAATATAACTGGTTGAGCTAATACCCTTGAATAATTTATAATTTAATAATTCAATTAATTGTTATGCATAATTGCTATTCTCCTTGTTATCTACTTAAAATTAGCTAGGAAAAAAGGTGCCCTTTTTGTTTTGATTATCTAAATCTTTAGATCTAAAGCTAATGAAATGTTTCCAAATTAAGTGGAATGCATAATTTTGCTGTTCTCCTTGTTATCTACTTCAAATTAACTGAGGGAAAAGATGCCCTTTTTGTTTTGATTATCTAAATCTTTAGATCTAAAGCTAATGAAACGTTTCCTTTTTGGTCTTTTATAAATGCAAGTATCATTGTAAAGAGAATCCCTTTATTTCTTAGCTAAGACTGACAGGGAGTACATAATGCTATCAAACAAACAAGAAACCAACTTCAATAATTACACAAACACTTTGTCCTTTGCTTGACCCTACGTAACCGAATTTTCATGTTTAAATTTGTTGCTAGAGCAACTTGCATGCAAAGTACACTTATCATGGTAGGACCATCCATCAACAAGGCCCTTCTCTGCCTTTGTTGCTAGTGCTTACGTGGAAGATGAAGACGATACCTTTCTAATTCAGATAAGCCAAGCCAAGTCAGCATAGCTTACGTAAGCAACACGTGGATATGGATCAGTTATTATACTCTTTATCTAGTCAATTATGCGGAGATACGTTACGTTCGTACGTCCCTTTCATTATCCCGTCTAAATGTTGTATACGTTAGTTGTGGTTATCTATTGGTTGGCAACCTCTCGAGAGGAAATTTTGATGCCATGAAACACAGCTAATAACTTATATATATTTTAAGTGAAATAGGAAGGTGGTATAATTAGAGTTATATTTTTAAGGTTTTTTAAATAATAGGGTCATGATTCGATTATTTTAGAGTTATGATTTCAATAACATAATACAAATAAAATAAATACCAACAACATATTATTAAGATGTCTCGAAAAAACATAACTTAAATATTTGAATTATTTTGGATTATGCTTACCTCCCAAACTTCCATATGTCCAGAGGTAATCCATGTTACATCAAAATTATTGTTGTGTATAATTAGAGTTATATTTTTAAGGTTTTTTTAAATAATAGAGTTATGATTCGATTAGTTTAGGATTATGATTTTAATTAACATAATCGAAATAAAACAAATACCAACAACTACTACCAACAACATACTATTAAAATGTCTCGAAAAAACATAACTTAAATATTTTTTAATTATTTTGGATTATGCTTAACTTCCAACCTTCCATATGTCCAGATGGGGTGTAATCTATGTACATCAAAATTATTGTTGTGTGTTTTTCTAGGTCTTTTGTTTCGTAGGTATGGTTATGTATGGCTCTATTATATGCAAAAGGGGACATTTTAGATTGGTTTTAGCTTTGGTGGGGATATGAATGTGGACCAGGGATGATGTAAGGGGTTTGTTACATGGTGATTCCCTTGCCCCTCTCAAGATGTCTATGATTGTAATGCAAATCATAAAGGAATTCTTTTTCAAAAGAGGGTTTGTTGCATAAGGATTCTCTTGCCTCTCTTAAGATGTCTATGATTTTAATGCAAATCATAAAGGAATATTTTTAGAAAGATAAACATAGGTGTTTTTTATTAAAATATTTTGAATTAGGATATGAAAGGGATATTGTAATGGTAAAATATTGAGTTTTTATGTAGAAGATTTAAGTTCAAACTTTGACAAGAAGGGTGAAATCCCTCCTAAAAATCCATATAAACTTACATTTTATTAAAAGACATTAGCTCAATATTTAACATCTAAGGAGGCACTAAGGTTCAAATTTTTTCAAGAGATACATGGATAATATACAAGCTTGTTGTAATATCACTACGTGGTGATGATATAATACAAATGAAACTTGATTCAATTCGATATAACCAATTGAAAGAAATAATATTTTATAAGAATTTAAGGTAAAGTGTCAGTTAATATATGACTATGCATGGTTACATTTATAGGAGATGGTAAACAAACATTTGAAAAGTGTTATTCTAACTTTGTAAAGATATATTTTTGATAATTGTTTCTTATACCATGAAACATCAAGAAAATGAAAAATAATTAAAAGCAAAAAATAAATACAAATAAGTTGGGAATGAATTATATATAATTTTTTTTTAAATAAATTTAATTATATAGAGTTGAAACAATTTTAATTTGTATTATATTATTATTATATAATAGTATTTTAGCAATTTATGTATATATTATTTGACAAGTTTCAAACTTTAGATTCCTCCTCGAAAGTGAAGAAGTTTAACTAGTTGAGCTAATATTATTCTCCATTAAATGTTAAAGTTTATCCATGGGATTGCAACCTTGGTCACTACAATGTGTGAAACTTTGCTTCTTATCACTTGTTCTAGAATGTTAATAGATATGGTTATGATTATATTAATAATGATGCATGCAAGAGTTTTATATATGTCTAAGAATATAAATATGGTATGTAGTAGTAGTTATGTCTATCCAACATATATGTTTGAATTTTAAATTAGTCGATATGGTTATAATTATACTAGAAATAGCTATAATCATAGCTGACATACTTATATTTATACTAACAATAACATATACATGTATTTGTTAATGTGAATATATACAAATATTATGTATTTTTTGATGTGAATTTGAATATAATTATGCTATGTAGATGGCAATTCTACCTATCCAATTGCATGCTTAATGTAGAAATAATTCTAAATATAGAATAGGATTAGTACAATCATTGGAAAAGCATCCTGGCATTCAAATTTTGCATACAAATATTTTCATTTAACCTTTTTAGATAAATAGTTTCTATAAGTTTAAAACAAAAGGTATATAATGCTATATTTTCTTGATAACCTTTGGTAGGGATTTTCAAGCTACACAATTTTACAAGGTATAGATGCAAGTAAAAACTTAAGATAATTTATCTTAACATTGTCATAGTTTCTTTTTAGCCCTTTAATAATTATGAATATATATATATATATATATATATATATATATATATATATATATATATATACATAATTGTTTTTTAAATAATAAAATAAAATATTAGTGGTAGGCATTTGAGTTGGAAAAACCTTTGCTTAGCACCATTATTTTTATGGTTGTTGTATGATGTTATCTAATAACATCTATTTTTCCTTATCATACATATCTTTTACTGCATCACATTCAAAACTCTAAACCACCCATCTCCATATTTTACTTGGTAAGAATTCATGAATAACAACACAAATAATCTCATTAGGCATCATGGGGTGTTTGCAACACTCTATGGACAAAATCCTTATTGTGAAAAGCTTTAAAATTACCAAATGTGTTAGAAAACATAATTATAGATGATGTACAAGTATAATAATTATTATAATCAGTTTGAGTATTGAAAAGTTATTTTCATAATTAAAGATAAGACAAAAACTTGTCTAACTCTTCTTTTTATGTGTATACAAATAAATACATATTATTTAGGTGATAATGTTAGAAAAATATATGATCTTGCATTTATGTAAAATCATCAATAATGGCATCGTAGTTGATATAAATGCATCAAGCATTATAAAAACTCAATTTCCTCCCAACATAAAAGGGTCATACAATCATTCTAATTATTTTTGTTTAAGTTTTAGAAATTGAATTGCATATTTTCCAATTTTTTTAAAATATGATATTATGCCACATGAAAAAATACAACATACATTACATAAGACTCAAGGCCACATAAAAAGAAGCAAGGAAACCATAATTTTAAAATTTAAATAAATCAAAATTGATGAGTAGCTACCATGGGCTTCTTAGATATGAGTGGATAGGATGGCAAGGTAGTCTAGGTAAAATAAATAAATAAAATTATTTATAGGAAAGTGGATTATAAAATGTCTATGTTTTTAATTTGGGGCCTTAGGAATAGAAAATGATCTCCAAAAGTCTATTAAATATGAGAACCACTTAAAATTGCTAATATATTTTTTTAATTGGATATATGGGATTGAAACGGGTCCCACATGTATTACATCATCACCATATAGTGGTATTACAACAAATATTGGATATTATCCATGTATTGCTTGGCAAGATTTGAACCTTGGGCTCCTTAAATGTTGAGGAATCTAACTGGTTGAGTTGATGCCACTTGATAGAAATTGTTAATATTTGACCCTATAGTCATATTGATCTATTTGGTGTCGTCGCGATTTTAACCTTGGTGTGGGCTACATCAACTATTTTTTCCAACCGTTGAACCAAGGACCCATTGGCTAAATTGAGTTTACATGGGTTTTTATGAGGGGTCCTTATCCCCTCGTATTGGGTTTGAACTTGGGTATTTTGGATGAAAACCCAAGGACTTACCACTATGGTATCCCTCATGGGTCAATATTTGACCCTATAATCATGCACAAACATTGATTTATTAAATTTGTTAGATAATTGAATACCACCAATGATAGTTTAGATAGTATTGATAGACATCATGAGGGCAACTACACAACCCTATTAAAAAAAATCTTTATTGAGAAAAGCTTAGAAATTACTAAGTGGGATACAAGATACATTTAGAGATGAAAGTAAAGTATACCTATTATGTTTAGTCTAAATATTATGAAAACAATTATTTTACCATCTATTGATATGAGGAATCGACTTGACTTCTAATTTTAGTGTTGCACCCCCAAATCCAAGTTTTAACAAGGTTGGACGAGTTTGCTATAGGCTTCCATAGCCTCCAACTTAAGGTTGGATCCATGCTATCCTCATGAGTATATCTAATCTAAACTAAATACATAAAATTAAAGTGAAAATAGGAAAATTTATAAAGAAAAATACAAAAAACTAATTTTGGAAGTTTAGAGCATGATAAATAAAAGTAAATACAATTGTTATACCATAGCAAGAAGAACATGCAATTAGTCAACACATAAGAAATTGAATAATATCAATGTCCATCCATTCATTTGATTTTGAAATTAATAAGTGAATGACAAGATGGGCTAGAAGGCTCATACCCAAACACCATGCACTTAGTAAATCAAGAGGTTAGTTCCACTAATGGGATGCATAAGGACTTACCAATTTCTTATAACCTCATGAGTACAAAGCACAATATGGGTCTCATAGAGTGTAACTCTAAATTATCATGGATAAATGATAGTTATAATGAGGGCCATAGGTCCCTATTTATAGTATAAGTTTAGTTATATAGGATGAAACAATTACTCCTAGTGAAAGTAAATATTTGGGGGTAACTTTAGCAAAATGTTGTACCTCCAAATGTTACATGCCTCTAATAGGCTTAGAAGGTTCCAAAAATGCTTAGTGCACCACAAAATACCAAAAAACAACTTTCTAGAAGATGTTCCTCATAAACAAGGTTGATTTTCACTTGTGCACCTTATTCAAGTGATTCCTTGATTTGGCAAGTAGTTCACTTGCTTTGGTATGTAATTCACTTGGTTTGGCAAGTAAATTGACCACTCCTATCAAGAAAATTATTCCTTGAGAAAATCATCATCCTTATTTAGCAAATTGCTTCTTCAATCCAATAAATAGAGTTTGTAGATGAATTGGTACATTACCAAAATTGAGCAAAATTTTAGTATTTTGGCTATTTTCCTACTATTTGTTCTCCTATCACTTCTCTTACTTCTAAAATGATTTTTTTTTTTAAATATAGTGTCGACATACTATATTTATGGTGATTTCATAGGACATGAATCTAGCTTAGAATAACATCCTAAATCCTACCTTTGTCTTTGGGCATAGGGCCTACAAAATGGGGACCCTCATTACAAAATTGGCAAAATTATCATTTCTCCTTGATGTACTCATCCCTAATCTAGTTTTTTATGGTGTAGTAATAGTAGTTTCTATCACTCACTATCATTAGAAATTTATGTTATTTTGAGATCTTCAAATTCTCCCACCAAGTCTTCAAAAGGATTCTTGCACAATTCTTCTCCCTTAGTTGCTAGCTCCCTCAACTTGAAGTGAATCAACTTAAGATTTTTACACATTTTGGAGGTATTATCTTGATTGGTATGGTATATTTCTTTTTCAATCATGGATTAAATGATATCATTATCTAGGACACGTTTCCTATCATTGAAGATGTTTAGCATTTCAACAATAATTAAGTCCTAAATTTCTTTGTCCATCTCTTGTACTTGGGATTTCAAAGATGCTAGGTTGCCTTTACAAGTTTGTAAGTTTCTTTGGTTTCTAGGATCTTCCTAATTTTCTTCACCAAGTCTTTGTGGTCTACCCCATACTACTATGCCTATGTTGAGGTCAACAACACAATGAGTTTGAGAAACTCCTAGTATTCACCTCTCATAGAAAACTACTCTTTACTTGTTTTGTGGTATTTTTAAGTAGTTCTAAGAATTATCTTATGGATGATGTTATTTAGAGGTATTTGAAGGCATTATTTATTTTCTCCTTGATCTGGTCCTACATGTCCTTGACCATGTATATTTCTTATGCCAACTTTGGTTCTATATCCATTTTTATAGGATTTGAGGCTTCCAACTCCTTGATATGCTAGTCTTTCTTTTCTAGGTCCTCTAATAGTTTACATTCTTCCTTGGTCATATCTTACATGAGTTGTTCAAACTCAACAAGTTGGACTTCGAGGTCTTCTATTTGTTTCTTTATGTAATATTTCTTTGCAACCTCTTTCTTAATCCCTTTATTTTTCTATTGGATTTGGTCTCTTTTTGAATTAACATTTTCAAATTCTACCTATAGCCTTCTATTCCTGAGCTATACTACTTCATTCTTAGTTTCTAGTTGACCATACTTCATTGATGTGCCCAATGTGAGTTGGTTATCCAAGTGGACCATTTGGTATGGATGCATTTTGTGTAGGTTTAGTTGTGACACCCTAGCAGTTAAGTCTTGGAGGGGTTAATTTTGATTGCCTTAACAAATTATAATTTATCCCCCTTCTTTGATATTTATGAGTGGAAGAGAATTGATGCCTTGGAGGTCTTCATGCTAATCCAACTATAATATTTCTTCCATCCTTCTTTAGTAAGAAGAATGCTTAATATATTTTTAACCTCAAAATTTCTAGCCTAGTATGCATAACTTAGCCTGGGATCTTAAGAGGTATTTGTGGATGGAGAAAATCTTATAGAATTAGATCTTTAAGTAGATCTAGTGGTTGTCATCACCTACATGAGAAATTTTATCATGTGGTATGGAGGGTGATTAGAGGTGGTAAGTATGACAAGAGGTGCAAATTTAGTGGTGATAGTAGAAAGTGGAGTGGAAGTGGAAGGAGTGTATTGTGATGCCAATCCAACTAGGGTGGCCAAAAAAGGTATCATGGTTTATGGAACTATTGGTAGTGATGTGAAGATTTGAGCAAGGGGAGATGGAAAGGAAGTGATGGGGGTAGTTCTTGCTATGACAAACACTGTAGAAGGTTAAGTACCTCTTGGAAAACCATTGGGTAAGTGACACCTTAAAGAAACATAGGTTTTGTGTTTAAATATTTGTAATCTAACATTATTAGGCCAAGGCCAATAATGTTGAAGTACCTATGCATGCTCTTGATGTAAGCCTATGAGCAAGTACTATTTATGCCTTTGGGTATCTTGATGTAAGCATGTAGGTGTGTTCATGTAAACCTATGGGCTTCTTTCCATATAAGCCTACACACATTATTCTATGTAAGTCTATAGGCATATTTGTGTAAGTCTATAAGCATATTTCTTTGTGTAAGTCTACAAGCATATTTATATAAGCCAAAGGGCACTCTCATGCATTCATCCCTAGTGGTATTGGTTAATCCACCTTTATGGATAACCTGTAGGGAATTAATCAACTTTGTTCATTAATCAATATGTAAATTTATACAATGATTAAGGCTATGATTATCTTGTAACAATAAGCTAACCAAATGCTATACTATTCTATCTATAGAGCTAACAATAGCGAATATACTAACAACTAATATTCTAAGCTAATAATATATTATATATTAGCTTAGAATAATAGCTAGGATAGTAAAATAAAAATAATGTAATAACTTACTATAGCCTAGCCTAACATCCCCCCTTATTACATTATTTTATGTACATAGAGAGTTGTGAAACAACTCAAATTTGACACGTGCAAGTGCCTTAGTGAAGATGTTTGCAACCTATTCATCGGTGGGAATGTACTAAAGCTAAATATTGTGCTTTGGAACTTCATCTCAAATAAAGTGACATTGAGTGTCAATATTCTTTGTTCATTCATGGAACACTGGATTCTTGAAAAGTTTTAAAAAACCTTGGTTATCGCAATTCAAGTGGATTGGAAGATTCTTTGGAAGACCCATACTTGAAAGAATGCAACATAACCAAATTGCTTCACACATTGCTTCTTGTTCTGTACAATATTTTACCTCTATAGATGAAAGTGAAACAACTTGCTGCTTCTTATTATGCCAATATATAGGACCAGATCCTATATGATCTATAGATCCAACGTAATCTGAGTTCGTGTATCCTTGCAAGAAGAACGTATCATTTTCTTGTAATCCAGGCCATAATCTGGTGTGCCACAAACATAGTGAAGAACTCAATTTACTACCTTCCAATGACTGACCTTAGGTTCTTGCATGAACCTTGAAAGATAGCTTACAACAAAGCTAATATCTGGCTTGGTATTCGAAATATATATGAGATTCCCAATCAACTGTCGATAGAGAGTTCCATATACCTAAGGAGAGTTGTCGTATTGAGATAGTTGTAGCCCTGTTTCCATGGGAGTTTCTTTTGTCTTACAATCTATCATTCGATATTTTTAAATTAATGCCTTGGCATACTTCATTTTTGTAACCCTGATGTGCTTATTTTTTCTGCACAATTTCTAATCCAAGATAATAGTGGAGAAGTCCTAGATCTATCATTTCAAATGAATTTTTCAAGTCACCCTTCACTGCTGCAATCATCTCTTCTGAACCGCCAATGATGATCATATCATATACATAGAGCACAAGGATCACTATTTTAGAACCAACTTTATTGAAATAGATATTGGCATCTGATGTACTTCTCTCGAATCCATGCTACAAAAGGTGATTATCAATTTTTATGTACCAATCTCTCGAAGCTTGTTTCAACCCATACAAGGACTTGATGAGTTTGCATTTTTTTTTCTTGTCCTTGTACAAAAAATCCTTCAGGTTGATTCATGTACACTTCTTCTTTTAAATCACTATTTAAGAAAGTACTCTTCACATCCATATGATGAAACTTCCATCTAAACTATGCTGCCATTCCACAGAGTACATAAATGTTAGTCATTTTTGTAGTTGGTACGAATGTCTCTTCATAGTCTATGCCTTCTTTTTTTGCATAGATATTTGCAACAAGGTGGGCTTTATGCTTATTAATAGTTCCATCTTCCTTATACTTGACTTTGTATACCCATTTACAACCAATGGGTTTCTTACTAGGAGGCAAATCAACTAACTCCCATGTTTTATTTTTCATAAGAGATATATTTTCAACATCCATAGTTGTCTTCCATTGAGGTACACTAAGAGCTTCTTGCACTAAATTTGGTTCATGCTCCACAATTGTAGTCATGAAACTGTAATCTTCTAATTCACTCTTGTCTTCTTCTTCTTCATCATCTACATCATCTGCATCTTTAGCTTCTTCTATTTCTTGATGAGATATACTTCGATTACGTGGTCGATCTAAAGTGAGATCAGGTGGTGCATCCAATTTTATGTCTCTCATAGTGCTAGTATACCATTTTTTAGTTTTCTTCTATTTTAGGGGAGTCCTTGCCTTAGCCTCATAAAAATCTAGGTATATATCAGGATATGTGTCTTTATTTATTTCTGGTGTATCCAACTTGGGAGCTTCGTCAAATACCACATCTCGACTTATATGAATCTTCTTGGTTTTAGGGTTAATCAATCGATACCCCTTGGATTCTTCATTATAACCAAGAAAGATACATTGTAAAGTTTTCTCATCTAACTTATGCATTTTCTTATTTGGAATGTGCATGAAGGCTTTGCACCCAAATATTTTGAGATGAGAAATGGAGGGCTTTCTTCCACTCCATGCTTCTTGTGGTGTGATTTCTTGAAGAGATTTTGTTGGTGCTCAATTCAAGAGATACATTGCGGTAGTGATATATTCTGCCCAAGATGTGCACCTATGAGCATACATCAAACCATCTCCATGATGGAATGATTCCTCCTTTCAACAACTCCATTTTTTTGAGGAGTATAGGCTATAGTAAGCTATCTTTTTATCCCATGTTTAGTGAGATATTTTAAAAACTCATTGGAGGTAAATTATCCCCTCGATCTGAGTGTAGGACATTGAAAATCCAAATTCTTTCTCAACAAGCTTCTTAAACTACTAAAAATATGAGAATGCATATGAATTCAACTGTAGAAATAAAACCCACATCTTTCATGAGTAGTTTGTAGACACCTAAAACATGTCATGCTAAGGCGACTAATAATATGGTACATACGAGAAGACCATATGGAAGACATTTGGACAAATCCAAGGTATAGCAATGGTTTTTACCACTCATTTGGGTATATTTGCCTAGTAAATGCTAGCCACTACTGACACCAGTGGTTTGTAGTGCTCACCGTGCATGTCATCCGCGGTCAGTACTCAGAATCAATTGGCCTTAATCTGATCTAAAATTGGTTGCAGCGACTAATTGGTTGCAACAACCAATTGGTTATGGATTGGAGTGGTTTGAGTGAGGAAGGTTCTAGATCCTTCCATACAACAAGATCAATTGCCCAATATTGATCTTAGCTTCATGAGGAAGCCACCCCTAGCCCCTTGGCAATCTCTATATAATCCCTATCCTAATTGAAGAAAATTCTAGAGAAGCTTTCAATTGAACACAACGAAGTCCTATCGAATTGCATACTCACCTAGGTGCATTGATAGGGACACTTTTGCTATCCAATTGAATATCACATTGCCATGGATGTCTTAGGAGCCTAAGAGATCCAAGAAATACTAATTTATGCAATCCGTGCACCATATGATCAATTCAACCACTAAACCTGTCAAAGGCACAAAGGCGACCCTTGACCATCAATTTGGCAAGGTGGATTAGAGATTAAGCCTAGATTTGGAGGATAAACCTATTCAGAGCTCTATCACAGCTGTCAACCGTGGTGAACAGTACCAACCGTACATTAGACCCGTGGTAAGCAAATGATGACAGATCCCATTGTGTTATTTTCTTTAGTTTAATTAGTTAGATCATATTATGCTTAATATAGGTTTAATTGGTATTTTAGAGATTTTTGACCCATGGAATTAGGCATTTAAGGTAGATATCCATTCATATTGTCAATTTGGAAATTAGTGCAATTGTGGTTATTTCATGTGCTTATGCTTTCCATTTGATAAAATAACCCAATAGATAGGCAGTACTTGCTTTCTTGCACATGTTTGATGGCAAAATTTCATGATTAATATAGGTTTACTATGTTTTATTCATTTTCTTGATTACATGCTTGTAATGGCAACTTTTGTGCAAATATCCTTTTAAAGCCTCATCAAGAGAGGCCTCCTTTGTTTTTAATGTTTCTTGTTGTTTATTGCATGCAGGACTAAAAGGGTTTTGGGATGTAAGGCAGCAAATACCTCTAATCATGGAGAATAGGGTCATCGACACTCTAGAGCAGTTCGTGTCACCCTAGAAGGCATTTGATTCACATCTACCCTAAAAGGGGAATTAGATCTATTGTAATTGAAGTATCAAAATGGGTATCCCTAAGAGGGATGAATATGTAACTTGACTAAATTTGGAATTAATAAAGGATTATCATATTTTCTTTATTCTTTTGTTGTCAATTGGTGCATGTTTACTTTTCATTTTTCTTTAATTGAAATAGATCACCTATCAGGTGTGAGCCTTTTGGTGGTTACAGTAGGCGATCACGGTGGAACTCTACAACTTTTGCCATATTTTACTGAATGTGGGTTGTGTTTTTATGGTAGGTACTCACCACGACTGACAATCATGGGTAAAAATTTGGCTCATGGTTGACAAGCATGGGCAATAGTCGCAATCGCACATTAGAGCCGCGGTCAACAACAAACCAATCACAGAGCAGGGAGTCAAAGCTAAATAGGATGAGGACCTGAGGTAGGCCCCATTTTCACTCTCTGTGCATTATTTATGTGTTTGTGTTTTTATAGAGACTAAAAAATGAAAGTTAAGTAGGATATTAATGAAAGAAGGATAATATGAACTAGGGTCCTGTTGGCATTTTTGCCACATTTATTTTTATTATTAATTATTAATGCTTAAATTGTTGGCCTAAAGCAGTTTTGTGAGTTCCGAGGAGGTTTTTCCGATTTTCGAAGATTAAATGCTGCCCCGAATTAAATGCTTTGCGGATTTCCAATGCGGTCAAGGTCGAAGAGCACCCAGGCCACCAAAATTAAATATTTTCTTGGTTCGAAACTGCTGGTCGTGGATCATTTTAACGGTTTTTCATGCACATGTTTAAAAAACAAATTTAATGAAGGTGGTTCTTCGAAGCTGACATGTACATTGCATTCAATTTTGTGGGTCTCCAAGGCTGCAATTAAGGGGATCGTGTGCATAATTTCCAATGCATAATTGTAGATCACAAGGAAGTCGGTTTCAAATATTTAATGCTGCAAAGAGGACGGCCCTCTATAAAAACCAATGTAAGCTTCATTTGAAAGGGTGGTTGGAGAGTTCTCTGCTAGAAACTGGAATTGTATCTGCAGGAATAAAAGTATTGGCTTCAGATTTTTAGCAACGGTTGTATGAGTGATTTTCTTTTCTGTCAGGTTGCATTTCTTATAGTATTCGTATTTCTTAATGGTTGTTGTATTTAAATTCTGCATCTTGGATTTAAGTGTTGCCGTGAGAGTATGATTTCTGGAGTGTAATATTGGAGAGATTTGCTACATACAGTTGTGTGAGAATTGAGCTGACTTCTTATGTTACTTGCTGTTGTCACATTTTTAAGTTTCCTGCTGTTATCTTTCGATCCCATCACTTCGGCCTGTGGCCATATTTCCCATTTCTTTCTGTAACCTTTTCAATTTCTTTCTAGTAACCCTTATCTTAACCAAGTTTAGAATAGTGAATGGAACCAGCCCACTCTGGATATTTGTCTAGAAGCCATTTCTTGCTTCCAGCATTTCAATGTTGGCCGGGTCTAGGGTGCACTTGTAAAATCCTTTCCTGTGGCAGATTTTGGACCAACAGTTTTTGGCACGCCCGGTGGGACAGACTTCTTTTGTCTCAAAAGATCCACATTTTTTTTTAACACCCGGAGGTCTCAAGATTTTTGATGAGCTGTCTTGGCCTCACAGCGGAGATTTGTAAGTTCATCTGGCGACTTTGCTGAGTTGAAGATCCGAATTTCTTGATCGTGGACGCCTATTTTTTTTAAAGTTCAAAGAATGTTCATCTGGCGACTCTGACTTAATGGCGATAGCCGTGATCCCGCAGACCACTACCACAAAGGCGAGGGCTTTTCCTAAATGGGATGATCCTGGCCCTCTGAATCTCCAAATATGGCATGAAATTCCCGAAGGTGCCCTGAAGGCCCTGGCAAAATATGATGGTACCTAAGGCATGGCTCTGGCGCATGTTGAAGATATTGCTACTTTGTCAATGATCCATGTCATAAATCACGAGGATATCATGATCAGACTTCTGGTTCGATCTTTGGAAGGAAGGGCATTGCAGTGGTACAGACTGCTCAAGCGTCAAAGCATCATCTCATGGGATGATCTAGCGGGAGCACTAATCAAAAGATTTGACGAAGATCCCTTTTACAGTTCTTTGGATCTCTATCATTTTTTAATGTACATCAAGCGAGCACCTCAAGAGAGCATCACGAAATTCAATGTTCGATTCTTGAGAAGCTGGAAGAGAATTCCAGAAAAGATCCGACCATCACCCACCCAAGCCCACCTCTTCTATGTTCGAGCTTTCCATTCTGACATAGGTCTCCTCTTGCTGCAATCAGGTGAACAAAGGTTCCCGCAAATCTTTGAGGAAGCAGTGCGAGCAGAACAACTTTTGCTCTTATCAGGGAAATTACCGTGGGGAAAAACTCCATCACTTTCTCCGGTAGTTGCTGCTCCTGTCCATCCTGTGCAGTCTGTTTCATGCCAGATCCCTTATACTGAAAAAAAAACTGAGATGCAGTTGTGTGGAGTTCAAGGGACAGATCTCATGGATCCGGAGGATATAAGCGAAGAGGAAGAAGAGATTCAAGTGGCAGACCCTGAACACCAAGAAGGCATAGCTGTGCAAGACACGCAAGCATGTAGTCAGAACCTGTTGAATATGTCAGATCAACAGGTGAAGTCGGCAAAGATCCTAAAGAAAGTACGGTTCCTGGCCAATTCCTGTGCTCGGATCCAGGAGTTGGAGGAACCTGTTCTCAGTCCACACTCAAAGAACTCTTCAAGATGGTGGGGTTTCTTTTCTGCATTATTTGTAAATTGTGTCGGTACTGGTATACAGCATGATAACTTGCCAGTGTCTGAAACATGGAGAACTTCAGGAAGAAGCCAGCCCAATTTCAAGGACCGACTTAAGTATGATCAGATCTGGTCAGGACATTGCAGATTTACCGGATAACCCTCTGAGACTAGGTGTCTGGTGGTGACATGCCAATCATGTCGTGAACTATTGTATATAGTATTTAAAAAAAAAAAAATAGAAAAGATAAGAGAAAAAAAAAAAGAGGTATTGTTTTTATTTATTCATCTCGGCTCTTGTTTCCTGCGAGCCGTAGATGCTTGTTTTTCCTTTGTTTTTCTCCTCCCAGCAGTTGGTGGCTTTCTAGCAATTTCTTCTTTCTCCTCTCCTTTTCTTCCTTTCCCTTCTTCATCTTCCTTCTTTTACTTCTTTTTCTTTTGCAGTTAAAAAAACAAAGCCACATCTGTTGTTTCTTTTCCCCATTCCTATTATTCCCGTTCCTTCTTATCCCTTTCTTCTAAGTTCTATCATTTTACGCATTTATTTACAGTTTAGTTCAATCTCATTCCACAGCCTTCATATTTCCATTTCCATTCCATTAGTTCATTTACTTTCATTCCATATCCATTGCATACTGGTAGTACAAAGAAGATTCTCATTATCGACTACCGCATTATTTTTCTTCATTTCATCCATTTCATCATATTACCATTCCATTTGCATTTCACCACCTGTGCATCCGTGGGATCTCATTCCATTCATTTCCATTCCATGTTCAGTTCAGCCAAATGCAGATTTCTTTAACTTTCAATCATTCAGCAAAAGTTTCTATTGCAGCAGTTCACTGAGATGTACCACAGCAGCTGACTTTAAGTTTTCTTGACTCTGAGCCCAATGGATTCAGGCCTGGATTCTTGCATACGATGAGTCGTATACCCCGCGAGCAGCAAAGAATGTTGGCATTTTTGCCACATTTATTGTTATTATTAATTATTAATGCTTAAATTATTGGCCCAAAGCAGTTTTGTGAGTTCCGAGGAGGTTTTTCCGATTTTCGAAGATTAAATGCTGCCCCTAATTAAATGCTTTGCGGATTTCCAATGCGGTCAAGGTCGAAGAGCACCCAGGCCACCAAAATTAAAGATTTTCTTGGTTCGAAACTGCTGGTCGTGGATCATTTTAACGGTTTTTCATTCACATGTTTAAAAAAAAAATTTAATGAAGGTGGTTCTTCGAAGCTGACATGTACATTGCATTCAATTTTGTGGGTCTCCAAGGCTGCAATTAAGGGGATCGTGTGCATAATTTCCAATGCATAATTGTAGATCACAAGGAAGTCGGTTTCAAATATTTAATGCTGCAAAGAGGATGACCCTCTATAAAAACCAATGTAAGCTTCATTTGAAAGGGTGGTTGGAGAGTTCTCTGCTAGAAACTGGAATTGTATCTACAGGAATAAAAGTATTGGCTTCAGATTTTTAGCAACGGTTGTATGAGTGATTTTCTTTTCTGTCAGGTTGCATTTCTTATAGTATTCGTATTTCTTAATGGTTGTATTTAAATTCTGCATCTTGGATTTAAGTGCTGCCGTGAGAGTATGATTTCTGGAGTGTAATATTGGAGAGATTTGCTACATACAGTTGTGTGAGAATTGAGCTGACTTCTTATGTTACTTGCTGTTGTCACATTTTTAAGTTTCCTGTTGTTATCTTCCGATCCCATCACTTCGGCCTGTGGCCATATTTCCCATTTCTTTCTGTAACCTTTTCAATTTCTTTCTAGTAACCCTTATCTTAACCAAGTTTAGAATAGTGAAGGGAACCAACCCACTCTAGAGATTGGTCTGGAAGCCATTTCTTGCTTCCAGCATTTCAATGTTGGCCAGGTCTCGGGTGCACTTGTAAAATCCTTTCTTGTGGCAGATTTTGGACCAACAGGTCCTTAGGGTTATTATTTCTTAATTTTTTCTAGGCGCTGCTAGGAACAGTGGACCTCTGATTGCAGTCCACCCTAGACTCCAGCGTGCTAGAATAATTTGTGTGTTGATTTTGCATGCTTGAGGCCAAATAAAAGGCCATTTTCATCGTAAAGTTGCATTGTCGAAAGGTCATGTAGGATGTAGCATGCATACTTTCTGAATATCAAACGTTATTTTTTTGCATATCATGTAGGAAATGATCATGTGAGTGTTGTATTATGCATATTTCCTTTATGCAAATTAAAAATAACACACACACACCACGTTCCAAAGTAAACGCTAGTGAGTTGGAAGTCACATCCAACCACTAGTAGGGTTTCAACGATGGTGGAGGTGATTTCCATCCGTTGGCCCAACTCCCATGTACCCTATGTTCTAGACCAATACCGGATCCAAGAACCTTTCGTAGCCTAGAAAATTTGCATATACTCCTCTTCGGAGGGTATGACGCTGACTGGGTGAAAATGGGTGAGGATCTGGGAGGACCTGTGCTCCCTTCCCGGGTGTGGACTTTCATTGCCACACTTTGGGGGGATTACGTGACCTGGAGTTCATAGCCAGGTTGTCGAGCTATGAGCATACAGGTGAAAGCCATTAAACAATTGAGAAAATCATCAACGCTTTGCAAAACATGATAAGAGTTACTTTACTGATACAACAAATTGAAAACACATCAAATAGTTTAGGGCTCATTTTAAAATTGTAAAAAGAGATAATCATCATTGTATTCTTTGCGTGCTAATAAAAGTTAAATCTAGACATAGGATACACAATGGTGCAAACATGGAGAGGTCAACCCGGGCATAGACCCGAGATCGAAGCCCAAGCTCCACCTAGTGCACAACACGATGTAGAACGCCCTCAATCATAGAATCCTCCTGGACGTCGTTCAACGAGCATTAGAGGGGATAATTCTACATGAGGGGATTCCATTGAGAATACCCCAATTAGAGGAAGTACTAGACATCCCTCTAGACACAGATCAGAGCATGGGACTTCCCAGCATGGGGGTTCCACATATGGTAGCATTTACCATGACCGCATTCCATGTGGATCCATGGGTTCTACCAAAGAATATGTCATCGAGGGATCCATATTGGTACCCCTTCGACCGGTATCTAAGGGAGGCTCACGACCTCCACCATTAGAGCATAGACATGTCCAAGATCCACCCATTCAGGGGTGAATGGAGAGGGCTGCTTCTGAGCATAGGCCCACATAGACTCCCTATAGGGGTGAACATACCAAGTTTACCATAGATATATCCAAAGTGGGAGCAAATGGTATGCCACCTCATGAGCCATGGCATAGCAAATAGTTGGATGGTCTAGACAAGGTCCTAGGGCATCTAGGATATAAGCCTATGCCTGCACCCTCTCGACCCATGAGCGTGTGTAGCGGAAGCACCATTAGGACCACCCGAGAACCTGGAGAGTGCTCCAAGCATTCTCGAGACATGCGTGCTCCTGCATCGCATGCAGGCACTGAGTATAGGAGATAACCTGACATGAATGCCATCTTTACAGACCGAGGCAAGAGTGTGGTAAATCAGTCCATTGGAGGACATACCCATAAAGTCGCTCGAATAGAGCGCACTCCCCCGAGGCCTCAGATGATCGATCATCTTGATAGGGCTCATAGACTGATGTCAGAGTAGAGATGATAGATTCTCCAAGATCAATTGGAGGATGTTCGCATAGAGAAAGAGCACCTCAAAAATGAGAATACTCAGAGGCAGAGGTTCATCAGGCAAAAATTGTATGAACAATGCATGCGTGAACAATGCATCCTTGATCAGAAGGAGCATGTAGAGAGAGAGGATCGATTGGCTAGCATCAGTTTACATCCTCATAGTGAGATCAGGGAGCGTGTCAATAGACGAGTGGCTTCACAGCCCGAGTTACACCTTGAGCACATAGACACACATACTCACCATGCAACTCAACATAGAGATCGACATCCAACATCCGAACAACATGAGCATAGGTAGTATGAGAATGAAGTGGGAGAGGAATTAGAACAAGAATATCCTAAAATCTCCCAATTCGAGGAGGAGGGCGAGCCTAGTCCCCCACCTCGACCGAGGAAGAACCTACCTTCGAAGCCGCCTCCAAGGCAATCTCGAGAGGAGGAGTTTCTTTCCTCGCAAGCCTACAAGACCTTAGCAGAGAAGGTTCAAGCCATAGAGAAGCAAGGAATGACTTATCAGAAGCCTACCTTGAACAAAATTCACAATGAACCTCTATGCACGTCAGTGCCTATTCCAACATATCCTGAGCATTTCAAGATGCCTAGACTGGAAAAGTTTCAAGGAGAGGAAGATGCACAGGAGCACGTGACTAGTTTCCTAGATATGTGCTTTCATATTGAGAGCAATGATGCTTTTCTCCTGTGCACCTTCATCATGACCCTCTCAGGCCCAGCTCGAGAGTGGTTCAACCAATTAAAGAGGCACAATATCACTAGTTTCAAACAACTAGCTGATGCATTTCTTGAATGCTTCTCCTTCAACATCAAGAAGAAGGTAAACTTATCCGACCTGGCCACTCTAACGCAACATGATGATGAGCCAGTGATGGATTATGGAAAATGATGGAGGAAGATGATGGCAAAGCTACCATTCTCCATCTCATCCTCTGAATTAATGTGAATGTTCATGAAGAGTTGTGCCAAGCACATTTTGTTATTGCTACAGTTGCAACAATACCAGACATTCGAAGAGGCTTTGGCACAAGCCAAGGTGATTGAGGACATCAAGTTATAGGAGGGTAACTTGAAGCTTAGGAATAAGAAGGAGGGGCATAAGAAAAGTATTGAGAGACATCAGGCCAAGCTGACCCATGTTAATCAGGTAGTGTTGAACCTTCAAAAGGGAGAAAAAGGGTAGCAAAAGCAAAATTATCAAGCCCAACCTCCACCTATGCATAGTATGAGCAATGCAACAACAATTATAAGGGTAAAAATAAGGAGCAACACCCACCTCACATATTCACTCAGTTATCGGAGTCGTTGACTTCAATTTTTCATCAGTTATGCGAGGCTAAGGCTATAAACTTACCCAAAGTCAAGATGATGGATCCTAATCAACCTAAGCCTAAAGGCTATAAAGATGATCATTATTGCATCTTTCATCGATCGAAAGGCCATGACATCGAGGTATGTTGGTCTTTCAAACATCTTGTGCAAAATATGATCGAGAGAGGTACGCTTCTTGTCGACAACCCACAAGCACTTGACAATCAAAATATGGGGATTTACAAAAATCCTCTACCAAATCATGAGGCACCCAAGAATAATGTTGGCCAGGTCAACCAAGTGCGCATCGAACCACCAACCCATGGGTTCATCGGTATGGTCAACGTTGTCACAAGGAATGCGAGGTATGAATGACCGAATCAACCTCCAGTGCCTATTAGGGTCCAAGTTGTGCCTCCTCCAAGGCCAGCCCAATATGTGCTCGACCCACCAACTAGACCGGTGGTGACCATCAGAAGTAGGTTGATTCAAAACCTATAGATAACTCCAACGAAGTTGTCGATTTATGAGCTAATTCAGTAGTCTCCTAAGCATAGGGAGATGCTTATGGATATTTTAAGGTCCATAGAAGTGCAGCCTCAGGATCTCAAAGCATTTACACACTTCGTGGGGCATGTGCAATAGTGTCAAGAACCGGTCATTCAATTTCATGACCATGAAGTCAAGATGGTTTCCACTGTTATAGCAGACCCACCACTGCATATTATTGCTTGTGTGAATCACAAACCATTCAAGCGGGTTTTGATCGACATGGGGTCATCGATCAATATCATAACTACCAAGGCGTTAACTCACTTGAAGTTACCCAAGATGCATATCATCCCTTCTACCTTCACGTTGAGAGCGTTCAATGATGCATTATGCTCGATGGTCGGTACTATAGTTTTACCTATCCAGGTGGGATTGAAGACCATCCCGATGATGTGTCATGTAATCGAAGGTGCTATGCAGTATAATATACTTCTAGGGAGGCCTTGGATCAGAGAAATGCATTGCATCCCTTCTATTCTACACCAGTGTATCAAATACATTCATGAGGGATAGGTTCACGTGGTGCCTTCGGATGAAGAACCCTTTAAATATATGAATCTAGCAGATTTTCCGAGGGAATTTGTGCTCCCCTCAATGCACCTGGATGTGCGACCAACATCACCAATCAAAGATCCAGGAGGTAAAGTCAAAGAAGTGTGTGCTAGACCCACAATGTCCGTATCTCAATGATCGGAGCACACAACAACTACTTCTATTAGATCGACTGCATCCATGATACAGTGGGATGATAGGAAGTTGAAAGAAAAGGTGGGTAAAAAGAAGATAAAGCAAACGCCCAAGCCAGTTATCATTGAAGCCCCTACTCCCATGGAAGTAGAGGAAGTTCAAGGAGGAGTCGAAGAGGCACCTCAACCTGCTTCACCTGCATCTTCAGTAGGGTCATCTACACCGTAGGTGACCATCCATTTGGTTAATCCTAGATTAGGGGAATACATTATGTAGAATATGATGTTCACACCTATTATCAAGACTACATATGACATGGGCCGACCATGAGCCCATCACCTTCCCATAGGGATGGTGGAACCATTGGGGGTACCACCTAACCAAACCAACTTCATCTATGGAGGTCTAGACCATATTACATCTCCCATGCCCATGGATGAGGATGATAATGAACCATTCACTATGAATATTCATTATCTTTCTAACCTAGACTATGCCATGTGATACTTTGAGCGTTACCATTGGCATGGTTATGGTCTCAGACTATTCGAGTAGGGGCGTAAGAGGCCTATAGAACCATAATATCAGTTACCTACTGATAGGTTCGGGTTGGGATTTTATAGTGGAGGATAGGCTGAACTCCTCATGATATCTTTAGACCACCTGTACCTCAGTCTGGGGGTGAAGTTGACTTCAATCCTTATCACCCTAATCCTTCTATGTTCTAGAGGGATAATCGGATAGTGTCTTATATCACTATAGAACCACCCGAGACATATCATGAGGATATCTTGGTGGACGTCGATCCAGATGATATACCAAGAGAAAACTTGGGTCAACAAATCTATGGGGTAGCCGATGACATAGGCATGCAGGATCAAGATGTTATCATAGTGATAGATTCAAGTTGGAAGGTCATTCGATGAGGATATAGTAGAGTCCATTTTCGAGATAGGTGGACCAAGTATAGTATAGGAGAGGATAGTGAGTCCTCACCCAATGATCAATCAGAGGATGAGGTTGAGCGGTCTATTTAGCAATATCGTATTTATGGTGTTTGTACCTGATTTTATTAGATAGTGATGATAGCGATCAGGAGATAACCTATATGGGGCCACATTTTCTAGAGTATTCCATTCCTATGGGGGTGAATGAAGGCCTATATTATGATAGTGATGAAGAATATGAGATAGAGAGAGCCTACTTAGGACCTCCCTACTTACGCTATCGTAATGCACCTTATACTATTGAGGAGATGTATAGAGAGATCAATCTCCATCCTCTCCTTAGAGGGAGACCATCGAATCTTAATGTGATTTATCATATGGTGTTTCTCGATCCACCAACGTACATGGAGCTCCTTGAGCCCAATGATCCCATCCGATAGTCTATTCATAGATCGGATCTAGAGATCCCCATACCCCTAGAACCACATCTCGAGGATGGTAGTTTTGCTAATGTTGAGTCACTTGCACATGGTCCTGGAGATATAATCCATTTCATCAACATGATCTCCATTGATTTGACCACTCCACTCCATAATCCAATCGATCCATCCAAACCATTGCATCTAAATGTAGATGCTATCGATTGGGATCACGTTGATTCACCTCTAGAGCCTAAATATTTCTTCCCTAATGAAGAAATGCTGCAACCTTTCCATTTTGCACTAGGCTATGCACATGATGTCTATCATGCTGAGGATGCTTCCAATGAGGAACCTATAAACCTAGTATATGACATCCACTTGATCCCTACGCCTCATCAGCTTGAGGAGGGATCCCATATGTCAATAGAGGAAACCTTCAAAGTGGATATCAGTAATGATCCCACCAATCCAAGGAAGGTTAAATTTGGAGAAATTTTGACTCTTGATGAGCGTGCCAACCTCATCCCTCTACTGAGAGAGAGACCTACTCTCTTTTCTTGGACTTACAAGGATATGTCGGGTCTAGATCCAAAATTGGTTACTCATAACCTTTCGCTAGATCTATCAAAGAAGCCAGTCAAGCAGAAACTTAGGAAGATGCATCCAATAGTAGCCTTAATGGTTAAGGATGAATTGCAAAAGTTGTTGGATGTAGAGTTTGTAATCTCCATCGACTATCCAGAATGGGTATCCAATATGGTGCCTATAGGAAAACCTGATGGAAGGATCCGTATTTGTACGGATTTCAGAGACCTAAATAAGGCAACACCAAAGGATTCATTTCCATTGTCGAATATCGATGCTCTTGTAGATGCAACTACAGGTCATGAGATGCTCTCCTTAATGGATGATTTTTCTGGTTACAATCAAATTCGGATTAAGCCCGAAGACCAACATAAAACCATGTTTATAATGCCATGGGGAACATTTTGCTATAAAGTTATGCCATTCGGCCTTAAAAATGTTGGTGCCACATATCAGTGGGCTATGACATATATCTTTCATGACTATATGCATAAAATCTTAGAAGATTATATTGATGACTTGTTGGCAAAGTCATTATTGCATTCTGAGCATGCGGAGGTCTTGAGGAAGGTCTTCGATCACCTGATAGAGCATAATGTCAGGTTGAATCCTAAGAAGTGCGTGTTTGGCGTAACTTTAGGAAAGCTCTTAGGATTCATCATTTCAAAATGAGGCATCGAAGTTGACCCAGCAAAGGTCAAGGCTATTTTAGAAATGCATCCCCCCATGAACATCAAAGAATTAAGAAGCCTTCAGGGCAAAGTAGCATCCATAAAGTGATTTATCACTCAATTATCGGATAAATGTCGACCCATGAATTGACTGCTACACAAGGGGGTCCCATTCAATTGGGATGAGGACTGTCAAGCAGCCTTTGCTGAAATTAAGCAATACCTGGTGACGCCACCAGTGCTAGCTCCACCAAGGCTAGATGTGCCATTTTTGCTATATATATCGACAACCGACTTTGCACTGGGAACCATGTTAGCCCAAAAGAATGTGCAAGACAAAGAACAAGCCATATATTATATTAGTCGAACCTTGGTGAGCTATGAGCTCGGATATGCATATGTGGAAAAGTTGTGTTTAGCAGTAGTGTTCACTACAAAGAAATTGTGACACTATATGTTGAGTCATACGACATATGTCATATCCAAACAAAATCCTTTGTAGTATATGATGAGCAAGACATATCATAATACATGTACTATGAAGTGGATCATGCTACTGATAGAATTTGATTTGGAATTCATAAGCCAAAAGTCCATTAAGGGACAAGTCATAGCAGATCAACTGGCTGAGGCACCTCTTAAAAATAGTAGGCCCCTCACCATAGAGCTTCTTGATGATGCAGTATTTGCCTTATCAGAAGCACTCAAACCTAAAGAACTGGACAACAAAGCTGATATGACCTTGTTCTTCGATGGTTCGAAGTGTGAGCAAGGGGGTGGTGCAGGAATAGTGTTGTTCATGCCACAAGGAGCTCCAATGCCCTTGTCATTCAAGTTGGACTTTCCTTGCACTAACAACAATGTTGAATATGAAGCCCTAATTTTGGGTCTCCAAATAGCTGTCACCATGAAGATAAAAAGGTTAAATATCTTTGGTGATTCCCTTCTCATTGTGAACCAAGTTAAGGGATTATTTCAATGTCGATGTCCGGTATTGAAAGCTTACAAGGATCTTGTTGACATTTATCTAGCTCGATTGGAATGGTATGACATCGAGGCAATCCCTCATTCATCCAATAGATTTGTAGACATAATGGCATCTTTGGGATCTCTAATCCCTCAGAATCCATCTATCGATTTCACTACCATCCATGTAAAAATATTGTCACATTCTACTATGCAACACGAAGCATTGGATAACAAAGAGTCAATCAACATGATTCATGTAGAACCAAACCATGAGTGGTTCTACAGAGCCAGAGACTTTCTCAAGAGAGCATCTTGGGGGTCTTTGATCTCGTAGGATCCGATGGGGAGTGGTACTACCATTCACCACAGGGTTGTTTCCCAGTCTGCATTTGCAAATGTAGAACCATAGGGGAGCATGTTGTCTTGTCGATCGAGGCCGAAGCTTATCATAACTGGACATCATAGATATATGACTTCCTTAAACTTGGTGTAATCCCTCAGGGATTATCATGTGCCACAAAATGCACATTCAAATAGAAAGTGACAAAGTATGTCTTGTTAGCAGACATCCTGTACCGTAGAAGCTACGATGGAGTTCTCCTTCATTGTCTTGAGCCCCAAGAGTCATCTTGGGCAATTTTAGAAGCTCACGATGGTACGTGCGATGGCCATTTTAGTGGCATGGCTATCATCAAGTGCATCCTTCGTATGGGTTATTATTGGCCCACTATGGAGAAGGATTACAATGTGTATGTCAAGAAATGCATTAAATGCCAACATCATGCTAATCTTACGCACCTACCATCATAGGCCTTACAACCCATTCAAGCGGCTTGGCCATTTGCTCAGTGGGGACTCGATCTCATAGGTAAGATCTCTCCTCCATCATCGGGTTGACATACTTTTATTATCATGGCTACTGAGTATTTCACTAAGTGGGTGGAAGCTATTCCCTTAACAATGACAACTAGAGCATGTATTGCTGAGTTTATACTCACCAATATCATTAGTCATTTTGGGATACCATCCAAGATAATTTTGGATAATGGAACATCATTTAAGAACAAAATTATGAGAGCTTTGATGTCTAAGTATAGAATCAAACATAGTTTTGTGACTCCATATTATCCGTAAGAAAATGGGCAGGTTGAAGCTTCAAATAAGATAGTGGTCTCCATCTTGAAAAATATGGTACAAGAGCACCACAAATATTGGCATATCCAGCTGCCCCTTGCATTATGGGCTTATAGAACTAGTATTCGGACACCCATTGGGGCAACTCCATTTTCACTAGTATATGGTGCTGAGGCCATTATGCCCCTAGAGTTGGAAATTCCAATGTTGCGCATCACATTGAAAGAGTTCATTGATGATGACACTATGTGACAAGCTCACCTAGATCAATTGATGCTACTTGATGAACATCATGTGAATGCCCTCGAGCACCTCCATGTTTATCAAGAGCGCTTAAAATGAGCTTACAATAGCAAAGTCCATCTGAGAGACTTTGAGGTTGGTGATCTTGTGTTGAAAGAGAACCAATAGAACTCAAATTTACCATAGAAAATGTGAGACAAATTTATGGCTAACTGGTTGGGTCCTTATATGATCTCAGAGAAGATTGGACCTGGGACATATCACTTGACATCGCTTGGAGGAGTTGAAGAGCCTGAACCTCTCAATATCCTTCATCTTAAAGCGTTCTATGCCTAAGAACTAGAAAAGGCTCCAAAGGCATCTGTAAGCCCTTTGGTCATTCATAAAAGGCTCCAAGGGTTTCTCAAAACCACTTGGTCAATCCCAAAAGGCTCCAAGGTTTTCAAAAAAGAAAATCAAGGGTTTCTCAAAACTTGGTCAATTCCAAAAGGCTCCAAGGGTTTCTCAAAACCACTTGGTCAATCCCAAAAGGCTCCAAGGGTTTCTCAAAACCGCTTGGTCAATCCCAAAAGGCTCCAAGGATTTTAAAAATCCCTTGGTCAAAATGTTAAAATCCATAAAAAATTGGAAAAATATCAAAAATAAAAAACATTTGCATTTCATTTGCATCATTGCATTGCATTTCATTTTGCATTTCACCTTTGCATTGCATTAGGCATATTCATCCATCACCCTTGCATTAGAATAAATTGTGTTTACAATCTTACAAATGACACCATGTTTGTATCTCAATCATGCATCTATGCACTATATTTTTCATCCATTTATCACCCTTGTGAGTAATTATGTTTTTCAACACAACCCATCTTGTTGCTATGAAGAATATACTAGGGTTTTCTGGTCATTCAACCATACCTAGAGGTCTTCTCAAGAGTTGATAGAAAGCTTGCTTTGCTTTTGTAGTTGAGGTCTAGTTAGTATAGCCCTTAGCATATCATAATCCTATCACTAATCAACAAATTAAACAATCCTAATAAGGACTAGGGGAATATGAAAGCCATGAAGCAGGACCAGGTATCTTGAGGTGAAAATATTTATTCTTGCTTATCCCCCTGTGCGGACGGTATGGGAAATGTTGGCAATTGGCAAAAGGACAAGTTTATTCCCTACCTAAAATCCCTTGCTTACGTTAAAATGAGCAATATCCCAGAGTGATATCCCATATCAATCCTCCATATTGATACCCTAGATCGATATCATAGATCGACATCCCAGATTGATATCCCATATTGATATCATAAGATCGATATCCTAGATCGATATCCCATAAATAGTTTCCCAAAGTAAAATCCCCAAAGGAAGTTTTTGAAGCAAATTATCAAATGTAAATCCCAAAAATTTAGATCAAATGAAGATCAAATTGTACAAAGAAAGTAAAATCAGTATCAAATCCCTTGCTCAAAAGAAAAAAGAGAAAGTACAAAATAAATAGTGATTCTTATCACTATAGTACAAAAATAAATAGTGATTTTTATCACTTTATATGAGCAAGTATCCCAAAAAATTGAAGAAAATAAGGGAGTGAACTTGAATCCCTGGAATTGTCAACACTATTGTACCTTACGCATGATGATATGTCTGATGCATTAGCATTTCTCTTATGTGCAGACCAATGTTTGAATGTGGAAGAGCTAGCTTCAGGTGTCCTGTATCACCTAGTGGTCTAGTCCAACTAAAATCTAAACCTAGGATTGGGTAAGACATATGCGGACCCCCGATCTTAGCAATGGGCTGAAAGAATCCCACCTGACATCGGGGTATGCTTATGCCTTATCTTAATATACTCATTTGCACACATAGGGATAATGAACAGTTAGGGCCTATCCTAGCGAAAACCTTATGTTTTAGAAGTCTAGTATGGTTAGTATACAACTTTTGATCAGTCAACTAGGGTGTTTGAGTCTCATGGTAAACCTCAAAAATTCCCAAATAGCAACAATCATTTTCAATGCAATCATCAAAACATCAATTTCTTTTATGAGAGTTTGTTTATTAGAATTATTTGTACTATATAATTAGATATCGGATGGATGTCAAAAATGATATTTAGATGACCACTGATTATATTATACATATTCTTTTAATTTACAAAAGCTTATGAATAGAAAATAATATATAATTGCATCTCACATATGGGTGTACTATCTTTCACAAAGATATAAAGCAACTACAATCCATGATTGTTATACATTATGTGGTGTCATCCATTAGATTGATTAAAACTCATATTGCATACATTATGTTTTAAGTGATTAAAGCATACATGTCCATTTTACATAACACATTATCAAAGAAACAAAGAAATACATGCAGTACATACATGGCATAAATTATGTCATAGCAGTGTAAGTAAAGCAAATATATACATGCATGTAACATCAAAATATGGCATTCATAATGCATCCATCATAAGTAGTACATCTACATACATAACTCATAACATCTAATCATCTATCACATAGCTAGTGCATGTCATCCATACATCACATCATATAGCATCAAATCAATAACGCATTGCATCCATATGCATAACATAAAATATAAAATACCAAAAATAAAGTACACATGTAATGAGATGAAATGTCATATCATATAAATATATGTGTCAATAAGTATAGTGGGGTACATCAAAATGCTCATAGGCTACATATGTGTAGGTCCTCGACCTTACACTCAAAAATGGTACAATAAGCATCTCTAAAGATCTGTACTAAATAGGGTCTACACCTACTAGTGAGGCACCTCTATCACCTCCACCATCCCTGTGGGTCCTCTATGAGCTGGCACCATGAGTACTCGAAGACCTATGAGTCCTCTCAGTCCTGTGCATCCTATGGCTCGAGCTAGCAGATGATTGCCTTATCTCTCTGGTCCTACTCTGGGTCCTTATAGTGTGGGTATCCTCTGGAACCTCCCCACCTAGTAGCTTGATGTGACCCTCTAGCTGGTCGATGCGAGCTACTCTCATTGTATGTCTGTCATTACCCTCCTCCATGAGGGTATGTAGCTGCCTGATCTCTACCATGGGATCATGACCTCTTGGTAATAAAGTAGATGGTACTAAAGGTGGCATGATAATCTATGAGGATGAGGGATCTCCCCTCGCTACCCTGAGCAAGTCCCTCTTAGTAGTCATGACACTCAGTTGTGCCTATGCTAGATCCTGCTCGCTAGTGAGCTATGTGATCCGAGTGTCTATAGTGGTAACCTATGCTTAGAGAGCTGCCCTCTCCTCCTCGTATCCCTACCACTACCTCTACCCATGAGATAGATTCACCTCTAGAGTGGTGATAGAGGTATCCCTATGTAGTATTTGGGTGTGGAGTCTCCCCACCTGGCTCTGTAGGTCAATGATCTAGGCTATCAACTATCTAATCTCACTATCTGGAGGTGCCTCACCCTCCTTTGATGCCTCCTCCACCTCTACCTATGGGTCCTCCTCTATTGTGCCCCATGCTCCCTCTACACCCTCGACTACAAATCCCTCAGCTGGTCGACCTAGAGGACCCTCATCATGCCACTAGAATTTGGCCCACCAACCATCATAATCTGGAGTAGTCTCGACATCTGCTAGCCTTAACTCTTGGAATTCATCATCATCCTCCCCTAGTGGAGTGACCTAGGGCTAGGTCAGGTCCCTCTCTAGGACCAAGCATCTATAAATGGTCGACATATCTAGAATATCCTATCGAATCCCAAACTATCATAGGATGTGAGAGAAGTAGTGATACTCATACCAATCGACCTTGTGGTCGATGATCCATCTATCTCTGTGTGCCCAGCATAGGTATCTATCTACCTCAGTCCATGGTGGGTAGTCCATGTAGGGTCACCACTCGATATCCTTGGGGTGTAGCTATGCAAAGTGATCGATGTAATGATCTAGGTCTCCTGCATGAGACCTACTTTTGAAGCCCTCTTACTCCCAGGGCCAATAGGTGGTATAGCACTATCGATCATCTATAATAGTAGTGATCTATAGAGGTAAGTCGATGGGGTGCTCTATCCGGATATGTTACCAGCCCTAGATCTATAGAAGGAAGCTACATTCGATGCCCACTCTACTATGATGGGTAATCTAGAATAACTCATGGTAGAGCTACGCTAAGAGAGCGCTCCCCTAGGACAAGATGAGCGGCTGAGTGGTCGAGCTAACCATGACATCTCTGGTCCGAGCTAGGAGGTTCCAAGGGAACCTCACACCTAAAGAATCTGGGAGGGTGATCTGAATGATGAGATGCATGAACACTAGCCTCCCTCTGTGAGAAGAATCTAGCCTCGTACCACTCTTGAATGTGGATGCCTCCATGGTCAATGCGGCCCTGTACCTCCATGCTCTGATCATCGAAGATAGAATCAAATACTACCTTCTTCACCCTAGTAGGAGAAGAAGTGATGGCCTCACCATCAATGGGCAGCTGAAATATGTGGTATACGTCCTCTAGGGTGATAGTCATTTCACCCATAGGTAGGTGAAATGTATTGGTCCTCGCATCCCAGCAATGGGCCAATGCAGTAAGATATGCCTGATCCACTCAGATAGTGGGGAGGTCTAAGATGAAGCTAAACCCCATAGTAGTAAACCAAGCCTACTCCACGATAGTCAGTGTGCGATGAAGGTTGTGAAGGAGATCGGTCTCCCTCGCTCTGTTCGTTAGGGACTGAATAAAAGCAATCAAGTAAAAAAAAAATAATTAAAATCACTAAAAAAAAAACAAATCATAAAAATCTCCTAAAAATACAAAAACATGCAAAATATGATCAAAATTTTCAAAAAACATTAAAAGAGTACTTCAAAATAGTAATAAATGGCATTAATTGCCTAGAAAAACAAAAAAATGGAAAAATTTGAAAATTTTTGAGAAATTTGGGCATCGCGGGTTGGAACCGCGATCGGCCCAATGGTTAGAAATTTGACCATTGGGATTTAAATCCTATCAGGTGATAGTGGGCCCCAATCTACCAATTGGGCTACGCGACTAGGGAGTGAGACCCATTTTGGGCTCGCCCTTCCTAGAAAAACCCCTAAAAAAATAAATATAACCCACCCCCTAATCTAACCTATGCTAAACCTAGCTAGGGTGAGGTTCATTATCGATAGTTTAATGAGGTTAATTTACCAATTTCTTAATGTGGTTAATTTTAATCTGGTAATGTACAAGTGAGGTCTCGATTTTTGAGTTACCTTGGAGGCATCGGCTCCTCCACTGGTAGAAGCCTTCGGTTGATCGACCATCGGTGTGGAATGTGTGGAATCGGTAGTTTTGTAGCGTTCGGTTAAATTTTGTTATAATTACCTCTCGTAGCTCTCAGATTTACTATTAGGTAAATAATGAAATTTTTCAAAGCAAATCCTTATTTAACCTTTTCGAATTTGGGTCGACCTGTCTGACACCCATGGTCCTTGAATTAGGGTTTTGTGATTATGGTTTTGATTCATGGTCAAGCAATTTACCCGTAGTTGATAGGCGTGGTCAGTGAGTTGCATTAAATGCTCCCAATTCCCACTATGGAGAGCCTTAAAAGGTCAAAATAAAATTGTTCATCAGACCATAATTGCATCAGAAAATATAAAATAATCTAAATAAGCCAAACAAAGCACAAGACATTGGAAAATGTCATCATAAGGCAAAAAATAACTGGCTGAGATTACAAAGTACATTCAATCGAGGTCATCGCTATGACAATCCTTTCATGGAGCACACCTCCCAGCCAATAAAACAAATTCAATTCAAAAATTAACAAAAAAATCAAATAAATCAAAAGTCAAATGTGCCTCGTATTCAGTTATTTACCCTATACACTTGGCGGTTGCAACGACTTGTGATCCATGCAATCCGGCAAGATGAGTAAATTACCATAAGGACATTTGGGGTAAATTCATCATCGTGGAATTGTTATGCTTCATTTCAATCCCTAAGAAGGCCTACACAGTTGGACTGCTCCATGGGAATGAGATATTCATCACAATTCTCCTATGATATTTTTAGCATATCATCGACAATATGATTCAACACATGCCTAATCGGGATTGTCTTCATTTCGATTCCCTAAGAAGGCCTTCATGGCTGGACCGCTCCATGGGATAGAAATAGGCAATTACTATTAATAGTTGCAATCATAGCTGATTAGGCCTTGCCAAGTATTCAAATGCTAAATCTTAATTTGTTCAAGATCATTCATAGTGGTCAAGCGACCTCGTCACTTCATTTATTGTCATTACCCTCATCGACTCATCGCTTGAGGGGGTAGTCATAATATCAAATCATAATCAAATTCAATAGAAGATCCCTTGATCTTGTCAAAATTACGTTCGTCTTACGAATCATTGCCAAAGACTATCATAAGCTTACCCTTCTACTAGGGAAAATAGCATATATGATAGTTTAGTTTGTAACTCTCTTCCTTTCAGATTGATAGGCATGAAATCCTACTTGGCATTGATGCTATCCGAATGTCTGATGATGAGTGCAAACTCTTTCAAATTTAAGCCTTCTATCGAGTTAGAAGCAATGATTCTAGGATGCACATCCTTTTGCTGGACCTAGGGCATCTAATGTTGATCAGACTAATGATCATCATGCAACCTACGACATCATTTTAGGAGGTCTAGTTTTGCTCAACATTGTTCAAAATCACAATGCATCTCAAAAGGGGCATCTGTAGACACCTAAAATACATCATGCTGAGGTGACTACTCATATGGGACATGCTAGAAGACCATATGGAAGACCTTTGGACAAATCCAAGGTATAGCAATGGTTTTTACCACTCATTTGGGTATCTTTGCCTAGTCAGTGCTAGCCACTGCTGACACCCATGGTTAGCAGTGCTCACCGTGCATGTCATCCATGGTCAGCACTCAAAATCAATTGGCCTTCATCCAACCCAAAATTGGTTGCAATGGCCAATTGGTTGCGGATTGGAGCGGTTTGAGCGAGGAAGGTTCTGGATCCTTCCATCCAACAAACTCAACTACCCAATCTTGATCTTGGCTTCATGAGGAAGCCACCCCTAGCCCCTTGGCAATTGCTATATAATCCCCCTTCGAATTGGGGAAAAGTCTAGAGAAGCTTTCAATTGAATGCAATGAAGCCCTATCAAATTGCATACTCACCTAGGTGCATTGAGAGGGACACTTTTGCTACCCAATTGAAGATCACATTGCCATGGAGGTCTTAGGAGCCTAAGAGAGCCAAGAAATGCCAATTCGTGCAATCCGTGCACCATCTGATCAATTCAACCACCAAATCTATCAGAGGACATAGAGGCGACCCTTGACCATCAATTTGGCAAGGTGGATCAGAGATTAAGCCCGGATTTGGAGGGTAAACCTATTCAGAGCCCCGCCATGGCTATCAGCCATGGTGAACAGTGCCACCGCACATCAGACCCATGGTGAGCAAATGATGACAGATCCCCTTGTGCTCTTTTCTTTAGATTAATTAGTTAGATCATATTATGCTTAGTATAGGTTTAATTTGCATTTTAGAGATTTATGACCTGTGGAATTAGGCATTTAAGGTAGATTTCCATTCATATTGTCAATTTGGTAATTAGTGCAATTGTGGTTATTTCATGTGTTTATGCTTTCCATTTGATAAACTAACCCAATAGATAGATAGTACTTGCTTTCTTGCACATGTTTGATGGCGACATTTCATGATTAATATAGGTTTACCATGTTTTATTCATTTTCTTGATTACATGCTTGTTATGGCATCTTTTGTGCAAATATCCTTTTAAAGCCTCATCAAGAGAGGCCTCCTTTGCTTTTAATGTTTCTTGTTGTTTATTGCATGCAGGACTAACAGGGTTTTGGGATGCAAGGCAACAAATGCCTCTAATCATGGAGAAGAGGGTCATCGACACCCTAGAGCAGTTCGTGTCACCCTAGAAGGCATTTGATTCACATCTACCCTAAAAGGGAATTAGATCTATTGTAATTGAAGTATCAAAATGGGTATCCCTAAGAGGGATGAATATGTAACTTGACTCAATTTGGAATTAATAAAGGATTCTCGTATTTTCATTTCTCCTTTTGTTGTCAATTGGTGCATGTTTAGTTGTTATCTTTCTTTAATTGCAATAGATCACCTATTAGGTGTGAGCCTTTTTGGTGGTTACATAGTCATAAACAGACAACTGAAAGTACTTATTTCCTCCACAATTTTTTGGCATTGGTATGCATAGATCGGTGTGTATCAACTCCAATGGTCTTTTGGCTCTTGAAGAGCTCAATTCAAAGGGTACTCAGTGTTTCTTTCCTGCTAAGCAATTTGAGAAAATAGGTAAAGTATGGGAAAGGTTTGGCATACCTAACACCATCTCATGCTTACTCAATTCGAACAGATAGCCTAAAATTAGATGCCCATACCGTTTCAGCCATGACAATATGAGGAGTATAAATAGCATCTAATACAAACAAACCATGTTTGTAGGAAGTCGTTGCGATATTTTTACCCTTCTTGGTAATGTAGCAATGCTTTTATCCATTAACAACTTTGAAGTCAACCACCATATGTTTATCTAGAATTTTAGGCATGGAAAACAAGTTGTTGGCTAATCCTAGTACATATAGGACCTTATCAATTTGGTAATTTCCATTAGTAAGATTTACTAAAAAATTACCTTCTCCTTGGACTTTGTAGGTCTTATCATCAGTAATTGTTACCGGTTTAATTTCTTTTGCATTAAATGTGTCAAACCACATTTTGTCACCAGTAATGTGTTTACTGGAACCAAAATCAATATACCAAACATTATCTTTCTATTTGTAATTTGTTTGAGTCATGAGCACCTTGTGTGCCCTCTTAGAATATGAATCAGATCCTTCTATAGCAACATTTCCCTTATGTTTTCTATTTCTTCTTCGTGGTTTGTTTTGGCCCTTTTTCTATTGTGGTTGCTTGTTCTTGAACAAAAAATTGTTGGTGTCATGATTTTCCATATCACAAATATTTCAGTACCTCTTCTATTTTTGAGGTGTTTTTTGTGAGGAATTGGTGTTTGAAACCATCGATGAATATCCCTTCTAAAATTAGCATTTTTGCTTATTTCTAGATTTCTTACAGAATAATTCATTATTGGGCACTTCATCTCTTTGGTTGTTATTTGCTTTGTGTTATTGAAGCAAATTAACTAACTCTTAAAAAGTGAATTGTCTATTAGACACTTGAAGGGAAATGACCAACATTCTAAAATAATCTGGTAAAGCTCTCAAAATGATTGAGGTTAAGATCTTATCTTGTACTTTCGCACCCATTGCATGCATCTTAGCTCTTAGTTCAACAACTCTGCAAATAAACACTTCTACACTTTCTCCATTTTTCATGATAAGAGTGTGAAGTTGAGATTGAAGGTTAAGGATCATGGCTTGATTCTTTCCTTCATATATTGTACACAATGTATCCCATGCGTATTTTAAGTACTTTATGTCACAAATGTGTGGTTGAACTTCATCAATAGTGGTAAGAATGATGATCATTAGTATTCTCGCATCAACATCATCATATGCTTCTTATTTATCATCTGCTATAGTTGGATGTTTGACTTTTCCAGTCACAACATCCCACATCTTTTCAACCTACAGTATTGCTCTCATCTTTGTTTTCCATGGAGCAAAATTTGGATCTTTGAGAAGCTGAGAATATAATAAGTATGCTTTAGCAATGGCCATTGTGAAGGTTCCTTATAACACCAAATTGGTCCCCCTTTATTTATACCGCGAAAGTAGTACTGAAAGGGATTCACTACTATCTTTGACACCTGCTTAAAAAACCTTTTGCATACATAGGGTGCCAAGTCCCTTAAATACTTGGAATATGATTTAGTTGGAGGATTTATGCCAAGTAATAGTAGTGAATGGGGTAATAATGGAGTGAATATCAAACAAATTGGATTTCCTTATTTCTCCCCGATGATTTATAGAGAAAAATAGCTTAGACGTTGTTGTTGCATCTATATTAAACATTAGATATAGTAGCCCAAAGCATGATATTATCACCTGTAAGTGTGGGCCAGAGGTACCGTAAATACAGAATGTTGCTTTGTGCAATAAATTGCACAAAAATAAGTATAAATTTGGATTCTTATTACTTCTAAAACACAAATATGTTAATGCATAAAATAGAATACTAAATGCATTTTATAACTTTTATCATGCCCACAAATTTATGTTTTTGGAAGGTGTTAGATTCAACCAAAAATGCACCTTTTACAATGCCAATTAGGTGTCGGATTCAACTAAAAATTCACCTTTTACAAAGAGTTTTTGCACTAATTTTTGTTTTTTTTTTGTAAAATGATATTTGCTGCTTTTGCTTTGCCCTTATTTTATATTTTATTTGCAAAAAACAACAAAATTTTGTGGTGTTCCCCCTTTGTGTTTTATTTTGCAAAATAACAAGGTTTGGTGCAAAGTTTGTAGCCCTCTTTTGAATTTTTGATTCGCTTTATTGTTTGCAAAAAAATCATGTTAATTTTGTTTGATTTGTATAATTTTTGTTTTGCAAAAACAATTGTGCTTCCTTTTGTTTTATTTTTTATTTTCAAGTTTTGCAAAAAATCATTTTTGAATGTTGTTTGATGTTTGTTTTGCAAAATTTTGTGTTTGATTTGTAGTGCCTCCTTTGATCTGGTTTTTTAACCCTCTCTTAAAAAAATATGTATTCAATTTTAATTAAATTAATTAATAAAATAAGTAATTGCTAAATTTAAGTAATTAACTAATTAATTAAAAACTAATTAATCAACTAATTAACTAAAAAAAATAAACAAAATACCCCTGCCTCCTTGGGTCTTACCCGAAAGTTGCATCCCTTTTGGGATGTTTTCCACAAATAAAAAATAAAAAATAAATAAATAAATAAATAAAATTAAAAAAATAAACAAGAAATTATTAAATTTATTAATTTAAATTAAAAAAATACTATAATTTTTTTTATAAAAAAATGGATTTTAGTGGAGGGTACTAGATAGTGCGCCGTATCCTCCCAATGATTGGTAGGAAACAAGCAATCTGCACATAAGTCCAATGCACAATCAACCAAGGTACAAATTTCAACCAACAAGGTAGAGATTTCAACCACTCACGGGCACAAATTTCAACTAGTGGATCTAGTGCAAAATATGTTGAATCAGATGTGTGGGCCATCGAGCCACAAGGCACTACCACTTAATGGGAAGAGGTAGTCCCACACAAGGGCTACATGAAACAACCTCCAACTGACCACCTAAACACATTCATGTGGTCAATCAAATGTATGCGCCTCAGCGCATACATTGTGCTTAATGTGCCTAAGTACGATGCATGTGGGATTACTCCCACAGAGGAAAAAAACACAAAAATGATGCCTTCTCCCATCGATGTACTGAATCATGCCACATGGCGACACGACACTGGCTAAGGCTCTGCGAGTTTTGATTGGTATATTGTAAAACCTTTGTAAATTGTAAACTTAATCTACATTTTTGCGTTCACTCGTTGCTCTGTTGTTGCGTAGATCTAATTCTATTATGGCGATCGACTATGGTTGGATTCAACCTTCACACAATATGGGACTCTAATCCAAACTAGTGTGAGGTAGATCCAATAAAAAAATTTGCTACTTCTGTGCACAAATTTGGTTGAGTTATTTTTGACAAAATTCTTTTGCACGTAGATAATTTTTTTTGTATGCCTACGATGTGGGAGGAGCCCTACACAATGATCTTACACTGCATATCTCAAATTGAGAGATCGAGAATTTTTATTTTTTATATATCCTACAATCTTCTTAGCATTGAATAGATCTAACATCTACTGGATCAAGGGCCTACGTGGGTATCAGATCTTGGTCACTCTTGACCCGATCTTGGTCACTCTTGACCCTAGCTGTGCGGGCTCACACAGGCTTTGCACATGAGATGTCTTGGCGATGGTTTCTCATGGCTACAACAACCCTTCATAGGGGCCTTTGGTCCAATCAGGGCTGCCTGAGGTTTGCACTGGTAGATTTGCCATGCGAACAATGTGTGGGTTGTGTGCGACTAGGGCGCTATGGCCCTGCAATGGCAAAAACTACATGAGGGGTCGAACGGGCTTTGTAATGAGCTCTATTATTTAATGTTAATTTTTTTAATGATATAATATAAAAAAAATAGGGCCAACGATAGAGGAATAATAGGGAGCAAGAGTTGCACATTCCCAAATTTTTTTTAAATCTACAAATAGTAACAGGGAACAGGGAGACTTTATCTTATTTCCATCAAATAATTAATGCTACATTTTTTTGCTCAGTTGTAGGCTCACCAATAGGAGCACACTTCAACTGGTAGAGGTTATATGTAAGACGAGAGCCATTTTAAATGACCCACTTAGATACCAATGTAGGGAATTAATCAACATTGTTCATTAATCAATATGCAAATTTATACAATGATTAAGGCTATGATTAACCTGTAACAATAAGCTAACCAAATATTAACCTATTCTATCTACAGAGCTAACAATAGCAAATAGACTAACAACTAATATTATAAGCTAACAATAGATTATACGTTAGCTTAGAATAACAACTTGGATAGTAAAATAAAAAAATGGTAATAACTTACTATAGCCTAGCCTAACATAACCTTGCTTAAAAGGGTTATTTATTATTATTATTATTATTATTAGGGTAAATACAATATTTTGAGAAGGTTAGCACCCTTTTACAATACAAAATAAATCTATTCAGGGATTAGAAAAAGCACCTATAAGACACCATCATACTTACACAACTCAAACATTTTCTCAACAATAGAATCAAAAGTAACCTTAACTATAATCCTAAAAGATAGTCTGAAAAGTGGTCTTAAAATACAAATCATTAGAAGTAGTTCCAAAAAAAAAGTGCAAAACAACCTTGGCAACAATATTGAAAATATCCTCAACAACAGTTATGAAAAATAATCGTAGCATTAGTCTAAAAATAGTCTTAGCAACAGTCCACTACAAATACTCTATAAATAGCTACTAGTTATAACTTAAATTATTTTTATCCTTTTCCCTAGCTAAATTAGGTTAGGATGAAAGCTTTAAGAAGGGATCCATATTAAGTTATTTTCTCTAAGAAAACCCCAACTCATCAACCAATCTGCCATACTGCTGCTCTATCTATAAACGTGTAAATATTTAAAATTCTTTAGAGATTTTAATAGCTATAACGTTTCCTCAATGATACTTGATATTTGTTAGCTTGCCCTAGCTTTCCCTTTTAATTAATTAATAATATTTAGTGAGTCTCCATTTATCACCAAATTCTTCACTCCTATGTCTATGACTATCTTTACACTAGGAAGGGTTGCTCTAACCTCAACTTGGTGGTTGGTAATAGTGCCTAGATATTCAGTAACTACCCCCACTATAACACCACTATTGTTCCTGATAACTCTTACTACACCAAGTTTACTTGGGTTAACTAGGAAGCCCCATCACAGTTTTATTTCATCCATTCCTCTTTGGGAGGATGCCAACTAACTCGAACTCTCAAATTTGTTTAGATAACATCCTCTTTTTCTAATAGTTTAAGATTCCACTTCAAGACTATACTTTCCTCCTCACCAAATTCAGGTTTTCAAAATTGACAAATTATTGAGAATGGATCCTTTAATAGTTTGAGAAATTTTGGCTATAGATCTTTTCTCCCCTCTAAAAATCCTTCTATTTCTCTCTAACCATATACCCCAAACATAGTGAAATAGAGAGAAATACCAAATGTTGTTTAATCTGCTACTCCTGAATGACCTTTCCCACTATTGTATCCAATCTACCATGTTATCTAGAAAGACCCAAACTATTCCCATTTCCAAAATTAAATTATTAAGAACCTTAATGAGCATTTACATTCTAACATAATGTGTTTCACAGATTCTTCACTAGCTTCACATAAGTAACATCTTAATAGAAAAAGTAGTAGCCACGTTTTTTAAGATTATCCATAGTCAAAATTTTATTTTGAGATGCTTAGTCTTCATAATGGATATTAGTTTTTCATGGCTTAGTCTTCATAATGGATATTGATATTTGGTAAATATATCTTTAAATTCATATTGAACATAAACACTAAATGAAAAGAAAATAAGCAAATCAAAAGACTCTAAGAATATAATTCCAATATCAAAATATCCCATCTACATAATATATTTTCTTGTTCTATTAAGTAATTAACCATAGTAGCAAGGAGTTTCCAGGTAGAGAGAAATCCATATTTTTTCTTATTTTAAAGTTTTAGGAAAGAGTAGAGAGTGAGTGTGAGAAGGAATCTAGAGTGAGGAAGGAGAGAGTGTGATAAAATAATGATCCTCATCCTTTCTTGTTTTATATCCTTAGATTAAAAAAAAAAATTAATAAGGAAAAGCTAGGTAGCATAGAAGGAAAGTCATTTATAAAATCCTTAACTCGAAATAATGATTCCCTAGTTGGAAGTACGAATGCCTTAGTTGGGGATAATAAGAATAACAAATTATGATAATACTTACCTAGGTAGTAGATGTTACATAAAAATTTATTATCAAGGATAAGATGATTGAGTATAACATAATGGTTCTCAAAATTAAAGGGTTAATATGTAAGTTCCATAGATACTAGCCAAGTTTTTTAGAGATTAAAAATCAGATCAAGTGGAAGTGGGGGTTGAGTTCAAATTACTATAGATTTTTTGTACAAAAAAGAATTTCCTCATTAGGTCCTCTAGTTTGGAAATCAAGGATAAAATAATTTGACCTTAATGGCCAAGTTTAACAAATAATGATGTAATCCTATGGACAACCTTGATGTAATCCTATAGGTAATGATGTTATGTATTCACCTCTAGTGAGATTGATCAAACCAACTATAGTTAATCTTAACTAAAACTTTATTAAGGGTTTAGTAACTTATGGTTGAACTTGAATTAACCTTGAGCCTTATTTCCTCCTATGATAATGAAATATGTAATTATTCATCTTGGGGATTAGGTATACATTATAAATATCCCACAACCATTGATCCATTGTATTAGTGTGTATCAAGATATCTTTATATGATCTATTACTTGGTGCATATGCTTGATACTTCTATTTTGTTTCTCTAATCTCTTGCATGTGATTTGTGATGAATATTATGATTTATTTCATTTCTAAAAAGTATTGTAAAATTTGATATGGTATCAAACGGGTATAGTGGCTTCACTCAGTTGTGTAGTGATCATTTCTAAAGCATTTTTGAGGAAGATCTTATTTTTTTAGTTTTTAGAGTTTCAGTAAAAACCCTAGTGGGAACTCAGATCATAAGGATCTCTTGTGCGGTAGTGGCTAATTGGATTAGTAAAAATACTCATTGATAGGTTCACCACATTTCCTTTTTTTGATATTTAATATGTTTAACTAATTAATTAATATTGGGATGGATTATTCTAACGATTCCCTAAAAAATAGTTTTTGCTAAAGAATAGAGGGTTATTTTTTTGTAGGTTTTCTACAAACCTTCTTTGACTCTTATAGATTTTTTTATAAAAAAATCATTTCCTTCTCTACTTTGTATTTTTTGGCATAAATACAACACATATGAGAGGGTCATTCACATGGTTTTTTAAGCTAATAAGAAGAGGTTGAATATTTTATGATCACCCCCAATTGGTAGATACATCTTAGGTAAATTCAATGTATGGTAAAGACCTATAAACCAATCGATAAGTTGTTTGAGTAGTCCAAAAACTTGTTATGTTACTTTGGTAGGAGAGGGTTGCTTGATAGGTTATGTTCAATAAAAAGTTTGTGTAGATCAAACTACAGTAATTATGAATAAACGAATTACATTAGCTCAACTACTTAAATTCCTCAATTTTCAAGGAGGAGACCAAGATTTGAATCCTACCAAGTGATAAATGTAAAATTGACAAGTTCTAATACCACTATATGATCATAATGTGATACAGGTGGGACCCATTTCACTAACATGTAACTTGTTAAAATAAAATAAATTTAAAAAATAGAGTATTCCACTAAATATTCCTTCTTTTGGTATAGGTGGAACTGATTTAACTACCATGTAACTTGTTAAAATAAAATAAATTTAAAAAATAGAGTATTCCACTAAATATTCCTTCTTTTGGCAAGTGAGGGTAGCTAGATAGTTTTTAACATGTATTTTAATTTTTTAAAAATAGTAATTGATGTAATAGTGAGCCTTGGTATAGCAGCAAGGCAAAGACTCAATGCTTGGGAGGTCCCAAGTTCAACGTTTAGTGGTCATTGAACACCATATTTTTAATATTGTGCTATATTATTTTGAGAAGTGTAAGATTGACAAAATGAATAGTTATTTTACTATAAGATTAAAGCATAAATACATTATCTCCATTTGATTGGATGCAACTTGTCATAGATTGTGAGGTTGATTCACATTTGTATCATCCTCTTTTTATCCTTTAGATATCCCTATAGGATTTTATTTTCTACATATCATAGGTGGGCATGATGACATGGTTAAGTAAGAATGTGGGCATATGCACCTCCTATATATAAGGTCTACTATGGTGGTATCATTTTACTTTGGATGTAGTGATGGTGCAAGGGAAATGTTGTCTATTGAGTGTACACATATATCATAAGGGTGTAAGTTTTGACTCATAATGAAGATCACATTTGTAACATGAAAGGAAAATATGATAAGTCTATGAGGTACAGTACCATCTATTATTAGTATCCATTCATTGGTAATCAGGGGCATCTAGGGGTACGATGGGGAATATGCACCTCCTCCAACTAGGTTGCTTCCTCTTTTGGATATCATAAGGAGTGGTTGTGTGATTAGAGTAATGTTGCAAATGCACGATTTGTGAAAAGTTCTAGAATGATGAGAAAATGAGAATCTAATTGCCTACTATGGCATAATGGTTTAGTTACTATCATAAAGACTAATATTATGAAACTCTCACAATGACCATCTTTACCCAACTTCTTAAAGTTTTGGTTGAGTGTATACTTGGAATAGGGTATACATGTTTGATTAATTTTATTAGTGAAGCATTCACTTTTTGATGGGGGAAATTACAAGGGAAGATGAGAGTGTGAATCTTTATAGGTGGCCACCTATTTTGGGTCCCTATTGAATGGCATCATGGTTAGTAGGGTAGTGGAATACATGTAAGAAAAAAGAGCTATGGGCCACTAGCACACATACCCCTTGTCATGAGATATTGAAAGGGTATGAGATTGTTTAGTGGAAGCACTTATATGGCTATGGTCAAGGTTTTGATCCTATTCAGTATTTTTGACATATTCAATTTGATGAAGGATGATATAGGATATTCCATTCTCAATATGAATATTAGCATTCCTTTTTCAAAACATGCACTTGGCCTTTTTGCATAGTAATGATAGGGAAGTTATTTTGTTGTGATGTTGTTGTTAGAACCTCTATTACCATCACCCATATAGGTAAATGATGTATAATTAGTACTGAATATCATATCTTAAATATGTTTAAAACATGTAAAAATGTATACCTTTTTACATAAATTGCCTATTGTTTTTATACATATCCCCTATTTTACTAGAGAAACTAGAACAATTATCTTGGAATAATAACTATGATTAAGATTAGAAGTTTTACAGGTTTTTAAAAAATATAAATGCTCTTATATGAATATATAAAAGGTTATGTCCTTGGAAATGATTATTATCATTTTGATGTAGGATAAGTCAACTTTATCTATAGAATATCATTGTTGCAAAGTGTTTTAATATATTTTGATGTATAAACACTTTGGGCTTGCTTTATGGATATTTAGATGGATGCATCACTATAGATTGATGCCAAAAATAATATTTATGCCAATACCATAAGAATCACATGATAGAAAGACAATTTAGTAATGACTCAATCGTTTCCAATCATTATGGGTTAAGGTGTGTGCAAGATTTAAGGGCAATGTTAGGCATAACTAGATGATACAAAACAACTAGATTTGAACAACTAGTGATACTTTTGATCTAAAGACAATTCCTATGAATTTGATCACTTGAAAAATTTACACTAAGTTATAGTACAATGATGTCAACCATCTTGTTTGCACCTACAACTATAAAGTCGCGTAACAAGTCTAGTTGTATTGTATCCACTGGAAAACCTAACTATAGATTATTCTAGAATAACAATCACCATATTGAACCATCATAGGTATCCATAAATTATTAATATGTTTATACGCAAGAAAGGTTAGAGAAGATAGGATATAGGAGAGCATAGTAATAAATTTCATTATTTGTAAATTTTGTAACACCATTTGAAGAATAACAAAATTTGAGTTTCCATAATTCAATATTAGTTAATAATTTTCTTTCTAGAGAAAATCAACACCTTGCTCTTTGATAAAGTGTTGTTGTTTGCTCCTAGTATTGTAGCCTATTTTATGCATATTTTTTATGGATTTTAAATATTAATACTACCACGAATCTCATAGGCTACATATCACAAGACCAAATATAATATAGCCACAATATAGTAAGGTCAAGATAATGATATGATTAGAATAATATGAACAAATTAATATGTATATCAAGGCTTATAATATATCAAATAACATTCACTAATAAACAAAAATATGAATGTAAATAGCCTGAATCATACATGTACAAAGCATGTAGCACAACTTCAATATTAATTACTCAAAATGTATGCAATCTTTATTACTCCTCTTTCTCTTACATATATAACAAGAACTTGATCTTCTATGTAATGTAATACATCTTCATATTGACAATCGGATAATCAAGTCCTTCTCTATGGAGTACTGTATATCAATAGTAGAATGAATATTTAGATATTTGACTATTCATTTCCATATGCCAAGTCTCATGAATCTTGGCTTCTCTACATGACACTTGCATACTTTATGAACACATGACTCTATATTGTATGCACACCTAGACATGAATCTTGACCTTCACTTTGCACACTCTAATCTAAGACACTTGTGCACATATTTACATTACATATTTTATCTCTTACATATAATATACTTGTGCACATATACTCAACTTACACTTGCACACTAACTCACATGACACTTGTGCATATCCTGCACATTCACACTTACATGACACTTTTGCATATCTTGCATATTCACACTTACATAAAAGGGAAATATAACTCACACTTTAAACTATGACTCAACCCTAATCTAATATTTACATATTTACCATGAAGGTACATTAACATATACCAAATAATGTAATATACTTCAACACCCCCCTATATCTGAAGAACACAATATTATACTGAGAGGGGGTGAATAGTATAAGATCAAATTTTACTTTTCTTTCCCAAGCAATATTATCCAATATTATAAATGGCAATATCAATAGCAGTAATCAAAGCAATGCATAAATTATCACACACATGAGAGATAAATTTAATGTGGTTCACCCAATGTGGGCTACTCCACGAAGAAAATATTCCTTATAAATTTTCTCAACAAATCTATTGGGAATCAATTCCTCTTACAATTTTTATGGACCTCTGTCCAAAGGAGACACCAATCCCCTATGTTTTGATTTATGGATTTCTCTCCACAAGAGAACTTTATCCCCTTGCTCTGGTTTGTGGAACTTGATCTAGGAGAACTCTATCTCCTCAACTGGTTTATGGATCTCTATCCATAGAAGAACTCTATATTCCCAACTAGTTCATAGATCTCTCTCCATAGGATAATTCTATCACCTTGCCCTGGTTCATGGATATCTATCCACAGGAGAACTCTTTGTCCTCTACTCTGGTTCGTGGATCTCTATCCATAGGAAATATATTTCCCTTAATACTGGTTCATGGATCTCTATCCATAGGAGAAATATTTCTCCTTTCTTTGGTTCATGGATCTCTATCCATAGGAGAACTCTATCCCCTCTGCTTTGGCTGGTGAACTTCTAGAAGACTTCTACCCCCATTGCTTTGGCTTGTGGATCTCTCTCCAAAGGAGACCTTTGTCCCCATTGCATTGGATGATAGACATTTATCCACTAGATACCTATGTCCTCTTTTCTCTATCACCTCCAAAGTTTGCTCTCAAATATGTCTCATATTTACACAAAACCATGTCACAAGTCTAGCACAAATCTACTCTAACTCTGCTCACAAATTTACACAGAAACCTACCACTAGTCTAGCATAAATTTTCTCTAACTTTACTCACAAATCTACACCAAAAACTAACCCAAGTCTTCTCTCAAGACTTGCTCAAATCTGCCTTCAAGCCTTCTCAAAGACTTGCTCAAATATGCCTTCAAGCCTTCTCAAAGACTTTCTCAAATCTGCCTTTAAGCCACTCACAAAACCTGCTCAAATATTTCCAAAACTTGCATACAAACACAACTTAAATGTCTTTCAAAAAATATTTCTTCACACATAAATTCTACTTAGAATTTGTTTAACCTCTGGAACATATAGAGAATGATATGCTCAAATAAAAATGAACTTCACACTCACAAATCTTGTACTCAATTAACCAATCTCTATCTCTTGCAAAATCCTTTTCAAATCAAATCAAAATAGTGTATAACTTGTTTCACAAAATTGGTCTATCTTTCTTGCAAATTTTCTCTCAAAGATCAATCACACTAATGCACAATTTCTTTCATAAAATTGATCTCAAACACTTTCACAATTGCTATCAATATCTCTCAAACCAATGTTCACAAGGTTTCACAATGATGCACTAACTTGTCTTCAAATCTAACTCAAGTAGTTCACAATATCTAGCACAAGTGTCTCAATATCTTTCAATAATGGAAGCACAATATTGTTCTCAAACTCTACCCCAAATGTTTCCAAAATCATCCAACAATGAAGCACAAATCCTAACTCAAATATTTCCAACAATGCTTATCAAACAATCCTTTTATCTCCACCTTATGTTCCAAAATATTCACTTCAACAAAACACTTTAAACAAGGAATGATGTGCCCATACCTTTTAATTTGCTCTTATGGAGATATGTCTTCAAAAACCTGTCTCACAAACAACTGATTTTTCTAGTGCCACTTCAAGGGTTAGATTGCAAGATACTTCCTCAAAACATCCACATGAATTTTCACCTTAAAAAATGCTCAATGAAATATGAAATTGATGTTCAATCACTCTCCTTTTGTTCTAAAAAATAAAGCATTAATACCCAAAAAAACCTTTCATATCTTCCTTTCACAATGCAAGGGTTATAATAAAATGTTAAGCAAATTATCACACCTTATTACTCCTAATCTTGCAAGATAAAATTCAACCCAACAACACCACAAATTACACACATAAATTTTCTTATACACCTTATACCTCCTTTAAAATAAAATATTTCAATGCACCTCAATTCTTCAACAAGACCATAACATAATACACCACACATAACACTAGGCAAAACTCCTTTTTAATTCAAACAACCTTAATTACTCCACACAGTCCTTTTTAATTCAAAAATAAAAAATAATAAAATAATCACCTTATGACTCCCTAAGCAAGCATACCTTAGCCTTAGCGAATAATTAATCCAACCAAAATTATTGTCCCCTTGTTGTCGTCACTGCGATTCAAATCAACGTCGCTTGTTGACCTGCGCCTTAGCTTCGGCTAGGTTGCTGCGTAGGCTAGCCGCCCACACGAAAACAAATTGCCACGTCCTCTGCTTTGTTCCTTATTTTCGACACAAAATATTTTTAAAACTTTAACTTATTACCTTCGTCGCGTCTCGAACTCAAGACCTCCCTACAGTAATGACTTAGAGCCAAGGGATATACCTCTGGGCTAGTTGCCTAGATGGGATTTCTTTTCGTCGTCACCTCGATTTATCCTGATTTTGACTTCGAAAAGAGTGCTGCCCCTTTGTCCTTTCTCCCATGACCACGAATGAGGTGCATTCGAATTTCATGAACTTTGCACATGCATTAATTGGAATCTTTGCATCGCATTCACCATTTTTAACTTTTCAATAAACTTTATGTTATATGTATGGATTTGCCCTTATGACATTTGATGTCGACACTTGGGGAGGTATTTTGAATTTGCAACATTGGCACCCAATTAAACTTTAAAATTATTATAATAATTAAATCTAAAGTATATTTAAATATTATAATTTATATTTTAACATTTGGGCTTTTTAATATTTTAATTATTATAATTATTTAAATCTTCATAGATTTAAATATTATAATTTATTTTTCTCCTTTGGACCTTTTCTTTGGATAAGGTCTTTGCCACCATAAAAAATCTGCCTTTTTATTTTGCAAGCACCACCATGGTAAAACCATTAAACCTTTATTTTCCTTGACATAAATGACAACTAATGTCATCAAATTATGATATTAATCCTTTGACATCAATGACAACAATATACTCAAAATTTCCAACAGTATTACATTATTTGGTTATTGAAGACTTTAGTCTTCAATCTTCTTGATCTTCATTCTTCAAATGACCTTGCAATGCATGTGATATTTTGATTGACCTTCATCAGGTTCTTCTACTTGCTTGATTTTTGTTTTGAGTTCATCATTATCTTCATGTTCTTCAATATTTGTAGCTTCAAGATTACAATTTTTTTGAACTCTCTCATTGTCATCATATTCTTGTACAAGAATATTTCCTTTGCCTTTATATGATTCTTTCTTTTCATGTATAGAGACTTTTGAACATTCACTTAAAGCATCATAATAGATTCCTGAGTTAGATGAACTTGGTTTATCAATATTGCATGAAGAATGAAATATTTTTTCTAGAAATGATTCATCAATTTTCACTTTCTTCTCAAGGGATTCAATCAACTCTTTTTGTTTCACATTTTCTTCTTTATGAAACTTAAGTGTGAGCAATGCCATATGCATTATGCTACCAATATCTAGAGGTATCATAATATCATATTTTCCATCATTAATTGATTCAATAATTCTTGCATGTAAATAGTATTCAAGAGTTCAAAATTTTCTTCTATGGCTTCACTATAGATTAACTTTGAGACTAAATCTATTTTTCCTTCAGATTTTTCAATCAAATTCTTAATCCCAAATTTTATGATATCTACTTTTTATTTTCTTATCATAGAATCCATATTGTTATTCATAACCTTTGTAGATTTTGACTCCTTTGAAGTAGACATACTTAAAACTCCTAGGTTTAGACAATAAATCGAAGCTTCTAATTTAAATCCTATGGAGTGGTAATCCTTGTTTCCCTAGTTTTAGAAACTAAAAATGAAATTTTATAAATTTAATTTTTTCTAAGTTTGAAGTTGACCTTTTATCTCCCAAATTACTAGATTTGCAATATTAAAAAAATTATTTTAAAAATATTTTCAAAAATGGAAAACCAAATATATTTCAAAAAACTTGAAAACTTTAAAAACAAAATAAACTATTTTCATTCCTTATCACTCTGTTCTTTTCTTCAATAAGTTATATGGGATTGAAATGGACCTCATCCATATTACATCATCACCACATAGTGGTATTACAACAAAGCTTGGATATTATCTATGTATCATTTTGCAATATTTGAACCCGAGTCTCCTCCTTGAAATGCTGAGGAATATAACTAGTTGAGCTAATGCAACTCATCCAAGAAATCACTAATAATAAGAATAAGAAAGTTATCTTTGATAGTGATCTTGTTGAGTGGTATGAAATCGAGATACATATACCCAAAATTATCCTTACACTTAACCATGATTACCAAGGATGAATAAGGGCTTCTCAACTTCTCAATTTTTGTCTTAGTCTAGAGATAACAATAAGGAAAAATATTGAGTAGCTAATTTTCTAGAATTAGTTGAATAGCATGATTAGGTACTTGCTTAGGAGGAAGACCCTTGGTTTCTTCAAAGACTTGAGCATATTTGTTAAGAAGACTATATTTTGGAAGGAAGAGAAGGAGGTGGTTGCTTGAAGGCCATGACTTACATCCAACAAATATAGATAAAGATGCTTTGGTTGCCCTTATTCAATATTTTTTCCATTTTATGGGAGCTAACAACCATGAAAGATGAGATTTACAAACCCTAAAGATGGATGACCTCATCATTTTCTATCCATCATACATATAGCTACTATAAGTTCAAAGTAACACCTCTTAATTAAGACAATCATTTATCTCCAAGCATAACATCTATGCTACCCATCATATGTAGGTTATTAATCCAACTATAGGTACTTATCTAGATGTGCAATATGACCCACACATTAAGCCTTACCATCATTTCCAATTAGGACATTAAATTTATCTTTGTTAATATTATTGATATATAACCCCATGGATTTGACCATATAAAGACTAATAAAATTATGAGTGTTGCATAGATAAATCAATACATTAATCCATTATTTTTTTATGAAGCCTTGTACCTTTATCGTGTGATCATATTGCATTACCATAAGTACAACTATTGAGAGAGCTATAGTACCCATATATTGTTCAAGATCACCAAATTTTATTGGTTCATCTTAATTAGGTGATGGAAGGACCTCCTCCCCTTTAGAATATTTATCTCAACTTCCATGTGGAGGTTACAACACTTGTTACATGGTTGATCCCATCGATGTTATGATTGAAATTTGAAACAAAAGCAATATTGTAGGAGATCCCTATTGCCATTATTGAAGTAGGTCCCATGGGTGTTGAAATGATGTTGTGACTAAGATCTAGAAAATTGGAGATTATGTTAAGCTACTTAGGCCACATGCTCATCATACTAGAGAGTGAATAGATCATGCTTATCTACTTCCCACAAGATTTTTTTCCTTGAGACCATGATTGAATGCAAAAACTACAGCTATTTTATCCAAATTATATGTGTATGTGAGGAGGCTCATGATTTCCATGTAGTAGTACTCTCTATAGTTCCTATTCATTTTATCTATACAACTTGACCACATAAGAGGTAAAAGGAGCTTTATCAAACTTCATCAAGAACATCTTCTTAAATTATGGCCATGAAATATAATAACCCCAATGCCACAATTATTAAAGGATCCAATGATGAGCATGGGTACCTAACTTAAAGGCAATGGGAATAACCATGCCTTAATCAAAAACTTTGTGTAAGCATATTAGAAAATCCATTTTAGAAATTCATTTATGAGGGACTTCACCATCAAAAGCCGATATATCAATTCCATGGCGTAAAACATCATGAGATCAATCAAGTAGATAAACAATGTCATTGGTTATGGAATCTAAATTAAGAGTAAAATCAATTTCATCCTCAACTAGACCTTTATGAGTTCCTATGAGAGATTAAGTATGCATCTGGAAAAAATAATATCAATTGGGATCATGCTCAAAAGTCATCCACTAGAAGTGCCCTAGATCATGCCTGAAAGTCATCCTTTAGAAGTACCCTAGATCTTGTTGTTTGGAAATGCTCCAAGAGCAATCGATCAGCTTTGGGGATCTTAAGCCCCTTGTGAAAATGTTAATTCTACTCAAGGAAGACCTACTAGAATTTTCCTTCTAGTACCCCATTTGTTTTTGCAAGGTTAAGGTCCTAGTACTCTCTACTACATTGAATAAAAAGTTTTTCAACTACCTCTTAATGCATGTGAGAGACTTGGTGTAAGTGGTTTGACTAGCCCCAATTTGATCAATCCTATCGTGTAAATTTCTTGTAATTATTTGATGGTACTAGTGAACCTCTAGATCTAGGCTTAGGGGAGGATTGGACGAGTGAAGGTGTTTTGTGGTATAGGTGGAAGAAGAACTCATGGAGCCAATAGTTGATTGAACATGAGGGTTGAAGTTGTTGATGCCTTCTAGGATATTATGGTGCTTGTCTTGATTCCTTGGATGCTTCTTTCGACTTATAAAATCATCATTAGTTAGATCTATTCATTTTAGGTGCTCATTGATCCATTCCTAGCCTATGGAAACCAAAGAATCGAACATACACCACTAGCCAATCATTAAGGCTTGAATAGGCCTCAAAACTACCTAAAAAAATATTTTTAAATATCTATCTATAATCTCGATGAGATAATAAATATTAGATAGACCTCTTGTAAGGGTTTTAACACACTTGATACTCTTGAGTTCAAGAATATGAACAATTCTGTCTCAATCACAACATACAACAGGTAATTGTACCAAAAGATTGGTAGCAAAAACATTGGTAAAAAATTATGTGTCTAAAAGACATAAATTTGATTAAAATAGGTTTTAAAACAAATTCACCATTGTACTATCCTTTTCTGCTCCCACAGAGAGCCAAAAGCATAGCTTTGATACCACTTATAATGAAACAACTTCAAAAAACAATTGCAACAATAAGTATTAAAATAATAATAATAAAATATCATACACTAAAATATTCATAATAAAATTAGATTCCAAAATATAAATATAATAAATTATCATAGATTCAAAGTTCAAGTCTTAAAAACAATCTAAATCACTCAAAGAAGACACAATCTTCTAACCACATAAAAACAAAACCTTTAATAATTCAACTCCATCACACTTTTATTTAAAATTAAAAAAAAATAAGCCCCAAGGGCTAGGTGATTGGTAGTTGCTTGTCTGGCCAAGCATTTATCAAGAAGACACCCATGGGGTAGCCTGTTTGCAAAGGTAATAGTTTGATCTAAATCTTTTGAGTGTGTGCCAGACCGATGATGACATATGAACCCCAAGCGATCGGTGGTCCTCCTCCTCAGGTCGGGTCAACAACAATGAGGTGGAATATATTTGATGAAAACAACACCTATAGTTTGAACCCTATGCTTGACAGTTACTAAAAATAGTGTGGTTGTAACCAACTCTTTTGTATAAAAAATAATAATAATAAAATTTCACCCAATTAATTATCCTAACCTTAACTTGGATTCAATTACCACGACAGATATATAAGAAGTATTATTAAAAAAATAAAAATAAATAAATAAAGATAACCTGCTTGACAATAACATAGTTATACAGGAGTTTATAGGATTTTCGTCCTTTCAAGCATCCTCTATGTTAGCAACGTGATAAAACAATCAAGTGAATCTTTAGAAGGATATGTCATTAGAGTTATGGTTTTACCGTGGGTAGGGAGGTTGTATTTTGAGAAACCACTACACGCACGTCTTTTGAGACAAGTCGTCCACTTTTAACGTGGAGGGTCAAAGTTCTGCTGAGGCAATACGAATTAAATACCAGCACATAGGTTGAGGGACATGGAGATTCATGCTTTTTCTTAGAATAGCGAAAGAAAATATTATTATTTTTAATGATATACTACTTTTAGATTCCATATATTATGGTTTGGAGACAACTTATGGTAATAATATCATACTGACCTCTTAATGGAAAAATTTTAACTATTCAAACAAAACCAGCCATAGATCACCTACTCATAATGAGATTAGCCATTGAAGAAAATTCTATGTTTGGACTCAAAAGTGAGATTTACATAAATCATAAACTTCACTTTTCACTAAATGAGTGGTAGGTCCAAAGTTTAAATCATGCATGGTTTATGTAAATGTGTGAGGATGGATGTGTTAAATTCTTTATTGATAAGTATAACTCTCATCTTTACGAAGGAATCATGGTTAAAAAAAACTGCTCAAAGTTATGCGTCCAGGGACTCTCACACTAACCAAAAAAATAAATAATTTTGGTTGATGATTACTAGAATCAAATCAAGTTTACGACACCTCGGGCCAATCGAGATTTGAGAGTTCTATGACCTACTTTCTATGTACTGCTATGGATTTTACTAGTAGAATTGCATTACATCCCTAGGAATTGTTGGAAAGGTGACAAAGTTTGATTAATAGATAGTTAAGGACCACTCGTGAACTTTGACATATCTTTGAAAGTTACTGCCCCACATTTAAAGCATAGATTTCCTTGAATTCTTCATTGTTCTCTGCACGTGAAATTGCTCCCCTCTGATCCTGCTTTTTCAATGGAGTAGTTCAGATTCATTTTATTCTTCTGTTGAAATGTTACAAATAGTGTGACAAGTGCAATGAAGACGGCATAATTTTAATAATCACTAGAAGCAGGTGATGTCAGTAGATTTACCAATTGGAGACAGCAATCAGGTCAAAAATGTAGATGGATGGAGGGCCACCCAGAAGGATAGCAGTTTGTGATGATCACGCTTTCCTTCCACATATGCAAACGATTCACGTGAAGTATATCCTATTATCATACACTATTTTTGTTTATTTCCTGCTCAAAAATCTATAAATTATGGCTGCCACCCTCGAGATTATCAATGCACTTTGATTCATTGCTATCTTTTAGAGAGTGAAGTGTTCTTGAAATATTTGTTGGGTTGGAGTGATGGGATTCATGCAAAATTTAGATAGAGTTTTCACAACCTTGTTGATAGTATTATTAGGATTGCTGCATGTTTTGTATGGAGTGAATGGGCAGCCCATGTTCCCTTGTGACACAAGGGCCATCCCCAATGCAAGGCAGATATATCCTTTCTGTAATACTGGATTGTCCATTAAGGACAGAGCAAACGACCTTATTGGGAGGCTGACCCTCAAGGAGAAGGCCCAGCTTTTGGTGGATAGGGCAGGTGCTGTCCCAAGGCTTGGAATTCCAAGCTATGAATGGTGGTCAGAGGCCTTACATGGTGTCTCCAATGTTGGCCCTGGCACCCACTTTGCAAACCCCATTCCTGCTGCCACCAGCTTCCCTCAAGTCATCCTCACTGCTGCTTCATTTGATACTAACTTGTGGGAAGCCATTGGAAAGGCATGTATTTAAAAAATTACAATACCATAGCCATACAATGCCATGATTTGCTTATAGCCCACAATTCAAAGGGCTCATGCTTTTCATCATAGTTTTCACACTTAAAAAAATTGCAGACAATGATAGATTCTGTTTGGCATGGTTTTTCTCCTTATTTTTTTTTAGGTTGCTGTCTTACTCTAGCCTAAAAGTTTGAAACTTTTTCCAGACCTAAGATTATCATACATGATTCGGCTAGTCTTTTTACGTAGAAATTATACTGAAAGCTACCTCTACTTGAAGATTTCTTTACATAAGAGACATGTGATATATGAGTTCAAGTTAATATAACAGATGGTACGTGGTGGTATTTGAACCAAACTTCCAGTCAAGGATGGAATCCATGTGATGCTTTTTTGAATATGTAGGAATGATAAATCCAGTAAACCAAATCAAAATAGCTCAAAGAACTTTTTGTGCTAGAAATTCTAGATTGATAGATATGGAAGGAAGTCAAAAACATTGTATGCTTGTGTATATGTTCTAAGTTTGTAGTTGTTTTGCAGCTTTGCTTAGTTCCATTAATCCTCTTCTTGTAAAGAGTTTATATTTTTTGTAGTTGTTTTGCTTAGTCCCATTGATCCTCTTCTTGTAAAGAGTGTGATTCCTTTCTTAGTAAACCAAATCAAAATAGCTCAAAGAATTTTTTGAGCTAGAAATTCTAGATAGATAGATATGAATGGAGGTCAAAAACATTGTATGCTTGTGTATATGTTTTAAGTTTGTAGTTGTTTTGCAGCTTTGCTTAGTTCCATTAATCCTCTTCTTGTAAAGAGTATATCTTTTTTGTAGTTGTTTTGCTTAGTTCTATTGATCCTTTTCTTGTAAAGAGTATATCTTATTTGTAGTTGTTTTGCTTAGTTCCATTGATCCTCTTCTTGTAAAGAGTGTGATTCATTTCTTATCATTTATGTGCAGGCGGCTTCAACAGAAGCTCGAGCAATGTACAATGTAGGATTGGGGGGATTGACATACTGGAGTCCTAATGTGAATATATTTCGGGATCCCAGATGGGGTAGAGGCCAAGAGACTCCCGGGGAGGATCCTGTGCTTGCTGGGAAATATGCTGCCAGCTATGTTAGAGGATTACAGACAGCAGATGGGCCGGATCCTAACAGACTGAAAGTTGCTGCTTGCTGCAAACATTACACTGCCTATGATTTAGATAACTGGGCTGGCGTTGATCGTTTTCATTTTGATGCCCGGGTATAGTTGATATTCTAGACTAGATAGTCTATGGATCTAAATAAATTTTTTTGCATCTTTTGGTTTGGTGTTTTATAGTTGATAACTTGATATAGACTGTTTATAGATTGCAGTGTTTGGTGATTTTAGATCTCAGAGTTTCATGGTGGTGTACTACTGCAGGTTACGCAGCAGGACTTGCATGACACTTATAACCCACCCTTTGAGGCCTGTGTGACTCAGGGTCACGTTGCCAGTATCATGTGTTCTTACAATAAAGTCAATGGAGTTCCAACCTGTGCAGACCCTGTGCTCCTCAATGGAATGGTGAGGGGAAAATGGGGACTTAATGGGTAAGCATAGGCCAATTTATGTTATTTATAACAATTGCTCAATGATGTGTGGCTTTCTTATTTTTTCAGATTTCAATTACTATGTGGGTGTTAAATTTTGCTTAGTATTTCTGGACAAAAAATTGGATGCATAGATCTTTGCTAAAGAAATCATGGTACCTGGTTCAAAATAGCTGAATTTTTCGGAAACTCTGGACTGCGCAGATATATAGCCTCAGATTGTGATTCAGCAGAAGTTCTATTCAACAGTATGCACTACACAAGCACCCCTGAGAGAGCTGTGGCAGATGTGATTGGAGCCGGTGAGTATAAGCACTAGTTATGCTCTAACTTACAAAGCACAGCACAATTGGGTATTCATTTCATAATTGGGTATTCATTCAACTACAATTTGTGTGTGGCATGAACAGGATTGGACCTCAACTGTGGAAAATTCCTTGGAGATCACACTGAAGCAGCAGTGAGAGATGGCAAACTACAGGAGTCTGCGGTTGACAGGGCTTTGTTCAACTCTATCTCAGTTCAGATGCGCCTAGGATTATTCGATGGCAATCCTACAACACAACCATATGGTAACCTTGGCCCCAGGGATGTTTGCACCCCGCAACATCATCAGCTGGCCTTGCAGGCAGCCAGGGAAGGAATTGTGCTGTTAAAAAACCTGAACAGAGCATTGCCATTTTCCAACATCAGATCCTTGGCTGTTATTGGACCCAACGCACAGGCAACAACCACCATGATTGGCAACTATGCAGGTATTCAATTGAATTCCAGGAGTTGGTATTCAGATTCTCTCCTTCAAGAAATATAGTTTATTTTTTTTGTAAGGCTTGGGGTTGGCAGTGACTATTGAAGCTTGAAGGTACTAAATTTTCTGGCCATAAGTAGGTCACTGTGCATGACAGCCATGGCACTTGGGATATTTCACTGTCAAGATATTATTACATGTATGTTTTCTGTTTGTAGGTATTCCGTGCACATACATATCACCTCTACAGGGCCTCAGCAGACACACTGCAACAGTGTATAAACCTGGGTGTGCCAATGTTGCCTGCCCAGGGAATTCTGTGCTAGTGAAGGATGCAGCAACGGCAGCATCTCAAGCAGACGCCACGGTGATAATGGTGGGTGCAGACCAATCAATAGAAGCAGAAATGATTGACAGGGCAGGTCTGTTACTGCCCGGGCAACAACAACAAATGGTGATTGAAACTGCCAGAGCATCCAGAGGACCAGTGGTTCTTGTAGTGATGTCAGGGGGACCAATGGATATCACGTTTGCCAAGTACAATAATAAGATCTCCAGCATTTTATGGGTGGGATATCCAGGCCAAGCTGGAGGAGAGGCATTGGCTGATGTTATATTTGGCAAGCACAACCCAGGTACACACCCACAAGCACACATGCACTAGAATTTTTGTTCTTGTTGTTTGCCCCCTTTGTATTGCTATAACTGTCACTAACTAACTACCAATAAACTGACACAGGTGGGAGATTGCCAGTAACGTGGTACCCACAAGAGTTTGCTGCAAGGGTTGCCATGACAAACATGAACATGCGCCCCAACCCTTCAACTGGTTACCCAGGCAGAACATACAGATTTTACACTGGAAAAACAGTGTACAAATTTGGTGATGGATTGAGCTATACAAAATTTTCCCATTCTCTTGTGCAGGCACCCAAACGTGTTTCACTGTCCCTGCATACCCCACATAACTGTTCAGGGGGGAGTCTCTGCACTTCAGTCCATGTTGAGAACACAAATTGCCATGAACTCTCCTTTGATGTCCATGTTGATGTACACAACAATGGCAGCATGCATGGAGGGCATTCTGTGCTCTTGTTCTCCTCCCCTCCTGCAGTTCACAGGGCCCCCCAGAGGCAGCTGCTGGGCTTCAAAAAGGTCCATGTTGAGGCAGGAGCCACACACACAGTGCAGTTCAGTGTGGATGTGTGCAAAGACCTCAGTGTTGTGGATGAGCAGGGTGTCAACAAGTTGTCATTGGGTTCTCACCACCTGCATGTTGGGGATGCCAAGCATGTCTTTGACCTTCATATTGGGGATGGGCTTTAGTATCTATAACCCAGTTTAAGAATGTGATAATAATAATTATTTGGTTTATTTTAGGTCAGAGTGAATAAGGATTATAAAAGATAGTCCAAGATTTGAATCTACTAACTGTAAATATAATTTATTTCACTATGTATCAAAAATGCTTGAGAATATGTTATGGGTTGACTGGTTGTATTAAGTCTCTGTCAGTGGGTAATTCTCGGTGGTCCAGGTCACTTAAAAGCGAAGAGTTCGCTGATTGTTATATTTAAGAGTTATTTATCTATTTTCCTATGTACCAGCAACAACTATCACAAGCAGCGGTGGTTGTTGAAAGGGTGAGATCATATGTAAAGAAGTCATAGTGTATATGATATGATGTTGTAAGTTGCAACATTATTGGCTATATAAGAGCTATGAATATCTTTGTGGGTCTGCAATTACTGTGAATGGATAAGATGATATATTTTTGTGGGTCTGCTATTACTGTTAATGGATAAGATGAAGACGAAGATTGTTTGGACCATAAGACTAAATGTCTATTGAGGGACACCTACCTTGGCTAAGGTTGTTATTTTCGTCAGTCATGTGGTTTGAATGGGAATAACATCCAATTTTAAGTTATACTGAACAACCGGAAGAAACTTGAATATTCTTCACTTATGAAGATAAGACAAGTAGCGAAAACTGACAGGAGATTGGGATTTTCTTAGCTGTTTGAATATTCTGCACTTATGAAGATAAGACAAGCAGGGAAAACTGATAAGAGATTGGGATTTTCTTAGCTTTTTGAACTCAAGAAGCCTTCCAATTTGATATATATAACGTTAGGGTCTTGCCAATAAACTGCCCCTTTCGCTGTCTAAATGGCTCTATTATTTAAAAATGAAAACAAAAATAAAATAAAATAAAAGTTTATTTGGAATACGTCCTCTTGTGCTGCCGACACCGTAACGCCTTCTATCTCTATTATTGTGTTAACCAAAAATAGTAATAATTGGATAAGGGAAACCATTGTAAGGCAATTATATTACAAAATTGGTGCTTTTAGTATATATATAAATAAAATTGAGGTTAGTTGGTAGCAATCAAGTGTTTGTTGGTGGGTTATTTCAGTTTGATTTGTGGTCTTGTTGAAGTTTGTCTTTACCTAGCACATTAGTAGTGGGCTACTCCAATTTGATTTGGGGTCTTGTTGACTAACTCTTTAACTACTGACTAGGAATTAAAGAGTTCTTCATGTAATTAAAGTTGAGGCTAGTAACTTTTATATCTATTTGTTTGTGATGATCTTTTTAGTTTGTCTTAATATTTGTTAATGCCAAGACATTTGTTCTTGTGTGGGGATGAAGTTAAATGTTGCTAAACTGAAATTAGGAGAAGATTTAAAAGACAATTATCTTAGAAAAAAAATTTCTTAGGGTTGTAGAGGAAAAAATAAAATGTTTGTTTTTTTAAATTAATTTGAATAAATCTTTGAGTTAAAACTATGTATATAAGAGATGTATGTTTCATTCAAACTATTAGCCATTAACTAATTTGATGATGACAGGTTGGTATCAAGTCATTCTTATAATTAAGACCTTTCAATCATGGAGTTAGGGGTACAAATAGAACAAAAGCATACTATGCATTTCTTGATAGTAAAAGTGGTCTACATTAATGCAAATAAGAGATCTTGGTTTCGTTGACATAATAGAAGGTTTGATGTCGAGTTTGAATTTAGTTAAATTCATAGGTTGTTTTGCTCTAAGTTCTTTATTGTTGTGGACCTCTCTTCTCATTCCATAAATCATTCAATAATTTGTCAAAATATTCAACATGCATCCAAAAATAAATTAATAACATAATAAATTGCTCAATAAAATAGAAGATTGATTATACCTTTGAGGTAGGGCAACACCATATAATGCTCTTTTTGGAAGGAAGCCACTCCACAAGATCTCTAGCTCCACGAGCCAAGACTTCTCCAAGAATACATCATAGATGCCAATTACAATGGGGTTAAATCTCTCTTTATACAAGAGTGTGATGGTTCATCTTCCATGAGTTACAAGATCACCCATGTGGTGGTTCACCTTTTATGAGTTACAAAGTGCATAATAATATAACAATATTCCTTGCGGTTACATATGACAATATTCTCCCAATGGTTACATATATGATTCTATGACATACCTATTTCTAATTTGATATGTGGCCTTCCTTAATAATTAATTTATGGCTCATACCATTATACAATACAATATTAAATTATTAAGTACCTATCTTGGGTACCTAACATTCCATCCCCCTTACAAAATGTTTCATCCTCGAAACATTAGAAGAGGCTAAATAATATGATCTTTTGAGCCATGCTAAATACTAGTACCAATCTCGATCATCCATCCATCCTAGTGGAACTATGATTGATAGTGGTCTTGTTGGCAATTTGAGTTATTTTATGTTGTCATTGATGTCACATGGATCACATTGAGTTTTGGTGGCCAAATGATATTGTGGAAAGCATGGCTAAATACAGGGTTTTTGTGAAAACCAATGCAATAAAAATAAAAGGTTTTATTTAAAACCATAGATGGCATATTTGAACTGGGTTTTTCTTAAAACCCAAGTTGGCCTTTTGTTTCGTCGAAAAAGGTGCCCCGGTGATGGAAATATTTAATTTTTAATATTTAGTTCAAATTTTAATTATTTAAATTTTAAATTTAAATTTAATTTTAAATATTCAAGATTTTCGCCGATGTCATAAAAAATAATAAGGAGGCTATATAAATGGGATACCTAAGATTCATAAATTGATCCGAGCTCGTGGTTAATAATCGTTGGCTAAGCATCCGAATTGAGCTCGTGCGAAAATCTTTTAGAAAGCAGAAGCAGTGAATAAATGAAGGTTGGTCGAAGTCCAAAGTCATCGTGGGCAGAGTGGCGCATTGGCAATTGGCTTTTGGCTAAGGTGTGTGGTAGCACAAACGTCAAAGTTTTGAATCCCCTTGACTGTGTTCGGAAGGTGTTGGAAGAAAAGCGCTCGAAGTGCTTTTGATTTGCGGAAAGGGAGGAAAGGTTTTAAGGCACATTGTGCCTTTCCCTTTCAAACGAGCGACTAGCTCGTGTGGCAACCTTAGCCACGACTAAGGCGCTTGTGGTGTGGGAAAGTCGATGGTTTAAATCCCCTTGAGGAGGTAAATACGTTTTTGCTCTAATTAATTTTGTTAAGCACTAAGTTGGAGTTATACGGTGGTTAGGAATAATTAAAGTTTTTAATTAAACTTTGTTTTTATAAGGGTTGTGATTATTATTTCAAAAGTGGATGAGTTGTTGATTTAATTTGATGTTCATGAAATTGAGAATTAAGATTTAGGATAAATAAGGAGTTGTTATAAAATAATTTTTGAAAGGTTTATTGATTATTCTTTTGATAAGGATTTTTATTAAAAGACTTTGTGTTAAGATCCTGCTATAAAATAAACTCAAATAACACACTCTCACACAATTGCTTGGAAATAACTCACATAAACATCACATTAATATAACAGAAATTTGCATAAAGAACAATCTCACAATAGAACTGAATCGCGGGCCTCTTCGAGGGGGCAACCTCCTTCAATACTTCATTAATTTTGCAAAAGATGGTTACATTGGTGCCCTTTCGGGTATTTAAGGAGTTTCCTTCCAAGGTTGGCTTACATGCAAAATGCCACCTGGATTACATGCATAATGCCACCCGAATTACATGCATAGTGCCACTTTGAATTACATGCACAATGCCACCCGAATTACATGCACAATGCCACTCGAATTACATGCACAATGCCACACGAATTACATGCACAATGCCACCTATCTACCATGTGTTACATAAAAAAGGGTGCCATTTGTCATAGGCACTACCTAAGCTAAAACTTAGAACATTACAAAATATTAATCATGGGTACTACCCACGTTCACTAGGAATTATTACATCAAGGAAGTTATTACATTAAGGGTTAGGATGAGATCCTAACATGCCCTTCTCCTTGAAGAAGCTTTGTCCTCAAAGCTAAAAATGAGAAAACTGTTCTTTGGAGTTGATGGAGGGACTCCCATGTAGCATCCTCAGGTTGAAGTCCACGCCACTGAACCAGGACCTCTGTGATGGTACGGTTGCGAGTTCGACGATACAACAGCTGCTTTGGTGCAAGTAAGATGGAGCCTTCTTCATCCAATTCGGGAAGTGTTGATGGGACCTGTACCTTGGAGCTGCCCGAAATGTAGGAGGGAGGCGTGAGTGGAGGGTGCCCGTACTCTGCCTCTGGTGGCGGTATGATAGGAAGTGTTGTACCACCATTCGGCCAAAGAAAGCCATTTTGCCCAATGAGTAGGATGATCGGAGGCAAGCAGCGAAGGTAGGTTTCCAAGCAGTTATTAACAACCTCTGTTTGACCATCCGTTTGCGGATAGTAGGCTAAACTCATTGTGAGCTGAGTCCCCTGCAACTTAAACAACTCTTGCCAAAAATTTCTAGTAAGGCTGGGATCACGATCAGATACATTGGAGGTTGGCATGCCATGAAGGCGAAATATGGAGTCAAGGAAAATTTGGGCAATAGTGAATGTTGTGTAAGGATGGGTTAGGGCACAAAAGTGAGCATACTTTGAAAGGCGGTCCACTACCACAAAAATAACGAGACTTGTCTCCAGATTTAGGTAGCCCTTCTATGAAATCCATAGAGATGTCGAGTCCACACCGATCCGGTATCGGCAAGGGTGGAAGAGTGCCCGAAGAGTGCTGCTTGTTTCTCTTTTCATCCTTTGACACTGTGTTGCAATCTGCCACAAAAGAGTGAATGTCCTGTTTCCTACCTTTCCAAAATAAGGTGCGCTTGAGTCGCTCATAAGGTGGTCTGATATTGGGAGGTGTACTATCCAGAAATAATGGAATGGCATGGTCGTGAGAGCGATGCAGTGGTCGTGTGATGGGTTACGAAAAGATGGCCTCATGTTTGTGGAGAATCTGTTGCATGTCTTGTGGGATTTCACCCATTGGAGATGTGGATGGCTGGATGGAGAATAGTTGTGCAATGACCCCACGTGATGATTTCTTTAGCAATTTCTCCATGCCGTTTGATCTGATAATTTGAGGTGTTCCTGTCGGGGGAGCCCTTGATGATGTGTGTTTGTCCGTTCTGGGAGAACTGCATCCAAAGTTTAGCAAAGTTCCAGCTGATAGTGCCCAACGTACTCAACCATTGGCATCCCAAAACAATATCACATCCACCCAAATGGAGGGCAAACATGTCTGCTTGAGTTCATAGTCCCCTATCTTGATTTTAACATTGTGACACTTTCCTTTACAAGATAAGGTTCCCCCATTGGCTACCATGACCTCAAAGGAATTACAATTGTGGATATAGCAATTTTCCCGTTGAGCAACTCTAGGGTCAATGAAGTTGTGCGTGCTTCCCGAATCCAAAAGGATGGAAAGACGTTGGCCCTTGAAACATCCTGTAACCTTCATGGTTTGAGGAGTAGTAATGCTGCAAGGGCATGGATTGTAATTGATGTCTCAGGTTCCTGTTTCCCTTCTTGTGGAGGAGGTGTTTTTGGAGGGTCCTCATCCTCATCACTCTCGTCAACGGTATCAGGTTCTCCAACATCTATCAAGAACAATTTTTTGTGTGCACACTTATGCCCCTTGAAAAACTTTTCATCACAATTGTAGCATAATCCTTGGGCACGACGTGCATCCATCTCTTCGGTGGTGAGGCGCTTGGGTGTAGCAGGTTTATTATCATCTGGGTGTTGGGCTCTCGGGGGAAATGAAGGTCTATCTTGAGAAAACTTTGATGGGCGTCTTTGGGCAGAGAGTTTAGATTCGGCCAGACGGGCCAAACTGATAGCTTCCATCATAGTTCGTGGTTTCAACATTTTGACTTATGCTTGGAGTTCCATCTTCAACCCACTGATATAACAACTCTGGAAGAACCCTTCACTCAATCCTCTTGTTCGATTGGCCAATTTTTCAAATTGAGCTTGGTACTCTCGAACTGACCTTGTTTGTTGTAGTTTGGATAAGGCTCCTGTGAAGTCCTCAAACTCACTAGGACCAAATCGAGTGAGTATTTGGGATTCAAAATCCTCCCAAGAGAGATTTGGGTAGGTAAGACGCAACCATTGAAACCAGTGTAGAGCCTCAGATTCCAAGTTAAAGGAAGCCATACGGACTCGATGAAATCTTGGTACATTATGAAGTCGAAAGAATTGGTCAACCCGACATAGCCACCCATCAACATCCTTCCCACTGAATTTGGGAAAGTCCAACTTGGGCATTCTAAAGGGTGTATCATGGTCACGATTCCTTGTAGAACTCTCGGCTTGGTATTATGATTTGGGTGGTTCTCTTCTCAGTTTGCTATCCACTTCAGTCAATGCTTCTTCTAAGCGATTGCTAGTGGCCTCATGCTCTAGGCGAAGACCTTGGACTTCTTCCCTTATGGAGTGAAAAGCCGAGTTCAAGTTCTCAATGGCTTTTGTTAGGGACTCCAAGTGTTCTAGTTCTTTCCGGTGTCCACGGGTACCCTGGGCCATTTTTTGACCTTTTGTGACCGAGTTACTAAAAATAGAATTGAATTTTTTTGACTTACTATTTTTAGTAAGTGCCCAAAAAAGTGCTTGGGTGCTATATATCAAAATGATCGGCGGGAGGAGGTGGTCACAATGAGCTATATCTCTCAACACTACTTTTTGGCACCCCGGACTTTTTTTTTTTTATCTCTGTTTCTTTGAGTCTAACGGTGTTTCTGATTCGATTACGAGCTGCTGAGCAAAAGTTGGGTGCTTGGAGCACTATCTAAAGCTGGCCGTGTTTCACACTCAAGATTCTCTGTATTTTGCAGGTGAGCGATATGACGGTTCGTTCGACTACGAAGAGCTGTGAATTACTGCCTTCGACCTCTCGGCTTGGTCGACTTGATTGTGGCTGCCACTTGTGAATTTGCTGTTACTCTCCAGACTTTCAACTTAAGTGTCACCCTCATGGCTTATCCCGAATGCATGTCCCTTTTGTTATTTTTTTTGGTAGAGGACTCCTTTCTCATATGCTCACTTTTGAAATGCAGGTTTACGAATGGGGGTGTTTGGATTCTTATTTTGATTTTTATTTTTGTATTTTTTACAGGTTGCAGTTTTAACAGAACCGGGGAATGCTAAGTATAGGAGTATGTACCACCCATAGGCCCTCTAATATACCGACGAGTGACGAACAATAGTGCTCGGACCAATATTTCGGGCCACTACTCAAGGAGGATTCCACACATACCCTTGAGCACACTACCGCCTCTACGACAATACGGGAGGGTAATCGTCCGGGATCCTTGTGTCCCGTAGACTATGAGTAATACAAGGCCGAAGAGCTTCCTAATGGCTAAAAGTTTGTTTAATCCTAGATGGTCTCCCGATATACCCGAAGATACGTGGGAGCTCAAGTCCGTGCGCGAGTTACGTACGAGGCACAGGTATTGGAGCACTGATCGCCCCTCACTTCACTAGACGCTTTATGGGCTATCTAGCTTAGCCAATAACGACAGATCCTTCGCGATATTTTAAAACCCCCGGTACAGGGTTTCTACCTACTCAACTAATAATATATTTTTTTGTTTTTGGTCTGAAAAAAAAACACTGTATATTTTTTTTGGATTTTTTTAATAAGGAAAAACAGAATGGAAAAAACACACGGAATTTATACCTAACAGGCGGATTGGATGGCAAGAATCGTTGCAGTTGCAGCAGAACTTGGCCCTGGAAAGCGCTACGATACCACTTGTTAAGATCCTGCTATAAAATAAACTCAAATAACACACTCTCACACAATTGCTTGGAAATAACTCACATAAACATCACATTAATATAACAGAAATTTGCATAAAGAACAATCTCACAATAGAACTGAATCGCGGGCCTCTTCGAGGGGGCAACCTCCTTCAATACTTCATTAATTTTGCAAAAGATGGTTACATTGGTGCCCTTTCGGGTATTTAAGGAGTTTCCTTCCAAGGTTGGCTTACATGCAAAATGCCACCTGGATTACATGCATAATGCCACCCGAATTACATGCATAGTGCCACTTTGAATTACATGCACAATGCCACCCGAATTACATGCACAATGCCACTCGAATTACATGCACAATGCCACACGAATTACATGCACAATGCCACCTATCTACCATGTGTTACATAAAAAAGGGTGCCATTTGTCATAGGCACTACCTAAGCTAAAACTTAGAACATTACAAAATATTAATCATGGGTACTACCCACGTTCACTAGGAATTATTACATCAAGGAAGTTATTACATTAAGGGTTAGGATGAGATCCTAACACTTTGGTGGATGTGTTTATTAAGTTGGAGTAAAAATATGAAAATTGAGTTATGCTTTATCTTGTGATTATTATTTCAAGTCCACTAACCCTTATTGAGATTGAAAAGGAAAGTTGTGTTTAGTGTGGCAGATTTTATGGACAACTTCTTGGCATCAAAAAGGTATGGGCACATTCTCCTATTGATTGTTTATGGTGGTTGATTTTTGAAATATCATTGGAGTGAAAATGATTGATTGTGGTTTCCTTTTTGAAAGTGGTTGGTTGAATGCTTCAAGGTTTTCTGGTTTGAGAGTTGTGTTTAAACCTTGTTTTATAAGCATAGTTGTTGAAGCCCATTGGTTATGTAAAGAACTTGAAAAGAACATGAGTATCATTGTTATGTGAGATTTGTGGTTGAGCATTGTTGGAAACATTTGAGTTGGTTGATACATGCTTGGACTAGGGTTTTGTGAGAAAGAGTTATCCCTTGTGGTGATTGGTTGAGTTGAGTTGATTGAGCTTAGTCAAGTGATTGTGTGAGGTGATTGTTCAAGTCCCATGAAAAAAACTATTCTATAATTCTAATTTGAGTTGAGATTGAGCTTAGAACATATTGAGTCTCTAACAATTATCTTTATGCTTCTATGAGTTGACTTGAGTTGAGATTGATTTGAGTTGAGATTGAGCTTAGAACATATTGAGTCTCTAACAATTCTCTTTATGCTTCTATGAGTTGACTTGAGTTGAGATTGATTTGAGTTGAGTTGAGTTGAGATCATTGTGGATAATTATTGTCATCCATTGTAGAGTGCATTGTCATTCATTGTTGAGTTCATCTTTGAGCCTTACCTTCATAGATTTGTGGATGAGATTTGAGTACTACTTGAGCATGATTGATTAAGCCTTTGAGAAGGCCTTTGGGATAGATTTCTAGACAGATTTGTGGTAGTTTGTGTATGATTGATTGAGCCTTTGAGAAGGCCTTTGGGATAGATTTCTAGACAGATTTATGGTAGTTTGTGTATGATTGATTGAGCCTTTGAGAAGGCCTTTGGGATAGATTTATGGTAATTTGTGTATTATTGATTGAGCCTTTGAGAAGGCCTTTGGGATAGATTTCTGGATAGATTTGTGGAAAATTTTAGACAAATTTGTGGACAGATTTGGGATAAATTTTGATGAGGTTTTGAGTGAGCCTATTGAGCAGAGTTGAGCAAGTTCTTGGTGAGCTTGCTAGAGCAGTTTTGGACAAGTTCTTGGTGAGCTTGTTGAACAGATTTGGACAAGTCATGTGTGAGCTTATTGAGAAGATTTGGAAAAGTTCTGTGTGATCTTGTTGAGCAGTTTTGGACAAGTTCTGTGTGAGTTTGTTATGCAGATTTGGACAAGTTTTGTGTGGGTTTGGTATTGCCTAGCTTTGAGTAGATCAAAGAAATCATTGTATTGGATAAGGATATTATCTTGTGGAGTACCCCACATTGGGGAAACCACGTTAAATCTTGTGTCTCAATTATGTGTGGTGACTTGTGCTCTTTCTTACTATTGCTATCTAAGTTATTAATGCACACTGCTATATTTGGTTATTGCAATTAAGGACATTAATTGATATTGGTTTGGAAAGAAAGTAAAAAGTGGTCTTATACTGTTCACCCCCTCTCGGTATAATCTTGTGTTCTTCAGGTCTTTGTTGATGTCAATGCCATGTGTTGGAAGCATAAATTTCACTTTTTTTCATCCATACATGCTTGCATTTATGACTTGTAGCATATCCAAAGTTTTGGATCCATTGGTTCCTTCTATGTCCCTCATTGTTCTTATATTGCCTCAAGCCCTATCTCCATGATTGTTGCCTCTCATGATGGTGTGGATGATGATATACTCCAACCTTAAGCTTTTGTTCTACCTTTTTTTACTCTTCTATCGTGCTCCCTTCATTTGGTTCATCTTTTGCTTTTGTTTCTTCATTTAGGTCTATTACCAACTCCTCCTTAGGTTCTTTTGTTTGTTCCCCTACAATAACTACCTGTTTGTCCTTACATTGAGAAAAGTCTTGCAATGTTGTTTTCTTCTTGTTGTACCATAACTTCATGAATTGCTTTTGCATTGTTATCTTCTTCTTCTTGTACCATAACTTCATGAATTGATTTTGCACATTAATTTTAATAGTACCCAAAGAATGCAACCAAGGATAATATCTACATCATTCATCTCAATAGCATGAAAACCTGAATGCAAAACATATTTATCCATGGTGATTTTTAAATCTTTAGAAATTTGAACATTGTGACCCTCAAGTTTGTTTTTAATTTTCTTTGCTTGAAATTGCAACCTCTTGGTTAAAGACTTATTGATAAAATTATATTTGCTTCTCGGGTTAATGGAAACAATAAATTGTTGATTTTGAATGCACCCATGAACTTGCAAAATAAAATTTTAACATTTAAACAAATATTTTTGATCAGTGTTTGGCCCTGACATACAAGGTATAGTTTCCATAGCTTGCATATTATTATCCTTTTCTTTTGATGCCCATTTGCTTAAAAATACAACTTCAAATTCTTTTCGTGTATGTATCATTATTAGGATGAGCAAAGTTGAAATACCAAGATAAAGCTTCCCCTTGCAAGGAAAGCCAAATAAGAGGTCTCCATATTAAATAAGAAGAATATAAAGACTTAAAATTTTTCCACCATTCCTTAGCTCCAATATCATCTACTCCAAAAAAAATTTCAAATTCATGACTTTTTTTTTAAAAGTAGCTAGGGTTTGAAATGACTCGAATTTCTTGAAAATTAAAATTTATGTAATCTCATCTATGCCCTTCTTTGACCATTAAATCTACAAATTGTCTTCAAAAAAAAAAAACTACAACTGATTTGCTTTCCCAAATTGAATTTTATGAATTTTTCTCTTTTCTGTGCAGCCCAAAAATAGTACCAAATGCCCAAATTGCAAAAGCTATAACTCCCTCAATACTTATAAAAATTTAACAAGTGAGTAGTCTTTTTTGTAGTACTCAAAATAACTTGCATGCTGATGCAAAAAAATCTGAAAATGATTTCTATAAAATTTAATACGATTTTTTTCTTTTTTTGAAAAAAATTCGTGCAACCTAAAAACAACTTCAACAACCCAACTTCAAAAAAATGTAACTCTCTCAAAACTTAATAAAATTTCACAAATGAATGATCTTGTTTTTAGTACTCAAAATAATCTACATGCTTATGCAAAAAGATTTTGAAAATGACAGCTACAAAATTTAATACGAATTTTTTTTCTTTTTGAAAAAATTCATGTAGCTAAAAACAACCTCAACAACCCAACTTCAAACAAATGTAACTCTTTGCATACGCATTAGAATTTCACAAGTGAGCAATCATTTTTATAGCACTTAGAATAATCTACATGCTGGTGCAAAAAGATTTTGAAAATGATTGCTAAACAATTTAATACAATTTGTTTTTTATTATTTTAGAAAGAAATTATCACGGCCAAAAAACAACACAAATAACCCAACTTCAAACAACCATAACTTTCTCAATACTGTTCAGAATTTAACAAATGAGTAACCATTTCTGTAGTACTCAAAAATATCTAGACAATGGTACAAACACCTTATGAAAATGACAACTAAAATAAAAAAATATGGCCTTCGCAAAATGTGATGTTTTTTGAAAAAAAATCCCTAACTCTGCAAAAACAAATCCACTTTACCCAAATCATTGCTATGATACCAAATATTGTGAAAATTTTATCAAAATATTCAACATACATCCATATATTAATTGAACAATAAATTGCTCAATAAAATGAATATTGATTATACCCTTGAGGTAGAGCAACACCATACAATACTCCTTTTGGAAGGAAGCCTCTCCAAAATATCTCTAGCTCCACGAGCTAAGACTTCTCCAAGAATACATCATAGATGCCAATTACAATGAGGGTACATCTCTCTTTATACAAGAGTGTGATGGTTCACCTTCCATGGATTACAAGATCACCCATCTAGTGGTTCAACTTCACCTTCCATGAGTTACAAAGTGCATAATAATATGACAATATTCCTTGCAGTTATATATGCCAATATTCCCCCAATGGTTACATATATGATCTATGACATACCTATTTCTAATTTGACATGTGGTCTTCCTTAATAATTAATTTATGGTTCATACCATTATACAATACAATATTAAATTATTAAGTACCTATCTTGGGTACCTAACATTTATCAAGATGATAGATTGGTATCAAGTCATTCCCATAATTGAGACCTTTCAACCATTGAGTTAGGCGCACAAATAGAACAAAACATACTATGCATTCATTGATAGTAAAAATTACCCATAATAATGCAAATAAGAGTTATTGGTTCCCTTGACATAATAGGAGGTATGATGTAGAGCCTAAATTTAGTTGAAATCATAAATTATTTTGCTCTGGGTTCTTTATCAAGATGATAGGTATCAAGTCATTCCCATAATTGAGACCTTTCAACCATGAAGTTAGGGGTACAAATAGAACAAAAACATACTATGCATTCCTTGATAGTAAAAGGTGACCCACATTAATGCAAATAAGAGTTATTGGTTCCCTTGACATAATAGGAGGTCTAATGTTGAGTCTAAATTTAGTTGAACTCATAGATTCATTTTCTCTAAGTTATTTCTCAAAAATTTTGATTTTGGTTGTAAGGTTTTGTGTGATTACGATAATATCATTTTTTAATCATTTCCATATAATCTTAACATTGAACCTTCTAAAACTGCAACAACCTCCCTTATAAGTTAAATGTCTTCTTGCTTGATGACCCTGAGTGTATTCATGGGTTGAGAATTATTTGGTATGAAGAGGAAAGACCACTTGGGAATGATGGTTGCATTGCATGGTAAGAGAGGGATATCAACCATTGTGTTAAGTTTATTAGATCCTTTGATAAAAGTAAAGCCAAATCTTTTAGGAGGTTCGAACAATATATTATTATTACCCTATCTAGATCAAGGTAAGCTCTTTCTCAAGATTCAATGTTTCTATTTTGGCAGGAATAAGCGATTGTTATTGAATCCAATTTGCATAGGTTTAACCATTATAAAGGTACTAGGGATATAATTAGATCTAGGATATAATGAATTGAAATACAAAATAAAGGTTCTAAAGTTTTCAATTATATTAATCATAAGCAAAATAAATATATTTTTTAAATCAAGGATGATTATAGTAATATGGAAATAAAGGATAATAGAATTTTTTAGTATTCATTGTTCACTATTAGAATCTTTTCAATGATGACAATGAAGTGCTAGACCTGTGTATAGGTTTACCAATTGTATTCCATGTAGATTGTTTTAGGAGTAGCATGTCTTTCTTGATAGTCATATCTCTTTGAAAGAGGTTACTAATGCTATATTTTATATGCCTAAGGGTAAGAATTTTGTTTTGGATGATCTATTTGTAGAATTTTTTAGAGTTATGTGGAATTTAATTGGGCAAAGATTTTATGATGTATAAATTTGATAAAAATATTCTCCTTAGAGGTTTCATCAATTGAGGTCTAGTTAAATCAATACCTAGATGCAACAATAAGGATAAGGTGTCATGTTGGAGGCCTATTACTCTATTAAATATATATTGTACAAAATTGTAGCAAAAGCCTTGTCTCGTAGAATTAGTCCTATTGATCAATAAGTTGTATAACCAGGGTAGATCAAGTTTTTGATTGGTAGATATATTCTAGATAATCATATCTTGGACTGGGAGTCCTTGGAATGGGCTAGTGAATAAGGTCAAGATGCTTTTTTTTTAAATCTAGAGTTTGAAAAGGCCTATGTCAGAATTTGTTGACCATTTATTCTTCAAATGATGGAGAGATTGAGATTTGATCCAATATTTAGTCATAAAATTACATTTCTTTTTATTGTTGCCTCAACAAAAGTAGTTACTTATGGTTATTTCTTAGATCATATTATGCTTCAACATTCATTACACAAGATGCTATATTGCTTTCTTTATCTATTTTGCTATAGTTTATATCTAGGACTATCTATTTGAAAGAGCACCCAAGATGAATATTGTTTAAGATGTTCCCCTTCCTGATCAATGGTTAAATAATTAATTTGCATATTGTAAATTATTCAAATTTATCTTTACAAAATGAAAGAGAGAAAATTTATAATGCGTTTGGCATCCTAAATGATTTTTGTTACATATCTATGATCAAGTTATCTTTATGTAAAATTAAGTTAATTTTAGTCTAGGAGGACCATGCGGAACGTCAGATCATGGAAAGATTAGGATTGATGGTTAATGGTCCTAGTCCTAATGGCTCTTGCAGACGGATGGGTCAGAATAATCGGGTGCGGAGGGCTGGCAAATGGAATCCGCCTCCTCCGGGAGTGCTAAAAATTAATACGGATGGATCTTCCCGGGGTAATCCGGGTAATGCTGGTATTGGTGGTGTGGGGCGGGATAGTAGTGGTACTATCCAATTTTTTTTCTCTTTCTTTAAGGGACATCATTCTAATAACTTCATGGAAGCACTCGCAATTTTATATGCTTTGGAGCAAGGGTATGCTTTGGGTTGGCGTCGGATTGTTTGTGAATCTGATTCTTAGATTGTTATAAATTTGTTAAATTCTGGAGATAGTCTTCATGGTTGTTGGCGGTTGAGTTAGGTTGCTCAGCAAATTCTTAATATCTCTGCTCACTTGGAATTCATTTCTTTTGTGCATATTCCTCGGGAGTGGAATAGGGTAGTGGATTTGTTAGCTAAATGGGCTTCTAAGTTTCAAGATGGTTGGGATGTTCAAAATTGGTCTCAACTTTCTTCCGATTGCTCTCAATCTCTCTCTTCTTTATTGAGAGCTGATATGTCTGAATAGCTTCTGCTTTTTCTTTGTATCATGAATGTTTTGCTGAGTTAATAAATTTTTACCCTCTTTTAAAAAAAAAAAAGGCAAGAGATGATTGGATTTTGAATGAATGGAGGTAGGTCAAAAATGGGGAGGTGATTTATTACTTGGGGATTCCTTTGGTATTAAGGTTTTTCTCTCTAATATTTTCTCACTTTTAGCAAAAAATGGATCACTAAATATTATCACTTGTAACAAGGTTACAGATTGTTGACAATTTTTTATAGTAAGTTGTGCTTTTATTTCTTCTTGTTAGTTCCCCTTTGAATTACATTAATCAATTCTTTAGAATAGTTAAAATATTTCTATGGAGGTATTGGGGTGGCTTGCATAGGAGGGATGTAATTTATTAGGCTCAATGCGCTCAACCTAAGAAGAAAGGTGGGATGGGTTTAATTGATTTATGGACACAAGGTATTAATTTAATGTCCAAGTTGATTGTGACAGTCCTTAGAGACAATAAATCAGGAAACATATTTTTTATGTTGTTTTAAAACTACTTATTATGGTGGGACCTAATAATTTTTTGGCTTCTTTTATAAGATTTTAAATTCCTAGATATTTTCCATCAAAGGATCTATTCCAATAAAATAATTATGGAGAGCTTGGTAGTCTTCATGTATATTTTTTTCCTTAGATGCATCTATTAAGAAAAAGGCTTAACTTTGTTGTTTCCTCCATTTGGTGGAATGTTATAGTCTTAAGTAATGATTGACCTTTAGCATTGGATTCACAATTAAAGAAAATTTTATTAGATAAGAGAGGCATTATAGATTTATTGATATTTGGAGCACTACTTATTATTGGAAGTCTTGGTCAAATTTTAAAGATCAATTTGGTCTCTCTTCTCACTTTAAAGGTCCAATTTTATCTATTCATAATTTTTTTAGTGAGGAGCTTCTAGTTAAGCTCTCAATGACTCTTACATATAATAGGCTAAAGGATTGGCATTGGCCTAATGGAAGGAGAATTTTTATCCTTTAGCCAAAACTTTGTACAAGTATTATATTCCAACTATGATTTTTTTCCCTAGAATCAATGATACATGGAATGTTAACTTATCTAAATCTTCCTAGCATACCTTGAGTTTCAAATATGGAATTCGGTGCTTTATATATAATAAGTTGTTAGCATGGATAATATTGCATTTGTAAACCACTTCTAGAATGTTCCTTGTTAATTTTGGTATCACTCATGAGAAGTGTACCTCCTATGGTAAATTGAGATAATCAAATGTATTTTCTTGTTCCTATAGGTTACTTGAGTCAATCTATAATAGAATTTCTAAGGATTATTCTTGTTAGTTTTGGAAAACAAGTGAAGAGATGCTCTATTTGGTTGTTCAGGTAAGTTTGATAAAATAGTTGAAATGTTTAGATAGATGGTGTTAGCTCATATCTAGCTTGTTAGGTGATATAATTGTTGTCATGATAACAATATATATATGATTCAAGCTCTTTAGATTTACTTTAACTACACATTGGATGTGGATACCTTAAATGTAGAATTGAAGGAATAAACAAAGTGGAATGAAGATGCTAGGTGAAGGTATCAAGAATTATATTCCATTGGAACTCAGTTAAGGGTTAGTAGTAATTTATTGGATGGAATGAACAAGGAAATTGAGGAGATGTTTGATAAAGAACATATTTAGTAATTGACTAGGATCAAAGCCTAACTATTGAATATTATGTAGAAGATAAAATATATAAGTCCTCCTAAGTCCAAGTGATGTGTGGTTTAGTCTTATTATTATTATATCTTAGTTTTGGTGTAATTTTGGAGGTTTTATAATTTTCTCAATTTTGTGAACTTGGATTGCTATATATTTCTTATTTTTATATAAATATGTTACAGATTGGTCACAAGGTTTGTATATAATAACACTGAGTAAATTTAAATATTTTATATAATAGTGCAAAAAGGTGCATTTTAAAAAGTTTGGTGATTCTAGTTTTTTAAATTAGATATTTTGTATAATAGTGCAAAAAAGGTGCATTTTAGGATGTTTATTTATTTTAGTTTTTCAAATATTTAATAAATTTTTATATTTTTTAATTAGTATTTAAACAAAATTTTAAACAATTTTATAAAAAAAAAATACAAATGGAATTATACATTACTCAAATAATTTAAAAAGATATAAAAATCATGGAAAAAGGTAAACACTAAATATATGTTTAATGTGTTGGTAACTATTATTATTATTTCTTATTCATGAAATAAAAATGTCAAAGTAACATATAAATGGGTAAGTGGGGATATAAACACATACTGTAATACAATATATAAATCAAAGTAAAACTCAAAGTGACATGTAATTGGACCATGATATAGAAAAAATATCTCTCATGTGAATATAGTAAGATAGAAAATAAAAGAACAACATAATAAAATATCAGTTACGAGCTATAGTGAAATATTACACATCTCAACACCCCCTTGTTAAGTTGAATGTGGATCAGAAAGAGAACCTTACATCTTGAAGTAAAATTTACCCACACCATTGATCCCATGATCTCATAAAAGTAATCTTAGGCATGAATTTAGTTAGATTATTTGTAAATTTATCTACTAAATGCACATATACTATATCAACCCACCCCTAAAAATGAAGCCAAAGAATGTAATGCACCTAAATATCAATGTGTCTGATCCATTAAATGTTCCATTGGATTGCAAACTATTTAAATTATCCTTTAATTATCATAAAATAGACCATTAGAACCTTTTTGATAAAGATCCAAATGCTTTTTTGAAGAAGACCCAACTACTTACGAATCATACACATCCACTAAAGATATTTTCTAGCTTGGACAATATTAATATATTTTTCTTGCATAAAAGACATTCACATGGTAGTATGTTTCTTAAAATTCCAAGAAACTAGTCCTTTGTAAATATATAATAAGTAGGCCAAGGTGACTTTATGCTCATAAAGGATGTTGAAAAGGATGACACCAAGGATTCTGCAAATGTGTAACACCTTTGGATTTTGTTGTCTTTTTCTAGTTTTTGTCTCGTTGGAACGTTTTTGTTCCTATTTTATCCTTTTGGACTGTTTCCTTTTTATCTGAAATTCTTAGACTTAGTTTAGATGTTATTGGGTTTTTTTGGATGTTGCATCCTTTAGTTCAGCTTTTGTACTAAGGCATTAGGGTACCTTTCAAATGCCCTCATTAAATTTTGTTAACTTACCAAAAAAAATTATGCTCATAAAGATCACTAGATAAATTTACATCAAAATGGATACAACACAATGGGATCTCTACCAAAAATGTCTATGCAAAGATCAATTGAATCTTTGATGTAATATAGAATTCTAATAGCCTTGCATTGACTCTCATAAGGCACTTGCATGCATTTGGAACACAAAATTAAAATAAAGGATGTGTCCCACCAAGTAGAAGTCTTCCTACCAAGTACCCGTAGACAATAGTGTTAACAAAGGAGTAAAGTCATTTGCTTATAACTTTAACCCAAAAGAAAAATGATAGAAACTTACAATCCTCAATCCAAAAATGTTATAGTAGATCCAAACTATACTAAGACTAAGAAAAAAAATATATGAGAAAGGATTCCAAAATATAGTGAAGTGGGACAAATTCTATCGTATCAAATGAGTCTTAAAGACCTAGGTTCATCTTCCAAATTAAGAAAGTTGAACTTCGAATGATGATAAAATTGTTAATGTAAAGTATACTAATCATAATTTATCCATCATGATACTTAATATAAAATATCATGATCAACTTCATATTGATGAAAGCCATAACTAAGAAAAAGTTGTGAATATTCTCATACCATCCATTAGATGCTTACCTAGTCCTATGCAAAGACTTATTGAGTCTAGAAAATAGTAATGTCGGTCCATATTGCATAAAGATAAGAAAATGGCACAAATAATATTTTTTCTTAAAGTTCCTCATAAAGAAATATTCTCTTAACATCCATTCAATGAACTTCCCACCATATTAAAACAACAATAAAAGGAATCACATGAATAGAATCCATATAATCCTCATGAAAAATATCTCCATGTAGTCAACTCCCTCTTAAGAAGTCCCTTAATAATAAAACAAGTCTCATGCTTTTAAATTTGATCATTAGCACTAAAACATGTATCATAAACCCATTTACAACAAATAATATTCTTACCCTTATGAAAGGAAACCAAGTTTTTTATCTAGTTCTTCATCAAAAAACCATACTCTTTTGGTGTGAAAGGGGATGAAGAACTAGAGTATGGTTTTTTGATGAAGAAAATCAGATTACCATTCGATACCCACCAAAGAGGAGTAAGCTTCTACGGATTCCAAAGGCTAACAAGCCCCCCAGCACTACCCATAGCCCCAACACACTGACAAAGACCTCGAGGCCAGAGTTTAGAAGCAATACTAAATAGACCCTCCACCGATAATTTAGATTCTTGAAGAAAAACAACATTCGGCTTATGTGCTTGAACCAAATCCCGAATAGCTTTTTGACGAGGTAAGCTATTCAAACCTCTCACATTCCAAGAAAGAACAATCATTTAGAGAGAGAAGAAAAGTGAGACTCCAGGGGTTTAACCACCCCAATCTCAACCAATGTTTCTCCCTCCATATGCAGTTTATGTGCATCTTTCTTTCTACCCGCCTTAATCAGCTTCGCAGGGGCCTCTTTTTTAAAGTTCTGTTGGAGTAACCCTAGAGAAGGACTAGGCCAAGAACCCTTTCCTCTACTAGAAGTCAACAAATCAGCCAAAAGAGGGTCATCCCCTTTCACACCATCCTGTTACACGAATTTGGATACATTGCACGAATTTGGATACATGCTGCCATTTAATTGTTAAAATGAATGGATTGCAAATCTGCAGAAGTCCAAGTGTTGAAGTCAACCGCTTGAAATATTTATTTATTTATTTTTCTCTTTTTTTTCTTTTTAGTCCGCTGACATCCGCATATTCTAATATGCTCATGACTTAATGTTTTGATAACCGATCTCTGTTCTGCTCCTATTCCCATGTATTTTTCAACAACTTTCATTCTGCCTTCACTGCTTTGTTTTCGGCAACGGATTTCTATTCTGCTCCGAATTTGCACTCGAAGTGACGTAAGTAAGTCATTTTCCTTGGTCCGCTATTTTATTTGGCACTCCACCTTACGGATTTCTCACAATGTGGCAATGAATCAAGGCCAATTTTATTCACGTGAATGCCATAATTTGATTTTATTTATTTTTATTTTTTAATTATTCCAGGGTAATAATTTTTTTCTCATATCCAAGGCATGTCATATGCTTAAACCTTGATGGGAGATTTTGACAGAGAATTTAAGGGGGCATCTACTGAGTTTAACATAGAAATTATTTTTAAAATAATCGTACACATAATTAATAGAAAACTTAGTACATACCTGGGTGAGTTTCGTAGAACCAGATTTGTATAATGCTGGTGGTTTGAAAACATCTTCATACTGCCTGTAATCCTAGTGCTCTAAAATTGTTGTGATGTTGGTGCTCTTGGAGAATTTTTACTTTATTTTTTTTCTTTTTTCTAGCTGCCTTCATCATCCACACCACCATTCATCATTGTTCTTACTCTGAGCGTTGCTACTCCAACAATGAAGTCAGTACAGTGAATACATTAGAAACAACCATCAACGACCCTCACAATCAATGAAGATGTCATTTCCTGTTATCATGAAAATCTAGGAAATGATGCAGTCTTTGAATTTCCAATGGTGGGTATTTTCTATGTGGCTTCCAAAAGGTAAATATAAAATTTTATGCCTGTATATATTGCTAGCAGAGAACTATAAATAAATCATGGCATACTTTCTATGGTGTTCTCCTCAAGAAAATAATTATGGGGCCCACTTATTCTATGTAGTTTATGCATCGCATTTTCTGGAAAGTAGGGGAATTCTATTTTTTAAATAATTTTCTTTGCCATGTAGTGGTAGTTCTCCATTTGAGAGTGAGCATACTACCATAAAATATGGACACTAGCTCACACTCTTAACTTTTTTTATTTGCAGGAGATTCAGGTTCACCCATATCCTCCCCCACTTAAATTGGTGATGTCCTCGTCGCCAGTAACAGATCCCTCTGTGCAACAGGTCTACAACCCTCTGAAAATTAGGTCCCACACTGATCAAACGACATCCCCATCCTAGGGAGAAGAATTTTGAGCACTTATAGGTGTAAAGGGGGTCTACAACTTTTCTGTGTAGAACTCTTTTCTTTCATCAGATTCTGCACATGACTACTTTTTTTTGATAACTTCTCATAGAAGTTAAGCATCTCTATTAGTGAGCATCTAGGCACTCAAAAATACATGAGATTAGGGCACCTCATTGACCATTAAGGTACCCAAAAACCCATGAGATCAAGGAAATTTATTATGCATTGAGGCGCCTTCTTACTATTGAGAAGTCAACAATCACTGATGTGTCTACTATTGTAGAGTTGATCAAGCTCTCCAAAAATTTTCTTGTGCTGTATTAGCATCTGGTTCATCCAAGAACAAAGGTGGGTACCTCTTCCCTTTGCAGGAAATTAACACCCACGTCCATGCCCAAATGGGGACTATCTTCTTCGGATGGAATTATTCAAGTTTCTACCTCCTAATAAAAACATGCAGGTTCATGGATGTTGAGCCAGTTTAGGCTTTGTCTCCCAATATGCCTATTTTTCATACAATCAGACCATTTCCCTTAACAAAAAAAAAACCTAAAGTACAATTCAGTGCAATCCATCCCTTTTAGGCCTCGGTTCTCAGGATACCTGCATCTTACATGTGGGCACTTTCCCTAAAACACATGAAAGCAAAAAAAACAAGAATCATGACATCCATACTTGCTAGGCCCTGGCTCTCAAGATACCTACAAATTGCATGCGGTTCATGATTTCTTGCAAAGTAAATAAAATTTTATGCTAAGCAAGACAAGTTATGTGCAACTCTTTTTTTTTTAAATAAAGGCACCCTTGACGCATGACATCAAGGTGTTTTTTTTTTGTGATCAAGTGCCTCCGTTGATGGACATTGAGGCACTGCTTGAGGAGTAAGGCGCCTACTTGAGTAAGGTGCCTGCTTGATGCCTGCTTGAGTAAGGTTCCTGCTTGGCGCCTACTTGAGTAAGGTGTCTACTTGAGTAAGGAACCTACTTGAGTAAGACGCTTTCTTGGTGCCTACTTGAGTAAGGTGCTTGCTTGAGTAAGACACCTTCTTGGTGCATGCTTTAGTAAGGCACCTGCCTCAAGAGTAAGACACCTGCCTCGAGAGTAAGGCACCTTCTTTGGGAGTAAGGCACCTACCTCAGGAGTAAGGCACTATTGAAAAATATCGATGCCACTTTGCGTATAAATCTCTCTTCATAGGATCTTCACTGACATCTCCTTATTTTTTATATTACATTTCATGTTTTCCTGCAAAACATAAAAAACCTAAACTAAAGACACTAATAAAATTCTAACTAACTAATTTTTTTTTATCTGTTCTGCCATGACTAGAATAGATCTTGGCTTATCTTTTTTTTCATCATTTGCGGTAGAGAACAAAATGTCAACTGCAACAATGTGAGCCGATGATTTTTTTCTTTTCTCCATAGAATGAAATGCTACCATAAAAACTGTAATATTGGCACAGTGCATTAAGAAGTAGAGGTCGTGCAATCTAGGTACTATGTAGCCTGTTATGCAAAATTTTACGTCCCTTATGTCATTATTAAAGGATTTATGACAGCCAACAACTCAAACTTTTGAAACACTAAGCTCCTCATCAACAACACATAAAATTATTTTAATCCAACTTTTGACTTTTCTAAGAGTGCTAACTCTTTAGCTGCATCATAGGGATTAACCTTTGTGCCTTATTTTCTCACCATGTGCTCCTGAACATGTCACATTTTTCAATTGATTAAAATTTATATTATCCTGACATGCATGTGCCCAAATCAAATGATCTTCCACTCTGAATTATTTCTTTCGCAGGTAAAATTAGAGCAACACTGTGATCCTCTATTTTATTTCTTGGAGTGAGGTAAAAAAAATTATCCATCATCTGTGGCATCTGTTGGGTGTTCAAGTGTGATGTTTTCATGAGACACAACATTGAGATTTATGTGTTGTTGTTCCTGGCCACTATGAGCTTCATTCATATGATTTATCATGCTCAAGAACCATGTGGCCTTCGTTCAGACATTTGACATCTGATTTCTTCTAGGCTACTCCCCTATTTTTTTTAGCTATCGGTTGGAGATTTCTCATTTTCCTTCTAGACCAAGCTAGTCCTCGAGAAAGAGGATACTCTCTTACAATAGATAGTAAAAAAAAAACTTTTTTCTTCATCTACATTTTAATCTGGAGTCTTTTTAGTAGAAGATTTTTTTTTCATGAACACTGTAAATAGCATTCATTGTGTTGTTGGTGGCAATGATGAAGGTGGGGTACCCCCATGCCTACATATGAACTAGTCTTCTAAAAATCATCTCCTTCTTGATCAACTAGTTTGATATGTTGTAGCATGATAAGAGTATTTTTATTCATGGCCTCCCAACCAAAATATTTCAATGTAATGGTAAAATGTGCAGGTTGGCAAATGACTATCTGCAGGATAACAACCTAAAGAAAACATGGCATAGTAGTCTGTTAAAAAAACATGCTAGTTTCTAATTCACTAGGTCACCTTAAGAGCAAGTGAAGAGCATACTCCATAACAAGGTGTTTTCTTTAAATTATGCTTTGTCATTTTTCCTGCATCATTAAAAGAATTTACCAATATGTTGCAAAGAGTCAAGCCTGTAAAAAAAATTTCAGTCATTAAAACTAAGCTTTCGGAGGCATAAGTTCCCAATAGTTTCTATATAAAAACACATCTTTAAAAAATTTCAATCAGTCCTGGGTTGTGTTATTTCTTTGATTTCTTGAAACCATTTAGAAAATGATGGAAATACTTCATTGTCTGATTTTTTAATTTTTTTCAACAACACCATTTATTCCTACCTTTACACTTAATATGGTACATGAGGTTCATTCCCGTATTTACCTAACAAGATGGTAAATTTAAATTGTTGCCTATGGCATTTGGCTCTGATTGTGTTGGCAACTGTTTTTGGCCTTATAAAAAGGCCCTTGGTGGACTCACAATTCTCAGGTAAAAGATCTACAGGTAATTTTAAATGGGCTTTTTATCTGACTTGTAAATCATAACACTACAGTTTTGACACCCCCCAAAAATGACGTCAAAATAGTGAGCATAAATTATGTCTCGAGGAAAAATCATTTCTCTTCCATAAATTATCAATATGATACGTCTGTAAACTTACGAGTGTCATGCACAGTATATGCCTATAGTGCGAAGGAATGAATCCATCTGTACCTTATTTAGTTTGGTAGGGGATGTTCGTGCATTTTGATTTCAGCCAAACCAAATAAAATAAGTGTGGAAAATTAAATAAAAAAATTACAACTAAAATTAAAGTGCTAAAAATAAAGTACGAAAATAAAACACACAACTGAAATTAAATAAAGCAATAAATATATTCTAATGAAAGCAAATAACAAAACTAAAATAAAATAGGGGAGGACTACTACAGGGAGTGGGCCTAAGCTCTCGTAGATAGTTTGCCCGACTAATTACATAGAGCTTGCTTTAAACAAGTAAGAGGAATTTCACTCTTAATAAAATATACAAAAAATAATATAGAACAACTTATGTTTAATTTGATTCTCCTCCATTCATCTGGCCTGTATATTTATATAAAGCGTAGCCAGATCTCGTTACAATAACAAATCAATCTATTTTAATCACATAACATGATTAGTTACATTTTATTTCTACATAAATTTTAATCTGCTATTTTAAAGTATGTCCGTTCACCAGAAGGATGAATATAAAAATCCTTACATGTACATAAAAAACAAATCCTAAATTAATGCATCCTAAAGATAATGTTATAAGAGCTTTACAAGGTCAACCAACCAATCGGTTGATAATAAAAATACTTTATTCTATTTAATAATAATGCATGATTAAAATATCCCCCTTTGTCTTCATGTGCAACAACCTTCGTAGCCCCTTGGTCAACCTGGTCAATGTTGACTTGGTCATATGGCATCTCCAATGCGGGTGCCTCCAATGTATGGGAGTAAGGTGCTAGTAAGGCACCTTACCATGTATGGGATTAAGGCACCAGTAAGGCTTCTCCAACGTATGGGAGTAAGGCACCTCCCATGTATAGGAATAAGGTGCAAGAGTAAGGCGTCAAAGTAAGGCGCCTACTTGGAGCCACTTGATTAAGGCCTCGCTTGAGTAGGGCTCCTTCTTGCCCACTGCCAGGTCCAAATGGGGTGTAGACTAGAAAATACCAGATTAGTAGTAAACCCTTCCACTTATACATAGTTTCCTCTAAAAACATCAGTCAAGCATAATACCAGATTTTCTATCAATCATATGAACAAGTTAAATAAAAATACATCTCACATGCTAATTAAACCAGTATTGATGCCCCTTAAGAATATATATAAAATGAACATTTCTGGTGCTCATCATGAGATAAAGTATTAGCTAAACTAAATATTATTTTGATATTTTTTATTATGCTAAAGGGAGAAAGAACAAAACATAATAGAAAAAATCTATACTATAAGCTAGGAAACTAGAGGATCGAGAGTACGTACTTGTTCTAGTGTCTGGTGTAAATATGCCATTTAGAATTGAATACAATTCCTATGAAAATACGTTGACTGGAACTCTTTCAACTACCAAATTTGTGTAAACCTGTAAAACAAATAGAAAAAGACAAGGATTATGATTCAAAGGCTTGCAAAATAATCAGGTCCTTAGTTTATGGAAAAATTGGGGTACCTTACCTTGGATAATGGATGCAAAGAGATCTATAGTGAATACACCAAAACATTTTTTTTATAGCTGATAGATTCATTATTATAACTAAACTAAAGTGATAATAAATATATTGAAAATAAATATTACCTATATTATCAAAATGATGCATAGGGATAAGATTGGTCAAACTAGATGCTAGGATAGCTAGGAATTTGAGGCTTCTCGGATATATGACAAATACATCACTTGTAATAGTTACACCTAGCCTTTTTACTCTAAGGATTGATATAGATAGTGACTATTAGCCTGACAGAATGAGGGTATGCCATGTTATGTGAATACATCACCTGGAATTAGTTTAGTCAACAAATTTGCTCAATTTGTCAATGGAATGATAAATTCAATAGTGGGGTAGCTATGGATGTCCTCTAATAGTGTGATAAGGGTTTTGGTGGTTCTTTATGTCCTACAAGAGCTTCCTAAGACACCTATGGAATTAGAGAAAGAGAATCCTTGACGAAAGTAAAACTGATTACATTCAAATATAGAGAGCAAAAGTATATACTCTATAAATTTTAATCTTAAAGCATAAATGATAGTTATAATTAAATTTGCTAATAAATAGAAAATAGTCATATATGTCTATTAAAATTTACTCAAGGTAAATTATGACCAATTCTTCATGTCTAGGTGGTGCTACAACAACTAGGTTGTGAAGCAGATATGTGTAGACAAGTGTTGTGCTAGGGTTATGGAGGCCACATAATGGATCTGTATGGATGAACAATAAAAAATTACGGGTGTTGTATTAGGGTTGTGGAGGTAACATAATTAATCTCTGTGGATAGACAATTAAAATTTATGGGTGTTGTATTAGGGTTTTGAAGGTCAAGTTGTGAAGTAGATCTATGCAACACTATGCTACGACAACTAGGTTGTGAAGCAGATATGTGTAGACAGGTGTTGTGCTAGGGTTGTGGAGGCCATATAACATATTTGTGTGGATGGATGAAAAAAAAATATAGGTTTTGTATTAGGGTTTTGGAGGTCACATAACAAATCTGTGTGGATGAACAATGAGAAATTACAGGTTCTATATTAGGGTTCTGGAGGTCAAGTTATGAAGAGGATTTGTTCAGCACTATGCTATGATAGCTAGGTTGTGAAGCAAATATATGCATACGAGTGATGTACTAGGGTTGTGGAGGCCACATAACTGATATGTGTGGATGAACAACAAAAAATTATGGGTGTTGTATTAGGTTTGTGAGGCCAAGTTATGAAGCAGATCTGTGAAGCATTGTGCTACGGTAGCTAGGTTGTAAAGGAGATTTGTGCAGACGGGTGCTGATCTAGGGTTGTGGAGGTTAAGTTGTGAAGTGTATCTGTGTAGCACTATACTAGGTCATCTATGTTGTGAAGTGAATATGTGTAGATGGGTGTTGTACTAGGGTTGTGGAGGCCACATAAATTAAGATGAAAATCAAAGTAGAATTAATTTAAAATTATTAAAAATAATAAAAATAATTGATAGGGTTTGAACATGAGTGCGGGTAATAAAGTGAGTGTGCAAGGTGACCAAGTGTCTAGGAGAAAGGTGGAGGGTGGCCTATAGAATCCAATTTGTGATGGTACCGATCAAGGTGACTATCTCAGTGGTGGTCTTGATGGTAGTATTAGTGTCAACTCATAAGTGAATGGGGGACTCAGGAAGGTAGGCATTCAATATGGTATTTTCAATGGTGGTTTTGGGAGTGATTTGCAAGTGGGTGGTGAGATCAAGAAATTTGGTGGTCGGTCAAAGCAAGTGGTCTAAGGGTCCTTGAGTAGCAATCATACCTTTGACCCATGTGAGTCTTCTTTCACTATAGTTATTACAAGGAGTTTATTTTCTTGGGTTTCAAAACCTCTTTTCAACCTTTATCCAGTTAGCAATAAACTTGTCATTTTGGATGAGTTAGTGGATGCTACCATGGTTGAAGGCTCATGGAACTTGGTTGGGAAGTTTTAGGGAACTTGACCAGATATTGATTCCATTCGGTGGTGGGCTCTATTCAAATGGAAAATTTGAGATGTAACAGACACTTACAGTTCAACAAAAAATACACAATATCTACATACCAATCATCTTTAGTAATGTCTTATACAATATAATGTTGGCATGATATTAGAGGATAAATTTTAGCAATTGATTTTACCAATCCTTATCCATGAACTAGCTTCATAGATTGGATTTCAAGATCAAAATTTTGGAGTATAGAAATCCATTTTTCTCTTCTCTTGCTTAATCAATTTTATAGAAACATAGTCTTGATAGCAGGGTCAGGCACAATAGAAAAAATCCTACTATGTATAATGTAATGTCTAATTTTTTTATGGTTTTGAAAAGTGCATACATTTGCTTATCTAGAACATAATACCTCAACTTTACATCTTTCAAAGGAGAGCTCAAAAAAGTGATGGGATTTTCAAAATTACCTTCACACTTTTGAGTTAGGACACTTGCGAATGAATGTTCTGAAGCAAACGTATAAATGTAAAAGGGCTTTGAGTAGTCTAGACTTACCAAAAAAAGTGCCCTATAAATAACTTCTTTGATGTAAAATTACCACTCAACAGGGCTCCCTTGATATTATGGCTCTATCTAATGCTTTCTTTCTTATAAATTTGAGTTACGAGGAGGACTCAAAATGAATTCTTAGGGGGGCCATTTTTTTAACGAACGAGAGCTTTTTCTATGAAAATGGGATCCATACTTCAACTTAAGAACTCAAAAATTTAATTTGGTACCCGTTTGGGTTCACCTACTTGATTTTTTGTTTTATTTATGGCATGAATATATCCTAAGGGGTATAGCCAAAGTCATTGGAAAACTGTTTCTTATTGACTCAACCACCAAATCCAAGTCTAGGATGATATTTTCTAGGATGTGCATAATGGTAGACCTAGAAGCAAAGCTACCAAACCACATTGAACTTATCTCTAAGTAGTGTCCCTGGCTGTAACAAATAGTCTATGAGAATAGACCCATTAGGTGTTTATCATGTTAGATATTTGGGCATGTGATGGGGTCTTGCCCTCATAAAGCTTTTGGTAGTGGAGCTCCAAATAGGATAGGGTCAAAAAAGCTAGTTGGCAAGACCCAAGAACAAATGGTTCCTACTAGAATAAGAAAATCTGAGCTGAGCCTGAATGAGCTAGAAATGAAAGATACTATTATGGATCAAATTGTCCCAATTAATGTATCTAAATATGGTGAGGTGGTTGTCCAAACCTTGGTGGTCAGTCCTATTAAGGTGATGACCCTAGAAACTGAGACTTGTATTCCATCAAAATTTATTCACAATTCCTACCAATGTCTGACTTCTCAATATTTGGTTATGGAGGAAAACAGTTCTCCCTAGAAGGCTTCTAAACTTGCAGTCCAAGAGGAATTTTGTTCTCCCCAAAATACTTTTGAACTGATGGCCAAGGAACCGGTGTATCCAACTCTTCTTGAACTAAAAAATCCTCATGTATGGGAGTAGGGCCTTCGGGAACTTCAAAGTCCAATACCAAAACTAGAAGTTCAAAAAAACATTAGATGGATGTGGGGGCTAGTTGAAAGCCTAGTAAACCCTCAAAAAATATGGTAAGGTTCAAAGAAGTAGAATCAAATATCTATAATGAAGTTCAAACTTAACTTAAATTTGAGAAAGAGAAGGAGAATAAAAATAAAAATCTCAAGCTAAAATTATTTTGTGGACCCCGCAATCCTCGAATGGGAAAAATATCCCAAACTACACAAATTAATATGCTCTCTTGGACTATAAGAGGCCTAAATAGGCCTGCAAAGAAGAGAATTTTGGAATTTTTCAGAGCAAAAGTTCATCCAAACATTATATTTATCCATAAAACTAAAATAGATAGGACCAAGGTAAAGATTTACAAGGACATCATCTGGAAGGAAGCTAAGTTTACAGTAAATTTTGCTATTGGGGCTTCAAGAGGTCTTCTATGCCTTTGGGATCCCATGAAATTGGATGGTTCTATACTTCTTATATCTGAAAGGATTATAAATATTCTTTTTTGCTACACAAATTTAGGATTTAAGTGGATCTCATCTAACATTTATGCTCCTGACACTTGTTCGAACATGGTGATACTTTGGGATTCATTGAGCACCATGACATGTTTGTTAAAGTATGAGCATTGGATTATTTCAATGTATTTTAATACGCCATGATATCCATATGATAAGAAAGGGACTATGATTTAAATTCCAAAAGCATGGAAGAGTTTGCTTCTTTCATTAACAACCAAAAGTTGATGGATGTAGAGTTGAAATAATCCAAATTTACCTAGACTAATAGAATGGTGGGAAGACCGAATATTCAAATTAATTTGGATAGCTATAATTTTGAAGGAAGGTCTCCCATTTTTTGGTGATTCTCTCATTTTATCCTTGCCTAAAATCGGGTTTGATCACAACCTTTTAGTCTTGGAAAAAGTTTAAAATAAAATAAAAATTCCTAGGCCATTCAAATTTGAGGTGATGTGGCTAACACTCCGATGTAGAGGCTAGAATTAAAAGCTTGGTGGCCATGGAATTTATATGGTCCTTTAATTTCCCAAGTGACATCTAAGTTAAGATTTGTCAAGGCTAATCTTTAAACCTAGAACAAATTTATCTTTGGAGATATATTCCAAATGAAAAAGGAGATATCTTAGCAATTAAAGGAGTTCAAAGTTGATGTAGCATCAAGGGAAGTAGAGGAAAGATACCAAAATAGAGAAAATTAATTGTTATAAAATATCATAACTCGTTGGCTAAGGAGGAAATGCTATGGTAGCAAAAATATAGGTCTCTTTGGCTTCAAGAAGAAGATAGAAACACAAAAAAAAATCATACTTCTACCTTGAGGCATAGAAGCAATAATAATATTAAAGAAATTTATTGTGCCAATGGGATAGTGTTTAAAGATATTGAGGACATTAAGAATGAAGTAGTTAGGTATTTCAGAGATATCTTATGTGTCATTGAAGATAGGGACCTACTCGCAGAAGAGAGACTTCTTTGAAACATCCCTACTTTGGTTTCAGTAGAAATGAACTTTGCTTTGTGTGCACCTGTAGACACCAAAACCTAGGTATCCACAAAATCACATTTGGCACCCCACATCATAACATGGCATAATAAAATTATATACCTAAGTCTAAAATTAGGTGTATAAAATCTTGCACATTAATCTATTTTCCAAATTTATTAAATTTGAAAAATCAGCCTAGGATACCCTACCTACCTGTTGTGATGTCCTTCACAATGACCCCAAAATTGGGGACCCTCCTTAAATTTTATGATTTCAAGAAATTTTTGTTTATCTGATTTTTCTCGCATCAAGGTCTTGGAAAATTTGCTTTCACTTTGGAATTGTTGACATATTTACATTTTGAAGGTTTGAATGTAGTTGCAATGCTTCAAAACTTAATATTTTGATTATTTGCATATTAATTGCATTATTTCAAATCAAATAATTTGATTAAAATCATTTTCAAAGGTTTAAATGAAATAATTTGATTAAAATAATTTTCAAAGGTTTAAATGATTAATTTTCATTTAAATAATTAAATATTATTTTAGGGTTAACCCTAAAATCAGTGCAAAATTGAAATGAACATATCTTGAGGCATAGAACTCCGATATCATTCAAAACTTGGTAAAAAGATATGGATTTTCTCTTTCTAATGATACCAAACTTGCAATATTCCAGATGTCAATTTCACCAAAAAATAGCTGGTTAATTTAGCAATATGAGAACTTTGAAATACTTTTGAAAAAGGAAAGTAAAGTTTGGTTTTGTTTTGATATTATGATTATTGTTTCATTATGCTGGTAATACAAGGGCAAGGGTTTGAAGAAGATCATTATAAAATCCGTTCCCGATGATGAAACTGAATAACTAAACTTTTCAAATTATAAATAAATCATTGAGATTCATGGAAAAGGTCGGACATTTTATATAGAGAAGGAGAGGAACGATTGGAAGGAGCAAAGCTACACATTCGTTGGAGGAAAAAAAAGAAGGCCATTTGCAGAACAATGGAGATTATTATAAGATTTTATAAATTGTTTTAAGCATTTTGGATCCAGATTTGTGCACAGACTATATTTGGAATTAATAAAGTGCTTATTGCAATTTATTAATAGTTTGTATACCTTAGAAGATTGCATCAATTTATTTGATTTCACTATGTGAATACTGGTGAACATTGGATTGGTTTTAGAATTATGTAAATGGAAATTTGTTCTTTTGAATTTGTCCGAGACATTAGTTTAATTTCTAAAGCTTAAATATTTTTTTATTTTATTTTCATTCTGAAAACTATATATTATAACTTAGTATAATTTTATAAAGTAAAATTATATGACTAAGTTATAATTAAATTTATAATTCGGATATTACATTAATTAATATTCGAATTAATAAATTTAAGAAGGGATAAATGAATATTCTGTTCCTCACGTTAATTTCATAAGGTTGAGGAACTTGGATTGATATCTCTAAAATTCAATTTGGATTTGATTTATAATATATTTCTATCTATTTCAAAAATCCAAATTTCAAACCAAAGATCACATTTACTCTTTTGAATATTTAATTTCATAAATATTTCAAAAGATAAATATTATAAGCAAATCTAATTTATAAACTTTATTTTATCATAAAATCCAAAGTTTATAGATTAGTTTCATATTAAGCCCTAATATTTTATCATTGACAAGGTTTTGGAACCTTATAAATTGGGCAAGACATTATTTCATTTATTCACCTCTTATGGGTTTGATTTATAATTTCATAAGGGAGTTTGAATAAATGATTGCTTTATCAAAAAAACATTTGGGAAGTAAATTGATTATAAATCTATTATGTTCCAAAGGTTTATCAAGTTTAAAAAGTTTCATTTACTTTTATTTTTATTAAAGTTAAATTGAAATTTAATATAAAATGCTAGATTCTTTTTATGCTAATTTAATTTAAAGCCTTTTGAGACATTAAATTGAAGAGAGGAAATACAATTTGGTATACTTTAACCTAAGATCATAAAACAAATTTTATTTTGTTGAATTGATATCAAAGCATGTTATACATGATAAACTTGAAATCATTTACCTAATTCCAGGTCCCTTGTAAATAGTAGTTCACAAATCCAAGAGTTATTCAAGTACTCATTGATGTATATACATATGAAATGTTAGATATAACATAAGAACCTTGGAGATATATAATATTCTTTTCAAGAGAGAATCATAATTCTGAGTTTGTCGGGTTGTTTTGTGACTGGACAAAATCACACCTCAACACTACCCACTAGACATGTGTCCTAGCCACCTCACCAACATCCCTTGCCACATATCATACACCCATGTACCATTTTTTCCTTTACATGGGACAACCCTTACACCTCATTCCATTGCAGCCACATCACCCTGGTTAAGTGAGACACTATGGGTGACTCACTCTAACTACCCCCTCCATTTGGCAACCCTGGATTGCCACTTGGTAATCCTGGCTTGCCACTTGGCAATACTAGGACATGCATTATCACCTCTATTTTACCTCCAAAACTCTAAGAGGTATATAAAGGCACCTTCATCCCACCAACCAAAAGAGGCTGAACATACATATTGTTAGGCTCCACTAGGAGCTCACACACATCCTGAGGAGAACAAAGATCTAAAGCCTCAGAGCCCACTTTTTGGAGCCTTATGCCATTCAATTGAAACCATCCACCCATGTTTACATAGTTGAAACCACCCTCATACGGTTTCCTCATTGCCCATACATGGTTTACCAACCCAAACTGTACATCCATGATTTCTCAATTTTAGAAAAAAATGGCACACAAATCGGTAAGACTAACTTTAGTAGGGCATTTCTAGTTTTACTTTTCTATTTTTTGCATCATATTTCATGATTCTGCAGTTAGGGTTTACTTTTCTCACCATCCATCCATGGTTTACTAGCCCACACTGCACATCCGTGGTTTCTCAGGTTCAAAAAATAACGACAACATAGATCGATAAAATTTGATTTCAGCAAGGAATCTATTTAGTATTTATTCTTTGTTTCCTACATAGCACATTTTAGTTTTATAGGTATTCATGGTTAGGGTTTTTATAGTAACTATTCCTATTTAGATCAACAGGTGCTACTAATTCCCTCTTTGTTTGCATTTCATGTATATGTAGATTGCAGGTATATTGAATGTTGTTGCAGTAGTGAGTGGTCCACCGACGGATACACAAGCCCACTCACCCATTTGAAGCTATAGTAGAAGAATGAAGGACACTATTTGATTTTTTAGGAGAGCCCAAAATTATCATTTGAACATTTGTACTCCATAAAAAGAAAAGCATTGTAACATCTATCCCCAAACATTGGGGCATCAAGCATTGTAAAATTGGGAGACTAAGGCTCCCCTGTTTTAATACAAAGAGGTATTATTTTTATCACAAGTGTTCATTTTCATGTACTTGCTTTGGTGTTAATTATTTTTCTACAACACCATTCAATTATGAGGAAATTACAGAGGTGGTGTTCTTGATGGGGATCTCAAAGCTCTAAGCCTAAACGGATTTCCACCCATTTTCTTCCAGAGATTTTGGTATATTTTGGGAGAAGATATCTGTAATGCCATGAAGGAAATCCAGGCATTGAATTTTATTCCACCTGACATCAAATATACTTTCCTTTTCCTCATTCCTAATATGAAAGGTGCTAAAGAATTCAATGATTTTAGGCCCATCAACCTCTGCAACATGTTGCTAAAAATTCTTACAAAAACTTTAGCAAATATATTGAAAGTCCATTTTTCAAGTATTATTGATTTACCTCAAAGTGGGTTCATGGCCAGAAGATAAATTCTTGATGGCATCATTGAAATTCATGAATTGATACACTCTTTGGATAAGAGCAGTAGACTAGGTACCCTTCTAAAACTTGACATGGATAAGGCCTATGATTGGGTTTCCTAGGAATTTATTCTAAAAGTGATGGAGAAATTTGGATTTAATTAGGAATGGTTGAGTTTTATTAAATCCTGCATTTCATCGATAAATTTTTCTATCATTGTTAATGGATCCCTAATGGGCTATTTTGGTAGTTGCAGGGGTATTCGACAAGGGGATCCCTTATCTCCTTATTTATTCATCCTGCTGGTATAATGCTTAGGAATAGATATCAAAGCCAATATTTATATAGTAGGTATCAATCCTGCAATTGATTATGATCTAATTTCACATCGCTAGTTTATGGATGATACATTGTTGTCCTTCCTAACTTTGATTATGTAAGCTCAGGTGATTAAATCTATTCTCTATAACTATGAGCATACTACTGGGCATAAGATTAGCTTAAAAAAAGTAAGATTTATTTTTTCAACACTCCAATTAGAAGGAAGATGAAAATTATTGAAATATTAGGGTGTGTGATTGATTCCCTTCCATATGTTTACCTAGGAATACCACTCTTCAAAGGTGGAGTCAAAGCTTCTTTGTGGGAATCGGTGGTGGAGAGAGTCCAAAGGAAGCTAGCAGGGTGGAAAGGGGTACTCTTGAGCCAAGATAGTAAGGCACTTCTAGTTAAAAATACTTTACAAAGTATTCCTATTTATTTTCTTTCTCTATTCAGGGTGCCAAGAACAATTCTCAAAAAAATTAGAGTAGATTCAATGCTCATTTCTTTGGTTCGGATCTCAGTATAAAAAAGTTTTAATTAGTAGCTTGGTATCAAGTTTGCAGTTGTAAGGATATGGGAGGACTTGGATTGAGGAAAATTAGTTTAATGAACATGGCTCTCATAGCTAAGAATGGGTGGAATTTGGCCCAAAATGCTAATATAAATTGGATAAAAATTTTAAAATCCAAATACTTAGGGAATGGAGATTTTATTTTTTCCTCTCCCAACTCATACCAAGGTTATGCATTATAGAAAAGCATGGTTAAATGTCAAGCAAATTTTTTGAAGGGTGGTTGTTGGCTTCTGGATAATAGGATCAATTTTTGGAGAGATAGGTGGGCATCAGATATACCTTTAAACTCCATTTCTATATTCTCTCAGGTTGAATTTATCACAACACAGGATTTCAAATCAAGGATCTAGATTACTTTGAGATGGTGAATGGAAAGAAAAATTGGAAACCTATTTCCTTCCCTGATTGGTCTCAAGATGAGGAATCTGCTTGTAAATCCCTTTCAGAATTGCTAAAATACATTGATATAGTCTCTGAAGATACACAAGATAAGCTGGTGTGGGGAGATGAAAATAATGGTTTTTTCTCGGTCAAATCGGCATATGCAATTCTTGATGATCACGAAGAGGCTTGGTTCCCAACTAAGAAAATTTGGCACAAAGGTCTCACACCCAAAGTGAATATATATTTTTGGTTGGTTGTACAGGGAAAGTGCTTAAAATTGAATAATTTACAAAAGAGAGGTTTTAGTTTACCCAATAGATGTTATCTATGTGGGTTGACAGAAGAATCTCTTGAGCATCTGTTCTCACTATGTTCCTATTATAAAGAAGCTTTTAGGATGCTACTTCATCTGGTGGGAATGGATTGGGTTCCTCCTAAATAGCACTCCCTATTTGTCACCTTAGATTCGATCATTCACATCCTTTGTCCTCCCTCATTTATGGTGGCAGATAAGGAAGGAAAGAAATTCCAAAGATTTTAAGAACACTTCTCATCACCTAGAGTCAATTTTAATTAAGACTATCCTTACCACCATGGATAATGTTGATCTTATATCCCTGAATGCAGGGAATATTGGTATGGAAACTGGGATAGAAAAGAATTTGGATTTTAAATCTTATGTTGCTTTGTTCTTGAGAATCCATCAACTCGTAAGAGCAGGCATTGTTTGGGAATCGCCCCTCCTAGGTGGTTAAAATTGAACTTTTATGGTGCATCTAAAGGTAATATAGGATAGGTTGGAGTAGGTGGTATTATTAGGGATGCGAATGGGTAAATTTTATTGGCATTTATTGAAAATATCGAAACTCAAACTAGCCATGCATTTAAGGCTAGAGCTCTCTTTTAAGAAGTATTGTAGTTAAAATCTTTGGGCTTTAGAAAAGTCATAATCGAATGTGACTCACTCAATATTATTAATATGGTTAGAGGGATGCAGACTTCAACTTGGATAATATTAAACCTATTGGAGGAAGTGCATAAATTGGTCCAAACATTTGAAATTTTCTAGTACCAGCATGTGTTTAGGGAGGGTAACAATTTGGTCAATTTTTTGGCTAACCTGGGCACCTCTCAAAATGGCATCATAGTTTAGAACAACGATTTTTTGGAAGGCTTAATACAACTAGCTAATGATGTCAGAAGAAGGTAATATTTTTGCTACTTATTTGGGAGCCAGAGTACGGCTCTATTTATTTTCTCAGGTTCTGAATCTGATGGACTTAGTTGTTGGGTCTAAAATCCTCTTGAGTTTTGATGGAGTTGTGGATTTTTATTGCAATATTATCTCTCCAGATGATGACCTAGTATCTGATAAACTTGTGATTTTTGAACTATTTTACTAGGCTCTAAACCAGGCTAAAATTTTGGTTTCATTTTGGTGGTTTTCTATTTTCAAAATTTGGCACTTGTTTCTAGATCAGTTGGGTGGGAAGCCCGTTTAAATTTGTAGTTTTAATTTTTTATGGTCATTTGATTTTTAAATTGCTTCACTTTGTATGCAGGACTCTTTCTCAATTGGATGACATTTTTATTTTCAAATTTTAAATTATATTGATGTAAGTGTTGCTTGGGTCTGCCTGGGTGTATCTATTTTATGTTGATGTTTGTTGTCACTCTTTTTGTGACTAGTTTCTCTTTGTAAAAGGTTTGGAGGTCCTTTCAAAACTCCTTCATCCACCTAATAAAAAAAATTGCTAATAAACAACAAGAGAAATAATCAAGATTTTGATCATGAGTACTTCATGATGGCTTTTTAAGCCTTAATACTACCACAAATATCATAGGATCGAATATAATATAGAAAAAATATAATAAGGTCGAGACAATGATAAGAGTAGAATAATATGAGCAAATTAATATGTAAAATAAGGCTTATAATGACTCAAATAACATTCAATAATATACAACAATATGGATGTAAATAGACTTAATGCACATGTACAAGCATACAATATAAATTACAATATTAATTGCTCAAACTCATTACAAGCTTTATTACTCATTTTCTCTTACAATGATGTACTTGATAAATATTGTTTGTGATATTTTCTTATGGAGTATTGTCATCATAATATAGTCATAGTAGTGCAACTATTTGGATACTTGACTATTCTTTTATATACGCCAAGTCTCATGACTCTTGTCTTATCTACTTAACACTTGCATACTTGATGAACACTTGAATCTATATTGTATGCACACCTATACATGACTCTTACACTTCTATAAATTGCACACTCTAATCTAAGACACTTGTGCACATCTTTACATTACATATTGTTCTCATACATACAAGATACTTGTGCACATAGACTCAACTTACACTTGCACACTAACTCACATGAAACTTGTGCATTTCCTACATATTACAACTTTACATGACACTTGTGCATTTCCTACACATTCACACTTACATAAAAGAGGAAATATAACTCACACTCTAAACTATGAATCAACCCTAATATATTATTTATAAATGTACCATGAAGGTACCATGGGGGTACATTAGCATGTACCAAATAATGTAATATACTCCAACACCCCCTTGTATTATATTATTTGGTTATTGAAGACTTTAGTCTTCAATCATGATCTTTGTCTTTGTCTTCAATCTTCAAGTGACCTTGCACTGTTCATAAACTTATGCTTGATATCTATCAGGCTCATCTTCAATTTTATGTTCCTATTTATCATTGTCTTCTTTGAGTTCAACTTCTTCAATATTTGTATCTTCAAGATTACAAATATCTTGAACTCTCTCATTGTCATCAAATTCTTGTATAAGAATTTTCTTTTTGCCTTGGCTTAGAATCCAATGATTCTTTCTTTTCATGTATAGTAACTTCTAAAAATTCACTAGGAGTATTAGAATAAATCCCTGAATTATATGAACTTGGAATATCAATATTGCATGAAGAATGAAATATTGTTTCTAGAAATGATTCATCAATTTTTATTTTCTTCTTAAGAGATTCAATCAACTATTTTTATTTCAAATTGTCATCTTTAAGAATCTTAAGTGATAGAAATTCCATATTCATTATGCTACATATATCTAGAGGTATCATAATATCATCCTTTCCATAATCAATTGCTTCAACAAGTTTTGCATACAAACATTATTCAAATGTTTCAAAATTTTCATCTATTACTTCACTATAGAATAATTTTGAAACTATATCTATATTTCATTTAGATTTTTCAATCAAATTGTTAATTCCAAATTTTATGATATCTTCTTTTTCATTTTTAATCATAGATTCCATATTGATATCCATAAAGTTTGTAGAATTTAATTTCTTTGAAGTAGAAGACCTTTTAACTCCTAGTTTAAATAATTCAAAGTTTCTAATTTAATTCCTATGGAGCAGTAAACCTTGTCTCCCTAATTTTAGAAACTAATATAAAATTTTATAATTTTTTTTTTCATAAGTTTTTGATGTTGAAAACCTTTTATCTTCCAAATAATTAAATTTGCAAATATTCAATAATTTCAACTTTTTAATTATTCAAAAATAAAACTCAAATAAAAAATTCTTCAAATTTGTAAAAAACTTACAAAAACCTTTTTAAATAAATAGACTAGTTGAAATCCTTATATCTCCATACTTGTTAAAATACAATTAAATTTATTAAAAATAATTAAATTCCTTATTACTCCAAATTTATAAAAAGCTTTAGAAACTTTATTAACCTTAAATACCTTATTACTCCATCCTACAAAACATTATAAAACTTTTATAACTCAAAAAACTTTAAAAAAATTTTAACTCAAAAATTAACCTTATTCCTCCTAGCATTAACTTAAGGTAAGCTCCAAATATTAAAAATAAACTTAAAAAATTCTAATACACCAACCTTACACCAAATTATTATTGCATGCACACATACCTGCTTGCTATTTTTCTGATTATACTGTTTCATGACCTTTATGCTCTCTTTAATGCCTGGCCTATCCTCATTTCAAATTCCATATGTAAGAATTCAAAAATTTCACTTGATTTGAGATATTTTTATTCTCAACCACGCTCATAAAACTAAACATAACTTATCCTCAGCTAGCACTCTCATAATTCTTTTCCTTTCATATTTATGCTAATATGTTACACTCCTCCAATTGGCACTTATGCTCTTGTGGATCTTGCTATAATTTCGAGGCGTTACTGTCACTTTGCCTTCCCTTGTGCTAAGCTTCAACTTCCAACCTTAGCACTCACTCACCTTCCAATATTAAGCTATGCTTGGCACTCGATTACTTGGATTCCAACATTGTGCTTCAACTTGGATTTTGATGTAGCACTTAGCTCATCATTTGCCTTTTGATGTAACACCCAACTTATATTTCAATGTAACACCCATCTTATTACTTGATTTCTAACTTAGTGCTTGTATTAGTCCTTGGCTTATTTCTTGACTTCCAATGTAACTCTAATTTTCTACATAGACTACATAATTTTGACATTTCAACTCTTGCTATCATCATTAGATCTCTATGAGTTCTTCAGCCAATGCTTCCCTTTGTTGGTTCTCTTTTATACTTCATTCTAATGCCAATATTTGTAACGATTCTAATATTTCATAGATCTATTGCTTTGCAGGTCTCTAAGCCCACTAAAAATGTTTGGCACTTAATAACAACTCTTTAACTATTGTACCTTTGCTAAAAATTCTACATTCCTTTCATGTTTTTCCTTTACTTCATTCCTACCTTCCTCTTCATGTTGTTGCTTTGCTGACCTGATTCTATGGATGTCTCTTCCTTCTTTCTTTTCTTCAATATTTACTACCTTATTATTCTATCATAAGTCTTCTTTTATCTTTATCTTCTATCATAGTCTGCTTAACTTTACCATGAGCCTTCAATCATTAGTTGCTTACTTTAGCTTTTATTCATATGCAACTTTATATGGCCTTATTTTCTATTCACTATATGTGTCTTGGGATTATATATTTTTCTATATAAGATTATTTCTATTTTACTATATGAGAATACATTTATTTTCTATATGAACCTCTTTCCTTATTCTTCAAGGGCCTCTATCTTCTTTGTACGGACCTCTTTCTTTGAAGGGTCTCTTTTCTTCAATATTTGCCTCTAGGACCTATTTCTTCTATATTGGCTTCTTGAATCAATATCAAGGTCAATATGACTTGAATATTATTAATACCTTACAAATCTTATCCACTATAAATTCTAATTCAATGCTTGAAGTAATATAAAGTAATCTAGATGCTTCTTTATCTTTCTTCAAGATCAATCTTCTTAATCCAATGCTTGAAGCAATATAAAGTAAGCTAGGTTCTTCTTTATCTTTCTTCAAGATTAATCTTCTTGTTTCTATTTTTATTTCTTTCTGTAATCTTAGGAAGCTTTGAATGCTTCTCAATATGCAACTATATTTTTCTTTCTTTCTTTCAATATCCTTTCTTCTTTTCTATCTTTCAATATTTTTAACATTTCTTCTTTTTAAGCCTTAATACTACCACAAATATCATAGGTTGAATATAATATAGCCATAATATAATAAGATCAAGATAATGATGAGAATAGAATAACATGAGAAAATTAATATGTAAAATTAGGCTTATAATAACTCAAATAACTTTCAATAATATGTAGCCATATGAATGTAAAAAGACTTAATGAACATGTAATAAGCATGTAATATAACTTACAATATTAATTGCTCAATATGTAGACAAGATTTATTACTCCTTTTTTCTCTTACAATGATAGTACTTGATTGTGACTATTTGTGATAATTTCTTATGGAGTATTATCTCCATAATATAGTCATAATATTGTGCCTCTTGGATACTTGACCATTCCTTTCCAAATGGCAAGTCTTATGACTCTTGGCTTATCTACTTGAAACTTGCAAACTTGATGAACACTTGACTCTATATTGTATGCACACCTATACATGGCTAGAAATATGATGATGATGTTGGAGAAGAGTTATGGTTGATGAAGAGTTTTAAAATGGTCATTGGCCCCATCTTGGGTGCCCCCTTGAGTTTATGAGGGATAAATTATAGTCATAAAGTAACTCAAATAGGTTGGATGAGAGATGAACATAAGATAAATTGACTAGATCCAAGGTAAAATAGGGTAAAATAATATGGGTAAATGCCATTTTTGCTGCATGCGAGAGTGAGAAAAATATATGGTTTGTATAATGGGATAGTAGGAACATCCAATCCATAGGTTGGATAAGTACAAGGAAGAGTAGATCCATGTGGGACCCCAATAGAGGTATGGCTTCTTTTTATCCACTAATTGTTTGTTTTTTTTTGTATTTTTAGTTTGGGATTCCCCGATTGGTATATTCATCCCACAGGCACAAATAAATTGACTCAAATATGCTAAGAAGGTTGCGTATTCATGATTTTTTGGATCGAAAAAATTTATATTTTTCAACAAATTTACCACTTGATTTATTTTGCTCATAGCTAGCTTATTCACTTAAAATTGAAATATTTTAAAGGTTGATTGATTTTTAATTTTTTGTTGTTGCTTTTCCTTGGCTATCGATGTTAGACATATTAGGAGCAATGCACTCATACTTTATGATCGATAGTAGATGTTATGACACCAACAAATCAATATTTTTTAGATGCGGTGGGTCTAGTGCATTTGGAAATGATGCCTACCATAGACCTTGACCATGCCATTTTGACTACTTTAGAAGAGTGGTGATATTTAGAGTATGGTACATTCTTTTCCTTAACTATAAAGATTATGATGATGTTGGATAATGTGTGAGGATCCTATGAGTGCCTATCTAAGGAACTAACATACATATAAGCCATAATTAGGCTCAAAATATCTCCCATTTGAATCATGAGAACCATTTTGAGCTGAGATGCTATGACATTGACATCAATTCCATGTTCCAAGTAGGACTATTGGATAAATTGATAATGTTGTTATGAAATATGGTTTTGGCCTTGTTGGCTAGAGATACCAGCAAGAGATTGCTACATTGGGGATTATTTTAGATCATCATCCATATGAGGGATGATCATGTATTAGTTTCCTAGGGACCATTCATTTTATATAGGTTCTATTGGATTCTCTATCTTGTGGTTTACAAGAAGGTTAAGAGCCTCATGCATTGCACTCTTGTACAAATCTAGGTATGGGATAACATAGTTGTTAGGAAACCTATCGATTTTTCTATAGTTTCAATAGATCCTAATGTGTTTGTAAGTTTTATGTGGATCCAATAATTTTATATAGGAAGAAGAGCCTTCAAGAGAGTGACGATGGTATCTTAGAGGGTAATTTATGACCTCCAACCTAATCATATAGTGTGGTGCCCATAGAGGGATCAAAAAAGTTGGATAGATGGTGGGTACATGATGACCTTGAGTTAGCTAGGGTTTGGAGGATCAAATGACTATGGGGATCATGTGGAGAGTTTGAAATCTATCATCTTGATAAGGTTTAGATGAATTTTTACGTAGTGTAGGGGATCCTTGTGCTAGGGGAGTAGTGGTTTTAACAAGTCATGTGAGAGTGACAAAGAGGCTTTGTTTATCTTCTAGAATCTGAGGGTTTTTTAAGGAGGATGTGGACAATCCTCTAGTTGTGGATCCTAGTTTAGATGATGTAGGGGTTTCCTTAGGGTACCTTGAATAATATCATTGTATTTATCCTACTCAAGTCACATTGGTTGTTAGGTAACCATAGATAGACCCTAAATTGAGTAGGATGGCTCACCATCATGTATAGATGACATAGGAGTGTTTACAACATTGACTGAGGGATGATCGATGCCATATTGAGTATTGATCATGTCTCCTATAGCTATAGCTCATGATGCCAATGTAAGGACTAATAGAACCACCGAGGAGGCATCCTAATAGGAGAGGGAGGTAATGGCAAGGTAGATTGAGTTTCTATAAGGACAACTATCACAGGCATTAACAGAGAGGGACTAGGCAATTTTAAAAGAGATGAGGCTTGAATAGAGAGAGATTAGATTAGGGTTATGCATAACAGTAAATCATCATTAATTCTTGAATGTTAGGATTTATAAATTAGAAATTGGTAAATATGGTGACCCTATATGTCGACCCATTTGCCTAATTTTTTTGGGACCAAAATATTTTTAGGATCGGTTCATCCCATTTAATAATATTTTCATTAAATTGCAAACCACTCCCGCCTAATCATGGACATTTTCACCTTTAAATTGTAAATAATTTTATTTATCCCACCAAATTCACCTTTTATACCACCATTATATATACCTAAAATGACAACGATACTCTTAGATCTAAAACCATTTATTCTCCATAGAAAATACCCGTAGTAGTGAAAAAACTACAACAACAACAAACTTACAACAACAAAAAATGCACAATAACAAAAAATAACCTATAGTAACAAAAAACTTATAGCAATAAAAAATGATCTGTAGCATTGAAAAAAACTATAGTAGTGAAAATAGGGATGACAAATGATAGGTAATAGAAAGGGATACAGTAGATGATAATCAACAAAAAGAGTGATGATGGATGATAGGTAGAAGAAAGAGGGTCGATGAATTTTAAAAAGGGGGCCAATGGACGATGAATAATAGAAATGGGGACGATAGACGATGGAAAAGATAAAGGGAGATGAAAAATGATGTACAATAGAAAGGGTGATGATGCATGATGGAAACAAAAATGATGATAATGAATGATATATAGTAGAAAGGGAGAAAACAAAAACAATTGACAAATAATAGAAAGGGCAATGATAGATGATAGATAATAGAAAGGGGGATGATGAACAACAAAAAAGGAGGATGAAAACAAAAAAAAAGAGATAACAGATAGCAAAAGGGGGATGATAGATGTTGAACAACAGATAGTAGAATGGGGTATAATGAATAAAAAAATGGGGGATGACGAACAACAAAAAGGGGGATGATGAACAACAAAAAAGGGATATAATAGACAATAAAAAAGGGATGATAGACAATGGACAACAAAAGGGGGAATATGGAAAAAAAAAAGTGGGAAAATGAAAAATAAAATTGGGGATGACATACAACAAAAAAGGGGGATGATGAACAACAAAAAAGAGGACAAAAAATGATAGATGATGGACATCGAAAATGGGGATGATGGACAAAAAAAAAGGAAAATGAAAAACAAAAAGGGTATGATGAACAAAAAAAGGGGGACAAAAGACAATGAATGATGAAAAAAAAAAGGAAGATTATGGAAAAAAAAGGGTATTCCAGATAGCAGACTACACACAACAAAAAGAGGGATGATAGGTAGAATGGATGATGGTTTTTTTAACTTTTGAAGTAGGGAATATTCTAAAAGGAATAACCTTTGATCTATAACTTTGTTTTCAATTTAAAAAAAAAACCACCTATCTCAATGAGATCTACACTTTAAACCAATCTATGATTAGTTTGGTACTTGGTAAAATCCTCAAAAAATCCTCAAAAGACCTCCAAAATGAGCTCCAAAGTTGCTAAAGTACGATACTAGAGATTTACAAGGGTTAGAAACTCAATCGTAGAAAGAAAATTATGATTTTGAGGTACCTCCATATCATCATAATACAAAGAGGTATCCAGAACTAAATCACCAAGGAGTGAGGATCAAATTATTCAATCAAAGATCAAGTTGATGAAGGATCAATTTAAAAAATCAATAGTAGTCACTTGATTAGAAGATGTACCTTGAGTAAAATTCAAAATTGAATGACCAATTATAATATTTGAATCAACCTCTTAGAGGATGTCAAAAAGGCATACCCATTTGGGGGTGTTGTCCTTAGGTGTCTTTTCTTTTGGCTTCATCTATGCTCGAGCAGGAGAGTGTTGTTGCTAACCTATCATTTTGGAGATTTGCACTTTTTGTTTGTAGTGCTTTCTTTGGTGGCAGAGATTTGGGTTCACCAAGGAATTTATAGATTTCCTAATCTAGTTTGATGTGTTCAATTTCAACAAGGTCCTAGGTTTGGTAATTTATCCTAGAATATAATGTGCAAGATGAGGATGCATTGCAATGCAATATGAAAACAATGATGTAAAAGATAAAGTATTATTCTATATGTGAGTTTGATTCAATGACTATTAATTGGGATACAAATTACAAAATATAAATTTTTTGTATGTTTATTTTCTTAAGATAAAAGGTGCAAAATGGATGAAATCACACAAATTAACCTAATGCAACAATACATATGATATATATTTTGAATGCCTAGGAAAGCAAGATAAAGAGTTACCTAAACTAAAGATTATTTTGATTTTTTTTAAGCTAAATGGAGGAAGAACAAATCATAATAGACAATAAATCTATACTATAAGTTGGAAAACATGAGGATCGAGAGTACTTACTTGTTCTAGTGTTTGGTGTGAATACACCATCTAGAATTGAATACAATTCCTATGAAAATATATTGATTGGAACTCTTTCAACTACCAAATTTGTGTAAACCTACAAAACAAATAGAAAAAGACAAGGACTATGATTCAAGGGCTTGCAAAATAATCAGACCCTTAGTTTATGCAAAAATTGAGATACCTTACATTGGATAATGGATGCAAAGAGATCTATAGAAAATACACCAAATAGAAATTTGATAGTTGATAAATTCATTATTATAGCTGAACTAAAGTGATAACAAATATATTAAAAAATAAAGTTTACCTATATTATCAAAATGATGCATAGGGATGAGTTTGGTCAAACTGGATGCTAGGATATTAAGGAATCTAAGACTTCTCAGATATATGACAAATACATCTAGACTAGTTTCTCTAAGGATTGATATAGACAATGACTGTTAGCCTTATAGAATGAGGACATGGTCACGTCATGTGAATACATCACCTAAAACTAGTTTGATCGACAAATTTGCTCAATTTGTCAATGGAATGAAAAATTCAATAGTGGTGTAGCTATGGATATCCTCTAATAGCGTGATAGGGATTTTGGTGGTTGTGTATGTCCTACAAGAGCTTCCTAAGACACCTATAGAATTAGAGAAAGATAATCCTCGATTAAAGCAACACTGATTACATTCAAATATAGAGAGCATAGGCATATACTCTAGATTTTAATCTTAAAGCATAAATGATAGTTATAATTATACTGGCTAATAAACAACAAGATAATATCATCAATATTTTTATTGTGAGTTCTTCCTATGGATTTTTAAGCCTTAATACTACCAAAAATATCACAAGATCGAATATAATATAGCCACAATATAATAAGGTCAAGATAATGATAAGAGTAGAATAATATGAGCAAATTAATATGTAAAATAAGGCTTATAATAACTCAAATAACATTCAATAATATACAAAAATATGAATGTAAATAGAATTAATGAACATGTACTATGCATACGATATAACTTACAATATTAATTACTCAAACTCATTACAAGCTTTATTTACTCCTTTTCTCTTACAATGATGTACTTGATCGTGTCTGTTTGTGATATTTGTTTATGGAGTATTGTTTCCATAATATAGTCATAGTAATGAAACTCTTTGGATACTGGACTATTCCTTTCTATATTCCAAGTCTTACGACTCTTGGCTTATCTACTTGAAACTTGCATACTTGATGAACACTTGAATCTATATTGTATGCACACCTATACATGACTCTTACACTTCTATAACTTGCACACTCTAATCTAAGACACTTGTGCACATATTTACATTACATATTGTTCTCATACATACAAGACACTTGTGCACATAGACTCAACTTACACTTGTACACTAACTTACATGACACTTGTGCATTTCCTACACATTACAACTTTATATGACCTATGTTCATTTCTTCCACATTCACACTTACATAAAAGAGGAAACATAACTAACACTTTAAAATATGACTCAACCCTGATCTATTATTTATAAATGTACCATGAAGGTACCATGGGGGTATATTAGCATGTACCAAATAATGTAATATACTCAAACACCCTCCTATATTACATTTTTTTGTTATTGAAGACTTTTGTCTTCAATCATGGTCTTTGTCTTTCTATTCAATCTTCAAGTGACCTTGCACTATTCACAAACTTCTACTTGAGATCTATCAGGTTCATCTTTAGTTTTATGTTCCTCTTTATCATCGTATTCTTTGAGTTCAACTTCAATATTTGTATCTTCAAGATTACAAACTTCTTGAACTCTCTGATTGTCATCAAATTCTTCTATAAGAATTTTATTTTTGCCTTTGTAATTAGAATCATATGATTCTTTCTTTTCATGCATAGTAACTTTTGAACATTCACTTGGAGCATTATAATAAATCCTTGAATTATATAAACTTTGAATATCAATATTGCATGAAGAATGAAATATTATTTATAGAAATGATTCATCAATTTTCATTTTCTTCTTAAGAGATTCAATCAACTATTTTTATTTCAAATTGTCATCTTTAAGAATCTTAAGTGATAGAAATTCCATATTCATTATGTTACATATATCTAGAGGTATCATAATATCATCCCTTCCATCATCAATTGCTTCAACAAGTTTTGCATACAAAAATTATTCAAATGTTTCAAAATTTTCATCTATGGATTCACTATAGATTAATTTTGAAACTATATCTATCTTTCCTTTAGATTTTTCAATCAAATTCTTAATCCCAAATTTTATGATATCTACATTTTCCCTTTTAATCATAGGTTCCATATTGATATCCATAAAGTTTGTAGAATATGATTTCTTTGAAGTAGAAGACATTATAACTCCTAGTTTAAATAATTAAAATAACAAGTAAGATAATATATGTCTTGGCAACTCTGCATGTTCACTCTGCAACTCTGCATGTGGGAGATTGACTTTGCATGTGTGAGATCCAATTCACTACGGGATTGATTTTGTTCTGAGTGTGCTTTAACGCCGCCTTGGGCAGGGGTAAGGCTTTTTTTAATGGCGGCCGCTCATACGGCCCCCTCAATTGATACTGCAGTGGATGGAGCACAAGATGGCACTAGGGAAACATCCTCGGAAGCTTGTTCTGCAGAATTTTCACGAGGTAATACATCTGTTCCCACTGTGGTCATTCCTATTCAAGAATTTCATTCTGCATGCCAATGGTTTGAGTCGCATACTTTAGTGGGCTATTTTCTGGGTCGTATCCCGAATGACACACTTCTACGTACCTGGGTTAATCAAATCTGGAGCCCTTATGGAGTTAAGGTCGAAAATGTCCAAAATTTGACTAAGGGGTATTTTCTCTTTCGTTTTGTGGATCCCGCTCATGTACGTAAGGTGCTCAATAAAGGTCCCCCGGACTGTTCGAAATTCGTTGCTTATTCTCGCAACCATATTCCAGGGATTTCCAAGTTGGCAAGGTTGCTACCCTTGAGGTTCCCCGTGTGGGTGGAATTCCCTGGTCTTCCAATTCCTGTCTGGAACTTCTTGCCTTCCTTAGTTGCTCCATTGGGTCATTTTGTTTGTTTTGAACCTGTTCGTTTTTTCTCTGCTCGCCCCACTCGTCGTGTGTGTGTCAAGATTGATCTGACCAAAGACTTGCATGATTACATTGATATTAAAATTGGTGATTCCATTCTGCATCAGAGGGTTCAATATATTAATCTCCCCGATACTTGTTATCGTTGCCAATCTAAGGGCCACAAAATTAAGGATTGCCCTCTCATGATGGGTAAGTTTAATCAAGTTCCTGTCTCTTCTCGCAAATCCTCCTCCCCGTTCAAGCATCCCGGTGCTACCGGAGAAACCTCTCAAGCGGATTGGCAAGTGGTTACTCGTCGGCATAGTAAACAACATCAATCGCTTCCTCCCAGCTTCTTCTCACCCTCCTTCGAACTCTACTGTCCCCTCCTCCCTACTCCATCCTGTTCTTCCTTCACAGCCCCCCATTTCTCCTCCTTCTTCAATTCCTCCAATTTCTAATTCCTCTCCCTCTCTAGTTCTTCCCCATGGTAATTCTCTTCGGTCTGGATCTTCTTTTGCCTCAGTTGTTGCAGACAATTCTATCCCTACTACAGTTAATGGATCCTCTTCTTCTCCTGAAGAGTTTGTTTTCTCTGTTTTCCAACAACCTATTGCAGAAGATCGACAGGTTTACAAGGCTCGCCGCTCTCGCAGTCCACTGAGAGTTGCGCGTAACCGACATTCTGATAATATGCATCCACTTGAAGAAGGGAATTTTGGCAAGAATTCTTTTGGGTCCCTAGATGCTTTGGAAGACTCAGAGGATGTTTTGGAGGCAGCCCACCCTAACCAATCCTCATGATTTTCTTCTCCTGGAATGTTAGGGGTTTGACGGACCCAACCCAAAAATATACGGTCCGTAGCGAGTTAGCCAATGCTGCTCGTTTGTTTGGTGCTCTAGATTTTGTCTGTTTGCAAGAAATTAAGATTGCTGGATTTCTTCTGCAGTGTACATGTAGCTTTTTGTGGCCCCATGGGCAGTTTTTTGCTACTCATCATTCCCCTGGAAAAGGAGGAGCTGTCACTTTCATTGCATCTAAGTGGCAGTCTAATATTGTGACTTGGGGTGTTGATCCTTCACATCAAGCAGTATGGGTTTTGTTTGAGTTCAACGGTAAACCTTTTGGAATTATTAATATTTATGCTTCCAATGATGCTCCACATCGATGTGCTTTATGGCGATGGTTAGCTTTTTCCATGCCTCGCCGCCACATGGATTCTTTGCGGTGACTTTAATATGGTTGAGAAAGCTTCTGACCATTTCAGTCACGTGCCAATGAGATGGTGTGCTGGTGAGCGTGAAGCCTTTTACTTTATGAAGAATAAATTGGCCCTTCATGACCCCAATATTTGTTTTTCTCCTACTGATTTCTTAACAACTCAGTGGTTTACCTGGTCTAATTTCCAGGTTGGGGAATCTCGTGTTCTAAGACGTCTTGATAGAGCTATGATTTCTGAGAGTTCCTCTTTTCATATGGCTCGCCTGTCCCCTTATTTGCCTACTATTTCTGTTATTCCTGATACTTCACTTTCTGATCATTCCCCCATTCTATTTTTTGTTGAGTCTCATTCTCAATCTTCTAGCCAATTTCAATCCCAGTTCTATTTTAATACTTCCTTTCTTCAAAGTGCAAGTAATGAAAGCCCATATTTGTAGAATCTGGAATCTTATCCCCGTGCCTTCAGGTCCTTCTCGGTTGGATCGAGTGGTGGAATGATGCCATCAAAAGAACAACTTTTCTTCTCGAGAACTTGGGAGTTGAAGTTGCAAGAAGAAGAAAAAAATCAAATATGGTTTTGAAATCCGAGCTTGCCAGAGTCTCTGTCGATTGGAGTCCGACCCTTTTAATTCAGATCTTCAAGCCTTTGCAGCTTCTATCCGACATGAGATGAGAAAAGCTGAGATTTATGAAGCTAAAGGTGCTCGACTTGAGAGCTCGCCTTCATTGGCTTAAAGTGGGTGATCGAGTGTCTAAAGAATTTTTTAAAAGACTACGCCCTCCTCCAAATATTACTCAACTTCAAGCTTTACAAGTGGATGGTGTCAGACTTACTTCATTGCAAGAGATTTCTACAGCTTTTGTCCAGCATTATCAACATATTTTTGCTTCACAACCTTTAAATCCTGCAAGACAACAGGCTCTTGATGAATGTTGTGCTGCCATCCCTTCTAGGCTCACTCCAACTCAAAGGGATGTTTGTGATGCTCCTCTCACTTTGGAGGATCTTAAATCTGCTCTTTCTCATATGGCCAATGATAAAGCACCTGGTCTTGATGGTTTTCCCTGTGAGTTTTATAAGGAGTTTTGGGACATGCTTGGGTCAGATTTACTCAATGTGTATAAGGAAGCAATATCTAATGGCTCTCTGGGGTCACTTATCAACAAAGGTAATGTTAAATTCATCCCTAAAGAAGGTGATCCAGAGATTATCACTAATTGGCGGCCCATTACACTTTTGAATGTTAGCTATAAAATTATTGCCAAAGCTCTTGCTTTGAAACTCCGACCCTTGCTTCCTCTTATTATTAGACCAGAGCAAACAGGATTTGTACAGAGCAGGTATATTTTAGATAACGTTATTGCTGTCTGGGAAGGTATGGAATGGGCTAATGCTTCTTCTCAGGATGTCCTTTTTATTAAGATTGACTTTGAAAAAGCATATGACAGAATTGAATGGTATTTCATCTTAGCTATGCTTAAGGCTTTAGGTTTTGGAGATAATTTTATTCATTCAGTTCAAATGTTGTTTCAAGATGCTTCTGTTGTTCTTACTCTTAATAAAGCTCAATCTGAAAGTATTCCTTTAGCTCGATCAGTAAGACAAGGATGCCCTTTAGCACCTTCTCTATTCATTTTGGCAGCTGAGGCTTTTGGTTATCTGCTAGCACATAGAGCATCTCAAGGGCTTATTAAAGGGATCTCCCTGCCTCACTCTTCTCAACAGTTGATTAATGGTCATTTTGCTGATGACTCTTTTTTGACTTTATCAGAAGATGAGATTTCTGTTTCTCATGCTTTAGCTTGCCTTGAGCTTTTCTGTTTAGCTTCAGGATCTAATGTTCAATGGAGAAAAACATCTTGTTTCAGACAATCTTTGAAACCTCTTCCTCCCTGGTTATCTGATAAACAATGGAAGTGGATACAACCGGGTGAGATGTTTAAATTTTTGGGCATTCCATTTGCATTTCAGGGATCTCCTGCTCAGCTTTGGGGATATGTAGTGCAAAAGGTAGAGAAAAAGATAGCTTATTGGACTTCTAAAAAGTCGTCTCTTGCGGGTAAATTCCAAATTTGCTCTAAAGTTTTAGCTTCTACACATGTTTATTATTCTTCTTGTTGGGTTCCTTCCAAGAATTGTTACAAGAAACTTGAAAAGCTTCTTCGGGATTTTTTATGGTCTAATGCTGTTGGTAAAAGAGGATTTCACAGAGTTGCTTGGGATATTTGTTGTCTTCCTAAGCACTCGGGTGGTATGGGTTTGTTTGACTGTCAAAAGCAAGGTTTTGCTTTATGTGCCAAATGGATAACTCGTTCTTTGCAAGGAGATGAGGCTTGGAAAATTTTACTTAGAAATTGTATTTCTTCTGGGCTTCCCTTGGGCAAAAAAGTTTGGAAAGGCCTCAATCTTCATACGCTTATTACTGCCCCTGTTCTCGTCAAGATTTCGTGGTCCTTCGTGGCTAAAAGCATTTGGAAAGCCTGGGAAGCTCTCAAACCTTGGTTATCCTGGAAGGGCTTTGGAGGGAAAGTTGGCCCTTCTATCTCCTTTCTGAATGTATGGTGGTCTCAGGCTATTTCTTATGAAGGTTTGCCACTAGCACAAGTGCAATGGGTTAGAGCCCAACGCTTTTATAAAAAAGGAATTGCATTACTTTCTGATTTTGTTTCCTTTCATACTAAGAATTGGATCCCTTGGGAAGATTTTAAACACTATTATGGTTTGAAACAAGATGATAAATCCACTTATGAAGTTATTGATCACACTCCCTTTTGCGTATGGTCCAAGTTGTCTAGACATTTTCAAAAGCCATGGTGGTGTGACTGGGAATGGCCTAAACATGTTTCATTGCTTAAGTATTCTGCCCGTTTGGGTTATTCCTGGCTTTCCCTTGTAGTTCCTATGGCAGCCATGCTCAATGGAAGATGGAATTTAAATTCTTCTCAGTCTGATTGGAAATCTCAGTTTCATATCGTATGGGCTAAATATATTGAACCAAAGCACTCTTTTTTTGCTTGGAGTGTGCTTTTTCAAGGTTTGCCTATTGGTCAACGCCTCGAAATACTTGGGAGTTGATGATGTCTCTTGTAAGTTCTGTGGTTGGGAGGAAAACTATGTTCATTTATTTTGGGAATGTTCTGGGGCTAGACAGGCTTGGTCTTGGATTCTTTCATTTTTCAGACCTTTTATTGCCTGGTTCATGCTCCCCGGAGGCATATCTTATTGGGAGACCCTCTTCGCTTCTCCACAAATCTTTCAATGGTTTGGCATATATTCGTAATTGCTATTCTCTTCCACATATGGAAAACCCGCAACAAAGTTATTTTTTCCCAAAGAAGAATCCTCTTTGTATTTTTCACCTGTCTCGATAAATATGAGGTTTTCTATGATTGTCGGTTGCAGATTTTTGCCCAAATTAAGAAAGTCAACATGGAGTTTCAGTACCTTCGGCAACTTATGAACCACTGGCAGAACGCCCGGGATCATGGATCTGCAACTCCTCGTCACTGGTCTCAGTTCTTTCTACATGATTGCTGCTCTTATGTTTTCTGATAGCTGATTCCTGCTATTATGTACAGAGATATGTTAGGTGATATGTTTGTTGCAGTTAGTGTGACTTTTCTTCCTAATTGTAATAGTTTCTCTTGGTTGATTGGGGTGTGTTAATCCCACCCACACTGTTTTGTATGATTAAGCTTTATTAATACAATTTTGGCTTTTTCATTTAAAAAAAAAAATAATAATTAAAATATTCTAAGTTAATTTCTATGGAGTAGTAAACCTTATGTCTCCCTAATTTTAGAAACTAATATAAAATTTTGTAAATTTTTATTTTTCGTAAGTTTTTGATGTTGAAAACCTTTTCTCCCAAATAATTAAATTTTCAAAAATTCAATAATTTCAAATTTTTAATTTTTCAAAAATAAAACTCAAATAAAAAATTCTTCAAACTTATAAAAAACTTACAAAAACCTTAAAAAATAGATTAATTGATATCCTTATCTCTCCATACTTGTTAAAAAATGCAACTAAAACTTTTAAAAATAATTAAAGTCCTTATTACTCCAACTTTATAAAAAAAAATTAAAAACTTTATTAACCTTAAATACCTTATTACTCCATCCTACAAAACACTTTATAACTTTTTATAACTCAAAATTTTTTAAAAAACTTTTCACTTAAAAAATTAAACTTATTCCTCCTAGAATTAACTTAAGGTAAGCTCTATATATTAAAAATAAACTTTAAAAACTCTAATATCACCAAACTTAGCCAAATGATTGTTGCAAGCACACGTTCCTACTCATTGTTGTTTTGAATGAATTGCTTCATGACATTTATGTTCTCTTTAATGCTTGTCATATCCTCCTTTCAAACACCACATGTAAGCATGCAAATGTTTTACTTGCTTTGAGATTTTATGATTCTTAGTCATGTTGATCAAACTAAATGTAATTTATCCTCGATTGGCATTGTCATAATTCTTTGGCTTCCATGTTGATGCTAATGTGTTATACTCATCCAATTGGCACTTATGCTCTTGGAGCTTTTGCTATAATTCTTAGGTGTTATCGATACTTTACCTTTCCTTGTGCTCATCTTCAACTTTCAACCTTAGCACTCACTCACCTTCCAATGTTAAGCTTTGGTTAGCACTCGATTGCTTGGATTCCAAAATTTTGCTTTGGCTTAGATTTTGATGTAGCACTCAATTCATCATTTGCATTTCAATGCAACACTTGAATTAGATTTTGATGTAGCACTTGTCTTATTACTTGGCTTCTGACTCAAAAATCACTTTAGTCCTTGGCTTAGTGCTTGACTTCCAATGTAACTTTGCTTTACTGCTTGGACTACATCATTTTGGTATTTCAACTCCTACTGTAATCATTGGCTCTCTATGATTTCTTCGACCAATACTTCCCTTTACTGGTTCTCTTTTATACTTCCTTCTAATACCAATATTTGTGCTGATTATAATATTTCATAGCTCTATTGCTTTGTAGGTATCTAAGCTCACTAACGAAATTCAATACTTAATAATAAATCTTTAACTATTGTACCTTTGCTGCAAATTATATATTGCTTTCATGTAGTTCCTTTACTTCATTCCTATTTTCTTCATATTGTTGCTTTATTGAATTGATTTTATGGATGTCTCTTCCTTCTTTCTTTTATTTAACATTGACTACCTCATTCTTCTATCATAATTATTCTATTATCTTCTATCATAGTCTGCTTAAATTTATCATGAGCCTTCAATCATTAGCCACTTGCTTTAGCTTTTCTTCATATGCAACTTTATATGGTCTTCTTTATTTTTCTATTCATTGTATGTGTGTTGGGCCTCTATATTTTTCTATATAATCCTCTTTCCATTTCACTATATGAGACTCTATTTATTTTCTATATGGTTCTCTTTCCTTATTCTTCAAGGGTCTCTATCTTCTCTATACAAACCTCTTTATTTGAAGGGTCTCTTTTCTTCAATATTGGTCTCTAGGGTATATTTATTCTATATTAGCTTCTTGAACCAATTTCAAGGTCAATATGACCTAAATATTTTTAATACCTTACAACTCGTATCCACTTTAAATTCTAATTCAATTCTTGAAGAAATTACAAGTAAGCTAGATGCTTCTTTATCCTTCTTCAAGATCAATATTCTCAATCTAATGCTTAAAGCAATATAAAGTAAGCTAGTTGCTTCTTTATATTTCTTCAAGATCAATCTTCTTATTTCTGTTTTGCTTTGTTTTTGTAATCTTAGGAAGCTCTGAATGCTTCTTAATCCACAATTATATTTTTATTTCTTTCTTTCAATATGCTTTCTTCTTTTCTATCTTTCAATATTTCAATATTATCTTCTTTTTAAGCCTTAATACTACCACAAGTATTATAGGTTAAAAATCACAGGATCAAATATAATATAGCCACAATATAATAAGATAAATATAATGATAATAATAGAATAACACGAGAAAATTAATATGTAAAATAAGGCTTATAATAACTCAAATTAAATTCAATAATATGTAGCAATATGAATGTAAATAGCCTTAATGAACATGTACTAAGCATGTAATATAACTTATAATATTAATTGCTGAATATGTATACAAGATTTGTTACCCCTTTTTTCTCTTACAATAATAGTACTTGATCGTGACTGTTTGTGATATTTAATTATAGAGTATTATATCCATAATATAGTCATAGTAGTGTGACTCTTTGGATACTTGACTATTCCTTTCCATATGCCAAGTCTCATGACTCTTGGCTTATCTACTTGACACTTGCATACTTGATGAACACTTGAATCTATATTGTATGCACACATATACATGACTCTTACACTTCTATAACTTGCACACTCTAATCTAAGACACTTGTGAATATTTTTACATTACATATTATTCTCATACATACAAGACACGTGTTTACAAAGACTCAACTTACACTTGCACACTAACTCACATGACACATGCATTTCCTCCACATTCACACATATAAAAGAGGATATATAACTCACACTCTAAAATATGACTCAACCCTAATATATTATTTAACAATTTACCATGAAGGTACCATGGGGGTACATTATCATGTACCAAATAATTTAATATACTCCAAAACTTCTTTTCCTTCCTTCAAGGCCAAATCGTTCAATGACTCCATGAGGGAGTTTTGGCAAAACTTTGTTACTTGTTTAGTTTGATTACAAATTTGGTAGAATTATGTTATGAAAAAATTATAATGTTGAATTCTAGCTAAGGGGGCCATTTTATAGAAATTTATCCTCTTTAAGTTTTCCATGTGGGAGGGGCAAGTTGGCTATCATGTAAACTAGTCTGATTGGCTTTGCAGGGTGGATTGGCTATTGATTATAGCTTGAGATCAAATTCCCTTTGATTTGCATCTATTTTTAATAAGTTTTAGAGGTGGAAGGGAATACACATCCTTCATTCCCTTCCTAGAAATTATCTATGCTTACAAAGGGGCCATCAGGTGATATTTTCACCTTGGCATGCCTCTACAGGCATAACTTAGAGTTTTATTTTTTAGGTGCAAATACGATGCCTAAAAAAATACATTGATCAACATATTCACAATCAAGAATATTCATGCACCTGATAATTGGAGGTCAAGTATATCAAAGGTAGGGGAAATTTGAATTGTTTTTTAATACACCAGACTGAAAGCATATCCACTTTAGGGTGAATTAGCTTTGAGTTGGCAGATTCATCATTGCTGGATTTTTTCTATAGTTCTTGGGGTTGGGTTAATTGTTATGGTTGACTAGATTGTTTTCCTAGTTTTGCCACTTGATGAATTTGCTCTTAGCTAGCTTATTCACTTAAAAATGAAATATTTTAAAGGTTGATTTGTTTTTAATTTTTTGTTGTAGTTTTTCCTTGGCTATCGGTGTTAGATGTGTTAGAGGTCCAATAGCAATGCCCTCATATTTTATGATCGATAGTGGATGTTATGACATCGATAGATCAATATGTGTTAGATGCGATGGGTCTAGTGCATTTGGAAATGATGCCTACCATCAAAATTGACCATGCTATTTTGACGACTTTGGAAGAGTAGTGATACTCAAAGTGTAGTACATTTTTATCATTGACTAGAGAGATGGTAATGATGTTGGAGAACATGTGAGGATCCTATGATTACCTATTTGAGGCACTGACATACATATAAGCCATAATTAGGCTTGAGCTATCTCCCATTTGAATCATGGATACCATTTTGAGTAGAGATGCTATGACATTGACATCAATTTCATGTTCCAAGTAGGACTATAGATTAATTGATAATTTTATTATGAACTATGGTTTCAAACTTGTTGGCTGGAGATACTAGTAAGAGGTTGCTACATTGGGAGCTATTTTAGATCATCACCCATATGAGGTATGATCAAGTATTATTTTCTTTGGGACCATTCATATTGTATAGGTTCTACTAGATTTTCTTAAAAGCTCTAGATAGGTCCTAGATTAAGCACAATGGCTCACTGTCATGTCTAGATGGCATAGGAGCAATTACAACATATACTAAGGGATGGATCGATACCATCTTGAGAATTGATCATGCCTCCTATATCTATAGCTCATTATGCCAAGGCAAGGGATAATAGGACCACCAAGGAGGTATCCCAGTAGGAGAGGGAGGCGATGGCGAGGTAGCTTGAGTTGCTACAAGGGTAACTCGCATAGGCATTAGTAGAGGGGGACTAGGTCATTTTAGAGAGAGATGAGGTTTAAAGAGAGAGAGATCAGATCAAGGTTATGCATAGTGGTGAATCATCATTAACTCACGAATATTATGATTTTTAAAATTGGAAATTGGAAAATATGAGGACCCTAGACATTGAACCATTCGCTTAAAAAAATTTGGGAGAAAATTTTTCTAGGGTCGATTTGCCCCCCTTTAATAATATTTTTATTTTAATCACTAGCCACTCCCACCTAAATCATGGACCTTTTTGCTTTTAAATTATAAATATTTTTATTTATCCTACTAAATTTACCTCTATACCACCATTATATATACCTAACATGAAGACGATACTCCTACATATAAAACATTGATTCTCCTAAAAAAAAGGACTTGTAGTAGTGAAAACCTACATAAAAAAACTTGCAATAAAAAAAAATAACCTGTAGTAGTAAAAAATCTATAGTGACAAAAATGACTTGTAGAAATGAAAACAACTACAACAGTAAAACAGGGATGACAGATGATAGACAATAGAAAGAGGGATGTCATATGGTAGGAAATAAAAAGAGAGATGATGGATGATAGGTAGAAGAAAGGGGTCCAATGAATAGCAGAAAGGTGGTTGATGGGTGATGAACAAAAAGAATAGGATGATAGACGATGGCCAAAAAAAGAGGGCTGATAGACGATGGACAATAGAAAGGTGACAATGGATGATGGATAATAGAAATAATGACAACAAATGACATATAATAGAAAGGGGGATAACGGATGATGGATAATAGAAAGGACGATGGTAGATGATAAAAAATAGAAAGGAGGATGATGGACAATAAAAAAAGGGGATGGAAAATAGTAAAAAGAGAGATGATGAACAACAAAAGTGTTACAATAGATGATAGACGATGGATATCAGAAAGAGGATAATGAACAACAAAAAAATGGGATGACAAACAACAAAAATGGGGACAACAAAAAACAATAAATGGGTAAAACAAACAACAAAAAGGGGGACTATAGACGATGGATGATGAAGGATAGAAATGGGGACAACGAACAAAAAAAGAGGGCAACAATGAAAAACTAAAAGGAGAATAATGGACAAAAAAAAGGGGGATGATGGACAGTAAAAAAGGGTATGATGGATATAAAAAGGGGATGAAGGACAAAAAAAAATGGGGATGATGAACATAAAAAAGGGGATGAAGAAAAATAAAAAGGGGACGATGGACAATAAAAAGAGGGATTATGGACAGAAAAAAGGGGTATGACACACAATGGACAACATACAATAGAAATGGGGATGATAGGAAGAATGGATGGTGGTTTTTTTTTACTTTTGAAGTAGGAAATCTTCTAAAAGGCATAACTTTCGATCTAGATCTCTATTTTCAATATTTTTTGAAACCACTTAGCTTAATGAGACCTACACTTTAAACCTATCTATGATTAGTTTGACACTTGGAAAATTCCTCAAAAAACCCTTAGAAGGCCTCCAAAATGAGATCTGATGTTGCTAAAGTACAATACTAGAGAAAAAGCAAGTAGAGATCTAGTAAGAGTAATGTGCAAAAACCCTTAAAGGATTCTAGATCTTGGCAACCTAAAATGATGGATCTAGTAAATATTTTTGTCTTATAATACATATATATGAAAAACATGTGGCACCAATATTTTCCAATTGATTTACCCAATTTTAATAATTTTTGGTGTGAAAAAATACAATTCACCATGTCTTCTACATGATTTTGGATACAATTCACCTTGATTTAGAAATATATTTACCTTATTTTTATAAATAAATTTTGGGGTCATCACCTTATGCATAACCCTAGATCAAATGCAAACACACTAGCCAGAGTGACTGTAGTTAGGACTAGGAGTAGCGATCTAGTTGTTTGAAGTTTATTTGATCAGATAACTAATCTATAGGTTTAGTATATGATAGAGATGTCGAGGAACACCAACTATAGGTCAATATACTATGTAGTTGTTTCTCTCAAGTTATGATAATCATCTCCCTTAAGGGCTAAATATCATTCTCACTCTACGATGAGATTGATAATGTGGTCATCACAATAGTTAATCTAGTTTCCTCCCCAACCAACCGAGGGTGGGTCAAAGACCTAGGACTAACAATGTGACACTTTTGAAATTTTGGTTATTTTAGTGGTATGAGAGCATCAATTTTGTATGAGATTATTTAGCCTATTGACATGATCTAAGTGTACCAATTTTGGTAGATTATGGTACACTAGGTCGATAATATATATATATATATATATATATATATATATATATATATATATATATATCGATTATTTATTGGTTCATGATTGTGTTTGTGTGATGTTGATTTGATGTGATATGAAAATTTGTCTAAATTGTATGGATGAGAAAATTAATGGCATGATGCATTGATGATGTTAGATGAGTGATGTTGTATGTTTGGATTTAGAGAAATTTGATGTTAGAGTTGTTTTAGAATTTTTACACAATTTATTTTGGTTTTGAAAATTTTCACATATTTAAAGCATGATAGAAAATTGACACAATTTCACAAGCAAATTTATTGTCAATTGATGATTTTAAAATATAGGTATGATATGGTACATGTTAGTTGATAAAGAGATTGTAAATTTGATTGAAGGAAGAGTAAATATGTGAAATCAAGATTTGTGAGAAATTCTAGGTAATCACATTGATATTATGGTCAAATTTCAAAATAAATTCACTAAAATTTGAAGATGACTTGATTTTCGAATTTCGAGATGGGATTCATGTTAAATGATGTTAACAAATATTGTTGGTGTGATTTGTCATGGGTTAGAAGAGAAAGAAGGATTTTTCACAAATTTATTTTGTTTGTGAAAAAGTAAGGGTTGGGAACCAACATCTAATCATGAGTGAATATGAAAGTGTTTCTTAGCTACTATATATTAATTATATATATATATATATATATATATATATATATATATATGAAAGGCTAATTTAATAGTACCTTATAAATTAATTTTATGTCGTCAATAGACCCTAAGTGATGGCCTCTTAGCTTGATAACTAGACAAGTGCTTAGTTGACTACGATTGATAGTATTTTTAGGTAGTCCATGCCATAGGATAATTTATATCCTATAAAATATTTTACTACTAAGTGGTGGCTCTTCTAGCCTGATTAATAGACAAGTACTTAGATAAATTGTTGTGTTGTGTAGGCAGTTAATACCCTTTTTGATTTTTGGACAATCAATGTCTTGATATGGTACAATGCTAGTGGACAGTTAATGTCCATATGATATGATGCTAGGGATAGTCAATGTCCATATAATACAATGCTAGGGATAGTTAATGTCCATATGATACATGTTATGGTACTTTTGCTTTCTTGGATAGTCTATGTCCATATGATACAGTGCTAAGGATAGTCAATGTCCATATGATATGGTACCTTTATTTTTACTGGATTAGGACAGTTTATGTCCTTATTATTGTACTTTTAATGCCCCTAGTTTTAGGGTTTATTTAGATGATTAGTGATGTGATAAAATGTTAATAGGATATCTTGCCATCAATAATATTGACGTCATAGGATTTTTGTCATTTAGCATGTTTTTGGATTATGTTGATTTTTATGGAGGTAAATTGATCTTGTCCATCCTTCCATAAATTGATAGGATACAAATGTCTTAAGTTTCATTACTTTAGGCCTTTATTAGGGCTCTTGAGAAAATGAAGTATGCCCCATTCATCACCTAGAGGGCACTAATAAGAGGCCTAAAATTAGGTATTTTTAGAATTTATCATTGGTTTAGAGGAATGTAAAAAATTATCCATCCCTACGACTTAGGGAATGACATCATTTGGCAAGTAGGGGGATGTTTTGATTTGAACTAATTTCTTGTTCTTTTATTGTTTGATGCATATATGAATCAAATCATGAAACAAGCAACTATTGCAAGTAAGCAAACATGAAAATCAATGTGTATTTTGTTGATTTACCACTAGCATTTAGGACCCAAAGTCTATAATGGTATGTATAGCTTGGATTATTTATTGCATCTCAATGGTTGTGTATCCAATGTTCAACCATGGTAGAACACTTTTTGTGAATATAACAAGGTTGTGATATTGGGAAAACATGTTATTATCACAAAAAGAGTGCATGGAGAAGATTGGGTGATTTAGTTCATGATTTTGTTTACCCATAATAGCCTAAAAAATAACACCCTCTATGTGCTAAATCTTTGTTAAAGTTGTTGCAGGGGATAAAGCCAATGAAATAAATCGATGTGTAATGCTAAGATGTGCTAAATGCAATAAGCAAATCATGCTAGACAAAAGCAATAGAATATGTAAAGTATATACATGATCCTAAGAGCAGGGATTTGCTAGCATCAGAGACCTAGTGTGAATGCAATGCATGTGAATGCTATCCTAACTAGTGGTCATCATCTCCTCATTGTAAAATCCCTTGATTTCTATATGCACACATAGTCAATGCATAAATGTAAGCATACAATCATGATAGTAATGATTATATGATAGATAATATATGAGTAATATCTCAATGCTTCTGAGTGAAGGAGGAGAAATAAAAATTATTTCCTATAAAATATTTTCAAAGTTATGAAAATTATTTAAAAAAATAATAATTCTTGTTCTCCCCTTCCTCAGAAGCTATGAGCTTATGCCTTTTTAGGGAAGGAATATGATGAGAAGGTAACTCTATGTTGACGCTATCTCAAACATGAAATTACCTTCACCACTTCCTCCTCGAAAAGACTATGCTATGTAGTAAAACTAGAGTCTTCTAGCATATGATCCCTAATATAATATGAAGAAGGTAATCATTGCATCCTGATAGAGTAAGGTAAACAATGAGTCAAGACATGCAGTCTATGCATATATGCAATCATATAATTATGCAAAATTAAACAAGAAATGCATCATGTGTATGAAATTAATTGATGATTAAAGATATTTAGAGCCAATTTGTGTTATATTTATGTTAAGAAGATTGATGATATAGGGTTGTCAACAATTACGCTTCATCATATTACCTTGATTTAGAAAAAGAAGGTGGTTATATGATAATTGTGATAGAGGTTTATACCAAGATAGGATTTTTAATTTTAATTATCCAATATCATTTGGTGTTTGAAACACTTTATCTAGTATTGGGTAATTGTATTTCATTCATCTATTTTAGGTATAATGATAAATTTGATAATTGATAAAGTTGAATTTGTGATAGATCCTTATATTGAGGAAGAAGGTTTGATAGAATAATTCCTCACTTGTTGGGCATATAGGAATGCTAATGCTTGCCAAGTGGTGAATAATTCTATCCCACCTTCTATCTGGATATAAGAATGAATCACAAATTGATCATAGGTTGGTATGTTGATACCATTATGTTTGTTATTATTTATGATGTATGATAGACCCTTATATCAAAGAAGAATGTTTGATAGAATCATTCCTCACTCATTGGGTATATAGGAATTGCTAACACTTACCAAGTGGTGAATGATTCTACCAAACTTTCTATTTGGATATAAGGGTGAACCATAACTTGATGAAAATGGTGTTTGAAAAGCAATGCTTGAAGAAATATTGATGAGATTGAAAATTTTGATAGATCTTATACAGAGGAAAGATGTTTGATAGGATTATTAAATGTAGATGAATACTTTTTATTCTCAAGCATTTTCCAAGTATCGAATAATCTTATCACCCATTTTTCCTAGGTATAGGGTTGAGTCAAAAGATATGTTGATAAAAGAAGTGAGAGAACTTAGCCTAGGGTGTAACTTGTTAGCTCAGACTTGCCCTTTTATATGCCACTCTTAAGTCGACATTGTAGTATCAATGTCATCATTGAGTGCTAACAAGTCTAGAGGAAGCATTTGATGAGAAGATATGAGATAGAGAAGATGTTTAAAAGGATGAGTTATCCATCCAAAAGGAGTCATCAGAGAGATTTTCTACCTTAGGTACCTAACTAAGATGCAAATCTATAATGTGATCTATCTTGACTAGGATCATCACTGGTCATGGTGAATCATCTTGACTCCATATGCAAACAACAAGCATATGAACACAAGCAAGTGAAATTATCATTTGATTATGCAACAAGCAAACATATGATCAAGCAAGTCAATGCATGTGAGTTCTTTAGAAATTTTAGATTCTAAAAAGAGAAGCCAAGGCATCAAGCTATGGTTGGGTCATAACTAGCGACCACTATATGCCATCAAGACCTCAATTTCCTTTCCAAAGTCTAAAATATCAAAAGGACTAGAGAGGATTTTGGAAAGTCATTGAGGGAGTCCACTAGCTCAGTGACCTACTACAAGTGCAATGCAAGTGACACTATTTTCTAGCTAGGATCATCATCACTTCATTATAGGATGCCCCCTTGCAACTTTATGGGATGAATAGGCAAATACAAGCAAACATGCAATTCAGGCATATGAAGGCAAGCAAAAATGTATTAAAATATAATCATGCATACAATCAATCATGCAATCAAGCACATGACCAGGAAAACATGCAAATTCAAGCATAATATATTTTTAAATGCATTATATTGATAGGTTCTTTATGTTCATTACCATCTAATGTGGCCAAGTGATATGCACTTAACCCATATTTGGTTGTTATGATGAAGGGACCTAACCAGTTGGGTTTAAATTTACCCTTAAGGTCTTCCTTAGCATTAGTATTTTTTTAGTTTTCTTTAAGAACTAAGTCTCCTACTTTAAAGGAATGAGGTCAAAATCACTTCCCATAGGCTTTCTTAAGTCTTTGATGATACACATATAAGTGCTCTAAGGTATGAGTCCACTTTTTGTCAAGCAACTCAAGTTGGCTAAGTCATGCATGGTGATACTCATCACCAACTACTACATCCTTTAGAAGGATTCTAAGAGATGGGACTTCTAATTCAAAGGGAAATATGGCCTCAATCCCATAAACCAAGGCATAGGGTGTAGCACTAGTCATAGTTCTGAACATTGGTGTGATATGCCCATAAAGCAAGATATAGTTATAAATACCAATCCCTACTAGTTTTTCTTACAAGCTTCTTTAAGATTTTGATTAATGTCTTGTTAGAAGCTTTGGCCTACCCATTACCTTGCAAGTAATATGGTGTTGACCACTTATGCTAAATTTTGAATTTAGCACAGAGTTTGACTATGTCCTTATTTTTAAAAGGAGTGCCATTATTGGATATAAGTATGCTAGGAATGTCATATCATGATAAGATTTGATTTAGGATGAATTTGGAGACTTGAACACTAGTACAAGAGGATAAGGGCATGGCCTCTACCCACTTGGTAAAGTATTTAGTTGTCATGATGATGAAATTATGTCCATTAGAAAAAGCCAAATTTATTTTCTTGATAATATCTAGCCCCCAAGTAGAGAAGGGCTAGGGCGATGTGATCGACTGAAGCTCTTGAGATGGTGCATGAATTAGGTTATCATGCTTTTGATATTTATCACATTTGTGTACATGGTTACGAGCATCTCTTTCCATAGTCAACTAGTAATAGCCCATACAAATGAGCTTCTTAGCAATGGCACTTCCATTGAAGTGTCCACCACATGCCCCCTCATGGGTATATTGAATGACTATTTTGGCTTTGTATGCATTGAGGCATCTTAAGAGAATGCCATCAAATGTTCACTTATAGAGGATGTCTCCCATTATGACAAATTGACAAGCACATTGCCTAATATTATTTTTCTTATTGTGATTTAATCCCTTAGGCAAAACACCACTCTTAAGGAAATCATATATTTCCTTATACCAAGAGTCAAGGACTAGTGTTTGTTCAATGGAAAAAATAGCCAATGGTTCTTAACTGGATTGCAAGGTTGTTGGTTGCCTAATCTAGTGGATGATAATTGTTGCTTGTTCATCTTCCAATTCTAAAGGCATAAGCAATGTAGCAATAACCATTGCATCCGCTTGATGATTACTAGAGCATGGAACCATATCAATGGTTACCTTTTCAAAATAAGCCATCAAGTTATCCACAATGCCTTTGTATGGTTTTAGTTTATCATCTTTAGTTTGATAAAATCCATTGATTTGGTTAACTATTAATTGGGAACCTCCATAAATGGTAGGGCCAAGGCTACTTGTAGCCCAAGAATAAGAGTTTCATATTTAGTTGTGTTATTAGTACATGAGAATTGAAGCTTAAAAGACAAGGGAATTACAATTTGCTATGGTGATCTAGGATGATTCTTGCCCCTGATCCCTTAACTCATCTCATGCCATCGAAGAAAAATATCTAGAAATATTGTTGTAATTCCTCAAGAGTGCACACCATCTCATTGGGGTAGAGATGAAGTTGGAAGAATTAAAAATAATAAAATAATCTTGAAAAGAGGAGCCATAACTACTAAAGTCAATCTTCTGCCTCCAATTCCTTTTGTTATGATCTCATTCCTTCTTTCCAAAAAACCTCCTTCTCTTATCCCAAAACCAAGAATTAATCAACCTTGTAGGAAAGAAGATCAGGGTTTTTAAGAACCTCCTTAAGCAAGCATGTTACGTATTTAACATAACACATGCAAAATTCAATGTTTAAAAGCTTCAATAAAATCCAATGTTTCCAGAAATACCAATAATAACACTTTTTTCAGAATTCCAAAATATGAATTCAATTTCATATTTAAAAGGTATACTTCATAAGTAATTTTATAAGATTACTATGTTATAAATTTAAGAAAAACATCACTTATTCTTCTTATTAATCCCTTTTTCCTTCTAATGCTAACAATATTAGAATAATTAAATCAATTATTCACCTAATTTTTTTAGTTACTATAGAATGCTAATATCAACCATTAACATCGATATCAAACAATTCCACATACAACAACATAAGTCTCTTGCGAAGCCATCCTTTCCCAACTAATATGAAATCAACAATATGCACAAAAAAGTTTTTCCTCAAGTAGAAGCCTTTACAATACCTACAACATTATCATCTTCCTACAAAGGATGACTCTTTTTCTTAATAGCAACCTCCTTGCCCAATGGTGCATTTAATAAAACATACACATATGAAATGCACCTACATGAAGGGTTTATTTTTACCCTCGAGATATCAATAAGAATGTCATCCATAATTTCCCTTGTTTTATCAACTCTGATGGTTGTACCATACCAATCCATCCATGAGAGAACCTGGTCCTACAACCAATATTTTTATCAACAATATCATATTTCAAAAATAGTATAATCAAAGCATAAAGTGCAACTATCAACACATATTGATAATATAAAATGAGATTATGCATTTGATATCCACACATAAATACATAAATCAAGTTTCAATAACAAGTCCTACAAACAGTGTCGCGACACTTTTCCTCCTTTGGCCGCGGTAATGCAACATGTCATGATATCGCGACACCTTTTATCTTATGGATGCGATGGTGCAACATGTCACGATATCGTGACACCTCTTCTCCTATGTCCGCGACAATGCAACATGTCACGAGATCACGACATATTTTCTTATTTGGCCTCGACGATGCAACATGTCACGATATCGCAACATATTTTCTTCTTTGGCCTCGACGATGCAACATGTCATGATATCGTGACACCTTTCCTCCTCTGGCCGCGATGACACAACTTATCATGATTTTGTGACACTTCTTCTCTTCTGGTAGCGACGTTGCAACATGTCATGATTTTGTGACACTTTCTCTCCTTCGGCCGCGATGCTACATCTTGTCGCAATATCGCGACATATTTTCCTCCTTTGGCCGCAACGATGCAACATGTCACGATATCGCAACACCTTTTCCTCCTTGCTTTTTCCCTATGCTTTGGACGAAAAAAATGCAACATGTCGCGATATCGTGACACCTTTCTTCTTATGGTGTTTTGTTTTTCTTTGATCTTTAGCTCTTGGGCCTCTTCGGTCGGTTTGGAAAACATGTAAAAAATACTTATACAAGGTTCAAGGACCTTTCAACACCCTTTCAACCAATCAAAAAAAAAAAAAACAAGTCCTACCAAGAAGGGTTGTTACATACCCACCTCAAACTAATCATATTCCCTTGTGTTTCCTATAAAGCATATATTTCATTCAAACAAAAATGAAAATTGCTTTCTCATTTCCTCAATATCTTCCCAAGTTTCACAATTTTCAAAATAATGGTCCCATTGGGCCTTACATTGATCTAGAGTTTATTTTATCAAAATATTAGAATGAAACCCTAGAATTCTTACTGGTCACACCTCAATGGCTAAGGGATCTACCATCTACAATTTTAAAACATTCTAAACATGAGAAGGATCAACAACATACTTCATAAGTAGGGATATGTGGAAAGTATCATGAATATTTGATAGGTTGGGTGTCAATATGAGCCTATATACTATTGGACTAATCTTATCAATGATCTCAAAATGGCCAAGAAAATGAGGATCTAAAAACGCTAAAAATATCATACACCTATGCAATGAAATAAAGAACAAACTAGATAGAAAACTATGTAACCATAATGATAAAACAAGAAATGCAATAATAGTGTCATTTTTATTAATAATTATTATGTCATTTAAGAGGGTTACATGGGATCCCATTGAGGGATTTCCTAACACTTTGATACAAATTTACAATAATAAAAGTAATCCAAGGTGTATCTCGCAAGATCTCCTTTGCATCTCGTAAACTGATTATTGACAAGTTTTTGGTGACTGTCGTGATGTATGATGGTGAGGTGTTAATATATATACCATCTAGTTCATTTTAAAGACCTGTAATCTGCACATAAGAAAACCTAAAGAACATCAAAATCATATGAAGAGCCTTTCAAGATAAGACCCATATCCATGATAAAGAAGCTAAAATACGACAAATACATGCATTAAAATGAAATCTAAATATACTAGGAAGTAATTAAAATACTACTAAATCTAATGAAAGAAATAAAATAAGGAAAAAAAATAACAAATATGGTCAAAAAAACCCTTGTCTACTTTGAACCCTTATACTCTTCTTATCCTTATCAATATAGTCCATCAACCTTTCTTGGAAATTGATTAGAGATCCATGAGCCTTTAACCAATCCATATCTAGGATAATATCAAAGGTATGTAGTAGTGCTATATATAAGTTTTAATTAGTGGATCCATTAGGTAATATGATCTTAGTTATATGCAAGAATTTATCCATTGAGTAAGTCTATCTAGACCCATACTCAACTTTCCACCCTTGTACCAAATATTTAGGCTTTTTTGGCATGTCCCCAATCATACTAGTGGAAATGAAACTATCTATGGCTCCACAATCAATTAAAATATTAACAATCCTATTGAATAAATTACCATTTAATAGCATGGAGTTGCCTATCCATCAAGGTTCTAATTTCCTGTGGCTACATAGATTTGGTGTGGTTGCTCCTTGGCTTTGTTACTCGACTCTAGCCTTTGGGGATACTTATTTGTATAATAAGGACCCTCATAAATGAAACAAATAGTCCTATGCAATTCAAACCTTTTTTTACATTTTATTCCCGGTATCCTTAGTTTGAGTTAAATCATTCTACTTATGAGGTCAAGGTTTTGAATTTTCCCTCTTCTAGAAGTTCTTCTTATAACTCCCTTGGTTCCCATTGTATTTATTTCCAAATTTTGGGTTTCCTTTGATCTTTGTCCTATTTCATAAATCCAAAACTCTTCCTATTATTGAGTTCCTATTTCTCTCCTTCTATCAACCCTCCATAGTTGAATAAGGTCTTCTTGGTTTGTTGATTGATCATTTCCTATCGAGCCAAATCATATGCTTTTTTGAAGGATTTTGGGCTTAAGAAAATTAATCATTGTTTGAATCTTAGGATCCATCCCCAAGATGAAATTATGCACCTTCAATTATTCATTGATATCATACTCAAAAATATATTTCAAGAGTTTAAAAAATATTTGATAATATGCCTCCACCATCAATGCACCTTGTTGGAGCTTAGAGAACTCCTCCAACTTATCTACATAAAACTAATTTGACAGGAATATCTTCTTAAATGTCCTTACAAATATATCCCATTTAAGATCCACTACTTGGATTCCTCTTCCTACCTTGAATATGTTCCACCATTCCAAGGTTGCATCTTGAATATGAAGGGTTGCCCACATAATTTGGGTTTTGGGTGATCAATTCTTCATGGAAATAAAATTTTCTAACTCATTCAGCCAAGAATATACTACATCACCTCCTTCTCTTCCTTTAAATTTATATACCCTCAACTTCTCAAGGTCCTTGGCTAGCTCAATTTCAATATGAACTTTACCCTCATGGATTTCTCTAGCAAGATTCTCTTCCTATCTAGCCTCTAAATCCTATTATTGATTTCCTGATTAACCAATGTTTTCAACATATTTCATTGTTGCACCATTTTATCTTGAAGCAATAACTATGGAAGAAAGATTTTCCACCCTATCACTAGAGTCCACTATTATTTTAGTTTTCTTGTTTGAGTTCATTGTTCTTCCATAGTTCTTATTGGAGTCCATTGTTATTCCAAATTTCTTGTTGGATTCCATTGGTCTTCTAGACTTCTATTGGGTATGAGCTACAAACTCATCATTCATAGATGACCTTTCCTTATTGGATGATCCTCCTCTCAACATATTTGATATCTCCTATCCACAAAAATAAGTTGAATAATTACAATTTCTCCAAAATTATACTTAAGATTAGCTAGTTTCATCTCCCCATGAACTAACTTAGACCATTATCACTCACTTAATAATGATCATGGTAATACTTGTATACTTCCAAGATGCCATCTTACGTATGACCATTATAACTCATCTAATAATGATCATGGTCACACTTGTCTCACTACAAGGTACCATTCCCAATAAGAAGCTTTACTTTCTAGGATTTTTACTCCTTGGTCTAATTGATTAATATGGCATGCAATACTTACATTATACCAAATCAAATTAAGGTCCTTAGAATAGTAATCCTCCCAAAAGTAGCACATCAAGTCAAGGCTCAACCTAGGTTATCTCCATGGAAGATTCTAGTCCTATGACCTAGGCTCTGATACCAATTGTAACAACCCACCAACTCAACCCAAGGGAGAGAGACCTTTATTTTTCACAAGGAAAACTCATAAATAAGTCTCGATATTTTTTTTAGCATTGTAAGATATAACCATATTTTGAGTTCAATTTCACTATAGACAACACTCAAGTGGATAGGAATGGCCAACATCCTATACTTCTAGGGTTCACCTTTCTAAACCTCACCATTTAGAAAGGATGCCATCAATGGTCCCCCCACTTTTCCTATATCCTCACCAGTATAGGACAACTTGACCACAACCTAGGTATTATCCTTTAAGGCCCATAACACTTAAAGGGGATGCCTATTCCCTAACCCTACATAATTCTATCTATGTAGGATTAATCTGGTGTAATGCCTTAGTGCTTAGTTACCACACCTCCATGGGCTAAGGCCATTACCACTCACCTAGTAATGAGCATGGTCACTTGATCCTTATTTTTCAAGGTGCCACTAGAAAATATTATGAATGATTCTTAGAACTCACCACTAGTAATACAACCAAGCTTCACCACTTAGGACTATCTAAAAGCCTCACCACTTTGGGAAAATCCAAGCCTCATTGTTCAAGGTGTATCATTCACAAATATCTAGTTATTGCATCATCAAAACTCCTAGATTCATAATACTTGGTTTTTGCATTACCATAAATCCTCCCAAGCTTGAGTACCTCTTGAATCAAGGGTTTTCTAATATGGATCTATATTCATGACCAAGAACCCCAAACAACCCAAGAGTCTAAAAATTTAAAAAAATATAAACATCTCTCTCAAATTAAATAAAGTGCTATATTTAAACATAATAAAATGCATCATAACACTTGTTAAAGACTGCATATTTTTAAAACAAAACTAGAATTTAACATTTCCTTATTTATAATGAAGAATAATTATTAGCTTTTGATGCTAGATACTTAATGAGAAATCAGCCACAAGATATAAAATGAGCATGCAATATTGAATCTATGATAATGGTAATATACTAAGCATGTAAATATCATGAAAAACTTTTGAAATGACTCATAAAACTACCATTAATGAAAGCTCATGAAAATAGGATCTTAATAAAAAATGTGGAGATTTCAAGGACTCCAATATTCATACAAGTTTACATTATTTTAAACTTGTATTCTACTCTACTCTACTTGATATGGAGTTGTTATCCTACTTGCTCACACTAAGGCCAATATATAGTGGGATGTGACTCTTGGTATTTCATCTTCCTATGACTCTTCACCTTCCTATTCTATGGACTCATGTGCACATGGACTATGATGCACATTTACATTATTGAATACTTTGCACATTCTAATATTATTTTTGCATTTATTACATTGCATAAAGTACATACTCAAACCCTAATCTCATACAAAATCCTAATATAAATATGTACCCCTGGTGGTACATTAGCATGTAGCAAATAATGCAATATATTTCAACAACCCCTTTGTATTACATTATTTGGTTATTGAAGACTTTAATTTTCAATATGGTCTTCATCTTGGTTCTAGAACTTGAGCTCTTCTTTTCTGCTTTCTTCATTGTACTCTTTGTATGTATCTTGATCAACTAAAAAACTACTGTCTTCATACTATTTCTTTAGTTCACTTTGATATGTATCTAGCTTGAAAGTATTTTCTTTCATATTCATCATTTCTTTTCTATCATGCTTCCCCTTCCTTATTCTTCTTCTTTCTGCATTTTTACTAGTAATATATCTTCTTTGTGGTGATTTAGTATATCATCACAATAGTATTGGTTAGAATTCAGTGTTAGTGACCAAATTTGAGCAGGCCTTTGAGAAGGCTTGTGGGAAAATTTAAGAAAACTTTATGAATAAAATTTAGAGCAAACCAGAGCAAAGGGAATTGAGGTATCCTATGGATAGATTTCCACAAAACCATAACAGAGTTGAGTGGTGTCCATAGAACCAAAACAAAGTGGAGTGGTGTCCACATAATAATAACAGAGTGGAGTGGTGTCCACAAAAATAGAATAAAGTGGATTGGTATCCATAGAACTAGAATAGAGTGGAGTGGTATCCATAGAACCAGAACGAAGAGTATTGGTATCCATGTTGGAAGTTAAAAGGTAAAAAAATTGTTTCAACTTTAAGCTTTGACCTTACCTTTTTACTCCCATTGGATGGCAACCGAGTCAGCAGGATTGGGCGGCAGATAGGTTGATGGACGACAGGAAGAGTTAGACATCTAATTTCCCTTTTCCTTTCCTCCCTATTTCTTCTCTCCCAAATATCTCTCCAACAACTATGTACACACTATATAATGCTTTGTATTTCGAATTTTATTGATTAATTGAATTTTTGAATATTGAATAGTTGATTTCAATATCTGGCATCAGAGCTGTGGAGGGTGTCTAGGTTTTCAAAGCTAGGCATGGATCTCGAGGAGGCTCGAGGAGGCCCATAGGAGGCATGGATCTCGAGGAGGCACGAGGAGGCCCATAGGAGCGAGCCCATAGGAGGCATGATTCTCGAGGAGATCGAGAGGGCGAGGTCGAGGAGGCCCGTAGAGCATGCATCCCGAGCATGTGGTTCGAGGTTGACAGGTTGACCAGATTGAGGACACTAGGCATGATTCCCTAGGTGATTGATAGGATGACTTGGTAGAACGCTGACCAGAGGTGGACACGTGGTGAGCAAACAACAAGGTGGTGATGTGGCGAGCAGACAACAAGGAGGTGATGTGGCGGACACAATAAGGAGGTGACATGGTAAGCAGGTGACGTGGCAAGCGGACGCAAGGAGGTGACGTGGCGGAAGGGCATTCACCCAAAGGGAGCAAAAGGGCAAGGTCCGATTGCTCGAAGGCAATCGAAAGACTTTACGAGCGCCCATGCTCTTAAACCACTCGAAGGTCGATATCCTGCTGCATGTGGGATAAAAGTTTTTCATTTTTTTTATAAAAATCACGTCGGAGTAGTGTTTAAATATTGCAAGGGAGCTTTCTAAGCCTAAAAAGGCTTGTAGCTCGATTGGTGAGCACTCTACTTTGCACAGTGGAAGTCACGGGTTCGAAACCCAACGACATTAATTTTTTTTTTAATAATTGGCATATGGTAAGTTTTTCGGAGCACTGAGGCTAGATTGGCATAATTGGCATATTAAAAATTTTATATAGTTTTTTTATTTTTATAATTTTTAAAGTTTTATAATAAAGTTAATTAATAATTTTAAATTATATTGTTTTTTTTAAGTTTTTTAAGAAAATCAATATTTTTTATTATTATTTAACTTATAATTATAATAATTTTTAAAATTATAATAGAAAGAAAACTATATAATTTTTTTTTAAAACATTGCCTAAGAGGCAATTTATTGTAAAAGAAGGAGCTTTACACCTGATTCGAGGAATCAAAAATTGTAGTGGAAAAATATGTTGTGATAGCCTAGAAGGCTATAAAAACTAGAAATCTTTTGTAATAAGCCTGAGAGGCTTAGTATTTTTTCCTTGTAAGAGAGACAAAGGACCAAACTGAAATTTGTAAAGAGGCATTGATGATAAGACCAAGTGGTTGTTATCATGCCCTATGTGCACTTTTGGTGAGAGAAAATGCCAAAATTTTTGATGAAAAAGTGAGAGCTTATGGGCTACATACTATGTTTAGTCAGTTGCAGAACATAGTAATAGCACACCAGAGGCATCCAGACTCAGGGTACGAGGCAGACTCTGAAGATAACTCTTTTGGGAGTAGATTTGAGCAATCTGAATCCATAGAAGTTGCACCACAAGAATCTGAATATACTCATTACAGTAATTCAGTGGAAATTCTAGAACCAGAATCACCTGAGATAATATTGATCAGTGACGATGAAGAACAAGTAGCAGACAATTTCATGAATCAAGAAATAGCAACGCCACAACAAGAGGAACAAGCAATCAATGAAAGAGTGAATCAAGTCAGATTTGACTTAAATTTGTAATCTCTTCTTTCTTCTTCTTTCTTCCTTCTAAAAGCAGAGTGCTTTATTGTAACCAAGAAATAAAGAGAGTGTTTTAGTTTATAGCAACTATGGCCTCACATAACAATCTACCAATTCCAGAATTCAATGGATATGACTACGAGTATTGGTCTATCAAAATGAAGACCTTACTCATAGGGAAAGGTTTGTGGGACATAGTAGAAGAGGGTTACACGGAACCCTTAGACTGGGCAACATTAAGTGCCATAGATAAGAAAACAAGAAAAGAAGGACAAAAGAGCAACTCTTCTGCTCTTTATCATCTCCAAGCAACATTGGAGAAGAGTATATTCCCTAGAATAGCCGCTTGTATAACTGCACAAGATGCATGGAAAGCTTTGAAAGATGGATTCCAGGGAAGTGATCAAGTGAAGCAAGTGAGGCTTCAAACACTGAAACGAGATTTTGAAAATCTCAAAATGAAAGAAGACAAAAAAATTGGTGACTACTGCGTCAGAGTCAAAGCAGTTGTTGATAAAATGGTTACTCTTGGCGAGGAAATTAAGCCTGAAACAATTGTAATGAAAGTGTTGCGAACACTTCCACAAATATGGAATCACATAGCCATAATTATAGAAGAGTCAAAAGATCTTTCCACTTTAACATTTGATGCATTAATCGGGTCGTTAATGTCTCATGAAGAGAGATTACAGGAATCTCCTTCAACCAACTATGGAGGTGATGATAAAGCCTTCACATCCAATGAAAATACTGGAAGAGGACGTGGAAGAGGTCAAGGCAGAGGCCAGAGAAGAGGTAGAGGCAGAGGCAACTACAGAGGAGGCAATCAGAACAGAGGAGGTAACTCCAATAGAGGAGGCAATCAGAACAGAGGTGGAAACCAAAATCGAGGAGGAAATCTAGGACGAAGTGGAAATCAAGGACGAGGAAGTGACAAGTCCAAAATAACTTGTTTTAACTATGGCAAGCCAGGTCACTTTGCTCATGACTGCTGGTCAAAATCTTCTCAAGGCAACAACAGTCAATATGGAAATTATGGTGAAGAAGATGATACCTCTAATATTTTTCTTTCATATGGACAATCAAAACAAAATCTAAATGACACATGGATTTTGGATACTGGTTGCTCAAACCATATGAGTGGCAAAGAAAATCTATTTGCTACTCTAGATTCCACTTATAAATCCCACATCAAGTTAGGGGATGATAAAGCTTTGCAAGTCGAAGGCATTGGAGCCATGGAGGTTCCAACGAAAGAAGGCCTAAAGAAAGTGAATGACATCTACTACACTCCAAAGCTCCAACACAATCTGCTAAGCATTGGGCAAATGATGGAGAATAATTACAAACTTGTTTTTGATGAAGGAAAATGTATCATTCTTGATAAAAACAATTGTAATCGTGTCATCACATAGGTCCCAATGACCAAGAATCGATTATTCCCCCTCAAATTTGGAGAGCCAGGGGGAGCTCAACTTGCAAATGTAGCTATAGCTAATCCAAGTGTGCTTTGGCACTTGCGATATGGTCACCTTAATTTCGCTAGCTTGAAACTGCTAACTTCTCAAGCTATGGTGACAGGACTTCCCAAAATCAATGAACAAAAGGAGGTCTGTGAAGGATGTGCTTTGGGAAAGCACTCAAGGTCTAAGTTTCCAAAAGGACAAGCGTGGAGAGCCAGCTATCCACTTCAGTTAGTGCATTCGGACATCTGTGGTCCAATGCAAACAAAGAGTATCGAAAACAATTCCTATTTTCTCACTTTCATAGATGATTTCTCTAGAATGTGTTGGATTTATTTCTTGAAACATAAAGATGAAGCTTTTGATTGCTTCATAGATTTCAGAAACAATGTAGAGAAACAAAGTGAGTGTTATGTAAAGTGTCTTAGGACAGATCGAGGAGGCGAGTACTCCTCAAAAGAATTTTTGAAATATTGTAAAGCAAGTGGGATCAAAAGGCAATTCACCACTGCCTATACCCCACAACAGAATGGTGTGGCAGAGAGAAAGAACCGCACCATAGTAGAGATGGCGAGAACGATGCTTCAGACTAAGCATCTAACTAATATGTATTGGGTTGATGCTGTAAGAACCAGTGTATACATTCTAAATAGAAGTCCAACTTCTAGTTTAGATGGTATCACTCCTTATGAGGGGTGGTATGGAAAGAAACCAAATGTAAAGCACTTCAAAGTTTTTGGTTCTTTAGCATATGCACACATTCCTGATGAGAAGAGGAAGAAGCTTGATCCCAAAAGTCAAGCTTGTATATTTGTAGGGTATTGTGAGTCTACCAAAGCATATAGACTCTACAATCCCAAGACTCATAAAATTGTACTTTCCAGGGATGTAATTTTTGATGAAGGGGGAGAATGGGGTCATCAAAGAATTTTTGTTGATGATGAGTCCCAAGATGTAAGTTCTTCATAGGTACATGGTACAATAGGTGTCTCCCAAGAAAAGCAAAGGCACACCACCCCCTCCAAGCCCAAGCAGGAGTACTACATCAAGTACTTCAACCGCCACTCCAAGTCCTTCTCCATAGAGATCAGTAAGTTCTTCATCGATGGACATTGATAGTGACTCTCCATCAAGAGGCAAAAGAACATTACAACATCATCCATATTTTCAAATGTTGGATCAAAATTTCTAGAAAAGATACACTAGAAGCCAAGCTAGTGAAATGAATACAATTTTGCAGCAACTTGAAAATTTGCAATTGTATGGGGATGATGACTCCCATGATCCTAAGGGAGATGTAGTCAATTATGCTTTATTGGCTAGTGCACAGCTAGAACCAGCTAGCTATGAGAAGGCTTGTACTCAAAATGTATGGCAAGAAGCCATGGAAGAGGAAATAACCTCTATAAAAAATAATGATACATGGGAGCTAGTAAAGCTACCCAAAGGAAAAAAATGTGTTGGGTGTAAATGGGTCTACAAGACCAAATACAATGTTGATGGAAGCATTGAGAGGCACAAGGTGAGATTAGTAGCAAAAGGTTTTACTCAGAAATTTGGCATTGACTATGAGGAAACCTTTGCTCCTGTTGCACGACAAGAGACAATCAGATCAGTTCTTTCCTTAGCTGCCCATAAAGGATGGAACATTCAACACATGGATGTGAAAAGTGCTTTTCTGAATGGATACTTGACTGAGGAGGTTTATGTTCAACAACCTCAAGGCTTTCAAGAACAAGGAAAGGAGAACCTTGTTTATAAATTGAAAAAAGCACTATATGGCCTCAAGCAAGCACCAAGAGCTTGGTACTCATGCATTGATGGCTATTTCAGCGAGTATGGATTCACTAGAAGCAAAAGTGAACCAACTCTTTACTACCTAAAGCATGGTGTAGACATTCTCATAGTTTGTTTGTATGTGGATGATCTAATATTTATGGGTAGTAACACTAAAATGAATATGGAGTTCAAAAACTCCATGATGAAGCAGTTTGAGATGAAAGATCTCGGTTTAATGTGATACTTCCTAGGCATGGAAGTGCATCAATCAAATAGGGGGATCTTCATATGTCAACACAAGTATGCTCGAGACATGATCAAGAAATTTGCCATGGAGCAGTGCAAATCAGTTGCAACTCCAACTGGACATGGAATCCAATTGAGCAAGGATGACGGAGCACCAAAGGTTGACATGACCACTTACAGGAGCATGGTTGGGAGTTTGATGTTTCTCACCAACACAAGGCCCGATATTCAATATGTTGTTTCTCTAGTTTCAAGGTTTATGGCAAGTCCATCTGAGCTGCATCTACAAGCAACTAAAAGAATCTTAAGATATGTAAAAGGTACATTGGATTTTGGAATCCATTACCACAAATGTAATTCTGTGAAATTAGTTGGCTTCAGTGATAGTGATTGGGGCAGCAATATAGATGATAGGAAATCTACATCAGGGAACTATTTTAGTCTAGGGTCAGGACTAATTACATGGAGTTCCAAGAAGCAAACTGTTGTAGCATTGTCATCTACTGAGGCTGAGTATATAGCTATCACACATGCTAGTACTCAAGCCCTATGGTTGAGAAAAGTCCTTGAAGAGATTGGAGAAAGTCAAAGTGGTCCAACTCGACTGTATTGTGATAACATGAGTGCCATTCAGTTGGCATACAATCCAATCCACCATAGCAGATCAAAGCATTTTGATATGAAGTATCACTTCATCCGAGACATGGTGGAGCAGCAGATAGTTGAGCTTAAATATTGCAGCACTTTGGACAACATTGCAGATATCTTCACCAAAGGCATGGCTAAAGCTCAATATATAAAGTTGAGAGACTGTATAGTCAGTCCTCTCAACTTTAAGGGGGAGAATGTTGGAAGTTAAATGGTAAAAAAATTGTTTCAACTTTAAGCTTTGACCTTACCTTTTTGCCCCCATTGGACGACATCCTAGTCAACATGATTGGGCGGCAGATAGATTGGTGGACGACAGGAAGAGTTAGACTTCTAATTTCCCTTTTCCTATTCCTCCCTATTTCTTCTCTCCCAAATATCTCTCCAACTACATTGTAAACACTATATAATGCTTTGTAACTCAAATTATTTATCTAATTGAATTTTTGAATATTGAATAGTTGATTTCAATAATCCACATAACCATAATAGAGTGGAGTGGCATCCACAAAACTAGAATAGAGTGGAGTGGTGTCCACAGAACCATAATAGAGTGGAGTGGTATCCACAAAACTAGAACAGAGTGGAGTGGTATCCACAGAACCAGAACATAGTGGAGTGGTGTCCATAAAACCAAAATAGAGTGGAGTGGTGTCCACAGAACTTGAGAGGGGATTGGTGTCTCTTGTGGATTGGTGTCCACAAACATTGTAATAGGGGATTGGTGTCTCCTATGGGTTGGAGCCCACAAAATTTTTTGAGAAATTTATAAGCAATATTTCTCCATGGATGTAGCCCACATTGGGTGAACCACATTAAATCTATGTCTCTTATGTGTGTGGTTATTTGTGCATTGTCCCATTACTGCATTGATATTATTGGATGATATTGATTTGGAAAGAAAAGTAAAAAGTTTGATCTTATACTGTTCACCCCCTCTCAGTATAAGCTTGTGTTCTTCAATTGGTATCAGAGTGGGTTCCTTCGTGAAAGCCTAAAAACTTGAAGGAAGATCTTACAGGAACACACATGGCTCATAAGGAAGGGTTTTCATCAAATAAGGCTCCATTGTTTTATGGGACTAACTATGCTTTCTGGAGTGTGAGGATGAAGACTTATTTGATGGCACATGGATATGATACATGGCAATCTATTGAAAATGGATTCACACCATCTACAAATCCTCCTACAGATGCAAGTGGTAAGAAACCATATGAAGATAATGCCAAGGCAATGAATGTAATTTTGAGTGGGTTATGTGAATCAGAGTTTGTGAAAGTCATGCAATGTACTTCAACAAAAGAAATGTGGGATAAGTTATAGAGAACATATGAAGGAGATGACAAGGTCAAAATGGCAAAACTTCAAACACACAAAAGGAAGTTTGAAGACTTGAAGATGAAATATGATGAAGATATTGCTATGTATCTACTTCGTGTTGATGAGGTTGTCAACACTATTCGTGGACTTGGAGAAAATATTGAGGAATCTACTATTGTTCAGAAAATATTGAGGTCACTCCCTATGAGGTATGATGCAAAGGTTTCAACAATAGAAGAGATGAAGGATCTCAAAAATTTAAGCATGGATGAGCTACATGGAATTCTCACAGCCTATGAGATGAGGATAGAAAAAGAACAAACATAAAAAAGAGAGGCAGCATTCAAAGCTTCAAATAAGGAAAAGAATAAAGAACAAGAATCAAGTGATGAATCAAGTAGTGAAGAAGAGGCTAACTTTGTGAGAAGAAATAAGAAGGGTCCAAGAAAACACAAAAGTATGTAGTCTATGAAATATTTTAATTGTGGTAACTTTGGTCACTATGCATCTAATTGTCCACAAGATGGAAGTAGTAGCAGTGAAGAGGAAAAGGAATATAAGAAAAATAAAGAAAGAAAATTTCATCATGAAAAGAAAAATAGGCATAGTCAAGGCAAGCATGAGAAGAAGATCTTTCAAAGACACAAGAAGAGCTTCTATGTTGAAGAAGCAAGCAGTGCTTCCAGTAGCAGTGATGAAAGCCTCTCAGATAGTGAAAAAGAAGAAATTATATTTTTGGCCATAGAAGAGAATGAAGATGCTCCTGTTGTTGAAGATCAAGAAGAAGAGAAAGAAGATGATCTTGTAGTTGAAGACCAAGAAGAAGAGGAATATTTTGAAAGTGAAGAGGAAGCCACAGTTGACATAGAAGAGGAACTTATTGTTGCTCTTAAATAATTGAAAAGGGTTAGAAATAAGAACTCAAGATTGAAGGCTCAAGTACAAGAGGATGAGGAAACAAAGGCAAAACTTCTACAAGATCTCACCGATTTAAAAGTTAAGGTTGAAGAGGCAAAGAAAGTTGAAGAAGGTATGGTTGAGTAGTTAAAGGTAAAAGAGCTAGAATGTGAAAGACTAGAAGATGAAGTTATCTCTCTAAAGAAGGGACTTGGAAAATATCTTGATAAGTTATCACGGTTTAAGGAAAGCTCAAAAACCTTGGATGATATTCTCAAGATACAGAGATCTCCATTTATTAAGACTGGACTTGGTTTTGAAGAAGATCAAGAGAAACAAAAAGGGGAGTCAAGCTCAAAATAAGTAGAAGCATCAAAGAAGGTATTTGAAGAAGAGCCTAAGACCTATACTGATAAGTTGAGAAGTGGAAGCATCAATGAGGAAGAAAACAATGCACCATCAAGGAACAAGAACCATCACAGAAAAAGCAAAGAAAGAACCATGAGACCATATTCTTCAAGGCAAGATGAATATTTCTTCCAAGGTTATTGTTACTCATGTAATATTTTTGGTCATAAAGCTATACATTGCAGGGTTCATGGTAAGAATGATTATGGCTTCACCAAAAGAAATTTCAAGTCATTTGCACTTTCCAAGGACTACAATATCATGTGTTTCAATTGCAATAATTTTGGGCATAAATAAAAATGGTGTAGAACAATGTTTCCTAAATTTTTGAAGACAAGCAAGAAGAAGGAAATTCAAAATGTTCAAAGAGGTATGACTTCAAAAGTTTGGAGAAAGAAAATGAAACAAGAAGAGGAGCATAGTAATTTGGGAGTTTCACTCCCATCCCATAATTGATCACCTCAAGAAAAGGAGGTGGTGAGGGGGCTATGCTAAGTGTCTTATTTTTAGCCCCAAGGAGCCCTTTGCCATTGATGTCAAAGGGGGAGAATTCAGTGAGGGGGAGCAGCTTGTCAGGGGGAGCAAATTTGGAATCCAGTTGCAGTAAAAGAATTTTTTTTGTAGGGTTGCCATCAATGACAAAGGGGGAGATTGTTGGAAATATTGAGTTGTCATTGATGTCAAAGGGTGTATGGCACTCAAGGCAATGTCAAAAGGTGCATGGTACTCAAGGCAGAAATATTCTTCAAGGATGATGAGTTTATAAGGATGGACAAATTATTCAAGGTAAGGTTTATTGCAAAGCAAGGCAAATATTTTTATGGAAAGGATTATAATATTTAATATCCAATTTAAATATTATAAAGAGAAGTTTGAAAGCAAAGGACAGAAAGGTTTAAAAGTGCTTGGGACAAAGGTTTAAAAGAATTAAATATTATAAGCAAAGGACAAGGGTTTAAAAGTGCTTGGGACAAAGGTTTAAAAGAATTAAATATTACAAGCAAAGGACAAGGGTTTAAAAGTGCTTGGGACAAAGGTTTAAATATTACAAAGGCCAAAGGTTTTAAAAATATTAATATTATAATATTTTTTTAAATATTATAATGGGTTTATAAGTTTTGGTGCCAACGTTATTGAAGAGAAAAATTAAATCACTCATAAGTCTATGAGCCGACCTCCCAAAGTAAATGATAAAGCATATTTATATGGAAGCAAAATATTGCATTTGTTCAACTAACACGAATGCTAAATTGAAAATCGAGCGGCAGTTGGCAGAGAAGGAAGAAGAGCACATTGTGGGTGGCAATGAGTGAAAAAGGAAATATATCATTTAAGCTTCGATGTCAATCTCATCCATGCGGCTAGCCCAGCTGGTTGTCGAGCTAGCGCTAAGGCGTTGTGGGACAAGAGGTGGCAGGATCGAATCCCTACGATAACATTTTTTTGTTTGGTCGATAGAATGATGGAAAGGTCAAATAATACAGGTTGTGACTTATTATTCACACCATCGAGGTAGCTTGGTTGGTTGCCTAGCCTTTTCTAAGGTGTTGTGTTGGTGAAAGTTGGGAGATCGAATCTCCTCCGCACGCGTTGGGTGTTTTTGCTATGCGAAGGTAAGGGCAAACATTTTAATTTGATTTAATTAAGTGGGAGACATAAGGTATGTTAAGATTATATTTTTGCATGCTTAAGTGGGAGACATAAGGTATGTTAAAATTATATGTTTGCATATTTTAAGTGGGAGTTATAAGGTATAAATTTGATATCTTTAAAATTAATTTTTGCATGTCATAAAAGGAGAGATGAAGGGTTTTTGTTGCTAATTATTGTGAGTCTCAAAAGGAGAAATAAGGAGTGTTTTTGAGCTTTATAGTATATATGTTTTGATAAGAGTGTTAAAAGTGGTTGATTTAATATTTGATCAAAAAGGGAAAAAGGAATATACTAACCTGTTTTGAAGTGGCAAAAGAAAGGAAAGTTATTTTTGTTAAGACAGGTTTTGAGAAGCCCATACAAATAGAATATTATCATCATTAAGGCAGATTTAGAGGTATGGTGATTTAATTCCTTTCTCAAGGGTGGTTTTTGTTTGAAGGAAATATTTTAATGTCATATGGTTGGAGGTATAAGGAATGATTAGATATGCATTGGTTTTGATTGAATAGAGTGGAGTGGTGTCCATAGTGAGAAAATTTGAGCAGCGTTAGTGAGTCGATTTGAGCAGGCCTTTGAGTAGGCTTGTGGGTAGATTTGAGCAAGCTTTGTGAGTAGGATTTGGAGTAAACCAGATTAGAGGGGATTGAGGTCTCCTATGGATAGAGTTCCACAAAACTAGAACAAAGTGGAGTTGTGTCAACAAAACCAGAATAAAGTGGAGTGGTATCTACAAAACTAGAATAGAGTGGAGTGGTGTCCATAGAACCAAAATAAAGTGGAATGGTATCCATAGTGAGTATATTTGAGTAGAGTTAGTGAGCATATTTAAGCAGGACTTTGAGCAAGCTTATGGATAAATTTGAGTAAGCTTTGTGAGCAGGTTTTGGAGTGAACCATATTAGAGGGGATTGAGGTCTCATATGGATAGAGTTCCACAAAAATAGAATAGAGTGGAGTGGTGTCCATAGAACCAGAACATAGTGGAGTGGTGTCCATAGAACCAGAACAAACTGGAGTTGTGTCTACAGAACTAGAACAGAGTGGAGTGGTGTCCATAGAACTAGAACATAGTGGAGTGGTATCCATAGAACTAGAACAAAGTGGAGTGGTGTCCATAGAACCATAAAAAAATGGAGTGGTATCCATAGAACTAGAACAGAGTGGAGTGGTGTCCACATAACCAGAACAGAGTGGAGTGGTTTCCACAAAATCAGAAAAAAGTGGAGTGATGTCCATAAAACCAAAATAGAGTGGAGTGGTATCCATAGAACTAGAATAGAATGGATTTGTGTCCAAAAAACCAGAACATAGTGGATTGGTGTCCACAAAAATAGCAGAGGGGATTGGTGTCTCATGTGGATTGGTGTCTATGAACATTGTAATAGGGAATTGGTGTCTCATGTGGGTTGGATCCCAAGAAATTTGTTGAGAAATTATAAGCAATTTTTTTGTGTGGATGTAGCCCACATTGGGTGAACCACGTTAAATTTGTGTCTCTTATGTGTGTGGTGATTTTTGCATTGTTTCATTACTGTATTGATAATATTGGATGATATTGCTTTGGAAAGAAAAGTAAAAGTTTGATATTATAATGTTCACCCCCCCTCTCAGTATAAGCTTGTGTTCTTCATTATTTTTCTCAAAAATATTTGCTCGATTCTTATAAGACTTTGTAACAACATATTAGGTATTATTTCAATACCTTACAAATTTAGGTATTCTCCACTTCTTGGAAATGGTGCTCATTCTTGGTTGTGGTGGCTCCTTCTTCAAGGTGGTGGAACTTTGAATTCTTGGTGATGTTATGGTGGTGCTAATGGTTTTTAAGCTTCTCTATTTGTGGTGTTATCTTGAGACACCTCTAATTATTCTATCTCATGGATATCTTGTTGGTGCTTTACTGGTTGCTATCTCATGATACCTGGATGTTGCTTCAATGGTTGAATTGTTTGATTTATCTCTTGACTTGACTTGATACTCCCTAAATAAGTATGAAGAACATACGCTTATACTAAGAGTGGGGGTGAATAGTATAAGATAAAAAATTTTACTTTTTAATCCAATCAATAGCATTAACCATATCAAAGTAGTAAATATTGCACAAATCATCACACACATGAGAGACATGATTTAACGTGGTTCACCCGATGTGGGCTACTCCACGGAGAAAATATTTCTACTAAATTTTCTCAAATAAATATTTTGGGAACCACTTCCCTATTACAATGTTTATGGATCTCTGTCCAAAGGAGACACCAATCCCCTATGCTCTGATTTATGGAACTCTATCCATAGGAGAACTCTTTCTCCTCTACTCTGGATGGTGATCTTCTAGAAGACTACTACCCCCACTACACTGGCTTGTGGATCTCTCTCCATAGAAGACCTATGTCCTCACTCAAAGACCTTTGTCCTCACTACCCTGGCTAATGGATCTCTATCCATTGGAGACTATTATCCTCTGCTCTATCACCTCCAAAGCTTACTCTTAACTCTATATTAGATCTACACCAAACACTATCCTCGATCTAGTACAAATATGCTCTGACTCTATCTCAGGTCTAGCACAAATCTACTCTCAAATCTACACCAAACTCTATCCTCAAATCTATCCTCAAGCCTTAACACAAAGCTCAAATCTATCCTCAAGTCCTCTCAAGAACTTGCTCAATCTGCTCTCAAGTCTTCACCAAGACTTACCTCAAATCTACCCATAAGCTTTCACAAAATCTTGCTCAAACTTGTCCTTAAGCTTTAACAAAAGCTTACTCAAATCTGCTCAAACACATGCTCAATACAACTCACAAGATATGCTCAATCATAAACATACTCAACCCAACATTCAAAATTTTCATTCAATTATTCAACCAATGAATCACAACTTGCTTACAAACCCTAAACAAGTATTTTCATACTTCTTCAAACAAGGTGCACAATGTGGGTCTCAAACCCTAACTCAAATACTTTCTCAATCTCTATCTCAAATGTTCTCTAAACATTCACCAATGAAGCATATAATAATTCACTCAATATTTCCAACAATACTTATCAAACAATCCTTTTCACTCCACCTTGTATTTCACAACATTCATTCCAATATTTCAAACAAAATATGATGTGCCCATACCTTTTTGCTTTGATGGAGATATGTCTTCAAAACTTGTCTTAATCACAATCAAATCCTCTTTGCCAATTTCAAGGTTAGATAACAACAATCTATCTCAAAATCTCCACACAAATATTCTCCTCAATAATTATTTCACCATACAAAAATATCAAGTCTCAAGTACACCTTATAATCTCCAAACTTCTCAAAATAATATTCAATACATAAAAATCAAGTTCCTTTATTAACACCTTATAAACTCCAAACTTCTCAAAATAACATTTAACATAAAAATCAATTTCTTTGTTAACACCTTATAACTCCAATCCTTTTATTTATTTTTCTAATCAACAAAAATAAAATATTTTCAATTAACCTTATGACTCCCTATGCATTCCACCTTTGCAATTTAATTATCACGTGGCCTCTATAATATTTGCACCTTTCAAAACCTTGGAAAAAATTAAAATCAAAATGCTTACCTTATAATCTTTGGCCCACGTATCTCAAAAACTATGTGCACATCTTATGACTGCACCCAAACTCGAACCCGTGACCAATTCACCATCGTAGCACCTTAGCCCAAGGCTAAGCTACCACCTGGGCTACACGCCCACACAACACTCAAAGTGCACGATCCACTATTAATGCCTTACCTTCTACAAATTTTGAAAACAACCAAAAAACTTTGTTGTGTGTCAAAATTAAGGGGACATGAATCGAACCCACGACTTGCCTTGCACGAACATCTTAACAAGCCTTCGACCACCATCTATGCTACCCAGCGCCTTGGAATCGATTTGGTGCTCCACACATATTTAAACAAAAGTCTGCCTCTTTAAATTTTAAAACATACAAATCCTCTTCTCCCTTCACAATGCAACGCACAAATTATATTATCAACTTAGGCATTCAAATATTGCATTAGATTTTGAAATGAAAATCATTTCCCCTTTTTATACTTTGTCCTTTGCACTTCAACACATCGGCTTATACGATTTAATTTAATTGGAATTTTAAATTTAAACCTTTGGTGCCTTATGATTATTTAAATTAAAATTTTAACCATAGGTTAAAATATTTTAATTTAAATAAATTAAATATTAACCTTTATAATCTGCTCAATGGGTCTTTTCAAGGATATATTTTTTAATGATTCCTTGGACCTCGTTTTTCTTCACCTCATCCTTTTGCCCGAAATATTATAATATTAAATATTATAATATTATTATTTCTTTTTAAACATGCTTCTCTTTCCTTGGGTCTTCTACCTTTTAGGCCTCTTTAGGTATATAATATTTAAAATAAATATTATATCCTTTTTCTTTTAACCACTTCCTTGCCTTTTGGAAAATCAACCTTGTGACATCAATGACAACAAAACTGGACATCAAACCTCTTGACATCAATGACAACAAAACTTGCTCAAATTTCCAACAATCTCCCCCTTTGTCATTGATGGCAACCCCTTTTTTTTAAACATTCCTTTTACTTTTTCAGTTCTTCTCCCCTTGAGAAACTGCTCCCCCTGACTAAATGCTCTCCCCCTAACTCAAATCTCTCCCCCTTTGACATCAATGGCAAAGGGCCACCTTTGGGGCTAAATATAAGACTCTTAGCTCAGCCCCCTCCCCACCTCCTCTCCTTGAGGTGATTAATTTTGGGGTGGGAGTAGAACTACTCCCAATTTTCCTCTAAGATACTCAAAAGTCTCTTTTGGAAGTGGCTTAGTGAAAATATCCGCAATCTGCTCCTTTGTAGTAACATATTCCAACCTGACTTGCTTATCTGTCACTTGCTCTCTCAGAAAATGATATTTGATCGGAATGTGCTTGGTCCTGGAGTGCATCACCGGATTCTTTGAGATATTTATAGCACTTGTATTATCACATAGTATGGGAATAGGGTGATCATGCTTTATCTTGAAGTCCTCTAAAGTTCACTTCATCCATAATACCTATGTACAACAAGCAACTACTGCAATATACTCTGCCTCTACTGTGGATAAGGATATTGATGCCTATTTCTTGCTTAGCCAAGAGACTAAACAATCTCCAAGAAAGAATGCTCCTCCACTTGTGCTTTTTCTATCATCAATGCTGCCAACCCAATCTGCATCTGTATATGTTGTGAGAGTGAAATTATCGCTTTTGGGGTACCAGAGCCCAAAATCCATAGTCCCTTTTAAATACCTGAGAATCCTTTTTACTGCTACTACATGTGTCTCCTTTGGTGCCGCTTGAAACCTTGCCACTAGTCCCACTACCTGCATTATATCTGGTCTTGTAGTTGTGACATACAGTAAGCTGCCAATCATAGATCTGTACAATTTTTGATTTGCCTTAGGAGATTCATCATCTTTACTTAACTTGCATCCTGTAACCATGGGGGTACTCACTGGTTTGCAATATTCTAACTTGAATTTCTTTAGCATCTCTTTTATATACTTGGTTTGTGAGAGAAATACACCTTTCTCTGATTGTGAAATCTGAAGTCCAAGAAAGAAGGACAACTCACCAAGCATTGACATCTCAAATTCATTCTGCATGCTCTTTGCAAATTTTTGACACATCTTATCATTGTTACCTCCAAAAATGATATCATCCACATAAACAACCATAATTAGTAAGTCATTTCCTTCATTTTTGATGTATAAGTTACTATCCACTATTCCTTTCCTGAAACCCTATTCCTGAAGGTACTTATCCAATCTTGAATACCAAGCTCTAGGAGCTTGTTTTAGTCCATAAAGTGCCTTCTTCAATCTGCATACATAGTCTGGTTTATCAGTTAGGTTGAATCCCTCTGGTTGCTCAATGTAAACCTCTTCTTCCAGGACACCATTTAGAAAGGCTGATTTAACATCCATCTGATATACTTTGAAGTTTTTGAAACTTGAGAAGGCTAAGAACATTCTTATAGCTTCAATTCATGCAACTGGAGCAAATGTCTCATCAAAATCAATTCCCTCAACCTATGCATAACCTTTGCATACTAATCTTGCTTTGTTTCTAACTACCTGACCATATTCATTTAACTTGTTTCTAAATACCCATTTAGTGCCAATCACATTCTTACCTTTTGGTCATGGGACAAGTTCCCAAGTCTCACTTTTCTCTATTTGATCTAGTTCCTCATTCATTACCTTGATCCAAAATTTATCCTCTCTTACCTCATTGAAATATTTTGGCTCAATTTTAGATAACAAAGAGAAATTAGCATGCTCATTTGTTGCTATTATCTTCCTCCTTGTCTGTCTCTCATCTGGATTCCCAATGATTAGATCTCTTGGATGATTTTTCTGTACATACCTGGATGGAGTCTTAGGTAAAAGTCTTTGTGTTTCTTCTTCTTCTTCTTGATTCTTCACCTAACTCTTCTTGGCAACTTTCTTCTTCCTGATACACAATTTCTCGAGCTGGTTCTCTTGACCCTATCTTCTCATCAACTGTTACATTTATACTTTCTATAATAGTATGTGTCCTTTTGTTATAGCATCTATAGGCTTTTCTCTTAGTGGAATAGCCAAGAAAAATACCCTCATCACATCTTGAGTCAAACTTACCCAAATTTTTCTCTTCCCATCTTATGTAACATTTGCTTCCAAAATTTTTGAAATACTTTACTATGGTTGGTCTTCCTTTCCAAAGCTCATATGGAGTTTTGTGATGATTTACTCTTACTTGAGCTCTATTGATGATATATACTATTGTATGTACTACCTCTTTCCAAAAACCATCTAAAATCTTAGACTCATTTAACATGGCTCTGGCCATATTTTCAACTGTCCTATTTTTCCTTTCAACTACCCCATTTTGTTGAGGAGTTCTTGTTGCTGAATATTCTCTTTTGATCCCATGTTGTTCACAAAAATCTATGAATTCATTTGAGGTAAATTCTCCTCCTCTATCTGATCTTAAACCCTTAATCCTTCTACCTGTTTCATTTTCCACTAATTCTTTAAAAGCTTTAAACTTCTCAAGAGCCTCTGACTTTTCTTTCAAGAAAGCTACCCAAATCATTATGGAATAATCATCTATAAATAATATAAAGTAACTTTCACCTTGTAGACTCTTTGTCCTTGTAGGACCACATAGGTCAGTGTGTATTAGTTTCAATGGCTCAGATGACATAAATCCTTTTGACTTGAAACTTGTTCTAGCTTGCTTCCCATGCTGGCATTGTGCACAAATTATGTTTTGTGGCCTTTTTATCTTGGGTAAATCTCTGACAGCCTGCTTATTGCTTATTTTCACTATATTTTCAAAGTTCAAATGACCCATTCTTCTATGCCACAACCAACTCTCATCTTCTTGTGATAGAAAACACTTCTCTCCTTTAATATCACTTAGCATGTAGAGGTTGTTTGTAGTTCTATTTGCATTTGCGATAAGTTTTCCAGTTTTAGACTTTCTAATCTCACACCTATTTGGATGAAATGTAACCATGTGCCCCTGATCACAAAGTTGGCTTACACTCAGTAGATTGTGCCTCAACCCCTTGACATACAACACATTCTCTGTATTTGTTTTTCCATTATCTAAACTCAAAGTTCCTTTTCCATAGATTTTTGTTGATCCATTGTCACCAAATTTTACTGATCCTCCATCAGTTTCTTTGAGTACAAGAAATTTACTTTTGTCTCCTGTCATATGACTAGAACAACCACTATCAAGAAACCATTGGTTTTCCCTTATCTTGAACATGAAGAGTTGTTTGTACTAACATTGATCTAACTTTCTCATGCTCTTTTCTCTCTCCTAATTGTTGAAGTTGTATTCTTTTTACTTGACTCAGGAAATACCATTTTGCACCATCTAGCCTTGTGCCCAAAATTATTGCATTTATAACATATGACATCATCATTCATAAGAGGTGCAAAAGAATTGAAATTTCTATTAACATTATTTTTCACATAACCAGTGCAATGTGCAGCTCTATGACCATATTTATTACATGTAAAGCAATAGCCATGGAAGAGATTTTGTAACCTGTTTGAGTGCCTTGGAAAATATGGTCGAGTGCTTCTTCTTTTGCTGTTCTTGTGATTGACTCTTGTCCATGGTTCTTCTTTGCCCTCTTCTTTCTTGATGCCTTTTCCTTCCAGAGTATTAGTATGATTCATGAGCTTATTTTTATTTGATGTCTCTATTTCTTGGGAGCTCAACTCCTTCTTGTTTCCCTAACTTTATATCTTGTCGTAACTTAGTCTTTTCAACTTCATTCCTTAGAGAGACAATTTTTTATTCCAATATTTCACACTCTGCTTCTCTTGCCCTTAATAGATCTGTCATATCCTGTTCAATTTTATTTCCTTCTTCCACTTTTATCTTGAGTTCTGTGAGACTTTGTAGAAGTTCCATATTTGCTTCTTCATCCTCTTGAATTTGATCCTTCAAACTTGAGTTCTTCTTTCTAACCTTTCTCGTATTTCTGAGAGCAGCAAAGAATTCTTCTTTTATGTCGATCATGGCCTCTTCTTCATTTTTTGAAGTCATGTGTGTTCCTGTTGGATCTTCCTCCAAGCTATTAGTCTTTTCATGGAGAGACCCGCTCTAATACCAATTGAAGAACATATGCTTATACTGAGAGGGGGGTGAATAGTATAAGATAAAACTTTTTACTTTTTAATCCAATCAATAGCATTAACCATATCAAAGTAGTAAACATTGCATAAATCATCACACACATGAGAGACATGATTTAACATGGTTCACCCAATGTGGGCTACTCCATGGAGAAAATATTTCTACTAAATTTTCTCAAACAAATATTTTGGGAACCACTTCCCTATTACAATGTTTATGGACCTCTATCCAAAGGAGACACCAATCCTGATGAGGAATCTTAGACCTAGGGGCTAATTTATTTTTAGACATGGGATATTGTAATTAGGACTTAGTCTACAAAATAATCAACATGAGTTGTTTGTTTCCTCCGTTGAATGGTCTAGGTCTAGGTGTTTTTGTTTTCGGCATTGTAGGGCTTACAATTTTAGCCTTTTCAGATTTGTGTACGTAAATCCTTGGAGCAGTTCATCATTTCCAAGATTACAGTTTTCCATTTAGGTTTATTTAAGTCTTATCTTTTTTTAATAATACTCAGCTTCGATCTTTCCATAACATTGGTATCAGAGCAGGTTAATTTTAGAGGTTTTGGGTCATTTCTGACCTCTATAGTGTTCACCTGTTCCAGTTGAAGCTCAGGGAAATTGCAGAATTTTTGCTGCCATTCTTGCAGAAAAATTGCTGCTAAATTCCATTCTTGTTGACAAAATTTGCTGACAAATTTTGTTGACAATAAAAGTTTTGTCGATGACATTTACAACAATCAATTTTGTTGTGTGGTTGGTTATTTTTAATTTCATTCGAGGGCAGCAACTCGACGTTGATGAGTGCAGCAAAGTTTGGACCAGTGTGTTGCACGAAGTGATTATCGAAGTGAGTTTTTCGTTTCCAAGTTGTTTTGCATAGACTCTCCTCTGTGACTGTGACACATACCTTTGGCCTAGCATTCTCCATTGCCAAGTTAGGGTTCTACGTATTTTGGGAACACGCGTATTTGCATGCATTATCCATCGCTGGTTTTCTGCTACTTCTCTTGAATATTTACCGCATCCACTTTGTGATTCTCAATGCCCTATGATTTTCAAAACCTCCCATTAACGTTGTGGCCACAAGACGGGAGGACGTCCACGTGCTGTGCAACCACGCAACAGGAGGTCGTCAACCCTGCGTCTTCTGACGCCACGAATGATCACGACATTCGCCTCAGACTTCTGTCTCGGTTCTATGTTTATGCAAACCCTTCAGACGATCCTGTCGTGACAAAAATTAAACAACTTTAGTGCTGTCGTTCTTGCCATGACAGTCCCTCGATTCGTGCCTTTTGTTCTTGTTAGGAGGTCGTTGGTCGCACGCGTAGGTTTTCTCCACCAAATGATGGGATGTCTAGCTTGCATATTTGGGGACAAGCTGCTACCAACTAGGGTTCTCTGACAAACTGTCAGATTTATGGAGGGCCAACATTGGTCAGAGACGGTGGACGTCTGCAGCTTGCCATCCGAACTCTATAGTTTGCCTACAGATCGTGGTCAAATAACCTGAAGGTGACCGTATCGCATGATCGGTTGTATCTTGCGGGTTTCCAACAGGTAGCCGGACATCCCCTGTAGCCTCTAACATTTGTCAGAATTGCTAGACGGTGCCAGCCTTAGCATGCTATAAATGCAACGTGCTTTGAGTTCAGGGCCAAGTTAGACGGTGTGGTTGAACATTTCTAGATTTTTGTGATTGAAGATTGTGGATTCCAACTGCCACATCGTGGCGTCTGGCAGTCAACTGCCACCTGTTCCCGTTTTTATTTTGTCGTGGAGGTTTCAACACGTGCAGCTCCAGTGTTCCAGCCACGTTGGTTGCATTAGCCACGAACTGTGGTTTTATTGTTTGTTTATTTATCCTTTTTGATTAGCCAGGCAACCTTCAATTTAAATTCAATTTTTCCATAAAAAAAAAAACAAGGGAAATTCAATTAAAAAAAAAAAAATTGTCTTTTCCACCAAGACACATTTTGACTTTGTGTTTTAAAAGCATTGTGCAAATTTTCATTTTTGCCCTTCCATTGTAAATTTGCAAATTTTTCAAATTAATTTGGGCACGTTTTATTTTTGCACATTTTTGTAACTTGTCTTTTTGTGACAATTATTTTTTGCTGGCGATCACTCGGGGTCAAATGGCTTCTGAATTAGCTGACAAGTTGGCTCAAGTAACCCAACTTGTCAGCATTTTGGCTGATAAGGTTACTTCCAATGAAGTTAAACAACAATGTGAGGTTTCGTTTTACACTGGTTCGCAAGATCCCGAAGTCCTCAATAGTTGGATTTTGGACATGGACAATTGGTTTGCGTATATTAAGATCGTAAAGGATCAAGAAGTTAACTTTGCAAAGTTGAAACTTTCTGGCATTGCTAAGGTCCTTGTCACTGATCGACAATGGACCCAAAATCCCATTGACACATGGGATGAGTTGCAAAGAGTTTTGAAGAATAATTTTTATCCTTCAAACTATGCCATTGAGCTTGAAATCAAGTGGCTTCATCTTCACCAAACCTCTAATATGACTGTTAATGATTATATTTTCAGTTTAGCAAGTTGCAAATTTTGAATTCTATACAGGATAATGTAGCACAACTTGTTAACAAATTCAAAAGTGGTTTGTAGGAACCCATTTACAGGAAGATGAAATACAAATTAATTGTTAACATTGACATGGATTTCAATCAAGCCCTTCTTGCTGAGGAGGAAATAAGGGAGCAATCACGTGGGACTCGATTTTCTATGTCCGAAGGAAATCAGAAGGCTTCTCCTCAACCTTCTAAGGGAGCTAAATCTTCTTCTCCTTCTCCCTCTTCTTCATCTTCCCCTTCTTCTTCTTCACAAAAATATTCTTCTAAGCCACCTTTGATTTGTAATTATTGTAAAAATCTAGGGCATACTCAAAAGAGGTGTTTTAAGTTGCAAAATGTGAAGAAACAATCCCTAGTTGTAAAGCCTTCCAATGAGGACTCACAAGAAAGTCCCATTGAGGCTACAGGGGAACGTAAGCCTTCTAAGGAATTGGCAGGGTTAAACAAATTGACCCTTATGAATACATCACAAGGTGATCATGAGAATCTGTTTGTGACTACGGTCCATCTCAGTGACACCTTTATGGTTGATTGTATAATCGATAGCGGCTTGCAGAAAAATCTAATTGCGAGGTCCGTTGTTGACAAACTTAAGTTATCGATGAATCCCCATCCTCATCCTTACCCTTTGGTATGGAAGGACAACGGGATTACATCTGACATCACACACACTTGCACTGTGAATTTTGCTTTTAGTCCTTCTATTGTGGATTTGGTTGTGTGCGATGTAAATCCAATGGATTGTTGTGGCTTGTTGCTTAGAAGACCCTATCAATATGATAGGAGGTCTATACATGATGGGTAAAAAAATACATACACTTTGCACAAAGACAATAAAGCATTCATAATCAAAATTACACAACAAACACCACATAATTTGATGTTGATTTGTAGACAAGCACGCAAAGTTGTAAATCAAGCAAAGGAATTAACACTCATCTTCATCAGACCAATTCAAGAAGAAAATCAAGCACCTAAGCACACTAATAATAGGAGTTCTTCAGTTCATTCAATACTTCAATCATTTTATGATGTTTTTCAAGAACCCACAAGTCTTCCTCCTGAAAGAAAGATTGATCATAGTATTGAGATTGTTCCTGCATCTTCTCTTCCTAATTCTTCAATGTATAGACAATCAATAGTGCAAATGGAAGAAATTAAAAAGAAAATTCAAGCATTGTTGACTAAAGGGTTCATCAAACCCAGTACTTCCCCTTGTGCTTCTCCTATCTTGCTTGTGTTGAAGAAGGATGGCACATGGAGATTATGCATTGATTTTAGGGCACTCAATAAGATTACAATCAAGAATCGTTATCCACTTCCTCGCATTGATGATCTTTTGGACCAATTGCAAGGTGCAAAATTCTTCTCCAAAATTGATCTCAAAAGTGGATATCATCAAGTGAGAATTCAAGCAGAAGACACTTGGAAAACAACATTTAAGACCAAAATGGGGCTCTTTGAGTGGCTTGTCATGCCCTTTGGCCTTACTAATGCTCCAACTACATTCATGCGGTTGATGAATGAAGTATTCAGAGATTTTCTAGGTAAATTTGTAATCATCTATTTGGATGACATTCTCATATATTCTTCTACTTGGTAGAATCATTTGGAACACTTGGAAACGGTTCTTCAAACTCTTCGAAAGAACCAATTGTATGCAAATTTTCCTAAGTGTTCATTTGGGCAAACATTCATTGCCTATCTTGGATTTGTAATTAGTGAAAAAGGTGTGCAAGTAGATCCTTCCAAAGTTGAAGTTATCTTCTCTTGGCCAACTCCTACTTCAGTCACGAAGTTAAGGAGTTTTCTTGGACTTGCTAATTTCTATCGCAAGTTCATTGGAGGATATTATTCTATTGCTGCACCTTTACACTATTTAACTAAGATCAAAGTTCAGTTTTAGTGGACAAAGGATCAACAAAAAGCCTTTAACACATTGAAACAAAAATTGAGTACTGCACCAGTTCTTGTTCTTCCTAATTTGTCTCAATGATTTGAGATAGAAACTGATGCTTCGTAAGTTGCACTTGGAGCTGTGTTCATGCAGAATGGCCATCCAGTGGCCTATCATTCATAAACATTTTCAGAGGCCAAGAAGAATTATTCTACATATGATAAGGAGTTCTATGCTTTGGTTCAAGCAATCAAGTATTGAAGGCATTATCTCTTGGGAAAAGAAACAATTGTTCATACAGATCACATGCCCCTTAAGTTTCTTCAATCTCAAAAAAAAATTGAGGAAGCTAGGCACATGAAATGGGCATCATACTTGCAACAATTCCATTTGGTAATCAAGTACAAGAAAGGATGAAACAATGCAGTGGATGATTGTTTGAGTCATCCTTCTTCTACTCTTGTTTTGACAATTGTCACTACTTCTCATCTTGGCTTCCAAACTTGGCCTACACAGTATCCTATGGATCCAGATTTTGGCAAAGTTTTCCACCAACTTTCCAATCCTTCTTCTTCAAATTTGAGAGCTCTTCAAGACTTTCATATTCAGGATGGATTGTTGTACAAATTGGACAAACTTTGTGTTCCTCATGGGAACAGGGAGTCTCTTTTGAAGGAGGCTCATTCCACACTCTATGGGGGATATTTTGGTAGGCAGAAAACTCTTCATCATCTGCAAAGGTTTTTCTTTTGGCCACACATGCAAAGATATTTTCTTCTCTTTTTGCGATAATGTGCAGTATGTAATTGCTCCAAATCAGCCAACAGGACATTGGGAATGAGCATGCATTTGCCCATTCCTTCTCGTCTGTGGGAAAGCATTTCCATGGATCTCTTGAGCGGTTTTCCAATGACAGTACACAAGCATGATTGTGTCTTTGTTGTGGTGGACAGATTCAACAAAATGGCCAAATTCATTCCTTGTCGCAAGACAAGTACTGCACAGGATCTTGCCCAACTCTTCTTTGAGGTGGTATGGCATTCTTTTGTTCTTCCTACCAGCATTGTCTCTGATTGTGACTCACGCTTTGTGGGTCACTTTTGGTGATAACTTTGGAATATTTTGGGAGTATCTCTTAACTTCTCTACTGCTTATCATCCATAATCCGATGGGCAGACAAAGGTAGTTAATCATACTCTAGTGCAGAGTTTGAGGATTTACCATCATTCGACTCCAGCAAAGCGAGACTTAAGCCTCACTCACATTGAGCACGCCTACAATAGGGCCGTCCACAGTTCTACAGGGCACTCTCCATTTGAAGTGTGTTTTGGTTTTCAGACACTTGCTCCTTATGAGTTACCTATGTCTTTGCCTTCTTCAGCCGCAATGCACATTTAGAAGGAACAAGACAAGGCCAACTCTTTTGTACAACATTTGCAGAGTCTTCAAGCCAAAGTGGTTCAAATTCTTCAGAAGACTTAGCAAAAGCAAAAACAATAGATGGACAAGCATCGCACTCCTCATTCCTTTCAGGTTGGTGACAAAGTATGGTTTCATCTTGAAAAACAATGATTTGTAGATAAGGCACATAGCAAAATCAAGCCTCTTCGTTATGGGCCTTATACTATTCTTCAAAAAATCTCTGAGAATGCCTTTCGCTTGGACCTTCCAGCCCATATTGGCATTCACGATGTTGTCAATGTTGATCTTCTCAAACCATACTATGATTCCACGTTGGAGACAGTTCCAGCCATCATACATCTAGTTGATGTGGTTCCTGATGCTCAGCTTCCGCTTGACGCCAATACAGTCTTTGATACGAAGACCCGACAAACACACCAAGGTGTTTCTACTTCATATCTTGTGGCCCGCCGAGGCCAATTTCCACATCAGGCTCGTTGGATTTCTGCTCACATTCTGTCCCAGGATTTTCCCTCTTTGTTAAAAGCATTGGAGTCCAATGCTTCTTTTGTTGGGACGAATGATGAGGAATCTTAGACCTAGGAGCTAATTTATTTTTAGACCTGGGATATTGTAATTAGGACTTAGTCTACAAAATAATCAACGTGAGTTGTTTGTTTCCTCCGTTGAATGGTCTAGGTCTAGGTGTTTTTGTTTTCGGCATTGTAGGGCTTACAATTTTAGCCTTTCCGGATTTGTGTACGTAAATCCTTGGAGCAGTTCATCATTTCCAGGATTACGGTTTTCCATTTAGGCTTATTTAAGTCTTATCTTTTTTTAATAATACTCAGCTTTGATCTTTCCATAACAAATCCCCTATGCTATGATTTATGGAAATCTATCCACAAGATAAATCTTTCTCCTCTAATCTTGTTGATGATCTAGAAGAGTACTACTCCCACTATACTGGCTTGTGGATCTCTCTCCATAAAAGACCTATATCCTCACTCAAAATACCTTTGTCCTTACTACCCTAGATAATGAATATCTATCCACTGGAGACTACTGTCCTCTACTCTATAACCTCCAAAGCTTACTCTTAACTCTATATTAGATCTATACCAAAAATTGTCCTTTCTCAGGTCTAGCACAACTCTGCTCTCAAATCTACACTAAAATCTATCCTCAAATATTAACACAAAGCTAAAATCTATTCTAAATTCCTCTCAATAACTTGCTCAATCTGCTCTCAAGTCTTCACCAAGACTTGTTTCAAATCTTTCCACAAGCTTTCATAAAAGCTTGCTCAAACCTATCCTTAAGCTAAAACAAAAGCTTACTCAAATCTTCTCAAACACATGCTCAATAAAACTCACAAGATATGCTCAATTATAAACATACTCAACCCAACATTCAAAAGTTTCATTCAATTATTCAACCAATGAATCACAACTTGCTTACAAACCCTAAACAATTATTTTCATACTTCTTCATACAATGTGCATAATGTGGGTCTCAAAACCTAACTCAAAAATTTCTCAATATCTATCTCAAATGTTCTCTAAACATTCACCAATGAAGCATATAAGAATTCACTTAATATTTCTAACAATGCTTATCAAAAAATCCTTTTAACTCCACATTGTATTTCACAACATTCATTCCAATATTTCAAACAAAATATGATGTACCCACACATTTTTCCTTTGATGGAGATATGTCTTCAAAACCTATTTTACTTGCAATAAAAACCTCTTGCCAAATCTAGGTTAGATAGCAACAGTCTATCTCAAAATTTCCACACAAATATTCTCCTCAACAATTATTTCACCATACAAAAATATCAAGTCTCAAGTACACCTTATAATCTCCAAACTTCTCAAAATCATATTCAATACATAAAAATCAAGTTCCTTTATTAACACCTTATAAAATCTAAACTTCTCAAAATAATATATAACTTAAAATTTAATTTCTTTGTTAACACCTTATAACTCCAATCCTTTTATTTATTTTTCTAATAAAAAAAAATAAAATATTTTTCAATTAACCTTATGACTCCCTATGCATTCCACCTATGCACTTAATTATCATGTGGCCTCTATAATACTTGCGCCTTCCAAAATTTAGGTGAATTTAATTAAAAATAAAAAATGCTTACCTTATAATCTTTGGCCCACGTCTCAAAAACTATTGTGCACATATTTTAACTATGAAAAAACTCGAACCTATGACCAACTACCACCACAATGCCTTAGCCCAAGGCTAAGCTACCACCTGGGCTATATTCCCACACATGAAGCTAAGTCTACACACTCCTTCTAATGCCTCTGCAAGAATTCAGAGAATGGCAAAAAATGTCTTCCTCCTTTGCAAAATGGATTGTGTGGGATTCGAAACCATGACCTCTCTTGCATGAGCATATTAGAAAGTCTTTGACCATCATCTACGCTACCCAGTGCCTTGACAATGGATTTGGCACGTCACTTGAATTTTAACATGATTTCTGCCTCCTTCAATTAAAAACACATGAATCCTTTTCTCCTTTCAACAATGCAGTGCATGAATTATATTTCAACATAGGCATTTGAATGGCATAGGTAATTTCGAAATGAAATTCATTTCCCCTTTTTATACTTTTTTCTTTGCACTTCAACACGTTGGCACATTTGATTTTGGAATTTCTAATTCAAATTTAAAAATTAAACCTTGGCGCCTTTTGTTTATTTAAATTAAAATTTTAACCATAGGTTAAAATATTTTAATTTAAATAAATTAAATAAAAACCTTTATAATATGCTCAATGGGTCTTTTCAAGGATATATTATTTTAATGATTTCTTAGACCTCATTTTTCTTCACTTCTTGTTTTTACCCAAAATATTATAATATTATTATTTATTTCTAAACCTGCTTCTCTTCCCTTGGGTCTTCAATATTTTAGGCCTCTTTGGATGATATTTCTCTTTGTAAATTCACCTCTTACTAGTCTTCAAAAACTGCACTTTGTTGACTCTATAGCATACTTTGAAACTAATGCTTTCTTCCCTTATAACTCTTTTTATACAATATCTAATTTGCTTTATGTTATTAAAATATGCAAGTTTGAATATAACCAATATGCCTCCTTACTCACCTTGGAGACACTAAAATTTAGAGCTCTATTTTGCTAACTTTAATGGCTCTAATATGGTGCTTAAATAATAACCTTTATAGCACCAATGTGGCATACCTTTTGTAGCTAATTCTTCTTTGATATTTGAAGATATAAACTTGAGATTTTTCCTTTTGCTACTCAAATATGGTGTTTTCAAAAAAATTAAATAATACTTGTATAAAAAATTTAATAATATCAAATTTCAAACTATATATTGGCCTCCTTTGTAGCAAGATTTCTTGGTGATTTGGTTCACCTATTTACTGCCCCAAATTTATAAATTTTGTAGCTCTCCTTTTTACTTGATTGTTGCCTTGAACTTGTCAATTTTGTAGCTCTAATTGTTGCCCATTTTTTTTGCTTTTTAGCCTTTAATTTGTTGTCCAAAAATATGATTTTTGTGGCTCCAATTCTCCTCCAAATTTGTTCTCTTGGACTCTAAAATTTGTAGCTATTAGTGTTGCCCAAAATTTTGCCCTCTTGCTATCCTAAACTTTGTAATTTTCAGCTTCTAATGCAGACAATTCCTCCTTCATTTTTCTCTCATTAACTCTCCAAATTTGCAGCCTTATTTTTTTGCCAACTCCTCCTTCAATTTTTTAACCTGTGACTCTTCAACTTATTCTACAAAAACAAAAATGTTCTCCTTTCCAATGCTAGTCTTCAATTCCTCAAATTGGTGGCATCTTCTATCTTCTTTCTCCTCCTTAGCTCTTGTCAAATTCTAAATTCAAACTTGAACTATTTTTTGGCATCTTTATCAAGAATTTGAATGTCTTGAGGTCTTCTAGAATCCTTTCCAAAATTTGGTAAAATTCTTGCCAAATCATTTTTCATTTTTGGCTTGTTGTATGGTGACAATTATCCCAAATTCTTCTTTATCAGTAGCTTGTCCTTGCTTTCTTCTCATTTCTTAATTTTTCTTCAAATATCCTCCAATGACCACTTCTTCAACTTTCTTCAATAGGGATTTTTCTAGCCTTCTTCTTTCTCCTTTCAAGTTTTCTTGAGACCTCTTCTCTTGGGTCTTCAAATTCTACAACTTCTCAAATATTCAATAGGATTTTTCATAGTCCTCTATATTCAATATTGTATCTTCTAAATCTAGAAGTTCTTCAATGGGACCTTTCTCTTGGGCATCTTATTTCTCAATCTATAGTCTTCAATATTCTATGGAAATCTCCTTCTTCGATCTTCTCAATATTCTATGTCCAATCTCCAATGGGGATCTTTTCCTTGAGTCTTCTCTTTCTTAAATATTCAATAGGACTCATTTGTCCTCTTCTCCGTTCTCAATATTTAATTTGGAATCTTCGATCTTCAATGAGGACTTCTTCTCATGACTCTCTTCTTTCTTCAAAGTCTACTTTTTTTACAAAAAATAACCAATCCTTGCACTAGGAAAACACAAAATTTTAGGGAATCGAAGATGAAATTCCTCTCTATACATTGTAGGAAGCTTCTCAAATTATGAGAACTAATTTTCTATAGCAAAATAATTTAGATAGCAGCATGCAAATCCATGCAAATATCTACATCTCTATATTTTAATAAACATCACTAGTTATCCTTCAATTGTTGCATAACTTTTTTATTATTAACATAAATCATTCACCAATATGCAGAAATATCAAATCATTCATCCACAATACATTATCCACAATAACAATCCACAAATGAGAGAGATAGATAATACCCTTAAGGTAGGGAAACACCAATAATACTCCTTAAGGAAGGAATCACTCCACAAGTTCTCCCAAGATGAGAGGCCACTTAAGGAGGGCAAAGTCCCATAAGCCACTTCATGGGCAATGACGATTACATAAGATTATTCTCCAATGATGATTACAATGACAAATATCTCTTCTTTATATATCCATATTCTTATTCTACTTTGGGGAGCCTACTACTAATATAATATTATATTATAATATAATATAATATTATAATACAATCAACCTTGGGTTATGTGTGGCCCATGCCAACCCTTATACAATATAATAATATATCCCCAAATATCTATTCCTAGGTACCCTACCATGCCACCCTCCTTACAAATGTTTCTTCCTCGAAACATATGAAGAAACATGATAATATGATTTGCTAAGCAATGTTAGCAACTGGTACCAATCTCGATCATCCATCCATCCAAGTGAAACATGTTGATGTTGGTATGCCATTTTGTTACTTGAGTATCCAAATATGCTTCGTTGGCTCCACGCTTCTGTTGTTGTATTTTGATAACTTGAATGATGGGTCCACTTTTTCCTTGATGTTGATGATCCACTCTGAAAACCAGGATCACTATGCTTTCTCTACCAAACATTGCCATAGTTGGTGCCCTTATGATTCCATGTAGAACCATAATATTGTTGCCTTGAACCATACCTCCAAGATTGTTGTTGCTCATGGTGGTGTGGATGGCGATATGGTGCAACCTTAACTTGATGTTCTACCTTCTTTGACTTTCCAAAATTTGGCTCCATTGTTTTAAATTCTTCTACACATTGTTCTTTCATGTTCTCTTTGTTTGGTGTGTCCTTGTGCTCTTCTATCAAAGCTTCCTTGGACTCTGTTATTGTTATTTCCACTGAATCAGTTGTTGCTACTTCTTCCATGGACTCTGTTGCTGCTACTACCTTCTTGGATTCTATTTCAGGTTCTTCAATTTGTTTCTCTACAACCACTTCTTGATTTTCCTTGGATCCTTGCTCCTTAAGCTGAGAAATATCCTGCAATGTTATCTTCTTTTTCCTGTACCATAACTTCATAAACTTCTTTTGCACATTAATGTTAACAGTACCCAAAGAATCTAACCAAGGATAACCAAGAACAATATCCTCATCATCCATCTCAATAGCATAGAAATATGAATGTAAAACATATTTATCCATGGTGATCTTCAAATCTTCAAAAATCTGAACATGCTCACCCTCTAGTTGTATGTCCTTAATTTTTGTTGCTTGAACTTGCAACTTCTTAGCCAAAGCAATATTAATAAAATTATATCTGCTACTAGGGTCAATGGAAATAATAACTTGTTCCTTTTGAATGCTTCCATGAACCTGCAAAATAGAACTTTTAGCTGAATTTAAACCTTTTTTATTCTGCTCTTGCTTTTGTAAATCCAACGATGTGCCTTCTATATTCCTCTCATTATCTTCCCTAACCTTTTCCTCTTTCTCCTTGAGTAATTTTATTTCTTTTTCATAGTCTTCATTCTGTTTCCTGAAAACTTCCCAATCTCCTTTTATTTCATTCCGCTCATTTTGAATTCCCTGTAGTTTCTTTTCAAGGTCTTTGATGACATCCATTAGGCTATCTATATAATATGGGTCCCATTTACTCAAGAATGCATGCTCTATTTCATCCCAAGTGTATTCATTATTCCTTTCTTTACAAAAAATTATCCACCAAGACCAAGCTTTCCCTTGAAGACATATACCAATCATGGATTTCCCCCAAGAGATATTACAATATAGAGACCTAAAATTTTTCCACCATTCTCTAGCATCAATATCATCTTCTCCAAAAAAAATTTGGAGTGCCATTGTTCATGCCCTAATGCAACTAGGGTTTTTTGGTAATATATATCATGCCCTAATGCAAACTAGGGTTTTATGGAAATAAATATCTTCCCACTGATTTGAAGCTAAAAATCCACATAGACAACTAGATCTACAATTTTTCTTCCAAACAAAATAAAGTGCAACTGATTTGCTTACCCGAACTAAACAAATTTCATCTTTCAAGAAATTCATGATTTGAAAATTCATCACTACCCTTGTTCCAGATGGCTGACTTCAGAAGGTCGTATCTCCCTCAATACTACTTAGATTCCTTCATATGACCACTCATTTTAAAGCTCTTCAAATTCTGCACAAACTGATCCAAGAATCACCTGAATCGGATAAACTCTCGCAGAGATATGGCTTCTAAAAGATGAGATATTTTTCCAGAAAAAATCTGCGAAATTCATCACTATCCTTGTTTCGGATGACTAACTTCAAAAGGTCGTATCTCCCTCAATACTACTCATATTCCTTCATATGACCACTCATTTTAAAGCTCTTCAAATTCTGCACAATCTGATCCAAGAATCGCTTGAATCGGATAAACTTGCGCAGAGATATGGCTCCTGAAAGATGAGACGTTTTTCCAAAAAAAAATTTGCCCTAATTTTGCAATTTCACAAAAATCCCCACTTTGCCAAAATCGTTGCTCTGATACCACTTGTTGCAGAACTTTATTATTATTAACATAAATCATTCACCAATATGCAAAAATATCAAATCATTCATCCACAATACATTATCCACAATAACAATCCACAAATGAGAGAGAGATAGATAATACCCTTAAGGTAGGGAAACACCAATAATACTCCTTAAGGAAGGAATCACTCCACAAGATCTCCCAAGATGAGAGGCCACTTAAGGAGGGCAAAGTCCCATAAGCCACTTTGTGGGCAAAGATGATTACATAAGATTATTCTTCAATGATGATTACAATGACAAATATCTCTTCTTTATATATCCATATTCTTATTCTACTTTGGGGAGCCTACTACTAATATAATATTATATTATAATATAATATAATATTATAATACAATCAACCTTGGGTTATGTGTGGCCCATGCCAACCCTTATACAATATAATAATATATCCCCAAATATCTATTCCTAGGTACCCTACCATCAATCTAGTGGAAAATATATCTATACTAAGTTCTAGTCTTCATGAGTTTTCCTACAATCCTATGGAAAGTCTCTAGATAAAAAGCAATCCTTACAATTTTGAAAATGAGGTCTCTCTATCTCCTCTCAATCTCTCTTGTGGCTCTCCCTATATCCTATTAATATACATTGTGCTCTAATACCAATGTTAGCTCTTGATGCTAGATACTTAATAAGAAATAAACCACAAGATATAAAATAATCTTGTAAAATTAAATCTATGATAATGCCATTATACTAAGCATGTAGATATCATGAAAAACTTCTTAAATAACTCATAAAACTGCTATTAATGAAAGCTCATGAAAATAAGATCTTCATACAAAATATGGAGATCTCAAGGACTCCATTCTTCATACAAGTTCTACATTATTTCAAACTTGTATTCTACTCTACTCTACTTATATGGAGTTATTCTCCTAATTGCTCACACTAAGGCCAATATATAGTGGGATGTGACTCTTGGCCTTTCATATTCCTATGACTCTTCACCTTCCTATTCTATGGACTTGTGTGCACATGGACTATGATGCACATTTACATTATTGAGTACTTTGCACATTCTAAATATTACTTATGCATTTATTACATTGCATAAAGTAAATAATCAAACCCTAATATAAGAAAAACTCTTAATCTAAAGATGTAACCATGGTGGTACATTTTCATGTACCAAATAATGTAATATATTCCAACAATAACACATCATCCAAGAGTTTTTGCTAGTGTTTGTGTAGAAATGGACCTCAGTAAACCTCTTCCAATAGAGATAGACGTAAAATAGGGAATTTTATCTAGCACCAACAACTTGATTATGAGGCTATTCCATTCAAATTTTGGGTGTGCTATACTCATGGACATCTGGCTAGAATGTGTTCGATAGTTAAGGATCATCAATTTGAGCAAGAGGGGACACAAGTAAATATTAACATGGCTAGTGAATATCTTTAGTAAAAGGTAAACCAAAAGGAAGGGAAAAGCCCAATGAAATCTAAGAGCTTCCAAAATGTAATCAAAAGGCCAAATGGAAAATAGATAAGGAGAAAAAGTGGGAAGAATAAAAAATAGATATGAGATATTCAAATAATCGAGAATCTTGGAAACAAAATAAGATTTTCAAATGGAATGACTAGAGGGGGATACTTAGTAGGTCACACCAGTTGATCAGGAAAAATAATCCAATGTAGTGTTAGGGAAAAAGAAAGGAGTAGAACCAGATACAACCTCTCTAATGGAAGAGGAGATTCGATCCACAAGGGAGAACATAGGAGGCAGGGGATAGTCTTAACTTAGGAAATAGAGATGAAAGAAGAAAATTAGAACAAATATGATCCTACTTTAGGGATTCATCAAGTGGAGAAGAAAAAAAATCAAACCAATCTATAAGGAGAAATTCAAAAAAGGGAAATATGGAGGAACAAGGAAGAAATCTAATCGATAATGGAAAGGTAAAATTGATGGTTGATTTATCTCTCCTAATTCTCAATGATATTAATTACTTGGAATGTGAGGGGTTTAGGCAGCTTCCCTAGACAAAATGTAGTCAAAAATATTATCATAGATATGATTCTAGATATAATTTTGTTACAAGAAACCAAAATGCAAGAAGACTTACAAAAAATAAACAAGAGGATATGGCAAAAAGGAGAGATCCTTAATCAACACAACAAAAAATAGGGGTATTGACCACAATGTGGAATCACCAATTGTTACTAAAGATAGGGGAGACTCCATGAGAGGGGTTTTGATGGTTTGGTTATAAAATAGGATGGGAAAAATTAGACTATAGTTAATTTCTATGGAGCATAGATAGTCATATTATAGAGGGATCAATAGGTAGTGATCCAAACTTTTAGAGATAACTACTCTAAGGACCAATGGACTATGGGAGGATATTTTAATATAAATATTAGAATAGAGTAGAGCTATGTTGGAGGAAAAGGATAGGTTCTTCTCAGTAATAACATGTTAAATAAATCTAATAGATATCCCAACTATGAATAACTCCATGACCTGGATAAATAGAAGAAAGGAAGGGGAGATGGTCAAATCTTGCTTGGATCATTTCTTCATGGAGGAGGAATTATACTTGCATACCAAGCATCAAGCAAGGGTAATGGATAGGTTTTCTTCAGATTATTTTCTAGTAAGCCTTACCATAAAAGAAGATAATCATAAATTTGTAATAAATTACAAATTTGAGCTATGGTGGTTGAAATATGAGGAGTTGGAGGACCACATAAAGGAATTGTGGTAATTAGGGAAACCAAGATTTGGTACATCCCAATTCAAACTCCACAAACAACTAAAATATGTAAGGACCCAACTAAAGGAGTGAAGTAAACACAAGAACGAACTCACTAGAATCCAAAGAATAAAATCAAATATCAGAAGGAGAATATTTCTCTGGATATAAGACAAGGAACTATTATAAAAGATATATTGCAATGTGAGGCAAAAATTATTAGGATAGAGGAAGCTTTAGAGGAACAAGAATATATATATTGGAGGCAAAGAGCCAGATTTGCATGGTTAAAGGAGGGAGATAAAAACACAACTTTCTTCCATAAGACAATAATAGTTAGAAGATAACAAAATAGAATTGTAGGTCTTACAGATATGATGGGTCAGGTAAAATCCAATGGAAGTGAAATGAAAACTATAGCAAATCAGTACTTCCATACCCTATTTAGTAGAAACAAAAATCTGAATGCAACATGGTAGGAAAATATACTAGAGGTAATTATGCAATTAGTCAAAATTGAACATAATAAATTATTAATGGAGGAAATTTATTTGGAAGAAAAATCACAAATCATACAAAAAATTCAAACAAGAAATATCCCAGGACTAGATGGGTTCCCCATTGAATTTTATTAAACTTTTTAGTAAATTGTGGGCTAAGCAGTGGTGGAGGCACTGGAGGAAATTTAACAGAGTAAGCAAATTTTAAAAGCCTTGAATCATACTTTTATTACTTTAATTCCTAGGGGCACACCTAGTGAGATAATTAATAATTATAGACCTATCTCACTATGTAATGTAGTATACAAGATATTAACAAAGGTTATGGAAAAGAGGTTAAAACTTGTTTACCAAATTTAATTTCAAGTGAGCAATGTGGTTTCATTGAATGCAGACAAATTATAGATGGAATAGTAGTGGCCCAGGAGGTGATACACACAACACCGAAGTAAAAGGACCCAATTATGTTTAATAAATTAGTTATTTTTAAAGCCTATGATAGAGTAGACTAAACCTTTATGCAAAGGATTTTAGAAAATAGACTTTGTAGAGGGGTGGAGAGATTGGGTAAAAGCATGTACACAAACCACATCATTCTCAGTTCTGGTAAATGGTAGTCCCTCTTCCATGTTCACAGAAGGATAGGGGTTGAGGCAAGGGGACCCTATTTTCCCTTACCTTTTTATCCTTTATGTAGAGGGTCTAGGGAGACTATTAAAAAAACAATAGGGGAGGCTAAGGGGTTTGAAAATAAGTTCTCAAATTGAGGTAACTCACCTCTAATTTATGGATGATACTACTCTTATAAGTCAAGCGAATATCCTAGTAGCAAGAAACATAAAATAATTTTTAGATGGGTATACTCAAGCTACTGGGCAAACTTTTAATGAAAAAAAGTCTCAAATAGTTTTTTCAAACAATGAAGAGGATGAGAGATAAAATTATACAATATTTAAACTTTAAGAAAAATCCTTTACCCATACAACATGTAGGAGTACCTTTATCTGCAAAGAAAACAAAAAGCAAGGAGTGGAAAAATCTTATTGATAGACTACAAGCTAAGTTGAGCAACTGGACACACAAATAGCTAAACTTGGGAGGAAGGATTACAATGATTAAATTTGTGCTACAAGCCCTCCCATTTTATAATTTTTTTTAAATTCAGGCTCCAAAGGGAATTCTAAAAGATATTGATAAACACACAAGAAATTTTTTATGGTCAGGTGCAAGAGGAGAACAAAAATTAGCACTAGTTTCGTGGGAGAAGATATGCCAACCAAAAAAGCAAGAAGGATTGGGGATAAGATCAACATCCCAAAATAGCAAGGCACTATCATGGAATATATTGGAGATGGATTATAGCGACTGGGGGATTATGGAGCAGACTATTACAATCAAAATATTACCCAAAAGTGGCTAAGAAAAACATCCCAAGAGTCAGAGTGGAAGGATAGGGATCTATAGTATGGATAATAATGGAAGTAGGCTAGGAGTTAATAAAGCTATACCTATATTGGTAGTTAGGGGATGGAAAGGATTCTCTATTTTTATAGGATTCATAGAATCAATCCTAACCAGTTATTTAGACATTCTCAGAGATGGAGAGTTGGAAAGCAGAGCTCCAAAAGGCAGGGTGGTGGAAAGCCTCTTACTATATGAAATCATGGAATTAACATATGCTATACTTACTACAATTGTTGAGGATAACTTAGGCTTATCCACTTAAGCCTAAGTTAATATTTTATTATTATTTATTATTCCTATTTCTTTGCACTTTGTATTCACGTGAGGCATAGTATGCCCATGTTAGAAATAGGTTGTTTAGTGGTTGGATGTTTAGTTAGCTTCTAGAGATATCCTTTGTCTTCTAGCAATTAGTTGTCATCCTAGGTTAGCATGTTGTTAACCATTAGTTAAGTGTTTGGCCATATGTGGTAGATTGCTGCAACCACTTAACCTACGTGATATTCCTATGTATGAAAATTATATATACTTGCATTATGGATGAATAAAATAGCTTCATTATTGATATTCCTACATCATTGGTATCAATTAGCTTCAAGAAAAGATGCTAGGTCCTAGGTCCTAGGTAGATGCTAGTGGAGTTGAATTGGAGTCACCCACAACATCAAGTTGAAGCTGAGGTGATCGAGGGTAGATATTACCCCTGCACTAGGTGTTGACTATCAGTTGAACCAGTTAGAAGTCAAATTGTGGAGGTGGACATTACAGATCTGCAGAGAAGATTACCCAAGAACAGGTTGACGTGGAACAAAAGATTGGTTTGAAATTCCATGCAAAATTGAAAAATTTCTTTTATTGTGAAATTTTTTTATAATTCATGCAAATAAAATATTAATATTCTTATTTATATTTTATTTAAAAAAACAAAAAAAATATGTGCATGAAAATATTTTTTTAAAATATTCATAATCTTGAATATTTTATTTAAAAATAAAGTGCATGCAAAATTATTTTTTTAGGCTTTTAAGCCTATAGGCACTAGCAGTCAACTGACTGCATTGCCGACGGCCAACACTGGTGACCATCGGCCCACCACCAACCTTGCCGGTGTCATCCGACAGTAATGACAGCTAGCCATCCTGACTTTTGGCACCCATCGACTAGGGCCAGCCCCAGCCTTTCGGTGGAACCAATGAAGACTCAGTGGCACAGTAGCCGACATCAACCACCGACACTCCGCTAGCCGATCGACCACCAGTTGCGATGACCATCGACCTCGATGGCTCCACTATCGATGGTGGGCCAGCTAGTGATGTTTGGTTGACATCCGACCGATGTCCCAATGCCAAAGCTGCCATAGTAGATGAGGGAGACAACTCCCCCACCCCCAACCATCATCGAATTTCGAAGAAAAATCCTCCAAAAATCATAGTATTTAAAAACAGTAGATCTCTAGAATATTTCTCAGCATGTAACAGTCAAATTCTCAATGGACTAAAAATTTCAAGCGTCCCGACGAGGAAGACAACAAACCCTGATGTCAAAATTCTAATTGCAGGTGATGATCTTGCATTTTCAACAGTAGATCACGGGTTCCCAATGACTGTATTGATTTTCGATGCAAGGCCTATTTTTCGACAGGAAAAATTAAAGTTTTTCAAAGGTTTTGAAAATTTCCTAATAGTGTTTCATGATTCTCAACAAGCAGATTGAATTCCAATGACTAGTTCCATTTTTCGGTGAGTACAAAAGAATCCCGATGAAAATATTTTAAATTTCCTAATGTTTGGGCTTATAAAATTTTTCCAGCACCATTTAATTTGATCACCGATGATCGTAGCAGTTTTCTATCATCGCAAAGTCAGTCGGTGACCAAGGGCAGGGTTTGGAAAGTGGGATTTATCCTACAATTGCCTTGAAGAGCGCAAAGAGCTGTTTAAAAGTGCCCCTCCATAGTTAAGCGCCAAGTGGAATTGGTCCACATTCCTGGTTGTTAGGCACACGCTAGCTTTTGGGCTAGCAACTACTCTGTTGCTGACTTGTGGATTCTTCACACGTGTCGATTGATCGATGACTGTTTGGTCATACCCTAGTTGATAGGGGGATAAAATTAAAACAATTTGTTTTTTGGTGCATTTCAAAATTTTGGTGGGAAAGCCGAGGAGGTAATTTTGGAATTCGAATTTTCAAAATTTTGGCGCCAAAACCTGCAAATAAGGAGAGAAACTTTGAAAGGTGATATCGTTCTCGTTTTTGGCCTGTTTTTTACCAATTTTTTTGCATTGTGTTGCAATTTCTTTGAATATTTTTAATATTTTCCTCCTAACACAAATTTTACATTGTAAAAGGGCTAAATTTTTTCATTTTGAAGTGCTTAAATTTTTGCAAAATTTGAGTTAATTTTTGTAAAAGCACTTTAAAATAGCCCATTATTTTTGTAATTGGAGAGCAAAATCTGTAAAATCTAGGCAAATTAGCTGCATAGGAAACTAGAATTGTTCCTAAGCCTAGATTAAGTTCCTACAAGACCATTTGGTAATCCTCCTAGTCTAGCATATACTCAAAAAAATATGGCTCAAGACCTCAAAACAAACATGGAAAACCTCACCGAAGCAATAGACATTTTGGCAAAAAAAGTGAGAGACATTGTTGTGCAATTCAATCCTGGTGAACTCAAAATCCACCATAATCATGCTAACAAATCCAAATGTGAGGTTAAGATGTATGATGGATCTAGAGATCCGGATGTCTTATCTGCATGGATTTTGGATATGCAAACCTGGTTTTCTTATGCTGAAATTTTGGAGGATGAAAAAGCCACATTTGCTACACTCAAACTCATAGGTTTAGCAAAAGTTATCATTGTATAAATACAAAGCCATAATTCCACAATGACTTGGAAATATTTGACTCAAATTTTGAAAAACACCTTATTTCCACCAAACTACCAAAGTGACCTCACTACCAAGTGGTACAGATTGAGGTAAACCTATGGGATGTCTGTTTCTAACTTAATATTCCAATTCAATAGGTTAAGGGTATTTCTTGGTGTGAAATATTCAAAATATGACTTGATTAATAAATTCACTCATGGCTTGCAAGATTATTTTTTTAGGAAAATCAAATTCAATGTTTTCCTTACCTTGGATGTGGCATTTAATCATGCTATTCTTGTAGAGGAGAAATTTGGTGCATATAAAAAGTCTCATTCATCACAGAAGGGCTCTTCCAAATGTGGGAATCAAAATCAACAGAAGGTGAAGAACAATTCTTAATCTTCCCCTCACTCTTCTTCTCCTCCCACTTCTCCTAAAGAACATTCTTCTTCTTTTCATGCTAAATATTCTTCTTCTTCATTGTATTGTGAATTTTATAAAAAGCATGGTCATGTAAAATCTAAATGCTATACTTTTGAGAAGTTTAAAAAGAAGAAATCCCTAATCATATAGCCTACACATGAGGAACCACAAAATGGTCCCATTTTGGCTACAGGGACAGAAGAAGAATATCCTACTTTAAAGGGTAAACTAAACAAAGTTACCCTAATGTCCAATGTATTTGCTCAAGGGGGGCATGATCATTTGTTTGTCACTATAGCACACTTGACGCATGATTTATATGTTGATTGTATCATTAATAATGGATCATAAAAGAACCTCATTGTGAAGTCCATTGTGGAGACATTGAAGCTTCCCATCAAACCACATCACCAACCTTATGCACTTGGGTGGAAAGATGTAGACTCCACATCCAACATCACCCACACTTGCACCTTAAATTTTGCTTTTGGTGACAAGTTTGTGGATAAATTTAGGTGGATAAAGTTAGGTGTGATGTCACAGATATGGATTTTTGTGGATTATTACTAGGTAAACCCTATCAATTTGATAGAAATTCTATTTATCATGCTAAAAAGAACACCTACACATTGGAGTTGCATGGTAAAGCCTACTTGATACAAATCACTACACCTAATTCCAATTTGATGTTGAGTTGTAGGTAAGTAGGGAAGCCATTAATTCAAGCACTAATTTTGGCTCCTACTAACATTTTTCCCACACCAAATGAAGAAAAAATACCACCTAAGAAACATGCAAAGGAAGAAATTTCACTCCCACATGATGAACAATCACAAGAGCAAGTGGTTAAGGAACCCACCATTCTCACTCATGAGAAAGATGCCATTGATTCCATTGGTATAATTTTGGGTACACCTACAGCTAAGGTTACTTCCTTTACTGAGAACCGGAAGAGCCTTCTAGGCAAGATACCACAGGATTTGCAGGAGACTCCGTAGGAAGTGGTGTGAAAGAATCACAATCCTCACTCACCATAGGCTAGAGGTAGAGTTTGGGTTCCTTTGTATGAGCATCACTTTCCAGAGACACCATTTCAGGACCCTATTTTGGCACCTGATCCTATTTTTAGCCCTACAGTAGCAGTGGCACCTGATCGACAACTTTCACTCATTTCAGATAGAGTTTTCAAGATGAAGACTCATTACACTGGACATGGTTCTTCCACTACTTACCTTATCGCTCGTTGTGGTCACTTTATACACATGGCCCACTGGATTCCTCACCATGATATGGCCCATGAATTTCCACATTTGTTGAGAGCATTGGGGTCCAATGCCTATATGGTTGGAAGGAGTGTTGAGGATAACTTAGGCTTATCCACTTAAGCCTAAGTTAACATTTTATTATTATTTATTATTCCTATTTCATTGCACTTTGTATTCACATGAGGCATATTATGCCCATGTTATAAATAGGTTGTTTAGTGGTTGCATGTTTAGTTAGCTATTAGAGATCTCCTTTGTATTCTAGAAGTTAGTTGTCATCCTAGGTTAGCATGTTGTTAACCATTAGTTAAGTGGTTTGCCATATGTGGCATATTGTTGCAACCACTTAACCTACTTGAGATTCCTATGTATGCTTATATATACTTGCATTATGGATGAATAAAATAGATTCATTATTGATATTCCTACATCAACAATGGAAAAATCCTTGATAATTACTAGTTAGGGGGACAAAGGAACTAACTAAAAAACTATGGAGACATCTCCAAAGATACCCAATTCAGGAAGGTTCTAAGAGAGATATACTTGGATGGGGAGGAATCAAGTTGGGAATCTATAAGGAAAAGGAGTGATACAAGGTAGACTATGAATATGATATTTTCCTAGCACCACTTCTATGGATTTTTTTTGGCAAAAGTAAGGATGGCCAAAAATTAACATTCTATCATGGCTGATTAACCATAGAAAGTGTTTGAAATTTGTTTATTTGAGAAAAAAAAGGCTTCTACAGGTCTTCCAAATATGTTATGTGTGGAAAGGTAGAAAAGACCTTGAATCACCTCTTTTTTGGGTGTTGTTTTACCAAAGATATATGAATCAGTTGGTGGGGGCAAATGAGACAATATTGGGAAATATTTGGGAGCCCAAAAAGATTTTATGATAAATGGAAATCATGCAACTTTAAGACTAAAACAATGAAAATGGCATGGAATCTAGGAACTATCTTCATATGGTGGTGTTATGGCTAGAATAAAATGCACATGTATTTATATCAAAGCACAAAAAAAGGATCAAGTATGAGAGAGGATTATTAGTAAGGTAATGGAAACACTATCTATTAGATTACAGGAGGAAACAAATATAGAAATGGAGGAAGTGACTATTCTAAGGAGATTTAGAATAATTGTAAAATAAAAATAACCAAGGGTTGGATGCGTAGGTGATATCTCATCGAATAACATAGAGTGGAGACCACCTCTTAGAGAGTGGGTGAAGGCTAACACAGATGGAGATTCTACTAAAAACCTTGAAAAGGTTGATTTTGGCATTATCATAAGGAATTGGAAAGGAGAACAATTGTACTGGAGAGTAGAAGGTATGGGAGAGACAATATATAATGAAGCAAAATTATAGGAAATATTATCAACGTTAATTATAGTTGTAAATCTACATTTACATAACGTATGGATAGAGACAAACTCTTAGGTATGGGCTAGAATCTTGGATCTAATAAGACCCTTCTAGGTGTTAAGAATTGGGGAGATAAGGAAGGTGGAAATAGTTCAAAATATTTGGAAGGTTTTTCAAGATGTTTTTATTACACATATCAAGCGAGAGGGTAATAGGGTGGAAAATTATTTAGCAAAATGGGGTAAAGAGCTAGAGGATGGGTAATATGTGGACTCTTAGATGGCAAATCATATAAGCTGGTGCCAAAGAATCCAATTGGTGTAAGAGGTTATATAGATAGATAGAAAAATAGGAAGATTAGATGGTGATTCTAATGAATCGATCATAGTTAGGCCAGGGAAAAATGGCCAAGAAGAAAATAAATGACAAGTTGTCCTAGCATGAAGTTGGGTAAGCAAGGTTCTTGGATGATTGCCATAGAATCTTGTCTCTTCATCCTTAGGCTATTTTTGCTCTACTATATGACATTACTACAAGTATAGTTAGAGTGGCCAAGGTGGATGGTTTTTAAAAATAGAACACACATAGCCATAGATATTTTATTCAGTATATCTAGATTAAAAGAAAATAAGACTCCACCCCACATAACAATAGATATATCAAACATGTTCAAGATGTCAGGAATAAATTCAAAATAGTATGAAGATAGATGGATGGTCTATGAAATTTATATGAATGAGGAAAATCAGAATTCAAATCTAGTGATGTTAATGTGTATGGATAAATGCATTATGGTGGCCTCAGTTGATGTTTTCAACAAAAAAACCTATATAATGTTTTTATGGGAAATATTTGAGCTAGGAGGGATTGCAATATGATTTTCTTTCTCCCTTATTTCTTGTACAACCCATTTTACTTTGTAATACATCTTACTTGTAATATAATCTATTTTTCAATTTATCAAAAAAACACATCATCCAAGAATTGAACATATTATTTCCTTTTGTGCATAACCAATATTCCAAGAACTTCCATAAAGAATAAACATATAATATTTCATCTTTGATCAAGTCTTGAAATACTATAGCATGAGTAATTATGAAACATACTTTCCTTCATCAAAATTTCAATACAAATACTTTCAAAGTATAAACCCTTCGTCAAAAACATTATTACATATCAATATCCATGGTCTATAGTTCCATATTTTCTTTCAGAGTCCTCCTTTGATATATCTTTCCCTTGAACTTGAATAAAAGTTTAGTAATTAAGACAACTCATGAATTTCTTTTGTAAGCATAACATACACTAAGCAATAAAAGCATGTAATCATGCAAACATGCATTTATGCAAAACATTTCCATAAAACATATTGAGATAATCCCATACTTCTCTCTCAATATGAATCTATTGCTACAGAATCCATATCCAAACATGCAAAATATTAAGAGAATCCCATACTTCCCTCAATAATGGATTCCTTAGCTTCACAAACCTCACCCATTTGCAATACTTAACTAAATAATAAATTTCTCAATTTAGAATTCATAGGCAAGTTTACAACACCTAAAAATAACTCATATTTCCAAAATAATTAATAATAACCAAAACAAATCTTACCTTGATCATTCCTATAAATTCTATATTAAATAATAGGTTTTTCTTAAACTATCAATTTAATGCAAAATATTATCCTTTTTATAATAATTAATTTTTTCCAAATAAAACTTCCAAAAAATTATCTACTTGATAAAGCAACACATAACTTATCACGAGATCTAATATAGTTCAATAAGAAATAGACTATCAACATAGTAATCATATAAATTAAAATTCTCAAGTGCATTAAAAATAATTCTATAATGGCTAAGAGATTTAAAAAGCAAGCCAACCTCCACTTGACCCACTCACTCCAAAGATTCCAAATGTAAAGCAACATAATAGCACCTGATGCAAGCAATAACCAAACCAAGTAAAACTAAAGCTCAAGGATTGGAAACTAAAGAACACATCTAGGCATGCATGTATAGGCCAATAAGCAATCTAATTACTCTAGATATAAGCACCGTAAGAACAAAAGGACACTACTATCCAAACTAGCAAAGAGGCTCAAACTAAATAAAAACCTAATCGATATCATCCATAATGTTTGAAGAACACAAACTTATACTAAGAGGGGGGTGAACAATATAAGATCACTTTTTACTTTTTATTTCCCAATCAATATTATGCAATGTAAATATAGCAATATAAATAGTAGTAATCAAAGCAATGCATACATCACCACACACAATTGAGACACCAGAATTTACATGGTTCACCCAATATGGGCTACTCCACGAAGAAAATATTTCACTAAAATTTTCTCAATCAATATCTTGTAAATCCTTTACCTATTACAATGTTTATGTACCTCTATCCAAAGGAGACACCAATCTCCTAATCAAGTTCATGGATCTCTATCCACAGGAGATACCAATCTACTAATCAAGTTTATGGATATCTATCCACTAGAGACACCAATATCCTAATCTCTACTCTGGCTAGTGATCCTCTAGAAGACCTCTACCTCCACTACCCTTAGCAAATGTAACTCTATCCACAAAACTATCTTCCCTACTTTGGATGGAGATATATTTCCTCAACTCTGTCACCTCCAAAACTCTATCTCAAATCTACATTAAACATAGTTCGTTGGTCTAGCACAAATCTGTCCTCAAATATGCATCAAACTTTGTCCTTGAATCTATACTAAACACAGTCCTTCGATCTAGCACAAATCTATCCTCAATATTTGTTCTCAAGCCTTAACTCAAAGCTTGACTCAATCTCAAATCAACTCTGCTGGATTTGCCCTAAACCTTAACTCAAGGTTTAAACAAATCCATCAATCAACTCTATTCTTAAGTCTTCTCAAATACTTGTCTTAAATCTGCCTTGTAAGCTTCCACAAAAGCTCACACCAATCTATCCACAAGTCCTCTCTAGAAATTTTTCAATCTACTCAATAAGTTCCCACAAGAACTTATCCAAATCTGCTCTCAATATGTATTGTAAGCTTCCATAAAAGCTTACCCAAATCTGTCCACAAGTCCTCTCTAGAACTTGTCCAATCTTCTCAATAAGTTCCCACAAGAACTTATCCAAATCTGCTCTCAATTTGTATTGTAAGGTTCCACAAAATATTACCCAAATCTATCCACAAGTCCTCTCTAGAACTTTTCCAATCTCATAGAAACATAAAGAGAATTGTTAGAGACTCAATATGTTCTATACTCATCACAATGCTCAATCACTTTCAATTACTCTTTTAAAAACATATAGAGAATTGTTAGAGACTCAATATGCTTCAACTCAATACTCAGTCCCTTTCTCAATTCAATTCAAAATATAGAATAGTTTTATTTTATGGAACTTGAACAATCACTTCATGCACCCAATTGAATAGGCTCAAGAAACACTACTCAACCAATCACTCAATGAAACAATCCTTCCTTACAAACCCTAGTCCAAGCGTATGACATTCACTCAAAATATTCCCAACAATGATTATCAACCACTCTCACATAACAATGATACTCATGTTCTTTTAAAACCCTAGTTTAAGTTCCTCACTCAACAACTCACTTCAACAACAATACTTATAACATAATCTTCACATAACAATGATACTCATGTTCTTTTCAAACCCTAGTTCAAGTTCTTCACACAACAACTCACTTCAAAAACAATGCTTATAACACAATATTCACATAACAATGATACTCATGTTATTTTCAAACCCTAGTTCAAGTTCTTCACACAACCAATGGCTTCAACAAAAATACTTATAAAACAAGGTTTTAACAACAATTCTTTATTCCAAAAAACCTTGAAGCATTAACTCAACACACTCAATGAGGAATCTCTAATCAAGTCCTTTTCACTCCAAGCTTATTTTCAAAAAATCAACCAATCAACTCAACTATGGAAGAATTTGTCCATACCTTTTTGCTTGATGAGAAGTAGACCACACAAATCTGTCACAACCATAAACATCACATTGTAAATCTCAAGGAAGTTAGACACACAATACAAATCATATAATTACTCACAAATACACCTTATTACTCCTTTCTTAAAATAATATCCAACACCACAATAGTTTGAATATTCACTTCTCAAAAACCCTAACTCATCACAAATTTATCTCAATTAATCATTTTTGACATAAGCCACTTCAAATTTTATTCTTCAAAAATCATTCCAATTTCTACTTATGACTCCCTACTTTAACATTGCATTTTTAAATATAATTATTTTGAAAAATAATGCAAAAACTAATATTTCCTTTTATAAGTTAAAATAATTTTCACCCACCACTTAAATTTTCATCAAACACTTTATAAAACACACAAAACTTCCTTTTTAACTTAGGCAAAAATTCAAAATCATTTATCTCCTTATTTCTCCTAAGACTAACCTTAGCCTACGTCAAAAATCAAAATAATATAATTTAAAAGAGTGTTACCACTTTGCATTGCATGAAGATTCAAACTGAGCGCTTCTCTCCACAAGTGCTTTCACCGTGACTCCTAACATCGTGGAGCCAAAGGTATGGTTTCATCTGCATTCTGCCATATTTTTTAATCTTCCTTGACATTTTCCTCTTTGTTATTGAGTAATTTTTATTTATTTTTCATAGTATTCATTCTATTTCTTGAAAACTTCCCATTCTCCTTTTATTGTATTCTGCTCATTTTGAATTTCCTGTAGTTTATGCTAAGCAATGTTAGCAACTGGTACCAATATCGATCATCCATCCATCCAAGTGAAACATGTTGATGCTGGTATACCATTTTTTCCTTCTACTAAACACAGTCATTTTGTCAAGCACAAATATATCCTCAATCTCTATCCTCAAGCCTTAATTCAATGACTCAATCTCAAATCAACTCTATTGGATCTGCCCCAAACCTTAACTCAAGGTTTGAAAAAATCAATAAATCAACTCTATTATCAAGTATTCTCAAAGACTTATATCAAATATACCTTGTAATCTTCCATAAAATCTCACACAAATCTATCCACAAGTCCTCTCTAGAACTTGTCCAATATGCTCAATAAGTTCCCACAAGAACTTATCCAAATCTGCTCTCAATCTGTATTGTAAGCTTCCATAAAAGCTTACCCAAATCTATCCATAAGTCCTCTCTAAAAATTGTCCAATATGCTCAATAAGTTTCCACAAGAACTTATCCAAATATTCTCTCAATATGTATTGTAAGCTTCCACAAAAGCTTACCCAAATATGTCAACAAGTCCTGTCTAGGTGTTGTATAACTTTATTATCATTAGCATAAACCATTCACCAATATGAAGAAATATCAAATCATTCATCCATAATAACAATCCATAAATGAGAGAGAGATAGATAATACCCTTAAGGTAGGGAAACACCAATAATAATCCTTAAGGAATGAATCACTCCACAAGTTCTCCCAAGATGAGAGGCCACTCAAGGAGGGAAAAATCCCATAAGCCACTTCGTGGGCAATGATGATTACATAAGATTATTCTTCAATGATGATTACAATGAAAAATATCTCTTCTTTATATATCCATCTTCTTATTCTACTTTGGGAAGCCTACTACTAATATAATATTATATTATAATATTATAATACAATCAACCTTGGGTTATGTGTGGCCCATGCCAATTCTTATACAATATAATAATATATTCCCAAATATCTATTCCTATGTACCCTACCATGCCAGCCTCCGTACAAATGTTTCATCCTCAAAACTTATGAAGAAACATGATAATATGATTTTCTAAGCAATGTTAGCAACTGGTACCAATCTCGATCATCCATCCATCCTAGTGAAACATGGTAATGCTGGTATACCATTTTGTTACTTTAGTATCCAAATATCCTTTGTTGGCTCCATTCTTCTACTATTGTATTTTGATAACTTGAATGATGGATCCACTTTTTCCTTGATGCTAACGATCCACTCTAAAAAATAGGATCACTATGCTTTCTTTGCCAAACACTACCATAGTTGGTGCCCTTATGATTCCATGTAGAACCATAATATTGCTATCTTAAACCATACCTTCAAGATTATTGATTCTTATGGTGGTGTGGATGGCGATATGGTGTAACCTTAACTTGATGTTCTACTTTTTTTTATTTTCCAACATTTGGCTCCATTGCTTAAAATTATTCTACACATTGTTTTTTCATGTTCTCTTTGTTTGGTGTGTCCTTGTGCTCTTCTATCAAAGATTCCTTGGACTCTATTACTGTTATTTCCACTGAATTAGTTGATGCTACTTCTTCCATGGACTTTGTTCCTGCTACTGCCTTCTTGTATTCTATTTTAGGTTCTTTAGTTTGTTTCTCTACAACCACTTCTTGATTTTCCTTGGATCCTTGTGATGAGGCCTGGAAATGCCTCAATCATAACATGTTTTGAACACTAAAATTGCCTATAAACTCTTATGTTTTATTTGATATGTTAGTTAAGTTGATTCAATATGTTGTATATTAACCATTTTGCATGATCAATGTATTTGGAATATTATATACTGATTTTTACAGCTTTTTGCATAGTTTTGTGTTATTTTTGCTATGGCTTTCTAAAATGGGATATGCTTAGAATAATAGCAGCATTTCACTAATCATGTTTTGATTTGTCTCAAACATTTATTTCACCTAAATCTGGCAACAGTGCAAGCAAACTGTTGCTGTGCAGCAAAAATTGGTCTTTCCCATGTAAATTTCAGCCAGTTGTCCATAAATAGCAAAGCATGGACTTCACATGTGGAAAGAGATGAAGACCATTGGAATTTTATCTTAGGAGATAACCCACCTAAGAGATGCAGAAGAAATCACTGGAAAAGCACACATTTGTTCATTTCGAAGTATCTTCGAAATGAATAGATATCTTCGGTATGAGAGAACACAACGTCTTTAGAATAAGCGGATCTTCAGAATGAAGAATGCATTATCTTCAAAATGAGCGAATCTTTGGAATGATAATTGCAGTATCTTCAGAATGAACGATCTTCGAAATGAGAATTGCATTGTCTTCGAAATGAAGCCACTTATCTTCGAAATGAAAACATAATGTGCTTTTTGACTTGTTGACTAATTTTTGAAGCCAAAAAAAGGGAAATAAAGGTTGGAAAAGGTAAAGGAAAAGATATTCCAAATATATTTATCGTCATTGTCGACCAAAGCCATCATTAAGGGAAAGATCAAGTTTTAATCTTCTTCTAGGATAAAACTAGAATTTGTTGCAGCATTGTAGGTTTAGATCTTTTGAGATATTCTCTGTTTGTAATTAGACCTTAGGACATTTATAAATATTGCTCCCATTTAGGTTGAGCCTAGTAGTAGCAAGGAAGTAGAAAGTAACATATGTAGAGAGAGTAAGGAAGCTAGGAAAGAGCAGAAAATAGGTAGAATTTGACTGTTACAGTCCTGTAACAGGTTTTCAACAGAATTATTGTAATCATGTTCTTTAATCAATAAAGTGCACCAGTTCTATTTCATATTGCTTGTAAATGAGTGTGATTAATATCTAGAGAGAGAGAGACTCATACCTTCTTCTGGACAAGGAGGCTGGCCACTTCCAGACCTAGGAGGAGGACTAACAACAGGTTTTATTCTGATTTTGCTGCAGCATAATGAGTTGTAGAACTTGTTATTTTAATTTCTTGTAAATAGCTGACAATATCTGTAGTCTTAGTTTATTTATTCTTAGATTAATCTTGTGCTTAATGTTTTAGTTGTAATCTTTACTTTCAGCAAAGCTTCCATTTTATTTCAGACTGTTATTTCTAGAATTTGTTGTTTTCAACAATTTTTTGCATTTTATGTTTTGCTGTCAAACCCTGCACAGAAGATTGACAACCTTCTGTTACAGAGCCTTGAAAGTTTTCATTTCCATGTTAGAATTATATTTTCATTGCTACAAAAGTAAATAGATTTCCTTTTTGCAATTAGAATCAGACTTTCAATTCTGCAACTGTTATTTCTACAACATAATTAGTCTCATTCTGCAATTGTAATTAGGACTTCATTTCTGTAGTTAATGATTAGTTTCCAATTCTACAACTTAGATTAAGGTTTAATTCATGCAATTTAGAAATAGGAATGTCCTAAAACCCCCCACACAACCGGTTCCACCAATAAGACCTATTGCTCTAGATTGACCTAAGTTATAGTTGTTTCACTTCTTCTTTCACAGATAGCCTTGTACACTACCCTGGATTGACAAATTCATTGAGAATTACTTATGGTATAACGACTATGCATCACCTTGCTCCTTAAGCTGAGAAATATCCTGTAATGTTATCTTATTTTTTGTGTATCATAACTTAATAAACTTATTTTGCACATTAATGTTAAAAGTACCCAAAGAATCTAACCAAGGATAACCAAGAACAATATCCTCATCATCCATATCGATAGCATAGAAATATGAATGTAAAACATATTTATCCATGGTGATATTCAAATCTTCAAAAATTTGAACATGCTCACCCTCTAGCTGTATGTCCTTAATTTTTTTTGCTTGAACTTGCAACTTCTTAGCCAAAGCAATATTAATAAAATTATATATGCTACTAGGGTCAATGGAAATAATAACCTATTCCTTTTGAATGCTTCTATGAACCTACAAAATAGACTTTTTAGATTCAAATAAATTCCTTTGTCCATTTTCTAATTTATCTTCTACCAAAGGTATGATTTCCTCTATCTGCATACTGACATATTTTTTTATCTTCCTTGACCTTTTCCTCTTTATTCTTGAGTAATTTTATTTTTTTTTCATAATCTTCATTCTATTTCTTGAAAACTTCCCATTCTTCTTTTATTGCATTCCGCTTATTTTGAATTCTTTGTAGTTTCTACTAAGCAATGTTAGAAACTAGTACCAATATTGATCATCCATCCATCCAAGTGAAACACGTCGATGCTGGTATACCATTTTATCCTTCTACTAAACACAGTCCTTTGGTCAAGCACAAATCTATGCTCAATATTTTTCCTTAAGCCTTAACTCAAAGCTTGACTCAATCTCAAATCAACTCTGCTGGATCTACCCCAAACCTTGACTCAAGGGTTGAAAAAATCAATAAATTAAATTTGTTCTCAAGTATTCTCAAAGACTTGTCTCAAATATGCCTTGTAAGATTCAACAAAAGCTCACACCAATATTTCCACAAGTCCTCTCTATAAACTATCCAATCTGCTCAATAAGTTCCCACAAGAACTTATCCAAATTTGCTCTCAATTTGTATTGTAAGCTTCCACAAAATCTTACCCAAATCTGTCCACAAGTCCTCTCTAGAACTTGTCCAATATGCTCAATAAGTTCCCACAAGAACTTATCCAAATATGCTCTCAATATGTATTGTAATATTCCACAAAAGCTTACCCAAATCTATCCACAAGTTCTCTCTAGATGTTTCATAACTTTATTATCAATAACATAAATCATTCACCAATATTCATAAATATCAAATCATTCATCCACAATACATTATCCACAATAACAATCCATAACTAAGAGAGAGAGAGAGATAATACCATTAAGGTAGAGAAACACCAATACTAATCCTTAAGGAAGGAATAACTCCATAAGATCTCCCAAGATGAGAGATGCCACTTAAGGAGGGAAAAATCCCATAAGCCACTTCATGGGCAACAATGATTACATAAGATTCTTCTTCAATGATGATTAAAATGACAAATATATCTTCTTTATATATCCATCTTCTTATTCTAATTTGGGGAGCCTACTACTAATATAATATAATATTTTAATACAATCAACCTTGGGTTATGTGTGGCCCATGCCAACCCTTATACAATAGAATAATATATCTCCAAATATCTATTCCTAGGTACCCTACCACTAGAACTTGTCCAATATCATAGAAACATAAAGAGAATTGTTAGAGACTCAATATGTTCTATACTCATCACAATGCTCAATCGCTTTCAATTACTCTTTTACAAACATATAGAGAATTTTTAGAGACTCAATATGCTTCAACTCAATACTCAGTCACTTTCTCAATTCAATTCAAAATATAGAATAGTTTTGTTTTATGGAACTTGAACAATCACTTCACACACCCACTTGACTAGGCTCAACCAAATCTACTCAACCAATCACTCAATGAAACAATCCTTCCTTACAAACCCTAGTCCAAGTGTATGATATTCACTCAAAATGTTCCCAACAATGCTTATCAACCACTCTCACATAACAATGATACTCATGTTCTTTTCAAACCCTAGTTCAAGTTCCTCACTCAACAACTCACTTCAACAACAATGCTTATAACACAATATTCACATAACAATGATACTCATGTTCTTTTCAAACCCTAGTTCAAGTTCTTCACACAACAACTCACTTCAACAACAATGCTTATAACATAATCTTCACATAACAATGATACTCATGTTATTTTCAAACTCTAGTTCAAGTTCTTCACACAACCAATGGCGTCAACAACAATGCTTATAAAATAAGGGTTTAACAACAATTTTTTATTCCAAAAAACCTTGAAGCATTAACTCAACACACTCAATGAGAAAACCCTAATCAAGTCCTTTTCACTCCAAACTTATTTTCATAAAATAAACCAATCAAATCAAATATGGAAGAATGTGCCCATACCTTTTTGCTTGATGAGAAGTAGACCACACAAAGTTGTCACAACCATAAACATCACTTTGCAAATCTCAAGGAAGTTAGACACACAATACAAATCATATAATCACTCACAATACACCTTAAAACTCCTTTCTTAAAATAATATCCAACACCACAATAGTTTGAATATTCACTTCTCAAAAACCCTAACTCATCACAAATTTATCTCAATAAATCATTTTTTACGTAAGCCACTTCAGAATTTTATTCTTCAAAAAATTAATCCAATTTCTACTTATGACTCCCTACTTTAACATTGCATTTTTAAAGATAATTCTTTTGAAAAATAATGCAACAACTAATATTTCCTTTTCTAAGATAAAAGAATTTTTACCCACCACTTAAATTTTCATCAAACACTTTATAAAACCCACAAAACTTCCTTTTTAGCTTAGGCAAAAATCCAAAATCATTTATCTCCTTATTTCTCCTAAGACTAACCTTAGCCTAAGTATAAAATAAAAATATTTTAATTTAAAAGAGTGTTACCAATTTGCATTGCATGAAGATTCGAACTGAGCGCTTTCACCACGACTCCCAACGCCATGAGACATGTTCTCCCTTTGGAACCTCCACTACCTTACGCCCTTTGACTTCCACTATTCGCATGAGTCACGAATTGGCTTCTTCACTCATGCTGTCCAAAAAAATTGCACGAACTACTGTCACAAGGGAATTGTGCATAACATTGGCATTAATTATTTTTGATGGATGTGTGTGGATTTCTTGTCTTTGATAAAGCTATGGTATTTATATACCATATGCCTTCATTTCTCCACATCGATGGTGAGGACATCATCTAGCAAGCAGTGATGTCGGCGAACAGGGGGCAACTTTGCACATGAACAAATGGGCACCCAAACTTTCTGAAATGCGCCCAAACTTTAGTTTTGGCAATTTATTAAATATAATAAATTACATTATTTAAGAATTTAATTATTATAATTTAATAATTAACATGATATTTTGGATTTAAACCAAACTTAAGGGCCTCTTTAGGTTTTTAGAAAAACCTTACAACTTTCTCACATGGTTTTAATGGAAAAACCTTTTATTTTCTACCACCATCAGTTTTAAGAAAAACATTTTACTTGTGCCACCATTGGTTTTAAGGAAAAACCTTTTATTTTTGCTCACCCATGGTTTTTATAAAAACCCTTCATATGCTTCCACATAATATTAAAAATATTGAAGAACACAAGCTTATACTGAGAGGGGGGTGAACAGTATAAGACCTCTTTTTACTTTTTCCTTTATACTTCAAAATAGTAAAGCAATATACCCAAAGCAATATCAAAGCAATGCACAATATCATCCACAAAGTGACACCAATTTTAACGTGGTTCACCCGAAATGGTCAGGCTACGTCCACAAAACTTTTCTCTAAAAGTTATCTCAAAGTTCTTTGGGAATCCTTCCCAATTACAATGTTTATGAGCCTCGGCCCAAAGGAGATACCTTCCCCCAATCAAAATTTATGAGCCTCTGCTCAAAGGAGATACCTTCCCCTCTATCTAAATTTATGAGCCTCTGCTCAAAGGAGATACCTTCCCCTCTATCTAAATTTATGAGCCTCTGCTCAAAGGAGATACCTTCCCCTCTGCTCTGGAAATGATCCCTCAGAAGATCAACTCGCCTCTACCTCTTGCCAGCACGTGGAACTCCTTTCCATCGAAGACCTCCTGTCCTCAATGCTTAGCCTAAGAGACCTCTGCCTTCTATGATCACGTCCACAGCAGCTCAACAACTTGTACCAAACACAGTCAGTCGGTCTAGTACAAGTCTTCCTCTCTCTGTCAGATCTGTCCAACACTTGAACAAATCAATCCTCTACACACAAGCCTTCTCAAAGACTTGCCAAATCTATCCTCAGGTTCTTCTCAAAGAACCAATGCTCCTCTGTCCTCAAGTTCTCTGATAGAACTATCAAAACTCAGCTCACAAGTCCTCTGCTAGGACCTGTCCAAATCTGCTCACAAGTCCCCACATAACCACAAGTCCCCATCGAAACCTATCCAAAATCTCACAAGTCCCCACCGAAACCTGTCCAAAACCTGCTCACAAGTCCCCACCGGAACCTGTCCAAAACCTCAGCAAGCTCACCAAGAAAAACTTTCTTAGTAGGAAATCACAAGGTGAATTGTTAGAGACCCAATGTGATTTTTCAAACTCATAGAAGCATAAAGAGAATTGTTAGAGACTCAATATGTTCTATACTCAACTCCCAATCTCAAAACTCAACTCAAATCAACTCAACTCAAACTCAATCTCAAATCTGAAAACTCAACTCAATATCTGAAATGGATAGGATAGAATGCTTTCTTTCAAGAACATGAAACTCCAACAATTGCCAACTATGCAAAGAATCACATAACAATGATACTCATGTTCTTTTCACCATCAATTAGGGCTTCAACAACAATGCTCATCAAACAAGGTTCAATCAACACCATTCAGCTCAAAACACAACCTTGAAGCATTTCACAATCAACATCAGAAAAGGAAACAAGTAGAACTCCTTTTCTCTCCAATATTGTTTGAACAAAAGCATCCACCAACTCAACTCACAATAGCACACACAACTTTTCAAATCATCAACAAAGGAGTAAGCTCAACACTTTAACCAAGTAAAGAATAGCTTGATTATTACCAATTTAATGAAAGCAAATATCAATCTCAAAGCTGCCCACTTAAGGTTTCACAACTTCACACAAGAAGCAATTGACCTTAAAACATCATGCTTTCATTTCCATAAACAACCAAAAGCACTCTCAACATTACAAGAAATATTTAACCCTTATACACCTTATTTCTCCCTTATAGTCTTATCACAAATAAAATTTATCTCTCATAAGAATGCAATAAGATATTTCAACAACATCTTCAAAAAGAATCTTTTATCAAAATACAAACAAGCTTTAAACTCCTTATAACTCCTAAGCTGTTTTTCCCTCTAACAAACTTCCTCCATCCGCAAAAACACTTAGCAAAAATTAATTTCAAAAATACCTTAGCCAACATCAAAAATCGCTATGGAGAAATTTGCGCACGAATTCTAACACCACCCGCTGCGTCCACTTCACGACGAAAAACCCTTTCACGATATTCGAATGCGGAACCTCCCGTTCGGGTAGCGCGCCAACAGCCTAGCCGCTACCGGTGCGCCAAAGGCACCCGATGAGGTTTAAACCTCACGCTGTTAACCTTGATCCTTCTGCACCAGGGATAAAATGAAACCACAGTCCCTTCCTTTCCTCTACCATGACACGACGACAATAAACTTTACGATGGATTCGACAAACGACGAGTGCAGACAAACGAACAACGGATCCACGAAAATCAGCGAAGACACAGACGAATTTACAACGAGCAACACCTTTCGAAATTTGGATGGGATAAATCTTTGTTTTCATCGAGGGAGATTTATATGCAATTTACCATAAGCTCTTTGACGTCGACGAGGAGTTTAACACGTCGGCGGAGGTCTTGGCTAGCGCCCACAATGTTAAAACATTTGCGCCATGGATTAGGAGAACCCATTGCAAATAATAATTTATTTATTTAAAAATAATTAAATGGAACCTTAACAAGGTTTTTAATTATTTAAATAAATACTTCCTCCTGGACCCAAATGCATTAAACCAATGCATCCACCTGTAATCTCTAAACCCGCCAACTTGGGGTTTGCAAAAGACCTTTGAAACCGTCATGTCGTAACCTTCATCAAAACAAATTATTTGACATCAAATCAAATTCCTTCAAGAGCTTCTTGACATCAATGACAACTTATACACTTGAGCAAAGGCAATGTACCCAAAGTACCCAAAATTGCCAACAATCTCCCCCTTTGTCATTGATGGCAAACCTTTACCGAAAACACTTCTCAAGAGCCAAAACTGAAACCAACTCGTGCTAACAACTCGAGAAACTATGCCCACAACCGAGAATCTTCCTTTGAAGTTTTGCTCCCCCTGACTTGAAGCTTTCCTCTTCACTTTGAAGCTCTCCCCCTTACTCATATCTCTCCCCCTTTGTCATCAATGGCAAAGGGCCACCTTTGGGGCTCGGGACTAAGAATGAGCCTCTTAGCTTAGTCCCTCCCCCACCTCCCCGATGAGGTGATTAATTCTGGGGTGGGAGTAAAACTCCCATTAGGCACCGATCATCATCAGCGTCTATAACTTCCTTGTCGGGCCTTCTCTTGAACTCTTTGTCCATATTCCTATTCTTGTCACTGTTCTTGTTCTTGTTCTCATCCCTGTTCTTGTCCATGCCTTGATCCTTGGACCCGATCATGCCACTGTTCCTGTTCCTGTATTCTAGAATTTCAGCTCTACACTGTCCGATTATGTGACCTTCATTGTTGCACTTGAAACACTTGACGATGTTGTTTCTCTGAGGTAAACCTGATCTTTGAATCCACCTGTTTTGACCAAACCTGTTCTAGCCAAACCTGTTCTGACCAAACCTGTTCTGACCAAACCTATTTTGATCAAACCTGTTCCTGTTATTTACCTTGCAATAGACTGCCTTGTGCCCAAACTGTTTACAAGAGTAGCAATACCCTTGAAAGAAACTAGCACTTCTGAAATTGTCATTTACCTTCTTCACTTGAGCCATGCAATGTGAAGCCATGTGACCAAACCTGTGACAAGCAAAACATCTGCCTTGAAACTTTCCTTTATTTGACCTCTTGGGTCCTGAAAACTTCTTCTTCTCATTCTGAATTCTGTTTTCTATTTCTGTGCATCTATCATTCAAGGACTCCTTTTCTGAAGTACTTTCCTCATCGGAACTCTCTTCCTTTTGGAGTCTCTTACTAGACTCTCCAACTTGTTCCTTGTGTGGCTTAACAAAACCAAGGCCTGTTTTATCTGTTGTCTTTCTTTGACCTTTGATGAGTGACTTAACCTTTTTGGAGCTATCTTGAAACCTGTAAAGCTTATCCTTGTACTCTTTAGTTTCCTCTTTCAAAGAAGCCATTTTCTGTTCTAACTCACTATACTCAAGAACCTTAGACTCTAACTCATCCTTGAGTTCTTGTGTCTTAGCTATAGAGAAGTCAAGACTTTCTATAAGATCATCTCTCTCCATACAACATTCATCTAACTTATCCTTGAGTCTAGCATTCTTCTTTCTTTCCTTTTTCAAAGCACTAAGAGCACTAATAAGTTCACTTTCAAGATCCTTTATTTGATTGCCTTTTGAATCATCAAAGCCTTTTTCAGATTTCTTATCACTAGAGGTGCTACCCTTTTCAAAAACCATACATGCATCTTCCTTATAGTTTTCTGAAGCATCCTCATACATACTAGAAACCAAATCATTATTTGTGCAATCATCCTCAAGGTGACCAAAATTTCCACATCTAAGACATTTCATGATAATGAATCTATGTTTCGGTTCTTCCTCTTTTTCTCATATGAACAACATCTCATTTTCATTATCACTTGAAGAACTTTCACTATCACTACTAGAACACTTACTTGCTTTGTCTAGGTAGAAACTCTTCTTGTGCTTGTGAGAATACCTCTTTCCTTGATTGTTGTGCTCATCTTTGATCTTCCTGTGATGCTTGTGCTTTTTAGAATCCTTGCTCTTAGAATCCTGTTTATCTTCATCACTTTCATTCTTGGGAATAGTACAGTTAGTAGCATAATGACCAAACTTTCCACAATTGAAACATCTTATATTTTTCATACTTTTGTGTTTTCTAGAGAACTTGCCTTTCTTGTTGTAATATGCCTCTTCATCACTAGAAGACTCATCACTATCTTGAAGTTGTTTACCCTTGGATTCCTTGGTAGCCTTGAAAGTTGCCTCTTTCTTGACATCAACCTTCACTTGAGTTCTCAACTCAAATGCTGCAAGTATACTATGGAGCTCATCCTTTTTCAACTTATCCAAATCTTTAGCTTCCTCAATAGCAGAAATATTTTCACTAAATCTATTAGGAAGAGATCTTAAAATCTTATCACAAACATCATTTTCAGCAAGCTCAAGACCTAAGTCTTTCATGGAGTTAACAACCTCATCCATACGAAGCATGTAGTCACTAATATTTTCATCATCATTCATCTTGAGTTGTTCAAACATACCTTTGAAGTGTCTTAACTTGGCTTTTCTAGACATTTGTATCACCTGTATGAACCACCTTCAACTGTTTCCACATTTCACTAGTTGTCTTGCAGTTGAATCACTTTGGTGAGATCTCGCTTTCTGTAAGCCTTTCAGGATTGCATTCATTGCTTTTGAATTGCTGTGATGTAGGAGCCTTTCTTCTTTAGTATTAGGACCATGTACAGGAATAGTGTACTCATCTTCAATCACTTCCCATACCTCATTACCAAGTGCCATTAGATGAACCTTCATCCTTGCACTCCAAAGACCAAAATCTGACCCATCAAGAATAGGTGCTACATTACTACTTGAATGATCCATTGTGTTCTTTACTAGCTTTTCCTTCAAGTCGTTAAACTTTTCGAAGGCACCTGCTCTGATACCAATTGAAGAACACAAGCTTATACTGAGAGGGGGGTGAACAACATAAGACCTCTTTTTACTTTTTCCTTTATACTTCAAAATAGTAAAGCAATATACCCAAAGCAATATCAAAGCAATGCATAATATCATCCACAAAGTGACACCAATTTTAACGTGGTTCACCTGTAATGGTTGGGCTACGTCCACAAAACTTTTCTCTAAAAGTTATCTCAAAGTTCTTTGGGAATCCTTCCCAATTACAATGTTTATGAGCCTCGGCCCAAAGGAGATACCTTCCCCAATCAAAATTTATGAGCCTCTGCTCAAAGGAGATACCTTCCCCCTATCTAAATTTATGAGCCTCTGCTCAAAGGAGATACCTTCCCCTCTATCTAAATTTATGAGCCTCTGCTCAAAGGAGATACCTTCCCCTCTACTCTAGGAAATGATCCCTCAGAAGATCAACTGCCTCTACCTCTTGCCAAACATGTGGAACTCCTTTCCATCGAAGACCTCCTGTCCTCAATGCTTAGCCTAAGAGACCTCTGCCTTCTATGATCACGTCCACAGTAGCTCAACAACCTGTACCAAACATAGTCAGTCGGTCTAGTACAAGTCTTCCTCTATCTGTCAGATCTGTCCAACACTTGAACAAATCAATCCTCTACACACAAGCCTTCTCAAAGACTTGCCAAATCTGTCCTCAGTTCTTCTCAAAGAACCAGTGCTCCTCTGTCCTCAAGTTCTCTGATAGAACTATCAAAACTCAGCTCACAAGTCCTCTGCTAGGACCTGTCCAAATCTGCTCACAAGTCCCCATCGAACCTGTCCAAAACCAGTCCCCCCCTGTCCAAAACTGCTCACAAGTCCCCATCGAAACCTATCCAAAACCTGATCACAAGTCCCCATCGGAACCTGTCCAAAACCTGCTCACAAGTCCCCACCGAACCTGTCCAAAACCTCAGCAAGCTCACCAAGAAAAACTTTCTTAGTAGGAAATCACAAGGTGAATTGTTAGAGACCCAATGTGATTTTTCAAACTCATAGAAGCATAAAGAGAATTGTTAGAGACTCAATATGTTCTATACTCAACTCCCAATCTCAAAACTCAACTCAAATCAACTCAACTCAAACTCAATCTCAAATCTGAAAACTCAACTCAATATCTGAAATGGATAGGATAGAATGCTTTCTTTCAAGAACATGAAACTCCAACAATTGCCAACTATGCAAAGAATCACATAACAATGATACTCATGTTCTTTTCACCATCAATTAGGGCTTCAACAACAATGCTCATCAAACAAGGTTCAATCAACACCATTCAGCTCAAAACACAACCTTGAAGCATTTCACAATCAACATCAGAAAAGGAAACAAGTAGAACTCCTTTTCTCTCCAATATTGTTTGAACAAAAGCATCCACCAACTCAACTCACAATAGCACACACAACTTTTCAAATCATCAATAAAGGAGTAAGCCCAACACTTTAACCAAGTAAAGAATAGCTTGATTATTACCAATTTAATGAAAGCAAATGTCAATCTCAAAGCTGCCCACTTAAGGTTTCACAACTTCACACAAGAAGCAATTGACCTTAAAACATCATGCTTTCATTTCCATAAACAACCAAAAGCACTCTCAACATTACAAGAAAGATTTAACCCTTATACACCTTATTTCTCCCTTATAGTCTTATCACAAATAAAATTTATCTCTCATAAGAATGCAATAAGATATTTCAACAACATCTTCAAAAAGAATCTTTTATCAAAATACAAACAAGCTTTAAACTCCTTATAACTCCTAAGCTGTTTTTCCCTCTAACAAACTTCCTCCATCCGCAAAAACACTTAGCAAAAATTAATTTCGAAAATACCTTAGCCAACATCAAAAATCGCTATGGAGAAATTTGCGCATGAATTCTAACACCACCCGCTGCGTCCACTTCACGACGAAAAACCCTTTCACGATATTCGAACGCGAAACCTCCCGTTCGGGTAGCGCGCCAACAGCCTAGCCGCTACCGGTGCGCCAAAGGCACCCGATGAGGTTTAAACCTCACGCTGTTAACCTTGATCCTTCTACGCCAGGGATAAAATGAAACCACAGTCCCTTCCTTTCCTCTGCCATGACACGACGACAATAAACTTTACGACGGATTCGACAAACGACGAGTGCAGACAAACGAACAACGGATCCACGAAAAATCAACGAAGACACAGACGAATTTACAGCGAGCAACTCCTTTCAAAATTTGGATGGGATGAATCTTTGTTTTCATCGAGGGAGATTTATATGCAATTTACCATAAGCTCTTTGACGTCGACGAGGAGTTTAACACGTCGACGGAGGTCTTGGCTAGCGCCCACAATGTTAAAACATTTGCGCCATGGATTAGGAGAACCCATTGCAAATAATAATTTATTTATTTAAAAATAATTAAATGGAACCTTAACAAGGTTTTTAATTATTTAAATAAATACTTCCTCCTGGACCCAAATGCATTAAACCAATGCATCCACCTGTAATCTCTAAACCAGCCAACTTGGGGTTTGCAAAAGACCTTTGAAACTGTCATGCCGTAACCTTCATCAAAACAAATTATTTGACATCAAATCAAATTCCTTCAAGAGCTTCTTGACATCAATGACAACTTATACACTTGAGCAAAGGCAATGTACCCAAAGTACCCAAAATTGCCAACAAATATTATGAAGCTTTTTGCCATTAATTTTTGTATTGTTCCTTGACATATTCCTTGACATTAATGATGACTTCGTTCCTTGACATCAATGACAACTTTGACTCAAAATGTCCAAAAATCTCCCCCTTTGTCATTGATGGCAACCCAAATTATTTTTACCAAAAACTTAACCTTTTATTGGTTCTACTCCCCCCTGGGACATTGCTCTCCCTGGCTCAATACTCTTTTCAAATATCTCCTCTTTACTCAAATATCAAATCTCTCCCCCTTACTCAAATCTCTCCCCCTTTGACATAAATGGAAAAGGGTCACCTTTGGGGCTCGAGGCTAAGAATGATCCTCTTAGCTTAGCCCCTCCCCCACCTCCTCTTGATGTGGTTAATTTTTGGGTGGGAGTATTTCTACTCCCAGAAAGCATTATTCTTTAACTTTATCCTATTTTTTTTTCTTATCTGATCCTTTTGATTCCTCTAATTGTTCCTTTCCATGTCCACATTCTTGTTCCTATTCTTGTTCATATCCATGTTCCTATTCCTTTTCATATCCATGTTCATGTTCTTGTTCCTATTCATGCTTGATTCTAGAATTTCTGCTCTACACCACTTTGCTGTGTGACCATAATTATTGCACTTATAACACTTAATGTTGTTATTCCTTGGAGGTACAAATTTCTTAGGATTTCTCCTAGTGAAGTCATATCCTCTTCTATCATGAAACCTGCAATTCATTGTCTTGTGACCAAATTGATTACATGAGTAGCAATACCCATTGAAAGGCTATTTGTTCCCATATACTTGTATTTCATGTGGCATGCACTGTGAAGCCATGTGCCCAAACCTGTGATATGAAAAACATCTTCCATTGAAGCCTCCTTGTATTGACCTCATTGGTATCTTAGTCTCTCTTGACCTATTCTGATTGTTGTTCCATATGTTTCTTCTTTGTGCATTGTCCATATCCTTTTTGAGATTTATGTTGTCCAAATAATCCTCAGATGTCTCACTTCCTCTTATGCTATCATCTTTTGAAGTATCTTCATCTAAAGTTTCTTCTCCTCTAGAACTTGAGGTTGACTTTTCTTCTTGTTTCTTTTGAACCTATTCCAAACCAAGACCTGTTTTGCTTGGTGTAGGCTTTTGTATCTTGATGAACTTATCTAAATTATTTGATATGTTTTTGAACCCTTTTAGCTTGAATTTGGAGTCTTCTAAATATTTCCTTAGTAGGGCTATTTCTTGTACTAACCTTTCACATTATAAGACCTTTTCTTCTAGATTATCCTTAAATTTCTTTGTCTTAGCCTTTGATTTGTCTAGATCCCCTATAAGCATTCTTATCTCTTCATCACATTCTTGAAATTGAGCTTCTTATTTAGAGTTATGCTTTCTTACCTTCTTTACTGTTTCAAGAGCATAAGTAAGTTCTCCCTTAATATCATATCCTTATTTATATGATTCTTCCTCTATTTATTTACCTTTACCCACATCTACATTTTCTTTTGACTTGTCTTCTACATAATCATATTCTCCTTCTTCTAATTCCATTAGAAGTTTTTCATTTGGTCCTTCATGTGCATCCTCATATTCATCATCACTGAAACTATAACCATTCCTTGTACAACTATCTTCAAGATGTCCAAAGTTACCACATCTAAAATACTTGAGAATTACTAGGGTCCTATTCTTAATTGGTTATTTTTCTTCAATCATAAATAGGACTTCATCTCTATCATTATCTGAAATACTAGCATCACTATCACTTGAGTACTTACTTGCCTTATCCGCATAGTAGCTCCTCTTTTGTCTTTGAAAGAACTTATTTCCTTGTCTTCTTTGTCCATCCTTGCTTTTCTTTTGGTGTCGGTATCTTTCTGATTCCCTGTTTCTGTGATCATGTTTTTCTTCATCATTGTTATTATTTTCTTCTTGACAATCAGTTGCATAATGACCATACTTTCCATAATTGAAACATCTAACAAATTTTATATCTCTGGATCTTCTTGAATCCTTATTTCTTCTACCATAATTAGCTTCTTCATCACTAGATGACTCATTACTTGATTTTTACTTCTTACCCTTTGTCTTCTTGATTGCTTTTAAGTTTGCTTTCTTTTGGGGAATAGGCTCTTTTGTTCTTAACTCAAAAGCTATAAGAATACCAAACAACATATCTCTTGTCAAATAATCACCATCCTTTGAATCTTCTATAGCAAAAATATTTTCACTAAATATTTTTGGAAGAGATCTTAAGACCTTATCATAGACATCCGATTCATCAACCTTCATTCCAAGTCCTTTCATAGCATTAACAACCTCATATATTTGAAGTAGATAAGTGCTAATGTTCTCCTCATATTTAATTCTTAACTCTTCAAATTTTCCTTTGAGATTTCATATCTTTTCTTTCTTGACACCTTTATCTCCTTCATATATATTTGGTAATTTATCCCACATTCCTTTTGTATCTTGACAATGCATAACTTTTATGGAATCTATTCTATGCAAACCTCTCAAAAGTGCATTCATTGCTTTTGAATTGTAATGTTGTAGAAGCTTACCTTCTTGATTTATAGGTGGATCAACTAGTGGTATGTATCCATTTTCATTTGCTTCCCAAACTTCATTGCCAAGTGCCTTTAGGTAGATCTTCATTCTCAAACTCCAATATACATAATCACTTCCATAAAATACTGGTACTAAGATGAATTATATGAAGATCCATTCTTAGAATCCATTACGTTCTTGTTAGCTTTTCCTTCAAGTTGTTAAACTCTTCCGAAGGAACCCGCTCTGATACCAATTGAATAACACAAGCTTATACTGAGAGGGGGGTGAACATTATAAGACCATTTTTTACTTTTTCTTTCCTAATCAATATTATGCAATGTAAAGATAGAAATATCAATAGCAGTAATCAAATTAATGAACAAATCACCACATATAATTGAGACACCATAATTTACGTGGTTCACCCAATGTGGGCTACTCCATGGAGAAAATATTTCACTAAATTTTTCTCAATCAATATCTTGGGAATCCTTTCCCTATTACAATTTTTATGGACCTTTATCCAAAGGAGACACCAATACCCTAAATCAAGTTTTTGGATCTCTATCCATAGGAGACACCAATATCCTAATCAAGTTCATGGATATCTATCCATAGGAGAATCTCCTAATCTCTTCTCTGGATGGTGATCCTCTAGAAGACCTTTGACTCCACTACCCTTAGCAAATGGAACTCTATCTATAGAAGATACCTACCTTACCTACTCTGGATGGAGATATTTATCCTCAAATCCATCACTTCCAAAGCTATGTCTCAAATATGCACTAAATACAATCTATCGATGTAGCACAAATTTATCCTCAATATTTGTCTTTGGTCTGGCACAAACATATCCTCAAATATTCACCAAAATCTATCCTTGAATCTGTACTAAACATAGTCCTTTGATCAAGCACAAATATATCCTCAATATATGTCCTCAAGTCTTAACTCAAAGCTTGACTCAAGGTTTGAACAAATCAATCAATCAACTCTATTCTCAAGTCTTCTCAAAGACTTGGCTCAAATCTACCTTGTAAGCTTCCACAAAATCTCACACCAATATATCCATAAGTCCTCTCTAGAACTTTTCCAATCTTCTCAATAAGTTCCCATAAGAACTTATCCAAATCTGCTCTCAATATATATTGTAATCTTCCACAAAAGCTTACCCAAATATATCCACAAGTCCTCTCTAGAACTTGTCCAATTTGCTCAATAAGTTTCCACAAGAAATTATCCAAATTTGCTCTCAATCTGTATTGTAAGATTCCATAAAATCTTACCCAAATCTGTCCACAAGTCATATCTAGATGTTAGATAAGTTTATTATCATTAACATAAACCATTCACCAATATGCAAAAATATCAAATCATTCATCCACAATAACAATCCACAAATGAGAGAGAGAGAGAGAGATAATACCCTTAAGGTAGGGAAACACCAATAATAATCCTTAAGGAAGGAATAACTCCACAAGTTCTCCCAAGATGAGAGGCTACTCAAGGAGGGCAAAATCCCATAAGCCACTTCGTGGGTAACGACGATTACATAAGATTATTCTTAAATGATGATTACAATAACAAATATATCTTCTTTATATATCCATCTTCTTATTATACTTTGGGGAGCCTACTACTAATATAATATTATAATACAATCAACCTTAGGTTATGTGTAGCCCATGCCAACCCTTATACAATATAATAATATATCCCCACATATCTATTCCTAGGTACCCTACCATGCCACCCTCCTTACAAATATTTTGTCCTCAAAACATATGAAGAAACATGATAATATGATTTGCTAAGCAATGTTAGAAACTGGTACCAATATCGATCATCCATCCATCCAAGTGAAACACGTTGATGCTGGTATACCATTTTGTTACGTGAGTATCCAAATCTGCTTTGTTGGCTCCATGCTTATGCTATAGTATTTTGATAACTTTAATGATGGGTCCACATTTTACTTGATGCTAATGATCCACTCTGAAAAAATGATCACTATGCTTTCTCTGCCAAACACTACCATACTTGGTGCCCTTATTATTCCATGAAGAAACATAATATTGTTTTCCTAAACCATACCTCTGAGATTATTTTTGCTCATGGTGGTGTGGATGGCGACATGGTGCAACCTTAACTTGATGTTCTACTTTTTTTGACTTTCCAACATTTGGATCCATTGCCTCAAATTCTTCTACACATTGTTCTTTCATGTTCTCTTTGTTTGGTGTGTCCTTGTATTCTTATATCAAAGCTTCCTTGGAATATGTTACTGTTATTTACACTAAATTAGTTGCTGCTACTTTTTCCATGGACTTTGTTGCTTCTACTGCCTTCTTGTATTCTATTTTAGGTTCTTTAATTTTTTTCTCTGCAACCACTTCTTGATTTTCCTTGGATCTTTGCTCCTTAAGCTGTGAAATATCTTACAATGTTATCTTATTTTCATGTACCATAACTTCATAAACTTATTTTGCACATTAATGTTAAAAATACCCAAATAATCTAACCAAGGATAACCAAGAACAATATCCTCATCAACCATCTTGATAGCATAGAAATATGAATGTAAAACATATTTATCCATGGTGATCTTCAAATCTTCAAAAATATGAACATGCTAACCCTCTAGTTGTATGTCCTTAATTTTTGTTGCTTGAACTTACAACTTCTTAGCAAAAGAAATGTTAATAAAATTATATCTAGTACTAGTGTCAATGGAAATAATAACCTATTCCTTTTGAATTCTTCCATGAACCTACAAAATAGACTTTTTATATACAAAAAATTCCTTTGTCCTTTTTTTAATTTATCTTCTACCAAAGGTATGGTTTCCTCTGCATACTGACATATTTTTTTATCTTCCTTGACATTTTCCTCTTTCTTATCGAGTAATTTTTATTTCTTTTTCATAGTCTTCATTCTGTTTCTTGAAAACTTCCTGTTCTCCTTTTATTGTATTCCGCTCAGTTTGAATTCCTTGTAGTTTATGCTAAGCAATGTTAGCAACTGGTACCAATCTTGATCATCCATCCATCCAAGTGAAACATGTTGATGCTGGTATACCATTTTTTCCTTCTACTAAACACAGTACTTCGGTCAAGCACAAATATATCCTCAATCTCTATCCTCAAGCCTTAAGTCAATGACTCAATCTCAAATCAACTCTGTTGGATCTACCCCAAACCTTAACTCAAGGTTTAAAAAAATCAATCAATCAACTCTATTCTCAAGTATTCTCAAAGACTTATATAAAATATGCCTTTTAATATTCCATAAAATCTCACACTAATCTATCCACAAGTCCTCTCTAGAACTTGTCCAATATGCTCAATAAGTTCCCACAAGAACTTATCCAAATCTGCTCTCAATCTGTATTGTAAGCTTCCATAAAATCTTACCCAAATCTATCCATAAGTCCTCTCTAAAACTTGTCAAATCTGCTCAATAATTTCCCACAAGAACTTATCAAAATATTCTCTCAATATGTATTGTAAGCTTCCACAAAAGCTTACCCAAATATGTCCACAAGTCCTCTCTAGGTGTTGCATAACTTTATTATCATTAACATAAACCATTCACCAATATGAAGAAATATCAAATCATTCATCCACAATAACAATCCACAAATGAGAGAGAGATAGATAATACCCTTAAGGTAGGGAAACACCAATAATAATCCTTAAGGAATGAATCACTCCACAAGTTCTCCCAAGATGAGAGGCCACTCAAGGAGGGCAAAATCCCATAAGCCACTTCGTGGGCAATGATGATTACATAAGATTATTCTTCAATGATGATTACAATGACAAATATCTCTTATTTATATATCCATCTTCTTATTCTACTTTGGGAAGCCTACTACTAATATAATATTATATTATAATATTATATAATATTATAATACAATCAACCTTGGGTTATGTGTGGCCCATGCCAACCCTTATACAATATAATAATATATTCCCAAATATCTATTCCTAGGTACCCTACCATGCCAGACTTCTTACAAATGTTTCATCCTCAAAACTTATGAAGAAACATGATAATATGATTTGGTAAGCAATGTTAGCAACCGGTACCAATCTCGATCATCCATCCATCCTAGTGAAACACGGTAATGCTGGTATACCATTTTGTTACTTTAGTATCCAAATCTCCTTTGTTGGATCCATTCTTCTACTGTTGTATTTTTATAACTTGAATGATGGATCCACTTTTTCCTTGATTCTGACGATCCACTCTAAAAAATAGGATCACTATGCTTTCTTTTCCAAACACTACCATAGTTGGTGCCCTTATGATTCCATGTAGAACCATAATATTGCTATCTTGAACCATACCTCCAAGATTATTGATTCTCATGGTGGTGTGGATGGTGATATGGTGTAACCTTAACTTGATGTTCTACTTTTTTTGATTTTCCAACATTTGGCTCCATTGCTTAAAATTATTCTACACACTGTTCTTTCATGTTCTCTTTGTTTGGTGTCCTTGTGCTCTTCTATCAAAGCTTCCTTGGACTCTATTACTATTATTTCCAGTAAATTAGTTGCTGCTACTTCTTCCATGGACTTTTTTGCTACTACTACCTTCTTGTATTCTATTTTAGGTTCTTTAATTTGTTTCTCTACAACCACTTCTTGATTTTCCTTGGATCCTTGCTCCTTAAGCTGAGAAATATCCTACAATGTTATCTTAATTTTTGTGTACCATAACTTAATAAACTTCTTTTGCACATTAATGTTAAAAGTACCCAAAGAATCTAACCAAGGATAACCAAGAAAAATATCCTCATAATCCATATCGATAGCATAGAAATCTGAACGTAAAACATATTTATCCATGGTGATATTCAAATCTTTAAAAATTTGAACATGCTCACCCTCTAACTGTATGTCCTTAATTTTTGTTGCTTGAACTTGTAACTTCTTAGCCAGAGCAATGTTAATAAAATTATATCTACTACTAGGGTCAATGGAAATAATAACCTATTCCTTTTGAATGCTTCTATGAACCTACAAAATAGACTTTTTAGATTCAAATAAATTCCTTTGTCCATTTTCTAATTTATCTTCTACCAAAGGTATGATTTCCTCTATCTGCATACTGACATATTTTTTTATCTTCCTTGACCTTTTCCTCTATATTCTTGAGTAATTTTATTTCTTTTTCATACTCTTCATTCTGTTTCTTGAAAAATTCCCATTCTTATTTTATTTCATTCCGCTCATTTTAAATTCCCTATGGTTTCTACTAAGCAATGTTAGAAACTGGTACCAATATCGATCATCCATCCATCCAAGTGAAACATGTTGATGTTGGTATACCATTTTGTTCTTCTACTAAACACAGTCCTTCGGTCAAGCACGAATATATGCTCAATATTTGTCCTCAAGCCTTAACTCAAAGCTTGAATCAATCTCAAATCAACTCTGTTGGATCTGCCCCAAACCTTGACTCAAGGGTTGAACAAATCAATAAATCAACTTTGTTCTCAAGTATTCTCAAAGACTTGTCTCAAATATGCCTTGTAATATTCCACAAAAGCTCACACCAATATGTCCACAAGTCCTCTCTAGAATCTATCTAATATGCTCAATAAGTTACCACAAGAACTTATCCAAATTTGATCTCAATTTGTATTGTAAGCTTCCACAAAAGCTTACCCAAATCTGTCCACAAGTCCTCTCTAGAACTTGTCCAATATGCTCAATAAGTTCCCACAATAACTTATCCAAATATGCTCTCAATATGTATTGTAAGCTTCCACAAAAGCTTACCCAAATCTATCCACAAGTTCTCTCTAGATGTTTCATAACTTTATTATCAATAACATAAATCATTCACCAATATTCATAAATATCAAATCATTCATCCACAATAACAACCCACAAATGAGAGAGAGAGAGAGAGATAATACCATTAAGGTAGGGAAACACCAATACTAATCCTTAAGGAAAAAATAACTCCATAAGATATCCCAAGATGAGAGATGCCACTTAAGGAGTGCAAAATCCCATAAGCCACTTCATGGGCAACAACGATTACATAAGATTCTTCTTCAATGATGATTACAATGACAAATATCTCTTCTTTATATATCCATATTCTTATTCTACTTTGGGGAGCCTACTACTAATATAATATAATATTATAATACAATCAACCTTGGGTTATGTGTGGCCCATGCCAACCCTTATACAATATAATAATATATCCCCAAATATCTATTCCTAGAAACCCTACCACTAGAACTTGTTCAATATCATAGAAACATAAAGAGGATTGTTAGAGACTCAATATGTTATATACTCATCACAATGCTCAATCAATTTCAATTACTCTTTTATAAGCATATAGAGAATTGTTAAAGACTCAATATGCTTCAACTCAATACTCAATCACTTTCTCAATTCAATTCAGGATATAGAATAGTTTTGTTTTATGGAACTTGAACAATCACTTCACACACCCACTTGACTAGGCTCAACCAACTCTACTCAACAAATCACTCAATGAAACAATCCTTCCTTACAAACCCTAGTCCAAGTGTATGATATTCACTCAAAATGTTCCCAAAAATGCTTATCAACAACTCTCACATAACAATGATACTCATGTTCATTTCAAAATCTAGTTCAAGTTCCTCACTCAACAATTCACTTCAACAACTATGCTTATAACACAATCTTCACATAACAATGATACTCATGTTATTTTCAAACCCTAGTTCATGTTATTCACACAAAAACTCATTTCAACAACAATGCTTATAACATAATATTCACATAACAATGATACTCATGTTCTTTTCAAACTCTAGTTCAAGTTCTTCACACAACCAATGGCTTCAACAACAATGCTTATAAAACAAGGTTTTAACAATAATTTTTTATTCCAAAATACGTTGAAGCATTAACTGAACACACTCAATGAGGAAACCCTAATCAAGTCCTTTTCACTCCAAACTTATTTTCAGAAAATCAACCAATCAACTCAAATATGGAAGAATGTGCCCATACATTTTTGCTTGATGATAAGTAGACCACACAATCTGTCACAACCGTAAACATCACTTTGCAAATCTCAAGGAAGTTAGACACACAATACAAATCATATAATCACTCACAAATACACCTTAAAACTCCTTTCTTAAAATAATATCCAACACCACAATAGTTTGAATATTCACTTCTCAAAAACCCTAACTCATCACAAATTTATCTCAATAAATCATTTTTTACGTAAGCCACTTCAGAATTTTATTCTTCAAAAAATTAATCCAATTTCTACTTATGACTCCCTACTTTAACATTGCATTTTTAAAGATAATTCTTTTGAAAAATAATGCAACAACTAATCTTTCCTTTTCTAAGGTAAAATAATTTTTACCCACCACTTAAATTTTCATCAAACACTTTATAAAACCCACAAAACTTCTTTTTTAACTTAGGCAAAAATTCAAAATCATTTATCTCCTTATTTCTCCTACGACTAACCTTAGCCTAAGTCAAAAATCAAAATAATTTAATTTAAAAGAGTGTTACCACTTTGCATTGCATGAAGATTCGAACTGAGCACTTCTCTCCACAAGTACTTTCACCGTGACTCCTAACATCGTGGAGCCACATGCTCCCTTTGGAACCTCCACTACCTTACACCCTTTGACTTCCACTATTTGCATGAGCCACGAATTGGCTCCTTCACTCACACTGTCTAAAAACTTTGCACAAACTCCTGTCACGGGGGAATTGCATACAAAAACCGTCATTAATTATTTTTGGCGGATGTGTGTGGATGCCTTGCATTTGAGAAGGCTATGGTATTTATATACCATACGTCTTCATTGCTCCATGTCGACAGTGAGAACATCGCCTAGCAAGTGATGATGTCGATGGAAGGGGGGCAACTTTGCACACGAAAAAATCGACGGCCAAAATTTATGAAATGTGCCCAAACTTTGGCTTTGGCAATTTATTAAAATAGTAAATTAAATTCTTTAAGAATTTAATTATTATAATTTAATAATTAACATGGTCTTTTGGCCTTAAACAAAACTTAAGGGCCTCATTAAGTTTTTAGAAAAATCTTACAACTTGCTCACATGGTTTTAATGGAAAAACCTTTTATTTTCTGCCACCATTGGTTTTAAGAAAAAACATTTTACTTATGCCACCATTGGTTTTAAGGTACTTGTGCCACCATTGGTTTTAAAGAAAAACCTTTGATTTTTGCTCACACATGGTTTTAATAAAAACCCTTCATATGCTTCCACATAATATTAAAAATATTATGAAGCTTTCTGCCATTAACCTTTGCATTGTTCCTTGACATATTCCTTGACATCAATGATGTCTTCGTTCCTTGACATCAATGACAAATTTGACTCAAAATTTCCAACAATTTTGTTGTGACAAATCATAATCCTGCATTACAATAGTGCATCTAATTTAGATTTGAGAAAAAACTACAAGATAAATCCCAAGTTCCAAAGCACTAAAACACTTGAGAGGTTTCAACCAACTTACACACAAACAAACACGGTTACAATTAGTTTCATACCCAAACAAAACAATAGCTCCCTAGAGAAACGTTGCTCCAACCAACACAACATCCAATAAAGCTAGCAACAAGGTTTGGATCACTCCCATTACATTTGGAGGAATGGGCCAACCAACTAAGCAAAGACTCAAAATAATGCTTCAACAATGCACTCTCATAGCATAAGAACTACTAAGAAGCATATAAATAAAAATGAAGCTACCAAAGTAGCATAAAAAAACCAAACATATAGCCAAATAATATAGATGAAGTTGGAAGTATTCAAAATAAGAAAATTATCCCAAAAAGAATGGTACCTCCATAGCTACTCAAATTGATCTTTTGGAAATAATTTCTTTTATTCTGATCTCATTCCTTCTTCCCAAAAAACCTCCTTCTCTCCTCCTAAAACCAAGAATTAATCAACCTCGAAGGAAAGAAGATCATGGTTGTTGATCTGTGATGTCTCACATTTAATTTTTCAATGCATGTTATATTTAAAGAACAAAAATCTCGTATAGATTTTTTACAATTCTTGACTTTATTCTATTTTCTTAGTTTCATTTGTAGGAAATAAAGGTTTGCAATAAAGAAAATTGAAATGAAATTGATGCTTAATTTAAAGATGCAATTTATGACTAAGTCTATGTATGTGTGTGGATCCATGTATGATCTAATAATGCAATAATTATTTAATAGATTTTATAATATTATCTTATGCAATTTTAATTAATTCTATGCTCTAAGACTTATTCTATATTCTAACTAATCCTACTGTAATTTAGGAGGAAGAGAGCAAGGGAATGACTATTCGGAGTGGGCCCTATCTCTTACAGGTTAGTGTAATTCTCTTCTCCTTTCTACTCTATTTTATTTTAGAAATTAATATTTCATTAAACTAACTTAATACTATTCAATTCATATATGCAAGAAAATAGTTGAAAGTTATAGAAAACAAATATACAATTACCAAATCCATAGAATAAAATACTGCTATTTTATTACTTGAATTTAATTCTTCATTCGTATAATGTAATTGATAGAATATGCAGACAGCAAACTATTCAGAAGGTATATTAATAGATAATAGACAACAGACATTTTCAAAGGTCTTTACATTGTATTTTATAATGTCACTTTAGATATTTTCAATAGAAGTATTTAATGTCTTTTTGTTACATCTCGAATACTTGAAGATTTGAATGCTAATATAACATAACAAAAATAATCTAAAATTAAAAAATACTGCTAACTACTTTGGAATTATTACAAATGAATATATCCAAGTGGCATAATGCCAAAAATGCATAACAAATATCTATAACTGACTTTACAAAATACTAATAAATTCAAAATACATTTAGATTACGTAATTTTGAACAACTAACAGATTAAAAAATTAGATAACAATCATTAGATTATATTCCAAATATTAATGCAATGTAACAATAGCCATGTTGACCGTGTATGACATGTTTCACTTGCTGAGCTATCAACACATGTGGGATTTGTAATGCGTCAAACATATTTACACAGTCAACTGCTTTTCGTAAAGCCTTTTCATAGATACTTTTCATAGGTAGTTCCATAGGTGGTATACATAGATGGTATCCATAGATAAATTTGTGACCTATCTTCAATACACTTCCTCACTAGATGATTTGTTTGTGTTTGAATTGTAATAGGCTGTAACGTTTCCTTGAATATGGGGTTATGCATAAGGGGATGGACTCAAAATATACTTGTAAAGAAATGGCGAATCCTAATCAAAATCAAGGTGAATCATGAAAAATCCTAAACAAATCAAATTGAGCATCTTCACACCAAAATTTGGGGTATTTGAAGCCCTAAAATGTAAGGTTATCTTTGGGGCTACTTTTGACCTATTAAATCATCTTATAACATAAAAAAAAAACATTACCATTAGATCAGGCTTGAAAAGAGCTTTCCAACAAGTACAAATATGCCTATGTTTGGATATATATTGTGGTGATTTGACCCTAAGAAAAAATTAATCCTAAAACTTTTAGGTGAATGGGTCAATGTTGAGGGTCCTCATATTTCCCAATTTTTTATTTTAGAAATCCTAATATTCACCCAATTTGTGAACATTCGCCACTATGAATAACCCTGCTTGAATACTCCTGCAACATACACTCCCTGAAAACACAACGTTCTTGGATAGTTTTGCATAAAATAATAGGCATATATCAATTAATATCTTATGAATTAGATTCATCACAAATCATGTAAATAAGACATATCAATCATTAAGACACATCTATATTTTTTAGATTTGCATATAAAAACTAGAATAAAACTGCATAATATGATAACAATAACACACTCATCATTTTACCCCAAACTAAATGGAATGCATGTCCCCATGCATACAAAATCAAAGCTATAGAATAAAATTAATAATAAATATGCAAATCTATTACCAAAAATTAGAAAACGTTTAAAGTTTAATCTTGTTTGGATATGATCCAAGATGAAACTCGGGTTGTAATGGGAGGATCTGTTGTAGGTATTCTCTCACATTTCACCTTTTGCACCTACACCTTGGCTTTCTATGGATTTGGTGGTTGTTCAACATCCACGGTCTTCAAATAGGTGAATTTTTCAGGTTCTTTTCCCACATATTTCATGTTAGGTGGCGATCCTTACCATGAGGTTGGGGATAACTACCCTTAGATGTAGTGACTTTGTTGATCACCATTTCAACCTCAAGGGGAATATCTATCTCAACTAATGACTCTATATTTTGAGTGCTACATGTAGGGAACCTATGATATCTAAATTCAGATAAGTTAAGTGAGTTGTCTTCAACAAGCATCTTAGTCATATCAAAGTATTTACCAAAATATACCAACTATTTTATTTTCTTCCATGATGTGGAACTTTTATTTGGGGATGCACAAAAAATTACCAGTTGAGACACTGGTTGAACTAGTTTGATCACTCTTTCATTTGCTATCTGCTTTAGGAGGTCAAATTGGGTGGTAAAGGCCCTTTGTACCAAGATTGTGTGCTTTAAAAATTCTCTCCTGAGGCCATCTAACTTGATTTGCAATAATATTTTTTGGGTTTGGATCTGGGCTATAGTTTCAGAAAATATATTTTAGGTAGGTGGGTTCATTTAAGGATTGGATATTTCTCTTTTTTTCTCATTTCTTGGGTTATATTAATCATATCTAGTTTTTCTTGTAGGTCAAGGGGCTTAGCAGTTTTAGTATATTTGGTATGGGTAGGCATTTTTTGCACATGAGACTCCTCTTCCTCTTCTTCCTAAATGTTAGACTCAAGGTTTCCTTCAGATGTAATATCCTCAATGGATTTAGACTGACTCAATTCAGGTTGAACTAATAGGTTTACATCCTCCACCACTTTTTCCCATGCAATTTTAATTTTGGATTCTTTGTGTAAAATAAGAAGTTTTATGAGTTCGTGATGGGAAATCAAATGCAACTTGGGTTCATCTCCGGAATTCATGGGTTGAAATTTTTATATTGTGGATTTTAAAGATATATAGAGGAAATAGGAAAGGTTTATGACACAATCCTCCTATTTGGGATATTTTAGGTTAAGCATCATTTTCAAATGGCATCCCCAACATATAGATAGTCTTCCTTTCACTGTGAAGAATTTTATTAGTATGGTGGCAACCTCCTACCACTTCAGGGGAAGGGAAGAAGTTACCACCCCATTAATCCAACCTTCCTGATCTCTAACAACAACACACTTATTACCTAACCTATCGACCATCTGATTGACTCCTTCATAGGTGGACTTATAATACCTTTGGTCGACTTTGGGCAGATTGCAAGACCTCAAAAATCAAGCTAGGGATGACTTTAATTTTTACCCCACCCACATGGGTGACCATGGTTGTGGGATCATAGTTCAAGATGAACTATTTAGCCACACCTTGGTCATGCCCTTGAAATTGTGTTAGGGCTTCCCACCATCTCACCTCTTGGAATAATTTCTTGATGAAATCACTTGGATTTTGGGTATTTACAGAAGATGACTCACTTTGTTTGAGGAAAGTGGATTTTGGTATGATGATAGGGGTATGGTAGATGGAGGGGAATAAAGAATTATGGACTAGTTTTTCTTCACAGGTTTATGCTCAGACGATGATGTATAAGATCCTTTTAGAAACAATTGCACATGCATGCATACATTGATTATGCATAAAAAATAGTTATAAAAATTATGTAGGGAAATCAATATTTAAATTCACATATGTTTCATTATATTTGGTATATATGTATTATGCAAATTTTTAAACACTGCATCATAGTAAATTTTTCAAAACATAAAATATTTATTATATCAATCACAAAAAAAATCATCAAATTTTGAAACCAATTCGATACATTTCCATTATAATTTCTTGGAAATTTGAAGCACTTACAGTCCTTAATTCTACCTCATTTTTGGGTAAAATTTTCCAATCTCTGTCATGCCCTCTATAATTGCTTTATTTTAGCACTTCTTCCTTGGTGTTTCAACTATAATTCACCATCCAATTAAAAACCCATCACTTGCTTTGGTTTCGTCATCGATTGTAGTTCATAATTTTTTTTTGTTACATTCACAACTTAGGTTGATCGCAATACCACTAAATTTATGCCTTAATTGTAGAGGAGATGCAAACATTTAGGTTTTTTTATGTTATATTAATGGTTGAATAAACTGTAAACCTTTGATCTTGCTTTGATCGATGGCTCTCATGCTTGATCCGTGATACTAACCCTCATTGCACCGCATGACCAGGTGTTGTTGATCATTGTACTTTACATGAGGTGGTCACTCCATAATTCATACTAATTTTAGCATATTTTTGAAGCATGCTCATAGCTCACCAACTTTCCTTGATCTACAGTGCTAAATCATGCAATACATCATCCATCGGGTGAAATCTGGTTTAAAATTAAAATTAAAATTTTATTCATCTTTAGACAATAGCCAACTTAATTGTCTATTGGGTGTATGATGAATTTCCAATTTTTAATATCCTCCTTTGATTTATATTTAATGAGCTTAGGTAGTTTTATTTTGCAATTTGCATTGATGGCAATTAAAAAAATTTAATTAATTTGTCGCGGTATGCGATTTAAAAATAAAGCTTTGGTTTCCTTTAGATTTATCTTCAATATGCTTACTTCATAATTATGTATCCTATATGTACTCCTTTTATTTGGCACCGGATCCTGATCATGTAATCCGATCGTGTTTCATTCTAGCTTCCTATTTCCATCCTAAAATCCACTATGTATTTCTTATATTTTCCTACGTGTCTTGTCCAGTTTGTGTGAGGAGGATATGCTTTTTAATCTACATTACTTCCATTGATAGGTGCTCACTTATCAATATCTTATCTTCTCTCCTGATTCTGAGTACTCATGATGTGCACAAGTGGTAACACACATGGAATTTTTGAAGATACTCCTGCACCCATATACCAACCATAAGCATCCACATCATCACTCATGTTTTGGGTTATGTTCTCGATGTTCGCCAAGTCAACTTCATGCATGGTTTAGTTTTCCTATTTGGCTTGTCAACCTATGCTCACCTAGCGTCTGAGTCACTCCATGTAGTTCCCATGGTTGAACCTTTGATTTTACTTTCACACCATGATTCACGAGGTAAATTTTTTTTAATGTTCATGCCATGGATCTCGAGGTAAAATTTTTAATGTTCATGTGAATCATCTCTTCATGCAAAGGTTTTTGTAGATAAGAAATAATGATAATTATCCTACAACACTTTGTTATGGTGTGACACATGTCCATAGCAATGTGCGAGTCTTCTAGCCAAACACTTAGAAAAGTTTTCATGAAATCATGCCTGTAGAAACATATAACAAAGAATGACTATAGAAAGTAACTACAAAAAATAACTATAAAAAATAACTACATAAAGTAACTACAAAAAGTAACTACATAAAATAACTACAGAAAGTAACTACAAAAATCTAGTTATAGAAACATAGGAATACTTTACCTAATTTCCTTCCACTTATTTTTTTTCTTTTTCTCCCCCAAACTATATTATAAAAATTATTGAATTAATCCTTTGCTTCTCCCCTCAAACAATTTTTTTGGCTATAGCCAACATAAGACTAAGGAGGAAAATTATTTTTTATGATAATAAAAATGTATATATATATTATTTTTATAATTTTTCTTATTATATATATATATATATATATATATATATATATATTAGGAATATGGGGGTTTTTACTTATTTATATCAATTATTTACTGTTTAATCTAAGTCATCAAATAAGATTGTAGGCTAATAAATCTTCTTTAGAATGGAATTGTATGTTCCCAATAGCAAAGATGTTATGCAAAATTATTGATGTCTTGAATTTTTAATAAAATATTCCATGGATTTCATAGCAAATATTTCTAATATGCCGAGGATATCAATTTCTTTGTTCTACTTCCCTTGGCATCATTGAGGAGTCCTTTGTGAGAGAAAAATCATAATGATCTTAAACAGATATCAATCAACAATACTTTGGTTTGCAAAAATAGGTCTCATCAATGGTTGGACATACTTAAACATTTTTTTTTAAATTTACATGGTGGAATGGTAGCTGCCATGAATCTGGGTAGGCTGTCTAGATTTTATGGCCACTACAGTATTCTGTGTTGTTTTCCCCAAAAGCCACCACACAGTCTATCCCTATAACCACCATGCCATAATAATTTTAAACCTTTTACACCACTGAAACTACTTAAACCTATTTTTAAATAAAGTAGGATAGTCATTCTAGTATTGATGAGTGTCATTTATCCTTCACCATTTAATCAATATATGTCAGTCCAGGGCGGTGTCCAAGGCTATATACGAGAGCAGGGTGTAGCAGATTGTAGGTTTAGTTCATTTAACTCAGGGCTTTATTGGTGAGGCAGTTAGTGTCTTGGGGTGTTTGGTACTCCTTCTAACATCCTAGAAATGCTAAAATACTTCCTTTGACAAAGAAAATGAAACTAAACTATTGAAAACTGGAAATTGCATGAATCAAATCCACACTATTCAGAAAAGTAAAACTGTTGCAGAATTCAATTGACAAGAAATAAGTTGCAGCAAACTGATAATGAACTATTGCAGAAAATGAAACTTCTAAAAGGAAAACATCACACCATACTTTGCAAAAAATGACAAAAATTGAAATATCAAAAACTGACAACTGAATGTGCAAAATCTGTAACAACTTTATTCTAATACAAATTCTGGAAATAGTGCAGAAAATAGAAAGCTAAAAATACTGTGCTAAATTCTGGAAATGTGAAACTAAAATTAACCACTAACTTGCAACTACTAATCAAGAAGTATTGACCTATGCATCAACCAAAAACTCTACAAAAATTGTCTAGTCTTCTGCTGCCTTGCTACAGCCAGAATAAGCAGAATTATGTCAGGGGAAAAACCCTCCTCTGGGCCTGGAAGTGGCCCTTGCTTCTTGAACCAAAGGAGGTGAGTGAGCTTGCTCTAAACTAAGAAGTTCTCACACTTAATTCAAAATGAAACATGAATCATAATATTGCACCCTTTTATTTCATATTAGCAACATCACAACAATGCAGGAAGAGACCTGCAGAATATTGTATTGTTGTAGTAAATACAGATTCAGAACACCTAATACATGCTATAACTATCTTCAGCTACCTATTCTCCTATATGCTCAACCATATGGGAGCATTTTATTTATACAAAATAGAATGCATTACAGATAAGGTTTACTGCTATTATCTGGGACTGTTACAACAGTTTCAGTCCAGGTCTTCCACAAATGCAGAGTTTTGACTCTTCTGTCCCTATCCACTCTAAGTGTTGGCATCCAAAGTGAGGAACAAGTGTGAGTTTGGATAAGGTGTCTTCTGAGATGACTTTAGTCACCATTTACTCCTTTTCAAAAATACCTTTAAGCAGTTCCAAACTGTCTGCGCTCATTCCGGAATTGCTCTAGAATATCAGGCAGTAGAACAGGAAGACTGCTATTTCATCAGCAGAAGTTTATGCAATCGGTTGTGGCGGTAGGTATGGTCTCCTTAGGCATCCAGAGGACTAGTTCCATCCTTGACTTGGGCTGGGATGGACAAATTCCATGCCATGTTGTAGATGTACAACTGGCTGGAATTTGTATGACAAAGTCCAGTTTTCCTGCATAGTCAACAACTTGACAACTTTTTGGCGCCTAAAAGTTAATTTAAAAGTGAGAAAATGGTGGCATATATTTGTGGATGGATGGTAAACCTTATACATAGATTTCTTACATATGATAACACTTAAATTAATGCAGAATTACAGGAATAAATAGCCAAAACACTGAAGAAAATATGGATAAATCAGTAAAAATAGAGCATATGCACTTTCCCTATCTTAACATGCAAATATCATCACACAATGCATAATATCCTATAATTAACATAAAATCACATCACAAATAGTTCCATATGAGTCTTAAAAGTTTATAAAAGAAGTCTTTAAATGAGGCAATCTCCTGCCTCATCATTCTCCCCCAACCTATTCTAATGCATGTCCTCATGCATTCTGCTCTACAACAATGGCACAAAGGTCCAGCTCCAGATATCATTCATCATACTTCCATAGTCTGCTTCCAATCTGGTAATATCCCTTATGCATCTGAATTTCTTTGAGCCACTCCTAGAATTGGTCTTCTGGTTGAGCATCATTGTCAAAGAAGTGTGGAACATGAGTTATGATAGTAGGCATCCTGTACCTGAGTCCAATCCATCATTCTTTGGCCTCAAGTATAGTTTGAATTACACCCGTAGCCCTTCCCCGAGACCAGATCAAGTTATTAGGTGAGATAGGTTCTCTTTTCTGTAATGATATGGGTAGTTCACCCCATCTGTTTCTATAGGCTGACAATGCATCAGCAAAGGAGGTTGCACAAAATGTTTGGAACCCATCTATACATACTTGAAGATTTCCTAGGTACATTCTCCTTACTTTTTCATTCCTGATGAGAGCATAATGTTGATTTGTAGAGGTCCTGTGATTCAGGTGCACAGGCCTGATCAGTAAAATAACTTGAGTCTCTAAAGACTTACTAGTTCTCTTTTGTTGTTCCCAATAGAGCTGGTTCTGCAACACTGACTGAAAGGCTCTGAGCTGAATGTCACTAGTAAATATGTGAGGAAGAAATAGAACTTCAGTTGGTAAAAAGAAGTTATGAAGGAATAATTCACACAACAGATTTTGATCTTCCATAGAGCTCTACCAGAAAGCCTCTAAAAATTCCCCTGGTGTCTCAAAAGTATGGGTAAAACTAGAGGCAATCCTCATGGTCTACCATCGGAGGTATTTTTCCTTCAGAATTAGGCTATAAAACCTAGCAGGCCTCCTGCATTGAACCATACACTCAAAAATTTGACATACATTTTGAATTTTCTCCTTTAAGTCTTTAATTTCAGAATATTTCCTTTTTATCTCCTCCTTTAAGTTCTGTTGTGATGAAACCTTCTCTTCCAACTGTTGGCATCTAGCTACCCAAAAGGTTACATCCTCATTATATTTCACAAGTGAAACTATATCAGGTGGTCTAATAATAGGCTGCATTTGAGGAACTATTTCCACCTGGACACCAACATCTACTGTCTCTACTATAGAATTTTTTGTTTGCACTTCAGCCTCAATCACTTCAATTTTAGGAATGACAATATGTGGGGGTGATTGAACAATTACCTGTTCTGGAAGTACCATGCTTGCCTCTGCTGGTGGAGCTGTTGCATCAGTTTCTTGCTGAGGTTCCTTAGACACTTGCATGAGTGCCCCTGCCTGTCCATCCTCTGAATCCTATTGTTTCTATTGTGGTATCTCTGCTTCTTTTGGTGCAGCTCTGTCAATAGAACCTCTCTCTGTATTCCCTACTAAATTTATTAGCAAATTTGCTAATTCATCTCCTGAATCTGTGTGAGAGGGTTGCTGCTCCAAAAGTGTAAGCCTATTTTTCACAGTTTCGATCTCTTGCCATAGTTTGGCAATAATGTCATATTTTTCCTTTAAAGTGGTTTCATTCTTTTCAATCCAACTGGTCTGGGTTTTAATTACACTTTTGGCTGCATGGAGTTGAGTTTCAACATCAATTTCTTCCTCCTCCCCTGAACTTGAATTATCTATTTCTTCTGTTCCTGCTTCATCAGAGTCAGGATAATCAACAAGGGACTCCGACTGACTGGTAGCAATTGTATCCTTTTGTGCTTCTCTTGTTTCAGTCCGCTCCTCAGAATCAGAGGAATAATTAAAAGAAAAGGAAGGTACTGATTCCGTTAAAACATCTTCATGATGAACATCAACATTGACTTCCTCATTGGTAACATTTTCAACTCCTTCAACCTCTTCATCTTGTCCACCAATATCAACATTTTGTTCCATTCTTTCCTCTGTTTGCACATTCCCTTCATCAGCAGCCCTCTGTAGTATTGAATACCTCCTTAGTTCTAAAATAGATGACCCTCTGTGCCTTTTAGTTCTAGCCTCAAATATTCCAATTGGCAGGGTAGATGGTTCCCCTGTCTCAGAAATGTGAGGTGGTTGTGGTTCTACTGCAAAGGTAACTTTTCATTTTCGCTCAGAACCAACATGTTGTTGTGTTCTCATTTTTGATGAAGGAGGCCCTTTAGGAAATGAAGGAGCTGCTCCAGTAGAAGTCCTAAGTGTAGGTGTAGGATTAGGGTTAATTTCCTCAGTAAATTCATCCCATGTTTGGAAGAAATGGGCAAAATTCTTGGAATTGCCCCTGAAATGATGTCTACAAATAACCTTAATTAATCCATGATGCTTAGGATAACCTTTTCCTGCTTGGTACTTTTTGGACATGTTGGCCAAGTCTTGGTGCAAGTACAAGGGTACATTAACTCTTAGTTCAGGGTTTTCATGGCCATAACGAAGGTGAGTCAAAATTCTCATATGGTGGCCAGAGAGAATAGGGAATTGACCATCGTAGGTAAGAAACCTAATTACCCACACAACGACTTCATCCCATGGTGTCTGTAAACTAGTCCGCTTAACACCCTTACAAATATTATTACTCATTATATACTCAATTGGTCTATCATTTTCACCCCTAAATTGATTAACCAACTCTTTTAAGGTGTTCTTTCCAGACTTCCCTATATGAATTCCTTGTAAAGGTAATTCTATAATTTCATTGAGGATTTGTGGACTTACTTGGATGGTCATTCCACTAATCTACACCTTGTTCCCTTAGAAATTTCATGCAAATTCTACTGCTAGCCCTTCTGAATGCCCTTCGAACTTTCGTAGGAAAGGTAGGAAACCGCATTCGGTGAAAATCCGTAGACACTCTGAATCCCTTTGCAAATACTCAATATTCTCTAGTTCAATTCTATTTTTTTGTCCTCCCATGGTTCAATTCAAGTTCCTCAGGTTTTTTTTCCATCAACTCTATTCTGTTCTTAGTTCTATGAGAATTTGCTGCCAATGTCATGTTTACTCATTCTGGAATGGAAAGAACAAAGTTTTTTAGGGATAGTAAACACATGCACAATACTAGAATGATGAATATGCATGCGAGACTTGAGAGGTGGTAGCATACAATTAATCTTGAGCCCTTTTTCCTCGCATGCAGTTTAATGTTACGAAGTTTGCGATGACGTGGCTCCTGGAATTTATGAAAATTGCCTCGTTAAAATTACTTTTCTTACTTGAAACATGTGCCAACCAATCACATGCAATGAATTAATTTAGAAGGTCCATGCCTATTAAAACTTTGTAGAGTGGCACAACTTTCAAATTTGATTAGCATGATTTCCATGTGTGCACGGAGATTACATTGATTTCAAGCCTATGCCACGTGGATCCGGAGTTAAAATGAATTAACCATTTGTTAATTCATTCTTAACTCTTATCTCTATTCCATTCTAGAGCAGAATAGTTTCCAGAGCTGTCTTTAAAGAACATTCTTGTGCAGGGCCTTCGTTCTGAGCAGAATGATTAACCAGCTCTGTTTCTAGAGCAGGCTTCATTTATTCTTTTGACAACTTCTCTGGAACTAAATGCATGTGTTTATGCTAATTAAAGATTTTATGCATCATATAATACATATTTACAATATTAAAATGGAAAAATACACATACCTGAAAAAAAATTTCTATCCATATTTTGTACAAATGTTGATTCCAGTTGTTTCTGCATTAACTTTTACAAGGTGCAACAAGACAAAAGGAAAAACATAAGTGAAATAGATGTGATGGAATGATCTGAATGAACCAGAGGTGAGTTCGACCTGATGGAATGAGGAATAGTGAATGGAATGATGATGAAATGATGACGGAGAATGGATAATATGATGATGGAAATGAGACAAACATGTCGGGAAAACCGGTTTTCATGTAAGCCAAATTCAGATGTGCCTCGCAGAGGTTTTTACAATCTGAATTTTTATTTATTTTTATTTTTTTCATTCATTTTTTTTTTTCTTTGGTGACATTACTTGATTGAGTCGGTCTTGGAAGCAATGGTTGCTTCCAACACCATTACATCCATGTTTCCCACTTGGTTGAGAAACTCCTCCTTGGTTAACGACTTATGATATACATGGAGACGATGACCGTTAACCACCAAATTTCTTCTTGAATCATCAATTGGTGAAAGATGCACAACTCCATTGGCAAACACCTCCTCAATCTCATAAGGTCCGAGCCACCGGGTCTGCAACTTGCCAGGAAAGTCTTCATACCGAGAGTCAAACAACAAAGCCCAATCACCTTGTTGAAATTTCCATTGTTGAACATGACTATCATGCCATAGTTTGCGTTGTGCCTGGATCACCTCAGTCTGGTGCAATGCATCTCTCCATAGCTCATCCAATGCATTGAGCTATAGGATCCAGTTCATTTGAGCCTGTGATAAATCAATACCAACTTCCAAAGTAGTCCGAAGAGTTAGCAATTCAAATTCAATAGGTAAAAGGGGCTTTTTTCCATAAACCAATTCGTAAGGGGTAAATCCAGTAGTGGACTTCCAGGTGGTGTTATAGGCCCAAATTGCTTCAGGTAACTTCTCCACCCAATTCCTTCTATGGGCTGATATGGTTTTGGTCAAGATCCTCTCTAACTCCCTATTTGTCACTTCCACTTGTCCATTGGCTTGTGGATGGTAAGGTGAGGATTTTTGGTGTTTGATTTCATACAGCTTGGTGAAGGCTTCAACAAATTTTGAGGTAAACTGAGGTCCCTGATCAGTGGTGATAGATTGTGGGGCTCCAAATCATAGAAATATTTGTGAATACAGGAAATCAGCAACTTTTTCCTCTCGGGCATGCTTAAAAGCATGGGCTTCTACCCACTTGGTTACATAATCAGTACATACCAAGATATGCACTTTCCCTTGGGAAGGTGGATCAATGGGTCCTACAAAATCTAGCCCCCACCTCTCAAATGGTTCTGTACCTAATTGAGGTTGTAAAGGCATTTCACTAGTAAAAGTAGGCTTACCCATCCTTTGGCATGCATCACAATTTCTGACATACCTTTTGACATCTTTGTGCAAGGATGGCTAGTAGTAACCAGTACCCAAAATCTTCCGAATGGTATTCTTCACTGAATAATGCCCTCCTGATGGTTCATCATGACATGCTCGTAGGATGTCATATACCTCATCCTTGCGAATACACCTACGCAAAACATGGTCAGGACTGCATTTAAACAATAAACCTCCTATCCATTCAAAAGAAGAACTTTGCTTGATCAACTATTTCTTTTGTTTAGGAGTAAAGTGAAGAGGAATCTTCCCTATAGCTAAATAATTAGCTATATCTGCAAACCATGGAGATTGTACAGAAACAACAAACAATTTCTCATCAGGAAACACATCCTCAACCAATTCCTCCGTATCTACATTTGGCAATCTTGACAAAAAATCTGCCACTACATTAGACTTCCCTAGTTTATTAACTATAGTAATATCAAATTCCTGTAGTAGTATTAACCAACGAATAATTCATGCACTAACCAAAGGTTTATTCATCAAATACTTTATAGCAGCATGGTCTGTGTGGATGAATACAGGATATCCTGTGATATAGTGTCAAAATTTGTTAATAGCATACACCACAACTAAAAATTCCTTTTCGGTTGTGGTATAATTCTTTTCAGCTCCAGTCAAATTTTTACTAATGTAGTATATGGCATAATGTTGTCCATCTTCAATCTGTCCTAATGCAGCTCCAATAGCAGTATTGGAAGCATCAGTTTGAATGTGGAAGGGTAACTCCCAATTAGGACCTCTCAATACAGGTGGAGTTGTTAATTTTTCCTTTAAAGCTTCAAAGGACTGTTGACACCCAATAGACCAAACAAATTCAGAATCCTTTGTTAACAATGCAAACATTGGATTAGCAATAGTACTAAAATTGGCAATAAATCTGCGATAAAAGCCAATATGTCCTAAGAAACTACGCACATCAGTTTGAGTTTTTGGGGAGGAAGGGTTTTGATAACCTCTACCTTCTTAGGATCAACTTTAATTCCACAAGCAAAAATATGATGTCCAAGAACAATTCCTTCCTCCATCATCAAGAAACATTTCTCAGGATTTAGAGACAAATGATATGTTTCACAGCGTATTAAAACTTTTTCAAGTTGTTCTAAAGTATATTCGAATGTATCTCCGAACACTGTGAAGTCATCCATATAAATCTCTACACTTTCATTCGTTAGATCAGAAAAAATAGCCAAAACAACTCTCTGAAATGTTGTTGGTGCATTACACAAACCGAAGGGTAATACTCTGTAAGCAAATGTGCCCCAAGGACATGTGAAAGTTGTCTTTTCCTGGTCCTCTGGTGCGACTTGAATCTGATTATAACCACTAAAACCATCTAGGAAACAAAAAAATTTCTTACCAGCAAGGGTGTCCAATACTTGGTCTATAAATGGTAATGGAAAGTGATCTTTATGTGTGGCCTTATTCAATTCCCTGTAGTCCACACATACTCTCATATTTCCATTTTTATTTGGAACAATAACCAATGGTGAAACCCACCTACTATCTGAAATTGGATAAATGAATCCTACATCCAATAGTTTTTTGATTTCTTCCTTAACAATATCCTTCAGAGCGGGATTCAGACGCCTTTGTGGTTGTCTTACTGGTTTGACATCTTCTATGTATATCCTATGTGTACACACATCAGGGTGAATACCAGTCATGTCCTTATAACTCCAAGCAAAATCCTGAACATGTCTCTACAAAACAACAAATAATTTGGCTTCTTGCTCATTAGTCAGCCAACTATTAATGTTCACAAGTTTCCCTGGTTGTATTTCAATCTGCTTAATCCTTGGATAAACAGAATTGACAACCTCATATTTTTTGATTAAAGCATTTAAGGGACAATGATGTGGTTGCAGAGTATGAAATACTCTTGATTCTGGTGTAAATGTGATACCTGATGGGATCATTTGCATAGGACAGGTGAAAGAAGTTAGAAGATGATGATGCCAACCATGTGGCAGTGTGAAGGAGCTTTCTTGTAGTGGAATAGATGACAAATGTTCAACAATTTGTTCTTCATATTTCCATAACAAATGATGGACAAGAATTTGATCATCCCTAAGGCCTTCTTCGTGCAATGTTTTCACCAAAACTATTTCATGTTCAAAGATTTCTCTTTTCGGTGCATTAAGTTCTTCAATATGTTCCTTTACTATGACTGTGGCCAAGGTGACAATGGCTTCCTGTTCTTCATCAGACTCAGGGTACCATATTTGTCCAAAAAATTTGGTTGAAGGTTGGGCTGGTGGATACAAGGAAATATTTTTCAGGTCTACACCATTTGAAATGGTCATCTCACCTGACCTGCAGTCTATAAATGCAGCTGCAGTGGCAAGCCAAGGTCATCCTAGAATAATAGGATAGCCATTAGCTGAATTTCTAGGCTGCAGTACTAAGAAATCTATAGGATATTCCCAAGAAGAGACTTCAATGGCAACATCCTCCAGAATTCCCTCTGGTTTAGCAACTGACCTATCTGCCATCTCCAAAACTGTGGTAGTGGGACTAAGATTATGGAGCTACAATTTGTTCATGGTTTCTTTAGTCATTACATTGATTGCAATGCCTAAATCAATAAGCACATTTGGAATTTGAACCAACCCAACAATAATTGTCACTACTGGACTCCCTGGATCACTATACTTAGGAGGTACTAGTTTTCTCGAGAGTAGGTCAGCCAACTTACCTTCTACCTGCACAGTTTTTGGAAAGGCTTTCTTCTTCCTACCAGGATTTCTAATGCACAGATCCTGAATAGTTTTCCTAATCAGAGGTACTTCCTTTATTGCTTGCAATAGAGGAAGTGAGATAGACATTTTCCTCAATTCTATGATTAATTCTGATTCAGGGGTTGTTATAGTGTGGTCAAACCTTTCAGGATAGGGCAGGTCTGTTATGACAGGTTCAGTTTTCCCTTGTACATTTTCTGTTTTTCCTTCTTTTTGCCCTGTTTGTGGTTTTTTTGGACTTGGTAGTTCTTGTTGTCCATCAAGTTCTTCAATAGTGGGTGGTGCAGGGTCAGGTAAAACCTTCCTTGAATGCAACTGGATGTTACTACAATCAAGGACATGGACTACAATAGTCTCTTCAGACTCAGCTCCATAAACAGGAGTTGCTTGTCTATTGTTATTGGGGTTAGCCATAGGCTGAGCTGGAAGTGGAGGCTGCTTAACTGGTTGTGTTTGTTGTGGTTGAACTCTTCCCTAAAAATTTTTATTAGGGGTTGGCAACAAGTGTTGGTTTGGTGGTTGATACCTCTGCTGCCCTTGATAGGATGGGTATTGTTGCCCCCATATTTGCCCTGACTGATTTGGTACCCAAGATGGATTAACTGGATGCCATGGCTGATTCCAACCAGAATGTGACCAATCTTGAGGAGCTGCCCAAGTTTGATTCCAAGGTTGAGGAGGAGGTTCTGTGTATCCCCATGGCATATTCCAAGGATTCTGTCCCCAATTTGAAGAAAAGCGAGGGGCATTTTGGTTTTGTATGAAGTTGCCTCCTGGCCTTTGCCCAATAGCATGAAGTTCTTCAACTTGGTTTTCTATAGCACTCCTAAGATGGGGCAAAAGGTGACATTTATCAGTTTTATGCTCCTTTGAGCAAATGCCACAGATTGTTGAGATTGAGGTCTTGTCCAAAGGATAATCTTGCAGAGCATGCTTATTTCTACACCTAGGACAATAGATAGACAGGGGTGGTGAAGAATTGGCTCTTGTATTCCTTTCTCCTAAAGTAGTGTTTAGTTGAACAAGTATATCAGTTTTCATATTAGCCATTTCTTCCATCAATTCTTTGATGTCTACATTATTAGGACTTTTCTTCTTCCTTCTGTCCCTAGTTCTAGAATAATTTGTGCACAACTCTATAATGTCAGCAATCTCAAGTTGGTGTACATCTCCTTTTCCCATTATATCCAGTACTTCCTTGGATTCATCTTGTAATCCCCTTAGAAAGATAGATTTTAACAATTCTCCTTCTACAGGACCAACTCTTTTCTGGATAAAAGCAAATCTATCAACATAATCTTCCAAATTTTCATCTTCTTCTTGTTTAATTCGAAATAACTCATCCTTTCTATTACGTACCCTGCAATACTCCTGATATTTGTCTAAAAATACAGTTTCCATTTCATCCCAGGTATGAATGGAATCTGAGTCAAGACTCATGAACCAACGTAAAGCTGCATCTTTAAGTGTGGAAGGGAATAATTTCAGCTTTTGATTATCAGTCACATAATCATATGTTTGACACAAGATCTTAAACTCAAACAAAAACTGGTCAGGATCTTCAAACACTGTTCCCCTAAATATTGGCAACACTGAGGGAGAAATGGTTTTCATAGGAGCTTGTTGTCCAGTAGTTAATTGTATAGGGTACTCAAAAGTTCTAGCAGGAGGTGGTGGTTGTGCCATGTTTTCCTCCTCTGATTTAACTGATTCAACTTTTTCTTTTTGTTCTAATAATGGATCAGGAACAGAAGAATGTCTAGTAGCAAGTGCTTCAAGAAGTTCTTCCTCAAAAGGTTCTGCAGATGGTTCAACTGATGAAGAAGATGATTCTCTTTTTACTCTATCAGGATAATCATAAATAGGCAGATCTTCTCCTGTATGGGAAGAACGCCTTTCTGGGAAGGAACCGGTTCTAATAAACCTCCCTCTCTCATCTCTTGGCCTATGCATTCATGCCTATTTACTAAAATGAACTAAACCTTAGGTCTCCAAAAACTATTTCCTGAGACAGGATAGTTTTTGGACTGCTAGACCTCTCCTAACAACACCTAAGGTTCCCCGAAAATGGTGCCAAAAATGATGAGTGTCATTTATCCTTCACCATTTAATCAATATATGTCAGTCCAGGGCGGTGTCCAAGGCTATATACGAAAGCAGGGTGTAGCAGATTGTAGGTTTAGTTCATTTAACTCAGGGCTTTATTGGTGAGGCAGTTAGTGTCTTGGGGTGTTTGGTACTCCTAACATCCTAGAAATGCTAAAATACTTCCTTTGACAAAGAAAATGAAACTAAACTATTGAAAACTGGAAATTGCATGAATCAAATCCACACTATTCAAAAAAGTAAAATTGTTGCAGAATTCAATTGACAAGAAATAAGTTGCAGCAAACTGATAATGAACTATTGCAGAAAATGAAACTTCTAAAAGGAAAACATCACACCATACTTTGCAGAAAATGACAAAAATTGAAATATCAAAAACTGACAACTGAATGTGCAAAATCTGTAACAACTTTATTCTAATACAAATTCTAGAAATAGTGCAGAAAATAGAAAGCTAAAAATACTGTGCTAAATTATGGAAATGTGAAACTAAAATTAACCACTAACTTGCAACTACTAATCAAGAAGTATTGACCTATGCATCAACCAAAAACTCTACAAAAACTATCAGTCTTCTGCTACCCTGCTACAGCCAGAATAAGTAGAATTCTGTCAGGGGAAAAACCCTCCTCTGGGCCTAGAAGTGGCCCTTGCTTCCTGAACCAAAGGAGGTGAGTGAGCTTGCTCTAAACTAAGAAGTTCTCACACTTAATTCAAAATGAAACATGAATCATAATATTGCACCCTTTTATTTCATATTAGCAACATCACAACAATGCAGGAAGAGACCTGCAGAATATTGTATTGTTGTAGTAAATACAGATTCAGAACACCTAATACATGCTATAACTATCTTCAGCTACCTATTCTCCTATATGCTCAACCATATGGGAGCATTTTATTTATACAAAATAGAATGCATTACAGATAAGGTTTACTGCTATTATCTGGGACTATTACAACAGTTTCAGTCCAGGTCTTCCACAAATGCAGAGTTTTGACTCTTCTGTCCCTATCCACTCTAAGTGCTGGCATCCAAAGTGAGGAACAAGTGTGAGTTTGGATAAGGTGTCTTCTGAGATGACTTTAGTCACCATTTACTCCTTTTCAAAAATACCTTTAAGCAGTTCCAAACTATCTACGCTCATTCCAGAATTGCTCCAGAATATCAGGCAACAGAACAGGAAGACTGCTATTTCATCAACAGAAGTTTATGCAATCGGTTGTGGTGGTAGGTATGGTCTCCTTAGGCATCCAGAGGACTAGTTCCATCCTTGACTTGGGCTGGGATGGACAAATTCCATGCCATGTTGTAGATGTACAACTGGCTGGAATTTGTATGACAAAGTCCAGTTTTCCTGCACAGTCAACAACTTGACAACTTTTTGGCGCCTAAAAGTTAATTTAAAAGTGAGCAAACGGTGGCATATATTTGTGGATGGATGGTAAACCTTATACATAGATTGCTTACATATGATAACACTTAAATTAATGCAGAATTACAGGAATAAATAGCCAAAACACTGAAGAAAATATGGATAAATCAGTAAAAATAGAGCATATGCACTTTCCCTATCTTAACATGCAAATATCATCACACAATGCATAATATCCTATAATTAACATAAAATCACATCACAAATAGTTCCATATGAGTCTTAAAATTTTATAAAAGAAGTCTTTAAATGAGGCAATCTCCTGCCTCATCAAGTATCATTTTGTTTCATCATTTTATTACCCATTTTTCTCACATACATATAGATATAATTTTAAATTTTAGGGCTGCTGAGCTTTGGGGAGTCAGACTATATAACCATTTGGATGGAAATGTAATCCTATTCAACTGCTCTGTCCCTTTAATTAAGAAGAGTTAAGGTTTTTGGGAATCATACTACATAACATCTGGATGGAAATGTAATTCTATCCTTACTACGCTCTATTTTATTAGGGAAGAAATTAGAACTTTGGGGATTCATACTACATAACCATCTCGATGGAAATGTAATACTATAATTACTATCCTTTCCTTCATTTTATTGATTATGGGCTCATATAAAATAATATCTTTTACTTCCTTGCTTTATTAATTTTGTGATACCATAATGACTATATAACCTCCTTTTCGTGGGATGAAAATATATCTTCCCACACCGAATCTGACTTCTTCCCTGAATTTGATATTGTGACTGAAATGTGATTAATGATAAGATGATTACAAAATTGTATGATAGAACTCCATCATGAAATAAAGGAAACATATTTTAAATAAAATTGAGTGATCTTCTCTAGTTTATTTTCAAGAAATATTATTAGTCCATAATAACCTTCTTTCATTGGTCAAGTAGTGTAAATATTTTTGTCATCCATCTTATTTATTGGTACTTATAAATCCAAACAAGAGGACTGATTAGACTACATTATTTTTAATGACTACACTTATTTATTTAATTAGAGCAAAAAATTATTTAGTAGATAGTGTTTTGTTGCTTAATATATAAAATAGAAGTTCTTATTTAATATAAGTTGATTGCATTTCAAAAATGCATTGCAAATCAACTTGTTGCTTAAGATGGTTTATAAACTCTTCTTTAGATAATGGCTTCCTATAGATCTTAAGCCTATGTCCATTAACTAATAATCTTCTTGTTGAATCATCAATAGGCTTAAGTTTAACTGTACCATTCCCAAATATTTCTTCAATCTCATAGGGTCCAAAACATCACATCCTTAGCTTTTCTTGGAAGTCTTGGTAGAGAGAGTCAAATAACAAGACCCAATATCCTGGTTGAAATTTTCATGGTACAATATATTTATCATGTCATTTTTTTCTTTGTACTTGTGTTAGTTCAGTCCTATGTAATACCTCTAGTCTTCTTTCATCTAGAATGTTTAATTGTTCCAATCTAGCTTTTTGTGCTTGATCCAAATTCATATTAAGTTGTACCATTGTGTGAAGAGTTTCTATCTCAAATTCAATAGGTATGATATCTTAATTTCCATAGACCATCTCATAAGGTGATATTCTTGTGGTAGTTTTCCAAGTTGTATTATATGCCCATGTAGTTTCATTCAGTATTTTTGCCCAATCAATCCTATTAACAACTACAATTTTTGTTATAATATTTTCAAGTTTCTATTTGTAACTTCTACTTGTACATTACCTTAAGGGTGATATGGTGATGTTTTTCTATATTTTATTTAATATATTTTAACAAAATATTAAATAACTTTGGAGATAAATTGAGATCCATGATATGGAATCAATTCTCTATATGCTCCAAAGCATTGCATTATGTGTACAGAAAACTAGCTATAGGTTCAGCTTGTGCTCGTGGTAAGGCTTTCACTTTATCCTATTTGGTGACATAATCTATGCATACAAGTATATGCTTATTGCCTTTACTTGGAGGATCTATTGGCCCAACAAAATCAATTCCCCATTTTTCAAAGGGTTCAAACATTATTTGTGGTACCAAAGGCATCTCCATGGTAGGTGTAGGTTTACTAGCCCTTTGACAAGCATCACATCTATCAACAAACATATGGGTATCCTTATGTATGGTAGGCCAAAAATAACCTATTTGAAATATTTTACTAACTATTCTTTGGGCGACATAATGACCTCCACAAGGTTTTTCATGTGCTGCCCAAATGATATCATATACATCATCTTCTTGCATACATCTCCTAATTATATGGTTAGGGCAAGACTTAAACAAAATTATGTTAGAAGTATTGAGTTGTTATTGATATCAAAGTTGCATGGTATTCAAGGCAGAAATATTCTTCAAGTATGAGAATTTTATAAGGTTGGACAATATATAAATGATGTTAAAGATGGACTTGGTGAATATCAAACAATGGATAATTATCCAAGGCAAATATATATTTCAAGTAAAACATATATTTCAAATGAAGCAAGGCAAAGTATATTTCAAAGCAAGGCACATATATTTTTAAAGTAAAATCTTATAATATTTAAATATAAAATTTAAATATTATAAATAGAAGGACAAAGGCTTGGGACAAAAAGCTTAACATATTTAAATCAAAGGATTTAAATATAGAAAAGGTTTAAAAGTCAAATATTATAATATTTAAATCATAGATTTAAAATATTATAATATAAAGTGGTTTTCAAAGAAAATGCACCGACCTCCTTGGGATAAAATATAAATTCAAAAAAAAATTAATGAGCTCACCTCCTCGGGTGAAAAGGAAAACATATATATGAAGCAAAAACTCATTTTGGTTATGAAGAATGCAATTCAAAAAATACAGCATGTGAGAGGTTCAACGAATAAGAACAGAGGAGGGTAGGAGCATAGGAGGATGTTTGATAGCATGGCAAAATATGAAGTAAGACAAACATTTGTTCATGTGCCATTGGTCTCAACCACTGGGGTAGCCCAACCGGTCATCTAGCATGTGATAGAGCCCTATCGTGCAGGAGGTCAAAGTTTTGATTCTCTTTAGCAACAATTTTATTATGCATTGGTTGATTGGAGATAAGTGCAACAAAGGAGATAAATATTTTTGCTGAGCCCTTTGGTTTCATCTATCGGGATAGCTCAGTTGGTTAAAGAGCCCGTGTTAGGATGTTGCGCTTCTAGAATTTTGGAGATTGAATATCCTTCATGGTTTATTGCATGTTGCTATGCAAGGTAATGGTAAATATATTTTTTGTTTTTGATTAAAGTGGGAGATATAAGGTGTAACGTTGTTATTTTAAAATTTTATTTTGCATGCTATAAAAGGGAGTTATAAGATATAATATTTTTATTTCAAAGTTGTACTTTGCATGTTATAAAAAGAAAATATAAGAAGTCATTTTGTTGTTATTAAAGCTTTATTTTGTAAGTTTTAAAAGGGAGAAATAATGAGTTATTATTAAGATTTATTGTATATATTTTTTAAAGAAGTGATAAGGGTTTAAAGTAGTTGATTTGATATTTAAGAAAGAAAAGAAAAAGAGAATTGTTGACCAAATTTGAATGGCACATACAAAAGGAAAAATCATTTTTATCAAGATAGGTTTAGAAAGTTCATGCAAAAAGAAGATCATCATCATTGAGGCATATTTAGAGGTATAGTGTTCTTTTCCCAGAATGGTTTTGTTTGAGGAATTTTTATTTAATTTCATATAGTGGGAGGCATAAGGATTGATTGGATGAGCATTGTTTAGATTGAGATTGAGAGTAAATATGCAAGGGTTATAGATCAGATTTTCAAGTAGATTAGTGCATTGTTCATGGTTGATTTTGGGAATAGATGAGCATTTTTAGTATGCAATATTTGGGAATAGATAAGCATTATTTATATGCAAGACTAAAAAATAGTTTAATATGTTTGGATCATATTTGAGCAAGTTTGGAGCATATTTAAGAAATTTTTGTGGGCAGGGTTGGAGCAGATGTGAGTAGGTTTTGGAGCATATTTGAGTAGGTTTTGAAAGAAGTTTTTGGAGTAGAATTGAGCAGGCCTTGTGAGTAGGTTTTTGATCAGACTTGAGCATAGGGGATTGGTTTCTCCTGTGGATTGGTGTACATAAAATTGAGCAAGGGGATTGGTGTCTCCTGTGGGTTGGTACCCACAAACATTGTAATAGGAGATTGGAGTCTCCTATGGGTTGGTGCCCATGGAATTTAGTGAATAAATAAGTATTTTTTTTGTCATGGTTTTCTCCTGAGAGGATTTTTCCACATAAAATATGTGTCTCTTATATGTGTGGTGATTTGTGTAATGTTTCATTATTACAATTGATAATATTTGAAGTTATTGTTTTGGAAAGAAAAGTAAAATTGTTATCTTATATTGTTCACCCCCCCTCTCAGTATAAAATTGTATTCTTCAAATTCCATTAATCCATGTATAAGGAACACTATGTTGAACTAAATTTCTACGCTCATACGTTGTGAAATTTTAGGGATTTTTTCTAGTTACCAAATAGTTTACAATATCAGCATACCAAGGAGTAAAAACAAAAAGAGAAAACAAATGTTCATCTAGAAAATTATCAGGAATTAACTCATCATCATCAAATATATGCATACGAGACAAATAATATACAATGACATTATATTTACCTACTTTATTTATAATTGTGAAATTAAATTCTTGCAATAAGAGAAGCCATCTAACCACTCTATCTCCTAATGTAGCTTTGTTCATTAAATATTTAATGGTAGAGTGATCAGTATGAATAAATAATTCATATCCTGTTATGTAATGTTTGAAGTTATTAATGACATGAACTACAACTAAGAATTCTTTTTCAGTAACTTTGTAGTTAAGTTTCACCCCATGCAATTTTTTTTTCACATAATAGATAGCATAGGGTATTTTGTTATCAAATTTCTAAAGTACTACTCCTATTGCATAAACTAGAGCATCACAATGATGAAAGGGTAATTTCTAATTTGGTCCCCTTAAAATGGGAGCAGTAGTCAATTTATCTTTTATAATTTCAAAGGATTTTTGACATCCTTATGTCCACTTAAATTCACTTTCCTTTGTTAATATCTTAAGCATAGAAGAGAAAACTTTACTGAAATCCTTAATGAATCTATGGTAATATCCTGCATGTCCCAAAAAACTTCTTACCTTAGTTTGTATTTTTGGAGGTTGAAGAGATTGAATAACTTGGATCTTTGCAGGATCTACTTTAACACCTTCCTTAGATATATAATGCCCTAAGACAATTCCTCCTCTCATCATCATGAAACACTTTTCATGACTCAAGGAAATATTTTTCTCTTGGCATCTAACAAAAACTTTTTGTAAGCTCAACAAGGTGTCTTAAAGGTGTTACCATAGACTATGAAATCATCCATATAGACTTCTACACATTCATTAATTAAATTAGAAAAATAGCTAAAATAGCCTTTTGAAAAGTAGCAGGTATATTACATAATCTAAAGGGTAGAACTTTGTATGTATAGGTACCTATAGGACATGTGAAAGTCATACATTTTTTATCTTCTACTATTGAGACCTGATTGTACCCGCTAAAACCATCCAAAAAGCAAAAATATTTTTTTCCAACCAAGGTATAAAGAACTTGATAAATAAAATGTAAAGTAAAATAGTCCGTATTTGTTACCTTTTTAGTCCCCTATAATCTACACAAATTCTCCACTTGCCATTCTTTTTGGTAACTATCACAAGTGGTGACACCCATTGGCTATCAAAAATTGGATATATAAATCTTGCATTCAATAGCTTAATAATTTCATCTTGAACTATATCTTTCATAGCTGGATTTAGTCTTCTTTGAGGTTGTCTTACTGGATGACAACCTTCTTGGATGAATATACGGTGGGTACAAATGTTTGGATGTATTCCTTTCATATCCTCGTAGTTCCATGCAAATGTTATTTGATGTTTTCTAAGTACATCTATTAGTTGTGATTCTTGAATACTTGTAAGTGCATTATTAATGTTCAAAGTTTTTCCAGATGTGATGTCTATCTATTTGCAATTTTTAGTTTTGCATCTATTCCCATAATTTCATGTTCAAGAACATTTAATTGAAAGTTATAAGGTACCAAATGATGAGATTGACTTGTACTTGCTTCATCATTAATCATGGCAAATTCAAGTGGACAACTAGTATTTTGATCTTCCTCTTGATCATCTAATAGGAGTAATAGTGGTGCTTCAATATATTATTGTATATGTTCACTTAATAAAATAATTGATAAATATTGAATATAATCCAAGTCATTGGGAAAATCATATCAAAGTTGCTTTTAAAAACCTTCATCTAATATTGACTCAAGAAATAAACTCAAATATTTAGTGTGCTTTCCATTGGAAATAGTTATATTTCCAAATATACAACTAACGTAGGCATCATTTGTTGCAAGCCATGGACATCCTAAAATCAAGGGATGTCCCCCTAACTTTTTCTTTGGTTTTAAGACGACAAAATCTACATGATACTCCCATGAACTTACAAAAACTATAATAGCCTTTAATTTTTTTTTCGATTTAATGGTAGATCTATCTGCAAGTTGAAGCACTATAGAGGTTGGTTGTAGTTTGTGTACCCCTAAAGACTCTATTGTTTCCTTGGTCATAACATTTATGGCAGCCCCTAAATATACTAAGATATTATGCAAGGTTGTATTATCAATATAAACTGTGAGTATAGGTATTCCAAGATCTATATATTTTGGTAGTACCTTTCCTCCAGTTATTATCTTAGATAATTGTCCAATAACTTGGATGGTTTGAGATTCATTCTTCTTTTTCCTTCCTAAATTTTTTGTGCACATACTCTTTATTAATTTAGAATAAATAGGAATATCCTTGATAGCTTGGAAAAGAGGAATTTTAATGGTAATATTTTCTAATTTTTGAAGGAAATTGAAATTTGGCTTAGAGGGTTCTTTAGGTATTGCCAATATTTCAAGAAATGGGATTTCCATTTCTTTCCTTTGAGGGATTTGGACCTCTTTTTTCTTTGCTAGAATATTTTCTGGTGAGGTTTCTACCTCATCTTTAAGTTTTTCATCTTTGTCTACTTTTTCAAACAAATTTTGGGTGGGTTCCTCAATTTTTGTGAAAGTCACTTTATTTTTGTCCAACACCTTTCTAGACCTTAGATGGATCTGTTGGAAAGGCACCACAGATACTGAACATGTTTCATTAGTTTCATATACATTGAATTGTTTTGTTGTTATTATGGTTAGGTACTAGTTGAGCTAGAAAAGGTGGTTGCTTAGGAGGGTTGTTCATATTATTAGGAGGTGGGAGAAGTTTATTTTGAATTTGATTTTGAGGGGCTTGTCCCTTAAATTGATTTTGAAATTTTTGTTGTTGGGGTGTTCCTTGAGACCAGAGAGGTCCTCCTTGATTATATTGGCCATTCTTATTCCAATTAGATATGTTTTGGCCTGAGATTCCTTGAGTCCATGGAGGTGGACTCCCATATGAGTTAGCCATAAAGTGGGCCCATGAAGGTATATACCATTCTTTATTATTTGGGTATGGGTTCCAATTTGATGTATTTGACTACTAGTTAGGTCTTTGCTGGTTGGAATAACTATAATTTGACTAATTATATGGACCTTTGAATGGGCCACTTCTTCTTTGGGCTACAAAATAAACATCTTCTACCTCCTCAACTTCAAGTTATTTGTAGCAGACTTCATAGCTGAAATATACTTAAAATTTTTAGTACTATGATTCTTGTCATAGATTTTACAACTAGCAGAAATATTGGATATATTTATAATGTTAAGGGGGCATTCTCTCAAATTGTGTCTTTTCCTACATCTATGACAATATATATCCTCAATATCTTGATCTTTTGGTTTCTTATCCATGAGGTCAAGAGATGTAGTTAATGTTCTTAACAAATCAGTCTTTAGGCTCTCCAACATACTACCAATTTCGGCTCTTGTTACTCCTCTTGATGATGAATATTTATTGTTCCTAAGAGGATTATTCCTTGAATAATTTCTAAAAATATTCACAATCTCTTAAAATACCATTAGATGAATATCTTCCTTATCCATAAGATTTAGAACATCAAGGGCATCTTATTTTATTCCTTTTAGAAAAAGTTCTTTTAAGATTTCTTCATCTAAAACAATATTCAGTCTAGATCCTGAAAACAAAAATATTTTAAGATTATCTTCAAGGGATTGTTCTTCTCGTTGGTTCATACAAAATAGCTTATATTTATTGTCCTTAACGCTACAGTAATCTTGGTATATTTCAAGGAATATATATTTCAATCCATGATCTCCATCCCGTCGATTTCAAACACTTTCACCTAGACTTATGAACCACCTTAAAGCTGCACCCTTAAGTGTAGAGGGAAATAGTATTAGTTTTTGTTCATTAGTGGTATAAAAATAGGCTTGGCACACCATTTCAAACTCAAAAATAAATGCATCAAGGTCTTAATATGTTTTTCCATGGAATGTAGTCAAAATAACAATAAAGATCGATTCTAGTTCTCTTGTTAGCCTGTCTACTGGAGAAGAAATTGGAAAGGTAAAAGTTTTTATTTTCCTACTTCTCTGATTTTCTTCTACTTATCCATGATAATTATTCCTTTGCCTATTCCACCTTTGTTTTCCATCTACTTTTCCATGTTCACTATTATAGTAATCCATGATTGATTGAATGGATTCTAATATTAGACTTGGTATGGGTTGTGAAGAACACAAGCTTATACTAAGAGGGGGGGTGAATAGTATAAGACTTAACCAATTAATAATTTTAACTTTAGATAGCAGTGGCATCAACACAACATTAATCAAGACAAAAAGCATCACACATTGAAGACCCATTTTTAACGTGGTTCACCCAAAATGGTTGGGCTATGTCCACAAAAACTTTTCTCTAAAAGTTATCTCAAAGTTCTTTTGGAATCCTTCCCAAATACAAAGTTTATGAGCCTCAGCCCAAAGGAGATACCTTCCCCCAATCAAAATTTATGAGCCTCTGCTCAAAGGAGATACCTTCTCCTCTACTTTGAAAATGATCCCTCATAAGATCAACTGCCTCTACCTCTTGCCAGCACGTGGAACTCCTTTCCAATGAAGACCTCCTATCCTCAATGCTTAGCCTAAGAGACCTCTGCCTTCTATGATCACATCCACAGTAGCTCAGCAACCTGTACCAAAAATAGTCAGTCGATCTAGTACAAGTCTTCCTCTATCTGTCAGATCTATCCAACACTTGAAAAAATCAATCCTCTACACACAAGCCTTCTCAAAGACTTGCCAAATATATCCTTAGGTTCTTCTCAAAGAACTAGTGCACCTCTGTCCTCAAGTTCTCTGATAGAACTATCAAACTCATCTCACAAGTCCTCTGCTAGGACCTGTCCAAATCTGCTCACAAGTCCCCACCAAAACCTGTCCAAAACCTTAGCAAGTGTTCAAGAAACATACACATCTTCTGTGCTCTTACAACCACAATTCATCTTCTCTCAGTCATATCTCTGCACACACTCTACATTGTCTTCATACACTCTGCACCCATACAACATCACTCTATGTTCGTCTTTGCCCTTTGTGCTCTCTTCGCCCTCTGCTCTCTCTATGCAATCATAGCCGCACTTGGTCAAACTTCAATCTTTGCACTATTTGCGCAATCATAGCGGCACTTAGAATAATTCACCATGCTTTTTGCTCACTCTACACACTTTGAAATCATCTCGCCACTTCCGTGCTATCTGTGCTCTTTCGACTGCATCTCGCACACTTTGATGCACATTCAATGACACACTCATCGACACATCAACTCTTCAAACAACCCTCCTTTTATAACAAAAATTTCATGATGAAAACTTTAATCTTAGTCGACTGTTATAACAAATGCAAACCCTAATTTTAGTCGGCTGTCATCGATCTTCATTGGCTTCAACTCATGAAGATATTCGGTAACTCAACTACTCGAAGACTTCATTCGGTAACTGACCCTGTAAATGCCGTGGAGATGTCGGTCCTCTGTCATACTTCTCATTCCAGTTGGGTTCATCTTCTTGTCTTGCACTCTTATGGCCTGTCATGAAATCGTAACATTTCTATCTCTGTAGCTTCTTTTATTTCTATTGCCACGAAAATGCCACATGTCACGATATCGTGACACTTTTGCCTCTTTGACTTTTTCTTGGCTGTTGATCGCGAAAACATAACATGTCACGATATCGAGACACTTTCACCTCCAAACTGTTCCTTCTTTCTTTTGTCGTGATATCGTGACACTTTTTGCTTATGTACTCTTCTTCTTTTCTTATGTCGCGATATCGTGACACTTCTAACTCCTTCGTCTTCTTTTTAGCTTTTATCGTGATATCATGACACTTTTGCTTCCTTAGACTTCCTTTTTGTTTTTTTGTCATGATATCATGAAATTTATGACTCTGTACATTCTCTCTCCTCTTTGAGTCATGAAACTGACATGTCGAGATATCGTGACACTTTTCTAACTTGCTTTCTCTCTCTTGCTTAAGTCACAAAAATGCGACATGTCGCGATAACACGACATTTTTCTAACTTGCTTTCTCTCTCCTTCTTAAGTCGTGAAAATGTGACATGTTGCGATAACGTGACATTTTTCTAACTTGCTTTCTCTCTCCTACTTAAGTCACAAAAATGCGACATGTCGCGATATCGCGACACTTTTCCTCAGTTATTTTCTATTTTTCGGGTCACGAAAACCCAACATGTATCGCAACACTTTTTCTCTGTGAGTTCTTTCTCTCGAACCTGTCATGAAATCGTGGCACTTTTTTGTCTGTACAATCCCTCTTGTAAATTGTCACAAAATCATGACACTTTTCTTTGCGACATCTTTCTCTCGAACCTGTCAGCTTGGGGTTTGCAAAAGACCTTTGAAAATGTCATGCCATAACCTTCATCAAAACAAATTATTTGACATCAAATCAAGTTCCTTCAAAAGCTTCTTTACATCAATGACAACTTATATACTTGAGAAAAGTTAATGTACCCAAATTACCCAAAATTGCCAACAATATCCCCCTTTGTCATTTATGGCAAACCTTTACTGAAAACACTTCTCAAGAGCCAAAACTGAAACCAACTATGCTAACAACTGACCAACTTCCTTTGAAGTTTTTCTCCCCCTGACTTGAAGCTTTCCTCTTCACTTTGAAGCTCTCCCACTTACTCATATCTCTCCCCCTTTGTCATCAATGGAAAAGGGTCACCTTTGGGGCTCGGGACTAAGAATGAACCTCTTAGCTTGGTCCCTCCCCCACATCCTGATGAGGTGATTAATTTTGGGGTGGGAGTACAACTCCCAATTTCTCCCTTAGACACTCAAACGTATCTCTTGGAAGAGGTTTGGTGAAGATATCTACAATATGCTCTTTAGTAGACACATACTCTAGCTTGACCTGCTTGTCTTGCACTTTCTCCCTTAGAAAGTGATACTTGATGGAAATATGCTTTTTCCTTGAGTGCATTACCAGATTTTTGGAAATACTTATGGCACTTGTATTATCACAAAGTATGGAGATGGTTTGTTCATGCTTGACTTTGAAATCCTCCAAGGTGGTTTTCATCCATAAAACCTGTGTACACCCAGCCACTGCTGCTATGTATTCAACCTCTGCTATAGATAAGGAAATTGAAGGTTGTTTCTTACTTAGCCAAGAAACCAAACTCTTTCCCAGAAAGAATGCTCCACCACTAGTGCTTTTCCTATCATCAATACTACCTACCCAATCTGCATTTGTATAAGCTGTGAGGGTGAAATCATTACCTTTGGGATACCAAAGCCCAAAGTCCATAGTGCCCTTCAGATATCTGAATATCCTCTTAACTGCTATAACATGAGAATATTTTGGAGCTGCCTAAAATCTTGCTACTAACCCAACTGCCTGCATGATGTTTAGTCTGGTAGTTGTAATATATAATAAACTGCCAATCATAGATTTGTACAACCTATGATCTGTCGCTGGAGATTCATCATCTTTACTCATCTTGCACCATGTAATCATTGGAGTACACACTGGTTTATTGTCCATCATCCCAAATTTCTTCAACATTTCTTTGATATACTTTCCTTGAGAGAGAAATATACCATCTTTTGATTGAGAAATATGAAGACCTAAAAAGAATGACAGCTCTCCAATCATAGACATCTCAAATTCCTTCTGCATGGTATTAGCAAAAAATTTGCACATCTGAGTATTATTTCCCCCAAAAATAATATCATCAACATACATAACCATAATCAATATATCATCATATTCATTCTTAATATACAAATTGCTATCTACCATGCCTTTCCTGAATCCTTGCTCATGAAGATACCTATCAAGTCTTGAGTACCAAGCCCTAGGTGCTTGCTTGAACCCATACAAGGCCTTTTTCAGTTTACACACATAGTCTAACTGTTCTGAGAGAGACACTCCTTCTGGATGTTCTATGTAGACTTCTTCTACCAACACCCCATTTAGAAAAGTTGACTTTACATCCATTTGATATACCTTGAATGATTTGAAGCTTGAAAGGGCCAAAAACATTTTGATAGCTTCAATACGAGCAATAGGAGCAAATGTCTCTTTGAAATCAACACCTTCTACTTGAGCATAACCTTTGCAAACTAACATAGCTTTGTTTCTGACAATATTTCCATCCTCATTGAGTTTATTTCTGAATATCCATTTTGTGCCAATGACATTCTTGTCCTTAGGTCTTGGAACCAATTCCCAAGTTTCACTTTTCTCTATTTGATTTAGCTCTTCATCCATTGTTTTTACCCAAAACTTATCTGCACATGCTTCACTGAAATATTTTGGCTCAATCTGAGATAATAATGAAACATTTGTAGAATCATGTGAAGGAATGACTCTTCTTCTTATTTTCTTGCTATTTGGATCACCAATGATCAAATCTTTGGGATGATGTTTCTGAACATATCGTGAAGGAGTTTTGGGAAGCAGTTGTTGTCTTTCCTCTTCTTCATCTGAAACCTCTCTAAATTCTTCTTGACAAATTTCATCACTGAGTTCCTTGACTGGTTCTCTTATCCCTGTCTTTTCATCAACTGTTACATTTATGCTCTCTACAACTATATGAGTTCTTTTGTTGAAGCATCTATAGGCCTTGCTTTTGCTAGAATATCCAAGAAATATTCCCTCATCACACCTAGGATCAAACTTACCCAAATTCTGATCTTCCCTTCTGATGAAGCACTTACTCCCAAACACTTTGAAGTATTTTACTGTAGCTAGTCTTCCTTTCCACAAATCATACGGAGTTTTATGATGATTGACTCTAAGTTGGGCCCTAGTGATAATGTAGACTACTGTACTGACTGCCTCTTTCCAAAATCCATCTGAAAGTTTTGACTCATTTAACATAGCTCTAGCCATATTTTCAATAGTTCTATTTTTCCTTTCAACTACTCCATTTTGTTGAGGAGTTCTTGCTGCTGAATATTCTCTTTTGATTCCTTGTTGCTCACAGTATTCAACAAATTTATTTGAAGTGAAATCTCCTCTATCTGATCTTAAGCATTTGATTCTCTTGTCAGTCTCATTTTCAATCATTTCTTTGAAAGCTTTAAATTTTTCAAAAGCTTCAGATTTTTCTTTGAGAAAAGTAACGCAAGTCATTCTAGAATAATCTTCTATAAACAACATGAAGTAGCTTTCTCCCTGAATGCTCTAAGTTCTGGTAGGGCCACATAAATCAGTATGAATAAGATCCAATGGTTTTGAAGAAGTATACCCTTTTGATTTGAAATTGGTTCTGTTTTGTTTTCCATGTTGACAAGGACCGCAAATGATGTTATGGGTCCTTTTTCTTTTGGGCAAGTCTCTAACTGCTTCCTTGTTACTAATATTGACAAGATTATCAAAGCTCAAATGCCCCAATATTTTATGCCATAAACAACTCTCATCTTCTTGAGTTAGAAAACACTTTTCATTTTTTATCTCACTTAGCATGTAAAGATTATTTGGAGTCCTTGTAGCACTAGCAATGAGTTTTCCATTTTTTTCTTTACTTATCTCACATCTATCTGAAAAGAAAGATACTATGTGTCCTTGATCACAAAGTTGACTCACACTTAGAATATTATGTCTTAGGCCTTCTACATAAAGCACATTTTCTATTTTGGATTTCCCATCCAAACTAAGAGTCCCTTTACCATAGATTTTAGCTGACCTGTTATCTCCAAAACTGAGTGTTCCTCTGTTTGTTTCTTTTAAGATAAAAAACTTTTCCTTTTCACCAGTCATATGTTTTGAACAACCACTATCAAGATACCATTATTCTACTTTGTCTTGAGCATGAAAAGCAGTTTGAACTATCATTGACTTAGATTTGATCTCATTTCTCTTTTTAGTGAACTCAAGGCTAGATCTATCCAAACCGCACATCCTTGCTATATGCCCAAAATTCTTGCACTTGTAACACATGACATTTTTATTCATAAGAGGTGCAAAAGAGTTAACATTTTCCTTACTATGGCTATTCAAAGACTTATTACAATGCATAGCTTTGTGACCAAATTTCTTGCAGGAAAAACAATAGCCATGGAAAGTATTATGTAACCTGTTTTGATGCCTTGGATGATTGTTCTTCTTATGACCAACTGGAATCCACCGCTCTTCAGGATGAAGATTGATCTTACTCGAAGACCCTATTTCATGAATGGTGATACCATCCTTATTTTGCTTTTCACACGGAGTATTTTGTTTGAGAGCCAACTGTTCCAACTTCACTCTAAGAGACATAACCTCTTCTTCTTTTCTCACAATTAGCTTCCTTTCTTTTTAGAGCCTCTGTCAGAACCTGTTCAACCTTCTTCCCTTCTTCAGCTAGAATTTTGAAGTCTATAACACTTTGATACAATTATGATCTTGCTATCTCTTCTTCCTGACATTGATGCTTGAGAACATAATTCTCTTCCTTAAATTTCTCAAGCCTTCTTAAAGCCAATAATAATTCACCTTTGAGATCGAACTCAACCTCTTCATCTCTTTTTGAATCTGTATGTTCCTCTAATAGATCCTTCTCCAAGCTGTTAGGCTCTTTATGGAGAGACTGGCTCTAATACCAATTGAAGAACACAAGATTATACTGAGATGGGGGGTGAAGAGTATAAGACTTAACCAATTAATAATTTTAACTTTAGATAGCAGTGGCATCAACACAACATTAATCAAGACAGAAAGCATCACACATTGAAGACCCATTTTTAAAGTGGTTCACCCAAAATGGTTGGGCTACGTCCACAAAAACTTTTCTCTAAAAGTTATCTCAAAGTTATTTGGGAATCCTTCCCAAATACAAAGTTTATGAGCCTTGGACCAAAGGATATACCTTCCCCAAATCAGAATTTATGAGCCTCTGATCAAAGGAGATACATTCCCCTATGCTCTGGAAATGATCTCTCAGAAGATCATCTGCCTCTACCTCTTGCCAACACGTGGACTCATTTCCATCGAAGACCTCTTGTCCTCAATTCTTAGCCTAAGAGACCTCTGCCTTCTATGATCATGTCCACAGTAGCTTAGCAACCTGTACCAAACACAGTCAATCAGTCTAGTACAAGTCTTATTATGTCTGTAAGATTTGTCCAACACTTGAACAAATCAATCCTCTGCACACAATCCTTCTCAAAGACTTCCTAAATCTATCCTCAGGTTCTTCTCAAAGAACCAGTGCACCTCTATCCTCAATTTATCTGATAGAACTATCAAACTCAGCTCACAAGTCCTCTGCTAGGACCTATCCAAATCTGCTCACAAGTCCCCACCGAAACCTGTCCAAAACCTCATCAAGTGTTCAAGAAACATACACATCTTCTATGCTCTTACAGCCACACTTCATCTTCTCTCAGTCGTCTATTTGCATACACTTTGCACTGTCTTCACACACTCTACACCCATACAACAGAACTCCACGTTCGTCTTTGCCCTTTGTGCTCTCTTTGCCCTCTACTCTCTCTGCGCAATCACAACCGCACTTGGTTGAACTTCAACATTTGCACTCTCTACATAATCACATTGACACTTAGAACAATTCAACACAACTCTTCGCTCACTCTACACACTTCGACATCATCTCGCAACTTTTGTGCTATCTGTGCTCTTTCAGCTGCATCTCACACACTTCGATGCACGTTCAACGACACACTCATCGACACATCAACTCTTCAAACAACCCTCCTTTTATAACAAAATTTTCATGATGAAAACTTTAATCTTAGTCGACTGTTATAACAAATGCAAACCCTAATTTTAGTCGGCTGTCATTGATCTTCGTCGGCTTCAACTCATGAAGATATTCGGTAATTCAACTGCTCAAAGACTTCATTCGGTAACTGACCCTGTAAATGCCATGGAGATGTCGGTCCTCTGTCATACTTCTCATTCTAGTCAGGTTCTTCTTCTTGTCTTGTGCTCTTACGACCTGTCATGAAATCATGACATTTCTGTCTTTGTAGCTTCTTTTATTTTTGTTGCCACAAAAATGCCACATGTCACGATATCGCGACACTTTTGCCTCTTTGACTTTTTCTTGGCTGTTGACCGCAAAAACATAACATGTCATGATATCATGACACTTTTGCCTCTGAACTATTCCTTCTTTCTTTTGTCATGATATCGCGACACTTTTTGCTTGTGTACTCTTCTTCTTTTCTTATGTCGCAATATCGTGACACTTCTAACTCCTTCGTTTTCTTTTTAGCTTTTGTCGCGATATCATGACACTTTTGCTTCCTTAGACTTCCTTTTTGTTTTTTTGTCATGATATCACAACATTTCTAACTCCGTACATTCTCTATCCTCTTTGAGTCGTGAAACTGTGACATGTCACGATATCACGACACTTTTCTAACTTGCTTTCTCTCTCCTGCTTAAGTCGCAAAAATGTGACATGTCGCGATAACGTGACATTTTTCTAACTTGCTTTCTCTCTCCTGCTTAAATCACGAAAATGTGACATGTCACGATAACGTAAAATTTTTCTAACTTGCTTTCTCTCTCCTGCTTAAGTCATGAAAATGCGACATGTCGAGATATCATGACACTTTTCCTCCTTAGCTCTTTTCTATTTTTTGGGTCATGAAAACCCGACATGTCGTAATATTGTGACACTTTTTCTCTACGAGCTCTTTCTCTCGAACCTGGCGTGAAATTGTGACACTTTTTCATCCATACAATCCCTCTTGCAAATTGTCGCGAAATTGTGACACTTTTCTTTGCGAGCTCTTTCTCTCGAACTTGTCGGCTTGGGGTTTGCAAAAGACCTTTGAAACTGTCATGCTGTAACCTTCATCAAAAAAAATTATTTGACATCAAATCAAGTTCCTTTAAAAGCTTCTTGACATCAATGACAACTTATATACTTGAGCAAAGGTAATGTACCCAAATTACCAAAAATTGCCAACAGGTTGATAAAATATAGTTGATGGATCTCTATGATTATCGAATTCAGGTTCTAGTAATATAAATGTTTCAAGATTTTTATATAGTGGATTCAATGGTAGTTCAATTTTCTCTATTGGAGAATCATCAGTTACGAAAATCTCAATCTCTTTTAATCTAGAAATATCAAGCTTTTCACTAGAGTTTTCCTCTTGTTTTCCTTTGTAGATTTTGATGAATATTCCTTTTGAATATCTAGGTCTACTAATAATTTTTTTAGGCTCCTAATTTTTGTAAAAAAATTGAGTAAATCACAATCATTTAATCCTCCTTAAATAGTTTATGAATATCATTAATTGGTTCCAACTTTTTAGAGGTCATGTAATGTTCCTCCTCAAATTCAAAATCTTTCTTCATAAAAAGAATTAGTTGAACAATAAAATCTTGTTTTTGAATTGAGATAGGACTTTCAAACTATAAATCATAACATAAATCATGAAACAAATATTTAAAGCGCACTACTCTAGGTGCTTTATGATATCTTTTGATGTACTCTAGGATCACTTCTCTATTTTCTATGTCTACTAAGAAATTTGTTAGAATATATTACATCATTTGGTTATATTAGATTACTTGGAGGGGAAGTTATCTAATAGCTTCATGCAACATAGTATATGCACAAGTGTCAATGTGCAAGTTGTAAATGTGCAAGGTGTCACTTGTACAACTAGATAGAGTGTTGGCCAAGGAATCCATATTCCTATATAAAGGGCCTCACACCATGACTTAAATGTATCACTTATTTTTATTCAATAAGATAATCTACTGTCTTGTTCTCTGTCTCGTAATATAATTTTGTTGAAGCTATCAGTGGTATCAAAGCTACAGTCATTCCTAGATAGGAATAGGAAAAGTCACTACTATAGGATTTTTTCAAAATATACATGCATTTGGACCTGCCAATTGCAAAATCTATTGTTGTAAGATCATTTGGAGAGCTTAACAAGAATAAAAAAGTATCTGATAATCGAAGGACTTCAGAAAATTTTCACCATCTGATAACAATCCCAAGAGAAAGAGAATTTGGCAAGGGATTCTAAATTATAAAAAATGAATCCAGTGAAAGACCTCAAGATATTCAGAATCTTGAGAGGAAGATCCCACTTGAAGTCAGAATTTGATAAGAAGACTTGAAGATAGAAGAAGCTCATAAAATCTAGGGGATTTGAATACTACCTATCACAGTAAGAAGGCACCGCTTCAGAGATAGAGACTTCTCAAAATATACAGTAGAAGGAGAAAATTACAAGAGGATAACAAGCCACCAAGATCCACATCCTCTATAAAAATGGAGGAAGGAGCTAAAATAGATTAAAAAAAGGTATGCAACTACTGGTGCTAACTAAGTCACTAATTATAATTCTTATTAGATTCATTAGAGCACCTTATCTGGATTAAAGTTGCATGAAGAAAAGTAGATTACAGTCTTAAAAAGTGCAAATAGAAAAAGGTTTATTTTAAGGTTCATTTGGAAATTAATTAGGATTTGATTAGATTTCAGAATTATATCTATCAACTACCTATCATCTACTTTGGAAATAGAAAATAAGACTAAGTCCTACAATATTAGTTGTACTGAATTTGTAAAATAACTTAAAAAAATTAATTTTAGGTTATTATTTATTAGTTGTAGTAGATTGATTAAAGTGCATTATCTTGAGATTTAATTGGAGTGATAAAGTGAAATTATTAGTGCATTAAAAAATGGTCCATTATATTTACTATGCACTATTATACTACTCTAAAAAGAAATTAGCTTTTATGTTCTTGAAGGGCACAAAATATGATTTGTATCAAGTATCTAAAGACACTATTGAAGCACTAAAATCTGCAACTTGTAGTGGCCAAAAAAAGCCACCCAAAAGGTTAGAATCCTCTAAAAATTGGAGAATAACCTAATTAACCAAAAATAGAAATAGAATCTTCAATATTGAGACTTGGTGAGTCTCAGATACAAAGCATTACAAGATTGAATGCAAGAAAAGAAAATGCAGAAAATTGCATAAACTAAAAGCTCCTATTTACTATTATCTAAGCCTGGATTAAATATATAAGTATCCAAGTAAAAAGGGGAAGGTGTCTACTCATAAAATACAACCTCAAAAACCTTGTATTGAAGGAAGAAAAATATGCCATGAAACAAGAATTTTAGATCTTAAATAAGAGTGCAAAATAAGGAGGTTAATGTACAATATAAAGTATATTTTATTGCATCATTTTAATCTGGTTTTTTACAAACCAAGAGCATATTTGGATGTGTCTCCAAAAGGCACAATATCAACAAGAAAAGTAGTCAAGAGGGGAAAAATGTAAGTACTCTTATTTCCAAGCAATAGCAACCACTCGAAGGGCTCATCTTGGACGGACAAACCTAGAAAACAAAGCCCACAAGATGCCATCGTCAAAGCTATATCTACGTAGATAAAAGAGTGCACATTTATCAAAGGAAAACAACATGAGATGGACATCAAAGTGAGATGGAAAACAACATGGGATGGATAAGAAAGCTGGATGAACAACAATACAAGATGAAAAACATCTAAAATGCATCTATCTCTACCAAGGAGAAATGAATAACATATACACTACAAAGATGCACATGTTTCAATACGTAGGAGACATAAAATATAAAGAAAAAGGAGCTACTTTCTTGGTGAAGATCGTCCACCAAATGAAGCATCAAATTTTCTACTCAAGCTCCATAGCACCTCATTAATACACTTAAAAAAAATAAGGTTGTTTTCTACTCAAGAAATGTAGCAAAGCAAAGGAATGACAAACTAAAAGACCTAAGGAGTTATAATAATATCCTTGGAAGGCGTTACATTGAAGGTCTACAAGTAGATAGCATGAATTCCACTTGGCATTAATCTTCTAAAGAGCAAGCCTTACAATAATGTTGCCTCTCAAACGCTTAAACTTAGCTTTGAATCTCAATGGAGTACTAGAAGCTTTAACTCTCAAGCATTACTATAAGCTTTGAATATCATTGCACTAGTATATGTAGTCACACTTGTAATTATCCTCAAGTCCCACACGAGTGATCAAGCATTACAAAGTGACCAACAATAAGAAAGAGTTACGTAGAAGAAGTGCCCATACGTAATGGATGTGACACATGTTACAAATCCTAAGTTTTCTCCTCCAGTAAAAGCACCCTAAGTCCGAATATTATAGCAAGTAGAAAGAGAGTGAAACACAGTAAAATACAATCAATCATAGTGTGGAAGGAAGGGAGAATGAGCATTTAAGTCTCTAGGTCGTTGAAGGTCAAATCTTCCATATTCATTAGTGTATATGTTCCATAATTAAATATGAGCATCTCCATTTATTCCAACACCCAAGGTAACCTTATCATCATTGTTATATTCAGCCAAAGGAATTTTTGAAGAGTGGGGAGTATAGCATAAAAAAGGTAAGGGTAAAATCCCACTTTATTTTTGCTTTCAACTTTGGAGATATAAGGGTTATAAACTAAGGTATAAATTTTATTTTAGTGAAATCAAATCTATAAGGGATAACTTACCAAATTAAAATTAATATTTGCATCTAAACCTAGGAGAAATAAGGAATTCAACTTAGATTAATTTCATTGATATTTTGTAAATATTATTAATTTTCTAAGTTTCCAAATTTGGGAGTGATAAGGGTTACAACATCAAACTAGGTATTTGAAAATTAGAAACTAAAAACATTAGGGTTATAAAAAGAGGTTATTAAATACTTATTATTAAATTTGGAAATTATATTTTACCTGTCTCTAAATTTCTCAAAAAGGACAAAAGAATTCCAACAGTAAAACCTCTTCAAAATTGGAAAAATGCTTAGTTCAATTAGGAGAAATAAGGTGTTAGATAAATTGATTTTTTGACTGTACAAAATCAATCATAAAATTGAACTTTACTTTCTACAAAAGTACTACATTTTACTCCAAAACTATAGGCACTTTACAATAACTACATCATGGAGTATTGGTATATAGATTCAAGTGCAAGTAAACATATGATAGGAAACATAGATTGGTTTAATTATTTTAAGAAGATAAATGAGAAGCCAGTTGCAATAGCAGATAGCTAAACATATGGAATAAAAGGAATAGGAGATATTCTAGTAAATATTAAGGATGGAAAAGGTATGATAAAAAATGTATTGTATGTTCCAAGATTAAATACCAATCTAATTTTTGTTTCTCAACTCATGGATTAAGAATTAACTGTTGAATTCAAAGTCTTCACTGGAATAAAACAATGTCTCGTATCAAGACAAGAAAAAGTGATAACATCAGGTTCATATAAAAATGGATTGTTTGTCCTAGATACTATTGTTCACTAAGCTTTTTCTATAAATGATTTAGAAATATGGCATAAATGACTAGGACATACCAGCGAAACATCAATGAAGAAATTATTCAAGTATAAAATGGTAGAAGGACTACCCAGCCTATATCCAGAAACTACTGTGTGTCTAGAATGTCTAGCAAGAAAACAACATAGAATTCCTTTTGAACTTTGCCAACACAAATATCAATATCCTCTAGAAATTATATATAGATTTATGTGGACCAATGAAAGTTGATAGTGTTGGAGGACACAAATACTTTTAGTTATTCGTTGATGATCATACTAGAAAAATGTGGGTATATTTCATGAGGTATAAATAAGAAGTATTTAGTTACTTCAAAAAATTCAAACTACAAGTTAAAAAAGAATCATGAAGGACAATAAACGCACTTTGCTCAAATAGAGGGGGAGAATTTTTTTTCAAATAATTTGATTCATTTCTTGAAGAAAATGGAATTAAAAGATAACTTACTACAACATATTTGCCTCAAAAAATGGAATTGTAGAAATAAGAAATAGATCAATAATGGAAATGGTAATATGTATGCTAAAATAATCTCAACTTGATCACAAATACTTCGTTGAAGCAGTATAAAAAATGGTCTACATACAAAATAGACTACCAAAAATAATACTCAAGCATATTACACTAGAAGAAGCATGGTCAAGACAAAATACGAACATAGAAAAACTAAAAGTCTTAAGATGCAAGGCCTACATGCATGTTTCAAAACAAAAGAGAACTAAACTTGATGAAAAAACTATGATAGGGATATTTTTTTGCTATGACAATGAATCTACAGGATATAGAATACTGGATCCATCTACAAAGAAATTCTACATTAGCAGAGATGTAATATTTGATGAAAAGGCTAAAATCAACATAGATACATCCAGTGGGGACACATGAGCACTTCTAAATCTACCAGGAGAAGATACAATGAGCATAGAATCAAAACCAATGGAGAAAGATACAAAAGCATCATCAAAGCCACCTAGAAAAGAACCAATATGGCTCAGAGATACTCTCAAAGAATCAAATTTAGAAAGAATGCCAGATCTTACTTATACAGGACTAAAAACTTGTAGCATGACCAAAATGAATAGAGGAATGCTAAGTAATACAATGAAACCTACTTCAATATTTCAAGCATTGAAAGACTCACATTGGAAAGAAGCCATGGAATTTGAATATGCATCACTCAAAAATAATAAGACATGGGATCTAGTAAATCTACCTCCAGGAAAGAAAATAGTAGGTTGCAAATGGGTTTACAAAATAAAATACAAAGTAGATGGATAATTTGAAAAATACAAAGCTTGACTAGTATCCAAAGGATATACTCAGACAGAAAGAATCAACTATAAAGAAACATTTGCACCAACAGCTCGAATGACTACTATCCAAACATTTTGTGCACAAGTTGCACATCAAGGTAGGAAACTTCATCAAATGGATGTAAAGAGTGCATTCCTTAATGGTGAATTAGAATAAGAAGTCTATATGACACAACCTAAAGGCTTTATTATTTGAGGACAAGGAAGCAAGGTATGAAATTGAAAAAAATCCATATGTGATTTAAAACAAGCTCCCAGAGCATGGAATATAAATATCAATAATCATCTACTACATCATGATTTCAAAAGGGGTACGTCATATCCAAGTCTATATACCAATAAAATTGGAAATGATATATTGATTATCATAGTATATGTTTTCTAGATTTTGATGCCACATACATTGGGAGATACCATTCACAAGATGTAGAAAGAAATAAAATAGATTTGTGAGATGACTAAAATATGCTATAAATAGAAATGGAAAAAATATTACAATAGTAGAAATGGAGGAAATGGGTACTCCATAAGATATGCTACTACTCCATGAGGGAGCTTTGAGCTTATAGCTCACACACACTACCCTAATACCTATCTACCACACACTCACTATGATGCTACTCTACCTTGTTGTTCTATGATCTATCTATGGCCATTATATAGGAAGATACGTTCCTTGTTTGGCACTCTATCTAGTTGTACAAGTGGACACCTTGCACATTATAGCTTGCACATTAACACTTGTGCATTTTTTACATTGCATGAAGTAATTAGATAAATTCCCCCTAAAGAAACCTAATGTCCTAAGTATGTACCAAGGAAGGTACATTTACATGACCCAAATTATGTAATATGCTCCATTTTCTAACACCCCCCTGTATTACAATTTTTGGATATTGAAGACTTTAGTATTCAATGTGAATCTTCTTCCATATGATAGCTTTGAATTGGGTCTTTATCTTTAGAATTGAATTAGGCTTCTTCTCTTATTTCTACAACCTGTTCAAGCAAGATGTTAGTATCTTCAAAATTTATCATTCTTGCTAAAAGAGCTTTGATCTCATAATAGTGAGTAGGTTCTTCCAGTTCTTCTATTTCTTCTATCCTCCGAGCCAGAAGTTCTTTTTTATTTCTTTTATGATAATCCAATTGTAGATAATTGGATGAACACTAAAATTGTTGTTGATGATGATTTTGATATTTTCTTGGATGAAATTGACTCCCATTGTTCATCTGATTTCCTTGATTTTGATTCTTGGGGTTGAACTTGCAATAGCTGGTACTATGGCCTTTTATCTTGCATATCTGACAATACTTGTTGTACCATGGTCTTCATCCTTTTGATGAAGAGGTAATGTTTCCTTGTGGATTATATTTATATGTCAATGTAGTGTTAGATATCTCATATTTGAATGTATTTTCCACTTCATATTCCTGTAGAATATTGACTAAGTCATCAAAAGTAGTATCTTTACTTAGAACTTATAAAGATGTTACAAAATGTTTATAGTTGTCTGGAAGTGCTCTCATGGTTACTTGAGTAATAAGTTCATCCTTAACTATTTATCCTAAGGTAAATAATTTCCCTTTAATATCTGCTACCTTTCTTAGAAATAATTCTATGTTTTCTTCATTTTTCATTTTTAATGAATGAAGTTGGCTTTGAAGATGGAAAATAGTTGCCTTGTTCTTTCTTTCAAATATTTTCTCTAGACTTGACCATGCATCTGAGGATGATTTTGCTGAAATGATATAGGGTTGAATTTCATCATTGATAGCAAAGGTTATTATAATTAGAGCCTTTGAATCATTCTCTATAAACTTTAGGATCTCAACATCATCTGTAGTAGGTATTAGGGTTTTCCCTTTGACTATGTCCCAAAGTTTTTCATATACCAAAATGGATTTCACTTTATTCTTCTAGGAGAAATAATTAGGACCTTTAAGAAGCTGAGATTCTTATAAGAAGAATTTTTTTGAGGTCATTTGAATTTCCTAATATCAATTCTTAGGATTTGTAGAATACCTTATAACTTCCTAGTATGAATTGGATAAGATATCCAGTGCTTTTTAGAGATATAGTTCGATCTTAGTTGTTATTGTAAAGTAATAAAAATGCTAAAACTCAAATTTTATTGTCCTTATTGCTCCTATTGAAGTAAACATTTTTTATAGATATCAAGAGGTTTTTAATGTTTGATATTTTATGTCTATTTGAGAGGGTTTGAGAAAAGTAAATATTATAATGTCCAACCTTTATATGATATTGATAAACCTCTTATAATGACCCTTTGGAATTCGATTTCAATTTTTCTAATTTCCAATAAATTAATTTGTAGTAGTAGACCTTATGACTCCCAATTTTGAAAAATTAAAAAATATAATAATATTTGCAAAATATCTAAATGATTCAACCTAAAGTAGAAGGCCTTATATCTCTTAGGTTAATTTACAAATAGATTATGATTTTTAGGTAAGTTATCTCCGACATATTTACTTTCTCAATCTTAAAATTTAATCCATAAAAATATAACCTTATAACCCCAATGTTTGAAAGCAATTTTAATGAGATATTTTTCTTACCTTAGCCCTCTTAACTTCACACTTGGATTGTGCTGATTTGGATGAAGTATGATAGTCCTCTATGTACCCTTTTTGCAATGCTTTTGATTTAATGAGACTAAGTTGTGGTATGGCTATTGAGCTTCTTCATTGATGCTTGGAGAGTAGACGTTGTTCCTTTCAACGAAGTCTTTAATACTCCTATGCTCTCCTTTTTCCACACTTGGTATGGCTATCGAGCTTTTGTATTGATTCTAGGAGAATAAATGTTGGACCTTTCAATGGTGTCTTTAATGCTCCTATTACTCCTTTCATGATGTGGATTTACTAGATTGTGCTTATTTTTCACTCTGTGGAGGTTGGACTTGAATGGTGTCTCTTTATTTCTCTATTGTGCATATATGGGTATTCTTTGGCAGATAAATGACACTCAATTTGATTAGTAATGCTACCTCATATTATTGTAACATTGCTCTACTATATGGGCAATATTTGAAGGACAAGTGGTACTTGATTTGCTTAGTAAAACTACCTCCTCTTCTTGTAACATTGCTCCACTAGTTGTTACATATCCTTCTTGCTTGAGCACTCTCAATGTTCATCTCTTGAGCATTAGAGAAATGATAGCTACAAAGGAATAATGTGCTAAGTGGCATTCAACCCTTTCATATGGAGTTTCCTATGTAATACCTCCAAAAAGGATATTAAAACTCCTTCCAAGTCTATCTCCTTAGCTTGCATTGATTTATAGGTGATCAGTGAGCCGTCTTGGAGCTTGGGATGAATATGTGAGCTCTCATGCTACCCTTTGTTGATGCTACTCTCAACATAGCATCCACCTTACTGCTGTGCGCTTATACCTATATTGTGATCTCTATTCATGAAGATAAGGTGAATCTTAATGCTTCTAAATGCTGAAATATGCTCTATCTTTTATTTTACGTAGATAACTTTACTGCTTCACTTGATATTTACATAAATATACATGATAGAATTACTTTGGCTCCTTTAGCTTATGTAAGTAGCCTTTAAGAGGATTTTTTTCATTTATGGAAAGCTTCCTTTGAATTCAGGTTCAATGCTAGATAAAATACCCTTTCAGCGATGGAGAAAATTTGATCTTTTGGCCCTTCATTTGGTTGCTTCTTCCCTATACCTGTTGTGCGTATTGTGGCACATTTAAATCTACTCCTTTACCTACATTTGATGTAATGTAGAAGTGCAACACCATGTAATATAGAATCCTTATATTTCACCTTTTCCTTACACTCTTTTGCAGGTTTGAGATTCTTATTTTTGTAGTAGATTGATCAGTTCAAGAAGAGGGTTTAAAGGAAGTCTCTTCGCTAGACTCCTTACCCATTTTGCTTGGATGATTAATGGTGAATCCAATCCTTGTAAATGCTATAGATCATAAGATTTATTTTAGTTGCACTAACCCTAAGTGCTTTGATTTGAGACTCTCCAAATATCAATCTTAGAAGATTCTTTTTGGTTTGATTTTTTTTATTTTTCCTTTGCTTGTACTAACCAATTTCGGTGGCTTATGTTGGCTACTCTGAGTTGCAGATTTTTATGATTTAAAAAGTGTCTTTAGACACTTGATCTAAACTAGATTTTGAAACCTTTATTTCAAAGCATAAAACTAATTTCTTTTGAGAGTAATAATAGTGCAAATAGCTCTAATAGATTCTACTTTTAATGCACTAACAAAATACATCTTATCACTCCAATCTACTCTCAAGAAAATGCACTTAATCAATTCACTACAAATAATCAAGAATAATATCAAATGAAACTTCAAGATTTATTTTGTAAATTCTTTACAAGAAAGATATTAAGAGATAGTCTTATTTTTCTTTCCAAAGTATATAATAGGCTAGTTGATAGAATATTAAAAATTCTAAAATCTAATCAACTCCTAATGTGCAAATGAACCTTAAAAATAATCTTTCTTTTTGCACATTTGAAGAATGTAATACAAATATCGTTTTAGCAAATTTAATCAAGATGAATGTGCTTTAATAAATCTACTTAGTAATTCACCTAATAAATCTACTTGCACCAATAGTTGCATACCTTTTTTTGAATGCTTTTGTAGCTCATTTTTTGCTTTTGTAGAATATGTAGATCTTGGTACCTAAGAACACCAAGTTGTTGCCTTGAATAGGATCTTGCAGCTCTTTGTAGACTATTTTTAAATATTCATTCTTAACCAATTTGATGGTCTTAAAATTTATTTCACAAGCCTAGGATATGGTGGCTTTGATATCCTCTTGTAATATCCTCCTTCTATTTTATATTTGGAGAAGTTTGTATCTCTGAAGAAATGACCTATTTCTATAGGAGGTAATATTCAAATCTCTTGAATTTGATAAGCATATTCTGCTTTCAAGTCTTCTTGTTGAATTCTAACTTCAAGAAGGATCTTCTCCTCAAGATTCTAAATGTCTTAAGGTCTTCACTAGATTCTTATTCTGCTCATATTTGGAACTCCTTGCCATATTCTCCTCCTCTTGGGATTGTTATCGGATGGTGATAATTATACCAAGTACTTCACTATCAGGGACTTCTCCTTGGTAGTGGATTTCTCCAGTGAGTTATTCTTTGGGGATTTCTTCAACAAGGCTCTCCTAGCCTTTTACTCGATGCTCATCGAGACCTAGTCAAGTTATTTGATCTTGTAGTGTTACAACACCAATATAGCCAACTTGACTATATTTCCAAGTTTAACCTAATCATTGATTTATTGATATAAGTAGGAATAGAATGATTTAGTTGTTATCATCTATCATCTTGAATATTAATTTGTGTAATTTCAAGGACTAAGCCCTCCTTAGTGGTGAAGGACTTAGCCCTCCTAAAGTGGCATTTAATATTCATTCTTTCATTCATATTTCATATTGCATTCATTTACAATTATTATACTTCAAGTGGTATTAGAGTACTTTCTTGCATATCACATTTAAAAAAATTGAACAATTGCTATTGATTCACTGATGTTTTAGAAATAAATTTATGGAATCCAAAAAATTGTTAGATTTGTAGACATCCATTTAGTATTTCGGGTTCAATTTAAATGATTGCCTTGTTGCCAAGATTACAAGGAATCGAGTAGTCAGATACCATCAATTTACTTCATGAACCAATTGCAGGTTCCAACGCTAAACAAACTTGATATATTTTGAAATAAAGGTTGGATCATTACTCCAAATTTATTTGCATAGAAGTTGTAGTCATAATCGATGAATTATCAAAGGAAATTTTGGATTAATCCTTCAAATTTATTTCCAAATAAGTGCATCTATACTAGGCATTTTATTAAACCTTAATATTATGTTTCCTAAAGTTTCTATGATTTATTAAAACCCTTGTATCAGTGGCCTATCAACAGTTACCATGAAGATAGCAAAGATAATATTAACATGTCATGACTTTTGGTGTACAAGCTATGCAAAATGAATTTTGATAGACACATTACCAAAATCCTAATCGAACAAGCATCACTTCACAAAAATGATTAACACATCATAGCAAAGCTGAGTTCATGATGGGCAAATCTACTAATCATCGGGTAAGTAATTGCATGACTTTTTTTTAATCCATTGAAATACCTACAACTGAGAATATTACCAATTGAGTTAAATTAATCTGTGTGTATCCACCAAACGGTCCAAATCTACCTCATAACTAAATCATCCACAATCATGTAGCCATGTTGTTGATTAATATTCACCTTAACCAAGCATGTTATATCTAAATTAAGCCTTTTACTTCACTTGATCAAGTTCGTAGTGCAATAAAATTTATTTTAAAAGCTTATTTTGTCATCCCTTTATCCCACATTGTTGAAGGATAACAAAATTGAGCAAGTTAAAGGTCCTAACATGCTAATAACTAAGTGTGACTTTGGTCATGCAACCACCTAAACTCCTCATACATACCTCCCATCCAATGTTTCGTGTGTCGTGTTCTCACTCACACTTATCGGGTGTCGTCAGAGTCATGTCACACTTGTTGGGTGCTATCAAAATCATCTTCCCTAAAATATTTTTGGTTCTTGTCCTCATCCCCATCTATTCAGTGTCAATCAAAATCATTGGTTGTTGGTTCTGCTATGCAGTATTTATCCTCTTCTCTACTAAAATCATGTTGTTAGAGGTATTGTTAATCATGTGGTCTTATCATCAAAGGTATTTTCAATCACATAGTCTCAAAATTTAGTCTTGTGTTCAATCCATTGGTTGGTATTAGAATCACGTGGTCTCCTATCTGGTTATTGTTTCTATCCATTGGCCCCCACTTTCGTGTAGTCATTTGTATTGAGTACTATATTGAGTTTGGTATGCGTATCTATTGGTATTGAGTCTTGTATGCATATTACCATTTTTTGGTCTCTGCTATCGTGTAACCATTGATACAAATAGTTTTTGATATATTTGAATCGATGGACTCCATTACCATAGCAGTTGAACCCACTAGCCATTGGAAATCCAACCATTGAAATTCAAATTCAATATATGCATCATAGTTGGAGAGATAATTAAGCAGAAAAAAAATCAATTTTTTTAAAATTAATCAATATTTTGTATGAATCAATAAAAGGTAAATTTTGAAGAAATTGTCATTAAAGACAAAGTTTTGCAGAAATGTTTTTTGACAATTTTTAGCAATTTTTTTCAAATTGTATAAAGCAAGTGCATGAGTGGTAGGTGGAATAAAGGGACAAACAAAAGGTTATATAGAACAAATAATACAAATGAAGGACCTTTAAAGTCATAAAGAAGACCTATGTGAAATAAAGGTACACAATATAACTCTCCTTTATGCATTGACCATCCTACTATTAACCCCATGGCTCCTTCCAACTCACCCAATTCATCCCACAAAAATCTCACACATGAGGAAATGGAAACCCCGAATATAAGTAATCAAGAAGTACAAGCATATTTGACTCAAATTATAAATAAAGGGGTAAAAATTTATTGATAAAAAGTTTGGATTACAGAGTACAACTGAGCTTCCAACCAAGACTCAAAAAAACAACCAAATAGGCTAAAATCACTAGACTAGAATGACACCCAAAAAATATAACAAAAACAAACCACATTAAGTCTATACATCCTTGTGGATCAACTCCCATAGGTATTGAGAGTCCCCAGATGAGAGACTCTCCCAATTATCCATACTCCAAGGATCCAGTAGCTCAGAAGCCCTTTTGGCCAGGTAATCAACAACCACATTCCATTCCCTTGGAATGTGCACAAAGGATATAAATTTGAACTCTTCACTCATTCTAAGAATTTGAATGGCTATAGAGGCCAACTTCTAATTAACTTCCTCCACCCTTTTACTATTTAAAATATTAACCACAATTTGAGAGTTAGACTCACAGATAATCCTATGCCATCCAAGAGAAAACCCCCTTTGCAAGGCCTCAAAAATTGCAAGAGCTTCCATAAAATTGTTGGAGTGAACACCTTTATAAATGGAAAAGAAAAACTAACACCACCAGTAGAATCTCTCCCAACACCACCAATTCTAGCATGTCCAAGATTACCCCTAGATGATCCATCAGTATTAATTTTTAAAACTCCTCTAGGGGGTGGCCTCCACCTACCATCTCTCCTAACCTTCTTGCTAAGCTGAGGAACCCTACTAGGGCTAGAATAGTTCACACCATACCCAAAGAGACCAAGGGCTTGTTGTACCTTCTTCTCCCTAGAATCCAAAAGAGGGTCCACATCACATTTTCTATGGATGGTTTCCTAAACCATATATAGGATCCTTTGCCAGATCTATTGAACAACCAAATAACTACCCTAAAATATGCACTAGTTCCGTTCAAGAAAAATTTGCTAGATGATGCAAGAAGAGCCCAAATTCCAAGCCACCCAAAGTAAGGGGGCCTTGGGCGGAGGTCTCTCCAGACTACTCCAAAAATCCACCAAGGACAACACATGAAAACATGGATGGTTCTAGGCGCTCCACCAATGATACCAAATATCTCTAACAAAGGAGCATTGGAAAAATAAATGAGAAGATTCATCCTCATTCTTGATGCAAAGGACACAAAAAGAGGGACCTTGAAATCCCCTCTTCCTCACATTATCCCAAGTGAGGCATTTATTAGGAGCTACCAACCAAAGAAAGAAGTTACATTTTGGCCAAGAAAATTTGTTCCACACCTTTTTCCACCAAGTGACAGGAAGACTCCCATACTTTTTCTTATCAAGAACCTGATAACAATAGGCTATTGAGTAGGTTCCCTTAGGATCAGGGTTCCAATCCAGAATATCTTTACCCCTCAATGAAGAACAAGGCCTTCCCATAAGAATAAGAGCAAGCACCTCTCTATCCTTGGCCAGTCCCCCCTAGGGCCATTCTTGTAGATATTTCCACCTATACATCTCCATATTTCTAAAAGACTAGATTTTTTTAAAGTCCTCCACACGAAACCAGCTTGCTTCCAAGAAAAAAATACTTAGGGAACATAACCTAGGATATTGATTCAAGATAGGAGGGTGTCCATCCCAATAATCCTCCCAAAAAAGATAATTTGATCCCTGATTGCAAATCCATAACAAACCCTGCTTGATTAAATTAGCTCCTCTTTTTAGAGTGTCCTAGATAACAGAACCTTTCCCAACCAAACTGACTCTAGGGATCTCAGTCTCAGAAATACCTCTCAAGTATTTACAAGATCTTATTTTAGCCTAAATCTGATATTGAGAGGTACACCATCTCCAATAAAGTTTTGTAGCCAAAGCCTGCCCAAAAAGAGTTGTCTATCGCAACCCAAGGCCTCCCTCTTGCACCGGCCTACATATAGAATTCCACCTAACCAAACTCCATTTAGATTGATCAATTTTTCCAAACCATAAAAATTGTCTTGACAAAGCATCCATGTTATTGATGAAGTGAGAGGGAGCTATTTGTACAAAACATCTATAAATGGGTAAAGCTTGAACAAAAAATTTTAAAAGCAACACTCTACCTACAGTGGATAGCGATTTGAAAGTCCAGTGATTCGCCTTCCTTCTAAAATTATCAAGCATAGATTGCCAAGAATATCTAGGTAGAGGATGAGATGAAATTGGAATACCAAGATAAATGAAGGGGGAGTCCCAACCTAAAATCTTAGAATACGAGCAATCCTGGCTTGAATAAGAGGAGGGGTATTGAAGAAGAAAATAGAAGACTTGTCCTCATTAATCAACTGTATAGAAGCACCAAGATATATGTCAAGAGACTATCTAATATTTCTAGCTTCCCTGATAGTGGCAACTCCCAACAAAGCAGTATCATCAACAAATTGAATGTGGGAAAGAGGTGGCAAAATACTATCCCACTTCCACCCCTGAATGAGACCCTACATGACTTAAGACTTGAGCAATCTTCCCAACCCTTCCGCCATAATGATAAACAAATAAGGAGATAAAGGATATCCTTGCCTAAATCCCCTTAAGGCCTAAAAATCCTCTGATGGCTCATTATTAACAATAACAATGAATGAGGAAGAAGAAACATAGCTCATCACCCATCTAATCCATTCCTCCTCAAATCCAAAAGCAGCAAGAAATTTTTGAAGAAAGGACCATCTGACCCGATCATAGGCTTTGTCCATGTCCAACTTAATGAACATAGTTTTCTCCTTAGAAGTTTCCATCAAGTGAATAGCTTCTATAGCAATAACAACCCCATCCAAGATTTTTTAGCCAGCAACAAACCCTCCTTGCTCCTAAGAGATGATTTTTCTCAACCATATCTTCAGCCTCTCAGCAATAATTTTTGTGATGATCTTATACATAACATTGCAGAGAGCAATAGGCCTAAACATATCCAAGGAATTTGCTCCCTCTTTTTTGGGTATAAGAACCACAAAGGTAGAATTTAGAGCCCTTAGCATTTGTTTGTTCTTTTGGGACTCATGGACCATCTCCAAAAGATCAAATTTGATTAAATCCCAAAACTCCTAATAAAACTTAATCGAGAATCCATCTGGGCCCGGGGATTTTCCTTTTTTCATATTGAATACAACATTTTCCAACTCCTCAAGGGAAATTGGACCCATCAAGTGCTCATTCATCTCTCTAGAAACAATTGCTGGAATAAATTTTAGAATAAGATTTTCATTCTCATCATCTGATAGGGAGTCCTCCTTGAAGAGAGAGGAAAAATACCTCTTAGTCTCTTCTAAAATATCCTTGAAAGAAGAGAGTAGGGCACCCTAAGAATTCATAAGAGAGGTAATTAGGTTACCATTATGATGAGCCTTAACTAAGTTATAAAAGAAGGCTATGTTCCTATCCCCTTCCTAAAGCCAAACAAAAAATTTCTTCCCTCAGTTCCCATTTAGCAAGGTCTTTCGCAGCCTCAGATTCCTCAAAAAGAAGCTCCTTCATGAATCCCTAATCTCTAATCTTCCTTGAATCTTATTCCATCCTCCTAAGAGCTTCCAACTTAGCCAAGGAAAGGTTCCCAAAATTTAGTCTATTCCATATCTTCAATTTATGTTTTACAAATTGTAGTCGCTTCATAAAGGAATACATAGTGGTGTCATGAGGAGGTTTTCCAGTGGTCCACCAGCCTCGCATGAAATCATGAAGCTTAGTATCACAAAGCCACATAATTTGAAACTTAAAGGAGGGATTATTTTTTAGCCCTAACTCCAAAGTAGAGATTTTTATAGGCCAATGATCATATTCCCTACCCTCCATAATCATAGAACTAGCACTTCTATTATTACCCATCCAATAATTGGATATCAAAAACCTATCCAGTATCTCTGAGATGGAAGCTTCCCCACACCTTCTATTGTGCCAAGTAAAGATCTCATTATCTGGCTTGATTTCAACCAAGTTTAGGGTATGGATATGAGCACTGAAGACATAAAAAAAAGGCTTGAGATGGTCCACCCCATCATGTTTCTCCTCTAGAAAAGTGATAGAGTTGAAGTATACAGCTAAAATCCATGGGTGTAGGGGAACCAAAATTCTCACAAAGAAAATGTGCTTCCACAAATTCACTTTACCATTGTAATCAACAAGAGCATACACATTTGTAAGTAGGATGGTTTCACCAGATTCATTATCATGCTTGACCATTGAAATATACCATTTGCTGGAAATCCAAGTACGAGGGGATATCTTAACCGGATCCCATAAACAAGCGATGCCACCATCATATCCACATGCACCAATACACTGGAATTGCCCCCTTATCCACAACTTGGGAGGAATATTGAACATACTATCAATAGACAATTTAGTATCCTAAATAAACACCACATTCGAAGAATGCACACGAACCAAATCACAAACAACTTTTTGTCTGGGGATGTTGTTCAACCCCCTTACATTCCATGAGAGGATAATAATTTTTGGGAGTTATAAAAATGGGATTCCAATGTTCTCACCAAGCTTTAATCCACCGAGGTCTCCCCATTAACTTAATTTTATCCTGGTCCTTATTCCGACCCACCTTCATATTCTTATCCGAATTTATTTTTTAATTATTTTCTACTGCAATCCCAACACTGTAGGAGTTTTGCAGTCCAAGGATGATTGCATCAGTTCCTGAGTAGGAGAGGGAATAATTAAATCTGTACCACTTTTCAAAATAGTTTCCCTTATAGGGCTAGACCCATCCATGTTCCCTATACTCAGATCCAAAGCCCTTTGTTCTTCAATTAAACCCCTTAGATCTGATTCCTTAAGTTCCCCCTCAAGAAGAGACTGTTGATTTTGCCTTATTATATTTGTGTAAGGTAGTGATGTTTTAGGTATCTTCATGCACTGATCAAGATCATCTAATATTTCAAAATGGTTGAGTAGAGCATCTGACTAGCTATCCTTAAGGTCTTTGTTTGCCCTTCATCCTCTATTTTGGGATTTTACCGAAACAAAACCTTCCTTATCCCATTCCATTTCCTTTATCGAGGCTTTTCCTTTATCCAAAATTTGTCTAGACCGAGAGGGCCCAGGATTTGAAGCCACAGGTAGGACAAACTTAGGGCATTTTCTTTGCAAGTGGCCATATTCACGACAAATCCGACAACAAAATGGAAGAGCTTCATAGTCAAGTTTTTGAACCCATGTAGTTGATCCAAATTGTATTTCAATAGAATCTGGAATAGGATTATTTAAGTTAATTTTAGCATAAATACAAGCAACAGATATTACTTTTTTATCCATTGTCTGTTGTGATGGTCCAACCGGCTTCCCAAGTAGAATGGCAAACTTATGCAAGATATCAGTTCTCCAGAATTCCAATGGGAGTCATGGAAGCCACACCCATACTAGTACCCGTGACGATCGATCCTATGATGGGTTGAAACCCACATGCTAGGGTTTAATAAAGAGTCCCACTTGGTTATAGAAATAAGGACCTCCTTCAAATGCTTTGTTACGATCTGCAATACAAGAGAAAACCACCATAAAATAGTTGTTCGCACTCAGCATCACCTCCACATCACCTTCAGGATTCTGAGTTTTCCTAAACCAAGCCTCCATAAAGGGGAGAGAAATTTGGATGCCCAAAAATTTGCCAATAAGGGCATGTTTGGTTAGATACTCCACATATTTCACCACCAAGTCTGGTTGAACCACTAGAACTGGCCTGGCTTCACATCATTCCAAACATCCATTGTTATTTAACAAGTGGTTCCCAACATGCACTGGAAAATCATGTTCCTTCTAGTCATTTTCAGATGAAAAAACATCACGAGCATGCACTCTCTATGCTGGAACCGATGCCATCACGACATTCCTCCAATTTTTTAGACCTCCTCTGGAAGCTGCTACCATCCCCGCAGAGTAGTATTTCTTCATCAAACCCTAACAAAGTAGTTTTTCCTCATCAAACCCTAGCAGAGCTCCAAAGTTGAAAATCGAAGGATTATTAGCTTAGTTATAGGTTGATGTTTGAATCAACTTATGTCTAGTATGAACAACATGAAATTAATGCTTGGGTGATTATTGAATAAACAAAATCAAGAAGCTCCTTCTTCCCTAAATAACCACCATAGACAAAATGATCATGTAGATCAGGATACAAAGGAATTTTATAAACAAGCATGATGGCCTATAGGTATTAATATTCCACATGTTGATTCTTACCTTTGAGGGTGGATATCCATGTGGTTGGATAGCTAAAATGGAAGGTATCTTACACCTATATCGTGTGCTTAAATCTTACCATTGGTTCACTTGGTAAAAATGTCAACACATTCATCCCCTATTATGGACAAAATTCAATGATATTTTTCTCAAGATATTTGATGAAGGTAGTTTATCTTCTTACATCGTTCATCTATTGGTACTTAAAAAAACTAGGTCAGTCAGAGATTATGTTTTAGAATTCACAAGTCTTCTTGCTTATAATAGAGATATACAAACTGATGCGGTGGTTTCAACTTTTTAACATGGATTGAAAGAGAATATTCAAATTGAAGTAGATTTACATGATCCATACTCTTTGAATGAAACTATTTGGATTGCTAAGCTTGCTGAGAAAAAGATGCAAAATTTGACATCTTTTAAATGTGACTCCTATAATCGTCCTCAATATTGCAACAATTCCTTTCATAGAAATGACCAACCATCAAGATATTATTGCTATAAATATCATAATCATCATCCAAAATATCAAGCATGTGTACCAAGACAAAAATTTCAAATAGAATATGATAATAAGTAATATGAAGAGGAAGCAGAGGATATCAATCCGTAAGAATCATCTATGCCCGAAGAATAAATAGATCATAATGAAGCAACATTTTATGAAGACACTATGGCTATTTTAGTACATGCTCTTATGGGATTAAAATATTACCATAAAATCAAGGTAACAATATTTATTAGGTAGAAAAGGATAAATGTGTTGATTGATTCAGATAGTACTCATAATTTTATTGACCTTAAAACTTGTTGGCATTTTTGCCACATTATTTGATTGTTGATTATTCATGCATGAGATGTTGAAGTTCTCACTTCTTTATAGGTTTTGATGCAAAAAAATGCTAAGTCCGAAGACTGTCATGAAATCGTGACAAAAAGCAGCATGGAGAGCACAGTTTGAAAACCTTCGCGATATCGCGACATGTCATGTTATCGCAAGTCTGTTGAGGAGAGAAAAGCAAAGTCAAAAAATGTTGCAATTTCATGACGTGTTCTAAAATTGTGGTCAACGCAGTCAACGATAGCAAGGGGGTAAAACTGTCGCGATATCATGACGTGTTGGATTTTCGCGGTCAAAGTGGTCAACGAGGGCAGCGCAACAAAATTGTCGTGAAATCATGACATGTTGCGTTTTCGTGACTTGCGATGACCAGGGAGCATAATGTTAGAAATTTTCATGAAATCGTGACATAATTGAGCCCAAGGTAATGACAATGTAAAACTGTCGTGATATCGCGACACGTCGCATTTTCATGGTCAAGGTGGACAAAAAATTTTAAGGCACGAATGGCATCACGATTTCGCGACACTTTTGAAAATGAAACCAAGCACGAAGAAGATGTCGCAAAATCGCGACAGGAAGTGGTAACAATAGTGAACGTAGGGAAACATCATGATTTTGTGACACATTGGGCAAGAAAGACAAAGTGCAGAAAATTATCACGATTTCATGATGCGTCACGTTTTTGCAAAGAGGAAGCAAGGAGGTAGCCAGATTGTACGGAACGTCACGATTTCGCGACATGACAAATTTTTGTGGTTCAAAAGCAGCAGAGTCCAAGGAGATAGAACCTATCGCGATTTCGTGACATGATGGATATTGAAGAACCACTTGAGGCAAGAGTGTCATGTTTTTGTGGGTTAGAAGCTGGACCGTACAGAGTGGATGGAAATTGTCGTGAAATCGCGACATGTCGGATTTTCGCGACTTAGAAGATAAAACAAAGATGCCGATGGGAGAACGTAGCGAAAGCGCGACTTGTCTTGTTTTTGTGACGTATAAGTGAGACAAAGCCAAAATAGAGAAAGGTGTAGCGAAATCATGCCTTGTCACATTTTTGTGGAAATAGATTGAAGAAAGAGCAGAATGGTATGAAACGTCATGATTTCGCGACACGTTGCGTTTTTGTGAGCTAAGGTAGCAAAGGAGACAAAGGAGCCGAATACGTTGCAATTTTGTGACATGGTTGATTTTCATAGTTCCAAAGGAGACAAAGTGTACAAAGCAGAGATACATCATGATTTTGTGACCTGTCATGTTTTCGTGACCTATTACAGTTTCACACCAGAAAGAAGTTCAAACGGTCCGATGAAGTTTTGCAATTTCCAACGATTAAAAGCGCTCCAGAATTAAATGTTTTGCTACTTTTCAATGCAAACAATGTAGAATAACATGTCCAAGCCATCCGAATTAAATATTTCCATTATCCAAAGCTGTTATTCATGATTTTTCTAATGGTTCAAGCATGTTTCAAGAACGACCATTTAATGAAGACGACCGACTCCTTGTTTCATTGAATTTTTGGTTTCTCCGAGGCTGGTTTAAGGGGATGATTTCCTTGTTTTCGTTGCACATGTTGTAGATCTCGAGGAAGTTTGTTGCAAGTTTTAAATGTTGTAAAGAAGCAATACTTCTATATAAATCAATGTAGATCTCAAAAAAAGGGATCGAGAGTTTGAGAGACATTTTGCTGAAAACATTCAAGTTCTTTGCATAAATAAGAGATATTTGGCCTCTAATTTTGCAAGCGTCTTTCTAATGATTTCCTTCTATTTCATGTATTTCTTAGTTATGCTCGTCTTTCTAATTTGCTATTAGATTTCAATTTTGCATCTGAGTTTGAATATTGCAAATGAGAAAGTGAGTTCTGGAATGCAATCCTGAAGGTTGTCTACGCAAGGTCGTAAGTGGATTATGTGGTATTTTATTATTATATGTTGTTCATACGCTTGAAGTTAGATTCTTGCTAAGTTTCTTTCCCTGATCATATAAGTTTGGCCTGTGGACATATTTCCCGCCTCTTTCGTGTATTTCCCATTTCTTTCTACACATTTATAATTCCTTTCCAGTAACTTTAGTCTTAATCAAGCTTAGAAATAGTAAGGGAACCAGCCCTCTCTGGAGATTGGTCTGGGAGACATTTCTTTCTCCCAACCTTTCAATGTTGGCCGGGTCTAGGGTGCATAGACATAGAAAATCCTTTCCTATGGTAGATTTGTGACCAACAGTTTTTGGCACGCCCGGTGGGACAAACTTCTTCTATCTTACAACAACCCATAGTCGGTGGGATAAGCATAGTTTTCCAAATTGATAAACCCACCTGTGCCAACAGTTTTTGGCACGCCTAGTGGGACAGACTATTTCTATCTCAGAAATATCCCATAGTATTGAGGGTTTAATGTTTGCCTTCATGCCATAAATTTAGAACATTTGGTGACTCTGCAGTACCCATAAATATCTGAACATGGATGCAGTGAAATTTGTACTTCATGATCATGAGATCAAAGTCCAAATAGTTGAATATCTTGTTGAGTTTTTTGAACTTGACAGCACAAAGAGAGGTGAACACTCTAGGTTGGTTTCCCCATTGCTTGCGTCATCTGCCATATCCACACAAATCCCTGGTATTGTTACTATTTTTCCATCTTCTCAGTTACATACACTAGTCCCAATGGCCCAGTATCCTCCACCCTGACAGTTTTTAGCATGGAATAGCTCAGGAGCTTTGAATTTGTAGGCTCAAAATCCTGTTCCCCAGGCTGCTTTGAAAGCCTTGTCAACCTATGATGGTACGGGAAAGACTGCATACGAACATATTCATGATGTAGCTTCTCTAGCAGCCATTCACGATATAACAGATGAAGATGTGATGGTGAAGTTATTAGTGTTATCCTTGAGAGGAAAATTGTTGTACTGGTATCGATCTCTGCAACCAGGAACTATTGCGTCTTGGGATCAGCTAGGAGAATTGTTAGTGAAGAATTTTCATGAATAGGCTGACCCATTTTCATTATTGCACCAGTTTAATGCAATCTAGAGGCACCCACAGGAGGCAATAGCAGATTTCAATGTTTATTTCACCAGAAGCTAGCAGTGAGTACCTGAAGGACTTCGCCCTACCCCTGAGCAAGCTACGTTTTACTACCTTCGAGCGTTCAATACAGACATTGGCTTGGCGATTAGGAAGTCCAATGTGATGACCTTCCCAAAACTGTTCGAGCAAGCACAAAAGGTGGAGGTAGACTTGATTGCAATCGATAGGCTTCCCCCAAAGGTAGCAATGCCCATTTTACCTGATATACCATAGCACTTATATCCTAGTTCTTTTTTGCAATTTATGTCTTCTATGTACCCTGCTCCATCATGGAATTCTAGTGCACCTCAAATTGCACCTATACCAGTTCCTCAGCTGTGTACTTTAGCAAATCCCTAGTTGCCTGCACCCAACATTCTGCCATTCCCTGCTTCCACTTCATTCCCAGCATTACTGGCATCGCCAGCACCTTTGCACTTACCATCACCTCCTATGCATGTAAATATTGATCCTTATACGACACTCCTACAAGAGGTAAAAACTGCCAATTTGGCAATAAGAGCAATGGGTAATAAAATCACGCTTATTGAAAGGAAGCAAGCTAAGCGAGATTTCTAGCCTAGGAGATTTCAACCTCTGCTGATTACTAGAGAATAAGCTACTTCAACAAGCAAAGCACCCAAGAAGAACCTGACTGTTTTGGCAAATGAAGATGCAGTCCTTGCTGAAAGAACATATTGGTGTTTGACATGCAATGATCCCCATGGAGAAGACACTTGCATGGTTCATTTGAATTATGTGTAGACATTGGCTGCTAGTTCTTTAGGAGGGCAAGTCAATATGATCTCTAAGGCAGGCCATAGCTTAATGACTCCAATGGAAGAGCAAGTTTCGGTTCTCACAAGGACTGGAAAGAAGCCTGTTACCATAGATCCTGCTAAGTTAGAGCCATTAAAAGTGCCAGTTGATTTGAAAAAAATAGTGAAAAATCTTGTACAAGCATCAAAGCTAGATGCGCCTATTTTTCTGAAAGATCCTATTCCACATAGAACACAATAAAAGGCCACAACTGCACAGGCAAGATCAGAAGCAGAGGAGCAAGCTAGAGAAAATTTGAAGCACCCTTCATTGACAAAGAGGCTGAGAGTAGAAGTAACTCAGTAGTATCGGAGCAGATATGACCACCCCGTTGAAAATAAGGAATCTGCTATGGTTGCATACAACATTGTTGAAGAACTAAAGAAGACCCCAGCTAAGGTTAGTCTTTACGATGCATTGCAATTGCCTGGGCAGGTAGATTTATTGCAAGAATCTTTGAAATATGTGAAGGATAGTGAAAAGGGTTCTACCCAGACAATTTATGCTCAAGCTTTAACCACTTCTATCACTGGTAAAAATAGACCACCCCCATTTTATCTGTCATTGCAAATCGAGGGTTGGATCATACATAACTGCATGATCGACTCTGGAGCCGCTACAACTGTCATGCCAAAGGTAATTTTTGAATTTATGGGTATGGAATATACATGAAGTAGCATTGGAGTCTTGCAGTTAGATGGTACTCCTATGAAAATGATGGGTGTAATCAAGGATGTCCCAATTTTTTTACACACTATGCCTCAGATTACAGTCATTCAAGAGATAGTTGTGGTGGATCTAGAACCGTATTTCAGTATGTGCTTATCTAGAGAGTTTACTACAAATTTGGGAGGTTACCTTGCACTGGATTATTCCCACTTGGAAATCCCTTTCAAAGGAAAAATACTCTGGATTCAGAATGAAAAACCATCCTCTTTTCATATTGAAAGGTTGGATGAAGCAGGAAAGACCATGCAGTCTGTTAACATGCTAACCGAAGAATTAGAGGGTTCTAGTTTGATGAATGAGGTTTTATACGAGCTTCAGTTGGAAGACGGGTTTTCCATGCTTGATTTCAATGCTATGCTAGAAAAAAAAATTGGTTGTTATTCTATCAAGCCCGAGGATGGTGCAATGTAGGTATTTCCTAACCAGGATGATCAGAGCTCTATCACGGATCAACTATGGAAGTTATATTTTGATGGAGCACAACATAGAAATGGTGCTAACACCGGGACTGAACGATCATGCCTAGGTCTTAAGATGGTTGGGACACTTGGAGTGCAGCAATTTCAAATCTTTGATGACTCTAAGCTGATCATCAACTAGGAGTTTACTGAGTGTCTGTCAAGAATCTAGGATCCAGGAGATAGAACCGTGTTTGGGTTTGTGTCTTTCCCAAAAGTTCATAGCTAATTTGGGAGTTACCTTTTGCAAAAAAAAAGAGAAAAAATAGAAAAAGAGAAAAAAAAGTATTGTTTTCCTCTATCAACTTCGGCTCTTTTTGCATGCGAGCCCGTAGGTACGTATTTCTTTCTTTTTTCTTCTTCCTTCCTAGCAGTTAGTGGCTTCCTCTTTATTTCTTCCCTTCCCTTCTTTATTCCCTTCTTCTCCTACTCCTTTTTCTTTTGCAAGTAATCAAGCCACTGTTGTTGTTTCTTTTTCCCTTCCTACTATTCTCGTTTCTTCTTTTCCTTTTCTTCTAACTTCATTGTTGTTTTAGCATTTATCGGTTCCATTCCACCACTTCACTCCTTTCATTCCCACATTTCATTATTCCATTCACCTCCATTTCCCTTTCATAGCAGTTGGTAGCACAGAAGCACTCTATTACTGTATCTACTGCATCACTCCCTCCATTCCATCATTCCATCATTTCATAGTCCTCACTCCACTTATTTCATTCATTTCCATTTTTGCAACCTCTGGTGCTTTCATTGAGATTATTTTATAGCACCTGGTTAGCTAAGTCAAATACAGATTCCTTGAGTTTTTAGTAATTCAAAAAGAGTTGTTGCAGCAGTCCGTCGAGATGTACCTCATCAACCAGCTTTCTGTTAGTTTTTCTTGACTCTGTTGCCCAATGGATCCAGGCCTAGGATTCGTGCATACAATAGAACTGTATACCCCATGAGTCGCCAAGAATGTTGGCATTTTTGCCACATTTTTTTATTGTTGATTATTCATGCATGAGATGTTGAAGTTCTCACTTCTTTATAGGTTTTGATGAAAAAAAAGGCTAAGTCTAAATACTGTCGCGAAATCGTGACAAAAAGCAGATTGGAGAGCACAGTTTGAAAACCGTCATGATATCACATGTCGCGTTATCACGGGTCTATTGAGGAGAGAAAAGCAAAGTCAAAAAATGTCACGATTTCGTGACGTGTTCCAAAATCACGGTCAATGTAGTCAACGGTAGCAAGGGGGTAAAATTGTCGCAATGTCGTGACATGTTGGATTTTCATGGTCAAAGTGGTCAACGAGGGCAGCACAGCAAAATTGTCATGAAATCATGACATGTCACATTTTCACGACTTGCGATGACGAGGAAGCATAATGTTAGAAATTGTCGTGAAATCTCGACATAATTGAGCCCAAGGTAATGACAATGTAAAACTATCGCGATATCGCGACGCGTCACGTTTTCACTGTCAAGGTGGATAGAAAAGTTTAAGGCATGAACGACGTCACGATTTCACGACACTTTTGAAAATGAAACCAAGCACGAAGAAGACGTCGCTAAATCATGACAGGAAGTGGTAACAGTAGTGAACATAGGGAAACATTGCGATTTCGCGACACATTGGGCAAGAAAGACAAAGTGAAAAAAATTATCGCAATTTTGCGATGCGTCGTATTTTCATGAAGAGGAAGCAAGGAGGTAGCCAAATTGTACGAAACATCACAATTTTGCGACATGACAAATTTTCGTGGTTCAAAAGCAGCAAAGTCCAAGGAGATAGAACCTGTTGCGATTTCGTGACATGATGGAGATTGAAGAACCACTTGAGGCAAGAGTGTCATGTTTTCGTAGGTTAGAAGCTGGACCGTACAGAGTGGATGGAAATTGTCGTGAAATCGCGACATGTCGAATTTTCATGACTTAGAAGATAAAACAAAGATGTCGATGGGAGAATGTAGCGAAAGCGCAACTTGTCTTGTTTTTGTGACGTATAAGTGAGACAAAGCAAAAAGAGATAAAGGTGTAGCGAAATCATGCCTTGTCACATTTTCATAGAAATAGATCGAAGAAAGAGCAGAATGGTATGAAACGTCACAATTTTGCGACACGTCGCATTTTTGTGAGCTAAGGTAGCAAAGGAGACAAAGGAGTCGAATACGTCACGATTTTAGGACATGGTTGATTTTCGCAGTTCTAAAGGAGACAAAGTGTATGGAGCAGAGATACGTCACGATTTCGTGACCTGTCGCATTTTCATGACCTATTACAATTTCGTGCCAGAAAGTAGTTCAAACGGCCCGATGAAGTTTTGCAATTTCCAATGATTAAAAACGCTCCAAAATTAAATGTTTTGCTGCTTTTCGATGTGAACAAGGTAGAAGAACGTGTCCAAGCCATCAGAATTAAATATTTCCATTATCTGAAGCTGCTGTTCATGATTTTTCTAATGGTTCAAGCATGTTTCAAGAACGACCATTTAATGAAGACGACTAACTCCTTGTTTCATTGAATTTCTGGTTTCTCCGAGGCTGGTTTAAGGGGATGATTTCCTTGTTTCTGTTGTACATGTTGTAGATCTCGAGGAAGTTTGTTGCAAGTTTTAAATGTTGTAAAGAAGCAAGACTTCTATATAAATCAATGTAGATCTCAGAAAAAGGGATCGGGAGTCTGAGAGACATTTTGCATGAAAACATTCAAGTTCTTTGCGTAAATAAGAGATATTTGGCCTCTGATTTTGCAAGCGTCTTTCTAATGTTTTCCTTCTATTTTATGTATTTCTTAGTTATGCTCATATTTCTAATCTGCTGTTAGATTTCAATTTTGCATCTGAGTTTGAATATCGCAAATGAGAAAGTGAGTTTTGGAATGCAATTCTGAAGGTTGTCTACGTAAGGTCGTAAGTGGATTATGTGGTATTTTATTATTATATGTTGTTCATATGCTTGAAGTTAGATTCTTGCTGAATTTATTTTCCTGATCATATAAGTTCGGCCTGTGGCCTTATTTCCCATCTCTTTCGTGTATTTCCCATTTCTTTTTGCACATTTATAATTCCTTTCCAGTAACTTTAGTCTTAATCAAGCTTAGAAATAGTAAGGGAACCAACCCTCTTTGGAGATTGGTCTGGGAGACATTTCTTTCTCCCAACCTTTCAATGTTGGCCAGGTCTAGGGTGCATAGACATAGAAAACCCTTTCCTGTGGTAGATTCGTGACCAACAAAACTGTAAGCCATTTAACTTACACATTCACTCCTCCAATAAAGATAAGTTTCAAGTTTTAGTTGCAAATGGAGAAATTGCTCAATGTATTGGTAGAACATCTTTAGTTTCAATACAAATGGGAGGTTATAATTGGTATGGAACTCTCTTTGTCATGAGTTTAGGGAATTCAAATGTTATTTTGGGAGTTGAATGGTTAGAACAATTGGACACTCTCAATTTTAATTTCATAAAACTATTTGTGGAATGGAAAGAAAATGGAAAGACTATTAGCCTCCAAGGAATTCAAACTCCACCATAAAAGGTAGTGAGTTATCATAGCATGGAAAAAATATTAAGGAAAGGAGGTTATGGATTCATATCTCAAATCAATTGTTTGGAAGTGCAAGCACAACATATTACTAAAATTCACTCAAAGGATCTTCAAGATATTGTGGCTAACTATGATGAATTTTTCAAAGAACCAAAAGGACTACCTCCCAAATGGTCTCATGACCATGCCATACATCTTGTTCTAGGAAGCCTTCCTCCTAAGTCCATCCTTATCACTACCCTCAACCTCAAAAAATATAAATTGAAAATATTATCCAAGAACTCTTAGAACATGGAGTCATTCATCATAGCACTAGTCCTTATTCCTCACCAGTGGTTTTGGCCCATCATAAGGATAACTCTTGATGTATGTGTCTTGATTTTTTATCCCCTCAATAAAAGCACCGTCAATAATAAATTTCCTATCCCTGTCATAGATGATTTATTAGATGAATTGCATGATGTAAAAATTTTCATAAAATTGGATCTACATTTTGGTTTTCATCAAATCAGAGTAAGAGATGAGGACATTCCAAAAACTGCCTTTCATACTCATGAAGGTCATTATGAATTCTTAGTCATGTATTTTGGTCTCACTAATGCCTCCTCCACCTTTCAAAGTCTCATGAACCATGTCTTTCATCCATTCATTTGAAAAATTTTCTTAGTCTTCTTCGATGACATTCTAGTATACAGTAAAACATGGAAGGATCATTTGATGCATGTGGAAAAGGTTCTTCATATATTACATAAGGAATTTTTTTTTACCAAATACTCCAAATGTTATTTTGGTGTTCAAAAATTTGAATATTTGGATCATATTATTTCTCATGAAGGTGTTAAAGTGGATCCTAATAAAATTAAGGCCATTCAGGACTAGCCTTTACCTAAAACCATCAAGAAACTTTATGGTTTTTTGGGTCTTATTGGTTACTATCATAATTTTATTTACAATTAAGTTGGAAATTGCATTTTACATTAGTGTATTACATTAATGAGATATTATTAAGAATTCTAGTTGTCATCAGGAATGAGTGAGCTGAGGTTTAGCGAGTACGACAAGAGTGAGGGTTTGAATTTTCTAAGCAGGAATCTCAGCCAAGGTGGTAGAGGTAGAGAAGGTATGGAAGGGGTAGGTGGGAACCTCGAGCATGGATCAAGTGAGGATCTAGAGGAATGCGGTCAGACTATGATAGATTTGGAGGCAGGCATCACATGGGGGCCCAACCCTCCTCATAAATACCTCGACAAAAAAGATACGAAGGACAATGCGGGGCCCAAGAAGTGGCTATATTTTGCTGAGACTCTTAAAAGAAAAATAAATGAGGTTCTCTCTATTTCACCCCTAGTTCTAATAAATAATAAAATTTCAGCCCTGGCAAGTTCCATGAGCCCTTTTTTTTCAATGGAAGAATTCTCCCTGGTAGGCAAGTTTTTGGGAGGTAGGCCGAACATGGAGACTATCAGGGCTTGGGCGACGGGTAAATGGAGACCGGTAGGTAGCTTGGAGTTGGTAGCTCTAACTTGAGGGTTATTCATTATCTATTTTAATAATATGGGGGATGCTAACCACAGTTTAACAGGAGGTCCTTGGTTTTTGGGCAAAAGGAGCCTTTTTATCAGACAATGGGGTGAAGATTTTGACAATGAAAAGCAAAATATTAACATTACCCCTATTTGGGTTCATCTCCTGAGTCTACCTACCTAGTTCTTCAATGAATATTGGTTGTACGACATAGACAGAACTATAGGGGACCTGATCTCCATTGACCATGTGACCTTAGCCAGGACAAGGATGACTCATGCACAAATCTACGTAAATGCTAATTTGTATAATGAATCGCCAAGGTTTATGGAGCTATAGTATGGAGAATACTATTAAAAATAGTTGATAGAATATGAGAAAATATCGAAATCCTGTGTAGAATGCAAAAATCAAGGGCATATATACAATCAGTGCCCTAACCTGGTAATGAATAGAGAAAAGCAGAAGCAAGGAATGCTAGACAAAGGAAATTTGAGGATTTTCCCTAGAAGAGGTGATTTCAATTAGGCAAACTATGTCTACCAAAAAAATAAAAGAGAGGGTGCAGGGTCCCAACAAGACAAAGGAAAAAAATAGGTTGTTGGCAACCAAAATACTCAGGTAAGTTCCAATCCTCTAGTTTTAAATAAATTTTCAATTCTATCCAATATGGGAGTAGGAGGATTATCAAAAGACATGAAAGCCTAGAAGCTTTAGGCTAAACTTTCTGACTCTATAGAATCCCCATACAAGTCAGGATCCTTAAACCCTAATGCTAAAATTATTGTAAGCCCCGTGGGCATCACAAAGCCAAACCGTAATGCTCGATATCTAGAATCCCCATCCAAGTCGGGATCCTTAAAACCCAATGTTGAAAATACTTCAAGCCTAGTGGGCATCCCAAAGCCAAACCCTAATGTTGAAGAACTTAGGAAGAAATTTGAGGCATTAGAAAATAAAAAATCTCATCTCCCTAACATCATCACTAGGATCCAGGTGAATCCTAATGAGGGGTCATCCTACAGACCACGGAAATACAAGAAAAAATGAGAATATTTGGATGTAGGGATGGAGATATGTAAAACTCTTTAGACTGAGGAATAAGACAGTTTGGTTCTGCAACAAATTGCCTCCCCCCAGTTTAGTCCTAAACAAACTAGAAGCACTGTGAAGTCTCCTATAGATTTTGGCAGTGAAAAAAGAAGAGGGAGAATATCAAATGCTGAGCATCAAAAAATTAAAACTGATAATGACATTGCCAATGGATAATAGAGAATCTTGTTTCAATAGGTTATTCCAGGTTTTGAAGACAACGAATTAGGAAAACCCCCTCAAGGTAGGAGGAGAGGAAGAAATCCCAAAAAATATAAATTAAGTTCCTCTCATGGAATGTGAGAGGCCTCAATAGCCTGCCCAGACATAGGGAAGTTAGTGCAATAAAAAATCAAGTGAATACAACTATTATCATGTTGCAAGAAACAAAAATTGATGAGATTCAATCAAAAAAAGTAGCAAAAAAAATTTGGAATCAAGGGGAGATGGTTTGCAAATTAGCCATAGGAGCATCTGGAGGCCTTATGACTTTGTGGGATCCCTGGATAGTAGAAGGCACCATTATTCATAAAGATGACAGGGTTCTTAGTGTTTTATTTAAGTAAATAAAAAACAATAGGTCATGGATCCTTTCAAATATTTATGCCCCAAATTCAATTCAAGGGAGAGCTCTACTATGGGAGTACTTAGGCAATATGAGTGAAATCTTCCATAATGTCCCCTAGATTCTAGTTGGGGATTTTAACACTCCTCTTTACCCTTTAGATAAAATGGGTGGAAATGGACCACCTATCAGGAGCATGGATGAGTTCAATGAATTTGTGAACTCCAACATGTTGATGGATGTAAAACTTAGAGGAGCAAATTATACTTGGAGTAATCGATGGATAGGGTGTCATCTCATTCAAGAAAGGTTTGACAGGTTTTTTCTATCAAAGGAGGCTACAACTCTGTTTGGTGATTCTACCCTGCAAGACCTTCATAAAATTGCCTCTGATCATAATCCCATTTTTTTGGAGATCCCTAACTCTCTGTCATTCAATAAACCTTTCAGATTTCAATCTATGTGGATCAAACATTCTAGTTTTAGAGATAACTTAATTCAGTGGTGGCAGCAACCTATCAGGGGTAGTGCAACTTTTAAAATTGCTAGAAAATTAAAGTTTGTTAAGGAAAAGCTTCAAACTTGGAACAAAGAGGTATTTGGGAACCTCTTTGAAAATAAAAAATAGGTTTTTGAAAGTTTTAAGATAATTGATCAGAGGATTCAACATGGTGATGCTGATGAAACTACTAGGTAGGAGGAACAGACAAAACTAGTAGAGTTTCATAACATTTTTTCCTATGAGGAAATCTATTGGAGGCAAAAATCAAGGGCTCTTTGGTTGAAATATGGAGATTCAAATTCCAATTTTTTTCACGTCACCACACTTAGAAATAGAAGCAATAACAAGATAATTTTTTTTAAAAAAGTAGATGGTTCTATTACTCAGGGCTTAACATAAATCAGAAAGGAGGCAATAACTTATTTCAATTCTATCCTTGGTCAGGAATCACAGTGTAATTAGGAGGCAAAAGATATTCTCTTGCAATATATTCCTAGCATAATAAATGACGATATAAACCTTAAGCTTCTAGCTCCCTTTTCTAATGAGGAAATTAAGGAAGCCTTGTTTAGCATGGAGCCAGACAAAAATTCGGGACCTGATGGCTTTCCCCTCGTTTCTATCAAGATTTTTGGGACATCGTAAGTGAGAATGTAATTTTTGCTATTAGAGAATTCCAACCAAGCAATCATATCCCAAAATGTCTCAACTCTACTTTTATTTCTCTAATTTATAAGAAGAAAACCCCTGAATCTATGGCTGACTTCAGGCCAATCAGTCTGTGTAATGTTTCTTACAAGATCCTAACTAAATCCATTGCAAATAGAATGAGATATGTTTTTCCCTGCATCAAAGATTCATGCCAGAGAATATTTGTCCAGGGTAGGTCAATATTGGATGGAGTTATCATAGTTTATGAAGCTCTACATGAAGCTCATAAGACTAACAGGTCTATTTTTACCCTTAAGCTTGATATGAACAAAGCATTTGACAGGCTAAATTGGGACTTTATGATTGTTGTCCTCATTAAGTTTGGTTTCCACCACCAATGCGTTAATTTGATCAAAGAATACATTTCTAAAGCATGGTTCTTGATTCTGGTTAATGGAACAACTACTGGTTACTTTCAAAGTTGTAGAGGAATTTGGTAGGGGGACCCAATCAACCCCATGTTATTCATCAATTATGGTAGAATATTTAGGTAGAACCATAAAAAATGCTTATATTTCAAGGCTAATATCATGAATCAAGGCAACATATCTCACTAGGGCTATTTATCACTAACAATTCATCGATGATACCCTTCTATTGACTAAGGCATTGATGGTTGAGGCCAAAAGAATTAAATACATCCTGCAACTCTACGAGGGGACTGCTGGTCAGAAAGTTAATTTTAGTAAAAGCAAGTTATATTTCTTGAACACCCCCATTCATATGTATGGAAGGATTGTATAAATTTTAGGGTGTGATATAGCAAACCTCCCTACTTCATATCTTGGTCTCCCTCTTTTCATTGGTTCTCTAAGAGAGTCAATGTGGGATAGGGTTATTGAAAGAATTAAAAAAAACTTGCTGGATGGAAAGGTCATCCTCTATCTCAAGCAGAAAATCTAACCCTCACTAAGGCCTCTCTTTAGAGCATTCCAGTCCATTTCCTCTTCGTTTTCAAAGCCCTTGTGAAGGTTTTCCAAAAATTTGAGAAACTCCAAAAAGAATTTTTATGGACTGTATTAGAGGAGAAAAAAGGATACACCTTGTAGGATGGACCAAAGTGTGCAGACCCAGGGAAAATGGGGGCTTAGATCTGAGGAGAAATGCTCATATAAATTTAGTTTTACTAGCTAAGCAGGCATGGCGCCTCATTTTTGGTGAAGAAAATGAATGGACAACTATCATCAAATGAAAGTATCTTCAAAATATGGAATTTCTAAGTGACTCAGTTCCAATAAGAGGTTCTGCTTTTTGGAAAGCAATTCTCAATTGTAAGGAAATCATAAAAAAAGATTTAATATGGGTTTTAGGCAATGGCGAGAGGATAAATTGCTGGAATGACAGGTGGGCTAAGGACGAACCACTGACACAATATCGTAACTTAGCTCGAATCAGAGATATCATGAGAGAACTCATTGGTAAAAAATTCTTTGATTATATGGTTGAGGATAGAGGCAGAATGAAGTGGAAACAAATAAGGATTCAGGGATTTCAAGCAAAATCAAATGATCTTTGTAACATTCTCAAGAAATAGTTTATCCCCATGAGACCCAAGGAAGATCAAGTGACCTGGGCTCCTACGGAAAATGGGTAGTTCACTGTTAAATCATATTACAAGCTTCTACTTGATGATGAGGATTTTATCCTCCAAAAGGACTTAGTTTGGATAAAAAAATTAATTCCAAAAATTGTAGTCTTTTCATGGTTGGTTATCCAAGGAAGAATTCTAACCATTGATAATATGATGTGTAAAGGTATTTGTATCACTAATCGATGTTATTTGTCCAAGGCTAATTGGGAGACCATTTATCACATTTTTCTTGACTGCCCTTTTCCTTGACTATCCTAAGTGGGGTTTTTCAGACTTAAATATTTCATGGGTTAAACGATCCAGTGTACTTGATTTGTTCATCTAGTGGCCTTACCCCTTTTCAAGCCAAAGATTTAGATACATGTGGAAAATTTGTCTTAATCACTATATTTGGTAGGTGTGGTTAGAAAGGAACCATAGAGTCTTTAATGAGTCTATCCATGATCATCAAACTATCATTGCCAGGATCCTATCCTTTGCCAACAAGAATGTGAACCTTATCCCCTTTGATAGTTGTAAACCTCATCTACAAGAGATCATGATTGCTCAATATTTAAGCTTAACCTTGTTAGATGAGTCTGTGCCTAGGGTAGTCAACCCTAGAGCCAATGTTAAGTGGTCCCCACTTCCTACGGGTTGGTTTAAGCTTAATTTTTATGGAGTGGCTAAGGAAAATCCTAGAAGAGTAGGCACTGGAAGCATTGTGTGAGATCATAATGGGAATATGATGCTTGAAATTTACAAATATTTGGGAATAAGGACGAACAATGAATCTGAAGCTAGAGCTATATGGAGAGGCCTTCAAATGACTCGAGACTTACAAGGCAATTTGATCATATATGTAGACTCTATGCATGTTATTAATCTCCTCAATAATTGGAAAACACATCCTTGGAGTATTAAAACAATTGTTGAAGAGGCTATGATCCTTTTCCAGGGAAGATAGGACATAAAAGCCCAACATGTCTTTCGGGAAGCTAACAAAGTTGCTGATAAGCTGGCCAATTTGGGTATCGATGGTGATGGACTTTTCAAATGGGAACACGGTGTCCCGAGTGAAGTAGAGGAGTTCATTCAAAAAGAATGAGAAGAATGATAGTCAAATTTACCAATGGGGAAGGCACTGTAAGTTCGAAGGCTATGAGTATTCCTATCTCTTTTTTGAAATAGACTCACAATAAAAATTATCCGAGCTATCAGTCTTGGTAGATGTTGCTTGGAAATACCACAAAGACTAATGGGGACAATCACATGTTAGATAACATGGCTCCTAGTCATCTTAGTAATTTGAGGTTGGTTGATAATCACAGGGTAGGAAAGAAATGACAATATAAGACTTCGAACCAGAGCCACGTGGACCACTAGATAGCCACTGCCATAAATATAGCCAACAAGTTCACTTCTCCAAGGCTGATTGGTGAATATGGGATGTGGTCTCAAAGCATGTCATATATGGAATAAAGCAATTACCAAAGAATTAGTAACTGTCAATACAGATCTTGTGGGAGTTTTTTTTAGTACTCTGCTATGTGTGTCTGCACCTTTTTGTTTCTCCACTGTTCCAAAGAAGGGATCTGTGTCTGTTTCTTTTTTTATAATTATGATGCAGGTGTGTTTTCTTGGGGTATACCCAAAATGTTGTATGGGAAGTTTATTTTTTATAACAGGCTATGTGCCTTATCGGATGTAATGGTTTTGGTGGCATGTATATTTTACATATATAGGATCCTTAGTAAGGACATGTTCATCAATAGCTTTGGGCTAAAATCTGTAAAAGGTTTTGGGTCAACCTGTAAAACCCGATATTAATGCTATAGTATCTTATCTACCAAAAAAAAAAAGTTTATTTACAATTACGATAAAATTGTAGCCCCTCTCACAGCTCTCACAAAGAATGATGCTTTTCATTGGTCTAAAGCAACCACTCAAGCATTCATGTCACTCAAGGAAGCCATGTGTACTACTCAAGTTTTTGCAACCCCAAATTTTCACAAACCATTTGTGATTGAATGTGATGCCTCGAGAACAGGTATTGGGGTAGTATTATTGCAAGGACATACCTTGGCATTTGAGAGCAAGCAGATTTCAGGTAAGAATTTGGGAAGGTCCACATATGAGAAAGAAATATTGGATATTATACATGCAAGTGAGAAATGCAAAAATTACTTAATTAGTAGTTGTTTCATCATAAAATAGATCATAGTAGTCTCAAGCATTTTCTAGAACAACGATTTTATTATCCAGAGCAAAACAAGTGGTTAAATTTTTTTTTGGGATATGATTTTGTTATCGAGTATAAGAAAGGGAAAGAAAATGTGGTAGTAGATGCATTATATCGTAAATATGAAGATGAAGTGGTTATGAATATCATTTTGGGTCCTTGTTCCCAATGGTTTTCTCAGCTCCAAGAAGAACGGTTATCAAAAACATAAATTGCATAAATAATTCAAGATTTGATGCTAGGATCATCCAAGCATCCTTATTTTATATGATGACAAGGTATTAAGAAGAAATAATCACATTTACATTTCGCACAATTCTAACATCAAATCCAGGATTCTTGAAGAATCACATGCATCTCCATCAGCAGGACATTCCAATTTTTGAGGACATATATGCGGGTAAAACAATCCTTTTATTGGAAAGGATTAAAATCTGAGGTTAAAATATTGGTGGTTGAATATGAATTATGTCAGCGCAATAAGGGTGAAACAGTCAAATCTCTAGAACTTCTTCAACCACTACCAATTTTGGATCACCAATGAAAATATATTTCAATGGATTTTATTGAAAGTCTTCCTAAATCAAAAGGTAAAACAATAATTTTTGTGGTAGTGGATCACCTCTCCAAATATGCTCACTTCAATGCTCTACAACATCCATTTTAAACAAGCAAAGTTGCTAAGGTATTTATGGAATCAATTTTCAAATTGCATGGAATACCCAAAAATATTGTAAGTGATTGTGATCCCATTTTTACTAGCAATTTTTGGCAAGAATTATTTCTTCTTAGTGGTACAAACTTAAATATGTCTTCTACATACCATCCTCAAATATATGGCCAAAATGAAATAGTTAACAAATATCTGGGTACCTATCTAAGATATTTTTCTCAAGATAAATAGTATCAATAGAGTCATTGGATTTTATTAGCAGAATGGTGTTACAACACTTCGTACCATTATTCCATCAAGATGTTCCCATTTGAAGCATTGTATGGAGTAAAACCACCAACAATAGCAGATTATGTTCCAAGATCTTCCAAATTGGCTCAAGTATATGATTGGTTCCAGCATCGACATACAATGCTCAACATTCTCAAAGATAATTTGGTCCAAGCACAAAATTGCATGAAGCCTCAACAAGACTCACACTATTTCAAAATATAATTTAATACAGGTGATATGATTTTCTTGCATCTACAACCCTACAAACAACTGTCATTGAATATCAAGACTAGTAAAAAGTTGGTTCCAAGAGTTTATGATCCTTACAAGATAGTGCACCACATAGGTGAAGTGACATATCAACTAGAGCTTCCTCCCTCATCCCGTATACATACAATATTTCATGTTTCATGTCTCAAGAAGTGATAGGACAAAAAGTACACTCTCAGTCAAATTTTTGATGAAGGATGTATATATCTCCAGCTAGAAGTGTTGGAAATATGAGCAAGTTTTGTTGTCATTGATATCAAGAGTCATTTTCATTGAGAAACATGAGGTCAAGCATCAGTTTCCATGAGTAGTGCAAGAAAAAGATTGTTTCTAGGTCTAAGGTAAAATAATATTATAATATGCTTATTATAATATTTAAAATGGTCAAATAAGGTCTAAAAGAGCATTTGGAAGGCCCAAGAAAATGATATTATAATTTTATATTATAATATTAAAGCTCTAAAGTATAGACCTAATAATTAAATTAATTATAATAACTTTTGTTATAAATTAATTTATAAATTAATTTAAATTTAATAACCCTAAGGTTAGGGTTACAAAGGGCAAGCAATCAAATTCAAGGCATTGATTTTGAATATCCTTTCCACCCACCGATGTATAAGAGAGAAAATTTAATATATATACCATATGCTTTGGAACAAAATATTTATCCTTCAAATGTGTTTAATCGAAGTGCATGCAAAATTTGTGAACTGTGTGGAAGAAGAGGTGAAGAGAACAAAGGTCTTTTCTAACATGGCAGTTAACGAGTGCATAAATGGAAGAAGGCTTAAAGCCTCATAGTATACCAAGAGAACTAATTGGTGGGAGGTCCCATGATCGAACCCCGGTGGCAACATTTATTTTGAGGTGCATGTGTTTGGTTTTTGGTACCAAGGCAAGTTTTAAAGTGCACAAGGCAATTTTTGGTTCTAAGGTGAGGGCCTAGGTCACGTGGCATGTGGGACACGGCTAGGGCACTGTGGAAGGTGCATGTGGGAGTTCAAATCCTACCGAGGAAAAAGGTACTTAAATTTTTTAATATTAATTGTTTAGAAGGTTTAAAATGTGGCATGATTAATTTTTATTAAAGAGGAGTTATAAGGATTTTTAAAGGTCAATTGTTTTATTGTGATTTTGATAAGGTGAATTGAAATAGGAGTTATAAGGTTGAAAAAGAGAATTATATTTTAATTGGGATAAGCTATGATGTGTTAAAGAGATAAGGGTTTATAAAGAAAAATTATTGTGATTATTTTTCTTACATAAATTGTTGGTTTGCATTTTGAAGTGTGGATATTATAAGGTGTAAAAAGGATTTATTGCTATGTATGGTAAAATATTTTGAGGGATCAAATTGAGTGAATGATTGAGAAGATAGTGCTACCTAACCTTTGAAATTGGCAAATAATTGATTGTGTTTGAGAAAGGTTTTTGAAGTCAAATCTTCTTCAAACAAGAGGTAAGGGCACATTATCCTTAAGAGTGATTGTTGGATGTTGTGAATGCTAAGTTGGAGTGAAAATGATTGTTTGATAAGCATTTTTGAGTTTGGTTTTCTGGAATGAAAGTTGATACTAGAAACCTTGTTTGATAAGCATTGCTGAAAGTATTGAGTAAACTTTCATATGCTTGACTAGGGTTTGTAAAATATCATAAGTATCATTTTTATATGAAGTTGTGAACTATCTTGAACTAGGATCTGTAAAATATCATGAGTATCATTTTTATGTGAGGTTTATTTGATAAGCATTTTTGACTAAGCTTTCATTGAGTGATTGGTTGAGTGGAGTTGATTGGGATTACTTTATTGGAATTGTTGGAATGATAGTTCAAGTTCTATGAAATAAATTGTTCTTTATTTCTAAATTGAGTTGAAGGAAAGATTGGAAGTGATTGAGCATTGTTGTGAGTGTGAAGCATATTGAGTCTCTAACAATTCTCTATATGTTTCTATGGTAAAAACAAGAGATATATTGAAAGTGGTTGAGCATTGTTGTGAGTGTGAAGCATATTGAGTCTCTAACAATTCTCTATATGTTTCTGTCGAAGAACATGGACTTATACTGAGAGGGGGGGTTAAAAGTATAAGATTTAACCAATTAATAATTTTAACTTTAGATAGCAGTGGCATCAACACAACATTAATCAAGACAAAAATCATCACACATTGAAGACCCATTTTTAACGTGGTTCACCCAAAATGGCTGGGCTATGTCCATAAAACTTTTCTCTAAAAATTTCCTCAAAGTTCTTTGGGAATCCTTCCCAATTACAATTTTTATGAGCCTCGGCCCAAAGGAGATACCTTCCCCCAATAAAAATTTATGAGCCTCTGCTCAAAGGAAATACCTTCCCCTCTACTCTAGAAATGATCCCTCAAAAGATCAACTGCCTCTACCTCTTGCCAGCACGTGGAACTCATTTCCAACGAAGACTTCCTGTCCTCAATGCTTAGCCTAAGAGACCTCTACCTTCTATGATCACATCCATAGCAGCTCAGCAACCTATACCAAACACAGTCATTCGGTCTAGTACAAGTCTTCCTCTGTCTATCAAATCTGTCCAACACTTGAACAAATCAATCCTTTGCACACAAGCCTTCTCAAAGACTTGCCAAATCTGTGAAGAACACAAGCTTATACTGAGAGGGGGGGTGAACAGTATAAGACCTCTTTTTACTTTTTCCTTTATACTTCAAAATAGTAAAGCAATATACCCAAAGCAATATCAAAGCAATGCACAATATCATCCACAAAGTGACACCAATTTTAACGTGGTTCACCCAGAATGGTTGGGCTACGTCCACAAAACTTTTCTCTAAAAGTTATCTCAAAGTTCTTTGGGAATCCTTCCCAATTACAATGTTTATGAGCCTCGGCCCAAAGGAGATACCTTCCCCCAATCAGAATTTATGAGCCTCTGCTCAAAGGAGATACCTTCCCCCAATCAGAATTTATGAGCCTCTGCTCAAAGGAGATACCTTCCCCTCTTCTCTGGAAATGATCCCTCAGAAGATCAACTGCCTCTACCTCTTGCCAGCACGTGGAACTCCTTTCCATCGAAGACCTCCTATCCTCAATGCTTAGCCTAAGAGACCTCTGCCTTCTATGATCACGTCCATAGCAACTCAACAACCTGTACCAAACATAGTCAGTCGGTCTAGTACAAGTCTTCCTCTGTCTGTCAGATCTGTCCAACTCTTGAACAAATCAATCCTCTGCATACAAGCCTTCTCAAAGACTTGCCAATTGTCCTCAGGTTCTTCTCATAGAACCAATGCACCTCTGTCCTCAAGTTCTCTGATAGAACTATCAAACTCAGCTCACAAGTCCTCTGCTAGGACCTGTCCAAATCTGCTCACAAGTCCCCATCGAAACCTGTCCAAAAACTCAGCAAGCTCACCAAGAAAAACTTTCTTAGTAGGAAATCACAAAGTGAATTGTTAGAGACCCAATGTGATTTGTCAAACTCATAGAAGCATAAAGAGAATTGTTAGAGACTCAATATGTTCTATACTCAAATCCCAATCTCAAAACTCAACTCAAATCAACTCAGCTCAATCTCAATCTCAAATCTGAAAACTCAACTCAATATCTGAAATGGATAGGATAGAATGTTTTCTTTCAAGAACATGAAACCCCAACAATTGCCAACTATGCAAAGAATCACATAACAATGATACTCATGTTCTTTTCACCATCAATTAGGGTTTCAACAACAATGCTCATCAAACAAGGTTTAGTCAACCAACACCATTCAACTCAACATCAACCTTGAAGCATTCAACCAATCATCACAAGAAAAGGAAACAAGTAGAAATCCTTTTCCCTCCAAAGATATTTGAACAAAACAGCCACCAACACAATATCACCAAATGTAAAGAATAACTTGCTCAAATCAACTCAATGGAGTAAGCCCAATATCATGAATCAAGTAAAGCAATAACTTGATCAAACAACCTCTATGGAAGCAACTCAACCATCAAACTCAAAACAGCCAACCAAGGGTTCCACCAACTCAATGCAAGTAGCAAGACTCACAAACATAAACCCTAGTGCACAATGCTTCCACTACCTCAAACCAAAATTATGCATTCACCAAAACTCTCATCAAGGATAACAATGCATAAGAAGTCTTCAACAAACCAGAAAATAGGATTTACACCCAACCAAAGGAAACCTAGTTGAAAACCTTTTCACTCCAACCTTATTTCAGAAAACATACACCAATCATACTCATAAGGAAAATGTGCCCATACCTTTTTGGAGTAGAAGAAAATTGATCCTTAAAGTTGTCACCACACACAACCCTCAAACTTCCAACCAAGTTAGGGTTAGAACCAAGATAAATGAGCATATATAAAAACTTTCCTTAATACACCTTTTAGCTTCTCTTCTTTAAAAACAACCACCAAAGAAGCCAAAAACACAACAACCAAAACTTACACCTTATATCTCCATTTTTAAATTTAGCATAGCAAAAGACTAATCTCAAAAATACAACCAAAGAAATATCCCCTTATTTCTCCTATGTCTTTTAAACAATGCTAAACAATGCCAAAAATCATATCAAGAAAATAATCACACCTTATAATGGCTGCCCTTGAAGAATCCGAAATTCGCGGCACAAAACACGTTTTAATAAAAACGTGACTAATCCATGCACAGCTCCCTCCGTGGGGATCGAAATGCAGACCTCCACCTACGCAAGGCCCAAACGCAGCCTTCGCTGCCACTAGCCCACAAGGGGCTTACGAAGTCCAAGACGGACTTCCTTCCACATAAACGGTCAAGCTTTTCGAAAGCTTTTCAAACCACGAGCTCTCCTCTTTCGCAGCGTAAACAGAACATTCGATCGCAGCCAAACCAATTAATTGCCTTCGATTTTCCAAGAGGGTTTAACCTTAGGAACCTTCTCATATTTATAGTCCATACGTGGACTTTAGAACACGTCGTCTGCAAAGAAAAGTAATTTCGAATTTAATCGAAATTTGCTTTCTAAAGGGTTTAAAAACCCTTAAAGTATTTTTAATAAATTAAAAATAATTTCTCCCTTAATTAATTAAATAATTAATTAATTAAAACCTTGAAGGGTTTTAAATAATAATTAAATAAATAATAAAGAGAACCTCCATTGGTTTTAATAAAAACCATTGCCAATGGAATCTCTCCGGATTCTCTTAAAAATATTCTCTTGGAATCTTCCACCTTTGAAGCCAACACATCCTCTTAACATTAATGTCATTTCCTTTTGACATCAATGACAACTCATAGACAAGAAGCTAGGATCTCAAACCCAAAATTGCCAACAATCTCCCCCTTTGTCATTGATGGCAAACCATGCTTCTCAACAACACAGAAACTCAACATAAACAGCTCCCCCTGTCTTGAGGCTCTCCCCCTTACTCATATCTCTCCCCCTTTGTCATCAATGGCAAAGGGTCACCTTTGGGGCTTGGGACTAAGAATGAGCCTCTTAGCTTAGTCCCTCCCCCACCTCCTGTTGAGGTGTTTAATTCTAGGGTGGGAGTAAAACTCCCAACAGGCACTGATCATCATCAGTGTCTATAGCTGCCTTACCATGTCTTCTCTTGTTCTCCTTGTCCATATTCCTGTTCCTGTTCTTGTCACTGTTCCTGTTCCTGTTATCATTCTTGTTCTTATCCATGCCTTGATCCTTGGACCTGTTCATACCATTGTTCCTATTCCTGTACCTTGGAAGTTCAGCTCTACATTGTCTAGCTGTGTGACCTTCATTGTTGCACTTATAACAAGTAACAATGTTATTTCTTTTAGGCATACCTGTTCTTTGAATCCACCTGTTCTGACTAACCCTGTTCCTGTTATTAGCCTTGCAAAAAATTGCCTTATGCCCAAACTGTTTACAAGAGTAGCAATACCCTTGAAAGAAATTACCACCTCTGAAACTGTCATTTACCTTCCTTACTTGAGTCATGCAATGTGAAGCCATGTGACCAAACCTGTGACAAGCAAAACATCTGCCATTAAACTTTCCTGTAAATGACCTTCTAGGTCCTGTAAACTTTCTCCCCTTTTTCTGTTTCCTATTTTCTATTTCTGTGCATCTATCACTCAAGGACTCTTTCTCTGAAATACTCTCCTCATCAGAACTCTCTTCTTTTTGGAATCTCTTACTAGATTCCCCAACCTTGTTCCTTGTGTTTCTTACCAAAACCAAGACCTGTTTTATCTGTTGCCCTTCTTTGATCTTTGATGATGGACTTTACCTTTTTGGAGCTATCTTGAAACCTGTAAAGCTTATCCTTGTACTCTTTAGTTTCCTCTTTCAAAGAAGCCATTTTTTGTTCTAACTCATTATACTCAAGAACCTTAGACTCTAACTCATCCTTGAGTTCTTGTGTCTTAGCTATAGAGAAGTCAAGACTTTCTATAAGATCATCTCTCTCCATACAACATTCATCTAACTTATCCTTGAGTCTAGCATTCTTCTTTCTTTCCTTTTCCAAAACACTAAGAGCACTAATAAGTTCACTTTCAAGATCCTTTATTTGATTTCTTTTTGAATCATCAAAGCCTTTTTCAGATTTCTTATCACTAGAGGTGCTACCCTTTTCAAAGACCATACATGCATCTTCCTTATAGTTTTCTGAAGCATCCTCATACATACTAGAAACCAAATCATTATTTGTGCAATCATCCTCAAGGTGACCAAAATTTCCACATCTAAGACATTTCATGATAATGAATCTATGTTTCGGTTCTTCCTCTTTTTTGATATGAACAACATCTCATTTTCATTATCACTTGAAGAACTTTCACTATCACTACTAGAACACTTACTTGCTTTGTCTAGGTAGAAACTCTTCTTGTGCTTGTGAGAATACCTCTTTCCTTGATTGTTGTGCTCATCTTTGTTTTTCCTGTGATGCTTGTGCTTTTCAGAATCCTTGCTCTTAGAATCCTGTTTATCTTCATCACTTTCATTCTTGGGAACAGTACAATCGGTAGCATAATGACCAAACTTTCCACAATTGAAACATCTTATATTTTTCATACTTTTGTGCTTTCTAGAGAACTTGCCTTTCTTGCTGTAATATGCCTCTTCATCACTAGAAGACTCATCACGAATAGGTGTTGCATTGCCACTTGAATAATCCATTGTGTTCTTTACTAGCTTTTCCTTCAAGCTGTTAAACTTTTCGAAGGCACCTGCTCTGATACCAATTGAAGAACACAAGCTTATACTGAGAGGGGGGTGAACAGTATAAGACCTCTTTTACTTTTTCCTTTATACTTCAAAATAGTAAAGCAATATACCCAAAGCAATATCAAAGCAATGCACAATATCATCCACAAAGTGACACCAATTTTAACGTGGTTCACCCAGAATGGCTAGGCTACGTCCACAAAACTTTTCTCTAAAAGTTATCTCAAAGTTCTTTGGGAATCCTTCCCAATTACAATGTTTATGAGCCTCGGCCCAAAGGAGATACCTTCCCCAAAATTTAGATTCAAAAATACCTTCCCCAATCAGAATTTATGAGCCTCTGCTCAAAGGAGATACCTTCCCCTCTACTCTAGGAAATGATCCCTCAGAAGATCAACTGCCTCTACCTCTTGCCAGCACGTGGAACTCCTTTCCACCGAAGACCTCCTGTCCTCAATGCTTAGCCTAAGAGACCTCTACCTTCTATGATCACGTCCACAGTAGCTCAACAACTTGTACCAAACATAGTCAGTCGGTCTAGTACAAGTCTTCCTCTGTCTGTCAGATCTGTCCAACTCTTGAACAAATCAATCCTCTACATACAAGCCTTCTCAAAGACTTGCCAACTGTCCTCAGGTTCTTCTCATAGAACCAATGCACCTCTGTCCTCAAGTTCTCTGATAGAACTATCAAACTCAGCTCACAAGTCCTCTGCTAGGACCTGTCCAAATCTGCTCACAAGTCCCCATCGAAACCTGTCCAAAAATTGCTCACAAGTCCCCATTGAAACCTGTCCAAAAACTCAGCAAGCTCACCAAGAAAAACTTTCTTAGTAGGAAATCACAAAGTGAATTGTTAGAGACCCAATGTGATTTTTCAAACTCATAGAAGCATAAAGAGAATTGTTAGAGACTCAATATGTTCTATACTCAAATCCCAATCTCAAAACTCAACTCAAATCAACTCAGCTCAATCTCAATCTCAAATCTGAAAACTCAACTCAATATCTGAAATGGATAGGATAGAATGTTTTCTTTCAAGAACATGAAACCCCAACAATTGCCAACTATGCAAAGAATCACATAACAATGATACTCATGTTCTTTTCACCATCAATTAGGGTTTCAACAACAATGCTCATCAAACAAGGTTTAGTCAACCAACACCATTCAACTCAACATCAACCTTGAAGCATTCAACCAATCATCACAAGAAAAGGAAACAAGTAGAAATCCTTTTCCCTCCAAAGATATTTGAACAAAACAACCACCAACACAATATCACCAAATGTAAAGAATAACTTGCTCAAATCAACTCAATGGAGTAAGCCCAATATCATGAATCAAGTAAAGCAATAACTTGATCAAACAACCTCTATGGAAGCAACTCAACCATCAAACTCAAAACAGCCAACCAAGGGTTCCACCAACTCAATGCAAGTAGCAAGACTCACAAACATAAACCCTAGTGCACAATGCTTCCACTACCTCAAACCAGAATTATGCATTCACCAAAACTCTCATCAAGGATAACAATGCATAAGAAGTCTTCAACAAACCAGAAAATAGGATTTACACCCAACCAAAGGAAACCTAGTTGAAAACCTTTTCACTCCAACCTTATTTCAGAAAACATACACCAATCATACTCATAAGGAAAATGTGCCCATACCTTTTTGGAGTAGAAGAAAATTGATCCTTAAAGTCTGTCACCACACACAACCCTCAAACTTCCAACCAAGTTAGGGTTAGAACCAAGATAAATGAGCATATATAAAAACTTTCCTTAATACACCTTTTAGCTTCTCTTCTTTAAAAACAACCACCAAAGAAGCCAAAAACACAACAACCAAAACTTACACCTTATATCTCCATTTTTAAATTTAGCATAGCAAAAGACTAATCTCAAAAATACAACCAAAGAAATATCCCCTTATTTCTCCTATGTCTTTTAAACAATGCTAAACAATGCCAAAAATCATATCAAGAAAATAATCACACCTTATATTGGCTGCCCTTGAAGAATCCAAAATTCGCGGCACAAAACACGTTTTAATAAAAACGTGACTAATCCATGCACAGCTCCCTCCGCGGGGATCGAAATGCAGACCTCCGCCTACGCAAGGCCCAAACGCAGCCTTCGCTGCCACTAGCCCACAAGGGGCTTACGAAGTCCAAGACGGACTTCCTTCCACATAAACGGTCAAGCTTTCCGAAAGCTTTTCAAACCACGAGCTCTCCTCTTTCGCAGCGTAAACAGAACATTCGATCGCAGCCAAACCAATTAATTGCCTTCGATTTTCCAAGAGGGTTTAACCTTAGGAACCTTCTCATATTTATAGTCCATACGTGGACTTTAGAACACGTCGGCTACAAAGAAAAGTAATTTCGAATTTAATCGAAATTTGCTTTCTAAAGGGTTTAAAAACCCTTAAAGTATTTTTAATAAATTAAAAATAATTTCTCCCTTAATTAATTAAATAATTAATTAATTAAAACCTTGAAGGGTTTTAAATAATAATTAAATAAATAATAAAGAGAACCTCCATTGGTTTTAATAAAAACCATTGCCAATGGAATCTCTCCGGATTCTCTTAAAAATATTCTCTTGGAATCTTCCACCTTTGAAGCCAACACATCCTCTTAACATTAATGTCATTTCCTTTTGACATCAATGACAACTCATAGACAAGAAGCTAGGATCTCAAACCCAAAATTGCCAACAATCTCCCCCTTTGTCATTGATGGCAAACCATGCTTCTCAACAACACAGAAACTCAACATAAATAACTCCCCTTGTCTTGAGGCTCTCCCCCTTACTCATATCTCTCCCCCTTTGTCATCAATGGCAAAGGGTCACCTTTGGGGCTTGGGACTAAGAATGAGCCTCTTAGCTTAGTCCCTCCCCCACCTCCTGTTGAGGTGTTTAATTCTGGGGTGGGAGTAAAACTCCCAATAGGCACTGATCATCATCAGTGTCTATAGCTGCCTTACCATGTCTTCTCTTGTTCTCCTTGTCCATATTCCTATTCCTGTTCCTGTCACTATTCCTGTTCCTGTTATCATTCCTGTTCTTATCCATGCCTTGATCCTTGGACCTGTTCATACCATTGTTCCTATTCCTGTACCTTGGAAGTTCAGCTCTACACTGTCTAGTTGTGTGACCTTCATTGTTGCACTTATAACAAGTAACAATGTTATTTCTTTTAGGCATACCTATTCTTTGAATCCACCTGTTCTGACTAACCCTGTTCCTGTTATTAGCCTTGCAAAAAATTGCCTTATGCCCAAACTGTTTACAAGAGTAGCAATACCCTTGAAAGAAATTACCACCTCTAAAACTGTCATTTACCTTCCTTACTTGAGTCATGCAATGTGAAGCCATGTGACCAAACCTGTGACAAGCAAAACATCTGCCATTAAACTTTCTTGTAAATGACCTTCTAGGTCCTGTAAACTTTCTCCCCTTTTTTTGTTTCCTATTTTCTATTTCTGTGCATCTATCACTCAAGGACTCTTTCTCTGAAATACTCTCCTCATCAGAACTCTCTTCTTTTTGGAATCTCTTACTAGATTCCCCAACTTGTTCCTTGTGTGGCTTACCAAAACCAAGACCTGTTTTATCTGTTGCCCTTCTTTGATCTTTGATGATGGACTTTACCTTTTTGGAGCTATCTTGAAACCTGTAAAGCTTATCCTTGTACTCTTTAGTTTCCTCTTTCAAAGAAGCCATTTTTTGTTCTAACTCATTATACTCAAGAACCTTAGACTCTAACTCATCCTTGAGTTCTTGTGTCTTAGCTATAGAGAAGTCAAGACTTTCTATAAGATCATCTCTCTCCATACAACATTCATCTAACTTATCCTTGAGTCTAGCATTCTTCTTTCTTTCCTTTTCCAAAACACTAAGAGCACTAATAAGTTCACTTTCAAGATCCTTTATTTGATTTCCTTTTTGAATCATCAAAGCCTTTTTCAGATTTCTTATCACTAGAGGTGCTACCCTTTTCAAAGACCATACATGCATCTTCCTTATAGTTTTCTGAAGCATCCTCATACATACTAGAAACCAAATCATTATTTGTGCAATCATCCTCAAGGTGACCAAAATTTCCACATCTAAGACATTTCATGATAATGAATCTATGTTTCGGTTCTTCCTCTTTTTTCGATATGAACAACATCTCATTTTCATTATCACTTGAAGAACTTTCACTATCACTACTAGAACACTTACTTGCTTTGTCTAGGTAGAAACTCTTCTTGTGCTTGTGAGAATACCTCTTTCCTTGATTGTTGTGCTCATCTTTGTTTTTCCTGTGATGCTTGTGCTTTTCAGAATCCTTGCTCTTAGAATCCTGTTTATCTTCATCACTTTCATTCTTGGGAATAGTACAATCAGTAGCATAATGACCAAACTTTCCACAATTGAAACATCTTATATTTTTCATACTTTTGTGCTTTCTAGAGAACTTGCCTTTCTTGCTGTAATATGCCTCTTCATCACTAGAAGACTCATCACGAATAGGTGCTGCATTGCCACTTGAATAATCCATTGTGTTCTTTACTAGCTTTTCCTTCAAGTTGTTAAACTTTTCGAAGGCACCTGCTCTGATACCAATTGAAGAACACAAGCTTATACTGAGAGGGGGGTGAACAGTATAAGACCTCTTTTTACTTTTTCCTTTATACTTCAAAATAGTAAAGCAATATACCCAAAGCAATATCAAAGCAATGCACAATATCATCCACAAAGTGACACCAATTTTAACGTGGTTCACCTAGAATGGCTGGGCTACGTCCACAAAACTTTTCTCTAAAAGTTATCTCAAAGTTCTTTGGGAATCCTTCCCAATTACAATGTTTATGAGCCTCGGCCCAAAGGAGATACCTTCCCCCAATAGGAGAATACCTTCCCCAATCAAAATTTATGAGCCTCTACTCAAAGGAGATACCTTCCCCTCTACTCTAGAAATGATCCCTTAGAAGATCAACTGCCTCTACCTCTTGCCAACACGTGGAACTCCTTTCCATCGAAGACCTCCTGTCCTCAATGCTTAGCCTAAGAGACCTCTGCCTTCTATGATCACGTCCACAGTAGCTCAACAACCTGTACCAAACATAGTCAATTGGTCTAGTACAAGTCTTCCTCTATCCGTCGGATCTGTCCAACTCTTGAACAAATCAATCCTCTGCATACAAGCCTTCTCAAAGACTTGCCAACTGTCCTCAGGTTCTTCTCATAGAACCAATGCACCTCTGTCCTCAAGTTCTCTGATAGAACTATCAAACTCAGCTCACAAGTCCTCTGCTAGGACCTGTCCAAATCTGCTCACAAGTCCCCATCGGAACCTGTCCAAAACTGCTCACAAGTCCCCATCGAAACTTGTCCAAAAACTCAGCAAGCTCACCAAGAAAAACTTTCTTAGTAGGAAATCACAAAGTGAATTGTTAGAGACCCAATGTGATTTGTCAAACTCATAGAAGCATAAAGAGAATTGTTAGAGACTCAATATGTTCTATACTCAAATCCCAATCTCAAAACTCAACTCAAATCAACTCAGCTCAATCTCAATCTCAAATCTGAAAACTCAACTCAATATCTGAAATGGATAGGATAGAATGTTTTCTTTCAAGAACATGAAACCCCAACAATTGCCAACTATGCAAAGAATCACATAACAATGATACTCATGTTCTTTTCACCATCAATTAGGGTTTCAACAACAATGCTCATCAAACAAGGTTTAGTCAACCAACACCATTCAACTCAACATCAACCTTGAAGCATTCAACCAATCATCACAAGAAAAGGAAACAAGTAGAAATCCTTTTCCCTCCAAAGATATTTGAACAAAACAGCCACCAACACAATATCACCAAATGTAAAGAATAACTTGCTCAAATCAACTCAATGGAGTAAGCCCAATATCATGAATCAAGTAAAGCAATAACTTGATCAAACAACCTCTATGGAAGCAACTCAACCATCAAACTCAAAATAGCCAACCAAGGGTTCCACCAACTCAATGCAAGTAGCAAGACTCACAAACATAAACCCTAGTGCACAATGCTTCCACTACCTCAAACCAGAATTATGCATTCACCAAAACTCTCATCAAGGATAACAATGCATAAGAAGTCTTCAACAAACCAGAAAATAGGATTTACACCCAACCAAAGGAAACCTAGTTGAAAACCTTTTCACTCCAACCTTATTTCAGAAAACATACACCAATCATACTCATAAGGAAAATGTGCCCATACCTTTTTGGAGTAGAAGAAAATTGATCCTTAAAGCTGTCACCACACACAACCCTCAAACTTCCAACCAAGTTAGGGTTAGAACCAAGATAAATGAGCATATATAAAAACTTTCCTTAATACACCTTTTAGCTTCTCTTCTTTAAAAACAACCACCAAAGAAGCCAAAAACACAACAACCAAAACTTACACCTTATATCTCCATTTTTAAATTTAGCATAGCAAAAGACTAATCTCAAAAATACAACCAAAGAAATATCCCCTTATTTCTCCTATGTCTTTTAAACAATGCTAAACAATGCCAAAAATCATATCAAGAAAATAATCACACCTTATATTGGCTGCCCTTGAAGAATCCAAAATTCGCGGCACAAAACACGTTTTAATAAAAACGTGACTAATCCATGCACAGCTCCCTCCGTGGGGATCGAAACGTAGACCTCCACCTACGCAAGGCCCAAACGCAGCCTTCGCTGCCACTAGCCCACAAGGGGCTTACGAAGTCCAAGACGGACTTCCTTCCACATAAACGGTCAAGCTTTTCGAAAGCTTTTCAAACCACGAGCTCTCCTCTTTCGCAGCGTAAACAGAACATTCGATCGCAGCCAAACCAATTAATTGCCTTCGATTTTCCAAGAGGGTTTAACCTTAGGAACCTTCTCATATTTATAGTCCATACGTGGACTTTAGAACACGTCGGTTTCAAAGAAAAGTAATTTCGAATTTAATCGAAATTTGCTTTCTAAAGGGTTTAAAAACCCTTAAAGTATTTTTAATAAATTAAAAATAATTTCTCCCTTAATTAATTAAATAATTAATTAATTAAAACCTTGAAGGGTTTTAAATAATAATTAAATAAATAATAAAGAGAACCTCCATTGGTTTTAATAAAAACCATTGCCAATGGAATCTCTCCGGATTCTCTTAAAAATATTCTCTTGGAATCTTCCACCTTTGAAGCCAACACATCCTCTTAACATTAATGTCATTTCCTTTTGACATCAATGACAACTCATAGACAAGAAGCTAGGATCTCAAACCCAAAATTGCCAACAATCTCCCCCTTTGTCATTGATGGCAAACCATGCTTCTCAACAACACAGAAACTCAACATAAATAGCTCCCCCTGTCTTGAGGCTCTCCCCCTTACTCATATCTCTCCCCCTTTGTCATCAATGGCAAAGGGTCACCTTTGGGGCTTGGGACTAAGAATGAGCCTCTTAGCTTAGTCCCTCCCCACCTCCTGTTGAGGTGTTTAATTTTAGGGTGGGAGTAAAACTCCCAATAGGCACTAATCATCATCAGTGTCTATAGCTGCCTTACCATGTCTTCTCTTGTTCTCCTTGTCCATATTCCTGTTCTCTGTTATCATTCCTGTTCTTATCCATGCCTTGATCCTTGGACCTGTTCATACCATTGTTCCTGTTCCTGTACCTTGGAAGTTCAGCTCTACACTGTCTAGTTGTGTGACCTTCATTGTTGCACTTATAACAAGTAACAATGTTATTTCTTTTAGGCATACCTGTTCTTTGAATCCACCTGTTCTGACTAACCCTGTTCCTGTTATTAGCCTTGCAAAAAATTGCCTTATGCCCAAACTGTTTACAAGAGTAGCAATACCCTTGAAAGAAATTACCACCTCTGAAACTGTCATTTACCTTCCTTACTTGAGTCATGCAATGTGAAGCCATGTGACCAAACCTGTGACAAGCAAAACATCTGCCATTAAACTTTCTTGTAAATGACCTTCTAGGTCCTGTAAACTTTCTCCCCTTTTTCTGTTTCCTATTTTCTGTTTCTGTGCATCTATCACTCAAGGACTCTTTCTCGAAATACTCTCCTCATCAGAACTCTCTTCTTTTTGGAATCTCTTACTAGATTCCCCAACTTGTTCCTTGTGTTTCTTACCAAAACCAAGACCTGTTTTATCTGTTGCCCTTCTTTGATCTTTGATGATGGACTTTACCTTTTTGGAGCTATCTTGAAACCTGTAAAGCTTATCCTTGTACTCTTTAGTTTCCTCTTTCAAAGAAGCCATTTTTTGTTCTAACTCATTATACTCAAGAACCTTAGACTCTAACTCATCCTTGAGTTCTTGTGTCTTAGCTATAGAGAAGTCAAGACTTTCTATAAGATCATCTCTCTCCATACAACATTCATCTAACTTATCCTTGAGTCTAGCATTCTTCTTTCTTTCCTTTTCCAAAACACTAAGAGCACTAATAAGTTCACTTTCAAGATCCTTTATTTGATTTCCTTTTGAATCATCAAAGCCTTTTTCAGATTTCTTATCACTAGAGGTGCTACCCTTTTCAAAGACCATACATGCATCTTCCTTATAGTTTTCTGAAGCATCCTCATACATACTAGAAACCAAATCATTATTTGTGCAATCATCCTCAAGGTGACCAAAATTTCCACATCTAAGACATTTCATGATAATGAATCTATGTTTCGGTTCTTCCTCTTTTTCTGATATGAACAACATCTCATTTTCATTATCACTTGAAGAACTTTCACTATCACTACTAGAACACTTACTTGCTTTGTCTAGGTAGAAACTCTTCTTGTGCTTGTGAGAATACCTCTTTCCTTGATTGTTGTGCTCATCTTTGTTTTTCCTGTGATGCTTGTGCTTTTCAGAATCCTTGCTCTTAGAATCCTGTTTATCTTCATCACTTTCATTCTTGGGAATAGTACAATCAATAGCATAATGACCAAACTTTCCACAATTGAAACATCTTATATTTTTCATACTTTTGTGCTTTCTAGAGAACTTGCCTTTCTTGCTGTAATATGCCTCTTCATCACTAGAAGACTCATCACGAATAGGTGTTGCATTGCCACTTGAATAATCCATTGTGTTCTTTACTAGCTTTTCCTTCAAGCTGTTAAACTTTTCGAAGGCACCTGCTCTGATACCAATTGAAGAACACAAGCTTATACTTGAGAGGGGGGTGAATAGTATAAGACCTCTTTTTACTTTTTCCTTTATACTTCAAAATAGTAAAGCAATATACCCAAAGCAATATCAAAGCAATGCACAATATCATCCACAAAGTGACACCAATTTTAACGTGGTTCACCCGGAATGGTTGGGCTACATCCACAAAACTTTTCTCTAAAAGTTATCTCAAAGTTCTTTGGGAATCCTTCCCAATTACAATGTTTATGAGCCTCGGCCCAAAGGAGATACCTTCCCCCAATCAAAATTTATGAGCCTCTGCTCAAAGGAGATACCTTCCCCAATCAAAATTTATGAGCCTCTGCTCAAAGGAGATACCTTCCCCTCTACTCTGGAAATGATCCCTTAAAAGATCAACTGCCTCTACCTCTTGCCAGCACGTGGAACTCCTTTCCATCGAAGACCTCCTATCCTCAATGCTTAGCCTAAGAGACCTCTGCCTTCTATGATCACGTCCACAGTAGCTCAACAACCTGTACCAAACATAGTCAGTCGGTCTAGTACAAGTCTTCCTCTGTCTATCAGATCTGTCCAACTCTTGAACAAATCAATCCTCTACATACAAGCCTTCTCAAAGACTTGCCAACTATCCTCAGGTTCTTCTCATAGAACCAATGCACCTCTGTCCTCAAGTTCTCTGATAGAACTATCAAACTCAGCTCACAAGTCCTCTGCTAGGACCTGTCCAAATCTGCTCACAAGTCCCCACCGAAACCTGTCCAAAACTGCTCACAAGTCCCCACCGAAACCTGTCCAAAATTGCTCACAAGTCCCCACTGGAACCTGTCCAAAAACTCAACAAGCTCACCAAGAAAAACTTTCTTAGTAGGAAATCACAAAGTGAATTGTTAGAGACCCAATGTGATTTGTCAAACTCATAGAAGCATAAAGAGAATTGTTAGAGACTCAATATGTTCTATACTCAAATCCCAATCTCAAAACTCAACTCAAATCAACTCAGCTCAATCTCAATCTCAAATCTGAAAACTCAACTCAATATCTGAAATGGATAGGATAGAATGTTTTCTTTCAAGAACATGAAACCCCAACAATTGCCAACTATGCAAAGAATCACATAACAATGATACTCATGTTCTTTTCACCATCAATTAGGGTTTCAACAACAATGCTCATCAAACAAGGTTTAGTCAACCAACACCATTCAACTCAACATCAACCTTGAAGCATTCAACCAATCATCACAAGAAAAGGAAACAAGTAGAAATCCTTTTCCCTCCAAAGATATTTGAACAAAACAGCCACCAACACAATATCACCAAATGCAAAGAATAACTTGCTCAAATCAACTCAATGGAGTAAGCCCAATATCATGAATCAAGTAAAGCAATAACTTGATCAAACAACCTCTATGGAAGCAACTCAACCATCAAACTCAAAACAGCCAACCAAGGGTTCCACCAACTCAATGCAAGTAGCAAGACTCACAAACATAAACCCTAGTGCACAATGCTTCCACTACCTCAAACCAGAATTATGCATTCACCAAAAACTCTCATCAAGGATAACAATGCATAAGAAGTCTTCAACAAACCAGAAAATAGGATTTACACCCAACCAAAGGAAACCTAGTTGAAAACCTTTTCACTCCAACCTTATTTTAGAAAACATACACCAATCATACTCATAAGGAAAATGTGCCCATACCTTTTTGGAGTAGAAGAAAATTGATCCTTAAAGCTGTCACCACACACAACCCTCAAACTTCCAACCAAGTTAGGGTTAGAACCAAGATAAATGAGCATATATAAAAACTTTCCTTAATACACCTTTTAGCTTCTCTTCTTTAAAAACAACCACCAAAGAAGCCAAAAACACAACAACCAAAACTTACACCTTATATCTCCATTTTTAAATTTAGCATAGCAAAAGACTAATCTCAAAAATACAACCAAAGAAATATCCCCTTATTTCTCCTATGTCTTTTAAACAATGCTAAACAATGCCAAAAATCATATCAAGAAAATAATCACACCTTATAATGGCTGCCCTTGAAGAATCCAAAATTCACGGCACAAAACACGTTTTAATAAAAACGTGACTAATCCATGCACAGCTCCCTCCGCGGGGATCGAAATGCAGACCTCCACCTACGCAAGGCCCAAACGCAGCCTTCGCTGCCACTAGCCCACAAGGGGCTTACGAAGTCCAAGACGGACTTCCTTCCACATAAACGGTCAAGCTTTTCGAAAGCTTTTCAAACCACGAGCTCTCCTCTTTCGCAGCGTAAACAGAACATTCGATCGCAGCCAAACCAATTAATTGCCTTCGATTTTCCAAGAGGGTTTAACCTTAGGAACCTTCTCATATTTATAGTCCATACGTGGACTTTAGAACACGTCAGTTGCAAAGAAAAGTAATTTCGAATTTAATCGAAATTTGCTTTCTAAAGGGTTTAAAAACCCTTAAAGTATTTTTAATAAATTAAAAATAATTTCTCCCTTAATTAATTAAATAATTAATTAATTAAAACCTTGAAGGGTTTTAAATAATAATTAAATAAATAATAAAGAGAACCTCCATTGGTTTTAATAAAAACCATTGCCAATGGAATCTCTCCGGATTCTCTTAAAAAGATTCTCTTGGAATCTTCCACCTTTGAAGCCAACACATCCTCTTAACATTAATGTCATTTCCTTTTGACATCAATGACAACTCATAGACAAGAAGCTAGGATCTCAAACCCAAAATTGCCAACAATCTGTCCTCAGGTTCTTATCAAAGAACCAGTGCTCCTCTGTCCTCAAGTTCTCTGATAGAACTATCAAAACTCAGCTCACAAGTCCTCTGCTAGGACCTGTCCAAATCTGCTCACAAGTCCCTACCAGAACCTGTCCAAAACCTTCTCACAAGTCCCCACAGGAACCTGTCCAAAACCTCAGCAAGCTCACCAAGAAACACTTTCTTAGTAGGAAATCACAAGGTGAATTGTTAGAGACCCAATGTGATTTGTCAAACTCATAGAAGCATAAAGAGAATTGTTAGAGACTCAATATGTTCTATACTCAACTCCCAATCTCAAAACTCAACTCAACTCAAACTCAATCTCAAATCTAAAAACTCAACTCAATATCTGAAATGGATAGGATAGAATGCTTTCTTTCAAGAACATGAAACCCCAACAATTGCCAACTATGCAAAGAATCACATAACAATGATACTCATGTTCTTTTCACCATCAATTAGGGCTTCAACAACAATGCTCATCAAACAAGGTTCAATCAACACCATTCAACTCAAAACACAACCTTGAAGCATTTCACAATCAACATCAGAAAAGAAAACAAGTAGAACTCCTTTTCTCTCCAATATTGTTTGAACAAAAGCATCCACCAACTCAACTCACAATAGCACACACAACTTTTCAAATCATCAATAAAGGAGTAAGCCCAACACTTTAACCAAGTAAAGAATAGCTTGATTATTACCAATTTAATGAAAGCAAATATCAATCTCAAAGCTGCCCACTTAAGGTTTCACAACTTCACACAAGAAGCAATTGAACTTAAAACATCATGCTTTCATTTCCATAAACAACCAAAAGCACTCTCAACATTACAAGAAATATTTAACCCATATACACCTTATTTCTCCCTTATAGTCTTATCACAAATAAAATTTATCTCTCATAAGAATGCAATAAGAAATTTCAACAACATCTTCAAAAAGAATCTTTTATCAAAATACAAACAAGCTTTAAAACTCCTTATAACTCCTAAGTTGTTTTTCCCTCTAACAAACTTCCTCCATCCACAAAAACACTTAGCAAAAATTAATTTCGAAAATACCTTAGCCAACATCAAAAATCGCTATGGGGAACTTTGTGCATGAATTCTAACACCACCCGCTGTGTCCACTTCACAACGAAAAACCCTTTCGCGAAAAACCCTTTCGCGATATTCGAACGTGAAACCTCCAGTTTGGGTAGTACGACAATAGCCTAGCCGCTACCGGTGCACCAAAGGCACCCGGTGAGGTTTAAACCTCACACTGTTAACCTTGATCCTTCTGTGCCAGGGATAAAATGAAACCATAGTCCCTTCCTTTCCTCTGTCGTGACACGACGATAATAAACTTTACGACGAATTCGAAAAATGGCAAGTGCAGACAAACGAACAATGGATCCACAAAAATTAGCGAAGACACAGTTGAATTTACAGCGAGCAACTCCTTTTGAAATTTGGATGGGATGAATCTTTGTTTTCTTCGAGGGAGATTTATATGCAATTTTCCATAAGCTCTTTGACGTCGGTGAGGAGTTTAACACGTCGGCGGAGGTCTTTGCTAGCGCCCACAACTTAAAACATTTGCGCCATGGATTAGGAGAACCCATTGCAAATAATAATTTATTTATTTAAAAATAATTAAATGGAACCTTAACAAGGTTTTTAATTATTTAAATAAATACTTCCTCCTAGACCCAAATGCATTAAACCAATGCATCCACCTGTAATCTCTAAACCTGCCAACTTGGGGTTTGCAAAAGACCTTTGAAACTGTCATGTCAGTAACCTTCATCAAAACAAATTATTTGACATCAAATCAAATTCCTTCAAGAGCTTCTTGACATCAATGAAAACTTATACACTTGAGCAAAGGCAATGTACCCAAAGTACCCAAAATTGCCAACAATCTCCCCCTTTGTCATTGATGGCAAACCTTTACTGAAACCAATTGTGCTAACAACTGAGAAATTGTGCCCACAACTTCGAATCTTCCTTTGAATTTTTGCTCCCCCTGACTTGAAGCTTTCCTCTTCACTTTGAACCTCTCCCCCTTACTCATATCTCTCCCCCTTTGTCATCAATGGCAAAGGGCCACCTTTGGGGCTCGGGACTAAGAATGAGCCTCTTAGCTTAGTCCCTCCCCCACCTCCCTGATGAGGTGATTAATTCTGGGGTGGGAGTACAACTCCCAATTTCTCCCTTAGATACTCAAACGTATCTCTTGGAAGAGGTTTGGTGAAGATATCTACAATCTGCTCTTTAGTAGACACATACTCTACCTTGACCTGCTTGTCTTGCACTTTCTCCCTTAGAAAGTGATACTTGATGGAAATATGCTTTGTCCTTGAATGCATTACCAAATTTTTGGAAATACTTATGGCACTTGTATTATCACAAAGTATGGAGATGGGTTGTTCATGCTTGATTTTGAAATCCTCCAAGGTAGTTTTCATCCATAAAACTTGTGTACACCCAGCCACTGCTGCTATGTATTCAGCCTCTACTATAGATAAGGAAACTGAAGGTTGTTTCTTACTTAGCCAAGAAACCAAACTCTTTCCCAGAAAGAATGCTCCACCACTAGTGCTTTTCTTGTCATCAATACTACCTGCCCAGTCTGCATCTGTATAAGCTGTGAGAATGAAATCATCACCTTTGGGATACCAAAGCCCAAAGTCCATAGTACCCTTCAGATATATGAATATCCTCTTAACTTCTATAACATGAGAATCTTTAGGAGATGCCTAAAATCTTGCTACTAACCCAACTGCCTGCATGATATCTGGTCTGGTAGCTGTAACATATAATAAACTACCAATAATTGATCTGTACAACCTCTGATCTGCCACTGGAGATTCATCATCTTTACTCATATTGCACCTTGTAATCATTGGAGTACACACTGGTTTGCTATCCATCATCCCAAATTTCTTCAACATTTCTTTGATATACTTTCCTTGAGAGAGAAATACACCATCTTTTGATTGAGCAATCTGAAGACCTAAAAATAATGACAGCTCTAATCATAGACATCTCAAATTCCTTCTGCATGGTGTTAGCAAAATCTTTGCACATCTGAGTATTATTTCCCCCAAAAATAATATCATCAACATAGACAACCATAATCAGCATATCATCACCTTCATTCTTAATATACAAATTGCTATCTTCCACACCTTTCCTGAAGCCTTGCTCATGAAGATACCTGTCAAGTCTTGAGTACCAAGCCCTAGGTGCTTGCTTTAACCCATACAAGGCCTTTTTTAGTTTACACACATAGTCTGACTGTTCTGAGAGAGACACTCCTTCTGGCTGTTCTATGTAGACTTCTTCTACCAACACCCCATTTAGAAAAGCTGACTTTACATCCATTTGATATACCTTGAATGATTTGAAGCTTGAAAGGGCCAAAAACATTTTGATAGCTTCAAGACGAGCAACAGGAGCAAACATCTCTTTGAAATCAACACCTTCTACTTGAGCATAACCTTTGTAGACTAACCTAGCTTTGTTTCTGACAATCTTTCCATCCTCATTGAGTTTATTTTTGAATATCCATTTTGTGCCAATGACATTCTTGTCCTTAGGTCTTGGAACCAATTCCCAAGTTTCACTTTTCTCTATTTGATTTAGTTCTTCATCCATTGCTTTTACCCAAAACTTATCTGCACATGCTTCACTAAAATATTTTGGCTCAATCTGAGATAATAATGAAACATTTGTAGAATCATGTGAGGGAATGACTCTTCTTCTTGTTTGCCTGCTATTTGGATCACTAATGATCAAATATTTGGGATGATGTTTCTAAACATATCGTGAAGGAGTTTTGGGAAGCAGTTGTTGTCTTTCCTCTTCTTCATCTGAAACCTCTCTGAAATCTTCTTGACAAATTTCATCACCGAGTTCCTGGACTGGTTCTCTTATCCCTGTCTTTTCATCAACTATTACATTTATGCTCTCTACAACTGTATGAGTTCTTTTGTTGAAGCATCTGTAGGCCTTGCTTTTGTTGGAATACCCAAGAAAGATTCCCTCATCACATCTAGGATCAAACTTACCCAAATTTTGATCTTCCCTTCTGATGAAGCACTTACTCCCAAACACTTTGAAGTATTTTACTGTAGTTGGTCTTCCTTTCCACAACTCATAAGGAGTTTTATGATGATTGACTCTAAGTTGGGCCCTGGTGATAATGTAGACCGTTGTATTGACTGCCTCTTTCCAAAAGCCATCTGAAAGTTTTGACTCATTTAACATAGCTCTAGTCATATTTTCAATAGTTCTATTTTTCCTTTCAACTACTCCATTTTGTTGAGGAGTTCTTGCTGCTGAATATTCTCTTTTGATTCCTTGTTGTTCATAGTATTCCACAAATTCATTTGAAGTGAACTCTCCTCCTCTATCCGATCTTAAACATTTGATTCTCTTGTCAGTCTCATTTTCAATCATTTCTTTGAAAGCTTTAAATTTTTCAAAAGCTTCGGATTTTTCTTTGAGAAAAGTAACCCAAGTCATTCTAGAATAATCATCTATAAACAACATGAAGTAGCTTTCTCCTTGAATGCTCTGAGTTTTGGTAGGGCCACATAAATCAGTATGAATAAGATCCAATGGTTTTGAAGAAGGATACCCTTTTGATTTGAAACTGGTTCTGGTCTATTTTCCATGTTGACAAGGACTGCAAACGATGTTATGGGGCCTTTTTATTTTGGGCAAGTCTCTAACTGCTTTCTTGTTACTAATATTGACAAGATTATCAAAGCTCAAATGCCCCAATATTTTATGCCATAACCAACTCTCATCTTCTTGAGTTAGAAAGCACTTTTCCTTTTTTATCTCATTTAGCATGTAAAGATTGTTTGGAGTCCTTGTAGCACTAGCAATGAGTTTTCCATTTTTTTCTTTACTTATCTCACATCTATCCGAAAAGAAAGATACTATGTGCCCTTGATCACAAAGTTGACTCACACTTAGAAGATTATGTCTTAGGCCTTCTACATAAAGCACATTTTTTGTTTTGGATTTCCCATCCAAACTAAGAGTCCCTTTACCACATATTTTAGTTGACCTGTTATCTCCAAAACTGATTGTTCCTCCGTTTGTTTCTTTTAAGACCAAAAAATTTTCCTTTTCACCAGTCGTATGTTTTGAACAACCACTATCAAGATACCATTTCTCTACTTTGTCTTGAGCATGAAAAGCAGTTTGAACTATCATTGACTTAGATTTGATCTCATTTCTCTTTTTAGTGAGCTCAAGGCTAGATCTATCCAAACTGCATATACTTGCTATATACCCAAAATTATTGCACTTGTAACACATGACATCTTTATTCATAAGAGGTGCAAAAGAGTTAACATTTTCCTTTACTATGGCTATTCACAGACTTATTGCAATGCATAGCTTTGTGACCAAATTTCTTGCAGGAAAAGCAATAGCCATGGAAAGTATTATGTAACCTGTTTTGATGCCTTGGATGATTGTTCTTCTTGTGACCAACTGGAATCCACCGCTCTTCAGGATGAAGATTGATCTTGCTCGAAGCCCCTATTTCTTGAATGGTGATACCATCCTTCTTTTGCTTTTCACATGAAGTATTCTATTTGAGAGCCAACTGTTCCAACTTCACTCTAAGAGACATAACCTCTTCTTCTAGTTTCTCGCAATCAACTTCCTTTCCTTTGAGAACCTTTGTCAGAACCTGTTCAACCTTCTTCCCTTCTTCAGCTAGAATTTTGAAGTCTATAATACTTTGAGACAATTCTGATCTTGCTATCTCTTCTTCCTGACATTGATGCTTGAGAACATAATTCTCTTCCCTGAATTTCTCAAGATTTCTTAAAGCCAAGAAGAATTCACCTTTGAGATAAAACTCAACCTCTTCATCTCTTTCTGAATCTGTATGTTACTTTGGTAGATCCTTCTCCAAGTTGTTAGGCTCTTTCTGGAGAGACCGGATCTGATACCAATTGAAGAACATGGCCTTATACTGAGAGGAGGGGTGAACAGTATAAGACTTAACCAATTAATAATTTTAACTTTAGATAGCAGTGTCATAAACACAACATTAATCAAGACAGAAAGCATCACACATTGAAGACCCATTTTTAATGTGGTTCACCCAAAATGGCTGGGATACGTCCACAAAACTTTTCTCTAAAAATTTCCTCAAAGTTATTTGGGAATCCTTCCTAATTACAATGTTTATGAGCCTCGGCCCAAAGGAGATACATTCCCCCAATCAGAATTTATGAGCCTCTAATCAAAGGAGATACCTTCCCCCAATCAAAATTTATGAGCCTCTAATCAAAGGAGATACCTTCCCCTCTGCTCTGGAAATGATCCCTCAGAAGATCAACTACCTCTACCTCTTGCCAGCACATGGAACTCCTTTCCACCGAAGACCTCCTGTCCTCAATGCTTAGCCTAAGAGACCTCTGCCTTCTATGATCACATCCACAACAGCTCAACAACCTGTACCAAACACAGTTAGTCGGTCTAGTACAAGTCTTCCTCTATCTGTCAGATCTATCCAACACTTGAACAAATCAATCCTTTGCACACAAGCCTTCTCAAAGACTTGCCAAATCTGTCCTCAGGTTCTTCTCAAAGAACCAGTGCTCCTCTATCCTCAAGTTCTCCGATAGAACTATCAAAACTCAGCTCACAAGTCCTCTGCTAGGACCTGTCCAAATCTGCTCACAAGTCCCTACTGAAACCTGTCCAAAACCTGCTCACAAGTCCCCATCGAAACCTGTCCAAAACCTCAATAAGCTCACCAAGAAACACTTTCTTAGTAGGAAATCACAAGGTGAATTTTTAGAGACCCAATGTGATTTTTCAAACTCATAGAAGCATAAAGAGAATTGCTAGAGACTCAATATGTTCTATACTCAACTCCCAATCTCAAAACTCAACTCAAATCAACTCAACTCAAACTCAATCTCAAATCTGAAAACTCAACTCAATATCTGAAATGGATAGGATAGAATGCTTTCTTTCAAGAACATGAAACTCCAACAATTGCCAACTATGCAAATAATCACATAACAATGATACTCATGTTCTTTTCACCATCAATTAGGGCTTCAACAATAATGCTCATCAAACAAGGTTCAATCAACACCATTCAGCTCAAAACACAACCTTGAAGCATTTCACAATCAACATCAGAAAAGAAAACAAGTAGAACTCCTTTTCTCTCCAATATTGTTTGAACAAAAGCATCCACCAACTCAACTCACAATAGCACACACAACTTTTCAAATCATCAATAAAGGAGTAAGCTCAACACTTTAACCAAGTAAAGAATAGCTTGATTATTACCAATTTAATGAAAGCAAATATCAATCTCAAAGCTGCCCACTTAAGGTTTCACAACTTCACACAAGAAGCAATTGACCTTAAAACATCATGCTTTCATTTCCATAAACAACCAAAAGCACTCTCAACATTACAAGAAAGATTTAACCCTTATACACCTTATTTCTCCCTTATAGTCTTATCACAAATAAAATTTATCTCTCATAAGAATGCAATAAGAAATTTCAACAACATCTTCAAAAAGAATCTTTTATCAAAATACAAACAAGCTTTAAAACCCTTATAACTCCTAAGTTGTTTTTCCCTCTAACAAACTTCCTCCATCCGCAAAAACACTTAGCAAAAATTAATTTCAAAAATACCTTAGCCACATCAAAAATCGCTATGGGGAAATTTGTGCACGAATTCTAACACCACCCGCTGCGTCCACTTCATGACGAAAAACCCTTTCATGATATTCGAACATGGAACCTCCCATTCGGGTAGCGCACCAACAGCCTAGCCGCTACCGGTGCGCCAAAGGCACCCGGTGAGGTTTAAACCTCATGCTGTTAACCTTGATCCTTTTGCACCAGGGATAAAATGAAACCACAATCCCTTCCTTTCCTCTGTCGTGACACAACAACAATAAACTTTACGATGGATTCGACAAACGACGAGTGCAGACAAACGAATAGTGGATCCACGAAAATTAGCGAAGACACAGTCAAATTTACAACGAGCAACTCCTTTTGAAATTCGGATGGGATGAATCTTTGTTTTCGTTGAGGGAGATTTATATGCAATTTACCATAAGCTCTTTGATGTTGGCGAGGAGTTTAACACGTCGACGGAGGTCTTTGGCTAGCGCCCACAACTTAAAAACTTTGCGCCATGGATTAGGAGAACCCATTGCAAATAATAATTTATTTATTTAAAAATAATTAAATGGAACCTTAACAAGGTTTTTAATTATTTAAATAAATACTTCCTCCTGGACCCAAATGCATTAAACCAATGCATCCACCCGTAATCTCTAAACCTGCCAACTTGGGGTTTGCAAAAGACCTTTGAAACTGTCATGCCAAATTATTTGACATCAAATAAAATTCCTTCAAGAGCTTATTGAAATCAATGACAACTTATACACTTGAGCAAAGGCAATGTACCCAAAGTACCCAAAATTGCCAACATCTATGAGATTAAACAAGATTGTGTGTGAAATTTGTTTGTGTGATTGAAGAGGTTTTATGTGAAATATTTAGATTGAGTTGAATAAGCTTTTGTAAAATCTAGTGGACAGATTTGAGTAAGTCCTAGAGTGGACTTAAGGGTAAAGTTGAGTAATATTTTGTGGAGGCTTACAATTCAGATTTGAGGTAAGTCTTGGTGAAGGCTTGTTGAGCAAATTGGACAAGTTCTAGTGAGGACTTTTTGAGCAGATTTGAGATAAGTCATGATAAAGACTTGTTGAGCAGATTGGACAAGTTCTAATGAGGACTTGTTAAACAGATTTGATACAAGTCTTGGTGAAGACTTTTTGAGCATATTGGACAAGTTCTAGTGAGGACATGTTGAGCAAATTTGAGACAAGTCTTGGTGAAGACGTATTGAGCATATTAGAAAAGTTCTAGTGAGGACTTGTAGAGCAGATTTGAGGTAAGTCTTGGTGAAGAATTATGGAGTAGATTTGAGGTAAGTATTGGTGAAGACTTGAGGATAGATTAGTGTGAGATTTTATGGAAGATTACAATGCATATTTGAGGCAAGTCTTTGAGAAGACTTGTGAGTTGAGCTAATTGATTTATTTGTTCAAACCTTGAGTTAAGATTTGGGGTAGATCTAGCAGAGTTGATTTGTGATTGATTCAAGATTTGTGTTAAGGCTTGAGGATAGATTTGAGGAAATATTTTGGTGTAGATTTGAGGATAGGTTTTTTCTAGACCAGATACAAATATTGAGCAGATTTGTGCCAGATCGAAGAATTGTGTTTCATACATATTAGAGATAGATATTGAGCAGATTTGTGATAGATAAAAGGACTGTGTTTAGTACAAATTTGAGATAGAGCTAAGATCAAGCTTTGGAGGTGATAGAGTATAGAGGAAATTAGTATCTAGTGGATAGAGATATTAGCTAGGGCAGTGAGGACAAAGGTCTTCTGAGTCAGGACAAGAGTCTTTAGTAGAGAGAGATCCACAAGCTAGTGTAGTAGAGGCAGTAGTATTCTAGAAGATCACTAGCCAAAGCAAAGGAGGAGTTATCCTATGGATAGATATCCATAAACCAACTAAGGGGATTGGTGTCTCCTATGGATAGAGATCCATAAAATTGATTAGGATATTGGTGTCTCCTTTGGACAAAGGTCCATAAACATTGTAATAGGGAAAGGATTCCCAAGAGATTGATTGAGAAAATATTAGTGAAATATTTTCTCCGTGGAGTAGCCCACATTGGGTGAACCACATTAAATTGGTGTCTCTATTGTGTGTGGTTATTTGTGCATTGATTTTATTACTACTATTGATATTTCTTTTATATATTGGATTATATAGCTTGATTAAATAAAATTAAAAAGGGGTCTTATACTTTTCACCCCCCTTCTCAGTATAATCTTGTTTTCTACAACTGGTATCAAAGCGGTTTCCTTCGAAAGAGTTTAAAAACTTAAAGAAAAATATTACAAGAACACATATGGATTATAAGGATGGATCTTCAAGGAATTCAACACCATTTTTTTATGGGAATAATTATGTAATTTGGAGTATGAGAATGAAGATTCACTTGATGGCACTTAGAAATGAGGTATGGTAAGCAGTTGAGAATGTATACATACCACTAGCTACTCCGCCTACAAATAAAGATGGTAAGATTATACATCATTACAATTCAAGAGCAATGAATGAAATTTTGAAAGGTTTGCATGAAACAAAAATTATAAATGTTATGCACTACAAATCAGCAAAGGAAATTTGGGATAAGTTGCAAGGTATATATGAAAGAGATAAAAAGGTCAAAAGGGTAAAGTTGTAAAATTACAAGGGAATTATTGAAGATCTAAAAATGAAGGATGAAGAAAATATTGTTGTATACATACTTCATGTAGAAGAGGTTGTTAACTCCATGCAAGGACTTGGGCTTGAAGTTCAAGAATATGATGTGTGTGATAATTTTTTAAGGTCACCTCAAAAAAGGTTTAGTGAAAAGATTTTAGCTATTGAAGAATCAAAATATATTGATATTTTGACAAGAGATGAATTACATGGCATTCTCACAGCTTTTGAGATATAAAATAGGAACCTATTCCTCAAAAATAAGTAGCCTTCAAATTTACTAAGAAGACAAAGGGTAAGAAGTTAGATTAAAGCAATGAGTTATCAAGTGATGAAGAAGCAAATTATGGCAGAAGGAACAAGGACTCAAGAAAGTATAAATATATAAAATCAGTTAGATTTTTTAATTGTGGTAAATATGGTCACTATGCAAATGATTTTCCAGAGGCTGGAAATAGCAATGATGAAGAAAAATAGGATCATAGGAATAGGGAAACATAAAAACACAGGTATCAAAAGAAAAGCAGGGATGGACAAGGTAAACAAGGAAAGAATTTTTTCCTAAGGCATAAGAAGAATTTCTATGCAGATTATGCAAGTAAGAGCTCAATTGATAGTGATGAAAGTTCCTTAGATGATGATAAATATGAAGTACTATATCTAGCAAAAGAAAAGGAGGATGTTAGAAAAATGGTACCAATGGTTCTCAAGTATTTTAGATGTGGTAACTTTGGACATATTGAAGATAGTTGTACAGGGAATGGATTTAGTTTTAGTGATGATGAATATGAAGATACACTTGAAGGAACAAATGCTAATCTACTCTTGGCATTAGAATAAGAAGGAGGTGCTTATATAGAAGACAAATCATAAAGGTATGAAGATGATCCCAAAGGTAAAAAAATAGAGGAAGAATTAGAGAATGGAGAAGTTGATCTTGAGGGTGAGATTATTCATGCTATTAATGCATTAATGGAGGTAAGAAAGAAAAACTTAGAACTCAAGATTAAATTTCAAGAATGTGATGAAGATAAAGGAAATATTATAGAGGATCTTACCAACTCAATTGCTAAGACAAGGAGGTTTAAAGAGAAGTTAAAATCTAAGGTTTTGGAATGTGAAAAATTAGAGCATGAGGTAGATTCACTAAGGAAGGAAGTAAAAGAGTCTAAGGATAAGTTACACAGGTTTGGGAGAATCTCAAAGAACTTGGATAATATTATTAAGGTACAAAGATCTTCGTCAAACAAAACAAGATTTGGTTTTGAACAGGTACAAAGAAAACAAGGAGAGGATTCAATATCAAGCTCTGAAGAAGAAGAAGCTTTAGAAGAAGAGAGTGCAAGATAAAGTGAGACTTCTGAGGATTAGTTGGACAATAAAAAATTCAACAAGGAAAGGAACAATGCACAAATGAGGAATAGATGGAACGGGAAGCAACACAAGGTAGAAGAGACTAAGAGACCAATGAAGACAAGGCAAGGTAGTTTCAATGGATGATGCTTCTCATATCATAGGTTTGGGCACAAGGCTTCATAATAATGGACACATGGAAGAAAAGAATATGGGAATTTCAAAAATAGACATATTTTTTTGTTAGTCTCACAATGACACTGAGAGGGGGGGGTGAATCAGTGTAGCTCTTTAAAACTTAAATCTTCAACTCTTAAAGCCAAAATAATGAAAACTTAAAACCAAATAAAGCAAGTAATCAAGAGAGCATCACACAACACAAGATGTAACGAGGTTCACCGATTTGGCTACTCCTCAAAAATGACTGTTTGGACTACCATCCAAATCCAGCCTTTGCAAAGCACAACTTTACAATCAATTTACCAACACCCACTGGAAGGAGCACCAACCCCTGATTTATCTGCACCAACAGAAAGGAGCACCAACCCCTGATTTATCTGCACCAACAGAAAGGAGCACCAACCCCTGATTTACCAGCACCAACTGGAAGGAGCACCAACCCCTGATGCCAAGCACCAACTTGGACTTCAATTCTGAAACTAGAAGATTGACATATAAATGCCTTCACTTTTACAAGACCCCGACTGGTCTATTGCTTACTCAACATCACCCACAATTCACAAAACACACACCCTTCTCACTCACCTCACACGACCTCTCGCTCTCCTCTCGCTCTCTTCGCAAGATAAAATCACCAACCATAAATTCTCCAAGCAACACTCCTTTTATAACAATCCTTTCTCTTTGTAACTCCAGTCGTAACTCCTCCTTTCAATTCTCATACGCCACTTGTCAATTGTAACGCCTTCTTTATGTAACTCCTTTTGTATATATAGAGTAGGCATTTCGTCAAACATGTTACATGCAAAGAATTGACACCATATTCTCCTACCATGACTGTTCATCTTCTCGGTCATGACTGTTCATTTTCTCCTTTGTGCATGCATGCGTTTTGGTTACCGAAAAAGCTTTTCGATTCTATTTTGATGACTGTTCATTTTCTCCTTCTTCGACTATTCGTTTTCTCCACATGGGCATGCATCCATTTCTTTCCACGTGTAACGACCATCTTAAATGATTTAAAATCATTAAATATTCCTTATGGGTCCACGTCACTATGCAGTCTTCAGTTTTACCATCCTGGTCTTCAGTCGTGAAAATGCGACATGTCACGATATCGCGACACTTTTGTTTCACTGCTTGCCTGGCCTTTTCGAGTCATGAAAATGTGACATGTCATGATATCATGACACTTTTGTTACTCTTCCTGCCTGCCCTTCTTGAGTCATGAAAATGCGACATGTCATGATATCGTGACACTTTTGTTACTCTGCCTGCTTCTTGAGTCATGAAAATGCGACATGTCGTGATATCGTGACACTTTTGTTACTCTGCCTGCTTGCCCTTCTTGAGTCATGAAAATGTGACATGTCGCGATATCGTGACACTTTTGTTACTCTTCCTGCCCCTTTTTGAGTCATGAAAATGCGACATGTCGCGATATCGTGACACTTTTTCTTCTCTGCCTTCCTACCCTTTTCGAGTCGTGAAAATGCGACATGTCGCGATATCGCGACACTTTTTCTTTCTCTTCCTTCCTACCCTTTCGAGTCATGAAAATGCGACATGTCACGATATCGTGACACTTTTTCTTTCTCTTCCTTCTTGCCCTTGTCGAGTCGTGAAAATGCGACATGTCGTGATATCGTGACACTTTTTCATTCTCTTCCTTTCTACCCTTTTTGAGTCGCGAAAATGCGACATGTCACGATATCGTGACACTTTTTCTTTCTCTTCCTTTCTCCTTTTGTCGTGAAAATGACATGTCATGATATCGCGACACTTTTTCCTCCTTGCTTTCTCTTCCTTTGGACCGTGAAAATGCAACATGTCGCGATATCGTGACACTTTTTCTCTCTTGCTCTTTCTCTTCACTTTGGCCCGCGAAAATCAACATGTCATGATATCGTGACACTTTTTCTCCTTGCTTTTCTCTTCCTTTGGCTCAAATCAACATGTCACGATATCACGACACTTTTTCTCCTTGCATTTTCTCTTCTCTTTTGCCATGAAAATTCAACATGTCGCGAAATCGTGACACTTTTTCTCCTTGCATTTTCTCTTCTCTTTTGACCATGAAAATGCAACATGTCGTGATATCGCGACACCTTTTCTCTTTACGGTGTTTTGCTTTTTCTTTGATCTTTTGCATATGGGCCACTTCGGTCTTCTTGGAAAATATGCAAAAGGTGGGTAAACATCCTCATAAGCATTTAACATCATTGTACATACTCTGATTAACCTCTGAGCTCCTGTCCACTGCTTCAACCGATCTATCTGACTGTGTTGACAACAATGACAATACTGTCGTTGCACCTTGCTCAACAATCTCCCCCTTTGGAATTGTTGGCAACACACGTGCAATTTCCTCGTAACTCTTCTCCCCCTTTGACAACAATATCAAAGGGCTCGTTGAGACTCCCCCTGAGTCCATGCACAACATTCTCAGGCAAAAATTATTACACTTAGCAAAAATCACAAATATGAGCAAAAAGATAAACAAATACACAAATGCTCCCCCTAAGAATGTGGTCCCGATAGCTAGTCAATTCTTGGGAAGCGTGACCACTCCCAATTTATTGTGAAGGTACTCAAAGACTTCCTTGGGCAATGGTTTTGTGAAGATATCCGCTACTTGCTCTGTTGTTGGAACAAAATCCAACTTAACCTCACCTTTCGCAACTTTCTCCTTCAAAAAGTGATACCGGATAGCAATATGTTTTGTGCGAGAATGCATAACCGGATTCTTTGAGATGTTAATGGCACTGGTGTTATCACACTTAACTAAAATTGGCTCACTGAAGTAAATACCAAGATCTTTCAGGGTTTGTTTCATCCATAATACCTGCGTACAACATGCTGTCGCTGTAATATATTCTGCCTCTACTGTGGATAAGGAGACTGACTCTTGTTTCTTATTGTGCCATGCGACCAACCTGTCTCCAAGATAGAATGCACCTCCACTGGTACTCTTTCTGTCATCTACACATCCTGCCCAATCTGCATCTGAATATGCAATAAGGGTGAAGTCCTTACCTTTCGGATACCATAACCCATACTCCATAGTACCCTTGAGATACCGAAGAATCCTCTTCACTGCTGTCACATGAGTCTCCTTGGGACTAGCCTAAAATCGTGCTACCATGCATACTGCCTACAAAATATCTGGTCTGGTAGTCATCGTGCACGATAAGCTCCCAATCATAGATCTGTACATGGTTTGATCAACATGTGGAGATATGTCATCCTTGCTCAACTTGCAACCTGTCGTCATGGGAGTGCTAACTGGCTTACAATCCTCCATTGTGAACTTTTTTAGCATCTCTTTCACATATTTAATTTGAGAAATAAATATGCCCTTCTCATTTTGATTAACTTGCAACCCGAGGAAATACGAAAGTTCACCAATCATTGACATTTCAAATTCTTTCTGCATCTTATTTGCTAAATCTTTACACCACTCATCTTTGCTGCTGCCAAATATGATATCATCAACATATACAACAAGAACAATAAGATGGCCATTTTCTATTTTGACATACAAATTACTATCCACCATACCTTTCTTGAACCCTTGTTGAGTAAGATAGTTGTCTAGTCTTGCATACCATGCTCGAGGTGCCTGTTTTAAGCCATATAATGCTTTCTTCAACTTGCAAACCATGTTGGGATCATCACCAAGTTGGAAACCATCTGGCTGCTCAATATAAACCTCTTCTTCAAGTTTCCCATTCAAAAATGCTGATTTCACATCCATTTGATAAACTTTGAAATTCTTGTAAACTGCTAAAGCCAGAAACATTCTAATTGCCTCTAGTCTAGCCACAGGTGCAAAGGTTTCCTCAAAGTCAATACCTTCAACTTGTGCATAGCCTTTACATACCAATCTTGCTTTATTCCTGACTACCTGTCCGTCTTCATTCAACTTGTTTCGAAAGATCCATTTAGTACCGATTATATTTTTATTTGCAGGTCTTGGTACTAACTCCCAAGTTTTGTTTTTCTCGATCTGATCTAATTCTTCATTTATTGCCTTCATCCAACTTTTATCTTTGCTTGCGTCAAGCAATATTTTTGGGCTCAATGCTGGATAATAGAGAGTAGTTGCTTACTACTCTTCTTCTTGTCCGAACACCAACTGTGGGGTCTCCAATTATTTGCTCTCTAGGATGATCTTTCTGCCAGCTCTGTTTTGAATTTCTTATTTTCTTCCACTTCTGAATCATTGTTTGAATCATCTGAGTCAATTTTTTGTTTCTTTTCCATTTCCTTTTCCTCATCTCCTTCAATAACCTCTTCATAAATTGGGTAGTTCTCTTCATAGCTAATTACTCGTTCCCTACCTTCATCAACTTTAACATCGACACTTTCCACAATTTTCCTTAGCTTCTTGTTGTAGCATTTGTAAGCTTTGCTTTTTGATGAATAGCCAAGAAAAATACCTTCATCAGCTCTATCTTCAAACTTACCAAGGTTTTCTTCAGTTCTTTTGATGTAACACTTGCTGCCAAAAACTTTAAAGTATCTTATTGTTGCCTTTTTACCAAACCACAACTCATAAGGAGTTTTGCTTTCATGCATCCTCAACATGCACCTATTTTGGATGTATATCGCAGTATGGACTACCTCTTTCCAAAATCTGTCTGCTACTTTGCTCTCTATCAACATAGTCCGTGCCATTTCCTGCACTGTCTTGTTCTTTCTTTCTACCACACCATTCTACTGAGGTGTCCTGGCTGCTGAAAACTGTCTTCTAATACCATATTTTTCATAGTACTCTATAAAATCCTCTGAAATGAACTCTCCTCCTCTATCTGATCTTAAACATTTAATCTTTTTTCCTGTTTGATTCTCAACTTGGTTTTTGAAAACCTTGAACATCTCAAAAGCTTCTGATTTGTGCTTCAAAAAAAATATCCATGTCATCCTGGAATAGTCATCTATATACAACATAAAATATTTGTCACCATTTATACTTTGCGTTCTCATGGGTCCACATAAATCAGTATGTATTAGTTCCAAAGGTTTGCTTGTGTAGTACTCTTTTGTTTTAAATGAGACTCTAGTTTGCTTCCCCTTTTGGCATGAAGCACAAATGCTATTTGATGGTTTTCTAATGGTGGGAATATCTCTCACTGCCCTTTTTGAGCTGATTTTTACTAGATTGTCAAAACTGATATGACCGAGCCTCTTGTGCCACAACCAATTTTCTTCTACCTATCCAATCAAGCAAGCTCCTTCTGAAGTCTCTGAGAGAGTGTACAGGTTGCCAGATGTCCTCGATCCAGTTGCTATCAACTTTCCACAGTTTGCTTTTCTGACTTCACAACCCTGCTTCTTAAAAATCACTTCATGACCTCTATCACAAATCTGACTTACACTCAACAAGTTATGCTTCAGACCAACCACAAACAAGACTTCTTTTGACTTGATTTTTTCATCACTAATCTTCATTGAACCTTTGCCAACTATCTTAGCTCCATCATTATTTCCAAATTTTATCGAACCACCTTCATATTTCTGTAACTTCTCAAATTTTTGTTTGTCACCTGTCATATGACTGGAGCATCCACTATCAAGTATCCATGGTGCAGATTTATTCTGTGCTTTAAATGTTGTTTGTACGATCAAGGATTCCTTTTCTTCCTTAGATCGATCTTTTTCTTTCCACTCTGGTTTGATTACAGTTTTGGGCTCTTGTTTTGACTTTTCTTTTTCAAGTAGCTTGTGCATGTTTTTCGGGAAATTTTCTATTTTGTCTCATTCCATTTGGTTGAGATTTTCTTCCCTGAAATTGATTTGATGCAAATGTACTTCGACAATTTCTTGCAATGTGCCCAAACTTATGATAGTTATAACATTCTACTGCATAATCCATCAAAGGTGAAAAAACATTTCTACTGGTAAAATTCCTTGGTCCTACGTTATACTTGCAATCTGAAATCTTATGTCCATAACCATTGCATTTAAAACAATAACCAAAAAAGAGATGATTGAACCTGGGTGATGGTCTTTGCCATGTTGTCGTAGGAGTCATAAATCTTCTTCTTCTTTGATGTGTGACATTGGTGAATCCATCATTGTCAATTCTCCTTTCATGCCTTGCATTATTGCTTTCTTTTGCATGAGTCAATTTTTCTTGATCAACCTATTTCTTATCTTCATTCTTTGATCCATTTGATGATTCTCCTTCGACAAAGCCCAAACCAAATTTCATGCCTGTAGTCCTTTGGATATTTATGATCTTATCCAGCTTCATAGAACTTTCTTCACGTTTGTGATGACAACTAATTTTACGATTCATCTCTTCTATCTGCATTCTTAAACCAACGAGTCTCTTCTTCTAGTTTGCAACAATAATCTATTTTCATGGTTATTTGTACTTCGAGATCTTCAGATATTTTCTTGGATTCTTCTATCTATACTTTCAAACTGGTTATGATTTCATTTGCTTCCTCAAGCTTTCTTGAAATTTTCTTATTCTTTTTTCTTTCTATCTTCAATACATCCAGAGCTGCAATTAGTTCCTCTTCCAAATTTACTTCTGCATCAATTTCTTCTTCATCACATTCCTGTTATTTTTCTATTTTTTCTTCTTTGAGTGCCATGAAAAGAGCTTCACCTGTTTCCTTTTCAGAATCCTCACTGCAGCTGTCTTCTGATGAACTGACATTCTTGGAGATGAAACTTTTCTTCTTGAAGTTGCCTTTTCTGAAATTTGTTTTTTTCTTCCAGTCACTTCTTTCTTGGTGCGATCCTTCATTACTTTTGTTCTTCTCATTAAGTGGACAATTAGCTGCAAAATGCCCAATGCCTCCACAATTGAAACATTTAAGCGGTAACTTTCCTCTGTATTTTCCTTTTCCCCTTTTTAGATTTCGAACAAAGTTTGCTTCCATTTCATCTGATGTCTCTTCTTCCTCGGATTCTTGTTTTGCTTTCATATTTTTATGGGCTTTAAAAGCAGCTTCTCTGTCTATGGGTTTAGATTTTCCTATTCTCATCTCATATGCAGTCAAAGAACCATGCATCGCATCCATACTAAAAGAATTTAGATCTTTAGCTTCTTCTATAGCTGAAACTTTAGAATCAAATCTTTGAGTAAGAGATCTTAATACCTTTTTCACGATGACAGAATCTTTGATTTCCTCGTCGAGTCCTCTAATCGCATTAATGACTTCATTAACTCTCAACATATATGCCTCTATGTTCTCATTGTCATTCATCTTTAATACTTCGAACTGAGCTCGATGTGTTTGTAACTTGGCCTCCTTGATCTTAGCGTCTCCTTCATGAATGCTCCTCAGTTTGTCCCATATTTCCTTTGCCATTTTACAACTCATAATTTTTACTAGTTCACGGTCCACTAATCCGCACATGATAGCATTCTTTGCTTTTGAGTTATTCTCAAATAGTTTCTTACCGGCAGCATCGGTTGGAGAAGTGGTGGGTATTGTGTATCCACTATCTACTGAATCCCAAATGTCGTATCCCAAAGCACAAAGATATGTCTGCATCCTGAGTCTCCAAAATGCGTAATTAGTTCCATCAAACAATGGTGCTTTGTTTGATGAGAAGCCTTCACCACCTGCCATTGCGTACTAATCCAAGATCAACCCTAGCTGATTTAGCCTGACAAGGGAAACTGGCTCTGATACCAATTGTTAGTCTCACTATGACACTGAGAGGGGGGGTGAATCAGTGTAGCTCTTTAAAACTTAAATCTTCAACTCTTAAAGCCAAAATAATGAAAACTTAAAACCAAATAAAGCAAGTAATCAAGAGAGCATCACACAACACAAGATGTAACGAGGTTCACCGATTTGGCTACTCCTCAAAAATGACTGTTTGGACTACCATCCAAATCCAGCCTTTGCAAAGCACAACTTTACAATCAATTTACCAGCACCCACTAGAAGGAGCACCAACCCCTGATTTATTTGCACCAACAGAAAGGAGCACCAACCCCTGATTTATCTGCACCAACAGAAAGGAGCACCAACCCCTGATTTACCAAAACCAACTGGAAGGAGCACCAACCCTTGATGCCAAGCACCAACTTGGACTTCAATTCTAAAACTAGAAGATTGACATATAAATGCCTTCACTTTTACAAGACCCTGACTGGTCTATTGCTTACTCAACATCGCCCACAATTCACACCCTTCTCGCTCGCCTCTCGCTGTGCCTCTCGCTCTCCTCTCACTCTCTTCTGCACTTCATCGAGATAAAATCACCAACCAAAATTGTCCAAGCAACACTCCTTTTATAACCATCCTTTCTCTTTGTAACTCCAGTTGTAACTCCTCCTTTCAATTCTCATACGCCACTTGTCAATTGTAACGCCTTCTTTATGTAACTCCTTTTGTATATATAGAGTAGGCATTTCGTCAAACATGTTACATGCAAAGAATTGACACCATATTCTCCTACCATGACTGTTCGTCTTCTCGGTCATGACTGTTCATTTTCTCCTTTGTGCATGCATGCGTTTTGGTTACCGAAAAAGCTTTTCGATTCTATTTTGATGACTATTCATTTTCTCCTTCTTCGACTGTTCATTTTCTCCACATGGGCATGCATCCACTTCTTTCCACGTGTAACGACCATCTTAAATGATTTAAAATCATTAAATATTCCTTATGGGTCCACGTCACTATGCAGTCTTCAGTTTTACCATCCTGGTCTTCAGTCACGAAAATGCGACATGTCGCGATATCGCGACACTTTTGTTTCACTGCCTGCCTGGCCTTTTCGAGTCACGAAAATGTGACATGTCGCGATATCGCGACACTTTTGTTTCACTACCTGCCTGGCCTTCTTGAGTCACGAAAATGCGACATGTCGCGATATCGTGACACTTTTGTTACTCTACCTGCCTGCCCTTCTTGAGTCGCAAAAATGCGACATGTCGCGATATCGCGACACTTTTGTTTCTCTGCCTGCCTGCCCTTTTTGAGTCATGAAAATGCGACATGTCGCGATATCGCGACACTTTTTTTTCTCTGCCTGCTTGCCCTTTTCGAGTCGCGAAAATGCGACATGTCGCGATATCGCGACACTTTTTCTTCTCTCTCTTCCTGCCCTTTTCGAGTCACGAAAATGCGACATGTCGCGATATCGCGACACTTTTTCTTTCTCTTCCTTCCTGCCCTTTCCGAGTCACGAAAATGCGACATGTCGCGATATCGCGACACTTTTTCTTTCTCTTCCTTCCTGCCCTTGTCGAGTCGCGAAAATGCGACATGTCACGATATCGCGACACTTTTTCTTCTCTTCCTTCCTGCTCTTTTCGAGTCGCGAAAATGCGACATGTCACGATATCGCGACACTTTTCTTTCTCTTCCTTCCTGCCCTTTTCGAGTCGCAAAAATGCGACATGTCGCGATATCGCGACACTTTTTCCTCCTTGCATTTTCTCTTCGCTTTGGACCGTGAAAATGCAACATGTCACGATATCGCGACACTTTTTTCTCTCTGCTCTTTCTCTTCGCTTTGGACCGTGAAAATGCTACATGTCGCGATATCGCGACACTTTTTCCTCCTTGCATTTTCTCTTCGCTTTGGCCCGTGAAAATGCAACATGTCGCGATATCGCGACACTTTTTCTCCTTGCATTTTCTCTTCTCTTTTGGCCGTGAAAATGCAACATGTCGCGATATCGCGACACTTTTTCTCCTTGCATTTTCTCTTCTCTTTTGACCGCGAAAATGCAACATGTCGCGATATCGCGACACCTTTTTTCTTTGCGATGTTTTGCTTTTTCTTTGATCTTGAGCATATGGGCCACTTCGGTCTTCTTGGAAAATATGCAAAAAGGTGGGTAAACATCCTCATAAGCATTTAACATCACTGTACATACTCTGATTAACCTCTGAGCTCCTGTCCACTGCTTCAACCGATCTATCTGATTATGTTGACAACAATGACAATATTGTCGCTGCACCTTGCTTTGAAGAAGAAGAAGCTTTAGAAGAAGAGAGTGCAAGATAAAGTGAGACTTCTGAGGATTAGTTGGACAATAAAAAATTCAACAAGGAAAGTAACAATGCACAAATGAGTAATATATGGAACGAGAAGCAACACAGGGTAGAAGAGACTAAGAGACCAATGAGTTCAAGGCAAGGTAGTTTCAATGGATGATGCTTCTCATATCATAGGTTTGGGCACAAGGCTTCATTATAATGGACACATGGAAGATAGGAATATGGGAATTTCAAAAATAGACATATTTTTCAAGGGTATTGCTACTCTTGTAATCTATTTGGTCACAAGATAGTAAATTGTAGGGTTCATGATAGAAATGGATATGGCTTCACCAGTTGCACCTTAAAGGAATAACAAAATAAAGTGTTATAAGTTCAATAATTATTGGCATACAACAAAGTGGTGTGAGTAGAAATTCCAGAGATAAGCAGAAACATGAATAGTCAAAGGAATCAGAAGGATCATTTAAGAAAGAAAGTGGACAAAGGTAAAGATCAATGGTTTCTAGGAGTATAAATACTCCCACCCCAAAATTAACCACCTCAAGAGGAGGTGGGGGAGGGGCTAAGCTAAGAGTCTCATTATTAGCCCCAGGTCCCAAAGGTGACCCTTTGCCATTGATGTCAAAGGAGAGAGATTTGAGTTAGTGGGAGAGCATTCAGTTAGGGGGAACAATTTCTCAGGGGGAGCAGAACAAAAAAAGGTAAAGGAAATGGTAAAAGGTAATTTGGTTGACATCAATGAAAAAGGGGGATATTGTTGGAAATATGAGCAAGTTTTGTTGTCATTGATGTCAAGAGTCAGTTTTAGTGAGCAACATGAGGTCAAGCATCAGTTTTCGTGAGCAGTGCAAGAAAAATATTGCTTCTAGGTCTAAGGGAAAATAATATTATAATATGCTTATTATAATATTTAAGATGGTCAAATGAGGCATAAAAGAGCAATTGGAAGGCCCAAGAAAATAATATTATAATTTTATATTATAATATTAAAGGTCTAAAGTATAGACCTAATAATTAAATTAATTATAATAACTTTTGTTATAAATTAATTTATAAATTAATTTAAAGTTAATAACCCTAAGGTTAGGGTTACAAAGGGTAAGCAATCAAATTCAAGGTACCAATGTCGACTATCCTTTCCACCCGTCGATGTGTAAAAGGGAGAGAAAATTTAATATATATACCATATGCTTTGGAACAAAACATTTATCCTTTGAATGTGTTTAATCGAAGTGCATGCAAAATTTGTGAACTATGTGGAAGAAGAGGAGAAGAGGACAAAGGTATTTGCTAACGTGGCAGTTAACGAGCGCATAAAGGGAAGGAGGCTTGGAGCCTCATAGCCAACCATGGTGGTTGGGCCAATGATAGGTGATTGTTGCATAGAGCGCTAACTGGAAGGAGGTCTCGTGATCGAACCTCGATGATAGTGTTTCTTTTGAGGTGCATGTGTTTGGTTTTTGGTGCCAAGGCAAGTTTTAAAGTGCACAAGGCACTTTTTGGTTCTAAGGTGAGCACCTAGCTCATGTGGCATGTGGGCCATGGATAGGTTGTTTTCTAAGGCACATGTGGGAGTTCAAATCCCATCAAGGACAAAGGTACTTAAATTTTTGAATTTTAATTATTTAGAAGGTTTAAAAGGTGGCATGATTAATTTTTATTAAAGGGGAGTTATAAGGATTTTTAAAGGTCAATATTTTTATTGTGATTTTGTTAAGGTGAATTGAAATAGGAGTTATAATGTTGAAAAATAGAATTATATTTTAATTGGGATAATCTATGATATGTTAAAGAGATAAGGGTGTAATCGAATAGACCCAAAAAATTAACATTGCATTGATTATAGTGAAGATTAAATAGGGTACATTGTAGCCTTAGGATAAAATATCCCTGATGGCAAGCTTAAGATAACAATAGCTTGACGGTAAGCTTAACCACTTTGGAATAGGTGCAAAATATGCTAAAGAAATATCCTAACAATAAGATGTTGGCAAAATAAAGTGAAGGACATAGATGCCGAAAATAATAACATAAAATAAAGTAATAAAAAATACTATATACTAACATCCTCCCTTATTACATTATTTTGCAATACAAAGTGAGCTGCAAAAGAACTCAAATTGATGTGTGCAAGGACCTTGGTGAAAAAATCCACAACTTGATCCCTGGTGGGAATGTATTAAAGTTGAATTCAATGCCTTGGAACCTCATATCAAATAAGGTGACATTGTGTATCAATGTGTTTGGTTCATTCATGATGCACTGGATTCTTGAGTAGGTTGAGAACACCTTGGTTATCGTAGAACAAGTGAATTGGAGATTTGTATGGACAACCCATACTTGTCAAGATGTGACATAACCATATCACCTCACACATTACTTCTTGTGTGGTGTGATACTCTACCTCTGTAGATGAGATAGAAACCACCTATTGCTTCTTGTTGTGCCAAGAGACAAGATTATATCCAAGATGAAATATATATCCTGAAGTTGACTTGCGATCATCATATGATCCGGTATAGTTAAAGTCTCATGTATCCTTGTAAGAATAATTTATCATTCTTCTTGTATTCTAGGCCATACTCAATAGTACCATGGACATAGTGAAGAACACGTTTTTCTACTTTCCAATGAGTGGTCTTAGGCTCCTGCATGAACCTCGAAAGATAGTTGATAGTAAACACAATATTTGACCTAGAGTTTGTCATATATATGAGACTCACGATCATTTTTTAATAGAGAGTATCATCTATCTAAGGTGAATCATCACACCATGATAACTACAGTCCTGAATCCATCGAAGTTGACATTGGATTGTAATTAGTCATACGTTATTTTTCTAACAATATCTTTACATACTTTTGTTGGGTCACCTTGATGTGATGCTTCTTCTAGTTCACTTCTAGGCTAAGATAATAGTGGAGAATTTTAAGATCTACCATCTCAAAATATTTGCACAAGTTATTTTTGACAACAACTATCAAAGATTCAGAGCTGCCAATGATAATCAGATCATCCACATATAGTACAAGTAGCACTATTTCAAAACCATATTTCTTGAAATAGATGTTTGTATTTTTTGAAATTCTCTTAAATCCATGTTATATAATGTGATCATCCATATAATATACCAAGCTCTGGGAGATTGTTTCAAACCATACAAGGATTTGATAATTTTACAAACTTTTTTTTCTTGGCCTTCCACTTGAAATCCTTCAGGTTGGGCCATATAGACCTCTTCTTTAAGATCACCATTCAGGAATGCACTCTTGACATCCATCTAATGAAATTTCCACCCAATCTGTGCTACCACAACACAAATAACTTGAATGGTTGTCATCCGAGTAGTAGGTGCAAATATTTCCTCATAGTCAATGCCTTCCTTTTGTTCATAGCCCTTTGCCACAAAACAAACCTTATGCTTATCAATTGTTCCATATTCCTTGTACTTGAATTTTTACACCCATTTGCAGCCAATGGGTCTCTTTCCATGTGGCAGATCAACAAGCTTCCATGTTGGATTTTTCTTCAGAGACTTGTACTTTGTGTTCATAGTAGCCTTCCATTATGGCTTACCAAGAGCATCTTGTACTATTGCAGGTTCATGTTCATAAAGTGAAGATATAAACACCCTTTCATCATCCACATCCATATCTTCAGGTTCAATGGAAATTTCCTCAGAATATTGACAAAGTTCATCAACATCAGTAGTCTCTGCTGTAACTTTCTCTTGACCAGCCATACTGCGAGTATGAGGTCTATTTAGTCATATCTGGTGGAGTGGATATCTTTGAGTCTTTGATAGTATTTTTATACCATTTAGGAATATTTTTTTATGGATGAAGAAGGAGATCCTCCCTTCTATGATGAAGAAGGAGACTTCTCATCCTTAGATTCCATAAAATCTAGGTATATATCTGATGTATTTTGTGATGTGAAAGCTTCATAAAAATAAACATATCTCCTGGTATGAATCGTCTTGGTCAAAGGATCAATCAACTGATAACCCTTTGAATACTCATCATATCCAAGAAGAATATATTATAAGGTATTCTCATCTAGATTCTTCATTTTCTCTTTGGGTATGTGCATAAAAGCTTTACATCCAAAAACATGTAGATGAGAGATGGAGAGTTTTCAACCACTCCATGCTTCCTATGGAGTTATTCTTTTTAGGGCCTTGGTGGGTGCCCTATTCAGCAAGTACACTACTATGGTGATAGCTTCTACCAAAAAATGTTGCTCTAGATGTGCTCCTATGAGCATACAATGAACCATTTCCATGATGGAATGGTTCCTTTGCTTAGCAACTCCATTTTGCTAAGTATGAGTAGTAGTGAGATGTCTTTTGACCATGTGTGGCCAAATATGCTTAAAAATCCTTTTAGTTGAACTTCCTCCTCAATTTTAGTGTAGGGTACTGATTGAAGTCCCTAACTCATTAAAAAATTGCTTGAACTATTGGAAGTAACTGAAAGCTTCAGATTTCAAATGGATAAAGAATACCCACATCTTCTGTGAGTAGTCATCCATAAACAACTAAAAGTACCTCTTTCCTCAAAAATTGTTTGGGGTGAAGGGACTGCACAAATCGGTATGAATTAACTCCATAGGTTTCTTGGCTCTTGTAGAAATCTTCTCAAAAGGTACTCTGTGTTGCTTCCCTACCAAGCAGTCAGAGCATACTAGAAATGTAGTGGAAAGAGAGGGAAGACCCTTTACCATATCATATTTACTTATTTCAAGTAAATAGCCAAAACTAAGATGCCCGTACCTCCTATGCCAAAGTGAAGTGATTGCCTTTGTATAAAATATCATGGCAACATGAGGGGTGGATATAGCATCCAAAGCAAAAAATCCATGCTTGTATGAAGTAGTTACAATGTTTTTACCCCTCTTGGTGATAAAGCAATGCTTCTGACCATCCTCAACATGAAAATCAGTGACCATATTTTTGTTTAGGATTTGTCAGACTGACAAAAAATTGTTCGCCAATCCTAAAATATAAAGAACTCTTTCAATCTGACACTTGCCATTGGAAAGGTTGACTAGAACTATAACCTCATACTGAAACTTATAGGCTTTGTCATCAAAAATAATTATGCGTTTTCCTTCCTTGGCTTTATATGTCTCAAACCATGTCTTGTCACCAGTCATGTGCTTACTAGCACTAGAATCAATGTACCACAGAGGATATTTTGGCTTGGAGGTTGTGGTAGTCATGAGCACCTTGTGTGCCCACTCAAAAAATGAATTATATTCTTCAACAACAACATTCACCTTTGGTTGCTTGTTTTTGTTATGGGTTTTGTTTTGTCCCTTGTTATTTTGTTGCTTATACTTATACTAACACCGATTGGTGTCATGGGTATCCTTATTACAAATCTTGCAATAGTTCTTCTACTGTGGAGATTGTTGAGGTTGTTTTACCTTATCCTTGGAAGATGATCCTCCCTTCTAAAAATTACCTTTCTTCTTAGAGCTCTTTTTGTTGGAATAGATGGTTGTATTAGAATCTTAATCTCTTTGAAGTTGGAGAGCCTATTCTTCTTGAAGCATATTGACCAACTCAACAAAGGTAACTTTTCTTTGTGATACTTGAAAAGAAGTTATAAAAAATCTAAATGAATCAGGTAAAAATCTCATTACTACTAAAGTAAGGAGCTTATCATATATAGTCTCTCTGAAAGAATTCAACTTTGAATTCAACTCAACTACTCTACAAAGAAATAGTTCAACTATCTCTCCATGCTTCATACTCAAACTATAAAGTTGAGATTGAAGGTATATAATGGTGGATTCATTCTTACCCTCATAGATGGTTGTAAGGACATCCCATGCCTCTTTACCATGTTCTATTTCAGCTATGTGAGGTTGAACTTCATCTAAAATAACAAGCAAGATGAGCACTCTTGCCTTATTATCTTTCTTACCAAATGCAACTGCAGTTGGTGTTGTAGCTTGAGTTGATCCAACTATTGGTGAATGTCTTGTTGTTGTGCCAGAAACAACATCCCACAAATATTCCATTTGGATAATAGCCTTCATCTTGGTTTTCCATGATGTGTAATTGGAACCTTTCAATAACTGAGAATCTATCAGGTACTTGTGGATAGCAACCATAATAAGCATTATATCACCAAATGGTCCTCCTTTCTTTATACCTTTTCCAAGCTATTATACTGAACCTCTCTATATACCTGCCCTTACATGAGGGAGACTATAAGTACATGAGAACAGAACGATACGTGGAACATAGGCAGTACTAAAAGGGAATTGCCTTGTTTATGAAACCTACCATCGAAGGTCTTTTATATTTTCATACGTTGGGTGTAACTTCACCTAAAAACTTTAGATTTTAGAACATTCATCAGGATTTATGTCTAATAACAAGAATGATTAGGGTAGTGGAATGGAGTGAAAAAATAGCAAAATGGCAAACTTATATCTCCTCGATGATTGATAGAGAACAAGCTCAGATGCCACGTTTGCAGCTATGTTAGGTGATATATACAGTAGCCCAATTACGATAGCATTACTGTACATGCGGGCCAGAGGTATCATTGAGACCGAACACTACGATGCAAATGAATTGCATGGATGGGTTCAATTTTTTGGGACTTAATTTCTCCTTGATTTTTACTTAAAGAAGTAGTGCAAATATAAATGGAAATGCAACATACATCAGAAAGTGCCCTAAAAAAATTAAATTATAGGTTTTGGGCATTGTTGAAAATGCACCTAATTACAAATGCTAAATTGTTTTTCAATGCTAAAATATTTACTATCTATCCCCCATTTTCATCTTCATTTGATAAAATTGCAATAAATATAGAATTAAAAAAATGCCCCTCCTTTGATTATGCAAAATGTAGGATGAAAGTGTGGATGTTTTCAAAGGTATAGTAAATTTAAGTTTGAAAATAACATTAATTTCTAATGAATTAAAAAATCTATAGTATAATTAAATATAAGTTGTTTTTTGAAAATATGTTAAAAATGAAGAACATAAGCTTATACTAAGAGGGGGGGTGAATAGTATAAGACCACATTTTACTTTTATTTCCCAATAAATACTATGTAATTTATAAATAGCAATGTCAATAGCAGTAATCAGTGCAATGCATAAATCACCACACACAATATAGACACCACAATTTACGTGGTTCACCCAATGTGGGCTACTCCACATAGAAAATATTTCACTAAAATTTTCTCAATCAATCTCTTGGGAATCCTTTCCCTATTACAATATTTATGAACCTTTGTCCAAAGGAGATACCAATCTCCTAAATCAAGTTCATGGATATCTATCCATAGGAGAGACCAATCTCCTAATCTCTGCTCTGGCTAGTGATCCTCTAGAAGACCTCTACCTCCACTAACCTTAGAAAATGGAACTCTATCCATAGAAGACACCTGTATTCCCTACTTTGGCTGGAGATCTTTGTCCTCAACTTTATCACCTCCAAAGATCTATCTCAAATTTGCACTAAATACAGTCCTTTAGTCTAGCACAATCTCTATCTTTGATCTGGTACAAATGTATCCTCAAATCTGCACAAAAATCTGTCCTCAAATCTACACTAAACATAGTCCTTCTATCTAGCACAAATATATCATCAATATATCCTCAAGCCTTAACTCAAAGCTTGTATCAATATCAAATAAACTCTGTTGGATCTACCCCAAAATTTAACTTAAGGTTTGAACAAATCAATCAACTCTGCTCTCAAGTCTTCTCAAAGACTTGTCTCAATTCTGCCTTGTAAGCTTCCACAAAAGCTCACACCAATCTATCCAAACGTTCTCTCTAAAACTTGTACGAATTATTCTCTCTTCATCACATTATTGAAACTGAGATTCTAATTTAGAGTTTTGCTTTCTTACCTTTTTTACTATTTCAAGAGCATAAATAAGTTCTCCCTTGAGATCATATCATTCTTTATATGATTCTTCCTTTATTTTTTTTCCTTTGTCCACATATTTATTTTCTTTTGACTTATCTTCTATATGATTACTTTCTTCTTTCTCTAGAACCATTAGAAGATTTTCATTTGGCCATTCAAGTGTATCCTCTTATTCATCATCACTAAAACTATAACCATTCCTTGTACAACTATCTTCAAGATGTCCAAAGTTATCACATATAAAACACTTGTGAATTATTGGTGCCCTTTTTTGGACTTCTTTTTCTTCAATCATAAGTAGGACTTCATATCTATCATTATCTGAAAAACTAGCATCACTTTCACTTGCATACTTACTTGCCTTATCTACATAGTATCTCCTCTTTTGCCTTTGAAAGAACTTCTTTCCTTGTCCGCTTTGTCCATCCTTGCTTTTATTTTGGTGTCAGTATCTTTCTAATTCCCTATTTCTATGATCCTATTTTTATTCATCATTGTTATTATTTGCTTCTTGATAATCAGTTGCATAGTGACCATACTTTCCACAATTGAAATATTTAATGGATTTTATATCTCTAGATCTTCTTGAATCCTTATTCCTTCTATCATAATTAGCTTCTTCATCATTGTATGACTCATTGTTTAATTCTGACTTCTTACCCTTTATATTCTTAATTGCTTTGAAGACTGCTTCCTTCTAGGGATTAGGTTATTTTTTTCTCATCTCAAAAGTTGTAAGAATACCAAGCAACATATATCTTATCAAAGAATCACCATCCTTTGATTCTTCTATAGCTAAAATATTTTCACTAAACCTTGTTGGAAGAGACCTTAAGATCTTATCACAAACATCCGATTCATCCACATTAAGTCCAAGTTATTGCATAGCATTAACAACCTCATCTACCCGAAGTAGATAAGAACTAATTTTTTCCTCATTCTTCATTCTTAATTCTTAAAATTGTCCTTTGAGATTTTGTATATTTGCTTTCTTGACACCTTTATATCCTTCATATATACTTTGCAACTTATCCCACATTCCTTTTGCATCTTGACAATGCATAACTTTTATGGACTATGTTCTATGCAAACCTCTCAAAATTGCATTCATTGCTTTTAAATTGTAATGTTGTAGAAGCTTACCTTCCTTATTTGTAGGTGGATCAACTGGTGGTATGTGTCCATTTTCAACTGATTCCCAAATTCCATTGCCAAGTTCCTTCAAATAAATATTCATTCTCAAACTCTAATATATATAATCACTTCCATCAAATACTTATGTTGTATTATCTGATAATCCATTATTAGAATCCATTGTTTTCTTGTAAGATTTTCCTTCAAGCTGTTAAACTCTTTCGAAGGAACCCGATCTGATACCAATTAAAAAACACAAGCTTATACTGAGAGGGGAGTGAACAATATAAGACCAATTTTTACTTTTATTTCCTAATAAATATTATGCAATGTATATATAGCAATATCAATAGCAATAATTAAAGTAATGCACAAATCACCACACACAATAGAGACACCACAATTTACGTGGTTCACCCAATGTGGGCTACTCCACAAAGAAAATATTTCACTAAAATTTTCTCAATCAATCTCTTGGGAATCCTTTCCCTATTACAATATTTATGGACCTTTGTCCAAAGGATATACCAATACCCTAAATAAAGTTATGGATATCTATCCATAGGAGACACCAATCTCCTAATATTTGCTCTAGCTGGTGATCCTCTCGAAGACCTCTGCCTCCACTAATTTTAGCAAATGGAACTCTATCCACAGAAGACATCTGTCTTCCCTATTCTGTCTAGATATATCTATGTAGACACCAAAACAACACCATTCGATTAAGTGACTACAAACACTGATCGCATGCACATACACAGCTTTCAGGGCAGCCTTTAGAGGTCAAACAATGGTCTTGACCACTTGCACAGCAGTTCGAAGGGTCAGAAAAGAATCAAAGCAATGTTAGTCATCTTCAAAACAAAGCCTTAACAGAGCCTTAAAAAAACTTTGAAACCTTTGAATCAAAAGCAAAGTATCTAAAAGAAAACAAGCCTTAACAAAAGGGGGGCCCAGCCTTGGACGTCGCAAAATCACGACGTCGTGAAATCACGCGTCGCGATATCGTGCGGTCGCGATATCGCGACAGTGCCCACCACGCACCCAGCCTTTTCCTTAGTGTCGCGATATCGCGATAGACCCCTGCCTTCGTGCCTGCCAGACACGTAAACATATAAAAGCATGCAACCACTCAAAAGCCGACATGTCATCAGTTAAAGGCAGAGTTAAAGCAAACATTAAAAATGATTTTAAAAAGCAAATATCCAAAGAGAGCATTCAAAGCAATTTACGGCGAGCTTTAATGGAATAACAAGCGGTTTCAAAATATCCGATCCGAGGCCACGCCTCATAACTGCGATCTGTCAGTGCGAGCCATGTCCCATAATGGCACGATAAGGATAAAATCTGAGTGGCCCTTACGGATTTAGGGTTTGGCATTAATGCTCCAAGAGGCGAAAATCTCTATAAAAACCAGCTCGATACAATGAAAAGAAAAAGAGAAGTTATAAAGCATTTTAAAAGCAACAAAGTGCTGTTAAACTGAACACTCGACTGCGTTCACCCGAACCTTCAATCCCGACATTGGATTACATTAATCCATCAATTCGACGACAACTCTTTCCTTTTGAGATTTCGGGCCCATTCCCAGTGGATTGGCGCCGAGATCAAGATTTAACGAGAGTGGCCTGCTTGGGAATCCCGCACATGTTTTTGTTAATTTAATATATGTTGTCTTCGGATGTTCTAAAATAGTCTATGTTCTATGATCTATGATGTTTTGAATATATTAAAGCAGCTTATGTCTTTATGTTTTCGAATGTAAATTGTTCTCGAATGTTTTAAAATAGTTTATGTTTTAAAGGCAAACGTTTTATTTACGCATTCATTAAATCTTTTACATGCATTTTCCATTGCTTCCTAGAGACAAACCTTCTGACTTCTTACTGCAGGTGCTATTAGTAGTTTACTGTTTCTTTTGCAGCAAGAATAGTAGCAAGCAAGGCAAAGATCACCGCAAGCGGCGGCAACACTGTAGCCCGTCCATTTTACATGTGGGCATGCAGAAAGAGATCACTATTCATCTGGTGTATTTAAAATAACATGTAACTGAGGAGACATATTGTAACCGAGTGAAATTACGTTAATAAAAAGGGCTATGCTCCTGTTTTTAATTTAATTCTATCCATGTTATTTTATGCATCAATTTAGTTCTATTTTATTGCATCTCAGTGTTTTATTTCCGAAATCTCATGCTTTAAGTGGCGATCACGGTGGGACCGTTCCCAGATTTTAAATCACAGAAGTTAATTAAACTTGTTGTGTCTTGTGCTTAACAGGTACTTCTTTTTAGCTAGAGGTCAGAAATAGCAATTTCGGGCAGAAAGGAGGTAACGATTCTAGCCGTCCATATCATTTTCTGTTGCGAAATTTCGGGTTATTTCATTTACTGTCATTTTAATTTCTTTTAATTATTACAGTAAGGTAGAGAAATTTTTCTTAAAATTTTTTCTTGCTTTATTTAATTATGTAGCTATCTGCGTAATTATTCATTTAATAATTAAATCTTTTTAATTATTAAAATAAAGTAGAGAAATTTTTCTTAAATATTTTTCTTGCTTTATTTAATTATGTAGTTATCTACATAATTATTCATTTAATAATTAAAAAATTTTGTTAAAGAAAGGTCGAAAATTTCTTTTCAATTTTTCACTTGCTGTTTTCCCGTTTGTAGCATCTGTCTAGCATAGGGAAAGATTTATTTTTTGGTTGCCTGTTTCAAATTTGCAAAGTAAAATGAACCTCACACACCACGTGGTATTTTAAACCAAGGCGTTGGTCGTAAAACCCCAACCCTTGAGAAAGACCAAAGGTGGATTCCATCATCACTTTGGCTTGAGATATTGCATCCATTACCTCGATCGCGACTGTTGCTAGACGTAAATCTTGACGAAAGCTGACCAAGTGTTGCTGGGGTGATTCCCATGCACGCGAGGATAAGTCTTCTATGGTAGGTGTCATAAACAGAGCGATTCCCCTTCCGTACCGCCTATGTTCCATGTACCATCTGCTCTCACGTACCTATAGTCTCCCTCACGTAAGGGCGGGTATATAGAGAGGTTGGTATATCGGTCCGGCAATGGTATATTGAAGGGGCGACCATTTATGAGAGTCATATGAGCCAACATTATGCATTTAAACATTCTTCCAAAATTGCAAAAACAAAACGAAACACCAAAATGCACTAAACAAGTTTAGGACACACTATTTAATCCGTAAAAGAGATAATCATAGTTTTGTGTATGTGTGTGTTCATTTCTGCTTAGTGTAAACAAAAAGACAAATCATCATAAATGAGATAAAATCTGCTTAGATAGTAGAGAAGCAACACAATGGTGTACACCCGTAGCCAAGCCCAATCAAGGGCGGACGCTGTGGAAGGTGCACAAAGAGAGGGCACTAGTCGCCTTCCCTTTAACCCCAAGGATTTGGTCATACCATCTTGGTGGCCTGACACACAAGGCGGTCCCCTCCACACCTTAACAGATAAGGACTATGGGGGTACCCCTTCTAGGAGCACTCCTGTTCAGCATAGCACTCAACACATCCTCCCATGAGGGGTACATCCATAGGAGAGATACCTTAGATGCTCGTTACAAGCTGTCACCGTGCGATGAAGTGCTGAGTCAACCTAGGGTTCGATGGGAGGAACCACATGGTTACACTATCCCTCCTTCAACCCCTCCAGTTGTCAGGACTATGATGACAAATCCAGAGCACAAAGCTCCTCAGGCAGGCCAAGCCAATTCCGTCTGCCAAATCGTGTTCACTTATGAAAGAGAGCATGAGGAATATTCCTACCTTCCTCAAAAACAATACACATCACGGGAGCAATACGCCTTTGCACCTGCTAGATATCATGGTCACACTCTGAGGCTAGCGCCTTAGATAACTGTCACTACCCCCATCAGAGAGAGATGGCCTCTAGAGATCTTGGATCACTTCGACCAATATAGATATGTCAGAGAGGCATCTAGGCCTTCTACACATGAGGCGACAAGACCAACTATCTTAGAGCCTGTCAAGCATTTCGCACGTCGGGTGCAACTCACGCAACTTGAGCTCGATCGACTACCATTAGAGAAACTGTACCATATTAACGAAGAGTGCCTTCAGTGCCAGAAGGATGAGTTGTTCCAACACACTATGTAGGAAAGGACTCCAACCCCTCACACACATAATACAAAACATTATGAGAGGCACAAATCCGAACCTCATGAGCAAAATAGGGTAGACCAAATTGACCCGATAGTCACCAGAAAAGCCGCCCGCAAAGCTCGAACCACGCAGCTTGAGCAAGGTAGTCAGGAGTTAGAATACTTATACATGCAGCGCAAAGCGGATAAGTTGCATCGAGACGAGTCTCCGTGACCTTATCAAGAATCGCCCCTGACGCCTCCCATACATGAGCGGGGGGTTAATATTATAACCAATGATGGGCCCCTTCCTTAGGAACCCACTCAGGTTCATGGGCCACCCTTAAAAATTCATCAAGAAGCCTCTGAGGAATCAAAGCAAGAAGAAGAGAGGGATGAAATGCCATGTCAAGGCATGGGGGGTGCCATCGAGCCACCTCTTCATAGGCCTCAAGTCCCTCAACAAGAACCAACCAAAGAGGAGGAGCTCAAATCCCCTGATACATGCAAAACATTGGAGCACTTAGAGTCGCTAGAGACCAAGATTTTGGAGCTCCCAATGCCCAACTTACATGAGGCTCATTTCAAAGAGGATCAACCTTTAATCGTAGGTCTACCTGATGATGCAGTCCTCCATGTCTCAGAATCTCCAGATTATGATGAACTATACACATTTTCCGAAGGTGAGGATGAAACAGAGATAGCTCAAAGCAATCACATACGACAACATCGACATCCCATAAATATCGATGAAGCATGTCAGCAAATAAACATAATACTAGGGCATGAGTGGGAAGGTCGTGAGCAACTTCCACCCAGAGATATCATAGCACCATCAGTGTCGAAGGCAGACCCTGTCCTCCTATCTGTGCATAAGGCCGATCCATTCGTGCCAATTCCTACAGAGCGGATCCGGTGCACAAAGATTGTCAAGTTGGGGGTACCTCTATTCCCTGAAGAGCAAGTGGATTACACCAAATGCTCCAAAGGTGTCCATCAACCCTTTGGTCAAACCAAAATGCTCCAAGGATTTCCACAATCGCTTGGTCAATCTCAAAAAGCTCCAAGGATTATCGCAATCGCTTGGTCACCCCAAAAGCTCCAAGGATTCTTGCAATCGCTTGGTCAAACCAAAATGCTCCAAGGATTATCAAAATCACTTGGTCAATCCCACAAAGGCTCCAAGGATTCTTGCAATCGCTTGGTCAATCCCCCAAAATGCTCCAAGGATTATCACAATCGCTTGGTCAATCCCACAAAGGCTCCAAGGATTCTTGCAATCGCTTGGTCAAGCCAACATGCTCCAAGGATTCTTGCAATCGCTTGGTCAAATCCCACAAAAGCTCCAAGGATTATCGCAATCGCTTGGTCACCCCAAAAGCTCCAAGGATTCTTGCAATCGCTTGGTCAACCCCAAATGCTCCAAGTATTATCACAATCACTTGGTCAATCCGACAAAGGCTCCAAGGATTCTTGCATTCATTTTGTCAAACAAAAATGCTCCAAGGATTATCACAATCGCTTGGTCAATCCCACAAAGGCTCCAAGGATTCTTGCAATCGCTTGGTCAAACCCAAATGCTCCAAGGATTATCGCAATCGCTTGGTCACCCCAAAAGCTCCAAGGATTCTTGCAATCGCTTGGTCAACCCCAAATGCTCCAAGGATTATCACAATCGCTTGGTCAATCCCAAAGGCTCCAAGGATTCTTGCAATCACTTGGTCAATCCCAAAACACTCCAAGGATTTCCACAATCACTTGGTCAAAAATCACGAAAATTCAAAAACAACAAAAATCATCAAAAACAACAAAAATTTGCATCTCATTTCTAGGCATATTCAAATTCATCAATAGAGAGTTCTTCTTGCAATTCATCTTCATATTCACCAAAATCAATCCATCAAAAATACAAAAATATGTAGCTGCATTAAGCATTGCACCCATACATTGCATATTTGTGGTCGTATAGGTCAAAGGCACCATAGGCTGTAATTGCTCTGCTAGTCCATCTCGTTCCACACTGTTCCATCTTACAAAAACAGCAAAAACACCATGCACTTTACCACACTAGAGTCAGTGGTCTTGTAATGTATCAAGAGTTTTTTGTGATTCAGTCATCATTTTTCTCTTTAGCAATGAAATGTATCAAGTCAAACAGATTTTATGAAGGTAGAGTTACTCTTGCAATACACCTTGTTACATAACATCCCAACACAAATTAAAACACATAAAAATTCCCGAGTTGTGTGAACGAAGGATGAAACCTGCACAGTAATCCAGGTTACCATAAGCGAAACGGTTATCTTGCTCATCCCCCTGTGTGAATGACCCCAAGAATGCTGAGAGTTGGCAAAAGGACAAGCATCCTCCCTACCCAATTCCCTAAGAATCCCAAATTTGCAAAACGTCAAAAATTTGCAAAATGTCAAAACTTCAAAATTTGACACCCTACAATGCACATCTCAAAAAGCACAAAGAATAGTGATTATCGTCACTCCATATCCAAATCCCTTGCTCAAGAGAAAAGAAAAACAAATCAAAATAAACAGTGATTATTATCACTATAAAGAGCAAGTATCCCAATACAATTGAAGAAAAGAAGGGAGTTGAACTTGAATCCCTGGAACTCTCAGCATTCTGATAGGTCATGAAGCAAGCCTCAGTACCGGTTTGGTTGATAGCCTATCGGTCACTGGCGGTAAACTTCTCGCATGACGATATATCTATCACATTAACTTGTGTACAGATCAATGTTTGCATGTGGATGAGCTAGCTTATGGTATCCTGGATGACATCGCAGATTAATCTAACTACATACAACAAAGGAGTTAGTGGAGCTAATTAGGTGATCCTCAGTACAGGTTCGGTTAAAATCCCATCTGGCACTGGCGGTATCCTGACAAATACCACATAAATGAACTCAATTGCACACACAGGGATGTGAAATAGCTTGGTCAAAAACAAGTCCGATTCATACCTTGTTCAAAAGTCTTGTAAGATAAAGTACAATCATGGCTAGTGAGTTAAAACCTTCCTCGAGTCTCATAAAACCTTAGCTACATTTCTAAACCAATTGCGCCATTCTTTTCATCCTTGCAAAACCATCCGAAAATACAAAAAAAAAAAGAAGAAACCCCACATGTGTAAAAAGCCAAATAATGGAGTTCTAAACAGTCTATGGTGCCATAACCAAATATCACCAAGTCCATACATCCATTTCATTTCTGCATATCACATGCATTTGCATTCATCATGCATCCATCAAAATAAATCAACATACAACACTGGTAATTATCATACCATATGCATCCATCCATATCAAGTAGCATGCACCCATCAACATCAATCATTGCGCATAAAATCATGACATATACGCAAAGAAAGAAAATCAAAACAACAAAAACATCACAAAAATGCAACACAAAAAACATAAGCAACAAGCATTGTCGGACACGAGTGCTCTTGCACTCAACCTCTTGGCATAGAAAATTGATGTCGGGGCTCAAGTTCTCATTCTCCTACTTCCCTACGAAGGCTATCATAGCTGGACCGCTCCACGGGAAGGCGGGTTTTTGATGATTTCACCCCATTATGGCATCACCAAAAGGGTTAACACCCACCAAAAATAGGTCCAAATGTCGGGAAATTGCACATGCTCAAATGGAAAAACATCTAAAGGCACCCTAACCTAAGTCATCTTGTGTCAAGCGACTCGTCGCTTTTCTCACGAAGGTCATTCCCTCATCGATTCGTCGCTTGAGGGGGTAGTCACACTTAGTCACCAATCAACAAGCACACACCCAATCAAGGCAATGACATGCATTCAAAGAATCATTGACAAAGACAATCACGCTCCTGCTTGGGGCAGTAAACAAGCAATCATTAATTTGGTCAAATACTTGGCATTCCCGAAGCATGAACACACGGTTTCCCCTGTGGATAAAAGGTTGCACCCTTTGCCTAATCATGACTGATCAATGTCCAAGCTCAAGTCACACCTCACCAAAACAAAGTTAACACTTGAAATCAAATTCCTTAGCTCGTCAGAAGCAAGGATTCAAGAATGCATGCCCTTTCCATACTTGGGGCATTAAAAGTTGGTTAGGTTACCAAGAAACCCTAATCATTAGTGCTTTGGTCATATATTTTTGCTCAGCACTACGTCACCCACATCACTTCCCAAAAAGGGGCATCTATAGACACCAAAACAACACCATTCGATTAAGTGACTATGAACACTGATCGCATGCACATACATAGCTTTCAGGGCAGCCTTTAGAGGTCAAACAGTGGTCTTGACCACTTGCACAGCAGTTCGAAGGGTCAGAAAAGAATCAAAGCAATGTTAGTCATCTTCAAAACAAAGCCTTAATAGAGCCGTAACAAAACTTTGAAACCTTTGAATCAAAATCAAAGTATCTGAAAGCAAACAAGCCTTAACAAAAGGGGGGCCCAGCCTTGGACGTCATGAAATCGCGACGTCACAAAATCATGCGTCGCGATATCGCACGATCGCGATATCACGACCGTCGCGATATCGTGCGGTCACGATATCATGACAGCGCCCACCACGCACCCAGCATTTTCCTTAGTGTCGCGATATCACGACAGACCCCTGCCTTCGCGCCTGCCAGACACATAAACATATAAAAGCGTGTAACCACTCAAAAGTCGACACGTCATCAGTTAAAGGCAGAGTTAAAGCAAACATTAAAAATGATTTTAAAAAGCAAATATCCAAAGAGAGCATTCAAAGCAATTTACGACGAGCTTTAATGGAATAACAAGCGGTTTCAAAATATCCGATCCGAGGCCACGCCTCATAACTACGATCTGTCAGTGCGAGCCATGTCCCATAATGGCCCGATAAGGATCAAATCTGAGCGGCCCTTATGGATTTAGGGTTTGGCATTAATGCTCCAAGAGGCGAAAATCTCTATAAAAACCAGCTCGATACAATGAAAAGAAAAAGAGAAGTTACAAAGCATTTTAAAAGCAACAAAGTGTCGTTAAACTGAACACTCGATCGCGTTCACCCGAACCTTCAATCCCGACATTGGATTACATTAATCCATCAATTCGACGACAACTCTTTCCTTTGAGATTTTAGGCCCATTCCCAGTGGATTGGTGTCGAGATCAGGATTTAACGGGAGCGGCCCGCTTGGGCATCCCGCACATGTTTTTGTTAATTTAATATATGCTATCTTCGGATGTTCTAAAACAGTCTATGTTCTATGATCTATGATGTTTTGAATATATTAAAGCAGCTTATGTCTTTATGTTTTCGAATGTAAATTGTCCTCGAATGTTTTAAAACAGTTTATGTTTTAAAGGCAAACGTTTTATTTACGCATTCATTAAATCTTTTACATGCATTTTCCATTGCTTCCTAGAGACAAACCTTCTGACTTCTTACTGCAGGTGCTATTAGCAGTTTACTGTTTCTTTTGCAGCAAGAACAACAGCAAGCAAGGTAGCATCACCGCAAGCAGCGGCAACACTGTAGCCCGTCCATTTTACATGTGGGCATGCGGAAAGAGATCACTATTCATTTGGTGTATTTAAAATAACGTGTAACTGAGGAGATGTTGTGGTTCATCCACAACACACCCCAAAAGTGGGGACCCACCTTTGTTTTTGCAGGTTTTAGGGAAGATCTCAAAGACCCGGATGCTAAAAATGAAGAAAAGAAGAAAAATGCCTAAGTGTTGAAAGGGTCGCGAAATCGCGACATGTCACGAAATCGCGACCTGTCTCTCCATCGCTGCGAAAAATTGAAATCGCGACGCGTTTTTTGGAAGCGTACGGAAAGTTGAGAATGGTAGCGATTTCGCTACAAGTTGCCGAGAGGAAGCACAAGGTTGAAAGTGGTAATCATTTCACTACTTTTTCGTGAAGCGGAGGCTCGAAAGAAAAGTGGTAGCGAATCGCTACCACTTCGTGAAGCAGAGGCTCGAAAGAAAAGTGGTAGCGAATCGCTACCACTTCGTGAAGCAAAGGCTTGAAAGAAGAGTGGTAGCGATATCGCTACCACTTTACAAAGCAAAAGGCGTGAAGACCAAAGTGGTAGCGATATCGCTACCACTTCATCGAAGGAAGGCTCGGAACCAAAGTGGTAGCGATATCGCTACCACTTCATCGAAGGAAGGCTCGAAACCAAAGTGGTAGCGATATCGCTACCACTTTTTGAAAAGAAGGCAAAGCAAAGTCGGTAGCGATATCGCTACAACGAGCTACTACGGGCGTACGGACCAAGAACATGTCGCGATATCGCGACATGTCACGATTTCGTGACATGTCGCGTTATCGCGGCTAGGAAACGGAAGAGGCCAAATGCAAATTCTGTCGGGATTTCCACGGGAAAGCGTTACGAAAGGTGCAGGAGACGCAGGACACGTGGCAGAAATGACAGAACCAGAGTAACGTTTCATAACAACAGTTACTGGTCGTAGAGATCGAGCGTTACGAATGCACGCAAAGGTTAGAATACCAAAAGGCGGGAATTGAAGCGAAGGGTCCCGGGAGTCGAAACGAAGCGTCATGGAACAACTCGAGAACGCGCGACAGAAAGGTTAAATAGCAGAAATGTAGATGGATACGAGGCTGGAGACTGTAACAAAAAGCATTATTTATTGAAATAAAGGATTTTTCTTTGGTAACACGACTTTTGTGTGTAAAATCAAAAGGAGATCGAAGCCAAAACTATTGTTTTACCGTCAATCTTTCCGTTGCATCATTTTGTCTTGTATCTATTTCGTTTACGCCATGGGATGGGTTACGATAGGTGAATGGTAGAATGATGCAGCTTATATTCTTTTCCTTAGAGTCTTGCATCTGATCTGATTAGATTGTGTGTTAGTACAGATCTGATCGGTTGGGTTGTTTTGGGGACTTCATCTCTTAACTTGGGATTTTGCAGGGAGGAGATCGTTAACCATTTTAATATCCTTCATTATTTTCCAGCTGACTCAAAAATAACAGCTTCTGTTTTATTCCTTGATATGCTTAATTTCATGTCATAGACTAACATTGAAATAACAGTAACTATTGAATAGAGATAAAACGAACAAGGTTAACCTTAGAATAAATTGTGAATATTAGAACATCAAAAGGATTTTTGTTTATTTTTGATTAATCAAACAAGTCAAGATTATAAAGTTCATTGAGAATCAACAAAGGCCCCTTGTTAACAGCTATCTACAGGATTTGAGTTATTCTGGGATATATCAGCTGTATGTATTAAATTGAAATTCATTTTTATATACGTAAAAGTTGTTTCACAAAGAAGCTTGGAGAAATAATAAAAGGAAGGAAAATAAAATAAATTATTTCTTTGCAAGAAAGAGTCTTTTGTTCGAGACTCTAAGTTGCGTGTTATTATTTGTAATATGACAAATTAACACTCAACATTTTGGCGCTAGAAGGAGGGCCTTCTGTATTGCTTTGCAATTTTGATTTGTTCTAACAATTAACGTGGGTAGTTTTGTTTCCACCTATTGTGCTTGCAGGTGTAACATTTAGACATTTTATCTGGCAGCAGAGTTGAGAAATCTTTTAGAGTCCTAGAGTTTCCAAGCTGGCCCAACCTGAGTACATTGCTACTAGGTCTAAAACCACAGGGGAAACTATCTTCCAAAGCCTTTCTCCCACTGCTAGGAGGCCGAAAAACAAAACATTAGAAGTTGAAATACCACCCAATATACTTGAGTTAGGGATTTCTTTGGACTCAAGTACCTCTAGTGGGCCTGAACCCTTAAGTTCAAGTGGGATAGTAACACCAGTTGTATCTGTCTCCACAGTTCCAGGAGTTCCAATTGTTCCCACAGGGTTGACACCTTTGAATAACATGGCCCAACAACAACAACAACAACCACCTGCCCTTTGGTATGGTGCTCAGAGTTCCCCTTTAGATATTCCCGGGGCAGTCCACGACTTGCCTAGAAACATTGAAAGGGGATTACCCAAATTCATTCATGATGGTCCAACAACAGTAGAAGATCATGTCCAAATCTATAAAGATTACATGTTTAGGCAGGGGGTTACTCACGAGGATGTTGCCTGTCGAGTTTTCCCTGCTAGTCTAGACCACATTGCTAACGAATGGTATCGAAATTTGCCAACAGGGTCCATAACTTCATGGGCCCAGCTAGAAACTGCGTTCATAGGTCAATTCAGACAGTTAGTAGATCCCTCCATGACATACAATTTCTTCGTATCTTGCAAAAGACAAACCAATGAACCCATTCGAACGTTCAATCAGAGATTTCAAAAGCTATATACGAATGTGACTCGTCACTTTGCGGTAGACCCCGCAATTGCCTTGCAGCTATACTTCGGAGCCTTAGATCCTTTAACATCTTTGTTGACTAGAAGGAACCCTCAGGTTACAACCCTTCCTTTGGCTTATGCAGAAACAATGACTCTCGAACAAGAGATGAACCTGCCAGGCGCAGGATTGTCTCAATTGACTGGGATGGGACAATATGGCCCATACAGCCAATTTGCCATGATGAACTAGGTAGTAGCACCACAGGCTCCGATGTTGAACAACTTCCAAACACCCACCCAAGTTACGCCATTGTCAGGTTATCCGAATGCCGCTGTTCAAACACAAAGTTTGATTCAAAATAACTCGATGGGTTTGCATGGGTTCGGTATGGGCAATAATCTGTTGACCATGTCGGGGTTTGCTCCAATTAACACGCCAAGCTCAGCGACTTATCCAACAATCACTCCCATTCAAAGTGTGAATCTAGGATGGAATCCACCTGCCCAAACTCAAGCCATTCAAAATGGGAATCCAGGATGGAATCCACCTGCCCAAACTCAAGCCATTCAAAATGGGAATCCAGGATGGAATCCACCTGCCCAAACCCAAGCCATTGTACCCAGTCCAGAGGTGGCTAATGCAGCCAACACAACTGGACCTGCAATTGCAGTGCCTCAACCACAAGGGTCCGAAGCAGCCATAGAAAATATGAAAGAAACGTTGGCCAAGGTGTTGGTAACAGTGGGGAATGTCAATAAAAAAGTTGATCAGGCCATGGGCCATAACCGACCTCACAATCATAGAGGAAAAGGAATGTATAACACGCAGCCTAACAATGGGCGGGTACCCAATCCCGTTTGGAATACTGTGGAGATGCAGGATCTTGTGATAATGATTGCCCGCACCGTGGCCACGTGAAACCGGAGTCTATGCTAACGGAGGTCATACATTCCCATGAAAGTGAAGAAGAGGAGGATGTAGAATTTTTTGGAAGCGAAGATGAAGAAGCTTTGGAAGTTCATGCAAACAAACGTTTTGGGAAAGCAAATCACAAATATTACACTAGGAGTTCTAAAGAGCCCAAAACTTCCTCCGCTCCTCCTAATAATCAATTACTCCCTCCCGACCCTAAAGGAGATGTCAATCCCCCTCCTCCATCGAAGGTCGAAAAGTCTAAGATGATGCAAAACTTGCCAAATCCATAAAAGCTCACTTACGATTTGGTGGAAGATATGAAGAAGAATAGGGCCAATGTATCGATGTATGACATGGCCCGATTATTAGGCCAAGAAGTGAGTTCACCAAAAGGATTAAATCCATCTGCACAAGTTCATGAAGCTAAAAGTGCTGAGTCCCAAGTGGTTGTACAAAAAGAAAAACGAGATATACCTCCCTTTTTGGTAACCATTAGAATTGCGGTAAAAACTTGCACAATTGTTTAATAGACTCATGGGCCTCGGCTACTATCATGCCCTTAGAAATCTGTAAAATATTGGGACTTACACCAAAGCCTTCTAGGAGCAGGGTGGTGCAGTTGGACAGGTCAACCATGGAGGCAATAGGAGAGCTGGGTGATGTGCATATTCAAGTCAATTCATAACCCAGAGTTCAACAGCGCATAGACATATTGGTGCTCGATATTCCTATCAAATATGGCATGGTATTGGGAAGAGATTGGAGTAAGAACCTAAACGGTTACATTGTGACAGACTCTTCACACATGTGGCTGCCTTGGAGGGGAGTGGCCAATCAAATTCGAATTGACAGTGAACCCCGACTCAAAGAGATGATCACAGATTACAACAAGCCGAACGAGATCCAGTACATTGAAGCTGAGTTGGGAGCATACTGTTTGGACATAGAAGCACTCAAAAATACCCATGATGAAAGGATTGGGCGCAACTTTACTGAAGGACATCAAGACATTTGGACCTTAAGATTTGATGGATCCAGGTCCAGACAAGGAGCAGGAGCCGGTGTTGAATTGTCATGTTCGGACCAGGAGCCTATATTCGCTGCATACAGACTACAGTTCCCTGCCACCAACAATATGGCAGAATATGAGGCTTTGATTCTTGGACTACAACTGGCCATTCGAAAGAAAATTAAATATATCAAAGTCCTTGGTGATTCGGAACCGGTGGTGAAACAAGTGAGGGGACAATACATATGCAAGGACAAAGTGGCTCGAGCTTTACCGAACTAGGGTCGAGATTTAATAGATGAGTTTGACGCCTTTAACATTTCTCCGATCTCGAGAAAGGGCAATCGTCCGCAGACTCCCTAGCCGTAGCAAGCGAGTATGTTGAAGCCAGTGGACCATAAGAAATGCAAGAAGTTCTCTATAGAGTTGGTCCCTTGTCCCTCGATACCATATAATGTTACGAACTTCCAAGTATTTGATAGTGACAGGCACATATTTCATTTTGTCACTAATTCTGGTATATTTGAAAAGCAGTACATAGATGAAGAAGAAAGGGACTTAGAGGAGGTAGTTTCGAGAGATAAAAATCTCGTAAAAAACAACAGGATGCCTGATGAGATAGCTTCATTAGAAAAAATCTTTGATATCGGATGCAAACCAAGAAAAGGTAAAAGGGTTCCATCTCCTGGAGAGGCCTGTGATTTGGTTAACATTGGAAGTGCAGAAAATCCCCGGGAGGTATTCATAGCAAAAGCATGTACCAAGCAGGAGAAGGATTCCATAGCAAATGCATTAAAAGAATACATAGATTGCATTGCTTGGAGTTATAAGGAGTTGAAAACCTATGATCAAAATGTCATAATGCACACGATTCCACTGAAGCCAGAGTCCAAGCCCTTCATGCAAAGACAAAGGCGAGTTAATCCATTATTAGAACCCTTGATAGAGAAAGAGGTGAAGTGACCGTTAGAAGCTAAGATCATCTTTCCCGTTAGGCATTCCACGTGGGTTGCTAACCTAGTCCCCGTGAGGAAAAAGAGTGGAGAAATAAGGTTGTGCATTGATTTCAGAAATCTCAATAAGGCATCCCAAAAGGACAACTACCCGTTACCCACCATCGATGAAATACTCCAAAAGGTAAACAGGTCGGAGATGATGTCATTCCTCGGATGGTTATTCGGGATATAATCAGGTCCTTATCCATCCTAGTGATAGGATGAAGACCGCTTTTACGACAAAATGGGGCACCTTTGCATACAGGAGAATGCCCTTCGGACTATTGAACGCAGGTGCCACTTTCCAGCGAGCTATGGATTTTGCTTTTAAAGGGCTTATTGGTAAGTGCATCATTGTTTACGTCGATGACATTCCTGTATTTTCTAAGAATAGGGAAAACCATGTCAGGGATCTTAAGAAAGTCTTTCAAAGATGCAGGGAACATGGTATATCTCTCAACCCAAAGAAGTGCATCTTCGGGGTAATATAAGGAAAACTGTTGGGGCATATAATATCTAAGGATGGAATTTCCATTGACCCTGAGAGAATAGAAGCCATACAGCAAATTCCTCGTCCCAATAGCAAGAAGGGGTTGAGATCATTTTTTGGAAAGATCAATTTTGTCAGAAAATTTATCGCAGATTTTGCAGAGATAGCAGGACCTTTGAACGACATGCTAAAGAAAGAGGTCCAGATCATTTGGACAGATGAAAGGATAGAGGCTTTTGATAATATCAAGGATGCGATTTCTAAAGCCCCGGTTTTGGTGAGTCCCGATTATACGAAGCCTTTCTATATCTACACATTTGCTTCAGATCACTCCTTTGCGAGTGTTTTAACTCAAAAGAGTGAAGGCAGCATTGAAAATCCCATTGCTTTCCTGAGTAGTCCTCTCAAAGATGCGAAGCTGAGATATTCTACCCTAGACAAGCAAATGTATGCGCTGGTTAAGACTGTAAAAAAATTCAGGCACTACATAGTCCACAGTAGGGTCTTTGCTATCGTCCCAGATCCTGCTGTCAAAGCCATGTTCGTTCAGAATGAATTAGGTGAGAAGCGTGGTAAGTGGGTTTCAACTTTGCAGGAATTTGATCTGGAGATTCAATCGATGAAGATAGTGCGGGGGCAAGGGTTAGCTAAGGCAATCGCAGAGCAGGATCTCGCAATTCCTTGTCAACATTATGAAGTCGCGGATGTAACCAAGGAGGAGTGGTATGCAGATGTGGTGTACTATCTACTAAATGGTAGGTGTCCATCATTTTTGAATGCTACTCAGCGCAGAGCCTTGCGTTTGAAGTCTGCTAATTTTCTAGTTAGATCTGGCACATTATACAGAAAGAACCATGAAGGTATTTACCTTCGTTGCGTTGATCAAGAGGAGGCAGTGCGAATACTCGAAGAGTTTCATGGTAAACATGGGACAGGGCATGGGTCTGCTAATGCCACAACCCATCAAATCCTCAGAGCCGGTTATTATTGGCCTCAACTATTCAAGGATGCCCATTCTCATGTGAGGTCATGTCACATATGTCAAACTGCAGCCAATAGAGACAGAAACGCTTCCATGCCTTTACAGTCCGTAATCGAGTCCAGACCTTTCACGCAATGGGGCCTGGATTTTATTGGGATTATCAGCCCCAATTCATCCGATGCTCACAAATATATTCTGACGGCTACGGATTATTGCACGAGATGGACCGAAGCTATCCCCACAAAGAATGCTACTGCAGAGGTGGTCATTAAATTTTTAGAAGATAACATTGTCACTAGATTCGGGATGCCTAACTCCATCGTAAGTGATAATGGTTCGGCCTTTTCCTCTCTAGAGTTTGCTAATTGGGCATTTGATAACAACGTGAGTTTAAAGTTCTCCTCCAATTATTACCCTCAAGGTAACGGATTGGCCGAGTCATCCAATAAGAATCTGTTGACTCGTCATAAAAAAATTGTTGGAAAGGAATCCGTGGGCCGGCACAATAAGCTTAAGTTGGCCCTTTGGGCTGACAGAATCGTAGTCAAAGAAGCAATAGGGACATCTCCTTACCATCCGGTTTATGGACAAGATCCCATTTTTCCCGCAAATCTCGGATTACAAACGCTGCACTTCATGAAAGATTATTTTGGAACTAATGATAAACTTGAGTCTAGACTAACGCAATTAATGCGCTTGGATGAAAAAAGGGATGAAGCTATGCTTCATTTTAGTAAACACCAAGACATTGTAAAAATATGGTTTGACAAAAGGTCTAAGGCCAAGGCGTTTAAAATTTCAGATTTAGTGTCGTTATGGGACAAAAGACATGAGAAGAAGGGGGAACATGATAAATTTGATTACCTTTGGTTAGGTCCCTACCAGATTTCGGAGATCCTAGGGGAAAATAGTTTTAGACTAAAAACCTTGGATGGAAAGGATTTGGCACTACCTATCAATGGGTTGCACTTGAAGCATTACTTTCAAGCATGAGGTAGTTGGGCTTTGTATTATATGTAATAACGCTGTAATTTCTTGCTTTCATTTTTCATGTTTAGGTGTGTATTATTTTTTTTTGACATGTCTAAGCTTTGTATTAATGTTGTGATCTGTTTCTTTGTGTGCAGATTTGATACTTAAGTGTGTGTTTCAGGAGATATCTAGTTTTGTGTCAATGCTGTAATTTAGTTTCTTGATGTGCAGATTTGATATGTTAGTATGTATTCATTTTTTTATTTCAGGTTTTTCTTGTATTAATGTTGGGTTTTTGCGTTTGTGTGCAGGTTGGACATTTAGGCGGTGGTGTTCCTTTGATTTCCTTTTCATTGCCTTATAAAAAAAAAAAAAAAGGGAATAAAAGCTTGATGTTGAACGCATGCCTAAGATTGGGAGAATATGAAACATTGGAATCATGTTGTAAAAGCTCCACATGTAATACAAACAGTTAATTTAGATCATTTGAAGCTTGTGATGCATGAAAAAGTCAGTTTTGCATGACAAATCATCTCATTTGCAATTCAAGAAATAATGCATTCATGTTCCATCTCACTTTTCATACATTTCACCGTAGTGGCATATGCATCTTAGGTGCAATTCATTTGAGTATGTTGAATCCTCTTAGGGTTATGTTATAACATAAATCTAAGTAAATCCTAAGGTTGGAAACTGAGTCTTGAAGTATCTAGGACCAAGCACGTTTCATACATTAAAAGGGATCTTGAGCAAAATGATCAAAACCTAACTTGGAGGAAAAGGTTGGGCGAAAATGGTTTTCATGTCTATCCTATTATGCAACATGATCCTAAAAACAGTGGTTTTGACCACTTCCATAGAGCTTAAAGCCTAAAATCAGAGTAGTAAGGATAGGGTTAAATTCTCATCTCGGTTGGTTGAGAATCTAATTCCCCAAAGCTTTGATTGGACCCACATGGAGTAGTAAGGATAGGGCATAAATTCTCATCTCGGTTGGTTGAGAATCTGATTCCCCAAAGCTCTTATGTTTCATTTCGTATTAAGTCTTAGATTGTAAGGATCGTACTATTTGTCCTCTCGCAAAGGATGGGTAGTCATCCCCAAGGTCTAAGTAACAAGATTAATATTTTCCATTTACATTTAAAATCTTGGGTTGTAAGGATCGTACTATTTGTCCCTAACCAGGATGGGTAGTCATCCCCAAGGTCCAAGAAGTAAAATAAATAAATTTTTCCCATCTCATCCTTATATTGGATTGTAAGGATCGTACTACTTGTCCTCTAACCAGGATGGGTAGTCATCCCCAAGGTCCAAAGAAATGAAGATAAGTTTTGGATTATGGGGTTAGATAGGCCCATGCATGGCATCATGTCTTGCCTAAAAAATAAGACCACCGATTGTCTAGAGGGTTAGACTAGCATGACCATTTCTTCCATAATTGGTTTAGTTATTTTGCTCAAAGTGAGGTAAAGAATTCTAAATCAGAATAGTAAGGATAGGGTTAAACTCTCATCTCGGTTGGTTGGGAGTCTGATTCCCCAAAGTTCTGATTTCACATCCACTTGCACATGGGTTCAAGATAGTAGGGACTCATAACCAACTTTGGGATATAATGAACCGTTCACTAGTGGATCCTAAGAGGGTTTGGCAGTCTTGAATGTTTGCACATAATACTACAAGAGTGACTATGCATTTTCTCATGGCATATTCAGTAGGATACACAAATCATTCACAATTTCGCATATGCATTCATGCAAAACCGATGATGGAATGTGGATCAAATTCAAATGATAAGGAAAGGAATTCATTGCACACACCGAGCTAGTACTTGATGATTCTGATAATTCATGTACTTCTGATTTTGGGCATTAGTTATATTGATTATGGGCTAACCCATGTTTTCAAATTTGTGATTTGTGTTAGGTTGGGTTCTTACTAAAATGCTCAAGAGCATTTGACAACAGAGTCGCCATTTGTTGTGGTTCATCCACAACACACCCCAAAAGTGGGGACCCACCTTTGTTTTTGCAGGTTTTAGGGAAGATCTCAAAGACCCGGATGCTAAAAATGAAGAAAAGAAGAAAAATGCCTAAGTGTTGAAAGGGTCACGAAATCGCGACATGTCGTGATATCGCGACATGTCACGAAATCGCGACCTGTCTCTCCATCGCTGCGAAAAATTGAAATCGCGACGCATTTTTTTGAGAATGGTAGCGATTTCGCTACAAGTTGCCGAGAGGAAGCACAAGGTTGAAAGTGGTAATCATTTCACTACTTTTTCGTGAAGCGGAGGCTCGAAAGAAAAGTGGTAGCGAATCGCTACCACTTCGTGAAGCGGAGGCTCGAAAGAAAAGTGGTAGCGAATCGCTACCACTTCGTGAAGCAAAGGCTTGAAAGAAGAGTGGTAGCGATATCGCTACCACTTTACAAAGCAAAAGGCTCGAGACCAAAGTGGTAGCGATATCGCTACCACTTCATCGAAGGAAGGCTCGAAACCAAAGTGGTAGCGATATCGCTACCACTTCATCGAAGGAAGGCTCGGAACCAAAGTGGTAGCGATATCGCTACCACTTTTTGAAAAGAAGGCAAAGCAAAGTCGGTAGCGATATCGCTACAACGAGCTACTACGGGCGTACGGACCAAGAACATGTCGCGATATCGCGACATGTCACGATTTCGCGACATGTCGCGTTATCGCGGCTAGGAAACGGAAGAGGCCAAATGCAAATTCTATCGGGATTTCCATGGGAAAGCGTTACGAAAGGTGCAGGAGACGCAGGACACATGGCGGAAATGACAGAACCAGAGTAACGTTTCATAACAACAGTTACTGGCCGCAGAGATCGAGCGTTACGAATGCACGCAAAGGTTAGAATACCAAAAGGCGGGAATTGAAGCGAAGGGTCCCGGGAGTCGAAACGAAGCGTCATGGAACAACCGAGAACGCACGATAGAAAGGTTAAATAGCAGAAATGTAGATGGATACGAGGCTGGAGACTATAACAAAAAGCATTATTTATTGAAATAAAGGATTTTTCTTTGGTAACACGACTTTTGTGTGTAAAATCAAAAGGAGATCGAAGCCAAAACTATTGTTTTACTGTCAATCTTTCCGTTGCATCATTTTGTCTTGTATCTATTTCGTTTACGCCATGGGATGGGTTACGATAGGTGAATGGTAGAATGATGCAGCTTATATTCTTTTCCTTAGAGTCTTGCATCTGATCTGATTAGATTGTGTGTTAGTACAGATCTGATCGGTTGGGTTGTTTTGGGGACTTCATCTCTTAACTTGGGATTTTGCAGGGAGGAGATCGTTAACCATTTTAATATCCTTCATTATTTTCCAGCTGACTCAAAAATAACAGTTTTTGTTTTATTCCTTGATATGCTTAATTTCATGTCATAGACTAACATTGAAATAACAGAACTATTGAATAGAGATAAAACGAACAAGTTAACCTTAGAATAAATTGTGAATATTAGAACATCAAAAGGATTTTTGTTTATTTTTGATTAATCAAACAAGTCAAGATTATAAAGTTCATTGAGAATCAACAAAGGCCCCTTGTTAACAACTATCTGCAGGATTTGAGTTATTCTGGGATATATCAATTGTATGTATTAAATTGAAATTCATTTTTATATACGTAAAAGTTGTTTCACAAAGAAGCTTGGAGAAATAATAAAAGGAAGGAAAATAAAATAAATTATTTCTTTGCAAGAAAGAGTCTTTTGTTCGAGACTCTAAGTTGCGTGTTATTATTTGTAATATGACAAATTAACACTCAACAGAGACATATTGTAACCGAGCGGAATTACGTTAATAAAAAGGGTTGTGCTCCTGTTTTTAATTTAATTCTATCCGTGTTATTTTATGCATCAATTTAGTTTTGTTTTATTGCATCTCAGTGTTTTATTTCCGAAATCTCATGCTTTCAATATATCCTCAACTTTATCACCCGCAAAGCTTTGTCTCAAATCTACACTAAACATAGTCCTTCGATCTAGCACAAATTTGTACTCAATATTTGTCTTCAATCTAGTACAAATATATCCTCAAATCTACACCAAAATATGTCCTCGAATCTGCACTAAACATAGTCCTTCGATCTAGCACAAATCTATCCTCAAGCCTTAACTCAAAGCTTGTATCAATCTCAAATCAACTCTACTGGATCTACCCAAAACATTAACTCAAGGTTTGAACAAATCAATCAACTTTTTTCTCAAGTCTTCTCAAAGACTTGTCTCAATTATGCCTTGTAAGCTTCCACAAAATCTCACACCAATCTATCCTCAAGTTCTCTCTAGAACTTGTCCAATATGCCCAATAAGTTTTCACAAGAACTTATCCAAATATTCTCTCAATCTATATTGTAAGCTTTCATAAAAGCTCACCCAAATATGTTCACAAGTCTTCTCAAAGACTTATCTCAAATATGCTCAAAAATTCCACACTATAACTTGTTCAATCTCATAGAAACATAAAGAGAGTTGTTAGAGACTCAATATGCTCTATACTCATCACAATGCTCAATCACTTTCAATCACTCTTTTAGAAAAATATAGAGAATTTTTAGAGACTCAATATGCTTCAACTCAATACTCAATCACTTCCAATCACTCTTTCAGAAACATACAAAGAATTTTTAGAGACTCAATATGCTTCAATTCAATACTCAATCACTTCTAATCACTCTTTCAAAAGCATATAGAGAATTTTTAGAGACTCAATATGCTTCAATCCAATACTCAATCAATTTCTCAAATCAAATTAGAATATAGAATAGTTTATTTTATGGAACTTGAACAATCAGTTCACACATCCACTTGACTAGGCTCAACCAACTGTACTCAACCAATCACTCAATAAAACAATGCTTACTTACAAACCCTAGTCCAAGCATATGATCCTTTACTCAAAATATTTCCAACAATGCTTATCAACCACTCTCACATAACAATTATGCTCATGTTCATTTCAAATCCTAGATAAAGTATTTCACACAACCAATGGCTTCAACAAAAATGCTTATAAGATAAGGTTTTAACAATAACTCTTTATTCCAAAAAATATTGAAGCATTAACTCAACACACTTAATAAGGAGACCCTAATTAAGTCCTTTTCACTCCAAAATTATTTTTCAGAAAACCAACTAATCAACTCAACTATGGAAGAATGTGCTCATACATTTTCTTGATGATGAGGTAATCTCTAAAATTTTCCACAACCACAAACACCTCTTTGCCAAGTTCAAAGAAGTTAAAAAACTCTCTCAAAGATACAATGCAAATATCAATCCACACATACACCTTATTACTCCATATTAAAAAAACCATCCATCAACATATCCAAAAATTATTAACCAAATACACCTTATAATCCCCCAATTAAAATAATATTTAATACCAAGAGTAATGTTAATACAATTTCATTTTCAAAATAACTCAATGGCAATAAGTCCTCTCAACATTTTGGCCTATGAGGAAATCTATTGGAGGCAAAAATCAAGGGCTCTTTGGTTGAAATATGGAGATTCAAATTCCACATTTTTTCACACAGCCACGCTTAGAAACAGAAGCAATAATAAGATAAATTTAAAAAAAAAAGCAGATGGTTCTATTACTCAGGACTTAACAGAAATCAGAAAGGAGACAGTAACTTATTTCAATTCTATCATTGGTCAAGAATTACAGTGCAATAATGAGGCCAAATATATTCTCTTGTAATCCATTCCTAGAATAATAAATGAGGATATAAACCTTAAGCTTCTAGCTCCATTTTAAGATGAGGAAATTAAGGAAGCCTTGTTTAGCATGGAGCCATACAAAGCCTCGGGACCCGATGGCTTTCCCCCTCGTTTATATCAAGATTTTTGGGACATCGTAAGTGAGGATGTAATTTCTAGTGTTATAGAATTCCATGCAATCAATCATATCCTAAAAGGTCTCAAATCTACTTTTATTTCTCTAATTCCTAAGAAGCAAACCCCTGAATCTATGGCTGACTTCAGGCCAATCTATCTGTGCAATGTTTCTTACAAGATCCTAACTAAAACCATTGCAAATAGAATGAGATATGTTTTGCCCTGCATCATAGATCCATGCTAGGGAAGATTTGTCTAGGGCAGGCTAATCTTGGATGGAGTTATCATAGTTCATGAAGCTCTGCACTCTGCTCATAAGACTAACATGTCTATTTTTTCCCTCAAGCTTGATATGAACAAAGCATTTGACAAGCTAAATTGGGACTTTCTAATTGTTGTCCTCCTTAAGTTTGGTTTTCACCACCAATGGGTTAATTTGATCAAATAATGCATTTCTAAAGTATGGTTCTCAATTTTGGTTAATGGAACAACTGCTGGTTACTTTCAAAGCCACTGAGGAATTCGATAGGGGGACCCTATCAACCCCATGTTATTCATCATTATGGCAGAATATTTAGGCAAAACCATAAAAAATATTTGTAGTTCAAGGCTAATATCAGGAATCAAGGAAAAATATCTCACTAGGGTTGTTTCTCACCAACAATTCATCGATGATACTCTTATATTGACTAAGGCGTCAGTGGTTGAGGCCAAAATAATTAAAAACATCCTGCAACTCTATGAAGATGTTGCTGGTCAAAAAGTTAATTTCAGTAAAAGCAAGTTATATTTCTTGAACACCCCCATTCAAAGGCAAGGAAGGATTGCAAAAATTTTAGGGTGTGATATAGCAAACCTCCCCACTTCGTATCTTGGTCTCCCTATTTTCATTGGTTCTCTAAGAGAGTCAATGTGGGACATGGTTATTAAAAGAATTCAAAAAAAACTTTTTGGATGGAAAGGTCATCTTCTATCTCAAGCAGGAAAGCTGGCCCTCACTAAGGCCTCTCTTCAGAGCATTCCAGTCTATTTCCTCTCCATTTTCAAAGCCCTTGTGAAGGTTTTCCAAAAAATTGAGAAACTCCAAAAATAATTTTTATGGACTGTATCAGAGGAGAAAAAAAGGATACACCTTGTAGGATGGACCAAAGTGTGCAAACCCAGGGAAAATGGGGGCTTAGGTCTGAGGATAATTGCTCATATGAATTTAGCTTTACTAGCTAAGTAGGTGTGGCACCTCATTTATGGTGAAGAAAATGAATGGACAACTATCATCAAATGAAAGTATCTTCAAAATATGGAATTTCTAAGTGACTCATTTCCAATCAGAGGTTCTGCTTTTTGGAAAGCAATTCTCAATTGTAAGGAAATCATCAAAAAATGTTTTTGAAGGGTTTTAGGCAATGGTGAGAGGATAAATTATTGGAATGACAGGTGGGCTAAGGAAGAACCACTGATGCAATATCCTAAATTATCCCGAATTAGAGATATCACAAAAGAACTCATTGGTAGAAAAGTCTCCGATTATATGGTTGAGGATAGAGGCAGAATGAAGTGGAAACAATTTAGGATTCAAGGATTTCAAGCAGAATCAAATGATCTTTGTAACATTCTTGGGCAAAAGTTTATCCCCATGATACCCAAGGAAGATCAAGTGACCTGGGCTCCTACGAAAAATGGGCAGTTCACTATTAAATCAGCTTACAAGCTTTTGCTTGATGATGAGGATTTTGTCCTCCAAAAGGACTTAGTTTGGATAAAAAAATTTAATTCCAAAAATTGTAGTCTTTTCATGGTTGGTTATCCAAGGAATAATTCTAACCATTGATAATATGATGTGTAAAGGTATTTTTATCACTAATCATTATTATCTGTGCAGGGCTAATTGGGAGACCATTTATCACATTTTCCTTGAGTGCCCTTTTTTCTTGACTTTCCTAAGTGGGGTTTTTTAGGCCTTCAATATTTCATGGGTTAGACTAACCACTGTACTTGATTTGTTCATCTAGTGGCCTTGCTCCTTTTCAAGCCAAAGACTTAGATACATGTGTAAAATTTGTCTCAATCACTATCTTTGGTAGGTGTGGTTAGAAAGGAACCATAGAGTCTTTAATGAGTCTATCCATGATCATAAAACTACCATTACCAAGATCATATCCTTTTCCAATGAGAATGTGAAACTTATCCCTTTTGATAGCCGTAAACCTCATCTATAGGAGAGACCACGATTGCTCAATATTTAAGCTTAACCTTGTTAGATGAGTCTGTGCCTAGGGTAGTCAACCCTAGAGCCAATGTTAAGTGGTCCCCACCTCCTATGGGTTGGTTTAAGCTTAATTTTGATGGAGCGACTAAGGAAAATCCTGGTAGAGTAGGCACTGGCGATATTGTGCAAGATCATAATGGGAATATGATGCTTGCATTTTATGAATATTTTGGAACAAAGACGAACAACGAAGTTGAAGCTAGAGCTATGTGGAGAGGCCTTCAAATGACTCAAGACTTAGAAGGAAATTTTATCATAGAAGGAGACTCTATGCATGTTATAAATCTCCTTAAAAATTGGAAAACACCTCCTTGGAGGATTAAAACAATTGTTGAAGAGGATAGGATCCTTTTCCAGGGAAGACAAGACATAAAAGCCCAACATGTATTTCAGGAAGCTAACAAAGTTGTTGATAAGCTGGAAAATTTGGGTGTCGATGGTGATGAACTTTTCAATTAGGAACACTGTATCCCGAGCAAAGTAGAGGAGATTATTCAACATGAATTCCAAGAAGGCACTATAATTTTGAAGGCTATGAGTATTACCATATCTTTTTTGAAATGGACTCGCAATAAAAATTATTCGAGTTTTCAGTCTTGGTGGATGTTGCTTGGAAATACCACAAAGACTAATGGGGACAGTCACATGTCATATAACATGGCTCCTAGTCGTATTAGTAATTTGAGGTTGGTTGATAATCATAGGGTAGGAAAGAAATGACAATATAAGACTTCGAACCAGAGCCATGTGGACCACCAGATAGCCATCACCATAAATATAGCCAACAAGTTCACTTCTCCAAGGCTGATTTGCCAAGACGGGATGTGGTCCCAAAGCATGTCATATATGGAAGAAAGAAATTACCAAATAATTATTAAGAGTAACTATCAATACAAAGCTTGTGGGATTTTTTTCAGTACTCTGCTATGTGTGTTTGCAACTTTTTGTTTCTCCACTATTTCAAGGAAAGGATCTGTGTCTGTTTCTTTTTTTGTAATTATGATGCAAGTGTGTTTTCTCGGGGTATACCCAAAATGTTGTATGGGAAGTTTCTTTTTGATAACAGGCTATGTGCCTTACCGGATGTAATGGCTTTGGCGACATGTAGATTTTACATATATAGGATCCTTAGTAAGGACATGTTCATCAATAGCCCTGGGTTGATTTTTGTAAAAGGTTTTGGGTCAACCTGTAAAACCCGATATTAATGCTATAGTATCTTATCTACCAAAAAAAAAATCCTCTCAACACTATGAATATTTAATAAACCAATATGTCAAAAATAATTTATTCAAAAATAAAGCCAACTCCTTATTCCTCCAATTAACCAAAAATAATGATTAATTAAAAACCTTTTTAACTAACCCTTTTAACTCCCTAGGACCTTATGTCAAAACCTTAGGTATCACAACACATATTAAAAATTTTATTACCTTTGCCTTGGTGGGACTCAAAATCATGATGCTGCCTCTACCATCACCCTAGCCATGGCTCCAACCACCGTATGATCTAGGTGCTTATTTGGAGAGAAAAAGAACAACGTGCTCTATATTCCTCTCTACATGCGCTAAATTAAAAAATCATGCATTGCTTCCTCAACGCTTCAAAACACATACACAAAATGCTACCACCATGAATCAATCGTGGATCACTCTGCCCACAAACACCTTAGCACTTTGTCCACTTGCCACTAGGCCACACTACCTTGGTGGATATGATGGTTTAGCCCACCATAATCTTAACCCTTTTGTTGGCGCTTAAGACAAGGTGTTTTTCTTATTCCTCGCATGAATTCTCACAACAACAATTGCACCCTTTATTATTTCAAATGAAGGATGATTTAAATTCCACTAAGGCATATAGTATATATACTAATTTCCTCCTTTAATTTTGAACGTTGGCACCTTCAAAAATTTGAATAATTAATTTATAAATTATTTAAATTCTTTAGAATTTAATTTATATAAATTAACTTTTAAATCCTTTTGGCTTTATCAAAGCACTTTTTGATTTTACCACTTTGTATAAATAATATTTATTTATAAAATTTAAATTCAATTTGAATTTAAATATTTTATAAAATAAATATTAAAACCTCCTTGGGCTTCCTTGGGTTTTTATGAAAAACATTTTATTTTTTCTCAACCATGGTTTTAATGAAAACCCTCTTAACATATGCTTCCACATAATTTTAAAAAAAAATATGAAGCTCTTTTACCTTTAACCTTTACATTTTTCCTCTTGACATTTTGATATCAATGGTAGCTTATTCCTTGAAATCAAAGACAACTTCGTTCCTTGACATCAATGATAACTTTGACTCAAAATGTCCAAAAAAAAAACAAATAATTTAAGAAAACAACATAAAATATTTAATTAAACTAATTTTTAAAACATTAAAAAAAAAAATTAAGCAAACTTAAAAATATATATATTTTTTTATACCTTTGAGGATCTGGTCGAGGGGGTTTGAACCCCCGATTTGGCTTTTGGCAATGCTCTAACTGCTAGCTACCAACCACCCTAGCTACCACTTTCGGTGGTGTATGATGGGGAGCAACCTCTATATGAAGGGAGGTCTGGCCAGAACATTTTCCATGGGTACCCCTTCCTCACAACACTATTTCTATGTGACGTGATGACCATAAAACTCTAGAAACAACTATAGATCCTCTAACTAACACCACATATTTGTCGCACTAGGTAGTGCCACCACCGAGTAGTGCATCTTTGTTGCGTCTAAACATAGTGCTTCTCCAAGCAAGGATGTCGCAATAATGTTACAGATTGATAGCCTTACAACTATCACATTCTAGTCTATGAACCCAATCGGAGTAGGCGTGGACTACAACTAATTACTGGCAGCAAAAAAATATCTTCTGGAGTGAGCACCATCACTAATCGTGCCATTGCAATGCCAGTAAATAACAACAATCACTACAAAATATGAATTAACTTCTACTAAACTATGTGAAAAATAATAGTTAACATAAGTTCATGAGAGTAACATCAGGAAATCACATGCAAATTGCATCGCCCAACAATCATTAGATCAAGCAGCATTGCCTTGATAAAAAATTTAGAAGGAAAAAAAAATCTAGGGCTTTTACTCCCACATTCGAGATGTGAATGACATAGCTATATTTAAAAACAATAACACATATAACCTTATATCCACCAATTGGTGGGCGACTAGAATTTATGATGTATTTTATCTATTGTCCAATCGCTATCCACATGCTAGCTGAGTCAGATCCACATCCACTTCTGAGTCGGATCTAGTCACCCATTGTGTAGTGTGTCTACGTATCAGGGTGTGGCTACAGTATTCACTGTCCTATCTATTCTAGCTCGATGAATATGATATCAGGTCACCTGATCAATGTCCTCCACTTGTCATCCATTTCTTTCACAGTCGTCACACATCAGAGTCCACATTGAGTCTAAGTCATTTGTTTGTCCAACATTCAGTTCTTAGATTTTGTGCCAAATTTCCAAGTCTAGTCAATAGCTTGTCTAGCTACCTTGGGATGCGTTCTCGAGTTGCAGGTCCAACCCTACCTCAATAACCATACCCAGATCCAAAAAATTGAGCCTCCAAATATTGAGCGCTCTGATACCATGTAATAAAATAGACCCAAAAAATTAATATTGCATTGATTATAGTGAATATTAAATAGGGTACAATGTAGCCTTAGGATAAAATATCCCTGATGGTACGCTTAAGATAACAATAGCTTGATGGCAAGCTTAACCACTTCAGAATAGGTGCAAAATATGGTAAAGAAATATCCTAACAATAATATGTCGACAGAATAAAGTGAAGGACATACATACCGACAATAATAACATAAAATAAGGTAATAAAAATACTATATGTTAATAAAGGGTCTATAAAGAAAAATTATTGTGATTATTTTTCTTTACACAAATTGTTGGTTTGCATTTTGAAGTGTGGAGATTATAAGGTGTAAAAAGGATTTATTTCTATGTATGGTGAAATATTTTGAGGGATCAAATTGAGTGAATGATTGAGAAGATATTGCTACATAACCTTTGAAATTAGTAAATAATTGATTGTGATTGAGATAGTGTTTGAAGTTAAATCTTCTTCAAACAAGAGGTAAGGGCACATTATCCTTGAGAGTGATTGTTGGATGTTGTGAATGCTAAGTTGGAGTGAAAATGATTGTTTGATAAGCATTGTTGAGTTTGGTTTTCTAGAATGTAAGTTGATAATAGAAACCTTATTTGATAAGAATTATTGGATATATTGAGTAAACTTTTAAATGCTTGACTAGGGTTTGTAAAAGATCATAAGTATCATTGTTATGTGAAGTTGTGAACTATCTTGAACTAGGGTTTGTGAAATATCATGAGTATCATTGTTATGTGAGGTTTATTTGATAAGCATTGTTGACTAAGATTTCATTGAGTGATTGGTTGAGTGGAGTTGATTGGGCTTAGTTGATTGGAAGTGTTGGAGTGATAGTTGTGAACTATCTTGAACTAGGGTTTGTGAAATATCATGAGTATCATTGTTATGTGAGGTTTATTTGATAAGCATTTTTTACTAATATTTCATTGAGTTATTGGTTGAGTGGAGTTTATTGGGCTTAGTTGATTGGAAGTGTTGGAGTGATAGTTCAAGTTCTGTGAAACAAATTGTTCTTTATTTCTAAATTGAGTTGAAGGAAATATTGGAAGTGATTGAGCATTGTTGTGAGTGTGAAGCATATTGAGTCTCTAACAATTCTCTATATGTTTATGTGGTAAAAACAAGAGAGATATTAAAAGTGGTTGAGCATTGTTGTGAGTGTGAAGCATATTGAGTCTCTAACAATTCTCTATATATTTCTATGAGATTAAACAAGATTCTGTGTGAAACTTGTTTGTGTGATTGAAGAGGTTTTCTATGAAAGATTGATATTGATTTGAATAAGATTTTGTGAAAGCTAGTGGATAGATTTGAGTAAGTCTTGGAGTGGACTTAAGGATAGAGTTGAGTAAGCTTTTATGGAATATTACAATGTAGATTTTAGGCAAGTCTTGGTGAAGACTTGTTGAGCAGATTGGAAAAATTCTAGTGAGGACTTATTGAGAATATTTGAGACAAGTCTTGGTAAAGACTTGTTGAGCAAATTGGACAAGTTCTAGTGAGGACTTGTTGAGCATATTTGAGATAAGTCTTGGTGAAGACTTGTTGAGTAGATTGGATAAGTTCTAGTGAGGACTTGTTGAATAGATTTGAGATAAGTCTTGCTGAAGACTTGTTGAGCATTTTGGACAAGTTCTAGTGAGGACTTATAGAGCAAATTTGAGGTAAGTCTTGGTGAAGACTTATAGAGCATATTTGAGGTAAGTCTTGGTGAAGACTTGAGGATAGATTAGTGTGAGATTTTATGGAAGCTTATAATGCAGATTTGAGATAAGTCTTTGATAAGACTTGTGAGCTGAGCTGATTGATTGATTTGTTCAAACCTTAAGTTAAGGTTTGGGGCAGATCTAGCAGAGTTGATTTGTGATTGAGTCAAGCTTTATGTTAAGGCTTGAGGATGGATTTGAGGAAAATTTTTGGTATAGATTTGAGGAGAGGTTTGTGCCAGACCAGAGATAGATATTGAGCATATTTGAGCTAGATCGAAGGATTTTTTAAGTGTAGATTAGAGATAGATATTGAGCATATTTGTGCTAGACCGAAGGACTATGTTTAGTACATATTTGAGATAGAACTAAGAGTAAGCTTTGGAGGTGACAAAGTACAAAGGACAGTAGTCTCCAATGGATAGAGATCCATTATCTAGGGCAATGAGGACAAAAGTCTTCTAAGTGAGGATGGGAGTATTTAGTGGAGAGAGATACACAAGCTAGTGCAGTAGAGGTAGTAGTCTTCTAGAAGATCACCAACAAAAGTAGAGGAGGAGTTCTCCTATGGATAGAAATCCATGAACCAGTTGAGGGGATTGGTGTCTCCTATGGATAGAGATCCATGAACTTGATTAGGGGATTGGTGTCTCCTTTGGATAGAGGTCCATAAACATTGTAATAGGGAAAGGATTTCCAAGAGATTGATTGAGAAAATATTCTTAAAATATTTTCTCCGTGGAGTAGCCCACATTAGGTGAACCATGTTAAATTGGTGTCTTTATTGTATGTGGTGATTTATGCATTGCTTTAATTGTTGTTATTGAATTTGCATTGATATATTGGATTATATAGCTTGAGTAAATAAAAGTAAAAATGGATCTTATATTGTTCACCCCCTTCTCAGTATAAGCTTATGTTATTCAAGAAGTAATATTGCAAAGCAAATCACGTATTATTCGATCCTGTCATATCAAAAAATTTCTAATAAAATGGTAGGACCTATCAGTAGAAGATGTTAAATGGGAAACAAAAAGTATATTTAAGTGATTTCTAGCTTTGAGGACAAAGCTTTTTAAGGAGGGGATTCATGTTACAACACCAATATAACCAAGTTAGCTATATTTCCAATTTTGACCTAATCATTAATTTATTGATATAAGTAGGAGTAGAATGATTTAGTTTTTATCATCTATCATCTTTAATATTAATTTACGTAATCACAAGGACTAATCCCTCCTTAGTTGCAAAGGAATTAGACCTCCTAAAGTGACATTTAATATTTATTCTTTCATTCGTATTTTATATTGCATTCATTTACCATTATTTTTCTTCATGTAGCTTCTCCTGGTCTTCCTAGAGACCTTATCTTCAACCTTATGCTTTTGGAAGTGTTAGTGTTGAGATCTTCTCCTGGATCTCTGATTTTGCTACTTCTAGATATGAGCAAGACTCTCCTAGTTATTCTTCTTCTTGGCTTGGAATTTCTTCAATGAGATCTTCTCCTAATCTCCTTTTTGATTTAGGTACTACATTTATTCTAAAGAAGCTTTTCTTCCTAACTTTCTTATAGGAAGCTTTCCCAACTTACTAGATCACCTAAACCTGTAACAAAAATATTAGTACTAAAATATTCTTATAAATTAAATCATTTCCTCTAGAATCTTCTTCAGGATAAAAGGCATCTAAGTCCTATTTTAGTATCAAGAATTCTATGGCATGTTATTCAATGTTAAGGATTTTATGGTCTTTTTATCTAGATAAATACTTCTATGGTATTTTCTTCTGGATCAAGGCTTCTATAGCGTTTTATTTCATATAAAGGCTTCTATGGCCTTTCCTTCTATATCAAGGATACTATGGCATTTTCTTCTGGTGAAGTTATTCAATCTATTAATAGAGATATCTAATATCTAGAATTTACCATGATTATTTTCTAGAAGATTCTTTTGGAGTATTCTCCCTTCTACAATAACTAATATCTACACTATGAAGGCACTCCGACCTTCGAGTAAAGAAGTTGAGGTCCCTTATATTTCTATTTTAGGAGGTATCACAATCATCTGAGTATTAATTCCTTGTAAAAGAAAATTTTAGGTAAGTATTTATAGATATCTTAGCTTCACTAGTTGATTCATCAACCTAGTGGATCAAACACTGAGTCCTAGTCTTCATGAGTTTTCCTTCAACTCTATGGAAAGACTCTAGCCCTATGCAATATCAGTATTTATTAAACTAAGATTTTAGTACTCACTTGTAAATCTTTGTAATTCTACCACCTAGACTCTTCTAAGAAATTTTGATAATGACTAGTCTAATGGTGCATCAGGTTCTCAAAAACTTAGGATCAAATAATGGTGGTTCCCTCTAGACCTATTGTGGCTTGATCTACCATAGCTCTGATACCATTGTTAGCTTTTGATACCACATACATTGGGAGATACCATTTAAAATATGTAGAAAGAAATAAAATAGATCTGCAATATGAATGAAATATGCTATAAATATAAATGGAAAAAATATTACAATAGTCGTAATGGAGGAAATGGGCACTCCATAAGATATGCTACTGCTCCATAAGGGAGCTCTGATCTTATAGCTCACACACACTACCCTATTACCTATCTACCACACACTCACTATGATGCTACTCTACCTTGTTGTTCTATGATCTATTTATGGCCATTATATAGGAAGATAAGTTCCTTGGTCGACACTTTATCTAGTTGTACAAGTGGAAACCTTACGCATTACAACTTGCACATTGACACTTGTGCATTTATTACATTGCATGAAGTAATTAGATAACTTCCCTCTAAAGTAACCTAATGTCCTAAGTATATACCAAGGATGGTACATTTACATGATTCAAATAATGTACTATGCTCTATTTTCTAACAATGTTGATGACATAGTGATCACGAGAAGCTCATAAATGTTAATAAGTGATTTAAAAAATGATATAGAAAAAGTATTTGAAATGACAGATCTTGGATTAATGAACTAATGCCTCAGTTTCAAAATTTGTCATGGAAAATATAAAATAGTTATCACTCAATTGAAATACACAAAATTTCTTCTTGAAAAATACAAAATGATAGAGTGTAAGCCTAAAGATACACCAATGGAACAAGGAATTCAACTATCAAAAACTGATAAAACACCATTGGTTTCAACAATAATGTATTGTAAGTTGATTGGAAGTCTTCTATACTTAACAAAAAACTGACCAAACATAGCATTTATAGTAAATTATATTTCATAGTTCATGCAAGAATCAAGAGAAAGTCATTGGAAAGCTAGAAAAATAATATTACAATATATCAAGAAAACTGTAGACTATGGATTGATGTATGAAAGAAATGTCAAAGATTTTTGTCTACAAGGATACTTTGATTTAGATAAGCTAGATCTATTGATGACAATAAATCTACCTCAGGTTATGTCTCTACCTCAGATTAGGATCCATATCTTGGCATAGAAAGAAAAAATATACAGTACCACAATCATCAACTGAAGAAGAATATCAAGTAGTAAGCGATACTATATGTGAAGCTCTATGGATACAATACATACTATCTGACATGGGATTCAAACAAACCCCCACTAGGATATTTTGTTATTATAAGGGAATACTGAATCTCGGTATAATTTCATCAAGGAATATTTTTAGAACAAGCACATCACCCTCAAGTATATTCCTACAAAAGATCAGCTAACAGACATATTTACAAAAGCTCTTGGAAAAATCAAGTTCTAAATATTTAAAGATCATCTATGTGATTCAAAATAAATTCACACCAAGTAATGTAATACAGTGGGGTGTTAGAATATATTACATCATTTGGTTATATTATATTACTTGGAGGAGTTATCTAGAAACTTCATGCAACATAGTATATGCACAAGTGTCAATGTGCAAGTTGTAAATGTGAAAGGTGTCACTTGTACAACTAGATAGAGTGTTGGCCAAGGAATCAATATTCCTATATAAAGGGCCTCAAACCATGACTTAAATGTATTTGTTGGAAATTTCGAGTCCCTAAGTCAAATTTGTCATTGATGTCACCAAATGAAGTCATCATTAATAATGAAGGATTTCAGCAGGAAACAAAGGGAATAAAAATGGTTATTTGATATCCAGGAAGAATGCCAAAAATTAAGTGAATCAGTGTTGAATTTAAGAGTTCAAAAGGAGTTATAATATTCATTAATTATTTAAATTCAGTGAGAATTTAAATTTTATAAATAAATATTATTTACAACATGAAATATAGTGAGAAGGAGATATTTTATCAAAGGCATAATATTATAATAATGGTTATTATAATATTAAAGGTGATATGGTGAAAACCCAAATAAAATATTTGTAATTCTTATTATAATATTTTATAACGCAAAAGTGGGTTTTATAAAGTCTAAATATATTTTATAAACCCAAAGGTTGGTTTAAGAAAAAAGGTATTTGAAGCCTTTATAATATCCATCGATGTCATGGAAGATAACATGGAGAGCGCCAACATTTTCAAAACAATGGAGGAAGCATATAAATGCAAACACCCAAAGTTCAATTAATTATACTTGCTCGAAAATTAAAAATATTGCATGCGAAGAAAAGAGCTCGTGAGTTTTTGTGAAAGTCATGACAGAGAAGTGTTTAAGGGAGGAATATTTAATCCTCAAAGTTGCATAGGACAACATGGCCTAGTGGTATTTTGGGAAGCACAAAAGTGTTGGCTTGCAAGAGGGTTTGCATTCGATTCTCGATGGGTGCATCGCGAGTTGTATTGGTTACTACGGTGCACGTTATTTTGCCCAAGGCAGAAGGTGTGAGGATATTAAGAAGCACATGGTGCTTCATTAATATTAGATGAGCACTTGGATCGTGTGGTGACTATGACCATGGCTAAGGCATACATTGGGGGCAATGTTGAGGGTTCGATTCCCTCCAAAGACGAGGTAATATTTTTGGTTTTAATTTTAATAAAATGCCTAAGGTGGAGGTATAAGGTTGTTTAGTGGTTTGTGTTTGGAAAGTTTGCTTTGTGATGAAGTTATGGTAGTTGAGAATTATCATTAGGAGTTATAAGAATATTTTTATTTTTAAATTTTAATAAAGTCTTAAATTGCTATAGTGGTATATTGGAGGATTAAGAATTTGTGGGTATTGTGTTATTTTGAATTAAGGGTTTTTGTGATTACTGTGAGGGTGTTGATTATTAATCAAGTTGGATTGATAAGGTGTAAATTTGATATTATTTTTGTGATATGTTTTGTTGAGAAAATTATCCTCTAACCCTTATTGAGATTGGCAAAGAAGTAATTGTGAGTGTGGCAGATTTGTGAAATCAACTACTTGTCAAGAAAAAAGGTATGGGAAAATTCTTCTTTGGTTGAATGGCTTGCTAGAAAATAAAGTTTGGAGTGAAAAGGTTTTTATTAGGGTTTCCTTTTTGAAAGTGTTTGATTTAATGCTTAAAGGTTTTCTGAAATTAAGAGTTGTGATTAAAACCTTGTTTTATAAGCATTGTTGTTGAAATCATTGTTATGTGAAGAATGTTTTACAAGCATGGTTGTTGAAGTGAGTTGTTATGCAAAGAACTTGAAATAGGTTTTGAAAATATCATGAGTATCATTGTTATGTGAGATTTTTTTTAGAGTATTGTTGGAAAATTTTTGAGTTGGATGGTACATGCTTGGACTAGGGTTTGTGAGCAAGAGTTGTTTCTTGAGTGATTGGTTGAGTAAGTTGATTGAGCCTAGTCAAGTGGATGTATGAAGTGATTGTTCAAGTTCCATAAAACAAACTATTCTATATTCTGATTTGAGTTGTGAGAATAGAACATATTGAGTCTCTAACAATTCTCTTTATGCTTCTATGATATTGAGTTGATAAAGTGATTGAGTTTTGAGTATAGAACATATTGAGTCTCTAAAAATTCTCTTTATGCTTCTATGAGATTGATTTGAGTTGAGAAAGTAATTGATATTTGAGTTTAGAACATATTGAGTCTCTAACAATTTTCTTTATGTTTCTATTTTAGGGTAAAATAAGGTAGTGTATTGCATTACACTACATAGGATTATTACATTTACTTTTCTACTAGTTACCATGAGATATTTTGTCTACTGGTTAATCTAGGTAAATACCTAAATATCCTAAGTCAGATATTTAGGTTAGTGGTTTAGTTAGAACTCTCTACCTAGGTTAGTGGTTAGCTACACGTCTCTCCTACCTTAGTTGGTTAGCGAGTTATGTGATTAGTTAGTTTATATTTCATGTTAAATATTGCTTAGCATTTTCTTGCTAAGACTAATGTTCAATGATATTATTTTGATTATTTTGTCTCCGTATCATTTGCATTATAACATTGGCATCAGAGCCATTTTTTGGCTCGCCTAGAGGACGAGCTGGTGCCAATTGGCAACACCCAACCCACCTCAACAGGCGAGCTCGTAGGCTGGAGCAGGCCCTGTATTGACAAGGGCCCATGCGACCCTAGCCCATAGAGGAGCACGGATCGACCATGCAGGCCACACGATCGATCGACCAGACGGTCGACCGGGCCATGCGATCCCATGCGATCGACCACAAGGGCCACACGATCGACCAACGCGGTCGACCGCCCCCTCGAAGATCGAGGAGCGCAGGAGCCGAGGACTCAGCTCCCGCTCGCTCGACCTCGGGCCAGGGAGCCACGTGGCCCACCAAGGCTAGGAGAGCAGAGAGGGCAGGCATGCCCTCCCCTCCCAGCTGGACCCCACATCGGGATCTATGAGGGCAGGAGGCCCTCCGATCCATGACCAGACTACACCGCTCGATCGATGACACGTGGCACGATCTGCTACCCTGGACCGCTACTCTTGACTGCACGCACCCTGAGGTACCACCTAGACCACTAAATGGACTAGACTGACGTAGACACATGGCGGATAACCACTGGATAGATGATGTTGACTCGACTCGACCGACTAGCCCACCCCTTGGCGCCACGTGGCGGCATCCAAAAGGGCGGGCAACACTTGTCGATTGCCCATAGGCAATCGATCGAAGAAGTGTGGACTGGGGCTTATAAACCCCATTGCATCCCACACTGGGATGCATGTGGGATAAATCCCCATAGTCCTCTTCGAGAATAGTGGATGGGCTAAGTACAAGCCGTGCCCCACCAACACTCAACCGGCCCGGTGGCTCGGTTGGCTAGGGCGGCCCGCTAGCTCCGGCCCGACCATGGATCGAATCCCCACGGAGCATGAAGGAAAGGCAATTTTTTTTCTTCGGATTTTTTTTGAAGCGATCGGCCGTGAGGTGATAAGATTCAATGGAGTCGGAGAGTTTCCAAACTGCCCGGTGGCGCGGTTGGCTCGGGCGGCCAGCTAGCACAACCGAGACCACGGATCGAATCCCCGCGCGCCTAAAAATAGGTTTTTGCAAATAAAAACTTTATTTTTTCAAATTTTCTATGGTTTAAAGCATAATTAAATATATTTTTTGATTATTTTTATAATTTTTCTTTAAATTGGCCTAAAACGTTCAATTTTTAACCAAATTGGATGATTTTTTTCCAATTTTTTCTAAAATTATAGAATTTTCATCTGAAACTAGTATTTTTTTGCTTTCTCAAACCTAGAAACCTGAAAATTCACAAATAATTTAGCCCTTAAAGTTCCTAAAACCATTGCTATTTTTTTTCTCAACTGAAAACACAAGGCAAATAGGAACCTCTTTTTGGCAAATTTTTACACAAAACCTGCTTCAACATTTTTTTGTTGCAATAAATTCATCAGAAGTTCTTCAGTTTTCTTCATTTTTTTTGGAGATATAAGACATTGAACTCAAACTTTCTATTGCAAAATACTTATCATGCCATGATTTAGGGAGCATCAAAGGTCATCGCATTTTTCTCAAAACAACAAATTATTGCTTTTGTTCTCTCCTTCAAGAAAGGGGACATAAAAACATAAAATAACAACTTTTTTTTGTTGTCAAAACTTGAGATCAAAACCATTTTTTTTGCTCCTTCATGATAAATTGTTGAAGACAAAACCAAAGTCGTGTGTCGACTGGTCTGGAAGCCTTTCAAACGCGGGTCGTGTGTCGACTTGTCTTGAAAGGAGTGCTCAAAAATTTTTCAATTTTGTAAAACATTAAGGGGGGATAGAAATCATTTTGTTGATTCTATTATTTGCAAAATTGTAAAGAACAAGGGGGGATTTTTCAAAATTAAGAAAGGTGCAATCTCGATTGTACTCGACACCTTTCTCAAAAATTGACTTATACTAGGTGCATTTTCGGTTGAACCCGACACCTAGAGTGATAATAATGTGGGTTGCTCTCATGTTTTGATTATTTGCACTAACACTCATGTTTCTTATGTGCACTTAAACATTCAGATACAACATTGGCAGAAGCATTTCACAAAACCCATATTTCACTCCAAAACGTGCTACACTTTGCACAGGTTGAACAACAGTCAATTTTTTTACCCCCTCCAAAGGTCAAAATTCAAACACACCTTGATTACCTCTCTTTGTTTGGCTTAATTTCCTCCAACTTCTCATCCTTCTTGAAGGGTGTTAAGGCAGGTGCCATTAAATATCCTAGAGAGCACAATCAGAAGTCTGTCAACCAATCCCTTTTTTAATTTGCTCTATCTTGTTTGGCTTAATTTCCTCAAACTTCTCATCCCTTGTTAAGGGTGTTAAGGCAGGTGCCATTAAATATCTTATAGAGGCAAATTGAAAACATCTTCCATATACTCTTTTGAGGGTATAGTGCAAGATACAACCATCTTAGTCCTATCAATTTGAAACCTTAACCATGGCCATGATACACAAGTATCTCACTGAGAGCCAACTGCTCAAAGGTTCAAATTATTCAGCTTGGAAGACTAAGATGAAAGCTATCTTAACTATAGAGGATTTGTGGTCAATAGTGGATGGAAGTGTAACTAGACCTCAATCAGCTGGAGCAGATCAAACAGAATTTGATAAAAAGGATAAGAAACTATCCTTAATGATCTTGCTAGCTATTACTGATGATATCCAACCTCATATCAGTGAAGCTAAGAATGGTAAGGAGGCATGGGATGCCTTAAAAACCATCTTTGAGGGGAAGAATCAATCAACGATTCTTAACCTCCAAACACAGCTTCATACTCTTCATATGAAATCAGGAGAAACAGTAGAGCTATTCCTCTGCAGAGTCACAGAATTGAAAACAAAACTGCAATCCTTAGGAGAAAAAGTGGAAGACCAAGTCTTGACCTCTATCATTTTGAGGGCTCTTCCAGACTCCTACAGAATGTTGATCACTTCACTACAAGTCTCTGGAAGGGTAGTGACTTTTGTCGAGTTGGTAAATTTGCTTCAAACAGAAGAAGCTAATCAACTCCAAAGAGATGAGGCATCCAACAATGCACTTTTCTCAAACAGACAAGGTGGTAAGAAAAAGTGGAATCAACAGAAAGGTTCTTCTTCGAACAAAGACAAGGGTAAAGCCAAAGAGGTTTCGAAGAAGAAGCAGTATTGTAAGATTTGCGACAAAGACACTCATGAAACCAAAAGATGTTGGTTTAAGAACAAACCGCCCAATGAACAAGGAAACAAGAAGGGCCAAGGCAAACCAAAGAACAAGAAAAAATAGCAACAGGGACACATTGCAGCTGAAGATTCTAGTTCAGATTCTGAGAGAGCACACAAGGTGCTCATGACACATACCGATTCCCCTCATAAGGACTCTGTGTGGTACATAGACTCAGGCGCTAGTAAGCATATGACTGGCGATAAATCCTGGTTTGCAACATTTGAGGCTCGAGAAGGTAGACCGGTCACCATTGCTGATGATCAAACCTATCGAGTTTAGGGAGAAGGAAGTGTTTCAGTCTCCCTTCCAGATGGAGAATGTAATATTCAAAAATTTCTTTATGTACCAGGATTGAAAAATAATCTCTTGTCAGTTCCACAAATCTTGGACAATAACATGAATGTCAATTTCAAGGTGGACAAAGAAAAGAAACGTTGCTTTATCACTAAGAAGGGAAAACAGATAGCAAGAGGTTCATACAAACATGGTTTGTTTGTCTTAGATGCAATTACCTCAACACATACTACACTGGCGAGTAACCACAAAGGAGGCCACTTCTCTTTGGCATAAGAGATTTGGGCATTTAAGTTCAGGATATTTACTAGAGTTGAGTAAATATCAAATGGTGAAAGGGCTGCCTACTCTTTCATCTACTTTGCTAGTGTGCTCTGATTGCTTGTCAGGAAAGCAACATAGAGTACCCTTTGAACCTAGCTCCTTTCGAGCTAAGGTACCTTTGGAGTTGGTTCACACAGATTTGTGTGGTCCCATGTCTACAAGTTGTGGAGGAAAAAGGTATTTTCAATTGTTTGTCGATGATCACTCACGAAAAATGTGGGTCTTCTTCTTACAGTTGAAGTCTGAAGCATTTTCCTATTTTCAACAGTTCAAAAAGCTTGTTGAGAAAGAATCAGGATGCTTTATTAAGACCCTCCATTCAGATCGAGGGGGGAATACACATCAAAGGAATTTTCCTCATTTTTACAGACACATGGGATAAAGAGACAGTTAACAACAACCTATTCTCCTCAGTCAAATGGGGTTGTCTGAGAGAAGAAATCGGTCCATTATGGAAATGGTTCGATGTATGCTTAAGGGGGCCAACCTTGAGCAAACTTATTGGGCTGAAGCTGTTCAAACTATAGTATATCTTCTGAATAGGGCTCCCACAAGGGCTCTTGAAGGTATGACTCCTCAGGAAGCATGGAGTGGAAGGAAACCCTCCATATCTCATCTACGGGTATTTGGGTGTAAGGCATTTATGCATATACCCAAGGAGAAAAGAAAGAAATTAGATGAGAAGTCCCTACCTTGTGTATTTCTTGGATATGATGAATTCTCAAAAGGCTATCGGTTGATAGACCCACTTACCAAGAAAATACATGTCAGCAGAGATGTAGTGTTTGATGAAGCTTTCACACCCAACACTACATCAGTATACCTAGATGATGAGGAGCAACAACCACTTCCTCCTCCACAATAGAAAAAGCCTCCCAAATGGTATACAAGCACAATGAAAGATTCCAAACTCACTTCCCCACCTGATCTTACTCTCAATCATCCAAAGACACGAAGCATGACTCAGAAAGAAAAGAATGAAGCATCCACTTTAGTTGATGATCTTTGTGCAGATTTTCAAGATCTTTCTGTTGATAGAGAGTTACCAAGGGAAGATGATATGGAAATAGATGAGGAGAGGGTTTACTTGTCAGCATATGATGAGAATGAACCTTCTACAGTTGATGAAGCACTTAGACTGCCTCAGTGGAAGGCATCTATGGATGCAAAACATAACTCCCTCATAAAGAATAAAACATGGAAGCTGGTGGATTTGCCTAAAGGAAAGAAACCCATAGGCTGCAAATGGGTTTACAAAGTAAAATATAAGGCAGATGGCACCATAGATAAGCATAAGGCCCATCTTGTGGTGAAGGGCTATGCTCAAAAGGAAGGGCTTGACTATGAGGAAACCTTTGCTCCTACAGCAAGGATGACCACCATTCGAGTGCTTTGTGCTATGGCAACACAGTTCGGATGGAAATTACATCAGATGGATGTAAAAAGTGCCTTTCTAAATGGTGACTTAAAAGAAGAGGTGTACATGACTCAACCTCCTAGATTTGTAGAGGTAGGCCATGAGCAACAAGTTTGCAAGTTGGTCAAATCATTATACGGGCTAAAACAAGCCCCAAGAGCATGGTACATAAAAATGGATAGTCACCTACTGCAACATGGATTTAAGAGAAGTCCATCTGACACAAATCTCTATATCAAGAACACAGGTTCTGAGATAGTGATTCTTGTGTTATATGTAGATGATCTGATCATCATTGGCAATTCAGAGAACTTGATTAACGTCATGAAAGATGACTTGAAAGAGTCATTTGATATGACAGATCTAGGACTTCTCCACTACTGTCTTGGTCTTGAGATAGAACAGAAGAAGAATCATCTTAGGGTGACTCAAAAAAAGTATGCCAAGACTTTAGTAGAAAAATATCGTATGACTGATTGTAAGCCCAAAGCAACACCGATGGAATCAGGGCTTCAGTTATCATGATATGATGACTCACCACAGGTAGATGGCACACTTTATAGACAGATGATTGGAAGCCTCATCTATCTGACTAATACTAGACCAGATATTACTTATGTTGTAAACTATCTTTCATGGTTCATGCAAGAACCAAAGGTCTCTCATTGGAAAGCAGCTAAGAGGGTTCTTCACTACATTCAGGGTAGTGCAGATTATGGTCTAGAGTATAAGAAGAATAACTCATTCTTCTTACAGAGTTACACTGACTCTGATTACGCTGGATCCATAGATGACAAAAAATCAACATCAGGCTATGTGTTTCATCTTGGATCTGGTCCTGTCTCATGGCATAGTAAAAAGCAACAGGTGGTTGCTTTATCTTCAACTGAGGCAGAATATCGCGTTGCACGTGGAGCTGTGTGTGAAGCGATATGGCTAAGTCGCATCTTGGCTACCATGGGCCTACCAAAGAAACTTCCTATTCACATGTTTTGCAACAATTCAAGTGTTTTGAACTTGGTCAAGAATCCAGTACATCATGAACGAACAAAGCATATTGACACAGATTGTCATTTTATTCGTGATGAAGTTCCTAAGCATAGAATCAAGCTCCAACACATTCCCACCGATGAACAGGTTGCTGACATTTTTACAAAGGCACTTGGACGTGTCAAATTTCAACTGTTCCAGAGCAAACTTTGTATATCAAAGTAATGTAATAAAGGGGGGATGTTAGGGTAAAATAAGGTAGTGTATTGCATTACACTACATAGGATTATTACATTTACTTTTCTACTAGTTACCATGAGATATTTTGTCTACTGGTTAATCTAGGTAAATACCTAAATATCCTAAGTCAGATATTTAGGTTAGTGGTTTAGTTAGAACTCTCTACCTAGGTTAGTGGTTAGCTACACGTCTCTCCTACCTTAGTTGGTTAGCGAGTTATGTGATTAGTTAGTTTATATTTCATGTTAAATATTGCTTAGCATTTTCTTGCTAAGACTAATGTTCAATGATATTATTTTGATTATTTTGTCTCCGTATCATTTGCATTATAACATTATGAGATTGGACAAGTTATGTGTGGACTTGTTAAGAATATTTGAGGTAACTCTATGAGAAGACTTGTGGATTGATTTTGTGTGAGCTTTTGTGGAAGCTTACAATACAGATTTTGTTAAGTCCTAGAGAGGACTTATTTAGCATATCTAAGAAAGTCCTATAGAGGACTTATTGAGCAGATTTGAGCAAGTTCTGAGTGGACCTATTGAGCAGATTTGAGCAGGTTCTGAGTGGACCTGTTGAGTAGATTTGAGTAGGTTTTGAGTGGACCTGTTGATAAGATTTGAGTAGGTTCTGAGTGGACCTATTGAGCATATTTGAGTAGGTTCTGAGTGGACCTATTGAGTAGATTTGTGCTAGACCTACTGGACTATGTTTAGTGTAGATTTGAGTGGACTTATGCTAGACTGATTGGACTGTGTTTAGTACAAGAGTTGAGCATATTTGTGCTAGACCAAATGAGCTATGTTTAGTGCAAATTTTAGTGAGTTTGTTGAGTAAAATTGTGCTAGACCGACTAGACTATGTTTAGTACAAGAGTTGAGTAGAGTTGTGCTAGATCGACTGGACTGTGTTTAGTACATAATTGAGAGAGAGCTTTGGATGTGACAAAGCAAAAAGGATAGTAGTCTTCGATGGATTAAGATCCATCAGCTAGGGTAGTGAGGATAGGTCTTCTAAGTGGGGATAATAGTCTTCAATGGAGAGAGATCCACAAGCCAATGTAGTGGAGGTAGTAATTCTTCTAAAGGATCACTAGCTAGAGCAGAGGAGAAGGATTTCTCCTATGAATAGAGATTCACAAACTAGATTTAGAGGATCAGCATCTCCTTTGGACAAATATCCATAAAAATTGTAATTGGAAAGGATTCCCAAGAGATTTATTGAGAAAATTTTAGTGAAATATTTTCTCCGTGGAGTAGCCCACATTGGGTGAACCACAAAAAATTGGTGTCTCATGTGTGTGTGATGTTTTGTGCACTGCTTTGGTTTCTGTTGTTGATATTGTCAATGATATATTGCATAATATTAATTGTGATAATAAAAGTAAAAAGTGTTCTTATACTGTTCACCCCCCTATCAGTATAATCTTTTGTTCTTCAATTGGTATCAGAGTTGGTTCCATCAGAAAAGGTTTAACAGCTTGAAGGAAGATCTTACAAGAACACAAATGGCAAAGAAAGACAAAATTAGAACCATGAGACACAATAATAAAAGAACACACATGGTCATGAAAGAAAAGGAATATGAATTCAATATTGTTGTTTTGGGAGGAAGAATGGAAATAGATTCAAGATATGAATCAAGCAATGGAGAAACAACCAGGTTGATAAAGTTTTGTACCAGATGTAGGAATACAGGTCACCATGCAGCTTATTGTCCATAAGAGGGTGAAGAATATTTATTTTGTGGTCAAATCAATCATGATGCAGGTTATTGCAATGGGTTAAGTAGTGGTGAAGATGAAGATGATATTTTAGAAATGAAACCCTAGAGGTTGGTTCAATAAAGGATAATAGGGACAATCAAAACAGGTATGAAGAAAAAACTCTACTTTTAGTATTAGAAGAAAATGCTCCTATAGAATATCAAAGAAATAAAGAAGAGGAAGATTCAGAAAAAGAAAAGGAGGAAGCCACTCTTAAGGAACTTTTTGAATTGAAAAGAGGGAATTTATAATGAAGGCTCAAATACAAGAAGATGATAAATGCAAGACAAAGCTTCTACAAGATCTCCCTGACTTGAGAGATAAGGTTGAAAAGGCAAGAAGAATTGAAGAAGGTATGATTGAAAATTCAAAGGTAAAAAGGATAGAATGTGAAATACTTATGGTTACTCTTGAAGAATTTAAAAGGGAGAACTCAGGATTTAAAATTTCAAGCTCAAGAAGATGATAAAGCAAAGGCAAAGTTTCTATAGGACCTCACCAAATTCAAAATAAAGGTTGAAGAGGCAAAAAATATTAAAGAAGGTATGGCTAAAACATTAAAGGTAAAATATCTAGAGTGTGAAAGATTAGAACATGAGATAGTTTCACTAAGGATGGAAGTAAAAAGTTCTAAATAAGAAAGACAAGATCACAGGAACATGGAATCAGAAAGATACAGGCATTAAAATAAAAGCAAGTATGAACAAAGCAAACAAGGAAATAAGTTCTTTCAAAGGAAAAAGAGAAGCTACTATGCGAATAATGCAAGTAAGTAATCAAATGATAGTGATGCAATTTTTTAGACAATGATAGTTATGAAGTCCTATTTATGATTAAATAAAAAGAACAAATTAATAAAAAGACTCTAGTTATTCTCAAGTGTTTTAGATGTGGTAAATTTGGACATCTTGAAGATGATTGCACAAGGGATGGTTATAGTTTCAGTGATGATGAATATGAATATGCACTTGAAGAATCAGATGAAAATATTCTAATGGCATTAGAAGGAGAAGTGAGTGATCCTATAGAAGACAATCCAAAATAAAGTAATGATGTGGACAAAGGTAAACAAATAGAGGATTATTTAGTAGAGAATGGTTATGATCTCAAGGGAGAACTTATATATGCCCTTGACATAGGTAAATAAGGTAAGGAAGCAACACTCTAAACCTAAAATTCAGTTTCAGGAACGTGATGAAAAAAGAAGATTACTCATAGAGGATTTAGAAAAATCAAAGGCTAAGGCAAGGAAGTTCAAAGATAAGTTAGAAGCACATATTTTGGAATGTGAGAAGTTAGCACAAGAAGTGGCACTACTAAAGGAATATTTATAATATTCCAGGAATAAGATATACAAGTATGTAAACAGTGCAAAGAGTGTGGATAAAATAATCAAGATACAAAGAGGAGCAACAAAAAAAATAGGTCTTGGTTCTAAACAGGTTCAAAAGAAATGGGAAGAGGATTCAACTTCAAACCTTACATAAGAAGAAAAATTAGATGAAGATACATCAGAAGAAAATAGTGTAAGAGGGAGTGAGACATCAGAGGATGAGTTGGACAATAAAGGGTTCAACAAAGATATGAACAATACACAAAGAAGATACATATGGAATAGCAATCAGAACAAGAGACCAATGAGGTCAAGACGAGGAAGCTTCAATGGAAGATGTTTTTCATGTCACAAGTTTGGGCACATGGCTTCACAGTGCATGACACATGAAATATAGGAATATGGGATTAGATAGCTTTTCCATGGGTATTGCTACTCATGTAATAATTTTTGTCATAAGGCAATGAATTGCAAGGTTCATGAAAGAAGAGGATATGACTTCACTAGGAGAAATCCTAAGACATTTACACCTCCAAGGAGTAATAACATTAAGTGTTATAAGTGCAATAATTATGGTCACACGACAAAATGGTGTAGAGCAGACATTCCAAAAATACATGTGAGAAAAAATAGGAACATGAACAGGAACAGGAACATGAATATGAACAAGAACAAAAAAATAGATGAGAACAAAAATAGGAATAGTAACAGGAATATGGATGCGAATAGGAACAAGAACAAGAACAATGACAGAAACATGAATGATGACACAGATAGAAATAGTCAAAGAATCAAAAAATTTAGAAAATAAGATAAAAGGATAAAGGTAAAGAACATTGCTTTTGGGGAGTAGAAATACTCCCACCCTAGAATTAACCACCTCAAAAGGAGGTGGGAGAGGGGATAAGATAAGAGGCTCATTCTTAGCCCCAACCCCAAAGGTGACCCTTTGCCATTGATGTCAAAGGGGGAGAGATTTGTGTAATGGGGAGAGATTTGATATTTGAGAGAGCATTGAGCCAGGGGGAGCAATGTCCCGGGGGAGCAAAATAAAAGAAAGGTCAGGTTTTGGTAAGAAGAGTATGGGCTACCATCAATGACAAAGGGGAAGATTGTCAAAATTTTTGAGTCCCTAAGTCAAAGTTGTCATTGATGTCACTAGATGAAGTCATCATTAATAATCAAAGATTTCAGCAAGAAAAAAAGGGGATAAAAATGGTTATTTGATATACAGGAAGAATGCCAAAGATCAAGTGAATCAGTGTAGAAGTTAAGAGTTCGAAAGGAGTTATAATATTTATTTTTATAAATTATTTAAATTCAGTGAGAATTTAAGTTTTATAAATAAATATTATTTATGACATGGAATACAGTGAGAAGGAGATATTTTATCAAAGGTATAATATTATAATAATTTTTATTATAATATTAAAGGTGATATGGTGAAAACCTAATTTGTAATTCTTATTATAATATTTTATAATGCAAAAGTGGGTTTTATAAAGTCTAAATATATTTTATAAACCCAAAGGTTGGGTTTAAGACAAAAGGTATTCAAAGACTTTATAATATTCGTTAACGTCATGGAAGATAACATGGAGAGCACCAAAATTTTTGAAATAATGGAGGAAGCATATAAATACAAATGCCCAAAGTTCAATTAATTATCCTTGCTCAAAAATTAAAAATATTGCATGCGAATAAAAGAGCTCGTGAGTTTTTGGAAAATTCATGACAGAGAAGCATTTAAGGGAGGAAGCTTTAATCCTCGAATTTGCATAGGACAACATGGCCTAGTGGTATTTTGGGAAGTGTGAAAGCGCTGGCTTGCAATAGGGTTTGTGTTCAAATCTCGATGGTCGCATCATGGTTTGTGTTGGTTAAAGAGCCTACGGTGCACGTTCTTTTACCCAAGGCGAAAGGTGTGAGGATATTAAGAAGCATGTGGTGCTTCGTTAATCTCATTTGAGCGCTTGGCTCATGCGATGACTTTGGCCATGGTTAAGGCGTACATTGGGGGCAACGTTGAGGGTTTCATTCCCTCCGACGACGAGGTAATATTTTTGGTTTTAATTTTAATCAAATGCCTAAGTTGGAGGTATAAGATTGTTTAGTGGTTTGTGTTTGGAAATTTTTCTTTGTAATGAAGTTGTGGTAGTTGATAATTATCATTAGGAGTTATAAGGATATTTCTATTTTCATATTTTAATAAAGTCTTAAATTGCTATAGTGGTATATTGGAAGATTAAGACTTTGTGGGTATTGTGTTATTTTGAATTAAGGGTTTTTGTGATTATTGTGAGGGTGTTGATTATTAATCAAGTTGGAGTGATAATGTGTAAATTTTATATTATTTTTGTGTTATGTTTTGTTGAGAAAATTATCCTCTAACCTTTATTGAGATTGGCAAAGAAGTAATTGTGAGTGTGGCAGATTTGTGAAATCAACTACTTTTTAAGCAAAAAGGTACGTGTAAATTCTTCTCTGGTTGAATGGATTACTAGAAAATAAAGTTTGGAGTGAAAAGGATTTGATTTGGGCTTCCTTTTTGAAAGTGTTTGAGTTAATGCTTCAAGTTTTTTTGAAATTAAGAGTTGTGATTAAAACCTTGTTTTATAAGCATTGTTGTTGAAATCATTGTTATGTGAATAATATTTTACAAGCATGGTTGTTGAAGTGAGTTGTTATGCAAAGAAATTGAACTAGGATTTGAAAAGATCATGAGTATTTTTGTTATGTGAGATTTGTTGTTGAGCATTGTTGGAAATATTTTAAGTTGGATGATACATGCTTGGACTAGGGTTTGTGAGCAAGAGTTGTTTCTTGAGTGATTGGTTGAGTAAATTGATTGAGCCTAGTCAAGTGGATGTATGAAGTGATTGTTCAAGTTCCATAAAACAAACTATTCTATATTATGATTTGAGTTGTGAAAGAGATTGAGTTGTGAGAATAGAACATATTGAGTCTCTAGTAATTCTCTTTATGCTTCTATGAGATTGAGTTGAGAAAGTGATTGATTTTTTGTTAGCATATATTATTAATAAATGTTATTCCATTATTTAGTTAGTATATTGTTAGACCTAAATTAACCTACGTTATTTTGGGTCCTAAGTTGTTTCTTAGACCCGATAACTATGGGTTAATTTAGGGTTGCATTGTATTATTTATATAGGTTATGTTCAATGCAATATGATTGATTCGCTTAACATGGTATCAGAGCAGGCGGCTCTTGGTTGACCTCGGCATCACGGTTTTCGAGACACAGACACATTTCCTGAGGTAGGACTGGACTTGCTTGGGCATGCATCTCGAGATGACTATAGACTAGTTTTATTTTGATTGAGCACATCTCTCGAGGTTGAGGATCTGACGTGGTTCCATCGGATTGGACACGGATCTCGAGGTTGATCTGGACTGGATCTGACTCGACACATTTCTTGAGGTCAGATCGACTGACGAAACCTTGGATCTGACTAGGCATAGAACTTGAGGTTGTTGATCAGATCACTGACTGGTCTCACTAGATCTGGTGTCGACACGAAACCTGAGGTTGCTGATCGAATCACTAACTGGGCTCACTGGATCTGGATCACTGATAGACTGACATCATCTAGTGTCGACACATTTCCTGAGGTTAGAGCGATGCTAGACTGAAGTGACCTGATAGACTTTGGATCTAACATGAAGCCTGAGGTGGTTGATTTGGGCACAAAATTCAAGGTAAACTGACATGTGGTGATGACCTAAATTGACATGTGGTGATGACCTGGACTGACACATGGCACCGCCTAGACTGGACTGACGTGGCAGCTAACTAGACCTGGACTGATGTGGCCACCACATGGACTAACATGGCAGCCTACTAGACGCTGGACTAACATGGCCGCCATGTGGACTGACATGGCAGTTGACTGGACCCGACGTAGACCTGACCCCTGCCACGTGGCACGACAAAAAGGGTGTCATGATTGCCCAAAGGCAATCACGTTTAAAGGGGGGAATCTTCCATTTTATTCCCCCCTCATGCACCCCGTGGGAGCAATGTGGGACTAAAGTCCCACAATTTTTTTTGCTCCCCGCGAGGGTCGCAAGGGGAGAAAGGGAAAATCTTCCCTTCTCCCTCTCATCGGGCGGGCTAGCCCAGCTGGCAGGAGCGCCAGGCTAGCGCCCGTGAGGTTGGGGGATCAAAACCCGTCGACCCCCAAACAAAGGTAAAACAAAATTTTTTAAAGTTATTTTTTAATATTTTTTTCTAAAGTTAAAATTAAAATTTTTAAATTATTTCTTTTATATAGTTTAAATTATTATTTTTTTTTAAATAATAATTTTTTTCTATAAGGAATAATAATTTTTTTTTTAACTTTAGAATATAAAATGTTTTAAAATGCTTTATAAAGGAAAATTTTAAAGGGGGAAGTTATTTTTTTTCAAGGGGGGATAGATTTTTTTTCTCTCCACCATCAAAGCAATTAAAGAGGCATAAAATCATCAAACCTCCAAACCTGTTTTTTAGACTTCATAAATAGCAATTTTTTGTTTGAAGTACTTCACACAGGGGGGATTTTTTTTGGTGATATATTGTGCTAATCTGCCTACAGGGCAAGCTTTGTAAGAGCCTTTTTTAGGTTGAATTGTTGCATTTTTTTTGCACAAAAGGGGGGGATAACATTTTTTTTCCTCCATCTCCTCTCTTGCAATAAGGGGGGATACATTATAATTTTGCAAACAAAAGGGGGGAAGACTTATAAGGGTGCATTTTCGGCAGTGACCGACACCTTAGTCAAATTATTTTTGCAAAATTTTATTGTAAAAGGTGCATTTTCGGCAGAGACCGACACCTTAAGAATGGGTAGATCAAAGAAAAATATAGCCCTAAAAACTGATGTTGCTAAATCAGTTAAAGACCCATACTTTCCACCAGATATGGATGGGTTGGATTTTTATGAGGAGGGCACATTCCTCACACTAAACAATGGTTTAGTAGCTCTCCTCGATGATTTTGAGTCTTGTATAGACCTTCAGAAAAATGGTGCTCAAGTTCCTATTGGCGTTCTAAGGGGCATATACCTGGTTTTTGTTGCACTTGACCGTGCCCAACGTAAATTGGAAATAAATAAGGAAAGTGAGGTCCTAAAGGCGAACGCTTGTTGTGACACAAGTGACCTTCAGCCCATTGTGGCGAATGCTTGTTGTGACACGAGTGACCTTCAACCCATTGTGGCACATGCTTGTTGTGATACAGGCAACCTCATACCTTCTATGGTAGATATCAGTTGTAGCACAAGTGATCTCATTTCAGTAGCATATTTTGCTTGTGACACTAGTGACTTAACAACTGAACCTCCTCAAAAAGATCTCCATAATCTCATCAATAGCGACAAATGCAATATTGTTAAAAGCATTGATGAAGATGTTGAAATTGGGTGTTTTGAAAAACACACCAAAGGATTTGGTTCCAAAATGATGAAGAAAATGGGATTCAATGGTGAGAGATTAGGTAAACAAGAACAAGGCATTAAATCTCCAATAATGCTAAGTGTCAGGGCAAAGCATGAAGGCCTTGGCTATACTGGACATGCAAGTACCAACAATTCTATGTTTGTAAAACCTAAATCTCCTACAACTCCTAAAAAGCATTATTGCAGTCACTATGGAAAGACAGGACATGTTGCAGCTAAGTGTTGGAGATTACATCCTTGTGATTCTTGTGGATGTATGAATCACTCTTCTTCAAGTTGTTGGTACAAACTAAAAATGGCCAACAAGGTTCATATTGATTGTGGATGGACAGATCTCACACAATGGACCATGATGAAAGAAATGTTGTATGGCTTCTACCGAAAAGGTAAAACCTATGGTAGACCCCGAGGCAAATCCAATGACAGACCAAGTGGCAGTCCCAGAGATAATGACCTAGAGATAGACCTAAAGATAGACCCAAAGACAAAGTTCCAGAGGCATATCTACAGGCAGATCTAGAGGCAATGATCCAGAGGCAGATTCATAGGTAGATCCCGAGATAGACCCAGAGGTACAATTCCAGAGGTATGCTTAGAGCCAGAGCCAAAGCCATGAGCCAGAGCTAGAGCCGAAGACAAAGCATGAGCCACCATTCTTTCATTTCTCTTCTTCTTCTTCACTGTATTGGGGCAGTTATATACTTTACCCAAATATTGTTGTATGGGGGGATATTAGTATAGCTAGTAGTTATATTATTACCCAAATAATGTAATAAGGGGGGATGTTAGCGTATATTATTAATATACGTTATTCCATTATTTAGTTAGTATATTGTTAGGTTGTTAGACCTAACTTAACCTATGTTATTTTGGGTCCTAAGTTGTTTCTTAGACCCGATAACTATGGGTTAATTTAGGGTTGCATTGTATTATTTATACAGGTTATGTTTAATGCAATATGATTGATTCGCTTAATAGTTTTGAGTATAGAAAATATTGAGTCTCTAAAAATTCTCTTTATGCTTCTATGAGATTGGTTTGAGTTGAGAAAGTGATCAAGCTTTGAGTGTAGAACATATTGAGTCTCTAACAATTCTCTTTATGTTTCTATGATATTGAACAAGTTTTATGTGGAATTATTCAACAGATTTAAGGCAAGTCTTTGAGAAGACTTGTGGACTGATTTTGTGTGAGATTTTGTGGAAGCTTACAATATAGTGGTTAAGTCCTAGAGAGGGCTTATTGAGCAGATTTGAGCAAGTCCTAGAGAAGACTTATTGAGCAAATTTGAGCAGATTCTAAGTGGACCTGTTGAGAAAATTTGAGTAGGTTTTGAGTGGACCTATTGAGCAGATTTGAGTAGGTTCTATGTGGACCTATTGAGCAGATTTGAGAAGATTCTGAGTGGACCTGTTGAGAAAATTTGAGCAAGTGTTGAGTGGACCTGTTGAGAATATTTGAGTAGGTTCTGAGTGGGCCTATTGAGTAAATTTATGCTAGACCAACTGGATTGTGTTTAGTGCATATTTGAGTGGACTTGTGCTAGACCAACTAGATTGTGTTTAGTACAAGAGTTGAGCAGATTTGTGCTAGACTGAATGAACAATTTTTAGTGCAAATTTGAGTGATCTTGTTGAGCAGACTTATGCTAGACCTACTGGATTGTGTTTAGTACAATATTTAAGCAGATCTATGCTAGACCGACTGGACTGTGTTTAGTACAAAATTGATATAGAGCTTTTGAGGTGACAGAGTAGAGAGGATAGTAGTCTCTAGTGGATTGATATCCATTATCAAGGGAAATGAGGATAGGTATTCTGATTAGGAATAAGAGTCTTCAATGGAGAGATATCCATAAGCCAATGAAGTGGAGGCAGTAAGTTTTCTAGAGGATCACCAGCTAGAGCAGAGGAGTTCTCCTATGGATAGATATCCATAAATGAAATTTAGGGGATCAAAATCTCCTTTGGACAGAGATCCATAAACATTTTAATTGTAAAGGATTCCCAAGATATTGATTGAGAAAATTTTAGTGAAATATTTTCTCCGTGGAGTAGCCCACATTGGGTGAACCACATAAAATTGGTGTCTCATGTGTGTGTGATGTTTTGTGCACTGCTTTGGTTTTTGTTGTTGATATTGCCATTGATATATTGCATAATATTTATTGTGATAAGAAAAGTAAAAAGTGGTCTTATACTGTTCACCCCCCCTCTCAGTATAAGCTTGTGTTCTTCAGTATCACTTATTTTTATTCAATAAGATAATCTATTGTCTTGTTCTCTGTCTCATAATATAATGTTGCTGAAGCCATCAAAATTATGGATAGAAATAGAATCCTCAAAATAATTAGCCCAAGGATATGTAGTTGAGTTTACACTTGCTCTCCTATCCCCTAGCCAATGTTCACAACTCCTCACAAGGTCAAGATAGGGTGAATGATAATCTGGCCCTAGAGCTTTAGCTATGTTGACCCTCTTAATATTACCCAACTCTTTTGATCTCTCCCTAATGATATCAATATGTTCACACAGATGGTTCCACTCTTTTCCAAATGACCTATGTCTTTATTAAAAAATTAGGTTGACTTCTTGTTCTAACAATAGTTTTCTAAGGTCAAACAATGCAGACTATATCATGCAGTTTTCTACCATTTAACAACATTTTACTTCTTTTTTGTTTTTGGTTTTCACAATTTTCTTTTCTTTTTTTCTTTTATTTTTTGAGCAAAATGCAATTTTTTAAAATATTTTTTTCAAACAGAACAATATTACTGTTATTAATACTAGATAGAAATGCAACAATGAATCTTATCATAGCAAGGGAAAGTAAAATTATTCTAAAATAGTCTTACTGCCACTAAAACCAGGTTTGAAATACAACAAATTTTAGCACAACAAGGGAAAGTAAAGTGTTGTTGTTACTACTTGATTTTAAGGAACACTTTGGTATGATTTTATCACACCTACTCCCTTGTTTTCACAAGTTAAAGAACCTAGACCTAAGCAGGTAACAACCACACAATGCTAAAAAGTAAATTTGTTGAAAATATAAATGCTAAAATAAAGGTTGGATTGTTGTTACTACTTGATTTTAAGGAACACTTCAATTTGATTTTGTTGCACCTAATCCCTTGTTTTCACAAGTTAAAGAACCCAAACCTAAGTAGGTAACAATCAATTCCAATGCTTGAAAGTAAATTTACTTAAAATAGAAATGTTGAAATAAAATGCTAACTAGAAAAGTAGTAAATTTGAACCTAATAAAATAGAACCTGGAATTATTGAGATGAAGACACTTGTTGGAACTCCTTGTGCAAATTTTGACCTACATGTACATTGCATATTATTGTGCCATTCACATAGTTCAATCTCCCCCTCGATCTAGCAGTCTTTGATAAAAAATTACAACACATTTCTCCCTGGCAATGGTGCTAAAATATCAAGATGTAATGTCTCACATTTAATTTGTTAATCCAGGTTAGATTTAAAGAATAAAAATCCCATATAGATTATTCCACAATTCTTAATATTTGACTTTATTCTATTTTCTTAGTTTCATTTGCATGAAATAAAGGTTTGCAATAAAGAAAATTGAAATGAAATTTATGCTTAATTTAAAGATGCAATTTATGACTAAGTCTATGTATGTGTGTGGATCCACGTATGATCTAATAATGTAGTAATTATTTAATAGATTTTATAATCTATATTATGAAATTTCAATTAATTCTTTGCTCTAAGATTTATTCTATATTCTATATCCACACTCATCAATTGTTTTGAATAACCTCCTCAAGTAAGCTTGTTATGTATTTAATGTAACACATGCAAGATCAACATTATAAAAGCTTTAATAAAATCCAACATTTCCATCAATACCAATAATAATTTTTTCTAACATTCCAAAATATGAGTACAATTTCATATTTAAAAAATATACTTCATAACTAATGTTATAAGATTATTATGTTCCAACTTTAATAAAAACATCACTTATTCTTCTTGTTAATCCATTTTCCTTATAATGCTACTAACATTATGTTATAATCACAATGACACTGAGAGGGGGGGTGAATCAGTGTGTTATTTAAAAACTTAAAAGCAATTTAGACTTTTAAATAAACTGCAGCAGATTAAAACAGAAATAATAAAAGTACTAAGAGCATCACACATAACACGACATTTTAACGAGGTTCATCGATGTGGCTACTCCTCAAAAAGACTGCTTGGACTACCATCCAAATCCAGTCAAATGCAAAGCTACAACTTTACATAATCATTCACCAGCACCAACTGGTAAGAGGCACCAACCTCTAAATTTTATCTGCTACAACAGAATGGAGCACCAACTCCAATTTTTCTATCTCCAACTGGAAAGAGGCACCAACCCCTTTTACCAAGCTACAACTTGGAGATAGTAATAAAAATTGCAGAATTAAACTGTCACCTCAATTTGCACGATCTGCTGTTTTTCTTGCGTTCTGCTGCTTGTCGGCATTCGGCTGCTGCTATGAAAAATGATTCGCACTTTTTCAACCACTCCTCTATATCTCTCCGCGTTCTCTATTGCAACTTCACAAAAATATTACTTCTACAGCCAGCACACTGTCATTTCACACTCGGAACATGACTTCTGCATACCACGTTCTTATCTTCTCTTTGCACCACTCACTCTACTGCACCTTCCATGAAATCTCACTTCTACCATCTACGTATTTTTGCCTCGGACTTTAAACATGCCGTCTGTATATCGCTCTCTTTGTTCTCGATCAGTCGATACGCACTCACTCACTATCTCATCGCTGCGATATCTTTTCTTTAACTCCAAAGAACTATCACCGACTTACACTCTGCTGCACACGAACTTCATTCGCATATATCGCATCACGCCCACGCTTCAACCTTGCAACAGTCCCACCTTTTATAGAAGAGAATATCCCATCAAAACATTCTCAAATACGTCGGCTGCAACCCTAATTAGGTCAACATGAAACCCTAGAATTTTTCGGTTGCTTAACCTTGCTTTGTCAGGAGGAAACCCTAATTGATCCGTTGCAAAACCCTAGCAACGTCGGCTTTGAAAACAAGCCGGTGAACAGCTTTAATTTAATTTTAAAATATTAATTTAAATTTTAAATAAATAAATAAAATTTAAACTAGATATTTAAAATTAAATATCTTCATCATCGGAGCACCTTTTTCAACAAAACGAAGAGCTAACTTGGGTTTTAAGAAAAACCCATTTCAAAACTACTGACCATGGATTTAAACAAAACCTATAATTTAGTCTACCTTGGTTTTCACAAAAACCCTTCCGCTCTTTGACATCAATGACAACATCAACACTTGAGCAAGGGAAATGTACCCAAGGTACCCAAAATTACCAAGAAATCTCCCCCTTTGTCATTGATGGCAACCCTTTACTAAAAACACATCTTCAAGAGCCAAAACTGAAATCAATCTCTTTGAAGTTTTTCTCCCCCTGACTTGAAGCTTTCCTCTTCACTTGAAGCTCTCCCCCTTACTCGTATCTCTCCCCCTTTTTCATCAATGGCAAAGGGCCACCTTTGGGGCTTGGAACTAAGAATGAGCCTCTTAGCTTAGTCCCTCCCCCACCTCCTGATGAGGTGATTAATTCTGGGGTGGGAGTAAAACTCCCATTAGGCACTGATCAACATCAATGTCTATAACTTCCTTGTCGGGTCTTCTCTTGAACTCTTTGACCATATTCTTGTTCCTGTCATTGTTCTGATCCTTGGACCTGATCATGCCACTGTTCCTGTTCCTATATCCTAGAATTTCAACTCTGCACTGTTTGACAGTGTGACTTTTATTGTTGCACTTATAACAAGTAATAGTGTTGTTTCTTTTAGGCATACCTATTCTTTGAATCCACATGTTCTGACTAAGCCAGTTCTGACTAAACCTATTTTGACCAAGCCTATTAGTGTGATGTTCTTTTGTTTTAAATGAAACTCTAGTCTGTTTACCCTTCTGACATGAAGCACACATACTATTTGTAGGTTTTTTAATGATTGGAATATCTCTCTCACTGCTTGTTTAGCACTAATTCTTACCAGATTATCAAAACTTATGTGTCCAAGCCTCTTATGCCACAACCAGTTCTCTTCTTCTTGTCCCGTGAAGCACATACCTTTTGAAAACTCTGAGAGTGTGTACAGATTGCCAGACGTCCTTGAGCCGGTTGCTATTAATTTCCTACTGTTTATTTTTCTGACTTCACAACCATGCTTCTTGAAAACTACTTCATGTCCTTTGTCACAGATTTGACTCACACTCAATAGATTATGTTTCAAACCATCCACATATAAAACTTCCTCTGACTTGATCTTTCCTTCACTAATTTTGATTGTTACTTTACCTATTATTTTGGCTCCATCATTGTTGCCAAATTTTATAGAACCACCCTCATACTTTTGTAGATTTTCAAATTTTTGTTTGTCACCTGTCATATGACTTGAGCAACCACTATCAAGAATCCAAGGAACATGTTTATTCTAAGCTCTAAAAGCTATCGGCACTATTAAAGAATCCTGTTCTTTCCTGAGATGTTCTTTTTGTTTCCATTCTGTTTTAACTGTGGTATTGGGTTCCAGCTGTGACTTCCCCTTTTTAGAATTTTGCACATATCCTTCAGTATAAATTCTATTTTGTTTTGCTCTATACAGTTGAAATCTGCTTTCATGAGGTTGATATGAAACAGACATATTACGATAATTTCTAGCAATATGACCAAAGTTGTGACACTTAAAACACTCTACTGCATAACTCATTAAAGGAGCAAACACATTTCTACTAGTGAAACTTCTTGGACCTACGTTGTATTTGCAGTCAACAATTTTATGCCCATAAACATTACACTTGAAACAAAAACCATAGAAATAATGATTAAACCTGAAAGATGGTCTTGGCCAGGTTGTTGCTGGAGCCTTGGATCTTATATTCTTTTGATGTGTTACCTTAGTAAAGCCATCATTGTCAGCTGCTATTTCAGGTCTGGCATTATATCTTTCTTTTTCCTAATTCTTGTCTTTGTTCTTTTCACTTTCAACATTGCTTGCTTTTGGTCCAGTTGATGATTCTCCTTCAGAAAAGCCAAGACCAAATTTGATACTCGTGGATCTTTGATCACTCAGAATTTTGTCCAATTTCATCGAGCTTTCTTCATGTTTTACATGACAGTTGATTTTTCGATCCAGCTCTTGTATCTGTATTCGAAGACTCACATTTTCTTCTTCCAATTTGCTGCAGTGGTCTATCTTCATGGATACCTGTATTTCCAGATCTTCAGACATTTTCTTGTATTCTTCAGTCTGTATTTTTAAACTGGCAATAATGTTTTTTGCATCCTTAAGTTTCCTTGACAATTTTTCATTCTTATTTTTCTCTGATTCCCATTCCGTAAGGGCAGACAATAGCTCACCCTCTAAATCAAATTCAGCCTCAACTTCTTCAACTTCAGAGTTCATTCCTTCTACCATTTCTGGTTCAATTTTCTCAACCATAGGAACTGAAACTGGCTGGGATGCATTTTTGGATGAGGATCTATTCTTCTTAGCCATTGTGTACTAATCCAAGATCAAACCTGACTGATTTAGCCAAAATTGGGAACCTTGCTCTGATACCAATTGTTATAATCACAATGACACTGAGAGGGGGGGTGAATCAGTGTGTTCTTTAAAAACTTAAAAGCAATTTAGACTTTTAAATAAACTACAGTAGATTAAAACAAAAATAATAAAAGTACTAAGAGCATCACACATAACACGACATTTTAACGAGGTTCACCGATGTGGCTACTCCTCAAAAATACTGCTTGGACTACCATCCAAATCCAGTCAAATGCAAAGCTACAACTTTACATAATCATTCACTAGCACCAACTGGTAAGAGGCACCAACCTCTAAATTTTATCTGCTACAACAGAATGGAGCACCAACTCCAATTTTTCCAGCTCCAACTAGAAAGAGGCACCAACCCCTTTTACCAAGCTACAACTTGGAGATAGTAATAAAAATTACAGAATTAAATTGTCACCTCAATTTGCACGATCTGCTATTTTTCTTGCGTTCTGCTGCTTGTCGGCATTCGGCTGCTGCTGTGAAAAATGATTCACACTTTTTCAACCACTCCTCTATATCTCTTCGCGTTCTCTACTGCAACTTCACAGAAATATTACTTCTACAGCCAGCACACTGTCATTTCACACTCGGAACACGACTTCTGCATACCACGTTCTTATCTTCTCTTTGCACCACTCACTCTGCTGCACCTTCCATGAAATCTCACTTCTACCATCTGCGTATTTTTGCCTCGGACTTTAAACACGCCATCTGCATATCGCTCTCTTTGTTCTCGATCAGTCGATACGCACTCACTCACTATCTCATCGTTACGATCTCTTTTCTTTAACTCCAAAGAACTATCACCGACTTACACTCTGCTGCACACGAACTTCATTCGCATATATCGCATCACACCCACGCTTCAACCTTACAACAGTCCCACCTTTTTATAGAAGAGAATATCCCATCAAAACATTCTCAAACACGTCGGCTGCAACCCTAATTAGGTCAACATGAAACCCTAGAATTTTTTGGTTGCTTAACCTTGCTTTGTCAGCAGGAAACCCTAATTGATCCGTTGCAAAACCCTAGCAACGTCGGCTTTGAAAACAAGCCGATGAACGACTTTAATTTAATTTTAAAATATTAATTTAAATTTTAAATAAATAAATAAAATTTAAGCTGGATATTTAAAATTAAATATCTTCATCATCGGAGCACCTTTTTCAACAAAACGAAGAGCTAACTTGGGTTTTAAGAAAAACCCATTTCAAAACTGCTGACCATGGATTTAAACAAAACCTATAATTTAGTCTGCCTTGGTTTTCACAAAAACCCTTCCGCTCTTTGACATCAATGACAACATCAACACTTGAGCAAGGGCAATGTACCCAAGGTACCCAAAATTGCCAACACATTAGAATAATTAAGTCAAATACTCACCTAATTTATTTAGTTACTATTGAATGCTAATATAAACCATTAAAATCAATATCAAACAATTCCACATACAACAACATAAGGCTCTTGCTAACCCATCCTTGTCCAACTAAGATGCAATTAACAATATGCACAATTTTTTTTTCCTTAAGTAGAAACATTTATGATAACTACAACATTAACTTTCCTATTAAGGATGAATCTTTTACTTAATAACAATCTCCTTTCCTAATGGTGCATTCAATCAAACATACACATATGCAATGCACCTACATGAAGGGTTTCTTTTTACCCTTGAGTGTTTGATGAGAATGTCACCATCATTTCCATTGTTCTCTCAACTTTGGTAGTTGTACCATACCAATCCACCCATGAGAGTACCTGGTCCTACAACCACAAATTTAACAATAGTATCATATTCCAAAAATAGTATAATAAAAACATAAAGTGTAACTATCAACACATGTTGATAACATAAAATGATATTATGCATATGATATTCACACATGAATACATAAATCAAGTATCATGAAGAAATCCTTCCAAGGAGGGCCATTACACAAAATTTTTTGGAAGTTGGGATGATATCACTATAGAAATTTTTTGGCTTACCTTTGCTTTCCCAATTTTAGCTCAAATGCTAAGTGATTTTTAGCCATGTTGGGCTTTTGAAATTACTTTTCTGACATCAATAAGAAAATTATCCAAGATACTTTATTTCTAATCTTGAAACTTTAGACCTTACAATATTTTCACCTTGTTGGATTTTTGAAGCACTTTGCTTATGTCAGTATATAAAAGTTCTTGCTTGCCTCCTTTGTAGGTATAAAACCAAGATAGTCTAGACAAGAAATTTTGACTTGATAGAATATGTAAATCTTAAGCAAATTTAAACCTAGAATTATTTGCTTGAACTTCTAAAATAAAATACTTGAAATAAATTATGGATCTTGACAAGTCCTTAAAGCCTAAGCACCAATCAAAGTTCTAGTTTCCACCTTATCAATTCATCCCCCGGTCTAATGAATTCCTTTTATTTTTAACTCACTTATTGCTTATTTTTTATGCTCCAAAGACAATTTTTAAATAGGAATTAATGGAATTCCTTTTGTTCCTAATCTATTCTAATTGTATATTTGTCTATTTTTAGCCAATTTGCTACCATTTGTCTCCCTTGACACAACCTTTCAAGATGGCCTTCGTATGGACCAACAAGATTAGATAATTTGTAAAGGATTCATAATTTGAAATCTTTAGGATGATTGTATTTCTATAGATTGCTAAATACTAAGCATCTATTTATAAAAATAGAAAATTATCTTATTAATCCTTTGAATTGAACACCTCGGGTTCCATTTTTTCTTCCATTGTTCTTGAGTTCTATTATAGGGATCCCTTGTTGAATAGTTACGATAGGCCCCATTAAATATAGAGTGTAGTCTATTTTTTTAACCCATCTATATGGATGATAGGTGAGTTTGTAACCATTGTATGGGAGAAAATCCCACCAAAGGTAGATTCCTTCTAGCTATCACCAAAAAGGCTCCAAGACTCCTACCAATAGTGAGGTATGGCTTAGCTGTGACCAAAAAGGCTATAGGCTATTATCTGTTTGATCTGGTTGGTTAGTGTAGCCTCATGGCATATGGAGTTTAGAATTTACTATCAATATTAAATGAAAGCTTTTATTTGTTATCATATTTGGTATTTTCATAGCATTAGCTAATTGATAGATTGACGAGGCTCCAAGTCCTATCATATTTCTTTCTTCAAAATCAAATCTAGGTGATAATCTTGGTCAAATTTACCTCTTCAACAAGGTTTTCCTAGTGTAGTGCAATTTCACTCTAGTTGGGTTGTCCAATGTCTTTGACTATCAAAGAAAACTCCTTGTAAATGACTAGATAGAGGAAATATTTAGTGAGGAGAAGAGCAACATAGAAATTAACACTTTATCTAACAAGGTTACCAAGCTAAAATCACTATTGGAAAAACACAAATAAAAAGTGAGGTGAAAAGAAGTTATTTTTAAAATATAGTATGGATATATAGGTCCAAAAGTATACATAGTAGAACAAGACAACCAATTTTTCTAAAACATGGTTGTGTTCGAGAAGGGTCCTAAAACTATGGTCAAAGGACAATCAATGCTGCTCAACATGAAGAAGAGCATGACCATAGGAGTTAGTTCAAAAACTATGTTCATTTTTGTAAAGAGAATTCTAAGGTAAGAATGGAGCATGGTCATGGGAGTTTTTCTCAAAGTCATGATTCTTCACAAATCCACATTCAAAATGATCAATCTCAGATTTTTAGAGTCTTAATCATGATCGCGAGCATTCCTTTATAAACATCATGATGGAATAACGAGTGCATGCTTAATTGAAGAGGAGGAGGACAATGGATGTAAGGTTCTCAAACCATGAAAATCTAAGAATAAATAAAAACTAGTGTAGTGGAAGATGAAGCAATCAAGAAGCTAATGCATTTTTGTCTGGAAGTTTTTGAAATAATTCTAATCAATAGATTTCTATTGTGAAATATATGGTTGTGAACTACTACAAGAACAAGGGAAGGCCTATAATATGTAAACTTATCTTTACAACTCATTAAAGCTCTTAATATGGTACTTAGTGACCTTGATCTTATGATGAATAAAAAGAATCAAGAAAAAACAGTGTAGTGGAATATGAAGCGATCAATAAGCTAAAGCATTTTTGTCTAGAAGTTTCTGAAATCATTCTAATCAATAGATTTTTGTTGTGAAATATATGGTTTTGAACTCCTACAAGAACATGGGAAGGCCCATATTGAGTTCCCCTTAACCAATTCAAGAAGATATAACTAGAATTCATCGATTCTAAGTAAGTTGTAGAGAGCCAAACTCCATATGAGGATCCTTGTAATGCTCATATTCATAATCAATGTAAAAATTTATAAATAGAGGCCAAACCCTCACTTTAAAGGGTCAGATCTGAAGTGTTTGCTTGCACTACTGTAACATTTTCTCACAATAAAATAAAGGAGAATTACTTGGGATGTTTGCCTTAGATTTGTGATCTTCTTCATTATCTAGTATTAATCTTGTGAAGTCATTTTTGTTAATGTTGCTAGGATAGTCTATTTTGTTGATATTGGATTGCTAGCCTAGGGTAATTGGAATGATTCATAATATGAATGTATGCTTCTAGGAATTCATTTATGTTAGTCTAAGTATTGGTTTATTCTACTGATATTGGATTTCTAGTATCTTAGATGTTTGGAATGGTTCATGTGGTATGCTATGATCTTTAATTGTGAAGAGCACAAATTGTGAATGTTGTTAGTTCCAGTGGTTTTCTTACATCTGATTTGTGAGAGGTTGTTGGTAGAAGCCTATGTTGTTAGCTTCATCCATCCATTTTATATTTCATATTTCCTTACCCTTTCTCATCCCTATCCCTAACCTTTTATCATTTCATTTTGAGCTTAAAAGAGTCAATGTTTAGTAGGTTGACAAGGAACCAACCTACTTTGGAGGTTGAGTCAAAGTAATTTGATTCATCCAATGTTTGGTTTGGGTTGTAACTAGTGGGTGCTCACCTTTAGGACTAATCATTAGATGATAGTTATAGTGCATTTTCATTTAGGTGTCAATCCAAACCACAACAGTTTTTGGCATGCCTGTTGGGACCTTTCACAAGGTTTTTTTCCCTAAATAAATCAAGGTTTAGTGAGTTTCCTTGACCTCATCAAGGAGAGAAATTAAGTTCACTTGGTGGCTCCCTAATTATAAGAACCTAGAAACCCTTGTGTATCATCATTATATTTCATTTTTACTAGGTTGACTACAAAATACAACCAAGAATCAATACCTTTATTTTAGTATTTTTCAAGAAATACTACGCATTCAATATATCCTTCTTCTAAGTCTAATTTTAAGGATATTGAGTCAACACAAAATTGTTCAACATCCCCTGAATTAGATTCACCATCCAATTATAAGGGCTTAAGAACAAGATGTTGTTCAACAATTGTTTCCTAATTGGAATACTTCGGATCCTTTAGGTCTCCCACACATGAATGATATTCTCCAAATCACACTAAAAGCTATACCTACTTATGATGGTTCTATAAAAACCCCTATGAACATTTTTAAGATGTTTTATCATTAACATCTATCCATAATATTATAAATAAAGATATTATTGTTAGACTTCTAGCATTATATTTTAGAGGTAAAGTTCTACACTGGTTTAGAAACCTCGAAGACAATAGAATTTATTATTGGGCTAATTTAGTAGGTCCTTTTGTTGAATAATTTAACAAGTTTGAAGATCCTTTCTTATTTCTAACCCAATTTACTGTCATCCAAAGATATCCTCAAGACTTTATCTCTTATTTTAATCTAATATTTAGTAGAATATGGAAAATAATTTCCCATGAGTTTAGACCAGCAACTCCCCTTGCATATATGTATTATATTAGAGCCCTTGGTATAGACTTAGGCTTACAAACCCAATAGTCAAGGGTAAACTCTTTTCCACAGTTTTATCAAATGGCTATTCATGTAGAAAATATCCTAGTTTCGGTAGGTATATTGCCTCCCAATATTGTTATGCCTTACTACCCTAAAATCACTCAAAAACCTCCTCAATCAAAGACAACATCATTTTACCCTATGAATATTCCACCCTTTTCAACCCAGATCTCTTTAATGGCTCCAATCTGTCCTCCCAAACTACCATATGCTATGATACCTTTTCCTCATCTCCCAACTCAAGAACCTCATGAATCACCCTTATTGCTTAACATTAATAATACTCTAAAAACAATCAATAATAAGGTAAATGCTATGAAGAAGAGAGAGATAGAGATATCTCAACAAAGGATATTTTTGTATATCAACAAGGATCAAAGGTCTGGTACAAGTAATAAATAGGGTCCAAGATTAACATTAATCATGAGGACCATGATATGGAATAAAATGAAGCTAACTATTATTTGAAAACATAGGACTTAAATAAGTCCAAAATGTAAACCGTAATCCTAGAAATCATCAACTACTCCAAGGATTTTGTTGTGGCTGATCCACAACACACCCCAAAATTGGGGACCCACCTTTTTTGCAGGCTTTTCAGGGAAAATCTCAGTGACCCAGATGCTAAAAATGAAGAAAAGGGGCAAAAAAATGCACAAGTGTAGAAAGTGTCACGAAATCGCGACATGTCGCGAAATCGCGACATGTTGCTCCGTCGCGGCCAAAACCAAAAAAGTGTCGCGAAATCGCGACAGGTTGCTCCATCGCTGCCGAAAAATAGAAAGTGTCACGAAATCGTGACATGTCGCTCCATCGTTGCTAAAAAATGAAAAGTGTAGCGAAATCGCGACATGTTGAGCCGTCGCTGCTGAAAATGAAAAAGCGTCACGAAATCGCGACATGTTGCTCCATCACGACCGAAAGAGGAGAGAGAAAGACAAATTGGAAAGGCATAGCGAAATCGTGACATGTCACAAAATCGTGGGTCAAACCGGTCAAACAGGGCAAAACAAAAAAAACATCGCGAAATCACGACAGGAAGCGACAAGCGGGGCACGAAGCAGAAAGGCATCGCGAAATCGTGACAAAAATCGAGCAAAGAGGCATGAAGCACGAAAATGGTCATGAAATCGTGACAGAAAGCAGCCAAAGCATCGCCGAGTGAAAAACGTCATGAAATCGCGACAGGTTGCAGCTAAAGCAGTACGGATGAAAAAACATCGCGAAATCGCGACAGGTTGCAGCCAAAGCAGCGCCGAGTGAAAATGGTCACGAAATCGCGACAACATTGAGCGAAAAGACATGAAGTGGAAAATGGTAGCGAAATCGCACAACTTTTGAGAAAGCATGCCCGCCAGACAAAAGCATCGTGAAATCACGACAGGTTGAAGCCCAAGCAGTACGGATGAAAAAAACGTCATGAAATCGCGACAGCATGCAGCAAAGGTGCCCGAAGTAGAAAAGCGTCATGAAATCGCGACAGGTTGCAGTGAAGGAGCAAGAAGCGAGAAGCGTAGCGATTTCATGACAGGTTGTGGCCGAAGGTGTATGAAATAGAAAGGCGTCACGATTTCGCGACATGTCACATTTTCGTTGGGCAAGAAGGCAAGAAGGCTGTTGGCCAAAAAACGTCACGATATCGTGACCTGTTTCATTTTTGCTGTGTTAATAGAGGAACAGGCTGCATGCATGAAAGCGTTGCGATTTCCATGGGACCGTTACAGAAGGCACAGAAAGCGTGAGACACGTGGCATACAGGTGTCGAAGTTGCAGAAGCGTTACATGCAGCAGTAGATTTCGAACGTTTCGACATCGAGCATGAAGTAAAAGCATCAAAAAGGCAAGAATTTGAAAAGACGCATTCTGGGAGGTGAAACAAAATGACGCAGGTGAACCGAAGAGCCATGCCAGACAGTATAAAATTGGAAGCGCAGATTGAACAGAGGGTTGGAAATTGCTGCTAGCAGAGTTGCAGAGACAAGGGCTGCATGCCATTCTGGGCCTGCACTTGGAGCAATTTCCTTCATTTGTTCTGGATTTTTTAAACCTGGAACATTCCGTCATTGTAATTGATATATCATTTTAATACATAAATACAGAGTGTGGCATCTCATTGATGAGAAAGGAGTCATTTTTGCATGCATGATTTAATGTTTATCTTTCCCTTTCAGATTTCTAGGCTTTTAGGTGAAGTTTAATGCAAGTGTTCTTGGTTGCTTCATGCGAATGCCTAAAATCTGAAATTACAGTAAAACCCTAGAAACCCGCACCTAGCTTATCTGGATTGTGCAAATTTGCAAGTTCAATAGGTTAGGTTGCATGCAGAAACCTCATTATCTTCGGTTTTATCAATCAAGATGATAGCATTCTGGATGTAGTTTAGTTATATCTTCTTTTGCATTCCTTTTTATTTTCAAACCCTTATTTTAGTTTCTGTATTCTAATTATTATTATTTATTTAAGTAAATAACTGAAAATCCACCATAGCCTAAGATCCAAATAGATTCATTTTCTTGCATTTGCTCACTTGGAGTCCATTGCAATTCAAAGTAAAATAAACCACAGTGCCCCTTGTTAACATCCACTTGCAACCCTAAGGTATTCCCAGCATTCAAATTGAAAAGCATCATTGGTGAATGAAGAACTATCACAACAGGAACCTTGGAGAAATTATTTAGTCATAATTTCTTTGCAAGCAAAGGATTTTGGGACTCAGATCCTATCGGAGAGTGTGCTTTCACAATTGGGTGAAAACACCACTCAACAGATTGGCGCTAGAAGGAGGGCCAAATCGGTTTACTTTATTTTGATTTTCATGCATAAGTAATATCTTTTTGATTTAATTTTGAAATCAGTTCTTAAATCTCGCAGACAGCTAAACTGCAGCTTTTGTTTTTCTTTTGGTTGCAGGTTTTCTTTGAAATAACCGAGGGTTTCATCAGGCAGGCTGGACCCACCGCGTCGTATTGCGACCAGGTCCCAAACAACCGGGGAAACCATTTTTCATGACCTTACGCTCACTGGTACTCCCAAGAATAAAACCAAGCAAGTCGTAAGCTCACCAGTCACAAAAGACCTGTTTTCTCCAGGAACATCGAGTGGACCTACGCCAGTAATATCAGTTGCCACTAGTGTTCCTATAGTCAGTAATATTTCTATTGCTATTGTAGGGTTGTCTTCATCAATTTTGAGTCAAATGGCTCAAGCTCCAGCAGCTCCTTGGTATGGAGCTAACAATACTCCTTTGAACATTGCTGGGGATATCCATGAAATCCCCAAGAACATTGAAATATTTCTGCCTAAATATAAACCAGATGGCCCAAGAACAGTAGAAGAACATATCCAAGCCTATAGGGATGTTTTAATTAGGCTGCAAGTTCAATATGAAGATGTGGCTTGCAGACTTTTCCCCATGAGCTTAGATCCAATAGCATATGAATGGTATATATGCTTACCAACTGGTTCAATCACTTCTTGGACACAAATGGAAAATGCCTTTGTTAATCAATTTAGGTCACCCTTGGATCCCGCAACTATTTACAATCAGTTTATTACATGCAAAAGGGGCGAGGGGGAACCGATCAGAATGTTTAATCAGAGATTCCAAAAGTGCTATAATAGAGCAATTAGGCACTTTGCCATCGATCCCGCAGTGGCTTTGCAGATATATTTTGGGGCATTGGACCCCATGACAGCCATGTTTGCAAGACACAATCCTCAAGTCACCACGCTGGCTTTAGCCTATAATGAAGCCATGACTATCGAGCAGCAAATGACACCACAAGGCTACGGGTTTACCCAGATGCCTATGATGGGACAGTATGCTCCATATGGTCAAGCTCCCTTGGCAAATCAAATCATGGCACCTCAAGTGCCAAGCATGAATGCCTTCCCATATCAGCAGTCGTATCCACCAACACCTGCATATGCACCCATTCCAATCCAACCAATCACATCCATTCCACCGGTCCCCGCATTTTTGCAGAATAGTCAATCGACTATGCAAGGAACTAGCCAAGTCAATCCTCAGGCCATAGTTCCTTTTCCAAATCCAACCCCGATTCAAAGTGTTAATCCATACGGGAATCAAATTCCTCAGAACCCGACCCAAATGTTGAATCAAGACCCCATCAATTATGCGAATCCAATGGGGGTTAACAACAATGTGATTCCACCGAAGGAGATTTATTCAGAAGTCGAAGAGCTCAAGAAATTAGTTCATAAACTGAGCAATGACAGGGTTCAACAGCAGAAGTATGAGTCCCATGCCCCTCACTCAAATCAAAATTTTAACAATAGAGGGAGGCACTGGAACACCAAGCCAAACAATGGGGGAGTTCCCGCTCCCATTGCTAATCAACTAGATACTTCTGCAGGACCTAGCCAATCCAATTCTCTTTTGAATATTTCAGATTTGGTGTGGGAAAGGGGGTGCAGGTTGCACAACACAAAAGAACACAATGAGAGGAATTGTCCTGAAATTTCTAGATACACTCATTGTCTTCAGGCACAAGTTGATGATTTGGAACTGGTATCAAATGAGGGTCCATCGCAACATCAAGATGATAATATTATGGTGATGGAAACTGTATATCATCAAGAAGGTGAGAGTGAGGAAGAAGAAGACGAAATTTTGGAACAGGAGGTGCAAGCTTTTCGAGATTTCAGAAAGGGGAATCATGGATACCATTTGAGAAGTAAATCTAAAGCCCCTAAAACCTCATCAACACCTCCAAACAATTCTATTCTTCCTCCAGATACTAAGGCAAATAATAATCCTCCCCCTCCACTCAGAAGAGAAATGTCTAATGACGTGCAGAAGACAATCAAATTCGAAAAACCAAACTATGACATAGTGGAGGATCTAAAGAAGTCCAAATCTAGCCTTTCATTCTTGGACGCGGCTAGATTGCTTGGCCAAAAGGAGGCGTTGATAAAAGCTTTGAACTCACCTGATCAAATGTGGAAAGGAAAAGGGAGTTGAGTCCCATATGATTTTGCGAAAGGAGAGAAGGGATGTCCCGCCATTCTTATTGACTCTGAGAATTACGGGTAAGAATTTGCATAACTATTTGGTGGACACGGGTGCCACGAGCAACCTCATGCCTTCGAAGATATGTCAAATGTTGGGTCTGCAACCTGTTTCATCCAAATGCAAGGTCCTGCAATTGGACCGATCAGAAGTGAATGTGGTAGGGACTCTATACGATGTCAAAATCCAATTAAACTCTGAACCCAGGGTCCAGCAGGTTGTCGACATTCTGGTTGTTAATATCCCAAGTAGATATGGAATGCTACTTGCGAGGGATTGGATGAAAACTCTGAATGGCTACTTTTCAACAGACTGCTCACATATGTGGCTACCCTGGAAAGGAATTGCAAATCAAATCAGAGTGGAAAATGAACCGAGGCTCAAGGAAATCATAACCGAATTTAACAAGCCGAATGAAGTTCAATTTTTTGAGCCAGAACTGGGGGTTTATGCACTTGATGTTGAGGAAGTTATTGAAGAGCCTAAAGAAGAAACATGTCATGGTGGCTCTTCTGAGGAAAATGATTGCACGTGGTTGCTCAGGTTCGATGGATCAAAATCTAGACAGGGAGCAGGAGCTGGAGTTGAGCTCACTGGCCCAGGGGGTAAACCATTATTGGCTGCGTACAGATTGCAATTTCCTTGCATGAACAATGTGGCAGAATACGAAGCATTGATCTTTGGTTTACGTCTAGCATTGAGCAAGCATGTTAAATGCTTGAAGGTTTTGGGAGATTCTGAGTTGGTAGTCAAGCAAATCAAAGGACAGTATACATGTCGTGACAGGAGACTAAGCCTTTATAGAACTAGGGTTATGGACCTCATTGAGGAGTTCGATGCGTTCAATATAGCCCTTATTTCTAGGAAAGGAAATCGAATAGCAGACTCTCTTGCAGTCATCACGGGCATGTTAAACCCGGTTGATATAAGAAGGTGTAAAAAGTTCTCCATTGAATTGGTTCCTTGTCCATCAATACCCGACAACGTCAAGAATTTCTAGGTTTTTGAAAGTGACAGACACATCTACAAATTTGTCACGAACTCGGGTATTTTTGAAAATCAGGTGATTGATGAGGAACAAAGGTGGCAAGATGAAGCAGAAAATGAAATTGAAACTGCGTATCAATCCAACAAAATTCCTAAAGATGTGGTTTCATTGGAAAAAATGTTCGACATGGGATGCAAGACTAAGAAAGGAAAAAGGGTCCCACTCCCTAAAGATGCATGTGATCTAATTAATCTAGGGGGTGCAGACAATCCAAAGGAGGTGTACATTGCAAAGGCATGTACAGATGAAGAAAGGAGCAACATAATGCAGGCATTGAAGCATTACATAGATTGCATTGCATGGAATTACAATGAGTGAAGACATACAACCAAGACATTATCACACATACCATCCCTTTGAAGCCAGACTCCAAGCCTTTTAGGCAAAGACAACGAGTTGTTAACCCGCTATTGGAGCCTTTGATCGAAAAGGAGGTTAAAAGATTATTGGAAGCGAAAATCATTTTTCCTGTTAGGCACTCAACTTGGGTTGCTAACCTCGTTCCAGTAAGGAAAAAGAGTGGAGAGATTAGGCTGTGCATAGATTTTCGAAATCTTAATAAAGCCTCTCAAAAGGATAATTATCCATTGCCTTCAATTGATGAAATTCTGCAAATGGTAAATGGATCTAAAATGATGTCCTTTCTTGATGGGTATTCTGGATACAACCAAGTTCTTATACATCCAAATGACAGGATGAAAACAACCTTCACCACCAAGTGGGGGACATTTGCATATAAGAGAATGTCGTTCGGACTGTTGAATGCTAGTGCAACTTTTCAACGTGCCATGGATTATGCATTCAAAGGGCTCATAGGCAAATGTATCATCGTGTATGTGGATGATATCCCAGTATTCTCGAAAAAGAGAGAGGACCATGTCAAAGATTTAAAGAAAGTGCTTCAAAGATGCAGAGAACATGGAATTTCCTTAAATCCCAAAAAGTGCATTTTTGGAGTTACAGAAGGAAAATTGCTTGGTCACATCATTTCAAAAGAGGGCATATCCATCGACCTGGAAAGGATACAAGCTATCCAGAACTTACCTCTCCCGGGTAGTAAAAAGGAATTGAGATCTTTCTTTGGGTGAGTTAATTTTGTGAGGAAGTTTATCTCTAGCTTTGCTGAGATAGCCAAACCTCTGAACAAGATGCTTAAGAAATATGTGGATGTAAAATGGAACGAGGAAAGTAGGGTGGCCTTCCAGAACATCAAAGATGCCATTTCCAGAGCTCCTATCCTTATAAGTCCAGACTACTCCAAGCCTTTCTATATTTATGCTTTTGCATCAGAACACTCTTTTGCGAGTGTCTTAACCCAAAAAGGCGAGGATAGTGTAGAAAAACCCATAGCATTTTTAAGTGCCCCCCTGAAAGATGCTCAATTAAGGTATTCAATCCTTGATAAGCAAATGTACGCACTTTTTAAAACGGTGAAAAAATTTAGGCATTACATTGTGCACAACGAGTTATTGCCATCGTGCCTGACTCTGCTGTTAAGACCATGTTTTTACAAAATGAACTAGGTGAGAAAAGAGGGAAATGGATTTCCACCATCCAAGAATTTGATCTCAAAATCCAACCTATGAAACTAGTTCGAGGACAAGGACTGGCAAAGGCGATCGTAGAAAATAATCCGCAAATAACATGCCAATACTCGAACACATAATACATTGCTAAGGATGACTGGTATGTTGATATTGTGCAATTTTTATTGAATGGTAAGTGTCCTTCTAATCTGAATTCAACCCAGGAGAAGAGCTTTAAGGCTTAAGTCTGTCAATTATCTGATGAAATCTGGTGTTCTTTATAGGAAGAATCATGAAGGGATCTACCTGAGGTGCCTGAACAAAGAAGAAGCTACCAGGGTGTTGCAGGAATTTCACGGGAAACATGGAACTGGTCATGGTGCGGAAAATGCTACAGTGCATCAAATCCTGAGAGCAAGATATTACGGCCACACATTTTCAAAGATGCACATGCCCATGTACGATCTTGTCATATCTGTCAAGTGGCTGCCAATAGAGAAAGAAATGCAGCCATGCCGTTACAACTCTGTAGTTGAAATGAGACCATTTGCACAGTGGGGACTAGATTTCATTGGGGTTATTAACCCAAATTCTTTTGATTCCCATAAGTTCATATTGACAGCTACAGACTATTGTACAAGGTGGACAAAAGCGATTCCTACTAAACATGCCACCACAAACGTTGTAATTAGATTCCTTGAGGACCATATTATAACAAGATTTGGAATGCCCGATTCTATTGTCAGTGACAATGGTAAAGCTTTTATTTCTACGCAATTTGCAGATTGGGCATATGACAACAAAGTGAGCTTAAAATTTGCATCCAATTATTATCCTCAAGGAAATGGTCTGGCCGAATCTTCAAATAAAAATTTGTTGAACATCATTAAGAAATTGTTGGAAAAGAACCCTCGGGATTGGCACAACCAATTGAAGTTTGCCCTTTGGGCAAGATAGGACCGAGTGAAAGAATCCATAGGGAATACTCCCTATCATTTGGTCTATGGGCAAGACCCGATATTTCCTACAAATTTGAAGTTGCAGACCTTGCATTTCATACAAGAGTACTTGGGGACAGATGATCAAGTTGAAGCCAGGTTAAGTCATTTGTTGCACCTTGATGAAAAGAGAGAAGAAGCCATGAATCACATGAATAAACACCAGGAAGTTATCAAAATATGGTTTGATAGAAGGGCCAAAGTTAAGTCATTCAAAATTTCAGATTTGGTATTACTATGGGACAAAAGACATGAGGAAAAAGGGAATCATCAAAAGTTTGATTGTCTTTGGTTAGGCCCCTACCAGATTTCAGAGATTCTTGGGAAGAATACCTTCAGGCTAAAAACTTTAGAAGGGAGAGATTTTATGCTACCGGTTAATGGGCAGATTTTAAAGCATTATTTTAGCCCTTAGGTTGTGAGATTTTGATGTTATTCTTTTCGGTTTTGGTGGGGATTTTCAGATTTTGTTTTTATTGTTTAGGATTGTTAGTCTAGCTAGGATTTTGGTTGTGGATTTGATTTCAATTGACATGTTTTGTTTATTTTGATAAAAAAAAATAATAATAATAATAATATATATATAATAAAAATATATATATATAATAAAAAAGTTGAGATGTCAACTTATGCTTAAGATTAGGAGAATATGAAATATTGGAATTGTCTTGTAAAAGCTCCACAAGTAACACCAACATTTTAAGTTATATTGTTTGAAACTTGTGATGCATGAAGTAGTCAGTTTTGTGTGACAAATATTTCATTTGCAATTCAAGAGATAATGCATTCATGTTACATCTCACTTTACATATACATTCCATCTTAGTTGCATATGCATCTTAGGTACGAATCATTAAAGTATGTCAAATCCTCTTAGGGTTGTGTTATAACATAAATGTAAGAAAAATCCTAAGGTTGGAAACTGAGTCTTGAGATATCTAGAACCAAGCACGTCTTATACATTAAAAAGGATCTTGAGCAAAATGATCAAAACCTAACTTGGAAGAAAAGGTTGGGCGAAAGATGTTTTTCATGTCTAGCCTATTATGCAACATGATCCTTAAAAAATAGTGGTTTTGACCACTTCCATAGAGCTTAAAGCCTAAAATCAGAGTAGTAAGGATAGGGTTAAATCCTCATCGAACTTAGGTTGAGGATCCAATTCCCCAAAGCTTTGATTTGACCTACATGGAGTAGTAAGGATAGGGCATAAATTCTCATCTCGCTTAGGTTGAGAATCCGATTCCCCAAAGCTCCTATGTCTCATTTCATAATAAATCTTGGATTGGAAGGATCGTACTACTTGTCCTCTGCAAAGGATGGGTAGTCATCCCCAAGGTCTAAGCAATAAAATTAATATTTTTCATTTACATCTAAAAGTTTGGATTGGAAGGATCGTACTACATGTCCCTAGCAAGGATGGGTAGTCATCCCTAAGGTCCAAGAAGTAAAAAAATAAATTTTTCCCATCTCATATTTATATTGGATTGGAAGGATTGTACTACTTGTCCTCTACAAAGGATGGGTAGTCATCCCAAAGGTCCAAAGAAATGAGGATAAGTTTTGGATTGTGGGGTTAGATATGCCCATGCATGGCAACATGTCTTGTCTAAAAAACAAGACCACTGCTTGTCCAAAGGGTTAGACTAGCATGACCATTTCTTCCATAATTGGTTAAATTATTTTGCTCAAAGTGAGGTAATGAATTCTAAATCAGAATAGTAAGGATAGGGTTAAACTCTCATCTCGGTTGGTTGGGAGTCTGATTCCCCAAAGTTCTGATTTCACATTCACTTGCACATGGGTTCAAGATAGTAGGGACTCATAACCAACTTTGGGATATAATAAAACAATTCATTAGTGGATCCTAAGAGGGTTTGGCAATCTTAAATGTTTGTACATGATACTAGAAGAAAGACTATGCATTTTATAAAAGCAAGATCTCCTAGCATATTCATTAGGATTCACAAATCATTCACAATCTCATATATGCATTCATGCAAGACTGACAATGGAGTGTGGATCAATTTCAAACGATAGGGAAAGAAATTCATTACACACACTGAGCTAATACTTGATGATTCTAATGATTCATGTACTTCTGATCTTTGGGCATTTGTTATATTGCTTATGTGCTAACACATGTTTTCGAGTTTGTATATGTTTCAGGTTGGGTTCTCACTAAAATGCTCAAGAGCATTTGACAGCAGAGTCGCCATTTGTTGTGGCTGATCCACAACACACCCCAAAATTGGGGACCCACATTTTTTGTAGAATTTTCATGGAAAATCTCAGTGACCCAGATGCTAAAAATGAAGAAAAGGGGCAAAAAAATGCACAAGTGTAGAAAGTGTCGCAAAATCACGACATGTTGCTCCGTCGCAGCCAAAACTAGAAAAGTGTCGCGAAATCACGACAGGTTGCTCCATCGCTGTCGAAAAACAGAAAGTGTCACAAAATCATGACATGTCGCTCCATCACTGCTAAAAAATGAAAAGTGTCACAAAATCGCGACATGTTGAGCCGTCGCTGCCGAAAATGAAAAAGCATCGTGAAATCGTGACATGTTGCTCCATCGCGACCGAAAGAGGAGAGAGAAAGACAAATTGGAAAGGCGTAGCGAAATCGTGACATGTCACAAAATCGTGGGTCAAACCAGTCAAACAGGGCAAAACAGAAAAAAACGTCGCGAAATCGCGACAGGAAGCGGCAAGCGGGGCACGAAGCAGAAAGGCGTCGCGAAATCGTGACAAAAATCAGCAAAGAGGCATGAAGCACGAAAATGGTCACGAAATCGTGACAGAAAGCAACCAAAGCATCACCGAGTGAAAAATGGTCACGAAATCATGACAGGTTGCAGCTAAAGCAGTACGGATGAAAAAACGTCACGAAATCACGACAGGTTGCAGCCAAAGCAACGTCGAGTGAAAATGGTCATGAAATCACGACAGCATTGAGCGAAAAGACATGAAGTGGAAAATGGTAGCGAAATCACGCAACTTTTGAGAAAGCATGCCCGCCAGACAAAAGCATCGCGAAATCGTGATAGGTTGAAGCCCAAGCAGTACGGATGAAAAAGACGTCGCGAAATCGCGACAGAATCGAGCGAAAGGGTCCGAGGCATAAAAACGTCGTGAAATCGCGACAACATGCAGCAAAGGTGCCCGAAGTAGAAAAGCGTCACGAAATCACGACAGGTTGCAGCGAAGGAGCAAGAAGCGAGAAGCGTAGCGATTTTGCGACAGGTTGCGGCCGAAGGTGTACGAAACAGAAAGGCATCGCGATTTCATGACATGTCATGATTTCGCGACATGTCACGTTTTCACTGGGCAAGAAGGCAAGAAGGCTGTTGGCCAAAAAATGTCGCGATATCGCGACCTGTTTCATTTTTGTTGTGTTAACAGAGGAACAGGCAGCATGCATGAAAGCGTTGTGATTTCCATGGGACCGTTACAAAAGGCGTAGAAAGCGTGAGACACGTGGCATACAGGTGTCGGAGTTGCAGAAGCGTTACATGCAGCGGTAGATTTCGAACGTTTCGGCATCGAGCATGAAGTAAAAGCATCGAAAAGGCAAGAATTTGAAAAGACGCATTCTGGGAGGTGAAACAAAATGATGCAGGTGAACCAAAAAGCCGTGCCAGACAGTATAAAATTGGAAGCGCAGATTGAACAGGGGGTTGGAAATTGTTGCTAGCAGAGTTGCAGAGACAAGGGCTGCATGCCATTCTGGGCCTACACTTGGAGCAATTTCCTTCATTTGTTCTAGATTTTTTTAACCTGGAACATTCTGTAATTGTAATTGATATATCATTTAATACAGAAATACGAAAAGTTGGCATCTCATTGATGAGAAAGAGGGAGTCATTTCTGCATGCATGATTTAATGTTTATCTTTCCCTTTCGGATTTCTAGGTTTTTAGGTGAAGTTTAATGCGAGTTCTTTCAGTTGCTTCATGCGAACGCCTAAAATCTGAATTTACAGTAAAAACCCTAGAAACCTGCACCTAGCTTATCTGGATTGTGCGAATTTGCAGGTTCAATAGGTTAGGTTGCATGCAGAAACCTCATTATCTTCAATTTTATCAATCAAGATGGCAGCATTCTGGATGTAGTTTAGTTGTATCTTCCTTTGCATTCCTTTTTATTTTCAAACCCTCATTTTAGTTTTTGTATTCTAATTATTATTTTTTATTTAATTAAATAACTAAAAATCCACCACAGCCTAAGATCAAATAGATTTATTTCTTGCATTTGTTCATTTGGAGTCCATTGTAATTCAAAATAAAATAAACCACAGTGCCCCTTGTTAACATCCACTTGCAACCCTAAGGTATTCCCAGCATTCAAATTGAAAGCATCATTGGTGAATGAAGAACTATCACAACAGGAACCTTGGAGAAATTAGTTTGTCATAATTTCTTTGCAAGCAGAGGATTTTGGGACTCGGATCCTACCGGAGAGTGTGCTTTCACAATTGGGTGAAAACACCACTCAACGATCGGGGGGCCGGAAGGAAAGGGAAAAAAGAACCAGGTTACATACAAAAATCAAGGAAAGGCTAAAACATAAGCCCAACAAGAACGAAAAATAAAACACCTAGACCTAGACTATTCAACGGATCTTATCAACAACTCACGTTGATTATTCTTATGACTAAGCCTAATTAAAATATCCTAGGTCTAAAAAGAAATTAGCCCCTAGGTCTAAATTTCCTCATCATTCGTCCCAACAAAAGAAGCATTGGACTCCAATGCTTTTAACAAAGAGGGAAAATCCTGGGATAGAATGTGAGTAGAAATCCAGTGAGCCTGATGTGGAAATTGGCCTCGTCGGGCCACAAGATATGAAGTAGAAGCACCTTGGCATGTTTGTCGGGTCTTTGTATCAAATACTGTATCGGTCTCAAGCAGAAGCTGAGCATCAGGAACCACATCAACTAGATGAAGGATGGCTGGAACTGTCTCCAATGTGGAATCATAGTATGGTTTGAGAAGATCAACATTGACAACATCATGAATGCCAAGATGAGCTGGAAGGTCCAAGCGAAAGGCATTCTCAAAGATTTGTTGAAGAATAGTATAAGGCCCATAATGAAGAGGCTTGATTTTGCTATGTGCCTTATCTGCAAATCGTCGTTTGTCAAGATGAAACCATACTTTGTCACCAACCTGAAAGTGATGAGGAGTGCGATGTTTGTCCATTTGTTGTTTCTACTTTTGCTGAGTCTTCTGAAGAATTTGAACCACTTTGGCTTGAAGGCTCTGCAAATGTTGCACAAAAGAGTTGGCCTTGTCTTGTTCCTTTTGAATGTGCATTGTGGCTGAAGAAGGTAAAGACAAAGGTAACTCATAAGGAGCAAGTGGTTGAAAACCAAAACACACTTCAAATGGAGAGTGCTCGGTAGAACTGTGGACGACCCTATTGTAGGCGTGCTCAATGTGAGTGAGGCTTAAGTCCCACTTGGCTAGAGTGGAATGATGGTAAATCCTCAAACTCTGCACTAGAGTATGATTAACTACCTCTGTCTGCCCATCGGATTGAGGATGATAAGTAGTAGAGAAGTTAAGAGATACTCCCAAAATCTTCCAAAGAGATCGCCAAAAGTGACCCACAAAGCGTGAGTCACAATCAGAGAAAATGCTAGTAGGAAGACCAAAAGAGCACCATACCACCTCAAAGAAGAGTTGGGCAAGATCCTGCGCAGTACTTGTCTTGCGACAAGGAATGAATCTGGCCATTTTTCTAAATCTATCCACCTCAACAAAGACACAATAATGCTTGCATACTATCATTGGAAAATCGCTCAAGAGATCCATGGAAATACTTTCCCATGAACGAGAAGGAATGGGCAAAGGCATGCTCAATCCCAATGTCCTATTGGCGGATTTGGAGTGATTACAGACTGCACATTGTCACAAGAATCGAAGAACATATCTTTGCATGTGTGGCCAAAAGAAAAACCGCTGAAGATGATGAAGAGTTTTCTACCTACCAAAATGTCCCCCATAGGGTGTGGAATGAGCCTCCTTCAGAAGAGATTCCCTATTCCCATGAGGAACACAAAGTTTGTCCAATTTGTACAATAGTCCATCCTAAATATGAAAGTCCTGAAGAGCTCTCAAATTTGAAGAAGGATTGGAAAGTTGGTGGAAAACTTTTTCAAAATTTGGATCCATAGGATACTGTGTAGGCCAAATTTGGAAGCCAAGATGAGAAGTAGTGACAATTTTCAAAACAAGAGTAGAAGGAGGACGACTCAAAAAATTAGCCACTACATTGTGTCGTCCTTTCTTGTACTTGATTACCAAATGGAATTGTTGCAAGTACAATGCCCATTTCATGTGCCTAGCTTCCTCAATTTTTGTTTGAGATTGAAGAAACTTAAGGGGCATGTGATCTGTATGAACAATTATTTCTTTTCCCAAGAGATAATGCCTCCAATACTTGATTGCTTGAACCAAAGCATAGAACTCCTTATCATATGTAGAATAGTTCTTTTTGGCCTCTGAAAATGTCTCCGAATGATAGGCCACTAGATGGCCATTTTGCATGAGCACAGCTCCAAGTGCAACTTGCGAAGCATCAATTTCTATCTCAAATGGTTGAGACAAATCAGGAAGAACAAGAACTGGTGTAGTACTCAATTTTTGTTTCAATGTGTCAAAGGCTTTTTGTTGATCCTTTGTCCATTGAAACTGAACTTTGATCTTTGTTAAATAGTGTAAAGGTGCAGCAATAGAAGAATATCCTCCAATGAACTTGCGATAGAAATTAGCAAGTCCAAGAAAACTCCTTAAATCCATGACTGAAGTAGGAGTTGGCCAATAGAAGATAACTTCAACTTTGGAAGGATCTACTTGCACACCTTTTTCACTAATTACAAACCCAAGATAGGCAATGAATGTTTGCCCAAATGAACACTTAGGAAAATTTGCATACAATTGGTTCTTTCGAAGAGTTTGAAGAACCATTTCCAAATGTTCCAAATGATTCTCCCAAGTAGAAGAATATATAAGAATGTCATCCAAATAGATGATTACAAATTTATCCAAACAATCTCTAAATACTTCATTCATCAGCCGCATGAATGTAGTTGGAGCATTTGTAAGGCCAAAGGGCATGACAAGCCATTCAAAGAGCCCCATTTTGGTCTTAAATTTTGTTTTCCAAGTGTCTTCTACTTGAATTATCACCTGATGATACCCACTTTTGAGATCAATTTTGGAGAAGAATTTTGCACCTTGCAATTGGTCCAAAATATCATCAATGCGAGGAAGTGGATAACGATTCTTGATTGTAATCTTATTGAGTTCCCTAAAATAAATGCATAATATCCATGTGCCATCCTTCTTCAACACAAGCAAGATAGGAGAAGCACAAGGGGAAGTACTAGGTTTGATGAACCCTTTAGTCAACAATGCTTGAATTTGCTTTTTAATTTCTTCCATTTGCACTATTGATTGTCTATACATTGAAGAATTAGGAAGAGAAGATGCAGGAACAATCTCAATACTATGATTAATCTGTCTTTCAGGAGGAAGACTTATGGGTTCTTGAAAAACATCATAAAATGATTGAAGTATTGAATGAACTAAATAACTCCTATTATTAGTGTGCTTAGGTGCTTGCTTTTCTTCTTGAATTGGTCTGATGAAGATGAGTGCTAATTCCTTTGCTTGGTTTATAACTTTGCATGCTTGTCTACAACTCAACATCAAATTATGTGGTATTTGTTGTGTACTTCTGATTATGAATGCTTTATTGTATTTGTGCAAAGTGTATGTGTTTTTGTACCCATCATGTATAGACCTCCTATCGTATTGATAGGGTCTTCCAAGAAACAAGCCACAACAATCCATTGGAGTGACATCGCACACAACTGAGTCCACAAAAGAAGGACTGAAAGCAAAATTCATAGTTCAAGTGTGTGTGATGTCGGATGTAATCCCATTGTCCTTCCATCCCAAAGGATAAGTATGAGAATGGGGATTCATCGGTAACTTTAGTTTATCAACAACGGACCTTGCAATTAGATTTTTCTGTGAGCCGCTATCGATTATACAATCAACCATAAAGGTGTCACTGAGATGGACCGTAGTCACAAAAAAATTCTCATGATCACCTTGTGAAGTATTTATAAGGGTCAATTTTTTTAACCCTGCCAATTCCTTATAAGGCTTACGTTCCCTTGTAGCCTCAATGGGACTTTCTTGTGAGTCCTCATTGGAAGGCTTTACAACTAGGGATTGTTTCTTCACATTTTGCAACTTAAAACACCTCTTTTGAGTATGTCCTGGCTTTTTACAATAGTTACAAATCAAAGGTGATTTAGAAGAAGAAGATTTTTGTGAAGAAGAAGGGGAAGATGAATAAGAGGAAGAAGGAGAAGAAGAAGATTTAGCTCCCTTGGAAGGTTGACGAGAAGCCTTCTGATTTCCTCCTGACATAGAAGAGTGAGTCCCATGCAATTGCTCTCTCATTTCCTCCTCAGCAAGAAGGGCTTGATTGAAAGCCATGTCAATGTTTACAATCAACTTGTATTTCATCTTCCTGTAAATAGGCTCCTACAAACCACTTTTGAATTTGTTAACAAGTTGTGCTGCATTATCCTGTATAGAATTCAAAATTTGCAACTTGCTAAATTGAAAAATATAATCATGAACAGTCATATTGGAGGTTTTTCGAAGACGAAGCCACTTGATCTCAAGATCAGTGGCATAGTTTGAAGGATAAAAATTATTCTTCAATACTCTTTGCAATTCATCCCACGTGTCAATGGGATTTTGGGTCCGTTGTCGATCAGTGACAAGGACCTTGGCAATGCCAGAAAGTTTCAACTTAGCAAAGTTAACTTCTTGATCCTTTGTGATCTTGATATACTCAAACCAACTGTCCATGTCCAAAATCCAACTGTTGAGGACCTTGGGATCTCGCGAACCAGTGTAAACCGAAACCTCACATTGTTGTTGAACTTCATTGGAAGTAACCTTATTAGCAAAAATGCTGACAAGTTGGGTTACTTGACCTAATTTGTCGGCCAATTCAAAAGCCATTTGACCCCGAGTGATCGCCAGCAAAAATTGTCACAAAAAGACAAGTTACAAAATGTGCAAAAATTAAAAAGTGCCCAATTTAATTTGCAAAAATTACAAATTTACAATATGTAAGGGCAAAAATAAAAATTTGCACAATGTTGAACAAGTCAAAATTAACTTGTTAAAATGACAAAAAGGAATATTTTTTTTTTATTTGTTTTTAATCCTTTTTTTTTTTTTTTTAATCAAAAAGGTGGGTTTTGATTTAATGGAATGCAAGCTCACCAAGGTCAAATACGAACTAGATAATTTCAACCAAACAATAAACACGGGGATTTCCCATCGAAAATCGGTCCATAATCACCTAATACATGGACAGAGTGCACGGTATTATCATTGAAAACAAATAGGTGCAGTGCCTATCTTAAATCGCAAGTGGGTCAGCCTAAGATTAGTGTGGGATTAAACCCACAAAGGTCCATGCAACTACGGATAACACCAAAGGCCTCTGCGTCCACCAACTGGTGATCGGCAAACACGTGGCTGGAATCGGTGCCCTACACGAAGGAAAAAAAGACCTACACGTAAAACAAATATCACTAAAATCAATGATTTGACAGCAAATTTGGTTTCTCGCACCCTATAGAGATCAGACAGTTGTCGGCCTATAACAGAGAAACCTGTGTGTGTTTGAATTAGGTAAGCACGTGGCGGTGTCTGGCATATTCTTGGCACATACAGGATTGTCACCACCTGGCGACTGGCACCGCCTGGAAAATCTGGCACCGACGGGATGGGCTCCTCCTAAAAAATCTAGCACAGATGTCAGAGGACATAGGGGCCCTAACAATGGCAGCCTTGTCACATAAAAAATGTCCAAAGGGTCTACAAAAAATGTAGATGGGCATCCAGCAATGGACATGCAAAAGCGTCGAGAAACACAGGTCACAGAGGCGTCGGGAGGCATCCAAAAATGATGTCAAATTATGTCGTGCAATGGACGTCCAGAGGGCTACGGAAATCACAAAAGTCCACTTAATTTTTGTCAACAACGACGTCTTCGCAAGATTTGTCGACAGTGGCTTCGGAAAATGTAGGTCGAAGATGATTTTTCGGTAGCATCGGGAAGTCGCAAACTTTCCTTGTAGATCGTGTCGAGGAAGCGTTGCTCCAATGGTGCCAAATAAGGGACGTAGGCTGCACTCGCCAACGTACGTGGCCCTAAAAACTGATGATCGCTGCCTCCAAATGATAGAAACTGTGCAAAGAAGCCTTGTAAATGTTGTCAACAAAATTTTGTCGACAATAATTTGTTTTTTTGTTTTGTTTTGTAGCTAAATTTTGTCAGCAATTTCCGACAACAAATGAAATTGACAACAATTTTCTGCAAAATTTGACAGCAAAATTGTAACAATTTCTCCTGAGCTTCAAACAGGAACGAAGGTGGTGACAAGCTTTCAAACCACCCTATGGAGATCAGAAATTACCCAAATACTCCACAAAAATCCTTCACTCTGATACCAATGATATGGAATAAAATGAAGCTAACTATTATTTGAAAACATAGGACTTAAATAAGTCCAAAATGTAAATCGTAATCCTAGAAATCATCAACTACTCCAAGGATTTACATACAAAAATCAAGGAAAGGCTAAAACATAAGCCCTACAAGAACGAAAAATAAAACACCTAGACTTAGACTATTCAACGGAGCTTATCAACAACTCACGATTATTCTTATGACTAAGCCTAATTAAAATATCCTAGGTCTAAAAAGAAATTAGCCCCTAGGTCTAATTTTCCTCATTAGACCAAGAGATAGCTCTTGAAACTAATGGATACACTAGGTGTCTTGTATGCAGTGATCCTCATAGCTCTAATACTTGTGTCATGTATAAACATCATGTACAAAAAGCTATAGAGAAGATAGAAAGAACCCAAAATGGGAGAGTTAATATGTTTTGGTAGCCTAAAAAAATAGTAGTTGGATAAGATTTTTTAGAGGAAGAGATGGTCTCTATGTTGACAAGGTAAAGAAAGAAATCGTTAGAGGTTGATCCATAGAAAGTGGAATAATTCCAAGTTCTATTTCAAAATAAAAGGGAACAACCTTTGCCAACTAATGATAGAATTTCAGTTCTATAGGGAGGAAAAATGGGTGACCCTATACCCAAAGAACAAGGAAGTGATAAATTCACCCCAAAGCAAGGTGATCAAGAAAATATGGAGGAACACTTAGGTTCCAAAAGAGGAATCCAAATAGAAGTTAAAATCTCCTTCCATCAATAAGAAGCAAAGAATTGAAGCAACCCAACAATATTAAAGAAAACTTGTGGAGTCAAAAAAAATAAAAAAAAATCCTTTAAAAAATATTGAATTCAATATTCTAGATGAATTGAAGAGAACTCCTTCTAAGACCAATTTGTATGATGCACTCTTCATTCCTATTCAAATTTACTTGCTAAAAGATTCTCTAAATAGAAACTCTCAGGGAAAGGAGACTGCTACTATGTTCAACTTAGCACATAATTAGGAAAATATGACTCCACAACACTGAAGAATAAGCTCCCTCCTTTTTATATATCATTAATAATGGAATGTTGGGTTGTAATAAACTGCATTATATATTTAGGTGCTTCAACTATGGTTATGCCTAAAGCATTTTATGAAGAAATGGGTATGGAATATACTCATTTCTACCTAGGAGTTTTAAAATTATATGGGACACTATTCAAAACCATTGGAGTAGTTAAGGATGTTATTATGAAATTGCACAAAGCCTAAAAAGTTACTATAGCACAAGAGATAGTGGTGGTTGATCTAGAACCTAATTTTGGGATGTGCCTCTCAAGAGAATTCACTGCTAAGTTAGGAGAATACATGTATTTGGATTATTATTGTATGATGATCCCTCATGAAGGTAAGATAATTAAAATACTTCCTAAGAAACTAGTGGCTTACCACATCAAAAAAATTGAGGATTATATGTACAATCACTCTATTATGGAAGAACCAAAATTGGTAGATATTGTAGACACCTAAAAGTCACACATGCTCACCCATAGACACTTGTAGACCTGTATAGACACTTGTAGGATTACATAAGCATTTATAGGCCATCGTAGGCCATTTTAGGCCACCATAGACAATTGTAGGCCATCATAGGCCATTGTAGACCATCATAGGCCATTGTAGGTCATCATAGGCCATCATGGCCTTGAAAACCTATGAAACTACATAAAACTCATCCAAAACACCTTATATTTGTAGGAGGGCTACCTACTAGCTCCCTAAGGCCACCTAAGCCCTTTCCTACACCTAATTAGGTACCCCATGGGACTGTTCCCTACAAAAACCCTAATTATGCTAATTAGGATTCTAATTTGCAAGTGACTTTCACTTAAAGTGCACTTTATCATTAAATTGGGTTTAATTAGGGTTAAGAGTCAAATTAGCCCTAAACATGTCCTCACACATGTGTGCACCCTAAATTAGTTAGGATATTTTCTATAATGCCTAACTCAACCCTCACCTAACTTAGGAACTAACTAACCATAGTTAACCCTAACCCTAACTCACACATGTGAAGATAGGATATTTCCCTTAGGGCATGTGAGAAGATGACTAAGCTTGCCACTTCACAAACCCTAACTTGACCATGATAGGACTTGACTCTAGGGTCTAGTACACCTAACTACCCCCCTAACCTTGGTTTCCTCTATAAATAGAGGACTAATTCCTTCATTAATCTCTCTCTCTCACTTTCAATCAACATACCTAAACTCTACCAAAATTGTACCAGATTCCTTTCTAACAATTCTGCACCTAATAAACAACAGACACATCTTGGAACCTATCCGAACAACAAGTTTGCAATAAAAGTCAACAAAATTCCAGTTCACACCCCGACCTGTGAACCCAAGATCTAGTTCAAATGCCACCATGTGAACTAGCCCTACAGTAGATTTACAATATTATATTAAGTACATATTAGTATTAGATACCTTTTACAATATTTATATCAATTTTCATGAAGTTTTCCTTTAGATTATGTCTATTTGTCTTCATAACTACATGGTCTGACCAAGGCAAATACCCAAACACACTAAACCCCTTTTTTAGACCTAGAGAAGGTACAAAAGGATAAATTCAAACATCACTACTGATGACACACGCACATAGAAGCCCACCTAAACTGAGAGCACTAGAAGACACTAGGAAATGTTCTCAAATTCATGTGTAAAAAGGGATAAAAATCTTCTGAAGAGGAATCTCATTCTGTAACCCTATATTAGATCAATAAAATAACAATTAGCACAAATTGGTTATTTTTGTGTGTTACATTCTGGCAGCCCTATGACACCCCACGAAAGTTATTTTAGAATAGTTTTTCTAGCTAATATGACTCAATTTTATGATTTTATTTTGCTATTTCAGGTATTATGAATGAAAAAAGATCCCAATAAAGCCCTAAAATACATCTCAACCCTTAAATTCAGAATTTTAGGCCTCCAAACTCAATTCACACCCTAGAATTTGAACCAACAGTCCAGACCCCAGCATGAGAACTCCACCAAACTATTTCAGAACAATCTGAAATTGCAAAATTCTGCAACAAAGACAACAAGGAGTCCATATGACACCACATGAGTCATGTATTTCTCTTAGGACATTACTATTTCATTATTTCTTTTCAAAATGATTTCCCTCTCACATGCATCAAGTCATTTTGGTAAATTTATTTTTCAAATGCAGATAAAATTAGGGTTTTCAGTAATTTCAAAATTAGTTTAGTTAAATCATTTTGAATCTCTTTGTCTTTTTTATTAAGGTTACATTTATTTTTCAATTAATTAGAGCACATTCACATTCATTTCATTCATTTAGAATCACTTTCAAGTTATCCTTTCACTAAATAGGACTTCCAATCCCTTTTCAAATCACACTTAGATTAGGAATTTTCAATTTCTTTTGAAAGTAGTTAGCATAGGGTTTTCAAATTTCTTTCATGTCATATACATGTTCTTTAAAAATGCATTTAGCATAGGATTTTAAAATTTATTTCATGTCATTTACATCTCCTTTCAAAAAAAAATTTAGCATAGGTTTTTCAAATCTCTTTCATGTCATTTATATCTCTTTTTAAAAAAAAAGGCATTTAAGATTAGATTTTTCAATCTCTTTTGAAAGCACTTAGAATGTAATATGCAATCTCTTTTCAATTTTTTTTTAAATATCTTTCAAATTTACACCTAGATAGGTATTTCCATATATTTTCAAATAACTTAGATTATAAATTCCCATTTCTTTCCAAATCCCCTAGGTAAATTGCACTTTCCTTTTTCAAGCATTTAAATTAGGGTTTCAATTTATTTACATCACTTAGATTTAAAAATTTACCATTTCTTTCCAAATCCCCTAGTTAAATTGCACTTTCACTTTTCAAGCATTTAAATTAGGGTTTAAATTTATTTACATCACTTAGATTTAGAAATTTCCCATTTCTTTCTAGATCCCCTGGGTAAATTGCACTTTCCCTTTTCAAGCATTTAAATTAGGGTTTCAATTTCTTTATGTCACTTAGATTTAGAAATTTCCCATTTCTTTCCAAATCCCCTGGGTAAATTGCATTTTCCCTTTTCAAGCATTTAAATTAGGGTTTCAATTTATTTCTAAAAGCACGTAGATAAATTATAAAATTTTGTTTTCATGCACTTTGGTTTTGCTTGTTTCCATATTTTATAGAGTAAATTTATTTATCTAAAAAGGCATTTAGATCTAGTTTCATTTATGAAAATGAATCTAGTTAGTTTTTTTGCTTTCACCTCAGTGGTAGCAAACACACCATCACACATTCACATGTTATACATAGTGGTGAGGTTGGAATTCATCCCCAATCCATCATTCGAGATTGGTGACATTGGAATTCGTCTCCTACTACTAGCTCACCCCCTAGATACCATAGTAGCCCCCAAGAGTGGTTTTCTAGACTTCATCACCAAAAAATACCCTACTCTTGATATTGATTTTTTGGAATTCATCATCAGAAGGAACCTTTGGAGTAGGATAGGATTAGACACCTTTGTTCACAAGGATCACATAATTAGTGAATAGGTAAATATCATTCTTGACAAAGGTCACCCAAGAGTAAAGTGATTGCTCTGTTGGGCTAGTAGCAGGTCTTATATAGTTCCATCTCTTATCATGAGAGGTTTATAGACTCATTAGCACATTTTGAGTTCCCCCCATTTGGTTATCATTTTACTACACCTTTCCATTCAAGTCACCACTTGACAATTGAGACACCATTCTATCTTGTGCACCCTTGGGTTTTGAAGGAGGTTTTGTGCTAATGACACTCTTGTTATTTCTAGAGTTCACTCTACTTCATGTGATATTGTCTAGAAGTAAAAAAGTCATCATAACACACAAAATCAAACCAAATTTTATTTTTCTATATTTAGCACTGATTCTAGTTACGCTTTGTTTGCATGCTTACAAAATTATTTTCAGCACATTCACCTATGAGAAACCCATATACTAGCTATCTATAGCTTGTCATTTTTAGTTTTATTTCAAATTCACTATTTGGGTCCAGTTTGCATAACACTATACAAACCATGTTTTTGTAGTTTCAATTCACATAACGACATGCGAATTCTATTCTGAGAGACAAAAACTTCTCAAATTTCATAGGGTTACCCAAAAACATTTACACAAAACATACCTATAGCTTTAGCTTTCCATTTTTATATAGTGTGAGCACCAAATTCTACTACACAACACTATGCCTATCATTACCCATATTTGGGTGTGAAAGCAAGCACATCTTGAGGAGGAGGCTTCTCATGCCATCTCTAGTTAGTCTACTCCTCCCCTCACTTCACAAGGAAAGCTTCCATGCTCATACATAATCTCCTTATAGGTTCTGAGTCACTTCACACATGCACTATATCTCATGGTGAGATTTCTATTTCTAGCAACATGTTTACCACATCATATGGATAATATCATCTACTTCTTCCCCACTCACTCCCACCTAATCTACCTTCCATGTTTTATGACCACATCATTTACACTACTCTATAAAACCAACCTCCCTTCTTTACTATCGATGAGAAAATACCACTTACCTCACCGACCTTTGCTCATCCTTTATTTCAGGATCTATCTCATTCCCTTTTCAAAAATGATTCTTCCTTACTCAATCATACTTATCCCGAGGTTGCATCATCCATTCCCAATGTAGGGATGATCTCATATCCCTCATATTCCACCCCAAGCACTCAGGTTCCATTTTAACAATCACCCACATAAACATATTTGTCTCGACAACAATATACCTTACCCACATCATCACATCAATACATTTCTCAAGTGTCATAACAACCATACTCCCAACAATCATTTTTTCCATATTTTGATACCGCATCATGATCGCCTTATCAATCGTAATAATTCCAACCTCAACAACATCAACAAATCCCATTTCCATAAACCATTGTGGATGCGTTCACCACACCTATCTCTCAGACCTCCATATTTGAGACCTATACTTCTTCCTCATCATTACCACCATCTATGTTCCCCTCTTTCAAAATGTATGATATGCCATATTCTATTCCTCCTCCACCTTTAGCCACTTACACATTTTGACTCCCTCCACCTTATCCATTTTAGGCTCCACCTTCTATTCTCCTCTCATCTTATAATCTATGCTATCCATATTATCTCACTAATCCCCCATCGTATTCTGATCAACCTAGAGATTTAGTTTGCCACTCATCTAGCCCTACACCGGTACTCTCTTTTGGCACATCATCTAGATCTCCACCTTCATCCTTTGCCTAGACATAACTACCTCCACCATAGTCTACCGTGCCTAAATTCTTCATGATACCTCATTCTTGGTTGTCATTCCCTACTGCACAACCATTACAACATACCCCTATGTAGCAGCCATAACCCCTATAGCCACAATATTTCTATCTCCAAAAAAAATATTCTCCTTTGTAGCATATCCCATCGAATTTAACATCCTATGTCATTCAACAACCGAATCCATAGGAACACCTGTAGTACATTCCCACTTCACAATGGGAAGAACAACAAATTCAGTATCCTCCTCACTATCAATCAATAACTACTTCATAAAAGTTCATCGCACCTCCATCACCTGAACTTCAAATCTTGCAAGAGGAATTTAAAATGCTAAATTTTCACACAATTGGTTATAGGCCTAAAAAATCCACATACAATGAGCTATGTAATGACCCCATCCACCTATCAATTCCTATCCCTCCTTAACTGTATTACTTCAAAATTCCTAAATTTGACAAGTACAAAGGTAAAGAGGACCCTCGAGAACACGTCAATAAATACCACTTTATGTGTTATTAGCTTCATAGTAGTGATCCCCTCATGTTGCATACCTTTGATATCTCCCTTGGGTTACAAGCCCTTGATTGGTACAACATGCTCCTATGCCATAGTCTGTTTACATTTGAATAGTTGGCCAATTTATTTTTGGAACACTTCTCCATCAATACCAAGAAGAAGATAAATGTGTCTAATGTCTATGCCTTGCATCAAGTTGATGAACCCATAACAAATTTTTTTCTCAATGGATATATGCCATATATGAACTAGCTCATAGTCTTCTATCTACCTAAATAGTCATGATATTTACCAAGAGCTATCATAAACACATCTCCACACCTCTGCAACTTCATCAAAGTTGAATGTTTAATGAAGCCATTACTCAAGCCAAGATCATTGAAGACATCAAAGTCCAATCTGGTAAGATCAAGCTCAGGTAGAAATCATATTACAACTCCAATTTTTACTTCAATCAAAATAAACCAAATAAACCCTACTCAAAAACACCACAAACCAACCGAGTGGTAGCAACTTCTCTAGCTTCTTCATCAATCTCATAGCCTCCTCCACCACAATAATAATTTTTTCAAACCAATGTGCCCCTTCCATATAAACCACAACAAGCTTGTAGTATTTAGCCTTAAATTCAATAACATAATTTGACTCCACTCTATGCGCTCTTGCTAGCTCTATTTTAGAGATTGTATGATGCTAGTCATGTCACCTTACTCGAGATTTGACCTACTGACTCGAATCAACCCAAGTCTCATGGGTATATCAAGCAAGTTTTCTATGCATACAATTGACAGCATGACTATGATATAGGGTCTTGTCACTCCTATTGTAACCTTATCCAAGATCTCATCAATCGGGGTAACATTCTGTTGAGAAGCAACACACCCCCATTGAAAAATGAGATTCCATCCTCTTGAAAACTTTGAAATTCCATTTTTGCAGCAGGGACCCTCTTGATCATTTCCAGTGTTAGTCCCAGATTTTTCTTGCCTCCTTGTTAAAGTTGTGCTTTTTTCCAAGTCATTCTAGCATTGTTATTCCAAGCTTAACTTTCTACATGCTAGAATCATTCATGCTTAAACAAAATCTTGCACCGGTATCGAGAAAAATCCAAAAAACAGTTGCATAAATTCACTGAAAACCAAAAATTTCCATTTTTGGTAGTGTCGCGATATCGCGACACTTCCATTTTTCGAAAATGTCGCGATATCGCGACGAATTTTGGCAAAAGCAGCTAAGTCGGAAAAGTGTAGCGAAATCGCGACACTTTCCATTTTTGAAGTGTCGCGATATCGCGACGTTTCCATTTTTGGAAACCGTCGCAAAATCGCTACCGGCCAGAGGAGAGAAGAAAGTTGTACGGAAGGGCGCGATTTTATGACATGTCACGAAATTGTGACATGTCGCATTTTCACGATAGGAGAGAGAAAGTGGGCTGCAGAATGAAAATCGGCTAAGTTGCAAATGTGTCACAAAATCACGGTCAATGCGGTCAACGCATGCAGCTACGGGAACTGTCGTGATATCGCAACGTGTTCTATTTTCACAGGTTGTTTATGGAAAAACACTTAAGTACAAAAGGTGCAGTGCGTCGCTAACATGTCTCAAAATCGTGACATGCTTGAAAAAGTTGTGCGACAGCTAGCAGGAGGCGTGATTTCGTGACATGTCGTGAAATCGTGACATGTCGCGTTTTCGCGGCCGACCGGGGAAGAAGTTGCATGGCGCTGGGGACGTCGCAATTTCGTGACATGTCTCAGAATCGCGACAGGAGAGAGAAAGTTGCCCAAAGGGCCAGAAGTGCATTCCAGCTGTAAATAGAAGGCTTCTTGGGATAGCGACGCGTGTCAAAGCGTGAATCAGACAGAGCAAGGCCGACATGCAAGCTTATTTTGCGGTTTTTAGTCTGATTTTAATGCTTTAAGCTTTGATTTTATGTTTTATTAAAGTGCTAATGCATCTTTTCTCTTTCATACAGGATTCCATCTGGCACTTGCGGGACAACCGGGAAAGGCCATAAAGTCAAAGTTAAAGTGCAGATTTGATCGAGGACCGCCATGCTAGAGGAGAAGATGCCGGTGAAAGCATTCAATGGAGATTTATTATAGAATTAATAGCATGGAGATAATTTCAACTCGGGGATGGATATGCGGAATTCAGATGTGAGAAAAGTAGTGACTCATCCGGCTCACCAACAAGAATTAATGGAGGCATTTATTTGCAGTTGCGGGTGAATGCAAGTGGCATTCAACTCTATCTTCTCCATTTATGGCAATTGACTGCACAGATTTGCAGAAGGGTTAATTTCTATTTGGACTTTGGTCTTAAGATGGCTTTTTATTGTAAAACCCGGGTCCTAGGGTTTAGAAAGATAAGATTTGCAGTTAAAGAAGAAGATATTTCTGAAAATATCAGGGTCTGTCCTGAGTCTATAAATACTTCTTCTCAATGTAATTGCGGAGGCGGAGACTTAGAAATAAAAGGCTTATAAGAAATTTCTTGCAAATCTTGTGAAATCCTTTGTTTCTGGACTTGGAGTTGATGTGCTTTAGCTTTTCTATGATAGCATGGCCAGGAGCCATTTTGTAGAGTGTGATAAGTGTATCTTCTTTTGTTATCCGTTCCATTTAAGTTTGTTAGATATATGATGTAAATCTGCCACTATCAAGTTTAAATTTGTTGTTAGGCTTCAGTTGTTCTCTTGTCTGCTAGGGGAAATTGCAGATTTGAGGTTAAGTTTGTTCTAATTGCTCTGTCTTCACTGTGTGAGCTAGGCTATCGATGAAAGATACCAGTTTTAACTTGACTTCCCTTCAGTTTATAATTTTTTGCTATATTTGTTTCACTCTGCCTTGTGCTCTTAGTTGAAAGTGATCTTAGACTGACTGGACACTTTCTTCTTTGATTTGTTCTGTTGTGAAGCTAGTAGCATAGATAAAATTGATAGTTTAAGTTTTACAGTTTAAAGTCTGATAAACTTCTCTTTCTGCCCTACCCTACCCTCTCTTTGTTTTCGATGAAATGATCCATTTTTACTTTCTTTATTTGTCTTTTATTTGAATCTGCTGACCCATGAGAGCTAGATCAAGAATTCAAGTTAAATTTGATAAACAAGTGACAACTACTGAACAAGTTCAAGAACCCCCTGTAAGGTAACAGAGCAGTCCATATTGAAATCTATTCCAGAAGCAGAAAAGAGTGAATAGCCATTCGACCCAACTCTGTAACTCGCACCTTGGATAATCATCTAGATCCTAAAGTGAGTGGGATTCGTCCCGTGGATGTCTCTGAAGCTTCCTGCTCATCCTTCGCAGGGTGTGTGAAAGTTGGACCAACACCTAATTGGCGCTAGAAGGAGGGCCGAGAACATCTCAGTTCAAGTTCAGTAGTCTGTTAAGTATTGTAAAGTTGTATGTGCTGAGTCTGGTATTTTATCTTTTGAATCCTTTTCCCTCCTCCTCAGCTCTTTTAAATTTTGTTGTCTGAGTTTTTTCCTGAACAGCGGAACTTAACACCAACATCTAATTGGCGCTAGAAGGAGGGCCTGTTGAACTCAGTTCAAGTATTGTAAGTTTGTGAGTGCTGATTTAAAATTTTGTGGTTAGAGTTTTTGCCTGAACAGCGGGACTTAACACCAACATTTTAAAACTGGCCCAGTGAAATCTGGGTAGTATTGTAAGTTGTCAGTACAGTTTTTAAAATTTCCAGAGAAGACCTCAAGTTAAGAACAGTTTTATCTCCACTGGCAGTTATCCAATCACAAATCAGAACATCACTGTCAGCTAAGTAATAATGGCAAATTGGTTGGGCCCCACTGCTTTGAATATCTCGGGTATAGCCCATGACTTGCCCAGAAGTCCAGAAATATACCTCCCTAGGTATAAACATGATGGGACAAGAACTGCAGAAGAACATCTGCTAGCTTTCAAAAATGCTTTAAAATTGTTGAATATACAACATGAAGATGTCGCCTGCAGATTGTTCCCGTTCACTCTCCAGGAGGGAGCTTATGACTGGTTTTTAAACCTCACCAACAATTCCATTACTAGCTGGGATGACCTAGAGAAAGCTTTTATATCACAATTTGGGGAAGTGATAGACCCCAGTGTGTTATACCAACAATTTTCCAGCATCAAGAGAGAGTCGGGAGAAACTGTCAGGTCTTTCAATATGAGGTTCCAAAGAGCTTACGGTAGAATGACTGGACATTACATTCCAAATGCAAATCTAGCCTTAGAAATCTACAAGAATGCATTGGATTCGGTGACCTCTATTTTTCTCAAGAGAGACATTAATATCACAACCCTGGCAGGGGCTTATAAAGAAGCCTTAATTCTTGAAAGATAGTTAGGGCCTCAAATTCTGAGCAGTCCTTTGATATCCTATGTTACACAGAACATGTCTATTTTGAATCCCATTCCACATCATGAGTTAGTGCCAACATGTCATGCTCTACCCAAGGAGACTCCGTTAACTGTGACATCCACTCAGCATGTGCAAAATACAGAGAAAGGTTTTGACAAGTTCAAAGTGGAAGTGCTTGAAGTAAACAGTTGTGATCTAGCATTACCCAAATCTGAAGTTTTTCCTGGTGAGTTAAATTTTCCTAGAGATCAAAGAAATATTGATATTTCTAGTTCACCCAAAAACAGTACAACCAGGGTTTCAGATTCTTTCACTTTTCCCGAAGAGACAGAAAGTCTTGTACAGACTCCTATGGATGAAATGCAAGATTTTCAACAGTTCAAAATGGACAGTTATAATTTGAGATGTGAGAGTCCAGAACTTAATAATGATCCTTCCTCATCAGAGGATGATGAAAGTGAGATTCAATGTCACTATGCAGAAGTAACTGAGGAGGATAACATCATTGAGGATATGAGGGAACTTAAAGCTGACATCACCCTCCATGAACTGCCCCAGATTGTTGAACAGAAGGATAGCTTGATTGAAGCTTACTCTGGACCACTTATTGAATTTCAAAAAAAGGAGGAAAAGATAGTAAATATGAATGTGGTCAGCCAACTTGGAATTGATGAACTGTCTCAACATAAGCCTGCAACTTCTCAACATAATATCAAAGAAAAGGCTATAAACTGTGTTGATGCAGATATTGGATCTTATAATTTGGCAACTGAGAAAGTGAGAACAGTTACAGCTCTAATCCATCACAACAATGATGTTTGGACATTGCACATTGATGAGGTTAAATCTAAGCAAGGTTCAGGTGAAAAGGAAAATTGTAAACATTCTGCTAGAGGGATAAAAATTGAAGTCCTGGATATTGAAGCAGTACAACAACCACAAAATGTTCAAGTTGTTAAGAACCAGGGCATACAGATAAAACATGATTTCTTTCAGTTGTCACATAATTTTGAAGATGTGGTGGTCTGGGTCTGTCAAGATTTTAAGGTATTTGATCCTGGGGGTTTTTGCATTCAGTCCTTTTGAAAGAACTCTGTAAACCCTTCAATTAGAAGCATAAACATGTTATCATATGATTTGTTATTATATGATTTGTTTAATTTGAAGGAGTTGCAGATTTGTTTTTCAAATGGGACAGGGAAGACAGTAAACACAAGTCTTTCCCAGATAGCAAATTTTTGAAGCATAGTCTGGAGTGCATTTCGTCAACAGGACCTGAAAGGTAATTTTTCTAAATTACTTGCACATGGTCAAAAAAAAAAAAATTTAAGGCACCAATTCTCTACTTTCCCAACTACTGCATTTTTTGAGTATGAAGGGAAGTTGTAACATGTGTATACATTGTAAATAACTTTGCAGTTTATTTTGCTTCTTTTTCCTTTGCTGCCTGTATAGTTCTTTGCAGTTTATCTGCTTTAGCTTAAATTTTCTGTGCAGTTTTATTTTTAAATGTCTGTGCAGTTGCAGTTTAGTTTATTTCAGTGCTGTTGCAGTTTAGCTTTGCTGCAGTTCAGCAGTTTTAGTTGCTTTGCTTCAGTTCTTTTAGTTTGTTTCTTTTATTGCCTGTACAGTTTTTATTTTCTTCCCTGCAATTCCTTTTCTTTGTTGTCTGTACAGTCTTTTGTTTTAGTTTTATTTTGTTGCCTGTACAGTTTTAATTTATTTGCTTCAGTTTTAATTTTAAAAGTCTGTGCAGTTTTATTTTTGTTTTGCTTTAGAGGCCTGTGTTCTTCCTTGGAGGTCTGTGCAAAGTTCTTCAACTTTTGAAATCTGTCCTTTAACCTCTGCCTGAGCAATCAATGAAAAGTCAGCCTGCTAAAAATTGTTTTATTCTGAGCTGATCAACCCAGTCTCCACCCAGTGTTCACCATTATAATAGAGATAGTCTGCTTGCACTGAAAAGTAGAACTATTTTGTTATTCAGGACAAAGGTAGAGAGATGATGGGATCTTGTGTCTTACTTGCCACAGTTGTTTTAATAATAGAAAAACTGCTATGCTGTTTTGTTGGAGGAACTCCCGGGGAATCCAAGAAAAGCTGGTTATGAGAGGGGACTATGTCATGTAATTATTTGGGTATATCTAGAGGCTATCAGTGCCTAGACTGAAACAGTTCCGGATTGATCAAAGTTCCAGATTGATCAAATGTTAAAAGAAAATTGTGATTTCCCTAAAAGCATTTCAGATATTGATATATTTCAGAGGGAGAGATATAAAAAAAAAGAAAGAAAAAAGAGTTATATGAAAGAGAGGCAACCAGATTCCAAAATCTATTTTTCTTTTACCAAGTTGAAGATCCTTCCTTACAGTTGTAAATTTGGGTCGTGTAAATCTAAAGGGTAACTCTGTCTAGGCTATAAAATGCTAAACTAGTAAACAGAGCTCTACTCGGTTTCCCCTTTTACAATCTAAAAAAGCTGATCAGTCCAAAGTTCATCATTCAAACCAGTCATCCTTGAAGAAATTTTTATACCCTTTGTAATTGCACATCAGAAATCTTCCTTGAAGTAATTCAGCCTAGTATGTCCTTGGGAAATTTTAACAGCTAGCAGTTAGCAGTCAATTTATTGTGAAGAATGTTTGTGGCAAGGCATGATGCATGGTCTTTTTGTTTTGAAACCAGAGTCCTGGGTTCTAAAATAATGCTATTATTTTACCCGTAGATATCGCCATTTGTTGAGAAGCAACACACCCCCACTGAAAAATGAGATTCCATCCTCTTGAAAACTTTGAAATTCCATTTTTGCAGCAGGGACCCTCTTGATCATTTCCAGTGTTAGTCCCAGATTTTGCTTGCCTCCTTGTTAAAGTTGTGTTTTTTTCCAAGTCATTCTAGCATTGTTATTCCAAGCTTAACTTTCTACATGCTAGAATCATTCATGCTTAAACAAAATCTTGCACCGGTACCGAGAAAAATCTAGAAAACAGTTGCATAAATTCACTAAAAACCAAAACTTTCCATTTTTGGTAGTGTCGCGATATCGCGACACTTCCATTTTCGGAAATGTCGCGATATCACGACGAATTTTGGCAAAAGCAGCTAAGTCGAAAAAGTGTAGCGAAATCGCGACACTTTCCATTTTTGAAAGTTTTGCGATATCGCGACGTTTTCATTTTTGGAAACCGTCGCAAAATCGCTACCGGCCAGAGGAGAGAGAAGAAAGTTGTACGGAAGGGCACGATTTTGCGACATGTCGCAAAATTGCGACATGTCGCATTTTCACGATAGGAGAGAGAAAGTGGGCTGCAGAATGAAAATCGGCTAAGTCGCAAATGTGTCACAAAATCGCGGTCAATGCGGTCAACGCATGCAGCTACGGGAACTGTCGTGATATCGCGATGTGTTCTATTTTCGTGGGTTGTTGATGGAAAAACGCTTAAGTACAAAAGGTGCAGCACGTCGCTAACATGTCTCAAAATTGTGACATGCTTGAAAAAGTTGTGCGACAGCTAGCAGGAGGCATGATTTCGTGACATGTCACGTTTTCGCGACCGACCGGGGGAAGAAGTTGCATGGCACTAGGGACGTCACGATTTCGTGACATGTCATGAAATCACGACATGTCTCAGAATCACGATAGGAGAGAGAAAGTTGCCCAAAGGGCCAGAAGTGCATTTCAGCTGTAAACAGAAGGCTTCCTGGGATAGCGACGCGTGTCAAAGCGCAAATCAGATAGAGCAAGGCCGACATGCAAGCTTATTTTGTAGTTTTTAGTCTGATTTTAATGCTTTAAGCTTTGATTTTATGTTTTATTAAAGTGCTAATGCATCTTTTCTCTTTCATACAGGATTCCATCTGGCACTTACGGGACAACCGGGAAAGGCCATAAAGTCAAAGTTAAAGTGCAGATTTGATCGAGGACCGCCATGCTAGAGGAGAAGATGCCGGTGAAAGCATTCAATGGAGATTTATTGCAGAATTAATAGCATGGAGATAATTTCAACTCGGGGATGGATATGCGGAGTTCAGATGTGAGAAAAGTGGTGACTCATCCGGCTCACCAACAAGAATTAATGGAGGCATTTATTTGCAGCTGCAGGTGAATGCAAGTGGCATTCAGCTCTATCTTCTCCATTTATGGCAATTGACTGCACAGATTTGTAGAAGGGTTAATTTCTATCCGGAATTTGGTCTTAAGATGGCTTTTTATTGTAAAAATCGGGTCCTAGGGTTTAGAAATATAAGATTTGCAGTTAAAGAAGAAGATATTTCTAAAAAGATCAGGGTCTGTCTTGAGTTTATAAATACTTCTTCTCAATGTAATTGCAAAGGCGAAGACTTAGAAATAAAAGGCTTATAAGCAATTTCTTGCAAATCTTGTGAAATCCTTTGTTTCTGGACTTGGAGTTGATGTGCTTTAGCTTTTCTGTGATAGCATGGCCAGGAGCCTAATCTTTTGCAGAGTGTGATAAGTGCATCTTCTTTTGTTATCTGTTCCATTTAAGTTTGTTAGATATATGCTATAAATCTGCCACTATCAAGTTTAAATATGTTGTTAGGCTTCAGTTGTTCTCTTGTCTGCTAGGGGAAATTGTAGATTTGAGGTTAAGTTTGTTCTAATTGCTCTGTCTTCACTGTGTGAGCTAGGCTGTCGGTGAAAGATACCAATTTTAACCTGACTTCCCTTGAGTTTATAATTTTTTGCTAGATCTGTTTCACTCTGCCTTGTGCTCTTAGTTGAAAGTGATCTTAGACTGACTGGACACTTTCTTCTTTGATTTGTTCTGTTGTGAAGCTAGTAGCATAGATAAAATTGACAGTTTAAGTTTTACAGTTTAAATTCTGATAAACTTCTCTTTCTGCCCTACCCTACCCTCTCTTTGTTTTCGATGAAATGATCCATTTTTACTTTCTTTATTTGTATTTTATTTGAATCTACTGACCCATGAGAGCTAGATCAAGAATTCAAGTTAAATCTGATAAACAAGTGACAACTACTGAACAAGTTCAAGAACCCCCTGTAAGGTAATGGAATAGTCCATATTGAAATCTATTCCAGAAGCAGAAAAGATTGAATAGCCATTCGACCCAACTCTGTAACTCGCACCTTGGATAACCAGCTAGATCCTAAAGTGAGTGGGATTCGTCCCGTGGATGTCTCCGGAGCTTCCTGCTCATCCTTCATAGGGTGTGTATGAAAGCTGGACCAACACATTCAAGTTTCAAACCCCTCATACCATAAAACCAAAACTTAGGTATCTATCAGAACCCACTACCTGAACATGGGGGGACCAATACCTAAGGTACCCACTATAATACGCAAGGCCAATCTAGAAATATTAACAATGTTCAACATGATCCCCCCTCATGTAGCATGGTTAGTATGATTAACCTCACCATTCATACCTAGCATTACCCAACATGCTAGGACGCACCCATCACTTCAACTCCAATATCATTCACTTCTCCCTTATCCCCTGCAACATTGTAGGCTTCAACATCCCTAGCATGAAACATCATCACTATTCATGGTAGCCTCATGTATAAGCTATGCAACACCCCTGCTAGGATATTGATTTTTGATCTATTACAGTAATATCAACCCCATATTGAGGTTTTGAACGACATCCTTTGATCCATTGATCTTGAAACTCATGAAACCAATGTCTTTATGAATTTCATAGGGAATCCCATTGCATGTATCCATCCACAAGTTTTCATGACCACAATATTATCAAACTCATGAGCGAGGGAGTTGATCCTCCCCTCCATATCCAATCTACTATCAATGACATCACCTACAAGCATATCCTCATTGATATTGATTCTTCCATTAACATCATCTCCACTACTAATATTCATTACCTACATATTCCACCTACCCACTTCACTATACCATCACTCAACCTTCATGATTTTGATGGTTTTATGCGATTCATAGTAGGTTCTATCATCCTACCTATAAATATAGGCATTAGGACCATCTCCATTTTACTCCATGTTATTCAAGGCAAGATGAAATATAATATCTTACTTGGATGGCCATGGATCAGAGACACATAATGCATTCCTTCCATCTTGCATCATTGTCTCAAGTATGTGTATGACAGACTCATCCATTGTGTTCCAATTGATGGTGATCCATTCAAATTTTGTAGCATCACTGACCTTCCACCAAGATATTTGTCATCTTCTACACAAGTTCTTCCTATTCCTTCATATCATGAGGCATAGACCTCTACACCTTTTCACATAATTGTTTCACCTCTGCATAGTTCACCAGGGACACCAACACATCCCCTTACATATTCTTATCACATACATTCATCTTCCTCTAGGGATACTCATATTCCATCCATACCAATATTGCCACCTTCCTCATGGACTCCTTCTACCTCCTATCCTTCCTCTTCCATGAATCCACCTCATGTATTTGTGTCTTTTTTACCACCATCTGTGTGGCCTTCCACTTCGTCTCATCCACCTTCCTCTATAGAGCCTCTTCTTCTCCATACTCCTCAAACACCCCCACTTCCCTTTCATCCTCAACATTTATCTTTCACATCTTCTCATAGCCCAACACCTAGAATTTGCTCCTTCCACATCATAGTTTCTACATGCAGGTCATCCAATCCATTCCATTGAAACCAAATGTTGTGATTGGGAGCAGCGTATCTCTCGCCTCGATGACCAAAATTTCCATCTCTTTTACACTACTATCTATGACTCATATTCATCCTTTGACTCATATTCTTTGCCTCGTACGTCATCCCAAGTCTCCATTTTTATGATGAACTCTGGTATAGGTGAATATAATGTTCATGACGCTTGCTTGCATCCTCCTATGATCCAATATACCCATGATTTTAGTCACCCTTAAGCCTAAGTGTTAACCATTGGTACTGTCTTTCCCCTAGGCCCATAAAAAAATTATACCAAATTCATCTACACAGGTCTGGACTCATCACTCCCAACAACTATAGTCCCGTCACTACAATCTAGTTTTTGTGGTACCTTAGACCATATGTCCATCCCACACTTCATTTTATGCTATATTCAATGTTTTCATTGGTATGGATATGGAATAGGATGTTATGAGAAAGGCTTAGGAATACCTATCAACCCTCGCATTCAATTGCCCATCAATAAACCTGGGCTAGGATATCACCCTATAGCCATCCATATGCTTGAACATGAGATTCAATATCTCTTTTTAAATCCTCCATCGATTCCTACACACTCATTGGAAGAATATATCAATGCTAACATCCTATATGAGAGTCCTCATTCTACCATTAAAATCCCATGCACCTTCTTCTAAGAAACATCATTTTCTAACACTATCACTGCTTATGGCATCGATGAGCTATTTGACAGATTTTTTATCCTTTCCTTCATAGCTTCTTGCTCATGGTGTACTATTTTGCCTCCCCCTCCATCACCTACACATTCATTCATGCATCTACCTCATCATCGACAAGCTCATAATTATATAACTCAACCTCATTCTCCACCCATGGTGTTATGCCTGATGTTAATGTAGCACCTTAAAATTGACCCATTTGCATAAAAAACAACAATTGTTGCATTTAATACCTCAAAATTCATGATTAGTCATAGAAATCATACTACTATTAGCAATATCGATCGACGATCAGCGAAATCATAGCATGATTTCCATAATCTAATATTTGCGATCATCATATGATATTGCAGATTGTAATACGATCATACCCAAAAATAGAAAATCAAACTTAGAAAATTGACCAATTTAGCCCAATGTTTTTTATCCCTATCTGCATAACCGCACAAAAAATTGGGATTGGATTTATTCTATCTTGCCCATATTGGAAGCAAATTCTAAACCAAATATTCAATCCCTATTCTTGTTACTCCTCCCTGCCTATTTAATTAGGATTCCCTCCTTTAAAATCCCCCTAGAAAAATTAGAATACTTTCACTCAAATTCATATTTTTGGTTCTAGTTTTTCTCACTATTTCTTGCAATATTAGAGAGTATTATTGTAGATCGGTGGATGTCATTGTAGATTGAAGACACGATCATGGTACGATATTGTAGGTTTGGTGTATGATCTTGCTCAGAATGCTATGATATTGTCTACAATATGCTTGGGGATAACCTTAAGCTATGGTTTGCTTTTTGGATATGTGCTTAGTTGCTTCTTATTTTATTTAGCAATATTCATCATATAGAATGTTAGATCTATTCATTTGAATTTTTGGTGTTCACATAATCTCATTTAATTTACATATTATATAGGATTTGAAGCATTATTCCATCAATTTATGTTATTAGATTTACTTAATAGCATACATTATTCCCTAATAATGCTTAGAAATATTAGTAGAATACTTTATTTTCTATTTTCTATCCTCCACATGTGAATCTATTGGTTCCTATTGGGATAAAAACATTTAGTCTCTAATCGAAATACAATCTCGCAGATCGTAATACGATCTTGCAAAATCGTAGTACGATATTGACCTACAACGTATGATCTAGACTGCATACAAAATTTAGAATCTTCATCAAACATCCGGATACAGGTAAGAGTTTAAAACCATTTTTTAAGCATTGCATTGTCCCTTTAATATTATTTTATTGTTTGTCATTTGAATTAAAATTGCATATAGGTTAGATTAATTGCATATTGGCCAAACTTAGGTGTATGCGCGATTTGATCAAAACAAACACATCAAAACAAATCCCAAACCTAGGCTCAAAAACTACCACAAAATGTTTCCTAGTGAACCCAAACCATTCATCAAAAAATCACCATAAGAGGGTACGAAATCAAGTACCTCTCCTTTGAGGTGTAGGCCATCCATTCTCCCATTCCCCTCTAAGGTGCGGATCCATCAGCCTTGAGGAAAGGAGTGCGAGAATTTTTGGGCTACATTCTTTGGTGAACCCGACGTGAAACACATAAGCATTTCTTATGATTTTTAAAATAGTCAAAAAACAAATAAAACAAAACAAAATCAAATAAAAAATATTAGTTCACAATTGCATATCATCATAGATGGTAGATTACAACAGAAGAAGAGCCATTCTAATTAATTTTAGTACATCATTGTCAATCCAAGAAATCTCTTCAATAGTTGGGAGTCCTAACTTAACATCTCAAGAACATTGGAACGAACTTGATAGAAGATTAGATATCATAGAAGCCAAAAAATATGAACTTAAACAAATCATAAGGTTTGATCTATCTAGAATCTTGGATCCTGATAGATTACCCTTTTATAATGATATTAGAAGAGCTTGTGAGAGATGGTTAGCAGATAAGAGAGTCGTTATTTCCCCAAGCCTATATTCTTTTGAAGACTATCTTGAGAATGCAATACTAGTACACAAGTTCTTGTCTCGTGTAGAGGATCAAGAAGTTGTCTTGGAAGATAAAAGAAGATTTAATAGAGTTCCCAGAGTTGTGCTCTATCGTGAATATTGTCATGAGCTATACTTTTGTATGCCTGATTATGAAGTTGACTGTATCACCATAGCTCACTTCATAAAGTTCTTGAAAACAAATTTCCAATTTGAAGAAGAACACTATATGACACCTGGAGAGTTGGAACCTATTAATGATATTCATAAAAATTTTCAAGAAAATTAAGATATAATATCTACACTATAATATTTTCTATTATATTTTCTTCATTCTCTGCAATTTAAAACTACAAAAACCCAAAAATAATATTATATTAATTAGGTATATATATAAAATATATACCCCCAAAATTTGAACGCATATATATATATATATATATATATATCATATATATTTGCAAAAACCTAATCTATAAAAATACCTAGAATTTTAAGGAATGGTAAACAAATAGAAGATGAGTTTATGCAAGAACCACCTCAGGAAGAGCCCGCTCAGGGTGATCCTGATAGACCAATTGTTGAAGATTATGTAACTTCAGAATCAGATGAGGAAGACATAAATAAATAAGAAGGACAATACAATATTAAACCTCAAATGGATGAGGAAGGTAATATCATATTTAAATCCACACAACATTTTACCAAATTCATAAAGAATAACATAGAAGTCATCAATCAAGTAATAGAAACAGAAGGTCAACTTCCCCTTGGAGATTACTCTATGGAGGCTACTTTAGAAGCTGCTCTTCGATTGGTTGGAAGACCAATGCCATACATAAAATATAGTCAAGCTGGCCCATCTCAAAATGTGAATCAAACTCCAACTCAAAAAATCAATCAATCAACACCTACAACAAATCCAAATCCTCAACAGAAATTACAAATTTCTACTACAAATAAAAAGACTTCTATACCAAGAAGGTTAGGAAAATACCAAATCCTAACAAGAATCAACAAAAGGTTCAACATAACACAGTTCCATATTATAACACCATTCCTACAAGCAATTTACATAATAGTGTTTCAATTGGAAATCCTTATGTAACACAATCTTATCTTCAAAGACCTAATAATATGATGCAATAGAATCAACTTGTTGGACAACCACATGGCCTTGAAGCTATGGTTAAACAGTTAGCTTCTCACCTAGACTAGATAGATCCCTACCATCCCTCATACAATTATCGAGAGATGTGTAGCCAACCCTTGGATCCTATGGTGGTTGCCCAACCATACCCTAAGCACTTCCCTATGCCTGTTCTCCCGATATATAAAGGAACTAAAGATCCTATTGAGCATCTTCGTATGTTTAGGATAGCTTGTCATGATATCTCATATGATGACTTGTTGTTGCTAAAGATGTTCTTGAAAAGTCTCGAAGGCATGGCATTAGAGTGGTACTATCAGTTGCCTACAAATTCTTTGAGAAACTTTGAAGAGACAGCAAAAATATTTGTCCATCAATTTAGTGCCTACATAGAGAGGCACGTGACCATTAAGGATTTATACAACTTGAAACAGGGTAAATATGAGAGCTTTGCTGAATTCTTGACTAAGTGGAGACAATTGCTGGGAAAATTGCATTTTGCATTACCTCATCGTGAGATGTTGGACATTTTTATCGGCAATTTGCAAGAGCAATTGTCTTATGAACTTTCTATAGCTACAATAACCACTTTTGATCAAGCTATAGATTTAGCAAGGAGAGTTGAAGATGCTCTCATTAGAAGAGGTCAGTTTAAGAAGAAATATGAAGATAAGTCTTCTAAAAATCAATACAAGAATAAACAAGTGGTAGGTGACGGAGTCACTAATAGTAGAAATACCGCACTTGTCAACACTACAGAAGCCATGAACAAATTTGTATTGAAAATTCCAGATAAACCTCCAAGAGAGTTTACAAAGTTAAATCAACCTTTAACCACAATTTTACCTCAACTATTGGAATGAGGTTTAATTTAGTTGCCCAACATACGACAACCAGATACAACTGCAGTTGGATTTAGAGCTGATTTGCATTGCAATTTCCATAGAGTTGATGGACATTCAACCAATTCTTGCAAAATATTGAAACATATGATACAATATTTGATTGATAATAACAAAATATCGGTGGAAATTTTCCCACCAAAATAGAATGTTCAAAATAATGCTCAAAATAATACACAACAAAATCAAACTCAGAATGCAAATCAGACCTTGGATATTTTCCAACATCCTTTACCTAAGCATGGTAAAGAAGCAGTAAATCAAGTTGAACATCATAATGTTCCTCATCCAACTAGGTATGTGGGAACCATTAGTGGTTTCATACCTAATCAAGATTTAGAAACACCATTTGGAACTACAGTATCTGTAGTCACAAGTAGACCCATGCATAACATACAACTTCCATATCCAGATGATATAGAGAGTGAGACAGAAAGTGATTTGGATGTTACATCCAACAAATCGAATAGCTCTAAAGATGAATCAGAGGCTATTCTTCTTGTCACAGACTTGATGGTCCCGGAAGAACCATTTCCTAGGAGGGTCACAACATGACCTTCATCACAACAATTACTCTCTAATGAGCAAGCAATGAATGCTAGACCTCGACCCATATATTATGGACATAATAATGTTGTAGGTACCATCGGAGCTGTTACTAGACAACAAGCACAGAATTCTCAAACACAAGATCAAAATAAAAATGATAAATCAACTCCATTCATATTAAAATCTCCTACAAAAGGGAATAATACATCAAGTACACAACCAAAACCTCCTTATGATATTAATGAGCAACTTGCTAACATTACAACAAGGATTTCTCTCTTGGATATTTTAAGGACTTCTTCTATACATAGAGAAGAATTGATGCATACATTGAGTAAAATGATGGTACCACAAGATATACAACTTGAGGCTGTTATAAATACTGTTATGCCTCATGAAATAGATTGTATTGATTTCCAAGACAGATATATTCCTCTTCATAGTATGCATAAAGACAATCCTTTATATATTACAACATTGATTGGAGATGTAGCAATCAAAAGAGTTCTAATTGATAATGGTTCATCCCTAAATATTTGCACTTTTGATTTCTACCAAATATTTGGATTTAGAAGTGATGAAATGAAGAGAACTGATATGATCATCAAATCTTTTAATGATGAGATGCAAGAAACATGTGGAGTTATATCAATTCCATTGCAGGTTGGTCCAAGAATTTTGGATATGACTATGTTTGTTGTACATTGCCCTACATCGTACAACATACTCTTAGGTCATCCTTGGATCAACGCAATGAGAGTTGTACCTTCCACCTTGCACCAATGTGTTAAATTTGAATTTAAAAATCAATTGGTTACCATTCACGGTGATCCTAGACCATTTGACATGTGTGCTTTGGTAGAACCGATTGGGATTCAATTTTGCCCCACTTTGTCTGCCACTCACCCTAATTCAGTTGCATCTTCTAAACATGCAAAAATCTCACCTCAACCATCATCATATTCACCTCCATTAATTATATCTCCATATTTATCACCTACATATTTAACACCTCTATCTTCAAACCCGCCATCACAACCTACACCTCCATCTTCTACACTTCCTACACCTCCATCTAGTTCTACATCCACATCTTCTGAACCTACATCTTCTTCATCTACATCAACATCTCTTCCATATACATCTACACAATTTATATTTACAACATCTAAAACTGTAGAAGATACTCCTTCTACTTCATATTCTCTTACAGATGAATATTTACCCGATTTATCCATAATTCTCACAACATCAGAAGAAGAAAAATTCTCCACGCAATATTCTCTTGCCTTAACTCAATTACCGCCATCTCCTCGGACATTGGGCTTGCCACAACCTATGGGAAGCATATACCATGTTGGGAGTTGTGCGTTTATTTATAAGGGATATGATTGGGGTAGAATAAGACCCATGACTATCATAATTGATCATGATGGATTTGCTAGGTGTTATTTTTTTGATAAATATGAAAAATCAAAACCTATGATGCTTAAATTAGGATATAAAGGTAAAGGTTTAGGACCTTTCCAAAATGGTATAAAATAACCCTTAGAGATAGAAGAATGGCCTACCAGATGTGGAATAGGCCTTTTTCCTAGGAAGTGTCAACCATTCCCATTTGAGGATGATGAGCATTTAATCTCATATCAAGACTACCTAGATCAACAAGAATACCTTAAACCTATGGGTAGGATGTTTTCTTGTAATATGTTATCCATAGCTTATCCAGAAATGATTGTTGAACCAGATGAACAATTGGAAGGAGATATCTTCCATGACATTTCTATTGAAGAAATCTTACATAATGGGTTTTATTTTGATGGATCTATACCACGTATAGCCCATCTGGATGCTATAACCCCTCAAGAAGAATTAGCCAAGTTAACCTTGGAAGAATTACAAGAAATGGGTGTTTCACCCGCTCCACCTAATTTTGAAAGAGATCTAAATATTGAAGTGGAAAATGTTTTGGAAGTCAATATTGGTACGGAAGAAAACCCTCGCATAGTCAAGATTGGATCAGAATTAAATGAAGAAAAACAAAAATAGTATATTGCATTTCTCACAGAATATAGTGATGTATTTGCTTGGACATATGTAGATATGCCTGGCTTAGATCCTTCTATGGTTATGCACCATCTAGTAGTGCATCCGGATGCGAAACCAGTTAAACAAAAACTTAGAAAGATGCATCCCAAGGTTGCTCTACTAGTCAAAAGTGAGTTGCAAAAACTCTTAGATGTCACTTTTATCCAATCCATTGACTATGTTGATTGGATTTCTAATGTTGTTCCAGTAACTAAGAAAGAAGCTACTAAGATTAGGGTTTGCATGGATTTTAGAGACATAAATGTTGCATGCCCTAAAGATGATTTTCCTCTTCCTAATATGGATCAAATCATTGATTTTACAGTTGGAAGTGGAATGTTATCCCTTATGGATGGCTTTTTAGGATATAATCAAATTAGAATAGCTCCTGAAGACCAACCTAAAACAACTTTCATCACCCCTTGGGGGACATTTTGTTGGAAGGTAATGCCTTTTGGTTTAAAGAATGTAGGTGCAACATATCAGAGAGCTATGACATACATATTTCATGATATGATGTATGATATTCTACATGATTATGTAGATGACATCATAGCTCACTCAACTAAAGAGGATGATCACATAAATGATTTAAGAAAAGTATTTGATCGGTTAAGAGAATACCTTATCCGTTTAAACCCAGCTAAATGTGTATTTGGAGTAAAATCTGGGAAATTATTAGGAGTTATTGTTTCTATGCGAGGCATAGAGATAGATCCTTTAAATATCAAGGCTATCCGTGATATGCCACCTCCTAAAAATATATCATAATTAAGAAGCTTACAAGGAAAATTACAAGCTATTCATCGCTTCATTGATAAATTGGTAGATAGAACAAAACCTTTTCTTAAATTACTCAAGAAAAATATTTCTTTTCAATGGGATCAGGAATGTCAAGAAGCTTTTGATAGCATTAAAAAATATCTTCTCAACCCTCCAGTGCTTGTTCCACCTAGACCAAATTGTCCTTTCATTTTATATATTTCTGCTTTGGAACTTGCACTTGGAGCTATGTTGGCTCAAATCGATGATGAAAAGAAAGAATGAGCCACATACTATATAAGTAGAACTTTAATAAGTTATGAAACAAGATATACTCCATTAGAAAATATTTCTCTAGCAGTTGTATTTTCTACATAAAAGTTGCGTCATTATATGCTTAGTCAAAAAACATATGTCATTGTTAAATCTGATCCATTAAGGTACTTGATGAGTAGACCTTATTTACCAGAGCACACAGCTAAGTGGGTTTTGGCTCTTAGTGAGTTTGAACTCACATTTATCGATCAAAAACCCATAAAAGTTCAAGTTATAGCAAATCAGTTAGTTGTTGCACCTTTAGAGTCTACTCATCCTATGAATATTGAATTTCCTGATGAGTGCATTAATTTAGAAGGAGATCATTCTAAAACTTGGACATTATTTTTTGATGGAGCTAGATGTATGCGTGGTGTAGGTGTAGGTATTATATTAACATCTCCTAAAAATAACCTTATTCCTTTATATTTTAAATTACAATTTGCTTGTACTAATAATACTACATAATATGAGGCTCTAATCCTTGGATTACGAGCCACTTTAGCTTTAAAACTTAAAATATTGTTAGTTTTTGGAGATTCTCAGCTCATGATAAATCAAATAAATGAATTTTATCAGACACGAGATGAAAAAATTTCCCTTATAAATAATATGTGCTTAAACTCATATCATTGTTTGAAAAGGTAACTTTAGAAGCTATCCCTAGAAGTAGCAACCGTGCTGCCGATGCTATGGTCGTGATTGCTTCTTTGTTGCCTTTGGAGTTAGATGATGAATATGCTACTATCATTATTTGTAAACTCCAAGAACCTGCTTCTTCTAATTCTTTCTTAGAACCATTAGATGTATTCTTAATCAATGATATTACCCCAGAGCCAAAAAAACACACTATGACTTCATTAAATAATTTTGAGTTTTGAGAATGATCTTGCTACTTCTTGAACCAAGAACACACTTTCACATATTAAAATGATTTGTTGCAAATTCAAAAATGATACTACATAGTAAGTCTTAATACCTTAGGCAAAAAAATTTCCTTGCTATCCTATCATGTGCATGGTCTAGAATACTGAGAAATTGGTAAAAGGACAAGCTCCTCCCTACCCGAATGAAATACCTTACTCTACGTCTAATCTGAGCAAGTATCCCGAAAAAAAAAGAAAAAAAGAAAGAAAGAAAAAAAAAGAAAAAAATAAATAAAAAAAGAAAAAGAAAAAGAGAAAAATCAAGAAAAATGTTCCATTACAAAGCAATAAAATCACCTTGCTCAGAAATGGACAAGAAATCCCTATTCCAAAAATTTGAAGAAAAGAAGGGGATCTTGAACTTGAATCCCTAGAATTTCTCAGTTATTCAAAAATCATGAGGTAAACCCCATAACAGGTGATTTGTGCCCAACTTGCTTGGCATTGGGTAATTCCTTTCACATGGAAATATGTTTGTCACATTAGTGAACTTATTTTGTACAGACCAATGTCCGAATTTGAATTAGCTAGCTTTTGGTAATTTAATTTTAATAGTAGTTCAATACCAATGCATTCATAAAATCATGGTCAAATGAACATTTCACTTGCACACACATTGGTTCATTTAAGTTCACTTTATCATTAACTCACTCAAAATTGGTAAATTAACCTCACTAAAGCACACACATTTGTTACTTGAGAGATTTTGTATCATCATAACAATCAAAACAAATAATGAATTCACCATTTCACACACTGGTTCTAGATAAATTTGAATTTGTCTTTGAAATAAGTTAAAATATTTCTTTGGAATTTTGTTAGATAATTAATTTCAATCCTTTGCATTAGTTCTTACAAATTATTTTATCATCATAGTACAATAATTTATCTCAAATAATATTGCAAAATCAAACATATCATCCTGCATTTCATTTTGATTTTTGCGATGATGGTATAGTTCCTAAGTAACTATTTCTCTTCAAATTTCACACTTAGGGATTTTATGCCTAGCGCAAGTCATATTTCTAATTTTTTCATGCCTAAAATTAGTCCATACATTTTCATAAAAATTACATAATATTTTTAAGAACATGTGACACAATGATTTATCTTACATTACTTTGCGTTTTAAAAAGAACACATAATTTAATATCATCCTACATTTCATTTTAATTTTCGCAATTATGGTATAATTCCTAAGTAATTATTTCATATAATTTCACACTTAGGAATTCTATGCTTAGTGCAAATCATCTTTCAAAATTTTCATGCTTAAATTCATACATTTTCACAACATCTATCAAACATCTTGTCCCAAAACAACATCAAACATTTTCTTTTCATCATAAAAGCCTTAAGATTATTCTTAAGCATACGACCATTTTTTAGCAATATCAAAATATTCCTCACAAACAGGATTAGCTTCATGACTTAGCGAGTCTTGAACTCCACCAACAGTCACATAACAACACAACATCCTTCGAGGTCTATTGCTAAATCTATCAAAATTTATCATCACTCCAAAACACATTTTCAAAAACACATCTTCAAAATCAAATCATTTTACTTAATTCATTTATGTTATTTAAGCATGATTAATAACATCTCATAAACACCAAAACATGACCATCCAAAATTAAAATGCAAAGTAATCAAAACAAAATACATGAAGTCACATAGAGACAAAAGATCCATATATATATATATATGTGTGTGTGTGTGTGTGTGTGTGTGTGTCTCAAAAATCCATATACAAAAATAAAGTTAGACTGATATGCCACAATCCTCAAAAATTGGCATACTCAATCAAATATATCATACAAATATCTAGGCTCACTCCCTAGAAGCCCTAGAGCTCTATGCATCATCATCTCTACCAGGGGGTGGAGGTGGTGGTTGCATCTCCCGTGTCTCCGTAGCAGTCCTAGAGGAAGTCACCCTGGATGTAGAGCGGGATGACCCAAAGCGAATTGATGTCATGATATCTATAGGTAAAGGCTGTCTCTGCTCTATAGGTACTACTATAAAATACAGGATCCGATAAAAGGTCATCTATTGCACCGTTTATAGAAGCTCATCTCCTACTTGACTCTACTCGGATCGACCTATATAATCTGGTATCATAGCCACACCTCCTTGTCCCTCTTGATATCTTAGCATCTGCTAGCTCCCCCTCTAGAGTTTGAATCCTATTGCGTAGACCCGCATACTAAGATCTAGCCTGTGCTAGGTCTCCCTCTACAGACTCTATCATAGTCTTATATAGGGTATTCTCCCCTTGTAGCCTAGTAACCTTAGCTCATAGAGCAGCCATATCACTACTCTCCTCCTCCTCCAATACCCTCTTGCCCTTCCTAGGTGAGTAAGGTCTCTCCTCCTGATGAGTAGATGCTCCTCCCTCCTATTGGGGTGATACTCTCCTCTCATGTCTATCCTGGTGGATCCATCACCTCTGAGATATGTGTCCACCTTGAGTGTGAGGAATCGGTATCCTTAAAGAAGCCTATGTAACTGAATTCTCTTGCTGACTAGCTACATGACACTGTATAAAAACCCAATCAGTTGCTTGTAGTACTGTGCTCCTCTATGGTGTCAATCGAGTAGGACAGATACTAACATACCACTGTCAGTTTCTATTTGTAATCCCAACATCATCCTTAACTACTGTCTCTACTAAACTATCATCAGGCTCAGGATCTAGAAACTTAGTCATATTAGGAGCCCCACTAAAATTAGTAGGATCCCAAGTAGACTGAGTAAAAATGATATTCCTATGAGGAGGAATATCTTGTCTGAGCCCAAACTGGTATTGCATCCAATCAACATGGTGCAACTCTACCTCTCCCTCATGCATCTATACCCAAATGGTCTTCCTGACATGGGCCAACTCAAATGCATCCTCCCCCCATCCTAGTAGCCCTCTCCAAGACCTCCACATAATTTCATCTGGTAGTAACTCATCCAGGAGTCGTCTCACTCCACTAAGAGTAACTCATCTCCCATGTACTCCTTGTAAAGGCCAATAGAACACCCTAGGCCTATCATCCTCTACACCAGGCTCACCGTCTATTGCTCAAACTAGAGGAAGCCATGTAGGCCATTGGATAGCTATGTGCTCCCAACACCACACCTGAAGAAAAGAAGTCAATATCAATCCCTTCCCACCCTTGTAGACTACCCTGTGCAAAAATTGGTATAGTCTACATAGGAGGAAGGGACCCCAAGAAAAATGGATACTTTGATCCCTCATATCACAGACTACCTCTGCTAATGTCCATGGTAACTGCATCCCACTCGGATGGCATAAAATCAAGCCCCCACAATGCCACTCAATAGCATAGTCAAACGCAAGACTCCCTCAGTCCCTCCCGAGTCTCCCAATAGGAACCCCACCCTTCCTCAATAGAAAGTTGGGATCTCTTGTCAACCTCCTCATCGCCTGGCCTTGGTTTCCAGATGCAACTATATGTGCACCCCTCAGAGGTAACCTCAAAATATGCCATACATCCTCCAAGGTCGGAGTCATCTCTCCTGTAGGTAAATAGAAACAAGATGACTCTAGATACCATCTCTCTTCTAAGTCTATTAGTAGCCTCATGTTTCTCGCAACTTGTGGTATCTGTACCACATGTTTCAGACCCACTGCCTCTAAGCAGGTCAACTCTAGGTCTGTCAATGCATCCAAATCAGCCTAGAGAGTAGCATGTCTCCATTCCCTATTCTTTAGTTCCTCCAACTATCAAAATAAAACACAAAATAACAAAATATTAGTAATCAGATTTAAAAATATTTCATCAAATCAAACAGAAGAAAAATCGTATCAATAACAGGCAATGTTGTATCGATTTTGTGATATCGTATCATACGATATTGCTCAAATTGATACGATATTAACAAAATCGTATCGATTTCTCCAATATCGTATGATACGATATTACGAAATCGTAACGATTTTGCAAAATCGTTACAATTGTGTGAAATCATTACGATTTTGTGAAATCATTATGATTTCACAATTAGGGCTACGCGACGACATCCGTGCCCTAAAAATCTAAATTCAATAAAAAATTTAACTAAAAACATGCAAAATATAAGCTAAATAAACACAAAATTCATACTCGGAGTGCTTTATCTCCAGCCCAGACCAATCAGCGTAATGGGTAGCTCCCACCATATTTTTCTCCAGAGCACTAGATAGTAAACAGTAAAAGAGAAAATGAATTAAAATTTTACCTTTTCTTTCTTATTTACTCTTACTTTTTGAGTTTTTCCACCTAAAATGTTCAATAGGTGTAAAAACTCGAAGGGGGCACCATAAATATCATATCTTAAAATAACTTACATTAAAACTTAAAATCATCAACGAAAATTGTAATAAATTTTTTCTTTCTCGTAAAATGTGCCACCCTTTCTTTAATGCATTTTATTCCAAAATTGCACTAAAGAGGGGGCAAAATGTAGCACCTTAAAATTGACCCATTTGCATAAAAAAGACAAAATATTGAAAAACAATAATTGTTGCATTTATTACCTCAAAATTCATGCTTAGTCGTAGAAATTGTACTATGATCAGCAATATCGATTGATGATCAGCAAAATCATAGCATGATTTCCATCATTCGATATTTATGATCATCATACGATATTGCAGATTGTAATACAATCATGCCCAGAAACAAAAAATCAAACTTAGAAAAATGACCAATTTAGCCCAACGTTTTTTTATCCCTGTCTATGTAACCACGCGCAAAAATTAGGATTGGATTCATTCAATCCTGCCCAGCTTGGAAGCAAATTCTAAACCAAATATTCACTCCCTATTCTGGTTACTCCTCCCTACCTATTTAATCAGGCTTCCCTCCTTTAAAATCCCCCTAGAAAAATTAGAATACTTTCGCTCAAATTCGCATTTTTGGTTCTATTTTTTCTCACTGTTGCTTGCGAGATAATAGAGTATTGTTGTAGACCGGTGGACGTCATCATAGATTGGATACACGATCATGGCATGATATTGTAGATTCGATGTACGATCTTGCTCAGAATTCTATGATATCACCTTCTGCTTGAGGTAACCCTGAGCTATGGTTTGCATTTTTGGATATGTGCTTAGTTGATTCTTATTACATTTAGCAATATTCATCATATAGAATGTTAGATCTGTTCATTTACTCTCATTTAATTTGCATATTATATAGGATTTGAAGCATTATTCCATCATTTTATGTTATTAGATTTACTTAATAGCATATTATTCCCTAATCATGCTTAGAAATATCAGTAGAATACTCGGTTTTCTATTTTCTATCCTCCACCTGTGAATCTATTGGCTCCTATCGAGATCGAAACAATTGGTCTCTAATTGAAATATGATCTAGCAGATCAAAATATGATCTTGCATAATCGTAGTACAATATTGACCTGCAACGTATGAACTGGATTGCATAAAAAATTCAGAACTTTCATCAAACATCCAGATACATATAAGGTTGTAAAATCACTTTTGAAGCATTGCATAGTCCCTTTAATATTGTTTTCTATATGTTATTTTCTGCATTGGAATTAAAAGTGTATATAGGTTAGTTTAGTTTCATATTGGTCAAACCTAGGTATATATCCAGTTTGAATAAAAGGAACATATCAAAACAAATACCAAAACCTAGGCCCAAAAATAACCATAAATATTTTATGGTGAACCCAAAATAATTTGTCAAAAAATCACCATATAGAAGGTACAATTAAGAGGGGGGTAAAAATACCATGCTGATTTCCCAAAATGTCGGAATTGCACTAATAAGGTTGTAAAATTAGGAGGTGCTCTGAGGAGAAGGGATTTCTGAGATTTTTGGAACAGCATGAATGGCTTTGCCTGGAGGTACCCAATGTCAGAATAATGTCTCGTTTAAGGAAGCCCTTCATGGCTTAGGCTTTTCTTCTGTTTGGCATAATGCAGAGGGTAATTCTTCAGGCCCAAGTAATTCTTCTTTGGAAAGAGGGTTTCATGCAAAGCGAGTTAATGGATGCTTGGAAAGGGTTGGGGAGCGGCCTGTTCTTGTGATTCATCCTGAGTCAATTGCAGATGATGTTGAATATATGCAAAATCATGCTTTAATATGCAAATTCTTGGGTATTCGCATCCCTTTCTTGGCATTTGAAAAGTGGGCCAGGAGTACTTGGAACCCGGTCGATGATATGGAGATCATGATGGGAGCTAATAATTTCTTTCTGGTGGTGTTTTCCTGCTTGGCAGACCGGAATAGGGCTTTTGAGGGGGGCCCATACTTTTACAACCAGATTGGCCTGTTTATTAAACCCTGGCATATGGGTTTTAATCCGACTGAGGAGATTCCTTCTAGGGTTCTAGTGTGGGTTTGACTTCCATGGCTACCTTTGGAGTTTTGGCAGATGGATATTCTGCACATGATTGCATTGGTGTTAGGCAAACCGGTGGGACCGTCTCAGCAAAATTCAGACAAAAAGGTAGTCTCATGTGCTCGTATTTGTGTGGAATTGGATTTATCTAAGCCTCTACCTGATTCTATGCAAATATGTGTTGGCTCTTTTTCTTGGGTTCAACAATTAGACTATGAAACTATTCCTTTTCGTTGTTGGTTGTGTCATGAGTACGGGCATCTTCAGCGTAAATGCCCTAAAATGCCTGAAAATAAATCATTTGGTTCTAAAAATCCAAATCTACAATCTCAGGGTGGGAAGTCAGTTACACAAGAGGCTAGACCTGGATAGGGGAGGGCTCCCATGGATGTTAGTGGGGTAGAAAAAGAAGGCTTTGTTCTAGTTAAGAATCGTAATAAGGGAAAAGGGTTGAAGTGGACATTTACTGCTAGACAAATGGATGGCCTGTATAATAAGTTTGATGCCTTAGATGAGTTGGTATCTCCTAATGAAGGAATGAATGGTAATTTGAATATGGATACTCAAAATGTAACTGAGGTGTTGAATCCTAATGGGAAACAGGAAGTGACAGATTCTTCTTTGAACACAGCCCTGGCAATTGTTCCTGTTTCGGAGGGGCAACAGGACGGTGTGAAAGGGGATGACCCTCTTTTGGCTGATTTTCTGAATTCTAGTAGAGGAAAGGGTTCTTGGCCTAGTCCTTCTCTAGGGTTACTCCAACAAAACTTTAAAAAAGAGGCCCTTGTGAAGCTGATTAAGGCGGGTAGAAAGAAAGATGCACATAAACTGCATATGGAGGGAGAAACATTGGTTGAGAGTGGGGTGGTTAAACCCTTGGAGTCTCACTTTTCTTCTCTCTCTAAATGATTGTTCTTTCTTGGAATGTGAGAGGTTTGAATAGCTTACCTCGTCAAAAAGCTATTCGGGATTTGGTTCAGGCACATAAGCCGGATGTTGTTTTTCTTCAAGAATCTAAATTATCGGTGGAGGGTCTATTTAGTATTGCTTCTAAAATCTGGCCTCGTGGTCTTTGTCAGTGTGTTGGGGATGTGGGTAGTGCTGGGGGGCTTGTTAGCCTTTGGAATCCGTAGAAGCTTACTCCTATTTGGTGGGTATCAAATAAGTCATCTCTTTCTATGATAGCTTCTTGCCATGAGTCTGGAGAAGTGGTTTTGTTCACTAACATTTACGTCGCCTCGGATCTTGCTGGGAAGGTGCTGCTGTGGAATCATATTCAAAGTGTTCGAGCCTTGGTTCCATTCTATCCTTGGATTATGGCTAGAGATTTTAATGCTTTATCTAGTATAGATGAGAAGAGGGGTGGTGTGGGTACTTTGGGGCCTGCCTCTAGACTCCTTAATGATAATATTCAGCTTCTTAATCTGGTGGATATTAAGCCAAAGAATGGTGTGTTCACTTGGACGAATAAGCGATGTGGTTCTAACTCGATCTCTGAGAGGTTGGACAGGTTTCTTACTTCTTCATTTTGGATTAGCAATTCTTGGGTTACTAACTCAACGATTCTTGACTGGAGGGGATCAGACCACTGGCCTATTAAACTTGTTATCTCTTGGCAATAAATGGATCATCATCCAAGTTTTAAATTCCAGTTAATGTGGCTTAGGGATCCCTCTTTGTATGAGTTGATGAAAGTCTGGTGGAGTCAGGTTTGTCCTTCCCATGATACTGCTATGTACTCTTTTGTTTAAAGACTCCAATTTGTGAAATATCAACTCAAAAAGTGGAACAGGCAGTGTTTCGGGAATCTATTTCAGGCTAAAAATTTGGCCCAAAGAAGGCTTGATGTTATCACCAGACATATCAGAGATCATGGGTTAACAGAGCAGAATTTGCAGGAGTCTGAAGCTTTGCATGAACTTCAAGAATGGGAGCTTCGGGAAGAGATTTTCTGGAAGCAAAATGCCAGGGTGGAATGGTTACAAGAAGGATATCGAAATACAGCTTTTTTCTTTAACACTGTTAAGGCTCGAAGACACGATAATGGTATTTCTTCGATTATTTCTTCTCAAGGTATTCAGTTGTCTGCTTCTCAGGATATCTCTCGGGAAGCTGTTCAATTTTTTTCTTCCTTATATTCTGAGGATTTTTGTGGGGATCATGTTGATGATCATACTATTTTGCATTGTATTCCTTCTGTTATTTCAGAAGAGATCAATGCATGCCTTCTTCAACCTATTTCCATTGATGAACTAGAAAGGGTAGTTTTCCTTATGAAGACTGGGAAAGCTCCGGGGCCTGACGGCTTCTCGGTTGAGTTCTTTCAACACTTTTGGGAAATTATTAAATCTGATCTTTTGAGGGTTGTTCTTGAGTCCTTTCATAACCATCAGTTGTTGAAATCTTTGAATTCCACTTTTTTGATGCTAATTCCTAAAAAGGAGGGTGCTAGCTCTTTTGATCAGTTTTGGCCTATTGCTCTCTGCAATGTGGTGTATAAAATTATTACTAAGCTGATTGCGGAGCGTCTCAAGCCTTGGCTGGATAGAGTTGTTTCTGATGAGTAGGGTGGCTATGTGGCTAGTTGACAGATTCTGGATGGAGTGGCTATTGCTGTCGAGGCGATTCATTCTATGAGCACTTCTAATAATAAGTTTATGTTTATGAAGTTGGATATGACGAAGGCTTATGACAGGGTGAAATGGTCTTTTCTTCACAAAATCCTCTTGGCATTTGGATTTGATCCTTCTTGGATTGAATGGATTATGAGTTGTATTAAAACTCCCTCATATTCTGTCCTAATTAATGGAAAGCCCTCTCCTTTGTTTCATGCTTCCCGGGGTCTTCGGTAGGGGGATCCTTTATCTCCGTACTTGTTTATAATTATGGCTGAAGGTCTGGGTCGCTGGCTTAAATATCAGGTTCGTCAGGGTCTTATTCATGGATGGAAATGGGAGAATAGTAGGCCAGCCATTTCCCATCTTTAGTTTGTTGATGACACTGCTCTCTTTGGTGTAGCTTCTATTTGTGAAGCAACCAACTTTAGACATGCTTTGGACTTGTATTTGGCTGTCTCTGGTCAGGAGATTAATGAGCACAAGTCTATTATTTTATTTTTCAATACAGATCCTAGGTTTCAATCTAGAATTGTTCAGATTCTCAGGTTTTAGGTTGGAACTCTTCCTCTTACATACTTGGGGATTCCCATTTCTATTGGTCCTCTACCTAGGGCGGTTTGGACTAACATACTTGACAAATTTCGTAGTCGAGTTAGTCATTGGACTCATAGATGGTTAACTTTTGTTGGTCGGGTTTTACTTTTGAAGTCAGTTGTTCAGGCTTTACCGGTGTATAGATGCCTTATTCAGATTGCTCCAGCAAGTTTTCTTCATGACCTGGATTCTCTTTCTAGGCAATTCCTATGGGCTGGCAATCTTGGTTCCTCAAAATGGAGTCTTGTTAAATGGGATACTATTTGTCGACCAAGGCAAGCTGGGGGGTTGGGTCTTCGTCTAAGCTCTCTTTCTGGGACTGCTTTGGATGCTAAGCTGTATTGGTGTTGGTGTAGTAATTAGGAGCAAACTTAGGCCAAGATTATCTCCCACAAGTATCTTAGGGGAGTGGAAGGTTCAGATATTCCTCGATACAACTTGACTAGTCGAGGATCATTTGTTTGGAATACTTTGAAAAAGGGAGCAGAGCTGGTTAAGCAGGGGTTATTCTGGATTTGTTATACTGGGTCTCGGGCTCTTTTTTGGCAGGATTCTTGGGATGGCTTTGCTCCTCTTCTTAGCGAGTTTCCACATCTTCAAGATCTTGCTCAATGCTTTTGGGATGCTGGATGGTTGAAGGTGACATATTTCAAAACTGTTAAGTCCTTTGGTCAGATGGTTAGTCTCCAGTGGAAGGATCCTCGAGAATGGCCTACTGGTGGCACTATGGATGCAATGGTAGAGCTGGCCCGTATTCTCGCTAGCCATCCCTGCTCTTCTCTACCTGGGGATGATGTGCTAGCATGGGGAAGAGATAATAGAGGGATATTTTTGGTTGCTGCTGGTTATTGTGTTTTGGATCGGCAGCGGTTTAGTGAGGAGGGGGTTTCGTGGTGGAAGCAAGTTTGGAATAAGTTTATTTGGCCGAAGTGTAGTTTTTATGGGTGGCAGGCTACTCATAATCGTTGTCTCACTTGGGATAATTTTCAAAAGCGTGGGTTTGTTGGCCCCTCTTTATGCTATAACTGTGGGAAGGCTAAAGAATCTATTGGGCATTTACTTCTCCAATGTGAATTTTCTCGACAAGTCTGGCATTATTGGTGGGGAGTATGGAATCACCCTTGTTCGCATGCTTCATCAATAGTTGATTTTTGGAGGAGTATGGGGCGGCCTTCTGCAGCGGCTTTCTTTTTACAAGTTGGATGGAGTATTGGTCCTTCATGCATTTTTTGGCAGATTTGGCTTGAACGGAACCGTCGGATTTTCCAAGGTAAGGAGTTAACTACTTCCCAGGTCTGGCAGAGGATTTTGCAAATGATCCAGGAAACTGTGTTCTGCAAAATGTCAGATTATTTCTCCCGTGGACCATGCGAAACGTCAGATCATGGAAATATTAGGCTTGATGGTTAATGGTCCTGGTCCTAATGTCTCTTGCAGATGGATGGGTCAGAATAATCGGGTGCGGAGGGCTGGAAAATGGAATCCGCCTCCTTCGGGAGTGCTGAAAATTAATACGGATGGATCTTCTCGGGGTAATCCGGGTAATGCTGGTATTGGTGGTGTGGGGCGGGATAGTAGTGGTACTATCCAAATTTTTATCCCTTGCTTTAAGGGACATCATTCTAATAACTTCATGGAAGCACTCACAATTTTATATGCTTTGGAGCAAGGGTATGCTTTGGGTTGGCGTCGGATTTTTTGTGAATCTGATTCTCAGATTGTTATAAATTTGTTAAATTCTGGAGATAGTCTTCATGGTTGTTGGCGGTTGAGTTGGGTTGCTCGGAAAATTATTAATATCTCTGCTCACTTGTACTTCATTTCTTTTGTGCATATTCCTCGGGAGTGGAATAGGGTAGCAGATTTGTTAGCTAAATGGGCTTCTAAGTTTCAAGATGGTTGGGATGTTCAAAATTGGTCTCAACTTTCTTCTGATTGCTCTCAATCTCTCTCTTCTTTATTGAGAGCTGATATGTCTGAATAGCTTCTGCTTTTTCTTTGTATCATGAATGTTTTGCTGAGTTAATAAATTTTTACCCTCTTTTAAAAAAAAAAAAAGAATCTATCTTTTGAGGTGTAGACCACCCATTCTTCCATTTACCTCTAAGGCATGGACCCATCAACCTTGAGGAAAGGAGTGCGAAAATTTTTGGACTACAGTTAAATCTACCATGTCATTCAAACACCCATGAGTATTCATCTTCAGACTCGTCATCTGACACCATCTTCATTGCCTTTGTTAACATGATTGATATTTATTTATCCTCCCCGCTTTAGCATACCTCTCCTATGGATTGCACTGAGGCACCAAACCCAAACTTCATGTACTTCACACACATATCCCCTACACCTTCTTCACATGACTTCTTACTCTCACTGCCTATCTTGTGCACTGCCAATGCACCGTTGTCGTCCACTCTACCCCAAATTTTGTGTATCAATAATATATATGTATACTTGGATGATGAATTTGATTTACCTAAGGCTATTTATGACCTCCATATTATTCCTATCCCTTCTCAGATTCAATATGGTTCCCACATGCTTTTGGAAGACACTATCGACGTTGATATTGGTGATAATCCTGACAATCCCCATATCATTAAACTTACCACCAACCTCTCCTTAGAGGAATTTGCCTTATTCATATCCTTCCTTAAATAATATATCAGAATTTTCACCTAGTTCTACATGGACATGCCTGGACTCGATCCTGCATTAGTAGTTCATAACCTCACTCCTGATTTGGATGCCAAACCCATTAAACATAAATTGCGACACATGCATCCTATAATCTCTTTAATGGTAAAATTGGAGCTCCAAAAGCTCCTCAATATAGGGTTAATACAACCCATTTATTACCCAGAGTGGATGTCCAACATGGTCCTGGTACCCAAGCCCTCCAAAAAAATTTGTATTTGCACTGATTTTAGATATTTGAACAAAGCTTATCCCAAGAAAAAATTTACCCTAACAAACATCAATTCACTAGTCAATTCCATCGTAGGCCACCAAATTATATCTCTCATGGATGAAGTTTCTAGTTACAATAAAATCAAGATCAATCTAGCCAATCAACACAAGATATCTTTCACAACCTCTTGGGGATCTTCTATTACAAGGTCATGCCCTTTGGCCTTAAGAATGTTGGGATAACTTATCAGCGTGCCATGACTTACATTTTCCATAACTACATGCACAATATCATAGAGGACTACGTCAAAAATATCATAGCCAAATAAAAGGAATGTTTGCAACACCTTGTCGATCTTTTTAAAATCTTCGATCGCCTTATTGAACATAATGTATATCTCAACCCAAAGAAGTGTGTCTTCAACATCACTTTAGGTAAGATATTAGGGTTTATTTTCTCCCAACAAGGCATTGAAGTAGATCCAAACAAAGTCAAATCCATCATCGATATACCTCCACCCACAAATATCAAACAACTACGTAGTTTACAGGGCAAAATTCAATCCATTCATCATTATATTGCCCAATTATCTAATAAATGTAAACTAACCACATTCTACAAAAAGGGGTTGCCTTCAAATGGGATACCAACTATCAGTAAGCCTTTGACTCCATCAAAGCCTACCTCACATCATCACCAGTTCTATCTCTACCACATCCATAATTGTCATTCCTCCTATATATTTTTGCTACAAATTTTGTAATTGGAATGTTATTGTCTCAGAAGAACATCCTCAATCATGAATAAGCCATCTACTATATCAGTCGTACATTGGTCAGCTAAGAAACATGATATACCTACATGAAAAATTTATGCTTGTTGGGCATCTAATTGACATCAAGTTTTACTCGACACTACAACTGTCTATCTTATAATTTTCTATCTAGGCATGCACCTGATAGTCGTAACTTGGCACTCAAGCATTGGATGGACCAAAGACAACTTCAATCCAACCTCTAGAGTAGGTTGGTTCCTTGTCAACTTAAAATGGTGTTGACACAATTAAATCTCAAATAGGATTTTGAGATAAGGGTTAGAAAAGGTTTAGGGTTAGAGGTATTATGAAAAATAGTGGTCGGATAGGCTAACAACATAGGCAACTATAGCAAAAATCTCCCACAAGCTATTTCCAATGTCCCATCACTCAAGATTAATAGCATCCAAACCCATGAAATATTCATACATTAAAGCATAAATAGAGATATATTGCACAAATTAATTGTAACATCTAATATTGATAATCCAAATTAGCAAAATAGACCAACAATTAAATTTAATAAAATAAAATTTCTAACAACACAAATCTAACCATAAACAGATTTCAACTACTCTCACAACTAGTAACCCAATAAGCTATAATGAACTAATTATTAAAGTATTAATAAAAATGTAGCTCAAGGCTTTTAACCTCTTCCACAAGATGATGTAGATGATAAATTTGAGTCAAAAATCAGAGTAATGCTCCTTCCATTAGCTCATAATAATATTTACAATAGGGCAAGCAAATGCACTAGAGCCAACCCTAGAAAATGAGGGTTCAGACTCTATTTATAGTTTTTAAATGAAATAATATCAAGGAGATATTACAAATATTACATATTTATAGCTTTGTAGAGAGTTTTTTTGGCATTATCTTATTGGTTTATGGCCTTCAAGAAATCCACTGTGAGTAGTCTACCATGGCATCTTGGCTCTCTACAACTTGTTGGTTCGTTGATTGTAATTGGTATTCGGGCCATTAGAGACCATATATGATCCATAGATTATTATTGAATGATTTGATCTATTTTTTATCTACAAATGCTTCTAGTTCTTGTTATTGAAACCCTTCAACGCTTCATCTTCTTGCCCTCCAACTGATTGCACTCTGATTTGGCAAGAAATTGCTTCTAAATACTTCAATAATGTTAGCAAAATCTTGACTGTCGATCTTCATTGTAATTAGCTATGATTAAAAATATAAAAATTGGTGGGGAAATACCAAAGCACCATTGCACACTTTTAATTGTTGATGTCATCATTTGTGGCTTTAATTCTATGAAATTTATTTCAGGCATAAAATACGTTAAAGAGCAAGCGAGATGCATTCCACTATCAATTCGCTTATTATCTTTCCTTTGGATCCAAATGAAATGCAATCCACACAAAAGAGTATGGTTAAATCATCATCACCTTGGTCAAAATGTGGAATCACCAATCTACACCTAAGCTAGTGCAAATAATACTTCGTCGCCAATGCGTACCCTTTGCAATGTAAAACTGAATTTATCACCATTCTACTCTGTAGTTGGTATAAAATACTCTTTGTCACTGTTTTGAACCTAATGTAGTGATTTCTACCTTTATGTCATCAATCCACTTCAAAATACTCTTGAGACTCGGTGAAATTGATCTTATTGACACTTTGTTGCTCGAAGCATGCAAAACCACTCACGATTGCCATTCCGCACTTCTTGCATTGATGTCATCATCACCTAAAAATTTTACAGAATTGGGCTTCGTCTGGGACCTAATTCTAAATACACTATATGCTGAGTGAAATAGAATTAACTTACTTCGAGGTAAAAATGCACTAAGTGTTGAGCGGATTAGGAAACTCTTGTTGCGGATTAGCTCCAAAATACACTAGGAAATGTGTAGAATAGAAACTTCATACCTTAGAATAAAATTTTTAATGCTTTCTAAGGATGTGGCCATTTTGGGCCTACATTTTGGTGCCTTCCGGGTGGATTTTCTCACAAATCCATAGAACTCAGAGTCTTATCCATTGGGCATCAGGAGTCAAAAATGCTTATCTTCAAAAATGCTTTAAATAATAATTTCCATATGAACACTACCCTCTGAAATATTCATGAACACCTTAGAGAATAAACGTTCATATCAAGACTATGTTTCATACATCTTAGAGGATAACTTTTCACATGGATACTATGCCATAAACATTAATATATGTGTTATTCCAACAAAAATGCTTCACTACTCCAACAAAACACAACTATGTTTTCCTTATAAAGCCTTATTACAATACATGATAGAAATACCTTTACACAAAACTTACTATTTTATGTGTCTCTATAGACTCATGCTTTTATTGTTTCTTTTTTGCCATGTCAGAGTAGAAATGAATCAAACAAAATATAAAACTTGTGACTACATATGTACAAAACAAAAATTGCTGAGCTTGTTCCCTTTAGGGTCCGTAGCAGCTCTATCCAGCTCTTCTTCTTGTTGGGCCTCTTCCTTAGCATTATCCTCTAGCTCTTGCTTAGGTTCTTCCTCTAAAGGAGATTGCTCTTTATTTTCCTCTTTAGTATTATCACCAAAGAGCTGCACTATTAGTTTCAAAATTTGCAGGGCTTATTTCCATGTTGCTTCAGAGGGGTTGGAAGTCTCCTTTAGCTACTTATAAATGTACTGGAGTTCACCAATATCTTCATAGTTTGCAGCACTTCCTTTGTTTACCAAGTCCTCCATTAGGTCTCTGAGTCTAGTAAAATCAATAATTATTTATAAAGATTGCTCTTGATCAATTGGTTCTTCCAGAGCATCAATTTCAGACTCATGTTGTAAGCTCTCATCAATAATTTTCTTAATTTCTTCAACTGACAGCAAGCTATGGTATTCCATCCATAACACTATGAAACCAATTTGAATCATTTCTTTATTAACATCCACTACATACTTGATCACTCCTTCAATCTTGTCAAACAATATTCGAGCCTTTTGGAGTGCTTTGTGCTTCTTCTTACAATTTTGGCAGCAATTCTAGCAATGTTCCACTCCTTATTAGGAATTGGCTTGGTAGAGTCACTAAGTCTACTATCCACCAGCCTCTGAATTTTCTTAGCTAGAATTACCATAGATTGTAGCTCTCTAGTGAAATTATCTAGATCCTTCTAAATGCTTTGGAGTAGGCATCTGGCATCATATAATTAATCAACAATAAGTTGCAGCCCTGAGCATTTCTCTAGAACTTCGAAGAGCAATTCCTTTCTCACTTTCTTTAGTCCAACCTTGGAAAACTAGAAGATTTAGCCTTTTCAATTTGAAGTTGTTGCTTTAGAATTTGTATCTCCTTAGCCTATTCTTCATTCTTTTTCTAGTGTTCTTCAATATTTTTTTTGAGCTTATTAGTTTCCTAAAACTTCTCTTGCCAGTTCTTAGCTTCTTTTCTCATAGATTTCTCCACTTCTTTCTGATTGTTAATAGTTTTATGAAGCTTTTCTATTTTATTTTCCAACTTACCCACTTTTTATTTGAATATATAAATTTTTACTTAAAAAATTTTCAAGTGGGCTTTGGCTATGACCAATTCATCTTCTTCAAGTTACTTCTCAATATCTTCTGTATACTCTTCAATACAATAATCTTGGACAATCATCTTAGTTTCAGGATTTCTCACAAGGGGAATAATGGATCTGCACGTCCTTTGCCTTGAAACTGGATCAACAAACATACTTCTCTTTGTGGCCATACTATTGTAAGGCTTAGACAAATTTTTGACCCAAAAATATTGAATTTTCTGTGTATCTTCCTATTTATTTTGCAAAATTTCTTGAGTAGGATAACTCGTAGTAAGAGGAGAAGAGGACACAAGATATGCAAGTGCAAAATCATTAGTTGACAATAGCTGTGTAGAAGTAGTTATAGTAGAATATATGACCACAATGGAATATGTGACCACTATTGTTGTTGCAATTTGCAGACTCATGGAAACTGAAGTGAGACTCACAAATGGGTGAGTGGGTGTACTTGAAATATTTTGCTTCTTATATGAGGGTGGTGGTTGTAATGGCAAGGATGGAACTATGGGAGATGATGAAAGGGGAATCTAGGATGATGAAGGTGGAATTTAAGGTGACCTTGGAGGAGATGGGTTGCTTTGTACCTCAGTAGTGACTGATGAAATAAGTGGTAAACTATGAGGTGGAGAAGGCACCTTTGTTACAATTTCTTGCTAAAAAAGGGAGGGAGTTTTCCTTGGGGAATTTGGAGGAGGAAGAGGATAAAAGGGATTAGATACCATACCTTCACCTACTGATGTAGGGTGTTGAGGATTTGTCTCTGTGATCTACTACTATACTTGTATCAATTATTTCATAGCTAAAATAGTTTTTCTTTAACAATTTCCTCTTTATCCAACCTCTATTTCTTGGAAATATCTTTCTTAAGTCTTTTTGGTGCCCTTTCAGATTTTCTTTGAAAAATTTCTAGGTGAATTTCTCACTTTCTATATCTTCTTTAGATAACCCTTCCTGTACTATTTCCTCTAGTAATATATGTTCAAAAATAGGATTTAATTCCACTATTGCTACATTGGTGCAATTCAGAGGTGTAAACCTAAAGCTCTCATCCTTTTATTTCAGTATATATCTGTATCTGAAGGCTATCCACCCAAGGCTAGGTGCTTAGACCTATTTATGGTCTCTATGACTGGTGCACTAACAACCCTCTCATTAGAATAGTGTATCTTACTCATCATCTATGCTCCTTTTGGAAATTGCTCTATTTGCTTAGTTGTAGGCTGAAAAGTCTTCAAAATTTCAGCAACAGTTAATGGAGTATTAGGTTACTCTTTTTGAACTTCTTCTTCTAAAAGTGGGGATGGGTAATTAGACCCAACTTGTGACTTCTTGTATATTAGAACTATATTCCTTGGTTCTTTGGGATTCCAAGTTTTGATATTATCGTCATACTTTTTAGAAAATTCACCATCAATTTTTAACCCAAACCTGAATTTTTTTTTACCAATATCAATTCTCATCCTCCACCAGTCTGATATCTTGGCTTCATTCCATTTCTCATTTTTATCTGCTTAATCACCAGTAGGTTCTTGAGACTAAGGGTCCTCTTTATTTTCTATTTTTTTCTCAATATCTTTGATGGTAGACTCCTTCAACCGATGTTTTACATTATTGTCTAGATCAAAATCAATGATTTATTTATAAAAGTCTTAACCATGGAGGAAGTTGATCCATATTATAAATATTCCACTCCAAAAGAGTAGTTTCTTTATTATATCATCCCTATTCAAAATGGGGCCTAGATTTATTCTCAAATTTGTAGGCCTTTTCTCCATTTAAGTCTATATTACTTTTATAGAATATATCATCTAGATCATAAATCCATCTATGAGGAATGTCGAACAGACCCAACCTATCCAGGTATTAGTCAATATTTTCACCCTATTGCTTCTTGGTAATAGGTATATCATCAATATTTTGGTAGGTCAACATAGATCTCCTCTTTCTCCCAGAGCCATAGTTCAAATCTATAAATTCTACTTACCTCAAGTATTCTAAGGTGAATAGCCTATCTATAACAAAGTGAGGCAGCAAAAAAGGCTTAACCCTAAAGCCATAAATTCTAATGATTGTGCCCTATATTAGGAGATACCAATCCCCTTCCTTTGTACCTTTTATTCTCAATATTTCTTAGCCAGAGGTGGTAGCCTAGGGTTTTCTCCATACATTATTTTCAATACTGGCCCTAAGAATTCCAAGTTGAATTTATAAAAAGATTCAGTTCTTCTTAGATGAGAAGTCCAATAATAAAATAGAATGGGGTCTCCCTCGCTAGTCTTGTCTTTGATTGGAATCCAGGGCATCATTTCCCTTACAACAGTGAAAAACATTTAGACTAGGCTTGAGCAATACCAAAAACAAGGTGCATCAACGCTTATTTTCATTCTTACTAATTGCTCATGCATTCTCTAAGCAAGGAAATATGGCCAGTAAAAATAGATAACCCTAATGCCCTTCTTATCTGCACATTCCTCATACATCCTTTCATTGAAAATGTAATACACAATAATTATTTTCCAGTCATGCACCATTTTATTAGAGTCCAAACCCTCCATACAGGCTAACATTGAATATAGCTCTGGGCAAACAAACTATTCAATGGAAATTGTAACCTGAGGCACTCTCTTCCTGGGCCTAGTTTCCTTGAGTTGTTTATAGACCCATTTTATGAAAGACTCACCATCATTAGCTTGCTTCTCCATAGAGTAATACCCATCCTGGGTGGTTGTTTTAAACTCTTTTGGCCTCACAGGTGGTTATGATCCTAATGCAAAAAACTTGTGATAGTTTGCAATAGTGATGCTAAATAGAGTTTTGCCTCTAGTAGTTTTTACTATTTTTGCCATTGGGTCATAAAATTTAATGATAGTCGGTATTCACTCCAAAAAAATATCGATAGAATCACAAATGTAAAAATACAACAAAGAAAGCACAACACATCTAATTTCAGTTGATAGAGTTACTCCTTATATCTAGTGTTGATGTTTCTTCTAAGATTCGTTCTCTCTTTGAGGGACTAGATTAGTATCTGCTACAACTTCTACTTTGTCGATATAGTGGTCCACTACCCTTTTCATCGATGTTTCAACTATCGTTCTGCTTTCTTTCACTTAGTGAATGCCACTCTTTTTCAAATGATAAAAATTATGTGCTTCAACACTTTTAATTCCTGGTGGATGTACATCCTCTGCCATTAATGCGGCTACTGCACGACTTACCCACTGGCATACTTCTCAAATCACATTCATTCCCTTTGGTGGCTTGGAGGTGGCATTCTAATTTTTGATTGTCTAAAATTCAAACATGCTTCATACCCTTATGATGTCTCTTTGTCTTTTCTTCCTTTCAAGTACAAGAAATTATAGCATTTATTGCAAAACTTTTACCTTGTACAAAGTGATACGATGTAGAATTTCTTCTTTGCTCAAAAGTAGACTTGAAACCGGTGGATTGGAACCTTCTTTTATTCCACTCAACATAACTTCAAATTATGGCAGATTAGAACCTTCTTCATTTTGCACAACAGCAGTCTCAAAATTTTGTGGATTATAATTCCATGTTATTCCATTTCCACTTAGTTTTCTTGAGTGTGGAAAATAACACATGTTGCATTCCACTAAAAATGTAGTTCATTTAGGCACGGATTGGAATTCGCTCATCATTCTATTGGCATTTTGGTTTATTTGAATGTGTATTGGAGCTTACTTGTCATTTCGCTTCACTCTTAGTGTATTTGAGTGCTTAATAGGAAGTTGTTGCATCCTTTGGGAACACTTAGCCAATTTAGCAATTTTTTTTATACACGTTGTTAAAACAAAACTTGATACGAAGTTCAAAAAGGAAATATGATACAATGTATGTCCATATATTACAATGAGTTTATATTTCAATAAAAGTAGAGTTTAATATGAAAACCATTAACTGGAATCAGCTGTATGTTCCCCTCTAGATCTTTAATTTGGAAAACATTGGTCTCTTTGAACTCTAATATTTTGAAAGGGCCATCCCAGAAGGAATCAAACTTTTGATGGTGTCCTCATTTTTCTCTTTCGATATTCCACCTGAGAACTGAGTCTCCAACCTAGAATTTTTTGAACCTTACCTTTTATTGAACCATACCTTGACATCCATAGAATACTTTTGAAAGTTCTCATAGGTCTGAGCTCTTTTCTCTTCCAACTGTAGTAGGTGTGTCAGCCTTGTTTCCACTGGATTTTCCTTCGATTCCTCTTCTATATTTATCAATTTGAGTGTTGGAATTTCCAAATAAATAGGTAACACTGCCTCCTTGCCATATACCAAAGCATAAGGAGAAGTCTTAATGGAATTCTTAATAGTAATTCTATCTACCGTAAAAGCTTGCTCCAGCATTAGGTGCCAACTTCTTTTATTCCCCTCTAGTGATCTCCTCAAAATTCTTAACAAGTTTTTATTGGTAGACTCTACAAGTCCATTCCCTTGAGGGTAATAATTTGAAGTATTCTTAATTGTGATGTCATACTTGCTGGTAAACTCAATATAATTGACCCCTATAAACATTGGTCTATTGTCACTCACAAAGGCTTCTAGAACACCAAACCTTGAAATCAAACTTTTCATAAAATTGATCATAACTTCCTGGTATGATTGGTAGGTGTAGACACCAAAACAACACCAATCTGATTATGTGACTGCAACACTGATCGCATTAACACACATAGCCCCTAGGGCATCCCTAGAGGTTAAAACAGTGGTTCTAACCACTCACATAGTAGTTTTATAAGTCAGAGATCAATTTGGAACCTTTTAGGCACTCTGCTACTTATTCGCTCCACCCAGGGACGAGTGCCTACTGGTACTCATTCCACCCAGGGACGATTATCAGTGCTTGCTCCTGGGTGGGACGAATGCTGGGTTTGACCTGCAAAAAGTCAAACTTCGACACATGATAACTTAGAACTGCCACTTAGCCATTCCTTCATGGCATAGGAGTGCGAGGGAGTTCTTTTGACAACTCATATCTGCCAATTGACTCTCCATTCACTGCATGGGAATGAGAGTGAGATTTTTAGGACAACTCAGATATGCCACTTGACTCTCCCTTCATTGCATGGGAGTGAGAGTGGGATTTTTCATGACAACTCAAATTAGCTACTTAACTCTCCCTTCATTGCATGGGAGTGCGAGTGAGTTCTTTTGGGCATGCAACGATGAGTTACAGAAGCAGTTATGGAGCCCTTGATCAGGGAGAAGTCTTCTCTTCCCTGAAAAAGCATTCATGCTAAGTAGAACTTTTGCATGCTAATTCAAAGAGACCCCTTGGGTCTATAAAATTGTGAGTTTTCCTCACCCAAAGATATACAGAGGAGGAGCATTTTGAGCGACGAAGTGCTGCCAGTTTACTTACTTACGATTTGTGCTTTACATCCATAATATCTTAATAAAAAAGGAGGTTATTGGGTGACTTTGAAGGCATGAATCAAGAACCAAAAAACCTGATTTTTCTGACCACAATAGCCTATCAATTTGCCGACAACACATCACAACAGGTTTCGGACCCATCCCAAGCAGATTGGTGTCGAAACAAAGTTTCAACCCGTGGGTGGTTTGCCTTCGGGCACCCCCTACCTTATTGTAGGTTTTCTCGTCTCACCCCGAAATGAGTACCAAATTGTCACAGGTTTTCTCGTCTCACCTCGGAACGAGTACCAAACTGTTGCAGGTTTACTCGTCCATCCCAAGGACAAATATAGATCTTTATTGAATTTGGTGACTGTTTCTTTTGCAGTATTTTGCTAGTTACATGATTACGCTTCTGTCAAATTTTTAGTCTATTTGGATTCATTTTAATCATCATTATATTCATCTTTTACATTCATTAATAGTACTCTTTACGATTTGCAAGTTTCATTATCATACATAGGTGCTACTGATGATTTGTTGTTTCTTTGAACATAGGAGGAGCAGCAAGGATTAAAGACTTATCAATACCAACGACGACAACACTTTGGCTCGCTCATTTCACATTGGGCGTGCGGAAGGAGGAACACTAAATCCATTATTGTAATTGAAACTATGTTAACGCTCCTACCCCTTTAAAGGGAGGAGACGTATTTATAACTAAATTGGAAGAGTATAAATAAAAAGGGCTATGCTTTCTGTAATTCTTTTTATCTCATTTAAATTCATCTCTTTTCCTTCATTTCATGCATTTCATTTTATAGGACCTTAAGCATTAATTTTGGTTTTGAATACATCGCATTAGTTTTCATTTCAATATTTTGAAATCTCGTGCTTTCAATGGTGATCACGGTGGGACCTTTCAATTAGTTATGATTCCTACCAAGCCATTGAAAGCACGAGATTCCGGAAGATTGAAAGGAAAACTAATGCGATGTATTCAAAACCAAAATTAACGCTTAAGGTCCTATAAAATGAAATGCATGAAATGAAGGAAAAGAGACGAATTTAAATGAGATAAAAAGAAGTACATAAAGCACAACCCTTTTTATTTATACTCTTCCAATTCGGTTACAAAGACGTCTCCTCCCTTTAAAGGGGTAGGAGCGTTAACATAGTTTCAATTACAATCATGGATTTAGTGTTCCTCCTTCCACGCGCCCACATGTGAAATGGGCGAGCCAAAGTGTTGCCGCCGCTGGTATTGATAAGTCTTTAATCCTTGCTGCTCCTCCTGCGTTCAAAGAAACAACAAATCGTCAGTAGCACCTATGTATGATAATGAAACTCGCAAATCAGAAAGAGTACTGTTAATGAATGTAAAAGATGAATATAACGATGATTAAAATGAATCCAAATAGACTAAAAATTTGATAGAAGCGTAATCATGTAACTAGCAAAATACTGCAAAAGAAACAGTCACCAAATTCAATACAGATCCGTATTCGTCCCTGGGTCGGACGAGTAAACCTGCAATAGTTTGGTACTCGTTTCGGGGTGAGACGAGAAAACCTACGACAGTTTGGTACTCGTTTCGGGGTGAGACGAGAAAACCTGCAATAAGGCAGGGGGTGCCCGAAGGCAAACCACCCGCGGGTTGAAACTTTGTTTCGACACCAATCCGCTTGGGATGGGTCCGAAACCTGTTGTGATGTGTTGTCGGCAAATTGATAGGCTATTGTGGTCAAAAAAATCAGGTTTTTGGTTCTTGATTCGTGCCTTCAAAGTCACCCAATAACCTCCTTTTCGATTAAGAGATTATGGATGTAAAGCACAAATCGTAAGTAAGTAAACTGGCAGCACTTCGTCGCTCAAAATGCTCCTTCTCTGTATATCTTTGGGTGAGGAAAACTCACCATTTTATAGACCCAAGGGGTCTCTTTGAATTAGCATGCAAAAGTGCTACTTAGCATGAATGCTTTTTCAGGGAAGAGAAGACTTCTCCCCGATCAAGGGCTCCATAACTGCTTCTATAATCGCTGTTGCATGCCCAAAAGAACTCACTCGCACTCCCATGCAATGAAGGGAGAGTTAAGTAGCTAATTTGAGTTGTCATGAAAAATCCCACTCTCACTCCCATGCAATGAAGGGAGAGTCAAGTGGCATATCTGAGTTGTCCTAAAAAGCTCACTCTCATTCCCATGCAGTGAATGGAGAGTCAATTGGCAGATATGAGTTGTCAAAAGAACTCCCTCGCACCCCTATGCCATGAAGGGAGAGCTAAGTGGTAGTTCTGAGTTGTCATGTGCCGAGGTTTGACTTTTTGCAGGTCAAACCCAGCATTCGTCCCACCCAGGAGCGAGCGCTGGTAATCGTCCCTGGGTGGAACGAGTACCAGTAGGCACTCGTCCCTGGGTGGAGCGAATAAGTAGCAGAGTGCCTAAAAGGTGCCAAATTGATCTCTGACTTTTAAAACTATTGTGTGAGTGGTTAGAACCATTGTTTTAACCTCTGGGGCTGCCCTGGGGGCTGTGTGTGTTAATGCGATCAGTGTTTGCAGTCACATAATCGGATTGGTGTTGTTTTGGTGTCTACAGATGCCCCTTTTTGGAAAGCGCTGCACATGGTGCAGTGCTAAGCAAAAATAGATAACCAAAGCACTAATGATTAGGATTTCTTAGTAACCTAACCAACTTTGGATGCCCCAAGTATGGAAAGGGCATGCATTCTTGAATCCTTGCTTCTGACGAGCTAAGGAATTGGATTTCAAGTATTAACCTATTTTGGTGAGGTGTGACTTGAGCTTGGGCATTGATCTGTCATGAATAGGCAAAGGGCGCAACCTTTTGTCTATGGGAACCTTGTGTTCATGATTCATGAATGCCAAGCGTTTAATCAGTTTGTGATTGTTGCTTGTTTGCTGCCCCAAGCAGGAGCGTGATTGTCTTTGTCAATGATCCTTTGAATGCGTGTCATTTCCAAGATTGGGTATATTGTTGTTGATTGGTAACTAAGTGTGACTACCCCCTCAAGCGACGAATCGATGAGGGAATGACCGACATGAGAAAAGCGACGAGTCGCTTGACCCAAGATGACTTAGGTAAGGGTTCTTTCAGATGTTATCCGGTGAATGCACGAGCAGTTTCCCGATTTTTGTGACCTATTTTTGGTGGGTGTGAACCCATTTTGGGACGCCATTTGGGGTTAACATTGGCGAAAATCTGATCTCTCATGGAGCGGTCCGGCCATGGTAGCCTTCTTTGGGAGACAGATAAGGACAATGTAAACCCCGACGTTTGTTTTTTGATGCCAAGAGATTAAGTACAAGAGCACTTTTGTCTGGCAATTTTTAGTGGTTTTGTGTGGCATTTGTCATTTTTATATTTTGGTTGGTTTTGATTTTTTTTTTTTAATTTGGTATTCGTTCCGGGGTGGGACGAACTCCATGATGGTACTCGTCCGGGGGTGGGACGAGCGCTCCTCCGAGGAAAAAGCGCTCGTTCCAGGAAGGAACGAATACCAGCAAGCAAAAAATATAAATATGCAAAAATGACGGATTTGGCTCATTTGCACTGTTCATCGCGAGCGATTTGGAGCTCTGAGGAGGAGGGAGATTTTCTGACGCGAAGCGCTGTCGAATTTTCCAGCTACCATGAGTGCACAAACCGGGTCATCAAGCGGCGGAGCCGAAGCGAGACCAGTAAGTGAACTATCTCCGCGAGTTTTAATTTGAAAAAGTGCAAATTTGTTTTTATTGTGTTTTTCTTTTGTTTAAGACATGGAACCCTAATTAATTAATTAAAAGGTGAATGAATTGATTTAAAGACCATGAAACAAAATGAAACGTGTATGCAAACCGATGGAAACCTAGATGGAAAACCGTAGAATAAACCCAAATGAAACTTAGAGTAACACCTTAGGGTAACCACGGTTATATAAAAAGTTTTTTTTTTTATGTGAATGGTAAAACTTAGGTCGAAACCGTAGGTAAACCATGTCCATTTTTGTCTGTTTTTAAAATGAAACCCTAGATTAAAAAAATGGATGAATTTTTTTGTTTGAATGGTAAACTTAGGTAAAAACCGTAGGTAAACCATGTCAAATTGTTATTGTGGAAATGATGAAAAATGAAACCCTAGGGTAAAAAGTGATGAATTTTTTTGTTTTGAATGGTGAACTTAGGTTAAAACCGGAGGTAAACCATGTCAAATTTTTGTTTTGTTTGTATGAAATTAAAGATGAAAAATTGATGAATTTTTTGTTTAAATGGTAAACTTAGGTCGAAACCGTAGGTAAACCATGTCAAATTTTTGTGTTTTTATGAAATTAAAGATGAAAAATTGATGATTTTTTTGTTGAAATGGTAAACTTAGGTGAAACCGTAGGTAAACCATGTCAAATTTTGTGTATTGTATGAAATTAAAGATGAAAAATTGATGATTTTTTGGTTTGTTTTGTGAAAATTGATGAATTTTTTTGTTTAAATGGTAAACTTAGGTCGAAACCGTAGGTAAACCATATCAAATTTTGTGTTGTTTGTATGAAATTAAAGATGAAAAATTGATGAATTTTGTTGTTGAAATGGTAAACTTAGGTCGAAACCGTAGGTAAACCATGTCACTTTTTTGTATGAAATGAAAAATTGATGAATTTTTTTGTTGAAATGGTAAACTTAGGTCGAAACCGTAGGTAAACCATATCAATTTTTTTGTTGTTTGTATGTTTGTAAATTGTAATAGATGTACATGTGAATGAATGATGTTACTGTATATTGATGCATTTTTGTATATGTGATGGTGATTTGATGCATGTTTTTGATGTGTTTATGTTTTGTGATATGCAGGTGGTGAAGAGTCGGTATCGGGTACCGACTATTTTTTCTAGTGCCCGCGAGGCGTTGAGTGCGAGAGGACTGGGAGTGGCTTGATGCCTTGGGGCTCAAGCATGTGGCTCGATTGGAGCCAGTTGTTGGGGATCGGGCATACTTGACAGCTTTGATCAGTCTATGGGATGTTCGGATGAACACCTTCCATCTCTCGACAGGGGAGATGATAGTTACCTTGGAGGATGTGTATCGGATTCTTCGAATTTTGATAGACGGGGTTCCCATCCGGACGATGCCACGAGGCTAGAGGACGGTTGTACTGACCCGATGTTTTGGACATGGGGAGGACTTGGGTGTGGAGGACGCGTTGCAGAGAGCGGAGGATGATTGTCAGGTGGGTGGGATCTTAGTGCGATGGTGGTACGAGAGGAGGGTGTTGGGAGTGAGGCATACACTACTCATGAGCCTCATTTCCAACATGTTGTTGCCAGACTCCTCAGGGGCGAGGTTCCCATGGAACCTACTGGAGGTGGTGTGGCAGTTAGTGGATTATCTTATGACAGAGCCTGTGATCATGAGATGGGGCTAGACACTCTTGGCTCAACTATATGATGAGTTGTATGAGGTCCTTGTCGAAAGCGGAAGGGGATTGGCTGCAGTTACTTGTTGCAGTGTTGGGCCTAGTAGCATATAGCCATGGAGCGACCACGAGGGCTACCCTGGACTACACGGGTTGACATGGTGGATAGAGACATTGGTTATGGTGCTTTATGGTATCGATCTGAGGAGCGGGGGTAGAGTCAACGGTTTGCGGGAGACGTGGACCATTACGTAGATGCATTGGCATGACTGACTCCAGGAGATGTGGTGTGGAGGCCATATCGGGATTGTCCCGCATGGTCGGAGGCTGATGAGTGGCTTCGACGGGTCCAGAGGGGGAGGTGGGTCATTGGACGACACGGGACAGAGCAGGAATACTTCCATTATCTCCGAGTGACACGATAGTTTGGGGTACGCCAGGGGTTGCCTGGGGAGCCCATAGTCTATCGACATCGGAGCGATGAGAGGACTCTAGCTGCCGATCCTCGAGCCGCTAGGTGAGGAGGCGGATACAGTACTGGACACTCCAGACGTGGATGACGTCGGAGTCACTACCGAGTACCAGGAGTGGTGGACACTCCGACGATGGCGAGGTGAGGGGCCATTGGGAGGGGATGAGGCAGCGGTAGGCGGAGAGGGTGCAGAGGCACCAGGAGAGGGTTGGGGAGCTCCTGTTGATGTGGACATGGTGGAGGTGGCAGATGCGGGAGAGGACTTTGGTGAGGAGGAGCAGCCAGAGATGCAGGATGCTCCAGAGCAGGCCGATGCTCTAGAGAGGCCGACGTAGCCGGCCGTGTCGGGGGATACAGAGGTGGGGTTGCACGCTGAGGTAGCACGATTGATGGAGGTGCTATGGAGGTGAGATGGGGAGCTTGGGGAGCTAGTGCAGGAGAGGGATCTCCTATAGATGAGCATTGTGACCTATCATCAGTGGGAGAGGGACTGGTTGCGATAGCGGTATGAGCTGGAGGATGAGATTACTCGCCTTGGTGGGCAAGTGCCTGCATTCTCTGGAGGTGGATCATCGTGACGCTCGAGAGGGAGCGACATGGAGCAGACAGCATCCTCACAGCAGAGGTGGCGAGATGAGGGAGAGGCCAGCGGGCATGGTGCAGGGGCGAGCAGTAGCCGCCCTGAGAGGTCTCAGAGGACCCGCACCATGGGGGGTAGTTCCCGTCGCACCGATCCTGCGTGATCATGGTGGACGATGCCCTAGACTTGGGGATTTTGAGTTTTTGGATTGTGGTAGCGAGGTCCGAGGACCGGTTCATTGTAGCCTACGGGCAATTTTGTTATGATATATATATATAGATGACTCTTTTTGGTGTTTATACATTTTTCATGATTTATTTTTATGTACATGTTTTTACATTGATGTATGCATATGCGATTATGAATGCGATGGGTCTAATTTGTATGATGTATGCATATGGAATGAATGAAATGAGTTGTTTGATGATTTTTCGATGCACCATAGACTGTACAAGATTTGACTGACTTGCTATATTAATGGGATAACTTTGTGGAATGCTTGTGCATGTGAAAACTTTGTTTTTGTATTTTGTCTATTTTTTGATGGTGATGTACGGAATGAAATGTACCAGTTGTTTGAAAATGTAGTTAAGCTTTTCTGAGATGCAGATATTTTAACTAACTAGCCAAGACTATACATTTATCTCGCAAGACTTTTGAACAAGGTCTAAATCCGACTTGAATTTAACCAAGTTATTTCACATCCCTGTGTGTGCAATTGAGTTCGTTGATGTGGTATTCATCAGGATACCGCCAGTGCCAGATAGGCTATCAACCAAACCTATACTGAGGATCACCTAATTAGCTCCACTAACTCCGTTGTTGTATTTAGCAAGATTAATCCACGTGACAATCTAAGGTACCATAGGCTAGCTCATCCACATGCAAACATTGGTCTATGCACACACAAAAGCTAATGTGACAGACATATCATCATGCGGGTAGGATACCACCATTGCCAGGTAGGCTATCAACCAAACCTGTAATGAGGATCACCTAGATGGTTTTTGAATGCTGAGAATTTCCAGGGATTCAAGTTCAGGCTATTTGTTGGCTGAATGATTTGGGAGACTTGCTCGTCTATATAGTGATGAAAATCACTGTTTATTTTTCTCTTTGTTTTTTTTTTGTTTTTTTGTTTTTTTTGAGCAAGGATTTTGAATAGTGGTGATAACCACTGTTATTTGATTTTGTATTTTGAGCTTTGTAAGTTTGAGCTTGTGAATGGCCTTGATCCTGTTGGCCTTGGGGATGACTACCCATCCTGGTTAGGGACGTGTAGTACGAATCCTTACGACTTTGGGACACAAGGGGATAATGGAGATTATGAAGTAAGGGCATTGATCTTTTAGGCCTTGGGGATGACTACCCATCCTGGTTAGGGGCGTGTAGTACGAATCCTTACAACTTGGAGACCAAAGGTGAGTGGAGATGGTTGTGATGATGGGTTGTTGGAATGGTGTTTGTGAATAACGTTGATCCTTTTAGGTCTTGGGGACGACTACCCATCCTTGGCAGGGACGTGTAGTACGAATCCTTACAACTTTGGGGACCAACTATGATTGGGATTTGTGGGAGTGGTGAAAACCACTATTTATGATGGGGAATGGATAGGGAAGAACTCGTCCTTTTGTCAATTCTCAGCATTCTGGAACCATTCGCACAGGGGGATGAACAGGCTAATCTTTCACCTATGGTACCCGAAACTGCTTTGTAGGTTGCTCTTACGTTCACACAACTTAGGAATTATTATATGTGTGTTAATTTGTGTTGGGATGCTACGTAACAAGGTGTGATCCAAGTAAAACTTTCTCGTGTAAAATCTGTTTAACTATGTACAGTTTTTGGCTAGAAATTTAAAGACAGCTGAATGACGAAAACCCTATATACATTTAGGAGACAACTGACTATGCTAAAAGAAAATGGGGATATGCTGGATGTATGCATTTATGAAAATGGATTTGATGTGGAAAATAATGGAATTGCCAAGTAATGACAGCCTATGGTGCTTTTGACTTGTATGACCTAGCGAAGTATGCAATGTATGGATGCGATGCCTAATGCAACCTATATTTTTGTATTTTGATTTTTATGAGAATGCATGGAATTGAAATGCAATTGTTTTTGTAATTTTGATTTTTTTTTATGAGTATGCATGGAATGGAAATGCAATTGTTTTTGTGATTTTTGATGATTGTATTGTTTTTGTTTATTTTTGAATATTTATTTTGACCAAGCAGTTATGGTAACGCTTGGAGCGTTTGGTGTTGACCAAAGGGTTTATGGATACCTTTGGAGCATTTTGGGGGTGACCAAGCGATTATGAGAATCCTTGGAGATTTTGGCTTGACCAAAGGGTTTATAGATACCTTTGGGGCGTTTAGGGTTGACCAAGCGATTATGAAAATCCTTGGAGCTTTTGGCTTGACCAAAGGGTTTATAGATACCTTTGGGGCATTTAGGGTTGACCAAGCGATTATGAGAATCCTTGGAGCTTTTGGCTTGACCAAAGGGTTTATAGATACCTTTGGGGCATTTAGGGTTGACCAAGCGATTATGAGAATCCTTGGAGCTTTTGGCTTGACCAAAGGGTTTATAGATACCTTTGGGGCATTTAGGGTTGACCAAGCGATTATGAGAATCCTTGGAGCTTTTGGCTTGACCAAAGGGTTTATAGATACCTTTGGGGCATTTAGGGTTGACCAAGCGATTATGAGAATCCTTGGAGCTTTTAGTTGGACTATGGCTCTCTAGATGTGGAATGGCCTCAAATGACTGATGTTCAAGGGTTCTGTTTCCTTGATTCCTTCAAGAGAGGCAAGCCGGTATGTTCCAAGTCCTATTCTACTGTCAATGATATAAGGACCTAACCAGTTTGCCATGAACTTGTCCCGTAGATGGGATGGAAAATTAGAATTCTGTTGGTTCTCTTTTAAGACCAAGTCACCAACCTAAAATTCCCTGAGGTGGACTTTCATGTTGTATGCTCTCTTAAGTCGCTCTTGATAGATACGCAAATGCTCGAGAGCATTAACGCGTCGTTCATCGAGCAACGTCAGTTGATCTAATCGGGCCTGCCATGCAGTGTCATCATCGATGAACTCTTGCATTGAAATGCGCAGGGAAGGGATTTCCAACTCAAAAGGCATGACTGCCTCGGAGCCATACACCAACGAAAATGGAGTTGCCCCAGTGGGCATCCGAATGCTGGTGCGATAAGCCCATAGGGCAAGCGGGATCTGAATGTGCCAGTCCTTATGATTGTCCGCAACTATCTTTTTGAGAATGGCGACTAGCATTTTGTTTGATGCCTCTGCTTGCCCATTTGCCTGCGGATAATAGGGTGTTGAAAAACTATGCTGAATTTTGTACTTTGTGGTCAAAGCACGCACATCTTTGTTCTTGAATGGTGTCCCATTATCTGACAGGATCTTGGATGGAATACCAAAATGACATATGATGTTATGCAAAATAAACTCCGCAATGCGGGATCCAGTCGTAGTGGTTAGCGAAATTGCTTCCACCCACTTGGTAAAGTACTCTATGGCCATTAAAATAAATGTGTGATGACCAGACGATGTAGGGGAGATCTTTCCAATTAGGTCAAAGCCCCACTACAAAAAATGCCAAACCGATTGGATCGGCTGCAAGGCCTGAGAAGGTACGTGTGTCAAATTAGCATGGTGTTGACACTTCACGCACTTCTTCACATATGCGCAACAATCTCGCTCTAAAGATGGCCAATAATAACCCATGCGAAGAATGCGCTTTGCGATGGCCATACCGCTGAAGTGGCCACCACATGTACCATCGTGAGCTTGGGTGATCGCCCAAGCGGACTCTTGCTTGGTCCAAACAACGAAGGAGGATTCCTTCATAATTTTGATGATACAAAATGTCTCCTAACAAGACATGCTTTGCCGCTTTCTGTTTGAATGATCTTTTCATGGCTTGTGTCAATCCAAGTGGGAGGTTACCTAGCTTGAGGTAATCCCGAATGGGTGTGTACCAATCCTGCTGATCAGAAACCTCGATAGTATGAACGGCCAATCCCTCTTGAAGTCCATCCCTAGCAAAAGCTGAGCGGGAAAGAACTTGTAAAAACAACGTGGTGTTGCTATTAAGAGGGGTCGGGGAGAACAAGGACCCCCAGTTGGCTCGAGTCAAACAATCATGGATTCGAGAGAACTTATCCGGAGATGGTTCAATCTGGATCAGGTGGATTCCTGGCGTCAGATCAGAGCTTGCACGCTCCATCGCAGATTGCGATAATGTTTTAACCTGAATGGTTGTCATTTCACCGGAAGGGTCTTGCGGGATTAGTGACCCCAAGGAGGCCATAGTATCCGCAAAATGATTTGATGATCGAGGGAGTGCCTCGATGTCATACCATTCAAGTTGTGCCAGGAATTTGTCCACAAGGGCTTTGTAGGCCTGCAGAACTGGACATTTACATTGAAAAATCCCCTTCACTTGATTGACAATCAACAATGAATCACCAAAGATGTTTAGACGTTTAATGTTCATGGTGATTGCTGTTTGAAGACCTATGAGCAAGGCTTCGTATTCTGCATTGTTGTTGGTGCACGGGAAGTCTAATTTAAATGACAAAGGCATTGGAGCACCTTGCGGAGTGAAGAACACAATTCCCACGCCACCCCCTTGCTCACATTTAGAACCATCGAAGAATAGGGTTATGTCAGCCTGTGACTCAGGCTCATCAGAATCTGGCGATTCTAAAACATGGAAGACCCCATCATCAGGTAGTTCGAAAGTCAAAGGCTGATCATCTTCAAGAGGAGCCTCGGCTAGTTGATCGGCGATGACTTGACCTTTTATGGATTTTTGTCCAATGAACTCTATGTCAAACTCCATCAACAACATGATCCATTTTGTCGTGCGGCTACTATGATAAGTACGACTCATCATGTATCGCAATGGATTCTCCTTAGACACAACATACGTCTTATTACTGAGCATGTAGTGGCATAGCTTTTTGGTAGCAAACACCACTGCCAAGCAGAGCTTTTCAACGTATGCATAGTTAAGTTCATAACTGACCAGGGTGCGGCTAAGATAGTATGTAGCCTGTTCTTTGTGAAGTTCATTTTTTTGGGACAGCATGGCGCCCAGTGCCACCTCAGTAGCTGAGATGTATAAATAGAATGACACTCCTGGTCTAGGTGGTGCCAATACTGGTGGCGAAGCCAAGTACTATTTAATGTCATCAAAGGCTGACTGGCACTCATCATCCCAATGAAATGTGACCCCCTTATGCAATAATTTATTCATGGGTCGGCATTTGTCAGATAACTGCGCTATGAAGCGCTTGATCGATGCAACCTTTCCCTGTAGACTCTTGAGCTGCTTGATGGTGGTTGGGGGAAGCATTTCAAGGATTGCCTTGACTTTGTTTGGGTCTACCTCGATTCCTCGTTTGGAGACTATGAAACCCAAGAGCTTTCCGGAGGTGACGCCAAAGATGCACTTCTTGGGGTTTAGTCTAACTTTATGTTCAATGAGGCGATCGAGGACCTTGCTCAAGTCACCGAGGTGATCTGGGCGCAAAAGAGATTTGGCCAACAAATCATCCATGTAATCTTCCAAAGTCTTGTGCATGTAATCATGAAAGATGTACGTCATGGCACGTTGGTAAGTGGCGCCAGCATTTTTAAGACCAAAAGGCATGACCTTATAGCAAAATGTCCCCCAAGGCATTGTGAATGCCATTTTGAGTTGGTCCTCGAGATTGATACGAATCTGATTGTATCCTGAGAAACCATCCATAAGGGAAAGCATTTCGTGGCCCATTGTGGCATCTACCAATGCGTCGATGCTTGGCAAGGGAAAATCATCCTTAGGACTCGCTTTGTTAAGATCTCGAAAGTCGGTGCATATGCGAATCCTCCCGTCGGGCTTCTTGACGGGAACCATGTTAGACAACCATGGAGGATAATCCACACAGATGACAAACTGGGCATCCAACAACTTTTGTAACTCGTCTTTTACCATTAAGGCCACTGTTGGGTGCATCTTGCGTAGTTTTTGCTTTACTGGCTTGATTGTCGGATCAAGCGTTAAATTATGCATGACTAGCTATGGGTCTAGTCCCGGCATATCCTTGTATGACCATGCAAAAACCTCCTTCTTTTCCGTAAGAAGGGCAACATAATCGGCTTGCTCTTTGGGGGAAAGACTTACCCCTAGCTTGAGAATCCATGGATTCATTGGATCTGTGTCGATGTCTACATCAGTCGTTGCCTCGACCGACATGTGGGATCCATCCTCCAACTGGTGTGGAGTTGGGATCAGGTGGATATCGTTTGCTGAATTAAGATCATCATTAGGAACGTCAAGTTCCTCTTCAGCATGGAAGACATCCTGAGTCTGTCCTGGAGTGAAATGAAACATCCCACCGCAAGGCCAATACTCTGATGGGGATGGTGGTGTGTCGAGCACGATCCCAATCTATAGCCTCTATGTCTAGATGCAATGATCATGTTGGATTGGTTGGATCATGGATGGGGGCGGTCAAGTCAATGGAGATCATGTTTATGAGATGATTGTAACCTCCATTACCATAGGTGTGATAACTCTAACATTCTGGATGTTCTTGATGCGTTGGATCTGGCTCTGTAGGCACTGGCACAAAGGGATCAGCCCTATGCATGGACATGCAAACAGGGTCTACCCTAGGCACTGATGGTTTGATAGGGTCTCCAGGCGGAAGATGCTCTCTGTATACCTGGAGTGGCGGGTGCAGTAATTGCTATAACTACGTCGGGTTGAGGTGCCACCTATGTCTTGGACCTATGTGTAAGTGTTCAAACATGTCATCTATGTCCAAGGGATATCGTTGTTGCATTTGTTGCCTTTGTTGCATTTGTCGCATGTGGTTGAGATAGGCCATCTCAGTTTCATCTTTCGAATCGTTGTCGAAGAACCACAGGCCTTCGTTAACTCCAAGGGTTGCTTGCGACACATGGGGCTCACCTTGTTCAAGCAGATTTATGTGGTCCCATCTAGGTTGTTCCGCCCTCTACGGGGGGACCGGATTGTCTTGAAGTGGCATGTGCTCAATTGGAGCAGCCAATGGGAACATCGTCAGGAAGCTTTCCTGATCATCATTCATTGGATATTCGTGCGAATGATCGTACTCCGACTCATCTTCGGAAGACCCTTCTTGGTCTTGTCCATATTCCCCTTGTGGGTGAGTCCATGAGGTTTCTCCTTGTTCGACCGAAGGGAAAGGGTTGTTGAGGTCAACAAGGTTGTTTGTTTGTAATGGGAAATAATCTCCCAATGTATAAGTTGTATTTGGATTGGCATATGAATCTGATGCCAACCCATCCTTGTTGCCTATCCCTAGGCCTTGCATGTTTTTGACCAAGATGTCGAGGGGCAAAGGGTGATTAAACCCTACTCCTGACTTGTCATAAGGCATTTGGTATCTTGGTTGGCACAAAACATGCACTCCTTGTTCATACCTGCCTAACCCGTATCCATGCCAATTGCATTGGCTAAGATATCGTAATGCGAAGTCTGGGTTAGACAGATAATTGACATCTTCCACAAAGGGCTCTTCATCTTCCTCTTCTCGTCGGGAAGGTTCAACGCCATGATCCAGGCCCCCAAAAATAAAGTTTGTCTGATTAGGTGGGTAGCCTAAAGGAACCACGGAGCCTATGGGGAGTCGAGGTCTTCCCATGTCTTGCATAGACTGAAGTGTGGGCGTTGCAACAACATTGCACACTATATACTCCCCCATGCCTATGTTAGACATCTCAACAGTAATCATTGGCGATTGAGAGGAAGCGAATGGGAGTTCTCCTTGAGTCCACTCCATGTGGGGTGAACGAGGCGTCTCGACTTCCATTCTATTAGGCACCTCTTCTGTCGAGATGTTGGAGACTAAGGGTGGTTCCGCTTCCAGGGGCTTCTTTCCTTTGTCCATTGGTGTGGCCACCATAGGTGGCATCATTGTGGGAGGACCGGATGAAGAAGATGCACCCGCCTAGGAATTTGATTGATTTGGTAATGGAGATTCTTGCTTAATCGGACCCCTTTTAGATGGATTTAACTGGAAATCCACATGCGTTGAAGGAAGGGTCGACTGCGGCATTAATTGCACTGAATTACAGTATTTAAAAGGTTCTAAATCTATGGGGACCACGTGCACTTGTCCTTCAAATGTGTACTTTAAACATTGATGAGCAATTGAAGGGACACACTTCATATCCCGGATCCAAGGCCGCCCAAGCAAGATATTGTAAGCCATCTCACCTTCTAAAATGTGGCACAATGTATGAATGGTCTTTTGTCCCACTTGTATGGGTAGGACAATTGTGCCAACTATCGAGCATATCACGTCATTAAATGCTCGAAGAGTGTAAGTGGAAGGTACAATGTGAGAGGTTGGCAGCTTCAAATGTTTCAGTGCAACGGTTGTAATAATGTTACTGGACGAACCAGTGTCTACCAACACCCGCTTGTACGGAGTCCCGTTGACCCGTGCAATAACGTGCAAGGGTGGATCCGCTACATCCCCAGTCACCATTTTTAATTCATCTTCCCTAAAGGTGATGACTGGTTTGGTACACTGTTTGACATGCCCCACAAAATTGTTGAACGAATTCGCTTCGTGGGGTTGCAGCTCAATTGCCTTTAATATCTCCATGAGAGCTTCCCGATGGGGCGTCGATTGTTGAATAAGCTCATATATGGAGAGCCTAGCCGAGGTAGTCCTTAGACTTTGAGTAAGTCTAGTTCGAATCATGGCCACTGGTCTAGGCGGGGGCAGCTGTGTAGGATTCGGTTGAGGTTGTGACATGGATGGAACTTCCCTTGTGGCTGTCGCGGGGCAGCTCCTGGGTATCTCTTGTTTCTTGTCACAATGCTGATCATCCCAAAATACCCCTCCATGGGGCAATTCTGCTGCACTTCATTGACATGAAGAGGTTTTGCTTGTGCATCATGTGCGGGTAAAGGATCTCTGAAAACACCCATTTGTTGGTTGTTGGGTGCGATGGGGTTATCCACTACCAATGTGTTATTGTCAATGAGGTCTTGCACTAAACCTTTGAATTTCCAACAGGCGTTAAGGTCATGCCCTTTCCTTCTGTGGAATCTACAGTAAAGATCCTCTCTATAGCCCTTAGGCTTTGGTGCATTAGGATCGATTGTTTGAATTTTTGGCAGATTAATCAAGTTTGCCATTGACAAACGGTCAAACAAAGAGTCCCTGGACTCGGTGTATGGTGTAAATTGCCGCCTAGGGTGACGCTGCTGATTATGGTCTTGTTTTTTATTATCTTTCTCATAGTTATTGTGAGGCACCACCTGATAATTAGCCTTTGGAGGCTGTGTTGCTGGGGCAGGCTTAGGGGCATTGATAGCAACTTGATTGACCGCGGTGGGTTTTTGTTGCGTATTCCCTATTTTGGTGCTCTTGTTCCATTCTTTTTTCTTAGGCTTGGCAATTTTGCCATCCTGTATCTTGATCTCTTCGATAATTCTAGCTTGCGCCAGAGCTTCTTCTAAAGTGGCGTATTGTTGTAGCTGCAATAGCACAGAGATCGATCGCAAATAGCTCTTTGCGAACATTTGAGTTAGGTCAGACATAGGAGGGAGGTAGGATAGCTTTGAAAGCAACGTCCTCCATCGATTCCCATATGCCACCATAGATTCCTCCTCATACTTCTTGAGGCTAGCTAGATCACTTAGTGACACCTTTTTCTTTGTGTTGAAAGCGAAACGTTCTAGGAACGCGTCCACTAGCTGATCCAAGTTGTAGATGCTATGCTTTGGTAGATGGGTAAACCAATCCGAGGTAGGTCCTACGAATGTGGTTATGAATGTTCTTAATAGCAATGCATCATTGTCTTGTATACCGAAGCATTGGCTCAAAAATTGAGTCACATGCTCTTGAGCATCTTCATCCCCTCTAAAGAGTGCCAACTGGGGCAGCTTAAAATGTTTGGGGTATGGAGGTGTTGGCACTGACGGATGCACAGGATGACTACGGAGTTGGCATAAGGTAGGCTTTTGGGGCCCAGAAGTCTTGAGTTCCATAGTCTCTAAGCATTCTAACAACACTTTGTATGCATCGGAGGACTTAATCTCCTCCTCCTTGGTTTGCTCCCGTTGTGGGTTGCGGGGAACTTGAGGCCTTTGGAGGGGTAACTGGGTAGCATCCCTTCTGCCTTGATAGGGCATTTCAGCCCACTCTTCTTCTTGGTCATAATCCTCATAAGCTTCTTGAGGAGTGTCTGGCCTAGGCCTGTGAACATTGATAGGTGCCCACGGAGGATGCCCATCACGGTTGCGGGGAGTGGCCTCCCGCTCAGGCCTAGGAGGTCTTAGAGGTAGTGCTTGATGAAGTCATGGAGACCTGTCTCGCACTAGGGGGTTGTGCCTCACATACATCTCAGATTTCTGTGCATGAGGGACTGGGGCCTTCTCAGGCACATTGTTGTGAAGCAATTCAGTTGTCTAACGCTGAATGCGCTCTTGATTAAGGCGACACAAATGTTCTAATTGTTGTTGGTCTTGCCTAAGCCACGTGATCTGCGCTTGGCGGGCGGCTAGTTTGGCAAATGCCAAGTCATTTTGTTCCACCGTCTCTGGGTTAGGAGGCCTAGATGCCTCCCCTACATGCCTTTCTCGGTCATGATACTCTGAGACCCCTATCTGTTGCTTCCCTCTGTCGAGGTTAGCAACATTGACTTGAAGCTCTGGTCTCAATGAGCGATTTGGATATAAAGTGGGTGCAGACGTGCATCGTTCCCACGCTATGTACTATCCTTGAGGAACGTAGTGATCTTCCTCACATTCTCTGTTATATGCATAAAAGGTGCGGGCAGAATTGTCTTGCCCTATCGGGAGAACCTGATATTTTGGATATGGTCTAGTGTGTCTGACATTAATCAAGGGTAAATTAGGAGTAACGACATCATATGGTTCCTCCTTGTGGACCCTTTGTTGTTCTAGAGCAGTACATAGCGCTTCATCACTAGGCCACCCATAACGAACTTCCAAGGGAGGCCTTGTATCTAGGTCACGTGCTACATGTAGGTTGTCTTCTTGAAAGGATATTTTCTGAATGGGAGTACCCCCTAAGGAGGTGCCTCTATAGTCTTGTCTAGTGATGGCATGAGTTGGAGTGCCCCTCAAGGAGGTGCCTCTAAAGTCATGTTCTGTAACTGCATGGTGTGGACTAACTTGTGTATCCTACCGCCAAGGCGGGATGGCCAAGTCTTTAGGGCTATATCGGGGGTGACTTGTCCCCCTTGGTGCATTCTCCATAGCTTCTGCCCGTGATTGGGCTTGGCTATGAGTGTACACCATGGTGATGTTAACCTAAAGATGTGGAAACTCTTTTTATGATTTTTCTCTTTATGATTTTTTTTTTTTAAAACAGAAAATAGCACACACACACAAGCAATGATTATCTCTTTTAAAGATTAATAGTGTGCCCTAAATTTGGTTTAGTGTGTTTTGTTGTTTGTTTTTTTTGAAAGATTTTTATGAAAACCGTTTAAATGCAATTATGAAGGCTCTTATAACTCCCAAAATGGTCGCCCTTCAATATACCATTGTCGGACCGATATACCAACCTCTCTATATACCCGCCCTTACGTGAGGGAGACTATAGGTACGTGAGAGCAGATGATACATGGAACATAGGTAGTACGAAATGGGGATTGTCTTATTTATGACACCTACCATAGAAGACTTATCCTCGTGCACTGGGAATCACCCCAACGACACTCGGTCAACTTTCGTCAGGATTTACATCGAGCAATAGTGACAATCGGGGTAAATGAATGCAAAATTCAAGCCAAGGTGGTGATGAACCCACCATTGGTCTTGATCAAGGGCTGGGGTTTTACGACTAGCTCCTTGGTTTAAAAATTCCACGTGATGTGTGTGGGGTTCCTTTTAATTTGCAAAAATTGAAACAGGCAAACAAAAAGGAAACTTTCCCTAAGCCATACAAAAACTGAAAACCAAAAAATAGAAAACAAAAATTTGACAGAGGCTTGTTAAAAACCCCTACCTCTTCTCTGCCCACAAGGATGCTTCTGATTTTCTGGTCTAAAAAATGCACAGAACGCTATTCATCCCTGGGTGAGATGAATATCAGAACAGTATTCATTCCAGGGTAGGACGAATGCCTATTCATCCCTGGGTGAGACGAATCCCAATTCTGTAATCGTCACTGACAGAAACAAATAACAGTCTGATGATGGAAAAATAGGTACCTGTAATCAAAACAAGCAATTTCAGATCAAAAATCTAACCTAAAAAAAACAGAGGACAGAGGTCCCACCGTAAGATTCTTGGTATGATTGGTAGGAATAGCCTCATCTAGTGTGGTAGTCTGTGGTAGTTAGAATATACTTGTGATCTACTGAAGAATGAGGGTTGATGACCCCTATAAATTCCAGCACCTATTGTTGAAAGGGCTCTTCAACTTGTATTGTCTTGAGGGGAGATGAAGCAATTATTATCCTCCCTACATGTTGCTAGCATTTTTCATAGGCTCTAATGACTTTGAAGGTATCGATAAATATAGTAGGTCAATAATAGCCTACTCTTATGATTTTTAAAGTTGTAACTCTACCTGAGAAATGTAATCTATATGGCCCTCCATGGAACTCCTCAATGACCTTTTGTTGTTGATCATCTTTTAAGCACTTAAGGAGAACTCCATGAAGGTTCCTTTTATATAGCCCTTCTAGAAATAAGACATAATTCAAAGCTTGAATTATATATCTTCTTCTTTATGATGAATTAAGATCAGGAGGGCATACCCTATTTTGAAAGTAATAGATCATATGGTCTACCAAGTCAGAGTCACTTGGCTATATTCCTTCAATTTGGTCATCTTCTACTGCATGACAAGTTGTTATTTTAGCTAATATTGCTGCCTCTGTTAGACCTTGGCATAGGGCCCTACCTCTCACCAACTTGGTGGGATGTATCTCCACATCATATTCTTGGATCTTGGTGATCCAACCAGCTCTCTTATCTCCTAGTTCACCTTGTAGAATAAAGCTTCTTACATCCGGGTGAACAACATATACTAGGGTCTTGCTTTGAACCAAATACTACCTAAACTTCTTTAATAATTTCATCACAAAAAATACTTGTTTCTCAATAAAATTATACTTAACATGGTAATCATGGAGATTCTGACTCCAAAATAATATGGGGTGCTCCTTTCCTTGATCATTCTTTTGGGTGAGCACTGAGGCATAATTCTCTTCAGCTCCATAAGCATAAAGAATAAAATCCTTACTGAAATATGGATTTAATAGCACTGGGGTGGTGGCAATGGATTGCTTGATTATTTTAAAGGCTTTTTTCCTCACTTTAGTCCATTTGAACTATGCATATTCCTTCAGTAGTTTATATATAGTCTTGACCTTTTGAGTGAAGTTATAAATGAATTTCCTAACAAAGTTTATTTGGCCAAAGAAGGATTGCAAGGCTTTCTTGTTTACAGGCAAAGACAGGGCTAGAATGGATTTGATTCTATCTAGATCTATGGCCATACCTTACTTTGATACCACATGACCTATCAAATTTCCCTTATGTACTATAAAAAATGACTTCTTAGGATTAAGGGAAATGCCAAATTATCTACACTTTTGAAAAACTTGCTCAAGGTGTGCTAAGTGGTCATGCTTGTTGTAGGAAAACACAGTCATGTCATCCAAATAGATCAGAATGGACTTATTAATAAGTTCTTGAAAGGCATAGTCCATGGATCTCTAAAATGTGGCTCCTGCATTGGACAACCCAAAAGGCATTCTCTGGTAGGCAAATGTGCCCCATTTTGTGGTGAATGCTATATTATACTGATCTTCATTCTTCACCCAAATCTAGTTATATCTAGAGAAGTAATCCAATAGTGAGAACATTTTTTCCCTTGCCACTATCTGTAATATTTAATCAATCTATGGGAGGATTTAGTGATCCTTTAATGATGCTTGATTAAGATTTCTAAAATCCACACACAAGCGAATATCACCATTCTTCTTCCTCACAGATACCAATTTGGCTACCTAGGTAGAATATTTAATCGGATATATGATCTTAGCCTTTAATAACTTCAAGAGCTCCTCTCTCATTATGGCTTCAATCCTTGGATTTATAGGCCATTGCTTCTTCCTAAAAGGCTTTGCATCAAGCTCCAGCTCAATGGTATGTTGGATAATATTTTTATCATATACTTTGAGGTATTCATATGACCAAGCCACAATGTCTTGGTAATTTAGGCATAAAGCCTTGATATCTTCTTCTTCCTATGGTGAACATAAAATTCCATCCTTGAGCTTCTTCTCTTTTTCTATTTCAACTTCTCTATATATTTTTCATTGACCTCCATGGATTTGATCATTTTCCTGTCTTCATTTTCAAATAGGCTCTCTAGAGTAACCAACCCTCTTGGTATGTGATTGTTACTAAGATTAATAACTTCATTTTTGTCAATTTCCTCTGGATTTTCTTCTTGGAAATTGGATATATAGGTTTATCTTACCAAAAAATAAATGATATGTTCATCACTTACAAAGACCTGCCAAACAATCTGCTTATCTGGTATCACAAGTCTGAAAATATTTTTTATTCCCTTGTCTTTCTTGACTCCAATGTCTACAAAAGTGTTGAATTTAGCTCCCCTTTCTGCTAAGGAGTCTTCCAAAGTATTATTTTCTCTAGGAATAAAGTTTATCTTTAGGGAATCAAAGAATTACATCAAATCCCATACCTTATTTCTATATACTTTTAGGTAATGGTGCTTACTGCTACACCTTTCTATTACCTTATGGTTGATTAAGTTAGAGTCACCATATATGTTTAGGATATTAATGCCCCTATTTTTGGCTTGCATCAATCCAAGGCATAGGGCCTCATATTCTGTAGTGTTATTGGTGCATGACCATGTTAATCTATAGGTAAAACACTTTGTCCCTTTTGATTGGGATTGTAGTACCACACCAACACCAGCACCAATTTTACATCTAGAACCGTTAAAGTGCATGGTCCATACCTCTGTATCTCTTAGATACTGATTAGATATAGCAGGGATTTTCTTATTTGAATCTACAAAAATACTATATGTGCCCATGCCTGTACCAAACTAACTGTAATACTCTCTAAAAGGTAATTCATCTTCTAGTTCCAATTCTTCAAATTTATCCATAATTTAAAACTCTTCAAGAGGAGTGAGGTTGCACATGTCTTATTCAATTTTTTCTATGTGGTAAGACACAGGCTTTTTAGGTGTTATCCTTATCCTCTTCCCTTTGAAGGGAATGACCATGCTATAATAATCCATATACATGCATCCACCTAATTTTATAGTGAACTCCCTTGAGAGGCATAAGATAAAGTAGGGCTCTAGATCAACCACTACTATTTCTTGTACTATTGTCACCTCAGGGGCTCTATGTAGCCTCATTAAAACATCCTTTATAACTCCCACTATTTTCATAGGTGTTCCATACAATTACAACACTCCAGGGTAGGATCGGGTATACTCCACACCCATATCTTCACAGAATGCTTTAGGTATAACTGTAGTTGATGCTCCCGAGTCTATCATACAATTTTGGACTACCCAAACTTCCATCCTGAGAGAGATATACAAAGGAGGGGGTTTTTTCTTTAAAATAGTAGGGGATATTTATTTCTTTTTTAAGTGTATACTAAGGATTGTGGTGGCTTGCCTATCCTATAAATACTTGTTGAGAGAAGCCTTAGCAAGTCTATCTATCCAAGAATGAAAAGAGTATCATATAAACTAGATTTTGATGGTATCCTCTTCATCTCTTCCATAATGTTGTATTTAAACTTAGCCAAAGTGGTCCTTTTAGGTATTCTTTCTAGCTAACCATATTTTCTCTTGTATTGTTGAGTGGCTTCTATTCTTTATATTTTGGTAATAGAAGGGAATATAAGCCTCTCTTGAGCCTCATCCTTAGGCCTCATATCTCCCTTAGGTTCTTTCTCAAATATCTTGGGGAGAATGTCTATCTTATCTTTCTCTTTAGCTTGGGGAATATAAAAAGTATCACTACTTTGGGGAGGTGGGTCATTATTTTTTTGAGAAGGAACCTAGAATTGTTCCATCTTCTGTGGATCTACTTGTAGGGTTTTCTTCCCTAACCTTGTCATAATAGCAATTAGGCCATCCTCATCCAGCTCTTTTCCAACCATGATTTGGTCAGTTTGCAATAGCATGTTTACCCTTCCTTTCTAGTTCCTTTCTGCTTGATCCATAGCTTTCTGAACATGGTGTTGGTACATAACACAATATTGTAAATCATGAGGGTTATTACATACCAAAAACTAGATATTTACCAGACTTGTTTCTGAAGAAAACTCAAGCTCTTCATATATTGTATTTACACTAAACCCAGTACTGCTACTAGGACCATGTCTTTGATATTTATTCACATAAGGGAATATCCTTTGTTGAGACCTCTCCATATACCTATTTTCCATTAAATTCATTCTATTACTCAGAGTTTTCAAAATATTATGTATATCAAGAATGATAGAAAACTCCTGAAGAGTCTAAGAAGGAAGGGGAGGGAAAGGAATTATAGCAAAAGATGATTTTGGTTGAGGAATGGGGATAATTTACGAATATGGGGATGATAAGGAAAATGGGTCCATATAAGATGAAGTAGTAGCTTGGATTTAGATATTTGTGGAGGTAATTTTCCCACATTAATTAGGATATTTTTGGCATGAGCTACTACATTATAAACTTGTGAAAAAGTTTCTACCCTAGATTTTTGGGTTTGCAAGCCTAGATCTAATCTAAAAGCTCTGATATAATACATGTAAGAAAGGTATACAACTGGTCTAGCTATAGGGGGAATTCTCTTCCATGTTATGATAAACCTTAAATTAAAATCTGAGACAGTCTCTTGCTGATATTTCTGCATGGATGTGAACTGATTAAGAAAGGAGAAAGAGTCAGTAGATTCATTAAATTCTTCCACAAAAGGCTCAGCCAATGGTGCCCATGAAGTGATGGTGTTATCCTCAAAAGTTCTAAACCAATGCAAGATCTTTCCTTTGAAGGACAAGGTTAGGATTCTCACAACAATGTCCTCATATTTTATGTTGTGAATTGCTTCTAGATTCAAAATATCTTGACAGTTCTCATATGTCATCTTTATAGATCCATAATAAGTGGGAATAGACTTGGACACAGCCTGGGGAATGGCATTCATATGGGCTAATATAAGGGGACCAACTGTGTTCCAGTTGGGGTAATTTTGTAAATGTTGATTTGGGGATATATTTCCCTGATTAGGGGCTGCATTTCTAGCCATATTTCCAAGTGTAGGTCCTATTGAAGGATTTGTTGGATGAACTGTGGGGTTTTCCTTGGGAAGATATTCTTCTAAGTGAAAATATTGGTTTAAATTCCTTATAATGTTGGACCCTTTATAAGGTAGCTCACAATAAAATATGAGTTAGGGTTATTCCTTTTGAATGACTTGGTATACATGAAAGGACATTGATCTATAGGGATAATTATTTTCTAGGTTTAAAGACCAGGGAGTCACCAAGTGAATTTTCTATTCTCCACTTAGCAAGGTCAAGATAATTCACCAAATATTGATTCATTTGGGTAGAGATAAAACAATAAATTATATGATGGATTTTTGTGTTCCTTGTGAACTGGTCCCATCAAGCATGCCAAAAACTGTTGGGTATCAAATTGATATCAAGTTTTACTCAACATTGCAACTATTTATCTTCCAATTTTCTGTCCAAGCATGCACCTGGTAGTCACAGATCGACACTCAAGCATTGGATGGACCAAAGACAACTTCAATCCAACCTCTAGAGTAGGTTGTTTCCTTATCAACTTAAAATGGTGTTCACACAATTATATTAGTCTTACAATGGCACTGAGAGGGGGGGTGAATCAATGTAGCTATTTAATTTCAAATATACAACTCTTATATCTGAAAATGAAAGCTTAAAACCAAAAAAAACAAATATCACAAGAGAGCATCACATAACACAAGATGTAATGAGGTTCACCAATTTTGGCTACTCCTCAAAAATAGATTGCTTGGACTCCCATCCAAATCCAACCTTTGCAAATCACCAACTTTACAAATAGTATACTAGCACACACTGGAAGGAGCACCAACCCCTACTTTATCTGCACCAACAGAAAGGAGCACCAACCCCTGATTTACCAGCACCAACTGGAAGGAGCACCAACTCCTGATTCCAAGCACCAACTTGGATTTCTATTTTGAATCTTATATTGACATAAATATGCCTTAAATTTTATAAGATCCTCATTGGTATATTGCTCACCCAACCTCTCTTTCAATCTAGGAAACACATATTCCTTCTGCACACTTATAGCCTCAATCTCTCTCAGTTGTGCTCTGTTTCAGTTGCTCTTTCTCAGACGCACTGTCTTAGCCATGCTCTCTATTCTCTCTTTCGTAGCACTTTCCCTCTATCCTGCAACAAATTGCTCTCTCTTCCTGCACAGAGCTCAACGCTCTCTTACAGCACACCATATCAACCTACTTTTCTTAGCACATTTATTCTTTTATCAGTAGCACCTTCCCTCTTTATGGCGGTACACTTTTCAATTCTGAGCAGCACTTTACTTCTGCACGCAACTGCCCTTTTATAACAATATTTTCATCTTGAAACCCTAAGTCTTTTGTAACTGCCATAATCCTGCATGCAGCCTATTAATAGCCACTCTTGTAAGTAACTCCTTTTTGACATGATATTCTTATATGCAACCTATTAATGGATTTGTCTCTTTAATTGGGATTCTCGATATAGCCACCGCTCGATGAATTTACTCCGTAATGGCCCCCTGTGACTGTAGTAATGACTTCCATTTACTGTCACTGTAACTGCCCCTGTAACTGTTGCTCTTTCTCAGCTTTTGCATGTTTTACAACAACCTATTATATTCTATTATAGCCCATGCTTTTTGCGCTCTTTTTGTAGCACTATGGACCCACGATGGCACTCATACCGCCGCACAGCACACTCTGCTACCGCACTCATATTATAATAATATTTTCTTTTGGTGTATGTCAGATTCTGTCCGCCACTGTAGATTCAGTCTGCCTATCACTCTGTAGCATTTCTATAACTGTAGTAATGACTTCAGTTTACTCTTACATATTTTGGCTGCATGATTTCTCTCTGTAACTCCACCTGTAACGGTTCTTATTTTTGTTGCATGATTTTACTTTGTAATGGCCCCTGTATCTGCTGCATGACTTCAGTTAACTCTTCTTAACTACATGATTTTCCTATGCAACTTCCCTTGTAATTGTAGTTCTTCTTTAGATAACTTTATTTCACCTGGGTTCTCCTTTTAGCTCTAAGTCACGCAGAAACAACATGTCGTGATATCATGACATTTTTGCCCCTTTGACTTTTCCTTGGCATTTGACCATGAAAACATGATATGTTGCGATATCACGTCATTTTCTACCTCCTTTACATCTTCTCGACATGCACCCGTGAAAACCTGACATGTCACGAAATTGTGACACTTTTCACTATCGTACACTCTTCTCTGCATGCACCAATGAAAACATGACATGTCATGAAATCGTGACACTTTTTGCTGTTGTACACTCTTCTTTGCATGCACCAGTGAAAACATGACATGTCATGAAATCATGACACTTTTCGCTATCGTACACTCTTATTTGCATGCACTAGTGAAAACGGAACATGTCGTGAAATCGTGACGCTTTCGCCTTTGAGCTCTTCCTCGAATTTGTTAAGAAATCGTGATGCTTCTGCTTCCATGCTCTTTCATTTTGCTTCTGTTGCAAAATCGTGACACTTCATCCTTTGGAGTCTTCCTCTCTACTGTTGTCACGATATCATAACATTTCTATCTCCGTACATTCTCTCTCCTCTCTTAGTCGTTAAAATGCGACATGTCACAATATCGTGACATCTTTTCTCCTTAGCTCTTCTCTTCTCTTTAGGTCACGAAAACGCGACATGTCGTGATATCGCGACACTTTTTCTCTCAAGCTCTTCCTCTTGCAATATGTCACGAAATCATGACACTTTTTATCTTGCCTTCTCTCTCCTACAATATGTCACGAAATCGTGACACTTTTTCTCCTTAGTGCTTCCTCTTGTCATCGGATCATGAAAACCCGACATGTCGTGAAATCGTGACACTTTTTCTCCTTAGCGCTTCCTCTTGCAAATTGTTGCAAAATCATGACACTTTTCCTTGCAAGCTATTTCTCTCAAACATGTCACAAAATCATGACACATTTTTGTCCGTACTGCCTCTCTTGAATATTGTCGCAAAATCGTGACACTTTTCTTTGCGAGCTCCTTCTCTCAAACATGTCTCAAAATCGTGACACATTTTCGTCCGTATTGCCTCTCTTACAGATTGTCGTGAAATCGTGACAATTTTCTTTGCTTGTGCCTTCTCTCCAAACATGTCATGAAATCGTGATAGTTTTTCCACTTGGCTTTTTCTCTGCCAACATGTCATGAAATCACGACAGTTTTTCCACTTGGCTTTTTCTCTGCCAACATGTCATGAAATCGCGATAGTTTTTCCACTTGGCTTTTTCTCTGCCAACATGTCATGAAATCATGACAATTTTCCTTGCTTGCACCCTCTCTCCGAACATGTCACGAAATCATGACATTTTTCCTTGTGCTTTCTATCTCTTCCAACATGTCGTGAAATCATGATAGTTTTCATTACGCTTTCTCTCTTCTAACATGTCGCGATATCGCGATAGTTTCTTTTCTTTCTTCTTAACATGTCACGATATCGTGACAGTTTCTTTTCTTTCTTCTTAACATGTCACGATATCATGACAGTTTGTTTTTCAGCTTCTCAACATGTCGCGATATCATGACAGTTTCTCATGCTTGCTCAACATGTCACGATATCGCGATAGTTTCTCATGCTTGCTCAACATGTCGTGATATTGCGACACTTTTCTTACTTGTATTTTTCTTTGAGCTTTTGCATATGGGACACTACGTTATTCTTGGAGAATCATTATACATGCTCTGTATGACCACTGAAATCTTGTCCACTGCATCAACTGATCTCTCTAATGACCTCTGCACTCCTATCCATTGCATCAACCGATCCTCAGTCTGTGTTGACAACAATGACAATACTTTGGCTGCACCTTGCTCATCAATGAACTCCTGTCCATTATACTTTGGCTGCACCTTGCTCATCAATGAACTCCTATCCATTGCATCAACTGATCAACCTGACTATGTTGAAAACAATGACAATACTTTGGTTGCACCTTGCTCATCAATATCCCCCTTTGGAATTGTTGGCAACACACATAATTGTGTGCAATTACCTATAATTCTTCTCCCCCTTTTACAATAATACCAAAGGGCGGCTGCAAAACTCCCCCTGAGTCCATGCACAACATTCTTAGGCAAAAATTATTACAGACAGAAAAAAGCATAAACATGAGCAATATGATAAATAGATGCATAAATGCTCCCCTTGAGAATTTGATCCCGATGGCTAGTCAATTCTTAGTCTATTCTTGGGAATATGTGACCACTTTATTTCACTATTTGACAACATCATGATAAGAATAATAGGCATCAACAATATCAATAATGTGAGTAGCAGAAATAACCAATGAATGACATCATCACTGTCAACTTCACCAATATAAAATGTCTAAGAACATGGCTGGACTACTGTCTTCTGAGCACCAACCCTCTATCGCTTTGCAATCTCAAACTTTTCCACTATTAGTGAAGGCATACACTGATTGTATATATCCAACTATTTTTTCTGTAATGCTGGCAGCATCTGCAAATGCATCTTGGATATTCTCAAAAAGCTTGAACCAAATGTCAGTTTTTTTTCTCTCTCTTTAGTGAGAGTCCAGCAGGCTACCTCAATCCACTTTCAAATCTGTGTAAGCATCAAATACTGTACTACAGCACAACCAAATTCCTTTTTATATTTACAACCTGATCTGAGTTTTCTATAGTTACTGCAGATCACACCTTACTTTCAACTGTGCAAATTAGGAGAAGACATTTTGTCAAACACTTTATGGCCAACCATAGTGCACCTTACTCAGCCTCAAACTTCTTAACCTTGGATTGGCATTTTATCAACAGTTAAAATGAAATTTTCTGTGAATTAACTATATTCACCAAGGCATCATGAAAGATCTAACAATATTCACATCAAAGCGTAGAACAAATACATGCTACTTTTATCGAAACACATATATGCAGCTAGGGCAAACATTCTTTCCACTCAACCAACTTATTTGAATTATCATAATCCATAGCTATGAACAGTGGCAGTAAGAACCATTAATAGAACAACAATGACATAAGCAATGCTACCAATGGTGACGACTCTCAATTCAATCATAACCCTCATGGCACTACCACAAACAACTGTATGAAAAAAAAACACACTTTGACAGCTATACAACTCCCCAAATACTTTCCTTTCATCCTCAGATAACTACACAAATACCTAGGAGCATTAAAATAAAACTTTAACATTGCTCCCCTTGGGGATGTGCTACCTGGAGCTACTTAGTGCAATAGAGGAGTAATATCCTTCAATCCAAGGAGACACAATTCCATTTCTTCTATATTTCTCCAGACTTTCTTGAACTTGGGTATGAGTTTTTCAACTATATCCCTATCTTGCACCTTTTTGTGAACTTGACCATTTCTCTTGCGGGGTTGTCTCTTATGCATCCTTGATGGATGGTTATTTTCCTTTCTATTGTGCACATGATTTATTCTCTATCTGTATTGCATTCTTTGTGTCTTGAAAGCATGAGATTTCAGAATGAAAAACAGTATTCAGACGTAATGGAAACAGAACTTTGAATGAACCGAATATAAAGGGGAAAAGCAGGAGCACAGCCCTTTTAAATTAATTCCGTTCGGTTACAATACATCTCCTGCCTTTTCAGGGGCCAGGAGTGTTAGTCTGTCTCGGTTACAATCGAGATTAATATTGCTTCTATCCGCATGCCCACATTTGAAATGGACGGGCCAAAGTACTACCGCCGCTTATGTTGATAAATCTTTGTTGTTTGCTGTTTCTCCTACGGTCAAAGAAACAATAAAAACGTTTAGTAGCACCTGTGACGTAAGATCAATATATAATGATAGAATAAATTAAAAATAGTATATAATGCGACATATGATGAATATGTAATAGGGTCGCAGATCATATAAGCAATGGTGAGATTCGAATATGTTTTTACAAAAGTGGTGTAGAGAACCACTGTCAGTGAACCAATCGGTCAAACTGCACTCGAATGAGACGTCTCCACCTGCAAGTTAACGTGATATCGAAAACCACGAGAGCATAACAATATTCGATATGTATAAAGCATGAACTGTTGATTTAATGCGTTCGAAAATAGCATGTATTCAAAAAACGTAAAACGTATACTGTTATCTTAATACGTTTGAAAACAACAGGTATTCGAAAAACGTAAAACAACATATATTAAATTGACTAGGAACTTGCATGGGGTGCCCAAGCGGGCCACCCCCGTTAAAGCTCGATTTCAGCACCAATCCACTAAGGAAGGGCCCGAAATCTATCAGGTTGTTATGTCGTCGAATTAGTGGGATACAGTGATCCACTGTCGGGCATGGAAGTCAGATTCGCGCTTCTGAGAACCACCCACCAACCTCTCCTTGCAAGAGATTCTGGATGTGAAGAAAGAGAAATCCAGACTTGATGCAGTCGGATATCGAGCTCAGCAGCACTTCGTTGTGTTTTTAAAAATGCTTCATCTCTCTGTTTACATTGTATTGAGCTAGTTTTTATAGAGGATTTCGCCTCCGAAGCATTAATGTCAAACCCTAAGTCCGCAGGGGCCGCTGAGATTTGATCCTTATCAGGTAATTATGAGACATGGCTCGCACTGACATCGGTAGTTATGAGGCATGGCCTCGGATCGGATTTGTTTTGAAACGGCTTGTCTCATTAATGCTCCGTCGTTCTGCAGACCCACGGGGTCTCTTTGAAAATGGGCACGCAGGGGTGCCACGTGGCGGCCATGCCTTGGATGTGGCGGCCACGTCAAAGTCCACCTCTGACGGTTAAGTGTTGCCTTTGAAAAGAGAAGTGTTTGCTGCCGAAGTGTCACGATATCGCGACGTCGCGATATCGCGACACTTTGGCCGAGGTTCCCCTTCTGGGCCAAAGGTGTCGCGATATCGCGACACCTTTGGCCGAGGCTCCCATCGGGGCCAAAGGTGTCGCGATATCGTGACGTGCGATATCGCGACACCTTTGGCCGAGGCTCCCCTCGGGCCAAAGGTGTCGCGATATCGCGACGCGCGATATCGCGACACCTTTGGCCGAGGCTCCCCTCTAGGCCAAAGGTGTCATGATTTCACGACGCGCGAAATCGCGACGTCACGATTTCACGACGTCTAAGGCCAAGGTTCCCCTTTTTGCTAGGTTTGCCTTAAAGTTTTGCAGTTTGCTTAAGACTTGAAGTTTGAAGGTTGCAGTTTGTTAAAGGCTCACTTTAGATTGAAGGCTTGTTTAGGATTTGAAGCTTGCGCTTTGCGACCAACTTTGCTCTGCTCATTTTTCGACCTTCTAAATCGCTGTGTGAGTGGTCGGGACCACTGTTTTGACCTCCGAGGGCTGCCCCGAAAGCTGTGTATGTCAATGCGATCAGTGTTTGTAGTCACTTAATCGGATTGGTGCTGTTTTGGTGTCTACAGATGCCCCTTTTTGGGAAGCGCTGCGGGTGGCGCAGTGCTGAGCAAAAATAGAAAACCAAAGCACTAATGATTAGGGTTTCTTGGTAACCTAACCAACTTTTGATGCCCCAAGTATGGAAAGGGCATGCATTCTTGAATCCTTGCTTCTGACGAGCTAAGGAATTTGATTTCAAGTGTTAACCTATTTTGGTGAGGTGTGACTTGAGCTTGGACATTGATCGGTCATGATTAGGCAAAGGGCGTAACCTTTTGTCCACAGGGGAAACCTTGTGTTCATGCTTCGGGAATGCCAAGTATTTGATCAACTTAATGATTGCTTGTTTATCGCCCCAAGCAGGAGCGTGATTGTCTTTGTCAATGATTCTTTGAATGCATGTCATTGCCTTGATTGGGTGTGTGCTTGTTGATTGGTGACTAAGTGTGACTACCCCCTCAAGCGACGAATCGATGAGGGAATGACCTTCGTGAGAAAAGCGACGAGTCGCTTGACCCAAGATGACTTAGGTTAGGGTGCCTTTAGATGTTTTACCGTTTAAGCACGTGCAGTTTTCCGACATGTGGACCTATTTTTGGTGGGTGTTAACCCTTTTGGTGATGCCATAATGGGGTGAAATCATCAAGAACCCATCTTCCCGTGGAGCGGTCCAGCTATGGTAGCCTTCTTGGGGAAGTAGGAGGGTGACAATTTGAACCCCGACATCGATTTTATATGCCAAGAGGTTAAGTGCAAGAGCACTTGTGTCCGGCAATGCTTATTGCTTATGTTTTTGTGTTGCATTTTTGTGATGTTTTTGTTGCTTTGATTTTCTTGATTTGTGTATATGTCATGATTTTATGCACAATGATTGATGTTGATGGATGCATGATGAATGCAAATGGTTTTGATTGATATGTGATATGCAGAAATGGAATGGATGGATAGACTTGGTGATATTTGGTTATGGCACCATAGACTGTTTAGAACTCCATTATTAGACTGTGTACACATGTGGTGTTTCTTTTTTTGTATTTTCTGATGGTATTGCAAGGATGAAAAGTAGTGCAATTGGTTTAGAAATGTAGCTAAGGTTTTCTGAGACTCAGACGGTTTTAACTTACTAGCCATGATTGTACTTTATCTTACAAGAATTTTGAACAAGGTATGAATCGGACTTGTTTTTGACCAAGCTATTTCACATCCCCGTGTGTGCAATTGAGTTCATTTATGTGGTATTTGTCGAGATACCGCCAAGTGCCGATGGGCTTTCAACCGAATCATGTACCGAGGATCACCTAATTAGTTCCACTAACTCCTTTGTTGTATGTAGTTAGATTAATCTACGGTGTCATCCAGGATACCATAAGCTAGCTCATCCACATGCAAATATTGATCTCGTACACAAGTTAATGTGATAGATATATCGTCATGCGAGAAGTTTACCGCCGATGGACCGATAGGCTATCAACCAAACCGAGCATCGAGGCTTGCCTCATGACCTGTTAGAATGCTGAGAGTTCCAGGGATTCAAGTTCAACTCCCTTCTTTTCTTCAATTGTATTGGGATACTTGCTCCTTATAGTGATAATAATCACTGTTTATTTTGATTTGTTTTTCTTTTCTCTTGAGCAAGGGATTTGGATATGGAGTGACGATAATCACTATTCTTTGTGCCTTTTGATATGTGCACTGTAGGATGTCAAATTTTGGAGTTTTTGACGCTTGCAAATTTTTGATGTTTTGCAACTATTTAGAACTTTGGGATTCTTAGGGAATTGGGTAGGGAGGATGCTTGTCCTTTTGCCAACTCTCGGCATTCTTGGGGTCATTCGCACAGGGGGATGAGCAAGATAACCGTTTCGCTTATGGTGACCTCGGATTACTCGTGCAGGTTTCATCTTTCGTTCACACAACTTGGGAATTTTTATGTGTTTTAATTTGTGTTGGGATGTTACGTAACAAGGTGTATTTCAAGTATAACTCTACCTTCGTAAAATCTGTCCGACTTGATACATTACATGGCTAAAGAGCAAAATGATGACTGAATCACGAAAACCCTTGATACATTAAAAGACCATTGACTCTAGTGTGGTAAAAAGCAATGCATGGTGTTTTTGTTGTTTTTTTGGAAAATGGAACAGTGTGGAACAAGATGGACTAGCGGATTTATTACAGCCTATGGTGCCCTTGACCCGTACGACCACAAATATGCAATGTATGGGTGCAATGCTTTAATGCAGCTATGTATTTTTGTATTTTTGATGGATTGATTTTGGTGAATATGAAGATGAATTGCGAGAAGAACTCTCTATTGATGAATTTGAGTATGCCTAGAAATGAGATGCAAATTTTTGTTGTTTTTGATGATTTTTGTTGTTTTTGAATTTTCTTGATTTTTGACCAAGCGATTATGGAAATCCTTGGAGCATTTTGGGATTGACCAAGCGATTGCAAGAATCTTTGGAGCCTTTTTGGGTTTTGACCAAGCGATTGCAAGAATCCTTGGAGCATTTGGGGATTGACCAAGCGATTGCAAGAATCCTTGGAGCATTTTGGGATTGACCAAGCGATTGCAAGAATCCTTGGAGCATTTTGGGATTGACCAAGCGATTGCAAGAATCCTTGGAGCATTTTTGGATTGACCAAGCGATTGCAAGAATCCTTGGAGCATTTTGGGTTTGACCAAGCGATTGCAAGAATCCTTGGAGCATTTTTGGGTTTTGACCAAGCGATTGCAAGAATCCTTGGAGCATTTTGGGATTGACCAAGCGATTGCAAGAATCCTTGGAGCATTTTTGGGTTTTGACCAAGCGATTGCAAGAATCCTTGGAGCATTTTGGGATTGACCAAGCGATTGCAAGAATCCTTGGAGCATTTTGGGATTGACCAAGCGATTGCAAGAATCCTTGGAGCCTTTTGGGATTTGGCTCTCTTAGATATGAAATGGTCGCAAATGACTGATATTCAAGGGTTCTGTTTCCTTGATACCATCAAGAGAAGCTAGCCGGTATGTCCCGGGTCCGATTTTGCTATCAATGATATATGGACCTAACCAATTTGCCGCAAACTTGTCCCTTAGGTGGGACGGCAAACTGGAATTTTGCTGGTTTTCCTTCAAAACCAAATCACCGACCCGGAAGTCCCTTAGGTGAACTTTCATGTTGTAAGCTTTCTTAAGTCGCTCTTGATAAATACGTAAATGCTCGAGAGCATTAACGCGTCGTTCATCAAGCAACGTAAGCTGGTCTAACCGGGCTTGCCACGCAGAATCATCGTCGATGAACTCCTGCATTGATATGCGCAGGGAAGGAATCTCCAACTCGAGAGGCATGACTGCCTCGGAGCCATACACAAGCGAAAACGGAGTGGCCCCAATGGGTGTCCGAATGCTAGTGCGATAGGCCCATAGGGCAAGTGGGATTTGAATGTGCCAATCCTTATGACTGTCTGCGACGGTCTTTTTAAGGATGGCAACTAGCATTTTGTTTGACGCCTCTGCTTGCCCATTCGCCTGTGGATAATAGGGTGTTGAAAAGCTATGCTGAATCTTGTACTTTGTGGTCAAAGCACGCACGTCTTTGTTCTTGAAAGGCGTTCCATTATTCGAGACTATTTTGGATGGAATACCAAAATGACATATGATGTTATGCAAAATGAACTCCACAATGCGGGGTCCTGTCGTAGAGGTAAGCGGAATTGCTTCCACCCACTTGGTAAAGTACTCTGTGGCCATTATGATAAACGTGTGACGGCCTGACGATGCAAGGGAGATCTTTCCAATTAGATCGAAGCCCCACTACGAGAATGGCCAATCGACTGGACTGTCTGCAAGGCCCGAGAAGGTACGTGCATCAAATTGGCATGATGTTGACACTTCACGCACTTCTTGACATAGGTGCAACAATCTCGCTCTAAAGATGGCCAATAATAGCCCATGCGAAGAATGCGCTTTGCAATGGCCAAACCACTGAAGTGGCCACCACATGTACCATCGTGCGCTTGGGCAATCGCCCAAGTGGACTCTTGCTGGTCCAAGCAATGAAGGAGGATTCCTTCATAGTTGCGACGATACAAAATGTCTCCTATCAAGACATATTTAGCCGCTTTCTGCTTGAGTGCTCGTTTTGCGGCATGAGTCAATTCAAGTGGGAGATTACCTAGCTTGAGGTAGTCTCTGATGGGTAAATACCAGTCCTATTGATCAGAAACCTCGACAGTATGAACAGCCAATCCCTCTTGAAGTTCCTCCCTAGCAAACGCTGAATGGGATAGAACCTGCAAGAATAGCGTTGTGTTGCTATTAATGGGAGTAGGGGAGAACAAGGACCCCCAGTTGGCACGTTTCAAACGATCTCGGATTCGAGAGAACTTATCCGAGGATGGTTCAATCTGGATCATGTGGATTCCTGGCGTCAAGTCTGAGCTTGCACGCTCCATCGCGGATTGCGATAAGGTTTTGACTTGAATGGTTGTCATATCACCGAAAAGGTCCTGCGGAATTAGTGACCCCAAGGAGGCCATTGTGTCCGCAAAATGATTCGATGATCGAGGGAGGGCCTCGATGTCATACCACTCAAGTTTTGCCAGGAATTTGTCCACAAGGGCTTTATAAGCCTTCAGAACTCGGGCATTTGCATTGATATACCCCTTTGACTTGATTGACAATTAACAACGAATCACCAAAGATATTCAGTCGTTTGATGTTCATGGTGATTGTTGTCTCGAAGACCTAGGAGCAAGGCTTCACACTTGGCGTTATTGTTGGTGCATGGGAAGTTTAATTTAAATGACAGGGGCATTGGGGCACCTTGCGGTGTGAAGAATACAATTCCCGCGCCACCACCTTGCTCACATTTAGAACCATCGAAGAATAGGGTTATGTCGGCCTGTGACTCAGGCTCATCGGAATCCGGCGATTCTGGAGACATGGAAGACCCCATCATCGGGTAGTTCTATGACCAGAGGCTGATCGTCTTCAAGAGGAGCCTCTGCTAGTTGATCGGCTATGACTTGTCCTTTGATAGATTTTTGTCCAATAAACTCTATGTCAAATTCCGTCAACAACATGATCCATTTCGCCGTGCGACTACTATGATAAGTACGACTCATCATGTATCGCAATGGATTCTCCTTAGACACAACATACGTAGTGTTGCTGAGCATGTAGTGGCATAGCTTTTTGGTAGCAAACACCACTGCCAAGCAGAGTTTCTCAACGTATGCATAGTTAAGTTCATAACTGACCAGGGTGCGGCTAAGATAGTATGTAGCCTGTTCTTTGTGAAGTTCATTCTTCTCGGGCTAGCATGGCGCCCGGTGCCACCTCGCAGGCTGAGATGTATAAGTAGAACGACACTCCTGGTCTAGGTGGTGCCAATACCGGCGACGAAGCCGGTATTGTTTGATCTCGTCAAAGGTCGATCGGCACTCGTCATCCCAATGAAATGTAACCCCCTTGTGCAATAATTTGTTCATGGGTCGGCACTTGTCGGATAATTGCGCTATAAAGCGTTTAATTGACGCGACCTTTCCCTCGTAGACTTTCGAGCCGCTTGATTGTAGTTGGGGGAACCATTTCAAGGATTGCCTTGACTTTCTTTGGGTCCACCTCGATTCCTCATTTTGAGACTATGAAACCCAAGAGTTTTCCAGATGTGACGCCAAAGACGCACTTCTTGGGGTTTAGTCTAACTTTATGCTCCATGAGGCGATCGAGGATCTTGCTTAAGTCATCGATATGATTTGAGCGCAAAAGAGACTTGGCTAACAAATCATCCATGTAATCTTCCAAAGTTTTGTGCATGTAATCATGGAAGATATATGTCATGGCACGTTGGTAGGTGGCACCAAGCATTTTTAAGGCCAAAAGGCATGACCTTATAACAAAATGTCCCCCAAGGCGTTGTGAACGCCATTTTTAGTTGGTCTTCGGGATTGATACGAATCCGATTGTATCCCGAGAAACCATCCATGAGGGAGAGCATTTCGTGACCTGTTGTAGCGTCTACCAATGCGTCGATGCTCGGTAAGGGGAAATCATCCTTAGGACTCGCTTTGTTTAGATCTCAAAAATCGGTGCATATGCGAATCCTCCCGTCGGGCTTCTTGACGGGAACCATGTTGGACAACCATGGCGGATAATCCACGCAGATGACAAACTGTGCATCCAACAGCTTTTGCAATTCATCTTTGACCATCAAGGCCACTGTTGGGTGCATCTTACGTAGTTTTTGCTTTACAGGCTTGATTGTCGGATCAAGCGTTAAATTATGCGTGACTAGTTGCGGGTCTAGTCCTGGCATATCCTTGTATGACCATGCAAAAACCTCCTTCTTCTCTTTGAGAAGGGCAATGTAGTCGGCTTGCTCTTCGGGGGAAAGACTTACCCCCAGCTTGAGAATCTATGGATTCATTGGATCTGTGCCGATATCTACATCAGTCGTCTCCTCGACTGACATGTGGGATCCATCCTCCAACTGATGTGGAGTCGGGATCAAATGGATGTCATCAGCTGAGTTTAGATCTACGCTTGGAACCTCGGGTTCCTCTTCAGCCTGAAAAATATCCTGAGTTGTCCTTGGGGTAAAATGAGGCATTTCACCGAAAGGCCAGTACTCTGATGGTGATAAAGGTGAATTGACGCGATCCCAGTCGATGGCATCTATGTCTAGATGCAATGACCATGCTGGATCGGCCGGATTGCGGATGGGTGCGGTTAGATCAATGGAGATCATGTGGATGGAATGAATTTGGTCTCCATTACCATGGGTATGAGAACTTGATTCTTCTAGATGCTCCCTATACTCTGGATCTGGCTCTAGGGGAACGGGCACGAATGGATCGGCCCTATGTGCTAAATGGAGGACAGGGTCTTCCCTCGGCATTGTTGTCATGATAGGGTCTCGGGGTGGACGGTGCTCATCGTGAATGTGGAGCCATGGATCCAAGATCAGGTCCCACCCTGCTGGGTCTACCCACCATTCATGTCCTAATCTTATGCCCATCTGTCCCATTAGATCTTCATGAGTTAAAGGGCGGTGATGCCATCGCGCATGTCTGAGATAGTCCATCTCAGTCTCATCTTCTGAGTCACTGTCGGAGATCTAAAAATGTTCATTCACTTCAGCAACTATTTGCGACGTTGAGGGTTCTCCTTGTTCCAGTAAGTTAATCTGGTCCCATTGCGGTTGTTCCACTTTTGGTGGAGGGACCTGACTCTCTTGACACTGTACTGACTCAACTGGAACCTCTAAGGGGAACAGCTTTGAAAAGATGTCCGGACACCATTGATATTCTCTTTGGGGATTAATGTCCGAACTTTCACCTCTCTCTAGCAAAGGAGGGGAGTTACTGTTGTTGCCAAGGGTGTTGGTTGACCATGGGAGGTAATCTCCCAATGTAAATTCTGTATTTGGGTTGGCATAGAGATCTGGTGCCAATCCCTCCTTGTTGCCTATTTCTAGGCCTTGCATATTTTCTACCAAGATGTCTAAGGGCAGGGGATGGTTGAACCCTACTCCTGACTTATCATATGGCATCTGATATCTTGGTTGGCAAAGGACCCGCATCCCTTGTTCATATCTTCCTAGCCCGTATCCATGCCAATTGCATTGGCCTAGATATTTTAGGGCAAATTGCGGGTTTGATCAGATAGTTGATGTTTTCAACAAAAGGTTCTTCGTCTACTTCCTTTTGCTTACATGGTTCAAGACCATGATCAAGGCCCCCATACACAAAATTTGTCTGGTTGGGTGGGTGACCTAGGGGAACAACTGTTCCTATGGGAAGGCGAGGTCTCCCCATATCCTGGACTGACTCTAATGCGGGCGTTGCCACAACATTCTGCACTATGTACTCCCCCAGGCCTGTACTAGCCATTTCAACGGTGATTGTTGATGCTTGGGAGGGAGGGAACGGGAGTCCTTCCTGAGTCCATTCCATGTTTGGTAGGTTCGGAGTCTCAGCTTCCGTTGTGCTGGATATTTCCTCTGTTGATACCGTTGAAATTGTGGGCAAACCCTCTTCTAGGGGCTGAGCCTCTTCCATGATCTGTTTTCCTTTGTCCTTCTATTTAGCCATGACAGGTGGCATTGGTAATGAAGGAGCAGATGATGAGGATTCACCTGGCTGGGGTTTTGGTGATTTGGTCACCAGTGGTGCTCGCGGTATTGGACCCTGTTTAGATGGATTTAACTGGAAATCCAAATGCGTTGAAGGGAGGGTCGATTGAGGCATTAGTTGTACCGCATTGCAATACTTGAAGGGTTCCAAGTCCATCGGGACTACATGTATTTCTCCTTCAAAAGCATACTTTAAGCACTGGTGAGCGATGGAAGGGACACACTTCATGTCCCCGATCCAAGGCCGCCCTAGCAAGTATATTGTAAGCCATCTCGCCTTCCAACACATGGCACAATGTTGGTGTTGTCTTTTGTCCTACCTGGACAGGTAGAACAACTGTGCCGACTGTTGAGCATATTGCATCATTGAACGCTCGTAGTGTGTACGTGGAGGCTGTGATATGAGAGGCTGGTAGCTTTAAATGTTTTAGCACTGCAGTGGTAATAATGTTACTGGACGAGCCAGTATCTACCAACACTCTCTTGTACGGGATCCCGTTGATCCACGCAACAACGTGCAGGGGTGGATCTGCCGTGTCATTCGATATTGCTTTGACTTCATCCTCTCTGAAGGTGATGACCGGCTCAGTACATCGTTTCACATGTCCTACGAAGTTGTTGAAAGAATTTGCTTCTTGAGGCTGTAAGTCGATGGTTTTTAAAATGTCCATAAGAGCTTCCCTATGAGGTGTTGATTGTTGAATAAGCTCGTAAATGGACAGCCTAGCCGATGTGGTCCGCAAACTCTACGTGAGTTTGGTCCGTATCGTGATCTCTGGTCTAGGCGGAGGTGACTGTATAGGGTATTGCTGAGGCTGTGACGTCGTTGGAACTTCCCTCGTAGCTACCACGGGGGCAGCTGCTGGGTACTTTTTATTCCTCGTCACTATGCTGATCATTCCCACAAATCCTTGCATGGGAAGATTCTGGCGCACCTCATTAACTTGGAGAGGTTTTGCCTGTGCCTCGTGGGCAGGCAAGGGGTCCTTGAATACCCCCATTTGTTGGTTGTTTGGCGCTATGGGGTTGTCCACGGCCAATGTTTTATTTTCGATTAAATCTTGGATTAGTCCTTTGAATTTCCAGCATCCATTTAAATCATGTCCCCTGCGCCTATGGAATCTACAATACAATTCCTCTCTGTATCCCTTAGGCTTGGGGGCGTTAGGGTCGATAGTTTGGATTTTTGGCAAGGTGACTAAATTTGCCGCTGACAAGCGGTCAAATAGGGAGTCCCTGGACTCCGTGTAAGGGGTGAATTGTCGCCTAGGGCGACGCTGCTGATTCTGCTCCTATTTCTTATTGTCTTTTTCATAACTAGGAGGCACTGCCCGGTAATTAGCCTTTTGGGGCTGCATTTCTTGCACGAGCTTGGGAACATTTATCGCAACTTGATTAACCGTAGCGGGTTGTGATTGCGTATTCCCGGTCTTAGTGGTTTTATTCCACTCTTTCTTTTTAGGCTTGGCAATTGCGCCTTCGCCTATCTTAATCTCTTCTATAACTCTGGCTTGCGCCAAAGCTTCTTCTAAGTTGTCGTATTGCTACAGCAGCAATAGACCAGAGATTGATTTTAAGCAACTCCGTGCAAACATCTACGTAAGATCAGACATAGGGGGACGGTAGGGTAACCTAGAAAGCAAAGCCCTCCAGCGATTCCCGTATGCTGTCATTGTTTCTTCCTCATATTGCCTGAGGCTGGCCAGATCACTCAGTGATGCCTTCTTCTTTGTGTTGAAAGCAAAGCGTTCAAGAAACGCATCTACTAATTGATCGAGATTGTTTATGCTGTGTTTGGGTAATTGTGTGAACCAATCCGAGGCAGGGCCTACGAATGTGGTTATGAAAGTTCGAAGCAACAATGCATCATTATCTTGGATGCCGAAGCATTGACTTAGGAACCTTGTGACATGTTCTTGTGCATCCTCTTCACCTTTAAAAACTGCCAATTGAGGCAACTTGAAGTGTTCGGGGTAAAGAGGTGTAGGCACTGAGGGATGCACTAGATGACTACGGAGTTGACGTAATGTGGGCTTTTGATGCCCAGAAGCTTTTGTCTCCATAGACTCCAAACGCTCTAATAGCGCTTTGTATGCATCGAAAGATTTTATTTCTTCCTCTTTGGTTTGCTCCCGTTGTGAGTCATGGGAGACTGGAGGCCTATGGGGGGGTGGCCGATTGGCAGCCCTCCCGCCTTGATGGGGCGTTTCGGCCCGTTCTATTTCTGGTTCGTACTCCTCATAAACTTCTTGAGGAGTCTCCGGGCGAGACCTATGACCTTGATTGAGTCCCCGCTGAGGGTACCCATCATTGTTTCGGGGAGTGGCCTCCCTCTCGGGTCTATAAGGTCTCGGAGGCAAAGCTTGACGAGGTCGCGGAGACCTGTCTTGCACCAAAGGATTGTGCCTCTCATATTGTTCCTCTCTATGGGTGCGAGGGGTTGGCACCCTCTCAGGTAGCTTATAGCGCAACTCATCCGCTTCACGCTGCATGCGCTCTTTATTCAAGCGGTATAAGTACTCTAACTCCTGATGACCCTGCTCAAGCTGCGTGATTCGAGCTTGGCGAGCGGCATGTCTGGCGACTGCCGGGTCGACTGGGTCTGCCCTCTTTTGTTGAGGAGGCTTGAATGTTTTGCCTATGTGTTTGCCTCGATCTTGATGGTCTAAAATTTCAATGGGTTGCTTCCCTTTGTCGGGGTAGGCGACATTTGCTTGAGGCTCTAGCCTTGATGTGTGATCATGATATCTGGCAGGCGCAGAAACACAAGGTTCCCACGTTGTATGTTGTTCCCGAGGAATGCGATGATCTTCCTCGTACTCCCTTTCATGGGTGTGAAAGGGGCGGGCGGAGTTAGCTTGCCCTGTGTAAAGAGCCCTGCGCTCTGGATGTTGTCTTTCTGTTCTGATGGGAGGTAAAGAAGAGACGCCATATCCACGTTGTCTCTCCAAATGGACAGTATGCCTCTCTAGCGCTTCATCACGCTGTGGCCATTCGAATCTAGTCTCAAGAGGCGGTTGTCTACCTACATTGTGATCTACGTGTAAAGCGTCTTCCCGAAAGGGGCTGTGTTGGATGGGCATACCCCAATGAGGAGGCTCCCAATAATTTCTTTTTGATGGGGTCTGATATGGACTCTCTTGTAGGCTAGACCGCCAAGGCGGTATGGCCAAGTCCTCAGGGCTAAAACGAAGGCGACTAGCGCCCTCTCTTTGTGCACCTTCCGCAGCGTCCGCCCTTGATTGGGCTTGGCTACGGGTGTACACCATTGTGGCATTTCTCTAAGAAGATTTTATCTCGTTTATGGTGATTTGTCTTTTGGTCTACACTAAGCAGAAATGAACACACTCATACACAAAATCGTGATTATCTCTTTTAAGGATTTGATAGTGTGTCCTAAACTGGTTTAGTGCATTTTGATGTTTTGTTTTGTTTTTGCAATTTTGGAAGAACGTTTAAATGCATAATGTTGGCTCATATGACTCCCATAAATGGTCGCCCCTTCAATATACCATTGTCGGACCGATATACCAACCTCTCTATATACCCGCCCTTACGAGAGGGAAACTATAGGTACGTGAGAGCAGATGGTACGTGGAACATAGGCGGTACGGAAGGGGGATTGTCCCGTTAATGACACCTACCATAGAAGACTTATCCTCGCGTGCATGGGAATCACCCCAGCAACACTCGGTCAGCTTTCGTCAGGATTTACGTCTAACAACAATGACAATCGGGGAAATGGATGCAAAGCTAAGCCAAGGTGGTGATGAACCCACCGTTGGTCTTGCTCAAGGGCTGGGGTTTTACGACCAGCGCCTTGGTTTAAAATACCACGTGGTGTGTGGGGTTCATTTTACTTTGCAAAATTGAAACAGGCAGCCAAGAAAGAAAACTTTCCCTATGCCAGAAAGACACTACAAACCGGAAAACAGCAAGTAGAAAACTAAAAAAAAAATTTTTTTTTTTTTAATAAAGCAAGAAAAATTTATGAAAAATTTCTCTACCTTTCTTTAATAATTAAAAAATTAATTATTAAATAAATAATTACATAAAAAAAAAAATTAATTAAATAAAGCAAGAAAAATTTTATAAAGAAAATTTCTCTACCTTTCTTTAATAATTAAAAAAAACTGAAAGTAAACGATTAAACAAATAAAAATAAACGGAAATTTCACAGCAGAGAATGACCTGGACAGTTAGAAACCGTTACCTCTTTCTCCCGGATTTGCTGTTTCTGACCTTCGGCTTAAAAAAGTACCTGTTAAAACACAGCAAATCTGATTAGTTTCTGTGATTTTAAAAATTTGGGAACGGTCCCACCGTGATCGCCACTGAAAGCATGAGATTTCGGAATGAAAAACAGTATTCAGACGTAATGGAAACAGAACTTTGAATGAACCGAATATAAAGGGGAAAAGCAGGAGCACAACCCTTTTAAATTAATTCCATTCGGTTACAATACATCTCCTGCCTTTTCAGGGGCCAGGAGTGTTAGTCTGTCTCGGTTACAATCGAGATTAATATTGCTTCTATCCGCATGCCCACATTTGAAATGGACGGGCCAAAGTATTGCCGCCGCTTATGTTGATAAATCCTTGCTTTTTGTTGTTTCTCCTACGGTCAAAGAAACAATAAAAACGTTTAGTAGCACCTGTGACGTAAGATCAATATATAATGACAGAATAAATTAAAAATAGTATATAATGCGACATATGATGAATATGTAATAGGGTCGCAGATCATATAAGCAATGGTGAGATTCGAATATGTTTTTACAAAAGTGGTGTAGAGAACCACTGTCAGTGAACCAATCGGTCAAACTGCACTCGAATGAGACGTCTCCACCTGCAAGTTAACGTGATATCGAAAACCACGAGAGCATAACAATATTCGATATGTATAAAGCGTGAACTGTTGATTTAATGCGTTCAAAAATAGCATGTATTCGAAAAACGTAAAACGTATACTGTTATCTTAATACGTTTGAAAACAGCAGGTATTCGAAAAACGTAAAATAGCATATATTAAATTGACTAGGAACTTGCATGGGGTGCCCAAGCGGGCCGCCCCCGTTAAAGCTCGGTTTCAGCGCCAATCCACTAAGGAAGGGCCCAAAATCTATCAGGTTGTTATGTCGTCGAATTAGTGGGATACAGTGATCCACTGTCGGGCATGGAAGTCAGATTCGCGCTTCTGAGAACCACCCACCAACCTCTCCTTGCAAGAGATTCTGGATGTGAAGAAAGAGAAATCCAGACTTGATGCAGTCGGATATCGAGCTTAGCAGCACTTCGTTGTGTTTTTAAAAATACTTCGTCCTCCTCTTTTACATTGCATTGAGCTAGTTTTTATAGAGGATTTCGCCTCTGAAACATTAATGTCAAAACCCTAAGTCCGTAGGCACCGCTGAGATTTGACCATTGTCAGATGATTTATGAGACATGGCTCGCACTGACATATGTAGTTATGAGGCATGGCCTCGAATCGGATTTGTTGTTGAAACTGCTTGTCTCATTATTGCTTTTGTTGGTAGTCCATCGTTCTGAGACCCACGGGGTCTCTTTGAAAATGGGCACGCAGGGGTGCCACGTGGCGGCCATTCCTTGGATGTGGCGGCCACGTCGAAGTCCACTCTTATTTGCCTTTGAAAAGAGAAGTGTTTGCTGTCGAAGTGTCACGATATCGCGACGTCGCGATATCGCGACACTTCGACCGAGGTTCCCCTTCTGGGCCAAAGGTGTCGCGATATCGCGACGCGCGATATCGCGACACCTTTGGCCGAGGCTCCCCTCTAGGCCAAAGGTGTCGCGATATCGCGACGCGCGATATCGCGACACCTTTGGCCGAGGCTCCCCTCGGGGCCAAAGGTGTCACGATATCGCGACGCGCGATATCGCGACACCTTTGGCCGAGGCTCCCCTCTGGGCCAAAGGTGTCACGATTTCGCGACGCGCGAAATCGCGACGTCGCGATTTCGCGACGTCTAAGGCCAAGGTTCCCCTTTTTGCTAGGTTTGCCTTAAAGTTTTGCAGTTTGCTTAAGACTTGAAGTTTGAAGGTTGCAGTTTGTTAAAGGCTCACTTTAGCTTTTATTTAGCTTGGTTGTTAAAGGCTCACTTTAGATTGAAGGCTTGTTTAGGATTTGAAGCTTGCAGTTTGCGACCAACTTTGCTCTGCTCATTTTCTGACCTTCTAAATCGCTGTGTGAGTGGTCAGGACCACTGTTTGACCTCTGAGGGCTGCCCTGAAAGCTGTGTATGTCAATGCGATAAGTGTTTGTAGTCACTTAATCGGATTGGTGCTGTTTTGGTGTCTACAGTTGTCTGATGAAATCTATGGTCTTGCCTTAGATTAGATACAAAAGTGCTTGGACAAAACCTTGCTATGTGCCCATGGCCATTACAATTAAAACATTGCACATGGTGTTCACTCAGAGAAGCAGATGTATTTCTATTAGCATAACTCTTTGATCTATTATTCAATCCATAATAAATTGCCTTGTGACCATAATGATTGCATCTAAAACAATAGCCATTAAAAGAATTATTATGAATAGAATGGGAGTGATAAAACCTCTTTTGTTCTGGTTGCTTTGCTATAGATCTCCTTTGATATTTTCTTTCTTTTGAGGATTCAACTTCAAACTTTTCTTGCTTCAATTTTTCAACAGTGAGCTTCTTCTTCTCTGCATATTTGGAGGATGAAGGTTGTTCAGCTTCATATCCAAGACCATGCTTATTCGTGGAACTTCTTTGTTGGTTTATCATTTTTTCTAGCAACCCTGTGCTATTCTCATATTTGAGATTTGTATTGGATTTTTCTAGTTGTTTCTTCATTAAAACAATCTCTTCTTCTTTTTTGCAGCAAACAGTCTCTTTCTCATTAATCTGAGACCTAAGGATTTCTTCAACCCTTTGGACTCTTCTACTTGCAGCTTCAGATTACTAACAGATTTTTTAGATTCTTCTTCACGTTTGCTATATGCATCGACCTTATCATCCAGTTGTGTCTTCAAGGCTTCTTCTATTTTCTTGGCCTTTTGAAATTGTAAGAAAAGATCTTCAATCTCATTCCCATATTCTTCCAGCTTCTTGGACAGTCTTTTGTTCTTTTTCTGTTCTATACTCAACTCTTCAAGTGCAGAGATCAACTCTCCTTCAAGATCTACTTCAGCCTCATAGATTTCATCACATACTTCAGAGTTCACTCCTTCTGCCTTTTCTGGTTCAGTTTTCTCTTCTAAAAAAATTGAAACTGACTGGGATGCCTTTTTGAAGGAGGATCTATTCTTTTTAGCCATTGTGTACTAATCCAAGATCAACCCTAACTGATTTAGCCAAAACTGGGAACTTGGCTCTAATACCAATTGTTAGTCTTACAATGGCACTGAGAGGGGGGGTGAATTAGTGTAGCTATTTAATTTCAAATCTACAACTCTTAAATCTGAAAATGAAAGCTTAAAACTAGAAACAACAAATATCACAAGAGAGCATCACATAACACAAGATGTAATGAGGTTCACCAGTTTTGGCTACTCCTCAAAAATAGACTGCTTGGACTCCCATCCAAATCCAGCCTTTGCAAAGCACCAAATTTACAAACAGTTTACCAACACACACTGGAAGGAGAACCAACCCCTAATTTATCTGCACCAATAAAAAGGAGCACCAACCCCTGATTTACCAGCACCAACTGGAAGGAGCACCAACTCCTGATTCCAAGCACCAACTTGGATTTCTATTTTGAATCTTAGATTGACATAAATATGCCTTCACTTTTACAAGACCCTCACTGGTCTATTGCTCACCCAACCTCTCTTTCAATCTAGGAAACACATATTCCTTCTGCACACTTACAACCTTAATCTCTCTCAGTTGTGCTCTCTCTTTTAGTTGCTCTTTCTTAGATACGATGTCTCAGACGTGCTCTCTATTCTTTTTTTTGTAGCACTTTCCCTCTATTCTACAACACACTACTCTCTCTTCCCGTACAAAGTTCAAAACTCTCTTACAACACACTATATCAACCTAATTTTCTCAGCACATTTATTCTTTTATCAGTGGCACCTTCCCTCTTTATGGCGGTACACTTTTCAATTCTGAGCAACACTTTACTTCTGCACGCAACTGCCCTTTTATAACAATATTTTTATCTTGAAACCCTAAGTCTTCTGTAACTGCCATAATCCCACATGCAACCTATTAATAGCCACTCCTGTAAGTAACTCCTTTCTAACACGCTATTCTTATACGCAACCTATTAATGGATTTGTCTCTTTAATTGGGATTCTCGGTATAGCCACCACTCGACGAATTTACTTCGTAACGGCCCCCTGTGACTGTAGTAATGACTTCTATTTACTGTCACTATAACTGCCCCTGTAACTGCTGCTCTTTCTCAGCTTTTGCATGTTTTACAACCTATTATATTCTATTATAGCCCATGCTTTTTGTGCTCTTTTTGTAGCACTGCGAACCCACGATGGCACTCATACCGCCGCACAGCGCACTCTGCTATCGCACTCATATTATAATAATATTTTCTTCTAGTGTATGTCAGATTATGTCCGCCACTGTAGATTCAGTCTGCCTATCACTCTGTAGCATTTCTATAACTGTAGTAATGACTTCAATTTACTCTTACATATTTTGGCTGCATGATTTCTCTCTATAACTCCACCTATAACGGTTCTTATTTTTGTTGCATGATTTTACTTTGTAATGGCCCCTGTATCTGCTGCATGACTTCAGTTAACTCTTCTTAACTTAGCTACATGATTTTCCTATGCAACTTCCCTTGTAATTGTAGTTCTTCTTTAGTTAACTTTACTTCACCTGGGTTCTCCTTTTAGCTCTAAGTCACGCAGAAACAACATGTCACGATATCGTGACATTTCTGCCCCTTTGACTTTTCCTTGGCATTTGACCACGAAAACATGACATGTCATGATATCGTGACATTTTTTGCCTCCTTGTCCTCTTCTTGGCATGCACCCGTGAAAACTCGACATGTCACAAAATCGTGACACTTTTCACTGTCGTACACTCTTCTCTGCATGCACCAGCGAAAACATGACATGTCGCAAAATCGTGACACTTTTCATTGCCGTACACTCTTCTTTGCATGCACTAGATAAAACATGACATGTCGTGAAATCATGACACTTTTCACTTTTGTACACTCTTCTTTGCATGCACCAACAAAAATGGAACATGTCGTGAAATCGTGACGCTTTCGCCTTTGAGCTCTTCCTCCTTGAATTTGTCACAAAATCACGATGCTTCTGCTTCCATGCTCTTTCATTTTGCTTATGTCGTGAAATCATGAGACTTCATCCTTCGAAGTCTTCCTCTCTACTGTTGTCGCAATATCATGACATTTCTATCTCCGTACATTCTCTCTCCTCTCTTAGTCGTGAAAATGTGACATGTTGCAATATCCCGACATCTTTTCTCCTTAGCTCTTCTCTTCTCTTCATGTCACAAAAATGCGACATGTCATGATATCGCGACACTTTTTCTCTCAAGCTCTTCCTCTTGCAATATGTCATGAAATCATGACACTTTTTATCTTGCCTTCTCTCTCCTGCAATATGTCACGAAATCGTGACACTTTTTCTCCTTAGCGCTTCCTCTTGTCATTGGATCACAAAAACCTGACATGTCATGAAATCGTGACACTTTTTCTCCTTAGCGCTTCCTCTTGCAAATTGTCACGAAATCATGACACTTTTCCTTGCAAGCTCTTTCTCTCAAACATGTCACAAAATCATGACACATTTTCATCCGTACTGCCTCTCTTGCAGATTGTCATGAAATCACGACACTTTTCTTTGCGAGCTCCTTCTCTCAAACATGTCACAAAATCGTGACACATTTTTGTCTATACTGCCTCTCTTATAGATTGTCACGAAATCGCGACAGTTTTCTTTGCTTGCGCCTTCTCTCCAAACATGTCACGAAATTGCGATAGTTTTCTTTGCCTACACTTCTTCGAACATGTCACGAAATCGTGACAGTTTTTCCACTTGGTTTTTTCTCTGCCAACATGTCACGAAATCACGATAGTTTTTCCACTTGGATTTTTCTCTGCCAACATGTCACAAAATCGCAATAGATTTTCCACTTGGCTTTTTCTCTACCAACATGTCATGAAATCGTGATAGTTTTCCTTGCTTGCACCTTCTCTCCGAACATGTCGCGAAATCATGACAGTTTTTCCTTGCACTTTCTCTCTCTTCCAACATGTCACAAAATCATGACAATTTTCCTTGCGCTTTCTCTCTATTCTAAAATGTCGCGATATCACGACAGTTTCTTTTCTTTCTTCTTAACATGTCATGATATCATGATAGTTTCTTTTATTTCTTCTTAACATGTCGTGATATCATGACAGTTTGTTTTCCAGCTTCTCAACATGTCGTGATATCGCGACAGTTTCTCATGCTTGCTCAACATGTCGCGATATTGTGACACTTTTCTTACTTGTATTTTTCTTTGAGCTTTTGCATATGGGCCACTACGTTCTTCTTGGAGAATCATTATACATGCTCTGTATGACCACTGAACTCCTATCCACTGCATCAATCGATCTCTCTAATGACCTCTGCACTCCTGTCCATTGCATCAATCGATCCTCTGTCTATGTTGACAACAATGACAATATTTTGGTTGCACCTTGCTCATCAATGAAATCTTATCCATTATACTTTGGCTGCACCTTGCTCATCAATGAACTCCTGTCCATTGCATCAACTGATCAACCTGACTATGTTGACAACAATGACAATACTTTGGTTGCACCTTGCTCATCAAATTAAAGCTCAAATAGGTTTTTGAGATAAGGATTAGAAAATATTTAGGGTTAGATTTATTATGAAAAATAGTGGTTGGATAGGCTAACAACATATGCAACTACAACAAAAAGCTCCCACAAGCTATTTCCAATGTCCCATCACTCAAGATTAACAACACCTAACTCCATGAAATATTCATACAGTAAAGGATAAACATAGATATATGGCAGAAAGTAATTCCAACATCTAATATTGATAATCCAAATTAGCAGAAAATACCAATAGTTAGATTTAATAGAAATAAAATTTCTAACAACATAGATCTAACCATGAATAGATTTCAACTACTTTCACAACTAGTAATCCAATAAGCTGGAATGAACTAACCATTATAGTATTAATAAAAATGCAGCTCAAGGCTTCGAACCTCTTGCACAAGATGATGAAGATGACAAATTTGAGTCAAAAATCAGAGTAATGCTTCTTCCATTAGCTCATAGGAATATTTACAGTTTGTCAAGAAAACACACTAGAGTCGATCCTATAAAATGAGGGTTCGACCTCTATTTATAGTTTATAAATAAAATAACATCAAGGAGACATTACAAATATTACATATTTATATATTACATATTTATATCTCGACAAAGAGTTTTTCTGGCATTATATTATTGGTTTACGACCTCCAGGAAATCCACTATGAGTAGTCCACCATGGCAGCTTGGCTCTCTACAACTTGCAGGTTCGTTGATGGCATTTGGTATTTGGGTCGTAAGAGACCATATCTGATCCATAGATCATTCTTGAATGCTTTGATACATTGTCAATATGCAACTACTTTTGGTTCTTTTTCTTGAAACCCTTTGATGCTTTGTCTTCCTGCCCTCCAAATGATTGCACTCTGATCTGGCAAGAAATTGCTTCTAAATACTTCAATAATTTTAGAAAACTCTTGATCATCGATATTCATTGAGAACGACTATGATTAAAAATTTGCATATTGATGGGGAAATACCAAAGAACCATTATGTACTTTTAATTTTTGATGTCATCCTTTATGGCTTCAATTCTACGAAATCGAATTTTGGTATAAAATACGTTAAATAACGAGCGAGATGCATTCCGCTGTCAATCCGCTTATTATATTTCATTTGGATCCAAATGAAATACAATCCACATAAAAGAGTATGGTGATGTCATCATTACCTTGGTCAAAATGTGGAATCACCAATCCGCACCTAAGCTAGTACAAATAATACTTCATCACCAATATGCACCCTTTGTAGTGTAAAACTAACTTTATCACCATTCCACTCTGGATTTGGTATAAAATATTATTTGTCATCATTCCACATCTAATGTAGTGCTTTCTACCTTTATGTTGCCAATCCACACCAAATACTCTTGAGACTCGATGACATTGATCTTACCAACACTTAGTCACTCAAAGCATGCAAAAACCACTCACGATCGTCATTATGCACTTCTTCTTGCACTCACATCATCATCACCCAAAAATTTTACAAAATCAGGACTCATTTGGAATCCACTTCCAAATACACTATAAACTGAGTGGAATGGAATTAACTTGCTTCAAGGTGAAAATGCACTAAGTTTTGAGCATATTAGGAAACTCTTGTTGCAGATCCACTCCAAAATACACTAGGAAATATGCAAAATGAAAAATTCATACCTTAGAATAAAATTTTCAATGCTTTCTAAGGATGTAGCCATTTTGGGCCTACAATGCCTTGTTGTAGTATTTTCTATACAAAAACTATGATATTACATGCTTAACCACTCTATGTTTGTCATTTCTCATGATAATATATTACGCTACATGATGAACAAGAGTTACCATAACTCCTGTACCGCTAAATATATTATGCTTCTTATGGAATTCAACCTTGAATTCATTTCTTATAAGTCCATCAAGGGACAGGTCATCATAGACCAACTAGATGAGACTCCATTACCTAACAACCATCCCCTCCTCATTTAGCTTCTTTGTGATTCCATTTTTCATATCACTAAAGCTGAGTATGTCAAACTCAAAATACCAGCCGATCTAACACTCTTCTTTGATGGTTCCATTTGCACTCATGCTAGGGATTCTGGAATCATATTTTTCAAAACTTATGGAGAACCTCTCTGATTTTCCTTCAAAATAGGAATTCCTTGCACAAATGACAACACCAAATACGAAGCTCTAATTCTCAAGTTTTAATAGGTGCTTTCTATGCACATTATATGCCTTCAAATAATTGGTGATTCTTTGCTCATTGTAAATTAAGTCAAGGAGATCTGGAAATGCTATTTCTTGATATTATAGAAATATAAACATATCACTTAACAACTACTTTCCCAACTTGAGTGGTATGACATCAACGCCGCTCCTCGCTCGTCCAACCATTTTGTCAAAATAATGGCTTCCTTGGGTTCATTAATACCACACAATCCCCTCTCTAACATGACACATGTGTACATCTATACCTTAACACGATCCACTATTTCACCTTCATCTTCCATCGATGATGATGACATCCATGTCATCCAAATCGAACCACATGATCCTTGGTTTCTCAGATTAAGAATTATATCAAACTAGGATTTTTTCCTTGTGACCTACCACATGCTCACCACCAAGCATTCAAACAAAGGGCAATTCATTACACACTACTGGGGGATATCCTTTACCATTGTAGTCATTATGGAATCCTTTTACATTACCTAGAACCACATGAATATCGAGTAGTTCAAGAGACCATGATGGAACTTGCGATGGCCACTTCAGTGGCGTGGCCATCAATAAGTGTATTTTATGTATGGGATAGTATTGGCCCAAAATTGAACACAATTTTTGTGAATACATCAAATGATGCATCAAATATCAACAACACACTAACCTCACACACTTACCTTTACAAGAACTCTAACCCATCCAATCCATGTGGCCCTTCTCACAACAGAGCCTAGACCTTATTGGAAAAATATCACATGCTTCCTCAAGAAATCATAAGTTTATCATCACTACCATTGAATATTTTACAAAGTGGGTTGAAGTTATCCCACTTGTTCAAAAAATGAGAGCCAAAATCATGGTATTCATCACTGATCATATCATTTGCCACTTTGGAATTCCCTCACAAATTATCTTCGACAATGGCACCCTTTTCAAAAATAAAATTGTTCATGCCCTATGCACCAAATTTAACATTCACCATAGATTCTCTACCCCATACTACCCATAGGGTAATGACCAGGCTGTAGCTACTAACAAAACCATCCACACTATCCTTTGAAAAATAGTCTTAAAATCTCATTGTTATTGGCATACTCAAATTCTATTAGCCTTGTGGGCCTACCGCACAAGCATCCATACTCCTACTAGGGCAACACCCTTTTCTTTAGTCTATGGTACTGAAGCCATTATAACCCTAGAAATTGAGATACCTTCTCTTTACATCTCTATGAAGGACTTCATTGACAATAACACCACTCGTCAAGCAAGGTTAGACCAATTAAATTTCCTAGACGAGCATCACATCCATGCCATAGAGCACACATGTTTATCAAGACCATCTTCATTGTGCCTTTGATAGTAAGGTACATCAGCAAAAATTTTATATTGGTGACTTGGTTCTCAAAGAGAAATAAAAAATCACTAGTCAACCCCACCAAAAATGAAATAAATTCACCCCTAATTTGTTGGGTCATTACATTGTCATACACAAATTTAGTTATGGTGCCTATCGACTGGCCAACCTTGAAGGACTTGCAAAGCCTAAACCTATTAACATTATTCACCTTCGCACATTCAATGCCTAGCTAGCCTAGGTACACATCACCAATGGTTGCACATACTATCATCATTATGTTGTATATATCACCTCACTCACATATTCACAACCCACATTACACTAACCACACACCTCACACTTTTTGTTACACGACATAAACACTTTTACTTTATATATCATTTTTATGTTGTTGGTATCTTTTGTCTTGTAGGTTCATGACCATCAGCTGCAACACCTTTGTAGAGATACATTGCTTTAGATCTATAATTCTAGCATACCACCATTCCATCATGCAAGAACTTTTGATGCTTCCTCTAGTACCGATCACCCTCCTAGTTCTTGCAATGTCACCTAGCCCCATCCATGTTTGTCAGTAATTTATTTCATCACATTTAGCTCATGATACATTGCCTCAACCTCACTTACCAGATCATAGGGACTCCTATTCTCCTTGCTTCGATGATAGTTAGATTTCACTCTCTTCCTTTGTAGATAAGGAGGAACATTCCCACCCACCATTCGCTCATACACAGGGCTCATCCCCTCCTCCATTTGTTAATGAATGAGATCCTTATCTATTAGCTTCTTCAGTTTGATGACCTCCACTTGGATATTTTCCTCCCAACATGGGAGTTTCACCTACTCATTTATAGTTCTTAGGATTACCTCCACCCCTACCAACTTGGATATCACCTTATGATCAATCCCTTCACTAGCATATTTCTTAGGTTAGTTCTTCACGTGCTCACCCATATTAGCCATGTCACTCCTTATAGCCATCCCACACACCACCCATTCTCTTGACATCTCCATCCCCATTTCATGGTATTCTGCTTCATCATACTCCATCACTAACTCACCAATTCTAATCTCCTCCTTTTCCTCATTCATTCTCATATCTACACCCATATCCCAACCCCATTATTACACTGTAATCCTTCTCCCCAATGACCTTGATTCCATTGCCCCCACATATTGATATCTAGTATATTTTCTTCTACCTCAACAACCTAAAGTTACACTTGAGTCATTGTTGATGTTGTTCCCTTTCATGCCATTCTGCTATAACCCGTATTCTCTCACCTTCTTCCATTCATATCCCTCACTCCCACACACATCACCCACTAAATTTTAGGACCATGATACAACCGCTTAGGCCTACCTCACATCCTTTATGCTCATCACCACATGAACCATACATTTATTCCACACATATACTTTCAAAGCTTCTCTCCCACACTTTTCACTAGTTGATGCATGCAAGACTCCTTGAGTTACCATAAATCCATACCATCGACCCCTCTTCACCCTAAGCCAAGGAATTACAAGGAAATCCAATTCTATATTTATCATCTACAACCAAGGCATGACATTGACCACTTCCACACTTTTCAACACCTCATAAATAACATGGTAGATGGCACAATTCATCCACAATCCACACACACCACACATTTTGGAGCATCGAGCACTGCACCTCCTTCCATTCCTCACCCTACATCTTCATGTGAGTCTTTCACATCCACACCCCATTATTTCTAATATCTATCTAGCTACACAAATTACCATAATATTGGTCATATCACCATGTCACCTAGTCATTCATGACCTGATATTCACCACTTCACATGTTCTTAGATTACCTTCCTATTTCTTTTTTCTCTTCTTCTTTCTCCCCTTTATCTTGTTATCCTACATTGTTGTATGGTTATGCTTCGAGTGGATACATACCTATGCTATATTTAATTTCTACTTCTCTTATCCTTCCTTTTATTCTGCATCGTTGTATGGTCATGCTTCGAGTGGCTACATACCTATGATAATTATATAATCTCTTTTTCTTCTTTTCATCTTCCTTCTTTCTTTGTTTCCTTCAATCCTCTCCATTACTTTTCCCTCATTTTCACTTTCTCCACTATCTCTCTTGGATTCCCACTTCCTCTTTATTGTTAATCACACATATTTGCTCATTTACATACCTCTCTCAAGTTTATTACACCTCCCACATGATGGGGAAACCATTGCCACTACTCCTTCTTCTCATCATCTGTTCCCATATCCATTTCTTCCTACATGGCTTCCAATCTCATCTTGTTTAGATTCACAAAATTCCTTTTGTATATAATTTCCTTGCAAGTTATATCTCCCATACTGCATCCATTATATATATGCATCACTCCTCATTTACGTCTATATTTATATTTGTATATTCTCCCTATAGAAATGTAATCATGACAGGATTAAAATACACACTTGTTAGCATATCCACTTGGTTGTCCACTCCCCTTTTGAGGATTACATATTATACGGTTTTTTGTGTGCTTTTGACCACTCACTAGTTGACAAGTTCTTACACTTCTTACTACTTTATTTGGTTGGTTCAACTTCTTTTAGGGGCCATTCACACATCATATTTTTAAGCAAATTTTGAGTCTAGGGAAGACAACACCTTGTGCTGATAGCACCATCTAGAGAATAGTTTCCTCTGCTCATCGTATAATTTACATGATCAAAATATGACTTGGGGATAAACAAAGGGAAAATCATAAGAAAAAAATAGAAAATTGGCAGAAAACAAAAGATAATGCCCACATTCCAAAAAAATTGAAATAAAAGAGCAAAAAGAGTACCACAAAAAGAGATTCAAAAGAAAGAGGGACAAAAAATAAAATAAAAATCCTCCAAGAACACTATTGTTATGCTTTATCTCATTTTTTCCTTCTATTTAAAATAACATCACGAGACAATTTCCATCATCAACAATAGGCTCTAAGTGCCTGCCTACCAATGGAATAGTCTTACAAGTGGTGACACAATTTTCACATTAGCAACATTATTTTGTACAGATAACTGCACACTTGTGTATGAGCTAGCTATTTTGGCTAAATTTGCAATGGGTTATTCCTACCTCCCTCAAAATGGATAAATAAACATCACTCATCACACACACTAGTCCCTGATAGACTCTGATCCAGTAATGTTATAAGTTGTCGTTGAACCTTGCTCAGTTTCTCATGAGCTTTGATGGCTATAACTATGATAGTCAAGATTATTACATACTCCCTCTGCCTTCCTACATGCCCAAGATAACGTAATGGATCACATTACCACCAATTATACTACAATACAAGTGCTTCCTATATGCATTTCATCATACACATACATGCATCATTGCATCTATTCTATAGTCACTCATTTATATTACATCATTCCACATTATATCTACACTATAGTGCTATCATTCTCCTACATTTTACCACATGCATATATATTCATCCATAATACATTCACCTATCAATATTCTACATTACACATACACGTAATGAGAAATCACACATTCATTCACATCAAATCATGAGACATGTTTATAAGGTTGCAACAAAACATATCTACATATATATATATATATATATATATATATATATATATATATATATATATTATGATCAAAAATACCCTTAGGCTATAAAATAGAGCACATCCATGGCACATCTCAGCCCTGTTGATCACTAGGAGTCTCACCACTCCCCTCTTGAGCCACCATCACCTACTCCATCCTACACGTCTCCGTTGCCCCACTCGGCTCTAGGTCTATCTTTGCTAACTCCGTCGCTACTGGTACTACCACCCTATCCAAATCTGGAGCAACTCCCACCTCTTGCAACATTACTGGTACTGCTATCCCCATATCCCTCAGCATGATAGGAGTGCTCCACCTACTCTACTACAAGTGTATGTGTGATCACGACCATGAACTCAATCTTGAATTTGCATACTTTGGGATCCCAAGCCCAGCTAAAGTCAACCACACCTCACACTACACCTTCCTTGAGGTCTCCTATGTATACAGATTTGATACATCCTCTTTTTCTCACCATAAATGATCCACCTCTACCCTTAAAGTGACCATCTCCACCATGCCCTACTCAGTCACCACCCTCACATGATCAACCTCCTCTCGTGCCTATTGTTACTTCTCTATCTTAGCATGTATTTCTGCCATCTCTACCTCATTTTCTACTTGAATTGTATCCATATTATCCTATGCTTGCTACACTAACACAATATCTACCCTCAATCTCCTCTTAATAGGCATCATCATAAATCCTCCACAATATCAACATGCCTTACCTGATCCACTTAAATTTTTCCTTGTAGCTCCTCACACTGCTCTCTAATTCCTCCCTCTCCATTTAGCTCACCTGCTCACTTACTGCTAACCTCTCTTCTAGCCCCCATCACTCCTCCCTCCATTTCCCTAGATCCAGAGCCCAATATGCCTCACTCTTATGTAATTTTCCCTCTATATCTTGTACTCTCTTCCTCAGTATCACCAAATATTCTTGGGCATCCATCCTATCCTATACATCAAATGGTATGTCCAACATATCTCCAACATCATCCTCCTCCATCATTGCCATATCTTCCTAAGAAGACCCTGCTAATACATCAATCACCATGCCATCCCCCTCCTCCTCCATATTTACTACATCATCCAAGAGTTGGCCTACACTATTGGCCTATCGATCTGGTGACCTCACTACAGGGATCACAGACCCGTCATCTCGATGTCACCTCTATCATCGAAGAGGCTCCTTTGTATCATCCTTCGATCCTACATATGATATAGGTATACCTCCCCTTGATGCCTATCCATCCATTATAGGTAATCCTACAACTAGATGCACCCAACCATCAATCACTGCAACTCCTGGTTCCTACTTCTATGTGGCCCACCATGAATCATCCTCAGGAGTCCTCCTTGTGTCAGCCATATCCAAAATCACCATCGGTGGATCCCACTCAACATCCAAGGGAGGCACTATAGGTTGCATCCCCATATCACGCTACCTCCTCCATATCACAAAAAGTGCACCCAGTCCCCTAGGGTTATGCGTAAGGGGTTGGCCCAAAAATGCATTTATAAAAAATTGGTGAATTAGTTTCGAAATATAGGTGAATAGTATCCAAACACATGTAGAAGGTTCACTATTATTAGGGGCAATGTTGGAAATTTAAACTTAAAATGGTCAAATTATTATAAAATTGGGGTGAATTGACCCCAAAAATAATTTACACCAAAATTTTTTTGACTAATGGGCCCTGGTCAAGGTCCTAAATATCAGCCAATTCCAAATTTTAAAATCCTAATTTTAGCCAATTTGGTGATAAATAGCTATTATGCATAATCCTACAGTCCCCCCTATCACAACCTAAACTATTGCATGACCCTAATGAAGGGGAAGAACTCTACTTACCACACATACTGCCCTACCACCCATCACCCTTGATGGATCACTCCTAATTACTCATCATCCTTCTCCCACACTACCCCACCCTTCCAGAGTATCCACTAAATGTGCTTAGGCTCTAAATCACCTAATTGTCTTCTACAAAATAAGTAATCATCCTCATATCCCCTCTTCATATGCTTCTCCATATTTGTATGCCACTTCACGGCATAAGGTAAAAAGTCACCCATCAACTCATAACCACTATATGGCAACAAAATCGACCACTCTACCACAATATGCTCCCATACCCAAACCTATAGCAATGGGCTCCAACTCATGTCTGTATGCCTTGCTCGTATTACATCATGCAAATCCTTGTATACCTATGCCAATAACTTGGGTGACAATGCAAACACTACCTCATGCTCTACCATCTCGTATACTACATCCATCATATTCTAGGAGAACTTCACTCCTAAGGTATATGGAAAAGTATATGTAGATATCATAAGCATCACCACACAATGGAGATTAGACAACATCTTCTTATACCTATAGAACTCATAGTCCATCCCCTTCTCAAATTGTACCTCCCCCCACTTCACACTAAATGTGCATTGCAATACCTTCTTCTACCTACCATTTTCCACCACCCTTATTGGATCACCCTTTATTGGTAGTTTGTAAATTTTGTATATATCCTCCAACGTAATGGTCATCTCACCTGTGGGAAAGTAAAAGGTGTTCATGTTTGGATCCCACCTCTTACACAATACTAAAATATATACCCTCTTTGTGTGAATACTCAACACATCCCATAATCCCTCATACACACCCTACCCATCCACTCTACATCTACCTCATCACATGCCTCACCTAGGACAATTCTCAATGATCTCACACAATACCGCGACTTAATCTTCTTCACCTAATTTAATTTAGAAACATCACATAATTTTTTATCAATTTCACATGCATATAAATTCATTCACCTTATCTCATACTAACATTCATCACATACAAACCTCAAACAACACTCCTAATGCATCACACAATACACAAAAAAAACTAGTTTGCATGCCATCATGCGAACTCTAGTTCATACCCTGCGATGCGAACTCTAGTTCGCACCCCGCCATGTGAACCAAGTTTACATGCCACCATGTGAACTCTACAAAAATGGTATTTTTGGATACCCATTAGGCCCTTTCATGGAAAAATTACATTCACATGCAAAACCATCACTTTTATGGCACACACAACAACATGCAACCCACAAACATGCATTCCAAGGCATGTAGTTCCAACACCCACAAAAACACCACACAACATCAAAATAATCACATTTTTGGATACCCATTTTGACCTTTCTTAATGAAAGTCCAAATAGATTTTCAAAATAGTACATATTTCAAAACACATTACAAAATCACATTCCTACACATACACCTCGTGGCACACAATTCCAAAACTTGCCACCACATCACAAAAAATAAAACTAGTCATGTTTTTGGATACCCATTTTGACCTTTCATAGTGAAAATTCAAATAAATTTCCAAAATAGTACACCATTCATGCAATACAACAAGGTCAACTCTCACACAGGCACCACATATCACACAGTTAAATAGGTCAATTTATTGGTCAAACCAAAAAATAGTCAACACTTTTGGATACCCATTTGGCTATTTTTACACTTTGTGCACACATTCCCAACCAACGTCATATGCAAACATATTTTCACATTCAAACATACATTTCCACATTTTCAAACATTCACGCAATTCAAAATCAAAACTAGTTTGAGTCTCAGGTACTTACCGGTGGGGTCCCATGTTGACCGCTAGTGCTTGCATGCCCTCTCACCATATCTACACTCACTCAAGACTTCACAAGAACTTCACTTCACCATATCTAACTCACTCATCTCCTCACAATCCTCTTCAGGAATCTCTTCTTCACAACATGAATGACCCCCACACGCATGAAAATGGGTCTTATACGCCCAAAAACCCTAGTTCATATGCCACCATTAAAAATATAGTATAGTTTGCATGCCACCATGCAAACTCTAGTCTAGTTCTCACGCCACCATATGAACTCTAGTTTGCATACCACCATGCAAATTGGGTTTCCATGGTGTTATTCCAACCAAACCTCATGACACAATTTTTTACTTTTTCTTCACTCCTGCAACTTCTTCTTCCTTTCCCACCACTTTTTATCCCATATTTTAACCTTTTGTCACCAACTTCTTCTATCAATAAACTCATCATACATCACCATATTTCATCTGTATCATTACTGATTCCTCACTTGAGGGGGTATTCATAGCTTTGCATGCGATCAAACAATCAAACATCCAAATCATAGATATCACATCCATCTACAATTGTTTTTGCTAAATATTATCTCAAGATAATAAAAACTCAATCCCAATAAGACATTTTTTAGATCATGAGAGCCATGCGCACTATTAGACATGTCTTGATTTTATTCTGTATATCAACATTGATTACATACTTAATGTTACACTTGATTTATCCATACCACTCTGCTCAAATGATTTGATAAATATCATCATGCGCTCATAAATCAATTAGAATAAAAAGTTTTAATAGGTAGTTGTTCTATTTTTAATTGGACCACCTTGCATTGGTTAAAAAAGCAAAGTAGTATTAAGTTTCCCACACAAAAAAACCAGTATGATATTACAAAATATTATACAAAATTGGCAAATCACTTATTTCACCATCGTGTTTCATTTGCATTCATTCATCTAAATTCATCCCCTTATTCTTTGTCTTCTTAAAATACCTCGCCACCTTCCATCATAGTTTTGTACTAAACTATGTTTTACACAACATAATACAAAAGGGGGCAAATGTAGACACCTAAAAATCATACATGCTCACCCATAGACACTTATAAACTTGAATAGACACTTGTAGGATTACATAAGCATTTCTAGACATCATAGGCCATTGTAGGCCATCGTAGGCCACCATAGGCCATCGTAGGCCACCATAGGCCATTGTAGGCCACCATAGGCCATTTTAGGCCATTGTAGGCCATTGTAGACCATTGTAGGCCATAATAAGCCATCATGTCCTCAAAAAACTACAAAACCGCATAAAACACATCCAAAACACCTTACATTTGTAGGAGGGCTACCTACTATCTCCCTATGGCCACATAAACCCTTTCCTACACGTAATTAGGGCCCTCATGGGACCATTCCCTATAAAAACCCTAATTATGCTAATTTGGATTCTAATTTGTAATTGACTTTCCACTTAAAGTGCACTTTATCATTAAATTAAATTTAATTAGGGTTAAGAGTCAAATTAGCCCTAAACATGTCCTCACACATGTGTGCACCCTAAATTAGTTAGGATATTTTCTAGAATACCTAACTCAACCCTCACCTAACCTAGGGACTAACTAACCAAAGTTAACCCTAACCCTAGCTCACACATGTGTGAGGATAGGATATTTCCCTTAGGGCATGTGATAGGATGACTAAGCTTACCACTTCACAAACCCTAACTTGACCATGATAGGACTTGACACTAGGGTCTAGTAAACCTAACTACCCTCCCTAACCTTATTTTTCTCTATAAATAGAGGACCAATTCCTTCATTAATATCTCTCTCACTTTCAATCAACATACACAGACTCTACCAAAATCCTTTCTGATAATTTTACACCTAATAAAAAGTAATGGACACTACTCGAAACCTATTCAAATAGCAAGTTTATAGTAACAATCAACATTAGTCTAGTTTACACCTTGTCTTGTGAACCTGGGATCCAGTTTGCATGCCACCATGCAAACCAGTCCTCCAATAGATTTACAACATTAAATTAGGTACATATTAGTCTTAGATACTTTTTACAACATTTATATCAATTTTCATCATGTTTTCCTTTAGTTTTATGTCAATTTGTCTTCATAACTATGGGTTTTGACCAAGGTAAACCCCAAAATACACTAACCCCCTTTTGCAAGCCCAAAGAAGGTACAAAAGGATAAATTCAAACATCACTATCGATGGCACACACACACACAGAATCCCACCTACACTGAGGGTACCAAAAGACACTAGCAAATATTCTCAAATTCATGTGGAAAAAGGGATAAAAACCTTCTCAAGAGGAAGCTCATTCTATAACCCTATTTCAGATCAATAAAATAACATTTAGCATAAATTGGTGATTTCTGTGTGTTACAGAGATATTAGAAGATTTCTTCTAAATATGAGCTATAATTTAGGGAAGATCACAACTTGCTTGAAATTGGAAAGGGTACCTATAGCATTTCTTTTAAAATAGATAAAATGACTCTTGCTATATCTAATCAAGCCTTGAGAGAGTCTAAAATTTGGACTATGCACTTTGATGGAGCAAGGTGTAAAAATGGAGTAGGAGCTGGAGTTGTTTTGAAATCTCCCTCAGAGGGAGTAAAGAGCTTTGCATTCAGATTGACTTGGTCCTGTATTAATAATGTTGCATAATATGACACTTTATGCCTAGGTTTGATGCAAGCATAAAATATGGATACCAAGTTGTTAGACATAAATGGTGATTCAAAATTAGTGGTGAATCAGGACATAGAGAAATGTAATAGCAAACATAGTTATTTAAAGAACTATATGAATAGAGTATGAGATTTAATGGAGGCTTTTGATGCTTTAAACATACATTATTTCCCAAAGAGCATAATGTGTTAGTTTATGCTCTAGCTATCAAAGGTTCAAACTTTACCCCATCTTCAAATTTTTGGTTAGCCAAAAATAAAAGAGCTAAGCTAGTTTTTAGGCCTTCAATACCAGATAGACAATTTTTTTGACAGTTAATTGAAAATGATGACAAAATCACTGACTTCTTAGTCAGGAAGGCTTGTTGTTCTAAATTGCAAGAAGAAACACCTTAGGAAATTAAACAATAAGATATCATATAGTTAAAGAATAATCATATACCTAAAGGTTTGATCACACTAGAAAGCCTCTTTGATAATGAATATGGTAAAAAATATAGAACTATGAAAATTGATGCTAAATTTTATAAAGAAGTAGAAATTGAAAATGGGAAGAATCTAAAGATTGGCATCCAGTGCTTTATAGAGGAAGTTGAAGAATTTTTTTTTAATACCTGCAGTATCAATAAAATTATAGCCTAGACCTATGAATATTTGAAAGTATATGATAAAAAGGTAATCCAACATACCATTGAACTAGTTCCTGAGGCAAAACCTTTTGGACAAAAACAAAGACTAGTGAATACTAAAATTGAGTCCATCACGAGGCAGGAATTGATCAATATATTAAAGGTAAAAATAATCTACGTGGTTAAGTATTCCATATGTATTTCCAACTTGGTACCTATGAGAAAGAAAAATTGAGACATTTGCTTGTGTTTGGATTTCACAAATCTCAATAAGGCATCTTTAAAGGATCACTATCCTCTACCATAGATAGATCAAATTATACAAATTGTTGTAGGGATTAAGATGTTTCCTATATTATATGGCTTATCTAGGTATAATAAAATTTGTGTGAAATATGAGGATTAGTTCAAAATAACTTTTACTACCAAATAGGGTACTTTTTATTACTAGAGAATGCCTTTTGGGTTTTCCAATGCAAGAGCTATGTTCCAAAGAGTAATGGATTATGATTTTGGTGATTAAATAAATAAGATAATTCTTATATATTTGGATGACATGACTATGTTTTCTCATGAAAATAAGGCACACTTGAGGTATTTGGAATAGGTTTTTTAGAAGTGCAGGGAATTTGGTATATCTTTCAATCCCAAAAAGTTAATCTTTGTAGTTCATGAAGGCAACTTACTGGGGCATGGGGTCTCCAAAAAATGGATGGCAATAGATATAGATAGAGTGAAATCCATATTTGTCATCCCTATTCCCATGAATAATAAACCTTTACAATCCTTCTTTGGATAGATCAATTTTGTAAGATAATTCATATTTGATTTTGCTCAAATTGTAAAGCCTATTTCAAATCTCCTCAGAAAAATAATGAGTTCAAGTGGACTAACACAAGAAAATAGGATTTTGAGCTAATAAAGTGGGCTATTACTACAACACCAGTACTAGTTAACCCAAATTTTAGTAAATATTTTATCCTATATGCCTATGGTGCTAATGAAAGTTATGCTACAATGCTGACACAAAAGGATGATACAAAGGATGAGCACCATATTTTATTTTGGAGCCATAATCTCCATGAATATCAAACAAAGTATAACTTCATAGAAAGGCAAGTATTTTTAGTCATGAAATCACTCAAAAAATCTAGATAGTATTTGGCTCAAAGCAAGACCATGGTATATGTGGTGCATCCATATGTTAGAAACTTCATCCTACAAAGAAATTTAGGTGATAAAATAGTAGGCTAGATTACTAAGATTCAAGAATATGATGTAGAGATCCACCCTACAAATCTAGTAAGAGGTAAAGCATTGTATCAAGAATTAGCAACCACAATAGGATTAGATCAAATGGTAGTTTGTTAGTCAGCAAAATGAAGCCAATAATAGGATGGTATTTCAAAATATATAGATCAGGTAGATCAACTTACAAAATACTTTCAAATAGGGATATGTCCCTAGGGCCTTAATGCTTCATAGAGAAGAAGAGATAGATTGCAAGCCTTGAAATATGTCCTCCTACATAAAGGTATATACATAAATAATATTGATTGTGTTCTTCTAAGGTGCATGAAAATAATAAAAAATAAAATATTTTGGATGAATTCCATGAAGGGATATCAGGTGGACATTATTTAGGAAGGACAACTGCAATGAAGATAATAAGGGTAGGCTACTATTGGCCAAATATTTTTGCTGACACATTCAAAATAGCAAGAGCTTATGAAAAATGTTAGAGGTATGTGGGGATAAATAGAAACACATCATTTAACTAAGACCATTTTATGAATAATAGCCTTTCCAACAATGGGTATTGGACTTTGTTGGAATGATCAACCCAAATTCTTTAGTAGACCATAAGTATATCTTAACTACTACTGATTACTTCACTAGATGGGTTGAAGCAATACCTACTAAGAAGGTTGATCAAGAAGTTGTGATTGAATTTGTTGAAAGCCTCATTACAAGGTTTGGCATACTTGATGCTTTAGTAAGTGATAATGGCCCATATTTTATTGGAGCAAGGTTCATAGAATTTGCTAAGGTAACCAACTTTTCCAAAAAATTCCAAGTGTTGGAGAAGAATTCCAAAATTATAGTCAAAGGATAGTCAATGCTTCTCAACATGAAGAATAGCGCGACCATAGAAGTTAGTCCAAAAAATGTGTTCATTTTTTCCAAAAGAATGCTAAGGTAGGAACATAGAACGACCATGGGAGTTTTTATCAAAGCCATGATTTTTGATGATAAAAATGTTCAAACCTCAACTTTTTAAAGTCTTGATCATGGTTATGAGCATTTATTTGTAAATAACACTATGGAATGACAAATGCATGCTTATTTTAAAAAGAGTGTGACCACATATGTAACGTACTCAAAATTGTGAAAATCCTCAAGAGAACGATCATATTTGTCAAACTTTAATTTTTTGGAGTTTTGATCATGACCATGAACATTCCTTTATAAATAGCATGGTTGTGAGTTTGATGTCTGAATATGGATCCCTCCTAAAATTTTGACTTCCTCTCAACCCATGACTGTGAGTGATCTCTCTACCATAGTCAAAATATCAAAAGGATATCATCTTGGAAAACAATAATGACCAAGAACCAATTCTATCCCAAAGGAGCTAAAGTCCTAAAATAATGATTTTTTTAATCCATAGTTAAAATGGTCAAACACCCCTAGTTCTAAACTCAAGAACATTTTCAAGGAAAATGGTGGATTGAAGGTAAGTCCTCATGGCCATGAACAGGATCATCCAAAGCAAAAAATGTGAAAGCAGGGGTGCGATTTTGAGAAGGTCAACCTGATTTGACTATGCAACATGCCAACTTTGAGATTGATAAACCTGATCACATCCATTCACCTCCAAATCAATGAATGACATTGAATCTTGACAAAAATTCTAAAAATAGTAGGATTTTTTCCATGACCACATGATGTATTGAAAGAATCAAGAAAACCAGTGCAATGGAAGATGAAGCAATCAAGAAGCTAAAGCCTTTTGGTCTAGAAGCTTCTAAAATCATTCCAATAAGTGGATTTCTATTACAGAATCTATGGTTATGAGCTACTGTAAGAACAGGGGATGATCTCAATTTAGTTTCCCTTAACCAATTCAAGAAGATATAGTTGGAGGCCACTTATTCTAAGAAAGTTGCAAAGAGCTAGACTTCGTTTGAAGATCCTTGTAATTCTTATATTCATAATCATTGTAAAAATATTTAAATAGAGGTCAAACCCTCACATTAAAGGGTCATATTTGAAGTGTTTGGTTGCACTACTATAACCTTTTATCACAATCAAATAAGGAAGTATTACTTGGAATGTTTACCTCAGATTTTTGATCTTATTTATTATGAGGTATTAATCTCGTGAAGTAATTTCTATTTATGTCTCTAGGGTAGTCTATTCTGATGATATTAGATTGCTAGAATAGGGAAATTAGAATGATTTATTATATGAATGTATGCTTCAATGAATTCATTATTTTTAGTCTAAGTATTAGTTTATTTTGGTGATATTGGATTGCTAGTATCTTAGATGTTTGGAATGGTTCATGTGGTATGTTATGATATTTAATTATGAAGAGCATAAATTGTGAATGTTATTAGTTCTAGTGGTTTTATTACATCTAATTTGTGAGAGGTTGTTGGTAGAAGCATATGTTATTAGCTTCATCCATCCATTTTACATTTTATAATTCCTTACCCTTTCTCATTCCTATCCACAACCTTTTATCATTTCATTTTGAGCTTAAAAGAGTCAACATTCAATAGGTTGACAAGGAACCAACCTACTCTAGAGGTTGATTCAAAGCAATTTGATTCATCCAATATTTGGTTTGGGTTGTAACTAGTGGGTGCTCACCTTCAGGACTAATCATTAGATGATAGTTACAGTGCATTTTCATTTAGATGTCAATCAAAACCAAAACATGATATATTTCCAGAAAAGTAGATATGTTGATATATATTGGGTTACCATATGATGTATATTGGTAGGTGCTATGATCCTATTTTATTAGAACCCATGGATATCAATAAATATTATGATTTTATAGTGAGCAAATTTTAATTTTGAATACTTTGCACCCAAATATAAAGGAAAGTCTTAGGTTCTCTTACCATTTAAACTTGGTACCCTAAGAATCCATAGAAAATATAGTATATTCAATACTATATTCAAATTCTTACTAATTAGGGACCATGAAAAATGAAAGTTCAAAATTTGTAGCCTTGGGAGCATCCTTTTTAGGTCCCTAAATTTTGTAGAATGATAAAAAATCAACTAAGTGTGGAAAGTGATTCATCCAAAAAATGTGACTAGTATAAATATGTGATCATCCAAAAAGTGAGATTCATTTTGGACTAGTTGATAGCTATTTTATAAGTACCAAATTGCTCCTTTTAGATCAAAAAATCACTAGTTTTTAGGCCAAGTGGAACAAAGGTAGCAAAAAATTTGAGGAAACATCCAAGAAAAAGTATTTTGTTACTATATGATTTCAAATGATACTTAGAGTGCTACTAAATAGATTAGATTAATTTTATAGGACTTCAACATTTAGTTGTGCATTATTTTGCTAAAGATGCCCCTAAATTAGTGAAAAAAATTAGGAGTGAAACTTACATTTAGTAACTTCTTAGGTTAATAATTTTCTATAAATAGGAGATAAGGGATTTATTGTGAACATATTTTGGCTATTTGGAGAAATTAGGCCTACACATTTTGGACTCTACATTGTACTCTTGAGCTTAACGAACATAAGCTTATACTAAGAGGGGGGATGAACAATATAGGATCAACTTTCACTTTTCTTTCCCAAACAATATTATCAATGGTAATATCAATAGCAGTAATTAAAGCAATGTATAAATCATCACACACAATAGAGACACAAATTTAATGTGGTTGACCCAATGTGGGTTACTCCATAGAGAAAATACTTCTCCTAAATTTTCTCAACAAATCTTCTTGGGAATCAATTCCCTATTACAATTTTTATGGACCTATGTCCAAAGGAGACACCAATACCCTAAGTTCTAATTTATGGATATCTCTCCACTAGATAACTCTTTCCACTTTTATCTGGTTCATGGATCTCTATCCATAAGAGAACTCTTTCCCCTCTACTCTGGTCGATGATCTTCTAGAAGACTTCTGCCCCCACTGCTCTAGCTTGTGGATATCTCTCCATAAAATACATTTGTACTCACTAACTTGGCTAATGGATCTCTATCCACTGGAGATTGCTATCCTCTTTACTCTTTCACCTCCAAATCTTACATTCAACTCTATCTCAAATCTGCACCAAACTCTATCCCAATTCTAGTACAAATATGCTCTATCTCTGCTCACAAATCTGCACTAAATTATATCTCAAATCTATATTCAAGGCTTGGAAAAAATCTTGAACAAATCACCAATCAAATCTACTTATAGTTACCTTCAAATCCTCTCAATAACTTGCTCAATCGACTCTCAAGTCTTCACCAAGACTTGCTCAAATCTGCCTTCAATTCCTCTCAAGAACTTGCTCAATTTGCTCTCAAATCTTCACCAAGACTTTCTCAAATAGTCTATAGTACATGCTCAAACCTGCTCTAACACATGCTCAAAAAATCTCATAAAATATGCTCAATCAATGTCAATTATTCCTCATAATGCTATCAAATGCTTTGTCTAATATTCAAAGTAATTGCTTTAACTTGGAGCAGTTTAGACATATTCTATCCATAATTCATTAAAACTCTAGAACATATAGAGAATGATGTACTATATCAAAACTCAATATGTTCTACTCAATCATTAAGTTTGTTGCTTCCACATGTCTTACTTATATTTCTCTTTTAAATATAGATTCAATTTAGCATATGACACCCATATTTTTGATCTACACTTCTGCTTTCACAAATATATTTTCTAATGTTTGCACATTCACTTTTAATATCACTCAAAACCAATGCTCAAGAAGTTTAACTCAATCATTAAACCAATGAAACACAATTGGCTCACACAAACCCTAAACAATTATTTTCATACTTCTTCAAACAAAGAGCACAATGTGGGTCTCAAACCCTAACTCAAATAATTCTCAATCTCATTCACCAATGAAGCATATAAAAACTCGCTCAAATATTTCTAACAATACTTATCAAACAATCCTTTTCACTCTAAAGAACATGTGCTTATACTGAGAGGGGGATGAATAGTATAAGATACAATTTTTTTTCTTTTTAATCCAAATAATAGCATCATCAATATTAAAGTAGTAAACATCACACAAAGCATCACACACATAAGAGACATGATTTTACATGGTTCATCCAATGTGGGCTACTCCATAGAGAAAATATTTCTTATAAATTTTTCTCAAATAAATTCTCTTGGGAATCCTTTCCCTACAATATTTATGGACCTATGTCCAAAGGATATACCAATCCCCTAAATCAAGTTTGTGGATCTCTATACATAGGAGACACCAATCTCCTAATATATGTTCTGGCTAATGATCCTCTAGAAGACCTCTACCTCCACTACCCTTAGAAAATGTAACTCTATCCATAGAAGACACCAGTCTTCCATGCTCTAGCTAGAGATCTCTGTCCTCAACTCTATCACATCCAAAGCTCTATTTCAAACCTGCACTAAACACAATCCTTCGATCTAGCACATATCTATCCTCAATATATATCTCTGGTCTGGCATAAACCTATCCTTAAATCTGTACCAAACTCTATCCTCTGATCTATCCTTAATCTGTTCTCAAATCTATCCTCAATCTATGTCGTCATCTTCCACAAAATTTTATCCAAATCTATCCACAAGTCTTTTCAAAGACTCACCTCAAATCTGCTCAACAAGCCCATACTAGGACTTTTCCAATCTCATAGAAATATAAAGATAATTGTTATATACTCAATATATTTCACACTCATCAATGCTCAATATTTTTCTCAAATAAATTTAGAATTTAGAATAGTTTTTTTATAGAACTTGAAAAATCACTTCACACATCCACTTGACTAGGCTCAACCAACTCTACTTCAACAAATCACTCAAAGAAACAATCCTTCCTTACAAACCCTAGTCCAAGTATATAAACACTCACTCAAAATATTTCTAACAATGCTTCATCAACCAATCTCACATAACAATGATACTCATGTTGTTTTCAAACCCTAGTTCAAGTTCTTCACTAAACCAAAAGCTTCAACAATAATGCTTATTAAACAAGGTTTTAACAACAACTCTTTATTCCAAAAAACATTGAAGCATTAACTCAACACACTCAATAAGGAAACCCTAATCAAGTCCTTTTCATTCCAAAGTTATTTTTTATAAAACCAATCAATCAACTCAACTATGGAAGAATGTGCTCATACCTTTTTCTTGATGATGAAGAAACCTCTAAAATCTATGACAACCACAAATAATTATTTTCCAACCTCAAAGAAGTTAGAATATGATAAGCTATATCAAATATACAATGCAAATATCAAAGCACACATACACCTTATCACTCCATCTTAAATAAAGCATCCATCAACATTTACAAAAATGATTAACCAAATACACCTTATAATCTCCCAATTAAAATAATATTCAATACCAATAATAATTTCAATACAATGTCCTTTTCAAAATAACTCAATGGCAATAAGTCCCCTTAACACTGTAAATCTTCAATAATCAATATGTCAAAGTTACTTTATTCAAAAATAAAGCCAACTCCTTATTCCTCCAATTAACCAAAAATAATGATTAATTAAAAATATTTTTAACTAACCCTTTTAACTCCCTAGGACCTTATGTCAAAACCTTAGGCATCACAACACATATTAAAATGTATATTACCTATGCCTTGGTGGGACTCAAACTCATGACATCACCTCTACCAGCGCCCTAGCTGTGGCTCCAACTACCACACGAGCTAGGTGCTCGTTTGAAGAGCAGATCCCAATGTGCTCTATATTCCTCTCTTCATGCACCAAAATAAAAAATCATGCATCGCTTCCTCGATGCTTCAAAACACACAAAAAATATGCTATCACCATGAATTGAACGTGGATCACTCCGCCCATAAATGCCTTAGCACTTCGTCCACTTGCCACTAGGCCACGCTGCCTCGGTGGATATTACGTTTTAGCACACGATAAACTTAACCCTTTTGTTGGTGCTTAAGACAAGGTTTTTATCTTATTCCTCACACAAATTCTCACAACAATTACACCCTTTTTTATTTCAAACAAAGGATGATTTAATTGCCACTAAGGCATATAGTATATATACTAATTTCCTCCTTTAATTTTGAACGTCGGTGCCTTCAAAATTTGAATAATTAATTTAAAAATTATTTAAATTCTTTAGAATTAAATTTTATAAATTAACTTTTAAATCCTTTTGGCTTTATCAAAGTCCTTTTTGATTTTACCACTTTGTATAAATAATATTTATTTATAAAATTTAAATTCAATTTGAATTTAAATATTTTATAAAGTAAATATTAAAATCTCCTTGGGCTTCCTTGGATTTTTATGAAAAATATTTTATTTTTGCTCAACCATGGTTTTAATGAAAACCCTCTTAACATATGCTTCCACATAATATTAAAAATATTATGAAGCTCTTTTGCCTTTAACCTTTGCATTGTTCCTCTTGATATTTTGACATCAACGGTAGCTTATTCCTTGACATCAATGATAACTTTAACTCAAAATGTCCAACAATCTCCCCCTTTGTCATTGATGGCAACCCAAGTTCTTTTTACCAGAAACTTAATATTTTCTTTGTTCTGCTCCCCCTAGGACATTGCTCCCCTTGGATCACTGCTCTTTTAAAATATCTCTTCTTTACTCAATTACCAAATATCTCCCCCTTTGACATCAATGGTAAAGAATAACCTTTAGGTCTTAGGGCTAAGAATGAGTCTCTTAGCTTAGCCTCTCCCCCACCTCCTCTTGAGGTGGTTAGTTCTGGGGTGGGAGTCTTATTCCCAATTTTTCTTGAATATACTCAAAGGTTTCCTTTGAAAGTGGCTTAGTGAAAATATATGTTATATGTTTCTTTGTAGTAACATATTCCAACCTAACCTGTTTATCTACCACATGTTCTCTAAAAAAATGATACTTAATCAGAATGTGCTTTGTCCTGGATTACATCACTGGATTTTTTGAGATACTTATAGCACTTGTATTATCACATAGTATGGGAATAGGATGATCATGTTTTATCTTGAAGTCTTCTAGATTTCATTTCATCCATAACACCTGTGTACAACTAGCTATTGCTACAATATATTCTACTTTCATTGTAGATAAGGATACTGAAACCTACTTCTTACTTAGCCAAGAGACTAAACAATCTTCAAGAAAAAATGCTTCTCCACTTGTGATTTTTCTATCATCAATGTTGCCAGTCCAATCTACATATGTATATGTTGTCAGTGTGAAGTTGTCACTCTTGGGATACCAAAGCCCAAAATCCATAGTCCCTTTTAGATACCTAAAAATTATTTTGACCACTACCACATGTGTTTCCTTAGGTGTTGCTTGAAACCTTGCCACTAATCCCACTAATTGTGCTATGTCTGGTCTTGTAGTTGTAACATACAATAAGCTGCCAATCATAGATCTGTATAATATTTGATCTACCTCTGGAGATTCATCATCCTTACTCAACTTGCATCATGTGACCATGGGGGTACTTATTAGTTTATAATATTCTAACCTGAATTTATTTAACATTTCTTTTATATACTTGGCTTGTGAGATAAATACCCCTTTCTCTGATTGTGAAACCTGAAGTCTAAGAAATAAGGACAATTCACCAAGCATAGAAATATCAAATTCTTTTTGCATGTTCTTAGAAAATTATTTACACATTTTATCATTGTTTCCCTAAAAAATGATGTCATAAACATAAAAAACCACAATTAGTAGATCATTCCCTTCATTTTTGATATATAAATTATTGATAGCTATTCCTTTTTTGAATCCTTGTTCTTGAAGATACTTATACAATCTTGAGTACCATGTTCTCAGAGCTTGATTTAGACCATACAATACCTTTTTCAATATGCATACATGATTTGGTTTATCTGCTAATATGAACCCCTCTGGATGTTCAATACAAACTTGTTCTTCTAGAACACCATTTAGAAATGCTGACTTGACATCCATATGATATACCTTGAAGTTTTTGAAACTTGAGAAGGCTAAAAATATTCTTATAGCTTTAAGTCATGCAAATGGAGTAAATGTCTTTGTTGTACTTAGTATGGCACTGAGAGGGGGGGTGAATCAGTGTAGCATTTCAAAAACTTAAATCTGCAACTCTTAATGCTGAATAATAAAAACTTAAAACCAGAAACAACAAGCATAACAAGAGAGCATCACACAACATAGGATTTTAACGAGGTTCACCAATATGGCTACTCCTCAAAAAGAATGGCTTATTGGACTACCATCCAAATCCAGCCCCTTGCAAAGCACCAACTTTACAATTATTTACCAGAACCCACTGGAAGGAGCTACAGCCCCTTATTTATCTGCATCAATAGAAAGGAGCACCAACCCTTGATTTACCAGCACATACTGGAAGGAGCACCAACCCCTGATGCCAAGCTACAACTAGACTTCAATTTTGAATGTAAATGTTTGACAAGAAAATACCTTCCTTTTCACAAGACCCTAATTGGTCTAAAGCATACCAGATCTCTCTCACTATTCACAGAATAGACATTTTGTAACTTCTACAATCTACAGCCATACTGCACATTCTGCTTTCTCTGCGTAATCACTTTGCACACTTCTGTGATCTACAGTCAACTTTCATGATCATCTTCTTCCTTTTGCGCACTCTACTCTATTAGAAAATTTTGCACTTAGCTTGATTCAACACGACTTGCTCACTTTGCGCACTTTGCCATCATCTCACCACTTCTACACTATCTGTGCTCTTACAGCCACATATCACACACTTCGATACTCACTCAGATCGATGCTCTTCAAATCTCCAAACAACCCTCCTTTTATAAGAGTATTTTCAAGATGAAAACCCTAATTTTAGTTGGCTGATTATGCAAATGCAAACCCTAATATTAGTCGACTGTGATCGAAATGCGTCAGCTTCAACTCATTAATATGTTCGGGTTAACCTTCTATTCTTGCGTGCTTACGACCTATCGTGAAATCATGACATTTCTATCTCTGTGGCTTTTCTTGTTTCTGTTGCCACAAAAATACATGTCGTGATATCGTGACACTTTTTGTCTCCATACGCTTCCTTTTGGCTTTTGTCACGATATCAAGACACTTCTGCCTTCATCAACATCAAATTTGCTTTTGTCGTGAAATCATGACACTTATTCTGTTGAAGTCTTCCTTTCTGTTCCTGTCATGAAATCATGACACTTTCTACATCCGTACGCTTTCTTTACAACCTGTCATGAAATCGTGACACTTTCTACTTTCGTATGTTTTCTTTGCAACTCGTCATGAAATCATGACACTTTCAGCTTTTGTATGCTTTCTTTACAACCTATCGTGAAATCGTGACACTTTCTATTTTTGTACTCTTTCTTTGCAACTCATCATGAAATTGCGACGCTTTCAACTTTCATATGCTTTCTTTACAACCTGTCATGAAATTGTGATGCTTTCAGCTTTCGTACGCTCTACTTGGCTTGCACCAGTGAAAACATGACATGTTGCGAAATCATGACACTTTTTACTTCCTTGCACTCTTCTTGGCATGCACCAGCGAAAACATGACTTGTCATGAAATCGTGACACTTTTCGCTTCCTTGCACTCTTCTCGGCATGCATCCATGAAAACATGACATGTCACAAAATCGTGACACTTTTGCTGCCTTGTGCCTTTCTTTGCCTTTCGCTCGCAAAAACGAAACATGTCACGAAATTGTGACACTTTAGCTGCCTTGCTTCATTGTTCAGCTTGCACTAGCAAAAACATGACATGTCACGATATCGCGACACTTTTTCATCTATACACTCCTCGCAGACTGTCGCAAAATCGTGACACTTTTCCTTGCAAGCTCTTTCTCTCGAACCTGTCACAAAATCATGATAGTTCTCACTTCAAATTCTTTCCTCTGCAGCATGTCGTGAAATCATGATAGTTCTCACTTTGAACACTTTCATCTGCTACATGTCGTGAAATCATGACAGTTCTTACTTCAAACTCTTTCTCTTGCTACATGTTGCGAAATCGTGATAGTTCTCACTTGGAACATTTTCATCTGCAGCATGTCACGAAATTGTGAAACTTTATCTTGCTTTCACTTTCTCTTCTGACTTATCGTGAAATCACGACAGTTATTCCTGCTTGTGCTTTCTCTTCGAACATGTCTTGAAATCACGATAGTTTTTCAACTTGCCTTCTTCTCTTCAAACATGTCACAAAATCGTGATAGTCCTTTACTTCAAACATGTCATGAAATCGTGATAGTTTTTCAAGTTGCCTTCTGCTCTTTAAACATGTCACGAAATCATGACAGTTTTACCTGCTTGCACCTCTACTTTGAACATGTCGCGAAATCATGATAGTTTTTCAACTTGCCTTCTTCTCTTCCAACATGTCGCGAAATCATGATAGTTTTACCTGCTTGCGCCTCTGCTTCGAACATGTCACGAAATCACGATAGTTTTCTTTGTTGTTTCTCTCTCCTCTAGTATGTCGCAAAATCATGACAATTTTTCTCTGTACTTTATCTCTCCTCCAATATGTCGCGAAATCGTGACATTTTTCTTTGCACTTTCTCTCTCCTCCGATATGTCATGAAATCGTGATAGTTTTCTTGTTTTCTGAATATGTCGCGATAGCGTGACACTTTCCTTGTCTTTTTATTTGAATTTTTGCATGTGAGCCACTTAGGCCTTTTTGGAAAAATAGTGTACATATTCTGAGAGATCTCTGGACTTCCTGTTTGTTGCATCTGAACTTCTTGTTGCTGCACTAAATCAAATGAACTAGTTGATTGTGTTGACAACAATGACAATACTATTGCATATTCTGAATAGCTTTTGAACTTCTTATTCACTGCATCAACTGATCTAACTGTCTGTGTTGACAACAATGACAATACTGTTACTACACCTTGCTCAACAATCTCCCCCTTTGGAATTGTTGTCAACACACATGCAATTACCTGTAACTCTTCTCCCCCTTTGACAATAATACCAAAGGGCTACTGCAGACTCCCCCTGAGTCCATGCACAACATTTTTAGGCAAAATTGATTATACTTAGCAAAAATCATGATCATGAGCAAAAAGATAATCAAATATTTAAATGCTCCCCCTAAAAATGTGATCCCTATGGCTAGCCAATTCTTGGGAAGTTTAACCACTCGACCAATCTATCTCCAAGATAGAATGCACCTCCACTGGTACTCTTCTTGTCATCTACACATCCTGCCCAATCTGCATCTTTAGGATACCATAACCCATACTCCATAGTACCCTTGTGATATTATAGAAGACTCTTTCTCTCTATTGCACTGACTGGTGGACCTCTTCTTCACTTGAAGAATCCTCACTCGAGTCTATCTTCAACTGTGTTGGCTGCTAGATTTCTATCCATTGAGACTCTGTCCTCTGTACTCAATCACCTCCAAAGCTCATTCAATAGGCTCACTAAGAACCTGCTCAATAAGCTCACACAGAACCTACTTAACAAGCTCACATAGAACTTGTCTAAATCTGCTTTAGCAAGCTCACCAAGAACTTGCCCAAATATTTTCTAGCAATATCACCAAGAACTTGCCCAAATCTACTCTAGAAATCTGTTCCAACACTGTCCTCAAATTTGACCCAGCATTGTCCTCAAATATTTCCCAAAGGCCTTCTTCAAAGGCTCAATCAATCATGCTCAAGTGGTACTCAAAATGAACTCAACAATGAATGCCAGTCTCAAATCAAATCCACTTCATAGAAGCATAAAGAAAATTGTTAGAGACTTAATATCTTCTATTCTCAAATCTCAATCTCAACTCAAATCAAGGAAAGTTTATTTTATGGAACTTGAACAACCATATGCATCCAATCACTTGACTAGGCTCAATCAGCTCTACTCAACCAATCACCTCAATGAACAACTCTTTATCAAAAACCCTAGTCAAAGCATGTATGAACCAACTCAAAAAGTTTGTCTCTAACTCAATTTCAAGTTCTTTGCACAACCAATGGCCTTCATCAACAATGCTTATAAAGATAAGGTTTAATAAGAATTATCACTTTCGAAAAAGAAACCACAATCAATCCTTTTTACTCCTGTCACATGAGTCTCCTTTGGATTGGCCTAAAATCGTGCTACCATGCATACTATGCTCGGGGTGCCTATTTCAAGCCATATATCGTCAACTTGCAGACCAAGTGGGGATCATCACCAAGATGGGAACCATCTGGCTGCTCAATATAAACCTCTTCTTCAAGCTTCCCATTAAAAAATGTTAATTTCACATCTGTCAACAAAATTGACAAGTGACTCACACTTGTACCAACTTTTGTCCAAAACTGTACCAACACTGCAATTTTACTGTCAATTCTGTGTAAGCATCAAACACAGAATCACAACATAAACCAGATCTGTTTTTACATTTTTTAGCTTGATCTATGTTTTTTGCAGTCACTGCTGGTCACATCTTACTTTCAATTGTGCAAATATGGAGAAAACAATATTTTGTTAACCACTTCATGGCCAACTATAATGCACCTTACTCAACCTCATACTTTTGGACCTCGGATAGGTATGATTCACAAAGAAAATTTGCTCATCTTGATGAGCTAAGCATGAATCAATGATCAACCTTCAATATTTTTCACCATAGCATCAAAAATAGATCTAACAATCTTCCCATCAATATGTAGTTCAAATACCTACTGCTTTTATCAGAACACATATATGACTAAAGCAACATTCTTTCACAAACCAACTTATCTAAACTGTTATAATTCTTAACTTTGAATGATGGCAGTAAGAACCATTACCGGTACAATAATGACATATAGCAATACTACCAATAATGAGAACTCTCGAATTAATAAGCACCCTTCACGACACTTCCATAAACAACTACATGAACTGAGAACACGCTTCAAAAACTATAGACAACTCTAGTGCAACTCCCCCTTACTGCTTGCCTTTCATCCTCAGGTTAACCCAACAAACATATAGGAGCAATAAAATAAAACCTTTTTCAGATTGCTCCCCCTGAGGATGTGTTACCTGGAGTTGCTTAGTGCAGTAGAGGAGCAGTCTCCTTCAGTTCAAGGAGACACGATTTCCTCTCTTCTTTCTTTCTCCAGACTTTCTTGACCTCGGGCTTGGATTTTTCAACTGTATCCCTGTCTTGCACCTTTTCGTGAACTCGAACATTTCTCTTGTATGGTTGTCTCTTGTGCATCCATGATGAATGATTATTTTCCTTTCTTTTATGCACATGATTTATTCCCTGTCTATATTGCATTCTTTGCATCTGATGAAATTTGTGGTCTTGCCTTAGATTAGATACATAAGTGCTTGGACAAAACCTTGCTATGTGCCCATGACCATTGCATTGAAAACATTGTACATAGTGTTCACTTAGATACATAGATGTATTTCTACTAGCATAACTCTTTGATTTATTATTCAATCCACAATAAGTTGCCTTGTGACCATACTAGTTGCATCTGAAACAATAGCCATTAAAAATATTAGTATGAATAGAGTGAGAGTGATAGAACCTCTTTTGTTGTGGTTGCTTTGCTATAGACCTCCTTTGAAATTTTCTTCCTTTTGAAGATTCAGCTTCAACCTTTTCTTGCTTTGATCCTTCAACAGTGAACTTCTCCTTTTCTGCATATTTGGAAGATGAGGGTTGTTCAGCTTCATATCCAAGACCATGCTTATCTGTGGAGCTTCTCTGTTGGCTTATCATTTTATCTAGCAATTTTGTGCTCTTCTCAAATTTGAGATTTGTATTGGCCTCTTGTAGTTGTTTCTTCAATAAAACAATCTCTTCTTCTTGTTTGCAGCAAACAATCTCTTTCTCACTAATCTGCAACCTGAGAGTTTCTTCAATCCTTTTGGACTCTTCTACTTGCAGCTTTAGATTACTAACAACTTTGTTAGATTCCTCTTCACGATTGCTACATACATCAATTTTATTATTCATCTCTTTTGTCTGCATTCTTAAACCGTCAATCTCTTCTTCTAGCTTACTGCAATATTCTATTTTCTTGGTTAATTGCATTTCAAGATCTTCAAAAATTTTCTTGAATTCTTCTTTCTGTACTTTCAAACTGGTAATCATATCTTCTGCACCCTCAAGATTTTTACCCAAAGCTAAAATTAGTTTATGTTCCCAATTTGCTTCTGCATCACTTTCTCCTTCATCACATTCCTGTTCTGAATCTGTTTCTTTACCAATTCTGAACGGATCATCTTCATCTTCACTGCTACTAAACCCATGGCACTGACGTTCATTATGACCGAGTTGACCACAAACAAAACATTCTGTACCTTGTGAACCTACATCATGACTAAGTTTTCTTTTGGCCTTTTCTCCATTGTTTGATTCATCTCTTGAATCTACAACAACATTGAATTCATATTTATTTTCTTTTATGACCCTGTGTGTTCTTTTCTTCTTGTGTCTCATGGTTCCACTTTTGCCTTTCTTTGCCATTTGTGTACTAATCCAAGATCAACCCAGACTGATTAAGCCTGAACTAGGAACTTGGCTCTGATACCAATTGTTGTACTTAGTATGGCACTGAGAGGGGGGGTGAATCAGTGTAGCATTTCAAAAACTTAAATCTACAACTCTTAATGCTGAATAATAAAAACTTAAAACTAGAAATAACAAGCATAACAAGAGAGCATCACACAACACAAGATTTTAATGAGGTTCACCAATATGGCTACTCCTCAAAAAGAACGACTGCTTGGACTACCATCCAAATCTAGCCTCTTGCAAAGCACCAACTTTACAATTATTTACCAGCACCCACTGGAAGGAGCTACAACCCCTTATTTATCTGTATCAACAGAAAGGAGCACCAACCCCTAATTTACTAGCACCTACTAGAAGGAGCACCAACCCCTGATGCCAAGCTGCAACCTGGACTTCAATTCTAAATGTAAATGTTTGACAAGAAAATACCTTCCTTTTCACAAGACCCTGATTGGTCTAAAGCATACCAGATCTCTCTCACTATTCATAGAACAGACACTTCACAACTTCTATGATCTACAGCTGCACTGCACCTTCTGCTTTCTCTACGCAATCACTTTGCACACTTCTGCAATCTACAGTCAACTTTCACGATCATCTTCTTCCTTTTGCACACTCTGCTCTATTAGCGAATTCTACACTTAGCTTGATTCGACACGACTTGCTCACTTTGTGCACTTCGCCATCATCTCACCGCTTCTGCGCTATCTACGCTCTTACGGTCGCATATCACACACTTCGATACTCACTCAGATTGATGCTCTTCAAATCTCCAAACAACCCTCCTTTTATAAGAGTATTTTCAAGATGAAAACCCTAATTTTAGTTGGCTGATTATGCAAATGCAAACCCTAATCTTAGTTAGTTGTGATCGAACTGCATTGGCTTCAACTCATGAAGATGTTCAGGTTAACCTTCTATTCTTGCACGCTTACGACCTGTCGTGAAATTGTGACATTTTTGTCTTTGTGGCTTTTCTTGTTTTTGTTGCTACAAAAATACATGTCATGATATCGTGACACTTTTTGTCTCTGTACGCTTCCTTTTGACTTTTGTCATGATATCGCGACACTTCTGCCTTTGTCGACTTCAAATTTACTTTTGTCACGATATCACGACACTTCTGCCTTCATCAACATCAAATTTGCTTTTGTCACAAAATTGCGACACTTCTTTTGTTGAAGTCTTCCTTTCTGTTCCTGTCACAAAATCGTGACACTTTTTGCATCCGTATGCTTTCTTTACAACCTATCACAAAATTGTGACACTTTCTGCTTCCGTACGCTTTCTTTGTAACTCGTCATGAAATCGCGATGCTTTCAGCTTCCATATGCTTTCTTTACAACCTATCATGAAATCATGACGCTTTCAGCTTCCGTACGCTCTACTTGGCTTGCACCAGTGAAAACATGACATGTCATGAAATCATGACACTTTTTGCTTCCTTGCACTCTTCTCAACATGCACCAGCGAAAACATGACTTGTCACAAAATTGTGACACTTTTCACTTCCTTTCACTCTTCTCGGCATGCATCCGCAAAAACATGACATGTCATGAAATTGTGACACTTTTACTGCCTTGTGCCTTTCTCTGCCTTTCACCTGCGAAAATGAAACATGTCACAAAATCGTGACACTTTCGCTGCCTTGCTTCATTGTTTGGCTTGCACTAGCGAAAACATGACATGTCGCGATATCGCGACACTTTTTCGTCTGTACACTCCTCGCAGACTGTCACGAAATTGTGACACTTTTCCTTGCAAGTTCTTTCTCTTGAACCTATTGTGAAATCATGACAGTTCTCACTTCGAATTCTTTCCTCTGTAGCATGTCACGAAATCATGATAGTTCTCACTTCGAACACTTTCATCTACTATATGTCGTGAAATCGTGACAATTCTTACTTCAAACTCTTTCTTCTACTGCATGTCGCAAAATCACGACAGTTCTCACTTGGAACATTTTCATCTGCAGCATGTCATGAAATCATGACACTTTATCTTGCTTTCACTTTCTCTTCTAACTTGTCACGAAATTGCGACTGTTATTATTTCTTGTGCTTTCTCTTCGAACATGTCACGAAATCATGATAGTTTTTCAACTTGCCTTCTTCTCTTCAAACATGTCATGAAATCGTGACAGTTTTACCTGCTTGCGCCTCTACTTCGAACATGTCGCGAAATCATGACAGTTTTTCAACTTGCCTTCTGCTCTTCAAACATGTCACAAAATCATGACAGTTTTACCTGCTTACACCTCTATTTCAAACATGTCACGAAATCATAACAGTTTTTCAACTTGCCTTCTTCTCTTCAAACATGTCCCAAAATCGTGACAGTTTTACCTGCTTGCGCCTCTGCTTCGAACATGTCACGAAATCATGACAGTTTTCTCTGTTGTTTCTCTCTCCTCTAGTATGTCATGAAATCGTGATATTTTTTCCTTGTACTTTATTTCTCCTCCAATATGTCACGAAATCGTGACATTTTTGTTTACACTTTCTCTCTCCTTCGATATGTCATGAAATCGCGACAGTTTTCCTATTTTTTGAATATGTCGCGATATCGCGACACTTTCCTTGTCTTTTTCTTTGAATTTTTGCATGTGGGCCACTTAGATATTTTTGGAAAAAAATTGTACATATTCTGAGAGATCTCTAAACTTCCTGTTTGCTGCATCTAAACTTCCTGTTGCTGCACTAAATCAAATGAACTAGCTGATTGTGTTGAAAACAATGACAATACTATTGCATATTCTTAATAGCTTTTGAACTTCCTGTTCACTGCATCAACTGATCTAACTATTTGTGTTGACAACAATGACAATACTGTTACTGCACCTTGCTCAACAGTCTCATCAAATTCAATTCCCTCTACCTATGCATAACCTTTGCATACTAACCTTGCTTTATTCCTGACCACCTGTCCATCTTCATTTAACTTATTTCTGAATACCCATTGTGTGTCGATCACATTTTTGTTCTTTGGTCGTGGAAAAAGTTCCCAAGTTTTGATATTTACTATATGATCTAATTCTTCATCCATTACCTTGATCCAAAATTTATCCTCACTTGTCTGAGTGAAATATTTTGGATCAATCTTAGATAGCAAAGAAAATTTGCTTGTGATATGGTGTTATTCTTCTTCTCCTTTTCTATATTTCATCTAGATTCCCAATGATTTTCTCTTTTAGATGATGCTTTTATACATACCTGGATGGAGTTTTGGGAAGAAGTCTTTGTGTTTCTTCTTCTTCTTTATCTAATTCCTCACAAAAATCTTCTTGACAACATCCATCTTCTTGATACATAATTTTTTGAACTGGTTCTCTTGAATCTATCTTCTCATCAATTGTTATATTTATGCTTTCCACCATAGTACATGTTCTCTTGTTGAATCATCTATAGGCTTTAATCCTTGAGGAATAACCAAGAAATATTCCCTCATCACATATTGGATCAAACTTGCCTAAGTTTTGATCTTCTCATCTTATGTAACACTTGCTTCCAAAAATATTGAAGTGTTTTACAGTGGTAGGTCTTCCTTTCCAAAGCTCATATGGAGTCTTGTGATGGTTTACCTTCATTTGAGCCCTAGTTATTATGTATAGTACTATGTTGATTGATTCTCTTCAAAATCCATCTGATAGTTTAGACTCATTTAGCATAGCTCTAGCCATATTATCAACAGTCATATTTGTTGGACATTTTGAGCAGTTGTCATTGATGTCCAAAATTAGTTGTCATTGATGTCAAGGTGCCAAGTGATAGCTCAGCTCAAGTGCAAGTGGAAGTTTAATGAAATTCATGATGGGTTTAAATATCTATATTTTACACCCAAGAGAATGGGTCAATTTACCCAAGGAAGCAATTTATCCAAGGCATCAAAAGGATATAATATTATAATAATTGTTATTATAATATTAAAGTGATATGGTGAAAACCCCAAATAAAATATTTATAATTTTCATTATAATATTTTATAAATCAAAGTGGGTTTTATAAAGTTTAATTATATTTCATAAACCCAAAGGTTGGGTTTGGAGGAAAAGGCATTCGAAGCACCTTATAAAATTATTAAACCTTCACCGACATCATGGAAGGAGAGTATTTGGAAGCACCGACGTTCTCCAAGGAGTGGAGAAAGCAAATATAAATACCTTGCCCAAAGGGCATAAACATTATCCTTGCTCGAATTATTAATTGGCATGCAAAAAGTGAATAAGAGCTCATGAGATTTAGAATTTCATGTAACAATGAGACAATTTAGGAAGGAAGCATTAATTTTTGAAGGCACAGAGGGCAGTGTGGCCTAGTGGTGAGTGGGCAAGTGCAAAAATATTTGTTTGCAAGAGAGCTTGCATTCGAAATATGGTGGTTGCATTGGAGGTCGTGTTGGTTGAAAGGCACCCAAGGCGCACATTGTTTTTGCCAAGGGCAAAGGGAGCACTACTTGAAGCACGTGGTGGTGCTTCGTTGGTTTCAAATGAGCACGTAGCTCGTGACAGATTTGAGGCCTCCATGGCTAAGGCGCACGTTGTGGTCAAGGTTGAGGGTTCGATTGCCCTCGAATGTAAGGTAAATATTTTTGATTAAAACTTTTATTATCTGCCTAAATTTGGAGGTATAAGGGTGTTTAAGGTTTTATGATTATTTGCCTATGTTGGAGTTATAAGGGTTGTTAAGTGAAAATTTAGAAGGATTAATTATTGGATAAGTGGTGGTATTTGAGTATTGTTATTAGGAGTAATAAGGAGGTCTTTATTTTAATTGTTTATTAAAGTCTTAATTAATATATTGATATATTGGAGAATTAAGACTATTGAGCATTGATTTTATTTTAATAAGGGTTTTTCTATTAAAGAATATTATGGTGAATATTATTTTTAAGTTGGAGTGATAAGGTGTATTTTAGTCATCTTTTTGTATTGTGTTTTATTGAAGTCTTCTAACCCTTATTGAGATTGGCAAAGAGGAATTTGTGAGTGTGGCATATTTGTGAGATCAACTCCTTGTCAAGAAAAAGGTATGGGCAATCTCTTCCTTAGTTGAGTTGATTGATTGGCTTACTAGAAAATAAATTTTGGAGTGAAAAGGATTTGATTAGGGTTTCCTTTTCGAAAGTGTTTGAGTTAATGCTTCAAGGTTTTTTGGAATTAAGAGTTGTGATTAAAACCTTGTTTTATAAGCATTGTTGTTGAAGCCATTGGATTGTGCGAAGAACTTGAGTTAGGGTTTTGAAAAGAACATGAGTATCATTGTTATGTGAGATTTGTTGTTGAGCATTGTTGGAAATATTTTGAGTTGGTGGTTACATGCTTGGACTAGGGTTTGTGAGCAAAGGTTGGTTCTTGAGAAATTGGTTGAGTAGAGTTGGTTGAGCCTAGTCAAGTGGATGTATGAAGTGATTGTTCAAGTTCCATAAAACAAACTATTCTATATTCTGATTTGAGTTGAGAAAGTGATTGAGCTTTGAGTATAGAACATATTGAGTCTCTAAAAATTCTCTTTATGCTTCTATGAGATTGGACAAGTTTTGTGTGGACTTGTTAAGTATATTTGAGGTAAGTCTTTGAGAAGACTTGTGGAATGATTTTATGTGAGCTTTTGTGGAAGATTACAATATAGATTTGGATAGGTTTTAAGTGGACCTATTGAGCATATTTGAGCAAGTTATAAGTGAGATTGTTGAGCATATTTGAGCAGGTTCTGAGTGGACCTGTTGAGCAGATTTGAGTAGGTTATGAGTGGACCTATTGAGTAGATTTGAGCAAGTTCTGAGTGGACTTGTTGAGAATATTTGTGCTAGACCGACTGGACTGTGTTTAGTGTAGATTTGAGATAGAGCTTTGGAGGTGATAGAGTAGAGAGGACAATAGTCTCCAGTGGATAGAGATCCATCAGCCAGGGTAGTGAGGATAGGTCTTCTGAGTGGGGACAAGAGTCTTCAGTGGAGAGAGATCCACAAGCTAGTGCAGTGGAGGTAGTAGTCTTCTAGAGGATCACCAGCCAGAGCAGAGGAGAAGGAGTTCTCCTGTGGATAGAGATCCACAAACTTGATTTAGGGGATCAACATCTCCTTTGGACAGAGGTCCATAAACATTGTAGTTGGGAAGGATTCCCAAGAGATTATTTGAGAAATATTTATAAGAAATATTTTCTCCGTGGAGGTAGCCATATTTGGGTGAACCACGTAAAAATGATGTCTCTCATGTGTGTGATGCTTTGTGTGATGTTTACTATTTTATTAATGTTGATGCTACTATTTGGATTAAAAAGCAAAAAGTTTTATTGTATATTGTTCACCTCCCTCTCAGTATAAGCACATGTTCTTCAATTGGTATCAGAGCGGGTCTCTCCATGAAAAGACTAACAGCTTGGAGGAGGATCCATCGGTAGCACACATGACTTCTGAAAATGAAGAAGAGACTATGTTTGACATAAAATAAGAATTCTTTGCTGCTCTCAAAAAATTGGAAAGACTTAGAGAGAAGAATTCAAGCTTGAAGGAACAAGTTCAAGAAGATGAAGAAGCAAGGATGGAACTTATACAAAATCTCACAGAACTCAAGATTAGGGTGGAAGAAGGAAAGAAGATTGAACAAGATATGACAGATCTATTGAGAGCTAGAGAAACAGAATGTGAAATATTGGAAGCAAAAATTGTCCACCTAAGGAATAAAGTTGAAAGGACCAAGGGACTACAAGATACAGAATATGAGAAACAGAAAGAGGAATCAAGTCTTCAGAAAGCAGAAACCTCAAACAAGGATAAGCAAGCGAAGGATATCAGAAAGGAAGAAAGCAAAGGAGAACCCTGGATAAGAGTTAATCACAAGAGGAAGATGACTTCTCCACAAATTCCAAGACATCCAAATAGGTTACATAATTTCTTCCATGGTCATTGTTTTTCTTGCAATAAATATGGTCATAGAGTTGTACATTGTATTCATTATGCAAGATACAATAGAAATTTCAATTCCTTTGCACCTCTCATGGATGATGATGTTATATGTTACAAATGCAATAATTTTGGGCACAAGGCTAGATGGTGTAAAATGATACTTCCTGAGTCTAGAAAAATAATTTCAACAACTAGGAAAGATGAAATGGAAAATGTTAAGGGTAGATCAATGTTAGTACAAACATCCCTTCATGCTCAGGATAAAGAAGAACAATGGTATCTTGATAGTGGTTGCTCTAGTCACATGATAGGAGACAAAGACAAATTCATTGTACTAAAAGAAACAAATAGAGGATCAGTAAGTTTTGGTGATAATGGATCAACAAGGATTGGTGGAAGAGGAACTCTAAGTCTAGACAATGGGAAAACAAAAACTGAGAATGTTTTGTATGTTAAAGGGTTAAAACACAATCTGCTAAGTATAAGTCAACTTTGTGATCAAGGATACATGGTCACCTTCCATCCAGATAGATGTGAGATAAGGAAATCAAAAACTGGAAAAATCATTGCAAATGCAAGAAGGACCCCAAACAACTTATACATGCTCAATGAGATCAAAGGGGAAAAGTGCTTTCTATCACAAGAAGATGAGAGTTGGTTGTGGCATAGAAGATTGGGTCACTTGAATTTTGACAACATAGTCAACATAAGCAATAAACAGGCAGTCAGAGATTTACCCAAAATAAGAAGACCTCAAAACACAATTTGTGCACCCTGTCAACATGGAAAGCAAACTAGGACAACATTCAAGTCAAAAGGATATATGTCATCTGAGCCATTGAGCCTAATACATACTGATTTGTGTGGTCCTACCAGGACACAAAGCATTCAGGGTGAGAGCTACTTTATGTTGTTTATAGATGATTATTCCAGAATGGTTTGGGTAACCTTCCTAAAAGAGAAGTTAGAGGCCTTTGAAAAATTCAAAGCATTTAAGGAATTTGTTGAAAATGAAACTGGCAAAAGGATTAAGTGTCTAAGATCTGATAGAGGAGGAGAATTTACTTCAAATGAATTTGTAGAATTTTATGAACAACATGGGATCAAGAGAGAGTACTCAATAGCAAGAACTCCTCAACAAAATGGGGTAGTTGAAAGGAAGAACAGGACTATTGAAAATATGGCTAGAGCTATGTTAAATGAATCTAAGTTATCATATGGTTTTTGGAAAGAAGCGGTAAACACAATTGTATACATAATCACTAGGGCTCAATTGAGGGTAAATCATCACAAGACTCCATATGAGCTTTGGAAAGGAAGACCAACCACTGTAAAACACTTCAGAATTTTTGGAAGCAAATGTTACATAAGACGGGAAGATCAAAACTTGGGCAAGTTTGATCCAAGATGTGATGAGGGAATTTTTCTTGGTTATTCCACAAAGAGTAAAGCCTACAAATGCTTCAACAAAAGAACACGCACTATGGTGGAAAGTATAAATGTAACAGTTGATGAGAAGATAGATTCAAGAGAACCAGTTCAACAAATTGTGTATCAAGAAGATGGATGTTGTCAAGAAGAATTTTGTGAGGAATCAGATAAAGATGAAGAAGAAACACAAAGACTTCTTCCCAAAACTCCATCCAGGTATGTACAAAAACATCATCCAAAAGAGTAGATCATCGGGAATCCAGATGAAAGGTAGACAAGGAGAAGAATAATAAAACCATCCCAACAAGCAAATTTTTCTTTGCTATCTAAGATTGAGCCAAAAGACTTCACTCAGGCAAGTGAGGATGAATTTTGGGTTAAGGCAATGAATGAGGAATTGGATCAGATAGAGAAAAGAAAAACATGGGAACTTGTTCCATGACCAAAGGACAAAAATGTGATTGGCACAAAATGGGTATTCAGAAATAAATTGAATGAATATGGACAAGTGGTCAGAAATAAAGCAAGGTTAGTATGCAAAGGTTATGCACAGGTAGAAGGAATTGAATTTGATGAAACTTTTGCTCCAGTTGCATGACTTGAAGCTATAAGGATGTTTTTAGCCTTCTCAAGTTTCAAGAACTTCAAGGTATATCAGATGGATGTCAAGTCAACATTTCTAAATGGGGTTCTAGAAGAAGAGGTTTATATTGAACAACCGTGAGGGATTCATACTAGAAGATAAACCAGATCAGGTATGCAGGTTGAAAAAGGCATTGTATGGTTTAAAGCAGGCTCCTAGAGCATGGTACTCAAGATTGGATAAGTATCTTCAGGAATAGGGATTCAAAAAAGGAATAGCAGATAGTAATTTATATATCAAAAATGAAGGGAATGATCTTCTAATAGTAGTTGTTTATGTTGATGACATAATTTTTGGAGGAAACAATGATAAGATGTGCAAGGAATTTTCTAAGAATATGCAAAATGAATTTGAGATGTCTATGCTTGGTGAATTATCCTTCTTTCTTGGACTTCAGATTTCACAATAAAAAAGAGGAGTGTTTCTCTCTCAAGCCAAGTACATAAAGGAAATGTTAAAGAAATTTAGGTTAGAAGATTGTAAACCGGTAAGTACTCCCATGGTCACAGGATGCAAGTTGAGTAAGGATGATGAATCTCCAGAGGTAGATCATAGATTATACAGATCTATGATTGGCAGCTTATTATATGTTACAACTACAAGACCAGACATAGTACAGTCAGTGGGATTAGTGGCAAGGTTTCAAGCAACACCTAAGGAAACACATGTGGCAGTAGTAAAAAGAATTTTTAGATATCTAAAAGGGACTATGGATTTTGGGCTTTGGTATCCCAAAAGTGACAGTTTCACACTAACAACATATACAGATGCAGATTGGGCCGACAACATTGATGACATAAAAAACACAAGTGGAGGAGCATTCTTTCTTGGAGAATGTCTAGTCTCTTGGTTAAGTAAGAAGTAGGTTTCAATATCTTTATCTACAACAGAAGCAAAATATATTGCAACAGTAGCCAGTTGTACATAGGTGTTATGGATGAAGAGAACTCTAGAAGACTTCAAGATAAAGCATGATCAGCCCATTCCTATACTATGTGATAATACAAGTGCCATAAGTATCTCAAAAAATCTAGTAATGCACTCCAGGACAAAGCACATTCCGATTAAGTATCATTTTTTGAGAGAACATGTGATAGATAAACAGGTCAGATTGGAATATGTCACTACAAAGGAACAAATAGCAGATATTTTCACTAAGCCACTTTCAAAGGAAACTTTTGAGTATCTTCGAGGAAAATTGGGAGTGAGACTCCCACCCCAGAATTAACCACCTCAATAGAAGGTGGGAGAGGGGCTAAGCTAAGAGGCTCATTCTTAGCCCCGAGCCCCAAAGGTGACCCTTTGCCATTGATGTCAAAGGGGGAGAGATTTGAGTAAGGGGGAGATAATATGTTTGAGGGGAGAGATTTGATATTTGAGAGAGCATTGAGCCAGGGGAGCAATGTCCCAGGGGGAGAAACAGAGCAAAAGAAAGTCAAGCTTTCAGTAAAAAGAATTTGGGTTGCCATCAATGACAAAGGGGGAGATTGTTGGACATTTTGAGCAGTTGTCATTGATGTCCAAAATTAGTTGTCATTGATGTCAAGGTGCCAGGTGATAGCTCAGCTCAAGTGCAAGTGGAAGTTTAATGAAATTCATGATGGGTTTAAATATCTATATTTTACACCCAAGAGAATGGGTCAAGTGGTTAATTCTCCCAAGGAAGCAATTTATCCAAGGCATCAAAAGGATATAATATTATAATAATTGTTATTATAATATTAAAGTGATATGGTGAAAACCCCAAATAAAATATTTATAATTTTCATTATAATATTTTATAAATCAAAGTGGGTTTTATAAAGTTTAATTATATTTCATAAACCCAAAGTTGGGTTTGGAGGAAAAGGCATTCGAAGCACCTTATAAAATTATTAAACCTTCATCGACGTCATGGAAGGAGAATCTTTGGAAGCGCCGACGTTCTCCAAGGAGTGGAGAAAGCAAATATAAATACCTTACCCAAAGGGCATAAACATTATCCTTGCTCGAATTATTAATTGGCATGCAAAAAGGAAGAAGAGCTCGTGAGATTTAGATTTTCGTGTACAACAGAAGTGTTTTAGGAAGGAAAGCATTAATTTTCGAAGGCACATAGGAAGCATGGCCTAGTGGTGAGTTGGGAAGTGCAAAAATATTTGTTTGCAAGAGAGCCTACGTTCAAAACGTGATAGCTGCATTGGAGGTCATGTTGGTTGAAAGGCACCCAAGGCGCACGTTATTTTTGCCAAGGGTAAAGGGAGCACTACTTGAAGCACGTGGTGCTTCATTGGTTTCAAATGAGCACGTGGCTCATATGGCATTTGAGGCCATGGTTAAGGTGCACATCATGGGCATAGTTGAGGGTTCGATTCCATCCTGAATGCAAGGTAAATATTTTTGATTAAAATTTTTATTATCTGCCTAAATTTGGAGGTATAAGGGTGTTTAAGGTTTTATGATTATTTGCCTATGTTGGAGTTATAAGGGTTGTTATTGAAATAATTTAGAAGGATTAATTATTGGATAAGTGGTGGTATTTGAGTATTGTTATTAGGAGTAATAAGGAGGTTTTTATTTTAATTGTTTATTAAAGTCTTAATTAATATATTGATATATTGGAGAATTAAGACTATTGAGCATTGATTTTATTTTAATAAGGGTTTTTCTATTAAAGAAGATTATGGTGAATATTATTTTTAAGTTGGAGTGATAAGGTGTATTTTAGTCATCTTTTTGTATTGTGTTTTATTGAAGTCTTCTAACCCTTATTGAGATTGGCAAAGAGGAATTTGTGAGTGTGGCAGATTTGTGAGATCAACTCCTTGACAAGAAAAAGGTATGGGCAAATTCTTCTTTGGTTGAGTTGATTGATTGGTTTACTAGAAAATAAAGTTTGGAGTGAAAAGGATTTGATTAGGGTTTCCTTTTTGAAAGTGTTTGAGTTAATGCTTCAAGGTTTTCTGGAATTAAGAGTTGTGATTAAAACCTTGTTTTATAAGCATTGTTGTTGAAGCCATTGGTTGTGCGAAGAACTTGAGTTAGGGTTTGAAAAAAATGTATTGATTTAAGAACATGAGTATCATTGTTATGTGAGATTTGTTGTTGAGCATTGTTGGAAACATTTTGAGTTGGTTGATACATACTTGGACTAGGGTTTGTGAGCAAGGGTTGGTTCTTGAGAAATTGGTTGAGTAGAGTTGGTTGAGCCTAGTCAAGTGGGTGTATGAAGTGATTGTTCAAGTTCCATAAAACAAACTATTCTATATTCTGATTTGAGTTGAGAAAGTGATTGAGCTTTGAGTATAGAACATATTGAGTCTCTAACAATTCTCTTTATGCTTCTATGAGATTGGACAAGTTCTTTGTGGACTTGTTAAGCATATTTGAGGCAAGTCTTTGAGAAGACTTGTGGACTGATTTTGTGTGAGCTTTTGTGGAAGCTTACAATACATATTTGATTAGGTTCTGAGTGGACCTATTGAGCAGATTTGGACAAGTTCTGAGTGGTTTGTTGAGCATATTTGAGCAGGTTCTGAGTGGACCTATTGAGCAGATTTGACAAGTTCTATGTGGACCTGTTGAGCATATTTGAGCAGGTTCTGAGTGGACCTTGAGCAGATTCAGCAAGTTCTAGTGGACCTTTTGAGCAGATTTGAGCAAGTTCTGAGTGGACTTATTGAGAAGATTTGTGCTAGACCGACTGGACTATGTTTAGTACAGATTTGAGATAGAGCTTTGGAGGTGATAGAGTAGAGAGGATAGTAGTCTCTAGTGGATAGAGATCCATCAGCCAGGGTAGTGAGGACAAGTCTTCTGAGTGGGGATAAGAGTCTTCAGTGGAGAGAGATCCACAAGCCAGTGTAGTGGAGGCAGTAGTCTTCTAGAGGATCACCAGCTAGAGTAGAGGAGAAGGAGTTCTCCTATGGATAGAGATCCACAAACTTGATTTAGGGGATCAACATCTCCTTTGGACAGAGGTCCATAAACATTGTAATTGGGAAAGGATTCCCAAGAGAATTTATTTGAGAAATATTTATAAGAAATATTTTCTCCATGGAGGTAGCCCACATTGGGTGAACCACATAAAAATGATGTCTCTCATGTGTGTGATGCTTTGTGTGATGTTTATTGTTTTATTAATGTTGATGCTACTATTTGGATTAAAAGGCAAAAAAATTTATTGTATACTGTTCACCCCCCTCTCAGTATAAGCACATGTTCTTCAATATTTTTCCTTTCAACTATATTTTATTGAGTTCTTGCTATTGAAAATTCTCTTTTGATTCCATGTTGTTCACAAAACTCTACAAATTCATTTGAAGTAAATTATTCTCCTATGTTATATCTCAGACACTTAATCCTTTTTCCATTTTCATTTTCAACCAATTCCTTAAATTCTTTGAATTTTTCAAATGCCTCTGACTTCTCTTTCAGGAAAGTTACCCAAACCATTCTAGAATAATCATCTATAAATAATATAAAGTAACTCTCACCCTAAATAATTTGTATTTGTAGGACCACACAAATAAATATGTACTAGACTTAATGGATCAGTTGATATATATCCTTTTGATTTAAATGTTGTCCCAGTTTGCTTTCCATGTTGATAGGGTGCACATATTGTGCTTTGAGGTCTTCTTATTTTGGGTAAATCTCTGACTACCTGTTTATTGCTTATGTTGACTATGTTATAAAAATTCAAGTGACCCAATATTCTATGCCACAACAAAATTTCATATTATTGTGATAGAAATCACTTTTCCCCTTTGATCTCATTGAGCATGTATAAATTTTTTGGGGTCCTTATTGCATTGGCAATGATTTTTCCAGTTTCCAATTTTCTTATCTCACATATATTTGGATGGAAAGTAACCATATACCCCTGATCACAAAGTTGACTTATACTTATCAGATTGTGTTTTAACCCTTTAACATATAACACATTTTATATTTTTGTTTTCCCATTATCTAAACTTAGAGTTCCTCTTCCACCAATACTTTTTGATCCATTATCACCAAAACTTACTGATCCTCTATTGGTTTCTTTTAGTACAATGAATTTGTCTTTGTCTCCTGTCATGTGACTAGATAAAACACTATCAAGATACCATTGTTATTCTTTATCCTAAGCATGAAGGGTTGTTTGAACTAACATTGATCTAGCCTTAACATTTTTCCTTTCATCTTTCCTAGTTGTTGAAATTGTTTTTCTAGACTCAGGAAATATCATTTTACACCATCTAGCCTTATGCCCAAAATTATTGCATTTGTAAAATTAACTTGTGAGGTGCAAAAGAATTAAAATTTCTATTGATATTTTTTCTTGCATGATTAATAGAGTTTACAACTCTATGACCATATTTATTACAAGAAAAACAATGACCATGGAAGAAATTATGTAACCTATTTGGATGCCTTGGAGTTTGTGGTGGAGTATTCTTTCTCTTGTAATTAACTCTTATCCAATTTTCTTCTTTGATCTGTTCCTTTCTAATATCATTTTCTTGCTTATCCTAGTTTTAAGTTTATGCTTTTTGAAGACTTGATTCCTCTTTTTGTTTCTCATATTCTACATCTTGTAGTGCCTTGGTCCTTTCAACTTCATTCCTTAGGTAGATAATTTATGTTTCCAATATTTCACATTATGTTTCTCTGGATTTTAACAGATCTGTCATATCCTACTCAATTTTCTTTCCTTCTTCCACCCTTATCTTGAGTTCTATGAGATTTTGTAGAAGTTCCATCCTTGGTTCTTCATCCTATTGAATTTGTTCCTTCAAGCTTGAATTCTTCTCTCTAATTATTTCCAACTTTCTGAGAGTAGCAAATAATTTCTCTTTTATGTCAAACATAGTCTCCTTTTTATTTTTTGAAGTCATGTGTCTTACTAATGTATCCTCCTCCAAGTTGTTAGTATTTTCATGGAGAGACCCGCTCTAATACCAATTGAAGAACATGTGCTTATACTGAGAGGGGGTGAACAGTATAATATAATTTTTTTTCTTTTTCATACAAATAATAGCATCAATAATATTAAAGTAGTAAACATCACACAAAGCATCACACATGAGAGACATGATTTTACGTGGTTCACCCAATGTGGGCTACTCCACAAAGAAAATATTTCTTATAAATTTTTCTCAAATAAATTCTCTTGGGAATCCTTTCCCTACAATTTTTATGGACCTCTGTCCAAAGGAGATGCCAATCCCCTAAATCAAGTTCGTGGATCTCTATCCAAAGAGGAGACCAATCTCTTGAGAAAATTGAAAGTATCGCTACGGGCCCCTATACCCCTCTTGAGAAAATTGACATACAAACCTTAGGAAGAAATCCTTATTGGCTAGTATATTCCAGTGGACTAGCAAGAGTGACAAGGTAAGTATATCAAACTTCTTGTTTACTATAAAAAATATTAAAACAAAACATATAAATTGAATGATGAGTATAGAATTGATATTGTATTATGTAGTATTTATCTTGATTTTTATATTTAAACCTGATGAAAACAAATGTGTTTTGATGATCATTATACCTTATTTGCTTCAATTGAGAATGTATTTGACTTATAAAATATTAGGTGATATATGCTTGTATTTTATAAAAATTATGCAAGTTTTTTGTATGTCTTTAGAAGGTAAATATTGTAGGTGTTTTACGGGAGATGTTGCAAGAGAACATAGGCCAAATGTCAAGAATGGACAAACCAATCACGTGTATGTACGTTGAGAATCCATGTGGAAGTGCATTACAAAAAGGTTCTATAGAAAATATCTACATAAAGGTGTTATAGAAAACACCTAAAGAAAGGTGTTATAGAAAGTACCTACTGAAAGGGTCTATAGAAAGAACATTGATCTAGTAAACCATATGATACATTGGAATTTTGCATCCGATGATAGCGTAGTAGCACCACAAATATTATACAGTCAACATGATTGTTTAATGTGGTGGCATTAATATCTGGCATATGATTTAATCCTTGTTGTATAATTTGCAACATGTCATTCAAAATATATTTTGTTAAGGATGTTAAGTTGTTGATATTTGAATGAAATCTTGGGAATAGGACAAACAATTATTCTATCTTGGCAACAAGTTATTCAAATTTAGGATATTTGTTATGTATACTTGGAAACTATATCACTTGGATAATTCTAATTGTAATAAGTCCAAGGTAGTTAGGATATTTTATTAATTTAGCTTATTTTTGTTGTGTAAGGTTAGTATTCGAATCATAAAACCAATAGAGACATGACAAAATATGTGGAAGACTTCCATTAAAAATTTCCAACATGACATTATAAATTTACATGTAAAGATCCTTGAAAAGGTCGATGGTCTATAGTTTACAAGTTGCTATTTTGAAGCTTCGTCACTCAATGTTTGAAGAAGTCTATCCACATGAAGAATTAAAGTTCATAAATAAAGTAGCAATATTTTATTCCATGATTCTAGAAATGGTATTATGTAAGTATATCCTACTTTAAAATTAAGAGGTGTAGATACCTAAAATTATATCACCTATTTTACATCAATCTTAAAAGAAAACTGATAAAATAATCAAGTTAACCATAACAATTAACCGAATCATAAGAACTATAGATAAATTCAATAGTGGCCAATCTATCCTAAAGCGGTTATGCTTTCAACCCAACATATTTATGAACAATTAAAATTTCCTTGCTCCCACCAAACTTACCTCCAATGGTTAGGTGAGTGAATATGCATGATGGTGAATACACTCACCAGTGTATTTTTTTAGGTGGTGTATTCATACCAAAAAATTAAAACTCTAAGTTATATCAACAATTCTTCCCAAGGTGCAAATCTTGCTCAACAATCCCTCTTCAAGCATAAATGATCATCTGGTGGAGGTCCACAACGATACTGACATGAAAATTGTTCCTCTGAATTGGGTATAGGGGTGAAATACTAATCAAACCATCTAGTAGTTGGTTTTCTCTGAAGTTTCCCTCAAGATAGCTAGAGCTCATGCACGATTTTTATCAGGTAAAGAAAATTATTAGATGTATCAAGGGCGTAACACCCTTGAACTATTCTCAAACTTTAAATAGGTAAGATGAAGCGATTTCTCTGTTGAGCTATGCCACAGAATTGGGAGCTCCAAGTGGGCCATTTTTGGTAAGCAGAACTGGTGATGTAGGATGAACCAAAATCCAAGTTATGATGCCCAACTGTATGCTAACCCATATCCCACAAAGGGTGTTGGTTGATTAAGACAGTAGGACATTGGTCATGGAAGTCAAAATCCACTAAGGAGTGTGTAACAAATCACCTGTTGAATCAACTAGCCTCGAAAATAGATGGTGCTAAAGCACATGACCTATACTCGATCATCGGGGCAAGTTCTAGGCTCCAATGAGTAGGAGGTCATGGGGGTCATCGAGAAGCCTCGGGCATGAGCCCGCGTGGACCATCCCTCAGTGTAGATCTTGGTGGTAGTAGCAAATATTCAAATGATAACTTTGAAGACTAAAGTGGGGAAAGGTTCCATGTGAATATTACTTGGACATGGGTTAGTCGATCCTAAGATATGGGGAAGCCTTGTTTCAATGGCACACTCTGTGCGAGCATCGAAAGGGAATTGGGTTATTATTCTCAAACCTAGATGTGGTGGTGAATGACAACATTAGGAAATTTGGAGACGTCGATAGGGGCCTTGAGAAGAGTTATCTTTTATTTTTAACAACCTGCCCACCCTAAAATCCATTCAATTAAAGATAGGGTCTAGCGGCTAGAAGAGCACCACATGTCCTGCAGTGCCTAGTGCACCCTTGGTGGCCCTTGAAAGTCTAGAGGACTGAGTACCATTCATTTTTGATCATACTCATAACCACATTAGGTGTCCATGGTGAAAAGACTCTGGTCAATAGAAAAATGTAGGTAAGGAAAGTCAAAAAAGTGGATCTGTAACTTCAAGAAAAGGATTAGCTCTACGGGCTGGGCCTAGGGGTCTATGCCCTGAACTCATTGGTTGTTGGTGGTCTGCCCAAGCTGCTATCACGGTGAGGGTGTGCCGTTGTGTGCTGGTCAGATGACAGATACAAGGTATCTCCCTTATGGGGGGCTTTCCCTAGGCGATGAACAATCAACTCAAAAATGGTACGAACAAGGGGAATCCAACTATTTAATTAAAACAAAGCATTAGAATGGTCCTTGTGATTGCTAATGCAATGTGATTTCTACCCAATGCTATGAATATCAAAGTGAAGAAATTCAACCAAGTGTGGGTAAACGGTGGGAGTAACTATGACTCTCTTAAGGTAGACAAATGCCTCATCATCTAATTAGTGATGTGCATGAATGGATTAATGAGATTCCCACTATCCCTATCTACTATCTAGTGAAACCATAGCCAAGGTAATGGGCTTGGCAAAATCAGTAGGGAAAGAAGACCCTACTGAGCTTGACTCTAGTTTGGATTTGTGAAATGACTTGAGAGGTGTAGAATAAGTGGGATTCGGTCTTGATGTAAGTGAAATACCACTACTTTTAATGTTATTTTACTTATTCCATGATGCAAAGAAGGGGAATCATCCCTATTTTTGGCCTAAAGGTGTGCTTTGGTGTGTTGATCCAGGTGGAAGACATTTTCAGATTGGGAGTTTGACTGGGGTGGCACATCTATTAAAAGATAACGTAAATGTCCTAATATGAGCTCAACGAGAAAAGAAATATCATGTACAACAAAAGGGTAAAAGCTCATTTTATTTTGATTTTTAGTACGAATACAAATCGTTAAAGTGTGGCCTATCGATCCTTTAGACTTTTAGAATTTGAAGCTAGAGGTGTCAGAAAAGTTACCATAGGGATAACTAGCTTGTGGCAACCAAGCGTTCATAGCGACGTTGCTTTTTGATCCTTCGATGTCAGCTCTTCCTATCATTGTGAAGTATAATATTTTGACCATTCATGTTATGCAATCTTACGGTTGTTCATGACCTCTATTTGAAATTCTTTATTAGAAATTATGTTCTAAATATATGTAGATATGTTAAAACAACCATGGAAATAAAATACCTAAGTAAAAAATTATGAGATTTAAAATCTCAACCTTTAAAGCCATTATAAGAGTAAATTTTTATTTCCTTAAATAGTCTTAAGGCTAACAACCACAACCATATTTTGATTTTAAATCCAAATTCTGAGGTTGTGTTAGAATAAGTGAATATTCTCTTAAGTTCCACTAGGATACACACTTGAGTTTCCACTCCTCCATGTGTCAGGAGAACTCTCAGTGGTGTCTTCATCAGGTCTGATGAGTTGTTGTAATCCAATGGCTCTCAATGATCAACTTTGCTATTTATACAAAGTTGATCCTTGAAATAAATCAATCAGTTCCACTCTTCTCTTCATCTTTTGTGTAATGCTTTGCATATCTATTATTGTGAAATTCTAACATGGTACCAGAGCAAGATAGATTTTGCTAGCATTCTCTCTTGGAGGTTCTAGGAGCTGGTTCTTTTATCTTTTTGTTGGTCCTTTTTTTTTACAGGCCTTCATAAGATTATATATAGTTTTTTTCAGCTATATTTTTTTTCAAAATTATATGTATGTGGGCTTTTTCTGATATTATTTACCTCCTTCTCATTTAAATAAGGGAAGACTCTTTGTCTTCTGAGTAATTTTTTTAGATATATTGCTCTTTCTCTTTTCATAGATCTGTTCTAAAATACATAAGATATAATTCCTTTTCTATGTCTTTTTTAGAAATTCTATGATACTCATACATTAATTTTCCATTGTTTACCTTAGCAAAAGAACTTATTTTTCACATATATCATGATATACAAGTTAACTCCTTTTCAAGTTTTTTTGCAAGCAATATTCAGCCTCTTCTCTGGTTGTCTAAGAGTGTTCTCATAGAAGGCACCTTCTTTCGTTACCTCGGCACCCAAATTTGGGTGCCATAAGGTAGCATGTGGCACCTCTCGCCACTCTCTCTTTTGGCGGAGTCCCTCTTCGAACGTTGGGGCTAATAAATTTTTTGTCTCCCTTCGTCCGATTACGTTTTCTTTCGGCGCCCACCTCTCTTCCGCCAAAATCTCTTTTGGCGGTCTCCCTCTTCGAACGTTGGAGCTAACAAATTTTTTGTCTCCCTTCATCCGATTTCTTTCAGTTGCCTTTATTTCTTTAAATAAGGACTGTTTAGAATATTTTGATTATATTTTGGCACCCCTATTTTGAATCAGATTTTACCAGAGTCAAAATCCTTAAATGATGCCAAGCATATCTAATCCATTTGGCGTTCGACAAATGGCTATAGTTGGGTCCCTTTAAAATATCGTCCGATCAAGCTTGTTTCTCATCGCTTCTTCCTTTCGAATGTTACAGTGGTTTCCTCAGGCAATATTTTTTTAAATAGCATTATTCTCTATCCTCTCCATTTTTTATACAAGTTTTTTGATAGACACTTGCTTTGTCAGAGGCTCCCATTAAAAGGTGAACGAGGCATCTTCAAAGGACTTCGCAGCCCTTTATTTTGGGCTCTCTAACCTTATTTTGCAGGGAAATTGATTGAGGGGCGCGATTCATCTTCAAAGAGCACGTACCGATTCTAATCAAATTTTTTGCAGGCACCTCAGGCTCCGAATTTTTCATAGAGATTATTTTCTTAAAATAACTAACATTTTTTGCAGGCTTCTCCGACTCTCCGGCTTAAGTCTTCTGAGTAAACTTAGGTTATTTCCTTTTATAAATTTCTTTTGGTTCCTTTAATCTGTCTCCGCAGATTGCATACTCCAAATCATAAAAGGAAGAAGACTTGGACACTCGTCGTCTTAAAAGCCTCATTTTTGCTTCGGTGAAGACATCAACAGAGCACCACATCTTCAAGGAGGAGGATATTTTTTAATTTTGGTTGCAGGCTTCACCTTTACTCTGAAGAAACCATCTCAATAGTCTCCACCCTCTGCTACAAAATCATTGTTTCATCAGGCATCTTCATCTTTCAGAACGCCCTCTCTCTCAGGGACGTAACAACTTTATAATTTTTTATATCCATAAAAATCTTGTTGTATTAGTTTTTTCGATCCTCCCATTTTGAAGGTCATTTGTTTTGCCTCCTTTTCACAAAGCCTTATTTTACAAGGCTCTCATCGAATAGTGAGTCAATATTGTAACCTTTTAATAAAAAAATATTTTTGGGGGGGTTAGTGCATTTATTTGCACATTTTGTGTTCCTTAAGGGGGGGTTGCATCATTTTTTGTCTATCTTCCTCTATAGTTATTTCTATCACTTTTTTAAGAAGCTTTTCTAGGTGTTATTGTTGAAATATTAGTAACTATATTTCATATGGAATACACTCTCTAATTGCAAAAACTTAAAACTCCTTTTATGTTTATTTTTTAAATATTAAATTTAAAGGAGAGCTATATAAACTATAAGTGTTATAGTTGGAATTTTAAATTTCAAAGAAGATTCCATATTATTTGCTTCTTCAAATTCATATTTGTTAATTTTATTCTTAAATCTTAACAAATATATATTTTTTTAAATTGTGTTTTTTGTTCTTAATCTTTAATAAATATTAAAGAAGCAAAAACCTTTAAATAAAAAATATAATAATAAGTTTTTTCCTCAAAATATATTTGCCTACGTTCCATGTATCATTACCGCTAAAAACTTATAGTTTCCCTCACGTAAGGGCATGTTTTTAGAGGCAATTGGTATAAAGGCCTGGCATATATTTTTCAATCAACCAATTTTTATATTCGATATCTCTCTCACTTATAGTTTCCCTCTAGTAAGGGCAAGTATTGAGAATATCCAAATTAAAAATTTGGTTGATATCCTTGCATTTCAAGCCTACAACCCTTGAAAATCTTCTCTATACTTACAGTTTCCCTCAAGTAAGGGTGGGTATTGAGAGGAACTAAGAGGATTTGGCATCTCATAAGCAAACAATATTCAAACCTCAAATACTTATAGTTTCCCTCTTGTTAGGGTGGGTATCTTGAGTTTTATATATTGAACAACTTCATTTTTCTCCCTAAAATCAATTCATTAATCCTAAAATTGAAGTTCTAAGGGGGGATATATTGGTTAAAACTTCAACTTTTCTCTTGTGTTAAAATGATGAATTCAATTGAACCTCTCACCCCTCATAACTTTCACACTTGGAAACCTAAAATTTTAAATCTTATCTCTCAAAAAGGTCTTACTCATTTACTAGAAGAAAAGCAACCAGAGTTTGAGAAAGAATATGAATTTTTTGTTCATAAAGGAAAGATGCACGAAACAATGGGTATTATTAGCTCTAATGTTCATGAAATTTTGTGGTTTCACATTACATATTGCAAAACTCCTCATGAAAGTTGGGAGAAACTAAAAACCTTGTTTGGGAAAGTAGATCAGATGAGATCAATGCAACTAGAAGAAGAACTAACATCTTTGTCTCCTAAAGATTTTAGTAGTATTGTTGACTTCCTTACTAAGTTCAAAGAAGTCCTCACTCAATACAAAGGTAGTGGGAAGACTAATACTGAAGAAGAATGCATTTATCTAATCCTTTCTAAGCTAAATGGTGTTTTTCAAATTTTTGCTACCACCTTTATATCTACCAAAGATGCTCTTGGTGCAACCTTTAAAATGCCTTATTTAGAAGATTTTTGTGATAGATTAACTAGGGAAGAAACCAAACTTCCTAGATATAAAATATCTTCTTCTTCCTCTTCCTCTAAAGCCTTAGTAGCCTCCACCTCTTCTAAAGAAAAATTCAAAAATAAGGAAAAGACCCCCATAACCTGTACTCACTACAAAAAGAATGGTCACTCTATAAACAAATGCTGGAAAATATTATAGCAACTAGAGGCAACTATAAAGGATCAAAATATAGATAATAAAAATCAAATAGGAAAATCCCTTAATGTTCAAGGAAAAACCTCCAATTCTTCCTCTAATTTTTGGGTCCTAGATTCTGGAGCTACTCATCACATGAATGCTTCAAATAAGTCTTTTTATTCTATCTCCTCTAGCTCTACATGTAACATATAAGTGGGTGACTCTTCCTTTATCCCCGTAAAAGTAAAAGTGGACATAACCATTGATGGTTGTTCTATAAATAATGTTCTCTATGTTCCAAACATTGCCACAAATCTCCTTTTTGTCTATCAAATTTGTACTTCTAGAAAGGGGAAAACTGTACTCTTCTCTCAAACAGGAGTTGAGATAAGAGACTTTCAAGATCCCCATTCTCTTATAGCTAAAGGAAATGTTGATCATAACTCTCATCTATTTCACTTCAAAGGTTTCCAAAATCCATAAGGATCCTCCTATTTTGTGGTTCATGGAGATCTTGAAATTCAAATTTGGCATGAAAGATTTGGTCATCTTAGTTACAACTACCTAAAGGATTTGAGCACCCATGATATGGTAACAAGTTTACCCCAGGTCTCTTCTAGTGATGGAGTTTGTTCTGGATGTGCTCTTAGAAAGCAACATCAAGATCCTTTCCACCCAAGTAGTTCTCTAAAAGCCTCATCCCCTTTAGATTTAATCCATAGTGACTTAATGACCTTTCTAGAACCTTATTTCAAAGGAGCAAAGTATGATCTAACCTTTATTGATGATTTTCTAGAAGATCCTCGGTCTACTTCTTGAAATATGAAAGTGATGTTCTATCCCAATTTAAATTTTTTAAAGCCTTAGTTGAAAATCAAGCATCTTGAAAAATCAAGAAAATTCGCACAGATAATGGGGGGGAATACTACAGTAATAAGTTCTCCATGTTTCTTTCAAGTCATGGTATCATTCATAAAAATTCTATCTCCCATAATACTCAACAAAATGGTATTTTAGAAAGGAAAAACCGGACATTAAAATAAATGGCAAATTGTATGCTCCATTCAAGAGATCTTCCAAAAGTGTTTTGGGTAGAAGCTATTAACTGTGCCAATTATATTTAAAATAACACACCTCATAAAGCTCTTGACCATTTAACTCCTAAAGAAGCATGGTATGGATAAAAACTAGATGTTTCCTACTTCAAGATTTTTAGGTGTACTGCTTGGGCTCACATACCAAATAAGAAAAGGAAGGCTCTTGATAAGAAAAGCCAAAAACTCATCTTTGTCGATTATTATGAAGAATTGAAAGCTTACAAGCTTCTTGATACCTCAATGCATGAGCTCTTCTTTCATAGGAATTTCCAATTTGATGAAACATTCCCTCAAAAATATCCTCAAACAACATCTTCCTCCATTGAGCCTTCTCCTATAGTAGAAACTCAATATTATAAAGATCCAACTCTTGAAGTAAACTTGGTCATTTATAATCAAGATGAGGAACCTGTAACTCCAACTCAATGTCTTTCAACTCCTTCCACTCCTTCATCTATGCCACAATGGACCCGAACCATTGTTAAATAAGCTACTCCTTACATCCAAAATATTCCTTCAACAAGATCATACAACCCCATAGGCATTGGTATTGTATGTCAACTCATGACTGGATATCGCTGCGAGCCCCTATACCCATCTTGAGGAAATTGACATACAAACCTTAGGAAGAAATACTTATTAGCTAGTATATTCTAGTGGACTAGCAAGAGTAACAAGGTAAGTATATCAAACTTCTTGTTTACTATAAAAAATATTAAAATAAAACATATAAATTGAATGATGAGTGTAGGATTGATATTGTATTATGTAGTATTTATCTTGATTTTTATATGTAAACTTGATGAAAATGGATGAGTTTTGATGATCATTATATCTTATTTGCTTAACTTATGAATGAATTTGACTTATAAAATGTTAAGTGATATATGCTTGTATTTTACAAAAATTATGCAAGTTTTCTGTATGTTTTCTGCAGGTAAATATTGTAGGTATTTTATGAGAGATGTTGCAGCAGAACATACGCCAGATGTCAATAATGGATGAAACAATAATGTGTAAGTACGTTTAGAAGCCATGTGGAAGTGCATTACAGAAAGGTTCCACAAAAAATATCTATAGAAAGGTGTTACAAAAAACACCTACAGAAAGGTGTTATAGAAAGTACATACTAAAAGGGTCTATAGAAAATACATTGATCTAGTAAACCATATTGTACATTGGAATTCCACATCCGATGATAGCATAGCAGCACCACAAATATTATACAGTCAACATGATTGTTTATGTGGTGGCATTAATATATGGCATATGATTTAATCCTTGTTATATAATTTGCAACATGTCATTCAAAATATATTTTGTTATGACTATTAAGTTGTTGATATTTGAATGAAATATTAATTTATATTTTCCCTTGGGAATATGACAAAAAATTATCCTATTTTGGAAAAAAGTTATTCAAATTTAGGATATTCGTTATGTATACTTGGAAACTATAACACTTGGATAATTCTTATTGTAATAAGTCCAAGGTAGTTAGAAGATTTTATTAATTTAGCTTATTGTTGTTGTGTAAGGCTAGTATTCGAATCATAAAACCAATAGAGACATGAAAAAATGTGTGGAAGACTTTCATTAAAAATTTCCAACATGACATTATAAAGACCCTTGAAAAGGTCGATGGTCTACAGTTTACAAGTTGCTATTTTGAAGCTTCGTCACTCAATGTTTAAAGAAGTCTATCTGCATAATCTGTACGCATGAAGAATTAAAGTTCATAAATAAAGTAGCAATATTTTTTTCCATGATTCTTGCAATGGTATTATGTATTTTTGCATGATTCATTTATCTTTGTAAACTTTCTTTTTACTTCTATGCACAATGAATTAAATAGTATTAGATTAGTAGAATGAAATATTAGCTACTAAAGTAAAGTAAAGTAGAAAGGAAAAGATAATTACACCGACCTGTAGGAGGTAGGGCCCACTCCGAACAACCTTTCTCTTACTCTCTTTCTCCTTAAATAGATTAGGATTAGTTAGAAAATAGAATTAGTCTTAATATAAATTAAATTACATAATACATGATTATAAATCATTTTAAATAGTTAATGCATTATTAGATTGCACGTGGATCCACAACACATAAAATTAGTTTAAGTCATAATTACACTTTTAATGAAGCATTATTTCATTTTATTTTTTGTAACTTCTATTTCCTACAAATGTGACTAAGAAAATGTAATAAAGTCAAAATATTAATGATTATGGAATAATCTATATGGAATTGTCTATTCTTTAAATATAACCTGGATTGAAAAATTAAATGTAAGCAACCACAACTCGACATTTTGGCATCGATGCCAAGGATAACAATATTGTAATTTTTGATCAAATATTGTTGGGGTGATAAGGAGACTTACTTGTGTGACTAAAAAAAAATCTTCATACAATTCAAGGTTGGGATAATAGGGTTCAGCAAGTGTCTTCATCTCAATACTTTTGGTTCCATTTTCTTAGGATCGATTTTACTGCTTTCCTAGTTAGCATTTTTATTTTTAGTAAATTTATTTTCAAAGCATTGGGTGGTTGTTGTTACTTACTTAGGTTTAGGTTATTTAACTTGTGAAAAAAATCAGTAGGTAAAAAATTTCATACTGAAGTGTTCCTTAAAATCAAGTAGTAACAATAATTTAACCTTTTATTTTAGCACTTTTATTTTTAGTAAATTTACTTTTTAGCACAATGTGGTTGTTATTTACTTAGGTCTAGGTTATTTAACTTGTGAAAACAAGCAATAGGTGTGACAAGTTCATACCAAAGTGTTCCTTAAAATCAAGTAGTAACAACAACACTTTACTTTCCCTTACTATGCTAAAATTGGTTGTGGATTTCAGACCTGGTTTTAGTGGTAGTAAGAACTATTTTAGAATAGTAATTTTACTTTCCCTTACTATGTTAAGACTGGCTATGAATTTTAGACCTGGTCTTAAAAATAGTAAGACTATTTTGCTTAAAATTTATTTCTAAAAACTAAATTTTGAAAACAAAAACAAACAAAACAAAAATTTAAAAAAATAACAAAAAATACAAAAAAAGGAAAAAAAAAATAAAAGTTGCTAATGGTGAAAAGTTGTTTTTAGTCTGTATTAATAGACCTCAAAAAAATATTTCTAGAACAATAAATTAACCTAATTTTTGAACAAAGATATAGGTCATCTAGAAAACAGTGGGACTATATGTTGGAGCACCTTGATCTCATTAGAGAAAGAACACAAGAACTAAGCAACATTGAGAGCATTGATATAATTAAATCTCTAAGGGCCAAATTATCATTCACCTTATCTTGATCTTGTGAGGAGTTGTGAATGTTGGCTAGGATATAGGAGAGCGAGTGTAAATTTAACTACATATACTTGGGGGAAATAATTTGAGGACTCCCTTGTTGTCCACAAATTCCTAGCATACATAGAAAATAGAGAAGTAAATCTAGAATACAGGAAAAGATATAACAAAGCTCCTAGAATCGTATACTTTAGAGAGCTATGCCATGATTTGCGTTATGAGTTACAACTTGAAAATATATCTCAAATAAAAAATAAGCTTTTATTGTTCAACTGATTTGTCTTGTGAAACAAGATTTTGAATTTGAGGAGGAACATTACATGACTCCTAAAAAACTAGACCCAATTAATGATATTCACAAACTGTTTAAGGAGGAATGAATGATTTTTGTTACTGAAAATTAAAAATATTTACAAATTTATGAGTAAACCTAGAGATTCAAAAAAGAGATTCATTAAAATCTACAAAAAAGAAAAACAAGAAGTGCCTAATATTACTAGATTCTAAGAAACTGAGATAAAGATTAACTAAAAGAACAAGTTGAGCTACCATTGACTCTACTAGATCAAAATCTTGAAGCATTTCTATTGTAAGAACCTGAATTCGATAATCATAGTGATCCATAAACTATCTTATTTGAGCCTATACCAAGTACAATCTTATAATTCATCCAATCAGTCATGGCTGGCCATAATAGTGAACATGGGAAAGTAGATGGAAATCCAAAAAAGAATGATGATCATGGAGAAATAGAAAATCAAATAAGAGGTAGGCAAAGAAATATATTTTTTTCCCAATTCTTCCTACTGTATATAGGCTAACAAGAGAATCAAATTTGGTCTCCATTTCTATTCTATCTACCTTCCATGTGAAACCACATGAGGATCCTAATGCTTTTCCTTTTGAGTTTGAAGTGGTGTGTCAAGACTATTTTTATACCACAAATGAACAAAAGCTAAGGCTATTTCCCTCTACTTTTAAGGATACAACTTTAAGATGGTTTATGGGTCTAGGATAAAGTGTTTGCAACCGATGGTATGGAGATCATGGATTAAAATATCTATTCCTTGAAATATATCAGGATTACTATAAAGTTAGGGACAAGAAAGTTGAGCTATTTCGTAGAACAAATGAGAAGAATAATTCCTTGAGGATTATCTTGAAATACTTTGGTTTGTAAGATCTAGAGTAAATATTTATTTAGATGAAGAAGTCTTGAAAGAACTCTTTCTAAAAGGGTTAAAATAAGATATTCTTATTATGGCCAAATGGGATATTCATCTAATTTAATTTGAAGAGATTGTGAATCTTTGCAAAAATTATTCAAGGAATAAGCCTCTTAGGAACAATAAATACTCATCCACAAGTGGAGGAGTGACAAGGGTAGAAATTGGTAAATGTTGGAAAGTCTAAAAACTAATTTTTTAAGTACATTAACTACATCTCTTGACCTTAAATTCAACCACTAATGCAAAAGTGGAAAGAAGAGTCTCTTATTCTTTTGTATTGTTCTAAGGTGTTGGGGCACCTTTCAAATACCTCCTTAATGAAAATTATTAAATTACCAAAATAAAACTACATCTCTTGAAATCATGGTTAAGAAACCAAAAGAATAATATATTGAGGAGATACAATATCATAGATATAGGAAAAAACACAACTTGAGGGAATGCATTCTCAAAATTACAAATATTTCCAATATTTCTGCTTGTAAAATCTGTGACAAAAATCATAGTACTAAAAATTGTAAGTATATTTTAGCTATGAAATTTGCTATAAAATAGCCTAAATTTTAAGAGGCATAAGATGTTTATTTTTTAACTCAAATAAGAAATTGTCCATTCAATGGTCTATCTAATTGATCAAATTCCAACTATTCCAACCAACAAAGACCAAACCAATGGTCAAATGCATCAAACTAGGCAAATTGGAACCCATACCCAAATAACCAAGACTGGAATATACCTCCATGGGCCCAATTTATGGCCAATGCATATGGAAGTCCACCTCCATGGACTCAAGGAATTTTGGGTCAGAATATGCCTAGTTGGAACATGAATGACCAATATAATCAAGGAGGACCTAGTTGGTCTCAAAATCCACCCCAAAAACAAAATTTCCAAAACCATTTTAGGGGATAAGCCCCTCCAAATCAACCTCATATAGACTTCTTCCACCTCCAAACAATATGAACAACCCTCCTAAGGAACCAAATTTACCAGCTCAACCAATTTCTAATCCTAATAATAACAAGAATGTTTAGCAAGTCTATAAAAAATGAGACATGTTCAATATATGTGGTACCTTGCCAACAGATCCATTTGAGGTTTGGAAAAGTATTGGAAAATAATGTGACTCTCATAGAAGTTGAAGAACATATCCAAGACTTGTTTGAAAAAGTAGACAAAAATGAAAAAGAAATAGAAACTTCACTAAAAAATATTCCATCAAAACAAAAAGAGATCCAAACCCCTCAAAGGAAAGAAATGGAAATTTCATTTCCTAAAATACTGGTAATACCTAAAAAACCCTCTAAACCAACTTTCAATTTCCATAAAAAGTTAGAGAATGTTACCATTAAAATTCCTCTATTACAAGCTATCAAGGATATTCCTATCTAATCTAAATTGATAAATAGCATGTGCACCCATCCAATTTAGGAAGAAAAAAGAAGAATGAATCTCAAACCATCCAAGTTATTGGACAATTATCTGAGATAATAACTAAAGGAAGGTTACTACCAAAATATACAGATCTTGGAATACCTATACTCATAGTTCATATTGGTGATACAACCTTGCATAATATCTTAGTAGATTTAGGGGTTGCCATCAATGTTATGACCAAAGAAATAATAGATTATTTAGGGGTACACAAACTACAACCAACCTCTATAGTGCTTCAACTTGTAGATAGATCTACCATCAAACCAGAAGGAAAATTAGAAGACATCATAGTTTTTGTAAGTTCATGGGAGTATCCTATAGAATTTGTGGTCTTACAACCTAAGAAGAAACTAGGGGGACATCCCTTAATTCTAGGACACCCATGGCTTGCAACAACTGATGCTTATATTAGTTGTAGATTTGGTAATATGACTATTTCCAATGGGAAGCACACTAAATATTTGAGTCTATTTCTTGAGTCAACATTAGATAAAGGATTCTCAAAACAAATATGGTATGATTTTCCTAATGATTTGGATGCTATTCAAACTTTATCAATTAATGTGTTGAGTGAATATTTACAACAAGAAATTGAAGGACCATTAGGATCACTTTTTGATGAAGAACAAAGTACTAATTGTTCATATGAATTTACTATATCTAATGATGAAGCAAGTACAAGTCAATCTCATCAATTAGTGCCCTATAACTATCAGTTAAATATTCTTGAACATGAAATAATGGGAATATATGCAAATACTAAAAATTACAAATAGATAGACATCACACCTAGAAAGACTCTAAATATTAATAATGAGCTTACAAACATTCAAGAATCACAATTGATAGAAGTACTTAGAAAACATCAAACAACATTTGCATGGAACTATGAGGACATGAAAGGGATTCATCCAAATATTTGCACCCACAAAATATTCATTCAAGAAGGTTTCCACCCAGTAAGACAACCTCAAAGAAGACTAAATCCAGCTATGAAATACATAGTTCAAGAAGAGATCATTAAGATTTTAAATGCAGGATTTATATATCCAATTTCTGATAGCCAATGGGTATCACCATTAGTAATAGTTCCTAAGAAGAATGGTAAATGGAGGATTTGTGTAGATTATAGGGAATTGAATAAAGTAACAAAGAAATATTATTTTTCTTTACCATTCATTGATCAAGTTCTTGATACCTTGGCTGGAAAGAAATATTTTTGCTTTTTGGATGGTTTTAGTGGGTACAATCAAGTCTCAATAGCAGAAGAAGATCAAGAAAATACTACTTTCACATGTCCTATAGGTACCTATGCTTATAAAGTTTTACCTTTCAGATTATGCAATGCACTTGCTACTTTTCAAAGGGTTATTTTAGCTATTTTTTCTTATTTGATTAATGAATGTGTAGAAGTCTATATGGATGACTTCATAGTCTATGGTAACACCTTTGAAGAAACTCTATCAAGTTTACAAAAATTTCTTGTTAGATGCCAAGAACAAAATATCTCTTTGAGTCATGAAAAATACTTCATGATGATGAGAGGAGGTATTATTTTAGGACATTACATATTTGAGGAAGGTGTTAAAGTAGATCCTACAAAAATCCAAGTTATTCAATCCCTCCAACCTCCAAAAACACAAACAAAGGTAAGAATATTTTTAGGATATGAAGGATACTATCATAGATTCATTAAATATTTTAACAAAGTTACCTCTCCCATGCTTAAGATCTTAACCAAAGAAAGTGAATTTAATTGGACTGAAGCATGTCAGGAAGCCTTTGAAGTTATAAAGAACAAATTGACTATGACTTCAATTCTAAGGGAGCCAAATTGGGAATTACCCTTTCATATACATTGTGATGCTTCAAGATATGCAATAGGGGTAGTACTACAACAAATAGAGAACAAAATACCTTATGTTATCTATTATGTGAGTAAAAATTTGCATGGGGCTGAACTTAATTACACAATTACTAAAAAGGAATTCTTAGTTGTAGTCCATGCCATTAATAAGTTCAAACATTACATAATAAGGTATGAAGTATTTGTTCACACTGATCACTCTACCATTAAATACTTGATGAACAAAGCTACAGTAGGAGGAAGAGTGGTTAGGTGGCTTCTCTTATTGTAAGAATTTAATGTCACAATTATAGATAAAGCAGGTAAAGATAATGTCATTGCATATCATCTATATCGTATGCAAATATTTGATGATGATGATTTAATTCTTGATAATTTCTCATATGAACATTTGTTTGCTCTTTCTATTTTTACTCCTTGGTATGTTGATATTGTAAACTATTTGGTAACAAGAAAAATACCTTAGAATTTTACACCGCATGAGCATAGAAAATTAATACATCAGAGTGTCCCTTATATGTGGACTAATGGAATCTTGTTTAAGTCTTGCCCTGACCATGTAATTAGGAGATGTGTGCAAGAAGAGGATGTATATGACATCATTAGGGAAACACATGAAGAACCTTGTGGAGGTCATTATGCAACCCAAAGAATAGCTAGTAAAATACTCCAAATAGGTTATTATTGGCCTACTATGAATAAGGATACCCATAAATTTGTTGATAGATGTGATGCTTTTCAAAGGGCTAGTAAACCTACACCTACAATGGAGATGTCTTTGGTCCCACAAATAATGTTCGAACCATTTGAGAAATGGGGGATTGATTTTGTTGGGCCAATAGATCCTCCAAGTGAAGGCAATAAACACATACTTGTGTGCATGGATTACATCACCAAGTGGGCTGAAGTAAAAGCCTTGCCATGAGCACAAGTTGAACCAATTGCTGATTTTCTTTACTCACAAATCATGCAATGCTTTGGAGCACCTAGAGAACTAGTTTCAAACCATGGGTCTCAATTTCTCTCTAAATTAATTGAACACTTTGTTAAAATATATCAAATAAAACATAGAAAAACTTCACCATATCACCCTCAAGCTAATGGATAAGTAGAAGTTACAAATAGAGAACTTGAAAAGATAATAACAAAAATTGTAGCTATCAATAGGGTTGATTGGGTAGAAATATTAAAAGAAGTTGTATGGGCATATAATACAACTTGGAAAACTACCATAGGATTATCACCTTATGAAATGGTTTATGGCAAGCAAGATATTATGCCTATTGAATTTGAAATAGAAACTCTTCGCACAATGGTACAACTTGATATGAATTTGGATCAAGCACAAAATGCTAGATTGGAAAAATTAAACATTCTAGATGAAAGAAGATTAGAGGTATTACACAAGACTGAATTAACTCAATAAAAAAGAAATAAATGACATGATAAACATATTGTACCATGAACATTTCATCCAAGAGATTGGGCCTTGCTATTTGACTCCCACTACCAAGATTTCCAAGGAAATCTAAGGATAAGATGGCTAGGACCCTATGAGATTGAAGAAATATTTGGAAATGGTACAGTTAAACTTAAGCCTATTGATGATTCAACAAGAAGATTACTAGTTAATGGACATAGGCTTAAACTCTATAGGAATCCATTATCTAAAGAATAATTTATAAACCATATTAAGCAATAGGTTGATTTGTAGTGCATTTTTAAACTACAATCAACTACTATTAAATAAAAACTTCTCTTTTCTATTCTAAGCAACAAAAATATTATCTACTAAATAAAATTGTTTCTCTATAATCTAATATATTTAGTAAATAAGTGCAAGTCATTAAAAAGAATGTAGTATAATCAGTCCTCTTGTTTGGATGAGTAGACACCAATAAATAAGATGGATGGCAAAAATATTTACACTACTTGGCCAATGAAAGGATATTATCATGGAATAGTAATATTTCTTGAAAATAAACTAGAAGATCACTCTATGTTCTTTAAATATGCTTCCTTTGTTTCATGATGGAGTTCTAATATATACAATATTTTCATCTTATTATTCATCACTTTTCAATCATAGTATTAGGTTTTAAGAAAGAAGTTAGATTCAGTGTGTGAAGGCATGCTCTTACCTTACAGAAAGGAGAATATATATAGTCATGATGGTATCAACAATTAATAAACACAAGGTAGTGAAAAACCTTGTTTCTTATAGCCCACAAAGATAAAAAGGAAGTAAAAATAATAGTAAGGATAGGACTACACTTCCATCCAGATGGATATGCAACCCGAATCCCCAAAGTTCTAATATCTTCCCTAAATAAAAAAGGTAGTAAGGATAGGGTAAAAATTTCCATTAGGACTTTGATAGAGTGGTTGGGAATCCGACTCCCCAAAGCCTTAAGGGGGTAAAGTAGTAAGGATAGGGTATAATTCCCATCAAGAATTTGATAGAGTGGTTGGGAATCTTATTCCCCAAAGCTTTGCACCCCTACAAATCAAACAAATAAATGCATGGGCTATGAAATAATAAAACAAATATGATACTAGAATGACTATATTATTCCTCCTCTTCCAAAATGGGTTTTGAGTGTGTCCAACCATTGATGAGACCTATTTTATAAACCAAAGTATTGATGATTGAGATTGGGTTAAATTCATCATTATTTTTCTCTCACACAGAACTCCTCAATGAGGCTAAAGAAAGTAGAACAAGAAATTGACCTTTCTAGGGCATTGGAAGGATTTGTTATTAGACCATGGAATATTTTATTAAAAGGTATGGGAAGAAATTAATGTTTTTGCATAACATCTTTGCTATTGGAAACAAACAATTCCATTCTAAGAAGATTTATTATCCTATAAACTTATTTGGTGGCTTGACATGAATAAATAATTATTATATAGGTAAATACCCCTTATTGTTGACTAGGTAAATAAAATAATATTAAAAAGAAAAAAATATATAGAAATAATTTATATACATATATTTTTCCACAAAATAAACTTTATTAGAATTTCTCTCCTTATCCTATTTTGGCTATATAGCCAAAAATACAGTTTGGGGGAGAGAAAAAGAATGGGAAGAAATTAGGTAAAGTATTCCTATGATCTTGTAATTAATTTTCTGTAGATAGTTTTCATAGACAATTTTCATAGGTATTTCTCGACACTCGTAGATAGTTTTCGTAGATATTTTTTGTAGATACTTTCAGTAGCATATTTCTGTAGGATCAATTTCATAAAAAAATTCTAAGTATATAATTAATCCCTAATTCACGCATAGATGAGGAAAAGCATCAAGATAAGATAAAATGTTGTAAGGCAATTATCAACAGGTATTATAAATAAAGTTTGGCATAAGAAAATGTGCACAAACAATTAAATCACATGAAATTTTGAACCTTGTGAACTTTGGCACGAAATTCAAAATGTAGGTTAACTTTGAAACTTATGCAGAGGATCCAAATGTAGTAGGTTCGGATGTTCGAAGAACATAGATCAACAAATGGATAGGAAATCTAACCTTTGCATGAAAATTATTTGAACATTACTGAGAACATAACCCAAAAAATATAAAGCAATGATATGAAAGCTTATGGTTGGCATACACTGTGTGTAGGTTTCTTCAAAGATAACCACGCATATTATCAAGTATGAACCATGAATATTTGGACTCAAAATAAAAGGATAAATAAATATTGTATAGGACAAGCTATAGATGTACCACACATTAAAGCTAAAGTGAAGTGAACTTGGATGCATTACTTAGGAAATGGTAAATCACAATTATCCAATATTATCATTTTGCAAAGAAATCGGCCTATCATCATGCTTGATGCAAAAACTAAGATAAGTAAGGCACCATGGGTAATGGATGAAATGCATGAGAGTGATACGGAATTAAAATCTAAATAAAGAATTAATTCCAAGATAATTAATATTACAAAATAGGTGCTTAAATAAGAACAAATTACAAACGAACAATCCTAGAAATCAACTATAGATCCAAGGATTGCATAAATGATAAATTAAAGGCTAAGAAGAAAAGCCCTTAATCTACAAAAGTGCAAACACCTAGACCTAGATAATGTCAACATGAGCTATGCACAAACTCATGAACATTACAAATTATTAAAAAAATAAAATAAACAAAGCCCCTAAATACTAAGTTCTAACAAGCCTAAGCCTAAAACATAATACCCATATCATTCCTCCCAACAAATGAAGCATTGGACCCCAATTCTTTTACAAGAATTTGGAAGAGAAGATAAAAATCCTCCAAAGTGGTTAAAAAAGAAGAGAGATAGATGATGTACAAGAGCCCCAAAGATATCACCACAACTCCATCAAAGGAAGCAACAATGAGCAAAACACATGCTCAAAAAGGGTCCATTTAGGAAACCCAAGGGTATCTCAAGGTCTGTTGTCTCTTGGGTCAGCCTCTAGCATGTAGGAATGAATACTACTATGTTGAAAAATGGACTTGTAAATAATGTCATTTGATCTTCAAGAAGCACAACTCTTCACACCAATCATGTTGAACCATAAGCATGCACCCAAAACTAAGTACAAATAATCCTGCCAAGCAAGCATCTTGTAACTATAGTCGATGGAGGAAGAGTGGAGGAAAAAGGCACAAGTAGGCATATTCTAAAGTGTTTGTGTCTCTGTAGTCTTCAAAAATTTCGTTGTTGTCTAAACTGTTGAATCTCTGTAGTCTTCAAAAAAGTGGTTTTTGAAATGTCGAATCTTTGTAGTCTTCGGCTTGATGAAAGGTATTAAATGGAGTGATGCCTTCAAAAATTCACAAAGGGACTTCAACTCCTACTGAGGGAGTAGTAAAAATTCCTAAGTGGGATACAATGGATGTAAATAAAAGGATGAAGTGTCGGGTACCACCAAGCTACACTTCATTACAAATCCATAATTTTATAGAATCTCAAAGGAAAGGAATATTGTGACTCCTCAAAGATCCACAATTGCAAGTGGATAATATCTATTAAAAGCTAACAAGTGGTGTTTAGCCCAATAAAGTCCACAATAGAACATGATGCACCAAATGATGAATGCACCAAATAAGAGGAGTAAAATGGATCTCCTCAAGATCCAATGGATGTAGAAGCTGATGTGGAAGCTTGATGTAGTGCTTCCCGAAGAAGTGTTGCAAGTCTTGTTGATGAAGACATGAGCTAAGATGAAAAGCTAAAATCCATGAAGAGACAAGCCACTAGGGGTAAAGACAACTCCAATGTGTGGAGTACCCATGTGATATCCATGATCACATAAAGAGGGCCATGGTCAAAATAAGAGACAATGACAACTCCAAATTGGAGTACCCAAATTCCCATGATCAAAAAATAACACCTCCTAGAGTAGGAGCACCCAAAATCATGATGGAATCTCAAGAGGGCCAAGGTCATGAGAAATTCTACTTCCAAAAGTATCAAAGGATGAAAGTGGATTTAAGGAGTGTTGGGTTCAACCAAAAATACACTCCATTTTATAATACTTTATTTTTGAAGAAGGGTTGAATGAACCAAAATTTGGAGTAGCATATGTCAAAATAGACCTTTATAAAACATCAAAATAATAAGCCTATCAAAACCAACTCAGAAAGAGTTGTCCAATGACTATATGCAAGCTATACTTGCAAAAATAGAGTGCCTTGAAGAATAAGAAAAAGAAATAGGGATACAGGCTCTCAAGAAAAGAAAAATTTTAAATTGCTTATCCATTTTTCAAATTTGAATGGGAGGATATTCTTCAAGCATATTCGCTTCTCGTCGTGAGCTTACGAGCAGTGGTTCATAAAATTATGGTACAAAATTAGTGGTCCATAAGGTGGCCAATGATGCTGGTACAAAATTGGTGGTTCGCTATAATTAACACAATTGGAGTGAAGTGCAGTAAATTGGACAACAAGCTCCAGTCAACATGTCAAAGGCATAGTGAATAAATCAATGTGCCACTAGGTGCAAACAAAGTGGTAGCCATAAAATCATTAGCTAACATGCACTGGCTGATAAATATAGCATACTTGCATACTAATAAAGGCTTATTCCTCTTTCCCACACAATATGGGATAAACAAAAGTTTTCCCTAGTCAAACATTTTCATTGCAAGTCATCTCTTCGAGCTACCACACATCAAAGGCTAAACCGTCATCATTTTGAGGGTCTAAACATGGTCGTCATCATAGACCGATGCCATTTCATGGAGATGCTAGGATGGAAGAAGCTCATCCTTGTGGATTTGGTCTCCCCATTATAGATCCACAAGATCTATAAAATGGGGCATTTCTATGGAGGTTAGAGGGGAAAACATGGTATAATGACCAAATCAGGCTAGTGCCATGAATAGCATGAGGAATCATAGGATAATCTATAACAACCATAGCAAAATATATAACATTTGATCCATTGAGATATCGATGCTAGATACCAATACCAACACGACATCATAGGTGACTAAAAACTGCAATAGAGGCAGTGCCAAATCCACTTCAAGTGAAAGCAAAAGGAAGAAATGAATGATGACATTATTGTTACACAGTTCCATAATGCATGTCCAATGTTGTGCATGGGTAAATTCACAAGATATAGGAATCCAAAATCATGATAAAGCTGGTAGTGGCCAAAAACTCATTAAGTGCCACTAAGAATATTGTAGATCTACCAAATAAGGACATGGAAATCATCATGTCATCTTGAGAATCACCAGATAGGGATTATTGGTCGTATGAATATATAGGGGCATGATTGAAATATGTGAAGCATGCAAATGAGTCACTAGAGAATGTAAATGTGTGACTAAAAGTGCCTCCCTGGTGGCCTAAACTTGTGGTTGATAATGAGCAGCTACTGGGAAGTAGTGGATCATAAAAAAAAATGGATATGTGTGTGAGCTGAATAGAGAGCTATAGAAACATTGGTAAACAGAAATCCATTGGATTGTGTTGGTTGCAAATGTTGTCATCGAAAAATAAATGATACGTCAAAAATGGTAAAATGAACTGCAAAAATGATACTGAAAAGGAGATGTAGCACTAGAAAGTGGGAGTTAGAGAATCATTGACAAAAATATATTTGCATGGTGCATCATATCTATGCATTGCAAAGAGTGTCATTGGAAGAGTTGGTACGGTGTCAAAACCATGTGAATGGAAAAGGCTCTACCAAAAATAAAGTGGTTAGTGGTGAGTGGCACAGGTGCACGAAAGTGTCATAGGTTGCATATCGGGATGTATGTGCACCAAATTAAGTAATGTACAACAAATTATGAGACAGGAAACCATAAAACCAAAAAATATGTCATCCAAAACTATATTCACCTTGCACTCAAACTAGAGAATCAAAATTTGGAAGGAAGAGGGGGAATTTCCATGAGGAAAATTCCCCCTCATACTTAAGGAGCCTTTTAGCTCTGATACCAATGATAAGGATTTAAAATCCAAATTAAGAAATTTATTCCAAGATAATTAATATTATAAACTAGGTGCTTAAATAAGCCCAAATTACAAATGAACAATATTGGAAATAAGCTATAGTTCCAAGGATTGCATAAATGATAATATAAAGGCTAATAAAAAAAACCCATAACCTATGAAAGTGCAAGCACCTAGACCTATACAGTGTCAACATGAGCTATGCACAAACTCATGAACATTACAAATTATTAAAAAACAAATAAACAAAGTCCCTAAATACTAAGTTCTAACAAGCCTAATTCTAGCATATAATATCCATATTAGTGAGGGAACCGATGGATGTAAATCAAGCATATCTAAGGAAAGCATAAGTCCTAATAATTAATTTTTTTTCAAATTGCTGACTGACGTAAACCCATCAAAGATTATTATTAATCAAAGCAATTAAAAATTTGAGAAAGTTTCATTAAACACTAAATTCAATTTTCAAATGATAACTGATACCCACGGAGATCAATGTGTTTATCATTAGATAATTGATATGAAGAACACAAGCTTATACTGAGAGGGGGGGTGAATAGTATAAGACCTCTTTTTACTTTTTCCTTTATACTTCAAAATAGTAAAGCAATATACCCAAAGCAATATCAAAACAATGCACAATATCATCCACAAAGTGACACCAATTTTAACGTGGTTCACCCAAAATGGTCAGGCTACGTCCACAAAACTTTTCTCTAAAAGTTATCTCAAAGTTCTTTGGGAATCCTTCCCAATTACAATGTTTATGAGCCTCGGCCCAAAGGAGATACCTTCCCCCAATCAGAATTTATGAGCCTCTCGCTCAAAGGAGATACCTTCCCCTCTGCTCTAGATTTATGAGCCTCTGCTCAAAGGAGATACCTTCCCTCTCGCTCTGGAAATGATCCCTCGAAGATCAACTGCCTCTACCTCTTGCCAACGACGTGGAACTCCTTTCCATCGAAGACCTCCTATCCTCAATGCTTAGCCTAAGAGACCTCTGCCTTCTATGATCACGTCCATAGCAGCTCAAGAACTCTGTACCAAACACAGTCAGTCGGTCTAGTACAAGTCTTCCTCTGTCTGTCAGATCTGTCCAACACTTGAACAAATCAATCCTCTACACACAAGCCTTCTCAAAGACTTGCCAAATCTGTCCTCAGGTTCTTCTCAAAGAACCAGTGCACCTCTATCCTCATACAACAGCACTCCGTGTTCGTCTTTGCCCTTTGTGCTCTCTATGCCCTCTACTCTCTTTGCACAATCACAGCCGCACTTGGTCGAACTTCAACCTTTGCACTCTCTGCGCAATCACAGCGACACTTAGAACAATTCACCATGACTCTTCGCTCACTCTACACACTTCGATCAAATTTTGCACTCTGCTCTCGATGATCGAACTTCTCACTCTGCGCTCTATCTGCGAACGTCACAACTAACAACACCTCCAACTCTTCAAAATAGCCTGCCTTTTATAATAACACTTTCAAGATCAAAACCTTAATCTTAGTCGACTGTAACCCTGATCTTTAGTCGACTGCACAACCCTAAACTTCATCGGCTACAAACCCTAATCTTCGTCGGCTCACATTTAACTTTGTCGGCTTCAACTGCCTCTGTAACTCTTCTATAGCTTTTGCCATGAAACTACAACATGTCACGATATCGTGACACCTTTGCAACCGTACACTTTCTTTTGGCTTTTGTCATGATATCGCGACACTTCAGCCTTTGTCGACTTCAACTAAGCTCTTGTCGCGATATCATGACACTTCTATCTTTGTCAGCATCAACTTTGCTTTTGTCACGATATCGTGACACTTCTCCTTTCGTCGACCTCCTTTCTACTTTTGTCATGAAATCATGACACTTCTGCCTCTGTAGACTTCGTCTTCACTTCTGTCATGATATCGCGACACTTCTGTCTTCATAGCCTTCCTCTCTGCTTTTGTCATGAAATCGTGACACTTCTCCTATAGAAGACCTCCTTTGTTTCTGTCACGAAATCATGACACTTCTACTTTGTCTGCTTTCTTTTCTCCTCATGAAATCGTGACACTTTCTGCATCCGTACGCATTCTTTGCAACCCATCATGAAATCGTGACGCTTTCAGCTTTCGTATGCTTTCCTTGTAACCCGTCATGAAATCGTGACATGTCGCGATATCGCGACACTTTTCTAACTTGCTTTCTCTCTCCTTCTTAAGTCGCAAAATGCGACATGTCGCGATATCGCGACACTTTTCCTCCTTAGCTCTTTTCTGTTCTTCGGGTCGCGAAAACCCGACATGTCGCGATATCATGACACTTTTTCTCCTTAGCGCTTTTCTTTTCTTCAGGTCATGAAAACTCGACATGTCACGATATCGCGACACTTTTTCACTACGAGCTCTTTCTCTCGAACCTATCAGCTTGGGGTTTGCAAAAGACCTTTGAAACTGTCATGTCGTAACCTTCATCAAAACAAATTATTTGACATCAAATCAAATTCCTTCAAAAGCTTCTTGACATCAATGACAACTTATATACTTGAGCAAAGGCAATGTACCCAAAGTACCCAAAATTGCCAACAATCTCCCCCTTTGTCATTGATGGCAAACCTTTATTGAAAACACTTCTCAAGAGCCAAAACTGAAACCAACTGTGCTAACAACTTAGAATCTTCCTTTGAAGTTTTGCTCCCCTTGACTTGAAGCTTTCCTCTTCACTTTGAAGCTCTCCCCCTTACTCATATCTCTCCCCCTTTGTCATCAATGGCAAAGGGTCACCTTTGGGGCTCGGGACTAAGAATGAGCCTCTTAGCTTAGTCCCTCCCCCACCTCCTGATGAGGTGATTAATTCTGGGGTGGGAGTAAAACTCCCATTAGGCACTGATCATCATCAGCATCTATAACTTCCTTGTCGGGCCTTCTCTTGAACTCTTTGTCCATATTCCTATTCTTGTCACTGTTCTTGTTCTTGTTCTCATCCCTGTTCTTGTCCATGCCTTGATCCTTGGACCTGATCATGCCACTGTTCCTATTCCTATATTCTAGAATTTCAGCTCTACATTGTCTGATTATGTGACCTTCATTGTTGCACTTGAAACACTTGATGATGTTGTTTCTCTGAGGTAAACTTGATCTTTGAATCCACCTGTTCTGACCAAACCTATTCTGACCAAACCTGTTTTGGCCAAACCTATTCTGACCAAACCTGTTCTGACCAAACCTGTTCTTGTTATTTACCTTGCAATAAACTGCCTTGTGCCCAAACTATTGACAAGAGTAGCAATACCCTTGAAAGAAACTAGCACTTCTGAAATTGTCGTTTACCTTCTTTACTTGAGCCATGCAATGTGAAGCCATGTGACCAAACTTATGACAAGCAAAACATCTGCCTTGAAATTTTCCTTTATTTGACCTCTTGGGTCCTGAAAACTTCTTCTTCTCATTCTGAATTCTATTTTCTATTTCTGTGCATCTATCATTCAAGGACTCATGATCTGAAATACTTTCCTCATAAGAACTCTCTTCCTTTTGGAGTCTCTTACTAGACTCTCCAACTTGTTCCTTGTGTGGCTTAACAAAACCAAGGCCTGTTTTATCTGTTGTCTTTCTTTGACCTTTGATGAGTGACTTAACCTTTTTGGAGCTATCTTGAAACCTGTAAAGCTTATCCTTGTACTCTTTAGTTTCCTCTTTCAAAGAAGCCATTTTCTGTTCTAACTCACTATACTCAAGAACCTTAGACTCTAACTCATCCTTGAGTTCTTGTGTCTTAGCTATAGAGAAATCAAGATTTTCTATAAGATCATCTCTCTCCATACAACATTCATCTAACTTATCCTTGAGTCTAGCATTCTTCTTTCTTTCCTTTTTCAAAGCACTAAGAGCATTAATAAGTTCACTTTCAAGATCCTTTATTTGTTTGCTTTCTGAATCATCAAACCCTTTTTCAGATTTCTTATCACTAGAGGTGCTACCTTTTTCAAAAACCATACAAGCATCTTCCTTATAGTTTTCTGAAGCATCCTCATACATACTAGAAACCAAATCATTATTTGTACAATCATCCTCAAGGTGACCAAAATTTCCACATCTAAGACATTTCATGATAATGAATCTATGTTTCGGTTCTTCCTCTTTTTTTGATATGAACAACATCTCATTTTCATTATCACTTGAAGAACTTTCACTATCACTACTAGAACACTTACTTGCTTTGTCTAGATAGAAACTCTTCTTGTGCTTGTGAGAATACCTCTTTCCTTGATTGTTGTGCTCATCTTTGTTCTTTCTGTGATGCTTATGCTTTTCAGAAACCTTGCTCATAGAATCTTGTTTATCTTCATCACTTTCATTCTTGGGAATAGTACAGTCAGTAGCATAATGACCAAACTTTCCACAATTGAAACATCTTATATTTTTCATGCTTTTGTGCTTTCTAGAGAACTTGCCTTTCTTGCTGTAATATGCCTCTTCATCACTAGAAGACTCATCACTATCTTGAAGTTGTTTACCCTTGGATTTCTTGGTAGCCTTGAAAGCCGCCTCTTTCTTGACATCAACCTTCACTTGAGTTCTCAACTCAAATGCTGCAAGTATACTATGGAGCTCATCCTTTTTCAACTTATCCAAATCTTTAGCTTCCTCAATAGCAGAAATATTTTCACTAAATCTATTAGGAAGAGATCTTAAAATCTTATCACAAACATCATTTTCAGCAAGCTCAAGACCTAAGTCTTTCATGGAGTTAACAACCTCATCCATACGAAGCATGTAGTCACTAATATTTTCATCATCATTCATCTGGAGTTGTTCAAACATACCTTTGAAGTGTCTCAACTTGGCCTTTCTGACATTTGTATCACCTGTATGAACCACCTTCAACTGTTTCCACATTTCACTAGTTGTCTTGCAGTGAATCACTTTGGTGAGATCTGCTTTCTATAAGCCTTTCAGGATTGCATTCATTGCTTTTGAATTGTTGTGATGTAGGAGCCTTTCTTCTTTAGTATTAGGACCATGTACAGGAATAGTGTACTCATCTTCAATCACTTCCCATACCTCATTACCAAGTGCCATTAGATGAACCTTCATCCTTGCACTCCAAAGACCAAAATCTGACCCATCAAGAATAGGTGTTGCATTGCTACTTGAATGATCCATTGTGTTCTTTACTAGCTTTTCCTTCAAGTCGTTAAACTTTTCGAAGGCACCCGCTTCGATACCAATTGAAGAACACAAGCTTATACTGAGAGGGGGGTGAACAAGTATAAGACCTCTTTTTACTTTTTCCTTTATACTTCAAAATAGTAAAGCAATATACCCAAAGCAATATCAAAACAATGCACAATATCATCCACAAAGTGACACCAATTTTAACGTGGTTCACCCGAATGGTCAGGCTACGTCCACAAAACTTTTCTCTAAAAGTTATCTCAAATTTCTTTGGGAATCCTTCCCAATTACAATGTTTATGAGCCTCGGCCCAAAGGAGATACCTTCCCCCAATCAGAATTTATGAGCCTCTACTCAAAGGAGATACCTTCCCCTCTGCTCTAGATTTATGAGCCTCTGCTCAAAGGAGATACCTTCCCCTCGCTCTGGAAATGATCCCTCAGAAGATCAACTACCTCTACCTCTTGCCAGCACGTGGAACTCCTTTCCACCGAAGACCTCCTGTCCTCAATGCTTAGCCTAAGAGACCTCTACCTTCTATGATCACGTCCACAGTAGCTTAGCAACCTGTACCAAACACAGTCAGTCGGTCTAGTACAAGTCTTCCTCTGTCTGTCAGATCTGTCCAACACTTGAACAAATCAATCCTCTGCACACAAGCCTTCTCAAAGACTTGCCAAATCTATCCTCAGGTTCTTCTCAAAGAACCAGTGCACCTCTGTCCTCATACAGTAGCACTCCACGTTCGTCTTTGCCCTTTGTGCTCTCTATGCCCTCTGCTCTCTTTGCGCAATCACAACCGCACTTGGTCGAACTTCAACCTTTGCACTCTATGCAATCACAATGGCACTTAGAACAATTCACCATGACTCTTCGCTCACTCTGCACACTTCGATCAAATTTTGCACTCTGCTCTCGATGATCGAACTTCTCACTCTGTGCTCTATCTACGAACGTCGCAACTAACAACTCCTCCAACTCTTCAAAATAGCCTGCCTTTTATAATAACACTTTCAAGATCAAAACCTTAATCTTAGTCGGCTGTAACCCTGATCTTTAGTCGGCTGCACAACCCTAAACTTCGTCGGCTACAAACCCTAATCTTCGTCGGCTCACATTTAACTTTGTCGGCTTCAACTGCCTCTGTAACTCTTCTGTAGCTTTTGTCATGAAACTACAACATGTCACGATATCGCGACACCTTTGCAACCGTACACTTTCTTTTGGCTTTTGTCATGATATCGTGACACTTCAGCCTTTGTCGACTTCAACTAAGCTCTTGTCGCGATATCGCGACACTTCTGTCTTTGTCAGCATCAACTTTGCTTTTGTCATGATATCGCGACACTTCTCCCTTCGTCGACCTCCTTTCTGCTTTTGTCATGAAATCGTGACACTTCTGCCTCTGCAGACTTCGTCTTCACTTCTGTCGCGATATCGTGACACTTCTGTCTTCATAGCCTTCCTCTCTGCTTTTGTCATGAAATCGTGACACTTCTCCTATAGAAGACCTGCTTTCAGTTTTTGTCATGAAATCGTGACACTTCTGCTTCCATCTGCTTTCTTTTCTGCCTATCGCGAAATCGCGACACTTTCTGCATCCGTACGCATTCTTTGCAACCCGTCATGAAATCATGACGCTTTCAGCTTTCGTACGCTTTCCTTGTAACCCGTCACGAAATCGTGACATGTCGCGATATCGCGACACTTTTCTAACTTGCTTTCTCTCTCCTTCTTAAGTCGCGAAAATGCGACATGTCGCGATATCGCGACACTTTTCCTCCTTAGCTCTTTTCTGTTCTTCAGGTCACGAAAACCTGACATGTCGCGATATCGCGACACTTTTTCTCCTTAGCGCTTTTCTTTTCTTCGGGTCACGAAAACCCGACATGTCGCGATATCGTGACACTTTTTCACTACGAGCTCTTTCTCTCGAACCTGTCGGCTTGGGGTTTGCAAAAGACCTTTGAAACTCTCATGCCGTAACCTTCATCAAAACAAATTATTTGACATCAAATCAAATTCCTTCAAAAGCTTCTTGACATCAATGACAACTTATATACTTGAGCAAAGGCAATGTACCCAAAGTACCCAAAATTGCCAACATGATACCCATGCAAGGTGGTGAATTATAGTTTGATATTTTCTAGGGAAACTACCGTCAACATAACTAATACGATCAATGGCAGCTGGTCGCATGAGCCAATGAGTAAATATAACATGGATTGAGTGTGGCAACCATCGATCAAAAACTACGATTGATGGTCATGTTTTTATTTAGGGCCATTATGTCATGAGAAGTATAAGCAAAAGCCCTAATTCTACAAAATACCCCTTTATGAATCAAGTTGATTTATCGATCGATGATCTACCCGTGAAAGCAATTGGAAACCATTACATGAAGTGTTAGGCTGAGGCTGGTAGAGGCGTCGAGTCAGGTGAACGATGAATAAATAACACTAAGGTGGGATGATGGTAGAATCTAGAAACAAGGATAAAAATTAGGTTGTAAGTAAAATTCATCAAGAAATTTTAATAAAATGTTAATAAATTATTTTTCTTTCTATGACGAACCCATTGAAATTCCCCTACAAGATAACAAATATATTGTTTGAAAAAAATATTATGGATATGCATGTATTTATCTTATATACATCGTTACCTTTGTATGGTAATCAATGCATGTATGTACTTTAAAATTCTTGTGCAGGTTTCCATATTATAGTAGAATTTGATTTTCATCCTATGATAAAATTCGAAGACCGAAAAACCCTACCTTTATGTCTTCTAAACCTTACCTCTCTATTTACCATACCTCTATCCATTAAACCTATCATCATGCTGAGATCCACCTTTCACAAATGCAGTGAACCCCCATCTATCGACACCCAAAATCTCGATGACTTCATCAAGAAATTATTTCAAGAAGCACACTGGAGGGAAACCCTAACTAAGTTTCAAGGGCATGATAAAGGCATGGAAAAGTAGTTTATTTTGAACTAAAATTCCATGACCATGGTTACCCATGTGGGTGAGATCAAAATTGATATCACCCCTAGTTTAATCTTTGAAGTTTTGAGTCTCCTTGAGGTTAGTCGGAGGTATTACAAATCCACTTACAAAGGAGTAAGCCAAATGGTTGACATATTAGGGGATAAATGCATAGTTGCATGAGATAGAGAAGGATGGATAAAGGGTGTGTCCACCTATTCACTCCCTTTGAAATGCCATGAGGCTACCACTATTTTGATGAAGTTTTTCACATTAGAAGGGAGGTTGTCCACTTGTGGGGGTTATCATTTAAAGATGATGTTGAACCTTAAGTACCCTAAACATGAAGACTACGTTATCAATTTGACTTCCTATATAGATATTTAAAAGCTATTGTTACAAGGATCCAACCTAGGAAATCCAATGATGAGCCTAAACTTCATCGAATTGCCCATCATGGGCTAATAAAATTATTGGTCCTACATAAAGCATATGAAAATGGAATTCCCTAAGATAAAGTGATTGGGGAGGTAAACCAATATGTTTGATCTAACCTGAGTGAGTTACAGTTTGTCGAGGATAATGCATCCAAAGAAAACTTTGAATTTGAGATTCAAGAGAAGTCATCTCCAGTGTGCAAGAGTCCTACCCGTACCAAGATATCTAAATATTCTCCCCTGCAAGAAAAACTAGATATGAAAAATATAATAAAAAAGATCAAGGGAAGGGAGATATGTCCAATCCTAAGGAAAGTATACCTACATCTAATCCTACCACTAAAACTCTAGCCAAAATTTAAGTGCAACAAATCCTGTTGGACAACAAACTAGATAAGCTTAGGAGTGAGTTTTTAGAACATGCCACCTTAGTAAAACAAGCTCTCACTCTTTAGCTTGACATCCTCAAACAAATTTCTATGGATAATGTGGTAAAAATAGCTAACCCAGTTATCCAACTGGTGAATGTTAGTGCAACACCTAATAAGAGCTCCACATATAGGAAAAACATGAGGAAAATAGTGAACTTTACCAAATATTTTAAGTTGACCAAGGTGCTTGATGAGGAAAAATCACTTCCTTTGTTAGAGTATTTATTTTTACAATGGACTACACATAGCCCTTGATGACTGAAACCATCCATTGAGATAGGGATACCTCTCAAATTTGAGATGCCTTGTGAAGTTGGCATTCTTCATGAAATTGACACAGTGATTAACAACATCATCGAATCTATAGGACCACATCTATCATCAAAAAATAGGATGTGTTGCATGAATCGAAGGATGGGCCTACAAATGTTGTGCACATAAATACCATGGTTGTTGAACCGCCACTCGATACTAAGAAGGCCAAGGCATAAATTCAAAAAGTGAAGCATTAAAGAATATTGCTAACAAAACAACCAGCTCCATATCGGGTTTCACCCTAGCTTATATATAAATAGATTTAGATCTTAAGAACTTTATCAAAATTTGTTTCAAACACTGTTTATTTATTTCTTATATATATTTGCAGTCATCTAACTATTATATATGCAATAGTTTATTTGTTATAATTAGTCATGATTGCTATATTTTATGTCATAGTATTCTTTCAAGTTATGATTGTTATGTTTTATCTATTATGTTACCATATTATCAGTTGTACTTGCAATACTTTTATCTGATTACATTGACAATATTAAATATTGTATTTGTAGAATTTCATCTGTAAAATTTTACAATGTTTTATTTATTTTATCTGTAGTATTATATTTGCATCATTTTGTTATATTGTGATATGTAACTGTGTATGCATGAAGAAATGCATTCTCTCTAATTTTGTGGGAAATGATGAGTGTAGGATTGATATTATATTATGCAGCATTTATCTTGATTTTTATTTTGATGATCATTATATCTTATTTGCTTAACTTGTGAATGTATTTGACTTATAAAATGTTGTAGCATTGTAAAAGGCTAACACCTAATGTCGTAATGGTTGTAAAGCATGTAAAAATGAGCATTCATACACAAATTGACAAGAAATAACACATAACAAGAAATGTATCTTCCATTAATTTGAATCAATTCATGTTACAAATCCATCCCTCTTAGGGATACCTTTTCGATACAAAAATTATAGTAGGAAATATCCCTTACAAGGGTATGTGTCTTTCAATACCTTCTACAATGACACGAACTACTCCAAGGAGTAGATGACCTTCTTCTCCATGATTACAGGCATTTTTTGCCTTGCATGTCAAAACCTTGTTAGTCCTGCATGCAATAAACAACAAGAGGCATATCAGTAATAAAGGAGGCCTCTCTTGATGAGGCTTTTGGAGGAAGATTTTACAAAGTGTATCATATCAACATGAAATCAAGAAAGTGCAAGAAACATGTTAAACTACATTAAACATGATAATTCTACCATTAAGAATGTAAAGGAAACATTAATCAATCTATCTAATGTATCAATTATGAATTTAAAAGCATGAAAGCATGGAAAAAATCATTAGTATATTGATTGCAATATACTAATGAAGACTACTAAACATACTAATTCTATCAATCAAAGTCTCTAATAAAGCAAATAAACATGAATTAAACCTAATCTAATAACATTGAAAATATCTACAATGAGAAAATAGGGAAATCAGTGATAATACCCTGATCATGGCTCTATGGCATGGTGAGCACTGTTAACCATGGTTGACAGCCATGAATGAGCCTGAGATAAGTTTATCCTCCAATTTAGGGGTTGATATCTGAATCTCTCTACCAAATTGATGGTCAAGGGTCACCTTTGTATCCTCTAACTAGTTTGGCGATTGGATTGCTTAGATTGTGCATGAAATTGGCATAATTGAGTTTCTTGGCTCTCCTAGCCTCTTAGGACCTCCATGGATTGAATTGCCATTTTGATCTCTCAATTGGGGGTAAGAAAGCAATATCACAATGCAATTAGGTGAGTGTTGAATTCAACAGGGCTTCACTGCTCAAATTTACCTATGCATCTCTCTCATCTCCCATTTTGGATGGGGTTCTTATAGCACCTAGGAGGGCTATGTTCTAGCTTCTTGAGGAAGCCAAGATCAAGAATGGATAGCTGGAGAAGTTGGAGGGAAACATATAGATATTTTCACCCCTAAACCGCTCAGATATGCAACCAATTGGCCATTGCAACTGATTTTGAATCAACCAAGTCCAACTAATTCTGGCTACTAGTCGTGGCTTTAAGGCTCGATCAGTATTGCTAACCACAGGTGTCAACCATGGCTAATCCTGATTAGGCCAAAATACCTAATTGAGTGCTTAAAACCACAACTATAGCTTGGTATTTTTCCAAGGTATTCCATATGGTCTTCTAGCATGTTCCATATGAGTAGTCACATTGACATGACGTGTTTTAGGTGTCTACAAATGCCCCTTTTGAGATGCATTGTGAAATCGAACAACGCTGAGCAAAAATAGACCTCCTAAAATAATGCCATAAGATGGATGATGATCATTAGTTTGATCAACATTAGATGCTCAGGGTCCAATAAAAGGATCCACATCCTAGAATCATTGCTTCCAACTAGATGGAAGGCTTAAATTTGCAAAGCTTTGGCAAGCTCCAGTGGTGATCGGGTAGCTTCAGTGCTACTATAGGCTTCCACGCCATATAGATCCAAAAGGAGGAGAGCTACTAACTTAACTGTCATATTTATTTTTTTCTCTAGCAAAGGATAAGCTTATGATAGTCATTGGCAATGATTCATAAGATAAACACAATTTTGACAAGATCAAGGGATCTACGATCAAGGGATATTTTGTTGACTTTGATTATGATTATGATATTATGACTACTCCCTCAAGAAACGAGTTGATGAGGGTAGGACAATTAAATGAAGTGACGAGTTGCTTGACCACTATGAATGACTTTGAACAAAATAATATTTAGCATTTAATAATTGATTAGGCCTAATCAGCTATGATTGCAATTGTTAAGAGTAATTGTACATCTCTATCCCATGGAGTAGTCTAGCCTCAATGGAATTATTAGGGAATTAAGATGATAGCAATTCCAATTAGGCATGTGTTGAATCATATTATTTGATGATCTTCTGAAAGTATCAAAGAAGAAGTGATATGATTTCTTCATTCCCATGGAGCAGTCCGACCATCTGGGACTTCTTAGGGTTTGAAATGAAGCATATCAATTCAATGATGATGAATTCACCCCAAATGTCCTTATGATAATCTACTCATCTTACCAGATTGCATGGAGTGCAATTCTACAACCACCAAGTGTATAGGGTAAATTATTAGGTACAAGGTGCATTTGGCTTTCTAGTTAATCTGGTTTTTTTATTATTTTAATATTTTTGGCTATTCTGATCAAATGGGTATTTTTAATTTGGCATTTTTCAGCTCCTCGCAATGGGATTTTTTAGTTTTTATTACGGGTTGCTAGTCGTGTTTGGTAATAGCAGCTAGGTTTTTAAATTTTTGCTAGTCATAGCTGACATCCACAGTTGGAAAAACCTAGTTCTGCATCTGCAGGTGTCAACCATGGTCAAGAAAAAATAAGAAATATTTAAAAAATTTCTTGTCATTTTTGAAGTCATTTTCAATTTGACAACTTGCAAATTCTGAGTGCTCTGAGAGGTGAGTAGACATTTCTGACGCGAAGCGCTGCTGGAACTCGACCTCACCACCAACTGCATTGATGGCAACCCAACCTAGAGGAGTCGGTGCTACTAATGTAGAAGCACACAAAACCCTTGACCATTTTTTTTATTTTTATGGATTTAAAATTAACCTCATTAAGTAATGGGTTAAATGAACTTCATTAAACCGTCGATAATGAACCTCACCCTAGTTAAGTTTAGCTTAGGTTAGCTTAAGGGGAGGGTTAAAATTAATTTGTTTTTTTTCTTTTTTTTTTTTCATTATTATTATTATTTTTTGTTATTATTTTTAATTTTTGGGGGGGTCTCGGGATGAGGAAGGACCCTGAAAAGGCATTCCCTCCTAACTGCAGCTGGCAGGCGTGGTCCCCAATTGGCAAATTGGGGGTCATGACTATCAGCCATGACAGTTTTAAATCCTAATGGTCAAAAAATTGATCGCCATGCCGACCGTGGGTCTAAGCCGCAGCTCAAAACCTTACCAAACGTTTTTAATTTTATTCAATTTTTGTGATTTTTTTCAAATTTTTTTTAACATTTTGCATTTTTAACAAGCATTAATGATTTTTTTTTGAAATTTTTGAGTGCATTTTTTGAATTTTATGTGTTTTTATGATTTTATAATTTTGTTTATCATTTTTAAGTTGTTTTTTATGTATTTTTGGTTGATTTTTTATTTACTTTTACCTTATTATCTACCATCGACCAGAATCTGACCACAAGGGCGAGGGAATCAGATATCCTTCATAATTTGCATGGTACCCTGATACATGTGGAGTAGTATTGGTTCACAACTATGGGATGTGGCTGTCTTGTGCCTCCCCAACATTAGGGCCGATCAGGCCTACATGACTGCATTAGGCCGATGTTGGGATGCGTGAACCAACACCTTTCACCTGCTGACAGGTGAGATGACTGTTACACTAGAGGATGTCTACTGCATCTTTCAACTCCCTTTGGATGGTGAGGCCATCAAATATTCACTAACGAATGTGAATAATGTATTTTTTATGATGATCTTCAGTGGTTGTAGCAAGGCAACACAGTGACACTCGAACCATGGAGGGGTCCACATTGAGCATTGGTACATCCAACATGTCTTCTCCCAACAAGCAATTATCTTCATGCACCTGATCATGTAGATTTTCTTGCCTAACTATTTTGAAGTGAGGTTCCCTTGGAACCTCCTGGCTAGGATGCAGGATGTCTTGGCAAGCCCTACTAATCAACTTTTGATACTATCCTGGGGGAGTGCCCTACTAGCATAGCTCTATAATGAGTTGTACCAGATCACGCAGAGTAGAAAAGTAAGCATCAATTGCAACTTATTAATTCAAATCTAGGTGTGGAAGCACATTAAGATCGAGTGCCCCACTAGTTTACCATTTGATATCAACACCATTCTGGAGGTGCACCAGTGCTATGCAACATGCTGGCCTCGTGAGCAGGAGTATTTCTAAAGTAGGTCTCACGCAAGAGACCTGGTGCACTACATTGGACATTTCTCATGACTGCAGGTGGGTGAGGTGGACTGAAACCTATACCTGGACTACATTCCATGGACGAAGGCCGATGATCTACTGTGTTGAGCACACAGAGACAAATAGCTCCTCAGACATAAGTCTGAGGTATGGGAGTGTTGAGGTGTGATTTTGTTCGATTACAAATATCACCCAACAATTAGGATCGTAATCCTCTTTTGCAAATAAAATATGTTTCTCCAAGGTTCTTTTACATAACACGTTATGAATTTATGTCAATTAAGTACACAAAACATCTCAGGGATTAACAATCAACTGTTAACAAGGGGCCTAGTATAAGAAATATTTTGATCTTGAAATCATTACTTGCATTTTCATTAGTATAATTTACTTTCTCAAAATGAATAAATTACCTTTTAAAGCTAATATTTCATAATGCAAATCTATTTTAAAATGTGAACTTTGATTAAAAATACTTTTCGCCTTATATTAAACTTGCATGAATGTTTTAAAGCATTTTAATTCAAAACTTGCATTTATTTCATGAATGAAGCTTAAAATCAAATCTAATAAATGATGAATAAAATAAAAACTCTAATTATAAAATGTGAAACACTTTATAATCCCTATGTTTGGACTTTTAGCATATTCTAAGCTTTATAATCCTTGCTTCTTTTCATAGAATATGGATAATTAATGTGTATGAATTCTAATTATAAATTTTTGTACTTTATAATATAAAAAATAGAATTCACATAATTTTCCTTAATGTGATGTTTATTTATTTTCAAATATTTGAAGTAAACAAATTTAATCCTTTCAATAGTATACTTTGGACATTATGATTTGAGATTAAAAATTTTAATAAATAAAACTTTCAGAAACATAAATAAATATCCAATTATTGATTTTAAATTTTATGATATTAAAATCAATAATCCATATAATCCTTCTCTATCTCTAAAATTTATTTGTCAAATATTTATTAACTTAAATATTTGACCTAAATAATTTTTACAACATTTTTTATAAATCTGAATTTTTTAAATTCAACTTAGGGTTTTAATAAAATAAATTCAATGAACTTTATAAAATTTATGAAATTTAAAACCAAAATCTCATTGATTCCCTCCTTTGTGAAATTTATTCATTCAAATTATTTATAGAATTAAATATTTGAGTGATAAATTCAAACTTTAACCTAGTTGTAAAATTTAAATCTTTTATAAAATAAACCAGGTTTTATATTAAATCTTAATGCCTCAAATAAATTAAAAAGATCTTAGGGTAAAGAAACAAATTTGAATAAAACATTCGGACAAACTTGCAACAACACAGAAAATACAACTTTGAAAACCAAACTCAAGCAGACAAGATTTTACACAATCCTACCACAAATTTGGTGCTATCTTCTATGGAAATTTTAATTAAAAAAATTATATCAATCAAATTATAAATTAAAAACACCACAATAGTGCTTGCTTTTAATAAAAATTGAATTTGATACAAAATATTAGATCTTACAATGAATCCAACAAAGTCTTTGTATTCATGTGAAAATGTAGCTTCCTCTACAACTTGGTCTTCTATTTGGCTCCTTTCAATCTTTGCTTTTTTTCTCCAACCTTTCCGACCCTCTTTTTGGTTTCTAATTCTCCATTTATAACTTGAGAAATTCATTCCTCTTGATTAGTTTTCTTCGTTCCTCATTTTTTAAAAACAAATTCTTGAAACCCTAATAACAATAAACTCTTTTCAAAGGATTTAATATTTCTCATCATTGGTATTCAAAAATTAAAGTTATAATCAAGAATAACTTCAAGATATTCAAATCATGAGGTGAATTTTGATAATGGACTCTACTATAAGACCATTTAGAGGAAGGTAAGCATTCTTGATATTTCAATGATGAAAACGGTGAACAATAAGCACAAGTAACAATTTGGAATAAACTTTCAAATTTTAAGTGGGTCCCCAATTTTGGGGTCGTTGTGAAGGAGTCACAACAAATGGTGACTCTGTTGGTAAATGTCCCTGGACATTTTGGATTTAAAAATCAAACTCTAAAAACAAAAAAAACCCAAATATTAGAATTATAAGCATCAATGATATCCAAAGAATAAAAATAGACCAATTTTACAGGAACCATCAAAATCATCAACATCAGCTTGGTGTGTGTAAAGTAATTCATTCTATATATTTTGAAACCATTCAACATTCCATTATCAATTTTGCATTTCAAGCTATGAATATTTCCTCTTTGAAGAAATACCTTCACCTAATTCTCTTCAGGCATTGCTCTACTTACAGTCGAGTGTTTATAGCTTTGGTAGAGGCTATCTAAAACTCCCAAATATTAGGTGAATTTGAATGTTGCTTGTCATAAAACTTTGAATATTACATTTCTTTTATTTTAAGACATAGCTTCACTGCTAGCCAAGTGTCTATAGCTCCGGTGAAGATTATCTAAAATTTTAAAATGTTAAGTAAATCTTGAATGTTACATTTTGGTTTCAGTCTAGACCTAGCTCCACTTCCAGTCAAATGTCTATAGCCCTGATGAAGGTTATGTAGACTATGGTGATAGATTTGACTTTGTTTTTAGCTTTATTCATCATTTTTTATCTCTCATTTCTACCTCATTTTTTTTCATCATTTTTTCTCATTTTATCCCTTTTATCTCTCATATTTTTTCTCTCTTTGATCTAATAATATGGTACTTTGAAAAAAATCTACCCACCACTTGGGTTAGAGATCAGGTAAGTCTGAAAGAGTATATAGAATTTTCACCCCAATTTGCAAAATTGACAACTTCATATCTCCATAATTTCAAAAGATATTCCTTAATGTGTTTGTGGTACTCATGAAGCTTTTGCAATACGATGCTAATATTTCAAATTTCCTTATCTTATTTCACATTCATGAAGATATAGACTAACAACTTAATTTTATTTTTCTCCAGGTTTCACAGGTTTTCAAATCAGGTAATTTCATCCTATACGACCCAAGATCAAACACCAAACAAAGCCATCAAATAACAAGTGTCTCAATAAAAATTACCTTAATCTTTGAAACCCCTTTTGAAACTGTACCAACTTGAATGACATACTAAAATCATGAATCTCCAAAAATATGGAAAAGCAAACTTATTGTTGTCCTTGAAAAATTTCAAAACCTGGTAAGACCAATTTATTGTTGTACTTAACAAAACACAACAAAAATTTGACAAGCATTCAACAACAAGTTAAACAAAAAATAAATTTATAAAACCAAAATTGCAAAATTGATAAAGCGAGTGAACCACTTCCTAAACATGACAACATTGACAACCGAAAAAATAACAAAACAATACAAAACCATAATGTATGTACAAACACAAAAACAAGAAAACAAAATCCAAAAGACTATTTACAAAAATATACATAATGTACAAGACACTGCAAAATTTCTATCATCATATCCCTGGATCCCAAATACGATTAGCACACTTTAGAAAACATATATGATTTTATACCTGCCAAGTTTTATAAGAATCCAATAAAAATAAGATTAGTCCAAAATAGAAATTCTTATTATGCCTATCTCATCCCACTAATTTGATTCAAGTTGATAAGTAATTCCATGTTTAAAATTTGATTCATTAAACTTAAAATTGAAAACATGATTTTCAATTATCCTTTGCTTATTCAAAAAGGCATAAATTTCACAATTTGATTTATAATTTAGAACTAGGCTCCCATTTTCAAATAGGAGATATTGCAAATAAGAACCTATCTCTAAAAATTTCAAATTCAAATCACTTTCAAAGTTTTTAAAGCAATCACAATCATTCAAGAATTCGCAAGCATCTAATACATTTGGTATAAGAAGATCATTAAAAATTTGTGCCCTAGATTCACTAGTTGATTGCTCATGAATTTGATTAAGCATTTCAAACATGTTTTACTTCATTTCATTTATGGCAAAAATTTTAGAATTTGCTCCAAATTCTTGTTAACAACATTTGATATTTCATCATTGATATCATTAGAATCCAAAAACTTATCATGCAACCCATTACCTGAAACTTCTGTAACCAATGAATAAGGTGAAAATTTTACCTCGTCGTCTATACTCAACACATCATTATTAGAATTTACCAAGATTTGATGAGAATTTTTGACTTTTTCCTTTTCTTCATGGTCTCTATCATCACCAGCATCATTTCGTATTCTTTCATCAATGACCTGTTTTTCAGAAGCATCAAAATTAGGCATCTAATCAAGAATATGTCCATATTTTTCAAACCATAAATCTTGTTGATCAAACAAAGCAATTGTTTCTTTAGGATGAATAGGAAATTCTAGTTCTTTGTTAGCCATACATGAAGTTTCTTCATTTGAATATTCAATACAATCATGAAAATTTTCACTCAAATATTTAGTATTCAAGAATGAAAGAAAAAAATTTACCTCTTCTTCATATAAAATATATGAATCATAAGAAACATTTACCATTTCTTCCCTTTATATTGAAAAATAATTTTCAACAAACTCATGTTAAAAATGATCAAATATTGGAACATTCTCTACTTCTTAAATTGACATGTCATCTTCCATTTGGATAGAAATTGCCAAATCTTCATGCAAGATAGAGGTTTCAACATCCTGCATATCAAGTGAAATGGAAAATTCATTAGTAGGATAACTAGAAACAAATAATTCCTCATATATTATCCAACCATTATAATAATCATCTTCCTGAAACATTTTATGAGATTGTATCCCTTCTTTCATTTCTTCTTGATCATTATTTTGAGAATACTGAAATTTTTTATCATCATTTTCAATGATCTCATCTAAATTTATGGAATATTCTAAATTATCATGTGTTTCAAAACTAGCCCACTATAGGAATTCTCCATTGTCTAAAATAATATCACTTTTATTATCTTTGATCTTTGTCTTATGAGAATGATTTATATAATTATCAAGATATTCATATTGATGCATTTGTCCCTGAGCTTGATCACTGTTTCTTTTAAGCTGTAGAATTAACCTTTGCAAATTGTCCTGCAATTTAGGTGAAGTAAGTACTTCATTAGAAAGAGGTAAAATCATACAATTTATTCCACCAAAAATAATCATTCTCTAAAATTAGAGAATGATGTTAAACAACTTCTTCGCACTCTGTAAATTCAACAATAGAATGTTTTTCAAGTTTACCTTCATCACTTTCAAAAAAATATCTTCAATGAAAAACTCGTCTTCCTAAAGTAATAAAATTTTATGATCAGTCATAATGAAATTACCTCTAGAATCTTTCAATTCTGGAGCTTTAATTGTTTTAGTCAACTCTATGGAAGATTCTATTATATCAAATGTTTCAAAGCTAGTTAGATCTAAAACTCCTCCAATATCTAAAGACTCATGCATTTCTACATTTTGATAAAATTGATTACTACAATCGTCATTGATGGATATTGGACTTGAAACTTGAAATCCCTCTTGAAAAATATCAAAAGTGGTTGAAAAACTAGGACATTCAATTTCATTCGATGGTGTCGAAAAATGTGTATCATGACTCATAGGTGGTAATTGATTTGAGACCTTAGGGTTAAGTAATGATAATCTACCCATATCAATTCCTTTTGAAATCAACCAATTTTCTATAGCTAATACCCTACCATATATGCTATATAAGGATAAATCTTTAAGAAGATTTTCTAACAACTTAACAGTAAAAGGATCTAAAGCTTCCAAGTATATTTGAACAACTTTTTCTTCTGAAATGATAAAGTGTATCTCTATTTTAGTATACAACTTATGAAACCTATCATTAAATTGACTCATTGATTCATTAGGTTTTTTAAAAATAGAGGAAAATTATTTTGATAACAAATTCATGTCAACTAATGTTCCAAAATGTTCAAGACATGTTTTTTCTAGTTGGTTCCAAGAAGCGGTAGAACCTGTAGGCAAATTGATAAACCAATCTTTAGCAAATTCATCCAATGTGTATGGAAACATTCTATAGAGAACATCTTCTTGCATAATTTTAAAATGAAACATAATGTTTTTATATGCCTGAATATGTTCTTTAGTTGTAATCATCCCATCATGCTTAAAATAGGGTAAATCATTTTCTGCCATTGAACCAGTTTTAATATGCAAGGCTATGTATGAAAAATTTGCAAAAATTGAATCATAACCAAATTTTTGAATTTATGACATTAACATTAATGCAACATAAATAAAAAAATTTCAATTTTTTTAAACTAATATTTGAAAGACTTCAAATGAAAATAAAATATTTACCTTTCATGCCCTCCTTCTAGTGCCAATTTGTTGAGGTGTGATTTTATCCGATTACAAATATCACCCAAAAATTAGGATCTAATCCTCTCTTGCAAAGAAAATATGTTTCTCCAAGGTTCTTTTACATAACACGTTATGAATTTATGTCAATTAAGTGCACAGAACATCTCAGGGATTAACAATCGATTGTTAACAAGGGGCCTAGTATAATAAATAATTTGATCTTGAAATCATTACTTGCATTTTCATCAGTATAATTTACTTTCTCAAAATTAATAAACTTACATTTTAAAGCTATTATTTGAGAATGCAAATCTATTTTAAAATATGAACTTTGATTAAAAATGTTTTTAACCTTATATAAACATGCATGAATGTTTTAAAGCATTTTAATTCAAAATTTGCATTTATTTCATTAATGAAGCTTAAAATCAGATCTAATAAATGATGAATAAAATAAAAACCCTAATTATAAAATGTGAAACACTTTATAATCCCTATGTTTGGGATTTTATAATATTCTAAGCTTTATAATTATTGGAGCCAAATTTGACTCAACTTTGAAACCCCCAAATTTAAATTTTTGGTTTCAATCAAAATGTTCATAATGTTGGTCACTTCTTCAGTTGGTGTGAGTTACTTGAGTTTTCATTGGTTGGTTTGATGAAGTCTAACCTTGGTTGTTAATAATGTGTGCCTTTTTTATTACTCAAGTATCTAAAAAGGGATAGGGCAAAGTTTTATTAATCAAGATCTCTAAAGCCAAAATCTGACCTTCATATAATAATTTTCCTTGGGCTTAAACCAACCGATAAACCTTTAAGTCCTAAGGTATTTAAAAGTGATTTAATTAAACATCGTGGTCTAAAAACCTGAAAGGCTTAAGTCCAAAACAAAAATCTTAATTAAGATTTGAGGGTATGCACCCCATTTAATTAAAATATGAGCACCTTAGATCTAATCCGAGGGCCATGCTTGATTCAGGTTTAATCGGACGGTTGCGTTCCAATAAATCAATTAAAGGTTAAATAAAAGGATGTCAATATTCTATGAAGATTATAACCTAAGGTCAAAAATGATTAAAACCCATGCAACTCTACCGATCTGGATGGATGCGCTTGAACCAAGCCAAATACGATGGTTGCACAATCTCCAAAGAGTCAAAACTTTAAACGAGTCAACATAGGTCAAAGTTTCCAGATAAACAACGAGCAACTTTGATAGATCGAATGATAGCGCTCAAGTGAACTCAAGATCAATGTTTGTGCTTGATTTAATTAAACCACATGTTAAAATACTATGGTAAAAAATAATTAAGGGTACGCACCCCCTTTGAAATAATCATCAAGCAAGTTGGGCAGATCGGATGATAGCGCTTGAACTAGATTTGATCCAATGGTGGTGCTCTTACAAAGGTGCATCAAAAAGTAAAAGCCCCAAGAGGTTAATTAAATCCATTAAAACAAGATTAATAAGGGTCTAAGCACGTTGCTAACTATTCCCCCTTTCGGATTAATCAAAGTTTGAAATTATGTGCCCCTCGATAATTAACCTTGTAGGTTGATTGAAATCTATGGTTGTGCTAATAGCTATCGAAGATCCAATGGCTGCATCAAAATCACGGATGGTAGGATATTGGGTAAAATATAGAGGTAAAGTTAAAATTTAATTATGCATTAATAAGGGTATAAATATGTTGCTAAAAATTCCCCTTTTGGCTTAATCAAGGTTAATCAAATTTAATGATACACTCTCTTTGACTAATGTATATGCAGCTTTTAGAAGATCGAATGGCAGGATCCCACTCAAAGATCAATGATGGTGAAAAATTCAAAGCTAGACAAGAGGATTAAATAACATGTAGATCTGATGGTGGTACTCATCTCCGCTCAGATCCAATGGTGCACATGGGTAAAGGTGATCGAAGGTTAGTCTAAACAAGTTTCTTTCGATAAATGATTAATTAATTGGATGTACGGGTGATTTTCCCCCTTTGCTAAACTATGTGTATATACGAAATGATCCAATGGTAGCGCTCTCATCATGATATAATCTAATGGTGATCGCTCAGAGAGGTAAACATATTATATAGTGCCTAGGTTTAATACAATGAGGTTAAGGTTGTAATCGCTAGGTTAACTTTGGTTAACCATGATTAAATAAGGATTAATACACCCCATTATTGGAAGATCAAACAAATAAGGGTATAGTCTTTAACCTTAAGTATTTTTTGAAATGAATTATTATCGGACCAAATATTTTTGACTATATAAGCATGATTAACCCAATTAATTAGATACAGGTAGACTAATGACCATGCAGGTCCTAGGACATCAATGGTTGCACTAATCCTTTCCAAGATCTGATGATAGCATGTAAATCAAAGGTTTAAATAATAAATCAATCACCTGGATCTGATGGTAGCGCTCCATTAAGAACAAGGATATCTGATGGTCATGAATGAGTCAAAGTCAAGATAAAGGGACACGAGTGGGCTAAAACAATGGGCATCTTCTGATAGATCCAATGGATGCACTCTATCTCAAATCGATCCAACGGCAATGCACACTCTAAAGGTAAATCAAATGGTAAGCTTGAATCAACGCTTGATTAATTAAAATTTAAACATTCTTAACAAAGGTATTAGCACATTATTAATCACCATCTTGATTAATCAAATGAAGAAAGTTCAAAGCATGCATCTTTCAACTATCTAACCTACAAGTTATAAAATATTTAAGAAAATGATATGACAAAGGTTGATCGAATGATTGAATGTGGTCAAACCTCTGGCCCAATAGATACGAAGATATCAATAAAGATAAAAATCACCATTCGACCAACGTCTTCAAAGTTTTAGAAACTAACACTCTTGCAGGTTTAAGAATACCAGAAGCAGCCATGATAGAACCTGTGAAGATCGTAAATTGACAAAATCAGGAGACTCATCTGTAAGAAAGATTCGATAGTCTAAGCTACCAGAAAAGGATGATCACTTCACAAGAAATGCCCTAAACATACATCGAAGTAGAAAAGCAAAGAGGTGACTCATTCATAGTAAGGTACACCAAAAGATGCTATGAAGATCAATAGCCAAAGACGAAGTCAAAATAGTACTCATAAACACTAAAATCTAGAAGGACACCTAGGAAAGGAAAGATTCAAGCAAATCAAAGTAAATCCCATGGACAGTACCTTGGTAAGGACAAAGCAGACCAAACAAAAGATAAATCCTGATGCTCAAACCTACAAACAGATCATGTATATCTCATGGGAATAATAGTGTACCACAAAAATAAAACTACAAGGCATAGTCACAACTTATAAATAAGAGATAGTAAGGGAGAGCTAAAAGGTATCAACAAAGTGAAACTATGGAGTACAAAGAATATAAATATATTCAGTTTCTGTTCTACAAATACTTAAGATGACGAAAGCGCGTGAAGAAGAAAGCATGGTTTTGACTCACAGAAAGCCATTCAATCCATGCTTCGATGGAATATAGTTATGAGGGGAACACTCCGATGGAGTATAGTTATGGAAGCAACTTATAAATGCTTCCAGATCTTGTTTTCCATTCCCACCTTCTTCCTACTTACCACTTGCCTCCCTCCTTCTAGGCTTTCTTCCTTAACCATCCTGACATTTGTCCTCACATTGTGCCATCTCACCACCTTCCATTGTGTGGAGCCACCCCCTTTCCTCTTTTCTCCCTTCACTCTATCACGTGATCAGTGCAACTCCATCTGTTTGCCACTGGCATGCCACCCCTTGTCTTCACCATCATGTCGGGTCCCCCTCCATTCCTCATCTAGAATTCATGATGGCAGCCTGGTCAATCCTTAACAGTAGATCATAGTGACCAGGACAAGCAGAACAAAAAGAAAAAATATAGTACTGAATCCTTAGTTTCTAGGGCCAACCAGAGAGAGCAAAATGGCCAAATTAATCAGCAAAGAGCTCCCTTCAGTCCAGAAAAGAACCTTAACAGTCAGTTCAGAGCCGCACCAGCTGGACAACATATAGAATAGGTTCAATCAGATGTTGACAAGTGTAAGGCCAGAGATGAACCAAAAATAATAGAATCAAGAACCAGCAGTTATAAAAGGAAGCAGTTGCGGTCAAGTTCTGCATCAAGCAATTAGAGAATAGCATTTTTGCTAAGAGGTATACTTGAGTGCCCTATTAGTTGTGTTGTTGTATCCCCTTCTGTGTCTATTTTTCTTTCTCATTTCTTATTCTTCCCTTTGCTTTGCAGGATTGTGATAGGAAAGTGTTCAAGAAGTTGAGATCATTTCCTACCTTTTTGAGCCTGAGATTTAGAGACTCTATTGTTACCATATTGGAACAAGGAGAGTAGGAGAGACCTGTTACATTATTTGAACATGATATTTTCATTGTATTGATATATTTTCTTTGAGAAAAATAGAGTTAAAAGGCATTCTGCCCACTCTGCATGTAAACTTTATGAAATCAATACAATTATGAGTCTCTTTTCTATTATATCTTTTGTCTTAGCTCTGTGTGTCACTGTGTAATGGGTTACATTATTTGAATGCATTATATACGTTTCTCTCATTGGTTAACTCTTGGTTTTATTGTGATATTTGAATAATATTAAGAACACCAATTTTTCTCCTCCCCTTCTTTCTGTTTCATGATAGAATTGTTGTTAAATTGCTATAACAACCCAATGAATCTAGGCACCGGTCTACATAAGGCATAACAAATGGTTGTTTTCTTGCTTGGTCATTTTAATACATATAGTATAATATAAATCTGGAGCATGTAATTAGAGTTTTAGTCATAGAATTACCGTTAGGGTTTCCTTACCCATTATGTAGTTTTCTTTAGCAATATTTGTGTTTAACAGAACAATGAGGCAGGTCAACTAGAGCCTGTAATAGCTCATTGGTTTCAAATGGATTCTTGTAGCATGACAATTGAAATCCTACGGATGCAAGAATCGGTTCCAATAGTTTTTGGCACCGTTGTCGGGGAGAATTTTTACATTCTAAGCCTAGATTTTACGACATTATTTTTAATCAATGGGTGGCCAGTTAGAATAAAGAACGTTTGTTTTAATTTTTACATTTTCTACGTTCTTTATTTTACCCATGTTTTTCAATTTGATTTTCTTTACGTTTCTTGATCTTCTTGAAAATTATTTTTCTTGATTTTCTTGAATTTTTCCAAGAACCCATACCTGTGAGGATGAGCATTAATATCAAGCATTCTTGATAAAAGCATACATTGTTCTTTCTGCACCCTAGTGTTGGCGACTCTATTGGATGAACCCAGAAGAAAAAAATAAAAAGGAGAGAGAACAGAACGTGTTGGCGAACACAAGGAGAAGCGGTAAGGAGCTATTCCTAGAACTTGAGAATCCAGAGGTATTTATACATACTCAAAAAACTCCACTTTTCAAGAATACTGCTTATAATAGTAGATCAAATTCTAGCGGTAAAAAGTACGTAAAGAAAAATTAGAATACTATTACTGTAGATGAACATTTAAAATCAGTTATAGAAGATATATGTGATTATTCTCATAATAGTAATATTGAGGTAAATAACCCATTAGATCATATCCAGATTACTCAACCTCACATTCCTGTAAGTATTACTGCTGTGAATCTAAATCCTACAGTAGCAATGGCCTAGGTTAATGTTCATTTATGGAGGACTAACAGATATAGGCCTTTTGTATTACCAATAAATTTAAATGCCTTACCCAGTAAAGCTCACAAATACCTCCCTAAATTTTTAGGAAATAGTGCAGTAACTGGAGAGGATCATATCAAAAGTTTCTTGTATGCAATGGATAGTTTAGAAGTTGAACATGAAGATGTAGTATTAAGATTATTTTTACAGACTTTAGAAAAATATGCTAGAGAATGGTTTAATTCCCTTCCTAACAATGATATCCCAGACTTCACCAGAATGGAAGATGTGTTTCTAAAGAAATATGGTGAAAGGAAAAATGAACAATCACTGTTAACTGAGCTAGCCACTATGAAGAAAAAAGAAAATGAGGTTGTTAGTGATTTCAACATAAGATTTTCAAAGACTAGGAACAAAATCCCTACCAACCTTAGACCTAGTGATATTCAGTCTATTTGTTTTTATAAGAATGCTTTTCAAGGAGAGTTTAACTATGAGTTAAGGCAAGAACAAGCCACTACCATTGATGGTTGTATGGAAAAAGCAATGGATATAGAAAGAAATATGCTTGACAAGTGGTAAGATGAAGCCCTATTCTCTAGAAGTCAACCTACCTGAAGAGAAAACCCAAAAGAGTGGCATTTGATATACAAAGAAGAACCAGAAATTGATCCAATGGAGAAATTGACCAGTCAAATGATTGAGATGTTCAATAACATGAACAACAAGTGTTAGCAAGAATTGAAAGAAATGGAAATAATGATGAATCTTCATAGATAGAGCGACCTCATGTTGACAATCGTCCTCCTTTCAAGAAAAATTTCAATAAGAATTGGGGAAATAACAATGGTTTTGAAGAAGGAAATAGTAGGAATAATGGGAACAATAACTAGAAGAACTGAGACTTCGATAGAGATCATAATAATGTTCCTAACCCTATACCATCTACTAATGTAGTAGAGGGGTTTCCCTATTTTTGCTCTACTTGTGATGCACCCCATAACCCTGATGCATGTGGAATTCACCTAAGTGATCAGCGTAATGTAGATATGCATGCAGAATCAGAAGAGGATATAAGAATCAATGCTTGTTGGTCTGTTGAAGATGAATCCAGAGAAAGGTTGTTTGAAGAAGATATGGATAAATATGCTTCAAATCATCATCCTCAAATTTTAGTAACTGAAGGAACTAAAATCTTGTAGAAATCACATGAGTCAAGATATGATAAGATGAAGCAAGGGAAATTAATCCCCACTGCTCAAGAGGTTGAAGAATTAGAGGCAACCCATGTTCTAAATTTAAGGAATAGAACAGTCCCTGAAAGGATAGAGAAAGCCTCTACAAGTGAAACAAGAAAATAAACTTTCACCAATAAAAATATCAGTAAAGAGAAAACTGATAGGAACCTTAAAAATATTACTCCTGAAGTAATAGAATTAGAGGAAGAGATTCCCAAAGAAGAAAGTAATAAACCACTGGATATAAAGAAGATAGAATTTGATGCTGGGTCAAAACTCAGTAAGCAAAAGGTTAATATCACATTTGGAGAACTTATGAAAGTTCAACAGTATAGAGAACAAGTCTGCAGAGCATTTGGATTAGTAGAACCAAAAGAAGATCCAACTTGCCATGCTGCTAGACAAAATCAACATGATACAAGATCACCATCTTCTTTCAGACCCTTCTATGTGTCATTAAGGTATAATTCAGATGAAGGGGAAAGATATGTGATTCATAATTGCATGTTAGATAGTGGAGCTTCACATAATATCATGCCTAAGCTAATAGTTGACCAAATGGGATTAATCTGTACTAGAGATTCTGCCCTTATTTTTGTAATGGATAGTAGGCAAATTCCTTGTGTAGGGGTGATAACTGGATTGTTAGTTTTCCTAGATCAACACCCCAAAAAGGGCATTGTCATGGATGTTGCAGTAGTTGACGTTGACCCATTTTTCTCATTATTACTCAGTAGACATTGGGCAGAACAACTGGGAGGTTCAATTCAATTGGATTGGTCCTATGCTACAATCCCAATATCAGATAAGGAGAATATAATTTTGAGAAGGGAACCATTCAACAAACACTCCGTAGAGTTAATTCAAATAGATGAAACCATGATTAACTTAGTAAACTCTATGGAAGAAAAAGGGATGGGAGTTTACTCAATATGGCACAACCCATTCCTGGTGGAGGTACCAGAAGCAAAGAACATGGATCCAGAAGATATGAAAATAGTTGATGCTAAATCAGATAGAGTTTTGACTCAAGAAATGTGGACCATGTCTTTTGATGGAGCTAAATCCCAATCTAGAGCAGGTGCAGGTGTTAATCTGACTGATATAAAAGGAAATTACCTTAGTATTCCTTACAGATTGCAATTTCCTTGCACAAACAATGTAGTTGAGTATGAAGCTTTACTACTAGGGCTAAGGAAAGCAAAAGAGCTAGGCATTAACTACTTGACTATAATAGGGGATGCAGAGCTTATTATACTACAGATCAAAGGTAAATATCAGACTAAACATCCTAGGCTTAAGCAATATAGAAATGCAGTGTTGGAAGAAATTGATAAATTCTTAGCTTTCAATATCTCATATATTCCTAGAGAACAAAATCATGTTGCAGATATTTTAGCTATAAATGCCTCAGGTTTAGATCACCCAGAGATAACTACAGAATATATGGATAGATTCCCAACTATCTCAGTCTATAAACCATCTGTACCAGACAACATAGTCTATTTGCAGGTCTTTCAAGATGACATAGATATTAAAGATTTTATGACTCTGCAAAATCAGTATGCAGATGTAATCTGTGATGAAAAATATGAAGAAAAGCTAAAAGACCAAATAGGAGAGCCAATAGAAGTAATCCAGTTGAAAACTAATAGAATACCCAAAGGATTGGTTTCTCTAGAGAGTCTATTTGATGATTTTGACAAAGCCTATAAGCCTTTACGTAGAGAAGTGATATCTGAAGATATTAATATTGGTTCAATGAAAGAACCTAGAATAGTGAAAGTAGACATGGCTTTACCTGCTAAAGAAAAGGTTGGATATATCAGTTTCTTGAAAAAGAACAAAGAACATTTTTCTTGGACTTATGAAGATCTGAAAACATTCAAAACAGAGGTAATGACACACATAATACCCTTGAAAGAAGATTCCAAACCATTCAGATAGAAGCAGAGGAAATACAATCCAACTCTTCACCCAATAATGCAAAAGGAGGTACAAAAGTTATTGGATTCCAAAATAATCAGAAAGGTAAGATTTTCTTCCTGGATATCCAATTTAGTACCAGTAAAAAAAGAATGGGGATATTAGACTCTGTGTAGATTTTAGAAATTTAAACAAGAGTTCATTAAAATATAATTACCCATTACCCAACATGGAACAATTATTGCAAGCAGTAGTTGGCTCAACAAGATTGTCTCTATTAGATGGATTTTTAGGGTACAATCAAATTCAGATAAATCTAGAAGATAGACATAAGGCAACATTCACTACACCCTAGGGCACATTTGAATATTTAAGGATGCCTTTCGGACTAATGAATGCAGGTGCTACTTTTCAAAGAGCAATGGACTTTGACCTTTAAAGGATTAATGTTCAAAATTGTAGTTGTATACTTAGATGATATCATAGTATTTTCTAAGAATCCAGAAGATCATCTAGAACATTTAACTACAGTTTTTGCTCGGTGCAAGGAATTTGGAATTTCTTTAAATCCCAAGAAATGCATATTTGGGACTACTCAAGGAAAGTTGTTAGGACATATAGTTTCAGAAAAGGGAATAAGCATTGATCTGGACAGAATTGAAGCCATTTCCAAAATTCCCCCTCCTAGAAATTTAAAAGGAGTCAGGTCATTCTTTGGCAAGATAAATTTCATCAGAAGATTTGTCCCAAATTTTGCAGAGATGACCAAACCCATAAATGACATGGTTAAGAAAACTGGAGAAATAAAATGGACAGTGGAAAATATGGAAGCATTTAACAAAATTAAAGAAGCCATATCAACCACTCCAGCCCTAAGTTGCCCAGATTATGCCAAAGATTTTAACATCTATTCTTATGCATCTGAACATTCTATAGCTGCAGTTCTTTCACAGAAAGATGATGAAAATAATGAAAGGCCAATAGCCTTCATGAGTTCAGGATTAAAAGGAGCACATATTAAATACACCTTGCTAGAAAAACATGCTTATGCAATCATCCAATCTTTAGAACACTTCAAAGGTATATTTGGCTCAAATAAGGTTTACTGTTGTATTCCTTTTATAGCAATAAAGGATATTTTTTCCAATCAGAGCCATTAGGAAGACCAACAAGGTGGATGGTAAAGCTTCTGCAATATGATGCTGAATTCAAAATAGTTAAAACTGTCAAAGGGCAGGGTTTAGCAAAATTGTTGGCCAAAAAAGAAGAAGAAGGATTTGAAAATGTTCTCACAATAGATGAGGCATATGATGTCAGAAGAATCAATAATATTGAATGCAAATGGTATGAAGAAATATTGTCATACTTACAAACTCTATCATTCCCTAAAGATATGTCAACAAACAGAATGAGGTCAATCAAGCTTCAAGCTCAAAAATATTACATACAGGATGGTGTGCTATATTGGAAACACCCTGATGGAATATTATTAGTCTGTTTATATGAAAGTGAAGTCCCAAAAATAATCAATGAATTTCATGATGGTTTCTATGGAGGACATTTTTCTCCAAGAGCTACAACTAATAAAATTATGAGAGCAAGATATTATTGGCCTTCCATTTTTAAAGATGTATATAAATATGTTAGGAACTATCATAACTGCCAGGTTTTTACAGGAAAGAAGCATTTGGCAGCCATGCCCCTCAAGCCAGTAATCATTGAAGCACCATTCACACAATGGGGTATTGACCTAATTGGAGAGATCAAGCCTAATTCATCTAGCCAACACAAGTGGATCATAACTGCAATAGATTACTTCACCAAGTGGGTAGAAGTTGCACCCCTGAGGACATCCACTACTACCACAATCATCAAGTTCTTGGAAGAAAATATTCTGACCAGGTTTGGGGTTCCTCAAAAGTTAGTTACAGATAATGCACAATATTTTGTTTCATATGAAATGGTAGAATTTTGTGTTGAATATGGAATTGAATTATCCCATTCTACTAATTATTACCCCCAAGGAAATGGTCTAGTTGAGTCATCAAATAAAAATGTAATAACCAGAATAAAAAGGTCATTAGGTAAGAATAAAAGAGGGTGGGATAGTGAACTTAAATTTGCTTTATGGGCTGATAGATTGTCTGTCAAAAGAAACATAGGAAGAACCCCCTATGAGATGGTTTATGGAGAGAAAGCCTTATTACCTTCAAAAATAGAAAAATTGGCACTTTCCCTCTTATTGCAAGACCATGAAAACCCCAACCCCATACAGAGAAGACTTGACCAAATTGTCCTATTGGAAGAACAAAGAAGAGAGACCCTTAATAGAATGATGGAACAAACTCAGAAAACCATGAAATTGTTTAATAAGAAAGCCAAGGGTACTCCTTTTTCTCAGGGAGATATAGTCATCTATTGGGATCCTAAAAATGATAAACATGGTGAAAAAGGTAAATTTGAACCCAAATGGATTGGTCCATACCAAATAGCCCATGTTATCAGTCGAATACATACAAGTTGCAGACCTTGCAGGGGTGAAATGATGGCTATCCCTATTAATGGCCAACACCTCAAAATGTACAATCCCTATTGAAGGTGAATAAAATAAAAGAAAAAAAAATGAAAAGAACAAAAACCCCAAAAACAGAGTGCTTTACTTTTTAGCTTTTCTTTTCTTGTTTAATTATGAGTTTACTGTACACATGATATTCTTAGTTTGATGAGTATATATATACTGTTGATTCCCCCAAAAACAATAAGAAAAAAGGAGATTTATTTTAGATTCTGATGAGGTTTACAATTTTCAAAATATGAGTGTTTATGCAATAGTTGTTTGATATGAGATAAAACAGAAGGAAAACAAAGTTGATTGAAACATCATGTCAAAGCCTCACATTACAAATGATACTTAAGGTGACTTCAAAGGTCCAAAGAGCCAAGTTATCTTTGAGAGGGTAGTTAAGCTAAAAATCATTACACTCATCCTTTATAGCCAAAAACTAATCCTCAACTCAGGCATACTTATTGCACAATTTGCTTATATATCCAAGTACTTCTCTCACGAGAAAGAAAAATAAAAAATAAAGTAAAATTGAGTCACTACCTGAGATATCTTGGAAAACCTCTACCGGGGCTATAGACGCTTGACTGGCAGTAGGGTAAAACCAAGATGGGATTAGAAGCAACTCCACCGGGGCTATAGACGCTTGATTGGCAGTGGAGCCTTGTAGAATGGTGAAATTTTTTAAAAGTGAAATCACATATTAGGCTTAACTATTTTGCTCAGATATGGCAAAGTTCTAAAAGATTTAGAAATAAAAAAGAATGCACAAACACACACATGGGCATAAACATGATGAAGTAAAAGGTTTTGAAAATTTTTTGTGTAATCATATCTTATGACTTAGCTAAACAAGCATTACAATTTGTCAAAATAAAACTCATCTATTTCTAAAAATCTGATCCTAATTTCCAAATTGAATAAAAGGAATTACAGTTTTCAAATACTCTATTTGCTTTGATATCATGTTGTTCATACAATTTTTCAGTATATATAAAAAATTATAATGTGTAAGAATTTTTTTGTTTTATGTATTTCAAGGTTTTTTTTTTGTTGTAGTTTTATTTTTGTTAAATTTGCTTGCAAATAAACCCAGGAGATTCTGTGGTTCTCAAGTGCTTCATGTTTTCAACACTTTGTCCCAGTTAGAGCCTATGTTGGAGCCAAATTTGACTCAACTTTGAAACCCCCAAATTTAAATTTTTGGGTTTCAATCAAAATGTTCATAATGCTGGTCACTTCTTCAGTTGGTGTGAGTTACTTGAGTTTTCATTGGTTGGTTTGATGAAGTCTAAAGTGTGCCTTCTTTATTACTCAAGTATCTAAAAAGGGATAGGGTAAAGTTTTATTAATCAAGATCTCTAAAGCTGAAATCTGACCTTCATATAATAATTTTCCTTGGGCTTAAACCAACTGATAAACCTTTAAGTCCTAAGGTATTTAAAAGTGATTTAATTAAACATCGTGGTCTAAAAACCCGAAAGGCTTAAGTTCAAAACAAAAATCTTAATTAATATTTGAGGGTATGCACCCCATTTAATTAAAATATGAGCACCTTAGATCTAATCCGAGGGCCGCGCTCGATTCAGGTTTAATTGGACGGTTGCGCTCCAATAAACCAATTAAAGGTTAAATAAAAGGATGTCAATATTCTATGAATATTATAACCTAAGGTCAAAAATGATTAAAACCCATGCAACTCTACCGATCTGGATGGATGCACTTGAACCAAGCCAAATCTAATGGCTGCACAATCTCCAAAAAGTCAAAACTTTTAACGAGTCAACATAGGTCAAAGCTGCTAATTAAACAGCGAGCAACTCCGACAGATCGGACGATAGCGCTCAAGTGAACTCAAGATCGATGTTTGCACTTGATTTAATTAAACCACACATTAAAATACCATGGTAAAAAATAATTAAGGGTACATGCCCCCTTTGAAATAATCACCAAGCAAGTTGGGCGGATCGGATGACAACGCTTGAACTAGATTTGATCCGACGATGGCGCTCTTACAAAGGTGCATCAAAAAGTAAAAGCCCCCAAGAGGTTAATTAAATCCATTAAAAACAAGATTAACAAGGGTCTAAGCACGTTGCTAACCATTTCCCCTTTCGGATTAATCAAAGTTTAAAATTATGTGCCCCCCAATAAATAACCTTGTAGGTTGATCAAAATCTACGGTCATGTCAATAGCTATCGAAGATCCAACGACCGCACTGAAATCATGTATGGTAGGATATCGGGAAAAAGAGAGGTAAAGTCAAAATTTAATTATGCATTAATAAGGGTATAAATACATTGCATAATCATTCCCCCTTTCGGCTTAATCAAGATTAATCAAATCTAATGATACGCCCTCTTTGACTAACGTATATGCAACTTTCAGAAGATCGAACGACAGTGCCAGATCTTGCTCAAAGATCAATGATGGTGAAAAAGTCAAAGCTAGACAAGAGGATTAAATAACATGTAGATCTGACGGTGGCGCTCATCTCTGCTCAGATCCAATGGTGCACATGGGTAAATGTGATCGAAGGTTAGTCTAAACAAGTTTCTTTCAACAAATGATTAATTAATTGGATGTACGGGTGATTTTCCCCCTTTGCTAAACTGTGTGTATATATGAAATGATCCAATGGTAGCGCTCTCATCATGATATAATCTAACGGTGATCGCTCAGAGAGGTAAACATATTATATAGCCTAGGTTTAATACAATGAGGTTAAGGTTGTAATCACTAGGTTAACTTTGGTTAACCATGATTAAATAAGGATTAATATACCACATTATTGAAATCAAAAAATAAGTATAGTCTTTAACCTTACATATTTTTTGAAATGAATTATTATCGGACAATATTTTTGACTATATAAGCATGATTAACCCAATTAATCAGATACAGGTAGACTAACGACCATGCAGGTCCTAGGACATCAATGGTTGCACTAATCCTTTCCAGGATCTAATGGTAGTGCATAAATCAAAGGTTTAAATAATAAATCAATCACCTGGATCTGATGGTAGCACTCCATTAAGAACAAGGAGATCCGACGGTCATGAATGAGTCAAAGTCAAGACAAAGGGACACAAGCGGGCTAAAACAATGGGCATCTTCTGATAGATCCGATGGATGCACTCTATCTCAAATCGATCCAATGATAGCACATGCTCTAAAGGTAAATCAAATGGTAAGCCTGAATCAACGCTTGATTAATTAAAATTTAAACATTCTTAACAAAGGCATTAGCACATTATTAATCACCATCTTGATTAATCAAATGAAGAAAGTTCAAAGCATGCATCTTTCGACTATCTAACCTACAGGTTATAAAATATTTAAGAAAATGATACGACAAAGGTTGATCGAACGGTTGAACATGGTCAAACCTCTGGCCCAATAGATATGAAGATATCAATAAGGATAAAATCACCATTGACCAATGTCTTCAAAGTTTTAGAAACTAACACTCTTGCAGGTTTAAGAATACTAGAAGTAGCCATGATAGAACTTGTGAAGATCACAAACCAGCAAAATCAGCGGACTCATCCGTAAGAAAGATTCGATAGTCTAAGCTACTAGAAAAGGATGATCACTTCACAAGAAATGCCCTAAACATACATCGAGGTAGAAAAGCAAAGAGGTGACTCGTTCATAGTAAGGTACACCGAAAGATGCTATGAAGATCAATAGCCAGAGACACAGTCAAAATAGTACTCATAAACACTGTGAATCCAGAAGGATACCTAGGAAAGGAAAGATTCGAGCAAATCAGAGTAAATCCCATGGATAGTACCTTGGTAAGGATAAAGTAGACCAAACAAAAGATAAATCCTGATGCTCAAACCTACAAACAGATCATGTATATCTCATGGGAATAATAGTGTACCACAAAAATAAAACTACAAGGCATAGTCACAACTTATAAATAAGAGACAGTAAGGGAGAGCTAAAAGGTATCGACAAAGTGAAACTATGGAGTACAAAGAATATAAATATATTCAGTTTCTGTTCTACAAATACTTAAGACGACGAAAGCACGTGAAGAAGAAAGCATGGTTTCGACTCATAGAAAGCCATTCAATCCATGCTTCAATGGAATATAGTTATGAGGGGAACACTCCGATGGAGTATAGTTATGGAAGCAACTTATAAATGCTTCCAGATCTTGTTTTCCATTCCCACCTTCTTCCTACTTACCACTGCCTCCCTCCTTCTAGGCTTTCTTCCTTAACCATCCTGACATTTGTCCTCACATTGTGCCATCTCACCACCTTCCATTGTGTGGAGCCACCCCCTTTCCTCTTTTCTCCCTTCACTCTATCACGTGATCAGTGCAACTCCATCTATTTGCCACTAGCATGCCACCCCTTGTCTTCACCATCACGTCGGGTCCCCCTCCGTTCCTCATCTAGAATTCATGATGGCAGCATGGTCAATCCTTAATAATAGATCATAGTGACCAGGACAAGCAAAACAAAAAGAAAAAATATAGTATTGAATCCTTAGTTTCTAGGGCCAACCAGAGAGAGCAAAATGGCCAAATTAATCAGCAAAGAGCTCCCTTCAGTCCAGAAAAGAACCTTAATAGTCAGTTCAGAGCCGCACTAGCTGGACAACATATAGAATAGGTTCAATCAGATGTTGACAAGTGTAAGGTCAAAAGAGAACCAGAAATAACAGAATCAAGAACTAGCAACTATAAAAGGAAGCAACTGCGGTCAAGTTCTACATCAAGCAATTAGAGAATAGCATTTTTGCTAAGAGGTATACTTGAGTGCCCTGTTAGTTGTGTTGTTGTATCCCCTTCTGTGTCTATTTTTCTTTCTCATTTCTTATTCTTCCCTTTTCTTTGCAGGATTGTGATAGGAAAGTGTTCAAGAAGTTGAGATCATTTCCTACCTTTTTGAGCTTGAGATTTAGAGACTCTATTGTTACCAGATTGGAACAAGGAGAGTAGGAGAGACCTGTTACATTATTTGAATAGGATATTTTCATTGTATTGATATATTTTCTTTGAGAAAAATAGAGTTAAAAGGCATTCTGCCCACTCTGCATGTAAACTTTATGAAATCAATACAATTATGAGTCTCTTTTCTATTATATCTTTTGTCTTAGCTCTGTGTGTCACTGTGTAATGGGTTACATTATTTGAACGCATTATATACATTTCTCTCATTGGTTAACTCTTGGTTTTATTGCGATATTCGAATAATATTAAGAATACCAATTTTTCTCCTCCCCTTCTTTCTGTTTCATGATAGAATTGTTGTTAAATTGCTATAACAACCCAATGAATCTAGGCACCGGTCTACATAAGGCATAACAAATGGTTGTTTTCATGCTTGGTCATTTTAATACATATAGTATAATATAAATCTGGAGCGTGTAATTAGAGTTTTAGTCATAGAATTACCGTTGGGGTTTCCTTACCCGTTCTGTAGTTTTCTTTAGCAATATTTGTGTTTAACAGAACAATGAGGCAGGTCAACCAGAGCCTGTAATAGAAAGAATTAGTTCCAACAATAATCCTTGCTTCTTTTCATAGAATATGAATAATTAATGTGTATGAATTCTAATTATAAAGTTTTGTACTTTATAATATAAAAATTAGAATTCACGTAATTTTCCTTAATGTGATGTTTATTTATTTTCAAATATTTATTAAACTAAATATTTGAAGTAAACAAATTTAATCATTTCAATAGTATACTTTGGACATTATAATTTGAGATTGAAAATTTTAATAAATCCAAATTTTAGAAACATAAATAAATCTCAAATTATGGATTTTAAAATTTTATGATATTAAAATCAATAATCCATATAATCCTTCTTTGTCTCTAAAATTTATTTGTCAAATATTTATTAACTTAAATATTTGACCTAAATAAATTTTACAACCCTTTCTATAAATCTGAATCTTTGAAATTCAACTTAGGGTTTTAATAAAACAAATTCAATGAACTTTTTAAACTTTATGAAATTTAAAATCAAAATCTCATTGATTCCCTCTGTGAAATTTATTCATCCAAAATATTTATAGAATTAAAAATTTGAGTGATCAATTCAAACTTTAACCTAGTTGTAAAATTTAAATCTTTTATAAAATAAACTAGGTTTTATCTTAAATCTTAATGCCTCAAATAAATTAAAAATATCTTAGGGTAAAGAAACAAATTTGAATAAAACATTCGGACAAACTTGCTACAACACAAAAAAATACAAATTTAAAAACCAAACTCAAGCAGACCAGATTTTACACAATCCTACCACAAATTTGGTGCTATCTTCTATGGAAATTTTAATTAAAAAAATTATATCAATCAACTTATAAATTAAAAACACCACAATAGTTCTTGCTTTTAATAAAAATTGAGTTTGATACAAAATATTATATCTTACAATGAATCCAACAAAGTCTCTGTATTCATGTGCAAATGTAGATTCCTATGCAACTTGGTCTTCTATTTGGCTCCTTTCAATATTTCCTCTTTTTATCCAACCTGTTTGACCCTCTCTTTGGTTTCTAATTCTCCATTTATAACTTGAGAAATTCGTTCCTCTTGAATAGTTTACTTCGTTCTATCAGTTTTTAAAAACGAATTCTTGAAACCCTAATATCAATAAACCCTTTTCAAAGGATTTAATATATCTCGTCATTGAAATTCAAAACATAAAGTTATAATCAAACATAACTTCAAGATCTTCAAATCATGAGGTGAATTTTGACAATGGACCCTTCTATAAGACCATTTTGAGGAAGATAAGAATTCTTGATATTTCAATGATGACAACGGTGAACAGTAAGCACAACTAACAATTTGGAATAAACTTTCAAATTTCAAGTGGGTCCCCAATTTTGGGGTCATTGTGAAGGAGTCACAACAAATGGCAACTCTACTGGTAAATGTCCCTGGACATTTTGGATTTAAAAACCAAACTCTAAAAATAAAAAAACCCAAATATTAGAATTATAAGCGTTAATGATATCTAGAGAATGAGAATAGATCAATTCGACATGAACCATCAGAATCATTAGCATCAACTCGATGTGTGTAAAGTGGTTCATTTTATATATTTTGAAACCATTCAGCATTCCATTGTCAATTTTGCATTTGAGGCTATGAATATTTCCTCTTTGAAGAAATACCTTCACCTAATTCTCTTCAAGCATTGCTCTACTTCCAGTCGAGCGTTTATAGCTTCGGTAGAGGCTATCTGAAACTCCCAAATATTAGGTGAATTTGAATGTTGCATGCCATAAAACTTTGAATATTACATTTATTTTATTTTAAGACAGCTTCACTACCAACCGAGCGTCTATAGCTCCAGTGAAGATTATATGAAATTCTAAAATGTTAAGTAAATCTTGAACATTACGTTTTGGTTTCAATCTAGACCTAGTTCCACTGCCAGTTAGGCATATTTAGCCCCGATGAAGGTTATATAGACTACGGTGATAGATTTGACTTTATTTTCAGCTTAATTCATCATTTTTTATCTCTCATTTCTATCCTCATTTTTTTCATCATTTTTTTCTCTCATTTTTCTCTCATTTTCTCCCTTTTATCTCTCATTTTTTCTCTCTCTTTGATCTACTAATACGATACTTTGCAACAAATCCACCTGCCACTTGGGTTAGAGATCAGGTAAGGCTAAAATATTATATAGAATTTTCACGCTAATTTACAAAATTGACAACTTCATACATCCAAAATTTCAAAATATATTCCTTAATGTGTTTGTGGTAATCATGAAGTTTTTGCAATACGATGCTGATATTTCAAACTTTCTTATCTTATTTCACATTAATGAAGATATTTACTAACAACTTACTTTTATTTTTCTCCAGGTTTCACAGGTTTTCAAAACAGGTAATTTCATCCTATACGGCCCAAGATCAAACACCAAATAGAGCCATAAAATGACAAGTGTCTCAATAAAAACTACCTTAATATTTGAAAACCCCTTTGAAACTGTACCAACTTGAATGACATACTAAAATCATGAAGCTTCCAAAATTTGGAAAAGTAAACTTATTGTTGTCCTTGAAAACTTCCAAAACCTAGCAAGACCAATTTATTGTTGTACTTAACAAAACACAACAAAAATTTGACAAACATTCAACAACAAGCTAAAAAAAAAATAAATCTATAAAACCAAAATTGCAAAGTTTCTAAAGCGAGTGAACCACTTCCTAAACATGAAAACATTGAAAACCAAACAAATAAAAAAACATTACAAAACCATAACGTATGTACAAACACAAAAACAAGAAAACAAAATCCAAAAGACTATTTACAAAAATATACATTATGTACAAGACATTGCAAAATTTATGCCATCATATCACTGGATCCCAAATACAATTAGCACACTTTAGAAAATATATATGATTATATGCCTGGCAAGTTTTATAAGAATCCAATAAAAATAAGATTAGGCCAAAAATAGATACTTAATAATGCCTACATCATCTCACTGATTTGGTTCAAGTTGATAAGTAATTCCATGTTTAAAATTTGATTCATTAAACTTAAAATTGAAAACATGATTTTCAATTATCCTTTGCTTATTCAAAAAGGTGTAAATTTCACAATTTGATTCATAATTTAGAACTAGGCTCCCCTTTTCAAATAGGATATCTTGCAAATAAGAACCTATTTCTAAAAATTTCAAATTCAAATCACTTTCAAAGTTTTTAAAGCAATCACAATCATTCAAGAATTGACAAGCATCTAAGACATTTGGTATAAGAAGATCATTAAAAATTTGTGCCCTAGATTCACTAGTTGATTGCTCATGAATTTGATTAAGCATTTCAAACATGTTTTACTTCATTTCATTTATGGCAAAAATTTTAGAAGTTGTCTTCAACTTCTTGTTAACAACATTTGATATTTCATCATTGATAGCATTAGCATCCAAAAATGTATCATGCAACTCATTATCTGAAACTTTTGTAACCAATGAGAAAGGTGAAAATTTCACCTCGTCATCTATACTCAACACATAATTATTAGCATTTACCAAGATTTGATGAGCATTTTTCACTTTTTCCTTTTCTTCATGATCTCTATCATCACCACCATCATTTCGTATTCTTTCATCAATGACCTGTTTTTCAGAAACATCAAAATTAGGCATCCAATAAAGAATCTGTCCATATTTTTCAAACCATAAATCTTGTTGATCAAAAAAAGCAATAGTTTCTTTAGGATGAATAGGAAATTCTAGTTCTTTGTTAGCCATACATGAAGTTTCTTCATTTGAATATTCAATACAATCATGAAAATTTTCACTCAAATCTTCAATATTCGAGAATGAAAGAAAAAAATTTACCTCTTCTTCATCTAAAATAGATGAATCATAGAAACATTTACCATTTCTTCCCTTTCTATTGTAGAATAATTTTCAACAAAATCATGTTCAAAATGACCAAATATTGGAACCTTCTCTACTTTTGAAATTGACATGTCATCTTCCAATTTGATAGAAATTGCCAAATATTCATGCAAGATAGAGGTTTCAACATCCTGCATATCAAGTGAAATGAAAAATTCATCAGTAGGATAACTAGAAATAAATAATTCCCCATATCTTCCCCAACAATTATAATAATCATCTTCCTGAAAAATTTGATGAGATTGCATCCCTTCTTTGATTTCTTCTTGATCATTATTTTGAGAATATTAAAAAAATTTATCATCATTTTCAATTAAATCATCCAAATTTATGGAAGGTTCTGAATTATCACGTGTTTCAAAACTAGCCCACTCTAGGACTTCTCCACTGTCTAAAATAATATCACTTTTAGCATATTTAATATTTGTCTTATGAGAATGATTTATATAATTATCAAGATATTCATATTGATGCATTTGTCCCTGTGCTTGATCACTGTTTCTTTTAAGCTGTAGAATTAACCTTTGCAACTTGTCTTACAATTTAGGTGAAGGAAGTAATTTATTAGAAAGAGAGGCAAAATCATCCTATTTATTCCACCAACAATAATCATCCTCTAAAATTAGAGAGTGATGTTCAACCACTTATTCACACTCTGTAAATTCAAAAATCGAATGATTTTCAAGTTCACCTTCATCACTTTCAAAAAAATTATCTTCAATGAAAAATTCATCTTCCTCAAGTAATAAACTCTTATGATCAGTCATAATGAAATTACCTCTAAATATTTCAATTCTGGAGATTTAATTGTTTCATTCAACTCTATAGAAGATTCTATTCTATCTTATGTTTCAAAGCTAGTTAGATCTAAAACTCCTCCAATATCTGAAGACTCATGCATTTCTATATTTTTATAAACTTGATTACTACAATCCTCATTTATGGATATTGGATATGAAACTTGAAATTCCTCTTGAACAATATCAAAAGTGGTTGAAAAACTAAGACATTCAATTTCATTCGATGGTGTCGAAAAATGTGTATCATGACTCATAGGTGGTAATTGATTTGAGACCTTAGGGTTAAGTAATTATAATCTACCCACATTAATTTCTTTTGAAATCAACCATTGTTCTACAGCTACTGCCCCACCATAGATGCTAGATAAGGATAAATCTTTAGAAATCTTTTCTAACAACTTAACAGTAAAAGGTTCTAAAGCTTCCAAGTATATTTGAACAACTTTTTCTTCTGAAATGATAAAATGTATCTCTATTTCAGTATACAACTTATGAAACCTATCATTAAATTGACTCATTGATTCATTAGGTTTTTTAAAAATAGAGAAAAATTATTTTGATAACAAATCAATATCAACTAATATTCCAAAATGTTCAAGAAATGTTTTTTTCTAGTTGGTTCCAAGAAGCGGTAGAACCTGCAGGTAAATTGATAAACCAATCTTTAGCAAATTCATCCAATGTGTATGGAAACATTTTATATAGAACATCTTCCTACATAATTTGAAAATAAAACATAATGTTTTTATATGCCTGAATATGTTCTTCAGCTGTAATCGTTCCATCATGCTTAAAATAGGGTAAATCATTTTCTGCCATTGAACTAGCTTTAATATGCAAGGCTATGTATGAAAAACTTGCAAAAATTTAATCAACCAAATTTTCAAATTTATGACAGATTAACATTAATGCAACATAAATCAAAAATTTTCATTTTTTTAAAACTAATATTTGAAAGACTTCAAAGGAAAATAAAATATTTACCTTGCCCTCCTTCTAGCGCCAATTTGTTGAGGTGTGATTTTTTTAATTACAAATATCACCCGATAATTAGGATCGTAATCCTCTCTTGCAAAGAAAATATGTTTCTCCAAGGTTCTTTTATATAACACGTTATGAATTTATGTCAATTAAGTGCACAGAACATCTCAGGGATTAACAATCAACTGTTAACAAGGGGCCTAGTATAATAAATATTTTGATCTTGAAATTATTACTTGCATTTTCATTAGTATAATTTACTTTCTCAAAATGAATAAACTTGCCTTTTAAAGCTAATATTTGAGAATGCAAATCTATTTTAAAAGATGAACTTTGATTAAAAATGCTTTTAACCTTATATTAAACTTGCATGAATGTTTTAAAGCATTTTAATTCAAAACTTGCATTTATTTCATGAATAAATCTTAAAATAAGATCTAATAAATGATGATTAAAATAAAAACCCTAATTATAAAATGTGAAACACTTTATAATTCCTATGTTTGGGCTTTTAGAATATTCTAAGCTTTATAATCTTTGTTTCTTTTCATAGAATATGAATAATTAATGTGTATGAATTCTAATTATAAAGTTTTGTACTTTATAATATAAAAATTAGAATTCACGTAATTTTCCTTAATGTGATGTTTATTTATTTTCAAATATTTATTAAACTAAATATTCGAAGTAAACAAATTTAACTCTTTCAATAGTATACTTTGGACATTATAATTTGAGATTGAAAATTTTAATAAATCAAACTTTTAGAAACATAAATAAATCTCAAATTATGGATTTTAAAATTTTATGATATTAAAATCAATAATCCATATAATCCATCTCTGTCTCTAAAATTTATTTTTCAAATATTTATACTTAAATATTTGACCTAAATAAATTTTACAACCCTTTCTATAAATCTGAATCTTTGAAATTCAACTTAGGGTTTTAATAAAACAAATTCAATGAACTTTATAAACTTTATGAAATTTAAAATCAAAAGCTCATTGATTCCCTCCTTTGTGAAATTTATTCATTTGAAATATTTATAGAATTAAATATTTGAGTGATCAATTCAAATATTAACCTAGTTGTAAAATTTAAATCTTTTATAAAATAAACTAAGTTTTATCTTAAATCTTAATGCCTCAAATAAATTAAAAATATCTTAAGGTAAAAAAACAAATTTGAATAAAACATTCGGAAAAAATTGCTACAACACAGAAAACACAACTTTGAAAACCAAACTCAGACAGACCAGATTTTACACAATCCTACCACAAATTTGGTGCTATCTTCTATGGAAATTTTAATTAAAAAAATTATATCAATCAACTTATAAATTAAAAACACCACAATAGTGTTTGCTTTTAATAAAAATTGAATTTGATACAAAATATTATATCTTACAATGAATCCAACAAAGTCTCTGTATTCATGTGCAAATGTAGCTTCCTATGCAACTTGGTCTTCTATTTGGCTCCTTTCAATCTTTCCTCTTTTTCTCCAACCTGTTCGACCCTCTCTTTGGTTTCTAATTCTCCATTTATAACTTGAGAAATTTATTCCTTTTGATTAGTTTGCTTCGTTCTATTAGTTCTTAAAAACGAATTCTTGAAACCCTAATATCAATAAACCCTTTTTAAAGGATTTAATATTTCTCGTCATTGGCATTCAAAACTTAAAATTATAATCAAAAATAACTTCAGGATCTTCAGATCATGAGGTGAATTTTGACAATGGACCCTGCTATAAGACCATTTGGAGGAAGATAAGAATTTTTGATATTTCAATGATGACAATGGTGAACAATAAACGCAAGTAACAATTTAGAATAAACTTTCAAATTTCAAGTGGGTCCCCAATTTTGGGGTCGTTGTGAAGGATTCACAACAAATGGCAACTCTATTGGTAAATATCCCTGGACATTTTGGATTTAAAAATCAAACTCTAAAAACAAAAAAAAATCAAATATTAGAATTATAAGCGTTAATGATATCTAGAGAATGAGAATAGACCAATTCGGCATGAACCATTACAATCATCAACATCAGCTCGGTGTGTGTAAAGTGATTCATTTTATATATTTTGAAACCATTCAGTATTCCATTGTCAATTTTGCATTTGAGGCTATGAATATTTCCTCTTTGAAGAAATACCTTCACCTAATTCTCTTCAAGCATTGTTCTACTTCCAGCTGAGCATTTATAGCTTCGGTAGAGGCTATCTGAAACTCCCAAATATTAGGTGAATTTGAATGTTGCATGTCATAAAACTTTGAATATTACATTTCTTTTATTTTAAGACATAGCTTCACTGCCAGCCGAGCGTCTATAGCTCCAGTGAAGATTATCTGAAATTCCAAAATGTTAAGTAAATCTTGAATGTTACATTTTGGTTTTAGTATAGACCTAGTTCCACTACCAGTCAGGCATCTATAGCCCCGATGAAGGTTATCTAGACTACGATGATAGATTTGACTTTGTTTTCAGCTTTATTCATCATTTTTTATCTCTCATTTCTATCCACATTTTTTTCATCATTTTTTTTTCTCATTTTTCTCTCATTTTCTCCCTTTTATCTCTTATTTTTTTTCTCTCTTTGATCTAATAATACGGTACTTTGCAACAAATTGACCTACCACTTGAGTTAGATATCAGGTAATGCTGAAAGAGTATATAGAATTTTCACCCTAATTTGTAAAATTGACAACTTCATACATCCAAAATTTCAAATTATATTCCTTAATGTGTTTGTGGTACTCATGAAGCTTTTGCAATACGATGCTGATATTTCAAATTTCCTTATCTTATTTCACATTCATGAAGATATAGACTAACAACTTACTTTTATTTTTCTCTAGGTTTCACAGGTTTTCAAAATAAGTAATTTCATCCTATACGGCCCAATATCAAACACCAAATAGGGCCATCAAATGACAAGTGTCTCAATAAAAACTACCTTAATTTTTGAAACCCCCTTTGAAACTGTACCAAATTTAATGACATACTAAAATCATGAAGCTCCCAAAATCTATAAAAGTAAACTTATTGTTGTCCTTGAAAAATTTTAAAACCTGGCAAGACCAATTTATTGTTGTACTTAACAAAACACAACAAAAATTTGACAAACATTCAACAACAAGCTAAACAAAAAATAAATTTATAAAACCAAAATTACAAAGTTGCTAAAGCAAGTGAACCACTTCCTAAACATGAAAACATTGACAACCAAAAAAATAACAAAACATTACAAAACCATAACGTATGTACAAACACAAAAACAAGAAAACAAAATCCAAAAGACTATTTACAAAAATATACATTATGTACAAGACATTGCAAAATTTTTGCCATCATTTCCCTGGATCCCAAATATGATTAGCACACTTTAGAAAACATATATGATTATATGCCTGCCAATTTTTAAAAGAATCCAATAAAAATAATATTAGGCCAAAAATAGAAATTTTTATTATGCCTATCTCATCTCACTAATTTGATTCAAGTTGATAAGTAATTCCATGTTTAAAATTTGATTCATTAAACTTAAAATTTGATTCTCTTACTTACCAAAAAAAAAAAAAAAAAAAAAAAAATTGAAAACATGATTTTCAATTATCCTTTGCTTATTCAAAAAGGTGTAAATTTCACAATTTGATTCATAATTTAGAACTAGGCTCCCATTTTCATATAGGATATCTTGCAAATAAGAACCTATTTCTAAAAATTTCAAATTCAAATCACTTTCAAAGTTTTTAAAGAAATCACAATCATTTAAGAATTGACAAGCATCTAAGACATTTGGTATAAGAAGATCATTAAAAATTTGTGCCCTAGATTCACTAGTTGATTGCTCATGAATTTGATTAAGCATTTCAAACATGTTTTACTTCATTTCATTTATGGCAAAAATTTTAGAAGTTGTCTTCAACTTCTTGTTAACAACATTTGATATTTCATCATTGATAGCATTAGCATCCAAAAACTTATCATGCAACCCATTACCTGAAACTTTTGTAACCAATGAGAAAGGTGAGAATTGTACCTCGTCATCTATACTCAACACATAATTATTAACATTTACCAATATTTGATGAGAATTTTTCATTTTTCCTTTTCTTCATGATCTCTATCATCACCAGCATCATTTCGTATTCTTTCGTCAATGACCTATTTTTCAGAAGCATCAAAATTAGGCATCCAATAAAGAATATGTCCATATTTTTCAAACCATAAATCTTGTTGATCAAAAAAAGCAATAGTTTCTTTAGTATGAATAGGAAATTCTAGCTCCTTATTAGCCATACATGAAGTTTCTTCATTTGAATATTCAATACAATCATGAAATTTTTTACTCAAATCTTCAGTATTCAAGAATGAAAGAAATTTTTTTACCTCTTCTTCATCTAAAATAGATGAATCATAAGAAACATTTACCATTTCTATTGGCAATTATGAGTTTGAGATCCTAGCTTCTTGTCTATGAGTTGTCATTGATGTCAAAATGAAATGACATTAATGTTAAGAGGATGTGTTGGCTTCAAAGGTGGAAGATTCCAAGAGAATATTTTTAAGAGAATGCGGAGAGATTCCATTGGCAATGGTTTTTATTAAAACCAATGGAGGTTCTCTTTATTATTTATTTAATTATTATTTAAAACCCTTCAAGGTTTTAATTAATTAATTATTTAATTAATTAAGGGAGAAATTATTTTTAATTTATTAAAAATACTTTAAGGGTTTTTAAACCCTTTAGAAAGCAAATTTCGATTAAATTCGAAATTACTTTTCTTTGCAGCTGACGTGTTCTAAAGTCCACGTATGGACTATAAATATGAGAAGGTTCCTAAGGTTAAACTCTCTTGGAAAATCAAAGGCAATTAATTGGTTTGGTTGTGATCGAATGTTCTATTTTACGCTGCAAAAGAGGAGAGCTCATGGTTTGAAAAGCTTTCGAAAAGCTTGACCGTTTATGTGGAAGGAAGTCCGTCTTGGACTTCGTAAGCCCCTTGTGGGCTAGTGGCAACGAAGGCTGCATTTGGGCCTTGCGTAGGCGGAGGTCTGCGTTTCGATCCCCACGGAGGGAGCTGTGCATGGATTAGTCACGTTTTTATTAAAACATGTTTTGTGTCACGAATTTCGGATTCTTCAAGGGCAGCCATTATAAGGTGTGATTATTTTCTTGATATGATTTTTGGCATTGTTTAGCATTGTTTAAAAGACATAGGAGAAATAAGGGGATATTTCTTTGGTTGTATTTTTGAGATTAGTCTTTTGCTATGCTAAATTTAAAAATGGAGATATAAGGTGTAAGTTTTGGTTGTTGTGTTTTTGGCTTCTTTGGTGGTTGTTTTTAAAGAAGAGAAGCTAAAAGGTGTATTAAGGAAAGTTTTTATATATGCTCATTTATCTTGGTTCTAACCCTAACTTGGTTGGAAGTTTGAGGGTTGTGTGTGGTGACAACATTAAGGATCAATTTTCTTCTACTCCAAAAGGGTATGGGCACATTTTCCTTATGAGTATGATTGGTGTATGTTTTTATGAAATAATGTTGGAGTGAAAAGGTTTTCAACTAGGTTTCCTTTGGTTGGGTGTAAATCCTATTTTCTGGTTTGTTGAAGACTTCTTATGCATTTTTATCCTTGATGAGAGTTTTGGTGAATGCATAATTTTGGTTTGAGGTAGTGGAAGCATTATGCACTAGGGTTTATGTTTGTGAGTCTTGCTACTTGCATTGAGTTGGTGGAACCCTTGGTTAGCTATTTTGAGTTTGATGGTTGAGTTGCTTCCATAGAGGTTTTTTGATCAAGTTATTGCTTTACTTGATTCATGATATTGGGCTTACTCCATTGAGTTTATTTGAGCAAGTTATTCTTTACATTTGGTGATATTGTGTTGGTGGTTGTTTTGTTCAAATATCTTTGGAGGGAAAAGGATTTCTACTTGTTTCCTTTTCTTGTGATGATTGGTTGAATGCTTCAAGTTTGATGTTGAGTTGAATGGTGTTGGTTGACTAAACCTTGTTTGATGAGCATTGTTGTTGAAACCCTAATTGATGGTGGAAAGAACATGAGTATCATTGTTATGTGATTCTTTGCATAGTTGGCAATTGTTGGGGTTTCATGTTCTTGAAAGAAAACATTCTATCCTATCCATTTCAGATATTGAGTTGAGTTTTCAGATTTGAAATTGAGATTGAGCTGAGTTGATTTGAGTTGAGTTTTGAGATTGGGATTTGAGTATAGAACATATTGAGTCTCTAATAATTCTCTTTATGCTTCTATGAGTTTGAAAAATCACATTGGGTCTCTAAAAATTCACTTTGTGATTTCCAATGGGGACTTGTGAGCAGTTTTTGGACAGGTTTCGGTGGGGACTTGTGAGCAATTTTTGGACAGTTTTCGGTGGGGACTTGTGAGTAGATTTGGACAGGTTTCGGTGGGGACTTGTGAGCAAATTTGGATAGGTCCTAGCAAAGGACTTGTGAGCTGAGTTTGATAGTTCTATCAGAGAACTTGAGGACAGAGGTGCATTGGTTCTATGAGAAGAACCTGAGGACAGTTGGCAAGTCTTTGAGAAGGCTTGTATGCAGAGGATTGATTTGTTCAAGAGTTGGATAGATCTAAAAAATAGAGGAAGACTTGTACTAGACCAATTGACTATGTTTGGTACAGGTTACTGAGCTATTGTCAACATGATCATAGAAGGCAGAGGTCTCTTAGGCTAAGCATTGAGGACAGGAGGTCTTCGGTGGAAAGGAGTTCCACGTGCTGGAAAGAGGTAGAGGCAGTTGATCTTTTGAGGGATCATTTCTATATCAGAGGGGAAGGTATCTCCTTTGAGCATAGGCTCATAAATTCTCATTGGGGGAAGGTATCTCCTATGGGCCGAGGCTCATAAACATTGTAATTGGGAAGGATTCCCAAAGAACTTTGAGATAACTTTTAGAGAAAAGTTTTGTGGACGTAGCCCAACCATTCTAGGTGAACCACGTTAAAATTGGTTTCACTTTGTGGATGATATTGTGCATTGCTTTGATATTGCTTTACTATTTTGAAGTATAAAAGAAAAAGTAAAAAGAGGTCTTATACTATTCACCCCCCCTCTCAGTATAAGCTTGTGTTATTCAATTGGTATCAGAGTAAGTGCCTTCAAAAAGTTTAATAGCTTGAAGAAAAATCTATTAAAGAACACAATGGATCATTCAAGTGGCAATGCTACACCTATTCTTGATGAGTCAGATTTTGGTCTTTGGAGTGCAAGGATGAAGGTTCATCTAATGGCACTTAGGAATGAGGTTTGGGAAGTGATTGAAGATGAGTACACTATTCCTGAACATGGTCCTAATACTAAAGAAGAAATGCTCCTACATCACAACAATTCAAAAGCAATGAATGCAATCCTGAAAGGCTTACAAAAAGCAGATCTCACCAAAGTGATTCACTGCAAGACAGCTAGTGAAATGTGGAAACAGTTGAAGGTGGTTCATACAGGTGATACAAATGTTAAAAAGGCCAAGTTAAGACACTTCAAAGGTATGTTTGAACAAATCAAGATGAATGATGATGAAAATATTAGTGACTACATGCTTCGTATGGATGAGGTTGTTAACTCCATGAAAGAATTAGGTTTTGAGCTTGCTCAAAATGATGATTGTGATAATATTTTAAGATCTCTTCCTAATAGATTTAGTGAAAATATTTCTGCTATTGAGAAAGCTAAAGATTTGGATAAGTTGAAAAAGGATGAGCTCCATAGTATATGTTTGTGAGTCTTGCTACTTGCATTGAGTTGGTGGAACCCTTGGTTGGCTGTTTTGAGTTTGTGGTTGAGTTGTTTTGAGAGGTTGTTTGATCAAGTTATTGTTTTACTTGATTCATGATATTGGGCTTACTCCATTGATTTGATTTGAGCAAGTTATTCTTTACATTTGGTGATATTGTGTTGGTGGTTGTTTTGTTCAAATATCTTTGGAGGGAAAAGGATTTCTACTTGTTTCCTTTTCTTGTGATGATTGGTTGAATGCTTCAAGGTTGATGTTGAGTTGAATGGTGTTGGTTGACTAAACCTTGTTTGATGAGCATTATTGTTGAAACCCTAATTGATGGTGAAAAGAACATGAGTATCATTGTTATGTGATTCTTTGCATTGTTGGCAATTTTTGGGGTTTCATGTTCTTGAAAGAAAACATTCTATCCTATCCATTTCAGATATTGAGTTGAGTTTTCATATTTGAGATTGAGATTGAGCTGAGTTGTTTGAGTTGAGTTTTGAGATTGGGATTTGAGTATAGAACATATTGAGTCTCTAACAATTCTATTTATGCTTATGATGCAAGAGCATCCAACAACACCTATAGCAGAGGCATCAGAAGGCGGGAGGGCCATTTCAACAAAAATGGCTAAGGAAAAAAAATGTCGTGATTTCACGACGTGTCACAAAATCATGACAAAAAAATGCCAAGAGGGCAAGGACGAAAACCTGTCATGATATCACCATAAAAAAAGTGTCATGATATCATGACACAATGAGGAGAGAGAAGGCGCAGGCCGAAAATGTCATGATTTCGTGACATGTCACTAAATCGTGACTAGAAGCGGAGAATGGAGGCAGCAGGCGAAAGATGTCACAAAATCGTGACATGTCATGATTTCATGACCCAAGCAGGAAGGAGAAGGCTGCAAGCAGAGATGTCACAATTTCGTGACCCTAGAGCCGAAGGAAAGTATGGGAGGAGTAGATGTCGTGATTTCGTGACATGTCACAGTTTCGTGGCCAGAAGGCAAAGGAGTCGAAGGAGCAGGGGACGTCGTGATTTCGTGACAGGTCGCATTTTTACGGCCAGAAGGCGAAGAAGGAGCCAAGGAAGAAGGATGTCATGATTTCATGACATGTCGCTTTTTCACGATGAAGAAGCAAGCGAAGGAGCCGAAGGAGGAAGATGTCCCAATTTTGCGACATGTTGCTGTTTCACGACCCGATGGAGGAAAGAAGACAAGGGAGATGAAAAGTCATGATTTCATGACACAAAGTCAAGATGAAGAGCAAAAGAGGAAGATGTCATGATTTTGTGACATGTCACAGTTTCGCGACCCGCTGAAGAAGGAGAAGGTGTAGAAGGGAAGATGTCGCGAAATCACAACATGTCACAGTTTCGTGACGTGCCAAGAAGAGAAGAAGCCAGAGGAGGAGAACGTCGCGATTTCGCTACAGGTCATAGTTTCATGGCCAGAAGGCGAAGAAGCAGCCAAGGAGGAAAGATGTCGCAATTTTGTGACATGTCACATTTTCACGACCAACGGGCAAGTGAAGAAGCCAAGGGAGGAAGATGTCATGATTTCGTGACATGTCACATTTTCGTGACCAAAAGGCAGAGAGGAAGCCAAGGGAAGAAGATGTCACAATTTTGCAACATGTCGCATTTTCGTGACCAGGAGGTGCAGAGGGAGCCAGCGGAGGAAAAGGTCACGATTTTGTGACTTGTTGCATTTTCATGACCTAAAGAAGCGAGAGGAAGCAGAGAGGAGAAGATGTCACGATTTCGTGACATGTCGCATTTTTACGACCCGAAGGAGAAAAAGGATGCGACGAAGAAAAATGTCGCGATATCACGATCGAAAGAGAAAAGGACGCTCAAGAGGAAAAAATGTTGTAAAATCGCGACAGGTCAGGTTTTCGCGACCCAAAAAGGAAAGAGAAGGAGATGGAGTAGAAATGTCACGAAATCATGACAAGAAGGGAAGCAGAGCACTAAGGGGGAAAACTGTCGCAATTTTGTGACATGTCACATTTTTGCGACACAAGGGGAAGAGCTGACAGGAGACACAAAAATGTCATGATTTCATGACACGTGGTCCATGACTCAGGAAGAGCAGGCAAATGCAGAGGCTGTTACATAAGGGCACATGGCAACAAGATGCAGGCAACGAAAAAGCACGCCATCACTCTGAAAAGGATGTTTCGATAGGTCGAGGTGTAGGGGGCTACAGAGCACTCCACCGCTTCATGAAATGATGGCCAATGACACATGGCATCAAGACGTAAGGAAGAAGATGAAGGTGGAGAGTCATGCAGAAGGTGAAAATGACAAGAGTTGGGCAGAAGGCAAAAACAATGAGTGTTGGAACCGAAATGAAGAGTCAGGCAAAGGAATCTGACAGTGAACATGAGTTAGCTGGTAGCAATAGAGGTCGTGCAGAGCGAAAGCATGAAGCAGTTATGTGATCCACATTTTTTGTAATGATTACTCAAAGGGTCGGGACCTCTATAAAAACCCTAGCATTGTAATAGATAGGGGTTGGAAATTCGTAGATTGCAGTTATTGAAAGAACTACAAAAATAAATGTTGTACTTAGTATGGCACTGAGAGGGGGGGGTGAATCAGTGTAGCATTCCCAAACATGAATAAACAACTCTAAAAATTGTAGCAGATAAAACTTATAAATAGATATAATAAGTACCGCAAGAGAACATCACACAACACAGATTTTTAACGAGGTTCACCAAAATGGCTACTCCTCAAAAAGAATGGCTGCTTGGACTCCCATCCAAATCCAGCCTCTTGCAAAGCACCAACTTTACAATTTGTTTACTAGCACCAACTGGAAGGAGCACCCACCCCTTATTTATCTGCATCAACAAAAGGAGCACCAACCCCTAATTTTCCAGCACCAACTGGACTTCAATTTTGAATAAAAATGTTTGACATATACCTTTGTTATTGCAAGACTCTAACTGGTCTACATCACCTTTGCAATCTCTGCGCACTCTGCTCTCTCTTGCGCAATCACTTCACACAGTCTGCTGCACTGCTACAGCCAAACTTTGCAATCAACTTTGCCCTTCGTGCTTCTCTGCACACTCTGCTTTCTCTACGCACACGCTTCGCACACTCTATGTCATTTCACATTCTGCTCTCTGGGCATATTCACAATCAAACTTCGAACAACTCGACATGACTAGCTCACATTACACACTTCGCTATCATTTTGCCAGTTCTACGCTATCTGTGCTTTTACAGCCGCATATCGCACACGATACTCACACACACAAACTATTGCTTTGCACTCAGCTTGAATCGAAATGACTCAACATCTGCTCTCCACACACTTCATTCGCACAAGTTCGATACGACTCGCTCTCTGCTCGACACGAACTTCACTTGCGCAAACACTATACTCGCATTCACACATTATCTTCACACTCCATTCTTCAAACTCGAAGTAGCCCTCCTTTTATAGATGAAATTTTAGGAACAAACCCTAAAGAACGTCGACTAAGAAACCCTAGAAATTGTCGACTGCAAAACCCTAAAATCCATCGGTTATAACCCTAAGAATGTCAGTTGCAAAACCCTAGAAATTGTCAGCTACAAAACCCTAAAATCTATCGACCCAGATTTAACTTTGTCGACCTCAAATGCCTTTGCCACCTTTGTCACCTTCCTGTAGCTTATTGCCATGAAATAATAACATGTCACGATATCGCGACACTTTTTGTAGCCGTACGCCTTCTTGTCCTTCCTGTCATGAAATCGTGACCCTTTTGGCCTTTGATAGCTTTGCCACCGTTCTTGTCATGAAATCATGACACTTCAAACTTTTGCTGACGTCATCCTCATTCTTGTCATGAAATCGTGACGCTTTCGACTTCTAAAGGCTTTTCTTGCAACCTATCGTGAAATCGTGACACTTTCAGCTTTCGTTGACGTCATCCTCATCTTTGTCATGAAATCATGATGCTTTCGGCTTCTGTACATTTCTCGCTTCATGCACTAGTGAAATCATTACAACTTTGTGCCTTGTGCTTCCAAATTTGCTTCTACCCATGAGATTTTGACTTGTAGTGAAATCGCTACACTTTTGTGTCTTGCACTTTTGACTTGTAGCAAAACTTTGTGCACTTTTGACTTGTAGCGAAATCGCTACACCTTTGTGTTCTGTACTTTTGACTTGTAGCGAAATCGCTACCTTTTTTGTGAAATCGCTACACCTTTGTGTTGTCTTTTTAACTCGTAGGAAAATCGCTACACCTTTGTGACTTTGTGGAAATCGCTACATCTTTTCACTTAACACTTTCTCCTTCTTCGCCAGAAATTTCAACATGTAGTGAAATCGCTACAACTTTTCACTTAACGCTTTCTCCTTGCTTTGGCCAGAAATTCAACATGTAGCGAAATCGCTACAACTTTTCCACTTAACGCTTTCTCCTTGCTTCGGCCAGTGAAAATTCAACATGTAGCGAAATCGCTATAGTTTCTCGACTTAGCTTCTTGGCCTCCAACATGTCGCGAAATCGTGACAGTTTGCCTTGCGCCTTCTCTCTCCTCATTTTTGTCGTGAAATCGTGACATTTTTGGCTGTGCCTTCTCTCTCCTCATTTTTTTCATGAAATCGTGACAATTTTCTTTGTGCCTTCTCTCTCCTCCGACCTGTCGCGAAATTGCGATAGAAAACATGTCGCGATATCGCGACAGTTTTCTTACTTGTCTTTTTCTTTGAATTTTTGAAACTGGGCCACTTCTTTCTTCTTGAAAACTTGCTTGTACATGATCCGACTAACTTTTGAACTTCTATCCTCTGCATCTGAATGACTTCTGAACTGCCTGTCCATTGCATCATTAGATCTAACTGACTGTATTGACAACAATGACAATACTCCTGCAACACCTTGCTCAACATCGAACTCCTATCCATTGTACTTTGGCTGCACCTTGTTGTTCAATAAACTCTTGTCCATTGCATCAATAAATCTGTCTGACTGTGTTGACAACAATGACAATATTGTTTGTTGCACCTTGCTCAACAATCTCCCCCTTTGGAATTGTTGGCAACACATGTGCAATTTTCTTGTAAATCTTCTCCCCCTTTGACAATAATACCAAAGGGCTACTGCAGACTCCCCCTGAGTCTATGCACAACATTCTTAGACACAAATTATTACAATTAGCAAATATTCCAAGCATGAACAAGAAGAAAAACAAATACACAAATGCTCCCCCTGAGAATGTGATCCCAAGCTAGTCACTTCTTGGGAATTTTAACCACTCAACCAATCTGCCTTCCCGATAAAATGCACCTCTACTGGTAAACTTCCGGTTATCTACACATCCTGCCCAATCTGCATCTTTAGGATACCATAACCCATACTCCATAGTACCCTTGTAATATTATAGAAGACTCTGTCTCTTTGCTGCACTGATCGGTGGACCTCTTCTTCACTTGAAGAATCCTCACTCCGATCTAACTTCAGCTGTGTTGGATGCCAGAATTTCTATCCATTGAAACTCTGTATTCTGTACTCTGTCACCTTCAATGCTCAGTCAATAGGCTCACTAAGAACCTGCTCAATAGGCTCACACAGAACCTGCTTAACAAGCTCACCAAGGAACTTGCCCAAATATGCTCTTGCCAAGCTCTCTAAAAACTTGTCCAAAACTTCTCTAGCAATTTGTCCCAGCATTGTCCTCAAAATATTTCCCAAAGACCTTCTTCAAAGGCTCAATCAAACATGCTCAAGTGGTACTCAAGATAAGCTCAACAAAGAATGATAGTCTGAAATTAAATCCACTTCATAGAAGCATACAGAAGATTGTTAGAGACTTAATATCTTCTATTCTCAAATCTCAATCTCAACTCAAATCAAGAAAAGTTTATTTTATGGGACTTGAACAACCACATGCAATCAATCACTTGACTATGCTCAATTATCTTTACTCAACCAATCATCTCTCACACAACCCTAGTCCAAGAATGTATCAACCAACTCTTGTTCAGTACTATACCAACACTGCAGTATTACTGTCAACTCTGTGCACGCATAAAATACTGTACCTCAACACAAATCAGATCCATTTTTACATTTGCAGCTTTGTCTAAGTTTTTTGCAGTCAACGCTGGTCACCCCTTACTTTCAACTGTGCAAATCTGGAGAAGACATTCTGTCAAACACTTCACGACCAACCATTCATCTCTTTACTCAGCCTTATACTTCTTAACCTCGGATTGGCATTTTATTAACAGTTAAAATGAAACTGTCTAAGAATTAAATAATTCCACCAAGGCACCATGAAAGTTCTAACAATATTTACATCAATGAATGGAACAGATACACGCTTCTTTTATCGAAACATAAATACGTAGCTAGAGCAAAAATTCTTCCACTAATCAAATTATCTGAACTGTTACATTTCATGGCTTCGAACAGTTATAGTAAGAACCATCAACAGTACAACAATGACATACAACAATACTAGAAATGGTGGCGACTCTCCATTTAATCTCCAGCCTTCATGGCACTTCCACAAACAACTATATGAACTAAAATAAATTTAAACAACTATAGTGCAACTCCTCCTTACTGCTTGCCTTTCATCCTCAGGTTAACCCAACAAACATATAGGAGCAATAAAATAAAACCTTTTTCAAAATGCTCCCCCTGAGGATGTGTTACCTGGAGTTGCTTAGTGCAATAGAAGAGCAGTCTCCTTTAGTTCAAGGAGACACGATTTCCTCTCTTCTTTCTTTCTCCAGACTTTCTTGACCTCGGGCTTGGATTTTTCACCTGCGTCCCTATTTTGCATCATTGCGTGAACTCGAATATCTCTCTGGTGTGGTTGTCTCTTATGCATCCATGATGAATGATTATTTTCCTTTCTTCTATGAACCTGATTTATTCCCTGTCTATGTTGTGTTCTTTGCGTCTTATGAAATCTACTGTTTTGCCTTAGATTTGATACATAAGCGCTTGGACAAAACCTTGCTATGTGCCCATGACCATTGCATTGAAAACATTGTACAAAGTGTTCACTCAGATATGCAGATGTATTTCGACCAGCATAACTCTTTGATTTATTATTTAATCCACAATAAGTTGCCTTGTGACCATACTGGTTACATCTGAAACAATAGCCATTAAAAGTGTTAGTATGAAAAGAGTGAGAGTGGTAGAACCTCTTTTGTTGTGGCTGCTTTGCTATAAATCTCCTTTGATATTTTCTTTCTTTTGAAGATACAACTTTAACCTTTTCTTGCTCGGACCCTTCAACAGTGAACTTCTTCTTCTCTGCAGAATTGGAAGATAAAGGTTGTTCAGCTTCATATCCAAGACCATGCTTAACCGTGGAGCTTTTCTGATGACTTATCATTTTATCTAGCAATTCTGTGCTCTTCTCGAATTTAAGATTTGTATTGGCCTCTTCTAGTTGTTTCTTCAATGAAACAATCTCTTCTTCTTGTTTGCGGCAAATAATCTCTTTCTCATTGATCTACGACCTGAGAGTTTCCTCAATCCTTTTAGACTCTTCTACTTGCAGCTTTAGATTACTAACTACTTTGTTAGAATCCTCTTCATGTTTGTTACACACATTGACTTTATCATTCATTTGTGACTTCAAGTCTTCTTCTATTTTCTTGGCCTTTTGGAATTGTAAGAACAGATTTTCAATCTCATCCCCATATTCTTCCAATTTCTTGGATAGTATTTTGTTCTTTTTCTTTTCTATACTCAACTCTTCAAGAGCAGAGATCAACTCACCTTCCCAGTCTACTTCAGCATTGAGGTTTTTATTATCTGCTTTAGTGTTCACTCCTTCTGCCTTTTCTGGTTCAATTTCCTCTACCACGTAAACTGAAACTGGTCGAGATGTCCTTTTGAAGGAGGTTCTATTCTTCTTACTTGGAGCTGTAATTTGATCTTCATTCCAATTTGCTTCGCATTCATTTCTTCTTTATTACATTCCTGTTCTGATTCTATTTCTTCTTCATCTTCACTGCTACTAAACCCATAACACTGACGTTCATTATGCCCGAGTTGATCAAAACATTCTGAACCTTGAGAACCTGCATTATGACCGAGTTGACTCTTGGCCTTTTCTCCATTGTTTGATTCATCTCTTGAATCTAAAGCAATAATGAATTTATCTTTATTTTCTTTTATGACCCTATGTGATCTTTTCTTCTTGTGTCTCATGGTTCCATTCTTGCCTTTCTTTGCCATTAGAGTATTAATCCAAGATCAACCCTAGCTGATTTAGCCTTTAAAGGGAACTTGGCTCTGATACCAATTGTTGTACTTAGTATGGCACTAAGAGGGGGGGGTGAATCAGTGTAGCATTCCAAAACATGAATAAACAGCTCTAAAAATTGTAGCAGATAAAACTTATAAATAGATATAATAAGTACCACAAGAGAACATCACACAACACAGATTTTTAACGAGGTTCACCAAAATGGCTACTCCTCAAAAAGAATGGCTGCTTGGACTCCCATCCAAATCCAGCCTCTTGCAAAGCACCAACTTTACAATTTGTTTACCAGCACCAACTGGAAGGAGCACCCACCCCTTATTTTTTTGCATCAACAGAAAGGAGCACCAACCCCTAATTTGCCAGCACTAACTGGACTTCAATTTTGAATAAAAATGTTTGACATATACCTTTGTTATTGCAAGACTCTAACTGGTCTACATCACCTTTGCAATCTCTACGCACTCTGCTCTCTCTTGCGCAATCACTTCACATAGTCTGCTGCACTACTACAGCCAGACTTTGCAATCAACTTTGCCCTTCGTGCTTCTCTGCACACTCTACTTTCTCTGCGCACACGCTTCGCACACTCTGTGTCATTTCACATTTTGCTCTCTAGGCGTATTCACAATCGAACTTCGAACAACTCGACATGACCAGCTCACATTACACACTTCGCTATCATTTTGCCAGTTCTGCGCTATCTACGCTTTTACAACCGCATATCGCACACGATACTCACACACACGGACTATTGCTTCGCACTCAGCTTGAATCGAAATGACTCAACATCTGCTCTCGCACTTCATTCGCACAAGTTCGATACGACTCGCTCTCTGCTCGACACGAACTTCACTTTTGCAAACACTATACTCGCATTCGCACTTTATCTTCACACTCCATTCCTTCAAACTCAAAGTAGCCCTCCTTTTATAGAAGAAATCTCAAGAACAAACCCTAAAGAACGTCGACTGAGAAACCCTAGAAATTGTCGGCTACAAAACCCTAAAATCTGTCGGCTGTAACCCTAAGAATGTCAGCTGCAAAACCCTAGAAATTGTCTGCTACAAAACCCTAAAATCTGTCGGCCCAGATTTAACTTTGTCGGCCTCAAATGCCTCTGCCACCTTTGTCACCTTCCTGTAGCTCGAGAAGTAACCGTGATATCGCGACACTTTTTGTAGCCGTACGCCTTCTTGTCCTTGCTGTCGCGAAATCGTGACCCTTTTGGCCGTTGATAGCTTTGCCACCGTTCTTGTCGCGAAATCGTGACACTTCGAACTTTTGCTGACGTCATCCTCATTCTTGTCATGAAATCGCGACGCTTTCGGCTTCCAGAGGCTTTTCTTGCAACTCGTCGTGAAATCGTGACACTTTCAGCTTTTGTTGATGTCATCCTCATCTTTGTCACGAAATCGTGACGCTTTCGACTTTCGTACATTTCTTGCTTCATGCAGTAGCGAAATCGTTACAACTTTGTGCCTTGTGCTTCCAACTTTGCTTCTACCCGTGAGATTTTGACTTGTAGCGAAATCGCTACACTTTTGTGTCTTGCACTTTTGACTTGTAGCGAAATCGCTACACCTTTGTGTTGTGCACTTTTGACTTGTAGCGAAATTGCTACACCTTCGTGTTGTGTTTTTTCAACTCGTAGCGAAATCGCTACACCTTTGTGTTGTGCTTTTTTAACTTGTAGCGAAAATCGCTACACCTTTGTTGTGCATTTGACTTCGTAGCGAAATTGCTACATATTTTTCACTTAACACTTTCTCCCTGCTTCGGCCAGCGAAAATTCAACATGTAGCGAAATCGCTACAACTTTTCACTTAACGCTTTCTCCTTGCTTCGGCCGTGAAAATTCAACATGTAGCGAAATCGCTATAACTTTTCCACTTAACGCTTTCTCCTTGCTTCGGCCAATGAAAATTCAACATGTAGTGAAATCGCTATAGTTTCTCGACTTAGCTTCTTGGCCTCCAACATGTCATGAAATCGTGACAGTTTGCCTTGCGCCTTCTCTCTCCTCATTTTTGTCGTGAAATCATGACATTTTTGGTTGTGCCTTCTCTCTCCTCATTTTTGTCATGAAATCATGACAATTTTCTTTGTGCCTTCTCTCTCCTCCGACCTGTCACGAAATCGTGACAGAAAACATGTCGCGATATCGCGACAGTTTTCTTACTTGTCTTTTTCTTTGAATTTTTGAAACTGGGCCACTTCTTTCTTCCTGAAAACTTGTTGTACATGATCTGACTAACTTTTGAACTTCTATCCTCTGCATCTGAATGACTTCTGAACTGCCTGTCCATTGCATCATTAGATCTAACTGACTGTATTGACAACAATGACAATACTCCTGCAACACCTTGCTCAACACTGAACTCCTATCCATTGTACTTTGGCTGCACCTTGCTGTTCAATAAACTCTTGTCCATTGCATCAATAAATCTGTCTGACTGTGTTGACAACAATGACAATACTGTTTGTTGCACCTTGCTCAACAATCTCCCCCTTTGGAATTGTTGGCAACACATGTGCAATTTTCTTATAAATCTTCTCCCCCTTTGACAATAATACCAAAGGGTCTGCTGCAGACTCCCCCTGAGTCTATGCACAACATTCTTAGACACAAATTATTACAATTAGCAAATATTCCAAGCATGAACAAGAAGAAAAACAAATACACAAATGCTCCCCCTGAGAATGTGATCCCAAGCTAGTCACTTCTTGGGAATTTTAACCACTCAACCAATCTGCCTTCTCGATAAAATGCACCTCCACTGGTAAACTTCTGGTTATCTACACATCCTGCCCAATCTGCATCTTTAGGATACCATAACCCATACTCCATAGTACCCTTGTAATATTATAGAAGACTTTGTCTCTTTGCTGCACTGACTGGTGGACCTCTTCTTCACTTGAAGAATCCTCACTCCGATCTAACTTCAGCTGTGTTGGATGCCAAAATTTCTATCCATTGAAACTCTATATTCTGTACTCTGTCACCTTCAATGCTCAGTCAATAGGCTCACTAAGAACCTGCTCAATAGGCTCACACAGAACCTGCTTAACAAGCTCACCAAGGAACTTGCCCAAATCTGCTCTTGCCAAGCTCTCTAAAAACTTGTCCAAAACTTCTCTAGCAATTTGTCCCAGCATTGTCCTCAAAATATTTCCCAAAGACCTTCTTCAAAGGCTCAATCAAACATGCTCAAGTGGTACTCAAGATAAGCTCAACAAAGAATGATAGTCTGAAATTAAATCCACTTCATAGAAGCATACAGAAGATTGTTAGAGACTTAATATCTTCTATTCTCAAATCTCAATCTCAACTCAAATCAAGAAAAGTTTATTTTATGGGACTTGAACAACCACATGCAATCAATCACTTGACTATGCTCAATTATCTTTACTCAACCAATCATCTCTCACACAACCCTAGTCCAAGAATGTATCAACCAACTCTTGTTCAGTACTGTACCAACACTGCAGTATTACTGTCAACTCTGTGCATGCATAAAATACTGTACCTCAACACAAATCAGATCCATTTTTACATTTGCAGCTTTGTCTAAGTTTTCTGCAGTCAACGTTGGTCACCCCTTACTTTCAACTGTGCAAATCTGGAGAAGACATTCTGTCAAACACTTCACGACCAACCATTCATCTCTTTACTCAGCCTTATACTTCTTAACCTCGGATTGGCATTTTATTAATAGTTAAAACGAAACTATCTGAGAATTAAATAATTCCACCAAGGCACCATGAAAGTTCTAACAATCTTTACATCAATGAATGGAACAGATACACGCTTCTTTTATCGAAACATAAATACGTAGCTAGAGCAAAAATTCTTCCACTAATCAAATTATCTGAACTGTTACATTTCATGGCTTCGAATAGTTACAGTAAGAACCATCAACAGTACAACAATGACATACAACAATACTAGAAATGGTGGCGACTCTCCATTTAATCTCCAACCTTCATGGCACTTCCACAAACAACTATATGAACTAAAATAAATTTAAACAACTATAGTGCAACTCCTCCTTACTGCTTGCCTTTCATCCTCAGGTTAACCCAACAAACATATAAGAGCAATAAAATAAAACCTTTTTCAAAATGCTCCCCCTGAGGATGTGTTACCTGGAGTTGCTTAGTGCGATAGAAGAGCGATCTCCTTTAGTTCAAGGAGACACGATTTCCTCTCTTCTTTCTTTCTCCGGACTTTCTTGACCTCGGGCTTGGATTTTTCACTGCGTCCCTATTTTGCATCATTGCGTGAACTCGAATATCTCTCTCGGTGTGGTTGTCTCTTATGAATCCATGATGAATGATTATTTTCCTTTCTTCTATGAACCTGATTTATTTCCTGTCTGTGTTGTGTTCTTTGCGTCTTATAAAATCTACTTTTTTGCCTTAGATTTGATACAGAAGCGCTTGGACAAAACCTTGCTATGTGCCCATGACCATTGCATTGAAAACATTGTACAAAGTGTTCACTCAGATATGCAGATGTATTTCGACCAGCATAACTCTTTGATTTATTATTTAATCCACAATAAGTTGCCTTGTGACCATACTGGTTACATCTGAAACAATAGCCATTAAAAGTGTTAGTATGAAAAGAGTGAGAGTGGTAGAACCTCTTTTGTTGTGGTTGCTTTGTTGTAAATCTCCTTTGATATTTTCTTTCTTTTGAAGATACGACTTTAACCTTTTCTTGCTCGGACCCTTCAACAGTGAACTTCTTCTTCTCTGCGGAATTGGAAGATACAGGTTGTTCAGCTTCATATCCAAGACCATGCTTAATCGTGGAGCTTCTCTGATGACTTATCATTTTATCTAGCAATTATGTGCTCTTCTCGAATTTAAGATTTGTATTGGCCTCTTCTAGTTGTTTCTTCAATGAAACAATCTCTTCTTCTTGTTTGCGGCAAATAATCTCTTTCTCATTGATCTGCGACCTGAGAGTTTCCTCAATCCTTTTAGACTCTTCTACTTGCAGCTTTAGATTACTAACCACTTTGTTAGAATCCTCTTCATGTTTGTTACACACATTGACTTTATCATTCAATTTGTGACTTCAAGTCTTCTTCTATTTTCTTGGCCTTTTGGAATTGTAAGAACAGATTTTCAATCTCATCCCCATATTCTTCCAATTTCTTGGACAGTATTTTGTTCTTTTTCTTTTCTATACTCAACTCTTCAAGAGCAGAGATCAACTCACCTTCCCAGTCTACTTCAGCATTGAGGTTTTTATTATCTGCTTCAGTGTTCACTCCTGCCTTTTCTGGTTCAATTTCCTCTACCACATAAACGAAACCGGCTGAGATGTCTTTTTGAAGGAGGTTCTATTCTTCTTACTTGGATCTGTAATTTGATCTTCATTCCAATTTGCTTCTGCATTCATTTCTTCTTTATTACATTCCTGTTCCGATTCTATTTCTTCTTCATCTTCACTCGCTACTAAACCCATGACACCGACGTTCATTATGCCCGAGTTGATCAAAACATTTCGAACCTTGAGAACTTGCATTATGACCGAGTTGACTCTTGGTCTTTTCTCCATTGTTTGATTCATCTCTTGAATCTACAACAATAATGAATTTATCTTTATTTTCTTTTATGACCCTGTGTGATCTTTTCTTCTTGTGTCTCATGGTTCCATTCTTGCCTTTCTTTGCCATTAGAGTATTAATCCAAGATCAACCCTAGCTGATTTAGCCTTTAAAGGGAACCTGGCTCTGATACCAATTGTTGTACTTAGTATGGCACTGAGAGAGGGGGGTGAATCAGTGTAGCATTCCAAAACATGAATAAACAGCTCTAAAAATTGCAGCAGATAAAACTTATAAACAGATATAATAAGTACCGCAAGAGAACATCACACAACACATTTTTAATGAGGTTCACCAAAATGGCTACTCCTCAAAAAGAATGGCTGCTTGGACTCCCATCCAAATCCAACCTCTTGCAAAGCACCAACTTTACAATTTGTTTACCAGCACCAACTGGAAGGAGCACCCACCCCTTATTTTTCTGCATCAACAGAAAGGAGCACCAACCCCTAATTTGCCAAGCACCAACTGGACTTCAATTTTGAATAAAAATGTTTGACATATACCTTTGTTATTGCAAGACTCTAGCTGGTCTACATCACCTTTGCAATCTCTGCGCACTCTGCTCTCTCTTGCGCAATCACTTCACATAGTCTCGCTGCATTGCTACGACCGGACTTTGCAATCAACTTTTCCCTTCGTGCTTCTCTCGCACACTCTGCTTTCTCTGTGCACACGCTTCGCACACTCTGTGTCGTTTCACATTCTGCTCTCTAGGCATATTCATAATCAAACTTCGAACAACTCGACATGACCAACTCACATTACACACTTCGCTATCATTTTGCCAGTTCTGCGCTATCTGTGCTTTTACAGCCGCATATCGCACACGATACTCACACACATGGACTATTGCTTCGCCTCCTTGAATCAAATGACTCACATTGCTCTCCCCCTTCATTCCCCTCCCTTATCTTCACACTCATTCTTCAAACTCGAAGTAGCCCTCCTTTTATAGAAGAAATCTTAGGAACAAACCCTAAAGAACGTCGGCTGAGAAACCCTAGAAATTTTCGATTGCAAAACCCTAAAATCTGTCAGCTATAACCCTAAGAATGTCGATTGCAAAACCCTAGAAATTGTCGACTGTAAAACCCTAAAATCTGTCGACCCAGATTTAACTTTGTCGGCCTCAAATGCCTCTACCACCTTTGTCACCTTCTTAGAGCTATTTGCCATGAAATAATAACATGTCGCGATATCGCGACACTTTTTGTGGCCGTACGCCTTCTTGTCCTTGCTATCGCGAAATCGTGACCCTTTTGGCCGTTGATAGCTTTGCCACCGTTCTTGTCGTGAAATCGTGACACTTCAAACTTTTGCTGACGTCATCCTCATCCTTGTCGCGAAATCGTGATGCTTTCGGCTTCCATAGGCTTTTCTTGCACCCTATCGTGAAATCGCGACACTTTCAGCTTTCATTGACGTCATCCTCATCTTTGTCGCGAAATCATGATGCTTTCGGCTTTCATACATTCCTTGCGTCATGCAGTAGCGAAATCGTTACAACTTTGTGCCTTGTGCTTCCAACTTTGCTTCTACCCGTGAGATTTTGACTTGTAGTGAAATCGCTACACTTTTGTGTCTTGCACTTTCGACTTGTAGCATAATCGCTACACATTTGAGTTCTGCACTTTTGACTTGTAGCGAAATCTCTACACCTTCGTGTTGTGCACTTTTGACTTGTAGCGAAATCGCTACACCTTCGTTTTATGCTTTTTCAACTCGTAGCGAAATCGCTACACCTTTGTGTTGTGCTTTTTCAACTCGTAGCAAAATCGCTACACCTTTGCGTTGTGCACTTCTGACTCGTAGCGAAATCGCTACATCTTTTTCACTTAACACTTTCTCCTTGCTTCGGCTAGCAAAAATTCAACATGTAGCGAAATCGCTACAACTTTTCACTTAACGCTTTCTCCTTGCTTCGGCCAGCGAAAATTCAACATGTAGCGAAATCGCTACAACTTTTCCACTTAACGCTTTCTCCTTGCTTCTCCAGCGAAAATTCAACATGTAACGAAATTGCTACAGTTTCTTGACTTAGCTTCTTGGACTCCAACATGTCGCGAAATCGTGACAGTTTGCCTTGTGCCTTCTCTCTCCTCATTTTTGTCGCGAAATCGTGACATTTTCAGCTGTGCCTTCTCTCTCCTCATTTTTGTCGTGAAATCACGACAGAAAACATGTCGCGATATCGTGACAATTTTCTTACTTGTCTTTTTCTTCGAATTTTTGAAATTAGGCCACTTCTTTCTTCCTGAAAACTTGTTGTACATGATCTGACTAACTTTTGAACTTCTATCCTCTGCATCTGAATGACTTTTGAACTGCCTATCCATTGCATCATTAGATCTAACTGACTGTATTGACAACAATGACAATACTCCTGCAACACCTTGCTCAACATTGAACTCCTATCCATTGTACTTTGGCTGCACCTTGCTGTTCAATAAACTCTTGTCCATTGCATCAATAAATCTATCTGACTGTGTTGAAAACAATGACAATATTGTTTGCTGCACCTTGCTCAAAAACAAACTCGCACAGTCGAGTGCAGAGAGTCGGCTTAGGGTATTGCATGTTTCCTTCCAAGGGGTAGGCAAAATTAGAAATTTCCATAGGGTGAGTGTAAAAGCTGAGCGATGCACCAGTTGCTGTAAACCAAGCCGAGCGCTAGTTGTGTGAAGCCTGCGGGCTACTCTGTAGAAAGATATTTCTAGTTTAATGAATGTAAATCTAGATATGATAGAGTGCAAATTTTTTTTGTCCTGCATCAGTGGTATCAGAGCCAATGATTCTGAGTGCACAGCAGATTCGCCGAACATAAAGCAGTTGCGCCAAGATCTGTGGGAGGGTGTTGAGAGGAAAGTTTGGAATTCGTGGAGTGTGACCGCGTGATTTTTCTACGTAAGTGAAAAATGATGACAATGAAAGAGTTCAAGGCATTGCAGAAGCAAGTGCAAGCCATGCAAGAGGAGCTGCTCATAAGAGATTTGTAGAGGCAAGTGAAGGCCCTGCAAAAGGAGCTGCATGAAGATAAACTGAAAAGAAGAGGCCAGGGAGAAGGAACTGGTAGAAGAAAGGATGGAATGCTTCAGAAATTGAAGCCGTTGAAGGCTGCATGCATGGAAGAGTGCAGCAGTGCCAAAATCTGCCTGGAAGAAGGCAAAGATTTTTTTGGCAAGACAAGGAGTGTAAGCAGGCTACAGAAGAAGTATGCAACAGTGGAAAAAGGAGGTGAGGAAGAAAAATGTCATGATATCATGACAAGAAAGAGAAAAGGACGTGTAGGAGGCAGAAATGTCACGAAATCATAACAGGTCGGGTTTTCACAACCTGAAAAGGAAAGAGAATGCGATGGAGAAAAAATGTCATGAAATCGTGACAAGAAGGGAAGCAGAGCGCTAAGGGGGAAAACTGTCGTGATTTCGTGACATGTCACGATTTCACGACATGCCACATTTTTGTGATGCAAGGGGAAGAGCTGACAAGAGACACGAAAATGTCATGATTTCACAACACGTGGTCCACGACTCGAGAAGAGCAGGAAGATGCAGAGGTCGTTACAGAAGGGCACGTGGTAGTAAGATGTAGGCGACGACAGAGCATGCCATCACTCCAAAAAGGATGTTTCGATAGGTCAAGGTGCAGGCGGCTACGGAGCACTCCGTCGCTTTATGAAATGATGGCCAATGACACGTGGCATCAAGACGTAAGGAAGAAGATGAAGGTGGAGAGTCGTGTAGAAGGCAAAAATTACAAGATTCGGGCAGAAGGCAAAAATGATGAGTGTTGGAACTGAAACGAAGAGTCAGGTGAAGGAATATGACAATGAACAGGAGTTAGCTGGTAGCACAGAGGTCGTGCAAAATGGAAGCATGAAGCGGTTATGTGATTCGCATTTTTTGTAATGATTACTTAGAGGGTCAGGACCTCTATAAAAACCCTAGCATTGTAATAGATAGGGGTTAGAAATTTGCATATTATAGTTATTGAAAGAACTACAGAAACAAACTCGCGCAGTCGAGTGCAAGAGCCGAGTGTAGAGAGCCGGCTTAGGGTATTGCGTGTTTCCTTCCAAGGGGTAGGCAGAATTAGAAATTTGCATAGGGTGAGTGTAAAAACTGAGCGGTGCGCCAGTTGCTGTAAACCAAGCCGAGCACTGGTTGTGTGAAGCCTACGGGCTATTCTATAGAAAGATATTTCTAGTTTAATGAATGTAAATCTGGATATGATAGAGTGTAAATTTTTTCTGTCCTGCATCAGTGGTATCAGAGCCAGTGATTCTGAGTGCGCAGCAGATTCGTCGAACATGAGGCAGTTGTGTTAGGATCTATGGGAGGGTGTTGAGAGGAAAGTTTGAAATCCGTAGAGTGTGACCGCATGATTTTTTTGTGTAAGTGAAAATGATGACAATGAAAGAGTTCAGGGCATTACAGAAGCAAGTGCAAGCCATGCAAGAGGAGCTGCTCATAAGAGATTTGTAGAGGCAAGTGAAGGCCCTGCAAAAGGAGCTGCGTGAAGATAAACTAAAAAGAAGAGGCCAGGGAGAAGGAACTGGTAGAAGAAAAGATGGAATGCTTCAGAAGTTGAAGCCGTTGAAGGCTGCATGCGTGGAGGAGCGCAGCAGTGCCAAAATATGCCTAGAAGGCAGAGATTTTTCTAGGCAAGAGGAGTGTAAACAGGCTACAAAAGAAGTATGCAACAGTGGAAAAATCTATCTGGAAGAAGACAGAAGTAATGTGAACCAAGAGAAGAGGTTGGAGCAGTCTACTGAGGCAGAGAAGGGTTTGGAAGTGTTGTAGGAGTCAGTAACCAGATAGTGCGAAAGTGAAGATCACTTCTCCACCAACCTCGGGTGTCTGATGTAGGAGCATCCAGCAGCACCTGCAGTAGAGGCATCAGAAGGTAGGAGGGCCACTTTAGCAGAAATGGCTAAGGAAGAAAAACATCATGATTTCGCGACGTGTTGCAAAATTGTGACAAAAAAAGGCCAAGAGGGTGAGGACGAAAACCTATCACGATATCGTGACAGAAAAAGTGTCGCGATATCACGACATGACGAGGAGAGAGAAGGCATAGGCCAAAAATGTCACGATTTCATGACATGTTGTGAAATCACGACCAGAAGTTGAGAATGGAGGCAACAGGCGAAAGATGTCACGAAATCGTGACATGTCACGATTTCGTGACCCAAGCAGGAAGGAGAATGCTGCAAGCAGAGATGTCACGATTTCGCAACCCCAAAGCTGAAGGAAAGTATGGGAGGAGTATATGTCATGATTTTGTGACATGTTGTGGTTTCACGGCCAGAAGGCAAAGGAGCCGAAGGAGCAGGGGACGTCGCGATTTCGTGACAGGTCATAGTTTCAGGGCCAGAAGGCGAAGAAGGAGCCAAGGAAGAAGGATGTCATGATTTCGCGACATGTCGCATTTTCGCGACGAAGAAGCAAGCGAAGGAGCTGAAGGAGGAAGATGTCATGATTTCGTGACATGTCGCAGTTTCGCGACCCGATGGAGGAAATAAGGCAAGGGAGCCAAAAATTCGTGATTTCACGACACAAAGTCAAGATGAAGAGTGAAAGAGGAAGATGTCGCGATTTTGCGACATGACGTAGTTTCACGACCCACTGAAGAAGGAGAAGGTGCAGAAGGGAAGATGTCGCGAAATCGTGACATCTCATAATTTTGTGATGCGCCAAGAAGAGAAGAAGCCAGAGGAGGAGAACGTCACGATTTTGTGACAGTTCGCAATTTTGCGGCCAGAAGGCGGAGAAGCAGCCAAGGAGGAAAGATGTCGCGATTTTGTGACATGTCACATTTTTGCGACCAGCGGGCAAGCGAAGAAGCTAAGGGAAGAAGATGTCGCGATTTCGCGACCAAAATGCAGAGAGGAATCCAAGGGAAGAAGTTATCGCATTTTTGCGACCAAGAGGTGTAGAGGGAGCCAACGGAGGAAAAGGTCATGATTTCGTGACCTGTCGCATTTTTGCGACCCGAAGAAGTGAGAGGAAGTAGAGAGGAGAAGATGTCACGATTTCGTGACATGTCACATTTTCACAACCCGAAGGAGAAAAAGGAGGCGAGGAAGAAAAATGTCACGATATCGTGATCGAAAGAGAAAAGGACACGCAGGAGGCAAAAATGTCACGAAATCGCGATAGGTTGGGTTTTCGCGACCCGAAAAGGAAAGAGAAGGTGATGGAGCAGAAATGTCGTGAAGTCGTGACAAGAAGGGAAGCAGAGTGCTAAGGGGGAAAACTATTGTGATTTTGTGACATGTCACGTTTTCTCAACGTAAGGGGAAGAGCCGACAGGAGACATGAAAATGTCATGATTTCACGACACATGGTACACGACTCGGGAAGAGCAGGCGGATGTAGAGGCCATTACAAAAGGGCCCGTGGAAGCAAGATGCAGGCGACAACAAAGCACGCCATCACTCCAAAAAAGATGTTTCGACAGGTTGAGGTTCAAGTGGCTACAGAGCACTCCGTCGCTTTGTGAAATGATGGCCAATGACACGTGGCATCAAGACGTAAGGAAGAAGATGAAGGTGGAGAGTCGTGTAGAAGGTAAAAATGATAAGAGTTGGGCAGAAAGCAAAAATGACGAGTGTTGGAACTGAAATGAAGAGTCAGGCGAAGGAATCTGACAGTGAACATGAGTTAGCTGGCAGCAACAGAGGTCGTGTAAAGTGGAAGCATGAAGCGGTTATGTGATCCACATTTTTTGTAATGATTACTTAGAGGGTCAGGACCTCTATAAAAACCCTAGCATTGTAATAGATAGGGGTTGGAAATTTGCATATTACAGTTATTGAAAGAACTGCAGAAACAAACTCGTGCAGTCGAGTGCAAGAGCCGAGTGCAGAGAGCCGACTTAGGGTATTGCATGTTTCCTTCCAAGGGGTAGGCAGAATTAGAAATTTGCATAGGGTGAGTGTAAAAGCTGAGCAGTGCGTCAGTTGCTGTAAACCAAGCTGAGCGCTGGTTGTGTGAAGCTTGCGGGCTATTCTGTAGAAAGATATTTCCAGTTTAATGAATGTAAATCTAGATATGATAAAGTGCAATTTTTTTTTGTTCTGCATCAGTGGTATCAGAGCGAAAAAGTAAAATCTTCTGTCTATAAAATCAACGGAGGAAAATAAAACACGTGAAAACACGTAATACCCTAAGCCAGCTCTCTACACTCGTCTCTTGCACTCGACTACGTGATTTTTTTCTGTCTTACATCAGTGTTATCAGAGCCAATGATTCTAAGTGCACAGCAGATTCGTCAAACGTGAGGCAATTGCGCCAAGATCTATGGGAGGGTGCTGAGAGGAAAGTTTGGAATCTGTGGAGTGTGACTGCATGATTTTTTTGCATAAGTGAAAATGATGACAATGAAAGAGTTTAGGGCATTGCAGAAGCAAGTGCAAGCCATGCAAGAGGAGCTACTCATAAGAGATTTATAGAGGCAAGTGAAGGCCCTACAAAAGGAGCTGCGTGAAGATAAACTGAAAAGAAGAGGCCAGGGAGAAGGAACTGGTAGAAGAAAGGATGGAATGATTTAGAAATTGAAGTCATTGAAGGCTTCCGAAGGAGCAGGGGACGTCGTGATTTCGTGACAGGTCGCAGTTTCACGGCCAAAAGGAGAAAAAGGAGGCAAGGAAGAAAAATGTCGTGATATCATGACAAGAAGGGAAGTAGAGCGCTAAGGGGGAAAACTGTCATGATTTCGCGACATGTCACATTTTCGCGACGCAAGGGGAAGAGCCGACAAGAGACACGAAAATGTCATGATTTCATGACACGTGGTCCACGACTCGGGAAGAGTAAGCGAATGTAGAGGTCGTTATAGAAGGGCACGTGGCAGCAAGATGTAGGCGACGACAAAGCATGCCATTGCTTCGAAAAGGATGTTTCGACAGGTCAAGGTGCAGGCGGCTATGGAGCACTCCGTCGCTTTGTGAAATGATGGCCAATGACACGTGGCATCAAGACGTAAGGAAGAAGATGAAGGTGGAGAGTCATGTAGAAGGTGAAAACGACAAGAGTTAGGTAGAAGGCAAAAACAATGAGTGTTGAAATCGAAACGAAGAGTCAAGCGAAGGAATCTGATAGTGAACAAGAGTTAGCTGGCAGCAATAGAGGCCATGCAGAGTGGAAGCATGAAGCGGTTATGTGATCCGCATTTTATATAATGATTACTCAGAGGGTCGGGACCTCTATAAAAACCCTAGCATTGTAATAGATAGGGGTTGGAAATTCGCAGATTGTAGTTATTGAAAGAACTGTAGAAACAAACTCGCGTAGTCGAGCTGCAAGCCGAGTGCAGAGAGCCGACTTGGGATTTGCGTGTTTTTTTCTTCTAAGGGGTAGGCAAGATTAGGAAATTGTAGTAGCAGAAGAACTAAGCATGTGTGCTAGTTATTGTAAAGCCTGCGGGCTATTTATAGTGTAAAACCTTTACAAGTTAATGAATGGAACTTCGGGTTTCTTGTTCTTATGAAGTCTGTTACCAATTTTCTACATGAAATTTTGGATTTCTAGGTGTCAAAATTTTTTTCTGTCCCGCATCCCGCATTAATGATATCAGAGTCAGTGATTCTGAGTGCGCAGCAGATTTGTCGAACATGAGGCAGTTGTGCCAGGATCTGTGGGAGGGTGCTAAGAGGAAAGTTTGGAATCCGTGGAGTGTGACCACGTGATTTTTTTTGTCTTGCATTAGTGGTATCAGATCTAGTGATTCTGAGCGCGCAGTAGATTTACCGAACGTGAGGCAGTTGCACCAGGATCTATGGGAGGGTGTTCAGAGGAAAGTTTGGAATCTGTGGAGTGTGAATGCATGATTTTTTTGCGTAAGTGAAAATGATGACAATGAAAGAGTTCAGGGCATTATAGAAGCAAGTGCAAGCCATGCAAGAGGAGCTGCTCATAAGAGATTTACAGAGGCAAGTGAATGCCCTGTAAAAGGAGCTATGTGAAGATAAACTAAAAAAAAGAGGGCAAGGAGAAGGAATTAGCAGAAGAAAGGATGAAATGCTTCAGAAATTAAAGCCATTGAAGGCTGCATGCGTGGAGGAGCGCAGTAGTGCCAAAATTTGTATGGAAGAAGGAAGAGATTTTTTTGGGCAAGAGAAGGAGTGTAAGTAGGCTGTAGAAGAAGTATGCAGCAGTGGGAAAATCTATCTAGAAGAAGACAGAAGTAATGTGAACCAGGAGAAGAGGTTGGAGCAGTCTGCTGAGGTAGAGAAGGGTCTGGAAGTGCTGTAGGAGTCAGTAACCAGACAGTGCGGAAGTGAAGATCACTTCTCCACCAACCCTAGGTGTCTGATGCAGGAGCATCCAGTAGCACCTGCAGCAGAGGCATCAGAAGGCAGGAGGGCTATTTTAGCAGAAATGGTTAAGGAAAAAAAACATCGTGATTTCACGACGTGTCACAAAATCATGACAGAAAAATGCCAAGAGGGCGAGGACGAAAACCTGTCACGATATCGCGACAGAAAAAGTGTCACGATATCGCAACACGATGAGGAGAGAGAAGGCATAGGCCAAAAATTTCACGATTTTGCGACATGTCATGAAATCATGACCAAAAGCGGAGAATGGAGGCAGCAGGCGGAAGATGTCGTGAAATCGTGACATGTCACGATTTTGTGACCCAAGCAAGAAGGAGAAGGCTACAAGCAGAGATGTCACAATTTTGCGACCCCAAGCTGAAGGAAAGTACGGGAGGAGTAGATGTCATGATTTCATGACATGTCGCGGTTTCGTGGCCAAAAGGCAAAGAAGGAGCCGAAGGAGCAGGGGATGTCGTGATAGGTCACAGTTTCACGGCCAGAAGGCGAAGAAGGAGCCAAGGAAGAAGGATGTCACGATTTCATGACATGTCGTATTTTCATGACAAAGAAGCAATCAAAGGAGCCGAAGGAGGAAGATATCATGATTTCACGACATGTCGCGGTTTCATAACCCGATGGAGGAAAGAAGGCAAGGGAGCCGAAAAGTCATGATTTCATGACACAAAGTCAAGATGAAGAGTAGAAGAGGAAGATGTCACGATTTCGTGACATGTCGTAGTTTCGCAACCCGTTGAAGAAGGAGGTGTAGAAGGGAAGATGTCGTGAAATCGTGACATGTCACAGTTTCATGATGCGCCAAGAAGAGAAGAAGCCAGAGGAGGAGAACGTCGTGATTTCGTGATAGGTCATAGTTTCACGGCCAGAAGGGGTGGGGGAAAAGGATGAATTGCGTCTGACAAATCGTAGAGAAGTTATAGAGAAAAATTGTAGAAGCAGACTCACGAAGTCGAGCTGCAAGCTGAGTGTAGAGAGCCGGCTTGGGATTTGTGTGTTTTTTCCTTCCAAGGGGTAGGCAGGATGAGGAAATTGTAGTGCACACTAGTTATTATAAAGCCTGCGGCCTATTTATAGTGTAAAACCTTTACAAGTTAATGAATGGAACATCGGGTTTCTTGTTCTTGTGAAGTCTGTTACCAATTTTTTGCATAAAAATTTAGATTTTTGGGTGTCAAAATTTTTTTCTGTCCCACATCCCGCATCAATGGTATTAGAGCCAATGATTCTGAGTGTGCAGCAGATTCGTCGAACATGAGACAGTTGTGCCAGGATCTGTGGGAGGGTGTTGAGAGGAAAGTTTGGAATTCGTGGAGTGTGATCGCGTGATTTTTTTTTGTCCTGCATCAGTGGTATCAGAGCCAGTGATTCTGAGTGCGTAGTAGATTCACCGAACGTGAGGTAGTTGCGCCAGGATTTGTGGGAGGGTGCTGAGAGGAAATTTTGGAATCCGTGGAGTGTGATCGCGTGATTTTTTTGCGTAAGTGAAAATGATGACAATGAAAGAGTTCAGGGCGTTGCAGAAACAAGTGCAAGCCATGCAAGAGGAGCTGCTCATAAGAGATTTACAGAGGCAAGTGAAGGCCCTGCAAAATGAGCTGTGTGAAGATAAATTGAAAAGAAGAGGCCAGGGAGAAGGAACTAGCAGAAGAAAGGATGGAATGCTTCAGAAATTGAAGCCATTAAAGGCTACATGCGTGGAGGAGCGCAGTAGTGCCAAAATCTGTATGGAAGAAGGCAGATATTTTTTTGGGCAAGAGAAAGAGTGTAAGCAGGATGTAGAAGAAGTATGCAGTAGTGGGAAAATCTATTTGGAAGAAGACAAAAGTAATGTGAACCAGGAGAAGAGGTTAGAGCAGTCTGCTGAGGTAGAGAAGGGTCTGGAAGTGCTACAAGAGTCAGTAACCAGATAGTGCAAAAGTGAAGATCACTTCTCCACCAACCCCGAGTGTTTGATGCAAGAGCATCCAGCAGCACCTATAGTAGAGGCATCAGAAGGCAGGAGGGCCATTTTAGTAGAAATGGCTAAGGAAGAAAAACATCGTGAATTCACGACATGTCATGAAATCACGATAGAAAAAGGCCAAGAGGGTGAGGACGAAAACCTATCGTGATATCACGACAGAAAAAGTGTCGCGATATCGCGACATGACGAGGAGATAGAAGGCGCAGGCCAAAAATGTCATGATTTCGTGACATGTCGTGAAATCGTGACCAAAAGCGGAGAATGGAGGCAGCAGGCAGAAGATGTTGCGAAATCGTGAAATGTCACAATTTTGTGACCCAAGTAGGAAGGAGAAGGTTGCAAGCAGATATGTCGTAATTTCACGACCTTGGAGTCGAAGGAAAGTACAGGAGGAGCAGATGTCACAATTTTGTGACATGTCACAGTTTCGTGGCCAGAAGGTGAAGAAGGAGCCGAAGGAGTAGGGGACATCGCGATTTCACGATAGGTCACAGTTTTGCGGCCAGAAGGCAAAGGAGCCAAGGAAGAAGGATGTTACAATTTCGTGACATGTCGCATTTTCGAATGAAGAAGCAAGCGAAGGAGCCGAAGGAGGAAGATGTCACAATTTTGTGACATGTCATGGTTTCACGACCCGATGGAGGAAAGAAGGCAAAGGAGCCATAAAGTCACGATTTTGTGACACAAAGTCAAGATGAAGAGCGAAAGAGGAAGATGTCATGATTTCATGACATGTCGCAGTTTCGTGACCCACTAAAGAAGGAGAAGGTGCAAAAGGGAAGATGTCACGAAATCGCAACATGTCACAGTTTCGTGATGCACCAAGAAGAGAAGAAGCCAGAGGAGGAGAACGTCACGATTTCGTGATAGGTCGTAGTTTCACGGCCAGAAGGCGGAGAAGCAGCCAAGGAGAAAAAATGTCACGATTTCATGACATGTCGCATTTTCGTGACCAGCGAGCAAGCGAAGAAGCCAAGGGAGGAAGATGTCATGATTTCGCGACATGTCGCATTTTCGCGACCAAAAGGCAGAGAGGAAGCCAAGGGAAGAAGATGTCGCGATTTCGTGACATGTCGCATTTTCACGACCAGGAGGCGCAGAGGGAACCAACGGAGGAAAAGGTCATGATTTCATGACCTGTCGCATTTTCACGACCTGAAGAAGAGAGAGGAAGCAGAGAGTAGAAGATGTCACGATTTCGTGACATGTCGCATTTTCGTAGCCCGAAGGAGAAAAAGGAGGTGAGGAAGAAAAATGTTGCGATATCGCGATCGAAAGAGAAAAGGATGCGCAAGAGGCAGAAATGTCATGAAATCACGACAGGTCGGGTTTTTGTGACCCGAAAAGGAAAGAGAAGGTGATGGAGAAAAAATGTCATGAAATCACGACAAGAAGGGAAGTAGAGCGCTAAGGGAGAAAATTGTCACGATTTCGCGACATGTCACGTTTTTGTGATGCAAGGGGAAGATCCGACAAGAGACATAAAAATGTCACGATTTCACGACACGTGGTCCACGACTTGGGAAGAGCAGGCGGATGTAGAGGCCGTTATAGAATTGCATGTGGCAGTAAGATGCAGGCGGCAATAGAGCATGCCATCACTCTGAAAAGGATGTTTCGACAAGTCGAGGTGTAGGCGTCTACGGAGCACTCTATCGCTTCGTGAAATGATGGCCAATGACACATGGCATCAAGACGTAAGGAAGAATATGAAGGTGGAGAGTCGTGTAGAAGGCAAAAATGACAAGAGTCGGGCAGAAGGCAAAAATGATGAGTGTTGGAACTGAAACAAAGAGTCAGGCGAAGGAATCTGATAGTGAATAGGAGTTAGCTGGCAACAACAGAGGTCGTGCAGAGTGGAAGCATGAAGCGGTTATGTGATCCGTATTTTCTATAATGATTACTCAGAGGGTCGGGACCTCTACAAAAACCCTAGCATTGTAATAGATAGGGGTTGGAAATTCATAGATTGTAGTTATTGAAAGAACTGCAAAAACAAACTCGTGCAGTCGAGTGCAAGAGCCGAGTGCAGAGAGCCGGCTTAGGGTATTGCGTGTTTCCTTCCAAGGGGTAGGCAGAATTAGAAATTTGCATAGGGTGAGTGTAAAAGCTGAGCGATGCGCCAGTTGCTGTAAACCAAGCTGAGCACTGGTTGTGTGAAGCTTGCGGGCTATTCTGTAGAAATATATTTCTAGTTTAATGAATATAAATCTGGATATGATAGAGTGCAAATTTTTTCTGTCCTGCATCAGTGGTATCAAAGCTAGTGATTCTGAGTGTGCAGTAGATTCGTGATATCTATTACAATGCTAGGGTTTTTATAGAGGTCCCGACCCTCTGAGTAATCATTACAAAAAATGTGGATCACATAATCGCTTCATGCTTCCACTCTACACGGCCTCTGTTGCTGCCAGCTAACTCCTGTTCACTATCAGATTCCTTCGCCTGACTCTTCATTTTGGTTCCAACACTCGTCATTTTCACCTTCTACCCGAATCTTATCGTTTTTGCCTTCCACATGACTCTCCACCTTCATATTCTTCCTTACGTCTTGATGCCACGTGTCATTGGCCATCATTTCATGAAGCAGCAGAGTGCTCTCTAGCTGCCTGCACCTTGACCTGTCGAAACATCATTTTCGGAGTGATGGCATGCTTTGTCGTCGCCTGCATCTTGCTGCCACGTGCCCTTCTGTAACGGCCTCTACATCCACCTGCTCTTCCCGAGTCGTGGACCATGTGTCATAAAATCACAACATTTTTGTGTCTCCTTTTGGCTCTTCCCCTTGCGTTGCGAAAACGTGACATGTCACGAAATCGTGATAGTTTTCCCCCTTAGTGCTCTGCTTCCCTTCTTGTCATGATTTCATGACATTTCTGCTCCATCGCCTTCTCTTTCCTTTTCGGGTCACGAAAACCCGACATGTCATGATTTCGTGACATTTTTGCCTCCTGTGCGTCCTTTTCTCTTTTGGTCGTGATATCGCGACATTTTTCTTCCTCGCCTCCTTTTTCTCCTTTGGGTCGTAAAAATGTGACATGTCATGAAATCGTGACATATTCTCCTCTCTGCTTCCTCTCGCTTCTTTAGGTTGTGAAAATGTGACAGGTCACGAAATCATGACCTTTTCCTTCGCTGGCTCCCTCTACGCCTCCTGGTCGCGAAAATGTGACATGTCGTGAAATCGTGACATCTTCTTCCCTTGGATTCCTCTCTGCCTTGTGGTCGTGAAAATGTGACATGTCACGAAATCGTGACATATTCCTCCCTTGGCTTCTTCGCTTGCCCGCTGGTCGCGAAAATGCGACATGTCATGAAATTGCGACATCTTTCCTCCTTGGCTGCTTCTCTGCATTTTGGTTGCGAAACTGCAACCTGTCACGAAATCGTGACGTTCTCCTCCTCTAGATTCTTCTCTTCTTGGCGCGTCGTGAAACTGTGACATGTCACGATTTTGTGACATCTTCCCTTCTGCACCTTCTCCTTCTTCAACGGGTCATGAAACTGCGACATGTCACGAAATCGTGACATCTTCCTCTTTCGCTCTTCATCTTGACTTTGTGTCGTGAAATCATGACTTTTTGGCTCCCTTGCCTTCTTTCCTCCATCGGGTCACAAAACCGTGACATGTCATGAAATCGCGACATCTTCCTCCTTCGGCTCCTTCGCTTGCTTCTTCGTCATGAAAATGTGACATGTCGTGAAATCACGACATCCTTCTTCCTTGGATCCTTCTTCACCTTTTGGCCGTGAAACTGTGACCTTTCATGAAATTGTGACGTCCCTTGCTCCTTCGGCTCCTTCGCCTTTTGGCCGTGAAACCATGACATGTCACGAAATCGCGACATCTACTCCTCCCATAATTTCCTTTGGCTCCGGGGTCATGAAATTGTGACATCTCTGCTTGTAGCCTTCTCCTTCCTGCTTGGGTTGCGAAATCACGACATCCTTCTTCCTTGGCTCCTTCTTCGCCTTCTGGCTATGAAATTATGACCTGTCATGAAATCGCGATAGAAAAAGGCCAAGAGGGCGAGGAAAAGCACGAGTTGCATGGGACAAATCGCAGAGCAGTTGTAGAGGAAAACTGTAGAAGCAGACTCGCGAAGTCGAGCTGCAAGCCGAGTGTAGAGAGCCGGCTTGGGATTTGCATGTTTTTTTCCTTCCAAGGGGTAGGCGAGATTAGGAAATTGTAGTAGAGGAAGAACTAAGCATGCGTGCTAGTTATTGTAAAGTCTGCAGGCTATTTATAGTGTAAAATATTTACAAGTTAATGAATGGAACATCAGGTTTCTTGTTCTTTTGAAGTCTGTTACCAATTTTTTGCGTGAAAATTTGGATTTCTGGGTGTCAAAATTTTTTCTGTCCCGCATCCCGCCTCAGCTTCTATGAGTTTGACAAATCACATTGGGTCTCTAACAATTCACTTTGTGATTTCCTACTAAGAAAGTTTTTCTTGGTGAGCTTGTTGAGTTTTTGGACAGGTTCCAATGGGGACTTGTGAGCAATTTTTGGACAGGTTTCGGTGGGGACTTGTGAGGAGTTTTTGGACAGGTTTCGGTGGGGACTTGTGAGCAGTTTTTGGACAGGTTTTGATGGGTACTTGTGAGCAGATTTGGATAGGTCCTAGCAAAGGACTTGTGAGCTGAGTTTGATAGTTCTATAAGAGAACTTGAGGACAGAGGTGCATTGGTTCTATGAGAAGAACATGAGGACAGTTGGCAAGTCTTTGAGAAGGCTTGTATGTAGAGGATTGATTTGTTCAAGAGTTGGATAGATCTGACAGAAAGAGGAAGACTTGTACTAGACCGACTGACTGTGTTTGGTATAGGTTACTGAGCTACTGTGGATGTGATCATATAAGGCAAAGGTCTCTTAGGCTAAGCATTGAGGATAGGAGGTCTTTGGTGGAAAGGAGTTCCACGTGCTGGCAAGAGGTAGAGGCATTTGATCTTCTGAGGGATCATTTCTAGAGCAGAGGGGAAGGTATCTCCTTTGAGCAGAGGCTCATAAATTTTGATTGGGGGAAGGTATCTCCTATGGGCCGAGGCTCATAAACATTATAATTGGGAAGGATTTCCAAAGAACTTTGAGATAACTTTTAGAGAAAAGTTTTGTGGATGTAGCCCAGCCATTCTGGGTGAACCACGTTAAAATTGGTGTCACTTTGTGGATGATATTGTGCATTGCTTTCATATTGCTTTGGGTATATTGCTTTACTATTTTGAAGTATAAAAGAAAAAGTAAAAAGAGGTCTTATATTGTTCACCCCCCCCTCTCAGTATAAGCTTGTGTTCTTCAATTTCTTCCCTTTATATGGTAGAATAATTTTCAACAAAATCATGTTCAAAATTATCAAATCTTGGAACCTTCTCTACTTATGAAATTGACATGTCATCTTCCAATTGGATAAAAATTGCTAAATCTTCACACAAGATAGAGGTTTCAACATCCTACATATCAAGTGAAATGGAAAATTCATCAGTAGGATAACTAGAAATAAATAATTCCTCATATCTTCCCCAACCATTATAATAATCATCTTCCTAAAACATTTGATGAGATTGCATCCCTTATTTCATTTCTTCTTGATCATTATTTTGAGAATACTGAAAATTTTTATCATCATTTTTAATGATCTCATCCAAATTTATGGAAGGTTCTGAATTATCACATGTTTCAAAACTAGCCCACTCTAGGACTTCTCCACTATCTAAAATAATATCACTTTTAGCATATTCGATCTTTGTCTTATGAGAATGATTTATATAATTATCAAGATATTCATATTGATGCATTTGTCCCTGTGCTTGATCACCGTTTCTTTTAAGCTGTAGAATTAACCTTTGCAACTTGTTCTACAATTTAGGTGAAGGAAGTACTTCATTAGAAATCGAAGCAAAATCATCCCATTTATTCCACCAACAATAATCATCCTCTAAAATTAGAGAGTGATGTTCAACCACTTCTTCGCACTCTGTAAATTCAACAATCGAATGCTTTTCAAGTTCACCTTCATCACTTTCAAAAAAATTATCTTCAATGAAAAACTCATCTTCCTCAAGTAATAAACTCATATGATCATTCATAATTAAATTACCCCTAGAATATTTCAATTCTAGAGCTTTAATTGTTTCATTCAACTCTATAGAATATTCTATTCTATCATATGTTTCAAAGCTAGTTAGATCTCAAAATCCTCCAATATCTGAAGACTCATGCATTTCTACATTTTTATAAACTTGATTACTACAATCCTCATTGATGGATATTGGATTTGAAACTTGAACTTTCTCTTGAACAATATCAAAGTTGTTGAAAAACTAGGACATTCAATTTCATTTGATGGTGTCGAAAAATGTGTATCATGACTCATAGGTGGTAATTGATTTAAGACCTTAGGGTTAATTAATGATAATATACCCACATCAATTCCTTTTGAAATCAACCATTGTTCTAAAGCTACTACCCCACCATAGACTCTAGATAAGGATAAATCTTTAGGAAGCTTTTCTAATAACTTAACAGTAAAAGGTTCTAAAGATTCCAAGTATATTTGAACTTTTTCTTCTGAAATGATAAAGTGTATATGTATTTCAGTATACAAATTATGAAACCTATCATTAAATTGACTCATGGATTCATTAGATTTTTTAAAAATACAGGAAAATTATTTTTATAACAAATCCATTTCCACTAATGTTCCAAAATGTTTAAGAAATGTTTTTTTCTAGTTGGTTCCAAGAAGCGGTAGAACCTGTAGATAAATTGATAAACCAATCTTTAGCAAATTCATCCAATGTGTATGGAAACATTCTATAGAGAACATCTTCCTGCATAATTTGAAAATGAAACATAATGTTTTTATATGCCTGAATATGTTCTTCAGCTGTAATCGTCCCATCATGCTTAAAATAGGGTAAATCATTTTCAGCCATTGAAACAATTTTGATATGCAAGGCTATGTATGAAAAACTTACAAAAATTGAATCATAACCAAATTTTCAAATTTATGACAGATTAACATTAATGAAACATAGATTGAAAATTTTCAAAAAAAAATTAAACTAAGATTTGAAAGACTTCAAATGAAAATAAAATATTTACCTTTCATGCCCTCCTTCTAGCACCAATTTGTTGAGGTGTGATTTTATCCGATTACAAATATCACCCGATAATTAGGATCGTAATCCTCTCTTGCAAAGAAAATATGTTTCTCCAAGGTTCTTTTACGTAACACATTATGAATTTATGTCAATTAAGTGCACATAACATCTCAGGGATTAACAATAAACTGTTAACAAGGGGCCTAGTATAATAAATATTTTGATCTTGAAATCATTACTTGCATTTTCATCAGTATAATTTACTTTATCAAAATAAATAAACATGCCTTTTAAAGCTAATATTTGAGAATGCAAATCTATTTTAAAAGATGAACTTTGATTAAAAATGCTTTTAACCTTGTCTTAAACTTGCATGAATGTTTTAAAGCATTTTAATTCAAAACTTGCATTTATTTCATGAATGAAGCTTAAAATAAGATCTAATAAATGATGAATAAAATAAAAAACCTAATTATAAAATGTGAAACACTTTATAATTCCTATGTTTGGGCTTTTAGAATATTCTAAGCTTTATAATCCTTGCTTATTTTCATAGAATATGAATAATTAATGTGTATGAATTCTAATTATAAAGTTTTGTACTTTATAATATAAAAATTAGAATTCACGTAATTTTCCTTAATGTGATGTTTATTTATTTTCAAATATTTATTAAACTAAATATTTGAAGTAAACAAATTTAATCCTTTCAATAGTATACTTTGGACATTATAATTTGAGATTGAAATTTTTAATAAATCAAACTTTTAGAAACATAAATAAATCTCAAATTATGGATTTTAAAATTTTATGATATTAAAATCAATAATCCATATAATCCATCTCTGTCTCTAAAATTTATTTGTCAAATATTTATAATTAAATATTTGACCTAAATAAATTTTACAACCTTTCTTTAAATCTGAATATTTGACATTCAACTTAGGGTTTTAATACAACAAATTCAATGAACTTTATAAACTTTATGAAATTTAAAATCAAAAGCTCATTGATTCCCTCCTCTGTGAAATTTATTCACCCGAAATATTTATAGAATTAAATATTTGAGTGATAAATTCAAACTTTAACCTAGTTGTAAAATTTAAATATTTTAGAAAATAAACTAGGTTTTATCTTAAATCTTAATGCCTCAAATAAATTAAAAAGATCTCAGGGTAAAGAAATAAATTTGAATAGGACAAACTTGCTACAACACAGAAAAACACAACTTTGAAACCAAACTCAGGCAGACCAAATTTTACACAATCCTACCACAAATTTGGTGATATCTTCTATGGAAATTTTAATTAAAAAATTATATCAATCAACTTATAAATTAAAAACACCACAATAGTGCTTGCTTTTAATAAAAATTGAATCTAATCCAAAATGTTAGATCTTTTAATGAATCCAACAAAGTCTCTGTATTCATGTGCAAATGTAGCTTCCTATGCAACTTGGTCTTCTATTTGGCTCCTTTCAATCTTTCCTGTTTTTCTCCAACCTGTCTGAACCTCTCTTTGATTTCTAATTCTCCATTTATAACTTGAGAAATTTGTTCCTCTTGATTAGTTTACTTCGTTTCGTCAGTTTTTTAAAAATGAATTCTTGAAACCCTAATATCAATAAACCCTTTTCAAAGGATTTAATATTTCTCGTCATTGGCATTCAAAAATTAAATTTATAATCAAGCATAACTTTAGGATCTTCAGATCATGAGGTGAATTTTGATAATGGACCTTGCTATAAGACCATTTGAAGGAAGATAAGCATTCTTGATATTTCAATGATGACAATGGTGAAAAATAAGTGCAAGTAACAATTTGGAACAAACTTTTAAAATTTCAAGTGGGTCCCCAATTTTGGGGTCGTTGTGAAGGAGTCACAATAAGGAGTTCTACTTCTCTTGTATTACCAACCAGTTCAATATTAGGTAGGACATTCCAGAGCTACCTACCATATACCATCGCCTCACTTTAGATAGGGACTTGGCATGGCCTAGGGTGACTCCACTAAGCGATGAGGATGATGACTTTTAGGAGTCAGGTCTAATAGATGCAGGGAATACTCTTGATTACAACACCTGGTGGATGCTCAAGGTATGGTAGGGTTTTGAGGGCCCCTTAAGTAGGACTCTAGATGATGCAACTAAGGGCACAGAGGCAACAGAGGTAGACTCATGATTTTTGAGTCCGTTAGAGGACCGAGAATGGATGGGGTGAGGGAGGAGCTACAGAGGATGCACCTCCAGTGAAGGAGGAGGATAAAACTCTCGAGGAGGGTGAGGCCCCATTGAACATCGAGGTTGGATAGCTCAGGGCCTAAGTTGCTAGCCTACAGACTTAGGTAGGCTCTCTATAGACACAAATTTTGCATTAGGATACCACCATTGCCACCTTACCGGCAAAGGTGGGGGATCTATAGTTTAGAATCACAGTAGGTAAATCTTAGTGGTGAGGCTACGAGGAGGAGAAGACCACTCTATATTCCAGGTTTGCCATGGTAGATACCGAGATACAATGGTTTACCAGCCAGCACATCCTCCTACAATCTCAGCTATATGCTCTTAGGGCATAAAATGATGTTATCATGGTTGAGAAGAGAGATCCCTCTACTTCATAGGTTTCTCTAGTGCCCCCAAATGCTCCAACATCTCAGGAAGTGTAGGTACTAGCAGGGCTGATCAGGGGGTAGATATCAGGATACTTTGAGCTATAGTGCAACAACACAATGATGAGAGGGCACAAAATTCTACCTACATCACCACCCTAAGAGGATCCATTTAGCTACTTGAGTGTAAGGTTCTAGATATGCCCATGACTTTAGGCTCTTAGAGGACTCACGCTCGAGAGATAGGCCAATCTTCATCTTGCTCCAACCATAGGAGTCACAGATCAAAGAGGACTTTGGGTGCTAGCTCCATACGCAGGGATGGTGGAGGCGAGGGTGGAGTCTCTCACGTTGGGGGTGCAGGTGCTGCTTAGTATGTATCTATGCTAGATGTTTGTACCATTTTTGTGTGTAAGATCAAGGACCTACATAGATGTAGCATGTGGGTATTTTTGACACATGCCGATGTACTACCGACTATTATTTTTTGACACACACACAGACACACACACATATATATATATATGATCTGACACTGAGACTCATTATATGTGCAGTTTATTATTTTTATTATTTTTATATTTTATGAGGTGCATATGGATGCAATACGTAGATGTGATGTTTATTTTATGATATATGATGTGATGTATGGATGACATGCACTAGATAGATGATGAATGTATGATTTTAGATGCAATTATATATATGTGTAGATAGACTACCCATGATGAATGTATATGAATGCAATGTTTGTTGTTAAATGCATGTTTGATTTATTGTACTTGTATGCATTTAATTTAGGTTGTTATGACATAATCTATGCCATGTATGTATTATATATATACTTTATTTTTGCTGATGATTTTATGTAAATGGACATGATGCTTTAATCACTTAAAATATCATGTATTAATGCAATATGATTTTAAAAATCTAATGGATGACACCACAAAATGTATAACAATCATGAGATGTAATTGCTATATCTTTTTATGAGAATTGATAATTTGTGCACCCATATGTGAGATGCAATTATATATGGTTTCTATTCATAATTTTTTGTAAATTAAAATAATATGTGTAACATAGTAGGTGGTCATGTAAATATAATTTCTGATATCCATCCGATGTCTAGCCTATATTATAATAATTCTAATAAACAAACTCTCATAAAAGAAATTTATTTTTGATGATTTCATTGAAAATTGTTTGTTGCTATTTGGGAATTTTTGAGGTTTACCATGAGACTTAAACACCCTAGTTGACTTGTCAAAAGTTGTATACTGACCATACTAGAATTCTAAAATATAAGGCTTTCGCTAGGATAGACCCTAACTATTCATTATCCCTGTGTGTGCAAATGAGTATATTTATATAAGGTATAAGCATACCTTGATGTCAGGTGAGATTCTTTCAGCCCATTGCTAATATTGGGGATCCTCAAATGTATATCCAATATTAGGTTTAAATTTTAGTTGGACTAGACTACTAGGTGATATAGGACACCTGAATCTAGCTCTTCCACATTCAAATATTGGTATGTACAGAAGCGAAATGCTAATGTATCAAACATATCATCATGCGTAAGGTATGCTAGTGCTGAAAATTCTAGGGATTGAAGCTCACCCCTTTATTTTATTTAATTTATTGGGATTCTTGATCATGTAAAGTGATAAGAATCAATGTTTATTTTATACTTTTATTTTAGTGATAAAAATCACTATATATTTTATACTTTTTTTATATATATTTTTCTTTGAGCAAGGGATTTGATACTAATATGATTTCACTTTGAATTTGATCTTGATTTGATTTGATTTATGAGGATTTAACTTTGGAATTTCACTCGAGGATTTCATTCTAGGATTTTTCTCCTTCATTTGTAAGCAAGGGATTTATTTGGGTAGGGGGCAATCTTGTCCTTTTGATAACTACCAATATTTCCCACACCATACGCATAGGGGGATAAGCAAGATAAAAATTTTACTCCAAGATACTTGGTACCACTTCGTAGTGTTCATATATCCTTAGTCCTAATTAGTATTGTTTAGTTTGGATATTAATGAAAGGATTTTGATATGCGAAGGACTATCAAAACTAGACCTTATATACAAAAGCAAAGTAATATTTCTATCGAACTCCTGAGAAGACCACTAGGTATGGTTGAGTGATCGAAAAACCTTAGTATATTCTTCATAGAAATAAGAAGGGTTGTGTTGAAAAACACAATTACTCATAAGGGTGATGCATGATGGATGATAGTGAAAATATGCATGATTAAAATACAAATGTGGTGTCATTTTTAAGATTGCAAACACAACCTATCCTAATGCAAGTGCAACAAATGGATATGACTAATGCAATGCAATATGAAATGCATGTGCAAAATGAAAATTCATGATGCAAATGAAATGCAATGATGCAAATGAAATGTAATGCAATATTTTTGAATTTTGATATTTTCTAATTTTTTTATATTTTATTGCTTTTTAATTTGACCAAAGGGTTTACAGACGCCTTTGGAGCCTTTTACTGGATGACCAAAGGGCTTATAGATGCATTTGGGGCCTTTTGATGGTTTTAGGCATAAAATGCTTTAAGGTGAAGGATGTTGAGAGGTTCAATCTCTTCAACCCCTTCCAACGATGTTAAGTGATATGTCCCAGGTCCAATATTCTCAAAAATGATATACGAACCTAACCAATTAGCTGTAAATTTATCTTGCATTTTTGATGGCAGATTTGAGTTATGTTGGTTCTCTTTCAACACAATATCACCAACCTCAAAGTATATTATATGGAATTTTCATTGTAAGCTCATTTTAAACACTCCTGATAACGCGAAGATGCTCAAGGGAATTCACATGATGTTCATAAAGTAGCATCAATTGATCTAGGTGAGCTTGTCGTGCGGTGTCATCATCGATGAACTCTTTCAATGCGATGTGTAGCATTGGAATTTTTAACTCTAAGGGCATAATAAGCTCAGAACCATATACTAGTAAAAATAGATTTGCTCTAGTGAGTGTCCAAATGCTAGTCCTGTAAGCCCATAATGCAAGGAGTAGTTGGATGTGCCAATCTTTGTGGTGTTCTTATACCATATTTTTTAATATGGATACCACTATCTTGTTTGAAGCTTCAGCCTACCCATTTTCCTATAGATAATATGGAGTCACAAAATTGTGTTTGATCTTGTACTTAAACATCAAAGCTCTCACAGTTTTGTTTTTGAATGACATTCCATTATCCAAAATTATCTTGGATGGTATCCCAAAATGACTTATGATATTGGTGAGTATGAACTCAAAAATATGTGCTCTAGTTGTCATTGTTAATGCGATTGCTTCCACCCACTTAGTAAAATACTCAATAGCCATAATAATGAATTAATGCTAGCTCGATGATGGAGGAGAGATCTTACCAATGAGATCCAAATCCCACTGAGCAAATGGCCAAGCTACTTGAATGGGTTGTAAGACTTGTGATGGTAGGTATGCAAGATTAGCATGATGCTAGCATTTAATGTATTTCATGATATACACATTGTAATCCTTCTCCATAGTGGGCCAATAATAACCCATGAAAAGGATGTGCTTAAAAATAGCCATGCCGCTAAAATGGCCACTGCATGTATCATCGTGAGCTTGCAAAATTTCCCAAGATGATTCTTGGTGCTCAAGACAATGAAGGATAACTCCATCATAGCTTCGGCAAAATAAAATATCTCCTAATAAGATATAATTTATCACTTTCTATTTAAATATATGCTTTGTAGCACGCAATAATACCTGAGGGATTACACTAAGCTTAAGGAAGTCGTATATCTACGACATCCAGTTTCGATAGCTCTCAGTCCCAATTGATAAGACAACATGTTCCCCCTATAGTTCAACATTCACAAATGCAGAATATTATGGTGGATGGTAGTACCACTCCTCATAGGATCCTGTGAGATCAAAGACCCCTAGGATGATCCATTAAGAAAGTCTTTGGCTTTGTAGAACCACTCATGGTTTGGTTCTATCTGAATCATATTGATTGACTCTTTGTTATCCAAAGCTTCATGGTACACAATAGAGTGTGATAGCATTTTTATGTGGATAGTAGTAAAATCGGTAGATGGATTATGAGGGATTAAGGATACTAAATATGCCATAGTGTCTATGAATTTGTTTGATGAATGAGTAATTACCTTGATGTTGTACCATTACAACTGAGATAAATACATATCAACAAGATATTTTTAAGACTTCAGGATGGGACATCGACACTGAAAAATCCCTTCACTTGGTTAACAATGATAAGAGAATTGTCAAAGATATTTAACCTTTTTATCTTCATGGTGACAACTATTTGGAGGCCAAAAATTTGGGCTTCATATTCAGTGTTATTGTTAGTGCAAGAAAAGTCCAACTTGAATGACAAGGGCATAAGAGCACCTTGCAATGTGAACAACACTATTCCTGCACCACCCCCTTGATCATACTTTGAACCATCGAAGAACAAGGTCATATCAACTTTGTTATCTAGTTATTCAGGTTTGGGTGCTTATGATAAGGAAAAAATTACGTCATCAATAAGCTCAATGGTGAGGGGCCTAATATTTTCAAGAGGCACCTCAGCCAGTTGATTAGCTATGACTTGTCCCTTAATGGAATTTTGGCTAATGAATTCCAAATTTAATTCTATCAATAATATGATCCACTTTGTAGTACGTGTATTATGATACGTCTTGCTCATCATATACTACAAAGTATTTTGTTTTGATATGATATATGTTGTATGATTTAACATATAATGTCACAATTTCTTTGTAGCGAACACTACTACTAAACACAATTTTTTCACATATGCATATCCTATTTTTTAACTCACCAAGGTTTGACTAATGTAATATATAGCCTACTCTTTGTCTTGTACATTATTTTGGGCTAACATGGTCCCTAATGAAAAGTAGTTGCTAATATATAGCAAAAAATATTCATATTATCTTGGTGGAGCTAGTACTGGTGGCATTGTTAGGTATTGCTTAATATCAGCAAGGGTTGCTTGAAAGTACTCATACCAATTGAATGGGACTCCCTTATGTAGAAATTGATTCATGGGTTGACATTTATCCAATAACTATATGATAAATTGCTTAATGGATGCTACTTTGCCTTGTAGGTTTCTTAGTTCCTTGATATTCTTGGGAGGATGTATTTTTAAAATTACTTTGACCTTTGCTAGATCAAATTCGATGCCTCACTTTGAAATAGTAAATCCTAAGATTTTTCCTAAAATTATGCCAAATACACACTTCTTAGGATTCAACCTGACATTATGCTCTATCAGATGATCGAAGACCTTTCTTAGGACCTTAGTGTGCTTTGAACGCAACAATGAATTCACCAATAAGTCATCGATGTAATCTTCCAAGATCTTATGCATATAGTCATGAAAGATATATGTCATAGTCCGTTGATATGTGGCACCAACATTTTTAATACCGAATGGCATAACCTTATAGAAAAATATTTCCCATGGTGTTATGAATGTGGTTTTATGCTGGTCTTCGAGCTTAATATAAATTTGGTTGTAACCAAAAAAACCATCCATTAGGAAGAGCATTTCATGACCCATGGTTGCATCTATGAGAGCATCTATGTTCAACAACAAGAACGAATCCTTTGGTGTTGCCTTATTAAGGTATTTGAAATCCATACAAATACGGATCCTCCCATCAAGTTTTTCTACGGGCACCATGTTTGATACCCATTTTGGATAGTTGATGGAAATGACAAACTCTACATCCAATAGCTTATGTAATTCATATTTAACCATTAATTCTATTGTCGAATGCATCTTCCTGAGTTTCTGCTTGACTGGCTTCTTTGATAGATCTAGCAAAATTTCATGAGTAACCAAATTTTAGATCTAGACCTAGCATGTCCTTATAAGTCTAAGCAAAGAGATCAGGTCTCTATTTTAGTAGAGGAATAAGGTTGGCACGCTCATCAAGAGATAAAATTTCTCCAAATTTAACCTTCCTTGGATTGGTGGGATCATTATTGATATCCACTTCAAAGGTTTCCTCTATTGACATGTGGGATACCTCCTCAATATGGTGAGGCATAGGGATCAAGTGGATTTCATCTGTTGGGTTTATGGGTTATGCATTGGAGACATCCTTAGCATGATAAAAATCATGTGCATAACTTGGCACAAAAGGTTGCAACATTTCTTCATTAGGGAAGAAATATTTAGGCTCTAATGGTGATTCAGCATGATCCCAATCAATAGTATCTACATCTAGACACAATGGCTTGGAAGGATCGGCTGGGTTGTGAAGTGGAGTGGTCAAATAAATAAATATCATATTGATGGAATGGATCATGTCTCCAGGACCACATGCATGTGACTCTAAATTTATATAAATTTCATCCCTGAGATGTGGTTTCGGGTATGGGGATCTCTATATCTAGTCTATGGACAGACTCAAATATAGGATCACTAGGCTGAAGGAACTCTCTAAATGTCAGTGGATCAAGGAAGACCATATGATAAATCTTATCCAAATTAGGTGGTCTTCCTCTGAGGCAAGGATGAAGATCAATATCTCTGTGCATATCCTCTGCAATGTACGATGCATTACAATGATGCAAGTAAGGAGGTCCTAAATAGGCTCTCTCTATTTTATCTTCATCATCACTATCATAATTAAAGCCTTCACTGCTACCTAATTTCATTGGGAGATTAGGGATATGGAGCCCCATGTAAGCCCACATCCAGTGTTCATCATCGTTGATAGAGGATCACTCATCCTCGGTGACTGTCTCCAAAGGAATCAGATGATGTAATTTAAGGTGGCCTAAATAAGCTAGCATAGTGTCATCCTCAGATTGCTCGTTGTTTGAGGACTCACCATCATCATCCATGCCATATATGCAGCGAGGTCCTCCTCTCTCAAAAACAAACTCTGCTATATCCTTGTTAGAATGATATTCTGACTTGGATTCTTTTGCTATATCAACATTATGAACTCGCAGGTCTATGTCATCAGTTTTTACATAGATCTGTTCATCCAAGTTGTCTCTTGGGATATGCTCTAGACCAGTCTCCACCAAGATATCTTCGTGATATATCTCAGGTGGTTCCATAGTGATATAATACAACTACCCGATTGTCCTAATGAAATACAAAAGGACTAGGATGATAAGGATTAATATTGACTTCCTCCCCTAGACTGAGGTACAAGTGGTCCAAAGATGCCCTAAGGAGTTCATATTATCCTCTAATATGATATCCTAACCCAAACCTATCTGTAGGTAACTGATATTACGATTTATAAGGCCTTATATACCCCTACTCAGGTAATCTGAGACCATAACCATACCAATGGTAGAATTTGAAATAGTGTAAGGCATACTTTGGGTTAGAGAGATAATGAACATTCACATCAAATGGTTCATCATCATCTTCATCCATGGGGGTGCGAGATGCAATCTAGTCGAGCCCTCCATAGATGAAATTGGTTTGGTTAAGGGGTACCCCTAATGGTGCCACCATCCCTATGGGAAGGTAATGGGCTCACGGTTGTCCCACATCCTATGTAGTATCTATGATCAACATAAACATCACATTATGCATGATATACTCCCCCAATCTGGGATTAACCAAATGCACTATCACCTGCGATGCAGAAGACACTGCTAAAGATGCAGGTAAAGCAAGATAAGGTGCCTCTTTGAATTCTCCTTGAGCATCCTCTACTTCCATGGGAATAGGTACCTCGATAACCACTAGTTTAGGTGCTCGCTTTATCTCTTTTTTGCCCATTTTAGCTTTTATATTCTCATCATCTTGATGCATTATAAATGTAGATGGTATGGTAGAAGCAGTTGTTGTGTGCTCTGATCATTGAGATGTAGATGTTATAGGTTTGGCACACACTTCCTTTATTTTACCTCCTGGATTTTTGATTAGCATCATTGGTCGTATGTCAAGGTGCATTGAGGGGAGCATGAAATCCCCTAGCAAATCAGCTAGATTCATGTATTTGAATGGTTCCTCATCTGAAGGTACCACGTGAACCTATCCCTCATGCACATATTTGATACATTTATGGAGAATAGAGGGGACACAATGCATTTATCTTATCTAAGACTATTCTATAAGTATATTATATTGCATAGCACCTTCAATCACATGACACATCACAGGGATGGTCTTCAGCCCTACTTGAATAGGTAAGACTATCGTACCGATAGTTGGGCATAATGCATCCTTAAAAGCTCTCAACGTGAAGGAAAAAGGTATGATATGCATATTTGGTAACTTTAGGTACATTAATGTCTTGGTCATGATAATATTTATTAATAATTTTGTATCAATAAAAACCCACTTGAAGGGTATGTAATTCACACATGCAATTATGTGGAGCGATGGGTCCGTTGTGATAGTGGATACCATCTTGATTTCATGATAATAGAACTGTATGGCCGACTCCTTACACTACTGCACGTATCCCATAAAGTTTTTGAATGCTATATGATCTTAGGACTACACTTATATGGGCCTTAGAATATCCATAAGTATATACCTGTGCTTGGGAGACTGCTGAATCAGCTCATAAATCATCAACTTTGCTGGAGTTATTTGTAGGTTTTGGATTAACCTACTCTTTATTATCACCATCAGTCTAGTTGGTGGACCTGGTACATGTTGGGCTGGCCTTGGAGGAGGTGCAACATGGACTCTAATAGGAGCTGGAGGTTGATTTGGTCTCTCATACCTCGCATGTCTTGTGACGATATTGGCCATTCTGACGAACCCATGGGTTGTTGGTTCGATTCGTACTTGATTTACTTGGCCAACATTTTTTCTTGGTGCCTCATGGCTGGGTAGAGGATTCTTGTAAATCCCATATTATGATTATCCAATGCTTATATATTTTCCATACGAAGCGTACCTATTTCAATCATGTTCTGCACTAAATATTTGAAAGACAACATACCTCTATGTTGTGACCTTTAATTCAATGAAATATGCAATATTGATCATCCTTATACCCCTTAGTCTTGGGTTGATTAGGGTCTATCATTTTGATTTTTGGTAAGTTTATTGCCTTTGCCTCGCATAATTGAGGGAAAATAATTGTCAAAAATTATGATAATTGTGTGAAAATGCAAGGAGGGCATCTTTCTTTGTCCTTACCCCTTTGGTTTTTGCATTGTTCATATTGTGCAGGGGGAGGTTGGGCTTGATAATTTTGTTGTTGCTATCCCTTATCTCCTTTCTGAAGGTTTAGAACCACCTAATTGACATGAGATGGCTTAGCCTGTGGTTTCTTGGTGCTTTTCTTGTTCCATTCCTTCTTATTTTTGAGTTTCAAGTTACCCTCCTGTAACTTGATATCATCAATCACTTTGGATTGCGCCAAAGCCTCTTAAAATGTTTGATACTACTGTAACTATAAAAATAACAAAATATGCATTGCATAAATTTTTGTAAACATCCGAGTTAGTTTAGCAGCAAGGATGGAAATGGTAACTTTACCATCATATTTCTCCATCATTTCCCGTAATCCATAACTGGCTCATCATCATGTTACATTAAAGTAGCAAGCTCAAATAAGTTCTCCTTCTTCTTGATTCCAAAGGAGAAGCATTCAAGAAATGCATTGTCCAGTTTCTCAAAACTAGTGATACTGTACCTCTTGATTTGATTAAACCACTCCCGAGCTAGGTCTGAGAGGGTCATGATGAAATTCCGTAGGAGTAGGGCATTGTTGCTTCCAATATAAAAGCACATGTTTAAAAATCTCATGACATGCTCCTGAGCATCCTCCTCTCCTCTAAACTTTTCCAACTTAGGTATTTTAAAATTCTTGGGATAAGTTGGAATAGGTACTAATGGGCATAAAGGCTCATTATGAATTTTATTCAAGGTTAGATTTTGATAAGCTATTCCTTGCTTTTCTATAACTTTGAATTTTCCTACCAAGACTTTATAAGCCTATGAAGATAATAACTCCTCTTCTATGGATTACCTTGGAGGTACCTATTATAGGTATGTTCCTCTTCGATCGAGGTGAAGGAATAGGCTCATCCTCCTCCTCGACTTGGGACATTTTGGAATATTCTTGATCTAATTCATATCCCACTTCTTCTTCATACTACCTATGCCCACGATGCTCGGGCGGAGGGTGCCCATATCTATGTTGGATCATGTAGCGAGTACGGGTATCTATATACTCAGGGTGCAATTGGGTTGTGAAGCAACTCATCTATAAATACGATCCCTATGCTCACTACGAGGATGTAGATCGACACTGGCTAGTCTATCCTCCCTCTCAACATACTCCTTTTGATCAAGGATGTGTTGTTCACACATGTGTTGTTCATGTAAATTTGTTTTATGAACCTTTGTTTCTGAGTGTTCTAATTTTTGAGGTGTTCTTGATTTGTGCAAACATCCTCCAATTGGTCTTGGAGGATCTGATATATTTTCTTTGACACCAGCTTATAATATCTATCTATGTGACCAACCATATGAGGCCTCTGGTGTGTGTACTCTGTTCGAGTAACTTTATGGGTGTATCCCCAAATGGACTAATTTTCTATGCTCTTTACCTTGTCTATGAATATGGTATTCATATCCAGTTGTTACCTAAACTCCATTCCTACATGAGATGCAAGGGCACACATATCTCAAGAATACTTGGAGCACTCTCTAGGTTCTCTAACAGTGCTAATAATACTATCGCTATGCACACTCATAGAGCGAGAAGACACTGGAGTATTCCTATAACCTAGTTGCCCTAGAACCTTACCCAAACCATCCAACTATCTACTACACCATGGCTAATGAGGTGGTGCACTGTTGAATCCCAATTTGGATACATCTATGGTGATCCTACAAGGCTCATCCTTGTTGGGACTTTGAGTAGGCCTGCACTTGGAAGCAACCCTATCCATTTTCCCCTGGATTGGCAAATCTTGAACTTGTCTATACTTGGATTTTGGGGGCCTCAAGCCTTCCTTAGCTATAGTATGAAGGGATACCAATATGGATACCTTAATGAAAAACTCTTCAGTAGATCCTATGGATGCACGTGGAATGCAGTCACAGTAAATAATAACATATTCAGAACTCCTATGCTGGAAAGCTCCATGCTCTGATCTATTTCTCAAGTATTTTTTAGTAGCTCCTCGTACTGTGGTATTCTCAACAAGATCCTGAAAGCATGAGATTCCGGAATAAAGAAAACAGTGTTCAGATGCAATAAAAATAAAACCAGATTTATGCATAAAATAACACGGATAGAATTAAATTAAAAACAGGAGCACAGCCCTTTTTATTAACGTAATTCCGTTCGGTTACAATAAATCTTTCGAATGACATATCCTCAGTTACAACCGATGAACAGTAGTCTCTTTCCGCATGCCCACATGCAAAATGGGCGGGTCAAACTGTATTGCCGCCGCTGGTGTTTAATGAATTTTAGCTTGCTGCTGTTCTTCACTGTATTCAAAGAAACAATAACAACGTTTAATAGCACCCGCAACAAAAAGACAGAACGTTTGTCTTTAGGAAGCAATGGAAAATGCATGCGAAGGTTGATTAAGTGTGTGAATAAAACGTTTGTCTTTAAAACATAAACCGTTTTAAAACATTCGAAAACAAAAAAAAAAATAGAATTTAAAAAAAAAAGCTTAGTTTTAACGGTTGAATATAGCATACATTATAAAAACATTATTAAATTAACGAGAACATATGTGGGATGCCCAAGCGGGCCGCCCGTTAAATCTTAACTTCGGCACCAATCCACTGGGAATGGGCCCGAAATCTGGATAATCAGAGTTGTCGTCGAATTGATGGATTAAGGTAATCCAATGCGGGAAATGCAAGTTCAGATGAATACAATCGGATATTCAGTTTAACAGCACTTCGTTGTCTTAACAAAATACTTCGCAGTTCTTTTTTACGTATCGAGCCGGTTATATTTATAGAGGGTTCGGCCTCTGGGAACATTAATGTTCGAAACCCTAAATCCGTAAGGGCCGCTCAGATTTGATCCTTATCGGGTCATTACTAAGCATGGCTCGCACTGACATCGAAAGTTATGAGGCATGGCCTCGGATCGGATATTTCGAAACCGCTCGTCTAATTAATGCTCGCCGTTGAATCCGTCGTTCTACAGACCCGCGGGGTTTTCTTCGAAAAGGGACACGTAGAGGGTGCCACGTGGCGGTCGTTCCCTAGATAGTTGACTGCATGCTTTGTGGTGACGTGTCGGCTCGAGGCCCAAAGTGTCGCGATATCGCGACGCTTTGGGCCGGCTTTGGTTCGGGGCCCAAAGTGTCGCGATATCGCGACGCTTTGGGCGCTTTGGTGTGACTCGGGGCCCAAAAGTGTCACCGCCAGTCCGCCCGTGTCCGCGACGGGCCCCTTTCGGCCGTTGGTCGGGGCCCAAAGTGTCGCGATATCGCGACACTTTGGGCCAGCTTTGGGTCGGGGCCCAAAGTGTCGCGATATCGCGACACTTTGGGCCCGCTTTGGGTCGGGGCCCAAAGTGTCGCGATATCGCGACACTTTGGGCCCGCTTGGTTTTTGACAAAAGGCTTGGCTTAAAGAAGGTTTTTGAAGAAGGCTAAGAAGTTTGAAGTTTGTTAAAGGCTCTAGAACGACCGACTTTGCTCTGCTCATTTTCCGATCTTCCGAACTGCTGTGCGAGTGGTTAAGACCACTATTTGACCTCTAAGGGCTGCCCTAAAAGCTGTGATATCAATGTGATCAATGTTTGTAATCACTTAATCGAAATGGTGTTGTTTTGGTGTCTACAGATGCCCCTTTTTGGGAAGCGCTGCGGGTGACGCGATCTTTGAGCAAAAATATACGACCAAAGCACTAATGATTAGGGTTTCTTGGTAACCTAACCAACTTTTAATGCCCCAAGTATGGAAAGGGCATGCATTCTTGAATCCTTGCTTCGACGAGCTAAGGAATTTGATTTCAAGTGTTAACCTATTTTGGTGAGGTGTGACTTGAGCTTGGACATTGATCGGTCATGATTAGGCAAAGGGCGCAACCTTTTATCCACAAGGGAACCTTGTGTTCATGCTCGGGAATGCCAATTTTTTGATCAATTTAATGATTGCTTGTTTACTGCCCCAAGCGGGAGCGTGATTGTCTTTGTCAATGATTCTTTGAATGCATGTCATTGCCTTGATTGGGTGTGTGCTTGTTGATTGGTGACTAAGTGTGACTACCCCCTCAAGCGACGAATCGATGAGGGAATGACCTTCGTGAGAAAAGCGACGAGTCGCTTGACCCAAGATGACTTAGGTTAGGGTGGCTTTAGATGTTTTTCCATTTGAGCACGTGCAATCTCTCCGACATTTGGACCTATTTTTGGTGGGTGTTAACCCTTTTGGTGATGCCATAATGGGGTGAAATCATCAAAAACCCGTCTTCCCGTGGAGCGGTCCAGCTATGATAGCCTTCTTAGGAAAGTAGGAGAATGAGAATTTGAGCCCCGACATCGATTTTCTATGCCAAGAGGTTGAGTGCAAGAGCACTCGTGTCCAGCAATGCTTATTGCTTCTTTTTGTGTTGCATTTTTGTGATGTTTTTGTTGTTTTGATTTTCTTTCTTTACGTATATGTCATGATTTTATGCACAATGATTGATGTTGATGGGTGCATGCTACTTGATATGGATGGATGCATATGGTATGATAATTACCAATGTTGTATGTGGATTTAGTTTGATGGATGCATGATGAATGTAAATGCATGTGATATGCAGAAATGAAATGGATGTATGGACTTGGTGAGAGTTGGTTATGGCACCATAGACTGTTTAGAACTCTATTATTTTGCTATGTACAAATGTGGTGTTTCTTCTTTTTGTATTTTCTGATGGTATTGCAAGGATGAAAAAGCAGTGCAATTGGTTTAGCAATGTAGCAAAGGTTTTCTGAGACTCAGACGGTTTTAACTCACTAGCCATGATTGTACTTTATCTTACAAGACTTTTGAACAAGGTATGAATCGGACTTGTTTTTAACCAAGTTATTTCACATCCCTGTGTGTGCAATTGAGTTCATTTATGTGGTATTTGTCGGGATACCGCCGAGTGCCGAGATGGGCTTTCAACCGAACTTATCCTGAGGATCACCTAATTAGCTCCACTAACTCCTTTGTTGTATGTAGTTAGATTAATCTGCGGTGTTCTCCGGGGATACCATAAGCTAGCTCATCCACATGCAAACATTGATCCGTACACAAGTTAATGTGACGAGATATATCGTCATGCGAGAAGTTTACCGCCGGTGACCGATAGGCTATCAACCAAACCGGTGCGAGGCTTGCCTCATGACTGTCGAGAATCTTTGAGAGTTCCGGGGATTCAAGGTCAACTCCCTTCTTTTTTTCAATTGTACTTGGGATACTTGCTCGTTATAGTGATAAGAATCACTTGTTTATTTTGATTTTTTTTTCTTTTCTCTTGAGCAAGGGATATGGAGTGACGATAATCACTATTCTTTGTGCTTTTTGAGATGTGCCTTTGTGGGGTGTCAAATTTTGAAGTTTTGACATTTTGCAAATTTTTGACGTTTTGCAACTTTGGGATTCTTAGGGAATTGGGTAGGGAGGACGCTTGTCCTTTTGCCAACTCTTTGCATTCTTGGGGTCATTCGCACAGGGGATGAGCAAGATAACCGTTTCGCTTATGGTAACCTGGATTATTGTGCAGGTTTCATCCTTCGTTCACACAACTCGGGAATTTTTATGTGTTTTAATTTGTGTTGGGATGTTACGTAACAAGGTGTATTGCAAGTGCAACTCTACCTTCGTAAAATCTGTTTGACTTGATACATTTCATTGCTAAAGAGCAAAATGATGGCTGAATCACGAAAAACTCTTGATACATTAAGAGACCACGGACTCTGGTGTGGTAAAGGGCATGATGTTTTTCTATTTTTGTAAAATGGAACAGTGTGGAACAAGATGGACTAGTAGAACCATGACAGCCTATGGTGCCTTTGACCTATACGACCATGAATATACAATGTATGGATGCAATGCTTGGATGCGGCTATGTATTTTTGTATTTTTGATGGATTGATTTTGGTGAATATGAAGATGAATTGCGAGAGGAACTATCTATTTGATGAATTTGAATATGCCTAGAAATGAGATGCAAATTTTTGTTGTTTTTGGTGATTTTTGTTGTTTTTGAATTTTCATGATTTTTGACCAAGTGATTGTGGAAATCCTTGGAGCGTTTTGGGATTGACCAAGCGATTGTGATAATCCTTGGAGCATTTTGGTTTGACCAAGCGATTGCAAGAATCCTTGGGGCTTTTGGGGTGACCAAGCGATTGCGATAATCCTTGGAGCATTTTGGGGGATTGACCAAGCGATTGTGATAATCCTTGGAGCATTTTGGTTTGACCAAGCGATTGTAAGAATCCTTGGAGCCTTTTGGGATATGGCTCTCTTTAGATATGAAATGGTCGTAAATGACTGATATTCAAGGGTTCTGTTTCCTTGATACCATCAAGAGAAGCTAACCAGTATGTCTCGGGTCCGATTTTGCTATCAATGACATACGGACCTAACCAATTTGCCGCAAACTTGTCCCTTAGGTGGGATGGCAAACTGGAATTTTGTTGATTTTCCTTCAAAACCAAATCACCAAGCGAAAGTCCCGAAGGTGAACTTTCATGTTGTAAGCTTTCTTAAGTCGCTCTTGATAAATGCGTAAATGCTCGAGAGCATTAACGCGTCGTTCGTCAAGCAACGTAAGCTGGTCTAACCGGGCCTGCCGCGCAGAATCATCATCTATGAACTCATGCATTGATATGCGCAGGGAAGGAATCTCCAACTCTAGAGGCATGACTGCCTCGGAGCCATACACGAGCGAAAACGGAGTGGCCCCAGTGGGCGTCCGAATGCTAGTGCGATAGGCCCATAGGGCAAGTGGGATTTGAATGTGCCAATCCTTATGACTGTCTGCGACGGTCTTTTTAAGGATGGCAACTAGCGTTTTGTTTGACGCCTCTGCTTGTCCATTCGCCTGCGGATAATAAGGTGTTGAAAAGCTGTGTTGAATCTTGTACTTTGTGGTCAAAGCACGCACGTCTTTGTTCTTGAAAGGTGTCCCATTATCCGAGACTATTTTGGATGGAATACCAAAATGACATATGATGTTATGCAAAATGAACTCCACAATGCGGGGTCCTGTCGTAGAGGTAAGCGGAATTGCTTCCACCCACTTGGTGAAGTACTACGTGGCCGTTATGATAAACGTGTGACGGCCTGACGACGTAGGGGAGATCTTTCCAATGAGATCAAAGCCCCATTGCGAAAACGGCCAAGCGGTGGATGTCTGCCAAGGCACGAGAAGGTACGTGCATTAGATTGGCATGATGTTGACACTTCACGCACTTCTTGACATAGGTGCAACAATCTCGCTCTAAAGATGGCCAATAATAGCCCATGCGAAGAATGCGCTTTGCGATGGCCATTCCATTGAAGTGGCCACCACATGTACCATCGTGCGCTTGGGCGACTGCCCAAGTGGACTCTTCTTGGTCCAAGCAACGAAGGAGGATTCCTTCATAGGCTGCGACGATACAAGATGTCTCCTATCAAGACATACTTAGCCGCTTTCTGCTTGAGTGCTCGTTTTGCGGCATGAGTCAAATCAAGTGGGAGACTACCTAACTTGAGGTAGTCTCGAATGGGTAAATACCAGTCCTGTTGATCAGAAACCTCGATAGTATGAACAGCCAATCCCTCCTGAAGTTCATCCCTAGCAAATGCTGAATGGGATAGAACCTGCAAGAATAGTATTGTGTTGCTATTAATGGGAGTAGGGGAGAACAAGGACCCCCAGTTGGCGTGTTTCAGACGATCTCGGATTCGAGAGAACCTATCCGAGGATGGTTCAATTTGTATCATGTGGATTCCTGGCGTCGAGTCTAAGCTTGCACGCTCCATCGCGGATTGCGATAAGGTTTTGACTTGAATGGTTGTCATATCACCAGAAAGGTCCTACGGAATTAATGACCCCAAGGAGGCCATTGTATCCGCAAAACGGTTTGATGATCGAGGGAGTGCCTCGATGTCATACCACTCAAGTTTTACCAGGAATTTGTCCACAAGGGCTTTATAAGCCTTCAAGCTGGGCATTTGCATTGATATACCCCTTTGACTTGATTGACTATTAACGGCGAATCACCAAAGATGTTCGGTCTTTTGATGTTCATGGCGATTCTTTGTCTGAAGACCTAGGAGCAAGGCTTCATACTCTGCGTTGTTGTTGGTGCACGGGAAGTTTAATTTAAATGACAGGGGCATTGGAGCACCCTGCGGTGTGAAGAATACAATTCCCGCACCACCACCTTGCTCACACTTAGAACCATCGAAGAATAGGGTTATGTCGGCCTGTGACTCAGGCTCATCGGAATCTGGCGATTCTGAGACATGAAAGACCCCATCATCGGGTAGTTCTATGACCAGAGGCTGATTGTCTTCAAGAGGAGCCTCTGCTAGTTGATCGGCTATGACTTGTCCTTTGATAGATTTTTGTCCAATAAACTCTATGTCAAATTCCGTCAACAACATGATCCATTTCGCCGTGCGACTACTATGATAAGTACGACTCATCATGTATCGCAATGGATTCTCCTTAGACACAACATACGTAGTGTTGCTCGGCATGTAGTGGCGTAGCTTTTTGGTAGCAAACACCACTTTGCCGGGCAAAGTTTCTCAACGTATGCATAGTTAAGTTCGTAGCCCGACCGAGTGCGGCTAAGATAGTATGTAGCTCTGTTCCTTGTGAAGTTCATTCTTACGGGCTAGCATGGCGCCCGAGTGCCACCTCAATAGCTGAGATGTATAAGTAGAACGGCACTCCTGGCCTAGGTGGTGCCAATACTGCGGCGAAGCCAAGTATTGTTTGATCTCGTCAAAGGCTGACTGGCACTCGTCATCCCAATGAAATGTAACCCCCTTGTGCAATAATTTGTTCATGGGTCGGCACTTGTCAGATAATTGTGCTATGAAGCGTTTAATCGACGCGACCTTTCCCTGCAGACTCTGAGTTGCTTGATTGTGGTTGGGGGAACCATTTCAAGGATTGCCTTGACTTTCTTTGGGTCCACCTCGATTCCTCGTTTTGAGACTATGAAACCCAAGAGTTTTCCGGATGTGACGCCAAAGACGCACTTCTTGGGGTTTAGTCGACTTTATGCTCCATGAGGCGATCGAGGATCTTGCTTAAGTCAGCGATATGATTTGAGCGCGAGAGAGACTTGGCTAATAAATCATCCATGTAATCTTCCAAAGTTTTGTGCATGTAATCGTGGAAGATATACGTCATGGCACGTTGGTAGGTGGCACCGAGCATTTTTAAGGCCAAAAGGCATGACCTTATAACAAAATGTTCCCCAAGGCGTTGTGAATGCCGTTTTGAGTTGATCCTCAGGATTGATACGAATTTGATTGTATCCTGAGAAACCATCCATTAGGGAGAGCATTTCGTGACCTGCTGTAGCGTCTACTAACGCATCGATGCTCGGCAAGGGGAAATCATCCTTAGGACTCGCTTTGTTTAAGTCTCGAAAATCGGTGCATATGCGAATCCTCCCGTCGGGCTTCTTGACGGGAACCATGTTGGACAACCATGGCGGATAATCCACGCGAGATGACAAATTGTGCGTCCAACGGCTTTTGCAATTCATCTTTGACCATCAAGGCCATTGTTGGGTGCATCTTACGTAGTTTTTGCTTTACGAGGCTTGATTGTCGGATCAAGCGTTAAATTATGCGTGACTAGCTGCGGGTCTAGTCCTGGCATATCCTTGTACGACCATGCAAAAACCTCCTTCTTCTCTTTGAGAAGGGCAATGTAATCGGCTTGCTCTTCGGGGGAAAGACTTACCCCCAACTTGAGAATCTGTGGATTCATTGGATGCATGCCGATGTCTCGTCGGTCGTCTCCTCGGCCGACATGTGGGATCCATCCTCCAACTGATGTGGAGTCGGGATCAAATGGATATCATTAGCTGAATTTAGATCTATGTTTGGAACCTCAGGTTCCTCTTCAGCTTGAAAAATATCCTGAGTTGTCCTTGGGGTAAAATGAGGCATTTCACCGAAAGGCCAGTACTCTGTTGGTGATAGGGGTGAATTGACGCGATCCCAGTCGATGGCATCTATGTCGAGATGCAATGACCGTCTTTGGATCGGCCGGATTGCGGATGGGTGCGGTCAAATCAATGGAGATCATGTGGATGGAATGAATTTGGTCTCCATTACCGCGGGTATGATAACTTGATTTTTCTAGATATTCCCTATACTCTGGATGCGGCTCTATGGGAGCGGGCACGAACGGATCGGCCCTATGTGCCAAATGGAGGACAGGGTCTTCCCTCGGCCACTGTTGTTATGATAGGGTCTCGAGGTGGACGGTGCTCATCGTGAATGTGGAGCCATGGATCCAAGATCAGGTCCCACCCTGCTGGGTCGACCCACCATTCATGCCCTAATCGTATGCCCATCTGTCCCATTAGATCTTCATGAGTTAAAGCACGATAATGTCGTCGCGCATGTCTGAGATAGTCCATCTCAGTCTCATCTTCTGAGTCACTTTTGGAGATTCGAAAATGTTCATTCTCTTCGGCGACTATTGCTGGCGATGTTGAGGACTCTCCTTGCTCCAATAAGTTAATCTGGTCCCATCGCGGTTGTTCCACTTTTGGTGGAGGGACCCGACTCTCTTGACATTGTGCTAACTCAACTGGAATCTCTAAGGGGAACAGCTTTGAAAAGATGTCCGGACACCATTGATATTCTTTTTGGGGATGGGTATCCGAACTTTCGCCTCTCTCTGGCAAAGGAGAGGGATTACTGCTGTTACCAAGGGTGTTTGGTGACCATGGGAGGTAATCTCCCAATGTAAATTCTGTTTTTGGGTTGGCATAGAGATCTAGTGCCAATCCCCCCTTGTTGCCTATTTCTAGGTCTTGCATATTTTCAACCAAGATGTCCAAGGGCAGGGGTGGTTGAACCCTACTCCGACTTGTCATATGGCATCGATATCTTGGTTGGCAAGGGAGACGCATCCCTTGCTCATATCGGCCTAGCCCGTATCCATGCCAATGGCATTGGCCGAGATATTTGAGGGCAAATTGTGGGTTTGACATATAATTGATGTTTTCAACAAAAGGTTCTTCGTCTGCTTCCTTTTGCTGACATGGTTCAAGACCATGATCAAGGCCCCCATACACAAAATTTGTCTGGTTGGGTGGGTGACCTAGGGGAACAGCTGTTCCTATGGGAAGGCGAGGTCTTCCCATATCTGGAGCCCGACTCTAATGCGGGCGTTGCCACAACATTATGCACTATGTACTCCCCCGAGGCTGTACTAGCCATTTTAACGGTGATTGTTGATGCTTCGGAGGGAGGGAGCAGGGAGTCCTTCACGAGTCCATTCCATGTTTGGTAGGTTTGGGGTCTCGGCTTCCGTTGTCTTTGGATATTTCCTCTGTTGATACCGTTGATATTGTGGGCAACCCCTCTTCTAAGGGCTGAGCCTCTTCCATGATTTGTTTTCCCTTGTCCTTATGTGTAGCCATGACGGGTGGCGTTGATGATGAAGGAGCAGATGATGAAGTCTCACCTGGCTGGGGTTTTGGTGATTCGGTCATCAGTGGTGCTTGCGGTATTGGACCCTGTTTAGATGGATTTAATTGGAAATCCAAATGCGTTGAAGGGAGGGTCGACTGAGGCATTAGTTGTACCGCATTGCAATACTTGAAGGGTTCCAGGTCCATTGGGACTACGTGTATTTCACCTTCAAAAGCATACTTTAAGCACTGGTGAGCGATGGAAGGGACACACTTCATGTCCCGAATCCAAGGCCGCCCTAGCAGTATATTGTAGGCCATCTCGCCTTCCAACACATGGCACAATGTTGGTGTTGTCTTTTGTCCTACCTGGACAGGTAGAACAACCGTGCTCGACTGTCGAGCATATTGCATCATTGAAGGCTCGCGGTGTGTACGTGGAGGTCTGTGATATGAGAGGTGGCGGCTTCAAATGTTTCGGGGCTGCGGTGGTAATAATATTCTCTGGACGAGCCAGTATCTACCAACACTCTCTTATACGGGATCCCGTTGATCCGCGCAACAACATGTAGGGGTGGATCAGCCGCGTCATTCGATATTGCTTTGACTTCATCCTCTCTGAAGGTGATGACCGGCTCAGTACATCGTTTTACGTGTCCCACGAAGTTGTTGAAAGAATTTGCTTCTTGGGGCTGTAATTCGATGGTTTTTAAAATGTCCATAAGAGCTTCTCTATGAGGTGTTGATTGTTGAATAAGCTCGTAAATGGACAGCCTAGCCGATGTGGTCCGCAAACTCTGCGTGAGTTTGGACCGTATCGTGATTTCTGGTCTAGGCGGAGGTGACTGTATAGGGTGTTGTTGAGGTTGTGACGTTGTCGGAACTTCCTTTGTGGCTGCCGCGGGGCAACTGCTGAGTATTTTTTATTCCGCGTCACTATGCTAATCATTCCCACAAATCCTTGCATGGGAAGATTCTAGCGTACTTCATTAACTTGGAGAGGTTTTGCTGTGTCTCGTGAGCAGGCAAGGGGTCCTTGAATACCCCCATTTGTTGGTTGTTTGGCGCTATGGGGTTGTCCACGGCCAACGTTTTATTTTCGATTAAATCTTGGATTAGACCTTTGAACTTCCAACATCCATTCAAATCGTGTCCCCTTCGCCTATGAAATCTACAGTATAGTTCCTCTCTATATCCCTTAGGTTTAGGAGCGTTAGGGTCTATAGTCGGGATCTCTGGAAGGGTTACTAAATTTGCCGTCGACAAGCGGTCAAATAAGGAGTCCCTAGACTCCGTGTAGGGAGTGAATTGTCGCTTAGGGCGACGCTGCTGGTCTGCTCCTGTTTCTTGTTATCTTTCTCATAACTAGGAGGCCTTTGCACAGTAATTGGCCTTTTGAGGCTGCGTGTCTTGCATTGGCTTGGGAACATTGATTGCAACTTGATTAACCGCTGCGGGTTGTGATTGCGTATTCCCAGTCTTAGTGGTTTTATTCCACTCTTTCTTCTTAGGCTTGGCAATTGCGCCTTCGCCTATTTTAATCTCTTCTATGACTCTGGCTTGCGCCAAGGCTTCTTCTAAGTCTGTCGTATTGTTGTAGCAGCAATAGCCCAGAGATTGATTTTAAGCAACTCCGTGCGAACATCTGAGTGAGATCAGACATAGGGGGACGGTATGGTAGCACGGAAAGCAAAGCCCTCCATCGGTTCCCGTATCTTTGCTATTGTTTCCTCCTCATATTTCCTGAGGCTGGCCAAATCACTTAGTGATGCCTTCTTCCTTGTGTTGAAAGCAAAGCGTTCAAGAAATGCATCCACTAGTTGATCTAAGTTGTTGATATTGTGTTTGGGCAATTGTGTAAACCAATCCGAGGCAGGGCCCGCGAATGTGGTTATGAAAGTTCTAAGCAATAATGCATCATTGTCTTGGATACCGAAGCATTGACTCGGGAACCTCGTGACATGTTCTTGTGCGTCCTCCTCCCCTTTAAAGAGCGCAATTGTGGCAACTTGAAATGTTCGGGGTAAAGAGGTATGGGTGCGAGGGATGCACCGGATGACTACGGAGTTGACGTAGTGTGGGCTTTTGATGCCCAGAAGCTTTTATCTCCACAGACTCCAAACGCTCTAATAGCGCTTTGTATGCATCGGAAGATTTTATTTCTTCTTCTTTGGTTTGCTCCCGTTGTGGGTCAAGGGAGACTGGAGGCCTATGGGGAGGTGGCCGATTGGCGGCCCTCCCGCCTTGATGGGGCGTGTCGACCCATTCTATTTCTGGTTCATACTCCTCATAAAACTCTTGAGGAGTCTCTAGGCGAGCCCTATAACCTTGATCGAGTCCCCGCTGAGGGTACCCATCATTGTTCCGGGGAGTGGCCTCCCTTTCGGGTCTATAAGGTCTCGGAGGCAAAGCTTGACGAGGTCGCGGAGACCTGTCCTGCCCCAACGGGTTGTGCCTCTCATACTGTTGTGCTCTTTGGATGCGAGGGGTTGGCCCCCTCTCAGGTATTTCATAGCGTAACTCATCCGCTTCGCGTTGCATGCGCTCTCTATCCAAGCGGTATCGATACTCTATTTCTTGATGACTTTGTTTAAGCCGCATGATGCGGGCTTGACGAGCGGCATGTCTGGCGACTTGTCGGGTCAAGCTGGGTCTACCCTATTTTGTTGAGGAGGCTTGAATGTTTTGCCCATGTGTTTGCCTCGATCTTGATGGTCGAGAATTTCAATGGGTTGCTTCCCTTTGTCGGGGTAGCGACATTTGTTTGAGGTTACGGCCTCGATGTGTGATTATGATATCGCGGGTGCGAAACACAAGGTTCCCTGATTGTTTGTTGTTCTCGAGGAATGTGATGATCTTCCTCGTACTCCATTTTATGGGTGTGAGAGAGGCGGGCGGAGTTAGCTAGCCCTGTGTAAAGAGCCCTGCGCTCTGGATGTTGTTTTTATGTTCTGATGGGAGGTAAATAAGGGATGCCATATCCACGTTGCCCCTCCAAATGGACAGTATGCCTCTCTAGCGCTTCATCGCGCTGTGGCCATTCAGACCTAGCCTCAAGAGGCGGTTGTCTACTTATATTGAGATCTGCATGTGAACCATCTTCCCGAAAGGGGGTGCGTTGAACGGGTGTATTCCAATGAGGAGGTTCCCAATAGTTCCTTCTTGAAGTGGCACGATGTGGACTTTGTTGTAGGCCAGAATGCCAAGATGGTTTGGCTAGGTCCTCAGGGCTAAAGCGAAGGCGACTAGCGCCCTCTCTTTGTGTACCTTCCATAGCGTCTGCCCTTGATTGGGCTTGGCTACGAGTGTACACCATTGTGATGTGTCGCTACTATCTAAGCAGATTTTATCTCGTTTATGATGATTTGTCTTTTTGTGCACACCAAGCAGAAATGAACACACACATACGCAAAACCGTGATTATCTCTTTTAAGGATTGATAGTGTGTCCTAAACTGGTTTAGTGCATTTTGATGTTTTGTTTTGTTTTTGCAATTTTGGAAGAACGTTTAAATGCATAATGTTGGCTCATATGACTCCCATAAATGGTCGCCCCTTCAATATACCATTGCCGGACCGATATACCAACCTCTCTATATACCCGCCCTTACGTGAGGGAGACTATAGGTACGTGAGAGCGGATGGTACGTGGAACATAGGCGGTACGGAAGGGGAATCGCTCCGTTTATGACACCTACCATAGAAGACTTATCCTTGCGTGCATGGGAATCACCCCGGCAACACTCGGTCGGCTTTCGTCAGGATTTACGTCTAGCAACAGTCGCGATCGAGGTAATGGATGCAATATCTCAAGCCAAAGTGATAATGGAATCCACCTTTGGTCTTGCTCAAGGGTTGGGGTTTTACGACCAACGCCTTGGTTTAAAGTACCACGTGGTGTGTGGGATTCATTTTACTTTGCAAATTTGAAACAAGCAACTGAAAAAGAAATCTTTCCCTATGCCAGACAGATAATACTAACTGAAAACAGCAAGTAAAAATTGCAAAGAAATTTTCTACCTTTTAAAATTTTTTTTTTTTTTTTTTTACGCAGATAACGACATAATTAAATAAAGCAAGAAAAATCTGTAAAAAAAATTTCTCTACCTTATTTTAATAATTAAAAAGATTTAATTATTAAATGAATAATTACGCAGATAACTACATAATTAAATAAAGCAAGAAATTTTTAAAAATTTCTCTACCTTACGGTAATAATTAAAAGAAATTAAAAATGTCAGTAAACGAAATGACCTGAAACTTCGCAACAGAAAATGATATGGACGGCTAGAATCGTTACCTCCTTTCTGCCCGAAATTGTTGTTTCTGACCTCCGGTTAAAAAGAAGTAACTGTTAAGCACAAGACACAACAAGTTTAATTAACTTCTGTGATTTTTAAAAATATGGGAACCGGTGCCACCGTGATCGCCACTGAAAGCATGAGATTCGGAAAAAAAAACGAGGATGCAATAAAAATAGAACTAGATTTATACGTGAAATAACACGGATATAATTAAATTAAAAACAAGAGCACAACCCTTTTTATTAACGTAATTCCGTTCGGTTACAATAAATCTTTCGAATGACATATTCTCAGTTACAACGATGAACGGTAATCTCTTTCCGCATGCCCACATGCAAAATGGGCGGGTCAAACTGTATTGCCGTCGTTGGTGTTTAATGAATTTTAGCTTGCTGCTGTTCTTCCTGTATTCAAAGAAACAATAAACTGTTAATAGCACTAAAAAAAGCGAACGTTTGCTTTGAGAGCAATGAAAAATGCATATAAATGGCTGATTAAATGTGTGAATAAAACGTTTAGTAACCTGCAATTTAAAAAAAAAAAAAACATATATTATAAAACATAAAAAAAAACAAAAAAATAAATAGAACATATGTGGGGATGCCCAAGCGGGCCACCGTTAAAATCTGAACTTCGGCACCAATCCACTGGGAATGGGCCCGAAATCTCAAAGGAATAAGAGTTGTCGTCGAATTGATGGATTATGGTAATCCAATGCCGGAAATGCAAGTTCGGATGAATACAATCGGATATTCAGTTTAACAGCACTTCGTTGTCTTAACAAAATACTTCGCTTTTTTACGTATCGAGCCGGTTATATTTATAGAGGGTTCGGCCTCTGAGAACATTAATGTTCGAAACCCTAAATCCGTAAGGGCCGCTCAGATTTGATCCTTATCGGGTCATTACTAAGCATGGCTCGCACTGACATCGAAATTATGAGGCATGGCCTCGGATCGGATATTTCGAAACCGCTCGTCTAATTAATGCTCGCCGTTGAATCCGTCGTTCTACAGACCCGCGGGGTTTTCTTCGAAAAGGGACACGTAGAGGGTGCCACGTGGCGGTCGTTCCCTAGATAGTTGACTGCATGCTTTGTGATGACGTGTCGGCTCGAGGCCCAAAGTGTCGCGATATCGCGACGCTTTGGGCCGGCTTTGGCTCGGGGCCCAAAGTGTCGCGATATCGCGACGCTTTGGGCCGGTTTTGGCTCGGGGCCCAAAGTGTCGCGATATCGCGACACTTTGGGCCCGCTTTGGGTCGGGGCCCAAAGTGTCGCGATATCGTGACACTTTGGGCGGGCTTTGGCTTGGGGCCCAAAGTGTCGCGATATCGCGACACTTTGGGCCCGCTTTGGGTCGGGGCCCAAAGTGTCGCGATATCGCGACACTTTGGGCCCGCTTTGGGGTCGGGGCCCAAAGTGTCGCGATATCGCGACACTTTGGGCCCGCTTTGGGTCGGGGCCCAAAGTGTCGCGATATCGCGACACTTTGGGCCCACTTGGTTTTTGACAAAAGGCTTGGCTTAAAGAAGGTTTTGAAGAAGGCTAAGAAGTTTGAAGTTTGCTCTAGAACGACCGACTTTGCTCTGCTCATTTTCCGATCTTCCGAACTGCTGTGCGAGTGGTTAAGACCACTATTTGACCTCTAAGGGCTGCCCTAAAAGCTGTGATATCAATGTGATCAATGTTTGTAATCACTTAATCGAAATGGTGCTGTTTTGGTGTCTACAGATCCCCAGGCATAGAATTGTCCCCTCTAATACTCGTCGAATGATATTCAGGAGGATTCTATGATTAAGGGCACTAGCATCTTGTTGTGCATTGGGTGGAGCTTCATCCTCGACCTCAGATCTATGTCTGGTTAGACCTCTCTATGTAACCACCATAGTGTGTATCCTATGTCTAGATTCAAATTTTATTAGCACACAAAGAATACAATGGTGATTATCTCTTTTAAATCTTAATATGAACCCTAAACTTTTTGATGTGTTTTTATAATTTTGTTGTATCAATAAGTAACTCTCATCATTTTTTCAATATGTTGATGATATACTCAATTATTAAAGAGCTTTCACTTGTATACTCGTAGCTCAAAAACCTAGCTATGAACTCTAGGTCACGTAATCCCTCCAAAATGTGGAGATGAAACACACACTTGGGCAGGGAGCACATGTCCTACCGATTCTCACCTTGACACCCCATGCACAGTGATTCACCCTTTCAAAAAGGAATGCATGCTATTTTTCATGATTAGGATGGATCTTAGAGTTGGTATTGGTATAGTAATAAAAGGTTTGAGGGAGTTGGACCAATGGATGGAAATCATTACCACCGTCATTGAACCCTACTAGTGGTTGGATGTGACTTCCAACTCACTAGCATTTAAGTGTGTCATGGTGTGTGTGGTTTCTTTTATTTTGCATGAAAAGTAAATGCATAAAATAAAAATCAAATGATTCTTCTATATGCTTTACAAAAGGAACATTTAATTTTAGAAAGTATGCATGATTAAACTATATGATTTTCAAGGAAAATGCACACTAAAGAATGATGATGAGATGGCCTAGACCATTGGATACTAGGGTGGACTGCACTTAGAGGTCCACTGTTCCTAACAATGACTAGTGGAACATTAAGAAAAAAGACCTAGGGACTCAATGCATTTTATCTTTTTCATTGCATTCCCTAATTATGCTAGTATTTTACACATTCTGGAAAAACACAGATAGATAACATAGAAAAATTAGTGGGATATGGGTCCTACCTCATATCCACATTTGATTAAAATTTGGTTCTCTATTGTACGACCTATCTGCTACTGATCGTGGCTCTATGGCATGGCTGCAACTGTCACCCATGGGTGTCAGCCATAGCTACAACTTTTGACCATGATTATCAATAGTAGCTAGCACCTAACATCACAAAACATAAAAATTAGTGAACTATGGCATTTAATGTAGATTTTCCATCGTGATCGCCTTCTATAGCATTGTAAAAGGCTAACATCTAATGTCATAATGGTTGTAAAGCATGTAAAAAATGAGCATTCATACACAAATTGACAAGAAATAACACAACAAGAAATGTATCTTCCATTAATTTGAATCAATCCTTGTTACAAATCCATACCTATTAGGGATACCCATTCGATACAAAAATTACAGTAGGAAAGATCCCTTGCAAGGGTAGGTGTCTTTCAATACCTTCTACAATGACATGAACTGCTCCAAGGTGTAGATGACCTTCTCCATAATTAGAGGCATTTGTTTCCTTGCATATCAAAACCCTGTTAGTCCTATGTGCAATAAACAACAAGAGGCATATCAATAATAAAGGATACCTCTCTTGATGAGGCTTTTGGAGGAAGATTGTACAAAGTGTATCATATCAATATGAAATCAATAAAGTGTAAGAAACATGTTAATCTACATTAAACATGATAATTCTACCATTAAGAATGTAAAGAAAATATTAATCAATCTATCTAATGCATCAATTATGAATTTGAAAGCATGAAAGCATGGAAAAGATCATTAGTATCTTGATTGCAATATTGAAAGCAAGACTACTAAACATACTAATTCTACCGGTCATAAGTCTCTAATAAAGCAAATAAACATGAATTAAACCTAATCTAATAACATTGAAAATATCTACGATGAGAAAATAGGGAAATCAGTGATAATACCCTGACCATGGCTTTGTGGCATGGTGAGCACTATTAGTCATGGCTGACAGCTATGGTTGAGCTTGAGATACATTTACCCTCCAATTCAGGGGTTGATTTGTAAATCTCTCTACCAAATTGATGGTCAAGGATCACCTCTGTGTCCTCTGACTAGTTTGGTGGTTGGATTGCTCAGATTACACGTGAAAATTGGTGTAATTGATTTTCTTGGCTCTCCTAGACTTCTAGGACCTCCATGGCTTAAATTGCCATGTAGATCTCTTAATTGGGTGTAAGAAAGAAATATGACAATGCAATTAAGTGAGTGTTGAATTTGACAGGGCTTTGCTACTCAAATTCACCTATGCATCTCTCTCATCTCCCATTTTGGATGGGGTTATTATAGCACCTAGGAGGGCTATGTCCTAGCTTCTTAAGGAAGCCAAGATCAAGAATGAAGAACTGGAGCATTTGGAGGGAAACTTCTAGATATTTTTACCCCTAAACCGCTCGGATCTACAACCAATTGGTCATTGCAACTGATTTTGGTTGGCCAAGCTCCAACTAATTTTGGTTGCTAGCCATGGATCTAAGGTGCAGTCAGCACTGCTAACTGCGGGTGTCAACAGTAGCTAACCTTGATTAGACCAAACTACTTAATTGAGTGGTTAAAACCATTGCTATACCTTAGTATTTGTCCAAGGTCTTCCATATGGTCTTCTAGCATGTCCTATATGAGTAGTCGCCTTGAAATGACATATTTTAGGTTTCTAAAAATGTTATGTGATATTGTAACACATGAAAATTAGAACATCAATTCCAAAACTAATGGAAATATGCAAAATGCTCTTTATTATTAATTTCAAAAATGGGGTTACAAACTAGTCTCTCTTGAGATAGATTTCCCTCTATTTTTTCAATGTTAATACCGATGCACTTGCTGATACTTTTCAATGCCCTCAATGCAGGTGGGATTCTTTGTATGTGTACCACTAATTGGAAGCTTGGAGATGTTTGAAATGTCTATCTAAACCTACAAAAATATGTTAATGTGTTTAGGGACCTGTCATGGATCAGACCCCATGTTTATACATACATAATGAAAACTAGAGGAAATATTGTAAAAACCATAAATAGAGTATACCTACCTGATTTGTGGCTACAAAGTTACTGTAGACCAGGTTTGCATGGCATTATATGAACCTTTGCTCAGGTTCACATGGTGGTGTGAAAACCTTTTTGTTGTGACCGTTGATGAAAAATTTCTATTCGGATGTGTTTTAGATACCGTTATCTGATGTTTAGTGGATGTGGAAATGATAGTGAAGGTTCTAGTATAATTTCAGTAGAGTTTTGGTATGTTATCCAAAAGGGAGAGAGAGAGAGAGAGAGAGAGAGAGAGAGAGAGAGAGAGAGAGTTAAATGATGGAAATTGCCATCTATTTATAGAGTGGGCCAAGTACTAGGGAGGGAGTGAGGTGTCCTAGACTATGGGTCAGTTTCTACCATGGTGAGGTTAGGGTTATGAAGAGGAATGCTGAGTCATCCATTCATGTGCCTCGAAGGAAATTTTCCTAGGTGCACACGTGTGACCACGGGTTATGGTTAACATTGATTAGATGATCCCTAGGTTAGTTGGAGGTTAGCTTAGGTATTTTTGGAAATATTCTAATTGTGCATACATGTATGAGGATAAAATTAGGACTATCTTGATTTAATCCTAATTAAACCTATTTAGGCAATAAAGTGCACTTAAGTGAAAAATGACTTTCAAAATAGAATTGTAATTACCCTAATTAGAATTTTTGAAGGAAAAGGTCATATGGTGGCCATAATTAGGTGTAGGAGAGGGATTAAATGGCCTAAAGGGACTTTTATATGGCCCTTGCATCAATAGGAGGTGTTTTAGATGTAATTAGTGTAGTTTTGTAGGTTTTACACCTATGGATGACTACAATTGTCTACATTTTCCTATGAAAACCTACGATTGCCTATGCAAGCCTACAATTGCCTATGCAAGCCTACAATTGCCTATGCAAGCCTATAAGTGACTATAAGTGACTATGAGTGATCATGTGTGACTTTTAGGTGTCTACATTTACCCATTTTTATATTGTGTTGTGTAAAACACAGTTTAGTACAAAAATATGATAGAAGAAGAAGATGAAGTGATTGGAGAGATGAAGAATGTGGAAACACAATGATGAAATAGGTGATTTGTCAATTTAGTACAACATTTTTCAAAATCATACGATGTGAATTTGGGAGAAACTTAAGACTACTTTTTTCTTATGAATAACACAATATGGTCCAATTACAAATAGAGCATATGCCTTTTCGAATTTTTGCTTTGATTGATTGATGAGTGCATAATGATATTTGTCAAATCATTTGAGTTGAGTGGTGAGGACATATCAGGTTCAGCATTCAGAGTGTGGTCAATGCTACTATCATGAATGGAATTGAGACATGTCTGTTTGGCTAAGACTCTTGTTATTTAGCAAATGTTTGATTGGGATGGGATTTATGTTGAGATAATCTTCAGCAAAAAATTTCTTAGATATATGTAATACTCGTGATTGGATGTGTGGTTTTTTGATCATGTGCAAAGTGGATTTATATATGAATACCCCCTCAAGTGAGGAATCAGTGATGGAATGGATGAAAAGTGGCAATGAGGTGATTGATAGAAGATGATGGTGACAAAAGGATGGAAAATAGGAAAAACATGGGTGGGAATTGAAGAGAAACATGAAAAATTTAGAAAAATGTGAAAATGGTGTGGTGAAGGTTGGTTTGCATGGTGGTGTGCAAACCAGGTTTACATGGTGGGGTTCAAACTAGGTTTGCGAGATGGGGTGTGAACTAGCTTCCCATGGTGGGGTGCGAACCAGGAAAATTGGAATAATAAAACCCCTTTTCACACGTGCGAAGTTGGGAGGAGAGGAGTTAGAGAAAATTTTTGAAGTGGAGCACTATCAAAATTTTGAGCCAAAGCTGAGATGGTAGGAGGACATGCGAGCATGAGTGATGGGAGCTATATACCACCAGTAAGTACCCAAAATTCAATTTTTTTATTTACATAAATATTTGAAAAGTACTTAAATGTATGTTTGATTGTGATTGAGTGAGTGCATGTGTTTGATTGAAATGCATGCACAAAGTGTGAAAGTGGCCAAATGGGTATCCAAAAATACTATTTGTATTTTGGTTTTACGGTTGGAATGTAATGTTTTATTGGTGTGATGTGTGGCGTGTGTGTGACTTTATTTTGATGTGTGAATGGTGTGTTGTGTGTGAAATCTAAGTGAATATCCACCATGAAAGGCCAAAATAGGTATCCAAAAAATTGGTTTATTTTCTATTTTGTGATGTTTTGGTCAATCATGTGACTACATGCCTTTAAGTGTGTGTTTTCCAGGTTTGACTTGGTTTTTTATGTGATGAATGTGCTATTTTTGGATGTTGATAAAAAATTTACCATGATAGGGTATAATGGGTATCCATAAATGCCCTCCTTTCATGGTTCACATGGCAAGGTACGAATCTAGGTTTGCATGGTGGGTGTGAACCAATTTTTTTTGTTAATGTGATGCATGAGATATGAGGAATGATGTGTGTATGTGGTGAATATTTGTATGTAATGATGAAAATAAATTTAGATATTATGTGAAACTAACAAAAAAATTGTGTGATGTGTTGGAATGAAAATAGGTGAAGAAGATTGATCCGCAACATCATGTACAAAATTTGAGAGATACCCTAGGGGTAAATGGACCAAGTAATATGGTGAATGGATGAGCACGATGTGTATTAAGTTCTGATGGGATATGTAGAGTATTCATGCCAACAGGGTGCATATATCAGCATTATGTGAGAGGTGGGACCTAGATAGGAACACCTTCCATATCCCAACAGGGGAGATGACGATTATGTTGGAGGATATATATAGGATATACAAGTTGTTGATAGAGGACATTATAGTGAGAGTGGTATTAGATGGTACACAAGGTGATGTACTATAGTGGAAATTCAGTGATAGGTGGGGAGATGTGTAGCATGAGAAGGGAGTAGACTATGAGTATTATTGGAAGAAGGGTATGTTGTATAATCGCCATTGTATAGCCATGCTTATGATAGCAACTTATGCTCTGCTAGATAGCTCAAGGGTGAAATTACCATGGAACATGATGGGTATAGTATGTGATATGGTGGAGCATAATGTGGTGTTTACATGGGTGGTTGCATTGTTAGTAGAGGTGTACAAGGATTTGTATGAGGTGGTGAGGGTAGGGCGGTCTAGCTTGAGTGTGAACCCATTGTTACAGGTGTGGGCTTGGAAGCATATCATGATGGAGTGGCCATAATTATTGCCTTACCTTGTGCACAAGTTTATGGGAGACTTCATACCCTATACCTTGAGATGGCGTAAAAATATGGAGAAGAGAATGAAGAGGGGAGATGAGAGAGATGGTCTATTTTAGAGAGGGATGCTAGATGACTTAGAGTCAAAGCATATTGAGTGGAGGTCCTAGAAGGATGGGGTCATTTGGTATGAGTATGAGGAGAAGTTGGAAAAGATTCATTGAGGGCAATGGGTAGTGGGGTGGTATGAGCAATAGGTGGAGTTCTTCCTATTCAATAGGGTCATGTAGTAGTTCAGGTTATGATAGGGATGACTAGATCCACCCATCATGATACAGAGGAGGTGTGGTGATGTAGGGATGACTCTTGAGTTTTATATATGGTGGATGATGTAAATATGGTGGCCAGGAGTTAGGGTGATAGATGACTAGGTGCATCCAATGGTCGGTTTGCTCATAGTGATAGGATAGGTACTTGGAGAGGTTGTACCTATACCTGATGTAGAGTTAGAGGAGGATACATAGGAGCCTATTTGATGGTAGAGATAATATTAGATTGATGGTATGTGAGTTCCTATCATGGGGTCACCAAAGTGACAGGTGAGTAGTGGAGGCCAACCATTAGGTGAGACCATATCTATGGAGGAGGAGGGAGATGGCGTAGTGGCATATGATACGATAGGGTCTCCTCAAGGTGGATATTCATGGTAGTAGTAGAGTGGTGAGATCTAGCTATTGGATGGGGAGATGATGATTGAGGAGGAAAATGATGGAGATATACTAGATACATCATTTGATATTTAGGATATGATGGATGCCCATGATGATTTGGTGATACTGTGAGAGAGAGTGAGGGATTTAGAGGGGAGGCTAAGTGATTCAAAGATAGATTGTAATTTGTACAAGGGGAGGTTATTGGAGGAGTGGTATAATGTAGAGGAGAGGATTGTGGCAACCACATAGGCAATCTGCATAGAGAGGGATGAGCTCCAAAGATAGTGTGAGGAGTGGAGGATAGCTTATAGTGGAGCAGTTGAACCACGTAGAGAGTGTGGGAGATTTGTGATGCTTGGTATAAGAGACCATGGTAGTGGAGATAGTGAGATATAAGATTACAATGCTACAAGATATTGTGCAATATGTCCAAGTTGACACTGATGTAGTGTAGGTTGCACATGAGGTGGAGGTAGCATGCTTGCATGAGGAGATAGATAGATTTTAGTAGGTGCAGGGAGAGACTGATCATGCTAGGGTAGCGATCAAGTAGGCCATGGTTTATATGGTATGTTTTAGGGCTGATGTGGATCATTTGTTATAATAAAACATATATTTTTCAAGACAATATGTAGGGGAGGTGGTGATAAGGGTGAAGTGTGAGATTGACTAGCAGTGTATGGGCATGCACTTCCAGAGTACTCAGTATCATAGGTGAGATCAGGATCATGGCCATAGGAACACACACACTCTTAGTAGAGTAAATAGATTTTTCCTTATATATTTTAATTAGTGGAAAAATGGTGCACCTAATGAATATGAACAATATGCATCTATCTCCTATTTCTCATGAGCATCAAATCAAAAACATGCAAGTAAAATGGAAGAAATACCAAATAGTAAGAAATGAAGTAAAGAAAGTATATTTCTTATTAATTTGGTGGATAAAATCCAAGGTTACATAGAATTACCATTTAGGGCTCAAATATGATACAATTTTTACAAATTTTGGGTGCCCAAGGATCAAATCCTTCAAGTAATTCGGTGCACTTCCAATGTCTTTCCTCGTACCCATAATCGAGGTGGGCGGGCTAATGCTACCACCACTTGTATATTTTATCTTGAGGTATTGTTTAATAATTCTCTGTAGAAACATGCACCTACACACAAGGAAATCAGAAATGTCAAATAGCAAGTGTGTATGATGAAAAACATGCAATCCCCACAGGCACCAAAAGACTAGTAATGAGAATATGCATGGATATTATACCAAATCAACTCCAAATGACTTGAAATTTTAGAGGGATGTAAAATAGAATATTTTGGGAAGATATAACTAAAAATATAACCAAAATTGTGTCCTATGGTGTGTCGCATTCGTAGTGCACGTTTCCAACCTACAAAACCCAAAATAAGAAATTTCTACCCCTAAACATATTAAAAATACATGAAAATTGGATAGAATATATAAAAGTACAATTAAAAACAACCCATGTGGTAATATATGCAAAATAAATAATGGTTTTAGGTGCTTCTCCAGATGACCTTCGTAGACCTTCATAATACCTTGAAAAATACTAAAAATGTGATATCTCACTCAATATGGCTCCAAAATGCATTAAATTTGGACAGTAGAATAATATGATAATATATAATATAACTAAAAAATAAAACTAAATAAATCATACATATTTATGCAACCATACTGGGGTGGGATGGTTGGGACTGTCACAGACTGGGGACCGTCCTAGGGTGGGATGACCACCAATTCTGCACTTATTTGATCACCAATTCCTTTATGAATTGGTTAGGGATATTCTAAATGGTTTTTAATCAAATTTTGTGGTAAAAATCACTCATATGGTTTGGTTTTGGAATCAGATCGCACCTCCTAGTTCACTCGCAAACCTCCTTCGCTAGGTAGAGATTCTAAGGGAAAAGGGGCATAAAAGGGTGAGGGGAAATATTGGAAGAACTTAATTGATATGTATCAAAAACTCCTCTCTATATATTTTATGGAAAAATAGTCCACTTTATATCAAAGGGAGGCCTTTTGGCAAGAAGGCATGCGAGGGCAGGCAGGGCAAGAGGCGCCAAATGGCCGTCAAGGTGGCATGCATTAGAGTGGAAAGAGAATCTCTGTATTTGGCCTCTTTCATGCATAATGTCATGGAATTATATACCCTCATGCCTTAAATTTATGTATAGGTAGGGAAAATAGCAAATTTAGGGCACCATTTATCCATATTTGACTTTTTGGAAGTCAAAGTTTGTGGTCGTCCCACCCCAGGATGACTAGTTTGTGACCATCCTGGAGTAGGATGACCACAAACTGTGATCATACTGAGGTGGGATGGTCATCCCTATGTGGCCCAAAAGCTCCTAAAAATGGGATAGTTCCTCCCAATGAAGTGGTTAGGACCACTAGTAGACCTTTGAGGGTTTCCCAAGGGGGCCATATGGTGTCAATTAACTAGTGCTTTTGATTGCCTAATTAGATTGACCAGATTTTAGTGTCTATAGATGCCCCTTTTTGAGATGCATTGTGTGCAACACAGTGCTAAGAAAAAATAGATGACTAAAATGCTAAATTATTAGGGTTATTCAATAACCTAACCAACTTTAGATGCCCTAATCATGGAAATAGCATGCGTTCTTGAATCCTTGCTTTTGATGAGCTAAGGAACTTGCTTCAAGTACAACCTTGAATTTTGGGTTGACTTGATCTTGGAAATTGTTCAGTCATGAAGGTGCAAGGCATCTAACCCTTCATGCTCCTAGAATTCCAAGAATTTATTTTATTTTATTCTTGTTTACTTCCCCAAGTAGGGGCGTGATTGTCTTTGTCAATGATTCATTGAACGAATGCAATTTGCATGATTGAGTGTGTGCTTGTTGATTTGGATTGAGTATGACTACCCCCTCAAGCGATGAGTCAGTGAGGGAATGACTCATGAGAAAAGTGATGAGTCACTTGACCCAGATGACTTTTTTGGGGTTCCTTCTTGATCCTGAGTGAGTTCCATCATATTTGACTTGTTTTTGGTGGGTTTGTAGGCCCTTTTTGCTATGTTTTGGTTGTTTTTGATGTGTTTTAATTATTTTTGAATTTTTGGTTTTTGATGTCCTTTCATAGAAGAAATGAAATGAATACACCATCAATTATTGATACCCCAATCATGGAAAGGGCACGCATCTCAGAATCATTGCCTTAATAAGTTAAGAAACTTGATTTTGATAATATTTGACATATTGGCAAACAATCTTAAATATAATCCTAGCCTTGATGGCAATTAGGAGATAAAATTATGTTTACACTTTAGACTTGGTGGAAATTGGAATACAAGCTCAAGTCTACACTTTAGCCTTGATGGCAATTGGAAGATGAGCTTACTAGTTTGCTTGAATTTGCTTTTGATATTTTGCTTATTTTCCCCAAGCAAGGAGGGTGCATGATTGTCTTTAACAATGATTCATAATATGGACACGATTAACTTGATTATCAATTGTTGATTTGGATTATACATGTTTTTATTATGTCCAATGGACTTATTGGGTATTTTTGGGGCTTTTTTGGGTGACCTAGGTGGTCATAGACCACCTAGGGATGTTTTGGATTGACCAAGCGGGTTGTGGACACCCTTGGATCATTTTGGGGTGACCTAGATTGTCATAGACCATCTAGGAGTGTTTTGGATTGACCAAGAAGGTTGTAGACACCCCTGGAGCATTTTGGAGTGACCCAGATGATCATAGACCGCCTAGGAACATTTTTGGGTGATCTAGGGTGACCTAGGTGGTCATAGACAACCTAGGGGTGTTTTGGATTGACCAAGTAGGTTGTGGACACCCTTACAGTATTTTGGGATGATCTAGATGGTCATAGACCATCTAGGAGTGTTTTGAATTGACCAAGAAGGTTGTAGACACCCTTGGAGCATTTTGGGGTGACCTAGACAGTCATATATCACCTAGGAGCATTTTAGATTGACCAAACGGGTTGTAGAAACCCTTGGACAATTTTGAGGTGATCTAGATGGTCATAGACCACCTATGAGCATTTTGGGTTGACCAAGTGAGTTGTAGACACCCTTTGAGAATTTTAGGGTGACCTAGAAGGTCATAGACTACCTAGGAGTGTTTTGAATTGACCAAGCAGTTTGTAGATACCCTTGGATAATTTGGGGTGACCTAGATGGTCATAGACCACCTAAGAGCATTTTGGATTGACCAAGTGGGTTTTAGACACCCTCGAAGTATTTTGGGTTGACCAAATAGGTTGTAGACACCCTTGGAACATTTTGGGGTGACCTAGATGGTCATAGACCACTTAGGAGCATTTTGGGATTACCTAGATGATCATAGACTGCCTAGGAGAATTTTGGGTTGACCAAGCGGGTTGTAGACACCCTTGGAACATTTTGGGGTGACCTAGACGGTCATAGACTACCTAGGAGAAATTTGGATTGACCAAGCATATTGTAGACACCCTTGGAGCATTTTGGGGTGACCTAGATGGTCATAGAATGCCTAGGAGAATTTTGGGTTGACCAAGTAGGTTGTAGACACCCTTGGAGCATTTTGAGGTTGACCTAGATGGTCATAGACTTCCTAGGGGAATTTTGGGTTGACCAAGCGGGTTGTAGACACCCTTGGAGCATTTTGGGGTGACCTAGATGGTCATAGACTACCTAAGAGCATTTTGGGGTGACCTAGATAGTCATAGACCGCCTAGGAGTGTTTTGGGGTGACCTAGATGGTCATAGACCACCTAGGAGCATTTTGGGTTGACCAAATGGGCATGTAGATACCCTTGGAGCATTTTGAGGTGACCTAGATGGTCATAGACCACCTAGGAGCATTTTGGGTTGACCAAGCGGTATGTAGATACCCTTGGAGCCTTTTGGGGTTGACCTAGACGGTCATAGACTACCTAGGGGTGTTTTGGGTTGACCAAGCGGTATGTAGATACCCTTGGAGCTTTTTGAGGTTGATTGCTTAACTATTTGATTGCTGATTAGGGGAGGTATGATACCAATAATACCCTAGTTGATGTTTCAAAATGTTTGTGTGATTTGTAATTGTGCGATTTTGGACCATTAGATGCATTATGTGTTATAATTTATGGATGCCCTCATGGATGTAATACCTATTGATGATGCCAATATGCTACATGTATGCGATGTACTGATGACATGCACTAGCTAGATGATGAATGTATGATTGGATGTTGTGATCTAGATGTGTAGATGCTCTACTATGTATGCATATGTGGATGCAATGGTGAATGTTTAAATGCATGTTTAAATTGTTTCAATTGTTTATGCACTTAAGTTATGTTGATATGATATGGTGAATGCAATGTATGTAATGCATTATTTACATGATGATGATCTAATGTAAATGAACTTGTATACTTTAATCACTTAAAACATGAGGAATGCAATTAATATGTGTTTTAACAAACTGATGGATGACACCACACAATGTATGAAAATCATGAATGAAAATGATAACTCTTATCATAAGAATTAATCATTTAAGCATCCATATGTGAAATGAGATGATTGTGAGATGTGAAAATGTGTATGATTGATGTAATGATTTGTTGCTATTAGGGAATTTTTGAGGTTTTCCATGAGACTTAAACACCCTAGTTGACTTATCAAAAGTTGTATAATGACTATACTAGACTCCTGAAAGATAAAATATTTTGTTATGAAGACCAAGATATTCATTATCCTTGTGTGTGCAAGTGAATTCATTTTGTGAGACATAAGACTACCTCATTATTAGCCAATTCATTTAGCCCATTGTTGTAATGAGGATCACCCTATGAGCAGCACGATCCTAGGTTTGGACTTAGTTGGATTAGACCACTAGGTAGTATAGGCTACCAAAAGCTAGCTCATCCACATGCAAACATTGGTATGTACACACGCAAGATGCTAATGTGATAGACATATCATCATGCGTAAGGATACCACCATTGCTAGGTAGTCTATCCACCAAACCTATAATGAGGATCACCTAATGGTTTGTCGAATGCTGAGAATTCTAGGGATTCAAGTTCAATACTCCCTTCTTTTCTTTTATTTGAATTTAGGGATATTTGCTCATATGTAGTGATGAAAATCACTGTTTATTTTTGTATTTTATTTTCTTTGAGCAAGGGATTTGGGGAGTGGTGATAACCACTATTTATTTTGCTTTTGATTTTGATTTTTTTTTTTTTTTTTTGGGGGATCTTGATTTTGGGATTTTGACTTTGGGATTTTGATTTTGGGATTTTGCTTTTGATAGTGGTGAAAACCACTATTTATTTTGGGGAATTGGGTAGGGAAGAGCTTGTCCTTTTGCCAATTCTCAACATTCTTGAACCATTCACATAGGGGGATGAGTAGGATAGACTTTTTGCTTAAGGTAACCTAGACCACTTCGTAGGTTTCATATTTCCCTTGTCCAAAATAGGATTATTAGTATTTGATTAGTGATGGGATTTTGAGATATGCTAGGTGCTATCAGAACTAGACCTCATCTTATGAAAGTGAAGATAGCTTTCTACAAAATCTGAGAAGATCACTAGGTATGGTTGAATGACTGGAAAACCCTAGTATATTCCTTATAGCAATAGGAAGGGGTTGTGTTGAAAAACACAATTACTCACAAGGGTGAATGGATGATGATGATGAATAGATGCATGATTGACATACAAACATGGTGTCATTTGTAAGATTGTAAACACAACTTATCCTAATGCAAATACAATGGATGAACATGCCTAATGCAATGCAATTAAATAAATGCATATGCAAAATGTAAATGTAAATGTTTTTGTTTGTTTTTAATGTTTTGCAATGTTTTCGGATTTTATTGCTTTTTGATTTGTTTGAAATTTTGATGTTTTCCATTGTTTTTGAAATTTTGATGTTTTCTGATTTGTTTGGATTTTTTATGTTTTCCATTGTTTTTGAATTTTGAATGTCTTGTAATGTTTTTGAAATTTTGATTATTTTGAACATTTTTGGAATTTGATTATTTTGAATGTTTTTGAAATTTTTTGAAATGATGTTATGATTTGAATGTTTTTGGAATTTTGATATTATTTGAATGTTTTTGGAATTTTGATATTATTTGAATGTTTTTGGAATTTTGATATTATTTGAATGTTTTTGGAATTTTGATATTATTTGAATGTTTTTGGAATTTTGATATTTTTATGATTTTTGTTTATTTTGTGAGGGGAAGGCATGATACCTTAGGCACCCCTAGTGTGTGTGCTACTCAAAGAAAGTGAGAAAGGTGCGCTACCTTTAGAGCTCTCACTATGCTTCATTGGTTGTGATGTGGATGGTGGGGAAGGTATGCTACCTTTGGGACCCCCAGCGTGCATTGTGGTTGATGCACTATGATTGGCTTGGCTAGGGGGAGTAGTGGAAATCAACCCCCCTATTGTGATGTGTAATTTTGTGCAATTGAAACATTGGATGATGCCATAGGTTGGGTAGATTGATTTTTATATTCCTGGGCCTTTGCTACTATACTTATCACTCCCACAGACTCTTGGGGAGGTGTGCTATTATGCACCTGATTGGGTTGCTCAACGTGGTTGGAAGGTATTGTGTTTGCTTCGTGTATGGGCCAGAGGTCTTGGAAGACTCCTATTGGTTGGTTGTTCGGAGCAAGAGGATTTCCCATCGAAATCTCTTGCCTCTCGATCATATCCTAAATATCTAAAGGGATAACATGTTTGGATGTCATGGCCTCTTTGTTGATGGTAAACATAGTATAGATTTTCTCTGTGCGCCTTTGATCTACGCTTATTAGGTTTTAATGGATGGATCTCAAGAAGTGTGATTTCTTGTGCCTCATACAATCGATTGAAGATTGAAGCTAAGGGCTATAACAAATGAGTATATTATCTTTGCTTTTGTTGCATATGATTTTTTGGCCAATGGAGGTTGAGCCTGGTAATTAGGCTACACTAGTAATTGTGGTGGTGGAGCCCAGTTTGAGGGTTCAGGGGTACTCAAAACCACTTGATTGATTGGGGCCACATTTTATTACATTTTACCACCTTTGATATTATTTTTTGGCCACTCCACTTTATGGAGTTGACCATAACCCTCATGGACCTTGATGTCCTTAATGATCTGGTCCTATGCTAAGGCCTCCTCAAATGTTTGATATCATTGTAATTGTAAGAGAAGTGAAATCTGCTTCAAATAACTTCTAGTAAACATTCGGATGAGTTCCATTATGGGTAGGGTGAAAGGTAGTTTCGACATCACATTTATCCATCTATTACCATACTCCATGACTGGCTCATCATCAAGTTGATGAAAGCTAGACAAGGCAGTCAAGTTTATCATTTTCTTAGCACTAGAGGCAAAACATCCCAAAAATGCATCAACCAATTGCTCAAAGGTGTTTATGCTATGATGTGGTAGATGATTATACCATTCTAAAGCATCCCCAGATAATGTTGTAAGGAATATTCTCAACATCAAAGGGTCATAATCTTGAAGATAAGAGCACTTAAGGATGAAGCTTGTCACATGCTCTTCTACATCTTCATCATCTTTGAAATCTTCAAGTTTGGGCATCTAGAAATTTGATGGGTATGTCAGTGATGACATTGATGGATGCAAAGGCTGATTGCTAAGCTGCTTTAGTGTGGGTTTTTGATAACCCAAAATTTGATCTTGCTTTTCTAATACCTTTAACCGATCATTTAGCACTTTGTATGGCCCTGACGACATGATATGATCATCCTATTGTCACCCTTGATTAGATGAAGGAGGCCACTTTTGATGTTGAGGTGGATGATAAGTATGATCATTAGGTACCTCATCATAACTGGATTTAGGGTAGGCATCTATTTGACCCTGATGTTCCCATTGGGACTCTTCATATGATTCATTGTCGTATTGATCTTGGTATTGTTAAGGAGTATGAAGCTTTTGATGATAACCAGATAATGGGATTTGATGTTGAACGTGATTTTGGTATGGCCAAGGAGGAATATTTTGAGATTATATCGGGCACCTTGCTCGTTGTTGCATCCTATAGGTGCTAGGTGTAAGCACAAATTTATGTAATGCATTTTGTAATTGCTCTTGTTGTATATTTTGTTGTTCTTGTATCTTTTGTTGATACAACCTTTGTAGGTGTGCTCATTGTGAGTCCACCCATTATTGATTTAATTGTTGTTGAGAGAGTTGGAGTTGATCCGTATGTTGTTGTCTATTAATATTTGGCCTAATTTATTGATGAGTATGATCTTGTTGCTCAGTTGCATGGGGTTTGTGTGCCCTCATATTTGAAATACGGATGGGTTTATCATGTTGTTCCCCCCTGTTGAGTGGTGATTTTTCCCAAGTGCAAAACCACACTCACAATTAGGATTTTATTAACAAACCCTCTCTTGCAAAGAAGTAAAAACTTCTCTAAGGTTCCTTACTGTATAGTGTTCATGTATGTGTGTCAAACGAGTGCATGGAATACCTTAGTGCTCTACAAAAAAACTATTAACAAGGGGCATGTGGAGTTGCTTTAATATGATATGATATTATTGCTTATTTTTGTTTGTCAAGAGGGTTTAAATAATTTTAATATGTTATTAAACCTTGATTTTAAACCTAAAATAAGAGATTTAAACCTATATTCACAATGTAAATCTGAAAGTTATGAAGGGATCTTTCTTATGTTGCTTCAAAAATGGAAAAGAAATGATATTTAATGGTCAACACTGTAGCTATGAAAGCCTTTGATGTGCTTTGTAAATGACCTTATTTCATGAAATTTTTTTCATAAAGAATGTCCAGTTTATTGCTTTAAAATGATGGCCTTTTGAAATGCCATATAAAACAACCCTCTCTCATGAAATTTGATTTTTCATGAAGGAGAAATGTCTTATTTCTTGAAAGTAAAGAAAAGTGAAGCCTGCAATCCGAATATGCTCTTGCAATATGAAAACATGTAGAACAGAACCTACAAAACTCCTTTAAAATAAAATGCAAACTTTGAATGATTTTACAATTTTATCCTTGCATCAAAACAAATTTGCAACTACTCTAGATGAGACTTCAGAGCTTATTCTTTAAATTTGCACCTATGTTTTGGATTTTATGTGGTTTTATATTTTATATTTTTATTTTTATTTTATTTTTAAGAACATTAAAAAAATGAAAAAGATACAGGGTTATAAAAATGAAAATAAAATAAAATTAAAATTAAATAATTTGTTGCAACCAAAAATTCCATAAAACCTATAAATGTTAGTATCCTGTTAAAAAAACCAACATTAGGATGATCCAGATTCATGCAATCTAATCCATAATGTGGTGCAATATCCTGAAGAAAAAAAAGAGTAATACATCAAAAAAATTACAAGAAGTTAACCATGAATATGCATAACAACTTGTTGAATCTTTAGTGTATTATCATATATATATTTTTGAATAAATCCATTACAATGCAGGATAAAAACAGTCAGTAACAACAGCATATGGAGATAAATCCGATCCAATAGAATAGAAGAAAAACTTTAGAAAAATAAATTTTAGTTCCCATGTCCTGCTTCCTTCTAAAAGTTTCCAACCCTGATGTATGTTTCAATGACCTACTTAATCTCTCCCCCATTTGTTTCAAAAATACTTTCTATTAAACAGTCAGATCCTTTCGTACTCAAGATTCTCCTAAGCGAATGTAATTGTAACATCTTAACACCCATTATAACGTAAAGGCACGTGTATGCTTTATTTTTATACCTTATAACTCCCCTTAACCTTATAACATGTATACAAGATATGCATATTAATCCCTTATTTGGGCTCGTATTTCGCATATAAGCATTACTGCAACACTCCACTGTTCACCATGCTTAGAGACTATCAAAATTGCTCTCTATACATCTTCGATCACTGTATGTCGCTGGCCCATTCGTCATCCTACGTCCTTAAAGTTCATAGGTAACGGCACTATCTATGCCCCATGCATCCATGATATCATCTGCCTGAAGGAGTGGTCATCTTGTCAAGTTGGGGTAAGGAGTCCATGTGAAATGCTACCTCTCTATCAACCATTTCCATTATAAATTCTATGACCCGCTACTTCGTGGTACATTTCCAGTGGTATATTCTTAGGTTGGAATTTCATTCTATTTTAATACCTCTTCAAAACTTGCCAGATCGAGATGATGACAATGCAAAAACAAATGAAGTATATCTTGTGTTCTCGAGCTATCTTCACTACATTCAGCCATTGCAAGATGTCCTTTCCTGCTTTGATTTGGATTAATTATGAAGATGAGCACTCGAGCACCGCTATACACATGCGACAGCTTGTATGGATGTAGAATCAACATGGTGAATAGTAGTCCATACTATTTAGGAAAAATCCACGATAATGTCAAATAGCAAATGAGGTCAATCCTGTGGTGATTGAATCCAATGCTATCCACTACGTTGAGACAATCTTATCTTCCTGGATGTACCACATCATTCATTTTAGTAAAGTGTATGCTGTGTGAACCCAGATACCGCAGTTGGAGCTTGCCCACTTTGTTTTAAGAAAATACAACCACCCCTATACCTATAACTAACTATCATTACAATCGGTGTTTCCATCCATGTCGACATCCCACAGGATCCATCGCCCTGTTGCTACGGCTATGAAGTCTATGTCTCCACTATTCCAAACTGCCCATTGCCCACTACCCACTGTATCTTATTGGTATTTACATCGGATCAAAATAGCATCCACTACTTACTCTGCATGGGTTAAATAGTCTAGCTCACCACCTTAAAACCCATAGCTACCTATCAAACTGATGTTTTCCCCAAAGTTTGCTTCATCCACATAACCCATCGCTCATCCGCGTACGGCCTGGCAAATTTATTCCTTGCTACAAATCAGCATTTGAAACATAGATTAATTTCCCATTTAGGTTCGTAACTTGCTGCTGTAGGTACATGTCACTGGCTCGGAACATCACCTGTCCACATTGGATTTTCAATTTGTGTGGGAAATTTATGAGGTTCACAATATGTTTCTAAAATTTGACACAGTCAAATATTTTAGCCACCAATTCTGATATCATTGATGAAAGCCCCCAAACGGCGTTGAAGGCTAATGATACGCGATATTTATCCAACTGCGTCAATCTCATCAAAATATATCATTGTTTCATAGTCCAGCGTGTCATCCACACCACTCATCGGCTAGAACCAAACCTCGTTGTCATGTTAGTTCTCAAATCCTCTCTGTGATGTGCTATCAAAATATACCAAACGTCACCACTTGCTGTGGAACGGATGAATTTGATTTGGTTGCCTTCGTCACGTTACATTTATCCACACCCAGTGAATTATGGTAGCGACACTTTCAACACCATCTGTATCCCTCATCGTGTTTTGAATCCATGAATGTGCAAGGTATTACCCTGTTCGTCAGTTTCATCAACTACCATCGTTGATTCCCATGTTATCTTCCCATTATTACTAGATTCCATGCATGTCGACAAGAAAATTTTAGATGTCGTTGTTCACCCTTGAGGTCCTTCGTAAAGCATGTGTCGATCTGTGGGGTCGACTTCACCTTACCATGTCTCAACCCTTGCTCCTCGGACGTTGAATCTTGTAAAACCCAAAATACTCATTTTAATATGCTCAAAATAAGATTTACTTTATCAAAATCCTCATGCCTCCATATTAGTTCTGAATTCAAACGAATATAGCATGAAAACCTTTTAATTAAAGACCTAATAGCAAAAAATGTAAGGATTGGCTACATTACCAAAGGTTGCATATGTAATTTTTCATGATATATATATATATATATATATATATATATATATATATATATATATATATATATATATATATATTTATTTATTTGAATTTCTAAACACAATATCAAATAAACAAACACCCAAAAGACCTACATAAAAATCTAAACACAAACAAAACCAAGGAAAATGAAAGCAAAACAAATATTAAAAGAAAAATTTAAAACAAAACATCTCATAATTTTAAAACACACGAAACCGAATGAAATGAGTTAAAGACAAATTATCAACATAAAATAAGTTAACTTTTTATTAATTTTTTTTTAATTCAAACCATTTTAAATGGTTAACCATTTAAAGCAAAACAAAAATAAAAAATAAAATTTAAGTTAACCATTTAAAACTTTAAACAACATGGCAGACTATCAATTGAACACAACAATAAGTAACTAGATATCAACCAAAAGAGGTACTATCCAACTACATTGTCACTTAAAAATATCCAAAACCTCCCAAAACCAAAATATCAAAGGTGGGTCCCCAAAACTTGGGGATAGTTGCAGAGAGGCCGCAACAAATTGTGACTCTGCTGGGGAATGCTCCCGAGCATTCCAGGTGGAGAACCTAGAATCTCTGGTTTTGAAAACCCAAAAAACCAAAGATTAGAAACAAAACTATTTAGCAACATCCAAAGATGATAGGAATAGGCAAACTCAATCGAAAGCACATGAACCCTTGCTTTAGCTAAGTGTGTGAAAGTGCTTTCATTTTAGCATTCCTGAAAACTATTCAGAATCTAACACTTGTTTTGCATTAGGCTATACAAATTTACTCATTAAAGAATATGCATTTTCATTGCTCCATAGCCAGTTAGGTTTTTATAGCCCTAGTGGAGATGCCTCACTCACCCAAGTGTTAGATTAACATTGCATTTACCTCTTTTGTAAACATTGCTCCACTACCAGCCGGGCGTCCATAGCCCCAATGGAGATGTCCTAATCCAGTTGATTGATTAGGATCCTTTTTTTTATATATATAAATTTTCATTATTTTATTGCTTTGGAAATTACACCTGCCACCTGGGTTAGAGCTCAAGTAAGGTTAAATATTGAGTATACAAATATTTTTGCCTTAATTTGTAAACCAAATAACTTCATATTTCAAGAATCCAATAATGCCCCTTAATATGATGTATTAGCTTCAGCAAAATAATTCATCGTTCCAAAATTAGCTATCTTGACCCCAAGATCTAAGAATGTTAACTTAATAATGTCATCCTTTCTTGTGATCCACATGATAGGTAATTCGTCATTCAAAAGCATGCAACCACCCATAGAGGAATCAACCCAAAACTCAAAATTTGCAAACCAAAACTTGGAAACCAACCCATGATCTAATCTAATACAAACTAACGAGTAAGCAAACACAAAGCATATGAACCAAAATTTGAAACAAAACCCAAAACTGAAAACCAAAGCAAAAACATGAAAACCAAAACTTATATACAATAATATACAAGATGAAGCAAAAACAAAATTGGCTATCACTTCCCTAGGTCCCAAATATGATTAGCACACTTTAAAGGACATAAACTATGATATGCAAACCATGCTTTACAGGAATCCAAACAATGTAATATCTCACCAAATAATGCAATTACTCTCATCTTGCCTCTATCATAGAACCACTCAAATTCAAGCCTATTAGCAATTCCATGTTGGACATTTGATTCATTAAACTCACCAGTGAATACATGGTTTTCAACAATATTTTGCTTGTTCAATGAGATGTAAATTTCAACCTTAGATTCATTTTCACCAGCATGTAGGATTTCCTTCAAAATAGAGGCTATTTCTGAAAATTTTAAAACAACCTCATCATCCAAGTATTTAGCCCAATCATACTTACGCAACAAAATACAATTATCTAGGATGTTTACTAGATGAGAATCATTATAATATTGTGTTCTAGGTCCAATTGTTAGTTGTTTATGAACATGATTCAATAATTCAAGCATGTATACTTCTCCATTATCCAACAAAGAAATATCATTAGTGGTATGAGCAAAAATCCATTCTAGTTCTTCATTCATCTCTAGTGGCATTTCATCATAAATAGTATTTGAATCCAATAAATGATTAGATAAATTTTCACCTGAAGCTTGGATACATGGACACAAAGGGTTAGATTCTACCTTTTGTACATTTTCATTTACCAACACTTGGTGAGCTATTATGATCCTTTCTTCTTCTTCGTGGTCTTTATCGTCGTGATCATGTAACACTTCTATCGTGTTTTCCAAAGGCACATGATTTCCTAATTGTTCAGGAACTGTAGGCTCCTCATGTAAGATGGCAAATTCAGTGCCTTGCACTGAGATGAAGGAAAATTTTTATTGGTATTCATGAAAGTAACACATTTCTCATGTTGTTCCCAAACATCATCATCATTATCAAATTCTATCAAGGCTTTTGTATAACATTTAGGTTCAACCATTGATTCACCCTATTCAACTTCAAAAAATTCATCATCCTTAGATTCATCCTCCTCAACTTCAAAAAATTCATCTTCCTTGGATTCATCTATTGGTGGGTCAAGGATTTCTTCCATGGGATCTACTATGGTATTCAAACTTCTAAAGTTGTCCCAATCCTTCTTCGTAAAAAGTGACCCTTAGACAACCTCTAGGATTTGATCAAATTGATCATCACCATCCTCATTGATGATATCTAAGGTGGTTGTAACATGTGGACATTCAATTTTATCCCCTTGATTGCTCCCATTAAGCATTATTTAATTCAGTACTGCTAGGTTTGATGGTTGGTATTGGTTGGAATCTATAGCTTCTAAACAACAATCCATCATAGGAGAAGGTGATTCCTCAACTATATTCTTTGGTAGCATTTGGTTACAAGCTTTAGGGTTGAGCAATGATAATTAGCCCACATCCACACCTTTTGAAATACATTGTTTTTCTATCGTTATTACCTCATTGTAGGCTATTTGCAAGGATGACTCTTTAATAATTTTCCATAGAAATGTAGAGGTAAAAGGGTCTAAAGCTTCTAGGTACACTTGGATAGCTTCTTCTTATGAAATTGTGTAATGACTCTCCATATCAATGTACAACCTATGAAACCTATCATTAAATTGGCTTGTGGACTCATTAGGTTCTTTAAAAATAGAAACAAATTAATTTAATATCCTGTCCGGATCAAATAATTTTCCAAACTATTTGAGAAAGGCTATATCTAATTGGTCCCAAGAAGTGATAAAACCTACAGGTAAATCGATATACCAATCATAAGGACATTCATCTAGCGTGGATGGAAACATCCTACAAACAACATCTTCATGTATTATTTGCAAATGAATTAAAAGACTCTTATATCCTTGAATATACTCTTCAGCTGATTCCATCCCATCATGCCAAAATTGAGGTAGTTGACACATAATATCTATAGTTATATGATGTGAAGATCCATATGCATTTAAAGTATAATCTACCCTTAACGAAGCAAGAAATACCATTAGATAAGCTCAAAGAATATGAATTTAGAACCAATTTTGTTATTCAAAGAAATATCTCGTAATAAGCAGGAAATGACTAACAAATCTCAAAATATATTCATCAATTAAACCTCATTAGTCAAGATAAAAGTATTCAAATTACTTTTTCAAATAACATGAACAATTTAGCATTTATAACAAAACAACCAAATTAACCCCTCCTTCTAGTACCAAAATATTGAGTGGTGATTTTGCCCAAGTGCAAAACCACACTCACAATTAGAATTTTATTAACAAGCCCTCTCTTGCAAATAAGTAAAAACTTCTCCAAGGTTCCTTTTACTATATAGTGTGCATGTATGTGTGTCAAATGAGTGCATGGAATACCTTAGTGCTCTGCAAAAAAACTGTTAACAAGGGGCCTGCGGGGTTGATTTAATATGATATGCTATTATTGCTTATTGTTGTTTGTCAAGAAAGTTTAAATCATTTTAATCTGTTATTAAATCTTGTTGTTAAACCTAAAATAAGAGATTGAAACCTATATTCACAATGTAAATCTGAAATTTATGAAGGGATATTTCTTATGTTGCTTCAGAAATAGAAAAGAAATGATATTGAATGGTCAAAACTATATCTATGAAAGCCTTTGATGTGCTTTGTAAATGACCTTATTTCATGAATTTTTTTCATAAAGAATATTCAGTTTATTGCTTTAAAATGATGGCATTTTGAAATGCCATATAAAACAACCTCCACTCATGAAATTTTATTTTTCATGAAGGAGAAATGCCTTATTGCTTGAAAGTAAAGAAAAGTAAAGACTGCAATCCAAATATACTCTTGCAATATGAAAACATGTAGAAAAGAACCTACAAAACTCCTTTAAAAGAAACTGCAATCTTTGAATAATTTTACAATTTTATCCTTGCATCAAAACAAATTTGTAACTGCTCTAGATGAGACTTCAGAGCTTATTATTTAAATTTGCACCTTTGTTTTGGATTTTATGTGGTTTTATATTTTATATTTTTATTTTTTTTATTTTAAAGAACATTAAAAAATGAAAAAGAGAAAGGGTTATAAAAGTTAACAATAAAATTAAATTAAATTAAAATTAAAATAACTTGCTGCAACCAAAAATTCCATAAAACCTATAAATGTTAGTACCCTGGAAAAAAAACCAACATTAGGATGATCCAGATCCATGGAATCTAATCCATAATGTGGTGCAATATCCTTAGGAAAACAAAGTGCAATACATTAAAAAAACTACAACAAGTTAACCATAAATTTGCATAACAACTTGTTGAATCTTCAATGTATTATCATAAAAATATTTTTGAATAAACCCATTACAGTGCAAGATAAAACCAATCAGTAACAACATCATATGGAGATAAATTCGGTCCAACAGAACGGAAGAAAAACTTCAAAAAAATAAATTTCAGTTCCCATGTCCTGCTTCCTTCTGAAAGTTTCCAACCCCGATGTTATGTTTCAATGACCTATTTAATCTCTCCCCTTTATTTCAAAAAACACTTTCTTTTAAACAGTCAGATCCTTTCACACTCAATATTCTCCCAATCGAATGTAACTGTAACATCTTAACACCAATTATAATGTAAAGGCACGTGTATGCTTTTTTTTTACCTTATAACTCCCCTTCACCTTGTAACATGCATACAAGATATGCATATTAATCCCTTATTTGGGCTCTTGTATTTAGCATATAAGTATTATTGTTACTCTGACTTATTTGGGGGGACCCGTATCTACATTACTCATTTCATGTCAATGTGCACTCTAGCTTACCACCCCGTATGCATGATGGCCTTGCACCCTACTCATAATAGAGATACTTAATTCATCTCTCCATAAGTGTTATGCAATTTTTTAAATGCCCACATTCATTGTTATAACGCTCTATATCCCATCTAGGCTAGCCTCTCGACCATCCATATCGTGAACTGCATCTTCTGTCAAAAACTAAAATTTTCTTGCTTTTCAAATCTAAGGATTCAAACATCCTAGGAGTACACATTTGGAAACCTTCTATCATTGCACCTTTTTGCATGCTGCCTCATCCGAAGATGAAAATGGGAAATGGATATCTTCTCGCAAATTTTCCACATCATATTTGAATCCAGGATTGCATTCATTCCCACACAATTTGACCATGCAACACTCCACTATTCACCATGCTTAGAGACTATCAAAATTGCTCTCTATACATCTTTGATCACTGCGTGTCGCTGGTCCATTCATCATCCTGCATCATCAAAGTTCATGGGTAATGGCACTATCTATGCCCCATGCATCCATGATATCATCTACCTGAAGGAGTGGTTGTCTCGTCAAGTTGGGGTAAGGAGTCCACATGAAATACTACCTCTCTATCAACCATTTTCGTTATATATTCTACGGCCCACTCGAGGGTTATGCATAAGGGGTTGGACTCAAAATGTACTTGTAAAAAAATGGCAAATCCTAATCAAAATCAAGGTGAATCATGGCGAATCCAAAGCAAATCAAATCAATCATCTTCACACCAAAATTTGGGGCATTTGAAGCCCTAAAAAGTAAGGTCATATTTGGGATAACTTTTGACCTATTAAATTACCTTATAACTTCATAAAAACACCACCATTATATCAGTCTTGAAAAGAGCTTTCCAACGAGTACAAATATGCCTATGTTTGGATATATATTATGGCAAATTTACCCTAAGAAACAAATTGATCCTAAAAATTTTAGGCAAATGGGCCGACATCGAGGGTTCTCATATTCTCCAATTTTTAATTTTGAAAAACTTACTATTTGCCCAATTGATGAATATTCGCCACTATGCATAACCCTAGGCCCATTGCTTTGTGGTACATTTCTAGTGGTATGTTCTTAGGTTGGAATTTTGTTCCATTTTAATACCTCTTCAAAAATTTCCAGATCGAGACGATGATAATGCAGAAACAAATGAAGCATCTCCTATATTCTCGAGCTATCTTCACTACTTTTGGCCATTATGAGACATCCTTTCCTACTTTGATTTAGAGCAATTACGAAGACGAGCACTTGAGCACCATATACACATGCAACAACTTGTGTGGGTGTAGAATCAACATGGTGAATAGTGGCCCATACTGCTCAAGCGAAATCCACAATAATGTCAAATAGCAAATGAGGTCAATCCTATGGTGCTTGAATCCAATGCTATCCACTGTGTTGAGATGATCTTATCCATCTCGATGTACCACATCATTTATTTGAGTAAAGTGTATGTTGTGTGATCCCAGATATCACAGTCGAAGCTTACCTTCTTTGTTTTTAAAACACAACAACCCCTATACCTATAACTAACTGTCATTACGATCGGTGTTTCCATCCATGTCGACATCCCTTAGGATCCGTCGCCTTGTTGCTACGGCTATGAAGTCTATGTATCTTACTGACATTTACACCCGATCAAAATAGTATCCACTACTTACTTTGCGTGGGTTAAACAGTCCAGCTCACAACCTTAAAACCCACTGCTACCTATCAAACTGATGCTTTCTCCAAAGTTTGCTTCACCCACGTGTCCCAGTGCTCATCCGCATATAACCTGGAAAATTTATTCCCTACTACAAATCAGCATTCGAAACATAGATTAATTTCCCATTTAGGTTCGTAACTTGCTGCTATAGATACGCGTCACTGGCCCGGAACATCGCCTATTCACGTTAGATTTTCAATTTGTGTGGGAAATTGATGAGGTTCGCAATATGTTTCTAAAATTTGACACAGTCAAATATGTTAGCTGCTAATACCGAGGTCACTGATTAAAGCCCCCAAATGGTGTCAAAGGCTAATGATACACAATCTTTATCCAACTATGTCAATCTCATCGAAATATATTATTGTTCCGCAGTCCATCGTGTCGTCCACACCGCTCATCGGCTAGAACCAAACCTCGCTGTCGTGTTAGTTCTCAAATCCTCTCTATGATGCGATATCAAAACATACCAAACGTCACCACTCCCTATAGACCTGATGAATATGATCTGGCCGCCTTCGTCTCATTAAATTTATCCACACCCAATGAATTATGGCGGCCACACTGTCAACACCATCTGTATCCCTCGTCGTGTTTTGAATCCATGAATGTGTAAGGTATTCACCCTGTTCATCGGTTTCATCAAGTACCATCGTTGATTCCCATGTTAGCTTCCCGTTACCGCCAGATTCTACGCATGTCAACGAGAAAATTTTAGATGTCGTCGTTCACCCTTGAGATCCATTGCAAAGCATGTACTGATCTGTGGGATCGACTTCAGCTTACCGTGTCTTAACACTTGCTCTTAGGATGTTGAATCCTATAAAACCAACAATACTCATTTTAATACGCTCAAAATAAGCTTTACTTTATCAAAATCCTCATGCCTCCATATTAGTTCTGAATTCAAATGAATATAGCATGAAAACCTATTAATTAAAGACCTAATCCCAAAAATGTAAGGATCAGCTACATTACCAAAAGGTTGCATATGTAATTTTTTTTATTCTTTTATGATTTTTTTTTGTTATATATATATATATAAATTTATTTGAATTTCTAAACACAATATCAAATAAACAAACACCTAAAAGACCTACATAAAAATCTAAACACAAATAAAACCAAGGACAATGAAAGCAAAACAAATATTAAAAGAAAACTTTAAAACAAATCATCTCATAATTTTAAAACACACGACTAAACCGAATGAAATGAGCTAAAGAAAAATTATCAACATAAAATAAGTTAACTTTTTATTTTTTATTTTAATTCAAACCATTTTAAATGGTTAACCATTTAAAGCAACCAAAAAAAAAAATTAAGTTAACCATTTAAAATTTTAAACAACATGGTAGTCTATCAATCGAACACAACAATAAGTAACTAGATACCAACCAAAAAAGGTACTATCCAACTACATTGTCACTCAAAAACAGCCAAAACCTCCCAAAACCAAAATCTCAAAGGTGGGTCCCCAAAACTTGGGGATAGTTGTAGAGAGGCTGCAACACCCCCCTAGTAGGAGATATTGTTTGTTTTACATGCTCCCTAAGGGTTGCATTGCCCTGATACTCTGATTTTTGAATCGGCTCTGTATAGTTCGATGATGTAGAGCCATCATGTGGTTGCACCAAGTACTCTTCACGAGGAGTAGGAGGATGACTTGGGTCTTCTCCCTCATCTATGAGGAAAGACTCATATTAAGTTTTGGATGTAGGCTCTATATATTCAATCTACACAAAAGCACAATGTGTGTATGTTGAGTGCTCTCTATAAGGAGTATGGGGTGACTTGCTCGATCAGATAGTGTAGTCTGCTCATCCAGGCTAGGCCATGGTGTACTCTCATGTTCATACTCGGATTGATGTATTGAGCAAGTTGGGATGCGAATATGTGATATTGACATACTAGACCCGTCAGTGGGTAGATTATTTTCTTTATAGAATTCTATCAGGGTATCCAAATCAGGATTTTTTCCTAGAGGACCTCTGGGTGCTGCCTTGGTAGGGGTATCTTGAAGGTTTACTCCCCTGGGGATTGTATTGTTGTTATTATGAAACTTGGAATGCCATTCAAGGATGGCCATGTCATATAGACTTATTTGGAGATATCCATTGGCTATGGAGCTTGAATCTTTCTCTGAATTTGAGGTCTTGTTTTTAATTGCATTTGGACCAAATCTATAAAAGCGGGGTCCATAGACCATTTTTAGAAAATTTTGAATTTTTGGAAAAAGTTTATAAGTATTATATATCAAAATGACTAGTGCAACAATCTGATCACAATGGGCTAAGACTCCAAAATCTGAATTCTGGGTCAAAAATTTGTATTTTTTGAATATTTGGCCAATTGGGGCCCGTGGGGAAATGCCCACTTTTAGGAATTTTTGGGAAATTTTTAAGTATGAAAATTTAGGATCCAAAATTTTTGTGAGAGGTGCACAAGGATCTAATTAAGACAAAAAAACAAATTTGGCAATTTTTGGAGTTGTCTAGGCCATTTTATGACCATTTTAGTGTGGGTTTTCCCTATTTTCGGCTTTGAAAATAGAGTAATCATAAAACCAATATAATTTTTTTTTATAGCTCTGATTTGCACGATTCTTGATCCATTGGATATAGAATAAAAATTTAGATTACCTCATCAATAATAAAATACCCAAAGTATACAATATGATTATCTCTTTTAAGGGTTGAATGTATATGATTATCTATTTTAAATATTATAAATACACAATCAAATGATCAAAGAAGCACATAAGAAAACAATTTTATTATATCCTTTAAGTATTAAATGTGAATCCCTAAGCTATTTGATGTGTTTTAATTTGTTGTTGTTCTTGCTTTCTTGTTCGTGTTTTGGACTTGGAATGAGGGAACTCACCCAAAGTGGTGACTAGGGGCACTAGTGCCAAACATGAGGTCCTCAAAAGAGTCTAGGGTACACCACTTAAAACCTAGAATGAGTGGAAGGTTCACATAGCTCTTCCACTCTAAATAGAAAAACAATTCCAATAATGGGAGGATGTTTGAACACTAGTGACCTATTCCATCTTGAGAGAGTACCCTATTCTCTCTAAGGTGTCAAGGGCCTAAATTGGAGGTTGGTGATGAAATCCAACCTTACCAATGTTATTGTGATACGTGCAAGTGTGTGTGGTTACTTTTAAGCCCAAATAAAGTAAACAATGAATCATTCAATGATCATTCACTAAATGCAAGAAAAAGTGCATTTTACTTTTAGAAGAAGTTGTTGGACATTTTGAGTCCCTAAGCTAAAAGTTTTCATTGATGTGAAAAGGACCTATGTAAGTAAGCACTATGATTTTTCTCCACAAAGAGATTCATGAGAAGCAAAGGTTTTGATCAAAGGTTCTAAAAGGGATGCATGGCATTTGGTTCCAAAAGGAGCTTCAAGAGAAGCTTAGCAAAATGTTTTTATGAAAACCAAGGAAGGCAAGGAAAGGTTTTATTTAAAACCAATGGATGGCAGATTTGAAATGGGTTTTTCTTAAAACCCAAGTTGGTTTTTTGTTTCATCGAAAAGGTGCCCCGGTGATGGAGAAATTTAATTTTAAAGGTTTAGTTTAAATTTTAATTGATTTAAAATTAAAATTAAAATTTTAAAATTAAATAAAAGGTTTTTCCCTTCTTTCTTATTGGCGTCGCTGATGTCATGAGGGCAATGTTAAAAGGGCTGACGTATTCCCATTGAAGGATGGCTTATATAAATAAGCCAAAGGTTTTCCATTTAATAAACCTAAGGAGTGTCGCATGATTTTCAAAAACCCAAAGTATTTTTGCATCCGAATATTATGCAGCAAATTTTGTGGAGTGTGACATGGGCAATCAAGTCGTGGACAGTCAAATTTTTGGCACCTTATGAGGAAAGTGCATGTAATTTAAGGAAGAGAGTGCCCAAGGCACTCACATGGGCAGTTTTAGTTCACATGGCTTAGATTTTGCTTGGCATCACGATGGGCAGAGGTTCAAAACACCAAGGCCCTTCGAGGACTTCTTTGAGGTATGTGCTCTAACTCGATATTTGCGAGGGTAAATATTTTAATTAAAATATTTGCTTGCTAAGGTTTGATTATGATTTTTGTGGGAGATATAAGGTTGAGCAAGATTTAATATTTTAATAAGGTTTGATATTTGATTAATGTGAGATATTGCCTAAGAAAGCTTTGTGATTATTTTTTAGTGCAAAAATGTTGAAAGGAAGGATATAAAATATTTGATTTATTTTATGGTATAAGTGGTTTGTGGAGTGACAAGGTTATGCAATGTTTTGATTTTTTTAATTTTATGGTACAAGTGGTTTTAGGATTGATAAGGAAGTTGTGCATTAATTCTTAAGAAGGTTTTCTAATTAAAAGCCTTGGTGAATATTATTGTGAAGTGGAGTAATGTTGATTATTTTGTGATCTTATAACCCTTGTGAAGATTGGCAAAAGAATATTGTGATTGTGGCAGATTTCCAAAGAGGCTTCTTCATCTTCATTAAAGGTATGGGCACATTTTCCTATTGATTGATTGTGGTTTTCTTTTCGAAAGTGATTGGTTTAATGCTTCAAGGTTTTCTATTGAGAGTTGTAATTAAACCTTATTTTATAAGCATTGTTTTTGTAGCCCATTGGTTGTGCAAAGAACTTGAACTTGAGTTAGAAGAGAACATGAGTATCATTGTTATGTGAGATTTGTTGTTGATCATTGTTGGAAATATTGTGAGTTGATTGATACATTCTTGGACTAGGTTTTGTGAGAAAGTGTTGTTCATTAAGGTGATTGGTTGATTTGAGTTGATTGAGCCTAGTCAAGTGGATGCATGTGGTTGTTCAAGTTCCATAAAATAAACTATTCTATATTCTTGATTTGAGTTGAGATTGAGATTTGAGAATAGAACATATAGAGTCTCTAACAATTCTCTTTATGCTTCTATGAAATTGATTTGAGTTGAGATTGAGATTTGAGTATAGAACATATAGAGTCTCTAACAATTCTCTTTATTATTCTATGAGATTGATTTGAGTTGAGATTAGGATTTGAGTATAGAACATATAGAGTCTCTAACAATTATTTTTATGCTTCTATGAGATTTATTTGAGTTGAGATTGGGATTTGAGTATAGAACATATAGAGTCTCTAACAATTCTCTTTATGCTTCTATGAGATTGATTTGAGATATTGATTGAGCATTAAGTATAGAACATATTGAGTCTCTAACAATTCTCTTTATGATTCTATGAGATTGGATAAGTTCTGTGTGAGCTTGGTAAACATATTTGAGACAAGTCTTTGAGAAGGATTGTGGACTGATTTTGAGTAAGCTTTTGTGGAAGCTTGCTATGCATATTTGAGCAAGTCCTAGAGATGACTTTTTGAGAATATTTGGATAGGTTCTATGTGGACCTGTTGAGCAGATTTAGACAAGTTTTGTGTGGACTTGTTGAGCAGATTTGGACAGGTTCTATGTGGACCTATTGAACAGATTTGGATAGGTTCTATGTGGACTTGTTGAGCAGATTTGGACAGGTTCTATGTGGACCTGTTGAGTAGATTTGGACAAGTTCTGAGTGAGCTTGTTGAGCATATTTGGACAAGTTTTGAGTGAGCTTTTTGAGCATATTTGAGAAGGTTCTAAGTGAACCTATTGAGACAAAGCTTTGGAGGTGACAGAGTATAGAGGATAGAGTCTTAGTGGATAGATATCCAATAGCCAGGACAATTGAAGATAGATCTAAGTGAGGAGTCTTCAAGTGGAGAGAGATCCACCAGTCAATGCAATAGAGAGACAAAGTCTTCTAGAAGATCACTAGCCAGAGCAGAAGGGGAAAGAGTTCTCCTATGGAAGAGATCAATGAACTTGAGATTGTTGGCAATTTTGGGTACCTTGGGTATATTGCCTTTGCTCAAGTGTATAAGTTGTCATTGATGTCAAGAAGCTTTTAAAGGAATTTGATTTGATGTAAAAGAATTTGTTTTGATGAAGGTTTCGGCATGACAGGTTCGAAAGAAAGTAAGTTTGAAAAATGTCGCGATATCGCGACATGTCGCATTTTCGCGACTTAAGCAGGAGAGAGAAAGCTTTCTAGAAAAGTGTCACGATATCGCGACATGTCGCATTTTCGTGACTTGAGCAGGTGAGAGAAATTTTTTTAGAAAAGTGTCACGATATCGCGACATGTCGCAGTTTCACGACTCAAAGAGGAGAGAGAATGTTCGAGTCAGAAATGTCACGATTTCGCGACATATTGCAAGGAAGGTTGGTCGAACGAAAAAGTGTCATGATTTCACGACATGTTGCAGGAGAGAGAGTCCGAAAGAAAAAGTGTCACGATTTCACGACATAATGTAGGAGAGAGAGTCCAGGAGAAAAAGTGTCGTGATATCACGACATGTCGGGTTTTCATGACCCAAAGAAAAGAAAAGCGCTAAGGAGAAGAACTATCACGATTTCGCGACATGCTGCAGATGAGAATGTTCCAAGTAAGAACTGTCATGATTTCGTGACATGCAGCAAAGGGAAGAGTCTAAAAATGAGAAGCATCACGATTTCGTGACAGATTGCAAAGAAGTCGTACAGAAGCAGAAAGCATCACGATTTCGTGATAGGCTAAAAAGAAGTCGTACGGATGCAGGAAGTGTCGCGATTTTGTGACAAGTTGAAGAGAAAGCTTATGGATGCAGAAAGTGTCATGATTTTGCGACAGAGACAGTAAGCAAGTCTTCAACAGAAGAAGCGTCATGATTTCATGATGATTTCAAGAAGGAAGAGCTCGAAGGTGAAAGCGTCATGATTTCGTGACATGTTCCAGTTTTGTGGGCGTAAGGCAGACAAAAGCATAAGGCAGTGAAAGTGTCACGATTTCATGACATGTTCCATTTTTGCTAGTGCAAGCCAAGAAGAGGTTGAGAAAGCGAGAAATGTCATGATTTCATGACAAAAGTGAAGATGACGTCAGCAAAAGACAAAAGTGTCACGATATCGTGACAAGAGCTTAGTCATAGTCGTCAAAGGCTAAAGTGTCGTGATATCATGACAAAAGCCATAAGATAGTGTACGGTTGCAAAGGTGTCGTGATATCTCTACATGTTGTAGTTTCGCGGTAGAAGCTACAGAAGAGTTGCAGAGGCAGTGAAGTCGACAAAGTTAAATTTGGGCCGACAAAGATTAGGGTTTGTAGCCGACGTGGTTTAGGGTTGTGCAGTCGACTAAGATCAAGGTTTTGATCTTGAAAGTATTAGTATAAAAGGAGGGTTGTTCAAAGAGTTAGAGCATCGATTTTGTGTGTGCGTTCGAAGTGCGACATTCATAGATAGAGTGCGGGGGAAGAGTTTGATCGCCAAGAGTAGAGTGCAAAATTTGATAGCAGGGTATAGAGTGCTTTTTGTCGAATCATCTAAAGTGAGAGAGATCGCAAGGAATCAGAGTGCGCGAAGATGGTGCTGCTGTGTTTGCGTAAATAGTGCAAAGGTTGGTTTCGACCAAGTGCGGCTGCGACTGAGTAGAGAGATTTTAAGGATAGATTTGTGTGAGCTTTTTTGAGAACTGGCAAAGCAGATCTGAGACAAGTCTTGGTGAAGACTTGGGTGAAGATCAAGCAAGCTTTAGTGAAAGCTTGTGAACCACTTTTGTGAACCAGACTTGAGGACAGAGATTGGTGCAGATTTGAGGACAGATTTGTACCCAGACCAGAGAAATATTCGAGGACATTTGTGCCAGACCGAAGGACTGTGTTTGGTGCAGATCTGAGAAAAAGAATGAGGACATTTGTGCTAAAATGAAGGACTATGTTTAGTGCAAATTCGAGGACCAGCTTTGAGGTGATAGAGTTGAGGACAGAGGTCTCCAGCCAGAGCAGGGAAGATAGGTGTCTTCTGTGGATAGAGTTCCATTTGCTAAGGGCAACGGAGGCAGAGGTCTTCTAGAGGATCACCAGCCAGAACAGAGCTAGGGGATTGGTGTCTCCTTTGGGTTGGTGCCCATAAACATTGTAATCGGGAAAGGTATTCCCAGAATTTTATTTGATAAAATTTAGTGAAATATTTTATCCATGGAGTAGCCCACATTGGGTGAACCACGTAAATTGTTGTGTCTCTTTGTGGATGGTGTTTTGTGCATTGCTTTGATTACAACTTTTGATACTGGCTATCTATACACTGCATAATATTGAATTGAAGGTTGAATTGAAGGAAAAAGTAAAAAGTGGTCCTATACTGTTCACCCCCCCTCTCAGTATAAGCTTGTGTTCTTCAATTGGTATCAGAGCGAGTGCCTTCGAAAAGTTTAACAACTTGAAGGAAAAGCCAGTAAAGAACACAATGGATTATTCAAGTGGCAATGCAACACCTATTCTTGATGGATCAGATTTTGGTCTTTGGAGTGCAAGGATGAAGGTTCATCTAATGGCACTTGGGAATGAGGTTTGGGAAGTGATTGAAGATGGGTACACTATTCCTGAACATGGTCCTTATACTAAAGAAGACAGGCTCCTACATCACAGCAACTCAAAAGCAATGAATGCAATCCTGAAAGGTTTATAGAAGGCAGATCTTACCAAGGTGATTCACTGCAAGACAACTAGTGAAATGTGGAAACAGTTGCAGGTGGTTCACACAAGTGATGTAAATGTCCGAAAGGCTAAGTTGAGACACTTCAAAGGTATGTTTGAACAACTCAAGATGAATGATGATGAAAATATTAGTGACTACATGCTTCGTATGGATGAGGTTGTTAAATCCATGAAAGACTTAGGTCTTGAGCTTGCTGAAAATGATGTTTGTGATAAGATTTTAAGATCTCTTCCTAATAGATTTAGTGAAAATATTTTTGCTATTGAGGAAGCTAAAGATTTGGATAAGTTGAAAAAGGATGAGCTCCATAGTATACTTGCAGCATTTGAGTTGAGAACTCAAGTGAAGGTTGATGTCAAGAAAGAGGCAACTTTCAAGGCTACCAAGAAATCCAAGGGTAAATAGCTTCAAGAGAGTGATGAGTCTTCCAGTGATGAAGAGGCATATTACAACAAGAAAGGCAAGTTCTCTAGAAAGCACAAAAGCGTGAAAAATATAAGATGTTTCAATTGTGGAAAGTTTGGTCATTATGCTACTGACTGTACTATTCCCAAGAACGAAAGTGATGAAGATATACGAGATTCTAAGAGCAAGGATTCTGAAAAGCACAAGCATCACAGGAAAAACAAAGATGAGCGCAACAATCAAGGAAAGAGGTATTCTCACAAGCACAAGAAGAGTTTATACCTAGACAAAGCAAGTAAGTGTTCTAGTAGTGATAGTGAAAGTTCTTCAAGTGATACTGAAAATGAGATGTTGTTCATATCAAAAAAAGAGGAAGAACCGAAACATAGATTCATTATCATGAAATGTCTTAGATGTGGAAATTTTGGTCACCTTGAGGATGATTGCACAAATAATGATTTGGTTTCTAGTATGTATGAGGATGCTTCAGAAAACTATAAGGAAGATGCATGTATGGTTTTTGAAAAAGGTAGCACCTCTAGTGATAGGAAATCTGAAAAAGGGTTTGATGATTCAAAAAACAAACATATAGAGGAAGGTGAAGTAGATCTTAAAGGTGAACTTATTAGTGCTCTTAGTGCTTTGAAAAAGGAAAGAAAGAAGAATGCTAGACTCAAGGATAAGTTAGATGAATGTTGTATGGAGAGAGATGATCTTATAGAAAGTCTCGACGTCTCTATGGCTAAGACACAAGAACTCAAGGATGAGTTAGAGTCTAAGGTTCTTGAGTATAGTGAGTTAGAACAGAAAATGGCTTCTTTGAAAGAGGAAACTAAAGAGTACAAGGATAAGCTTTACAGGTTTCAAGATAGCTCCAAAAAGGTTAAGTCACTCATCAAAGGTCAAAGAAAGACAACGGATAAAACAGGCCTTGGTTTTGTCAAGGAACAAGCTAGAGAGTCTAGTAAGAGACTCCAAAAGGAAGAGAGTTCTGATGAGGAAAGTATTTTAGATTATGAGTCCTTGGATGATAGATGCATAGAAATAGAAAACGAAATTCAGAATGAAAAGAAGAAGTTTTTAGGACCCAAGAGGTTGAATAAAGGTAAATTTCATGGTAGATGTTTTGCGTGTTACAGGTTTGGTCACATGGCTGCACATTGCATGGCTCAAGTGAAGAAGGTGAACGACAATTTCAGAAGTGCTAGTTTCTTTCGAGGGTATTGCTACTCTTGTCAATAGTTTGGGCACAAGGCAGTCTATTGCGAGGTAAATAATAGGAATAGGTTTGATCAGAATAGGTTTAGGTAGAACTAGCGGATTCAAAGAACAGGTATGCCTAAAAGAAATAACATTGTTACTTGTTATAAGTGCAACAATGAAGGTCACACAACTAGACAGTGTAGAGCTAAACTTTCAAGGTACAAAAATAGGAACAGTGGTATAAATAGGTCCAAGGATCAAGGCATGAACAAAAATAGGGATGAGAACAAGAACAAGAATAGTGACAAGAACAGGAATGATAACAGGAAAAAGAACAGTGACAAAAATAGGAATACGGGCAAAGAGTTCAAGAGAAGGCCCGATAAGGAAATTATAGATGCTGATGATGATCAATGCCTAATGGGAGTTTTACTCCCACCCCAGAATTAATCACCTCATCAGGAGGTGGGGGAGGGACTAAGCTAAGAGGTTCATTCTTAGTCCCGAGCCCCAAAGGTGACCCTTTGCCATTGATGACAAAGGGGGAGAAATATGAGTAAGGGGGAGAGCTTCAAGTGAAGAGGAAAGCTTCAAGTCAGGGGGAGCAAAACCTCAAAGGCAGTTTCTCAGTTGTTAGCATAGTTGGTTTCAGTTTTGGCTCCTAAGACGTGTTTTCAGTAAAGGTTTGCCATCAATGACAAAGGGGGAGATTGTTGGCAATTTTGGGTACCTTGGGTATATTGCCTTTGCTCAAGTGTATAAGTTGTCATTGATGTCAAGAAGCTTTTAAAGGAATTTGATTTGATGTAAAAGAATTTGTTTTGATGAAGGTTTCAGCATGACAGGTTCGAAAGAAAGTAAGTTTGAAAAATGTCGCGATATCGCGACATGTCGCATTTTCGCGACTTAAGCAGGAGAGAGAAAGCTTTCTAGAAAAGTGTCGCGATATCGCGACATGTCGCATTTTCATGACTTGAGCAGGCGAGAGAAAGTTTTTTAGAAAAGTGTCACGATATCGCGACATGTCGTAGTTTCGTGACTCAAAGAGGAGAGAGAATGTTCGAGTCAGAAATGTTGCGATTTCGTGACATATTGCAAGGAAGGTTGGTCGGACGAAAAAGTGTCACGATTTCACGACATGTTGCAGGAGAGAGAGTCCGAAAGAAAAAGTGTCATGATTTCATGACATAATGCAAGAGAGAGAGTCCAGGAGAAAAAGTGTCACGATATCGTGACATGTCGGGTTTTTGTGACCCAAGAAAACAAAAGTGCTAAGGAGAAGAACTGTCGCGATTTCATGACATGCTACAGATGAGAATGTTCCAAGTAAGAACTATCATGATTTCGTGACATGCAGCAAAGGGAAGAGTCTAAAAATGAGAAGCGTCACGATTTCACAACAGATTGCAGAGAAGTCGTACGAAAGTAGAAAGCGTCGTGATTTCGTGACAGGTTGAAAAGAAGTCGTACGGATGCAGGAAGTGTCGCGATTTCGTGATAGGTTGAAGAGAAAGCTTATGGATGTAGAAAGTGTCACGATTTCATGATAGAGACAGTAAGCAAGTCTTCAACAGAAGAAGCATCACGATTTCATGATGATTTCAAGAAGGAAGAGCTCGAAGGCGAAAGCATCACGATTTCGTGACATGTTCCAGTTTTGTGAGCGTAAGGCAGACAAAAGCATAAGGCAGCGAAAGTGTCATGATTTTGCGACATGTTTCGTTTTCGCTAGTGCAAGCCAAGAAGAGGTTGAGAAAGCGAGAAATGTCACGATTTCGTGACAGAAGTGAAGATGACGTCAACAAAAGACAAAAGTGTCACGATATCACGACAAGAGCTTAGTCAAAGTCGTCAAAGGCTAAAGTGTCGTGATATCATGACAAAAGCCATAAGATAGTGTACGGTTGCAAAGGTGTCGCGATATCGCGACATGTTGTAGTTTCACGGTAGAAGCTACAGAAGAGTTGCAGAGGCAGTGAAGCCGACAAAGTTAAATTTGGGCTGATGAAGATTAGGGTTTGTAGCCGACGTGGTTTAGGGTTGTGCAATCGACTAAGATCAAGGTTTTGATCTTGAAAGTATTAGTATAAAATGAGGGCTGTTCGAAGAGTTAGAGCATCGATTTTGTGTGTGCGTTCAAAGTGCGACATTCATAGATAGAGTGTGGGGGAGGAGTTTGATCGCCAAGAGCAGAGTGCAAAATTTGATAGTAGGGTACAGAGTGCTTTTTGTCGAATCATCTAAAGTGAGAGAGATCACAAGGAATCAGAGTGCATGAAGACGGTGCTGTTGTGTTTGCGTAAACAGTGCAAAGGTTGGTTTTGACCAAGTGCGGCTATGACTGAGCAGAGAGATTTTAAGGATAGATTTGTGTGAGCTTTTCTGAGAACTGGCAAAGCAGATCTGAGACAAGTCTTGGTGAAGACTTGGGTGAAGATCAAGCAAGCTTTAGTGAAAGCTTGTGAACCACTTTTGTGAACCAGACTTGAGGACAGAGATTGGTGCAGATTTGAGGACAGATTTGTACCCAGACCAGAGAAAGATTCGAGGACATTTGTGCCAGACCGAAGGACTGTGTTTGGTGCAGATATGAGAAAAAGAACGAGGACATTTGTGCTAAAATGAAGGACTGTGTTTAGTGCAAATTCGAGGACCAGCTTTGAGGTGATAGAGTTGAGGACAGAGGTCTCCAGCCAGAGCAGGGAAGACAGGTGTCTTCTATGGATAGAGTTCCATTTGCTAAGGGCAATAGAGGCAGAGGTCTTCTAGAGGATCACCAACCAGAACAGAGCTAGGGGATTGGTGTCTCCTTTGGGTTGGTGCCCATAAACATTGTAATCGGGAAAGGTATTCCCAGAATTTGATTTGATAAAATTTAGTGAAAGATTTTATCCGTGGAGTAGCCCACATTGGGCAAACCACGTAAATTGTTGTGTCTCTTTGTGGATGGTGTTTTTTTCATTGATTTGATTATGACTTTTGATACTGCTATCTATACACTGCTTAATATTGAATTGAAGGTTGAATTTAAGGAAAAAGTAAAAAGTGGTCCTATACTGTTCACCCCCCCCTCTTAGTATAAGCTTGTGTTCTTTAGAGATTAGGGGATCAGCATCTCTTTTGGACAAAGGTCCATAAACATTGTAATTGGGAAGGATTCCCAAAGAGATTGATTGAGAAAATTTTAATAAAATATTTTCTCCATGGAGTAGCCCACATTGGGTGAACCACGTAAATTGTGGTGTCTCTATTATGTACAGTATTTTGTGCATTACTTTGATTACTGCTATTTATACTACTATATATACATTGCATAATATTGAATTGAAATAAAAAGTAAAAAAGGGTCTTATACTGTTCACCCCCTCTCAGTATAAGCTTGTGTTCTTTAGAAGCTAGATAAAAAGAAACCTACAAGATGCAAACCATAAATGATGGTCTACCCATTAGGTAGGCTACAAGAAAGAAAACCACACAAGGGCATCATAACTTAAATTATTTTTTATTTTTATTATTTTTTGTTATTTTTGTATTTATAAGAAAATAAAACTATATTTCTACCTTTCTAGAAAACAAAGCATGTGAGAAAAGCAAATTTTAGCAAATTTTGATTGTATAATACAAAAATAGAAGTTTAGGTACCTACCTTATCGCCTGGGGAACCTGTTGTTTTTTACATTTGAGCAGAAAAGTCTCTATTTTATGGCCATACTAGGGTGGGATGAATAAAAATTTCATGGTTGTCCTAGGGTGGGATAGTTTTTTGGCCATCCCAGGGTGAGCCAAGGAGCACTCTAGGGGTCGTTGCAGGCCAGGACGACCAGTAAACCTTCAAAAAATCAATAGGGATATGGTCCCACCATGATTACCACTAAATTAGGGGAAAATAGTGCACCTAATGAAGAGGAAAAATATGCATCTATCTCCTATGTCTCATGAGCATCAAATCGGAAGCATGCAAGTAAAATGGAAGAAATACCAAATAGCAAGAAATGAAGTAAAGCAAGTCTCTTTCTTATTAATTTTGTGGATAAAATCCAATGTTACATAGAAGTCCCCTTGAGGGCTCAAATATGATACAATTTTTACAAATTTTGGGTGCCCAAGGATCAAATCCTTCAAGTAATTCGGTGCACTTCCAGTGTCTTTCCTTGTACCCACAATCAAGGTGGGTGGGCTAATATTGCCATCGATCATATATTTGATCTTGAGGTATTGTGATCCTTCCTAATGCACTATATAAACCTGCACCTGCACACAAGGAAATCAGAAATTTCAAATAGCAAGTGTGTATGATGAAAAACATGCAATCCCCATAGGCACCAAAATACTAGTAATGAGAATATGCATGGATATTATACCAAATAAACTCAAAATGACTTGAAATTTCATAGGGATGTAAAATAGAAGGTTTTGGGAAGATATCACTAAAAATAGAACCAAAATTGTGTCTGATGGTGTGTTGCACTTGCTGTGCATGTTTCCAACCTGCAAAACCCAAAGAAAGCAATTTTTTCTCCTAAAAATATCCAAAACACATGAAAGTTGGATAAAATATATAAAAGGAAATTTAAAAACAACCCATGTGGTCAGATATGAAAATCAATAACAGTTTTAGGTGCTTCTCCAGATGACCTCCATAGACCTGCATAAGACCCTACAAAATACTAAAAATGTGATATCTCGCTCAATATAGCTCCAAAATGCATGAAATTTGGATAGTAGCATCATATGATAATATATAATCTAACTAAAAATAACAGTAAATAAATTGTGCACATATAATCCACTGTCATAGGATAGGATGGTTGGGACTGTCACAGACTAGGGACCATCCTGGGGTGGGACGACCACCAATTTTACACTTATTTTGTCACAAATTCCTTTTTGAATTGGTTAGGAACATCCTAAATAGTATTTTTTGAATTTTATGGTAAAAATAACTCATATGGTTCGGTTTTGGAATTATATCACACCTCCTAGTTCACTCGTAAACCTCCTTCACTAGGTAGAGATTTTGAGGGAAAAGGGGCATAAAAGGGTGAGGCAAAATATTGGTAGCACTCCATTTCTATGTTTCAAAAACTCCTCTCTATATATTGTGTGGAAAACTAATCCACTTTATAGCCAAAGGAGGTATTTTGGCAAGAAGCCATGTGAGGGCATGCAGGACAAGAGGCACCAAATGGCTGCCACAATGGCATGCATTGGAGGGGGAATAAAATCTCCCTATTTGGCCTCTTACATGTATTATGTCATGAAATTTTATGCCCTAAGGCCTTGCATGTCTGTATAGGTAGGGAAATTTGAAATTTTTGTGTGCCATTTGTCCAAATTTGACTTTTTTTAACTCAAAGTTTGTGGTCATCCTGGGGTAGGATGATCACAAACTGTGATCGTACCAAGGTGGGACGGTCATTCCTATGTGGTCCAAAAGCTCCAAAAAATTGGGTAGGGCCTCCAAAGAGTGGTTAGGACCACTAGTAGACCTTTGAGGGCTTCCCAAGGGATCCATATGGTGTCAATTAACTAATGCTTTTGATTGCCTAATCAAATTGACCAGATTTTAGTGTCTATAATAGTATTGGTGGAGTCGAGTATGGTGGCACAAGTAGTGTTACAAGTAGTGGGAGTTGTCCTAGATTTGGATAGAGTAGTAGTTCTAGTAGTGGTACAATTGGTGGAGGCTACCCTAGAGTCAAGTGGGGCAATTTAGGAGTAAAGTGTAGAGGTGGCAATGATGGCATAGGATTAGAGTGGTGATACTCCTAGTGGATAGTATGGATGATATATTTGTGTAGTGCTATATAGGGAGGTGGTGGCTATGGATTCCAACCATAGATGTATGATATGTGTATTATATTTTGTATCCTAAGGGTATTTTGATCATAATATATATACATGTTTCTTTTTGCATCTTTATATACATGTGTTATGATGTTGTGTGAATGAATGTATAGCATAGGAATATGTGTGTGTGTGCAATGTAAGAAATGGTAGGTGAAAATATGATGGAAGAATAATATGAATGCATGTGGTAGTATGATATTAATGTATACAAGGAATAACAAAGAATTATGCAATGTAGAAGGATGAACTTGATAGGATGTAGAGTAGTAAAAGCATGTGTTTAACTAAAATGATCAATATGAATAATACAGACATGATGCATGTATGTGGATGAGAAAATGTGTAGAGGAAGTACTTGTATCATTGCAATACTAGTGGCAATGTGATCCATTTTGTAATCTCAAAGATGTGGGATGGCATAAGGAGAGTTATGTAGTAAATTTGACTATCATAGTTGTAGCAATAAAACCTCGTGATAAATTGGGTAAGATTCAACCATAACCCCTAACTAACCTGACTGGATCAAAGTCTATTAGGTACTAGTGTGTGTGATGAGTGATGTTCATTTATCAATTTTGAGGGAGGTAGGACTAACCCATTGTAAACTTAGCCAAAATATCTAGCTCATCCATAAGCATGTAGTAACTTGTACAAAAGAAGGTTTCTAATGTGACAGATGTGTCACCACTTGTAAAACTATTCCACTGGTAGGCAAGCTCTTGGAGCCTATTTTTGGTGATGGAAATTATCTCATGGTATTATGTTAAACCAAAGGAACAAAGGGGGTTAAGAATAGTAGTAGTACTTTGGGAGGCTTTTACTTTTGTTTTTTTCCCTTCTTCCTTTTGATTCTCATTTTTTGGTGCTCTTTTCTCTTTGTTGTTGTTGTTGTTGTTTTGTGGGCATTGGCTTTTATTTTTTGCCCCTTTTCTATTTTTCTTATGCTTGTTCCTTTGTTTATCCCTAGGTCGTATTTTTATCATGCAAATTATAGGATGAGTAGGGAAAATCATTCACTAATTGGTGATATTTGCGCAAGGCGTTGTCTTCCCTAGACTCAAAATTTGCTTAAGATGTAACATGTGAAAGTGGTCCTTGAAAGAAGTCAAATTAACCAAAGGAAGTTGTGAGAATTGCAAGAACTTATCAACTAGAGGTGATGTTTCATTAGCTCAATAGGTGAATAGTCACTTACACAAAACACTATACAATCTGTAAACTTGAGAAGGGAAGTGGGCATCCAAGTGGTGATGCTAACAAGTACGTGTTTTAATCTATTATGAGCACATTTCTATAAGGAGAATGTACAAGTATGGATATGAATGCAATGGTGAGATGTGTATATGCAATGGAAGCAGTATGAAAGATGTAGAATGTGGGAGAATATGTACAAGAGGAATGTGTAAAATAGACAGAGATGAGTTTTTGATAAATATCATGAAAGAGGTGAATAGATAAAAATAAGAGTATGAGAAGAATGAATAGTAGAAGTAGGTGCCCCAACATGTGGGAAAGGTGAAAAAAGTGCAAGAGATGAATGCAAGAAGTAAAATTGCCTGATTAGAAGAAATTCAATGAAGAGGGGTGAAGGAAGACAAAGAAGGGAGGAATAAAGAAATAAGAATAAGAGAGAGGAGATTCAACATAGGTATGTAGCTTATCGAAGTATGAGTGTAAAATTATAGGAAGAGGTATGAGGAAGATAAAGGAAATATAGCATAGGTATGTAGCCACTCAAAGCATGACCATACAATAATGTAGGATAACTAGTAGAAGAGAGAGAGAAGGGAAATCTAGAAAAGGTATGTAACCATTCGAAGTGTGACCATAACACAATGCAAGATAATAATAATAAGAATATAATAGGGGAAAGAAAGAAATAACAGGATGAACTAAGGACATGGTAGTGGTTAAGTGGTGAAGCTTAGATCACGAGTGACTAGGAGGGGTGGGAATGTGACTAGTGTTCTGATATGTGGTGTGATTGGATAGTTGTTGGAAATAGTGGGGTATGGACTTGAATGACACATTTGATGGCACAAAATGAGGTATGGGATGAAGTGAAGTGCTCTGAAATCCATTAGAAGATGTGGCATGCTCAAATCGTGGAGGAGATTTTTTGTACACCATATCATTAATGAGGCATTCAAATATGCAACACTTATGGATGTCATGCCCCAATTGGTGATGGTAGACGTAAAATTGGTGCTCATTATAGCCCCTTGATTTGGGGTAAAGTGGGTTGATTGGATGGATTTTAGGTAAGACAAGGAGCCTTGGGAAATTGTGGGAGAGAGGCTTTGAAAGGATAGGTATGGAAAAATATAAGGCACAGGTGGTGATGAATGCAAGGGAGGTAGTGTTGACATTGGTTCTGGTGGATGTTGTGTGCAGGGACGAGGGATGGACATGGAAGAGGATGAGGGGGTATGGTTGTACATGAATGGTGCATAGGTGAATGACATAGACAATGGCTCAAATGTAACTTGATATTGTCAAGGCGGGAGAGGATGTTCTAGATGTAAATAGGTGGAGGAGATGGTACTAAAGCAGGAGGGAAATGGAAACCAAGTGGGATGGTTGAATTTTAAAATGGGTATGGATATAGTGTTGAACAAGGTGAGGGAGGTGAGGATGGATAAAGGTGATGTGGTGGAGGATGCTGAAGGTGAGTACCATGAAAGGGGACCAGTAGGATATAGAGAATAAGTGGGGCTTGTGACAACTATAGGAAGAGATGAGAATGAGATGGGTATGTACGCAAAGGGATGAACTGCTATAGGTGCTAGAAAATGGCTTGAGTATAAGTGATATTCCATTAGAGAGGGGTGGAGGTAACCTAGAGGAGTGTAGATGAGTATGTGAATTCCCCCTATTAGTAGGAAATGAGATAAATAAAGTTCATCAAGTTGAATAAGCTAGTAGGTAGGGGTATCTTTCATTGACTAAGGTGGGAGGATATCGGTCCCTTGCATGAGAGTATGGGGAGTGGGAATGTTTTACCATATTTACAAAGGAGGAAATAGAGTCCTGACTATAATAAAAGTGAGGATACATGGATGAATCTCTACAATCAGGTGAATGAGGCTAGAGTGAATCATCATGGTCTAAATGGGATGAGTAGGATGAATGGAAAACATGAATAGTATCAATGGGTTCCATATGTTCAATCGAGGGGATTGGTGCAGGAAGGAAAGTCATGCATGATGGATCAAAGGTATGTCTATGATGTAGATATGGTACAAGGTATCCCAATAAAGGTGGGATAGATGGCGGTAGTGAACCTACAAGACAAATGATACAAACATCATAAAAATAATATATAAAGAAAAGGTATTTTTATTGTGTAATAGAAAGTGCAAGGTGTGTTTTTGGTGCAATGTGGATCATGTGTGTATTAGTGACGTGATATGTATAACATGATGATGACAGTATGTACAATAATTGATTATTTGTACCTAAGACAACTAGGTATTGAATTTGCATAGATGAATGATGTTGATTGGTTTAAGTTTTGTGAGTCCTTTGATATTAGCTAGATGATAGGCCCCAAAACTAAATTTTTGTGTGATGATGTAAGGACTTGGCCAATTTGACATGAATTTGTCTCACAGGTGGTGGCATTGGCTAGTGATATGTTGGTTCTATTTAAGAACCAAGTCATCAATCTAGAATTTGTGCTGGTGTACCATTCTATTGTAGGCACAATAAATATGGTCTTGGTAGATATTAGTGTGCTCGATAGTGTGTATGTGATGCTCATCGAGGAGGGTTAGTTGGTCTAGTTTGTATTGGAAGAAGTGTCATCTTCGATGAAGTATTATATGGAGATGCGTAAAGAGGGTATTTTAAGTTCTAGGGGTATAATGGTTTCAGTAACATAGACTAAAGAAAAGGGTGTTGCCCAAGTGGTAGTGTAGATACTTATTTTGTAGGCCCACAAGGCCAATGACATTTGATTATACCAATCATGATGAGATTTTGTGATATTTTTTTGAATGATAGCACAAATAGTTTTGTTAGTAGCTTCTACCTAGCCTTTATCTTGGGGGTATTATGGGGTAGAGAAGTTGTGATGAATGTTGAAATTAGCACATAGGGTACTGAAAATTTTATTCTTGAATGGCATACCATTGTTAGAGATGATTTGTGAGGGAATTCCAAAGCGATAGATAATGTGATCAATGATGAATATCATAATTTTGGATCTTGAGGTCTAGGCAAGTGGGATGGCTTTGACCCATTTTGTGAAATACTTAGTGGTAGTGATGATAAATTTATGATTGCTAGAGGAAGCATGTGAGATTTACCCAATAATATCTAGACCCCATTGCAAGAAGGGCGACATGGATTGGATGGGATACAATGCTTGTGAAGGTGAGTTGGCATGTTGCTGACACATGATGAATAATTTAACATACTCACAACAATCGTGTTCTATTTTGGGCTAGTAGTTACCCATGCATAAAATGTGCTTAGAAATGGTCATGCCATTTAAGTGGCCACCACAATTTCCATTGTGGTCTTCTTGAACCACTCATTGAGCTTCTTGTGGATTGAGGTAATGTAGAAGGATGATATTGTGACTCTAGCGGTAGAGGATGTCCCCTAGTAATGTATAGTGAATCACCTTTAGTTTTAATACCTGATGGGGAGCATGTGATAAGTCATAAGGAAGAAAGCCTAATTTGATGTGATATTTAATATAAGAAAACCAAGGATCATTTGGCTCAGTGTGGATGACATGGATGCCATCATCATTAATGAGAGATGAAGGTGAAATAGCATATTGTGTTGAAGTATGGATGGACACATGTGTCATGTTAGAGAATGGGTTTTATGGTATTAAAGAACCCAAGGAAGCCATGGTGCATGAAATAGTTTGAAGAGTGGTGAGTGGCCTCGATATCATACCACTCAAGCTATGTGAGTAGCTACTAAGCAATTTTCTTATATTTTTGGAGTACCAGGAAATGACATTGTCAAATTTCTTTGACTTGATTTACTATGAGAAGAAAGTAGCCAAATATCTGAAGGTATTTAATGTGCATATACAACACCTGCTTCATCCTATAATTAAAGCTTCCTATTCAAAAATTTTATTCATGCGAAAAACATCTAATTTAAAGGATAAGGGGGGAGGTTCTCCCTCAAGTGTGAAAATTATAATTTCAGCACTCCAAATTGTGTGCAATAGGAGCCATTGAAAAATAGTGTTAGATCAACTAGCATTTAAGGTTCCATATATTCTTCCAATTTTATGATGTGGAATATGGAATCATCGAGAAGCTAAATAAGGAGTGGTTGGTTGTAAGGCAATGGCACCTCAGCGAGTTTGTCGGTGATGACCTATCCTTTTAGGACTTTTGAGAAATAAATTTGAGGTTGCATTTGGTAAGAAACATGATTTATTTAGTACTACAAGAGTTATGCTAACTCTAATTAATTATGTATCATAAAGGGTTATAAAGATCGATAATAAAAGTCATGTGGTTGAGCATGCAGTATTATAGCTTTTGTGTAGAAAAGACTATAGCTAGGAATAACTTCTCCATGTAGGTGTATCAAATTTTATAGCTGACTAGAGTATGGCTGATATAGTATATGGTTTGCTCGTGGTTGAGCATGTTCTTCTGAGCCAATAATGTTTTGATTGCAAAATATGTAGCAGAAATGTACAAGAAGAATGACAGTTTTTGATGTGGTGGAGATAGAACTGGTGGTGATATAAGATAAGCTTTGATTGAGTCAAAGGTTTACTGGTAGTTAGTATCCCATTTGAAGGTGACCTCTTTTTATAATAGGTGGTTAAATTATTTACACTTGTTAGATAATTGGATGATAAAGTGATGAATGACTTGGATTTTTCCCCATAGACTACATAGTTGCTTGAGATTCATGGAAGAAGGCATCTCGACAATGGCTTTGTATTGTTGGGATCAACTTCAATGCCTAGCTAAGGTACAATGAACCCTAATATTTTACCTGAAATAACACCAAATACACACTTCTTTGGGTTTAGTCACATGTTATGTTTGATAAGGCAATCAAATATCTTACGAATATCTGCAAGATGTTGTGAGCATTCTTTCAATTTGACTATGAGGTTGTCAATATAGTCTTCCATAATTTTGTACATGTAGTCATGGAATATGTAAGTTATAGCATACTGGTAAGTTTCCCCAATGTTCTTAATGCTAAAATGCATGACCTTATAACAAAAATTCCCCCAGGGGGTTGTAAAGGATATCTTGTGTTGATCATCAGGGTTGATCTTGATCTGATTGTAGTCGAAAAAGCCATCCATGAGAGATATCATTTCATGGCCTACGATGGAATCAACCAATGAATAAATGTTGGGGAGGGGAAATTTTTCCTAGGGATAAGTTTTGTTCAAATCCCTAAAATCAATGCACACACGATCTTCTCTGGTGGGTTTTGGTACTGTTGGACATTTTGAGTGATAAGTTGTTCTTAATGTCAAGATTGAGTGGTCATTGATGTTGAACTTTTAGCACCAGTTAGTGGTAGTTTTAGTTGGTAGCATCCATTTTGGTTTTAGTTTCAAGACCTAGTTCCAGGAAGTCATATGAGGTCCAAAGTGCAAGAAAAATCCCAAATAAATAATATTATAATATTCTTTTATAATATTATGCAAAGGAAGTTTAAAATTAATTATAAATTAATTTATTAGTTAATTTACTTAACTTATAAAGTTATTTAAATTAATTGTTAAATAATTTAATTATTAATTATAAATTAATTGAAGCTAAGGTTAAATAACCCTCTGGTGGGTTATCAAAATTAAAATTTAAAATTTGATTTTGAATAACAAAGTTCTGACGTGAGGAGAAATTAAAACATGTATATAAGGGGGAAACTCCCACCCTACCAAACCTTACCATGCCTTCGAATATTATTGTGAGCTTTAAGAATTGTGAGCCTTACAAATTATGTTGCATCCAAAGTGAAGAAAGAGTGTGCAAGGTTCATGAGAAATTAACGGTGAGTGGAGGCATAAGAGGAAGGAACTCCTCCTTCCTTCACGTGGGCACTAGTAGCCCATGCAGTGGACTCCCAAGAACTAAGGCGCTTAGGCTTGAGGAGATGGCAGATCGAATCTTGCCGAAACCCCTTTTTGAGAAAGAAAAAGGTATGCGTTAATCTTGGGCACCAAAATTTTTGAGAATATAGTTTGGGCATTTAAAAATTAATTTTTACATATTTTAAATTGGTTCTAAGGTTGCTAAAGGAGATATAAGGGTTTTTGTAAGATTAGATTTTTTATGTTGTTTGCTCAAATATTTTGAAAATATTGTAAGGTGTTTGGTTGATATTTTCATGGTGTTGGATATTATTTTAATTTGGATTTTATAAGGTGTGTCAAAGAAATTATCTTTATGTATGGTATGATGAGTGTTATTTTAAAAGGGAGCAATAAGGCATAAATTGAGTTGTGATTGTTTTATGTCCAAGGAATATTTTGGAAAGTATTGAAGTAATATTGTTGTGTCTAACCATTGGAATTGGAAAGAAGAAAATTGTGATTGAGACAAGTTTTCTAAAGGCACTTCTACATCCAAAAAAGGTATGGGCATATTCTTCCTAGTGAGTGATTGTTGAAAATTATGAATGGAAAGTTGGAGTGAAAAGGATTGTTTGGTTAGCATTGTTGAGAGTGTTTTGAATTAATGCTTCAAGGTTTTTTAGAATTAAGAGTTGTTGATAAAACCTTGTTTTATAAGCATTGTTGTTAAAGTGTTTGATTTGAGTGAAGAACTTGAACTAGGGTTTACAAGTAACATGAGTATCATTGTTATGTGAGATTGGTTGATAAAGCATTGTTGGAAATATTTGACTAGGGTTTGTGAGCAAGGATCATTTCATTGAGTTATTGGTTGAGTAGAGTTGGTTGAGCCTAGTCAAGTGAATGTGTGAAGTGATTGTTCAAGTTTTGTGAAACAAATTATTCTATATTCTGAATTGATTTAAGAAAGAGGTTAAGTGTTAAACATATTGAGTCTCTAACAATTATTTATATGTTTTTGTCATAGAAGAGTGATTAAAAGTGATTGGTTATTGAGGTGAATGTGAAGTATATTGAGTCTCTAATAATTATCTTTATGTTTCCATAATATTGGAAAAGTTCTAGTGTGGACTTATTGAGCAGATTTGAGGTAAGTCTTAGAGAAGACTTGTGGACAGTTTTATGTGAGCTTTTGTGAAAGCTTACAAAATAGAGATTAAGGATAGATTTGAGGATAGAGTTTGGTACAGATTTGAGTTCAGTTTTGTGCCAGATCAAAGATAAATTTTGGTACAAATTTGAGGATAGGTTTTATCCAAATTAGAGAAAGAGATTGAGGATAGATTTGAGGATAGAGTTTGGTACAGATTTGAGGATAGGTTTATGCCAGGTCATAAATAAATATTGAGGATATATTTGTGCTAGAATGAAGGATTGTATTTAGTGCAGGTTTGAGACAGAGCTTTGGAGGTGAAAAAGTATAGAAGATAATAGCATCTAATGGATAAATATCCATTATCCAGGGTAGTGAGGATAGGTGTCTTCAGTGGATAGAGATTCATTATCCAGAGTAGTGGGGCAATAATTCTTCTAGAAGATCACCAATTAGAGCTTAGGAGAAAGGATTTCTCCTGTGGATAGAGATCCAAAAACTTGAGTAGGGGACTGGTGTCTCCTTTGGATAGAGGTCCATAAACATTGTAGGGAAAGGATTCCCAAGAGAATTTATTTGAGAAAAATTATAAGAAATATTTTCTCCATGGAGTAGCCCACATTGGGTGAACCATGTAAAATCATGTCTCTCATGTGTGTGATGCTTTGTGTGATGTTTACTACTTTAATATTTTTTATGTTATCATTTGGATTAAAAGGTAAATTTTTTTATCTTATACTATTCACCCCCCCTCTTAGTATAAGCACATGTTCTTCAATTGGTATCAAATCAGGTCTCTCCATGAAAAGAATAACGGCTTGGAGGAGGATCCATCAGTAACACACATGAATTCAAAAAATGAAGAGGAGACTATGTTTTATATAAAAGAGAAATTATGTGTTGCTCTCAAAAAGTTGGAAATAATTAGAGAGAAGAATTCAAGCTTGAAGGAACAAATTCAAGAATATGAATAAGGATGGAACTTCTACAAAATATCACAGAACTCAAGATAAGGGTGGAAGAAGAAAATAAAATTGAGCAGGATATGACAAATCTATTAAGAGCAAGAGAAGCAGAATGTGAAATATTGGAAGCAAAATTTTTTTATCTAAGGAATGAAGTTGAAAGGACCAAGGTACTACAAGATGTAGAGAATAAGAAATAAAAAAGGGAATCAACTCTTCAAGAAGCAGAAACATCAAACAAGGATAAGCAAGCAAAGGATATCAGAAAGGAAGAAAGCAAAGAAGAACCTTGGATGAGAGTTAATCACAAGAGGAGGAATACTCCACCACAATCTCAAGGACATCTAAATAGGTTACATAATTTCTTCCATGGTCATTTCTTTTCTTGTAATAAATATGGTTAGAGAGTTTTACACTGTATTAGTCATGCAAGAAACAATATCAATAGAAATTTCAATTCTTTTGCACCTCTTATGGAAAATGATATTATATGTTACAAATACAATAATTTTGGGCACAAGGATAGATGGTGTAAAATGATACTTCTTGGGTCTTGTAAAAGAAAAATAGATTCAAAAACTAGGAAATATGAAAGAGAAAATGTAAAAGCTAGATCAATGTTAGTTCAAACAACCCTCATGCTCAGGATAAAGAAGAACATTGGTATCTTGATAGTGGTTGCTCTAGTCACATGATAGGAGACAAAGACAAATTAATTGTATTAAAAGAAACTAATAGAGGATCAGTATTTTTTTGTGATAATGGATCAGCAAGGATTGTTGGAAGAGGAACTTTGAGTTTAGATAATGGGAAAACAAGAACAAAAAATGTGATGTATTTTAAAGGGTTAAAACATAATCTGTTAAGTGTAAGTAAACTTTGTGATCAAGGGTATATGGTTACTATTGGCAATTTTGGGTACATTGTTTTTACTCAAGTATAGTAGTTGTCATTGATGTCAAAGAAGTTCTTGAAGCAATTTGTTTGTATGTCAAAGAATTTTTTTTGATGAAGGTTTCAGCTGGTCAGTAAGTTTCCAAGAAGATTAGAGTAGCCCAGTTGTAAAATATCAAGAAAAAAACAAGAAAAAGTTTGCAGGCGGCTAGAAAAACTATCCCGATTTCACGACATGTTTTAGGAGAGAGAAAGTTTTGGCAAAACTGTCACGATTTCGTGACATGCTAGAAGAAAAAGAGGTTGTTGGCAAACCTGTCATGATTTTGTAACATGTTTTAGGAGAGAGAAAGTTCTGGCAAAAACTGTCATGATTTCGTGACATGCTGGAAGAAAAAGAGGCTGCTGGCAAAACTGTCATGATTTTGTGACATGTTTGAAGAGAGAGAAAGTTTTGGCAAAACTGTCACGATTTTGCGACATGCTGGAAGAAAGAGAGGTAGCTGGAAAAACTGTTGTGATTTCATGACATGTTGGTAGAGAAGCAGAGCAAGATGGAAAATGTCACAATTTCACGACATGTCGCATTTTCGTGACTCAGAAAGTGTAGGAAGGCAGAGAAGGAAAAGTGTCGCGATTTCGTGACACTCTGCAAAGAAGGTTGTACGGATGAAAATGTGTCACAATTTTGTGACATGATGCTAAAGAGAGAGTCTATAGGGTGAGCTGTCATGATTTCATGACTAGATCAAAGAGAGAGAAAGTCATTCAAAAAGTGTCATGATTTCATGACATGCTACAGAGTTCCAAATGAGAACAATCACATTTTTGGGACATGCTAAAAATCTTGAAGAGAGAACTGTCACAATTTTACGACATGCAGCTAAGGGAAGAGTTTGAAATAAGAAGCATCATGATTTCACGACAGGATGAAGAAAAAGTGTACGAACATAGAGAGTGTCGCAATTTCGTGACAAGCAGCAAAGGGAAGAGTCTGAAAGGAGAAGCATTGCAATTTTGTGACAAGCTGCAAAGAAAGTGTACGAAATCCAGAAGTGTCGTGATTTCATGACAGGTTGCAAGGAAAGCTTTCGAGAGCTGAAAGTGTCATGATTTCATGATAAGAATAAGTAAAGAAGCCAGTAGGATGAAGATGTCACGATTTCATGACATGTCATAGTTTTGTGACTCTAAGAGGAGAGAGGCTGTACGACGTCAAAAATGTCACGATTTCGCAACATAGGAAGAGAAGAAGGCCATGAAGTCTAAAGTGTCATGATTTCATGACAGAGTTGTAGATGACATCAGCAAAAGTCAGATGTGTCATGATTTCACGACAAGGATGAATTCAAGGCTGACAAAGGCAAACAGTGTCACAATTTCGTGATAGCAGGCAATAGAAGGTGTACGATAGGCAAAGGTGTCGTGATATTGCGACATGTTGTAGTTTCATAGGGACAGCTACAAAACTAGATGCGATTGAAGGACAGAGTTAACTTTGAGCTGACAAAGTTAAAATCTAGGCCAACGCAGTGCAGGGTTTTGCAGCCAACGCAGTTGAAGAGTAACAGTCGACTAAGATTAAATGTAATGATCTTGAATCTTAGTCTATAAAAGGAGGGTTGTTTGAATAGTTTGAGTATCAATCAAAGTGTGCGTTTGAAGAGTGATGTTCATGGATTTAGTGCGACAGTGAAGTTTGATCATCAAAAAAGTAGAGTGCAAAGATCGATAGTAGTATAAGAGTGCATTTCGTCGAATCTTCTAAGTGTAGGAGATTGTAAGGAAATAGAATGCATGAAGATGATACTACTGTGAATGCGTAGAAGTGCAAAGGTCATTTTTCGATCGAGTGCAGCTATGACTGTGAGAAGATAGCAAAGGACTATATTTTATGCAGAACAGAGGAAGAGGACAGACCTGTGCCAGACCGAAGGACTATGTTTGGTGCAGATTAGAGAAAGAGGAAGAGGACATTTGTGCCAGACCGAAGGAATGTGTTTTGGTACAAATTCGAGGACCAGCTTTGAGGTGACAGAGTTGAGGACAGAAGTCTCCAGCCAAAGCAGGGAAGACAGGTGTCTTCTATGGATAGAGTTCCACTTGCTAAGGGTAGAAGAGGTAGAGGTCTTCTAGAGGATCACCAGCTAGAGCAGAGATAGGGGAAGGTATCTCCTTTGAGCATAGGCTCATAAACATTGTAATTGGGAAGGTTTCCCAAAGAACTGTGATATAACTTTTATAGAAAATTTTTATCCGTGGAGTAGCCCACTTTGGATGAACCACGTAAATTTTTGTGTCACTTTGTGGATGGTGTGTTGTGCATTGCTTTGATTTCTGCTATTGTTTTTGCTATCTTTATTCTACATAATTTTGAATTGAAAGCTGCTTTGAAAGAAAAAGTGAAAAGTGGTCTTATACTATTCACCCCCCCTCTCAGTATAAGCTTGTGTTCTTCAGTTACATTCCATCCAGATAGATGTGAGATAAGAAAATCAGAAACTAGAAAAGTCATTACCAATGCAAGAAAAACTGCAAACAATCTATACTTGCTTAGTGAGATCAAAGGGGAAAAGTGCTTTCTATCACAATAAGATGAGAGTTAGTTGTGGCATAGAATATTGGGTCACTTGAATTTTGACAACATAGTCAACATAAGCAATAAGTAGTCTGTCAGATATTTACCCAAAATAAAAAGGCCACAAAACACAATCTGTGCACCTTGTCAACATGGAAAGCAAACTAGAACAAGCTTTAAGTCAAAAGGATATATGTCATCTGAGCCATTGAGTCTAATACATACTGATCTATGTGGTCCTACTAGAACATAGAGCATTCAATGTGAGATTTAATTTATTCTATTTATAGATGAGTACTCTAGAATGATTTGGGTAGGTTTTTTGAAAGAGAAATTAAAAGATTTTAAAAAGTTTAAAATATTTAAAAAACTGGTTGAAAATGAAATTGACAAGAGATTTAAGTGTTTGATATCTGACATAGGAGGAGAATTTACCTCAAATGAGTTTGTAGAGTTTTGTGAACAACATGGGATCAAGAGAGAACATTCAGCGGTAAGAAATCCTCAACAAAATAGAGTAGTTGAAATAAAAATAGAACTTTTGAGAATATGGCTAGAGCTATGTTAAATGAGTCTAAGCTCTCAGATGGATTTTGGAGAGAAGCAATCAATATAGTAGTATACATAATAACTAGGGCTCAAATGAGGATAAACCATCACAAGACTCCATATGAGCTTTGGAAAGGAAGATCGACCACTATAAAACATTTCAGATTTTTGGAAGCAAGTGTTATATAAGACGATAAGATAAAAACTTAGGCAAGTTGGATTCAAGGTGTGATGAAGAAATTTTCCTTGGTTATTCCTCTAAGAGTAAATCTTATAAATGATTGAACAAGAGAACTCACACTTTGTAGAAAGTATTAAATGTAACAATTGATGAGAAGATAGATTCAAGAGAACCAGTTCAGCAAATTGTGTATCAGAAATATGGAAGTTGTCAAGAAGAGTTTCGTGAGGAATCAGATGAAGAAAAGAAGAAACACAAAGACTTATTCCTAAAAATCCATCCATCCATCCAGGTATGTACAGAAGCATCATCCAAAAGAGTAAATAATTGGGAATTCAGATGAAATACAAACAAGAAGAAGGATAATAACACCATCTCAACAAGAAAAAATTTCTTTGCCATCTAAGATTGAGCCAAAAGACTTCAATCAGGAAAGTGGAGATGAATTCTGGATCAAGGAAATGGATGAGAAATTAGATAAGATAGAGAAAATCAAGACTTGGCAACTTGTCCCACATCCAAAGAACAAGAATGTGATCGACATAAAATGGGTATTTAAAAATAAGCTAAATGAATATGGACAAGTAGTAAGGAACAAATTAAGGTTAGTATGTAAAGGCTATGCACAGGTAGAGGGAATTGACTTTGATGAGACATTTGCTCCAGTTGCATGACTTGAAGCCATAAGAATATTTTTAGCCTTCTCAAGTTTTAAAATTTTTAAAGTATATCAGATGGATGTTAAGTCAGCATTTCTAAATGGTTTTCTAGAAGAATAAGTATACATTGAACAACCATAGGGATTCATGTTAACACATAAACTAGATCATGTATGCATATTCAAAAAGGTATTGTATGGTCTAAAGCAGGCTCCTAGAGCATGGTACTCAAGACTGGATAAATATCTTCAAGAAAAGGGATTCATAAAAGGAATAGCAGACAACAACTTATATATCAAAAATGAAGCAAATAATCTACTAATTGTGGTTGTTTATGTTTATAACATCATTTTTGGGGGAAATAATGATAATATGTGTAAGAATTTACTAAGAACATGCAGAATGAATTTGAAATGTCTATGCTTGATGAATTGTCTTTATTTCTTGGATTTCAGATTTCAAAATCAGATAAAGGGGTATTTCTCTCACAAACCAAGTATATAAAAGAAATGTTAAAGAAATTTAGGTTAGAATATTACAAACCCATAAGTACCCCCATGGTCACAGGATGCAATTTAATTAAGGATGATGAATCTCCTGAGGTAGATCAGACACTATACAAATCTATGATTGGTAGCTTATTGTATGTTACAACTATAAGACCGGACATAGTACAATCAGTGGGATTAGTGGCAAGGTTTCATGTAGCACCTAAGGAAACACATGTGGCAACGGTAAAAAAAATCTTAGGTATCTAAAAAGGACTATGGATTTTGGCCTTTGGTATCCCAAAAGTGATAGGTTTACACTCACATCATATACAAATTCATATCGGGCTGGCGGTTTGATGACAGGAAAAGCACAAGTGGAGGAGCATTCTTTCTTTGAGACTATCTAGTCTCTTGGCTAAGTAAGTAGGTTTCAGTATCATTATCTATAGCAGAAGCAAAATATATTACAAAAATAGCCAGTTGTACATAGGTATTATGGATGAAGTTAACTCTAGAAGACTTCAAGATAAAATATGATCATCCTATTCCCATACTATGTGATAATACAAGTTCTATAAGTATCTCAAAAAATCTAGTGATGCACTCTAGGTCAAAGCACATTCCAATTAAGTATCATTTTTTGAGAGAAAATATGATAGATAAATAGGTCATGTTAGAATATGTTACTAGAAAGGAATAGATAGCAGATATTTTCACTAAGACACTTTCAAAGGATACAGATCTATGATTGGTAGCTTATTGTATGTTACAACTATAAGATCAGACATAGTACAATCAGTGGGATTAGTGGCAAGGTTTTTGGTAGCACCTAAGGAAACACATGTGGCAATGGTAAAAATAATTCTTAGGTATCTAAAAAGGACTATGCATTTTGGCCTTTGGTATCCCAAAAGTGATAGGTTTACACTCACATCATATACAAATGCATATCGGGCTGGCGGTTTGATGACAGGAAAAGCACAAGTGGAGGAGCATTCTTTCTTAGAGACTATCTAGTATCTTGGCTAAGTAAGAAGTAGGTTTCAGTATCCTTATCTATAGCAGAAGCAAAATATATTACAAAAATAGGCAGTTGTACACAGGTATTATGGATGAAGTGAACTCTAGAAGACTTCAAGATAAAATATGATCATCCTATTCCCATACTATGTGATAATACAAGTGCTATAAGTATCTCAAAAAATCTAGTGATGCACTCCAGGTCAAAGCACATTCTGATTAAGTATCATTTTCTGAGAGAAAAGATGACAGATAAACAGGTCATGTTAGAATATGTTACTAGAAAGGAATAGATAGCAAATATTTTCACTAAGCCACTTTCAAAGGATACAGATCTATGATTGGTAGCTTATTGTATGTTACAACTATAATACCGAACATAGTACAATCAGTGGGATTAGTGGCAAGGTTTTCGGTAGCACCTAAGGAAACACGTGGCAACGGTAAAAATAATTCTTAGGTATCTAAAAGGGACTAGGTATTTTGGGCTTTGGTATCCCAAAAGTGATAGGTTTACACTCACATCATATAAAAATGCATATCGGGCTGGCGGTTTGATGACAGGAAAAGCACAAGTGGAGGAGCATTCTTTCTTGGATACTATCTAGTCTCTTGGCTAAGTAAGAAGTAGGTTTCAGTATCCTTATCTATAGTAGAAGCAAAATATATTACAAAAATAGGCAGTTGTACACAGGTATTATGGATGAAGTGAACTCTAGAAGACTTCAAGATAAAATATGATCATCCTATTCCCATACTATGTGATAATACAAGTGTTATAAGTATCTCAAAAAATCTAGTGATGCACTCCAAGTAAAAGCACATTCCGATTAAGTATAATTTTCTGAGAGAAAAGATGACAGATAAACAGGTCAGGTTAGAATATGTTACTAGAAAGGAATAGATAGCAGATATTTTCACTAAGCCACTTTCAAAGGATACCTTTAAGTATCTTTGAGAAAAACTGGGAGTAAGACTCCCACCCCAAAATTAACCACCTCAAGAGGAGGTGGGGGAGGGGCTAAGCTAAGAGATTCATTATTAGCCCCAAACCCCAAAGGTGACCCTTTTCCATTGATATCAAAGGGAGAGAGATTTGAGTAAGGGGGAGATATTTGATTTAAGGAGAGAGCATTGAGCCAGGGGGAGCAGTTTCCCAAGGGGAGCAGAACAAAATAAAGATCAAGATTTGGTAAAAGGAATTTGGGTTGCCATCAATGACAAAGGGGGAGATTTTTGGACATTTTGAGTGATAAGTTGTCATTTATGTCAAGAGTGAGTGGTCATTGATGTTAAAATTTCAGCACCAGTCAATGGCAGTTTTAGTTTCAAGATCTGGTTTTAGGAAGTCATATGAGGTTCAAAGTGCAAGAAAAGGCCCAAATAAATAATATTATAATATTATTTTATAATATTATGCAAAGGAAGTTTAAAATTAATTATAAATTAATTTTAAATTAATTTATTAGTTAATTTACTTAACTTATAAAGTTATTTAAATTAATTATTAATTAATTTAATTATTAATTATAAATTAATTTAAGCTAAGGTTAAATAACCCTAAGGTGGGTTATCAAAATTAAAATTTGAAATTTGATTTCGAATAACAAAGTGCCGACGTGAGGAGAAATTAAAACGTGTATATAAGGGGGGAACTCCCACCCTACCAAACCTTACCATGCCTTCGAATATTATTGTGAGCTTTAAGAATTGTGAGCCTTACGAATTGTGTTGCATCCAAAGTGAAGAAAGAGTGTGCAAGGTTCATGAGAAATTAACGGCGAGTGGAGGCATAAGAGGAAGGAACTCCTCCTTCCTTCACATGGGCACTAGTAGCCCACGCAATGGGCTCCCAAGCGCTAAGGCACTTAGGCTTGAGGAGACGGTGGATCGAATCTCGTCGAAACTCCTTTTTGGGGAAGAAAAATGTATGTGTTAATATTGGATGTCAAAATTTTGGGAATATAGTTTGGGCATTTTTTGGGCATTTAAAATTTAATTTTTGCATATTTTAAATTGGTTCTAAGGTTGCTAAAGGAGTTATATGGGTTTTTGCAAAATTAAATTTTTAATGTTGTTTCCTCAAATGTTTTGAGAATATTGTAAGGTGTTTGGTTGATATTTTCATGGTGTTGGATATTATTTTAAGTTGGATTTTATAAGGTGTATCAAAGAATTTATCTTTATGTATGGTATGATGAGTGCTATTTTAAAAGGGAGCAATAAGGCATAAATTGAGTTGTGATTGTTTTATGTACAAGGAATATTTTGGAAAGTATTGAAGTAATATTGTTGTGTCTAACCATTGGAATTGGAAAGAAGAAAATTTTGATCGAGAAGGGTTTTCTAAAAGCACTTCTACATCCAACAAAAGGTATGGGCATATTCTTCCTAGTGAGTGATTGTTAAAAATTGTGAATGGAAAGTTGGAGTGAAAAGGATTGTTTGGTTAGCATTCTTGAGAGTGTTTTGAATTAATACTTCAAGCTTTTAAGGGAATTAAGATTTGTTAATAAAACTTTGTTTTATAAGCATTTTTGTTAAAGTGTTTGAGTTGAGTGAAGAAATTGAACTAGGGTTTGCAAGGAACATGAGTATCATTGTTATGTGAGATTGGTTGATAAAGCATTGTTGGAAATATTTGACTAGGGTTTGTGAGCAAGGATCATTTCATTGAGTGATTGGTTGAGTAGAGTTTGTTGAGCCTATTCAAGTGAATGTGTGAAGTGATTGTTCAAGTTCTGTGAAACAAATTATTCTATATTCTGAATTGATTTGAGAAATAGGTTGAGTGTTGATGAGTGTGAAACATATTGAGTCTCTAACAATTATTTATATGTTTATGTGATAGAAGAGTGATTGAAAGTGATTGAGTATTGAGGTGAATGTGAAGCATATTGAGTCTCTAATAATTCTCTTTATGTTTCCATGAGATTGGATAATTTCTAGTGTGGACTTGTTGAGCATATTTGAGGTAAGTCTTAGAGAAGACTTGTGGGCAGTTTTATGTGAGCTTTTGTGAAAGCTTATAAAACAAAGATTGAGGATAGATTTGAGGAAGAGTTTGGTACATATTTGAGGGTAGGTTTATGCTAGATCATAGACAAATTTTGGTACAAATTTGATGACAGGTTTGTTCTAGATCAGAGACAGATATTAAGGACATATTTTGGTATAGATTTGAGGATAGGTTTGTGCTAGATTAGAAAAAAATATTGAGGACAGATTTATGCTAGATCGAAGAACTATGTTTAGTGCAAGTTTGATATAGATCTTTGGATGTGATAAAGTATAGAATATGATAGTCTCTAGTGGATATAGATACATTATCTAGGGTAGTGAGGATAGAAGGCTTCAGTGGATAGATATCCATTAGCAAGAGTAGTGGGGAAAATAGTTCTTCTAGAAGATCACCAGTCAGAGCTTAGGAGAAAGAAGTTCTCCTATGGATAGATATCCACAAACATGATTAGGAGACTGGTGTCTCCTTTGGATAGAGATACATAAACATTGTAGGGAAAGGATTCCCAAGAGAATTTGTTTGAGAAAAATTTATAAGAAATATTTCCTCCGTGGAGTAGCCCACATTGGGTGAACCACGTAAAATCATGTCTCTCATGTTTATGATGCTTTGTGTGATGTTTACTAATTTAATATTTTTGATGTTATCATTTAGATTAAAAGGAAAAAAGTTTTATCTTATACTGTTCACCCCCCATATCAGTATAATCACATGTTCTTTAGGTATCGGGACCATGTTGGATACCCATCCAGGTAATCAATTGGTTGTATGAACCCCACATTGAGAAGCTTTTGGAGTTTAGAGTTTACCATTAAATCAACAGTGGGATGCATGTATCGTAATTTTTTCTTAACAGACTTGGTGTCCTCATCAAGTGTGAGGTTGAGGATGACTAATGATGGGTCGAATCCAGGCATGTCTATGTAATACCAAGCAAAAACTTTTATGTACTCTTTGAGGAAAGAGGTAAATGAAGCTTGTTCCTCCAAGAAGAGGCTAGAAGTAAGTTTAATGATGTAGGTATCGGTAGGATCATCACCAATATCCACATCGATAGTATCTTCCACAAGCATGTGGGACCTATCTTGGAGTTGATTTGGCATGGGAATGAGATGGTCATAAATAGCCTCGAGAAAATCAAATTCATCATCTAAATATAGATTCGTATGTTTAACCCATGGAATATTAGGTAGAGAATACGATGAAGGAGTATTTACAACATGTAGTATGGGTGGTGATAGCAAGAATTTTTATGATAAAGGTGTAGGGAAAATGTGAGTAAATTCAATGAAGTCTAGATTGGGTATGTCGTTGTGATCTAAATGATATGTGTAGTGAATTGGAGATAATAATTCGATGTCAACCATGTTAACAGAGGTGGTGGAGATAGTGAGAGATTGGGATTCTAGAGATGAAGACTCAAAAGTAAGTAAACAATATTTTAGATTCAATGGGGGATATAGAACCACTGGTGGAGAACGAGGTTGAGTCGTAGAGTGGCAAAACTACCGTTGACTAGGCAATGGAGGGGGAGGTGAAGAAGTGTGCTTCAAGTGAGGCAAAGTGATGGAAATGGCAAAAAATATATCAGCCACCACATCAAGGGGGAGGTGAATAAGTGTTATTCAAGTGAGTCAAAGTGATGTAAAGGGAAGCAAATATATTAACCAACGCAACAATACAATAGGTGGTGGTAGTGTTAGAAAGTGGTGTTTCTTGGAAGAATGTGCATGGAATATTGATGGTGGAATGGGGGGATGGACACTCATCGAGGATATCGATGTTTAAGTCCTCTACCAAAAAATGTGTAGGAATTGCTAGAGGATGTAGAGTGAGGTGTTGAAGTCCTCTACTAACAAATGTGTATGGGCTAATGGGCATCCATAAGCCCTCATTGTAACGTCCTAGCCCAAAGCCACTCCAATAGAAATTCTAGAGGTAGCATAAGGTGAAGTGTGGGTTGTACATATGGTATAGTATACCATAGAAGCTAGATTGTGATGGCAAGAGCATGACTATTGGGAGTGACAAATCAAGGCCCACGTAGATAAAATTTGTACAATTTTTTGGTGGACCAAGTGATATGATGGTACCAATGGTTAGCATTGAGGCATAAGGATGACCAAAGTCACAAGTATATTGGATCATCTAAGGATATACATGAGTGTCATGAATATTATATTCACCAAGACTAGAATTGGTTATAAAATGGATACTATAGACACCTAAAATGTGTCATGTCAATGGTGAATACTCATATGGACATGCTACAAGACCATATGGAAGATCTTGGACATACTCCAAGATAGAGCGGTGGTTCTAACCACTCAATTTGGGTTCCTTGGCCTATTTAGTATAAAATGCAGCTAAAACTTGTGGTCTATAGTCTGAACCACATCTGACACCTACGGTTTACAGTCTGGACCGTAGTTGTCACCTGCAGTCTCAACTAAAGTTCAGTTGGCCTTCATCTAAGCCAAATCAGTTTGAATGGCCATTTATTCTAGAAGAATGCGATTAAAGGATGGAAATTTCCAATCCAAATTTCCTAACCACCCCTTCTTGTTATTGGCATATCCATGAAGCCACCTCTAGCCCTTGGGTAATCCTATAAGTACCCCTTTGAAATAGGACAAAGATATAGAGATAGTATGGTAGATTAGAGCAGCGAAGCCCTATCAAATTATACACTCACCTAAGAGTATTGAGAGAGATTTGTTGCCAATTCCTTTGCTAATTCATCAAGCATCATGTCAAATTGTGCCATGGATGCCCTAGGAGCCTAGGAGAGCCAAGAAATGCTAATTTGGGCAAACGGATGCCCTATTCAATGATTCAACCACCAAACTTGTTAGAGGACACCGAGGTGATCATTGATCATCAATTTGACAAGGAAGATCAAGCCCACTACCCTATGTAGACACCAAAACAGCACCAATCCGATTATGTGATTGCAAACACTGATCGCTTTGACACACACAGCCCCCAGGGCAGCCCTCAGAGGTTAAACAATGGTCCTAACCACTTTTATAGCAATTTTGTAAGGTCAAAAGGCAATTTGGCACATTCAGGCACTTTGCTCAATATTCGTCTCACCCAAGGATGAATTCTAACTGGGATTCGTCTCACCCAGGGATGAATTCTAAATTCGTCTTTGGTCAGGACGAATTCTAGGTTTAACGGGAAAAAAGAAGAATGCCGCCAAGTGGCAGCCGAGGATAGTCAATTATTGCCTCTTGCCATGCATGCGCGTGTAGGTGGGTAGATTGGCCATTAGAGGACTGTCACAAAGGCAGTCATGGAAGCCCAAGTCAGGGAGGAGTCTCCTCCCTCTTGGGAAGGCATGGCCGCCACATGGCATCCCTGCATGCCCCTCCAAAGAGACCCCTTGGGTCTATAAAATGGTGGACTTTCCCACCCAAAAAGAGATAGGTTGGAGGCATTTTCAAGCAACGAAGTGCTGCCAAATTGAACACCCCATTGCACCCTTTTTCGATTCACCTTCTCACATCCTTAATCTCTTTCGCAAGAGAGGTTATTGGGTGGCTTTTGGAAGTGTGGATCCGAACCCAAACCCAACATTTGACCACCTTAATCCACCAATTTTCCGACACCACATTCCAAGAGATTTTGGGCCCTTCCCTAGTGGATTGGCGCCGAAATCAAGTTCCAACGGTGGGTGGCCCACTTGGGCACCCCGCACCTTTTAAGTTTCATTTTAATCTATTCGGTTATCATTTGTTTATCCTACATTACACTCTATGCTGTTTAGATAGTTCACAATCTTGATTTCAGAAGACGTTTATCAAATATTATCATGCTTTTGTCGCTTTTGTTGTCCCACTAACTTGCAGGTAACAACATCAAAATTCTCGGTGATGGAGGTCAAATTGGGAGAATCCGACCATCTGGGTCATCCCAAAATGGCCCCAATTACTTAACCCCTTTGTTTGCAGGTGTTTTGGAGATCCCGAGGTGTGACATTGGAGCGACATCAACTCGACATCTTAACACAGTCGAATTCGTCCCACCCGAGGACGAATAACAGCAGAATTCATCCTGCCCAGGGATGAATTCCAGTTGAATGCATATTGGCCAACTGTTTCAATGGCAGTGGCCCTCTGGTAATGTCTTCTAACCTCTGTCAGATTTGCAAGTCATTTAGGATCATTTCATGCATCATTTTAGTCAGTCTTAGGCATACATCTTTCATTAATTTCAAGGAACAAACTTTTCCTATTTGCAGCAGGTGCTACTAACTCTTTTGTTGTTTCTTTGAACGCAGGAGAAGCAGCAAGAAGCGAGGATTCATCAACATAAGCGGCGGCAACACTTTGGCCCGCCCATTTCAAATGTGGGCATGCGAAAGAAGGATTATTGATCACGATTGTAACCAAATCATTTAACGCTCCTAGCCCCTAAAAAGGGAGGAGGCAATTATTGTAACCGAGGTTGAAAGAGTTAAATAAAAGGGCTGTGACTTCTCTAAATTCTTGTATCTCATTTCAATCATTTGCCTCTTTCGTTTAATGCACTTCACATTTTAGGACTTAAGCGTTAGTTTGATTTTGCTTGCATCGAAATAGTTTTCCTTTTATTTTCGGAATCTCGTGCTTTCAGTGGCGATCACGGTGGGACCCTGTCCCCTAGTTTTTAAGATCAAGTAACTGATCCATTTTTGTGTTTTGTGCTTGAAGGTACCATTTTTCAATTTTAGACTGTTATTCGTCTTTGACTGTGGCGATTACTTTATTGTAATTCGTCTGACCCTGAGACGAATTCCAATTCGTCTCTCGGCAGGGACGAATTCTGTTCTGTAATTCGTCTCACAGAGGGACGAATTTTTGTCTGTAAATTTTTAGAGCCGAGGATCAGAAACAGCAAGTCTGGGCAGAAAAGAGGTAAGGTTCCAAAACTGTCCCTGTCATTTTTTGATTTTTTGTTTCTATTTTTTGTCAACTTTTGCTTGCTTAGGGAAAGTTGGTTGCTTGCATGTTTCAATTTTAATTAAAATAAACCACACACACATCACGTGGTATCTTTAAACCAAGGAGCTGGTCGTAAGACCCCAACCCTTGATCAAGACCAACGGTGGGTTCATCACCACCTTGGCTTGACTTTTGCATCCATTTCCCCCGATTGTCACTGTTGTTAGGCATAAATCCTAATGAAAGCTGACCGAGTGTCACTGGGGTGATTCCCATGTGCGAGGATAAGTCTTCTATGGTAGGTGTCATTAACAAGACAATCCCCCTTCCGTACCGCCTATGTTCCACGTACCATCTGCTCTCACGTACCTATAGTTTCCCTCTCGTAAGGGCGGGTATATAGAGAGGTTGGTATATCGGCCGAGCAATGGTATATTGAAGGGGCGACCATTTATGGGAGTCATATGAGCCTACATTACGCATTTAAACGTTCTTCAAAACTTTCAAAAACAAAACAAAATCATCAAAACACACTAAAACCAGTCTAGGACACACCATTAATCTTTAAAAGAGATAATCACCATTTGTGTATGTGTGTGTTCATTTCTGCTTAGTGTAACAAAAAAAAATCAAAAAAATCATAAACAAAAGATAAAAATCTACGCATTTTGTCACTCGCTCCAAAAGCTCCAAGGATTCCCGCAATCGCTTGGTCACTCCAAAATGCCCCAAAGGTGTCCATGAACCCTTTGGTCAACCCAAAAGTGCCCCAAAGGTGCCCATAAGTGATGCAGGAGCATCCAACAAAATATGGGAAATCTTATATTTTTCCCTAAATTTTAGTGCATCTTGTCGGGGCCATAACTTCTCAACCGTAGCTCCGATTGACGCGAAATTTTACAGGGAGTTAGTTGGGATAATTTTAAACAAATATAACTCCTTGGAATTCTATTTGTCCAAAAAATTCAGTTTTCGAGGCCAAATTCCATCATCTAGTGCCCCGAAATTAGGTTTTAAAATTACTCACCTAATTTTTTATGCTTTTTGAGCTATTCGAAGGTCAATATCTCCTAATGTATTTAGAGTTAGGACTTGAAACTTCATTTTTGTCTTATCTATTGTAAGAGGGATGCGCACCCCAATTTTGGGCCCCATCTGACTCATTTTCAATTTTAGGGTTTTTAGAGAGACATCGTCATGGTGCTCACCCGTAGCCAAGCCCAATCATGGGCGGATGCTACGGGGAATATCCAAGGAGGCACAAGTCACCTCGGTATAGCCCCAAGGATTTGGTCATACCACCTTGGTGGCCTGACACACAAGGTAGACCCCTCCACACCTTAACGAAAAGGGACTATAGGGGCACCTCTTCTAGGGGCACTCCTGTTCAGCATAGCACCCAACACACACCCTTCCATGAGGGGTACATCCGTAGGAGAGCTCCCTTAGATGCTCGCTATGAGTGGTCACCATGCGATGAAGCGCTAGGTCAACATAGGGTTCGACGAGAGGAACCACATGATTACACTATCCCTCCTTCACCCCCTCTAGTTGTTAGGACTACAAGGACAAATCCAGAGCACAAGGCTCCTCAAGCAGGGCGAGCCAGCTCCGTCCATCCCTTTTTCACTTATGAAAGAGAGCACGAGGAAGACCCCTACCTTCCTCGAGAACAATATACAGTGCGAGAGCAATACGCCTCCGCACCTGCTATCTATCAGGACCACTCACTGAGGCCAAAGCCCTGAGGGAATGCCACTACCCCCAACAGAGGGAGGTGGCCTATAGAGATCTTGGATCACTATGACCGAGATAGATATGTAGGAGAGGCATCTAACCCTTCTAGACATGAGACGGCAAGACCAACTATCTTAGAATCTGCCAAGCATGTCGCACGCTCGGATGCAACTCACGCAACTTGAGCTAGAATGACAACAGTTAGAGCAATGGTATCTTCTAAACAAAGAGCACCTTCAACGCCAGAAGGATGAGTTGTTCCAACACACTATGCAGGAGAGGACTCCAATCCCTCACACACATAAGACAAAACATTATGAGAGGCACAACCCCTGGGTGCGAGACAAGTCTCCGCGACCCTATCGAGCACCACCCCCGATGCCTCCTAGACATGAACGGGAGGCTACTCCTATAACCAATGATGGGTGCCTTCCTCAGGAACCCACTCAGGTTTATGGGCCACCCTTAGAAATGCATCAAGAAGCCTCTAAGGAATCAGAGCGAGAAGAAGAGCGGGATGAACTACCCTACCAAGGCATGGGGGGTGCTATCTGGCCACCCCTCCATAGGCCCCAAGTTCCTCAACAAGAACCAACCAAAGAGGAGGAGCTCAAATCCCCTGATACATGCAAAGCGCTAGAGCACTTCGAGTCGGTAGAGACCAAGATTTTAGAGCTCCCAAGGCCCAACTTACATGAGGCTCCTTTCAAAGAGGATCAACCTCCGACCGTAGGGCTACCTGATGATGCAGTCCTCCATGTCTCAGAATCTCTAGATTCTGATGAGCTGTACTCACTGGCCGAAGGTGAGGATAAAATAGAGATAGCCCACAGCAATCACATGCGACAACATCGACATCCCATAAATATCGATGAAGCAATTCAACAGATAAACATAATACTAGGGCATGAGTGGCGTGTTAACCCACCACAGTGGAACCAACTATTAAATCCACCACTTTGGGCACACAAAGATCAACTTCCGCCCAGAGATCCCATAGCAATATCAGTGTCGAGGGTAGATCCCACCCTCATCTCCACACATAGGGCTGATCCATTCATGCCAATACCTCCAGAGCCAGATCCGGAGCGCAAAGACCATCAAGCTGGGGGTACCTCTATCCCCTGAAGAGCCATAGTCCAAACCAAAAAGCTCCAAGGATTATCGCAATCACTTGGTCAAAACCCAAAAGCTCCAAGGATTATCGCAATCACTTGGTCACCCCAAAATCTCCAAGGATTATCGCAATCACTTGGTCACCCCAAAAGCTCCAAGGATTATCGCAATCACTTGGTCAACCCAAAATCTCCAAGGATTATCACAATCACTTGGTCATCCCAAAATGCTCCAAGGATTATCGCAATCGCTTGGTCAAACCCAAAAGCTCCAAGGATTATCGCAATCACTTGGTCATCCCAAAAGCTCCAAGGATTATCACAATCACTTGGTCACCCCAAAAGCTCCAAGGATTATCACAATCACTTGGTCACCCCAAAAGCTCCAAGGATTATCACAATCACTTGGTCACCCCAAAAGCTCCAAGGATTATCGCAATCACTTGGTCACCCCAAAAGCTCCAAGGATTATCGCAATCACTTGGTCACCCCAAAAGCTCCAAGGATTATCGCAATCACTTGGTCACCCCAAAAATGCTCCAAGGATTATCGCAATCACTTGGTCACCCCAAAATGCTCCAAGGATTATCGCAATCACTTGGTCACCCCAAAAATGCCCCAAAGGATTCTCGAAATCCCTTGGTCACCATCAAGAAAATTCAAAAACAACAAAAATCATCAAAATCAAAAAAAAAAAAAAATTTGCATCTCATTTCTAGGCATGCTCAAATTCATCAATACAAAGCTCTACCCCCCCCCCCTCCCCATTTCCCCAAAAACCATCCCCCCAAAATACAAAAAAATATAGCTGCATTAAGCATCGCAACAATACATCACATATTTGTGGTCGTAGAAGTCAAAGGCACCATAGACTGTAATTACTCTAGCTAGCCCTACCATCTTGTTCCACATTTTCCATTTTACAATATCACAAAAACAACACCATTTACCTATTGTTTACCACACATAGAGTCAGTGGTCTTATAATGTATCAAGAGTTTTTTTCATTTAGGTGTCATTAATTTTCTAGCCATATACTGTACCAAGTCAAACAAATTTTACGAAGGTAGAGTCATACTTGAAATACGCCTTGTTACGTAGCATCCCAACACAAATTAAAACACATAAAAATTCCCAAGTTGTGTGAACGAAAGATGACACTCGCAAAGCAATCCAGGTCACCATAAGCAAAATGGCTATCTTGCTCATCCCCCTGTGCGAATGACCCAAAGAATGCTGAGAGTTGGCAAAAGGACAAGCATCCTCCCTACCCAATTCCCCAAGAATCCCAAGTTCTCAATAGTTGCAAAACATCAAAAATTTGCAAAAGTGTCAAAACACCAAAATTTGACATCCCACAGTGCACACATCAAAAGGCACAAACAATAGTGATTCTCGTCACTCCATATCCCAATCCCTTGCTCAAAAAGAAAAACAAATAAAACAAAAATAAACAGTGATTTTATCACTACAAAGGAGCAAGTATCCCAATACAATTGAAGAAAAGAAGGGAGTCGAACTTGAATCCCTGGAACTCTCGACATTTCGACAGGTCATGAGGCAAGCCTCAGTACCGGTTTGGTTGATAGCCTATCGGTCACTGGCGGTAAACTTCTCGCATGACGATATATCTGTCACATTAACTTGTGTACAGATCAATGTTTGCATGTGGATGAGCTAGCTTATGGTATCCTAGATAGCACCGTAGATTAATCTGACTAAATACAATAAAGGAGTTAGTGGAGCTAATTAGGTGATCCTCGGTACAGGTTCGGTTGAAAGCCCATCCGGCACTCGGCGGTATCCCGACAAATACCACATAAATGAACTCAATTGCACACACAGGGATGTGAAATAACTTGGTCAAAAACAAGTCCGATTCATACCTTGTTCAAAAGTCTTGTAAGATAAAGTACAGTCATGGCTAGTGAGTTAAAACCGTCTGAGTCTCAGAAAACCTTAGCTACATTTCTAAACCAACTGCGCTACTTTTCATCCTTACAATACCATCAAAAAATACAAAAAAAAAAACCACATGTATACATACAAAGTCATTTACCACAACAATCGCCTAAAAAATAAACACATAAGTCCTAAACAGTCTATGGTGCCATAACCAAACATCACAAATTCCATTCATCCATTTCATTTCCTATCACATATAAATAAAAAACATTTGCATTTATCATAACATATACATCCACTACATCAATATAAAGTAGCATGCATCCATCAACATCAATCATTGTGCATAACATAAAATAATGACATATACACAAAGCAAGAAAATCAAAACAACAAAAACAGCAAATATCCACAAACAACAACAATAAAATTGCCGAACAAAGGCACCTTTGCGCTTGACATTCAATGGCATAGAAAACTAATGTCGGGGTTTACATTGTCACTATCCTACTCCCTAAGAAGGCTACCATAGCCGGACCGCTCCACGGGAAGATGAATTTTTGACAATTTCACCCCCAAATGACGTCACAAATGGGTCAAAACCCACTCAAAAACAACAAAAATAAAACAAAAAAACAACAAATAAATGCAACACAAAACAAAGCAATAAGCATTGCCGGACACAAGTGCTCTTGCACTTAACCTCTTGGCATAGAAAATCGATGTCGGGGCTCAAATTGTCACTCTCCTACTTCCCCAAGAAGGCTACCATAGCCGGACCGCTCCATGGGAAGACGGGTTTTCGACGATTTCACCCCATTACGGCATCACCAAAAGGGTTAACACCCACCAAAAATAGGTCTAAATGTCGGAAAAATTGCACATGCTTAATGATAAACCATCTAAAGGCACCCTTGCACAAGTCATCTTGGGTCAAGCGACTCGTCGCTTTTCTCACGAAGGTCATTCCCTCATCGATTCGTCGCTTGAGGGGGTAGTCACACTTAGTCACCAATCAACAAACACACACCCAATTAAGGAAAATGACATGCATTCAAAGAATCATTGACAAAGACAATTACGCTCCTGCTTGGGGCAGTAAACAAGCAATTATCACAAATTGATCAAACACTTGGCATTCCCAAAGCATGAACACAAGGTTCCCCTGTGGACAAAAGGTTGCGCCCTTTGCCTAATCATGACTGATCAATGTCCAAGCTCAAGTCACACCTCACCAAAATAGGTTAATACTTGAAATCAAATTCCTTAGCTCGTCAGAAGCAAGGATTCAAGAATGCATGCCCTTTCCATACTTGGGGCATCAAAATTTGGTTAGGTTACCAAGAACCCTAATCATTAGTGCTTTGGTTATCTATTTTTGCTCGACGTTGTGCCATGCACAACGCATCCCAAAAAGGGGCATCTGTAGACACCAAAATAGCACCAATCCGATTATGTGACTGCAAACACTGATCGCTTTGACACACACAGCCCCTAGGGCAGCCCTCAGAGGTTAAAAAGTGGTCCTAACCACTTTTATAGCAATTTTGTAAGGTCAAAAGGCAATTTGGCACATTCAAGCACTTTGCTCAGTATTCGTCTCACCCAGGGACGAATTCTAAATTCATCTTTGGTCAGGATGAATTCCAGGTTTAACGGGCAAAAAGAAGAATGCCACCAAGTGGCAGCCGAGGACAGTCAATTATTGCCTCCTGCCATGCATGCGCGTGTAGGTGGGTAGATTGGCCATTAGAGGACTGTCACAAAGGCAGTCATGGAAGCCCAAGTCAGGGAGGAGTCTCCTCCCTCTTGGGAAGGCATGGCCGCCACATGGCATCCCTGCATGCCCCTCCAAAGAGACCCCCTGGGTCTATAAAATGGTGGACTTTCCCACCCAAAAAAGACAGAGGTTGGAGGCATTTTCAAGCAACGAAGTGCTGCCAAATTGAACACCCCATTGCACCCTTTTTCGATTCACCTTTTCACATCCTTAATCTCTTTCGCAAGAGAGGTTATTGGGTGGCTTTTGGAAGTGTGGATCCGGACCCAAACCCAACATTTGACCACCTTAATCCACCAATTTGCCGACACCACATTCCAAGAGATTTTGGGCCCTTCCCTAGTGGATTGGTGCCGAAATCAAGTTCCAACGGTGGGCGGCCCACTTGGGCACCCCGCACTTTTTGTTAGTTTCATTTTAATCTATTCGATTATTATTTGTTTATCTTACATTACACTCTATGTTGTTTAGATAGTTCACAATCTTGATTTCAGAAGACGTTTATCAAATATTATCATGCTTTTGTCGCTTTTGTTGTCCCACTAACTTGCAGGTAACAACATCAAAATTCTCGGTGATGGAGGTCAAATTGGGAGAATCCGACCATCTGGGTCGTCCCAAAATGGCCCCAATTACTTAACCCCTTTGTTTGTAGGTGTTTTGGAGATCCCGAGGTGTGACATTTGAGCGACATCAACTCGACGTCTTAACATAGTCGAATTCGTCCCACCCGGGGACGAATAACAGTAGAATTCGTCCTGCCCAGGGACGAATTATAGTTGAAAGTAGATTGGCCGACTGTTTCAATGGCAGTGGCCCTCTGGTAATGTCTTTTGACCTCTGTTAGATTTGCAAGTCATTTAGGATCATTTCATGCATCATTTTAGTCAGTCTTAGGCATACATCTTTCATTAATTTCAAGGAACAAACTTTTCCTATTTGCAGCAGGTGCTACTAACGCTTTTGTTGTTTCTTTGAACGCAGGAGGAGCAGCAAGAAGCGAGGATTCATCAGCATAAGCGGCGACAACACTTTGGCCCGCCCATTTCAAATGTGGGCATGCGAAAGAAGGATTATTGATCACGATTGTAACCAAATCTATTTAACGCTCCTAACCCCTAAAAAGGGAGGAGGCGATTTTGTAACCGAGGTTAAAGAGTTAAATAAAAGGGCTGTGACTTCTCTAAATTCTTGTATCTCATTTCAATCAATTTGCCTCTTTCGTTTAATGCACTTCACATTTTAGGACTTAAGCGTTAGTTTGATTTTGAATGCATCAAAATAGTTTTCCTTTCAAAACTTTCGAAATCTCATGCTTTCACCCTAGCATTGGAGGGCAAACCTATTTGGTTGCTCATCATGGATTTCAACCACGATTTATAGTGTAGACTGCTCATCAAAGCTATGGTTTGTAATAGGTATAAGATATCCTTACTGTTCCTTTTACAGTTTATTTAGCTAGATCAAATTAATCATTTAAGCACTTGTTTTAGTAGTTTAGAGACCCTGACTAACCAGATCAAGGATTTTATTAGGTTTACTTTATTTTAGCAAGTAGAACTTAAATAGCTTATGTTGAGTGGTATTTTCACCCAATTGTGAAAGTACACTCTCCTTTAGGATTTGGGTTCCAAATCCCCTCTTGCAAAGAAGTTAAACAAACAACTTCTCCAAGGTCTCCGCTATATTAGCATTTGCATATGTGTATTAGTAATCTCAAATAAAGATATTCAATTTAAATGCTTGGAACACCTTAGTGATTGCAAGTAACTGTAAACAAGGGGCAATGTTGGTTTATTTTACCATGAAACTTTAGTGATTGTTCATTGAACCAAAATAAAGCAAATGTGAGTTGGCCCTCATATGACCCGATTTTTTTTTTTTTTTTTTCTTTTTTTCCTTTTTTATTATTATTTTTTTAATGTTTAGTCTTTGGGAATGACCTTCAATGTGATGCTCAAATTACCCCTCTTTCGTAAAATCAGAATTTTTATGAAGAGAGGGCAATTTTAGGCTCCAAAAATGGAAATTTTCTATTTTCGGATTTTTTAAAATCTGCAATAAAACAACAACTTCGATGAATTTTTAAAAATACTAAACAACTCCGAAAATGAAATTTCAAAGTGCGTATTGGAAGTCTGAAGTATAACCTACGCAATGGTGAAATTATTTTTGGATTTTGAAATTTTTTAAATGTTTATTTTAATGCCTGAAAATTAAAAAAAAGTTAAAATTTTTGGAAAAATAAAATGCAAAAAATGAAAATGAAATGCAGAAAATGGAACACAAGATACATTCAGTTTGATGCTATCCTATTCCGACAAAACCGAAGATGTGAGGTTTTCATGCATGCAACCTAACCTATTGGACTTGCAAAACAAGCACAATCCGGATAAGCTAAGTGCTGGCTCCTAGGGTTTTAAATGAGGTTTTCAGATTTAAACATTCGCATGAAGCAACCAAGAAAACTTGCATAAACTCCATTTACAAGCCTAAAATCTGAAAAGGGGAAAAATAGACATTTAATCTTGCATGCAGAAAATGACTCCTTCTTTCTTGTCCATAAGATGCAACTTTCTGAAATTTTCTGTATTAAAAATTTGTCATTTTACAATAACAAAAATTTTTGGTTTTCCCAAACCAGTCCATGGAAGAAAAACAGCCCAAACAGGTCCAGAATGGCCCTCTTGCCTTCAAATCTGCAACTCTGCTCGCAGCAGTTTCCAACCCCTCAAAACATCCTTGCTTGGCGTATTTAAAACTTTTAGGAAGCTTTTCGTTTCATTTTCCAATGGCTGTTCGTTTCACCTTCCCTTGTGCATGCATGTGTTTTGGTTTCCAAAAAGCTTTTCATTTCTATTTTGTGGCCCTTCGTTTCATTCCCATGGTTTGGCTTCCTCTGTTTGGTTTTCTTCACTTTTCGTTTGATTTAAAAAAAACGTTTCCTTTTCTCCACATGGGCATGCGTCCGCTTCCTTCCATGTGTAACGACCATCTTAAATGATTTCAAATCATTAAAGATTCCTTATGTAACGTTTTGTCTTATTCATTGGATTTTGTCCTTATGTGACAAATTACCTTATTCAATCTTCGATTTATTCCTTATAGGCTCTACGTCATTAAGCCTTGAGTTTCACCTTCCTGGTGAGCATCACTAATGAAGGGGTATGAATCACCTCTTTCCTTGCATGTCTATGTGTCCTCTTTTGAGTCACAAAAATGCGACATGTCACGATATCATGACACTTTTGTTTCTCTGCCTCCCTTTTGAGTTGCGAAAATGCAACATGTCGTGATATCGCGACACTTTTGTTTCTCTACTTTGGACCAAAATGCAACATGTCGCGATATCGTGACACTTTTGTTTCTCTCTCTCCTTTTGAGTCGAAAATGCAACATGTCAGGATATCGCGACACTTTTTTCTATTTTCTCTTTCGGTCATGAAAATGCAACATGTCGCGATATCGCGACACTTTTTCTTTCTTGTTCTTTCTCTTCTTTGGACCATGAAAATGCAACATGTCACGATATCATGACACTTTTCCTCCTTGCTCTTCCTCCTTGTTGTGGACCGTGAAAATGCAACATGTCGCGATATCGTGACACTTTTCTTTCTTGTTCTTTCTCTTCTCTTTGGACCATGAAAATGCAACATGTCGCGATATCGCGACACTTTTTCTTTCTTGTTCTTTCTCTTCTCTTTGGCCGTGAAAATGCAACATGTCGCGATATCGCGACACTTTTCTTTCTTGTCTCTTTCTGCTTTGGACCCGAAAATAAAAGCAACATGTCATGATATCAGGACACTTTTTCTCCTTGTTTTCTCTTTGCTTTGGCTGAAAATGCAACATGTCACGATATCGTGACACTTTTTCTCCTTGCTTTTTCTCTTTGCTTTGGACCGCGAAAATGCAACATGTCACGATATCGCGACACTTTTTCTCCTTGCGGTGTTTTGCTTTTTCTTTGATCTTTAGCATATGGGCCACTTCGGTCTTCTTGGAAAATATGCAAAAAGGTGGGTCCCCAATTTTGGGGTACGTTGTGGAGCAGCCACAACAAATGGTGACTCTACTGGGAAATGCTCCTGAGCATTTCGGTGAGAACTCAACCTGAACACCTTCAAAACTCAAACACAAGCGTCAGAAAATATCCCAAGAATGAAACTAGACGAGAAATACATGAAGCATTAGAATTATTAAGCATCAGCTCGGTGTGTGCAATGTGCTTCATTCCCTATCGTTTGAAACTCGTTCAACTTTCCATTGTCATTTTCACTTATGATTCATGCGTATGAGAAGTTATGGATGATTCCTGTAGGATTTAATGTATGGTGAAGATGCTAGAGATATAACAAGCTTTGCAAAGGCTCAAACTTTCTAGTACCATGAACAAACATATTAAAACTGTCAAACCCTCTTAGGACCAAATATGTGCATATTGAATTAATTTATTAGATCCCAAAGTTGGTTATGTGTCACTACCATCTTGAACCCATGTGCAAGTGTAAGTGAAATCAGAGCTTTGGGGAATAGGATTCCCAACCTAAGCGAGATGGGAATTTAACCCTATCCTTACTACTATGATCTGGAGTTCATTACCTCATCTTGAACAAAATGATTTAACCTGTTATGGATGAAATTGTTAGGCTAGCCTATCCGTTTGAGCAGTCAGTGGTCTTGCTTTTAGACAAGACATGTTGCCACGCATGAGCATACTCCACTGCCAGTCAGGCGTCTATAGCCCCGATGGAGATCAACCCCATAATCTAGGATTTGACTTTACTTTTGATTTCTTGAACCTTGGGGATGACTACCCATCCTTGCAAGGGACATGTAGTACGATCCTTCCAATCCAATATCAATGATGCAATAAAAGTAGAATGAAAAATATTTGCTTTGGAACTTCAAGTTCTTGAGTGTAGATCATGCTTTTAATTTCTTAAAGCGTGATGGAGGTAAAATAGAAGCTTTGGGGAATCGGATTCTCAACCTAAGCGAGATGAGAATTAGACCCTATCCTTACTACTCCATGAAGATCAAATCAGAGCTTTGGGGAATTGGATCCTCAACCTAAGTTCGATGGGGATTTAACCCTATCCTTACTACTCTGATTTTAGGCTTTAAGCACTATAGGAGTGGTAAAAACCACTATTTTAAGGATTATGTTGCATGATAGGATAGACACGAAATACTCCTTTCGCCTCACCTTTTCTTCCAAGTATGGTTTTGACCATTTTGCTCAAGATCCTCTTTAATATGTGTAGAACGTGCTTGGTTCAAGATAGTTCGGGCATCAGTTCCCAACCTTAGGATCCTTTTAATATATGTTATATAATAACCCTAAGAGGATTCGACACCTTTTCAATGATTGTATTTGAAATGTAGATGCAACTGAGATGAAATGTATATGCAATGTGGAATGTAACATGAGATATGGATGAATGCATTGCTCTTTTTGAAATGCGGATGGAGTATATCACCTACTTTGCCATAATTTGTAAAACTGACAACTTCATGCATCACAAGTTCCAAACGATATTCTTTAATGTGTTTGCGATACTCGTGGAGCTTTCTGCAATACAATTCCAATGTTTCATATTCTCTTAGTCTTAGTCAACATTCATAAGGACATAAGTTGACCACTTTGCTATCCCCTTCTCCTTTTTTTTTTTTTATATACCAAACCCAAAACTGGTCCCATGACCAACACACTAAGCTAAGCAAAGAACCATGCAATCAAAATGCCTCAAAACCTTGTTCAGAACAACCTCATCATGCTAAAATAAAGGTTGAAGGCAAAAGCCTAAAACACACCAAAAACTCAAATCTGCCCACACAAAAACAAAGCATGACATATTTACATATAATACAAGGCCTTGCCATTTCAGGCCTGGAAATAGTGTTTTAAATGCAGCCCATTGACGGGTAAAGCCAAATATTTTTCGTCCAAGGTTTTTAATCTAAAGTTGTTTTCACCTAGGACTTCTAAAATTTGGTAAGGACCCAACCATAAGTAATCAAATTTATCATGATCTCCTTTCCTCTCATGTCTCTTATCCCACAACAACACTAAATCTGAAACTTTAAATGTTTTGACTCTAGACTTTTTATCAAACCACCTTTTTACTACATCTTGGTGTTTACTAAAGTGAAGCATAGCCTCATCCCTCTTTTCATCTAGATGCATCAATTGTGTTAGTCTAGTTTCAAGTTTATTATCAGTTCCAAGGTAATATTTCATGAAATGTAATGTTTGTAACTTAAGATTTATGGGAAAAATAGGATCTTGTCCATAAACTAAGTGGTAAGGAGATGTTCCTAATGATTCCTTGATTCTGATTCTATCAGCCCAAAGAGCCAACTTAAGTTTGTTATGCCAATCTCTAGGATTTCTTTCAAGCAACTTTTTAATGACACATAACAAATTCTTATTAGAAGACTCAGCCAAGCCATTACCTTGTGGATAATAATTTGAAGAAAACTTCAAACTCACCATGTTGTCGAATGCCCAATTTGCAAATTCCAGAGAGGAGAAAGCGGAACCGTTGTCACTTACAATGGAGTTAGGCATTCCGAATCGAGTGACAATGTTATCCTCTAAGAATTTAATAACAACTTATGAAGTGGCATTTTTAGTGGGAATGGCTTCCATCCACCTTGTGCAATAATCTGTAGTTATGAGAATGTATTTATGGGAATCGGATGAATTGGGACTGATGATCCCAACAAAATCCAAACCCCATTGTGCAAAAGGTCTAGACTCAATTACAGATTGTAATGGCATAGAAGCACCCCTTTCTCTATTTGCTACAATTTGACAAGTATGACATGACCTCACATGAGCATGAGCATCTTTGAACAATTGAGGCCAATAGTAACCAGCTCTAAGGATTTGATGGGCTGTGGCATTAGCAGACCCATGTCCTGTCCCATACTTACCATGGAACTCCTCGAGTATTTGAGCTGCCTCTTTTCGATCAACGCAACGAAGGTAAATTCCTTCATGGTTTTTCTTGTATAATGCATCGGATCTGATTAGAAAATTAGCAGATTTTAGATGCAAGGCTCTTCGTTGAGTAGAATTTAAATGTGGTGGACACTTACCATTTAGTAAGAAATACACAACATCTACATACCACTCATCTTCAGTTATATCTGCTATTTCATAATGCTGACATGAAACTAAGGGATCATTTTCTGCTATGGCCTTAACCAACCCTTGTCCCCGCACTATCTTCATAGGTTGAATTTCAAGATCAAATTCTTGAAGAGTTGAGATCCACTTACCTCGTCTTTCACCCAGTTCATTCCGTATAAACATGGCTTTAACTACGGGATCCGGGACTATAGCAAACACCCTACCGTGGACTATATAATGTCTAAATTTTTTAACAAGTCTTAAATAGGGCATACATTTGTTTGTCCAAGATGGAATATCTCAATTTCGCATCTTTGAGAGGAGTACTAAGGAATGCAATAGGATTTTCAATGTTGCGTTCACTCTTCTGAGTTAGAACACTCGCAAAGGAATGGTCTGAAGCAAATGTGTAGATGTAGAAAGGTTTCGCATAATCAGGACTCACTAGAACCGGGGCTCTAGAAATCGCATCCTTGATTCTTTTGAAAGCATCCCTATTTTCATTCGTCCATTTGATTTGGGCCTCTTTCTTCAACATATCATTCAAGGGTTTTGCAATTTCTGAAAAACCTGAAATAAATTTTCTAACAAAATTAATTTTCCCAAAAAATGATCTCAATTCTTTTTTGCTATTGGGAAAAGGGATCTATTGTATGGCATCTATTCTTTCAGGATCAATGGAAATTCCATCTTTGGATATTACATGTCCCAATAATTTTCCTTCCGTTACCCCAAAAATGCACTTCTTTGGGTTGAGTGAAATGCCATGTTCCCTACACCTTTGGAGAACTTTCCTTAGATCTTTGACATGGTTCTCCCTGTTCTTAGAAAATATGGGAATATCATCTACATAGACAATAATGCACTTATCGATGAGCCCCTTAAAGGCAAAGTCCATGGCTCGTTGGAATGTGGCACCTGCATTCAATAATCCAAAAGGCATTCTCCTATATGCAAAAGTGCCCCATTTTGTGGTGAAGGCGGTTTTCATCCTATCATTAGGATGGATGAGGACTTGATTGTATCCTGAATAGCCATCTAGGAATGACATCATTTCCGACCCATTTACCTTTTGAAGGATTTCGTCAATGGTAGGTAAAGGGTAATTGTCCTTTTGTGAGGCCTTATTCAGATTTCTAAAATCAATACATAGCCTTATCTCTCCACTCTTTTTCCTCACAGGGACCAAGTTAGCAACCCATGTGGAATGCCTAACAGGAAAGATGATTTTGGCTTCTAATAGTCGCTTTACCTCTTTTTCTATCAAGGGCTCTAGTAACGGATTGACTGGCCTCTGTCTTTGCCTAAAAGGTTTGGAGTCTGGCTTCAAAGGAATTGTATGCATTATAACATTCTGATCATAAGTTCTCAACTCCTTATAGCTCCAAGCTATGCAATCTATGTATTCCTTCAATGCATTGGCAATGGAATTCTTTTCATGTTCGGTACATGCCTTTGCAATGAGTATTTCATGAGGGTTTTCTGCACTTCCAATATTGATTGAGTCACAAGCCTCTTTGGGAGGTGGAACTTTTCTCCCTCCTTTCGGTTGGTATCCAATATCAAACATTTTCTCTAATGAGGCCATCCCATTCGGCATCTCATTCCATTTTCCAGTAGCTTCCATTTTCAATTCTGCTTCTTCTTGCCCCCTCTCGTCTTCATCAATGACCTGATTTTCAAAGATACCAGAATTAGTGACAAAGTTGAATATATGTCTGTCACTATCAAAGACTTGGAAATTCGTGACGTTATCAGGTATCGAGGGGCAAGGGACTAATTCTATGGAAAATTTCTTGCACTTCTTGTGATCCGCTGGTTTAAGCATGCTAGCAGCTACGACCAAAGAATCTGCCAAATGATTGCCTTTTCTAGAGATTAGAGATATGTTAAAAGCATCAAATTCGTTTATTAAATCTCTAACTCTGGTTTGGTAAAGGTTGAGCCGCTTGTTCTTACATGCATATTGTCCTTTAACTTGTTTTACCACCAATTCAGAATCACCTAAGACCTTGATACATTTGATTTTCTTTCGAAGGGCCAATTGCAGTCCAAAAATCAAGGCCTCATATTCTACCACATTGTTGGTGGCTGGGAACTGTAATCTATATGCAGCCAACATAGGTTTTCTGTCTAGACATGAAAGTTCAATACCAGCTCCCGCCCCTTGCTTGGACTTGGATCCATCAAATCTTAGAGTCCAAACCTTATGGTGTTCTTCAGAATCATTGCATCCAATACTTCCATTTTGAGAATTCTCAGGAGTTTCTACGTCCAAGCAATAGGCTCCTAATTCGGTTTCAATGTATTGAATCTCATTAGGTTTGTTGTATTCTGTTATCATTTCTTTGAGCCTAGGTTCACTATCAATTCGAATTTGGTTGGCCACTCCTCTCCAAGGCAACCACATATGTGAAGAGTCTATTACAATGTATCCATTTAAGTTCTTGCTCCAATCTCTTCCCAACACCATGCCATATTTGATAGGAATGTTAAGTACCAATATATCTATGTGATGTTGAACCCTAGGTTCTGAGTTGACCTGAATAAGAATATCACTTAATTCTCCCACTGCCTCCATGGTCGATCTATCCAGTTGCACCACCTTGCTTTTAGAAGGTTTTGGTGTAAGTCCCAATTTTTGATAGATTTCTAGGGGCATAATGCTAGCAGAGGCCCCTGAATCTATTAGACAATTGTGTAGATTTCTACCAGCAATTCTAATGGTTATAAGAAATGGGGGTACGTCTCACTTTTCCCTTTTCAAAACCAATTGGGATTCAACACCCTTAGCTTCATGAACTTGGGTAGGTGGATCCAAACTTTTTGGTGGACTTACTTCTTGGCCTAAAAGTTGGGACATATCATACATTGAGACATTGGCCTTAGTTTTCTTCATGTCTTCTATCAAGTCATAAGTGGGTTTTTCCAAATTTGACATGTTTTGCACCAACTTAGACTTCTCCACCATTGATGGAGGAGGTGGATTAACATCTCCTTTGAAATCGGGAGGAAGTAATGGGTTGTTTGGAGGGGTAGAGGAAGTTTTGGGATCCTTAGAACTCCTTGTGTAATACTTGTGATTTCCTTTCCCAAAACGTTTATTGGCATGAACTTCCAATGTTTCTTCATCTTCTTTTCCAAAAAACTCCACATCCTCCTCTTCTTCACTTTCTTGGGAATGTATAACTTCAGTCAATATAGACTCCTGCTTTCCATGGCAACAGTGTGGGCAATCATTATCACAAGATCCTAACTCTCCAAAATATTTCGAGACATCTGCCTGATTGGCTACGGGATTGGGTACTCGTCCATTATTAGGATGTGTGTTGTATGTTCCTTTTCCTCTATGGTTATGAGGTCGGTTATGACCCATGACTTGGTCAACTTTTTTATTAACATTTCCCACAGTAACCAAAACTTTGGCCAATGTTTCCTTCATGTCTTCTATCACGGATTCAGGCCCATGTGGTTGGGGCACTATAATTTCGGGCCCAGTTGTATTTGCTGCATTAGCCACCTCTGGAACAGGTACAATGGCTTGGGTCTGGGCACTTTGATTCCATCTTGGATTCACACTTTGAATAGGAGTGATTGTTGGATAAGTCATTGGGCTTGGCGTACTAATCGGAGTGAACCCAGGTATGGTCAACAAGTTATTGCCCATACTGAACCTAGGCAAGGTCATCGGGTTATTTGGAATCAATGCCTGTGTTGGAACAGAGGCATTAGGATAAGTGGGAAATGATGCGACTTGAGATGGTTGTTGGAAATTGTTCATTGTTGGAACTTGTGGTGCCATTAATTGATTCATCATGGCGAATTGATCTGTATGGACCATATTGTCCCATCCCAGTCAATTGAGACAACCCTACTCTTGGTAAATTCATTTGTTGTTCAAGGGTCATTGTCTCCGCATAAGCTAACGAAAGCGTCGTAACCTGAGGATTCCTTCTAGTCAACAAGGATGTTAACGGATCTAAAGCTCCAAAGTATAGTTGCAGGGCCACCGCAGGATCTACTGCAAAGTGGCGAGTCAAATTTGTATACAACTTTTGGAACCTCTGATTGAATGTTCTTATGGGCTCATTGGGTAACCTTTTGCATGATACGAATAAATTATAAATTATGGAAGGATCCAACAACATTCGAAATTGGCTAATAAAGGCAGTTTCTAATTGGGCCCATGAAGTAATGGACCCTACGGGAAGATTCTTGTACCATTCATTGGTCGTACTGTCTAGACTAGCAGGGAAAATTTGACAAGCGATATCTTCATGGGTAACTCCTTGTCTAAACATGTAATCCTTGTAAATTTGGACATGCTCTTCGACTGTTATGGGACCATCATGCATGAATTTAGGCAATCCCCTTTCAATATTTCTAGGCAAGTCATGGACTACCCCAGGGATATCCAAGGGAGAACTTTGTGCACCATACCAAAGGGCAGGTGGTTGTTTTTGTTGTTGTTGTTGGGCCATGTTATTCAAAGGTATCGACCCTATAGGAACAATGGCGACACTTGTAATGATGGGGACAGATGCACTTGGTGTAGCTGTCACATTTGAAATTGTGGGCTCAGGCCCACTAGACGTATTTGAGTCTAAAGAAGCTCCTAACTCAAGTACATTGGGTGGTATTTCGATCTCTAATGTTTTGTTTCTCGGCTTCCTAGCAATGGGAGAAAGGCTTTGGAAAATAGTTTCCCCTGTGGTTTTGGACCTAGTAGCTATGTACTCAGGTTGGGCCAGCTTGAAAACTCTAGAACTTTAAAAGACTTTTCTCAACTCATTTGCAAAATGAAACAAATAAATGTTATACCTACAAGCACAATAGGTGGAAACAAAACTACCCACGTTAATCGTTAGAACAGATCGCAATCACAAAGCAATAAAGAAGGCCCTCCTTCTAGCGCCAAAATGTTGAGTGGTATTTTCACCCAATTGTGAAAGTACACTCTCCTTTAGGATTTGGGTTCCAAATCCCCTCTTGCAAAGAAGTTAAACAAACAACTTCTCCAAGGTCTCCGCTATATTAGCATTTGCATATGTGTATTAGTAATCTCAAATAAAGATATTCAATTTAAATGCTTGGAACACCTTAGTGATTGCAAGTAACTCGTAAACAAGGGGCAATGTTGGTTTATTTTACCATGAAACTTTAGTGATTGTTCATTGAACCAAAATAAAGCAAATGTGAGTTGGCCCTCATATGACCTTCAATGTGATGCTCAAATTACCCCTCTTTCGTAAAATCAGAATTTTTATGAAGAGAGGGCAATTTTAGGCTCCAAAAATGGAAATTTTCTATTTTTGGATTTTTTAAAATCTGCAATAAAACAACTTCGATGAATTTTTAAAAATACTAAACAACTCCGAAAATGAAATTTCAAAGTGCGTATTGGAAGTCTGAAGTATAACCTACGCAATGGTGAAATTATTTTTGGATTTTGAAATTTTTTAAATGTTTATTTTAATGCTTGAAAATTAAAAAAAAGTTAAAATTTCTGGAAAAATAAAATGCAGAAAAATGAAAATGAAATGCAGAAAATGGAACACAAGATACATTCAGTTTGATGCTATCCTATTCCGACAAAACCGAAGATGTGAGGTTTTCATGCATGCAACCTAACCTATTGGACTTGCAAAACAAGCACAATCCGGATAAGCTAAGTGCTGGCTCCTAGGGTTTTAAATGAGGTTTTCAGATTTAAACATTCGCATGAAGCAACCAAGAAAACTTGCATAAACTCCATTTACAAGCCTAAAATATGAAAAGGGGAAAAATAGACATTTAATCTTGCATGCAGAAAATGACTCCTTCTTTCTTGTCCATAAGATGCAACTTTCTAAAATTTTCTGTATTAAAAATTTGTCATTTTACAATAACAGAAATTTTTGGTTTTCCCAAACCAGTCCATGGAAGAAAAACAGCCCAAACAGGTCCAGAATGGCCCTCTTGCCTTCAAATCTGCAACTCTTCTCGCAGCAGTTTCCAACCCCTCAAAACATCCTTGCCTGGCGTATTTAAAATTTTTAGGAAGCTTTTCGTTTCATTTTCCAATGGTTGTTCGTTTCACCTTCCCTTGTGCATGCATGTGTTTTGGTTTCCAAAAAGGCTTTTCATTTCTATTTTGTGGCCCTTCGTTTCATTCCCATGGTTTGGCTTCCTCTGTTTGGTTTTCTTCACTTTTCGTTTGATTTCAAAAAAAGTTTCCTTTTCTCCACATGGGCATGCGTCCGCTTCCTTCCATGTGTAACGACCATCTTAAATGATTTCAAATCATTAAATATTCCTTATGTAATGTTTTGTCTTATTCATTGGATTTTGTCCTTATGTGACAAATTACCTTATTCAATCTTCGATTTATTCCTTATAGGCCCTTTATATAAAGCCTTCGATCACCTTCCCGGTGTGCATCACTAATAAGGGGTACGAATCACCTCTTTCTTTGCATGTCTATGTGTCCTCTTTTGAGTCACAAAAATGCAACATGTCGCGATATCGTGACACTTTTGTTTCTGCCTGCCTGCCCTTTTGAGTCATGAAAATGCAACATGTCGCGATATCGCGACACTTTTGTTTCTCTGCTTGCCTGCCCTTTTTGAGTCGCAAAAATGCAACATGTCACGATATCGTGACACTTTTGTTTCTCTGCCTGCCTGCCCTTTTTGAGTCATGAAAATGCAACATGTCACGATATCACGACACTTTTTTTCTCTGCCTTTCTCTTTGCTTTGGACCGCAAAAATGCAACATGTCGCGATATCGTGACACTTTTTCTTTCTTGTTCTTTCTCTTCTCTTTTGGCCGCAAAAATGCAACATGTCGCGATATCGCGACACTTTTCTTCCTTGCTCTTTCTCTTCTCTTTTGACCACGAAAATGCAACATGTCGCGATATCGCGACACTTTTTCTTTCTTGTTCTTTCTCTTCTCTTTTGGCCATGAAAATGCAACATGTCGCGATATCGCGACACTTTTTCTTTCTTGTTCTTTCTCTTCTCTTTTGGCCATGAAAATGCAACATGTCGCGATATCGCGACACTTTTTTCTCCTTGCTTTTTCTCTTTGCTTTGGACCACGAAAATGCAACATGTCGCGATATCGTGACACTTTTTCTCCTTGCGGTGTTTTGCTTTTTCTTTGATCTTTAGCATATGGGCCACTTCGGTCTTCTTGGAAAATATGCAAAAAGGTGGGTCCCCAATTTTGGGGTACGTTGTGGAGCAGCCACAATAGCTTAATTTCAAGTTATAATGCTTCATTTCACATAATTGATCCATTAGATTGGTAGCTATAACTCTTGTTTACATGATTCAAGCAATCTTGATTAATCTTTCATATGTTTAACACATTTTATATGATTTCTTTATTTCACATTATTCATGGCATCTTTATGATTTCATGCTTTAAAGGGCCTCATCATGAGAGGCTGTCTATTTGTATAACTTTCTTGTGTTGTTTCTTTATCACAGGGAATAGGTTCAAAGGAGCTTCAATCATAAAATTCCTTTCTCAACGCAAAGAAGAGGGTCAACTCCACCCTAGAGCATTTTGTGACTATTTGGAAAAGCAATAATAGTGCACCTACCCCATTGGGGGCTTTGGCATTGTATTTATTGTATCAACATTTGGGTGACCCTAAGAGGGGCATGATTGTAATCGAGATTCATTGCAATATTAATAAAATAAGCATTCATTTTATTGCCATATGTGATCTTGTTTCTCTTTTCATGCTTTCATGTTGATTTCAATTGATATATTAGATAGGCGCATGCTTTTTGGATAGGTCAGAAGATGATCACAATGGAACTCTGCAAATTCAATTGTCTAACTACCATTTCTTAGATTTTTGAAATTGTAGGTACAGACCACAACTACCAACTGCGGGCCAACAATTGAACCACAAGTGCAACCCATGGGTTATAGTGTAGACCGTAGACCAAACCTGTGGTTCACAACTGATAGATCAGATAGCAGAAAATAGAGCACAAATCAAATGTGAACCTGAGGTAGGTCCCATTTTTCATTCATTTTCAATTTTGTGTCATTTGTGTTTTTCCAGAGAGCTTAAATTTGCAATGCAACTAGGAAATTAAGAAAAGAAGAAAAAAATTAGGTCCTAGGTTTGCATTTATTTTTCTCATCATTAGAAAGGTGCTGCTAGGAGCAACGGATCTCTAATTGTAATCTTCCCTATAATCCAACGTGCTTGATAGAACTTGTGTGTTTGGTTTACATGTTGAGGCCCAAGTAGTGGCCATTTGCATCATCATAATTACATTGTCAAAAAATCATGTAGAGTATAGCATGCATATCTGAATATAAAACATTTCTTTTACATTACATGTAGGAAACAATCATTTGTGCTATATGATGCATTTGTCATTTTATGCAAATTAAAACAAACCACACACACCATGTTTCACTTAAACACTAGTGAGTTGGGAGTCACATCCAACCACTAGTAGGGTTCAATGATGGTTGGCATAATTTCCATCCGTTGGCCCAAATCCTATGTACCCTTGGATACTAGACCAATACCGGATCCAAGAACCATCCATAGCCAAAAAAATTGACATGTACTTCTATTCAAATGGTATAACACTAACTGGGTGAGATTGGGTGAGAATCTGGGAGGACCTGTGCTCCTTGTCTAGGTGTGGACCTTCATTACCACACACAAAATATTTACGTAGTCTGGAAGTCACATCCAATTTGTCGAGCTACGAGCATACAGGTGAAAGCCAATTTAACTGATAATATCATTCAATACTTTTTAAAACATGATAAGGAGTTCTATATTGATAAAACAAACTTGAAAACAACATCAAATAGTCTAGGGCTCACTTTTAAAAATTAATCCAAGATAAACACCATTGTATACCTTTTTTGTGTAATAAAGAATAAATCTAGATGCTAGGTACACTATGGTGGAGACACGGGGCGATTGGAAAAGGCACAAGCCTAAAGCCCATGACCAAGCCCCAACAGATTCACATCAGCACATGTTGAATCCTCGCCCACATGCACTTCCCAAATGTTGTTCGAAAATCATTAGAGGAGACAATTCGACGAGAGGGAAACTTTTTGAGCATACCCCTAATAGAGAAGTTTCTATGCATTATTCTAGGCACATAATAGAGCAGGGAGCCTCTCAGCATGAGGCTGTTCTACTCAAAAGCCATTACCAGGATCGTGTTACATGTGCATCAATGAGATTGGTCGAAGAGTACGTTATTTAGGGGTCTAAGTTAGTATCTTTATGTCATAGGTTTGTAGGAGGATCCATGGCTCCACCTTCAGAGTACAAACAAGATTGACATTCACCTATTCAAGGGTATGAAAATAAGGCCACCGCTAAGCATAGGCCTATGCAGACTCCCACACATAGTGAATATCAAAATATAACTATTGATAAGGCTAAGGTGGGAGCCAATGGCACACCACCACATGAGCGGTGGAGATCTAGAAACTTGGACGGCTTAGGTAGCATCCTTGAGCAGCAAGGCTATAATCCCTTAGCTCCACCCACTCGTGCCTTGAGTGAGCATAGTGAGAGTTCTATTAGGAAAACTAGAAAACATGGAGAGGCTTCTATGCACCCTCATGTGATACATCCACCATCCACACATGGTGGCACAAAGCACAAAGTTTAGTAGGATGCCAATGTCATCTATACAGACAAGGGCAAAAGCATCGCAAATCAGTCAGATGGGTACGAAACCCATAATGTCGCTCACACAAAGTATGCATACCAGAGCCCTATCATAGTCAATGACCTTGACAAATTACATATACTGGTATCTGAGCAACGACGATAGCTTCTCCAAGATCAATTGGAGGATGCTCACCTAGAAATGCAGTGCATTGAATAAGAGAATATTTAATTGCAGAGGCTCATCAAAAAAAAGCTATATGAGCTACGCATGCATGAAGAATGCATCCTTGCCCAAAAGTAGCATTTAGAGCAGGAATATAGGCTAGCCAGGGCTGGTCTATATACTCATGTGGAGAATAGAGAGTGCATTTAGAGAAAGGTTTTTTCACAATCTGATGTGCAATAGGAGTGCAGGGATGCTCATACTCATATTAGTGCCCTACCAAGAGAATGGCCACCACCGTTCGAACATGAGAGGAAAAAAATATATGAGGAAGAAGAGGAAGTAGGAAATGATAAAGAGTGTCCTAAAGACTCCCAATTTTAGGGGGAGGAAGAGCAATGCCCTCTACCTTAGAAGAGGAAGAATGTATCTCCAAGACCGTCCTCACGATAGCTTAAGGAGGAGGACTTTCTATCCTTGGAGGCTTATAAAGCCTTGGTAGTTAAATTAAAAGTGATTGAGAGGAAAGGCACAACTGTTCAAAAGTAAACATTAAGAAAGATTTACAATGAGCATTTGGACCCCTCGATACCTGCTCCTGCCTATCTTAAGCATTTTATTATGCCCAGGCTAGACAAATTTAAAGGTGACGAAGATGCACAAGAGCATGTCACTGGATTTTTGGATTCCTATTTCCAAATTGTGAGCAATAATGCCTTGCTTTTGCATACATTTGTCATGACCCTCTCAAACAGCAAAAGAGGCACAACATTACCAGTTTCGAGAAACTGGCTGATGCTTTCCTTGAACGCTTTTATTTTGGCATCAAGAAAAAGGCTAACCTTTCTGATTTGGCTGTGCTATATTAGTGCGATGATGAGCTAATTGAAAAGTATGGAAATATATGGAGGAGGTTAATGGTGAAGCTACCATTACCTATTCTTGCTACAGAATTGACCTAAATGTTTACCAAGATTTGTGCCAAGCACATCTCATTATTGTTGTAGTTGCATCAGTATTCAACATTCAAGGAAGCTTTGGTGCAAGCCAAGGTGATTGAAGACATCAAGTTGCAATAATGCAACTTGAAGCTTAAGAATAGGAAAGAGGGGCTTAATAAGATCTCCACAAAACATAAGGGAAAGTAGGCCCATGTCAACCAAGTGGTGTTGAACCTCCAGAGATAAGATAAAGGGTATCAAAAGTAGAATTATCAGGCCCAATCTCCTCCTACACAGTATGAAAAATGCAATAATAACTATAAGAGAAAGAACAAAGAGCAACGCCCACCTCACCAATTCATGCCTTTTACGGAATCACTGACATCGATATTCCACCAATTGTGCGAGGCCAAGGCAATCAGATTACCCAAAATCAAGATGGTCGATCCAAATCAACCCAAGTCAAAGGGATACTAGGATGACCTGTTTTGCATCTATCATCGAGTGAAGGGTCATGACATCAAAGTATGTTGGTCCTTCAAGCATATTGTGCAAAAAATGATTGAGAAAGGTAAGCTTGTAGTACCAAGTAATCCGCTAGTTCCTGACAACCAGAACATGGGGATTTACAAAAATCTACTTCCAAACCATGAGGCATCATGCAACAACGCTGGTCACATCAACCAAGTGTGTGTCGAACCATATACCTAGGGGTTCATTGGTATGGTTAATGTTATCACAAGGCATGGGAGATAACAATAGCCAAATAAACCATGTACTCCAATAAGAATACAAGCCATGCCAAATCAACAATCAATGTAGAATATTCTAGGTCCACCAACGAGATCGGTTGTGACCATACAAAGCAGGTTAGTCCAAAACCCACAAACAACTCCTATGAAAATGTCTATATATGAACTGATACGGTAGTCCCCTAGGAATAGGGAGACTCTCATGGATATTTTGAGGTCTATTGAAGTACAATCCCAGGATGCTCAAGTGTTCACAAATTTCGTGGGACATGTACAACAGTTCCAAGAACTAATGATCCAATTTTATGATCACAAAATTAGGATGGTTCCCACTGATACGGCTGACCTGCCATTGCATATTATTGCATGTATCAACCACATGCCATTCAAAAGGGTTTTAACCAACACTGGTTCATCGATCAACATCATAACAACCAAGGCATTGAGTCCCTTGAAGCTGCCTAAATCACACATTGTACCAACTACATTCGTGTTGAGAGCGTTTAATGAGGTGTTATGTTCAATGGTTGTCACAATTGTCCTACCTATTCAGGTAGGCCTAAAGACCATCTTTTTGATGTCTCATGTAATAGAAGGCACCATGCAGTATAACATCCTGCTAGGTAGGCCTTGGATTCGGGAGATGTGTTACGTTCCCTCAATATTACATCAATACGTGAAGTACATTCACAAGGATAAGTTTGCATGGTGTCGTCATATGGAGAACTATTTAAATTCGTGAACATGGCTGATCTACCATGGGGTTTCATACTCCCATAAATGCACTTGGACATCTGGCCATCATCACCGATTAAACATATAGAAGAGAAACAAATAGTATGTGTTCAACCATCGATATTTGTGTCACACAGATATGAGAACACTACTACTACTTCCTTGAGAGTGACCACATCAGCAATGCTTCGAGATAACATGAATTTAAAGGTGAAATTGGTAGAAAAAGAGAAATACATATGTCCTAACCAGTCATCCAGGAGTCTCCCATCCCCATGTAATTAGAGGAAGGCCAAGACATAGCCAAGGAAGTGCCTCAAAATGCCTCACCTGCATATTCAATAGGATCATCTGCATCACGGGTGACTGTACATCTCACCAATGTAGAGTTAGGCAAGTATATTGTGTAGAATGTAACCTTTAGACCTATTTTTAATACTGCATGAGAAATGGATCGACTGCATGCCCATCAATTTTTGGTTGGATCGATGGTACCATTGGGAGAGCAACCTAATCAGACGAACTTTATTTACATTGGGTTGGATCAACTTCCAACGTGAATGCCTATGGATGAGTATGGTGATGAATCCTTCATGGTAAATGTTCACTATTTATCCAACACAATGTACTCCATGCATATTTTTGAGCTATATCACTGGCATGGGTATGAACTTGGCTTGTTTAAATAGGGGTGTAGGACTCTGCTTGAGACACGTTATTGGCTAGCAACTGATAGGTTCAACCTAGGATTACAAATACAAGGACAAGATGACTTGCTCACAGTATCCTTAGATCACTTGTACCTTAGTCTAGGGGATGACATGGACTTTAACCCATATCATCTTGATCCGTCCAGTTTCTAGAGGACTCACCCAATGGTATCTATCGTCACCACCAAGCCACTTGAAGAAGATCACGAAGAGCTCCTAGAGTGTATTGATACAGAGTGGAACCCCAGAGACAACCTAGGTCATTAAATCCATAATTCTACCAATGACACAAGAGTGTAGGGGCATAACCCCACAATTTTGGGTGATCTCGAGTCAGGATATCTATATAGTGATGATGGAGAGGAGTCCATATCTGAGATGAGTGGACCAAGTTATGATGCTGACAGTGAACCCTCAAACAATGATCAATCTGAGGATGAAACTAATGTGGCCTATCTAGAGCCTTTGCATGCACATCACTTATCACCTGTAGAGTCAGTACATGTTAATGAAAATATTCTTCCCAAAATTTATCATTTAGAGGAAGAAGTAGAGCTATATTTCTTGGTAGTGTCACATTTATGGTATAATTATCCAATTTTTTTGGATAGTGATGACAGGAATCAGGAAGTGAGATTCATGGGGCCACAATTTCCAGATCACCCCATAGGAGTAGGAGTAAATGATGGATTATGTTTGTCTAACAGTGATGAAGAGGATGATTTAAAGAGGGTCTACCTTGGTCCTCATTATTTGTATCACCATCATCAACCCATCGACATAGATGAGGTCTATCATCAGTTACGTGTTGGTCCTCATCTGAGAGCAGGATGATTAAACCTAGATCAAATTTATCAGTTGGTTAATCCACTTCCACTGACCTACATGGAGCTTCATGAGCCAAATGATCCTATTTTACAATTAGTGTATAGGGAGAATCCAATTGTCTATAGTCCTCACAGAGAGGACCCATTTGTACCCATGCTATTACAACCATATCTTGGGTGTGAGGACTACATTGACTATGTAGAAGTTTTTCCATGTGGTTCTAGAGACCAATACCATTCCATAAATATGGTCTCCATTGATTTTACCACTCCACTCTAAAATCCAAAAGATTCATCTAAATCATTGTATCTCAATATAGATGCTATCAACTAGGATTGTGTTGACTCGCCTATAGAGCCTGAAGATTTCTTCCCTAATGAAGAGATTATACAACCTTTCCATTTTATTCTAGGCTATTCTTACAATGTGTATCATGCTAAGGATGATTCCAATGCAGAACCTATGAACCCAGTGGATGACATCCATTTGATTCCTATGCCTCATCAGCTTGAGGAGGGATCACATTTATCAGTAGAGGAAACCTTCTAGGTGGATATTAGCAATGATCCCACCAATTCAAATAAGGTTAAATTTGGAGAGAGTCTCACTCTAGATGAGTGGGCCATCCTCATACCTCTGCTGAAAGAGAGACCAAATCTATTTTCTTGAACGTACAAGGATATACCAAGTCTAGACCTAAAATTGGTTACTCATAACCTTTTGCTAGATCTGACAAAGAAGTCAATCAAGAAAAAAATTAGAAAGATGCATTTGATAGTAGCCTTAATGGTGAAAGATGAGCTATAAAAGTTGTTGGATGTAAAATTTTTAATCTCCATCGACTATTTGAAATGGGTGTCCAATATGGTACCCATAGGAAAACCTGATGGAAGAATCTATATTTGTACGGATTTTAGAGACCTCAATAAGGTAACACCCAAAGATTCATTTCTATTGCCTAATATCGATGCTCTTGTGGATGCAACTGTAGGTCACATAATGCTCTCTGGATGGTTTTTTTTGTTACAATAAAATTTAGATTAAACCCAAAGACCAGCATAAAACCACATTTATAATGCCATGGGGAACATTTTGCTATAAAGTTATGCCATTTGGCCTCAAAAATGCTGGTGCAACATACCAGTGGGCCATGACATACATTTTTCATGACTATATGCATAATATTCTAGAATATTATATGGATGACTTGTTGGCCAAGTCATTGCTATGTGCTGAGCATGCAGAGGTCTTAAGGAAGGTCTTTGATCACCTAACAGAGTATAATGTTAGGTTGAATCCTAAGAAGTGTGTATTTAGCATAACTTTTGGTAAGCTATTAGGATTTATTGTCTCAAATAGAGACATCAAAGTTTAGCCAGTGAAGGTCAAGTTTATCTTAGAAATACATACTCCCTCTAATATTAAATATTTGAGAAGCCTTCAGGGCAAAGTATCATCGATAAAGCGATTCATCGCTTAGTTATCAGATAAATTTTGACCCATGAATCGACTGCTACACAAGGTGGTCCCATTCAATTGGGATGAGGATTGTCAGGAAGATTTCACTAAAATAAAGTAATACCTGGTGACACCGCTAGTGGTAGCTCCACCAAGGCCAGATGTGTCTTTTTTACTATATATATCGACAACCGACTTTGCATTAGGGACCATGTTAGCCCAAAATAATGTGCAAGGCAAGGAAAAATCCATATATTATATTAGCCAAACCTTGGTGAGTTACGAGATAGGGTATGCATATGTGGAGAAAATGTGTTTAGGATTAGTATTCGCTACAAATAAATTGTGGCATTATATGTTAAGTCATACAACATATGTTATATCAAAATAAAACCCTTTGCAGTACATGATGAGTAAGACTTATCATAATACACGTACTGCAAAGTGGATCATGCTATTGATAGAATTCAATATAGAATTCATAATCTAGAATTCCATTAAGGGACAAGTCATAGTTGATCAATTAGCTGAGGCACCACTGTCAAACAGTAGACCTCTGACCATAGAGCTTTCGAACAATGCAGACTTCATCGTATCCGAAGCTCCCGAACCCAAAGAACCAGAGAACAATGCTGATATGACTATGTTCTTCGATGGTTCGAAGTGTGAGCAAGGGGGTGGTCCAAGAATAGTGTTCTTCATGTCATAAGGAGCTCCAATGCCCTTGTCATTTAAATTATATTTTTTGTGCACCAACAACAACGCTAAGTATGAATCCCTATTACTAGGCCTCCACACAGCTATCGCCATGAATATTAAAAAATTAAACATTTTTGGTGACTCCTTGCTCATAGTAAATTAAGTTAAAGGGCTCTTTCAATGTCGATGTCCTATACTGAAATCCTATAGAGATCTTGTAATTATGTATTTAGCTAAATTGGAATGGTATGACATCGAGGCAATCCCTCGTTCATCAAACAGTTTTGTAGACACCATGACATTTTTGGGATCTTTAATACCTCAGAATCTATCTACTAATTTCACTACCATTCATGTTAAAATGCTCTCACATTTGGCAGTAGAGCGAGAACCGTTTCATAATAAAATATCAATCAATATTATTAGCATAGAACCAAAAGCTAAATGGTTCTACAGAGCTAAAGACTTTTTGAAGAAGGTACCCTGGGGGTTATTAACCTCTTATATTCTGAAGGGGAGTGGTACTACCATTTACCATAGGGTTGTTTTCTAGTTTGTATTTGCAAAAGTAAATACGTAGGAGGAGAAATTCATCTTAGAAGCCGAAGCTGAGGTTTATCAAAACTAGATGTCACAAATTCAAGACTTCCTAAAACATAGTATAATACCAGAAGGATTATCGTGTGCCAAAAAATACACATTTAAAAAAAAAGTGACTAAATATATCTTAATAGGAGACATCTTGTACCATCGAGGTTACGATGGATTTCTCCTTCGTTGTCTCGATCCCCAAGAGTCATATTGGGCAATTTCACAAGCTCATGATGGTACATGCGATGGCCATTTTAGAAGCATGGCCATCATCAAGCACATACTTCGAATGGGCTACTATTGGCCCACTATGAAGAAGGATTACAATGTGTATGTCAAGAAATGCATTAAATGTTGACATCATGCTAATCTCATGCACTTGCCATCACAAGCCTTATAACCCATTCAAGCAACTTGACCATTTTCTCAGTGGGGATTAGATATTATAGGCAAGATATCTCCTCCATCATTGGGTTGGCATACATTTCTAATAACGGCTACTGAGTATTTCACAAAGTGGATGGAAGCAATACCCTTAACAATGACAATTGGAGCTCGTATAATAGAGTTTATACTGGAGCATATTGTAAGTCATTTTGGGATTCCATCCAAAACAATATCGAATAATGGAAAGTCATTCAAGAACAAAACTATGATAGCTTTGACATCTAAATATAGAATCAAACAGAGTTTTGTGACTCCATACTATCCATAAGAAAACAAGCAGGTTGAAGCTTTAAATAAGATAGTGGTGGTCATCTTGAAAAATATGGTACAAGAAAACCACAAAGACTGGCATATCCAACTACCCCTTGCATTATGGGCTTACAAGACTAGTATTCGTACGCCCACTAGGGCAACGCCGTTCACACTAGTATATGGCATTAAGGCCATTATGCCCTTGGAATTAGAAATTCCAATGTTGTGCGTCGCATTGAAAGAGTTCATCGATGATGTCACCATGCAAAAATCTCAATTGGATCAACTAACGTTGCTTTATGAACATCGCGTGAATGCTTTGGAGCATCTCCGAGTTTATCAGGAGTGACTAAAATGAGCTTACAATATCAAAGTCCACCAGAGAGACTTTGAGGTTGGGGATCTTGTCTTGGAAGAAAAACAAAAGAACTCTAATTTATCGCTAGATATGCAAGACAAATTCATGGCTAATTAGCTAGGACCTTATATCATATCTAAAAGTATTGTTCTAGGTATTGTTGGTTCAACTTTTATACACACCCTATGAATAATAAGCATGAAACTTGGATAACACTTATAAGGGATAAATCCCACTCACTTTAGGATCTTGTTGGATATCCAAGGTGTGAGTTACAGAGTTGGGTCAAATGTCTATTCACTCTTTTTCACTTTTGGAATAATTTTCAAGCAGACTGTCTGTTACCTTACAACAGGTTCTGGACTTTGGTTCAGTAATGTTTTTGGAATTGGTTATCTTTGTGGACACTCAGATTTACAATCAGTTCTTTGATCTAGCTCTTTATGTTTTAGCAGTTTTAAATAAAAGACAAATTCTAAAGAAAATAAAAATGGATCATTCAATCGGTGGAACAGAGAAAGTAGAGTAGGGCAGAAAGAGAAGTTTACCTAACTTAGCTACAAAAACACAACTACCAATTTTAGTTATACCGGTTAGCTTCACAATAGAACAAATCAAAGAGGAAAGTGTCCAGCTTTCTAAGATCACCTTCCACTAAGAGCATAAGATAGAGACAAAAACAGATCTAAAAGAAAATCACAAACAAAAGGAAATTCAGTTGAAATTGGTATCTCTCACCAGCAGCTTAGCTCGTACAATGAGGACAGAGCAATTAGAACAGGCCTGAACCTTAAATCTATAATTTTCCCTAACATACAATAAAAAGAATGAAGCCTAGTAGCATACCCAATATTTGATAACACATATCTATAGCATAAATTAAATAAACCTTAATGAAATGAAAACAAAAGAAGATGAACTTATCGCAGTCTGAAAGATATTAGGCTCCTGGCCATGCTATCACAGAAAACGAAACTACACCAACTCCAAGTCCAGAACAAAGCATTCAAACAAGATTTACAGGAAATTGCTCCAATAGCTTTTATTTCTAAGTTTCTGCCTCCTGAGTTTACATTCGAAAGAAGTATATATAGACTCAGGACAAACCCTGATCTTTTTAGAAATATCTTCTTTCAAAATCCTAAATCTTATCACTTCAACTCTACTACCCAGGTTTTACAATATAAGGTCTTTTAAAATAGAGTTTTGATAAAACCTAACCATTCTACAAATCTTAGTGCAGTTACTTGCCATAAATGGAGAAGGCATGATCTGATATTATTCTCATCCATCTATAACTGCAAGTAAATATCTTCATTTTTTGGTCGGTCGTCGATATATTCCATAAATGGGCACTGCGTGTGAAGGTATCTTCATATTTTTGGTGCATCTGCCGGGAGCGTCTCATTAATTCCTTAGAGAAATTCGGATGAGTCACTGGTTTCTCTGATATTTTATCTTCGCAGAGCTGCCTCTGAGTTGAAATTCTTTGCATGCCATTAATTTCACCATAAATTCTCCTGTTAAATGTGTCCATCGACAAATTTCAATAACTGTGTGTAGATATTTTCATTTTTCGATCAATTTCCGACATATTCTATTAAATGAGGCAGCTGCTTAGTCACCGTAAAGTCTCTTTGCAGCCAGATCTGTAAAATCTGGATGGACTAGAAACTCTTGGCATCTCACATTTCCATCTGACGACCTTCGCTTGATCCATGCTTATTTTATCTTTTTTGCCATTACTTTCGCTATCATGCAACTGTCGGATCGCTCTCTGCAAAAGAAAAGCAAGGGTTAGCATTTTAATATCATTAAATTAAACCCTAATGTTTATCACACATCGGCTTGATTTCTTTTGACACGTGTCATGATAACATGACGTTTTCCTCAAGCTTCTTTTCATTTTGGCCTCTTTGTCACGAAACCGCAACATGTCATGAAATCATGACATTTCGTGAAATCAAGACGTCCTCCGTACTTTGCTTCCATCTTGGCCCTTTGTCGCGAAACCGTGACATGTCACAAAATTGCAATTTCCTCCACACTTTGCTTCCATCCTAGCCCTTCATCATGAAACCGTGACATGTGAAATCGCGACGTCCTCCGCACTTTGCTTCCATTTTGGCCCTTTGTCACGAAATCGCAATGTCCTCCGCACTTTGCTTCCATTTTGGCCCTTTGTCACAAAATCGTGACATGTTGTGAAATCGTGATGTCCTCCACACTTTGCTTCCATTTTGGCCCTTTGTCGTGAAATCGTGACATGTCACGAAATCACGACATCCTCCGCACTTTGCTTCCATTTTGGCCCTTTGTCGCAAAACCGCGACTTGTCGCAAAATTGTGACATGTCGCGAAATCGCGACGTCCTCTACACTTTGCTTCCATTTTGGCCCTTTTTCGTGAAACTACGACATGTCGCAAAATCGCGACGTCCTCGGCGCTTTGCTTCCATCTTGGCCCTTTGTCATGAAACCGCAACATGTCACAAAATCACAACACGTCGTGAAATCGCGACGTCCTCCGCACTTTGCTTCCATCTTGGCCCTTTGTCGCGAAACCATGACATGTCATGAAATTGCAACGTCCTCCGCACTTTGCTTCCATTTTGGCCCTTTGTCACGAAACCGCAACATGTCACGATTTCACGACATGTCACGAAATCGCGACGTCCTCCGCGCTTTGCTTCCATTCTGGCCCTTTGTTGCAAAATCGTGACATGTCATGAAATCGTGACATGTCACAAAATCGTGACATGTCACGAAATCATGACGTCCTTCGCACTTTGCTTCTATTTTTTCCCTTTGTTGCGAAACCGTGACATGTCATGAAATCACGACGTCCTCCGCACTTTGCTTCCATTTTGGCCCTTTGTCGCGAAACCGCGACATGTCACGAAATCGTGACGTCCTCCGCACTTTGCTTCCATTTTGGCCCTTTGTCGTGAAACCGCGACATGTCGCAAAATTGTGATGTCCTCCGCACTTTGTTTCAAAACTGTCGTGATATCGCAACGTTTCCGAAACTCAACTCTTTCAACCAAAACACGTCACGAAATCGTGACGTTTTTGAAACTCGGCTCTTTCAACCAAAACACGTCACGAAATCGCGACGTTTCTGAAACTCGGCTCTTTCAACCACAACACGTCGTGAAATCGCGATGTCTCCCTTGCTACGACTCTTCTAGTCCAAATATGTCGCGATATCGCAATGTTTCTAAAAATTGAAAATATTGTGAAATCACAACGTTTCCAAAAATGGAAAATGTCGTGAAATCGCGACGTTTTCCCAAGTTACTTCCACTTAGAAAATTTTCTAGAAATTGTAAGTTGACTCTAATGAATTTATTCATCTGCATTCTACATTTTTACATATTTAGTGAAAGATTTTCTTTACTCAGAAATGATTCTAACATTTGAAAAATGAATTCTAAAATAAATCAAAGCCAGATGCAAGCCTACTTGGATATTTTGATGTAAGCAAAACTTTGAAAAGGAGGCAAGCAAAAATTGGAATTAAAACCAAGAAAACATCAAGAGGGTCCCTACGACAAAATGAAAGCCAAATATTTTCAAAGAATGGAATTTCATTTTTTTTAGTGGGGGTGTGTTGCTTCTCAACAAATGGCAATATCTGCGGGGAAAATAGTAGCACTATTTTAGAATCCAGGACTCTAGTTTCAAAACAACATAGACCATGTACCATGCCTTGCCACAAATATTCTTCAAAATAATTTAACTACTACCTGATAGTTTTTAAAATTTCTCAAGGACATACTAGGTTGAATCACTTAAGGAAGATTTTTGATGTGCAATTATAAGCATATAAAACTTTCTTCAAGAATGACTGGGCCTTTGAATGTTGTACTCTGGATTGATCAGTTTTTCTATATTGTGAAAGGGGAAATCGAGTAGGGCTCTGTTTACTAGTTTAGCCTTTTACAGCCTCGACAGAGTTACTCTTTAGATTTTCACGACCCTGATCCACAACTATGAGGTGGTATCTACAACTTGGTAAAAAAAAACATCTTCTGAAGCCTTGGCTATCTCTTTCATTACATAACTTCTTATTTCCTCTTTTTTTTTTTTGTATAGGAAAGAGTGCCAGTTTTATGTTGCCCTGCTCAATTTTCACCTTCTCTCTCTTGAAATATACCGAAATCTGGAAAGCCTTGCTAAAAACAATTTTTTTTTTATTCTTCATCGATCTGGAAAGCCTGGGTACCGATAGCCTCTATGGATACTCAAATAATTTCACGAATCAGAGTCCTCTCTTACGACCAAATTTTCTTGGATTCCTTGGGAGTTCTCTAGCCAAACAGTATAGTAGTTTCTTTATAATTAACATAATTGTTGCAAGCAAGACACAAAATCCAATTATCTTTCTACTATTGTTTTGAATAACAAAATAGTTCCACTATTCAGTTTAAGCAGACTATCTCTTAATTAGAATAAAACAAAATGAACACAGGCTTTTGAACTTAGAATAAAACAATTTTTAAAGGTTGATTCTTTCTTTGCTGCCCAGGAAAAACTTAAAAAAAAAACAAAATTTAAAAGCTAAAAGAAATTTGTACAGACCCCAAAGGATAAAACATAGAACTTTAAAATCAAACAAAATAAAATAAAAACAAACTACTTCAAAGCTTATTTACAATATATACACATGTTACAACGTCTTTGTGATTTATTCAAATGATGTATTGGATGGAACAACTAAGAAATAATGCTTTAGTTATTGACCATTAACGAGAAGGTTTAAAAAATTATCGTCGAGGTCCTGTAGATGAAATGCATTATTACCTAGGATCTCGGAAATCTGGTATGGCCCTATCCATAGCGGCTACAACTTTGTGTGTTTACCTTTCTTTTCATGGGCCTTGTCCCATAGAAGCACCAGGTCTGCGAGTCTGAAGGCTTTCACTCTGGCTCTTTTGTCAAACCAGCGCTTGACTGTTTCTTGGTGCCGACTGAAATGTTCCAAGGCTTGAAGTCATTTGTCCTGCAAATTAGTTAAATCCAAAACACGGGCCTCTGCATCTGCTTGATCCTCAAAATAGTCTAGAACAAATTGATAAGTGGGTAATTTCAAAGAGATAGGAACAATGGGCTGAATACCATACAACAAAGCAAATGGGGAAGTCTTAAGAGCTACTTTATGTCTTATCCTATCAGCCCAAAGTGCATATTTTAATAATGTGTGCCATTGTCTGGGTTTGTCTACAGCAAAATTCTTAATGGAATTCATCAAATTCTTATTTGTGGACTCAGCTAGTCCATTACCTTGGGGGTAATAGTTAGATGAAAATCTGATGACTATCCCCATCTGGTATGCCCACTCTGCAAAATCTAATGATTGAAAGGTTGGCCCGTTGTCGCACACCAAATTCAAAGGAACTCCAAACCTGGTTATGACATTTGAATCTAGAAATTTGATCACCTCATGGGTTGTACTCCTCATGGTGGCTGCTGCTTCAACCCACATTATGCAATAATCAGTGGCTGTTAGAACATACTTATGCCCTGCCGATGAATTTGGGTTTATCACACCCACAAAGTCAAGTCCCCATTGCATAAAAGGTTTGTTTATTACAATAGGCTGCAATGGTAGAGCTCGATTAGCCTCTTTGGATGCAAAAGTTTGACACTGATGGCAAGTTCTCACATGCTGATGTGCATCTTTAAACAATGTAGGCCAGTAATAGCCTGCTATCAATATCTTGTGTGCAGTAGCAAAACCTGAGGAATGCCTGGCCCCTAACTTCTCATGAAAATTGGACATCACCTCGTTGAATTCATTCTGAGAAATGCATCTTAAGAATATGCCAGCATAATTTTCTCTATACAAGTTACCTCCTTTGAGCAGAAAATGAGCAGATTTCAACTTTAGTGCTCTTCTCTAGGTTCTATTTAGGTGAGATGGGAAAATTCCAAATTGCAGCAAATGAATGATATCTCCATACCAATCATCGAATCCAGAGTCCAGATGATTAATTTCTCCTTGTATAGGTACTTCAGCAATATGTCGAGACAACCCAAGTCCTCTAATTAATTTTGTAGGCTGAATTTCTAAGTCGTATTCCTGTAGTCTTGTAACCCAATTACCTCTCAGCTCACCCAATTTGTCCTGGCTTAACAAGTATTTGACAGCTGGATTAGGAACTATAGCATGGACTTTGCTTCTTAGTATGTAGTGACTGAATTGCTTAACTGCTCTTACTAAGGCATAGGCTTGCTTATCCAAGCGAGAGTATTTGAGTTCAGCCCCCTTTAAGTTGGTACTCTTGAAGGCAATCGGATGCTCCCCTGTTTCTCTTCGTTGGGTCAAAACCGCAGCAAGTGTGTGTTCAGAATAAAAAAAGTACAAATAAAAATCTATACTGAAGTCTGGGCTCACCAGCACTGGAGCTTGTTGGATGGCAGATTTGATCTCCTGGAATGCTGTTTTGGCTTTTGTTGTCCAAACGATCTTAGCAGTTTCCTTCAGCATGTCATTCAGTGGCTTGACTATTTCTGCGAATCCGGAGATGAATTTTTTGACAAAATTAATTTTCCCAAAAAAGGATCTTAACTCTTTCTTAGAGTTGGGAAAGGGTATCCCGGATATGGCTTCAACTCTGTCAGGATCCATGGAAATGCCATCTTTGGTGATCAAGTGTCCAATGAGCTTTCCTTCAGTTACACCAAAAACACACTTCTTCGGGTTCAAATAAATGTCAAACTCCCTGCATTTGTTGAAAACAGACTCCAAGTGCTTCACATGGTCAAACCGGGATTTAGAGAAAATTTTCAAGTCATCCATGTAGACAACGATGCACTTACCCATAATGCCTTTGAAATCATGATCCATTGCACGTTGAAAAGTAGCTCCGACATTAGTCAATCCAAATGGCATTCTTTTGTAGGTGAAAGTTCCCCACTTGGTTGTGAAGGCAGTTTTCATCCTGTCTTCCTTTTCAACTAATATCTGATTATACCCTGAGAAATCGTCTAAGAAAGACATCATTTTTGAACCATTGAAAATCTGTAGCACCTCATCCATGGAAGGTAGAGGATAATTATCTTTCTCAGATGCTTTTTTCAATTTTCTAAAATCCACACACAAACGGATCTCTCCATTTTTCTTTCTGATCGGCACCAAATTGGCCACCCAAGTAGAATGCCTGATGGGAAAAATAATGGCAGCACTCAATAATTTTTCCACCTCCTTCTTGATGAGGGGCTCTAGCAAAGCGTTGACATGCCTCTATTTCTACCGAAAGGGTTTGCATAACTCTTTTAAAGGTATTACATGGGTGTAAACTTTTGGATCAAAAAACTTTAAGTCTTTGTAAGACCAAGCCATAACATCCTTGGACCTGTGAAGAAATTCAATCATATTTCTTTTTATTTTAGGGTCACAAGTTTTAGCCAGCTTAAGGTGTCTGGGATCTTCTTTAGTCCTGACATTCAGGTTCTTAGTCTCACTGTTTGCTACACTAATAGAATCCCCAGAACTCACCTTTTTCTTAATTTGGTCAACATCAAACAGTCACTCCAGTTCCACCATCCCTTTTAGAATTCTATTATCTTTCAACCTTATTATTCCCCTTTCATCGTCTAACTGTTCTAGCAGAGTATCCCTTTGTCCATCATCGATTATAGCATTTTCAAACGCATTGGTACTCTGTAGAAAGTTTATAATCTGCTGGTCATCAGAGAAAACCTGAAAATTATCTACATTATTTGGGACCGAAGGACAAGGGACTAACTCGATCGAAAACTTATTCCATTTGAATTCTTCCAGTGGCTTCAGACTTGCGGCTAATGAAGCTAAGACATCTGCACATGAATTATGCTCTCTAGGTATGTGCGTTAAATTAAAAGCATCAAAATCCTCCATAAGATCCCATGCTCGGTGTTTGTATCCTTTTAAGTAGGATGCTTTGCACTGAAATTTACCTTTAACTTGATTGGCCACCAACTCTGAATCTATAAAAACTTGGATATTTCTTACACCTCTGTCCAAAGCAAATTTCAAACCTAGCACCAGTGCTTCATACTCTGCTAAGTTATTTGTGCAAGGGAACTGTAGGTGATAAGATTTAAAATATGTTTGACTCTTAGATCCTTTAAGAACTGCCCCTATACCGAAACCTTGTTTAGATTTAGCCCCATCCACATGAAGCGTCCAAACTTCATTATTACGAACAAGATGAGCTTTACTAAGCTTCTTATTTTGTTCCGTTGTTAAATTATAAACCCCAATATCTACATCAGTAATATTTACAGTCTCATTTTCTACATTATATTCAGTGATTGTATGTTTGTATCTAGGTTCTCTTTCAACCCTTAATTGGTTTGCAACTCCTTTCCACGGAAACCACATATGTGAAAAATTAGTTGCCAAGTATCCATTCAAATATTTCAACCAATCCCTGCTCAAAAGCATCCCGTACCCCACAGGAATATCTACCACCTGAATTTCAATTCTGTGTTGTGCCCTTGGCTCAGATGCTAACTGGATATGAATATTCTAAAGTTCACCTACTACTTTAACCTTGTTGGCAATTTTGGGTACCTTGGGTACATTGCCTTTGCTCAAGTGTATAAGTTGTCATTGATGTCAAGAAGCTTTTAAAGGAATTTGATTTGATGTAAAATAATTTGTTTTGATGAAGGTTACAGCATGACAGGTTCGAAAGAAAGCAAGTTAGAAAAGTGTCGCGATATCGTGACATGTCGCAGTTTCGCGACTCAAAGAGGAGAGAGAATGTACGGAGTCAAAAATGTCACGATTTCGTGACATATTGCAAGGAAGGTTGTTCGGACAAAAAAGTGTCGTGATTTCGTGACATGTTGCAGGAGAGAGAGTCCGAAAGAAAAAGTGTCACGATTTCATGACATAATGCAGAAGAGAGTCCATAGTGTGAATTGTCGTGATTTCACGACAAGTTCAAAGAGAGAGAAAGTAACATGAAAAGTGTCACGATTTCACGACATGGTGTAGAGTTCGAAGTGAGAACTGTCATGATTTTGTGACATGCTGCAGATGAAAATGTTCCAAGTAAGAACTATCACGATTTCACGACATGCAGCAAAGGAAAGGTTTCGAAGTAAGAAATGTCGCGATTTCGTGACATGTTGAAGAGAAAGCATACGAATGCATAAAGTGTCATGATTTCATGATAGGTTGAAGAGAAAGCTTACGGATGCAAAAAGTGTCACGATTTTAGGATAGATTGAGATGGCAGCATACGATTGGAGAAAGTGTCACGATTTCACGACAAAAATAGAAAGCAGGTCTTCAACAGGAGAAGAGTCACGATTTCATGACAGAAGCAAAACGAAAGAGCATGGAAGAAGAAGCATCATGATTTTGCAAAAAATTCAAGAAGGAAGAGCTCAAAGGCAAAAGTGTCATGATTTCACGACATGTTCCGTTTTTGCGGGCGTAAGGCAAAGAAAAGCACAAGGCAGCGAAAGTGTCACGATTTCGTGACATGTCATGTTTTTGCTAGTGCAAGCAGAGAAGAGTGCAAGGAAGCGAAAGTGTCACGATTTCGTGATAGAAATTGAAAGCAGGTCTTCTATAGGAGAAGTGTCACGATTTCATGACAAAAGCAGAAAGGAGGTCGATGAAGGGAGAAGTGTCGTGATATCGCGACAAAAGCAAAGTTGATGCTGACAAAGACAAAAGTGTCGTGATATCGTGACAAGAGCTTAGTTGAAGTCGACAAAGGCTGAAGTGTCGTGATATCACGACAAAAGCCAAAAGAAAGTGTATGGTTGCAAATGTGTCATGATATCATGACATGTTGTAGTTTCACGGCAGAAGCTACAGAAGAGTTACAGAGGCAGTGAAGCCGAAAAAGTCAAATTTTAGCCGACGAAGATTAGGGCTTGCAACCGACGAAGATTAGGGTTTGTTTTTGTTATAACAGCCGACTAAGATTAAAGTTTTCATCATGAAAATTTTGTTATAAAAGGAGGGTTGTTTGGAGAGTTGAGGTGTGATTGAAGGTGTCGTTGAAGTGCGACGTTCACAGATAGTGCACAGAGCAAGAAGTTCGATCGTCGAGAGCAGAGTGCAAAATTCGATCATAGTGTGCAGAGTGCATTTCATCAAATTTCTAAGTGTGAAAGATCGCAAAGGAAGCAGAATGTGTGAAGATGGTGCCGCTATATTTGTGCTAGAGGTGCAAAGGTTGAAGTTCGACCAAGTGCGGCTATGATTGTGCAAAGAGAGCAGAGGGCATAGAGAGAACAAAGGGCAAAGACGAATGTGGAGTGCTGCTGCTTGAGGATAGAGGTGCATTGGTTCTTTGAGAAGAACCTGAGGACAGATTTGGCAAGTCTTTGAGAAGGCTTGTGTGCAGAGGATTGATTTGTTCAAAGTTGGACAGATCTGACAGACGAGAGGAAGACTTGTACTAGACCGACTGACTGTGTTTGGTACAAGTTGCTTGAGCTACTGTGGACATGATCATAGAAGGCGAGAGGTCTCTTAGGCTAAGCATTGAGGACAGGAGGTCTTCGGTGGAAAGGAGTTCCACGTGCTTGGCAAGAGGTAGAGGCAGTTGATCTTTTGAGGGATCATTTCCAGAGCAGAGGGGAAGGTATCTCCTTTGAGCCGAGGCTCATAAACATTGTAATTGGGAAGGATTCCCAAAGAACTTTGAGATAACTTTTAGAGAAAATTTTTGTGGACGTAGCCCAGCCTTTCTGGGTGAACCACATTAAAATTGATGTCACTTTGTGGATGTTTTTATGCATTGCTTTGATATTGCTTTGGGTATATTGCTTTACTGTTTTGAAATATAAAGGAAAAAGTAAAAAGGGGTCTTATACTGTTCACCCCCTCTCAGTATAAGCTTGTGTTCTTCAATTGGTATCAGAGCGGGTGCCTTCGAAAAGTTTAACAGCTTGAAGGAAAAGCTAGTAAAGAACACAATGGATTATTCAAGTGGCAATGCAACACCTATTCTTGATGGGTCATATTTTGGTCTTTAGAGTGCAAGGATGAAGGTTCATCTAATGGCACTTGGTAATGAGGTATGGGAAGTAATTGAAGATGAGTACACTATTCCTATACATGGTCCAAATACTAAAGAAGAAAGGCTCCTACATCACAGCAATTCAAAAGCAATGAATGCAATTCTAAAAGGCTTACAGAAAGTAGATCTCACCAAAGTGATTCACTGCAAGATAGCTAGTGAAATGTGGAAACAGTTGCAGGTGGTTCATACAGGTGATACAAATGTCAGAAAGGCCAAGTTGAGACACTTCAAAGGTATGTTTGAACAACTCAAGATGAATGATGATGAAAATATTAGTGACTACATGCTTCGTATGGATGAGGTTGTTAACTCCATGAAAGACTTAGGTCTTGAGCTTGCTGAAAATGATGTTTGTGATAAGATTTTAAGATCTCTTCCTAATAGATTTAGTGAAAATATTTCTGCTATTGAGGAAGCTAAATATTTGGATAAGTTGAAAAAGGATGAGCTACATAGTATACTTGCAGCATTTGAGTTGAGAACTCAAGTGAAGGTTGATGTCAAGAAAGAGGCAGCTTTCAAGGCTACCAAGAAATCCAAGGGTAAACAACTTCAAGAGAGTGATGAGTCTTCTAGTGATGAAGAGGCATATTACAGCAAGAAAGGCAAGTTCTCTAGAAAGCACAAAAGCATGAAAAATATAAGATGTTTCAATTGTGGAAAGTTTGGTCATTATGCTACTAATTGTATTGTTCCCAAGAATGAAAGTGATGAAGATAAACAGGATTCTAAGAGCAAGGATTCGAAAAGCACAAGCATCACAGAAAGAACAAATATGAGCACAGCAATCAAGGAAAGAGGTATTCTCACAAGCACAAGAAGAGTTTCTATCTAGACAAAGCAAGTAAGTGTTCTAGTAGTGATAGTGAAAGTTCTTCAAGTGATAATGAAAATGAGATGTTGTTCATATCAGAAAAAGAGGAAGAACCGAAACATAGATTCATTATTATGAAATGTCTTAGATGTGGAAATTTTGGTCACCTTGAGGATGATTGTACAAATAATGATTTGGTTTCTAGTATGTATGAGGATGCTTCAGAAAACTATAAGGAAGATGCATGTATGGTTTTTGAAAAGGTAGCACCTCTAGTGATAAGAAATCTTAAAAAGGCTTTGATGATTCAAAAAGCAAACAAATAAAGGATCTTGAAAGTGAACTTATTAGTGCTCTTAGTGCTTTGAAAAAGGAAAGAAAGAAGAATGCTAGACTCAAGGATAAGTTAGATGAATGTTGTATGGAGAGAGATGATCTTATAGAAAATCTTGATTTCTCTATAGCTAAGACGCAAGAACTCAAGGATGAGTTAGAGTCTAAGGTTCTTGAGTATAGTGAGTTAGAACAAAAAATGGCTTCTTTGAAAGAGGAAACTAAAGAGTACAAGGATAAGCTTTACAAGTTTCAAGATAGCTCCAAAAAGGTTAAGTCACTCATCAAAGGTCAAAGAAAGACAACAAATAAAATAGGCCTTGGTTTTGTTAGGCCACACAAGGAACAAGTTGGAGAGTCTAGTAAGAGACTCCAAAAGGAAGAGAGTTCTGATGAGGAAAGTATTTCAGATCATGAGTCCTTGAATGATAGATGCGTAGAAATAGAAAACAGAATTCAGAATGAGAAGAAGAAGTTTTCGGGACCCAAGAGGTCAAATAAAGGAAAATTTCAAGGCAGATGTTTTGCGTGTCATAGGTTTGGTCACATGGCTGCACATTGCATGGCTCAAGTGAAGAAGGTAAACGACAATTTTAGAAGTGCTAGTTTCTTTCAAGGGTATTGCTACTCTTGTCAATAGTTTGGGCACAAGGCAGTCTATTGCAAGGTTAATTACAAGAACAAGTTTGGTCAGAATAGGTTCGGTCAGAACAGGTTCGACCAGAATAGGTGGATTCAAAGATCAGGTTTACCTCAGAGAAACAACATCGTCAAGTGTTTCAAGTGCAACAATGAAGGTCACATAATAATACAGTGTAGAGCTGAAATTCTAGAATACAAGAACAGGAACAGTGGCATGATCAGGTCCAAGGATCAAGGCATGAACAAGAACAGGGATGAGAACAAGAACAAGAACAGTGACAAGAATAGGAATATGGGAAAAGAGTTCAAGAGAAGGCCCAACAAGGAAGTTATAGATGCTGATGATGATCAGTGCCTAATGGGAGTTTTACTCCCACCCCAGAATTAATCACCTCATTAGGAGGTGGGGGAGGGACTAAGCTAAGAGGCTCATTCTTAGTCCCGAGCCCCAAAGGTGACCCTTTGCCATTGATGACAAAGGGGGAGAGATATGAGTAAGGGGAAGAGCTTCAAGTGAAGAGGAAAGCTTCAAGTCAGGGGGAGCAAAACTTCAAAGGAATATTCTCGATTGTGGGCATAGTTTCTCGGTTGTTAGCACAGTTGGTTTCAATTTTGGCTCTTGAGACGTGTTTTCAATAAAGGTTTGCCATCAATGACAAAGGGGGAGATTGTTGGCAATTTTGGGTACTTTGGGTACATTGCCTTTGCTCAAGTGTATAAGTTGTCATTGATGTCAAGAAGATTTTGAAGGAATTTGATTTGATGTAAAATAATTTGTTTTGATGAAGGTTACGACATGACAGGTTCGAAAGAAAGCAAGTTAGAAAAGTGTCACGATATCGCGACATGTCACAGTTTCGCGACTCAAAGAGGAGAGAATGTACGAAGTCAAAAATGTCACGATTTCATGACATATTGCAAGGAAGGTTGTTCGGACGAAAAAGTGTCACGATTTCATGACATGTTGCAGGAGAGAGAGTCTAAAAGAAAAAGTGTCACGATTTCGCGACATAATGCAGAAGAGAGAGTCCGTAGTGTGAATTGTCACGATTTCGACAAGTTTGAAGAGAGAGAAAGTAACACGAAAAGTGTCACGATTTTGCGACATGCTGCAGAGTTCGAAGTGAGAACTATCACGATTTTGTGACATGCTGCAGATGAAAATGTTCCAAGTAAGAACTATCACGATTTTGCGACATGCAGCAAAGGAAAGGTTTCGAAGTAAGAAATGTCACGATTTCGCGACATGTTGAAGAGAAAGCGTACGGATGCAGAAAGTGTCATGATTTTGCGATAGGTTGAAGAGAAAGCTTACGGATGTAGAAAGTGTCACGATTTCATGATAGATTGAGATGGCAGCATACGGTTGGAGAAAGTGTCACGATTTCACGATAGAAACAGAAAGCAAGTCTTCAACAGGAGAAGAGTCACGATTTCGTGACAGAAGCAAAACGAAAGAGCATGGAAGAAGAAGCGTCATGATTTTGCAACAAATTCAAGAAGGAAGAGCTCAAAGGCGAAAGTGTCATGATTTCGCGACATGTCATGTTTTCGCTAGTGCAAGCAGAGAAGAGTGCAAGGAAGCGAAAGTGTCATGATTTCATGATAGAAACTGAAAGCAGGTCTTCTATAGGAGAAGTGTCATGATTTTGCAACAAAAGCAGAAAGGAGGTCGACGAAGGGAGAAGTGTCGCGATATCATGACAAAAGCAAAGTTGATGCTGACAAAGACAAAAGTGTCACGATATCGCGACAAGAGCTTAGTTGAAGTCGACAAAGGCTGAAGTGTCGCGATATCATGACAAAAGCCAAAAGAAAGTGTATGGTTGCAAAGGTGTCGTGATATCGCGACATGTTGTAGTTTCACGGCAGAAGCTACAGAAGAGTTACAAAGGCAGTGAAGCCGACAAAGTCAAATTTTAGCCGACGAATATTAGGGCTTGTAGTCGATGAAGATTAGGGTTTGTTTTTGTTATAACATCCGACTAAGATTAAAGTTTTCATCATGAAAATTCTATTATAAAAGGAGGGTTGTTTGGAGAGTTGAGGTGTGATTGAAGGTGTCGTTGAAGTGCGACGTTCACAGATAGTGCGCAGAGCAAGAAGTTTGATCATCGAGAGCAGAGTGCAAAATTCGATCGTAGTGTGTAGAGTGCATTTCGTCAAATTTCTAAGTGTGAAAGATCACAAAGGAAGCAGAGTGTGCGAAGACGGTGCCACTATGATTGCGCAGAGGTGCAAAGGTTGAAGTTCGATCAAGTGCGGCTATGATTGCGCAAAGAGAGCAGAGGGCGTAGAGAGAACAAAGGGCAAAGACGAATGCGGAGTGCTACTGCTTGAGGATAGAGGTGCATTGGTTCTTTGAGAAGAACCTGAGGACAGATTTGGCAAGTCTTTGAGAAGGCTTGTGTGCAGAGGATTGATTTGTTCAAAGTTGGACAGATCTGATAGACAGAGGAAGACTTGTACTAGACCGACTGATTGTGTTTGGTACGGAGTTGTTGAGTCGCTGTGGACATGATCATAGAAGGCGAGAGGTCTCTTAGGCTAAGCATTGAGGACATGAGGTCTTCGATGGAAAGGAGTTCCACATGCTGGCAAGAGGTAGAGGCAGTTGATCTTCCGAGGGATCATTTCCAGAGTAGAGGGGAAGGTATCTCCTTTGAGCCGAGGCTCATAAACATTGTAATTGGGAAGGATTCCCAAAGAACTTTGAGATAACTTTTAGAGAAAAGTTTTGTGGATGTAGCTCGACCTTTCGGGTGAACCACGTTAAAATTGATGTCACTTTGTGGATGTTTTTATGCATTGCTTTGATATTGCTTTGGGTATATTGCTTTACTATTTTGAAATATAAAGAAAAAAGTAAAAAGGGGTCTTATACTGTTCACCCCCCCTCTCAGTATAAGCTTGTGTTCTTCAAACATCTGATTTATCAAATTGGACAAATCTTCTTTCAGACTTCATTGGGGTTAAACCCAACTGTTGACAAATGGCCAAAGGCATAACATTAGCTGAAGAACCCGAATCTACCAGACAGTTGTGTAAGTTTTTCCCAAATATACGAACGATCAGGTAGAAAAGGTGGAACTTCAGTCTTCTCTTTATACATGACCACATTTGCATTTGCCATATTCTTTACCTTGTCCAAAGATTTGGTAGTAGGCCCAGAGTATGTTTTAATCAAGTTATCCCTCTATTCTAAAATTTGAGCTAACTCATGGAGAGTGATATTAGATTTTATCTTCTTCATGTCCTCCACTATATTATATCCCTTATTGAGCAGAGGGACAAATGCATCTGGTCCTCTCAGATTTCCTCCCTTGGGTGGAGATGGGTTATTGCTTGAAGATGGATCTGGAGGAACATTGTGGGAGTTTTTCGGAGGGGTAGATGTAGTTTTGGGCTCCGAATTTCTATTTTTGAGGTTGTAGTTGTCCCTCTTGTATTGTTGAAAATACTGCACCTCATCCATAGGCATCTCCACTACATTTTCAAACTCACCTGTAAAAGTGAAAGAATCTAAGACCATAGCTGCACTATGGCTAGATGAACTTGGGTCGTCCGCATTTCTTTGATGTTCAAGAGAAATCAACTCACCAGATAAAGCTTCAAAGGCGTTATAGAATTCCAAACAATCCAATTCCCCGTGCTGAGAAGTAGCATGTATCCTGCACCAGTTAGGCAAAGCCAAGTCACAAATATTTACATCATGCCCTTTACCTTTATAATACTTATTGGGTTCGTATGGGGGCCAAGTGAATCTATTATGCTAATAAGAAAACCTGTTTGAGTTCTCCCTAGTAGAAACCTACCTTTTAAAACTTAAAAAGTCATTTGCTAACTTTTGGACTATTTTTGACACTTCCTCAACTCTTGTGTTATCAGCTTCTTTACCCGAATTCTGTACATTTTCAACAGGCGTTACAGCCAATGGATTTCCTGATGGTGGAGTTTGACATACTAGAAACATCATTTGGTGTGGTATGGGATTGAAAATAGGGGTACCCTATGTCACAAAAGGAGTTTGATTGGCATTCAGAGGTTGAGGTCCCAGTTGTCTTTCAAGAACTAGAGCTTCTTTATAAGCCTCTGTTAGATTGGTAATAGAGGCATCTCTTTTCAAGAAAACAGAAGTCATTGGATCTAGAGAATTCTTAAAAATTTCTAATGCCAGGTCTGCATTTGGCACATAATAACCAGTCAGTCTACCATAAGCCTTCTGAAATCTAATATTGTAAGATCTGACAGATTCATTTATTTCTCTTTTAATACCAGAAAATTGCTGATATAATACACTGGGATCTATCACTTCACCAAACTGCGATACAAAAACTTTTTCCAAGTCATTCCAACTGGTAATAGAATCATTAGTGAGATTCAAAAACTAGTCATATGCTCCCTCATGGAGAGTGAACGGGAACAATTTGCAAGCCACATCTTCATGCTATACATTTAACAATTTTAGAGCATTCTTGAATGCTACTAGGTGTTCTTCTGCTATCCTAGTTCCATCATGCTTGTATCTGGGAAGATATCTCTCAGGATTTTTGGGTAGGTCATGGGCTGCACCCTGGATATGTAAGGTAGTGGAACCCAACCAGTTTGCCATTACTACTTGATTGACGATGATACTTTTAGTTGTAGTTGGAGTAACTACAAGTGGTGACAAAACTATTTCAGACAAGGACTTGGCCCTTCTAAGGCTACTTCTTCTGGGGGTTTCTAACTCAGGCACAAGGAGCTCTCTAAATCTGGAGTGGGACCTTGTTACTCTATAATTAGAATCCAGCTTTTCACCAGCACTTACAACCTTACAATCCTTAACAAACTACTAAAATTTGGCCCTCCTTCTAGCGCCAATTTTAAATGTTGGTTCAACTTTTATACACACCCTGTGAAGAATGAGCATGAAACTCAGATAACACTTATAAGGGATAAATCCCACTCTCTTTAGGATCTTCCTGGATATCCAAGGTGTGAGTTATAGAGTTGGGTCGAATGTCTATTCACTCTTTTCTGCTTTTAGAATAATTTTCAAGCGGACTGTCTGTTACCTTACAACAGGTTCTGGACTTTGGTTCAGTAATGTTTTTGGAATTGGTTATCTTTGTGGACACTCAGATTTACAATTAGTTCTTTGATCTAGCTCTTTATGTTTTAGCAGTTTTAAATAAAATACAAATTCTAAAGAAAATAAAAATGGATCATTCAATCGGTGGAACAGAGAAAGTAGAGTAGGGCAGAAAGAGAAGTTTACCTAACTTAGCTGCAAAAACACAACTACCAATTTTAGTTATACCAGTTAGCTTCACAATAGAACAAATCAAAGAGAAAAGTGTCCAACTTTCTAAGATCACCTTCCACTAAGAGCATAAGACAAAGACAAAAATAGATCTGAAAGAAAATCACAAATAGAAAGAAATTCAGTTGAAACTGGTATCTCTCACTAGCAGCTTAGCTCGTACAGTGAGGACAGAGCAATTAGAACAGGCCTGAACCTTAAATCTATAATTTTCCTAGCATACAATAAAAAGAATGAAGCCTAGTAGCATACCCAATCTTTGATAACATGGATCTACAACATAAATTAAATAAACCTTAATGAAATGAAAACAAAAAAAGATGAACTTATCGCAGTCTGAAAGAGATTAGGCTCTTGGCCATGCTATCACAGAAAACAAAACTACACCAACTCCAGGTCCAGAACAAAGCATTCAAACAAGATTTGCAGAAAATTGCTCTAATAGATTTTATTTCTAAGTTTCCACCTCCTGAGTTTCCAAAAGAAGTATATATAGACTCAGGACAAACCCTAATATTTTCATAAATATCTTCTTCTAAAACCCTAAATCTTATCACTTCAACTCTACTACCCAGGTTTTACAATATAAGGTCTTTTAAAATAGAGTTTTGATAAAACCTAACCATTCTACAAATCTTAGTGCAGTTACTTGCCATAAATGGAGAAGGCATGATCTGATATTATTCTCATCCATTTGTAACTGTAAGTAAATATCTTCATTTTCTGGCTGATCGTCGATATATTCCATAAATGGGCACTGCGTGTGAATGTATCTTCATCTTTCTGGTGCATCTGTCGGGAGCGTCTCATTAATTCCTCAGAGAAATTCGGATGAGTCATTGGTTTCTCTGACATTTTATCTTCGCAGAGCCACCTCTGAGTTGAAATTCTTTGCACGCCATTACTTTCACCATAAATTCTCCTGTTAAATGTGTCCATCAACAAATTCCAATAACTATGTGTAGATATTTTCATTTTTCGGTCAATTGTCGACATATTCCATTAAATGAGGTAGCTGCTTAGTCACCGTAAAGTCTCTTTGTGGCCAGATCTATAAAATCTGGATGGACAAAAAATTCTCGGCATCTCACATTTCCATCTGACGGCCTTCGCTTGATCTGCACTTATTTTGTCTTTTTCGCAATTACTTCTGCTATCATGCAACTGTCGGATCGCTCTTTGCAAAAGAAAAGCAAGGGTTAGCATTTTAATATCATTAAATTAAACCCTAATTTTTATCACACGTCGGCTTGATTTCTTTTGACATGTGTCGTGATAACTCGATGTTTTCCTCAAGCTGCTTTTCATTTTGGCCTCTTTTTCATGAAATCGCGACATGTCACAAAATCGCGACGTCCTCTGCACTTTGCTTCCATCTTGGCCCTTTGTCGCGAAACCGTGACATGTCGCAAAATCACGACATGTCATGAAATTGCAATGTCCTCCACACTTTGCTTCCATCCTGGCCCTTTGTCGTGAAACCTCGACATGTCGCAAAATCGTGACATGTCGCAAAATCATGACATCCTCCGCACTTTGCTTCCATTTTGGCCCTTTGTCGTGAAATCGTGACATGTCGTGAAATCACATGTCACGAAATCGCGACGTCCTCCACACTTTGCTTCCATTTTGGCCCTTTTTTGTGAAACCACGACATGTCGCGAAATCGTGACATGTCACAAAATCGTGACGTCCTCCGTGCTTTGCTTCCATCTTGGCCCTTTGTCGTGAAACCATGACATGTCACAAAATCATGACATGTCACGAAATCATGACATGTCACAAAATCACGACGTCCTTTGCACTTTGCTTCCATTTTGGCCCTTTTTCATGAAATCGCGATATGTCACGATTTCGCGACATGTCATGATTTTGTGACATGTCACAAAATCGTGACATCCTCCGCACTTTGCTTCCATTCTGGCCCTTTGTCACGAAATCGTGACATGTCATGAAATCACGACGTCCTCCGTGCTTTGCTTCCATTTTGGCCCTTTGTCGTGAAACCGCGACATGTCGCGAAATCATGACATGTCACAAAATCGCGACGTCCTCCGCACTTTGCTTCCATCTTGGCCCTTTGTCGCGAAACCGCGACATGTCACAAAATCGCGACATCCTCCGCACTTTGCTTCCATTTTGGCCCTTTGTCATGAAATCATGACGTCCTTCACACTTTGTTTCAAAACTGTCGCAATATCGTGACGTTTTCGAAACTCGGCTCTTTCAACCAAAACACGTCGCGAAATCATGATGTTTCCAAAACTCGGCTCTTTCAACCAAAACACATCGCAAAATCATGACGTTTTTAAAACTCGGCTCTTTCAACCACAACACGTCAGGAAATCATGACGTCTCCCTTGCTGCGGCTCTTCTAGTCCAAATATGTCGCGATATCGTGACATTTCCAAAAATGGAAAATGTCACAAAATCGTGACATTTCCAAAAATGGAAAATGTCGTGAAATCGCGACGTTTTCCCAAGTTACTTCCACTTAGAATATTTTCTAGAAATTTTAAGTTGACTCTAATGAATTTATTCATCTGCATTCTGCATTTTTACATATTTAGTGAAAGATTTTATTTACTCAGCAATGATTCTAACATTTGAAAAATGAATTCTAAAATAAATCAAAGCCAGATGCAAGCCTACTTGGATATTTTGATGTAAGCAAAACTTTGAAAAGGAGGCAAGCAAAAATTGGAATTAAAACCAGGAAAACATCAAGAGGGTCCCTACGGCAAAATGAAAGCCAAATATTTTCAAAGAATGGAATTTCATTTTTTTTTGTGGGGGTGTGTTGCTTCTCAAAAGGTACCTATCGCCTAACATCGCTAGGGGGTGTTGAATATCCTGAACCTCTCAACATCATCCATATTAAGGCATTTTATGCTTGAGAGAATAGTAAAAGGCTTTGAGGGTTTGCTTATAATCGCTCGATCATCCCAAAAGGCTCCAAGGGTTGCTAAAACCGCTTGATCATGTTAGTAAAAGGCTCCACGAGTTTTCTTAAAACTGCTCGATCAATCCCAAAGGCTTTGAGGGTTTCTAAACACTGCTTGGTCATCCTAAAATGCTCCAAACTCGTCTATGAATAGTTTGGTCAATCAAAAGGCACCAAGAATTTCTAAAAAATTGCTTGGTTAACCCAAAATATCCAAGGATTTTTTAAGATCGCTTGGTCATCCCAAAACACCCCAAATGTGCTCATAATCCCTTTGGTCAATCCTAAAAGATCCAAGGTTTCTTAAGAATCTCTTGGTAAATTTAAATTTTCCAAAGGCATGTACCCGTCGTTTGGTCAGATATGAGGCTCAAAAACTCATAAAAATTATAAAATCAACAAAATCCAAAAAAAATGGTAAAGCATAAAATACAAAAACATTTGCATTTGCATTTTGCATTTTCATTCACACATACATCAATTTCATTGCATTGAAAATATGTATTCATCATCCATTTCATTCCATAATAAGGAATTGTGTTTGTCAGTCTTATAAATGACACCACATTTATGTTTCAATCATGCACCTCTGCATTTATCATAAATCCATCAGTAATGTAAGTAATTGTGTTTTTAAACACAACCCATAATGTTGCTATGAGATACATACTTAGGTTTTATGGTCATTTAACCATACCTAGAGGTCTTATCAAGAGTTGATAGAAATCTTGCTTTGCTTTTGCAGATGTGTTTTAGTTAGTATAGCCCTTGGCATATCAGAATTCTATCACTAATCAATAAATTAAACAATCCTAATAAGGACTAGGGGAAGATGAAATCCATGAAGCAATACTGGGTATCTTGAAGTGAAAAGAGTTATTATTGTTTATCCCTCTGTATAGATGGTATGGGAAATGTTGGCAATTGGAAAAAGTACAAGTGTATTCCCTACTCAAAATCCCTTGCTTACGATTGAACGAGCAATATCCCAAAGTGATATACCACATCAATCCTTAAGGTTGATACCCTAGATCAATATCATAGATCGACATCCCAGATTGATATCCTATATTGATATCATAGATCGATACACTCAATTGATATTACAAAAATAGTTTTCCTTAAAGTAAATCCCCCAAAGGAAGGTTTCTAAAGAGAATTATCAAATGTAAATTCCAAAAAGTGAATATCAAATGAAGATCAGAAATAAAAGTTCACATCAAGATCAAGTGAAGATCATAAATCAAATTTCAAATCTAGATCAAATGAAGATCGAAAAGCAAGTTCCAATGAATATCAAATGAAGATCCAAAGAAATTCAAAGTCAAAATGGAATCGACTCCCTTGCTTCACTACATATGAGCAAGTATCCCAAAAAATTGAAAAATAAAGAGAGGGAGCAAACTTGAATCCATGGAATTGCTAGCACTACTATACCTTACGCATGACAATATGTCTAACGCATTAGCACCTTGCTTATGAACAAGACCAATGTTTAAATGTGGAAGAGCTATCTTTAGGTGTTTTGTATCACCTAGTGGTCTAGTCCAACTAAAATCTAAACCTAAGATTGGATAAACACTTGCGGATCCCCTATCTTAGCAATGGGCTAAAATAATCCCACCTGACATCGGGGTATGCTTGTGATTTATCTTAAAAATACTCATGTGCACACACAGGGATAATGAACAGTTAGGACCTATCCTAGTGAAAACCTTATATCTCATAAGTCTAGTATAGCTAGTATGTAACTTTTGATAAGTCAATTAGGGTTTTTGAGTCTCGTGGAAAACCTCAAAAATCTCTCTAATAGCAACAAATGTCAAATTTCACAAATCCTCAAAAGTGAAAGTCATTGCAAAAATCAAATTGTAAAGTATCCAATAAAGCGATACATCATTACATAAAGCACAATCAAGATATAGGATAGATACCATATGGATATCAGAAACAATATTTAGATGGCCATCGACTATATTGTGCATATCATTCAAAGTGCAAAAAATAAAATAGAGTGACATATTGCATCATTCACATCATAACATCGCATATCATGGCATTTCATATATGGGTGATTAATTGATCAAATTATTATTATGAGGATTTCCAATTACATTCATTATTTTTACACATTTTGTGGTGTCGTCCATTAGATTGTTAAACACATATTGCATTCATTCCTTATGTTTTAAGTGATTAAAGCATACAGGTTCATTTACATTAGATTACCATTGTGTAAATAAAGCACTCATACATTAATGCATACAATAAAGAAATATCAAATATGCATTAAAGAGAAAGCATTGCATCCATATACATCCATCATAGATAGCACATCTAATCTAGATCACTGCATATCATCATCATCATAAATAAAATAGCTATCTAGTGCATGCCATCAATACATCACATCATATAGCATCAAATTAACATAAACATTGCATCCATGTGCATCACATAAACATAAAAGCAAAAATAAATGAGTACACATAATGAGCCAAAATTATAAAGTCTCATATATATATATATATATATATATATATATATATATATATATATATATATATATATATATATATATATATATATATATTATGTGTGTGTGTGTGTCAAAAATGAGTACATTAGGTATATTAAAAATACTCGTAGGCTACATCCATGTAGGTCCTCAACCTTACACACAAAAATAATACATTAGAATAGCATCCCATGTGTATGCTATGGATGACCTACACCTACAGTTGGAGAATCACCAGTATCACCTTTGTCATCCTTGCACCTCCCGTGCGAGCTAGCACCATGTGTACTAGAGGACCTGTGCATCCTCTTAGTCCTGTGAGTCCTATAACTCAAGCTCATGGATGACTGCCTTTTCATACTAGATCTGGTTTGTTGGGACCTTGAAGCATGTGGATCCTCTAGAACCTACCCACCTTTCAATAGGATCCATCCCTCCAAATAAGATATGCAAGCTGCCCTTGCATTGCATAAATCATTCCCCTCCTATACGAGGGAAGTAAGCCACCTAATCTCAACCATATGATCATGACCCCTTGGAAATGCAAGTGCTAGTGCTGAAGGTGGTGCCATGATAGCATGAGAATATGAGGGGTCACCTCTCTAATCCTAGGACTGAGCCAAGTACCTCTCTGCTATATCTGCTGCCCATCATGCCTATGCCATCTCAAGAGCTTTGGTTAGCTCTTGAACTCACCCCTCTACTACTATAGAATGCTCTGTTATAGCTGAGGCCTAATACTAGATCGCCTAGATTTGCCTCTCCCTATCAGATAGCTTTGTCTCTACCATAGCAAGTGAAGTCTCCCTATGCCATAGCTGGGTTTGGAGTGTACCAACCTGAATTTACAAATCATCAATCCAAGCTAGGAGTTATCCTACCTCACTTTCAAGAGGTGCCTCACCCTCCTTGGATCCCTCATCCTCCTCCTCGACCTGTGGAGCCTCCTCTATAGTGGCCTCTATGTCTCATTCACCCTCGGTCTACTGTTGCATATTGCACCCCTATGGATTAGCCTCTACCTGGTCATATGTCCTGCCTAAGGGCCCTGATCTCTGCCACTATAGTATGGAAAACCAAGTATCATTCGCTGGGGTGGTCCCAAACCTAGCAACTCCAATCTCTTAGAAATCATCATCTACATCACCTAGAGCTATCGATAGAATCCACTGTAGATTGGTCTCCAGCACTGGCTTCCTATAGATAAAAGGCATCTCTAGGATGTCCTATACTAGGCAAAACTATTGCAAGACACAAGAGTAGAACTGATAATCCCTGATATCATCCTTGCAGCCAAGTAGCCATCTATCCTATCGAGCCTAGCATAATCGCTCACCAGCCTTCGTCCATGCAGGGCAGTCCATTATGGATGCCACTCAATGTCATCTGGTTTGAGTGTTGTAAATCTGGTGATGTAGTGGTCTATATCCCCTGCATGGGATCTGTTGTAGAATCCCTCCTCCTTGTAAGGCTATCACATAGTGTAGCACAGATGTACATCATCAATAATAGTAATAATCAAAAATAGATCTACAAGACATTCGATCCTGATATGTTGCCAGCCCTAGATTTGTAGAAGAAGACTATAGCTGATCCCAACATGGCTCTATCTGGTGATCTGGTAAAGCTCCTAGTAGAGCTGGCATAGCAAAGCACTCCCCCAATATAGAAGCAGTGGTTCAGTTGTAGAGATCTGGATAACTCTCTTGATGCATGCTAGAAGGTTTTAGGGAATCCTCATGCCTGAGGAGTATGGAAGCACAATCTACACCACCAGGTGCATAAATACTTCCTCTTTGATGGAGAAGATGTGCTCCCCCTACTAGTATCTGATGTGAATCCCTCTGTGGTCCATATTACACTGAGTCTCATAACTCTGATTGCCAAATATAGCAGCACAAACTACCTCCTTTCTCGCATTAGAGGAGGAGGTGACGGCTTTGCCATCGATAGTGATCTGAAAGATCATGTAGATGTCCTCCAAGGTGATGGTCATTTCATCTATCTGAAGGTAAAAGGTATTAGTCCACACATTCTAACGCTAGGCCAATGCAGTTGGATAAATTAGATCTACACTGATAGTGGGCAGATCCAATACATAGCCAAAGCTGATGGCTGCAAACCACTCCCGCCTCCCCACAGTAAGTTGTTAGTGAAGGGTGCAAATTTTGTCAAGCTCTCTAGCTTTAGAGGTCAAACTCTAGAAATAAACAAAGTTTAAGGAAAAAGCTAACTAAAAACAACTAAAAATGACCTTAAAAACATTAAAAAAAACATCTAACAAGATGATAAAAAATAAAAAAATGTCACATAGTAATCAAAAAATTTCAAAAAAATCAAAAATGTACTTCCAAAGTGCAATAAATGGCATTAAATACCAGAAAAAAATAGAAAAATACAAAAAATGAATTTTTTTTCTAAAGTGGTGAACCGCAGGCCAACCCTGCAGTCCGCTTGCGGTTAAAAATCAATCGTTGGAATTTGAGTTCCAACTGCAACTAATACCTGCGGTCTCCAATTTGATAATTGATAACTGTAGCTACTAGTTGCAGTCTAGGAATGAGACCCATTTTGGGTCACTTCCTAGCCTAGCTAGCCAAAAAAATTAAAACCTACACTAGCCTAATCTAGGGTGTGGTTCATTGCCAACAATTTAGTGAAGTTCATTAACCCATTAATTAATGTGGTTTATTTTAGTTGGTAATGATTGCGAGGACTCAATTTTGAATTACCTTGCCCACATCGCATTCTCTACTAGTGGAAGGTTTTCTAGGATCTACCATCGGGGTATGAGTGCGATGTGAGGTCAAATTTCAGCAGCGTTCCGGGTCAAGAAATGTCTTGCACCTCTCAGAGCTCTCTAAATTGCAATTGCTTTCAAGAAAATAATGAAATTTTCAAATGAGAGAACTATTTATAGTTTCTCTTAATTTTGGTGGACTGCAGATGTCACCCGCGGTCCCAAAATTAGGGTTTTTTGCCCACAGGTCTAACCTATGGTTCTCAAATTTTGAAAGTTTCAATCGCAAACTGTACCAACGGTTTACAATTAGCATTAAATGCACTCATATCCCATTATGGAAATGTCTAGAATGACAAATTAATGACTCCTAATGGATAAACATCTCAATAAGAGCAATCAAGTTGCAAATTTGGTGATGTTTAAGCACGAAGATCAATTCAAAATTCAAAATCTAACAAAAAAATAAAATAATCAAAAGCTAAATGCACCTTGTATTCAATTATTTACTCTATATACTGGGTAGTTACAGCGACTTGCACTCCATGCATCTGGCAAGATGGTTAAATAACCATAAGGACATTTGAGATAAAATTGTCATCATTGATTTGATATGCTCCTTTTCAATCTTGAAGAAGGCCTTCGAGGTTGGACTGCTCCATGAGAACGAGGCGGTTCATGTCATTTCTTCTATGACATATTTTTTAGAAAATCATCGACAAATTGATTCAACATAAAACTAATTGGATTTGCATCATTTCGATTCCCTAAGATGGCTATTGTATCCCGACTGCTCCATGGGATAGAAATGTGCAATTACTATTAACAGTTGGAATCATAAGCTAAAATAGGCATAGCCAAGTAATTAGATGCTCAATTATAAATTTATTTAGATCATTCATTGTGGTCAAGCAACCTCGTTGCTTCATACATTTTCGTTACCCTCATTGACTCATCGCTTTAGGGGGTAGTCATAATATCAAATCATAATAAAAATCAATAAAATATCTTGGAGATCGTAGATCCTTTGATCTTGTCAAAATCACTTTTGTCCTTGCAAATCATTGTCAACAACTATCATAAGCTTACACCTTTGCTTGGGGTAAAATAGCAAAAATGACAGTTTTACTTTTTGTTCTTCACTTTTTAGATCTATGGGTCAGAAGATACCTATGGAATGCACAGCTACACCAAATGATATGAGAAGGGCACAAGCTTTTCAAAATTAAGCCTTTCATCCAATTGGAAGCAATAATTCTAGGATGTGCATCCTTTTGTTGGACCTGGGTTATCTAATGTTGATCCTATTAATGATCATCATATAACCTTCAGCATCATTTTTTGTGGTGTATTTTTTCTCACGCGTTGTTTGATCTCATAACATATCTCAAAATTCACATCTGTAGACACCTAAAATGCATCATGTTGATGGGGACTACTCATATGGACATGCTACAAGACCATATGGAAGATCTTGGATAGACTCCAAGATAGAGTAGTGGTTCTAACCACTCAATTTGGGCTTCTTGACCTATTCATTTTGAACTATAGCTTAAACTTGCGGTCTATAGTCTGAACCATAACTAACACCTATGGTTTACAATCTGGACCATAGTTGTCACCTACGGTCTCAACTGAAGTTTAGTTGGCCTTCATTCGAGCTAAATCGATTTGAATGAACATTTGTTCTAGAAGAAGGTAGTTAAAATATGGAATTTTCTAATCCAACTATCCTAACCACCCCTTCTTATTCTTGGCTTCTCCATGAAGCCACCCCTAGCCCTTGGGTAATCCTATAAGTACCCCTTTGAATTAGGGCAAATATATAGAGAGAGTATGGGAGATTAGAGCAGTGAAGCCCTATCAAATTGTATACTCACCTGAGAGTATTGAGAGATATTTGTTGCCAATTCCTTTGCTAATTCATCAAGCATCATGTCAAATTGTGCCATGGATGCCCTAGGAGCCTAGGAGAGCCAAGAAACACTAATTTGGGCAAACGGAGGCCCTATTCAATGATTCAACCACCAAACCTGTTAGAGGACACTAAGGGAACCCTTGATCATCAATTTGACAAGGAAGATCAAGCCCAATACCCTATAATTGGAGGGAAAACCTATTTGGTTGCTCACCGTGGCTTTCAACCACAGTTTATAGTGTAGACCACTCATCAGAGCTACGGTTTGCAATAGGTGTAAGATCTCCTTACTGTTGCTTTTACAGTTTATTTAGCTAGATCATATTAATCATTTAAGCACTTATTTTAGTAGTTTAGAGACCCTGACTAACCATATTAAGGATTTTATTAGTTTTACTTCATTTTAGTAAGTAGAAATTAAGTAGCTTAATTTCAAGTTATAATACTTCATTTCATATAATTGATCCATTAGATTGGTAGCTATAAATCTTGTTTACATGATTCAAGCAATCTTGATGAATCTTGTATATGTTTAACACATTTTATATGCTTTCTTGATTTCATGTTATTCATGTCATATTTATGTTTTCATGCTTTAAAGGGCCTCATCACGAGAGTCTACCTATTTTTATAACTTTCTTGTGTTGTTTCTTGATCATATGGAATAGGTTCAAAGGAGCTTCAATCATAAAATTACTTCCTCAACATGAATAAGAGGGTCAAATCCATCCTAGCGAAGCTTGTGACTATTTGGAAAAGCAATAATAGTGTGCCTTCCCCATTGGAGGATTTGGCATTGTATTGATTGTATCAATATTTGGGTGACCCTAAGAGGGGCATGGTTGTAATTGAGATTCATTGCAATATTAATAAAAGAAGCTTTCATTTTATTGCCATATGCGATCTTGTTTATGTTTCCATGCTTTCATGTTTATTTCAATTGATATATTAGATAGGCGCATGGTTTTTGGATAGGTCAGATACTTGTGGTGATGTATGTGGTGGTTAACGAGGTGGTCAGTTTGAATCGAAAGAAGAGGATGAAATTTGGGAATCATGGATAGTAATAGTAGAGGAATATAATATTTGGGCATCTAGGTGAGAGTCCCATTGTTCCTAATTGTGATATTCAATTATAGTGAAAGGGATGGGATGAAACGCATGTGGAAACTGTGATGTCGAGCGAGTAGGAGTTGTGCTACAAGAATAAGTAAAAGACCAAGGTCAGGGATGAAATGGAAGTGGAGGTGTATGAGGATTAGGAAGGATATATGGAAGAAGATGGATGAGATGATGTAGAAGGCCATAAATATGATGGTAAAAAATGCATAGACATAGAAGGAGGATCCATGGAAGAAGATGGCTAAGAAGGAGGAGGAGGCCATGAAGAATATCATAAAAAAGTTATGGAAACAAGATGGGGATCCGTAGAAGAGTATGGATGCATGTTGGAAGTAGAATTAGGGGAATTTGTGTGTGTTCCAAGTGAGTGATGTGATATGAGGTAAGTATAGGAGATGAAGTAGAAGTATCTACCTGATTATATAAATAAATAGGAAAGATCTATGTAGAGCATGAATATCCTAGTGGGATATTTGTGATGTTGTAGAATTTGAACGGGTCACTGTCCGTGGGAATACAATGGATGAGTTTTTCATACACATATTTGAGGTAATGATGTAAGTTTGATGGAATGCATTGCATGTCACAGATCCATGGATGTCCAAGCAAAATATTGTATTGAATTTCTCCTTAAATTATATGGAATAATATGGATATGGTCCTTACACCTATGCAGATAGGCAGGATGATAGAACCTACTATGGAGCACATAGAACCATCAAAAGTGTGAAGGTCAAGTGATGATGTAGTGAAGTGAGTAGTGTAGGTGATGAAGGATAGTAGTAGAGATAATATTTATGGAAGAACCGATATCAATGAGAATATGCTTGTAGGTGATGTCATTGATGGATACTTGAGTATGTAGGGGAGGATTAGCTCCCTCACCCACAAGTTTAGTAATCTCATGGTCATGGAAGTTGATAGAAGGTTACATGTAGTGAGGGATATTACCAATAAAATTCACAAATGCATTTGTGTCATGCATTTTGAGGTTGATTTATCAAATAATTTCATTTAACACCTCACAATGAGGTTGATACTATTGTAAAAAATAAAAAATGGATAGTCTAGTTGGGGCATTACATAACTGATGAGTGAGTCTACCATGAATAGTGATGATGTTTCATGGTAGGGGTGGTGAAACATTTGATTTTGTTGGTGAGTGAGGAGAAGTGAATGGTACTGGAGGTGAAGCAACATATACATCCTGGCATGGTAGATAATATTGAGTATGAGTGGTAAGGTTAATCATGCCAACCACTCCATGTGAGGGAGGATCTCGATGGACGCTATTAACTTGCCTATATTGAACTTGTGTATTAAATTGGGCTCCTTGGGGATTGGTATCCCTGTGTTTTGATAGTGAGTTCTAATATATACCTAGATTTTGATTTTATGGCACGAGGGGATTTGAAACTTGGATGGTACCTTGATCGATGAGATATTGGACTAGTTCATGGAAGGAGTGATAAGACCCTACATCATTTCCATGTTGTTGATGGTATGCATAGAAGGTCTACTCATTGACCCATGAGTTTTGGGTTGATTTGGGTTGATAGTTCAAACTTTGAGTAATGTGATATGACCAAAATCATACAACCTCTAAAATAGATTTGGAAAGGGATAAAAAAGTGAAGTCAAATTTCACCTTGGAGGTTGAGGGTGATGACTACGAGCTTGTTGTGGATTAGATAGAGGAGGCACATTAGTCTAAAATATCTATTTTTATAGAGGAGGTCATGAGGTCAATGAAGAGGTTGGAGAAGATGCTACCACTTGATTGGTTTATTGTAGTTTTGAAAAGGGTTGATTCGATGCATTATAGTTGAAGCAAAAATTTGAATTGTAATATAGATTTTGCCAAATTTTGATTTTTTTGGATTGGACTTTGATGTCCTTGTAGACACCTAAAAAATTTCATGTTGAGGAGGCTACTCATTTGGATACATTTTCAAGCCATATGACTCATTTTGGGTCTTCCCAAGGCCTAACAGTGGTTCTAACCACTCAAATAGGGCAATTTGTCCTTTTGTAGCATGAGTTGTGATAATCTATGATGGCTCTAGTGTCACCGTGATGGTCCACAATGGCTCCACCATGGCTATTGTGACTCATTATGGCTCACAGACTCACTATTTTGAGCCATGATGGTTGAACCTAAAACAAATTTGGTCTCCCCTAGCCAAGTAAAATATGTTACAGGTAGGTCCGAGGTGTAGACCAATTGGTTCATCCAAACTCCATAAGGGGGCGGAGGCCCAAGGTTCAAATATCGGGCCTCGTCGAACTGAATGCTTATCCCTTTCTTGGTGTTTTCAGTAGTGTAAAAGATTTAAAATTATTGTGGCATGGCAGTTATAGGGGTATACTGCACGAAGATCTATGTGGAGGCTTCTAGGGCAAACATCACAGAATATTGTGATGGCCATAAAAGTTGGACAATATTCCAAAATTCGTGGTGGCTATCGATTCCACCATGAAAAAAAAATCTGTTACAGGGCAACTATTCTTGAATGGTTATGCTCGAGAACCTTCTAGAAGTGACACCTGGTATACTTAATCCTAACTAAATCTTGGTATTGGCTTCTTCATGAATCTAAGATGCCAATTTGGGAGGTCTATATAAAGCACCCAAAAACTTCATAAAGGGGAGAGAGGTTTGAGATCAATTGGATGTGCAATGAAGTACTATCAGTTTGAGGACCAAAGAGAACACTCTTTCATATGTATTGAGGTGTTACACAAATTGCATTATGATGCTTGCATATCCATCAATAAAGTTTTCAAGAAATTGAAGTTCAAATCCCACCATTGTTCATCATCAATTCCCATAAATTTGATTCAATTCCTGCAATTTAATTATGTTTCAAAACACAACGATCCTTGCACATTAATTGGAAAGTAAAATTGAATGTCACCCCACATCGAGCACAAATGAAAAGCTTGTTGTTTGGCTATCATTGTGTTCCATAATAGATCACATGCAGAGCTATTTAACCTTATTACAGTTAGAATATCCCATCGTTCTGAGTCATGATGACCATGTGGTGATATTTTATTTTTTATCTTTTCTCAGTTAGATCAGTTTTAGTAGCATTCAATTCAGTTTTCTAACATAGTTTAGCATCATTTCTTTCAATATTTCATGCATTTGTTACTGTTTTACATAATTTATTTTCATTTGCATTATCACAAAATAGACCTTATCTTGAGAGGCTTTACATTTGATATTGATGCTTTGTAGGTGCTTTTGTGTGTAGGTTATAGGCCTAATCAGGATCTAATCATCCTAAATATTCCTTAATCCTTAGCGTCATCAAATGGATATCGCTAGGAAAACCCTGCATAATCAGATTTTGGAAGAGCAAGAACTCTACAGATTGCACTTTCCCCTTTGGGAAATCCTATTGTAATATTGTATCATTTGGTGAATCCCTAAGAGGGATATTTTGTAACCTTTTGTAAAAGACAATTCCAAATTATTAATGATAAGGGCATCATATTTTCTTTATCTTTATGTCATTATGGTTACTTAATATTTCTTATCAATTGATTGCATATTACATAGTTAGGTGCATGGTTTTTGCTACTTTACAGTGGTGATCATGTGCGGGACTATTCCCACATTTTCCTTATGTATTGCTAACTTGTGATTTTTATTATTTCTTGAACTTGCAGGTACCATCATTATGAGTTGGTGTGGGTCACAGTGGTCACTGCCATACCCTTTGATGACTAGTAGAGCCACCATTCTGCCCTCTGATGGCCTCAGAACAAAATTTAGAAAATTAAATTTGTGACATCTTCATCAAATGATGGCTACACCTATAAGTGTTTTCGTGCCTAATTTTACTATATATTTACAAAAAATGATAGACTAGAAATTTTAATTAGAAAATCTAGAGAAATTTAGAAGAAAATTTTAAGCTTCAAAACTATGCCTGTAGCCATCCCAGGGTATAATGGCCCCCATTTTTTATTGACTCTATGTCTGACGACCTCTGTTGTAGACCATTTTACATAGAGATGACCCCTAATTAATTTATTTTTAGGGTTTGCTTGCATGTTGCCTGCTTAAAGGCTGATTTCATTTAGGGTTTGCACTATCAAATTTTTGAAATTAAAACATTTTTATTTGCATATTTGGGAATTTGAAATGTACTTTTATGCATTAGTGAAAATTCATTGTATGCTCTATTTTGCATTTCCCTTTTGCATAAAATAAAAGGAATCCACACACATCACATTTCAAACTAAATATTAGTGATTTGGAAGTGACATCCAACCATTGATCAAGACTAACAATGGTGGACTTCATCACCACCTTGTTGGCTTGTATTATGGATCTTCGTACCCCATTTTGGCCAAGGCCAGCTCCAAGAACCATCGTAGCCATGGAAAATTGCACGTACTCTTCTTTGGAAGGTGTATAGCTAACCACAATGAACTAGGTGAGGATTAGTAGGACCTGTGCTCCCTCACCGAATATGGGCTTCATATCTATATTTTTGTCGGTTTCACAACCTAGACTTCATCACCAGGTTAGTGTGTGAGGGCATACAGGTGAAAACCCTTTAACATTGAGTATTACATCAATAATTTTAAACTTGAACAAGAGAAAGGCAAGAAAAATCAATGAATCATAACACACAAGCTAGTTTTAGGAAACACAAATAATCCTTAAATGAGATAATCATTTGTATACTTTATTTTTTTTCTAATCATATGCATAACCAAAATAAAATGGTCACAACATGAAGCCATACCTAGTTACCAAAATAGGCCACTGGTAATGCATAGGAAGGTTCATAACACCTTAGATACAACCCACATGACCAACCTTTACTTGAACGATGTTCAAGTAGCCATCACAGAGATAACTCTACCCATGGGGGATCTACTCATCGAGATACCCTTGGTAGGAGAACTCCTATGGAAACTCCTTGTGACCAAGATGACGATATTTCTAGACCCCATTCATCACAAGTTGTTTCTAGAAAAAATCCATCCAATGAGTGGCCTAATAGATGTGCACGCATCTGTGTACCCAATATATCTACAAACTTTTTCATGCTTGATGTAGATTACATGCCCTTTCTTAGTCAATATGGGGGAGCTACTCCTCCTGATCAACCTTGGAAGACCCATAAGCTAAATCACATACATAGGTATGGTCCAAATATGGCCTGCAGAGCCCTTTCTTCCATACATTATCATTCTGAGAGTGGGTGTGATGAATATATAGTTCACCCTATACATATGCATGTATAGTGTTCTACATGAACACTCCATAATCTCGCACCATTCTTACATGAGGATACTACCCCTAGTGTTGAACAAAGAGTAAATGCAGCCTAACTTGACTAATGTAAAAGGGTAGCAGTCTCTTCTACAATAATAAAATAGCCAAAACCTCTTGTATAAAGATGAGAAGTCATTGACCTCATATAGCAGATCATACAGATCGACTACCTCACTTGAACACTAGGCAAAGAGATAAATTGCTCCAATATAAATCGAAGGATTTGCATCATGAGAGAGAGCACTTAGACCACAAGCACATAGAAAAATAAATGTTGCAACGCCAATATTTGTATGAGCACATATTTCTTGAGGAAATAATTCTCGAGTAGAGTTTACACAAAGAAAAATTATGTAGGGTAGCTCATGATGAGGTGCCCATTCCTACTACCTATATCCAACAACTCACAATGAGGTACATTGTGCATCATCAGGAGTTGCCTCCTAGGAAGATAGACACCCATCCTATTCACACCTCTATGTATAATTCTTGACAAAAATAGTACCTAGCACCAAACCTACCAAAATATGAGGTCTATGACAATACAAAAGCTAATAAATAGGACCAAACATATTCTAAGCCATATTACGAGGACTTGATGGATGATCAAAATCCACCAACTCGATCAAACCAAAATATTCCACCTCCTACTCCCAAGATATCTCTTCAAGAAAATGAGATTATCTCATTGTAGGCTTACAAAGTTCTCACCGAGAAAATTCAATTGCTTGAGAAACAGGGTAGAGGTTATCAAAAATCTACACTGTGCAAGTTATATAATCAACCCCTTGATCCATCAGTGCTTAGTTCGACCTACCCAAAGCATTTTGAGATGCCAAAGTTGGACAAATTTAGAGGGTATGATGATGCCCAAGAGAATGTCACATGTTTCATGAACTTATTTTTTAGCTCCAAGACAATTATGCATTATTTTTGCACACGTTTATAATAACACTCTTTCGCTCTACCTTAGAGTGGTACAACCAACTACCTAGACATAGCATCTCTAGCTTTGAACAACAAGCTAATGCCTTGAATGCTTCTCTTTCGGTGTCAAGAAGAAGGTAAACCTTTTTTACTTGTCAAATTTATGTCAATATGATGATAAGCTAGTAATGGATAATGGAAACAGATGGTGCAAGATCATATTAAAATTATCATTCACCATTCCTATGTCCGAATAAACATGGATGTTTACCAAAAGTTGCTCTAAACACATCATTTTTATTACAATTACAATGTCAAACATTCGAGGAAGCTTTGGCTTAAGCCAAAGTGATAGAGGATATTAAAGGAAGGATATTTAAAGCTCTGTAAGAAAAAGTGGAACAAAAACCCTCACAACAACAATCATCAGGTAAAACCAACGCCTATGAATCAGATTGTTTTTAATATTCCAAAAGTGGAGAAATTCCAACAACAACCTAACTATCAGGATCAACCCCCTCCAGTGCAATATAAAAACTAGTGCAAAAATAATTAAGGTAAGCAAAATCAACATTGCACACCTCACACATACACACCATTTCTTGAGTCTTTGGCATATCTCTTTAATAGACTATGCGAGGCCAAGATGATCACCTTTCCTGTGTAGGCAGCAAATCCACCTCCTATAAGAAGAATAAGTGACAAGAGGATTTACCAAATTTGGACCATTTTAACAAGTCTTGGTAAACCGTACAAGTAGGAGAAAACCATACAAGTAAGATGCAAACCATACAAACTGAAGAGAAAACCATACAATGTGCAATGAAATGAAATGAAATGCAAGGAAAATGCAATTTGAGTTGTAATTGCACATGAATTTGATAAATGATGTGTTTAGACTTAGTAAAAGGTATAATTATGCATTATGTTATGCATGGGTAGTTGTGAATAATTAATTGCCTTAGGAACCATTTTGGAATAACCTAGGCAATGTTATAAAGACCCCCTTTTCAATTTTGATAGTCTGGTTAATGCTTGTGAGTTTTTGGCTATGTTTTGGTCTGAATAGTATGAAGTATTGATTTATATCTATGATTGATGGTTACATTTTAGTGATTGTATGGAAATATTGACAATTAATGAAGAATAATATCAATTCATAGTTTCCTATCATGTACAGTACGATCCTAGAATGGTGGAATAATGTTTTGTAGTTTATCTTTGTTGCATGTACTTCTTTATGGTTGTTGTTGATACTTAAGGCATTGCTATGGAAGAATTGGATTAAATTAGCACTAGTGTTAACCCTATGAATTATATATGATTATTATTATATTAATAATGAAATATTGAAGACTGTTATACAATTTTTGGATATTACCATTGGATAGAACTCTCTCAAACCTAGATGATGGAACTTGCATGTTGCTAGAAATGGATTAATTGCCATTTTAGACCTTTAAAAAACTTATATGAGAGAGTTTGGCACAAAATAGTATCCAAATTGGCACCCTATTCCACTTTTTTTTCATATAAATCTTACACCAGAGCTCTTACAAATTATACAAAAGAAACTTACCCGATTTGGTAGTTTATGCGATTGAGGAAAACTTACCCGATTTGGTAGTATTGGGAAATCGAACAATTTAGTTACAAAAATGTGTATGGAAGCTTTAAAAACTGAATATTAAGGTTTTTATGAGTGTAAAATCATACAATACCTATCATTGTATTATTTGGGATCATACAGTGGTACGATTGGGGATTTGCACAAGCTATTTTGTTGTCGCAAATTGATAGTTTTGGAGACTGTACGATTTGGTCCATCAATTGGGAATAGTAAATTGATAATTATAAGCCCTTTAAAACTACCTCCCCACTAGGAATACTGCACCCCTATGCTACATTTGGTATCATTTCCTTATCGAACTTGGCATTTTTGTTAAAATGGGTCAAATTGATAAGTAAGAATACTACAAAACTGGAGGTGAATGACATACACCAGTGTGTGAAGGTGTAGGATATGGGAAGTACAAGAAAATATTCTTGTAAGAAGGAGCATGATAATTTATCAAAGAGATAATGCAAGTAACTCAGACCATAGTACATATGAACCAAAAATATAACAAGTCTGGGCATCTAAAGAAGGAGATTTTGAGGCACTATTGATAGAGACAGAAGAGGAGGTACCAGAACCACCTAACGTAGAGGAGTGAGTTGATAGATAAGTAGTGCATGAGGAAGCAGAGTGGATGGTGACATCTAAGAAATTTATGGAAGGATTTCAGGGGAGTGTAGAGGACGAGAGTCAGGCACCAGAGCAATAGGGCATGGGGTCTCAAGAAGAAGGACCAAGACCATATCCCTCACATAAACGAAGGAAATCATAGAGTGAAGATGCACATGAGTTTGGTCAACAATTGGAGGCATAGAATAAGATACCTCAGATAGAAAATTTTGATAATGATTTTAGTAAAACATCCCTAAGGAGAAATCAAACAAATATTCTATGGGATACCTCAAGTGATGAGGATGATTCTTTGAAGATGGCTAACAAGGCAACCAAGTAGAGATGTCCACCTTTTACAAGTGAGGATAATGAATACCCCATAAGATGTATCAAAACCTATATAACTATTTGGATTCCAAAGGGTATAGACCAGCTATATGATTGGGTGATTTTATTTCCTACTACCTTGAGAGGATTGGTGATGGATTGGTATCTAAAAAGAAAAAATACAACAAATTTCTAAACTTGGAATCAAGTGAAGGAGAAATTCATTAAATAATTTAACCCTTTGAAGGATGATGGAGAAATTGTAACTAAACTTTGTATGATGAAGCAAAAACTTGATGATGTAAAATCATACAACCGTAGACTAAAGCAGTTAGTATATAAGATGCAGATACCTTTGGTAGATGTATTGGTTAAGTGACAGTTTTTTAGATGGATTGCTACCAAAATATAAGAAAACGATGAAGGCAGTAACATTAGAAATGTATGACAAAGATGTAAAGCATGCAAATAATTTTGAAAGTGAATCAAAGTAGACATACACAGGATTATTATCTCATCCCAAGTCCAATGATTCATATAATGGAGAAGATGATACTTTTTTTGGTAGATAAGATACTATAGCATTAATACCGGGTTTTACAGGTTGACCCAAAACCTTTTACAAAAATCAGCCTAGGGTTGTTGATGAACATGTCCTTACTAAGGATCCTATATATGTAAAATATACATACCACCAAAGCCATTACATCCGGTAAGGCACATAGCCTATTATCAAAAAGAAACTTCCCATACAATATTTTGGGTATACCCTAAGAAAACACACTTGCATCATAATTACAAAAAAAGAAATAGACACGGATCCCTTCCTTGAAACAATGGAGAAAAAAAAAGTTGCAGATACACGTAGCAGAGTACTAAAAAAAACTCCCATAAGCTTTGTATTTCTAGTTACTCTTAATTTTTCTTTAGTAATTGCTTTCTTCCATATATGACATGCTTTGGGACCACATCCCGTCTTGGCCAATCAGCCTTGGATAAGTGAACCTGCTATCTAGATTTATGGCGGTGGCTATCTGGAGGTCCACGTGGCTCTGGTTCGAAGTCTTATATTGTCATTTCTTTCTTGCCCTATGATTATCAACCAACCTCAAATTACTAAGACAAATAGGAGCCATGTTATCTGACATGTGACTATCCCCATTAGTCTCTATGGTATTTCCAAGCAGCATCCACCAAGACTGACAACTTGAATATTTTTTATTGTGATTCCATTTAAAAAAATATATGGGAATACTCATAACCTTCGAACTTACAATGTCTTACTTGTTGGTAAATTTGACTATCATTCTTGGAATTCTTGTTGAATAAGCTCCTCTACTTCACTCGGGACACCGTGTTCCCATTTTAAATGTCTGTCACCATCGACACCCAAATTGGCCAGCTTATCAGCAATTGTTAGCTTCCTGAAATACATGTTGGGATTTTTTGTCTTCTCTTCCATGGAAAAGGATCCTAGCCTCTTAAACAATTGTTTTAATCCTCCAAGGAGGTGTTTTCCAATTATTGAGAAGATTTATAACATGCATAGAGTCTCCTTCTATGATCAAATTGCCTTCTAAGTCTTGAGTCATTTGAAGGCCTCTCCACATAGCTCTAGATTTAGCTTCGTTGTTCGTCCTTGTTCCCAAATATTTGGAAAATGCAAGCATCATATTCCCATTATGATCTCGCACAATACCACCAATGCTTGCTCTACCAAGATTTTCCTTAGCCGCTCCATAAAAATTAAGCTTAAACCAACCCGTAGGAGGTGGGGACCACTTAACATTGGATCTGGGGTTGAATACCCTAGGCACAGAATCATCTAACAAGGTTAAGCTTAAATATTGAGCAATCATGGTCTCCTACAAATGAGGTTTAAATCTATCAAAAGGGATAAGGTTCACATTCTCATTGGCAAAGGATAGGATCCTAGCAATGATAGTTTGATGATCATGGATAGACTCATTAAAGACTCTGTTGTTCCTTTCTAACCAAGCCTTCCAAAGATAGTTATGGAGAAAAATTTTCCACATGTATCTAAGTATTTGGCTTAAAAAGGGTCAAGGCCACTAGATGAAAAAATCAAGTACGATGGATGGTTTAACCCAAGAAATATTGAAGGCCTAAAAAACCCTAGTTAGGACAATCAAGGAAAAAGGGCACTCAAGGAAAATGTGATAAATGGTCTCCCAATTAGCCCTGCACAGATAACAATGATTAGTGATACAAATACCTTTACGCATCATATTATCAATGGTTATAATTATTCCTTGGATAACCAGCCATGAAAAGACTACAAATTTTGGAATTAAATTTTTTGTCCAAACTAAGTCCTTTTGGAGGACAAAATCCTCGTCATAAAGCAGAAGTTTGTAAGCTAGTTTAACAGTGAACTGCTCATTTTTCGTAGGAGCCCAGGTCACTTGATATTCCTTGGGTCTAAATTATTGTTTGAGAATGTTACAAAGATCATTTGATTCTGCTTGAAATCCTTGAATCCTTATTTGTTTCCACTTCATTCTGCCTCTATCCTCAACCATATAATTAGAGACTTTTCTGCAAATGAGTTATTCCATGATATCTTTGATTCAGGCTATGTTAGGATATTGCGACAGTGGTTTTTCCTTATCCCAACTATCATTCCAACAATTTATCCTCTCACCATTTGCCTAAAACCCATCTTAAACCCTTTTTGATGATTTCCTTACAATTGAGAATTGCTTTCCAAAAAGCAAAACCTCTGATTGGAATTGAGTCACTTAGAAATTCCATATTTTGAAGATACTTTCATTTGATGATAGTTGTCCATTCATTTTCTTCACTAGAAATGAGGTGCCATGCCTGCTTAGCTAGTAAAGCTAAATTCATATGAGCAATTCTCCTCAGACCTAAGCCCCCATTTTCCTTGGGTCTGCACACTTTGGTCCATCCTACAAGGTGTATCATTTTTTTCTCCTCTAATCCGTTCCATAAAAATTATTTTTGGAGTTTCTCAATTTTCTAAAAAACCCTCACAGGGGCTTTGAAAATAGAGAGTAAATAGATTGGAATGCTCTTAAGAGAGGCCTTAGTGAGGGTCAAATTTCCTTCTTGAGATAGAGATGACCTTTCCATCCAACAAGTTTTTTTTTTTTTAAATTAATAACCCTATCCCAAATTGACTCTCTCGGAGAACCAATGAAAAGAGGGAGACCAAGTTATGAAGTGGGGAGGTTTGATATATCACACCCTAAAATTTTTGTAATCCTTCCTTACCTCTGAATCAGGGTGTTCAAGAAATATAACTTGTTTTTACTAAAATTAAATTTCTGACCAACAACATCCTCATAGAGTTGTAGGATGTATTTAATTATTTTGGCCTCAACCACCGATGCCTTAGTCAATAGAAGGGTATCATCAATGATTTTTTGGTGAGAAACAACCCTAGTGAGAGATGTTGCCTTGATTCTTGATATTAGCCTTGAACTGCAAGTATTTTTGATGGTTTTACCTAAAGCTTCTGCCACAATGATGAATAACATGGGGTTGATAGGGTCTCCCTGTCGAATTCCTCTGTGACTTTGAAAGTAACCAGTAGTGTTTCCATTAACCAGAATCAAGAACCATGCTTTAGAAATGTATTCTTTGATCAAATTAACCCATTGGTGGTGAAAACCAAACTTAAGGAGGACAACAATAAGAAATTCCCAATTTAGCCTGTCAAATGCTTTGTTCATATCAAGCTTGAGGGCAAAAATAGAGCTTCATGAACTATGATAACTCCATCCAAGATTGACCTGCCCTAGACAGAGCTTCCCTGGCACGGATCTATGATGCGGGGCAGAACATCTCTCATTCTATTTGCAATGGCTTTAGTTAGGATCTTGTAAGAAACATTGCACAGACTGATTGTCCTGAAGTCAACCATAGATTCAGGGGTTTGCTTCTTAGGAATTAGAGAAATAAAAGTATAGTTAAGACCTTTTGGGATATCATTGCTTGCTTGGAATTCTTTGACAGCATAAATTACATCCTCACTTATGATGTACCAAAAAGCTTGATAGAAACAAGGGGGAAAGCCATCAGATCTTGAGGCTTTGTCTGGCTCCATGCTAAACAAGGATTCCTTAATTTCCTCATCAAAAAATGGAGCTAGAATCTTAAGGTTTATATCCTCATTTATTATACTAAGAATGGATTGCAAGAGAATATCTTTGGCCTCCTCATTGCATTGTGATTCTTGACCAAGGATATAATTGAAATAAGTTACTGCCTCCTTTTTTATTTCTATTAACTCTTGAGTAATAGAACCATCTGCTTTTTTAAAAAAAATTATCTACGTGGAGAAGATGATACTATACAAATAATAGTAGCATCATATCATTAGGAATTCAATAATAACATGAAAGAAAAAAGAAGAAATCCTGACAGGAATGACATTTTGTGCATAGAATGCAAAACCTAAGGTCATACAAATGTAAAGTTTCCATGAAATGATTACTATTATATCTGTAATGTGATGGGACATGAGGTGATGCTATGTCCATATAATGCAAGAGTACATCTACAAGTCCTGATAATCCAAGATTATGAAGAGAAATCGAAGACCCTACGAATAAGGCAACAAGCAATGAGTGGCAGTTATAGAAATAGCCAATGAGATGGAAGGTCGAACCAGGGCAATCGACAAGGAGGACAAAGCCATTTGCAGTATGATTTGGAAGGGAGGTTGATCATACAATATTGCAATTACCAAGAATGGGTAATTTCATGAAAAATTGTCCTTCACCTTAGAGATAAGAAACGTAAAAAGTGAACACTACACCCATATGTTTGTGGTGTGGTCTGGGTAACCACAAGGAAGCAAATTTTCCCAAGCAGATGAGTTCAAGTAACCCATAAAATGTAAATTATTTAGATATTGAGGTTCCTCAAGCTAAATAGGAAACCTAGGAAGTTTTAGCCATGACAAGGAATTAGGCTAAACAGGATAAGTATCCTGAGCCGACAAAATAAAAGCAGTGCTGGCAAATAGCAAAGAAAGTATTACAAGATGAGGCACAAAAAGCTAAACAAGTGAAGTTAGCAAAATAAAATGAATTGAAAAAGCCATAAAAATAGAAGGTGATTGTGTAGAGTCTGGCATCATAGGTTTTGGACACCACCATAGAAATCAAAGTGGCTAACCTGTCGAAAGCTATCCATCATTACAAAAATTTATGGTTGAAGAGATACAACCTCATAAGGTGATGGAAGTGCAGAGTCAACCAATTTAGGAAAAAAAAAATATCAATTCATGGAACCTACCATACTGATGATAGATGTGGGAAGAAACCTGCATTAGTTCATATGGAGATCCTAGGGCACAAATTGACACAAGTTTTTATGGACGGAGGATCTAGTGTCAATGTGCTACCTAAAATGACTTGGCTAAAACTGGGTGCTCCATATCTATGGACACCAAGCTTCCAATTATATTATGCTGACCAATATGGTATCAAGAGAAAGGGAGTCTTGATGGTACAACAAGTGGTGATAGCAAACCAAGAGTTTGTCTTAGATTTCATTATGATTACTATGCAAAATCCTACATATGATGCTTTATTGGGAAGAGGATGGCTACGTGTAGCCAAAGTCAATCACAATTGGGGAAAGAATTAGATCACTTTCAATAAGGGACAACACAAATATATGATTAATCTAACTAATCAAAAGGTCAGTGAGGATGTATCCATGACCGATGAATCAAAAATTTCTCAGGAGATGAAGGATATGAACTAGAGGGAGAAGGAATGTACCTAGATGAATGTAGTTAAGATGAAGATAGATTTGATAGCAGACTTCTTCATTGAAAAATGGAGTATGGAATTTTTCAGCCCAAATGCCTCTGTATTGACTCAGAGGAGATCAAGGAAAAATAATATGAAACCAAAGTCATCCAAGAACCTAAGAAGGAGGTAGAAGAGAAATGGATATTTCCAAAATATTTTACAGAATATACAGTAGGAGATGTGAAAATTGACGTAATATTGACACACCCAAAGAATATGGAGAAAGCAACAAGTGAGCTAGATAATATCAAATATGAAGGACCTTAGATAGTGGACATAAATCTAGGGATGGAGGATGAACCTAGGATGATTCACTATGGTGATGATTGAAACCCTGTATTGAAAGCAATAGCTTTTAAGATATTCTTGGAATATAAGGATGTCTTTGCATGGACATACAAGGACTTGAATGGAGTACCACCTGAGTTATGTGTCCATAAGATTACACTAATGCCTAGAGCACAACCAGTAATGATGAGACCGTATATAATGAATCCAACATATGCTACATTAGTGAACACAAATATAGAGAAGATGTTGGAGGTAGGAATCATCTTCAAGGTTATGACCAATGAGTGGGTATCACCTATAGTGGTCATATTGAAGGAGAAAGTGGAAAAATTAGAATATATGTGGACTTTAGGAGTCTAAAAATAGTGACTATTAAGTACCCCTTCCTTATTCCATTCATAGATTCCATCCTGGAGGAAGTCACTGGACATGAAATCTAGCCAAGGAGGATAAGCTGAAGACCACTTTTATTGTGGAGAATGGCATCTATGTGTATAATATAATGCCATTTAGAATCTATAATACCCCAACTACATTTTAGTGCATCATATTGTGTATATTTGATTAGTTTGCAATAGGGAACTTCAAAGCATTTTTAGATGACTGGCCCATTTATGGGAAGATCAAGGAGCATATTCCTACCCTCGGTGAATGTATAAGTTAGTGTAGAATTGCACAAATCTCATTAAATCCTAGAAAGTGTTACCTGATGGTGCCATAGTGTGTAGTGAGGGATTAAAAATAGATCCTGATAAGATCCATGTGATATTGCACATGGAAGAACCATATGATGTGAATTAACTTAAAACCTTCCTTGGATCGATGGGATATTATCAAAGGTTTATAAAGAATTATGCACATGTGTCTTATCCATTGGATTCATTGACAAAGAAGAATACTCATTTCAAATCGATAGAGAAGCATCAAGGAGCCTTTGAGGAGTTGAAGGCCAAGCTTATCAGTAGCCTAATTTTGGTGTTCCCAAATTGGGATAAGGAATTCCATATTCATCTATATGCTTCCAATTTTGCAATCGGATGTGCTTATGCACAAGAAGTACAGTTCAGACTGGATCAACCTATTTTCTTTGCTAGTCACCTATTATCAAGGGTGAAGAGAAACTATAGTATGACATAAAGATAAGCCTTGGAAATGGTATATGCAGTACAAAAGTTTAGGTATTACCTTCTGGTGAATTCCTTTGATTTTTATGTAGATCACCAAGCTATATTGTACTTCATAAACAATTTAGTGATACAAGGATGGGTTAGCAGGTGTCTCATCACCTTACAGGAGTTTGTATTCCGAGTAGTAGTAAGACCTGGTAAGAAGTATGTAATTACAGACCAGCTATCTCAGATACGATCAGGAGAGCCTACAAGAATAGGTATTTTGGATGAATTCCATAATATGCAATTATTTTCCATCAATGTTGTTCTATCATGGTACAAGTTGATTGGTCAGTATCTATCCATAGGAGAGTTGCCATAAGAAATGATGAAAACCAAAAAAACAAAAGTGATTATGAATTTGGCACCTTTCCAAATGATAGCAGGATTGTTGTATAATATGGGAAGAAATGGTATCTTACGAAGATGTATGATGGAGGAAGAAGTCAAAGTAGCATTGAGAGAAGCTCATGAAGGCTTAGCAGGAGGGCACATGGGACCAAATGCAACTGCTAGGAAAATATTACTAGCAGGATTATGATGGCCCACACTATATAATGATGTAAAAGAATACATGAAAGCATGTGATACTTGTCAAAGGATAGGAAATCCAGTAAAGAGGGACTTTATGCCATTGCATCCATCACAATCCTAGGAACTATTTTAAATATGGGGATTGGACTTCATCGTACCATTGAAAACATCTCGCATAAGGAAGTGTAGGTACATTGTAGTAGCAATAGAGTACTTGAAAAAGTTGGTCGAAGCGAGAGCATTACCTAACAACTCAGATAAAATTACAACAAGATTTTTGTATGAGCAGGTAATTATTATATTTGGCATTTTACTATAAATAATAAGTGACCTAGGAGAACACTTTGTCAATGAAATTATTAAGATGTTGATACTGAATTTAGGATTTTGTATTCATTGTCTAATATGTACTATCCCAGAGCAAATGGGTAGGTGGAAGCAACAAACAAAGTCCTGGTATATACCTTGTATAAAACTTATGGAATAGAAGGAGCAGATTGGGAGGAAAGGTTACCATCTATTTTGTGGGCATACATAATAAATTTTAAATTAAAAACAAATTTTACACCTTTCCAGTTAATGTATAGATAAGAGGCAGTGGTGCCATTTGAATTCTTGATACCAAGTTTGAGAGTCGTGGTGGAGAATCGCTTGGGTGATCAAGAAATTTTGGAAGAGTTACTGAAAAAACTGATCAATTTAGATGAAAAAAGATTCATGGCACAATGGAAAATTGAGGTAGCCCAAAAAATAAGAAAGTTGTGGCATGAAAAAAACTTGAGGAAGCTAGAACTTAGTCCAGGTGACTTGGTTCTAAAGTTTAATGGAAAGCAAGAAATCAAGCCTGGTAAGTTGAAGACTTTATGGCTTGGTCCCTACAAAGTGGTAGAAGTAATAAGTAATGGAATGTTCAAGTTGCAAATTTTGAATGATATTGAGGTACTCAACACTGTCAATGTCTCAAAGTTAAAGCCTTACAAAGTACAGTGCTTATTCATTGCTTCAAAAGAAATTGAACGAAGAAGATGAGTATAATCTCAATGAATAACTCAAGGTGAACAGTTCCATCATAGGAAGAGCCTAAAATAGGACTTGCACACTTATTTATATAATGGGAGGAGACAAGACCAACTATACAATAGTAGGATTTGGCACCTCGACCCAAAGAAAGAAGATTAGGAAGTGTCAGATTTATGGATGGGACCGAACGGGTAATAGAGGAAGATAAAGAATGGATTTCTCCAAATGAAAGAGGACATCTGGAGATAGTATTATTACCTAGAAATAGGGGAATACAAGAAGAAGCACCCTGTTGGAATCATTTCTTGCATCCATAGGATTCTATTGTCACACTGCAAGAAACCATTTGAAACCAACAAGCTATTACAGGCTCTGGTCAACCTACCTCTTTGTTCTGATAAACACAAATATTGCTAAAGAAAAACTACATAATGGGTAAGGAGACCCCAATGGTAATTTTATAATAAAACATTAATTACATGATCCATATTAATATAATGCTATACATATTAAAATGACCAAGCAATAAAATAACCATTTTTTATGCCTTATGTACATCGATGCCTAGATTCATTGGGCTGTTATAGCAATTTAACAACAATTTTAACATGAACAAAGAGAATGGGGAGAAGAAAATTGATGCTCCTATACTTATTCAAATATAGTAATAAAACTAAAATTTGACCAATGAAAGAAACATATGTAATGCATTCAAATAATGTAATCCATTACACAATAACACACCAAAATGATACAAAGAATTAATAGGAAAAAAGATCCAGAATTGTATTGGTTTAAAAAGTCATTACATTCAGAGTAAGCAAGAATCTTTTAAACTCTGTTTTCTCTCAGAAATTATCAATACAATGAAGATATTCTTCTCAAATAATGTAACAGAAACCTCCTACTCTCCTTGTTCCAATTTGGTAACAGAAAAGTCTCTAAATCTTTGACTCAATAATCTAGAAATATTCTCACCTTCTTGGGTACTTTTCTATCAAAATCCTGCACATAATGGGGAATAAAATAAGAATGAATGAGAAAAATAGACATGAAATGGAGATACAACAACAAAAATCTAAAGGGGACTCAAGTATACCTCTTAGCAAAAATTCTATTCTCTAATTTCTTTATGATGATTCTAAACCTGGGCACTCCTTCTTATAGGATGGGTTCTTGAATTTGTTATTCTAGATTTGTCTTGGGCCCTACACTTGTCAGCATCTTATTGACTATATTTTGTATGCTATCCAAGAGTATTGTCATTGTTGTCAACACAGTCAGTTAGATCTAATGATGCAGTGGAAAGGCAGTTCAAAAGCCATTCAGATGCAGAGGACAGGAGTTCTAAGGTTATTCAGAGTATGGAAAGTGAGTTTCCAAGAAGACCATAGTGGCCCATTTGCAAAAGATCAAAGAAAAAGACAAGTAAGAAAAGTGTCGCGATATCGCGACATATACAATAGGCAAGAAAAACTGTCACGATTTCGTGACATATTGGAAGAGAGAGAAGCAATAGGTAAAAGTGTCACGATTTCATGACATATTGGAGGAGAGAGAAATAGTAGGGAAAACTGTCACGATTTCGTGACATGTTGGAAGAAAAGAAAGCAAGTGGAAAAACTGTCACGATTTCGTGACATGTTCGAAGCAGAGGCGCAAGCAGGGAAAACTATCACGATTTCGCGACATGTTGCAAGAGAAAAATGCAAGTTGAAAAACTATCGCGATTTCGCGACATGTTGAAAGAAAAAGTGCAAGGAAGGAAAACTGTCACGATTTCATGACATGTTCGAAGAGAAAGCTCAAGCAAGAGAAACTGTCACGATTTCGTGACATGTTCGAAGAGAAAGCACAAGCAGGAATAACTGTCATGATTTCGTGACATGTTAGAAGAGGAAGAGAAAGCAGGTTAAAGTGTCACGATTTCGTGACAAGTCAGAAGAGAAAGTGAAAGCAAGATAAAGTGTCACGATTTCGCGACGTGCTGTAGAAGAGAGAGTCCAAAGTGAGAACTATCATGATTTCGTGACAAGTTTGAGGAGAGAGAAAGTAAAATGAGAAGTGTCATGATTTCGTGACATGCTACAGAGTTCGAAGTGAGAACTGTCATGATTTTGTGACATGCTACAGAGTTTGAAGTGAGAACTATCATGATTTCGTGACATGCTACAGAATTTTAAGTGAGAACTGTCATGATTTCGCGACATGCTATAGAAGAAAGAGTTCAAAGTGAGAACTGTCATGATTTCATGACAAGTTGAAGAGAAAGCATATAGATGAGAAAGTGTCATGATTTTGTGACAGGTTGAAGAGAAAGCGTACGGATGCAAAAAGTGTCATGATTTTATGATAGGTTGAAGAGAAAGCGTACGGATGCAGAAAGTGTCATGATTTCACAAGTTGAAAAGAAAGCATATGGATGCAAAAAGTGTCACGATTTCATGACATATTGAAAAGAAAGCATACGGATGTAGAAAGTGTCATGATTTCATGACAAAAAGAAAGAAAAGGTTCAGAAGATAAAAGTGTCATGATATCATGACAGAAAGAATAGAGGCTACAAGAGGTAGAAGTGTCATGATATCATGACAAAAGTAAAAATGAAGTCTAAAGAGGTAGAAGTGTCATGATATCATGACAAAAGGAAAAAGGAATAGTACAAAGGCAAAAGTGTCATGATATCGTGACATGTTGTGTTTTCATGGCAAAAGCTATAGAAGAGTTATAGAGGCGGTTGAAGCCGATGAAGACCAATGTTAGCCGATGAAGATTAGGGTTTGTAGCCAATGAAGATTAGGGTTTGCAGTTGACTAAGATTAGGGTTACAACTGACTAAGATTAAGTTTTTGATCTTGAAAATGTGGTTATAAAAGGAAGGCTATTTTGAAGAGTTTGTTGATGTTGAGAAGTGCGACGTTCGGAGATAGTGCGCAGAGTGCAAAGTTCGATCGTAGTGTGCAGAGTGCAATTCGTCGAATCATTCTAAGTGCGAAGATCACAAAGGAAGCAGAGTGCACAAAGGGGAGAAGATGAACGTTCGATAGTTAAGCAGTAGATTATGCGAAGTGATAGCGCAGAGAGAGCAGAGTGCGCACAGGACAAAAAAGTGAAGCAGATCAGTCAGGGTCTTGTTAAAGGCAAAGGTATCTTACTATCATTCTTCTAAGTTTTAGATTTGAAGTCCAAGTTGGTGCTTGGCATAAGGGGTTGGTGCTCCTTCCAGTTGGTGCTGGCAAATCAGGGGTTGGTGCTCCTTTCTGTTGGTTCAGATAAATCAGGGGTTGGTGCTCCTTCCAGTGGGTGCTGGTAAACTATTTGTAAAAGTTGTTGCTTTGCAAAGGCTGGATTTGGATGGTAGTCCAAGCAGTCATTTTTGAGGAGTAGCCACATTGGTGAACCTCGTTAAAATCTTGTGTTGTGTGATGTTCTCTTGCTGTTCTTGCTATATCTATTTATAAGTTTTAACTACTGCTATTTTTAGAGCTATTAATTCATGATTAAAGAGCTACACTGATTCACCCCCCCTCTCAGTGCCATTGTAAGTATAACAATTGGTATCAGAGCTAAGTCCCTGTACAAGCTTAACCAGCTAGGGTGATCTTGGAAATAACACAATGGCAGGTGGTGAAGGTTTCTCATCAAACAAAGCACCATTGTTTGATGGATCTAATTATGCGTTCTGGAGAGTCAGGATGCAGACATATCTCTGTGCTTTGGGATATGACATCTGGGATTCAGTAGTGAGTGGATACACAATTCCCATCATTCCTCCAAAAGAAGCAGAGGAAAAGAAACTGTTTGAAAACAATTCGAAAGCAAAGAATGCCATCTTGTGTGGATTAGCAGACAGTGAACTAGTAAAGGTCATGAACTGTAAGTCGACAAAAGAAATATGGGACAAATTGAAGAGTGTTCATGAAGGAGATGATAAGATCAAAGAAGCCAAGTTACAGACACATCGAGCTCAGTTCGAAGCATTGAAGATGAATGACGATGAAAACATTGAGGCATTCATGTTGAGAGTTAATGGAATCATCAATGCAATCAGAGGACTCGACGAGAATATCGATGACTCTGCTGTCGTGAAAAAGGTATTAAGATCTCTTCCTCAAAGATTTGATTCCAAAGTCTCAGCAATAGAAGAAGCTAAAGATCTAAATTATTTTAGTATAGATGAAATGTATGGTTCTTTAACTGCATATGAGATGAGGATAGGAAGATCTAAACCCACTGACAGAGAAGCAACTTTCAAAGCCCTTAAAAATAAAAACACAAAACAAGAGTCCGAGGAAGAAGAGACATCAGATGAAATGGAAGCAAACTTTGTTAGAAAATTGAAAAAGGGGAAAGGAAAATACAGAGGGAAGCTTCCATTCAAATGTTTCAACTGTGGAGGCATTGGGCATTTTGCAACTAAATGTCCACTGAAAGAGAAGAACAAAAATGATGAAGGATCCCACCAAGAAAGAAGTGATTGGAAGATGAAAGCAAATTTTAGAAAAGGCAACTTCAAAAAGAAAAGTTTCATCTCCAAGAATGTTAGTTCATCAAAAAACAGCTCCGGTGAAGAGTCTGAAGAAGAAAGAGATGAAGCTCTTTTTATGGCATTTGAAGAAGTTAAATCAGAAAAAGGAGTGACCTCTGAAGTTTGTGGTGAAAATCTCGAGGCTGAAGTAGACTTAGAAGGTGAGTTGATATCTGCACTTGAAGAGTGGGAGATAGAAAAGAAAAAGAATAAGAAACTATCAAGAAAGCTTGAGGATGCAAATGGAATCATAACCAGCTTAAAAGTTTAGATAGAAGAATCTAAGAAAATCATCGAAGATCTCGAAGTTCAAATAACCATGAGAATAGACTATTGCAGCAAGCTAGAGGAAGAGACTATTGGTCTAAGAATGCAGCTAGAAGAGATGAACAAGAAAATCAGTTGTTATCACAAACGTGAAGAAAGTTCTATGAAACTGGATAAGATCATAAATGACCAAAGACCTGCAGGCATCAGGTTTGGTCTGGGTTTTATCGAAGGAGAATCATCAAGTGGATCAAAGGCCAAAAATGTAGAATCCACAAAGAATGAAGATAAGAAACAGGTTGATCAAGGGAAATTGCCTCATGCAAAAGAAAGCAATAATGCCAGGCAGGAAAGGAGAACTGACAATAATGGATTCACCAATGTCACACATCAAAGAAGAAGAAGACCTATGGCTCCTACGACAACATGGCAAAGACCATCTCCCAGGTTCAATTATCCCTTCTCTGGTTTCTATTTTAAATGCAATGGCTATGGACATAAAATCTTGGACTGCAAGTACAATGTTAGACCAAGGAATTTCACCAGTAGAAATGCTTTTTCTCCTTTGATGAATTACACAGTAGAATGTTATAACTGTCACAATTTTGGGCACATTGCAAGAAACTGTAGAAGCACATTTTCATCAAATCAGTTTCAGGGAAGAAAAGTTCAACCAAACAGGATGAGACAAAATAGGAAACTTCCTGTAAAACATGCACAAGCTGCTGATAAGGGAAAAACAAAACAAGAGCCCAAAACTACTATCAAAACAATGTGGAAAGGGAAAGAACGACTGAAGGAAGAAAAGGAATCCTTAATCGTTCAAACTGCTTTCAAAGCACAGAATAAATATGTACCATGGATACTAGATAGTGGATGCTCCAGTCATATGACAGGTGACAAACAAAAATTTGATAAGTTACAAAAATATGAAGGAGGATCAGTAAAATTTGGAAATAATGATGGAGCCAAGATAGTCGGCAAAGGCTCAGTCAAAATTAGTGATGGAAGGATTAAATCAGAAGAAGTCTTATTTGTGGATGGATTGAAACATAATTTATTGAGTGTAAGTCAGATTTGTGATAAAGGTCATGAAGTGGTCTTTATGAAGCAGGGTTGTGAAGTCAGAAAAACCAACAGTGGAAAATTGATAGCAACAGGGTCAAGAACATCTGGTAACCTGTATACGCTCTCGAGAGACTTCAAAAGGAGCTTGCTTTATTGGACAGGAAGAAGAAAATTGGCTGTGGCACAAGAGACTTGGTCATATCAGTTTTGATAATCTAGTGAAAATCACCTCAAAAGGGGCTGTAAGAGATATTCCCACCATCAACAAACCTGCAAACAACATTTGTGCTTCATGCCAAAAGGGGAAGCAAACTAGAGTCACATTCAAAACTAAAGAATACTACACAAGCAAACCGCTGGAACTAATACACACTGACTTATGTGGACCCATGAGAACACAAAGCATAAATGGTGACAAGTATTTTATGTTGTGCATTGATGACTATTCCAGAATGACATGGATATTCTTCTTGAAGCAGAAATCAGAAGCTTTTGATATGTTCAAGATCTTCAAAAACCAGGTTGAGAATGAAATAGGAAAGAGGATCAAATGCTTAAGATCAGACAGAGGTGGAGAATTCATTTCAGAGGAGTTTGCAGAATACTGTGAAAATTATGGTATTAGGAGACAGTTCTCAGCAGCAAGGACACCTCAGCAAAATGGGGTGGTAGAAAGAAAGAACAGAACTGTGCAGGAAATGGCACGAACTATGTTGGTTGAAAGCAAAGTAGCAGACATATTTTGGAAAGAAGCAGTCCATACTGCGGTGTATATCCAAAATAGGTACATGCTGAGAACACATGAAAGCAAAACTCCTTATGAATTGTGGTTCGGTAAAAGGGCAACAACAAAATACCTCAGAGTGTTTGGCAGCAAGTGCTATATCAAAAGAACTGAAGACAATCTTGGCAAGTTTGAAGATAGAGCCAGATGAAGGTATTTTTGTTGGTTACTCACCAAGAAGCAAAGCTTACAAATGCTACAACAAGAGGCTAAAGAAAATTGTGGACAGTGTTGATGTTAAGTTTGATGAAGGTAAAGAACGAGTAATTAGCCATGAAACGAACTACCCAATTTATGAAGAGGTTATTGAAGGAGATGAGGAAAACGAAATTGAAAAGATACAAAAAATTGACTCAGATGATGTAAGTTGTGATTCAGAAGCAAAAGAGAATAATAAATTCAAAACAGGCAGCTGGCAGAAAAATCATCCTAGAGATCAAATAATTGGAGACCCCAAAGTTGGTGTTCAAACAAGAAGAAGAGTAGCAAGTAACTACTCTTTATTATCCAGCATTGAGCCCAAGAATGTTGCTGAAGCAAGCAAAGATGAAGGTTGGATGAAGGCTATAAATGAAGAATTAGACCAGATTGAGAAAAACAAAACCTGGGAGTTAGTACCTAGACCCGCGAACAAAAACATAATCGGGACTAAATGGATCTTTCGTAACAAATTGAATGAAGACGGACAGGTAGTCAGAAATAAAGCAAGATTGGTATGCAAGGGGTATGCACAAGTTGAAGGCATTGACTTTGAGGAAACGTTTGCACCAGTAGCTAGACTAGAGGCAATCAAAATGTTTCTGGCTTTAGCTGTCTACAAGAATTTCAAAGTTTATCAAATGGATGTGAAATCAGCCTTTTTGAATGGGAAACTTGAAGAAGAGGTTTATATTGAGCAACCAGATGGGTTCCAACTTGGTGATAATCCAAACTTTGTCTGCAAGTTGAAGAAAGCTTTATATGGCTTAAAACAGGCACCCCGAGCATGGTATGCAAGACTAGACAACTATCTCACTCAACAAAAGTTTAAGAAAGGTATGGTGGATAGTAACCTGTATGTCAAAACAGAAAATGGGCATCTTATTGTTCTTGTTGTATATGTAGATGATATCATATTTGGCAGCAGCAAAGATGAGTCATGTCAAGATTTAGCAAATAAGATGCAAAAAGAATTTGAAATGTCAATGATTGGTGAACTGTCATATTTCCTCGGTTTGCAAGTTAATCAAAGTAAGAAGGGCATATTTATTTCTCAAGTTAAATATGTAAAAGAGATGTTAAAGAAATTCACAATGGAGGATTGTAAGCCGGTTAGCACTCCCATGACGACAGGCTGCAAGTTGAGCAAAGATGACAAATCTCCACCTGTTGATCAAACCATGTACAGATCTATGATTGGAAGCCTACTGTACCTGACAGCTACCAGACTAGATATTTTGTGGGTAGTATGCATGGTAGCACACTTTCAGGCCAATCCCAAAGAGACTCATGTGACAGTAGTAAAAAGGATTCTTCGGTATCTCAAGGGTACTATGGAGTATGGGTTGTGGTATCCAAAAGGTAAAGACTTCACCCTTATATCATATTCAGATGCAGATTGGGCTGGATGTGTAGATGACAGAAAGAGTACCAGTGGAGGTGCATTCTATCTGGGAGACAGATTGGTTGCATGGCACAGTAAGAAGCAAGAGTCAGTTTCTTTATCAACAGTAGAAGCAGAATATATTGCAGCGACAACATGTTGTACGCAGGTTTTGTGGATGAAACAAACCCTGAAAGATCTTGGTATCTGCTTCAGTGAACCAATATCAGTTAAGTGTGATAACACCAGTGCCATTAACATCTCCAAGAATCCAGTTATGCATTCACGCACAAAGCACATTGCCATCAGGTATCACTTTTTGAAGGAGAAAGTTGCAGAAGGTGAGGTTAAATTGGATTTTGTTCCAACCACAGAACAAGTAGCAGATATTTTCACAAAACCATTGCCCAAGGAAGTGTTTGAGTACCTTCGAAACAAATTGGGAGTGGTCACACTTCCCAAGAATTGACTAGCTACAGGGATCACTTTCTCAGGGGGAGCATTTGAGTATTTGATTATTCTTTTGCTCATGATCATAATTTGTGCTAAGTGCAACAAATTGTGCCTGAGAATGTTGTGCATGGACTCAGGGGGAGTCTGCAGTAGCCCTTTGGTATTATTGACAAAGGGGGAGAAGAGTTACAGGAAATTACACATGTGTTGCCAACAATTCCAAAGGGGGAGATTGTTGAGCAAGGTGCAGCAGGAGTATTGTCATTGTTGTCAACACAGTCAGTTAGATCTAATGATGCAGTGGAAAGGCAGTTCAAAAGCCATTCAGATGCAGAGGACAGGAGTTCTAAGGTTATTCAGAGTATGGACAGTGAGTTTCCAAGAAGACCATAGTGGCCCATTTGCAAAAGATCAAAGAAAAAGACAAGTAAGAAAAGTGTCGCGATATCGTGACATATACAACAGGCAAGAAAAACTGTCACGATTTCATGACATATTGGAAGAGAGAGAAGCAGCAGGTAAAAGTGTCATGATTTCATGACATATTGGAGGAGAGAGAAACAATAGGGAAAACTGTCACGATTTCGCGACATGTTGGAAGAAAAGAAAGCAAGTGGAAAAATTGTCATGATTTCGTGACATGTTCGAAGCAGAGGCGCAAGCAGGGAAAACTGTCACGATTTCGTGACATGTTGGAAGAGAAAAATGCAAGTTGAAAAACTATCACGATTTCGTGACATGTTGAAAGAAAAAGTGCAAGGAAGGAAAACTGTCATGATTTCGCGACATGTTCGAAGAGAAAGCTCAAGCAAGAGAAACTGTCACGATTTCGCGACATGTTCGAAGAGAAAGCACAAGCAGGAATAACTGTCACGATTTCGTGACATGTTAGAAGAGGAAGAGAAAGCAGGTTAAAGTGTCACGATTTCGTGACAAGTCAGAAGAGAAAGTGAAAGCAAGATAAAGTGTCATGATTTCGTGACGTGCTGTAGAAGAGAGTCCGAAGTGAGAACTGTCACGATTTCATGACAAGTTTGAGGAGAGAGAAAGTAAAATGAAAAGTGTCACGATTTCATGACATGCTATAGAGTTCGAAGTGAGAACTATCATGATTTTGTGACATGCTGTAGAGTTCAAAGTGAGAACTGTCATGATTTTGCGACATGCTAGATTTAAGTGAGAACTATCACGATTTTGTGACATGCTGAGAGTTTGAAGTGAGAACTGTCACGATTTCGTGACATGTTGTAGAAGAAAGAGTTCGAAGTGAGAACTGTCATGATTTCGTGACGAGTTTGAGAAGAAATAAAGTAAAGAGAAAAGTGTCACGATTTCATGACAGGTTGTAGAGAAAGCGTATGGATGCAGAAAGTGTCACGATTTCATGATAGGTTGAAGAGAAAGCGTACGGATGTAGAAAGTGTCATGATTTTGTGACAGGAAAAGAAAGCATATGGATGCAAAAAGTGTCACGATTTCATGATAGATTGAAAAGAAAGCATACGGATGCAGAAAGTGTCATGATTTTATGATAAAAAGAAAGACAAAGGCTTCGAAGAGAAGAAGTGTCACGATATCATGATAGAAAGAAAGTTGAGGCTATAAGAGGTAGAAGTGTCATGATATCATGACAAAAGTAAAAATGAAGTCTAAAGAGGTAGAAGTGTCACGATATCGTGACAAAAGGAAAAAGGAATAGTATGGAGGCAAAAGTGTCACGATATCATGACATGTGTTTTCATGACAAAGCTACAGAAGAGTTACAGAGGCGGTTGAAGCCGACGAAGACCAATGTTAGCCGACGAAGATTAGGGTTTACTGATGAAGATTAGGGTTTGCAGCCGACTAAGATTAGGGTTACAACCGACTAAGATTAAGTTTTTGATCTTGAAAATGTGGTTATAAAAGGAAGGCTATTTTGAAGAGTTAGTTATGTTGAGAAGTGCGACGTTCGGAGATAGTGTGCAGAGTGCGAAGTTCGATCGTAGTGTGCAGAGTGCAATTCGTCGAATCATTCTAAGTGCGAAGATCACAAAGGAAGCAGAGTGTGCAAAGGGGAGAAGACGAACGTTCGATAGTTAAGCAATAGATTGTGCGAAGTGATAGCGTAGAGAGAGCAGAGTGCACACAGGATAAAAAAGTGAAGCAGATCAGTCAGGGTCTTGTTAAAGGCAAAGGTATCTTACTATCATTCTTCTAAGTTTCAGATTTGAAGTCCAAGTTGGTGCTTGGCATAAGGGGTTGGTGCTCCTTCCAGTTGGTGCTGGCAAATCAGGGGTTGGTGCTCCTTTCTGTTGGTTCAGATAAATCAGGGGTTGGTGCTCCTTCCAGTGGGTGTTGGTAAACTATTTGTAAAAGTTGTTGCTTTGCAAAGGCTGGATTTGGATGGTAGTCCAAGCAGTCATTTTTGAGGAGTAGCCACATTGGTGAACCTCGTTAAAATCTTGTGTTGTGTGATGTTCTCTTGTTGTTCTTGCTATATCTGTTTATAAGTTTTAACTGCTGCTATTTTTAGAGCTGTTAATTCATGATTAAAGAGCTACACTGATTCACCCCCCCTCTCAGTGCCATTGTAAGTATAACAAGAAAAATAGACATGAAATGGAGATACAACAACACAACTCTAAAGGGCACTCAAGTATACCTCTTAGAAAAAAATTTATTCTCTAATTTCTTTATGATGATTCTAAACCTGGGCACTCCTTCTTATAGGATGGGTTCTTGAATTTGTTATTCTAGATTTGTCTTGGGCCCTACACTTGTCAGCATCTGATTAACTATATTTTGTATGCTATCCATATGGTGTAGTTTTTGAATCGACTGAAATAACTCACTCTTGGTTTGAAGGGAGTTATTCCATTGAAATGAGTTTGGCATACTTGTTTCTCTTCTTCTGCTCATTTAACAAAATATTTATACTTATACGTAAATTATTTTCTTCTACTTGTCCTGGTCACTATGATAAACTATTGGGGATTGACCAGACTAATGTTATAAAATCTTGATGAAAGACAGAAGGGGACCCGACGTAATGGTGACAACAAGGGGTGGTGTTCCAATGGAAAATGGATGGAATGGCACTGATCACATGATAGAGTGAAGGAAAAAGAGAGAAAAGGATATGGCTTTGCACAATGGATGGAGGTGAGATGACACAATGTTGGAAAAAATGTCAGGATGGTCAACAAAGAATACCTAAAAATAGGGAGGTAATGATAAGTAGGAGGAAGGTAGGAATGGAAAACAAGATCTAGAAGTATCTATAAGTTGATTCCATAACTATACTCCATCAAAGTGTTCCTCTTGTAACTATATTTCATCGAAGCATGGTTTGAATGACTTTCTACAATTTGAAACCATGTTTTATTCTTCACGCGCTTTCTTCACCTTAAGTATTTGTAGAACAGAAAATGAATACATTCATATTTCTTGTACTCCATTTTTTTTCTCACTGGTGTCTTTCAACTCTTGTTTACTGTCTCTATTTATAATCCATGAGCTTTGGGCATGAGCATGTTTAGCAATATTATCTTAGTCTTTCACATAGTATGTGTTGAGAAGCAACACACCCCCACTGAAAAATGAATTTCCATCCTTTGAAAATATTGAGCTTTCATTTTGCAGTAAGGACCCTCTTGAGTTTTCTAGGTTTTAAATTCCAAATTTTGCTTGCCTCCTTTTTCAAGTTGTGCATTTATTTGCATCTGGCTTTGATTTACTTCAAAATTCATTTTTCACATGTTAGAATCATTCATGAATAAAGAAAATCTTTCACTGATATGAAAAAATGCAGAATACAGACAGATAAATTCATTAGAAGCCAAAACTTTCCATTTTTGGAAAAGTCACGAAATCGCGACACTTTCCATTTTTGGAAATGTCACGAAATCGCGACGGGTTTCGAAAAAATCGGCTAAGTCCTGAAAACGTAGCGAAATCGCGACACTTTCCATTTTTGGAAATGTCGCGATATCGCGACAGGTCTGGAGAGAGAAAGCAAATGCGTACGGAACGTAGCAATTTCGTGACATGTCGCGAAATCGTGACATGTCGCATTTTCGTTGTAGCAGGAGGCAAAAGGAGAGCAAGCGCAGAAATCGTCGTGATTTCGCAACATGTCGTGAAATCACGATGTGTCACAGTTTCGCGACTGCCAGAGCGAGAAAGTGGTTAAGACAAGAAAGTGTAGCGAAATCACGACGTCTTCGGGATGTCGCGAAATCGTGACAAGTTTTGGTGCAGATAGGAAAAGGCAAGAAAAGGGTGCAATTTCACGACATGTCACGAAATCGTGACATGTCGCGTTTTCGCGGCCCATGGAGAGAAAAGGGCCCAAGGCGTACGGACCGTCGCGATTTCGCGACATGTCGCGAAATCGTGACAGGTCCAAGTCAAAAGAAAGCCAAAGGCAAAGGTTTACTAAGGCAAGTTAAAAGAGCAAAGGAAGGAGCCGAGTGCAATGTCGGAGAAGTGTCATGAAATCGCGACGTCACGATTTCACGACGTCGCGAAATCATGACACAAATTTGGGAAGCCAGGGCAAGGCGCCACCATGTCGCGAAATCGCGACATCGCGATTTCACGTCGCGAAATCGCGACATGGTTGCAAAGAAGAAGTCTAAAGGCCGCAATAAACAAAGGGAAAGCCAAGGGCCGCCCGAAGGCAAAGTCAAAAGAACCAAGGCTCGAAGCGGAAGAGGTGTCGCGAAATCGCGACGTCGCGAGATCACGACACAGAAGGCACGAGGGAGAGCAGGAGGTGGTCGTGTCGCAAAATCACGACACGGTCCAAAAGAGAGCCCAGTGGTCGGCAAAGGGAGCCCAAGGGAAGACAGCAAGGTAAGATGGTAGCAAGATGAACCAAGGGGAAGCAAGAGAAAACAAGTCAAGATAGGTGTCGCGAAATCGTGACGTCGTGATTTTGCGACGTCGCGAAATCGCGACGCATTTTAGGGAAAGCGCCGAAGGCAAAAAAGGGGCACGATTTCGCGACATGTCACGAAATCGTGACATGTCGCGTTTTCACTGCGAACTAAGAAGAAAGTTGCCAAGGAAGAGAAATGGTCGCGATTTCGCGACATGTCGTGAAATCGCGACATGTCGCGTTTTCATGGCTTACAAAGCGAAAAGGTGCCAAACGTGGAAAAGGGTAGCGATTTCGTGACATGTCACGAAATCGCGACATGTCGCATTTTCGCGGCCATGGCAGAAAAATAGCACAGAATGGAAAACAACTGGAAATGGACACGTGTCACGATTTTTGCGACACGTGTCAAAACAAAGCAAGCCTACGTATAATGAACTTTAGGGTTTTGATTTAATAATTAAAGTTTTGATTTAATCTGATTTAATTAAAGTACTAATCCTTCTTTTGTCTTTTTTGCAGAAAGCCATCTGGCACTTGCATGATAACGGGAGAAATGGCCAGAAAGACAAAGTTAAGTGCAGATTAATCGAGGACCGTCATATTGAAATGAGAGATGCCGAGAATTGTTGTTTCATCCAGATTTTACAGATCTGGCCGCAAAGAGACTTTACGGTGACTAAGCAGCTACCCATTTAATGGAGTATGTCGGGAATTGGCCGAAAAATGAAAATATCTACACACAGTTACCGAAATTTGCCGATGGATGCATTTAATGAAAATTTATGGCAGAAGTAATGGCGTGCAGAGATTTTCAACTCAGGGATGGCTCTACGGAGATGAAATGTCAGAGAAGTGGTGACTCATCCAAATTTCCCGGGGAATTAATGAGGACATTTACACACGGTTACGGGTGGATGCAAGTGGCATTAAATTTCTGCCTTCTCCATTTATGGCAAGTAACTGCACTGATTTGGAGAATGGTTAAGTTTTATCGAAACTTTATTTTAAAAGGCTTTATATTGTAAAACCCGGGTAGTAGGGTTTAAGATGATAAGATTTAGGGTTTGAGAAGAAGATATTTTTGAAAAGATCGGGGGTCTATCCTGAGTCTATAAATACTTCTTCTAAATGTAATCGTAGGAGGCGAAAACTTAGAAAAAAGGCTATTGAAGCAATTTCTTGCAAATCTTGTTAAATGCTTTATTTTGGACTTGGAGTTGATGTGCTTTTTGCTTTCTATGATAGCGTGGCCAGGAGCCTAATCTCTTTCAGATTGTGCTAAGTTCATTTTCTTTTGTTTTCATCTCATTAAAGTTTATTAAATATATGCTGTAAATCCGTGATATCAAGATTAAATATGTTGTTGGGCTTCAGTTGTTTTATTGTATGCTAGGGAAAACCACAGATTTAAGGTTCAAGTCTGTTCTAATTGCTCTGTCCTCACTGTGTGAGCTATGCTGCTGGTGAATGATACCAATTTTAACCGACTTCCCTTCTGTTTATGATTTTCTTTTAGATCTGTTTCATCTCTGTCTTATGCTCTTAGTAGAAGGTGATCTTAGAAAGCTGGACACCTTCTTCTTTGATTTGTTCTATTGTGAAGCTGATAGTATAAATAAAATTGGTAGTTTTGGTTTTACAGCTAAGTTTGATAGACTTCTCTTTCTGCCTCTACCCTACTCTCTCTGTTTTACCGTGAAATGATCCATTTTTATTTTCTTTAATTTGTCTTTTATTTAAATCTACTGACCCATAAAGAGCTAGATCAAAGAACTGATTTTAAATCCGATTGTCAACAAATGAACAATTCCAAAAACATTATTGAACAAGTTCAGAACCCGTTGTAAGGTAACAGACAGCCCATTTTGAAAACTATTCCAGAAGTGGAAAAGAGTGAATAGACATTCGACCCAACTTTGTAACTCACACCTTGGATAACCAGCAAGATCCTAAAGTGAGTGGGATTTATCCCTTATAAGTGTTATCAGAGTTTCATGCTCATTCTTCATAGGGTGTGTATAAAAGTCGGACCAACATTTAAAAATGGTGCTAGAAGGAGGGCCCACTGAACTCCGTTCAGTATTGTAAGTTGTCTGTACAATATTTAAAATTGCCAGAAAAGAGGACCAAGTTCAGTAGTCTGTTAAGGATTGTGAGATTATAAGTTGCTTGTGAAAAGTTGGATTCTACATACAGGGTAACAAGGTCCCACCCCAGAGCTGGAGAGCTCCTTGTGCCTGAATTAGAAACTCCAAGAAGAAGTAGCCTCAGAAGGGCCAAGTCTCTGTCTGAAACAGTTTTATCACCACTGGTAGTTACTCCAACTACAACTCAAAATATCACCGTCAATCAAGTAGTAATGGCAAATTGGTTGGGTTCCACTGCCTTAAATATCCTGGGTATAGCCCATGACCTGCCCAAAAATCCTGAGAGATATCTTCCCAGATACAAGCATGATGGGACTAGGACAGCAGAAGAACATCTAGTTGCATTCAAGAATGCTCTAAAATTGTTAAATATACAGCATGAAGATGTGGCTTGCAGATTGTTCCCGTTCACTCTCCAGGAGGGAGCTTATGACTGGTTTCTAAATCTCACTAATGATTCTATTACCAGTTGGAATGACCTAGAGAAAGTTTTTATATCACAATTTGGGGAAGTGATAGACCCCAGTGTGTTATACCAACAGTTTTCCAGCATCAAGAGAGAGTCGGGAGAAGTCATCAGGTCTTTCAATATGAGGTTCCAAAGAGCTTATGGTAGAATGACTGGTCATTACATCCCAAATGCAAATCTGGCCTTAGAAATCTATAAGAATGCATTGGATTCGGTGACCTCTATTTTCCTCAAGAGAGACATCAATATCACAACCCTGGCAGGAGCTTATAAGGAAGCTTTAATTCTTGAAAGACAGTTAGGACCTCAAATTTTGAGCAGTCCTTTGATATCCTATGTTACACAGAACATGCCTATTTCGGATCCCATTCCACATCATGAGTTAGTGCCAACATATAATGCTCTACCCAAGGAAACTCCGTTAATCTGTGACATCCACTCAGCATGTGCAAAATATAGAGAAAGGTTTCGACAAGTTCAAAGTGGAAGTGCTTGAAGTAAACATTTGTGATCTAGCATTACCCAAATTTGAAGTTTTTCCTGGTGAGTTAAATTTTCCTAGAAATCAAAGAAATATTGATATTTCTGGTTCATCCAAAAATAGTACGACCAGTGTTTTAGATTCTTTTTTCCGAAGAGTCAAAAAATCTTGTAGAGATTCCTATGGATGAAATGCAAGATTTTCAACAGTTCAAAAGGGACAGTTATAATTTGAGATGTGAAAATCCAGAACCTACCAATGATCCTCCCTCACCAAAGGGTGATGAAAATGAGATTCAATATCACTATGCAGAAGTAACTAGGAAGGAGGATAACATCATTGAGGATATGAAGAAAATTAAAGCTGACATCACCCTCCATGAGCTGGCCCAGATTGTTGAACAAAAAGATAACTTGATTGAAGCTTACTCTGGACCACCTATTGAATTTCAAGAAAAGGAGGAAAAGATAGTAAATGTGAATGTGGTCAACCAACTCGAAATAGATAAAGAGTCTCAGTATAAGCCTTTGATTACTGAACATAATATCAAAGAAAAGGTTGTAAATCATGTTGATGTGGATATTGGAGTTTATAATTTGGCAACCAAGAAGGTAAGACGGGTTACAGCTCTGACCAATTACAACAATGATGTTTGGACATTACACATTGATGGGGTTAAATCTAAGCAAGGCTCAGGTGAAAAAGCAAATTATGAAAATTTTGCTAGAGGGATAAAAATTGAAGTCTTGGATATTGAAGCAGTGGAGCAACCACAAAATGTTCGAGCTATTAAGAACCATGACATACGAATAAAATATGATCTCTCTGAGTTATTACATAAATCTGAAGATGTGATGATCTGGGTCTATAAAGGCTTTAAGATATTTGATCCTGGGGGGTTTTTACATTCCGTCCCTTTGAAAGAATTCTGCAAACCCTTCAAGTAGAAGCATAAACATGTTATTATATGATTTGTTTAATTTGAAAGAGTTGCAGATTTGTTTTTCAGTGGGACAAGATCCATAAAAAAATAAATAAATAAAATAAAATAAGAGAGAGGGAAGACGGTAAACACAAGTCTTTCCCAGGTAGCAAAAAATTTTGGAAGCATAGTCTGGAGTGCATTTCGTCAACAGGACCTGAAAGGTAATTTTTCTAAATTTACTTGCAAATGGTCAAAATTTTTTAAGGCACTATTTCTCTGCTTTTCCATCTGCTACATTTTTTGAGTGATCAAAGAATTTGTAACATGTGTATACATTGTAAATGAGCTTTAAAGTTTTATTTTATTTTTATTTTAAAGGTCTGTACGTATAGTTTTTCATTTGATTTTATTTTTTTTAAGTTCGTGTTTTATTTTATTTTATTTTGAGGTCTGTGTTTATCCTTGAGGTCTGTACAATTTATTTTATTTTAAAATTCTATTTTTTTTAAGTTTTGCCTGAGCATCAATGAAAAATTCAGCCTTCTAAAAATTGTTTTATTCTGAGTTCTAAATCCAGTGTCCATTCTGTTCATTATTCTAATTGAGATAGTCTGCTTAAACTGAACAATGGAACTATTTTGTTATTCAGAACAACAGTGGAAGGATGATTGGATTTTGTGTCTTGCTTGCCACAGTTATTTTAATTATAAAGAAACTGCTATACTGTTTGGCTGGAGAAACTCCTAGGGAATCCAAGAAAAGTTGGTCATAAGAGGGGACTATGATTCGTGAAATTATTTGAGTATCCATAGAGGCTATCAGTACCCAGGCTGAAGCAGTTCCAGACTGATGAGATATTAAAAGAAAAATTGTTGTTCTTCTTTTAAAGGCTTTTCAGACTTCGGTATATTTCAAAGAAGAGAGAGAGAAGATGAAAGTTGAGCAAGACAGCATAGAATTGGCACTCTGTTATTTCCTATATATATAAAAAAAAAAAAAGAGAAAAAAAAGTTATGTAATGAAAGAGGTAGCCAAGACTTCAAAAGATGTTTTTCTTTTACCAAGTTGTAGATTCTACCTTACAGTTGTGAATCTGGGTCGTGTAAATCTAAAGGGTAACTCTGTCGAGGTTGTAAAAGGCTAAACTAGTAAACAAAGCTCTACTCGGTTTCCCCTTTTACAATCTAGAAAAGCTGATCAATCCAGAGTTCAACATTCGAAGGCCCAGTCATTCTTGAAGAAAGTTTTATACACTTGTAATTGCACATCAGAAATCTTCCTTAAATGATTCAGCCTAGTATGTCCTTGGGAAATTTTGACAACTATCAGCTAGTAGTTAAATTATTTTGAAGAATATCTGTGGCAAGGCATGATACATGGTCTATGTTGTTTTGAAACTAGAGTCCTGGGTTCTAAAATAATGCTACTATTTTACCCGCAGATATCGCCATTTGTTGAGAAGCAACACACCCCCACTAAAAAAATGAATTTCCATCCTTTGAAAATATTGAGCTTTCATTTTTGCAGTAGGGACCCTCTTGATGTTTTCTAGGTTTTAAATTCCAAATTTTTGCTTGCCTCCTTCTTCAAGTTGTGCATTTATTAAAGTATCCAAGTATCTTGCATCTGGCTTTGATTTACTTTAGAATTCATTTTTCACATGTTAGAATCATTCATGAATAAAGAAAATCTTTCACTGATATGAAAAAAATGCAGAATACAGATAGATAAATTCATTAGAAGCCAAAACTTTCCATTTTTGGAAAAGTCACGAAATCGCGACACTTTCCATTTTTGGAAATGTCGCGAAATCGCGACGGGTTTTAGAAAAATCGGCTAAGTCCTGAAAACGTAGCGAAATCGTGACACTTCCATTTTTGAAAATGTCGCGATATCGCGACACTTTCCATTTTTGGAAATGTCACGAAATCGCGACGGGTCTGGAGAGAGAAAGCAAGTGCATACGGAACGTAGCGATTTCGCGACATGTCACGAAATCGCGACATGTCGCATTTTCGCTGCAGCAGGAGGCAAAAGGAAGCAAGTGCAAAAAGCGTCGCGATTTCGTGACATGTCGCGAAATCGCGACGTGTCACGTTTCGCGGTTACTAGAGCGAAAAGTGGTTAAGGCAAGAAAGTGTAGCGAAATCGTGACGTCTTCGGGACGTCGCAAAATCGTGACAAGTTTTGGTGCAGACAGGCAAAGGCAAGAAAAGGGCGCGATTTTGTGACATGTCGCGTTTTCGCAACCCATGGAGAGAAAAGCGCCCAAGGCATACAGACTGTCGCGATTTCACGACATGTCACGAAATCTGACAGGTTCAAGTCAAAATAAAGCCAAAGGCAAAGGGTTTACTAAGGCAAGTTAAAAGAGCAAAGGAAGGAGCCGAGTGCAATGTCGGAGAAGTGTCATGAAATCGTGACGTCGCGATTTTGCGACATCACGAAATCGCGACACAAATTTGGGAAGCTAGGGCAAGGCGCCACCATGTCGCAAAATCACGACGTCGTGATTTCGTGTCACAAAATCGCGACATGGTTGGGGGGGAAAAGGAGGAAATAAAGAAAGGTAGGAAAGAGGTGTCGCGAAATTGCGACGTCGCGATTTTGCGACGTCGCAGATAGACAGAAGTGAAGGGAAGGGAGGTGGGAAAAGTGTGTGAAATCGTGACGCATTTGGAGAAAGTTGCCGAAGGCAGAAAAGGGCACGATTTCGTGACATGTCGCGAAATCGCGACATGTCACGTTTTCACTGCGAACTAAGAAAAAAGTTGCCAAGGAAGTAGAAATAGGTCACGATTTCGCGACATGTCGCGAAATCGCGACATGTCGCATTTTCACGGCCATGGCAGAAAATAGCACAGAATGGAAAACAAGCTGGAAATGGACACGTGTCACGATTTTTGCGACACGTGTCAAAACAAAGCAAGCCAACGTGTAATGAACTTTAGGGTTTTGATTGAACTTTAGGGTTTCGATTTAATAATTAAAGTTTTGATTTAATCTGATTTAATTAAAGTACTAATCCTTCTTTTGTCTTTTTTGTAGAAAGCCATCTGGCACTTGCATGATAACGGGAGAAATGGCCAGAAAGACAAAGTTAAGTGCAGATTAATCGAGGACCGTCATATTGAAATGAGAGATGCCGAGAATTGTTGTTTCATCCAGATTTTATAGATCTGGCCGCAAAGAGACTTTACGGTGACTAAGCAGCTGCCCATTTAATGGAGTATGTCGAGAATTGGCCGAAAAATGAAAATATCTACACACGGTTACCGAAATTTGCCGATGGATGCATTTAATGAAAATTTATGGCGGAAGTAATGGCGTGCAAAGATTTTCAACTCAGGGATGGCTCTACGGAGATGAAATGTCAGAGAAGTGGTGACTCATCCAAAATTCCCAAGGGAATTAATGAGGACATTTACACACAGTTGCGGGTGGATGCAAGTGGCATTAAATTTCTGCCTTCTCCATTTATGGCAAGTAACTGCACTGATTTGCAGAATGGTTAAGTTTTATCGAAACTTTATTTTAAAAGGGCTTATATTGTAAAACCCGGGTAGTAGGGTTTAAGATGATAAGATTTAGGGTTTGAGAAGAAGATATTTTTGAAAAGATCAAGGTCTGTCCTGAGTCTATAAATACTTCTTCTAAATGTAATCGCAGGAGGCGAAAACTTAGAAAAAAGGCTATTGAAGCAATTTCTTGCAAATCTTGTTAAATGCTTTATTCTGGACTTGGAGTTGATGTGCTTTTTGCTTTCTGTGATAGCGTGGCCAGGAGCCTAATCTCTTTCAGATTGTGCTAAGTTCATTTTCTTTTGTTTTCATCTCATTAAAGTTTATTAAATATATGCTGTAAATCCGTGATATCAAGATTAAATATGTTGTTGGGCTTCATTTGTTTTATTGTATGCTAGGGAAAACCACAGATTTAAGGTTCAAGTCTGTTCTAATTGCTCTGTCCTCACTGTGTGAGCTATGCTGCTGGTGAATGATACCAATTTTAACCGACTTCCCTTCTGTTTATGATTTTCTTTCAGATCTGTTCCATCTCTGTCTTATGCTCTTAGTAGAAGGTGATCTTAGAAAGCTGGACACCTTCTTCTTTGATTTGTTCTATTGTGAAGCTGATAGTATAAATAAAATTGGTAGTTTTGGTCTTACAGCTAAGTTTGATAGACTTCTCTTTCGCCTCTACCCTACTCTCTCTGTTTTATCGTGAAATGATCCATTTTTATTTTCTTTAATTTGTCTTTTATTTAAATCTATTGACCCATAAAGAGCTAGATCAAAGAACTGATTTTAAATCCGATTGTCCACAATGAACAATTCCAAAAACATTATTGAACAAGTTCAGAGCCCGTTGTAAGGTAACGAACGATCCCATTTTGAAAACTATTCCAGAAGTGAAAAAGAGTGAATAGACATTCGACCCAACTCTATAACTCACACCTTGGATAACCAGCAAGATCCTAAAGTGAGTGGGATTTATCCCTTATAAGTGTTATCGGAGTTTCATGCTCATTCTTCACAGGGTGTGTATAAAAGTCGGACCAACAGTATGCTATCATTTTTAATGGATATGTATGATATGATTTGCATGCTTGAGCGTCAGGATTTGTCTTCTGATTAGTCTACATTACCCTTATCTGGGTACTATTCATGAGATTTATTTTGATTGCTCGAATCTTTCCTTCCTTGAGTATCATCTATATTTGTAGTGCTTATGCGTACTAATTTATTCGACTTCATCTCAGCTATTAATCTTCATAGCGCCCTTCAATGTGCCTTGTTGTGAATGAGTCACATCCCTGTTCTCTGCCTCGGTATTTTTTTTGGGAATTTTATGAAGCGATCATCCTTCTCCTAGGAGCTAAACTGACAAATATTCTCTTTGAAACATGATTCTACCGATTATGCTAGTTTGTGATCATCACAGGTTCTATCAGGGCTGCTCTTGATATTCTTAAACCTTAAGGTTCCTTGGATAATCATGAATGAGCACAACCATTCGATCAAATTGGATAAGGCCACAGCCTTTGATTTCATTTGTATCATCAGATCTACTGTAGGGTATCCTTACTTAAATGATGGCCATTAGATCTCGTTGGGTTAAAGTGCAACCATTGATCTCCCTTTTGTATATAACTTGAGCTTTGGAAGAACCGCGATCATTGGATCAACTTAAATCATAACACAACCATTGATCTGACTTGGCTCTCCTTTTTAATAAAGCTTTTATTAATCCATGATCATCTTCCTTTCACGTGGAACCATTGGATCTGTTGAGCCTTAATAGTAGTCATTGGATCTAGTTTGACTTGTGATCATTTTGACTTTGGGACTCATGTGGGAATCCTTTATCGGTCATCCCTCTCATGGCCAATGGCACCATTGATTCATCTTTTGGGGATGTCACGTCCATCGATCTGATTAAACCTGCAAATGCTTTAGATTAAAAGATATGATTAATTTTCATAGTCAAACCTTTATGTCTCATGGTTGCACCGTCGCCATTGGATCAACCTTTGTTCCATCGTAGCCTTGGATCTTTTATAACCTATGGGTTAGATAACCAAAAAAAATAATGCTTCAAACCTTTTTTGTTTAATATTGATTAATCAAAAAATGGGGGGATTAATAATGTGTTAGGACCCTTGCTAAATGTGATTAAAATTTTATTAATCGAATGCTAATTTAGGCTTACCATTAGATTTACCTTTGAAGCGTGCACCACCATTGGATTATTTTGAGAGGGAGCGCATCCATTGGATTTGTCAGAAGATATCCATTGGATTAGCCCCGCTTGTATCTTATCATTTTGACTTTGACTCTATCATTGCCATTGGATCCTAAGAAGGATTAGCATAGCCATTGATTTCCTTTATCCTTTGTCTTGGTCGACTTATCTTTCGATTGGCTCATTAAAGTACCATCACCCGATTAAGTAAGAAAGGAGTGCTACCCTTAGATTTAGATCGATGTGCTCGACTATTAATGAATGGGGGTGCATACCCTCAAGCCTTCATTCAAAATTATCATTATAGCCTTAGGTATTTTGATGATCACTAGATAAAGTGCATCCGTTGATTCCTTCTAATTTGGTGCATGATTTAACATATCACTCATTATAATACCTTTTTTTTATCCTTGGTAATTTGTGATGAACGTGCATCGTCGGATCAAATTTTTGATCAAGCATAGCCGTTAGATATTTTGTGACCATGGTACTCAAGTCTTCGAACTTTATATCGGGGTGCTTTATTAAGTCGGGTGCATCCATCCGATTTCTCCTTGATGAGGCATTACTATTAGATACCTTGTAATCATTCCATCATTTGGGTTTCAATTTGGCATAGCCATTGGATCTCGATCAATATTGGCATGGCCATTGATTTCTTTCAACCTGTGGGGTTAGTTACCAAAGGGGCATATGATTTTAACCTTTGATTAAGCCAAAATGGGGATAATTATCTGATGCGTTAGACCCTCGCTAATCCCATTTAATAGTTTTAATTAATCTTGTGGTCTTTTGCCCTTTTGATGCACCTTTTATGAGAGCATCGTCGTCCGATCAGATCTTGATCGAGCGCTATCATCAGATTCATCCAATTAGCTCGATGTTTAATTTAAGGGGGCACATACCCCTAATGCTTTTATTAATATTTCTTTCAAAACTTTAGACTTTAATTCCTTTGACCACATCATTTTAAATGGTTGATTAATCAAAGTGAGCGCGTCCATCAGATTTTACTCTGATGAAGCGCTCCCCTTAGATCTACGTGAGGTGCTCATTTTTTAACACAATGGGGCACATACCCTCAAGGTTTTAATTAAGACCTTTGTTCAAACCTTATGTTTTTGGACTTTAGACCATGGTGTTTCATCATTAGGCCTTGGTTTATCTTTTTCTAATACTTTAGGACTTAAGAGTTTATTCATTAGACTAAGGTCCGATTATTATGATCACCATGACCCTTACTTAAATTTGGGTATTTTACGATTTTACTATGGTACTGGGTGCTTAAATGATTTGGCCTTAATGACTTTTTAAATGATGAGATAATGGTCATAAGCTCAAATAAAAATGGCTAAGTTTGATTTTAAAATTTCAAACAAATGTAAATCAACTTCTTAGGTGAATTAGCAACTTTTGCTTATTACATTGAAACCAAAAAATTTAAATTTGGGGGTTTCAAATGTTGAGTCAAATTTGGCTCCAACATAGGCTTTGACTGGGACAATGTGTTGAAAATATGAGGCACTTGAGAATTACAGAATCTCCTGTTTTATTGCAATTTTGGACAAAAATTCAAATCATCTTGACTATTAAGCAAAGCTTTGAAAAACAAAACATAACAATTTTAAACTGAAAAACTGTACAAACAATAGGATATCAAAGTAATAGAGTATTGAAAAACTGTAATTCCTTTTATTCACTTTGGAAACTAGGGTCAGAATTTTAGAAACAGATGAGTTTTTTTGATATATTGTAATGCTTGTTTTAGCTAAGTCATAGGATATGATTACACAAAATTTTGTCAAAGCTATTTGCTTCATCATGCTTTGGCCCATGTGTGTGTTTGTGCATTCATTTTGATTTCTAAGTCTTTCAGAACTTTGCCATATCTGAGCAAAATAGTTAAGCCTAATATGTGATTTCACTCTTAAAAATTTTCACCATTCTGTAGGGCTCCACTGCCATTCAAGCGTCTATAGCCCCGGTGGAGTTGCTTCTAATCCCATCCGGTTTTACCCTACTACCAGTCAAGCGTCTATAGCCCCGGTAGAGGTTTTCCAAGATATCTCAGGTAGTGACTCAATTTACTTTATTTTTATTTTTCTTTCTCGTTTGAGAAGTATTTGGATATAAGCAAATTGTGCAAAGAGTATGCCTGAGTTGAGGATTAGTTTTTGGCTATAAAGGATGAGTGTAATGATTTTTAGCTTAACCACCCTCTCAAAGATAACTCGGTTCTTTGGACCTTTGAAGTCACCTTAAGTATCATTTGTAATGTGAGGCTTTGACATGATGTTTCAATCAGCTCTGTTTTCATCCTGTTTTATCTCATATCAAATAACTATTGCATAAACACTCATATTTGAAAAATTGTAAACCTCATCAGAGTCTAAAATAAATCTCCTTTTTCTTATTGTTTTTGGTGGAATCAACAGTAATGTATACTCATCAAACTAAGAATATCATGTGTACAACAAACTCAGAATTATGCTAACAAAAGAAAAGCTTATCTAGTACACAAAATAACAAAATACATCACTCTATTTTTGGGGTTTTTGTTTTTCCATTTTTTTTTTTTCACCTTCAACAGGGATTGTACATTTTGAGGTGTTGGCCATTAATAGGGATAGCCATTATTTCTCCCTGCAAAGTCTGCAACTTGTAAGTATTCTTGCCCTATAACATGGGCTATCTGGTATGGACCAATCCATTTAGGTTCAAATTTACCCTTTTCACCATGCTTATCATTTTTAGGATCCCAATAGATGACTATATCTCCTTGAGAAAAAGGAGTACCCTTGGCTTTCTTATTAAACAATTTCATGGTTTTCTGGGTTTGTTCCATCATTCTATTAAGGGTCTCTCTTCTTTGCTCTTCTAATAGGACAATTTGGTCAAGCCTTCTCTGTAAGGGATTGGGGTCTTCATGGTCTTGCAATAGGAGGGAAAGTGCCAATTTTTCTATTTTTGAAGGTAATAAGGCTTTCTCTCCATATACCATCTCATAGGGGGTTCTTCCTGTGTTTCTTTTTATAGACAACCTATCAGCCCATAGAGCAAATTTAAGTTCACTGTCCCACCCTCTTTTGTTCTTACCTAATGATATTTTTATTCTAGTTATTACATTCTTATTTGATGACTCAGCTAGACCATTTCCTTGGGGGTAATAATTAGCAGAATGGGACAATTCAATTCCATATTCAACACAAAATTCTACCATTTCATATGAAACAAAATATTGTGCATTATCTGTTACCAGTTTTTGAGGAACTCCAAACCTGGTCAAAATGTTTTCTTCCAAGAATTTGATGATAGTGGCAGTTGTGGATGTTCTCAGAGGTGCAACTTCTACCCACTTTGTAAAGTAATCTATTGCAGTTATGATCCACTTGTGTTGGCTAGATGAATTAGGCTTGATCTCTCCAATTAAATCAATGCCCCATTGGGTGAATGGTGCTTCAATGATTACTGGCTTGAGGGGCATGGCTGCTAGCTACTTCTTTCCTACAAAAACCTGGTAGTTATGATAGTTCCTAACATATTTATATACATCCTTAAAAATGGAAGGCCAATAATATCCTGCTCTCATAATTTTATTAGTTGTGGCTCTTGGAGCAAAATGTCCCCCACAAAAACCATCATGAAATTCATTAATTATTTTTGGGATTTCACTTTCATATAAACAGACTAATAATACTCCATCAGGGTGTTTCCAGTACAACACACCATCCTGTATATAATATTTTTGGGCTTGAAGCTTGACTGACCTCATTCTGTTTGCTGACATATCTTTAGGGAATGATAGGGTTTGTAAGTATGACAAAATTTCTTCATACCATTTGCATTCGGTATTATTGATTCTTCTGACATCATATGCCTCATCTATTGTGAGAACATTATCAAATCCTTCTTCTTCTTTATTAGCCAATAGTTTAGCCAAACCTCACCCTTTGATAGTTTTAACTACCTTGAATTCAACATCATACTGCAGAAGCTTTACCATCCATCTTGTTGGTCTTCCTAATGGCTCTGATTGAGAAAAAATATCTTTTATTTCTATAAAAGGGATACAATAGTAAACTTTATTTGAGCCAAATATACCTTTGAAATGTTCTAAATATTGGATGACTGCATAAGCATGTTTTTCTAGCAAGGTGTATTTGAGATGTGCTCCTTTCAGACCTGAACTCATGAAGGCTATTGGCCTTTCATTATTTTCATCATCTTTCTATGAAAGAACTGCAACAATGGAGTGTTCAGATGCATAAGAGTAGATATTAAAATCCTTTGCATAATCAGGGCAGCTTAGGGTTGGAGTGGTTGATATGGCTTCTTTGATCTGGTTAAATGCTTCCATATTTTCTATTGTCCATTTTATTTCTCCGATTTTCTTAACCATATCATTTATGGGTTTGGTCATCTCTGCAAAATTTGGGACAAATCTTCTAATAAAATTTATCTTGCCAAAGAATGACCTAACTCCTTTTAAATTTTTGGGAGGAGGAATTTTGGAAATAACTTCAATTCTGTCTGGATCAATGCTTATTCCTTTTTCTGAAACTATATGTCCTAACAACTTTCCTTGTGTAGTCCCAAATATGCATTTCTTGGGATTTAAAGAAATTCCAAATTCCTTGCACCGAGCAAAAACTACAGTCAAATGTTCTAGATGATCTTCTGGATTCTTAGAAAATACTATGATATCATCCAGGTATACAACTACTATTTTGAACATTAATCCTTTGAAGGTAAAATCCATTACTCTCTAAAAAGTAGCACCTGCATTCATTAGTCCAAAAGGTATTCTTAAATATTCAAATGTGCCCCAAGGTGTAGTGAATGTTGTTTTATGTCTATCTTCTGGATTAATCTAAATTTGATTGTATCCAAAAAATCCATCTAATAGGGACAATCTAGTTGAACCAACTACTGCTTGTAATAGTTGTTCCATATTGGGTAATGGGTAATTGTATTTTAATGAACTCTTGTTTAAATTTCTAAAATCTACATAGAGTCTAATATCACCATTCTTTTTTTTACTGGTACCAAATTGGATATCCAAGAAGAAAATCTTACCTTTTTGATTATTTTGGAATCCAACAATTTTTGTACCTCCTTTTGCATTATTGGGTGCAAAGTTGGGTTGTACTTCCTCTGTTTCTATCTAAATGGTTTGGAATCTTCCTTCAAGGGTATTATGTGTGTCATTACATCTATTTTGAAAGTTTTAAGGTCTTCATAAGTCCAAGAAAAATGTTCTTTGTTATTTTTTAAGAAACTGATATATCCAGCTTTTTCTTTAGCAGGTAAGGCCATGTCTACCTTCACTATTCTAGGTTCTTTCATTGTACCAATGTTAATGTCTTCAGATATTACTTCTCTGCTTAAAGGCTTATAAGCTTTGTCAAAATCATCAAATAGACTCTCTAGAGAAACCAATCCTTTGGGTATCCTATTTGTTTTCAACTGGATTACTTCTACTGGCTCTCCTATTTGGTCTTTTAGCTTGTCTTCATCCTTTTCATCATAGATTACATCTGCATACTGATTTTGCAGAGTCATAAAATCTTTAATATCTATATCATCCTGAAAGACCTGTAGATAGACTATGTTATCTAGCACATAAGGCTTATAGACTGAAATAGTTGGGAATCTATCCATATATTCTGTAGTTATCTCTGGGTGATCTAGACCTGAGGCATTTACAACTAAAATATCTGCAACATGATTTTGTTCTCTTGGAATAAATGAGATATTGAAAGCTAAGAATTTATCAATTTCTTCCAATACTACATTTTTATATTGCTTAAGCCTAGGGTGCTTGGTCTGATATTTACCTTTGACCTATTGTATAATAAGCTCTGCATCCCTTGTTATAGTCAAGTAGTTAATACCTAATTCTTTTGCTTTTCTTAACCCTAGTAGTAAAGCTTCATACTCAGCTACATTGTTTGTGCAAGGAAATTCTAGTCTGTAAGGAATACCAAGGTAATTTCCTTTAATATCGATCAAATTAACACCTGCACCTACTCCAGATTGGGATTTAGCTCCATCAAAAGACATGGTCCACATTTCTTGGGTTAATACTCTATCTGATTCAGCATCTACCATTTTCATAACTTTTGGATCCATGTTCTTTGCTTCTGGTACTTCCACCAGGAATGGGTTGTGCCATATGGAGTAAACTCCCATCCCTTTTTCTTCCATAGAGTTTACTAAGTTTATCATGGTTTCATCAGTTTGAATTAACTCTATGGAGTGCTTGTTAAATGGTTCTCTTCGTAATATTATGTTCTCCTTATCTGATATGGGGATTGTAGCATAGGACCAGTCTAGTTGAATTGAACCTCCTAGTTGTTCTACCCAATGTCTACTGAGTAATAGTGAGAAGAATGGGTCAACATCAACTACTGCAACATCCATGACTATGCCCTTTTTGGGGTGTTGATCTAAGAAAACTAACAATCCAGTTATCACCCCTACACAAGGAATTTGTCTGCTATCCATTACTAAAATAGGGGCAGAATCTCTTGTACATATTAATCCCATTTGATCAGCTATCATTTTGGGCATAATGTTATGAGAAGCTCCATTGTCTAACATACAGTTGTGGATAATATACCTTTCTCCTTCATCTGAATTATACCTTAGTGATACATAGAAGGGTCTAACAGAAGAGGGTGACCTTGTGTCATGTTGATCTTTCCTGGCAACATGACATGTTGGGTCTTCTTTTTGTTCAGCTAACCCAAATGCTTTGCAGACCTGTTCTCTATATTGTTGTACTTTCATAAGTTCACCAAATGTGATGTTGACCTTTTGTTTACTGAGTTCTGTTCTAACATCAAATTCAATTTTTTTAATGTCCAATGGTTTGTTGCTTTCTTCTTTGAGTGCTTCCTCCTCTACTTCAATAATTTTAGGGATTATTATTTTAGGGGTTTTATCAATTCTCTCTTTATTAGCACTTTTGTTGATGAAAGGTTGTTTTTTGATTTCACTAGTGGGAGTTGTTCCTGTCCTTTCAGGGATCATTCTGTTCCTTAAATTCAGAATATGGGTTGCTTCTAATTCTTCCACTTCTTGGACAGTAGGAGTTATCTTACCTTGTTTCATCTTGTCATATCTTGACTCATGTGGTTTCTGCAAGATTTTAGTACCTTCAGCTACTAAGATTTGAGGATGATGATTTGAAGCATACTTATCCATATCTTCTTCAAACAACCTTTCTCTGGATTCATCTTCTATAGACCAACAAGCATTGATTCTTATATCCTCTTCTGATTCAACATGTAAATCTACATTGCGCTGGTCACTTAGGTGAATTCCACATGCATCAGGGTTATGAGGTGCATCACAAGTAGAGAAAAAATAGGGAAATCCTTCAGCTACATTGGTAGATGGTATAGGGTTAGGAACACTATTCTGATCTCTGTCAGAATCTCTATTTTTCCAGTTATTATTCCCATTGTTCCTATTCCTACTTCCTTCTTCAGAGCCATTGTTGTTTCCCCAATTCCTATTGAAGTTCTTCTTAAAGGGAGGATGATTATCAACATGAGGTCACTCTGTTTGTGATGATTCACCATTATTACCATTGTTTCTTTCAATTCTTGCTATCCTGTTGTTCATGTTATTGAGCATCTCAGTCATTTGATTAGTCAATTTTTCCATTGGATCTATTTCAGTTCTTCTTTGTATATCAAATGCTACTCTTTTGGGCTTTCTTTCAGGTATGTTAGCTTCTAGAGAGTAAGGCTTCATTTTACCACTGTCCAGCATGTTTCTTTCTACTTCTATTGCTTTTTCCATGCATTCATCTATAGTGTTTGCTTGTTCTTGCCTTAACTCATAATTAAACTCTCCTTGAAAAGCATTTTTATAAAAGCATATCGACTGAATGTCACTAGGTCTAAGGTTGGCAGGGATTTTGTTTCTGGTTTTTGAAAATCTTCTGTTAAAGTCACTAACAACCTCATTTTCCTTTTTCTTCATAGTGGCTAACTCAGTCAATAGGGACTGTTCATTTTTTCTCTCTCCAAATTTCTTTAAGAACACAACTTCCATCTTGGTGAAATCTGGGATATCATCATCTGGAAGGGAATTGAACCATTCTCTAGCATATTTTTCTAAAGTTTGTAAAAATAGTCTTAAGACTACATCTTCATGTTCAACCTCTAGACTATCCATCGCATACAAGAAACTCTTGATATGATCTTCTCTAGTTACTGCACTATTTCCTAGAAATTTTGGAAGGTATTTGTGAGCTTTATTAGGTAAGGCATTAAGATTTGTAGGTAACACAAAAGGCCTATACCTATTAGTCCTCCATAAATGGACATTAGCTTGATTTTCTGGGCCATTGTTACTATAAGGATTTAAATTTATAGCAGCAATACCTATAGGAATATGGGTCTGGGTAGCTTGAATATAATCTAAGGGATTATCTACCTTAGTATTACTATTAATTGGACAATGAGAATAATCACATGTATCTTCTATAGCAGAATTCAAATTTTCATCTATAGTGATATCAATAGTAAAAGTATTCTGATCTTTATTTTTCTTTACGTACTTTTTACCGCTAGAATTTGATTTACTATTATAAGTAGTATTCTTGAAAAGTGGAGTTTTTTGATTATGTATAAATACCTCTGGATTCTCGAGTTCTGGGAATAGCTCCTTACCACTTCTCCTGGTGTTCGCCAACATGTTCTGCTCTTTCCTTTTTTATTTTAATCTTCTGGGTTCGTTTAGACAGAGTCGCCAACATTGGGGTGCAGAAAGAACAACGTATGCTTTATCAAGAATGCTTGATATTAACACTCATCCTCACAGGAGTCGGTTCTTGGGATAATTCAAGAAAATAAAGAAACATAAAATAAAACCTCAAAATTGAAAACCATAAGTAAAATAAAGAACGTACAGATCAAAGAAAATCAAAGCAATAGTTCTTTATTCCTATTGGTTGCTCATTATTAAAATAATGTCGTTGTTAAAGCCAAAGTTAAGAATTTAAAAACTCTTCCCCAACAACGGTGCCAAAAATTGTTGGAACCATTTCTTGCATCCATAGGATTCGATTGTCACGCTACAAGAAACCATTTGAAACCAACGAGCTATTACAGGCTCTGGTCAACCTACCTCTTTGTTCTGATAAACATGAGTATTGCTAAAGAAAAACTACATAATGGGTAAGGAGACCCCAATGGTAATTTTATAATAAAACGTTGATTACACGCTCCAGATTAATATAACACTATATGTATTAAAATGACCAAGCAAGAAAATAACCATTTGTTATGCCTTATGTAGATCGGTGCCTAGATTCATTGGGCTGTTATAGCAATTTAACAACAATTTTAACATGAACAGAGAGAATGGGGAAAAGAAAATTGGTGCTCTTAGACTTATTCGAATATCGTAATAAAACTAAAAGTTGACCAACGAAAGAAACGTATGTAATGCATTCAAATAATGTAATCCATTACACAGTAACACACCAAAATGATACAAAGAATTAATAGGAAAAAGACCCAGAATTGTATTGATTTAAAAAGTCATTACATTCAGAGTAAGCAAGAAGCTTTTAAACTCTGTTTTCTCTTAGAAATTATCAATACAATGAAGATATTCTGTTCAAATAATGTAACAGAAATCTCCTACTCTCCTTGTTCCAATTTGGTAATAGAAAAGTCTCTAAATATTTGACTCAATAGTCTAGAAATATTCTCAGCTTCTTGGGTACTTTCCTATCAAAATCCTACATAGAATGGGGAAGAAAATAAGAATGAATGAGAAAAATAGACACAAAAAGGAGATACAACAACACAACTCTAAAGGGCACTCAAGTATACCTCTTAGAAAAAATGCTATTCTCTAATTGCTTGATGATGATTCTGAACCTGGGCACTCCTTCTTATAGGCTGGGTTCTTGAATCTGTTATTCTAGATTTGTCTTGGGCCCTACACTTGTCAGCATCTGATTGAATCTCTTATGTATGCTATCCAGCTGGTGCGGTTCTGAATCGACTGTTACAGCTCACTCTTGGTTTGAAGGGAGTTCTTCCACTGAAATGAGTTGGCATACTTGTTTCTCTTCTTCTGCTCATTTAACAAAGGATTTATACTTATACGTAAATTATTTTCTTCTGCTTGTCCTGGTCACTATGATAAACTATTGGGGATTGACCGGACTAATGTCGTAAAATTTTGATGAAAGACGAAGGGGGACCCGACGTGATGGTGAAGACAAGGGGTGGCATGCTAGTGGAAAATGGATGGAATGGCACTGATCACGTGATAGAGTGAAGGAAAAAGAGAGGAAAGGGGATGGCTTCACACAATGGATGGAGGTGAGATGGTGCAATGTTGGAAAAAATGTCAGGATGGTCAAGAAAGAATACCTAGAAAAAGGGAGGCAATGATAAGTAGGAGGAAGGCGAGAATGGAAAACAAGATCTGGAAGCATCTTGTTGGTCACAAACCTGCCTAAGTATAATATTTCATCACTTATGAGCCCTAGACTCGGCCAACATTGAAAGGCTGAGAGAAAGAGAAGTCTCCCAGGCCAATCTCTAGAGAGGGTTGGCTCCCAAACTAATCTAAAATTGTTTGAAGATAAGGGTGCAGGAAAGAAATGGAAAATGCGGAAAGAAAGGGAAATAACAAAAAGAGATGGAAATATTGCCGAAGGCCAAAGTGTATAATTTTGGGTAGACTAACAACAAAAATTCCACCAAGTTTTATAACAGCATGCAATAAAAGGAAAGCAGCAGAATTGAACTCACACCTTTGTAGAGATAACCCCCAGATCGCATTTCAAAATCTACTCACTAACCAGCAACGTTTGAATTCAAAATGCAAAATTCAAAACTTAACAGCAATAGTATGAGCATAAATAGAAATGATTTTAAAAATAGAAGGAAATCACACACATAAGAATGATTACAAATTTTAGAAGCCAAGTCTCTTCTATTGATGTAGAGAACTTAGAGAGTTTTCTTGCAAAATGTCTAACCTCCTTTATTTAGATGTACATGAGTATTTATAGAGGTCTTCCCTCTCTCTTTTCACATCACAAAATTTAAAACATAAAACAAATTTTGAAGAGGCGATCCACAAAATATGCACTTGAAAAGATAGAACCATCACCCTTGATCTGCCTCAAAGAAATCAGATTCCCTATTTTTATGGATCAAAACTAAAAATCAAATAGAAACAAGGGACCATATTTCTTCATTAAATGGTTGTTCTTGGAGCATGCTTGAAGTTTTTAGGAGATCATGAACAAGAGCTTTTAATACTGGAGGCATCTTTAATTTTGGTGGCGTCAAAAACTGCCTCTGATGTTCTTCCATCTTGTGCACATAGGTAAACAACAACATTTAATCTTGGAGCCTCTTTGACCACAATCTCAAAATCAGTTGGAGAGCTTTTAAAACATTATTTCATTTGATCCTTATCTTCTCCTCACGTTCTCCTATGCAATTCTGAAGGAAAATACAGACAGAACCTTATCAGGCCTTTGTTATTGCTTCTGTCATGAAAATGTGACAGGTGGCAAAAATGCGACATGTCATGATATCATGACACTTTCACCTTATTGCTCTCTCCTATTATCACTAGTCGCAAAAATGCAACATGTCACAAAATCATGACATTTTCTCTTCCCTGGCTCTTCTTTATCTTCCACTTCCATGAAACTGCAACGTCACAAAATCATGACATCTGCCTTTATTTTGTTTTTTTCCACAACATGTCATGAAATCATGACATTTTTCTTTGCCTTGCTTTGTTTCATGATATGTCACGAAATCGTGACATCTTCCTTCGCCTACCTTCTTTGCCGCTCCAAGTCACGAAAACTCACCATGTCACGAAATCGCAACAATTTCTTCCTTCTGGCTCCTTTATATTCTTGCAAGTGGCAGAAATGTAACATGTCGTGAAATCATGACAGTCCGTACCATTTTTCTCTTTTCGCGCTTTCTTATCGCAAAAACAAGACATGTCACGAAATCGTGACATGTTTTTATCTTCTTGCTCCTTCCTCCTTTCCTGTCGTGAAAGTGTGACAAGTCACGAAATCGTGACATGTCGCAAAATCGTGACACTTTTCTCTTGCCTGACTCTGTTTCCAAAAATGTCACGATATCACAACATCTTTCTCCCTTTAGCTTCTTCTCCATGACATGTCGTGAAATCACGACATCTTCCTCTATTTTGGCACTTTGCTGCTTTTGGCCATGAAAACTCGACATGACATGAAATCACGACATTCCATACTATCTGGCTGCTTCTATACTTTTTCCTCATTAGAACGTGACATGTCATGAAATAGTGACATTTCTTCACGCTTTGCCCTTCCGCCCTGACATGTCACGAAATCGTGACAATTTTTTGTCTTTTCCTTTGTTTTCGCTTCCTGTCGCAATATCGCGACAAGTTTCTCTTGCTTGGCTTTGTTTCCAAAAATGTCATGATATCGTGACATCTTTCTCCTGCCTTGTGTTTATCTTCAGCCCTTCCGTAAAAATGCGACATGTCACGATATTGCGACAACTTTTCACTTTTCACTTTCTCAACACGACAGGTCACAAAAATGCGACATGTCACGATGTCGCGAAAACTTTTTCGTTACTGCTTCCTTTTGTTGCTCCTAGTTAGAAAATCCAACATGTTGTGATATCGCAACAATTTTACTCCCTTGCTTCCTTTGGCTACTTTTAGCCATGAAAACGCGACAGGTCACAAAAATTCAACATGTCACGATATCGCGACAACTTTTGTGCTTAGCTCTTTTCTGGTATGGATGCTGCAAAAATGTGACAGGTTGCGAAAATGAAAACTGTCGCGATATCACGATAGTTTTCACTTACTTTGCTTTGGCACAAAACTTAGTTATTTTGCATGAACAGAACAACAAAAAAAAACAAAAAAATGTGGCAAAAATGCCAACACATCTATAATCTGCTTCCATAACTATACTCCGTAGAAGTGTTCCCCTTGTAACTATATTTCATTGAAGAATAGATTGAATGACTTCATACAAGTTGAAATCATGTTTTATTCTTCACGTGCTTTCTTTGCCTTAAGTATTTGTAGAAAAGAAAATGAATACATTCATACTTCTTGTACTCCATTATTTTTCTCACTGGTGCCTTTCAACTCTCATTTACTATCTCTATTTATAAGCCATGAGCTTCGGGCATGAGCATGTTTAGCAAGATTATCTTAGTATTTCACACAGTATGCTATCATTTTTAGTGGATATGTATGATCTGATTTGCATGCTTGAGCATCAGGATTTGTCTTCTAATCAGTCTACATTACCCTTATCTAGGTACTATTCACGAGATTTATTTTGATTGCTTGAATCTTTCCTTCCTTGAGTATCATCTAGATTTGTGGCGCTTATGCATACTAATTTATTTGGATTCATATTAGTTATTAATATTCATAGCGCCCTTCAAGATACCTTGTTGTGAATGAGTCACATCCCTTTTCTTTACCTCGATATTTGTTTTAGGCATTTTAAAAAGTGATTTTCCTTCTCTTAGGAGCTAAACTAACAAATCTTCTCTTTGAAACATGATTCTGCTGATTCTTCTGGTTCGTGATCATCACAGGTTCTATCAAGGTTGTTCTTGATATTTTTAAACCTTAAGGTTCCTTGGATAACCATGAACGAGTACAACCGTTCGATCAGATTGGATAAGGCCGCAACCTTTGATTTCATTTGTATCATCAGATCTACTGTAGGGTATCCTTACTTAAATGATGGCTATTATATCTCATTGGGTTAAAGCATATCTATTGATATCCCTTTTGTATATAACTTGAGCTTTGGAAGAATCATGATTGTTTAATCGACTTAAATTAATACACAATCGTTGATCTAACTTGGGTCTCCTTTTTAGTAAAGTTTTTATTAATACATGATCATCTTCCTCTCATGCAGAATCATTGGATCTCTTGAGCCTTAATATTAGTCATTATATCTAGTTTGACTTGCGATCATTTTGACTTTGGGACTCATGTGGGAATCCTTTATCAGCCCTCCCTCTCGTGGCCAGTGGTGTCATTGATTCATCTTTTGAGGATGTCGCATCCGTAAATATGATTAAACTTGTAAATGATTTAGATATAAAGATACGATTAATTTTCATAGTCAAACCTTTATGTCTCGTGGTTGCACCACTGCCGTTGGATCAACCTTTGTTCCATCGTAGCCTTGGATCTTTTATAACCTGCGGGTTAGATAACAAAAAAAATATGCTTCAAATTTTTTTTGTTTAATATTGATTAATCAAAAATGGGGGGATTAATAATGTTTTAGGACCCTTTCTAAATTTTATTAATTGGATGATAATTTAGGCTTACCATTAGATTAACCTTTGAAGCATGCACCACCGTTGGATTTGTTAGAAGATATCCATTGGATTATACCCACTTGTAGCTTATCTTTTTGACTTTTATTCTATCGCTACCATTGGATCCTAAGGAGGATTAGCACAACCATTGATTTCCTTTATCCTTTTTCTTGGTCGGTTTATATTTTTATTGGCTCATTAAAGTGCCACCACCTGATTAAATAAGAAATGAGTGCTACCCTTAGATTTATATTGATGTGCTCAACCATTAATGAATGGGAGCACATACCCTCAAGCCTTCGTTCAAAATTATCATTATAGCCTTAATGTTTCATTTTAATAACTAAGGTATTTTGATGATCACTGGATAAAGCACATTCATCGATTCCCTTTAATTTGGCTCATGATTTAATATATCACTCATTATAATACCCTCTTTTTTTATCCTTGGTAATTTGTGATGAATGTGCATCGTCAGATCTTTTGTGACCATGGTACTCAAGTCTTTGAACTTTATATCAGGGTGCTTTATTAAGTCGAGTGCATCCGTCTTATTTCTCCTTAATGAGGTACTGTCGTTAGATATCCTACAATCATTCCATTGTTTGGATTTCAACTTTAGCACAACCATTGGATCTTGATCAATATCGGCACGGTCATTGATTTCTTTCAACCTACGGGGTTAGTTACCAAAGGGTCACATGATTTTAACCTTTGATTAAGCTAAAATGGGGATAATTATTTGATTTGTTAGATCCTCGCTAATTCCATTTAATATTTTTAATTAATCTTGCGGTATTTTACCCTTTTGATACACCTTTTATGAGAGCATCACCATTCGATCAGATCTTGATCGAGTGCTATCATTGGATTTGTCCAATTAGCTTGATGTTTAATTTAATGGGTGCATACCCCTAATGCTTTTATTAATATTTCTTTCACAAATTTAGACTTTAATTTCTTTGACCACATCATTTTAAATATTTTATTAATATATGTGAGCGCGTCCATTGTATTTTACTTTGATGAAGCACTCCCCTTAGATCTACGTGAGGTGCTCATTTTTTAACACAACGGGGTGCATACCCTCAAGATTTTAATTAAGACCTTTGTTCAAACCTTATGTTTTCAGACTTTAGACCATGGTGTTTCATCATTAGGCCTTGGTTTATATTTTTCTAATACTTTAGGACTTAAGAGTTTATTCATTATGCTTAGGTTCGATTATTATGATCATCATGACCCTTACCTTAAAGTTGGGTACTTTACAATTTTACTATGGTACCGGGTGCTTAAATGATTTGGCCTTAATGAATTTTTAAATGATGAGATAACGGTCATAAGCTCAAATAAAAATGGCTAAGTTTGATTTTGAAATTTCAAACAAATGTAAATCAACTTCTTAGGTGAATTAGCAACTTTTGCTTATTACATTGAAACCAAAAATTTTAAAATTGGGGGTTTCAGATGTTGAGTCAAATTTGGCTCCAACACATCCCAAGTAAACATAAACATAATGTATCCTTGAGTGGAGTGTATAGAACTACCCCAACAAGCTGAAGGACAAAGAAGGATACGGTTAATAATACGATATGAGGATAGAGTGGACACTTTTGAAATGGAAGTTATAGAAGAGAATAGAAATGAGATCATTTATGAAGAATTAGCTAGACTTATTCCATTAGCTTGGATAGGGCTATTGTAGTAGAGAATGTGACTATAGACCCAGTAACTGTAGGAGGAATATCAAATGCTGCAAGGTCACAATGCAAGGTTGAGAGAACAAACCATTCAAGAATTGGATAGTACAATATGAAGGTTGGATGAACAAAGAACAACTAGGCTATTATATAAGGGGAAGCTAAGGATAATGAGGGGATAAATCCAAGGAGTGGTATGGTAAATAATGGTGCAAGCACAAGTTCATAGGTACCACCAAGTGATCTACCAATGACAAATGAATATGTAGAGATTCTTTGGCGAGACATTGAGAAAACAACCACATCATCTAAATCACAAGGTAATACATGATAGATTTAAGTGACTCCAATGATGAAGGAATACCTTGGCTAGTAAGGGAAATTAGCATAGAAAGTAGTTATGATGACAATTTCCCAAGGAGACCCAAGAATCCATAGGATGACTGTAATCCTCCAGCATGTACAACACATATATTCTTACAAATTTTGAAGTTATATGTTTCAAATTATTTTGGATAAATTAGTATTTATTTGGAATCCCTCACTTTTACACTCACAACAATAAATATCTTGATTTTATCTAGCATGATTACTAGTCTCTCTTATATCAAAATCCACAAATTTCAATTAAATAAAGTTTGAGCACAAAGAATTGATCTTGTTATTTACTTAAACCAAGCACATCTTTTCACAATAAAATGATTATATTTGTAATTTCTATGCTTTGCTACATAGTAGAAGTGGTTTCTTGAGCGAAAAGTTTCCCCTGCTATCCTATCATGCACATGGTCTAGAATCTTTGAGAATTGGCAAAAGGACAAGCTCACCCCTACCCGGAATAAAAATCCCTTGCTCTACAGCTAATCTGAGCAAGTATCCCTAGTATAGAACAAAAAAAAAGTTAAAAAAAAAAAAAAAAAAAAAAAAGGAACAAGTTATTTCAGCATTATCTCAAAAATCAAGCAAAAATACAAAATAAAAGAAAGCAAAAAGCAAAAGAAAGCAAAAAGCAAGAAAGCAATAAAATCCCTTTCCCTATCCTTTGAAAAGAAAAGAAGGGTTGATGAGCTTGAATCCCTGGAATTCTCAATTATTCGAAAACTGTGAGGTAAGCCCCATAACAGGTGGTTTGTGCCCAACCTTCTTGGCCTTGGGTAACTCCTAGCATGGCGATATGTCTGTCACATTAGCGACCTTCTTTTGTACAGACCTATGTCTACTTATGTATTAGCTAGCTCTTGATAATCCGACCTACATAGTAGTCTAGTATGGTTAAATGCATCTACATCATGGTTAATGAACACTTATTTGGTTTCTTCAAATCACTTGTATCATATTATCTTGCTCAAAACTGGTAAATGAACAATGCAATTGCACACACATTTGTATTTGAGAGATTTTGTGTATCATTATGATAAATCAAGATTAGAAATGAATTCACATATGCACATGGGATTCCTTATAAATCTAACTTTTGTCTTTAAGATACTTTGACATATTTTTTTGCAACTTGTTTGGAATAATTCATTTTCTTCTTTCAAGTACAGTTGTTTAGTATAAAGACAACTACATAATAGAAACATCAAAATTTCTTTCAAAACCATCCAATCAAAACACACACACACACATATATATATATATATATATATATATATATATATATATATATATATATATATATATATATATATTATTGCTGACTTTCGCGACGATGGTATAGTTCCAAAACCAAAATTGGAATTTTATGCCTAGCGCAAGTCCTCATCTTCATATTTTCACAAATTAAAAATCAACCATGCAATAAAACAATCTATTTTCTTCTTTGATTTTCGTGATGATGGTATAAGTCTATACCTACATATTCTATGCCTAGCGCAAATCATTGTAACAATTTTTATTCCCCATTTATTTAAAATCATGAAAAACCATATGACTTAAATCATTCTGTTATACAATTATGCTTTAAAAATAAGCAAACACATTTTCATTATTTCATGTCATTATGTCAACCTTCAATTTTGCAATGATGGTATAATTCCTAATGAATTATCCAAAAATTTCATCACACTTAGGAATTTATGCCTAGCAAAAATCATTTTAAACATTATTTCATGCATACTATTTTCATGAAAATCTGAAAACAAACCATCACCATCATTATTTACACCATTGCACCAAAGTCTTAAGATAGTCTCTTAAGCACTTTTTTACTTTTAACAATATTTCTATACTGGTATTAGCTTGACGACCGAGTGAGTGGCGACTCCATGAAATGGTCTATAATAGCGACAATGTCCTTTGAAATTATTGTTAGAAGTCTCTTTTTTTTTTATCACATCACATCACAAATTTGTTACATCAGATTATTTCATTTAAAATATCACAAAATGACATCAAAATTATAATATTTCCAATGACATAATTACATGAATCATCAAATCAATCAATCAAACATAAAAGCATCATAAAAGTACAAAATACACAAGTCATATGATCAAAAATATCTCATCTCATATATATATCAACAATATATACATCATCAAAACTAGATTGGTATGCCACAATCTATACCTCGACATACTCAATCCTCTATCAAAAATAATAAAAACTATATATCAATCTGTATAATGTAATGTAGTAGTCTAGCCTCGAGAACCCCTCGAGCTCTCAACCTCATCTCCTCCCCTGCCCTAAGGTGGACGAGGTGGCCCCATCGCAGTATGTGTAGTACTACGAGTCCTAGTCATCGATCGGGACGAAGTCCTCGATGACCTGATCCTGATCGAATCTGTGATGTTAGCTGGTAGTGGTAGTCTATCCTCCTCTGGCACCAGCTAATAGTACAATGTCTAATAGAAAGTGATTTGGGCAATAGCCCATGTCAGCTCCCTATTGCTCGCTCCTCTACCCTATGCCCTGAGGCGTGTAATCTCATCTCGAAGCTGTGTCACCTCAGCTTGGTGTTGTGTAGCCTCCTCCTATAGGGTCTGCACCTATGCCTGGATATGGATCATCTTCGCTCAGAGAGTCATTGTCTCACTACTCTCCCCAGTGTCGACACCCTTGCCATTATCGAGCAATTGTGGCCTCTCTCTATGGATAAGGGGGTCTCTCCTCCCTCCTCTCCCTCTGTCGTGGCCTCTCCTGCACCTGTGGCCTCCTCAGCTCTCTCTCGTCATGACCCTGGGCCACCTCCATAGCCGCCTGGCACTACCTCCCTATTTGATGCACAACTGCATGTATCAGACCCTGAGCCCTTGTCATCCAAGGAGGGCGGATGCCTACATACTAGGCATCATATCCATCGGCTACCCTTGCGTCGTCCCCATCCACTGGCTAAATGGGGGCATCTTCCGAGTCCTAACTCTAGAAGTGTTTCATGTTTGGAGCCCCACTCACTATGGTGTTATCCCGAACAGTCTGGGAAAACTTGTAATCCCTGAGAGATGGGATCCCCTGCTGTATATCGAACTATCATAAAACTCGGTCATAGCGGTGGAGCTCCACCTCTCTCCTCTCCATCCATAGCCAGCAAACTCGCCTGATGCGAGCCAACTCTTGTCCATCCTCAGCCCACACTGGGTGCTCTCGCCATGGCCTCCAGGTGATCTGATCTGGGACAAGGTCATCCAGTAGTCTTTGGGACATCGGTAGGTCGATCCATCACTGTGACCCTCTCCGGAGCCACTAGTAGAAGACTCGAGGCCTCTCCCCATCAATCCCTATCAGAGGAAGCCCTACCGGCCTCCGCACTACAATGTGCTCCTAGCACCAAACCTATAGGAGCGATGTCATAACTAGACATCGATCGCCCTTGTACATGACCCCATGCAGGATCCTGTACAACCGACATAGCACAAAGCTACCCCAAGAGAATCTATAGCCATGGTCCCGCATATCATAGATCACATATGCTAGCATCCATGGTACCCTGCACCCGCTTTGGTGGCACAGCAGAAGTCCACCAACCACTCCGACCAAAACCTATGTGAGTCTAGATGCCCCAGGCATTTGACATAGCACCTCGATGTTAACTTTGCCCTTATCCAGGGTGAAGCTCAGGTCACCACACAATCGCCCCATAGCCTGGCCCTGGTTGGTCGCAGGAGTGATCAACCGTCCTTGTATGGGGATCTTCAGAATCCTCCATCCATCCTCCAAAGTGGGAGTCATATCCCCTATAGGTAGCCAAAAATAGGAAGAACCTGAATACCATCTCTCTGCTAGGGCTGTCAGTAGCCCCATGTCTGTAGACACTTATGGCATTTTTGCCACATGCTGTAAGCCGACCTGTGCCATCTGATCCCGCTCTACATGTGTAAGAGCGGCCAAGTCATCTCTCAAACCTCCATATTTCCATTCCCTGCTCTTTAGCAATCCTCTCTGCAACATAAACAACAAAACAACAAACAATCATTAATAAAAAACTCAAGTGATTAATAATGCAAGTTAAAATAAGTTCAATTTCATCAAATGATGATATCGTCCACTATTGGACGATATCGTCCCAAATTTGAGCACGATCGTCTCTTATTTTGCAAGCCGAAATCATCCCTAATTTGACGAAATCATCCCCCTTTCGCCGATTTTGCCCTTAGATGAAATTGGCAAACTTGAGATGATTTCATCAAAATCGGGACGATTTCGTCTCGACGACGTCGACGGCCCAAAAACGGTCACGATGCTCAAAAATTCATTTAAAATTTACCTAAAAAGCATGTAAATTCAAATTAAAGCATTCTAAACTAAGTTTAGACTCTTACCCGTAGCCCGCGTCGGACCTTTGTCGATCTGTGCGTCGTCTCCACCATTTTTGCTTCCAGAGCTCTAAAACCAGTAAAAATGAACAGTAAAAATGAATTAGGGTTTTACCTTATTTTTCTTAATTTTATTCAAAAATAATTTTGCTTTTTCGCATTTTTACCTCAAACATTCGATTTGGGTAAAAACACGGAGGGGGCACCATAGTAAGCTGTCATACGATTCGACTAAGAATCGTCACCTAAAAATGGGAATAATTTTTGCTTTCTCGTAGATCGAGAAGAACTTATCTTTAATGTATTTTCTTCGAAAAATTCGCTAAAGAGGGGACAAAATGTAGCACCCTAAAATTGGCACAGTGAAATCTTAATAATTACATTTACTCTAGTAAATAATTTAAATTCAAATTTTAACCTCCCAAACCGCTCGTTAACCGTCGGTTAATCCGTTTCCCCCTTTCTCGTGCCATTTTTAGAGGTTGTTTTGACCGTTTGATGATATCGTCACCGATCAGACGATATCACCCCAGATCTAACGATTTCATCTGGGCTAAGACGTCCAGATGATCTTGTCCCTAAACTGATTTTGCATAATTATCTTTTGTTCCAACGAGTCTCTAATCTGGGCAAAAGCATGTCTGTGTCGTTAGAGACCCTCCCCCATTGGAGATCTCCCAAATAGGGATGATCTCCAACCTCCTAACCTCCCTCTTAAGCCTATTTAATCCTAAGCCCTCCCCTTAGCACCCCCCTGGCTAATAATTCCTGTAACCCGAATTCATACGCATTAAGACATCTTAAATTCATATTCGCATTAGCTCTATACCAATTTTGTTGCAGGTACCTTAGTGTTTTTCAGTCGGAGCAAACTTACATCGTCGTCGACTATCCTGTTTAGATTGGAGGTGAACCTATCGAATCAAAGACGATTTCGTACCAATGCGAGATGATTTCGACTGCAGTCAACATTGAGGCAATCAGTGCCTAAAGTTTGCATTTCTCCATCTTTTCTCTGTTGTTTTATTCTATAATTAGCTAGTTTATTTAGTATTTTATGCTATTCTACATTTTGGAGTTCACCCATATAGCTTTAAATGCATAATTAAATCATAATTATTATGAAATCAGTATAATGCATGCATGTTTCTACTTATGAGTTTTATTTTGATAATGCTACTGTCATTTTACATTGTTTCCCTATGTTAGCATTGTTGCACTTTCTGTGTTTTGCACCTATTTCTCTGTTTGTAGGTTTTTGACAAATTCGTCAGATCTCAGATGATCTTGTCTGATCTCAGACGATTCTGTCGAATTCCAGATGATCCTAACTACTTCAAGAATCAGAATCTTCATCAGACATCCGGATTAGGTATTCTTCTTTTAATATTCTTTAGTTTCTCTGTTTTCTGTCTTAATTCAGTTTTATGTATTCATTTAATCTGCATCTTCATATAGAATAGCTTAGACGCATTTTGGCCAAACCTAGGACTTGAATGCTTAAGGCTAAAATGAACACATAAAACACATTCCTAACCTAGGCGTGGAAACTGCCATTAAATGTTTCCTGGTGAACCCACCATCTATCGAAAAATCACCAATATACACCTCCCTTGAGAGGCGGGACCTTCGCAAGGCCTCTCAGTTTGAGGTACCGCACCATCCTTTTCACATCCCCCTTCTGGGCATGGATCCTATAGCCTGAAGGTAAGGATGTGAAAAATTTGGAGCGATACAATTATGTAGACGATATTATAGCTCGTTCCATCAAAGAAGATGATCATTTAGATGACTTGAGAAAAATATTTGATTAGTTAAGGGAATATCTTATCCGACTAAATCCAGCCAAATGTATATTCAGAGTTAAGTTTGATAAATTATTGGGGGTTATTGTTTCTTTACGTGGCATTGAAATTAACCCTCTCAAGATCGTGTCTATCACTGATATGCCCACACCCAAAAATATATTTGAGTTACGAAGTTTACAAGGTAAGCTTCAAGCTATTCGCCGCTTCATCGATAAGTTGGCAGACGAAACTGGACCCTTTATTAAGCTTCTTAAGAAAGATGTCTCTTTTCATTAGGATGATGAATTCCAGGAAGAATTTGAACTCCTTAAGCAATATCTCCTTAAACCATCGATGCTTTCCCCACCTAGATCTGATCATCCATTTATCTTGTACATTTATGCTTTAGATTTTGCCTTAGGAGCTATGTTAGCTCAACTTGACGATGAGAAGAAAGAACATGCTAATTATTACATCAGCAGAACCTTAATCAGTTATGAAACTCGTTATACAGTATTAGAGAAGTTATATCTCGCAGTCGTATTTTCTACATAGAAACTACGCCATTATATGCTCAGTCAGAAAACGTATGTTATTGCTAAATTCGATCCTTTATGGTATCTCATGAGTCTACCATACTTATCTGGTCGCACAGCCAAGTGGGTTCTTGCGCTAAGCAAGTTTGAACTCACGTTTATAGGAAAAAGGTTTGTTAAAGGTCAAATCATAGCAGATCAATTAGTTGTTGCACCCTTAGAGTCTACCCATCCCCTCATCATTGAGTTTCTTGATGAATGCCTTAAATTAGAGGCAGACCATCCTAAGCAATGGTCCCTATACTTTGATGGAGCCCGATGCATGAGTGGGGCTGGTGCAGGTATTATTTTAATATCTCTGCAAAAACATCTTATACCTCTGTCCTTCAAACTAACATTTTCTTGCACCAATAATACTATTGAATATGAGGCTCTAATCCTTGGATTACGAGCTGCCTTGGCACTAAAAATTAAAAATTTATTGGTTTTTGGTGATTCTCAACTTGTCATAAATCAAATCAATGATGTTTATCAGACCATAGATGATAAATTACGCCCATATAAAACATATGTCTTACAATTATTATCTTTATTTGATCAAGTTACCTTGGAAGCTATTCCTCGAACTAGCAACCGTGTGGCTGACGCTATGGCTACAGTTGCATCTCTTTTGCCCTTGGAGTTAGATGATGAATATGCTACCATCATTATTCATCGACTCCAGGAACCCGCTTCAATCAAATCATGCTTAGAACCTTTGGATGTGTTTCTAATCAACGAAACTACTCCTGAACCATGGTACACTAATATATTTAATTTTTTTCAAAATGGGACCTTTCCTGAAGGTTGTAATCGCAACCAGCGTCGGTTATTATGTAGACAAGCAAGTCGCTTCGTAATTATTGGTAATACCTTGTATAGGAGATCTTTTGAAGGCATCTTACTGAGATGTTTGAATCTAGCAGAATCTAGATCAGCTTTGAGTGAAGCCCACAATGGATCTTGTGGGGGGCATTTTAGTGGTAGCGCCATTGCTAAGAAGCTCCTTAGGATAGGATATTTTTGGCCTACCATGGAAAATGATGCACATGATTATGTGCACCATTGCAACAAGTGCCAGAAACATGCTGACCTTGTCCATGCGCCTACATAAGAACTGTAGGCTATTTCATCTCCTTGGCCCTTTTCAAAATGGGGCTTAGACATCATTGGAAAAATCAACCCTGTGTCATTTGATGGACACAAATTCATCATAACCGCCACTGAGTATTTCACGAAATGGGTTGAAGCTATGCCCTTAGCTTCTTGCACTAGAACCCAAGTTTCCAAGTTTATTTTTAATCAAATTATTTGTAGGTTCGGAATTCCTGCAAATCTCATCTCAGATAATGGAACTTGTTTCAAAAATAAAGATGTCAAAAAATTATGTCAAAAATATAAAATTCAACATCGTTGGTCCACTCCCTATTATCCTCAGGGTAATGGCCAAGCAGAAGCATCTAATAAAACATTAATCAAAATCCTCAAAATACTGGTCAATAAGTCTGGTCGAGATTGGCACATCCAATTATATCCTGCTTTGTGGGCCTATCGAACTAGCGTTTGCACCCCCATCGGTACTTCACCTTTTGTTTTGGTTTATGGCGCTGAAGTTGTTTTTCCCTTTGAATTAGAAGTTCCTTCTTTAGCTCTACTACTTCAAGATACTGAAGTAGGAGATGAATATCGTGCTGGCAGATTTAGTCAGCTGGAACTCCTAGATGAAACGTGCATCAATGCTTTGGAGCATCTTCGTGCCTACCAAAACAAGCTTAAGAGAGCATACCTCAAGAAAGTTCATCATCGATCCTTTGAGATCGGCGACCTTGTCTTAAAAGAAAATCAAAAAAATACTAATGCAACTAAAGACCTTAAAGGTAAATTTGAGCCCAACTAGCTTGGACCATATGTCATCACTACTAAATTTGGATCAGGAGCATATCGATTAGCTACCTTAGATGGTAAATATCTTAAAGAACCTATGAACATTATGCATCTTAAGCGTTATTATGCATAACATTGGGTCATTTCATCATTTGTATATATTGTATTTTGCATATTGTTTCATTTTAGCCATTTATATCAAAAAAATTCAAAAACAGTAACAGTATTTATTCTTTCAATTCATCACTCAAAATCAAAATATAAAAACATCAAAATCCTCAAAATCTTCAAAAACATCTTTTATTTTCGTACCTGTCAATTCTTGAAGTATTGCAGTTATATTTTCAATTATTTTGGATAAATTAGCATTTATTTGGAATCCCGCACTTTCACACTCACAGGCATAAATATCTTGATTCTATTTGGTATGATTATTAATCTCTCTTATATCAAAGTCCACATTTGAATTAAATAAAGTTTTGAGCATAGAGAACTGATCTTGTTATTTACTTGAACCAAGCATATCTTTTCACATTAAAATGATTTCATTGCAAATTCAATATGATGCTACATAGTAGAAGTGGTTTCTTGAGCGAAAAGTTTCCCTTGCTATCCTATCATGCACATGGTCTAGAATCTTTGAGAATTGACAAAAGGACAAGCTCACCCCTACCCAGAATAAAAATCCCTTGCTCTACAGCCAATCCGAGCAAGTATCCCTAGTATAGGAAGCAAAAGAAAAAGTCAAAGCAAAAGAGAAAAAGAAAAATATTATTTTGTATCATCACAACAATATTTCAGCATTATCTCAATATCAAGCAAAAATACAAAAACAAAAAAAAAAAGAAAAAAAGAAAAAGCAAAAGCAAAAAGCAACAAAATCCCTTTCCCTACCCCTTGAAAAGAAAAGAAGGGTGAATGAGCTTGAATCCCTGGAATTCTCAATTATTCGAAAACTGTGAGGTAAGCCCCATAATAGGTGGTTTGTGCCCAACCCGCTTGGCCTTGGGTAATTCCTAGCGTGGTGATATGTCTGTCACATTAGCGACCTTCTTTTGTATAGACCTATGTCGGCTTATGGATTAGCTAGCTCTTGATAACCCGACTTACATAGTAGTCCGGTACGGTTACATGCATATAAATCATGGTCAAGGAACACTCATTTGGTTAAGTCAAATTACTTGTATCAAATTTTCTTGCTCAAAATTGGTGAATGAACAATACAATTGCACACACATTTGTATTTGAGAGATTCTGTATCATTATGATAAAGCAAGATCGGTAATGAACTCACATTTGCACATGAGGGTTCCTTATAAATCTACATTTGTCTTTGAGATAATGTAAAATATTTCTACAACTCTTTTTGGAATAATTTTATCTTCTTATTTCAGAACATCTGTTTAGTATAAAAACAATTATATACATTGTTTTCAAAAATCACAAAATGCTTTCAAACAACATATGACACACATATAATCAATAAAGTCATGTTCATATTATTATTTTCTGTTTATCAAAAGTCAAAAATCAATCATGCAATAAAACTAAAATATCAATTTCTTCTTTGGATTTCGCGATGATGGTATAAGTCTATACCTATAATTCTATGCCTAGCGCAAACCATTGTTCTAATTTTATTTTCCATTTATTTTAAAAATTTCATAAAAACATATGACTTACATCATTATGTTACACAATTGAGCTTTAAAATGAATGAACACTTATTCTATTTCATGTCATTATGTCAACATTCAATTTTGCAATGATGGTATAGTTCCTAGGGACTTATTCAAAAAATTTATCACACTTAGGAATTTATGCCTAGCAAAATCATATTTCTTTAATATGTCATGCATAATATTTTTTATGAAAATCTGAAAACAAATCATCACCATCATCACTTCCATCATCACAACACAAAGTCTTAAGACAGTCTCTTAAGCACTCTTTTACTTTTAACAATATTTCTATCCTGGGATTAGCTTGACGACCTAGTGAGCGGCGACTCCATGAAATGGTCTATACCAGTGACAATGTCCTTTGAAATTATTGTTAGAAGTCCCTTTTATTTTTTCATCAAAACACACCACAAAACAACCAATTTATTTACATCAAATTATTTCATTTCCAATTTTATAGCATGGCATAAATATTTTCTTTCCAATGATATAATTACATAAATAATTAATCACAAAATTCAAAATTAAAGCACCATACAACATATACACAAGTCATATCATCAAAAATATAATCTATATATCTCAATCAATTATGTACATCATCTGGATTGGTATGCCACAATCAAAACCCTGGCATACTCAATCCCCTCAAAAACTATATATAATAATACAATCTGCCCTCTACAGCAGCTAGCCTCGAGAAGCCCTCGAGCTCTCAGCCTCATCTCCTCCCCCACCCTGACATGGAGGAGGTGGTCCCATAGAGGTCCAGGCTATGTCTCGGGTCCTCATCGTCGATCGTGAGGATGTCCTCGATGATCCCATCATGACTAGCTCTACAATGGGGGCTGGCAGTGGTACCCTCTGTCCCTCTAGGACCACGTGATAGTATAGCCCCTAGTAGAATGCGGTCTGAGCAATAGACCATGCCAGATCCTGAGTGCTCACCCCTTCACTCTAAGCCCTGAGCCATGTAGCCTCGTCTTGTAGTGTCTACACCTAAGCCCGAAGGTGGGAAACCTCAGCTCAAAGAGTCGCCATCTCACTGCTCTCCCCTACCTCGACACCCTTGCCCTTATCGGGTGATGGTGGTCTCTCCCCCTGCTGAGAAGGGACTCCCCTCTCCCTCCTCCCTATCTCCTGAGGTCTCTATGGAGCCTGACCCATCCTTTGGCATCTCTCCTATGGAGACCATCGCTGCTCTCTCCCACTGCGACCCCATGCTACCTCAATAGCAGCCTGGCACCGCCTCCCCATCCGTCGCACCATGACATGCACTGGACCCTGCACCCTCGTCATCTAAGGAGGGTGGATGCCTATGTACCAAGCATTGTACCCGTCTATGACCCCAACGTCGTCACCATCCACTGGCTGGATGGGGGCATCATCCACGTCCTGACTCTAGAACCACTGCATGTCTGGAGCCCCGCTCAGTGTGGTACTATCCTAGATAGTCCGAGAGTACTCGTAATCCCTGAGAGAAGGGATCCCCTACTGTAGACCGAACTATCATAGAACCCGGTCGTAGCGATGGAGCTCTACCTCTCCCCGCTCCATCCATAGCCAGCAGACTCACCTGATGTGAGCCAGCTCCTGCCCATCCTCTGCCCACCCGGGGTGCTCTCGCCATGGCCTCCAGGTGATCTGGTCTAGGATGAGGTCGTCCAGCAACCTCCATGACATCGATAGATCTATCCACCGTTGTGACCCCCTCTACAACCACCAATAGAAAACCTGGGGCCTCTCTCGGTCAACCCCTATCAGTGGGAGCCCTACCGGCCTCTGCACCGCGATGTGCTCCCAGCACCAAACTTGTAGTAGTGATGTCAAGACCAGACATCGGCCTCCCTTGTATACGACCCCATGTAGGATCCTATACAAGCGGCATAGCACAAAGTTACCCCATGAGTATCTATAGTCGTGGTCTCTCATATCATAGACCACATCTGAGAGGAGCCAGGGTAATCTGCACCCGCTCTGGTGGCACAGTAGTAAGCCACCTACCACCCCTACCAAAACTTGAGTCAGCCTAGATGCCCCAGGCATCTGCCTTAGAGACTCGATGTTCACTCCACCCTTCTCTAGGGTGAAGCTCGGGTCCTCGATCAACCTCATCATCGCCTGGCCCTGATTGGCCATAGGCATCATCAACCATCCCTGTATGGGGATCCTCATGATCCTCCATACGTCCTCTAGTGTGGGAGCCATCTCCCCTGTCGGTAACCGAAGTAGGATGACCCCGGATACCATCTCTCTGCTAGGGCTGTCAGTAGCCCCATGTCTGTCGGTACTTGTGGCATCTCTGCCACATGCTGCAAACCGACCTGAGCTAGTCGATCACGCTCCGCCTGATCGAGCATGGCTATGTCATCTCGTAGCCCATCGTATTTCCATTCTCGACTCTTTAGTAATCCCCTCTGCAAAACAAACAATAAAACAATAAAATTCATTAATAAACCAATCATTAAAATAAAATTAAAAACATTTTAATCAAGCTTAATTTCTTAAAAATGATGATATCGTCCACCATTGGATGATATCATCCCAAATTGGGAAAAATCATCCTTTGTAGGATGAAATCGTCTATGATTTCGTAACTTGGGGATCGCCCCTTGTTGGACGGGATCACCCCTAGATCGTCGATTTTGCCCTCCGACGAAATCGATGATCTAGGGACGATTTCGACGAAATCGGGACGATTTCATCCCGACGTCGTCGACGGCCTAAAAACGGCCGCGATGCCCCAAAAAAATCAAAATTTCAAACAAAAAATTGCACAAATTAAATTCAAACCTAATTTACTAGGATTAGATCCTTACCCGTAGCCCGCGTCGGACCTCTGTCGATCGGTGTGTTGTCTCCACCATTTTTCTCTCTATAGAGCTCTAGAACAGTAAAAATGAATAGTAAAAATGAATTAGGGTTTTACCCTATTTTTCTTAATTTTATTTAAAAACAACATTTTTTTTTAATTTTGCTTTTTCGTGCTTTTACCTCAAATGTTCGATTTGGGTAAAAACACGGAGGGGGCACCATAGTAAGCAGTCATACGATTCGACCTAGAATCGTCATCTAGAAAATTGAGTAAATTTTTGCTTTCTCGTAAAATGGGAAAAACTCGTCTTTAACGCATTTTCTTCGAAAAATTCGCTAAAGAGGGGGCAAAATGTAGCACCCTAAAATTGGCACAGTTAAACCTTAGTAAAAAGATAAAAATTTGAATTTTAAACCCAAATCGCCCGTTAACCGCTCGTTACCCGCTTTCCTCGTTTTTTGTGCCATTTTTAGGATTTGTTTTGACCGTTGGATGATATCATCGCAGATCAGATGAAATCGTCCCAGATCTGACGAATTCGTCTAGAACAGAACGTCCAGATGATTTCATCCCAAAACCAAATTTTCATAATTAGCTTTTATTTCAATAGCTTCTCTAACTTGGGCAGAAAGCGTGTCTGCATAGTTAGAGTCTCCCCCGTTGGAGATCTCCCAAATTGGGATGATTTCCAACCTCCTAACCTCTCCCTAATCCTATATAAACTAGGATTTTCTCAGTTTATCCCCCTAAACCCCCTAGCTGATGGATTTCCCTGCAGAGTTAGTTCCTTATGCATTAGAGCATCCTCGCACCATCGTTTGCATTCTGTATTTCATGTTTTCTTGCAGGAATTTTACTATTTTTCAGTCAGAGCAAGCTCGGATCATCGTAGGTGATTCTAGACGATTTCGGACGATCCTATCGAGGAGCGCAGATGATCTCGTACGATTGGAGGTGATCCTGACTGTAGTCCATATTGGGGGCAATCAGAGCCCAGAGTTTGCATTTCCTTATTGTTTTTTTGCATTTCTTTGTGCATTATCTTAGGTTATTATATTTATGCATCCTGGAGTTCACCTCATTTAGCATAGATATATGATAAAGTCAAAATAAATTGTCAAATTGATGCATTTCCTTTTAATTGCTATCTGGATCTATCATTTAGGAAAATTCATTGTTATTTCTATCATTTCCCCTTGCTTTTGCAGTTGCATTTTTGGTATTTTGTATCTGTTTTTGTGGTTGCAGGTTTCTGACGAATTCATCTGATGAATTCGTCAGATCATCGATGATCTTGTCTGATCTCAGACGGTCGACTATGATCTGAGATGATTTTGTGCAATTTCAGACGATTTTGTATGATTTGAGATGATTTGGACTTCTACAAACCGTAGAATCTTCATTCAGACATCCAAAATCGGGTATATTCTATCCTATTTAGCACATTCTCTGTGTTCAACATTTATTCATGTTTTTTGTATCCATAAAAATCAGCATCGACATATAGATTAGCTTAGATTCATCTTGGCCAAACCTAGGAATTGAATGATTGAATATAAAATGAACACATCAAACCTATTATCAACCTAGGCATGGAAACTACCACTCAAAAGTTTCTTGGTGAACCCACCATCCGTCAAAAATTCACCCTTATACCCCTCCCCCGAGAGGCGGGACCTTCAAAGGGCCTCTCAGTCCGAGGTATTGTCCCATCCTTCTCGCATCCCCCTTCCGGTGCGGATCCTATAGCCTGAAGGTAAGGATGCAAAAAATTTGGAGCGATACACCTGGATGTAGCTTTAGATAATCCTAGTGATAAAAGAGAGAATATCACAATAAAAGTGGATCAACTTCAAAAGTAGGTAGAAACTCAGAGATAGATGTTGGATTTTGTGTTGAACTGGAAGGTACTGACTAGAAACTCTATAATAGAACAAGCAAACAAACCCATTACATAGGCATAATATGCTAGGGTTTATCTAGAGGCTGAGTTGGGTAAAGATATGAAGTACTTGAAATCTTCCAATTTTAATGAAGAGGATGGTGACAAATCTGAGTCTTGGCTGAATGAAATAGAAACCTACTGTGTGTTGAATAACTACTCCTTTATCACCTAAATTTCCTATGCCACTCTGCACCTTCAAGGTTATGGTGTGAGTTGGTGGGAAACATATAGTAATATACTAGGACTTACAACTATAGTTGATTTGAGTTGGGAAGCTTTTGTGAAGGATTTTAAAGATAGATTTCTCACAAAGCACTTTTATTCCAAAAAAATTGAGGAATTCACTAGATTTTGATAGGGAACTATGTCGATGGGGGTGTACCATCAAATATTTATCAACCTCCTTAAGTATGTTTCTGCTTACAATGATAAAATGAATATCCACAAGTTTATAATAGGAGCAAATCCTAGAATAGGGTAGGAAGTGGATATGCAAGAATCCACTACACTGCAAATGGCCTATGATTTGGTAAGAAAAGTTGAGACCTATCTCAAACCCTATTTTGACTATGAAATGTTAGACTAGAAGGGCAAAGAGGCACTAAGGAAGCAAAATAGTGAAGGTTTCATAAAATGAGAAAGAGAACAAGAAAACAAAGACTCGTCCATGCAAGATCGAAGGAATGAGATGAAGTAAGGAAGGTTTAGGAAATAGTTTCAAGGGAATAATTGTAACTCCAATAAACACACTAATGATAACAATAGACCACCCCAAAGGCAAGTGAACTCTTCTTCTGCCTAAAAAGTATATGATGGATAAAAATAGAAAAATCATCCAAGATCCAAATTCAATGCTTTGACTGTAGTGGACCACATTATACCATCAATTACCCACTCAGAGTAGGCTTGATCTCAAAGGGAAAGGAACCAATATACAAAGAACCTTCACATAAATAACTGGTCCATAAAATTTACGTAGCGATGGGAAACCAAGATCTGGAAGGACAAGCCACTCCATTGTTGATAAGGGGTAATATCTTTGGTAGGAATGTAAAAAAATTTATTGATAGTGGTGCTATGAATAGTTTTGTTTCCACTAACTTAATTAAAGATATATCTAAAAAACATAGAATCTTAGCACATGGGTGGAAGGTTGAGTACGATTCAGGATAAACCTACTCTGTAATTCAATGTTACCATATGGAAAAATAACCCCACCCAGTGGTATGACTATAGGATATCTCTATGTAGTACCCCTGGAAGCCTTTGATGTAGTTTTGGAAATAGATTGGTTGCAAGCGCGTAGAGCTGTAATCAAATTTCAAGATAGATGGATTGAGTACATGGATTATGGTGGGGTCATAAAAAGAGTGTATAGCCTACAAGGGGATTTTCAACCCCAAATATTTTTAGCAATGCAACTTAGGTTAAATATTTTGGTTATCACTTTTGGGATTATGAAAATCATAAAATCATTAGTAGTAGAGATGTGGTATTCAATGATAAGGTCATGTATAAAGATCAGTGTAAAGAAATAAATAGGAAAATGTAAACATAGAATACATAGTGCTTAATGAAATCACAGAAAATGAACCTCCAAAGGTTCTAGAAAATAAAAATATTCAACAACAACAACAAAAAACACCTAAAACTCCTACAAGTGTTGTTAGAATATCTACCAGGTTAAGTAGACCCCATGAACGTTACTCATCTTCATTGTATTATGTATTATTGACTGATTCAGGTGAACCAAAAACATATGAAGAAGCAATGCATGTAGAAACTAGAAAGAAGAGGAAGCAAGGCATGAAAGAGGAGATGGACTCTTTGGTACATAACCAGACTTAGGATTTGGTTCAATTGTCTGTAGGAAAAAGAGCATTGAAAAATAAATGGTTTTACAAGGTAAAGGAAGAATATGGAGGTAAAATGAGTTATAAGGCTAGACTATAACTTCAATTAGAACTATTTTAAACCTGGTGGTTGTAAAATATTTGAATATTGAATAGTTAGATGTAAAAACAAATTTTCTCCATGGGGATTTGGAGGAAGAGATTTATATGTAGCAGCCATAGGGGTATGATGTCAAAGGAAAGGATAAAATTGTATGCAAGTTGAAAAAGAGCTTGTATGGCCTGAAGCAAGCTCCAAGGAAGTGGTATCTAAAATTTGATAGGTTTATAATAGAACAAGATTATAGTAGATGTTATTTCAACCACTATGTTTATTTAAGAGATTAGATAATGGTAACTATATTATCTTGTTGTTGTATGTAGATGATATGCTTGTTGCAGGGTCTACCATGTAGGATACAAATGTTCTCAGAATAAAATTCATTTGAAATGAAGTATTTGGGTGTTGTAAAGCAAATCCTTGGTATAATAATAATAAGAAATATGAAAAATCATAAATTAACATTGTCTTAGTGTGAGTACATTGAGAAGGTGTTGGAAATATTTAATATGCAGAATGCAAAAACCTGTTAGTACACCTTTGTCCAATAATTTTAAACTGACTAAAGAGATGTGTTCCAAGACACAAGAAGAGATATATTGCATGTCCAAGGTTCCTTATTCATCAACAGTTAGTAGTTTGATGTATGTGATGGTGTGAACAAGGCCAAATATAACACATGTAGTGGTAGTTGTGAGCAAGTTTATGAAAAACCTAGGAAAAGGGCATTGGGAGGTAGTGAATAAGATTCTCAGGTATTTAAGAGGTACTATCACTCAGGCATTATATTTTGGAGGTTCTAATATCATTCTATAGGGATATGTTGATTCAGACATGGTAGGTGATATAGATAGCAGAAGGAGAACCATAGGGTATGTATTTACTATAGGTGGAACTATAGTAAGTTGGATTTCAAAATTACAAAAGTTTGTTGCACTTTCAACAATAGAAGCAGAGTATGTTGCTACTACAAATGCTAGTAAAGATATTATTTGGTTACAGAGGTTTATGGAGGAATTTGGAAAGAAGTAGGAGAATAGTAGATTATATAGTGATAGTTAGAGTGCCATTCATCTTGCAAAGAACTCAGACTTCCATTCTAGGACTAAACATATATAGCTCAGGTACCATTTCATACGATCAGTTTTGGAATATGGATAGTTGAAGCTAGAAAATATACACACTAGCCAGAATCCTAAAGATATATTAAAAATGTAGCAACTAAGGAGAAACTAAGTTCTTTCTCAATTTTAGTTGGTCTTCAAGCATGACAGTAAAGGTGAGAGACTTTCCCAGTCCAAAGTTGAAGCATAATCTAGCAGGTGTAGTAGTGGTGGAGTTACTGTGGTTAGTCTCCAAGTGGGATATTGTTGGTTGTAGAGATTGATTCTCTCTCTAATTTGGAGGTCTTGTTTTCAGTCGCAATTGGACCCACTCCACAAAGGAGAGGTGTAGGGGTGCTTGCTCCCCTACTAATGTTTCCAAGGATGTCCAAGGGGGACGAAAATAGTTATGGAGCCCCCCTAGCGGGGGTTTGGGGGCAATACCCCTAAAGCCAAAAATAGATGTATTTTTCTTTGTAAATCTGTACCATTCATTATTAGGTCATAGATCATATGGTAGGATTTTATGCTGGTATTTTTCCCTAAAATGTAACTCTCTCTTGTAAGAGGACGATGTATGACAGCCGGTGTGTAATAGACCATGATAGAAAGAAAAGGAGGTTCAAGCGAATGATTTGTAGGTTGTATCCCTTCATTTTTTGTTGGATGGAATAAACAAAGGCCTAGTTATTTTCTCCATGGATATAGCCCATATTGGGTGAACCATGTATATTTGTCTCTCTTGTATTATGTTCTTCTACATTGTATTTCTACATTTATATTATTGCTTGTGTTATTATTCCTAACATCTATTGTGCTTGATCACACTCGCTACTCTCAAGTACGTCTAGCTACATAATAACATAGTTTTATCATTATTTCATCATCTAATAGATATAAAAATCATAAACACATAAATTTTTTAAGATAAAAGTCTTTTTTTTGTAAAATTCACCAAATTTACACCCTCGAATGATTGGGTGTAAATTTGGCAAAGCCTCCCAACCAAATTTATGCCTATTACATATAGGACATGAATTTGGCTTGGATAGGCTACCAAATTCATGTTCTGCAACCAAATTTGTGCCCAATCACAATTTTTTGTTAAAAATGACTAAAAAATAAAAAATGCAAAAACTACTAAAATTTTTGTGTGTAGGTGCAAAATCTAAATGAGCAAGTAGGTATTGATATGTACCTTCAATCAGTTAGCAACAATTCCAGTCGTGTTCCTCACCATGATGGCATGGTGAATTGGTAGCGTCATCCTCCTCTTTCTTCTCCAGAGCTCTTTTCTCCTCCTTGCATGGTGAAAATGAGCCTCTTTTCCCTCATTTTTCCTCTTTTCTTCCCTCCCTTTTATTTTCCCTCCATTTATTCTCTCTCTTCCTTTTTATTTTCCCTCCTTTTCTTCTCTCTCCTTAATTTTACTCCTTTTATCTATCCTTGTCTTGTATTTTTCTCTTTATTTACTTTTTGTCACCTTTTGCACCCTTTGTTCACCTTTTTTGAGCTTTTATCTAGAATTTCATATTCCTTCTAAAACTTGAGGGGGCACCTTAGACTTAGAGATATTAATGGTACTAATGCCTTTTTTTGCATATAAATTTGTGGTGTTTTGGCCAACATCCCTTTTTTGCACCATCCCTTCTTCCAAATCCAACCACCCTTTTTGTGTTCGTTGCTTTCACCCATAGGTGCCTATATCTTTCTTTATTTCACCATAAATTCATCAAAGAGAGGTCAAAATGTAGACATGCAAAAAAATACCCATCATAATGAGTTAATTCTTCCTTAGATCCTTAGCCAACCACCCAAGATTTCCTAAGTGTGAATTTGGGGTCCTTTCCCCTCTTCCTTTGGCATTTTTCCCTAGCCTTACCAAATTTGCACCCAATACATATGAGGTGTGAATTTTGCTAGCCATATTCATGCCCTATAATTAATGGGTGCACATTTGGTATTATAGGGTTTTTTCTCACTAAAACTGCTCCCCTCATCGACCCATTTTGAAGTCAGCCTTTGTCCTTGGTGAAATTTCATTTTCTCATCCGTTTTACCCTCCAAACCTCTTATTTATAGAGTATTGGATTCCCTATTTTTCTCCAACCAATTATTTTGATATTCTAATTGTTGACTTACTCATTTTCTCATACTAACAAGTGCCCTTTTGTTGTAAGTTATTATTTTTATTATTTTTTGCTTTGGTGTTTACTACCCTTGGGGATTGAGTTGAGGAGTCTTGATAATTGGAAAGACCAACCATCTTGGAGTGCTTCTTCCACATATTAATTACCTCTTTCTTTTTCCATTTTCTCATTAAGTTTTTCATTTACATTAGTTGCTTTGCAAGTCTATTTTCATTGTTTTACACTCTATTTTTTGTTTTTTTAGAGCCCATAGAGGGCATCTAAACCAAATTCATGCCTTGACCATATATGGAATGATTTTGATAATACATATTCATTATCCCATTTTATAGGATGAAAATTTGGTAAATTAGGGCTTGGGGGTAGGTTTTGCATCAAAAATCCTAATTTTGCACTTGCATTTTAGTGTTTTGTTGGATCAACCCTATATGCATTATATTTTGTTGTTATTTATCTGTTTCACTCTATTTGTGCATGTTCCAAATATCAAATATCATTTTTTATTTTGAACGGTTAGCTAAAAATACCAAGGGGGCTTGACTATTGTGCCTCTAAGATCTGTCAAATAGTGGCCTAAGCAGGTCCCCAAATGTTGATCAAATTATATAGTGTTTGTGAAATTATTTTGTAGGTTGAAGTCATTTGGATATTCTAGATACAAGTTAAAACTAGGATCAACCATCGAGCTATATAAGTGCCCTAATAGATATTTATGCTATTTTGGTGTTTACTTTTGTTTAATTTTATCCAACACCTTGATTACAAATAAAGGAAAAATATTTTGATTAAATTTCTAGGCATTTGAAGGAATAAAGGCATATAGTGTGCATCTAGGGTTTTAATCTTGTTTGTGCATTTCACTTGTATATTTTATAAAAGAAAAATAATTTTATTTCTTTCAATCTAGGGTTAGAGATCATTGAATCAAAATAATCATACTAGGGTTAGTCCTTGTATTTTTGCATCTTGTGTGTCTTGCATTGTTCTTTCATTTTCATAGCTTAGTTTAGAATGTCCAAATAATAGGTGTATGATTAATTGACACATCAAACATTTTACACCATGGGCTTGGAACGAGTCCTAAAATCATTCCTGGTGAACCCTTTTTCTTGTCCATCGAGTGTAGATAATATGAAACATCCTCACGACCACATCATCTCCCAAAAGATCTATTCGAGAGGCAGTTTTCCTACTCTATAGGTGGTAGTACAACAAGATCTAGGAGAGTATCTTGGATAGTTTTATTAATTTTATCATTATATGGATGAATTATTTGAGGTTCATCATTAATTTTTAAGCTCCTAATATTTTTTGTTATTTATGGAGGAGGAATAAAAGAAGAAAAATTATTTAAAGATACTGATGGACAAACATTTTTATTAGCTTGATCTACCTCAACCATTGTACAATACTAAAATGGATGAGGGTCGCTAGGGATATTGAAAATTTGATTTTGGAATTCATATTTAAGACATTTATGAAGAGTTTATGGTATAACCTTCATAAGATGAATCCAAGGGTTTTTAAGAAGAAAGAGGTTGGACAAGATATTACATAAAAAAAAGTGCTAAGACTTTTTGGTCCAACTTTGAGAGGTTGTGTGATGATCCCACAAGATTCATGGGCTTCATTATTTAATGCTTTTATGACTATATCATTTTTTTTTAATATCTTCTCCCAATCAAATTTTTTAGATAAATTAAAAACAACATATATTTAGGATTATCCGTTGTTTACCAAGATTATTTTGATAAACTTATCCCCTATGTAGCCTATGATGTAAAGAGGAAAATCTATTTATAATATTGGAAGAGGGATATCATCTTCATAAAGGTTATATTATTTACTCCAAGAGTTCTAATAATATTGGCAAGATTTTTAGGTGCAAGATCTTGAGGGACTACTTGTTGACTAAATAGTTTGATTAGAGCTTCTCTATGGATGGAAGAGGTTTGGGGAAGTTCTAAAAGAGATATTTTTAGGTGTATTGGCAAGTTATTGTTTGAGATCAAAATAATTTTTTGGTTGAAGTTTAAGAACTAAAGGTGGTATTTCAATATTTATGATTTTTTTTTTTGTTATTTCTTAGAATCAATGGTGGTATAGAAGTTGGATTTTTTTTAGTCTGAGGATGTCAAAATGGTTGAGATTGATATTGTTGTCTTGTGGTAAAATATATCAATCCAACCATATTGTTGTAATGAGGTGGGACAACATGGTAGGATACTTTATTAGTTGCTTGTTGATCATGATTGGGTAGGGGATTTTGAAATAATCTCATATCTTGATTGGTGGAAGAAGCAAGTTCAAAATTACCTGAGATAAGGTGACCTTCATCCAACAAATATTTAAAAACATGTTTAAGTATTTTGCATTGATTTGTAATATGTCCATCCATTCTATTATAGTAAAAATATTGATTAGGATTGTACAAATCAGTAGTAGTGTTATGTTTATTTATATTAGGTAGATCAATCATATTAGCATCCAAAATTTGTTTAAGAATTGATGATAAAGGTTGGTTGAGTTTGGTGAAGTTTCTTTGTGGTTTTTGAGGTTTATTGAGAACTAACTTTTGCAAGGTACTTGTGGTATTGACGTTAATGCTTTGACGATTATCGATGATGCCATCACCTACCACATGCTTGTTCTTATATTGGTATTTGGTATATTTTTCTTCTTCTTTATTTGGTTTCAATTGTCCTATTTTTATGAGTGTTTTCTCGACTCTTGCCAAATCATCCACTTGTTTAAAATGTGATGATTGTGGTTTCCAATTCATATGATAGTTGACCTTGTAGATTTTTTTTTAATATTTTCCTCATGTCTTTAGGCAGTGGGGTGGATTATAATATTCCCACCAATCCTCTCCATCGGGATAGGAAATCCATAAATCTATCATATTTGGCTTGTTTAAGTAGGTAGAGATCTTAGAGGATCTCTTTTCTACATAAGTGTTGAAATGGTAGACAAATATTTTAGGGGTCTCTTTAAAATTTCCAAGAGAATGATAGGGTAGTTGACAGTACTATTCTAATATTGAACCTCTAAGGCTCTTAGGTAATGTCTTCAATAGGAGCATGTCATCATATGCAATGTCATGACAAATGGTTCAAAACATCCTTATATGCTCAATTGAATCCTTTGTACCCTTATATATTGGAAGTTGGGGTGCCAAAAAATTCTTTGGATATGGTCAAAAAGCTACCATAGGATCCAAAGGTTGGTTACACATTTCTCTATATGAATAGGTAAAGATTGGTGCTTGAATAATATCTATGAATTGAGCAATTTTCTTGACTAATATTACTAGGTTTTGCATTTTGGGATTATTTTTTTGTAAAATTGTTAGGGGTGGATTATAGTTGTTGGTCATAAGGTTTTGGAATGGGATTTGATTTATGCTTGAAGTGTTAACACTACTATGATAAGAATTAGAAAAGGAAGGATACTATATGGCATATTGTGGAGGAATGTTATTGACATTTGGTGGAATAGAAAATGAATTATTGACATTAGGAGGAAGGGAAGAAAAAATATTAACATTAGGTGGAATAAAATATTGTTTTTTAACATTTGGATTAAAAACAAAATGTTATTATTAGGAGGAATAGAAGAAAATAGATTATTGTTGGAGGGATATTATTTAGGGGTGGTTGAGAAAATCCTCCTACATTGGTTGTGGTAGTTGTAGCATAAGTTGGATGAGAAGCAAATGGATTAACATTTTGATTCATGGGAGGTTGACTAGACAAAAGATTATTATTTGATTTATGAAGTGACATGGAACTTGAATTGTAAATTTATTGATTATTAGAGGAATTCGCTTCATTGAAATAAATGTCATTTTCTAGAATTTTAGCCATAACATATCTATTTTGTCTTAGGAAATTCATAATATGATTATGATATTTAAAGGTAATTTGGCCATGGGATTCCTCTATAGGATCAAGGGACCCCATCATTGAAGTGTCATCATATTCTTCATCTATGTTTGAATTTTCTCTATCAATTTGTTCATTATCATCCCATAAGGGATTTTCATTAGGGTCCATGATTCTCTTTCTACTACGAAGGTTAGGAGCCATGGTTTAGGGAAAATATAGGGGAGATTAAATCTTAATTTTACTATTATTTATTAGAATAAAGTGGTAGGGTAGGAATAGATATTTGGGGATATATTATTATATTGTATAAGGGTTGGCATGGGCCACACATAACCCAAGGTCGATTGTATTATAATATTATATTATATTATAATATAATATTATATTAGTAGTAGGCTTCCCAAAGTAGAATAAGAATATGGATATATAAATAAGAGATATTTGTTATTGTAATCAATCCATATCATTGAAGAAGAATTTTATGTAATCGTCATGCCCACAAAGTGGCCTCTCATCTTGGGAGATCTTGTGGAGTTATTCCTTCCTTAAGGATTATTATTGGTGTTTCCCTACCTTAATGGTATTATCTATCTCTCTCTCATTTATGGATTGTTATTGTGGATAATGTATTGTGGATGAATGATTTGATATTTCTGCATATTGGTGGGTGATTTATGTTAATGATAATAAAGTTATGCAACAAGTGGTATCATTGAAGAAGAATCTTATGTAATCATCGTACCTACGAAGTGGTATCTCACCTTGGGAGATCTTGTGGAGTTATTCCTTCCTAAAGGTTTATTATTGGTGTTTCCCTACCTTAAGGGTATTAGCTATCTATCTCTCATTTGTGGATTGTTATTTTGGATAATGTATTATGCATGAATGATTTGATATTTTTGCATATTGGTGAATGATTTCTAATAATAATAATAAATTTCTGCAACAAGTGGTATCAGAGCAACGATTTTGGCAAAGTGGGTATTTTTGTGTGAAACCCTAGAATTAGGGCATATTTTTTTGGAAAAAATATCTCATATTTTAGGAGCCATATCTTTGTGCACGTTTATCTGATTCAAGTGATTCTTGGATCAGATTGTGTAGAATTTGAAGATATTTAACATGATTGGTCATATAAAGTAATCTGGGTAGTATTGAGGGAGATACAACCTTTTGAAGTCTGCTATCTAGAACAAGGGTAGTAACAAATTTTCAAGTCTTAAATTTTTTAAAAGATGAAATTTGTTTAGTTCGGGTAAGAAAATCAGTTGCACTTTATTTTGTTTGGAAGAAAATTTGTAGATCTAGTTGTCTATGTGGATTTTTAGCTTCAACTCAATGGGAAGATATTTATTTCCATAAAACCCTAGTTGCATTAGGGCATGAACAATGATACTACAAGAGGATTTTGGTAGACCTACCCAAAATCACCTCCAGAGACAGAGGAATAATGAGGACCAAGAGAGACATGAATTTTACCACCAACCAAGAGGTCCTATTGGAGTCAATTTCCCATGCATTGACATGCCCACATTTGAGGGTCATGATCCACATGGGTGGATAGCCAAAATGGAAGACATTTTAGAATTATACCAATTTTGTGATAAGGAAAAAGTCCCTTTTGCAGCAACCAAATTTGGCACTAAAGCTTATCAATGGTTTACATGGTATAAACGTGAGGATCCCCATCATGCCTTCTTTTGGTCTAATTTCAAGGAAGCCTTTCTTCATGAATTCAATGAAGATCTTGAAAAGAAACTACAGGGAATTCAAAATGAGCAGAATGCAATAAAAGGAGAATGAGAATTTTTAAAGAAACATAATGAAGACTATAAAAATAAAATAAAATTACTCAAGAAGAAAGAGGAAAAGGTTAGGGAAGATAAAAAAAATGTCAGTATGCAAACAGAGGAAACCATACCTTTGGTAGAAGATAAATTAGAAAATAGACAAAGGAATTTTTTTGAATCTAAAAATTCTATTTGGCAAGTTCATGGAAGCATTCAAAAGGAACAGGTTATTATTTCCATTGACCCTAGTAGAAAATATAATTTTATTAATATTGCTTTGGCTAAGAAGTTGCAATTTCAAGCAACAAAAATTAAGGACACACATCTAGAGGGTGAGAATGTTCAGATTTTTTAAGATTTTAAGATCACCATGGATAAATATGTTTTACATTCATATTTTCATGCTATTCAGATGGATGATGAGGATATTGTTCTTGGATATCCTTGGTTAGATTCTTTGGGTACTGTTAACATTAATGTGTAAAAGAATTTTATGAAGTTATGGTACAAACAAAAGAAGATAACCTTGCAGGATATTTCTTAGCTTAAGGAGCAAGGATGCAAGAAAAATCAAGAAGTGGTTATAGAGAAACAAATTGAAGAACCTGAAACATAATTCACGAAGGCAGTAGCAGCAACAAAGTCCATGGAAGAAGTAGCAGCAATAGATTTCATGTAAATAACAATAACAAAGTCCAAGAAAGCTTTTATAGAAGAGCACAAGCACACACCAAACAAAGAGAACAGGAAAGAACAATGTGTAGAAAAATTTCAAACAATGGAGCCAAATGTTGAGAAGTTAAAGAAGGTAGAACATCAAGTTAAGGTTACACCATATCGCCATCCGCACCACCATGATCATCAACAATATTTGAGGTATAGTTCAAGGAAACAATATTATGGTTCTACATGGAATCATAAGGGTATCAACTATGGTAGTGTTTGGCATAGAAAGCATAGGGATCCTAATTTTTAGAGTGGATCATCAGCTTCAAGGAAAAAGTGGACCCATCATTCAAGTTATCAAAATACAAAGAGCATAAGTGTGGAGCTAATGAAGCATATTTGGATACTCAAGTAACAAAATGGCATACCAACATCAACATGTTTCACTTGGATGGATGGATGATCGATATTGGTACCAGTTGCTAACATTGCTTAGAAAATCATATTATCATGTTTCTTCATATGTTTCGAGGATGAAACATTTGTAAGGAGGGTGGCATGGTAGGGTACCTAGGAATAGATATTTGGGGATATATTATTATATTGTATAAGGGTTGGCATGGGCCACACATAATCTAAGGTTGATTGTATTATAATATTATATTATAATATAATATAATATTATATTAGTAGTAGGCCCCCCAAAGTAGAATAAGAATATGGATATATAAAGAAGAGATATTTTTTATTGTAATCAATTCATATCATTGAAGAAGAATCTTATGTAATCGTCTATGCCCATGAAGTGGCCTCTCATCTTGGGAGATATTGTGGAGTTATTCCTTCCTTAAGGATTATTATTGGTGTTTCCCTACCTTAATGGTATCATCTATCTCTCTCTCATTTGTGGATTGTTATTGTGGATAATGTATTGTGGATGAATGATTTGATATTTTTGCATATTTATGGTTGATTTATGTTAATTATAATAAATTTATGCAACAACAATGTAGCTATGGAGGAAATGGACACTCCATAAATAAAGCTACTAGACTAGATTACACCTATCACCAATATATGGTGATCTACATAGCTCTATGTTAATACCTACAAATATACTCTAAGTTTCTCTATATTTCCTAATTGTTACAATGAGGCCCTTTATATAGGAAGATAGGTTCCTTGGTAAATACTCTACCTAGTTGTGCAAGGGACATCTTGCATATATATAGCTTGCACATTGACACTCGTGCATTTATTACATTGCATGAAGTAACTAGATAGATTTCCCCTAAAGTAATCTAATGTCATAAGTATGTACCTAGGAAGGTATATTTACATGATCCAAATGATGTAATATAATATATTTCTAACACCCCCCTATATTACATTATTTGGGTATTGAAGACTTTAGTCTTCAATGTGGATCTTCTTCCATTGAATGATCTTTGACTTGTTCAGGTTCATCATCCTTATCTTCTATCCAATCACCTTTATTGTTATCTTTGTGAGTATCTTCATTTGGTTCTGATTGTTGATTACTAAGTAGAGCATGGTGCAATTTTCCTCTCATCTTGATGATTTTTATTCTTCTATGCTTGCCTTTGTGGTGTACTGATTCTTCATTTTCTCCAGCCTGTTCCTCTAAAAATATACTAGTATCATTTTGAAACACCATAATATCTTGTGAGATTTTTGTTGATTCTAGGATATATGTATTTCCATGGATTTATCCTATTTCTTTTATTTCACCTTGATTCATGATGAGACATGTATTTATTCCATCCATATATCCAAAGTTGATCATATAGTTGTTTTCTACTAACTTGCTTACTAAAATGATATTGAATGTTAATCTAGGAACATACAATACTTTTTGTAGTAGAAGATTTGGAAATTATTTTCTAGGTGTTACACATCCATATCCATGTATAGGATAAGTTTGGATATTTGTAATTATTAGTCTATATCCTTTAACATTTTCAAATAAGTCAAACCATTGTGCATTTTCTATCATATGATGACTGGCTCTTGAGTTAATCTACCACATGTTTTCATGTTTTGTAGGTTGGTTCATATTGGAGTAAATTTTACATTCATTGTATGACATTCCTTTTCCCATTTGAATAAGTAGAATTGAAGAAATGAGATAGTATTTTATTTGTAGTCTACCTTATGACTCCCTATATTAGGATATATGATACCTAATTGAAGTATATAAGCTTGATTTGATACAACATTTATTAATCCTTAAGTTAGTATGCTTCCTTATGTCCCCCCAGTAATGAGAGTATATATACCTAATGGAATTTTAGATTTTGTAGAAAGATTATATCTTCACAATGGCTTTAGAACTTGATAATATTTGGTAGATGTTGATATTACCAAGTTTTGTAGAATACCTTATGAATCTCTAGTTATTTTGGAGTATGATATAGTGCTTTTGTAAAATGTACTTCAATTTTTGGTTGATTTTGTAAAGTTTTTGTAAATTCCAAAATCAACTATTATCCCTTATTGCTCCTATTGAACTAAGCACTTTTCCAAAATTTGAAGAGGTTTTAATATTGGGTTTTTTTTGTACCTTTTGAGAAAATTTGAAACAAGAATATTATAAATTTTCAACCTTAGCAAAAATCCTTAATAACCATTTTAATATCCCTTAGGATTTGATTTTAGTTTTTCTAATTTTCAATAACCTAATTTGGTGTTGTAACCCTTATAGCTCCCAAATATAGAAAATTAGAACATAATAATATTTGCAAATATTTAAAAATTAATTTCCAATAGAAATCCTTATTTCTTTTATGGTTAGTATTGAAAATATTTTATTAATTTGATAAATTATTCCCTTGTATGATTTGCTTTAAATATGGTTAATTTCTTCTAAGTTTAACATTGGTTTATCAACCTTATAACTCCCTTAAATGAAAGCAGATTAAAGTAGGGAATACGTCTCACCTTGTAATATCTGAATACGCACTATTTTTGAATATGATATGGTTGCAATGTGAGTTTCTTTGCCTTGACCATTCCCTCCAATGGAAATATTGGATTAATGTTTTAATTATGGAATCTTTAATCTCCTACTTTTGAATTCCTTTGACCAAAACATTATAGGCTCTTCCACCTTGCTTCCACACTGCAACTTGGCCTTGTGCGTGAAGACTACAAAGTGTTGAATGTGAATTCTTCTAAATGCATAAAAATTATATGTTCTCTCTGGTCCAAGGTGCCTTTAATAAGTGGTTAATATTTTGATGAGTGAAAAGTATCACAATAGTTACATTCAATGCTTCAAAGATGCTCTTGGACGTCTATTACAAGTGTCACCCTTGCTTAAGTAACGTCTGAAGCATTTTTATTTCTTCATAGTGTGCTATCCATAAGGATTCCTTCTATAACACCTATGGCTGAATGTAACTCCTCTTCCACGTGGAATATGGGTGCCAAAGAGATGTTATAAATATTTTCCTCACATATATGAAATTCCAATGTACCTTTTAGGACATTTGGGGTTTCTTTTGGAGAATGACAAGTGGCACTTGCATGCCCTAGCCTTATCAATGCCTTCTTGCAAGTTTTTTAATGTAAATTTCCACCTTCTTCCTTGTTTTATTTTGATAATACTGAGATGGTTCTAGCCAAGCAATGAATATGATAGAGCTTGAATGGAGTTCAAATGGCAGTGCTTTGGTGGAGACTTCTTAATGCTCCAATAGTGGTATTGAATGCTCCTTGATTGAATGTATGATTCTATTTTTCTTTTTTTGATTTCCCTTGCTTATGTGCTACTAGATTTGTCTCCTATAGTGAGCAATGTGAAACCTTTCTTGTGCTTTGCAAGTTACCTATTATGGTTATCCAACCTGTGCATGAAGTGAGCCCTTTTAGAGACTTCTTTATGTTAGTATTCAGATATGCTCTTCTTAAGAATGGTGTGCCTTTATAGAACCTTCAAATCTGCCCTCTTTCCTACATAGAATGAATTATAGAAGTGCAATACAATGTAACAATATCTGTAAATAAGATGCCTTTATTGCACTCCTTTTTGCAGGTTTGAATTTCTGGTTTTGTGATTAAAATTTTTGAATGCAATGTAGGGTTTTTGATGTTGTATCTTAGATTAGACACCTTCCCCTTTTTTCTTGGATACTTTGATGATAAATCTAAGATTAGATAGAAGCTCCTTATTTGATGCAATTTTTTGTACTTGTTATCCTTGCAACTAACCCTGGAATGCTTTTGATTTGAGACTCACCAAGTCTCAATCTTTGAAGTTTTTTTTTTTTTTTTTGGTTAGTTATCTTCTTCTCCAAGTTTTGGAGGATTCTAATCTATTTTGGTGGCGCTTCACTTGGACACTATGTGTTGCAGATTTTTATGCACTAATAGTGTCTTTAGACACTTTATCAAATTTTGATTTTATGCCCTTTTCAAGAACACAAACAATAATATTTTTTAGAGCAATAGAATAGTGCAAATTAATATAATAATATTTCACTTTTAATGCACTAAAATTTTTACCTTATCACTCCAATCAACTCTCAAAATAATGCACTTAATCAATATTTTGAATGTCTTGAGGTCTTTTCAGACTTGGCACTTCTTGCCAAATTCTTGTTCTTCTTTTGGGCTTGTTGTCGAATGGTGATAATTATCCCAAATCTTTCACTATATTCTATAGTAAATTTCTACAATGAGTTCTCCTTTGATGACTTTTTCAAGAAGGTTCTTCAAGCCTTTTATTGGATGCTCGTTGAGACCTCCCCAAGGTCTTTGATATTGCATCTTATTCTGGTCTTCCTTGAGACCTTTTCTTCAACCTTCTGCTCCTGGAAGTGTTGGTGGTGAGATATTCGTCTGGATATTTTATTCTACTGCTTTTGGATTCGATCAAGACTCTCCCAGTCCTTCTTCTTCTTCCAAGACTAGAAGTTCTTCAATGAGATCTTCTCCTGATATCTTTACCTTCAATTTTGCTTTAGGTGTTGGATTGATTCTAAATAAGATACTCTTCCTAAATTTCTTGTAGGAAGTTTCCCAACTCACTAAATCTCATTTTCTTACAAAAAAGTATAAGTACTAAAATCTTAATCTGCTTTTGAATTAGATACTCTCTTCTGGAGTTTTCTTTAGGATCAAGGCTTATGTGGACCATGTTTTCAATATCAAGGCTTTTATGGCCTTTTCTTTAGTATCAAGGCTTTTATGGCATTTTCTTTAGGATCAAGGCTTATATGGTCTTTTATTCTAGATCAAGGCTACTATGGCCTTTCTTCTGTATTAAGGCTTCTATGGCCATTTCTTCTTCTATGAAGTTCTCAATCTAGCAATGGATATATTTAGTCTCCTAACTTCATCATTACTCTTCTTTAGAAGTCTTCTTCTGTAGTATTATTTTCTTGCACAAGGAACTACTATCTGCACTATGAAGGCACGTCGACCTTTGGATAATGAAGTTGAAGTCTTCTAGCTTTGTTGTAGGAGGAGTCCCAATCATCTAAGAATTATTTTCCTACAACAAAAGAAAATTTGGACAATAGTTAACAAATTCTAGATATCCTAAATAATTTTCACTAGTTGATTTGTCAATCTAATGGATTGAATGTTGAGTCCTAGTCTTCATGAGTTTTTCCTACAACTCTGTGGAAAGACTCTAGCCAAATGTAATCTCAATATTTTTAGAATTGAGATTTATTTCAATCCTCACTTGTGGCTCTCCCTAATTTTACCACCTAGACTCTTTTAATATTTTTTGAGTGGTTGATCTAGCAGTGGTTGGTCTAGTAGTACGTCAAGTTGACAAAAAACTTAGGCTCAATGATAATTGTGGTTTTTCTATTGATATATTGTGACTAGATCTACCCTAGATTTGATACCACTTCTAGTTTTTGATGCAGTATGCAATGGGAGATAACATTAAAAAGATGTAAAATAATGTGAAATAAAGTAAATATGTGAGATGACTTAAATATGCTATAAATAGAAATGACAGAAATGAATACAATGTAGCTATGGAGAAATGGACATTCCATGAATAAAGCTACTAGACTACATTACACCCATCACCAATATATGGTGATATACACAGTTCTATGCTACTACCTATGAATATTCTCTAAGCTTCTCTATATTTCCTACTTGTTACAATGAGACCCTTTATATAGGAAGATAGGTTCCTTGGCCAACACTCTACCTAGTTGTACAAGGGATATCTTGCACATATACAGTTTGCACATTAACATGTGCATTTATTACATTGCATGAAGTAACTAGATAATTTTTTCCTAAAGTAATATAATTTCCTAAGTATGTACCTAGGAAGGTACATTTACATGATCCAAATGATGTAATATAATCTAATTTCTAACATTACAATGTCCTTGTCAACTATAGTTATAGACCTTAGTCTAGGAGTTATACTATTATTTTAATATTTCATGTACAATGTTAGCTACTTGTCTATTTTTTTGACATCAGGGGAATCAATAACATCCTTTCATATTTAACAACTGGGCACAAGGTTCAAAAATTCTCCCCAAGATTTCTACCTTTGAACATAGATCAAATCATTGAAGCTACCTCTATAACCCTTTCGTCTCCTTGGTAAATGCACTCCGGAGTGAGGGAGACTCTCGGTGGTTCAGGGTTGGTACCATCGCCATCAAGCTGGAAAGCACTCAATAGACTTAAATCAAACTACTACCTTTACCCTTTATTGGGAATGACCCCAAGGTTTGAATTTTGAATCTAGGTCTCCTCTTGGTAAGTGCCCAAAGTCTTACCAATCCACCTAGACCTTGAGGACAATTAGCTACTTGTCTATTATATAATCTAAAATTAACTAATTGTTGATATATTTAGGGTTTTTTTAATATTTACACTTCATATTATGACTACATATTCTAATTTACACTATATGTGCAATTTTAGAAAATATATGCAAATCTTATAATTTGGGCATGTAACTGCCTATATATTCTTGTAAATATCTCCTTGCAAATAAATAAATATTCATATAAGTTTTATTCCCATATAATATAGTGACATAGATGACTTCCCATGAGATAGGGATAAGTGTAACCACCAAAAAGGCTTGCACCTAGTATAACTATTGCAATTTATGAAAGATACACAAATAGGCATGCATAAATTGACAACAAGAAATAAAACGAATACAAGGAATCCTTTATTAATTTCAATGGAGTCAAATTATAGATTCATCCCTCTTAGGGATACCCATTTGATACATCAATTACAATAGTGTCTAATCCCTCTCAAGGGTAGATGCAATCAAAATGCCTTTTAGGATGACACGAACTACTCCAAGGTGTCGATGACCTTCTTCTCCATGATTAGAGTAACAACAACCCTATTAATCTTGCATTCAAGAAACAACAAGAAGAAATTAGTAACAAAGGAGGCCTCTCTTGATGAGGTTTTTAGAAGACAATATCAAAAGATGACATAAAGAGTATGAAATCAAGAAAGTGAATAAAAGTATGCTAATCTAGTTAAAACATGATAATCTGCTATTAGAAACATGCAAGGAACATATATCGGTCTATCTAAGCTCCTAATTAATTAAATGATAACATTATAACATGAAAAGGATCCATTATGCCCTACTTGCAAACATGAAAGAAATATGCATAAAACGCATAAATCCTACAATTAGAAATCTCTACGAAAGTAAATGAACCAGTAAAATGCCTAATCTAACATACTAAAGTAGATTGCTAAACTAAAAATCAAGGAAATGAGGGATTATGCCCTGATCGCAGCTCTGTGGCATGGTGAGCACTATTAGCCGTGGTTGAAAGCCACGACAATGCTTGAAATGTGTTTGCCATCCAATCAGGGGTCAAATCCTTAAATCTACTTGACAAATTGATGGTCAAGGGTTGCCTTTGTGTCCTCTGATAGGTTTGGTGGTTGAATTACTTTTATGATACGCAGATTGTAATAATTCATGTTTCTTGGCTCTCCTAGTGTCCTAGGACTTCCATGGCTTGAATTGCCATCCTAGTATCTCAATTGCACTGACAAATATTTCTCTCAAATAACACAAGTGAGTGTTTATCTCGATAGGATTTTGCCACACTCAATTGAAAGTTTCTCTAGACTTTTCCTCAATTTGGAGAGGGGTTTTATAGCACCTTGAAGGGATATGTCCTAGCTTCATGAGGAAGCCAAGATCAAGAATGTGTATTTGATTTTTTTTTATGGAAATATCCAGAACCTTCCTCGCTCGAACTGCTCCAATCTGCAACCAAATGACCATTTAGAACCAACTTTGAATCGATCAAAGGCCAATTGACTTTGAGGCTTGACCGCAGCTGACAAGCGCAATCATATGGCCTTTTTAGGAAATCAAAATGATAGAAATACCAATTATGCTTGTGTTGAATCATATTTTTTAATGATCTGCTAAAAATATCATAGAATAATTAAGATAAATACCTCATTCCCATGGAGCAGTCCGGTCATTAGGCCTTTTTAGGGATTAAAATGAAGCATAGTAATTTCACGATGATGAATTTACCCCAAATGTCCTTATGGTAATTTACTCATCTTGACGGATTACATGGAGCACAAGTCATTACAGCCTCCAAGTGTATAAGGTAAATAACTAGATACGAGGCGCATTTGGTTTTTGATTTATTTGATTTATGTGTTATTTTTAGATTTTTTTTTTTGAGCAGGCTGGTATTTTTAATTTAGCTTTTTGAAATTTTCCACAATGGGATTTGAGAGCATTTATTATAGGTTGCTCATTTTTCTCGTCAGCAGCAACTAACAAATTTAAATTTCTTAATTGTGGGTGAAATACTCTAATTTGGGGATTGCTGTTGTCAGGCGCAGTCAGGGCTAATATTGGAAATATTTAAGGAATTTTCACAATTTAAAAATTTCATTATTTCCTATAGCATTTGAAAATTTAAGAGATTTGAGAGGGAAGAAGACAAAACTAATACGAAACACTGCCACATTTTGACCTCACCCTTACCTACACCGATGGCGGACCAACCTAGAGGAGCCGGTGCTATTAATGTAGAAGTATGAATCCTCACTCATTATTTATTTTTTACTAGTTTTTAAAATAAAACTCATTAAGTAATGGGCTAAATTAACCTCATTAAACTATCGATAATTACCCTCACCCTAGTTAGGATTAGCTTAGGTTAGCTTAGAGAGGAGGGATTTTTAATTTTTAGGGTGTCTCGGGATGGAAAGTAATGCTAAAAAGGTCATTTATCCTAGCCGCGGCTGGAAAACATGGTTCCCAATTTTCAATTTGGGGACCATGGCTGTCAGCCGTGAAGGGATTCAAATTCAAATGGTTAATTTTGATCGCCATCCCGATCGTAGGTTTGAACCGCGGTTTGACAACCTTAGCAAAAAAAATAATTTTTTTTTTCAGCATAATTAATTGATCTTTTTTATTTTTTGAATGCATTATTCCATTTTGTTTTATGTTTTCAAGATTTTTACTTTTTTTATTGTTTTTAAATTTTTTTTATTGTTTTGGTTTGATTTTTAATTATTTTTACCTTATTATCCTTTATGCTAGACTTTAACTGCCAGGGTGAGGGAATCTGAGATCCTTCATAACCTTTGTGATGCCCTCTCTCAAGAGGACCAGGAGTGGTTTTATTGAAGAACACAAGCTTATACTGAGAGGGGGGGTGAACAGTATAAGACCTCTTTTTACTTTTTCCTTTATACTTCAAAATAGTAAAGCAATATACCCAAAGCAATATCAAAGCAATGCACAATATCATCCACAAAGTGACACCAATTTTAACGTGGTTCACCCAGAATGGTTGGGCTACGTCCACAAAACTTTTCTCTAAAAGTTATCTCAAAGTTCTTTGGGAATCCTTCCCAATTACAATGTTTATGAGCCTCGGCCCAAAGGAGATACCTTCCCCCAATCAAAATTTATGAGCCTCTGCTCAAAGGAGATACCTTCCCCCAATCTGAATTTATGAGCCTCTGCTCAAAGGAGATACCTTCCCCTCAATCTGAATTTATGAGCCTCTGCTCAAAGGAGATACCTTCCCCTCAATCTGAATTTATGAGCCTCTGCTCAAAGGAGATACCTTCCCCTCTGCTCTGGAAATGATCCCTCAGAAGATCAACTGCCTCTACCTCTTGCCAGCACGTGGAACTCCTTTCCACCGAAGACCTCCTGTCCTCAATGCTTAGCCTAAGAGACCTCTGCCTTCTATGATCACGTCCACAGCAGCTCAGCAACTTGTACCAAACACAGTCAGTCGGTCTAGTACAAGTCTTCCTCTGTCTGTCAGATCTGTCCAACACTTGAACAAATCAATCCTCTGCACACAAGCCTTCTCAAAGACTTGCCAAATCTATCCTCGGGTTCTTCTCAAAGAACCAGTGCTCCTCTGTCCTCAAGTTCTCTGATAGAACTATCAAAACTCAGCTCACAAGTCCTCTGCTAGGACCTGTCCAAATCTGCTCACAAGTCCCCACGAACCAAATCGTCCCAAAACCTGCTCACAAGTCCCCATCGAAACCTGTCCAAAACCTGCTCACAAGTCCCCACCGAAACCTGTCCAAAACTGCTCACAAGTCCCCACGGAACCTATCCAAAACTGCTCACAAGTCCCCATCAAACTGTTCCAAAACTGCTCACAAGTCCCCATCGAAACCTGTCCAAAACCTCAACAAGCTCACCAAGAAAAACTTTCTTAGTAGGAAATCACAAGGTGAATTGTTAGAGACCCAATGTGATTTGTCAAACTCATAGAAGCATAAAGAGAATTGTTAGAGACTCAATATGTTCTATACTCAACTCCCAATCTCAAAACTCAACTCAAATCAACTCAACTCAAACTCAATCTCAAATCTGAAAACTCAACTCAATATCTGAAATGGATAGGATAGAATGCTTTCTTTCAAGAACATGAAACTCCAACAATTGCCAACTATGCAAAGAATCACATAACAATGATACTCATGTTCTTTTCACCATCAATTAGGGCTTCAACAACAATGCTCATCAAACAAGGTTCAATCAACACCATTCAGCTCAAAACACAACCTTGAAGCATTTCACAATCAACATCAGAAAAGGAAACAAGTAGAACTCCTTTTCTCTCCAATATTGTTTGAACAAAAGCATCCACCAACTCAACTCACAATAGCACACACAACTTTTCAAATCATCAACAAAGGAGTAAGCTCAACACTTTAACCAAGTAAAGAATAGCTTGATTATTACCAATTTAATGAAAGCAAATATCAATCTCAAAGCTGCCCACTTAAGGTTTCACAACTTCACACAAGAAGCAATTGACCTTAAAACATCATGCTTTCATTTCCATAATCAACCAAAAGCACTCTCAACATTACAAGAAATATTTAACCCTTATACACCTTATTTCTCCCTTATAGTCTTATCACAAATAAAATTTATCTCTCATAAGAATGCAATAAGAAATTTCAACAACATCTTCAAAAAGAATCTTTTATCAAAATACAAACAAGCTTTAAACTCCTTATAACTCCTAAGTTGTTTTTCCCTCTAACAAACTTCCTCCATCCGCAAAAACACTTAGCAAAAATTAATTTCGAAAATACCTTAGCCAACATCAAAAATCGCTATGGAGAAATTTGTGCATGAATTCTAACACCACCTGCTGCATCCACTTCACGACGAAAAACCCTTTCACGATATTCGAACGCGGAACCTCCCGTTCGGGTAGCGCGCCAACAACCTAGCCGCTACCGGTGCGCCAAAGGCACCCGATGAGGTTTAAACCTCACGCTGTTAACCTTGATCCTTCTGCACCAGGGATAAAATGAAACCATAGTCCCTTCCTTTCCTCTACCGTGACACGACGACAATAAAATTTATGGCGGATTCGACAAACGACGAGTGCAGACAAACGAACAGCGGATCCACGAAAATCAGCGAAGACACAGTCGAATTTACAGCGAGCAACTCCTTTCGAAATTTGGATGGGATAAATCTTTGTTTTCATCGAGGGAGATTTATATGCAATTTACCATAAGCTCTTTGACGTCGGCGAGGAGTTTAACACGTCGACGGAGGTCTTTGCTAGCGCCCACAACTTAAAACATTTGCGCCATGGATTAGGAGAACCCATTGCAAATAATAATTTATTTATTTAAAAATAATTAAATGGAACCTTAACAAGGTTTTTAATTATTTAAATAAATACTTCCTCCTGGACCCAAATGCATTAAACCAATGCATCCACCTGTAATCTCTAAACCTGCCAACTTGGGGTTTGCAAAAGACCTTTGAAACTGTCATGCCGTAACCTTCATCAAAACAAATTATTTGACATCAAATCAAATTCCTTCAAGAGCTTCTTGACATCAATGACAACTTATACACTTGAGCAAAGGCAATGTACCCAAAGTACCCAAAATTGCCAACAATCTCCCCCTTTGTCATTGATGGCAAACCTTTACTGAAAACACTTCTCAAGAGCCAAAACTGAAACCAACTATGCTAACAACTGAGAAACTGTGCCCACAACTGAGAATCTTCCTTTGAAGTTTTGCTCCCCCTGACTTGAAGCTTTCCTCTTCACTTTGAAGCTCTCCCCCTTACTCATATCTCTCCCCCTTTGTCATCAATGGCAAAGGGCCACCTTTGGGGCTCGGGACTAAGAATGAGCCTCTTAGCTTAGTCCCTCCCCCACCTCCTGATGAGGTGATTAATTCTAGGGTGGGAGTAAAACTCCCATTAGGCACTGATCATCATCAGCGTCTATAACTTCCTTGCCGGGCCTTCTCTTGAACTCTTTGTCCATATTCCTGTTCTTGTCACTATTCTTGTTCTTGTTCTCATCCCTATTCTTGTCCATGCCTTGATCCTTGGACTTGATCATGCCACTGTTCCTGTTCTTGTATTCTAGAATTTCAGCTCTACACTGTCTGATTATGTGACCTTCATTGTTGCACTTGAAACACTTGACGATGTTGTTTCTCTGAGGTAAACCTGATCTTTGAATCCACTTGTTCTGACCAAACCTGTTCTGGCCAAACCTGTTCTAACCAAACCTGTTCTGACCAAACCTGTTCTGACCAAACCTGTTCTGATCAAACCTGTTCCTGTTATTTACCTTGCAATAGACTGCCTTGTGCCCAAACTGTTTACAAGAGTAGCAATACCCTTGAAAGAAACTAGCACTTCTAAAATTGTCATTTACCTTCTTCACTTGAGCCATGCAATGTGAAGCCATGTGACCAAACCTGTGACAAGCAAAACATCTGCCTTGAAACTTTCCTTTATTTGACCTCTTGGGTCCTGAAAACTTCTTCTTCTCATTCTGAATTCTGTTTTCTATTTCTGTGCATCTATCATTCAAGGACTCCTTTTCTGAAGTACTTTCCTCATCAGAACTCTCTTCCTTTTGGAGTCTCTTACTAGACTCTCCAACTTGTTCCTTGTGTGGCTTAACAAAACCAAGGCCTATTTTATCTGTTGTCTTTCTTTGACCTTTGATGAGTGACTTAACCTTTTTGGAGCTATCTTGAAACCTGTAAAGCTTATCCTTGTACTCTTTAGTTTCCTCTTTCAAAGAAGCCATTTTCTGTTCTAACTCACTATACTCAAGAACCTTAGACTCTAACTCATCCTTGAGTTCTTGTGTCTTAGCTATAGAGAAGTCAAGACTTTCTATAAGATCATCTCTCTCCATACAACATTCATCTAACTTATCCTTGAGTCTAGCATTCTTCTTTCTTTCCTTTTTCAAAGCACTAAGAGCACTAATAAGTTCACTTTCAAGATCCTTTATTTGATTGCCTTTTGAATCATCAAAGCCTTTTTCAGATTTCTTATCACTAGAGGTGCTACCCTTTTCAAAAACCATACATGCATCTTCCTTATAGTTTTTTGAAGCATCCTCATACATACTAGAAACCAAATCATTATTTGTGCAATCATCCTCAAGGTGACCAAAATTTCCACATCTAAGACATTTCATGATAATGAATCTATGTTTCGGTTCTTCCTCTTTTTCTGATATGAACAACATCTCATTTTCATTATCACTTGAAGAACTTTCACTATCACTACTAGAACACTTACTTGCTTTGTCTAGGTAGAAACTCTTCTTGTGCTTGTGAGAATACCTCTTTCCTTGATTGTTGTGCTCATATTTGATCTTCCTGTGATGCTTGTGCTTTTCAGAATCCTTGCTCTTAGAATCCTGTTTATCTTCATCACTTTCATTCTTGGGAACAGTACAGTTAGTAGCATAATGACCAAACTTTCCACAATTGAAACATCTTATATTTTTCATACTTTTGTGTTTTCTAGAGAACTTGCCTTTCTTGTTGTAATATGCCTCTTCATCACTAGAAGACTCATCACTATCTTGAAGTTGTTTACCCTTGGATTCCTTGGTAGCCTTGAAAGTCTGCCTCTTTCTTGACATCAACCTTCACTTGAGTTCTCAACTCAAATGTTGCAAGTATACTATGGAGCTCATCCTTTTTCAACTTATCCAAATCTTTAGCTTCCTCAATAGCAGAAATATTTTCACTAAATCTATTAGGAAGAGATCTTAAAATCTTATCACAAACATCATTTTCAGCAAGCTCAAGACCTAAGTCTTTCATGGAGTTAACAACCTCATCCATACGAAGCATGTAGTCACTAATATTTTCATCATCATTCATCTTGAGTTGTTCAAACATACCTTTGAAGTGTCTTAACTTGGCTTTTCTGACATTTGTATCACCTGTATGAACCACCTTCAAGCTGTTTCCACATTTCACTAGTTGTCTTGCAGTGAATCACTTTGGTGAGATCTGCTTTCCGTAAGCCTTTCAGGATTGCATTCATTGCTTTTGAATTGTTGTGATGTAGGAGCCTTTCTTCTTTAGTATTAGGACCATGTACAGGAATAGTGTACTCATCTTCAATCACTTCCCATACCTCATTACCAAGTGCCATTAGATGAACCTTCATCCTTGCACTCCAAAGACCAAAATCTGACCCATCAAGAATAGGTGCTGCATTACTACTTGAATGATCCATTGTGTTCTTTACTAGCTTTTCCTTCAAGCTGTTAAACTTTTTGAAGGCACCTGCTCTGATACCAATTGAAGAACACAAGCTTATACTGAGAGGGGGGGTGAACAGTATAAGACCTCTTTTACTTTTTCCTTTATACTTCAAAATAGTAAAGCAATATACCCAAAGCAATATCAAAGCAATGCACAATATCATCCACAAAGTGACACCAATTTTAACGTGGTTCACCCAGAATGGTTGGGCTACATCCACAAAACTTTTCTCTAAAAGTTATCTCAAAGTTCTTTGGGAATCCTTCCCAATTACAATGTTTATGAGCCTCGGCCCAAAGGAGATACCTTCCCCCAATCAAAATTTATGAGCCTCTGCTCAAAGGAGATACCTTCCCCAATCTAAATTTATGAGCCTCTGCTCAAAGGAGATACCTTCCCCTCAATCTAAATTTATGAGCCTCTGCTCAAAGGAGATACCTTCCCCTCTGCTCTAGAAATGATCCCTCGGAAGATCAACTGCCTCTACCTCTTGCCAGCACGTGGAACTCCTTTCCATCGAAGACCTCCTATCCTCAATGCTTAGCCTAAGAGACCTCTGCCTTCTATGATCACGTCCACAGTAGCTCAACAACCTGTACCAAACACAGTCAGTCGGTCTAGTACAAGTCTTCCTCTATCTGTCAGATCTGTCCAACACTTGAACAAATCAATCCTCTACACACAAGCCTTCTCAAAGACTTGCCAAATCTGTCCTCAGGTTCTTCTCAAAGAACCAGTGCTCCTCTATCCTCAAGTTCTCTGATAGAACTATCAAAACTCAACTCACAAGTCCTCTGCTAGGACCTGTCCAAATCTGCTCACAAGTCCCCATATCCCCCTCCAAACACCAGCTCACAAGTCCCCATCGAAACCTGTCCAAAACCTCAGCAAGCTCACCAAGAAAAACTTTCTTAGTAGGAAATCACAAGGTGAATTGTTAGAGACCCAATGTGATTTGTCAAACTCATAGAAGCATAAAGAGAATTGTTAGAGACTCAATATGTTCTATACTCAACTCCCAATCTCAAAACTCAACTCAAATCAACTCAACTCAAACTCAATCTCAAATCTGAAAACTCAACTCAAACTCAATCTCAAATCTGAAAACTCAACTCAATATCTGAAATGGATAGGATAGAATGCTTTCTTTCAAGAACATGAAACTCCAACAATTGCCAACTATGCAAAGAATCACATAACAATGATACTCATGTTCTTTTCACCATCAATTAGGGCTTCAACAACAATGCTCATCAAACAAGGTTCAATCAACACCATTCAGCTCAAAACACAACCTTGAAGCATTTCACAATCAACATCAGAAAAGGAAACAAGTAGAACTCCTTTTCTCTCCAATATTGTTTGAACAAAAGCATCCACCAACTCAACTCACAATAGCACACACAACTTTTCAAATCATCAACAAAGGAGTAAGCTCAACACTTTAACCAAGTAAAGAATAGCTTGATTATTACCAATTTAATGAAAGCAAATATCAATCTCAAAGCTGCCCACTTAAGGTTTCACAACTTCACACAAGAAGCAATTTGAACCTTAAAACATCATGCTTTCATTTCCATAAACAACCAAAAGCACTCTCAACATTACAAGAAAGATTTAACCCTTATACACCTTATTTCTCCCTTATAGTCTTATCACAAATAAAATTTATCTCTCATAAGAATGCAATAAGAAATTTCAACAACATCTTCAAAAAGAATCTTTTATCAAAATACAAACAAGCTTTAAACTCCTTATAACTCCTAAGCTGTTTTTCCCTCTAACAAACTTCCTCCATCCGCAAAAACACTTAGCAAAAATTAATTTCGAAAATACCTTAGCCAACATCAAAAATCGCTATGGAGAAATTTGCGCATGAATTCTAACACCACCTGCTGCGTCCACTTCACGACGAAAAACCCTTTCGCGATATTCGAACGCGGAACCTCCCGTTCGGGTAGCGCGCCAACAGCCTAGCCGCTACCGGTGCGCCAAAGGCACCCGATGAGGTTTAAACCTCACGCTGTTAACCTTGATCCTTCTGCACCAGGGATAAAATGAAACCACAGTCCCTTCCTTTCCTCTGTCATGACACGATGACAATAAACTTTACGACGGATTCGACAAACGACGAGTGCAGACAAACGAACAGCGGATCCACAAAAATCAGCGAAGACACAGTCGAATTTACAGCGAGCAACTCCTTTCAAAATTTGGATGGGATAAATCTTTGTTTTCATCGAGGGAGATTTATATGCAATTTACCATAAGCTCTTTGACGTCGGCGAGGAGTTTAACACGTCGACGGAGGTCTTTGCTAGCGCCCACAACTGTTAAAACATTTGCGCCATGGATTAGGAGAACCCATTGCAAATAATAATTTATTTATTTAAAAATAATTAAATGGAACCTTAACAAGGTTTTTAATTATTTAAATAAATACTTCCTCCTGGACCCAAATGCATTAAACCAATGCATCCACCTGTAATCTCTAAACCTGCCAACTTGGGGTTTGCAAAAGACCTTTGAAACTGTCATGTCGTAACCTTCATCAAAACAAATTATTTGACATCAAATCAAATTCCTTCAAGAGCTTCTTGACATCAATGACAACTTATACACTTGAGCAAAGGCAATGTACCCAAAGTACCCAAAATTGCCAACATTGATGTTGTGGGATTCGGCTATGTCTTTCACCTCCCCACTATCCGAGATGACCAAGCCTACATGACTGCATTGGCCCGACATTAGGATGCATGAGCCAATACCTTTCACCTGCCAATAGGTGAGATGGCAGTTATCTTGGAGGGTGTCTACCGCATCTTTCGTATCCCTCTAGATGGTGATGCCATCACATCTTCATCAATTAAGGTGAAAAGGATAGTATCTTCCTACATATTTGGGTGGCATAGTGAGTAGGCACAGTGCAACTCAGACCATGGAGGGGTCCACGTTGAGGATTGGTATACAGCGAGGATATTCACTAAGCATGCAACTGTCTTCATGCACTTGATCGTGCAAGCCATATTGCCTGAATATTTTGGAGTGAGGTTCCCTTGGAACCTCTTATCTAAGGTTTTTGACATCCTCATGATTCCCACTGATCATCCATTGATTTTGTACTAGGGGAGTGCACTATTAGCATAGCTCTATAATGATTTTTACCAGATTACCCAGAGGAGCAGAGTTGGCGTTGAGTGCAACTTGTTACTATATATCTACGGGTGGTAGCATATCAGGATCAAGCATCCCACTAAGCAGTGTTATGCTACATGTTGGCCTCACAAGCAGGAGGGCTTCAAGAGCAGGTCTCATGCAGGGGACCTGACTCATTACATTGCATGATTCTTAGGGTTGTAGATGAATCAGATTGACTGGCGCTCATACCTATATTGCCCTCCATGGTGGGAGGTTGATGACTGGCTACATAGGGCATGTAGAGATAGATGGCTCCTCAGACGTAAGTCTGAGGTACAAGATTTCTTCTACTTCTCTCGCATCCTCAAACCATTTGAGGTACAAGAGTTCTTCTACTTCTCTCACATCCTCAAATAGTTCAACATTAGGCAGGATATACTAGAGCTATCGACTATCTATCGTCACCTCCACCTAAAGAGGGACTTGACCTAGCCCAAGATTAATCCACTAGGTGAGGACGATGATGACTTCTAAGAGTCAAGGCTAATCAGTATAGGGAATACAATAGAGTCTTACATATTGTGGACACTCATGGTATGGAAGGGATTTGAGGGCCCCTTGGGTAGGGTCCTAGATGATGCAGTAGAAGGTAGCGAGGATGCAGATGTAGATCCTCATGGTTACCAAGTTCCTTAGAATATTGAGGGTGGATGGGGAGAGAGAGCTATAGATGAGGCACCACCAGCTAAGGATAAAGGCAAGGCACCACTAAACAACAAGATTAGGTATCTTAGGGCCCATATTGCCATCCTATAGACTCAGGTAGGCTCTCTATAGACACAAATCTTGCATCAGGATACCACCATTGCCACTTTGGATGCAAAGGTGGGGGATCTCCAGTCTTGACTCACAACAGGGTAGACTTGATGGTGCAGCTATGAGGAGGAGAAGATTTCTCTAGAGGTTAAGATCACTATAGCTGACATAGAGATACATAAGCTTACAGGGTAGTGCATCCTCCTCTAGTCTCAACTAGATGCTTCGATGGCACAACTTACTGCCTACCAGGGTAGGAGGGAAAACCCATCCTCATCATAGGTTGCTCTAGCACCTCCAGCTACTCCAGTAGTACCAGCAGTGCTAGTAGCACTAGCATAGCAGGGATTAGTAGGGTTGGACCAGGGAGTGAAGATCAAGAGACTCTAGGCTTTGGTACAGCTACATATCGATGATGGTGCATGGATTACTACCTACATCTCTACTTTGAGAGGATTTATTGGGCTACTCGGGGGTGAGATTCTAGAGATGCCCATGGATTCAAGGTCTTAGAAGACTCACACTCAAGAGACAAGACAGTCCTCGGCTAGCTCCAATCACAAATCACACAGGTCATAAAGGACTTCTAGTACCATCTCCAGGAGGACTCACATATATGGTGGAGGTGATAGTGGAGCCTCTTAGTTTGGGGGTGTAGGTGCTGCTACTTAGTACTGATCTTATACTAGATGTTATTGTACCATTTTTGAGTGTAAGTTCAAGGACCTACATAGATTGGGCTAAAAAAAAAATTTTTGGTTTGCACAATAAGACAAGAAGTGTACAACTTTAGCAGATCAACTACTTTTCAGGTAGGATCACCTCTAATGAGATCAACTATTGTTTGTGTAGGCTAAGAATTGCTAGGTTGCGGTTTAGCATGGTAAAATCCTAACAATCTTTAAGTAATAATGGAAAACTCTAGGATCATCATTAAGTTGTAAACTCCTATTTTTATTGTGCAAAATTTTTTGTGATTTTTTTTTTTTTAATAGATTCAGCTTACATAGACAGGGGTTGCCTATCCAGGTTGGGCTGAAGGTGGTGGTTGCTTGTTTTCTAAATGGACTAAAATGCAACTATCAATAATTATTATTTATACTAGCTATTACATTCAGATTTAACTCTGAACTTCATAACTTAGCACAATAATAATTATTTGACTGCTTTTACCCTCTAACAACACCATGTTCCCCAAAAACGGTGCCAAAATGATGAGTGTCATTGAATCTCATCATTTAATCTCAATGATTTATCAATTCGATATGGTGTCCAAGGCTATCTATGATAGAAGGCTAGGGCAAAGTACAATTTAGGCATTTAGATTTCAAGCATTTATTGGTGAAGCAGATTTGGTTTAGCCTTTTGGTGTCACACTAAACCTAGTCTGAAGAATGAAAACTAAAATAAATTATAGAAATTAAAAACTAAATCTAAATTGCAAAATTTAACAATTAACTACAATTGCATGAATTGAAATCTAATCTACTTTTGCAGAATTGAAATCTAATCTAAAACACCTGTCAATGCCCTGCCACAAAAGGTCGTCAAGCTTCTGCTACAGGAATTGACAGCAAAATAAAATATGCTGAAAAGGGAAAGTTGCTAAAATAGAAAGCAGGGAAAACATGAAGGAAAATGCTTAATATAATTTTTCAGCTGACATACACACAAATTCTATACACAAACATAATAGGAAACATAAATCACACAATACAAAATAAAAACAATAAAATGAAATCTGGCAAGCAATCTATTAATTCTATTGCAGCAAAATTATAGATTAAAACCTGCCATAAAATCCCTCCTTCTAGATTTGAAAGTGGGCCCATACTTCCTGATCTAGAAGGAGGTGAAAAGCACTCCTTAACTAATTAACACTCAAAACATAAAATGATAAAATACTGCACTTTTATTGATGACAAAACATGTTAAAAATTGTTACAAAAAATCACTATACAGTCCTAATTGCTGCTACTAAAAAATCTCCTCTATTCTAATTCCTAACTGCTCAACCAAGGAGGGATCTGTGTTATTTATATAAATATTTACAATATATCCCATGCTCAAATCAGCCTATGTGCTATTTTACAATCATTTGCCAATAATTTTGGATCTGAAATAAATGTAAATCTGGACATTTTGTGTTGCAGCAGTAGTCATTGGCCCTTAGAAAGCATCTTCAGTGGTGGTAGTACATGGGAGGAGTCTAGAAATATCTTACACATAATTATCCACTTCAGAATATGTCATTCCTATCTTGCAAACAACTTTCTATTATGCTATAGTTTTTCTGGGTTTATCCTAGAAGAGGATCAAAGTTGATATTTTCCATAAATGGTAGCTTTGGATAGCAAGGACGACAAAATAATATGGGAGATATTTTCTTTTACCTTTTTCAACCTTTGTTTCCCTTTTTCCAACTTCAAAAATCGGTCAATAAGTCAAAAAGCACATTCTGTTTTCATTTCGAAGATAAGTGGCTTCATTCCAAAGACAATGCAATTCTCATTCCGAAGATCGCTCATTCTGAAGATACTACAGTTCTCATTCCGAAGATACTGCAATTCTCATTCTGAAGATCCGCTAATTCCAAAGATACTGCATTTCTCATTCCAAAGATGTCTGCTCATTTTGAAGACACTGTGTTTTCTCATTTCGAAGATATCTGTTCATTCCAAAGATACTTCGGAATGAACAAATGTGTACTTTTCAAGTGATTTCTTCTACATATCTTAGGTGGGTTATCTCCTAGGATCAGATTCCAATGGTCTTCATCTCTTTTCATATGTGAATTCCATGCCTTGCTATTTATTTGTAGCTTGTTGGAATTTACATGGTAAATTACTGCATTTTTCAGTTCTGATGCACTGTTGTAAAATATTGGCATTTCTTGCAAATTCAAAAAAATTAGAACATGGAAAAATTATTAAAGTATCAACATAAATGAGTACATCAAGTTGCTACTAAATTTATACACTTCATTCACCAAGTAACCATGTTGAAATAGTGCAACAGTGTTGCACAATTGTCCCTGTTTTGTTATACCGTGTTGTTGCCTATTTAGATCATGTGGGAATGCTTCTAAATACGTCAGATGTCTTATGTAGTCCTTCTAAACTCATTCCATCCATATTTTCATGCTTTTCTTGACAACTTCAAGGTGTTCCTATAAAGTGACAGCTTGCTGATTTTTATATGGCTATTTTTCTCAGATTCTCAGATTTATGACAGTCCTAAACTTTTGGCTTAAATGTGGATTTGAAACAAGTTGAAGGGCAAAAAACAATTCAAAAACCATTGAGAAGTTAATGGATATCAGCATACCACATTTGGTTAATTGAAATGCATGTTATTACTTGCTACTTAATCACGAAAAATCAGTCATAAAATGCTAAAAATAGTCAAAAACAGAGATATAGTATTCCTAACATAAAATCATACAAACACTTAACAAATAGTATATTCTAGTCAACTATTTGGCAATTAACTTATCATATGGTAGTCAAACATTATGCAATAATGAGTCAAACATTGTGCAATAATGAGGCATTCTTGGGCCTCATCATCCCCCCCAACTTGAACTAATGCATGCCCTCATGCATCTTAGTAGGCCATAGTAATATGCAGGTTTTATTCTTGTGAACAACATCCTTTGCTACCTGCTAACTGAGAAATTCCTCCTTGCTGCACTATATCAAGTATTTTGTAACTAAGCACATGTATGACTCTTTTTCTATTTTTCTACAAGTTTTAGTGCTGCAATGTACCTCTTAAAGGCTTGATATCATACGATTCATCTTGCAATAGTCTTATTGTGGAACCGTATTTGTCAGATGCACTACTACTAATGGAATTTTTTGTTCTTAACAACATTTCAGCCTGAATGCTTATTTTTGTTGTTTGCACCTTTTGAACAAAATTGATAAAATATTTGATTTGAAATGCTTGAGGGATGTACTTACTTGTGGTAGAGCCTTATAAACCTCAATATTTGATGTACCCTACTCTTTTTTCTATTATGTAGCATTTTCAGCAATTTTGGTACAGTTTATGCTCATTTCGAAGATATCCTGCTCATTTCGAAGATACTGCATTTCTCATTCCGAAGATCTTCAAAAAATGCAAAAATGACCTCCTATGCAAAAGTTAGCTACATATTCTATTGTGGGTCCATCTCTAGAGTGTATAAGCCTTCCATAACATCAAAAATCCCTTCTTCATCCTTTTGTTTAGATGTTATTCTTTGTTTTGTATGTTGCTATTTTATTCCAGTAGTACTAAAATAGAACCTTCAAGTGCATTTTTTTTATTATCCTCCTTCAATTTATTAGACAATTGTGAGATATAAACTTGCAGTTCTCCTTCTAAAATTTGCCTTACAAATTGAAATAGAATTGCTGCCATGTTTGTCCCAAAATCAGGTTTTTGCATAGTTTTAGAATTTCCATGCAATTAATGGCATAAGGGGGTGTTTCTTGACATCTTGAACATGTTCCTTTTTCAACTTGTCACTATTGTATGAATAGTTTATGCCAAATACTAACTATCATACACTAAATGCTAAATTTTTACTATGAATTATATGCAAGAAACACATACCTTACTGTCCTGAAAATTGGTCATGCACCTTACAAGCTACTTTTGATGATTGTTAGCAGGCTATCTGAAAACACAAACAAACATAACACATGTGCAGTGTGAGATTTGTACAATGGTGGAACAATGATGGGTAGATCAATCAAGGCTATGCATGCCGAAAAATCAGTTTTCATACACGCCAACTTAGTAGCGCCTCCAAGAAGGTTTTCACTACTAAATTATTCATTTTTTTATTTTTATTTTCATTTTTTTATTTTCATCTCTTTTTTTTTCATTTTTTCATCAGAAGAGGCTGCCATTTCTGGTTTTCAACCAACTTTTGTCCTTCTTCTTTTTTTCAAGTGCTTCAATCAGAGAGAACACTTTTCACTCTTTTTTGGATAAGACTAATCCTTATTATACAAAAACATGTCAATTGTTGTATGAAAACACCATCTCTTTCTGTTGAAACCTGCAACATTGATGCAACCTTCCTTACTAGATGAGCAGTAAGAATCTTCTTACATCATCATTGCCTACTTATTGCTGGAAATGAAGTATTGGCTCCATTGTTCCTCTTTCTTGTTGAAATTGATGTTTGTCCTCATGTATCCCCATTTTGTGGGACATGCCTTTGCTGCAATTTTTTTTTCTCTCTCTCTTTTTTTTTTTCAATTTTTCTTGTCTTTCTTGTACCCAAGAAGGAAGTTCACAAACAAGACTATTTTTTTTTTTGCTTTTCTTGTATTTTTTTTTCTTTTTTCAAACTTTTTATCATCACTCTAAATCTGATATTGAAGAGAAATTCTCTTCCATTATGTATACATCCAATGGAATCTCCTTCAAGAACTCATCCTTAGTTAATGGTGCATGGTATACCCGAAGGCAATGTCCATTCACCACTAACATCCTCTATGAATTACCAATGGGAGAAAGAAGCACTGCTCCATATCTAAAAACTTCTTCAATCAAGTGTTTTCCATGCCTCCTAGTCTACAAAATCTTGTCAATCTATTCTTGAAACAATTAAATACCAATTTCCAAAAGATGTTAAGTGCTTATATCAAGATAAAATCTTGATATACCCTGTAATTCTATGTAAAGGGATTGAAATATTGTTTCAAAATAGCAACAATTTTGCTTTTTGTTTATAATTCAGCCAGCTAATAATGTTCAAGTATTTTCTTGGCTGCACTTCAATTTGTTTCATTCATAGGAGGACAAAATTTACCCCTGTTGTAATTTCTTACTAAGGAGTTCAATGGAAGTAAATTTTCTATGTGCGGTTTTTCTAGTTTTTCTCTTTTATCCAAGGCTAATTTCTATGTGTTTGGACTAAAGGTTTTCTATGTATCTCCATTGATTTTTATCTCTTCAAGCTCAGGTAAGTTCTTGTTTGAGCATATTTGGATGTTGTTGCAGTCAATAACATTTCCTACAGTTTTTTTTTTTATATACCAGATTCAGCTACATAGACAGGGGTTGCCTATCCTGTATTATTCATACTGATCATAGGTTGGGCTAAAAAAAATATTTTTGGTTTGCACAATAAGACAAGAAGTGTACAACTTTAGCAGATCAACTACTTGTCAGGTAGGATCACCTCTAATGAGATCAACTATTGTTTGTGTAGGCTAATAATTGCTAGGTTGCGGTTTAGCACGGTAAAATCCTAAAAATATTTAAGTAATAATGGAAAACTCTAGGATCATCATTAAGTTGTAAACTCCTATTTTTATTGTGCAAATTTTTTTATGATTTTTTTTTTTTAATAGATTCAGCTTACATAGACAGGGTTTGCCTATCCAGATTGGGATGAAGGTGGTGGTTGCTTGTTTTCTAAATAGACTGAAATGCAACTATCAATAATTATTATTTATACTAGCTATTAAATTCAAATTTAACTCTGAACTTCATAACTTAGCACAATAATAATTATTTTACTACTTTTACCCTCTAACAACACCATGTTCCCCAGAAACGGTGCCAAAATGATGAGTGTCGTTGAATCTCATCATTTAATCTTAATGATTTATCAATCCAGGGTGGTGTCCAAGGTTGTCTACGATAGAAGGCTAGGGCAAAGTACAATTTAGGCATTCAAATTTCAAGCATTTATTGGTGAAGCAGATTTGGTTTAGCCTTTTGGTGTCACACTAAACCTAGTCTGAAGAATGGAAACTAAAATAAATTACAAAAATTAAAAACTAAATCTAAATTGCAAAATTTAACAATTAACTACAATTGCATGAATTGAAATCTAATCTACTTTTGCAGAATTGAAATAACAGAATTGAAATTGCTAAATTGAAATCTAATCTACTTTTGCATAATTGAAATCTAATCTACTTTTGCAGAATTGGAATCTAATCTACTTTTGCAGAATTGAAATCTAATCTAAAACACCTGTCAATGCCCTGCCACAAAAGGTCGTCAAGCTTCTGCTATAGGAATTGACAGCAAAATAAAATATGCTGAAAAGGGAAAGTTGCTAAAATAGAAAGCAGGGAAAACATGAAGGAAAATGCTTAATATAATTTGTCAGCTGACATACACACAAATTCTATACACAAACATAATAGGAAACATAAATCACACAATACAAAATAAAAACAATAAAATGAAATCTGGCAAGCAATCTATTAATTCTGCTGCAGCAAAATTATAGATTAAAACTTTTCATAAAATCCCTCCTTCTAGAACTGAAAGTGGGCCCATACTTCCTTATCTAGAAGGATGTGAAAAGCACTCCTTAACTAATTAACACTCAGAACATAAAATGATAAAATACTACACTTTTATTGATGACAAAACATGCTGAAAACTCATTACAGAAAATCACTGTACAGTCCTAATTGCTGCTATTGAAAAATATCCTCTATTCTAATTCCTAACTGGCTCAACAAAGGAGGGAGCTATGTTATTTATATAAATATTTACAATATATCCCATGCTCAAATCATCCTATGTGCTATTTTACAATCATTTGCCAATAATTTTAGATCTGAAATAAATGCAAATTTGGACAGTTTGTGTTGCAGCAGTAGTAATTGGCTCTTAGAAAGCATCTTCAGTGGTGGGATTATGTGGTAGGAGTATAGAAATATCTCACACATAATTATCCACTTCAGAATATGCCATTCCTATATTGCAAACAACTTTCTGTTATGCTACAGTTTTTTGGGGTTTATCCTAAAAGAGGATCAAAGTTGATATTTTCCATAAATGGTGGCTTTAGATAGCAAGGACAACAAAATCATATGGGAGATATTTTTCTTTACCTTTTCCAACCTTTATTTCTCTTTTTCCAGCTTCAAAAATTGGTCAATAAGTCAAAAAACACATTCTGTTTTCATTTCGAAGATAAGTGGCTTCATTTCGAAGACAATGCAATTCTCATTCCGAAGATCGCTCATTTCGAAGATACTACAATTCTCATTCCAAATATACTACAATTCTTATTCTAAAGATCCGTTCATTTCGAAGATACTGCATTTCTCATTCTGAAGATGTCCGCTCATTCCGAAGACACTGTGTTTTCTCATTCCAAAGATATCTATTCATTCTGAAGATACTTTGAAATGAACAAATGTGTACTTTTCAAGTGATTTCTTCTACATATCTTAGGTGGGTTATATCCTAGGATCAGATTCCAATGGTCTTCATCTCTTTTCATATGTGAATTCCATGTCTTGTTGTTTATTTGTAGCTTGCTAGAATTTACATGGTAAATTACTGCATTTTCCAGTTCTACTACACAGTTATAAAATATTGGCATTTCTTGCAAATTCAAACAAATTAGAACATGGAAAAATTATTCAAGTATCAACATGAAGGAGTACATCAAGTTGCTACTGAATTTATACACTTCATTCACCAAGTAACCATGCTGAAATAGTGTAACAGTGCTGCACAATTGTCCCTACTCTGTTATACCCTGTTGCTGCCTATTTAGATCATGTGGAAATGCTTCTAAATAGGTCATATGTCTTATGTAGTCCTTCTAAACTCATTCCATCCATATTCTCATGTTTTGCTTGACAACTTCAAGGTGTTCCTATAAAGTGACAACTTGCTGATTTTTATATGGTTGTTTTTCTCAGATTTTCAGATTTATGACAGTCCTAAACTTTTGGCTTAAATGTGGATTTAAAACAAGTTGAAGGACAGAAAAACATTCAAAAACCATTGAGAAGTTAATGAATATCAGCATACCAAATTTGGTTAATTGAAATGCATGTTATTACTTGCTACTTAATCATGAAAAATCAGTCATAAAATGCTGAAAATAGTCAAAAACAGAGATATAGTATTCCTAACATAAAATCATACAAACACTTAAAAAATAGTATATTCTAGTCAACTATTTGGCAATTAACTTATCATATGGTAGTCAAACATTGTGCAATAATGAGTCAAACATTGTGCAATAATGAGGCATTCTTGGGCCTCATCAGATGTAGCCTACGAGAATTTTTGACACATTCCAGTGTACTATCTATTATCTATTTTTTGATACACACACACACATATATATATATGATCTGACATTGAGACTCATTATATGTGTCATTTTATTATTTTTATTGTTTTATGTTTTATGAGATGCATATGGATGCAATGTTTAGATGCGATGCTTATTTTATGCTATATGATGTGATGTATGGATGACATGCACTAGATAGATGATGAATGTATGATTTTAAATGCAATGATATATATGTGTAGGTGGACTACTTATGATGAATGTATATGAATGTGATATATGATGTTTAAATGCATGTTTGATTTACTATACTTGTATGCATTTAATTTATGTTGTTATGACATAATCTATGCCATGTATGTATTGCATAATTTCTTTGTTTCTTTGATAATGTTTTTTCTGAAATGGATATGTATGCTTTAATCTCTTAAAACATCATGTATGAATGCAATATGAGTTTGACAATCTAATGGATGACACCACCGAATGTATAACAATCATGAGATGTAATTGCTATATCTTATTATATGATTTGATCAATTGGACACCCATATGTGAGATGCAATGATGTATTGTTTCTGTTCATAAGCTTTTGTAAATTAAAAGAATATGTATAACATAGTCAGTGGCCATTTAAATATCATTTCTGACATCCATCCGGTATCTAACCTATATTACAAATAATTTCTAATAAACAAACTCTCATAAAAGAAAATTGATTTTTGATGATTGCATTGAAAATTGTTTGTTGCTATTTGGGAATTTTTGAGGTTTTCCATGAGACTCAAACACCCTAGTTGACTTATCAAAAGTTGTATACTGACCATACTAGACTTCTAAAACATAAGGCTTTCACTAGGATAGACCCTAACTGTTCATTATCCCTATGTGTGCAAATGAGTATATTTAGATAAGGCATAAGCATACCCCGATGTCAAGCGAGATTCTTTCAACCCATTGCTAAGATTGGGGATCCTCAAATGTCTATCCAATCCTAGGTTTAGATTTTAGTTGGACTAGACTACTAGGTGATACAGGACACCTGAAGCTAGCTCTTCCACATTCAAACATTGGTCTGCACAAAAGTGAAATGCTAATGTATCAGATATATCATCATGCGTAAGGTACGATAGTACTGACAATTCTAGGGATTCAAGCTCGCCCCCTTATTTTCTTTAATTTTTTGGGATACTTGCTCATGTAAAGTGATAAGAATCACTATTTATTTTGTACTTCTCTTTTAGTGATAAAAACCACTATTTATTTTTGTATTTTTTTTTTGAGCAAGGGATTTGATACTGATAGGATTTCACTTTGAATTTGATCTTGATTTGATTTGATTTCTGAGGATTTAACTTTGGAATTTCACTTGGGGAATTCATTCTAGGATTTTTCTCCTTTATTTGTAAGCAAGGGATTTATTCGGGTAGGGGGTAAGCTTGTCCTTTTGCCAACTATCAATATTTCTTGAACCGTCCAAGGGGATAAGCAAGAATAAAATTTTCACCTCAGGATACCTGGTCCCACTTTGTAGCATTCATCTTCCCCTAGTCCTTATTAGGATTGTTTAGTTTTTTGATTAGTGATAGGATTCTGATATGCTAAGGGCTATACAAACTAGACCTCATCTACAAAAGCAAAGCAAGCTTTCTACCAAACTCCTGAGAAGACCACTAAGTATGGTTGAATGACTAGAAAACCTTAGTATATTCTTCATAGCAACAAGAAGGGTTGTGTTGAAAAACACAATTACTCACAAGGGTGATAATGGATCATAGATGATAATGCATAGATGCATGATTGAAATACAAACGTGGTGTCGTTTGTAAGATTGTAAACACAATTTATTCTAATGCAAGTGTGATGGATGAATATGCCTAAATGCAATGCAATATGAAATGCATGTGGTAATTAGAATGCGATGATGCAAATGAAATGCAATGATGCAAATGAAATGTAATGCAATGTTTTTGAATTTTGATATTTTCCCAATTTTTTTGATTTTATTACTTTTTAATTTGACCAAAGGGCTTACAGATGCCTTTGGAGCCTTTTACTGGATGACCAAAGGGCTTACAGATGCCTTTGGGGCCTTTTGATGGTTTTAGGCATAAAATGCTTTAAGGTGAAGGATGTTGAGAGGTTCAGGCTCTTCAACCCCTTCCAACGATGTTAAGTGATATGTCCCAGGTCCAATCTTCTCAGAGATGATATAAGGACCTAACCAATTAGCCATAAATTTGTCTCACATTTTTGGTGGTAGATTTGAGTTCTGTTGGTTCTCTTTCAGCACAAGATCACCAACCTCAAAGTCTCTCAGATGGACTTTGTCATTGTAAGCTCATTTTAAGCGCTCTTGATAAACATGGAGATGCTCCAGGGCATTCACGTGATGTTCATCAAGTAGCATCAATTGATCTAGGTGAGCTTGTCATGCGGTGTCATCATCGATGAACTCTTTCAATGCGATGCACACATTGGAATTTCCAACTCTAAGGGCATAATGGCCTCAGTGCCATATACTAGTGAAAATGGAGTTGCCCCAGTGGGTGTCCGAATACTAGTCCTATAAGCCCATAATGCAAGGGGTAGTTGGATGTGCCAATATTTGTGGTGCTCTTGTACCATATTTTTCAAGATGGAAACCACTATCTTGTTTGAAGCTTCAGCCTACCCGTTTGCCTATGGATAATATGGAGTCACAAAACTATGTTTGATCTTGTACTTAAATGTCAAAGCTCTCACAGTTTTGTTTTTGAATGACGTTCCATTATCCAAAATTATCTTGGATGGTATCCCAAAATGACTTATGATATTGGTGAGTATGAACTCAACAATACGTGCTCCAGTTGTCATTGTTAATGGGATTGCTTCCACCCACTTAGTAAAGTACTCAGTAGCCATAATAATAAATGTATGTCAGCCCGATGATGGAGGAGAGATCTTATCGATGAGATCCAAACCCCACTGAGCAAATGGCCAAGCCACTTGAATGGGTTGTAAGGCCTATGATGGCAGGTGCACAAGATTAGCATGATGCTGGCATTTAATGCATTTCTTGACATACACATTGCAATCCTTCTCCATAGTGGGCCAATAATAACCCATGCGAAGGATGCACTTGATGATAGCCATGCCACTGAAATGGCCACCACACGTACCATCGTGAGCTTGCAAAATTTCCCAAGATGATTCTTGGGGCTCAAGACAATGAAGGAGAACTCCATCGTAGCTTCGATGATACAAAATATCTCCTAACAAGACATACTTTGTCACTTTCTATTTAAATGTGCACTTCACGGCACGCAATAATCCCTGAGGGATTACACCAAGCTTAAGGAAGTCGTATATCTATGACATCTAGTTCTGATAGCTCTCAGCCTCAACTGACAAGACAACATGTTCCCCCTATGGTTCAACATTTACAAATGTATACTAGGAAACAACCTTATGGTGAATGGTAGTACCACTCCCCATAGGATCCTATGAGATCAAAGACCCCTAGGATGCTCTCTTGAGAAAATATCTGGCTCTATAGAACCACTCATGGTTCGGTTCTACCTGAATCATGTTGATTGACTCTTTGTTATCCAAAGCTTCACGTTGCACAATAGAGTGTGACAACATTTTTATGTGGATGGTAGTAAAATTAGTAGATGGATTCTGAGGGATTAAGGATCCCAAAGATGCCATAGTGTCTACAAATATATTTGATGAATGAGGGATTGCCTCGATGTCATACCATTCCAACTGAGCTAAATATTTATCAACAAGATCTTTGTAAGACTTCAGGATAGGACATCGACACTAAAAAAGTCCTTTCACTTGGTTAATAATGAGAAGGGAATCACCAAAGATATTTAACCTTTTAATCTTCATGGCGATAGCTATTTGGAGGCCTAAAATTAGGGCTTCGTATTCAACATTATTGTTAGTGCAAGGAAAGTCCAACTTGAATGACAAGGGCATAGGAGCACCTTGCGGTATGAACAACACTATTCCTACACCACCCCCTTGCTCACACTTCGAACCATCAAAGAACAAGGTCATATCAACTTTGTTATCTGGTTCTTCGGGTTTGGGTGCTTCTGATAAGGCAAAAATTACATCATCAAGAAGCTCAATGGTGAGGGGCCTACTATTTTCAAGAGGTACCTCAGCCAGTTGATCAGCTATGACCTATCCCTTAATGGAATTTTGGCTAATGAATTCCAAATTAAATTCTATCAATAGCATGATCCACTTTGTAGTACGTGTATTATGATACGTCTTACTCATCATATACTACAAAGGATTTTATTTTGATATGACATACGTCGTATGACTTAACATATAATGTCATAATTTCTTTGTAGTGAACACTACTGCTAAACATAATTTTTCCACATATGCATATCCTATCTCGTAACTCACCAAGGTTCGGCTAATGTAATATATGGCTTGCTCTTTGTCTTGCACATTCTTTTGGGCTAACATGGTCCCTAATGCAAATTTAGTTGTCGATATATATAGCATAAAAGGCTCATCTGGTCTTGGTGGAGCTAGCACTAGTGGCGTCACTAGGTATTGCTTAATCTCAGCAAAGGTTGCTTGATAGTCCTCATCCCAATTGAATGGGACCCCCTTGTGTAGCAGTCGATTCATGGGTCGACATTTATCCGATAACTATGTGATAAATCACTTGATGGATGCTACTTTGCCCTGAAGGCTTCTTAATTCCTTGATATTCATGGGAGGATGCATTTCTAAAATTACCTTGACCTTTGTTGGATCAACTTTGATCCCTCACTTTGAAATGATGAATCCTAAGAGCTTTCCTGAAGTTATACCAAATATGCACTTCTTAGGATTCAACCTGACATTATGCTCTATCAGGTGATCGAAGACCTTTCTCAGGACCTCAACATGCTCTGAATGTAGCAATGACTTCACCAATAAGTCATCGATGTAATATTCTAAGATCTTATGCATGTAGTCATGAAAGATATATGTCATAGCCTATTGATATGTAGCACCAACATTTTTAAGACCAAATGGCATAACCTTGTAACAAAATGTCCCCCATGGCATTATGAACATGGTTTTATGTTGGTCTTCGGGCTTAATCTAAATTTGGTTGTAACCAGAAAAACCATCCATTAGGGAGAGCATTTCATGACCCATAGTTGCATCTATGAGAGCATCTATGTTCGGCAATGGGAATGAATCCTTTGGTGTTGCCTTATTGAGGTCTCTAAAATCTATACAAATATGGATCCTTCCATCAGGTTTTCCTACAGGCACCATGTTTGATACCCATTCTGGATAGTCGATGGAAATGACAAACTCTACATCCAATAACTTCTGCAATTCATATTTAACCATTAAGGCTACTATCGGATGCATCTTCTTGAGTTTCTGCTTGATTGGCTTCTTTGATAGATCTAGCGAAAGGTTATGAGTAACCAATTTTGGATCTAGACCTGGCATGTCCTTATAAGTCCAAGCAAAGAGATCAGGTCTCTCTTTCAGTAGAGGGATGAGGTTGGCATACTCATCAGGAGATAAAATTTCTCCAAATTTAACCTTCCTTGGATTGGTGGGATCATTACTGATATCCACTTCAAAGGTTTCCTCTATTGACATGTGGGATCCCTCCTCAAGCTGATGAGGCGTAGGGATCAAGTGGATGTCATCTACTGGGTTTATGGGTTCCACATTGGAAGCATCCTCAGCATGATAAACATCATGTGCATAGCCTGGCATAAAGTGAAAAGGTTGCAACATTTCTTCATTAGGGAAGAAATCCTCAGGCTCTAGTGGTGAGTCAGCATGATCCCAATCGATAGCATCTACATTCAGATACAATGGCTTGGAAGGATCAGCTAGGTTGTGAAGTGGAGTGGTCAAATCAATGGAGATCATATTGATGGAATGGATCATGTCTCTAGGACCACGTGCATGTGACACTAAATTTGTATAACTTCCATCCTCGAGATGTGGTTCTAGGGGTATGGGGATCTCTGGATCCGGTCTATGGATAGACTCAAACATAGGATCACTAGGCTCAAGGAGCTCTCTAAATGTTGGTGGATCAGGGAAGACCATATGATAAATCCTATCCAAATTAGGTGGTCTTCCTCTGAGGTGAGGATGAATATTGATATCTCTATACATATCCTCTGTAGTGTACGGTGCATTATGATGATGCAAGTAAGGAGGTCCTAAATAGGCTCTCTCTATTTCATCTTCATCATCACTATCATAATGAAAGCCTTCACCACTACCTACTGGCACTAAGGAGTTAGGGAGATGGGGCCCCATGTAAGCCAACTCCTGATAACTACTATCACTCATGGAGGATTGATCATCCTCGATGACTATCTTCGAAGGTAATAGATGACATAAATTAAGAGGGCCTAGATAGGCCAACTCAGTCTCATCCTCATATTGCTCATTATTTGAGGACTCACCATTGTCATCCATGTCATACATGTAGCTAGGTCCCCCTCTCTCAGAGATGGACTCTACTATGTCCTCATCAGAATGATATTCTGACTCGGAGTCTACTATTGTACTAGCATTGTGAACTCGTAGGCCTGTGTCATCGGCTGCTGCATGGATTTGTTCACCCAAGTTATCTCTTGGGATATGCTCTGGACTGGTCTCCACCAAGATATCTTCGTGATATGTCTTAGGTGGTTCCATAGTGACATAAGACACTATCTGGTTGTCCCAATGAAATATGGAAGGATTGGGGTGATAAGGATTAATATCGACTTCCTCCCCTAAGCTGAGGTACAGGTGGTCCAAAGATACCATGAGTAGTTCATCCTATCCTCTAACATGATATCCTAGCCCGAACCTATCTATAGGTAATTGATATTATGGTTCATAAGGCCTCCTATGCCCCTACTTAGATAATCCGAGACCGTAACCATGCCAATGGTAACGTTCAAAATATCATAAGGCGTACTCTGGGTTAGAGAGATAATGCACATTCATAGTGAATGGCTCATCATCATCTTCATCCATGGGGGTGCGAGATGCAATCTGGTCGAGCCCTCCATAAATAAAATTAGTTTGGTTAGGGGGCACCCCCAATGGTACCACCATCCCTATGGGAAGGCGATGGGCTCATGGTCGGCCCATATCCTGTGCAGTCTCGATAATCGGTGTGAACATCACATTCTGCATGATATACTCCCCCAATCTAGGGTTAACCAAATGAACTATCACCTATGGTGCAGATGACCCTACTGAAGACGTAGGTGAAGCAGGCTGAGGTGCCTCTTCGACTTCTCCTTGAGCATCCTCTACTTCCATGGGAGTAGGAACCTCGATCACAACTAGTTTGGGTGCTCGCTTTATCTCTTTTTTGCCCATATTTACTTTTAGCTTCTCATCATCCCGATGCATCACAGATGCAGATGGTCTGGTAGAAGCAGCTGTCGTGTGCTCCGATCATTGAGATGCGGACATTGTAGGTTTTGCACACACTTCCTTCATTTTACCTCTTGGCTCTTTGATCGGTGTCATTGGTCGTATGTCCAGGTGCATTGAGGGGAGCACGAAATCCCTCGACAAATCAGCTAGATTCACGTACTTGAATGGTTCCTCATCTGAAGGTACCACGTGAACCTATCCCTCATGAATGTATTTGATACATTGATGGAGAATAGAGGGGACACAATACATTTCTCTTATCCAAGGCCATCCTAGAAGTATATTATATTGCATAGCACCTTCAATCACATGACACATCATGGGGATGGTCTTCAGCCCCACCTGAATAGGTAAGACTATCGTGCCGACAGTTGAGCATAATGCATCATTAAAAGCTCTCAACGTGAAGGTAGAAGGTATGATATGCATCTTTGGTAACTTTAGGTATGTTAATGCCTTGGTCATGATAATATTGATTGATGATCCTGTATCAATCAAAACCCACTTGAAGGGTATGTGATTCACACATGCAATGATGTGGAGCGGCGGGTCCACCATGATAGTGGAAACCATCTTGATTTCATGATCATAAAATTGTATGACCGGCTCCTGACACTATTGCACATGTCCCACAAAGTGTGTAAATGCTTCAGGATCTTAGGACTACACTTCTATGGACTTTAGAATATCCATAAGCATCTCCCTATGCTTGGGGGACTACTGAATCAGCTCATAAATCATCAACTTTGTTGGAGTTATCTGTAGGTTTTGGACTAACCTACTCTTGATTGTCACCATCGGTCTAGTTGGTGGGCCTGGTACATGTTGGGCTGGCCTTGGAGGAGGTACAACATGGACTCTAATAGGAGCTAGAGGTTGATTTGGTCTCTCATACCTCGCATGTCTTGTGATGACATTGACCATTCCGATGAACCCATGGGTTGGTGGTTCGATTCGTACTTGATTGACTTGGCCAACATTGTTCCTAGGCACCTCATGGTTGGGCAGAGGATTCTTGTAAATCCCCATATTTTGATTATCTAGTGCTTGTAGATTATCCACAAGAAGCGTACCTTTTTCAATCATGTTCTGCACTAAATGTTTGAAAGACCAACATACCTCTATGTCATGACCTTTCATTCGATGAAATATGCAATATTGATCATCCTTATACCCCTTAGGCTTGGGTTGATTAGGGTCTATCATTTTGATCTCTGGTAAGTTTATTGCCTTTGCCTCACATAGCTGATGGAAAATCATTGTCAATGATTTTGATAATTGCATAAATATGCGAGGAGGGCATCTTTCTTTGTCCTTACCCCTCTGGTTGTTGCATTGATCATATTGCGTAGGGGAGGTTGGGCTTGATAATTTCATTGTTGCTACCCCTTATCTCCTTTCTGAAGGTTTAGAACCACCTGATTGATGTGAGTCGGCTTGGCCTATTATTTCTCAATGCTTTTCTTGTTCCATTCCTTCCTATTTCTGAGTTTCAAGTTACCCTCCTGTAACTTGATATCCTCAATCACTTTGGCTTGCACCAAAGCCTCTTCGAATGTTTGATATTGCTACAATTGTAATAATAATGAAATGTGCTTTGCACAACTTTTCATAAACATCCTAGTCAGTTCAATAGTAGGGATGGAAAATGGTAGCTTTACCATCATCTTTCTCCATCATTTCCCATAATCCATAACTAGCTCATCATCATGTTGCATTAAAGCAGCCAGCTCGGATAAGTTCACCTTCTTCTTGATGCCAAAGGAGAAGCATTCAAGAAATGCATCAACCAGTTGCTCAAAATGGGTGATATTGTGCCTCTTGAGTTGATTAAACCACTCTCGAGCTGGGCTTGAGAGGGTCATGATGAAAGTCCATAGGAGTAAGGCATCATTGCTTCCAATCTGAAAGCACATGTCTAAAAATCTCATGACATGCTCCTGAGCATCTTCCTCTCCTCTAAAATTTTCTAGCTTAGGCATTTCAAAATGCTCAGGATAAGCTAGAATAGGCACTAACGGGCATAAAGGTTCATTATGAATCTTATTCAAGGTTGGCTTTTGATAAGTTGTTCCTTGCTTTTCTATAGCTTTGACCTTTTTTACCAAGACTTTATAAGCCTATGAAGATAAGAACTCCTCTTCTATGGATTGCCTTGGAGGCACCTTTGGAGGTACGTTCCTCTTCGATCGAGGTGAAGGATTAGGCTCATCCTCCTCTTCGACTTGGGATATTTTAGGATACTCTTGATCTAATTCATCTCCCACTTCTTCTTCGTACTACCTATGCCCATGATGCTCGGGCAGAGGGCACCCATCTCTATGTTGGGATGTGTAGCGAGTATGGGTATCTATATACTCAGGGTGCAAATCAGGTTGTGAAGCAACTCATCTATCAATGCGCTCCCTATGCTCACTACGAGGATGTAAACCAACACTGGCTAGTCGATCCTCCCTCTCAACATGCTCCTTTTGATCAAGGATGCATTGTTTCATGCATTGTTCATATAAATGTTGTCTTATGAACCTTTGCCTCTGAGTGTTCTCATTTTTGAGGCATTCTTGCTCTACATGAACATCCTCCAATTGGTCTTGGAGGATCTGATATCTCTGCTCTGACACCAACTTGTGAGATCTATCTATGTGATCAGTCGTATGAGGCCTCTGGTGTGTGCGCTCTATTCGAGTGGCTTTGTGGGTGTGTCCCCCAATGGACTGATCTGCTACGCTCTTGCCCTTGTCTGTGAAGATGGCATTCACATCTAGCTATTGCCTAAACTCTGTGCCTACATGAGATGTAGGGGCATACATATCTCGAGAATACTTGGAGCACTCTCTAGGTTCTCTGATAGTCCTAATGGTACTACCACTATGCACACTCATGGAGCGAGAAGGTATAGGAGTAGGCTTGTAACCTAGCTACCCTAGAACCTTACCCAAACCATCCAACTATCTGCTATGCCATGGCTCATGAGGTGGCATACCATTGGCTCCCACTTTGGATACATCTATGGTGATCCTACAAGGCTCACCCTTGTTGGGAGTTTGAGTGGGCCTACGCTTGGAAGTGGCCCTATCCATTTGCCCTTGAATGGGTGGATCTTGAACTCATCTATACTTAGATGTTGGGGGCTTCAAGCCTCCCTTAGCTATAGGATGGAGGGGTACCAATCTGGATCCCTCGATGACATACTCTTTAGTAGATCTCATGGATGCACGTGGAATGCGGTCATGGTAAATACTAACATGTTTGGAACCCCCATGTTGGGAAGCTCCATGCTCTGATCTATGTCTCGAGGAGTGTCTAGTAGCTCCTCATATTGGGGTAGTCTCAACAAGATCCCCATGCATAGAATTATCCCCTCTAATACTCATCGAATGATGTTCGGGAGGATTCTGTGATTGAGGGTGTTGCATATCTTGTTGTGCATTGGGTGGAGCTTCGGCCTCGACCTCAGATCTATGCTTGGGTCGGCCTCTCCGTGTAGCCACCATAGTGAGTATCCTATGTCTAGATTTAAATTTTATTAGCACACAAAGAATACAATGGTGATTATCTCTTTTAAAGCTTAAAGTGAACCCTAAACTATTTGATGTGTTTTGCAATTTGTTGTATCAATAAGTAACTCTCATCATGTTTTCAAATATGTTGATGATATACTCAATTGTTAAAGGGCTTTCACCTGTATACTCATAGCTCGACAACCTGGCTATGAACTCCAGGTCACGTAATCCCCCCTAAATGTGGAGATGAAACCCACACCTGGGCAAGGAGCATAGGTCCTCTCGGTCCCTCACCCAATCTCACTCTAGTCAGCGTTATACCATTTTAAGAGAAGTACATACAAATTTTATGGGCTATGAATGGTTCTTGGATTCGGTATTGGTCTAGTAACAAAAGGTTCGAGGGAGTTGGGCCAATGGATGGAAATCACTACCACCATCGTTGAACCCTACTAGTGGTTGGATGTGACTTCCAACTCACTAGCATTTAAGTGTGTCATGGTGTGTGTGGTTCCTTTTATTTTGCATGAAAGTAAATGCATAAAACAACACTCATGACTCTTCTATATGTGATGCAAATTAAAAAGAATGTTTAACTTTCAAAAGTATGCATGATTAAGCTATATGACTTTTCAAAGCAAATGCACACTAATGACAATGATGAAGTGGCCACTAGATGGGCCTCACACAAGCAAACCAACATACAAGAAGGGCCTAGACCACTGGAGACTAGGGTGGACTGCACTCAAAGGTCCGTTGTTCCTAGCAATGACTAGTAGAACCTAAGAAAAAGACCTAGGGACTCAATGCATTTTATCTTTTTTGTTGCATTCCCTAATTATGCTAGCAATTTTGACTTTCTAGAAAAACATAGATAGAGAAATAGGGAAAATCAGATAAAAATGGATCCTACCTTAGATCCTCATCCGATTAAGCTTTTTCTCCCTATTGTATGACCTATCAGATGTTGATCATGGCTCTGTGGCATGGTTGAGACTGTTGCCCATGGGTCTATGCCATGGTGACAACTTTTGACCATGGTTGTCAACCACGGTTAGCACCTATCATCACAAACCCTAAAATTTAGTGATCTATGGTATTTAATGTAGAATTCCCATCATGATCACCTTCTGTAACCATCCAAAAAGGCTTACACCTAATCTAACTATTGCAATTGATGAAATATACACAAATAGGCACGCATAAATTGACAATAAGAAATAAAATGAATACAAGGAATCTTTTATTAATTTCAATGGATTCAAATTATAAATCCATCCCTCTTAGGGATACCCATTTGATACATCAATTACAATAGTGTCTAATCCCTCTCAAGGGTAGATGTAATCCAAATGCCTTTCAGAATGACACGAACTGCTCCAAGGTGTCGATGACCTTCTTCTCCATGATTAGAGGTATTTGTTGCCTTGCATGTCAAAACCCTGTTAGTCCTACATGCAATAAACAACAAGAAGCATCAGTAATAAAGGATGCCTCTCTTGATGAGGCTTTTGAGGAAAATTGCATACAAAGATGATATTATTAGCATATAATCAAGAAAGTGCAAGAAAGCTAATAAACCTATGCAAAACATGAAAATATTCTATGAAACATGTAAAGGAAAAGCATATATATCTATCTAATGGCCTAATTATGAATTTGAAAGCATGGAAACATGAAAAATATTCATTAGTATCCTAGTTACAATATTGAAAGCAAGACGATAAAACAAGCTAATTCTATCGGTCAAAAATCTCTAATAATGCAATTAAACCTAAATTATGCTTAATCTAATGCCATTAACAAATCCTATGATGAAGAAATCAAGGAAATGAGGGATGATACCCTAATCATGGCTCTGTGGCATGGTGAGCACTGTTAGCCATGGTTGACAACCATGATGGAGCTTGAAGTGTGCTTGTCCTCCAATTCAAGGGCTAAATCTCTGAATCTCCTTGCCAAATTGATGGTCAAGGGTCACCTCTGTGTCCTCTAATAGATTTGGTGGTTGAATTACTTTGATTGCATGTGAAATGGATGTAATTGCATTTCTTGGCTCTCCTAACCTCCTAGGACCTCCATGGCTTGAATTGCCATTTCAATATCTCAATTAAGGGCAAGAAAGCAATGTCACAATGCAATTAGGTGAGTGTTGAATTTGATAGGGCTTCACTGCTCAAATTTACCTATGCATCTCTAGATTTTCCTCAATTTGGATGGGGTTCTTATAGCACCTTGGAGGGCTATGTCCTAGCTTCATGAGGAAGCCAAGATCAAGAATGGGCAGTTAGAGTAGTTGGAAGGAAGCTTCTCGAACCTTCCTCCCCCAAACCGCTCCAATCCGCAACCAATTGGCCATTTGGAACCAACTTTGACTCGGTCAAAGGCCAACTGATTTTGAGGCCTAATCATGGCTGACAAGCATGGTCAGCTCTGCTAACCATGGGTGTCAACCATGGCTAGCACTGATTAGGCAAAGGTGCCCAATTGAGTGGTTAAAACCACTGCTATACCTTGGTATTTGTCCAAGGTCTTCCATATGGTCTTCTAGCATGTCCCATATGAGTAGTCACCTCGACATTACATGTTTTAGGTGTCTACAATAAGATATAGGTTGTTAAATCTACATCTTAAGATATTTGGTTAATATGCCTGAGTATAAATTCATATTAAAATCCATAAGATTCAATTTAAGAGTCACAAGCATGTTTATATGGTATAATGGATAGTTAAAGGTATATCAATCATATTATTGAGCTACCTAATATGTGTTCATCAAATTTGAGTTCTATAAGATTCCTTCTTTGGTATATTTTATATCTATCTTATCTATTCTTTTTTATTATCCTCCAACACATTTGGATCCTATTGGTACTTATCCTTAATAAATTTTAATATCCTACTTTTCAATCAATAGGTTGATTCAAATATTGTAATTGGTCATTCAATTTTGAAGAATAATCAAGGTACATCTTCTAATCAGGTGACTATAATTGATCCTTCATCAATTGGATATTTGATTGAATAATTTTATTCTCTATCCTTTGTGATCTATTCATGGATACTTCTTTAGATTATGATGATATGGATGTGCCTCAAAATCATAACTTTGTTTCTACCATTGAGTTTCTATCCCTTGAAAATCCTACTCATGAGGTTGGTCCTTTGACCAAGTGGACTTGGAATATCTTGAAGGATGCAAATCCTTCTCATGGTAGGAATCATTATAATACTACTATCCCATACTTTAATCAGCAAAGTGGATGTTAAATATCCTACTAGCTACAATTAAGTGAAATAATGTCGTGATTGGAGACAATACAAGAGTATAGTTTTGTCATGAAGAACTAGACAAAAATGTCAATTTCCTTTCCCAAGGGTAAGAATATTATTTGTTGTTAATGGGTTTATGATACATTCTTTAGTGCTAATGATCATATTGAAATGAAAAAGACTTATTTTGTTATTAAGGGACTTCTTAAAAGGGATTTGACTACATGGATATTTTTTCCATGTAGCTAATATGGACTTTGTTCATGTGATTCTTTCCATTGTTGTTTTAATATGGGGGAAAGTCATTGAATGGATTTTAAGAGTATACTTCATGATAGGGAACTTAAAGAAAAAAATTATTTGTGGTGTTTACTTATATTTCTGCAAGACAGGCGGACATCACTATTTTCTAGACTCAGTAAGTCCTTGCAGAGGACTAGGTAAGCATCTAATGCATGATATGAGAATATCATACTTTTTTTGCATGCTATGAGAAGATTCATACTTTTTTCTTAGTTGTGGCTTTCATCAATATGAATTTTATCATGATATTTATATTAAGAATCATGACGGATAAATTATGATTAATATACTTTACATTGATAATTTGATCATCATTAGAAGTTAAAATTTCCTAATTTTTAATATGAACCTATGGCTTTAAGACTCCTTTAATACGATACAACTTGTCCTACTTCACTATATTTTGGAACCCTTTCTCCATTATATTTCCTTTTTAGCCTTAGTATAGCTTGGATCTTCTATAATACTTTTGGATTAAGTATTGTAAGTTTCTATCCTTTTTCTTTTGGGTCAAAGTTATAATCTAACGACTTTACTCCTTTGTTAATACTATTGTCTATGACTACTTGGTAGAAAGTATTCTTTATCTCATTCAAACTTGGTGGGACACACCCTTTGTTTTAATTTTATGCTACAAATGCATGCAAGTGCCGCATGAGACTCAATGTAAGGCTATTAGGATTCTATATTACATCAAATATTCAATTGATATTTGAATTAATATATTTGGTAGAGATACCATTGTGTTATAAATCTATTCTAATGTAAATTGGTCTAGCACTCTTTATGAGAATAAATTCACTTTGGTCTACTTGTTTTATATTTAGTAAGTACTGGTTGATGAGCCCTAAAAATGCTCATTTTTGTACAAAATTTCCATATATATTGTGGCATTTATTTTAATAGAAATATGTGTTTCTATGCAAATTTTATATGTGTTTAACAGTTTATTGTGCATGTTCTTTAATATTTGTTTCTGAGTGCATTTTGTGTAGATTTTACAAAATTTTTTGTTGTTAGCATGTTTACGTCGAGGTCCCACTCGGACCTGGCACTTTCAATTTTATGATGGCAAAAGTAAAGGTAAAACATCTGCAGTACACCGGTGTGAAGCGCTAAGTCAGGCACCCGATTCCCTTTCAAGCGCCGAATTCCATTTGGCGCTTGACTATCGAGTGCCCGATTCCCATTTGGTGCTTGACTATCGGGTGCCTAATTCTCGTTAGGCACTTAACTCCCATTTTGGCGCCTACTTCTCGACTTCTATAGATAAGGCACCTGATTCCCATTGATGCAGAATTATGACATGACTCTTGTTGTCGGTAAAATAGAATGGCGATTTCAGCGATGGATGCGGATGGATTCTCAATAGTGGAAGTGGACCAAGGACAACGTCAAAGATCATCAATTATCTATTTTTTAGCAGTAATGTAAAATATCGATGTAATCGAATAAGAGTGGAAATATCAGACGTATTCTGTTCTGATAAAACAGAATACGTTGATTGGTCTAAAACTGATATTTTATTCGATCTCCTTCATTTATGCATACTGTTGTAAAATAAGAATCTGAATTTGATTTACCTTCATGATGTAATAGGGTATGGCCGCATATCTTATAAATATGCAGGCCACCCCTAAAATAAAGATCCCGGATCTTTTCTGTAACTTTCTCTACTGCAAATTAATAAAATACACCTGCGTATTTTCATCCATCTTCTTTAGTATCCGGTGTATGATTGAATGCGGGTGGAATCTACTGGAAGCATGGGCCCACTCTCAATAGTATTCCTCCCTTCTCTTTTCTTGTTTTCTATCATTTTTAATCTAGTTTCCAGTTTTCTGTACTTAGCTTAATTTTTGTTATTTCCCCTATTTTCTGTAATTTCCAACAAGTGTGCAATTTTGGTTTCTGAATATAGTTTAGGCATGTCTTGATAATTTAGGATAGATTAGTGGTTTGGAAACTAAACTAGAACTCCAAAGAAACAACAACACCCCCCAAACCATAAATCTGAGGGACTCATCTCATTGGAGGGAATTACAAGCATATATTATGCAAGGTTGCTCACAAGTTTACGAGCTACCTCGGGTTGACAAATTAAATGAGGCAATGAATCTGAACATAGAAAACTAACCAATGTTTTTGCCCAATATTTTGGCATCATTTTCGAGGAGTAGCCTATTGTAATTTCTTGTTCTGAAGAAAGCATGTTAGCAGTAGTTTAGGTTGCTTTCTACAGAACCTCCATTTTAGCTTTGTATGAGTCCACCTAAGAATAGAGGATCGGATGATCATTTTGTTAAAAATAAAGATGTTTCTCAAAAGTCTTCTGCTTCAGTTGTACCTGATCCTGAGATTGAAACCTCTCCTCCACAATCTCCACCTGTGCATTGGCTTGAACATCTAGTATTTGCATAGGATCCTTCTAAAACAAATCAACAAAATCTTAGAGAAGGATCTGAGATAAGTAGAGTTCAGTCTGAGGAAGATTTATTGAACCTTCAATGTTGGCAAGTAGTTAGAGAAGGAACTATATCAAACATAGATTTAGTAATCCTTCTGCAGGATAAGAGAAATGAATTAGAAGCCTTGAAAGCTGCTTTGAATGTAGTTGGTGTAGATACCCTATTCATAGACAAGATGGTTGATGCAGAGGAAGCATCCACTAGTTTTAATTTTCCCATAGGAGAGGCAGGAGGAGACCACAAGATGAAACATATCTCCCTTGCCCACCTTCCAATATTTAGAGGACTACCAATAGAAGATCTAGATCTATTTTTGTTTAAATTTGATGTCCTATGTAGATCAGTGGATTATACAGCTGATGCCCAAAAACTAAAGTTGTTCCCTTCCACTCTTGATGATTCAACTTTACGTTGGTTCATCAGTTTGGGGAATAAACGGATAACTACCTAGGAAGAATTGAAGAAAATTTTCCTAGATCAGTACTAAGATTTTGGTAGAGCACGTGATGCAAGGGAAGAAGTCCTAGATATGACACAAAAGGAAGGAGAATCTATGGAGGAATATTGGGATAGGTTCAACTTTAATTTGCAAAGATCACCCCATTCGAAACTAGGAGACAGGTCCCTAAGAAGTATTTTCTTAAAGGGACTTACAAATGAATCTCTGGAAGCCTTAAACATGATTTTTGGAGGGGATATTTATCAACATCAAATGGATGATATTCGATGGTTGTGTCAAAACTTTTCAAGGAGGAAAGGTAAGTTGACCCCTAGAAATATCAAACAATCAACCACTATCACTAAAATAGAAATAGGCAATATGCTTGAAGACCTCAAGAGCGAGATGTTATCATCTCTGGCTCTCCAAATGGACACCCTTCTACTTCAGAAAAATAAGTAGGAAAATGAGGCAACATTGGCCTACTTTTGTCCTAAATGCAGGGGAAAACACCCTAGAAATGAATGTCCTAAAAATAAAGTTTGAGTGTGTGTTGTATGTTCAAAGGATCACAAAATAAAGTTGTGTCCATAGTTATCAAAACCTAGAGAGGAACCTGAGGTAGCAGAAGCATACTTCATGGGTAATAGTAGAAACTGATAGTAGTCTCCTATGGGAAACAACATGCCAGTAGGAATGCCATCTTATGGGGGCAGCAATTTTTAGAACCAAGGTCAAGTTCAGCCACCCAACATGGGCTGGTGGGGACAACAACCTTGGAATCAGTATCCCCAAGGAGAAAATCCTTACAACCCCTATCCATGGATGCAATACTAGCAACCTGGGTAGTAGTGGAGGAACCAGAATGCTTGGAATCAAAACCCACAACATGCTACTCCAGTTCCACTACAACCAACCCTACCAGCTCCTCCTACTTTTAGGCCTACTCAACTGCCAACATAGCCTACAACCAATCCAAATAACAAACAACAACCAACTTATCAAATGGAGAATGAGATGTACCCCATGTACAATATTAAAGTAGATTGTAGTCCAATACAATTAAGGTCAGGGAAACAAGTAGGTGTAGAAGTCACTCCTCTGGTAGAAGAGGAGGAAAACATAGAATTAGGAAAAGAGGAATCACCTCTTATAGTAGAAGTAGAAGAAGAATCAACACCTGTAAATAACAAATAAGGGGTTCCACCTTTTCCACAAAGGTTGTAGGAACCCAGGAAGCTAGTACAATCAAAATTTGATATTCTCTCTAGTCTAAAGAACTTGATAGTCACAATCCCTCTCTTTCAGGCCATCAAAGATATTCCTATCTATGGCAAGGCCATAAGAGAATTGTGCCTGAAGAAACTAGGAAGAAAACCTACAAAGTCAATCAGTTTGGTGGGTTAGTTAGCTGATCTTATGTTAGGGAACACCTACAACCAAAAATACTCAGATCCAGGAAGCCTTGTCCTAACTGTACAAATAGAGGGTTGTGTTTTACCCAATACATTAGTAGATTTGGGGGCTGCCATTAATGTCATGCCCAAAGAAACCATGCAAAAGCTTAAACTATCTAACCTGAAGCCAACCAAGACTATTTTGTAGTTGGTAGATAGGTCTATAGTGCTCCTAGAGGGAATGTTGGAGGATATCACTATTACAGTGGATGCATGGGAGTATCCAACAGATTTCTTAGTGTTACAATCCAAGTCTGGGTTGGGTGGATATCCATTAATCTTAGGTAGACCTTGGATGGCAATAGCTGATGCTTACATAAGTTGTAGAGATGGGCAAATGACCATTTCTGATGGTCAGAACATAAAAAAACTGATCATCCATCCACCTGCACAATCTACAGAATTGTTGGGAGAACCTAAAGATGAAAACCAGAACTTTGGTGGTCTATCAATGATCCAATCTATCATGGCACTTGATGAGTTGGAAGATGAGAGTGATGAGGATAGGGTAATATCAAACTTTTTCCAAGGAGAACCCTCTTGTCCTCCTCCAGAGTTGCCATTAGTAGGGGGCAAAGACCACCATATACAACAAATTGAAGTTGCACCTAGAAGAGTCTTAAACATAAATGATGGGTTGACAGCTGAACAATAGAACAAACTAAGGGAAACCTTAGTCAACCATCAAAATGCCTTTGCTTGGGAATATTCAGATATGAGAGGAATAGCTCCTGAAACCTGTACTCATCGAATATATCTGGAAGATCAAATTAAACCAGTAAGGCAACCATAGAGAAGAATGAATCCAACAATGAAGGAAATTGTCAAGACTGAATTGCAGAAACTCCTCATAGTTGGGTTCATTTACCCCATTTTAGATAGTGAATGGGTATCACCTTTGGTGGTGGTGCCCAAGAAAAATGGCAAGTGGTGAATTTGTGTGGATTATAGGTTGTTGAATAAAGCAACTAAGAAAGACCACTTCCCCTTACCCTTCATAGATCAGGTCCTTGACACCTTATCAGGTAAGAAGTATTTTTCTTTCTTGGATGGGTTCAGTGGATATAATCAGATTCAAATAGGGGAAGAAGATCAAGACAAGACCACATTTACTTGCCCTTGGGGGACTTTTGCTTACCAAGTTTTACCTTTTGGTCTATGCAATGCACCTGCCACATTTTAGAGGGTAGTTTTGAGCATCTTCTCTGACATGATTGGAGAAACTGTGGAGGTATACATGGATGATTTCACTGTATATGGTGAAACTTTTGAAATAACCATAGAAAATTTGGAGAAAACACTTAAGCGGTGTGAGGAAACTAACTTGTCCCTAAGCAATGAGAAATGTTATATGCTAATGCAGGAAGGGATAGTTTTAGGACATCACATTTCTATAGATGGGATCAAAGTAGATAGGAAGAAGATAGAAGTTATCCAAAACCTGCCTACTCCCAAAACACAGAAGGATATCCATAGTTTCCTAGGATCAGCTGGTTACTATAGGAGGTTTATAGCAGACTTTAGCAAAATTGCTAAACCCCTGAGCACATTGTTATCAAAGGACATAGAGTTTGTCTGGATAGAGGAATGTGAACAAGCATTTAACACCTTAAAGGAAAAATTGATTACTGCTCTAGTACTGAGAGGTCCAAATTGGACCATACCTTTTCACATATATGTTGATGCATCTAACAATGCAATAGGGTCAGTGCTAGGACAAAAGGATGGTGATGATTTCTATGCCATCTATTATGTCAGTAAACACCTCATAGGTGTTGAATTCAATTATACTATCACAAAAAAGGAATTTCTTGCAGTTATACATGCTCTTAACAAATTTCATCATTATATCATAGGATATCAAGTTTTTGTACATACTGATCACTCAGCTATCAGATACCTAACAAACAAACCTAGGATTAGTGGTAGAATTATTAGATGGTTGTTGCTTCTATAGGAATTTGATGTGACAATAGTAGACAAGCTAGGTAAAGATAATGTGGTAGCTGATTTCTTGTCCAGGTTGACACCTCCAGATCATGCAACTATAGATGACAAATTTCTAGATGAGCATTTGTTTTCTCTGAATGAATAGATACCATGGTACGTAGATATGGCTAATTATTTAGCCACTGGTAAAGTATCCCCTACACTTTCACCATGTGAGAAATAAACTTTAATTGAGAAAAGTGTAGACTTCTCATGGATTGATGGGTGCCTATTTAAAATAGGGCCTGATCAGATCATGAGAAGGTGTGTTGTTGAGAATGAGATAATAGAAATATTGAAGGCTTGCCATGATGAACCTTGTGGTGGCCATTTTGTAGGGAAAAGGATTACATTCAAAGTGTTGCAGGTTGGCTACTACTAGCCTTCACTATTCAAAGATGCAACCAAGCATGTGAGCTAGTGTGATCAATGTTAGAGGATGGGTAGACCTACTCTCAGAGATGAGATGCCCCTCCAACCACATGTACACATAGAGCCATTTGATAAATGGGGGATGGACTTTGTAGGACCCATTAATCCATAGTCAGTAGGTAAGAGGTATATCTTAGTTTGTACTGACTATGTGACCAAGTGGGTTGAAGTGCAAGCATTGCATGATTCAAAAGAGAAGATTATGGTAGACTTCTTGTATTCATCTATTTTCACAAGGTTTGGGGTTCCAAGGGAGATCACAACTGATCAAGGACCTCAATTTACTTCAAATATGATTTAGGAACTCATGCAACAATATAAAATCAGGCATAACAAAACCACTCCCTACCACCCATAAGAAAATGGGTAAGTTGAGGTAACCAACAAAGAATTGGAGAATATCCTGACAAAGATAGTACAACAACATAGGAAGGACTGGACCACTAGATTACTAGAAGCAGTGTGGGCCTACAGAACCACCTGGAAGACTACTACTGGTTTCACACCATTCCAGCTAGTATATGGGAAGAATGCTATGATGCCTATAGAGTTTGAAGTTAAAACACTTAGAACTATAGTAGAGTTGAATATAAACTTGGATGATGCATAGAAGGAATGGATTCAATAGCTTAACCAGCTGGATGAATACCAACTAGATGCTCTACAAAGAATAGAGGTCATCTAAAAATAAAGGGCCAAGTGGCATGACCACCACACCAAGCCAAAGTAGCTCAAAGTGGGAGAATGGGCATTATTGTATGACTCTCGGTTCTAGGAAAGGAAAGGTAAGCTCATGCAACATTGGATGGGACCATATGAAGTGATTGAAGTCATCAATAATGGAGTTGTTAGGATCATAATAATTGATGGTAGCAACATTACATTAATAGTCAATGGTCACCACCTGCATCCATATCATGTGTCTAAAACATACATGATGAAGTCCAGATTAGGCATGGGGGAGACCCTAGTTGATTCTAGTTTCAAATTGAGTCAGTAATATGTGGACATTGTCCACATGGTCCCAAAAATAATTATTCTTTTAAATTTTTCTTTTTTAGTTGTATTTCTATTTTGCAGGAATGATGCCTTGAGTGCAATTGTTAGGCAACCTAGGAAACCTAGGCCTAACAAGCACAGGATCCATGAACCTATGCCTTCCTAGCTTTCTAGAAGAATTGTTTGTAGTAGGAGTAGTTTATCCCCACTTAGAAAGGGGGATACTATACCTGAATCTGTACATGAGTGTTTGGGTTGGTCTTTATGGACAATAAAACACTCAACTAGTTAAGTAGTGGATGCTAATTTTGTCCTTGTTCTTCAACCAGAGTGCTAAAGGCCTGATCAACCTTAAGCGTACATAAGTGGGCATATCAAGTAGATGTTGAAATAAAGGAGGAGCACCTACTTTCCATTTTTTGATGAGAAAGGCACCTGATTCCTAATTTTTAGAGAAAATGGCACCCGATTCTCATTTTACGAAAGAAGGCGCTTGATTCCTATATTTTAGGAAGGTGGTACTTGATTCCCATTTGTATGGTACAAGGTACTTGACTCCTAGTATGTCAAGGAAAAGGTGCCTGCATCCCATTTTCTGGTAGACCGATGCCTGATTCCTATTTTTCCAAGGAGATGGCACCCGACTTCCACTTTTTGGGAAAGTGACACCTAATTTCCTGAACATATCATTAAAAAAAAGGTTGTGTATAAAGTTTGAGTTTTGTATAAATTTTGCTTTAAGTACGGTGCCCGATTGCTAGCAAAAGGTGCCTACTTTCCATGTTAAGCATGGTGCCCGATTGCTAAGGCGCCTACTTTCTATTTTCCAAGCACCTGCGTACCTTGATTCGAAAGAAGGTGCCTGATCTCCACATAGTAAAAGGTGCCTGCTTTCTATTTTCATGGGCGTTTGTGCCTCATAAAAATAATCTTCAACATTGGGAAGTGGCTCGAGCCACGTCAACATTCCACTCACATGCAAAAGTCAAAACTTCAATGGATAAAATTATTTTAATTTTTCTGTTGAAGATTTGTGCACATTCCAAAGTCACCAGTGAACAATTTTTGAGGAGGGGATGTTTGTCATCCCAAGAAGACGTGTTTTTCTAACTTTTTCTTGAAAATGTGCAGGAATTCTCAAAGGTATCAAATGGCAGCAATCGAGAACCAATTAAAATGGAGAGAAATTCACCGCATGGAAAAATGCCTATCATTCTTTGTTCTAGAATGCCTAGTCATCATCAAGCAACCAATGCCAGTGCACCACGAGTGTCTGCACATTATACACGCATGAAACATAATACGGGTACATGCATAATTTTTTATTTTATGTATATATTATTTTCATAGGCATATGTTTCTAGAAAATAATGTCGGCACAACCCCCATAAAATTACCAACCAACCATCTCTCTCCACTTGGCATTTTTCTCACGTGTCGATGCTCTGATTGGGGAAAACACTCATGGTCATCCTCTACGAAAAATCTGGCACACGCTTTAATGAGATTTTACATAGATAACCATAATTATTTCTAATTACGATAATCAGGCACCTGCGTTCACGGATGCAGGCGATTTAAACCATGCATTGGCAAAACTCTGCATAAGAAAATAATAGAGTTGCAGGTGATAGAAACTCAGAGCAGAGAGAAATCCAAACTTTGCCATGGGGGGAAAATCGACCAACCACTTATTGAAAAAGAGTGAGCCTACAGATTGTTCAGGCATCAGTGAGGATGTATGGATGCAATTTGATATCGTAGGATGGTTGGACTACTGCCATCTGGTTAGCCAGAACTAGGATGCAGAGGTGGCTAATAAATTTATGGCATCCATGAGGGATAGAGTTGTTCGCATGTGGGGACTAGAAATCCCAGTCACCGAAGAATACATTATCGTAGTAATAGGCCTTCCCCAAATAGGGGAACATACATATAAGGAGGACAACCCCACACTCTACATGTAAATATTCTTCGGGCATCCAACTTAGTACCTGATGTGCACTGGTTTTCCCAAGCAACACATCCTCGAGCTCTGGAGGTCGGTTTTCGAGCAGATTGCTCGGTTCTTCACTTGCACAGGTAGGCTTTCCAAGCTAAACTCTAACCATTTTTGTTTCCTCAACCATATACTACATGGGGACAAGATCAATGTCCCCCATTACCTTGCATGTGCACTCAAATATGAGGCTAGATGGTACCAGGTAAGCACAACATCTGCCTTGGCTCACCATGGCCTAATTTTGGCCTTGGTACGATATGCAGAGTCACACAGAAATGTGATGGTTGAGGAAGTTGAGGGAAATAATGCAATTTTAGGGGTAGAGGAAGAAGTGGAGGTGCTAGAATAGACTGATCAATTGATTGATAAGGTGATAGAGCAAGAAGAGATGGTGCTTGCATCCTCTCCTGAGGAAAATACATGGGAAGCAGGACAAGCCTCATCCCCTATTTTTCTCCAATATGATGAGGAATTAGGATAGGCTTCATCCCCTATTAGCCCTCAATTTGATGATGAGGTAGGGCATGATCCACCAAGCCCTACTTTCATGCTAGTTTCCACCAGAACTAGAAGCAGAAGGATGAAGGCATCTATGGTGGTTTCTAGCTCATTGGATGATGATGCGATAATTGATGAGCTAAACAAGGATGAGTTCATGGCCCACATATTACAGGATTTTTCTAGGGGTCATACTCCTCAGTAGGAAATGCAAATAGAGGACCTACAATAGTAACTACAGATATTGAAAGAATAAGCCTACACTTGGGAGGCCAAATACAAGGAAGAGCAGGCTCTTTTTTAAGAGTCCCAAAAAGCAGCTACAACAAAATTGTAGGAATTGTATCGGACTATCCATCAGCTATAGGGGACAATATCAAAATTGTAGCTATAGGCCCAACAAACTGGGGCTAGATGGCCAGCCAAGGCAGAAGTGGTAGTGCAAACTAATTGGGCTATGGAAGTGCCCACTAACTCTCTAGATTCTGAGGAGAAAATATTCTCCTCTGGCCCTTTTTGATCAGATGCAAGAAATTACAGCCAGGAAGCTGAGGCAGGAGACCAATCAATGGCTTCTACTAGAAATATGTCTGCATAGGGAAGCCCTAATTCTTGGGCAAGAACCCCTATGATTATTATTGAAAGTGCAGATGAAGAATCTATTGGCAATTTTGGGTACCTTGGGTACATTGCCTTTGCTCAAGTGTAGAAGTTGTCATTGATGTCAAGAAGCTCTTGAAGGAATTTGATTTAATGTCAGATTATTCAGAGCATGGACAGTGGGTTTCCAAAAAGGTCATAGTAGCCCATTTGCAAAAGATCAAAGAAAAAAAGACAAGTTAGAAAAAGTTTGCAGCAGGCTGGAAAAACTGTCGTGATTTCGTGACATGTTGGAAGAGAGAGAAGAAGCTGGCAAAACTATCACAATTTCGTGACATGTTGGAAGAGAGAGAAGAAGCTGGCAAAACTGTCGTGATTTCGCGACATGTTGGCAGAGAAGGAGAGCAAGGTGGAAAGTGTCACGATTTTGCGACATGTCACATTTTCGTGACTCGAAAAGTGTAAGAAGGAAAAAAAGGAAAAGTGTCGCGATTTCGCAACATATTGCAAAGAAGATTGTACGATCAAAAAATGTCACGATTTTGCGACATGTTGCAGGAGAGGGAGTCCGAAAGGAAAAATGTCATGATTTTGCGACATAATGCTGAAAAGAGAGTCCACAGTGTGAACTGTCGTGATTTTGCAACAAGTTCAAAGAGAGAGAAAGTTACTCAAAAGGTGTCATGATTTCACGACATGCTGAAGAGTTTGAAGTAAGAACAGTCGTGATTTCTTGACATGCTGCAAAAGACGAAGTGAGGACTGTTGCGATTTTGCGACATGCTAAAAAGCTTGAAGTGAGAACTATCGTGATTTCATGACATGCAGCAAAGGGAAGAGTCTAGAATGAGAAGCGTCGCGTTTTCGTGACAGACAAAAGTGAAGAAGCCATCGGATGAAGATGTAGCGATTTCACGACAGGATGAACGAAAAGTGTATATATGGAGAAAGTGTCACGATTTCGTGACAGAAACTGGAAGCGGGTCTTCTATAGGAGAAGTGTCACGATTTTGTGACAGAAGCAGAAAAGAAGGCTATGAAGACAAAAGCGTCATAATTTCGTGACATGTTCCAGTTTTGCGGGAGTAAAGCAGAGAGAAGCTCAAGGTAGTGAAAGTGTCACAATTTTGTGACATGTTTCGTTTTTGCTAGTGCAAGCCGCGAAAAGGTTGAGAAAGCAAAAAGGGTCATGATTTCGCGATAGGAGTGAAGAACGTTAGCAAATGCAGTAGTGTCACGATTTCGTGACAAAAGCAGAGAAGAAGGCCATGAAGTCAGAAGGGTCGTGATTTCATGACAGAAGAGAATATGACATCAACAGAAGTAGAAAGTGTCACGATATCACGACAAAAGCCATAAGATAGTGTTCGGTTGCAAAGGTGTCATGATATCGCGACATGTAGTTTTGTGAGAAAAGCTACAAATCCACAGAGGTGGTTGAAGTCGACAGAGTTGAATTTGAGCCTACGCAGTTTAGGGTTTTACAACCGACGAAGTTAAGGGTAGTAGCCGACTAAGATCAAGGTTTTGATCTTGAAAGTTTTAGTATAAAAGCAAGGCTGCTTGGAGATAAAATGACATCGATTGAAGTGTGCATTCGAAGAGCAGCGTTCACAAATGGTGAGAAGTGAAGAAGTTTGATCATCGAGAGTAGAGTGCATTTTGTCGAATCTTCCAAGTGAGAGAGATTGCAAGGAAGCAGAGTGCATGAAGACTATGCATATGTAATTGCACAGAGGTGCAAAGGTCAAGGGCAGCTGTGATTGCATAAAAAGAGTGAACGACTATGTTTTTGTGTAGACCAAAAAAAGAAGACAAAATACATCTATGCCAGATCAAAGGACTATGTTCGGTGCAGATCAGAGAAAGAGAAATCAAGGACATTTATGCTAGATCGAAGGACTGTGTTTAGTGCAATTTTGAGGACCAGATTTGGAGGTGATAGAGTTGAGGACAGAGGTCTCCAACTAGAGCAGGGAAGACAGGTGTCTTCTATGGATAGAGTTCCATTTGCTAAGGGCATAGGAGGCAGAGGTCTTCTAGAGGATCACCAGCCAGAACAGAGCTAGGGGATTGGTGTCTCCTTTGGGTTGATGCCCATAAATATTGTAATCAAGAAAGGTATTCCCAGATTTTGAGTTAATAAAATTTAGTGAGAGATTTTATCCGTGGAGTAGACCACTTTGGGTGAACCATGTAAATTGTTGTGTCTCTATTATGGATGGTGTTTTGTGCATTGCTTTAATTACTGCTATTGATATTGCTTTCTATATTCTGCATAATATTGATTTGAAAGTTTATTTGGAGGAAAAAAGGAAAAAACAGTCTTATACTGTTCACCCCCCCTCTCAGTATAAGCTTGTGTTCTTCAGAATCAACCCTAAAATCACATGTAGAAGTAGAGTAGGAACCAAATAAAGCAATGGAGGTTGAACAACCCCATTAATAAGCTTGATCTACATAATAGGGGTAATATCAGGGTCCTGAATTTGATGTGGGATAGTCCCCAACATTGTCTTCCTCTGCAGATATAAAAGTAGACCAGGATGATGAAATTGAGGTTGAAAAACCTCCATTATCAACAAAATCTACAAAGGAAGACAGAAAATAGGAAGATGAGATTGAGGCTAAAGAGCTTCAGATTTTAGATAAGGCTACAAAGGAGGATCGGGGGGTTGTAAAATCCTAAGAGTCTACTCATTTTGTAGACCAAGAAATAGAGGGAGATACAAGGACTGAGCCTAAACAACTTCAGGTAAAAAAAGAAACTCCATCAACTATAATAGAAGCCCTAGTAGAACCAACAAAAGAAGGAAATCCCCTTACTTCGGATATACCTACAAGCCTTGAGATATAGCCCAAAAATTTAATACCAAAGAGGAAGGTTGTAAGGGGATCTCAATGAAGACCTAGAACCAAAGCAAGGACTACACAATTAAAGGAATCGGGTATGAATTCTGATGAGGAATGGGCAGAGACCTTGAAGCTATTTGATAAGCAGAGATAGAATTTCAAATAGCTAAATGCAGATATCAAAGCAGATAAAAAGGAGTATAAGAAAGCCTCTAAGAGAGCAGCCAAGGAAATTAGGAAAGAGACCAGAGAGGCATCAAAAACTCCTCGACAAAACTTCAAGTTTCCTGACCAGCACAATTTTATGACTTATATGGGTCAATAGGTAATCAACCTTCAAAGATGAAGGTATATTTCATGAATATGGGACTGTTACGTTTTGTACCACTTGAATATCAAGCAAAAAGTAGCAAAACCCCTTCGATGCAAAAAATCAAGTCTAAGGATGATATTGAACTCAACCCAATGGGGGCCAATCTACCCATAACCAAGGTTGCTGAGAAATCCAACATCCTATTTTGTGATGAATCTACAGTACTAGTGGTAAAATGCTTACCCCTTTACCATGAATACTAAAATATGGTTGATCCCGCATTCTAGAAGGATGCCCCCATTTTTACTTGTTACTACTTGAAATTTGAGAAAGGAAAGATAGCTTGGATAAGGGAATAACCAGATAACGAAATAGGTCCAAGTCAACCAGTTCGATGCAGCAAGCGTCAGAGATAGCAGGAACAGGAGGTGCCCACTCCAAGAGCACCTAAAGGGCAAAAACCTAAGGATAAGGAAAAATCTAAGGCCACTGCAAAGAAGAGGAAAGAAACAATCAGGGCTTATTGGAAGGTTGTGAATGAAACTAGTAATTACTAGTATAAAATGGTATAGGGACATGTCAACCCTTAAGCATGGGGAGATGATGAGCCTTGAAAATGCTTATTTTTTACAAACTTTCCATATATATTATGGCATTTATTTTAATATAAATATGTGTTTCTATGCAAATTGTATGTGTTTAACATTTTATTGTGCATGTTCTTTAATATTTGTTTTTGAGTGCATTTTGTGTAGATTTCACAAAATTTGTTTTTGTTAGCATGTTTACGTCAAGGTCCCACTCAAACCTAGCACTTCCAATTTTATTATGGAAAAAGTAAAGGTAAAACGTCTATGGTACACCGGTGTGAAGCGCTAAGTCAGGCACTTGATTCCCTTTTAAGCACCTGATTTTCATCCAGTGCTTGACTGTTAAGCACTCGATTTCCATTTGGTGCTTGACTATCGGGTGCCTAATTCCTGTTAGGTTATTGAATCCTATTTTTGTGTCTGCTTTCTAACTTCTACAGATAAGGCACCTGATTCCCATCGACACAGAATTACGACATGACTCTTATTATCGATAAAACAAAATGGCAATTTTGGCAATGGATGTGGATTGATTCTCAACAACGAAAGTGGACCAAGGACAACGTCAAAGATTATCAATCATCTATTTTTATCAGTAATTTAAAATATCAATACAATTTAATAAGCATGGAAATATCAAACACATTCTATTATGATAAAACAGAATACGTTGATTGGTCTGAAACTAATATTTTATTCGATCTCCTCCATTTATGCATATTGTTGTAAAATAAGAATCTGAATTTGATTTACCTTCATAATGTAACAGGGTATGGCCATCTATATTATAAATATGTAGGTCACCCCTGAAATAAATATATTGGATCTTTTCTGTAACTTTCTCTGCTACAAATTAATAAAATACATTTATGTATTTTTCATCCATTTTCTTTAAGTATCAGGTGTATGATTGAATGCGGGTGGAATATTCTGGAAGCATGGACCCACTCTCAAGAATATTCCTCCCTTATATTTTCTTATTTGTTCTTAATCTAGTTTCCAGTTTTATGTACTTAGCTTAATTTTTGTTATTTTCTCTGTTTTCTATAATTTCTAGCAAGTGTGTAATTTTAGTTTCTAAATATAGATTAGGCATGTCTTGATAATTTAGAATAGATTAGTGGTTTGGAAACTAAAACTCTAGAGAAACAACACCCCCAAACCATAAATCTGAAGGACTCATCTCATTGGAGGGAATTACAAGCATATACTGTGCAAGGTTGCTCACAATTTTACAAGCTACCCTAGGTTGACAAATTAAATTAGGCAATAAATTTGAATGTAGAAAACTAACAATTTTTTTTGCCCAACACTAGTTTCTTGAATTTTTTAGAAACATACTACCATGTGAATGTCTTCTATGAAAGAATAATATTTTAAGGTTGTCCAAGCTAGAAAATACCTTTAGTGGATGTGTATGTTTCTTAAGTAGTTGGGTTTTCTTCAAAAAAACAATGGGATCTTTCTCAAAAAGGTTCTAATAATCTATTTTATGATAATTAAAGGATACTTTAACTAGTTTGCAATCCAATAGAACATTCAATGGATCAAACACATTGAGATTTAGATGTATTTCACTTTTAGGGGTGGGTTGATATAGTGTATATATCTTTAGTAGATAAATTTGCAAATATTCCAACTAAATTCATGCCTAAGGTTATGTAGGATCAATGGTGTAGATGAACTTTACTTCAAGATGTAAGGTTCTCTTTGTGATCCACATTCAACTTAACAAGGGGGTGTTGAGATGTGTAATATTTTATTATAGCTCATAATTGATAATTTTATTGTATTGTACTTGTATTTCCCCTCATCTTATGTTCACCATATGAGGGATATTTGTATTATACCATGGTCCAATGATGTCACTTTGAGTATTACTTGGATTCATTTACTGTATTAGGGTATGTATTAATATCCCCACTTACCTATTTATATGTAACTTAGACATTTTAATTTCATGAATAAAAAATTATAATAATATTTACCAACACATTAGAATATATTTATTGATTATATTTTTCCATGAGTTTTATCTTTTTAAATTATTTGAGTAATGTTTTAATTCCGTTTGTATTTATTTTTAATATAAAATTATTTAATTTTTTTCTTGAATACTAATTAAAAAATATAAAACTTAATTTGATGTTTGAAAAACTAATATCACTAAACATCATAAAATGCACTTTTTTGCACTATTATACAAAATATCTTTCTAAAATGCATCTTTTTGTACTATTATATAAAATATTTAATTTTACATAATGTTGTTATATAGAAACCATGTACCAATCTATAACATATTTATATTAAAAATGAGAAGACCTATAGCAAGCCAAGTTCACCAAATTGAGAAAAATATTAAACCTCAAACATTACACCAAAATTAAGATATAACAATAAAAGGACTAAACCATGTGTCACTTGATCTTAGGAGGAGTCATAGATTCTATCTTCTACATAGTATTCAATAGTTGGGCTTTGAAACTTGCCAATTACTATACATGGTCATTATCAAAGACTTTCTTAATTGCCTTGTTCATTCCATCCAATAAATCATTACTAACCATTAACTAAGTTCCAATGGAAGACAATTCTTGATACCTTCACCTAGCATCTTCATTCCACTTTGCTTGTTCCTTAAATTCTACTATCAAGGCATCCACATCCAATGTGTAGCTAAAGTAAATTTAAAAAGATTTATTCATAGAGAGATTATTATCATGATAACAATCATAAATCTTGATGAACTAGATATGAGCTAACATCAATCTATCTAAACATTTCAACTATTTTATCAGACTTACCATAACAACCAAATAAAGCATCTCTTCACTTGTTTGCCAAAACTAGCAAGAACCGACTTTACGAATCTAGATTGACTCAACTAACCTACAAGAACAAAATAATACATTTGATTGTCTCAATTTTTCATAAGAGGTACACTTCTCATGGGTGTTCCAAACTTAGCAAGGAGCATTCTAGAAGGGGTTTTCAAATGTAATATTCTCCATGCTAACAACTTATTATATTTTAAGCACCAAAATTCAATTTTTAACTCTCAAGGTATGCTAGGAAGATTTATATAAGTTAGCATTCCATGTATCATTAATTCTAGGGGAAGCAATCATATTTGGAATAAAACTTTGTACAAAGTTTTGACTAAAGGATGAAAATTCTCCTTCCATCAAGCCAATGTCAATCCTTTAGCCTATTACATGTAAGAGTCATTGAGATCTTAACTAGAAGCTCCTCATCAACCAAACTATGAATAGATAAAATTAGACCTTTAAAGTGAAAAGGGAGACCAAATTGATCTTTAAAAATTGACCAAGACTTCCAATAATGAGTAGTGATATCCCAAATATCAATAAATCTATAATGCCTCTCTTAGCTAGTAAATTTCTCTTTAATTGTGAATCCAATGCTAAAGACCAATTGTTACTTAAGACTAAACTATTCCACCAACTGGAGGAAGTAGCAAAGTTAAGCCTTTGTCTTAATGAGGATGCATCTAAGGAAAGCAGAAGACATGAAGACTGCCAAGTTGTCCATAATTTTTACTGGAGATCCTTTGATGGAAAATATTTGGGAATTCAAAATCTTATAAAATATGCCAATAACTTATTAGGCCCCACCATAATAAGTATTTTGAATATAATACAAAACAATATGCTTCCATGGCTTGTTACCTCTAAGGATCGATACAACCCACATAGACATTAAACTAATACCTTGGGCCCACAAATCAATCAAACCCATAACACCTTTCTTCTTAGGTTGAGTGCATTGAGCCTAAGAAATTACATCCCTCCTATGTAATCCATCTCAATACCTCCATAGAAATATTTTAACTATTCTAATGAATTGATCAATGTAATTTGAAGGTGAACTAACAAGAAGAATTAAAAACACAACTAACTATAAAAAAAAATTCAACAATATGTAACCTTGTTACCAGTGATAATATTGAATGATTAGTGATCCAATTTTTGCTAAAAGTGAGATAAAATTTTAGAGAATAAAACCTTAATACCAAAGGAATCCCCAAGTAATAAATCACGTCCCCATTTTTGACCTGCCTCCGTTCATTCAAAATCTGATCATCTCTTGCCTTATCCTAGACCAAAATTAACTTCTCTTAACTTGGCCCGAGATATATAACAAAAGGCGTTATCAATTTTATCCCTTTCATTTTGTAAAATTAATGTTGAATCATTTGCAATATGTAAATTAACTATTTAACCATTGATTAGGAAGGAAAATACATTTAATGAGATTCATTTTGGGTGCTCTTTCAAATAGGTATTCCTAGATATAAACTATAACAACATATATAAAGAAAGCAATATATCAACTTGTGTAATAGAATGTTGAAGCACAATAGGAAATGAGAGAGAACCATTAGTGACTACTTTTTTTGAGGGAACAATAAAAAACAATGTAATTTTATGATTGAATCTTGGATCAAATTCCAACTTCTCCATCATTTGAATAATAAGAGGTCAATGGATTCTAACATAGGCCTTTTCAAAATCTAGTTTAACAAATAGAGCATCTTGACTTGATTCACTAGCTCATTCCAAGGACTCCAAATCCAAGATATGATTATCTAGAATATATCTACCAATAAAAAACACAACCTACTCTAGTTATACAACTTACTGAGCAATAGGACTAATTATATAAGACAAGGCTTTAGCTATAAGTTTGTACAAGACATCTTTACTAGAATAATGGGCCTCCAATGTGATACCTTATTATTGCATCTAGAAATTAATTTAACTAGACCTTGATTGATGAAACCTCGAAGGAAAACATTTTTATCAACTTTATACATCATAAAAATATTACCCAATTAAATCCCATATAAGTCTAAAAAAATCTACAGGTAAACCATCCAAAACATAAACCTTACCATGAGGCATAGAAAATATAGCATTAATAACCCCTTTCAAAGAGATATGACTATCAAGAAAGACATGCTACTCCCTAAAAACTCTACATGGAATACATTGGAAAACCTATACACAAAAACAAGGTCTAGCACTTCATTATCATCATTGAAAAGATTCTAAAAGTGAAAGATGAAAACTAAATAATTCTATTATCCTCTATTTTCATATACCATAATCATCCTTGATTTCAAAAATATGTTTCTTCTTTTGCTTATGATTAATATAATAAAAAAAATTAGAACCTTTATTACGTAGGTTAATTCATTGTATCCTAGATCTAAGTGTACCCTTAGTAGCTTTATAATGTTTAAACCTATGCAAATTGGATTCAGTAACAACTGCTTATTCCTACCAAAACATAGACATTGGATCTTGAGAAGGAGCTTGCCTTGCTTTGGATAAGGTAATAATAATAGATTGTTCAAACCTCCTATAAGCTTTGGATTTATGTTTATCAAAGGATCTCATAAACTTAACACAATGGTTGATATCCCTCTTTCACCATGCAAAGCAACCATCATTCCCAAGTGGTCTTTCCTCTTCATCCTAAATAATTATCATGTCATGAATACACTCAAGGTCATCAAGTAAGAAGACATTTAACTTATAAGGGAGGTTGTCATGTCCTTTTAGAAGGTTCACCAATGTTAAAATTACATGGAAATGATAAAAACTACATTATGGTATTCACACAAAACCTTACAATCACAATCAAAATTCTTGATAAAAACTTACAACAAAAGAAACTATGAATTTTGCTAACTTTAGGCTCAACATCAAACCCCCTATTATATCAAGTGAACCAAGAATTCTTATTTACATAAATGTAGGCCACTTTTACTATCAAAGAATGCATAGTATGTTTTTGTTCTATTTGTGCCCCTAACTCCATAGCTAAAAGGTCTTAATTATGAGAATGACTTGATACCAACCTATCATCATCAAAGTAGTTAATGACTAATAATTTGAATGAAATATATACTTTTATACATATATTTTTAACTCAAAAATTAAATCTTCAAAACTATTTAAATTAATTAAAAAAACATTTTTTTTGGAATTTTTTTGAGACCTATTTGGTGGGCTCTGTGGGGATGGCAGCAGTTTCTAGAGGAGGTATGAACAATTGGAGGAATGTAGTGATGGCATCAGGTCCATCACAGAGCGTGCATGCTAGGGCTGGTATTTCTTTTAAAAATGATTGGAAGGAACAGGATTTCCCATTGCATGCCAGGAATCGCTTGTTAAAGAACAATGGATGTTTGGAACGATGTGAAGCCAGACCGGTTCTAGTGGTTCAACCAGACTCGATGGTAGAAGATGTGGAGTATTTAACCAAACATGCACTTATTGGTAAATTTATGGGCATCCGAATTTCTCTTCCCTTTGTGGAGGCTTGGGTTAGGAAGACTTGGAACCCTGAAGGTGATGTGGAGGTGATGCTGAGTGCAAACAACTATTTTATGGTGGTTTTTTCTTGTCTTGCGGATCGTAACAAAGCATTTGAAGGAGGTCCCTATTTCTGTAACCAAGCGAGACTCTTTCTTAAACCCTGGCATGTGGGTTTCAACCCATCAAAGGAGTGACCGTCACGGGTTCCGGTGTGGGTTCGGCTTTCGTGGCTCCCATTGGAATTTTGGAGAAATGACATCTTGCATATGATTGCCCTTCTACTTGGGAAGCCGGTTGGGCCGTCACGATAGACGTTGGATAAAAAGGTAATCTTTGTTGCCCGTATCTGTGTTGAAATTGATTTAAACAATCCTATTCCAGATTCTATTGAAATACAATTCGGATCAACCAAATGGGTTCAAAAACTTGACTATGAAGCTCTTCCATTTCGTTGCCGGATTTGCCATGAATATGGCCACTTACAAAGAAAATGCCCTAAGTTTGTCCTCGCTCGTGGCTTCAAATCCTGGGCCCTCTCGAGCTGTACAAAATATGGATAAATGAGAAGCCTCGATAAAGGGAGGGGATCATGATAAGGAAGGCTTTGTTACGGTAAAACCTCGAAACAAAGGAATAAAGGCAAAAAGAGACATTAAGGATAACCAGGCAGATGCTCAGCTCAACCATTTTGAAATTCTAGAGAATCTTGATCAATGCGTGGAGATACCTGAAACATCACTACCTGTTATAGATATAACAGGACCAAATCAGTTGTCTCTTCATGAGGTGGAACCAAGGGAACCATGTATAGGGGGTTTAAATGAAGAACATAGGGCTTTGGTTCCGAGTATAGGTGATATGGTTGGCCCTAGCCCTGGAAGTGAAGTTATCTTAGAAAATGACACAGATTTAGATATGCCCTCTCCTACCCAGGCACTGATGCAGTCATGCATGGACTGTAAAACTCCTACGGTGTTAGGATTGCAGCATAAAATAATTAAAAAAAATGCTTCAGATAAGAATATGAAGGTGGGTCGAAAGAAAGACCAGGATAAAATTAAGTTAATGGGGGAGAATTTGGTAGAGTCAGGTTTGGTGAGAACATTGGACTCCCATTTTTATAACCCCCAAAAATGATTATACTTTCATGGAATGTAAGGGGGTTGAACAACATCCCCAGGACAAAAAGCTGTTCGTGATTTGATTCGTGTTCATTCTCCGGATGTGGTTTTTATTCGGGAGACTAAATTAGCTATTGATAGTTTGTTCAATATTGCTCCCAAGTTGTGGAGAAAGGGGCAATGTCAGTGTATTGGTGCATGTGGATATGTTGGTGGCCTTGCTTGTTTATGGGATCAAGTTAAGATCTCTCCTCTTACCTGGATTTCCAGCAGGTGGTCTATTTCGATGATCGGGCATGATAATGAATCTGATGAGACCATCCTACTTACAAACGTGTATGCTCCTATTGATTACAATGGTAAAGTGAATTTATGGGAGCACATTGGCTTTGTGAGAAGTCTGGCTCCCCTGTACCCATGGATTTTGGCTAGAGACTTCAATTCTATCACTTGTTTGGAGGAAAAACGTGGTGGGATTGATCGTCTTGAGCATTTTTCTTTTGTCTTCAATGCTCATATCCGGGCCTTGAACTTGGTTGACATCAATCCGGATAATGGGATATTTACCTGGCATAATAGAAGATGTGGGGAATATTCCATTTTAGAGAGACTGGATAGGTTTTCGATCTCTAGTTTTTGGATTGGCAATAATAGAAGCGCTAGTTCCGTGATTCCGGAGGGTAGAGGATCTTATCATTGGCCTATCAAACTCTCCGCTTTGGAGTTAGGGCTAAAAAAGAATCCCTCATTTAAGTTTCAACTTATGTGTCTGCGAGATCCTAAGCTTCATGATTTCATGCGAGGCTGGTGGACTAATGGCAAACCTCCTCATGGCACTGCTATGTACTCCTTTATGAAGCGGCTTCAATTTGTTAAGCATAAATTGAAGAGATGGAATAGACTAAATTTTGGGAACCTTTCCTTGGCTAAGTTGGCAGCTCTTAGGAGGGTGGAAGAAGCCTCAAGGAAGATTAGAGATCAAGGACTCACAGAGGAGCTTCTTGTTGAGGAATCTGAGGCTATAAAAGACCTTGTTGAATGGGAACTGAGGGAAGAAATTTTTTGGAAACAAAAAGCTCGAGTAGATTGGCTTTAGGAAGGGGATAGGAACACAGCCTTCTTTTATAACTATGTTAAGGCTCGTCGTAATGGTAACCTGATTACCTCTCTTGTTAATTCTTAGGGTGCCCTGCTTTCTTCTTTCAGGGATATTTCAGAAGAGACTAAGAGGTATTTTTCATCTCTCTTCAAGGAGGATGCCCTCTCAGATGATGAGGAAGAAAAACTTATTCTAAACTGTATTCCCTCGATTGTTTCTAGAGAGATGAATGAGCACTTGATGGATCCAATTTCCCTTAAGGAGCTGAAAAGTGTTGTATTCAAGATGAAAAGGGGGAAAGCCCGGGTCCGGATGGATTCCCGATTGAGTTTTATCAAGAGTTTTGGGAGTTAATAAAATTTGACCTTTTGGAAGTGGTCCGTGAGTCCCAAAAGAACAAACAGATGCTAAGGGCCCTAAATGCTACCTTTGTGGTGCTTATTCCCAAGAAAGAGGGAGTGAATTCCCTGGATATGTTCAGGCCTATTGCTCTCTGTAATGTTGTATATAAGATCATCACAAAAATTATTGCTGAGAGGCTGAAGATATGGTTGAGCAAAATCATCTCTAAGGAGCAATGTGGGTTTGTTGTTGTCCGACAAATCATGGATGGGGTTGTTATTGCTACAGAAGCTATTCACTCAATGGAAACTTCTAAGGAGAAAAATATGTTCATTAAGTTGGACATGGCAAAAGCCTATGACAGAGTTAGATGGTCCTTTATTCAAAAATTTCTTGCTGCTTTTGGCTTTGAGGAGGAATGGATTAGATGGGTGATGAGCTGTATTTATTCTTCCTCATTCTCTGTTCTTGTTAATAACGAGACAACGAAGCTATTTGAGGCCTCAAGGGGATTGAGGCAAGGAGATCCTCTATCTCCTTATTTGTTTATCATTATGGTAGAGGGGTTGGGCAGATTGCTCAAGTCTCAGGTCAGGCATGGTCTCATTCAAGGGTGGAAGTGGGATAACAGTTTGCCACCTCTTTCCCACCTTCAATTTGTTGATGATACTGCTTTGTTGGGAGTTGCCACTATCAAGGAAGCTGGAAACATTAGACAGTCTCTTGACATATATCTTGGTGCTTCCGGATAGGTGATTAATGAGGACAAGTCCTTTATTTTCTTCTTCAATACCCCCTCTTATTCAAGCCAAGATTGCTCGCATTCTAAGATTCCAGGTCGGGACTCCCCCTTAATTTATCTTGGTATTTCGATTTCATCTCATCCTTCGCCTAGATCTTCTTGGAAGTCTATATGTGATAAGTTTAGAAGGAAGGTGAATCATCTGGACTGTCGGATGGCTATACTCTGCAGGTAGAGTATTGCTTTTAAAATCTGTTATTCAAGCTTTACCCATTTACAGATGTTTTGTGCAAACAGCTCCTCGTTTCATCAAGGACATGGATGCTCTGTCAAGACAGTTTTTGTGGTCTAGCAAACTTGATCAATCTAAATGGAGTTTGGTTAGATGGGATTCCATTTGTAGGCCGGTTCAAGAGGGAGGCCTTGGGTTGCGACAGGCAACTCTTTCTGGTCAGGCTTTGGCTGCGAAACTTTATTGGAGATGGTGTACCTCTCAAGATCAGATTTGGGCTAAAATATTATCTTATAAATACTTGAGAGGTATTTATGAGGCAGATATCCCTAGAGCCGATTTGGTTGGGAAAGGTTCTGTTATCTGGGACACTCTAAAAAGAGGAGCTAATTTAATTAAGCGAGGGTTTGTTCTGGATTTGCAATCGGGGATCGGATGTTCTTTTTGGGAGGATTCTTGGGATGGCCACCCTCCTATCTTGACTCAATATCCCAGGTTACATTCCCTAAGCATTTGTTTCTTGGAAGCAGGCTGGTCTCATGTGGAGGACTTTAAAAAAATCCAGTATTTTGGAAATATGGAGATGTACAGATGGAAAGATCCACAGGAATGGCCCCAAGGGGGATTGGCCGAGGATAGAGAGGTGCTTGCTCTTATTCTTGTAGGGAGTTACTGTTCTTCATTGAGGGATAAAGACATTCTGGCTTGGAACCCTAATCCCAAGGGAACCTACTCTATAGCCTATGGTTATCAAGTTCTTGATAAGCAAAAGTTCGGAAGTCTCCTTGTCACATGGTGGAAAAAGGTGTGGAATAGATTTGCTTGGCTGAAATGTAACTTTTTTCTCTGGTTGGTAGCTCGTAATAAATGCCTCACTTGGGATAACTTGAGGAAGAGGGGATTTTAGGGTCCCTCTTTATGTGTCCTTTGTGGTAAGAATGAGGATGAATCTTCTCATTTATTTTTCCAATGCTCCCTTGCCAGAGACATTTGGCACTGTTGGTGGAGTGCCTGGAACCATCCTTGTTTTCATGTGCTCTCCCCGGTGGAGTTTTGGAGTAGTCCGGGCAGACCTCCGACCAAGGCCCCCTTCCTCCAAGTGGCTTGGAATTTGGGCCCTTCTTGCATCATCTGGCATATTTGGCTCGAACGAAACCGACACATTTTTGAGGGAAGTCATTTGGCTGTTCAACAGATCTGGCAAAGGATCATGTGTATGGTTCAAGAAACTATCCATAGTAAATGTGATGTGGACCCTCATTTGGACTCTAGGGAGGAGAAGGTACGACAGGCCCTTGGTTTGTTTGGGGTTGGTGTGAATTCTTCTATCCCTAGTAGGATTCCTCAGCTTAGCAAGAAGGTTAGGAGAGAGGGTAGATGGAGACTGCCCCCTAGAGGAGTTTTAAAAATTAATACTGATGGGTCGTCCAGGGGCAATCCCGGACATGCTTGGAATTGGTGGTGTTGGGAGAGATTCTGCTGGCATGGTCAGTTTTTTCTTTTCAATTTATAAAGGTGTTCACTCCAACAATCTTATGGAAGCTCTGGCGATACTTGAGGCCTTGCAAAGGGGGTTTTCTCTTGGCTGGCGCAGGATTCTTTGCGAGTCTGACTCTCAAATTTTGGTTAATCTTTTAAACAGAAAAAGAGTGGAGGATGTTAATTGGTAGTTGGCCTCTGTGACCATTCAGATTCTCAGAATGAGTGAAGAGTTCGAATTTATATCCTTTGTGCACATTCCAAGGGAATGGAATGGGGTTCTTGATTACCTGGCCAAAAGGGCTTCTGAGCTATTGGATACTCAAGAGTATTGATAACTGGGAGAGTCTCCCGTATAGGGATTCTCAACACCTACGGGAGTTGATCCATAAGGATGTTCAGACTTAATGTGGTTTGTTTTTTTTTTGGTTTTCTTTGGGAGTTGACCTTGTCTGATAATTTAGCCTGTCTTGTTGCTTATTTGAGTCTTGAGTGAGGGTTCAATTGTACTTTGTAATCCAAACTTTTTATCAATAAATTTTTACCCTTTTATTTAAAAAAAAATTAAAAAAACATTTTTATTTTATTTTTATCTACAATGCTAAGGAAAACTTTTTCAAAGATAATTGTCTTTTAAGTCTTCTCTTAATTTCAATTTAGCAACGTTTAACTTCATCCCCACACGAACCGTATGTTTTGGTGACAAACTAAAAAAATCAATCACATTCAACTTTAATTTTTTTTTTTTTGTTACATAGTCAAAACGAAATTAAAAATAGTTGGAAGAGGCCTCAACTTTTTATATATATAAAAGTAGGCTAGCAGCCTCAATAATATAATATAATTCCAATCTCACGAGTTTGCCCATGCACAGACAATAGTCCAGATCCGATTCCTTTGAGTGGTGCGCCAGATTGATGACGACGGTGTAACCTCTGTGGTCCCCATCTCACGCGGGGTTACCATGTACCGAGATGGTGGGAGTCCTGTAATTTGAACCCTGCCAATCGTGATTGTAACCATTGCTTCTATATATCAAAAAAATATATATATATATATATATATATATATAATATAATTCCCGTATGGTGGTTTCCCTTATCCAATTATTCCTATTTTTGGTTAACACAATAATAGAGATAGAAGGCGTTACGGTGTCGTCAGCACAAGAGGACGTATTCCAAATAAAATTTTATTTTATTTTTATTTTTATTTTTAAATAATAGACCCATTTAGTCAGGGGAGGGGGCCAGTTTATTGACAAGACCCCTAACGTTGTATATTTCAAATTGGAAGGCCTCTTGAGTTTAAACAGCTACACTATCACTTCTTGACATATGATCCCACCCTTTCAACAACCACGGCTGCCTGTGATAGTTGTTACTGGTACATAAGAAAATAGATAATTAACTCATTTTTATCTCCTTATAAATATAATTCATAATTAAGGATGTATCATTTAAGAAATCTTTACGGTTAATAATCTCTTTTCAACCATAACTCCTCGTAAAACTAAAAGTTATACTTATTAATAAGGAATTTTAACCTTCCCCTCACACACTTACCTACACTGTAGTTTGAACCTTGAACCTCCAAGGCTGAAATAACTATCCTCTGAAACTACCTAAAATTACTCCAAACACTTAATTACATCCAAGATATTATTATTACATTCTTAAACTATAGTAATAGGTACTAAAGCCCATTTCCAATATGAAGGTCAAAGACATGCTTGGCATCCCCAACATGAAGGTGGTGAGAACCCAATGCCAACTTGTTGACACCCTGCTCATCCACAACACTGAGGTCCTTGCACACATCCACACTGAACTGCACTCTGTGTGTGCCTCCTGCCTCAACATGGATCTTTCTGAAGTCCAGCAGCTGCCTCTGTGGGGCCCTGTGAACTGCAGGAGGGGAGGAGAACAAGAGCACAGAATGCCCTCCATCCATGCTGCCATTGTTGTGTACATCAACATGGACATCAAAGGAGAGTTCATGGCAATTTGTGTTCTCAACATGGACTGAAATGCAGAGACTCCCCCCTGAACAGTTATGTGGGGTATGCAGGGACAGTGAAACAAGTTTGGGTGCCTGGACCAGAGAATGGGAAAATCTTGTATAGCTCAATCCATCACCAAATTTGTACACTGTTTTTCCAGTGTAAAATCTGTGTGTTCTGCCTGGGTAACCAGCTGCAGGGTTGGGGCGCATGTTCATGTTTGTCATGGGAACCCTTGCAGCAAACTCTTGTGGGTACCACGTTACTGGCAATCTCCCACCTGTATCAGTTTATTGGTAGTTAGTTAGTGACAGTTATAGCACTACAAAGGGGGCAAACAACAAGAACAAAAATTCTAGTGCATATGTGCCTGTGGGTATGTGTACCTGGGTTGTGCATGCCAAATATGACATCAGCCAATGCCTGTCCTCCAGCTTGGCCTGGATATCCTACCCACAAAATGCTGGAGATCTTATTGTTGTACTTGGCAAATGTAATATCCATTGGTCCCCCTGACATCACTACAAGAACCACTGGTCCTCTTGATGCTCTGGCAGTTTCAATCACCATTTGTTGTTGTTGTCCAGGCAGTAACAGACCTGCCCTGTCAATCATTTCTGCTTCTATTGATTGGTCTGCACCCACAATTATCACCGTGGCGTCTGCTTGAGATGCTGCCGCTGCTGCATTCCTCACTAGCACAGAATTCCATGGGCAGGCAACATTGGCACACCCAGGTTTATACACTGTCGCAGCGTGTCTTCTGAGGCCCCGTAGAGGTGATACGTATGTGCACGGAATACCTACAAACAGAAACCATACATGTAATCGTACTGTTATCTTGACAGTAGAGGTATTAAAGTAGAAAGAAATTCCAATACAGTAATATGTTATTAGAAATAAATAGTTTGTATGTTATGTACTACAAATAAACAGTTTGTATGGAAACAATATCACATAAACCGGTTAAAAAGCAAGAGAGCCAACTATACAGTTTGTATTATGGGAACAATATCACATAAACCAGTTAGAAAGCAAGAGAGCCAACTACTCTTCATACACCCCTCCACAGAGGTTAGAAAGCAAGAGAGCCAACTACCCTTCACACACCGGCGACTCGATGTTAGTAGGGATGAGGAGTCCCACATAGACAGGACCAAGGGTTTTTACCTTTAAGCCTGCTACCCCATTGGCAAAGAGTTTGGCAAGTATTGGGACTCATAAACACTCACATCCCACAACAGGGCCAGTGTGGGATTATTAACACATGCACACACTACACAAAGTAGAAGAGGTATTAAAGTGGACCGAAATTCCAACATAGGAATATGCCACTGTAAATAAACATCACATAAACCGGTTAGAAAGCAAGAGGGACAACTACCCCCACACATGGTCCGACACGATGTTAATGGGGTAAGGAGTCCCACATAAGCAGGATCAAGGGCTTCCACCTTTAAGCCTGCTATCCCATTGACAAAAAGTTTGGCAAGTGTTAGAAGCTCATAAACCACTCAGGTCCCACAAATCAATGTAAGATTATTAACACATACACACTAATAAAATATGCTTAGTGCCATGGCTGTCATGCACAGTTCCATATAAGGTGACCACATATCAGTCATATAGTGACCTACCTATGCCAGAAAATTTAGTACCTTCGATATCCATTGCCAACCCTAAGCCTTGCAAAAAAGAGATTATATTTCTTGGAGGAGAGAATCTGAATACCAACTACTGGAATTCAATTGAATACCTGCATAGTTGCCAATCATGGTGGTTGTTGCCGCTGCGTTGGGTCCAATAACAGCCAAGGATCTGATGTTGGAAAATGGCAATGCTCTGTTGAGGTTTTTTAACAGCACAATTCCTTCCCTGGCTGCCCTCACGGCCAGCTCATAATGTTGAGGGGTGCAAACATCCCTGGGGCCAAGGTTACCATATGGTTGTGTTCTAGGATTACCATCAAATAATCCTAGGCGCATCTGAACTGAGATAGAGTTGAACAAAGCCATGTCAACCGCAGACTCCTGTAGTTTGCCAACTCTTACTGCTGCTTCCGTGTGATCTCCAAGGAATTTTCCACAGTTGAGGTCCAATCCTTTTCACGCCACACACAAATTGTAGTTGAATGAATACCCAATTATTATGAAATGAACCTAAGGTGCTGTCCTTTGTAAGTTAGAGCATAACTAGTGCTTTATACTCACCGGCTCCAATCACATCTGCCACAGCTCTCTCAGGGGTGCTTGTGTAGTGCATAATGTTGTATAGAACATCTGCTGAATCACAATCTGAGGCTATATATCTGCGCAGTCCAGAGTTTGCCAAAAAATCAGATATTTTGAACCAGGTACCATGATTTCTTTAGCAAAGGTCTAAGCATTCAATTTTTTTCTCCAGAAATATTAAGCAAAACTTAACACCCACATAGTAATTGAAGTCTGAAAAAATAAGAAAGCCACACATCATTAAGCAATTGTTATCAATAACATTAATTGGCCTATGCTTACCCATTAAGTCCCCATTTTCCCCTCACCGTTCCCTTAAGGAGCACAGGGTCTGCACACGTTGGAACTCCATTGACTTTATTGTAAGAACACATGATACTGGCAACGTGACCCTGAGTCACACAGGCCTCAAAGGGTGGGTTATAAGTGTCATGCAAGTCCTGCTGCGTAACCTGCAGTAGTACACCACCATGAAACTCTGAGATATAAAATCATCAATCATTGCAATATCCACGATTTTCTCCCCGACAATTTAAAATCTATATCAAGTTATCAACTGAAGAACACCAATCTAGAAGATGCATTTTATTTTATTTAGATCCATAGACTATCTAGTCTAGAATATCAACTATACCCGGGCATCAAAATGAAAACGATCAAAGCCAGCCCAGTTATCCAAATCATAGGCAGTGTAATGTTTGCAGCAAGCAGCAACTTTCAGTCTGTTAGGATTCGGCCCATCTGCTGTCTGTAATCCTCTAACATAGCTGGCAGCATATCTCCCAGCAAGCACAGGATCCTCCCCGGGAGTCTCTTGGCCTCTACCCCATCTGGGATCTCGAAATATATTCACATTAGGACTCCAGTATGTTAATCCCCCCAATCCTAGATTGTACATTGCTCGAGCTTCTGTTGACACCGCCTGCACATAAATGATAAGAAATGAATCACACTCTTCACAAGAAGAGGATCAATGGAACTAAGCAAAACAACTACAAATAAGATATACTCTTTACAAGAAGAGGATCAATAGAACTAAGCAAAGCTGCAAAACAACTACAAAATTAAAACATATGCACAAGCATACAGTGTTTTTGACCTCCTTCCATATCTATCTATCTAGAATTTCTAGCACAAAAAGTTCTTTGAGCTATTTTGATTTGGTTTACTGGATATATCATTCCTACATACTCAATAAAGCATCACATGGATTTTATCCTCAGCTTCTCTTTGACTGGAAGTTTTGTTCAAACACCACCACGTACCATCTGTTATTTTAACTTGAACTCATTTATCAAATGTCTCTTATGTAAATAAATCTTCAAGTAAAGGTAGCTTTCAGTATATTTTCTACGTTCATGTATGTTAAGCTTAAGGAAGAGAGGTCTGGAAAAAGTTTCGAACTTTAAGGCTAGTTTAACCCACCTTCTCACAGGGTAGAATTAGGTTAGAGTAGGACAGAAATGATAAAAAAAAAAAAAAATTAAGAGAAAAACCATGCCAAACAGAATCAAGAATTAACATAGTCTATCACTGCCTGCAAATTATTTCAGTGTGAGAACTCTGATCAAAAGCATGAGCCCTTTGAATTGTGAGCTATAAGCAAATCAAGGCATGGTATGGCTATGGTATTGTAATTTGTTGAATACATGCCTTTCCAATGGCTTCCCACAAGTTAGTATCAAATGAAGCAGCAGTGAGGATGACTTGAGGAAAGCTGGTGGCAGCAGGAATGGGGTTTGCAAAGTGGGTGCCAGGGCCAACATTGGAGACACCATGTAAGGCCTCTGACCACCATTCATAGCTTGGAATTCCAAGCCTTGGGATAGCACCTGCCTTGTCCACCAACAGCTGGGCCTTCTCCTTGAGGGTCAGCCTCCCAATAAGGTCATTCGCTCTGTCCTTAATGGACAATCCAGTATTACAGAAAGGATATTTCTGCCTTGCATTGGGGATGTCACAAGGGAACATGGGCTGCCCATTCACTCCATTCAAAACATGCAGCAATCCTATTGATATTATCAGCAAGGTTGTTACAACTCTATCTAAATTTTGCAAGAATCCCATCACTCCAACCCAACAAATATTTCAAAAATACTTCATTCTCTCAAAGATATAGCAACGAATCAAAGTGCATTGATAAATCTCGAGGGTGGCAGCCATTATTTATAGATTTTTGTGAAGGAAATAAACAAAAATAGTGTATGATAACAGGATATACTTCACAAGAATTATTTGCATATGTGGAAGAGAGGATTACAGGAAGCGTGATCATCACAAACTGCTATCTTTCTGGGCGGCCCTCCATCCTCCATCTACATTTTTGGCCCTCCAGCCTCCATCTACATTTTTGACCTGATTGCCGTCTCCAATTGGTAAATCCACTGACATCAACAGCTTATAGTGATTATTAGAATAATTCTATGAGCTATCTTCATTGCACTTGTCACACTAATTGTAACATTTCAACAGAAGAATAAAATCAATCTTAACTACTCCATGAAAAAAGCAGGATCGGAGGGGAGAAATTTCACGTGCAAGGAAGAGTGAAGAATGCAAGGAAATCTATGCTTTAAATGTGGGGCACTAACTTTCAAAGAGATGTCAAAAGTTCACAAATGGTCCTATCTATCTATTAAACAAACAAGCTTGTCACCTTTCCAAAAGTTCAATTCTACCAATAAAATCCATAGCAGTAATGCAAGTAGGTTCCAACATTTCCTAAGTATATAATGCAATTCTACCAATAAAATCCATAGCAGTACATAGAAGTAGATGATAAAAAAATCCATAGCAGTACATAGAAGTAGATGATAAAACTCTCAAATCTCGATTGACTTGAGGTGATGTAAACTTGATTTGATTCTACTAATCACCAAAAAAAATTCATGGCATGATACATTCCTAAAAAATAATAATAATATTTCATTCATTCTATAGCTCTAATTTGTATCCAAAATTTATTGAAAAGTGAAGTTTATGATTAATGTAAATCTCATTTTTGAGTCAAAGATAGAATTTTCTTCAATGGCTAAACTCATTATCATCATACAAGAGTAAGTGATATCTTGCTGGTTTTCTTCATCATATAAGAGTAAGTGATCTCTTGCTGGTTTTGTTTGAATAGTAGAAACTTGCCCATTTTTTTTAGCATACTGGATAAAATTAAAAGGTCAGCATGATATCACTATTATAAATTGTCTACAAACCATAATATATGGAATCTACAAGAAATATTTAAATAAAAATAATAATGTTTTCTTCACTATTCTAAAAAAAAATGCGTGAATTTCCATCTCTAAGTAATATAAGTTGTTATTTAATTCGAATATGTACGTATGCCCTTAACAGAATTTTGACCCTCCATATAAAAGGTGGACAATTTGTCTTAAAAGACGTGCATGCCCTTAGCAAAATTTTGACCCTCCACATAAAAATTGAACAATTTGTCTTAAAAGATGTGCTTGTAGTGGATTCTCAAACCTCCCTTCCCACGGTAAAACCGTTACTCTCATGACATACCCTTTTAAAGATTTACATTTTTCTTGGACTCACTGCCTTCATTATCCACCACAATGTTTGGAATGGGTAACATTTTTTCATCTTTTAATAATTAGGTACGGGTTAGATATTCTCTCATTCTCTCAAGAGGTTTTTGTTAACACAGGTCAAATTATTGATGCTTGCCTTTATAACCCTTGTCTCTCCTCGGTAAATGCAGTCCAAAGTGAGGAAGACTCCATTGATGCTTGCCTCTATAAACCCTACATCTCCTCGGTAAATGCAAATGCAGCCCAAAGTGAGGGAGACCCCATTGATGCTGCCTCTATAACCCCTGCCTCTCCTCGGTAAATGCAGTCCGAAGTGAGGCAGACCTCGAGTGGCTCAGGGTTTGTACCGTTGTCCTCACGCACTCTGTAGACTCAAGTCAAACTACTACATTTACCCTTATTGACCCTTATTGAGTATGCTTTCAAAGTTTGAACCTAGATGTTTAGTAAGTGCTCAAATTCTTACTAAAAGACTTTATTTTTGTTTTATGTGATTGATAACATAGAAGTTGCTTTAGAGAGACGAAAATCCTCTAAACTACTCTTAATATGTAATAGTCAAGCAGGTTATCTTTATTTTAATTAGTTTGGGTGTTTATGTTCCGTAAATGCAGCCCGAAGTGCTCAAATTCTTACTAAAAGACTTTATTTTTGTTTTATGTGGTTGATAACATAGAAGTTGCTTTAGAGAGGACAAAAATCCTCTAAACTACTCTTAATATGTAATAGTCAAGCAGGTTATCTTTAATTAGTTTGGGTGTTTATGTTCGGTAAATGCAGCCCGAAGTGAGGGAGACCTCCAGTGGCTCAAGGTTTGTATCGCTATCCTTACGCATTCAGCGAACTCAAGTCAGACTACTACCTTTACCCTTATTGAGTATGCTTTCAAAATTTAAACCTAGATGTTTAATAAGTGCCCAAATTTTTACTAGAAGACTTTATTTCTTGAAATATTGTTTTATCTAGTTGATAACATAGAAGTTGCTTTAGAGAGGACGAAAATCCTCTAAACTACTCTTAATATGTAATAGTCAAGCAGGTTATCTTTATACTACTCTTAATATGTAATAGTCATGCAGGTTATCTTTATTTTAATTAGTTTGGGTGTTTATGTTCGGTAAATGCAGCTCGAAGTGAGGGAGACCTCTAGTGGCTCAAGGTTTGTACCGCTATCCTCACGCATTCAAGTCAGACTACTATCTTTACCCTTATTGAGTATGCTTTCAAAATTTAAACCTAGATGTTTAGTAAGTGCCCAAATTTTTACTAAAAGACTTTATTTCTTGAAATATTGTTTTATGTAGTTGATAACATAGAAGTTGCTTTAGAGAGGACGAAAATCCTCTAAACTACTTTTAACATGTAATAGTCAAGCAAGTTATCTTTATACTACTCTTAATATGTAATAGTCAAGCAGGTTATCTTTATTTTAATTAGTTTGGGTGTTTATGTTAGGATAATTTATCCGAGAGTATTAAGATCAAATCTTATTATTTTCTTATAGTTGGATTATTAATTATTTATGTAATTTTTATTGTTTTTAGTATATATAAAATATTTTATTCTTTTAAGTTGTTAGAAGATTTTGTTCTTTTGTAGTGGTATAGATTGTTTTTGAGACTTAGATTTTGAATTTATGATAATTTGTAAGATTTATATTTTGGAATTTAATTTTATTATGAATATTTTTGTGTATGATATTTTGTTATTATCATTTTGATATTTATTGTTGCAATTGTTTTTAGAAGTTGTTTCGATACAAGTGGTATCAAAGCTATGCTTTTGACTTAGTATTGTAGTAGAAAAGGATAATAGAGTGGTGAATGAGTTTGTTTTAGAACCTCTTTTAGTGAGATTCATGTCTTTTAGTCAAGTAACTTTTGACTAATTTCTTGCTACCAATCTTTTGGCACAATTATCTTAGGTATATTGTAATTTAGGTAAAATTGTTTAAGATCCTTGAACTCAAGTATTGGGTGTGTTAGGAACCTTGCAAGAGGCTGCCAAAATCATGCTAGGATCTCGCACGCATCTCAAGGATATTGAAGACTTGAAGTCCCGAAGTGATTTTTTTGTAGCTTTCTGCCATCTAACCTCAAGCGTTCACTTGCGGTTACACAGACACAACCGTCTTCCTGTGGTTGCCTAACCACCCTCCCGCGGTTGCCCAGCCATACTCGTGTGCTCGTGGTTACTCATAATGCATAAAAGTCATTGACAATGCAGATCATTAAGCTTTTAATTTGTTAGCAAGACATTTAGGTTTAATTTCTATGTTTTCTGCACTACACCTTTGATTTATGCAAGCATTGGTTCAAGGGTTTTATTGCATTGGTTTTCAATCACATATATAGGTGCTACTAAACCCTTGTTTGCATTTTGTGTGTGTAGGAGACAGGTATTTGAAGAGCTATTGAAGCTAAGAGTGGCCCTACATCCAGGATACAAAATCCCACTCACCCTTGGAGCTATAGTAGAGGAATGAAGAACACCTAGTCGTTTGCTAGAGAGTTGGAAGACCACCATTCAAAGCATTGTAGTTTAAGAAGAAAGCATTGTAATATCTCCCCCAAAACATTGGGGTAAAGCATTGTAAATTTGGGAGATTCAAGCTCCCTTGTATCAATACAAAAAAAATCATTTATTACATTGCAATCTCTTCTTTTTGTTTCGTGAGTTCGGTATTCATTTCTTTTTGCTCAACCTCTATTGAAAGATGTTACTTTGAACCTATAGTAGCTATATTTATGGTGGATAGAAAATGATCAGGTCATCCATATTTAGGGTTTTTAACCCCCATCTTCCAAGGTTGTTAGCTCCCACCATAAGAAAAAATATTGAAGAAGGAAAACAAGAGTATCTTTATTCATATTTGTTACATGGAATTCAGGTCCTTTGAGCAACCACCTCCTTCTCTTTCTTCCAAATATAGTCTCTTCTTAAAAAATATGCTCAAGTCTTTGAAGAACCTAGGGGTATTCCTCCTAATCATGTTATCCACCTAATTTTAGAAAGTCAACCACCCAATATTTGTTCTTATCACTATCTTTATCCTTAAAAGATAAAAATTGAGAAGTTGGTTTGCAATATACTATGCAAAATATTATTCACCCTAGTAGAACTCTTTATTCATCCTCATGAGTGTGGTCTACCGGAAAGGATGCCACTTGCATTATCAATGATGTGACCCGGGTTCAATCCCCATAAATTTATCTTGGTCTTTCTTTATGATATCCTTGGGAAACCCATTTGCATCATGTTGAACATATGTTCCAACTATTGGATTAAGAAAAACTATATGTCAAAATATCCAAATTTCCTTTTGATGTGCTTGTAGTGTACCTTGGTCACATAGTTCCTTATGAATGTGTCAAGGTGGACCCTAATAAGATCAAGGTCATGCAATGTTATTCAATTTCTAAATCTCTTCAGAGTCTTAGATATTGTTTGGGTCTCACAAGGTATTATAAGAAATTTATCAAGGTTATGGGAATATTGTAGCCCCCTAGCAATTCTCACCAAGAAGGATATATTTGTTTGGTCTAATGATGCTATAAGAGCCTTCAATACCTTGAAGGAGGCTATGTGCGCCACTTCTATTCTAGTGACTATAGATTTTAATCATTAAATGCAATCCTTCTAGAATGGGTATCAATGTTATTTTATGTAGGCCACCCCCTAGCCTTTGAAAGCTAATAACTCTCCAATAAGATTCTAGGTTGTTCTATTTGTGAGAAGAATATATTAGACATATTGTGTGTGTTGAAAAAATGGAAGTCTTTATTTCTAGGCCAATATTTTGTTATCAAAACTAAGCATAGTAGTCTCAAGCACTTCTTGGAACATCTCTTATCTAGAGCAAATAAATTGTTGACCAATATTTGAAGCTATGAATTTGTAATTGAATATAATAAAGGGAAGGAGAATATGGTAGTAGATGTCCTTTCTCATAAGTATAGATATTTGGTTATCCCATCGGATATGGCCACATTTCCTTACCGATAACTAATGCATGCATCAACAATAGTAAGCCAATGCTACTCTAGAATAAGTGGATATCCTCCTAAGATTGATTTAGGTTGCAAGACCATGAAATCTGTAATTTATTTTCATGAATTTATGGAAATTAATAAATAATCTAGAATCCCTTTATATTTAGTAGTTGATTGATCCACCATTTAGAGGACTATGGGCATATATGACAATTATTGTATTCTTAAGCTATATATGGTTGATCTAGTCATTTCATTAATTCAATGTTGGACTTTTAGGATCATTGTAGTTAGGAAGAAAATTATTTCTAGAATTAGATATGCTAGTTTCCCACTACTTGTATGGTGTTTGGTCTTTTTTTTTATGTTTAGGCTTCCTAGAATTCAATTCTCTAACAAGATTGCCATAAATAGGAATATCCTTCATGGATTGAAAGAGGGAAATTCTAACATAGACATTTCTTAATTTTTCTAAAAATTTATAGTCTAATTGAGGCCCTACCCTTTGTTGGGTAAGGCACTTTAGATAAAATGGAGTGGAGGTCAAGTTTTCCCTTAGAAGTAATTTATCAATAAAGACATTTTTCCTAGGGGTATCTTGCCTAGGCTCTACTTATTTATCTTGTTCAACAAGAATAAGAAGTTTTGGATCATGCACAATTTTCCCTGAGCAAAAGTATAACTCATCACATCCTAAGGGAATGGTAGAGTAAGAAATAAATTTTATTGTTTCATTATGATAAACAAGTTGGGTAGTGTGTAGGTAAAAGTGATACTCTAGGATTTTGGATTGTAGATGTGGAAAGAATATATTTTGTAATGATTCGGGACAAATGTTGTTGTTGTTGTTGGGAGATCAGTTACAATATTTTATTGGTGATGACCCCTTCCACTGTGGGTTTTTCCACTTTTGATATTGGATTGGCCATTATTGCCATCTTGTAGGAGGATACCAATTTTGCAATGATGGTTTTTGATTCATTAAATTAGAAATAGGATATTAAAATAAAAAGCATTATAAAATTGTCAACCATCATTTGACATATCTAGAAACATTGGTTGGGGTTTCCATGGTCTCTTTGATAAAAAATATACACCTTCTCTAGGCCTTCCACCTTCTACTTATAGATAACTTTTAGCTCAAGTATTATCAGGCATTTTTCATTGTCATGGTTCTTGTCACAAATATTATAGATAGTGGTTTTGTCTAATGGACATGCATGGGAAAAGTATCTCTTGGTGTATTAGCCATAAAAATATACCAATGGATCCTCCAACTTCTTTTGTGTATGTAACATATCCAATTGTGTTGCTTGAGAACTCAAAATATTAGTTTTCAAGTACTCTAGTAAATTTCCAATTATACTTTGGTGATGTTTCATGTGATATTATTGATTGAACTCCCACCTTTTGACCCCATGGTCTCCTAGTCTACAAATAGTTTCTACATAAATCATAAATTTATTTAAATATCAACTAAGCAACATATCCCCCCATTAATTTTAGTGCCACCACACATTCATCACAGACCTCTCTTAGGAATATAATCTTTAGAAATTTGAGATCTAGTTTGCAATAAGTTGCTTTTTGAAGGCTAAATTGAAATTGTTCCACATAGTTCTCTAATACCTCATATTCTCGTTTCATCATTTAAAAAAATATCTCTAGTGTCATGAGATCTATAATAGTTTTGATACTTTGTTAGGAACTTATACCTCATCTAGTCCCAACTCATGATGGTATTACCACCTAGAATTATAAACCATCTCAAGGATACATCTTTTAACATTGTAAGGAATAATTTCAACTTCTAAGCATAACTTTGATAATTGTAACTCTAGCATAGGATTTCAAACTCAAGCAATAATGTGTCTATATCCTCAGTCATCATCCCATGAAAGTTGAGAATAATTGATGGCAAAATATTTTCATGGGATCCACTCTTACTGGTGTTTAGAAATAGAGTATAAATATAGGTTGTGTGAGTTCTTTTTTTTGCTACCTCTTCATATCATATGCCTAAGGTGTCCAATACAACCTAGTGTATTTTGATTGAGGAGTTTTCACAAAAAATCTCAATAATAAATCTACCTCAATGTTCTAATGAGATTGTGCCTCTTGTGTTGGATTTGGGACATCCTTTCTTTTGATAGAGATAGATCAAGGGTGATATTGTGTTTCTCCACTATAAAAGACTTTTCTAAAGCATTTGGGTCTCTTTTCTATAAAATACTATTGTATAGTAGTAGGTTGTCTTCAATTGTTACTTCAACTGATTCTTCTCCTTTAAAAAATTTATCTAATGTGTCACCTAATCCAACTATTTCAAAATTTAGTGATTGTGGAAAGAACCTCCCTCAAGAGTCACTCCTATGATTCATTAATTCTAAAAAAATCTATGAAAAATAATACAAGTATAAATAATAATAAAAAATCATCAACTTCAACCTTGGCACCTTTCTTTATTGATGCATTTATACTATCCTTGTCATCAACACCAAACAATGATCAGTCACTTTATCATTCATATGGTATTTTTAAAGTATATGCATGCATCCAATGATGACTAGGTTTGCTTCCAAAGGTGATTAAAGAAAAGGAACATAGATGAAATAAAAAAACATCTATTCCTATTGTAATGAAAGGAACTAAATTATAATTATTGGAAAATAAAATAGAATAGGTAACAAAAGTTGCAAATGAAGAAAAAACAATGTTTAATTTGACTATAAAGAAGGAACACAATTTTAACTATTGTAAATCAAAATAAAAAATAAATCATAATTAGTTTTGCTATAAAATAAATTAATTTATATATGTTTTCTAAAGAATGAAATATGGATAAAATAAGCTACAATAGTAGGAGAAAACTACAACACTTGCTCATCTCAAGTGAACCCTTGCTCAAAGAGCAAGGTGATGATTTCCCCTAGAAAGAAAATAATTAATTAACATTGAACTATAAAAACTCAAACATCATTATTCTTCAAATGATATTATAGAAATTTACAACTAAGGAAATTTATTACTACGCTCTCATATATCCCATCTTCTCTAACCTTTCTTGTGCTTAAAAATATTAAGAATTTATAGATACCTATGATGGTTCAATCTGGTGATTGTTATTCTAGAATAAGCTTTCAGTTAGGTTTGCTAGTGGATATAGTACAACTAAAATTGTTACACAACTTTCTAGTTCTAGGTGCAAACAAAATTACTGACATCATTGTATTGACACTTGGTGTAAATTTGGCAAGTGATCAATTTCATAGTAATTTTCTTTTGATCAAAAGTATCACCAGTCGTTCCATTCTAGTTGTTTTGTGTCATCTGGTTATGCCTAACATTGCCCTTAAATCTTGCACACGCCTCAACCCATAATAATTTGAAATTATTGAGGCATTACTAAGTTTTCTTTCTATCATGCCATTATTGATGGTGTTGGCATAAAGTTTGTTGTCATCATTCTATAGTGATATATCTATTGAAAGTTCCATGTAGCAAGTGCAAAGTGTTTCTACATCAAAATCTATTAAACACTCTACAAAAATAGTATACTATAGCCACAACTATTGATTCATTCTATATCAAAATGATAGCAATGCCAAGGGAATTATATTTCAAACAATCATAAAAGAACATTTATATTCTTAAAAAATCTATAAAACTTCAAATATTAATCATAGTTATCCTTCCACAACAATAGTTCTATTTTTATTGTAAAATAGGGAAAATATACAAAATATTGGGAAATTTTGATAAAAAGGTATACATTTTGACATGTAAACATAGTTAAAATATTTAGTTCTCATTATACATCATTGCCTATATGTGATGGAAATAGAGATGCTAACAACAACATTACAATACATTAACTTCCTTCTCATAACTATGAAAAAAATGCCAAGTGCATATTTTGATAAAGGGAATGCTAATATTCATGTTGATAAGGGTATATAATATATCATACTTCATCAAATTGAAGACGTAAGACATATTGAAGAGGGTCAAACCCTTAACCTTGGCCATCCTCCACTAAGCAATCTCACACCCTTTCAATATCTCATGACGAGAGGCATGTGTGCTAGTGGCCCATAACTCTTTCTTGATCCATGTATTCCACTACAATACTAACCATGATACCATTTATTAGGGACCCAAAATAGGTGGCCACCTAACAAGATTCAAACTCTCATCTTCCCTTGTGATTTCCCCCATCAAGTGGATGCTTCACTAAAAAAAATAAGCAAACATGTATACCTTATTGCAAGTATACACTCAACCAAAACTTTAAAAAGTTGGGTAAAGACGATCATTATGAAAGTTTCATAATATTAGTCTTTATAATAGTAACTAAATCATTATACCACAATAGGCAATTAGATTCTCACTTACCCTTCATTCTATAACTTTTCACAAATTGTTCACAACATTACTTTGATCACATAACCCCTCCTTATGGAATCCAAACGAGGAAGTAACCTAGTTGGGGGAGCTACATATACCCCATAATACCCCTAGACATCATTGATTACCAATGAATCACTACTAAGGATAGATGATGCCATATGTCATAGATTTGTTATCTTTTCCCTTCATGTTACAAATGTGCTCTTTACTATAAATCAAAACTTACACCCTTTTGATATATAAGTATATTCAATAGATAAAATTTACCTTACACCATCGCTACATACAAAGTAAATGGATATCACCATAGTAGAACTTCTAAATAGGAGGTGCATGTGACCATAGACTTAACTAGGTCATCATAGCCACCTATGACATGTAGAAACAAAATTCTTATAGGTATCTATAAAGCATAAAAGGAGGATGATACATGTGTGACTTATCCTCACAATCTATGACAAGTTGCACCCCATCAAATAGATATGATGTATTTATGCTTTAATCATGCATTAAAATAACTATTCATTATGTCAAACATGTACTTATCAAAATAATCTAACACAATGTTAAAAATATGTTACCCAATACCCACTAAATGTTGAATATAAAACCTCCCAAGTACCGAGTCTTTGTCTTGCAACTATACCAAGGCTCATTATTACATCAATTACTATTTACTAAAAATAAAAATAAATATTAAAAACTATTTTTTTGCCATCACCTACCAAAATACGAAATATTTAGTGGAATACTCAATTTTTTAAATTTATCTATTTTAACATGTTACATGGTAGTGAAATGGGTCCCACTTATATTACATCATGATCACATATTGGTATTACAATAACTTGGTAATTTTACATATATCACTTGGTAAAAACCTTGGTCTCCTCCTTGAAAGTTGAGGAATTTAACTAGTTTAGTTAATGCCACTTTCTTTTAAAATTTAAATTTTGAGAAATGGAGGGAAATTTCAAATGCAAAAAAGAATGAAATGTGGAAACCTATCATTGAGTATTTATCCTAAGCTAGCTAGCCACTACCACACAAGAGATCCTCATGATCTAAGTTCCCACTAGGTATTTTATTAAAACCCTAAACACTAAAAATAAGATCTTCCTCAAAACTACTTTAGAAATTATCTCTACACAACTGAGTGAAGCCAGTATACTTGTTTGATACCATATCAAATTTTACAATAATTTCTAGAAATGAAATAAAGCAACATTCACCACAAATCACATGCAAAATATCAAAGAAATAAAATAGAAAGATCTAGCAGATGCACCAATAAATATAGTACATAAGGATATCATCATACACACTAATACAACGGATTAATGGTTGTGGGGTATTTATAACATATACCTAATCCCCAAGATCACTAATTACATATTCCATTATCTTAGGATGACATAAGGCTCAAGTTTAAGTCAATTTCAACCATAAATTATGAAATCCTTAATAAAGATTTAGTTAATGTTAACTATATAAGTGGTTTAATCCATCTCACTAGAGATGAATACATCAAATCATTGCCAATAGGACTACATCAAGTTTATCCATAGTATTACATCATTATTTGTCAAACTTGGCCAATAAGGTTAGATTATTTAATCTGTGATTTCCAAACTAGAGGACCTATTGAGGAAATTCCTTTTTGAACAAAATTTCTAGAGTAATTTGAATTCAAACCCCACTTCCACTTGATCCAATTTTTAATTTCTAAAAAACTTGGCTAGTATCCATAGAAATTGCATATTTACCCTTTTATTTTGAGAATCATTATGTCATACTTGATCATCTCATCCTTGATAATCATTTTTTGTGTAATATCTACTACCTAGGAAAGGATTATTGTAATTGTTCTTCTTATCCCCAACTAAGGCATCCATACTTCTAACAAGGGTATCATTATTTCTAGTTAGGAATTTACCTAGATTTTCCTTAATAAAATCCTTTATATTATAAAATTATTAAAGGATATAAAATAAGAAATTATGAGGATCATTCTTTGCTTGTGCTATCTCCTTCCTCACAATCACTTCTTGCATACACTAGATTCCTTTTCACACTCACTCTGTACTCTCCCCCAAAAATTTGAAATAAGAAAAAGTAAGTCTTTCTCTCAATTTGGAAAGACTCCCTACTATTGTGGTTAATTACTTAATAGTATAATAAAATATATTATAAGGATAGGTTATTTTGATATTGGAATTATATTCTTAGAGTCTCCTCATTTGCTTATATTATTTTCAATTAGTGTTTAGGTTTGGTATAAATTTAAAGAAATATTTACTAAATACCAATATCTATTTTGAAGACTAAGCCATGGAAATACAATGTTTTTACATATCATTTAAAGAATAAAATCAATAATATATTATGGCTTCAAACCATTAAATAAAATGTAGAATTATATCAAGATTTGTATTAAAGCTGAATGAAGAACATTTCATATTGAAAAATAATCCAATCAAAATCCATGTAATGGTGATTAGATGGTGAATATAAACTATATCAATAAAGAATGTTAAGTAAAATAAATATGATAAGACATATTGGATAAAAAATCACTTCTGCTAAAAAAAAGGAATGTTCCTTGAGAAAAAAATAGGAGATTAACTTAAAACAAAGTCCTTAAAAATTTTCTAAGGAAGTTTTATGCTAAAAAGGCATTGGACATCCTTCTTGTTGAAGAAAGTGAGTGGAATAAAGACTACAAGTGGATTAGCATGAACACCTTCAAGGCCTCAATACTCTTCCACTCAAAATTATCAAAGAAGTAGAATAAACTATTATTTATTGAGGCAATCAAAATCAACCACTCCAAGATATTATCAAATCCTGTTGACTTAATTGCTAGGGTGTCACAACTAGACCTAGACAAAATGGATTCATACCAAATGGTTTACTTGACTAACCAAATCATATTCAGCACACCAGTGAAGTATGGTCGAATAGAAATTAATAATGAAGTATTATAGCTTAGGAATAGAATGTTAGAGGTAGAATTGGAAAAGGTTAAGGAAAAAGGGACCAACTCTAATAGGAAAATTAAGGTATTAAGAAAGAGGTTGCAAAGGAAGATTAGTTAAAGAAACAAATAGAAGAGCTTAAAGTCCATCTTGTTGAGTTTGAACAACTTATGCAAGATATGACCGAGGAAAAAAATATTGTTGGAGGACCTTTAAAAGAAAGACTAGTAGATCAAGGAGTTGGAATCCTCAAAGCCTACAAAAGTGGAGATAGACCCAAAGTTGGCACAGGAAATCCAAATGGTCAAGGACATGTGGGACCATAATAGGGATGAAATAAAGAATTCCTTCAAATAATTCTAAATAACATCATCCATAGGAGAAAGCTTAGAACTAGCTAAAAATACCATCAAATAAGTAGAAGAGTAGCTTTCTATGAGAGGTGAATACTAGGAAGTTCTCAAATGCCTTGCATTGATGACCTCAAAATAGGCATAGTAGTATGGGATAGACTACAAAGGCATGGTGAAGAAAATTAGGAAGATCTTAAATGTTTAGATAAGCCTAAAAACTTGTAAAGACAACCCAGTGTATCTTGAAGTAAAAGAAAAATATGATGCTTCATATATATTGATTGTAAAGTGTGTTACAATAAGGAAATGATATCCTTTTACAAAACACCTTGTAGGGTTACAAAAGAGGGACTCATGAAGAGGGACCCTAGCATGGAATAAGTCTTGTAGCACCGCAGACATCTTCTTTCAATTCCTCAAGGTTGGAGTGGGCTTATGATGCATGCCACTATGAGCTACACCTGATCTGTGACCTGCGTAACCCTACAAAAGAGTGTTAGATCATTTGGAGGCATGTCTCAATCAAGCCTCCTATAAAGAAAGACATATAGACCAAATATGATAAAAATACATTATAAAGATTCAAAATGAACTAAAACCGATGCAAAAGTAAGATATTACCTTTTAGGTTAATTTGATGATGAAAAACTAGAAAAAATACCTTGAGGTGTATTTTTTGGGTGTGCTCGCACCTCGAGGTGCATTTTGATTTTTATTTCTAGGATTTATTGAAAAATCCACTATGGAGCCTTTTGGAGTAGTTCTATGCTGGTTTGGAAGCTAGAGATGTTTGTTTTGCATTGTAGACCACCTTAAACCTGCAAAAGAGATGTAGAAAAAGGGGCTCACATGCTCAAAGGGGTTTGGGATGCATTATCCAGTATTTTGATAGCATAAATTTGCTATTTTTTCCTCTTCCAATTCATAGACATGCTCTTCTATTTATAGACTTTCTAGGAAAGTGAAGGGGGGGTGTAATGTGGAGGAGAGAGGAGAGGCCTCTTTAAGGCCTATGTAGTGGTTAATAATTTCTTACCTTTTGTGTTAAGTGGGAATGGGCGCTCCATGCCCATGTAAGACTTGGAGAAGAGTGAAAAAATCTTTCTTAACCTTTTGGCTTAAATGCCCTTTACGAAGGGTGGGTGCTTCTTGAAAAATAGCACAAGTGGATGCTTTTAAAAGTGCATGAGAGGTGGGCGAGGGGTGCCTACATTGTATGGGGGAAGACTTACCCCATTTTAGGGTTTTGAATAACCTCTTGTTTGACTTTAGGGTTTTGGAATTGATTTTGTAATGTTTTGCCCCCTTTTTAAATTGAATTTTAATTAATTTGTATATTAAATGTTAACTATTTTTGCAAGAGGTTATTTAAGACCATTTTAGGTGTCTACATTTATCTCTTTTGTGCTATGTTATGTGAAGCCATGATGTAGTGCAAAAATTGATGACACTCGTTTGGTGATTGATAGTGAGATAGCCTAGATTTAGTGGGTGATGACAAGCGATTTTTCTTGAGATGAGTAGATATAAGATGCCCCAATTGTGGATGGGATGCATGTCCTTGAATTTTTCCATTGATAGATTGATGAGATCATTTGGGTTGGTAAACTAGTCAGTCATATGTAGGTATGCCCATGATTGCTTTAGTGGACTCGATCGTGCACCTTGATGAAGTGTATTTGTATGAGCAATCCTATAGTCTATGACATACAATGTACCAAATTTGATTGAATTACAGTGTTGTTGAGAAGAGAATTTTGCTTTTTTTTTACCCCAATAAATGATGGTGTATGATGATTTTTGGTAAAGCTTCTTGGATCAATTTTTGTATTTGATATCTACCCCCTCAAGCGATGAGTTGACGGGTGAGAAATTTGAAGGTGACCATGAATCACTTGATAAAATGAAGTGGTGATGATTAGATGGGTAAAATGATGGAAATTAACATTTTCCATGTTTTTATGATGAATTTGAAAACAATTCTCACATTTTTGGAGGTTTGGGGCAAATGGGTATCCAAATCTATCATTTTTTTGAAAATGTACCTCGATGCGTGCATCATACAAAAACGTACCTCAAGGTACTGTTAGTCAAAAAGTGACTAACTATAGAAAAATAGCTGATGCACCTTTGTTGCATATTTTCCAAGAAGACCAAAGTGGCCCATATGTTAAATATCAAAGAAAAAGCAAAACATTGCAAGGAGGAACAAGTGTCGCGATATCGCGACATGTTGCATTTTCACGGTCCAAAGCAAAGAGGAAGAGCAAGGAGGAAAAAGTGTCGCGATATCGCGACATGTTGCATTTTTGCGGTTCAAAGCGAAGAGAAGGAGCAAGAAGGTAAAAGTGTCGCGATATCGTGACATGTTGTATTTTCACAGCTAAAGAGAAGAGAAAGAGCAAGAAGGAAAAAGTGTCGCGATATCACGACATGTTGCATTTTCACGGGAAAAAGCAAAGAGAAAGAGCAAAGAGGAAAAAGTGTCACGATATCGCAACATGTTGCATTTTCGTGGGAAACAGCAAAGAGGAAAAAGTGTCGCGATATCGTGACATGTTGCATTTTCGTGGTCCAAAGCGAAGAGAAATAGCGAGGAGGAAAAAGTGTCGCAATATTGCGACATGTTGCATTTTCATGGTCCAAAACGAAGAGAAAGAGCAAGGAGGAAAAGGTATCGCAATATCGTGACATGTTGCATTTTTGCATACAAAAGCAACAAAAGGGAGCAAGAAGGCAAAAGTGTCGCGATATCGCGACATGTTGCATTTTCACGGCTAAGAGCAACAAAAGAGAACAAAGAGGCAGAAGTGTCGCGATATCGTGACATGTCGCATTTTCGCAGCTGAAGGCAGCAAAAGAGCAATGCGAAGGAAAGAATGTCATGATTTCATGACATGTCTCATTTTTGTGGCTAGAAGCGGTAGAAGAGCAAAGCAAGAGACGAATGTCGTGATTTCATGACATGTCTCATTTTCATGGCTGGAAGTAGCAGAAAAGCAAAGCAAGGAAAGAATATCACGATTTTGCGACATGTCTCATTTTTGTGGGTGGAAGCGGCAAAAGAGGAAAGCAAGAGACGAATGTCATGATTTCGTGACATGTCTCTTTTTCACGGCTGAAAGCGGCAGAAAAGCAAAGCAAGGAAAGAATGTCGCGATTTCGTGACATGTCTCATTTTCGTGGCTGGAAGTGGCAGAAGAGCAAAGCAAGAGACGAATGTCATGATTTCACGACATGTCTCATTTTCGCGGCTGGAAGAGACAGAAAAGCAAAGCAAGGAAAGAACATCGTGATTTTGCGACATGTCTCATTTTTGTAGCTGGAAGCGGTAGAAGAGCAAAGCAAGAGACGAATGTCATGATTTCATGACATGTCTCATTTTCGTGGCTGGAAGTGGCAGAAAAGCAAAGCAAGGAAAGAATGTCACAATTTTGTGACATGTCTCATTTTTGCGGTTGGAAGCGACAAAAAAGCAAAGAAAGGAAAGAACGTCACGATTTTATGACATGTCTCATTTTCACGGCTGGAAGCGACAGAAGAGCAAAGCAAGGAAAGAATGTCATGATTTTGTTACATGTCTCATTTTCGTGACTGGAGGCAACAAAAGAGCAGAGCAAGGAAGGAATGTCATGATTTTGCGACACGTCAGCTGTAAAGTAATAAAGTATATTTTTGGCAATTGGGGACATGCACTGACATCAGGTGCTGATTTTTAAAGAATGGTCTATTGATTATAACCTGGCAGGTTCGCTAGATGATTGCAGAATAATAGGCTCATCTAAAATTAGCCAGAAGGAAATCTATCCAATCTGCAGGAAATTCATTGTATATTATTAGAAACTGCAGACAATTACTTGTAATTGATTGAAGAAATGAAATGTACATAGTAGAAGATACTCTTTTTAGGGTATAAATAGGAGTGAGTCGACCATGAAAAAAGGTCGGCTCTTGGACGTTTACAAGCTTGATGTACATGTACTGGATTACAAGCAATAAAAGATTTCTTCCTTTGGCTTTCGAAACTTTTGTGTGCTTGTATGTATCTGGTGTTTTAACTTTTATTCACTCTAAGTTTTATAATGTTTCTGTTCTGAAATTTGGACTGTGCACATATAAATCTTGTTTCTAGAGTTGAACATTAAAATATAGTTACATGCTTTTAGACGAACATCTAAAAGTCATACTAAGGAATTCGTATTTTCTATAAAGAATATATAAAGAAAGATTTGAAAGTAGTAATCTGAATCATCAATGTTTGTTGTTGTCCAATCTGCACTGTGAGAAAAGTTTCTAGCTTAGGCTATATTTCCCTTATCTCTTGTTCCCCTTTTCTCTAAAAAACTCAAAGGAACCAACCTTCTCTAGAGACTAGACAAATGATCTCAAGCAAGATCTGTCTATTCAATGTTGGCAAAGTCTAAGGCGCAACACTATTAACCAAAGGCAAATTTTGTTCCAATAGTTTTTGGCACGCCCGGTGGGACAACAATCCCATAGTATTGTATAAGTTTTGGTGTTTTACCTTAAGAGCCTTCTGTTTGAAAATCTCAAGAAAAATCACCTAGCGATTCCGTTGCATTTAGACCATAAAAGAAAGACCTTGTCTAGAAACCTTCTAGTTATATAGCCATATGATAACTAGATCCCAAGCTAGAAACTCTGAAGAACTTATTGAGTTTTTTGAACTACATCTCGAAAGCCTAAAAGCACACCCTGTGCTAGCCACACGATCAAATCCTCTCGGCACCATTAGCACCTCTTTAACACCCGTTGTAGGAGCATCTGCAAGAAATCCCATAGCAGTTGTAACTCCTTTAGCAATCATGGCAGCCACCCCTGCCCCAACACATCTTATGTGGAATCAAACTGGCCCTTTGAACTTGGGAACACACCACCAAATTCCACAAGCTGCACTAAAAGCATTATCGACCTTTGACGAAACAGGAAAAACAACAGATGAGCACTGTTTAGATGTATCAGCACTAGCATCTGTTTACAACATCACTCAGGAAGATGTAATGGTCAGATTGTTGATTATATCGTTGAAAGGAAAGATACTCTATTGGTACAGAGCACTTCCCACTGGATCCATTACTTCTTGGGCAGTATTGGCTGGCCGTCTGGTCGATGAATTTAATATACATGCAAATCCTTTCACATTGTTGAATCAATTTACTATCATTGAGAGGCATCCATAAGAAGAAATCCAAGATTTCAACATCAGATTTACCAGAACTCGTGATAGAGTACCGCAAGGCCTAAATCCCATGAAAGAACAAGCTATATGCTATTATTTAAGGGCTTTTGATTCAGATCTCGGTATGATAATAAGGCAATCTCGTGTAACCACTTTTCTTGGGATCTATGTAGAGGCAAAGAAAGGGCGAAGCTGATCTCATTGCTACAAAAAGATATCCATCAAAAAATCTATTGCCAATCTTACCAGAGCTTTCCCAAGCATAAATTTCTAAACTGCCTGTGCTCCCATCAATGCAGGCCCTCCCAGCTATTGTTGCATCTCCTACATTCCTTGCATTACCAGCCACACCCCTTGCATCAGCTCCCCCAATGATCAATACACGACCATAATTGATACAATGAAGACATTGTCAAATGAAATGGCGTCCATGAAAAAGAGAGAGGTTGAACAGAATATCCAAGCAAGAATATTTCCATAGATACAAAAGGAAGGTGCTTCAACAAGTGGAAGAGGACAAGATAGAAAAAATGTGGTGTATGCAAATGAGACGGGAGATAATGGAGAACCCACTAATTCTGATTATCGGTGTACCACTTGCAATGATCCTCATGGAGAGGATTCATGCATGATTCATCAGCATCATGTGCAAGTGGTTATCAATGAGAGAGTCAAAGAAACCGGCAAGGGACAGGTGAACATAATCAGAGAGGTGCACCACAAGTTGGCAATGCCATCAGTGGAGCAAGTATCGGTCCTGAAAAAATAAAAAAAAAGTCATTACCAGTTGACCCTAAGGAACTCCAACCACTAGGTTTTCCTCCCGCCCCTAGGGCAACTCCATAGAAAAACCAGTCGAATGATAAAGGACATTGATGCAGGAGCATCCGACGACAGTAGAGCAATCTTGCATCTTCCAAAACTTTTTGTTACAAATTTTATTTCTAAGTACTTTTCTTTAGTTTTTCCCAAGGGGGAAGTTTCTGTAAAGCAAGGGGGAAGGGGATCGTGAAATCATGACATGTCATGATTTCGTGACATGTCACGATTTCATGACATATCGCGAAATCACGACCTCAAAAGCTGTAAAAAAGGTAAGGGCAATTTTCGTCGCGATATCGCGACGTCGCGATATCACGACAATATTTCAGAGTAAGGCGTAGGGGGGAGTCCTATCGCGATATCATGACTTATCGCGATATCGTGACCAGTTATAAGTTGCCACATGGCAGTGTTTCCAAAGCAAGGTGGAAGACAAGGATAAAGGCGTCAGCAAGGCATAGGCAAGGTTGGGGGGTCACAAAATTGTGACCCCAAGTGGCTCGACATGATGAAGGCAAAAGGGGGTCACGAAATCGTGACCCCAATGGGCTCGGCAGGGTGAAGGCGCTTTTGGTCGCGATATCGCGACATGTCGCAATTTTGTGACCTGTCGCGATATCGTGGCCAATAAGAAGACAGACCGAAGTTTGCATGTGGACGACCAGGCAAGGCTGAATTTGACACGTGGCTACCACGTGTGTTAAAAGTAGCGCAACCAGTTGGGGGTAAGGTTGAAATTGACACGCGAAAGCATACAGGTATTAAGTCAAAGATGAGGGCCACGTAATTTGAAGAGAAATATGTCGACCACGCATATGTTTCTTTTTATTATTATTTCTGGTAGAACGACAATTACAGGCGATGGACTTTATGGTTGAGACAGCGGTACAAAAGAACAGTCAGAACAAAACGGTGGTTGCAGGTCAAGGGAGGCCATTAATGCAAGCTTCTTGGCGGATCGGGCAGTTGCCCATTTATGGCAGACAAATTTGAAAACTCGACCAAGGGGGAAAATCAAATTTGAAATTTTGTTAGGTGGGGGCATTAATTGCTAGAGGGTCGAGACCTCGATAAAAACTTGTTTTATTGTATTCTTGGGAGGTGGTGGACTGGATAATAGGCGCAGAAGAGTGAGAGTGGAAGAACCGAGCTGAGCATCGGTTAATGTAAGCCTATGGGCTGTAATGTATAAGAATTTCTGAATTAATAGAAGAAAAGTTTGAAATTTTGCAGGAGTGTGTATGTGCATATTTTCCCGTCCCCGTCAGTGGTATCAGAGCCGAAAGTTCCTGAGTGTGTGACAGATCACCGGACGTGAGGCAGTCGCACCAGGATCTATGGGAAGGCTCATGAGAAAGTGAGAAGATGCCTCCGAGAAGAAACCCCATTGGTGGGAGAGGCATGGCAGCAGCAGATTTCCAAGCTTTGCAGCGGCAAGTTCAAGCCCTGCAAGAAGAACTGCGTAGAGGATACGAACCAAGAAGAGATGCAGACAATGAAGATGAAGTAGATGAGGAAGAAAATCAGTTTGAAGAATAAGAAGCTATAGATCCGGCACAAGCCAGACTGTACAAAGCCATATCCCAGATCGGGAAGAGGCCGAAGATAGAAGTTTCCATGTATTTCGAGAACTTGAATCCAGAGGAATTGATTGATTGGATAAATGACCTGGAAGAATACTTCGAGTATGAAGAAGTTGAAGATCCCGAGCGGGTCAGATTTGCCAAAACTAAATTAAAAGGTCATGCCAGCATATGGTGGAAGGGAGTACAGCTGGAACGGAACAGAAGAGGAAAAGAACGGATAACCAGATGGGACAGAATGGTAGAAAAATTAAAAAGACAGTTTATTTCGACAGATTATGAGTTGGATCTACTAAGAAAAATGTAGGGTTTGAGACAGATGAATAAAACTGTTCAAGAATATACAGAGGAGTTTTATAAAATCTCCATCAGAATCGGCCATTTAGAAGAAAGTAAATAAAAGGTGGCCCGTTATATAAATGGGTTGAGACCCAGTGTCCAGGAAGAGTTGAGCTTGGTTCGGGTGAGCACCATTGAAGATGCTTACCAGTTTGCTCTAAAAGTTGAAGAAAAACTGAACAAAAATTTTGAGAGCAAGCAAAGAGGAAGAGAGAACGGAGGAAATAACGGTGGAAGAAAGGATGAATGAAAAGAGGAGAAGAAAGAAGAAGCTAGCAGCAGCCGAAATCAGAAAGAAGATGAAGAACCCAAACCGCAAGTTCAGAACAATGGCTACCCAAGAGGAAGAGGTAGATTTGGACACGGGTATGGAAGAGGAGTGTTTCGGGGAACATGTTTCCACTATGGAGAAGAGGGGCATCGGGCATATGAGTGTCCCTAGCACCCCGAGAGAGTGAACAAGAAATAAGTGGGTCCTGCCAGAGTTGTTGTGGTAGCGAAAGATGCTGAATCAGAACATTATGAAGAAGTTGAGAAGGGAAAATCCATGATCGTGAGGAGAACCATGCTGATTGATGAAGACAAACCTGAGTAGAGGAGAAGCCTATTCCACACATGGTGCAAAAGTGCGGGCAAAGTCTGTAATGTTATTATAGACAATGGGAGTACAGATAACCTAGTCTTTGAGGAGATGGTTGCTAAACTACAATTGGAGAGAAGGAGACACCCGCATCCATACCGGATTGCGTGGTTGCGGAAGGACCATAGAGCATGGGTCTGTGAACAGTGTTTAGTCACGTTCCAGATTGGAAGATACCAGGATGAGGTCCTGCATGATGTTTTCCCCATGGATGCTTGCCATTTGTTGTTGGGAAGGCCATGGCAGTTTGATCGGAGTGTAGTGCATGATGGTTGTGCAAATACGTACTCCTTGATGAAATATGGAGTGCGGCACAAGTTGAAGCCATTACAGACAATGGATGAGAAGGTGTGCAGCAATGCTAGAATTTGTCTGGTAGAAGGCAAAAAAATTTTCCAGGAAACGAGATTTGAGCAGGTTGTAAAGGTTGATGAGTGTTCAAAGATATTACAAAGGACGCGGACCGAACAACATAGAAGTGCAGGTCACTTCTCCTTTTTACCTCGGGTGTCTGATGCAGGAGCATCCGGCGACAGTAGAGCAATCTTGCATCTTCCAAAACTTTTTGTTACAAATTTTATTTCTAAGTACTTTTCTTCAGTTTTTCCCAAGGGGGAAGTTTCTATAAAGCAAGGGGGAAGGGGGTCGCGAAATCGCGACCTCAAAAGCTACAAAAAAGGTAAGGGCAAGTTTCATCGTAATATCACGATGTCACGATATCGCGACGTCGTGATATCGCAATAATATTTCAAAGCAAGGCATAGGGGGGAGTCCTGTCATGATATCGCGATAGGTAGCGATATCGCGACCTGTCACGGTATCACGACCAGTTATAAGTTGCCATGTGGCAGTGTTTCCAAAGCAAGGTAGAAGACAAGGATAAAGGCATCAAGAAGGCACAAGCAAGGGTGGGGGGTCGCAAAATCATGACCCCAAGTGGCTCGGCATGACGAAGGCAAAAGGGGGTCGCAAAATTGTGACATGTCACGATTTCGCAACATGTCGTGAAATCACGACCCCAATGGGCTCGACAGGGTGAAGGCGCTTTTGGTCGCGATATCACGACATGTCGCGATTTCGTGACCTGTCGCAATATCGCGGCCAATAAGAAGACAGACCGAAGTTTGCACGTGGACGGCCAGGCAAGGCTGAATTTGACACGTGGCTGCCACGTGTGTTAAAAGTAGCGCAACCAGTTGGGGGTAAGGTTGAAATTGACACGCGGAAGCATACAGGTATTAAGTCAAAGATGAGGGCCACGTAATTTGAAGAGAAAGATGTCGACCATGCATATGTTTATTTTTATTATTATTTTTGGTAGAACCATAATTACAGGCGATGGACTTTATGGTTGAGACAGCGGTACAAAAGAACAATCAGAACAAAATGGTGGTTGCAGGTCAAGGGAGGCCATTAATGCAAGCTTCTTGGCGGATTAGGCAGTTGCCCATTTATGGCAGACAATTTTGAAAACTCAGCCGAGGGGGAAAATTAAATTTGAAATTTTGTTAGGCGGGGGCATTAATTTCTAGAGGGTCAAGACCTCGATAAAAACTCGTTTTATTGTATTCTTGGGAGGTGGTGGACTGGAGAATAGGCGCAGAAGAGTGAGAGTGGAAGAACCGAGCTGAGCATCGGTTAATGTAAGCCTACGGGCTGTAATGTATAAGAATTTCTGAATTAATAGAAGAAAAGTTTGAAATTTTGTAGGAGTGTGTATGTGCATATTTTTCGGTCCCCGTCGGACGTTCTGACCCTCCTCAGACTTCTACGGCTACACCGAGAAAATATTTTCCTCCTAGAAAAGGGAGCGAGACTCAAGAGCAAGTGAAGGAAAGACTCAGGTTTCCTTCATTAACAAAAAGACAAAGAACAGAAGCTACATAGGTCTACAAAGATAGATATGATGCATCGACTAGTGGAAGGGAGAAAAGTGCTGAAGTATCCCCATCTGCAACTCTTTCGTTCAACATTGCAAAAGAAATGAAGAGGACCTCTTCCAAAATAAGCATGTATGATGCATTGCAAATTCCTGGTCAGATTGACCTCCTCCAAGAATCTTTAAATTTAAAGAATAATACCTCTTCCTCAAATGTTATACAAGCAAATGTTGTGTCAACCTCTGGAAAAAATAGACCACCCCCATTCTATTTATCTTTGCAAATGGAGGGGTGGATAGTTCACAATTGCATGATTGATTCAGGGGCCGCAACTACGGTGATGCCAAAATCCGTATGTGACATAATGGGGATGGAATATACTCAAAGTCATCCTGGTGTGTTGCAATTGGATGGTACTCTAGTAAAAACTATCGGGGTGATCAAAGATATCCCTATTCAACTCCACAGAATGCCAGAAGCAATCGTCATACAAGAAGTAGTCGTTGTAGACTTAGAACCATATTTCGGTATGTGTTTATCCAAAGAGTTCACAACCAAACTGGGAGGTTATTTGTCACTATATTATTCGCATTTGGAGGTACCTTTCAAAGGTAAAAGAGTCAATATCTACAATGAAAAACCATCTACTTTTCATGTGGAAAGACTAGAAGAAACATCTACCGTCAACATGATGTCCGAGGAATTGGAGAATATCGATTTAATGGAAGAAACCCTGGAGGAAATCCAATATGAAGATCAGTTTTCAATGAAATACTTCAATGCTATGATGGAGACAAAAATGGGAAGCTATTCCATTGAGAAACCAAAAAATCTCCCCATTGCTATCCCTAAAACAGATGATTCAGCCAACCAGTTATGGAAATTGTACTTTGATGGGTCAAGGTGCAAAAATGGAGCAGGAGCTGGAATCGTCCTGATTTCACCCACTAGAAAATAAAAAGTCTTTTCATATAGGTTGACATGGAGTTGCACCAATAACGCAGCTAAGTACGAAGCCTTGTGTTTGGGACTCAGGAAAGCTGAAAAACTGGGTGTAAAACAGCTACTGATCTATGGAGATTCAGAGTTGATCTTTAAACAGGTTATTGGCAAGTGCATTTGTAAGCAACATTACCTAAGGGCTTACAAAAACAAAGTGTTAAATCTATTGGAAAATTTTGAAGCACTAAACATGAAATCCATTTCCAGAGAGAAGAACACACATGTAGACCTGTTAGCATCAGTAGGATCAAATTTTTTCCCGATCAGTAATGTTATTCAGAAGTCTAAAATAGTTAGACTTATATACAGGCCTTCTGTGCCCGACAAGGACATTTTTTGGCAGGTATTTGAAAACGACGAGCAGATCCTAAATTTTTTTATTCATGAGATGAATTACTCTACAAAAAGAGCATTACAAGAAGAGGACGAAGAGAGCCTTATTAAACTAAAAAATAATCATATCCCCAAGGGACTGATCACCCTGGAGAGCCTTTTCGACAATAGCGACAGAGTTGTAGGTCGAAGGATCAAGGTAGATGAACACCAGTATAAAGAAATAGAACTAGAACCGAGAAAAATGATCAAAGTAGGGACAAATTGTACAGTGGTATAACTAGAACAAATAAAACAATTATGTAGAGAATATCCAGATATAATATCTTGGACTTATAGTGATCTAAAAGTGTACAGGAAAGAGGTCATTCAACATACCATCGAACTAGAGGAAGGAGCTAAACCTTTTAGGCAGAGGTAGAGGCCTGTGAATCCCAAGATTGAAGCCTTAATGAAACAAGAGTTGTTAAAACTCCTGCATGATAAGATAATATACCCAATCAAGCACTCTAACTGGGTGGCAAATTTAGTTCTAGTCTGCAAGAAAAATGGAGAAATACGACTATGCGTCGATTTCAAAAATTTGAACAGAACCTCTTTAAAGGATCACTATCCTTTACCCCAGATTGACCCAATCCTTCATACTGTGGCGGGAGCAAAAAGGTTTTCTCTGTTAGACGAATTTTTTGGTTACAATCAAGTTTGGGTGAGAAATGAAGATCAATACAAGACTGCGTTCACCACTAAGTGGGGAACATTTGCATACCAAAGGATGCCCTTTGGATTATCTAACATAGGAGAAACTTTCCAGAGAGCCATGGACATAGCTTTTGGGGAGCTTGTGAACAAAACTATTGTCATCTATTTAGATGACATGACTATTTTTTCTCATGACAAAAGGGACCATGCCACTCATTTGCAGCAAGTATTTGAGAAATGTAGAGAATTTGGGATATCACTAAACCCTAAAAAATCTGTTTTTGCTATGGAAGAAGGAATACTCCTTGGGCATGTTATTTCTAAATTTGGGCTGTCAATTGACCCTAATAGAGTGAAGGCACTTCTTGAGTTGTCGCTTCCAGTTAACAAGAAAGGTTTGCAGTCCTTCTTTGGGCAAATAAATTTCATCAAAAAATTCATTGCGGATTTTGCCCAAATAGTTAAACCAATGACTAAATTATTGAAAAAGGATGCTCCTTTCAAATGGACAGAGCCAAGGAAAGAAGCTTTCCAGAAAATTCTAGAAGCCATAGCTCAAGCTCCTATGCTATTCAACCCTGACTATTCTCGAGGTTTCATACTATATGTTGTCGGAGAGCAAAATAGTTATGTTGTAGTTCTCACTCAGAAAGGAGCAGATGACGAAGAAAGACCCATAGCCTTTCTGAGTTCCACCATGCACAAACATGAGGAAAGGTACAGCTTCATAGAAAAACAAGTATACGCAATTATGAAATCCTTGAATAAGCTAAAACACTTCTTATCCCAGAGTCGAATGATGGTGTATGTTATTCATCCCGATGTAAGAAAATTCATAATTTAAGGAGAATTGGGTGAAAAAAGAGCTGGATGGGTGACTCGCATCCAAGAGTATGATGTAGAAATACATCCTACTAAAATAGTCAGAGGGAGAGCTTTGTGCCAGGAATTGGCCAAGCAAGTTGCAAGTGGATATGGGGAGAGCCACCCCGTCATGGCAAACACAGAGCAACACCAAGACAGAGTAAGTTCGGGTTGGATCGATGACTTTTTGAGGTATTTTCAGACTAGGTCATGTCCTGAAGATATGAACGCTTCCCAGAGAAGGAGATTCAGAACCCAAGCATTGAAATATACACTTCGAACAGAGGGGTTGTACAGGATTAACATCGATGGTGTATTTTTAAAATGCGTTCTCGATAATGAAAAGCAGAAATTGTTAGATGAATTTCATGGGGGTTTTCAGGGGGATATTATGTAGGCTGAACTACAACTTTGAAGATCATTAGGGCTGGATGTTATTAGCCTTGCATATTCCTAGATGCGTACAAAGAGACCCAGAGGTGTGAACAGTGTCAGAGGTATGTGGGAAGAAACAGGAATGCACCTATACCCTTAAAAGCTATTCAAGTCGAGGAACCATTCCAACAGTGGGGGTTGGATTTCGTAGGGATAATAGAGCTAAACTCATCATCAGGCCACAAATACATTCTCACTGCCATGGACTACTTCACCAAGTGGGTAGAAGCAGTGCCTACAAAGAAAGTTGATTCAAAAGTGGTGATAGAATTCGTCGAAATTCTAATAACAAGGTTTGACATACCGGATTCTTTGGTTACAGACAATGGATCCCCTTTCACTAGTGCAAAGATGATCGAATTCGTCAGTAGATATGGAATTTACCTAAAGACTTCCTCTAATTATTACCCACAAGGTAATGGATTAGCTGAGTCTACTAATAAGAATCTTCTAAGAATTCTAAAAAGAACATTAGAGGACAATAATAAGAATTGGCACTCACTCCTGAATCAAGCCCTGTGGGCCGACAAAATCTCAATCAAAAAATCAATCAATACTTTGCCATATGCTTTGGTTTATGGCAAAGAAGTTGTTCTGCCGATTCATATGGAGATACCCGTGTTGAGGATGCTAAACCAAGTTAACGAAGATGAAGGTCATCCAATGGATGCCCGACTGATGCAACTTCTGCAGCTTGAAGAATCTAGGGAACAGGCCTACGATCATCATCAAAAGCATATGGTAAAAATAGCCTGGTGGTTCGATAAGAAAACCACTTTCAGGAAATTTAAAGAAGGTGACCTGGTATTAAAATGGAATGTCAAGAAAGCAAAGCCAGGACACCATGACAAGTTTGATGCTTTCTGGGAGGGGCCATTCGAAATTATTTTAGAAAAGTAATTCAATGCCTTCTAGTTAAAATATCAAGATAGATGGGTTCTACCCATCACGGTGAACGCTTTTCACCTAAAATTATATTTCTAGTAAAATATATAGATCACCATTATATGTACAATATATTATAAGTTTGGAGTTTTGTAAATATTTCCATTTTTATGGCCTAATAAGAATCAAGTGTGCAAGACTTATCAAGAGATAATTGCAGCCATGGACAAAATCAGAAGATCTAAACATCAGGGACAGCAGCCAGCAGCCAGAGATGGGACCAGTTCCTAGAATTGAATTTTTTGTGTTCTTCAAACAAAGGTTAAGTCCATGAACGGTAAAAGAAAGGTTCTAATAAGGTAAAGATCACCTATATTCCAAAGTGCATTCTTTTTCTTTTATCCTTGTTTTTCCACTCGAAATTTTACTTTTCGCAATTGTGCTGGTGACTCCGTTTCCCAATGGATGAAGGCCTGGTCTCTATTTTTGCTAGCAAAAATTCCCCTGGAAGGTGCCAAGAATGTTAGTCAAAAAGTTACTAACTACAGAAAAACAGCTGATGCACCTTTGTTGCATATTTTCCAAGAAGACCAAAGTGGCCCATATGCTAAATATCAAAGAAAAAGCAAAACACCGCAAGGAGGAAAAAGTGTCGCGATATCGCGACATGTTGCATTTTTGCGGTCCAAAGCAAAGAGGAAGAGCAAGGAGGAAAAAATGTCGCGATATCGTGACATGTTGCATTTTCACGGTTCAAAGCGAAGAGAAGGAGCAAGAAGGTAAAAGTGTCGCGATATCGCGACATGTTGTATTTTTGCGGCTAAGAGCAACAAAAGGGAGCAAAGGGGGCAAAAGTGTCGTGATATCGCGACATGTATTTTCATGGATAAAGAGAAGAGATAGAGCAAGAAGGAAAAATTTTCGCGATATCGCGACATGTTGCATTTTCACGAGCAAAAGCAAAGAGAAAGAGCAAAGAGGAAAAAGTGTCACGATATCGCGACATGTTGCATTTTCGCGAGAAAAAGCAAAGAGAGAGCAAAGAGGAAAAAGTGTTGCGATATCATGACATGTTGCATTTTTGTGGTCCAAAGCGAAGAGAAAGAGCGAGGAGGAAAAAGCATCGCGATATCGCGACATGTTGCATTTTCATGATCCAAAATGAAGAGAAAGAGCAAGGAGGAAAAGGTGTCACGATATTACGACATGTTGCATTTTTGTGGACAAAAGCAACAAAAAGGAGCAAGAAGGCAAAAGTGTCGCGATATCACGACATGTTGCATTTTTGTGGCTAAGAGCAACCAAAGAGAACAAAGAGGCAGAAGTGTCACGATATCACGACATGTCACATTTTCATGGCTGAAGGCAGCAAAAGAGCAACGCGAAGGAAAGAATGTCGCGATTTCGTGACATGTCTCATTTTCGCGGTTGGAAGCAACAGAAGAGCAAAGCAAGAGACGAAAGTCACGATTTTGTGACATGTCTCATTTTCGTGGTTGGAAGCGACAGAAAAGCAAAGCAAGGAAAGAATGTCATGATTTCGTGACATGTCTCATTTTTGCGGTTGGAAGCGGCAGAAGAGCAAAGCAATAGACGAATGTTGTGATTTCGTGACATGTCTCTTTTTAGCGGCTAGAAGCGGCAGAAAAGCAAAGCAAGGAAAGAATGTTGCAATTTCGTGACATGTCTCATTTTCACGGCTGGAAGTGGCAGAAGAGCAAAGCAAGAGATGAATGTCGTGATTTTGCGACATGTCTCATTTTCGTGGCTAGAAGCGACAAAAAAGCAAAGCAAGGAAAGAATGTCACGATTTTGTGACATGTCTCATTTTTGCGGTTGGAAGTGGCAGAAGAGCAAAGCAAGAGACGAATGTCATGATTTCGTGACATGTCTCATTTTCACGGCTGGAAGCGATAGAAAAGCAAAGCAAGGAAAGAATGTCGCAATTTCGTGACATGTCTCATTTTTGTGGCTGGAAGCGGCAGAAGAGCAAAGTAAGGAAAGAATGTCACGATTTCGTGACATGTCTCATTTTCGTGGCTGGAGGCGGCAAAAGAGCAGAGCAAGGAAGGAATGTCGTGATTTCGTGACACGCCAGCTGTAAAGGAATAAAGTATATTTTTGGCAACTGGGGACATGCACTGACATCAGGTGCTGATTTTTGAAGAATGGTCTGTTGATTATAACCTGGCAGGTCTGCTGGATGATTGCAGAATAATAGGCTCATCTAAAATTAGCCAAAAGGAAATCTATCCAATATGTGGGAAATCTATTGTATATTATTAGAAACTGCAGATAATTACTTGTAATTGATTGAAGAAATGAAATGTATGTAGTAGAAGATACTCTTTTCAGGGTATAAATAGGAGTGAGTCAACCATGAAAAAAGTTCGGCTCTTGGACGTTTACAAGCTTGATGTACATGTACTGGATTACAAGCAATAAAATATTTCTTCCTCTGGCTTCTGAAACTTTTGTGTGCTTGTATGTATCTGGTGTTTTAACTTTTATTCACTCTAAGTTTTATAATGTATCTGTTCTAAAATCTGGACTGTGCATGTATAAATCTTGTTTCTAGAGTTGAACATTAAAATATAGTTACATGCTTTTAGACGAACATCTAAAAGTCACACTTAGGAATTCATGTTTTCTATAAAGAAGATATAAAGAAAACTCTGAAAGTAGTAATCTGCATCATCAATGTTTGCTGTTGTCCAATATGTACCATGAGAAAAGTTTCTAGCTTAGGTTATATTTCCCTTATCTCTTGTTCCCCTTTTCTCTAAAAAACTCAAAGGAACCAACCTTCTCTGGAGACTAGATAGATGATCTCAAGCAAGATCTGTCTATTCAATGTTGGCAAAGTCTAAGGCGCAACACTATTAACTGAAGGTAGATTTTGTTCCAATAGGTACATTTTTTGTACAAAAATGCACCTCAAGGTGTGTTTCATTTGTGAAGAGCATATAAAGGCACATGCTTAGGCACACTTTTCTCATTTGTGCATTCTGAATTTAGATAAAATGAACCCTAATTTTTTAGATCTACAACTTAACTGTTAAATTTTAAAAAAATACATATTCATGTTTTAGGAAAAAGGGTATCTAAAAATAGCCTTTTCTCAATAAATACACCTCGAGGTACGTGCACTATACAAAAACATACCTTGGAGTACATTTTTCGTACAAAAATTACACCTTGGATGCGTGCTGATTGAAATTTTCATTTTTTCTATTATTTTGTGTTTTTGTTGAATTTTTGTATTTTTTGGTCGTCTTTGTTGAAAAATCATCGATTACTCATTTTCAAGAAAAAGTTGTTGAATTGTTGTTGTTTGTGTCAAAAATCATTGATTTCTTGTTTTTATGAAAAAGTTGTCAAATTGTTCCTATGTTCATCGAAAAATTGTCAATTTTTGTTTGCTTGAAAAAGTTGCCAAAAAGTTGTTGAAATGTTATCAAAAAAGTTGCTGAAAAATCATCAAAAAGTTACTGAAAAATTGCTAAAATGTTGTTGAAAAGTTGCTAAAAAATCCTAAAAAATTTGCTAAAAATTCGTTAAAATGTTGTTGAAAAGTTGCTGAAAAATCCTAAAAAATTTGCTGAAAAATTACTAAAAATGTTGTTTTTTGTTGATTTTCGTCAAAAAGTTGATATTTTGAAATGTTGTTGAAAATTTGCTAACATAATGGTGTTGATTGTGTTTGCAGGTGAAGAAGTTGACTCCACGCCACTGATTTTACCATTGGCCACAATGTTGAAGGGGTCTTTGGATGATGCAGTGTGGGAGTGGTTGGAGAAGATTAGATTCTATGGGGTGGTATAGATGGACATGATGTGGTGTGATCACACGTATTTGGATGTGATTTTTGAGAGGTATGATCCATATGAAAACACATTTTATTTCTCGATAGGGGAAATAACTATTACGCTAGAGGATGTGTATAGGATATATCACTTGCCAATAGATGGGATGATGGTGATGGCTATGCAGGGTGATGATGCATGACAAGCAGTATTGCAAAGGACCTTTGGAGATTAGTGGATGTATGTATGGGTGGTCAGAGGTGGGGTCAAGTATTAGGACCTATATACGGCTAGATAGTTGCATTGGTGGTATGCATTATTGATGGTGTGCATTTGCAGCTATGTTACCAGATACACCAAGGGTTGTATTTCCTTGGAACCTAATATGGATGGCATATGATATGGTGGAGCATAAGGACTCGCTTTGCATGGGAACTATAATTTTTAGCTTAAACCTATCAATAGTTGCATGAGGTTCAAATGCCGACTAAGAAGTCATTGTGTAGTAGTTTATTGATCTAGCTATAGGCTTGGGAGCACATAACAATGATGAGGTGAAATGACCTTCCATTTGAGGTGCATGCATTAGTGAGTCTAAATGTACTTTACACCATGTAGTGGTGATGGGATATGGAGGATAGGAGGAATAGGGATCACGAGGGGCATACCTTGTGTTATCGCCAATAGTTGGGCGAGTTGAGTTCAAAGGACATTATGTGGTGACCCTATAGAGGGGCTCTAGCTTGGCCAAAGGATGGGATGGAATTAGGATAGGTGAGATGAGGGAGGTGGATGATGGTATAGTACACTTTCTAGTTGGAGTTCTTACCCTTTAGTCAGGTACAAAGGCATTTTGGGTTGCCATAGGGTATGCCAGATCCACTTGTGGTGATTTGGTACTATCCTAGATATCATGGGTACAATCACAAGGTGTAGCCTATGACATGTCATTGGATGAGGTATTAACTTTGTTGAATGTGGATAATGTAGGGATGATAGGGGAGTATGACACTTGATGGGCCACCCAAGTGTGGGCTCTTGATCGAGGGGTGATTGATGGAGTGGGGGATTTAGGCCTATGCGTAGCATTAAGGAGTCCATTGATGATAATTGAGAGGCCAAAAAAGATGGATATGGGAGGAGGTGTAGCAGGGACTAGCAATGCAGTGGTAGCTATAGAGGAGGAGGTCAAGGAGACCTCTCTAGAGGGATTTTAGTTGAGGTAATGCATGCAGTCATGACATGATGATAGGATAGGGTTCTTACGACTAGTGGATATGAGTGTAGAACTAGAGGATGGGGGTTAGGATGATGTGGTTAAGATGTGTTTAGAGGATATGTGGGGCCATATGTAGGATATCGATGATTGGTGAGATTAGGTTGAGTGAGTAGATATGGAGAGAGATGCCTTGCGAGTGGAGGTAGATAATTATAGAGTGTAGTTGGTAGGGATGAAAGTGCAGGCATATGAGCTAGGGCAGCTCAAGGTATAGGTGGATGAGCTAGGATAAATTAGAGAAGAGATGGATAAGCTATGATAGAAGTGATATGGGGTCATATCGTCCAGGGAGGAGGTAAAGAGAGTGATGGAGCAATTGAGGGTACAGGTGGCCAAACTGTAGAGTGAGTGAGATGTGCTCATCATATCCTGAGATGTGGGAGAGGGGATTTCAGGTGTTGTATTAGAGCTAGAGCAACAAAGTGCAGGTGGTCAAGCTACAACGTGAGCTAGATGATAGTACAATAGAGAGATCTTACCTATGATATGAGGTAGAGCATGCAAGGGTCGAGGGAGTTGGGTTAGTCTTTCAAGCTAAGGTTGCATTGGTACAACAGTTGGTAGATGTGTATGGATGGGAATTTTTATGAGAGTAAGCATATGCAATAGCATGTGTAGATTTATTGGTGGCCAATCGAATAGTATTGCCATCATGTTCTAGTTCATCGTCACATCATAGCCATAGGAGTATGGCTTTGGTGACTCCTTTAGGACCATACTTTAGAGAGCCGAGGGTATCATAAATGGGAGGATCAACTTCGATGTAAAGAGGTGATAGATCACAGAGGAGACATGGTGAGGGATCAAGGTGGTAGGAGGGGAATGATAAGTTATCGAGTGAATAGTAGTGTTGATGTATCTTTCTCTCTTTTGATGTGGCCCTTGTGCCCTCATTTTTATATGATGTATACATAGTAGATAGATGCATTATTTATGGTAAGATGTTATGATGTATGTGATGAGATGTATGTACTTAACCGATCAACTATTTTTTATTATGGATGTACTTGATTTGTGAGTGCTATATATATATATTGATATTTTGATAGTATGGGAGTTATGCATTGTTGATGATGGTAATTGTGAATGTGTGTGATTTGATGATGATATAATTTTTATGCATGGTGATGAAATATGTTGTGAATTTTAATACCGTCAATGTTGTTTTGTGATCAAGCTTTGTGGATATGCGTGTTTGATTAAGACCACCACATATGGTAAAAGTAATCAATGACATAGTAATGATTGCATTTGGTTTATGAACAGATGATGACATAATGAATTTATGCAATATGTATGATAATGCAAATCTAAGCATGGTGTGTATGCAAATGATAATGATAATGTTGGATTGGCTAGCTTATAGATAATACCTATTATATCGACAACTTGCTAGTTCTTTAACTAAGTAGCATGGATGTTTTTTTCTTATACGAAGGTGCTTCAAATTGTAGAAATGATTTCTAGAGAGTCAAATATTTAAGTTTTATCATCAAACCCATTTATTAGTCAATTGATATTCTATGATACCTTAAAATTTCCTGACTAAAGTTGATCCTATCATGGATCTATGTGTGTATAGAGTGATTCAATTCATTTACCTATTTTGAGTGAGTTTGGACTAACTAATTGTAAAATTAGACAAGTAGCAAGCTAATCCGTAAGCACACATTGGTATGTACAAAATAAGGTCACTAATGTGATAGACATATAACCACTTATAAGGCATACTCCACTGCCAGTAAATCGTCTATAGCCCTGATGGAGACTAACCTTATGATTTAAAAACCTAAGAAGATCAAGGATTAAAGTTTTTTATGGTGCTCTTTTATTTCTTTTGTTTTTTTATTGTTTATGGCTTGTCCTTTTGTCTAACCTTAGGAGATTCAGTCATGCAAATGATAGGATGAGTAGGGTAAACCTTTTGCTCAATGACTAGTGTATGTAAGATGTTATCTTCCCTAGACTCAATTTTTTTTAAGTGTGCACATGTGTCTGATCCATGAGGGGACGCTAGTCATGCAAGGGAAGTCTAAAGTTGTATTAGAATCCAATGACATTGGATAAAGCTTGATGAGATCAACTAAAGTGTTTTACTAATAGAAAATAATTCTATTACTAAGAAACCTATGCATAATATTGAATATGCCATTATGTTAATTGTTATGACTAGTGTATGCTGTTATATGTAATAAAAAATACCTATATGGGAGTGACTATACATAATGATGTGAGAATGCAGACATGAATGAAATGCATGACAAGGTGATGCTTATTTATAAGGACATGCAAGACAAACTTTGTCATTGATTAAGTAGACCACGTGTGAGTGTTTAACATATATTCGTGTATCCAAAAAGGGAGATAGTAACGCCATAGAAGTCTCATGAGATGAGATATGAATGTAATGGATGATGCAATTGTGAATGTTTAGCGGTAGCAGCATGAGTGATTTGGTGAAAATATGGAGAAAGAAAAATAATAAGAAGAAGAAAGATAAGAAGAAACCTATCCCTGGTATGTAGACATTTGAAGCATGACCATACAACAAAGATAGGAAAAAGAAGAAAGAGTAAAAAGAAGAAAGAAGAGAAGAAGAAACTTATTCCTAGTATGTAGTTGCTCTAAGTGTGATCATACAACAAAAATAAGAAGAAGAAGAAAGAGGAAAGAGGGAAGCGAAAATATGATTGTGAAGAAGTATTGCATTATGCGTCAAAGTGGTTCTTTTTGGGTTTTGTTTGGTTTGTGTTCTAGCACATATTGGCATAATGCACATATATGAATAATGTTGAGAGGCTTAGGTTCTTCTATTCCTTTGATATTGGCAATTCGATATACCTCTGAACCATATTTATGAGTTATGATAAATGGACCTGTTGAGTGGTATTTTCACCCAGTTGTGAAAACACACTCTCCGATAGGATTTGGGTTCTAAATCCTCTGCTTGCAAAGAAATTAAACATGTAACTTCTCCAAGGTTCCTGTTATGTGAGCATTCTGCATATGTGTATTAATAATCTCAAATAAAGATATTTAATTAAAATGCTTGGAACACCTTAGCGGTTGCAAGTAACTGAAAACAAGGGGCACTGTGGTTTATTTTATTGTGAAATTTAATGATTGTTCCTTGAACCCTAATAAAGTCAATGTGATTTGATCCTTAAATGACCATGCGTTGTAACTTCAAAATAAAATTTAATGAAATGCCATAACATGAATGGAATTATTTTTGGGTTTTGAAGTTTTTTAATTTTTAAATTTTATTTTAAAGCTTGAAAAATTAAAATTGGGGTTTCTGAAAATAAAGTGCATTAAAAAGAAAATAAAATGCAAAGAAAAAGAAATTAAAATTGCATTCAGCTTGATGCTATCCCGTCCTGGCAAAACCGAAGATGTGAGGTTTCCATGCATGCAACCTAACTTATTGAACCTGCAAACATGCACAATCCAGGTAAGTTAAGTCCTTGGTCTCCGAGGTTTCCTGTTATTTTTCAGATTTAGACATTCGCATGAAGCAACCAAGAGAACTTGCATTAAACTTCATCTATAAGCCTAGAAATCTGAAAAAGGGAAAGATAAACATTAAAACATGCATGCAGAAAATAACTCCTTCTTTCTTGCCAACAAGATGCAAATTTCTGAACACTCTGCATTAAAAATGAATCATGTTACAATAGCGGATCTTCTGGTTTTCTCAAAACCAGCAAAAGGCAAAAAACGACCCCAAGCGAGCCCAGAATGGCCCTCTGGCCTCTAGCACTGCAACTCTGCTCCAGCGGTTTCCCCCTTGTGCCAATCTATGCATCTGCATTTATACTTGTTGTTGAATTGATTCCCCTTCCACGACGGTTCATTTCATATTCCAGTGGCTGCTCGCTTCACCTTTCTTTGACTGCATGTATTTTGGCTTTATGTTCGACATTAAGACGTTTGATCTTCTCTGTAACGCTTCTGCAGCCTGTACGCCACGTGTCCCGCACTTTTCTGCACGTTCTGTAACGGTTCCATGAAAATCGCGTCCAAAAAATAGCATGCAGCCTTGTCCGCCTTCCTGGCCGCGAAAACGCGACATGTCGCGATATCGCGACGTTTTCCTGCCAGCAGCCTTTCTCGCCATCGCGCCCAGCGACATGTCAGACATGTCAGATGCCTTTTCTCCTCCGTCGCCCTCTGCTTTCTTCGCGAAATCGGGCGACTTTCTCACTTCGGCACCTTCTGCATCTTTCGCGATATCGCGACGTTTTCACTTCCTCTTCTTTCGATTTCGCCGTTTTTCCTTCGAAATCCACGTTTTTTCGTTCCTTTCATTTTTCTTTCACTCTTTTTTTTTTTTTCTCCTTTTCTTTGTCCTTCTTTCTCTAAATCTTTTCCTCTATTTCCTCTTCATGCTCCTTTGTCGTTTCTTGTCATGATTTCGTGACGCTTTTCTGCTTTACCTGTTTGACTGGTTTGACCCATGATTTTGCGACATGTCGCGATATCGTGACACTTTTTTGCTTCGTCTTTCTCTCTCCTCTCTAGGCCTCGAAAATCAAACACGTCACGATTTCGCTACGCTTTTCTCCCACCTGCTGCCGTTGACTGCGTTGACCATGATTTTGCGACATGTCGCGATTTCGCGACACCTTTCTGCCTCCTGCCCCGTTTGACCGGTTTGACCATGATTTTGCGACATGTCGCGATTTCGTGACACTTTTCATTTTCGCAGCGACGGAGCAACTTGTCGCGATTTCGCGACGCCTTTTCATTTTCGGCCGCGATTTTGCGACATGTCGCGATTTCGCGACATTTTTCATTTTCGGCGCGACGGAGCAACATGTCGCGATTTCGTGACACTTTTCTATTTTTCGGCAGCGATGGCGCGATAGGTCGCGATTTCGTGACATGTCGCGATTTCGTGACACTTTCTATACTTGTGCATTTTTGCCTTTTTCTTGATTTTTAGCATCTGGGTCACTGAGATCTTCTTTGAAAGCATGCAAAAAAGGTGGGTCCCCAATTTTGGGGTGTGTTGTGGATCAGCCACAACAAATGGCGACTCTGCTGTCAAATGCTCCTGAGCATTTGGTGAGAACCCAACTTGGAAACATATATAAACTCAAAAACATGCATTAGCACATAAGCAATATAACAAATGCCCAAAGATCAGAAGTACATGAATCATCAGAATCATCAAGTATTAGCTCGGTGTGTGCAATGTGTTTTCATTCCCTATCGTTTGAAATTGATCAACATTCCATTGTCAGTTTTACATGAATGCATATATGAGACTGTGAATGATTTGTGTAACCTAATAAATATGCTTGGAGATTTTGCTTTTTAAAAAAAAAAACATAGACCTTCTAGTATCATACACAAACATTCAAGATTATCAAACCCTCTTAGGATCAACTATATGTATAATGAATTGCTTATTATATCCCAAAGTTGGTTATGAGTCCCTACTATCTTGAACCCATGTGCAAGTGGATGTGAAATCGGAACTTTGGGGAATCAGACTCCCAACCTAATCGAGATGGGAGTTTAACCCTATCCTTACTATTCTGATTTAGAATTCATTACCTCACTTTGAGCAAAATAATTTAACCAATTATGGAAGAAATGGTCATGCTAGTCTAACCCTTTGGACAATCAGTGGTCTTGTTTTTTAGGCAAGACATGTTGCCATGCATGGGCATACTTAACCCCACAATCCAAAACTTATCTTCATTTCTTTGGACCTTGGGGATGACTATCCATCCTTTGCAGAGGACAAGTAGTACGATCCTTCCAATCCAATATAAATATGAGATGGGAAAAATTTATTTTTTACTTCTTGGACCTTAGGGATGACTATCCATCCTTGCTAGGGACAAGTAGTACGATCCTTCCAATCCAAACTTTAGATGTAAATGGAAAATATTAATTTTGTTGCTTAGACCTTGGGGATGACTACCCATCCTTTGCTAGAGGACAAGTAGTACGATCCTTCCAATCCAAGATTTATTATGAAATGAGACATAGGAGCTTTGGGGAATCAGATTCTCAACCTAAGCGAGATGAGAATTTATGCCCTATCCTTACTACTCCATGTAGGTCAAATCAAAGCTTTGGGGAATTGGATCCTCAACCTAAGTTCGATGAGGATTTAACCCTATCCTTACTACTCTGATTTTAGGCTTTAAGCTCTATGGAAATGGTCAAAACCACTTGTTTTAAGGATCATGTTGCATAATAGGATAGACATGAAAAACTTCTTTCGCCCAACCTTTTCTTCCAAGTTAGGTTTTGATCATTTTGCTCAAGATCCTTTTTAATGTATGAGACGTGCTTGGTTCTAGATATCTCAAGACTCAGTTTCCAACTTTAGGATTTTTCTTATATTTATGTTATAACACAACCCTAAGAGGATTTGACACACTTTAATGATTTGTATTTGAAATGCATTTGCAACTAAGATGGCATGTATTGCAAAGTGAGATGTAATATGAATGCATTGTCCTTTGAAATGCAGATGAAATATTGCCATATAAAGCTGACTACTTCATGCATCACAAGTTTCAAACGATATTATTAAATTGTTTGTGTTACTTGTGGAGCTTTTACAAGACAATTCCAATGTTTCATATTCTCCCGATCTAGAACATAAGTTAGCATCTCAAGGCAACTTTTTCATCATCATTTTTTTTTTTTTTATAGACAAACAAAACATGTCAAATAAACACACAACTTTAAATCCAAATCCAAATAGCAATCCCAAAATGAAACTTGAAAACACAAACCCAAAACCAGAAACCAAAATCTATATACAAATGTACACTATAATACAAAATGATGCAAAGCTTGGATTATCACTTTCCTGGATCCCACACATGATTAGAACATTTCAACAAAAATATGACATGATATGCATGCCAAATGTTGTGGGAATCTAACACAAACAAGACCAGACCAAACAATGCAACAAATTTCCACTTGCCATGCTCACCATACCAATTTGATTTAGTTCCAATAATACTCCCATAGGTGAGCATCAAATTACTAGAATGATTAGACAATAAATGATTTTCAATTTTATCATGTCTATTCTTTAAAATATAATCTTCATAATTCCCTCCTTGATTTAGAATTAGGCTATCCTTTTCAAATATGCAATTTTGTAAGTAGTAGCCTATTTCTACAAATTTCTTAGCCAAATCATTTTCCAAATTTGTAGGCCAATCCAATTTATGCAACAATTTACAAGCATCTAGGATATTTATTAAATTAGGATCATTAAAAATTTTTATCCTAGATTCAATTAATAATTGTTGATGAATTTGGTTTAACAATTTAAGTGCATCAACTTCTTTTCCATTCATTACAACCATGTTATTAAAGGTGTGATTAAAAATTATACCTTGTTTTTCATTTACCTTTAATGACATTTCACCATAAACATTATTTAAATTTAAAATATGGTCATCCTTTTCAGTCCTCAAACATTCTTGGTCAAAGTGTATGTCAAGTAATCTGCTTTGATGATCACTTATTTGAGTTGCTTCCAATTGATCCATCTCTTTATTATTTGGTTCTAATTCTTTGTTCACTATCCATGGTATCTCTTCATTTGAATCCTCCAAATCATCATGCAAACTTGCATCCACACTTTCAATGAATTTATATTTTGTCCCCTTTTCAAATCTTGTGAATATGAGATCTTCGTATGATGTAGAAGGCTCAACATCCTGCATATCAAGTAAAATATGAGTTTTATCTATAGGGATGTGAGAAAAGAATGCATCATCATATCTCCCCCAACCATTGTAAAAATCGTCATCCAAATCCATAGAATGAAAATCCATGATGTTTGTGACATGATCTCTTGATTCATTCATAAATTCTTTTTCTTCTTTGTCCTTGGCGATAGGATCATTATAATCTTCCAAAATTTGATGAGATTTGAAACCCTCTTCCAAAACATCCTCAAATTGTATAGGAGTTGTAATATCTTCCTTTGAGTAGGCAATTATGTCATCCTGCATATCAATTGGCACACAAGTTTCATTAGTAGCTTTGGATTGAGTGAAGTCTTCCCACTTCTTCCAAGCATCATAATAATCATCTTTCAAAATCAAGTGGTGACGTTCAACTATTTCTTCAACATCTTCCAATTCATCAATGTGCTTCTCATCAAATTCATCTTCACCTTCCTTAGATGGTTCAATTATTTCCAAAAGTGGGTTATTTCTTGAATTCAAATTTATAAGGCTATCATTGTCCAAATTAGTAACCCATGATACAGTTTTATCACAATTTGGAGGGTGAAGAATTTCTTGATCCTTAATTTTACACATCTCATCAATAGTATCTTCCAAGAACAAGTGGTGAGACTTTATCATGTCTTCAAATTCATTTATTGTTTTTCTCCCCATTTTACTTTCAACCACTTCATTTAATTCCATGGCAGGTTCCATCTTATCACATATATCAAACATTGTTGAATTTAGAACCCCTTCATCTAGATAATCATGTATCTCTACATGATCCTCACTAGTGGATGTTGTCTTAGCAATTTGCACCTCCTCGTGGACTACATCTAAGGTGGTTGTAAGATTTGGATATTCAAATTCATCCCCTTGATCATTTACCTTAGATATCATTGGAGTGGAGGGTGCTATGTTTGATGGTTGGTGTAGGTTGGCATCAAAAGAACAATCTTTCATATGAACATGTTGTGCCTTTTCTTCTTCAAGACCTTGTCGTTCTATCTCTTCTAAGACCTCATGGATTTTCTCTAGGGACAAACCACTCAGTTTTTCCTCAATGAGTGAAGCAAGTGTGGGGTGTATGGCTCCTAGGTATACTTCCATGGCTTCCTCTTCTAATGTGTTAAAATTTTCCCACATTTGGGAGTGCAACTCACGAAATCTTCCATTGAATTGACTCAAGGATTCATTAGACTCTTTACATATGGAGGTAAACTTGATTTTTCAGGATTTCTAAGTCAACCTGATTACCAAAATGATAAAGATAGTCTGCTTCTAGTTGTATCCAAGAAGTCCTAACCTCCATGGGTAGTTGGCTATACCAAAAGAATGGTCTATCATCCAAAATGTATGCAAATAACTTACAAGCCACCTCCTCATAGAAAATCTGGAATTGACACAATGTACTCTTGTAGACATGCAGTTTTTGCAAGTATCCTAGTGGCACTTCTTGATTAAAACACCGTAAAAAATCCAATAACATTTTAGGAATTTGATAGGATACCACAGGTATAGATAAACCCTCATAATGATCCTCTATCATAGATACCATTCTTTCTCTTAGAGATGTTATTTCAGCTCTCAGGGATATCCTTTGCTCCTCAAGTGTTGCCATTAGTGAACTTAAAATGTAATTTTAGAACCAAATCTTTGAATATTCAACCTGCAATATAAAACAGAAATCAAGTTAGCATCAACTAAGAGATGTATTCATTAAAATCAAATGAAAAGTAATTGCATGAGACCAAAATTCTGAAAAATTAAATCAAATCACTTTAATTTTGTATGAACAATCAAAAAAATATACAGCATACCTGAATTGCTTAAAATAGAACAGGTAAATAAATTCAGACCGTCCTTTTTACAATCTGCTGAATGTTAGAGGACTAATGCATACAAAAATTTAAAATTATATTACACTAAAAATAAACCCGTACGGCCCTCCTAGCACCAAACCGTTGAGTGGTGTTAGAGGCCGAAGATGCTAATAAAATGGACTTGAAATATTTAGCAATGTAAAGTTCTTAAAAAATTATAAATCCGTAGCATCTAAAATCACGATAAAATAAACCCGAACAAGCCCTCCTTCTAGCGCCAATCTGTTGAGTGGTATTTTCACCCGATTGTGAAAACACACTCTCCGATAGGATTTGGGTTCTAAATCCTCTGCTTGCAAAGAAATTAAACATGTAACTTCTCCAAGGTTCTTGTTATGTGAGCATTCTGCATATGTGTATTAATAATCTCAAATAAAGATATTTAATTAAAATGCTTGGAACACCTTAGCGGTTGCAAGTAACTGAAAACAAGGGGCACTGTGGTTTATTTTACTGTGAAATTTAATGATTGTTCCTTGAACCCTAATAAAGTCAATGTGATTTGATCCTTAAATGACCATTCTGTAACTTCAAAATAAAATTTAATGAAATGCCATAACATGAATGGAATTATTTTTGGGTTTTGAAGTTTTTTAATTTTTAAAATTTTATTTTAAAGCTTGAAAAATTAAAATTGGGGTTTCCGAAAATAAAGTGCAGTAAAAAGAAAATAAAATGCAAAGAAAAAGAAATTAAAATTGCATTCAACTTGATGCTATCCCGTCCTGGCAAAACCGAAGATAATGAGATTCCATGCATGCAACCTAACTTATTGAACCTGCAAACATGCACAATCCGGGTAAGTTAAGTCCTTGGTCTCCGAGGTTTCTTGTTATTTTTCAGATTTAGACATTCGCATGAAGCAACCAAGAGAACTTGCATTAAACTTCATCTATAAGCCTAGAAATCTAAAAAAGGGAAAGATAAACATTAAAACATGCATGCAGAAAATAACTCCTTCTTTCTTGCCAACAAGATGCAAATTTTTGAACACTCTGCATTAAAAATGAATCATGTTACAATAGCAGATCTTCTGGTTTTCTCAAAACCAGCAAAAGGCAGAAAATAGCCCCAAGCAGGCCCAGAATGGCCCTCTGGCCTCTAGCACTGCAACTCTGCTCCAGCGGTTTCCCCCCTTGTGCCAATCTGTGCATCTGCATTTATACTTGTTGTTGAATTGATTCCCCTTCCACGACGGTTCATTTCATATTCCAGTGGTTGCTCGCTTCACCTTTCTTTGACTGCATGTATTTTGGCTTTATGTTCGACATTAAGACGTTTGATCTTCTCTGTAACGCTTCTGCAGCTTGTACGCCACGTGTCCCGCACTTTTCTGCACGTTCTGTAACGGTTCCATGAAAATCGCGTCCAAAAAATAGCATGCAGCCTTGTCCGCCTTCCTGGCCGCGAAAACGCGACATGTCACGAAATCGTGACATGTCGCGATATCGCGACGTTTTCCTGCCAGCAGCCTTTCTCGCCATCGCGCCCAGTGAAAACGTGACATGTCACGATTTCGTGACATGTCATGAAATCGCGATGCTTTTCTCCTCCGTACGCCCTCGCTGCTTTCCTATCGTGAAATCATGACGCTTTCTCACTTTAGGCACCTTCGTTGCATGCTGTCGTGATATCGCGACATTTTACGCTTCGTGCCTCTTTTGTTGCTTTCTGTCGTGATTTCGCGACGTTTTCTTGCTTCGTACCATCGGCCAGCTTTTCGTCGCGAAATCGCGACGCTTTTTCGTTTCTCTTGCTTTGGCCAAATGCGACATGTCATGATTTCCGACATATTTTCCTTCGTCGCCTCGCTCGTTTTCGTGATTTCCGACGTTTTTTTTCATGCCCTTTCCTTCCTCCCTTCTCTCCCTTTCTTTCTTCGTGTCTTTTCCACCTCTTTCCTTGCTGTCACATTTTCCTTTTTTTCTCCCGTTTGGGCGACATGTCGCGATTTCGCGACATATTTCCTCTTCATGCTCCTTTGCCGTTTCTTGTCGCGATTTCGCGACGCTTTTCTGCTTTACCTTGTTTGACTGGTTTGACCCACGATTTTGCGACATGTCGCGATATCGCGACACTTTTTTGCTTCGTCTTTCTCTCTCCTCTCTGGGCCGCGAAAATCAAACACGTCGCGATTTCGCTATGCTTTTCTCCCACCTGCTGCCGTTGACTGCGTTGATCCCGCGATTTTGCGACATGTCACGATTTCGTGACACCTTTCTGCCTCCTGCCCTGTTTGACCAGTTTGACCACGATTTTGCGACATGTCGCGATTTCGCGACACTTTTCATTTTCTGGCAGCGACGGAGCAACTTGTCGCGATTTCGCGACACCTTTTCATTTTCGGCCGCGATTTTGCGACATGTCGCGATTTCGTGACATTTTTTCATTTTCGGCCGCGACGGAGCAACATGTCGCGATTTCGTGACACTTTTCTATTTTTCGGCAGCGATGGCGCGACAGGTCGCGATTTCGTGACATGTCGCGATTTCGCGACACTTTCTATACTTGTGCATTTTTGCCTTTTTCTTGATTTTTAGCATCTGGGTCACTGAGATCTTCTTTGAAAGCATGCAAAAAAGGTGGGTCCCCAATTTTGGGGTGTGTTGTGGATCAGCCACAACAGGACCCAACCAATTAGGAGAAAATTTGTTGTGCAGATGGCATGGCTTGTTTGGGTTATGTTGGTTCTCTTTGGGTACTATATATCCTATTTTAAATTCATGTTGATTGATGTTTTTGTTGTATGCACAATTAACATGGTCTTGGTAGATGCAATGATGTTTGATGGTATTTATGTGATGCTCATCAAGTAGTGTGATTTGATCTAAGCGAGCTTGACGAGTAGTGCTATCATCAATGAATTCTTGCAAGGCGATTCAGAGAGATGAGATATCTAATTCTAAAGGTATGATTGCTTTAGCACCATAGACTAAGGAGAATGGTGTTGCCCCAATAGGTGTTCTAATGTTGGTGCAATATGCCCATAGTGCTAGAGGGATTTGATTATGCTAATCATGATGAGATTCAACAACCATTTTGTGCAAGAAGGTGCAGATGGTTTTGTTTGTGGATTTTGCTTAACCATTTCTTTGAGGATATTAAGGTATGGAGAAACTTTGTTGGATGTTGTATTTTCGTAGAGAGCACAAACATATTAATTTTTTAATGGTGTGCCATTATCAAAAATGATGTGTAAGGAATGCTAAAATGATAGATAATATGTTGGATGAATTCAATAATTTTAGGTCCTATCATTTAAATGAGTGGAATGACCTCTATCCACTTAGTGAAATATTTTATGGCGATTATGATGAATTTATGTTTGCCAAATTATGTTGGGGTTATTTTTCCTATAAGGTCAAGATCCCATTGCAATAATGGCCACATATACTGAATTGGATGCAATGTGTGTGATGGTAAATGTGTTATATTTGCATGTTGTTGGTATTTGACACATTTCTTGACATAGGCACAACAATCACATTCCATTGTGGGCCAATAGTAACCCATGCATAAGATGCACTTAGTGATGGCCATTCCACTAAAATGACCTCCACAAGTACCATCATGGGCAGCAACAATGACATGGTTGGCTTCATGTGACTCTAGGTATCGAAGGAGGATGCCATCATAGCTTCTTTTGTATAAAATATCCCCTAGTAACATGTATCGGATGGCATTTTTCTAGAATATATTTTTGTTAGCTTGAGATAAATCATGAGGGAGCACGCTTAATTTGAGAGTCTTTGATTTCAGACATCCAAATACTAGGAGATTCGGTTTGAACAAAGTTGATATCAATGTTATCATTCAGAGTGTGGGGTGAAATGGAAGATTTGTACATGGTTTGTATGGAGATATGAGTAATATTCGTGTGTGGATTTTGAGGGAGGGAACCTAGGGAAGCCATGGTGTTAGCAAATCAATTGCTTAACCTTGGTAATGCTTCGATATCATACCATGTGAACTATGATAGTAAGTATTTGGTGACGTGTAAGTACTATTTGAGTATGACATTGTAACAATTAAATTTTCTAGTGACTTAATAAACTATGATCAAGAAGTCACCAAATATGTGGATACGATTGATGCACCGAGATATTTTGAGACCCAAGATAAGGGCTTCATATTCTGCGTTGTTATTTGTATAGGGGAAGTCGAGCTTAAAAGAGAATGGAATTGGAAGCCCATGATATGTGAAGAAGACACATCCAACACCTTTCCCTTGTTGATATTTTGTGCCATCAAAGAACATAGTTAAGTCCACCTTATCATCCAATTCAATAAATTCTTCATGTTCAGTGATATGAAATATAGAATCATCAAGAAGTTCAATAAAAAGAGGCTTGTCATCAGGAAGTGGAGTTTCATCCAACTGGTCGATAATGACTTGTCCTTTGATGGACTTTTGATGTATGAATTCAAGTTCAAACTTGGAGACTAACATTAACCATTTGATAGTTCATGCATTTTTGTATGAGCAACTCATCATGTAGTGTAGGGTATTGTCCCTAGTGATGACATTGAAGAACACAAGCTTATACTGAGAGGGGGGGTGAACAGTATAAGACCTCCTTTTACTTTTTCTTTATATTTCTAAATAGTAAAGCAATATACCCAAAGCAATATCAAAGCAATGCACAAAATCATCCACAAAGAGACACCAATTTTAACGTGGTTCACCCAGAAAGTCTGGGCTACGTCCACAAAACTTTTCTCTAAAAGTTATCTCAAATTTCTTTGGGAATCCTTCCCAATTACAATGTTTATGAGCCTCTTCTCAAAGGAGATACCTTCCCCTAACTCTGCTCTGGTTGGTGATCCTCTAGAAAACCTCTACCTCCGTTGCCCTTAGCAAATGGAACTCTATCCACAGAAGACACCTGTCCTCCCTACTCTGGCTGGAGACCTCTGTCCTCAACTCTTATCACCTCAAAAGCTGGTCCTCGAATTTGCACTAAACACAGTCCTTCGGTCTAGCATAAATGTCCTTGTTCTCTTTCTATGATCTTTGCACTGTCTGCACAAACACAATGGCACTCAGCTCTCGGTGATTGAGCTTCTCACTCTGCACTCTATCTGTGAATGTTGCAACACCAACAACTTCTGCTCCTTTGCGCTCTTCTGCTCTTTGTGCGCTCTCGCTTCGCACTTAGCTCGATTCGACACGACTCACTCTTTGCGCACCACAGACTTAACTTGCACACATTCGATACTTTCAAATATTCAAACATCCCTCATTTTATAACAGAAATTCTCAAGATCAAAACCTTGATCTTAGTCGGTTGTAACCCTAAACTGCGTCGGCTCAATTTTAACTCTGTCGACTTCAACTGCCTTTGTGGTTCTGTAGATTTTCCCGCGAAACTACAACATGTTGTGATATCACGACACCTTTGCAACTATACACTCTTTTGCTTTTTGTCATGATATAGCGACACTTCTCCCTTCATCGACCACATTTTTGCTTTTATCGCAAAATTGCGACACTTCACCATGGAAGACATGCTTTCAGTTTCTGTCATGAAATCATGACACTTCTGCTGTTGAAACCCTGCTTACTATTTTTGTCATGAAATCATGACACTTCTGCTTTCGACTGCTTTCTTTTCTGCCTGTCGCAAAATCATGACACTTTTTGCTTCCATATGTTTTCTTTGCAGCCTATCGCAAAATCGCGATGCTTTCAGCTTTTGTACGTCCTCTTTGCAACCTGTCGCAAAATCGTGACATTTCTTACTTCGAAACCTTTCCTTTGCTACATGTCACGAAATCACGACAGTTCTTACTTGGAACAATTTCATCTATAGCATGTCACAAAATTGTGATTGTTCTCACTTTGTCTTTTGCAACATGTCACGAAATCGTGACAGTTATCGTGTTACTTTCTCTCTCTTCGAACTTGTCATGAAATCACTACAGTTCACACTACGGACTCTCTCTTTTGCATCATGTCGTGAAATCGTGACACTTTTTCATCCGTACAACCTTCTTGCATTATGTCATGAAATCACAACACTTTTCCTTCTTTGCCTTCCTACACTTTCCAAGTCACGAAAATGCGACATGTCACGAAATCGTGACACTTTCCACCTTGCTCTCCTTTTCTGCCAACATGTCGCGAAATCGCGACAGTTTTTCCACTTGCCTTTTTCTTTGCCAACATGTCACAAAATCACGACAGTTTTCCCTGCTTCTTCTTTCTCTTCTAACATGTCATGAAATCGTGACAGTTTTGCCAGCTCTTTCTCTCTCCTCTAACATGTCGTGAAATTGCGACAGTTTTGCTAGCTCTTTCTCTCTCCTCTAACATGTCATGAAATCATGACAGTTTTTCCAACACTTTCTCTCTCCTCTAACATGTCACGAAATCGTGACTATTTTTCTTGCCTACTGCATACCTTTTCTTACTTGTCTTTTTCTTTGATCTTTTGCCAATGGGCCACTATGGTCTTCTTGGAAACTCACTGTCCAAGCTCTGAATAACCTTCAAACTTGTCATGCCGAAACCTTCAACAAAACAAATTATTTGACATCAAACCATATTCCTTCAAGAGCTTCTTCACATCAATGACAACTTCTACACTTGAGCAAAGGCAATGTACCCAAGGTACCCAAAATTGCCAACAATCTCCCCCTTTGTCATTGATGGCAAACCTTTACTGAAAACACTTCTCAAGAGCCAAAACTGAAACCAACTATGCTACCAACTGAGAATCTACCTTTGAAGTTTTTCTCCCCTTGACTTGAAGCTTTCGTCTTCACTTGAAGCTCTCCCCCTTACTCATATCTCTCCCCCTTTGTCATCAATGGCAAAGGGTCACCTTTGGGGCTCGGGACTAAGAATGAGCCTCTTAGCTTAGTCCCTCCCCCACATCCTAATGGGGTGATTAATTTTGGGGTGGGAGTAAAACTCCCATTAGGCAATGATCATCATCAGCGTCTATAACTTCCTTGTCGGGCCTTCTCTTGAATTCTTTGTCCGTATTCCTGTTCCTGTTCCTGTCACTATTCCTGTCCCTGTTATCATTCCTGTTCTTATCCATGCCTTGATACTTGGACCTGTTCATACCACTGTTCCTATTCTCGTACCTTGGAAGTTTAGCTCTACACTGTCTAGCTGTGTGACCTTCATTGTTGTACTTATAACAAGTAACAATGTTATTTCTTTTAGGCATACCTGTTCTTTGAATCTGCCTGTTCTGACTAACGATGTATCTGTTATTAACCTTGCAGTAAATTGCATTATGCCCAAATTGTTTACACGAGTAGCAATACCCTTGAAAGAAATTACCACCTCTGAAACTGTCATTTACCTTCCTTACTTGAGTCATGCAATATGAAGCCATGTGACCAAACCTGTGACATGCAAAACATCTGTCGTGAAATTTTATTTTATTTGACCTCTTGGGTCTTGAAAACTTCTTCTTCACATTTTGAATTATGTTTTCTATTTCTACGCATCTATCACTCATGGAGTCTTTCTCTGAAATACTCTCCTCATTAGAACTCTCTTCTTTTTGGAATCTCTTACTAGATTCCCCAACCTGTTCCTTGTGAGGCTTAACAAAACCAAGGCCTGTTTTATCTGTTGTCTTTCTTTGACATTTGATGAGTGACTTAACATTCTTGGAGCTATCTTGAAACCTGTAGAGCTTATCCTTATACTCTTTAGTTTTTTCTTTCAAAGAAGCCATTTTATGTTCTAACTCACTATACTCAAGAACCTTAGACTCTAACTCATCCTTGAGTTCTTGTGTCTTAGCCATAGAGAAGTCAAGACTTTCTAAGAGATCATCTCTCTCCATACAACATTCATCTAACTTATCCTTGAGTCTAGCATTCTTATTTCTTTCCTTTTTCAAAGCACTAAGAGCACTAATAAGTTCACTTTCAGGATCCTTTATTTGATTGCTTTTTGAATCATCAAAGCCTTTTTTAGATTTCTTATCACTAGAGGTGCTACCCTTTTCAAAAACCATACATGCATCTTCCTTATAGTTTTTTGAAGCATCCTCATACATACTAGTAACCAATTCATTATTTGTGCAATCATCCTCAAGGTGACCAAAATTTCCACATCTAAGACATTTCATGATAATGAATCTATGTTTTGGTTCTTCCTCTTTTTCTGATATGAACAACATCTCATTTTCACTATCACTTGAAGAACTTTCACTATCACTACTAGAACACTTACTTGCTTTGTCTAGGTAGAAACTCTTCTTATGCTTGTGAGAATACCTCTTTCCATGATTGTTGTGCTCATCTTTGTTCTTCTTGTGATACTTGTGCTTTTTCATAATCCTTGCTCTTAGAATCCTGTTCATCTTCATCACTTTCATTCTTGGAAACAGTATAATCAGTAGCATAATGACCAAACTTTCCACAATTGAAACATCTTATATTTTTCATGCTTTTGTGCTTTCTAGAGAACTTGCATTTCTTGCTATAATATGCCTCTTCATCACTAGAAGACTCATCACTCTCTTGAAGCTGTTTACCCTTGGATTTCTTGGTAGCCTTGAAAGCTGCCTCTTTCTTGACATCAACCTTCACTTGAGTTCTCAACTCAAATGCTTGCAAGTATACTATGGAGCTCATCCTTTTTCAATTTATCCAAATCTTTAGCTTCCTCAATAGCAAAAATATTTTCACTAAATCTATTAGGAAGAGATCTTAAAATCTTATCACAAACATCATTTTCAGCAAGCTCAAGACCTAAGTATTTCATGGAGTTAACAACCTCATCCATACGAAGCATGTAGTCACTAATATTTTCATCATCATTCATCTGGAGTTGTTCAAACATACCTTTGAAGTGTCTCAACTTGGCCTTTCAAACATTTGCATCACTTGTATGAACCACCTTCAACTGTTTCCACATTTCACTAGCTGTCTTGCAGTGAATCACTTTGGTGAGATATGCTTTCTATAAGCTTTTCAGGATTGCATTCATTGCTTTTGAATTGCTGTGATGTAGGAGCCTGTCTTCTTTAGTATAAGGACCATGTTCGAGAATAGTGTATTCATCTTCAATCACTTACTAAACCTCATTCCCAAGTGCCATTAGATGAACCTTCATCCTTGCACTCCAAAGACCAAAATCTGATCCATCAAGAATAGGTGCTACATTGCCACTTGAGTAATCCATTGTGTTCTTTACTAGCTTTTCCTTCAAGCTGTTAAACTTTTCGAAGGCACCCACTCTGATACCAATTGAAGAACACAAGCTTATACTGAGATGAGGGGGGTGAATAGTATAAGACCTATTTTTACTTTTTCTTTATATTTCTAAACAGTAAAGCAATATACCCAAAGCAATATCAAAGTAATGCACAAAATCATCCACAAAGAGACACCAATTTTAACGTGGTTCACCCAGAAAGTCTAGGCTACATCCACAAAACTTTTCTCTAAAAGTTATCTCAAAGTTCTTTGGGAATCCTTCCCAATTACAATGTTTATGAGCCTTTGCTCAAAGGAGATACCTTACCCTAACTCTGCTCTGGCTGGTGATCCTCTAAAAAACCTCTGCCTCCGCTGCCCTTAGCAAATGGAACTCTATCCATGGAAGACACCTATCCTCACTACTCTGGCTGGAGACCTCTGTCCTCAACTCTTATCACCTCAAAAGCTGGTCCTCGAATTTACACTAAACACAGTCCTTCGGTCTAGCACAAATGTCCTTGTTCTCTTTCTCTGATCTTTGCACTGTCTGCGCAAACACAACGACACTCAGCTCTTGGAGATCAAGCTTCTCACTCTGGGCTCTATCTGTGAATGTCGCAACACCAACAACTTCTGCTCCTTTGTGCTCTTTTGCTCTCTGTGAGCTCTCGCTTCGCACTTATCTCGATTCGACACGACTCGCTCTTTGTGCACCACAGACTTAACTTACGCACATTTGATACTTTCAAATCTTCAAACATCCCTCCTTTTATAACAAAAATTCTCAAGATCAAAACCTTGATCTTAGTCGGCTGTAACCCTAAACTGCGTCGGCTCAATTTTAACTCTGTTGGCTTCAATCGCCTCTATGGTTCTGTAGCTTTTCTCGTGAAACTACAACATGTCACGATATCGCAACACCTTTGCAACCGTACACTCTCTTTTGCTTTTTGTCGCGATATCACGACACTTCTCCCTTCGTCGACCACCTTTTTGCTTTTGTCGCGAAATCATGACACTTCACCTATGGAAGACGTGCTTTCAGTTTCTGTCATGAAATCGTGACACTTTTGCTGTTGAAACCCTGCCTACTTTTTCTGTCATAAAATTGTGACACTTTTGCTTCTGACTGCTTTCTTTTTTGCCTGTCGTGAAATCGTGATACTTTCTACTTTCGTATGTTTTCTTTGCAGCCTGTCACGAAATCGTGATGCTTTCAGCTTCCGTACGTCTTCTTTACAACTTGTCACGAAATCATGACATTTCTTACTTTGAAACCTTTCCTTTGCTGCATGTCGTGAAATCACGATAGTTCTTACTTGGAACAATTTCATCTGCAGCATGTCATGAAATCGTGACTGTTCTCACTTCATCTTTTGCAGCATGTTGTGAAATCATGACAGTTCTCGTGTTACTTTCTCTCTCTTCGAACTTGTCACGAAATCGTGACAATTCACACTACGGACTCTCTCTTCTGCATCATGTCATGAAATCGCGACACTTTTTCTTCCGTACAACCTTCTTGCATTATGTCGTGAAATCGTGACACTATTCCTTCTTTGCCTTCCTGCACTTTCCAAGTCACAAAAATGCAACATGTCGCAAAATCGCGACACTTTCCACCTTGCTCTCCTTTTCTGCCATTTGTCGTGAAATCACGATAGTTTTTCCACTTGCCTTTTTCTCTGCCAACATGTCACGAAATCGCGACAGTTTCCCCTGCTTATTATTTCTCTTCTAACATGTCACGAAATCGTGACAGTTTTGCCAGCTCTTTCTCTCTCCTCTAACATGTCACGAAATCATGATAGTTTTGCCAGCTCTTTCTCTCTCCTCTAACATGTCACGAAATCGTGACAGTTTTTCCAACACTTTCTCTCTCCTCTAACATGTCGCAAAATCGTGATTGTTTTTCTTGCCTACTACATACCTTTTCTTACTTGTCTTTTTCTTTGATCTTTTGCCAATGGGCCACTATGGTCTTCTTGGAAACTCACTGTCCAAGCTCTGAATAACCTTTGAACTTGTCATGCCGAAATCTTCAACAAAACAAATTATTTGACATCAAACCATATTCCTTCAAGAGCTTCTTCACATCAATGACAACTTCTACACTTGAGCAAAGGCAATGTACCCAAGGTACCCAAAATTGCCAACAGACATAGATAGTGTGATTGATTAGGTAATATCGTAGCTTTTCGTGGTGAAGACAAACATTAAGAATTTTTTTTGACATATTCGTATTGAGTCTTGTAGCTAACTAATGTGTGACTTAGATAATAGACAACTTGTTCTTGGCAACCTTGATTCTTTTGGGCCAATAGAGTACCCAAGGCAAAATTGGTGGTAAATATGTATAGGTGAAATGGTACATTTGGATGAGGTGGTGTTAGGAGTGGTGGGGATGTGAGATATTGCTTGATATCATCAAAGACATATTGACATACCTGATCCCATTTGAAAGGTACCTCCTTTTGTAACAAGTGTTTAAAAGGGTGACACTTTTCTAACAATTGTGTGGTGAAGCAATAAATCACTTAAATTTTGCCTTGTAGGCTGCGCAATTATTTTAGATTTTTTGGGGGTGGCATTTTAGTGATGGCTTTGATTTTGTTAGGGTCAACTTTGATGACCCATTGAGATACAATGAATCCTAAAAAATTTCTAGAGTACTCTCAAGACACATTTCTTTGAATTTAGTCCAGCGTTATGTTCGAGGAGACGATCAAATATTTTCTCTAAGACATCAAGGTGTAGACTTAATTATTGGGATTTTACCACAAGGTCATCCACATGATCATCCATAATTGTTTGCATGTAATCATGGAATATATAAGTTATGATGTGTTTATATGTAGCGCCTATGTTCTTCAAACCGAACAACACGAATTTGTAATAAAATATCCCCCAAAGGGTGGTAAAGGATGTTTTATGTTGATTATCATGGTGAACCCAAATTTGATTGTATCCTAAAAATCCATCTATTAGGGATAACATTGTGTGACTAGCGTAGGAATCAACTAGTGTGTTAATGTTTGGAAGAGGAAAGTCATATTTAAGGCACACAAGGTTAAGGTCTCAAAATTTCACGCAGATATGAATTCCTCCTTTTGGTTTTCCTACGGGGATGACATTGGCTACCCACTCAGGGTAGTCAATTGGCTGAATGAACCCGAAATCCAATTTTTTTTGTAATTCATATTCATATATATTGATTGTAAAGTGTGTTACAATAATAAAATTATATCCTTTTATAAAACACCTCATAGGGTTACAAAATAGGGACTCATGAGGAGGGACCCTAGCATAGAATAAGTCTTGTAGCATCACAGGCATCTTATTTCAATTTATCAAGGTTGAAGTGGGCTTATGATGCATGCCACTATGAGCTACACTTGATATGTGACCTACATAACCCTAAAAAATAGTATTAGATCATTTGGAGGCCTATCTCAATCAAGCCTCTTGTAAAGAAATACATATAGACCAAATCTAATAAAAAATGTATTACAAAGATTCAAAATGAACTAAAATTGATACAAAAGCAAGATATTATTTTTTAAACCAATATGACAGCTAGAAACTGGAAAAAATACCTCAGGGTACGTTTTCTAGGTGTGCTCGCACCTCAGGATGCATTTTGAGTTATGTTTCTAGGATTTATTAGAAAATCCACAATGTAGCCTTCTAGAGCAGTTCTATGCTGGTTTGGAAGTAAAAGATGTTCATTCTAGACTATAGACCACCTTAAAACTTCAAAAGGAATGTATAAAATGGGGCTCATATGCTCAAATAGGTTTGGGATGCATCATCCAATATTTTGACAACATAACTTTGTTATTTTTTGCCTCTTCCAATTTGTAGATATGCTCTTCTATTTATAGACTTTCTAGGAAAGTAAAGGGGGTGTGATTTGGAGGAGAGAGGAGAGGTATCTTTAAGGCCTATGTGGTGGGTAAGAATTTCTTACCTTTTGCATTAAGTAGGAATGGGCACTCCATGCCCATGTAAGACTTGGGGGAGAGTGAAAAACCCCTTTTTCAACCTTTTGGCTTAAATGCCCTTTAAGGAGGGTGGGTGCTTTTTGAAAAAGAGCACAAGTGGATGCTTTGAAAAGTGCATGAGAGGGGGGTGAGGGGTGCCTACATTGGAAGGGAGAATACCTACCCCATTTTAGGGTTTTGAATAGCCTCTTGTTTGACTTTAGGATTTTGGAATTGATTTTGTAATGTTTTACCCCCTTTTTGAATTGATTTATATTTTAAATGCTAATTGTTTTTGCAAGAGGTTATTTAAGATATTTTTAGGTGTCTACATATCTAAATCCCAAGTACAAGAGATGGAAAAATAAATTCAGGAGTTAATCATAATAGGAATGCTAAACATATTCGATGATAGGAAATATGTCCTGGCTGATGATGTCATTTGAGCTATGATTGAAGAAGAAAAACACCACACCAATCAAAGGAATACCTCCAAAATATGTAAAAATATTAAGTTTATTTAAGCCAAGCAAAGGAAGCTAGAAACTAAAGAAGAACTATCCAATAATCCTTTTGAAGACTTGGTGGGGGAAGTTGAAGACCTCAAAATGACATAATATTTTGATGACAGTGAGTGGCAAAATTTGCTAAGACTACACCATCAAAAACTAGCTAGGGGATGAGTAAATCAAAGAAAAATGATAATTTTATCAATTTTATAATGAGGATCCCAATTTTGTAGGCTCTATGCCCAAGGACAAAGGCAAGATATGGGATATTATTCTAAATTAGCTTGGTGTCCTATGAAGTCACCATAAATGTAGTACCTCGGCACTACCTTTGTCAAAATTTATTCATTATGGAAGTAATAGATAGTAATAGGAGAATAGACAATAAGAAAATACACAAAAGCCCAAATTTTTTCTCATTTTTGGTAATGTATTGATTCACCTACAAAATTATGAATTAGTTCAAAGGAACAATTTGCTCAATAAAGATGATGATTTTCTCAAGGAGCGATTTTCTCAATAGGAGTGGTTAGTTTACTTGCTAAAGCAAGTGAATCATATACAAAAGCAAATGAATTGCTTGAAAAAATCAAGGAATCACTTGGATAAGGTGCACAAGTGAAAATCAATATGGATTATGCGGAAAATATTCTAGAAAGTTACTTTTTGGTATCTTATGGTGCACTAAGCATTTTTAGAGTCTTCTAAGCGTATTAAAAGCATGTAACACTTGGAGGTTCAACATTTTGTTAAATATTCCCTCAAATATTTACTTTCACTAGGAGTAATTGTTTTTCATCCTAGGTAACTACACTTTTACTATAAATAGGGTCCTATGGCCCTCATTGTAAGTATCTTTTATCCATGAGAATTTATAGCTTACACTCTATGAAACCTATTTTGTGCTTTGTACTCATGAGGTTGTAAGAAATTGGCAAATATTTATGCATCCCATTAGTGACACTACCCTTCTAGTTGCTAAGTGCATGGTGTTTGGGTACAACCCTTCTAGTCCATATTGTCATTTGCTTATCAATAATTAAATGAATGGATGGACATTGATATTATTCAATTTCTTGTGTGTTGACTAATCACATGCTCTCTTTGATATGGTGTAACAACTATATTTGCTTTTAATTCTCATGCTCTAAACTTCATGAATTTGTTTATTGTATTTTGCTTTATGCATTTTCCTATTTGCATTCTAATTTCATGTATTTAGTTTAGAATAGAGATATCATTAGGATAGTAGGGAGTTGGCCTTTATTCAGAGGCTAGGGAAAGCCTTTTGCAAACTCATCCAACCTTGTTCAAACTTAGATTTGGGGGTGCAACATTCATATTAGAAGTCAACAATTCCTCGAATCAAAAAATAGTAAAATAATTATTTTCATATTATTTAGACTAAACATAATAGGTATACTTGAATTTCGTCTCTAAATGTATCTTGTATCCCATTTGGTAATTTCTAAGCTTTTCTCAATAGAGATTTTGTTTATAAGGTTGTGTAGTTATCCTCATGATGCCTATCAATACTATCTACATTATCATTGGTGGTATTAAAAAAACTAACAAAAAAAATAACTCAAGGTTTGTGCATGACTATAGGATTAAAAATTAGAAATTTTAAGTTGTTTGTCATATTTAATAGACTCTTGGAGCTCAATTCCCATTCCTAAGATCCCAAATAGAAAATAGATATTTTATAATCCCCTTTATTATAAATAATTTTAATTGTCTATTTTTTCCATACTACCTTGCCACCCTATCCACCCATATTTAAGAAGCCCATGGTAGCTACTCATCCATTTTGATTTATTTAGATTTTAAATTTATGATTTCCTTGCTTATTTTTATGTAGCCTTGAGTTTTATGTAATGTATATTGTATTTTTTCATGTGGCATAAGATCATGTTTTAAAAAAAATGAAAAATATGCAATTGAATTTCTAAAATTTAAATAAAAATAATTATAATATATGTATGACCCTTTTATGTTAGAAGGAAATTGAGTTGTTATGATGCTTGGTACATTTATATCTACTATGATACCATGATTACATAAATACAAGATCATATATTTTTATAACATAATCACCCAAATAATATACATTCATTTGTATAAACATATAAAGGAAGAGTTAGACAAGTTTTTCTCTAATATTTAATTATGATAATAAGTTTTTTGAATATACAAACTTATTATAATAATTATTATACTTGTACATCATCTATAATTGTGTTTTATAACCCATTTGATAATTTTAAAGTTTTTCATTGTAGGGATTATGTCTATAAAATGTTGCAACCATCCCATGATTCCTATTGAGATTATTTGTATTATTATTCATGAAATCTTGCCAAGTAAAATATGGAGATGGGTGGTTTAGATTTTTGAATGTGATGCATTAAAATATTTTTATGATAAGGAAAAAATAGATGTTATGAGATGACATCACACACCACCCATAAGGTGATGGTGCTACCTTTGGTGGTCCAATAAGTTCAAAAGATAAGTTAAACTTTGGTGGTCCAATAAGTTCAAAAGATACGTTAAACTTTGGTGGTCCAGTAAGTTATAAGTAACTCTGTTACCCAAAAATTTCTTTTTCTATTTTCTTTTTTGATTTAGTGGATAGAGATAGGGTAATCTATTATAGATACAATTGATTTTTCGGACAAAGGGGTGTCTATATACGACCTTGGACTCCCAGTTTCAACCCCCTTATAGAAGAAGTTGATGGATTCCCAGTTTGGGTGAATCTATATGCTCTCCCTATGAATTTTTGGGGAGAGAAGATATTTACCAAAATTGGTAACACCATTGGTGCATTCCAGTATATGGATGTCCAAATAGAGGAAAATTTATCCAGCAAAATTAATATGAGTAAAGCAAAGTTAGCTATTTGTATGGATGTTTTAGTTCCTTGACCTCAATCCATTACTATCTCCTCAAGTATAGGACAATGAATTCAAAATATTGAATATGAAAACTTCTCCTTGAGATGTTATGATTATCAACAATATGGCCACCTGAAGAAGAGATGCTTGGTCATCTGATCATGCTCTAATTATTTCTTAGTGGAGAAGAAGGCCCTACACGTAAATGATCCTAAACCTTCAAACATCCCAGTTCACAAGGAAGAATCTCATCCTCCAACTGCGCCAATTGTCCAATAGGAATCAAACAAGCAACATAAGACTCAAATTTGAAAGGAAAATTCAAATCAGATCATTGATAAAAATCAATTGGTTACTAAAAACCATCCAATCAATTCCATGGAAACGATTAACACCTCAAATAGTATTCTTGAAGCTAATTATGAAACAATTGATGACAGTCATTTTTCTAAAAATGAAGATCATATAAAATGTATTACAACTAGATATTATCTTAGGAGCTTGAAATGCAAAAATGCATTCTCAGATCTTACCACTTTGAAGGAGGAAGAACCTATTCTATAGAAGAAAAAAAATAAAAAAAGAGTTGATTGTGGAAACTTAGCAGTTTGAGGAAGACAAAGAATATCTTTGATAGAAATGTAAATAAAGAATATCTTTGATAAAAAGGTAAAGTTGACAATGTAATAATTTACTTTTATAAAGCCACACATAGCTTATTAATATATATGAAAAAATAAAAAATAATTAAATGAATATATTTTTAGACAAAATTCAATGTTGCAATGTTTTTCCAAGTATTACACTAATCCTATCTACATTTAAAATTATTTTTACATTAAGCATACATGTTGATAGGTGGAATTACCACTTGCATAGCATAATTATATCCTTATTCACATCAACAAATACATAACATTTGTATATATCATTGTTAGTATAATAATATCCATGTCAGTAATAATTATATCTATTGCTAGTATAATTATAACCATGTCAACTATTTTAGTATTTAAACACAGTGCGGCAGTTGTTATTGCTGCCCACCCTCCACCCTCAAATGAAATGAGGGTGGAGGGTGGGCAGCAATAACAGTGCAGCATTTGAGGGTGGAGGGTGGGCAGCAATAACAAGTGCTTGCCACGGTCGAGCACTTGTTATTGCTGCCCACCCTCCACCCTCAAATGATTTGAGGGTGGAGGGTGGGCAGCAATAACAAGTGCTTGCATCATGCGGCACTTGTTATTGCTTGCCCACCCTCCACCCTCAAATGATTTGAGGGTGGAGGGTGGGCGGCAATAACAAGTGCTTTGCATCATGCGGCAGTTGTTATTGCTGCCCACCCTCCACCCTCAAATGAAATGAGGGTGGAGGGTGGGCGGCAATAACAAGTGCTTGCACGGTGCGGCCACTTGTTATTGCTGCCCACCCTCCACCCTCAAATCATTTGAGGGTGGAGGGTGGGCCGCAATAACAAGTGCTTGCACAGTGCGGCAGTTGTTATTGCTGCCCCCCCTCCACCCTCAAATGTTGAGGGTGGAGGGTGGGCAGCAATAACAACTGCTGCCTTGTGCGGCAGTTGTTATTGCTGCCCACCCTCCACCCTCAAATGAAATGAGGGTGGAGGGTGGGCAGCAATAACAACTGTCGCACGGTGCGGCAGTTGTTATTGCTGCCCACCCTCCACCCTCATTTCATTTGAGGGTGGAGGGTGGGCAGCAATAACAACTCGTTGCACAGTGCGGCACTTGTTATGCTTGCCCACCCTCCACCCTCATTTCATTTGAGGGTGGAGGGTGGGGGGCAATAACAAGAGTCTTTGCACGGTGCGGCAGTTGTTATTGCTGCCCACCCTCCACCCTCATTTCATTTGAGGGTGGAGGGTGGGCGGCAATAACAAGTCTTTGCACGATGCGGCACTTGTTATTGCTGCCCACCCTCCACCCTCATTTCATTTGAGGGTGGAGGGTGGGCAGCAATAACAAGTGTAATTGCTACCTACATACCATATTTATATTTTTAAACAAATATAAAACCCTTACATGCACTATTATTAATATAATCATAACCATATAAATTAACAATAACAACAAACAACCTTTGAAACAAGTGGTAGAAAACAATAAGTTTTACACTTCAATAACCAAGGTTACAATCCCATGAATAAACTTTCATATTTAATAAAATAATATTAGTTCAATAATTAAATTTGTTCACTTTAAAAAAATCTAAAGTTTGAAACTTATCAAATAAAATATGCATGAAGTTATTATAATATCACTATATAATAATAATATAATACAAATAAAACTTATTTTAATTTCAAATAATTAAATTTATTTAAAAATTAAAATTTATTAGCAACTTATTTGTATTTATCTTCTCTTTTAATTATTTTTCATTTTCTCAACATTACATGGTATAAGAAACATTTATCAAAAATATTATTATTTTTATTTGGTTAGTGTGAGAAACCCCTATGACCAACGCACAGGGCTCGGGCAGGGTTTCCCAACCATAACCCCTCTTAAAACCGAAAGCTATACTTATCAGTAGGGAATTTAACACATACCCACCCCCTCACACAGTTGCCTATGTTGCAATTTGAACTTTGAACTTCCAAAAAAAAATCAAAATCCAAACCGTTATCTCCTAAAACATTTTAATCAAAAATATATCTTTAGTACTATAGATTAGAATGCCACATCTCACATGTTTGTGTACAACCATACAAAGTCACATATTATCGAGTACCTTTAGCTTGAATTCTTACGGAAGATTGTTTGTCCCTTTCCCAACTTAATTCAGTGAACTTTAACCACATTTTCCATGTCTTCCTCTTTCTAGAAATTCTTTTGTGATTTGCATTAAAATCACAGACATCTTTAGAGGGGCAAAGTAATGACCATGCAACAAACCCATGACATCACCCCTAGTCCACATTCCTATCCCCACCTAAGCTAAAACCACCCCATAGTGTTCCCCTTGCATATATAACATACCTACGAAACAACAGACATAGTAAAACACTCAACGTTAACCTTTATGTAAGAGGTGAAAACACTCAAAAATTTTGAATTTTTATTTAAAAATTCAAATTTAAATTTTGGTACAAGAAGATAAGAATTCTTTTCAAAAACTCGTGTTTTATCTTAAAATTTTAAGTTCATAATAATAAGTTGATTAGTACATAAAGATAGGTCATCGAGTGTCCGTCGACTATATTTCAATTCTTAAATCAAAGTTTTCTTGACTTTATCTTTACTCAATAAATAAAGATTCTTTAAATTAATAAGAATTAAGTGTTTATGGACTATTTCATTTTAATTTTTAAATCAAAATTTTGTTAACTTCACCTTTATTCAATAAATAAAGATTCTTAAAAGATTTAAAGATAAGTATAATCCAAAAATATTTAAGTTGTTCGATGTGTTTCACCACATCAAAATTTCCTCTCGAGATGTTCCCATCCAAAAGGTAACCGTCGTCCTAACAACCTCAACTAACGTATACTACAATTAGACGGGATAACGAAAGGGACGCACGAATTTAACGTATCTCCGAATAATTGACTAGATAAAGAGTATAATAACTGGTCCATATCCACGTGTTGCTTACGTAAGCCATGTTGACTTGGCTTGGCTTTATCTGAGTTTGAAGCTATCGTCTTCATCGTCCACGTAAGCACTAATTCTACGCTTCGGGTATTTAAAAATTTGACCTAATCTTAATGGTTATAAAAAGTATTATTAAATATTAAAAATATTTAAGCCTTTAACTTTTATAAGGAAGATCACTACTTTATACCTTTTAATTTTTACTTAATTATTAGATACCTATCTTGTAGCTTCTTTATTTCGTGAACAAAGGAAAGTCCCACAGCTAGAGAGGGGCCTTGTTGATGGATGGTCATACCATCATAAGTGTGCTATGCATGCAAGTTGTTCTTGTAACAAATTTAAAGAGAAAGTTAGGTTACGTAGGGTCAAGGAAAGGACAAAGTGTTTGTGTGAATGATTGGAGTTAATTTCTTATTTGTTTGATGGCATTATGTACTCCATGCCATGGTCCTAGCTACGAAATAAAGAGATTCTCTTTACAATGATATTTGCACTAATAAAAGACTAAAAATGGAACATTCCATTACCTTTAGATCTAAAGATTTAGATAATCAAAACAAAAGATGCTTTTTGGGCTTTCTTGACAGACTTAAGTTTAAATTATGGTGGGTATGATGTGTGGTGTGTACGATGTGTAAGTGAATTTATATTTAGAGAATAGCAATTATAAAGAAAATATTTTATTATATTTAGTTGAATTATTATTTTTAACCAGTTTACACATGTTTTTATGAGGGGTTTTAGTTCCCTCATATTTAGTGGGGTTTGAACCTTGGACTTCTTAAAGAGAGTAAAATTCCTTACCATTCTAATAAACTTGCAGCTTCCACTTAATTAAATTATTAAATTATAAATTAATTTTTATTATAAATTATGGGTTAATCTTAGATAATTGATTTAATAAAAACTTATATTTTTAGTTGTTAAAATTTTTAAATTTAAAACCTTTAAATATAGTTTTACAATGTAAATATATTCTAAAAGAGTTATATAACATATGTTTTTCTTTTATCCTAAATTATTTATATTAGATGTTAATGAATCTACATTTTTTATTATGAGTAACTAATGCAAATAAGCAAAAGGCATTTATTAAAATATGGTCTTCACAAGCAATCAATTATCAAACTCAACCTCCTAAAACCGTTATACGGTAACCACACGTACAACCATTCGCAAGAACATCATCATAGGAGGATAGTGGCATAAGATGTTGTCCTCACATAGATAAGGTTAGTCAACACACAAGACAACACTACTCAAGACGATAATTTCTGAAGACAACAAAGTCATAATGGTATTCGCTTGCATGGTGATGATTTGAATGACATGATAATAATGAACTTGAATGACATTGAGTGATGGCTCAAATGATGGTCTTACTTGAATGTAAGCCAACTTAAACAACAACGTTCAATTGTATGGCATGTGGATTTTCTTGAGACTTTCTTATTTGAATAATATACTCTTGAACGATGTCTTATTCTCCTCTCGAATGACACACCTTTTTCTTCGTGCAAATGATATTATCTCTTGCACTCTTATTTGAATGATGCTTCCATGCATCAACATAATGACTTTGAAATAGCTCTTCTATTTGAATGGTGTACACGTTCACCACATGAACGACACCTCATTCACCTTTCCCCTTGCACAACACCATGTCTAAACGATATACTAATCAAACAGTAATGACACTCCTTTTTTAATATAAATATGCTTTTGATTGAATGAAAATATCTTTTGTGATTGCACAACACTTTTACTTGAACAACACTAATCCTCTTAAATGACAATAATCACATGAATGACAGTTATCACATGCATGTCATGTATTCATAAGAATGACTTAGCTTTGTATTGCACTTGCACTACATCACCCTTAACAACAAAGCCTGCACTACAATATTTGTTGGAACAATTGTTGTATCCTTCTCTTACTCTACAACTATAGTTACAACTTGCACTACATAACCTATGCCACATACAATACTAACAATATAATGTATCACCATTAAGACATTACACAATAAAGACAAGAAAAATATAGTTGTATTATTCATGTGCCTGAATGGCTATAAAAATAAAATAAAATTAATCACAAAACATTACCTTGCTCTAGCTATCTCTATTTGCCTACATGTCTCTCACAGGCCTCTCTCTCCACCTCCTTTTCTAGTCTTTTCCTCTTGTTTTTCTAGATTGTCATAGTTTTCCCTTCCTCTCCTTCTTTTATATGTAAAATATGATAATTACATACAACTAGAAATTATCTTACCTATAACTACTCAGATGCGCATGCATGATACTCACCAGGTAAGAGGAAAGGTTTCATGAGCTCTAGCTCATGAACGTGAATTGCTCTTACAAGCTATTACCATTTTAGCTTGTCTTTCTTCACAAGACCACTTTTTCTATTTTTCCTTGTCCTCCCATGAGAATAAAACCTCCTCTTATAGAATGCACTTAGCATGCATTTCACTTTGCTCCATCCTATTGCATACATCCAACCACAATCAAAATATATTTTTTTGACTACTTTTTCTTGGTGCCAACACCTTCTATTGGAGTGACTATGTTCTCCACAAATCTCATAAGGATATAGGTTCCAACACCTAGTTGCTACTTATACATATATTCTACATTGATTGCAATAACCCATCCTAGGACCTTCATCTCTTGTACTAATTTCTCTTCTCATAAATTTGGCTTATTGCTTTCTACTTGACCTATATATCCAAGGCCTTCATTCTTTGGCCTTATATATGACATTATAGATATCTTTACACCTTACCCATAACTTTCAAATCCTTTACTATTGTAACCCATTCTTCTCATTAACTTAGAGCCAATACCTTTGATATGCATTTTAAAGCATTTAAATTCTTCATTAAAACTCTTATCTCTATCATTATTTAAATACCACATGCTATCACAATGTCCTTCACCATATTTTGAAGTACCATTGTCACAATGACATAATGGCATCATCTTCCTCTCCTATATCTTTGTTCTTCTTTTTATATTTCTCGTTATCTATAGCAGGAATTTTTGCATCATCATATTCTGTTAGAGTTGGTGATGCAAAGCTGACAAAAATCCAGAAAAGCAAAAACGCTAAAAAACTCAAAAACCAAAAAACCAAAAAAGGCTAAAGGATAAAAGGATGAAAAGATAAAAAAGCATGGTCTATAATTTAAAAATCTATTGTAATGATTCTATATATTTGTGTACCCTCATTAGTTTATCAATCCATCCATCCATCCTCACTTGGGTGGATCATCCAATCTATGCATGGTCCATAGTTGGATTAGATTGGGTGTGAGGCACCTATTGTAAAAGTGGATTTCATGGGAAATTCATAGGAGGATTCAGAAGGAATTCAAGGAAGATTTAGTTGGTAGCAAATTTAACATATAGATATTTATTCAATGGAATATAGAAGAGTCAACATTTTTTAAAGCACACATTGGATGCACTATTGTGGAGCTTTTTCACAATTTTTTGTGTTTTTTTCAATTCTAGATCTAATTTTTTGGTTTGGACCAACAACATAGTTTGCTAAAATTAGAGCTTTTGGTTGAGGATATTTCATCATTTTGTATTTAGAATTGGTTTAGCTTAATAACTAAACACTCTTGGATCATTTTTGGGTGATATCCACGCTCCATTAATGTTAATTTTGTCTTAGATCAAAATTGATTTATTGTTATTTTTTTGGATCTCTCCACTATTAGATTTTAATAATGTGAGCTATGGGAGAATGCAATCACAGGATGTAAAATATGCAAAAATGTAAGATGTTGAAATATGCTATTAATGGAAAGTGATGAAAATGATACAATGCAGTATGGAGGAAATGAACACTCCAAAACTGATGCTAAAGAACTACATTGTACTCCCTCACCAATCTATATGGTGATCTACCCAGTATACCTACTACTACCTACAATGATATCTTATCACTCACTATGAGACCCTTTATATAGAAATATGGATTGCTTGGCCAATACTCTACCTAGTTGTACAAGGGGACACCTTGCACATTTACAACTTGCACATAGATATTTGTGCATTTATTATATTACTCGAAGTAACTTGCTAACTACCCCCTAAAGTAATCTACTACTCTAGTTATGTACCAAGGGTGGTACATTTATGTGACCCAAATGATGTAATATAATCTAACACCCCCTTGTATTACATTATTTGGGTATTGAAGAATTTAGTATTCAATATGGATCTTCTTATCTTGAATAGTCGAAATTGTATTCTTCTTCTCTGTTTACAAGAATATGTCCAAGTAAGTAGTTTGTATCTTCACACAAGACCGAGAATGCTTTGGCTAAAGACTCCTCCAATGCTTGAGTCTGAGTATGTCTATCTGGTTCTATATTAATGGTTTCTTCTTTGTTCATGTATTCTTTGCTATGTTCTCTCTTAGTGTACCTTTTATTCCTCTTCCTCCTTCTTCTCATGTGATTTTGTATTGACACTTGTGGAATTTCTATTTCATGATGAGTTAGTCTATCATCACAACAATATTGATTTGTATTGCTAGTTTGTTTCATGTGTTGGGCAAGTACAAAAATAATTAATGATAGATAAATCATCAAACATTCCTTTGATGTAAAAATAACCAATTTTTGTGAATTCCACCATGTTGTGAAGAGAAATTCATGAAGATATCCAATTAATGCTACAAAGATGCCCTCTTTTGCCTCCTTAAGGAATAATAAGAATCTCTCTTTATCGCTAGTAGATAGATACTCATATCCTTCAAGAGTATCTATTAGGTTTTGAGAGTAGAATTCTATTTCATGGAATAGTTCTTCATTATTAAAAGTATTTCTTAGTATTTCATCCATGTTTGATTGATCTAGATATTTGAGAATATTCTGAGTAGTCTACCTTATAACTCCCTAGCTTAAGATATGTGAGCCAATTTGATAAACCTTTATAGAGCTTTAGGTTTTGTAGAATTTCTTATATCTCCCTAAGATGTGAACTAATTTGATAAAAACTTTCTTATATTTAGGTTTTGTAGGCTTGCTTATATCTCCCTAATAATTAGAATATGCTTAGTTCACCTTCCAAGTTGATTTTGTAATATTTTGAGAATAATCAACCTTTTCATTTTGCCTTATCTTTCCAAATGAAGTATGCTTTAATGGTTGGATTTCTTTTTGTCTCCTTAGAATGAGTATGAGATAATTTTTACCAATTAGTTCCAACTCTATATGTAGGCAATTTATTTGCTTCTCTTTGCAATAGATTAATTTTTTGAATTCCAATTATATGTATATAGTTTGAAGTAGTATGTCTTATATCTCCCTACTATTTGGAATATTAGAAATTAATGGTATTTGCAATTTAATAATTATTTAATCAAGGTTGACAACCTTATATATCCTACTTTATTATTACAAATATTATATTATGTGTATGCACCTCAATAATTAATATTTTGAAATATAAACTTGCTTTATTATGTACTAATGCTTGGTTGATTTGTATTATCCAATGCAATAGTAAACCTTATAAAAATCACCTTATAACTCCTTTTAGATTTTAATAAAAGCAAGTAAATAACCTTAATGTTGCATGATATACCTTAGTATAGGCTTTCTTCAATGTACCTTTTGCAACGTTGTATTCATTGTCCAATGCTCCTTGAATGGACGTTGTTATTGCTTGATGTCATTGAGCATTTAATGCTCCTTCATTAATGGATGTTTTATCTGAATATTCCACCTCCTTGCATGGACTTTTGACCTTGTTGGGTGTCTAATTTTTGTTTTGAATATTCATGTATTGAATTCACTCTTACACAATGCTTGCTATGAACGCGCTTCCACACCTTATAGACTTGACTACATGCCTTGAAATATATTGTCGTTCTTCCAAGAATGGACGCTATTAAATAGTGAAGATGCCTTTCTCCTTATGACAAGTGGTGCTTGGTAGTTACACCAAAGGTGAGCATTGAGATATGAGCCCTTTTAATTCTCATTTTCCTATGTAATGATGTCTAGGCATTTGTAACCTCCCAATGATGGCTAAGCTTAAGTAACCTCCTAGTTTGTAACCAAAGATACCTTTCTTAAACTTTATTCTTTGAACATACATTGAACAATATGAGGGCACCAAGAAGAGATGTGCCAGGTGGAATTTAGGGTTTTTGCATGTAAACCTTATCCAAAATTTTATTTCTTATCTCTTCTTTTTCCAGCCAATGCTTTTGATATCTTATCTTCAATGCCTTCTCCCAAGCCAATGTATTTTCTATATAGGTGGCTCCACCTAAGATAATGAGCAATGCTACAATGGATGTTCTATTGCACTCCAATGGTGGCTTTGTATAGGATGATAAGCAATGCTTCGAGCTAGGATGATGAGAAATGCTTTGGTGGAGGTTTTGAGACACTCCAATGGTGGCTTTGAGCACTTATTTTGGAAAAATATATATCTCTTCTGTATTGCTCCCTTTGTTTATCCTTATTCTTTAATATTATCTTAATTTCAAGTTGTTTTTTTTTTCCTTTGTAGATAATAGCTAAACACACACAAAAATACCAAAATGATGCAAAAAAAAAACAGAAAAAAACACAAGAAAAAACAAAACACAGAAACTACAAAAACACAAAAAAATAAAATAGAACAAAAACAATACAAAACAACACATACAGAGAAAAACTAAAAAGAAGAAAAAAACATAATACAACTTTGGCCTTTCTAGGCCAAAAGGCTTTTTAGGTAAGATTCATTAGAGGAAACACAAGAATGAACTGTCTGAGTAGGGAACTAAAAAACCCTGATCAAACCAAAGAGAAGAAAAACAAGTAAAAAAGAACTAGGTATCTCTAGTACTAGATCCATCCATAGAAATAATAGAAAGAAGAGCTTCTCTTATTTATGAATCCCACCATCTAGGAGGGTGTTCATGGTAAGTAATATCATCTTTGTCCAATGCCAAATTAGCTAAAGCATCAACACTCCTATTTTGTTCTCTAACCACATGATTGTATTCAAATTTCAAAAATCCCATCTAGATTAATTAAATATTATTAAATCTTCTTTTTATCCTCTAATCAGCCTTATGATTCTTAGGAGTCTTCAACATATTAATCATTACTTGAGAGTTAGATTCAACCAACACCTTTTTCCATCCAACCTTAGTAGCTTCTCAAAGGCCTTTGAGCATACCATGCCCTTTAGAAAGGTTATTGAAAAGGTGTAACACCCATCCTTGGTAAAAATTTTGTGGACAACAAACTATGTATTTATGTGTTTATGTAATGGCATAGTTCTTTCAAGATGATTTAGTAATAGAATGATTATTTTCTTTAAGCATAGAATATGGTACTATTTATATATTTGTGGATGCAAGATCAATACCTTCTCCTTGGTGGGGCTATGGGTAAACCACCTACCATGAAGGATACCTAGGAAAATGATGATGATGGCTTGTTCATCGATAGCTTAGGGTAACAAGAAAAATTACTCTTCATATAGATGCATTACATTTTGTTTGTTCTCATGATTCACACCATTGGGCTAGGAAGTTGCTTGCAATGAGCCTCCTTAAAATGGGTCAATGATAGCATTAGTCTATATTAAAGGAGATCATCCATTTGAGGATAAAACAATGGTGGGAAGCATTGATGAGTGCATTCCTATGTTTTTCCATGTTTTACTTAAGCTCTATTAAGCTTTGTTTGGTATTCCTATAGTTTGGTTTAATTAATTTGCTCAATTGATGGATTTAATACTTTAGGTAAGAAAAAGTATTATATAGCCTACTAATATTAAGGCTTTAAGGAGAAATTAATCCTTTAAATTAAATCAAGAGGCAAATGGTTTTATAAGCATGTTGGTGGCTCATTAAGGAGCATGCCACCCTAAGGGTGATAAGGGTGGCAAAGATATTTTATGTAACACCTTCTTGGACATTACAATGGGTGACCCTCCATGCATGTTGGGGAGGCTTCACCCTTATTTCTAACCTAGTGTAGAACTAGATGTTTGGGGTTGGCAAGAGAAGAGGAAGCTTAGAGGTGATGAGAGAGGAGGTGTTCTAGAGTAGAGAGGAGTTTGTTAATGTTAGTGTAGGTCCAAAATGGCCACATACTTAGAATGTTTTTACAAATTTTTCTAAGTCATGAAGAAGGTTGTTCCACCCCATAGTAGTAGCACAACGCATATTGTTCTAAACCGTGATCAAATCTATAAAAGTTATACTTAACCATTTTAATATCATGGGCCACAACACAATAAGACCACAATGGTTCGCAATAGGTTATATCTCACATAGCACATAACAATATTATAGCTCATGGTCAACTCAATCAAACTGGATGTATCCACTCTTTTAATCGTGGTTCACAACACCGCTCTACCCTGCCTAGGTCATAATGTGTCCTATAACATATGACTCAGTGCAATGCTCCAAACCATGGTCAAAGGGATCAAAGTTCACAAATGAGAATTCTAAGGTGTGGATCAGTACAAGGTTCTACCCCTCACGGGCCAGTGCAAGGTTCTACACCACGCGACTCAACATAGTGTTGTGGTTAGTGTTGGTCAAACTTGTGGATAGAAGTTTCAAATCACGGGCTATGGCACGACTATAATATGATTCTACACCATTTCTCAAAACAATAAGAAGCTAATCTTAAGAGAGCGGGCCAATGCAAGGTTCTACCCCGCGTAGCTCAAAATATTTTTTTCAATGAAATATTCCTTTGCTCCAGCCTGTAGTCAAAGTGGTCAACTTGTCCAAATAGCATTTACAAAGAGTGGGATACAACATGGTTCTACACCACTGATAACATTAATAAGGAAAGGCCACCACATAGTTCTACTCCATGGGGTTGACAATAAAGTGAAGCACTAATCTCAGCAATTTATGAGGAGATCGATGATCTATTTATTTTGATGCTCTCCAAAACATATAAAAGCAAGAAGTCTAGTTAATATGACCTAGTCGATCAAAGTGAACTAGAAGGAAAAGCAACAAATAGATAAAGAACTAAGAAGTGAAGATAATTTTAGATCTATGGCTAGATATTATCTACAATAACAATGAACGGTCTAGATGACAGTTTGGTGTAGTTTGGAGTCGAACACCATGAAAATCAAGCAACTTATAGAGGCTAAGTTGCAGAGGAGCACAAGATCATATGATTTTCTCTTTTAAAAAAAAAAGAGGCTGCCACATTAGCACTTGGCTGATCTGGCATTTCAATTTACTTGTAATGTTCTATTTTTCTTTAACATCTAAAACTATAAATAGAAATTGAAACCTCATTTTTTAGGATTGACTCTAGAGTGTTTGTTTTCCCTATTGTGTAGATACTTTCTATAAATCAATAAAAGGAACATTACTTGGATGTTTGCCTTAGGTTGGTGTCTTCTATATCTTTTTGGAGATTTGAACTATGAAAGCTTTTCTACTACTACTGCTATGGTTAGTCTATTCTATTGATATTGGATTTCTAACTTAGAGCATTTTAAAATATTTCATGATTGAATCTATGCTTGGAAGGATTTTTTCAGTTAGTCTTAATATTGATATAATTTTGCTATTTATATTATTAGTATTGTAGATGTTTGAAATAATTTCTTGAGGCATATCTCTGGTTAATCGATGAAGATTATCTATTTTGAGTGTTGTTAATCACAAGTGTGGAACACTAGAAATTAATTGGTAAGTATTTTCTTGTAGATGCCTATGTTGTTAGCTTTATCTGGACACTATTTAATCATTATATTTCTAACCCAAAACTCATTTCTATCCCTATATTTCAAACATTTAACTAAGCTTAAATGAGTCAACACCCAATCAGTTGACAAGGTATACTAGCCTACTTTGGAGGTTGGGTTAAAGTAATCTTTAAACCATCCAATGTTGGGGTTTGGACTATGATTAACGGGTGCATGCCTAATAAAAAAATTGAAGATAATAGTCACAATTTCGATATTTTCTTGATGTCAATTCATATCCCAATAGTTTTGACATGCCTAGTGGGACCCTGTTTACAAGAACACTAGCTAACCCACACAATTTTAGTTTTACCTTTCCTAGAGGAATCAATATTTAGTGAATTTTCTTGAACTTATTAAGTGGTGAAAATAAATTCACTTGGCAACTCCTTGAATGCAAGAAACTAGAAAATCCATTCCAATAGCTCATACTTTTTCATGAATACTAGGTCATCTGTCAAGAACAATCAAGATCCTATTATCTTTTATGAGCTCCCTTTAAGAGTATCTAGTATTATAAGAATTTTGTCATTGTATTTTCATTCAAGAGAGGTTCCATCCAAGTTAGCGTCTGAAATACCTCAAAGACCACCTTCATTAAGAACAGTGCCAGTAAATATGGTTGGACAATAGAATGTGAATCCAAACTAGCCTTTGTAGAAATTACCTAATTGGGATACAACTGGTCCCTTGAGACTTGCCCAAATGCATGATATTCCTCAAGCTGTATCCAAAGCTATACCTACTTATTATGGATCAGGTAAAATTGCTTACAAGCATTGCCAAGATATTTTAAATTTAATAGCCATCCATAACATCAAAAATGAAGATGTGATTGTCAGAATATTAGCCCTATATTTTAGAGGAAAAATCCTACATTGGTTTGGTACCTTAGAGGACAACAACATTACTTCATGGGATTCATTAGTTGAGCCTTTTGCAGAAGAATTCAATAAGTCTATTGATACCTTTTCTCTCCTAAACCAGTTCAAATCCATGCAAAAGCATAAACAAGAGTCAATTTCATATTTTAACCTAATATTCAGTAAAACCTGGAAAAGGATTCCACCTGAAGCTAGGCTAGCTGCTTCCCTTGATTTTATGTACTATATCAGAGCCCTTGAGTTAGAACTTGGGTTACAAACTCAACAGTCAGGAGTATACACCTTCCCCCAGGTTTATAATGCAGTTGTGCAGGCTGAAAATATCCTCATTAATGTTGGAAGGTTACCACCAAAAAATGTGATGTCCTCCTGTTTTGATATTTCCCATACCCAAAGTCAGAAAACTACATATTATTACATGTATTCCCTTCTTTTTTCATCCCCACTTCCCTAGATGGCTCCAATTCCATCCCCTAAAATACCATCTACTTCAGTTCTCTTTACATCTCTTCCACCTCAAACACCTCAGGAATCCACTGTATTTCTTGATATTTAGAGTACTTTGAAAATACTCAATAACAAGATGAATGTGATGGAGAAAAGAGATATAGAGAGGTCTCAAAAAAGGAGATATCCCTATGTCAATATAGATAAAAATCCTAGTATCAGTAATAGCACAGGGATCAAAGTTAATGCAAATCAAGAAGATCAAGAATACTCCCCTGAAACTAGTCTTGTAAATGTATGGTGCCTTATGTGTAATGATCCTCATGATTCATAATCATGCGTTATGTACCAACACCATGTGTAGCAGGCCATGGAAAAGGTGAAGAGAAATTAGAAAGGTAGAATTAACATGCTATGGCAACTAGAACAAATCATGGTTGGGCAAGATCTTAATGAAGAAGAACCTATCTCTGTCATGACAAGATCAAGTAAAAATACACTACAGGTTGATCCACATAAGATGGGTCAGTTTCAAGTTCCTTATCAAAATAAGAAAGACCCCCTTGCAAAGTAATGACCAATTTTCTATTCCTCAAGCAACTAAAAATAGGGACTGATTTCCTAAGAGCTAGGAGAGAGAAGTCAATTTTCCTAAGAGATATGAGAAAGAGAATGACAAAGAAATGATGATATCCAAAAATGAAACACAAGAAAACTTGAGATATCCTTCCATCACTAAAAGAAAAAGGATTGAAGCTACACAAAAGTATAAGAGGAAATATGATGAACCAAAAAATAAGTATGAGAGACCCCCTTCAAAAAAATCAGAGTATAACATTGTGGAAGAGATGAAAAGAATTCCCTCCAAGGCTAGTCTCTACGATACTCTCTTCATCCTTGGTTAGATAGATATTATTAAGGCTTATTTGAATATAAATTCTCAAGAAAAGTAGACTACCACCATCCTTAGAATACATTTTGGTAAATATAAGATGTATCCTACTACCTGAAGAACAAATCTTCTCATTTTGATAGTTCCTTGAGAATGGAGGTTTGGATAGTTCACAATTGTATGATATATTCAGGGGCCTCTACCACAGTCATGCCCAAAGCAGTCTATGAAGATATGGGTATGGAATATATCCGATCTTGTCCCAAATTTTTGCAGTTGTATGGGACACTGGTTAAGATAGTTGGGGTAATAAAATATGTACTAATGAGACTACATAGAACCCCAGAAATGACCATTGTGCAAGAACTTATGGTGGCAGACCTGGAGCCTTATTTTAACCTATGAATTTCAAGAGAGTTCACTACTAATCTAGGAGGTTATATGTACTTGGATTACTCTAGCATGATAATCCATTTCAAAGGAAATAGGATAAGGATAACACCTAAAAAGCTTGTGTCCTATCATATTGAGAATATTGAAGAAGATATGTGCAATCTCACATCCCTATATGAGTTTGAGCTAGTAGAAAGCTTTGAAGAATTAGCAGTAGAGGATGAATTTCCATTCAGAGAAGATCACAGCCAGGTTGAGATGTGAATGGGTACATACAACATTTATTCAGAAGAAGAGAAAAATATCCCTGCTATATCTAATCAATCCATGAGAGAGACAAAGATTTGGACTATGTATTTTTACAATACAAGGTGCAAAAATGGAGCTGGTGCTGGCGTAGTTTTTCAATCTCTCTCAGAAGGTGTAAAAATTTTTACATATAGATTGACATGGTCTTGTACTAACAATGATGCAGAATATGAAGCTTTATGCTTAGAATTAATGCAAGCAGAGAGCATGGAAATTAAAATGCTTAGCATATATGGTGACTCCAAGTTGATAGTTAGTTAGGTAAGAGAGATGTAGTAGTAAGCAACCATTACATGGATCATACAAAAATAGGGTGTGGGATTTAATGGAATATTTTGATGCCTTGGACATTCATTTTATCCCTAGAAAACTAAACATGTTGGCTGACTCCTTAGCTATTAAAGGTTCCAATTTTAGCCCTTCTTAAGATACGGGATCATCTAGATATAGAAGAGTCAAATTGGGTTTTAGACCCGTAGTACCAAACAGATAGATTTTTGGTAGGTTTTTGAAAGTGATGACCAAATTATTGATTTATTGGTAAGGGAGGCTTGCTTAGCTAGTATACAGGAGGAACTTCCCCATGAGATAGATCAACATGATGTTATCCAATTAAAGAACAATCATGTCCCTATGGATTTGGTCACCCTATAAAGCCTCTTTGATAATGAATATGGGAGAAAAGAAAGAGCCATGGATATTAATGAAAAAATCTATAAAGAGATTTAGATTGGAAAGGAGAAGAAACTCAAAATTGATATCCAATGTTATCTAGAAGAGGTAGAGGAGATCAAATCCCTGTGCTCTAAATACCAAGACATTGTGGCCTGGTCATATGAAGATCTAAAGGTATATGATAAAAAGGTGATCCAACATACTATTGAGTTAAAGCCTAATGCGAAGCCTTTCAGATAGAACTAGAGACCTGTAAATCCTAGAATTGAATCCATAATGAGAGAGGAGTTGCTCAAATTTCTAAAGGCTAAAATTATATACCCAATCAAGCATTCCACATGGGTAGCTAATTTGGTCCCATCAAAAAGAATAATGGAGATATTCGTCTGTGTGTAGACTTCAGGAATCTCAACTAGGCATCATTGAAGGATCATTACCCTCTCCCTTAGATTGACCATATTTTATATATTATCATAGGGATAGAGAGGTTCTCATTGTTAGATGGTTTCTCTAGATATAACCAGATCTAGGTAAAATATGAAGATCAATTCAAGATAATATTTACCACTAAATGAGAAATTTTCACTTACCAAAGGATGCCCTTCAACCTATCTAATGAAGGGGTCACCTTACAGAGAGCTATGAATTATGCTTTTAGAGGGCTAATCAACAAGGTCATTCTCATATACATAGATGATATGACTGTGTTCTCTCATAAGAAACAAGCTCATCTAGAGCACCTAGAGCACGTATTTGAGAAATACAAATAAATTGGTATCTCTCTAAACCCAGAGAAGTTATTTTTTGCAATCCATGAATGGAATTTATTAGGGCATGTTGTTTCTAAGGAAGGAATGTCTATAGACCCAGATAGGGTAAACTTAATTCTATTCCTCCCCTTGCCTATGAATAAGGTCTTGCAATATTTCTTTGGGCAGATCAACTTTGTGAGGAAGTTCATCTTAGACTTTGCTCAAATAGTAAAGCCTATCTCAAAATTTCTAAAGAAGAATGTAGATTTCAAGTGGAAAAAAGTAAGGAAACAAAATTTTTAAGCCATTAAACAAGCTATTGACACTGCCCCAGTCCTGGTGAACCTTGATTTCAGTAATAATTTTATTTTGTATTCTTATGGAGTTGAAGAGAGTTATGCAATTGTACTTACTCAAAAGAATGCTAATGGAGAAGAACATCCCATACTTTTATGGAATTAAATCCTTCATGAGTATCATATCAAATGCAAATTTATTGAGATATAAGTATTTGCAGTAATGAAGTTATTAAAGAAGTTTAGACAATACTTGGCTCAAAGTAAAACCCTTGTTTATGTGGTCCACCCAAATGTAAGAAGCTTTATTTTACAAGGAGAATTGGGAGATAAAAGAGCTGGCTGGATTACCAAAATCTAGGAGTATGATGTGGAAATCCATCCTACTAAGCTAGTCAGAGGTAGAGCACTATGCCAAGGGTTAAAAAAAAGGTAGTTGCAGAACAGATGTCAGATTATCATCTACCAGTAGTAGATTAGGGTGAAGAGTTTGCATTAGAAGGTTCATATTGGGTTGATTATATGACAAGCTATCTCCAAACAGGAACCTATCCTCAAGGTATTAACCCATCACAGAGGAGGAGATATAGGATTCAAGCCTTGAAGTATATCCTATTACCAGAAGGATTATATAGAAAAACTCTTTTTTGTGTCCTTCTAATATGCTTGAAAGATGATAAAAATTAAAAATTCATTAAATAATCCCATGGAGGATTAGCTGGAGGACATTTTTTAGGAAGGGTCAAAACTATGAAAATTATTAGGGTAGGCTATTATTGGCCTACTATTTTTGTTGATACCTTCAAGATAACAAGGACATGTGATGAATACCAAAGGTATGTGGGAAGGAATAGAAATGCATCATTCCCCCTCAAACCTATTCAAGTAGAAGAGCATTTTCAATAGTGGGAACTAGACTTCATTGGAGTGATAAAACTCAACTTCTCAGTGGTACATAAGTATATCCTGACTGCTATAGATTATCTTACTAGATGTGTTGAAGCCATTCCTACAAAGAAATCGGATTAAGAAGTGGTAATTGAATTTATGGAAAGCTTGATCACAAGGTTTGGTATCCTTGAAACTATAGTAAGTGACAATGGTCTAGCTTTTATAGGACCTAAATATATTGAATTTTCAAGAAAATATGGTATAATTTTAAAAAACTCCTCTAACTACTACCCTCATGGAAATGGATTAGCTGAGTAAAATAACATAAATCTACTTAGAGTTATAAATATATCACTAGAGGATAACAAAAGAAGTTGGCATTTACTTTTAGAGCAAGCTCTATGGGAAAATAGTATTACTATAAAAAAATCTATCAAAACTACCCCTTATGTATTGGTGTATGGTAAAGAAGCGATCCTGCCTATTAATATGGAGATACTAGCTCTAAAGTTGGTAAATCGAGAAGAAGAGTTTGATTAGAATCCAACTGAAACCAGGTTGATGCATCTTATGCAATTGGAAGAAAAAAGACTAAAGCATATGAAGATTTCTAGAATCACTCAGTTGACACTAAAGGATGGTTTGACAAGAAATCCAAATTCAGAAAGTTCAAATTCGATGATTTTGTTTTAAGGTGGAATGTAGAGAGAGCTAAGATAGGCAATCACCAAAATTTCAACTCTTTCTGGGACGATCCTTTCAAAGTGGCTGAGGTTAAAGAAAATAATTCTTTTCAACTCCATGATCTGGAAGGAAATATTCAGCCAATTATAGTTAGTGGATTTCATCTAAAACTCTACTTTGAGTAAGAGTTCTTTCCATGTAACATATGTAGCAGTGTGAACACATAGTGGTTAGGCTAGATTAAGTTTAATTGTCGACAAGTTTATAATGTCGGCATGTTTTTTTTAATTAATTTTTCTCTTCTTCCCCTTATCCCTCCATTTCCTCCTTTATTCCCTCTTCCTCCTTATCCCTCCACCTTCCTTTCCCCTTATTCCTCCAACCTCCCTTCCTTTTCTCTCCGCTAACTTCCTCCCTATCCTCTCCATATAAATTAATGGACATTTCCTATGTTCTAAGGTTGTGGTAATAGCTCTACAAGTTTTAATATTAAATTTGATTTATTTAGTTAATTTTACTTTTTACCTCCTGGTCCAAATTTGATATTTGGTATCAGAGCCAACCGGGCAAGCGTGCTGGGCATGAATCCCGAGGTCGCACGGGCATAATTCTCGAGGTCGCACGGTGACTGGCTGGCGAGCGTGTTGGGAACGCATCTCGAGGGTGCACTATGTTCGAGGAGCTGGCGATCAGATCGAGGAGGTGGCAGAGCTGAGCATGCATTTCGAGGTGACACATGGTAGAGCAATCGTAGAGCGAACAACTAACGTGGACACGTAGATCGAGGTGCTAAGGTGGATGCTGAGGTGGCGACAGCTGACATGTGGCGAGCGCTGATAGAGCTGATGTGGCGATTGATGTGGAGCTGACGTGGTGGTCGACGTGGTGCTAACATGGCGATCAACATGGCGCGCTGAGGTGGCGAGGCGGTCAAGCGTGTGCGATGGCAAAAATTGGTTGGAACACATGGCAAAAGTGGATTCATCCGAAGCAGACACGTGGCAGTCACAGATTGGCCGAGGAGAAAGCATAGTGTTGAGGAGCGATTGCGCGAAGGCAATCGAAGGTAAATGTGCCTTCGCGCATATTTTACGACTACAGAGTCTTCCACCCAGTGAATGTGGGATAAATCCACATTTGTTTTTTTTTTAAAACTCTGCCCGTCGATGGTATAAGGAACAGGTGGTTCCGTTCCTTACCCGTCGAACCCTGTAGCGCAGTCGGTTGTGTTGTGTGCTGGCGGAAGAGAGGTCCCGGGGTCAAATCCCGTCGGGGGTTAAAACCAAGTTTTTTTTATTTATTTTTTGAATCCTCGGATGTCGGCGAATTTAAAATGATGGACGTCATCATTTTTCTCACCGGTGCCACGTGGTGCAGCGGCTAGTGGCTGCGGGTAGGACGCGGAGGTCCTACGTTCGAATCCCGTCGGGGATTTCGCGACGAACAAAGAAAATAAGGTTTTTTTATTTTTTATTTTTTTCATTATTAGTTTTTAATTAAAGTTTTTTAAATATTTAATAATTTTTATTTATATTTTTTATTAAGTTTTTTTAAAATAAACTTTTATTTAAAAAAGCTAATTTAAAAAATATATAAAAATTGTTAAAATTTTAAGGGCTTTATTAAAACAAATTTTGAAAAATTGTTTAAAAAATAAAAGGGTGAAAAGTTTTTTTTAGCATCATTATTGTAACCCAGTGCATGCGGTGAAATTTTGAGTAGATGATTCGGTCATCTGGATGCTATTATGCATTGCTCTCTCTGTTGAGAAGAGAGACTTCTGATTCCTTTGACAGGAAAGTCCAGCGAGTGGACTTCATACTGTGTTTTGTTAGTTGGAAAACCAAGTGATTGCACATCAGAGAAAACCAGATTCTAGATACGAGGCGGATTCTGAAGATAATATCTTCGGGCAAAGAGTAGTTGAATCCGAGACGGTTGAAATAGTACCTGAAGGACAATCAAGTGACAGTTATACTCCTGTAGTGCCTAAAGTTGAAACGAGTGAGAGCTATACACCTCACTTTCCTGATTCAAAACCAACAAAAGCAGAAGCAGAAGCAGAGGAAAAAGAACCAGTAGAGGTGAAACCTGCAATTGAAGAATGAGTTGTTCTCAAAAGGCATCTTGAGCCAGCAGTAGCAGCAAAAGAAGTCATTATCATCAGTGATGATGAAGCAGACAATTTCACCTTTCCATTTTTGGGAAATCCTCAAGAAGAAGAATGCCAAATCAGTGAGCATTTTAAGAAAGCTAGATTTGATTTAAATCAGTAAATCAGTGATCTATTTTGTACTTCTTTGTACAGTTTGTTTGAAGTTGAAATAAAAGTTGCTTTCTAAAATGGCTTTCAATACTAGTTTACCAATCCCTGAATTCAATGGTGGTGATTACGAGTATTGGTCAATTAAAATGAAAACTCTATTGATTGGCAAAGGTCTTCGGGATGTGATTGAAGAGGGATATATTGAACCTTCAGCTGCTGAGTGGGTAGTTTTGAGTGGTGCTGATAAAAGGGCTAGAAAAGAAGCACAGAAGAATAATTCTTTTTCCCTTTATCACATTCACGCTGCCCTTGATAAAAGTATTTTCCCTAGAATAGCTTCTTTTAAAACTGCTGAATCTGCTTGGAATGCTTTACAAGAAAGTTATAGGGGTAGTGACCAAATCAAACAAGTTAAACTCCAAACATTGAAAAGAGAGTTTGAAACACTTAAAATGCAAGAAAATGAAAAGGTTGGTGATTACTGCGTGCGTGTGAAAGCCGTAGTAGATAAGATGGTCACTTTAGGAGAAGATGTAAAGCTTGAAGTTATAGTGAAGAAAGTGTTGAGGACACTTCTTCCTAAATGGAATTCAGTAGCCATCATTATAGAGGAATCTAAAGATCTAACTTCTCTATCTTTTGAAACCCTCATTGGCTCACTTCTCTCACATGAGGAGAGATTATAGCCATCTCCTTCCACAAGTTACGGAGGATATGATAAAGCCTTTGCTTCTTAAGAAGGCAGAGGTAGAGGTCGTGGCAGAGGAAAGTCTAGAGGAAGAGGCAGAAATAATCAGAGAGGTGGAACTCCTAATAGAGGAGGAAATCAAAACAGAGGAGGATTCTCAAACAACAGTGAATAGCAGCAGAATAGAGGAGGACAACAAAATAGAAGGAAACAATCTAGCAGAGGTAAAGGAGGAGATAATTCAAAACAATTTTGCTACAATTGCGGCAAACTTGGCCATTATGCTCGTGACTGTTGGACTAAGACTTCACAAGGAGCTAGTAGCGACCGGAGCGATCAGTTTGGAAACTTTGGAGAAGAGGAAGAGGCCACAAATATCTTTCTCTCATATGGTCAAGTAGATCAAAACATGAATGATACATGGATCTTGGACACTGGGTGTTCAAACCATATGAGTGGCAAAGAAGAGCTCTTTGCTACTCTAAACTCCTCCTACAAATCCAACATCAAATTGGGAGATGATAAATCATTGGCAATCGAAGGCATTGGAGCTATGGCAGTTCCAACTAAAGAAGGAGTCAAACAAGTAAGTGATATCTATTATACACCTCATCTCCAACATAATCTTTTAAGTGTTGGACAAATGTTAGAAAAGAACTACAAGTTGCTTTTTGATGAGGGTAAATGCACTATTTTTGATAAAAATAACAATAATAGAATCATTACTCAAGTGCCAATGTCAAAGAATAGACTGTTTCCTTTAAAGTTTGGCAAGCCAGGGGGAGATAAGTTAGCAATTGTTGCTATTTCCAATCCAAGTTTTCTATGGCACTTGAGATATGGCCATTTGAATTTTGCTAGTTTGAAAATGCTAACTTCCCAAGCCATGGTCACTGGACTTCCTAAAGTTCAAGATGGTAAAGAAGTCTGTGAAGGGTGTGCTCTTGGAAAGCATGCCAGATCAAAGTTTCCTCATGGACAAGCATGGCGGGCCAGCTATCCACTCCAGCTAGTGCATATCGACATCTGTGGTCCGCTGCAGACACAAAGTCTGGGTAACAACTCTTACTTTCTACTCTTTATTGATGATTATACTAGAATGTGTTGGATATATTTTTTGAAACATAAGGATGAAGCATATGAATGTTTTCTCGATTTCAAAACAAGAGTTGAAAGTGAAAGTGGACATTTTGTAAAATGTCTTCGATCAGATAGGGGAGGAGAATACTCCTCTAATGAGTTTGTGAATTTTTGTAAGCAACATGGCATTAAGAGGTAGTTCACTGTTGCCTACACTCCACAATAGAATGGTGTTGCAGAGAGGAAGAATCGCACCATTGTGGAGATGGCAAGGTCTATGCTTCAGACGAAGCATTTGACTAATTCATATTGGGCAGATGCAGCCAGGACCAACGTATATATCTTGAACATAAGTCCTACTTCAAGTTTGAAAGGACAGACACATTACCAAGCATGGTATGGTAAAAAGCCAAATGTTAAGAATTTCAGAGTGTTTGGCTCGCTGGCCTATTCTCACATTCTTGATGAGCTTAGGAAGAAGCTTGATCCAAAGAGTCAGGCATGTATCTTTGTAGGATACTATGAGAATACAAAAGCTTACAAACTCTATAATCCTCGGACTAGAAAGCTTGTGATTTCCAGGGATGTAATTTTTGATGAAGGGGGAGAATGGGGTAAGCCCCAAATATTCAATGATGTTGAATCCACTGATGTAGTTTCTCAGTAGGTGCAACCACAGACACCATAGAAAGGAAAGCAGTCTCCTCCAACTAGTCCAAGTTCATCTTCTGATTCCTCTTATTCACCAAGTCCTTCTCCACAGTGATTTGTACGTTCCTCACCAATGGACATTGATTCTCCATCCAAAGGTAAGAGAAATCTACAGTATCATCCATCATCTCAGATGTTGGATAAATTTTTTTCAAGAAGATACACTAGGAGTCAAGCTAGTGAAATGGATTCTGTTTTACAAAGATTAGAAAGTATGCACCTATATGGTGATGATGTCTCCCAGCAGGAACCTATGGGAGATCAAGTTAACTATGCTTTGTTAACTAGTGCACAACTTGAACCTTCAAGTTATGAGAAGGCATGTACTCAAAAAATTTGGCAATATGCCATGAAAGAGGAGATAACCTCTATAAAAAACAACGACACTTGGGAGCTGGTAAAGCTTCCTAAAGGCAAGAAATGTGTTGGATGTAAGTGGGTCTACAAGACCAAGTTTAATGCTAATGGTAGCATTGAAAGGCACAAGGCGAGACTAGTTGCAAAGGGATTCACTCGAAATATGGAATTGATTATGAAGAGACTTTTGCTCCTATAGCCAGACAGGAGACTATTAGAACAGGTTCTTGCCTTAGCTGTAAATAAGGGATGGAAAGTCCAACATATGGATGTGAAAAGTGCATTTCTAAATGGTTACTTGACAGAAGAAGTGTATGTTGAGCAACCACAAGGATTTGAAGAGAAAAACGAGGAACATCTTGTTTACAAACTGAAGAAGGCACTTTATGGCTTCAAGCAGGCACCACGAGCTTGGTACTCACGCATTGATGGGTACTTCAAAGAATTTGGGTTCACCGAAGTAGAAATGAACCCACTCTTTACTACCTACAACAAGGAAATGACATCCTCATAGTTTGCTTGTATGTGGATGATCTCATATTCATGGGTAGTAATGAAAAACTGAATATGAAGTTCAAACACTCCATGATGGAGCAGTTTGAGATGAAGGATCTTGGCTTAATGCACTACTTCCTTGGAATGGAGGTTCATCAGTCAGATACAGGGATCTTCATTTGTTAACATAAGTATGTTCGGGACATCCTTAAGAAGTTTGCTATGGAGCATTGCAAACCAGTTGCAACTCCAGTTGGACATGGGATCCAATTAAGCAAAGATGATGGAGCATCAAAAGTTGACGTGAACACTTTCAGAAGCATGGTTGGGAGTTTGATGTTTCTCGCCAACACCAGACCTAATATTCAATATGTTGTTTCTCTTGTCTCTCGATTTATGTCTAACCCTTTTGAGTTGCATTTGCAGGTAGCTAAGAGAATTCTCAGATATGTAAAGGGTACATGGGATTTTGGAATTCATTACCAAAAATGTAATACTATCAAGCTTGTAGGCTTCAGTGATAGTGATTGGGGTAGCAACATTGATGATAGAAAATCAACCTCAGGGAACTGTTTTAGTCTGGGATCGGGACTAATAACTTGGAGTTCCAAGAAGCAGACAGTAGTAGCACTATCTTCAACAGAAGTTGAGTATATAGCAGTCACTCATGCTAGTACTCAAGCTTTGTGGCTATGAAAGGTATTAGAAGAAATTGGAGAGCAGCAAAGTGGTCCAACAAGGATATTCTATGACAACATTAGTGCCATTCAGTTGGCATACAATCCTATCCACCATAGTAGATCAAAGCATTTTGATATGAAGTACCACTTCATCAGAGATATGGTGGAAACTAAAACTATTGAGCTTCACTATTGCCCCACTTTGGAGAATGTTGTGGACATATTCACCAAGGTGCCAGCTAAAGCTCAATTTATAAAGCCGAGAGACTGTATTGTCAGATCTCTCAACTTTAAGGGAGAGAATGTAGCAGTGTGAAAACATAGTGGTTAGGCTAGATTAAGTTTAATTGTTGGCAAGTTTATAATGTCAACATATTTTTATTTTTTATTTTTTCTCTTCTTCCCCTTATCCCTCCATTTCCTCCTTTATTCCCTCTTCCTCCTTATCCCTCCACCTTCCTTTCCCCTTATTCCTCCAACCTCCCTTCCTTTTCTCTCCGTCGACTTCCTCCCTATCCTCTCCATATAAATTAATGGACATTTTCTATGTTCTAAGGTTTTTTGGTAATAGCTCTGCAAGTTTTAATATTAAATTTGATTTATTTAGTTAATTTTAATTTTTACCTCCTGGTCCAAATTTGATAACATATGTATATATATGTACTATACTTTGTTTTTTTTAAGTTTTATGTACAAAAAAAGAAAGACAATATAATGGCTCACAAAAACACATTGTTATAAAAGAGTTAGGGTGGTCAAAGCTAAGAACATGCTCCACGTTGCACTCAAGGATAATAATACAAAGATAGTCATGGGCTGTAACACACACTACACCATGACAAATCAACGAATCACACAATATTTTTGCCACCAAGCTGCTTATATTTTTAATTGTAAAGCATGCAATGGGTATTTGTCCATCGAAAACATAAATGGCAGAGGGTGCATGCAAGATATTTAAAGTCAATTTAATTGCTATTAATTTTGTAAGCAGTGCCAATTTACTAGAAAGAGCTAAAGTGGCAATAAAAAGCTACCAAGAAATGAAGAAGAGAAAAATCCCAACAAATTCCCTCAGAAATGGCACCAAAAGTAGCTGAAGAAACTATCTGGCAGGTGAGTGTTGAGCTAGAATGCTATGTGGATAAAGCAAAGGTAGTGGAAGACACTAAAATGACATGGATAATGAGAAATAGGCTCATATGAGACATCGACGATAAATTTCAAAGGGGTAAACCGATGATAATTCAAGGTAATCTATAATTTTGTGCATCCCTACCCTGAGTTAATAGCTACCATTGTAAAGTTTTACGACCCTAGGATAAAAGTAGTAAAAATAGCTAAGGGAAAAATCCTATTTAGTATAACCACTAAAGCCTATCGATATCTATTTGCTATAGGTGTAGACCCTCCTGTAAGTCCTAAACATTTTGACCCATTAATACAAGCTAAGAATTACTTGTTATAGGTATGTGCTCATGATGGTGAACCTTTTAGAAAGTGGGTTTGCAACCAATTTAAAACCATCAAGTCTAGGATTACTTTACCAAAAACCCCAATTGCTATTGCACATTTTGCTTATCCAAAGCTTTTCACTATGTTAGCCTGCTTAGAGGGTTTAGATTCTAATCGGTATGTAAGGGATTGGAAAATAGCCACTGTTTACTACATATACAATGAGAAAATGCATAAAGCTTCAGTAGAAGATGAGGGCTTTAAACCAATTTATTTTGATTGGCTAGCCTATCTCTCTAAGAGTATGCATGAACATCTAGTCAGCATGAGAAGAGATTCAACACATCCCTCTTTCCGATATTGTTCAAATATAATATATATTGTTCAATATTCTTGTAGACAATATCCAACCATAGAAAATATCTAGACTAGAAGAATAGTGAGTGGTCTGGATGATGGTTTGGCATAGTCTAGAGTAAAACACCATGAAAATAAAGCAACTTGAAGAGGCCAAGTTGTAGAGGAGCACAAGATCAAATGATTTCCTCTTCCTCTAAAAAAATAAGAGGCTACCACCTCAGCACCTGGCTGATCTGACATTTCAATTTCTTGTAATGTTCCATTTTTCTTTAACATATAAAACTATAAATAGAGGTCAAACCCTCATTTTTTAGGGTTGGATCTAGAGTGTTTACTTGCCCTACTATATAAATACTTTATGCAAATAAAAAGAAGGAACATTACTTGGATGTTTGCCTCAGGCTGGTGTCTTATGTATCTTTTGGGAGATTTGAACTGTGAATGTTTTTATGCTACTACAGTTGTGGTTAGTCTATTCTACTGATATTGTATTGCTAACTTATATCATTTTGAAATATTTCATGATTGAATATATGCTTGTAAGGAATTATTTTCTATTAGTCTAAATATTGATCTAATTCTCCTATTTGGATTATTAGTATTGTAGATGTTTGAAATAATTTCTTGAGGTATATCTCTAGTTCTTTAATTGATGAAGATTATCTGTTTTGAGTGTTGTTAATCACAAGTGTGGGAAACTAGAAATTTATTGTCAAGGGTTTTCTTGTAGATGCCTATGCTGTTAGCTTTATCTGGACACTATTTAATCATTATATTTCTAACCCTAAACTCATTTCTATCCCTATATTTCAAAAATTTAACTGAGCTTAAATGAGTTAACACCCAATTAGTTGACAAGGTATACTAGCCTACTCTAGAGGTTGGTTAAAAGAAAAAATTAATCCATCCAATTTTGGTATTTGGAATATGATTAGCGGGTGCACACTTAATCAGAACACTGGAGATAATAGTCACAATTTCAAGATTTTCTTGATGTCAATTCAGATCCCAACAGTTAGCTTTTGAAGATGTATATTAAAGGAAACTTAACCACAAGATGTGAAATAAGTAAGCTATGATAACTATGTGATAATGGCACTATAATATATAGGAAAATAATGAGATAAAATTTTGTAATAACTCCGTAATATGTCATTAATGAAAGCTCATGAAAAATGTGCATTGCAATATAATGGACTTTGAACACTCCAAAATTTTTAATGAAGAACTACATTGTACCTACTCACTACTATAGTATCATTATATCTCTGTTACTCTATCTATTACTCTCTATTACTCTATATCTACCATAAAGGACTATATATAGGAAGATATATAGACTACCCATGACTCTTCATCTACCTTATCCTATGACTCATGTACATCTAGACTACATGCACATTTACATCATTGCACATTCTAACACTTGTGCATTTATTACATTGCATGAAGTAACTCAAATTTTACTCTAAATTAAACTCCTACTCTAGTTATGTACCCAAGGTGGTACATTAGCATGTACCCAATAATGTAATATACTCTTGCATTAAATTATTTGGGTATTGAAGACTTTAGTCTTCAATATGGATCTTCGTTCTTTAGATTTTCTTCAAATTTGATTTGGTCCTTCTTTTTATCTAGTTTATAGATGGCCAAATAGGGCATAGTTTTTTTATCCTCTCATCCTTTTAATATTGAATCTTCTATTTACCCATTTGATTTTATGATGTATGGGTTCTTTGTTTTTTGTAATCTATTCCTCAAAAAATGTATTAGTATTATTTTGAAATACAACAATTTCTTGTGGTCTCAATCGAATATAGAGCATATATATCTCTATGGATTGATACTATAGCTTCTATATAATTTTTATTTATGATGAGACACATATTGACTCCATTTATGTGTCTAAAATCAACCATCCTTTTGCTTTCTACTAGTTTGGCTACTAAAATGAGATTAGATGTTAATCCAGGAACATACATCACATTATGTAGAAAAAAGTTTAGAAATTATTTACTAGGTGTTACACACCCATATCCATGTATAATATAGCTCTTACCATTTGTAATTTTCAACCTATAATTATTAGTGATTTCAAGACAATCAAACCATTGCAAGTTTCCTATCATATGATGACTAGCACTAGAATCAATATACCAAATGTTATTTTCAATTTGACTTGTAGAATTATTTGTGTTAGAATTAATTTTGCATATTTGATGTGGTATATTATATGTATCTTGATCTTGCATCCTTTTATAGTGTGCCTTGTGATAATATATCCCTCTTGCTATTTTATCCATTGTAGTATTTCTTATGTCTTTCAATCCTTTTTAACTTTTGGATTTTGACCTTCAACTCTTGTAGTATATGATCAATAAATATAATTCTTTAGCTCTTTAGTATTTTGAGAATACTTTTGATAGATCCTTTGTAGTAGTCTACCTTATGTCTCTCTAGTTTTAAGTATATGCTCAACCTTGCTAAGAAATTTTCAATTTTTTAAGTTTTGTAAAATACCTTCTATCTAGCAAGTGTTTGAATGCACTATGAAACTTGATAGTATGCTTACCTTTCTTAGTTTAAGTTGAATTCCTTTTGTCTCCCTAATGTTCAACTTTAATTTCTTGCCTTATGTCTCCCTATTGATTAATAAGTAGAAATCTAAGGATAAATAGTGATGCACCTTCAAGTTTTAATAAGTTTCTTTTCCTTAAAGACCTTTTAGTTGGATTAATGTCTCATAAATTAATGTAAGAGACTAATGGAAAATGCAATTTCCAACTTCTAAGCAATTAATGGTTTCACTCCTTCAATTTTGAATGGTTTTGTTTTCTAAATTTCGAGAAACTAAAATTTGAAATCGTATACCTTATAACTCTGTAATTTGGAATTTTAGAAAGTAATAATATTTATAAATTAATATTTCAATTTTTCCAATGTTGAAAACCTTATATCTCCTAAATTAATTATTTGTAAATATTGTAATGTTTAAATCTCAAGCAATTTATAATATCTTCTAGGATATACTTCCTTTGCTAAAATTGATTTCTTACTCTCTAAGGTTGATATTTCAATGCATTAATAAATAAATTTCAACCTTGTATTAGGCACCTTATAACTCCTTAAAATTAGGAAAGCAAATATTAAGTAATGTAAAACTACTACCTTCCTTGTAAAGTGTATTGTGCACATTTATTGGTCTATGGAGTGGCTCTTTAATCCAAGCACACATTTTTGATCTCCTATGTATGATAGATATCAATCAATGTTTATGGGTACCTTCTTCTCCTCCTTAATGGTTCTTTGAATCCCTTCTTTAATGCTTGACTGTGTACTTTCTATTCTCTAACTCTCTACTTAGACTTGGGTGTTTTAATAGGCATTGTCCTTTCTTGATATTTTTATCATGTGGTGCATATGTTGCTTGGGTGAATGTCGGTTGTGTTCTTGATGAGCTCTCTTATCTTCCTTGAAATATTATGATTCCTTCTAGATTTTGAATGATTATTTTAATTCTCACGATGGACTTTACTTTGTCATGGATTCTCCCTTCTTGTGCAGGAATTAAAATGAATATGAAGCACATTATTTTGTTGTGCCAAGTGGTACAAGATGCATTGGATCTAGATTATAAGTGAAACTTATTTCCCTTGCATGTAACAATACCTTCAACATATTTTATTCCCTAAATACTTCTTACCAATGAATGCACTATGAGTCTTGTCTTCAATGCTTTCTCTCAAGCGAATGGTGATGTTGTTCTCCTATGAATTTAGCTCTAGATATGGTAGTTCATGGCGCTCCAATGCTACCCTCTACGGTGATTATTTTACTGTAGCAATGGTGGTTCTATGGTGCTTCAATGCTGCCATTTTAGGTGATGATTATTTTTAGTTTGTGGTTCATCTATTTATTGGGTAATATACCTTTGTTTTTACCTTATGTAAGCTTTAGTATTGTACCTTACACTTATTTATCCTTCATGCTATTCTCCTTGCTTTACATTGGAATTGTAATGGATGTAAAACTACCTTTCATAGGTTTTAATGCTACAAGTTAATGTTGCTTGTAGACGCTCGATCTGGTGATGCATTTGGTGTCTTTAGACACCTTGAAAATTAGTTATTTTAGTCCTTCAATAGCTCTCTTCCCTTGCTTTATGATTTGGTTGCTTTGTAGACATAGGATGCTTGTTGTTTTAGTGTCTTTGAGACACTCTATCTTCTATCCTCATTTGCTACATAGGACAAGAGAGATATGGTGCAATAATGTAATGCAAATAGTTAGAATAAAATACCCTAACTTGCACTAAAGTTTTAAAGTCTTTAAATATCCTTTTGCAAGCTTTATTTCTTCCTTGATGAGGTGGCTACTTGCTCTACTCCTTGGTGGAAAATGGTGATCTGAAGTTGTTAGAAATATTGAGTTTTCATTGATGTCAAAAGGGAAAACTATCCAAGGTAAATATATCTCAAGAAAAGCAAAGGAAATATATTTCAAGTGAGTCAAGGAAAATATATGATAAGTAAATTATTATAATATTTAAATATTGAATTTAAATATTATAAAGTGAAGGATGAAATTTATAATAATTAATTTAATATTACAAAGGTTGAAATATTGTATGGTGGGCCGAAATTTTTGAAAGTAATAATATTTGCATATATATACAATGATGAAATTCATTCAAAAGTGAGCATTCATCGAATATCTTCATGATTGACGGTGAAGGAGAAGATAAAGTGGAGGTGTTGAAGATCGCAGATGAGAAATCGGATGAAGAGGAAGCATTGAGGATTGGCAATGATAGGAGAACTGTGGTGCACTTGGAGGCAGTGACGAAGGGAGGTCCACGAAAATCTAGTAGCCAAGCTCGATGGTAGGCAATAGCGGTAGTAGGTACCAAAGTGAGATTTAAAGAAGCCATGCTGGTTCAGGAAGAAAGAACGAAGATCAAATCATTCATTAAAGAAGAGCAAAGTTTTGCTAAGACAATTGGGTATCATTGCAGTAGAAATTTTTTTGAAGCCGAATGCTTTTGGTAAGTGGATGTGATGTGGTTTCCCAAAAAGTAAAGATGATAGTTTCAACAGCCATAACATAGTTGAATATCGAGTAAGGATAAACATTCAAGCAAAGTGCTCGGGCACAATTCTGGAGTTTTGCTATTAAAGTCTTAGGATGACTCATAACAGTTACAAATAAGGAGGCCACATACACTAGCCATTATAAACGCTGCCATTTGGTGTAAGAGTCAAGCAAATTATGAGAGACGTCAATGTCCACGATGGAGATTTTAAGCCTTGTCAAGTTTGAAAGGTGCATTGGTCCAACATTGAAAAATAAGCAAGGAAGGCAACAAACTGATCAACAAAAGATGTGCATTGAGGAAGCATAACATTTAAATACACCATCTTGCATTTTAACTCCCAAATTTTGGGCTAGCCCAATCGATTGCTAGCTAAAGTTGAGGACTTTACGTTGTTGCAAGTTAGAGGTTCGAATATCCTTGGCAGCGTGTTGAGTTTTTGTTCAATGATTTTTGAATATTAAAATGATTGGAGCTAGAGACAGAATGTGTGCAATATTAAGAGGTATGTGAGTAAATTTTAGTGATGGTAAAGTTCTTTAATTGAAATTGATTAAAGAACTAAGGGAGTTATAAGGTGTAATTTTTGTAAAGTTTTATTTTACAATTATTAGGAGTAATAAGGGATAATGGAAGTGTTTTGATTTGATATTTAAATAAATAAGCAAAAAAAAAATTATATGTCATATTTGAGAATAGAACTTAATGCCATTTTTGAGAAGATTTTGGAGGCTTTTTGTTTTGTACATTTTCCATCTATTGCATGGTCAATTGGAGGTTGAGAAAAAGCAAAGATAGAGTATGAATATTAGTGCATAACTTCACCCAAGCATCCAAGTGACAAGGAAGGACAATTCAGCCATTTCAAGAAGAAGAAAATGTGCACATGATAGTAGAAGAAGATATTAGCATCTCCAAGTCAACACACAAGTAAGTTATCTAAGCTATACTTGAGCTACCTTTAAAATGTAATAAACGTGAGATATGTGGAAGTGATAGACTTAATGAATGTGAAGAACATCTTGGACATTTTAATCTTTCTATATTAGTGCAATATCATCCTCTATATGTTCATAAGGATAAACAAATTTTGAATAGAATACATTTTGGTTTCAAGAAAGAAAACTCAAGAAAAGGGAAGAATTTGGACCAAATTTGAGCAGATTATATGAGCTAGTTTTAGAGCATATTTGAGCACGTTTTGTGAGCATATTTGAGCAGGTTTTATGAGAATATTTTGGAGCAATTTTGAGCAGGTTTTATGAGTAGTTTTTGGAGCAGATTTGAGCAAGTTTTGTGAGCAGATTTTGGAGTATATTTGAGTAGGTTTTGTAAGTAGGTTTTGGAGTAGATTTGAGCAAGGGGATTGGTGTCTCTTGTGGATTGGTGTCCATGAAATTGAGAAAGGGGATTTGTATCCATAAACTTGAGCAAGGGGATTGGTGTCTCCTATGGATTTGTGTCCATAAAATTGAGCAAGGGGATTGGTGTCTCCTGTGGATTGGTGTCCACGAACTTGTATAGGGGATTGGTGTCTCTTGTGGATTAATGTCCATGAACTTGAGTAAGGGTATTGGTTTCTCCTGTGTATTGGTGTCCATGAACTTGAGCAAGGGGATTGGTGTATCTTGTGGATTGGTGTCTAGGAACTTGTATAGGGGATTGGTATCTCCTATGGATTGGTGTCCATGAAATTGTATAGGGGATTGGTGTCTCTTATGGGTTGGTGCCCATGAAATTTATTGAATAAATATATAAGCAATATTTTATCGTGGTTTTCTCTCGAGAGGGTATTTCCACATAAAATATTTATCTCTTATGCATGTGATTATTTATACATTATTTCATTATTGCATTGATATTATTGATGTTCACACAATGACACTGAGAGGGGGGTGAATCAGTGTAGTTATTTAACTTCAAAACAGCAGCATTCAAAGACTGAAGCACAGAAAACTTATAAAACCGAGAAGAACAAAATGAGAGCACACCACAACACACAATATAACGAGGTTCACCAATTTGGCTACTCCTCAAAAATTAACTGCTTGGACTTCAATCCAAATCCAGTCTTTGCAAAATTTCAATTTTACAACTTCTTTACCAGCATCCACTGGAAGGAGCACCAACCCCTGTAATTTTCTGCTGCAATAGATGGAGCACCAACCCCTAGTACCAAGCACCAACTTGGACTACAATTCTGATCAATTAGAATGACATAAAAGTGTCTTCACTTCATGCACAACCACTGGTCTGCAATTAATCCAACTCTGCACACTCTCACGGCTCTGCTAATTTTCTTATTCAAACCCTCTTTTCACAGCAATATTTCTCTTTCTGCAACAACTTCTCTCTAACAGTGACAACATTATTCTGTCTCACTGTCCTCTTATACCCTATTTTTCTCATCGGGACTCTTTGTCTTCTCTCGCGTTTCAATTCTTCATGCAGTCGGATGACATTCTCGAGCCGTTCGAATTCTTTTCTTCTTTCCAATGCGGCTGTTCGAATCCTTCCAAATACATTGTTCGAATGCTGCACATCCTTCTTCTCGAAAGCTTTTCGATCCTTCCTATTTTATGTTTTGAATGCTGTAAATGCGTCTATTTTAATCATTGTTCTAATGCATTCTTCAATCAGCTGTTCGTTTGCACTTTCAATCGATTGTTCGAATGCTGCACTTGACCGATTCGAATGCTTTTTGATACGACCTATACGACACTTAGAAAGCGTTTCAAGCATGCATCTACATCTGTTTCCATGCATGTTCGACACCTGTCAATGTGTAACTATCTGTCTGACATCAGTTACTGTTTACGTAACAAGCTGCATGATTATGCTTTTTTGACACGTGTCATTTTGCATGCTCCTGCGGCTTTTACCCGCAAACAGAGTTGCTGTCGCGAAATCGCGACACTTTGAACATTTTCTGACGTCATCCTTCATAATGTCGTGAAATCGTGACGCTTCCAGATTCCAGCACCTTTCCTAGCATCCTGTCGTGAAATCGTGACACTTTCTGACTTTGCTGACGTCATCATCATTCTTGTCGTGAAATCGTGACGCTTCTGGCTTCTGCTGACGTCATCATCCTTCTTGTCGTGAAATCATGACGTTTGACTCTTGCTGACGTCATCATCCTGCTTGTCATGAAATCGTGACACTTTCGGCTTCTGTACACTCTTCTTTGCCAGAGAAAAAGGAACATGTCGCGAAATCGTGACACTTTGCTCTTCCGTACAACTCTCCTTGCCAACTCCAGTGAAAATGGAACATGTCACTAAATCGCGACACTATGCTTCATGCAATGGCAAAATTTTTACATCTTTGTGCCTTGTGTTTTCACCTTGCCTCTTTTCATGAAATTTTGACTTGTAATATCATTGCTGCATCTTTCGGTTCTACACTTTTGACTAGTAGCGAAATCGCTACACCTTAGTTTCCCTTTGTTTCAACATGTAGCGCCATCGCTACACCTTAGTTTCTCTTTGTTTCAACATGTAGCGCCATATCTACACCTTAGTTTCTCTTTGTTTCAACATGTAGCGAAATCGCTACACCTTCTTCTTGTGAATTTTTACTTGTGTCGAAATCGCTGCAACTCAGTTTTCTTAACTTCCGATTTGTAGCGAAATCGCTACACCTTTGTTTCCATACATTTCCAGCTGTGCTTTGAAATGCGAAACTTCAACATGCATGGAAATCGCTACTCTCTTCATTGCAAGCTCCTTTCCTCCATTTATGTCATGAAATCGTGACACATTTTCTCTCTCCTCAGGAAAACTCGACATGTCGCGACATCGCGACATTTTGTCTCATTTTCTCTCTTCTTTTTGTCGTGAAATCGTCAAACTTTTTTCTCTCCTGTGAAACCTCGACGATATCGCGACATTTTGGCGTGCATTTTCTCTCTCCTCTTTTTGTCGCGAAATCGCGACAGAAAACATGTCGCGATATCGCGACAGTTTTCTTCCTTGTCTCTTTACGCAATTTCTGAATACGGGTCACCTCTGTTTTGCTTGAAACTTTCTGCACTTGATCTGACTGACCTCTGAACTGCATCAACTGCATCAATCTATCTGTGTTGACAACAATGACAATACTTTCTCAAATGCTTTTGCTGCACCTTGCTCAACAATCTCCCCCTTTGGAATTGTTGGCAACACACAGCAACCTTGCTCAACTTCTTCTCCCCCTTTGCCAATAATACCAAAGGGCTGCTGCAGACTCCCCCTGAGTCTCTGTACACCATTCTCAGGAAAATATTGTTATAGTTAGCAAAAATCATAAACATAAGCAAAACTATAAGTATAGGCATGCATGCACCCATTGAGAATGTGATCCCTAATGATAGTCAGTTCTTGGGAATTGTGACCACTCCCAACTTATTCCTAAGGTACTCAAAAACATCCTTGGGCAATGGTTTTGTGAATATATCAACTACTTGCTCTGTAGTTGGAACAAAATCCAACTTGACTTCTCCTTACTGCAACTTTATCCTTCAAAAAATGATATCGGATTGCAATGTGTTTGGTTCTTGAATGCATAAGCTGGATTCTTGGATATGTTGATAGCACTAGTGTTATCACATTTTATTGATATTGGCTCTTTGAAGTGGATACCAAGATCTTTCAAAGTTTGTCTCATCCATAATATCTGTGTACAACAAGTTGTGGCTGCAATGTATTCTGCCTCTGCAGTGGATAGAGAGACTGATTCTTGTTTCTTGCTGTGCCATGCTACCAGCCTGTCTCCAAGATAAAATGCTCCTCCACTTGTACTCTTCCGGTCATCAATGCACCCTGCCCAATCTGCATCAGAATATGCAATCAAAGTGAAGTCTTTGCCTTTTGGGTACCACAACCCATAATCCATGGTACCTTTGAGGTACCTGAAGATCCTTTTTACAGCTGTGACATGAGTTTCTTTGGGACTTGCCTGAAATCTAGCAACCATGCATACTGCCTGTAGTATATCTGGTCTAGTAGCTGTTAAATACAGTGAGGCTTCCAATCATAGACCTGTACATTGTTTGATCCACATCTGGAGATTTATCATCCTTGCTCAACTTGCGACTTGTTGTCATGGGAGTGTTGACCGGTTTACTGTCTTCCATTGTGAACTTTTTCAGCATTTATTTTACATATTTAACTTGAGAAATAAAAATGCCTTTTTCATTTTGATTGACCTGCAGATCCTAAGAAATAAGAAAGTTCACCAATCATTGACATCTCAAATTCTTTTTTCATTTTAATTGATATGTCTTTGCGGTATTCATCCATCTTCTTGCCAAATATTATGTCATCTACATAAACAACAAGAACAATAAGATGACCCTTCTCTGTTTTGACATATAAGTTGCTATCCACCAAACCTTTCTTAAACCCTTGTTTAATTAGATAATTATCCGACCTTGCATACCATGCTCCGGGTGCCTGTTTTAATCCATATAAAGCTTTCTTTAACTCTGCAAACAAAATCTGGATTGTCACCAAGTTGGAAGCCATCCGGTTGTTCAATGTAAACCTCTTCTTCCGAGTTTTCCATTCAAAAATGCTGATTTTACATCCATTTGATATACTTTGAAGTTTTTATGAGCTGCTAATGCCAGAAACATTCCGATTGCCTCTAGTCCGGCTACCGGTGCAAAAGTTTCTTCAAAATCAATGCCTTCAACTTTGAGCATAGCCTTTACATACCAATCTTGCCTTATTTACGACAACTTTGCCCATCTTCATTCAATTTATTTCTAAAAACCCATTTAGTGCCAATTATGTTTTTATTTGTTGGTCTAGGTACTAATTCCCAGGTATTGTTTTTCTCTATCTGATCTAGTTCTTCATTGATTGCCTTCATCCAACTTTCATTAGTGCTTGCTTGAACAACATTTTTAGGTTCAATACTAGATAACAGAGAATAGTTCCTCACTTCTTGTTCTTCTTGTCTGAATACCATCTGTGGGATCCCCAATAATCTGTTCACTTGGATGATTTTTTTGCCAGTTGCTTGTTTTAAATTTCCTGTTTTCTTCTTCTTCAGATTCAGTTTTTACACCATCTGGATCAATTTTCTGATTCTTCTCTGTTTCTTTTTCATCATCACCTTCAATGACTTCTTCATACATAGGGTAGTTTTCTTGATAAGTAGTTTCTTGTTCTCTACCTTCATCAACTTTCACATAAGCACTTTCAACAATTTTCTTCAACCTCTTGTTGTAACATGTGTATGCCTTGCTTTTTGTTGAGTAACCAAGAAAGATACCTTCATCGGCTCTATCTTCAAATTTACCGAGGTTATCTTCAGTCCGTTTTATGTAGCACTTGCTTGCCAAATACTTTGAAATGTCTTGTTGTTGCCTTTCCGCCAAACCACAACTCATAAGGTGTTTTGCTTTCATGTGGTCTCAGCATGCACCTGTTTTGAATGTAAACTACAGTATGAGCTGCCTCTTTCCAAAATCCGTCGGCTATTTTGTTTTTACGCAACATTGTCCTTGCCATTTCCTGCCTTTGTTCTATTCTTCCTTTCTACAACACCATTCTGCTGAGGTGTCCTAGCTGCTGAAAACTGTCTTCTTATCCCATGTTTTTGACAGTATTCTGCAAATTCTTCGGAGATAAACTCTCCTCCCCTGTCTGATCTTAGGCATTTAATTCTTTTTCCTGATTGATTCTCAACAAGATTTTTGAAGGTTTTAAACATCTCAAAGGCTTCCGACTTGAGTTTCAGAAATAGTACCCATGTCATTCTTGAGTAGTCATCTATACACGACATAAAATATTTGTGTCCATTTATGCTTTCGGTTCTCATGGGTCCACATAGATCAGTGTGAATTAGTTCTAATGGCTTGCTAGTGAAGTATTCTTTTGCTTTGAAAGTGGCTCTGGTTTGTTTTCCCTTTTGGCATGACTCACAGATGCTATTTACAGGTTTGCCAATGTTTGGTATATCTCTAACTGCTCTTTTTGAACTGATTTTTGCCAGATTGTCAAAACTAATATGCCCAAGCCTCTTGTGCCATAGCCAGTTTTCATCTTCCTGTCCAATCAAGCATGTTCCTTCTGCAGTTTTTGAAAGTGTATACAGATTTCCAGAAGTTCTCAGTCCAGTGGCTATTAACTTTCCATTTTTTGTCTTTCTTACTTCATAGCCCTCCTTCTTGAAGATTACATCATGGCCTCTGTCACATATTTGACTTACACTTAGCAAGTTATGCTTCAGGCCAATTACAAACAAGACTTCTTTTGATTTTATATTGCCATCACTGATCTTGAGTGATCCCTTTCCAACAATCTTTGCTCCATCATTATTTCCAAATTTCACAGAACCACCTTCATAATTCTGTAAATTCTCAAACTTTTGCTTGTCTCTGTCATGTGATTGGAACAACCATCTATCCAAGTATCCAAGGTGCTGATTTGTTCCGAGCTTTAAAAGCGGTCTGGACAATCAAAGATTCCTTTTCTTTCCATTATGGTTTGATAGCAGATTTTGCTACTTGTTTTGCCTTTGTCCTTTCATTAGCATGTGCCTGTTTTTCAAGAAATTTCTGGTTTTGTTTCAACCCACTTGGCTGAGATTTTCTACCCTGATAATTATTTGATGCAAAAGTGCTTCTGCAGTTTCTAGCAATATGTCCAAAATTATGACAATTATAACATTCAATTGCATAATTCATTAAAGGAGAAAAAACATTTCTGCTGGTAAAATTCCTTTGAGATACATTATGCCTGCAATCTGAAATCTTATGGCCATAAGCATTGCATTTAAAACAATAACCAGAAAATGCATGATTAAACCTGGGTGCCGGTCTTTGCCAGTTTGAAGTAGGAGCCATGACTCTTCTCCTCCTTGGATGTGTGACTTTTGTGAATCCATCTTTGTCAGTATTCTTCTTGAATCTGGCATTATTGTTTTCTTTTGCAAGATTTGGTTTTTCTGGTTCAACCTTGATCTTTTCTTCTTTCTTTATGAGTTCTATATTCAAGTTCTTTGAATCCTTTGAAGATTCTCCTTCATCAAAGCCTAAACCAAATTTTATGCCAGAAGGCCTTTGGTTATTTAACATTTTATCCAACTTTAGAGTACTTTCTTCAAACTTATGAAAACAGTTCAATTTTCTATTCATCTCCTCTAACTGCATCCTTAACTTAACAATGTCTTCCTCTAGCTTGTGCATTCAACTGTCTTTACGAGTTAATTGTTCATCAAGAACTTCAGACATTTTCTTGAATTCCTCTGTCTGTATTTTCAGATTGTTTATTATGTCCGTGGCATTCTCTAATTTCTTTGAAAATTTCTTATTCTTCTTCATTTCTGCACTCAACTCTTCAAGTGCAGCAACCAATTCTCCTTCCAAATACACTTCAACTTCATCCTTGGAATTTTCATCACCTTCCTGATTTTTCTCTGTTCTTTCTTCTTCAAGTGCCATGAACAGAGCTTCACCTCCTTCTTCTTCAGACTCCTCATCTGTGCTTTCTTGAGAACTAGCTGACATTCTTGGTTATGAAGCTTTTCTTCTTGAAGTTGTTCTTTCTAAAATTTTGTTTCTTCTTCCAGTCACCTTTTTCTTGGTGTGAACCTTCACCATTTTTGGTTCTCTCCTGCATTGGACATTTGGCTGCAAAAATGACCGACTCCTCCACAATTGAAGCATTTAAAAGGTAGATTCCCTCTATATTTTCCTTTTCCTTTTGTGAGTTTTCGAACAAAATTGGCTTCTGTTTCATCCGGTGTTCCTTCATCCTCAGATTCATGTTCGGCTTTTACATTCTTGTGTGCTTTAAAAGCTGCTTCTCTGTCTGTAGACTTGGTTTGTCCTATTCTCATTTCATATGCTGTCAGGGAACCATGCAACTCATCCATGCTGAAGTTGTTTAGATCTTTTGCCTCTTCTATTGCAGAGACTTTGGAGTTAAATCTTTTGTGAAGTGTTATGAGAACCTTTTTCACAACAACTGCATCATCAATTTCTTCACCGAGTCCTCTGATTGCATTAATAATTCCGTTGACTCTCAGCATATAAGTCTCTATGTTTTCATCTTCATTCATTTGCGGTGCTTCGAGCTGTGCTCGATGAGTTTGCGGTTTTGCTTCCTTAATCTTCTTGTCTCCTTCATGGATGCTCTTGAGTTTATCCCACATGTCTTTTGCTGATTTACAACTCATGACTCTTATCGGTTCACTTGTCAACAAGCCCACACATTATGGCATTCTTAGCTTTGGAGTTGTTCTCAAATTTCTTTTTCTCAGTGATATCTGTTGGAGGAGTAGTGGGTGTTGTGTATCCACTATCTACGAGAATCCCAAATATCATATCCCAATGCACTCAGATATGTTTGCATTCTGAGTTTCCAGAAGGTGTAATTTGTTCCATCAAATAAGGGAGCTTTGTTGGATGAAAATCCTTCACCGCTCTGCCATTGTTTCTTCCAAGATCTCCTTAGCTGATTAAGCTTGTACAAGGAACCTTGCTCTGATACCAATTGATGTTCACACAATGACACTGAGAGGGGGGTGAATCAGTGTAGTTATTTAACTTCAAAACAGTAGCATTCAAATACTGAAGCACGGAAAACTTATAAAACCGGGAGAAGAACAAAATGAGAGCACACCACAACACACAATATAACGAGGTTCACCAATTTGGCTACTCCTCAAAAATTAACTGTTTGGACTTCAATCCAAATCCGGTCTTTGCAAAATTTCAATTTTACAACTTCTTTACCGACATCCTTTGGAAGGAGCACCAACCCCTGTAATTTTTCTGCAAGAGATGGAGCACCAACCCCTAGTACCAAGCACCAACTTGGACTACAATTCTGATCAATTAGAATGACATAAAAGTGTCTTCACTTCATGCACAACCCTGACTGGTCTGCAATTAATCCAACTCTGCACACTCTCACGGCTCTGCTAATTTTCTTATTCAAACCCTCTTTTCACAGCAATATTTCTCTTTCTGCAACAACTTCTCTCTAACAGCAACAACATTATTCTATGCTCGACTGTCCTCTTATACCCTATTTTTCTCATCGGGACTCTTTGTCTTCTCTCGCGTTTCAATTCTTCATGTAGTCGGATGACATTCTCGAGCCGTTCGAATTCTTTTCTTCTTTCCAATGCGGTTGTTCGAATCCTTCCAAATGCGACTGTTCGAATTCTGCACATCCTTCTTCTCGAAAGCTTTTCGATCCTTCCTATTTTATGTTTTGAATGCTGTAAATGCGTCTATTTTAATCGGCTGTTCTAATGCATTCTTCAATCGGCTGTTCGTTTGCACTTTCAATCGACTGTTTGAATGCTGCACTTGACCGTTCGAATGCTTTTTCGATACAGCCTATACGACACTTAGAAAGCGTTTCAAGCATGCATCTACATCTGTTTCCATGCATGTTCGACACCTGTCAATGTGTAACTATCTGTTTGACATCGATTACTATTTACGTAACAGTTGCATGATTATGCTTTTCGACACGTGTCATTTTGCATGCTCCCTCCGCGCTTTTACCCGCAAACAGTTGCTGTCGCGATATCGCGACACTTTTAATTTTGCTGACGTCATCCTTCATAATGTCATGAAATCACGACGTTTCGATTCACACCTTTCCTAGCATCCTGTCGTGAAATCGTGACACTTTCGACTTTTTGACGTCATCATCATTCTTGTCGTGAAATCGTGACGCTTCCTCTGCGTCATCATCCTTCTTGTCATGAAATCATGATGTTTCTGACTCTTGGACGTCATCATCCTGCTTGTCATGAAATCGTGACACTTTCGACTTCCGTACACTCTTCTTTGCCAGCAGCAGCGAAAAAGGAACATGTCACGAAATCGTGACACTTTGCTCTTCCGTACAACTCTCCTTGCCAACTCCAGTGAAAATGGAACATGTCACTAAATCGCGACACTATGCTTCATGCAATGGCAAAATTTTTACATCTTTGTGCCTTGTGTTTTCACCTTGCCTCTTTTCATGAAATTTTGACTTGTAATATCATTGCTGCATCTTTCAGTTCTACACTTTTGACTAGTAGCGAAATCGCTACACCTTAGTTTCCCTTTGTTTCAACATGTAGCGCCATCGCTACACCTTAGTTTCTCTTTGTTTCAACATGTAGCGCCATCGCTACACCTTAGTTTCTCTTTGTTTCAACATGTAGCGAAATCGCTACACCTTCTTCTTGTGAATTTTTACTTGTGTCGAAATCGCTGCAACTCAGTTTTCTTAACTTCCGATTTGTAGCGAAATCGCTACACCTTTGTTTCCATACATTTCCAGCTGTGCTTTGAAATGCGAAACTTCAACATGCATGGAAATCGCTACTCTCTTCATTGCAAGCTCCTTTCCTCCATTTATGTCACGAAATCGCGACACATTTTCTCTCTCCTCAGCGAAAACTCGACATGTCGCGACATCGCGACATTTTGGCGTGCATTTTCTCTCTCCTACTTTTGTCCGAAATCGCCTTTCTCTCCTCCTGCGCATCGCGACATTTGCGCATTTTCTCTCTCCTACTTTTTGTCGCGAAATCGCGACACATTTTCTCTCTCCTCAGTGAAAACTCGACATGTCGCGACATCGCGACATTTTGGCGTGCATTTTCTCTCTCCTACTTTTTGTCGCGAAATCGCGACAGAAAACATGTCGCGATATCGCGACAGTTTTCTTCCTTGTCTCTTTACGCCAATTTCTGAATCTGGGTCACCTCTGTTTTGCTTGAAACTTTCTGCACTTGATCTGACTGACCTCTGAACTGCATCAATCGCATCAATCTGTCTGTGTTGACAACAATGACAATACTTTCTCAAATGCTTTTGCTGCACCTTGCTCAACAATTATTTGAAGTTATTGATTTGGAAAGAAAAGAGAAAATATTTATCTTATATTATTCACCCTCCCTCTCAGTATAATCTTATGTTCTTCAATTGGTATCAAAGTAGGTTCCTTCATGAAAGCCTAACAACTTGAAGGAAAATATTACAAGAACACACATGGCTGACCAAGAAGGTTTTTCATCAAATAGAGCACCATTTTTTGATAGGACTAACTATGATTTCTAGAGCATAAGGATGCATAATTATTTTATGGAACATGACTATGATATATGGCAATCCGTTGAGGATGGGTTCACACCAACTACAACTCCTCCCACGGGTAGAGATGGCAATAAAATATTTGAAAATAATGCCAGAACAATGAATTCAATATTAAGCAGGTTATGTAAATCAGATATTGTGAACATCATGCAATGCAAATCAGCAAAAGAAATATGGGACAAGTTACAAATAATATATGAAGGGGACGACAAGGTTAAATGGAAAAACTTCAAAACCATAGGAGAAATTTTGAAGATTTGAATATGAAAGATGAGGAAGATATTACCAAGTATCTACTCTGAGTTGATGAGGTTGTCAACACCATTCATGGAATTGAATAAAATATTGAAGACTCTACGATTGTTCAAAAAATCCTAAGGTCACTTTAAATGAGATTTGATGCAAAGGTTTCAGCAATAGAAGATATGAAGGATATTAAAACCTTAGTCATGGATGAGCTACATGGAATTCTCACAGCCTATTGGATGAGGATTGAAAATATCAAACATCCAAATGGGAAGAAACATTTAAATCTTCAAAGAAGACAAAGAATAAGGAACCAGAATCAAGTGAAGAATCAAGTAGTGGAGAAGAAGCTAACTTTGTGTGAAGGAATAAGAAGGGTCCAATAAAACACAAAGGTATGCATTCTGTGAAATATTTTAATTGTGGTAACCTTTGTCATTATGCATCTAATTTTCCATAAGCTAGAAGTAGTAGCAGTGAAGAAGAAAATTAATATAAGAAAAAGAAAGAAAGAAAATTTTATCATGAAAAGAAAAATAGGTATGGTCAAAACAAGCATGAGAAGAAAATATTTCAAAGACACAAGAAGAGTTTTTATGTTGAAGAAGAAAGTAATACTTCTAGAAGTAGTGATGAAAGTATCTCAAATAGTGAAAGAGAAGAAATTCTATTTTTGGCCATAGAAGAGAAATAATATGCTCTTGTTGTCAAAGACCAAGAAGAAGAGAAAGATTCAAAAAATGAAGAAGAATCCATGGTTGACATAGAAGAGGAACTTGTTGTTGCTCTTGAAGATTTGAAGAGGGTTAGAAAGAAGAACTCAATATTTAAGGTTCAAGTACAATAGGATGAGAAGACAAAGGCCAAGTTGTCACAATAACTCATTTACCTGAAATTTAAAGTTGAAGAGGCAAAGGGTATGGCTGAGCAGTTATAGGCAAAAGAGTTGAAATGTGAAAAACTGGAACATGAGGTTGTCTCTCTAAGGAAGGAAATAGAATATTCTAATGATAAGCTACATAGGTTTGGGAAAATCACAAAAATCATGGGTGATATTATCAAAACACAGAGATCTTCGACTATGAATACTAGACTTGGTTTTGAAGAAGTTCAAAGAAAACAAAAGGGGAAGTCAAGCTCAAAAGGAAAAGAGGCATCAAAGAAAATGATTAAAGAGGAACCTAAGACCTATGATGATGTGTTGAGAAGTGGAAGTATTAATAAGGAAGAAAAGAAAGCATAATCATGGTCCAAGTACCATCACAAAAACAACAATGAGAGAACCATGTGGTAATATCCTCCAAGGAAATCAAACAAGTTTCAATATTTCTTTTATGGTTATTGTTTCTCATGTAACAAATTTGGTCATAAAGTTGTAAATTGTAGTATTTGTTCTAAGAATAATTTTGGCTTCATCAAGAGGAATTTTAATTCATTTGCACCTCTCATGGACTACAACATCATATGCTACAAATATAATAATTTTGGGTATATATCTAGATGGTGCATAACAGTGTTCCCTAAACTTCTAAAGTCAAGAAAAAAATATGATGGTCAAAAAGTTCAAAAGGGTATGTCCTCCAAAGTTTAGAGAAATAAAATAGAACAAGAAAAAGAGCATAGTAATTTGGGAGTTTCACTCCCATATCATAATTGAACATCTCAAGAAAAGTAGGGAGTAAGGGGGCATTGTCAAGTGTCTTATATTTCAGCCCTGAGGAGCCTTTGCCATTGATGTCAAAGGGGGATAATTTTAGTAAGGGGGAGTAGCTTATCAGGGGGAGCAGATTGTGAATCCATTTGCAGTAAAGGAAAGCTTCTTTGCAGGGTTACCATCAATGACAAAGGGGGAGTTTGTTAGAAATATTGAGTTGTAATTGATGTCAAAAGGGAAAACTATCCAAGGAAAATATATCTCAAGAAAATAAAGGCAATTATATTTCAAGTGAGTCAAGGCAAATATATGATAAGTAAAGTATTATAATATTTAAATATTTAATTTAAATATTATAAAGTGAAGGATGAATTTATAATATTTAATTTAAATATTTGAAAGGTTGAAATATTGTAAGGTGGGTCGACCTTTTTGAAAGTAATAAAATTTGCATATATATATATATATATATGTAGCTCTAAAATTCTTGCACTCATTTCCTCTAGGCTAATGGATCTACGCCTTGAAGGGGAATGGGAGAATAGTAGGTCTACATCTCAGAGGAGAGGCAATTGAGGTCATGCCCTCTTTGGTGATTTTTCTATGAATTGGGTGGGTTCATAAGAAAATATTTTATGGTAGTTTCCACGCCTAGGTTTTGGAGTTTGTTTGATGTATTCTTTTAGATAGTTTCACATACACCTAGTTTTGCCAATATGCAACTACGCTATTCTACATGCAATTTAGATTTACATGAAGATAAAAAACAAGAAAAAATAGGAAATAATGAACAATGTAATGCTTATAAAGTGATTTGAAATTCTAGCTCGGATCCAGATTGTTGATTTCTACATATTTTTTCTTGATGTAAACAAGATCGATTAGTTTAGGGCAAGATCGAGTGGTACGATCCTGTGATCGGTCAGTTCGATATGCAGTCGGTCGATCCGATCAAAATAGAAACCTGTAATTCAATAATTGAACACAGAAAACAAGAAATTCATAGCATAACATGCATTTGATAAGATGAATTAGATTAAGTAATGAGCTAGAATTTGAAATAACTACATAAATGAATATAGATCTAATCTAGACACATGGATATTCATGAAAAAGTGATAAAATATGAAAGGAAGATCTAATGTACCAATGGCAATAGATTTTAAATGATCTAAAAGATAATGAATCTGATCTAAAACATGAGAAACAAGGAGAGAAAATGCAAACAATGAGGTTTAGATGCCCCCAAGTAGCTTAGCAACAAAAATTATTGATGCAGACAAGATCGAGCAAAAAATTATCTGAGATCGATCAGTTTTGCCTGAGATCGGTCAGACCTATCCAGAGATCAAGTGATCCTATCCAGAGATCTAGTGATCCTATCCAGAGATCGGGTGGTCCTATCCTGTACATATCCATCTGATGCACAAATCCAACCTGTAAAAACACAACAAATATGAGAAGTAACAGAGCAAAGGCATGTGAAATTTCCAAGGGGAATCCAGGGAGAGGAGATTGGATTAAATATATTATAATAGGTTGAGAGGTTGGGCTAAAAATGAAGAAGGTTACAACTTCCTCTATTTTGGACGAGATCGTTTGAGCTGATCCCATAACCGTCGTGCAGTTGGCTAGATAAGGACAAAGAAGTTACAACCAGTTTTTTTGCCCTGCTAAACAAGGTAATTTTTAGTTTTGGACGAGATTAGGTGATCTAATCTTACATATTTAGGTCCGATCTCAGATCAAGTGATCTGATCTTGCACATTTTGGTTCGATATCAGATCGGATGATCCAATATTGCACATTTAAGTCCAATCTCAGATCAGGTGATCCAATCTCACATAGGAGGTTAGACATGTACATACTTTATTTGCAATTTAAAGGGGTCAAATGATGTCGAAACTGGACATATAATATACCATTGGAAATCTCTTTTTGAGCCTAATCCAATGGTGTAGGTTTTAGGAAATTTGGAGAGGATATTTTTAAGTTAAAATTAATCTCAAAGATGACCTTAATTTTCTAGGAGGAAAACTAAGGAAAATGAGTCAATTTTTCATGTCTACATTTTGCCCCCTCTTTGGCATATTTATGAATAATAAATGTGTCAGAGAAAAGTATAGACACTTGAGTAGAAGTGATTATGGTTGACATGGGCAAAAAGTAGTAGATGGTTTAGAATGAATAGTTCATGGAAAATTGATGTTTTAGAAAAATAATTACTAATTTACTAACTAGGATGCCCCCTCGAGTTTTTACACCAAATTCTATATTTGGTGGAAAACTCAAAATTTTTGAAATTTGCTTTTGTGGTATACCCCCTAGTGACTGAGTATACCAATTTTGGAGATTGTGGCATACTAGTTAGCTTCATTTTTTACTTATATATATATATATATATATATATATATATATATATATGGTCCTTTTTGTTTATGCAACATTGTGTGATTTATTTGTATGATTTATTGTATTTGCTTATAATGTTTGAATTTCTTGTAATCATGCTTTCTGTTTTAAATATTTTGATCATGCTTAACATAAAAGAGAAATGGTTTGATTTTTTTGTAAAGTGTGTTTTTGAAAAATATGTTTTTGTGTGATGATAAAATTGATGGATTAGAAATGAACCTCAAAGGATATTGTGTTGTTATATGATCGTTGGTGGAGATCAATGCTTGCTAGGTCATGGAGCAGATCCTGTTGTGAGGAAGTTTTGTATTGCTAATAATAAGAAAGTTTGTAGGGCTCAAGAGTAATCTTGAGGCTTATGATGATGAAAGAAGATGTTGATTTTAAAAGAGATTGATTTTGAGAAAATAAGTTGATAAATATTATTGTTGTGTGAAAAATAAAGTGATTTAAGCATGAAAAATTGGGAAGGATGACTTGCACTAGGCATAGAATTCCTAGTGTGAGGTTTGATGGAAAATAATTACTAGGAATTATACCATCATCGTGAAGTCAAAATGCAATGCATGATTATATATGATTTTGAAAATGCAAGGTGTATTTTGAAAATAAATCATTGTGTCACATTTTTGAAGATAATATATATATATATATATATATATATATATATATATATATATTGTAGGTGCTAAAATGAAGTGATTTATGGGGATTAATGCAAGTGGTTACAAACTGATGTTTTCTAGAAAAATCAAAGAAATATTTTAAATTATTTCAAGGACAAAGTCAAATTTATCAAGAACCAGTGTGTGATGTGTGAGTTCATTATCCATTTTGATTGTCATAATGATACAAAATCTCTCAAGGATCAAATGTGTGTGCTTTGTGAGGTTAATTTACCAATTTTGAGTAAGGTAATGATACAAGCCAACTTTTATGAACCAATGTGTGTGCCAGTGAAAGATTCATTAACCATGATTTTGTGCATGCAATTTAAGGTAATAATTGAGGAATTCCAAGGATTCAAGCTCATTACCCCCTTATTTTTCTTGATTTTGGAATAGGGAATCTTGTCTATTTTTGAACAAAGAGATTTTATTGCTTTTTTTAGTGGAACTAATGTTATTGCTTTTTTCTTTTTCTTTTTATTTTTCTTTTTTGGGATACTTGCTCGGATTAGACGTAGACCAAGGGATTTTATTCGGGTAGGGGGAGCTTGTCCTTTTTCCAATTCTCAATATTCTAGACCATGCACATAATAGTATAGCAAGGGAAACTGTTTACTTAAGGAACTAAGACTACTATGTAGTATCTTTTTGAATTTGCAAAAATATATTTTTAAGATGTGAGAATGTATTCTTGGTTCAAGAAGTAGCAAGATCAATTCCCAAAACTCAAAATTTTATTTAGTGAAGTAATAGTTATTTTGGTTCAAGAGAGATTTATAATCAAAGATGATAAAATCAAAATCATTAAAGGTGTAAATTAAGTGCATGGTTCAAGATAAATTTTGAGTTTATCTAAAATAAAATAAAATATGACTTGAAATTTTTGGAAAACAACACACTGATGCAAAGAATGAGAGCTTAAAAATTTGAAATATTTTTGGAAAATTTTCATGTTTTTGATTTTTTTCTTCTTTTGGGTTTGTTTTGTGATTTAATAAAACTGATAATATATACAAAAAATGCTATATATACACTATACAAAGTGATTTTTGCATAATATTTCTAAGGTGGATTTAAAATAAAATAAGGTTTTGAAGGACAATTTGGTTGTGGTGTAGGTGATTGAATCTGATTGGTTGATAGTTGAGATTGTTGTGATGAAGAATGATAAGTAGATGTAGATGAATAAAAATGATGGACATAAGATGATGATGATACTAAATAGGAAAATAATAGATAACTTGATGATAACAATAATGAAAGAGAGAATGAAGGATAAAATGTGGTGGACAAAAGGTGTCAATGATGATAAAGAGGAAAAGAGTAGAGAGCTTGTTGTAGTGATGATAAAGAAAGAGATAATAAAGAACAACGATTCCTAATGAAGAAGAGAGGTTTGCAAAAATTCCAAAAAAGATATCTTATATGGATGATTCTCCTATTGTTTTTGAATGTTGAGGGAGACTTTAGGTTGAGATTTCAATACTAAAGATGGTTTTTCTATGCTTGTATCCTCTTTCTGAGTATTCTTCAGAGCCAAGAGAGGTCTTGAAGGTTGGTTGGATGAAGAATTTATCTCCTACTTGTCAAGATGATTTAGTTGGGCAAGAACTTGCTTTGTTGTAGTAGCTACTACTAAACTAATATTATTGTTATGATGAGGCACATTATGATATGCCAATTGATTATTTTCTTGTTGTTGATGATTGGGTAAGGGATTTTGTAAGATCCCTATGTCTTGATTAGTTGTTTGAGTTTGTGATTGATAATTTTGATTTTGGACTTGTTGTCTAGTGATGGATCCAATAGTACCCATAATATTATTGTTTTGTAAGTGACCAAAGTGGGATCTAGCATTTACTGTTTGTTCAATTGAAAGTGTTTGTTGGGATGAAGGACGGGTAGTCATTCTTCTAGGGAATAGTTCTTCTAGAAATGATAAATTTATGATGGGAAGAATTTTATTTGAATCATCTTCAAAACTATTTGAATCTCTATTTCACTTTCTATTTCACTTTTTGTGTCACTTCTTGTATATTTTGAAGATGAAGATTGAAAATATTGTATTGGTATAGTTGTAACTACATATAGGGTAGGTACATAGGAGGTTTACAAATCTTGTTGTGGCAAAAAGTTACTGATGGTTCCCACATACCGAGTTGGAGGAGGGAAATTATGATTTTATAATTGATTTACAACTTCTTTACCATGTTTGGGTAAAGGATGTTGAAAAATATCAAGGTTTTGATTTGCATTTTGAGTTGGTTGTTATTTTAAGTATTATTGTTTGTAGGAAATTGTTGTACTTCCATTTTACCTTTATCAATCAAATCTTATATCATATGTTTCAATTGCTTACAAGAATTAGTTGAATGTCCACCCACTTGATGAAAATTACAATGTAGATCAGCCCTATATCCAGCTACAGTGGTATCCGGTTGTCGTATCTTTGGCAACCATATTAAACCTTGTTCTAATAATTGAGGCAAAATCATGGTTAAGGGTTGATTTAACTTTGTAAATTCTCTTGGAGGTTTATCAAGAATTTTCAACAAAAACTTCTTCATAGCTTCTATAGTATTGATGTTTGAGGTATTTCTACTATCAGTAACTCCATCACCTACTACTTGTTTGTTCTTGTATTGGTTTTTAAAAGTTTTATCCTCATCCTTTTTCTTGAATTGTCCTCTTCTGATAAGGGTATATTCTACCCTTCTTGCTAAGTTTATAGCTTGATCAAAAGAGGTAATTGTGGCTGTAGCAAGTTCATAAGATAGATTATATTGTAAATTACCAATGAATATTTCCAACATCTCTCGGTGAGGTAAAGAAAAATGTAATTTTCCTAGAAGTTGTCTCCATTTGACTAGGAATTCAACAAAGCTTTCATCTTTCTCTTGTTTCAAGTTGTATAAATCCTTAATAGTGATATGTATTTCTATGTATGCACTAACTTGGTGCACAAACATTTCTACTGTCTCTTCAAAGTTTATCAAAGATATTTTTGGCAATTGATAATACCATTCTAAGGCCATGCCTCCAAGAATTTTAGGGAACATTTTTAGCAACAACAAATCATCATAGAAAATATCATGACATGTTGTTTTAAACATGCAAATATGCTTAATAGGATCTTTGGTTCCTTTATATATTGGTAGGACTGACATAGAGAAATATTTGGGATAAGATTGAGCAACAAAAATAGGATCCAAGGGTTGAATACACATCTCTCTAAAACTGTATGAGGGACGGTAGGGATCCATTTGATCTATACGTGAAGCCAATTGTTTAACCATGTATTCAAGCCCCTATGGTTGTCCACAAAATTGATTTTATGGTATCATATTGTTGTGTCTTTGATGATATGTTTGAGGATTTCTAGTAAAAATACTATTATGTAAAGTGTTTATGGAAACAGTGTTATGGAGCTTATATGGGATTGTATTTTGTTGAACTTTTTTTTGATGATGATTGGCATTTTGAATTTTCTTATCTCTTTGTGACATAGCTATTTATTGATTAGGATCTTGAGAAGAAGAAGAATTTTGTTTTTTATTGGAATTTGGTTGTGTTGCTAGTTTTTGATTGTTCAAATTTATGTTTTGATTGGTGTTTTGAGATGGTCTAGCTTGATTTTGATCTATTCTATTTATGTATGTCATTGGATTTGATTTTAATTGGAGAGAAACTTCTATAGTGGCCTCCATTGAATAATATCCTAATGGGATTAAATGTTCTATCTTTATCACGTGATTAATCACATCTATATTATCTTTTAGAAACTTAGTGAAGTGCTAAACAGATTTAAAGCTGACATTACCTTCATTATCTATGTAAGGTTTAGTAGGATCATCTATTTCCTCTTCTTCATTAGCATCCTCACCATGTTCTGTGAGTTTATCATCTTCAATAATTACCCTATCATAATTTTTTTATTGATCTTGTTGTTCAGGTTCTATTTATTTTCCACTTCTCAAAATCCTAGGCATTTTATTTTATCTTTTAGTGATATATATACGTTGTATATATATATATATATATATATATATATATATATATATATGCTTTTAAATTATTGGGTATATATGTTATATATACCTATATAAATAATAATTATATTTTTATTTTGTTTTTTATATGTTTTTATGAATCAGAAATATGCCTATGTTATTCACGTTGGGTTCACCAAATAATGTAGCTCTAAAAATTTTGCACTCCTTTCCTTTAGGCTAATGGATCCGCGCCTCAAAGGGGAATGGAAAAATGCTAGGTCTACACCTTAGAGGAGAGGCACTTGATATCATGCCCTCTTTGGTGATTTTTTGATGAATTGGGTGGGTTCACCAGGAAACATTTGTATGGCAGTTTCCACGCCTAGGTTGGGAGTTTTTTTGATGTGTTCTTTTTATATTTTCTCACAATCACCTAGTTTGGTCAATATGCAATTATGCTATTCTACATGCAATTTTGATTTACATGAAGATAACAAACAACAAAAAATAGAAAATAATGAAGAATGAAATGCTTATAAAGTGATTTGAAATTCTAACTCAGATCCAAATGGTTGATTTATACAACGTTTTACTTGATGTAGATAAGATCGATCAGTTTAGGGCGAGATTGGGTGGTACAATCCTATGATCGATCGGTCCGATATGTGATTGGTCAATCCAATCAGAAAAAAAACCTGTAATTCAACATTTGAACATAAAAATAGAAAATTCATAGCATAACATGCATTTGATAATATGGATTAGATTAATTAATGAGCTAGAATTTTAAATAACTGCATAAAAGAGTATAGATATAATATAGACACATGGATATTCATTGAAAAGCGATAAAATATGAAAGGAAGATCTAATGTACCAATGGCAATGTATTTTAAATTATCTAATAGATAATGAATGTGATATAAAAAATGAGAAATAAGGAGATAAAATTTAAAGAGTGAGGTATGGATGCCCCCAAGAAGCTTAGCAACAAAAATTGTTGATGTAAACAAGATCAGGCAGTTTTGTCTGAGATCGATCAATTTTGTCTAAGATCGGTCGGTCCTATCTAGAGATCAGGTGATCCTATTCAGATACTGGGTGGTCCTATCCAGAGATTAGGTGGTCCTATCATGTACATATCCAATCGATGTACAAATCTAACCTTCAGAAACATAGCAAATATGTGAAGTAACAGAGCAAAGATATGCAAAATTTCCAAGGGGAATCTAGGGAGAGGAGCCTGGATTAAATAGATTAGAATAGGTTGAGAGGTTGGGCTAAAAATGAATAAGGTTACAACTTCCCCTATAATGGACAAGATATTTCAAGCCGATCCCATAACCATCGTGTAGTTGGCCAAGTAAGGACAAAGAATTTACAACTAGTTTTGTCGCCTTGCTAAACAAGGTAATTTTTAGTTTTAGATGAGATTGGGTGATCCAATCTTACATATTTAGGTTCGATCTCAGATCAGACAATTCGATCTTACACATTTTAGTCTGATCTTAGATCGGGTGATCCAATCTTGCACATTTAGGTCCGATCTCAGATCGGGTGATTCGATCTCACATAGGAGGTTAAACATGTACAAATTTTGGTTGCAATTTGAGGGGTCAAATGGTGTCAAAACTGGACTTATAATAAACCATTGTAAATCCCTTTTCAAGCCCAATCTAATGGTGTAGTTTTTAGGAAATTTGGAGAGGATTTGTTTAGATAAAATTAAGCTCAAATATGACCTTACTTTTCTAGGAGAAAAACTAAGGAAAATGAGTCCATTTTTCATGTCTACAATATACAATGATGAAATTCATTTCAAAGTGAGCATTCATCAAATATATTCATGATCGGTGATGAAGGAGAAGATAAAGTAGAGGTGTTGAAGATCACAGATGAGAAATCAAACTAAGAGGAAGCATTAAGGATCGTTGATGATAGGAGAACTGTGGTGCATTCAAAGGCAGTGACGAAGGGAGGTCCACAAATATCTAGTAGCCAAGCCCAGTGGAAGGCAATAATGATAGTAGGTACCAAAGTGATATTTGAATAAGCCAAGCTGATTCAGGAAGCAAAGAACAAAGATCAAATTATTCATTGAAGAAGAGTGAAGTTTTGCTAAGATAAATGGGCATCATTGTAGTAGAAAAATTTATGAATCCAAATGCTTTCATCATGTGGATATGATGTGGTTTCCCAGAAAGTGAAGACGATAGTTTTAGCATCCATAGCATAGTTGAAGATCAAGGAAGGATAAACATTCAAGCAAAGCGCTTGGACACAATTCTAGAGCTTTGCTAGTAAAGTCTTGGTATGGCTCATAATAGTTATAAATAAGGAGGCCACGCACGCTAGCAATTACAAACGATTCCATTTTGTGTAAGAGTCAAGTAAATCAGGAGAGACATCACTGTCCATGATGAAGATTTGAAGCCTTGTCAAGTCTAAAATGTGCATTGGTCCATCATTGAAAAAGAAGCAAGGAAGGCAACAAACTGGTCAATGAAAGACATGTAGTGAGGAAGTGTAACATTCAAATACACCATCTTACCTTTTAACTCCCAACTATTGGGCTAGCCCAATCGGTTGGTAGCAAACATTGAGGACACTACGTTGTTGCAAGTCAAAGGTTTGAATCTCCTTGGTAGTGCACTAAGTTTTTTTTCAATAATTTTTAAAGATTAAAATGATTGGATCTAGAGACAGAATGCGTGCAATATTAAGACGTATGCGAGTAAATTTTAGTAATGGTAAATTTCTTTAATTGAAATTGATTAAAGAACTAAGGGAGTTATAAGGTGTAATTTTTATAAAGTTTTATTTTGCAATTATTAGGAGTAATAAGGGATAATGGAAGTGTTTTAATTTGATATTTAAATAAAGAAGCAAAAATAAAATTTTATGTCAGATTTGAGAATAAAACTTAATACCATTGTTGAGAATATTTTGAGGCTTTTTGTTTCATACATTTTCCATCTATTGCATGGTCAATTGGAGGTTGAGAAAAAAATATAGAGTATGAAGATTAGTGCATAACTTCACCCAAGCATCCAAGTGACAAGGAAGGACAATTCAGCCATTTCAAGAAGAAGAAAAGGTACACATGATAGTAGAAGAAGAGCAAGGTATTATCATCTCCAAGTCAACACACAAGTAAGTTATCTAAGCTAGAATATATCTACCTTTAAATGTAATAAATGTGAGATATGTGGAAGTGACAGATTTAATGAATGTGAAGAACATGTTGGCCATTTTAAGCTTACTACATTATTGCAATATCATCCTTTATATATTCATAAGGATAATTTTTTTTGGGTAGAATACATTTTGGTTTGGAGAAAGCAGACTCAAGAAAAGGGAAGAATTTGGAGCAGATTTGAGTAGATTTTGTGAGCTAGTTTTGGAGCAAATTTGAGCAAGTTTTAGAGTAGATTTGAGCAGGTTTTGTGAGTAGGTTTTAGAGCAGATTTGAGAAAGTTTTATGAGCAGGTTTTGGAGCAGATTTGAGCAAAGTTATTTGTGTCTCCTATGGATTGGTGTCCATGAACTTGAGAAAGGGGATTGGTGTCCATGAACTTGAGCAAGGGGATTAGTGTCTCCTATGGATTGGTGTCCATGAACTTGAGCAAGGCTATTGGTGTCTCCTGTGGATTGGTGTCCATGTTTGAGCAAGGGGATTGGTGTATCCTATGGATTGGTATCCATGAACGTGTATAGGGGATTGGTGTCTCCTATGGGTTGGTGTCCATGAACTTGAGCAAGGGGATTGGTGTCTCTTGTAGATTTGTGTTCACAAAATTGAGAAAGGGGATTGATATCTCCTATGGATTGGTGTCTATGAACCTGAGAAAGGGGATTGGTGTCCCCTATGGATTGCTGTCCAGGAACTTGTATAGGGGATTGGTGCCTCTTGTGGAATGGTGTCCATGAACTTGTATAGGGTATTGGTGTCTCCTGTGGGTTGGTCCCAACAAAATTTATTGAAGAAATATATAAGCAATATCTTGACATGGTTTTCTCCTGAGAGGGTGTTTCCACGTAAAATATTTCTCTTATGTGTGTGGTGATTTGTGCATTGTTTCATTATTGCATTGATATTATTTGAAGTTATTACTTTGAAAAGAAAAGAAAAAAGTTTTTTCTTTTACTGTTCACCCCCCTCTCAGTATAAGCTTGTGTTCTTCAGAACTTTCCCTCCTTACTAGATAAATTATTGTCCTTTCACAATCAATTTCTCCTTTAGAATCCTATCTAAATATCCTAGGAAACTCCTATAAACCATAAATGAGATTTATCTCCTAGATACCTTTAATTTTTTTATGTAAATTCAGCAACCTCCTATATCTGAAATAACCTTCAAGCCATCAATGGCAATCACAAAATCTCTCAGATTTGGTGACTTCTATATCTCCTTTATCCTTCAACCTCCTTATAAAATTTTAGCTTCAATATTGGCCTATATAGTGGCCTTCTTCTCAAGATTATGGCTATATTGAGGCCTTCACTATTCTCCTCCCTTGAGATTGTTGTCCGATGACAACAATTGTCCCAAATTTTGCTCTATCAGGAAGTCCTCCTGGCTAGTAAATTTCTCTAATGGATTATCCTAGGAACTCCTTCAATGGCCTTCTCTAAAATTTGCTTCAATGAACTTCTCAAACTTGGTAATAAGGCTTTCCTATCCTTCTCCTTCTTTCTCCTTGAGATATCTTCTCTAGGGTCTTCAATCCATAGATTCTTTGGTCTTCTCAATGAGACATTTTCTTTAGTCTTCTACTGTAGAAGTTTCACAATGAGATCTCCCTCTTGGATCTCTAAAATTTTCTACTTTTGGAATCTATAATAGGACTTTTGCTAGTCCTTCTCTATATTCAATCTTATTGAAATGTAAGTTCTTCAATGGGACCTCTTGTGGGTCTCTTCAGCTTCTTAGGATAGTTTCTCTTCTCATTCAATTTACAATTTGTAGTCTTCATTATTCAATAGAGATCACCAATCTCCAATATTCCCCTGGAATCTTCTCTGGAGTCTCTTCTTCCTTCAATTTGAAATAAGGCTTCCCTGGACTACTCTCTTCTACAATCTATAGGTCTACAATCTAGTAATGGGATATTTTGCGTAGGCCTCCAAATATTCAATATTTAATTTGTTGCTTCTGGTACTAGAATGATTCCAAAGAAGATATTCTTCCTAGCTCTTTGTGGGAAGCTTCCCAAATTTAGTTGAATTTCCTTTTATTGCAAAAAATATTAGAAACTATAATGGAATAAAATCTAAATCTAGAGATAATCAATCTTCACTAGTTGATTTGTCAATCTAGTGGAATCAATGCTAACTCCTAGTCTTCATGAGTTTTTCTACAACCTTGTGGAAATACTCTAGCCAAATGTAATATTTAGAAATTTTGCAAATGAGATTTTTGATCTCCTCTCAATCTCTCTTATGGCTCTCCCTATTTCCTATCGATCTACTATATTATTTGATACCACTGCTAGCTTTTAAGGATGTATATTAAAGGAAATGCAACTACAAGATGTGAAAAATGTAAGCTATGATAAATATATGATAATGACACTATAATATACAGGAAAATAATGAGATAAAAATTTGTAATAACTCAGTAATATGTCATTAATGAAAGCTCATAAAAATAGTACAATGTAATATAATGGAGGACTTGAACACTCCATAATTTTCAATGAAGATCTACATTGTACCTACTCACTACTATAGTATTATTATATCTCTCTCACTCTATCTATCACTATCTATTACTCTCTCTCTACCTTAAAGGTCTATATATAGGAATATATGTGCCTTGTCCTTTACTCTATCCATGAATCTTCATATAACTTATCCTATGACTCATGTACATGTGGACTACATGCACATTTACATCATTGCACATTCTAACACTTGTGTGTCTATTACATTGCATGAAGTAACTCAATATTTACTCTAAAATAAACTCCTACTCTATTTATGTACCCAAGGTGGTACATTAGCATGTACCCAATAATGTAATATACTCTAAAACTTAAACATGTGATTCTCTAGTTTTTATGTTTGGAGGAAGGCTTTCTTGGTTTATTCTCTTTGGCTTGTTGTTTTTGCCCTTTGTTGTTTGATCTGGGTCTACGTGGCATGTTGGCTTGATGTTGTGAAACCCCCTATAGATTTTGTTAGATATTTTTGACTTGTGTCAACCTAACATCAGTAAATATTTTCTAACCATGTGTGTTCGTTGAACTACATCTACCTTGTTTTGTGTGCATTGATTTTATGGTTGTGTGAGCCATAGCTTGGGTGTTCCTGTGCATTTCTTTGCTTGGATTTGGTTTTTAAGAGCTCATATATTTCAACATTGGTATTTTAAGCTTGGATGAGGTTTATTTAGAGTCTTGTTCTTCCTTGCACTCATTTTTTAAGCTTATTAATGTGCTTTATAATGTTTTATTAATGTACTTTGGATTAATATTATTAATGCTTGGATTATTATTGTGGTAATAATGCATTAGGGTTGGAGTAATATTATTAATACTTTGACTATTATTGTTGTAATAAAGCATTAGGTTTGGATTAATATTAATAATGCTTTATCTTATTATTGTGGTAATTAAGGCATTAGGCTTGGATTAATATTAATAGTGCTTTGATTTTTATGTTTGATTGAAGCAATTGATTTGAATTAATATTAAATATGCTTTGAGGTTTTATTAAAGCACTTTGATTCAAGTGAATGTTAAAAGTATACGTGTTTACTAGGCTTTTAACTGGGTGCTTGTGCTTTAAATAATTGTAGTAGTGTGCTTCAATTATTTGATTAAATGTTGTTTTGGTTGGAAATAAAATGTTTATAATGATTCCTGAGATCTATGTGGATTAAGGGATCATTGTAAAAGAGAAGTATGGGCTTCTCCTGGTTTGATTAAATGTTGTTTTGGTTGGAAAGAAAATGTTTATAATGATTCCTGAGATCTATGTGGATTAAGGGATCATTGTAAAAGAGAAGTATGGGCTTCTCTTGGTTTGATTAAATGTTGTTTTGGTTGGAAATAAAATTTTTATAATGATTCTTGAGATCCATGTGGATTAAGGGATCATTGTAAAAGAGAAGTATGGGCTTCTCTTGGATTGTTTAAATGTTGTTTTGGTTGAGAAGAAAATATTTATAATGATTCCTAAGATCTATGTGGATTAAGGGATCATTGTAAAAGAGAAGTATGGGCTTCTCCTGGATTGCTATGGAATGATTTAACTTTTGATGGCTTAAAAAGGGATGCTTGTTTCTTATAGCTTGCTTTATGTGCATGGTTGTTTGCATAATAGAGTAAGGCATAAGCTAAGTTGCATTGCATATAAAGTTGTTTTGATCCCTAAGTAAACTTCATAATTGGTGGGTGGTTTTCCATCAAAGAAGCTTGTGGACTTAGTTGGCAGAAGACCTTGGAAGATGATCATAAGCTCTACCAATTGATATTGTTGTAAAATAGCAAAAGCTTGTTTTGCTTGAAAGAATTGTAATCTTGACTCTTGTATCCAAAGATGGTTTATGATGCTTCCTTTATGCAATGAAGTGATGCTTTAATCTTGTTGAATATGTTGGAAATTTGAGCAATATTTGTTATCATTGGTGTCAAGAGTTGTCAAGATTTTGTTGTTTCAGTTTTGTCATCATTAATGTCATCAAGTGGTTTTTCCAAAAGATAAGGAAGAGGTTTAAAGGAATAGGATATGATATTTATTTTTTATATTATATGTCTAAAGTGGCCTAAACGGTTGAAGTCCCAAGGAAGGCGAAGCAGGTTTAAAAGACAATAATAATATTATAATATTTTGGATTACAGGTTGAGGTGAAGAAGAACGAGGCCAAAGGAATTATTAAAAATAATTTATCCTTCAAAAGACCCATTGAGAAGTTTGCAAAAGACTTAATTTACTTTATTTAAATTAAAATATTTTAACCTAAAGGTTAAAATTTTAATTTAAGTAAGTTCGAGGTGTAGACCAATTGGTTCATCCAAACCCCATAAGGGGGCGGAGGTCCAAGGTTCAAATATCGAGCCTCGTCGGACTGAACGCTTGTCCCTTTCCTGGTGCTTTCAATGGCGTAAAAGATTTAAAATGATTGTGGCATGGCGGTTATAGGGGTGGATTGCACGAAGATTTGTGTGGTGGCTTCCGGGCGGACAACGCAGAATACTATGGTGGCCATAAAAGCTGGATAGCCTACCCAAATTCATGGCGGCTACCAATTCCACCATGTTAAAAAAATAATAATAATTTAAATAAATTTGGGCACCAAAGTTAAAGGTTATAAATTAATTTATTAATTCAAATTTTTAAATTCAAATTAAAGCCTACGTCAAGTGCAAAAGGTAATGCATATATAAAGGGGAGTTAATTTTTTAATTAACCTCATCCATACATTTTTCGAATTCCAAAGTCTATGCAAAATATTGTGCACTGCTTGTTGTTATGAAGAAGAGACTTTGCTTTGGAGGGTAGACGAGTGATTAAATGTATGTGGTGTAACCCAAGTGTATCCATAATGTTGGTTAGCACAGTTGGTGACCAAGGTAGTGTTACGACATTCGTAGGGCAGAGGCTAGGGTTTCAAATCCTTGCATGATCATTTTTATAAGGGAAGTTTTTTTGTTTTTGTTTGCCAAAAATTATGGAGGTAACAAGGAGTGTGTTGGTGTTAGTATTTATGTGGGTATGTGGCCCAACATCTGCCTAGATTCAACTAGAGCGCAGCGGTGACAACGAGGTCACGGGTTCAAAGTGCAACCAAGGCGTGCACTATCAATTTTGCACGTGGGTCAAGGTGTATAAGGTAAGCATTATTTTTTGTTTAAATTTTAGTTGCACCAAGGTTGGGAAACGTGTATGCATTAAGGCCACATGAGTTTTAGATAGCACCTTGGGAAAGTAGGGATTCATAAGGTATTTGATGTTTTATATTATTTTGTGCTTTGAGAATTAAATAGAGGTTGGAGTAATAAGGGTTAATCAAGGGATTAATTGTTATAGGTTGAATATTATTTTTGAGAGATTATAAAGGAACTTGGTCTTCTATAAATTGACTAATTTGGAGATAATAAGGTGTACTTGAGTATTGTTATTTTTTGTAATGGTGAATTAATTTTTGAGGAAAATATTTATGGAATATTTTGAGATAGGTTGTTTCTATCTAACCTTGAAATTGGCAAAGAGGATTTTATTGTGATTAAGATAGGTTTTGAAGGTATATCTCCATAAACAAAAGGTATGGGCACATCTTCCTTGTGATTGAAATATTGTTGGAATGAATGTTGTGAAATGCAAAGTTGGAGTGAAAAGGATTGTTTGGTAAGCATTTTTGGAAATATTGAGTGAGTTTTAATGTGCATGATTTGTGGATTTTGAAAGACCATGAGTATCATTGTTATGTGAAGTTGAGAACTATCTTGAACTAGGGTTTGTGAAAGATCATGAGTATCATTGTTATGTGAAATTGAGAACTATCTTGAACTAGGGTTTGTGAAAGATCATGAGTATCATTGTTATGTGAAATTGAGAACTATCTTGAACTAGGGTTTGTGAAAGATCATGAGTATCATTGTTATGTGAATTTGAGAACTATCTTGAACTAGGGTTTGTGAAATATTATGAGTATCATTGTTATGTGAATTTGGAATCATCATAAGTCAAGGTTTGAGATTCTATAGTGTGAGTTATTGGAAGTATAGTCAAACACTTGGTTAGGGTTTGTAAGCAAGTTATTTTATTGAGTGGATGGTTGAGAGAAGTTGAATGAGCATTATTGGTTGAATGCATGGGAGTGATAGTTCAAGTTATGTGGAAAATTGTTCTTTATTCTAAATTGATTTGAAAAAGAATTTGAAAGTGATTGAGTGTTTTATGAGTGTGAAACATATTGAGTCTCTAATCATTCTCTATATGTTTCTTTCGTTAAATAAAATATTGAGTGAAATTTGTTTGTGTGATTGAAGAAGTTTTTTGAAAGAGATTAAGTTGAGTTTTGTATGCAATTTTTGCAATTGATTTGAATAAGCTTTTGTGAAAGCTAGTGGACTGTTTTGAGTAAGTCCTAGAGGGGAATTAAGGACAGATTTGAGCAAGCTTTTGTGAAAGCTTTTGGGCAGATTTAAGTAAGTCCTAGAGTGGACTTAAGGATAAATTTTAGAAATATTTTGTGAAAGCTTGTGGGTAGATTTGAGTAAGTCCTAGAGTGGACTTAAGGATATAATTGAGTAAGCTTTTGTGAAAGCTTAAGGATAGATTTGTATGAGCTTTTATGGAAGCTTACAAGCAGATTTGAGGTAAGTCTTGGTGAAGACTTATTGAGCAGATTGGACAAGTTCTAGTGAGGAAGTTTTGAGAATATGTGAGGTAAGTCTTGGTGAATACTTGTTGAGCAGATTGGACAAGTTATAGTGAGGACTTGTTGGATAGATTTGAGGTAAGTCTTGGTGAAGACTTGTTGAGTAGATTGGACAAGTTCTAGTGAGGACTTGTTGGGAAAATCCGAGGTAAGTCTTAGAGAAGACATGAGAGCAGATTGAGCAAGTTCTAGAGAGGAATTTTTGGGGGTAAGTCTTTGAGAATAATTGAGAGTAGAGTTGATTAATTGATTTATTCAAGATTTGAGTTAAAGCTTAGGGTAGATCTAGCAGAGTTGATTTGTTATTAGATCAAGATTTGTGTTAAGGCTTAACGACATATTTAAGGATAGAGTTTGGTGCAAATTTAAGGGTAGATTTGTACCAGAATAAAGATAGACTTGTGAGTAGATTTGTGCTAGACCGAAGGATAGTATTTAGTGTAGATTTGAAAAAGATATTGAGAAGAGCTCAAAGAAAGCTTTGAAGGTGACAAAGTAGAGGATAGTAGTCTCCAATGGATAGAGATACATTAGCCAAGGTAGTGAGGATAGAGGTCTTCTGAGTGAGGATAGAGGTCTTCAGTGGAGAGAGATCCACAATCTAGTGTAGTGGAGGTAGTATATTCTATAGGATCACCACCCAGAGTAGAGGAGAAAGAATTCTCCTATGGATAGAGATCCATGAACCAATTGAGGGTATTGGTATCTCCTATGGATAGGCATCCATGAATTTGATTAGGGGATTGATGTCTCATTTGGACAGAGATCCATAAAAATTATAATAAGGAAGGATTCCCAATATATTTGTTGAGAAAATTTTAGTGAAATATTTTCTTCATGGAGTAGCCCACATTGGGTGAACCATGTAAAATTGGTGTCTTTATTGTGTGTGATGATTTATGCATTGCTTTGATTACAGTTGTTGATATTGCCATTGATTATATTAGATAATATTTTTTGAGAAGGAAAATTAAAAAGTGATCTTATACTATTCACCCCCCTCTCAATATAAGATTGTGTTCTTCAATTGGTATCGAAGCAGGTTCCTTCGAAAGAGTTTAACAACTTGTAAGTAAATCTTACAGGAATATAGATGGATTCTCAGAGTGGATCTTCAGGGAATAAGGTACCATTTCTTAATAGGAATAATTATGTATTCTAGAGTGTGAAAATGAATATTTACCTAATGGCACTAGGAAATGGTATATGGGAAGCAGTTGAGGATGTGTACACATCGCAATCTACTCCACCTATATATAAAGATGGTAGGCTCCTACAATTGAATAATTCAAAGGCAATGAATGGAATATTAAATGGTTTATGTGAAACAAAGGTGGTAAAAGCTATGCATTGCACATCATCAAAAGAGATTTGGGAAAATATGAAAGGTATATATGAGGGAGATAAAAAGGTTAAAATGGTAAAATTTCTAAATCACAAGAAAAATTTTGAAGACCTAAATATGCAGGATGAGGAAGACATTACTTCATCCTTACTTTATGTGGATGATGTTGTTAAATACATGCAAGGACTTGGGTTTAAAGTTGAAGAAACAAATGTTTTTCAAAATAATTTAAGGTCACTCCCTAAGAGGTATAGTGAAAATATTTCAGCCATAGAAGATTCAAAAGATATTGAACTTTTGATAAGGGATGAGTTACATGGAATTATTACAGCTTTTGATATGAGAATAAAATATGAGACCATACCCCAAAAAGAAGCAACCTTCAAAGTTACAAATAAGACAAAGAGTAAGAAGTCAGATTCAAGTAATGAGTTATACAGTGATGAAGAAGTAAACTATGGCAGAAGGAACAAGGACACAAGAAAGTATAAAGGTACAAAACCATTCAAGTGTTTTAAATGTGGTAAATATGGTCACTATGCATATGATTTTCCAGAAGCTAGAAATAGTAGTGATTAAGATAAATAGGATCACAAGAACAGGGAAACAAAAAAACACAAATATCAAAAGAAAAACAGGGGTGGACAAGGCAAGCAAGTAAATAAGTTTTTCCAAAGGCATAAAAAGAGTTTTTATGTAGATAAGATAGGTAAGAGTTCAAGTGATAGTGATGGAAGGTCCTCAGATAATTATGAAGAAGAAATTCTATTTCTGACAGTAGAAAAAGAAGATGTTAGAAAAATGGCACCAATAATTCTCAAGTGTTTTAGGTGTGGCAACTTTGGTCATCTTGAAGATAATTGTACAAGGAATGGTTTTAGTTTTAGTGAATATGAATATGAAGATGCTCTTGAAGGTATAGAAGAAGAAATTATTATTATAGCAATAGAATAATAAGGAAGTGCTTCTATTGAAGTTAAATCAGAAATACATGAAGATGATCTTGATGATAAAAAGGTAGAGGAAGAATCAGAATCAGAGGAAGGAAAATTTGATCTTGAGGGTGAGCTTATTTTTGCTCTTAAGGAATTAAGAAAGGTAAGAAAATAGAACTCAAAACTCAAGCTTCAATTTCAAGAATGTGATGAAGAGAAAGGAAAGCTTATAGAAGATCTAACTAACTCAATAGCTAAAACAAATATATATAAAGATAAGTTAGAGGTAAAAGTCTTAGAATGTGAAATATTAGAGCATGAGGTAGCTTCACTAAGGAAGGAAGTAAAAGATTATAAAATAAGCTACATAATTTTGGGAGAAGCTCAAATACCTTGGATAAGATTATCAAGGTACAAAGATCTTAATCAAACAAGACAGGACTTGGTTTTGAATAGGAACATAGAGAACAAGGAAAGGAGTCAATGTCAAGCTCCAAAGAAGAAGAATCTTCAGAAGAAGAGAGTGTAAGAGAGAGTGATACTTTTGAGGATAAGTTGGAAAATAGAAATTTCAACAAGGAACAATGCACAAATAAGAAACATATGGAACAAGAAACAACATAGGAAAGAAGAGACTAAGAGACCAATGGGGTCAAGGCAAGGGTTCTTCGATGGACGTTGCTTCTCATGTCATAGATTTGGTCACAAGTCTTCATAATGCAGGACACATGAAAAATAGGGATATGGTTTCACCAATAGAAATTTTAGAAGTGGGCATCTCTTTCAAGGGTATTGCTACTCTTGTAATAAGTTTGGTCATAAATGGATATGGCTTCACCAAGAGGAACTACAAGACATTTACACCTTCAAGTAATCACAACATTAAGTGTTATAAGTGCAATAATATTGGGCATATAGCTAAGTGGTGTAGAGAAAAATTTCTAGAGACAAGCAAGAATAGGAATATTTAGAGGAATTAGAATAATCGATTGAGGAAGAAGGTAGAAAAATGTAAAGATCAATGTATGCTAGGAGTAGAGATACTCCCACCCCAAAATTAACCACCTCAAAGAGATGAGGTGGGGGAGGGGCTGAGCTAAGAGTCTTATATTTAGCCCCAAGCCCCAAAGGTGGCCCTTTGCCATTGATGTCAAAGAAGGAGAGATTTGAGTTAGGGGGAGAGCATTCAATTAGGGGGAGCAGTTTCTCAGGGAGCAGAATTGAAAAAGGTAAAAGAAAAGGTTAAAGTAAAAAGGGTTGCCATCAATGACAAAGGGGGAGAATGTTGGAAATTTGAGCAAGATTTTTTCATTGATGTCAAGAGTTGTCAAGAGTTTGTGTTTCAGTTTCGTCATCATTAATGTCCTCAAGTGGTTTTTACAAAAGGTAAGGAAGAGGTTTAAAGGAATAGGATATAATATATATTTTTTATATTAGATGCCTAAATTATCCTAAAAGGTTGAAGTCCCAAGGAAGGAGAAGCAGGTTTAAAATGCAATAATAATATTACAATATTTAATATTATAATATTCTAGATTACAGGTTGAGGTGAAGAAGAATGAGATCCAAGGAATTATTAAAATAATTTATCCTTCAAAAGACCCATTGAGCAGTTTGCAAAATATTTAATTTAATTTATTTAAATTAAAATATTTTAACCTAAAGGTTAAAATTTTAATTTAAATAAATTTGGGTGCCAAATTTAAAGGTTATAAATTAATTTATTAATTCGAATTTTTAAATTCGAATTAAATACGACATCGAGCGCAAAAGGTAATGCATATATAAAGGGGAGTTAATTTTTTAATTAACCCCATCCATGCATTTTTTGAATTCCAAAGTCTGCAAAATATTGTGCATTGCTTGTTGTGAGGAAGAAGAGACTTCATGTTTCTAAAGGCTTTGGAGGGTAGACGAGTGATTAAATGCATGTGGAATAACCCAAGCGTATCCATAATGTTGGTTAGCGTAGTTGGTGACCAAGGAAGTGTTAAGACGTTCGTAGGACATAGGTTGGGGTTTCAAATCCCTGCATGATCATTTTGAGAAGGGAAGTTGTTTTGTTTTTGTTCACCAAAAATTATGGAGGTAACAAGGAGGAGTGCGTTGGTGTAAGTATTTGTGTGGGCATTGTTGGAACTGATTCTTACATCCATAGGATTTCAATTGTTATGCTACAAGAATCCGTTTGAAACCAATGAGCTATTACAGGCTTCGGTTGACCTACCTCATGTTTTTCTAAACACGAATATTGCTAAAGAAGACTACAGAACGGGTAAGGAAACCCTAGTGGTAATTCTTTGATTAAACTTCTAATTACATGCTCCATATTTATATTAAGCTATAAGTATTATTTTTTTAAATGACCAAGCATGAAAAAACAACCAAATATTATGCCTTATGTAGACCAGTGCCTAGATTCATTGGGCTATTATAGCAATTTAACAACAATTTTAAAATGAAATAGAAAGAAGGGGAGAAGAAAAAATTGGCGTTCTTAATCTCATTCGAATATCGCAATAAAATAAAGATTTAACCAACGAAATAAATGTATATAATGTGTTCAAATAATGTGTTAGGATCCTATCCTAACATTAATTAATAATAATAATAATAATAATAATATAAATTGTATATCTTATGGTTAAAATATAAAATAATATAATAATTAATTATATATTAATTATTATATTATTTTAACGTTAGGGTTGTGACTCTTCACTCATAACCTAAAAGGGGTATAAGATATTATACAATCATACCTTTTGGGATATCCATGAATATAAAATATAATATAATTTATTGAAGGGACTTCCCGACAATATCAAAAGGAAATTCTTTTAGATTTAGGTTATTTATTATTTATTTATCATTTTATGTGCCAGGAACCCTAGGTTCCTACCATCTGGTATCAGAGCCTTATGGATCCAACCATATTGGTCAAGGAAATGAAAAATGACATTGCAAAAATTAGAAGAATGATTGAACAAAAACAAAAAAACAAATGGAACGTTCTGATCATATTATACAATATTTAATGGAAATGCAAGAGGATACCCTAGCCATGAAATCTCAGGTAGAGGAGGAAGAACCCATAGCCATGGAATCCTAGGTGGAGGAAGAACCCATATCCGACAAATCCTAGGTGGTAACCATTGCTCTTCCCAAGAAAGAAAAAAATGTAACTGAACATATTGCTCCAAACCCTAAATTAATTGTTTCTCTGGATGAGCCCATAACCAAAGAAATTTTAGAAATACCTATTGCACTTTCGAAAGAAATTAATCAAAACCCTAATAATGAAAATATATTTTTAAAATAAATTGCATGTGAAGAAGAAGAGGAAAAAAATAGGAAGGAAATTGCAAGTGAAATTTCTTTTCATTCGGAGGAGCTCGTAGCCATGAAATCCCAATTGGTACCTATTGCACTTCTGGAAAATAAAGAAAATATTTTAAATGATCAAGAGAGCAAGAAACTTGCCCCCAATCCAGTTTATTCCTTGGGGGGTGACAGACCAAAGCAAGTTGACCACCACCCTCTCCATTTATTAAACCATAAATTTTCATTAATTTCATTGAGACAGGCTGGAAAAACCTCTCTACTAAAATCAAGGGAAAAAAATAGAAATTTTTCTTTAAAAATAACCCTCTCAAATAGAAACTTCCATGAAACAGCCTACCGATTATGACATCAATAGAAAAATGATATTGCAGAAGGCATCTTTTCTCAACTTGAAGGATTACACCGCAAGGCTGTTCTCTGATGCATGTCCGTCTCCATGGTCGCCCCCATAACTAAAACCAAATTATACAAATACTGTACTGAAAATATTGAGAATTTTTCCTACGAAAGAATTCATGGACATATCCAACCAATACAACTGCATCATTTACTAATGAAAACAAAAACTACATCGTACCAAGAATAAATGACTAAGCTTGTCTTTTAAGAAACTTGGTGAACTAATTCCCTTATTTTTAAAATACAAGAAGCTCAAATGGTTGTTTAAGGTGAAAGAATTTAATATAAGGTGATTGACAGAAAGGATATGGTTTACAAAATGCTATAAAGTCCAATAATGGTTACTTATATGTCAGTATTAATAATGGGGATCGTTGAATTGCATCAACGACACAATAGTCTCATAAACTTTATTTATCAAGAGGGATTTATGGATGAGCAATTTACTCAGCCTGAGAAGCTGCAGGATAAAAGCAATCCTCATTTTGCGGAGGAAGCAATAACCTTGTTTTTTTTTAGGATACTCTAAAATTGGTTGAAAATTTCCAAAGAACGTCTACTGAGTGCACAACTAGTGGTAGTGATCCTCTATATTTTGGTAGACAAAATGGTTACCTCAAATGATGGCGTTATCTCCTTGGGTTTTAGAATGATACAATTGCACTCTCCATTTCAATTGGAGTGCAATTGAATTTTTCAGGGATAAAATATTTGTAAGCAACATTATCCATGTAAGTGCTGGCACTGCATCCTCTTTTCCACCCTCACAATCCTTGGTTTGGTGGACAAATAGATAGTATCATTAACGTAGGACTCCAAACTTACATTTTTTTTTCCCACCATTTGCAAAATTAAATACAACCTTAATTAGAAGTCCATTGAAATTTCTTCAACGATTAATAAGAATAATATGGTGTCTTGGCAATTTTTTTTTATCGCAAGCTGTTTGGCAAGTTCGTAGTAATTCTTAGATACATTAAAACATAATGCATGCCGCCTCACCTTTGAAGTACCATCAATGGAAAATATCTAGTCTGGGTTATACCACACATTGTTAAGCAGATTATCACAACTTTCTATCGATGGATAGCAGTAGTTGGTGAAATGAATGTACCTAATTTTACGAGTGTAATATCCATTGGATTCTAAGGGTAGTTCATCGTGTCCTTGTCCATATCTATGTTTAATCATAAATACACCTCAATAAGAAAGATAAAATACAAATGCATGGCATAAGCAGAGCTTGTTTTTAAATATGGAAAAGGCGGTGATGGCATCAGGCCCTCCCAAATGCAGCAACAGAAGTGGATTGCATCACAATTTGCAATAGAGTTAGAAAATTCCAGTGGCAAAACTTTCCAACCAAATTTCCTGATAATTGGAAGCCTCGTGGATATGAGAAGCAATTCTATGAGCAATTTTGCTCATCGTAAACTCAATATTTGATCTGTCATTTTCACATTTTGACCACAAAGTATAAAACCATTCAGTTGGCTATTGGAAAGTACTAGACGTTCAAGTCGTCGTAAATTTCCATTGGGATTCTACCATTCAAACATCATCAATTTCCATTGGGATTTTTCCATTAAAATTGGAGAGGCCAAACCCAAAACTCTGAGCTTCGTACAGTCCACATTTAAGGTGGTAACGAGCCTCTAAAATGGTTCTTCCAAGTTCTCAACTATTGAATATTTGTAAGCTTACCAATTGAAGCAACACATCACCAGATAGATTTTTTATCAATATAGTAGAAGAGAAGACAACTCGAGATATGACCTAGCTCTGGAAGAATACCACAAGAAATATTATTGGAACTTAGGTTGAGAACAACAAGAAGACTGCAGTTCACGATACTCGATGGTATGACAATTATTTAAAATATTGAGACACCCAGAGAGTCGAGCAAAAACTCCAAACTTACACAGAAACAAATATATAGTGAAATCAAGCTAGACAAATTAACTAAAAATACGGTGGCAAACATTCCAATCTGTAACATCCAATTTAGTCAAGTTAGACAAATTACCAAAAGTAATTGGCAAGCTTCTCAACACCGTGCTCTCTATATTCCTCACTCCCAAATTGTAGAGTTTATATATGTTAAGAGGCACATTCCTTATGCTAGTACAAGAACAATTGAAATATCTCAAGAATGGCTGGTTTGTGATATAACGAGGCAAAGCTTGTCGTTCCTCATAGTATGAAAAGCTCAAATACTCAAGCATTGTGATGTTTTCTAAAATATCTAAATTCTCTAACGTAAAATTGAGCCTCCTACAATTGGAAAAATCTAGATATTGCAGGCATGTCAGCTGCTTAAATGAAACAGGCAAATGCTCCATTCAAAGATAACCCACTCGCAACGATTATGAAATGAAATTGGTCGCTTTGAGAATAAAGTCATTTTTCAAGAGGGGTGGAATGTTAGGATCCTATCCTAACATTAATTAATAATAATAATAATAATAATATAAATTGTATATCTTATGGTTAAAATATAAAATAATATAATAATTAATTATTATATTATTTTAACATTAGGGTTGTGACTCTTCACTCATAACCTAAAAGGGGTATAAGATATTATACAATCATACCTTTTGGGATATCCATGAATATAAAATATAATATAATTTATTGAAGGGACTTCCCGACAATATCAAAAGGCGATTCTTTTAGATTTAGGTTATTTACTATTTATTTATCATTTTATGTGCTAGGAACCCTAGATTCCTACCATAATGTAACCCATTACACAGTGACACACAGTGCTAAGACAAATATATGATAGGAATAAAATCCAAAATTGTATTGATTTCATAAAATATTACATGCAGAGTGGACGGGATGTTTTTTAACTATATTTTTCTTAAATAAATACATCAATACAATGAAGAGGACTTTGTTAAAATAATGTAACAGGTCTCTCCAACTCTCCTTGGTCCAATATAATAATAGGAGAGTCTCTGAATCCTAGGCTCAAGAAGGTAGGAAATGATCTCAGCTTCTTGAATGCTTTCCTATCACAATCCTGCAAAGCAAAGGGAAGAAAAAGAAATGAGAAAGAAAAATAGACACAGAATGGGATACAATAGGACAAATAACCAGGAACTCAAGTATACCTCTTAGCAAAAATGCTATTCTCTCTAATTTCTTGATGTCGAATCTATCCACAGTTGCCTCTTCTTATAGCCTCTGGTTCTTGATTATGTTATTTCTAGTTGATTTCTAGCCTTACACCTGTCAACATCTGGTTAGACTCCAAAAATTGGTACAGTTGGCTTCCACTGCCTTTACTATCTTGGTTTTAGCATTTTTTAGAACATATATTCAATTCAACCGGTGATGGTGGTGTTAGGTGAACCCACTTTTTCTTCTTCAATTGTCTTCTCTTCAATTGTTTCTCTTTGGGCCTCTTTATCTTGAACAACTTCTTCTACTATCATAGGAACTCCTTCTGTAGGTGCAAGTTTCTATTGTGATGAACCTACCTCCTGTTGTTGACTGTAGGTATTAAACTTTTTCCCATTTTGGTTTTGCTGCAGCCATATAATATGTTCATAAATTAATCTCCAAACCACTGTATCAAATGTGGCTGCAATTCTCAATGTGTTCATTTCTTGCAAAATTCTATTATTCTGAACAACAATATCAGGCTTGTTCCTTTCATACTGGAAAAGTAACATCTCCACAGTATTTATCATAGATGTAGTTTGCCTAATCATTTCTCCTTCATCACCCGGTTCACACTCAAATCTATCAATGGTATCTTTGAATACCTCTTCTATGTCTGAGGCTTCTCAGCATTGACCTAAGGATAGGCCAATGTCTTCCAATTTCCCTGTAGCATCTTTTATCAGGTTATTTGTTTCAGTCACCAAATGACCCATCTTCCCTTATTTTATCCAAACAAGGTTGCCTTGAAGAACTCAAAATTAATCTAAATCTTGATACCAGTAGGTGTTATTATTTCTTACCCTTATAACTCTTCAAAATGGCCTCTTATAAAATCCAGGGTAGGGTGAATAATTCCAAAATCCTCTTCTCTTTCTTGTATCAATGCTAGAATCTCTTGAAGAGTATTTGAATCACCCTTATCTGTCTAAACATTTTAGTAAAGCCCCTGGCATGAGCTCTTATCCTTATTGACATATTTTTCTTCATAGAATTAAGATAATATACATGATCCTGAATTTTCACCATTGGAGGGGGTTGTGCACTTGAAATATCTTTTCTTGCCAATTCTTCTTTTTGGTTATTTATTAATGCTTTTAGCTCTACCTTTTCCTTTCCATATTTCTCCAATTGTTTCCTTAGCTCTGTAATTGTTCCCATGAATTTATCTATGGTTTTATTTTGCATTGCTTTGACAACTTTGGCCATTTCACCTTCTTTCCTAGTATCGATGAGCCCCCAGTTTCTTTATTTACTCTAAATACTAGTGGGTCCTACAGAACAGGAAGATTTATCTCCGCAATATCTGAGATAGGCACCTCTGATTTATATTCTTCTATGAACTATCCTTCTATATTCCCCATCTCTGCTACTACCTGCAATTCTTGCTCATCTGCAGTAGTGAAGGTAGTCTGTTCATCTGTTCTTTCTAGGACAACCTTTGTAGAGGGTAAAGACAATTTGGGTTTCTTCTTTTCCACATGAGTTACATATTCTTGGTTCTTTACTGAGTGACTTCGGAAGAGGCCACCCAATCCACCAGTTCTCCTAGGATTCATTTGTATTACTGATGGAATTTTAATCTCCTATCCCTTTATTTTTATAATGGCAGGGATAGCCATGGGTGCTAATTTCTTTACACTTGTTATAGTTAGAACCATGTCAGAAATAAGAACTATGGCTTGTTCCGATAGGGGAGACTCCTGAGTTGGTGTTGTTGCAATCTCCTTCCCTTTATTTATATTCTGTGTTTGGGAAGCTTCCTGGGAAGTGCTTGGTGCTACTTCTATCCTTAGGCGAGTACTTTTGGAAGGCCCAACCTATTGCTCTACTATATCTATAGTTTTGACAGTGACTTCCATTAAATCAATACCTTGTTCCTCTATTAACTCTAATAGGGGGTCTTTTTTGATCGCTCAACCTGTTATTGGTATAATTATTTCTACAACATCTACTGAACCTTCTCGAAGCCTTCTTAACTTTGTGGGGTAATCATAGGCTTCACAAACTTGTGTGCTACCCCTCATTTTGGGAGGGAAATAATACCATACCTTTTGCAAATCTAATCCTTTTTCCATAGCTTCTAATAAGCTTTCTTCAAAAGTATCTTCCCGGTGTTTTATTCGAGCATATTCTCTATTTTCCATCATTCTACTATATGTTCCCTTTGGGTCATAGAATATCCATGATATTTCATCTAATTCCATGTTTTCCAATTCAAACATTCCTTTGAGTAGGGAAGTATATACAACAAATACAAAATCTCCAAAATGATAGGGAACATCAAGCCAAGGGACCTTACCATGTTTCTTTACCAGTCTCATCTTAGCCTCCTCTGCCACCTGTCTGCATAATTCTAAAGCTGCTATGGATAATGGGCAGTAGTATGGTAGCACCTTAGAAGGGATCTTAACTCCATACAATCTGATATAAGTAAAACCCTTTGTGAAGAAGAAATCTCCAATTTCCTTTTCTTTAATGAAGGATTTTATCCCTGGCCCTAATCTCTCTAGAACTCACCTAGTTAAGGCCCAATGGATTTCTACCATGAAACGATCATAGAACCCGCCCATGTGAGTTCATACTTCATGAAGTCTCCAAAATCTATTATGAACATAGGGGTTGTTGATGGATTACATGCTTCTTCTCCCAATTGGCCTGCTATTAGGTGAATGAGAAATGAATACTGTGAAAAATGAGGCATCTCTTGCCTCTGTTCAAAAATTGCTATTCTTAATTCTATCATTTCTTTATGTATTTGGGTACTCAATTCTAGTTCCCAGGCATAAATTGGAGTGTTATGTGCCCTATTGCATTGTGCAGCTAAATATAAAACCCTTTTTGTTATTCTATTTGGATCCTGTACTCCCAAAACTATGTTTATTATATCACAAAAATCTTGTACCTAGGGTTTAAAAGTATTTTTGTTGATTGGAAATTCTTTATCTATTGTTGCATATGTATCGAACAAACTTTTAAAGACTTCCATATCTGTAAACATACGATATTGGTGTTCGATTACCTGGTCTACCAAAAAAGTGGTATAATTCGTTAAGTTGAAAACCTCCTAGATATGCTTGACTTTGATGCTAAACACCCACCGATTCTTGTGGTCTCGAAAGGTCCTTTTTCTTTCGTCATATACCAGCCAAGCCATCAAGTCTGAGGAGAAGTGTAATTTTGGGCATATCAGTTTCCCAAGGTTACTGTTCCATATGTTATTTCTAGAAAAACCCTTATATTGTAACCTATGAGCTTTATGAAATAAATCTACCATTATCCATGGGGTCCTATTATCGCCTTCTAGAACTTGTGAGAAACTCTTGATACAGGCATTGTCAATCTTGTACAGTTGAGCTGGATTTGGTTTTTTATCTGCCCCACATTTTTGAGTAAACTCATACATGGTGGTACCAGGAATAAGCGGTCCAGATATCATAGAGTATGGGGATCTATTTGTGATGAATTGCACGGTTTCCCTAGTATCTATAGGTATGAAAACATCTCCCATGATGCCATTGTTCTTAATGTAGCAGGTAAGGTCTTTCTATGATACTTGAAAACTTTCTTCACTCTATACCCCCTATGTATCAACATTCACTCTTATATTACCAAGGTAGTAGCCTCGACTATTTTTGTGGGTTCATATATAGGGTGGTGGAATGAGTCTGATAAATTTGCACATTTCGTCATCAACCCGATGCCACCAACTACTATTCAAAATTGGCCAATGAAATTATGCCAACTGGTCTTTTTCTAGGATTTAGTGTTTATGACGGGTAATGTTCTTCATCTTATGTGTCTTGGGGCCCTTTGATCCGTGTGCCTATAATCATTTATAAACCTCTGCTATTGGTCACGTGGAACTGATATGTGCCACTGGGATGACTTTATTTTTGAATCTTGTGCCACCTTAGGTTCGAATGGTAACTAAATCCTTGGGATCGATTATATTTTATTTAGGCAGTGATCTCCCTCAGGATTATTACAAGATATGGTTCTTAGTGTGAGCGACAGGTTTTATTGTCTCGAAGGTCTCCCTTTTTCCTTAAGTCAAATGTGATCAAGCACAGCCATTGGATGTTCTTCTTTCCTATCACCACCATGGATCTTTTCAAACCTGCAGGTCAGTTATTCGAAAGAAAACATGCTTTGATCCTCTTTAATTTTGACCAATAAGGATGGGGATTAATAAAGGGTTTACAACCTTGTTAAATGTGTTTAAAACTTTTAATTAGTAAAGCATGAATTTAACTTACCTTCAGTTTACCTTTGGATCATGCGCTACCGTTGGATCTGAGTGTAGGTGAGCGCATTCGTTAGATCCGTTGAAGATGCTTGTTCGTTAAACCCTTTGTATTTCCTTTACCTTTACTCTAAATCATGCATGACCGTTGGATCTCTTTTATCTCAATTAATCACTGTCGTTCAATCTCGACAGTTTATTCATCACTCACTCTTTTTATTTACATGCTATCATCAAATTTCCTCAGTAAAGTTAAAGCAACCATTGATATCATGGAACCTGTGCAATCATTAGTCTACATGTACCTTATTTATTTGGTCCTTCGATAATGTGCTATACTAATAATTTATTAATCATAGTTAACCAAAGTTAACCTAATTATTACCATCTTAACCTCATTGTATTAAACCTAAGCATTTATATAATACCTTTACCTTTCTGAGCGATCATCCTTAGATCGTATCACAATGAGAGCACTATCGTAGATTCTTTCGACCATGTGCTTGTTTTAACATAAGATAGAAGGGATAAATTATAAAGTATTTAACTAACTAGAAGAAAACCTTTAGAGTAAACCTTGATCACTTTTACCAACGTGCACCATCATATTTGAGTGGTGATGAACTAGCCGTCGGATCTCCTGTACTTGCACACTTTAATAACTAGGGGGTGCATCCTTTAATTTTGATTAATCTCGATTAATTTGAAATGGGGATATTAGTCAATGTGTTATACCCTTATTAATCTTGTTTAATGTTTTAATTAATCATATGAGGACTTTTACCTTTTAAAAGCATCTTTTATGGGAGCACCACCGTCGGATTGAATCTCGATCGAGCGTTGTCGTTCGATCTTCCTAACTTGCTCAATAGTTATTCCAAAGGGGGCGCGGACCTTTAACGTTAATTTTAATACATGATTTACTTGAATCTGGCACTACCATTAGATCAAACATTGCTTGGGTGCTACCATCTGATCGGTCGGACTTGCTCACTATTTAATTTAAAGCTTGACCCATGTTGACTTCTTTTAAAGTTTTGACTCTTCGGTAAGCGCGCAACCGTTGGATTGGATTTAAATCGAGCACTACCATCCAAATTTTCCAAGTTGCATGAATTTTAATCACTTACTACCTTAGGTGATAATCCTTTTTAGACCTTTTGACTTTATCATTCGGGTTTCTTTTGAAGGTGCATCCGTCGGATTTAGATTTTAAAGATGTGCTACCATCCTATTAAGCCTAAGACGCGATCTATTTTATTTTGACCATGGTTTTGACTTTTGACTTATCTCTTGGTTGATATTATTAATGCACCATCATTCGATTACCTCTGGATCAAGCGCATCCCTTGGATTAAATCTAAGGTGCTCGTTTGTTAGTCTATTGGGGTGCATACCCTTAGTGTTTTAATTAAATTTTGATTTTAACCTTAGGGTAGAACTTTTGATTTTGGTTTTTAGACCATGATGATTTATTTGACCCTCTTTTTAAAGTATAAATATATTTGGACCTTATGGTATAATGATTTACTTAATCCTTAGTGACATACTTTCGGATCTTAGGTCTTTATGTTTTAACCTTGGATTTAGACCTTAGGGGGGCTTTACTCATGAAGATCAATTATTAATAAAACTTGCCATAACCCTTATTAAGATAATTAAGCAATTATTAAAAGGGTGTCTACTTAATCAATGACCAATATTTTAGACTCATCAAACCAATTCAGTGGAAAACTTCGATACTCACACTAATTTGAAGAAGCCACCAACATTATGGATACTTTTATTGAAACCAAAAATTTAAATTTGGGGGTTTCAAAGTTGAGTCAAATTTGGCTCCAACATAGGCTCTGACCGGGACAAGATGTTGAAAACTTGAGGCTCTTGAGAATTCCATAATATCTCGGTTTTGTTCGCAAATATTTGAACAAAATTTTAACACCTTTGACTTGCTAAGTAAAACTTGAAATACATAAAAGAAAACTTTTTTAGCTTTTTTTTTTTATACTGAAAAACTATATGAACAACATGATATCAAAGCAAGTAGAGTATTAAAAACTTTATATCCCTTTTCATTCAATTTGGAAATAAAGGTTAGAAATTTTAGAAATCAATGAGTTTTATTTTGAAATATTGTAATGCTTGTTTTAGCTAAGTCATAAGATATTATTACACAGATTTTGTCAGAGACGTTTGTTTCATCATATTTTTGCCCATGTGTGTGTTTGTGCATTCTTTTTTGGATTTCAAAATCTTTCAAAACTTTACCATATCTAAACAAAATAGCCAAGCCTAATATGTGATTTCACTATTTAAAAAATTTCACCATTCTACAGGGCTCCACTGCCATTCAAGCATCTATAGCCTCGGTGGAGTTGCTTCTAATCCCATATTAGTTTTACCCTACTGCCAGTCAAGCGTCTATAGCTCCGGTAGAGGTTTTCCAAGATATTAACTTTCATAAGTTCACCAAATTTTTTACCCTACTAATCCAAAAGCTCTGCATGCTTGTTCTCTGTATGTTTGAAATTTCATAAGTTAACCAAATGTGATATTTACTTTTTGCTTACTGAGTTCTAACCCATCATCAAATTTTATCTTCTTTATATCCAATGGTTTATTAATTTCTTCTTTGGGAATATCTTCCACTGATTCTATTAACTCAGAAGTAATCTTGTTAGGGTTCCTATCAGTTTTCTCTTTACTGATATTTTTATTGGTGAAATTTTGTTTTCTTGTTTCATTTGTAGATAATTTCTTTTTTCTTTCAGGGACTGTTCTATTTCTTAAATTTAAAACATGGGTTGCCTCTAATTCTTCAACCTCTTGAGTAGTGGGGACCAATTTCCCTTGCTTAATCTTGTCATATCTTGACTCATGTGATTTCTGAAAGATTTTAGTTCCTTCAGTTACTAAGATCTGAGGATGATGATTTGAAGCATATTTATCCATGTCTTCTTAAAATAGCCTCTCTATGGATTCATATTCAATGGACCAACATGCATTGATTCTTATATCCTCTTCTAATTCTGCATGTATATCTACATTACGTTGATCACTTAGGTGTATTCCACATGCATCAGGGTTATGGGGTGCATCACAAGTAGAGAAAAAATAATGAAAACCTTTAGCTACATTGGTAGATGGCATTGGGTTAGGGACATTGTTCTGATCCCTATCAAAATCTATATTTTTCGAGTTGTTATTCCCATTACCCCTATTCCTATTTCCTTCTTCAAAACCATTGTTGTTTCCCCAATTCTTATTGTAATTTTTCTTAAATGGGGGACGGTTGTAAATATGTGGTCACTCTCTCTGTGAATATTCACCGTTATTTCCATTTCTTTCAATTCTTGCTAACCTGTTACTCATGTTGTTGAACATTTCTATCATTTGACTAGTCAAATTCTCCACAAGATCAATTTTAGTTCTTCTTTGTATATCAAAAGCCACTCTCTTAGGTTTTCTCTTAGGCATGTTAACCTCTAAAGAATAAGGCTTCATATTACCACTGTCAAGCATATTTATTTCTATATCCATTGCTTTTTCTATACAACCATCAATGGTAGTGGCTTGTTCTTGCCTTAATTCATAGTTAAACTCTCCTTGAAAGGTATTCTTATAAAAACAAATAGATTGAATATCACTAGGCCTGAGGTTGGCAGAGATTTTGTTTCTTGTTTTTGAAAATATTCTATTAAAATCACTAACAGCCTCATTTTCTTTCTTCTTCATAGTGGCTAACTCAGTTAACAATGATTGTTCATCTTTCCTTTCACCATACTTCTTTAGGAACACCTCTTCCATTTTGGTGAAGTCTATGATATCATTGTTAGGAAGGGAATTAAATCATTCTCTGGCATCTTTTTCTAAAGTCTATAGAAACAATCTTAATACATCTTCATGTTCAACTTCCAAACTATCCATTGCATATAAGAAACTTTTGATATGATCTTCTATAGTTACTACACTGTTTCCTAAAAACTTAGGGAGGTATTTGTGAGCTTTACTAGGTAAGGCATTTAAATTTACTGGTAATGCAAAAGGCCTATATCTGTTAGTTCTCCACAAATGAACATTACCCTAAGCCATTGCTACTGTAGAATTTAATTTCACATATGTAGTACCTATGGTGGTATAGGTCTGGGCAGCTTGAATGTAAACTGATGGATTATCTACCTTTGAATGAAAATAATCACATATATCTTCTACTACTGATTTTAAACGTTCATCTACTGTAATATCAGCAGTAATAGTATTTTGAATTTTCTTCACGTACCTTTTACCGCTAGAATTTAATCTACTGTTATAAATAGTATTCTTAAAAAGTGGAGTTTTTTGGGTATGTATAAATACCTTTGGATTCTCGAGTTCTGGAAAAAACTCCTTACCACTTCTCCTGGTGTTAGCCAACACATTCTGTTCTCTCCTTTTTTATTTTTTTCTTCTGGATTTGTCCAACAGAGTTGCCAATACTAGGGTGCATAAATAACAACGTACGATTTTACCAAGAATGCTTGATATTATCACTCATCCTCACAAGAGTCAGTTCTTGGGATAAATCAAGAAAATCAAGAAACCAAATTTTCAAGAAGATCAAGAAAAAGAAAATTCAAGAAGATCAAGAAATGTAAATAAAATAAGATTGAAAAACACGGGTAATAAAGAATGTAGAAAATGTAAAAATTAAGACAAATGTTCTCTATTCTAACTAGCCACCTGTTGATTTAAAAATAATGTCATTCGAAGAAAAACTTTTAAGAAGGTCATTAACTCTTTCTATCAAGTCCTCCTTGGCAACGGTGCCAAAAAAATGTTGGAACCAATTCTTGCATCCATAGGATTTTGATTGTCACGCTACAAGAATCTGTTTGAAACCAATGAGCTATTACATGCTTTGGTCGACCTGCCTCATGTTCTGGTAAACACGAATATTGGTAAATAAGACTACATAACAAGTAAGGAAACACCAATGGTAATTATTTGATTAAACTTCTAATTACACGTTCCAGAATTTATATTAAGCTATAAGTATTCTTTTTTAAAATTACCAAGCATGAAAAAACAACCAAATGTTATGCCTTATGTAGACTGGTGCCTAGATTCATTGGGCTGTTATAGCAATTTAACAACAATTTTAATATGAAATAGAAATAAGGGGAGAATAAAAATTGGCATTCTTAATCTCATTCGAATATTGCAATAAAATCAAGAGTTAACCAATGAAAGAAACGTATATAATGTGTTCAAATAATGTAACCCATTACACAGTGACACACAGTACTAAGACAAATATATGACAGGAATAAAATCTAGAATTGTATTGATTTCATAAAATATTACATGCAGAGTGGACGGAATGCCTTTTAACTATGTTTTTCTTAAATAAATACATCAATACAATGAAGATGACTCTGTTCAAATAATGTAACATGTCTCTCCCACTCTTCTTGTTCCAATCTGGTAACAATAGAGTCTTTGAATCCTAGGCTCAAGAAGGTAGGAAATGATCTCAGCTTATTGAATGCTTTCCTATCACAATACTACAAAGCAAAGGGAATAAAAAGAAATGAGAAAGTAAAATAGACATAGAAGGGGATACAACAACACAACTAACCAGACACTCAAGTATACCTCTTAGCAAAAATGTTATTCTCTCTAATTGCTTGATGCCAAATCTGTCCACATCTGCCTCTTATTATAGCCTTTGGTTCTTGATTCAGTTATTTCTAGTTTATTTCTATCTTTACACCTATTAGCATCTGGTTAGACTCCAAAAATTGGTACAACTGGCTTCCACTGCATTTACTGTCTTGGTTTTAGCCTTTTTTAGAACATAGATTCAATTTAACTAGTGATGGTGGTGTTAGGTGAACCCACTTTTTCTTCTTCAATTGTTTCCCTTTGGGCCTCTTTCTCTTGAACAACTTCTTCTACTATCATAGGAACTCCTTTTGTAGGTGCAATTTTTTGTTGTGATGAACCTGCTTCCTATTGTTGACTGTAGGTATTAACCTTTTTCCCCTTTTGGTTTTGCTGCAGCCATCTAATATGTTCATCAATTAATCTCCAAAATCCTATATTAAATGTGGCTGCAATCCTCAGCGTGTTCATTTCTTACAAAAATCTATTCTTCTCAACAAAAACATCAGGTATGTTCCTTTCATACTGGAAAAGTAACATCTCCACAGTATTTATCATAGATGTAGTTTGCCTAATCATTTATCCTTCATCACCCGATTCACATTCAAATCTATCAATTGTATATTTGAATACCTCTTCTATGTTTGAGGCTTCTAAGCATTGACCTAAGGATAGTCCAATGTCTACAAATTTCCCTGTAGCATCTTTTATCAGGTTATTTTTTTTAGTCACCAAATTGATCCATATTCCCCTATTTACTCCAAACAAGGCTGCCTTGAAGAACTCAAAATCGATCAAAATCTTGATACCAGTAGGTGTTATTATTTCTTGCCCTTGTAACTCTTCAAAATGGCCTCCTATAAAATCTAGGGTAGGGTGAATGATTCCAAAATCCTCTTCTCTTTCTTGTATCAAGTCCAGAATCCCTTGAATTTTCACCATTGGAGGGGATTGTGCACTTGAAATATTTTTTCTTGCAAATTCTTCTTGTTACTTATTTATTAATGCTTTTAGCTATACCTTTTCATTTCCATCTTTCTCCAATTATTTCCTTAGCTCTGTAATTGTTCCCATGAATTGATCTATGGCTTGATTTTGCATTTCTTTGACAACTTTGGCCATTTCACCTTCTTTCCCTAGTACCGATGAGCCCCTAGTTTCTGTATTTACTCTAAAGACTAGTGGGTCCTGCAGAACATGAATATTTATCTCCAAAATATATGAGATAGGTGCCTCTGATTTATATTCTACTATGAATTGTCCTTCTATATTCCCCATCTCTGCTACTAACTGCAATTCTTGCTCATCTACAGTAGTGAAGGTAGTTTGTTCATCTGTTCTTTCCAGGACAACCTTTGTAGAGAGTAAAGATAATCTGGGTTTATTATTTTCCACATGATTTACATCTTCTTGGTTCTTTACTGAGTGACTTCGTAAGAGGCCACCCAATCCACCAGTTCTCCTGGGATTCATTTGTATTTCTGATGGAATTTTAATCTCCTGTCCCTTTATTGTTATAGTGGCAGGGATAGCCATGGGCATTAATTTCTTTACACTTGTTACAGTTAGAACCCTGTCAGAAATAGGAAATATGGCTTGTTCCGAGAGGGGAGACTCCTGAGTTGGTGTTGTTGTAATATCCTTCCCTTTATTTATATTCTATGTTTGGGAAGCTTTCTGGGAAGTGCTTGGTGCTGCTTCTATCCTGAGGTGAGTACTTTCGAAATGCCCAACCTGTTTCTCTACTATATCTATAATTTGGATAGTGACTTCCATTAAATCAATACCTTGTTCCTATATTAACTCTAATAGGGGGTCTTCTTTGATTGCTCAGCCTGTTATTGGTATAATTGGTGCCACAACATCTATTGAACCTTCTCGAAGCCTTCTTAACTCTGTGGGGTAATCATAGGCTTCACAAACTTGTGTGTTGCCCCTCATTTTAGGAGGGAAATCATCCCATACCTTTTGAAAATCTAATCATTTTTCCATAGCTTCTAATAAACTTTCTTCAAAAGCGTCTTCTCGATGTTTTATTCGAGCATATTCTCTATTTTCCATCATTCTACTATATGTTCTCTTTGGGTCATAGAATCTCCATGATATTTCATCTAATTCCATGTTGTCCAATTCAAACATTCCTTTGAGCAGGGAAGGATATACAAAAAATACAAAATATCCAAAATTATAGGGAACATCAAGCCAGGGGACCTTACCATGTTTCTTTACCAGTCTCATCTTAGCCTCCTCTGCCACCTATCTGCATAATTCTAAAGCTTCTATGGATAATGGGCAGTAATGTGGTAGCACCTTAGGAGGTATCTTAGCTCCATACAATCTGATATAAGTAAAACCCTTTGTGAAGAAGAAATCTCCAATTTCCTTTTCTTTAATGAAGGATTTTACCCCTGGCCATAATCTCTCTAGAACTAACCCAGTTAAGGCCCAATGGATTTCTACCATGAAACAATCATAGAACCATCCCATGTGAGTTTATCCTTCATGAAGTCTCCAGAAGCTATTCTAAACATAGGGGCTATCAATGGCCTTTACTCTTTTACAAGCTTCTTCTCCCAATTGGCCTGCTATTAGGTGAATGAAAAATGAATACTGTGAAAAATGAGGCATCTCCTACCTCTGTTTGAAAATCGTTCTTCTTAATTCTATCATTTCTTTATGTATTTGGGTACTCAATTCTATTTCCCAAGCATAAATTGGAGTGTTATGTGCCTTATTGCATTGTGCAGCTAAATATAAAATCCTTTTTGTTATTCTATTCAGATCTTGTACTCCCAAAACTATGTTTATTATATCACAGAAATCTTGTACCTAGGGTTTAAAAGCATTTTTGTTGATTGGAAATTCTTTATCTATTGTTGCATATGTATTGAATAAACTTTTAAAGATTTCCATATCTATAAACATATGATATTTATGTTCTATTACATGGTCTACCAGAAAAGTGGTATAATTCATTAAGTTGAACACCTCTTGGATATGCTCGACTTTGATGTTGAACACCGACCAATTCTTGTGATCTCGAAAGGTCCTCGTTCTTTCGTCATATGCTACTGCTAGCCAAGCCATCAAGTTTGAGGAGAAGTGCACTTTTGGTAATATTAGTTTCCCAAGGTTACTGTTCCATCTGTTATTTCTAGGGAAACCCTTATATTGTAACCTATGAGATTTATGAAATAAATTTGCCATTATCCATGGGGTCCTATTATCACCTTCCATCACTTGGGCGAAACTCTTGATATAGGCATTGTCAATCTCGTGCAGTTGACCTAGATTTGGTTTTTTATCTGCCCCACATTTTTGAGCAAACTCATACATGGTGGTACCGATAACAGGTGGTCTAGAGATCATAGAGTATGGGGATCTGTTTGTGACGAATTGCATGAATTTCCTAGTGTTTGTGGGTATGAAAACATCTCCCATGACACCATTTTTCTTAATGTAGTAGGTAAGGTCTTTCTGTGATACTTGAAAACTTTCTTCTCTCTATACCTCCTATGTATCAACATTTACTCTTATATTACTAGGGTATTAGCCTCGACTATTTTCATGGGTTCATATATAGGGTGGTGGAATGAGTCCGATAAATTTACACATTTTATCATCAACCCAATGCCACCAACTGCTATTCAAAATCAGCCAATGAAATTATGCCAACTGGTATTTTTCTAGGATTTAGTGTTTATGACGGGTAATGTTCTTCATCTTACGTGTCTTGGGGCCCTTTGATCCGTGTGCCTGTAATCATTTATAAACCTCTACTATTGGTTGCATGGAACTGATATGTGCCACTGGGATGACTTTCTTTTTTAATCTTGTGCCACCTTAGGTTTGAATGGTAACTAAATCCTTGGGATCAATTATATTTTATTTAGGTAGTGATCTCCCTCGGGATTCTTACAAGATCTGGTTCTTGGTGTGAGTGACAACTTTTATTGTCTCGAAGGTCTCCCTTTTTCCTTAATTCAAATGTGATCAAGCACAGCCATTGGATGTGCTTCTTTCCTATCGCCACCATGGATCTTTTCAAACCTGTAGGTCAGTTATTCGAAAGAAAACATGCTTCGATCCTCTTTAATTTTGACCAATAAGGATGGGGATTAATAAAGGGTTTACAACCTTGTTAAATGTGTTTAAAAATTTTAATTAGTAAAGCGTGAATTTAACTTACCTTCAGTTTACCTTTGGATCGTGTGCTACCATTGGATCTGAGTGTAGGTGAGCGCATTCGTTAGATCCATTGAAGATGCTTGTTCGTTAAACCCTTTGTATTTCCTTTACCTTTACTCTAACTCATGCATGACCATTGGATCTCTTTTATCTCAATGAAGCATTGTCGTTCGATCTCGACAGTTGATTCATCACTCACTCTTTTGATTTACATGCTATCATCAAATTTCCTCAGTAAAGTTAATGCAACCGTTGATATCATGGAACCTATGCAATCATTAGTCTACATGTACCTTATTTATTTGGTCCTTCGATAATGTGCTGTACTAATAATTTTTAATCATAGTTAACCGAAGTTAACCTAATTATTACCATCTTAACCTCATTGTATTAAACCTAAGCATTTATATAATACCTTTACCTTTTTGAGTGATCATCCTTAGATCGTATCACAATGAGAGCACTATCGTAGATTCTTTCGACCATGTGCTTGGTTTAACATAAGATAGAAGGGATAAATTATAAAGTATTTAATTAACCAAAATAAAACCTTTAGATTAAACCTTGATCACTTTTATCGATGCACACCATCATATTTGAGTGGTGATGAGTGCAGCCGTCGGATCTCCTTTACCTGCACACTTTAATAACTAGGGGGGTGCATCCTTTAATTTTGGTTAATATCGAGCTGAAAGGGGCAGATTAGTCAATGTGTTATACCCTTATTAATCTTGTTTAATATTTTAATTAATCATGAGGACTTTTACCTTTTAAAATCATATTTTATGGGAGCACCGTCATCGGATTGAATCTCGATCGAGAATTAACGTTCGATATTCCTAAATTGCTAGGTAGTTATTCCAAAGGGGGCATGGATCTTTATCGTTAATTTTAATACGTGATTTACTTGAATCTTGGACTACCATTAGATCAAATATTGCTTGGGCACTATCATTCGATCGGTCGAACTTGCTCACTATTTAATTTAAAGCTTGACCCATGTTGACTTATTTTAAAGTTTTGACTCTTCGATAAGCATGCAACCATTGGATTGGATTTCAATCGAGCACTGCCATCCAGATTTGCCAAGTTGCATGAATTTTAATCACTTACTACCTTAGGTGATAATCCTTTTTAGACCTTTTGACTTTATCATTTAGGTTTCTTGCGAAGGCGCATCTGTCAAATCTAGATTTCAAAGATGTGCTACCGTCCGATTAATCCTAAGACGTGATCTATTTACTTATGACCATGGTTTTGACTTTTGACTTATCTCTTGGTTGATCTTATTAACGCGTCATCGTTCGATTACCTCTGGATCAAGCACGACCCTTGGATTAAATCTAAGGTGCTCGTTTGTTAGTCTATTGGGGTGCACACCCTTAGTTTTTAATTAAATTTTGATTTTAACCTCAGGTTAGCGCTTTTAATTTTCGGTTTTTAGACCACAATGATTTATTTGACCATATTTTTTAAGTATAAAGCTATTTGGACCTTAGGGTATAATGATTTATTTAATCCTTAGTGACATACTTTTGGATCTTAGGTCTTTATGTTTTAACCTTGGATTTAGACCTTAGGGAGGCTTTACTTATGAAGGTCAAGTATTAATAAAACTTGCCATAACCCTTATTAAGACAATTAAGCAATTATTAAAAGGGTGTCTACTTAATCAATGACCAAGATTTTAGACTCATCAAACCAATTCAGTGGAAAACTTAGATACTCACACTAATTTGAAGAAGCGACCAACATTATGGATACTTTGATTGAAACCAAAAATTTAAATTTGGGGGTTTCAAAGTTGAGTCAAATTTATCTCCAACAGGTGTGTGGCCCAACGACTGCCTAGATTCAGCTAGAGTGCAGCGGTGACAACGAGGTCGCAGGTTCAAAGTGCAGCCAAGTCGTGCACTATCAATTTTGCATGTGGGCCAAGGTGTATAAGGTAAGCATTAATTTTTAATTTAAATTTTAATTACGCCAAGGTTGGGAAGCGCATATGCATTAGGCCATGTGAGTTTTAGATATAACCTTGGAAAAGTAGGGATTCATAAGGTATTTGATGTTTTATATTATTTTGTGCTTTGAGAATTAAATAGAGGTTGGAGTAATAAGGGTTAATCAAGGGATTAATTGTTATAGGTTGAATATTATTTTTGAGATATTATAAAGGAAATTGGTCTTCTATAAATTGATTAATTTGGAGTTGATAAAAGAAATTGATTTTTATATGTTGAGAAATATTGTGAGAAGTTTGGAGATAATAAGGTGTACTTGAGTCTTGTTATTGTTTGTAATGGTGAATTAATTTTTTAGGAGGATATTTGTGGAATATTTTGAGATAGGTTGTTTCTATCTAACCTTGAAATTGGCAAAGAGGATTTGATTGTGATTAAGACTGGTTTTGAAGGTATATCTCCATCAAAATAAAAGGTATGGGCACATCTTCCTTGTGAGTGAAATATTATTGGATTGAATGTTATGAAATGTAAAGTTGAAGTGAAAAGGATTTTTTGGTAAGCATTGTTGAAAATGTTGAGTGAGTTTTAATGTGCATGATTTATGGATGTTGAAATACCATGAGTATCATTGTTATGTGAAGTTGAGAACTATATTGAATTAGGGTTTGTGAAATATCATGAGTATCATTGTTATGTGAAGTTGAGAACTATCTTAAACTAGGGTTTGTGAAAGATCATGAGTATCATTGTTATGTGAAGTTAAGAACTATCTTGAACTAGAATTTGTGAAAGATCATGAGTATCATTGTTATGTGAATTTGGAGTCATCTTTAGTCAAGGTTTGAGATTCTATAGTGCGAGTAGTTAAAAGTATAGTGAAACACTTGGTTAGGGTTTGTAATCAAGTTATGTTTTATTGAGTGGATGTTTGAGAGAAGTTGAATGAGCATTATTGGTTGAATGCATGTGAGTGATAGTTCAAGTTCTGTGAAACAAATTGTTCTTTATTCTAAATTGATTTAAAAAATAATTTGAAAGTGATTGAGTGTTTTGTGAGTGTGAAACATATTGAGTCTCTAATCATTCTCTATATTTTTATGTGGTCAAACAAAATTCTGAGTGAAATTTATTTGTGTGATTGAAGAAGTTTTCTGAAAGAGATTAAGTTGAATTTTGTATGCAAGTTTTACAATTGATTTGAATAAGCTTTTGTGAAAGCTAGTGGACTATTTTGAGTATGTCCTAGAGAGGACTTAAGCATAGATTTGAGCAAGCTTTTGTGAAAGCTTGTGGGAATATTTGAGTAAAGTCCTAGAGTGGACTTAAGGACAGAGTTTAGAAATCTTGTGGGAAGATTTGAGTAAGCCCTAGAGTGGATTTAAGGACAAAATTGAGTAAGATTTTGTGAAAGCTTAAAGAAAAATTTGTGTAAGATTTTGTGGAAGCTTACAAGCATATTTGAGGTAAGTCTTGGTGAAGACTTGTTGAGAAGATTGAAAAGGTTCTAGTGAGGAATTTTTGAGAATATTTAAGGCAAGTCTTGGTGAAGACTTGTTGAGAATATTGGATAAGTTCTAGTGAGGACTTGTTGGACAGATTTGAGGTAAGTCTTGGTGAAGACGTTTTGAGCATATTAGACAAGTTCTAGTGAGGACTTGTTGGGAAGATTTGAGGTAAGTCTTAGAGAAGACTTGAGAGCAGATTGAGCAAGTTCTAGAGAGGATTTTTTGGACATATTTGAGGTAACTCTTTGAGAATACTTGAGAGCAGAGTTGATTTATTGATTTGTTCAAGCTTTGAGTTAAAGCTTGGGGTAAATCTAGCAAAGTTGATTTGTGATTGGATCAAGCTTTGTGTTAAGGCTTGAGAAAAAATTTGAGGATAGATTTGAGGATAGATTTTGGTGTAGATTTGAGGGTAGATTTGTACCATACCAGAGATAGACTTGTGAGCAGATTTGTTCTAGACCGAAGGATAGTGTTTAGTGAAAATTTGAGAAAGATATTGAGCAGAGCTCAAAGTAAGCTTTGGAGGTGACAGAGTAGAGGATAGCAGTCTCCAGTAGATAGAGATCCATTAGCTAGGTCAATGAGGACAAAGGTATTTTGAGTGAGTACAAAGGTCTTCAGTGGAGAGATATCCACAAGCCAGTGTAGTGGAGGTAGTAGTCTTCTAGAGGATCACCACCTAGAGCAAAGGAGAAGGAGTTCTCCTATGGATAGAGATCAATGAACCAGTTTAGGGAATTGGTGTCTCATGTGGATAGGTATCCATGAACATGATTAGGGTATTGGTGTCTCCTTTGGATAGAGATCCATAAATATTGTAATAGGGAAAGATTCCCAAGAGATTTTTTGAGAAAATTTTAGTGAAATATTTTCTTCGTGGAGTAGCCCACATTGGGTGAACCGCATAAAATTGGTGTCTCTATTGTGTTGATGATTTGTGCATTGATTTGATTACTACTATTGATATTGCTATTGATTATATTGGATGATATTATTTTGGAAGGAAAAGTAAAAAGTGATATTATATTGTTCACCCCCTCTTAGTATAAGATTGTGTTCTTTAGAATATTGTTGCTTTAAGTGTGGGACTTTGAGATCTTGTGTTGTTTAAGTTAAGCATTTGAATGTTGTACAAATGATATTGTTTTAATTTGGAGTTGCACTCTTGAGTAACCTCTAGAGATGGTTATTAAGGTGTTCCATTAATTATTTGAAATGCATGCTTATGTTAGAGATATTGGTTATCTTGTAATGCATATATGTTGATGGAAAGCTTTTAAGATTCAAGTTTTATTAAGAGCATAATTTGGTTTATGGTTAAGAGGAATCTTCTTTTTATAATGCTTTACCTTTGAGATGAATATTACAATGTGCTTAATGCTTTGGTTTAGCTTTATGGTGATTAGTGGTTGTTATCTATCCTTGGGATGGATAGAATTTCCTCTTGTAAACCATGAAATCCAATCGTGAAAAGAGTTACATTATTGCAATATGCGGGTAGTCAAGAATTCTAGAAGGGGTTGTGAGAATGCAATAGCTAGAATCTTATAAACCTAGATGGATTTGTGTATACAATAGCCAAGTTTCTTATGAGTAATGGTACCTTGATCAAGTAGGATCGAGTGTGTGGGAAAACCTATTCACAAGACAACAGTGGTGACTCCTTGATCAAGTAGGATTCAAAGATCATGTTAGTTATCATCGAAGTGACAATAACCTTAGTTAGCCCATGGAGGTATGGTAATCGTAACCACCAAAAAGGCTCACACCTAATGCGATCTATTGTAATTGATAAAAGATAACAAATGAACATGCACCAATTGACAACAAAAAGGAAACAGAATGCAAGAATATTTATTAATTCCAAATTGAGTCAAGTTACATATTCGTCCCTCTTAGGGATACCCATTTTGATACTTCAATTACAATAGATCTAATCCCTCTCAAGGGTAGATGTGAATCAAATGCCTTCTAGGGTGACACAAACTGCTCTAGGGTGTCGATGACCCTCTTCTCCATGCTTAGAGGTATTTGTTGCCTTGCATCCCAAAACCCTGTTAGTCCTGCATGCAATAAACAACAAGAAACATTAAAAACAAAGGAGGCCTCTCTTGATGAGGCTTTAAAAGGATATTTCACAAGAAGATGTCATAACAAGCATGTAATCAAGAAAATAGATAAAACATGGTAAACCTATATTAGTCATGAAATATTGCCATCAAACATGTGTAAGAAAGCAAATACTATCTATCTATTGGGTTAGTTTATCAAATAGAAAGCATGAACGCATGAAATAACCCACAATTGCACTAATTACCAAATTGACAAAATGAAGGTAAATCTACTTTAAATGCTTAATTCCATCGGTCATATGTCTCTAAAATGTTAATTGAACCTATACTAAGCATAATATGATCTAATCAATTAATCTACAGAAAAGAGCACAAGGGGATCTATAGCCATTTGCTCACCGTGGGTCTGATGTGCGATCAACACTATTCACCATGGTTGATAGCCATGACTGAGCTCTAAGTAAACTTGCCCTCAGAATTAGGGCTTTCTCTCCGATCCACCTTGCCAAATTGATGGTCAAGGGTCGCCTCTGTGTCCTCTGATAGGTTTGGTGGTTGAATTGTTTAGATTGTGCACCAATTGCATGGATTTGCATTTCTTGGCTCTCCTAGGCTCCTAGGGCTTCCATGGCAATTTGATCTCCAATTAGGTAGCAAAAGTGTCCCTCTCAATGCATGTAGTTGCTTATGCAATTCGATAGGGCTTCGCTACTCAATTGATAAAATGTTCTCTAGACTTATCCCCAATTTAGAGGGGGATCTTATAGCAATTGCCCAGGGCTAGGGGTGGCTTCCTCATGAAGCCAAGATCAAGATTGGGTGGTTGAGCTTGTTGGATGGAAGGATCTAGAACCTTCCTCACTCAAACCACTCCAATATGTAACCAATTGGCCATTGCAACCAACTTTGGGTTGGATGAAGGCTAACTGATTCTGAGTGTTGACCATGGATGACATGCGTGGTGAGCACTACTAACCATGGGTGTCAGCAGTGGTTAGCACTGACTAGGCAAAAGTGCCCAATTGAGTGGTAAAAACCACTGCTATACCTTGGATCTGTCCAAAGGTCTTCCATATGGTCTTCTAGCATGTCCCATATGAGTAGTCACCTCGGCATGATGCATTTTAGGTGTCTACAGATGCCCCTTTTGAGATGCATTGTGATTTTGAACAACGTTGAGAAAAACTAGACCTCCTAAAATGATGTCGTAGGTTGAATGATGATCATTGATCTGATCAACATTAGATGCCCCGAGTCCAACAAAAGGATGCGCATCCTCGAATCATTGCTTCTAACTCGATAGAAGGCTTAAATTTGAAAAATTTTGCACTCATCATCAGACGTTCGGATAGCATCAATGCCAAGTAGGCTTTCACACCTGTCAATCTGAAAGGATGGGAATTACAAACTAACTATCATATTTGCTATTTTTCCCAAGCAAAGGGGTAAGCTTATGATAGTCTTTAGCAATGATTCGCAAGGATGAATGCAATTTTGACAAGATCAAGGGATCTTCTATTGACTTTGATTATGATTTGATATTATGACTACCCCCTCAAGCGACGAGTCGATGAGGGTAATGACAATTAAATGAAGCGACGAGGTCACTTGACCACTATGAATGATCATTGCACAAATTAAGATTTAGCATTTGAATACTTGGCAAGGCCTAATCAGCTATGATTACACCATTTAGAGTAATTGCCTATTTCTATCCCATGGAGCGGTCCAGCCATGAAGGCCTTCTTAGGGAATCGAGATGATAGCAATATCTATTAGGCTTGTAGTGAATCATAATGTCGATGATATGCTGAAAATATCATAGGAGAATTACGATGAATATCTCATTCCCGTGGAGCAGTTCGATTGTGTAGGCCTTCTTAGGGATTGAAATGAAGCATAGCAATTCTACGATGATGAATTTACCCCAAATGTCCTTATGGTAATTTACTCATCTTTTCGGATTGCATGGATCGCAAGTCGCTGCAACCGCCAAGTGTATAGGGTAAATAACTGAATACGAGGTGCATTTGGCTTTTGATTTATTTGATTTTTTTGTTATTTTTGAATTGAATTTGTTTATTTGGTTGGGAGGTGCGACACTCTATGAAAGGATTGTCATAATGATGACCTCGGTTGAATGTACTTTGTAATCTCAGCCAGTTATTTTGTTTTACCTTATGATGACATTTTCCAATGTCTTTGTGCTTTGTTTGGCTTATTTAGCTTATTTTATTTTTCTGGTGCAATTCTGGTCTGATGCACAATTTTATTTTGACCTTTTAAGGCTCTCCATGATGGGAATTTGGAGCATTTAATATGGTTTTCTAACCACGCCTATCAAATATGGGCCAATTCCTTGATCACGGATGTCAACAACGGGTGGAAAACCCTAATCCAGGGACCATGCATGTCAACCATGGGCCGCATCAAATTTGAAAATTATATAAGATTTTTCACTTTGTAAAATTTTCATTATTCACCTACATCTGCCAGTAAAACTGAGAGCTTTGAGAGGTAAAAACTTAAATTTGACATGGAATGTTACCGAAAACCTGACACACTCCCCATTTTCCGCACCGATGGCCGATCAGCCTGAATCGTCGACCAGTGGAGGAGTCGGTGCTTCTAAGGTAACTCAAAAACTGAGACCTCGCTTGTCATTTACCGGATGTAAAATTAACCTCATTAATTAATCGGTAAATGAACTACACTAAACCGTTGGTAACGAACTTCACCATAGTTAGGGTTTAGCATAGGCTAGTTAGATGGGAGGGTTATTTTTAATTTTTTATGGGGTTTTCCAGGAAGGGCGGACCCATCTAGGGTTTCGCTCCTTAGCTGTGGGTGGCAGCCACGGGCCCCAATTGGTAGATTGGGGGCCATGGTTGTCAGGCGATGGGATTCAAATCCCAACGGTCAATTTTTGACCATTGGGCCGATCGTGGTTCTGACCCGCGATGCCCAAATTTTGCAGAATTTTTCAATTTTTATCAATTTTTTTTTTTTTTGAATTTTTCAGGGCACTTAATGCCATTTATTGCATTTTTGGAATGCTTTTCTGATGTTTTTGAAATTGGTGATCATGTTTTTGTATTTTTATGCATTTTTTGATTTGTTTTGACATTTTAGAATTTTTTTTATTGTTTTTCTTGTTTATTATTTTTGTTGTCACTCAGACTTTGACCAATAGAGTGAGGGAGACCGATCTCCTTCGTGACCTCCATGGTGACCTCACTATAGGGAGCGATAGTGGTTTACTATTGTGGGGTTTGGCTACATCTTGGACCTCCCCACCATCCGTATAGATCAGGGTTATTTGACTGCCTTGGCCCATCATTGGGATGCATGGACCAACACATTTCACCTATCGATGGGTGAAATGATTATTACCTTGGAGGATGTGTACCACATATTTCATCTATCGATTTATGGTGCGCCTATCATGTCTTCTCTAACTACGGCCAGGAGGGTCATATTTGATTCTATCTTTGGTGATCAAAAAATTGAGGTATAGGACCGTAATGCCCATGGGGGTATCCACATCGAAGAGTGGTTTGAGGCCTAATTCTTCTCATAGTGGGAGGCTGTGTTCATGCTCTTGATTATTTAGATAGTACTCCTAGATTCTTTGAGTGTGAGGTTCCCTTGGAACCTCCTGGCTCAAACTAGAGAGGTGATGGTCAGCTCGACTCATGATCCTCTCATTCTATCATGGGGGAGCGCCTTGCTAGCATAGCTCTACCATGAGCTATATCATATTACATATTGGAGTAGAGTCGATATTAGCTACAGCATCCTCCTCTAGGTTTGGGTATGGTAGCACATCTTGATTGAGCACCATGTTGTTTCTTATGACCATTATTGAGATTGATAATGAGTCAGTGCTATACACACTTGCCTTGGAGTGAGAGGGCTTTAGGAGTAGGTCTCATGTAGGAGACCTAGAGTACTATATTGGTATATTTGCATAGCTCTACTCTCAACATATATGGTGGTGACCATATATGGACTATCCTACATGGATAGAGGTAGATAGGTACTTGTACTGAGCATGTAGAGATAGATGGGTCATCGATCGAAAGGTCGATATATATGAGTATCACTTTTACTCTCATGTGTAGGTAGTTTGGGATCAGGTAGGATGTCCTAGAGCTACCACTCATCTACAGATACCTGGTCCTCGAGAGGGACCTAACTTGGCCCTAGGTGGCTCCACTAGGGGATGAGGATGATGAATTTTAGGAGTCAGGCTAGACGGATGCAGGCACTACTCCTGACTATGATGGTTGGTGGGCTGACTTCTAGTGGCATGGAGAGGGTCCTCTAGGCTGACCAATTAGAGGATTCATAGTAGAGGGTGCATAAGGTGGATCCTTAGGGGTATAGGACCCACCAATAGATAGAGGGTACATGGGGCATAGGGGCCACTATAGAGGAGGGCCCATAGGTTGAGGTAGAGGAGGAGGTATTAGAGGAGGGTGAGGCACCTTTGGATAGTGAGATTGGGTAGTTGAGAGCCCAGGTTGCTGACCTCCAGAGCTAGGTTGGGAGACTATAGATGTAGCTACTACATAGGGATACATCTATCACCACTCTAGAGGTGAAGCTAGCATAGGGGAGAGGTAGTGGTAGGGATATGAGCAGGAGAGGACAACTCTCCAGGCATAGGCTACCATTATAGACACTGGATCACATAGCTCATTGGCTAGTGGGATGTGGCATACAATGAGTGCCATGACTACTGAGAGGGACCTATTAAGGGTAGTGATGGGGGTCCCTCATCTACATAGGCTATCATGCCACCTCTGGTAGCACCATCTTCTTTACTACCAAGGTCGTGACCCCATGGTAGAGATCATGAGGCTTCATTCCCTCATGGAGGAGGGTAATGAGTGAGATACAACATGTGTAGCTCGCATCTCCTAGCTAGAGGGCTACATCAGGCTGATAGGTGGGGAGGTACTAGAGGATACCCACACTATAGGGACTCAGTGGACTAGGTCTAGGACTAGGGAGATAGGCAATCTTCTACCAACTCTAGCCATAGGATGCATAGGATTGAGAGGACTCATAGGTCCTCGAGTACTCATGGTGCTAGCTCGTAGAGGACTCACAGGGATGGTGGAGGCGATGGAGGTGCCTCATAGATTGGGGGTAGGCCCTATTTAGTACATATTTTTAGAGATGCTTTTTGTACCATTTTTGAGTGTAAGGTCGAGGACCTACACATATGTAGCCTATGGGCATTTTGATATACCTTGATACTATGTATTTTTTGACACATATATTTATATGATATGATAGTTCATCTCATTATATGTGTATTTTATTTTTGGTATTTTATGTTTATGTTATGCACATGGATGTAATGCAGATATTTGATTTATTGCTATATGATGTGATGTATGGATGACATGCACTAGCTATATGATGTGGATGCAGTGATATACATGTGTAGATGGACTACTTTATGATGCTATGTATATGAATGCAATATTTGATGTTTTAATGCAGTTTTGATCTGCTTCACTTGTATGCATTTACTTTATACTGCTATGACATATTTTTATGCCATGTATGTACTGCATGTATTTTTGATGATATTGATTTATTGTAAATGGACATGTATGTTTTAATCACTTAAAACACAATGTATGCAATATGATATGATGTTTTAACAATCTAATGGATGACACCATAGAATGTATAACAATCATGGATGATAATTGCTATATTTGATTATGAATCTTTATTGATTTGACACTCATATGTGAGTTGCAATGCATTGTTTCTATTTATAAGTTTTTGTAAATTAAAAGATATGCATAACATAGTCAGTGGCCATTTAAATATCATTTTTGACATCCATCCGGTATCTAACATATATCACAAATAGTTCTAATAAACAAACTCTCATAAATGAGATTTTATATTTGATGATTGCATTTGAAAATTTGATTGTTGCTATTTGGGAATTTTTGAGGTTTACCATGAGACTCAAACACCCTAGTTGACTGATCAAAAGTTGTATACTAACCATACTAGACTTCTGAAACATAAGGCTTTCGCTAGGATAGGCCCTAACTATTCATTATCCCTGTGTGTGCAAATGAATATATTAAGATAAGGCATAAGCATACCCCGATGTCAAGCGGGATTCTTTCAGCCCATTGCTAAGATTGGGGGTCCACAAATGTTTATCCAATCCTAGGTTTAGATTTTAGTTGGACTAGACCACTAGGCGATACAGGACACCTGAAGCTAGCTCTTCCACATTCAAACATTGGTCTGTACATAAGCGAGATGCTAATGCATCAGACATATCATCATGCGTAAGGTATAGTAGTGCTGGCAATTCCATGGATTCAAGTTCACTCCCTTCTTTTCTTCAATTTTTTGGGATACTTGCTCATATAAAGTGATAAAAATCACTATTTATTTTTGTACTTTAGTGACAATAATCACTTTATTTTTCTTTTTTTTCTTTCTTTCTTTTTCTTTTTTTTCTTTTTTCTTTCTTTTTCTTGAGCAAGGGATTTAATACTGATTTGACTTTCCTTGTACAATTTGTCTTCATTTGACTTGACTTTTTGGAATTTTACATTTGATAATTTGCTTCAAAAACTTCCTTTGGGGATTTTACTTTGGGGAACTATTTCTGGGATATCGATCTAGGATATCGATCTTATGATATCAATATGGGATATCAATCTGGGATGTCGATCTATGATATCGATCTAGGGTATCAATCTGGAGGATTGATCTGGGATACCACTCTGGGATATTGCTCATTTTAACGTAAGCAAGGGATTCTGGGTAGGGAATGAACTTGTCCTTTTTCCAATTACCAACATTTCCCATACCATCCACATAGGGGGATAAGCAAGAATAACTCTTTTCACCTCAGGATACCTGGTCCTACTTCGTGGCTTTCATCTTCCCCTAGTCCTTATTAGGATTGTTTAATTTGTTGATTAGTGATAGAATTTTGATATGCTAAGGGCTATACTAACTAGACCTCAACTACAAAAGCAAAGCAAGCTGTCTATCAACTCTTGAGAAGACCTCTAGGTATGGTTGAATGACTAAAAAACCCTAGTATATTCTTCATAGCAACATTTTGGGTTGTGTTGAAAAACACAATTACTCACAAGGGTGATACATGATAATGATAGTGCATAGATGCATGATTGAAACACAAACGTGGTGTCATTTGTAAGATTGTAAACACAATTTATTCTAATGCAAGCATGGTGGATGATTATGCCTAATGCAATGCAAGGATGAAAATGCATGTGGAGAATGCAATGCAATGATGCAAATGAAATGCAAATGTTTTTTATTTTTGATATTTTTCCAATTTTTATGGATTTTGACATTTGGTTTGACCAAAGAGCTTACAGATGCCTTTGGAGCCTTTTGGGATTGACCAAGTGGTTTTGAGAAACCCTTGGAGCCTTTTATGGGATGACCAAAGGGCTTATAGATGCCTTTGGAGCCTTTTAGGGATTTAGGCATAAAACACTTTAAGATGAAGGATATTGAGAGGTTCAGGCTCTTCAACTCCTCCAAGTGATGTCAAGCGATATGTCCTAGGTCCAATCTTCTCTGAGATCATATAAGGACCTAACCAGTTAGCCATAAATTTGTCTCACATTTTTGGTGGTAAATTTGAGTTCTGTTGGTTCTCTTTCAGCACAAGATCACCAACCTCAAAGTCTCTCAGATGGAATTTGCTATTGTAAGCTCATTTTAAGTACTCTTGATAAACATGGAGGTGCTCAAGGGTATTCACGCGATGTTCATCAAGTAGCATCAATTGATCTAGGTGAGCTTGTCACGTGGTGTCATCATCAATGAACTCTTTCAATGCGACGTGCAACATTGGAATTTCCAACTCTAGGGGCATAATGGCCTCAGTGCCATATACTAGTGAAAATGGAGTTGCCCCAATGGGAGTCCGAATACTAGTCCTGTAAGCCCATAAAGCAAGGGGTAGCTGGATGTGCCAATATTTGTGGTGCTCTTGTACCATATTTTTCAAGATGGAGACCACTATCTTATTTGAAGCTTCAGCTTATCCATTTGCTTATGGATAATATGGAGTCACAAAACTGTGTTTGATTCTATACTTAGACATCAAAGCTCTCATAGTTTTGTTCTTAAATGACGTTCCATTATCCGACACTATCTTGGATGGTATCCCAAAATGACTTATGATATTGGTGAGTATAAACTCAGCAATACATGCTCCAGTTGTCATTGTTAAGGGGATGGCTTCCACCCATTTAGTGAAATACTCAGTAGCCATGATAATAAAAGTATGTCAGCCTGATGATGGAGGAGAGATCTTACCAATGAGATCAAATCCCCACTGAGCAAATGGCCAAGCCACTTGAATGGGTTGTAAGGCCTATGATGGTAGGTGCATAAGATTAGCATGATGCTGACATTTAATGCACTTCCTGACATACACATTGCAATCCTTCTCCATAGTGGGCCAATAATAACCCATTCGAAGGATGCACTTGATGATAGCCATACCACTAAAATGGCCACCGCATGTACCATCATGAGCTTGTAAAATTGCCCAAGATGACTCTTGGGGCTCAAGACAATGAAGGAGAACTCCATCGTAGCTTCTACGGTATAGGATGTCTGCTAACAAGACATACTTTGTCACTTTCTATTTAAATGTGCACTTCATGGCACATGATAATCCTTGAGGGATTACACCAAGTCTAAGGAAGTCATATATTTGTGATGTCCAATTATGATAAGCTTCGGCCTCGATCGACAAGACAACATGTTCCCCCTATGGTTCTACATTGGCAAATGCAGACTAGGAAACAATCTTATGGTGAATGGTAATACCACTCCTCGTCTGATCCTGCGAGATCAAAGACCCCCAGGATGCTCTCTTGAGAAAGTCTCTGGCTCTGTAGAACCATTCATGATTTGGTTCTACATGAATCATGTTGATTGACTCTTTGTTATCCAATGCTTCGCATTGCACAGCAGAGTGTGACAACATTTTTACATGGATGGTAGTGAAGTCGGTAGATGGATTCTGAGGGATTAGAGATCCCAAAGATGCCATTATGTCTACAAATCTATTGGATGAATGAGGTATTGCCTCGATGTCATACCATTCCAATCGAGCTAGATAAATGTCAACAAGATCCTTGTAAGCTTTCAATACCGGACATCGACATTGAAATAATCCCTTAACTTGGTTCACAATGAGAAGGGAATCACCAAAGATATTTAGCCTTTTTATCTTCATGGTGATAGCTATTTGGAGACCCAAAATTAGGGCTTCATATTCAGCATTGTTATTAGTGCAAGGAAAGTCTAACTTGAATGACAAGGGCATTGGAGCTCCTTGTGGCATGAACAACACTATTCCTGCACCACCCCCTTGCTCACACTTCGAACCATCGAAGAACAAGGTCATATCGGCTTTGTTATCTAGTTCTTCAGGTTTGGGTGCTTCTGATAAGGCAAATACTGCATCATCAGGAAGCTCTATGGTGAGGGGCCTACTATTTTTGAGAGGCACCTCAGCCAGTTGATCTGCTATGACTTGTCCCTTAATGGAATTTTGGCTTATGAATTCTAGATCAAATTCTATCAGTAGCATGATCCACTTCGTAGTACGTGTATTATGATATGTCTTGCTCATCATATACTACAAAGGATTTTGTTTGGATATAACATATGTCGTATGACTCAACATATAGTGTCATAATTTCTTGGTAGCGAACACTACTGCTAAACATAGCTTCTCCACATATGCATATCCAAGCTCATAGCTCACCAAGGTTCTGCTAATGTAATATATGGCCTGTTCTTTGCTTTGCACATTCTTTTGGGCTAGCATGGTTCCCAATGCAAAGTCGGTTGCCGATATATATAATAGAAAAGGCTCATCTGGCCTTGGTGGAGCTAGCACTGGTGGCATCACCAGGTATTGCTTAATTTTAGCAAAGGCTGCTCGACAGTCCTCATCCCAATTGAATGGGACCCCCTTGTGTAGCAGTCGATTCATGGGTCGACATTTATCCGATAATTGAGCGATAAATCACTTTATGGATGCTACCTTGCCTTGTAGGCTCCTTAGCTCTTTGATGTTTGTGGGGGGACGCATTTCTAGAATAGCCTTGACCTTTTCTGGGTCAACTTCGATGCCTCATTTTGAAATGATGAATCCTAAGAGCTTTCCTAAAGTTACACCAAATACACACTTCTTAGGATTCAACCTGACATTATGCTCTATCAAGCGATCGAAGACCTTCTTCAGGACCTCTGCATGCTCAGAATGCAATAATGACTTGGCCAACAAGTCATCCATATAATCTTCTAAGATTTTATGCATATAGTCATGAAAGATATATGTCATAGCCTATTGATATGTGGCACCAACATTTTTAAGGCTGAATGGCATAACTTTATAGCAAAATGTTCCCCATGGCATTATAAATATGGTTTTATGTTGGTCTTCGAGCTTAATCCAAATTTGATTATAACCAAAAAAACCATCCATTAAGGAGAGCATCTCATGACCTACAGTTGCATCTACAAGAGCATCGATATTCGGCAATAGAAATGAATCCTTTGGTGTTGCCTTATTCAGGTCTCTAAAATCCATACAAATATGGATCCTTCCATCAAGTTTTCCTATAGGCACCATATTGGATACCCATTCTAGATAGTCGATGGAGATGACAAACTCTACGTCCAACAACTTTTGCAACTCATCCTTAACCATTAAGGCTACTGTTGGATGCATCTTCCTGAGTTTCTGCTTGATTGGCTTCTTTGATAGATCTAGCGAAAGGTTATGAGTAACCAATTTTGGATCTAGACCCGACATATCTTTGTAAGTCCAAGAAAAGAGATCAGGTCTCTCTTTAGTAGAGGGATGAGGTTGGCACGCTCATCAGGAGTCAAAATTTCTCCAAATTTAACCTTCCTTGGATTGGTGGGATCATTACTGATATCCACTTTGAAGGTCTCCTCTACTGACATATGAGATCCCTCCTCAAGCTGATGAGGCATAGGGATCAAGTGGATGTCATCTATTGGGTTTATAGGTTCCTCATTGGAAGCATCCTCAGCATGATAGACATCATGTGCACAGCCTGGTGCAAAATGGAAAGGTTGCAGCATTTCTTCATTAGGGAAGAAATCTTCAGGCTCTAGTGGTGAATCAACATGATCCCAATCAATAGCATCTACATTTAGAGGCAATGGTTTGGATGGATCGACTGGATTATGGAGTGGAGTGGTCAAATCAATGGAGATCATGTTGATGAAATGGATCATGTCTCCAGGACCACGTGCAAGTGACTCATCATTAACAAAACTTCCATCCTCGAGATGTGGTTCTGGGGTATGGGGATCTCTGGATCTGGTCCATGAATAGACTATCGGATGGGATCATTGGGCTCAAGGAGCTCCATGTACGTTGGTGGATCAGGAAACACCATATGATAAATCATATTAAGATTCGGTGGTCTCCCCCTAAGGTGAGGATGGAGATTGATCTCTCTGTGCATATCCTCAGTCGTATAAGGTGCATTATGATAGCGTAAGTAGGGAGGTCCTAAGTAGGCTCTCTCTGTCTCATCTTCCTCATCACTATCGTAATATAGGCCTTCACCGCTATCTACTAGAATGGGATGCTCTAGAAAATGTGGCCCCATATAGGTTATCTCTTGATCGCTATCATCACTATCGGTAGAACTGGGTACAAATTCCATAAATACGAGGTAGAGTAAATTGGATCAGCTTCATCCTCAGATTGATCATTGTGTGAGGACTTCACTATCCTCTATTCTATAATCGTAGTTTGGTCCATCACTTTCGATGATGGATACTGCATGGACATCCTCAGAAGTGACTTTTGATTCGGTACTCATAACTATATCTAGACTCTAGAAGTGCATACCAATGTCATCGGTAGCTCCATGGCTTTGATTGTCCAAGTTGGCTCTTGCAATGGGTTCTGGACTGGTCTCCACCAAGATATCCTCGTGATACATCTCGGGTGGTCCTATGGTGACGTAAGACACCATCCGGTTATCCCTCTAGAATGTAGAAGGATTAGGGTGATACGGATTGAAATCAACCTCACCCCCAAACTGAGGTACAGGTGGTCTAAAGATACCATGAGGAGTTCAGCCTGTCCTCTACTATAGAATCCCAACCTAAACCTATCAGTAGGTAACTGATACTATGGTTCTATAGGCTTCTTACACCCCTACTCGAATAGTCTGAGACCGTAACCATGCCAATGGTAACGCTCAAAGTATCGCATGACATAGTCTAGGTTAGAAAGGTAATGAACATTTATAGTGAATGGTTCATTATCATCCTCATCCATGGGTATGGGAGATGCAAACTGGTCTAGCCCTCCATAGATGAAGTTGGTTTGGTTGGGTGGTACCCCCAATGGTTCCACCATCCCTATGGGAAGGTGATGGGCTCATGGTCGGCCCATGTCATGTGCAGTTTCGATAATTGGTGTGAACATCACATTCTACACAATGTATTCCCCTAATCCAGGATTAACCAAATGGATGGTCACCTACGGTGCAGATGACCCTGTTGAAGACATAGGTGAAGTAGGTTGAGGTGCCTCTTCGACTCCTCCTTGAACTTCCTCTACTTCCATGGGAGTAGGGGCTTCAATGATAACTGGCTTGGGCATTTGCTTTATCTTCTTTTCACCCACTTTTTCTTTCAACTTCCTATCATCTCATTGTATCGTAGATGCAGTCGGTCTAATGGAAGTAGTTGTTGTGTGCTCCGATATTTGAGATGCGGATATTGTGGGTCTAGCACACACTTCTTTGATTTTACCTCCTGGATTTTTGATTGGCGATGCTGGTCGCACATCTAGGTGCATTGAGGGGAGCACAAATTCCCTCGTAAATCTGCTAGATTCATGTATTTAAAGGGTTCTTCATCCGAAGGCACCATGTGAACCTATCCCTCATGAATGTATTTGATACACTGATGTAAAATAGAAGGGACACAATGCATTTCTCTGATCCAAGGCCTCCCTAGAAGTATATTATACTGCATAGCACCTTCGATTACATGACACATCATTGGGATGGTCTTCAGTCCCACCTGGATAGGTAAAACTATAGTACCGACCATCGAGCATAATGCATCATTGAAAGCTCTCAACGTGAAGGTAGAAGGGATGATATGCATCTTGGGTAACTTCAGGTGAGTTAACACCTTGGTAGTTATGATATTTATTGATGACCCTATGTCAATAAAAACCTACTTGAATGGTTTATGATTCACGCACGCGATGATATGTAGTGGTGGGTCTGCTATAATAGTGGAAACCATCTTGACTTTGTGGTCATGAAATTGAATGATCGATTCTTGACACTATTGCATGTACCCCACAAAGTGTGTAAATACTTTGGGATCCTGAGGCTGCACTTCGATGGACCTTAAGATGTCCATGAGCATCTCCCTGTGCTTAGGAGACTATTGAATAAGCTCATAAATTGACAACTTCACTAGAGTTGTCTATAGGTTTTGGACCAACCTACTCTTGATGGTCACCATCGGTCTAGTTGGTGGGTCGGGCACATGTTGGGCTGGCCTTGGAGGAGGTGCAGCTTGGACTCTGATAGGCGTTGGAGGTTGATTCGATCATTCATACCTCATGTTCCTTGTGACAATGTTGACCATTCTGATGAACCCCTGGGTTGGTGGTTCGATGCGAACTTGGTTGACTTGGCCAACATTATTCTTTGGTACCTCATGATTTGGTAGAGGATTTTTGTAAATCCCCATATTTTGATTGTCAGGCGCTTGTGGGTTGTCGACAAGAAGCGTACCTCTCTCGATCATATTTTGCACAAGATGTTTGAAGGACCAACATACCTCAATGTCATGACCCTTCGATCGGTGAAAGATGCAATAATGATCATCTTTATAGCCCTTAGGCTTAGGCTGATTAGGGTCTATCATCTTGACCTCGGGTAAGTGTATAGCCTTCGCCTCGCATAACTGATGAAAAATCAAATTCAAGGACTTCGATAATTGCGTGAATATGTGAGGTGGGTGTTGCTCTTTATTTTTACCCTTGTAATTGTTGTTGCACTGCTCATACTATGCAAGCGGAGGTTGGGCCTGATAATTTTGCTTTTGTTGCCCTTTTTCTCCTTTCTGAAGGTTCAACACTACCTGATTAACATGGGTCGGCTTGGCCGGATGTCTCTCAGTGCTTTTCTTATGTCCCTCCTTCTTATTCCTCAGCTTCAAGTTACCCTCCTGTAACTTGATGTCCTCAACCACCTTGGCTTGCACCAAAGCCTCTTCGAATGTCTGGTATTGCTGCAATTGTAGCAATAGCAAAATGTGTTTGGCACAATTCTTCATGAACATTCATGTTAATTCAGAGGATGGGATGGAGAATGGCAGCTTTGCCATAATTTTCCTCCATCACTTTCCATAATCCATCACTGGCTCATCGTCATGTTGCGTTAGAGCGGCCAGGTCGGATAAGTTTACCTTCTTCTTGATGCCAAAGGAGAAGCATTCAAGAAATGCATCAGCTAGTTGTTTGAAACTAGTGATGTTGTGCCTCTTTAATTGATTGAACCACTCTCGAGCTGGGCCTGAGAGGGTCATGATGAAGGTGCATAGGAGTAAAGCATCATTGCTCTCAATCTGAAAGCACATATCTAGAAAACTAGTCACGTGCTCCTGTGCATCTTCCTCTCCTTGAAACTTTTCCAGTCTAGGCATCTTGAAATGCTCAGGATATGCTGGAATAGGCACTGACATGCATAGAGGTTCATTGTGAATTTTGTTCAAGGTAGGCTTCTGATAAGTCATCCCTTGCTTCTCTATGGCTTGGACCTTCTCTGCTAAGGTCTTGTAAGCTTACGAGGAAAGAAACTCCTCCTCTCGAGATTGCCTTGGAGGCACCTTCAGAGGTAGATTCTTCCTCGATCGAGGTGGGGGACTAGGCTCACCCTCCTCCTCGAATTGGGAGATTTTTGGATATTCTTATTCTAATTCCTCTCCCACTTCACTCTCATACTACCTATGCTCATGTTGTTCGGATGTTGGACGTCGATCTCTATGTTGAGCCATATGGCGAGTATGTGTGTCGATGTTCTCAGGATGTAACTCGGGCTGTGAAGCCACTCGTCTATCGACACGCTCCTTGATCTCACTATGAGGAGGTAAACTAGTGCTAGCCAATCGATCCTCTCTCTACATGCTCCTTTAATTGAGGATACATTGTTCATGCATGCATTGTTCATATAATTTCTATCTTATGAACCTCTACCTCTGAGTATTCTCATTTTTGAGGTGCTCTTTCTCTACGTGAACATCCTCCAATTGATCTTGGAGAATCTATCATCTCTACTCTGACATCAGTCTATGAGCTCTATCAACATGATCGACCATCTGAGGCCTCTGAGGGGTGCGCTCTATTCGAGCGACTTTATGAGTATGTCCTCCAATGGACTGATTCACCACACTCTTGCCTCGATCTATAAAGATGACATTCATGTCAGGTTGTCTCCTATACTCAGTACCTACATGCGATGTCGGAGCACGCATATCTCAAGAATACTTGGAGCACTCTCCATGTTCTTGGGTAGTCCTAATGGTGCTCTCACTACACACGCTCGTCGATCGGGAGGGTGCAGGCGTAGGCTTATATCCTAAATGCCCTAGGACTCTATCTAGACCATCCAATTATTTGCTATGCCATGGCTCATGAGGTGGTGTACCATTTATTCCCACTTTGGATATATCTATGGTGAATGTGGTGGGTTCACCCCTATTGGGAGTCTATGTGGGCCTGTGCTCGAAAGCAGCCCTCTCGGTTCACCCTTGAATGGGTGGATCTCGGACATTTCTAGACTCTGATGGTGGAGGTCATGAACCTCCCTTAGATACAGGTCGAAGGGGTACCAATCTGGATCCCTGGATGACATACTCCTCAGCTGAACCCATGGATGCCCATGGAATGCGGTCATGGTATATGCTACCATATGTGGAACCCCCATGTTGGGATGTCCCATGCTCTGATCTATGTATAGAGGGATGTCTAGTACTTCCTCTAATCGGGGTGTTCTCAATGGAATCCCCTCATGTGGAATTATCCCCTCTAATGCTCGTTGAATGACGTCTAGGAGGATTCTGTGATTGAGGGTGTTCCACATCGTGTTGTGCACTAGGTGGAGCTTGGGCTTCGATCTCGGGTCTATGCCCGGATCGGCCTCTCCGTGTTTGCACCATTATGTATCCTATGTCTAGATTTAACTTTTATTAGCATGCAAAGAATACAATGATGATTATCTCTTTTTACAATTTAAAATGAGCCCTAAACTGTTTGATGTGTTTTCAATTTGTTGTATCAGTAAAGTAACTCTTGTCATGTTTTGCAAAGCATTGATGATTTTCTCAATTGTTTAATGGCTTTCACCTATATGCTCACACCGCTATGAACTTCAGGTCGCATAATCCAACCTATAATGTGTGGTAATGAAGCCCACACACGGTCAGGGAGCATAGGTCCTCCCAGATCCTCACCCAATCTCACCCAGTCAGTGTTATACCCTTCGAAGAGAAGTACATGCAAATTTTTTGGGCTACAGATGGTTCTTGGATCCGGTATTGGTCTAGTAACAAGAAGGTATGAGGGAGTTGGGCCAATGGATGGAAATCACCTCCACCATCATTGAAACCCTACTAGTGGTTGGATGTGACTCCCAACTCACTAGCGTTTACTATGAAATGTGGTGTGTGTGGTTCTTTTTAACTTGCATAAAAGGAAAGATGCATAATACAACACTCACATGATCATTTCCTACATGATATGCATAAAAATAATGTTTGGTATTTTAGAAACATGCATGATTAATCTACATGATATTTAGACAATGCATATTAATGATGAAGTGGCCTCTAACCAGGCCTTAAGCAAGCAATCCAACATACAAGGACACTTTAGCACGTTGTATTCTAGGGCAGACTGCAATCAGAGGTCCACTGTTCCTAGCAGCGCCTAATGAAACCCTAGAATGAAAAACCTAATGGACCTAATTCATTTCACCCTTTTTTAGTGTTGTCCTACTTAGGTTACCATTTCATGCTTGCTAGAAAAATACAGACAAAGAAGATAGGAAAGGAAAATGATAGTGAAGCCTACCTCAGGTCCACATTTGATCAAGCTTTAAAATCCTGCTCTCTGATTGGTCTATTGCTGACCATGGCTCTGATGCATGGTTGTGACTATTGCCCATGCCTATCAACTATGGGCTAACTTTTTGACCATGGATGTCAACCGTGGGGAGCACCTACCATAAAAAATACAAACATAATCAGTTAATCATGGCTAGATATGCGGAGTTCCACCGTGATCGCCTACTATAACCACCAAAAAGGCTCACACCTAATGCGATCTATTGTAATTGATAAAAGATAACAAATGAACATGCACCAATTGACAACAAAAAGAAAACGAATGCAAGAATATTTATTAATTCCAAATTGAGTCAAGTTACATATTCGTCCCTCTTAGGGATACCCATTTTGATACTTCAATTACAATAGATCTAATCCCTCTCAAGGGTAGATGTGAATCAAATGCCTTCTAGGGTGACACGAACTGCTCTAGGGTGTCGATGACCCTCTTCTCCATGCTTAGAGGCATTTTCTGCCTTGCATCCCAAAACCCTATTAGTCCTACATGCAATAAACAACAAGAAACATTAAAAATAAAGGAGGCCTCTCTTGATGAGGCTTTAAAAGGATATTTCACAAGAAGATGTCATAACAAGCATGTAATCAAGAAAATAGATAAAACATGGTAAACCTATATTAGTCATGAAATATTGCCATCAAACATGTGTAAGAAAGCAAATACTATCTATCTATTGGGTTAGTTTATCAAATAGAAAGCATGAACACATGAAATAACCCATAATTGCACTAATTACCAAATTGATAAAATGAAGGTAAATCTACTTTAAATGCTTAATTCCATCGGTCATATGTCTCTAAAATGTTAATTGAACCTATACTAAGCATAATATGATCTAATCAATTAATATATAGAAAAGAGCACAAGGGGATCTGTAGCCATTTGCTCACCGTGGGTCTGATGTGCGATCAACACTGTTGACCACGGTTGACAGCCATGGCAGAGCTCTGAGTAAACTTGCCCTCAAAATTAGGGCTTTCTCTTCGATCCACCTTGCCAAATTGATGGTCAAGGGTCACCTCTGTGTCCTCTGATAGGTTTGGTGGTTGAATTGTTCATATTGTGCACCAATTGCACGGATTTGCATTTCTTGGCTCTCCTAGGCTCCTAGGGCTTCCATGGCAATTTGATCTCCAATTGGGTAGCAAAAGTGTCCCTCTCAATGCATGTAGTTGCTTATGCAATTCGACAGGGCTTCGTTGCTCAATTGATAAAATATTTTCTCTAGACTTATCCCCAATTTGGAGGGGGATCTTATAGCAATTGCCCAGGGCTAGGGGTGGCTTCCTCATGAAGCCAAGATCAAGATTGGGTGGTTGAGCTTGTTGGATGGAAGGATCCAGAACCTTCCTCACTCAAACCGCTCCAATCTGCAACCAATTGGCCATTGCAACCAACTTTGGGTCGGATGAAGGCTAACTAATTTTGAGTGTTGACCATGGCTGACATGCACGGTGAGCACTGACTAGGAAAAAGTGCCCAATTGAGTGGTAAAAACCACTGCTATACCTTGGATCTGTCCAAAGGTCTTCCATATGGTCTTCTAGCATGTCCCATATGAGTAGTCACCTCGACATGATGTGTTTTAGGTGATTACGGTAACTAAGCACCAAAGATCTATGTTGAATAACCTATCTAAGAATAGCTAGAGTTAGGTTAGGGAATTTTCATCCCCCTTTAAGTGTTATGGACCTTAAATGGTAGTATCTACATTGTGGTCACATGGTCCTATTCTAAGAAGGTTATAGGAAAGGTAGGGGATAACTAAAGGTGTCCTTCTAAATGCATAGGTTTAGTATGGTGAACCCTAGAAGTTATGGGATATGGGCTCTCTTGTTCACTAAGTATTGTTTGTAGCAACTTGGAACTCAAATGTGGTAAAGCCTTGTATGTTGAATTAATTATTATAAGGGTGTCTCCCTTGAGATCCTATGTTTTGTAAGTGCTCTTAAAAAAATTGGGTTGGTAGTTTTGGGTTGTTACAAAAGTATACCCAAATTCTTAGAAAAATGGAAAACCAAGGAACCATATGAAAGTCTACTAATTCCTCCTGCACTATATTTTATAGGGTCCCCCCTAGAGGATCCATCAGTACTATATTTTTCAAAATCCTTAGGAGGAGGTTACAAATTTCTTGTTCTATCCTTCTTTCAATTAGTCACATTCCCTTTAAGTTGGTTTCCCTTAGAAGAGTTAACCTTCAATATTTACATCAGTTGATCCCATATTTGGTGGGAGTTTAGGGGTAATTAAGGAGTTATTGTATTGATTCAACTAAGTTAGAAATGGTATTTTGTGAGACATAGTGAATGTACTTCCTTTCCTGATTAAAAATTTGGTTGTTTCTTTACTTCCAGATATTCCAAGGTAGAATGGTAGAACCCATCCAAACTAACTATCTAATAAAATGATCAACACTGTCTTGTTTAGGTCAATCCCTCCAAAGCTATTAAAAAGTAAAAAAATTGGACCACTGTAAGCCTAGTAAGATGGTCATTATCCTCTATATCTTAGAGGCTAAGGTACACTCAATAAAAATATGGCAAATATTTTCCAGATTCTCTCCACATATTTTGCATCTAGATGGGCCATGAAAACCATGTTTCATAAGTTGCTCATCAATTAGCACCCTATAATGCAAAAAAAGCTGATTAAAGAACCTCACCTTAGGCTAGAGATTTTGAGCCCACAAATAAATAAATATATCATATCATTTTTTGGGATTATTATGGCATAAGGTCAAATAACATTGAGCAACTGAATACTCACCCTTAGTAGTGTTATTCCATCCAAAATAATCTTTATCATGGGACCAAAAGAGAGATATCATTTGAAGGATTCTTTGGATATTTTTACTTTGCCTTTCTGGCATTTGAATAGGCCAGACCTCAATAGGGATACATTATCTACCAACATTTGAATTACTAGTATGGTACTAATAGTAATTAGCTATCTTTATCTAGTTATCTCAATGAAGCTCCTCCATCCAAGACCTCCAATTATAAAACTAAGGAATCAAAGGGTGGTGATCATCCCAACAAATATATCCAAAAAATTCCTATTCACCATTATGAATGATTCAAAATAACTTTTTCTTTATAAAATCCTCACCAATATTAATAACCACTAAAATGGGAGAACCTTTGACAAGCAATTGATAGCGAACAAGGTCTTCAGGACTTTTTTTCTCAACATATTTAGCATGAATATTGTTGGTCCAAATAGCATTGGGGTTATACAAAGCCATCCAATACAATTTAGTAGCTAAAGCCTTATTTTTATTAATAGTAGACTAAAATCTAACACCTCCTTCATTCTTGGGAGGCATAAAGTATCCCATTACACCAAGGCCCATTTTATTTTCTCCTTAGTACCACTCCAAAGGAATCAATGATTGATTTGATCCAATTCTCAAAGAACTACCTTTGGGATATTCAATACAATAAAAACATAAATAGGTATAGCTTGAAGGACTAATTTTACCAAGGTAATTTTACCCCCAAATGAAAGCCACCTATTGGTCCACTTTCCAATTTTCTTCTTAACTCTATCCAACAACCAATTCTAGTCTTTTTTTCTATCTTTGAATATTAATAGGAATGCCTAAATAAGTGATTTAAAGGGAGGTATTCTTATATATTAATTTATCCAAGATCATGAATTCCTATATGGGAGAGCAGTGAAAGAAAATAAATTTAGATTTGTATTTATTGATCAATTGCCCAGTAGCATTAGAAAAATAACTAATGATTTGCTTAATTCAAGAAGCTTACTTAACTATAGATTTACCTAATAGAGTAGAGTCATCAACAAATTAAATATGAGAGATAGTCCTAGCTCCATGAGCAATGGTAACTCTATCAAGGGTTCTATTTTCTCTATTTTTGGTTATAGTCTTACCCAAGCATTCAATAAGAATGATGAATAAATAAGGGGATGCTGGAAATATATTGAATATTTTCATGTTATTTTTGTGGGGTTAACACTAAAAGGTACTGGACACTCTGTACCTATACTTTCCAGGGTTCGTGGGTGGTAGCCCTTCGAAAAGTAGGGGTCTAGGAGTAGCAACCCCGAGCCAAAATTTTTAGGGTTTAAGTTATTTTTAGACCCATATGGGATTTTAGGATTACTATATTTGAAACCATGCTTTTTCACCCATGATATTATAAAAATCCATGCATGTGCCTTGGTTATATATATTGCACTTGCATTAGGGTTTAGTTTGAGATAGAAGAAGAATATTATTGTATTGGAAACAATTAAATTAAAGCAATAATAAGATAATATTATGTTGGTTTTTCCCGATTGAGGATTTTCAAGATAAATATTGTGTAATGTGTGGATTTGTTATCTTCTTCCTTTAATTATATAATTTTTGGTTTTCTAGTTTTAGTTTATTGGGGCTCGTTATTTCTCTTCATTTGGTATCAGAGCTAGGTTTTAGCTTTTTCGAGGAGTAAGGGTTTCAACCTTGTGATAAATTACTTATTAAGTGGGAGTTGTGCACCAAAGGATCCAGGCAAAGGAGAAAGATGGGAAACACATGGATAGAGATTAAAAAAATTTATGGACATAATTTTGAGTTATGGAAAATCAATATGGAGGATCTGTTGGTTGATAGAGATCAATGGATTAAGATCTTGAGAATAAAACCAATATCAATGATAAATGATGATTGGTTGAAAATTGATAGTAATGCAAGGAGCTCTATCATATTATGCTTATTTTATTTGATATTGTTGAATGTATATACAGAGACCACAACAAATTTGTTATGGGAGAAGCTGGGAATATTGTACCAGACAAAGTCACTAGTAAATAAACTCTTTCTCAATCACTACGAATGAATGATGGTGACTTTGTGGCTAATCATCTGAATACTTTTAAGATTGTGGTAAGTCAATTAAACTCTATAGAAGTAAAAATGGATGAAAAATAAAAATGCATTACTTTACTTTGTTCATTACCTAATTCTTGGGATAACCTTGTTATGGCTATCACCAATACTACATCTACATTGAAAGTACAGGATATAGTAGGAACTTTGTTTTCCAAGGATATGAGATGAAAATATTCTAAGGATTATCATCAAAATGAAGCCTTGGTTGTGAGATGTTGTTCTTAAGAAAGAATAAAAAATAAATCATGATAAAAGAAATCAAAATCTAGGGGTAAGTTTGTTGCCCCAGAAAAGATGAAATACTAGAATTGTGATCAAGTAGGGCATTATAAAAGAGACTGCAGGTCTAAAAATACTGATAATAATCGATCATATGATGAAGGAAATTCTACAGAAATAAAGACTACAAATGAAGATTCAGGGGACTTATTCTTAGCTACAGCATGCTCAAGTGAATGCGATGATTCATGGTTGATTGAATCAGGTGCTTCTTTTCATATGACTCCTCATAAGGAGGGCTTCTGTGAATATGAAAATATATATGGAGGTAAAGTCTTCTTTGAAGATAAATTGACATATAAAATAATAGGTTGAGGAAGAGTCAAGCTGGTGTTAAAATATGGAAGAATTAAAACCCTTCATGGTGTGTTGCATATTTTAGGTTTGGCAAGGAATTTGATATTTGTGAGTAAGATGAATGATGCAGGTGTGAATGTGGTATTCAATAAGGATAGATGCAATATGGTTTGTGGATATTTGGTGTTGGCAAGGGGAGTTTGCATAGGAACTTTGTTCAAACTTGAGGCTAGCACTGTAAGTATTAATTGCAATAACTCTTTAGTGGTACATGAAAATAATGCGGTAGAAATAGCTCTGAATATTCCTACAACAAAGATAATGTTATGGCATCAACGCATGGGGCATATTGGTGAGAAAGGACTTTGAATATTAAAATTAAAGGTATGGCTAAAGGAATTTTTGATTGCCCATTAAATTTTAATTTTTGTGAGCATTGTGTTTTTGGGAAACAAACTAGAGTCAAGTTTCCAAGTAGTGCTACAAGGTCTGAAGGAATATACATCTAGTTCACAATGATGTGTTTGGACCTACAAAAGTACCATCATTAGGTAAATCTATCTATTTTGTTAAATTTATAGATGAATTCTCAAGAAAGACTTGCGTATATTTTCTATAGAACAAATATGAGATTTTTAATAAATTTAAAGAGTTTAAGGCTCTTGTAGAAAATCATATAGAGAAAAATATAAAGGTTTTGAGAAGTGATAATGGTGGTGAGTATTGCTCTAATGAATTTGAGAAATTTTTCAAGGATTGTGGAATAGAAATGTAGAGAATAACTCTATATACTCCATAGCTGAATGGGGTTGTAGAATAGATGAACATGATATTGATGGATAAGTCTAGAATCATGCTAAGTCGTGCAGTGTTAGAAAAGAAATTTTGGGTAAAAGTTGTGTTAACAACTTGTTATCTCATCAATAGATCTCCTACCTTAGATTTTGTGGACAATACTCCACAGGAAGTATGGTCTGTTAAGAAACCCTCTCTGAGGTATATAATATTTTTTGGTTGTGATGCTTATATGTATATCCCAAAAGAGAAAAGGACTAAACTAGACTATAAATCTGAAAAATACATATTTGTGGGTTATGGTACTAGTGTTAAAGGATATAAGTTGTGGAACCCATAAACATAAAATGTTGTTTACAGTTATAATGTGATATTTAGAGAAAAAAAAGGGGTTTTATAATAGGAAATGCAACCAAGCAAAGAACTAGAAATAGTATAGGTAAAATTGGAAGGGGAGGAAAAATTTGTGGTAGAACCTGAATTATAGAGAGAGTCTAGGGAGGAATATTTAGAGGAATAAGGTGAGAAGGAAGTTGAAGATGCAAAACATAGAACTCTAATTTTGAAAAGAGCAGATTGAGAGAGAATACTTCCAAATAAGTATAGTCCTTTAATTTTTATTTTGCATTTAATTTATTAGTTACCGATGAAGAACCCGATACTGTAAAGGAGGCACTTCAGTCAAGGGATATTAAGTCTTGTAAAAATGCTATGGAAGAAGAAATGGAGTCTCTAGATAAGAATAAGATATGGGACTTGGTGAAATTACCTCTTGGCAGAAAACCTATTGGTTGTAAGTGGTTATTCAAGAAGAAGTATAATGTAGAAGGAAATTTGGAGAAGTACAAGGCTCACTTGGTAGAAAAAGTATTTTCTTAGGTTGAGGGAATTGAATTTGATGATATTTTTTCTCTTGTGGCTAAACTAATTTCAATCATATTTATGTTGGCTATTTCTACTGCTTTTAATTTTGAAATAGAATAGATGGATGTAAAGAAATTTTTTCTACATGGTGAACTTGATGAAGATATATATGTCACAACCAGAATGCTTTATGGTAAATGGTAATGAGGACCTGGTATGCTAGTTGAAGAAGTCTCTTTATGAGTTGAATCAGTATCCAAGGATGTGGAACCAAAAATTTGACAGGTTTGTCTTGACACTTGGGCTTGTAAAATGCAAAGTAGATCCATGTGTATATTTCAAAAAGGAAGGTAAAAATTTTGTTATCATTGTATTGTATGTGGATGATATGTTGTTAATTTGTAATAGTAAGGAGATGATAAAGTTACTAAAGTCTTAGTTATATTTTGAGTTTGATATGAAGGATTTGGGTGCTGCAAAATTTATTTTGGATATGGAAATAATAAGGGATCGTGCAAATAGAAAGTTATGGTTAAATCAAATAAAATATGTTGATTTGATACTATAAAAGTTTAGGATGCATGATTTTAAACCAATATGTACTCCATATCTGGTTGGTCAAAATTTATCTACTAAACAATGTCCTAAAACATATGAGAAAATTGAAGAAATGCATCATGTTCCTTATGCTAGTATTGTGGGTAGTCATATGTATTGAATGGTCTGTATTAGACCTAATATTACACATGCAGTGGGAATAGTTAGAAGATATATGTCAAATCCAACAAAGGAATATTGGATTGTTGTGAAGAGGATCTTCAGATACTTGCTTGGAACTACATATTATGCTATCTATTATGAAGGAAAATTTAGAGATAATGATATTGTAAATCTATAAGGGTTTGTGGATGATGAATGGGCTGGAGATATTGATAAGAGAAGATCCACAAGTGCGTATGTGTTCAAGTTGTTTGGAGGGAAGTAAGTTGGATGAGTAAAAAGTAATTAGTTGTTTCTTTGTCCACTACAAAAGTAGAGTACATTGTAGAAACTCATGCCAGTAAAGAAATAGTGTTGCTATAAATATTGTGTTCAATATTTGGCATTAAATAGAAGGTTGTGAGAATTAACAGTGACATTCAGAGTGCAATATTTAGCAAATAATCCTGGTTTTCATGATCGATCAAAACATATTGATATAAAGTACCATTTTGTAAGAGATATGGTTGAAGAGAATCGAGTGATATTTGAGAAAGTTGATACAGAGAAGAATACTGTTGATTCGTTAATAAAGGTTGTACCTGCTCAAAAAAAATCTTGGTGTAGAAGATCTATGGTTATGGTTTCCCTTGATTGTTGACAATGGTAGTTGTTAGCCCCTATGGAAAGTATTCAACAAGTGGGAGAATGTTGGAAATATGTTGAATATTTTCCATGTTATTTTTGTGGGGTTAACACTAAAACATACCGAGCACTCTATACCTATACTCGTCAGGGTTTGGGATCAGTCTAGGCCCCGAATAGGGGTTCAAGTGTGATAGCTCTCTAAAAAGCAGGGGTTTGGGGTCAGTAGCCCTCGACCAAATTTTTTAGGGTTTAAGTTATTTTTAGACCCATATGGGCTTTTAGGGTTACTATATTTGAACCCATGCTTTTTTGCCCATGATATTGTAAAAATTCGTGCATGTGCCTTTGTTATATATATCACACTTGCATTAGGTTTTAGTGTGAGATAGAAGAATAATATTATTGTATTGGATACGGTCAAGTTAATACAATAATAAGATAATACTATGCTAGTTTTTTCTCGATTGAGGGTTTCTAGGATAAATATTATGTAATGTGTGAATCTGCTATCTTCTTCCTTTGATTTTGTAATTACTACTTTTCTAGTTTTAGTTTATTGGGGCTCTTTATTTCTTTTCAAGGGAGAGAGGTTCACCTTGCCTAATACCTTTGGAAGTTGGGAATAACTATAAATGACTACCATTGATAAGAACTAAGTAGGGCACTGAAGAGATACATTCCTTAATCTTATCCATCCAGTATTAAGAAAAGCTAAATTACCTCAAAACTTTGATAATGAAGTGTTAGTCCACTTTTTCATAAGCTTTGGATAAGTCAAAATGAATGAAGATAGATGGCGATTTTTGCATTTCCATAGAATGGATGGATTCTTGAGCAAGAACTATCTCGTCCACTATTTTAAGCCCTTCCACATAACCCCTTGTTTGGGGAAATTAATATTATGCAAAAGAGACTTCAACCTTTCCACCATGATATTTTTAATAATTTTGAGAAGAATATTACATAAATCTATAGGTCTAAAAGCTAAGATATGTTCTACCTCTTAATATTTTGGGACTAGAGCTATATAAGTTTTATTGATAACCTTCAAAATTTCTTTGGATTTCCTGGCTTCTTCTACCACCTCTAATAAATCAACATGAAGGATATCCCAAAACTCTTGGTAGAAATCAATGGGAAAACCATGAGGACCTAGGATTTTTCCTTTTATCATTTTAAAATCCACCTGTTGAAGCTCATTGATAGTAATTGGAGCAATCAAAATAGATTTTTCAAAAGTGATAAGAGTAGAGATTGCTTGAAGAACATTCTATTGAGAAGCCTAGTCAAGAGGTCAAACAACAAATAGATTAGAAAATTAATTGAAAAAAATAGAGGTCATGCCATCCCAAGTGTAGATAACATCTCTATAATATGATTTTAGAGAAAAAATAAAGTTGTGAGATATTTGAGCTAGAAGAGATTTGTGGAATAAATCTATGTTTTGATCTCCTTTGAACCATTGGATCCTAGATTTTAGTTTCCATAAGAGTTCTTCTTTTTTTTCCCATTCCTATAATTGAGTTGTGAGTCTAATTTCATTTGTACTTCTACTCTCCATGAGTCCATGCCAATGAATTTTCTTATTTAAAATTTCAAACTAAGCAATCACTTCATGTTTTTTTGTTGAACATCACCAAACTCCTTCCAGTTCCAAATCTTGATTTTGGATTTAATGTATTGCAACCTTTTGGAAAAATAAAATATCTTAGTCCCATACCTTGGTTTACCTTCCTTCCACCATTTGTGCACTCAAGGTATAAAGGAACTATCTCTAAGCCACATTAACTATAATAAAAGGATGAAAAACTCACATTTCTTTTCACATTTCCACCATGACTAGCCAGTGATTTGAATTAGCATTGTTAAGAGTCTTCACCTTAGGAATGTGACCATGTATTAAGATATTTTTAGAGAACAATAACCTATCCAATATCTCCAAGATACAAGCTAAGTCTTACCTTCTATTATACCAAGTCATAAGGTCATTACCTGGCTAAATATCCACAAGATGAAGGTTTGTAATATATTCACTCATGAGGTCAGTGCTCCTATCCAAATTTCTATTTCCCCTATTTTCACATCCAAAAATAGGATGGTATTGAGATATCCTTTGATCAAGATCCAAGCTTTAGGAAAATGAGAGATAATAAAAGTTATATCCTTCCACTGTATTTTCTTTTCCTCCAAAGTAGTTAGAGCATAATAGTTATGTAGAGCATAATTTGGTTAGAATTTCTACTTTGAATAGATACAACTAAAAGACCCCAACTACAAAAAATATGGTGAATAACTACCTCTTTTAGGTACCCAAGTCAAGCAATGCCACCAAAAATCCCATGGGAAGTGAGGGAAGCAACTTTTACATCTAGCTAGATTTACTAGCAATTGATTCCATTTTTTCTATTGACATCTTCATTTCCTAAAGAAAAATAAGATGTGGATGATTTGTTTGAATAATGCTTCTAATTTTTTTTGTTTTGAAATCATCCCTTTGATTCCTCTAATATTCGAAGTGATGATATTCATTAAACTAGGGCTAAATAAGTTGGTAAGGGCATTAATCTTACCTTCCTCTATAACCTTTTCACCTTCTTTTACTATAATATGTTGATTGGTCTTGCAACATACCTTTTGATTAGAATCCATATTCAATATTTTTCCTTTATTTCTTGACTTACCCCAATTTAATTTGGGATGGCTTCTAACCTTGAAGAATGTGTGTACAAAGCCAAATTTTTACTGGAAGATTCAATAGATTCTATCTTGGGAACTGTATTATTTAAAGTCTCAACATTTAAAAGATTACTTTGTGTATATTTTCTCCCTTTTTATTGCTAAAAACCTTTGATTTTTTTGTTTGTCTTTGAGTCCTTCCTTGCATCTTTAAATTTCATTTCTAAGATTTTTGTCTCCATTATTTCCTTTTCCTCACCTAGGACATCATTTGTGGAAATAATTTCAAACATACTAGCTAGTAAATTTGATTGATCCTTCGTAACTATTTTTTTAGTGTTCTTCTTAGGAATTTGGAAATATACTAAGTTTGTATCCTCTTTATTTTAATATAGAATTTTATTTGGGTAGACACTAGCCAAATGACCATATTCATGTCAAATTTTACAACAAAAAGGAATGTTCTAATAGTCCACCACTTGCTCTCAAGTGTTCTCCCCAAATTGTAATGAGATATTTTTAGGTAGGTATTTTTCAAAATACATTAAAACACAAATCCAAACATAAATAATATGTTCAAATTTTTAATTAAAATCAACAATCATCATAAAAGTTCCCAAAGAGTTTCCAATTGAAGAAAAATAGTTTAATTCTAGAATTCAACTAGGAGGCCAAAGATTCTAACCCACGCAAGACCTGTAGAAGGAATATCTTCTTTGAACTTAAATTTAGTATGCTAAGGCTTCACGAAAAAAGCCCTACCATTCCAAAGAACCAAGGACCCCCTTGAAATGTTTTCTCTCTATCTTTATTATTAGCAAATAAAATAAGAAAATAACCATTTGATAAATTTAAATTTTTAACTCACATTTTATTTTCTAGTTTTTTGTAGCCCAAAATTTGGAAACATATAGGCTTGGAAAAAACCCCAAGAAACAATAAACTAGTCCTCTTTTTTTCCAGTTCTATGCCAGTTTGAATGTCGTCCATATCTAGCTTAAAAATTGGAGTTTCGTCAACTATCCTAATACATCCCAACTCAGTTTTCCTAGGATAAATATTAGGAATTCTTAGAGGTGTATGAGAAGCCCTAATATTAGTGTTAGCATTAGGCTAAGGTTTTCCACCAAGAGGGCATCCCCAAATTTTATTTTTGAGGTCGAGTCTTTGGAATCCTTGCCCTTGAAAAGGTTTTCCATAGTAAATTTGTTTTGTGGGTGCTCCTTAGAACTAAAATCGCTTGAGATCTAAACCATTTTTTGATCAAATTCTTGAAACTTGTTTCAAGATCTCTTTAATCCATGCCTTGGATGCTAAGGAAAGGTATAATTTTCACTTTTATTTTGTGCAACAAATTGGAAGTTATTGTCAATAAATTCACAACATGAAGATCTATTGAAAGATAGATTTCTAATCCATCTTGGGTCCCCTACAACACATATTGCTAAAATCTTGAGTAGAAACCACAAAAATATTGGTCACTAGGGCCTAAATGCCTCAAAAAAATAATGTCTAGAGCTACTTGTGCTCAACACAAATGAAACCCAACACAATCACTCACTTATTCAAAAAAATCCTCTTGGCCTCACAAACTTAATTCACATAGTAATTCCTTATTCACTGGTTTGATGTATGTCATTATTATAAGTAAGTCATCACAATAATATATTCTATGAATATTTGAATCCAATGACTCCTTATTGAAGTTAACATATGTTGAATGCATCAACATATCATCATGTTCATCCATATTGTTTGTACATTCTTTTTCTACCTCTAAATGTGTTTCTTGAAGAAGATTATTTGCTATCATATCTAAATATCACAAGCTTATACTGAGAGAGGGGTGAATAGTATAAGCTAAAAAATTTCTCTTTTCTTTCCAAAGAAATAACTATAAATAATATCAATGCAATAATGAAACAATGCACAAATAACCATACACATAAGAGAAAAATATTTTGTGGAAACACCCTCTTGGGATAAAACCATGACAAAATATTGTTTATATATTTCTTCAATAAATTTCATGGGCACCAACCCACAGGAGACATCTATCCCCTATTACAATTTCATTGACACCAATCCACAGGAGACACCAATCCCTTATACAATTTCATGGACACAAATCCACAGGATACACCAATCCCCTTGCTCAAGTTCACTCTAAAACCTGCTCACAAACCTTCTCAATTTTGATCTAAAATATTCTCACCAACGTTGCTCAAATCTATTTCAAAATCTTCTCATAAACCCTCCTCAAATATATTCAAAATTTGATCATAAACTATGCTCAAATCTGCTCATAAACTATGCTCAAATATGCTCACAAATCTGATCTATAATTTTCTTTTTTCTTATTTATCTAAAATCTAAATAAAACACTTAATATCCTTATCACTCCTTTTAAAATTCATAATAAATATTAAATTAAAATAACTCCTTATATCTCCCTTTTAAAACTTGCAAAATAAACTTTATAAACAACAAATTGACTCTTTATATATCCATATCATAATTTGCAAAATAAAACATAATAATAACCACAAGACTCCTTATATCTCCCTTATATCAAATTAATTTAAAATTTTACCCTTATCTTGTATAGTAGTGTATGATATTCAATCTTCTAACCTCTAGAAGTGCAACACCCTAATGCGGGCTTGTGACCGCCTGGGCTAACCCAATAGATGAGACCAAAAGGTACGATAAACAACTTGACTTCTTTGTTGTGCTATGTCAATCAACAAAAACATAGCAAAAATTGGCATCGAGGAGATTTGACCCTCAAAACTTCTGCACTACAATGCCCTAACATGGGCTAAGCAACTAACTAGGCTATACCAATGAATGAAACCAAAGAGACACAAAAATATTTAACTCCTTTGCCATGCTATCTCAAACAACAAAACATAGCAAAATAGGCATTGAGAGGATTCAACCCTTGAACATTTTGCACTGCAGTGCCCTAACACAAGCTAGGCAATCGACTAGGCTATCTCGGTGGTTAATACCAAAATGGCATAACCAAATATTTAAAGTCTCCTCTAGATCGTTGCTATACCACCAAACTTGCACTCCTCTCCTCCCTTATCTTCTACTTGTTGCTCGCTCTCCTCTCGAATGATTAATCGAATTTCTTACCTTAATCCAAAGTGAATTAATACCTCATATTTATATGTTTTTTTTCATTCATGCCCAAGGAGGTTGGCCCATCATTTAACCATTTGAATTTCAATTTTCCTCTTGTATGGTGTGCTCAAGGAGGTTGGCCCATGCTTTTTTTTTTTTTGAATTTCAAACTCACTTCAAGTCGACCCACTCTTTTTGCCTTTATATTATAATATTAAATCTATGATTTAAATATTATAATATTTAAATATCTATTAAATATTTTGATTTAAATGTAAACCTTCCACTTTAATATTTAAATATTTCATTTAAATATTAAAGCATATAAAATCACCTTTGAAGATATTTGCCTTGAACATTTATGACAACTCAACATTTCATCCTTGAAGATATTTCTGCCTTTGACATTAATAACAACTCAATATTTCTAACAATCTCCCCCTTTGTCATCGATGGCAACCCTATAATGAAACTGTCCTTTATTGCAACATGATCACAAACTGCTCCCCCTAACAAGTTGCTCCTCCTTACTAAAATTCTCATCCTTTGACATCAATGGCAAAGGCTCCTTGGTCCTAAAATATAAGATACTTGACAACATCCCCTTACTCCCTACTCTTCTTGAGACTTCAATTATGATATTTGAGTGAAACTACTCCCAACTTACTTCTGAGATACTCAAAGTTCTCCTTCGAAAGTGGCTTGGTAAAGATGTCAACAATCTATTCCTTTGTAGCAATGTATTCCAACTTGACTTGTTGATCAGTCACTTGCTCTCTCAAAAAGTGATACTTGATCAAAATGTGCTTGGTCCTTGAATGCATAACCAGAAGTGTCACGATTTCATGACAAAAGCAGAGAAGAAGACTTCAAAGGCAGAAGTGTCATGATTTCATGACAAAAGCAAAGAAGCTAAGTACGAAAGTAGAAGTGTCACGATTTCATGACAAAAGCTAAGTTGAAGACTACGGAGGCAGAAGTGTCGCGATATCGCGACAAAAGCAAAGTCGAAGTCTATGGAAGCAGAAGTGTCGCGATATCACGACAAAAGAAAAGACAAAGTATGCGGAGGCAGAAATGTCACGATATCGTGACAAAAGAATAGAGAAAGCGTATGGAGGTGAAAGTGTCACGATATCGCGACATGTTATTTTCGTGGCAACAACAACAAAAGAAGCTACAGAGGCAGAAATGTCACGATTTCATGATAGGTCGTAAATGCGCAAGTCAAGAAGGAGAACCCGACTAAAATGAGAAGGATGACAGCCGACTAAAATTAGGGTTTACAGTTGTTATGAAAGCCGACTAAGATTAGGATTTACAGCCGACTAAGATTAGGGTTTTCATCATAAAAAATATTGTTATAAAAGGAGGGCTGTTTGGAGAATTGAGTGGTTGGTGGAATGTGTGTGAAATACGATCGTTGTGTGCAGAGAGCAAGTCATGTCGAATCATGCTAAGTGCGAAATTCACAAAGAGAGCAGAGTGCACAAAAGGGAGAAGACGATCGTGAAGTTTGATTGTAACAAAGCAGAGTGTGTGAAGTGATTGCGTAGAGAGAGCAGAGTGCATAGAGAACGCAAAGGTGAAGAAGACCAGTCAGGGTCTTGCAAAAGCAAAGGTATAAGTTTGGTGTTGGTGGATCGAGGGTTGGTGCTCCTTCTAGTTGGTGCTGGTAAATCGAGGGTTGGTGCTCCTTTTTGTTGGTGTAGATAAATCAGGGGTTGGTGCTCCTTCTTGTTGGTGCTAGTAAATCAGGGGTTGGTGCTCCTTTCTGTTGGTGCAGATAAATCGGGGGTTGGTGCTCCTTCCAGTGGGTGTTGGTAAATTGATTGTAAAGTTGGTGCTTTGCAAAGGCTGGATTTGGATGGTAGTCCAAGCAGTCAATTTTTGAGGAGTAGCCACATTGGTGAACCTCGTTAAATCTTATGTTGTGTGATGCTCTTTTGTTATACTTGTTGTATCTAGTAATAAGTTTTAATTGTTGCGGTATTAAGAGCTATAAATTCAAGTTTAAAGAGCTACACTGATTCACCCCCCCTCTCAGTGTCATTGTAAGACTAACAATTGGTATCAGAGCTAAGTTCTTGTACAAGCTTAACCGGCTAGGGTGATCTTGGAAGTAACACAATGGCAGGTGGTGAAGGCTTCTCATCAAACAAAGCACCATTGTTTGATGGATCTAATTACGCGTTCTAGAGAATCAGGATGCAGACATATCTCTGTGCTTTGGGATACAACATCTAGGATTCAGTAGTTAGTGGATACACAATACCCATCACTCCTCCAAAAGAGGCTGACGAAAAGAAACTGTTTGAAAATAACTCAAAAGCAAAGAATGCTATCATGTGCGGATTAGCAGACAGTGAACTAGTAAAGATCATGAGTTGTAAAATGGCAAAAGAAATATGGGACAAATTGAGTATTCATGAAAGAGACAATAAGATCAAGGAGGCCAAGTTATAGACACATCGAGCTCGGTTCGAAGCATTAAATATGAATGACGATGAAAACATTGAGGCATATATGCTGAGAGTTAATGGAATCATTAATGCGATCAGAGGACTCGGTGAGGATATCGAAGACTCTGTCGTCGTGAAAAAGGTATTAAGATCTCTTCCTCAAAGGTTTGATTCTAAAGTCTCAGCGATAGAAGAAGCTAAAAATCTAAATTATTTTAGTATAGATGAGATGTATGGTTCTTTGATTGCATATGAGATGAGGATAGGAAGATCTAAACCCACAGACAGAGAAGCGGCTTTTAAAGCCCTTAAAAATAAAAATGCAAAACAAGAGTCCGAGGAAGAAGAGACATCAGATGAAATGGAAGCAAACTTTGTTAGAAAACTAAAAAGGGGAAAAGGAAAATACAGAGGAAAGCTATCGTTTAAATGTTTCAACTGTGGAGGCATTGGGCATTTTGCGACTAAATGTCCACTTAATGAGAAGAACAAAAATGATGAAGGATCGCACCAAGAAAGAAGTGACTGGAAGAAGAAAATGAATTTTAGAAAAGGCAACTTCAAGAAGAAAAGTTTCATCTCCAGGAATGCCAGTTCAACAGAAGACAACTCCGGTGAGGATTCTGAAGAGGAAACAGGTGAAGCTCTTTTCATGGCATTTGAAGAAGTAAAATTAGAAAAGGAAGAAGGAGTGAACTCTGAAGTATGTGGTGAAAACCTTGAGGCTGAAGTAGATCTAGAAGGTGAGTTGATCTCTACACTTGAAGAGTGGAAAATAGAGAGGAAAAAGAATAAGAAAATTTCAAAAAAGCTTGAGGATGCAAATGAAATCATAACCAATCTGAAAGTACAGACAAAAGAATACAAGAAAATATCTGAAGATCTCGAAGTACAAATTACCATGAAAATAGATTATTGCTACAAACTAGAAGAAGAGAATGTTGGTTTACGGATGCAGATAGAAGAGATGAATCACAAAATTAGTTGCTATCACAAACGCGAAGAAAGTTCTATGAAGCTGGATAAGATTATAAATGACCAAAGGCCTACAGGCATCAAATTTGGTCTGGGTTTCATCGAAGGAGAATCATCAAATGGATCAAAGGCCAAAAATGTAGAATCCATAAAGAATGAAGATAAGAAACAGGTTGATCAAGGAAAAACATCTCATGCAAAAGAAAGCAATAATGCCGAGGCACGAAAGGAGAATTGACAATGATGGATTCACCAATGTCACACATCAAAGAAGAAGAAGACCTATGGCTCCTACGACAACATGGCAAAGACCATCACCCAGGTTCAATTATCCCTTTTCTGGTTTCTATTTTAAATGCAATGGCTATGGACATAAAATCTCACTCTACAAATATAATGTAAGACCAAGGAATTTCACCAGTAGAAATGCTTTTTCTCCTCTAATGAATTATACAGTAGAATGTTATAACTGTCATAATTTTGGGCACATTGCAAGAAACTGTAGAAGTACACTTGCATCAAATCAGTTTCAGGGAAGAAAATTTCAACCAAATAGGATGAGACAAAATAGAAAACTTCTCGAAAAACATGCACAAGCTATTGATAAGGGAAAGGCAAAACAAGAGCCCAAAACGGTAATCAAACCAGAGTGGAGAAAGAAAGAAGAAAGGAAATCGTGTCTCCTTGGACTGAAGGAGACTACTCCTCTATTGCACTAAGCAACTCCGGGTAGCACATCCTCAGGGGGAGCAATCTTAAAGTTTTATTTTAATGCTCCTATGTATTTGTTTGGTTATCTAAGGATGAAAGGCAAGTAGTCAGGGGGAGTTGTCGTATAGTTGTCAAAGTGTGTTTCAGTTCATGTAGTTGTTTGTGGAGGTACCGTGAAGGGTGGTGATTAAATTGAGAGTTGTCACCATTGGTAGTATTGCTATATGTCAGTGTTGTACTTTTTGATGGTTCTTACTGCCATTGTTCAAAGTTATGGATTATAACAGTTTTGATAATTTGGTTTAGTGAAAGAGATGTTAAAAAGTTCACAATGGAGGATTGTAAGCCAGCTAGCACTCCCATGACGACAGGTTGCAAGTTGAGCAAGGATGAAAAATCTCCACCTATTGATCAAACCATGTACAGATCTATGATTGGGAGCTTACTTGTACCTAACAGCTACCAGACCAGATATTTTGTAGGCGGTATGCATGGTAGCACGATTTTAGGCTAATCCCAAGGAGACTCATGTGACAACAGTGAAGAGGATTCTTCGGTACCTCAAGGGTACTATGGAGTATGGGTTATGGTATCCGAAAGGTAAAGACTTCACCCTTATTTCGTATTCAGATGCAGATTGGGCAGGAGGTGTCGATGACAGAAAGAGTACCAGTGGAGGTGCATTCTATCTTGGAGACAGATTGGTCGCGTGGCACAGTAAGAAACAAGAGTCAGTTTCTTTATCGACAACAGAGGCAGAATATATTGCAGCGACAACATGTTGTACGCAGGTATTGTGGATGAAACAAACCCTGAAAGATCTTGGTATTAGCTTCAGTGAGCCAATATCAGTTAAGTGTGATAACACCAGTGCCATTAACATCTCCAAGAATCCGGTTATGCATTCACGCACAAAACACATTGCTATCGGGTATCACTTTTTGAAGGAGAAAGTTGCGGAAGGTGAGGTTAAGTTGGATTTTGTTCCAACTACAGAGCAAGTAGTAGATATCTTCACAAAACCATTGCCCAAGGAATTTTTTGAGTACCTTCGCAATAAATTGGGAGTGGTCACACTTCCCAAGAATTGACTAGCTATAGGGATCACATTCTCAGGGGGAGCATTTAAGTATTTGATTATCTTTTTGCTCATGTTCATGATTTTTGCTAAGTGTAATAAATTTTGCCTGAGAATGTTGTGCATGGACTCAGGGGGAGTCTGTAGTAGCCCTTTGGTATTATTGTCAAAGGGGGAGAAGAGTTACAAGAAATTGCACATGTGTTGCCAACAATTCCAAAGGGGGAGATTGTTGAGCAAGGTGCAACAACAGTATTGTCATTGTTGTCAACACAGTCAGATAGATCTGTTGATGCAGTGGACAGGAAGTTCAAAAGCTATTTAGATGCAGAAGATAGGAGTTCAAAGGTTATTCAGAGTATGTACAGTGATTTTCCAAGAAGACCGAAGTGGCCCATATGCAAAAGATCAAAGAAAAAGACAAGTAAGAAAAGTGTCGCGATATCGCGACATATACAGTAGGCAAGAAAAACTATCACGATTTCGCGACATGTTGGAAGAGAGAGAAAAAGTAGGAAAAACTATCACGATTTCACGACATGTTGGAAGAGAGAGAAAAAGTAGGAAAAACTGTCACGATTTCGCGACATGTTGGAAGAGAGAGAAAAAGCAAGAAAAACTATCACGATTTCGCGACATGTTGGAAGAGAAAAAGGCAAGTGGAAAAACTGTCGCGATTTCGTGACATGTTGGAAGAGAGAGAAAAAGCAAGAAAAACTATCGCGATTTCGTGACATGTTGGAAGAGAAAAAGGCAAGTGGAAAAACTGTCATGATTTCGCGACATGTTGGAAGAGAAAGAGAAAGCAAGAAAAAGTGTCGCGATTTCGCGACAAGTTCGAAGAAAGAGAACAAGTAAGAAAAGTGTCGCGATTTCGCGACATGTCGCATTTTTGCGACTAAAATAGGAGAGAGAAAGTAAGTTGGAAAAGTGTCACGATTTCATGACATGTCGCATTTTCGTGACTAAAATAGGAGAGAGAAAGTAAGTTGGAAAAGTGTCACGATTTCGCGACATGTCGCATTTTTGCAACTAAAATAGGAGAGAGAAAGTAAGTTGGAAAAGTGTCACGATTTCGCGACATGTCGCATTTTCATGACTAAAATAGGAGAGAGAAAGTAAGTTTGAAAAGTGTCACGATTTCGTGACATGTCGCATTTTCGCGACTAAAATAGGAGAGAGAAAGTAAGTTTGAAAAGTGTCGCGATATCGCGACATGTCATATTTTCGTGACAAAAGAAAGAGAGGAAGCGTACGGAAGAAGAACTGTCATGATTTCATGACAAAAGTAGAGAAGCAAGACTTTGAAGGCAGAAGTGTCATGATTTTGTGACAAAAGCAAAGAAGTAAAGTACGAAAGTGAAGTGTCACGATTTCGTGATAAAAGCAGAGAAGAAGACTTCGAAGGCAGAAGTGTCACGATTTCGTGACAAAAGCAAAGAAGCTAAGTACGAAAGTAGAAGTGTCACGATTTCACGACAAAAGCTAAGTTGAAGACTACGGAGGTAGAAGTGTCGCGATATCGTGACAAAAGCAAAGTCAAAGTCTATGGAAGTAGAAGTGTCGTGATATCGTGACAAAAGCAAATATGAAGTATACTGAGGCAAAAATGTCGTGATATCATGACAAAAGAATAGAGAAAGCGTACGGAGGTAAAAGTGTCGTGATATCGTGACATGTATTTTCACGGCAACAACAACAAAAGAAGCTATAGAGGCAAAAATGTCATGATTTCGTGATAGGTCGTAAATGCGCAAGTCAAGAAGGAGAACCCGACTGAAATGAGAAGGATGACAACCGACTAAAATTAGGGTTTACAGTTGTTATGAAAGCCGACTAAGATTAGGATTTACAACCGACTAAGATTAGGGTTTTCATCATAAAAAATATTGTTATAAAAGGAGGGCTATTTGGAGAATTGAATGTGTGTTGAATGTGTGTGAAATACGGTCATTGTGCGTAGAGAGCAAGTCATGTCGAATCGTGCTAAGTGCAAAATTCACAAAGAGAGCAGAGTGCACAAAAGGGAGAAGACGATCGTGAAGTTTGACTGTAACGAAGCAGAGTGTGCGAAGTGATTGCGTAGAGAGAGCAGAGTGCACGAGAGAACGCAAAGGTGAAGAAGACCAGTCGGGGTCTTGCAAAAGCAAAGGTATTTACTATCAAGGGTTAGTGCTCCTTCTAGTTGGTGCTTGGTAAATCAGGGGTTGGTGCTCCTTTCGTTGGTGCGGATAAATCAGGGGTTGGTGCTCCTTCTAGTTGGTGTAGATAAATCAGGGGTTGGTGCTCCTTTCTGTTGGTGCAGATAAATCAGGGGTTGGTGCTCCTTCCAGTGGGTCTTGGTAAATTGATTGTAAAGTTGGTGCTTTGCAAAGGCTGGATTTGGATGGTAGTCCAAGCAGTCAATTTTTGAGGAGTAGCCACATTGGTGAACCTCGTTAAATCTTGTGTTGTGTGATGCTCTTTTGTTATACTTGTTGTATCTAGTAATAAGTTTTAATTGCTACGGTATTAAGAGCTGTAAATTCAAGTTTAAAGAGCTACACTGATTCACCCCCCCTCTCAGTGTCATTGTAAGACTAACAAAAAACTAAGTGCAACAAGCAGCTACTATAATTTACTCTATCTCTGTAATAGATAAGGACACTAATGCTTATTTTTTACTAAGACAAGAGACCAAGCAGTCTCCAAGAAAAAATGCTCCTCCACTTGTGCTTTTTCTATCATCCACACTACCTTCCCAAATGTATATGCAGTGAGAGTGAAATTATCACATCTAGGATACCACAGTCCAAAATCCATAGTTCCTTTCAGATACTTGAGGATTTTTTTACTGCATGTACATGTGTTTCCTTTGGTGTAGCTTGAAATCTTACCACCAATATGATTGCTTGCATTATATCTAGTCTTATAGCTATGACATATAATAAACTTCCAATCATAGATCTATACAAAGTTTGATTAGCCTTAGGAGACTCATCATCTTTACTTAACTTACATCCTGTAAAAATGGGGGTACTCATAGGATTGCAATCCTCCATCCTAAATTTTTTCAATATTTCTTTTACATACATGGTTTGAGAGATAAATATACCTTTATCTGACTATGATATTTGCAAACCAAGAAAGAAGGATAGCTCACCAAGCATTGACATCTCAAATTCACTTTGCATACATTTTGTAAATTTTTGACACATCTTGTTGTTACTGCCTCCAAAAATGATGTCGTCCACATAGACTACTATAATTAACTGATCATTTCCTTCATTCTTGATGTATATATTGCTATTAGCTATACCTTTTTTGAAACCTTGTTCTTGAAGGTATTCATCCAACATTGAGTACCAAGCTCTAGGGGTTTGCTTTAGTCCATAGAGAGACTTATTCAATTTGCACACATAATATGGCTTGTCTTTCAGACTGAAACCATCTGGTTTCTCAATGTAGACCTCTTCTTCTAAGTAACCATTAAGAAATGCTGATTTAATATCCATTTGGTACACTTTGAAGTTTTTGAAGCTTGAGAAGGCCAGGAACATTCTTATGGACTCAAGACGAGCAACAAGAGAAAATGTCTCTTCAAAATAAATTCCCTCTACTTGTGCATAGCCTTTGCACACAAGCCTTACTTTGTTTTTGACAACTTGACCATCTTTATTTAACTTATTTCTATAGACCCATTTGGTGCTAATTACGTTTTTGTCTTTTGGACGTGGGACAGGTTCCCAAATCTTACTCTTTTCTATTTGATCTAAATCTTCTTCCATTACCTCAAACCAATATTTAATTTTACTTTCTTCATTGAAAATTTTTGGCTCAACTTTAGATAGTAAAGAGAAGTTGGCATGTTCACCTATTCCTATTATTTTCCTCCTTGTTTGTCTCTCATCTAGATTCCCAATAATAAAAAAAAAATTATGGTTCTTTTGCACATATGTGGATGGTGTTTTAGATGGTATATTGAGGGGTGTTCTTGAGGATGTCCTCTGATTCTCATATTCTTTAGTTTCTTCATATTTGCAACTTTCTCCTTCTTTATACATGATATCTTGAGATGGTTCTCTTAGATCTATTTCTTTATAAACTCTTACATTTGAACTTTTCATAATTTTATGTGATCTTTTATTGTTGCATCTATAGTTTTTTCTCTTTGAAGAGTATCCAAGGAAGATACCCTCATCACACCTGGAATAAAACTTACCCAAATATTTTTCTTCTCATCTAATATAGCATTTTCTTCCAAAAAATTTGAAATACTTCATATTAGCTGGTCTTCCCTTCCAAATATCATATGGAGTTTTATGGTGATTTACTCTTACTTGAGCTCTATTGATGATATAAAAAATTGTATGAATTGCCTCTCTCCAAAAAGTATTAGAAATCTTAGAGTCATTTAGCATGGCCCTAGACATGCCTTGAATATTTTTATTCTTCCTTTCAACTACTCTATTCTATTGTGGATTTCTTGCTACTAAGTATAATATCTTTATTCCATGTGGTTCACATAATTATACAAATTCATCTGAGGTGAATTCGCCTCCTCTGTCTGATCTTAGATACTTGATCATTTTACCTATTTTATTTTCTACAAGTTCCTTGAATGCCTTGAACCTTTCAAATGCTTCTATTTTTCTCTCAAGAATGTTACCCAAGTCATTCTAGAATAATCATCAATAAACAACATGAAATAATTCTCACCTTGTAAACTCTTTGTCCTTTTAGGGCCACATAGATAAGTGTGAATTAGCTCCAAAGGCTTGGATGAAGATAATTTATTTGATTTAAAACTTGATCGTGTTTGCTTACCATGTTGGAATTGTGCACAAATCGTGCTTGGGGGTTTTTTATCTTGGGAAAATATCTGACTGCCTATTTGTTGCTTATTTTCACTATGTTATCAAAGTTTAGGTGGCCCATTCTCTTGTGCCAAAACCAACTCTCATCTTCTTGTTATAAAAATCATTTTTCTCCCTTAATTTTTCTCAATATGTAGATATTTTTTGTAGTTCTACTAGCGTCTACAATAAGCTTTCCTATCTTGGATTTCCTGATCTCACATCCATTTGGGTGAAATGTGAGTGTGTGCCCTTGATCACATAGTTGACTTACACTTAGTAGATTTTTCTTTAACCCTTAAACATATAACACATTATTTGTCCTTGATCTTCCATTGTCCAAACTCAGGGTTCCCATTTCAATAATTTTGGCAGAAGCATTATCACCAGATTTCATTGTACCTCCATTTATTTCCTTAAGAGAGAGAATTGTTTTTTATAACCTATCATATGGCTTGAACAACCACTATCAATGTACCACTAATTTCCTTTATTTTGCACATGAAGAGCCATTTGTACCAACATAGAATTCTCCTTTTCTTGTTCCATTTTCTTTCTCCAACCTTTGGAGGACATATCCTTTTGAACAGTTTGACCTTCCTCTTTCTTGCTTGATTTTGGAAGTTTAGAGAACACTATTCTACACCATTTGGCTTTATGCCCAAAATTATCACATTTGTAACAAATGATATTGTAATCCATGAGAGGTGCAAATAAATTGAAATTTCTCTTGGTGAAACCATAATCATTCTTAGCAGGGGTTATGCACAGTGGTGAATATTCACAAATTGGGTGAATATTAGGATTTCCAAATTTGGAAATTTGTGAATATGAGGACCCTCGACGTTGGCCCATTTGCCTAAAATTTTCAAGACCAATTTTTTCTTAGGGTTAATTCGCCATAATATATATCCAAACATAGGTATATTTGTACTCATTGGAAAGATCTTTTCAAGCTTGATCTAATGGTGGTATTTTTTGAAGTTATAAGTTAATTTAATAGGTCAAAATTTACCCCAAATATGATATTAATTTGTAATACCCCAAATTTTGGTGTGAATATGATTGATTTAATTTTCTTAGGATTCACCATGATTCACCTTGATTTTGATTAGGATTCACCATTTTTTTACAAGTACATTTTGAGTCTAAACCCTTATGCATAACCCTAATTCTTAGAATGGACCCTACGATTTATAGCTTTATGACCAAATTTATTGCATGAAAAATAATAACCGTGGAAGAAATATTTAAACCTATTTGATTGCCTTGGAGGATATAGTTACATGGTTCTCTCATTGTTGTTTCTATAATTTGATTTATGTCCATGATGATTCTTCATTTTCTTTCTTCTTGATGCGTCCACATGTCAATACATTAACATAGGTCTTAGGTTCTTCTATAATCATTTTCTTTGATGATTCTATTCCTTTTGAGATTGACTCCCCCTTTAATTTTCTTTGATCTTCTTTAAAACTAGGTCCAGTCTTTATAGATGAAGATCTATGTGCTTTGATAATGTCACTCACAATTTTTGCGCTTTTCGTAAACCTATGTAGCTTATCAATATAATCTTCCACTTCCATACTTAGAGAGACAACTTCATGTTCTAGTTTTTCACATTCCAACTCTTTTACCTTTAACTACTCAGCCATACCCTCTTCAATTTGCCTTACCTCTTCGATTTTAACTTTCAAGTCAATGAGTTCTTGCAACAACTTTGTCTTTGTCTTCTCATCCTCTTGTACTTGAGTCTTCAATATTGAGTTCTTCTTTTTAAGATTTTTAAACTCTTCAAGATCAACAACAAGTTCCTCTTCTATGTCAACCATGGCTTCTTTTTCATTTTTTGAATCTTTCTCTTCTTCTTGGTCTTTGAAAATAGGAGCATCTTCTTTCTCTTATATGCTTATTATAGCTTCTTTTTCATTTTTTGGATTTTTTTCCTTTTCTTGGATTTCAAAAATAGGAGTGTTTTATTTCACCTCCATGTCCATGTGTGTTCTTGTAAGATCTTCCTTCAAGTTTTTAGGCTTTCATAAAGGAACCTGCTCTGATATCAATTGAAGAACATAAGCTTATACTAAGAGGGGGGTGAACAGTATAAGATAAAATTTTTCTCTTTTCTTTCCAAAGCAATAACTTCAAATAATATCAATGTAATAATGAAACAATGCATAAATCACCATACACATAAGAGAAAAACATTTTATGTGGAAACACCCTCTCAAGAGAAAAACCATGGCAAAATATTGCTTAAATATTTCTTCAATAAATTTCATGGGCACCAACCCACAAGAAACACTAATCCCCTATTACAAGTTCATGGACACCAATCCCCTATACAAGTTCATGGACACCAATCCACAAGATACACCAATCCCTTTGCTCAAGTTCACTCCAAAACTTGCTCACAAGCCTGCTTAATTTTGCTCCAAAATCTACTCACAAACGTTGCTCAAATCTATTTCAAAATCTGCTCACAAAACCTACTCAAATCTATTCAAAATTTTACTCATAAACTATGCTCAAATATGCTCCCAAATTTGCTCATAAACTATGCTCACAAATATGATCTATAATTTTCTTTTTGCTTCTTTATCTAAATTCCAAATCAAACACTTAATATCCTTATCACTCCTTTTAACAACATTCACAATAAATCTTAATTTAAAATAACTCCTTATATCTCCCTTTTAAAACTTGTAAAATAAAACTTTATAAACAACAAACTGACTCCTTATATCTCCTTTTAATAATTTGCAAAATAAAACATAATAATAACCACAAGACTCCTTATATCTCCCTTATATCAAATTAATTAAAAACTTTACCCTTACCTTGCACAACAGATGGATGAGATTCAATCTTTTGACCTCTAGAAGCACAATGCCCTAACGCGGGCTTATGAATGCTTGGGCTAACCCAGTGGATGATACCAAAAGGTATGATAAACAACTTGATGTCTTCATTGTGCTATGTCAATCAACAAAAGCATAGAAAAAACTGATGTCGAGGAGAATCAACCCTCAAACCTTCTGCACTATAGTGCCCTACTAGTGCACATTCTTACTCTTCACACTTGCACACATAATTACATGATACTTATGGACATCCTACACATGAAAACATAAAGGGGAAATATAAATCACTCCTAAACTATAGACACACATCCTAATCTATTACATATTTACATTTGTACTATAAATATACCATGAGGGTACATTAGCATGTACCAAATAATGTAATATTCTCCAACATTTCTATGTAGTCAACCAACAACGCATTCCAAAGTATTTTTCTCCTCCAATATTTCTTCAACAAATTCTTGTTCCAGTATTCTCCAATATTCACAATCCAATATTTCAACAACTCTTTAATATTTTAGTTTTCTCCTTCTTCTCACTAATATCATCCTCAACTCTCTTAACAAATATGGATTTCACTAAGGTGGCTATCATAAAGTCCACTCATTGTGGCTCTAATACCATTTTTGGAATATATACCTAATTATATCATAGGTGATTTTTTGGAGGATCAAATAAGCATACACAATAATGCTCATAATATTGCATACTAAAAATACTTCTTTATTACATTCAATTATATTCAATTACATTCAAAATATTACATAGCATGGAGCAACTTTAAATAGAAAATCTTTAATACTCTTAACTATTGATGTCATCTAACTCCCAAGGGATGCAACCTTTCACATGCCTCATATTATGAAAAAGCCTCTCATGATTACATAACCTCCTAATTTATATCTTGATATATCTCATATTACTCTTCACTTCTACACTTGACATCTAACACTCATGACTCTTCATTTGCACACTTAACACCTTGTATATTGGACACATTTTACACTCTATTACATAACCCATAACACTCTTTACACTTTGACACATATACACCTAATAGAAATATTTACAATAGCACTCCATGGTACTTCATGATACTAAATGGTACTCAATGGTACCAAATAATGTAATACATATAACAAAAAAAAACAACTTGATATCATCTTATTGGATTGACAAATTTGTAAGCTTAGATCTACAGAAAAATCCTAGAGGTAATAAAAGTAAGCTTGAGTTTGAGATCTCACCTCATGAGGAATTTTCCTCTAACTTTTGCTAAACTAGATGTTAAAATCCATGATGTTTTCTTAAGTATACCTATATAAATAGGTAATCTACATAAGCAATGAAAAGTAATCCCCTAGATAATTAAATTATAGGATAAAGAGTTCAACTAGCTCAGCCCATGTGCTTATATTACCCTCTAAAGAGCAATACCATGCTAGTAACTTCCCTTTAAAATAAGGTTAATAGCCTCACCATTACACCTTCATGGATTATGTTATGTATGGTATCTAGGGAAGCTATATATTGGTAGTGTTCATAGAAATTATTCTTGCTACCATCATAATATGGTAAAGCTTCTAATGTGGCTTGTGGGATATCATGCATATATGGGAGATCTGTGTTATGCATAGTGGTGAATCATCGTTAATTCATAAATATTAGGATTTTCAAAATTTTAAATTGGAAAATATGTGGACCCTTGATGGGGGTTTATTCACCAAAAAATTTTGGGTCAAAAAAATTTTGTGGTTTGGCTCGCCCCATGTTGATAATAATTTCACTATTTTTATTTTAAATCGTCAACACTCCTACATAAACAGTGGACATTTTTCATATTGAAATTATAAAAAAAAAAAATTATTTATCCCATCAAATTTACCTCTTATACCACCAATATATATACCTAATGTGACAATGATACTCATACATCTAAAACATTCAAACTCCTCCAAAAATGACCTATAATAGCAAAAAATGATATGCAAAAACCTGATACGATTGGTTGTAGAGATAAGAATAGATGATCGATTGTAGAGGATTAGTTTATTGGCAAAGAGCAATGACTATTAGTTGACGAAAATAATTATGGATTGTAGAGAAGCAATGGATTGGTATAAGATTTGATCAATTATAGAGGAGCAACCAATCTAAAGAAAAGTCAATCGGTTGCATATGAGTAGTCAATTTAAATAAGATTTGATCAGTTGTAGAGGTACAACCTATCAACACTTTTGTCAATCAACTCCACATCTACAACCGATGAAAACTTCTATCAATCGATTGCAAAAAGAGCAACTCTACAACTGATCATCACTTTTATCGATCGGTTGTAGAGGTGCAATTGACCAACACTTTTATCAATCGACATCAACCAACACATGTCGATTGAAAAAAGTTTCAGTTGGTTACATCGCTACAACTAACATACAAAAGTTTCAATCAATTACTTATTATAATTTTAAAGTGTAGGTTTTATCAAGCTAGGTGGTTTAAAATTTGGTTGGAAAAAGTGTCAATTGGTTGCACCTCTACAACTGATCGATAAAATTAACGATCGCTTGCAAAGGTGCTCTTTTTATAAAGAACCTTCTAGGAGGTATAAATTTTGATCCAAAGCTTTATTATTTATTTATTTATTTATTTATTTAAAACCACCTAGAATTATGAGATTTACCCTTATAAGACCTTCAAAATGAGCTTTGAAGTTGCTAAAATATGATACCTACAAAAAAAATTTGATCGGTAAAAGTGTCAATCGGTTTCACCTCTACAACCGATCGATAAAATTGATGATTAGTTGTAAAGGTGCTCTTTTTGCAGAGAATATTCTAGGAGGCATAACTTTTATCTAGAGCAATTTTTTCAATATTTTGTAAAACCACCTAGCTTCATGAGATCTACACTTAGAAGACCTTCAAAATAAGCTCTGAAGTTGCTAAAGTGTGATACCTTGCTAGATTTTGATGTTATATATTTAATGTAAAAACTACCACAAGATCTAAAATTAGCATGTAATATTAAATATATGATAATGAAAATATAGTAAGAAAGTAAAATGCATAATAAACTTCTGTAATAACTCATAAAACTGCCATTAATTAAAGCTTACGAAAATGGGATCTTCATACAAAATATGGAGATCTCAAATACTCCATGCTCTACATTGTAACTACCTTGTGCTACTCTAATGTACTACTCTCATATCCTTCTCTCTTTTATTATCACTACTACAAAGGCCAATATATAATAGGATGTGACTCTTGGTCTTACATCTTCCTATGAATTTTCATCTTTCTATTCTATAGACTCATGTACACATGGATAACATGCACATTTACATCATTGCACATTCTAACAATAGTTGTGCATTTATTAAATTGCATAAAGTAAATACTCAAACCCTAATCTAAGACACTCCTAATATAAATATGTACCCAATATGGTACATTAGCATGTACCAAATAATGTAATATATTCCAATACCCCCTTGTATTACATTATTGTTGGACATTTTGAGAAAGTTGTGTTGTCATTGATGTCAAGAGTCAGTTTCAAGGATGTCAGAAGTTAGTGCAAGAAATTTACAAAAGGAGGGTTAAAATATTTATATTTTAAGCCCAAGAGATTTGGTTTAAAGCTTCACATGATTGGTCAAAATGTTGGTTAAACACCCTGAAGGAAGGAGATACCTAGGCCCAAAGAAAATAATATTATAATATTAAATGTGTTCAGATAAGGCCTAAGGTTGAAAAGGCAAATACCTAGGCCCAAAGAAAATAATATTATAATATTTATTATTATAATATTAAGTGTTAAAAATAATGCCTAAGGTTGCTTATAAATTATTTATAATATTTATTTTAAATTAATTTATAATATAATTTAATTAAACCCTAAGTAAGGGTTGGGCGCAAAATATTAAACTTAATATTTCCCACCCAATGTCGAAGCAAGGAAGGATATGATATTTATACCATAATGTTTGGATGGCATTAAGAAAGTCTCCAAAATTTATTTGCCAATGCGAAGGGCTAATAAAAATATTCGATGCAATTTCATGAGCAAGGCAATAGACGAAGGTTTTAATTTTTAAAGGCTTAAGGTGGACTACAAACGGATAAAGCAGAGTGAGTGCACACTTCTATCACCATTCGCTTGGGTGGTCTAGTGGCAAGGCTTGGCATGTAAGTTTTTTATGGAACAAAGGTCCCGTGTTCGATTCCCAGTGGCAACAGAGGGAAGAGTTTTTATTTTATTCATTTTAGGTACCAGCGGAGGTTAGAAAAGTAAGGGAGCAAATAGTGGTGCTATGTGGGTGCACATCCTAAGTGGTAGCCTAGTCGTGGCTAAGGTGTTAGGCGGGCGATGAATGCGAGTTCGGATCAAGTGGAGTGCATGGTAGATTTTGAGGTGTGCAAATTAATTTTTGATAAAAGTGGCTAAGGTATGATTTAATATTTTTAATTTTTGCCATATGTTGATTTAAGGTTTGGAGATTATAAGGGTGTGCAAGGAATTTTGTTGGTATAATTTGGAATATATGTTGGGTTGAGAATTGGAGAGGATAAGGTGTATTCAAGGACTTTATTATTGTAATTTGAAATTTATTTTGAGTTAGAATATTAAAGTATTTGGAAGGTTGAAATTTGGTTGAAATATTCTTTGTTGAGTTGGAGTTAAAAGGAGCCATAGGGATATTGTTATTTTGCTTGAGTGAGTGAATGATTTATTGATTGGGATTTAATTTTTAAAGGAGTAATAAGGTGTATTTGAGTCTTGACACTTTATTGTGTTTTTGTATGGTGAAATATTTGTTGAGATAAAATATTCTTGTGGAGATCTTTGAGATAGACTGTTGCTATCTAACCTAGAATTGTAGAAGGATTTGGTTGTGATTAAAATAGGATTCGAAGATATATCTCCATAAAAATAAAAGGTATGGGCACATTATATTTTGATTAAAATATTGTTGGATTGAATGTTGTGAAATGCAAATGTGGAGTGAAAAGGATTGTTTGATAAGCATTTTTGGAAATGTTTGAGTGAGTTTTCATATGCATTATTGGTGAGTGTTTATAATAAAATTTGAGTTAAATATTGAGAATTATTTGAGTTAGGGTTTGAGACCCATATTGTGTACTTTTTTTGGAAAAGGGTGAAATACTTGGTTAGGGTTTGTAAGCAAGTTGTGTTTCATTGGTTGAATAATTGAATGAAAATTTTAAATGTTGGTTTGAGTATGTTTATGATTGAGGTAAGTCTTGGTGAAGACTTGAAAACAGATTGAGCAAGTTCTTCAGAGGACTTGAGGAAAATTTTGAGGTAATTCTTTGTGAAGACTTGAGAGCAGATCTAATTGATTGATTTGTTCAAGCCTTGTATTAAGGCTTGGGGTAAATCTAAGCAGAGTTAATTAGTGATTGGATCAAGATTTGTGGTAAGGCTTGAGGACAAATTTAAGGATAGATTTTGGTGTAGATTTGAGGATAGATTTATGTTAGAATAGAGATAAATTTATGAGTAGGTTTGTTCTAGATCAAGGATAGTGTTTAGTGTTTATTTGAGCAGGATTTGGAGGTGATAGAGCAGAGGGCAACAGTCTCCAATGGATAGAGATCCATTAGCTAGGGTAGTAAGGACAAAGGTCTTATGAGTGAGGATAAGTGGTCTTCTATAGAGAGATATCTATAAGCCAGTGTAGTGGGGGCATAAGTCTTATAGAAGAGCACCAGCCAAAGCAGAGGAGAAAGAGTTCTCCTATGGATAGATATCCACAAATCAAAGCAAGGGGATTGATGTTTTCTTTGGACAAAGGTCCATAAACATTGTAATAGGGAATTGATTCTCAAAAGAAATTTATTGAGAAAATTTATAATATTTTCTCCGTGGAGTAGCCCACATTGGGTGAACTATTGGAAATATGAGCAAGGTTTGTTGTCATTGATGTCAAGAAGAAAGCAAGGTTTGTTGTCATTGATGTCAAGAAGAAAGCAAGGTTTGTCATCATTAATGTCATGAGGATGATGACCAAGTTTCAATGTCATCCATGCATTTATGTCAAAAGGTTGATGTCCAAATTTTGGTGTTATAAATGTCCTCCAGTGGTTTTTCCAGCAAGGCAAGAAGCAGGTTGATAAAAATAATAATATTATAATATTTTTTGGTTATAGTTTGGTGTGAAGAGAAACAAAGGTTGTGGAGTGATAAATTTATTATTTTCCAAAAGACCCATGTGAAAGTTTATAATGCCCTAAGTTTTAAATTATTTAAATTTAAATATTTTACCTAAAGGTAAAATTTAAATTTAAATTAATTTAAAGGGCCATAATTCGAATTAAATTCGAAATCAAATTATTTCATCCATCGACGTGTTTGAAGATATTGCCATGCATATAAAAGGGGGTAAGAACCCACCTTAGAAAAATTATCCATGCGATCGATTTGAATGAAAAATGAATTCGTGCGCCAAAGGTCTGAAGGGAATCACATGTGTTAGAAGCTTTAAGGAGGTAGACTAAGGCATAAGTATTAGTGGAGCACACTTCTCAAATGCAGAGGCATTGGTAGCATAGTTGGCAGCGAGGGCAGTGGTAAGTCGCTCGCAGGTGACAGGTCATGGGTTCGAATCCACGCGATAGTGTTTTGGGTAAGGTAGAGTTGGTTTTCATTTTGTTCATGCCATCGAAGGAAGCTTAAGAGGGAGGCGTGAGCCTCGTTCATTGTGTGTGGGCACGTAGCCCACTTGGTGGGCATACGCTGTGCGGAGGCACTTGGGAGAAGGGGATCGTGAGGTTGAAACCCACCAAGACTCTTTTTGTTGCAATTAAAAGGTATGCGCTCATTTGCTAAGGTTTGATATTGCACGCAAAATGCATAAAGGTGGAAATTAAATTTTTAATTTCCTAAAGGTTTTTATTATTAAAATTTGCATAGTTAAAAGGGTTTATGAGTTATAAAAGGGAGATAAAAGGGTATGCAAAGTTTTAATTTGGGTGTTTGATTTTTTAAGTGGATAAAAGGAGTAATAAGGTGTGCCAAGGGTGTTAGATGTTTTTGTTGAAATAAAGTTATATTATAAAAATTGATTTGAAAGGAGAAATAAGGTATAGTTGATTTTTGATATTTTGACTTGGTGAAATATTTTTGAAAGAAAATATTAAGGACAAATTTTTGCTATCTAACCTTTGAGATTGGCAAAAAGAGTGAGTGTGATTGAGACAGGTTTTGAGAATCAAATCTTCTTCAAAACAAAGGTATGGGCATATCTTCCTTGTGAGTGAAATATTGTTGGATGTTGTGAATGCTAAGTTGGAGTGAAAAGGATTGTTTGATAAGCATTGTTGAGTTTGGTTTTGAGAAATCCAATGTTGATTGATGTGGGTTTTCTAGAATGAAAGTTGATACTAAAAACCTTGTTTGATAAGCATTGTTGGAAATATTGAGTATCATTGTTATGTGAAGTTGAGAACTATCTTGAACTAGGGTTTGTGAAAGATCATGAGTATCATTGTTATGTGAGGTTTGTTTGATAAGCATTGTTGACTAAGCTTTCATTGAGTGATTGGTTGAGTGGAGTTGATTGGGCTTAGTTGATTGGAAGTGTTGGAGTGATAGTTCAAGTTCTTTGAAACAAATTATTCTTTATTCTTAATTGATTTGAAGAGAGTTTGGAAGTAATTGAGTGTTGTGTGAGAGTGAAACATATTGAGTCTCTAACCATTCTCTATATGTTTCTATGGTAAAACAAGAGAGATTGAAAGTGATTGAGTATTATTGTGAGTGTGAAGCATATTGAGTCTCTAACCATTCTCTATATGTTTCTATGAGATTAAAACAAGATTTTGTGTGAAGCTTGTTTGTGTGATTGAAGAGGTTTTCTATAATAGAGTGAGTTGAGTTGAGTAAGCTTTTGTGGAAGCTTACAATGCAGATTTGAGGTAAGTCTTGGTGAAGACTTGTTGAGTAGATTGGACAAGTTCTAGTGAGGACTTGTTGAGTAGATTTGAGGTAAGTCTTGGTGAAGACTTGTTGAGTAGATTGGACAAGTTCTAGTGAGGACTTGTAGAGAATATTTGAGGTAAGTATTTGAGAAGACTTGTGAGTAGATTTGATTGATTGATTTGTTCAAACCTTGAGTTAAGGTTTGGGGTAGATCTAGTAGAGTTGATTTGTGATTGAGTCAAGCTTTGTGTTAAGGCTTGAGGATAGATTTGAGGATAGATTTTGGTGTAGATTTGAGGACAGGTTTGTGCCAGACTAGAGATAGATATTGAGCAGATTTGTGCTAGATCGAAGGATTATGTTTAGTGCATATTTGAGATAGATATTGAGAAAATTTGTGCTAGACCGAAGGACTATGTTTAGTGTAGATTTGAGATAGATATTGAGTAGATTTGTGCTAGACCGAAGGACTATGTTTAGTGCATATTTGAGATAGAGTTGAGAGTAAGATTTGGAGGTGATAGAGTAGAGGATAGTAGTCTCTAGTGGATAGAGATCCATTAGCTAGGGTAGTGAGGATAGAGGTCTTTTGAGTGAGGATAGGAGTCTTTAGTGGAGAGAGATCCACAAGCCATTGTAGTGGAGGTAGTAGTCTTCTAGAGGATCACCAACTAGAGCAGAGGAGGAGTTCTCCTATGGATAGAGATCCATAAACTAGCTAAGGGGATTGGTGTCTCCTATGGATAGAGATCCATGAACTTGATTAGGGTATTGGTGTCTCCTTTGGATAGAGGTCCATAAACATTGTAATAGGGAAAGGATTCCCAAGAGATTTGTTGAGAAAATTTTAGTGAAATATTTTCTCCGTGGAGTAGCCCACATTGGGTGAACCACGTTAAATTGGTGTCTCTATTGTGTGTGGTGATTTATGCATTGCTTTCATTATTGTTGTTGATATTGCATTGATATATTGGATTATATAGCTTGAGTAAAGAAAAGTAAAAAGTGGTCTTATATTGTTCACCTCCCCTCTCAGTATAAGCTTGTGTTCTTCAATTGGTATCAGAGTGGGTTCCTTCGAAAGAGTTTAACAACTTGAAGGAAAATCTTACAAGAACATAGATGGATTCTAAGGATGGATCTTCAGGGAATTCAACACCATTGTTCGATGGGAACAATTATGTACTTTGGAGTATGAGAATGAAGATTCACCTGATGGCACTTGGAAATGAGGTATGGGAAGCAATTGAGAATGGATACATACCACTAACTACTCCACCTACAGATAAATATGGTAAGCTTCTACATCATTACAATTCAAGAGTAATGAATGGAATTTTGAAAGGTTTGCATGAAATAGAGTTTATAAAGGTTATGCACTGCAAATCAGCAAAGGAAATTTGGGATAAGTTGCAAGGTATATATGAAGGAGATAAAAAGGTCAAAAGGGTAAAGTTGTAAAATTACAAAGGAATATTTGAAGACCTAAAGATGAAGGATGAAGAAAACATTGTTGCATACCTACTTCATGTAGATGAGGTTGTTAACTCCATGCAAGGACTTGGGCTTGAAGTTCAAGAATCTGATGTTTGTGATAAGATTTTAAGGTCACTCCCAAAAAGGTTTAGTGAAAATATTTCAGCTATAGAAGAGTCAAAAGATATTGATCTTTTGACAAGGGATGAATTACATGGCATTCTCATAGCTTTTGAGATGAGAATAAAAGAGGAACCTATTTCTCAGAAGGAAGCAACCTTCAAAGCTACTAAGAAGACAAAGGGTAAGAAGTCAGATTCAAGCAATGAGTTATCCAGTGATGAAGAAGCAAATTATGGCAAAAGGAACAAGGACTCAAGAAAGTATAAAGGTACAAAATCAGTTAGATGTTTTAATTGTGGAAAGTATGGTCATTATGCATCTGATTGTCCAGAAGTTGGAAATAGCAATGATGAAGAAAAATAGGATCATAAGAACAAGAAAATAGAAAAACACAGGTACCAAAAGAAAAGTAGGGATGGACAAGGCAAGCAAGGAAAGAAATTCTTCCAAAGGCATAAGAAGAGTTTCTATGCAGACAAGGCAGGTAAGAGCTCAAGTGATAGTGATGAAAGTTCCTTAGATAATGATAAAGATGAAGTACTATTTCTAGCAAAAGAAAAATAAGTGATTAGAAAAAGGTCACCAATGATTCTCAAGTGTTTTAGATGTGGTAACTTTGGTCATCTTGAAGATAGTTGTACAAGGAATGGATTTAGTTTCAGTGATGATGAATATGAAGATACACTTGAAGGACCAGAAGAAAATCTTCTTATGGCAATAGAAGAAGAAGGAAGTACTTCTAGTGGAAATAAATCAGAAAGGAATGAAGATGATCCCAAAGGTAAAGAAAGAGAGGAAGAATCATAGAAAGGAGAAGTTGATCTTGAAGGTGAACTTATTTATGCCCTTGATGCATTAAGGGAGGTAAGAAAGCAAAACTCAAAACTCAAGCTTAAATTTCAAGAATGTGATGAAGAGAAAGGAAAGCTTATAGAGGATCTAACCAACTCAATAGCTAAGACAAGGAGGTTTAAAGAGAAGTTAGAAGCTAAGGTTTTAGAATGTGAAAGGTTAGAGCAAGAAGTAGCTTCACTAAGGAAGGAAGTAAAAGAGTCTAAAGATAAGCTACACAAGTTTGGGAAGAGCTCAAAAACCATAGACAAGATTATCAAGGTACAAAGGTGTTCATCAAATAAAATAGGACTTGGATTTGAATAGGAACAAAGAAAATAAGGAGAGGAGTCAATCTCAAGCTCTTCAGAAGAAGAGAGTGTAAGAGAAAGTGAGACTTCTGAGGATGAGTTGGACAATAAAGAGTTCAACAGGAAAAGGAACAATGCACAAATGAGGAACAGATGGAATAGGAAGCAACACAGGGTAGAAGAGACTAAGAGACCAATGGGGTCAAGGCAAGGTAGTTTCAATGGATGATGCTTCTCATGTCATAGGTTTGGGCACAAGGCTTCACAATGTAGGACACATGGAAGACATGAATATGGGAATTTCAGAAACATACATCTTTTTCAAGGGTATTGCTACTCTTGTAATCAGTTTGGTCACAAGGTAGTAAATTGTAGGGTTCATGATAGAAATGGATATGGCTTCACCAGAAGAAACTTCAAGATAGTTGCACCTCCAAGGAATAACAACATTAAGTGTTATAAGTGCAATAATGATGGGCATACAACAAAGTGGTGTAGAGCAAAAATTCTAGAGACAAGCAGGAACATGAATAGTCAGAGGAATCAGAAGGATCAGTTGAGGAAGAAAGTGGACAAAGGTAAAGATCAGTGCTTTATGGGAGTAGAAATACTCCCACCCCAGAATTAACCACCTCAAGAGGAGGTGGGGGAGGGGCTAAGCTAAGAGTCTCATTCTTAGCCCCGAGCCCCAAAGGTGACCCTTTGCCATTGATGTCAAAGGGGGAGAGATTTGAGTTAGGGGGAGAGCATTCAGTCAGGGGGAGAAGTTTCTCAGGGGAGCAGAATAGAAAAAGGTAAAGGAAATGGTAAAATAAAAATGGGTTGCCATCAATGACAAAGGGGGAGATTGTTGGAAATATGAGCAAGGTTTGTTGTCATTGATGTCAAGAAGAAAGCAAGGTTTGTCATCATTAATGTCATGAGGATGATGACCAAGTTTCAATGTCATCCATGCATTTATGTCAAAAGGTTGATGTCCAAATTCCGGTGTTATAAATGTCCTCCAGTGGTTTTTCCAGCAAGGCAAGAAGCAGGTTGATAAAAATAATAATATTATAATATATAATATTATAATATTTTCTGGTTATAGTTTGGTGTGAAGAGAAACAAAGGTTGTGGAGTGATAAATTTATTATTTTCCAAAAGACCCATGTGAAAGTTTATAATGCCCTAAGTTTTAAATTATTTAAATTTAAATATTTTACCTAAAGGTAAAATTTAAATTTAAATTAATTTAAAGGGCCATAATTCGAATTAAATTTGAAATCAAATTATTTCATCCGTCGATGTGTTTGAAGATATTGCCATGCATATAAAAGGGGGTAAGAACCCACCTTAGAAAAATTATCCATGCGATCGATTTGAATGAAAAATGAATTCGTGCACCAAAGGTCTGAAGGGAATCACATGTGTTAGAAGCTTTAAGGAGGAAGACTAAGGCATAAGTGTTAGTGGAGTGCACTTCTCAAATGCAAGGTGCTAGTAGCATAGTTGGTAGCGAGGGCAGTGGTAAGTCGCTCGTAGGTGATATGTCACGGGTTCGAATCCATGCGATAGTGTTTTGGGTAAGGCAGAGTTGGTTTTCATTTTTTTCACACCATCGAAGGAAGCTTAAGAGGGAGGCGTGAGCCTCATTCATTGCGTGTGGGCACGTAGCCCACTTGGTGGGCATGCATTGTGCGGAGGCACTTGGGAGAAGGGGATCATGAGGTTGAAACCCATCGAGACTCTTTTTGTTGCAATTAAAAGGTATGCACTCATTTGCTAAGGTTTGATATTGCATGCAAAATGCATAAAGGTGGAAATTAAATTTTTAATTTCCTAAAGGTTTTTATTATTAAAATTTGCATAGTTAAAAGGGTTTATGAGTTATAAAGGGAGATAAAAGGGTATGCAAAGTTTTAATTTGGGTGTTTGATTTTTAAGTGGATAAAAGGAGTAATAAGGTGTGCCAAGGGTGTTAGATGTTTTTGTTGAAATAAAGTTATATTATAAAAATTGATTTGAAAGGAGAAATAAGGTATAGTTGATTTTTGATATTTTGACTTGGTGAAATATTTTTGAAAGAAAATATTAAGGACAAATTTTTGCTATCTAACCTTTGAGATTGGCAAAAAGAGTGAGTGTGATTGAGACAGGTTTTGAGAATCAAATCTTCTTCAAAACAAAGGTATGGGCATATCTTCCTTGTGAGTGAAATATTGTTGGATGTTGTGAATGCTAAGTTGGAGTGAAAAGGATTGTTTGATAAGCATTGTTGAGTTTGGTTTTGAGAAATCCAATGTTGATTGATGTGGGTTTTCTAGAATGAAAGTTGATACTAGAAACCTTGTTTGATAAGCATTGTTGGAAATATTGAGTATCATTGTTATGTGAAGTTGAGAACTATCTTGAACTAGGGTTTGTGAAATATCATGAGTATCATTGTTATGTGAGGTTTGTTTGATAAGCATTGTTGACTAAGCTTTCATTGAGTGATTGGTTGAGTGGAGTTGATTGGGCTTAGTTGATTGGAAGTGTTGGAGTGATAGTTCAAGTTCTGTGAAACAAATTGTTCTTTATTCTTAATTGATTTGAAGAGAGTTTGGAAGTAATTGAGTGTTGTGTGAGAGTGAAACATATTGAGTCTCTAACCATTCTCTATATGTTTCTATGGTAAAACAAGAGATATTGAAAGTGATTGAGTATTGTTGTGAGTGTGAAGCATATTGAGTCTCTAACCATTCTCTATATGTTTCTATGAGATTAAAACAAGATTTTGTGTGAAGCTTGTTTGTGTGATTGAAGAGGTTTTCTGTAATAGAGTGAGTTGAGTTGAGTAAGCTTTTGTGGAAGCTTACAATGCATATTTGAGACAAGTCTTGGTGAAGACTTGTTGAGCAGATTGGACAAGTTCTAGTGAGGACTTGTTGAGCAGATTTGAGGTAAGTCTTGGTGAAGACTTGTTGAGAAGATTGGACAAGTTCTAGTGAGGACTTGTAGAGTAGATTTGAGGTAAGTATTTGAGAAGACTTGTGAGCAGAGTTGATTGATTGATTTGTTCAAACCTTGAGTTAAGGTTTGGGGCAGATCTAGCAGAGTTGATTTGTGATTGAATCAAGCTTTGTGTTAAGGCTTGAGGATAGATTTGAGGATAGAGTTTGGTGCAGATTTGAGGATAGGTTTGTGCTAGACCAGAGATAGATATTGAGCAGATTTGTGCTAGACCGAAGGACTATGTTTAGTGGATTTGAGAGAAGTTAGGAGCAAAAATTAGATAATCAATATTATATTAAACCTTCAGAAACCTTAGTTACATTGGAATATATACTCATAGTATTAACTGAACTTAGGGAATATAGGTAAGTTAGGGAAATAGAAGAAATGGGGAGGAAATTAAAAAATGAAATTGAGTTGGTTCACCTTGATTCCCTTGTCATCCAATCCCACCTAGTCAGCTGTCGTCCAAGCCAAACTTACCTGTCCAGTCAATTGTTGTCCAATGAGGTAAAAGGGGCAAGATCCAAAGCTTATAGTTGAAACAAATTTTTACACCTTTTTTACTCCTTTTTGGTCTTTTTACTAGCTTTATTTCCAACATTCTCCCCCTTAAAGTTGAGAGTACTGACTATACAGTCTCTCAGATTATATATTGAGCTTTAGCTATACCTTTGGTGAAGATGTCTGCAATATTATCGAAAGTGTTACAATGTTGAAGTTCAACTATTTGTTGTTCCACCATATCTCGAATGAAGTGATACTTCATATCAAAATGCTTTGATCTGCTATGGTGGACTGGATTGTATCCCAACTGAATGGCACTAATGTTATCACAATACAATCGAGTTGGACCACTTTGACTTTCTCCAATCTCTTCAAAAACTTTTCTCAACCATAGGGCTTGAGTACTAGCATGTGTGATGTCTATATACTCAGCCTCATTTGATGACAATGCTACAACAGTTTGTTTCTTGGAACTCCATGTAATTAGTCCTGATCCTCGACTAAAACTATTCCCTGATGTAGATTTCCTGTCATATATACTATTGCCCTAATCACTGTCACTAAAGCCAACTAATTTTATAGACTTACATTTTTGGTAATGGATTCCAAAATCCAATGTACCTTTTACATATCTCAATATTCTTTTAGTTGCTTGTAGATGCATCTCAGAAGGACTAGCCATAAACCTTGAGACTATAGAAATAGCTTATTTAATATCGAGCCTTGTGTTGGTGAGAAACATCAGACTCCCAACCATGCTTTTGTAAGTGGTCATGTTAGCTTTTGATTCTTCGTCGTCCTTGCTCAATTAGATCCCTTGTCCAGTTGGAGTTGCAACTGATTTGCACTGCTCCATGGCAAATTTCTTGATCATGTCTCGAGCATACTTGTGTTGACATATGAAGATCCCTTTGTTTTATTGATGCACTTCCATGCCCAGGAAGTATTGCATTAGACCAAGATCTTTCATCTTGAGCTTCATCATGGAGTTTTTGAACTCCGTATTCATTTTATTGTTACTACCCGTAAATATTAGATCATCCACATACAAACAAACTATGAGAATGTCTACTCCATGCTTTAGGTAGTACATAGTTGGTTCACTTTTGCTTCTTGTGAATCCATACTCACTTAAATACCCATCAATGTGTGAGTACCAAGCTCTTGGTGCTTGCTTGAGGCCATAAAGTGCTTTCTTCAATTTGTAAACAAGGTTCTCTTTTCCCTGTTCTTGGAAACCTTGAGGTTGTTGAACATACACCTATTCTATCAATTATCCATTCAGAAAAGCACTCTTTACATCCATGTGTTGAACATTCCATCCTTTATGGGTTGCTAAGGAAAGAACTGATCTGATTGTCTCTTGTCTTGCAACAGGAACAAATGTTTCCTCATAGTCAATGCCATATTTTTGAGTAAAAACTTTTGCTACTAGTCTCGCGTTATGCCTCTCAATGCTTCCATCAGCATTGTACTTGGTCTTGTAGACCCATTTATATCCAACACATTTTTTACCTTTGGGTAGCTTTACTAGCTCCCATGTATCATTAATTTTATAGAGGTTATTTCCTCTTTCATGGATTCTTGCCATATATTTTGAGTACATGTCTTCTCATAGCTAGCTAGATCTAGTTGTGCATTAGTCAATAAAGTATAATTGACTTCATCTCCTCTAGGTTCTTGGGAGTCATCATCCCCATACAATTGCAAATTTTCAAGTTGCTGCAAAATTGTATTCATTTCACTAGCTTGGCTTCTAGTGAATCTTCTCTGGAAATATTGATCCAACATCTGAAAGGATGGATGATGTTGTAAATTTCTTCTGCCTCTTGATGGAGAGTCAATATCCATTGGTGAAGAACTTATTGATATCTGTGGAGAAGGACTTGGAGTGGTGATTTAAGTACTTGAACTGCTTGATCTTGGAGGGGATGGTGTACCTTTCCTGTTCTTTGGAGACACCTGTTGTACCTGTGAAGAATTTACATCTTGGGACTCATCATCAACAAAAATTATTTGATGATCCCATTCTCCCCCTTCATCAAAAATTACATCCCTGGAGAGTACAATTTTATGAGTCTTGGGATTGTAGATCCTATATGCTTTTGTAGACTCACAATACCCAACAAATATACAAGCTTTACTTTTTAGATCAAGCTTCCTCCTTTTCTCATCAGGAATGTGGGCATATGCTAAAGAACCAAAAATTTTGAAGTGCTTTACATTTGGTTTTTTTCATACCACGCCTCATAAGGAGTGATGCCATATAAACTAGAAGTTGTACTTCTATTTAGAATATATACACTTGTTTTTACAGCATCATCCCAGTCCATATTAGTGAGATGCTTTATCTGAAGCATCGATATCGCCATCTCAACTAGGGTGTGGTTCTTTCTTTTGGCCACACCATTCTATTGTGGGGTATAGTCTGTGGTGAATTGCCTTTTGATCCCAAGTGCTTTACAATAGTTTAAAAATTCTTTTGAGGAGTATTCACCTCCTCGATCTGTCCAAAGACATTTTACATAATTCCCACTTTGATTCTCTACATTGTTTCTGAAATATATGAAGCAATCAAATGCTTCATATTTGTGCTTTAAGAAATAAATCCAACACATCCTAGAGAAGTCATCTATGAAAGAGAGAAAATAATAATTATTTTTGAGACTCTATGTTTGCATCGGACCACATATATCCGAATGTACTAACTAAAGTGGATAGCTAGCTCTCCACGCTTGTCCTCTCGAAAACTTTCATCTGAAGTGCTTTCCCAAAGCACATCCTTCACAGTCCTCCTGTTGATCGTTGATTTTTGGAAGTCCTATCACCATAGCTTGAGAAGTGAGCAATTTCAAGCTAGCAAAAATAAGGTGACCATATCGCAAGTGCCACAGCACACTTAGATTTGTTATTGCTACATTTGCAAGTTGATCTCCCCCTAGCTCACCAAATTTGAGAGGGAATAACCTGTTCTTGGTCATGGGGACTTCGGTGATGACATGATTACAATTATTTTTATCAAAAATAATACATTGTCCTTCATCAAATACAAGCTTGTAATTGTTCTCCATCATTTGTCCAATGCTGAGCAAATTGTGTTGGAGCTTTGGAGTGTAATAGATGTCACTCACTTTCTTTAGTCCTTCTTCGGTTGGAACCGCCATGGCTCCAATGCCTTCTACTTGTAATGCTTTGTTATCCCCTAATTTTATTTAGGATTTATAAGTGGAATCTAGAGTAGCAAAGAGTTTTTCTTTGCCACTCATATGGTTTGAACAACCAGTATCTAGAATCCATGTGTTAAATTCTGATCTGATTATCCATATGATAGAAAAATATTAGAAGCATCATCTTCTTCTCCATAATTTCCATATTGACTGCTGCTGTCTTGTGAATATTTTGACCAGCAGTCGCGAGTGAAGTGACCTGGCTTGCCATAGTTGAAACAAGCTAATTTGGACTTGTCACTTCCTCACCCTTGATTGCCACTTTGTCCTTGATTTGCACCTTGATTCTTATTTCCACCTCTTTGTTGGTTGCCTCCTCTGTATGAGTTGCCTCCTCTATTAGAATTGCCTCCTCTGTTCTGGTTTCCTCCTCTGTTGGAATTGCCTCCTCTGTAGGTGCCTTTGCCTTTACCTCTTTGCTTGCCTCGACCTTGACCTCTTCCCAATCCTCTTCTATTATTTTCATTGGAAGTGAAGGCCTTATCATCACCTCCGTAGCTGGTTGAAGGAGTTTCAGGAAACCTCTCTTCATGTGACATTAACGATCCGATCAATGTATCGAATGTTAAAAGGAAAAGATCTTTGTATTCTTCTATTATTATGGCAATATGGTTCCATTTTTGTGTAAGTGTTCTCAACACTTTTGTTACAATTATCTTAGACTTGATTTCTTCGCCTAGTGTAACCATTTTATCTACAATTTTTTTTACTCTAACACAATAATCACCGACTTTTCATTATCTTTCATTCAAAGATTTTCAAAATCTCGCTTCAATGTTTGAAGCCTTACCTGCTTCCCTTGATTACTACCCTGGAATCCATCACTCAATGCTTTCCATGCAACTTGTGCAGTCGTACAGGCAGACAATTTTGGGAAATATGCTTTTCTCCAATGCAGCTTGGAGATGAGAAAGAGCATAAGAGTTGTTCTTTTGTTCTTATTTTTGTGTTTTCTTGTCTACGGCACTTAGTGTTGTCCAGTTTGAAGGTTTTGTGTAGCCCTCTTCTATGATGTCCCACAAACCTTTACCTATGAGCAAGGTCTTCATCTTTATAGACCAATACTCATAGTCATAACCGTTAAATTATGGTATAGGTAAGCTATTGTGTGAGGCCATAGTTACCAAAAAACTCTCTTTATTTCACGGTTACAATAAAGTATTTTTGCTAAAATAAGGAAATAAGAAGAAGGAAGAAGGAAGAAGGAAGAGATTACAAATTTAAGTCAAATTTGACTTTTTCTAATCAATCATGGACTGCTTTGTCCTCTTGATGTGGGGATGCGATCTCTTGAGTTACAAAGTTATCTACCACTTCCTCTTCGTCGCCACTTATCTGTATGATTTTTGATGATTCTGGTTCCAGGATTTCTACTAAATTATTGTAGTGTGTATACTCGAATTCTTGTGCTTCAGCTTGTACTAGTTCTGATTGTTCAAATTCACTCCTGAATGAGTTATCTTCAAAGTCTGCCTCGTAACCTGAGTCAGGATGCCTTTGATGTGCTATCACTGCATTTTGAAGTTGACTAAACACAATGTTGAGTCCATAACCTCTGACTTTGTTATCAAAAATCTCTACACCTTCTCATGCTAAAATTGCACATAAGGCATGATAACAACCATTTGGTCTTATCATCAATGCCTTGTTACAATTTTACAATTTGATCCTTTGTCTCTTTTACAAAAAAAAATTAAGCGTCTTAGGCTTATTACTCACTCCTTATGATTCTCTGAATCAAAAAACTTTGCTTTTACAATGAATTGCCTCCTAGGCAATGTCCCCCTTTTTTTTATTTTTTTTATAATAAAAAAAAATTATATTTCTTATTTAATAAAAATAAAATAATTGCTTTTAAAAAAAAATTTAAAAACAATTAAGTTTTAATTTATTAAATACAATATAAATATTTTTAATATAATAAATAAAATAAAAAGTTCAACTATAGAAATGAGGGCAAAGGGTTTTGAACCCTTGACATATGATGGCCTTGGGCCTTACAGCGTGTGTGTTTGCCATGACAGTAGCTCACCTGCCATGAGTTAAGGAATTCCAACTTCCTTATAAAGCCTAATTCGAACCCTTTTTAGCTTCTTTTTTTTTTTAACTAATAAAACTTGTCCTCGCGGTGAGGACTCGAACCCGGGACATACGATTCACAAACAATCCGCCTTCACCGATCGAGCTATGCCCATGGCTGGGTATGGAGGAGGAAGGTCATATATTTATTATGAATTTTTGTGGTAATTTCAAACAAAAAAAAAATTCACTATCATTGGGTTTCCAACCCGCGACCTACAGGTGGTTGGGCAACTTATGGCTGGCTCCTCGAGCCAGTCGAGCTGCGTGGCCCAACGGGAATCCAAAGTAGGCTTGCCTCCTTTATCTCATTGGTCGTGCAAATAACTTAAAAAAAATAATAATCCCACATCCGCTATGCGGAGGGGATTTTGTTCTTTAAAAGCACAGAGAAGCAGTATGCTTCTCGATTACCTTCGGGTAATCACTTGATTGCCCCTTTTACCTTCTATCTGCCCACTTTGTTCACCATTTTGTTCCTCCCTTCGCATGCCACGTGCATGTCCATGTCAGCTCCTTGTGCCTCGTTATCTATCCATGTCAGCTCCTAACTTGTCCTCCTGTCACCACGTGTCACTCTTTGATCGGTCCTTCTATGTCACTCTTGTCTTCGTTGGCTACTGTGCTGGCCTGCTCTGATGTTTACCTTAATTTGTGTGCCTTCGAGTTTCTCTGGCCTCGAGCTTTGAGCTACGGGCCCCACCTTGGTCTAGCTACAAGTTGTGCTTTACAGGTTTCTCTCACTTCGATCCTCGAGCTTCCTTTGCCTCAATTCTCATGTTGTCCTTGGATTTGGCTCTCGGTCCTAGGGCCTCCCTCACCTTCGACTTTGATACCATATGTGATTTGAGAGAATTTAGGAGCAAAAATTAGATAATCAATATTATATTCAACCTTCAGAAACCTCAGTTACATTGGAATATATACTCGTAGTATTAACCGAACTTAGGGAATATAGGGAAGTTAGGGAAATAAAGAAATAGGGAGGAAAGGAAAAAAGGAAATTGAGTTGGTTCACCTTGATGCCCTTGTCATCCAATTCTGCCTAGTCAGCTGCCATCCAAGCCAAAATTACTTGTCCAGTCAACTATCGTCCAAGGAGGTAAAAGGGGGTAAGATCCAAAGCTTATAGTTGAAATAAATTTTTACACCATTTTTACTCCTTTTTAGTCTTTTTACTATATTTATTTCCAACACTATGTTTAGTACATATTTGAGATAGATATTGAATAGATTTGTGCTAGACCGAAGATAGAAATTGAGTATATTTATGCTAGACCGAAGTACTATGTTTAGTGCATATTTGAGATAGAGCTGAGAGCAAGATTTGGAGGTGACAAAAATAGAGGATAATAGTCTCTAATGGATAGAGATTCATTATCCAAGTAGTGAGGACAGAGGTCTTCTGAGTGAGGACATGAGTCTTCAATGGAGAGAGATCCACAAGCTAGTGTAGTGGAGGTAGTAGTCTTCTAGAGGATCACCAACTAGAGTAGAGGAGAAGGAGTTCTCTTGTGGATAGAGATCCAAGAACCAGATAAGGGGATTGGTGTCTCCTATGGATAGAGATCCATAAAATTTATTAGGGTATTGGTGTCTCCTTTGGATAGAGGTCCATAAACATTGTAATAGAGAAAGGATTCCCAAGATATTTATTGAGAAAATATTAGTGAAATATTTTCTTTTTGGAGTAGCCCACATTGGGTGAACCACATTAAATTGGTGTCTCTATTGTGTGTGGTGATTTATGCATTGCTTTCATTACTGCTATTGACATTGCATTGATATATTGGATTATATAGTTTGAGTAAATAAAATTAAAAAGTGGTCTTATATTGTTCACCCCCCTCTCAGTATAAGCTTGTGATCTTCATGAACCACGTTAAATCATGTCTCTCATATGTGTCATGTTTTGTGGAATGCTTATTGATTTAATATTTCTGATGTTATCATATGGATTGAAAAGTAAAAAGTTTTATCTTATACTGTTCACCCCCCATCTCAGTATAATATCATGTTCTTCTATTGGTATCAGAGTGGGTCTCTCCATGAAAATACTAACAACTTGGAGAAAGATCCAACAGGAACACACATGACTTTAGAAAATGAATAAGAGGCCATGATCAACATAAAAAAATAATTACTTGTTGCTCTCAAAAAAATTGGAAAAGGTTAGAAAGAAGAACTCAAGTTTGAAGGATCAAATTCAAGAGGATTAAGAAGCAATTATGGAACTTCTATAAAGTCTCATAGAAATCAAGATAAAAGTGGAAGAAGGAAAGAAAATTAAATAAGATATGATAGATCTATTAAGGGTAAGAGAAGCAGAGTGTGAAATGTTGGGATTTGAAATTGTCTCTCTAAGGAATGAAGTTGAAAATACTAAGTTACAACAAGATATAAAGTTAGGGAAACAGAATGAGGAGTTGAGATCCCAAGAAATAGAGACATCAAACAAAAATAATCTCATGACTCATACTAATACTCTAGAAGTAAAAGGCATCAATAAATAAGGGGGCAAAGAAGAACCATGAACAAGATTCAATTACAAGAACAATAAAATAAGAAGCACTCAACCACATTTTCCAAGGCACTCAAATAGGTTACAATATATCTTCCATGGGTATTTCTTTACATGTAATAAATATGGTCATAGAGCTGCACATTGCACTAGTTATGTGAAAAATAATGTTAATATAAATTTCAATTCTTTTGCACCTCTTATGAATGATGATGTCATATGTTATAAATGCAATAATTTTGGGCATAAGGCTAGATGGTGCAGAATGATATTTCCTAAGTCAAGTAAAAAAAATACAACTTCAACTATTAGGAGAGATATAAAATAGCATGAGAAAGTTAGATCAATGTTAGTCCAAACAGATCTTCATGTTCAGGATAAGGGAAAACAATGATTTCTTGATAGTGGTTGTTCTAGTCATATGACAAGAGACAAAAGTAAATTTCTTGTACTCAAAGAAATTTATGGAGTATCAGTAAAATTTAGTGACAATGGATCAAAAAAAATCTATGGAAAAGGAACTTTGAGTTTAGATAAAGGAAAAACAAAGACAGAGAATGTATTGTATTTCAAGGGGTTCAGGCACAATCTACTAAGTGTAAGCCAACTTTGTGATCAGGGGCACATGGTTACATTTCATCCAAATAGGTGTGATATTAGAAAGTCTAAAACTTAAAACTTATCACAAATGCAAATAGAACTACAAACAGCCTCTACATGCTAAGTGAGATTAAAGGAGAAAAGTCTTTTCTATCACAAGAATATGAGAGTTGGTTGTGGCATAGAAGAATGGGTCATTTGAACTTTGAAAACATAGTGAAAATAAGCAACAAGAAGGCTGTCAAAGATTTACCCAAGCTAAAAAGACCACAAAACATAGTTTGTTCACAATGTCAGCATGGGAATCAAACTAGAACAAGTTTCAATTCAAAAGGATTTATGTCATCTGAGCCATTGAAACTAGTGCACACTAATCTATGTGGTCCTACAAGGACAAAGAGTCTACAAGGTGAAAGTTAATTTATATTATTTATAGATGATTATTCCAAAATTATTTGGGTAGCTTTCCTAAAATAAAAGTCAAAAACTCTTGAGAAGTTTAAAGCTTTTAAAGAATTACTATAATATGAAATATGTAGAAGGATTAAGGGTTTAATATCAGATAGAGGAGGAGAATTTACCTCAAATGAATTCATATTATTTTGTGAACAACATGGGATCAAAATAGAATATTTAGTAGTAAGAACTCCTCAACAAAATGGGGTAGTTGAAAGGAAAAATTGGACTGTTGAAAATATGGCTAGAGCCATGTTAAATGAGTTTAAGATTATAGATGGTTTTTGGAAAGAGACAATGCATACAACAGTGTATATCATCAATAGAGCTCAAGTAATAGTAAACCATCACAAAAATTCATATGAGCTTTGGGAAGGAAGACCAACCACTATAAACTATTTCAAAAAATTTGGAAGCAAATGTTAAATAAGATAGGAAGAGAAAAATTTGGGTATGTTTGACTCAGGATGTGATGAGGGTATTTTTCTTGGCTATTCCACTAAGAGCAAAGCCTATAGATGCTATAACAAAAGGACATGTACTATTATAGAAAGTATAAATTTAATAGTTTATGAGAAGACAGGGTCAAGATAACCAGCACGAGAAATTGTATATCAAGAAGAATAAAGTTGTCAAGAAGAGTTAGGTGAAGAATTGGAAGAAGAAGAAGAAACACAAAGACTACTACCCAAAACTCCATCCAGGTATGTGCAGAAAAATCATCCAGGAGATATAATCATTGGAAATCCAAATAAGATACAGAAAAGAAGAATGATAATAGGAAAAAGTGAGCATGAAAGTTTCTCTTTGCTATCTAAATTTGAATCCAAATATTTCAATGAGGCAAGAGAGGATAAGTTTTGGATCAAGGCAATGAATGAGGAACTAGATCAAATAGAAAAAAGTGATACTTGGGAACTTATCCCATGATCAAAAGGTAATAATTTGATTGGCACTAAATGGGTTTTCAAAAACAAGTTAAATGAATATGGTCAGGTAGTCAGAAACAAAGCAAGATTAGAATGCAAAGGTTATGCACAAGTTGAGGGGATTAATTTTGATGAGACGTTTTCTCCAGTAGCGTGACCTAAATCTATAAGAATATTTTTATCTTTCTCAAGTTTCAAAAATTTCAAAGTATATCAGATGGATTTTAAATCGGCATTTTTAAATGGTGTCCTAGAAGAAGAGGTTTGCATTGAGTAACCAGAGGGATTCAGCCTAATCGATAAACCAGACTATGTATGCAGATTGAATAAGAAACTTTATGGACTAAAACAAGCTCCTAGAACTTGGTATTCAATATTAGATAAGTACCTTCAGGAATAGGGTTTTTGAAAAGGAATAGTGGATAGTAATTTATACATCAAAAATGAAGGAAACAACATACTGATTGTGGTTATTTATGTGGATAATATCATTTTTGGAGGAAATAATGATAATATGTGTCAAAAATTTGCAAAGAGCATGTAGAATAAATTTGATATGTCAATGCTTGGTGAGTTGTCCTTCTTTCTTGGACTTCATATTTCACAATCAAATAAAGGTGTATTTGTCTCACAAACCAAGTATATAAAAGAGATGCTAAATAAATTTATGTTATAAGATTGCAAACCAATAAGTACCCCCATGGTTACAGGATGCAAGTTAAGTAAATATGATGAATCCCCTGAGGAAAATCAATAATTGTATAGATCTATGATTGGCATCTTATTGTATGTCATAGCTACAAGACTAGATATAATGCAGGCAATGGGACTAGTTGCAAGGTTTCAAGCGGCACCAAAAGAAACACATGTAGTAGCAGTAAAAAGTATTCTTAGGTATTTAAAAGGGACTATTAATTTTGGGCTCTGGTACACCAAGAGTGGCAATTTCACTCCCACAACATATACAGATGCAGATTGGGCTAGCAGCATTGATGACAAAAAAAGCACAAGTGGAGGAGCATTTTTTATTGGAGATTGTTTAATCTCTTGGCTAAGCAAGAAACAGACATCAATATCCTTATCCATAGTAGAGGAAGAGTATATTGCAGCAATTGCTTGTTGTACATAGGTATTATGGATGAAGTGAACTTTAGAGGACTTCAAGATAAAGCATGATCACCCTATTCCCATATTGTGTGATAATACAAGTGCTATAAATATCTCAAAGAATTTGGTGATGCACTCTAGGACCAAGAAAATTTCGATCAAATATCATTTTCTGAGAGATCAGGTCACAGATAAGCAAGTCAGGTTGGAATATTTTACTACAAAGGAGTAGATTGTGGACATCTTCACTAAGCCACTTCCAAAAGAGACTTTTGAGTATCTTAGAAGAAAATTGGGAGTAGTTCTACTCCCATCCCAAAATTAACCACCCCAAGGAGAGGAGGTGGGGAGGAGGTTGACCTAAGAGTCTTATTTTTTAGCCCCAAAGGTGGTCCTTTTCTATTGATGTCAAATTGGGAGAGATTTCAGTTAGGGGGAGAGAATTCAATTAGGGGGAGCAGAATTGGAAACAGGAAAAAAGAATGGTTAAAGAAAAAGGGTTGCCATCAATGACAAAGGGGGAGATTATTGGACATTTTGAGAAAGTTGTGTTGCCATTGATGTCAAGAGTCAGTTTCAGTGATGTTAGAAGTCAGTGCAAGAAATTGACAAAAGGAGGATTAAAATATTTATATTTTAAGCCCAAGAGATTAGGTTTAAAGCTTCACATGATTGGTCAAAAGGTTGCCTAAACACCCTAAGGAAGGAGATACCTAGGCCCAAAGGAAATAATATTATAATATTTATTATAATATTAAAGGTTTTCAGATAAGGCGTAAGGTTGAAAAAGGAAAATGCCTAGGCCCAAAAGAAATAATATTATAATATTTATTATTATAATATTAAGTGTTAAAAATAATGCCTAAGGTTACTTATAAATTATTTATAATATTTATATTATAATTAATTTATAATATAATTTAATTAAACCCTAAGGGTTGGATGCAAAATATTAAACTTAATATTTTCCCTGTCGACGTTGAAGCAAGGAAGGATATGGTATTTATACCATAATTTTTGGATGGCATTAAGGAAGTCTCTAAAAAATCAATTTGCACATGTGAAGGGCTAGTAAAAATATTCGACGTAATTTTGTGAGCAAGGCAATAGATGAAGGTTTTAATTTTTAAAGGCTTAAGGTGGACTGTGAATGGATAAAGCGGAGTGAGTGCGCACTTCTATCACCATCCGCTCGGGTGGTCTAGTGGCAAGTCTTGGCATGTAAGTTGGTGGAACAAAGGTCCCACATTCAATTCCCAGCGGCAGCGGAGGGAAGAATTTTTGTTTTATTCATTTTAGGCACCAGTAGAGGTTAGAAAAGGAAGGGAGTACATAGTGGTGTTGTGTGGGTGCATAGCCTGAGTGGCAGCCTAGATGTGGCTAAGGCACTAGACGGGCGGTGAACGCGATTTCGAATCATGTGGAGTGTATGGAAGCTTTTGATACGCATAAATTAATTTTTGATAAAAGTGACTAAGGTATGATTTAACATTTTTAATTTTTACCATATATTTATTTAAGGTTTGGATATTATAAGGGTGTGCAAGGAATTTTTTTGGTATAATTTGGAATATATGTTGGGTTGAGAATTGGAGAGGATAAGGTGTATTCAAGGACTTTATTATTGTAATTTGAAATTTATTTTGAGTTAGAATATTAAAGTATTTGGAAGGTTGAAATTTGGTTGAAATATTCTTTTTTAAGTTGGAGTTAAAAGGAGCCATAGGGATATATTTATTTTGCTTGAGTGATTTATTGATTGGGATTTAATTTTTAAATGAGTAATAAGGTGTACTTGAGTCTTGACACTTTATTGTGTTTTTTTTATGGTGAAATATTTGTTGAGATAAAATATTCTTGTGGAGATTTTGAGATAGATTGTTGCTATCTAACCTAGAATTGGGAAAAGGATTTGGTTGTGATTAAAATAGGGTTCGAAGACATATCTCCATCAAAACAAAATGTATGGGCACATTATATTTTGATTAAAGTATTGTTGTATTGAATTTTATGAAATGCAAAGGTGGAATGAAAAGGATTGTTTGATAAGCATTGTTGGAAATGTTTGAGTGAGTTTTCATATGCATGATTGGTGAGTGTTTATGAGAACATTTGAGTTAAATATTGAGGATTATTTGAGTTAGGTTTTGAGACCCACATTGTGTACTTTATTTGAAAAAGGTGAAATACTTGGTTAGGGTTTGTAAGCAAGTTGTGTTTCATTGGTTGAATAATTGAATGAAAATTTTAAATGTTGGTTTGAGTATGTTTATGATTGAGGTAAGTCTTGGTGAAGACTTGAGAACATATTGAGCAATTTATTGAGAGGGCTTAAGGACAAGTTTGAGGTAAGTCTTTGTGAAGACTTGAGAGTAGAGCTGATTAATTAGTTTATTCAAGCCTTGTGTTAAGGCTTGGGGTAAATCTAAGTAGAGTTGATTAGTGATTGGATCAAGCTTTGTGGTAAGGCTTGAGTATAGATTTGAGGGTAGATTTTGGTGTAGATTTGAGGATAGATTTGTGCAAGAATAGAGACAGGTTTATGAGCAGGTTTGTGCTAGATCGAGGATAGTGTTTAGTGCATATTTGAGATAGAGATTGAGCAGAGTTTAGAGCAGGCTTTTGAGGTGACAGATAAAAATATAATAGTCTCCAGTGGATAGAGATCCATTAGCTAGGATAGTGAGAATAGAGGTCTTATGAGTGAGGACAAGAGGTCTTTTGTGGAGAGAGATTCACAATCCATTGCAGTAGGGCCAGAAGTCTTCTAGAAGAGCACTAGCCAAAGCAGAGGAGAAATATTTCTCCTATGGATAGAGATCCACAAATCAGAGCAAGGGGAACATATGTCCATAAACATTGTAATAGGGAATTGATTCCCAAAAGAAATTTATTGAGAAAATTTATAAGGAATATTTTCTCCATGGAGTAGCCCACATTGGGTGAACCACGTTAAATCATGTCTCTCATGTGTATGATGTTTTGTGGAATGCTTACTGCTTTAATATTTTTGATGTTATCATATGGATTAAAAGTAAAAAAAGTTGTATCTTATACTTTTCACCCTCTCCTAGTATAAGCTCATGTTCTTCAATTATTTGGTTATTTAAGACTTTAGTCTTCAATATGGTCTTCTTCTTGGTTTTGGAACTTGAGCTCTTTTACTTTTTTTATTTTGTTTCTTGTCTATATTTTGATCAAGTAAATAATTAGTATCTTTATAAAATACTATTTTTGTTGAAAGAGCTTTAACTTCATGTTCATCTATAGGTTCTTCCAGTTCCTAAATTTCTTGAATCTCTTGGACTAAGTGTCCTTTTTATTTTCCTTATCTAATTGTAGTTGAGGATGATTGTATTGATTCTGATAAGTATATGGATGCTGAAAATGTTGTTGATGCAAATTATATTGATTCTGATATTGTCTTGGTTATAATGACCTATTTGATTGGCTTACAAATTTTGCTTAATTCCTTTGACATTGATTTCTTGGATTGAATCTACAATAATTTGTGTTATGTCCTCTATTTTTGCATACTTGACAATATCTATTATTCCATTTAGATATACCTCTTGTAAATGAAGCAATATTTCCTTATGGATTTGTAGACACCTAAAATGTGTCATGTCGATGTGACTACTCCTATGGGATATTCTAGAATACCATATGGAATATCTTGGATAAATTCCAAGTCATAGTAGTGGTTCTAACCACTCATTTAGGTAGTTTGGCCTAATCAATGTTAGTCGTGGTTGACACCCACGGTTAACAGAGTCGACCATGCCTCAGAGCCATGACTAGCCTTAGAAATTAGTTGGACCTTGGTCGACCCAAAATTGGTTTCAACAGGTAATTGGTTTCAAATCAGAGAGTTTTGAGAGCAAAAAGTTTTGAAAACTTCCCTCCAAATGCTTCAACTACCCTTTCTTGATATTGGCTTCTCCATGAAGCTAAGACATGACCTCCTCAAATGCTATAAGAATCCCCTCTAAATTGGGAAATAAGGAGATGAATCTTGAGTTGAAAAGTAGTGAAGCCCTGTCAAACTGCATACTCACTTGCATACATTAAGGGGAACACTTTTGCTGCCCAGTTAGAGATCAAATGGCTTTTGGAACCAAGAAGGCTATGGAGGGCTAGAAGAAATAAAGAAAATTAATTGAGACCAATCCATTACCAATTTGAGCAATTCAACCACCAAATATATCAGAGGACATTGTGGTGACCCTTGATCATCAATTCATCAAGGAGAATTGGAGATTTAAGAGTGACATTTGAGGGTAATTTCATTTCCAGATCATTCATGGCTATCAGCCACGGCTAACAGTTTCAACCGTGCAACAGACACATGGTCAAGGTTTAATTTCCTTTTTCCTTGGTTTTAGTAGTAGTTTACATTTTAGTTGCTTTATATTAGATACATTTGATCTAGATTTACTTTATTAGAGACAATTGTGCAGCAGAATCATAGTTTAAATCTCTCTTTCCTTGCATTTTTCATTTAAACAAATAGGATAATAGTTGCTAATTTTCATGTTTTCATGCTTTTAATGGTTTAATTAGGATATTATATGGATTTATCTATGCTTCCTTTACATTATTTATGGTCAATTATCATGTTTAGCATAGTTTACTATGTTTCTTGTACTTTCTTGATTTCAAGCTTTCATGATAATATTTGGTATAATTTCCTCTAAAAGCCTCATCAAGAGAGGCCTCATTTACTTCTCATTGCTTCTTGTTGTTTCTTGAATGTAGGGTTAACAGGGTCTTAACATTCAAAGCAAAAAATACCACCAATCATGGAGAAGAAGGTTATATTTTCCTTAGAGTAGTTCGTGTCAACCTAGGAAGCTTGTGAATTACACCTACCCTTGTGTGGGGACTTTTCTTGATTGTAATAACTATATCACATTGGGTATCCCTAAGAGGGATGAATTTGTAACTGATTTTTAATGGAAATTTAATAAAGGAAACCCTTCTTTATGTTCATTTGCAAATTTGTCTATCTTTCATGCATTATGTTGATTTTCTGTTATTATTAGCTTAGGTGTATGCATCCTGGATTGCAACAGGATTATATTTTGAGACCAAGGTATTGTTAGTCATTTTATATTTCACTAAATTTTCTTCCTCATATTCTTGTAGTATATTTACTAACTCATAAAATAATGTATCTTTACTTAGAATTTGTAAATATGTGACTATATGTTTGTATCTTTCTAGAAGTGCTCTTAGGATCACTTGGACAAGAAATTTGTCTTCTACCTTTTCTCCTAAGGTTAACAAATTTTATTTTATATTTTATACTTTTATTATAAATAGTTCTATACTTTCACCACTATTAAATTTTAGAGAATTCAATTGGATTTGAAGATTCAAGATAGTGGCTTTATTCATTTATTTAAATATCTTAGCTAAATTTTTCCAAGCTTTAGTAGAAGTTGTTGCTGAACTAATATAGTTGTATTTCATCTATAATTGTAAATTCTATTATCATGAGTGATTTTACTTCATCTTCTTCATACTTTTGAATATCTCTAGAATTTGTAGAAGGTTTAGTTTTTTCTCCTTTAACAATATCCCAAAGCTTTTCAACTATCAATATTGACCTCACTTTATTTTTCCAAGAAGTGTAATTAGATCCTTTAAGAAGTTGGGATTCTAAAAGAAATAATTTATTTGTTGCCATGATAACACTTTTAGACTACCTTATATCTCCCTAGTGTTTTAATATAATATGGTCTTTGATACTTAGCTTTTTCTTTGAGTTGAATCCCTTTTGTCTCCCTATTTATGAATAGAAAGCTAAAGACTATTTTGATGCAATTTAAATTTTGATAAGATTCTCTAATTTCAAGACTTTTAATTTGGATTCCTTATGTCTTGTTAATTTGAGCATAAGACTAATACCAATATAATTTTCCAACTTTTCAACAACTCTATGTTGTGTTTCTTATAGCTTTCAATTTTCAATAATGTAGTTTCTAAATTTCAAGAACTTAAATTGATGTTGAATCCCTTATAACTCCTTAATTAGAAATTTAGAAAACTAAGGAATTTGCAAATTTAATATTTTTATTTCAATGTAGAAATACTTATTTCTCCAAGTTATAATATTTATGAATTTTCTATGCAATTTAAATTGCAAAGTAATTTCAAATACTTTCAAATTGAATTGTCCTTGCTTCAAAAAATCTTATATATCATTCAATAAATTTTCTAATATTTTAATTTACTAAATCATTACCTTATAACCCCATTTATTCAAATAACCTTGAGTATAAAATAGTAATTAATCTTAATCTCAATAATATGTCTTATACCTCCTTTAATATTTGCAAATATTATAAATTAAATCAGATATTTTATACCTCTTTGTATATAGTGTGCTAAACTTGACTTGATTCTGCAACCTGTGCTCTTAAATAATCTTCCTTCTCTACAAAATCTTTAATGCTCCTTCTGGACGTTCATTAAACTTAGTATTCAAAAGGTTTGACTTTTTACTAAAAAAATTTCTTCCCTTATTGTAGTGCTTATCCAATATTCTTACACTCCTCCCTTAATTTATTTCAAGTGACACTCTAACCCATGCCTTTATTACATGTAATAATATGTTACTAATCATGGTCGTTGGCACTGAAGAACACAAGCTTATACTAAGAGGGGAGGTGAACATTATAAGACCACTTTTTACTTTTCTTTCCAATAAATATTATGCAATGTAAAGATAGCAATATCAACAGTAGTAATCAAAGCAATGCACAAATCATCATACACAATAGAGACACCAATTTAACATGGTTCACCCAATGTGGACTACTCCACGGAGAAAATATTTCACTAAAATTTTCTCAATCAATCTCTTGGGAATCATTTCCCTATTACAATATTTATGGATCTCTATCCAAAGGAGACACCAATCCCCTAATCAAGTACATGGATATCTATCCATAGGAGAACTCCTTTCTCCTTAGCTTTTACTGGTGATCTTCTAGAATAATTGTTGCTCCCACTACTATAGCTAATGGATATTTATCCACTGAAGACACCTGTCCTCACTACCCTGGCTAATGGATCTCTATCAACTGGAGACTATCGTCTTCTATACTCTTTCACCTCCATAACTCTGTCTCAAATTTGTACTAAACATAGTCCTTCAGTATAGCACAAATATGTTCAATCTATGTCTCTGGTCTGGCACAAACCTGTCCTCAAATATGCATCAAACTCTATCTTCAAATTTGCACTAAACACAGTCCTTCAATCTAGCACAAATCTATCCTCAATCTCTGTCCTCAAGCTTTAACTCAAAGCTTGACTCAATCTCAAATCAACTCAGCTAAATATGCCCCAAACCATAACTCAAGGTTTGAACAAATCAATCAACCAATTATGCTCTCAAGTCTTCTTAAAGACTTATCTCAAATCTGCCTTGTAAGCTTCTAAAGAACACAAGCTTATACTTAGAGGGGGGTGAACAGTATAATACCCCTTTTTAATTTTTCCTTTATACTTCAAAATAGTAAAGCAATATACCCAAAGCAATATCAAAGCAATGCACAATATCATCCACAAAGTGACACCAATTTTAACATGGTTCACCCAGAATGGTTGGGCTACGTCCACAAAACTTTTCTCTAAAAGTTATCTCAAAGTTCTTTGGGAATCCTTCCCAATTACAATGTTTATGAGCCTCGGCCCAAAGGAGATACCTTCCCCCAATCAAAATTTATGAGCCTCTTGCTCAAAGGAGATACCTTCCCCCAATCAAAATTTATGAGCCTCTGCTCAAAGGAGATACCTTCCCCTCTGCTCTGGAAATGATCCCTCAGAAGATCAACTGCCTCTACCTCTTGTCAACACGTGGAACTCCTTTCCACCGAAGACCTCCTATCCTCAATGCTTAGCCTAAGAGACCTCTGCATTCTATGATCACGTCCACAGTAGCTCAGCAACCTGTACCAAACACAGTCAGTCGATCTAGTACAAGTCTTCCTCTGTCTGTCATATCTGTCCACCTCTTGAAAAAATCAATCCTTTGCATACAAGCCTTCTCAAAGACTTGCCAAATCTGTCATCAGGTTCTTCTCATAGAACCAATGCACCTCTGTCCTCAAGTTCTCTGATAGAACTATCAAACTCAGCTCACAAGTCCTCTGCTAGGACCTGTCCAAATTTGCTCACAATTCCCCACAAAAACCTATCCAAAACTGCTCACAAGTCCCCATCAGAACCTATCCAAAAAACTGCTCACAATTCCCCACTGGAACCTGTCCAAGAATTGCTCACAAGTCCTCACTGGAACCTGTCCAAAAACTCAGCAAGCTCACCAAGAAAAACTTTCTTAGTAGGAAATCACAAAGTGAATTTTTAGAGACCCAATGTGATTTGTCAAACTCATAGAAGCATAAATAGAATTGTTAGAGACTCAATATGTTCTATACTAAAATCCCAATCTCAAAACTCAACTCAAATCAACTCAACTCAATCTCAATCTCAAATCTGAAAACTCAACTCAATATCTGAAATGAATAGGATAGAATGTTTTCTTTCAAGAACATGAAACCCCAACAATTTCCAACTATGCAAAGAATCACATAACAATGATACTCATGTTCTTTTCACCATTAATTAGGGCTTCAACAACAATGCTCATCAAACAAGTTTTAGTCAACCAACACAATTCAACTCAACATCAAGCTTGAAGCATTCAACCAATCATCACAAGAAAAGGAAACAAGTAGAAATCCTTTTCCCTCCAAAGATATTTTACCAAAAATAGCCACTAACACAATATCACCAAATGCAAAGAATAACTTGCTCAAATCAACTCAATGGAGTAAGCCCAATATCATGAATCAATTAAAGCAATAACTTGATCAAACAACCTCTATGGAAGCAACTCAACCATCAAACTCAAAACAGCCAACCAAGGGTTCCACCAACTCAATGCAAGTAGCTAGACTCACAAATATAAACCCTAGTGCACAAAGCTTCCACTATCTCAAACCAAAAATTATGCATTCACCAAAAACTCTCCTTAAAGATAACAATGCATAAGTATTCTTCAACAAACCAAAAAATAGGATTTACACCCAACCAAAGGAAACCTAGTTGAAAACCTTTTCACTCCAACCTTATTTTAGAAAACCATACACCAATCATACTCATAAGGAAAATGTGCCCATACCTTTTTGGAGTAGAAGAAAATTGATCCTTAAAGTTGTCACCACACACAACCCTCAAACTTCCAACCAAGTTAGGGTTAGAACCAAGATAAATGAGCATATATAAAAACTTTCCTTAATACACCTTTTAGCTCCTCTTCTTTAAAAACAACCACCAAAGAAGCCAAAAACACAACAACCAAAACTTACACCTTATATCTCCATTTTTAAATTTAGCATAGCAAAAGACTAATCTCAAAAATACAACCAAAGAAATATCCCCTTATTTCTCCTCTGTCTTTTAAACAATGCTAAACAATGCCAAAAATCATATCAAGAAAATAATCACACCTTATAATGGCTGCCCTTGAAGAATCTGAAATTCACGGCACAAAACATGTTTTAATAAAAACGTGACTAATCCATGCACAACTCCCTCCGCGGGGATCGAAATGCAGACCTCTGCCTACGCAAGGCCCAAACGCAGCCTTCGTCGCCACTAGCCCACAAGGGGCTTACGAAGTCCAAGACGGACTTCCTTCCACATAAACGGTCAAGCTTTTCGAAAGCTTTTCAAACCACGAGCTCTCCTCTTTCGCAGTGTAAACAGAACATTCGATCGCAGCCAAACCAAGTAATTGCCTTCGATTTCCAAGAGGGTTTAACCTTAGGAACCTTCTCATATTTATAGTCCATACGTGGACTTTAGAACACGTCAGCTGCAAAGAAAAGTAATTTCAAATTTAATCGAAATTTGCTTTCTAAAGGGTTTAAAAACCCTTAAGTATTTTTAATAAATTACAAATAATTTCTCCCTTAATTAATTAAACTATTAATTAATTAAAACCTTGAAGGGTTTTAAATAATAATTAAATAAATAATAAAGAGAACCTCCATTGGTTTTAATAAAAACCATTTAACTTGGTTTTAATGAAAAACCCTTGCCAATGGAATCTCTTCGGATTCTCTTGGAATATTCCACCTTTGAAGCCAACACATCCTCTTAACATTAATGCCATTTCCTTTTGACATCAATGACAACTCATAGACAAGAAACTAGGATCTCAAACCCAAAATTGCCAACAATCTCCCCCTTTGTCATTGATGGCAAACCATGCTTCTCAACAACACAGAAACTCAACATAAACAGCTCCCCCTGTCTTAAGGCTCTCCCCCTTACTCAACTCTCTCCCCCTTTGCCATCAATGGCAAAGGGTCACCTTTGGGGCTCAAGACTAAGAATGAGCCTCTTAGCTTAGTCCCTCCCCCACCTCCTGATGAGGTGATTAATTCTTGGGTGGGAGTAAAACTCCCAACAGGCACTGATCATCATCAGTGTCTATAGCTGCCTTACCATGTTTTCTCTTGTTCTCCTTGTCCATATTCCTATTCCTGTTCCTGTCACTGTTCCTTTTCTTGTTATCATCCCTGTTCTTGTCCATGCCTTGATCCTTGGACCTGATCATACCACTATTCCTATTTCTGTATTCTGGAATTTCAGCTCTACACTGTCTGATTATGTGACCTTCATTGTTGCACTTATAACAAGTAACAATGTTATTTCTTTTAGGCATACCTGTTCTTTGAATCCACCTGTTCTGACTAACCCTGTTCCTATTATTAGCCTTGCAAAAAATTACCTTATGCCCAAACTGTTTACAAGAGTAGCAATACCCTTGAAAGAAATTACCACCTTTGAAACTGTCATTTACCTTCCTTAATTGAGTCATGCAATGTGAAGCCATGTGACCAAACCTATGACAAGCAAAACATCTGCCATTAAACTTTCCTGTAAATGACCTTCTAGGTCCTGTAAACTTTCTCCCATTTTTTTGTTTCCTATTTTTTGTTTCTGTGCATCTATCACTCAAGGACTCATGATCTGAAATACTTTCCTCATCAGAACTCTCTTCCTTTTGGAGTCTCTTACTAGACTCTCCAACTTGTTCCTTGTGTGGCTTAACAAAACCAAGCCCTGTTTTATCTATTGTCTTTCTTTGACCTTTGATGAGTAACTTACATTTTTGGAGCTATCTTGAAACCTGTGAAGCTTATCCTTGTACTCTTTAGTTTCTTCTTTCAAAGAAGCCATTTTATGTTCTAACTCACTATGCTCAAGAACCTTAGATTCTAACTCATCCTTGAGTTCTTGTGTCTTAGCTATAGAGAAATCAAGACTTTCTATAAGATCATCTCTCTCCATACAACATTCATCTAACTGATCCTTGAGTCTAGCATTCTTCTTTCTTTCATTTTCCAAAACACTAAGAGCACTAATAAGTTCACTTTCAAGATCCTTTATTTGTTTGCTTTTTGAATCATCAAAGCCTTTTTCAGATTTCTTATCACTAGAGGTGCTACCCTTTTCAAAAACCATACATGCATCTTCCTTATAGTTTTCTAAAGCATCCTCATACATACTAGAAACCAAATCATTATTTGTTCAATCATCCTCAAGGTGACCAAAATTTCCACATCTAAGACATTTCATGATAATGAATCTATGTTTCGATTCTTCCTCTTTTTCTGATATGAACAACATCTCATTTTCATTATCACTTGAAGAACTTTCACTATCACTACTAGAACACTTACTTGCTTTGTCTAGGTAGAAACTCTTCTTGTGCTTGTGAGAATACATCTTTCCTTGATTGTTGTGCTCATATTTGATCTTCCTATGATGCTTGTGCTTTTTAGAATCCTTGCTCTTAGAATCCTGTTTATCTTCATCACTTTCATTCTTGGGAACAGATACGATTAGTAGCATAATGACCAAACTTTCCACAATTGAAACATCTTATATTTGTCATACTTTTGTGCTTTCTAGAGAACTTGTCTTTCTTGCTGTAATATGCCTCTTCATCACTAGAAGACTCATCACTATCTTGAAGTTGTTTACCCTTGGAATTCTTGGTAGCCTTGAAAGTCGCCTCTTTCTTGACATCAACCTTCACTTGAGTTCTCAACTCAAATCTTGCAAGTATACTATGGAGCTCATCCTTTTTCAACTTATCCAAATATTTAGCTTCCTCAATAGCAGAAATATTTTCACTAAATCTATTAGGAAGAGATCTTAAAATCTTATCACAAACATCATTTTCAGCAAGCTCAAGACCTAAGTCTTTCATGGAGTTAACAACCTCATCCATATGAAGCATGTAGTCACTAATATTTTCATCATCATTCATCCTGAGTTGTTAAAACATACATTTGAAGTGTCTCAACTTGGCCTTTCTGACATTTGTATCACCTGTATGAACCACCTTCAACTGTTTCAACATTTCACTAGTTGTCTTGCGGTGAATCACTTTGGTGAGATCTCGCTTCAGTAAGCCTTTCGAGATTGCATTCGTTGCTTTTGAATTACTGTGATGTAGGAGCCTTTCTTCTTTAGTATTAGGACCATGTTCAGGAATAGTGTACTCATCTTCAATCACTTCCTAAACCTCATTCCCAAGTGCCATTAGATGAACCTTCATCCTTGCAATCCAAAGACCAAAATCTGACCCATCAAGAATAGGTGCTGCATTGCCACTTGAATAATCCATTGTGTTCTTTACTAACTTTTCCTTCAAGTCGTTAAACTTTTCGAAGGCACTCGCTCCGATACCAATTGAAGAACACAAGCTTATACTTGAGGGGTGGGGGTGAATAGTATAAGACCTCTTTTTACTTTTTCCTTTATACTTCAAAACAGTAAAGCAATATACCCAAAGCAATATCAAAGCAATGCACAATATCATCCACAAAGTGACACCAATTTTCACCAAGAATGGCTGGGGCTACGTCCACAAAACTTTTCTCTAAAAGTTATCTCAAAGTTCTTTGGGAATCCTTCCCAATTACAATGTTTATGAGCCTCGGACCAAAGGAGATACCTTCCCCCAATCAAAATTTATGAGCCTCTGCTCAAAGGAGATACCTTCCCCCAATCAAAATTTATGAGCCTCTACTCAAAGGAGATACCTTCCCCACTACTCTGGAAATGATCCCTCAGAAGATCAACTACCTCTACCTCTTGCCAGCACATGGAACTCCTTTCCATCGAAGACCTCCTATCCTCAATGCTTAGCCTAAGAGACCTCCGCCTTCTATGATCACGTCCACAGTAGCTCAGCAACCTATACCAAACACAGTCAGTCAGTCTAGTACAAGTCTTCCTCTATCTGTCAGATCTGTCCACCTCTTGAACAAATCAATCCTCTACATACAAGCCTTTTCAAAGACTTGCCAAAACTATCATCAAGTTCTTCTCATAGAACCAATGCACCTCTGTCCTCAAGTTCTCTGATAGAACTATCAAACTCAGCTCACAATTCCTCTGCTAGGACCTGTCCAAATTTGCTCACAAGTCCCCACCGGAACCTGTCCAAAACTGCTCACAAGTCCCCACCGAAACCTGTCCAAAAAATTGCTCACAAGTCCCCACTGGAACCTGTCCAAGAACTGCTCACAAATCCTCACTGGAACCTATCCAAAAACTCAGCAAGCTCACCAAGAAAAACTTTCTTAGTAGGAAATCACAAAGTGAATTGTTAGAGACCCAATGTGATTTGTCAAACTCATAGAAGCATAAATAGAATTATTAGAGACTCAATATATTCTATACTCAAATCCCAATCTCAAAACTCAACTCATCTCAATCTCAATCTCAAATCTAAAAACTCAACTCAATATCTGAAATGGATAGGATAGAATGTTTTCTTTCAAGAAAATGAAACCCCAACAATTGCCAACTATGCAAAGAATCACATAACAATGATACTCATGTTCTTTTCACCATTAATTAGGGCTTCAACAACAATGCTCATCAAACAAGGTTTAGTCAACCAACACAATTCAACTCAACATCAAGCTTGAAGCATTCAACCAATTATCACAAGAAAAGGAAACAAGTAGAAATCATTTTCCCTCCAAAGATATTTTACCAAAAATAGCGACCAACACGATATTACCAAATGCAAAGAATAACTTGCTCAAATCAACTCAATGGAGTAAGCCCAATATCATGAATCAAGTAAAGAAATAACTTGATCAAACAACCTTTATGGAAGCAACTCAACCATCAAACTCAAAATAGCCAACCAAGGGTTCCACCAACTCAATGCAAGTAGCTAGACTCACAAATATAAACCCTAGTGCACAAAGCTTCCACTATCTCAAACCAAAAATTATGCATTCACCAAAAACTCTCCTTAAGGATAACAATGCATAAGTAGTCTTCAACAAACTAGAAAATAGGATTTACACCCAACCAAAGGAAACCTAGTTGAAAACCTTTTCACTCCAACCTTATTTCAAAAAAACATACACCAATCATACTCATAAGGAAAATGTGCCCATACCTTTTTGGAGTAGAAGAAAATTGATCCTTAAAGCTGTCACCACACACAACCCTCAAACTTCCAACCAAGTTAGGTTTAGAACCAAGAAAAATGAGCATATATAAAAACTTTCCTTAATACACCTTTTAGCTCCTCTTCTTTAAAAACAACCACCAAAGAAGCCAAAAACACAACCAAAACTTACACCTTATATCTCCATTTTTAAATTTAGCATAGCAAAAGACTAATCTCAAAAATACAACCAAAGAAATATCCCCTTATTTCTCCTGTCTTTTAAACAATGCTAAAAAATGCCAAAAATCATATCAAGAAAATAATCACACCTTATAATGGTTGCCCTTGAAGAATCCGAAATTCGTGGCACAAAACACGTTTTAATAAAAACATGACTAATCCATGCACAGCTCCCTCTGCGGGGATCGAAACGCAGACCTCCGCCTACGCAAGGCCCAAACGCAGCCTTCGCTACCACTAGCCCACAAGGGGCTTACGAAGTCCAAGACGGACTTCCTTCCACATAAACGGTCAAGCTTTTCGAAAGCTTTTCAAACCATGAGCTCTCCTCTTTCGCAGCGTAAACAGAACATTCGATCACAGCCAAACAAATTAATTGCATTCGATTTTACAAGAGGGTTTAACCTTAGGAGCCTTCTCATATTTATAGTCCATACATGGACTTTAGAACACGTCGGCTGCAAAGAAAAGTAATTTCGAATTTAATCAAAATTTGCTTTCTAAAGGGTTTAAAAACCCTTAAGTATTTTTAATATATTAAAAATAATTTATCCCTTAATTAATTAAATAATTAATTAATTAAAACCTTTAAGGGTTTTAAATAATAATTAAATAAATAATAAAGAGAACCTCCATTGGTTTTAATAAAAACCATTTAACTTGGTTTTAATGAAAAACCCTTGCCAATGGAATCTCTCTAGATTCTCTTGGAATCTTCCACCTTTGAAGCCAACACATCCTCTTAACATTAATGCCATTTCCTTTTGACATCAATGACAACTCATAGACAAGAAGCTAGGATCTCAAACCCAAAATTGCCAACAGCTTCCATAAAATCTCACACTAATATATCCACAAGTCCTCTCTAGAACTTTTCCAAATATGCTAAATAAGTCCTCACTATAACTTATCAAAATTTTCTCTCAATATGTATTGTAATCTTCCACAAAAGCTTGCCCAAATCTATCCACAAGTCTTCTCAAAGACTTGTCTCAAATCTGCTTAACAAGTCCACACTAGAACTTGTCCAATCTCATAGAAATATAAAGAGAATTGTTAGAGACTCAATATTCTCTATACTCATCACAATGCTCAATCACTTTCAATCACTCTCTTAGAAATATATAGAGAATTGTTAGATACTCAATATGCTTCACATTCATCTCAATACTCAATTACTTTCAATCACTCTCTTAGAAACATATAGAGATTTTTTAGAGACTCAATATGCTTCATATTCACCTCAATACTCTATTGCTTTCAATCACTCTTTTGAAAACATACATAGAATTGTTAGAGACTCGATATGTTTCACACTCATCAATACTCAACCTCTTTCTTAAATAAATTTAGAATATAGAATAATTTGTTTCATAGAACTTGAAAAATCACTTCACACATCCACTTGACTAGGATCAACCAATCACTCAATGAAACAATCCTTGCTCACAAACCCTAGTCCAAGCACATGAATACTCACTCAAAATATTTCCAACAATACTTATCAACCAATCTCACATAAAAATGATACTCATGTTATTTTTAAACCCTAGTTAAAGTTCTTCACTTAATAAATTACTTCAATAATAATTCTTATAAACCAATCTCACATATAGCTCAACAAATCAATAAGGAAACCTAATTAAGTCCTTTTAACTCCAAACTTATTTTCTAGAAAACAATAAATCAACTCAACTATAGAATAATGTGCCCATACCTTTTTCTTGATGATAAAGAAACCTCAAACATCTACCACATCCACAAACACTTCTTTGCCAATCTCAAGGAAGTTTAGAAGATGATAAACTCTCTCAAAAGTACAATGTACATATCAAAATATACATACACCTTGTCACTCCATCTTGAAGAAAAGCATCCATCAACATATACAAAAATAATTGACCAAATACACCTTATAATCTCCCAATTAAAATAATATCCAATACTATAAATAATATCAATAAAATCACCTTCTCAAAACAACTCAATGGCAATAAGTCCTCTCAAAATTTAACCAATACTTTAATCCTCTTATTTCTCAAATTAGCCAGTATGTCAAAAAGACTTTATTAAAAATAAAGCTTAACTTCTTATTCCAAAATAATTACCAATTAAAATACTTTTTATCTACCCCTTTTAACTCCCTAGGACCTTATGTCAAAACCTTAGGCATCACAAAATTTATTAAAAAAACTTATTACCTTTGCCTTGGTGGGACTTGAACTCACGACGCTACCTCTACCAGCACCCTAGTTGCGTCTCCAACCATCGCGTGAGCTAGGCGCTCACCTTGGAAGGGAAGAGCACCATGTGCTCTATCTTCTTCCTCTTGGCACCTCACCCAAAAAGGTATTTGCACTGCTTCCTTTGACGCCTAACAAAACCACTCAAAATGTTGACCAAGTACACTCAAAACGCTGCCTATCGAGATTTGAATGCGGGTCCTCCCGCTCACAAGCACCTTAGCTCACTCCAACTTTCCACTAGACCACCACACTAGATGCTTATGAAGCTTAGGGCTTCTTTCACATTATTTCTTCGTCGATGCACTTAAGACAAAACTTTGTCTTCTTCCTTGTATGAAATCGCATGAAACACACAACTCGTAGGCCTTTGGTAAATTAAAGAAGGGATAATTCTTTTGCCACTTAGGCATATGGTTTTTATACCAATATTGTACCTTGAAATTAAACATTGGTGCTTTAACTTTTAAATAATTAATTTATAAATTATTTAAATTCTTTAGAATTTAAATATTATAAATTAATATTTAAATATTTTTGGCTTTATTAAGGATTAAAGCCTTCTTAGGTTTTACCACTTTGTATAAATAATATTTATTTATAAAATTTAAATTCAATTTGAATTTAAATATTTTATAAAATAAATATTAAAACTTCCTTGGGTTTTCTAATATGAATTTAAGAGCCTCCTTGGGTTTTTATGAAAAACCTTTTATTTTTGCTCTTCCATGGTTTTAATAAAAATCCTTCTACTTATGCTTCACATAATATTAAAATAAATATTATGAAGCTCTTTTTCCAATAACCTTTCCATTGTTCCTTTTGACCTTTTGACATCAACGGTAGCATATTCCTTGACATCAATGAAAACTTCATTCCTTGACATCAATGACAACTTTGACTCAAAATGTCCAACAAGCACTTCTTTTCCTAAGTGACAATTATCTCTAACACCCTCCAACTTCTTTACCATACGTAACACTTGGAAATAGATATTACAAACTCCTTCCACCTTGGTAATGTTCAAAATTTCACAGTGCTAGATTTTTTGTCTCCTCTGTAGTGATGGTTTGGCTTTCTTGGTGCTCAAACTATATTTTAGTTCTCTTCACGATGATCGACACTCTGTTTCATACTTACCAAGTGGTAAATAATACATTTTCCTCTTCACCTTACACACTTTGATTCTCCAATGCTCTTTTCTGCTGTGTAACATTTGACAATGAGTGGAATGTAACATTTTTCAAGATGTTACAATTGATTGAGTGTTTTAGTCAACAAGTGGCATCCTCCAACGTCCACTTGTGTGATGAATAGTTTCTTGGTGCTCTCCTTGCCCTTATTCCACCTTCTTCAATGTTCTAACTTCTCAACACTTATTCTTTTACATTTGATGACTATTGTCTATTCGTATGCTACAACCTATGATGCTATTGGTGGTGATGAGACTATGCTCCTTCTCCTCAAGATAGTGGTACAACCTTGATGATTTTCCTCACCTTTTGCTTTGATGTTTGATGACTTCCACGATAGCTCCTTCTCTACATTCGATTACTGGCTCTTACTAGCTTCTTAACTATGGTGGTGGCTCCACTTTTTCCTTGGTAGTTCTACCACTCCTTTGGTGGTTATCCTTCACCAAACGTTTTTCAATATTTTGTGCCTTCTTTGGTGTTTTTAAATGCTACAAATTTACCTTTCCTTTTTTCACTATTGAATCTCTTTATTTTAATCAATAGGACTTAGAAAAATATGTACTTCAATAATAAAAACAACATATGCTACTTCTACTTATTACTCCCTTTTAAGCAGGTTTTAACTTTAATCTTTGTTGTTGTATTTTTGCAGATTTCAAGATAATAATGATGTTTCCTTCCTTGGCTTGGAGATACTTAAATTAAACAAAAAATTTCTCCTTAAAATACTTGAATATGGTGCTTTCAAAAACATTATAATGAACTTTCATAACACCACTTATACACACATTTTGACCTCCTTTTGTAGCTAGTCTTCTTGGTGATTTGGTTCACCTATTTGTTGCCTTGAATTTATAAAATTTGTAGCTCTCATTTCTACTCAATTGCTGCCTCAAAATTATCAATCTTACAACTTCAATTATTTTTTATTTGCTGCCATAAACTTGTCAATAGTGTAGCTCTAATTGTTGCCTTCTTGATGTCCAAAAATTCTTTAATTTGCAGCTTTCAATGCAGCTTTCAACTTATGAAATTTACAACACCTTTATTTGACCAAATTATGTCCTTGCAAATCTGACCCTAAATTATCCAAAATATAACTCTCTAATTTCTTCTTAATGATACCTTAATTTTGCAATCCAAATATTTTAATTTGCTACTCCAATATTATGATTTCTTCTCCTTTATCTTGTTGTCCAAAAACAACATTCAATTTCTTCAAATTGTTGCCTTATTTTTCTAACAAGCCTTTCTTCAATTGACTTTTCAAGGGCTCCTCAAAATATTCCCAATTCTTCTTTGATTTGCAGCACTATGTAACCTTCAACTTTTTGTCCTGTGACTCTTCAACTTTTGTTGCAAAACAACAATCTTCTTCTCCATAAATCAGCCTCAAATCCTTTACGATTGTCTTCAAACTTCTCAAGTTTTATGGCCTCTTATATATTATTTCTCCTCCAATATTCTTGTCAAATTTTGACTTCAAATCTAGCCTATTTTACTAGCCTTTTTCTCAAGAATCTAAATGTCTTAAGATATTTAAGAATCCTTTCCAAAATTTAACAAAATTATTGCAAAATCCTTTTTCCTTTTGGGTTTGTTGTCATATGGTGATAATTATCCCAAATTCTTCTTTTTTAGGAGCTAATCCTTCTTGCGATATTCTACCTTGAGTTTTTCTTCAAAATTTCTCTAATGACCACTTCAATTTCTTCAATAGGGATTCTCTAGCCTTCTTCTTCTTTCTCCTTTCAAGTTTTCTTAAGACCTCTTTCCTTGGATCTTCAAATTTTGCAACTTCTCTAATTTGCAATAGGACCTTTCCTAATCCTTCTCTATATCCAATCTTCAATATTCTATCTTCCAAATTTGGAATTTCTTCAATAAGATATCTTTTCTTGAATCTCTTATTTTTCCAATCTTCAATAGGGCTTCCCTTGACCTCTTTCTCTCTTCTCAATATTCAATAGAGTTTCTTTCTTATTTCTTCCATCTAGAGTCTTCAATATTCAAGCTTCTATGGGGACCTCCTTCTTGGGTCTCCTTAAACTTCAATCTTCTCTTTTGCTGCAACTAGAAACTAATCTCCTGCAATAAACTTAAATAGTAGTAAGAAAATGCATTTAAATTTCTAGATCTCTAAAAATAAGTAAACTTCACTAGTTATCCTTCAATCTAGCGAAAATAGATCTATGTTGAGTCCTAGTATTCATGAGTTTTCCTAAAACCCTATGGAAATACTCTAGCCAAAAATTAATTCAAAAAATTTTAAAAATTATATCTCCCTATCTTCTCTTAATATCTCTTGTGGCTCTCCCTATCTCCCATCAATCTCCCTTGTGGTGCTGATACCACTGTTAGCTTTTGATGCTATATATTTAATGTAAAAACTACCACAACGTATAAAAACAACCACTGATAAAGTCCTATGTAGCTTCCATTTATCCTTCGTCAACCATTTTTGTGATGTGAATCCTATCAACATTCCCCAGTTCCTCATAAACTCCATGAATTATTCCATCACTTCCTATAGGAAAAATAAAGGAATTGACCTTCCCTCCCACCAAGGTTTGTTCAAAGTCATTTATAGCCACATCCTAGCCCATAGCCCTCAAGCCCACCTAAGAAAACCCAAACCCACCATGAAATATGTTGGGCCTCTTGCCCGCTTATCCCTCGCATAAAAAAGAGAAAATATATTGAAGCTATTCGTGAGTTGCAGGCTAGGAAAAGTATTAAATTTGACAAAACTGAAGGGCCTATTAGGAAATTAGCTCACCTTCAGGATCATTCTGCAAAATATAGCAAGAAGTTGATAGATATCAATGCAGACGATGAGGAAGCGAAAGATGAAGTCAGGCAACTTAAGGAGTTCATCATATCCACAATGACAAACATGATGAATGCTATGGTAAACTCTATCATATTGGAAATTTGAGTTATTTTATGTTTTCATTGATGTCACATGAATAATTGATGTCATATGGATCACATTGAGTTTTGATGGGCAAATGATATCTGGGAAAGAATGGATGAAATCAAGGTTTTTGTGAAAACCAAGGCAAACAAAATAAAAGGTTTTATTTAAAACCATGGATGGCAGATTTGAAATGGGTTTTTCTTAAAACCCAATTTGGCCTTTCGTTTTGTCGAAAAAGGTGCCTCGATGATGGAGATATTTAATTTTAAATATTTAGTTTAAATTTTAATTATTTAAAATTTTAATTTTAATTTTAAAATTTTAATTTTAATTTTAAAATTTTAATTTTAAAATTAAAATTAAAGTTAGTGCTAATGTCTAAAGGAAGAGGGAAAATCAATAATGCACCGATGTAATCGAAAATGAGGAGAAGACTATATAAAGGGGGATCCTAAGGTTATTTGAAATTAATCCTTGCTCGTGTTAATCGTTGGCTAAGCATCCGAAGAGAGCTTGTGCGAAAATAATTTTGAAAAGGGAGACAGCGAATAAATCCAAGGTTGATCGAAAGCCCAAGACATTATGGGCAGAGTGGCACATTGGCAATTGGCTTTTTGTTAAGGTGTGTGGCAGCGCTTTACGTCAAGGTTCGAATCTCCTTGACTACATTCGAAGGCATTGGAAGGAAAGTGCTTGAAGCACTTTAAATTTGCATGGAAGGGAGGAAGGACTTAAGGCACGTCGTTCCTTTTCCTTTCGAATGAGAAGCTAGCTTGTGTGGCAACCTTAGCCACAGTTAAGGCACTCACGGCGTGTGCAATTTGGGGGTTTGAATCCCCTTGAGGAGGTAATTACGTTTTGCTCTATTTTAATTTCATTGATGTCGTAGTATAGGAGTTATAAGGTGGTTAAGGAATAATTAATTTTTTTAATTAAACTTTATTTTTATAAGGGTTGTGATTATTATTTCAGAGGTGGATGATTTGTTGATTTATTTTGATATTCATGAAATTGAAAATTAAGATTTAGGAGAAATAAGGAGTTGTTATAAAATATTTTTGAGAGCCTTACTGATTATTATTTTTGATAAGGGTTTTTATTAAAAAGGACTTTGGTGGATGTGTTTATTAAGTTGGAGTAAAAAGGTGTAAATTGAGTTATGCTTATCTTGTGATTATTATTTGAAGTCCACTAACCCTTAATGAGATTGGAAAGGAAAGTTGTGTTTAGTGTGGCAGATTTTGTGGACAACTTCTTGGCATAAAAAAGGTATGGGCACATTCTCCTATTGATTTTTTATGGTGGTTGATTTCTAAAATATCATTGGAGTGAAAAGGATTGATTGTGGTTTCCTTTTCAAAAGTGGTTGGTTGAATGCTTCAAGGTTTTATGGTTTGAGAGTTGTGTTTAAACCTTGTTTTATAAGCATAGTCATTGAATCCCCTTGGTTGTGAAAGAACTTGAAAAGAACATGAGTATCATTGTTATGTGAGATTTGTGGTTGAGCATTTTTGGAAACATTTGAGTTGGTTGATACATGCTTGGACTTGGTTTTTTATGATAAAGAGTAGTTCCTTGTGGATATTGACTTGAGTTGAGTTGATATTGATTTAAGTTGAGTTGAGTTGAGAGTGAGTTTAGAACATATTGAATCTCTAACAATTCTTTTTATGCTTCTATGAGTTGACTTTAGTTGAGTTGAGATTGATTTGAGTTGAGTTGAGTTGAAGATTGAGCTTAGAACATATTGAGTCTCTGACAATTCTCTTTATGCTTCTATGAGTTGATTTGAGTTGAGTTGAGTTGATATCATTGTAGATCATTGTTGTCATCCATCAAAGAGTACATTGTCATTCATTGTTGAGTTCATATTTGAGCTTTGCTTTGATAGATTTGTGGATGAGATTTGAGTGCTACTTGAGCATGATTGATTGAGCCTTTGAGAAGGCCTTTGTAGATAGTTTGGGGATAGCCTTTGTGGACAGCTTTTTGGATAGCTTTGTGGATAGTTTTGGGACAGCTTTGTGGACAGTTTTGGGATAGCTTTGTGGATAGTTTTGAACAAATTTGTGGACAACTTTGTGGAAAATTTTGGGACAAATTTGTGGACATATTTGAGCAAGTTCTTGGTGAGCTTGCTAGAGCAGATTTGGACAAGTTCTTGGTGATCTTGCTAGAGTAGATTTGGACAAGTTCTTGGTGAGCTTGTTAGAGCATATTTGGGCAAGTTCTTGGTGAGCTTGCTAGAGCAGATTTGGGCAAGTTCTTGGTGAGCTTGCTAGAGCAGTTTTGGACAAGTTATGTGTGAGCTTGTTATTCAATTTTGGACAAGTTCTGTGTGAGCTTGTTATTTATATTTGGATAAGTTTTGTGTGAACTTGTTATTCAGTTTTGGACAAGTTCTATGTGAGCTTGTTATTTATATTTGGAAAAGTTCTGTGTGAATTTGTTATTGCCTAGCTTTGAGTAGATCAAAGAAAACATTGTATTGGAACCACTATTTCTGTGTGAAATATTATAATGATATTATCTTGTGGAGTACCCCACATTGAGGGAACCACGTTAAATCTTGTGTCTCAATTGTGTATGGTGACTTGTGTTCTTGCTTACTATTGTTATCTGAGTTATTAATGCACACTGCTATATTTGGTTATTGCAATTTAGGACATTAATTGATATTGATTTGTAAATAAAATAAAATTGGCCTTATACTGTTCACCCCCACTCTCATTATAAGCTTGTGTTCTTCAATTGGTATCAGAGTGGGTTCCTTCGAAAAGGCTAACAGCTTTAGAGTAGATTCTACAAGAACACAGATGGCTTCACATAATGGATCATCTACAAATAAGGCTCCATTGTTTGATGGTAACAATTATGCTTTCTGGAGCATGAGGATGAAGAACTACTTGATATCATAAGGATATGCGGTGTGGCAAATGGTTGAAAAAGAGTATAGGGTTGAAGGTGATCCCGGGGTAGATAAGACTATCAGGAAATTGGTTGAGATCAATGCAAGAGCAATGAATTATATTTTGAGTGGGCTTCGTGAGACAAATTTTGCAAAGTTCATGGTATGTAATCAGTTAATGAAATGTGGACCAAGTTGTGGAATACTTATGAAGGAAATTCCAAGGTAAAGTTGGCAAAACTACAAACTCATAGAAAAATATTTGAGGAATTGAAAATGGAATATTTTGAAGATATTGCAAAGTTTTTACTTCGAGTTGATGAGATTACTAACACCATGAGAGGCCTAGGTTTTGATATGAAAGAATCAGAAGTTACTCAAAATGTTTTGATATCACTTCCCATGAAATATAATGCTAAGTTTTCAGTAATAGAAGAAACAATGGATATCAACAAGCTAACAATGGAAGAATTGCAAGGAACTCTCACAGCTTATGAGATGAGGGTAAGTAAGCATCAGGTTCCAATAAAAGAAATTGCATTCAAGGCTTCAGAAAAAGAGAAATGGAAAGTTTTAGAAACAAGTAGAGGTTTATATAATGATGAGAAAGCTAACTTCATCAAAAGGAATAAGGACTCAAATAATTTCATAGATATAAGGAAAGTCAGATGCTACAAGTGTGGTGATATTGGTCACTATGCATACAAGTGTCCACATGAAGAAAACAATGATGATGAAAAACATGGTCAAAGAAGAAAAGAATATAGAAAGCATAAGCATGACAAAGATAACAGATACAAGCAAACTAGGTATGACAAGAAGAAAATTTTCATAAGGCAAATAAATCTTACTACATTATAGATGCAAGTGATAGTTCATATTACAGTGATAGAAACCAGTCAGATGAAGAAGAATGTACATTCTTTGGAATAAATGAAGAAAGGTAAGAACATATATTCCTAGGTATTGAAGTTAAAGAAGAGGATATATCTATTGAAGAAATACATGAAGATCTTGCCATAGCCATTGAGCAAGAAAATAGGTACAAGAAAGGTCTAAGGATATTAAAATTCTTCATATACTGAGATTTTGGGGATATAGATGATGATTACACATACTATAGAAATTGCAACAAGGAAAGTTTATTTGTTGAAAAAGAAAGCAGCAATTCTACTGACAATTCTAGTAGCAATGATAATGAAGAAGAGGATTCCACAAAACAGGAAAAGAAAATCAAAATTTTGGAAAATAAAATCAAGAGGCTTGAAAATAAGGTTCATGAAAATGAAAAGATCAATATGATGCTTAATCAACACATTCAAGATTTGGAAAAAGAGCTCCAAGAAACAAAAGAGCTTGGCATCACTATTTTTGAGAAATTGAAGGTAAGAAAAGAAAGATGTAATCAGTTAGAAGAAGAAGATCAAAAAAATTTGGGGACCTACATAAATGAGTTAGCATGATTTCAAAGAAATTCAAAAACTCTGGATAATTTTTTGGATTCACAATGAGATCCATTTATAAAAACAGGGCTTGGTTATGAAGAAGGGAAATCAAAAATAAGTACACAAGGACCTATATTTGTATCAGGAAGTTTTGTTTCAAAAATCTATAAGGAAGAACCAATTTCCAAAGAAAAATAAGCAATAGAAATGGATACTTGCATTTCAGAGGCTATAGAGATGTGTGCCAATTTGCTACTTGACACAAATAAAGAGAAAGAAGAGGAAAATTCTAAAGCACCAAAGGTCTCATATTTTAGGTTTGGGTAATCACACTCAAAAGGAAATTAAGTTCTAAAATATGAAAGCAAGGAAGCACCTAAGATTTGTGAGGAAATTTCCAAAGTTCCTATGGCTCCAAATATTCAGTTTGGTTCTTGTTTTGAGATAGGTGAATCAAGTTCAAAAGGAAAATAAATACTTGAAGATAAAAGCAAGGAAGAAACTAAGGAAGAGGATTTAGATACTACAAATAAGGTCAAGTTGAAAATGGTCATAAGGATAATGGTCAAGAAAGGTATGAAGAACCAAGGCATGAACAAAGGTTTTTTCAAGGACATTGTTTTTCTTGTAATGGATTTGGACACAGGGCTATACACTGCAGGGTCTATGGATCAAAGAAGTTTGATTTTTCTAGAAGAAACCTCAAAGGAAGAAGGTATGGTTTTCACGAGAATTACTTCTCATGTAATAGGATTGGTCATAGAGCTTTTCAATGCAAAGGAAATGAGCAACATGGTTTTGGTTTTAGAGCTTCATAATTCAGAAGTCATGGTCATAATGGTCATGAAAACAGAGCTTCGCAATATAGGGTTTAGGAAAGGAATGGATATGAAAATTATTTTAAGAATGAATTCAGGACATGGGTACCATCAAAAGGCTACAATATCAAGTTTTTTAATTGTAATAACTTTGGGCATCTTACAAAATGGTGTAGGACTCAATTCCAAATAGGTTCAAGGCAAGAAGATCAAACAGGTTCAAGGCAAGAAGTTCAAATAGGTTCTAGACAAGAAGATCAAGTAATTCATCAAGATAAGGATATCAGAAAAACATGGAAATAATTTGATAGAGGAAAGAAACAATGTGAGATGGGAGTAAAAGTACTCTCACCCCAAAATTAATCACCTCAAGAGAGAAGGTGGTGAGGGGGCTAAGTTTAAGAGTCATATCTTTTAGCCCCATAGGTGTCACTTTTGCCATTGATGTCAAAGGGGAAGATATTTGAGTAATGTGGAGAGCATTGAGTTAGGGGTAGCAGCCTCCAAAGATAGCATTGAGTTATGGGGAGCAACCTCCATAGAGATTATTGAGTCAGGGGGAGCAGCTTTGATTCTCAAAGATGGTTTTTGTAGCGATTATGGTTTTTCCTTTAGAGGTGTTTCCATCAATGAAAAAGTGGGATATTTTTGGTGACTTGAGTTATTTTATGTTTTCATTTATGTCACATGAATAATTGATGTCATATGGATCACATTGAGTTTTGATAGGAAAATGATATCTTGGAAAGCATGGGTGAAATCAAGGTTTCTTTGAAAACCAAGGCAAGCAAAATAAAAGGTTTTATTTAAAACCATGGATGGAATATTTGAAATGGGTTTTTTTTTAAACCCAATTTGGCCTTTCGTTTCATCGAAAAAGGTGCCCCGGTGATGGAGATATTTAATTTTAAATATTTAGTTTAAATTTTAATTATTTAAATTTTAATTATTTAAATTTTAATTATTTAAATTTTAAATTTTAATTTTAAAATTAAAATTAAATTTAGCACCGACGTCTAAATAAAGAGGGAAAATAAATAATGCGCCGACGTTCATCCTAAGGTTCATTTGAAATTAATCCTTGCTCGTGTTAATCGTTGGCTAAGCATCCAAAGAGAGCTCGTGCAAAAATTGTTTTGAAAAGGGAGACAACAAATAAATCCAAGGTTGATCGAAAGCCCAAGATATTGTGGGCAGAGTGTCACATTGGCAATTGGCATTTTTTTAAGGTGTGTGGCAGAATTTTACGTCAAGGTTCGAATCTCCTTGACTGCATTCGAAGGCATTGGAAGGAAAGCGCTCGAAGCACTTTTGGTTTGCGTGGAAGGGAGGAAGGACTTAAGGCACGTTGTACCTTTTACTTTTGAATGAGCGGCTAGATCATGTGGCAACCTTATCCGTGGCTAAGGCGCTCGCGGTGTGTGCAAGTTGGGGGTTCGAATCCCCTTGAGGAGGTAATTACGTTTTGCTCTATTTTAAGGAATAATTAAAGTTTTTGATTAAACTTTATTTTTATAAGGGTTGTGATTATTATTTCATAGGTGGATTAGTTGTTGATTTATTATATTCATGAAATTAAAAATTAATATTTAGGATAAATAAAGAGTTGTTATAAAATATTTTTGAGAGCCTTATTGATTATTATTTTTTATAAGAATTTTTATTAAAAAGGACTTTGGTGGATGTGTTTATTAAATTGGAGTAAAAATGTGTAAATTGAGTTATGCTTATCTTGTGATTATTATTTGAAGTCCACTAACCCTTATTGATATTGGAAAGGAAAGAACCCAGGTGTTGTAGGTAAGTTGGAGAGGAGAGGGCAATCCTCCAAGGGAGGTCCCAGGTTCAAATCTCCACCCTACCAAAAAGCTGAATTGGGTATCCAAAATCTAATTGATAATTTTGGTGCGGGCAGGGGTCGACCCCCGGGTGACTTTGACGGTGTAGAACCCCCTGTTCGTGGTCTCTCAGACCAAGGCGGCTCCGTAAGGGGTTTTTCGCTTTAAATATATATATATTGGAAATGAAAGTTGTGTTTAGTGTGGCAAATTTAGTGGAAAACTTCTTGGCATCAAAAAGGTATGGGCACATTCTCCTATTGATTGTTTATGGTGGTTGATTTCTAAAATATCATTGGAGTGAAAAGGATTGATTTTGGTTTCCTTTTCGAAAGTGGTTGGTTGAATGCTTCAAGGTTTTCTGGTTTGAGAGTTGTGTTTAAACCTTGTTTTATAAGCATAGTCATTGAATCCCCTTGGTTGTGAAAGAACTTGAAAAGAAGATGAGTATCATTGTTATGTGAGATTTGTGGTTGATAATTTTTGGAAATATTTGAGTTGGTTGATACATGCTTGGACTAGATTTTTTGTGAGAAATATTAGTTCCTTGTGGAGATTGACTTGAGTTGAGTTGATATTGATTTGAGTTGAGTTGAGTTGAGAGTGAGATTAGAATATATTGAGTCTCTAACAATTCTCTTTATGCTTCTATGAGTTGACTTGAGTTGAGTTGATATTGATTTGAGTTGAGTTGAGTTGAAGATTGAGCTTAGAACATATTGAGTCTCTAAAAATTCTCTTTATGCTTCTATGATTTGATTTGAGTTGAGTTGAGTTGAGATCATTGTGGATCATTGTTGTCATCCATTGAAGAGTACATTGCCATTCATTGTTGAGTTCATCTTTGAGATTTGTTTTGATAGATTTGTTGATGAGATTTGAGTGCTACTTGAGCATGATTGATTGAGCCTTTAAGAAGGCCTTTGTGGACATTTTTGGGAAAGCCTTTGTCGATAGCTTTGTGGACAGCTTTGTGGATAGCTTTATGGATAGTTTTGGGAAAGCTTTATGGACATTTTTGGACAGCTTTGTGGACAGTTTTGGGACATATTTGTGGACATATTTGAGCAAGTTCTTGGTGAGCTTGCTAGAGCATATTTGGGCAAGTTCTTGGTGATCTTGCTAGAGCATATTTGGACAAGTTCTTGGTGAGCTTGTTAGAGCAGATTTGGGAAAGTTCTTGGTGAGCTTGCTAGAGCATATTTGGGCAAGTTCTTGGTGAGCTTGCTAGAGCAGTTTTGGATAAGTTATGTGTGAGCTTGTTATTCAGTTTTCTATGTGAGCTTGTTATTCATATTTGGACAAGTTTTGTGTGAACTTGTTATTCAGTTTTGGACAAGTTCTATGTGAGCTTGTTATTTAGATTTGGACAAGTTCTGTGTGAGCTTGTTATTGCCTAGCTTTGAGCAGATCAAATAAATCATTGTATTGGATAAAGATCCTTATTTTTGTGTGAAATATTATAAGGATATTATCTTGTGGAGTACCCCACATTGGGGGAACCATGTTAAATCTTGTGTCTCAATTGTGTATGGTGACTTGTGCTCTTGCTTACTATTGCTATCTAAGTTATTAATGCACATTGTTATATTTGGTTATTGCAATTAAGGACATTAATTGATATTGATTTGGAAATAAAATAAAAGTGGTCTTATACTGTTCACCCCCCCTCTCAGTATAAGCTTGTGTTCTTCATATCATCGACCTTAGGGAGGCCCTCCATAAAATTTTCTTTGGTGTGCATATGGGGCAAGATACTGAGGTCTATTCTGAAGTGGAGGATGTGGTTGCTATCAAGTAGGAGCGTAAGGATCCAGTGAAATGATGAGGCCAAGTATGATGATGATGAAGCCACTAAGGACTAATTTCCTTGATCGTATTTGTTCTTATCCTATGGTTACCCTACATGGAGCCTATTTGTTTTGTCTATGGCCTGTTATGCTAGGGCAGAGTCCCTTTCTTCTCCTTTCTCTTTTTTTCTTAAGGCTGCATCCTCTACTTTTCTTTTTTCTATGTTGGTCTTAGGGCTGCATCCCTTGTTGATCTTCTATTCTATTTACAACAACCAGTGTTGTTTTTGTACTAAGGTTTTGGGATCCTTAAAACCCATTTTGTAATGAAATATTTTAATTTACCAAAAAAATGAGCATGCAATATTAAATATATGATAATGAAAATATACTAAGTAAGTAAAACTCATAATAAAATTTTGTAATAACTCATAAAAATACCATTAATGAAAGCTCATGAAAATAGGATCTTCATACAAAATATGAAGATCTCAAATACTCCATGCTCTACATTGTAACTACCTTGTGCTACTCTAATGTACTACTCTCATATCCTTCTCTCTTCTATTCTCACTACTAAAAATGCCAGTATATAATTGGATGTGACTCTTGGCCTTCCATATTCCTATGGCGCTTCATATTCCTATTCTATTGACTCATGTACACATGGACAACATGCACATTTACATCATTGCACATTCTAAAAATAATTGCACATTTATTACATTGCATAAATTAAATACTCAAACACTAATCTAATATACACTCCTAATCTAAATATGTACCCAAGATGGTACATTATCATGTACCAAATAATGTAATATATTTCAACATACCTAAGAAAAATCAAGTAGAGATCTAGTAAGGGTAATGTGTAGAAACCCTTAAAGGATTCTAGATATAGGTAACCTAAAATGATGGATCTGATAATGATTGTTGTCTTATCACAAAAATATATGACAATTAGGCGGTAACAATATTTTGCAATTGATTCACCCTATTTTTATAATTTTTTCTAGAAAAAATACAATTCGCCATGTCTTCTACATGAGTATGGACATTATTCACCTCAATTTCAAAATCGATTCACCTCATTTCTATAAATATATTTTTGGCCTAACCCATTATGTATAACCCTATGGGAGATTGAGGGATTTGACATTATTCTAGCTAAACTAAATTCATCCAAAAATGGTTCTAAATGGATATTTAGTTGGTGGTTCGAGAGATATGGATTGCAAAGGAGTTGGGATTTAAATAGAGGATATCTAGATAGGTGAAAGTGATTTACAATTTCTATATTTTATTAAGAATAATAGCTCAACAAATTGTTTGGGTTATTTTAGCTTCTTGGATTTTGATCTTGTGAGCATATGATTCTAGGGCTTTATCTTCTAGTACAATTACCAATTTGCTCTTGGATTCTTAAAAGTAGGGAGTCTCCAGGTGAATATATTGCTAATTCGTTAATGATACCAACATATTTATTGTAATCTCAATCATATAGAAATGAAGGCATGCCAAAGCTCTTGAGAACATGGTGGCTTTAAAATGCTAACTTCTAATCAAGTGATTATTGTGATCTATCCCATCAATGTTTCTTTGTAAGGCAATTTGGATTGGTTTGGTCCCACCGAGCATGCCAAAACGCTTGATTGTTTAATATTCCTAGGTGTGGAACATGTTCCCTAGACAGAGTTCAATATTGGATGACTCAAAATTTCTTCTAAATCAACCTTTAGATAAGGTTGGTTGCTTTTCTAAATCCTACTATGTGTAAGAAAAATAAAGAAACTAGGGATAGGTTTGAGAGAGAGAAGGGTTAGAGATGAAAATATATGAAGACAAAGCTCAACTAATAGTATTTCATTTGGTTTCATGAGCTTTGGCTACCCAATATATGCATAGCCTAATAGATTATTCAATCAAAGCTATGAAAAATGTAATAAGCACAAGTATTATGGAATTAAACATTCTAAGCACTCCAAACAAAGAATTATAAACATCATTGATTCTAACATATAACACCTATGTTATTGAGTATACCAAACAACTTTAACCCTAATAGAAAGACTTTGGTTAAAGCATATGTAAAAACATTTAAAGCTTAAATTATCATAGAAATAAAAAATTATTCATACTTTAATCAAGGTAAGTCAAACAACTCTTGATTGCATCAAAGTAGCATAAATATATAGCCTATGATATATAAATATAAACATTCAACTCTTTATAATGAGGGGTATTCCCCTATTTATAGATTTTGCTATACTAAAAAATAATCTAAACACTATGTACAATAAGAAGTAAAATTGATCATGCATAATCTTTTGAAAGAGTTGGAACCCATCAACATATTTAGTACATTCTGATTCAATATTCGAGCAGTTGTGATTATATAATCTATAATAATGCTCAAGTAGAGTGGATATTATTTTCTAGCTCTAACAACTACTAGATGGCCTAGCCATTCTTTTCTAGGGTGCCAAGCATATTTAATGTTGATTTCCTCCAATCCATGATGCTATTGTTGCTTTTGTTGCCTTTTGGATTATATTTCTTTCTCTAATATAGGTGTGCTAGACCTTCTTAATGTTGACATAATTCTTTTCACCAAGAAACCCTAGTATAGGATGTTGATACTCTGTCTTTCCTTTTGGATTGATTTTTATGCTTAATACAAGTCTTTTCACCATACAAAAATGTAACAACCCACCAACTCAACCCAAGGGAGAGAGACATGTTTTTATTATTTTCACAAGAAAAACTCACAAAGAAGTCCCACTATTTTTTTAGCTTTGTAAGGCATAACCATATTTTGAGTTCAATGTCACTGTATATGATATTCAAGTGGGCAGAAGTAGCCAACTTCCATTACTTATGGGGTTCACCCCTCTAAACCTCACCATTTAAAAAGAACACCATCAGTGATCCCCCCACTTTTCCTATAGTCTCACTAGTATAGGACCACTTGACCATGACATAGAGATTATTATTAAAGATCCATAACACTTAAATGGGTCATATATTCCTTAACCCTACATAAATAAATCTATGTAGGATTAATCTAGCATAATTCCATAGTGCTTAGTTACCACACATTCATGAGTTAACTAAGGCCATTACCACTCATTTGGTAATGAGCATGGTCACCCAATCCTCACCATTCAAGGTGCCACCACTATACTTGTGAATGATTCTTAGAACTCACCACTAGGAATATGTCCAAGTCTCACCACTTAGGACTAGCCAAAAATCCTCAATACTTTGGGGACACCCGAGCCTCACCATTCAAGGTGTATTATTCAAAAAATTGTGGCTATTGCATCACCAAAACTCCTCCCAGATTCATATTACTTGGTTATTGCATCATCGCACCTCCTCCTATGCTTGGGTGCCTCTTGACTCAATGGATTTCTAATATGTGTTTTTACGCATTCATCCAGCTTTCCACATCAGGAAAGACACGGTCCAATTCCACAACTTCCTTGACTCTTCGACCTCCGTACTTGACACTCAACTTGCCTTGAAACTTCCTCGTAAATGCCCTGGAGTCTCAATATTTAAAAAAATATGAACATATCTCTTCAATGAAATAAAGTGCTATATTTAAACATAATAAAATGCATCATAACACTTGTTAAATATTACATACTTTTAAAATAAAACTAGTATTTTATTATTTACAATGAAGAATAACACATCATCCATGCATTGAACATATTCTTTCATTTTGCACATAACCAATATTCCACTAACTTCCATAAATAATCAACATATAATCTTCCATCTTTGATCAAGTCTTGAAATACTATAACATGAGTAATTACAAAAAATCCTTTCCTTCCTCAACATTTCAATACAAATACTTTCAAAGTATAAACTCTTCTAAAAAATATTATTACATAGCAATATCAGAGGTCCATAGTTCCATATTTTCTTTTAGAGTCCTCCTTTGATAGATCTTTCCATGTAACTCAAATAGAAGTTCAGGAATCAGGACAACTCATGAATTTCTTATGCAAGCCTAACATGCACTAAGAAATAAAAATATGCAAACATGCATTTATATAAAACTTTTCCATAGAACATATTGTGAGAATCCCATACTTCTCTCACAATATGGATCTATTGCTACACAAGCCATATCCAAACATGTAAAACATTGAGAGGATTCCATACTTCCTTCAATTATGGATTTCTTAGCTACACAAGCCTCATCCATTTGCAATAATTAACTAAATAATACATTTCTCAATTTATAACTCATAGGCAAGTTTACAACTCCCAAAAATAACTCATATTTCCAAAATAATTAAATACTTCCAAAAAACTCTTAGCTTAATAATTTCTATAACTTTCATATTAAATAATAGGTTTGACCTAAACTATCAATTGAATGTAGAAGATTATCATTTTATAATAATTAATATTTTCTAAAAAAAACTTCCAAAAAATCATCTACTTAATAAAGCAACACAACTTATGACGAGATATAATATAGTTTAATTAAAAAAAGTTTATCAACATATTAATCATATAAATTAAAATTCTCAAGTGCATTTAAAATAATTTTATAATGGCTAAGATATTTACAAATAAAGCCAAGCTCTACTTGACCCACTCGCTCCAAATATGTCAAACGTAAAGTAACGTAACAACACCCAATGCAAGTAGCAACCAAACCAAGCAAAACTAAAGTTCAAGCACTGGAAACTAAAGAACACATCCATACATGCACATATAGTCCAACAAGCAATCTAGTTACTCTCAAACAGAAGCACCTTAAAAACAAAATGACATTGATATCCAAACAAATAAATATACCCAAACTAAAAAAACATAATCACTATCATCCAAAACGTTGTTGTGGTAAATCACAAGCCTGCATTACAGCAACATAGCTAATTTAGAGTTGAGTAAAAACTACAAGATAAAGCCCAATTTTGAAAGCATTTAACATCTGAGAGGTTCCATCCAACTTACATACAAAAAAGTATGATTCTAAGTAGTCTAAGACCTAAAAAAAACAACAACTCCCTAAAGAAACATTGCTCCAACCAACACAACATTTGTTTTGGTAATTAAGGTACAAATTTATTACAATCGAGTTTTACAGGTTGACCCAAAACCTATTACAAAATCAGCACAAAGCTTAAACGGAACAAGATCTCAAGAGGGATAGCCTGTCCTTAGCCCCCTACTGGGGCCACATAGCCAACAAAGAGCAACATGCATACAAAATATGACACACACCTTAGAACACAGGCAGTCGACAATTTTGCCTCCTAACATTTTTTCTTCTCTTTTGGTCGTGAAACTGCGACATGTCGCGATATCGCGACACTTTTCCTTCCTTCTCTTTCTTTTCTCTTTTGGTCGTGAAAAAGTGACATGTCGCAAGATCGCGACACTTTTCCTTCCCGCTCTTTCTCTTCTATTTTGGTCACAAAAATATGACGTGTCGCAAAATCGTGACACTTTTTCCCTCTTGCTTATTCTCTTCACATTTGGTCGCAAAAAAGCGACCTGTCGCCCTTTCTTTCATTCTGAACATGTCATGAAATCGCAACACTTTTCCTTCCTCCTCTTTCTTTTCTCTTTTGGTTGCGAAAAAATGACATGTCACAAAATCATGACACTTTTCCTTCCCACTCTTTCTCTTCTCTTTTGGTCGCGAAAATTTGACATGTCGTGATATCGCGACACTTTTTCCCTCTTGCTTATTCTCTTCACTTTTGGTCATGAAAAAGCGACATGTCGCGATATCACTACACCCTTTCTTTCATTCTGAACATGTTGTGAAATTGTGACACTTTTTCTTTCATCCTCTTTCTCTTCTCTTTTGGTCGCGAAAATGCGGCATGTAGCGATATCGCGGCACTTTTCGTTCTCGCTCTTTCTCTTCTCTTTTGGTCGTGAAAAAATGACATGTCACGAAATCGTGACACTTTTTCCATCTTGCTCTTTCTCTTCTCTTTTGGTCGCGATAAACTGACATGTCACGATATCGTGACACTTTTTCCTTCTTTCTCTTTCTCTTCTCTTTTGGACATGAAAATCCGACATGTCGCGAAATCGTGACACTTTTTCATTCAAGCTCAACACATCGCCAGAAAGCGACACTAAAACCTTCTTGCTCACCATGTCACGATATCGTGACACTCTTTCTTTTAACATGTCGCGATATCGCGACACTTTTCCTTTCTTGCTCTTTCTCTTTTCTTTTGGTCGCAAAAATGCGACATGTCGCGATATCGTGACACTTTTTCCATGTCGCAATATCGTGACACTCTTTCTTTCATGCTCAACATGTCGCGACATCGCGACACTTTTTCCTTCCTCATCTTTCACTTATTTTTTGGTCGTGAGAATGTGACGTGTCGTGATATCGCGCAACTTTTCCTTCTTGCTCTTAGTCTTCTCTTTTGGTCGCGAAATCGCGACATTTTTTCTTTCTTGCTTTTTCTCTTCTCTTTTAGTCGCGAAACAACGACATGTCGCGATATCGCGACACTTTTCCCACTTGCTCTTTCTCTTCTTTTTTGGTCGTGATATCACGACATGTCGCATTGTCGCGATCAAAAGAGAAGAGAAAAATCAAGAGGTAAAAAGTGTCGCGATATCGTGACATGAATGAAAGCAAGAAGGAAAAAGTGTTGCTTTTTGGTGATATGTTGAGCATGAAGGAAGAAGTGTCGCGATATCGCGACATGTCGCATTTTCGTGACCAAAAAAGAAGAGAAAGAGCAAGTGGGAAAATGTGTCGCAATATCACGACATGTCATTTTTTCGTGACTAAAAGAGAAGAGAAAGAGCAAGAAGGAAAAAGTGTCGCGATATCACGACATGTCGCGTTGTCACAATCAAAAGAGGAGAAAAATCAAGAGGGAAAAAGTGTCGCGATATCGCGACATGATGAGCATGAATGAAAGAGTGTCGCGATATCGTGACATGTTAAGCAAGAAGGAAAATGTTTCGCTTTTTGGTGATATGTTGAGCATGAAGGAAGAAGTGTCACGATATCATGACATGTCGCATTTTCACGACCAACCAACACAACATTTAACTAAGCTAGAAAAGAGGTCCAAGTCACTCCTATTACATTTGAATGCACGGTCCTACCAACTAAGTAGAGACTCAAAAAATTACTTCAACAATGCATTCTCATAGCATAAGGACTAATAAGAAGCATATAGCTAAAAATTAAGCTACCAAAGTTGCATATAAAAACCAAACATGCAGCTAGATAACAACTCAATCTCTAGGGAATGACTAGTTGTTAAAGGGGTTGCTACTAGTTGATCAGTTATCACTTGTCCCTTAACCAATTTTTGACTAATGAATTTGAGATTGAATTTATTAAGTGCCATAACCCATTTTGTTATCCTGATGGAAAGGTAGGGTTTAGACATAAGGTATCACAATGGATCAACCTTGGCTATAACATACATTTTATAGTAGGTCCGAGGTGTAGACCAATTGGTTCATCCAAACCCCATAAGGGGGGTGGAGGTCCAAGGTTCAAATCTCGGGCCTCGTCGGACTGAATGCTTGTCCCTTTCCTGGTGCTTTCAGTGGCGTAAAAGGTTTAAAATGATTGTGGCATGGTGGTTATAGGGCGCATACTGCACAAAGATCTGTGTGGCGGCTTCTGGGGTGGACAGCGCAGAATACTATGGCGGCCATAAAAGCTGGACAGCCTACCCGGATTCGTGGCGGCTACCGATTCCACCATGTAAATTCAAAAAAAAACAAAAAAAAAACATACATTTTATAGCTTAGCATTTAATATCTTAACTTTTGAGAAACAAAGACCATTGCTAAGCACATATTTTCTAAAGGATTATACCTAGTTTTGTAGCTAATGCAATTTTTGCTAATATAGTAGAAAACTAGTTCTCTATGTTGCTCATCATATTGTGCCAGCATAACATCTAAAGCATGAACTATTACTGCCATATACAATAATATTGATTTGAGGGGAACATGTGAAATGAGAACTGAGGAAGATAGCAGGTATGTTTTTAAAGCATCAAAAGTTTTTTGACATTCCTCATCCCAATTGAATTCTACACCTTTTCTTAATAACTTTAAAAAGGATTGGAATGTGTTGGCCAATTAGGATATAAATCTCCTAATTTCTTAGATCTTGCTTCACAATAATCTAAGCTATTTTTAATTTCAAGGAGGTGGCATGTCAGTTATTACTTATATCTTATTGATATTTACCTCAATGCTTTGTCTAGACACCATAAATCCTAATAACATGGCAGATGTTACCCCAAATATTCATTTGGAGGGATTTATATGAAATTTGTACTCTGAGAGTCGTTCAAAGATTCATCTCACATGATCTCTTTTCATTGATCATTCAAGAAGATCATCGACATAATATTCAAAAATAACATGCATCATATCATGAAAGATATATGTCATGGCACATTGATAAGTTGTGTCAGTATTTTTCAGTCCAAAGGGTATACTTTTATAACATAAGTTTCCCCAAGGAGTAGTGAAATTTATTTTAGCTTGGTCTTCTAGACTTCTAGTGCTATGCAAATTTTATTGTAAAAAAAATCCATCCATCAAGGATAGCATTCCATAACCCACAGAGAAATAAAATATAATTTCTATTTTTGGTAAATAAAAATAATACTTAGGATAATATTTGTTGATAACTTGAATACTTGTGCATACTCGCACAATGCCTACTTTATTGGCAACTAGGACTACGTTTGAGATCCAATCAGAATAGTCAATATCTTTAAAAAACTAGACTTCTAGGAGCTTTTGGAGTTCCTCTTTGACTAGTAGAGTGAATTTTAGGTGCATTTTCATAATTATTGTTTTGCCAACTTAGCATCAAGATTTACTACTAAGTGATGAACTATTAAATATGGATCTAATTTAGGCATGTTTGCATAATACCATGCAAAAATATCATAGTATTTGGTTAAGAGCTTTGTATACTTTTCTCTTTCTTCCAAAGTTAGGATCTTCCCTAATTTTATCATCTATGGATTATCACTCAATCTTATGTTTACATCTATGGATTTTTATATTAGGAGGTTGGATTCATATTCATAATGTGGAGGAGGAGGTATAACCCCTATACTTTGCATCTCATCAACCTCTAAATTTTATTTCTCTATGTTAAATTATTGTGAAGTATGTGTGTCTAAATAAATAGTTCCTTCAATAGAAATATTTTCAAAAGGAGATATATCATTGTCGTTATCCCTAAGAGGAGATTAAGGTGAAAATTTCACCTTACAATAATGTATGGTAATATTGATACAAGATTAGCCATCAAGTAAGATATGATATCTTTATCTTCATCCATTGAATATGGTCTGTGCTTGTTGTTGAGGCCATCATAGGAGTCTTGTTTGATCTTTTCAATATGCTCAATACTGATAGTATTAATTTTCAAGTATCACAAAAAGATGTTAAAATAGATAAAAAAGAGAGATTCAACTTTCTCATCTCCATCCCAGTCTAGACTTATTGTCAAAATTGTTTCTATTAGATGTTCAAATAAGTATAATGAATTTTTACCATTATCACTTTTAGAAGAAGAAGTAGACATGATTATGTTATGGTTATGAAGATACCCCAATCTACAATGCTCAAGCTAGGTTTTAATTTCTAAAGGATCTTTGATTCCTTGTCCTCAAAGTTCTAGGTATTTTCCTATATAGTTGAAGTTACAAATAATTTGTTTCGGGATAGGGTAAATATTGGAATGAAAATATGAGGTATATCTTTGCTCTATTAGTCATGGGTTAGTCCCAGGTATTCCATCCTCATCTATCATTCTTGTAGATACAAAGGTGCAAGTTCCTATTTGTATCACTATTCCTTTCCTAGAAGGCAATCCAAAAGCACAAGATGATGAATGCAATCTAACCAAATCTAAGGCTAACATTTTATGGTATTGGTTATTAAGGTTTATGTTGTGTATATCTTCTATATTTCTTTAATTTTTTTCATAACCTAACTACTGGTTCCTTCTTCTTGGTCGATGCTTGTTTCATTAGGTGAATCAAACCTTAAGGTATCTTCAATGAAGGGATGAGAAGCATTTAACAAAGGACAAAGTCAAGCTTTTGGGTTTTTCAAATGGATGTTCTAGAAATAGGAAAAGGGGTCATGGTTAGCTATGATCCTATACAACTTGCCTTGATATTTGAATTTAACATATTGATGATAAGTTGAGGGAACAACTTGAATCTCATGGATCCAAGATCACCCTAAAATAAGGTTATAGTTTAGGTCATATGGTAATAGTAGACACCAAAAATTGACCTAGCCAAATAGGTCAATTTTTTCTTAGAATCCTAAAGCAATCCCATAAATTTTTCAAAATGTAAATTTGTCTCCCTTAACCCTTAATTTTGATATTTTCTTCTTTTTAGTGATTTCATGCTCCTCCTTAACCGAATATGAAATCATGTTTTAACCATTTTTTGCCTAGTTTTCAAAAATCCAACTGGTTTCCCATGTCACTTGTTGTTGCTTTACATGATATTTAATTATCATATCAATGAATTCATTGCCATCCAAGAATGACCTTCAAATCTCTTTCCCAAGGCAAAATCTAAAATCTTGCATTCTATACTTGCCTAGGGATTTTTGGCCATTTATGGTGCCATCCCTTGGATCTCCCCACCCTGTTGCCAACTTCTAGGTGCCTCTCCCTTGGATTTGGTAAATTTAAAATTCATTGACCTTTCCCTCCTTGCCATCAATGCTCTTCCCTCTCTCCCTCCATGCCCCAAAATTCTATAAATTGAGGCATTAGGCCTTCATTTTCATAATGCTCTCTCATGGTAACAAAACTCTAGAAAATTGGTGACTCAAAATGTTAAGCTAATAAGTACATTTACTTTTGGGAAGCTCTAAGAGAGGATCTACTTGGTCAATATCAAGAGAAATAACTCCTCTTTTGGATGTGGTCTTCTCCTTTTATGCTTTCTATTTTTATTTTAATATTTAAAATATTATTCTAATGATAAATCTTTATTTCAAGCTTTAATTTTAGTACTTATTTCTTTAATCATTCCTTCTAGCCATTGTGTAGCTATAAGCTAGGTGTGGACTAGCCTCACCTCACTTTTGTAACTCTTAGTAGTTATCATATTGGTAGATATTTACCTCACCATTGTGCACTGGGTGGTTTTTAAGTCTATCATTACCAACTATGAATTCACTACTAAATAATATTGGGGGAGATTAATCTTGCTACCTACTTCCCTATCACTACCCAAATTTTCATTTTCCAAATCCAAGATAACCCATGCAGTTTTTTTAATTACTCCAACCTTACTAATCAACCATGATAAATCGAGATGTTCACTTAAGTCGATTTGGAGAAGTATTACATCCATCACTAAACTTACCCATGTCTATCTGGCAAGACTTACTAGATGTAGATCTTCGGGTTGGCTAGGTTTCCTTCTCGTATAACCTACGAGCTAGCCCATCTCTTTCTATCATTCAAAAGGAGATTGTTACACCAACTCAGCTATCCTTCTCATTTGTTTTCCTTTCCAAATAAGCTAGCTACCCTCTTTACATTATATTGAAAGAGTTTTGTGCTCAACCAAGCTATCACTCTCATTTTTCCTTTAACGAGTTAGCTTACTCCATCCCATCCATTGAAGGAGAACACCCCAATCCTTCCCACCATACATAGATCTATCAATGTAAGTGGAGGAAGTTCTTAGTGAGTGGTTACTTAACTCCCAAAATAAAATCATCTAACATGGTTTCCTTACACAAGTTGTTCCATTGATGAACTAGTTTGCTCACCGCAAGGGAAGTAGAGAGACATGAATCTGCCCTAGCATCTATCATCATTCAGCTAAGGAGGTCAGCCTAAGATGTCTGGTTCTACCTTTTAAAATATCCTCCATTGATCGAGATGGAAGACAACATAACACCCATGGTGAACTAAGTTCCAACTTCTATGTTTCTCAACAGCACACCAACCGAGAGGGTCTAAAACCTAAAACAAGCATTTGTTAAACCCATAACCCTTTAGGAGACTTTTCCCTTATTGGTGAGTTTCATTAAGGTAGTCTAAAATTCATAGATCAACCGACATAAGGCTTGTACCAGTTAAACTAAATATTACCCTTAATCATCTAACAATACACTTTCATTCAAAATTAGACTACTCGCTTTCCCATAAATGCATAAGCAAAACTATCTCTAAAGCATACAGATTTCATGGAGCTCAACACAAAAATTACCACATAATCATCTTTCCCAAAAGCATAACATTTAACATACACATAAAATATAATAACATCATAACGTCTTTCCATTTCTTCTTGGTAGTTAATAGTCTTAATTACAAAATAGTCTATTACATTCATTCTTTTTCCACCATTGGTGAAGTCTAACAATGCATAGTTTACAACATTTCTTCCCAAGGGTTGGTCACAAGCTTCCCTAAGAATATAACATTTCTTTAACAATGTAGAAAATATAGCAACGTGAAGCCTTCAAAAACATAGAACAAATCCAGCATAATCGTCCCACTTGCACTACTAGAAATCACTTGGTCAGTCCTCCACTTTGGTCCCTGCATCGCAATCTGTGTGAGGTATTTTGTCCATAGAAATATTAATAAACATAGTCCATTATCTACTAAGTTTCAATAGAAGACTAATCTCAATTCTATAAGAGACATGTCTTACCTTTTCCTTGCCAATAGGCTCAAGATTGTTAAACACATATTAACATCTCTACGTTATCAATGCTTTCCATATTTTAATAACAATCCTTTCATCTAAAATTACTTCTAACCATATCCATGTTGTACATATACCCTACTATACATTTACACAATCACCAATTCCTCTAATCAAGTTAAAGCATTTCCAGACACATCATAAAGCACTTCCTATAGATATTCATCTATCTTTAATGTATTCCAAAGCATAGTCAACATAAATAAATACATGCACACAGTCACACCTCAGAGTGCAAAAGCAAAGCTAAACTAAAATATCAATCTTTAAGCACAAAGTTACAAATGTTCATACCCACGAGGAATTCCACTAACCAATTGAGATAGACCGGATCCTCACCTAACTCCTACCCTGTAACCCAACTCTACGGTTGAAGAAATAGCTCAAGAAAAATATTCTTGATTTAATTCAAGATTTCCTAGGTAAGGCTACCCTTCCTATCCGTGCTACCTTCTTAGAAAAAAAAAATGAAATAACCCCGATCCTAAAAGGCTACTATAGTTAACACCATACGAGCACACAGTCAAGGTAAGGATGAGCTACTACTATCTACTCTTTCTTAATGCATGGACATCTACAACTATCTATTCTTTATTTAATGCATGGACATCTACAACTATCTATTCATTGATGCTTACCGATTGAGTCCTTATTTAGTGAATGGGTGTCTATAAGGAGACACCTTCGGATGAAAACCCAAACTTAATAAATACTTTTAGAGATCCTTTACTAAGACTAAAATAGAACAGTGACATAACCAACTACAAACATCTTAGATAAACAAATATTTAATAATTTCTTTCCTTCATTAATCACAATACTCTTTGGATTCTTTTGCAGAATCAAGCTCATCAAAGAAGTTAAACATCTAAGTTTCATAGTGGTGCAAAGAAGACCTCAGTATCACATACCTGAAGCTTATGATGAGCAACTTCCAAGACCAAAACCAACAACTCCTTTCACTATCGACTCCTCTTCCTCGCCCCTTTTTGATTTCCTGAACCACACTACTCTTTCTTTCTTTTTCTTACCTCTAAACTTCTTTGGATACTATGCTCCATTTTCCTCCATCACTCCACTACTTGGTGCAATCGTGAAACAATAATGGTAATGAATGGTATGCATACACATCCCTTGCTATCCGAAGTGCATGGTTAGACAAGTCATCCACCAATAGGAAACACTATGCTAATACATTAGCAAGAAGCACTTGTCATACATCTGCTATGGTTATGATCCACAACAACCCCACCTAGCAACATCCCACATGGACTATAGTTTCCACCTCCAAAACATAGCATCTACGAATGTAAAGCAACATAGGTGTATATGCATAATTTTATACATAGTTTATAGATATATATATATATATATATATATATATATATATATATATAGGTATGTGGATGCCATGGTAGCAAGCATTACAAGTAAACCTTAAAGAAGTTCAAGTTACCAAAAGGATACACTTATACAAAGGTCTTCTTGTTTCAATAAAAGACAACATAAGCTAGTATTTTATTGTGGTCCTCTTTACTTGTATTATTTCCCTTAACCAATACAATTTCTATATAAAGGCCATAATAGTTGAACACTTTAACTATTAAAAGAAATTGTTAGTAAACAAGCTTCAAACTAACTCAATATGCTTGCCCAAGCAAGTCACAAAATAACTCCTCCATCCTCAAAAATAGCACAAACACATCCAAAACCATTACAAGGATAAGCTTACCAAGGAGGGTCATGACATACTACCCCCCTTAGGCTTAACACAGTCCTTTGTGTTCTAGCAAGTATTTTTGAAGTGTCTTAAAACCAATTACACATTGTTTTTCAAACAAGAATTGAAATTGTTTTTGTATTGTTAGCTACTTTCTCCCAAGTAGCATTTCTTTCTGTATAGCAGTCCCACTAGACCTTGCATTGCTCCAAGATCCCTTTTCTCAAAGACTTGGATTGAAAATCAAGGATATTTATTGGTCAAACCTCTATAGCCTCTGGATTCACCATCTGCAAATTAGAAAGGTCCCACACATGCTCAGGGTTAGCAACATATTTTTGAAGCAAAGATATGTGGAAGGTATCATGTATCTTGGACAAGCTAGGTGGTAAGGCAAGTTGGTATGCCATAGGGCTGATTTTCTCTAATATTGAGAAGGGTCCCATGAAACAAGGGTCTAGATTTATAGATTTAATGACACTCTTCCTTGGCCTCACCCTCAAGAACACCTTGTCACCCACTGAGAACTCTCGTGGTGATATCTTAATATCAGTGTAACTCTTTTATCAATTTGCAACTTCTTTAAGCCATTCTTTGATTACTCTTAGTTGTTGCTCCATTTATTTGACCATGTTTAGTATAAGCACAATTAGATCTTCTAGATTGACCCATGATAATGGGGTCCTACATCTCCTGCCATATAATGCTTCAAAAGGAGCCATGCCTAGAGTTGAACGATGTCCATTATTATAGAAAAATTCCACCAAGTTCAAGTAATCCTCCCAACAGGTTTTTTGATCCATGCAATACATGAGGAGCATATCTTCTAACACCTAATTTACTCTTTCAATTTATCCATTGATTTCTGGGTGATAGATAGAATTGATATTTATTCGAGTACCAATGGCATGATGCAAGACTTGCAAAAACTCAAAAGTGAATCTTGAGTCTATCTAAAATTATTACTTATGAAAACCCATGAAGCTGAAATATCTTCTTGGAAAATCTGTTAGCCATGACCATGATGTCATCCCTAGTATTACCAAGTATAAAATGAGCAACCTTGGTCAATCTATCAACCACCACCAGGATTACATCATGCTAAAACTAGATTCTAGGCAACCCCATAATAAAATCCATCGAGATTACTTGCCACTTTTGCATAGGTACATCATGCGGATACAAAAATCCTACTGGATGCCTGTGTTTTACCTTAACCTTCTGACACTCGAGGCATTGAGTGATATATTCAGTTATGTCTCTTTTCATCCCAGGCCAAAAGAATATTTTCTTCATATTCTCTCTCATTTTTGCTCCTCCTAGGTGAGCAAAATATGGAGACCTGTGTACCTCATTCATGATTGTTTTCCTTAGATCACCATCTTTAGGAATCACCACTCTGTCCTTAAAGCATAGGAAACCATCCTTAAGGCTAAAATATATGTTTTCATCTAGTTTCTTTTCCATATTTTCTCCAATATTATTGTAGTATGTGTCTTGATGTTGCATTTCCCTAACTTGTTTCATCAAGTTAACATGGATGCATGACAAGATAGCTAGATATCTTCTTCTACTTAGTGCATCAACAACTTTATTCTCCTTTCCTTTAATGCACTCAATACCAAAATCGTATTCGATGAAAAATTCCATCCACCTTCTCTACCTAGCATTGATTAAGGGTTGAGTGATAATATAATACAAACTCTAATGGTCTGTTCTCATCTCAAGCAACCTTCCTACTAAATATTGTTGTCAGCTCTTGAGAGCAAACACCACTATACCTAATTATAGATCATGGGTCGCATAGTTGACCTCATGTCGCTTTAGTTTCCTTGACCTGAAAGCTATCACTACATCCTCCTGTGAGAGAACCCCTCCCAAACCTTCCAAATATGCATCGGTGCAAACCAAAAAACTCCCTTGAGGATCGAGTATCTTTAGTATAGGAGGTGTAGTAAGATTTTGCTTTAGTAGTTCAAAAGTCATCTCACATTTATCTATCCACTTGAATTCCTTCCCTTTCCTTTGTAGGTTAGTCATTGGGGAGGTGATCTTGGCATAGTATTTTATGTAATGCCTATAGTAACCCATCAAACCCAAGAAACTTCGGACCTCTGTCACACTTGTGGGTGGTGGCCAATTCAAAATAGACTCTATTTTCTTAGGATACACCATGATCCCATTCACCAAAATAATGTGTCCTAAGTATTGTACCTTTGACACATAAAAATCGTATTTGGCTAGATTCACAAACAATTGATTCTTCCTCAAAAATTCTAGCACAATCCTAAGGTGTCTGACATGCTCTGTCTTATCTTGAGAATAAATCAACATGTCATCCAAGAACACTGGAACAAATTTGTCCAACTAGTTTCTAAAGATACTATAAATCAAGTTCATGAATTCTACGGGAGCATTTTTTAACCCAAAATGTAAAATAATAAACCCGTAATGTCATACTGAGTTTTAAAGGTTGTCTTGTGAGTATCCTCCTCATGGATCCTCAATTGGTGATACCCTAATTTCATATCAATATTTGAAAATATTGTGGCATCCTTAAGTTGGTCGAAGAGGTCTTCGATTCTTGGTAGAGGATATCTATTATTGATAGTTGTCTTGTTTAACATTCTATAGTCAATACATAATCTCAAAGAGCCATCCTTCTTATTTACGAACAACACTGGTGCACCCCACGGTGACACACTTGGTTTGATTAATCCTTTCTCTAGTAATCCCTATAGTTGTACCTTTAGTTCTTGCATTTCTATAGGATTCATTCGATAGGGAGCTCTATGAATAGGTTTTGCTCTAGTTTGGAGCTCAATTGTGAAGTCAAAATCCCATTTAGGTGGTAACCTAAGTAAATATTCTAGGAAAACATCCCTAAACTCCTAGAGAAGTGGGTATTTCCCAAACACTTCCTCCTTTTCATCATCGATTTCATTAATCTTAACCACATAGACCATTCCTCCCTTTTTCATGGCTTTCTTGAGTTGCATTGCTAAAAGTATTTGGGGTTGAAAATCCCCTTGTAGGCTATACACTCTTTGTATGACCCCACCATATTCCATGTACTCAATCCATCTATCTTGAAAGTTGATTACAACTCTATGTGCTTGTAGCCAATCCATTCCCAATACTACATCAAAGGCATGCAGGGGTGCTACATAGAGACATCCTACAATCATCCCACTGGGTAGGGTTAATTTTTTCATAGGATAATATTGAATTATAGAGTAGGTTTGTCCTGAATCGTACTCAACCTTCCACCCATGTGCCAAGATTTCAGGTTTTTCAGATATATCTTTAATTAAGTTAGTGGAAACAAAACTATTCGTAGCACCACTGTCAATCAAAATTTTTACATTTCTACCAAAGATATTACCCCTTATTAGCAATGGAGTGGCTTGTCCTTCCAGATATTGGTTTCCCATCAGTACATAAATTTTATGGACCGGTTCTTTGTTGGAAATATGAGCAAGTTTTGTTGTCATTGATGTCAAGAGTCAGTGTCAGTAATCAGTGCAGGATTTGGCAAAAGGAAGGTTAAAATATTGATATTTTAAGCCCAAGATATTTGGTCTAAGAGCTTCACATGATTGGTCAAAAATATGGTTAAATATCCTAAAGAAAATTGATTCCTAGGCGTAAACGAAGTAATATTATAATATTTATTATTATAATATGAAAAGTGGAAAGATAAAGTCTAAGAGTGGAAAAGAAAATACCTAGGTCTAAAGAACATAATATTATAATATTTATTATTATAATACTAAGGGTTAAAAAACCATGGTTAAAAGCCCAAATGATATTTAAAAGATTTAAGTTATTAATATTTAAATAAGCTTTAAAGATTTAAGTTTGAATATTTAAGTTGGGCACCATACTATAATGAAGTGAAGACGACTTTATTTTAAAAGGGCCTTGGTGGTATTTTAAAATTAAAGATTAAAAAAATCATTAACCACCTCTCAACCACCGACGTCTCTTAATATAAAAGGGAAATAAAAATGTGTATGAAGGCAATGGTTAATGCAAGGCATAATAAAGAAAATATTTCGCATCCACTCAAACACGTGAATAAAAAGGAAGAAGAATTTGTGTGTATTCCAAGGGCAACAAAAGACAAAAGTTGAAGTGCACCATTTTTGTCTTACATGGGCGCGTAGCCTAGGTGGTATATTGGTTGCTACGCTAGCCGAGGACTCAAGTTCTATTCGCATAAGAATGGCGCGCAATTTTTGTGGTTAAGGTGTGCTTTAAATTATTTTGGATGTTTATGGAAGGATGGGAAGTAATACGCGTTGTTAGGTAAGCCTACGAGTTATAAGGGTTTATATAATTTTATAAGAGAGACATAAGGGTAAGAAAGGGTAGTAAGTAATACGCGTTTTTAGGTAAGCCTAGGAGTTATACGGGTTTATATAATTTTATAAGAGAGACATAAGGGTAAGAAAGGGTAGTAAGTAATACGCGTTTTTAGGTAAGCCTAGGAGTTATACGGGTTTATATAATTTTATAAGAGAGACATAAGGGTAAGAAAGGGTAGTAAGTAATACGCATAAGGGTTTATATAATTTTATAAGAGAGACATAAGGGTAAGAAGCGCGTGCAATTTGTGGTTAAGGTGTGCTTTAAATTATTTTGGATGGTTATGGAAGGGTAGGAAGTAATACGCGTTGTTAGGTTAGGTAAGCCTAGGAGTTATAAGGGTTTATATAACTTTATAAGGGAGACATAAGGGTAAGACGGATATATATTAAAAATTACATTATAATTGTTTGGGGTTTTGGCTGTGTAATATAAAAAATGGGGTTTTTTTTGGCTGTGGAATATAAAAAAGGAAAGTTAGATATTGGAGTTATAAAGAAAAATAATATACATCGTGTATTGTTTGGGGTTTTTATTTTTTTAGAAAAAGAGTTAAGGCTTGGAGTAATAAGGGTGTGTAAGGTATTTGTTTTGATATGGAAGTTGAATGAATTTTTTTTTTTTTTTTTTTTTTTTTTTTTTATTATTATTTTTTAAAGAAAGAGTTTATAAAGTATAGTTTGGAGTTAGTAAGGGAAATTAATTTTTATATATTGAATGATATTCGGTTAAGTTTGGAGATTATAAGGTGTACTTGTGACTTGTTATTTTTGTATGGTGGAATAATTATTGGGAAAATATTTGCAAGGAGATTTTGAGAAAGATTGTTGTTACCTAACCTTAATATTGGCAAAGAAGATTTGATTGTGGTTGAGACAGGTTTTGAGGTCATTTCTCCATCAAGAAAAAGGTATGGGCACATCTTCCTTGTGAGTGAAATATTGTTGGGTTGGATGTTGTGAATGCTAAGTTGGAGTGAAAAGGTTTGTTTGATAAGCATTTTTGAGTAAGCTTTCATGTGTATGATTGGTGAATGTTTGTGAGAACATTTGAGTGAGAAATTGAGAACTATCTTGAACTAGGGTTTGTGAAAGATCATGAGTATCATTTTTATGTGAGATTGTTTGATAAGCATTGTTAGAAATATTTGAGTAAACCTTCATGTGCATGATTAGGGTTTATGAAAAGATCATGAGTATTATTGTTATGTGAATTTAGAATCATCTTCAGTCAAGGTTGTTTTCCATAGTGTGAGTTTTTGAAAGCATTGTGAAACACTTGGTTAGGGTATGTAAGCAAGTTGTGTTTTATTGAGTGATTGGTTGAGTGGAGTTGATTGAGTATAGCTGATTGGAAGCGTTGGAGTGATATTTCAAGTTCTCTGAAATAAAATGTTCTTTATTCTTAATTGATTTGAAGAGAGTTTGGAAGTGATTGAGTGTTGTGTGAGAGTGAAACATATTGAGTCTCTAACCATTCTCTATATGTTTCTATGGTTAAACAAGAGAGTTTGAAAGTGATTGAGCATTGTTGTGAGAGTGAAACATATTGAGTCTCTAACCATTCTCTATATATTTATGTGAGATTAAAACAAAATTATATGTGAAACTTGTTTGTGTTATTGAAGAGGTTTTTTGTGATAGATTGAGTTGAGTTGAGGAAGCTTTTATGAAAGCTTAAAGATAGATTTGAGTAAGCTTTTGTGGAAGCTTACAATGCAGATTTGAGGTAAGTCTTGGTGAAGACTTGTTGAGCAGATTGAGCAAGTTCTAGTGAGGACTTGTTGAGCAGATTTGAGGTAAGTCTTGGTGAAGACTTATTGAGCAGATTGAGCAAGTTCTAGTGAGGACTTATTGAGCAGATTTGAGGTAAGTCTTGGTCTTACTATAAAATTATTAACAAATTAATGTAAATATAATCGCAGGCCACTCAAAGGGGGCTCCCTTGTAATTGTTTTGCCACTATAGGGGACTCCCTCCTTAGAATCTATGCTTATTATTATTCTTCTTGGATTATTTGATATGGATGGCCAACCTAATATATATATCTACCCTAAAGCTACGTTGGTGAAGAGACATGATGGTTCACGTATGAAGAGATGTGATGGTTTATGTTATGAAGGGTTGTGATGGTTCACTTTATAAGTTAATAATATAATAATTAAATGATTAATAATACTAACTAATAATGTTAGGATTGAGGATCCTAACATGCCACCCTTCTTAAAAATAGCTTTGTCCTCAAAGCTCAAAGTGAGAAGCTTTATCCTTTGTTTTCTAAGAAGGATTTGTGTAAGTTCTTGGACTCTTTTAATGGCATCCTTTCGTAGGCAGGGATATCGAGAAGGATGAAGCATTAGCGGGGGGTTCCCAAGAACAATATTAGAATCTTCCTTAGCAAAATCATGATGACGATGGGAGGGCAACCCTTGGGGTTCCTCAAATACTTTAGAATGATGCATCAAAAGTGATGGTAATGATTTCATATCCTTTTTTGGTTCCTTGGTAGAGCCAACGGAGAAGGAGTGTGTAGTCACTCTGCGTTGGTTCCAAATAGGTTTGGTCATATGGCAAGAAAACACTATTGGTGAGGAAGGTATGTGTAGGTCTTATAGAGTGTATGTTTGGCTAGCATTGATCACTTTGGGTATGTTTACCTCATCCTTTCTTGGTACATCAATCACTTCTTGCACATCGACCTCATTGTCTTCATTGTGGTGAGTAGGTGCACTGGTCGCTTCGGACACAACTACCTCATCTGCTTGCTCTATGGACATACAGGGATCAACTTCCTTCAATAAATACAATGTTAGTGTAGCACATTTATGGTGGGGTCCAAATTGTTCATCACAATTATCACAGAGTCCTTTTGCTCATCGTTCCTTCATCTCCTCAAAGCTAAGATGTTTAATTCGTAAAGTTTGGTTAGATTTGGGGGTTGTGTAAGTGCTTTGTGCCCTTCCATTATGCATAGGTTTGGGAGCGATGTAAGTGGTCGACGATTTTTCCATAAGTGGTTTCCCTAATCGTTGTTGTGCATTGATTTTATCTTCAACTAATTTTTCCAATCCATAGGTCTGCATCATGGTATAGGGATTGAACCTTGTCACCTCCATTCTAATTTCCTCTTTTAATCCCCTAATGAAGCCATTGATGAGAATTGATTCATCTAATATTATGTTGTGTTTGGTGATATCCTCAAATCGAGTTTGATACTCACGCACAAAAGTGATTTGATGAAGATCCTTGAGCAAATCCCACATGTTTGGGTCCCACATGGCTCTGATACCAAATGGTAAGACCCCAAGGTCTTACTGTAAAATTATTAACAAATTAATATAAATGTATTCGCAGGCCACTCAAAGGGAGCTCCCTTGTAATCGCTTTGCCATTATAAGGGGCTCCCTCCTTAGAATCTATGCTTATTATTATTCTTCTTGGATGATTTGATATGGATGGCCAACCTAATATATATATATCTACCCTAAAGCTACGTTGGTGAAGAGACATGATGGTTCACGTATGAAGAGATGTGATGGTTCATGTTATGAAGGGTTGTGATGGTTCACTTTATAAGTTAATAATATAATAATTAAATGATTAATAATACTAACTAATACTAACTAATAATGTTAGGATTGAGGATCCTAACAAGCAAATTGAGCAAGTTCTAGTGAGGACTTGTTGAGCAGATTTGAGGTAAGTGTTGGTGAAGACTTATTGAGTAGATTGAGCAAGTTCTAGTGAGGACTTATTGAGCAGATTTGAGGTAAGTCTTGGTGAAGACTTTTTGAGCAGATTGAGAAAGTTCTAGTGAGGACTTGTTGAGAAGACTTGAGGTAAGTCTTGGTGAAGACTTGTTGAGCAGATTGAGCAAATTTTAGTGAGGACTTATTGAGCGTATTTGAGGTAAGTCTTGGTAAAGACTTGAGAGCAGTTTGAGTAAGTTCTAGAGAGGACTTGTGGAAAGATTTGAGGTAAGTCTTTGAGAAGACTTGTGAGCAGAGTTGATTGATTTATTTGTTCAAACCTTGAGTTAAGGTTTGGGGCAATATCTAGTAGAGTTTATTTGTGATTGGATCAAGATTTGGGTTAAGGCTTGAGGATAGATTTAAGTACATATTTTGGTGTAGAGTTGAGGATAGGTTTATGCCAGACCAGAGATGGAGATTGATCATATTTGTGATAGATCGAAGGACTATGTTTAGTAAATATTTGAGATAAATATTGATCATATTTGTGCTAGATTGAAGGACTACATTTAGTGCATATTTGAGAAAGAGATTAAGTATATTTGTGCTAGAATGAAGGACTGTGTTTAGTGCATATTTGATAGAGCTGAGATCAAGCTTTGGAGGTGACAGAGTAGAGGGTGGTAGTCTCTAGTGGATAGAGATCCATTAGCCAGGGTAGTGAGGATAGAGGTCTTTTGAGTAAGGACATGATTCTTCAGTGGAGAGAGATCCACAAGCCAGTATAGTGGAGGTCGTATTCTTCTAGAGAATCACCAGTCAGAGCAGAGGAGAATGAGTTCTCCTATGGATAGAGATCCAAAAACTAGTTGATGGGATTAGTGTCTCTTATGGATAGAGATCCATGAACTTTATTAGGGGATTGGTGTCTCCATTGGACAGAGGTCCATAAACATTGCAATAGGAAAGTATTCCCAAGATATTTTTTGAGAAAATTTTAGTGAAATATTTTATCTATGGAGTAGTCCACATTGGGTGAACCATGTTAAATTGATGTCTCTATTGTGTGATGATTTGTGCATTACTCTGGTTACTGCTATTGATATTACCATTGATTAGATTGGATAATATTGTTTTGGAAAGAAAAGGATCTTATATAGTTCACCCCTCCTTAGTATAATCTTGTGTTCTTCATTATTTATGTGAAGGTTCTTTGTATATTGGTTCCTTTCCCTTCGATCTCAAGCCTACTCTAAGAGGGAAATTGATGGCATAATGTGGTCCACTGTAGTTGAAGCATCTGATTTGGTTCTTGGATGAGTTTTCTATTTTTGTCCATCGTCTACTTTTTAGGCAGAAGAAGAGTTTTCTTACCTTTAGGATGGTCTATTGTTATCACTAGTGTGTTTATTAGAGTTATGGTTCTTCCCTTGAAACTATTTCCTAAACCTTCTTTTCTTCCTCTCATTCCTTCAATCTTGCCTGGATGAGTATTTTTTTCTTGTTATCTTTCTCATTTTATGAAACCTTCACTATTCTGCTTCCTTAGAACCTCTTTTCCCTCCTTGTCTAACATTTCATAGTCAAAATAGGGTTTGAGATAGGTCTCAACTTTTCTTACCAAATCATAGACCTTTTGCAGTGTAGCGGGTTCTCACGTATCCACTTTCTGCCCTATTATGGGGTCTACTCCTATTATAAACTTGTAAATATTCATTTTATCATTGTAAGTAGGAACATACTTAAGGAGGTTGACAAATATTTGATGGTACGCCTCCACCGACCTAGTTCCCTATCGAATTCTAGTGAATTCATTAAATTTTTGGTAATAAAAGTGCTTTGTGATCAATCTATCTTTAAAAGCCTTCACAAAAGCTTCCTAACTCAAATCAACTATAGTTGTAAGTCCTAGTCCATTACTATATGGTTCCCACCAACTTGCACCATCACATTGAAGGTGTAGAGTGGCATAAGATATTCAGGTGATAGAGTAGTTATTTAACACGTAGTAGGTTTCTATTTCCTTCATCCAAGACTTAGCTTTGTCACCATTATCTTATCCATTAAAATTAGAAGATTTCAAGTACTTCATATCTTTATCCAACTTAGCCTCTAGACAAACCCTAGCCTATTGTACCTCTATAAGGGGTTCGTTTGCTTGTTCTATTCTAGAGTTCCTAGTTGGTGCCTCCTGGTTCAACACAGAATCCAACATCTATCTTTGAGTTTCTATCTACTCACAAAGTTGGTCCACTATTGATGTGAGATCCTCTCTTTCATCATTAGGGTTCTCTAAAGATACATCTAGGATTTTGTCCTCTACATGGGTCTGTCATGTTTACCTCATCGTTGGGGCAACACTTCCTCTCCTTATCTTAGGTGGCATTGTCCTTGGCCACACATAGAGAATTATTAGGAGTAAATTAACTAAAGTAACTATAGTCCTAAAAATTCTATCCGATAGAGCTAAAACCCTCACATAAGTATGTCTCATATCAAATACCAAACTAGCCTTGTGCAGTGAACCTATGCCACTATGAACCTAGGCTCTGATACCAAATGTCACTACCCAAAATTTCATTTCACAAATATAAGATAACCCATGAGTCTTTTTTTTTAATTACTCCATCCTTACTAATCAACCATGATAAATCGAGATGTTCACTTAAGTTGATTTGGAGAAGTATTACATCCATCACTAAACTTACCCATGTTTATCTTCTAGATGTAGATCTTTGGGTTGGCTAGTTTTCCTTCTCGTATATTCTTTGAGCTAGCCCATCTATTTCTAATAACATTCAAAAGGATATTGTTACACCAACTCAGATATCCTTCTTGTTTGTTTTCCTTTCCCAATGAGCTAGTTGCCCTATTTACATTCTATTGAGAGATTTTCATGCTCAACCAAGCTATCACTCTTATTTTTCCTTTAATGAGTTAGCTTACTCGATCCCATCCATCATAAGAGAACACCCCAATTCTTCCCACCATACATAGATTTGTCAATGTAAGTGGGGCAGGTGCTTAGTGAGTGGTTACTTAACTCCCAAAATGAAATTATCTATCATGGGTTCCTTACACAAGTTGTTCCATTGATGAACTATTTTACTCACTGCAAGGTAAGTAGAGAGGGATGAATCTACCTTAGCATCTACCATCATTCAGCTAAGGATATCGGCCTAAGATGTCTGATTCTACCTTTTAAAATATCCTCCATTGATTGAGATAGAAGACTACATAACACCCACGGTGAACTAAGTTCTAACTTCTATATTTCTTAATAGTGTGATAGTCCAAAGGGTCTAAAACTTGAAACACACATTTGTTAAACCCACAACCCTTTAGGAAAATTTTCCCTTATTGGTGAGTTTCATTAAGGCAATTCAGAATTTACAGATCAACCGACATAAGGCTTGTGCCAATTAAATTAAATATTACCCTTAATCATCTAATAGTATACTTTCGTTCAAAATATAGACTACTCGCTTTCCCATAAAAGCGTAAGCAAAACTATCTATAAAGAATACCTATTTTATGGAGCTCAATACAACAATTACCACATAATCATATTTCCCAAAAGCATAATATTTAACATACACATAAAATATAATAACATCATAACATCTTTCCATTTCTTCTTGGTAGTTAATAGTCTTAATTACAAAATAGTCTATTAAATTCATTCATTTTCCACCATTGGTGAAGTCTAAAAATACACAGTTTACAATATTTCTTCCCAAGGGTTGGTCACAAGCTTCCCTGAGAATATAACATTTCTTTAACAATGTAGAAAATATAACGGTGTGAAGCCTTCAAAAACTTAGAACAAATCCGACATAATCATCCCACTTGCACTACTAGCAATCACCTGGTCAGTCCTCCACTTTGGTCCCTACATCACAATCTGTGTGATGTCTTTTGTCCATAGAAATATTAATAAACATGGTATATTATCTACTAAGTTTCAATAGAATACTAATCTCAATTCTATAAGAGACGTGTCTTACATTTTCCTTGTCAGTAGGCTCAAGATTGTTAAACACATATTAACATCTCACATTATCAATGCTTTCCATTTTCAAATAACAATCCTTTCACCTAAAATTACTTCTAAGCATATCCATGTTGTACATAAACCCTACTATACATTTATACAATCACAAATTTCTTTAATCAAGTTAAATCATTACCATACACATCATAAATCACTTTCTATAGATATTCATGTATATTTAATGTATTTCAAAGCATAGCCAACATCAAGAAATACGTGCGCATAGTCACACCTCAGAGTGCAAAAGAAAATTTAAACTAAAATATCAATATTTAAGCACAGATTTACAAACGTTCATACCCACAAGGAATTCCACTAACCAGTCGAGAGAGACCGAATCCTCGCCTAACTCCTATCTTGTAACCCAACTCTACGATTGAAGAAATAGATCAGGAAAAATATTCTTGATTTAATTCAAGCTTTCGCAAGTAAGGTTGCCATTCTTATCCATGCTACCCTATCAGTAATAGAAATGAAATAACCCCTATCCTGAAAGGCTACTATCTTACATAGTAGACGAGCACATAGTCAAGGTAAGAATGAGCTACTGCTATCTAATATTTCTTAATGCATGGACGTCTACAACTATCTATTATTTATTTAATGCATGGACATCTACAACTATCTATTCGTCGATGCTTACTGATCAAGACCTTATTTAGTGAATTGGTGTCTACAAGGAGACACCTTCAGACAAAAACCCAAACCTAATAAAGACTTTCAGAGATCCATTACTAAGACTAAAATATAACAACAACATAACCATCTTCAAAATCTCAGATAAAACAAATCTTTAATAATTACTTTCCTTCATTAATCACAACACTCTATGGGTTCTTTTCTAGAATCAAGCTTATCGAAGAAGATAAACATCTAATTTTCATAGTGGTGAAAAGAAGATCTCAATATCATTTGGTTTCAATATATTTAACTTTTGGAACTCTTAGAAGTTATCCTTTTGGTATATCTTTGCCTCACCATTGTGCACTAGGTGATTTTTTAGTCTATCATTACCAACTATAAATTCACTACTAAATAATATTTGGGGAAATTAATCTTGCTTCCTACTTCCCTTAGCCCTATTTAGCTTTTTTTATGTTTCTTTTACCCTATCACTAGTTAAAACACTATCCTAACCCATTTTTCACTCATTATCTCTATGTTAAGTTTAGCAGAGCAATTTTACAATTTGTCCTTACAGGGCACAAATTTGCTTTAGATAAAAGTGGAGGCAAATAATGTGTTGTCCCATGACCCATGAATCCCTCTCATCATTTTAAGAACTATATTTTCCTTCTATTGTTAGTTTATTTTGCTTTAACCCCCTTTCTACTCTCTATCTTTTTCCCAAGACTTAGTAGAGTGATTTCATGCCCAACCCTTATTGGGCATGAATTTGCCTTAGATAAGGCAAGATGTAGGTTTCATATTGTCCCTATGAATCTTGGATCCTCCTTGGTACTTCTATCATTATATTCTACTTTTATTTCCTATTTTACCCTGTTTTAACACTTTTTGTCTTTTTCCCTTGTCTTAACCCTAGCAAGATGATTTTGTGGCTTGTCCTTATCAACCACATAATCACTTTAAGGCATTGTTTGGTATTTTGCACTAAGGATTTCCATTCCTTCAACCTATTCCTTGATCAAGCATCCTATTGTAACTCTTATAATTACCTAAAAATATAAATATAACCTATTTCTCTATCTATATTTTCATCTAAAATCATTTTTTGGTCGGTCCTCTGGGGTCGTGAAGTCACTCTGATCACCAATTTATCCTTTTGATGCTAATATTATATTATTAAAATTATTTTGTCTTCTATGATTTTATTTCGGTCACCAAGGTCATTATTTTCATGCTTTTATTTTGGTCATCTAAAAGGAATTAGGGGGTTTGACTATTGAATCTATAAGACTTCCCTCCCCTCTAACTATAGTAGACCCCCAAACAGTAAACACCCCTCTTTGAGATTACCTTTTTTATAGGTTTTGCAGATTCATGATTAATCTTTCTATGGCCCAAAATTGAATTCATAGTTGGGAGCTATAGGGTGTGAAATTATGACAACCACCAATTGAGGTAATTTCCTTGACTATTTTGAATAACATTTTCTTTAAAAGAGTGTTTATTGTTATTCTCTATTATGTGTCCTCATAGAAAAGTCGAAAAGGATAAAAGGAACCTTCTTATTTTCATTTCATTTTAGATTATAATTCACCAAATAAAGAAAGGATAATTGATGAAGATAGGTTAACTCTTTATTTGTTTATCTATTATGATTCTTCTTAGGCATTTGAAAATAAATTACATATAGAATTACACTAGGCTAGATTTTGTATGTGCATTCTCTTAGACCTTTTCCTTAAATAAAAAGTATTTAATTTTCTTTATAACTTAGGGATAATTATCATTCAAATAAAGAAATCATTCTAGGATATTTCGTGTCTTCTTGCATGCTTTATTTAATGCATATTTATTTTCTTAGTTGTTAAGTTTATCTTCTTTATAAAATTCAAAACTTAGGTGTTTTCACAATAAACACATCAAACCAAAAGGATTTGAAGTGAAACTTTAAAACGCTCCTAGTGAACCCCTAAGGTGAGGATAACCCCACGTGGATTGTAGCCCCTAGGGACCTCTTGGGATTTTTGTGGGACCTCCTCACATTTTGGTGAACCCGACATGAACACCTCCTTTATAACCTTTTGAAACCCTTCACATAATTAAAAGATAAAAAATTATTTAAATTTAAGCAAGACCACTCAATTTTGTTTGTGTGGATTAAATCACTTGATCAAGATTTAATAATTTTTATCTCAATTCATTGTAGTAATATTGATACTGAGTCACGTATCCAAGAAATATTGACCCTTGTATCATTCCTAGTATAGCACCTAAAGTTTTACCCTTGTGTACAATCATATATATTGAGGAAACCAAGTCACCTCTATTATCGATAGGTATATCAAGGAGTAGGTATATTGGGCAAGTTCATGTATATCAAGAGATCCTCTTAAGGCATATTGGTAAATTGAAATTAATATGCATATCTTTGCTATCTTTATGTTGTAGAACTTTATTATGATTAACATAAATCATTCACCAATATGCAGAAATATAAAATCATTCATCCACAAATAATTATCCACAATAACAATCCAAAAATGAGAGAGAGATAGATAATACCCTTAAGGTAGGGAAACACCAATAATAATCCTTAAGGAAGGAATCACTCCACAAGTTCTCCCAAGATGAGAGAGCCACTCAAGGAGGGCAAAGTCCCATAAGCCACTTCATGGGCAATGACGATTACATAAGATTATTCTCCAATGATATGAATGATTACAATAACAAATATCTCTTCTTTATATATCCATATTCTTATTCTACTTTGGGGAGCCTACTACTAATATAATATTATATTATAATATAATATAATATTATAATATAATATAATATTATAATACAATCAACCTTGGGTTATGTGTGGCCCATGCCAACCCTTATATAATATAATAATATATCCCCAAATATCTATTCCTAGGTACCCTATCAATTGTATTCATTTTCGTAATTTCTATTTATAGCATATTTCAATCATCTCACATATTTACTTTCTTTCATATTATTCTGCATCTTGTGAATGCTATCTCCCATTGCATATTGCATCAAATGCTAACATGCAATGGCAAAAGTCATTGGGCTCTCTTAAAGGAGATCCAATTTCAATTCACAGGAAGGGTGGCCCTTGATATGCCCCTGCTTTTCAACATTTTCAAGAAAATATATTTATAACTATAACATGCTCTAGCAATTCTCATCATTCCTCCTAACAATAGAAGCATTGGACTCCAATGCATTACAAAATAGGAGGAATAAATATTGATGAACTACTAGCCATATTAAAGTTTTAAAAAAGTGAAAAACTTCACTTCCACTAGATTGATCACAACAAATACTTTCCAACAAGTATATATAATCCTATACATGCAACTAGATTGAGGACTCAATTAGTGAGAAAAATAGTATCTCAGCAAGTAGCAAAAACTTAGGTATATTTTTCTCACCAAGTAGAAGTTGGAGGGAATGTTCTTCAAATATTATATTGTTATAAAATTTTCCTAGGCCCCTATGTTTTCAATTACATGTGATAAATAAAAAGGTATAATAAATGCTAAGTGAAGATATTGGTGCTTCACTTAGATGTGACCTTGATGGTGTTTGTTACACACAACAATAAGAAAGTGCATGCAAAAATAAAACACAAGTTGTAGTATGTACGATGATGCATGTTGATAGAGACCTTGGAAATATATTGGTGTGATGGGAATTTCACAAAGGATATTAAGCATGAGAGTTATGGCTAAATTTTCCATGTCATCAACAACTAGCTTAGGTGTATAGGCAACCATGATGTCTCATTTCCTACACTTGGCCAAATCTACCTTGTCCAATCCAATGTTATTTATGGTCATTCAATGAGCTCCACATTGAACATATTGTGGATTAAATTTGCATGCTTTACAAAAAAGTATATGGATTGGTAAAGTTGGATTTGGTTAGGAGATAGGGGTGGCATGCATAGGAGGTGGAGGTAGTGCATGGTAGGTAGCATGGAAGTGGTGCATGGATGTGATAGCAATTATGAATGGATGGAGAGGAGGGATCAACTAGTTTTTCTATAATAACGAGATTTTTGAGAGTGCGTCATGAAGTGTAGAGGCTATACATGCAATTGTAGTAGAGTGGAGCAGTAATCCTAGTTACATAAACAAGATTAAACACATAGAAAGCACATAGGTGGGGTTGGTGGTGGTTGGAGGGAGGGGTAGAGTTGAACTCATGATAGTACATGCAATTGAGTGATGTGTGGATGATGACTAGGGAGTGGCATGGTACAAAAATGGAGGCCACATGTTCATTGTATTTATGTCTTCAGTTGAGACATACATGGTCAACATCCCAAATGCTCCATTGATAAATGACTTTAAAATATTTCACCATTTCTCTTTACGTTAAAATCTTGAGAACATGAACCCTTGACCAAGTAAATAGCAAGGGAGGTGACCTTGTAATACATTTCAAATATTTGTGGCAATGACGAAGACAAATATTCAACACATAAGAGATACATGGACACCAACCTAGCACACATTATTTCAACCTAACACTAAGCAACAAAACCAAGAACAAGATCAAACATGCCCTTTCTTTGGTTCAATGATGACCTACTTGATATCATGTTTTATGGGTTTGTTTCTTTATAGTTGGCCCAACTAATGAAAAAGTGGCACACCCACTCTAAGGATCAACCATAAGGAGCCTAAAATATGCATTGACAATGTAGAGATCACTTGTATCAGAGGTGTTTGAATCCATGATGACATGTTGGCCACTATGAGAACATGTATAGGTAGGATGTAGTATATGGGGAAGAATATGTTCAAGCAAGAAATAAAATAAGGATGTGTAGATGTGCTAAGCCAAGAACTTGTCGATGGTGAGAGAAAGTAGAAAATGGGGGTCATATAAGCATATAGGTTACTATTTCAATAAGCAAAATGAGTTCCTGGGAATGATGCAGTTGCAAGAAGGCATCATAGTAGGATGGTTGTTCATGGTAAAAGTAATAGTTGTTGGGGTTGGGACATATGCCCACATGAAACTTGCAACAAAACTTCATATGGTTACAAATTCTTATAAAATATTGAGATTGTAGTTACAAATATAACTATAGAAAATAACAGAGTTTCCTTGAGCTCCAGAGGTGAGTAGGTGATGTCACTTGGGACATCGTTGTTGTTGTTATTGAAGGTAGAATCAATGACTATAGGGCAAAAATCATTGTATTTAATGACATGCTTGGATTCCTCAACATTGAGGTCCTCATATACATCTATTTCATTCATGTTTAACAAAATTGAAGTAATCTAAAAAAAAATCTCCTTGGCTTGCTATGAGAGATCCTTACATAGAAAGCTTGAAAAAGCTTGCAGTCAAGCAACATGGTGCCTTTTGCAATTCTTCCTTTTGATAAGGATGTTAAAAAGTAGTAGAAGGATCATGATGTTATGATACCAATGATATGGAAATAAAATTGCTATGAATTTTTATTTATTTGTAAGGTAAAATTTACAAGAATATATAGGCATTTACATGCCCAAATTACAGGATTTGTATATATTTTCTAAAATTGTGCAAATATTACAATTTAGAAGATGCAATCATAATGTAAAGTGTAAATATTAACAAAAATGCTAAATATCTCAACTATTATCTAACTCCATCTAACATAATAGACAAGTACCTAATATTGTACATGAAATATTCAAATAATATCATAATTCCTAGACTAAGCTTTATATATATAATATGCTCTAGAAATCCTCATCACTATACAAGTTAGTGTTCTATTGATAAAATAAGCTACATAATAAACTATTTTCCCCTAAAACATAGGCTCTATATACTTTACATGTATCATAGAATGATTCATTCCCATAATGGCCTAGTTTTTTTTTGAAGTATCCTAGTATGTTGGGGAGCGTGGTGAACAATTTACTCCCAGGATATGCCATGAAAGTGATAAAATTATCAAAGGCATGACTAATAAACTATTTTTCATGATTTCTCTTAATGTGCATTTGATATTTTTCCAGTTTGATTCTCTATAAAAGCCTTGAATTCTATAAACTTTTGGAATCCTTGATGCTTGGACTTGATGGTATAGATTGAATTATGAAAAGATCTAACTATCTAATTGAACCTTCAACTCAATTTCAAAAAATAGAAGAAGGAAAATCATGTCTTATTTTACCTCTATATATAGGTTAGCTCCCCAATAATCATGCTAATATAATCTAGTCCAAATACATAAAAGTGAATTTTGAGAGGTAAGGATGTAAGAGATTGAAATAATATACAAGAAATTAAAATATGGCCATAAAAATACTAAAAAGAGTGCAAGATCAACTAATGCATAAGAAGAAATTGATAATAATTAATGTGATCCAATACATATGAAATACAAAATAATAGAAGAAAAGGACTAGCAAAATGTGAGAGAATAGCCATAATCACTATGTATTTTACAATTCAAAGGGATAGTGCCACAATTGAAGAGTAAATGTCATGCACAATATTTTTATTATTCTAAAATAAGCTCAAGAGTACAATATGAAGTCCACAAATTGTAGGTATGATTTCTCGAAATGGCCAAAATTCGTTTACAATAAATCCCCTATCTCCTATTGATAGAAAATTATTAACCTAAGAAGTTACTAAAGGTAAGTAAATTTTACTCCTAGTTTTTTCACTAATTTAGGGGTATCTTTAGCAAAATAATCCACAACTAAATGTTGCAATCCTATAAAAATGAATCTAATCCATTCAATAGCATTTAATTATCATTTGGTATCATATAGTAACAAATTACATTTTCTTGGAAGCTTCCTCAGATTTTATGTTACCTTTGAAGAACACAAGCTTATACTGAGAGGGGGGTGAATAGTATAAGATCAACTTTTACTTTTCTTTCCCAAAAAATATTATCCAATATTATAAATTGTAATATCAATAGCAGTAATCAAAGCAATGCACAAATCATCACACACATGAGAGACACAAATTTAACGTGGTTCACCCAATATGGGTTACATCCACAGAGAAAATATTTCTTCTAAAATTTCTCAACAAATATCTTGGGAATCAATTCCCTATTACAATGTTTATGGGCCTCTGTCCAAAGGAGACACCAATCCCCTATGCTCTGATGTGTGGATCTCTTTCCATAGGAGAACTCTATCCCCTTTGCTCTGGTTCATGGATCTCTCTCCATAGGAGAACTCTATCCCCTTTGCTCTAGTTTGTGGATCTCTCTCCATAGGAGAACTCTTTCCCCTTTGCTCTGGTTCATGGATCTCTCTCCACAGGAGAACTCTATCCCCTTTGCTCTGGTTTGTGGATCTCTCTCTACAGGAGAAATCTTTCCCCTTTGCTCTAGTTCATGGATATCTCTCCATAGGAGAACTCTTTCCCCTCTCCTCTAGTTGGTTAACTTATAGAAGAATTCTATCCCCACTGCTCTAGCTTATGGATCTCTCTTTAGAGGAGACCACTTATCCCCATTGCACTGGTTGATGGACCTCTATACACTGTAGACCTTTGTCCTCTCTACTCTTGTCACCTCCAAAGTCTACTCTCAACTCTATCTTAAATATGCACCAAACCCTGTCACAAGTCTAGCACAAATTTGCTCTAAATTTGCTCACAAATCTACCCCAAGCCTTAACACAAATCTTGATCAAATCAGCAACCAAACCTGCTCTCAATTCTATCTTAAATATATCCCAAGCCTTAACACAAATCTTGATCAAATCAGCAACCAAACCTACTCTCAATTCTATCTCAAATTTATCTCAATGTTGTTTCAAGTCTTCACAAGACTTGCTCAAATATACCTTCAAGACTTCTCAAAAAACTTGCTCAAATCTACCTTCAAGCCTTCTCAAAAGACTTGCTCGAATATACCTTCAAGCCTTCTCAAAATACTTGCTCAAATATTTTCAAATCTTGCATACAAACAAATCCATATTTATCTCTTACAAAATCCCTTTCAAATCAAATCAAAATAATGTATAACTTGCTTCACAAAACTGATCTATCTTTCTTGCAAATTTGCTCTAAAATATCAACCTCAATAAAGCAAAAATTTACCTCACAATATTGATCTCAAACACTTTCACAATTGCTTTCAATATCTCGCAACCAATGCTCAAAAGGTTTCACAATGATTCACTAACTTGTCTTCAAACCTAGTACAAGTAGTTCATAATTTCTAGCACAAATGTCTCAATCTCTTTCAATAATAGAAACACAATCTTGTTCTCAAAATCTATTCCAAATGTTTCCAAAACCATTCAGCAATAAATTACAAGAAGATCTTCACACTCTAATGCAATTGTTTCAAATTTCTCTCAACAATTGATGCACATGTAGGTCTCAAACCCTAACTCAAATATTTTCAACAATGCTTACCAAACAACCCTTTTTTCTCCACCTTATGTTTCAGAAAAATTTACTCAAAAAAACACCTTAAATAAGGAATGATGTGTCCATACCTCTTAATTTGCTCTTATGGAGATATATCTTCAAAAACATGTCTCAAGATATCTTTCTTATGTCACTTTCAAGGGTTAGTTATCATAACACTTTTCAAACCAACCATAACATCTTTCCTCAAAATTTGCTCATAAAATATTTAATATTTTGACCATCACCAAGCCCTCTTAATATTTCTCTTTTATCAAAAATTACACACACAAATTTAAACCATAACAATACCTTATCACTCCTACTTATCAATTTAAACCATATTAATATTGTGATAATGCAATATCACAATTTAATACCCTATGCCATACATCAATTTATTTTCAAACACCTTATTGCTCCTTTCCTTTTTAAAAATATATTTCAACTTTATAAAACATAACCTGATCTTAACATATCATCATGTCCTCAAAATATTTAAAATTTAAACCATTGCCCTTATGTCTCCCTAAACTATATAATAAGCACTTTTAATTACCAAAACAAAAGCCTTATGCCTCCCTCATTAAGCGCTAATCAAACCTCAAAATTAAAACAAAAATTTTACCCTTACCCGTGTTTGCCAACACTACCATCGAGATTCAAATACTAGACCTCACGGTGCCCACACTCTAGCGTGAGCTAGAGTGCCAGCTAGGTTGGCCCCACAACTAGAACAAAAATGTGCACCAATGATCTTTATGCCTTCCTCTCCATCCAAAACAATCCGTAAAACTTTACTGCCATGAGGATTCGAAATCATGACCTATCCTCTACCACGCTTTACGTAGGACCCGCCTGCCGCTTGGGCTACCAGCCCTCGCTAAAACAACAACCAGTGCTTTCCCTTATATTCATCGTCTCTTTCTCAAAAATTGTGTGCTATCTATTCCCTTGGTCTTCCCCTTCAACAAATGGTGTTGCGCTCCATGAAATCAATTAAAATAAATGCACTCACACTTAGGCTTCGAAACATGATTTTGTCCTCCTTTAATATGCATTCCATGGTTTTACTTATGACGTCGGCTCATATTTTATTTGCCACCTTAAATTCGAATTTTGGCACCTTTGAAAAATTCAAATTTAATTTTTTATTTTTACCATAATATTTAACCTTGGTGTTAAATAATATTTTTGCCTATCGTCCTTTGTCAATTTAATTTCTTTTTGAGACCTTTGTCCAATGCACTTCCAATCCTCCTTTAATAAATTCTTTTTGGCCTAAATATTATAATATTATTTCTTTTCTCTTAAACCATGGGCTTAAAACTTGGGCCTTCAACCTTTTAACCCAACATTTAGAACTTTATCCCAAACCTTTTTGGCTTATAATATAAAATATTATAACCTTTCCTTTTTATCAATTTCCTTGCATTGGGATGAACTTTGCCTTGCATCTTATAAACCTTATCTTATTGCCATACCAAACTATCTTTGGCATCAATGAAAATTAATGACATCAACCTTTGACATCAATCCTTTGACATCAATGACAACACAATTACTCAAAATTTCCAACAGCCTTTGTTCCACTTGGCCTAAAAACTAGTGATTTGCTAATTTAAAAGGAACAATTTTCTAGTTTATAAAATAGCTATTCACTAGTCTAGAATGAATCATAATTTTTATATGGATCACATATTTTAGCTAGTCACATTGTTTAAATGAATAACTTTCCCCGCTTGGTTGATTTTCTATAATTCAATCTAGGAGTGCATGTAGAAATTTAAGAGTCATGTAGATGTGTGCAAGTGTTGTAGAGCCAAGTGCCCATCAAGTATGCAAGTGGCAAGTTGATAATCTAATAGTCACATCCAGTACGGCTATATTATGGATATAATGCTCCATAGAATAGGAAGAAGAAGAGAATTTATATCTCATTATCTAGTTGTGATAGGAAGAGGAGCAATAAAGCTTGTATATAATTTGAGCAAATAATATTGTAATTTTTCTCCATGCATAGTTCATGAATAATTTAGGATATTTACATTCATATTTGATTATATAAATGAATATTATTCTCTTTATTATATAAGTCATTATATACATACTAATTTGCTCATATTATTATTACTTTGACCTTTAATATTGTGGTTATTTTATATTTGGGACCTGTGTGATATTGTGAGATAACTTGTGATATTTGTGGTAGTAAGGCTTCAAAAGCCAACAATGGTGTCAAATCTACCTCTAGACTCTATTCATTTTTATAGAGTTATTTATTAGCCACCATTATTAATTAGCTTTATCCATTTTGATAAAGTTAATTTAGATTCTATCCACTTTAAAGGTAATGAAGACTTAGACTATAATTTTAAAGGTCTTATTGAGTAGAAAATGTTAGATTCTTTCCACTACGTTGAAGGAAAACTAGTGAAGACTAGGAATCATCTTTGGATAGGCTAAAACAACTCAGGAGATAAGTTGGTTATTTAGGGATAAAGCCACCTTGACATTAATTTAAATATTTGCATATTGCATATTAGGGCAAAACCAACTCAATAGATAGTTGATCATTCAAGAAAGAACCATCTTGACATTGGGTTCTCTAGTAAGGAGGAGAATCATATTGGATTCTTAGGTGTGACCTAATACATTGACTATTTTAGAATAGCAGATATTAAGCTATAAAATTTTGAGAAGCTTCCTATAGAGATAGAGAATAGTTTCAGCTTCTAAGTTGTAGCGGTTGAGAAGCATTCAAAGATTCCTAAGATCATAATAGAAGTTTTAGAAATCAACAAAGAAAGAGAAGAAGAATCAGGTCAAATTGACCTTGACATATTTGAATAATAATAAAAAATTTATAGTGCAAAAAAGAGGGAAGCATCTTCCTAGAATACATTGAAGAACCAGGCTAACTGAATATATCTACATATCATTTTAGTCTTGGTCATGGATCAATTTTTGAAGCAATTTCTTAAAGGTAGATAATTATAATAGATAAAAGAGAGAGATCTAATAGGTTCATATAGAAGAAGATAACAAACAGCATTGGAGTACAATAAATTGCATTAAGAGGATAGAAGAAAATGTTAAACAAAATGCACAAGAAGATAATGGATATTGTTAGAAGAAAGCATTTGAATTTAGCACGATTATTAAGAGATTCTATGAAGAAAAGCATAGCATATACTAAATCAAACAATACAAAAAGTGAATTTTACACAATCCAATAAGCTACAATCTGGTAAATCTACTAGACTAAAATCTAGCAATAGAGTAGAGCAAGGTGACCTTAAGGAAACCTAGCACTTGTTTCTATGATCCAAAAATATTTGAATTAATTCTACCTAAGAATGATCAAACCAAAATATAATCCAAGCTTAGCCATCTAAGATCTCTCCAACCAGAACCTAAAGGAACCAAAGCATTCACTAAACATTGAATGTGCGAAGATGTGAGTAAAAGCAAGTTGAAACGTTCAAAGAGAAAAAGGAATATTTGAAGCACCAAGAAATTTGAAATATTTGAGCATGTATGAAAAGGAGCATTGAGGTGTTACATTAAAGGTCAACTATTTTGTAGCCAATGACTTCTCAGATATTTTTCCAACGTATTAGGTTTTTGAGGAAATTTAATTTTAGCACTGAAGTGGAAGATATAAGTGTTTAGCATAAAGTTTTATATTATTGTGCTTTAATATTAAAAGGAAGTTGGAATAATAATAAAATAAATGAGAAATAAGTAGATAATACTTTTTGAATTTTTAAATTGGTGTGTTTTTTTTAAGTTTTGAAGTTTTTAAAATAATTAGAAGATTTTTAGAGTTTCTAGATAAATTCAAAAACTTAACAAAATTGAATTTAGAGTTTTTTAAAATTTAAAATTTTGCAAATCAAATTAGGGAGTTAAAATGTTTTCAGCATCAAAGGTTTAGAAAATTTAGAATTTACAATTTTTTATATTTTTTTGAATTTGGGAGATATAATGATTTCAATTTAAAAACACCAAATGGATAAATAGAAAAAAGGAAATTTTCAACATAGGAGACATTATCAAAGTATAAAACCATACTTTATGAGGGAAAATTTTCAAAAACAAAATCTATATCAAAGGCAATTTTTTTAATACAATGGACAAGATCATAAAAGAGTTTTTAAAAACTCTTATCAAAGATGTAAGATAATATCACTTGAGTCAAATTAAAAGGTTCAAATAGAAAATGATATTTGGTATATAGACTCAAGAGCTAGTCATCATATGATTGGAAACTTACATTAGTTTGAGTCTTTAGAATTTAGGGATAATATTTCTCTAAAAATTGTAGATGATAAGATATATCAAGTTCAAGGAACTGGTAGAGTAATACCTAGCATACCTTTTTTAGATTTTGTGCTAGAGAATGTTTTATATGTTCCTGGACTATCAACCAATCTTATCTCAATTACTCAATTGGTTGAAAAAGGAAAATTAGTTGAATTCAAATATATAAATGAACATAGCAAATGCATCATCAAGAATCAAAACAAAATAGAACTATAGGTTCAATAAAAATGGAATATATGTCTTAGATTCAATTGGTTTTCTCAAGAGATTATTGAATATCTGTCTCAAGATGAAGTTGATGATAAGTTGCCTAAATGTTCAAAAATATAGGATATAGGAAATTGGATCCAGCATAGTCCAAAGTTTTCCTACAACTATAAGCATATGGTGAACCCAAGGTTCAATATGATGAAGTAGATTCAAGAGAAGCAGAGGTTCATGAACAATGCAAGGTCACCTGAAGATTGATTACAAAGATGAAGACCAACATTGAAGACTAAATTTTTGTTAGCATGTATTACATATATTTGATACATAATAAGGTCAAGTGTTTCTTAGCCAAATGTCATAATAGGAATATAAAATATCTTTCATTAAATCTATATTATGGACACCAAGTTCCATACAAGATTCTTCTATAATAAAAATTTCTATACCTTCTTTCTTGAGTATTATGTATGTAAGTTTTTTTACTATTCTATATTGTTATTTTACTTCATTATATTACAATTATACTATAATAGATTGTATTATCATTTTGTTCTAAGAATTACTTTAAGTATTAGGTTTCAAAATCCATCAGTGGTATCAGAGCCACAACAAGTTTGTTTGCATAGGGATTCAAGACAATTATCACTATTCGATGAAAGACCTATAAAGTTTTAGATAGATTGAGTTTACTTATTCCAATAATATATTCAGACTAGAAGGTAGTTTTATTTTTAAGTCTTGGAGATAGAACTTGATATTGATAATGAAAGGAGACTTTAAAAAGTCTCATTGAAGGCATATTCAAAGACCCAATAAGAAGGTCCTACTGAATATTAAAGATAGAATAAAGAAGACTTCAAGATAGTAGAAATTCTTGAGGATAGTCTTAGTTAAAGGACAACATATAGCACATCAAAAGTTGCATATTATTAGTTCATATTAGACATCAAAATTAGAGAATTCAAGTTAGAAAAAATAAGGTAGTATTTAGAAAGAGTAAATGCCACAAGGGTAGTATTGGAAGTGTTTGAATATCACAAGGACAACATTGAAGAGTAAGATATCATTTGAAATCCACACGGGTAGCATTAAATAAAAGAGAACATTTTTAAATAATGCATGACAACATTTATTACATCCTCCATAAGTAAGTGAAGCACCACAATAGCATCACAACAAGAAGGTTTGAAGTTAGCATACAAAAGAAGCATAATAGATTGATGCAAAGCATCATAAAACACCATATGAACAACGAACTCAAGCATTCATATCAACAATAAACCACAAGGGTATAATTGTTATTTAGCAAAGAGACCACAAGGGTGAAAATATATTAAAGAGTTTAAGAGGGTCCAAGCGCTAGTCTTATAAGGTACGTTGGAATCTTGATACAAAATCTTAAGCATGTTTGCTAGCTTTATATTTGCACCTACAAAAAGAAAAGAAATTTAGGACAACAAATGATGTAGAGTTAGAAGAGAACAAAAGAAATATTATTCTTTGTTCTATTTATTCAATGAATAGCATCATTCAAATTCAACAACACATGCCCATAGAAAGTCACCATAGTAAAACAAAAAAACTCAAAAAGGAGTGTCATAGCATTTGTATAGTACAACATCCATTATATGAATAGAGTTATCACAACATACAACACTCATTAGTTGACCAATGACATCACTAAATACAGTACCAACTAGATAGTGCCATCTAGAAGCCATCATGGAAGTAAATATCACCAAGGTGACAAGCACCATCTAGGCAAATAGTGTCATCAAAGCAAACATCACCATAGTGGAGATGAACATCAACAAGGAGGGCAACATTGTTGAGAATTCAAAACACCATCGTAGTGTCATAGAGAAGCACAAGCATCATAGAGCAATGTAAGCATTACAGAATTGAGACAATTTGAAATGTTAAGTGCTAAATAAAGTGAAGTGAAATCATTTTCTGAATACAAATGATAGGTAGTTGAAGGGCAATCGAGCATTTTTTTCAAGATTTAGGACATTTGAAGTTTTTTCAAGCACCAACCATCATTGCATGCATTCTATCGTGTGATATTATTAAGGTGAATAGGCATAATTTGAGACATTTCGAAGGGAGTTTCAAATAGGAATCCATGCAAGGAATTCAAATCGAGACTGACACTTTCAATGATAAGGGAAGCATACTGAATCATAGCACCAGAGAACGTTATTTTTTTCAAAAATTGCACCTTTAAGGAGGTAAATTAAGGTTTCTAAAGATTTATTAATTTTTTCGTAAGGTTAAAAGGAGAAATAAGGAGTGTATATTTTTTTTTTTTGCTAAAATTTTGGAGTGATAAGTAGGCATTAGTATATTTAAATTTAAAGTTCTTTCAAAAGAGGTTATTTGATTACTTTATTTAGTTTTTTTTAGAAGCTTTATAAGGAGTGATAAGGCATAGTGATAATTTAATTAAATGTTTGATTAATTAGGAGTGAAAAGTAGCTATTCAAGTGTTATTAAAGTATAATTTGAAGAAATATTTTGCTTGCAAAACCATTTTGGAGAAATAAGGAATTCTACTTCAAATTGAGAAACATCAAACTTTATTTAATGGAACATAAGGAAGTCTTCTCATAGAAATTTCATTAAGTAAAATCATCATGGAATATTGGTACATAGACTCTGGAGCTAGTAGACACATGACTGGGGATAAACATTGGTTTAATACACTACAAGAAAAATATGAGAAACCAATTGTTATAGTAGATAGTAAGACCTATGAAGTAAAAGGAGTAGAAGATATCTTAATCAATCTAATAATAAAATAGGAATAATTAGCAATGTTTTATATGTTCCTAGATTGACTACTAATCTTATTTCAATCTTTCAACTCATGGATCAAAATATAACAGTAGGATTTAAAGTTATGAATGGAAGGAAACAATATCATATTACCAAACAGGGAAAATTGATAGTTTCAGGATCCCATAAAAATAGTTTGTTTGTGCTAAATACAACTACAAATTTGGTTCTCTTAGTAGGAATATATGAAATCAAAAAACTTTGATACAAACAATTAGGACATACCAATGCATCATCCTTAAATAAGATAGTTAAATATCAAATAGTAGAAGGTATACCAAATCTTTCTTGGAAATATATTATATGTCCAGAATGTTTAGCAGGAAAACAACATAGAATCCCTTTCAAAATTCATCAATATAAACCTCAACAACCTTTGGAATTGATATATACAGACTTATGTGGTCCAATGAATATCACTAGTATTGGAGGACATATATATTTTCAATTATTTGTTGATGACTACACTAGAAAAATATGGGTATACTTTATGCAATATAAGTCTGAAGCATTTAGTTGTTTTAAATAGTTCAAATTTCAAGTAGAAAAAGAATCAGGGAGAACCATCAAAAACCTTCGTTTCGATAGAGGAGAAGATTTTTTATCAAAATATTTTGATCTATTTTTAGAACACAATGGAATAAAAAATAGATTGATGCAAAGCATCATAAAACACCATATGAACAACGAACTCAAGCATTCATATCAGCAATAAACCACAAGGGTATAATTATTATTTATAAAAGAGACCACAAGGGTGAAAAATAGATTAAAGAGTTTAAGAGGGTCCAAGTGCTAGTCTTATAAGGTACGTTGGAATATTGATACAAACTCTTAAGCATGTTTGCCAGCTTGATATTTGCACCTACAAAAAGAAAAGAAATTTAGGACAACAAATGATGTAGAGTTAGAAGAGTACAAAAGAAAGATCATTCTTTGTTCTATTTATTCAATGAATAGCATCATTCAAAGTCAACAACACATGCCCATAGAAAGTCACCATAGTAAAGCAAAAAATCTCAAAAAGGAGTGTCATAGCATTTGTATAGTACAACATCCATTAGATGAATAGAGTCATCACAACATACAACACTCATTAGTTGACCAATGACATCACTGAATACAGTGCCAACTAGATAGTGTCATCTAGAAGCCATCATGGAAGTAAATATCACCAAGGTGACAAGCACCATCTAGGAAAATAGTGCCATCAAAGCAAATATCACCATAGTGGAGATGACCATCAACAAGGAGGGCAACATTGTTGAGAATTCAAAACACCATCGTAGTGTCGTATAGAAGCACAAGCATCATAGATCAATGTAAACATTACAGAATTGAGACAATTTGAAATGTTAAGTGCTAAAGAAAGTGAAGTGAAATCATTTTCCGAATATAAATGATAGGTAGTTTAAGGGCAATCGAGCATTTTTTCAAGATTTAGAACATTTGAAGTTTTTTCAAGCACCAACCATCATTGCATGCATTCTATCATGTGATATTATTAAGGTGAATAGGCATAATTTGAGACATTTCGAAGGGAGTTTCAAATAGGAATCCATGCAAGGAATTCAAATCGAGACTAACACTTTTGATGATAAGGGAAGCATACTGAATCATAGCACCAGAGAATGTTATTTTTTTCAAACAATGCACCTTTAAGGAGGTAAATTAGGGTTTCTAAAGATTTATTAATTTTTGCTAAGGTTAAAAGGAGAAATAAGGAGTGTATATTTTTAATTATTATTTTTTGCTAAAGTTTTGGAGTGATAAGTAGGCATTAGTATATTTAAATTTAAAGTTCTTTCAAAATAGGTTATTTGATTACTTTATTTAGTTGTTTTAGAAGCTTTATAAGGAGTGATAAGGCTTAATTAAATGTTTGATTAATTAGGAGTGAAAAGTAGCTATTAAAGTGTTATTAAAGTATAATTTGAAGAAATTTTTTGCTTGCAAAACCATTTTGGAGAAATAAGGAATCCTACATCAAATTTAGAAACATCAAACTTTACTTAGGGGGACATAAGGAAGTCTTCTCATAGAAATATCATTAAGTAAAATCATCATGGAATATTGGTACATAGACTTTGGAGCTAGTAGACACATGATTGGGGATAAACATTGGTTTAATACACTACAAGAAAAATATGAGAAACCAATTGTTATAGCAGATAGTAAGACCTATGAAGTAAAAGGAGTAGGAGATATCCTAATCAATCTAATAAATGGAAAAGGAATAATTAGCAATGTTTTATATGTTCCTAGATTGACTACTAATCTTCTTTCAATCTCTCAACTCATGGATCAAAATATGATAGTAGAATTTAAAGTTATCAATGGAAGGAAACAATGTCATATTACCAAACAAGGAAAATTGATAGCTTCAGGATCCTATAAAAATAGTTTGTTTGTGCTAAATACAACTACAAATTTGGCCCTCTTAGTAGGAATATATGAAATCAAAAAACTTTGGCATAAACGGTTAGGACATACCAGTGCATCATCCTTAAATGAGATGGTTAAATATCAAATGGTAGAAGGTCTACCAAATATTTCTTGGGAATCTATTATATGTCCAGAATGTTTAGCAAGAAAACAACATAGAATCCCTTTCGAACTTCATCAGTATAGATCTCAACAACCTTTGGAATTGATATATACAGACTTATGTGGTCCAATGAATATCACTAGTATTGGAGGACATAAATATTTTCAATTATTTGTTGATGACTACACTAGAAAAATATGGGTATACTTTATGCAATATAAGTCTGAAGCATTTAGTTGTTTTAAATAGTTCAAACTTCAAGTAGAAAAAGAATCAGGGAGAACCATCAAAAACCTTCATTCAGATAGAGGAGGAGAATTTGTGTCAAAAGAGTTTGATCTATTTTTAGAACACAATGGAATAAAAAGACAACTCACTACAACATATTCACCACAACAAAATGGAATTGCAGAAAGAAGAAACATATCTATAATGGAAATGGTAAGATGTATGTTAAAAGAAGCTCATCTTAATCATCAATACTAGGTAGAAGTAGTCAATACAGTTGTATACTTGTAAAATAGACTACCTACAAGGATACTCAAGAATGCTACTCCAAAAGAAGTATGGTCAGGAAAAAACCAAATATTGAAAAATTAAGAATTTTTGGATGTAAAGCTTATATGCACATTCCAAAACAAAAAAGGACAAAATTAGATGAAAAAACTATGTCAGGTATATTTCTTGGTTATGATGATGAATCTACAGGATATAGAATCATTAATCCAATCACAAAGAAATTCTATATAAGCAAGGATGTTATCTTTGATGAAAAAATCAAAGAAGAGATTAAAGAACAAAAGAATGATTCAAAAATTCTTCTAACATTCTCAGAAGAAAATTCATCAAATGAGGAAACAAAATTAGAATCTCAAGAAGAACAGAGTGAAAATACAAAAATTCCTATGATTTCACAAAGAAAGGAACCTATTTGGCTCAGAAATATAGTTAGAGATTCAAATCTTGAACAAATGCCTGATCTGACTACTACAAGACCTCAAACTCATAGTCTAACCCGAATAAATAGAGGATTGATGAGCAACATGATAGAACCAGTAACAACATGTCAAGCATTAAGCCATTCAAAATGGAAAACAACCATGGAATCAGAATATTCATCATTGCAAAAAAATAAAACATGGAGTTTAGTAGATCTACCTCCAAGAAAAATAGTAGTAGGTTGTAAATGGATTTATAAGATTAAATATAAAGTAGATGGTTCTCTAGATAAGTACAAAGCTCGATTAGTAGCAAAAGGTTATACTCAAATAGAAGGAATAGACTTTGAAGAAACCTTTGCACCAACAACTAAAATGACTACTATCAGAATAGTATGTGCTTTAGCAACACATCATGGTTGGAAACTTCATCAAATGGATGTAAAAAGTGCATTTCTTAATGGTGATTTAGAAGAAGTTTATATGTCTCAACTAGAAGGATTTGTTGTTAAAGGTTAGGAACACAAGGTTTGTAAATTAAACAAATCCTTATATGGTCTAAAGTAGGCTCCCAGAGCATGGTATATAAAAATTAATAATCACTTGTTGCAACATAATTTTAAGTGAAGCATATCAGATCCAAATTTATATACAAAGAAAGTTGGAAATGGGATATTAATACTTATAGTATATGTTGATGATATAGTGATTACAGGAAGCTCAAAGAATTTAATGAGTGAAGTAAAAAAATATCTTGAAAAGGATTTTGAGATGACTGATTTGGGACTTATGCATTATTGCCTTGGTCTGGAAATTCATCAAAATGAAGATAATATTACAATTACACAAACAAAATATGCAAAGACTCTACTTGAGAAATACAAAATGAATAATTGCAAGCCTAAAGATACACCAATGGAACAAGGACTTCAGCTATCTAGAAATGATGAAACATCTCTTGTCTCAGCTACAACTTATCATCAATTAATTGGTAGTCTTTTGTATTTAACAAATACTCAGTCGGATCTAGTTTTTGTTGTAAATTATCTTTCAAGATTTATGCAAGAACCAAGAGAGAGTCATTGGAAAGCTACAAAAATAATACTACAATATATCAACAAGACTACAGATTATGGACTGACATATATAAAAAATGATAAATATTTTTGTCTATAGGGATATTCAGATTTTGACTATGTTGGCTCTATTGATGACAGAAATTCTACATCAGGATATATTTTTTATCTCGACATAGGACCAATATCATGGCATAGTAAGAAACAACATGCAGTAGCACAATCATCTACTGAAGTAGAATATCATGCAACAAGAGATGCAACTTGTGAAGCATTATGGCTACAATACATACTATCAGACATGGGAATCAAAAGAACTCCAACTCTAATACACTGTGACAATCAAGGGGTACTAGACTTAATAAAAAATCCAATCATACATGAATGGACTAAACACATTGAAGCTCAGTGCCACTTTATTAGAGATCATTTTTAGAATAATCATATCAGACTAAAGCATATTCCTATAGAAGAACATATTGTAGATATATTCACAAAGGCTCTAGGACGAAATAAGTTTCAGATATTTAGAGATCATCTATGCAGATCAAGAGAATCTTCTATCAAATAATGTAATACAGGGGGTGTTAGAATATATTACATTATTTGATACATAAGAAGGTCAAGTGTTTCTTAGCTAGATGTCATAACAGGAATATCAAAGGTCTTTCATGAAAGCTATATTATGGACACCAAGTTCCATAACTAGATTGTACAAGATTCTTCTATAATGAAAATCTCTATACATTCTTTCTTGAGTATTATGTATGTAAGTTTCTTTATTGTTCTATACTACTATTTTACTTCATTATATTGCACTTTTACTATATTAGATTGTATGATCATTTTATTGTAAGATTTACATTAAGTATTAGGCTTCAAAAGCCATCAAGTTTTGAATAATAAAATAATGTAATAGAGGGGGTGTTGAGATATATTACATTAATCGGTATATGCTAATGTACTCCCATGGTGAATATTAAGTGTTGCTTTCATTTAGCATTTGTTAACCATTTTCATGAATCCAAAATGATGAACATTCATGTCGCACTCTTTTGGTCCATAGATTATACTATAACTTCCACCTGCTCTAAAAAGGAAGAGGGTTTGCCCTATCACCAAGGATTTTTTAGAGTCCTCTATAGGTTCCTCCTCCTGAAGTTCCCCAAAGAAAATATCCCCACCCCAGAGTCTGATGAATAAAACTCTTCCTCAAACCCCAGTCCTAGAACTTCCAGACCTAAGAGAAAGGACAAGAGTGACAAACCTCATTCTGATTTCAACATTAGGAAAAAGGTTAAAGTTGAAAAAATGTTTGTTCGCTGCTCCTAGAGACTCAAACACAAATAAATTGTTGAAACCCCTCCTTCCATGTCTATAAAAACTTTAAAGGATCTCTCCAATTCGCCTGATATTTTTGAAAAGTACCTCCATAAGCTTGTTGTCCATGCAACTTCTGTTATAATTGATCATCTAGAAACTGCTCACATGGCTATTGGAAAGGCAATTTCAAAGCTCAAGGAACAATGCCAAGCACTCAGCCTCATGTTCTTTTGTGATACTTTACTATTGCTACATTTGAGCAGGAGGAGTATTAAAGTATTAAAGTAGCTACATGTTTTAAGCAAATTAATACTTTACTGCTCAAATGTATGTAATATTTATTACTCCTCCTTCTCTTACAAATGTATCATGAAACTTTCATACAATAACAATGCTCACTATGTAGACAATATAGACTATGTAGACAATGTAGGCTATGTTGGTGATGTACACTTTGGATTAATAAATAGCTATTGTATGATGAATCTTTGGTTACTTGACTCTTCCTTTTTCTTATGCCAAGTCTCATGACTCTTGGCTTCTCTACTTGAAACTTGCATACACATGACTCTATCTTGTATGCACACTTGGACATGACTCTTCACATAACACATCCTAATCTAAGAACACATGTGCACACTTACATATGAGACACTTGTGCACATTTACACACATAACACTTGCACACTCATTTACATGACACTTGTGTATTTTTTGCACATTATTACATTACATAAAATATTTACTCACACTCTAATCTAGGACACAACCCTAATATAATATTTACAAGGTTGTACCAAGGAGGTACATTAGCATGTACCAAATAATGTAATATACTCTAACAGAGAGAATGTGCACAAGTATCTTGTATGTAAGAGATATATGTAATTTGGGAGTCCCTAGCAACATAGGGTTAGTGAATATTCAAGGAGGGACGTTTTTCGCAGGACTGCCCAAACTACCGAACTCGTTTCGGCCATATCTCACTCATCCGGACTCGGATTGAGCTAAAATTTTGAGGGTAGATGCCTGAAAAACCCTAGAACGTCTCCACCAATTTTCATATCATTTGGAGCAACACAGATCCTAGCGCATCCCTATGTGTGAACGAGATATTTGGCAAGCGGCTATGCGAGGGTTTCATCTGGGTTGAGTGCAAGCAGCTCCAGAGGTTGGTTTTTAGGGCCTTCGGGCCCTAGCGGCCAATATTTTTGTGGTTTATGCTCAATATTTTAGCAAGAAATGTTGCAGGGGATCCAATATGGGTTAGAAATTTATCTTTCAACAGATCATACTATGAACTTGAGTGACAACGGCTTCCAATTTGCTGCACAAAAGAAAAGTGAAAACCATACCTTTCCACGACGTCTAGGGCAAGGATTAAAGAGATCACGAAACAAGTTTCAAGCAGTTGATCAAAAAATGGCTCATATCTCAAGTGAATCTGGTGCTAAGGTGCACCCACAAAATAATTCTACTATGAAAACCCCTGTCAAGGGTAAGAATTTTGAAGACTCAGTCCCAAAAATGAATTTTAGGGATGCCCTTCATGGTGGACAGCCTCAGCCCAATGCTAATATCAATCTTAGGGCTTCCCATAAACCTCTAAGAATGCCTAAGATTGATCCCAGGAAAATGGAGTCAGGATGTCTTAAAGCAGCTGATGGAACTCCTATTGTTAAGCTTGATATGGGTAACATTCAGACCGGCATTGAAGATTTGGAAAAAAGAGGACTAATTTGTCGGTTCGTGGGTTTTCGTCCGAGTCTATCTGCTTTCAAAGTCTGGGCTGCAAAAATCTGGAAAACTAAAGGTGAGTTACAAATCTCTATTTATCCAAATGGTTATTTTCTTGTTTTATTTGCTAATAATGAAGATAGAGAGAAAACTTTTCAAGGGGGTCCTTGGTTTTTTGGAAGGGCAGGGCTTTTCATGAAGCCCTGGCATACTAAATTTAAATCCGAAGAAGAGATGCCTTCTATAGCTCCCGTGTGGGTTAGACTCTTTGGCCTCCCTATTGAATTTTGGAATCCTACTATTTTTTCTTCAATTGGAAACTCTTTAGGAACTTTTATGATGACTGCTGATTGTACTCAAAATTTTGAACATATTATTTATGCTCGAATTTGTGTTTTAATGGATTTTGACAAACCCCTACCTAAAAAGATCACATTACAATTTGGGGAAGACACTTGGGAGCAAGTAGTGGACTATGAGAACATTCCTTTTCATTGTAGAATTTGCCATGAATATGGTCATTTGGCCGTTGCTTGCCCAAATAAAATTCCTGATCAAAAGAAAGAAGATATAAACTCAACAGGTTTCCAAATACCTAAGAAGAAGAACACTCAAAAAAACCAGTTATGAAGGATCAATCAAAGTCATCTGCTAATATGTTTGAAATCCTTTCCACAAATGATGTCCCAAGTGAGGAAGAGGAAATAATGGAAACTAAAATCTTAGAAACACAATTTAAATATGAAGGGAAGAACTCAGAGACAAACCAACAAATCAAAGGTTTTCAACAAAAAAAAAGGAGAAAATTTACACAAGAAAAACAATCTTTCAAATGTCAAAACTTCAAATAATGCAGGTCCCAATATAGACTCCGTTGAACCATCTAGTAAAATTTTGGCTGTGTACGAGCATTCTTCAAGGTTAGAAGCCATCTAGTATTCAATTGGAATAAGTCAAGAAATAGGGAAAAAAATTGAAGATGGATTCTAATCAAAAAGCAGGTCGCAAGACCAATCAATATCATATGGTAAAAGAAGGTGAAAAGCTTGTAGAGGAAGGTAAGATTAATGCCCTTCCCAACTTTTTTAGCCCTGGTATTAATGAAGATCATCACTTGGAATATTAGAGGACTCAAAGGGAGTCTTTCAAAACAAAATGAAATTAGAAGAATGATTCAGATAAATCATCCACATCTTGTTTTCCTTCAAGAAACAAAGATGTCAATGGAGGATATGGACTCAATTGCCAGTAAAATTTGGCCAGCTAGAAAAGTGGTTTCCCTCAGTTCCCAAGGGACTTCTGTGGCATTGCTTGTCTTTGGGACCCAAAAGAGGTAGTTATTCACCATATGGTTGGCAGTTGGGGTTTGTTGGCTATAGCTATTCAAAGTAGACATTCCAACCAGATTATGCTCTGCATTACTGTTTATGCTCCGACTTCTTTGGAGGAAAAAAGAAGACAGTGGAAGGATATTACTCATATTATCTCTCATTTTCCTGAAGCTTGGATCTTGATCGGAGGAGATTTCAATACCATCCTCTCTCTGGATGAGAAAAGGGGGGAAATAGAAATTTGGACAAAAGCACTGACCTCATGAGCGAATATATTGCAAACCTCCATCTTGTGGATATCCAACCAGATAATGGCCTTATGACTTGGTCTAACAGAAGGCAAGGCTTAGCTTGTATAATGGAGAGATTGGATAGGTTTTTGCTCTCTAAAAATTTCTTAATCCATGGTCACATTCCTAAAGTGAAGACTCTTAATAATGTTGGTTCGGATCATTGGCCCATGGTGGAAATGTGGAAAACCAATGTGAGTTTCTCTCCTTTTCATTTTCAATTAATGTGGCTTAGAGACATTTCCTTCAGACCTCATGTGCAACAATGGTGGAAGGAAGGTAAACCTAGGCATGGGACTAAGATGTTCTGTTTTGCCAAAATATCGCAATACATTAAATCCAAAATCAAGACTTGGAACTGGAAAGAGTTTGGGGATGTTCATAAAAAAAACATGAAGTTATTGCTCATCTTGAAAATTTGAATAAGAAAATCCGTTTAGATGGCCTCACAGAGAAGAGAAGTGCAGATGAAATTAAACTCACAACTCAGTTAGAGGAATGGGAAAAAAGAGAAGAAATCTTATGGAAGCAAAAATCTAGAATTCAATGGCTCAAAGAAGGAGATCGAAACACAAATTTCTTCCACAAATCTCTTCTAGCTCGAAGATCTCACAACTTTATTTCTTCCTTAAAATCAGATTCTGGAGATGTTGTTTATACTTGGGATGGCATGAACTCTATTGTTGTTGATTACTTTTCCAATATTTTTGTTGCTACTCCTCTTGACTCAGCTTCACAACAAAATGTTCTTCAAGCAATCCCTTCTCTTATCACTTCTGAGGAGAACTCTATTTTGACTGCTCCTGTTACTATCAATGAGCTTCAACAAGTAGTTTTTAAAATGCAAAAAGGGAAAACCCCAGGTCCCGATGGTTTTCCCATTGAGTTCTACCAAGAGTTCTGGGATATCCTTCATGTTGATTTATTAGAGGTGGTGGAAGAAGCCAGGAAAGCCAAAGAAATTTTGAAGGTTATCAATAAAACTTATATTACTCTTGTTCCAAAAGCTCAAGAGGTTGATCATATCTCAGCTTTTAGACCTATTGCTTTATGTAATGTTCTTCTCAAAATCATTACTAAAATCATGGCAGTAAAGGTTGAAGCCTCTTTTGCATAAGATTATTTCCCCAGAGCAAGGGGGTTATGTGGAAGGACGTCAAATAGTAGATGAGATAGTTCTTGCTCAGGAAGCCATCCATTCCATGGATATGCAAAAATCTCCTTCCATGTTCATTCGGTTAGACTTATCCAAAGCTTATGACAGAGTGGATTGGCACTTCCTTATCAAAGTTTTGAGGCAATTTGGTTTCTCTAAGGATTGGATGGATTGGATTATGGGATGTATCTCTTCAGTTTCCTACTTAGTTCTTATCAATGGCAGGCCTTCTCAGTCATTCCCAGCTTCCAGAGGTATTAGGCAAGGTGACCCGCTATCCCCTTATTTATTCATCATTCTTGTTGAATGCTTGGGTAGGACTATAACCAAAAAGAGGGAAAACAAAACCCTTGAGGGAGTTACCATTGCTCATGGAGCTAGACCTATCTCTCATCTTCAATTTGTGGATGACTCTACTCTTTTAGGTAAAGCTACAGTTAAGGAAGCTTCTAATATTAAGCAAATCATTAGCTATTTTTCTAAGGCTATCAGGCAGTTGATCAATGAAGACAAATCTAAAGTTATTTTCTTTCACTCGCTCTGCTAGACAGGAATCCATGGTCTTGGATAAATTAAGATATAAGAAGACCTCCCTTCCAATCACTTATTTAGGTATTCCCATAAATATTCAAAGGCAGAAAAATAAATATTGGAATTGGTTGTTGGACAAAGTCAAGAAGAAAATTGGAAAGTGGACCAACAAGTGGCTTTCTTCTGGGGGTAGAATCACCTTGGTAAAATCAGTCCTTCAAGCTATTCCTATTTATGTTTCTTCCATTTTGAATATCCCAAAGGTTGTTCTTCGAGAATTGGATCAAATCAGTCATCGTTTCCTTTGGAGTGGTACTAAGGAGAAAAGAAAATGGGCCTTGGTGAAATGGGATACTTTATGTCTTCCTAAGAGTGAAGGGGGGTTAGGATTCCGGTCTTCTATTAATAACAACAAAGCTTTAGCTGCTAAATTATATTGGAGGATGTTGCATAACCCCAATGCTCTTTGGGCCAATAATCTCCGTGCTAAATATGCTGAGAACAAAAGTCCTGAAGACCTTGTTCGCTATCAACTTCCTACCAAAGGTTCTCCCATTTTAGCAGTTCTTAAGACTGGTGAGGATTTGATAAAGAAAAAATTATTTTGGATCATTCATAATGGTCAACAGGAAATTTTTTGGACAGATTCTTGGGATGGTCACAAGCCTTTGATAACTCAGTTTCCCGATTGGAGGCCTTGGATGGAGGAGCTTCACCGAGCTAATTGGATAAAGGTGGCTAATTACTGTCGGTACCATACCGGTAATTCAAAGGTTGGTAGATATTGGATCCCTATTGAGGACTGGCCTATTCAAATCCCAGAAAGGCAAAGACAAGATATCCAAGGCATCCTTCATATGAGATCCCTCTCTTGGTCCCATGAAAAAGATTGTTTTGGATGGAACAACACTACTAAGGGTGAGTATTCAGTTGCTCAAGGTTATTTGACCTTATGCCATAATAATCCCAACCATTCTTCTGACATATTTTCTCGATTGTGGGCTCAAAAGCTCTGCCTAAGGTGAGGTTCTTTAATTGGCTTTTATTGCATCGTAGGGTGCTTACTGGTGAGCAACTTATGAAGCGTGGTTTTCATGGCCCTTTTAGATGTGAAATGTGTGAAGAGAATGTAGAAACTCTCAACCATATTTTTATTGAGTGTACTTTAGCCTCTGAGCTATGGAGGAGAATGGCCACTTTACTTGGCTTACAATGGTCCAATTTTTTTACTTTTGAACAACTTTGGAGGGATTGGCCTAATCAAGAGGGTGTTGATCATTTTATTAGGCAGTTAGTTTGGATGGGTTCTACCATTCTTCTTTGGAATATTTGGAATGAAAGGAACAACCAAATTTTTAATCAAGATAGGAAGGATATTCACTATATTTGGCAAAAGACCATAGCCAACTTAGTTGAATCAGTCCATCAACTCCTTAATCACCCCCAAAACTCCCACCAAAGATGGGATCAAGTGATGCAAATATTGAAGATTAAATCTTCTAAGGGCAACCAACTTAAAGGGAATGTGAGTATTAGTAAGATGGATAGGACTAGAAATTGGCAACCTCCTCCTAAGGATTTTGGAAAAGTCAATACCGATGGAGCCTCTAGAGGGAACCCTGGAAAAGCCAGTGTGGGAGGAATTGGTAGACTTTCGGATGGCTCCCTGGTTTTTACTTTTGCTGAGAATTTGGGTATTCTTTCCAATAACCTTGCTGAGGGGTATGGTATCCTCAGAGGCCTTCAGGAGGCTACTAAGGTTGGATGGGAAAAGGTGTTAGTTGAGTCTCGACTCTCAACTTATGATTAATCTCTTGAAGACTCCTTCTAAGAATCATAAGGTGGATTGGAGAATAAAAAGAATTATTGAGAAGATTCAATTAATCCAGATGGGATTTTTGAAAGTTGATTACAATCATGTGGTCAGAGATCAAAACAAGAGTGTTGATGCTTTAGCTAATTGGGCTTTGGACAAAGGTGATCTTACTTGTTATGGCCACCCTCCTATATGGTGGGCTTCTCAAATTAGGGAAGCTCTTCTTTCTATCATTTCTTTGGATGGCTCTAGTTCTAGGTACCTAGTTTCTTCTTGTTTTTTTTTTGCTTCTCTTTGGTTCATTCAGTTTTTTTTAGTTCCCTAGCTCATTCTATTCTTTATTTTGTTTCCTCTGTTGATTCTTGCCTTAATAGTCTTCTGGTCTAGATAGGTCATTGTTATGTTCAATTTTTTTTTTTTAGTTTTTTAAGGTGGGTGGGTTCTTTTGTTTTGTTTTGTTTTTGTGTTCTTTGTGTTGTTTTTTGTTGTTCATGTGTTTTTGTTGTTTTGTGTTTTTTTATTTTATGTTTTTTGTTATTGTTCTTGTGTTTTTTTCGTTCTTGTTCTTGGGTTTCTCTTTGTTTGTGTTAATTCATGTTTTTATGTGTGAGTGTTTTCTATGTTTTTTGTTTTTGTTTATTGTCTATTGTTGGTTGTTTTTTATTTTTATTTTATATTTTTTTAGGTTTTGGTTGTGTTTATTTTTCATGTTTTTTTTGGGTTATGTCTTTGTAGTGTTCTGTTGTTTTTGTCTTGTTTGTGTTTTGTTATGTGGTTCTTGTGTTTTTCTATGTGGTTTGTGTTGTGGTTTCTTTTATCTTATTGTGCGTGTTTGGTTGTGCTTTTGTTTTTGACACACTCAAGGAGCATGTTTTTTATTTTATTTTATTATTTTTGTTGTTATTTACTTATTTTTAAATTGGTTTTGTGTGTTTGTTTGCTCCTTGAGTATGTCAAAGGTGGTAGGCCAGGTCCGAGTCCTGGGCGTTTTTGGCGGAATGGATACCCCCGCCTCCTTGGGTCTTACCCGAAAGTGGCATCCCTTTTGGGATGTTTTCCACAAATAAAAAAAAGTTATATATGTAAAGTGATGATTTGAACAAGTATCCTAGATTAGGAGTGCATGTATAACTCTAAGAGTCATGTAGATGTGTGCAAGTGTTGTAGAGTAAAGTGTCCATCAAGTATGCAAGTGGCAAGTTGGTAATCCAAGAGTCGTGATACTTGGCATATGGAAAGCAATAGTCTAGTACTTGAAGACTCACATAACTATGGATATATTATGGAGACAATGCTCCATATAAAAATAAGAAGAAAAAAAAGAAGAAAATTTATATCTCATTATTTGGTTGTAACAAGAAGAGGAGCAATAAAGTTTGTATACATTTTGAGCAATTAATATTGTAAGTTTTATTCATGCATAGTTCATGAATGATTCAAGCTATTTACATTCATATTTGATTATATTAATATAAATGAATATTATTATATTTATTATATTTATTATATAAGACTTGATATACATATTAATTTGCTCATATTATTCTACTCATTATTATTACTTTGACCTTTAATATTGTGGCTATTTTATATTTAGGACTTGTGTGATATTGTGAGATAACCTATGATATTTTATGGTAGTAAGGCTTAAAAATCCAAAAAAATATATATGGAGAAGGACGTACAATAGAATAAGTAGGGGGATTTAATAGGCAAGAGGAGAAGTGAAAGGGATATAATGAGCAAAACCAAAAAAAGTAACATGTGGGAAAAATATATAAAGAGTAGAGGAAGGGGGACTGGAGGATAATGTAGCTTCCAAATTTACAAACTCCATCTTCATGGATCTATCCTTGGATGGTGAAACAATTAATTGCATTACAACCTCTTTTGGTTTTTTTGTCCTTCTAATACAAGTTTGTCTTCCACTAGGACTAGTTCCTTTCCTACTATATTTTTTTGAAATGACCCCTTAGGAGTGGACTTATTTTTGGTCATTTCCTATACAATACTACTAACAATTGAAAATGTTGAGGAAGAAACAACTATGATAGTGATTTTGGGTCAACTAGGTTCATCAATTTCTATTCATGGACTTTGAATCCTTTCTTCCAGCATACCTTATCCCATGCAATTAAAAAATATGTCAAATCATCCTTAGTGCATGGGATTTCCTATGGCATTTATCTCATATCATATTTTCTACTAGGCTAAAATATTTCTCACTGAGTACCTTGATTCTTGAGGGCAATCCTTATTTAAATAATTTTTATGGTTGGGATCAAACACATTCTTCTTATTTGTACTAGTTTAGAATGTGTACCATGGAGAAGGGTGATCATACAATTGTTGCAACTCATACTCATACCCATAAAGGGCCTTTAGATTCTCCATTGTTATATCTCCATTTAGGTTGGCCTCTTTTTCTACGCTATGCATTTTTTCATGGGTATAGAATGTTGATTCTATGTATTGAGAGCTTAATTATAAATAGCATTTCACAATCATAGGACCAAAAATATTTTAGTAGTGTCATCCCTAAGATATTTAACTTGTAATTTGTTACTAATGAACATGTGGCATCCTATCAACTTTAGTGTGATTTCCATGATTACCTTCTTGGTATCATAGAATGTATCATTTTTTGGAGTATATTACATTATTTGATACATGATAATGTACTCCTATGGTACCTTCATGGTACAATTGTAAATAATATATTAGGGTTGAGTATTATTGAATGTTATTTGATATATTATTAGCCTTGATATATATATATATATATATATATATATATATATATATATATATATATATATATATATATATATATATTAATTTGCTCATAATATTCTACTCATATCATTATATTGACCTTATTGTATTGTGGGTATATTATATTCGATCTTGTGATATTTGTGGTGTGATCTTGTGATATTTATGGTATCAAAGCTACTACCAAACTCTATCTAGATTGATAGAGTTATTTTAGCCACTTACAAAAATCAATTTTGTCTAGTTTGATAAAATTAATTAGAGTCTATCTACTTTGAAGACAATAAGACTCGAAATCTATTGTAAGGTCATATTGAGTAGAAGGCTAGGGTCATTCCACTAGGTTGAAGGAAAACTAGTGAAGAATAGAGGCTCAACTATATTGAATATTTAAGGCATATCAACTTTGAGATAGTTGATCATTCAGGGACATAGCCAACCCTTGATATTGAAGATTGAAAGGCAAATCAACTTTGAGATGGTTAATCATTCAGGGATATAGTCATTCCTTGATATTGATTGAAGGAATTAGGGACATTCAACATCATATTGATATTAGAGATTTGAGTTTTTGAATAAATATTCTCTAACATTGATTTTGGGTCCTTAGGTGTAACCTAATATATTATTGATTTCAAAGAGTTGTAGCAAAAGTGTGAGAAACTTCCTACAAGAGATAGAGAAGAATTTCAAATTTTAAGTGTAGAGACATGATAAGGACGGGTTATAAACCTTGACATAAGAAAAAGCTTCAAGTCTTAAAGGTAGGGCTTGACATAAAAGTGAGATTCAAACGGAAACCTTGACATTGAAGCCAGTATAAGGGAAAAGAGAAAGAGTTACAAAAAAATAATTGCTTGCAGTGGATTGATAAGCATATAAATCTTCCTAAGACGATGTAAATAGTAGAAAATAAGAAAGATATATCAGTTCTTGAGAAAGATACGCCAATATTGAGATAGGTATATCATTTTTAAAGCAATAGAAGGAGAGCATTGAATATATAGAGGACAAGAGTTAAGAGAATATTCAGATATAGAGAAGAAATTGATTTAAGAGGCTTGATAGAGGCAACCATATAGAGAGAATCAACATAGAAAAGAAGGTTCTAAGTGATAGTAAGAGAGGTCTTATAGTAGAAGAAAGAAGAGATTCAACTCAAAGTAGAGTTGAAAGGGATAGAACCATTTGGGCCAAAGTAGAGTTAAAATGGATAAAACCATTTGGCTTAAGGTATAATAGATAAAGGAGAGAGCTACTTAGCTCAAAGGTAAAGTAGAATAGAGTGAGATCCATTTGGCTCACAATAGATAAATTCAATGCAACCGCCAGAGTTAGAGCCATCTACTGAGCCAACCCATGAGCAACATTAAATAACATAAGCAAGCATCTGTTCACCACCTGCAATAGAAGCGAAGCATTGGTTGTCACCTACATCAAAAGAAATATATTAGTAGAGGCCAATATTCTTAAGTGGACATAGAAAAAAGCTATTTGGATAGAATACATAACAATGAAAGGAAGTGTAAGTAGTGGAATTAAATATTGTAGTAAAGCATCTAAGCACAGTAACAAAGGAAACATGTTGAATATCCAAGCACTATAACAGAGGAAAAGTGTTAGATATTAAAGCACAACAAAGGACAAGTATTGAGCATTATAACAGAGAAGTTGGATATCTAGATGTAGCAATAGAGGATAATATCAAAGCATAGTATCTAAGGCATCTAAGCTACGTAGGAAAAAAGCCAAGGATGATAATGAGGAACTCGAAGCTTGATAGCAGAGTCCAAAATGTCTAAAGAGAAAGCCTAGTCATCTAAGAGGTATTCAAAATGCCAAGGAAAAGTATTGAGCATTGAACGCCAAGGGAAAGTTTGATTTAATATAGTGTAACATTCAAGAAGGGTCAGAGCATAGAATATTTCCATAGGAAAAAGTCTAAGCACTTTGTAATACTCAAGAGGAGCTCAATCATTGAGGAGCACATTAAGGAAAGCATAATGTTCAATAAGAAGCCTAGATATTGGACAGTGCATCATGTAATGTTTGGGAAGATGATTCCATGCATGATACACATGGAGTCTTCAATGCTTCTATGTAAGAACTTTGGTGCACTCACATAAATGTAAGCAAGAGGAGCATGTAGTCAAAATAGTATGCATTCGTTCAAATGTATACAAGAGGAGTGTGCAGTCAAGACAATGAATATTCGGGACAATGAGAGATACAATTGATTGTGAGAACTTAATTTAAGTTTTTAGGGTTTAATTTAAAGCATAGGAGAAATAAGGTATTTGTTTATTTTATTTTTCAAAGGTTTAATTTGATAAGAGAGATAAGGATTGAAGTTAGTTAAAGGTAGATTAGAGTTATGTATTTGGAGTAATAAGGTTCATTTATTTTTAGGAGAGATAAGATTGAAGTTAGTTTATAAGGTTGGAGTAATAAGGTTTGCAACTAGGTTATTTAATTTTGTGAAGTTTTCTAGTTGGATTTGGTTTTCTATTTTTGAAAATAAAATTTTGAAATTAAAAAGTTTTTAAATATTTGTAAATTTAGTTATTTGGGAGATAAAAGGATTTCAACACCAAATATTTAGAAATTTATTTTTTAGTTTCTAAATCTAGGGAGATATAATGTTTACTACTCCATAGGATAATTAATTTACAAAATTTGAATTATTTTTTAACTTAAGGAGTTATAAGGATGTCTACTTCAAATGAATCAAAATATACAAATTTTATTAATAACAATATGGAGTTTAGAATTTAAAAAAAAAATAGATGTCATAAAATTTGGGATTAAGAACATGATTGAAAAAACTAAAGGAAAGATAAAATATAGTTTCAAAATAGTGAAGCCATAGATAAAAATTTTGAAATATTTGAGTACTATTTACATGCAAGATTTATTGAAGCAATTGATGATGGAAAGGATAATATTATGATACCTCTATAGGTAGCATAATGTATATGGCATTGCTTTCACTTAAGCTTCATAAAGATGAGAATTTGAAACAAAAAGAGTTGATTGAATCTCTTAAGAAGAAAGAAAAAGTAGATGAATCATTCCTAGAAAAGATATTTCATTCTTCATGCAATATTGATATTCCAAAATCATCTAACTTAGGAATCTATTATGATTCGATGGCAAGCCGGGAAACACACGAACAACACTTCACAAGAAATTGTTGTAAATTGCTTAATACAGACGTTTTTACAATATCATTTCCAGGTTTCAAACTCCTCCTCTACAATCCCGAACTCACCATCCCCGTTTACAAATTTCCCCCGAGTTTTTATTGAGGTCTCGGTCCTCCAGCCATCAATGCCCACCAGTGAGAAAATGAACAAAAATAATAAAAAAAAAATCCCTGTCTCCCGCCCAGCTTCTTTTTGAATTTTTCGTTCATTAATGGGCCACCGCCCCGGTTCGCTACGGAGATCGCATTTAAGACCCCTCCGTATCCTGCAAACGCCGCTTTGTTCAGATCGTTCTTCTGAGCCGTTGTCTCGCCCATACCTTCCATGCTCTGTAACTGTTCTTTGTCGAATACTTCCTCACGGTGGTTAACCCGGTTTAATGCACGCAGCTGTCCTTCACAATTCAAGATACGTGGCCTTCGTCCTCGTTTTAATACACGTGGTTGCCCGCGTGTCCATCTTCGGCCTCCGTCTTCAATAGGCTGTGTTGCTTCCATACATATGGCAGCTGTCCTCTTCTTGGCAACCGTAACTCAAACCACGCGGCAGCTTCCAACTTTACTTAACGGCCTGTCTTCATTTTTGGTCGTGCGACTTTACTCCACGTGGCAGCTTCCAATTGGCCGCGACATCGCGACATGTCACGATATTCAACATGTCGCGATATCGCGACCCCCCACGCCTTCGAACCTCCGCAGCCTTCGCTAGCCGTGATACCGCGACCCCCCACGCCTTCGAACTTCAGCAATCCTAACGGGCCGCGATATCGCGACATGTCGCGGTATCGCGGCCCTCCGCGCCTCAGCCTTTGCTTTGTGAAAAATTGTCGCGATATCGCGACGGTTTTAGCCCTCGCCCTCTACTCGCCTTCGGAGTCGCGATTTCGCGGCTCCCCTCCCCAACTTGCCTTAAAACACTTCGGCCTTCCCTTTGCTCACAAAACTTCGATCTTGGAACAGAATTGGAATGAAACAAAATAAAAAGTACTTAGAAAACCTTAGAGAAATTTGGAGGATGCAAGATTGCCCTAATGCCGCCGGATGCTCCTGCATCAGACACCCGGGGTAATAAAAAAAAGTGATCCTCACTTCTATTTTGTTGGGGGAAGACCCAGGCGGTCAACCTCCATCTTTGACAACCAAGTTGCATCTTCAACAGGTCTGCCCTTCCACTTTACCAAGTATTCTGAATACTGTCTATTTCTGGTGCTTCTGCCCTCACGAGTGTCTAATATTTCCTCAATCTCGTTGGTGGTTGGAGTAGATGCTGGAATTTGCCACAATTCTGCACTTGGTACCTCTGTACTTTCCCCTTCATGATATTCCACTAAATCTGAAATATTAAAAATAGGTGAAATGTCAAGCCAATTTGGTAATTCTACTTCATATGCATTTCCTGACTCCCGTTTCTCCAGTATTCTGCATGGCCCAAATTTCTTCATCTTCAATTTGTTATAAGTCTTAGCAGGAAATCTCTCCTTCCTGAGATGCACCATGACCTCATCTCCCACTTTGAACTCCTTGAACCGCCGCTTCTGGTCTGCCCTTGTCTTGTATTGAGTATTCATTTTTATAATTTGTTTCCTTACTTCTTCATGCAGACTTTTCATATGCTCCGCAAATTCTTCTGCCTCGGCACTGCACTTTTCTCTTTTGTCCAACTTTCTCAGTTCAGACACATTTCTTGGGTTGTTCCCGTATATTATCTGGAATGGAGATTTGTTGGTGCTCTTATTAACTGAACTGTTATATGCAAATTCCGCCTGCGGTAAAACTAAATCCCATCCCTTGGGCTGATCTGCTATCAAACATCTCAATAAATTACCCAGGCTTCTGTTCACCACCTCTGTCTGTCCGTCAGTCTGTGGGTGGTATGCAGAACTGAATTTCAGATCTGTCTTCATCTTCTTCCACAGAGTTCTCCAGAAGTACCCAACAAACTTGGTATCTCTGTCAGAAACTATGCTTCTTGGTAGACCGTGAAGTCGTACCACTTCCTTGAAGAATAATCCAGCAATGTGAACTGCATCACTTGTCTTCTGGCAGGGAATAAAATGTGCCATTTTGGAGAATCGGTCAACCACCACAAATACAGAGTCATTTCCCCTCTGTGTTCTCGGCAATCCCAGGATAAAATCCATGCTTATGTCTTCCCATGGCCTCTCAGGTACAGGTAATGGCTGGTATAATCCTGTGTTTTGCCTTATGCCCTTTGCCATCTGACATATTCTGCATCCTTGCACAAACTTCCTCACATCTTGCTGAAGTTGTGGCCAGTAATAGTTTTCATCCACTAGGGCAATAGTCTTATCCCTACCAAAGTGCCCAGCCAGTCCTCCGCTGTGCTTTTCCTTGATCAAGTTTTCCCGCATGGAACTTCTGGGAATGCATAATTTACTTCCTTTGAACAGCATTCCATCTTGGATTAAGAAATCCAACCATTTTGTCCTGTCCACAGTAACAGGTATCGAGCAAGCCGTCCAGGATTCTGAAAAATCCGGATCTTCAGGGTACAAACCCTTCAGTTCTTCAAATCCCACTACTTCCACTGTCAATCTAATCAGTAAAGTCTGCCTCCTGCTCAAGGCATCTGCAACTCTGTTTGACTTCCCACTTCTGTGCTTCAACACAAAGGTATAACTTTGGAGGAACTCCACCCATTTCATGTGCCTTTGATTCAGTTTTGTCTGACTGTTAATGTACTGTAAAGCCTGATGGTCAGTAAATAAAACAAACTCCTTTGGCAATAAGTAGTGTCTCCACTTTTTCAGAGCCTGAACTATAGCATAAAATTCCTGGTCATAAACTGAATATTTTTTTCGAGCATCATTTAGCTTCTCACCGAAATAAGCAACAGTGTCTGCCTCCTTGACTCAAGATACGACCCCTATTGCACTGCCACTGGCATCACAGTCCACCTGAAATACCTTGTCAAAGTCTGGGAGTGCTAAAACAAGTTGTTCTAGTGACCTTTCTCTTTAATGCATTAAAGCTCCTTTCAGCCCCTAATGTCCACTTGAACTCTTTTTTATCCCCCCTCATTGTTTCTATGAGAGGTGCACAAATGCTGCCGAAGTTCTTTATGAACTTCCTGTAAAAGCCGGCTGGACCATGAAATGATCTTACTTCCGTTGTGCTTCTTGGGGTAGGCCATTCGATGATGGCTCTCACCTTCTCGGGGTCCATTTTTAGACCTTCTACCGAGATTACAAATCCCAGGTATACCAACTCCTTCTTGACAAAATTACACTTTTTCAGATTTATTAATAATTGCTCCTCCCGCAGCTTTTCAAAAACCCTCCTAATATGTATTAGGTGTTCCTGCAGGGTTCTGCTGAAAATTAATATGTCATCTAAATACACAATGACAAAATTTCCCAAAAATTCCTTCAATACTTCATTCATCAACCGCATGAAGGTACTTGGTGCATTGGACAGCCCAAATGGCATGACCAACCACTCATACAAGCCCTCTCTTGTCTTGAAGGTTGTCTTCCACTCATCTCCCTCCCGGATACGGATCTGATGATAGCCACTTTTTAAGTCGATCTTTGTGAAGTATTCAGCTCCACTTAAACAGTCCATGATATCATCCATCCTTGGTAACGGGAATCTGTATTTAATAGTGATTTTGTTGATGGCCCGTGAATCTGTACACATCCTCCATTCTCCATCCTTCTTGGGTGCCAGCACTGTAGGTACTGCGCATGGGCTCAAACTTTCCCGAATCAATCCCTTCTCTAACAATTCCTGGACCTGTCTATTTAACTCCTCAGTCTCTACAGGCGTCATTCCGTGTGCAGCTTTATTTGGCAAACTCGATCCTCGGCACCAAATCTATATGGTGGCTGATTTTCCTTACTGGGGGTAAACCCTCAGGCACATTATCAGACACAATATCTGGAAATTCCTCCAGCAGGTCTAGGACTTCTGCTGGGGTATCCTGGCATTCCTTCTCCCCGACTCTAGGAATTATTGCATAACATAAATGTTCATGCTTCAACCCATCCAGGAACTTCCTCCCTTCAACTAAACAGATTCTGGAGTTGTTACATACCTTTTCATCCGCTTCCTTTAAGGGCTTTAGTTTATGGCGTACACCACTCTTTGTCAATGAGTAGGTGTTGGCACGGCCATCATGCACTGCACTCCGGTCGAACTGCCAGGGCCTCCCCAGCAACATATGGCAAGCATCCATAGGCAGGATGTCACACAGGACCTCATCACAATAATTTCCAATATTAAATTTAACGGAGCACTGTTCATTGACCAAAGCTTTGTGGTCCTTCTGCAACCATGCGACCCGGTATGGATGCGGGTGCTTCTTCCTTTCCAACTGTAGCTTTGTAACCATTTCTTCTGAAACCAGGTTATCCGTGCTACCATTATCAATAATAATATTGCAAACTTTACCCGCACACTTACATCTTGTGCGAAATAAACTTCTTCTCTGGTCTGGGTCCTTCTCCTCATTCAGCAGGACTCTTCTTACAATCATTGCCTCCCCTCTCTCCGCTTCTTCGGAATGTTCAGACTCAGCTTCTTCCTCTGCCACAACAGCCCTGGCTGGACCTTCAGGCCTCTTGTTTGTCCTTTCTCGGTGTTGTGGACACTCAAATGCCCGATGTCCTTCTTCACCATAGTGGAAACATGTCCCACGAAATACTCCTCTTCCAAATCCACGTCCAGATCCACCCCGTCCTCTTGGGTAGCTATTCTGATCTCGGGGCTGATAAACATCCTCTTCCCTTTGGTCCTGGTTACTACTGGCTTCACCAGTCTTCTTCGGGTCTTTATACTTCTCTCCACTGGTTCTCCCACCAGTTCTTCCACCACGGCCCCTTCCTCTTTGCTTGCCTTCAAACCGCCTGTTCAGTTTTTCTTCCACCTTTAAGGCAAACTGGTAAGCATCCTCAATGGTGCTTATCCGAACCAGGCTCAGTTCCTCCTGGATACCGAGTCTCAACCCATTGATATATCGGGCCACTTTTTCTTTGTTTGCCTCCAAATGCCCAGTTCTAATAGAGATCTTGTAGAACTCCTCGGTGTACTCTTGGACAGTTTTGTTTGTCTGCCTCAAACCCTACATTTTTCTTAGCAGATCCAACTCGTAATCTGTCGGGATGAACTGTCTTTTCAGCTTCTCCACCATTCTATCCCATCTTGTTATTCTCTCCTTCCCTCTTCTGTTCCTCTCCAACTGTATTCCCCTCCACCAAATGCTGGCATGACCCTTCAACTTGGTCTTAGCAAATCTGACCCGGTTGGGGTCTTCAACCTCTTCATATTCGAAATACTCCTCTAAATCATTTATCCAGTCAATCACTTCTTCTGGATTTAGGTTTCTCGAGTATGTAGAAACCTCCATTTTTGGTTGTTTTCCAATCTGAGAGATGGCCTTGTACAACCGGGCTTGTGCAGGGTCCACAGCCTCTTCCTCTTCCTCAGATTGGTCTTCTTCTTCAACTTCGTCTTCACTTTCCTCATCCCTTCCGGGCTCGTGCCTTCTGCGTAACTCTGCTTGCAGGGCTTGAACTTGTCTCTGCAAGGCTCGAAAGTCTTCGGCCGGCACCACATTTCCTACCCCGCCACGGTTTCTTCGTGGAGGCATTATATACTTTTTTTTTTTTAAATTCTTCCATAGATCCTGGTGTAACTGCCTCTCTCCGACGATCTGTTACACGCTCAGGAGCTCCCGCTCTGATACCACTTGATGGCAAGCCGGGAAACACACGAACAACACTTCACAAGAAATTGTTGTAAATTGCTTAATACAGACGTTTTTACAATATCATTTCCAGGTTTCAAACTCCTCCTCCTCTACAATCCCGAACTCACCATCCCCCTTTACAAATTTCCCCCGAGTTTTTATTGAGGTCTCGGTCCTCCAGGCCATCAATGCCCACCAGTGAGAAAATGAACAAAAATAATAAAAAAAAAATCCCTGTCTCCCGCCCAGCTTCTTTTTGAATTTTTCGTTCATTAATGGGCCACCGCCCCGGTTCGCTACGGAGATCGCATTTAAGACCCCTCCGTATCCTGCAAACGCCGCCTTGTTCAGATCGTTCTTCTGAGCCGCTGTCTCGCCCATACCTTCCATGCTCTGTAACTGTTCTTTGTCGAATACTTCCTCACGGTGGTTAACCCGGTTTAATGCACGCAGCTGTCCTTCACAATTCAAGATACGTGGCCTTCGTCCTCGTTTTAATACACGTGGTTGCCCGCGTGTCCATCTTCGGCCTCCGTCTTCAATAGGCTGTGTTGCTTCCATACATATGGCAGCTGTCCTCTTCTTGGCAACCGTAACTCAAACCACGCGGCAGTTTCCAACTTTACTTAACGGCCTGTCTTCATTTTTGGTCGTGCGACTTTACTCCACGTGGCAGCTTCCAATTGGCCGCGACATCGCGACATGTCGCGATATCGCGACCCCCCACGCCTTCGAACCTCCGCAGCCTTCGCTAGCCGCGATACCGCGACATGTCGCGGTATCGCGACCCCCCACGCCTTCGAACTTCAGCAATCCTAACGGGCCGCGATATCGCGACATGTCGCGATATCGCGACATGTCACGGTATCGCGGCCCTCCGCGCCTCAGCCTTTGCTTTGTGAAAAACTATCGCGATATCGCGACGTCGCGATATCGCGACGGTTTTAGCCCTCGCCCTCTACTCGCCTTCGGAGTCGCGATTTCGCGACATGTCGCGATTTCGTGGCTCCCCTCCCCAACTTGCCTTAAAACACTTCGGCCTTCCCTTTGCTCACAAAACTTCGATCTTGGAACAGAATTGGAATGAAACAAAATAAAAAGTACTTAGAAAACCTTAGAGAAATTTGGAGGATGCAAGATTGCCCTAATGCTGCCGGATGCTCCTGCATCAGATTCTCTAAGTAATTGTTCAAAAGGTACTATATAGAAAAAGAAAGAATCATATGATTCTAAGGATAAAAGGAAAGGAAAGATTCTTATACAAGAATCTGATGAAAAAGAGAGAGTTCAAGAGACTTGTAATCCTGAAGCTACAAAGATTGAACATAAAGATGGTGATGAACACAAAGTAGAATATCACTTGAAGATTGAAGATCATGATTGAAGACTAAAGTCTTCAATAACCAAATAATGTAATACAAGGAGGTATTGGAGTATATTACATTATTTGGTACATGCTAATGTACCCCCATGGTACCTTCATGGTACAATTGTAAATAATAGATTAGGGTTGAGTCATAGTTTAGAGTGTGAGTTATATTTCCCCTTTATGTAAAGTTATAATGTGCAGGAAATGCACAAGTGTCATGTGAGTTAGTGTGCAAGTGTAAGTTGAGTCTATGTGCACAAGTGTCTTATATGTAAGAGTGTAAATATGTAATGTAAATATGTGCACAAGTATCTTATATTAGAGTGTGCAAGTTATGGAAGTGTAAGATTCATGTATAGGTGTGCATACAATATAGATTCAAGTGTTCATCAAGTATGCAAGTGTCATATAGAGAAGCCAAGAGTCATGAAACTTGGCATATGGAAAGGAATAGTTAAGGATCCAAATATTCACACTACTATGGCTATATAGTACTCCATAGAAGTATCACAATATATCATATTATAGAGAAGAGCATTATCATTGTAAGAGAAAGTGGAGTAATAAAGGTTGCATACATTTTGAGCAATTAATATTGTAAGTTGTTATACATGCTTAATACATGTATGATTCAAGCTATTTACATTCATATTGTTATTTATTATTGAATGTTATTTGATATATTATTAACCTTGATATACATATTAATTTGCTCATAATATTCTACTCATATTATTATCTTGACCTTATTATATTGTGGTTATATTATATTCGATTTTGTGATATTTGTGGTAGTATTAAGGTTTAAAAATCCACCATCCTTCTTATAGCCTTTAAAGTATTTTTGGTTCACATAGTCCAATTGCCACACATACTCCAAAGTTAAACAAGTAGTTACATATGAGTGTGAGCAATTTATAAGGAATAACAAAGAATCTAAATAGATTAATGGACTTATGTTTTCTTAGGCAGAAATTACCATTAGGTAGATCCTTGGAACTAAGTATATCATAGCACTTTTTTGATAGTCTAGACATATTTTTTTTTAGTCCCTTCATTATTGGATGGTACATTGCATCATAGAAGTTGTAGATCACTTTCTTGTCTACCTTACAAGGAACATATATGCAATTACAAATAATTAGCAACTTGTTTGTAGTATCCTACCCCTTTCGAAGACAAAAAAATTGCCACCAAAAGAGCTAGGTTTCGATCTTGGGTTCCAAACTGAAAATTTCAGTGTCTTGTTTGCTGGTTTGGGTTATTAAGTGTTTTGTATGTTTGGAGATCATATGAACATTCAATGTACTAACTCCAATTTTCAAATATCATATTAACTCATGAAATTTCAACAAGACATTTTGACAAACATTTGTCATGCATACTCAAAAATAACAGGGCAGCTCTCAAGAATGGATCACAACTTGAAAACTATCAATCCAAATGCTACCAAATTCGAACACTAGCTTCTTCCAATATAGATAAACAAACCCAATAAAGGAAATTGCATTAAAATAAATATACCCAGAATTGTGAAGGTCTGATACAAATCTGGAAATGTTCATCAGCACATAGAAATCTTCAATTTTTATCATAAAATCCAATTTACAAACTTCTCCAGCATACAACTTATGTTTTTTGAATACCCCTTTTGGAGACAATAACAAAGCATGTAAGAAATCCTCCAAAAACTAGGTGTTTGGTCCTAGGCAAGCAACTCGTCCCCTAAGAAATGTACGGCCATGCCAGGAGCAGGTACGATTGCTAATAAACACTACAAAAATCCAATGAAAGTCTCCAAAACCTACAAAAAAGGTGGCGGCTAGGTCTGTAGTTGCAATTAGATCTCAAACTTCAATAAACTATTGCTAAGTGTGCATCCAAATCGCTCTATTTTGGCCCTAGATGGTACGACCAGCTAAAGGAGTGAAGTGCAAATGAAATGGAACAAACCCCCTCCCCACTTCAACAATATACGAAAATATCACCTTTATCAGCTCAATTGCATCCACTGAGTATGAATGCTCATTAACCTGGCTAGGTCTTTAGTTGCAAGTAGATCTCAAACTTCAACAAACCATTGCTGAGTGTGCATCAAAATCGCTCTATTTTGGCCCTAGATGGTATGACCAGATGAAGGAGTGAAGTGCAAATGAAATGGAACAAACCCTCTCCAATCTACTCAACAATATCTGAAAATATCACCTTTATCAGCTCAATTGCATCCACTGAGTATGAATTCTCATTAACCAATCTAAAGGTATCTTTCAACCTCAAGATATGGTGTCTTTGTATGTGGTTTTCATCACAATACAAGCCTGGAATGACTGAAATCTTGCAAATTGCAAGTCTCACACAATAAGCTTCAAGAATAATAGTCAAAGATGTCACAATCAACTCTTCAATGCCACTTTTATCCTTTCCCAAATTTGGTTGATCCATTCACTTCTTGAATGTGGGATAATTTGTCTTTCCAAATGCTATGTTGCACCTTGAAGGCATTATTTTTACCATAAATTGTAATATATTTCACTTATTACTTTCCAAGGAGACCATACCACTTTTATGACATTAGAAATATGAACTTTATAAAATCCCCTTTAATTCAAGTGGTTACATGATCCCTTTTAAGATTAAATTAATGCCCAACATTAATATATTTAACTTTTATATTTAAATATAACATTATAAATCTTCAAGCATTAAAATTATTGCTCTCCCAACATCCAACCACCAAACAACTTACGAAAACGGATACCCATTAAGCCGAAGATGTCTGTCGTACTTTTCATTTCTCGAGAATCCAACCCTAATTGACTTACTAAAAATAGTAAGTCTCTGAAAATACTGCCAGAAACGGTCTTGAAAGCTAAAACTGTGAATGCAGATCGTCCAACAATATCTCGATAACACCTAGTGGTTCCTAAACACTCGACATTGCCTACGGAACCTTATGAATAGGCAAGTCCATATTACGCTATGTTAGCTGACTAGGATGGGGACATTATAGTCCTCCCTCCTCGATATTGCTTGTCCTCAAGCAATCCAATCTCAGAACATGACAATATCAAAAATAATTGCCATGCAATCCTCGGATCCCGAGATGAACCGATGAGCTTCATATCTCCAACTGAGATAAATCTTGCACTGCTGACCCTCTACAAGTGTCATCTCGTGTAGTCCTCTATCCATAAGTGCAATCAGTCTCTAAAATAGTTCAACAAACTCACAAGTAAACTGCTCTCCACAATCCCGGTCAAGCTCTGTCACCACACTGAAACCGAGCATATCCTCTAAGTCCCAAATCAACATCTTGTTAGAACTAACACGCTGATGTTGCGCCACTCTGATCAAAACCAGAATCTCATAGTAACACAGTCGTACACACCTCATCTATATTCCCAGAATGACAACACCCCAAACTAGACTGAAAAACCAGTGCGAGAGGACAAGTAAATTAAGGACGATAATTTGAGGAGATGCTGGAATCAACCCCCCAACAACTCCCAACAACCAAAGTAACCGACTCCTGACCAAAAAATTTCTCCAATATTTCTGTTGACATAAGATTGGAGTTAATGGGTTGCTAATCCATAATTGAACAATAATGACCCATCTGGGAGTTTGAACTAACTCCCGCCACCAAATAGCCAACAAAAGTGACATCAAGTTACGATCTCCATATATCACTGACGTCCATGGGCACGCACCTCCCGGATCCCATGGGCCAAAGAATATCCTAGCAGTCATGTCAACTTCCAACTCGGTGAAACAACTAAACCACTGACAACTACTTGGATCCCAAATCCATATGTGGTCCCATGCCATATCGCCCGAACCAAGGAAAAATCCAAGATCCAGCACCGAAATATCATAATTGCATACAAGCAAAGAGTTTTTTAGCCATAACTCTATCTCTGCACTACATCCATCATGATAAACCAAACAATCATCCCAACAATGAATCACCTTACCCTCTAATGAAGAAGGCATCTCATACCCCAGTGAAGTATACAACCCGCTATAACCATCTTTCAACCCACCACTATGTGCCATCCGAAAAAAGGTCCACTCATCTACATGTGGGCTGAAATCAAAATGACTAGCATACCTCACTATACAATCCATATGAACCTCACCAACTGAACCCCTGTGAAGCTCCAAAGAATCCCCTGAAGTATGTCTCGCATCATCATCCTCAGGATCGGAATCAGGTAATGTACCATGATCTACTGCACCAAATGAGGAAGTAGCATCCATTAAAGAAAGCATATCATCACTTCGCTTATGCTCATACTAATCGACTTGAGTGAATGCGAAATCATTATTACTAATCAATCCTTCCTCACATCCAATCTCATGTATCCCCTCAATCAACTGCTTAACCACCATAGTATCCGAATTAGTCTCTGAATCATGTGAAGTGGATGCAACAGATGACTGACTTTTCGATGTGAAAAGGGAGTGATGAGCTAACATCAACTCAAGACAAAGCTCATCAATCTCCTCATCTTTTCGAGTGAGCTCTCGGGAAGTCTGCTCTACAAACCACATAACCTGATCCCTATCAGATAATAGCCTCAAGTAATCTGATTTGATTACCTCTAATGCTCGCTTTATGGCCTGCAAATCTGTATCAGTAGCTCCAACTGTCAACTAGTGTCGTCTCTCTCCAAGCTGGGTTGTTTGATAAATGCATTCAACAAACTCATGTGTGTTATTCAGATGTGTCAATGTGTGGACAACCTGCTCATCTGTAACCTGTATGTGATCCTGCAATGAACTGGAATCATCAACACAAAATAAACTCTCAGGTGTATCCTCCAATGCACAATGATCAATCTTAGGCCCTTTCACTGCACTGCACTCACCAACCTCATACTTTGAAGTGATGACAGAACTATGCTCATCCTCTAAATCACCAACTACATCAACAACTGAATCCTCGACCACAAGATCAGTGTGCTCATCAATACACACCTCTTCAATATCCAACACACAAGATGAAGTGACCTCATCCTCATCAATTACTATTGTTGTTTTGTTTTCCCCATCAATACAAGAATCAACCTGAACCTTGGTTATGCATGAAACATTCTCTAAATTTTCAACCTCCTTGTTGTCCTCTTCGTTGTCCACAATTGTGTTTGGCTGCAATGAGTCGTTTCCCTTTGTCCCTATTTTTATTCCAACTGCTAATGGAGGCTTCAACCACTTAGGATGATGTTCTATTATTGTTGTAAAAAACTCATTTTGTTCTTGAAATTTTTGCATCAGCTCTATCATGAGTTCCTAGATAGTAGCCATTACCAACACACTACTGTAACTTTGTAACCCTCGGGCTGGCAGGATAAGCTGACCTCTGATACCACTATAATGTCCTACCCCTTTCAAAGACAAAACATTTGCCACCAAAAGAGTTAGGTTTCGATCTTGGGTTCCAAACTAAAAACTTCACTGTCTTGTTTGCTGATTTGGGTTATTTAGTGTTTTGTATGTTTGGAGATCATATGAACATTCAATGTACTAACTCCAATTCTCAAATATCATATTAACTCATGAAACTTCAACAAGACATTTTGACAAACATTTGTCATGCATACTCAAAAATAACAGGGCAGCTCTCAAGAATGGATCACAACTTGAAAACTATCAATCCAAATGCTACCAAATTTGAACACTAGCTTCTTCCAATATAGATAAACAAACCCAATAAAGGAAATTTCATTAAAAGGAGTATACCCGAAATTGTGAAGGTCTGATACAAATCTGGAAATGTTCATCAACACACAGAAATCTTCATTTTTTATCATAAAATCCAATTTACAAACTTCTCCAGCATACAACTTATGTTTTTTTAATACCCCTTTTGGAGACAATAACAAAGCATGTAAGAAATCCTCCAAAAACTAGGTGTTTGGTCCTAGGCAAGCAACTCGTCCCCTAAGAAATGTACGGCCATGCCAGGAGCAGGTACGGCTGCTAATAAACACTACAAAAATCCAATGAAAGTCTCCAAAACCTACAGAAAAGGTGGCAGCTACATCTGTAGTTGCAAGTAGATATCAAACTTCAACAAACCATTGTTGAGTGTGCATCCAAATAGCTCTATTTTGGCCCTAGATGGTACGACCAGTTGAAGGAGTGAAGTGCAAATGAAATGGAACAAACCCTCTCCAATCTGCTCAACAATATCTGAAAATATCACCTTTATCAGCTCAATTGCATCCACTGAGTATGAATGCTCATTAACCTGGCTAGGTCTTTAGTTGCAAGTAGATCTCAAACTTCAACAAACCATTGTTGAGTGTGCATCCAAATCGCTCTATTTTGGCCCTAGATGGTACGGCCAGCTGAAGGAGTGAAGTGCAAATGAAATGGAACAAACCCTCTCCAATATGCTCAACAATATCTTAAAATATCACCTTTATCAGCTTGATTGCATCCACTGAGTATGAATGCTCATTAACCAATCTAAAGGTATATTTCAACCTCAAGATATGGTGTCTTTGTATGTGGTTTTCGTCACAATACAAGCCTGGAATGACTGAAATCTTGCAACTTGCAAGTCTCACATAATAAGCTTCAAGAATAATAGTCAAAGATGTCACAATCAACTCTTCAATGCCACTTTTATCCTTTCCCAAAGTTGGTTGATCCATTCACTTCTTGAATGTGGGATAATTTGTCTTTCCAAATGCTACGTTGCACCTTGAAGGCATTCTTTTTACCATAAATTGTAATATATTTCACTTATTACTTTCCAAGGAGACCATACCACTTTTATGACATTAAAAATATGAACTTTATAAAATCCCCTTTAATTCAAGTGGTTACATGATCCCTTTTAAGATTAAATTAATGCCCAACATTAATATATTTAACTTTTATATTTAAATATAACATTATAAATCTTCGAGCATTAAAATTATTGCTCTCCCAACATCCAACCACCAAACAACTTACGGAAACGGATACCCATTAAGCCGAAGATGCCTGTCATACTTTCCGTTTCTCGAGAATCCAACCCTAACTAACTTACAAAAAATAGTAAGTCTCTGAAAATACTGCTAGAAACGGTCTTGAAAGCTGAAACTGTGAATGCAGATCATCCAACAATATCTCGATAACACCTAGTGGTTCCTAAACACTCGACATTGCCTACGAAACCTTATGAATAGGCAAGTCCATATTACGCTCTATTAGCTGACTAGGATGGGGACATTACATTGTTATAAATCCTAATATAGTTCAATTGTAACATTTGGAACCAATGTTTCATCTAATTCAATATCAACCATATGATATGGGATGTATAGTTGAGCCTCATTGTCTCCTTGAAGTTCTTAAACTACTTATTTATCTGGTTTGCTATATATTTGGTGTAGTTAACCATCTAGGAATTCCTTAGATAATGGTCCATTAAATGCAAAATAACTACATGTTCATATTTCATTTTTCCTATCACCATTGTTATGCCAGAGAAACCATTTACATGTCCTCTTTGAATTACTCAATCTTGAGTAGCAACTCAAAGTTCTATGCACACTTGAGATTTCTTGAGATGGGTGACTAAGAAGTTTGTGTACCTATTGTAGTCATTATTTCTATAATTATAAATTTCTACTTATGAGTTATAAGTGACCTAGTGTACTAGGTGATCCTCATAATTCAATATATTTGTTTCTTCATGTTCAGTGAGATGACAATCTCATCCCATGATTGGTAGAATATAATGTGATAATTTTTCTCATGTTTTTTCGTGCATCTTTCTACTAGTTTAGGATTGTCCTATACCAAGGTCACTTAATTCTTACCTACATGTCCAAATTCTACTTATTCTCTAACAACTTGTTTTCTAGAACTCAATTCTTTGATGATTGTATTGTGAGAGTATTGGGAATTTAAATACATAGAATGTCTATTTTAGATATAACAAACTCTTAACCAAACTTGCAACTATCTTTCTCCTATACTACATGCATATACCTTGTGAGAGGTTGTTACACCACTTGGCATTTCACATGGGCTATGATGTAGTTACTCCTAAGATAGCTCTCCTTATTACATCATAATCATAGCTCTATCTAGGCTTTTGAATCGGATGAAATGTTATAGGGTGATTTTAGAGTTTGATAGAAAAAATTCACTCCTTATTGACTTACTAAAATACTTAGGAGTGTCAGGTTCCACTGATCATGCACTCCAAAATATTTGCATTACAAATACTCATTGAATTCAATGCATAAATTATGTGTTCTTTCAATATCTTCAAGTGAAGAATGTGCTACCATGCATCCAATGTTACCTATTGAATTGATTGGTCACTAATTTTTTTCTTGTATGTGATGGGAAGAAGGTTGTGTAAAACTCTTTCTATTGCTTTTTTTTGTGGAAAACATCCCAGAAGGGATGCCACTTTCGGGTAAGACCCAAGGAGGCAGGGGTATCTCTTTCGCCAAAATCATCCAGAGCTCGCACATGGCCTACCACCTTTTACATACTCAAGGAGCAAACCTGAAACAACAAAAAACAAGAACACACAAACATAAACACGCAAAAATATTAAAAAAACAAAAAAATAAAACATGCTCCTTGAGTGTGTCAAAAAGATTAAAAAAAAACACAACACGAACCATACAGAAAAAACACGAACAAAATAACAAAACACAAACATAACAAAAAACAACATAACGCTACAAAGACACAACCAACAAAAACATGAAAAACAAAAACAACCAAAACCTAAAAAATAATAAATAAAATAAAATAAACAACCAACAACAGACAATAGAGAAAAATAAAAACATAGAAAACACTCACACACCAAAACACAAAAACACCAATTAACACAAACATACAGAAACACAAGCACAAGAACAACAACAAAAAACACAAAACCACAAAAACAAGAACAACAAAAAACACAAAACCACAAAAACAAGAACAACAAAAAACACAAAACCACAAAAACAAGAACAACAAAAAACAACACAAAAAACACAAAAAGAAAACAAAAAAAAAAAAACACAACAATGACCTTTCTAGACCAAAAGACTATTAAGGCAAGAATCAACAGAGGAAACAAAAGAAAGATTAGTTTGAGCTAGGGAACTAAAATACCCTGACCGAACCAAAGAGAAGCAAATATAAAGCAAGAAGAAACTAGGTTCCTCCAGAACTGGAGCCATCCAAAGAAATGATAGAAAGAAGAGCTTCCCTTATTTGTGAAGCCCACCATCTAGGGTGGTCATAGCAAGTGAGATCACATTTTTCCAAAGCCTAATTAGCTAAAGCATCAACACTCTTGTTCTGATATCTGACCACATGATTATAATCAACTTTCAAAAATCCCATCTGGATTAACTAAATCTTCTCAATAATTATTTTTATTCTCCAATCAACCTTATGATTCTTAGGAGTCTTCAAAATATTAATCATGAGTTGAGATTCAAACTCAACTAGTACCTTTTCCCATCCAACCTTAGTAGCCTCTTGAAGGCCTCTAAGGATACCATACCCCTCAGCAAGGTTATTGGATAGAATACCCAAATTCTCAACAAAATTAAAAACCAGGGAGCCATCTGAAAGTCTACCAATTCCTCCTGCACTAGCTTTTCCAAGGTTCCCTCTAGAGGCTCCATCAATATTGACTTTTCCAAAATCCTTAGGAGGAGGTTGCCAATTCTTTGTTCTATCCATCATGTAATTAATCACATTTCCTTTAAGAAGGTTGCTCTTAGAAGAGTTAATCTTCAATATTTGAATCACTTGATCCCATCTTTGGTGAGAGTTTTGGGGGTGATTAAGGAGTTGATGGACTGATTCAACTAAGTTGGCAATGGTATTTTTCCAGATATAATTAATATCCTTACTTTCTTGATTAAAATTTTGATTGTTCCTTTCATTCCAGATATTCCAAAGAAGAACGGTAGAACCATCCAAACTAATTGCCTAATAAAATGATCAACACCCTCTTGATTAGGCCAATCCCTCCAAAGTTGTTCAAAAGTAAAACAATTCGACCACTGTAAGCCAAGTAAAGTGGCCATTCTCCTCCAAAGCTCAGAGGCTAAAGTACACTCAACAAAAATATGGTTGAGAGTTTCCACATTTTCTCCACACATTTCACATCTAAAAATGCCATGAAAACCACGTTTAATAATATGCTCCCCAATAAGCACCCTGCGATGCAATAAAATCCAAGTAAAGAACCTCAACTTAGGCCAGAGATTTTGAGCCCACAACTGAGAAAAGATGCCAGATGATTGGTTGGGATTATTATGGCATAAGGCCAAATAACCTTGAGCAACTGAATACTCACCCTTGATAGTGTTGTTCCATCCAAAACAATCTTTATCATGGGACCAAGAGAGAGATCTCATATGAAGGATACATTGGATATCTTGTCTTTGCCTTTCTGGGATTTGAATAGGCCAGTTCTCAATAGGGATCCAATATCTACCAACCTCTAAATTACCAGTATGGTACCGACATTAATTAGCCACTTTTATCCAGTTAGCTCGATGAAGCTCTTCCATCCAAGGCCTCCAATCGGGAAACTAAGTTATCAAATGTGTGTGACCATCCCAAGAATCTGTCCAAAAATTTATCTGTTGACCATTATGAATGATCCAAAATAATTTTTTCTTTATCAAATCCTCACTAGTCTTAAGAACTGCTAAAATGGGAGAACCTTTGGAAGGCAATTGATAGCGAACAAGGTCTTCAGGACTTTTGTTCTCAGCATATTTAGCACGGAGATTCTTAGCCCAAAGAGCATTGGGGTTATGCAAAATCCTCCAATATAATTTAGCAGCTAAAGCTTTGTTGTTATTAATAGCAAACCGGAATCCTAACCCCCCTTCATTCTTAGGAAGACATAAAGTGTCCCATTTCACCAAGGCCTATTTTCTTTTCTCCTTAGTACCACTCCAGAGGAACCGATGACTAATTTGATCCAGTTCTCGAAGAACAACCTTTGGGATATTCAACACGGTAGAAACATAACTAGGAATAGCCTAAAGGACAGATTTTGCCAAGGTGATTCTACCCCCCTGAAGAAAGCCACCTATTGGTCCACTTTCCAATTTTCTTCCTGACTTCGTCCAACAACCAATTCCAATATTTTTTTCTGTCTTCGAATATTGATGGAAATATCTAAATAAGTGATTGGAAGGAAGGTCTTCTTATATCTTAATTTATCCAAGACCATGGATTCCTGTCTGGAAGAGCAGTGAAAGAAAATGACTTTAGATTTGTCTTCATTGATCAATTGCCCGATAGCCTTAGAAAAACAACTAATGATTTGCTTAATAGTAGAAGCTTCCTTAATTGTAGCTTTATCTAAAAGAGTAGAGTCATCAACAGATTGAATATGAGATATAGGTCTAGCTTGTTGAACCCTAATTGTAACTACGTAGTGTGAATGCCTTAGTGATATTACGTAGAATAGGTTAGCATATTTGTTGTTAAGATGAATTGTAGGAGGAATAGGTTGGCATCTAAGTTTAGAAGATACTCACATATTTTATGTTGCTCCAACTATGGTGAGCAACAATTTGTGATCTCTTCATCTTATAAGTGTATTCAGTTTTTAAGAAATAAAACAGTTAATGTGATTGTAATTCACATTTGGTATCAGAGCGAGGAGAGGATACTTGATTTTTTGGATTGCCCATCATCTTTGAGTTCAGTCCAAGAGAAAGTATCCATAGTAAGGTGCAGAGAAGCTGCGTTCGAAGGCCATTGAGTGTTGCGGACATTATTGTTTTTAGAAAATAGTGGAGATTGTTGTTGGAAAAACGCGAATCCAAAGATGTGACGCCTGTGGAGACTGGTTTGCTACAGTCATTGAGCTGAGACGCGATGTCTGTGGAGACTTGTTTGCTACATGCATGAGACGTCGTGGTTGACTTCATGAGAGGTATTCGTCGGACGTGAGAGGAGCGAGTTTTTTTTATAAAAAAATCGTGAAACGTGCGTTGCGATGCTGCTAAGTGAGACGTTGTCCTGCATGAAAAAAGGCCACGACTGCGATCTAAAATTTGAGATCGTAACGCCTGATGAGAGCGAAAGAAGTTAGTATTGACCATTTGAAATTTCTATACGTGATTTGCTATTGTCATTGTTTATTTCATTTGGTCTGCACTGCAAACGGAGCATGGGATCAGTTTGCAAAGGAGTAATCAGCTACAAATACGTGAAGGAGCTAAGGAGGAGCCCGCGCGGGATCGTAAGGAGACCCGTTGCAAAGATAAACAACAGTTGTATTTTTTTTAATTTCATTTAAAATTTGGGTCGTCCCGATGATCAGTTGAGCCTGCGTACAGATCCGGAGAGAGTATCGCAAGCTCATCATGCAACCGCACAACACCAAGAGCAGACATCACGTGGATGCAGTCTAAAGGCAGTTTGCGATCTTCAACGTAGAGATCAGTTGAAGACGCGTTTGGAGAAGGTGACGCGTTCTGCACAGGTCCGTGACGTCTATCTGCGAGAAAGAAAAAAAAATGGTTGAGCGTGGAGGAGCCGCCGAGTGGAAGCCGCATAGGTGAGTTTTATTTTTGTAAATAATTTTTTATCAAAATTTTTTAATAATTTAATATTATTTGATTTTAAATCATTTTTATATTGATTTTAAATCAAAATTATTTTATTATTATTTAATAATTGATAAATCTTTAATCTTACAAAATTAAAATCTAAGCCTTCCGACGTTGCCCCTTGGAACCCCGTTCAAGGGCCTAAATTTGATTTTTGAGAGGGGTATATGTTGTGAAAAGAGAGAAGATAAGTATTGTCAAGTTGTGAAATGTCAAGACAGTGAGGACTGTTGTGACTATGTTTATACTGTGAGATCCAGTTGGTGTTTTTTCACTGTTGTATAAATTGTTGTATAAACTATTGTATGCTGCTTAAAAAAATTGCTATTTATTTCAATCTATGAAAATAGAGAAGTATTTTTATCATAACCTGAATTGAGTTGTTTGTTGTTGTGAGAATTGTTGTTGATTGGTGTAAGGACAGACAGAGAGCAATGGCAGCCAATAATAATCTACCTATTCCTGAGTTCAATGGGCTAGATTATGAGTATTGGTCCATCAAGATGAGGACCTTACTCATTGGAAAAGGACTATGGGATATAGTCGAAGAAGGTTATGCAGAACCTTCAGATTGGACCACCTTGAGTGCAGCAGATAAAAAGAACAAGAAAGATGCCCAAAAGAGCAATTCTTCTGCTCTCTACCATCTCCAAGCAGCTTTGGAGAAGAGCATCTTTCCAAGGATTGCTTCTTGTTTATCAACCCAAGAAGCATGGAAAGCCTTGAAGGATAGTTATCAAGGTAGTGATCAGGTGAAGCAAGTGAGGCTTCAAACCTTGAAGAGAGATTTTGAAAATCTCAAGATGCAAGAGAATGAAACTGTAGGTGACTATTGTGTGAGAGTGAAGGCAGTGGTCAACAAAATGCAAACCCTTGGAGAAGACATCAAATCTGAAGTCATGGTGAAGAAAGTGTTGAGAACACTTCTTCATAAATGGAACCATATTGCTATCATTATTGAAGAGTCTAAAGATTTGTCTACTTTATCTTTTGATGCTCTAATTGGTTCCTTGATGTCTCATGAAGAAATATTACAGGGTTCTACTTCAACAAGCTATGGAGGTGATGAGAAAGCTTTCTCATCCAAAGAAGGTGATAATGCACAAGGAAGAGGACAAGGAAGAGGACAAGGACAAGGACAAGGAAGAGGACAAGGAAGAGGCCAAAGGAGAGGCAAAGGAAGAGGACGAGGTAGATCAAGAGGTGGCAATCAAGGAAGAGGAGGTGACAAATCAAAGAAATCTTGTTACAATTGTGGCAAGGTTGGTCACTTTGCTAAAGATTGTTGGTCCAAGACTTCTCAAGATGGAAGAGGTCAATATGGAAACTATGGAGAAGAGGAAGGAACTTCAAATTTATTTCTTACTTATGGAAAATCAGATCCAAATCTCAATGAAACTTGGATTTTGGATACTGGTTGTTCCAATCACATGAGTGGCAAAGAGGAGCTCTTTGCTACAATGGATTCCTCCTACAAATCAAAGATCAAATTGGGAGATGACAAAGCACTACAAGTTGAAGGTATGGGAGCCATGGAGGTTCCAACAAAAGAAGGCACCAAGAAGGTAAATGACATCTATTACACCCCCAAACTCCAACATAATTTGCTTAGTGTTGGACAAATGATGGAGAAGAATTATAGGCTTGTTTTTGATGAAGGAAAATGTATCATTTTTGATAAAAACAATTGTAATAGAGTTGTTACACAAGTACCTATGACAAAGAATAGGTTGTTTCCTCTTAAGTTTGGGGAACAAGGAGGTGCTCAACTTGCTAGTGTAGCTATTGCTAATCCAAGTGTGCTTTGGCACTTGAGATTTGGTCATCTTAATTTTGCAAGCTTGAAGTTGTTGACTTCTCAAGCTATGGTGAGTGGACTTCCAAGAGTTGAAGAACACAAGGAGGTGTGTGAAGGATGTGCTTTGGGAAAGCACTCAAGATCCAAGTTTCCAAGAGGACAAGCATGGAGAGCAAGCCATCCACTACAATTGGTGCATTCGGACATTTGTGGTCCAATGCAAACCAAAAGCATTGGTAACAACTCTTACTTTCTCACTTTCATTGATGATTTCTCTAGGATGTGTTGGATTTATTTTTTGAAAACTAAAGATGAAGCTTTTGATTGTTTCATAGATTTCAAAAATAATGTAGAGAATCAAAGTGAGTTTGTTGTAAAGAGTCTAAGGACTGATAGAGGAGGAGAGTATTCATCTAATGCATTTCTAAAATATTGTAAATATTGTGGAATAAAAAGGCAATTCACAACTGCCTACACCCCACAACAAAATGGTGTGGCTGAAAGAAAGAACCGCACTATAGTAGAAATGGCTAGATCAATGCTTCAAACTAAGCATCTAAGTAACATGTATTGGGCTGATGTTGTTAGAACTAGTGTTTACATTTTGAATAGGAGTCCTACTTCTAGTTTAGATGGGATTACTCCTTATGAAGGATGGTATGGCAAGAAGCCAAATGTAAAACACTTTAAGGTTTTTGGTTGTCTTGCATATGCCCATATTCCTGATGAGCAAAGAAAGAAACTTGACCCCAAAATTCAAGCATGTATTTTTGTTGGATATTGTGAGTCTTCCAAAGCATATAGGCTCTACAATCCCAAAACACATAAAATTGTACTTTCCAGGGATGTAATTTTTGATGAAGGGGGAGAATGGGGTCATCAAAAACTTTTTGTTGATGATGGATCTCATGATGCAAGTTCCTCTCAAGTGCAGCAAGTGCAGCCCAAAAATAGCAAAGGAAGTCCTCCAAGCCCAAGTATGAGTACTACTTCAAGTACAACAGATGCTACTCCAAGTCCTTCTCCACAAATATCAGTAAGTTCTTCACCAATGGATATTGATTCTCCATCTAGAGGTAAGAGAACACTTCAGCATCATCCATATTTTCAAATGTTGGATAAGAATTTCCAGAAAAGATACACTAGAAGTCAAGCTAGTGAAATGAATGCAGTTTTGAAAAGACTTGAAAATCTGCATATGTATGGTGATGATGATTCTCAAGAACCTAAGGGTGATGTTGTAAATTATGCTTTAATGACTAGTGTTGAGCTAGAGCCATCTAGTTATGAAAAAGCATGTAATTTTGATGTATGGCAACAAGCCATGAAAGAGGAAATGACCTCTATAAAAAAGAATGATACTTGGGAGCTAGTGAAGCTTCCTAAGGGCAAGAAATGTGTTGGATGCAAATGGGTCTACAAGACCAAATTCAATGTTGATGGAAGCATTGAAAGACACAAGGCAAGACTAGTAGCAAAAGGGTTCACTCAGAAGTATGGGATTGACTATGAGGAGACCTTTGCTCCTGTTGCTAGACAGGAGACAATCAGATCAGTACTTTCTTTGGCTGCCCACAAAGGGTGGAAAATTCAGCACATGGATGTTAAAAGTGCCTTTCTCAATGGGTACTTGAATGAAGAGGTTTTTGTGCAACAACCTCAAGGATTTGAAGAACAAGGTAAGGAGAACCTTGTCTACAAACTAAAGAAAGCATTGTATGGCCTCAAGCAAGCACCAAGAGCATGGTACTCACACATTGATGGCTACTTTCAAAAGTATGGATTCACTAGGAGCAAAAGTGAACCTACTCTCTACTACATGAAACAAGGTAAAGATATTCTCATTGTATGTTTATATGTGGATGATCTAATATTCATGGGTAGTAGTGCTAAGATGAATAAGGAGTTCAAAAACTCCATGATGAAAGAATTTGAAATGAAAGATCTAGGCTTGATGCATTACTTCCTAGGCATGGAAGTACATCAAACAGGTAAAGGGATCTTCATATGTCAACACAAATATGCTCAAGATATGATCAAGAAATTTGCTATGGAGCAATGCAAGCCTGTTGCAACTCCAACGGGTCATGGGATCCAATTGAGCAAAGATGATGGAGCACCAAAAGTTGACATGACCACTTACAGGAGCATGGTTGGGAGTCTAATGTTCCTCACCAACACAAGTCCGGATATTCAGTATGTTGTTTCTCTTGTTTCAAGGTATATGGCTGATCCATCTGAACTTCATCTACAAGCAACTAAGAGAATTTTGAGATATGTAAAGGGTACATTGGATTTTGGAATCCATTACCACAAATGTAATTCTGTAAAATTAGTTGGCTTTAGTGATAGTGATTGGGGCAGCAATATAGATGATAGAAAATCTACTTTAGGGAATTGTTTTAGTCTTGGGTCAGGACTAATTACATGGAGTTCCAAAAAGCAGACTGTTGTAGCATTATCATCTACTAAGGCTGAGTATATAGCAATCACAAATGCTAGTACTCAAGCTTTATGGTTGAGAAAAGTCCTTGAAGAAATTGGAGAGCAACAAAGTGGTCCTACAAGATTGTATTGTGACAATATGAGTGCCATCCAATTGGCACATAATCCTATCCACCATAGCAGGTCAAAGCACTTTGATATGAAGTATCACTTCATTCGAGACATGGTGGAGAAACAGGTGGTTGAGCTACGACATTGCAACACTTTGGACAACATAGCAGATATCTTCACCAAAGGAGTTGCTAAAGCTCAATATGTAAAGCTGAGAGACTGTCTTGTCAGCCCTCTCAACTTTAAGGGGGAGAATGTTGAACCCTAATTGTAACTACGTAGTGTGAATGCATTAGTGATATTACGTAGAATAGGTTAGCATCTTTGTTGTTAAGATGAATTGTAGGAGGAATAGGTTGGCATCTAATTTTAGAAGATACTCACATATTTTATGCTGCTCCAATTGTGGTGAGCAAGAATTTGTGATCTCTTCATCCTATAAATGTATTCAATTTTTAATAAACAAATCAGTTAATGTGATTGTAATTCACATAGCTCCATGAGCAATGGTAACTCCCTCAAGGGTTTTGTCTTCTCTCTTTTTGGTTATAGCCCTACCTAAGCATTCAGACATAATGATGAATAAATAAGGGGATAGTGGGTCACCTTGCCTAATACCTCTGGAAGCTGGGAACAGCGAAGAAGGTCTACCATTGATAAAAACTAAGTAGGAAACTGAAGAGATACATCCCATAATCCAATCCATCCAATCCCGAGAGAAACCAAATTGCCTCAAAACTTTGATAAGGAAGTGCCAATCCACTCTATCATAAAGCTTTGGATAATTCTAACCGAATGAAAATGGAAGGAGATTTTTGCATATCCATGGAATGGATGGCTTCCTGAGCAAGAACTATCTCATCAACTATTTGACGCCCTTCCACATAACCCCCTTGTTTAGGGGAAATAATCTTATGCAAAAGAGGCTTCAACCTTTCTACCATGATCTTAGTAATGATTTTGAGAAGAACATTACATAAAGCAATAGGTCTAAAAGTTGATATATGTTCAGCCTCTTGAGCTTTTGGAACAAGAGTAATATAAGTTTTATTGATAACCTTCAAAATTTCTTTGGATTTCCTAGCTTCTTCCACCACCTCTAATAAATCGGCATGAAGGATATCCCAAAACTCTTGGTAGAACTCAATGGGAAAACCATCAGGACCTGGGGTTTTCCCTTTTGCATTTTCAAAACTACCTGTTGAAGCTCATTGATAGTAACAGGAGCAGTCAAAATAGAGTTCCTCTTCTATTGCTTTAATTTCTTCTACTTTTCATTTCTTTCATTATGATCAAATCCTAGATTTCTTTCAATTTTCTCCTTTTATCATAAGCTCTTTGATATGATAAATGGGACATATATTTTTAATGCAATCTTTAGAAATGATGCATACTTGTTTCATTCCTTTGAATGATCCCATAGCTGTCATAGTTATCCCTTGAACAAGAATGTAGCAAACTATGAAATACTTTATAGTCTTTATAATTGAACCATTAGGGCCCAATAGTTGCTAACATTGTCTAACAAATATACATTTATCTCATATTATATTTTTGATCTTGATGATATCACAATGTATCTTATAATTTAATATCTTGATTGCTTGTAGTGCTAGTACACTCCTTGATAAGAGTCTTATGAGATCTTGGGCTTTGATAATGATGTATGGATATCTTGTTCGAGTTACAAAAATAAATAATCTTCTTTCAACAAGATTGAGTTTACAAGCTATCCCATGCTTCTTTAAAGCTTTCTTCACAATAGGTCATTCATCCTGTAAATGTTTTTCTCTATACTTGGAAAAATGAGTAGAAAAGGAATTAACTTTGAATGTACCATCTTTGTTCCAAAATATAATGAACTTCTTGGCCTTAGAGGTATCCCATAGCTTGTACTTATAATGGTTGCCTTTATATCTTGGTAGCATTCCCTCTTGTTGGTTCCTTGGCTTGGAGTGATCAACTGATGTAACATTTATTGTATAACATTTTGAATGATTTGGAGGTTCCAAGTTTCTTGTTGTATCATATGTTTGATTGCTTTAGAGTCAATACAAACATTATCGTGTTGTATCATCTATGCTTGTGCAGCAAACACATGTTCTTCTTATTCTTGATCTTTTTCTTCTTCTTGAACTGGATTTTCCTTAGCTACATTATTTTTTTTTAAGCGAAAAACCCCTTGCGGGTCCGCCCTGAGAGCCCACGAACAGGGGGTTCTACACCGTCAAAGTCACCTAGAAGTCGCACCCGACCCTGCCCGCACCAACATTATCAATTGGATTTTGGATACCCAATTCAGCTTTTTGGTAGGGTGGAGATTTGAACCTAGGACCTCCCTTGGAGGATTGCCCTCTCCTCTCCAACTCACCTACAACACCTGGGTAAAAACTAATTTATAGTGGAAAACACCCCTTTCGAGGTGCCACTTTCAATAGGTTGGGCATAGGAGTAATGGAGCCTTGTTGGCCTCTACCAGCACATAGGACATTACTAACTATACCATATATATGCAAGATGGAGATAAGGCGAATGGAACCTGGGTCGGCCTCTACCAGCACCCAGGGCATTTACCATTGCACCACAACAAGCAGATGAAAAAACTAATTTATAGTGGAAAACACCCCTTTCGAGGTGCCACTTTCAACAGGTTGGGCATAGGAGGAATGGAGCCTTTTCGGCCTCTACCAGCACATAGGACATTCCTTACTATACCATATATCTATAGGATGGATACAAGGGGAATGAAACCTGGGTCGACCTCTACCAGCACCCAGGGCATTTACCAGTGCACCACAACAACCAAATTTGGCTACATTATTACTATGCCTTTCTCCACTTTTGATTTTGCTCGTCTGAAGATGGCCTATCTTGCTATTGGTTCATATCTTGTGAAGAAGATCTATTTTTGAATGGATTATGCTGACATTTCTTCACAATGTATATATTTATATCACAATGTTCACATGTATTTTGCATGTCGATATTAGTTATTTGAGAACCATTTATCAAAAAATGATATCTTTGGAAATTGTTTCTCTATTTGAAAGCATTTGGCTCATATCTTGTGAAGAAGAAATACTACTCTGAATATGATGATTAATCTTGCCTTTTTGTTTGCCTTGTAAAACTTTATTTGGCCTTTATTTTCTTCTTCAATATGAGTTATGGTCCCATCTACTACTTGTTATACTTCCTCAAACTCAAGCTGTGTTCTGAGTTTAGTTTTCCATGTAGCATAATTGTTCCCTCTTAATAGTTGGAAATAAGGTAACAAGAATTTTGATGCTCCTCTAGGCATAGTAAACTTTCACAAAATTTAAATATTTTTCTTTTATTGAATCCACCTTGAAAAATGATTTTTGATGAATATATATAAGCCTATACTCAGATTTTAACTAATGCTTCAAAATTATGAGAATAGTGTCTCGTAAGACAAAAAAATAATAGCTAAAGGGATTTTTTTTCCTTTAAGGAATATTCTAATATTTTCTTTTCTATCCAACAATATAAGTCTTTCTTTTTATCCTAACTTTTTAATAAAGGAAAGAATAAACCTTTATTTTCTTTCAATGTTCCTTTCACCACCAATGTGGGATATATATTGTTCTAAGTCAGACAACAAACCGTCCATTTCACTTTCACTTTTGTAAATTTCTTGCAAGTTAAAACTAACAAACCACCCATTTCTCCATCGCATTTTGTTATAAAATAAACTAATAGCTATATAACTTGCAAGAAAAGCAAAAATTCGATACACAAATCATATATTCAAAATACAAAAAAATAGGAGAATAAGGATTAGACGTTTTTCGCAGGACTGCCCAAACTGCCGAACTCGTTTCGGCCATATCTCACTCATCCGAACTCGGATTGAGCTAAAATTTTGAGGGTAGATGCCTGAAAAACCCTAGAACGTCTCCACCAATTTTCATATCATTTGGAGCAACACAGATCCTAGCACATCCCTATGTGTGAACGATATATTTGGCAAGCGGCTATGCGAGGGTTTCATCTCGGGTTGAGTGCAAGAAGCTCCAGGAGGTTTTTTAGGGCCTTCGGGCCCTAGCGGCCAATATTTTTGTGGTTTATGCTCAATATTTTAGCAAGAAATGTTGCAGGGGATACAATATGGGTTAGAAATTTGTCTTTCAACAGATCATACTGTGAACTTGAGTGACAACGGCTTCCAATTTGCTGCACAAAAGAAAAGTGAAAACCATACCTTTCCATGACGTCTAGGGCAAGGATTAAAGAGATCACGAAACAAGTTTCAAGCAGTTGATCAAAAAATGGCTCATATCTCAAGTGAATCTGGTGCTAAGGTGCACCCACAAAATAATTCTACTATGAAAACCCCTGTCAAGGGTAAGAATTTCGAAGACTCAGTCCCAAAAATGAATTTTAGGGATGCCCTTCATGGTGGACAGCCTCAGCCCAATGCTAATATCAATATTAGGGCTTCCCATAAACCTCTAAGAATGCCTAAGATTGATCCCAGGAAAACGGAGTCAGGATGTCTTAAAGCAACTGATGGAACTCCTATTGTTAAGCTTGATATGGGTAACATTCAGACCGGCATTGAAGATTTGGAAAAAAGAGGACTAATTTATCGGTTCGTGGGTTTTCGTCCGAGTCTATCTCGCTTTCAAAGTCTGGGCTGCAAAAGTCTGGAAAACTAAAGGTGAGTTACAAATCTCTATTTATCCAAATGGTTATTTTCTTGTTTTATTTGCTAATAATGAAGATAGAGAGAAAACTTTTCAAGGGGGTCCTTGGTTTTTTGGAAGGGCAGGGCTTTTCATGAAGCCCCGGCATACTAAATTTAAAGCCGAAGAAGAGATGCCTTCTATAGCTCCCATGTGGGTTAGACTCTTTGGCCTCCCTATTGAATTTTGGAATCCTACTATTTTTTCTTCAATTGGAAACTCTTTAGGAACTTTTATGATGACCGCTGATTGTACTCAAAATTTTGAACATATTATTTATGCTCGAATTTGTGTTTTAATGGATTTTGACAAACCCCTACCTAAAAATATCACATTACAATTTGGGGAAGACACTTGGGAGCAAGTAGTGGACTATGAGAACATTCCTTTTCATTGTAGAATTTGCCATGAATATGGTCATTTGGCCGATGCTTGCCCAAATAAAATTCCCGATCAAAAGAAAGAAGATATAAACTCAAGCAGGTTTCCAAATACCTAAGAAGAAGAACACTCAAAAAAACCAAGTTATGAAGGATCAATCAAAGTCATTTGCTAATATGTTTGAAATCCTTTCCACAAATGATGTCCCAAGTGAGGAAGAGGAAATAATGGAAACTGAAATCTTAGAAACACAATTTAAATATGAAGGGAAGAACTCAGAGACAAACCAACAAATCAAAGGTTTTCAATAGAAAAAAAAGAGAAAATTTACACAAGAAAAACAATATTTCAAATGTCAAAACTTCAAATAATGCAGGTCCCAATATAGACTCCATTGAACCATCTAGTAAAATTTTGGCTGTGTATGAGCATTCTTCAAGGTTAGAAGCCATCTCAGATTCAATTGGAATAAGTCAAGAAATAGGGAAAAAAATTGAAGATGGATTCTAATCAAAAAGTAGGTCGCAAGACCAATCAATATCATATGGTAAAAGAAGGTGAAAAGCTTGTAGAGGAAGGTAAGATTAATGCCCTTCCCAACTTTTTTAGCCCCGGTATTAATGAAGATCATCACTTGGAATATTAGAGGACTCAAAGGGAGTCTTTCAAAACAAAATGAAATTAGAAGAATGATTCAGATAAATCATCCACATCTTGTTTTCCTTCAAGAAACAAAGATGTCAATGGAGGATATGGACTTAATTGCCAATAAAATTTGGCCAACTAGAAAAGTGGTTTCCCTCAGTTCCCAAGGGACTTCGGGTGGCATTGCTTGTCTTTGGGACCCAAAAGAGGTAGTTATTCACCATATGGTTGGCAGTTGGGGTTTGTTGGCTATAGCTATTCAAAGTAGACATTCCAACCAGATTATGCTCTGCATTACTATTTATGCTCCAACTTCTTTGGAGGAAAAAAGAAGACAAGTGGAAGGATATTACTCATATTATCTCTCATTTTCCTAAAGCTTGGATCTTGATCGGAGGAGATTTCAATACCATCCTCTCTCTGGATGAGAAAAGGGGGGGAAATAGAAATTTGGACAAAAGCACTGACCTCATGAGCGAATATATTGCAAACCTCCATCTTGTGGATATCCAACCAGATAATGGCCTTATGACTTGGTCTAACAGAAGGCAAGGCTTAGCTTGTATAATGGAGAGATTGGATAGGTTTTTGCTCTCTAAAAATTTCTTAATCCATGGTCACATTCCTAAAGTGAAGACTCTTAATAATGTTGGTTCGGATCATTGGCCACTCATGGTGGAAATGTGGAAAACCAATGTGAGTTTCTCTCCTTTTCATTTTCAATTAATGTGGCTTAGAGACATTTCCTTCAGACCTCATGTGCAACAATGGTGGAAGGAAGGTAAACCTAGGCATGGGACTAAGATGTTCTATTTTGCCAAAAGACTGCAATACATTAAATCCAAAATCAAGACTTGGAACTGGAAAGAGTTTGGGGATGTTCATAAAAAAAAACATGAAGTTATTGCTCATCTTGAAAATTTGAATAAGAAAATCCGTTTAGATGGCCTCACAGAGAAGAGAAGTGCAGATGAAATTAAACTCACAACTCGGTTAGAGGAATGGGAAAAAAGAGAAGAAATCTTATGGAAGCAAAAATCTAGAATTCAATGGCTCAAAGAAGGAGATCGAAACACAAATTTCTTCCACAAATCTCTTCTAGCTCGAAGATCTCACAACTTTATTTCTTCCTTAAAATCAGATTCTGGAGATGTTGTTTATACTTGGGATGGCATGAACTCTATTGTTGTTGATTACTTTTCCAATATTTTTGTTGCTACTCCTCTTGACTCAGCTTCACAACAAAATGTTCTTCAAGCAATCCCTTCTCTTATCACTTCTGAGGAGAACTCTATTTTGACTCCTCCTATTACTATCAATGAGCTTCAACAAGTAGTTTTTAAAATGCAAAAAGGGAAAACCCCAGGTCCCGATGGTTTTCCTATTGAGTTCTACCAAGAGTTCTGGGATATCCTTCATGTTGATTTATTAGAGGTGGTGGAAGAAGCCAGGAAAGCCAAAGAAATTTTGAAGGTTATCAATAAAACTTATATTACTCTTGTTCCAAAAGCTCAAGAGGTTGATCATATCTCAGCTTTTAGACCTATTGCTTTATGTAATGTTCTTCTCAAAATCATTACTAAAATCATGGCAGAAAGGTTGAAGCCTCTTTTGCATAAGATTATTTCCCCAGAGCAAGGGGGTTATGTGGAAGGACGTCAAATAGTAGATGAGATAGTTCTTGCTCAGGAAGCCATCCATTCCATGGATATGCAAAATTCTCCTTCCATGTTCATTCGGTTAGACTTATCCAAAGCTTATGACAGAGTGGATTGGCACTTCCTTATCAAAGTTTTGAGGCAATTTGGTTTCTCTAAGGATTGGATGGATTGGATTATGGGATGTATCTCTTCAGTTTCCTACTTAGTTCTTATCAATGGTAGGCCTTCTCAGTCTTTCCTAGCTTCTAGAGGTATTAGGCAAGGTGACCCGCTATCCCCTTATTTATTCATCATTCTTGTTGAATGCTTGGGTAGGACTATAACCAAAAAGAGGGAAAACAAAACCCTTGAGGGAGTTACCATTGCTCATGGAGCTAGACCTATCTCTCATCTTCAATTTGTGGATGACTCTACTCTTTTAGGTAAAGCTACGGTTAAGGAAGCTTCTAATATTAAGCAAATCATTAGCTATTTTTCTAAGGCTACTGGGCAGTTGATCAATGAAGACAAATCTAAAGTTATTTTCTTTCACTGCTCTACTAGACAAGAATCCATGGTCTTGGATAAATTAAGATATAAGAAGACCTCTCTTCCAATCACTTATTTAGGTATTCCCATAAATATTCAAAGGCAAAAAAATAAAGATTGGAATTGGTTGTTGGACAAAGTCAAGAAGAAAATTGGAAAGTGGACCAACAAGTGGCTTTCTTCTAGGGGTAGAATCACCTTGGTAAAATCAGTCCTTCAAGCTATTCCTATTTATGTTTCTTCCATTTTGAATATCCCAAAGGTTGTTCTTCGAGAATTGGATCAAATCAGTCATCGTTTCCTTTGGAGTGGTACTAAGGAGAAAAGAAAATGGGCCTTGGTGAAATGGGATACTTTATGTCTTCCTAAGAGTGAAGGGGGGTTAGGATTCCGGTCTTCAATTAATAACAACAAAGCTTTAGCTGCTAAATTATATTGGAGGATGTTGCATAACCCCAATGCTCTTTGGGCCAATAATCTCCATGCTAAATATGCTGAGAACAAAAGTCCTAAAGACCTTGTTCGCTATCAACTTCCTACCAAAGGTTCTCCCATTTTAGCAGTTCTTAAGACTGGTGAGGATTTGATAAAGAAAAAATTATTTTGGATCATTCATAATGGTCAACATGCAAATTTTTGGACAGATTCTTGGGATGGTCACAAGCCTTTGATAACTCGGCTTCCCGATTGGAGGCCTTGGATGGAGGAGCTTCACCGAGCTAATTGGATAAAGGTGGCTAATTACCGTCGGTACCATACTGGTAATTCAGAGGTTGGTAGATATTGGATCCCTATTTAGGACTCGGCCTATTCAAATCCCAGAAAGGCAAAGACAAGATATCCAAGGCATCCTTCATATGAGATCCCTCTCTTGGTCCCATGAAAAAGATTGTTTTGGATGGAACAACACTACTAAGGGTGAGTATTCAGTTGCTCAAGGTTATTTGACCTTATGCCATAATAATCCCAACCATTCTTCCGACATATTTTCTCAATTGTGGGCTCAAAAGCTCTGGCCTAAGGTGAGGTTCTTTAATTGGCTTTTATTGCATCGTAGGGTGCTTATCGGTGAGCAACTTATGAAGCATGGTTTTCATGGCCCTTTTAGATGTGAAATGTGTGAAGAGAATGTAGAAAATATCAACCATATTTTTATTGAGTGTACTTTAGCCTCTGAGCTATGGAGGAGAATGGCCACTTTACTTGGCTTACAGTGGTCCAATTTTTTTACTTTTGAACAACTTTGGAGGGATTGGCCTAATCAAGAGGGTGTTGATCATTTTATTAGGCAGTTAGTTTGGATGGGTTCTACCATTCTTCTTTGGAATATTTGGAATGAAAGGAACAACCAAATTTTTAATCAAGATAGGAAGGATATTCACTATATTTGGCAAAAGACCATAGCCAACTTAGTTGAATCAGTCCATCAACTCCTTAATCACCCCCAAAACTCCCACCAAAGATGGGATCAAGTGATGCAAATATTGAAGATTAAACCTTCTAAGGGCAACCAACTTAAAGGGAATGTGAGTATTAGTAAGATGGATAGGACTAGAAATTGGCAACCTCCTCCTAAGGATTTTGGAAAAGTCAATACTGATGGAGCCTCTAGAGGGAACCCTGGAAAAGCCAATGTGGGAGGAATTGGTAGACTTTCAGATGGCTCCCTGGTTTTTACTTTTGCTGAGAATTTGGGTATTCTTTCCAATAACCTTGTTGAGGGGTATGGTATCCTCAGAGGCCTTCAGGAGGCTACTAAGGTTGGATGGGAAAAGGTGTTAGTTGAGTCTGACTCTCAACTTATGATTAATCTCTTGAAGACTCCTTCTAAGAATCATAAGGTGGATTGGAGAATAAAAAGAATTATTGAGAAGATTCAGTTAATCCAGATGGGATTTTTGAAAGTTGATTACAATCATGTGGTCAGAGATCAAAACAAGAGTGTTGATGCTTTAGCTAATTGGGCTTTGGACAAAGGTGATCTTACTTGTTATGGCCACCCTCCTATATGGTGGGCTTCTCAAATTAGGGAAGCTCTTCTTTCTATCATTTCTTTGGATGGCTCCAGTTCTAAAGGTACCTAGTTTCTTCTTGTTTTTTTTTTTTGCTTCTCTTTGGTTCATTCAGTTTTTTTTAGTTCCCTAGCTCATTCTATTCTTTATTTTGTTTCCTCTGTTGATTCTTGCCTTAATAGTCTTCTGGTCTAGATAGGTCATTGTTTTGTTCATTTTTTTTTCTTCTTTTTCTTTTTTTTTTTGTTTAGTTTTTTAAGGTGGGTGGGTTCTTTTGTTTTGTTTTGTTTTTGTGTTCTTTGTGTTGTTTTTTGTTGTTCTTGTGTTTTTGTTGTTTTGTTTTTTTTTTTTTATGTTTTTTGTTATTGTTCTTGTGTTTTTTTCATTCTTGTTCTTGGGTTTCTCTTTGTTTGTGTTATTTCGTGTTTTTATGTGTGAGTGTTTTCTATGTTTTTTGTTTTTGTTTATTGTCTGTTGTTGGTTGTTTTTTATTTTTATTTTTATTTTATTTATTTTATTTTTTAGGTTTTGGTTGTGTTTATTTTTCATGTTTTTTTTGGGTTATGTCTTTGTAGTGTTCTGTTGTTTTTGTCTTGTTTGTGTTTTGTTATGTGGTTCTTGTGTTTTTCTATGTGGTTTGTGTTGTGGTTTCTTTTATCTTATTGTGCGTGTTTGGTTGTGCTTTTGTTTTTGACACACTCAAGGAGCATGTTTTTTATTTTATTTTATTATTTTTGTTGTTATTTACTTATTTTTAAATTGGTTTTGTGTGTTTGTTTGCTCCTTGAGTATGTCAAAGGTGGTAGGCCAGGTCCGAGTCCTGGGCATTTTTGGTGGAATGGATACCCCTGCCTCCTTGGGTCTTACCCGAAAGTGGCATCCCTTTTGGGATGTTTTCCACAAATAAAAAATATATATATAACCTGCAAATTTGGTGTCTAACACTTGTTTTATTTAGGTATTAATATGATTTCACCTTCTCCATATTTTCTTTATTTATTGTCCAACCACCAGACTTAAGATACGAAGGCTTTTACAGCTATAGGATGCTTCCCAGCAAACAAGTAGAATATATCTCAGGTGCACCCTCTACCTCATAAAAGAAATCAACTGAAAACATTTTAGAGGCAAATTTCTTCTGAGAGTATTCCTGGAAACAAAATAATGAACATACTCCTCATCAAAGGTGACACGAAAATTGTAAAGAGGGTAAGTTGCCTAAAATTAAAATCAGATGACAAATATCCCAACTACTTTTCTCCATTTCTGAATATGCAATCTTATTTGATTCCTTAATTGCTCCCAGACTTGTTAATAAAACCTTGTTACAAGGTTACCAAAAGAATCACAAAAGACTGATGTGTAAAAAAGACTATTTTTTATATTTCTTGTAATAAACTGCATTGTACAGCAATTTTGTACATTCAGTCTGAACATTACATGTATGCTGGTTACAATGACATCATGAATTCTGCAAGAGCCTTTCAAGATATTTCTTTACAACAGCCACAAACGCAGGCTTCACTATAAAATGCTATGGTTAAGGAGCTCATGATGCTTCCTTCTTGTAGTAAATTACTAATATGAGCCTAAAAAACCACCTAATGGAATGAGTGAATACATGAAGAGGAATAAATGCATTTCTTGAAATCAATTCCAACGCTTGGCATTCTTCGCCTTTGCAGACATTGCTTTGCTCCTCTGGAAAGCTGTTTGCTTTTGCTTCCTTCTAAGTTCCTTCTCTGCCTGCATTTTAGAAAATGGACTCAAACAATCAACCTGTATGCATTTGTTCTAACATCTTCCAATGAGAAGATATCATAGTAAATTATTATATTATATGCTTGAGAAATAAAGCCTAGCTAGTACTACTTGAACAACTCGCCAACTGTAGGTATACCGTGTATAATCCTTACAGATCAAGTTAATCAACGGGATTATATATAATGCAAATTGCAAGCCAGGTGTTAATTTCAAGCTTGTATTAATTGCATTCATGCCGACCATTTACTTGCCTTTAAAGATGTCAACAAATTTTGTATCCAGTCACAGAAATCTGAGACAAGCATTTCAGAAATTTACTCAGTTTAGCCCATAGAAATCATTCCATTAAAATTTCTTTGCTTAGGACCTGGTAACTGGTTTTGAATTGATTTGGGGATGTTATATGTGACAAAAGCTCCAGAGCCAAATTATATCATGACCAACACAACACAACTTTTCATTGGTAACAAGGCATACATAAAGCCAAATAGTCTGTTGCCTAAAAGAATGTGCAATGTCACAAAAAAAACCTTGTTGGCCATCCACCATTCGAATTACTTATAATTTACAGTTGTTATCTTCAAAAAGGAACTACAAAATTTTGATAATGCTTATCAAAACGCAATTTGTGCATGTTAAAGAAAGCAAGGAAAGCACTTTGATGTTAGCTAATGTTCATCCTAATTATGTTTAATGCGCAAGAAGTGAAGCTGGAATCTCAGTACAGATCAAAACTGTAGATGATGAAAACAAAACCAGAAATCACAAAATTATGTGATTCAAGAAGAAATTAAAGGATATGCTTACAAATATGTTACTTTTGCTCATGATTAGAGCCTTAAAAGGTACAATGAGTTCCAAAAGGGATAAGAGATGCTGCATCTTCAAAAATTGCAATTACCAAATTGGCACTTACATTGGGCAAACTGTCCATAACAAGATGAAAGTGGACAAAATATTAATCACAGATCATAAATCAAAGTAACAAGCTGAACAAGCCACAACAGTTGACCAAGGGGCCGTCCACCATGATTGAGTAATGACATTATAACCCAACTTACAGAAGTAGGGCGATGAGAATTAACGTCAGTTTAACACTTCTCCCAGACAAGTTCTTAGATAAATATGATGTAAAACGTGCATATAAAGGAATGTCAATCTCCCCAAACTCATTGTTTGTTAATTGCTTTTAACATTAACACAGCTATTACAGCATATAGGAAGACAAGGAAATATCTGTAACAGTCCGGATAGCAGTCCTCTAAGGCCTGGCAACTCAAAATTTTGACATAGAGAAGTTTCAATACCCTTCTAGCTTGAAAAACAAAGGTGCAGAGACATTAAGGTCTATTTTCTGATGTTTCTTTCAAATTTATCAGTTATGTGGATATTAGCTATGTAATCAGTTCTGGAGGGTTACCAGTCATCATGGAATTGTGGCAGAATTTAGAAGTCAAGTTTGACAACTCACAACATCCTCAATCCCTATCTCAGTATGGACTATAACAACTCAAAAAACAAGCACACACTATAAATTCTGACAAAACAAACAGCACTCAAGCTCAGATCAAGTCCTAGATTTTATAGGGAGATTTTCCTTGTACTTCTGTTGTCAAGTTGGTTTAATTTTCATATTTTTTGATGAAATACACCATGGGGGAATTGTTTCCTGAAAGTTGTGAACTGGCCCTGCAGAAATGAGTGACTTGTGTAGTTCTAATAAAATCTGAGAGGTGCCACCCTGTGATCCAAAAAGACCATCATAAAACTTTGATGTCATTTTACCCTTGAGGTCATAAAAGACCCCAAAAAAAAGATGAAAAAACAAAACAAGATAAAGATCAAAGGAATAAATAATATGAATAGGAAAAATCAAAAACCAACCCGCTAAATGCCAGCAAAAGGAGACCTTCAGCTTCCAAAAAGGAAGAGAAAGAGGTGGCTCTTCATTTTTCATGCCTAGCCACAACGCAAGGCATAATAACAAGGCTTGTGGGGGAGAAAAGTTGGAGGATTTTCCGACTGGAAGCTTTCCAGCTGTAAAGTCAGTAAGGAAGCTCATGTACAACATACAAAGGAGGGCAAGGAAGTTCTCATTCAGTCCTCTATCCAAACAAGCTTCTATTTTTATTGTATTTAGTATTTACTATATAATAGTCATTTTGGGCAATAAAAATCCATTTCTAAGTTGCTTTGTGGTGAAGATTCCCACCATGGGTTTTACATCACATTAAACAACTATGCTCCAAATGTTTGTTGTCATCATATCTGCAATTCCGCTATGTATATGGTAGACTCTGGATATTGTTACATTGTATTATTTCCCTACTTCTCTATGCACGTTGGAGTGAGATTTTACAATGTACATAAGAGAGCAGATGTGTGTTTCCAAAATTGGGCTAAACTCCAATTTTTATATATCGATTGTCATCAGAGCAGCAAGTTCCTTGTGTCTTGTAAAAGTTTTTGCTAACATTTTTAGGCTTTGTGTGCATTGCACTTTGCCTTCCAGTTGGTTAAGTGCAAAAAGGTAAGAAAAGACAGTTGCATAGTTCCATCACAAGAAGAGCAAAGAGAAGAGCCAAATCCCAAGAAGAGATGCCCAAGGACCAAAGCTCAATGGAGGAAAAATATCACTATCTCCAAACAGATGAAGAATTAAGAAAAGCAGACCTCCAACCAGATGAAGAATTGAGGATAGCGAAACTCCAATTGCATAAGAAGCTTCAAAAGAAAGAACTCTTTGAAAAACTCATGGTGATACAAGAAAGATTTGGACAAAGCTCCATGTGTATTTGTGAACGGATTACAAAAATAGGAGAAAAGTGGATGCAAGCACTTCAGAAGGTGGAACAAGATATGGCTTCCAAAGAGGATTGTTGGGAAAGCTCCAAGCTCAAAATGAGAAGATGCAAAAGGAAGAAAATATTTCCATACCTCCTCAACTCAAAGATGAAAATTAAGAGCCACCAAAGAGGGTTTTCCACTTGTAGAACAAAAATGAAGAGATTCAAATCAGACTTTCTACGTAGACTTCATTATTATTACCATAGACAAATTAGAAAATAGTTGACAGCATTTCTTATGCGAAGGAGAATCTGTCCTTGATAGGTTGGACCATCTATAGAAAAATGAATGCTCAAGCCATCAACAACATGATACTAGGATTGGTTGCCAAAGACAAGGAAATTGCCATTGCTTCAACAAGCATGTGAAGAGAAGAAGGAGAAGGAAAGCTCCACTCCAATAAAGATTATCTCCACACAAGAAGACAAAGCAATAAGCATCGTAAGCTGACCCTACAAGTTCATTCATCTAGTTAAGCATTATGTAAGTATCTCTAAGAAGCATACCAAATCCACGAACTCCAAATTGATTAAAAGATGGGATATCCCATCAAAAGGGTACTCGGTGGAACATAAGAATGTAGTGCTACTCTAAAGTGAGGGTAACATTCTGAATGAAGAAACGACACCATCCATAAAGACGTCAAGGAAGAATCTCAAGCATCTCAAAAAGAAGCAATCATTCCAATGAAAGAGGTAAAATATTTGTGCAAGCTTCACAAGAACCACATCAAGAAGAGAAATGAAATGAAATATTATTAATGTCTGCAGTGGGCCAAAATAAGACCCAAGGGACTATAAGAAGGACAATAATGACGACCCAAGGGACTATAAGAAGGACAATAATGACTGCCAGCTAGCAAGCTAAAAATCCCAACAAAGAAAAGAACTAAGATAAATACAAGATGAAACCCGACAAACGGGCCAAAGAGAAAGGGAAAAGAAAAGAAAAGGGAGAGCAAAAGGGGGAGGGCTGCAATCCAACAGAGAGGAGTGCACGCCAAGAAGAACACAAAGAGAGAAGGAGGGGGGCGAGAGCAGCCCAGGGGGGCAAGCTCCAAGAACCCTCCCGAAACTAATCTCTCCTAACAGTTGAGGCCTTAGTACCAAAGCTGAAGAAGTCCATGATATGTCTCTGCCCATTGCTAGTTCGGAACCCTGACAAACTGTTGGTGCGCTGTCTAGTGACCTTGCTTTTGTCCGAACTGGATGATGTGGGGCGTTTCCGATTGAAGTCACCTGGTCCGTCGGAGTTGGTGAAGTATGTTGTGATGAGCCGATGTTGAGGAGGGTGAGATCCATTTGGAGAACTTTTATGTCGTCGAAGTTGAGTTATCTCCCTAAGAAAGAGTGCAAGACAACGCTGGTCCGGGTATCTGAAGAAGGTAGAAACAGATCGAAAGTTGTCCCTGAAAAGGCAATGGAACCTACCTCGGATCTCATAATAAATGGGACAACAAAAAATAAAGTGATGAAGGGTTTCAACTTCACCGAAGGAGCAAAACAAACAAATTTGCTCCTCCGTCGGAAGATGGTGATTTGACTCAATCCGAAGTTGGTGAGAACACACCCTAAGTTGCCCAATAGTGATCCGAAGCATTCAAGTAATGACCATGGGAAAGGAAGATACCTCCACTTCCATTACGCAAGCTCGAGCTTAAAGAAAACTCCATTAAGCAAGCTCGAGCTTAAAGAAAACAAGGCATAAAAGGAAATCTTTAATTACTTGTTTACATTGTAAGAAATGAGATGATGTTGCAAACTTGTGTTGAAAGTTCCATGTAATGAAACAACTTCCAGAAATACAGTAATAGCAGTAACAATTCAATAATGCACAAAAGTAAACATCCACTGGAAACAATAATTCAGATTCAATGCCAGAAAATCAGAAATGCAAGTAACAAATTCCAGATTCCAAATCAATACAAATCCTAGCCACTTAGAGAGGGCGAAGTCTCTTAGCCACTTGGAGAGGGAAAAGAGATTGAAAAAAAAATGATTCCAACTACAACATAACTCTTCCTATTTATAGACTAAATAACAAATCAATACAAATCCGACTACCTTAACCTAGGGCCTGAGCTAATAATAATAAAGATAGCACAGAAAGCTTTGTCCTCAAAGCTGGAAAAGATTGGAAAATGCTCTCAGGCTCCCACGTTGCATCTTCTTCTAGAAGATCCTGCCACTTGATGAGGAACTCCTGAATCTGGCAAGACCGTAGAAGACGAACTCTGGACTGCAACACTGCTTCTGGCTGGAGAGTGATTCGACCTTCTTCATCAAGTACTGGAAGCTCCGTCTGGGACTGCACCTTTTGGCCAATAACCTGTTTGAGACAAGAAACATGAAAGACAGGATGGATGCGGGAAGACGATGGAAGCTCCAACTGATATGCCACTTCACCAATGCGACGAACCACCTTGTAGGGGCTATAAAATCGAGGAGCCAACTTCTGACTGGACTTGGTCTTCAAGGACAATTGCTTATAGGGTTGGAGGCACAAAAGACCATATCCCCCATGGCAAATTGCTGCTCAAAACAATGCAAATCCTGTTGCTGCTTCATGCAGTTTTGGGCCTGGGTCAAATTATCTTTAAGAAGCTGTAGCACAAGCCATCGCTGTTGCAACAAATCATCCACCTAAGCCACCTTGGAGGATCCTAGAACATAGTCTGCCACTGATGGAGGTTTCTGACCATACAATGCCTCAAATGGGGACATCTTGAGGGAAGAATGGTAAGAAGTATTGTACCACCATTCAGCTAAAGAGAGCCAATGAACCCAGTGATACTGCTTGTCTTGGGCAAAATAACGAAGGTAAGTACCCAAACATTTGTTTACAATCTCCATCTGGCCATCTGACTGAGGGTGATAAGAAGAGGACATATTCAACTGAGTACCACTAAGATGGAACAATTCCTTCCAAAAATTGTTGGTGAAGATAGGGTCATGATCATTGACAATGGACTTGGGCATACCATGCAATTTAAAAATAGAATCGAGGAATACCTTGGCAACCTTGTTGGCTGAGAAGGGATGTTGTAGTGCACAAAAATGAGTGTACTTGGAAAGGCGATCCACTACCACAAAGATCATTGTTTTGCCCTCAGATTTGGGAAGGCCCTCAATGAAATCCATGGAAATGTGCTCCCATTGGCGATCAGGAATAGGCAAGGGTTGCAACAAACTAGGAGATTTAACAGTTTCCCCTTGTTGCACTGACATACCTCACATTTGGCCACAAAGGTCTTGACATCTACTTTTAATCCTTTCCAAGAAAAGGATTGCTTCACCCGTTGGTATGTTTTTAAGAATCCAGAATGTCCAGCCAAAGGAGATGCATGCAATTCTTGGAGGACACTAGTCTTAACAGTCGAGGATGGAGGAAGATAAATGTGATCCTTCTTGTGGAGAACCCCATCAACATATGGGAAAAAGGAAGGCAATGAAGAGCCAAACTCCACTTCCTGAATGATGCTAGCAATCTCTAGGTCAGAAAGCCAGTCCTCTTGAAGCTGGGAAAGCCATTGTGGAAGAGGACTAGAGATGGCACTAACAGCAACAATGTCCTCATGTTTGCGAGATAGAGCATCGACCACCACATTCTCCTTTCCCTTCTTGTACTCAATGACAAAATCATACCCCAAGAGCTTGGTCAACCATTTATTCTGTTCAGGGCATGAGAGACGTTGTTCTAGGAAATGCTTAAGGCTGCTATGGTCGGTCTTGATGATGAAGCGGCACCCCAACAAATAAGGCCGCCATTTCTCTATGACATGCAGAACAACTAACATTTCCTTCTCATAAGTGGATCGTCCCAAATTCTTGCTAGAGAGTTGCTTACTTTCAAAGGCCAATGGATGTCCATCCTGCATCAAAACAACTCCAATACCTATGCCTGAAGCATCACACTCAATGACAAAGGGTTTGCTGAAATCAAGAGTGGCCAAAACAGGGGTGGTACACATAGCCTCCTTTAGGGCATGGAAGGCTTGGGAAGCTGCTTTGGACCAAACAAAGGCATCCTTCTTAGTGAGAGTAGTGAGAGGAGCAGCAATCTTGCCATAGTTGTAGACAAATTTCCTGTAGTACCCTATGAGACCTAAAAATCCATGGAGTTGCTTAAGGGATTTGGGTAAGGGCCAGTCTTGCATGGCTTTGATCTTGTTAGGATCCACCTTGACTCCTTCCTAAGATACTATATGTCCCAAGTATTCTACCTCATGGACCCCAAAGGAACATTTGGACCTTTTGACAAAGAGTTTTTCCTTCTGTAAGAGGTGAAGAACTTGGTCCACATGAACTAGATGAGCTTCCCAAGACTTGCTGTAAATTAAGATATCATCAAAGAAGACTAGGACAAACTTGCAAAGAAAAGGACAAAAGACAGAATTCATGAGGCTTTGGAAAGTGGAAGGAGCATTAGTGAGACCAAAAGGCATGACTAGGAACTCATAATGACCCTCATGTGTGCAAAAGCAGTCTTAGGGATATCCTCTTCTCTAACCCTAATTTGATGGAACCCAAAGCGCAAGTCTAATTTTGTAAAGTATTTAGCACCATGCAATTCATCCAACAAATCATCTATAATAGGGATAGGAAACTTATCTTTGATGGTGATCTTGTTGAGAGGTCAAAAATCAGGACACATGCGCCAAGAATTGTCCTTGTGCCACACCATAACCACTAGAGAGGAATAAGGACTGATGCTTGGATGGATGATTCCTTGCTCCAACATTTCCTGGACCAACTTCTCAATCTCAGACTTTTGGGGTTAGGGATAGTGGTAAGGATGCACATTAGGAGGTTGACTTCCTAGAACTAAGGTGGAAAGACCCATGGGCTCACCAAAGACATCCGCATAACGATCCACAATGTTTTGCAAGTCTAAAGGAAGAGCTGGAAGAAGCGACTCCAAAGACTGAACTTCCATGCAATTGACCTAGGCAAAGAATCCATGACCACCTTTCTTCAATATCTTTTCCATGCTATGGGAACTAACCACCTTGGTGGAGGAAGGTTGAATTCCTTGGAGACAAATGACCTTCCCATTCTTCGTCCATTTGACATATAGTCATTGTAGATTAATAGTAACATCACCAAGCTAAGATAGCCATTGTGCTCCCAAGATGACATCTGCACTACCCAAATTCATGGCAAAGAGATTGCCAGACCAAGTATAATCACCCATCTAGATGTTAACCTTAGCCGTTCGACCCACACACTGAGTTGTGCCCCCATTTGCAATCAATACTTGAAATTTGTCTTGGTTTGAAGAATTGATATACAAGCCCAAAGACTTTGTTGTCTTGCTATCAATAAAGTCAATTGACATTTGATGAATCCTTGGACCTTGATGGTATGATGAGCCTAGAGCCCCATAAGGGCAAAAGTGAAAAGAGCCATGGTATCATCCTCATGCTTAGAATCGACTACTTCAGTTGAAGGCTCCTACTACTACGATGGATCTTCCGACACTATGACTTCTTTGCCTTCCACTTGAAAGTTACGACATTCTTCATAGGCCTGATCTCGGGGATGGTGTGAACGACATTTGAAACAAAAGAATCCTTAGGGGTGCTCATTATTGTGGTTATTGAAGTAAGGCCGTCGAGGGTTGAAGTCACACCGAGGTTGGGGATGGGGCACTTGGAGCTTCTTTTCTGCCGCTAGAGCTACACGTTCAACATCCTCAAGGGTGTAGGGATCGAGCATGTCGACTTCTCACCGAATTTCATCCTTAAGACCATGGCGAAAGGCTGAGACCACCACTGTTGGATCCAATTGATAGGTGTAGGTGAGCAGACTTGTGAACTCTGCGCAATAATCCTCAATCGATCCTGTTTGCTTGGTTTGCATCAAATAGACCACATACAATGTGGAAGATCCTTTGTCAAACTTATGGAGGAATCACGCTTTGAACTCGAGCCACAAAAGAGAGGTCCCTTATTGGTGAAGCTCCCATAACAACCACTGATGAGCATGGGTTCCCAACTTAGTAGCAACTAATGTAACACGACCTTCTTTAGGAACATGGTGTAGATGGATGATGCTATCCATCTTGGCCAACCACCCATGTGGATCGACACCCTCAAAGGTTGGGATGTCGATGCGTGGAATAGGAACATCATGAGGCCAATAAAGGAAATTAGAAGCACCTCCTGCAAAGGGATCAAAATCAGAAGCAAAGCCTGAGCTATAACCACCCATACCGAGAAAAGTACCCTTGGTAACATAGGGAGTTGTGTGACTACCATAGGAAAATGGAGGTCTGTAACCGAACAGTGGTTGTTGGTGGATGCTTGTGTCCTTTGGATTTGGCGCCTATTGCATGCCTGATGGTTGTTGCCCAACAACTTGTTGAAACTCTTGGTAAAGGGAATGCGTGGTAGGGAGAATATTCAAATAGCTTTGGATGACTATCTTTATTTCATTTTGAGAGACCAAGATGGAGTTAACCACTCTTTCTTGTTTCTCAAGATAGGAACGCAAACTGGAGTCAATTGTATCAGGAAAAGCATTACCAATTGGAGGGGTAATAGGAGGAGTGATAGAAGGGGTGTTGGGAGGAGAGATAGGAGTGGTATTGGTAGGAGGTGAAGCCATGGCGTTTAAAGAAGAAAGAACATGCTGGTCAAAACTATTAGCTCCAATATAGCCACGTCGGCTAGCTTTATTGTTATTAGCTTGGGCCCTAGCTTAAGGTTGTCATCCCTTGAGCATTAGGGTTAGGGTTAAGTTGATTTTGTCTATAAATAGGAAGAGTTATGTTGTAATTGGAATGAACTTTCATATTCAAATCTTAGTTGCATTTGTTGCACAAATGAAACTTCGCCCTCTCTAAATGGCTAGGATTTGCGTTAGATTGGAATCTGGAATCTATTACTTGCATTTGATTTTTTGGCATTGAATCTGAATTATTGTTTCCAATGGATGTTTACTCTTGGGCATTATTGAATTGTTACTATAATAGTTGCAAGGAAACGGATACAATATCTGATATGAATACAGTATTGGATACGGATACGACAAATTTTCAAGACCTCCTAATATGGATACAGCTGGAAACGAAATTATAAAAAACATGTCTTTTATATGAAACGAAAAAAGATATTATAAAAAAAAAAAATTACACACGAGTTTTGAATAGGATACTCTAATTCACTAAGAAATGAAATATGAAATATTATTAATGTCCGCGGTGGGCCAAAATAAGACCCAAGGGACTATAAGAAGTACAATAATGATTGCCAGCTAGCAGGCTAAAAAGCCCAACAAAGAAAAGAACTAAGAAAAATACAAGATCAAACCCGACAAACGGGCCAAAGAGAAAGGGAAAAGAAAAGAAAAGGGAGAGCAGAGGGGGGGAGGGCTGCAGTCCAACAGAGAGAAGTGCATGCCAAGAAGAACGGAGAGAGAGGAGGGGGGAGGGAGCAGCCCAGGAGGGGCAAGCTCCGAGAATCCCCCAAAAACTAATCTCTCCTAACAGTCGAGGCCGAAGTACCGGAGTTGAAGAAGTCCATGATATGTCTCTGCCCATTGCTAGTTCGGAACCCTGACAAACTGTTGGTGCGCTGTCTAGTGACCCTGCTTCTGTTCAAACTGGATGGTGTGGGGCGTTTCCGATCGAAGTCACCTGGTCCGTCGGAGTTGGTGAAGTATGTTGTGATGAGCCGATGTTGAGGAGGGTGAGATCCATTTGGAGAACTTTTATGTCGTCGAAGCCGAGTTATCTCCCTAAGAAAGAGTGCGAGACAACGCTGGTCCGGGTATCTGAAGAAGGTAGAAACACATCGAGAGTTGTCCCTGAAAAGGCAATGGAACCTACCCCGGATCTCATAATAAATGGGACAACAAAAAATGAAGTGATGCAGGGTCTCAACTTCACCCAAGGAGCAAAACAAGCAAATCCGCTCCTCCATCGGAAGATGGTGATCTGACTCAATCCGGAGTTGGTGAGAACACACCCTGAGTTGCCCAATAGTGATCCGAAGACTATGCATTGTGTGCTGCTGAAGGTATTGTGGAGGAACTATTCTGCCCTCCTGTATCTGTAAGAAGTGCTCATGGTAGAAAGACAACTTGGGGGAAAGAGGGGCAACAGGAGAGATCCATGTGCATCTGGTGTACTGGAGACTAACATCCTTCCGAATCTCGTGGAGCATCTTCTCCTTAGTAAGCCGAGAGGGGGGAGAACCCCCAAAGAATAAGGGGGCAGCCTGTCTATCTGTATCTGAATGCTGGCCAGGAGAGTAGAAACCTGAAAATACCAGCTCCTCCGGCCTCCCCGAGAACTCGGAGAGAGTTCCATCGAGGAGCGAAGGGCGAGGTAAGGGTACCGCCCGCAACCCTCGGGGGTATCTCCGAAAGTACGGATCCCGTGAAGATAACCGATAATCATGAAGATAATCTCAAGCCGGAGAGGAGAAGCCCCAAACTCTGGCAGAATAATAGAACGAGGGATTGTTCCCTTGCAACGAATGAATCGTCGAAGAAAGAGTGTCTGCACTCGTTCAACCCGTGACCACTCGTCGGGCCAAGACTAGGGCCCCAAACCACTGACCCATAAGTAATAGTTGGCTTGACCAAAGCGTCAAAGATCCTCATCTTCACAGGTATATCCTGAAAATGTGCTTTGAAGCAATTCCTCTCTAGCAAAGACAGAGTTGCATACCCCTTACACACCCGGACCTAGGCGGCGGGTTTCATACCAAAAGTGGGACCAGTGAAAAGAACCCCCAAATACACATAAGAGGTGGTGATTTCGACCTCCTGGCCCTGGAAAAGGAAGTGGAGATGGGATAGAGCCTCTTTGGTAGTATTGAATACCATAACCTTGGTCTTAGAAAGATTCACCGTCAACTGTCTCGAGTCACAAAAAGCGGCAAGTGTGTCCAGATGACGCTGAAGCCCCTCAGGGGATGAGGCCAAAAGAACAACATCATCAGCAAAGAGGAGAATAGAAATCAACACATGGTGAAGAAGGCAACCATCCTCTGGGTGAGCGTTCTCCCTGATAAAAGTCTCAAGCTCGTCGATAAAGATCCCAAAAAGTGTCGGCGAAAGGGGGCATCCCTGTTTCACTCCTATGGTGCTAAGAATATTGGCTGAAAGCCCTTGAGGGGAGCGAAACCGACCTTTCACAGTCTCATATAACCGTGTAACCGCTGTCAAAAGCTGCCCAGAGATGCCAATTGATCGAAGCCTCTCAAGAAGTAAATGTCGAGGCACCGTGTCGAAAGCTTTCTTGAAGTCTACAAAGCAACAATAAACCTTCGAGGACCTGGAACGCGCCTCCTCAATAATAGCTCTGAGGACTAGAATGTGATCTGTGGTCTGATGATCTTGCCGAAAACCAGCTTGGCCAAGAGCCCTGAAACCCCCCTCCTCCAACCTTCGAGAGAGAAGCACATCCAATGTTGTGGCATAGAGCTTGGCAAAGATATGCCCAATCATGATAGTCTCGTAATTATTGGGTTCATGGGGATCCCCCGCCTTATGAATGGGGTGAATGATATGCTGAGTCCAGGACTCAGGAAACCCAAAACAGACAGCAAGATTAAAGAGATCAGCAAGGGGCCCAACAAGAGGGTCAATACCATGCTTCAAAAATTCCGCCTGTAACCCATCCAAATCTGCTGCTTTGCTTGTACAGAGTTTCCAGATAGCCTGCCTGACAAGACCAGTAGAAAAGAGGTGGCACGAAGAGGGGGGGGAGGGAACAGAAATACGAGGCTGATTTGGGATGGTATAAAGGGAAGAGGCATGGATGGTCCAAGAGGAAAGATCGATCCCATGAGTAATCCGATCACGGGGGAGGATAAGGCGCCAGAAGGATTTAGGAGATTGCTGAAGGGAGTGGATAAGATCAAGTCGATGCCGAGAGAGGAAGAGACGCTTCTTCTTTCGAAGAAGCATCCTATAGTCTTTGTGAGAAATGGCATGGGGCTGGGAAGGATTTCGAATGGCATATTTCAACCTTCGGTGGGCAGACTTACATTCCTCATCATACCAGATGTTCATGGGGCAATGACCAGGGGGACGAGGACGAGGGGGAGGACGAATAGTGTGGGGGTATGATTCCAAAGCAGCCTTCCAAATAGTTTGGACCAAGCAAGCGTAACGATCGGAAACATCGGAAAGAGAAGACACCTTGGGGAGAACATGACGCAACCGGTCCATGTAGGTAAAGGAATAATAATAGTCAAAGTCTATAGTGACTCGAGGGACTGAAGGGGAGGGAGGAGGGGGAGGAGTAACAGGAAGGGAAACAGTGGATAACGTAAGAGAAAGAACTGAATGATCGGTAAGGGGAGGAGGGTGATCAGAGACGTTGAATCGGGAAATGAATGGAATGAGGGTGGTAGAGGAAATAGCATAGTCGACGACACTGGCTCCACCACTATGAGGAAAGCAAGTAAACCCACTAGAATCTGGAAAACAAGATATACCATTGAGAAGAACTAGCCTGTTGGATTCACCCAACTCAATAAGATGCTTACCATAAGCAGTCACCTGTGTGTCGCTGGAGGTTCGAGCAAAACCAAGGTCCTCAAGATCCAATTCCCGAGTCTGCATCTCATCGGTTGTGAGGTCATGAAGAGAAACTCGCATAGGTCCGGTCCGAGCATTGAAATCTCCCAACAAAAGTATCTCCCCCGAAGCCGAGTATCTAGTAATGTCCTCATAGAGATCCTGGAAAGGGTCCCCGTCCGTGTGAATAACAAAATTGGACGTGGTGGGGGGAAAGTAACAGGTGGCAATGTAGATATCCCAAAGAGGTGGGTGACGAAGGATTTTAATCCATAAAAACCTGGAGTGGGGGTCAGTCGAAACCAAGGAAACCGAACCCTGGAGCTTATCCTTGATAAGAGCAGCAACACCTCCTGATCCTCTAACCCCTCTAGAGCGTCGAGTGAGTTGCCGACAACTGGACCACCAAAAGTAACCAGAGATAACTGGAAGGGCCCGCTCGGGACTCTCGTGCGTCTCACAGATAAGAATGATGTCATGTCTACCAATCACATCAAGAAGGGACCCTGGGGCAGACCACATCATACCATTGCAGTTCCAACAAGCTATAGCTAGCTTATCTGCCACCCCCCTTCCGTGCCGATGGAGTCATTTGTTAGGCAAGGGTTTGGACCAACCAGGTGGGGGAGAGTCCCTAATCACTGCACGCAAATTACGAATAACTACCCATTTGTTAGCTTTCCTGGTTGCGGCTACTTGTTCCCTAGCTTTCTTCAATTCTTCAACCTGGAGTCGCATAAGGTCCTCATCAAGGTAGATCTTGTCCTGAAGAGTAAATAATTTCCGTTTGGCCCTCAACGCCTCCATACGCTCTTCCGCATTTTTGAAGCGTATGACCAATGTGGAGTCGGGAGAGAACCATGCTCTCTCGAGAGTAACATCTGTTAACTCAAGAGTGTTGTGAATGAAGGCATTTCCAGCTTGAAGCGGATCAATAGGTTTGGGCACCCCACGAACCCTAAGATTGAGCGCTTTCGCATTACGAATTCTTTCTTCTTCAAATTTAGCTTGGACAGCCAACTCAACTATGGGAGGGGGTTCTTCTTTCCGGCTACAACCTGAACCCAAGATTGTTGTTCAGCTAATTTTTGGCTTTATGCAGTTGATGCTTCTTTGAGACGTTCCTACTCAAAAAATACATATTCTTCAATTAATCTCATATTGTGAATGCAACTTTATACATGCCTAGGCTATACCAAGATATATTAGATATGGACCAAATAGGGTCATGTATTTGGATACATTAATATACAATAACCATGTAATAATAAGTACAGTAACTTTTAAGGTCTAGGAGCATCACATATATCAAACCACCCGTACTCCTCGAGTCTACTATGTGTGAAGGAGGCACTTGTGTTGTGAAATCTACCTAGAGGCGTACATACCCAACCCCCCTTTAGATTTGACCCTTGGACCTACTACCTGGTGAACCCAAGCCTTTACCGTTAGGCCCAATCATGCTATATTGGGATAGGTCTAGATACAGTACCCATGTATTTGGATACATCTAGATATGGTACCCGTGTGTTTGGACACATCAAGATATGGTATCCAAGAAGTATCATATCCATATTTGTATCTGATATGCAAATACCGATATCCAAGCAAGGGAATTGTCGAATACGGTAACTATGGCTATTATTGTATTCCTGGAAGTTGTTTCATTATAAATTGTTACAAAATTTTATTGGCATAAACACATTTCATCCACAGTGTACTAAAATGTCAAATTAATTCATCCACAAATAACAATCCACAATGTAATAATCCATACAATGAGATAGATAGAAAATACCCTTAAGGTAGGGCAACACCAATAATACTCCTTAAGGAAGGAATAACTCCATAGGATCTCCCAATATGGAAGTGCCACTTAGAGAGGGCAAAGTTTCATATACGCAACAAAGGCGACTAAGATTCAAATGTGAAAGATGATTTCAACTACAACATAACTCTTCCTATTTATAGACTAAATCAACATTAACCCTAACCCTAATGTTCAAGGGCCAACTAACTTAACCTAGGGCCCGAGCTAATAACAATAAAGATAGTCAATGTGGCTATATTTGAGTCGTTACATTCCATCCATGTTTATTTTATGGAAAGGGAAACCGTAGTGTTTCTAGACATTGGAAAAATAATCTTTTATCAAAGACCTAAGATGTTTTAAGAAAAAATCATGTTGTCATTGTTGCACTTCAGGTCCAAGAGAAGAGCAAGGTAGAGAAGGCAAGAAGAAGAGATGCAATGCATCCCGAAATGGAGAAAGAGCACAGTCCAAGGACCAAATCAAAACATCTTGAGCACATTTGACATAAGTGTGCATTGGAAAGCAAAAGTTAGAAGCTTCATGCACAACTACACCCCAAGCATAGGACAATGCCAAGCAAGGAGAAAAGGGCATCCAAAAAAGGGAAAAGCAACCATGAAAGTAAAAGAAAGCTCATCAAAAAACAAAAATTTAGAGCGAAGACCCATTTCCCCTTAAGTAGCTTCACCATCAAGCAAGGAAAAGGTGGTGAGAATCATTATTGTAGGTTCTTGGTATCAACGATTTCAAGAAAATCTTCTAAGAATTCATTTGCAAGATTTTCATACGCACAATGAAGCAGTTGCTTTATGTAAAATGAAAAGCATGTTGTGGGACACAAAAGAAACTTATGTGAGCATTTCAGCATGAGTTGCACTCCATAGCATTCAAATTCTTAACATATGCCTAAAAGTGAAGAAAAGCATTTTCACTCAGAAAAACACATGGAAAAATACTTCCACTTGTCAAGTATAAGTGGAGGCAAACAAACCACTTGGAAAAACAAATGGAGGAGCAAAGAAAATTGGAAAATCAGCCAATGAGTGTACATAACTAGCAGAAACAAGAGAAAGAGGACAGAAGGACGACCCATGCAAGGGAAGCATAGCAAGAAGGTTCCAATGCTTTGGAAGAGCTTGAAAACATTTGTTGCACTCATTGCAAGAGGCAGCATATGCATTACATATCTAACACCACTTGTTGGAAAGCATGGGCACAAAGAAGGTTGCAAGGACAAAGCCACATATGTCCATGGTAGTTTGAACAACAATATATATGGAATATGGAAAAGGTAGAAGAATGCTGATCCAGGCATGTGACCTTTTTGCTGCATGGCTTTATGCTCAAAAATATCCAAAAATCTACTTTTTTTAATCCAAACTGCACTGTTAGGGGCATAACTTTTTGCTTGGGACTCCATTTTGATCCATTCAAGAAGCATTGGAAAGATTAGAGAGAGAACAACAATTTTCGCAGGTTGCCAACACGTTTGTGGAAAAAACACTCCAGAGGCCCTCAAAAATGCAAAACAAAATACTTACTAAAAATATAATTTTCTATTTTTACATTTTTGTAGCCAAAATGCATCTCTAGCTATGTTGACACATTAGTAGAAGACAAAACACAAAAGGACAAGTCACATGTACATAAATTTCATTTAATATGCACTTTGTAACTCATGGAAGGTGAATCACCTTATTTCCATATGGGTGACTTTCTAACTCACGAAAGGTGAACCACCACATTTCCATATGGGTGATCTTCCATATTCAATACGGTGGATTTCCAACACACCAATTCTTGTATAAAGAGAGATGCACCCCTTACTATAAAAAGGCATGAGCAATGGATGCAATTTATAGCCTCGCATATCTTCTCAAAGATTGCTTACATTGTACTCTATTTTTTTAGCATTAAAATTATTAAGCTATTTTGCTTGTATACTCATGTTCTGGTTTTTTATACTTTGTTATTTTTTATGCACTCTTTCATGATCTTCCTTAACTCAAATTATGAGTTTAGAATCAATCGAAATTCTGAGTTTTAGATCAATGGTATCAAAGCGAATTGTCTTTTGAGTGTACCTACATAAACACAAGATCAAGATATCAAAGTTTTGGGTATCAAACGCGAGATCCCTTTGATTACCTCCCTTGTTCCAAACAATCTCAGGTAAGAACCAAAATGGACAACACCGGGAGAGTCGATCCTTTCAAGGAGATGTTGAATGAAGCCCTCATGACACAAAGGAATGAGATGATGGACCAATTTGCTCTAAGTCTTTAACAACTCCCTGCTAAGAATTCTACAACTTCCTTTGCACAACCTCTCACTGTCCTAGCACCATTCGGTGCTCCCACACATTTTAAGGTGCAGGTGAATTTTGATATTCCTACTTTTGAAGGAAAAATTAATGTTGATGCCCTAGAAAATTGGTTGGATCAGTTATCTTCATACTTCTCTATAAATAAATTCACTAATAGTGAGAAAATCACTTTTACACTCTTGAAAGCTTCACTACCTATTCAAAATTGGTGGGAAGCATATTGTAACAGGGTTACAAAAGAGAATGAAGATGAAGTAGCATTCACATGGGATAATTTCATGGAGGTCATCAAGGAAGAATATTATCCTATGGGAGCCTATGAAGACCAATACATGCAATGGCAACAATTGCGTCAAGATAAAGATCAATCTGTTCAATATTATACTCATGCTTTCCACTCCATGGCAGCAAAGCTAGGTATTCAAGACACCAAAAGGCATCAAATCCTCAAGTACCACAGTGGGCTGCAATGGTACATTCGAGAAGACATGGACCTCTTCAAATTCAAGACATTGGGAAAGGCATATAAACTTGTAAAATTGGAATAGAAGCAAAAAAACCAAAGTAGAAAAGTAGGAGCAAATAACAAAAACCATAACACTAAGTACCAACCAAAGAAAGGCAAGAGTGACTCTCCAAAGAATCAAGATAAAGGGGGTCAGCCCCAAAATCAGAATTGGGAGCAAAAAAAAGTCTCCCAGGAAAATAATCCCTTGAAGATCAAGAGTGGAAAATGGTGCAACTCTCACAAAAACAATCAACATTCGAGGGAGGAGTGTCAAGTATTTCAATTATTATTTGTTGAGTCACAACCCTCTACATCCACTACCACAATGCCTCCACATCCACAAGCTAAAATCATGGACATCGAACCAAATGTGACTCACCACCACATATGCTCCACAAGAGGAAGAACGCCTATTTCACTCATAAATGTGGGTCAAAGTTAAGCCATTACATTTCATTGTTGACAGTGGGAGTCAAGAGAATCTGATTTCTACTCAAATGGTGAAGGATTTGAGTCTCCCTATCACACCACACCCACAACAATATAATGTTGGATGGTTACAACGAGGGAGAGACATTCATGTCACTCAACAATGTCTCCTCTCTTATGACATCAAACCTTTCAAAGATCAAGTTTTGTGAGATGTTGTGCCCTTGGATGTTTGTGATGTGATTTTGGGCCAACCATTTATGTGGAAGAGGTATGGTGTATATGAGTCTAGGCCCCAAAGTGTCATCATCACTGTCAAAGGTCAGTGTTACAAGATCCCAGAGGTTTCTCCTCCTACCTCTGTTTCCTTAATCGATGCTAAACAATGAACAAAGACAATAGCCAAAACAAGAAAAATCATTTTGTTGATGATCAAGCCACAAAGTAGGACCATCGCTACATCAATTGCAAGCCTTGCACAGCAAAAGCAAATGGACCATATTATAGCAAAATATGATGACTTGTTCAAGTCACCAACTAGGGTTCCACTTCATTGTGAGGTAAAGCATTCAATTGGTTTAGTTCTAGGTTCTCCTTTGCCTAATGTGCCTATTTATCGCAGAATTGTCCTTGAAAATGATGAAATTAGGAGGCAAATCCAAGAATTGATTCAAAAAAAGCACATCAAACCAAGTGCTTCACCATGTGGCAATCCAATTGTCTTGGCTCCAAAGAAAGATGGAATGTGGAGACTATGTATTAACTACAAAGCTTTGAATAAAATCACTATGAACAACCGCTATCCTGTTAGAGTTAGATTCTATTACATCATTTGGGTCATGTAAATGCAGCTTTCTAGGTACATACTTAGGACATTAGATTACTTTAAGGGAAAGTTATCTAGTTACTTTATGCAATGTAATAAATGCAAAAGTGTCAATGTGCAAGGTGTCCCTTGTACAACTAGGTAGAGTGTTGGCCAAGGAATCTATCTTCCATTATAAAAGGGCCTCATTGTAAGAGATTGAAGGGACAGTAGGTAGTAGTAGAATAGTTGTGTAACTCCATTAGTGATGGAGTACAATGTAGTCATGTAGCTTCTTGCATGGAGTGTCCATTTCCTCCATAGCAACATTGTATTCATTTCCATCATTTCTATTTATAGCATATTTTTGCAATCTCGTAAATTTACTTTCTCTCATATTTCTGCATCTTGTGATTGTCATCTCCCATTGCGATCTACCTCAAAAGCTAACATATCCACCCCTCGAATAGATGACTTGTTGGACCAGCTCCGTGGCGCAAAGTTCTTCACCAAAGTTGATCTCAAATTTGGCTATCATCAAATACCCATAGAGCCCACTGACATATGGAAGACTGCATTCAAATCCAAGGGTTTCTTTTAGTGGTTGGTTATGCCATTTGGCTTGACCAATGCGCCTACCACATTCATGAGGATGATGGATGACATCCTACATCCCTACACCAGCTCATTTAAGGTAGTCCAATTAGATGACATTCTCATCTATAGTAAGACATAGGAGGAACATCTACAACATGTTTGATAGGTGCTTCAAATTCTACGAAGACACAATCTATATGCTAATTTGTAAAAGTGCTCATTTGGCATGACAAAGATTCAGTACCTTGGGTATATTGTTGACAAAGAGGGAGTCCATGTTGCTCCTAAGAATATTCAAGTAATTAGAGATTGGCCTATCCCAAAGACTCTAGGAGAGCTTTGCAGCTTTCTGGGTCTTTCCAATTTCTATCAAAGATTTGTATTAAGGTTCTCACACATTGCTTGGCCACTACACCAAGTGATCAAAGAAGGTGTTGTTGGTTACGAATCTGCCATGAGGAAAGGATTTTGTGTTAACGCGCCCAGATTCGCCCACCAGATTGAAAGGCCGGAAGGAAGGAATGCCTTCCGTGCCAATCTCCGGAGAAGGCCGGCTTCCTGTGGGGTTTTGAGGTTCAAGATAAGAGTGCAGGGAAAGAGATAAAAATGCAGAAAGGGATTCCAAATTAGATTGGAGTTGGGTGGGGGAACTAACAGTACGGCAACGCATCAATCACCACTACTAACACCAATATAACCATAACACACCACTATGGATGCTGTCACTAACCAATAGAACAGAGCCAGGTATATGTTTTGTGTTAAGAGCCGTAAGCACAACTACAATGGTTCCCTAACAGACATTCCCTCCAAGGAACTAACAGTACGGCAACGCATCAATCACCACTACTAACAACACTATAACACAAAACATAACCAGAAAACTGCCACTAACGTTTACCCTATGTATCCTTTAATTTATGCATCCCAGGAATACCTGATCACCAAATGCCGGAGTCCAGAGTTCAGTACAACAACAAGCAATGATACAGGAAAACATGAGGCAGAAATGTCAAAGAGAGGTAGCATACAAAATAAAAACAATAGGACAGCACCAAGTGTATGTATTATATTAAAAGGCAGAAGCACAGCTACAATGGTTCCCTAACAGACATTCCCCTTCCACCACTTTACAATGAAAACGTGGTGGCTATTTATAGCCTGAGAACCCCCCGATTACATTTATGGGCACAAAGTCCCAGTCAAACATTAGCTGACAAAAGCGGCCATGGAGCTGCTGATGCTGACCTTTGTCGGGCAGGACTGTACTCGCAGCATGGTCTCCCTGAAGGCTGTACAGATACGTGGCAGCGCGTTAGGTAGAACTTCTCATCGGCAGGAATGCGGGTAGCTGAAGCAGGTAGAACCTCCAATCAGCTTTAAATGAGGCAGCTGGCATAAGTAGTGCATCCCATGCTTGTCCTTGTGCTCGGCACGTCTTGGCTCAGATCCCAAAGTTGGACACTTGTCGGATGATGCTGCTTGACACGTGCTTGCCTTGAAAGGCAGTTTATCCAACTTCGCCCAGGATCAGAGCGTTGTCGGGTTGCGCAGGTAGAAAACAACGCAGTCGGGAAGGCCTTCATGCCTTGGGTACTTTTCTGAGTTTATTCCCCTACTGCGCACCTGTCGAAGGGCGCACTCCGACTTCGCTGCGAAGTCGGGTTGCGCACAGGTGAAAGCTGATTTCTACCGCCGTACGGACTTCGCCTTGGAAAGGGGGCGCACTCCGACTTCGCTGCGAAGTCGGGTTGCGCCCCAGCACTTAGTCATTTTTCCTGCCAGCCTGCTACCAAGTGCGCCCAGAAAGCAGGGCGCACTCCGACTTCGCTGCGAAGTCGGGTTGCGCCCAGAACACTTGTTCTTCTGGTTGATTCTGTCGCACTGCGCACTTTGCACTCCTGCTGCGCTCCAACTGGAGGGCGCACTCCGACTTCGCCGCGAAGTCGGATTGCGCCCTGACACTTAGCCATTTTTCAGGGCAACTGCTGTCATTTTTGAGATTTGACTGAGGGGCTCAAGAGAAAGAGGGAAGAATGAGAATGTAGGGAAGAGAGAGAAAGGGGGAGAAGAGGAAGGGGAAAGAGAGGAAGAGGGAAAGGGAAGAGCAGCTCTCTTACAAAAATTGAAAACATTGCACCCCGTGCAAAATGTGGCAACATTTCTGGCGGCTCGCGGGGTGTCGAGCTCGCCTCGGCGCAAAGAATCCATGCCTTCATCCATTGGGTGCAGAGGAACTTACTTCCCCTGCCTTCTGCTGCTCTGGCCGTTCCTCTCGCGGCAACTGTTCTTCAGATCCACTTCCGGCAGCTGCCTCCTCGGATTCGCCTTCCGAATGCTCTCCAGCGTCGGCTTCTGCCTCGCAGATGCGCTTGTATGCGGCCTGGGCTTGGCCCCAGGCTTCTGCTTCGAAGGGTCGGCGGTCAGCAACTTCTTCTAACGCTGCGTGGAATGCAGCGACCGCGTGCAAGTCGATGGTGAGGTATCTCTTTCCCAGCTCCTGGAAGTAGGAGCTGATCTTGCAGCACTTGGACACCATCTGGGTGACCTGACTTTCTTGAATTGGCTCGGTCCAGCCTATCGATTTCAGCTGTATCTGCCTCAAAGGACAGCCAATTCTTTTTCACCTGCTCAAGGGTGAGAAACTCACCATTCTCAACATAGCCCCGGCACCCTAGTTCAGAGAGAGCGTGAAGGGGAGCCAGACAAATGTCTCTTTCATGTTCGAATGCATCCAGCATTCGTCTGGCAACTCTCACCTCTTCTGTTTTCTTAAAATACTTATGCAAGGTTACCCTTGCATCTGCCCATTCTGCAGCGAATGAGGACATGGGGGAGAATTGGAGGCCATCGCGCTCGTGTTCTTGAAGTTTTATCGCTAGGTCCAGCCATTGCTTCGCCTGGCGTTCGGCCTCCTCTACCACAGGCTTTCCCTGGGCAGAAACTTCTTGGATCCTGGATGCGAAATCCAGGACCGACATGGCTTTATACATGTGGGGCTTGCATCCCCGCAGCAGATCAGCCCGCATCTCCTTAACTTTGCTCTTTGAAAAGACCGTCGCTTGAGATGCTTTCTCTGCAGATTGCGACTGCGCTTGCTTCAAAGACTCCCGGAGCTGAGAAATCTGCTCCAGGGCTGCCTCGCTTTCCGTCGCGGCTTCTTGCCGAGAAGCGGCTAGCTAGGCTTTTAATTCATCTATTTCTTGTTGTGCCACTTCTAGCTGCTCAGTGGACTTAGACAGGTCCTCCTCAAGCTGTCTTGTTTTGTCCCCGCAACCGGAAAAGCTCTTCCCTGTTCCTCCAGATTTTTGACAAGGAGATTATCCGCTTTACGAAGGATTCCATGAATATCATATTGCTGGTGGATATCGTCAAAGCTCTTCTCCTTTCTCTCGAAGCTCGTAGTCCGCCCCCGGTCATTTCCTGGAGAGGCTTCTTCACTTTTGGTGTTATCTTTTCTCGTCGTGAGCACTCTCCTCTCGAAGTCAAACTTGGTGCGCTTTACCGGGGCGGCAATCTCCTCAGGTCTCCTCCGCTTCAAGTTTTGGAGAAAAGAGATAGGATATTCTACGGCTCTTGTTGCCAGAGGCAAATCGTCCGTGTTCTGGAGATCGTCCATGAAGTCCGGTTCCCCCAGCCTAGGGTTCTGCTGTGGACATCTCTCCTGCGAACAGGGAAATAGGAGAAACCGGAAGGACTTCGGAAGGAGCGGCCGCTTTTGAGGGCGACCGGGGAGCGGAGAGCGGAGCGGTTGATGCTGGAAGGGTTTCAAGCGGCTGAGGCGATGGATGCAGCGGTGAACGCGCAGCTTCAGCACTAACCACGGGTGAAGGGTTTGGGGTTTGACTCAGGGATAGGAAGGCGTTGGGGTCCTGAGCAAACTGGTCGAAAGAATGGTGGCCGCTAGAAGGCTGTGGAGATGGGGAGGAAGATGCGGCCACGGCTTGCTCGGATTGAGCGGGAGATGGAGTCGGAGTAGGGCCAGATGAGATCTGAGGGAGCGGGGCAGCGGACGTACCTGCGGGCTCCGCCTGAGCCGATGCTGGATGAATGTCTGCGGTTCTGGTTCCGGCGGCTGGCTCAGGACTATCCAGAGAAACAACCTCTGGAGCGGCTGGACGCGGCTGCGGCTCTGCGACTGACTGCTGCACCGTCAGGCTAGGTCGCCTGACCCTCTCAACTCTCTTCCTCTTTTTCTCTTCTGGAGCAATGGCTGGTTCGGAAGGAGATGAAGTAGGTGCAGCGGGCGCTGATGTTCCCACGGTAAACTTGTACCGGGGTTTGACTTGCAGAAGACCTGCCGCGGCCGGTCCGCTCGCTGGCGGCGCTGGCGTCTTTTGTGCCTGAGGAGCCACCTCGGGCGTTGACTTGGCTGATTTTTGCGCCTTTTCGGGCACCACCTTGGAAGCAACAGGCTGCATTGGGTCCACTTGGATATCTGTTGGGCCCGCACTGGCAGTTGTAAAAGTGTACAACTGCTGGGAGGAAGACCCCCTTTATAACCCTCGAAGGGACCTCGGGGAACGTAATCTCGGAATGCGAAAGGCCGCCAACTGCCAATGTGTTGGTCATATAGAGCTGAAAAATCATCATCAACGGCCAGATTCCTTCTGACGGATTTATCGTGCTGCGTGCGGCACCTCATCTTCCAGCATTCAACAACTTTTTCTCTTGGCCAGTTAAGGCCTGCCAGCTTGGTGATGAGTTTCTTAAATCCCGGAGAAGTGAACTTGTGGTCCGGGTTTCGCTCGGGGTCATATGCTACCTCCTCGCAATAAAACTCCTGCCACGGAGGCCATGCTTCCATCAAGTCAATCTCCCAATCGAGGTCAACATGGACCACATCGCATCTGTCTTCGATTATATCCGCCCGGGGGCAGATATGTGCAAACTTTCCCCTTATCCTGTATGGGTCGTACTTCCAGCCCTGCGGCAGCAGAATCAGGCCAATGTCATAGAGCTCCCGCTCGAGATAGACATGCTGTCCTATCTCTGATATTTCGACGTTCGCCCAGGAAAGAGGATATTGAAAGATATGGCCCTTTTTCTTTCCCCGGCCGAACTCCTCTTCAACGTAATCCATCCGCCGCGCAACCTCCATCCCAAACCGATGATCCGTGCACCCGCAAGGGCAGCAGATGAGGCTTGCCCTTGAATCCGTAGATTCTAACCACGATCCCCTGCGTCAGTCTAAAAACGTCCCCAAGCTTGTGATTCAACAAATAGTTTGTCATTTCTCGCGGGGGCGAGGGATCTCACCATCGCTGAAGACTGACATGACCAAGCCCAAAAAGTTGAAGTTGAACTTGTAATAAGACCCTTTCCGGTATAGGTCATCCGTCCATTCATAGACGGGTCGTGGCTCTCCCTTCTCATTTACCTTCTTCAGGTTAGGGATCGGCATACGGGAGTGCAAGTGATACAAACATAGCCAAGCCAAGAAGGAACTGAATCGAAATTCAGTTGACTGCTTTTTCTGTAGCTTCACCAGGCTGGAGTGAATGGCGTATGCAAGCCAGTCCGCCTGACCGAAGAAGATCGGGCGCTTCCCACTTTTCTGCGCTGCTGGTTCATAAGATTCTCCGCATAGGAGACATTCTGCCAGCGCTAGCTGGTACGGCCGTACCAACTCGTCAGAGTCGCAGCCGAGGACCCACGCCAGGATGGTGTATATGTATTTATTTTGAAACCTTTCCAGGGGTATGGGGCCGGTTGGCCATTGTCCAGCTGCGAGCGGGGCGTTCAGCTCTGAGTTGAGGAAATCCCTCATCCTTTTTGTATGCGTAAAGCGCCCCGCTTGCTCGCCAAGATTTATCCTTCTAACAATCGCGCTGGAGTCATATTGCAACCCCGGGGCGAAGGCCGGTCGGACGGTCTCTCTCGCGGAGTGCGAACAAGGGTTTTCCGCCGCAGCTCGCAAATTTGCCGGTAGCTGGTCCGTAATGTCCGACAATGATGTCGACCAGCCTCCGGGCATAGGTGGACAGGAGGGCACAAGAACCGATGAAGGTTCGACTTGTACGCAGCCCCGAAATGGTGAGAGGGCGAAACTTTATCAGCCCAATTTTCCACATTTATCCGCAGTTTAGTAAGGCTCATGGAAAACAAGCCGTCCTTGTACCCGGACAGGTAATTAACCGGTGGTGGTGGGGCTTGCCCACGCTGTACTTTCTTTGTCCGGGATTTTGACTTTTGATCCTGCGGCGTCTCACTCCTGAAAACATTTGACTGCGGGAAATCTCCACTTTCGCGCTCTTCGCTGGATAGCGCTGGCATTGGCAACTTTCCTTTGTCCATTCCTTCGAAACAGCAATAATTATGACCTCTGGACGTCTGCACAAGATTTCGCCTTACGGAATAATCCGCACGATTTGGCATGTCCGGGCGCACTGCACCTCCTTTTCTAGATAATGACAAGCGTCATTAATGGTGCGAAGAGGGGGTAGGTCGGCCGGTCGATGGCAGACGTTATGTTTTTTGGTGTCGTGCAAGAGAACGTCTTGAAAGATGTACCCTGGTTACCGCGCCATGCCTCCTTGATTGCGTTTTCCTTGAAGGTTGCGCAATCATTAAATTTGACTTTGATTGTTGCGCCATGGCTGACGTCACTGCCACAATCTGGGCGCACTGCTCAAGGAAAAACCCTTTTGGTTCGGAAACCCAACCTTCACAGCCGTTGCGCGCCCTGGGCCCACACTTGGGAGTATTAAATTTTTTGTTTAAAATCATCCAAGCTGCGCCCGGAAAACGGGGCGCAGTCGGACTTCGCCCGAAAGCTGGGCGCAGTCCGACCTTTCGCTTAGTCCCTTCTGCTCCTTTTCTTTTTTAATTTTCCTCGGTCGGAACACCCGAGATGCGCCGGGTTGGGCGCGCCTTGAACTCTGCGCGAGAGCCGGGTGCATTCGGACTTCGCGCACGAAGTCGGACTTCGCCCGAAAACCGGGCGCAGTCCGAACTCTTGCTTGACTCCTTTTAATGCTCCTTCTCCAACCGCGCCTTCGGGTGGTGCGCAGCCCGACTTCGCCGCGAAGTCGGGTTGCGCACCTGCACTTAGCAATTTTACTCGTTTTCTTGGTCAGTCCCTTCTACGAACTTCGCTCTTTCTCGTGGGCGATACCTGACTTCGCCGCGAAGTCAGTGTTTTCTCCTTCTGTCCGACTTGGGCTCTTCTAAAACGAAAAAACTGAAAGCAGGAACTGTACATACTGAAAATTAAAAATGCAAAAAGGGAAATTTGTACAAGGAAGGGCCCGATTGGGCACCTTCAACAGCGGTATATTTTCAAATGGAACCCGTTAACGGGAATAGGCAGGAGCCGACCCTCCATATCCCGAAGCATGAAAGCGTTGAACTGGTTCACCCGGGCAATCTGATAAGGGCCCTCCCAGAGAGCATCGAATTTTTCGTGGTTGCCCGGCTTCGCCTTAAATGAGTCCCACTTCAACACCAAGTCCCCGATTTCGAAAACTCGGGCAATGGTGCCTTTCGCAAACCAGCCTTGAGTGGCTTCAACGTGCTTGGTGAAGGCCTGGTATGCTTTTTCCCTGTCTTCCTCTAACTGCAGGAGTTGGCACAGTCTGTCATCCACCGGGTCTCCACTGCTCCTGTCTTCGTCCAACATCCATAGGGCAGGGATTTCGATGTGGGCTGGCATGACAGCCTCTTTACCATAGACGAGCGCATAGGGGGACGTTTTGATGGATTTCTTGAATGAAACTCTGTCCGCCCACAGCGCCCGGTTCAGGAGGGAATGCCAAGTCCGCTTGTTCCTTTCAATGGTCCTTCTGATGATCTTCAGGAGGTTCTTGTTAGTAGACTCAGCAAGGCCATTCCCTTGCGGGTAGTAATTAGAAGACATCTTGTGATAAATGCCAAGTTTGCCAGTGTACTCCGTGAGTACAGCGCCTGCGAACCCCGGACCATTGTCCGTTACAATTGACTCTGGAACCCCGAAGCGGGTAATCAAGCTTTCAAGGAACCCGATGACCGTTTCTTGGTCCGCGTTTTTGGTTGGGATCGCCTCTGCCCACCGTGTGAAGTAATCGGTGGCTGTAAGAATAAACTTGTGTCCGGCAGAGGAATTAGGCGAAATCACCCCAATGAAGTCTAGACCCCATTGCTGGAACGGAGTCTCGGCCTGAATCGGTTGAAGGGGCAGGGGTGCTTTTCTGTTTCTGCCAGCAAACCTCTGGCATTGATCACACTTGGAACAGACCGCATAAGCGTCTGTAAATAGAGTGGGCCAATAGTACCCGGCTCTAATTATTTTCAAGGCCGTAGGCCTTGCGGAATGATGACCTCCGGGCATCCCGGAATGAAAATCTCCGAGGACCTTGGATTGGTCCGATTTCCTGACGCACCGCAACAGGATGCCGTCAATATTTTTGAAGTAAAGCCCCTCGGGGCGAAGAGTGTACTTGAGTGCACCTAGCCGAAATCTCCTTCGTTGTGAGGCGTTCAGGTGATCTGGACATCTTCCGGTGCAGAAATATCTCACCAGTTCATCTCGTCCGACTCACTCCCCTCCGATAAGGAGTTGGCTAGGTTGATGCTTGTTGCCGTGTCCTCCCACTTACAAAGCGGAGATGCCGGCTACGCGCTTCGAGCCAGCTCCCGACACAAGGCTCGACCTCTGATAAGTTTGGTGGGCTGCACTTCGATGTCGAACTCCTGGATTTTTGCAATCCATCCCGCCCTCTTGTGACCCGGCTCTCCTTGTATGATGAAGCTTCGAACGTCCGGTGAATCACAAAGACGGTTGTTTTGCTCTGGGAGACAAAGTGCCCGAACTTTCGGAGGGATTTCATGACCGCGTGAACCTGCCGCTCTATAAAGTTGTACTTTTCTTCATGCGGCTGAATCACTTGGCTCAAGAACGCTATGGGGCGCTCCTCGCCATCGTCTCCCTTTCGTGTTAGGACTGCGGCGTAACTTTCCGGTTCTCCCACCGCGTAGAGGATGAAGTCCTTGGAGTAGTCCGGGTTTATCAACACCGGAGCTTGCGCAATCCGAGCCTTGATTTCCTCGAAGGCTTGCTCTCTCTCATCAGTCCATTCGTAAGTTGTATCTTTTTTCAGCAGTTCGGCCATAGGCTTGATCACTTGTGCGAAGTCCGGGATGAACTTCCGCACGAGTTAATCTGGCCGAAGAAGGACTGCAGCCCTTTTTTATCAATTGGGGCTGGCAAGCGAAGGAGGGCTTCTGCTCTGTCAGGGTCAATGGCGAGGCCTCTCTCGGAGATGACATGTCCCAACAGCTTACCTTCTTTTACCGCGAAGACAGACTTCTTCGGGTTTATGGAAATGCCGAATTCTCGACACCTCTCAAATATTTGCCGCAGGTGGGAAACATGATCCCCTCTTTGGTGAGAGAAAACAGTCATGTCATCAAGGTAGATGACAATGATCTTGTTGAGCAGCTCTGGGAAGGCCAGGTCCATGGCCCTTTGGAATGTGGCACCAACATTGGATAAGCCGAAAGGCATGCGCTGATAGGCGAACGTCCCCCATTTGGTGGTGAACGCCGTTTTATGCTGGTCCTCATCCCTGACCCAAATCTGGTTGTAGCCGGAAAATCCATCTAGAAGTGAGAATCTCTGGGCTCCAAAGAACGATGTGTAGAATTTGATCAATTTGGGGAAGCGGATAGTGGTCCTTGAGGGAGGCCTGATTCAAGTTTCTGAAATCGACACAGAGACGGATGTCGCCATTCTTCTTCCTCACGTGCACCAAATTCGCAACCCAGGATGAATGTTTGATGGGGTAGATGATTTTGGCCTCAAGCATCTTCAGGAGCTCGGCTTTCATCATGGCCTCGATTTTCGGATTTACGGCCCTCTCGCTTCGTCGGAATGGCTTGGCGCCATCCTCTAGCTCAATGGTATGCTCGGATTACATCTCTCGTCATACCCCTTCAAATCCTCGTAGCACCAGGCCACGATGTCGTGGAACTCTCGGCAAAGTGATCCGATCTCGCTCAAGTTCCTCCGAGTGCAGTCTGTCCCGACCTTGATGGTTTTACCAGGTTCGAGTTCCAGGTCGGCATATCGCTTCGGGTCTACTTTGATCCTATGAGATATAGCTCTGTCATTCTGATCAAATAGACTCTCCAATGTAATCAGTCCTTTTGGGACATGATTATTTTTCAACTGTATCAACCCCTCATATTGCTCGTCATCAGGGTCTCTACTCTCGATTGAACATGCTTCATTTACCAAAAATGTGACGATCTCCTCGTCACAATCGAACACCTGCCAGTGGGTGTCCTTATCAGGCACAAAAGGCCTGTAAATAGTGCGAACCGGCTTCGGTTTCTGGACAACGTCGTCAGCCGGAACGTACCTGGCTCCAACAGACGCCAGAATGTCAGCGTGCTTGTTTTTCTCGCGTGATATCGCCTTGACATTCAACGAGTCAAACGACTCCATCAGGTCCCACACCCGGTTACGGTACGCCTTGAGATAGTGCTTTTTGGAGGCGCACTTGTTCGTAACCTGGTGACACACCAGCTCTGAATCTCCAAAGATCTGCAGGTGTTTAATCCCCAACCTCTCTGCCTTTCGCAAACCCAAGCATAGGGCTTCGTACTCCGCCGAGTTGTTGGTACAGCTCCAGGCCAGCCTGTAGGTATAGTCTTTCTGGATCCCGGTTGGAGAAACCAGAAGCACCCCTGCACCGGCGCCATTTTTGCATCGCGCGCCGTCAAAGAAAAGCTTCCACAGCCTTCTCGTGTGCAGGTCCCACTTCCTTTTCAGCTGACTTGTCAAGCCTCTCGGGCTGTACAATGGTGTAACAGCCCTGCTCTGTCTCAATTACGGCATTGAAATCCCGCAAAGAGAACTCATCTTCGAGCCGTAGCACTTCGAGGGCTTGCTCCGTCGCCTCTACCGTCACTCGCTTCTTCCTCCGTCACTGGACCATGCAGCCTCAACTCTTCTCCGGGTATCTTCTCTACTAGGAAGGTGGAAGGCTTCTCATTGAAGATTTTCAGCCTCCTTCCTTTGAAGGGCACTTCCATGTGTGAGTAGTCTAGAGACAGTACCCGCCCAGCCTTCGCAGTGAACTCCCGGGAGAGACACATGCCGAAGTAGGGAGCCAAGTCAACAACCACGACTTCTTGAATGACCACGATGTCGAGAGCCTTATGCAGCCGAATAGGGATGTCCTTTATGACACCAACTGTCTTGACAGGGGTGCCGTCCAGTTGCAGCACGCCTTGGCTGCTCCTTGTGTACTCCATCCCGATCTCGTCGCAGACGGCTTTCGGCATAACAGTCGTGGAAGCGCCAGAGTCCACCATGCAGTTGTGTACTATGTGCCCTTGCATCCGTAAAGACAGATAGAAGGGAGGCGGTCTGTTCTTCCCAGTGGCTGAGACTGTCAGAGGTTGAACCAGGACAGCGGGTTGTATCTGCTTGCCGTTCTTCATGTTTTTCAGAGATTCCTGCAGCAGATCCACCTGGCCTGGGAGCAGAAGAGCATCGTACATGCTGATTCTAGCGGGTGTTCTTTTCAACTCGTCTACTATGCTGTAGCCCGAGGTGCTAGCTCCTTCTGCTTCTTTTGCCGGCTCATACTTCGTCCGGCATCGCTCGGGTGGCCTCAACTCTCTCGTCTCTTGGTCGAGACGGGTACTTCGAGCTTCTCCTGTGCTTGTTCTTTGGTTTCAGCTGGAGGCTGAGGTACGGGAGCTTTAGCCGGAGCAGAGCTGGAGCCGCCCTAGCTATGGGGGGCTTGGCTGGAATAGGGGCTGCCTTTACCGGAGGAGGCTTGGCCGGAGCTTTGTCTTTGGATGCCTTCTCTTGGGCTGTGTAGGGCCACAACCGCTTGTATGGTGGCAGCCCACCGGCCGCGCCTTTTCTCTTCGGCATACACTCGCAAGGGCTTGGCAAGCATCTCGCAGCTTTCTTTTCTTCCTTGGCGGGCGGCACTAGATTTTCCTTCGGGAGGGCAAAGTTGGCTTCGCCGTCCAGGATCATGTAGAGTTCATCGTCCTCTATGGCGCTGCCGGCCAAAGTTTGGATGTAGTGTTGGTGTAGTGTGCAGTCATCCTCCGAATGCGGGTCATTGCACGTAGTGCACCAGTTAACTCGGTCAGAAGGACCAGGTTGGTCTTCTATAGCAACATTTCTCGGAGGCGGACGCCTCTGCAGCTGTTGTTCTGGAGGTCTGTCTTTTGTCAGCGCCGGGGCGGATATGGCCTCCTAGGAGCGAGGTCCATCTGGGCCTGCTTCTTCTTCAGAGCGGTCATGTCATTGGACATGGCATGATAACCTGAGGCCAAAGCCCGTACCTCCTGGAGGATTGTGTTCTGAATGTTATTGTCAGGAGGCGGCAATTGTGCCGGTGGAGGCAATGCGGCTAATGGAGGAGGATTGGAATAAGGTGCGTACCGCGGGGGAGCAGGGAGTGCTGGAAAATGCGGAGGAGGAGGAGGCGGGTGAGGATAATGCATTTGCGGCGGGCCGTAAGGAGTTACGACCGGCGCCGGATTCCATTGTTGCTGGGGTTGCTGCCCTGATGTGGACGGCGCACCACCAGAAGCTGACGGATACTGGGATCTGGGGAAGTCGGGATGAATGGGTTCCTGCACCCTGGACGGGAGTCTGCCGATGGAAATGATATCCGCTTCAGCTTGTTGGGCAGCATCGTACAGAGCAGGAAACGAGTCTATTCTGGCAATCTTCAGCAGCAGGCATATGTCTGAGTTGAAGGATCTCAGGTAGTAGTGAGCAGCCATGCCAGCTGAAGGCCGAAGTTCACGAGGTACCCGTTTCCAGGATCTCGCAAACCTGATGTTAAAGTCAGACACCTCCTCTTGGGGGTGTCTCTCGGATACTTTGGAACCGATGCAAGGAAAGAAGTGGGGTCGCAGACTCGTTGCATCCTTTCACGAGCCTTCCGGCGAGTCAGGGCCACCCCGTGATAGATCCCTCCGGCGCCGATCTCCACCAGGAGAGAAGCTTTCCCCTTAGGGAAAGGGCCAGCAGACGGGTCTTCACACTTTCGTCAGTAATGGAGTGCAATGCAGCCAGGGCAAGGATGTCCTGGATGTGCTCGTACGCCGTCTTGCCGTAGCCGTCGTATGTAGGGATGGACTTTAAGGCAGCAGGGGGCACAGCTTGTTGTCCGACCAGGGCCAAGGGCCCCGTAGAGTCCACCGCCGGGAAGAGATCATCATCATTCTGCTGTTGGGCAGCCATTTCTTCTTCTTCTCCTCCGTCGGTTGTATACTCAGTGTCGGTACCTTCCGAGGATGTAGATTCCTCTTCTTCCTCGGCCTCTTCTATTTCGTTCTCAGCTCCTTCGACCTCGGCTTCGGCTTCTTCTTGGATTTCAGCCTCGGCTTCGTCGACACGAGCTTGTTGATCAGCCAGCCTGACAATTTCGCCTCGAGCGTTGATGTCTAGTTCGTAAAAGGCAGGCGGGTTTCTCGGATCCCTTGCTCGCCACCTTCTCGTTTGCATGAAGGTGCTAGGACCGGTCTTTCGGACTCAGAGGATATGTTCGTGCAGAGTCGCCGTGTGTTCCGATTTTGAACAAGCAATGAAGCGAACACCGGTGCTTCGATTCCGTTTGGGGGTGGGAAACTTCCTTGTCCCACCGGGCGTGCCGCAGAAACTGTTGGTTACGAATCTGCCATGAGGAAAGGATTTTGTGTTAACGCGCCCGGATTCGCCCACCAGATTGAAAGGCCGGAAGGAAGGAATGCCTTCCGTGCCAATCTCCGGAGAAGGCCGGCTTCCTGTGGGGTTTTGAGGTTCAAGATAAGAGTGCAGGGAAAGAGATAAAAATGCGGAAAGGGATTCCAAATTAGATTGGAGTTGGGTGGGGGGAACTAACAGTACGGCAACGCATCAATCACCACTACTAACACCAATATAACCATAACACACCACTATGGATGCTGTCACTAACCAGTAGAACAGAGTCAGGTATATGTTTTGTATTAAGAGCCAGAAGCACAGCTACAATGGTTCCCTAACAGACATTCCCTCCAAGGAACTAACAGTACGGCAACGCATCAATCACCACTACTAACAACACTATAACACAAAACATAACCAGAAAACTGCCACTAACGTTTACCCTATGTATCCTTTAATTTATGCATCCCAGGAATACCTGATCACCAAATGCCGGAGTCCAGAGTTCAGTACAACAACAAGCAATGATACAGAAAACATGAGGCAGAAATGTCAAGGAGAGGTAGCATACAAAATAAAAACAATAGGACAGCACCAAGTGTATGTATTTAATTAGAAGGCAGAAGCACAGCTACAATGGTTCCCTAACAGACATTCCCCTTCCACCACTTTACAATGAAAACGTGGTGGCTATTTATAGCCTGAGAACCCCCCGATTACATTTATGGGCACAAAGTCCCAGTCAAACATTAGCTGACAAAAGCGGCCATGGAGCTGCTGATGCTGACCTTTGTCGGGCAGGACTGTACTCGCAGCATGGTCTCCCTGAAGGCTGTACAGATACGTGGCAGCGCGTTAGGTAGAACTTCTCATCGGCAGGAATGCGGGTAGCTGAAGCATGTAGAACCTCCAATCAGCTTTAAATGAGGCAGCTGGCATAAGTAGTGCATCCCATGCTTGTCCTTGTGCTCGGCACGTCTTGGCTCGGATCCCAAAGTTGGACACTTGTCGGATGATGCTGCTTGACACGTGCTTGCCTTGAAAGGCAGTTTATCCAACTTCGCCCAGGATCAAAGCGCTGTCGGGTTGCGCAGGTAGAAAACAACGCAGTCGGGAAGGCCTTCATGCCTTGGGTACTTTTCTGAGTTTATTCCCCATCGCGCACTCGTCGAAGGGCGCACTCCGACTTCGCTGCGAAGTCGGGTTGCGCACAGGTGAAAGCTGATTTCTACCGCCGTACGGACTTCGCCTCGGAAGGGGGCGCACTCCGACTTCGCCGCGAAGTCGGGTTGCGCCCAAAGACTTAGTCATTTTTCCCGCCACCGCTACCAAGTGCGCCAGAGCGTGGCGCACTCCGACTTCGCCGCGAAGTCGGGTTGCGCCCGTAACACTTGTTCTTCTGGTTGATTCTGTCGCACTGCGCACTTTGCACTCCCGCTGCGCTCCAACTGGAGGGCGCACTCCGACTTCGCTGCGAAGTCGGATTGCGCCCTGACACTTAGCCATTTTTCAGGGCAACCGCTGTCATTTTTGAGATTTGATTGAGGGGCTCAAGAGAAAGAGGGAAGAATGAGAATGTAGGGAAGAGAGAGAAAGGGGGAGAAGAGGAAGGGGAAAGAGAGGAAGAGGGAAAGGGAAGAGCAGCTCTCTTACAAAAATTGAAAACATTGCACCCCGTGCAAAATGTGGCAACAGGTGCCAAATCCAAGTTCCATTGGGGAGATACACAACAGAGGGCATTTGAGAGGTTGAAAGGCCAATTGCATTTAGCTCCTACACTTTCTCTACTTGATCTACATCAGCCTTTTCAGGTAATGACTAATAAATCAGAGTACACATCGGGAGTTGTTCTCACACAGCATTGACATCCAATTGCCTATCACAATGACATTCAATGAAGCAATTCGAAAATACCCCACATACGACAAAGAGCTCTATGCCATTGTCCAAGCATGTAAACAATGGAAGCACTACATCTTGGGTAAGGAAACCATCATGCACACAAATCACAAACCTCTGGAGTTCATTCAGACACAGAGTAAGCTAAGGAATGAAAGACATCAAAAGTGGGCCACATATCTACAATAGTTTCATTTGATCATCAAGCATAAGAAAGGGAGTGCCAATTCAGCAGCAAATTGTTTGAGCCAACCTCCAATCATAGCACTCGCCATCATTCTTGATTCCTGTGGGCATGATACTTCCAATTGGTCCACCTTATATGAAGTAGATTCTGATTCTGCAATTGCATATAGAGCTCTTCATGTGGGTAAGCATGTTTCTGATTTTATTTGCAAGATAACCTCCTCTACCACATTGGATATATTTGTGTACCAGCTAGTGAGCACTCAAAGATGATTTGGGAAGAACACTTCAGCAAAGTATCAGGTCACTTTGGGGTGGAAAAAACATTGGCAGTACTTCTATTGGCCCAATATGAGGAACAATGTCAAGAGGTACATCAAGTCATGTAACCCTACGTTGTTGTCAAACCAACCAACAAGAAGCAGAGACTATATACACCATTGTCAATGTCATCCAAGTGTTGGGAATCTGTCTCCATGGATTTTCTCTCAAGTTTGCCCACATCTAAGCATAGTAACAATTGTGCTTTTGTAATACTTGATCGTTTTTCAAAAATGGTTATCATGATTCCTTGTAAGAAATCCATTTTAGCCGAGGATACTAAGCTTTATTTCAGTCATGTGTAGCTCAACTTTGGCTTGCCAAAATCCATTGTATCTGACAGGGATAGCAGATTTTTGAGTATTTTTTGGTCCACCCTATGGAGCATGATGGACACCAAGTTGACCATGCCCACAGCCTTCCATCCTTAGATTGATGGCCAAATAGAAGTTGTGAATTGACTAATTGTACATCTTCTTTGAATGTACAATTCCAAGCATCCACACACATGGGATGAGAGCCTCCCCTACATTCAACATGGGTACAATCGAGCTTTGCACAACTCTACCAAACACAGCCCATTTCATGTCTGTTTCAGGTTCCAACCCTTGGCACCCACTAATGTAGCTCTTCTTGTGCAACCTATGGGGTATTCATCTCACAGAAAAAAATAAGTAGAAAAGGCAGCACAGTTTCTGGAACAGATTCAGCACATCCAACAACAGGTCCATAACCTCTTGGAAAAGACAAATAAAAAATACAAGCAACACCATGACCAACATCGGGTCCCACATCAATTCAAGGTTGGAGATAAGGTATGGTTATCTTCAAAAGAGAGACTTGCAAGACCCCATAGGAAGATCAAACCTCTTCACTATGGACCATACACCATCACCAAGAAGGTGGGAGAAAATGCCTTTGAATTGAATCTTCCGTCTTATCTTGGTTTGCATCCAATCTTCAATGTTGAACTTCTTCGGCCCTATCATCCACCTCTATTGGACACTACCGTAGTAGAAGAACAATTGGACATTGAAGAACTTAATCCAAAAATCTTAGCACAAGTGGAGGAGGATCAGATTGTTGACATATGGACCAGAACACTAGAAGGCAGTCCATTCAGATGTACAGGGTGGTCAAGGCAGGACAACTTGGTCACCAAGGGGAATGCCTCACGAAAAATCAGATAAAGAAACTAGTTCCGCACCTGATGTCAAAATTTAACGCAATGGGGACCATTGTTTTTCAAGGGGGGGCAAATGATCCAGGCATGTGACCTTTTTGCAGCATGGTTTTATGCTCAAAAATGCCAGAAAATCTGTTTTTGTTTATCCTAACCACACTGTTAAAGGCATAACTTTTTGCTCGGGACTCCAAATTGATCCATTTAAGAAACACTAGAAATATTAGAGACAAAACAACACTTAGTGCAGGTTGCTGACATGTTTGTGTAAAAAACACTCCGAAGGGCCTCAAAAATGCAAAACAAAATACTTACTAAAAATAGTAATTTTCTATTTCTAGATTTTCATAGCCAAAATGCATCTCTAGCTATGTTGACACATTAGTAGAAGACAAAATACAAAAGGACAAGTCACATGTATGTAAATTTCATTTAATATGCACTTTGTAACTCATGGAAGGTGAATCACCACATTTCTATATGGGTGACCTAACTCACGAAAGGTGAACCACCACATTTCCATATGGGTGACCTTCCATATTCAATACGGTGGATTTCCAACACACCAATTCTTGTATAAAGAGAGATGCACCCCTGACTATAAAAAACATGAGTAATGGATGCAATTTTATAGCCTCACATCTCTTCTCACAGATTGCTTGCATTGTACTCTCTTTTCTGAGCAATATAAACATTATGCTATTTTGCTTGTATACTCTTGTGTTCTTGTTTGTTACACACTGCTATTTTTGAATTGCACTCTTTCATGATCTTCCTTAACTTGAAATTCTGAGTTTCGGATCAGTCAAAATTTTGGTTTCAGATCAAATTCACATCTTAAGGGGTGTTAAGTTCACTTGTCTCATTTTTATCCCAATAAGCAAACATATTATATTTATTTCAGTTGACCATGTGTATAGCATGAGTGATTAGATCAAATTTTGGACAAAGCACAACAAAAGATGCCAAAAGTCATTCCATCCATATGAGTCATGAAAGTAAGTATCATAGCAAACCAACGACAGCCTTGAAAAGGGGTTTAGAGAAGCTCCAAAAATTCAAATCACAAACCTTATAAGGTGAAAATGAGGTAATGGCAAGGTCAAGGCAAGTGTCAAGTGAAAACAAATCATTTTATGCATCCCTAGAACTCTCGTGAAAAAATTGGAAACTCCAAGTGAACAATATGCAAGCAAAAGAGACTCCAAGCCAAAGGTGAAAGAGGAAGGCTATGCATTCAAGAAAAAACAATTTGAGAAAAGTACCACACCACACAAACAGGAAGGAAAAGTACTACTCCAAGGAAATGTCATCGAGTGAAAGCAAGCATCATAAGAGAGACATAGTATCAACATCACATTCAAGAGATGAAAGAGGTGGAAGGAATTTCAAAATCATTTTGGAGATATTTTGCATACAACTTCACATAACAAAGAAATGGGTAAAACAAATCAAGAACAAATCTGAAGGAAATGTATCACCAGCAACCACTTCCAAGCAGGCAAAAAAAGCAAAGTATTTCATTGAACACTAACACATAAGCAATTGGCTCAAGCATTAAAATAAAATTAAAAAAGGCCTAATATTCAAACATGCACCTCAAAGTGGAAGAGTTCCATACGAATACCTCATTGTTGGGAGGGAGACAGCACTAACAGCCCAGGAGGATGACCAATGTAGGTATACAATTTGGTCAGCATGTTAGCCTGCATGAGCCACACAAAGTCCACATGATTTGTAGATAGTTGGACATGTTTTGTTACAATTTATTGTATTGTGATGAGAATAAATGATGTAACGATGGCATGTGTTGTACATTGTTCTGTTTAGAATTACATTTAATATTTTTAGTGTGCAAGGTGTTGGGTGGGTATGGTAGTTGCACAATGCTCCCCTCTACCCACAAGACTATACGTATCGAATCATCTTGGTCTTCAAAGTATGATCGCAGTATCACAGATGTATGCTTGACCATGGCAATATCCCAAGTTGTATTGGGGACTTCTTGGGAATGATAATGACTCACACCTTGATCTATATTGACTACATAATACATGCTTGGTTGTGTATATGAGTGATGTCCACTATTGTCTTCATTTCTATTGCATAGTATTTTGTTGCATATTACTTTATTGCATTATTGTATTATGTGGTGTGTTGGATAGTGTGACTTGAATACTCATCCATAATGCATTTTTGGCATCGTTGCCAACACCATTTTGGGTCAGGGATGTGGTGAATTGATGAGAGTCTAGACCCCACTCTAGTTTGGAGACTAATAATGATGAGATGACCAGACCACAAGAAGATTTGAGAAAATTACCCACAAAGCATGCAGTTTGGCCAACGATGAAGAATGAGAGGCCAATAATGGAGCACATATGGAAGAACGAAGAATCAAAGCATGCCAAGAGTTGCCCCATTCTCAACTAGAAGTACTTATTTCTTCTACAATGTCTCCTCAAAATAATGGAAATCAAGTTTTGCTCCTCCAAAACAAATGGGGGAAAGAGAGGCTATGCAGATGCCATTGTCCACTTAGCAGGACTTAAGATGTGAAGATGGAAGTGCAATAGATACCCCAAAAGACGAAGCCACTCTATTTGTAGAATGTGTTTGGGTCCCTTAGGAGTAGAAAAGCTTGTTGCCTCAGATAGAACGTGTTTGGCCCCCTTAGGATGAGGGAAGTTCTCTACTAATAATTGAGTCCCCAAAAGACCTTTTCTTTGACAAGGAAAAGAGTAGAAGGCTACTACTAATGACTAAAAAGCACGAATAGGAACTCAAGAGGAAGCGGAAAAGAAAGCAACCAAGATTTTCCAAAGTGTCATAGGTGACATGAGTTTTGTGTTTGACATTACAAGGAGTACGAAAAAGAAAGCAACCAAGATATTACAAAGTGTCATAGGTGACATGAGTTTTGTGTTTGACAATACAAGGAGTATGAAAAAAAAAGCAGCCAAGATTTACCGAAGTGTCATAGGTGACATGAGATTTTCTAAAGTGTCATAGGTGACATGAGTTTTGTGTTTGACAATACAAGGAGTACGAATCTAGCACAGGAGCCATTGCAACGTAGTGCATCCAGTAGTGCACAAGACAAAAGTCCAGCATGGCAACAACAGCAAAACAGTGTGTCTCACAATGCATGGGGCAAAAGTTTGGCAAGGGATCACATATGTGCCTAGAAAAGGTGGAGATCAAGGGATTGTGTTACCAAGCCTAGTGAGAGGAGGTGCGAGAAGGCTAGAAAGAGACAAATGTCTGCAAAGCACACTGCCCTCTTACATCAAGGGACAAGTCCGATGAAACCAACATCATCATCAACAAACTAGACAATGAAACACTTTGGCTGCAATAGGAGAGAAGCAAAAATGTCCAAAATATTATGGCAACAAAAAAGAAGCTCTAGCTAAACATTGTACAACATGTATTATGGCCTTGAAAGCAAAAGGCAAACTGGCAAAGCAAATTGGATGAGGGCATTTCTCACGCATTGGGCAGAGTTGCAATAAACAGGTATGTGAAGTTACAAGATAACAAATCCACAATTTGGACAGATATGCAGGAAGCTTTTGAGGAGTTTAAACTAATTATGCAATTGCAATGAAACAATTGTGAATACGCACAAAGTGTTGAGCTTTACAAGAGTCAACCTCAACCACAAGCTCCAAAACAATAATAAAATATTCTTTAAAGGGATAAATCACAAAGTGATAATGGAACCAAAAAGCAGGTTTACAATCACAAAAACAAAGGATGGATAAAGAAGAGATGGTTTGTAGAAGGGCTTCTTCCTAAATTCAAGAAGAAGACGAAGGTTGTTTCTCTGACATTATACCAAGAAGCCTCTGATCATGCTATGAACCTTGACAGTGAGTAGAAGTCATCAAAAAGAGGACATGGTCAATCAACAAGTGAATCTGATAATGAGAGTGATGACATAGGAATATTTACATATGCCCTCCAAAAGTGCGTGATGCGTATGATCAGTAAATTGGAGGACAATAAGAAGGAATGCAAGGAGTGGTACACATATTTACGGTAGGATACTAACATGACAAAACCAAGTGATGACGATCCAAGCTGCAAACACACCTAACAATTCAAAAAGAGGTGCAACTAGTAACATGTATCAAAATAATTTGGAGTTGTATGCTCTCCTTTTTTTTACTAAAAGAGACTTTGTTCAGCTCATGCATATTGTATTCCCATTTCTTTCAGAAATATTGGGAGTTTTCCATTGTATGAGCTTTGTGTGCACTCTTTTTGCCAATGAGGGTCTTTGTTCAGCTCATACAGATTGTATTCCCTTTCCTTTTCATTTATATAAAAGCGAGCAATACTTTAGTTGGTTTTCTTCCCATATAGACGTTTTGCCACTTAGAGTGTTCTTGTTGTTCTATTGTAAATAATATCCATGCCGATCAATATTTATTTTGTTGCCTTGTTTCTAAGCAATTTTTTGCTTGCAACTTCTAAAGTTTTGATCATAGTTGAGAAATTTGGACTAGGCAAAGCCAATTTTGACGCAGACTCAGGACACGCAAAAAAACTGTCAAAAATGCAAAATTTCATTGACTCGGCAAAACTCAGGACTCAGCAAAAACTAGGCAAGTCAGGCAAGTTTTTGGTCGAGCCTAGAAGACTCGTTTGGGCCGACTAGAACTCGGACTTGACAAGATTTTTGAAAACATAGAGTTTCATAACTATGATTTTGATCAGAGTGGTAGGAACCTAGGGTTCCTAGCACATAAAATGATAAATAAATAATAAATAACCTAAATCTAAAAGAATCGCCTTTTGATATTGTCGGGAAGTCCCTTCAATAAATTATATTATATTTTATATTCATGGATGATTGAATGATAAGTTCTTACAATGTTTTATACCCCTCTAGGGTTATAGGTGAAAGGTTGCAATGCTTCCTAACCCTAATCTTATAATAATATAATAAATAATATAATTAATTATTATATTATTTATTATTATATTATTTTATTATTATGACCATAGGATATAATATATTATTATTATTAAGATTATTAATTAATGTTAGGATAGGATCCTAACATTCCACCCCTCTTGAAAATAGCTTTGTCCTCAAAGCTGAAATTGACTTGGAACTCCATTTTGTAATTCTCCAAACGTCTTTCCGTGAAAGCTCCGGGGCAAGTAACTTGGTATATGCTTCAATAAGTGTTGTTTGCACTTTGTGCGAGCCCCTTTCGATCAGCCACTAGTGCATTTTATTAGTGATATATTGTATATCACTTACATAGTATATCACTTTTATATATCACTTACATAGTATATTGTAGTCTAGACTCTCATAAAACAAGATATAACCATGATCTATGTTGTTTGTATACTCTGTTGTCGAGCCAAAAAATGTTTGCACAACAGACTCGTCAATAATTTCTACATTCTCGTCATCAAAAAAGAGCCAGTGATTATGGCTTTTTACAAGGCTAACATAGTGCCCATTATTTGGACCACTGCAACATGAACCACAACTGCAAAAAGTGAATATTCCACATCTGAACTGGGAGCATTATCAGTTGTGTTCCATAGCTTGAGCTCCATAGGAAATACAACACAGTAAGAAAGCTTTTTATATCACTCGAGCTGTTCGATAAATTTAAAACATTTCAAGTGGATAACAAGAATTTGAGGTGGAATATTGATTTTAATTCGCGTTTGTGCTTCTTGCCAACTGCAGTACTTGTCACAGAAGAACTTGTCCTCAGCATTGAGAGTCTCAGTTGAGGTGAAGTTACGGAGATAGCTTGTAATAGAATTGTTTTGTTCTATATAAAAACTGATATCCAAAAAGGTTTTGTCTCTTGCAGTTACAGTTTCACATCGCAAACACCTAGTTTTATTTTCTTCTCTGGTTGTGTTAAATTCCCTGATAATTTTTTTGGATGACATGATACATCTGCCTTTGTGCAGAGAAGACCGACCTGAATGCATCTGGAGGCTTGCTCTTGTTGGTAACTTTAAACCATCGAAACCATTCAATGACCTCATAACAGATCTCAAAGAGCTAAAATTTTGCTGAGTTCATCTGCTATTGTTATGATGGTGAACACAGTTCTCATGAATATGGATGATGTTAGGATGATATGAAGTTTTGTATTATGGTAGGGAAAATTGAATATGGAAACAGCGGGGATACTGCCATTGATCAGTATCATCTATACGAGGTTCGTGGCCTTTTTTATATATCTGTTAGTTACCCGGAATGTTGAATGAATAATTTTTAATTTAGTTACCTGGAGAATTTTGAAATTGCTTTGGATAAATTCATGAAATACAGGGAGATGTAGATATGATGGCATAAATTCGAGTGGATGCCTACCACTTTTCAATCTCCTGGGCGCGCCTGATTCTAGGTAACTCGATTTTTTTTTTTTTTTTGGGTTTTCACTGCAATTTTCTACTTCATTTGACCTTGGTTTCCTGGTGAGGAATCACAGAAGGACGAGGACCTGTCAATCCCGAATGAGTGAAGTATTACAATAGCTTGATCAATTGTCTTCTCAAACGCGATACCCATTATCAAATAGCAGTGCATATATATTTTTCTAATGATTTTTCTTTGCATTTTATTGATTGTTGTTCACTATGAATGATAGGGATCGAGCCGTTTGTAACAATCAATCATTTTGATCTTCCACAAGTGCTGGAAGACGAATATGGAGGTCGGTTGAATTCCCAGATTGTGTAAGACTTAATTATTTTTCTACAGCACACCATACACCATTGCTTATGATCATGGGTATGGTTGAATTAGTGATAAATTCGAAGAGATGATATGTTGTAGGAATGATTTTGCAGACTATGCAGAGAAATATTTTGAGCTATTCGACGACCGTTTCAAGCATTGGATAACTATAAACGAGCCAAATACACAGGGTATTTGAGGATATGATATGGGCATCCATGCTCCTTGAATATGCTCCACTCCTTTTGGAAATTGCACAGCAGGAAACTCGTCCATGGAACCTTACATTGCTATCCACAACATTCTACTTTCTCATGGTGCGGGTGTTCAAAAGTTCAGGAAACAGAAGGCAAGTTCGTAATCAACACAATCCCTTCTATTATCATTCATAAAATAGAAAGTGATAACTATTAAAGTAATTCTAATAGGCAACTCAAAATCTAAATTCCTCCATTGGTATTGCGTTGGGTGCCAATTGGTATGAATCGCTTACAAATAGTACTCAGGACTTGGAGGCCGCTACTGGTAAGATTTTTGCCTTCTTTACACGTTTTCATCAAATTTGATACCAAGTATAATGGATGGAAAGTATAATTGATGCCATCTTTACCTTTTGTAGTGCAGTGTCAAATTTTCATCTCGATAGTTTTTGCTTAATGATAAAAGGGTAATAGATCTATCACAGTCGGGTGAGAGAGGCTGATCAATTTCACATTTTACAAAAATATCACTGCCCCATGTTTTATTTTACAAAATCCATATTTCTTGGAATGAATGGCTAGTTGTTGCTGTAAAATTTCAATGTAATCTATGGAATTTTGTAGAATGGAGGCCTTGTCACTCTTGGCCATTGCATTTGGCAACAAAGAACGTAATGGTTCAAATAAGTAAATCATATCGCTGGGTCGCAACCTCTCTATTGCTCTTGATAAAGTTGGCATTGGAATGCTGAGTGTGCGAGAGACTATAATGTTCATCACCACTAGCTGGAAATATTCAGGCATGGAAATTTCATATCCGTACGGATTCATGAAAGCATTGATATTGCATTTTTGAGGTACTGTTGTTAAATATTTAGGCTGAGCGGGTACCAATGGTAGGATCCTATATAGTCTAAATGTATGCAGATGATGCAGAAAATAGCAACAACTCTGACATTGGCTTCCATTATTTTCAAGCCAGATTATATGTGTCATTTTTTTTATCATAGGAGGAGGCCAAGGCGGAGGGCGGATGCAAGAGTACCCATTCATGCTATGGGCTTCATTAATAGCTGAGGACTCCTCTAGTATTAATTTAAATTTTTTAATTTTTCTGATCACTCGTGGAAACCTTAATTTTTGTGCATTGTTGCTGGTAATTTTTTCACCGTGGGAGCTATCCTTCTCTTCCTCATACACTTCTTTTAAAAAACATTTTTCTTTTTTAGGGTTTATTATATTTTCTCCTTCCAAAAATGCATTATATACCATTTGAAAATCTTTGCCTTCTACCTTTTCGAAAGAAATTTTTTTCTAGGGTTTTGATTTATTTCTTTCTTCCCAGAAGATGAAATGGATACCACCTGAGATTCAATGACTATGGGCTCCTCCTCTACCTGGGATTCCATGGCTATGGGTTCCTCCTCTACATGGGATTCCATGGCTATGGTTTCTTCCTCCTCTACTTGAGATTCCATGGCTAGGGTCTCCTCTTGCATTTCCATTAAATATTGTATAATACGATCAGAACGTTCCATTTGTTTTTTTTTGTTTTTGTTCAATCATTCTTCTAATTTCTGCAATGTCATTTTTAATTTCCTTGACCAATATGGTTGGATCCATAAGGCTCTGATACCAGATGGTAGGAACCTAGGGTTCCTAGCACATAAAATGATAAATAAATAATAAATAACCTAAATCTAAAAGAATCGCCTTTTGATATTGTCGGGAAGTCCCTTCAATAAATTATATTATATTTTATATTCATGGATGATTGAATGATAAGTTCTTACAATGTTTTATACCCCTCTAGGGTTATAGGTGAAAGGTTGCAATGCTTCCTAACCCTAATCTTATAATAATATAATAAATAATATAATTAATTATTATATTATTTATTATTATATTATTTTATTATTATGACCATAGGATATAATATATTATTATTATTAAGATTATTAATTAATGTTAGGATAGGATCCTAACACGGAGTTTCTGGAGGCGAAAAAGGTTTTGAGGTTCGGGCTTTTCAATGATTCGCTTTGGTTAGGAAAATATAAATATGATAAAATAAAAATATAAAATTTTTCAAATATATAATCTAATATATTTTAATAAATAATATATTATAGATCCATTTATTTATTTATTTTAATTGCCTATAAGGGATTGAAACAGACCCCACCTGTATTACATAGTGGCATTAAAACAGGTTGGAAATTATGCATGTATTGCTTGGTAAGATTCGAACTTAGGTCTCCTCTTTGAAAGTCAAGGTATTTAATCGGTTGAGCTCATGCCATTTGATATGATATAAATATTAATTAGACCATATACTGCCATTATATTGTGCATATATATATATATATATATATATATATATATATATATATATATTGTATAATTATATTACTAGATTAATACATATTTGTATATATTAGTTAGTATTATAAATAACAAACAAGGAACTAAAAAACAAAAGACATTAAAAATTACTAACAATGGTTTAGAAGTAATATATTTTTTTTTATTTACATTCTGGATGACTCAGCACGTCACACGTCACATGTCACCACATTTAGACTTTACTAATACAACATAACCTCAAAGAGTCTTTGGCCTTTGACAGTAAGGTTATTCCGTCCTCTCTTGCTCATTTAGCACCCATTCTACAAGTTGCCAACGAGATCAACCTGAGAATATCAGTCGCCTATCTCTGTCAGTTCTATGCATTTGAAAAGCATGGATTGAATTTCTCCAAAGGGGAAATTTTCTGAAGGTAAACCATTTTGCGTTAATGCCTTCATTCTGGTGCGAACTAACCTATCTGTCTTCCATCTTTGGCTCTCAGTGATGGTGCAATCTTTCTGGCCAAAAGTCACTTCTCTTATTTTGGGTTTACATTCCCACCTCCTCTGCAAGTGTTTTGAGTATCTAACAAAGCCTGTGATGCTAATAGTCTTTGAACAAGTGTCTCAAAAGGAAGAGGGTAGATGGACGTGTCGCTTTTTTCTTTTGACAAAGTGACAAAAACTATGCTGACAAAAATGAAGGGAGAGTACATACAATTTTGTGCTACGAACAGATGGCCATGAAGACTCTCAAGAGGATATGCTCGGGCTTTTTAAATTTGTAAATATATATATTTAAATTTATTAAAAAATTGGACTGTATATACTAGGGTATTTTAATTTACAAATATATTTTTTAATTTATTAAAAACTTGATCCGGATCAAACCGCACTAGTTGGACCATCAAAAAAATTTGGATTTGAACCTAACTTGGTCCAGGTTCATCGGAACCTAGCAACTATGGGTTTGATCCATTAAGCAATGCATATTATGTCGTTTCAATTTTTTGGGAAAAAACTGAGTCAGGTGAGGGCTACCATGGATCATATGGTATTAGAGCAAGTTTCCTGAGTACAAACGCTTCCATTGTGATGAATATTCTAGGATAACATTTCCCCTTTCATCTTTGGATACGGTTGCTATACCAGACTTTTCTAACTGGGTAATGGGGAACTATTTTGGCTGCATACCAGTGGTTTGGAATCCAAAGGTGATGGTTGGTGGACCGTTTATATATTGTTGGTCCATGTGCCTCAATTCATTTTTCAATCCATCTTTGTCCAAGTTTGAAGGACCACGATGTGGCATTGGTATCAGTTGTATTTTAACCACTTCATAGAATGTATTCATTATTGTTCTTATATCAAGTTTTCATATACAGTTTTCATTTATATTGAACTCCATTGTCCAAGTTGTTGAGTAAATATCAGATTCTTAGAATAAGCTTTTGGGGACCAAGAACCTCTCATTGAGGAGGTGTGATCAAGATTGACGACTGATCAAATAGGACAAATTCTATTTTCAGATTTGAAAAGAGAGTGGAATATAAAGGTCAATGGAGGGGTTGAAGAGGAAAAGGCATGACTTTTGATGTTCCATGCCCCCTTTCTTTCCCCCTTGCTGGAAAAGCATAAATTGGGGATGTTGCTACATTTCTAGCCAGTGGCAGGATAGGAACATTTTGGAATAATTTGGAGTTGTATGAAGTTTTCTGTGCACTCATTTTCCCTGGACAAAGAACGGAGTAGAGAAATGCCGAAGCCCTCCTCTTTTTAAAGGTTGACTTCTCCTTCTTCTTCAACAAACCTTGAAATCGAAAGCGATCCGGGCCCACCCTGCTCTCTATCTAGAATCCTCTCTATTTTAAAAGGCGACAGCGAACCGGAAGGGACCGGTGCACTCACTATGATATCGGCTGTTGGAAAGAAGCGGGGCTCTTTAAATTAAATTAAATTAATTTTTTCTTTTTTCCCCTTTCTTTCACTAGAAGAGACTTTGTTCAACTCCTGCACATTGTATTCCCACTGCTTTCAAGAATTTTGGTAGTTTTCAGTTGTATAAGTCGTGTGTGCTCTGCTCCTTCCTAGAAGAGAATTTGTTCAGCTCATGCACATTATATTCCCATTCCTTTCCATAAATATAAGAGGAAGCAAACTGGGTTTTCTTCCCCTAGAGGGTTTTCTCCACTTAAATACTTGTGTTCCTGTAATTTAAATTCCTTTCCAACCAAGTTTGATTTTGCCACCTTGTTTCTAAGCAATTATCTGTTGCATCTTCCATAGTTCTGATCCATTACGCAAAGCATATGATGTTGTTTCAGTTTTGTTTGGAAAAGATCTATGTACTTGTTAAAGGCTGTCATGGATCACAAAATACTGCAAATCAAATTATGAGATTAATGTGCAAGTGGGATAGCAACAATAGTCGACGAACCAAGCAAATCATAGTGAGAAAGGTAAATGTGATTGAAGAGGAATAAGAGGATGTGGAACAAACCATGGCCTTCACTCAATCACAATCAAATTAAAGCAGTATCTTGATCCAGCGGAGGAAAAGCAAAGATGCAAGAAAAGTTCCAGATGGAGGTAATGCTAGTCATGGTGAAAGAGAGACTAATGAAAAAGAGAGTTATTATAGGTTTACTGCCCACAAGGGAATGATCAATGAAAAAGAGTGAATCAACACAACTCACATAGAGACAAGAGAAGAAGGCATGTTATAATTTGAAGAGTGTTTGAAGGACAAAAGCAATTCAAGCAACAGTCTTCTCCATTGGAAACTTGGAAAGTGTAGGATTATGAGATATTCCCTTTGAGATGTCTATGTAAGCATACCAAGGATGGTTGTGATGACTCACTCTCGACTAGAGGTGAAGACAAAGACGAAAAAGGGGCAACAAGTTCCCCAAACTTTTCAAATTACAAAATAATGGATGTAGTTAGAGGAGCAGAAACAAAAAAGTTTAAGGATTCCAAGTTCAGAAGTGAAGTGATTTTTGAAGTGGAACATCCAAAAGACTAAAACAGGACCACTATTCAAGTCTCATATATAAAAGATCAAGTTGAAGTAAAACGGATGATCGTGTAGAGGTTTACACTATCAAGCAAAAGAAAATAAGCAAGCCTATTTTGAAGACTACCATGACAATCAAAGTATCTGCAATTCAAAAACCCAAGAGTGTGCAGTTTGAATATTCAAGTTCAAAAGATTGTAGTCCATGGCAGTGCAATCTAAGCAAAGGGTAGTCCAAAATATTGCAATATGAAGAAGAGTAGTCCACGGAAGTGAGGACCAAGGGTTATCAATCCTAGTATGCATAGTTTGAGCTATGTATATCATTTAGAGCATGAGGATGAAGGTCATTGCTAGGAAGTCATGTATCTCAACACAAGGAAGAGTTTTGTCTGCCCAAGACTGACCATGGATACGATGGATGTGTCTTCAATGTTTGAAGTTCATCATACAAAAGAAGTGTTGGCAACCAAGCAATGAAGGACATTGTCATTTAGGTGATCAAGCATGTCATCCAGGCTTATGAGAGAACCACCTACTAAGAGACTTGAATAAAGCTCACAGACCAGGAAAAAATGAGGAACCAAAGAAAGAGTGCCATCTAGGTCTTGGAGGGGTCCATACATCCCAAGAAGTGGAAAACAATCTGCCATGTCACCTAGCAAGGGTGAATCTACCATTCCATCAAGCCAAAAACAAGTCACCTTGCCATCAAGCAAAGGATAAGTCACAGTATCACCAAGTGAAAGGTAGGCTACATTGTCATCAAAGCAATTAGTTAAGTCTATGTCATCTGAGTCTAGGAGAGGCTCACATAGGGTATGATGAGGAGAATATACAACATCTACACAATGTAGAAGAAAGTCGTCAGTCTCATTGTTAGAGCCATTTAGAGAAAATAAGAGAATGCTATCATTAAACAACTATATGTAGTCTGGCAAATGCAAGTGTAAGTGATCTGGCATGTTTAAGTGATGGGCACCTATTGTATGTAGGTGAAAGTTATCTACCATGTGCAAACAAGTTTCATCTAATAAATGATGGAGCAAGAGTGTGCTATCCAACATTTGGAGAAGAAGAAACACATCGTCAAGGATTTTAGCATCCTTTATTACAATGTAAACTAGCTTAGATATAAAGGATATATATCTAAAAACGCCGAGAGTTATCAATCTCGAGGCGCCTATCTCATTTCTTGGGGGTGTGGATTGTTTTTGGTATATTGCAATGGATGTTCATGTATTTATACAATATTTTATTAAACAGTTGCAATAGTTGGTTAGTCGGCTGTTTTAGTTTAAATATTTTAAATGTTTGCAACGGTTGGTTAGTCGGCTGTTTTAGTTTAAATATTTTAAATGTTTTTGTTAATGTCGGCTTTTTTAATAAAAAAAAAAATTGTTTACGGTGTGACATGTATGACCTCTTTGCCTCCCACCCCCTTGTCTGCCATTGTAGGAACGCCTCTCGGCGTAATCATCTACCATATAAAGGATATCATAAGAGCAAAATTGTTAAGTAGAAATCGTCAAATAAAATAACATGTTGATGTTGTATGTCATCCACCAGGGAACCATGTTGTCTAGAAAATGGTGTGGGTTGTCTACCAAGAAGCCAATGTCGTCTAGCAACAAATTGCTCATTAATAAATGCACATTATCATCTAGTGAAGGGACCATGCTATTAATCACAAACAAGTGAAGGATGTCATCAATTGTACAAGAGACATCATCAAAGACAACACGAATGTCAACAAAGACCAAACAAATATTCTCCGCCACCAGGCCAATTGGGACCCTATTGTCCAATTAAGTCGTTCATGGCGTGTCATCTAAGGGAGTTATCCTAGACAAGTTGTCTTAGTCTGTTGCTAGAGGGAATCTATTCAAGAGTGTCTTTCAAGGCATGTCATTTAAGTGGGTTAGGTGGGGTGGGTGTCATCCGAGGAGTGTCATTGACAGCCTTAGCCACCATCAATTGAATAACAAGAAGAATTTGAATAGAACATGACAAGTTAATAAAAATTATTAGATGGGTTTGAGGACCCCAGGGCACTATCTTGCACCTCATAAATATGTTGCCCCTTGATCCCACCCAACTTAGCAATAGGAGGCATGTGAGGGGCACTCCCCTTGATTCTACCATCAGTTCAATAACAAGAAGAATTTAAATATGACAAGCCTAGCTAATTGAAATTATTCGATGGGTTCGAGGACCCTAAGGCACTATTTTTGCACCTCATAAAGATGTTGCCCCTAAAGTCCACCCAGCTCAACAATACAGAGCATTCGAAAGCAATATGCCTTGACCCCAAAGTCCCTTTGACACCCTCCACAAACTTCAAGAGAATTACCTTGCAACATTTCATTGATCCCATCCACAAAGGACGAAAATTGAAAGGTTGGAGAGGGTATCCGTTCTGGCTAAACTACAATAAAAAATGCTACAAAACCTAAGATCAATTTGCCAGTTACCAAGCCAAAAAAGGGGTTCGCTTGAGTGATTGTAGATTCCATATTTGCAAAAGGTCGTAGGGAATGTGAAGAAGCAAAAAAAGAGAGATAAGTCTCTACCCCTATTGGTGATTTAGGTAGTAGATGTCAAAAAATATGGTATAGCATGCTAGTCAACAAAAGCCACACACGTCCAAATGGGTTGTTTACATTTGGATGTATGTTTTGTTGTTGTATTGTGATAAGAATAAATGATATAACAATAGCATCTGTTGTAAATAGTTGTATTTGGAGGTACATTAAGTTTTATCCATGTGTATGTAGTTAACCTGATATTGCAATTGCACACCACTACCCTGTGCACACGAGACTATATGTACTTGGCCATCTTGCTCTTTAAAACATGATAGAACAATAGCATGTGTTATGCATAGTTGTATTTGGAGGTACGTTAAATTTTATCAATGTGTAGGTAGTTGGCCTGATAATGCAATTGCACACCACTACCCTCTACACATGAGACTATATGTACTTGGCCATCTTGCTCTTCAAAACATGGTTATGGTATCATAGGTGTCTGCTCAACTACAACCATAGAGCTTCAGTTATGAAAATCCCAATTTAATCCCGATCCAATCCGATTTTTTCCGATTCAGCAGGGTTGCTGATTCAAGTCGCATCGGAATCATTATTTTTGAAAAAAATCGGCAATTTTTTCCGATTTTTCCAAATAAAATTTGCATTTTCTCTAGGTTTTTTCTTTGCCAATTTTTCCCCATTTTTTTGCCGATTCCTGATTTTTCCTGATTCTTTTTCCATGTTAATTCCAATCCGAGTCCGATTTTCCCAACTTTGCTAGATTGTATTGATACTTGTTCATGCATTGATCTATAGTGACCATCTACTTGGTTGTGTATATGAGTGATCTTTATTCATGTCTTCATTTCTATGGCAGCAAACACATAGATAACATTTCAATGTGTTTGCTGTCATTAAATCTGCAATTCTGGTATGTATATACTCAAATCTGCATATTGTTATGGTTTGTGTCATTTCTCTAATTTTCTATGCACATTAAAATGAGGATTGAAAATGTATGCAAGAGAATAGGGCTCAAATAAGTTCATTCTATTCATACATCTTTGAAATCGGGCAAAACCCCAGTGTTAACAGATCAACCTATCTCTAAACAGATGTTATGCATAAACTTGCATATCAAGCAAGTTCCGAAACAAGATTTGGAAATGGGATGTAACAGTTGCTTTTATACTCGTTTGGTTATATAAGACACCCAACATGAAGGCCATCAGCTTAGTATTCTATTGGTTTGCTATACTTATCCTTTTTACTCTTCTTTTTATAAAAGTGATGATAATTCTGCTATGATAATAGCTCATACTGATGAATGCTATAATACCTGATATAATGTTCATCGATGCATAAGATTAAATGTTATAAGATAATGATGCATATGTATTTTCAAATTTGATAAAATATTACTCTGCATCCAAAAATATGGTTTGTCTAATAAGCATGATTTAGAAGCCAATGAATTTCTGAGATGCATGAGGAGGTGGGGATATAATATCCTGTATGAAGCGTAAAAGTCGTGACACTCGCTAGAGTTCCCTTAACTATTTGATTGGCTTGATTTTGTTACGACAATAATGGATGCCCCTGGAATTTTGTTTATGTTGTTGTTGCTTAATTAAAATAATGACTTATGCATGCCTCCTCTATTGTTGTCATGTTTGATGCTCCCACTATGTGTATTAAGGTTAAAATTTGCATGTTTAGCATAGAAGATAGCATTTTTAGTACCGCATCAATGGTGGATTGCTATCCTAAGTCGTCCATTGCTTACAAATAAAAGAACTCTAATTACTGGCTCAGAGGGAACAACCAAAAATTTTGGGATATGAGATGTTATCTTTGCCCTTTCAGGACAACTCGAGGCACTGAGAAAAACCATCAGATGGCCCTGTTGAGTAAAATAGGTAAGGAAGCAGAAAGGAAGAAACTCCCTTGAGTGTCAATGATCACCAATTTTCATGAACCATTGCAAGATCCACAAGTTGAAATATTTTCCTTCTAATGCTCCTACAATGGAAAGTTTGAAAGTACCATATCAACCTCCCTGTACAATGAGAGTTTGGGACCATTCCCTAAGGACTTGGCTCTTGAAGTCTATGCATTGCATTTAAATTAGGACATCAAGGTTTATCTCTTCATTGTTTTAGTTGGTGTTCTCTTTGTTATTTCATACAGCTGGAGTTCTTAATAAATCATTGTCGGATTCAGCCCATAAAAGATCTACCATAAACCCTACATGCAAAATAATTGCAGTTTACAGATAATATGATTGGTAGCATCACAAGGGATTTATTCATTTTGAAAATATATGTTCAGATAAAAGAAAGACGTGAAAATTTTCAAGAAAACACTAATTTTCTAACTAAAGAGAATTAATAAAAACAAGATCTACCACAAATCAAAACAACAAAAGTAACCTTCTTTAAAGTTCCAAACCATACCTTCGACATCTTAGATTTGGCTTTCACTTTTGGAGCCTTTGCCTCGAGTTCTTCTTCTCGCTCTAGTTCTCGCCTTCTTGCTTCAAGGTTTTGTTCCAAGTAATACTGAAACATTTTAAAGAGTTCAGAGTTCTTGAACATCGTCAACTTCATACCAAAGGGAAAAGAGAAAGTCACCATAACCAATGTGCACAAACACTGATATTTTGATGACATTACAAGTCTATCAAGCTTACATAAATAACATCATTTATTTATTGTATCGATGTTCACAGATGACCAAAGTAGGCCTATGGGACTCACCAAAAAGAGTTGTTACAATGCACTGTAGTAACCACAAAGTACTAGGAAAATATGCTCAACAAGAGTAGAGAAACTAGGATAAACTACAGTAAAGTGGAACACAACTGTATGGCATTAAAGAGGGAGGAAGCGAGGGAGAGTGAGCTTGAAATTTGGAATCATTCATTCAAAACCTTGGAGGAGGATCTAGATTACACGGACGCATAGAGTTTTTTTTTTTTTTTTTTTTTTTGTGTGTGTCTGTGTATTCTCATTTAAACATATCTTACACTCAAATTAAAGTCCAGTTTCATCCTTAAAATAATCACTTCAGCTCTAAAGTTTTAGGATAATAAGTTTCATGATGCTTCACAAAATGTATGGATCATGTTAGTTTAACTCCAGGACCTTCGTCTAATGTTTATTTAGATTAATATGTGATTTATGAGAAGTATGGAGTCCAGGAAAAGCTGAATCAAGGATGTATCATACAATGCTCTACGAATTGATTATGCTACCAAAAATTGTCTTGCTTTCAAAGTGGAGTGTTTGGAGATCTGATATTGTTGGATACTAATTGGGCTTTTGATTTTTTGATCAGTTCACATATAAAGTTGTTTTGAAAGCTTTCTAGCATTTTGACATGCATTTTCTCTTTAATAAATGTGTTTTTCAAGATCAAGGAAATACAAATTTGAAAAACAAGGTAGGGGAAAGGAAAAAAAGAGCAAAGGTCTTATAGGACACCTTGCTTTGAATCTTTATCCCAATAAAATACTATTACAATATATTATATCATATTGCACAAGAACTGAGTGTATGAACAATGTTAGTTGAAATTCCTTTTAATTTAGATTTGTGTGTATCATACTTCTTATTTGCAAACCCATAATGAATGCCTCTTCAAATTTTTGGCCAACATTTACAATTGTGGCTTCTAAGGTACAAATTCAAGAATCTACACCAATCACCTAATGAACATAACCAGCTTAGTTCAATCCAATGTAAGTTGAGAAAAATAAGAATAGTAATACTCAATGACTTCAACTAAAAAGAAATGTGAGAAAACTTTTACCACCCAAAAACATACATAGAAATTATGCTTGGGGAGCAATCCTAACTGGTGAAAAACTACATTTCACAGGTCTTAGATAAAAACATGAAAAGTATGTTTACTGGTATGGTTTTCCATAAGTAGATAGGAAGGGGCCAAAATTGAGTTTGTTGTGCAAAGCAAAGAAATATTCTTTCGTGCCTTCAGTCGCAGAGGACCCATTCAATAAACCCTCATTCTAATCATTTCAAATGAACATTCCAGTTGGCTGAACAAATATGGCAAGTTGGTTAGGGCCAAGAATTGGTTAGCTTAATTCTCACATTCTGACAAGATGTTGATGACCTGACTATGATAGGCTTGGTAAAATCTATACTCTGATCCTTACCCTGAGGATTTAGTAAGAATCTTGATACACCCCTTCAATATTAGAGTGGGTTGCATCATTGTGCTGACGACTAATTAGGAGTACCACCTTGCTTCCCCTTTTCATCATCTAGCCCAGACTCCTATACCTGAACATTCTCTATGAATATTAATAAAACCTGCATTGAGCCTTTTGGTATGTGGATGAAAATGCCATCAGTTCGAGCTTTGCTATAAATGCACAAGAGTGCTGGTTTCCTGCCTCTCTAGGTTTGTTCTTTATAAGCTCCTTGTTTCGTTGAGGGATCTTTTACTCTTTGTACTCTTCTTAGATCCTATGCTTTGAGGGTTAACCACTTTGGAGTTACACCCATTCAGTTATGATTATATTGATTTAAAATTCTAGTGTTTAATTACCTTTCAGAATCTAGGATTCGTTTTACCCTAGTACTTTCTAAGGTAACTGAATATACTTTCAAGTCCTATTGACTTATTTTGGTCATCTGCAGGCATTAGTGTAATTTCTTTCTTTCTTTTTCCACAGTGCCCATGTATGTGCAGGGAAGCCATCCTGTAATACCGGTATCAAAGCCAAGTATATCTTTTTCTATTAGCATATAGATGTGAATAAATTTATAAAGGGAAATTTCTACAATTAGGAATCTACAATTGCAAGTACCTGAAAGCATGACCCTCTCTTCTATTCTACCATATTGATAGTTAATTTTAGCAAATTTGAAATTCCTGACATCAACCACTTTTAGCATATAGCAGGCCAACACCCTCAAGCTACATGTTTGATATCTCCTCTAAATAGTAAAACAAAGCTCCTATATTTATATGCAAGAACAAATATTTATACTATGTTATTTCATTAGCAATTTTCATTTTTACATCAACATGATTTCTTGAATGCAGGAGACCAATGCTCCTCCCATCTATCCAGAATTTTAATGATTAGAATAGTTTGACAAATAGATTTATAGAATTTACTTACATTATAATCACCAACATAATCCTGTAGCATTCCATCCTTCACCTCCACAACTCTATTGACTATTTGTCTTAAAAAATATCGATCATGAGATACAGCAATCACTGTTCCATGGTACTCTCTTATTGCTTCCTGATAATTCAATTCCAGCCAGTGTGTCAGAATAGTTGTGAGTTTCAGGAGTTCAAAACTAAAATTTGTGGAAAATTATTTTTATGCATTGAAAGAAACAGAAATCTTTTAAGAGTCGTTCTTTTTCACCTCAAGCATTTCCTTTGATGGGATGTCAAGATGATTAGTCGGTTCATCCAATACCAGAAGTGTTGAAGGTGTGACCATGAACTTACAAAATGCCAGCCGTGCCTGAAATATTGCATCTATACAGATGATCAATCTCATTGTGCTTACCAGTTATTTATTAATATATACAAAAGCTGAACATGAAAATAATAATAGCTAATAATAGAGTGACTCGACCTAGAAAGAATAATATGCAACACAAAATGCAGAGTAGTAGTCATTTAATAACAAAGTGGTATCCCAGTTAAGAGTTCGAAACTTATTTCTTTTGTTTTTAAAGTAATATGTAGAGATTGATACCAGCATGCTGAACTTCAACCTAGATGTATCTTATTTAAGCTTCTTCAAAAATCCACCAAACGGTCTTCTCGAAGATCAAGCAAGTCTAAGATCCAGATGGGTTCCTGGTAAGTTCTATCAGAGAAATCAAGCATTTTGGAGAGAAAAATAACAGACATAAGCAGCAACAGAAAAAGAGTTGAAATTAGCAGACTTTTAGCAATACTGTAGCACCCTTTAAAAGTTAAGATCTGATATTCGCTGATAACAGAAGACCAAGGCCATCGCTGCAATGTGTGAAACTAATGGAATGGAAAATTGTTAAAACATCAAGGATTATTAAGTAAGGCCCTTTCCAGCCACACAGTCATGTCTCGCAAGCAAATGCTAACAGCTCATCTTATGATTCATCAAACAGACAGACGTTCATGCATCCAAAGCAGTTTTTAAGCTTATGTCCAATAACGTGTAGATGGCATGATCTAAGGGGCAATGAAATGAAATATTATTAATGTCCGCGGTGGGCCAAAATAAGACCCAAGGGACTATAACAAGGACAATAATGACTGCCAGCTAGCAGGCTAAAAAGCCCAACAAAGAAAAGAACTAAGATAAATACAAGACGAAACCCGACAACCGGGCCAAAGAGAAAGGGAAAAGAAAAGGGAGAGCAGGGGGGGGAGGGCTGCAGTCCAGAAGAGAGGAGTGCATGCCAAGAAGAACGGAGAGAGAGGAGGGGGAGGGAGCAGCCTAGGAGGGACAAGCTCCAAAACCCCCCAGAAACTAATCTCTCCTAACAGTCGAGGCTGAAGTACTGGAGCTGAAGAAGTCCATGATATGTCTCTGACCAGCACCAGCAATGATGACAAGAACTATTCAAATCAAACAACAGCACTGAGACACTAAATTTTGTAGAAACCAATCAAGAAAAAATGGATTATATTATTTATTTGTCATCACAAAAAGCAATGCCAAGCAATTTTACTATAACCAATCCCCATGTTGAAAATGAATGCAACCCAAAAGTAATTCAAGAAGTCCAAGGTAATGAGGGTATGTCAACTTGAGTTCTACATCCCCAAGATATACACCAATTAAAGCAGGACATACCATATCAACTTGGCAAAACATGCATGTTGGTTCAAGTGGTGCAACAACTCTGAGGCACAAGGCCCAAGCCATAAAATCAGCAAGATTGACATAAAATAAATGGATGCCACCTTGGGAGTGCTTCAGGTTTGACTATAAAGCATCCAACTTCTGCCTGACAGATGTTGGATGCTTTCTAGTTTAGTAGATGAAGGGGAAAAAAAACAACAAATGGAGTTATTGGCGTATGATCCAAAGTTGTTCATAATCCATGATTTATTGAGTAAATAATACGATTATATTGCATGCATATGAATCACTGACAAAATAACGTTAAGTGAATTCTTTTGAGGCTATTGTCCAACAACTCTGTTATTGCAAACGAATCTGAATTCTAGACCACGAAGAATGTGTGGCTGATTGAGAAGTAAAGGTATATTTTTTGTGTTGATCATAAATGTTGTTGACAGCATGTGCCAGAAGAGAATGCAAATATTTTTGGATGCTGAAATCATCATATAAGCAGAGACCAACAGATACTTGCAGTTGCTGTTCAGAAAATAGTCAGATTAAACCTATTTATCCCACTTCGAAGTGTAATGAGACGAGACTAGAACAGAGAGGACATCAGTGTCAAGTTTGCAGACAATGTGAAAAAAGACTGATCTGAATGGGACATGTTTCACAAGTAGTAGAGGACAAATTGTATCATGTTTTCAACGCATGCTTACGAAAAGAACACAATCAAAAACAGACATGATTGCTGACTCTAGAACGACAATGAGATCTGCAGAAGAGTGCCAAAAAGAATGCAATCAAGACAGACATGATTGCTGACTCAAGAGGATCGCTTGCCACTTTTTTCAGCTTTCCTGAGCAAAGATGCTTGGCTCTTTACCTCAGGGAAGCTATCACTCTTCGGCGTCGGTTATTACAGGGAGACAGACTACTACTCAACTAATTACCTCATTCTTTCACTCTATCTCTGCAGTCGAGAGTAAAAAGCGTCCATTTAAATCTACAACTATCCAAAAAGTTAATGACATATCTGTGCACCCTTGTCTGCATACAAGAGTGGCTACTAGGGCTTCAGTTATTTCTTCTTGCTTGCACAGGACAAGACTACAGTTCTTCAGCGTCAAGTTTCAGCCACCCCTCACATACTGAGGAGTTATAGACAGATGCAGATTACCAGTTTTTTCTCGTCTTCTATTGGTTCCATAGCCATGGATGCTAGAAGAGTCTTGTGGGGTCAAACTTCATGTCCTCTTAGTCCTGGCTATTCTCCTAGGAGCATTATTAGATCTTGTGTTGGTCCATTTGGGATGGTTATGACAATGACTGTGCTTCTACTACATCCCACTATAGACTAACTATAGACTAATGTTGGCGCTTGGATCTGCTGAATATCCTTTCTATCTCTGTTGTACCTTGACTTCTAGCTCTCTCTTAATCATTGCTTTTAACAATGGAAGCACAACAAGAATACTACAAAGAAAAAGGTTGGTCTAATATATATTTATGTGTTTACCTTTTTAAATTTAAGAACAACATTTCTTCTTTCTTTCTTTTTTCGATTTTTCCCCTAAAAATAAATTTATTGATATGGATTAAGTAACCAATGTCAAAAAGGAATGGAGAAAGCTTCACTAGGAAATAAAAAATTCCACCACGAAGTAATGGAAGCTTGCAAAGACATTATACGTTGAGTGAATGTCGACGTAGGAAATGCTCCATGTGAAAAAAGGTAAGATTTTCCTGTATTTCAAATGGATTAAATCCAATGGTCAATGTCTGATGATTGGAGTGGCTCGTCCTTCCTCCACACACTAAAGACAAAAGATGTCCCCCGTTTTGACATGTGGAAAATGTTTCAAAACTGAAAAGCATGCTTTGTTATTCTCTTGGATGTGGCAAGGATTGTTTTGACCAACAAAAGAAGGATACATGGTGGAAGAATGTTCGGGAATTTGTGCAAGTAGTGCATCACCAAGATCTGCCAAAACATGGAAAAATCAAACATGCACAAAACAACTGTAGGCCATGCATCCAAACTCATCTAGAGAAGTTTGTATGAGATGTTGGAAGTGTGAGTGTTGCATGAACATGACCAAAAGAATGAGCCAAGTGAAACGTAGAACCATAGTAGAGAAACTCGGACTCAACAAATACTCGGCAAGGCCAATTTTTGACTCAGACTCAGACTCAGCAAAAAGGAAGAAAATGCAAATTTTCATTGGAAAGAAGTTTTTTTTCATGCATATCACAATTAATTAACATTATACAAATCCAAAATTAATACTGTAAGTGATACAACCTTAAACTACACATGAAAGTGACAAAACACACATCAATGTAACTGCTGGGTGGTTGTTAGATTCAGTCTTGGAGCATCTACAAGTCCTTTTGTTGTCATTTAACGTGCTGTTTATTTGTAATTATTTCCTCCTGATGAATATGTAGTGTTTGCTAATATTTCATATTGAGTCAGAGTCCAGAGAGAGTACATAAGGCTGGTACATATCCCTTCTAATTTCCATGGTTCTCAGATTGTGGCTGTACTAGGGGATGCCTCCCATAGACGAATGGTTATATATGGGCTAGTGGCTACTGTTAGAAAATCCTTCAAGTCATGTTATCTCCCATTCTGGTTTTGTGGCCATACACAGGTGCAATGCTCAAACCAACACTGAATATGGTTGATGCTATTCTCTGGCAGAGTATGGATAGTATAGTATATTATCCTTCAAAGGGTATAACTACATATCACAATTATTAGTCAACTTGTCTTCCTTAGAAAGAAACCTCAAGGACATTTTGTGCTTCTTCAAATGGCCTCTTGCTATTTTATGTGCGTCTTATAAATCTCACTGGGATTGTGAGAGGGCCCAAGCACTGTACTGTTCCAATCTTTCGTGTCTAATTCTTGACGCCTTTGAGTTGCCTCAAACATGGTGAATGTTTCCTGTGTTGGTTAGGATTTCGGAAGCATTTGTTTGTTCCTAGGCCCAGTGGTTAGATGAATGTTCTAGAGAATGTATATTACAGGGAAGTGCAAAGAAATTTTGCTCTTGATTATTGAAGGTGTTACACTTTGCATGGGGTGGGACATATTGCCATGGAACTCCATACAAGATTGGTTTAGATTCCTCTTAATGTTGTCTACCCTTTTGGTCTCAACTTCCATTGTTGATCTTCTTTGACCTTATCCCTGTACTCTGCTGACTAATTTTTCTTTTCCTTTCATCTTTGGTCCTTTGTAATCAGGTGGGCCTTGTGGCATTAGCCTTCCTTTTGGTTCTTGTTTTTTTACCTCAAATGTAACTGCTGGGTGGCTGTTAGATTCTTGAAAACTAGGAAAAATTTGGGTTTAGGATGCAAATGAGTGTTTTTTGGGTCTGATTTCACCTTCTCTCTGCTCTCTCTGCAAGTGGAAACAGCAAAAATGAGGCCAATTTAGGGAAAAAAAATTGATGTCGTTTTTCTGTATTTTTGCCACCACAGCTGATTTTTTTTCTCAAACTCGCAAGTCCAAAAAAACTCGCGAGTTAAAAACAAAACTCGACAAGTCCTAAAAAACTTATCAAGCCAAGTTGAAAAAACCCGAAAGGGCCGACTCGAGCACGGACTCAGCAAGTTTTCAAAAACTCGTTGAGTTCCATAACTATGCGTAGAACTATTTGCCAAGAATAGTGCCCAGATCACATGATGAATAACATGGGGAAACAATAGCACAGTGAAGATATATTCGCTTCAAACAAACCAAGGTCCAAAACATCCTCAAAAATATCTAGTCTTGTAGCTTTTATAGATATGGACAACACTTTTGCATGTTATAGGCAATTTTGTCCTAGTTATTCATCACAATGAATAGAAGATGACTTATGGATTAGAAGCATATCTTCCAACACACGTCACAATATCAACCAGTGCATCAAGAATCAAAACAAAACGCCTCTTAATCCATCTTGCCCTTTGCTCGTCGTAGAGGAATTTCTATAGAGGTAATAAGTTTTCAGACACCGCTTGAGAGCTGATTTCCTAGTGAGGAAGAGAACGACAAAGCCTATGCCTTACATGAGAATACAAGAGAGCTTTTAATTCCGCTGCTCACAACAGTCCCTCTCTTTCCACTTGCATGAACCAAACATGCTACATAGTACATAGCCCTCAAAAAGTGTCAATTCATAACGGCTCCCAAGGAAAAGGAATAAGTATGTGCCAAACAGCATACCACTAGTTGGATATTTTTAAACATCTATGTGACACCAATTGAGTTGGTCATCTATGAGACTCAACACCAATGTAGGAGGAAGTGTGGAGAACAACCACAAGACTGTCTTCCTTGGAAAGTTACATTCAAGTATCTAGAAGTCCCAATATGATTTTGGCCAAATTGAAACCCAAACATTGTGATTCAGAGGAAAACAAACAAGATAAGACCAAATCCTTCACAGGATCGGAATAAAGAGCTCTAAACCTGAGGTTATCACGCCCAATCAGAACTTTTGACTGCATAATCCAAAATAAATTCAAAGAACTTTGCAAACCCAAATTCTGACACGGATCAGAAACTGCTCTAATACCACTGATGTGGGCACAATTAAGCCTGGTATTTTATTGCCCGAAATAGGGCAGACACTATCCTACCAACCAGTGGGCCAAAATAGAGCAATTACTAGCACACAAACAAGCTGATCAAAGCAAGCTAAGTTGAGAGGATACGCGGATAACTAAGTAAAAACAGAAACAATATAACTCTATACGGAATCCTTATAAATCTATGAAGGTACTATAAATGATAACCTTCGTTCTGCAAAGTTTTACCACAAGCTGGTAGAGATTGCAAAAGTAAGCAAGGGCGTCCATCTCTGCAAACTTGCAAGAGAATGAGAAAAGACCGCATGGTCAGCAAAACTACAATAGCAATCAAAATGCAATGTGGTATACAACCATCATTAAAATGAGTATGTTGCAATATAGATAGATAGATAGATAGATCAATCTCAGAGCGTGAGCAAGCGAGGACAACCCTGCTTGACTCCACTAGTACTTTTTACAAAGTCAGAGACTCCCTTAGGAGTCCGAAATTGGCCAATAGCTGTCTTTTAGAGCTTCATAAAATCTCTAATACACCAAAAGTATGCAGCCTTTTAAGAAAGTGACTAACTTCGGGTAGTCAATGGCCAATAACAGGTCCAAAGGTCCAAATCCTACCCTGCCCAAAAATTTCAATACTATTATCCTACCAGCACCTACCTCTCTCCTGCCAGTCAAATAACATAATTTAATCCCCAAACCATAAAAAGTCTGGCTTAGTAGAATACTCCTATCTAGTGGAGCCAGTAAATTGTTGACTCCCGGGCATAGCCATAATGCATTCATTGAATAAAATGTAATCCATCATTTAGGCCTTTCAATATGAAGAACTATAAACTTGTCAATATTCTTCAGTTTCTGAGATGTAGTAATAAGTCTCACCGGTCCAATTGAATCATGCAAACTAGGAATATTTTGAATTCATTTCACAGTGATCATTTGTCCTGCCAAGGCTAGAAACACCAGCCTTTTCAAGTATATCGCGTGGCATTTCTTTCCATTATATTATCACACCATTCTAAATTTGAAAATCACAAGGCTTATTAAAAAACCTACCTCAAGTGATATGATTGTTGGAAATGGGAAAAACAAACATTACTCAAACAACAATATTGCAAATAAATATCTCAAATATGTCCTCACAATTCTTCTATACAAATCCGCTAGCCTGAGTTTGCATACAGCATGCATATTAATACATGAATATGGTGTCTCTTTGATTCAAGAGACTCTTAGGGTTTCACCTTCATCGTGTTTTTTCATCTTCTCACATTCTTCTCACGAGAGATGTGGCATCATCAATCATTATCCAACCTTGCATGAGGTGGCATCATCAATCATTCCCTAATAATTACATCATATCAAATAATCTAATAATATGACATGTCAAATAATGTAATAAAGTCTAACACTCCCCCTTATTACATCATTTGGTATAAAGATCAGTACCCCCCCATGAATTCAGGAGTGGTACACTGGAACTATTCTCTAGTTTTGGCTCTCTCTGTTGTCTCTTGCTCTACTAGACCTAAGTAATCTCCACTTGAACTGCCTTTTTGTTTAGTCTCTACATCTACCTTTTGGTTATTGTCTTAGGGTTGTTGCCTCTAGGTCACCTCTGGACTAGGTCATTACCCCTATGTCGCCTTTGGGTCTCTGCCTTTGGGTCATTGCCTCTAAGTCACCTCTAGACTAGGTCGTTACCCCAGGGTCACCTCTGGGTCTTTGCCTCTAGGTCGCCTTTTCACCTTTGGGTCCCCTCTGGGTTATCATTACCTCTAGGTCAACCTATGGATCAACTTTTAGGTCATCACCTCTTTTAGGAAATTACCACTAAACTATATCTTTGGAATATTTCACTTCACATCTTAGGAATCATCCATATAATGTTTCATTGCAAGTCCTGTCACCACAAGTCTTCTATGCACTACTTGGGTCATATTCTTCTAATACTGAAATCGACTATTTCAAGTTTTCCAAGACATTTTTCCACAAGAAAAACTTACATTCTTCTTATTCAATAAACTCGGTCTCCTACAAAAACCATTCAACATTTCTTTTGTCTTATCCCAAACTAACACATTCATCCATCCATAATTTATCTATATTTTGTTGGTCACTTTCTCTTTGTGCCAACACTTTCTTTTGAAGTGATTATTACCTCCACAAATTTCACAAGAATGCAAGTTCCAACACCTAGCTGTCACATGTCCACTTCTTCCACAATGATGCAACAACCCAACCTAGGAACTTCTGCATATGATTCTTTCTTCACAAATTTTGTATTATTGCTACCTGTCACAATTTTAGTGTCATTGCAACCTGCTTGATCTGTAATTTCAACTTTTACATAGGTTTCACTTTTCACAAATTTGGTCTCGTTGTTTCTTGTTGGACCATTATAACCAAGGCCTTCATTCTTTGGCCTTATATCTAGCTTTATGGGCATTTTCAAACTTTGCCCATATCTTTCCAATCCTACACCGTCCTATCCCATTCTTCTCATTAATTTTGAGCCAATTCCTTTGATATGTCTTTCAAAGCAACCAATTTCTTCCTCATTATTATGACCCTTGTCACAAGACCATATATTTTCATCATTATTTTAAACTTTGCCAACAATACTCAAACATAGAACTTCTTCATCTCTACTCTGATTTCTATCATTATTACCAATAATGTTCAAATGCAACATATCACCATTCACAATGACCTTCAACACAATTTGAAAAATCATTGTCACTTTCACTTTTGATAATATGGTCTTTATCTTAGCCAGTACAACCATCTTTTACAATATATTTTCTTTCATCATCTATCTTCAAAGCACTGGTGTCATATGCAATATATGTTCCTTGTATGAGACAACAAACATATGTCATTATTAACTTCAAATCATCTATATCAGAAGCAAAAAAAATTCTTTGGATAAGACCGCTTGTATCATAGCAAACATTTGCCATCTCAACAATATTTTGCTCACTATTATCACAAGTGAATCTATTCTTTTGATAAGGTCGCTTGCGTCATAATAAACATTTGTCATCATGGGCTTATCCTTTAACCTTTCAATTATTTCTTCTTGCCTTTTATACTTCTCCTTAAGGACATTAAGAGTGATTAATGCCATGTATATTATCTTCTCTACATTAGAGGGCAATATAACAACATTTTCACAACAGTCATCAACTTCATTGAGAATAAGATATAAGCAGCCCCAAAGTATTGAGAAGTCTCCATCTTCAGCTTCTTTGCGAATCGTTTGTAGGTACCACATTAATTCTGCTGACACATACTTTTGATCTTCAACTTGCTTCTCTTCACTAGCTTCTTGAGAATCGTTACATATATCAACATCTCTGATAATAGAATGTAAGCAAGACCTCATTAAGAATTCTTCAGTTCATAAAAATCTCTATCTTCTTGAAAATAAAAATTTCCAGCTTGCTTTCCTCCTCCTTCACTTGTTTTTGATGACCTATACTTTTAAATTGCTTTTCTCCACCTAAATTTCTTCTAGTGAGGCACACGTTTGGATGTTAGCTTGCTTCAATTTCTTCTTGCTTTTCTCCACCTAAATTTTATTCTAGTGAGGCACACTTTTGGATGTTAGCTTGCTTCAATTTCTTCTTGCTTTTCTCCACCTAAATTTTCTTCTGGTGAGGCACACTTTTGGATGTTAGCTTGCTTCCTCTTTGCTTTTCCCATGTTGTCTAGTGATGTATACACCTCATTTTTTTGTAACCTTTGGATTTTGTTTTCTTTAACAAAAAATGAGGGGTTCCTTCTATCTCCCAAAACAGTCCCCTTTTATTTATACTACCAGTCCTATATACCAATCCTTTCAATATACCCGCTCTTCCTATATACTTGTTGGTATGTGGAAGAAGCTAGTCCTCTCAATATACGTGGTTGTACGTGAGAGAGACCTTAAGGTACGTGAAATAAATTGATACGTGACACCAGGGTAGTACTGAAAAGAATCATTCTATCATTGACACATGCTTAAAGAGAAAGTCTCATACGAGAGCATAACTTCCCTATATACTTAGATTTTCTCAATTTTAGGATTTACGTCTAATGATAGTAACGAATGGGGTAATGAATGGAGTGAAACAAAATATCACAAAAATGTGTCCTTATTCCTCCCCGACGATTTATAGGGTCGATGCCCAAACATCATTATGGCAGCTATATTAGGCTTTAGATGCAGTCACTTAACACGACAGCGTTACCTATAAACTCAAGTTAGAAGTGTCATTTATACCGAAGGCTATGATTGCGCAAAGCACATGTTTTGATTTTTGTGTACAAAATTGTTTTGATACAAAATTTGTTTGAAAAACTAAGGAGTCGGTCTTTGCTGAAAATGCACTTTTTTATAAAAAAATTACAAACTATATGACTCTAAAAATATTAATCCACACCCTTTTTATTATAAAATGTCAAACATCCACTTTTTCAAAAAATAAAATGTCAATTAAAAGGTGCACCCATACACCTTTTAACTCCCTAAATGCACTTTTTACTATCTTCTATCTTCAAAATAAAAAAATTCTACAAACTATAGAAATTTAATAAATAACTTTCTTTTCTCCCCTTATAAAAAAATTTAAATTTGCCTCTTTTTAAATGCCCTCTAAAGGAATTGAACTTGCGACCTCTCCTTATTAAAAAATCTTAGCTTTACTTTTGGAAACCAACATTCCCACTTATTCCTTTTGTGATTTATATTTAGAAATGCTAAAGTAAAAAGATGATACCTGCAATAACAGACAATAAACTTTCTCTTCAACAAGGCGGAATGGGTTATTGAGATGATTTGCTCGTTTTCCGAGCACACTGAAACACTATCATGTTGTAATGTCTGAATGCTTTTAAAAAACGCTTCGTAGTCACACATGTCAAACAGAGAGCCCACGCATTGAAACTTTGTATCCTCCGAGACTCGGATGGCATGGATGTCTCAAACATTGATTCATGTTGGTGAAGAGAGTTTATCCAGAACACTGACCATAGAAGGGAAGTCAAACCACTCTTCGTTCCCGCTTCTACATGGCCAATGCACAGTCTCCACAAGTGAATGCAGACAAAGAAAAATCAAAGACGTTTGCAAGGCTCCTCCAATCAATCAGCCAGTAAGCTTGGTTATTACAGCAGAGGGTCTTATCTCAAATGGGGCATCTTAAAAATAAAAGGCCTCTTTCACCTCAATTACTAAATACTTTCAGCAATCTCCACGTCCGCATGACAGTTGAAACGCTGGGCTTTTCAATATTTCACCATTATTGTCCGTTATGGAAGAGAACACAAACATCAACATTCAAATGAAACAAAGGCACAAAAAATCATACTAAGACAAGCATCCACATAAACATGCATATCCAGCTCTAAGAAGAACACAAACGAGCCGGAATATGCCTATGCTTGTCTTTCTACAGGAATGTTTTACATGGAACAAATGACTTATTTTTGCAACACCAAGGATATACCACACTTGTTTACCAAGAATATACACAGTACGGTGACAAAGCTGGGCTCATGTACATTAGCATACAAAAAAAAAATTAACCTATCCTTCATAAAGGCATTGTTACCATAGTCGTGAAAAGCATCAAAATTGCAATTTTTTGCCGATTTTTTGAAAAAATCGACGATAGTGAAAATCGGCAAAATTGCAATTTCAAGGCGATTCAATGATTTGCCAAGTCAAATCGCATCGATCGCTGAGTCAATGATTTTTTGCCAATTTTTTGCAAAAATCAGCCACAGCCACACAAGTAGAGGCTACGGCCGATTTAAGTGAAAAATTCACTTTTTCCCCTCTTTTTTCAACTTAAGTTCTTCTAAACATGGAAAAAACTCTGCCTACCAGCTACCACCCCAACCCAAACACGCTAGGGCATCCTAAGAGCAAGCAGATTATGGTTTGAAGGAATCCGACAGCCAGCAACAACCACCCAGAAGATTCATCAGAGGTAAGAAAATCTTTTGAAAACTCCTTTTCTTTTCCCTCCAAAAGTTGAAACAAGGTTTAGAATCTAGATTAGGGCTGTTTGCAAATAGTTTTGTGATTTTTCAATGTTTGAACTTTGAAGTTTAAAAATATAAACCCTAAACCCTAGTCTAGGGTTTCCGGTTTAGGGTTTTTCTTTCCTTCTTTGAAAAAACAAGTACTCAGCCCATTGACCTAAGTGACATTGATCCATCATCTGAATGGATCACAAATGTAGTGCAGGAGTAGCAGGAAGAGCCTCTCTTCTCCCTAGATGAATTAAAAAACTTTGAAGACCTAGCAAAGGAGATAGCAGCCAAGGACCAACAAGAGGCACATGCACAAGAAGCGGCAATGGCACATCAACAAAGAGAGACTAGGTCTTCTGCTAGGGCAAAGGGAAAAGGAATTGCAAGACACTAGTGACTAGATAGTGGGCCTATTGAGGCATTTTGACACATTTTGTAATTTGTACCTTTTCATATTATAAGCAATACAAGATGTGTTTTGTCACTTTCATGTGTAGTTAAAGCTTGAGCCTTGTATGATGTCCTGACATGAATTACTACTTTTATTGCAATATTTGATTTGCATTGTAATATGCATGAAAAAAACTTTTTTTCAATGAAAAATTGCGTTTTCTTCGGGTTTTTTTTTGGCCAATTTTTTCCCCGATTTTTCTTGATTCCAATTTTTCCCGATTCAATCATTTGCCATTTCCGTGCCAATTCCGATTTTCTCAACTATGATTGTTACTGTCTTTATTCGCCTTAAAAAAAATATCAAAGAGACACGGAAGTATGATACAGAATAAAAAAAAGGAACTACATGTGTGAAGAAATATTAAAAGGAAGCCGAAACAGCAATTACAAACAGAGATGAATTTGAGGGAAAGGCATAGAGTTTTGATGCTAAATGAGCACAGACACTGCAGAATGGAGAGACATTTTCACCAGAATTTCCTGAGCATGAACTCATCTTCTGTGATGAATTTTGCCATGTCCTTGTGGCTCTTCACTGCCTTTTCATAAGACCTTTCCTTTAGGTCTCCCGACCAGCAGCTTTTAGAACAGTGATTTAAACCGAGCACATAGAGTACTACATATTCTGTCCGCACAATAAATTAAAGGACATGTTGTTGGATGGCGGCGATTGTCCCTTCTCACACACAAACTAACCTGACTCTAAATACCAGCTGCTGGAAATGGGGAAAAACAAACAGTACTCAAACAACAATATTGCACATATTTATCTCAAATATGTCCCTCACAATTCTTTCATACAGATCCGCTAGCCTGAGCTTGTATATAGCATACATATTAATACATCAATAAAGTGTCTCTTTGATTCAAGAGACTATTGGTGTTTCACCTTCAACATATATTTTCATCTTCTCTCATTCTTCTCACAGGAGATATGATTATCCAACCTTGCATGAGGTGGCATCATCAATCATTCTCTAACAATTACATTACATCAAGTAATGTAATAATATGACAAATAATGTCATAAAGTCTAACAATGATGAGCTCTCTAGCAGAAGAGCAAAAACATCATCAACAAGAAAACTACTACACCTGGATTCCAGAATATATAATCACTTGATATGTCCAATGATTATCTAGGATCCTTAATTATATTCAGGTTTTTTGAGAATATATCTACGCCTCAAAACAGAAGAGTATTCTAGATCAATAATATCAATGAGCGAAATTTCTTATGGACCTTGCACTACACAATGAGTTCCCAAAAAGAGTAGAGTAATGAATATAAGAATCAATCAGAAAGAATGCGATTATGCAAGAAAACACTACCAGATACACACGGCAGGTTTGCACATTGCAATTCACTTTTGAGGAAACAGATGAAAAGTTAACATCAAAATATTCCACCTTTAAGCAGGTTTAATAAGGGCAATCTCCCATGCAAAATTGCTGAGACATTCTTCCCTTTTAAACCATGCTTAAAAACATGTTTGAATAAAACAAATTACTCTATATGTATACATTTCATTCTGGAGCACATCATAAATTTCCAACAGCCCTACATTCTAGTTGACCAAAGATTTTGGAGCAGTTTGGAAAGAAAGAGATTGGGAATTGAGGTATTTCATTTAGTCCTCACAAATAAGCAATGGAGTATGATAACTTTTGAAACGATATATATTTCAAATAACAGATATTTCTATGGATATTAAATATTATCCTATAGGTAAAGCATATGATTTGTCCAATTGTCTATTTTAAGAATCAGATACAATAGACTACAAAAATAGATATTTTGTAACTGTCAGGCTGTGATCAGGCAGTAAGGTGGAGTGCTTATCACTGCAATGAACCAAAGCTCAAAAGCTGGGGGCATGCTCTCAACAACAATCTGACGAATAAAGGTGCAATTTGTAAAATGAATTTAAGTACCTCTGGTGATTCATAAACGGGGTTTCCCAATTAAAAAACAGTTTCATACTGAAGAAAATGCAGCACACAATTATGAATATGGAATATGCAAATGTCAACTTCTTCAAAGAGACAAACACCTCATGCTGGTCAATATAAGAATCGGAAAATGTCACAAGTCCAAATTCCTCTACCTTTTCACCACCACTGAGTAAAGCAACCTTTCGGTCTAGCATGTCTGCTTTGAAGTTGCAGCGACCCAATAAGCCTTTTATATCATCAAGTTTCCAATCTTCTGCAGCCATTGCAACCGTCTCAAGTACGGTCTTTTCCAAACCTAATGCTTCTGCCTGCAGCAAATTCTAAAAGCAATCAATTAAACAGGCGATTTTTCATAAAATACCATATAAGGATTTGTGTACTAAAACATACACAAAAACCATATTAGCATGCATTCTTATGAGATTTCACCATTGAGATCTCAAGAATTCATTTTAAGCGTGAGGTTAAATTCATTGAAACTCTACAAGATAAGCACAACTAGCAACATCTTGATGTAAGACTCAACGATAAGAAAATCTTGGAAAATTAAAAAATCAGCCTCCATTATGTAACCATTTCCTTTTGCATCTCATAAGTAGCAATATTTCTCTGGACAAATAACAAAGAGCACAAAACATGTTCATGCTTACTGCCAAGACTCAAGCCACAGATGTTACATAATATGGAAATGTGGTGACTTCTGTAAGCATCTTCAGCCACTAGAGGAACAAGCTTTTTCAAGTTATTGTGTTGAGATGAATCTGATTGTTGGAATGTTAAAGTCCTGAGGTTTCTTTAAAATTGTATGGAATTGATCACTGTAGCTAGTTGGCAATATAATAGATAGAATGTCCTCATCATTCCAGTCATACTCAGAAGAACTAGTACAGAAAAAACAATCCCTGTATCTTATGGTAAAGAACCAGAGGACAATATTTTCCAAATAATTCATTGAGGTATGAAATGTCCAGAAAGCAAACACTGTTAATAAACAAAACAGGGCAAAAAACACACATGGGGTTTAGAGCAAATGGCCGGAAGCGAGGAGTTTCACACCATCATCCAAGGTTCAAATCCCATTGGTGAACCTTAACATTTATCAAATGGCTTAAGCCCAACCATTTAAATACCTCAATTTTCACGAATGAGACCCAGGTCCGAATCTTGCTAGGCGATACATGCATAAGTGCCAAAATGTTTTTGTAATACCACTAGGTAGGCACAATGTAATATTGGTAGGGCCCATTTCAATCCCATGTAACCAAATAAAAAGTAAACAGGGCAAAAGACAACAACAGTTGTACAATTATACTAATCATAATTCCACAGACACAACATGTTAGATGATTATTTTAATGATCTTCGTGCTCTAGCCAGTTACTGATAACAAAAGTGAATGCGATGCTAGTGACACTTAAAATTTAAAAAAAAATTGATATATATATATACATATGTTCTTCTCAAAATGCACTTGGTTAAATGTTGCAAAAGGTAAATTCAAGTGCTTCCATAAAGACCGCACATTAGATAAGGAACCATACTGTAACTAAACAATAGGATTTCATAAAATAATAGAAGCCCATTTAGGCATCGATCCAATAAGATATATATTTGTATGATTTGGCTAAGGATTCGTAAAACACTCCCACTGGGAGACCAATTATATATATGACCAACTTGAAGCTCTAGTCTAGGACCAACCAGTGATTATGTATACATTATGCTCTTACTGTTGGCATCCTGAAACTCCATGTCAGACCATAACAGTCAAAGAAAGAAGCCTAGAAAAATGACTTGGAATCGTGTTAAGGCAATATAGATGACTGACTGGAAAGAATGCAGCAATCACTTTAGATTTTTGTTCATATTGCACCTTTAATGTCATATTTATAATTTTAAGGGCCCACGATTTTTGCCCATGTTGTAAACCTATCACAATTTAGAGGGGAAAGGTATGATATAGGACAGATGCATAAAGATAATATGGTAACCATGATGAGAAGCAATATTGAAAACCAAAGCAAGAAGTAGAACTTAAGCATTATACTGAAACAGAAAACACTATTTGCTCTAATGTATTTCTTCAATTCACCATCCAACAATGCTTTATTCTTGTGGATAAGTAACATATTTAAAGCTTAGTACAAAAACTTGCTCAAGAACTCACAATAAGATGGTTGACAGTGGAAAAAATTTACGTTTAACAATTAATTACTCCGCAACAACCCCAAGCATACAAGTAATCCGAAACATCCAACAAGACAGTCCAAACCCCAGCTAAAATTTGAAGTCTACCTGATAATATATAATATATATAGGCCTCATCCATAATATTTAATCATAAATAGATCAATATTCTCACATAAGATCCATTTTTTTGCTTAGGAGAAGGCGATCAGGGCAAATGCGACAATGCTTTCAGCTTTTCTATGGCTGAAATTCGTTCGCACAGATCAGCTCATCAAACCAGCAGCATCACATCTGGAGATACGTATTTTTTATTTTAGGGGAAATACATAAGTGTGTCAATCATGTTTGGGCATATGTCAAAGAAGAGTGACAACACCAAATATTATGGTATCTTGGGTGTGTCCAAAAATGCCACACCAGATGAATTGAAGAAAGTACTTGAGGTTCATGTCGAAAAGGAGATGCAACATGGTCAGAAGATCATGTTTCTGGGTGAAGCTGATGAAGCACCGGATAATATAACCGGAGACATTGTATTCGTGTTGCAAGAAAGAACATCCCAAGTTCAAGAGAAAGGGTAATGATTTTTATGTGGAGCACTTTCTCACCTTGACAGAGGCATTGTGTGGATTCCAGTTCCCTCTCACTCACCTTGATGGTAGACAGTTGCTTATTAAGTCGAGTCCAGGGGAGATTGTCAAGCCTGGTCAATATAAAGCAATAAATGATGAAGGCATCCCACAGTATCAGAGGCCATGAATGAAAGGTCGTCTGTATATTCATTTCAATGTTGATTTCCCAGAGCCAGGGTCACTGTTGCCAGAACAGTGCAAAGCCTTGGAGTCTATTCTGCCACCAAGGCTGGCTAATTATATGACAGAAATGGAGCTGGATGAATGTGAGGAAACCACTCTGCACAGCATTAATATTGAGGAGGAAATAAGAAGGGAGAAACTGCAACAGCAGCAAGAGGCATATGAAGAAAGCTGCAAGCTTACTGCAGTGGTAAGGGCTTTAGCCTCTCTTTAGGAGGTCCAAGGTTCAAATCCCACTCAATATGAGGGGACCGGGACCCCTCATAAAAACCTGTGTAAACTCTTTGAAAAAAAGAAGCATATGAAGAAGATGATGAACCTGCAGGACAGCGTGTGCAGCGTGCACAGCAATAATCTATCTAATAACGTTCTTAAGACCTGATTTTTTTTTGTTGCTTTAACAGGCGACAAACAAAACTAGGTGTTTATGTAGGTGGAATGGCAACATTTATGGTCTCAGAATTTGCAAGGGTTATTTTGTTAGGTTGTAGGTTGTATTTTGGAATAAATTTGTACAAATTGGTTAGCAAACATACAAAATATTTGTGGATTTCATAAGGATCCTGAATAATTATGCTTTATATCTACAAAATTATAAAAAGATCCTTATTTGCAAAAGTATTTCTCACTATAAAATAATATTGAGATGAAATATTTGATCCTAAGCTACTCGCATGATTTAACAGACAAAAGTAATTGCCTAAACTTTTATCAAAGCATCTGTATATGTCAAGAATGAAGAAATGGTTATAAAGCCAAAAATAAAACATAGCCAGCAAGATATGCAAAAGAGGATGTGTTAGACACTATCATCCTCTTCCTGACAAGAAAACTAACGCATCATCCTCTTCCTGACAAGAGAACGTTAAATAAATAAATAACCAAAGTGGTCAACAAATACTGACATCATAGGAAACAAATAGAAATATTACCTGATTTTGTTCAAAATAATTTGGAAAAACATTATGCTCCCCAAGAAGAACTTCCCCATCAGTAGGCTCTTCATAACCCATAATCAACCTCAACAATGTACTTTTTCCGCATCCATTTGGACCAATGATAGCAAGTTTCTCTCCTCTTTCAATTATAAGATTTGCTTTCTTAAATAGGACCTAATTTCATGTCCAATGCAATGGATAAGAAGACAGATAAAAGAAAATGAAATACGGAAGAAGTGGCATTTAATAAATATGAATAGATGTGCTTACAAACATAATTACCTTATCCTCGTACTCAAATCCCATGTTTTTTATCACAACCACTGTTCTTCCACTCCGCTCACGTTCCGGAAACCTAAATTTAATTGGCTTGCGCTCAAATGGCTTCTCAATATGCTGTTCGTCTTGGAGCTTCTCCAATTTCTGTATGCAAGATGTACATCAAATTACTGGCACTCTTATGAGACATCCAAGTGACAACAATGCAAACCAAACACACATTTGGTTCCAGATGTGCTCTGTAAACCAAAAGCGCTGCTCTTTACCTTACAAAAATTTGTTTTAAAAATACTAATGAGGAAATTCATAACTGCTACACAGAATCAGGCTCTGGCTGAGAAACAGTAGTAATAGGAAGAACTCTAACATATGGCCACCTTACAGTCCACATTGGCTGTCTGCTAAATCTAGTGAAAATGATTATTATAAATGTCTTTGATCTGATTTTAAATACAACCATTATATCAGAAATGCAGATATTGAGTGTTAGAATATGAATACACCTTAACCTGCTAATTCTTTAATGCTTACAGCTGCTATTCTAACAAATTGTTCCCTTCCAGAAGAGAACTTAAAATAGAATACACAATTTTGTGACAAAATATCAAAACAGAAACATAGCAATTGTATGGTAACGGTCATATTATATTTATGTAAATATACAATATAAATTGTAGATATCAGTACTGTCATTTCAGGACAATATTAAGACACATATTATGTCTTATTTACAGGTCTGATTAAGATAGAAAGTTTTGTAGGGTGTCAGGGACAAATAGCACAAATGAATATTTTACTTCTTGATTCATCAATGAAGATTATGTAATCCTTTCTGCAATGTTCGTTTCATGTTTCTATGTACTAAGTCAACATAGCATCAGATCTATGTGATTCCAGAGATTTCCAGAGGCAGAAGGTTGTAAGTTCAAGTTTCAAGAAAGAATACGACAGAAAAATAACATATGCAGAGTCCAGGTGCTGCATCAAATGAAGTGATGATGAACATGTTGTATTTATCTATATGGAAAACACTGCAAATACAGTTGATAAGAAGGTCAACAGGCAGTGAGTGAATTCAATTTAATTATATATTGAAAATTTTATATACCGTGAATGTTTCAACTGTGAGAATGGTAGCATGTGTGCACACAGAGGAGATAACACTGCCACAAGAAATATTTAAGACTTAAAAAAACTGAAAAGAATTTCATTATGTTTAGGTCCCATCCTCAACATAATACTAAAGACTTAAAAAAACTGAAAAGAATACAAAAGTTAAAGTAAAGGGAACTTTTTAGGTCCCATCCTAGTCAGCACACCTACTTGGCATATAAGACCCCTCATTTTCAAGAGATCTCAAGCTTTTTATGGAATTTCACTATGTCAGGTGCAAAAGTTTTATCTCGCATTACAATAGAAGTCAGGTTAAGGTAAAATTTATAAAATATAAAATCCAAATTTTGAGGTGTGATCATATCATTTTGAAAGAGAACTGGATGTGTTGAAAGAGAGCTGCTTCTGTTGCAAAGGGGACAAGTCAATCTGAATGCTCAGTTCTCGAATTTAAGGTTATGACCAATAAGTTCAGGTGTTTATGTGGGTTTGACTCTGTCGAAAAGGAAGCTTAAAAGTTGAAAGAATATTCTTAATGCCACAGTATGATTGTTGAGCTTGCACATAATATTTTCGGAGTTACAAACTTATAGGGCTTCTTTGATAACATTTTTGGGTTGTCTTTTGCCCCAGACTTTTTCAACTGCCCAAAAATCTGAATGGGATTTAACCATGAAATTTTCACGTTTATAATTTTTCTTGGTTGGGACTTGGCACCTTTTAACCATTGAGTAGTCCTTTTAAATCATTTGTTAATTGGGTGTGGATTGATTATTAGCCATTTTTAAAACATTAAGATGATTTGAATTTGTCTTTTTAGACCCTTTGATCTGTTGAATTTTTTTATCCTTTTGATTTGCTGATTTTTTGGCCTTTAGGAGTTTGGTTTCCTCTTATCCCTGTGTGGTTGCAAGATAGACCAGAGTTGAGGGTCACCTGAACCCAAACAGGGAAACAGGCCTAGTCTGCAACACATTACAATGTCAAATTCTCAAAAGTTGACTAGCAAGAACTTCTGAGTGTTAAAAAACTAAAGAACCACAATACACACAAGCAAGGATCTATGGGATATTTTCTTGTAAACAACAATGAGGCCCGTTAAAGATGTAGTCATCCAGAGTGATCGGGATTGCAAAACAACATGAAAGCTTTGTGCTGATATTTTTATTGGTTGTTGATGTGCAGAATTTCCCAAATGCTACATTTTATTGGGATTCCAAACAGCTCAAATGCTTTGTTTAAGAGGACCAATAGAGCAAGAACTCTATTTCTTCCAAACCATGTGCATTGTTTTAATATAGAAGAAGGCGAGTCTTTTTCCCATCATCTCAACAAGCTAAGGGATATCATGGATCAATTAGCATAGTTGATAAGAAAGTTTAGGATAATGTGGTAATTTTTTGCACGGTCTATCAAAGACCTTTGAAAATCCTGTAACCAACCTTTGTGTTACTTTTGATAAGTTAAGGGGCTTAGGCCTGCAGAGACAGTAATGAGGGAAGCACTTTGAAGAGGAAAATCCCCAGAGAGCTTTTGCAGGTGGATGTAACGGTAAACAAAGCAGAATCAGCACAAGGGAGGAGGCAGAGATGGAGGTTTTATCTGGTGTTTGAAGGAGTCATCCTACATCAATTAACTGCAGAAATTTTGATAATTGCAGTGAAAGACTCGTGATTGTGAAAGTGAGCCATTTGAAAAGAGATTACAAGCTCTAGAACAAAGTCTAAAATCTGAAAAAACAGAACAATAAGCAATATGCAGAAAAAATCGAGCAATTTGAAAATGAAAATCTCAGGAGGGATGATACACAAGCATATAGAGGGAAAAAGAGTGCAAATACACATTTTTGATGGAAGGATTCCAAGGCTTAGAGTCTTTGGGGCCAAACATACTTGCCAGCAGCTGCACTTAAATGCTTTAGAGACTACAAAACCAACAGAACTGTCTAAACTAATAAGCAAAATGGCCTATTGAATATTTTATGAAATATATTGTTAGCATCAATGGAGATAAAATCACAGTGCACATGGAAATCAAACTTAGCAACATTTTGCATTTCAAAAAATAACTGTGTGGCCTTAATTATGCACATTGCTTTATTGAAATTAAATACGGATCTGATAAAATAAGATTGCTGAAGCATGATATAATTCATAAGTTACACACTCAAGCATTAATCAGTAAATCGTTCTCTATGTTAGGTCTAGAAAATAACAAGAAGAAGAGTCAGAATGTATACATCTTTTTGGGGGGAGGAGTGCAGAATTTGCAATCCCACCAAGGTTTGAGGCTGAGGCAACAGTAAAGCCTTTAAAGTAAATGAAACTTTATATAACACTTCGTACTTTGAAAGAAAAATAACTTTGTGACATGTAAAAGTTTTCATTTGGTAAATGTGACCTACAATTAACTATTGGATTAATAAGGCTATTGACAAATTATATTTGACAACTAGTAGGTAAGAGACCTGACTGGGTTAGTAACACAAGTGAAACATTCATAGTTTTGCAAGAAGATATACACAGTATCTAAAAAAAATCATAGAAACAAACATCCTTAGGGAAGAATACCTTCTCTGCAGAGGACGCACGACCAGAACGCGCCCCAGCACTCAATCGGTTAATCATATCTTTTGTGTGATCAATCTCTTTCTGTTGCTTCTCCCATGCCATCTGCTGTGCCTCTATCCAAGCAGCTTTGGAAGCAACGTATTCTGAGTAATTTCCTTCATATGTTTTAGATACACCCATATCTGTTTCTACTATTTTTGTGCATAGTTGATCAAGAAAAGCTCTGTCATGAGAAACAATCACCATGGGTACATCTTGTTTCTTGAGATACCCTTCCAGCCACTCTATAGTGTCAAGGTCGAGGTGATTTGTTGGCTCATCCAGAAGTAATAAATCAGGTTCCTGCATATATAGGTGCGTAAGAATCTTAAAGAAAGAGGAAAAAGGGGAAAAAAAAAAAGGGGAAGAGCTCTTGTATTCCTACTCTACATTCCAATATATCTTCAACCTTCAACATTCTTTCCAACAAAAACAGTAATGTCATTCCCATCATCCATGTAATCATACTTCTCTTGAAGAAAGTTAAAGTTTAAAAGCAAAAGGGATGCCATGATAAGGTGACCAACTCCCTAGGCAATTGAAGCACAGACTTGTGTGCCCTGGCACATTACCATCTTTATCAAGACCAACATCATAAACCCCTGTAAGTACTTGCATGTATTGAAGATTTGATTGCCACTTGGCAAATGCTACTTCGATGGATGTTTGTATGCTTTAAGCTCAAGTAAAAGATTTCAATCTACAAGTTATTAACCTAATGGTTAACTCTAAAAGCAATCTTATGCGGTCTAGAGATTCAAACGCTTGTGACCATAGTCACTGACAAAGAAATCAATCCAAACTTACTTTGGGCAAACCATCACTGGACCTGGGTGAACTGAACTGATATATATATATATATATATATATGTGTGTATACATGTACATATATCCATACATATAGACGAATGTATGTATGTATGACCCAGTTATGCAGAAAATGCTCAAGGTAAGGAGAGAAAGCGTGTAAAAGGAAATCCCATTCTTCAAGTCACAATGATGATACGTTGAAAGTGGAAAATAATTAATAATACAGAATGCCCTGTCACTCTAACAAGTTGTGACAGACCAATAGAAGAAAGGAAACCGTGCTAAGACAAATTACCTGTAGAAGTATTTTGCCAAGAGACATCCTCATCTGCCACCCTCCACTGAAAGATGCCACCAACCTGTCAGCATCCTCTTGCGAAAACCCAAGTTCAGGCATCATCTTGTTGATTTTAACATCAATGTCATAAAGCTCGGCTGCCTCAGCTTTCTTCTGCAATGAATCCAATTCATCCAGAAGCCTGCCCATCAAGTCCATGTCATCGGTAGCAGATTCCAGAGCCTTCTGCACTCTATCAATCCTCTCGGCAACCTCCATACCCTCTTTGAATGCATTCATGAACTCCTCCTTGACAGTCCTAGTGGGGACCACCTCAAACTCTTGGGTCAAAAAGGCTATTTTCATGTTGTGCTTGGCCTTGATGATCTCTCCAGAGTCAGGCTCCTCTTCCCCCGCAATAATCTTCAGCTGGGTTGTCTTGCCTGCCCCATTCACACCCACCAGGCCTACCCTCTCACCCTTCTTCACCTCCCAGCTGACATCCTTCAAGACAGTGACACCCTTAAAGCTCTTTCTGATGTGTTCTAGCCTAACACCACTGGAAATACCGGATGCTCCTGATTGGTTTCTACTCCCCTTCTTTGAACTTGTTCCCCTTGACGATGATTCCTCCTCTGAAAACAAGGATTTTATGTCTACAGAAGTTGTTTCAGTTGCTACTGATGATGTTCTAGTCCTGTTTTGCCTGTGGTTTTCTGTTGTGGAAACTGGGACTGGGGCAGTTCCCAATTGGGCTGCAAGAAATGGACCTTCTGAAATTCTGTAACAAACAGCCCCAACTGGGGGTGAGAGAAATCCAACGGATTTTATGGGGAGTTTTTTTGGGTCGATGGGAATTGAACCAGTGATGAATGTGGACCTAAAGTCATTGAACCTTACCTGCCTTAATATATTCATGTTGTAGGTCAGAAACTAATAAGGGGATAGACCCCTTTTTTAATTCAAGAAGCTAACCTACTTTATGCTGCTACAATTGGCATAAGCAACAGTCCTCGGGGATAGGCCAATTGGTTGCAGTAAGTGCTTGTCAGCATGCAACTTCGGCTGATTCTTCTGTCCACCTCACGTTGCTTTAGTGTTTGAACGAAAATTGATATGGGTTATGACATAGCAGCCTGAATCGAACCCTTAAGAACGCAGTTATCCATCCTTTTATGTATTAAAAAAGAAAATGGCATAAACAACAGACAGTACCTGGTTCTGCAAGAATTGATCAACGGAAGTGCTAATTGAACTGAATTGATGAAGTTATATAACTGAAGTATTATTGATGTCGATGCTAATGTGCAGCGCTTGAGGCAGAGGGAAATTTCGTTTTCCTTCTTTCCCCGTGCTCTCCACAAGCATGGACTCAGTTGAGCTGCTGCTGCTTGTGTGTCGATGACAAATATATGAGAAGTCCCAAGGCTTTGTCTTGTTCATGGGTGTTTTAGGGGTGGAGATTAAACCTTGGAGGATTGGCACGTTGGCCCGTTGGCGACAAATTGATAATATATATATTCTCTCAAACGAGAACCACGGAAACAGAGAGCTGGATAAGATGAGGGAGGAGGGAGCATTTGGGTGCATTCACGAATTGGGATTATTTTATTTTTATTTTTTTAATATGAGCGAATTGGTTATATCTTTTAATTTTTAACAATTAAATATAGATATTATTTATTTCGAATTGTACATTGAACCAGACAAGAAATATCAGCACAAAAAAATTAAAGGGTTTGCGGCGGAGTATTGTATTAAGCATCTATTTCATCGGGTTTACGGCAAGATACTGAAGCAGGACTGAAGCAGAGCACGGGGATACTGAAGCAGAGCCGATAGAACGGAGAAGATTTGAACTGTACACTGAACCAGACAAGAAATATCAGCACAAAAAAATTAAAGGGTTTGCGGCAAAGGGTTTTTGCAGAGCAAGGAGGGTTTGCGGCGGAGTATTGTATTAAACATCTATTTCATCGGGTAAGCATATTTTTTGTCCTCTTTCGATTTATAAAACAATTTAAGTAGGTAGGAGAAATACATTCGTTATAGGGGTTTGCGGGAGAAGGTTTTATTATCGACAAGGGTTTGCGACGAGAGGGTTTGCGAGCAAGGAGGGTTTTATTACACATTTATTTCATCGGATCAATAGTACAGAGGGTTCGGCTATAAAGGGTTTGAAAATGGAAGAAGGGAAGCAACAATTGCAAGAACCAATATATGTCAATGAGAAACGATATTGGAGGATATTAAGGCGTCGACAAGCTCGAGCAAGGGCAACAACAATGAAAAGGGCATATCAAAAAAAAAAATTATTCTACCACATAAACAGGTGGAGAATAAGGAACAATCAAAGGCAAATCACCAAAATGAGTTTTGAGATGAGGAAGAAACTTACAGTCCCACAACTACACCACTCATGTGGGCACCAAGACTTTATGTGCAAGAGCTAATGAAGATGAAAGAGAAACTTGAAAGCATGGAAAGGAGGGAGAAATTAAGAGAAACTAAATCAGATGAGGTTATAAACACCATTCGGAGGCTGGAAAAGGAAAACAACCAACTCAAGGAGCAAGTGTCAAAGCTACAAAACCTTGCAAACATGGGTCAACGTGAATGGCATGTCCTCAAACAAGCCATCCATCCCCCAATCAATGATGCAATAGAGGTGGAAAAAACAAATGCAAATCAAATAAAAGAGGTACAGAAAACACTCCAAAACATTGAAACAAGAGAAAATGAGCTACGAAATGAATTAGCAAAGGCAAAGACATGGTCTCAAGTAGTAAAAGAACCAGTCAATCAACAAAAAGAGTTGATAGAGAAGCAAGTAAAAATTCAAATAACAGAAGAGAAAGAAAGACATGAGAAGTTAACAAATATAATCATCAAAGGGTTGAAAGATTATGGGGACGGGGAAGACACAAATCGTTTAACCGGGGACTTCTTGTCAGATCGATTACAATGGAAGGGTCAGATAAAAAAAGCAAGCGGAATTGGCGAGTTGAGAGAAGGAGCGAGAGATAGACATATTCGGGTCACATTGATGAGCTACGAGGATAAAATAAGGTTACTTAAAAACAGAGGCATGTTGAGAGGGTCACAATTTTATTTAGATGATGACCTAACATTTTTACAGCAGGAAGAAAGAAATAAGGAATGGGAAAAGGTGAGGGCAGCAAGGAATGAAGGGAAACAGGCATATTTAAGAAATGGAAAGGCATACATCACATCTAAACAAATCCAAAACAAATAGGGAGTATGGCCCACCGGGAACATCTTACAATGGTAAGTTGGAACTGTAGAGGTTTCCCTTGGAGAAGAGGACCCGGGTTAGGGCCCATTGCTAGAGACAAAGATATAATCATATTGACGAAACACATGAACACGATGGATGTAGGACTCCAGAATTTGTGGGATACAAAAAAATAGCAATATGGAATAAAGCGACAGAAAATGGCAAAGGGCATGGGGGTATTATGGTTTTAATAAAAGAGGAATGGGATAGGGTCATTAAAATTGAAAAACAAGATGAAAACAAACGGTACATCTGGATAAAGATCCTAGAAAATAAGTCAGTTATTAGCATAGCGACATGTTATTTTGCTCCCAAGAATTCTAAATTCTATAAGAAACATGACCTTAACAGAGAAGACCCATACTCCTCCCTAAAAAGAGACATTTCAATATACAGTAAGTTGGGGGAGATTATATTAATTGGAGATTTCAATGCAAGGACAACAAATAAGCAAGCTAACATTCTAGAAGGTAACGAAGATATTGAGATTAATCCTCTTTGGATGCCAGAAGAGGAAAATCAACAGTGGACCAGGACTTTAGAAGATGAGCATGGGGCTATCACGCAATATGGAGAAGAGTTGTTAGGTCTTTGCGGCATATACAATTTGATTATTTGCAATGGGATGAACAAATGGAAAAATTCAGGAAAGTATACATGCAAAACATATAAGGGACAAAGTGTAATAGACTATGTAATATGCTCACAGAATTACATACCAAAAATAGAGGAGCTAGAAGTGGAAGATTCTCCAGTGGAACTTAAGTGAGATCACAACCCAATTGTTATGAAACTTCGAATGCATGGAGACAAACCAAGGGAAAAACACTTGCAAGGCAATCAAAATAAATATCCTCACAAGGGAAACATTATCTTAACAAATGAAAATCGACAAAATTTTAGAGCGGTATTAAATAATAAGTTATAGGAAAGGGAAGAACTACATCACGGTAGTAGAGATTACGGTAAGAGTGAATGGTTAATGCACGTTATTCAAGAAGCTCTAAACAAATGCAAGAGAGCTAAACCTAAAAAGAAAGAAAGGAATAGCTTCCCAACCAACCCATGGTTCGATGAAGATTGCAAAAAAATGCGAAGATTACTAAAGGAACCAACGGGTAAAACAAGAGCAAACAAAAAAGCATATGAGAAACTGGTAAGGGCAAAAAAAGAAGAATACACTAGAACAAGGAGGAAAGAATTGATTTATTTAGGGAAGCATGAACCAAAGAAATTTTGGAAGGAACTAAGCGTGAAAAGGATGCAACTAAAAATAACATAACGAGTTAATCGGTGGTTGGAGTATTCAAAACAACTGTATCGGCGTAGTAACCAGCAGGAGACACCCCCTACTATCATTGTCAAGAAAGAACTTTTCACAATTGAAGACATTATTCAAGGGATAAAAAAGTTAGCAACTGGTAAAGCCCGTGACATAGACAATCTTCAAGTCGAGCATATAAAATGGGGGGTAGATATCTTGGCACTGCAAATCAAAGAAATTTTCAATGAGGTCATACAAAATGGTTTCCCTACGAGTGGACAACTAGCTTGACCATTCCTTTGTTTAAAAGTGGAGATGTAAATAATCCCTCAAACTATCGAACTATCATGATCAACCCTCTCTTTGCAAAGTTGTTTGGGAGTATGATAGAGCGTAGGATCGACATATGGGCAGAAGAAAAGGGAAAGAGAGCAAAGGGGCAAGCGGGTTTTAGGCCCAAGCACTCAACTATTGATCACTGTATCATGCTCGGACACATAGTGGAAAAAATATGGGACAAAAAGAGGAGGCTTTTTGTTGTTTTGTAGACTTCAAAAAGGCATTTGACACGGTGCCAAGGAAAAAATTATGGAGCAGAATGGAAGAGCTAGAGGTTCCAATTCACTACGGGGCAGCGGTTCACGAGACTATATGAGCATGTAAAGGCTAGAATCAGAACACGGGAAGGGTTATCTGAATGTTTTGGTAGTGACATAGGTGTCAAACAAGGTTGCCCTCTATCTCCGACCTTATTTGGGTTGTACATTGACAAGTTAGAAGAATGGATAAACAAATTTGGGGGAGAGGGTGTGCATTTAGCCAAATATGTGGTAAAACTCCTCATGTATGGAGATGATGTAATTCTTGTGGCCAAAACAACCAAAGATCTAGAAGATCACCTTCAAGCTCTAGAACTCTTTTGTAAAGAAGTTGGGATGCAGGTGAACACGAGCAAAACAAAAATTATGATTTTTCAGCAAAAAGAAGAAGCAACAACTCAAATTTCAGTTTGCCGGAGAACCGCTTGATGTAGTAGTAGAATACAAATACCTAGGCATAGACTTTCATGACAAACTTAATTGGAATACATGTAGGATGAAAAGAACTCAAAGTGGTTGGAGAGCACTATATGCACTTCAAAGCAGGTGTAGGAATGCCGAGTTGTGGGATTGGAAGACCACCAAGGTCTTATTTGGCCTACTTGTTATATGGTTGCGAGGTGTGGGCTAGTGGCACAACAAATGCAAAATGGAGGCAAATAGAAAGGATTCAAAAATATCTAATCACAAACTTTCTCAAAATTAAGGCCACAACCCCTTATGAAATTATTCTAGTTGAAAATGGAATGTTCCCTTTAGAAGCAATTGCTATGACCAAGTTGTTATGTTACTTGAAAAAAATAGAAAACATGACAAATGATAGATGGCCTAGGGCGGCTAGGGACGAAGAGTTGCATAGGCGAAAGAATACGTGGATGAAACAAAATCAGAAATGGATGAAACGTTGGGAAATCAACATAAATGAATGCCCAAATGTCAACAAAGACATAAAAAATTATGTGAATGAAAAGTTCGGAAGTGGAATGTGGAAAAATGCAAGCGAGGAAAAGACAATATTATATTGCAAATTTTAACCCAACGTATGACCACAAGGAAAAAAGCGTATATAGGCGCTGAAATCAAGTGGAAGGAAAAAAACCTCATTGCTCGAGATAAGGACTAGCTCTCATAGGCTTAGATGTGAAAGAGGGAGATGGACAACGCCCAAAGAACAATGGGAAGAAAGGATATGTACTCTATGCGGCACAGGGGCGGTAGAGACGAGGAGGAACACTTCATCTATAAATGCCCGAGTTTTCGGATATCCATGACAAATACAAAGAAACACTTGGGAACGAGTTTATGGCAGATTTATTTGAAGACAGGTAAAATAAAAAAAGTTGGAGAATTGCTAACACAAATCAGCGGGGAGAAGGAACAACCTTCTCAAAGATATTAAAGATCATATGATATGATTTGAGTAATTGTACTTCCATATTTGAGGTCCCATAGACCATATTTGGGTCTCGCGGACGTAATTAAAATCTTTCATTTCATTCATTCAATAATTGAAGCTACCTTTATAATCTTTGCCTCTCCTCCTGATCCCAGTGGCTTAAGGTTGGTATGGTCATTATCAAACTGGTGCACACTCAACGACCTTTATAATCCTTGCCTCTCCTCCTGACCCAGTGGCTTAAGGTTGGTACGGTCATTATCAAACTGGCGCACACTCAACGGGCCTCTATAACCTTTGCCTCTCCTCTAACCCCGGTGGCTTAAGGTTGGTACCATCATTGTCAAACTGGCGCACACTCAACGGATTCAAATCAAACTACTACCTTTACCCTTTATTGGGTATGCTTTCAAGGATTGAACATAGTCTCTTATTAGTGAGTGTCTAAAATCTTACTAATCCATTAACCTTAATTCTTGTAATCCACTAATCTTTTAGAATGGTATTAATTTTATGTGTTTTAAAATTGTTTAGCGGACAAAGGGCCAAGTGTGTGCAGTGTGGCCTTCAAAAACCGAGAAATGTTTTATTTTTATTTTTTTAATGAATAAGACAATTGATGGTATAATTGAATTAATAAACATACTTTTTAATAATTCAAATTAAAATAACTAAAATAAAACGCCAATATTTTATTTTTGCTCATCAACTTTTTACCCGAGCTAGGTTTAGTTCACCTGAGTGCATGATTGATTTAAAAGTAAATTGCAAGTGAACAAACATTTTTCGTGTGGGTATAAGGGATGTGGTCATGGATTTAAAAAATATTTTAAATTATTTAATGGTTTAATTATAGATGATAGTAAAATTCCAAGCAACAGAAGACTTTGCAGGTAACGAAGATATGTGGGAATATGAATTTTTTTTTATATGCTTCTTTTTTTTTCGCAATTTTAATCGTATGATAATTAGGTATCTTTATTATGTTAAGTTTTATTTGTGGACACCTTTTTAATTTATTAAATATTATTTTTTCAATCATTAATTTTTCAGTTTTTTTTTTTTTAAAAAGTTGGTTTATATATATATATATATATATATAATAATTAGTTATCTTTGTCATGCTAGGTTTTATTCTTAGACACTTTTTTAATTTATCAAATAGTATTTTTTAAATCACTAACTTTTGAGTTTTTCTATTTAAAAAAGTTGGTTTATATGTGCTTGCTTTAACTTGAGTGATCCTCCAAGATAGAGATCTGGACCAGTTATATTGTATTGTCCTCATTGAATTCATGTACTAAACATGTACTTGGATCAATCTGAAGTGTCTCCTTTGAGAGTTCATTTGCTTCCCTATTCAATTCTTTATAAATATACTAAAAAATAAAAGCTTCACTTCAATCCACAACTTCTTTTATTTGAGAGAAGATGGGTTGTAGAATCATGTTTTTCATCCTAAAAACACCAACCATCCAATTTATTATCACCTGTGAGTCTTCGTAAACTTGATTTTTTATTCCTTTTTATTCTGCCAACTAAACCAACAATTTGAGGGCCATAATTTCAGCATAATTATTAGAACCTTCTTCCAATCCAACCTTGAATTTAAAATAATGAGAGTCATAAATATATAGTAATCCTCCTGCTCCACAAACTCCAAGGACCTCCTATCTAGCCTCATCAAAAAAGCCCCAAGCCCCTCATTTATCAATTTTTGGAGGGATGATTTGTCTGTTTACTTTTGTTGTTGTCAAACCTTACAATTATCCAATGATTTGGGAGGATACCTGCCAAGTGGGCTTCTCTTGATCCTGAAAAATTATTGTATTCTTAATTAACCATGCTCTCCAATACACAAACAATGGGAGAGCTATAAGACCTATTTTCAAACCAATATTTTAAAGCACTCTTCGAGCCGGAGGCCTCCTCATTATTTGGTATTGAAATGAAATTCTTGTTCGTTACTTTCGACTAAAGATTTCTCATTCCCCAATTAGATAGCGAACTCTCGTCTTTCTTCTTTCCGTAAAAGGAAGGGAATCCGACGATAAACCTTGACTTCTGAAAACCCTGCCTTGAATGAAAGAGATAAATTCAAACCCTGCCTTCAATGAAAGATAGAAACCTTGCATGGGGGTTGTTAATACGTATATAAGAGAATCGACTCCTTAATAAAAAAAGCTGCTGAAAGAAAAGAGTTTTGAAGAGTTGGGAAGGGCGGATAAGAGCCTATTAATCAATAGGTCCGGAAGTCGTCGAGCAGCCACGCTTTTATAAGAAATTATACGAAAGAATGAGTTTTACGACACATAATTCGGTTCGATGGCTGTTCTCCACTAACCACAAGGATATAGGGACTCTATATTCAATCTTCGGGGCCGTTGCTGGGGTGATGGGCACTTGATTTTCGGTATTAATACGCATGGAACTATAAGGTTTTCATGAGGCTGATCCTGAGCCGCCATCCAAGCACGAATACCTTCGTTCAAGAGAATATTTTTTGTGTAAAAAGTCTCAAATTTAGGATATTCTACTGCACGGATCTCCTGGGAAACAAAGTCATAGGCATGTAAGTTTAGAGCTAGACCAACCACTCCAATGGCGCTCATCCATAAACCGGTCACTGGCACAAATAACATGAAGACATGTAACCAACGTTTATTGGAATCCTAAGGAATATTCTTGACATCCTATAGGAAGCTTTACCCGTGTTATAACCTCCTTCCAAACCTATCTAGTAAAGGAGCAAGCAACCTGTAAATGATCGATTGTTTCATTATTTGACTTACATAAATGGCACCTTCCTGGACCATTCCAATTCTTCTTCTATAATGTCTCTCATGTCAAAAATTTATTTTTCATGGGAAGCTATAGGAACAATCTTGTCTTTTAAGGGTTTTCTGCTTCCAAAGTGTCTTCCACCACCATGTTGGATTGTCATTACTATCTTCCAATAGAGTCTTATACCCCAAATTTAGAGTGTACTCCCCTATAACTCCATTCTTTGTCGATACCAATTGATCAGTTTCCTCTCGTAACTTGATATGTCCAACTTTAAGTCTTCCCAAAATATTCTTTCCACTGGTGTCTCCTAGCCCTGAAGCCCTAACATTGTTGCTTCCTTCCATCCTTGACTCTAGTTTGTAGAAGATTTTGGGTTAGTTTCTTGGGTGAGATTTCCAATCCCTTGAGCTCTTAGGGTTTGAATTACATTATTTGGCAATCTATGCATATCACCACAACCAATCCAAGGGTTTAATCTTAGTCGTATCCTTGAACATTTCCTATTTTCCAAGTAAGCCAATCACCTACAATATAAAATGCCTGAATCGTTGCCTTTCAACATATTGAAACATTATAGGTTTGCTTCATTGGGGCCCTTATCCACTCCTCAACTATGAGTGGCTCTAAATACTTTTCATGTATGATATATTTTTTTTAAATAAAGGGGTAAAAATTTATTGATAAAAATTCTGGATTACAGAGTACAACTGAGCTTCCAACCAGGACTCAAATAACAGCCAAACAGGCTAAAACCACTAGACTATAATGACACCCAAAAAATATGTATGATCTTATTCCATAAGTCTTCCTTTAATATTATCTCTCAGACACACTTTGTTGCTAGAGCCTTGCTAAATAGGAAGATATTCTTAAGTCCCTATATCGCTCCAAATTTTTTGCACCCTTACCTTCAGGCTATAGGATCCGCGCCCGAAGGGGGATGTGAAAAGGATGGGACAATACCTCGGACTGAGAGGCCCTTTGAAGGTCCCGCCTCTCGGGGGAGGTGTATAAGGGTGAATTTTCGACGGATGGTGGGTTCACCAGGAAACTTTTGAATGGCAGTTTCCACGCCTAGGTTGAGAGTGTGTTTGATGTGTTCATTTTTATGCTTGATCATTCAACTCCTAGGTTTGGCCGATATGAATCTAAACTATTCTATATGCCAATGCTGATTTAAATGAATACAAAAAATAGAAATGGATGCAAATAACAGAGAATATGCTAACCAGAAGGTATCATACCTGATCCCGGATGTCTGATGGAGATTCTGAGTCTTGTAGCAGTTCAGATCGTCTCAGTTTGTACGTTATCGTCTGATATTTCTTGGGATCATCCCAAATCACAGAAGGTCATCTGAAATCAGACAAAATCGTCTGAAATCTAACGAATTCGTCAAAAACCTGCAATCACAAAAATAGACGCAAAATACCAAATATGCAAATGCAGAAGCAAGGGGTAATGGTAGAAATAACAACAAACATGCCTAAATAATAGATTCTAATGATAAATAAGGAAATGCAGTAGATTTAATGATTGATTTTAACTTTATCATGCAATTATGTTAAATGAGGTGAACTCCAAGATGCATAAAACATAATAACTTAAAACAGTGCAGAGATATGATATGAAAAATGCAGAAAAGCTAAGAAAATGCAAACTCTAAACTCGGACTGCCCTCAATCTGGACTACAGTCAGGATCGCCTCCAATCGTACGAGATCGTCTGAAATCGAGATCGTCCGCGACGATCCAAGCTAGCTTCGACTGAAAAATAGTAGAGTTCCTGCAATAAAAAATGCAAAAATACCAAATGCAAGCAATAATGCGAGGGAATAAGGAGCTAACTCTGCAATGAAATCCTGTCAACAAAGGGGTTAGGGGTTCAGGGAGAATCAAGGGGATAAACTAGAAAAATCCTAGTTTATATAGGATTAGGAAGAGGTTTGGGAGGTTGGGGATCATCCCAATCTGGGAGATCTCCAACAGGGAAATCTCCAACTACGCAAACACGCTTCTGCCTGAGTTGGAGAGGCTCGTTGAAACATAAGCTAATTATGAAAATTTGGTTTTGGGACGAAATCGTCTGGACGTTCTGTTCCAGATGAATTCGTCAGATCGGGGACGATTTCATCTAATCTGCGACGATATCGTCCAACGGTCAAAACAAATCCTAAAAATGGCATAGAAAACGAGGAAAGCGGGTAAAAGGCGGTTTAACGGGCAGTTTGGGGTTGAAATTCAAATTTTAATATTTTATCTTTTTACTAATGTTTTAACCATGCCAATTTTAGGGTGCTACATTTTGCCCCCTCTTTAGCGAATTTTTTGAAGAAAATGCGTTAAAGACGAGTTTTTCCCGTTTTACGAGAAAGCAAAAATATACTCAATTTTTTAGACGACGATTCTTGGTCGAATCGTACGAATGCTGACTATGGTGCCCCCTCCGTGTTTTTACCCAAATCGAACGTTTGAGGTAAAAACGCAAAAAAGCAAAAATTTAAAATGCTGATTTTTAAATAAATTAAAGAAAATAGGGAAAACCCTAATTCATTTGTACTATTCACTTTTATTGTTCCAGAGTTTCGCAGAGAGAAGAAAAATGGTGGAGACAGCGCACAGAGCGACAGAGGTCCGGCGCGGGCTACGGGTAAGGATCTAATCCTAGTAGATTAGGTTTAATGTAACTTTGTGCAAGTTTTTTTTATTTAAATTTGATTGTTTGGGGCATCGCGGCCGTTTTTAGGCCGTCGACGTCGTCGGGACAAAATCGTCCCGATTTCGTCGAAATCGTCCCTAGAGCGTCGATTTCGTCTGACGACGAAATCGACGAATTAGGGGCGATTTCGTCCAACAAGGGGCGATTCCCAAGTTGCGAAATCAGAGACGATTTCATCCTCACAAAGGATGATTTTGCCCAATTGGGGACGATATCATCCAATGGTGGACGATATCATTTTAAACTTGATTTTAAGTTGTTTAATTTGATGTTAATGATTGGTTGATTAATGATTTTGTTGTTTTATTGTTTATTTTGCAGAAGGGATTACTAAAGAGTCGAGAATGGAAATACGGTGGGCTAAGAGATGACATAGCCACGCTTGACCAGGTAGAGCGTGACCGACTTGGACAGGTCGGTCTACAACATGTGGCAGAGATGCCACAAGTACCGACTGACATGGGGCTACTGACAACCCTAGCAAAGAGGTGGTATCCGGGGTCGTCCTACTTTTGGTTATCGACAGGGAGATGGCTCCCACTCTAGAGGACGTATGGAGGATCATGAGGATCCCCATACAGGGATGGCTGATGACGCCTACGGCCAATCGAGGCCAAGCGATGATGAGACTCACTGGAGACCCGAGCTTCGCCCTGGAGAAGGGCGGAGTGAACATCGAGTCTCTACGAGCGGATGCCGGGGCATCTAGGGCGACTCGGGTTTTGGCAGGAGTTGTCGGTGGCTTACTATTGTGCCACCGGAGCGGATGCAGACTACCATGGGTGCTCTCAGACATAGTCTGCGACATGAGAGACCACGGGTACAGATTTGCATGGGGCAGCTTTGTTCTTTGCCGCTTGTATAGGATCCTGCATGGGGTCGTATACAAGGGAGGTCGATGTCTGGTCTTGACATCGCTGCTACAGGTTTGGTGCTGGGAGCACATTGCGGTGCGGAGGCCGGTAGGGCTCCCATTGATAGGGGTTGACCGGGAGAGGCCCCGGGTTTTCTATTGGTGGCTATAGAGGGGGTCACAGCGACGGATAGATCTGTCGATGTCACGGAGGTTGCTAGATGACCTCATCCCAGACCAGATCACCTGGAGGCCATGGTGAGAGCACCCCGGGTGGGTAGAGGATGGGCAGGAGCTGGCTCGCATCAAGTGAGTCTGCTGGGCGAGGATGGAGCGGGGAGAGGTAGAGCTCCACCGCTATGACCGAGTTTTACAATAGTTCGGTCTACAACAGGGGATCCCTTCTCTCAGGGATTACGAGTACTCTCGGACTGTTCGAGATAGTACTACACTAAGCGGGGCTCCAGATATGCAGCGATTCTGGAGTTAGGACGTGGACGATGCCCCCATCCAGCTAGTGGATGGTGACGATGTCGGGGTTGTAGATGGCTACGATGCCTGGTACGTAGGCATCCACCCTCCTCGGATGATGAGGCGCAGGGGTCCAGTGCACGTTGTGGTGCACCGGATGGGGAGGCGACGGTAGGGCGCTATTGAGGCAGCGCGGGGTCACGGGGGAGAGAGCAGCGATGGATCCCATAGGAGAGATGCCAGAGGATGGCACGGGCTCCACAGAGGCCACGGGAGACAGGGCAGAGGGAGGAGAGGCTCCCTTCGTAGCAAGGGGAGAGACCACCATCGCTTGATAAGGGCAAGGGTGTTGACATAGGGGAGAGCAGCGAGACAGCGGCTCTTCGAGCTGAGGTTGCCCGCCTCCGGGCTCAGGTGCAGACATTGCAGGATGAGGCTACACGGCTCAGAGCTCGGGGCGAAGGGGTGAGCAGGGATGATCTATCATGGTCTATTGCTCAGACCGCATTCTACCAGGGCTATACTATCACATGGTTCCGAGAGAACCAGAGGGTACCACTGCCAGCCCCTATTGCAGAGCCGGTCATGATGGGATCATCGAGGACATCCTCACGATCGACGACGAGGACCCGAGATACAGCCCGGACCTCTATGGGACCACCTCCTCCATGTCAGGGTGGGGGAGGAGATGAGGCTGAGAGCTCGAGGGCTTCTCGAGGCTAGGTGTCTATGGACTATAGATTTTGTAGAGATTGTTGAGAGGATTGAGTATGCCAAGGTATAGATTGTGGCATACCAATCCGGTTTTGATATGATGTATATAATTTTTGGATATATATATATATATATGATCTTGTTTCTGATGATATGACTTGTTCATATGTTTTTATGATGCTTTAATGTTTGAATTGTTTGCTTATTGGATTGAGGATTCATGTAATTATGTCGTGTTTGAAATATTATAATTTGATGTCATGCTGTAAGATTTTAAATGAAATAATCTGATGTAAACAATTGGTTGTTGTGGTGTGATTTGATGAAAAATAAAAGGGACTTCTAACAATAATTTCAAAGGACATTGTCATTGTTATAGACCATTTCATGGAGTCGCCGCTCACTCGGTCGTCAAGCTAATCCCGAGTATAGAAATATTGTTAAAAGTAAAAGAGTGCTTAAGAGACTGTCTTAAGACTTTGTGTTGTAATGATGGAGATAATGATGGTTTGATGATTTGTTTTCAGATTTTCATAAAAATAGTATGCATGAGATATGAAAATATGATTTTGCTAGGCATAAATTCCTAAGTGTGATAAAATTTTGAACAATTCCTTAGAATTTATACCATGGTTGCAAAATTGAATTTGAACATAATGACATGAAATAGAATAGGTGTTCGTTTGTTTGTAAAGCATAATTGTGTAACATAATGATGCAAGTCATATGTTTTGATGAATTTGTTTTAAAATAAATGGAAAAGAAAATTAGAACAATGGTTTGCGCTAGGCATAGAATTATAGGTATAGACTTATACCATCATCGCGAAATCCAAAGAAGAAAATAGATTGTTGGTTTTATTGCAAAATGAATTTTTTTGACCTTTGATAAATAGAAAAATAATAATATGAAAATTTTGTTTGAAATTATTTTTAAGATTTTGTGAGAAGATGTATGTAATTGCTCTTATAGAAAACAAGAATTCTGAAATAAAAGGATAAAATTATTCCGAAAAGAGTTACAGAAATATTTTAAATTATCTCAAAGAGAAATGTAGATTTATAAGGAATCCTCATGTGCAAATGTGAATTCATTACCGATCTTGATTTATCATAATGATACAAAATCTCTCAAATACAAATGTGTGTGCGATTGTATTGTTCATTCACCAATTTTGAGCAAGATAATTTGATACAAGTAATTTGCCTTGACCAAATGAATGTTCGTTGACCATGATTTATATGCATGTAACCGTACCAGACTACTATGTAAGTTAGGTTATCAAGAGCTAGCTAATCCATAAGTTGACATAGGTCTGTACAAAAGAAGGTCGCTAATGTGACAGACATATCGCCACGCTAGGGATTACCCAAGGCCAAGCGGGTTGGGCACAAACCCCTTGTTATGGGGCTTACCTCACAGTTTTTGAATAATTGAGAATTCCAGGGATTCAAGCTCATTCACCCTTCTTTTCTTTTCAAGGGGTAGGGAAAGGATTTTATTGCATTTTGCTTTTGCGTTTCTCTTTCTTTTTTTTTGTACTTTTGTATTTTTGCTTGATTTTTGAGATAATGCTGAAATATTGCCGTGATGATACAAAATAACATTTTTCTTTTCTCTTTTTTCTTGAACTTTTCTTTTCTTTCTATGCTAGGGATACTTGCTCGGATTAGTTGTAGAGCAAGGGATTTTTATTCTAGGTAGGGGTGAGCTTGTCCTTTTGTCAATTCTCAAAGATTCTAGACCATGTGCATGATAGGATAGCAGAGGGAAACTTTTCGCTCAAGAAACCATTTCTACTATGTAGCATCATATCGAATTTGCAATGAAATCATTTTAATGTGAAAAGATATACTTAGTTCAAGTAAATAACAAGATCAATTCTCTATGCTCAAAACTTTATTTAATTCAACTGTGGACTTTGATATAAGAGAGATGAATAATCATACCAAATAAAATCAAGATATTTATACATGTGAATGTGAAAGTGCGGGATTCCAAATAAATGCTAATTTATCCAAAATAACTGAAAATATAACTGCAATACTTCACAATTTGAGAGGTACAAAAATAAAAGATGTTTTTGAAGATTTTGATGATTTGGATGTTTTTAATTTTAAGTTATGAATTGAAAGAAATACAAGATAATTGTTTTTTGAAACGTTTTAAATAAGTGACTAAAAGGAAATAATAGGCAAAACAAATATATACAATGATGAAATGACCAATTTTTATGCATAGTAACGTTTAAGATGCATAATGTTCATAGGTTCTTTAAGTTCTTTACCATCCAAGGTAGATAATTTGTATGCTCCTGATCCAAATTTAGCAGTGATGACATATGGTCCAAGCCAGTTGGGCTCAAATTTACCTTTAAGGTTTTTAGTTGCATTAGTATTTTTTTTATTTTCTTTTAAGACAAGGTCACCGATCTCAAAGGATCGAGGATGAACTTTCTTAAGATATGCTCTCTTAAGCTTGTTTTGGTAGGCGCGAAGATGCTCCAAAGCATTGATGCACTTTTCATCTAGAAGTTCTAGTTGACTAAATCTTCCAGCACGATATTCATCCCCTACTTCGGTATCTTGAAGTAGTAGAGCTAAAGAAGGAACTTCTAGTTCAAAGGGAAAAATGGCTTCAACACCATAAACCAAGACAAAAGGTGAAGTTCCAGTGGGGGTTCGAACACTAGTTCGATAGGCCCACAAAGGAGGATATAACTGAATGTGCCAATCTCGACCGGATTTATTGACCAATTTTTTGAGAATTTTGATTAAGGTTTTATTAGATGCTTCTGCTTGACCATTACCCTGAGGATAATAGGGAGTGGACCAACGATGTTGAATTTTATATTTTTGACATAATTTCTTGACATCTTTATTTTTGAAACAAGTTCCATTATCGGAAATGAGATTGGCAGGAATTCCAAACCTACAAATAATTTGATTAAAAATAAACTTGGAAACTTGTGTTCCAGTGCAAGAAGCTAATGGCATAGCTTCAACCCACTTCGTGAAATACTCGGTGGTGGTTATGATGAATTTGTGTCCATCGGATGACACGGGGTTGATTTTTCCAATGATGTCTAGGCCCCATTTTGAAAAGGGCCAAGGAGATGAAATAGCCTGCGATTCTTATGCGGGCGCATGGACAAGGTCAGCGTGTTTCTGGCACTTGTCGCAATGTCGCACATAATTATGTGCATCATTTTCCATGGTAGGCCAAAAATATCCTATCCGAAGGAGTTTCTTAGCAATGGCGCTACCACTAAAATGTCCCCCACAAGATCCATTGTGGGCTTCATTCAAAGCTGATCTAGATTCTTCTAGATTCAAACATCTCAATAAGATGCCTTCAAAAGATCTTCTATACAAGGTATTACCAATAATCACAAAGCGACTTGCTTGTCTACGTAATAACCTACGTTGGTTGCTAGTACAACCATCAGGGAAGGTTCCTTTCTGCAAAAAATTAAATATATCAGTATACCATGGTTCAGGAGTTGTTTCGTTGATGAGAAACACATCCAAAGGTTCTAAGCATGATTTGCTTGAAGCGGGTTCCTGGAGTCGATGAATAATGATGGTAGCATATTCATCGTCTAACTCCAAGGGTAAAAGAGATGCAGTTGCAGCCATAGCGTCAGCCGCACGATTGCTAGTTCGAGGAATAGCTTCCAAAGTAACTTGATCAAACAAGGATAATAATTGCAAAACATATGCTTTATATGGGCGTAATTTATCATCTCTGGTCTGATAAACATCATTGATTTGATTTATGACAAGTTGAGAGTCACCAAAAACCAATAAATTTTTAATTTTCAATGCCAAGGCAGCTCGTAATCCAAGGATAAGAGCTTCATATTCAGCAGTGTTATTGGTGCAAGCAAATGTTAATTTGAAGGACAGAGGTATAAGATGTTTTTGTGGAGATATTAAAATAATACCCGCACCAGCCCCACTCATGCATCGGGCTCCGTCAAAGTATAGGGACCATTGCTCTGAATGGTTCGCCTCTAGTTTAAGGCATTCATCGGGAAACTCGATGATGAGGGGATGAGTAGATTCTAAGGGTGTAGCGACTAATTGATCTGCTATGATTTGACCCTTAACGAACTTCTGTCCTATGAAGGTGAGTTCAAATTTGCTTAACGCAAGAACCCACTTGGCTGTGCGACCAGATAAATATGGTCGACTCATGAGATATCGCAAAGGGTCGAATTTGGCAATAACATACGTTTTCTGATTGAGCATATAATGTCGTAGTTTCTGTGTAGAAAATATGACTGCTAGACATAATTTCTCTAATATGGTATAGCGAGTTTCATAACTGATTAAGGTTCTGCTAATGTAATAATTAGCACGTTCTTTCTTCTCATCGTCAAGTTGAGCTAACATAGCTCCTAAGGCAGAATCAGAAGCAAAAATGTACAAGATAAATGGACGATCCGATCTAGGTGGGGAAAGCACTGGTGGTTTGAGGAGATATTGCTTAAGGAGTTCAAATGCTTCTTGGCATTCGTCGTCCCAATGAAAAGAGACATCTTTCTTAAGAAGCTTAAGAAAGGGTCCAGTTTTGTCTGCCAACTTGTCGATGAAGCGGCGAATAGCTTGAAGCTTACCTTGTAAACTTCGTAATTCTGATATATTGGTGGGTGCGGGCATATCTGTGATAGCCACGATCTTGAGAGGGTCAATTTCAATGCCACGTAAAGAAACTATAACCCCTAATAATTTATCGGACTTAACTCCGAATATGCATTTAGCTGGATTTAGTCGGATAAGATATTCCCTTAACCGATCAAATACTTTCCTTAAGTCATTTAAATGATCATCTTCTTTGATGGAACGAGCTATGATATCATCTACATAATCATGTAGGATATCATGCATCATATCGTGAAAGATATAAGTCATAGCTCGTTGATAGGTTGCACCTGCATTCTTTAAGCCAAATGGCATCACTTTCCAACAAAAGGTTCCCCAAGGGGTAATAAAGGTTGTTTTGGCCTGATCTTCGAGGAGCTATCCTGATCTGATTATAACCAGAAAATCCATCCATTAAGGATATCATTCCACTTCCAGCAGTAAAGTCAATGATCTGATCCATGTTGGGAAGAGGAAAATCATCTTTAGGGCATGCAACATTAATGTCTCTGAAATCGATGCAAACCCTAACTTTAGTGGCTTCTTTCTTAGTTACTTGGAACTACATTTGAGATCCATTCGGCATAATCAATGGCTTGTATAAAAATGACTTTCAACAGTTTTTCTAGTTCTCCTTTGACTAGTAAGGCCACTTTAGGATGCATTTTTCTAAGTTTCTGTTTAACGGGTTTAGCATCTGGATGGACTACTAGATGATGCATAACTACGGAAGGGTCCAAACCTGGCATGTCTTCATATGTCCAAGCAAAGACATCTTCATAGTCTTTAAGAAATGAAATGTATTTATCTTGTTTTTCTTGACTCAATTCTGATCCAATATTGATTATGTGAGGGTTATGTTCGGTTCCAATGTTAATTTTTATAACGTTTTCAACTTCCATATGTAAATCTCTCTCAAAATTAGGTGGGGTGGATGAAACACCCAATTCTTGTAATTCTTCCAAGGTTAGCTTGGATAATTCATCTTGAGGAGTCGTAGCTTCAAGCTGGGCTATATTAGGGATAGAGCCATCAAAATAAAATTCATTATATAACAATTCCTCAATGGAGACATCATGAAAGATATCTCCCTCCAACTCGTCGTCGGATTCGGCAATCATTTCGGGGTAGGCTATGGATAGCATATTGCAGGTAAAAGAATTATTCTTTAGACACAAAGAATCTTGTTTATCTAGATAATCTTGATAACATACGAGATGGTCATCATCCTCAAATGGAAAGGGCTGACCTTTACTAGAAAATAGGCCCACACCACAGCGGGGAGGCCACGGTTCTACCTCAAAAGGTTCTTTCATACCATTTTGGAAAGGTCCCAAACCTTTCCCTTTATATCCCAATTTAAGCATTATGGGCTTAGCTTTAAGATAATCATTAGCAAAATAGCATCTAGCATATCCATCACAATGTGTCTTAATGTTTCTGGGTATTCTTCCCCAATCATATCCTTTATAAATAAAAGCACAACTCCCGACTTGGTAGATACTTCCCATAGGTTGTGGGAGGCCCAAGGTACGAGGAGAGGGTGGGAGTTTATTTAAAAGGAGGGAAGTCTGCATGGCAGTGTTGGCTTCCTCAGATATAAGAATTGTAGATAAATCGGGTAAGAGCTCATCAGTAAGAGCATAAGAGGTAGAAGGAACATTTCCTACATCGTCGGGTGTAGAAAGGATGCATGTAGTGGATGTAGATGTCATAGGGATATTGATGGGTGAGTCTATAGGTATGGAAGATATAGGAGTAAAACAAGAAGCATTGGTTGTAGTTTTAGGATCTTTTCGAGGTCCTAATGTGGTTTGTTGAGAAGATGGTTGAGCTATATGTATAGGTGTAGTTGAAAGAGTAGATGATGTTATGGGTGTGTGTTTCACATGTTTGGATGGATGATAAGAATTAGGATGTGTGGATGACAGGGCAAGGCAAAATTGAACTCCAACAGGTTCTGCCAAAGCACACATATCAAAGGGTCTAGGATCACCATGAATGGTAACCAACTGATTTTTAAATTCGAATTTAACACACTGATGTAAAGTGGAGGGAACCGCTCGCATCGCATTGATCCAAGGGTGACCCAAAAGTATATTGTACGATGCAGGGCAATGTACAATAAACACGGTCGTATCTAGGGTTCTAGGACCAACTTGCAAGGGTATAGTAATGACTCCACATGTTTCTTGTGTCTCGTCATTGAAGGCTTTTATAATCATATCAGTTCTTTTCATTTCGTCACTTCTAAACCCAAATCATTGGTAGAAGTCAAAAGTGCAGATGTTTAAAGATGAACCATTATCAATCAAGACTCGTTTAACGACTACATCTCCAATTAGGGCAGTAATATATAAGGGGTTATCCTTATGTAAACTATGTTGTGGGATATCTCTATCTCGAAAGTCAATACAATCGACTTCTCGAGTTATGATAGTATTGGACATGGCTTCAGGTTGAATTTTTGTGGTACCATCATTTGGCTAATGTAAGCATTTTCCCTATGTATATGTATCGCTCCAAATTTTTTGCATCCTTACCTTCAGGCTATAGGATCCGTGCCCGAAGGGGATGGGAAAAGGATGTCGCGGTACCTCGGAGTGAGAGGACTTTGCGAAGGTCCCGCCTCTCAAGGGAGGTGTATTTTGATGATTTTTCGACGGATGGTGGGTTCACCTGGAAACATTTAATGGCAGTTTCCACGCCTAGGTTTGGAATGTGTTTTTATGTGTTCGTTTTTAACCTTAAGCATTCATATCCTAGGTTTGGCCAAATGAGTCTAAATTAATCTATAATGAAAATGCAGATTTAATGAATACGAGAGAACAAATTTAAGACAGAAAAACAGAGAAATTAAGGAAGAATAAGAAGAATACGATCCGGATGTCGATGGAGATTTCGATGTTTGAAGCGATCGGGATCGTGCGGAATTCGATAGAATCGTACGAGATCGGACAAGATCGTACGAGATCAACGAATTCGTCGAGAGACACCAAACGGAAGAACAGATGCAAAATACAGAGAATACTACTGTTCTAGTTGAGGGAAACTGTGCAAAATAACAATGACAATATAACTGAAACTTAAAGACCGAAACATGTATGAATGATGCTAATTAAATCACAATTATGGATTAATTATGCCTTTGATCTAGATGGGTGAACTCCAAAATGCAATATAACATAAAATATCAAATAAACTAGCTAATTTGCAGAATAAAACAATAGAGAAAAGGTGAAGAAATGCAAACTTATGGCACTGATTGCCTCAATGTGGACTGCAGTCGAGATCGTCTCGCATCAGTACGAAATCGTCTCTGATTCGACAGGGATCGCCTCCGATCTGAACAGGTTCGTCGACGACGATGTATGCTTGCTCGGCTGAAAAACAAGATGATACCACAACAAAATTGATATAGGACTACGCAAATGAAAACTTAGGATGATTTAACGTGCATGAATTTAAGTTATAGAGAATTTCAGCCTTGGGTTGGGAAGGGAAGGTCCTAGGGACTAAATAGGCTTAGGGGAGTAGTTAGGAGGTTGGAGATCATCCCTATTTGGGAGATCTCCAATGGGGAAGGGTCTCTAACGGCGCAGACACGCTTCTACCTGGATTAGAGGCCCGTTGGAACAGAAGCTAATTTTGCAAAATCAGTTTTGCGACAAGATCGTCCGGACGTCCTAGCCCAGACGAAATCGTCGGATCTAGGGCGATATCGTCTGATCGGCGACGATATCGTCAAACGGTCAAAACAACCTCTAAAAATGGCACGGAAAAGGGGAAACGGATTACCGATGGTTAACGGGCGGTTTGGGAGGTTAAATTTGAATTTTAAATTATTTACTAAGGTGAATGTAATTATGACAATTTTCTTGCGCCAATTTTAGGGTGCTACATTTTGCCCCCTCTTTAGCAAAATTTTCGAAGAAAATGCGTTAAAGATGAGTTCTTCTCGATCTACGAGAAAGCAAAAATTATTCCCATTTTTTAGGCGACGATTCTTGGTCGAATCGTACGACAGCTTACTATGGTGCCCCCTCCGTGTTTTTACCCAAATCGAACGTTTGAGGTAAAAACGCGAAAAAACAAAAAATTATTTTTGAATAAAATTAAGAAAAATAGGGTAAAACCCTAATTCATTTTTTTACTGTTCATTTTTACTGATTTTAGAGCTATGAAGCAAAAATGGTGGAGACGACGCACAGATCGACAGAGGTCCAGCGCGGTCTACGGGTAAGAGTCTAGACTTAACTAGAATGCTTTAATTTAATTTTACATGCTTTGTAGGTAATTTTTAGATGAATTTTGAGCATCGCGGCCGTTTTTGGGCCGTCGACGTCGTCGGGACGAAATCGTCCCGATTTCGATGAAATCGTCTCAATTTCGTCAATTTTGCCCAAGGGCGAAATCGACGAAAGGGGGACGATTTCGTCAAATTAGAGACGATTTCGGCTTGCGAAATCGAGAGACGATTCTGCTCAAATTTGGGACGATATCGTCCAATAGTGGGCGATATCATCAATTGCATAAAATTGAATTTTAACTTGCATTATTAATTACTTGAATTGTTTATTAATGATTGTTTGTTGTTTTGTTGTTTATGTTTGCAGAGAGGTTTGCTAAAGAGCAAGGAATGGAAGTATGGAGGTTTGAGGGATGACTTGGCCGCTCTCACACAAGCAGAGCGAGATCGGTCGGCACGAGGCCGGCTTGCGGCATGTGGCGAGAGATGCCACGGGTGTCCACAAGATATGGGGCTACTAACAGCCCTAGCAGAGAGATGGTATCCGGGTTCCTCATGTTTTCGGCTACCGATAGGGGAGATGACTCCCACTCTAGAGGATGTATGGAGGATTCTGAGAATCCCCATACAAGGACGATTGATCACTCCTACGGCCAATCAGGGGCCACGCTATGGGACGACGTGTGGTGACCCGAGCTTCGCCCTGGAGAAGGGCGAGTTAATATCGAGGCACTGCGCCGGATGCAGGGGCATCTAGACTCACACGAGTGCTAGGCTGGAGTGGTTGGTGGACTTTTTTGTGCCACCGAGAGCGGGTGCGAGGGTGCCGTGGATTTCTGGCGAGATGTGATCTACGATATGCGAGACCACAGGTACAAGTTCTCTTGGGGCAGCTATATATTATGTCGATTGTATAGGATCCTGTATGGGGTCATGTACAAGGGTGGCTGATGTCTGGTGATGACATTGCTCCTACAGGTTTGGTGCTTGGGAGCACATTGCGGTGCGGAGGCCGGTAGGGCTTCCTATGATAGGGGTAGATGGGGAGAGGCCCCGAGTCTTCTACTGGTGGCTCCGGAGAGGGTCACAGCGGCGGATCGACCTCCCTATGTCTCGGAGACTATTGGATGACTTAGTCCCAGACCAGATCACCTGGAGGCCATGGAGGGAGCATCTAGGGTGGGCCGAGGATGGACAGGAGTTGGCTCGCGTCAGGCGAGTTTGCTGGCTACGGATGGAGAGGGGAGAGGTGGAGCTCCATCGCTATGACCGAGTTTTGCGTCAGTTCGGTCTACAATAGGGGATCCCATCTCTGAGGGATTATGAGTTTTCTCAGACTATCCGGGATAACACCACGAGTTAGCGGGGCTCCAGACATGCAGCGGTTCTAGAGCCGGGACGCGGACGATGCCCCCATCCGGCCGGTGGATGGGGACGACGTAGGTGTAGCCGATGGCTACGATGCCAGTATGCGGGCATCCGCCCTCCTCGGATGATGAGGGCGTAGGGTCCGATACACGTGGTTGTGCGTCGGATAGGGAGGCGGCGCCAGGCGGCGATGGAGGCGGCCCAGGGTCACGGCGAGAGAGAGCGAGGAGGCCACGAGGCACGGGAGAGGCCGAAGAGGAGGGAGAGGAGGGAGGCGAGACCCCCATCTCCATAGAGGAGAGGCCACCATCGCCTGATAAGGGCAAGGGCATTGACACGGGAGAGAGTAGCGAGATGGCTACTCTCCAGGCAGAGAGAGATCATCTCCAGGCACAGGTGCAGACTCTACAGGATGAGGCTGCACGCCATCGAGCTGAGGTGGCACGGCTACGAGACGAGATTGCATGCCTCGGGGCACGGGCGAGAGGGCGAGCTCCGGAGAGGCGACACGGGCTATCGCCCAACTCACTTTCTATCGGACATTGTATTATCGAGTGGTGCCGGAGGCGGATGGACTACCCCTGCCGGCCAACATTGCGGATCCGATCGGGATCGGGTCGTCGAGGACCACGTCCCGGTCGAGGACTAGGACTACTCAGACTGCGATGGGGCCACCTCGTCCACCTCAGGGCGGGGGAGGAGATGAGGCGGAGAGCTCGAGGGGCTCTCGAGGCTAGAGGGCTGCATAGCTTTGTACATACTGACATTGTATTATTATTTTTTGTTGATAGAGGATTGAGTATGCCGAGGTACAGATTGTGGCATACCAATCTAGTTTTGATGATGTATATATATTGTTGACATATATATGATATGTTATTGATCATATGACTTGTATTATGTGTATGCTTATGATGCTTTTATGTTTGATTGATTAATTTGATAATTGGATTGAGGATTCATGAAATTATGTCGTTTTGAAAATTTATAACTTTGATGTCATGCTATAATATTTTAAATGAAATAATCTGATGTAACAAATTGATTGTTTGTGATGAAATGTGATAAAAAATAAAAAGAGACTTCTAACAATAATTTCAAAGGACATTGTCGCTATTATAGACCATTTCATGGAGTCGCTGCTCACTCGGTCGTCAAGCTAGTCCCATTTATAGAAATATTGTTAAAAGTAAAAGAGTGCTTAAGAGACTGTCTTAAGACTTTGGTGCAATAGTGCAAATGATGATGATGATGATGGTTTGTTTTCAGATTTTCATGAAAATAGTATGCATGAAATAATGTTAAAATGATTTTTGCTAGGCATAAATTCCTAAGTGTGATAAAATTTTGGATAATTCTTTAGGAATTATACCATCTTTGCAAAATTGAAGGTTGACATAATGACATGAAATAATGAAAATGGGTTTGCTTTTTAAAAGCATAATTTGTGTAAAATAATGATTTAAGTCATATGGTTTTCATGATTTTAAATGGGGAATAAAAATTGTTACGATGGTTTGCGCTAGGCATAGAATATGTAGGTATAGACTTATACCATCATCGCGAAAATCCAAAAAAAGATAGTTTTATTGCATGGTTGATTTTTGATAAACAGAAAATATGAAAATGAGGACTTGCGCTAGGCATAAAATTCCAATTTTGGTTTTGGAACTATACCATCGTCGTGAAAGTCAACAAAGATATATATGTTTTGATTGTATATTTTGAAAGAAATTTTTGATTTTTCTATTATATAGTTGTCTTTATGGTAAACAACTGTACTTGATTTATTCCAAACAAGTTGCAAAAATAATATTTCAAAGTATTTTGAAGACAAAAGTTAGATTTATAAGGAATCCCATGTGCATATGTGAATTCATTTCCGATCTTGATTTATCATAATGATACACAAAATCTCTCAAATACAAATGTGTGTGCAATTGCTTTGTGCATTTACGAGTTTTGAGCAAGATAATATGATACAAGTGATTTGAAGAAACCAAATAAGTGTTCATTAACCATGATGTAGATGCATATAACCATACTAGACTACTATGTAGGTCGGATTATCAAGAGCTAGCTAATCCATAAGCGAACATAGGTCTGTACAAAAGAAGGTCGCTAATGTGACAGACATATCACCACGCTAGGAGTTACCCAAGGCCAAGCGAGGTTGGGCACAAACCACATGTTATGGGGCTTACCTCACGGTTTTGAATAATTGAGAATTCCGAGGATTCAAGCTCATCAACCCTTCTTTTCTTTTCAAAGGGTAGGGAAAGGGATTTTATTGCTTTCTTGCTTTACCTTTCTTTGCTTTTCTTTTGAACTTTGCTTCTTTTTCTTTTTGTATTTTTTGCTTGATTTTTGAGATAGTGCTTGAAATATTGCTGTAATGATATAAAATAACATTTTTCCCTTCTCTTTTTTTTTCTTGAACTTTTCTTTTCTTTTTCTTTGCTAGGGATACTTGCTCGGATTAGCTTGTAGAGCAAGGGATTTTTATTACGGGTAGGGGTGAGCTTGTCCTTTTGCCAATTCTCAAAGATTCTAGACCATGTGCATGATAGGATAGCGGGGGAAACTTTTCGCTCAAGAAATCACATCTACTATGTAGCAAAACATGGAAATTACAAATATAATCATTTTATTGTGAAAAGATGTGCTTGGTTTAAGTAAATAACAAGATCAATTCTCTATGCTCAAACTTTATTTAATTGAATTTTGTGGACTTTGATATAAGAGAGATTAGTAATCATGCCGGATAAAATCAAGATATTTATTTTTGTGAGTGTGCAAGTGAGGGATTCCAAATAAATGCTAATTTATCAAAAATAATTTGAAACATATAATTGCAACATTTGTAAGAAAATATATATAAACACTTTTGAGAAGTTTTGAGAATGTTGACTCCCTCTTTCTTCTTTATATTGTTTTGGTTTCGAAAGAGTCAAGCATATTGTTGTTTTTATATTTTTATCATTATTTTGATTTTTGGTTTTATTTTTGTTTTTGAAAAAAAATTTAACAAGTGCCATAAATAAATGCAACAAATAGTTTTGAAGATTTTTGATGATTATGAATGTTTTTGATGTTTTTGGATTTTTATAAATTTGAAAGAAATACAAGATAGTGATTTTGAAATATTTTAAACAAATATATACAAGGATGAAATGACCAAATTTATGCATAGTAACGTTTAAGATGCAAAATATTCATGGGTTCTTTAAGTTCTTTACCATCTAAGGTAGATAATTTGTATGCTCCTGATTCAAATTTAGCAGTAATAATGTATGGTCCAAGCTAGTTGGGCTCAAATTTACCTTTAAGGTCCTTAGTTGCATTTGTATTTTTTGATTTTCTTTTAAAACAAGGTCGTCGATCTCAAAGGATCGATGACGAACTTTCTTAGCATATGATCTTTTAAGCTTGTTTTGGTAAGCACGGAGATGCTCCAAAGCATTGATGCATTTTTCATCTAGGAGTTCCAGTGGTCGAGTCTGCCGACTCGATATTCATCTCCTACTTCGGTATCTTGAAGTAGCAGAGCCAAAGAAGGAACTTCCAATTCAAATGGAAAAACTACTTCGACACCATAAACCAAAAAAAATGGTGATGTTCCCGTGGGGGTTCGAACACTAGTTCGATAGGCCCACAAGGTGGGTATAATTGAATGTGCCGGTCCACGGCCGGTTTATTGACCAATATTTTGAGAATTTTGATTAAGGTTTTGTTAGATGCTTACGCTTGACCATTACCACGAGGATAATAGGGAGTGGACCGGCGATGTTGAATCTTATATTTTTGGCATAATTTTTTAACATCTTTATTTTTGAAACAAGTTCCATTGTCGAGAGATGAGATTTGCAGGAATTCCGAACCTACAAATGATTTGATTAAAAATAAATTTAGAGACTTGTGTGCCGGTGCGGGAAGCTAAAGGCATAGCTTCGACCCACTTCGTGAAATACTCAGTGGCGGTTATGATGAACTTGTGTCCATCGAGATGACACCGGATTGATTTTGCCAATAATGTCTAAACCCCATTTAGAAAAGGGCCAAGGAGATGAAATAGCCTGCGGTTCTTGGGCGGGCGCATGGACAAGGTCGAGCATGTTTACGGCACTTGTCGCAATGGCGCACATACTCATGTGCATCCGTTTCCATGGTAGGCCAAAAGTATCCTATCCGAAGGAGCTTTTTAGCAATGACACTACCACTAAAGTGTCCTCCACAAGATCCATCGTGGGCTTCACTCAAGGCTGATTTAGACTCTTCTAAGTTTAAACATCTTAATAGGATACCTTCAAAAGATCTCCTATATAAAGTATTGCCAATTATTACAAATCGACTTGCTCGTCGACGTAATAACCAACGTTGGTTTCTATTAGAATTGGCAGGGAAAGTCCCATTTTGGAGAAAATCAAATATGTCCGTATACCAAGGTTCGGGAGTAGTTTCATTGATTAGAAACACATCCAAAGGCTCTAAGCATGACTTATTTGAAGCGGGTTCCTGGAGTCGACGAATAATGATAGTGGCATATTCGTCATCTAACTCCAAGGGTAGGAGAGATGCAGTTGCGGCCATAGCATCAGTTGCACGGTTGCTAGTTCGAGGAATAGCTTCCAAGGTAACTTGATCAAATAAAGACATTAATTGTAAAACATAGGCCTTATATGGGCACAGTTTATCATCTCTGGTTTGATAAACTTCATTAATTTGGTTTATAACCAGTTGGGAATCACCAAAAACTAAAAGATGTTTAATTTTTAGCGCTAGGGCAGCTCGTAATCCAAGGATTAGAGCTTCATACTCAACGAGTATTGTTGGTGCAAGCAAATGTCAATTTGAAGGACGAGAGGAATAAGATGTTTTTGTGGGGATATTAAAATAATACCTGCACTAGCCCCACTCATGCATCGGGCTCCGTCAAAGTATAAGGACCATTGTTCAGTATGGTCGGCCTCTAATTGAAGGCATTCATCAGGAAATTCGATGATGAGGGGATGGGTAGACTCTAAGGGTGCAGCAACTAATTGATCTGCTATGATTTGACCCTTAACAGACTTATGTCCTATGAATGTGAGATCAAACTCGCTTAGAGCAAGAACCCACTTGGCTGTGCGACCCGATAAATAAGGTCGACTCATGAGATATCTCAAGGGATCGTATTTAGCAATGACATAAGTTTTTTGACTAAGCATATAGTGTCGTAATTTTTGCGTAGCAAACACGATGGCTAGACATAGTTTTTCTAATGTTGTGTAGCGGGTTTCATAATTGATGAAGGTTCGGCTAATGTAATAATTAGCACGTTCTCGCTTTTCATCATCAAGTTGAGCTAACATAGCTCCTAAGGGAGAATCTGAAGCTGAAATATATAGGAGAAATGGGCGATCGGGTTTAGGTGGTGAAAGCACGGGTGGATTAAGGAGGTATTGTTTGAGAAGTTCAAAAGCTTCTCTACATTCGGTGTCCCAATTAAAAGGGACATCCTTCTTAAGGAGTTTAAGAAAGGGACCGGTTTTGTCCGCCAACTTATCAATGAAGCGACGGATAGCTTGAAGTTTACCTTGTAAACTTCGTAATTCAAATATATTAGTAGGTGCGGGCATATCAGTGATGGCCGCAATCTTGAGAGGGTCGATTTCAATACCACGTAAAGAAACTAAAACCCCTAATAGTTTACCGGACTTAACTCCGAATATACATTTTTTTGGATTTAATCGAATAAGATATTCTCGTAATCGATTAAAAACTTTTCTCAAATCATCTAAATGATTATCTTCAATAATAGAGCGAGCTATAATATCATCTACATAATCATGTAGGATATCATGCATCATATCATGAAAAATATAGGTCATAGCTCGTTGATAAGTTGCACCTGCGTTCTTTAAGCCAAATGGCATCACTTTCCAGAAAAAGGTACCCCAGGGGGTAATAAAGGTTGTTTTAGCCTGGATCTTCGGGAGCTATCTGATCTGATTATAACCGGAGAATCCATCCATTAAGGACATCATCCCACTCCCGATGGTAAAGTCAATGATTTGATCCATGTTTGGAAGAGGAAAGTCATCTTTAGGGCATGCGGCGTTAATATCTCTAAAATCTGTGCAAACCCTAACTTTGGTAGCTTCTTTCTTGGTGATTGGAACTACATTTGAGATCCATTCCGCATAATCAATAGCTTGTATAAAGATAACATTCAGGAGTTTTCTAACTCCCCTTTGACTAGCCGAGCCACTTTGGGATGCATTTTTCTAAGTTTTTGTTTAACGGGTTTAGCATCCGGATGGACCACTAGATGATGCATGACTACGAAGGGTCTAGACACTGGCATATCTTCATATGTCCAAGCGAAGACATCTTCATACTCTTTAAGAAATGCAATGTATTGTTCTTGTTTTTCTTGACTTAATTCTGATCCAATATTGATTATGTGAGGATTGTCCTCAGTTCCAATATTAATTTTAATGACGTTTTCTACCTCCATGTGTAGATCTCTTTCAAAATTAGGTGGGGCGGGTGAAACGCCCAATTCTTGTAATTCTTGTAAGGTTAATTTAGATAATTCATCTTGAGGATTAGTGGCCTCAAGTTGGGCTATAGTTGGTATAGAACCATCAAAATAAAATCCATTGTGTAACATCTCTTCAACGAAGACATCATGGAAGATATCTCCTTCCAACTCTTCATCGGGGTCAGCAATCATTTTAGGGTAAGCTATGGATAGCATGTTGCATGAAAACGACTGATTTTTAAGAGGCAAATCAACATGCCTATCCAAATAATCTTGATAACATATGAGTTGATCATCATCTTCAAAAGGAAAGGGTTGACCCTTACTAGGAAATAGGCCCACACCACAGCGGGCGGGCCACGGTTCTACCTCGAAAGGTTCTTTCATGCCATTTTGGAAAGGTCCCAAGCCTTTCCCTTTATATCCCATTTTAAGCATCATGGGTTTAGCTTTAATATAATCATTGGTAAAATAACACCGAGCATATCCTTCATGATGAGTTTTGATATTTCGAGGGATTCTTCCCCAGTCATATCCTTTATAAATGAAGGCACAACTCCCGACTTGGTAAGTACTTCCCATAGGTTGTGGGAGGCCCAAAGTACGAGGAGATGGCGGCAATTTATTTAAAAGAATTGAATCTTGCATGAAAGCATTTGTTTTTTCTGATATTAAGGTTGTGGATAAATCTGGTAAAAGTTCATCAAAAAGGGCATAAGATGTAGAAGGCTTATTACCTATATCTTTAGATGTGGGAGGAATGATAGATGTGTCTATAGGTTTTGAATTTATAGGGATAGAACTTGAAGGATTGGTTGTAGATTTAAGATCTTTTTGAGGTTCTAAAATGATTTGTTTAGAGGGTTGTTGGTCTATATAGGAGGATGAAATTAATGGAGGGAAATAGGTGAAGTTATGGGTGTGTGTTTCACAGTTTTAGATGAAAAATAAGAACTAGGATGTGTGGACGACAGAGCGGGGCAAAATTGCACTCCAACGGGTTACGCCAAAGCACACATATCAAAAGGTCTAGGGTCACCATGGATAGTGACCAACTGATTTTTAAACTCAAATTTAACACATTGGTGTAAGGTTGATGGGACCGCTCGCATGGCGTTGATCCAAGGGCGACCCAAAAGTATATTGTACGACTTTGGGCAATGTACAATAAACACGGTTGTTTCTAGGGTTCTAGGACCAACTTGCAATGGGAGGGTAATAACTCCACACGTTTCTTGTGTTTCGTCATTAAAAGCTTTGATAATCATATCAGTTTTCTTCATTTCATCACTTCTAAAGCCAAATCGTTGGTAGAAGTCAAAAGTGCAAATGTTTAGAGATGAGCCATTATCAATCAAAACTCTTTTGATGGCTACATCTCCAATTAGAGCAGTAATGTATAAGGGATTATCCTTATGTAAACTATGTTGTGGGATATCTTTATCTCGAAAGTCAATACAATCAATCTCTCGAGTGATGATAGTATTGGCCATAGCTTCAGGTTGAATGTTTTGAGGTACCATCATTTGGCTCAATGTAAGCATCAACTCATCCCTATGGGTGGGAGAGGATCTTAATAAATCCAAAAGGGAAATTATGGCCGTAGTATTGGACAATTGCTCATTAATATTGTAAGGGGGTTTAGGTTGAACAGTAGGAGCATGATTCCCTTTATTGGGGTTTTTCAAAACGAATGGAGCCGATCCATCGTTATGGTTTGGTTCTTGTTGGGAATTTTGAGCTTGTTGTCGGGTGACGACTCCAATGGTACCTACAATGTTATAATGAAGACGTTGAACTGGTCTCGGTTGAGCATTGATGGCTTGTTCATTAGAAAGGAATATATCAGAAGAAGGTCGAGTAGTAACTCGTCTAGGAAATGGTTCTTTTGGAACCATAGCATCTGTGATGGGTTGAATAGGATCTGATTCATTTTTAGAACTATTCGATTGGTTTGAAGTAATGTCTAGTTCACTTTCACTATCTGATTCTATATCACTAGAATCAGAAGTTTGAAAATTTATGTAAGGGCACTGGTCGTAACCGGGGATAAGGTTGTGTCAAATATTTGAGGATCCTGAACGAGGTAATTGTCCGCTAATGGTTCCTACATATCGGGTAGGAGGGGGAACATTATGATGTTCGATTTGATTGGCTACCTCTTTACCATGTCGTGGTAAAGGGTGTTGAAATATGTCTAGAGTTTGATTGGCATTTTGATTTTGATTTTGGGGAACGGTCTTTTGAGTATTATTAGGAGGGTTTTGTTTAGGTTGGAAGGCTTGCACTTCCATTTCATTATTGTCAATCAAATCCTGTATTTTATGTTTCAACCTTTTACAAGCGTTGGTAGAATGTCCGGGTCCTCTATGGAAATCACAGTGTAAGTCAGCTCTGTATCCGGGTATAGTTGGATCAGGTTCTCGGATAGTTGGTAATTGGATCAAACCTCTTTCGAGTAATTGAGGTAAAATAGTTGATAAGGGTTGGTTTAATCTAGTAAATTCTCGAGGAGGCTTGTCAGGAGGTTTCAATATAAATTTTTTTGTTGTCTTTGTTGCATTGATATTAGCAACATTTATCTTGTCAGTGACTCCGTCACCGACGACTTGTTTGTTTTTATATTGATTTATGGATGTTTTCTCATCATCCTTCTTCCTAAGTTGGCCTCTCCTAATGAGGGCATCTTCTACTCTTCGAGCTAAATCTATAGCTTGATCGAAGGTAGTTAAGGTAGCAGTCGATAGCTCATAAGATATTTGTTCTTGTAAATTGTTGATGAAAATGTCCAACATTTCCCTATAAGGTAGCACAAAGTGCGGTTTTCCTATCAATTGCCTCCATCTAGCTAAGAAATCGGCAAAACATTCATCTTTGTCTTGTTTTAAATTGTATAAATCTTTAATAGTTACATGCCTCTCGATGTAGGCACTAAATTGATGGACAAATGATTCAATTGTTTCTTCGAAGTTTCTCAAAGAATGAGTGGGCAATTGATAGTACCACTCTAATGCCATTCCACCTAAACTTTTTGGGAACATTTTTAATAATAGCAAGTCATCATGCGATATGTCATGACATGCTATCCTAAACATGCGAAGATGCTCTATGGGATCTTCGGTTCCTTTATATATAGGCAAGATAGGCATGGGAAAATGCTTAGGGTATGGTTGAGCTACAACTATGGGATCCAAAGGTTGACTACATATCTCTCGATAATTATACGAGGGACGGTAGGGATCTATCTGGTCCATACGCGAAGCTAACTGTTTCACCATGGCTTCCAGATTACTAGTTTGCCCCCCATATTGGTTCGGTAGGGCATTGACATGGGTTTTATGGGCATATGATGGCGGAACATGAAGATTAGATGCCATGTTACTATTGTGCAAATTATTGGTAGGAAAAGTATTATGAAGGAATTTTGAAGTTGTATTATGATGTATTTCGGATTGTTGAAAATTTGTATTTGGCTTCGTTTTAGGTTTTTGTTTACTTGAAGCATATTGCTCAATAGTTTGGCGGAATAAAGTAGTGAAGGAAGGTTTCTTTTGTGTGGGAATGATTTTAGGTTGAATAACGAGGTTCCTTAGGAGGTTGGATAGCCTGTTGTTTTGACATGTTTTGAATCATAGAGACCATATCCGTATTGGATGGTCCAGCCTTATCACTTTCTTGATCAATGAAAGATAAGGGATTAATGCGCACATCATACATATGTTCCAAAGCTGCATGAGTGTCACTAATTTGCCCTTTATCAATACGAATTGCCACATTAAGGTCATCAATGTTATCACTGAGAAATTTCTTGAAATGATCTATGTTGTCAAAAGCAATAGTTCCATTTGGAGCTACTCTAGGGGATGAGGATCCATCCTCTTTAACACTTCCTTCTTGTTCCTTATCTTCACCTAGGTCATCTTACGGTTGAACTAGAGTTTTCCTTCCGAAGTTGGATCTTCGGGAAGGACATTTGGGTTTCCAGTTGTATCTTGTAACCAATCTTCTTCTTCTCCTAAAGTTTCTTTACCATTCCTAAGTTTAGGCATGGTGCTAAATTTTGATTTCAGCAAATATATATATATATATATATATATATATATATGCAACAAATTAAGAGGTATATATTTACTATATACCTACTACAATATTTGAAATGAAATGTTTAAGTTTTTGCTATGTTTTTTAGTTTTTCTTTGTTTTTGAAATAATATTGTAAAGACAATCAACACAATAAATGCAAGAAATAAGAATGAAAGTAATAATCTAGTTTTCTATAAATAATTTATAAATATCATTAATAGGCTCGAGTTGTTCGGGAGTCATGAAGTGTTCTTCTTCAAATTGAAAGTTTTCTTTTAAAAATTTGATGAAAAGAGCTATAGTGATATTATCTGTCTCAGATGTTGGTTGATAAAAGTAAAGCTCATGGCAATACTCTCGATATAGCACAGCTCGCGGAACTCTATTCCATATTTCCCTATATGTAAGAACAACCTCTTGGTCTTCTACACAACCTAGGAACTGGTGCACAATGGCTGCGTTCTCGAGGTATTCCTCGAAGGTGAAAATTTTTGAAGATACTAGAGATCTCCTATAAGCTAACCATCTATGGCGAGGCTCTCCGAAGTTCATGATAAAAAACTAGTTGATGAGGATCCGGGATTCTATCTAGGACTAGCCTCTTGATTTGCTTAAGTTGTGTGGACCTAGATGAGATGAGACTAAGTCTTCTATCAAGTTCGTTCCACAGGAATTGATTTCTACTTGTTTCAGGCACATTAAGCATAGAATTGATTTCTACGGTTGCCAATTGGTTTTCTACATTTATAGTAACTGCTAATATTTTCTTAGGAGCTACCATCTAAACATGATTTTAAACTTTAAATGTTTTAAAATGCATCTATGTTTTAGTTGTTCTATTTTTTTCTTTGTTTTTGTTTTCAAAAGGTTATGATGCATTCACGTCGGGTTCACCAAAATGTATCGCTCCAAATTTTTCGCATCCTTACCTTCAGGCTATAGGATCCGTGCCCGAAAGGGGGATGGGAAAAGGATGTCGTGGTACCTCGGACTGAGAGGACTTTGCGAAGGTCCCGCCTCTCAAGGGAGGTGTATTTTGATGATTTTTTGACGGATGGTGGGTTCACCGGGAAACATTTAATGGCAGTTTCCACGCCTAGGTTTGGAATGTGTTTTTATGTGTTCGTTTTTAACTTTAAGCATTCATATCCTAGGTTTGGCCAAATGAGTCTAAATTAATCTAAATGAAAGTGCAGATTTACTAAATATAGAGAACAAATTTAAGACAGAAAAATAGAGAAATTAAGGAAGAATAAGAAGAATACCTGACCCGGATGTCTGATGGAGATTCTGATGTTTGAAGCAGTCAGGATCGTCTGGAATTCGATAGAATCATCTGAGATCAGACAAGATCATCTGAGATCTGATGAATTCGTCAGAGACCTGCAAACAGAAGAACAGATGCAAAATACAGAGAATACTACTTGTTCTAGTTGAGGGAAACTATGCAAAATAACAGTGACAATATGAACTGAAACTTAAAGACCGAAACATGTATGAATGATGCTAATTAAATCACAATTATGGATTAATTATGCCTTTGATCTAGATGGGTGAACTCCAAAATGCAATATAACATAAAATATCAAATAAACTAGCTAATTTGCAGAATAAAACAATAGAGAAAAGGTGAAGAAATGCAAACTTATGGCACTGATTGCCTCAATGTGGACTACAGTCGAGATCGTCTCGCATCAGTACGAAATCGTCTCTGATTCGACAGGATCGCCTCCGATCTGAACAGGTTCGTCGACGACGATGTATGCTTGCTCCGGCTGAAAAACAAGATGATACCTACAACAAAATTGATATAGGACTACGCAAATGAAAACTTAGGATGATTTAACGTGCATGAAGCTAAGTTACGAGAGAATTTCAGCCGGGGGTTGGGAAGGGAAGGTCCTAGGGACTAAATAGGCTTAGGGGAGTAGTTAGGAGGTTGGAGATCATCCCTATTTGGGAGATCTCCAATGGGGAGGGTCTCTAACGGCGCAAACACGCTTCTGTCCGGATTAGAGGCCCGTTAGAACAGAAGCTAATTTTGCAAAATCAGTTTTGCGACAAGATCGTCCGGACGTCCTAGCCAGACGAAATCGTCGGATCCGGGGCGATATCGTACGATCGGCGACGATATCGTCAAACGGTCAAAACAACCTCTAAAAATGGCACGAAAAAGGGGAAACGGATTACCGACGGTTAACGGGCGGTTTGGGAGGTTAAATTTGAATTTTAAATTATTTACTAAGGTGAATGTAATTATGACAATTTTATTGCGCCAATTTTAGGGTGCTACAAATAGGTCTTGGTCTAGCGTTTATGGCTTGTTCATTAGAAAGTATTTGGTGAGAAGATGGTCTAGTAGTGACTCTTCTAGGAAATGGTTCTTCTGGAACCATAGAACTTGTGATAGGTTGAATAGGATCTGATTCATCTTCAGAACTATTTGATTGATTTGAGGTGATTTCCATGTCACTTTTAGTCTCATATTCGGTGTCACTAAGATCAAGTATCCGAATATTATGTAGAGGTCTGGTCGTAACTATGGATAAAGTTGTGTCAAAGACTTGAGGATCATGAATAGGTAATTGTCCACTAATAGTCCCTACATATCGGGTAGGAGGGGGAACATTATGATGCTCAATTTGATTAGCCACCTCTTTACCATGCTTTGGTAAAGGATGTTGAAATATGTCCAATGATTGATTGGCATTCGATTCCGATTTTGGGGAATGTTCTTTTGAGCATTATTAGAAGGATTTTGTTTAGGTTGGAAGGCTTGCACCTCCATCTCATTATTATCAATCAAATCTTGTATTTTATGTTTTAATATTTTACAAGAGTTGGTAGCGTGTCCAGGTCCTCTATGAAAATCACAATGTAAATCAGCTCTGTATCCGGGTATAGTTGGATCAGGTTCCCGGATAGTTGGTAATTGGATCAATCCTCATGCTAGTAATTGCGGGAGAATGGTTGATAAAGGTTGATTTAACCTAGTAAATTCTCGGGGTGGTTTATCGGGAGGTTTCAATATAAACTTCTCTGTTGTTTTCGCAGTATTAACATTGGCAATGTTTACTGCTATCAGTGACTCCGTCACCCACAACTTGTTTATTTTTATATTGATTTTTGGATGTTTTCTCATCATCTTTCTTTTTGAGGTGACCTCTTCTAATGAGAGCATCTTCCACCCTTCGAGCTAAGTCTATAGCTTGATCGAAGGTGGTCAAGGTAGCGATTGATAATTCATAGGATAGTTGTTCTTGTAAATTATTGATAAAAATATCCAACATTTCCCGATAAGGTAACACAAAGTGTAATTTTCCTATCAACTGCCTCCATCGAGCTAAGAAGTTAGCAAAACACTCATCTTTGTCTTGTTTTAGGTTGTACAAATATTTAATGGTTACATGCCTTTCGATATAGGCACTAAATTGATGCACAAAAGACTCAGCGGTCTCTTCAAAATTTCTCAAAGAATGAGTGGGCAGTTGATAATACCACTCCAATGCCATCCCCCTAAACTTTTCGGGAACATCTTTAGTAATAACAAGTCATCATGTGATATGTCATGACATGCTATCCTAAACATACGAAGATGCTCTATGGGATCTTCAGTTCCTTTATATATAGGTAGGACAGGCATAGGAAAGTGTTTGGGATATGGTTGTGCTACAACTATAGGATCTAGAGGTTGACTACACATCTCTCGATAATTGTACGAGGGACGGTAGGGATCTATCTGGTCCATGCGAGAGACTAACTGTTTCACCATGGCTTCCAGATTACCAGTTTGTCCACCATATTGGTTTGGTGGTACATGAGTATGGGATTTGTGAGCGTAGGAAGGCGGGACATAAGGATTAGATGCTATATTGCTGTTATGCAAATGGTTGGTAGGAAGAGTATTATGAAGAAGATTTGTTGTAGCATTATGTTGTATCCCAGATTGTTGGAAATTGGTATTTGGTTTTGTTTTAGGCTTTTGTTGATTTGAGGTATATTGATCAATAGCTTGGCGAAATAGAGCAGTGAATGAAGGTTTATTTTGTGTGGGAATAACCCTTGGCTTGGTAACAAGCACTCTAGGTGGTTGGGTAACCTGTTGTTGTTGCATGTTCTGGATTATAGCAGCCATGTCCAAATTGGATGGTCCAGCTTGATCACTCTCTTGATCAACAAAGGACAAAGGATTAGTGCGTGTGTGATATATATCTTCTAGGGTTGCTTGAGTGTCACTAATTTGATCTTTATCCATATGGACTGCTCTATTAAGAGTGCCAATATTAGTATTGAGGAATTTCCAAAAATGTTCCATGTTCTCAAAAGTAATAGCTCCTTCTGGAGTTATTTTAGGAGATGAGGATCCTTCCTCTCTATCATTTTCTTTTTGTTCATTTGCATCCACAAATTCTTCTTCTTGTTGGTTTAAGGTTCCTTCTTCCCTGAATTGGGTCTTCAAGAAGGGCATCTGGTTTATTTGTGGTTTTTCCTAACCAATCTTCTTCTACTTCAATTTGTTTTCCATTCCTGAGTCTAGTCATTATGTCTAAATTTAGATTTTAGCAAATATATATTAATATATTTGCAACAGATCTTGGGAGGTATATATTTTAATTATATACCTACTATAATGCTTAAAAGAAAATGTTTTGATTTTTTTTTTTTTTGTTTTTTTTTTATTGATTTTATATTTTTTGTTTTTGTTTTTATGCTTATAAAGACAATAAACAACACACTAAATGCAAGAAATAACAATAATAAAAGAATAGCTTAGTTTTCTATAAATAGTTTATAGATATCATTGATAGGATCAAGTTCATCAAGAGTCATAAAATGCTCCTCTTCAAATTGGAAATGGTTTTTCAAGAACTTGATAAAGTGTGCTATAGTGATATTATCTATTTCAGATTCTGTCTTGTAAAAATAAATCTCATGGCAATACTCTCGATATAACACAGCTCTAGGAACTCTATTCCATCTCTTTCTATCCATAAGAACGACCTCTTGGTCCTCTATACGAGCTAGAAATTTATGTACTATAGCTGCATTCTCGAGGTATTCCTCAAAGGTATACAACTCAGAAGACACAAGGGCTCTTTTATCTGCTAACCACCTATGGCAAGCTCTCTGAAGTTCATGATACAAAATCACTTGATCGGGATCCAGGATTCTATCTAGGACAAACCTCTTGATTTGCCTAAGTTCGGTTGCTCTAGATGAAATGAGATTCAATCTCCTATCAAGTTCGTCCCACAAAGGTTGAACCCTATTTGTTTGAGGTACTCTAAGCACAGAAGTAATCTCTATAGTTGCTAATTGATTTTCAACATTAATGGTGACAACTCGTCTTTTATTATAGTCTACCATCTAAATATGATATGCAATTTTTTTTTTTCTAAATGCATTTATGTTTTGTTTTCTTATTTTTATTTTTTTAGATTGTTTTCAAAAGGTTTTTAGTTTTCACGTCGGGTTCACCAAAATGTATCGCTCCAAATTTTTTGCATCCTTACCTTCAGGCTATAGGATCCGCGCCCGGAAGGGGATGTGAAAAGGATGGGACAATACCTCGGACTGAGAGGCCCTTTGAAGGTCCCACCTCTCGGGGGAGGTGTATAAGGGTGAATTTTTGATGGATGGTGGGTTCACCAGGAAAATTTTGAATGGCAGTTTCCACGCCTAGGTTGATAATGAGTTTGATGTGTTCATTTTTATGCTTTATCATTCAACTCCTAGGTTTGGCCAAGATGAATCTAAACTATTCTATATGCCAATGCTGATTTAAATGAATACAAAAAACAGAAATGAATGCAAATAACAAAGAATATGCTAGCTAGAAGGTGTCATACCTGATTCCAAATGTCTGATGAAGATTTTGAGTCTTGTAGCGATCCGGATCACCTCAATTCGTACGTAATCATCTGATATTTCATGGGATCGTCTCAAATCATAGAAGGTCATCTGAGATCAGACAGAATCGTCTAAATGATGAATTATCGACGAATTCGTCAAAAACCTGCAATCACAAAAATAGATACAAAATACCAAATATGCAAGTGCAGAAGCAAGGGATAATGATAGAAATAACAACAAACATGCCTAAATAATAGATTCAAATAATAAATAAGGAAAATGCAATAGATTTAATGATTGATTTTAACTTTATCATGCGATTATGCTAAATGAGGTGAACTCCAAGATGCATAAATATAATAACTTAAGACAGTGCAGAGATATAATATGAAAAATGCAAAAAAAGCTAAGGAAATGCAAACTCTAGACTCGGATTGCCCCCAATCTGGACTAAATTCAGGATCGCCTCCAATCGTACGAGATCATTCGAAATCGTCCGAGATCGTCTGCGACGATCCAAGCTAGCTTCGACTAAAAAATAGTAGAGTTCCTGCAATAAAAAATGCAAAAATACCAAATGCAAGCAATAATGCGAGGGAATAAGGAGCTAAATCTGTAATGAAATCCTATCAACAAAGGGGTTAAGGTTTCAAGGAGAATCAAGGGGAATCAGGGGGATAAACTAGAAAAATCCTAGTTTATATAGGATTAGGAAGAGGTTTGGGAGGTTGGGGATCATCCCAATCCGGGAGATCTCCAACGGGGAAATCTCCAGCTCGCGAGACATGCTTCCGACCCAAGTTGGAGAGGTCATTGAAACATAAGCTAATTATGAAAATTTGGTTTTGGGACGAAATCGTCTGGACGTTCTGTTCCAGACGAATTCGTCAGATCGGGGACGATTTCGTCTAATCTGCGATGATATCGTCCAACGGTCAAAACAAATCCTAAAAATGGCACGAAAAATGGGGAAAGTGGGTAAAAGGCGGTTTAACGGGCAGTTTGGGGTTGAAATTCAAATTTTAATATTTTATCTTTTTACTAAGGTTTTAACCATGCCAATTTTAGGGTGCTACAGTCCTCATCCTTAATTTTCCTTGGGCTTGGCTCAAGATTACCATTTAACCAAGGGAATACCTTCCCTTTCCCTTTTCCTTGACCATAAGAACCTATAGCTTAACTGTCTAATTTTTTTGAAAGTCCTTTTAGTATATGAGCCAAAGCTTGCCAATATATTGGTATTACCTCCAACACAGACTTGACCAAAGTCAATCTTCCCTCCAAAGAGAACCATTTTTGCACCATATATTAATTCTTCCTTCCACCTTTATTAACCAGTATTGTTTAGTGTAGTCATTAGGTTTCAAAATGAACCCCAAATATTTAAATCTCTCTTGAAGATCAAATATACTAAAGAAAAAAAGTTGACCTATTATTATGCTTTGATTCTGATCCACAAAATTTAAAAGAGATGTTTGACTTTTGCAAACCTAACAAAAAAGATCAGCATTGTCATTATCATTATAGTAACAAAGAGAGGGATGACAACGTCAATCTTGAGCGACCGATGGTATCCCTCACATCAAGTCATTAAGAACGGGGTCAGATAGGAATTATAGTGGTAACTCCAGAGATTTAAACCTTGGTATGGTATTAACAAAGGAAGAAATGTTACCAATTTCCCTATATAACCAAAAAAATGATGATGCCAAGCAAACGACCCCTTCAAGCAAGGGCATAAATCAAAGGAGTTCACATTGAGAAGAGGATTGAGTTCATGTTCTTGGACCTGAGCATGGTGCTTCTCCATATTCTAGTCTAGTAGCAACAATGGCAATGGAAATGAACTTGTCAAATTTCCTCTTGCCTCTAGCACATGATGACAACACTAGATCCTCCTCTATCTTGTCAATGATGAACTCAGGTGATGAAAACACTAGATCCTCCTCTATCTTGTTAATGATAAACTCAAACATCTCTACCTTTAGCTACACCACCTCCTTTAGCTCGATTTTCAATGAGAAATTTGTGTAATAAGAGAGATGGGTAATGGCCACATGCCTCTCCTTCACCACCATTGGTAAAAGGGTTTACAGTGGTATTAAAATATTTGGTAATTTTACATAATATTTTTTAATAAGATTGGAACAGGCTTTTTCAAAATTGAGAAATTTAATTAATTAGCTAATGTCATTTAATAATAGTTATTATCGTTTCATTATATAAAAATTTATAAAATTATTTATTTAATCTTTATTCAAAGTTCAACAATCATGGAGAGTGGTCATTTGGTAGGTATAAGAAATTTGATGAAACACAATTGAACATCAAACCTAGTTATTGAACTTTTAACTGACAAGAAACAACGATGGGAAGTTAATTTCTTTATATATCTTTAAATAATTATGTGAAAGAAAAATTTTATTTTATTAAAAAACTTCATTAATACAATTTTTTTCTATGGTTTATATAGAATTTGAATTGTATTATATGATGACCACATAGTAGTATTATTGTATACACCTAAAATGTGTAATCACAAGGAGACTCTCCAAAATATCTCCTTCTAACCCATTCAACCCATCTAGGGCAGCCTCAAAGCTAATTTGGTGTCTTTCACCACCAAAAGGCACTTTTCCCCCATGGGAAACATGAACGTCTTCACCCAAGATGGTCTCAAAGCATGATTATCTCGACTCGAGATGGTCTCAAAGTCAAGACTGTCTCAACTTGAGACGGTCACATGCACACAAAAACAAAAAAAATAGAATAGGCAGTAAACTGCTTATTATTGTGGTGGCTAATTTTTCGTCAACACAAAATGATCTGCAAGAACAATTTTGCTTGTGCCACCTACAGTTCACTATTGAGTGGTAATCAGGTTGTCCCTGATTGCCACTTGCCTCTTTGGTTGCATGCCAAGGATGCTATAAATAGAGGCACTTCCTCCTTTATTTTAGTGATATGAGAATTCAAACATAGAATACAATGAAGCGCTACCCAAATTATTTGCCAAGCCTTCTAGTTGTCGCCATGCTATCAAATTGCCATGCAAACTTTGAAACTATCTTCCATCACCTCGTTTGATCAACATCACTACTTTGGATTGTTTGAACTAGCCACCTCGTATCCACTTTCATGAGAAAATCCATCGGTGACCCCTCTCGAATCACCTCAACATCGCTCGGACCTAGTTTCACAGAGTTACAGGTTTGTGATAGCAATCGTCTCACCTTGAGACAGTCCATAGACAGAGATCATCTCGACCTGAGATGATCTCGATTAAGTGACCAGTTTTTTATAGTTATTTGCATATTAGCCTAGATTTCCAGTTTGCATATTTTTTCTAGCATCTAATATTTCATTTTACGCATTTTATCGTGCTGCATTAACTTATATTTCCACTTTATCGAATGCATGCATTTATCTTTCAATTTGCTTTATATTTCCTATTTAACCATAGGTCCAACTTCGATGGGCCCCATAAATGCTATTGATATGCTTTCATTTCTATTATGTGTAGGTTATAGGCTTCACAGACTGCACAAGACTCTAGATCTAACTCTCAGACGGTGATCTTGGAAACCCGCTCCCTAAAACATTGTTGTTGGCATAGGAATCTTCCATATTGCACCAAGATCATTTTTGGATGAAAAGGGGATAACACCCTTCATTTGTATTGATTGTATCATTGAACAAAATCCCTTAAGGGGATTCTATTGTAACACCTTGAAGCTATAAATTAATAAAAGATCAATTTTATTGATTTATCTGTGTTTCAATTTTACATTGGCTTTTTGTATGGTAAAAGTTTTCATGTTGACCGTCTCGACCCGAGATGGTCAAGCGCATGTGAAAACAAAAAAATAAAATAGGCAGTAAACTACTTGTCAACGTGGTGACTGATTTTTCACCAACGTCAGATGACCTGAAACAACAATTTCGCCCTTGCCACCTGCAATTCACTACTGAGTGGCAATTAGGTTGTCCTTGATTACCACTTGCCTCTTTGGTTGCATGCCAAGGAGGCTATTAATGGAGGTACACCCCCTTTATTTTAAGGATCCAAATTTCAAATCCAGAGCAATGAAGTGCTACCGAAAAGACATGCCAAGCTCCCTTGCTACCGAATCCATGTTTTTAGATTGCTTCACGAGTTTCGAAGTAGCATTCTTCTCACTCACATGATTTATTCCATCACTCAGGTTATTGATCACATCAACTAACTCACCTCCATGCTCATCAAAATCTATCGATAAAACCCTCATGTGTCACCCCAAGGTCATCTGAACTTGTTTTCACCTAAGTGCAGGTCTATGACAACGATCGTCTTGCCCTGAGACGGTTCGTATACAAGACCATATCCACCTGAATGGTCATATTCAAAGTCGTCTCAACCCGAGACAGTCACGATCAAGTGATCAATTTTTAATTTTTTATTGCATGTTAGCTCAGATATAGCATTTTATTGCATCTTAGATTAAATATTCCATATTGTATGCACTCCATTTCCTATTTTAACTTGTTTAGATACGGGTTCTACTTCGATGGATCCCTCAGATGCTATTGATTCACTTCTATTTTTATTATGTGTATGTTATAGGCTTCAAAGACAACACAAGATTCTAGATCTAACTCTCAAGCGACGATTTCAGAAACTCGCTTTCCACCAACTATGCTAGCAAGGGAATCTCCCACATTGCACCAAGATCCTTTTTGGATGAAAAGAGGATAACACCCTTCATTGTATTGATTGTATCACTGAAAGAAATCCCTTGAGGGGATTCTCTTGTAACACCTTGAAACTATTGATTAATAAAATATTTGTTTTATTGATTATTTGTTATGTCTCAATTATACATTTGATTTTGTATGGTGCAAGTTTTTATGCTTTCAAATGGCGATCACGGTGGGACCTAGTCCTTGTTTTTCATTACATTGCTAATTGTTGTTTATTTTTGTGATTGTAGGTATCAGACTTAATCATATCAGGTTGAGATGGTCCCTATTCTGCAATTTTCTTAGGTTGAGATGGTCCTTATTCTGCAACCATCTTAGGTCAATATAATCCTTGTTTTGCAACTGTCTTAGGTCGAGATAGTCCCTATTTTGCAACCATCTCAAGTCGAGACGGTCCTTGTTCTGTAACCATTTTAGGTCAAGATAATCACTAATCTGAGGTAGCTTCTTGTACATTTATACATATGGCCAAAAAATTTGGATCAAGGACAAAGCCCCCGAACCCTTGGATAGGGGGGAACCTGGCTAGTTCCCCCCTGTGACTCCCCTCGACATGCATAATGCATACAAACAGTGCATGGAAAGGAATTACTATACTGCACCACCATGCAACTCATTGATCAAAGGCCTAAAACATATATAAATATACATTTCAACATCGAGTGAAGGCTTCCAGGTTAGGTTTTCATCCTTCCTTATCATTTCTATTACATTTCATGATTTGAAAAAGGAAAACAAAGAAAAATAAGAATAACACAACATAATTGCATGCATGTTTCTTTGTTATAGTTTTAAGTCTGTTAGACCATAATCATCTCAGGTCAAGATTATCTTTGGTCTGTGACCATCTCAGGTAGATATGGTCCCTATTTTGTAGCCGTCTCAAGTTGATATGGCCTCTCTATTCTTCATCATATTTTTTGCATTGAAAGAACAGATCTGCATGTAGTGAAAAATAAATGCATTTTCCTTTATAGTTTGCATTATTGTGTGCTCTTTATTTCATTTTAACAATAAAAGGAACATCACACATGCACGTATCACTTAAACATTAGCAAGGTTGAACTTCATCACAAACCTCCAATTGAGACTATAGACATTGGAATTCATCTCCTTTTTCTAGCTCGCCCCCTATACACCGTAGTCGCCCTCGCAAGTGGTTTATTAGACTTCATCACCAATAAGCCCTATAATTTTGGGTGCATCCCAAGGTAGGTTAGGTTTAGATGCCCCTTAACCACAAGGCTTAATAATTTATGGAATACAATTATCGTTTGTATCCAAGCACACTTGAGTGTGAAGCGAAATCCTGGCTGGACAAGTAGCAGGATTTAGACAATGTGACCCCTCCTTGAGGGGTATTTACTCTTCCTATAGCATTACCTATTACGGATCCATCATCATAGGAAGCCATTTTTACCTGTTTATGTTATATTCCTCAATAGAGTTTGTGTGAAAATCACCCTTCTTTAGCTTTCATTTTATCTACCTTAGTTTTTTAGGAGTAGAGTTCCAAACCAAAAACACACTAAATCAAAATTAAAAAAATTAAAATAAAAAACAAAAACAAAGAGTGCTTTCTTGATTGTTTTGTCTTTTTTTGCATAGTTTAAAAAGTTCTTGAAAGCATTATCATGGTTCTTTACGTATCATTTGCCTAGCAAATGGTCGTAACACATAGCCAGGCTCAAATCACAAGCTCACGCTACTGATCCATCACTAAGAGCCATGGATCATTTTTAAATTCATCTATAGGACCTTGTCATACCTAAGTGACAACACGTCCCCCTGACTTGAAGATCATCCATCACTCCACTAACCCTGACACATCGGGCATCACTATTCACAATACACCCATAGGTCCTAATGATAATCATGATATTGATTATCTAGACCATGCCACCCTACATGCCATCTATAGGGATATTCACCTTCACTACGAATCACCTAGAAGGTTGTTACCTCACATTCACATTCCATCTCACCCTTCATCTCCATTGAATCAAGAATAGGTGTACACACTACACCAAAATAGGGATACTCAAGCTACCATAGTTGAGCACCTCGAGTTAAATCATGAATATGAGCATGTGAAAACATGCATTGGATATAATCATAACAAATCATCCATTTTAGCTTATATGTCAAGGAATTTTGATCCAAATCATCCTTTCATACCTTATGACAAACAACCCACTCAATTTTGTTGTGCTTCGACACCACCTACCTATGCAGAACCTATTAGTCACCCCCAACATCAGGGTAGTGGGGTCGTGCATGGTCCTAAAAATCAAAGGCATCCAATACAACATCAAAATCCAAGGTGGACGACCAAGATAACTTGGCCAAATGCTTACCAATTGTTGATTGATCGCATCAAATTATTTGAAAGGTAAATCTCTAGTACGGTTTATCAAAAAACCACCTTATGTCAACTTAACCATCAACCCATTCATCCATTTGTTTCTTCACGTCCATGTCCATCCCATTTTGAGATGCTTCAGTTTAACAATTTCAAAGGTGAATATGAGCTATAATGGAGTCATCAACACACTCCTCTAATTCTCCAAAAAATCTTAAATCGACTCACAAACATTGAGCTACAACTGAGATCTCATCAACCTCTTCAACCTTATCAACTTCACCCACCTCATCAAACTCATCCACCTTGTCCACCTTATTCAAATTGCCAGTCCTATACTTGGACCCGCTTATTGAAGACCTTGTCGATAATCTTTCACAAGTTGAAGGATGCAAAAATAATTATTTTACCTAATAGATGCCCCATTGGTCCCAAAAAACCTAAACCTAGGTCATATAGAGAGGATCACTTTTGCTTTTATCATTGGTAAGTGGGCCATGACATCAACAATTGTTATGCATTTAAAAATATGGTCCAATATCTTATCAATAGGGGGCCTTTCCCATAGATGATCCACTCACTCCATCCAATCAAAATCTTGATTGCCACCAGAACCATAGTGGGGATGCTCAAGGTATCACACCTTCCCCATCAACCACATCACAAACATAAAACAAGTTGGGGATACTCAAGGTATCACACCTTCCCTAGTCACGAAACAAGTTGGGGATACTCAAGGTATCACACCTTCCCCAATCACAAAATAATTTTGGGATGCTCAAGGTATCACACCTTCCCCACACAAAAAATAAAACAACAAAAAGAGCAAAATCACAAAAGCACCGCATCTTCTCATTTCACCTTGCATCAAAGGTCATTTCAAATTACCATTGCATTGCAAATTACCATTTATTGTACCATGCATGTTGATGTTTTCATTTTTGCATTCCATAGTGTTTAGTTGCACTTGTCATCATATTGCATCAAGAATTTGTATTACTGCACTAGCATTAGTCTTTTCTTATGAGCATTATTTATAGCACCACGTTTGTATGACTATTATTTGTCTTAATCAAGCTTTTTCTCTTGTTATTGCTTACACTTTTCTTTGTGGTCTTTTGACTATTAAGAAATCCTCTTAAGATAGGATAGATATTGTAAGACCATCAACAATGGTGTTCATACAACCACTGACTATCTTATGCACACCTCTTAATTTTTGAAAGTTCATAAGGAAAACATCTACTTTTGCTTTTGACCATTCACATTTTGCACATGCCACATTTGTATGATTATCATTTGTCATTTGTGATTTATCTTGGACATACACTTCATCTCACTATTTATTCCCATCCACATTCCTCTTTCTTGATGTGTGTTGCACTCTCTTACTTTCCCTCTTAGTAGTTTCCATAGGGTATCCAATAAGGTCTTTCAATCATTTAACCATTCCTACTTTTACTTTCAGAGTTTGTAGAAAGCCATTTGGATTTTTGGTGGTAGGGTCTTGCTTTGATTGTACCTTGCTTATCTCAAAATCCCAATCCATTTTCACCCTCTTAAAAATAATTTTTAAACAAAGAAAGATGAAACTATAAAGTAGTTCTTGCCTCAAAAGCAAATGGTTTCCCTTGCTCTTCTATTATGCGCATGGTCTAAAAATCTCAGAATTGACAAAAGGACAAGCTCTCCTTACCCCCTAAAAAAAATCTTCTTGCTCCCCTCTAAAACAAGCAAGCCCCAAAAAGCAATAAATCCCTTGCTCTTCTTCAAAATGAGCAAAAAAAAAAAAATCCCCTTGCTCCTCTTCAAAATGAGCAAGCCCCCTCCAAAAAAAGTAAATAAAATCCCTTGCTCTCCTTAAAAATGAGCAAGTATCAAAAAAAAATAAGAAAAAGGGAAAAGAGCTTAAATCCTTTGAATTCTCAAATTTTGATAACTATGGGGCAACCTCCATTGTCAGCAATGAGCTATAGATGTCAACCTGGTAGTGGAGTAGCCTTACACATGGTGATACATCTATCACATTAGCGACCTTCTTTTTTATAGATTAATTTCAACTTGCATATAAGCTAGCTTTTGATGGCTTGCATTACCAAGTAGTTAAGTCCAACCAAGTACAAAGTCAGAGTAATGAAAAACACTATGTACACACAGGGCTATTAAATATCTTGGTCTTTATAGCAGATTTTTATCTTTTAGGTTCCTGCATGGTCAGTATACAAATGTTGAGTGGTAAACTAGGGTGTTTGAGTCTCCTAAAAACATTTTTGTTCCCTTGTGACTTCTCACTGTTCACCATTCCATACATTCACTTTTTGTTAGTTCACATTGTTTCGCTCGGTTTATGTTCAAGTGTATGCCCTTGATAAGTTTGTTAAATCTAGATTTATGAATTTTATACATTCTATAGTGCCTACACTTAGTTTATTATTGCATCACATATTCATTCATTATCATTCCATTATTTACACAAACATTCACATTTTGCATCATTCAAATTATCATATGCCATCAGTCCATCGCATACATACCTAGCTCAATGCATACATAATAGCTCTATCATATCATAAACATTATCATATACAAATATAAGTATACATCTAAGGTCATCTACCATTGCATTCATTCATCCATCATTACAAATATACATGCACAATTAGTCAAATCAACCAACTGGGGGGTTCAAGGTCTCACATCTTCCCCAATAATCACATCAAGCATCAACACCAACCAGGGGGGTTCAATATCTCATCCCTTCCCTATCAGTTGCAAAAAACAATTATCAACACCTTGGGAATGCTCAAGGTATCACACCTTCCCTATCACAACCATCAATCACTCAATCAAGTGCTTTTGCCTCGCCATCAAGTCTTTGGCATGGTTTTATCAATGCAAAAATTCAATCAAGTCATCAATTGCTAGGTTCATAAAGGTTGCGGTCTTTGCCTTGCACTCACACCATTCAATCAAGTCATCAGTTGCTAGGTTCAAAAACTTTGTATTCTTTTGTCAAAGGTTGTGCCCTTTGCCTTGCATTCACATCAATCAACAAGTTAATTACTAGGTTCAAAAGGTTGTGCCCTTTACCTCGCCTTCATAGACACAACATAGTTGATTCCATTTGCTTTCTCGCTTTTTCTTGTTTGCATTTATCCACTACATTCACTAGCCAAGATGCTTAAGTGAACCTTATATCTAATGATCTACTCTAGTCACCTGGCGGTTGCAGCAATTGGTTATCCATATAATCCGATAGGATGGGTAGATTACCATAAGGACACTTGTTTAGATATGGTCAAAATCCATTCAATTCGAAAGCTCCAAAGGTACCCAAATCTCTTTGGTCAATTCAATTCAAAGGCTCCAAAGGTACCCAACCCCTTTGGTCATTTTCAATTCAAAAGCTCCAAAGGTACCCAAATTCCTTTGGTCAATTCAATTTAAAGGCTCCAAAGGTATCCAAACCCTTTTATCATTTTCAATTCAAAAGCTCCAAAGGTATCCAAATACCTTTGGTCAATTCAATTCAAAGACTCCAAAGGTACCCAACCCCTTTGGTCATTTTCAATTCAAAGGCTCCAAAGGCACCTAACCCTTTAGTCAAATTGATTCAAAATGTTCTAAAGGAACCAAAACCCCTTTGGTCATTTTTTAATTAAAAGGCTCCAAAGGAATCAAATCCCTTTGGTCACATTCAATTCAAAAGCTCCAAAGGAACCAAACCCCTTTGGTCAAAATATTCTCAAGTGAACCTCGTATCTAGTGATCTACTCTAGTCACCTGGCGGTTGCAGCGATTGGTTATCCATGTAATTTGGTAGGATGGGTAGATTACCATAAGGACACTTAAGTATATTACATGTAATTAAGTTAAAAGGCTCCAAAGGTACCCAAACCCCTTTGATCAATCAATTCAAGATGCTCCAAAGGAGGTATCTCTTTGGTCAATTCAGTTCAAAATGCTCCAAATGAGGCATCCCTTTGGTCAATCAGTTCAAAAAGCTCTAGAGGCACCAAACCCCTTCGATAAACATCTAGAATAGCTTTTTCTTTCCTACAATAGCTTAGAATTTTCTTATCAATCGTAGATTAGCTAGCCTAATCTTGAGTGAACCTTGTATCTAGTGATTTACTCTAGTCACCTGGCAATTGCATCGATTGGTTATCCATACAATCTGGTAATATGGGTAGATTACCATAAGGACACTCATTCCAAAAAAAAACAAAATTCACCATACTAATTTTCATGCTAACCACTTCATCTTTGTCAAGTGCTTCGTTGCTCTCATCATTTCATCTTCTTCTCCATCAACTCATCGCTTGAGGGGGTAGTCAATACCCATAAAATTCTCATCTCAAATCAAGTCAATACTCAAACACTCAATACTAGAAATTGCGCACGTCCAAGAATCATTACCAAAGACTATCATACATCCTTTTTGCTAGGGTAAATAAAAATAAAAAATTTAAACCAAATGATAAAGAGCATCTAAAACTGTCTGTTTGGTATACTCAAAGTCGATAATCTTTAGACTTAAGCTTGTCTACCTATGGCTGAAAAGCTAACCAGTTTAATGTCTCTTCCTACTCAATAATTCATGCGCAACTAGTGACCATCATCTAGAATTTGTATGTTTAGCTTTCAAGTCCCTTATCACTCTATTTAGGTCACAAAATCAAAATTTTTGGCTACAAATATTTCAGGTGATAGATTCATCATAGGTACTGTTGCATCCATTCTCAAGTTATTTCTAATTTTGTGTATATGACAAGGGATGTGACTATGCAAAATAGGAAGTTTACCACTTACCACTATTTGATAGGTCCTTGAATACTGATTCATATTTTAGTCTATCTATTTTTATACGTTCAACAAATTTGCCAACTAAAAGGTCTATAGGTAGCAAATTCATTAGGCATCAGATTCATCTTTAGACAACAGATTTGGGATAACCACTAAACTAGGTAGGTCTTATTCTATCTTTCTATTTTCTATTTTATTAAGATAGTCTTTTTTGCTATATGCTATTTGCATATGTCTTCTATTTCACTTTAGAACACCTTAAAAGGAAAATTAAAAAAATCCCTTAAGCTAGTTTCTTATTTTGTTTTAAGACATTTAATAGAAATGGGAAAATAAAGAATACTTAGTTTGTTTTTTCTTTTACTTTCCTTCTCTTATCTAGGTGTAAAATTAAAATTGCATGTAATCTTTCACTAGACTAATTTTGCATCCCTCTTGTACCCTTAATTTAAAAGAAAAGGAAAAATAAAAATTTACTTTTTTTGTTGATCGAGGATTAGTACTCATTAAAGCAAAGTCATATTTATGGTAGACATTATTCATATGCATATTTATTTGATGCATTTTTTGATATTTTGCATTAATAGAAATATATTTTATTAAAAACATTTACACATAAAAAGGCAAAATCAAGGAGCCCTTTTAGCTCATCACTTAGTTGTTTTTCTCTTTTGTCACTTAGGTATTTGAATCAAAATTCCATGTAGTTTTGCATTAGGCTAAGTTATACATATACTTCTTACATATTTGTTTGAAAAAATAAAGAAAAGAAAATCAAGTGTCCTTCAAAAGGATTTCTTTTAGCTCTTACAGATAGCATAAGAAATCAAAATTACATGTAGGTTGGTCTCTTGTCTGATGCATATATGTTTTCATATGCATTGCATTGTCATCCTTGCATATTAGATACTAAGATAGAACAAATTTAGGTGTTTGAAAAAGTGAACACATAAAATTAGATTTAGGGTAATTTATAAAAACCCTTGGTTAATGCAAAACTCCTCATCGAAGATTAAAGCTCAAACATGCCAAACAATGAGCTAGCAATAGGGCTCTCTTGTCCAAGAGTGGGATAGCCATTATAATGCTTTTTTGGATTCTAGTGCCTCTAAGGATCCCTTTGGCAACACCACACTTGGTGACATACTTTTATTAGAATTGTATGTTGTTAGAAAATGAGCCCAAAATCACAAGTCTATATTTCCTAGGATCATATAATCAAACTTATATCATCTCATTCAATAACAACAATATTGCACAAAATAAAATCTTGATAAATAACGATTCTCGTTACAAAATTATTCCATATCATAGAGATTTATCTTTAATATATAACCTTAAATGAGACTCTTCATAGCACCTAAATTTTTCTCTCCTCAAACTCATATGAGAAATCTTCATATTTATTTCTTACATAATGAATCTCACATAATGACAAAGTATCTCATGATTACATCATACTCACACATAACTCTCACTTACACACATGACACCTCACACAACTCTTCACTTACTCACATGACATATTTCACTCATAACTCACACTTGCACACATAACACCTTTCACTCATAATTTAGAATTAATTACATGAAACACAAACATGCTCCCTAATCTAAATATTTACAATGATACTCAAGGTACATGTAGACACAAAAAATTGACTCATCCAAATGGATCAATTTTCCCTTAGATACCTAAGTAACCCCTTAGAATTGCTAAAATATAACTTTGTCTCCTCAAAACCTTAGTTTCTATGGTTTTTACTTCCAAAGATATCATGCTCCTCCTAGATGGACCATGATATCGCATTTTAATCATTTCTTGCTCAGTTTTCAAAAACTAGTTGGCATTACCTGACATGACCCCTAACAGTCATGTCAATGATATCATGATCATTTAAAACTAATCATGATATCACATTCCTAAGGCAAGGACTCCAAATCTTGGATTCTCTACCCTCCTTGGAATTTTGGGCCATTAATGGCACCATATTTGGGTATCTCTTCCCTACTGCCAAATCTCTAGGTACTTTCCCTTTTGGTTTGATGAATTTCAAATTCATCTACCTCTTCCTCATTTCCATTAATGTCTTTACCTCCCCTCCTCCATGCCAATATTTCTATAAATTAAAGTATTGGACCTTCTTATTTATTAATATCTCTCATGGTAAAGAAAATCTGGCAATTTGGTGACTCAAAGCTTTAAGATGATAAGTGCATCTTGCTTGGAGAGGCCCTTGGAGGAAGTCTACTTGACTAGCGTAAGAGGAATAACTCCACTTTTGGTTGTATTCTTTCTTTTTAAGCTTCTCTTTTGGTTTATCTTCTAGTCGCATTTTAAATCTTACTCTTTTGCTTCTCTTTCCTTAGCCTTTACCCCCTAGTTATTGTGCAACTAAAGGCCAAGTGTGGATTGGCCTCATCCTGCCTTTAGAGGTGTCAAAACCATAATTTTTGATAGAAATTTGCCTTGGGTTGTTGCATAGGGTGCTATCAAGGTCCACCTTTACTGAGCATGATTTTGTTTTTCCTAAATTTGGGGTCAACTTCCATTCTCTTTCATCATTTATCCTATCCTTCAACCTAGTTTAGACCCTTCTTCTTGCCTGTCACCCATTGGTTAAGGTCCAAAAACCTTGTTTTTCCTTCTATTCTTAAGGGAGTTTTAGTAGAGCAATATCATGGTCTACAAAATTTGATCATACAACTTATGAAATTGTTAAATATAAAGAGCTAACCCTTGAAAATGGGTTGCATTCAAGCATATATAAATTTACATTGCATTTTGTTAGCTTAGAATGGTTGATATAAAATCTAATTGTAGGCCTAACAGGCAAGTTTAGAATGTGGGCATCTCTTTCCAACTCATTATTGTGTGATTATCATGATATGGTTGAGCTTATTTGTATATTTCTAATCTCTCCTAGGATCAAGGTAGCCATACACTTCAAGCTACTTCGAGATGTACTCTGATAAAACCGCTTTTCACCACTCTATTTTATGACTAGTCTAGTTGCATGAGGATAGGTGTGCGATCGAGGAGCATCTGACCATTGATATTTTTTTGATAGATTTAATTCTATTTGAAAGGGATAAATCTAGTCTTCATTTGCTGCTACTAGGTTTTTACTTTCCCATTTTTAACATTGCTTATCACATTAGTCCATCCTTTCTTCTTATTTAGCCATTTTTTTAGAATGAGCAAACAATGTATTATCAAGAATTAGACTTTAACAACTCTTGTGATGACCTTAGCTTCTTAAAAATATAGTCTAATCAAATGCTAGGCTCTATACCTTAGCAAAAAATTGCACTATCCTTCTGGGTAAAATGTTAGAAGCCATATTATCCCTTACACATATGCTAATGTCCATCACCCGAGCATCTGACTAGCTAGTTATTCTTTGTGTCAAAATTTTTTGTACCTTATGATGACATTAGCATAAAAAAAGGTTTGGCCTTGATTTCTACTTAGCTAATTTTTTAGCTTAACCCATTATTATGTCAGAAATTTTCACTGCTCGTACTAATATCAATACTAAAAATGTTTGGCCTCTAGATTACTGTAACCACCAGAAAGGGTCACACCCGATTGCAGCTCCTATTGTGATAAATGGTAAATATATAACATGCATACAAGTAAACGAAATTGAAAACAAATGAAACAAGAAAGAAAATGCTTTATTCCATTATATTTGAAGTCAAAACCCAATTACAAGTACGTCCCTCTTAGGGATATTCATTTTGATACAATATTACAATAGGAGTGCTCAATTGTTTTCCCTCTTAAGGGTAGGTGTGATTTCCAAATGTCTCTCAGAATGGCACAAACTGCTATAGGGTGGAGGTGCCATCTTATTTGCAATGGGGAAGGAACTTGATGGTTTACTCTCCTTTGAAAATATTCACTGCGGTCAAGAAACAACAAGAATATCAAAAATATAGGCAACTTCTCATGATGAGACCCTTTTAGGTAAAATGCATAATGACACCATTAACATGCATAATCAAGAAAGTATAAAAGGTGCTTCTAAACTATGCAAATTGAATCAAAATTCATACAATAGCATAAATAAATACAAAAACTACTCTATGCATGGATCAAATATATGAAATAAGACATGAAAGTGCATAAAGAACTTATTAATGTCCTAATTGAAGCATAAACATAAAAAAGCTAAACTAACCTAAATCTATGATCAGAAGTCTGCTAAAATGCATTTTAACCATGAAAAAATCTAATCTAACCTAATTAGTTGGACAAAAATGAAATTAGGAAGGCGGTTATACCTCTGTTGCAAACCGCATATCTGGTGCACGGTCTACATTGTAAACCACGACTGACAGCCACAGTTAGCACTCTGATAGGCTTGCCCTCAATTCCAAGGGCAGTGGGCTTCACCTCCTTGTCCAGTTGATGTTCAAGGGTCACCTTTGATGTACTTCTGACATGTTTGGCGATCAAATCACTGTGATGGGCCTTCGTTTTCTTGGATTTGTATTCCTTGATCCTCCTAGGCTCCTAGGGCTCCCATGGCAAACTAATCGTTGGAATAGCAAAGTAGTCTTCGAATGCACAAATTCAATATGTAATCCGACAGGGCTTCACTTCTCGCTTGATCACTTCATAATCAATTGATAATTCGTCAGCGCTTCGCTATACAAATCATCTATATCATTGCCCTCATTTGCAGGGGTACTTATAGGACTACCCAAGGGCTAGGGGTGGCTTCCTGGAGAAGCCAAGATCAAGAAGGGGTGGTTAGGATAGTTGGAATGGAAGCTTCCACCCTCTAACCACCTTCTTCTAGATCCAATGGCCGTTTCAACCGATTTGGCTCAGATTGAAGGCCAACTAAACTTTAGTTAAGACCGTAGGTCATAAATTTTGTCTAAACTACAAACCACAGTTCTTAACCATGGTTTAGTTGTAAATCGTACGTTTGGGCTATGGTTTAGATTGATTAGCCCAAGGAGCCCAAATTGAGCGGTTAGAACCACTGCTCTATCTTGGAGTCTGTCCAAGATCTTCCATATGGTCTTGTAGCATGTTTATATGAGTAGTCGCCCTCAACATGACACGTTTTAGGTGTCTACAGATACCCCTTTTGAGATGCATTGTGATATCGAACAACGATGAGCAAAAATAGACCTAAATGATGCCGAAGGTTCTATGATGATCATTTGTCAGATCAACATTAGATGCCCCAGGTCCAGTAAAAGGACACGCATCCTAGAATCATTGCTTCCAACTCTTTGGAGGCTTAAAATTGAAAAGCTTATGCCCTTCTCATCTCATTCGGTGCAATTGTGCATTCCATAGGTATCTTATGACCCATAGATCCGAAAGGCGGAGAACAACAAGCAAAATAATATTTGCTATTTACCCCAAGCAAAGGGGTAAGCTTATGATAGCTTTTTACAATGATTCGCAAGGACGAACACAATTTTGACAGGATCAAGGGATCTACAATCTCCAGGATCTTCTGCTGATTTTGATTATGATTTGATATTATGACTACCCCCTCAAGCGACGAGTCGATGAGGGTAATGACAATGTATGAAGCGACGATGTCGCTTGACCACCATGGATGATCTGAACAAATTTAGATTTGAGCAAATTAATGCCTTGGCTAGGCTTAGTTCAACTTTTGATTTCAACTGTTAATAGTATTTGCACACTTCTATCCCATGGAGCAGTCGGGCTCCAATAGCCATCTTAGGAAATCGAATTGATACAAATCCAATCAAATTTATGTTGAATCAAATTGTCGATGATTTGCTAAAGAAGAGGTCATAGAAGAAATGACATGCAACGCCTCGTTCCCATGGAGCAGTCTAGCCACGAAGGCCTTATTAGGGATTGAAAAAAAACATATCATATCAATGATGACAAATTTTGCCCCAAATGTCCTTATGGTAATTTACTCATCTTACTGGATTGCATGGATCACAAGTCGTTGCAACCGCCAAGTGTATAGGGTAAATTACTGAATACGAGGCGCATTTGGTGTTTTAATTATTTGATTTTTTTGGTTGTTTTGAATTATGCATTGAGCTTATTTATTTGGTTGGGAGGTGTGTCACTCCATGAAAGGATTGTTGTAGCGACGACCTCGGTTGTACTTTATAATCTCAGCCAAATTTTTAATTTTTTTTATTGGATCCCGGTGCTTGATTATCACTAAATTTCCAAATTAGATTGCTTTTATTGCATTTTGACCCAATGGGAGGCATTCATTGATCTTTTTGACCCTTCCCATGGTGGGATTTTCTAAAATTGTCTGTCATTTGCAAACCACGACTAGGGTCTACAGTTCCCATTTGCAAAATTGGGAACTGTGACTAGGGCCTATGGTCCACGCTGAATATGAGAAGTCTATAAAATTTCCAAATTTCAAATCTCACATTATTCCTTGATAGTGACCTGCAACTGGAGCTCTGGCAGTGACAACTGACTAAACTGACCTACAACCTAGCACACCTTACCCGAACACTAACTTACAACACGATGAGAGGGCGTGAGCAATCGTCTTCTAGTCACAGGGAACGAGGGTAGGGCAAGGTAACTCAAAAACCAAGACCTCGCATCCATTACTAGTAAAATGAACCCAATTAAGTAATCGATAAATCAATCTCACTAAATTGCTAGCAATGAACCTCATTTTAGGCTAGGATAGCTTAGGTTATTATTATTTTTTGCATTTTTGGCCACGGTATCGCACCCGACCAGACTTCGAACGGAGATCGCAGGTACCGGCTGCAGTTAGCATTCAAACTTCCAACGGTCAAAATTTGACTGCATGCGGACCGCAAGGTTGACCGCGGTTCATCAACTTTAGGAAAAATTTACAAATTTTTTATTTTTTTTGAATTTTTAGAGGCAATTAATATCATTTAATACATTTCTGACCTGTCTGATTGACAAATTGAATTTGTAGACCTGCATGATGACATGTCTTTGCAATTTTATCAGTTTTTTACTATTTTTGATGATTTTTAGATCAATTTTTAAATGTTTTTGCATTTTTTAGTTAGATTTTTCCTTATTTTATGCTATTTATTCCAGATATTGACCTCTAGAGTGTGAGAGCCTAACATTATGAAGACTCTCTGCAGAGAGCTCACTGATGGTGAACGAGAGTGGTTCGGAGCTGTCGGCTTCGGCTACGTTCTGGATCTACCCACCATTAGGGTAGATCAATCCTATCTAACTGTGTTGACCCATCATTGGAATATGCAGACCAACACATTTCACCTACCTACAGGTGAAATGATAGTCACACTAGAGGACGTCTACAGGATCTTCAGGATCCCTATTGATGACGAAGCCATCGTCTGCTCCACCTTTGGGGCTAAGGAGTCTGCATTTGATGCTATCTTCGATGCTTGGAGTGAGGAGGCTCAGGGCACCATTGACCACGAGGGGATCCAAATAGGCTACTGGCAGGGGAAGAACGTCTTCTCTATGTGCGAGGCCGTCTTCATGCACTTGGTGGTGCAATATGTGCTTCCAGACTCCTCAGGCGTGAGGATTCCCTAGAACCTTCTAGCTACTGTACGTAAAGTAGTATAGAGCTCTATCTACCAACCACTGCTCCTAGCCTAGGGAAGCACACTACTAGCTCAGCTCTATCGAGAGCTATATCAGATTACTGAGCGTAGCCGTAAGGGCATCAACTATCATCTACTTTTGTAGATCTAGGGCTGGCAACATATCAGAGTAGAGCATCTTGGGGAGCTGACCCTATCCATTACAGACATTGATAATGAGCATTAGTGCTATGTTACTTGCTGGCCTCGAGCGGAGGAGGGCTTCCATACCAGGACTTCTGCTGGCGATACCCAACATTACATCACCCGATTTGTAGTACTTGGGTCGAATGATATCCAGTGGTGACCCGACATGGATTGTCCTGACTAGCCTAAGGCTGGTGAGAGGCTTCGATGGGCTCACCGAGATAGATGGCTGATCGTCCAGAAGACTGAGATCTAGAAGTTTTAGTTCTTCTCTCGTGTCCTACATTAGTTCAGTATGGTGCAAGACATACCAGGGATCCCATTTACCTACAGGCACCTAGATTTGGAGAAGGATCTACCATGGATCCAGCATCTAGCTTTAGGTGATGCTCTAGATGACTTCCAGGAGGTTAGGGTTGACATAGCAATGACCACTCTAGAGTAAGACGGATGGTGGTCTCTATTTTGCTTGTATGGGATATGGCATCTGGGCCATGCTGCAAATAAAGCAGGAGCATAGGTGGATCCTAACGGGCATAGGGTGTGCAAGCATATAGAGGGTAGCTGGGGCATAGAGGCTACCACTGAGGAGGCTATCGAGATTGATCCCAAGGAGGAGGCTCCAAAGGAGGGTGAGGTCCCTCCTGACAGTGTAGAGGGGCTACTCTTGGCATAGGTGGCTGACTTAAAGAGTCATCTTGGGTGATTCCAAACATAGCAGAGGGAGCAGGACACTACTATTGCTACTCTACAGATATAGCTGATAGAGAGAGATCATCGGTTGACACACGAAGAATAGCAGCTTGCTAGCCTGACTGCCCGAGCTACTACAATAAAGACCTAGGTTGGTGAGCTTACTCATGCTCGTGACTTGGCAGAGGCATAGAGGAATGCAACCATAGCAGAGCGAGATCTACTTAGGGTACAGAGAGGGGTCCTCCATCCTCTCAGTTGATTATGGGGCCTTCGGAGGCACTAGCAACATTACTACCAGGTGGTCAAGATCCTATGGCAGAGATACAATGCCTATAAGGTTTACTTATGAGTGCCAATGAGAGGCACACATCCAGGGTTGCTCAGGTAGACCAGTTGGTGGGCTACATTCAAATGCTAGGCACAGAGGTTCCTAAGGATCCATATGTTGTAGAGTCCTAGCAGACTAGATCTCGAACTACAGGATAGTCCACTGCTAGAAAGAGCCATCATACCCATCAAAGCGAGAGGACACACAAGTCCTCCAGTACACATGGCGATAGCAGTCATACCAGGACTAGGGAGGCAGGGCAATCTACTGCAACGTTCAGTCATAAGTCCTGATGGATAGAGGTGCCCATCGCTCAGGGGGTAGTTGGACTAGTGCTAGGCCTCTTCGGGTTAGGCGATACTCAAGGTGCTTAGAAGGATCCACAACAGTCAGCAGGGCAGCAGGCAGAGCAATCTCCTGAGCACAACACTAAGGGAGATGACGAGAGCTCTGGTACAGGGGGAGCAGATCAGAGCTAGAGCTCTAGATTGCAGGACACATTTTTGATGTATCTCATTTTTGATGTAAGATCAAGGACCTACACATTTGTAGCCTGTGGGAATTTTTGTACTCCCCATGTACTTTGAGACACATATTTATATGATATGATAATTATTATGGCTCATTTATTATGTACTCATTTATTTTTAATTTTTTGTTTATGTGATGCACATGGATGCAATGTTTATGTTATTCTGATGCTATATGATGTGATGTATTGATGACATGCACTAGATAGCTATTTGATTTATGATGATGATATGTAGTGATCTTAGATGCTTAGATGTGCTTTTTGATGGATGCATATGGATGTGATGTTTTTCTCTTAATCCATATTTGATATTACTTTCTTTTTATGCATTAATTTATGCAATGCTTTATTTACACGATGCTAATATAATGTAAATGAACCTGTATGCTTTAATCACTTAAAACATAAGGAATGAATGCAAATATGTTTATCAATCTAATGGATGACACCACAAAATGTATAAAAATCATGAATGTAATTGAAAATCCTTAAGATAAGAATGTAATCAATTAATCACCCATATATGAAATGCAATGGTATGCAATGTTTTATGATGTGAATGATATAATGTGCCATTCGATTTTATTTTTGCAAATTTGAAAAATGTGCACAATATAGTCAATGGCTATCTAAATATTATTGCTAATATCCATCCAGTATCTATCCTCCATGTTGATTGTGCCTTTTATAATGATGTATCATGGGTTTAATAATTTGCAATTTAATGATTTATATGGATGACATTTTTGACATTTTGTTGCTATGGAAGAAATTTTTGAGGTTTTTCATGAGACTCAAACACCCTAATAGACTTATCAAAAGTTGTATACTAACCACACTAGACTTCTGAGATAAAAATACTTTTGCTAGGATAGACCCTAACTGTTCATTATCCCTGTGTGTACAAATGATTATTTAAGATAAGACACGAGCATTCCTCGATGTAAGACGAGATTCTTTCAGCCTATTGCTAAGATAGGGATTCCACAAATGTCTTATGCAATCTCAAGTTTAGATTTCAGTTGGACTAAGCCACTAGGCAATGTAGGAAACCCGAAGCTATCTCTTCCACATTCAAACATTGGTCTTGTTCATAAGCGAGATGCTAATGCGTCAGACATATCATCATGCGTAAGGTATAGTAGTGCTGACAATTCCAAGGATTCAGGCTCATTCCTTTCTATCCTTCAATTTTAGGGATACTTGCTCATATGTAGTGAAGCAAGGGAGTCGATTCCATCTTCTTTTTGAACTATCTTTGGATCTTCATTTGATCTCTCTTTGAACTATCTTTGGATCTTCATTTGATCTCTCTTCGAACTGGATTTTGGATCTTCATTTGATCTCCGCTCGAACTTTTGATTTATGATCTTCATTTGATCTTCACTTTGAACTTCACTTTGAACTTTGATTTAAGCTTGTTTTCTGATCTTCACTTGATCTTTACTTTTTAGCATTTACATTTGATAATCTTCTTCAAAGACTTTCCTTTGGGAAGATTTACTTGGAAAAATTGTTTCTGGTATATCTATTAAGAATATTGATCTTATGATATCAATATGGGATATCACTCTGAGGAGTCGATCTATGATATTGATCTAGGGGATAAATCATGAGGATTGATATATGATATCTCTTTGGTATATTGCTCATTTTATCATAAGCAAGGGATTCTGAATAGGGAACTAACATATCCTTTTTCCAACTGATTTCCCATACCGTCCGCATAGAGGGATAAGCAAGAATAACTCTTTTCGCTTCAGGATACCCGGTCCTACTTCATGGCTTTCATCTTCCCCTAGTACTTGTTAGAATTGTTTAAATTTGTTGATTAGTGATAGGCTTCTAATATGCTAAGGGCTATACTAATTGAACCTTAGCTACAAAAGCAAAGTGAGCTTTCTACCAACTCTTGATAAAACTACTAGGTATGAATGAGTGACTGGAAAACCCTAGTATATCTCCATAGCAACATTATAGGTTGTGTTTCCTATTCTGTTGGAAGGTGGGGCTGGGAGGGGACACCATCACAAACCTTTCAGATTTGAGAATTTTTGGCTGCAGAAAGAAGAACTTCGGGAGAAAATCTCGCAATGGTGGGAAGAAGACCGCCCAGCTTATGGAAGAGCAATGTTCAAAATTCACAAACAACTTCAATATGTCAAAAATCAGTTGAAATATTGGAGGCGTTCTAATAAATCTGACTTCCAGGCCCAAAGAGCTCCGTTGGTGGCCCGTTGGGATGAGGTCCAAAAATAGTTCAGAGAAGGAGTTATTACAGATCAGCTCAAGGATGAGGATGATGCCTTGCATAGAGCGGTGGAGGACATTGACAACCAGGAGGAGACTTACTGGAGGCAGAGAGCAAGAACTACCTGGTTAGTGGAAGGGGACCGAAATACAAAATTCTTTCATCGGACTACTTGTGCCCAAAGACAGATGAACAAGATGGAGGCCCTTCAAGATGAGAATGGTCATTCCTTTGACACTCTTCCAGATATACACTCCCATGCTATGGATTATTTCTCAAAGCTTTTTAAGGAAAGTGTGGTTCAGGATGCTGAGGCCCAAAATGAAGTTATTTTTGTCATTCCTGCTCTCATTTCTGAGGATGAAAATCAGGCCCTCCTCAAACCCATTGATAGAGATGAACTGATAGTTGTGGTCTTTGGAATGAGTACTGGTAAAAATCCAGGTCCTGACGGTTTCCCCATTGAAGATGTTAGAGCTGTGGTTGAAGAATCCAGAGAAAATAAGAGTGCTTAAAGCTTTGAACCACACTTTCATTACCTTGATTCCAAAAGGGGAGGAGGGGAGCCATATTTCAGATTATAGGCCTATTGCCTTATGTAATGTGCTGTATAAAATAATCACCAAGGTAATGGCTGAGCAATTAAAACCCCTTCTTCACAGCATTATCTCCTCTCGAGCAAGGGGGTTTTGTTGAGGGTCGACAGATTCTGGATGGGGTGGTTCTGGCTCAGGAAGCTATTCATTCAATGCACACTTCTGGGAATAAAGGGATGTTCATAAAACTGGACATGTCCAAGGCTTATGACAGGGTTGAATGGAGTTTCCTGGCCAAAATGATGGCTGCCTTTGGTTTCTCTCAGGACTGGATTGAGTGGGTCATGAGCTGTGTCTCTTCCCTGACCTACTCTGTTCTAATTAAGGGCCTTCCTTCATAGCCTTTTGGAGCCTCTCGGGGTCTCCGCTAGGGGGATCCTTGTTCTCCTTATCTGTTTTTGATTATGGCTAAAGGTCTTGGCAAACTTTTCTTAAGGAGAAGACATCAAGGCAGATTATTGGGTGTTAGGGTGGGGGACGAAGTTTTATCGCATCTGCAGTTTGTGGATGACACTGGTCTGATGGGAGTTGCCAGCCTCAGGGAAGCAAGATCGATTAGGGATACTCTTAATGTATATCTCAGGGCTACTTAATAGGTCATTAATGACAAGAAATCCAAAGTGGTCTTTTTCAATCTGGAGCATAGGCTTCAGAACATAATTTTAGAAATCCTGGGATTTACTAGGACTGCTCTCCCTATGGTTTACTTGGGGATCCCCTTGCACTTCAAGAAGCTGAAACTTGACACTTGGAGGCACTTGCTTGAGGGTATCAAGGAAAGAATTAATCACTGGTATCATAAGTGGTTAAGCTATGGTGGCAGAGTAACTTTCTTACAGTCAGTCATTCAAGCCATGCCTATCTACAAATTCTCTATCTTGGCTGCCCCGCTTACAATCTGGAAAGAATTGGACAGGATGGCTAGAAAGTTTTTGTGGGAAGGACCAAAGGGAGAGATAAAGTGGGCCTTAGTGAGTTGGGATAAAGTTACCCAGCCCAAGGTAAAAGGTGGGCTGGGACTGAGAGGATCCAGGTTAAATAATAAAGCCTTGGCTGGAAAGTTGTACTGGAGGTGGATTTCCCAGCCAACTTCCTTATTCAGTAGAATTCTCACTAGTAAATACTTGGGTCATGTCAACCCCAATGAGGTGGGTCACTTCTCTTTGGAGGGTGCTAGATCCTTAGTATGGCAGGCTCTCAAGCTTGGATCTCAGGTTATTAAAGACCAGCTATTTTGGAAAGTGGGGAGGGGGGAGAAGGCCCGTTTCTGGACAGATTCTTGGGATCAGTTTCCACCCATCATGGTTGAATTCCTCGAGTTACTCCCAATAAAAGCTGCCATAGAATCCAAGGGTTGGGTCCAAATTGAAAGTTATTTCAATACTACTCAGCTGGGGGGGTATAAGTTTAAGAAGTTTAAGAAGTTGGAGGAGTGGCCAATTTCAATCCCTCCGGAGCTAGCACCCATCTTGACCAAAATCTTGAAAGAAAGGTTTCTCACTAGGAGAGACGAGGAGGATGAATTAGCTTGGGGCTATGGGAGCCTTGGAATTTATACTGTTAAAGACGGATATGATAACATCCTCCCTGAGCCTCCCCCCCTTGCTTATCCGATTGAGGACTGGATACAGATTTGGCAATCCAAGGGCTGGCCGAAAGTGAACTTTTTTTCCTGGCAGGTTATGCATAATGGAATTCTCACTTTCAATAATCTCAGGTGTAGAGGTATCATCGGTCCATATCAATGTGTTCTATGCCATAATAACGAGGAAACAATTGATCACTTGATGTTTGAGTGCCCCTTCACGCGCCAGATCTGGAAGCGCTGGTTCTCTCACTATAAAATCTAGCTTAATGGTGATTTGAATCGGATTAACATTCTAGAAATATGGAAGAGGGGTAGATTTAAATCTAAAGCTCTTCGAATCGGTTGGGAGCTCGGCTTAAACTTCATTTGGTGGCAAGTGTGGTTGGAGAGAAATGCTAGAATTTTTCGAGAAACGTTTTCCACGCTTGATGGTGTTTGGCAGGTCATCTGGAGCAAAGTCACTGAAATAGTTGCCATCCACGCAAATGAGGAAACTCAGGTTGATTCGGGGCCAATGGATGAGAGAGTTGAAAAGCAAGAGGAACAGGTCAGAGCTAGCTGGAAACCTCCTCCCGACGGTTGGATTAAAATCAATATTGACGAAGCTGCTAAGGGCAATCCAGGCAGTGCTGGCATTGGTGTGGTCTATCGGAATCACAAGGGCACCGTGCTCTATTGGGAACTGCAAGGATTGGGCAGAACCACAAATAATGAAGCTAAAGCCATTGCTATCAAAGCTGCTTCTATTTGGGTAGTTAATCAGGGCCATAGGAGGATAATTCTGGAATCTGACTCTCAAATACTGGTTGGAGCTCTTGACTGCATTAGGAACTTTGCTTTGAAAGCATGGAGGTTGAGGATTCTGGTCTCTCAAATCAAGGAACTATGGAGAGAATTAGATGACGTGATCCCTGTTTATGTGAGTAGAAATCTAAACAAAGCGATCGATTTCCTTGCGAAGATGGGTGCTGAGAAAGAGGTTGGGGTGCAGCTACACAGTGACATGCCTTTGGAGGATGAAGTGATTAGGCAGGGCCTGGACCGATCCTTGAGACAATGAACAAAGAAAATGCTAAGGGTGGTTTTTGTCGTGATATCGCGACCTGTTGCACTGTCGCGGCCTTTGGAGGTAAGCTGTCACGATTTTGCGACATGTTGCGCTGTTGCAACCGTTGGAGAGAAGCTGTAGCGATTTCGTGACCTGTTGCACCGTCGCTGCCTTTGGAGAGAAGCTGTAGCGATTTCATGACATGTTGCACCGTCGCGACCTTTGGTGGGAAGCTATCGCGATTTCGTGACCTGTTGCGCCGTCGGGGCCTGTGGCTGGAAGTTGTAGCGATTTCGCGACACTTTTGGAGAATGGGCGCCAAGGGGGAAAATCGTCGCGATATCGCGACACTTTTGGAGAATAGGCGCCAAGGGGAAAAATCGTCGCGATATCGTGACATTTTTGCTGAATGGGCGCCAAGGGGAAAAATCGTCACGATATCGTGACATTTTTGGAGAGCTGGCACCAAGGGGAAAAACCGTCGCGATATCGCGACACTTTTGAAGGTTGGGCGCCAAGGAGAAAAGCCGTCGCGATATCGTGACACTTTTGCTGAATGGGCGCCAAGGGGAAAAATCATCACGATATCGTGACATTTTTGGAGAGCTGGCACCAAGGGGAAAAACCGTCGCGATATCGCGACACTTTTGAAGGTTGGGCGCCAAGGAGAAAACTCGTGATATCGCGAAAATTTTGAAGAATGGGCGCCAAGGAGAAAACTCGTCGCGATTTTGCAACAGTTTTGGGGAATAGGCGCCATGGGGAAAAATCGTCGCAATATCGCGACACCTTTGATGAATGGGCGCCAAAGGGAGAACTCGTCGCGATATCACGACACTTTTGCAGTTTGGGCATCAAGGGGAAAACTCGTCGTGATTTTGCGATGCTTTTGGAGAATTGGCGCCATGGGGAAAACTCGTCGCGATATCACGACACTTTTGAAGCACTGGCGCCAAGGGGAAAACTCGTCGCGATTTTGTGAGACTTCTGGTGAACAGGCGCCATTTGGAAATCTCGTCATGATTTTGCGACACTTTTGGTGACTGGGCGCCTTGGGGTTGTGCCGTCGCGATTTTGCAACACTTTTGGTTTTTAGGTGCCTCGAGGATTGGCTGTCGCGATTTTGCGACATGTCACGATTTCGCGACTTGTTTCTTTGGTGCGGCCTCGGTTGGGTTGTTGTCGTGATATCGCGACATGTCATGATTTCGCGACATGTCACGTTTTCGCGCCTTGTTGTAATCTTGCTTCTTTGCTCTCGGCTGGGATGTGTTTACTCCCTTTTGTAATTGATCTTTGTTTTAATATAATTTTTTTCAATTTTTTCAAAAAAAACATTATAGGTTGTGTTGAAAAACACAATTACTCACATGAATGATGAATCATAATAAATGCAGAGATGCATGATTTAAACATAAAGGTGGCATCGTTTGTAAGACTGACGAACACAAATGCCTTCTATTATGGAATGCAACGGATGACGAATGCCTATATGCAATGCAATAGTGCGACGGATGCATGAGTGAATGCAAAATAAAAATGCAAATGCAAATATTTTTGGATTTTATGCTTTACCATTTTTTTTGGATTTTATTGATTTTATAATTTTTATGGGTTTTGAGCCTCATAATTGACCAAACGATGAGTGCATACCTCTGGAGCCTTTAGATTGACCAAGCGATTTTTAATAATACTTGAAGCCTTTGGGATTGACCAAAGGGATTATGGGTACCTTTGTGACGTTTTGGAATGACCAAGCAATTTTGAGAATCCTTGGATCCTTTGAGGTTGACCAAGTAGTTTTTTAGAAACTCTTGGTGCCTTTTGCATTTGATCGAAGGGCTTATAGATTCCTTTGGAGCTTTTTAGGATGATCGAGAAATTATGCAAATCCTCGGGGCTTTTAACTGACACAACCAAGTGGTTTGAGGGACCCTTGGAGACTTTTGGGATGATCGAGTAGTTTTGCAAACCCTCGGAGCTTTTGAGGTTGACCAATTGGCTTACAGACGCCTTTGGTACTTTTTACTTGACCAAACCACTAATGAAAGTATTTGGAGCCTTTTAGGATGATCGAGCAGTTACCAGAAACTCTCGAAGCCTTTTCTTATGCTCTTTAAGCATAAAACGCCTTAAGATGGATGATGTTGAGAGGTTCAGGCTCTTCAATACCCCATAGCGACGTTAGGCGATAGGTACCTAGACCAATATTTTTAGATATGATGTAGGGTCCTAGCCAATTAGCCACGAATTTGTCTCGCATGTTTGGCGGTAAATTAGAGTTATGTTGGTTTTATTTCAAGACAAGATCCCCAACTTCAAAGTCTCTCTGGTGGACTTTGACATTGTAAGCTTGTTTTAGTCGCTCTCGATAAACGCAAAGATGCTCCAAGGCATTCACGTGACGTTCATCAAGTAGCGTCAGTTGATCCAGTTGAGCTTGCCGCATAGTGTCATCATCGATGAACTCTTTCAATGCGATGCGCAACATTGGAATTTCTAATTCCAGGGACATAATGGCCTCAGTGCCATATACTAGTGAGAATGGTGTTGTCCCTATGGGTGTCCGAATACTAGTCCTATAATCCCAAAGCACAAGGGGCAGCTGGATGTGCTAGTATTTGTGGTTTTCTTGTATCGTATTTTTCAAGATGGCTACCACTGTCTTATTTGAAGCTTCAGCCTACCTGTTTGCTTGCGGATAGTATGGAGTCGTAAACCTGTGTTTGATTCTATATTTAGATGTCAAAGCTATCACAATTTTGTTCGTGAAAGACGTTCCATTATTCGATATTATTTTGGATGGATCCCAAAATGACTTATGATATGCTCTAGTATAAACTCTGCTATACGAGCTCTGGTTGTCGTTGTTAAGGGTATTTCTTCCACCCACTTTGTAAAATACTCAGTAGTCATGATTATGAATGTATGTCGGCTCAATGATGGAGAAGAGAACTTGCCTATAAGATCCAATCCCCATTGAGCAAATGACCAAGCCGCTTGGATGGGCTGTAAGGCCTGTGATGGCAAGTGCGTAAGATTAGCGTGATGCTGGCATTTAACGTATTTATTGACATACGCATTGCACTTCTTCTCCATAGTGGGCCAATAGTAACCCATTCGAAGGATGCGCTTGACGATGGCCATGCTACTAAAATGGCCATTGCACGTACCATCATGGGCTTGCAAAATTTCCCATGATGCCTCTTGGGGCTCTAAGCAACGAAGGAGAACTCCATCGTAGCTTCTTCGGTACAAGATGTCTCCTATTAAGACATATTTGACCGATTTATATTTAAATGTGCACTTTGCAGCATGTGGTAATCCCTCTGGGATTATACTAAGCTTTAGGAAGTCTTTAATTTATGATATCCAATTTTGATAAATCTCAGCTTTGACTGCCAAGACGACTTGCTCCCCCTACGTATTTACTTTTGCAAATGCAGACTCAGAAACAACCCTATGGTGAATGGTAGTACCACTCCCCATGGGACTTTGAGAGGTTAATGATCCCTAGGATGCCTTCTTAAGAAATTCTTTAGCTCTACAAAACCATTCAACTTGTGGTTCTACACTGATCATGTTGATTGATTCTCTATTATCATAGGCTACACGCTCTACTACTAGATGAGAGAGCATCTTGACATGTATGGTAGTGAAATCAATAGACAAATTATGAGGGATTAAGGATCCCAAAGAAGCCATGGTATCTGCAAACCTATTCGATGATCGAGGGATTGCCTCGATGTCATACCATTCTAGTTTGGCAAAATATGTATCGACTAGATCTTTATAGGCTTTCAGTATGGGACACCGACATTGAAAAAGCCCCTTGACTTGATTTACTATGAGCAAGGAATCACCAAAGATGTTCAATCTCTTAATATTCATGGTGACAGCTGTGTGGAGGCCCAGTAGTAGGGCTTTGTACTCAGCGTTGTTGGTGCATGAAAAATCCAACTTGAATGACAAGGGCATTGGAGCTCCTTACAGCATGAAGAACACTATTTCAAAACCACCCCCTTGTTTGCACTTCGAACCATTGAATAATAGAGTCATATCAGCATTATTCTCTGGTTCTTCAGGTTTGGGAGCTTCATATACGATGAAGACTGCATCGTTCAAAAGCTCAATTGTTAGAGACCTACTGTTTGACAGTGGCACCTCAACTAATTGATATGCTATGACCTATCCCTTAATGGAATTTTGGCTTATGAATTCTAAATTGAATTTCATCAAAAATATGATCCACTTTGCAGTACGCATATTGTGATAAGTCTTACTCATCATGTACTACAAAGGATTTTGTTTCGATATAACATACGTCGTATGATTTAACATATAGTGTTGAAATTTCTTTGTAGCGAACACTACTTCTAAACATAACTTTTCCACGTATGCATACCCGAGCTCATAGCTCACCAAAGTTTGACTAATGTAATATATGACCTATTATTTGCCTTGCACGTTCTTTTGGGCCAACATGGTTCTCAATGCAAAGTCAGTTGCAGATATATAGTAGAAAAGGCACCTTTGGCCTTGGTGGAGCTAGCACTGGCAGCATCACCAGGTATTGCTTTATCTCAGTGAAGGCTACCTTGCAGTCCTCATCCCAGCTGAACGGGACACCCTTATGTAGCAGTCGATTCATGGGTCGATATTTATCCAATAGTTGGGCGATAAATCGCTTTATCGAGGCTACCCTGCCCTGAAGGATCCTTAATTTCTTAATATTGGTGGGAGGACACATTTCCAAAATGGCCTTGACCTTCGCTAGGTCTACTTCGATGCCTCTATTGGAGATGATGAACCCTAGTAATTTTCTAGAAGTTATGCCAAATACACGCTTCTTAGAATTCAGCCTAACATTATGCTCTATCAGGCGATCGAAGACTTTCCTTAAGACCTCTGCATGCTCTTCTCGTAGCAATGACTTGAATAGCAAATCATCAATATAATCTTCAAGGATTTTGTGCATATAATCATGAAAAATGTATGTCATGGCACGCTGATATGTGGCACCAGCATTTTTGAGTCTGAATGGCATAAATTTATAGCAAAATGTTCCCCATGGTGTTATAAATGCGGTTTTGTGCTGGTCTTCAAGTTTAATCTGAATTTGATTGTAACCAGAAAAACTGTCCATTAAGGAGAGCATTTTGTGACCTGCAGTTGCATCTACGAGAGCATCAATATTGGGAAATGGAAATGAATCTTTGGGTGTTGCCTTATTTAGGTCTCTAAAATCCATGCAAATACAGATTCTTCCATCGGGTTTTCCCATGGGTACCATATTGGACACCCATTCTGGATAATCAATGGAAATCACAAATTCCACATCCAACATCTTCTGTAGCTCATATTTTACCATTAAGGCTACTATTGGGTGCATTTTCCTAAGATTTTTCTTGATCAGCCTCTTTGTCAAATCTAGCGAAAGGTTATGAGTAACCAATTTCGAGTCTAGACCTGGCATATACTTATACAACCAAGCAAACAAATTTGGTCTCTCTTTCAGCAGAGGGCTGAGGGTGGCCCACTCATATAGAGTGAGACTTTCTCTAAATTTAACCTTCTTTGCGCTTGTGGGATCATCACTGATGTCCACCTCAAAGATTTCCTCTACCAACATATGTGATCCCTCCTCAAGCTGGTGAGGCGTAGGAATCAAATGAATGTCATCAGTCGGGTTGAGTGGTTCCATGTTGGAAGCATTTTCGGCATGATAAACATCATATGCAAAACCTGGTGCAAAATGGAAAGGTTGCAACATTTCTTTGTTAGGGAAGAAATCCTCAGGCTCAACGGGTGAATCAATGTGATCCTAGTCGATAACATATTTGTTAAGATACAATGGTTAAGAAGGAACTGCTGGATTGCAAAGTGGAGTGGTCAAATCAATGGAGACCATGTTTATGAAATGGAATTGATCTCTAGGACCACATAGGCTGACCTCTATAAAATCTACACAATCTTCATACCCATGATATGGCTCTAATGGCACAGACACAAAAGGGTCTTCCCTATGAGGACTGCAAATAACTGGATCCTCCCTATGCACTGAATGCAAAATAGGATCATTCAGCTCACGGAGCTGCATGTAGGTCAGCGAAAGGGGATTAACCAATCGATGGATTTGATCCAGGTTTAACCGTCTTGCTATCAGACACGGACCAACATGTAGTTGCCTATAGACCTCATCGATGTCAATGGATTGATGGCGGTGATGCAGATAAGGAGGAACAAGATAGGCCCTCTCTAGCTCATCTTCTTCGTCACTGTCATAATAGAATCCTTCATTCGCCTCCACTCCTAGAGGGCGCTCCTCTAAGTGAGGCCCCATAAATCTCACTACTTGCATTCTATCGTCACTATCCAAAAAAATCGGATAATTATACCTCATGTACGATGTTGTCAAGAAAATTGTCTCGGTCCCTTCCCCTAGATGATAAATGTTGGGAAGGATCTCTTCGGTATCCTGTACTGATTCCATAGGCAATAGATGATGCACATACAAAGGCCTTACATAAGCAGCTTTGAATTCATCTCTAGATCCATCATCGTTTGGGGAATCCTTGTCTGCATCATAGCCTGGTCCACTCATATCGGAGGTGGACTCTGCTCCATCTTCATTTTAAAGATCTCCTAACTTGAGATCGCTTACAGTAATGGGGTTGCACCCCTGCATGTCTATGTCATCGAATGCCTCATGGGTTTGGTGCCCCAGTTGATCTTTGGGGTTCATTTCTGCCTCAGTATACTCAAGGAGCCCTTCACGATGATCTTTGAGTGGCTCAATGGTGATGATAGATATCATAGGGTGATTCCTCCAAAATTTGGAAGGATCCATATGATATGGATTAAAATCTATGTCGTCCGCCATGCTAAGGTACAGACGATCTTGGGATGCTGCGAGCAAATCATCCTATCCACGTATCTGTAATCCTAAATTGAATCTATCAGTGACTAACTGATAATGAGGTTCCAACGGAGTCCTTCATCATTGTTCAAAGAGACCAAGGCCATATACATGCCAGTGATATAGCTCAAAAATACGTATGGCATACTCTAGATTAGACAAATAATAAAAATTTACCGCAAAATATTCCTCGTCATCTTCATCCATGGGCTCTCGCATTGGAAGCTGATCTAGCCTCGCATAGATGAAGTTAGTCTAGTTAGGCGGTTCTCCCAGTGGAACCACTGATCCAACCGGATAATGATGGGTGGATGGTCTACCCATCTCTTGCACAGTCTTCATAATTGGTTCGAAGGTCACGTTCTGCACAAGGTACCTATACAATATGGTATTAGAGAGATGTACCATCACCCGCAGTGTGGATGAACCTGCTGAAGATGCAAGTGAAGCAGGATAAGGTGCCTCCTCGACTTTGTCTTGGGGTTCCTCGACTTCCATGGGAATGGGAACGTCCTCGACGATTGGCTTGGGCTCAAGCTCTTTTTCTTTTTTGTCCATCTTCGCCTTTAATTTCCTATCATCCCGATGCATGACTGATGTCGACAGTTTCAAGGAAGTGGTAGTGGTGTGCTTCAATCTGTGTGACACATATGGCATTCATTGAGCATGCACTATCGGTTTGCCTCTTGGTTTCCTTATTGGCGATGAGGGTCAAACATCCAGGTGCGTTGATGGGATTATGAAACCCCCAGGCAAATATTCTAGGTTCACAAACTTAAATGGCTCTTCATCCGATGCCACTACGTGAACCAGTCCCTCATGAATATATTTCATGCATTGATGTAGTATCGAGGGGACACAACACATTTCATGAATCCAAGGCCTATCGAGTAAAATATTGTACTGCATGACCCCTTCTATCATGTGACACATTACTGAAATGGTCTTCAAACCTACCTGTACGGGTAGGATAATTATGCTGACAGTCGAACATAGTGCGTCGTTAAACGCTCTCAATGTGAATGTAGTTGGTACAATGTGTGATTTAGGTAGCTTCAAATGACTCAGTGCCTTGGTTGTTATTATACTGATCGATGAGCCAATATAAATCAAGACCCTTTTGAATGGTATGTTATTCATGCACATGATTATATGCAACGGTGGGTCATCTATAGTTGTAGAAACCGTCCTTATCTCATGATCGTAAAATTGGATCATCGGTTCCTGACACTATTGTACATGTCCCATGAAATTTGTGAATGCCTGCGCATCCTGGGCCTGTACTTCAATGGACCTTAAAATGTCCATAAGAGTTTTCCTGTGCCTCGAGGACTACTGAATTAATTCATATATTGACAACTTTGTAGGAGTTGTCTACAAGTTTTGGACCAACCTACTCCTTATGGTCACCACCGGTCTTGTTGGTGGGCATGGAATATTTTGTACCGGGCGTTGATTCGGTGTGGCTTGTATCTGGATAGGAGCACAAGGTTGATTTTTTTTTTTGTATCTCCCGTGCCTAGTAACAACATTGACCATGCCTACAAACCCTTGGGTAGGTGGTTCGACTTGTACCTGGTTAACTTGACCAACATTGCTTCGAGGTGCCTTATGATTTGATAAGGGTTTCTTGTAAATTCCCATATTTTGATTTTTTGGCGCCTGTGGATTATGAGGCACTACAAGCTCACCCTTATCAATCATATTTTTCACTAGGTGTTTGAAAGACCAACACACCTCGATGTCATGCCCTTTCACTCTATGAAAGATTCAAAAGAGATCGTCTTGAAACCCCTTTGGTTTGGGTTGATTGGGGTCTATCATCTTGACTTCAGGAAATCTGATTGTCTTGACCTCGTATAACTGATGGAAAATCACCGTCAACAATTTCGTCAATGGTGTGAACTGGTGAGGCGGGCGTTGCTCTTTTTTTTGCCCTTGTAGTTATTGCGCTTATTATACTGCGCAGGTGGAGGTTGGGCCTGATAGTTATGCTTTTGCTGCCCCTTGTCCTTTTGTTGGACATTTAATACCACTTGATTTACATGGTCCTGCTTGCCCTGATGCTTTGTGGTACTCTTCTTCTGTCCCTCTTTCTTGTTTTTGAGCTTCAAGTTGCCCTCTTACAACTTGATATCCTCAATCATCTTGGATTGCGCCAAAGTCTCTTCGAATGTAGCATACTGTTGCAGCTGCAGCAGTAACGAGATGTGCTTGGCACAACTCTTTATGAACATCCAAGTTAATTCTATGGCAGGAATGGGGAATGACAACTTCACAATTAATCTTCTCCACATCTTTTCATATTGTTCTATGGGCTCATCGTCGCGCTGAGCTAGCGCAACCAAATCAGAAAGATTAACCTGCTTCTTGACGCCTGTTGGTCAAATATCTGCCTAATCAATAAACACTACATTTATGTGCCCTAGATACGACCAACATTAAAAGATCAAAGGAAAGAGATGTCCTTCTTTCCAATCTCCAGATAGGACTGGTTCTCGAACTAATTCTAAAACTGGTAAAATATTAAGGATGCAGGAAAGAAATTGGAAATAACGAAAAGAGATGGGAAATATGGCCACAGGCCAAAGTGCAGGTTTCGAGGCAGACTAAGAATAGGAAAATGCTCAAGCACAAAACAACATCAAATAGAAGGAAAGGCAATAGAATAAACTCGTAATCTTGCAATAATAACTTTTAAATTAACACCTCGGTACTCACTCTCCTACTAGCAATATTTAAATCCAAATGTAGAATTTAAACTAGATAGCAAATAAAAAATAGCGAATGTTAAAGGAAGTGCACTACACAGAAAGAAATTATACACAGAATTACTTATCAATTCAGAAGCCTGATGTCTTCCATTAATGCAGAGAACTTGGAGAGTATTCTCGCAAAGTGTCTAACCTCCTATTTACAACAAGATTTGCTTAGTATTTATAGAGGTTTCCACCTCTTTCATTTAATACATGTGAGAGAAGAATGTCCTGGGATCAAAGACAAAAACTAGAAAAAATCTCCTTGATTTCTTGGAAAATCTGTGCACTTGAGAAACAAATTCTAGAAAATCTAAAATTCAGACATAGATGCGCATGATAGGAGAAATCATTAAATTATTTAAAACACCTTTGGTACATTGGAAATCATAAAAACTTATTTCTCCTCACCTTTGTCCTTGCAATTCACAAAACAAAGTTACTAAGGGCGCCCTTCATTAAATACATGCAATTCAACATTTGACCAATTCCTTGTTCACCTTAAATTCATCTTCGCCACATCAAATACGCATGCGATCTTCATTAAGCAGGTTCGCCCCATGAAACGGTGAACGGGACGTTCGCACCTAAGGAATGGCGAACGCAACTCTTCATTTGTTGAAAGTAAGTTCACCCTTGGGATGGACAAACGTCATGTTTGCCCCTCGACCAGGGTGCACAATATTTTTTAGGCACACGGGCGACCAAGTACCCCAAGGCGCGTTTGCCCCAAAAAAGGGCAAACGACACGTTCTCCCCTAAGGAAGGGCGAACGCGATTTCATACTTAGATATTTTCACCAATATATTTTCAAAATAGGTTTTCCCTAGGAAAGGGCAAATGAGGCGTTCGCCCTTCCTTAAGGGCGAACGTAAATATTCATGAATACATAAATATTTTTTCAAAGTGTCTTCGGGACTTTTCTTCATTCTTTCTGGAATACATTTTCCCAAAAAGCCCAATGAAATACAAAATGACCAAAAATGCCAAATAAATAGCATTCAAGAAATGCATTGCTAATTGCTCGAAGCTTGTTATACTATGCTTCTTTAGCTGATTAAACCACTGTTGGGCAGGTCCTGAAAGTGTCGTGATGAACGTGCACAACAATAAGGTATCGTTGCTTGCTATCTGAAAGCAAGCATCCAAAAATCTCGTTACATGTTCTTGTGCGTCTTCATCACCCTTGAACTTATCTAACCTGGGCATGTCGAAATGCTCAAGGTAGGCCAGAGTAGGCACTGAAGGATCCAAAGGCTCGTTATAGATTTTCCTTAGAGTTGACTTTTGAATAGCCACGCCTTGTATCTCAATGGCTTTAATTTTCTCGGCCAAGGCCTTATAGACCTTTGAAGACAAAAAGTCCTCCTCCCTAAGTTGATGTGTAGGTGGCTTAGGAGGTACTGTCTTCCTTGTGCGAGATGCAGGTCTTTGCTCTTCCTCCTCTTCAGCTTGAGAGCTTTCAAGATATTTTTGATCGTATCCATCTCTCGCTGCTGCTTCATGCTGTCTCTACTTTTGAATATTGAGAGGTGATAGCCACTCCATTTGTTCGACAGTAACATGAGTACGAGCATCTCTATGCTCTTGATGCATCTCGGCTTGCGAGAAATCCTTCCTATGCGTGTGCTCTCGATGCTCATCTTGAGGATATAGGTCAACCCTAGCTAGCCGATCCTCCTGTTCTACACGTTCCTTTTGAGAAAGGATACGCTCCTCGCGCATGCGCTGCTCATATAATATTTTTCTTATGAGCCTTTTTGCTTGAAGATTTTCATCTTCGATACACTACCTCTATAGGGGAGCATCCTTCAATTGGTCTTGGAGGAGTTGGCATTTTTGCTCTAATGCCAGTCGATGTGATCTATCGATCTGGTCAGTCATGGGAGGCCTTTGATACCCCTGCTCTATACGAGAAACTTTATGGGTTATGTACCCATCAGATTGATATGTTGTACCTTTGCCTCTATCTGTAAATATGACATTGGCCTCCTACTGTGTCCTATATTGCAAACCGCCATGTGCAGATAGTGAGCACATGACATGAAGGTGCTTGGAAGCCTCCCCATGTTCTCTAGTAGTGTGGACAACACTCCCACTACGTTCACTCGAGGCTCGAGTGGATGGAGCGGAAGGTTTGCAGCTTAGCTGCTCTAGAACACTACCTAGACCTTATAACTACCTAGACTACCATCGCTCATTTGACGGTGTACCATTATCTCCCACCTTTGATATGTCAATGGTGATTTTGTGTGTTGGACCATGCATGGGAGTATGGCTAGTTCTATGCTCAGTAGCGAGCCTATATGCTTGCCCCTGAATGGACGGGTCTCTAGTCCTTCTATACTCAGAAGGTGGAGCTATAAATCCTCTAGTAGACTTAGTACGTAGGGGCACCAACCTGGTTCCTTGCACAATAAACTATTCAGTCGACCCCCTGGACGTGCGTGCATTACGGTCTCGATAATGGCTCTCAAGTGGAACAACCTCATGCTGGAAGGTTTCCCGTTATACTCTTTGCCTAGAGGAGTGTACTAAAGCTCCTCTATTTAGGGTTTGCTTTGCTGTCTCCCCCATGTCGAGTTGTCTCCTTGAATGCTAGCCGAACGAAATTTGGTTCACTCATGTGGTTGAGGATTCGACATGTATTGTTGTGAACTAGTTAGGGGTTGGTCATTGGCGTTGGCCTTGGACCGTTGTCGACCACCTCGTGTGTCCACCATTGTGTACCTAGAGTCTAAATGTATTATTATTAAGCAAACAAGGTATACAACAATGATTATCTTGTTTTAAGTTTTAAAAGTGAGTCCTAAACTATTTGATGTGTTTTCAATATGTGTTGTATCAGTTGTAGAAACTCTTATCGTATTTTTGCAAAAGTTGATGTTATACTCAAATTTTCAAAGGTTTTCACCTATATACTCGCACAAGCCGAATATGGTAGTGAAGTCCATACTCAACGAGGTAGCATAGGTACTACCAACCCTCACCCAACACACCGTGCGTATTGATACACTCTTTTGAAGATGAGTGCGTGCTATTTTGTATGGATAAGACAGTTCTTGGATCGGCCTTGGCCATGAGCGGGTCCCGATAATACAATGTCAAATGAGCCAACCAAGTGGTAATGACATCCACTATTGGTCTCAATCAAATGGGTTGGATGTGAGAGCCCAACGCCACTAATGTTTAAATAAAATGTGGTGTGTGTGGTTCCTTTTAATGTACATAAAAGAAATGCATCATATAGCACACATGCTCATTTTCTAAATGCTATGCAATTGAAATACGTTTCAAATTCAAAAAATGCAAGCTACTCTAGATGCTCTTTAGGACTATGCACATTATGATGCTAAATGGCCACTAATCGGGCCTCACACATGTAAACCATCAATACATATTTATCAAACATGCTGTAGCCTAGGGTGGACTGCAATTAGAGGCTCGTTGTTCCCAGTAGCGCCTTTCTAGTGAAAGCAAAAATACGAAAAGCAAACTAGGACAATTGATTTACCATTTTATTTTAGTTGCTTTCCTAATTTGCATTCGAAATTGACCTACTATAAAAACACAGAACACAAAAAAGTGATAGAGGCCTGGAAAAAGGACCTACCTCATGTACTGCACAGTCTGGAATTTTGGAATTGTCTATCTGTGTTGTCAGTAGGAAACTGCAAGTCTGACCTACGGTTCTGACTGTGAACCGCACCTTGTCCCTGCGATTCAGTTATTGGGCCACAACTAATAGCTGTTGTCTGTACCTACAACTACAAAAGCCAACAAAACAGAGTTAGATCCTAAAAATACAGGGTGTCACTGTGATCGCCTCTGTAACCACCAGAAAGGGTCACACCCGATTGCGGCTGCTATTGTGATAAATGGTAAAGATATAACATGCATAGAAGTAAATAAAATTGAAAACACATGAAACAAGAAACAAAACGCTTTATTCCATTATATTTGAAGTCAAAACCCAATTGCAAGTACGTCCCTCTTAGGGATATTCATTTTGATACAATATTACAATAGGAGTGCTCAATTGTTTTCCCTCTTAAGGGTAGGTGTGATTTCCAAATGCCTCTCAGAATGGCATGAACTGCTCTAGGGTGGAGGTGCCCTCTTCTTCGCAATGGGGAAGGAAATTTATGGTTTGATCTTCTTTGAAACTATTCCCTGCGGTCAAGAAACAACAAGAATTTCAAAAATATAGACAACATCTCATGATGAGGCCCTTTTACGTAAAATGCATAATGACACCATTAACATGCATAATCAAGAAAGTATAAAAGGTGCTTCTAAACTATGCAAATCGAATCAAAATTCATACAATAGCTTAAAGAAATACAACAGTTACTCTGTGCATGGATCAAATATATGAAATAAGGCATGAAAGTGCATAAAGAACTTATTAATATCCTAATTGAAGCATAAACATACAAAAGCTAAACTAACCTAAATCTATGGTTAAAAGTATGCTAAAATGTATTTTAACCATGAAAAAAACTAATCTAACCTAATTAGCTGCACATAAATGAAATTAGGAAGGCGGTTATACCTCTGCTGCAAACCATAGATCTAGTGTACGGTATGCAATGTAAACTACGATTGATAGCCACGGTTAGCACCTTGATAGGCTTACCCTCAATTCCAAGGGTAGTGGGCTTCACCTCCTTGTACAATTGATGTTCAAGGGTCACCTTCGATGTCCTTATGACATGTTTGGTGGTCAAATCATTGTGATGGGCCTTCGTTTACCTGGATTTGCATTTCTTGATCCTCCTAGGCTCATAGGGCTCCCATGGAAAACTAATCATTGAATGAATAGCAAAGTAGTCTTCGAATGCACAAAATCAGTATGCAATCTGACAAAGCTTCGCTGCTCGCTTGATCACTTCACACTCAATCGATAATTCATCAACGCTTCACTATACAAATCATCTATATCATTGCCCTCATTTGCAGGGGTACTTATAGGACTACCCAAGGGCTAGGGGTGGCTTCCTAGAGAAGCCAAGATCAAGAAGGGGTGGTTAGGATAGTTGGAATGGAATCTTATGCCATTTAACCAACTTCTTCTAGATCCAATGGCCATTTCAATCGATTTGGCTCAGATTGAAGGCCAACTGAACTTCAGTTAAGGCCGTAGGTCACAACTGCGGTCTAGACTGCAAACTGCAGGTCTCAGCTACGGTTCAGCTGTAAAGTACAGTTTTGGATTACGGTTTAGACTGATTAGGCCAAGGAGCCCAAATTGAGTGGTTAGAACCACTGCTCTGTCTTGGAGTCTATCCAAGATCTTCCATAGGGTCTTGTAGCATGTCCATATGAGTAGTCGCCCTCGACATGACATGTTTTAGGTGTCTACAATTACACTTTACTAATTTTTTGGTCTAGCATTGTGGTAGGATACCAAATTCAAAATTATAGGACCGAAAATCTAGCTTGTACATTCAACCTTTCTACTTTATCAAATTCTCTTACAACATTGTTGCATATGTAGGTGATTTATTAACCTACATTATTGGTGCTTCCCAATGGTTTTTGCTTGCTAAAACAAAGAACCCATTCTACCTTATTTGTTGGCCATGGAGTCTAAAAAGGAATGAGAACAAAAATATCAAAATTGACTTGTAGATAGGTTGACAAAATCTAGTCATTAGTTTTTAGTTTTAGCAACCTCCACTTTAGAATTTCTATATTGTCTGGTTCTTCTTATGTTTGTGTAGTATGCTTTGATGTTTTACCTTGCTATTTTTATTGGCTTGTTGATCATCTGATGGAGTTCTAGCAAGACAAAAAAATTGATAGGCTGTATCCTAAAATTTCTTCATGGGGAGATCTAACCCATGAAGCTATTAGGAATCTTCTAATTAAAATAAGCACATCCACATAAATATTGCAATAAAAGTAGAAGTTCATGAAAGAACATAATATTGCAATACAAAATGTAAATGTAAAAATATATTAATATCACAAATCACAACACATAATTATAGGCCTCTTTAAAGGGGTAACCTCCTTCAATACTTTGATTCAATATGCAAAATATAAATTCATTTATGCCCCCTTATCTTTTAAAGATGATAAACGAGTTTGGAAAAACTATACATGGAGATGATGGTAGCATTATAAAGGAAGAACTAGTCTCCCTGGTATTGGTGATGAATTTTTTTGGCACTATCCTTTGAAATGAGTTGGGGCTTAGTTCCCTTGATGGAGCTTAGAGTCAACATCAAGAATTCATCCACAAAGGTATAAAAGGAGGAAGTCTAGTAAAGGACTCCCATATAAGCAAAGGTGAGTTGCTTTTGGCCATACTTATACTTCATCTTTAAGCCCAAATATGTATACAACCAAGGGTTCTCAGCCAATTACAAGTGTGCCAAAAATGAGCAAATACTTGACGGTCAAGATTCCATCAAAGTTTTGCATCCCTTTGTGGACTTTCTTGGCTATGAAGGTACTAAAGTAAAAAATAAGGCTTGTCATTGGGAACACACCTCAACATGTATAATATGTCATTTTATCCTTAGATACATTTTTACAATGTCGATGCTAAAAAGAAGAATTGTCATGCTTAGGACATGATGGGAATTATTCTTGAAGGTTGACCAACTTAGGATAAATATTGACATAGTAGTCTCCCTGTTTTGGAGCTCAAAATTCAAGCTTCCCAAGGGTATAGAAGTTGAAATTAATAATGGTTGGTTGTCTATAGATTTATGTCAAGTTCTTTTGGGACCATTAACATCTCCTACATAGCCTAGGTAGAGATGGTTATCAGCCATTATGGCCCCTAACTTCCCTACATTGAAATTAATAGTGAGAAGTGCATGCTACTACCAGCTCATAACAATTGTGCACTTGAGGTACCATGTAATGGAATAAGAAGCTTGTTCAAATTCTTATAGAAAATTATTTGGCTTCCCTAATAAGGTTCCTTTAGTGGCTACCTTCTCTCAAATATTTTGGTGCTTTTCAACAATTTGGGATATGCTACTCTCTCATTTACATTGATAATTGTTAGTCTCACAATGAAACTGAGAGGGGGGGTGAATCAGTGTAGCTCTTTAAACTTAAATTCACAACTCTTAAAACAGAAATAATAAAACCTTAAAACCAGATAAAGCAAGTATCACAAGAGATCATCACACAACACAAGATTTAACGAGGTTCACCAATGTGGCTACTCCTAAAAAATGATTGCTTGGACTACCATCCAAAGCCAGCCTTTGCAAAGCACCAACTTTATAATCAATTTACCAGCACCCACTGGAAGGATCACCAACCCCTTATTTATCTGCACTAACAGAAAGAAGCACCAACCCCTGATTTACCAAAGACCAACTAGAAGGAGCACCAACCCCTTATCTATCTTTGCTTTTGCAAGAACCTGACTAGTCTTCTTCACCTTTGCATTCTCTATGCACTCTGCTCTCTCTACGTAATCATAGCAGCACCTGGTCAAAATTCAACCTTTTCACTCTCTACGCACTCTGCTCTCTCTGTGCAATCACTTCGTACACTTTGCTTCATTATAGTCGAACTTCACGATCATCTTCTCCCTCTTGCACACTCTGCTGTCTTTGCGAATTTCGCACTTAGCATGATTCGACATGACTGGATCTCTACGCACAACGATCGTATATCGCACACTTTGACATACTTTCAAATCTCCAAACAACCCTCCTTTTATAACAGAATGTTTGAGATGAAAACCCTAATCTTAGTCGATTGTAAATCCAAATCTTAGTCGATTTTCATGACAACTGTAAACCCTAAATTTAGTCGACTGTTCATCAGTCTTCGTCGGCTTCAACTTAATCGCGAAAATACAACATGTCACGATATCACGACACTTTCAATTTCTCTCTCTTTCTTTTTGTATCGGACCACGAAAAAGACCACGAAAAAGCTACATGTCGCGATATCGTGACACTTTTTCTCCTTGCTCTTTCTCTTTGCATCGGACCGCAAAAATACAACATGTCACGATATCGTGACACTTTTTCTCCTTGCTCTTTCTCTTAGCTTTGGCCTGCAAAAATACATGTCGCAATATCGCGACACTATTTTCTCTCTCCTCTTTCTCTTAGCTTTGGCCCGCGAAAATACAACATGTCGCGAAATCGCGACACTATTTTATCTCTCCTCTTTCTCTTTGCTTTGGCCTGTGAAAATACATGTCACAAACTTGCGACACTATTTTCTCTCTCCTCTTTCTCTTTGCTTTGGCCCGCGAAAATACATGTCGCGAAATCGCGACACTATTTTCTCTCTCCTCTTTCTCTTTGCATCGGACCATGAAAATACAACATGTCGTAAAATCGCGACACTATTTTCTCTCTCCTCTTTCTCTTTGCGTTGGCCTGCGAAAATACAACATGTCGCGAAATCATAACACTTTCGCCTCCGTATACTTCGTCTGGCTTTTGTCGCGAAATCGTGACACTTCTGCTTTCGTACTTAGCTTCTTTGCTTTTGTTGCGAAATCGCGACACTTCTGTCTTCGAAGTCTTCTTCTCTGCTTTTGTCATGAAATCGTGACACTTCTGCTTTCGAAGTCTTGCTTTCTACTTTTGTCACGAAATCACAACAGTTCTGCTTCCGTACGCTTCCTCTCTTTCTTTTGTCGTGAAAATGCGACATGTCACGATATTGCGACACTTTTCTTTCTCTTCCTTCCTACCCTTTTTGAGTCACGAAAATGCGACATGTCGTGAAATCATGACACTTTTTCTCTCTTCCTTCCTGCCTTTTTTGAGTCACGAAAATGCGACATGTCGTGAAATCGCGACACTTTTTCTTTCTCTTTCTTCCTGCGCTTTCCAAGTCGCAAAAATGTGACATGTCGCAAAATTGTGACACTTTTTCTTTCTCTTCCTTTCTGCGCTTTTCGAGTCACAAAAATGTGACATGTCATGAAATCGTGACACTTTTTCTTTCTCTTCCTGATGCAGGAGCATCCAGTGGCAGCACAACAATATTGCATCACCAAAAAAAGAAAAACAAAAGAAACAAGAAAAATGTTCTAAGTGTGAAAAATGTTCTAAGGTTGAAAGGTGTCGCGATATCGCAACATAAAAGTTGTTGCGATATCGCGACAAACTCAGAACAACGGTAGGCACAAACTCAAGTGTCGCGATATCGCGACATAAAGGTTATCGCAATATCGCGACACCTCCGAACAAAGGCGAGAGCAAAAACTCAAGTGTCGCGATATTGCGACATAAAGGTTGTCGCGATATCGCGACACCTCAGAACAAAAGCAAGAGCTAAATGTAGATGTTGCGATATCGCGACATAAAAGATGTCGCGATATCGCGACAAACTTTGAACGTAAGAGAGAGCAAACGAAAGTGTCGCGATATCGCGAAACCTAGACAAAGAAGGTCGAAGGATGAAAAAGTGTCGCGATATCACGACACATTGGCAAAAGAGAACAAAAGGCAGAAAAGTGTCGCGATATTGCGACATGTCGCATTTTCTCGACCCGGCTAGGAAAGAGAAGGCGGGTTAAAAAGATGTCACGATATCGCGACATCTTACTTTTTCGCGAACCGTTGTAGAATGACAGTTGACAGTTCCAGAAGTCGTTAAGGCAGTTCCAGGGAACCGTTGCAACGGTTACAGGGACGGTTATGAACGACGGTTGCAGCAAGAACCTATGGTTATAAAAAGAGATTATTTCAAAGGATTGCGAAACGAAGACTGTGGCTTCTATTGGCATTTTTTTTGTACTGTGTAAATCTTCCATGGTTCAAAATTATAATCTTTCCATGCTTCTGAATAAAAATTAAGTCTTTTTTTGTGTGTTAAAATTTGGCTCCCCATCAAGTGGTATCAAAGCGAGAAGATTCTGAGTGTGTAAGTACAACGTCGAATGTGAGGTAGCTTGCACCAGGATCTGGTTTTAAGGGTTCTGAGAAAAGTGAAGAAGAATGCCACCGCGAAGAAATCGTGGTGTTGGAAGGAACGTAGTTCCTAAAGGAGACTTCCAAGCATTGCAGAGGCAAGTGCAGGCCCTGTAGGAAGAATTGCGTAGAGGAGTAGAGCCAAGAGGAGAAGACCAGAGCGATGATGAAGCTTGCAGAGTTGATGACTCGTCTGAAGAAGAAGAAGAAGCGATGAGTTCTGCAGAAGCTCGAATGATTAAAGCCATTTTTAAAATTGGGAAAAGGTCGAAGATTGACGTATCCACATATTCTGGAAATTTAAATCCAGAAGAATTGATTGACTGGATTAACGACATGGAGGAATATTTCGAATATGAGGAGGTTGAAGATCCAAATCGAATAAAATTTGCAAGAACAAAGTTGAAAGGCCATGCTGGCATATGGTGGAAAGGAGTACAGCTGAAAAGAAATCGTAGAGAAAAAGAAAAGATCACCAGGTGGGATCGAATGGTTGAAAAACTGAAACAATAGTTTATTCTGGCAGATTACGAATTAGATCTGCTGAGAAAAATGCGTAGTTTGCGACAATCCAACAAGTATGTTAAAGAATATACAGAGGATTTTTTTAAAATTTCCATCGAACCGGCCATACAAAAGCAAATAAAGAGAGAGTAGCCCGTTACATTAATGGGTTAAGAACCAGCAGTACAAGAAGAATTGAGTTTGGTTTGAATGAGCACCATTGAAGATGCTTACCGCTTGCTCGAAAGTGGAAGAGAAACCGAACCATAGATTTGACAAGAAACGAGAGAGGAAGAGGTCGTGGTGGAAGAACTGGTGGCAGAACCAGTGGAGGTAAATATGACGGCCCGCAGAAGACTGGTGAAACAAGCAATCACCAAGAACAGAAGGAGGAGAATGCATACCATCCCTGTAATCAAAACAATGATTATCAAAGGGGAAGAGGTAGATGTGGACACATATATGGAAGAGGAAGATTTCGTGGAACCTGCTTCAATTACGGGGAAGAGGGGCATCGATCATATGAGTGTCCCCAACACCAAGAAGCACCGAATAGAAGGCCTGAAGCAAATGCTTGAGCTGTGGTTATTGAGGATGGTGTTGAATCCGAGCACTTGAAGAAGCAGAGCGAGGAGAAGTGATGATCACAAGGAGAACCTTGTTGAACGAAGAGAGGGAACCAGACCAGCGAAAAAGCCTGTTCCGCATGAGGTGCAAATGTTTAGGTAAAATCTGTAATATTATTATTGATTATGGTAGTATAGATAATTTGGTTTATGAGGAAATGGTAACTAAGTTAAAGCTAGAAAGAAGACAGCACCCGCATCCATACCGGATTACATGGTTGCAGAAGGACCATAGAGCATTGGTCAGTGAACAATGCTTGGTCAAGTTTCAAATTGGAAGATACCAGGATGAGGTCCTGTGTGATATTTTGTCGATGGATGCTTGCCATTTGTTGTTGGGAAGACCATGGCAATTTGACAGACGTGCAGCGCATGATGGGCATGCAAATACCTATTCCCTGACAAAAGACGGAGTACGCCACAAACTGAAGCCATTGAAGGAGGTTGAGGAAAAGGTATGCAATAATGCTAGAATTTGTTTAGTAGATGGCAAATTTTTTTTGGATGGTCTAAAGAGGGATTCAATGTGTTATGCATTAATTCCTACTGTAAAGAGAGAAGATACTACTGACATTCCAGCAGAAGTTGAACATCTCGTAGCGTGAATTTCTTGATATTATATCAGACAATGTGCCTAAGGGTTTACCGCCAATGAGGAAGATTAGTCATAAGATTGACTTAATGCCAGGATCTAGCTTACTCAATAAGGCCGCCCATAGAATGTCTCCTGTAGAGAATGAAGAGTTGAACCAAAAAGTTCATGAGTTGTTGCGGAAGGGGTTGATTAGAGCAAGTTTGAGTCCTTGTGCAGTACTTGCTGTACTAGCATCGAAGAAGGGTGGATAATGGAGAATGTGCACTGATTCAAGGGCCATTAACAAGATTACCATTAAGTATCAATTTCCATTACCTAGAATGGACGATATAATGGACTGTTTGAGTGGAGCTAAATACTTCACTAAGATTGATTTAAAGAGTGGATATCATCAAATACATGTTCGAGAGGGTGACGAGTGGAAGACAACCTTCAAAACCAAAGAGGGTTTGTATGAGTGGTTAGTTATGCCATTTGGATTAACTAATGCACCCAGTACATTCATGAGGCTGATGAATGAGGTATTGCGAGACTTCCTGAAAAAGTTTGTGATAGTTTATCTGGATGATATTCTAATTTTTAGTAAAACATTGGATGAGCATTTGTTGCATGTTCGAAAAGTTTTTGAAAAGCTGCGAGAGGAGCAGTTGTTGATAAATTTGAAGAAGTGCAGTTTTGTATAGAAAGAGTTTATATACCTGGGATTTGTCATCTCAGAGGAGGGTCTGAAAATGGATCCTGAAAAGGTGAAGGCTATCATTGAATGGCCTGCCCCAAGGAATGTAACAGAGGTAAGATCATTTCATGGTCTTGCAAGTTTCTATAGAAAGTTTATTAGATACTTTAGTAGTATTTGTGCACCCCTAACAAATACTCGACACTCGTGAAGGCAAAAGTACCCGAAACAGGCAATATTCGAAGTATTTGGTAAAGTGGAAGGGCCGACCTGTCGAAGATGCCATGTGGTTGTCCAAATCAGAGGTTGATCGCCTGGGTTTTCCTCTGCCCGTCCAGAAGTGAAGATCATTTCTCAATCTACCTCGGGTGTTTGATGCAGGAGCATCCAGTGGCAGCACAACAATCTTGCATCACCAAAAAAAAGAAAAAAAAAAGAAACAAGAAAAATGTTCTAAGTGTGAAAAATGTTCTAAGGTTGAAAGGTGTCGCGATATCGCGACATAAAAGTTGTCGCGATATCGCGACAAACTCAGAACAATGATGGGCGCAAACTCAAGTGTCGCGATATCACGACATAAATGTTGTCACGATATTGCGACACCTCCGAACAAAGGCGAGAGCAAAAACTCAAGTGTCGCGATGTCGCAACATAAAGGTTGTCGTGATATCGCGACACCTCCGAACAAAGGCGAGAGCAAAACTCAAGTGTCACGATATCGCGACATAAAAGTTGTCACGATATTGCGACACCTCAGAACAAAAGCAAGAGCTAAATGCAGATGTTGCGATATTGCGACATAAAAGATGTCGTGATATTGTGACAAATTTTGAACGCAAGAGAGAGCAAACAAAAGTGTTGCGATATCGCGACACCTAGACAAAGAAGGTCGAAGGACGAAAAAGTGTCGCGATATCACGACACATTGGCAAAAGAGAACAAAAGGCAAAAAAGTGTCGCGATATCGTGACATGTCACGTTTTTGCGACCTGACTAGGAAAGAGAAGGTAGGTTAAAAAGATGTCATGATATCGTGACATGTTACTTTTTCACGGACCATTGCAGAACAACAGTTGACAGTTCCAGAAGTCGTTAAGGCAGATCCAAGGAACCGTTGCAATGGTTACAGGGACGGTTACGAACGGTGGTTGCAGCAAGAACCTGTGGTTATAAAAAGAGATTATTTCAAAGGATTGCGAAGGCGGGAGAGACGAAGACTGCGACTTTTGTTGGCATTTTTTTTATACTGTGTAAATCTTCCATGGTTCAAAATTGTAATCTTTCCATGCTTCTGAATAAAAATTGAGTCTTTTTCTGTGTGTTAAAATTTGGCTCCCCATCAATTCCTTCCTGCGCTTTTCGAGTCACAAAAATACGACATGTCACGAAATCGTGACACTTTTTCAACGTACTTTCTCTCTTCTATTTTAGTTGTGAAAATGCGACATGTCGCGAAATCGCGACACTTTTCCAACTTACTTTCTCTCTTCTGTTTTAGTCGTGAAACTGCAACATGTCACAAAATCGTGACACTTTTCAAACTTACTCTCTTTCCTTCGAACTTCTCCCGAAATCGTGACACTTCTTCCTGCTTTCTCTTTTTCTTCCAACATGTCACGAAATCACGACAGTTTTTCCACTTGCCTTTTTCTCTTCCAACATGTCATGAAATCACGACAATTTTTCCACTTGCCTTTTTCTCTTCCAACATGTCACGAAATCACGATAGTTTTTCCACTTGTATTTTCTCTTCCAACATGTCGCGAAATCGCGACAGTTTTTCAAATTGCCTTTTTCTCTTCCAACATGTCGCGAAATCGTGACAGTTTTTCCACTTGCCTTTTTCTCTTCCAACATGTCACGAAATCGTGACAGTTTTTCTTGCTTTCTCTTTCTCTTCCAACATGTTGCGAAATCGCGACAGTTTTTATTGCTTCTTCTCTCTCTTCCAACATGTCACGAAATCACGACAAATTTTCCAAATTTTTCTCTCTTCCAACATGTCGCGAAATCACGACAGTTTTTCTTGCCTGTTGTATATGTCGCGATATCGCGAAACTTTTCTTACTTGTCTTTTTATTTGATCTTCTGCAAATGGGCCACTTCGGTCTTCTTGGAAACTCACTATACATACTCTGAATAACCTTTGAAATGCTGTCTTCTGCATCTGAATAGCTTTTGAACTTCCTGTCCACTGCATCAACAGATCTATCTGACTTGTGTTGACAACAATGACAATACTGTTGCTGCACCTTGCTCAAAAATCTCCCCCTTTAGAATTGTTGGCAACACATGTGCACTTTCCTGTAACTCTTCTCCCCCTTTGACAATAATACCAAAGGGCTATTGCAGACTCCCCCTGAGTCCATGCACAACATTCTCAAGCAAAATTGATTACACTTAGCAAAAATCATGAACATGAGCAAAAAGATAATCAAATACTTAAATGCTTCCCCTGAGAATGTGATCCCTGTAGCTAGTCAGTTCTTGGGAAGTGTGACCACTCCCAATTTATTGCGAAGGTACTCAAAAACTTCCTTGGGCAATGGTTTTGTGAAGATATCTGCTACTTGCTCTGTAGTTGGAACAAAATACAACTTAACCTCACCTTCTGCAACTTTCTCCTTCAAAAAGTGATACCTGATAGCGATGTGTTTTGTGCGTGAATGCATAACTGGATTCTTGGAGATGTTAATGGCACTGGTGTTATCACACTTAACTGATATTGGCTCACTAAAGCAAATACCAAGATCTTTCAGGGTTTGTTTCATCCACAATACCTGCGTACAATGTTGTCGCTGCAATATATTCTGCCTCTACTGTCGATAAAGAAACTGACTCTTGTTTCTTATCGTGCCATGTGACCAATCTATCTCCAAGATAGAATGCACCTCCACTGGTACTCTTTCTATCATCTACACATCCTGCCCAATCTGCATCTGAATACGAAATAAGGGTGAAGTCTTTACCTTTTGGATACCATAACCCATACTCCATAGTACCCTTGAGGTACCAAAGAATCCTCTTCACTGCTGTCACATGAGTCTCCTTGGGATTTTATTGAAATCATGCTACCATGCATACTGCCTGCAAAATATCTAGTCTGGTAGCTGTCAGGTATAGTAAGCTTCCAATCATAGATCTGTACATGGTTTGATTAACAGGTGGAGATTTGTCATCCTTGCTCAACTTGCACTGTCGTCATGGGAGTGCTAACCGGCTTACAATCCTCCATTGTGAATTTCTTCAACATCTCTTTTACATATTTAACTTGAGAAATAAATATGCCCTTCTTACTTTGATTAACTTGCAACCCGAGGAAATACGACAGTTCACCAATCATTGACATTTCAAATTCTTTCTGCATCTTATTTGCTAAATCTTTACACGACTCATATTTGTTGCTGCCAAATATGATATCATCTACGTATACAACAAGAACAATAAGATGCCCATTTTTTGTTTTGACATACAAATTACTATCCACCATACCTTTCTTAAACGTTTCTTGAGTGAGATAGTTGTCTAGCCTTGCATACCATGCTCGGGGTGCCTGTTTTAAGCCATATAATGCTTTCTTCAACTTGCAAACCAAGTTTGGATCATCACCAAGTTGGAAACCATTTGGTTGCTCAATATAAACCTCTTCTTCAAGTTTCCCATTCAAAAATTCTGATTTTACATCTATTTGATAAACTTTGAAGTTCTTGTAGACTGCTAAAGCCAGAAACATTCTAATTGCCTCAAGTCTAGCTACTGGTGCAAAAGTTTCCTCAAAGTCAATGCCTTCAACTTGTGCATAACCCTTACATACCAATCTTGCTTTATTTCTGACTACATGTCCGTCTTCATTCAATTTGTTTCGAAAAATCCATTTAGTTTCAATTATATTTTTATTTGCAGGTCTAGGTACTAACTCCCAAGTTTCATTTTTCTCGATCTGATCTAATTCTTCATTTATTGCCTTCATCCAACTTTCATCTTTGCTTGCATCATCAATATTTTTGGGCTCAATGCTGGATAATAGAGAGTAGTTACTTACTACTCTTCTCCTTGTCTGAACACCAACTTTGGGGTCTCCAATTACTTGCTCTCTAGGATGATTTTTCTTCCAGCTGCCTGTTTTGAATTTCTTATTTTCTTCCACTTCTGAATCACAACTTAAATCATCTGAGTCAATTTTCTGTATCTTTTCCATTTTGTTTTTCTCATCTCCTTCAATAACCTCTTCATAAATTGGGTAGTTCGTTTCATATCTAATTACTTGTTCTCTACCTTCATCAAATTTAACATCAGCACTGTCCACAATTTTCTTTAGCTTCTTGTTGTAGCATTTGTAAGCTTTGCTTCTTGGTGAATAACCAACAAAAATACCTTCATCTGCTCTATCTTCAAACTTGCCAAGATTGTCTTCAGCTTCTTTTGATATAGCACTTGCTGCCAAAAACTTTGAGGTATTTTGTTGTTGCCCTTTTACCGAACCACAATTCATAAGGAGTTTTATTTTCATGTGTTCTTAGCATGTACCTATTTTGGATATACACCGCAGTATGGACTGCTTCTTTCCAAAATCTGTCTGTTACTCTGCTTTTAGCCAACATAGTCCATGCCATTTCCTGCACAGTCATGTTCTTTCTTTCTACCACTTCATTTTGCTGAGGTGTCTTGGCTGCTGAGAATTGTCTCCTAATATCGTATTTTTCACAGTACTCTGCAAACTCCTCTGAAATGAATTCTTCTCCTCTATCTGATCTTAAAAATTTGATCGTCTTTCCTATTTCATTCTCAACCTAGTTTTTGAAAATCTTAAACATATCAAAAGCTTATGATTTATGCTTCAAGAAAAATATCCATGTCATTATGGAATAGTCATCAATGCACAACATAAAATATTTGTCACCATTTATGCTTTGTGTTCTCATGGGTCCACATAAATCAGTGTGTATTAGTTCCAGAGGTTTGCTTGTGTAGTATTCTTTTGTTTTGAATGTGACTCTAGTTTGTTTCCCATTTTGGCATGAAGTACAAATGTTGTTTGCAGGTTTGCTGATGGTGGGAATATCTCTCACTGCTCTTTTTGAGGTGATTTTTACTAGATTATCAAAACTAATATGCCCAAGTCTCTTGTGCCACAACCAGTTTTCTTCTTCCTGTCCAATAAAACAAGCTCCTTTTGAAGTCTCTGAGAGCGTGTACATGTTTCCAGATGTCCTTGATCCAGTTGCTATTAATTTTCCACTGTTTGTTTTTCCCGACTTCACAACCCCGCTTCTTAAAAACTACTTCATGACCTTTATCATAAATCTGACTTACGCTCAACAAGTTATGTTTCAAACCATCCACAAAAAAGACTTCTTCTAACTTAATCTTTCCATCAATAATTTTAACTGAACCTTTGCCAACTATCTTAGCTCCATTATTATTTCCAAACTTTTCTGAACCACCTTCATATTTTTGCAACTTCTCAAATTTTTGTTTGTTACCTGTCATATGACTAGAGCATCCACTATCAAGTATCCATGGTACATATTTATTTTGTGCTTTAAATGCTGTTTGTACTATTAAAGATTATTTTTCTTCCTTAAGTTGCTCTTTTTCTTTCCACTCCGTTTTGATGGAAGTTTTGGGCTCTTGTTTTGCCTTTCCCTTATCAACAACATGTGCATGTTTTACGGGAAGTTTTCTATTTTGTCTCATCCTATTTGGTTGAAATTTTCTTCCCTGAAACTGATTTGATGCAAATGTACTTCTACAATTTCTTGCAATGTTCCCAAAATTATGATAGTTATAACATTCTACTGTATAATTCATCAGAGGAGAAAAAACATTTCTACTGGTGAAATTCCTTGGTCTAACATTATATTTACAGTCTAAGATTTTATGTCCATAGCCATTGCATTTAAAATAGAAACCAAAAAAGGGATAATTGAACCTGGGTGATGGTCTTTGCCATGTTGCCATAGGAGCCATAGGTCTTCTTCTTCTTTGATGTGTGACATTAGTGAATCCATCATTGTCAGTTCTCCTTTCGTGCCTGACATTATTGCTTTCTTTTGCATGAGACATTTTTCCTTGATCAACCTATTTCTTATCTTCATTCTTTATGGATTCTACATTTTTTGCCTTTGATCGATTTGAAGATTCTCCTTCGACGAAACCCAGACCAAATTTGATGTCTGCAAGCCTTTGGTCATTTATGATATTATCCAGCTTCATAGAACTTTCTTCACGTTTGTGATAACAACTAATTTTCTTATTCATATCTTCTAGCTGCATTCTTAAACCAACAATCTCTTCTTCTAGCTTGCTGCAATAATCTATTTTCATGGTTATTTGCACTTCGAGATCTTCAAAGATTTTTATGGATTCTTCTAAATGTACTTTCAAACTGGTTATGATTTCGTTTGCATCCTCAAGCCTTTTTGAAAATTTTTTATTCTTTTTCTTCTCTATTTTCCACTCTTCAAGTGTAGAGATCAATTCACCTTCTAGATCTACTTCAGCCTTAGGGTTTTCACCACATACTTCAGAGTTCACTCCTTCTTCCTTTTCTGATTGTACTTCTTCAAATGCCATGAGAAGAGCTTCACCTGTTTCCTCTTCTGAATCCTCTTTTGGAGAAGTGATGGGTACTGTGTATCTATTAACTACTGAATCCCAGATGTCGTATCCTAAAGCACAAAGATATGTCTGCATCCTAATTCTCCAAAATGCATAATTAGATCCGTTAAACACTGGTGCTTTGTTTGATGAGAAGCCTTCACCTCCTGCAATTGTGTTACTTCCAAGATCACCCTAGCCGGTTAAGCTTATACAGGAACTTGGCTCTGATACCAATTGTTAGTCTCACAATGACACTGAGAGGGGGGTGAATCAGTGTAGCTCTTTAAACTTAAATTCATAGCTCTTAAAATAGAAATAATAAAACCTTAAAACTAGATAAAGCAAGTATCACAAGAGATCATCACACAACACAAGATTTAACGAGGTTCACCAATGTGGCTACTCTTCAAAAATGACTGCTTGGACTACCATCCAAATCTAGCCTTTGCAAAACACCAACTTTACAATCAATTTATCAACACCCACTAGAAGGAGCACCAACCCCTTATTTATCTACACCAACAGAAAGGAGCACCAACCCCTGATTTACCAACACCAACTAGAAGGAGCACCAACCCCTTATCTATCTTTGCTTTTGCAAGACCCTGACTGGTCTTCTTCACCTTTGCATTCTCTGTGCACTCTACTTTCTCTACGCAATCACAATAGCACCTAGTCGAACTTCAACCTTTTCACTCTCTGTGCACTCTACTCTCTCTACGCAATCACTTCGCACACTCTACTTCATTATAGTCGAACTTCACGATCATCTTCTCCCTTTTGCACACTCTACTCTCTTTGCAAATTTTGCACTTAGCATGATTCGACACGACTGGCTCTCTGCGCACAACGACCGTATATCGCACATTTCGACATACTTTCAAATCTCCAAACAACCCTCCTTTTATAACAGGATGTTTAAGATGAAAACCCTAATCTTAGTCAACTGTAAATCCAAATCTTAGTCGATTTTCATGACAATTGTAAACCCTAAATTTAGTCGATTGTTCATCGGTCTTCGTCGGCTTCAACTTAACCATGAAAATACAACATGTCGTGATATCGCGACACTTTCGCTTTCTCTCTTTCTATTTGTATCGGACAGCAAAAAAGCTACATGTCGCGATATCGTGACACTTTTTCTCCTTGCTCTTTCTCTTTGCATTGGACCGCAAAAATACAACATGTCACGAAATTGCGACACTATTTTCTCTCTCCTTTTTCTCTTTGCGTTGGCCCGTGAAAATACAACATGTTGTGAAATTGCGACACTTTTTCTTTCGTATACTTCATCTAGCTTTTATCACGAAATCATGACACTTCTACTTTCGTACTTAGCTTCTTTGCTTTTGTCGCGAAATTGTGACACTTCTGCCTTTGAAGTCTTCTTCTCTGCTTTTATCATGAAATCGCGACACTTCTGCTATCGAAGTCTTACTTTCTGCTTTTGTTGCGAAATCACGACAGTTCTACTTTCGTACGCTTCCTCTCTTTCTTTTGTCGTGAAAATGCGACATGTCACGATATTGCGACACTTTTTCTTTCTCTTCCTTCTTGCCCTTTTCGAGTCGCGAAAATGCGACATGTTGCGAAATCGTGACACTTTTTCTTTCTCTTCCTTCCTGCCCTTTTTGAGTCGCAAAAATACGACATGTCACGAAATCACGACACTTTTTATTTCTCTTTCTTCCTGCGCTTTTTGAGTCACGAAAATGTGACATGTCGCGAAATCGCAACACTTTTTCTTTCTCTTCCTTCCTGCGCTTTTCGAGTCGTGAAAATGCGACATGTCGTGAAATCATGACACTTTTTCTTTCTCTTCCTTCCTGCGCTTTTTGAGTCACGAAAATGCGACATGTCGCGAAATCGTGACACTTTTTCTTTCTCTTCCTTCCTGCGCTTTCCGAGTCACGAAAATGCGACATGTCGCGAAATTGCGACACTTTTTCAACATACTTCCTCTCTCCTATTTTAGTCGCAAAAATGCGACATGTCACGAAATCGTGACACTTTTCCAACTTACTTTATCTCTCCTATTTTAGTCGCAAAACTGCGACATGTCGCAAAATCGTGACACTTTTCAAACTTACTCTCTTTCCTTTGAACTTCTCGCGAAATCGCGACACTTCTTCCTACTTCCTCTTTTTCTTCCAACATGTCGCGAAATCGGGATAGTTTTTCCACTTGTCTTTTTCTCTTCCAACATGTCGCAAAATCACGACAATTTTTCACTTGCCTTTTTCTCTTCCAACATGTCGCGAAATCGCGACAGTTTTTCCACTTGCATTTTTCTCTTCCAACATGTCGTGAAATCGTGACAGTTTTTCAACTTGCCTTTTTCTCTTCCAACATGTCGCAAAATCGTGACAGTTTTTCCACTTGCCTTTTTCTCTTCCAACATGTCGTGAAATCGCGATAGTTTTTCCTACTTTCTCTTTCTCTTCCAACATGTCACAAAATCGTGACAGTTTTTCCTGCTTCTCTCTCTTCCAACATGTCACAAAATCGTGATAGTTTTTCCAACTTTTTCTCTCTCTTCCAACATGTCACGAAATCACAATAGTTTTTCTTGCCTGCTGTATATGTCGCGATATCGTGAAACTTTTCTTACTTGTCTTTTTCTTTGATCTTCTACAAATGGGCCACTTCGGTCTTCTTGGAAACTCACTGTACATACTCTGAATAACCTTTGAACTCCTGTCTTTTGCATTTGAATAGCTTTTGAACTTCCTGTCCACTACATCAACAGATCTATTTGACTGTGTTGACAACAATGACAATACTGTTGCTGCACCTTGCTCAACAATAATGAGGCACAAAGGTTCAATATACTCAAACTCTATATGGGTATTCTTCTTAGATTGGGAGTGTATTACCCTAGCATATAAAATTTCTTCCTAGATTCTATGGTTGTTATGGGTTGCATTACAATTTTCTTTTCAGTTGATTGATGGTGCTCAATGCTTCAAGGCTTTTATGGTATTGACAGCTAATGGCATGATGGAGAAGATTGGAAGGATATTGGATCATTAATAGCCTTCTTTTTGGTACATTATCAACATAGGCATATGTAATCCTTCTTTAATATAGTTGGCTAGAATGGTCGGATCCTCCTAGGTTCTCAAGGCTTCTTGGCATGTGTGCCCTCCCTTGTGATTGACCTATTCTAAAATTTTACTACCAAGATGTGATTAGCCTTTATTAAAAATCTACCACAATGAGGGATTTTCTCATCTTGTCCATTGGAGGTCTAATCAAATGACTTATATTTGACTTTTCCACCAAACCTTTTTTCATGAGACATGTGGGGCAATAGGTGTATTCCTTAGGGTGTTTTTTCTAGTTATTTTTATGAGGGTTTGAAAATCTCCTTTTGGGTTACCTCTTCATCCCTTGGACTAACTAAAGAGTATGACCACTTCCTCAAGTAATTCTCCTTTTGGTAGCCCAATTTTTGAGAGCATCTCTAGTTCTTAGTTTGTGTATGTCTACTAATAGTTGCTCCATTTCACGCTGACCAATGTTGTATTGATAATGTGGTTGTTTCCAATAGGAGCTTCATCATGAGGCCATAATGATTTCTCTTTTCTAGGAATGTGTGGAAACTAGATTTAATTAGGGATTTAAATATCCATAAGATATTTTTTTTTGTACATGCTTGTAGTCCACCTCATGTATGTTTTAAACCTAATTTATGTTAATGCCACCTCGTGATTTCTCTAAAGTATGTGGAGATCTCATGGAACTTCTATATGGATAGATGATCCCAAGATATGTCATTGGAAAGATCAAGCCCTTCTTCTTATTGGATGTTTAGGTGCCTTGCTACCTTCGTAGGCTAATATAAATAAGTTCATGAATGGGTGAATGAGGTGTATTCATAATCTTCCCATTTGAGCTCCCTAGGACTTGCAACTGCATGTGATAACCTCATCACTTACTTAGTTGTGAAGTGTAATTGAGCAAGTGATGGGGTGTAACATTCAATTATTTTTTAGAGAATTTGGATTATTTGATTAATCCCTAGACAAGGTATGAGTTGAGTTGGTTGAAATCTATCTAATTATTTCCTTGAAATCCATAGCCCTATATCTTGTTCAGTTGTGTATGAATGAAATAGAAACTGGTACTATTAAGGAAAGCTCAACTAAATCCCAATATTTAGGACTAAGCTTTTAATTTTGAATAAAAATCTCCATGTATGATGTGAAGTCATCTGTTGGATTGGTTAATCATTTTTAATTATTTTCTTATTTTGTATCAACTTTATATCTTGTTTAGTTGTGTTTGAATGAGATAGCAGTTAGTGTAGATCAAGGAAAGCTCATTCAAAGCCTGACATCTAGAATCCCCATCTTCAACGTAGCAACAACTGAATTTGTAGGTCAAGTTTTATCTAAAGATTTCCTTACTTGCATTCAACACTAGAACTCATCTAGCTATGCACCTCTTGAGGTGGGTGCTCATGCATTTGAGGGAAGCTCAAACAAGGTCTATCTTACAAAGTTTTCTTTTTTGGTACAAGAAATCCTATTGATCAATAATTCCCCTTACTCTCATTCTTTTCCTCTTCCTTTTTTTTGAAAGAATGTTTATGGGTACCTTTTCAAGTAAATCCCATTGATTAGTATTGGGATTTGTTTCCCTTCTAACATTGATAGTTCAACCATGTTCTCCACCTTGATTCTAATGATGACATATGTCCCCCTTTATCTGGCTTCAAGTTTAGTGTGTTGACCTAGTTTGCTATAGTCTTCATACCATTTGAGCACCAAATTGCCTACCCTAAAATCCTATGATGTAGATTTTTGGTCAAACCATATCTTCACAACCTCTTAGTTCCTCCATCAACGATCCTTCGTTTTCTCTCTTTGATCTTCAATATTCAACAATTTTCCCAATATTAACATGGCATCATGCTCTTGAAGCTCTAGCTAATGTAGCAATTGCAATATAGAAAGCTCTATAGAAATGGGAAGTATGGCCTCTTGACCATAAACCAAGGAGTATGGAGAGCAAAATATACGTTTCTTTGATGTGATTTGGTCATACCACAAAGCTTGTTAGATGTCCAAATCCCATTGACATTAGTAGTGAGCCAATCCTCTTTAGTATGTAGAGTAGATTTTTGTTTGAGGACTCTACCAGATCGTTGCCTTGAGGGTAGTGGTTGGAGGAGGCCTTCATGTACATACAATACTAAAAATCAAATTGAATTACCTCAAATCTAATGAATGCTTAGGCATTTTTAGTGATAACGATGCTACACACATCAAACCATGTGATAATATCTTCTAGAAAGTTGATGAATTTTTAGATTACCTCTTTTAACAGGAACACTTCTATCCACCTTGTGAAGTAATTTGTGGTTTTTAAGACCCAATGGTGGCCTTCACTTAAGGGCATATTGTTCACTTCAATGAAATCAAGCCCCCATTAAGAGAATAATTCTTCAATAGTTACGAGCTTTAGGGGTAAAGTGACATTATGGTTCCTTCCAATGAAGAATTTACATTTGTTGCACTCTCTCACCGACCAATGTACATCATTGAAAATAGTTTGTCAATAGTGAAGAACATGTGCTTATACTGAGAGGGGGGGTGAACAGTATATAATAAAACTTTTTTCTTTTTAATCCAAATGACATCATCAGTAGTATTAAAGCAGTAAACATCACATAAAGCATCACACATATGAGAGACATGATTTTACGTGGTTCACCCAAAGATGGCTACCTCCACGGAGAAAATATTTCTTATAAATTTTCTCAAATAAATTCTCTTGGGAATCCTTTCCCTACAATATTTATGGACCTCTGTCCAAAGGAGATACCAATCCCCTAAATCAAGTTCGTGGATCTCTATCCATAGGAGAACTCCTTCTCCTCTGCTCTGGTTGGTGATCCTCTAGAAGACTACTGCCTCCATTGCACTAGGTTGTGGATCTCTCTCCACTGAAGACTCTTATCCCCACTCAGAAGACCTATCCTCACTACCCTGGCTGATGGATCTCTATCCACTAGAGACTACTGTCCTCTCTGCTCTGTCACCTCCAAATATCTGTCTAAAATCTGCACTACAAGTCCACACAGAACTTGCTCAAATCTGCTCAACAAGTCCACATAGAACTTGCTCAAATCTGCTCAACAAGTCCACATAGAACTTGCTCCAATATGCTCAACAAGTCCACTCGAACTTGCTCAAATTCTCAATAAGTCCACTATAACTTTCAATTCTCAACAAGTCCACTAACTTGTCAATTCTCAACAAGTCCACTAAACTTGTCCAATAATAAGAATTGTTAGAGACTCAATATGCTTCAACTCAATGCTCAATCACTTTCTCAACTCAATTAGAATATAGAATAGTTTGTTTTATGGAACTTGAACAATCACTTCACACATCCACTTGACTAGGCTCAACCAACTCTACTCAACCAATCACTCAATGAGATAATCCTTGCTCACAAACCCTAGTCCAAGCATATGATCACTTACTCAAAATATTTCCAACAATGCTCAACAACCAATCTCACATAACAATGTAAATACTCCTCCCCTAATCCTCCCAAAAAAAAAATTTTACCCCCCCCTATTTTTTCCACAAAACTTAACAAAAACTCAACACACTCAATAGGAAACCCTAATCAAGTCCTTTTCACTCCAAACTTATTTTCCAGAAAACCAATCAATCAATTCAACTATGGAAGAATATGCTCATACCTTTTCCCTTGATTGGAGGATGATCTTCAAAAACTGCCTTCAGGAATATCTTCTTCTTTGCCAAGTGCCAAGGGTTAGATAACAAGTGTTATACTTCACAAAATACAAGAATAGCTCAATTTCATAATACACCTTATATCTCCTTCTCAATAGCAATATTTGACAATAATATCTTCACAAAAATTTCCTCTTCAATTTTTCTATTTCACAAAATTGATATTCCAACTTAATTTCTATCTCCTAAGGTAAAATAATATTTACCTTAATAAAGCACCTATTTACCACTTAGGTAAATAAATTAATATCACCTTATAACTCCCTAACCTTAGCACAATTAATCAAATTCCACATACACCCCTAAAACCTTAGCACAATAATCAAATACCACAAATATTCCCTTATTCCTCCTAAACCTTAGTATTATGCAAAAATTAAAAATTAAATTATAAAAACCTTTGGTGAATCCCCCTTCCACAATTTTTGGAGTTTCGAACCTACGCCTTCTCCACGACTGGCGCCTTAGCTGTGGTAAGCTAGCCGTGTGAGCTAAGCGCTCCACGTGCTTAGCTTAAGCCCTAAGGTTGCTTAAGCCTTCTCACAAAGGCTTCAAAGCCTTTGGCCTTCTCCTACATCTAGCGCCAAGCTAGACTACGAGCGCTTCTCCCTTTGCGTTGTCCCTTGCTTCGAACACCATGCGTTGCCTCGATCACGATGCTCTACCCTGATTACAATGCATTGTCCTATTTTGGAAATACACCACTCACAAATTTTGGAGGCTTAGGATTTTTGCTATTGTTCGAATTCGATTCACACCATTCCCTAAGGTTTGTCTTAGGGTTTAAATACCCTTCATTTGCTTTGCATACAATGTCGGTGGATGATTCGATTTGATGACGTCGACTTGTATAAATTATAATTTATAATTAATTTAAATTCAAAAGAATTTAAATATTATAAATTTAATTTATAAACTTTAGACTTTAATAAAAAATTAAAGCCCTCTTGAGTTAATATCAAATTGTCATTTGCACTTCATTGGGTTGATGAAAATTAATTTTGCCACCTTGGTTTTAATAAAAACCTTAATTCTGCCATCACAATATTAGAGAACTATCATTATGGTTTTAATAAAAAACCTTTTAATGTGCCATCATGGTTTTAACAAAAACCCTTATAAAAACATATTTGGACAACTTTTCTCCATCTCTTTGCATTGCTTCCTGGTGTTAATGATGATGTACTCCATGGTGTTAATGATAGCTTCATGTGTTCACTTTGGCATCAATGACAACTTTTCACCTTGACATCAATGACAACTAAATGAGCTCAAAATGTCCAACAATCTCCCCCTTTGTCATTGATGGCAACCCAACTTATTTTTACCAAAAACTTGACCTTTCCTTTGTTCTGCTCCCCCTAGGACAATGCTCCCCTTGGCTCAATGCTCTCTCCTCTTTTCTCAAATACCAAATCTCTCCCCCTTACTCAAATCTCTCCCCCTTTGACATCAATGGCAAAGGGTCACCTTTGGGGCTCGGGGCTAAGAATGAGCCTCTTAGCTTAGCCCCTCCCCCACCTCCTCTTGAGGTGGTTAATTCTGGGGTGGGAGTCTCACTCCCAATCTTCCTCGAAGATACTCAAAGGTTTCCTTTGGAAGTGGCTTGGTGAAAATATCTACTATTTGTTCCTTTGTAGAAATATATTCTAGCCTGACCTGTTTATCTATCACCTGTTCTCTCAGAAAATGATACTTAATCGAAATGTGCTTTGTCTTGGAATGCATCACTGGATTTTTTGAGATGTTTATAGCACTTGTATTATCACATAGTATGGGAATAGGATTATCATGTTTTATCTTGAAGTCTTCCAAAGTTCTCTTCATCCATAACACCTGTGTACAACTGGCTACTACTGCAATGTATTCTGCTTCTGTTGTGGATAAGGATACTGAAACCTACTTCTTACTTAACCAAGAGACTAAACAGTCTCCAAGAAAGAATGCTCCTCCACTTGTGCTTTTTTTGTCATCAATGCTGCCAGCCCAATCCACATCTGTATATGTTGTCAGTGTAAAACTATCACTTTTGGGATACCAAAGCCCAAAATCCATAGTCCCTTTTAGATACCTAAAAATTATTTTTACTGCTGCCACATGTGTTTCTTTAGGTGCTGCCTGAAACCTTGCCACTAATCCCACTGACTGTACAATATCTGGTCTTGTAGCGGTAACATACAATAAACTGCCAATCATAGATCTGTACAATCTCTGATCTGCCTCTGGAGATTCATCATCCTTACTCAACTTGCATCCTGTGACCATGGGGGTACTTACTGGTTTACAATATTCTAGCCTAAATTTCTTTAACATTTCTTTTATATACTTGGCTTGTGAGAGAAACACTCCTCTTTTTTATTGTGAAATCTGAAGTCCAAGAAAGAAGGACAATTCACCAAGCATAGACATCTCAAATTCATTTTGCATGTTCTTAGAAAATTCTTTACACATCTTATCATTGTTTCCCCCAAAAATGATATCATCAACATAAACAACCACTATTAGTAGATCACTCCCTTCATTTTTGATATATAAATTACTGTCTGCTATTCCTTTTTTGAATCCCTGTTCTTGAAGATACTTATCCAATCTTGAGTACCATGCTCTTGGAGCCTGCTTTAGACCATACAGTGCCTTTTTCAATCTGCATACATGATCTGGTTTATCTGTTAGTATGAATCCCTCTGGATGTTCAATGTAAACTTCTTCTTCTAGAACACCATTTAGAAATGCTGACTTGACATCCATCTGATATACCTTGAAGTTCTTGAAACTTGAGAAAGCTAAAAACATCCTTATAGCTTCAAGTCATGCAACTGGAGCAAAAGTCTCATCAAATTCAATTCCTTCTACCTGTGCATAACCTTTGCATACTAACCTTGCTTTATTTTTGACCACTTGTCCATCTTCATTTAACTTATTTCTAAATACCCATTTTGTGTCGATCACATTTTTGTCCTTTGGTCTTGGAACAAGTTCCCAAGTTTTGCTTTTCTCTATCTGATCTAATTCTTCATCCATTGCCTTAATCCAAAATTTATCCTCACTTGCCTGAGTGAAGTCTTTTGGCTCAATCTTAGATAGCAAAGAAAAATTTGCTTGTTGAGATGGTTTTATTATTCTTCTCCTTGTCTGTCTTTCATCTGGATTCCCGATGATCTGCTATTTTGGATGATGCTTCTGTACATACCTGGATGGAGTTTTGGGAAGAAGTCTTTGTGTTTCTTCTTCTTCTTTATCTGATTCCTCACAAAATTCTTCTTGACAACATCCATCTTCTTGATACACAATTTGTTGAACTGGTTCTCTTGAATCTATCTTCTCATCAATTGTTACATTCATACTTTCCACCATAGTGTGTGTTCTTTTGTTGAAGCATCTGTAGGCTTTACTCCTTGTGGAATAACCAAGAAAAATTCCCTCATCACATCTTGGATCAAACTTGCCTAAGTTTTGATCTTCCCATCTTATGTAACATTTGCTTCCAAAATTTTTGAAGTGTTTTATAGTGGTAGGTCTTCCTTTCCAAAGCTCATATGGAGTCTTGTGATGATTTACCCTCATTTGAGCCCTAGTGATTATGTATACTATTGTGTTTACAACTTCTCTCCAAAAACCATCTGATAGCTTAGATTCATTTAACATAGCCCTAGCCATATTTTCAACAGTCCTATTTTTCCTTTCAACTACCCCATTTTGTTGAGGAGTTCTTGTTGCTGAGTACTCTCTCTTGATCCCATGTTGTTCACAAAACTCTACAAATTCATTTGAAGTAAATTCTCCTCCTCTATCAGATCTCAAACACTTAATCCTTTTTCCAGTTTCATTTTCAATCAATTCCTTAAATGCTTTGAATTTTTCAAAGGCCTCTAACTTCTCTTTTAGGAAGGCCACCCAAACCATTCTAGAATAATCATCTATAAATAGTATAAAGTAGCTATCACCCTGAATACTTTGTGTTCTGGTAGGACCACATAGATCAGTATGTATTAGGCTCAATGGCTCAGATGACATATATCCTTTTGACTTAAAGGTTGTCCTAGTTTGCTTTCCATGTTGATAGGGTGCACAGATTGTGTTTTGAGGTCTTCTTATTTTGGGTAAATATCTGACCACTTGTTTATTGCTTATGTTGACTATGTTGTCAAAATTCAAGTGACCCAATATTCTATGCCATAGCCAACTCTCATCTTCTTGTGATAGAAAACACTTTTCCCCTTTGATCTCATTGAGCATGTATAAGTTGTTTGGGGTTCTTCTTGCATTGGCAATGATTTTTCTAGTTTTTGATTTTCTTATCTCACATCTATCTGGATGGAAAGTAACCATGTACCCTTGATCACAAAGTTGACTTATACTCAGTAGGTTGTGTTTTAACCCTTTAACATACAATACATTTTCTATTTTTGTTTTCCCATTATCTAAACTTAGAGTTCCTCTTCCACCAATCTTTGTTGATCCATTATCACCGAAACTTACTGATCCTCTATTTGTTTCTTTTAGCACAATGAATTTATCTTTGTCTCCTATCATGTGACTAGAGCAACCACTATCAAGATACCATTGTTCTTCTTTATCCTAAGCATGAAGGGTTGTTTGAACTAACATTGATCTAGCCTTAACATTTTCCCTTTCATCTTTCCTAGTTGTTGAAATTGCTTTTCTAGACTCAGGAAACATCATTTTACACCATCTAGCCTTGTGCCCAAAATTATTGCATTTGTAACATATAATATCATCATCCATGAGAGGTGCAAAGGAATTGAAATTTCTATTGACATTGTTTCTTGCACAGTGTACAACTCTATGACCATATTTATTACAAGAAAAACAATGACCATGGAAGAAATTATGTAACCTGTTTGGATGTCTTGAAGTTTGTGGTGAAGTAATCTTCCTCTTGTGATTAACTCTTATCCAGGGTTCTTCTTTGCTTTCTTCCTTTCTTATATCCTTTGCTTGCTTATCCTTGTTTGAGGTTTCTACTTTTTGAAGACTTGATTCCTCTTTTTGTTTCTCATATTCTGCATCTTGTAGTACCTTGGTCCTTTCAACTTCATTCCTTAGGTGGACAACTTTTGCTTCCAATATTTCACATTCTATTTCCCTGGCTCTCAATAGATCGGTCATGTCCTGCTCAATCTTCTTTCCTTCTTCCACCCTAATCTTGAGTTCTGTTAGATTTTGTATAAGTTCCATTCTTGCTTCTTCATCTTCTTGAACTTGTTCCTTCAAGCTTGAATTCTTTTCTCTAAGTTTTTCCAATTTTTTGAGAGTAGCAAATAATTCTTCTTTTATGTTAAACATAGTCTCTTCTTCATCTTCTGAAGTCATGTGTGCTACTGATGGATCCTCCTCCAAGTTGTTAGTCTTTTCATGGAGGGACCCACTTTGATACCAATTGTAGAACATGTGCTTATACTGAGAGGGGGGTGAACAATATATAATAAAAATTTTGCTTTTTAATCCAAATGACATCATCAGTAGTATTAAAGTAGTAAACATCACATAAAGCATCACACATATGAGAGACATGATTTTACATGGTTCACCCAAAGATGGCTACCTCCACGGAGAAAATATTTCTTATAAATTTTCTCAAATAAATTCTCTTGGGAATCCTTTCCCTACAATATTTATGGACCTCTGTCCAAAGGAGATACCAATCCCCTAAATCAAGTTTATGGATCTCTATCCATAGGAGAACTCCTTCTCTTTGCTCTGGTTGGTGATCCTCTAGAAGACTACTGCCTCCACTACACTGGGTTGTGGATCTCTCTCCATTGAAGACTCTTGTCCCCACTCAGAAGACCTATCCTCACTGCCCTGGCTGATGGATCTCTATCCACTGGAGACTACTGTCCTCTCTGCTCTATCACCTCCAAAGCTCTATCTAAAATATGCACTACAAGTCCACACATAACTTGCTCAAATCTACTCAACAAGTCCACATAGAACTTGCTCAAATATTCTCAACAAGTCCACACAGAACTTGCTCAAATCTGCTCAACAAGTCCACTTATAACTTGCTCAAATCTGCTCAACAAGTCCACATCGAACTTGCTCAAATCTACTCAACAAGTCCACAAATTAAAAAAATAGAGAAAGACTCAATATGCTTCAACTCAATGCTCAATCACTTTCTCAACTCAATTAGAATATAGAATAATTTGTTTTATGGAACTTGAACAATCACTTCACACATCCACTTGACTAGGCTCAACCAACTCTACTCAACCAATGACTCAATGAGATAATCCTTGCTCACAAACCCTAGTCCAAGCATATGATCACTTACTCAAAATGTTTCCAACAATGCTCAACAACCAATCTCACATAATCAATGACCCCCCCTCACCCCCCAAATTTTTACCCCCCTTTTTTTTCCAAAAACCTGAAGATCACTCAACACACTCAATAGGAAACCCTAATCAAGTCCTTTTCACTCCAAACTTATTTTCCAGAAAACCAATCAATCAATTCAACTATGGAAGAATATGCTCATACCTTTTTCTTGATTGGAGGATGATCTTCAAAAACTGCCTTCAAGAATATCTTCTTCTTTGCCAAGTGCCAAGGGTTAGATAACAAGTGTTATACTTCACAAAATACAAGAATAGCTCAATTTCATAATACACCTTATATCTCCTTCTCAATAGCAATATTTGACAATAATATCTTCACAAAAATTTCCTCTTCAATTTTTCTATTTCACAAAATTGATATTCCAACTTAATTTCTATCTCCTAAGGTAAAATAATATTTACCTTAATAAAGCACCTATTTACCACTTAGGTAAATAAATTAATATCACCTTATAACTCCCTAACCTTAGCACAATTAATCAAATTCCACATACACCCCTAAAACCTTAGCACAATAATCAAATACCACAAATATTCCCTTATTCCTCCTAAACCTTAGTATTATGCAAAAATCAAAAATTAAATTATAAAAACCTTTGGTGAATCCCCCTTCCACAATTTTTGGAGTTTCGAACCTACGCCTTCTCCATGACTGGCGCCTTAGCTGCGGCAAGCTAGCCGTGTGAGCTAAGCGCTCCACGTGCTTAGCTTAAGCCCTAAGGTTGCTTAAGCCTTCTCACAAAGGCTTCAAAGCCTTTGGCCTTCTCCTACGTCTAGCACCAAGCTAGACTGTGAGCGCTTCTCCCTTTGCATTGTCCCTTGCTTCGAACACCATGCACTACCTCGATCACGATGCTCTACCTTGATTACAATGCATTGTCCTATTTTGGCAAATACACCACTCATAAATTTTGGAGGCTTCAGATTTTTGCTTTTGTTCGAATTCGATTCACATCATTCCCTAAGGTTTGTCTTAGGGTTTAAATACCCTTCATTTGCTTTGCATACAACGTCGACGGATGATTCGATTTGATGACGTCGACTTGTATAAATTATAATTTATAATTAATTTAAATTCAAAAGAATTTAAATATTATAAATTTAATTTATAAACTTTAGACTTTAATAAAAATTAAAGCCCTCTTGAGTTAATATCAAATTGTCATTTGCACTTCACTGGGTTGATGAAAATTAATTTCGCCACCTTGGTTTTAATAAAAACCTTAATTCCGCCATCACAATATTAGAGAACTATCATTATGGTTTTAATAAAAAACCTTTTAATGTGCCATCATGGTTTTAACAAAAACCCTTATAAAAACATATTTGGACAACTTTTCTCCATCTCTTTGCATTGCTTCCTGGTGTTAATGATGATGTACTCCATGGTGTTAATGATAGCTTCATGTGTTCACTTTGGCATCAATGACAACTTTTCACCTTGACATCAATGACAACTAAATGAGCTCAAAATGTCCAACAAATAGTACTCATCCTGCATGATTTTTACCATACTTGGGTTGAGTAATTTTTACCAAAGAATCCCTGGTGGAATTCTTGGAGCAACGAGGTAATTTGTCTTGTTTCAACACACCTTAGGAGAATGTCGTTGAAGTTCCTTCGGAACAAAAATAAGAGGTAAGTGTAATGAACATTTTATAGCCTAAAGGATCTCCTCTAAATTTAGTTCAAGTTTAGTGGATATTTTTTTAAATAAAGGAGTAAAAATTTATTGATAAAAATTTTGGATTACAGAGTACAATTGAGATCCCAACCAGGACTCAAATAAGCAATAAAATAGGCTAAAACCACCAGATAAGGTCAAAAATCGAAGAAGAAAATAAGAACAAACCATATTAAGTCTGAACATCCTTGTGGATCAACTCCTAGAGGCGTTGAGAGTCCCCAGATGGGAGAATATCCCAATTATCGATAATTCAAGGGTCCTATAGCTCAAAAGCCCTTTTGGCTAGGTAATAAACAACCCCATTCCATTGCATTGGAATGTGCTCAAAGGATATAAATTCAAACTCCACTCATTTTGAGAATCTGAACGACCACAGAGGCTAACTGCTAATAACATCCTCCACCCTTTTACTGTTTAAAATATTAATCACAATTTAAGAGTCAAAATCACAGATAATCCTACACTAGCCAAGAGAAAACCCCTCTGCAAGCCCTCGAGAATCGTAAGAGCTTCCATAAAATTGTTGGAGTGAACACCTTTATAAATGGAAAATAAAAAACTGACCAGAACACTTTTATAAATGGAAAAGAAAAAAATTGACCATGCCAGCAAAATCTCTCCCAACACCGTCAATTCTAGCATGTCCAGGATTACCCCTGGATGACCCATCAATATTAATTTTTAAAACTCCTCTAGGGGGTGGCCTCCACCTACCATCTCTCCTAACCATTAGTATTAAGTTTTTGGCATGCCCGATGGGACCCAAATCCCACACATATATACAGTCAAAGCCCCGATGAAGCCTTTGCCCTATTAACCATTATTATCACCTGGCGACTCCGCACAGGAAAGGAACCCTAAAAAAAAAAATCCTTATCCAATATCTGGTTATGAACCATATTTATGATAACCAGATCTAAAGCAAAAAATTTAGAAGAGCCCATAGAGTTTTTTGAATTACACCTTGGTAACTTCGAGCTAACCTGGTTTTGGTTGCTAGAACAATTCTTGCTCGCGATAGCAATCCAAGGTAAGCAAATACTTCCTGTATAATCTTCCCTAGCACTGCTGCTATCAGAACCCCAACTATAGTTACCAACACAACTACAATGGCTGGAAACCTGCCAATTTTGCCTTACCCTTTGTGGAATCATACATGCCCTTTAAATCTTGGGATCCAACACCCAATACCAGCAACGACTCTAAAAGTGCTACCCTAGTATGATGGTACTTGAAAGATAGCATATGAAAATTGCTTGGATGTGGCTGCATTGGTGCCAATATATGACATCACAGAGGAAGATGTGATGATCAGGTTGCTAATTATTTTCTTAAAAGGAAAAATGCTCTACTGGTACAAAACCCTTTAAAACCAGTCAATATCTACCTGGGCTCAGCTCACCTGTAAATTGGTGGAAGAATTTAATGAGCATACCAATCCCTTTTCCTTGGTGAATCAATTTAATGCCATTCAAAAACACCTTCAAAAAGATATCGTAGATTTTAATATATGGTTTAGTCGAACCTGGAAGAGAGTCCCTGATGGTCTGAGACCAGTGCAAGAAGGAGCTATATACTACTATTTGAGAGCTTTCAATTCAGAGATAAGTATGGCTATTAGGTAGTCCCGAGTAACAACTTTTCTTGAAATCTATCTAGAATCACAAAAAGCAAAAAAGGACTTGATCACCATAGGGAGATTTACTTCCAATATAGTTCCACATATCTTTCCAAATTTCCTTCAAATTTCAAGTGCTACTTCTCCAGTTCCCCATGCAAATCCTAATGTCAGCCTTCCCAAGTGGAATGGACAATCGAGCATCCCACTCCTACTAGTACCCCCTCCCATTTTGATGCTCCCTCCTATTCCTGCACTTTCCCCAGTAGCAAACACGTCTAATCAAGACACCCAACTAGAAATCTTACAATATTTGCAAGATTCGTACAAGGAGCGAAGAGAAGCGAAACGAAAATCTCAACCGAGACGTTATCCATAAGTAACCAAAGATCAAGCATCCACCAGTGGATGAAATTATGAAAAAACAAATACAGTCTATGCTAATGAAGAAGGTGGACCCAAAAATGCTTCACCAGAATCATCCTTCTGGTGTTCCACATGCAATGATCCTCATGGTGAAACTGCTTGCATGATTCATCAATATCAAGTATAGACAGTGGCTACAAAAAAGGCAGAAAGGTCCCTCAAAGGTCAAGTAAACATAATCAGAGAAGATGATCAGAATTTTATGATGCTATCTAGAATAAGTCTCATTTCTAACTAGATCAGGAAAGAAATCTTTTCAGGTTTATTCTAAGGACCTTAATCCTTTAAAGGTACCTATACCTGCAAAGAGTCCTATTGAGAAGAGACCCCCACAAAGTTCAGATCCAAAATGAGGAGAGATCAAAAAATAAACACTTTTGGCTAAAGAGATAGAACTCAAGAGCAAGCCAGAGAAAATTTAAGGTACCCTTCATTAACTAAACATAAAAAAGTTGATGCTACTCATGGATACAAGAACATGTTTGATACGACAGTAAAAGAAAAGAGTGTTGATTCTCTTCCATTCAATATTGTTGAAGAAATGAATAAGACTCCTTCCAAAGCCACTATGTATGAAGCCCTACGGATCCCGGGATAGATATATCTATTACAGGAATCATTGAAGTCTATGAAAAACAAAGATAAAGATCTAGTTAAGTTAGGCTCTACCTAGGCAAGCCTTACTTCCACATCATGAAAGAATAGACCTCCCCCATTCTATTTGTTCCTCCAAATGGAAGGATGGGTAGTACATAACTGTATGATTGACTCTGAAGCCACAACCACTGTTATGCCTAAAGTAGTATGCGACATTATGGGAATGGAATATACAAGGAGCACTCCAGAAGTCTTGCAACTTGATGGAACTCCTATAAAAACATTAGGTGTGATCAAAGACATCCCCATTGTTCTCCATAGACTCCCTCAACTTATAGTTATACAAGAAGTGGTAGTAGTTGATTTGGAACCTTATTTTGGCATGTGTCTGTCTAGAGAATTTACTACTAAAATAAGAGAATACATGTATATTGATTTCTCACACCTTGAAATTCCATTCAAATAAAAAAGATAAAAATATTTAATGAGAAACCCTCTACCTTCCATGTCGAGAAGCTTGGAGAAGAAGAAAAAAACTCTACTACTGTGAACATGATGATCGAAGAACTGACAGATTTGAGTCTGATGGAAGAAGCCCTTAATGAATTACAAGAACACCCAGGTGTTGTAGGTGAGTTGGAGAGGATAGGGAAATCCTCCAAGAGAGGTCCCAAGTTCAAATATCCACCCTACCAAAAAGCTAAATTGGGTATCCAAAATCCAATTGATAATGTTGGTGCGGGTAGGGTCGGGTGCGACTCCCGGGTGACTTTTACGATGTAGAATCCCCTGTTCGTGGTCTCTTAGACCAAGGCGGCACCGCAAGGGGTTTTTCGCTTAAAAAAAAATGAATTACAAGAAGAAGATCAATTCTTCCTCCTAGATTTCAATGCCATGATCTAAACAGATCTGGGGAGTTACACCATTTAGAAACCTGAGAAAAGCATATCTACTTCGTCTCCACTACCTAATATACCTACAAATCAATTGTGGAAGCTTTTATTTGATGGGGCTAGATGAAAAAATGGCGTCGAAGCGGGAATTATCTTGATTTCCCCAACTAGAGAGCAAAAGGTTTTTTATTACCGATTAACCTAGAGTTGCACCAATAATACAGTAAAATACGAAGCACTTTGTTTAGGTCTCAAAAAAGCTGAAAAGATGGGTATTAAGCAATTGCAATTTTTTTGAGACTCATAATTGATAGTAAATCAGGTTATTGAAAGATGCGTAAGCAAACAACATTAACTCAAAGCTTATCGTAACAGAGTTTAGGATTTGTTAGAATATTTTGAATCTCTAAACATAAAGGTGATTCCCAGAGAGAAAAAAATCATGCAAACTTATTGGCTTCAGTAGGGGTAAACTTCTATCCCATAAGCAATGTCATCCAAAAATAAAAAACAATTAGGCTAATTTATAGGTCTTCTGTACTGGATAGGGATACCTTCTAGCAAGTTTTTGAGAATGACCAACAAATAGTGGATTTCCTTATCCACAAAATGAATTGCTCTAATTATTGGATGGGTGAAGATGAAGAAGATGAGAACATCATCCAGCTAAAAAATAATCACATTCCAAAAGGATTGGTTACTCTTGAGAGCCTCTTTGACAACAATGACAAGTCTAATGGTCACAAAATGAAAGTCGACAAACATAGGTACAAAGAAGCTAAAATGGAGCCCGATAAGACTATCAAACTGGGGGTAAACACTACTAAAAAAGAAATGGAGGAAATCAGAGAGTTGTGCAAAGAATTCCTTGATATCATTGCTTGGACCTACAGAGACCTGAAGGTCTATTCAAAAGAGATAATCCAACATATGATCAAACTCGAAGAAGGTGCCAAGCCATTTCGATAAAATCAATGACCAGTAAATCCCAAGATTGAAGCCTTGATGAAACAAGAACTGCTAACACTCCTCGAAGGTACAATCATCTACCCAATCGAGCATTCAACATGGGTTGATAACTTGGTTCTGGTTAGAAAAAAGAACGGAGACATCTGGATATGTGTTGATTTTTGCAACTTGAATGAAGCTCCCTTGAAATATCATTACCCCATCCCACAAATAGAAAGGTTTTCACTCCTAGATGGTTTTTCGGGGTACAACCAGGTCTGGATCAAAATGAATATCAGTTCAAAATTGCTTTCACAACTAAGTGGGGAACATTCGCCTACCAAAGAAGGCCATTCGGATTGTCCAATGTTGGAGCAACTTTTCAAAGAGCTATGGATACAACATTCGAAGAATTACTAAATAAGATAATAGTGATTTAACTAGATGACATGATCATTTTATCTCACCAAAAATGATATCATATAGCGCAACTCAGAAGCGTGTTTGAAAATGTAGGGAGTTCAGTATATCCATATATCCCAGAAAATCCATCTTTGCTGTGGAAGAGGGGCTTCTACTAGGACACATTGTTTCTAAGTTTGGTCTAGCTATAGACCCTAACAGAGTAAAGGCACTATTAGATCTCCCTCTCCCTCCAAATAAGAAAGGGTTGCAGTCATTTTTCGACCAGATCAACTTTGTATGCAAATTCATAGCAGATTTTACCCAAATCGTCAAACCCATGACAAAAATTTTGAAAAAGGATGCTATTTTCAAATCGATAGACGTCAGGAAACAAGCCTTCCAATGGATCAAAGAACATATAGCTCAAGACCCCATCTTAGTGAATCCAAATTATTCGAGAGATTTTATATTATATGCCATAGGCGAGTAGGAAAGTTATGCCGCAGTACTCACGTAGAAAGGAGCTGACAATGAAGAAAGACCCATAGATTTTCTAAGCCAAACTATGCAGGAGCATGAAGAGGAATATAACTTCATTGAAAAACAAATATATGCAATAATAAAATATTTGAAAAAATTTATACACTTCTTGTCCCAGATCAGGATAATTGTTTACACCATTCATCCAGGTGTACGAAGTTTCATCATACAAGGAGATCTCGGTGACACAAGAGCCGGTTGGATGACCAAAATACAGGAATACGATGTAGAAATACACCTGACCAAGCTGGTGAGAGGTAGAGCATTATGCCAAGAGCTTTCCAAACATGCTTCACTAGAATATGTGGCGTGCTAGATGCAAGAAAAATCACTATATGATGATCAACCCCCAGAACATCTCGATTGGGCGAATGAATTGATCAAATACTTCCAAACTAGAAAATGTCCAAAAAGTTTGAATTCCTCATAAAGAAGAAGGTACTGAATCCAATATTTGAAGTACACTCTCCTCCCCAAAGGATTGTACAGAAAGAATTTAGATGGAGTTCTCCTTCTTTGCATAAAAGATGAACAAAAACAATAGATCCTGGAAGAGTTTCACGGAGGACTGTCAGGAGGACACTACTCAAGAAGAACCACCACTCTAAAGATCATCTGAATCGGGTGCTACTGGTCAACTATTTTTGCAGACTCTTTTAAAGTAACCAGAGGCTTTGAGGAATACCAAAGGTATATTGGGAGAAACATGAATGCCCCATTACCCCTTAAGTCTATTTAGGATGAAGAACCTTTCCAACAATGGGGAATAGACTTCATCGAAATAATAGAGCCCAATTCATCGGCCGAACATAAGTATATCTTGACAGCTACCGATTAATTCACCAAGTGTTTAGAGGCAATTCCTATCAAAAAAGCTGACCAAGAGGTCGTGATAGAGTTCGTGGAAAGTCTAATCACCAAATTTAGCATCCTAGAAGCATTGGTCATAGACAAAGGTTCATATTTCGTAGGTGCCAAAATGATTGATTTTACATGTAGATATAGGATCTATTTAAAGACATCCACAAACTGCTATCCCCAAGGAAATAGATTAGTTGAGTCTATGAATAAAAACCTGCTCAGGATTTTGAAATGGACTCTGAAAGACAACAAAAGAAGTTGACATTCCTTGATAAATAAAACACTATGGTATGATAGAATAACGATCAATAAGTCCATCAATGCATCTCCTTATTCCTTGGTCTATGGAAAAGAAGCAGTCCTACCAGTGTATATAGAAATACCTGCCCTGAAACTACTCAATCAAACTAGTACAAAAAAAGTAGAACCTATGGAAAACAGGTTGATTCATCTCCTACATTCATAAGAACAAAAGGAACGGGATTACAATCACCACCTAGAGCATGTCGTCGCCACCAAAATATGGTTTGATAAGAAGACTACCCTGAGGAAATTTAAGACAGGTGACTTAGTCCTCATGTGGAATGATAAAAGGTCCAAACCTAGCAATCATGATAAATTTGATACATTTTGGGACGGTCCTTTTGAGATAATAGAAGAAAAGCAACACAATTCCTTCCAGTTGAAGGACGAACAAGGCCATGTTCAACCCATCCCCGTTAATGGCTTCCACTTGAAGCTATATTTCAAGAAGTAGGTCCTTCTTCTTGTTGTATGTATTTTTATGTAAATATGTATTTTTATTCCCCTTTTGAGAAAATGTCGCAATGGCACGACTTTTCGGCACCCAAGTGCCCCTTTTGAGAAAAATGTCGTGATGGCATGACTTTTCGGCACCCAAGTGCCCCTTTTGAGAAAAATGTCGCGATGGCACAACTTTTTGGCACCCAAGTGCCACGTCAGGTTTTAGTACTCATTGGAAATGACAGTGAGCACCATGACAAAAGGAATGATCTTTAAATGTTGGCATGTGTCAAAAAAGTAAAGTACTGTAGATAATAAAAGCGACGACCTTGAAATTCTCACATTGCCATTTTTTAGGTACAGTCGCACCTATCAATGGGCATAAAGCAAAATGGAAAAATATCATTGGTCCAAATAAAAAAGGGAAAACATTGAGTAACGGTTAATGGCGTCTTAGATGTTGGCATGTAGATTAAGGCTTCATGCAACATTCTGAAACCTGTGTTGAGCAAGGTGCAACGACAATATTGTCATTGTTGTCAACACGATCAGATAGATCGGTTGATGCAGTGGATAGGAGTTCAGAGGTTATTCAGAGTATGTACAGTGATGTTAAATGCTTATGAGGATGTTTACCCACCTTTTTGCATATTTTCCAAGAAGACCGAAGTGGCCCATATGCTAAAGATCAAAGAAAAAGTAAAACACCGCAAAGCGAAAAAGTGTCGCGATATCGCGACATGTTGCATTTTCACGGCCAAAAGAGAAGAGAGAAAAAGTGTCACGATATCACGACATGTTGTATTTTCATGGGCCAAAGCAAAGAGAAAGAGCAAGGAGAAAAAGTGTCGCGATATCGCGACATGTTGTATTTGCGGGCCAAAGCAAAGAGAAAGAGCAAGAGAGAAAAAGTGTCGCGATATCGTGACATGTTGTATTTTCACGGGCCAAAGCAAAGAGAAAGAGCAAGAAGAAAAAGTGTCGCGATATCGCGACATGTTGTATTTTCACGGGCCAAAGCAAAGAGAAAGAGCAAGGAGAAAAAGTGTCGCGATATCGTGACATGTATTTTTGCGGGCCAAAGCAAAGAGAAAGAGCAAGGAGAAAAAGTGTCACGATATCGTGACATGTTGTATTTTCGCGGGCCAAAGCAAAGAGAAAGAGCAAGGAGAAAAAGTGTCACGATATCGTGACATGTTGTATTTTCACGGGCCAAAGCGAAGAGAAAGAGCAAGGAGAAAAAAGTGTCGCGATATCGTGACATGTTGCATTTTCGTGGTCCAAAGCGAAGAGAAAGAGCAAGGAGAAAAAAGTGTCACGATATCGTGACATGTCGCATTTTGGTCTCAAAGGAAGAGAAAGAGCAAGGAGAAAAAAGTGTGATGATATCGACATGTCAGATTTTTGACTAAAAAGGGAGGAGGAGAGAAACAAAAGTGTCACGATATCACGACATGTCGCATTTTTCGTGACTCAAAAAGGGAGGAGAGAAACAAAAGTGTCACGATATCGCGACATGTCACATTTTTATGACTCAAAAAGGGAGAGGAGAGAAACAAAAGTGTCACGATATCGTGACATGTTGCATTTTTGCCAAAGGAATAGAGTAGTTGATAGTGCATCTAATATTAGTGATGAACACCAGGATAGTGAAACTAAGACTGCATAGTGACGTGGACCTATAAGGGAGAAAATGGAAAGAAGGGATGCCCATGTGGAGAAAAAAAGGAAGGAGAAAATGAATAGTCATGGAAAGAAGGGGATGCATGCCCATGTGGAGAAAATGAATGGAAGGAGAAAACGAATATGGAAAGAAGTGGATGCATGCCCATGTGGAGAAAAGAAAATGAAGGGCCTCAAAATAGAAATGAAAAGCTTTTTCAAAAACCAAAATGCATGCATGCACAAAGGAGAAAATGAATAGTCATGAAGGAGAAAATGAATAGTCATGGTAGGAGAATATGGTGTCAATTCTTTGCATGTGACGTGTTTGATGAAATGCCTTCTCAATATATACAAAAGAAGGAGTTACAACTGGAGTTACAAAGAGAAAGGATGGTTATAAAAGGAGTGTTGCTTGGAGAATTTAATTGGGGATTTTATGTTGTGAAGTGCGAGGAGTGTGTGTGTTTTGTGAATTGTGGTAGACGTTGAGTAAGCAATAGACCAGTCAGGGTCTTGTAAAAGTGAAGGCATTTCTATGTCAATCTTCTAGTTTCAGAATTGAAGTCCAAGTTGGTGCTTGGCATCAGGGGTTGGTGCTCCTTCCAGTTGGTGCTGGTAAATCAGGGGTTGATGCTCCTTCTAGTGGGTGCTGGTAAATTGATTGTAAAGTTGGTGCTTTGCAAGGGCTGGATTTGGATGGGAGTCCAAACAGTCATTTTTTGAGGAGTAGCCAAATCGGTGAACCTCGGTACATCTTGTGTTGTGTGATGTTCTCTTGTTATACTTGCTTTATTTGGTTTTAAGTTTTCATTGTTTTGGCTTTAAGAGTTGAAGATTTAAGTTTTAAAGAGCTACACTGATTCACCCCCCTCTCAGTGTCATTGTAAGACTAACAATTGGTATCAGAGCGAGGTTCTTGAACAAGCTTAATCGGCTAGGGTGATCTTGGAAGTGACACAATGGCAGGTGGTGAAGGCTTCTCATCAAACAAAGCACCATTGTTTGATGGAACTAATTACGCATTTTGGAGACTCAGGATGCAGACATATCTGTGTGCTCTGGGATACGACATTTGGGATTCAGTAGATAGTGGATACACAATACCCACCACTTCTCCAACCGATGTTGTCGGTAAGAAACTATTTGAGAATAACTCAAAAGCAAAGAATGCTATCATGTGCGGATTAGTGGACCGTGAACTGGTAAAAATTATGAGTTGTAAAATGGCAAAAGAAATATGGGACAAACTGAGGAGCATTCATGAAGGAGACGTTAAGATCAAGGAGGCCAAGTTACAAACACATCGAGCTCAGTTCGAAGTATTAAAGATGAATGATGATGAGAACATAGAGGCATATATGCTGAGAGTTAATGAAGTCATTAATGCGATTAGAGGACTCAGCGAGGAAATCAAAGATTCTGTCATCGTGAAAAAGGTATTAAGATCTCTTCCCCAAAGATTTGATTCTAAAGTTTCAGCTATAGAAGAAGCTAAAGATCTAAATTATTTTAGTATGGATGAGATGCATGGTTCTTTGACTGCATATGAGATGAGAATAGGAAAATCTAAACCCACAGATAGAGAAGCTACTTTTAAAGCCCATAAAAATATGAAAGCAAAACAAGAATCCGAGGAAGAAGAGACATCAGATGAAATGGAAGCAAACTTTGTTCGAAAACTAAAAAGGGGAAAAGGAAAATACAGAGGAAAGTTACCGTTTAAATGTTTCAATTATGGAGGCATTGGGAATTTTGCAGCTAAATGTCCACTTAATGAGAAGAACAAAAGTGATGAAGGATCGCACCAAGAAAGAAGTGATTGGAAGAAAAAAACAAATTTCAGAAAAGGCAACTTCAAGAAGAAAAGTTTCATCTCCAAGAATGTCAGTTCATCAGAAGACAGCTGCGGTGAGGATTCTGAAAAGGAAATAGGTGAAGCTCTTTTCATGGCACTCAAAGAAGAAAAAATAGAAAAAGAATAGGAATGTGATGAAGAAGAAATTGATGCAGAAGTAAATTTGGAAGAGGAACTAATTGCAGCTCTGGATGAATTGAAGATAGAAAGAAAAAAGAATAAGAAAATTTCAAGAAAGCTTGAGGATGCAAATGAAATCATAACCAGTTTGAAAGTACAGATAGAAGAATCCAAGAAAATATCTGAAGATCTCGAAGTGCAAATAACCATGAAAATAGATTATTGCAGTAAGCTAGAAGAAGAGACTTGTTGGTTTAAGGATGCAGATAGAAGAGATGAATCGTAAAATTAGTTGTTATCACAAACGTGAAGAAAGTTCTATGAAGCTGGATAAGATCATAAATAACCAAAGGACTACAGGCATCAAATTTGGTTTGGGCTTTGACAAAGGAGAATCATCAAATGGATCAAAGAATGAAGATAAGAAACAGGTTGATCAAGAAAAATTGACTCATGCAAAAGAAAGCAATAATGCAAGGCACGAAAGAAGAATTGACAATGATGGATTCACCAATGTCACACATCAAGGAAGAAGAAGATTTATGACTCCTACGACAACATGGCAAAGACCATCACCCAGGTTCAATCATCTCTTTTTTGGTTACTATTTTAAATGCAATGGTCATGGACATAAGATTTCAGATTGCAAGTATAACGTAGGACCAAGGAATTTTACCAGTAGAAATGTTTTTTCACCTTTGATGGATTATGCGAGTAGAATGTTATAAACTGTCATAATTTTGGGCACATTGCAAGAAATTGTCGAAGTACATTTGCATCAAATCAATTTTAGGGAAGAAAATTTCAACCAAATGGAATGAGACAAAATAGAAAATTTCTCGAAAAACATGCACAAGCTACTGAAAAAGAAAAGTCAAAACAAGAGCCCAAAACTATAATCAAACCAATGTGGAAAGAAAAAGAGCGATCTAAGGAAGAAAAGGAATCCCTGATCGTACAAACAACATTTAAAGCACAGAATAAATCTGCACCATGGATACTTGATAGTGGATGCTCCAGTCATATGACAGGTGACAAACAAAAATTTGAGAAGTTACAACAATATGAAGGTGGTTCAGTAAAATTTGGAAATAATGATGGAGCTAAGATAGTTGGCAAAGGTTCAGTTAAGATCAGTGATGAAAAAATCAAGTCAAAAGAAGTCTTGTTTGTGGTTGGTCTGAAGCATAACTTGTTGAGCGTAAGTCAGATTTGTGATAGAGGTCATGAAGTGATTTTTAAGAAGCAGGGTTGTGAAGTCAGAAAAGTAAATAGTGGAAAGTTGATAGCAATTGGATCGAGGACATCTGGCAACCTGTACACTCTCTCAGAGACTTCAGAAGGAGCTTGCTTGATTGGACAGGAAGAAGAAAATTGGTTGTGGCACAAGAGGCTCGGTCATATCAGTTTTGACAATCTAGTAAAAATCAGCTCAAAAAGGGCAGTGAGAGATATTCCCACCATTGGAAAATCATCAAATAGCATTTGTGCTTCATGCCAAAAGGGGAAGCAAACTAGAGTCTCATTTAAAACAAAAGAGTACTACACAAGCAAACCTTTGGAACTAATACATACTGATTTATGTGGACCCATGAGAACGCAAAGCATAAATGGTGACAAATATTTTATGTTGTGTATAGATGACTATTCCAGGATGACTTGGGTACTATTTTTGAAGCATAAATCAGAAGCTTTTGAGATGTTCAAGGTTTTCAAAAACCAAGTTGAGAATCAAACAGGAAAAATGATTAAATGTTTAAGATCAGATAGAGGAGGAGAGTTCATTTCAGAGGATTTTATAGAGTACTATGAAAAATATGGTATTAGGAGACAGTTTTCAGTAGCCAGGACACCTCAACAGAATGGTGTGGTAGAAAGAAAGAACAGGACAGTGCAGGAAATGGCATGGACTATGTTGATTGAGAGCAAAGTAGCAGACAAATTTTGGAAAGAGGCAGTCCATACTACGGTATACATCCAAAATAGGTGCATGTTGAGGACGCATGAAAGCAAAACTCCTTATGAGTTGTGGTTCGGTAAAAAGGCAATAGTAAGATACTTTAAAGTTTTTGGCAGCAAGTGTTACATCAAAAGAACTGAAGAAAACCTTGGTAAGTTTGAAGATAGAGCTGATGAAGGTATTTTTCTTGGCTATTCATCAAAAAGCAAAGCTTACAAATGCTACAACAAGAAGCTAAGGAAAATTGTGGATAGTGCCGATGTTAAAGTTGATGAAGGTAGGGAACGAGTAATTAGCTATGAAGAGAACTACCCAATTTATGAAGAGGTTATTGAAGGAGATGAGGAAAAGGAAATGGAAAAGAAACAAAAAATTGACTCGAGATGATTCAAACAGTGATTCAGAAGTGGAAGAAAATAAGAAATTCAAAACAGGCAGCTGGCAGAAAGATCATCCTAGAGAGCAAATAATTGGAGACCCCACAGTTGGTGTTCAGACAAGAAGAAGAGTAGTAAGTAACTACTCTCTATTATCCAACATTGAGCCCAAAAATGTTGCTTATGCAAGCAAAGATGAAAGTTGGATGAAGGCAATAAATGAAGAATTAGATCAGATCGAGAAAAACAAAACTTGGGAGTTAGTACCAAGACCTGCAAATAAAAATATAATCGGTACTAAATGGATCTTTCAAAACAAATTGAATGAAGAAGGACAGGTAGTCAGGAATAAAGCAAGATTGGTATGTAAAGGCTATGCACAAGTTGAAGGTATTGACTTTGAGGAAACCTTTGCACCTGTGGCTAGACTAGAGGCAATTAGAATGTTTCCGGCTTTAGCGAGTTTACAAGAATTTCAAAGTTTATCAAATGGATGTGAAATCAGCATTTTTGAATGGGAAACTTGAAGAAGAGGTTTATATTGAGCAGCCGAGATGGTTTCCAACTTGGTGATGATCCCAACTTGGTTTGCAAGTTGAAGAAAGCATTATATGGCTTAAAACAGGCACCCCGAGCATGGTATGCAAGGCTAGACAACTATCTTACTCAACAAGGGTTCAAGAAAGGTATGGTGGATAGTAATTTGTATGTCAAAATAGAAAATGGCCATCTTATTGTTCTTGTTGTATACGTAGATGATATCATATTTGGCAGCAACAAAGATGAGTCGTGTAAAGATTTAGCAAATAAGATGCAGAAAGAATTTGAAATGTCAATGATTGGTGAACTTTCATATTTCCTCGGGTTGCAAGTTAATCAAAATGAGAAGGGCATATTTATTTCTCAAATTAAATATGTGAAAGAGATGTTAAAAAAGTTCACAATGGAGGATTGTAAGCCAGTTAGCACTCCCATGACGACAGGTTGTAAGTTGAGCAAGGATGAAAAATCTCCAAATGTTGATCAAACCATGTACAGATCTATGATTGGGAGCTTACTGTACTTGACAGCTACCAGACCAGATATTTTGTAGGCAGTATGCATGGTAGCACGATTTCAGGCTAGTCCCAAGGAGACTCATGTGACAACAGTGAAGAGGATTCTTCGGTACCTCAAGGGTACTATGGAGTATGGGTTATGGTATCCGAAAGGTAAGGACTTCACCCTTATTGCGTATTCAGATGCAGATTGGGCAGGATGTGTAGATGACAGAAAGAGTACCAGTGGAGGTGCATTCTATCTTGGAGACAGGTTGGTCGCGTGGCACAGTAAGAAACAAGAGTCAGTCTCCTTATCCACAGCAGAGGCAAAATATATTGCAGCAACAACGTGTTGTACGTAGGTATTATGGATGAAACAAACCCTGAAAGATCTTGGTATTAACTTCGGTGAGCCAATTTTAGTTAAGTGTGATAACACCGAGTGCCATTAACATCTCAAAGAATCCGGTTATGCATTCTCGCACAAAACATATTGCTATCCGGTATCACTTTTTGAAGGAGAAAGTTGCGAAAGGTGAGGTTAAGTTGGATTTTGTTCCAACAACAGAGCAAGTAGCGGATATCTTCACAAAACCGTTGCCCAAGGAAGTCTTTGAGTACCTTCGCAATAAATTGGGAGTGGTCACGCTTCCCAAGAATTGACTAGCTATCGGGACCACATTCTTCGGGGGAGCATTTGTGTATTTGTTTATCTTTTTGCTCATGTTTGTGATTTTTGCTAAGTGTAATAATTTTTGCTTGAGAATGTTGTGCATGGACTCAGGGGGAGTTTGCAGCAGCCCTTTGATATTGTTGTCAAAGGGGGAGAAGAGTTACAGGAAATTGCACGTGTGTTGCCAACAATTCCAAAGGGGGAGATTGTTGAGCAAGGTGCAACGACAATATTGTCATTGTTGTCAACATAGTCAGATAGATCGGTTGATGCAGTGGATAGGAGTTCAGAGGTTATTCAGAGTATGTACAGTGATGTTAAATGCTTATGAGGATGTTTACCCACCTTTTTGCATATTTTCCAAGAAGACCGAAGTGGCCCATATGCTAAAGATCAAAGAAAAAGTAAAACACCGCAAAGCAAAAAAGTGTCGCGATATCGCGACATGTTGCATTTTCGTGGCCAAAAGAGAAGAGAGAAAAAGTGTCACGATATCGCGACATGTTGTATTTTCATGGGCCAAAGCAAAGAGAAAGAGCAAGGAGAAAAAGTGTCGCGATATCGCGACATGTTGCATTTTCGTGGGCCAAAGCAAAGAGAAAGAGCAAGAGAGAAAAAGTGTCATGATATCGCGACATGTATATTTTGTGGGCCAAAGCAAAGAGAAAGAGCAAGAAGAAAAAGTGTCGTGATATCGCGACATGTATTTTCATGGGCCAAAGCAAAGAGAAAGAGCAAGGAGAAAAAGTGTCGCGATATCGCGACATGTATTTTCATGGGCCAAAGCAAAGAGAAAGAGCAAGGAGAAAAAGTGTCGTGATATCGCGACATGTTGTATTTTCGTGGTCCAAAGCGAAGAGAAAGAGCAAGGAGAAAAAGTGTCACGATATCGTGACATGTTGCATTTTTGCGGTCCAAAGCGAAGAGAAAGAGCAAGGAGAAAAAGTGTCGCGATATCGCGACATGTTGTATTTTCATGGTCCAAAGCGAAGAGAAAGAGCAAGGAGAAAAAAGTGTCACGATATCGTGACATGTCGACATTTTGTGACTCAAAAGGGAAAGAGAAACAAAAGTGTCACGATATCGCGACATGTCGCATTTTCATGACTCAAAAAGGGAGGATGGCAGAGAAACAAAAGTGTCGTGATATCGCGACATGTCACATTTTTGCGACTCAAAAAGGGGGGAGAAAAAAGTAAAAAAAGTAAGTCACGATATGGACATGTCATTTTTGCGACTCAAAAGGGTGGAGAGAAACAAAAGTGTCACGATATCGCGACATGTTGCATTTTCTCCAAAGGAATAGAGTAGTTGACAGTGCGTCTGATATTAGTGATGAACACCAGGATAGTGAAACTAAAGACGCATAGTGACGTGGACCTATAAGGGAAAAAATGGAAAGAAGCGGATGCATGCCCATGTGGAGAAAATGATCTGGAAGGAGAAAATGAATAGTCATGGAAAGAAGCGGATGCATGCCCATGTGGAGAAAAATGAATAGTCATGAAGGAGAAAACGAAAGTCATGGAAAGAAGCGGATGCATGCCCATGTGGAGAAAAGAAAATGAAGGGCCTCAAAATAGAAATGAAAAGCTTTTTCGAAAACCAAAACGCATGCATGCACAAAGGAGAAAATGAACAGTCATGAAGGAGAAAATGAATAGTCATGGTAGGAGAATATGGTGTCAATTCTTTGCATGTGACGTGTTTGATGAAATGCCTTCTCAATATATACAAAAGAAGGAGTTACAACTGGAGTTACAAAGAGAAAGGATGGTTATAAAAGGAGTGTTGCTTGGAGAATTTAATTGGGGATTTTATGTTGTGAAGTGCGAGGAGTGTGTGTGTTTTGTGAATTGTGGTAGATGTTGAGTAAGCAATAGACCAGTCAGGGTCTTGTAAAAGTGAAGGCATTTCTATGTCAATCTTCTAGTTTCAAAATTGAAGTCCAAGTTGGTGCTTGGCATCAGGGGTTGGTGCTCCTTCCAGTTGGTGGCGTAAATCAGGGGTTGATGCTCCTTCCAGTGGGTGCTGGTAAATTGATTGTAAAGTTGGTGCTTTGCAAGGGCTGGATTTGGATGGGAGTCCAAACAGTCATTTTTTGAGGAGTAGCCAAATCGGTGAACCTCGGTACATCTTGTGTTGTGTGATGTTCTCTTGTTATACTTGCTTTATTTGGTTTTAAGTTTTCATTGTTTCGGCTTTAAGAGTTGAAGATTTAAGTTTTAAAGAGCTACACTGATTCACCCCCCCTCTCAGTGTCATTGTAAGACTAACAACCTGCACCAAAAATAGTACTGTCAACTAAAAATGCACCATGTCAGCTCAAAAATTATTACATAACAGAGTGGCGCGAGCATGCATTCTCGTTTTCATTAATCCACCTTCCATATTCCTTTTTACTTTCTAATTTTTCATGTGCTTTTCTTTTTTTGTCAAAGAGAGCTCCACAGAACTACTACTTAGTCTTCTGGTTTTTTCCCAATTGACAAAGCACAGTGACCATGGCAACCACTCCTGTAGCTAGTTCTTCTGCATCTTTAAAAAAAAGAGAAGCTCAAGTAAAAAGGAGAATACTTTCATAGATCCAGATGTCCATATCACAAATGTGAGATTAACCTGGAAAGAACCAAAATAGATTCATAGATACATAGATGCAAGGATGGCCATGAATCCGTCCCCAACTGATCCAGGCGTATTCGCGTATTAGTCTATGCTCTACTAGTACATTTGTCCTTAGGTGCATTTCTACCCAGAATTAATCTGATCCATGGCAAAGATGTACGATATCAATTACAAGATAGTCAATAATTTCAGAGGGGAAACCCTATTTACTCTTGACCCAGAAATAGTTAGGGTTGTATTTGCCTGCAGAAGGAAGCCTGCGCCTCCATCGGTCCAGTTTGATCCTAATAAATCTGCTAAATATTACACCAATACCTCAAACATTAGGTCATTTCTACATCAGAACCTGGTGGACACCCTTTCAGAGAAATCTGTGCCCAAGTCCCCCATTCTCTTATCTAGGTTCAAAAACAAAGGGATTTTTCAATACTGGTGATGGTGGCAGGTTTGGAGGATGACACCCAGGTGTATGGATGGAAAATTTCAGTAGCTCAATGTATCTCCATTCCCTAGTTCTATGATAGGAAGCATCTGGAGCTAGGCAGAGTTCCTATATTTTTTGACTGGTCGACGTACTTGGCCTATCAAATACACACAGGCCTCTCCAAACTGCAAAGGGAGGTCCTAGATGCATTCAGGTATTCTTCCTATTTGGTATGGATGTTTTTCTTCTTTCAATGCAAGCATTTGGGTTCTATTTCCATCACCACCAAAGATAAAAAAGGGAACATTTACCAGTGTGTGAGTGGATGCCACTTCTTGCAAATACAAGTTCGTACTACCATTTTAACATGGAGTAAGCCCTGCCCTGAAACTCATAAATGGCCAAATGCTGAGAATACTAAAACAAATGCATGAAGTTTTGAGGCATACCTATGCAGAGGAAGGTGATTGGTTCATTTTGACACAAGGAGTAGTTATTAGAATTTATGGCTTCACAGAGAAGCATTTCCTATTATCTGACTATGTTATCAAGAGACTTTTCGCTCTGGAATATGTAAGGCAAACAAAATTTATCAAATATAAATACGAAATAGGTGCTCAGAGAATGCACACCTACCTCATGCCTTTCCAATATGAGGGAGTGACTATGTCAAAGAAAGGATATAATGCATAAATCGCTCAAGTATTACGAAATATGAAGTTGATAGAACTACCGCATAGGTGGAAATATGATCTTGAAGACAAATTCGCTCAAAGGCAGGCTGCTCTGAATAAAGCTCCCTTCAAGAAATTGCATGCATATGACAGGCAAATTGACAAACAGGGAAAAAATAACGATGAAGATCAACCGATGGAATGGCACGTCGAAAGGCTACAACCACTTCCTCAGTGGCAATATTTTTATGAACACTTAGTAGATTTGAGCCTAGATTCAAATAAAAAGCATGAACTCATAGAAGATAAGATCAAGAGAATGAAGAAAAGAGGAGAATATTGGGATCACACTAAAATATTAGCGTGGTGGCAAATGAGATGTCACATTAAAATTTTCACCAGGTACGATTTGAAAAATGATACAAAATTTTGTACAAAATATGATGTAAATCATGAAGAATGGTTTGAGATATTTGTAGATAAAGTTCCTTTGGAGATCGATGGTATCCCTATCAAAACACTTGAAAGTGGTGAAGAACAAGGAAAGGGCAAAGGAATAGTGATTGAACAGGTGGAAGCCCTAGAGAAAAAACAATGAGAATCCATTCCTCTCGTAGGATCGAAAATAGAGTCTAATGACAGTAGCTCGCTTATATACAAAAAAATGAAAGCAGAGATAAAGAAATGCGGGCCCCAAAAAAGAAGAAGGATAGAAACATCTTCAATAGATTCAGAATATGGAGAATCAGAAAAGGATGAACAATCTGGAGAGATTTCAGAATCTGAAGTACATGAAGAAGCTAAAAAACAAATAGAAATAAAATGTAATCCTGAAAGGGCTCGTGAAAATACAAAGATCAATGAACAAAAAGGAGAACCAACTGAGAAACTCCTTCAAGAAGAAATGCTTGGTGAAGGAGAAATAATTGGTGAAGAACAATCTCTGACAAAGATAATAGTTGAAGTCGAGGGTATGGATATGAAGAAAATTGCAGAGATCTACAACGAAGAATTACAAGAAAATGAAGATGCTACTCCACCAAAGGACTCAGGTATGTCTATCATTAACATTGATACTCCTTCCTCTTCTCCTTGCTCCCAAAGAACTTCCCCTCCCATTTCTAAGAAATAAGGCAATCCCTCATATTTTGATCAAATTCCAAAATCACCTCGTCATAGAACTCCCCCTGCCACTCACCAAAACCCACCATATTCACCATAAAGAGAAAAGACTCCACCAATATCTCCTTTCGCTCACCTAAAATCCCCTTCCAAACAGTTGAGTTTGGAAGCCGCATTAACCACCACTCCTTTCTCTATGTCTGCCAATCTGCTAAGCTTCTAGGAAATGCAAGTTGCTTCCCCTGCAACTAATCCCACTGTTGCCAAATTCAAAAGATTAAAAAAGGCTACTGTAAACGCGACTACCTGGATGAAAGCACGAAGCACACAAAAATCCATAGATTTAGCAAGAGTCCAAGAAGGGACAGTGCTGGATCCCATCAATATGCAGCGGTCTACAATGAAAATGACCTCCCTGGTACAAAAGCTAAAAAAGGAGATGACTTTGGATGACTACCAGGCTGAGATCACTGAAGAGGATATAACTTAGTTACCTATGGATAATGAGTGGAACAAAGCTCAAGATCATATGGGAACCATTTATCTAAACACAAAGTATTACAAAGAAAAGTTTCTTCGAGCAGAGCAAGCGAAAAAGCATTTAGAAGAAGCCCTTCAACAACAAAAAGCCACTGAAAAGGCTCTAAAAAATGAAGCTATGAAATGGAAGGAAAGGTTTGATGAGGTAGCTCCTTATAAAGAAAATATGGTGAAATCAGAGGAGAAAATTCAAGTATTGCAGCAACAGATTGAAGATCTAAAAAAATAGCTATTTGACAGTGTTAATAATGCTAGCGGACAGACCAAAGAAAAATCAAGAGCGATCTAAAAGGAGATGCTTGAAAAGGTCAACCAATTGGTCTTAAAATCCAGACCTATGCTAGCATACTTGCTCAAAATCCAAAACACGTTGAGCCAGATAGATAATGAGTTCCAAGCATCGATTCAACTTCTGACTACGAGAGTGTCAACTGCTAATAAAATTCAAGCCCTGGCGGATAGGCACTCAGGCAATACCAGGATACAAAGCTCATGACACAAATTGATCTCAAGCAAAATTGGTCGCCCGAAACTTCTCCAAGAGATACAAGTTAGTAACAAAAGCTACCAAAGTACTGTATGAGCTAAAAGGAGAAGCTAAGGCAATTACAAAGCACGTAAGTTTGGCCAAGAATTATGGAATGCCTAGTTTTTGGGACAAGAACTCACAGATACTGGTCGAAGAAGAGCTAAGAGCTTCCTGGATAGAATACCTAGAAAATGAATCAAAAATCAACAATTGGGAGGAAACAGTCTAAGAAGATTTTATATTCACTATGGCTCAAAATATCACTCAAATGAACTCTTGCCTGTATGAGTTAAGTCTTAAAGTAAAATATCTAATGTATGAAAATATTGAAGAGCTAGAATATCTATATCTTACCTTCAAGGAAAAAGCTGACACAGACGAAGAGACCTGGAAGAAATCCTACTCTACTTATAATGAGATCATTCAGGAGAGGAACAAGCAAGGAAAGGAAAAACAAATAAGAGCCAAGAAGACCTCTTCTAGCAGCACATCCCCCAGGGAAAAAGGAAACAAGGAGTTCTAGCAGAAGCACTGTAGAGGAATGACCACTGTAAATCAAGTTCTGTTTGTATTTGTTTTTGTATACTTGGTATCTTTCCCCTTCCTCCCTTTTCCTTTTCCATATTTTTCTTTTTCAACTCCATTCCCTCCAATGTTTAAAGATTCTATTCTAACATGGTCATTCAATGTTAGCAAAGTCTTGGGTGCAAGCGTAATCAAAGACAGATTTTTGCTTCCAAGCGAGTTCTGTTTATGTGTTGTATATATATACTCGGTACCTTCCCCCTTCTTTCCATTTTTTTTCTTATATATATTATTTTATTTTTTTACTCCGTTCCCCCAATGGATAAAGGCTCTAGGTTCTAAAATTCAGCTGACATAATTACCTAGGGGGCGCCAAGAATGTTGGCCAAAATGACCACATACAGGAAAAGAAGGAAGAATCACGCCAAATACTAAGCTAAGGAAAAAATTCGTGATGGTGCAACATTTTAATGGCTGTGAAGCAGTCTAAGGCCACAATTCATGATGACATGATATTCTTATGGGCAAAGAATAGTCTAAAGCCAAAAGTCGTAATGGCACGATATTTTGATGGTCGTGGAGCAGTCTAAGGCCATAAGTCGCAATGGCATGACATTTTGATGGCCGTGGAGCAGTCTAAGGCCATAAGTTGTGAGGGAATGACATTGTGATAATCAAAGAATAAAACAAAGACAAAAGTTGTGATGGTACAACATTTTGATGGTCGTGGAGTAGTCTAAGGCCAATAGTCATGATAGCACGACATTTTGATGGCCATGGAGTAGTCTAAGGCCATAAATCACGATGGCACGACATTTTGATGGTCGTGGAGTAGTCTAAGGCCATAAGTCATGAGGGTGCAACATTTTGATAAGCAAATAATAGAAGGCCATAGAGACCATGAAGTCTGAAAGATACGATAAAGATATACATAACAAGAATATCCTAACCTCTTTCAGTTAGAGGTCCCATCACTCTTCAATTATCCTTGTAACGACTTTCAGTTTTCTGTTGCGTAAAACTCTTATATATAGAATGAGTGACTGAAACAAAGGGTCGGCTCTTAGGCATTTACAAGGCTATGTACTCAGACTTCTGAAAGATAAATAAAAATCAAAGTTCTGGTTCTTTACTCACTGGTGTATGAAAAGTCAAGTATGTATGTGTTGTTTCATTACTACTTAAATATAATTTGAATGTAAAATGCATCGAATCTTAATTTAAATCCTTGCATCATCATTTTGTTAAATATCTGCAATATAACTTCATGGATTGAGTATTATTAAGAATTCACCAAGGGGTTTTAGTCTTTGTGATTGGTCCTATTTTGCTTTTTGTAAAAGGCTGTAATAGTTGTTGTTGTTGCTTAATCTATACCGTCTTGATTCTCTAGCATTAGCTATATTTCCCTCTCTTTCTATACCCTCATTTCCCCTCCATTTTCCTAAAAAGAAACAAAGGAACCAGCCTCCTTTGGAGATTTAACCAGGAAGACTTTGTTCTAACTTGGTCATTCAATGTTGGCAAAGTCTTGGGCGCAAACGTAACCAAAGGTAGATTTTGCTCCAACAGGAACCCTGCTAGGGCTAGAAGAGTTTGCACCATCTCTAAAGATACCAAGGGCCTACTATACCTTATCATCCCTAGAGTCCAAAAGAGGGTCCACATCACATTTGCTATGGATAGTTTCTTGAACCATACACAAGATCCTTTGCCAGATCTGTTGAACAACCAAATTATTGCCTCGAAAGATGCGACGGTTTCATTCGAGTCAAATCTGCCAGATGATGCAATAAGGGCCCAAATTCCAAGACATCGAGAGGAAGGGGACCTTGGCCAAAGGTTTGCCCAAACTACTCCAAAACTCCACCAGGAAGAGCACATGAAAACAAGGATGGTTCTAGGCACTCCACCAATGGTGCCAAATGTCTCTGGTAAGGGAACATTGGAAAAATAAATGAGAAGAGTCATCCTCATTCTTACCGCAAAGGACACAAAAAGAGGGACCCTAAAATCCCCTCTTCCTCACATGATCCCAAGTGAGGCATTTATTATGAGCTACCAGCCAGAGAAAGAAGTTATATTTTGTCCAAGCAAATTTGTTCCTCACCTTTTTCCATCATGTGATCGGGAGACTCCTGAAATTTTTCTTATCAAGAACTTGATAACCATAGGATAGAGAGTAGGTTCCCTTGGGATCAGGATCTCAAGTCAGAATATTCAACAAAGAACAGGGCCTCCCAATAAGAATAAGAGCAATCACATCTTTGTCCTTGGCCAACCCCCCTAGGGCTATTTTTGCAGATCTTTCCACATGTACATCTTCATATTTCCAAAATATTAGATTTTTTTAAAGTCCTCCACACGAGACCAACCTGCTTCCAAGAAATAAACACTTAGGGAATGCAACTTGGGATATTGAGTCAAGATAGGAGGGTGGCCATCCCAATAATCCTACCAAAAAAGAGCATCTGATCCCCGATTGAAAATCTCAAAGAAACCCTTCTTGATTAAATTAGCTTCTCTGTTTAGAGTGTCTCAGATAACTGAACCTTTCTCAAACAAGCTGACTCTAGGGATATCAACCTCAGAAATACCTCTCAAGTATTTAAAAGATAAGATTTTAGTCCAAATATGATCTTGAGAGGTACACCATCTCCAATAAAGTTTCACAACCAAGGCCTGCCTAAAAAGAGTCATCTACCACAACCCAAGGTCTCCCTCTTGAATCAACCTACATATAGAATCCCACATAACCAAAATCCATTTAGATTGATCAATTTTTTCATATCACAAAAAATGTCTTGACAAAGCATCCATGTCCTTGATAAAATGAGAGAGATTTGTTTGCACAAAACACCTGTAAATGGGTAAAGCTTGAACAACATATTTTAAAAGCAACACTCTACCTATAGAGGATAACCATTTGACGATCCAGTGATTCACCTTCCTTATAAAATTATCAAGCATAGACTACCAAGAATATCTAGGCAGAGGATGAGATGAAATCGAAATACCAAGATAAATGAAGGGGGGAGTCCCAACCTAGAATATTAGAATACAAGCAATCCTAGCTTGAATAAGAGGAGGGGTATTGAAGAAGAAAATAGAAGACTTGTCCTCATTAATCAACTATCCAAAAGTACCAAGATATATGTCAAGAGATAGTCTAACATTGCCAGCTTCCCTAATAGTGGTAAATCCCAACAAAGCAGTATCATCAAAAAATTTAAGGTGGGAAAGAGGTGGAAAACTACTATCCCACTTCCACCCCTGAATGAGACCCTGCCTGACTTGATACTTGAGAAATATTTCCAACCCTTCTTCCATAATGATAAATAAATAAGGAGATAAAGGATCTCCTTGCCTTAATCCCCTTGAGGTCTCAAACAACTCCGATGACCCATTATTAACAAGAATAGAGAATTAGGAAGAAGAAACACAACTCATCATCCATATAATCCATTCCTCCTTAAAGCCAAAAGTAGCAGGAACTTTCTGAAGAAAGAATCATCTGACCAAGTCATAGGCTTTGACCACGCCCAACTTAATGAACATAGTTTTATCCTTAGAAGTTTCCATCAAGTTAATAGTTTTTGTAGCAATAACAACCCCATCTAGGATTTTTTGGCCAACAACAAACCCACCTTGCTCCTCAGAGATGATTTTTCTCAACCATTTCTTCAGCCTCTCAACAATAATTTTTGTGATGATCTTATACACAACATTTCAGAGAGCAATAGGCCTGAACATATCCAAGGAATTCACTCCTTCATTTTTGGGAATAATTACCACAAAGGTAGCATTTAGGGATTGTTCTTTTGGGACTCATGGACCACCTCCAAAATATCAAATTTGATTAACTTCCAAAATTCTTGATAAAACTCAATCAAGAAACCATTTGGGCCTAGGGATTTCTCTTTTTTTCATATTAAATACAACATTTTCCAACTTATCAAGGGAAATTGGACCCATCAAGTGCTCATTCATCTCTAGAAATAATTGAGGGAATACAACTTAGAATAATATTTTCATCGTCATCATCTGATAGGGAGTCCTCCTTGAAGAGAGAGGAAAAATACCTCCTAGTCTCTTCTGAAATATCCCTAAAAGAAGAGAGTAGGGCCCCTTAAAAATTTACAAGAGAGGTAATCAGATTACCATTACGACAAGCCTTAACTGAGTTATAAAATAAGGTTATGTTCCTATCCCCTTCCTGAAGCCAATCTACTCGAGCTTTTTATTTCCAAATAATTTCTTCCCTTAGTTCCCATTCAACAAGGCCTTTCGTAGCCTCAAATTCCTCAATGACAAGCTCCTCCGTGAGTCCCTGATCTATAATATTCCTTGAAGCTTCTTCCACCCTCCTAAGATCCACCAAATTAGCCAAGGAAAGGTTCCCAAAATTTAGTCTATTCCATATCTTCAATTTATGCTTAACAAATTGTAGTCGCTTCATAAAGGAATACATAGCGGTGCCATGAGGAGGTTTGCCATTGGTCCACCAACCTCACATGAAATCATGAAGCTTAGGATCCCAAAGCCACATAAGTTAAAACTTAAATAAAGAATTATTCTTTAGCCCTAACTCCAGAGCAGAGATTTTGATAGGCCAATGATCAAATCCCCTACCCTCCAAAATCACAGGACTAGCGCTTCTATTATTACCCATCCAAAAAATAGAGATCAGAAACCTATCCAATCTCTCTGAGATGGAATCTTCTCCAAATATTCTATTGTGCCAGATAAATATCCCACTATATAGCTTAATGTCAATCAAGTTTAGAGCCCAGATATGAGCATTGAAGATAGAAGAAAAAGACTCCAGACGATCAACCCCACCACATTTCTCCTCTAGACAAGTGATAGAGTTAAAATCTCCAGCCAAAATCCATGGGTATAGGAGAGCCAAACTTCTCACAAAGCAAATGTGCTCCCATAAATTCACTTTACCATTGTAATCAATAAGAGCATGCACATTTGTAAGTAGGATGGTTTCACTAGATTCATTATCATACCCGATCATTGAAATAGACCATCTACTAGAAATCCAAGTAAGAGGAGAGATCTTAACTAGATCCCATAAACAAGTAATGCCACCAACATATCCACATGCATCAATACACTGGCATTGACCCCTTCTCCACAACTTGGAAGAAATATTAAACATACTATTAGTAGCCAATTTAGTCTTCTTAATAAACACCATATCTGAAGAATGAACACGAACCAAATCACGAACAACTTTTTGTCTGGAGATGCTGTTTAACCCCCTTACATTCCATGAAAGGATAATCATTTTTGGGGTTAGAAAAATGGGAGTCCAATATTCTCACCAAGCATAACTCCACCAAATTTTCCCCCATTAACTTAATTTTATCCTGGTATTTCTTTTGACCCATCTTCATATTCTTATCCGAAGCACCTTTTTTAATTATTTTTTGATGCAATCCCAACACCGTAAGAGTTTTACAGTCTAAGGATGACTGCATCAGTGCATGAGTAGGAGAGGGCATAACTAAATCTATGCCACTTTTCAAAATAGTTTTCCTTCTAGAGCTAGAGCCAACCATATCACCTGTCCTCAGAACCAAAGTCCTTTGTTCTTCATTTAAACCCCCTAAATATGATTCCTTAGGATCCACCTCAAGAAGAGACATCTAATACCACCCTGTTATATATGCATCATGTAGCGACGTTTCAAGTATCTCCATGCACTGATCAATATCATCTAGTATTTCAAAATGGTTGAGCAGAGCATCTAGCTGGCTATCCTTAAGGTCCCTTTTTGCCCTTCTTCCTCTGTTTCAGGGTTTTACCAGAACAAAACCTTCCTTATCCCGATCACCTTCCTTTATCGGGGCTTTTATTTTATCCAAATTTTGTGTAAATCTAGAGGGACCATGATTTGAAGCCATGGGCGAGATAAAATTAGGGTATTTTCTTTACAGGTAACCATATTCATGGCAGATCCGACAACGAAATGGAAGAGCTTCAAAGTCAAGTTGTTGAACCCATGGCCATATTTCAACAAAATCTGGAATAGGATTGTTTAAATCAATTTCAACATAGATACGAAAAACAAAGATTACCTTTTTATCCATCATCTATTGTGACGGTCCAACCGACTTCCCAAGAAGAAGGGCAATCATATGCAAGATGTCATTTCTCCAGAATTCCAACGGGAGCCACGGAAGCCAAACCCACACTGGAACCCGCGATGACCGCTCCTCTAATGGGTTGAAATCCACATGCCAGGGTTTAAAAAAGAGTCACACTTGGTTACAAAAATAGGGACCCCCTTCAAATGCTTTGTTACGATCCGCAAGACAAGAGAAAACCACCATAAAATAGCTATTCACACTCAACATCACCTCCACGTTACCTTTAGAATTCTAAGTCTTCCTAACCCAAGCATCCACAAAGGGAAGAGAAATTTGGATGCCCATAAATTTACCAATAAGCACATGTTTGGTTAAATACTCCACATCTTCTACCACCGAGTCTGGTTGAACCACTAGAACCGGCCTAGATTCACATCGTTCCAAACATCCATTGTTATTTAACAAACGATTCCCGACATGCAATGGAAAATATTATTCCTTCCAATAATTTTTAGATGAAAAAATGTCACTAGAATGCTCACTCTATGATGGGCCTGACGTCATCACAATATTCCTCCAATTGTTCAGACCTCCTCTAGAAACTGCTACAATTCCCGCAGAGTAGTTTTTCCTCATCAAACCCTAGCATAGCAGTTTTTCCTCATCCAAGTTTGGTGGATATTATCCCTATTGTATGTAATTGATTTACTCCTGCACCCAATCCTAGGATTCTCTAGTATCAATGAAGAGGTATATATGTAGAAACTAAAATGTGGTAAACCCGATTAAGCATCCACAAACAATGATCAAATTGACATCATATGGCCCCTTGGGCAGCCCTCAGGAGGCTCACAGTGGTTCTAGCCACTCCGAAAAGGTTTTTGGAGGCTACTGGCCCAATTTTGGGAGGTTTTGGCCCAAAATTCACCATCGTCCCACCCTGGGATGGTGGCATATTCCCACCATCCCACCCTGGGATGGTGGTGAGCCATCATCCCAGGGTGGGACGGTGAGCAGGTTTGACCCAAAAAAGTCAAATCTGGGACATTTGGTGCCCATAAACTGCCATTTAGCATGCCATATGGAGCATGCGGGTCAGAGGGCACTGAATCCTTATGACACACTTCTTAATGGAGGCCCAAATTGGATATTCTCTTCCACACCCATTGCATGCCTCCCGTTTGACAAGTGGCACCTCCTGCCATGCATGCCCTCGCATGCCTTTTTGCACATGAGCCCCTTTGGGCTATAAAATGGATCCAATATCCACACAAAAACAAGGATAGGAGTTCTAGGATATGCAATGGAGTGCTACCAAGATTTCTCCCCACTTTATTGTGCCTTCTTGCCCTCATAATCTCCTCTTAGCGAAGGAGGTTACCGGGTGACTTCAAGAGGGCCTTTTGAGCGTAACTTTTCCATATAGGTGAATTTATTCACCAAATTTGATGAAAACACACCTTATATTTTTTAGGAACATATGTTAGTGATTTTTGTAGCAAAAAGTGGATGGAATTGGTGGGTATCCCCTCCCAGGGTGCCCCCCCAATAATTGCAGTCACCACCGTCTCCCCTTGGGATGAGGGTAAATTATTACACAATTTCATTAATTTTTTTAATTATTATTTTTCTATATTATCCCATGATTCTATGGTTCAAATTTCATGCTATTTGGAGTTAAATTGATAAAGTTATAGCATTTTTAAGTTTTTGCAGGCTCGTAGGGCCCATCCGGGCACCCCGATATGATGCAGATGGATATGGGACCCAATTTGAAAATATAATCATATGGGTTGTCTTGAAATGTCTATTTATGCATACTGTCCAAATTTCATGAGTTTTGGACATGTTTAGGTTCGGGATTTGCTTGTCTTGTTCTTCGTAGGTTGCAGGTGGGCGACGCAAAATCGAGGGGTCCACGGATGCAATTTCTGATCTATTTTTGGTGATATCCCCTAAAAACATCTTATTAAACATCTCCATAAATTTTCATAGTCATTTGGACATGTTTTGATATATTTTTAATATATGTGCTATTTTGCCCTTATGGGGATTGCATGTTTTCACCATACACCCTTGCTATTTGACCCCTTTGGCTTCCTTGTGTGTAGGTGCAGGTTCTTAGAAGGCATTGGGAAGGAATATCAGACATCAGATATTGAAGATACAAGCAGCGATGACATTGGCCCGCTCACCTCGATTGTGGGTATGAGGAAAAGCACTAGATGTGCACCCTGATTCCTTGGAGGAATTGATCCTTGGGCACCCCAAAATTTGTAACAATTGTATCACCTTTTGAGCCCTCAAGGGGACTGCTGTGTAACCTTGGATCTGATCCACCCAATTAATAAAGAAGACACTCGTTTCATTTCATTCTTTATTGCTTGGTATTGCTTCATTTTCATATGCATGCTTCCGTTTGATGCTCATGTGCAAGATGGGATAGATACACATATTTTTTCTCTTCATTAGGTGCACCAATTTTCCCTAATTCAGTGGCGATCATGGTGGGACCCTTGTCCCTTATGATTTGGGTGAAAATCTGACCTCAATTTTGCAATTTTTGCCCTTTTTGTGTTGCAGGTGCTCCCCTCCCCACCCTGGAACGGTGGCAGAGCCTTTATCTGGAACACCCTGGGATGGTGGCTTCACCGTCCCACCCTGGGATGGTGGTGAGGCTTCTAATCATCCCACCCTGGAGCGGTGGTGAAACAGAGAGATTTCTGCCCAAAAATTCAGAATTTGGAGAGCTCAAAATGGACAAAGTAAGTGCCTAAACCCTCTTTTTTTCTCGTTTTTCTGCTACATTTTTAGAGACTGTCAAAAATCAGTTTTCTTGCTTCATTTTCTTGCATAGAAAGGTTAAAAGTTACATTTTTTCTTTTCTTATAACATCACATAGCAAAAGGAAGAAGAAAAATCAAAAGAAACTTGAAGTAGCAATGCATCTTTGTGGCTTGATTGCTTGTGGCTTACCCAATGGGTAGGTTAGCATTTAGGGCTTGCATCTATAAGTGACATTTGTAGGTTCTTTTTATCCTAGATTTTTGAAATTAAAACACACCTATTGCATGCATTTAGTGAATGATCATTGAATGCTTCTTTGCTTACTTTATTTGGGCTTAAAAGGAACCACACACACTTGCACGTTCCACTATAATATTGGTAAGGTTGGATTTCATCACCAACCCCCAATTCAGACTGGTGACGTTGGATTTCACCTCCTTCCACCAGCTTTCCCATATATATCTTAGATAGAATAGGGCACTCTCTCAAGATGGAATAGGTCACTAATGTTCAAACTGCCTCCCATTGTTGGAAACATTGTTTCAGAGTGGAAGAGCTAGGCGAACCCCCCACTGGGATTTAAGCGGTGTACCCTAGACTCTTTTGAGAAATCATGTTTGGCACTAGTGTCCCTAGTCACCACTTTGGTTGAGTTCCCTCATTCTAATTTTACAACAAGAGCAAAGAACAACAACAAATCTAAACACATTGAAACCAGTTTAGGACACACATTTAATCAGTAAAAAGATAATCATATTATCTGCTTTGTGTGTTTCTTTGTTATTTGGGACAAAACCCTAACCCTAATTTTTCAAAAAATAGGGTTTCAAAAAAAATCTACTTTTTGATTCTGCATCCAACTCTTCAAGAATCGTGCAAAACGGAGCTATAACGAAAAAGTTATTTTGGTTTTATTTTTACTCTATTTTCGAAGCCGAAAATAGAGAAAAACTGCACTAAAACGGTCATATAATGGTCTAGACAACTCCAAAAATTGCCAAATTTGTTTTTTTGTCTTAGTTAGACCCTTCTGCACCTCTCCCAGAAATTTTGAGTCCTAAATCTTCACGGTTCAAAATTTCCCAAAAAATCCCAAAAGTGGGCATTTCCCCACAGGCCCCGGTTGGCCAAATATTCCAAAAATACAAATTTTTGATCCAAAAATAAAAATTTGGAGACCTAGCCCATTATGATCATCTCATCGCACTGATCATTTTGATATATAACACTTATAGCCTTTTTCGAAAGTCAAAATTTTCTTTAGTGTGGGTTTCCTTCAAGGTTTGCCTAGTCAACACATTATGACAACTATGCATGGCCGAGCTCGATCACGAGCTAGTGAAGTAGAAAAATTTAGGAGAGGCCCTGAGCACCATCATTATAGGTATGAGGATCTCCTCACTCCTACATGGAGCCCTGATAGTAGTCACCTTTGCTATTCTCCTAAGGATCTCATCATTCCTACACGACACCCTGAAAGTCATCGTGAGGTCCACTCCTCATTTAGAAGACCCGACCACCAAAGTACCTCTACCAAGAGAACATCAATGGATTACCCACATGATCAAGTGGATTATTCGGTTAGCCAACACCGATTCCAATCACAAACCAGATATAATCAGCCTTCCAAAGGGCCTAGCAGGGAGGTCTACACTCCCTCTACATCGTGGTCTTCACCACCTAGAACTCCCATCCAACAAGTGTTAGCAACCCAGAGTAGGCCTGTGCAAAGTTCGCATGCACCATCAACCAAAGTGACCATGAGCGAGCTTCTACTACAGTCCTCCAAATATTGGGAACCTTTCATGAGGGTCTTGGATTCCATGGAGGTACAACATCATGACTCTGATGCTTTCACCAACTTTATGGAATACATACAAATGTACAAGAATCCTGCTATATCCTTTCAAAATCATGAGGTCAAACCCGTACCTACCAATTCACCAGATCCTACTCTGCACATAATTGCAAGCATCAATAGGGTCCCCTATAAGCGAGTATTGGTTGACATAGGTTCCTCGATAAACATTATTACCACAACTTCACTGAAACATCTCAACCTTCCATCCTCACGCATTGCACCATCCAAGTTCACATTACAAGCATTCAATGATGCTTTATCCTCCATTGTGGGCACAATAATCCTACTTGTTGAAGTTGGACAAAATACTATGCCTACATTGTTCTACATCTTGGAGGGTGCAAGACAGTACAACATACTGCTTGGAAGGCCATGGATAAGAGACATGGAATGTGTTCCATCTATAGTTCATCAATGCATTAAATACATTGATGAAGGTAAGGTCCATGTGGTCCATGTTGACCCAGACCCCTTCAAGTATTATAAGCAGGTGGATCATCCACAAAGGCCTATAGTGTCACCCAAGCATTTGGACACTAAATCCAATGACCTTATTTAGAGTCCAGATTCAACCCCATGGTTAGTCGTGAAGCTACCTTCACCACCGCTAGTACCATCCTCTATCTCTTCAAGCAAGGAATAATCAGAAGAGCCAGCTACAGAAGCTCCCATAGCTATCATCAATACACCTAAAGAAGATATTTTCACTCCTACCAAAAATGAGGAAGAGCCCACTGTTGATACGGATGAATCAAATCCTATCATACCATCTTCATCCACCATAGTTGAGGACACAATTCAATTCACCTACCTAGAACTCGATGAGTGCATAGTACCCAATGTTGCATTCACACCTATCATTGAGTCGATAAAGGATATAGGTAGTCCCCTTACCAAGTTGCCACCCATTGATAGCATTTTTGATGCACCCCTCGAGCAGGGGGGCCAAGAAGATCACCTTGGACAAGTTGATGAGGTAGCCATGACTCATTTAGATGCAAATGCATCTTCTCACGAGTTTGTGGGAATGATCAATATGATGAAAGAGAACCAAATCCCTCTGAATCCATCTATGCAAATTGTGACACCATCCAACATTCCATCCATAAAAGAGGAGATACCACCGATGGATTCGGTCACACCTACTCCATCTCACTCAACATCTCCACAAAACCAAGAACATGTGTACTCCCTAGACCAAAGTGGGGGTAACCCAACTACCACAGTTGAAAACTCTGAGTTGGAACATGAGCATGAGCTAAATAAAGAACAAGAACATGTGGATATAATCGCCAGCTCCAATCATCATGAAGCATCCACATCTGCTCAGACATTAGGGACTTTTGATCCACCCTCGATCAATTATCTCCTAGCTCCCACACCTAGTTCACCTCCACCACATATAAGTTGCCATCCAACTCCCTCAATAGCCATCCAGCCATCGCCTCCACTAGTACCACAACATATCTTGGATAGGCTAGCCGATGTGGAGTTACAAGTGAGTCACCAACAGAATGATTTACAATAGATCATGGATCGGCTCACAAGCATTGAGTTACGGTTGAGTCATCCAAAACCTCAACCCCTTGATTGTCAGGACCAACCCACTCCTGCACAGTCCAATGTTAAGTCTCAAACAAATCAAGGGCTAAACCAAAAACGTCACCCTAAGCGATAATTTATGCCCATTAATGAGTCCAGGGACTCTCTATTTGAGCGACTCTATGCGAAAAAGGTAATTACTTTACCTGAGAGTCGACTTGTCGACCCCTATGCACCTAAGCCCTATGGATATCACAAAGACCTATACTGCAAATACCATAGGTAGAAGGGGCATGATGTGCATAGGTGCTTTAAATTCAAAAACTTGGTATGGGATATGTTTGACAAGAATGATCTTCAAATCAACAACCAACAAATTGACATAGTGCAACATCTGTTACCTATAGATGGTAGTCAAGAAGAGCAACCTAAATAGGTGATTGAGACACATACAACCTCATCACCTCATAAAATGAGTCAACCGAGTTCACCTTGTTTAAGGCATCAATGTCGTACCTGGACTCCATTATCTGAGCCCATGTCGACCATTTTCCACAATCTGCAAGATACACAGGCAATCGTATTACCATACATACCCCTATTCAACCCAAATGGGCCCAGACCTAAACAATATAGGGAGGATCATTATTGCCTCTATCATCGGATGAGAGGGCATGACATTAGCACTTGTCATGTTTTTAGACACAAGGTCCAAGATCTTATTGATGAGGGAGCTTTATCCACGAGTGGGTCACTCATTCTACCCCCTCAAGACATTAGCATTACCCAGGATTCCTTGCCAAAATAGGGGGGTCAATTCCTATTGCTCCTCTTGGCCAAGTCAATAACATCGCATCAATCACAGTAAATGCTAGGGGTATACAAGGTATTGCACCTTCCTCCTAAGAACACAAAGTAAGCAAAGTTACAAAAGGCTCCAAGGGTATCTACATATCGCTTGGTCAACCTAAAATGCTCCTAGGTGGTCTAGAACCATCTAGGTCACCCCAAAATGCCCCAAGGGTGCCTACATATCGCTTGGTCAACCTAGAATGCTCCTAGGTGGTCTAGAACCATCTAGGTCACCCCAAAATGCTCCAAGGGTGCCTACATCCCGCTTGGTCAACCTAGAATGCTCCTAGGCGGTCTAGAACCATCTAGGTCACCCCAAAATGCTCCAAGGGTGCCTACATCCCGCTTGGTCAACCTAAAATGCTCCTAGGTAGTCTAGAACCATCTAGGTCACCCCAAAATGCTCCAAGGGTGCCTACATACCGCTTGGTCAACCTAAAATGCTCCTAGGTGGTCTAGAACCGTCTAGGTCACCCCAAAATGCTCCAAGGGTGCCTATATCCCTCTTGGTCAACCTAAAATGCTCCTAGGCAGTCTAGAACTATCTAGGTCACCCCAAAATGCTCCAAGGGTGCCTACATCCCGCTTGGTCAACCTAGAATGCCCCTAGGAAGTTGTAGACACTTTTTAAGTGTCGCTGCCCGTCTAGGTCACCCAAAAGGCTCCTAGCGGGTTCTCACCATCTAGGTCAAATAAAAATGCTCCTAGACTATCTACGATCATCTAGGTCAACCCTAAAAGCCCCAAAGGCATCCATAAGCCCTTTGGTCCCCCCCAAATGCCCCAATGGCCCCCAAATAAGCCCGTTGGTCACATGTGTATACATATCAATAAAAAATTCAAAAACATCATCAAAACATCAAAATACAAAAACATTGCATCGCATTGCACTTTCATACATATATATCAATCAAAATTTCAAAAAAAAACACATCATCAAAATTTCAAAAATTCAAAAATATTGCATCACATCACATTGCATCCCATTGCATTTTATCGTCGCTTGCATTTAGGCATATTCATCATTAGCACTTTACATTTTAGAGTTGCTCATACATGTCTAGCACCATGATGGTACACTACTTACCACTCAAAATCAATGTTGTGAAAGTACTCATAGTTCAATGCCACAATTATCATTTTCACCCACATTTTTCACGTTTCCATAGTCGTGTCTATTCCCTTCACTTAGCCATTTGTTTTAGAATGTCAGTAGGGTTTTCAGTCACTCAACCATATCTAGTCTCTACTCAGATTTTGTAGAAGGCTAGCTTGATTTTTAGGAGGTAGAGTCTTGCATTGATTATGCCTTGTGTACATCATATCCCAAACACAATTAATCATTAACAATCCAAGTTTTGCACAAATATAGATGAAATCCATGAAGTGGTCTAGGTTACCTTAAGCGAAAAGGTCATCCTACTCATCCCCCTGTGCGAATGGTTCAAGAATGCTGAGAGTTGGCAAAAGGACAAGTTCTCCCCTACCCAATTCCCCCCACAAAAATAAGTGGTTTTCCCCCATTTTTGCCATCAAAATCCCACATTTTCACATGTTTGCAATAGTCTAAATTTGCAAACCCCCACAAAGAAAAAATTCCAAGTACAAAAAATACAAAAATCAAAAAGTGCACACATCAAAAAGCACAAGAAACAATGATCCCCATCGCTCAAAATTCAAATCCCTTGCTCAAGAGAAAAAGAAAAAACTCAAAATAAATAGTGATTATTATCACTAAAAAGAGAAAAATAAACAATGATTCTTATCACTTCATATGAGAGCAAGTATCCCAATAAAATTCAAGAAAGTAGGGAGTCGAACTTGAATCCCTGGAACTCTCAGCATTTGGAAAACCATCAGGTGATCCTCATTACGGGTTTGGTGGATAGCCTATCCATCAATGGTGGTAGCCTCCCGCATGATGATATGTCTACCATATTAGCTTTTGGGCGTATGTGTAGACCAATGTTTGCATGTGGATGAGCTAGCTTTGGTAACCTAGATTTCCTAGTGGTCTAGTCATACTTAGTACAAAACCTAGGATGGTGGCATTCATTGGGTGATCCTCAGTACAGGTTTGGTTGAGATCCTACTTGGCACTGGCGGTATCCTTATGCATCTCACAAGAATGAACTCACTTGCACACATAGGGATATGAAGTACCTTGGTCATCCTAGCAGATTCATACCTTGTCAAAAAGTCCTGCATGGTTAGTATACAACTTTTGATGAGTTGACTAGAGTGTTTGAGTCTCATGAAAACCTCATGGGCATTCCCTAAACATCATGTCATTCATATCACTTCACCTCATTCATTTCAGTTACATTATTCACAAATCCATTATATAGTCTCATGACAACATTACATATGAGTTGGTGCAATATACATCACCTATGGTGCTAGCATGATATGTCATATAGTCTACACATTGCATCCTCTAAATCAATAAATCATCCATCTCACCATACATCCATGCATGTATAAAATCAAATCAAATCACATTACAAAATATGCATACAAGGTAGACATCCATCATCATCTCATAAATAAAATTGCATACACTTGCCTACATTTCATAAAACAATAAACACATGATGATAAACCACATAAAAAGTTCATATATATGTGTATACGTATGGGAAAAAAAGATACATCATGTTGCCCGTAGGCTGTAATAAAGTGGGTCCTTAGACCTCAAAATGCTAAACATCCAAAAATACAAAAAGAGTCTAAAGAGCCTCAAAAATCCCCAAAGGTATCCATAAACCCCTTGGTCAACCAAAAAGCCCCAAAGGTATCCATAAACCCTTTGGTCACCCAACAAGCCCCAAAGGTATCCATAAACCCTTTGTGGTAACAACATCTTCTTCTCCTCTATTGTGGTAACAACATCTTGGAAAAGATTTTGGTATAAAGCTCTACCCCTAATAAATTTAGTTATATTTATTTTAATGCCATATTTGAGGATTCTTGTGACCCATCCTCTTCTTTTCTCACTCATTTCTCCATTCATAATATAATCCTTTATACTTGAATGAATGACATTAGCAATGACTTTATTATTTGAAATAAAGTGCTTGAAGTTATATAGACTTTGCATCAAAGCCTATACCTATTTTTCCATAAATTTATACCACTCCTTGTAGCCCTTTAGAGTTTATTTGAATAAATCTATGGTATGTTCATTGCTTTTATTATCCTTTTTAGGAAGTATGACATCTATACTAAGCTTACCCCCATAGGAATAGAATATGATGTCCTTAAAAAAATCCATGTTGATTAGAACTAGGGCCTATGACATGGCCCACTTGATTTCCCTAAAATCCTCCTCTTTCTCAATCCATTTGAGTTATTATCCTTTCTTTAACATCTAGGTTGTTGGCCAAACTATGGTAGCAAAGTCTAGTATGAACCCACAAATAAAATTAATTTGACCTAGGAAATATTGGAGAGATTTTTCATGTTATGGAAGTGATAGATTAACAATATTCTAAACCTAATAGGGGTCTATAGCTATCCCCTCCTTGGACACAATGTGTATTAGTAACTTGCTTTGTGGTATGCAAAAGATGCATTTTTTTAGGTTTAAGCATATCCCATACTATTCATAGTACTCAAAGACTATTTCTAGGTGTGTCAAATGGTCCTCTTTCTTAGAAAATATTGTGAGTTTGTCTAGATACACTACGATTATCTTGTTTAGAAAATCATTGAGTGCAATATCCTTATCTCTAGGGAAAATTACCTCGATGTTGGACAGAACAAAAGGCATGTGTTGTAAATGAAGGTATTCCATTTAGTGGTAAATATTATTTTATGTTGGTCCTTGCATTTTATCCACACCTGATTATATCCTATGAAGCCATCTAATAGGGAGAATATTTCAAACCCACAAGTGTTTGTAATATTTTATCCATAGAAGGTAGTCGGTAGTGGTCCTTCATTGATGCTTAGTTGAGATCTTTGAAATGTACGCACAACTAGATCTTCCCATTCTTCTTTCTAACCAGTACCAAGTTAGACACCTAGGTGGTATGCTTGAGCAGATATATGATTTTTTATTTATAAGCTTAATTAGATCATTCCTCAGGGATTAAACCTTTGGATTTAATGGCCTCTACTTCTACCTTACAAGATTGGTCCCTATATCTAGCTCTTTTGTGTGCTAGATAATATCTTTGTTATACCCTTTTATATCTTCGTAGCTCCAAGAAATTACTTCAGTATACTTCTAGCATAGATTGATGAGATATTTGATTTCTTCTAGGGTGGCTACCTTCCCTATCCATATTTTTTATTTGGTTGACACCTTCACTTCTTGGTAGTCTTCTCTATTGTGATGCCTTTTTTCCTTTGAAATAGTCATGTAGGTTAAATAGGGACACTAACATGACCAACCCTTTAGGAATCTTATTGCCTTTGAGTTGAATGATTTGATTTCCATAAGCTTCTTGCACTTTAGGTGTAAGTCATTTACAAATTCAACCTCTTGTTGGATAAAGTGTATAATTTGTTCATTATTGTTAAAAAAATTGTCGATGTGTCTCATTATCTAGGACCACTGGACTAATGATAATTTTGACATAATGATGGTCATGGAATAGATCTTCCACCAGGTTGAAATGGGAATTAATAACTATCTTATGGTTGACATCAATATTTTGATTCCTAAGAATAGTGGATATTTTGACTCTTAAATACCTCTCTAAAGCAATGCAAATTTAAAGCAAAGCATATGTTCATGGTAGAAGAGAGTTGGTTTGAGTCCAAACTATAAGTAGAAAATGTACACACCCTAATTCTAGATGACCATATGGATGAATGAGCTATTGATAAGTGGGACTTGGACCCATATGATACCCTTAAAATAATTGGGTTAGGTACCTACCTAATACAAGAGGAGAAGCATTTCTTGCTTGATATCACCAAAGATGTAGAAGACCTAGATAATATTTGGAAGCTCTGCTTTGATGGAGTTAAGTAAAGGGTAGGAGAAAGAGTTGACATCTTTATAGTGTTATCTAGAGGAGAAAAAACTCTACAAGTCTATAGGCTACAATTTAATTGCTCTAATAATATTTCCAAGTATGAGGTATTAATGCATGGTCTTCAAATAGTATCCAAGAAAGGACTCACCGTATTACAAATAGATTGATGTACCAAGCTCATTATCAAATAGGTGAGGATCCAATGCCTAGCAAAAAATAGGCTAATAAAATCTTACAGGAATAGGGTATTAGAATTTACCTTGATTTCATAGCAAGTCCTCAGGATCATATACATCTAGTCTAATAATAGGTAGACCCCAATCATGGTAGTGAAGTCATGGGATAGACATATGCCAAGAAATACTTATAACTCAATTATTGCTATTTCTTGAGAGATAGTCATGTTGGGGCAAGCATGGATCATGAGGGAGAAGTATCTCACCAAACCAAATATTGGGATTGGAGTCCTAACATAAGCCAATCCTAACATGTCTACTACGTGCCTAGGTATGACCGAGGCGCTTGAACCTAAATCAACCAAGTAATTATAATTTAGTTTATCCCCACATACAAGTTTTAGAAAGGTCAAGGCTTGGGTTTGCTCAATATGGGACTAGACACTTGAAGAATGGCTAAAATATTTTGCTTACGAAAAATCTATTGTCTTTCTAGGCTTCCTCCAGTTGTTTCATTTGTAACAGTATGGTGAAAATATCCCAAAGTGGCACTCGCATAGTGGATTCTTTAAGTGGTCCACTACATCAAAATATTCAAGGAATTAGACTTTAGGTGCACTGTTAGATATCCACTATGGTCTTGGTCTCTTGACTATGGGGTTTAAATATTTTTCCAGTTATGATACCAACACTCTCTATTCTATCAAACTATCTTGTCAGGGTTGCCTTAGCCCTTGACTGGTGGTTTTTGGTAACATGTTTAGAATCTCTTGGTTGACTTCCCATTTTTTCTCTATAGCCTTTACTTTGCTCCTAGTAATAATATTTGATTGTAATTATGGTCAATTCATCATTAGGATATCCAATCCATTAGATACGATGTAAAATTCCTCTTCATCCCATGTCACCAAGGTTTTATTTCGTGGTTCAATACTTGTGCTTGGAGGAGCATCCAATCCAAACCTTTAGGGGCTTGTCTTAGTGTTTGTGTGACTAGATCTAGATAAGCAGTTTGTATTATAGGATATGTTACATATTGAGGGTTGACATAGCTAGGATAATAGGTATTCGAGAGAGGTTATTGTGAGATGTATGGATCTCTTATGTAGTTATTCTAAGTAGGAACAATATCTTTGATTATATTGGGAGGAAATTGTTGCAAAGGGACTAGTACGGTTACTATTTGGTGAAGGCTTAAGGCTAACTAGATTCCTATATGGGATGAGGTAGATATCTCTAATAACCATTTGGAGGATGCTGATAACCTTGATTGTTCAATTGGAAAGGAGGCTTTGGGTAATTCTAGTAGGGAAACCTATATATATTCTATTGTCATTTAAGGGCTATAAGCTCATTGGACACTGTTCTTATCAGGTTCTTAATTAAAACTAATTTTGAAGACTATGGATTAATAGAGGTTTAACTTGAAGTAGGAGGTGTTTGTACCAAAATTGGACTCATCGTAGGAGGTGGCTGAAAAGTGGTAGGCTACAAAATAGGAGGCTACTAATATGGTTGGATATTCAAAAAGAGAGGCATAGGGGACCTAGAAGCTAGTCTTCCTATTTAAATTAGGTCATTTTTTTATCGTAAATGGCTATTTTATAGGTTGTTGGCATGGTGTTTCCTTCTCTAGATTTTATCATTATTGCTATCTTTGAATCAAAATATTTCAAGTAATCAATAAAAGCCATACCTGGAGGAATTTGATCTCATTAAGAATAATGTACCAAGTCTTGTGAAATTGGGTATTAAAATCATCCATGGCCTCCATCAGAGCTCTTTTGATGGTTTTTAGCTACTCCAAGAGGGACACTCCATCTTCCTTCTTTCCAAACCTATCCACAAATATCTTGGCAAGTTGGTCCCAATCAATGATTAAATGAGAAGCAAGTGATGTATACCATTAATGTGTTTTTCCTTTAAAGGATATTACCAATAGCCTCAACACCATATCTTGCTCCTAAATATTATATATAGCACATAGGTTAACCATGTGTTGGAGATGCTCTATCAGGGTGGTTACAACTTCACCCATGAAATATCACAAAGATAGTAATGCAACTTTCAAGATCTCATTCCATGTAGTAGACAGTATCAAGGACTATAATGGGCCTTTGTCATTCTAGGCAGGTAGCCTTCTCTGATGCAAGTTCTATGGTGTATCCATGTTTTTTTGTTGACCTCTTATTCTATTACCATGATTAAGTGGTGGTAGAAACATTTGAGGACTCATTATTATGTTAGAACTTGTGATAGACCCAAAGCTCATAAATTATTGGGTTTATTCTTTATCAGTGGAGTTACCACTTGTTGAGTCCTTTAGTCAAGGGAGTTGTCAAGTGAATGTTGGATACACTTAAACAAGAAAATAGACTAATATTTTCACCAAGATATTAGCTCAATAAATCCAATTAGTGAGATGAATGTTGGGATTTGTCCCACCGTACATGCCAGGAAATTTGTTGTTACACTCAGGATGTCATGGCCATTTGATGTAGTAGTCAAATACGCACGACACCCACGTTGCATTGAGAGTGCATAGTTTTGGATGTCCTAGGAGCATGAACTACAACTCAGAGGACAACCTCCAATATTTTTAGCAAGTCCAAATCCTTGTTTGGATAATATCTTTGACACTCAACTTTCTCTAAACTAGTCCTAGGCTACCAGGTTTTATCAATGAAAAATAAAAGAGAAGAAACATAAAATAAATAGTCATAAACTAAGGGTAATGATGTACCAATATCACAAAATATTCTATGTGCTAGTGGGATAAATGAACACATGCATTATTCATGATAAATTAAAGTGAACACAATTTCAAACCAGCATAATTTAGCCCATGAAACTTGTATAAAAATCAAGGCGAATACTAGCCACAACTTCTTATACAAATTAACATAGATATAAAGACCATGAAAAAAAGAAAGTAGTCATATCTCTTTATATATATGTGAAGTATTCAATACATGTATGCTAAGAAGAAAGAGGCTCGAGGCTTGTACATAAATTAACTCAAGGTTCAAGTCCAGACTAGTATATAAAAGAAATGGAGAAATTTACACTCAAGACCCGATACTAGGAAAGAAAATATAATTCCCTTGCAATTCTAGACTCAAAGTTGGGTATTTATACAACTATTTCAAAAATTCAAAATCCAAAATTACCTCCTCTTTCATAGGAGGGAAACTTGCATCCTCCATCATTGTTGGCCTTGAGGTGCCATTATGCATTTATGTTTGGTAGGTTTGAATCCAGTCTGAGGTCTTGTCTCATTAAATTCTTTGTAGATAGGTAGCTCCTTAAATTCTTTGTAGATAGGTAAGCTCCTTTTAAACAAAATATTTATGATCCTTCCATCTTATAGAAAATATAGGCTTTTATGGTGATCTATAAGTGGCTCTTACTTGCCATGGAAGTTTCTTTTTAATCTCGATGCTAACGTTAATTGTGTAGACCCCACTTCTTTGCTTACCCTACTTCTAAAACATTATCTCCATTGAGGTCCTTCACTAGATTTGGTTGGTGCTTACTCTTAACGATTCTTGTTTGGACTCTTGGTGACCAAAAATTTGCACATGATGTGACCCATGATATGCTACCAAAACTTTAGTTTTTGCAATCCCACCTTTTGCCTTCATTTTCAAGGATCTAGTTACCATACTTTTGTAGTGGATTTTCACTCATGCCTCTTCCAAGAATCTAGTTTCTCTGGTTTTGCACTTCTATCATGACAACCTTTTCTTGGAACTTTAGTTTGAGAAATATCTTACTGTTAGACTACATATGTAGTGAAAATTCACTACAATATGCATGAATGATTCACTCTTTATTATTTACTATTATGTTGCTTGAATTTTCTGCACTACATAAATTACTACAAGAAAGGTCTTGCAACAATTATCAATTATTGGAACAAGATGTTTTTGTTAAGAACTCAAAAAATAATAGTTAAAATTCAAATACTAGTTTTTAAAAGATATAATACCAAGCGTTTTACCTAAATTTGGACAAGCCTAGGAGGATACAACACCCCAAAAATAAATGTAATTCTAATGCTAATCCAAATTAAATAGAACTCCTTATGATAGATATAATATATAGAAGGTTAGATTGGACTCTTGGATATAGATAGACATAGGAGACAAAGTATAGCTTCACATAACTTAATTAGTGTAAGCAATATAACTGAAAATAAATAAAGGAAAATACTCGAAGTGCAAAACAATAAATGAAACAAATGAAAAGATAGAGAAGAGATTATAGTAACTTGAGGGTACTAACCTTAAAGGTGAATATTGTTTAATGAATACTCTTGCCTTGGGTGATTGACCTTTCATGCCTATGATGTCATTTTATTATTATGTCATGCTCCTTCAATGAAAAAGCCCTAAGGAGGCTTTATTAAATTTCTTAATTGATGATTCCTTACGTTGACCTTGAAGTAAGGTGCTCTTTATTTAAGGAAAGAGTAATCTAATGGTGAAAACAAGAGCAATTTTTTTAGATGATCGTATATATTTGAAGAAGACTTCTAGGATGGATATGATGTAGAAAGTTAGATTATAGACTAGCATAAGGGTGCTAGGTTATATTGGAGGGAAAATCCTCTATTATTATTCACCTACTTCATCCAAATAAACTAGCTAATCTTGGTTGGAATTGATGGTAAATGACATATAGATTATTTGTTTATAGTAATTTGATGTTTACACTTAATTCATTAAAAACATCAATAGACTATAGGAAATCACATCAATTGAGGCATAATAGAAGCTAATAATGTCAAGGATGACTCGATAAGATAAAAAAAAGTAAAATCTTGAGTTAGTTTGAATTTGGAGTTGATTCGAGCAAGAGCACATATGTAGGTGTTGTCATCTAAAAAGTAGTGCTATCATTTGAAAGAGTAGAGGTCTTGTCAAAAACAGGAACTCTAATCATAATACATATAATAATGTATTGCTTTAATTCGATATGCATTTATAATACAAGTAAATATCATCATTTTTACTTGGATCTTTAAGTTAGTTTATATTATAAATGTATAATTATAGGATTTTTGAGCATTGATTTCAAGATCATAGAATCTACAATGAAGAAACTAGAATTTAATCCTCTTATGATTTTTCTAGTAATTAGCCATTTTTCTAGTAATTAGCTAATTTTCAAGATTTTAGGCTTCCAAGCTTATTTACTTTTCAAGGTGTTTTTCATGATGCGTAACTAATATGAACCTGTGGTCAAGATTGCTATATTAAAATTATAAATTATATAAAGTTAAAATTAGGGATAGAACTAGGACCCTAAGGGAAATAAAAGTGGTTGTAGATAGACATAGAGTCTCTCTTATAGAATGGCTTAAAAAAGAGGAGAAAATCAATGGGGCAAACTAAGATTATTAAGCTCAACCCCCACCTATATTTTTTATGGGATTCATCAACCAAGAAAGGAAACAAATATACATACTTAAGATCTGCATTGACATTTTTCTCTTACCAAGAGTAAAACTCTATTGCAAAAAAATAAAAAACAATTATATAATCGATCTTTTGGTTGTTTTCTTAATTATTATTTTTATTAAGGTTGTGAAGGGGTTTTTGAAAGGGCCCCAACCCTTTTACAAACTGAAAGAAAGATCTAACATTAAGCTCCCAAGACTAGTCCTACTGAATTAAAACTAAGGTTGTGAAATTAGATACAAAACATGCAGCCTTACACATACACCATTACTTAGTAACCACACTAAACGAGTAACCTTTGAAAGGCCAAAAATCCAATTTCATAAGGCCCCTCATCGTTTTTCACCAAGATTGAGAAATGCTAACCGATATGGTATTTGCTTGTTGTTCCTCATTGAGAGCTGGTTCTCTATGCATATACATGGTAAGATGGTGAATATTAAGAAGAGAATTGGACATGGATTGCATGTGAGACATGCCATAATTTACCTTGAGGTTGATGTTGAGTTTTGCATGCACTGCGTCCATTAAAATCTACTAGCTAGACACTCATGAGTATAATCGGGTGCAAACAATATCTCCTTGGAACTAGTAGGCATGAATGAGAACAATATGATAAGTAAAATTAATTAATTAAATTATTTATTTATACACATAGTGATTTGTATTTGAACCTCATTAATAGTTTCATGCTTTATGATTTGATTAATAAAAAATCTAATAGAATCAAATATCATGTTAAGTGTAAATAGCATTAAACCTTGGAAGCTTATGTGTTCATACTGTCACTAAGATTGCATAATCAACCCTTCAAAATAATACTAAATAAATACCAAACCTAGCTAGAGTTTCCCCTTGCATTGGAAATTATACTTTCAACTTAAAAACTTCACTAGTTTTGAGGGATTGAAATATGATCCTAAGCATATCTATCAAGTGACCCAATGATGATTTTAATGAAGGCATTGACAAATAACAAAGAAAGGCCTATCAAATTAAATTGAATTTCCAAGCTAAAACTAGGTTACCTACAATGAAATGCCATTAAACAAAATATATTTTATTTCAAGATCCCAAGATGTAAAAAAAAAAAGGTCTCAAAACACCTCTATGTTTTACCAGATAAAACAAAGTTGAAATTTGCTAATAAAACAAAAGTTAAAGTTAATGGGTCATTGTCTCAAAAATTATGCTTTTATTGTTGGATTCAAAATAATAAAATTAATAGTTTACCTCACACCAATGAGGGAAAAGCTAGCAAACCTAGATCCATAAACTAAGTCACAAATAACAACCCTTGAATCGACTTAACGTTTGCAACACAATCAAGAACAAGAGCATAGTCTCTTCTTGTAAATAGGGGATCACATAAAAAATGCTTTTTATATTTGTATAACTATGGTGAAAAATCAAATATAAATAATGATTCAATGGGTGATAAAAAGGAATAAACTAAACTCGTCAACTCATTTATATTTTTTGTTTTTTTTGGGTTGGTTGCTATAACAATCTATTAATAAAAACACTTGTGGTTCCTTTCACTCCGAGTTAAAAATAAATTTGGTGGTTTGAACCCTGTGCTTATCAGTTACTAAAAATAATATTGTTGTGAGTAACTTTTCTATATCCAATTCTAGGGCTTCATAGATGGTTGCTAATGTACCACCAACTAGGGCTTCCTTTGTCAAAATTGTTACTTCTTCTGCTTCTACTCAATCTTTAGATTCTCTAGTTCTATATGTCAATGGGTAATCTTACTCAAGCTTCATGGAACCTGAACGGGCTTCCATCAATGGTTGAATATCCCATAGCCCACCCCGGGGAGACTCCCTAGTTCACCAGGATGAAAGGTATCAAATTAAGTTTTGGAAAGCAGGTCAGGAGCATTTTCTTAGTAATATTTATAATTATCTTTCAAACCTCAGAGACGCTGAAGATGAAGTAGGACATATGAGTCTTGATCAATTTCCATGATTTTTTATCATGGAATGTCATAGGGCTGACGGACCCAGTCCACAAAAACTTGGTCTGAGATGAGATTGCTTTATGCTCTAGATTTTATGGTAATCATGAATTTCTCTATCTTCAAGAGAATAAGATTTTTGACTTTATTCTGCAATGTACTTACCCTTTTATTTGGCCCTGTTGCTTTTTTATGCCACTAGTCATTCCCCTAGCAGAGGGGAAGCTGTCATTATTTTGATAGCTAGGTGGAAATATAGTGTTGTCTTGTGGGGTGTGGACCCCTATGATCACACAATTTGGGTTTTACTTGAGGTTTTTGGGTTGTCTTTTAGCATTATTTATGTCTATGCCTCCAATGAAGCTTAGGAGCACTATAGCCTCTGGCGATGGTGTGTTTTTTCTTTACCACCTATTGTTTGGGTTATGTGCAAAGATTTTAATATAACTGAAAAGCTTGTAGACAAGATAGGACAACTTCTCATGAGATGGGCTATTAGGGAAAGAGAGGCCTGGTATTTCATGAAAAAAAAATTGGTTTTGTCAGACCCCAATTCTTGTTTTTCTCCCCAGTATTTTCTTGAAAATTTGTGGTATACGTGATCCAATTTCTAGGCTAGCCATGTAAGAATTTTGAGAAGGCTATATAGAGCCATGCTTTTAGATCATGTGCAATTTTTTATTTCATAAGAGAAATGCTTCAGCTCGTTTTGTGGAAACCATTCTTGGTACCACTATTTTCAACCATTCACCCATCATTAATGTGCTAATGAAATACCTACCTTAGAGATACTACAAGTCACACATTTTTTTCAATACTTCCTTTCTTCAACACCCTTCCAGTATGTCATATCCGCATAGTCTAGAATCTAGTTCCTAGACCTACTAGAGTGTGGGTTGGATTGAATGGTGGAATGATGCCATTTTTTATACAACTATCTTGCTTCATACTTTGAGAAAAAATGTGGCACAGTTTAGAAGATATTCCAATCATGTCCTTCATGATGAGCTTGCCAAAGCTTCTCTCAGGCTTGAGGCCTATCCATTTAATCCTAAACTTTAGTCTCATGTTGCCCAGCTGAGGCATGAACTTAAACTTGTTGAACTTTATGAGGCTTGGGGAGCTCAAATTAAAGCCCATATTCATTAGCTTAAAGTTGGTGATAGGATCACCAAATATATTTTTTAAAGGCTTTACCCTCCCAGGCAAGCTACTCAATTCAAGTCCATTCAAGATAATGGAATAAGGCTTACCTCTCTTCCTGGTATGATTGATGCTTTTGTTAAGCACTATACTAATATTTTTACCACTCAAGCTTATTCCTTTGAGTAGGAGCAAACACTGACAACTTGTATGGTAGTTGTACCAGTTTAGATTTTGGAGTCTCAAAGAGCAGGGTGTGATAAACTACTCTCCCTTAAAGATCTAGAGGATACATTATATCAAATGGCAAATGACAAAGCGCCAGGTCTGGATGGATTTCCTTGTGAGTTCTACAAGGGTCTTTGGGACTTAGTTGGTCATGATATGCATTAATTTTATCTAGAGGCTCTTCGAGTAGGCTCTTTGGGAGCAATTATTAACATGAGTAATATCAAATTCATACCCAAGCAAGGGGACCCAAAGTTAGTCACTAATTGGAGGTCTATTACTTTGTTGAATGTTAGTTACAAGATCATTTCCAAATCTTTGAATCTTCGCCTTAGGCCTTTTCTTCCTTTGATAGTCAGATAAGAGAAAAATGGCTTTATTCAAGGAAGGTACATCCTCGATAATATTTTGGTTATTTGGGAGGGCATGGAATGGGTCCGGATGTCAAACCAGAACATGTTTTTTATTAAGATTGATTTTGAGAAAGCTTATGACCACATTGAATGGAGATTCATTCTTGCTCTACTCAAAGCTTTAGGATTCGGGCCAGTTTTCATTCAGATAATTACTATGCTATTCAAACATGCTTTGATTATTCTCAATATGAAAAATTCACAGTATGAAGCAGTGGGTCTTTTTAGGTTTGTTCGACAAGGGTGTCCTATTGCTCCCTCTTTATATGTGCTTGTTGCTAAAGCCTTCAACTATATTTTAGTTGCTCAAGATTCTATAGGTCTTATTAAAGGAATTGCTCTTCCAAATGATTAGGGACAACTTATTAATGATCACTTTATCGATGACTCATTTCTTACTATAAGGGAAGAGGAGCAATCTATTTCTAATGCTCTATTTTGTCTGTACACCTTTTGCATAGCCTCTGGTTCTAACATACAATGGAGGAAGACCTTATACTTCAGACAATATCCCTTGCCTATGCCACCTTGGATTCAAAGGTATCATTGGAATTGGATCCCTATAGAAACTTATTTAAGTTTCTTGGTGTTCCTTTTTCCTTTCAAGGCTCCCCTGCTCAACTTTGGAATTATGTGCTTCAAATAGTTGAAAAGAAACTTGATTTATGGCTTACTAAGAAGCTATCATTAGTAGGTAAATTTTAAATTTGCTCTAAAGTTTTAGCTGCCACTCATGTATACTATTCCTCTTGCTAGTTTCCTTCACAGGCTTGCTATAAGAATCTTGAGAAATTCCTTCAAGATTTTATTTGGAATAATTCTTCTAAAACAATGGGATTTCATAGAGTTGCCTAGGATATTTTCTGTCTTCATAAAGAATCTAGTGGAATGGGTCTGCTGGACTCTAGATGACAAGGTATTGCTTTGTGTGTTAAGGGGGTGGTCAAGGCTCTGAGGGGAGCTGAAGCTTAGAAAGTTCTAGCTCAAAATTTTATTTCCTCTGGTCTTCCCTTAAATTTTAGAGCATGGAGAGGGTTGGATTTTCCCTCTCTCATTGTTGCTCTGGTTTTTGTTAAGATTATTGGCCCTTTTATTATTAAAAGTATATGGAAAGCTTGGAAGTAGCTCACTCTTTGGATCTATAGAAAAGGAGATGGATTTCGTAAAGGTTTATCCATCAATTATATGAATATTTGGTGGTCCCCCATAATTCATCAAGGTTCTCCCTTAGATTTGATGCAATGGATTCATGCTCAACGGTTTTTCAAAAGTGTATTGTTACAATAACTTATTTTTTTTCTTGTCAGACCAGGGATTGGATCCCATGGAATGAGTTCAAACACACCTTCAAGCTGAATGGTGTGGACAAAGATACTTATGATGTTATTGCTCTCACCCCTTTTCTATGTTGCACAAGATTAGTGTGCACTTGAAGTGTCCTTGGTGGTCAGATTGGAGATGGCATTTTGACACTTCTATGCTTAATTATAAGGCTCATTTGGGGAATAAATGGTTATATCTTCATCTTCCTCTGGTGCCTAAGCTCAGTCATCATTGGGACTTATTTTCTACAAGGACTAGATGGAATTCTAGATTTTAGAATGTTTGGGCTACTTATATTGAGCCTAAGAAATATTTTTTTGCGTGGAGCTTGTTGTGTCAAGAACTTCCCTTGGGGGAACATTTGAAGCACCTTGGAATTCCTGATCCTAAATGTCCTTTTTACAGTGTACCCAAGTCTTGTACTCACCTTTTTTGGAATTGTAGAAGATCTAGGTAAGCTTGGGAATGGGTTATTTTATTTTTCCTATTTATAGTTGTAAAATTTTATTGGCCCCAAGCTCTTCTTGGGGACTCTTTTAATTTTTCTCTCCCAATTTTTGAGGTGTGGCAGGTTTTTAGGATTAAATTGCTCTTTCATATTTGGAAGACTCGTAACAAAATTATTTTTAAATAGTATACACCTTCTGTCACATTTAATCATGCTGACAAATTAGAAATTTTTAATGACATGTGGCTACAAATATGTACTCAAGCCAACAAAGTTGTTATGGAGTCGGATCACCTACAAGTTCTTCTAGCGCACTGAGCCAATGCTCTGTGTAAAGTCAATTGGATCCCCCCAAAGTGCTCTTCTCAGGAGTATTTTCGATCCCGCTCTCGCCATCGATCTTCATCATATGTAAGAAGTGCTCTCGCAGATAGGCACTAGTCCCAGCCCTCACCAATTAGGAAGCGGCTTAATGTTGATATTACTGGTTCATCCTGTTAGGTTGGGGGGTGGGATGATGTTCAACCAGTTTCACCTGGGCTAGTTGTTGGTTGGAGGGACTTGGGTATTGAAGGCCTTAATAACAATACGGAGGGGTGGATTCCCATCCCATAATCACTAGTAGTTTATGCAAGACAACATGCCAGGGCACATTACTCCATATGATATGCTTTCTTTGATATAATGATCATCAATGATCATGATTGGTAAACTTGTGTTTTGTTGGCGACTTTGTTTCCTAACCCTTGTCAATGAAAGTTAGTTTAATTCCCCATGGTATATGTTAATCCACTCACTTTTTTTATTATAAAAACTTTTATCTTAATTTAATGTGAATTTACTTTTTTTTCACCCAAAAAATAAAATAAAAATAAAAACACTTTTTTGAGGTGGGATCAAAAATACATGCGTGTGAATTACTTTATAAGAAAAAAACACATGCAAACCAAAACCTTTACATCCACTAATACACTCATATTATCCTCTATTACACAGGATAATTAATATAATAACCTATATGCAAACCTAAACTTTGACATCCACTAATACATTAATATAATCATATATTTGGCATATTAAAATAATAAATATAATAACATTTATTATACATTGTGCATATTAAAAATAAATAATAATCTAATTGTTTTTAGATCATAAAAGAAGTGTATATATATTTTTCGAAAAACCTTTGTAAACTTTAGCTTGCTGGGTAAAAATGAAGTCAACGTGACCTCGACCCTCCAAGGAATTGGATAGGTACAATCCATGAGCAAGTACTCAACCGCTACCAACCATCCCAACCCACCGAAAAACACTCAACACCAGCCTATCCCTTTCTAAACAAAATTTTAGGGTAAAGTACATGTTTTTGAAAGGGGTCTTGTACAACTGTACAAATTTGAACTTAGGTTTAACCTAGAGACATACACTATGATATCCCTTGGGTGATAAAAAGTTTAAGTTAAAAACACAAATTTTTATAAAGAATCAATGGTATCCTTTGGGTGATAAAAAGTTTAAGTTAAAAACAAAAATTAACATAGAATTTTAAAGTCTTGGTCCTTAGACAGGTTACAACTTAAATATTTTAAATAAAAATCTTAGAAGACTTACCACTGCAATATCCTTTATTCCAACTTCTATTTAAAAACACTTACAAAAATTATTATATCATATTAAAATAAAATACAAATTTAATGAAATGCATAATGTGTGGATCTTCTTTGCAGGGAAGGAATTTTTTTTAAGATTTAATAAGTATGATATAGATATGGAACCATGGATGACGATCTCAACAAGGAGAAAGGTCACTATTACCCCAGCCATCACGTGGGCACAATAATCCCTTGAACGTCTTATTGGAATGGGATCAACTCCATTTTTTGGTTATTCTAATCAGGTTGTCCTACCTTCCAACCACTTTTGGTATACATCCCGTGTCAGTTTTGCCCTTCTTGTGTCATATTCATATTCCTTCATTCAGAGTATTGCACAAGCAAACAATTCATTCAACCATATCTTTACCATATACGTTTGTTTCGTTTCTGACGTCACTACAGAGAGGATAGCAACCTCTCTCCCAACTGTAATTTTTGAAGAGGGAATAATGTAGAATGATGGAAGATAGGCCAAGAGGGAATAATCTAGAATGCTGGCATATAGGCCAATGTTGTCATCCACCTCCCTTCTCGTTTTGATCGAAAACTTATTTTATTGTTTAACGCAGCATATTGATTTTGGACTGTGTCATGCATTGTTTGATTAAGAACATTAAAACTCAATACATAAGCACTATAAAAAGAATGGAAACAGACAGTAGGCATTATAAAGACGATGGAAATAGACAACGTGATCTTCATGGAGGAACGAATGGGGAATGATAAGTGGGTGAGCTCACTATCAAGGGGTCAAGGATGATTTCAAATAAAATCTGATAGATTTCTGTGTACTTGTGTAACATCGTAGCGTCATAGCATCAGGATATTCAGTCTTTCTAGGTCAACTAGCCTTTTAACTAAGAATCAATAAAAAAAAACATAAGAATGATTTTTTTAAGTTGGAAAATTGAAATACCCTAACTAAACTAAAGAGAAGCTAATACAAAGTAAAAAGGAACTAGGTACCTTTAGTACTAGAGCCATCTAGATAAATTATAGAAAGAAGAACATCCTTTGTTTTGCGAAGCCCACCATTTGGGAGGGTGGCTGTAGCAAGTAAGATCACCTTTGTCCAATGCTCATTTAGCTAAAGCATCAACAATCCTATTATGTTCTCTTACCATATGATTGTATTCAACTTTCAAATAGTCCATTTGGATTAATTGAATCTTATCAATAGTTCTTTTCATTCTCCAATCAACCTTATGATTCTTAGGAGTCGTCAACAAATTAATCATGACATGGGAGTCAGATTCAACCAGCACCTTTTGCCATCCAACCATAACAACCTCACGAAGGTCTTTAAGGATACCATACCCCTCAACAAGGTTATTGGAAAGGAAACCCAAATTTTCCAGCAAAAGTGAAAACCAACGAACCATCTAAAAGTTTATCAATTCCTCCTGCACTAGCTTTTCCAAGGTTACCCTAGAGGCTCCATTTGTATTGAATTTTCCAAAATTCTTAGGAGGACGCTGCCAATTCCTTATTATATCCATATTTTGATTACTCACATTCCATTTTAAGTTGGTTGCCAATAGTAAAGTGAATCTTCAATCTTTGCATAACTTGATCCCATCATTGGTGGGAGTCCTAGGGGTGATTAAGGAGCTGTTGAATTGATTCAACTAAGTTGGTAATGGTTTTTTACCAAATATAGTGAATATCCTTCCTTTCTAATTTGAAAATTTGGTTGTTTCTTTCCTTCTAGATATTCCAAGGCAAGATGGTTGTTCCCATCCAAACTAATTGCCTAACAAAATGATCACAACCTTCTGTTTAGGCCAATCCCTCCATAGTTGCTCAAGAGTAGAAAAATTGGACCATTGTAAATCAAGTAAGATAGTCATTATCCTCCATAACTCAAAGGCTAAGGGACACTCAATAAAAATATGGCTAAGAGTTTTCATATTCTTTCCACACATTTCACATCTAAATGGGCCATGAAAGACACATTTCATAAATTGCTCACCAATAAGCACCCTTGGATGCAATAAAATCCAAATAAAAAAGCTCACATTAGGCCAGAGCTTTTGAGTCCACAACTGAGTAAAGATGTCATAGGACTGGTCAGGATTATTATGGCATAAGGTCAAATAACCATGAGCAATAGTATACTTGCCCTTAGTAGTGTTGTTCCATCCAAAATAGTCCTTACCATGGGACCAAGAGAGAGATATCATATGAAGGGTGTGTTGGATATCAATCCTTTGCCTTTATAGAATTTGAATAGGCTAGTCCACAATAGGGATCCAATATATACCAACCTCTAAATTACCAGTCAGATACCGATAATTATTAGCTCCCTTTATCCAGTCAGCTTGGTGTAGCTTCTCCATATAGGATCTCCAATCAGGGAATTGAGTTATCAATGGTTGGTGATCATCCCAAGAATCTATCGAAAAATTTACCTATTGACTATTATGAATGATCTAAAATAATTTCTTTATCAAATCCTCACCAGTCTTAAGAACCACCAAAATGGGAGAACCTCGAGTAGGTAGTTGATAGGGAGCAAGGTCTTCAAGACTTTTGTTTTCAATATATTTAGCACAAAGTTTATTGACCCATAGGACATTGGGGTTATTCAAAATTCTCCAATACAACTTTGCAGCTAAAGCCTTGTTGTTTTTTATAGAAAATCAAAATCCTAACCCCCTTTATGCTTGACAAGGCATAAAGTATTCCATTTCACCAAGGCCCATTTTCTTTTCTCCTTAGTACCACTCTAGAGAAACTATTGATTGATTTGATATTGTTCTCGAAGAACTGCCTTTAGGATATTCAACACAATAGAAACATAACTAGGTATAGCTTGAAGAATTGATTTTACCAAGGTAATTCTGCCCCCAAATGAAAGCCACCTATTGGTCCACTTTCCAACTTTCTCCTTAACTCTATCCAACAACCAATTCTAGTCTTTAGTCTCTAGATGTTGAAAGGAATGCCTAGATAAATGATTGAAAGGGAGGTCTTATTATATCTTACTATATCTAGAACTATGGATTCATGTCTAGGAGAGCAGTGAAAGAAAATGAATTTTTATTTGTTATCATTAATCAATTGCCCCATAGCATTAGAGAAACAATTAATGATTTGTTTAATTGTAGAGACTTCCTTAATCGTAGCTTTACCCAATAGAGTAGAGTCATCAACAAAATATGAGAGATAGGCCTGACCCCATGAGCAATAGTAACTCCCTCAAGGGTTCTATTTTCTCTATTTAGTCATAGTATTGCCCAAGCATTCATCAAGAATGATGAATAAATAAGGGGATAGGGGATCACCCTACCTAATACCTCTAGAATATGGGAACAACTGTGAAGGGTAGCCATTGATAAGAACTAAGTAGAACATCGGAGAGATACATCCCATTGTCAAATTTGTCCAATCCTGAGAGAAGCCAAATTGCCTTATAACTTTGATGAGTAAATGACAATCCACTCTATCATAAGCTTTGGATATGTCTATACAAATGAACATAGAAGGAGATTTATGTGCTTCCATGGAATGGATGGCTTCTTGAGCAAGAACTATCTCATCCACAATTTGTCATATTTTCATATAACCTCCTTGTCTAGGAAAAAGAGGTTTCAATCTCTCTGCCATGATCTTGGTAATAATTTTGAGAAGAACATTACATAAAGATATTGGTATAAAATTTGAGATATGTTCTATGTTTTGAACCTTTAGGATTAGAGCTATATAAGTTTTATTGATTACCTTCAAAATATTTTTGGCCTTCCTGGCTTCTTCCACCACCTCTAATAAATCAACATGAAGAATATCCTAGAATTCTTGGTAAAATTTGATGGGAAAAATATTAGGCACTAGGGTCTTCCCTATTTGCATTTTAAAAACCACTTGTTGAAGCTCATTGATAGTAACTAGAGCAGTCAAAATATAGATCTCCTAAGAAGTCATAAGAGTAGGGATCGCTTGAAGGACATTCTATTGAGAAGTCGAGTCAAGAGATGCAGTATTGAATAGTTTGGAAAAGTAGTTGACTATGATAGACTTCATGCCATCCTAATAGTGCGGAAAAAATCTCCAAAATCTAATTTTAGGGAAGAATTAAAGTTGTGTGATCTACGGGCTAGAAGAGATTTGTGGAAGAATTTCATGTTTCAATCTCCTTCTTTGAGCTATTGGATCCTAGATTTTTGCTTCTATAAGATCTCTTCTATTTTTTCCTTTCCTCCAACTGCATTGTGAGTCTAATATCATCTATACTTCTACTCTTAGTGAGGCTATCTAAATGGATTTGATCAGTCAACTCTTCAAGTTGAGAAATCACTTCTTGTTTCTTCTATCTGATGTCTCAAAACTCGTTCCAATTCCAAATATTAATTTTAGATTTGATGTATTGTAACCTTTTAGAAAAACAAAACATCTTAGTTCCATACCTTGGTTTACCTTCTTGCCACCATTGCCACACTCGAGGTTTTTAAGGAACTATCTCTGAGCCACATCAATTAAAATTGAAAGGGTAAGAAACTGAATTAAAACTAAGGTTGTGAAATTAGATACAAAACATGCAACCTTACACAAACACCATTACTTAGTAAACACACTGAACGAGTAACCTTTGAAAGGCCAAAAATCCAATTTCAGAAGGTCCCCTCATATTTTTCCACCAAGATTGAGAAATGCTAACCGATCTAGGATTTTCTTATCATTCCTCATTGAGAGCTGGTTCTCTATGCATATGCCTGGTGAGGTGGTGAATATTAAGAAGAGAATTGGACATGGATTGCATACAAGACATGCCATAATTTACCTTGAGTTTTCAATGCACCGCATCCATTGAAATCTACTAGCTGGACACTCATGAGTATAATCGGGTGCAAACAAGACCTCCTTGGAACTAGTAGGCGTGAATGAGAACAATCTGTTAAATAAATAAATTAATTTAATTATTTATTTATACAAATAGCAATTTGTATTTGAACCTCTTTAATAGTTTCATGCTTTATGATTTGATTAATAAAAAATCTAATAGAATCCAATGTTAAGTATAAATAGCATTAAACCTTGAAAGCTTATGTGTTCATATTGTCGCTAAGATTACATAATCAACCCTTCAAAATCCTACTAAATAAATACCAAACCTAACTAGGTTTTCCCCTTGCATTAGAAATTATACTTTCAATCTTCAAACTTCACTAGTGTTGAGAGATTAAAATATAGCCCTAAGAATATCTATCCTTAAGTGACCCAATAATAATTTTAATGAAGGCATTAACAAACAATAAAGAAAGGCCTATCAAATTGAATTGAATTTCCAAGCTAAAACTAAGTTACCTACAATGAAATACCATTAACAAAATATGTTTTATTTCAAAACCCCAAAATATAATAGACACCTCTATATTTTACTGGATAAAACAAAATTGGAATATACTAATAAAATAAAAGTTAAATTTAAAGGTTCATTGTCTAAAAACATTGTTTTTATTGCTGGATTCAAAATAAGCAAATGAATAGTTTACCTCACACCAATGAGGGGAAATCTAGCAAACCTAGATCCATAAACTAAGTCACAAACAACACCCCTTGAATTGACTTGATGTTTGCAACGCAATCAAGAGCAAGAGCATGGTCCCTTCTTGATCACAAACAAAATGCTTTTTATATTTGTATAACTATAGGGAAAAATCAAATATAAATAATGATTTCATACCTGATAAAAAAAAAAAAACTAAACTCGTAAACTTAATTATTTATTTATTCTTGTTTTTTGTTTAATAATAAAATACTTGTGGTTTTTTTCAACATGACTTTGACCTTTCAAGGAATTGAACATGTGCAGTTTATCGACAAGCACTCAACTACTACCAACCATCTGCACTCAACAATCAACCTATCTCTTTTTGAACAAAATTTTAGAGTAAAGCACATATTTTTAAAGGGGTCTTGTACAAGTTTGAACTTAGATCTAATCCAAAGACATACTACTATAGTATCCTTCAAGTGATAAACATTTTAAGTTAAAAACACAATTTTTTATAAAAAGTGCACGTAAATTTTTATATATCATAGTTCCTGGACCAAGATTTAAACTTAATATTTTAAATAAAAATTCAAGAAAACTTACCACTACAATATCCTTATAATATTAAGAATCACTTACAAAAATTATTATAAAATATTAAAATAAAATACAAATTTTAATGAAATGCATGAAATGTGGATCCTCAAGAATGAAGGAATTTTTTTTAAAGCTTTAATAATGATATAGATATGAAACCATGGTTGGCCATATCAACAAAGAGAGAGGTCACTACTACCATCACCTGGGCACAATAATCCTTTGAACATCTTATTGGAAATGAAATGAAATTAAAGATTTTAATTACGTCCATGAGACCCAAATATGGTCTATGGGGCCTCAAATATGGAAGTACAATTACTCAAATCATATCATATGATCTTTAATATCTTTGAGAAGGTTGTTCCTTTCCCTCGCTGATTTGTGTTAGCAATTCCCCAACTTTTTTTATTTTACTGTCTTCAAATAAATATGCCATAAACTCGTTCCCAAGTGTTTCTTTGTATTTGTCACGGATATCTGAAAAACTCAGGCATTTATAGATGAAGTGTTTCTCTGTCTCTACTGCCTCTACTGCCCTTGTGTCGCATAGAGTACATATCCTTTCTTCCCATTGTTCTTTGGGCGTTGTCCATCTCCCTGTTTCACATCTAAGCCTATGAGAGCTAGTCCTTATCTGAACAATGAGTATTTTTTCCTTCCACCTGATTTCAACGCCTATATAAGCTTTTTCCTTGTGGTTATACGTTGGGTTAAAATTTGCAATATAATATTGTCTTTTCCTGCTTGCATTTTTCCACATTCCACTTTCGAACTTTTCATTCACATAATTTTTTATGTCTTTGTTGACATTTGGGCATTCATTTATGTTGATTTCCCAACGTTTCATCCATCTCTGATTTTGTTTCATCCATGTATTCTTTTGCCTATGCAACTCTTCGTCCCTAGCTGCCCTAGGCCATCTATCATTTGTCATGTTTTCTGTTTTTTTCAAGTAACATAACAACTTGGTCATAACAATTGTTTTTAAAGGGAACATTCCAGTTTCAGCTAGAATAATTTCATAAGGGATTGGTTGTGGCCTTAATTTTGAGAAAGTTTGTGATTAGGTATTTTTGGATCCTTTCTATTTGCCTCCATTTTGCATTTGGAATGAGATCAACTCCATTTTTTCTTTTGTTATTCTAATCAGGTTGTACTACCTTCCAATGACTTTTGGCATGCATCCCGTGTTAGGTTGGCCCTTCTTGCGTCACGTTCGTATTCCTTTATTAAGAGTATTGCACAAGAAAACACTCCCTTCAACCATATATTTACCATATACGTTTGTTTCGTTTCCGACGTCACTATAGCAACCTCTCTCCCAACTGTAATTTTCGAAGAGGGAATAATCTAGAATGATGGCAGATAGGCCAATGTTGTCATTCACCTCCCTTCTCGTTTTAATCGAAAACTTATTTTATTTTGAACGCAGCATATTGATTTTGGACTGTGTCATTGCATAGTAAAACTCAGTACATACGCACTATAAAGACAATGGAAACAGACAGTAGGCATTACAAAGACGATGGAAATACACAGCGAGATCTTCATGGAGGAACGAATGGTAAAGGATAAGCAGGTGCGATCGCTGTCAAGGGGTCAAGGATGATTTCAAATAGAATATGATAGATTTCTGTGTGCTTGTGTAACATCATGGCAGAGCATATGGTTAAAGTATTTCCAACGAATCTGTAAAAGGAACAAACGAAATTTCACCTAAAGAATGCACAGACCCAGTGCACGGTCACACAATAAACGAACAAATAAATAAAATTTAGTTGACTTTCAAACAAATACTCAGTTCCAGAAATAATGGGGAAAATTACAGAAACAAATCCTTTAAATTGCAGAGTGTACTATCCAGAACTCCAATAGAATCCTTTTCATTTTAAAAAAGAATAATAAAAGCGGCAATAATAAAAGCCACGCTGACTTTGTCCTCTCAAAACTTCAAATAGTTTCGCCCGTAAACAGACTCATTCAGGCTTTTATGCAGCGGTTGAATTATGGCCGTAAAAAGTAATGTTTAATATATAAAAAGCAGTTGGCTTACTGTTGGAAAAAGTAATATTTAATATAGAAAAGCGAATATAAAGAGTTAAGAAAAGTAAATTTTCAAATTAATTGAAAAATAGGAAAGTGTATTCAAAAGTTAAAACATAAATTTAAAAATAAATATGAAAAAGTTATTATAGGATTGTAATAATTTTATATATAATTTAGAAAAATTATTATTAGGATTGTAATAATTTTATATATTGATGTATACCTTATAAGTGATTATTCATGCACATTCATGCAACAGTTCACAGACTATATGAGCATGTAAAGGCTAGAATCAGAACACAGGAAGGGTTATCTGAATGTTTTGGTAGTGACATAGGTGTCAAACAAGGTTGCCCTCTATCTCCTACCTTATTTGGGCTGTACATTGACAAGTTAGAAGAATGGATAAACAAATTTGGGGGAGAGGGTGTGCATTTAGCCAAATATGTGGTAAAACTCCTCATGTATGCAAATGATGTAATTCTTGTGGCCAAAACAACCAAAGATCTAGAAGATCACCTTCAAGCTCTAGAACTCTTTTGTAAAGAAGTTGGGATGCAGGTGAACATGAGCAAAACAAAAATTATGATTTTTTCAGAAAAAAAGAAGAAGCAACAACTCAAATTTCAGTTTGCAGGAGAACCGCTTGATGTAGTAGTAGAATACAAATACTTGGGCATAGACTTTCATGACAAACTTAATTGGAATACATGTAGGATGAAAAGAACTCAAAGTGGCTAGAGAGCACTATATGCACTTCAAAACAGGTGTAGGAATGCCGAGTTGTGGGACTGGAAGACCACCAAGGTCTTATTTGGCCTACTTGTTACACCGGTTCTGTTGTATGGTTGCGAGGTGTGGGCTAGTGGCACAACAAATGCAAAATGGAGGCAAATAGAAAGGATTCAAAAATATCTAATCACAGACTTTCTCAAAATTAAGGCCACAACCCCTTATGAAATTATTCTAGCTGAAACTGGAATGTTCCGTTTAGAAGCAATTGCTATGACCAAGCTGTTATGTTCCTTGAAAAAAATAGAAAACATGACAAATGATAGATGGCCTAGGGCAGCTAGGGACGAAGAGTTGCATAGGCGAAAGAATATGTGGATGAAACAAAATCAGAATTGGATGAAACGTTGGGAAATCAACATAAATGAATGCCCAAATGTCAACAAAGACATAAAAAAATATGTGAATGAAAAGTTCAAAAGTGGAATGTGGAAAAATGCAAGCAGGAAAAGACAATATTATATTGCAAATTTTAACCCAACGTATGACCACAAGGAAAAAGCGTATATAGGCGCTCAAATCAAGTGGAAGGAAAAAATACTCATTGCTCAGATAAGGACTAGCTCTAATAGTCTTAGATGTGAAACAGGAGATGGACAACGCCCAAAGAACAATGGGAAGAAAGGATATGTACTCTATGCAACACAGGGCAGTAGAGACAAAGGAACACTTCATCTATAAATGCCCGAGTTTTTCAGATATCCGTGACAAATACAAAGAAACACTTGGGAATGAGTTTATGACAAATTTATTTGAAGACAGTGAAATAAAAAAAGTTGGAAAATTGCTAACACAAATCAGCAGAAAAGGAACAACCTTCTCAAAGATATTAAAGATCATATGATATGATTTGAGTAATTGTACTTCCATATTTGAGGTCCCATAGACCATATTTGGGTCTCATGGACGTAATTAAAATCTTTCATTTCATTTCATATTAGGGTAGTTCATTTAACTTATGAATAGTTGGATTAAATGTATTGAACATATTATAGTTTTTAAAGTGGTGCATCATCATCAAGAAACAAAGTTTGAAATATCGAGGTATTAAAAAATATTTTATTGTAAAGTAGTGAATAGAAAAAAATTATGTATTGGAGCAGCAATTTGTGATTATCTCTTATATTTCTACACATATCTTTGTCTTTTCTATAAACTAACAACTTAATATCAAAGCATTTGATTTTTACATTTGTTATAAGAGCATTCAATTTTTATAACTACCTCACAAGCTATGTTTTATTTTGCAAAACCCAAAAAAATACATCACTAAACTCTGTAAATAAAAAAAATTAAAAATAAAAAAATAATATATATTCATTATTTTCACTAACAATGTTCTTTACTAAAATAAGTACACTAACATTTGCATAGTTGCTAGTTGAAGTTCTGTATGATTATAAGTAGGTGAAAATTTTTTTACACCAATTATTATGAAAAACACTACCTTAACCAAAATTTGTTTTAACTACATTGTTGTAGATTATCCTTAGATATCTTGTGGCTAAAAGTTTAGAAACTCTTTTTCCATACTTAAGATTTCTCTTAATTTTTTTTTATTATTCCTCTCAATTTCTAAATTCTAGACCTCATCATAAGACTTAATGCTTTAGCATTGAAATAATTAATCCAAAATTGTGACATAAATTCCTTCATTATTGATGGAGTTACCCATATTCTCATTATTTAAAAAATGCAACCACAAATAGTGTAAGCAAAGGGACAATGAAGAAGTATATGATTTGATGTTTCTAGATTCTTCTCAAGTAAGGCACACCTCAAAGGTTTATGATATCATCTTCTTTGTAGACTATCTCTTGTAAGAATATTGTTTTAGATCTAGCTAAAGGAATGGTACTTGGAGAGGGTCTCCAATGACTAAACATTCTTCCAAGAGAATCATTCAAAGTAGGAAATTATAATTGCTCTAAATCCTAAATATCCCAACTTGACCAAGTATCTTTCAAATAGATTTCAAACCAACTCATCCTTTTTTATAAAATTAGGCAAATAGAAATCTTCAATAATAGTATGAATCTCACATGTTATTTGTTCTGAGTTCCTTTCCTTCAAACCATGCTACGAATAGAAATCAATAATTTAGAGTTACTGCTCACATTAAGATGATCTTTGATCATTGGTCCTTTACAAGATATACATGCCTAATTCAACTATTTATGTTTTGAATAAGATATAAGAGGATAAATCTTCAACCAAACATCAAATATTTATTTAGAATTTCTTTCGTTAATTCACCATCAAATGTTTTTCTTGATTAATTGTAAACTATCTAATATGATGTTCCATGCTGACAATCCTTTAGGTAGGGTTTTTTTCATGAATGATTCTTGCATTAAGAGAACCACTGAATTGTATTGCATAGTTCATTTCTTGATCTTCAAATATCTCCAAATAAGTTTTTCCATTAATGCCAACCTCATATGTCTATAAATTTGTAATTCTATTCCTTCAAAATATTTTTCCTTTGTAAAACTTATCATACGTACAAAGAGAAAACCTAAAATCTTGCTCAAATTAAAATAATTCTTGAAAATGATGTTATATATATAGGGATTAGGGATGTATTGCAATATAGTCTTTATGAGTTGTAGTCTTCTAGCCATAGTAAAAATACTTACCTTTTCAACCTATCACACAAGATTTCATTCTATCCAAAATTTAGTCCCAAAGCTCTTTATTATTTCATTTATGAGACAGAGGAATACTCAAATATGTTGATGGAAATTTCTAATTTTAATCCCTAAAATATCCATAAAAATCCATTATAAAGCTTTACTATAATCATTCCTTTTCCGATTCGGTTGTCCCTTAAGGCAATCAGGATCAACAAATTTGAAGGTTGAAGGAGTGTGGAAGGCTGAATGATGAGTTGATCTTTGGAGTGTCAAGGTTGAAGGAGCGTGGAAGGTTGGGCTGGTTGAAGGAGCTACAACAGAAGGCTAGGATGTTGGGTGGAAGGCTGGGGTGGCTAAAGGAATGTGGAAGGTTGATAAGGTTGAAGGAGCATGGAAGGTTGGACTGGTTGAAGGAGCTATAATGGAAGGTTGGGATGCTGAGTGGAAGGTTGAGAAGGCTGAAGGAGCACGGAAGGCTGCTTAGGCTGAAGGAGCATGGAGGGTTGGCCTGTTTTGGGTGGAAGGCATGTTTGAGACCAGACCAGCTGAGGGAACGACAACAACAGGCTGGGTTGCTGAATGTAGTGCATCAACAGATCGAGTTGTTGGGTGGAAGGCTGGGTCAATTAAAACCCCCTATTTTTTCTTTGGTGTGCCTATGGGTTTGGAACCCACAAGTATTGAGGTGGTTTTTCCTCTCTTTATAACAAAAAAGTGTGCAAAAAAATAGGGTTTTTTTTCTTCTGAAAAATATCTCATATTTTAGGAGCCATATCTTTGCGAAAAGTTATCCGATGTCGTTGATTCTTAGACCAAATTATGCAGATTTTAAATAGCTTTAAAATGAGTGGTCACACACAAGAATCCGAGCAATATTGAGGGAGATTAGATCTTGTGAAGTCAACTATTCGGAACAAGGGTAGTGACGATTTTTCAAATTGCAAAAAACGAAATTGCAAATATTTGTCAACTAGGATGATAAGAAGAGCAATGGAAGGCTAGGACTTCAGTGAGGAAGGAAGCTAGCAATCCAAATTTGGTAAAGTGGATTATGATAGAACGATATTTTGGAAATATTACTTTACTAAGATCCAAAACTTAGATAGTACATGTGAAGTTTTGGCATTGTGAAGGCTACTATAAGAAAATATATGCTAAATTATGGAATAATTGCATTCATACAAAAAAATTAAAAAAATTCTCAAAATGAAAATAAAAAATGTAAACATTTTCTATAAAATGATGAAGGATTTTAGCTATAATATCTCAAAAATATATTTTTTTATTAACTTTCAAACTCTAAAAAAATTATAATTTATGAAGCATGAAGAATCCAAGTACAATCCTTATTACACAACAAAAAAAAATTCTTCCAAAAAGTGATAAAATACGCTGTACTATAATAGGAGAAAGATGCGGATAATCTTGCGAGAGAAGGAAGAATATTTCTATTTGTGAAGAGTTTGGGTCTTGAATTTGAAGGCTATACTTTCATTCAAAAGAAGATTAAAAAAACATTTAAAAATTAATAAAAATAAAAAATATCATAATTTAAAAAAAAATCAACTCTGTTTTATTATTCCAATCATGATCTCACTTAGATGTTTTAAAAAAAACAATCATCGGTCTAGTTGGGTCCATTCAATTAAACCGGGAACATGTGGATATGAAGGAAGGCGATGGACCCTATAGGCTCTGTGTATTTTTTATTATTCTTTATAAATAAGTTTTAAAGATATTAAAGATTATATGATATGATTTGAGTAATTGTATTTTAATATTTGAAGTCCCATAGACCATATTTGGATATCCCAAACATAATTAAAATCTTTCGTTTCATTTCAGTATGTTAATATTTTAAAAGTAATAATATTTTTAAAAATAATATTTTAATGTTTTTTAATATTAAAAATAATTTTATGAAAAAAATTAATATCATTAAGAAATGTCATCACAATCAATGATATGGTAGTAGATGAAGTAATTTTTTTAATATCATGAATTGTGTGTTCATATACTTTATAATAAATATGCAAAATAATTGTTCTTTGGTTGGTCAATATGTTTAAAATTATAAGTTTTCTAAGTCATAAATTTATGTTAAATTGGCAGGGAATACAAAAGGTATTGAAATATTTATATATGGAATTATATTCTCGAGGACATGAAGAATATTATAACTTTTGAAGGTAAAAGGTAATGTAGGTTTGGACCTAGGCTAGGCCATATTTTTTATAAATCCTATGAAAAAATATATTATTTATTTTACATATTAAAAATAATTAATCTAATAATCTTTAGATTAGAGATACATATTTTTCTTTAAAATTTGTAAAAACTTTGTTTATGGACAAGCACTCAATCAATCATTACTATTCACATACTACTATTAATAGATAAACTTAACTATTACCACTCACACTTAATCATTATTGATTAGGCTAACCCAGTGACAAGCATTCAACCTTTACCCTTCTAAAGAATTGAATAGGTGCAACCTATTGAAAAGCACTCAAACACTACCACCCCACCGGCACTCAACCACTACCAACTAGCCTAGCCAAGTAAGCACTCAACAGTTACCAACCAGGCTATCTTTTTTTAAACAAAATTTTAGGATAAAGCACATGTTTTTCTTAAAGGGATCTTATACAAGTTTAAACTTAGGTCTAACAACTTAGATCTAACAAAAAAAAAAAAAAAAAAACGTACCACTATAGTATCTTTCAGAAGACAAAATTTTTGAGTTAAAAATGCAGAATCCTAATCCCCTAGATCCAAGTTTAAACTTAGATCTCTCGTGTGAAAAAAAAAAAAAAAATGACTATAATATCCTACAGTATTCCAACTTCTATTCAAAAAAAAACATTTACAAAAATTATTTTTTTATATAATATTAAAATAAAATACAAATTTAATGAAATGCATAATCTGTGGATATTTTTATTGTATGGAAGAATTTTTTTTTTTTCAATTTAATTAAGTGTAATAAAGATATGGAACCATGGTTGACCATCTCAACAAGGAGAGAGGTCACTAATACCCCAGCCATCACCTGTGTTTTTTTTTTTTGTTTTTCTACTTAGGTTGTCCTATATTCATAAAGTAAATATTTTTTATATATATATTCACTGTGGGGATTAAACTTGGATAATATCATCAATAATATAAGTGGCGATAGACTATTATACAAGAAAACACTCCATTCAATATATTTTAAACGTTTGTTTCGTTTCCGACGTCACTACACAGAGGATAGCAACCTCTCTCCAAACTGTAGTTTTCGAAGAGGGAATAATCTAGAATGACGGCAGATAGGCCAATGTTGTCATTCACCTCCCTTCTCGTTTTGATCGAAAACTTATTTTGTTGTTGAACGCAGCATATTGATTTTGAACTGTGTCATGCATTGTTTGATTAACAACATTAAAACTCAGTACATACGCACTATAAAGACAATGGAAACAGACAGTAGGCATTCTAAAGACGATGGAAATAGACAACGAGATCTTCATGGAGGAACGAATGGGTAACGATAAGCAGGTGCGCTCACTGTCGAGGGGTCAAAGAATATTTTGGTTAGAATCTAACAGATTTCTGTGTGCTTGTGAAACATCGTAGCTGTTGGAAATATTAAACCACATTTCTCACTGCCCGTAAGCGCTTCGCCGTGAAGCAGTTCAAACCTGCCCTCTGAGGATGCTTCGCCGCGAAGCAGCAAACTTATGCCCCCTGAAGACGCTTCGCTGTGAAGCAACATAAACCCGGCAGTTCGCATTTCAAATTGGCGAAGCAGAAATCAGGCGCGAGAAACGGGGCATTAATTTCAAGCATGCGAGTAGTTGGATTGCTCGGCGATTGGTTGAAAACCCTCTTCGGCATTTATTTTTTGTCAGCCGGTTGGTGAATTAATCCCGCCTCTTGTCCTCATCTCTCGTCTATAAATACCGGACCATTCGTCATTTTGCATGAGACGCAGCAAGGAGAATTGCGAGCGCAAAGCAGCCGCAGCTAGGGTTTCGACCAGCAGAGCAGCAGAAGAGAGAAAACATCAGCCGCAGACAACCGGAGAGTGGAGCAGCAGTCTCCAGGAAATATACATCCTGTTTATCCTGCAACCTGGTTGCAGATGTTTGTAACCGCTTCTGAAAAGAAGCCCTGTAATCCGGTTTATATGATAAATAAAATATTTTGCTATTGTGTAAACCCTCGGCAGTTTTCCCTGTTAAATCTAATTTCGTGGTTCTATTTCTTCCAAACTTGAACTTTGGAAAGACATGTAAATCATTGCTTTATTGCGTGATTTTTCTATTTAAATTTCTCCTTGAACGAAGTACAGATTTATCTTTTTTTTTTTTTTTTGTCCGTAGAGAAGTCGTCGTCTTGTGCCCAACTTTTCCGAAACAATATTTGCCGCAGTGCTGCCAATTTTAAACCGAAATTCTACTTCGGAAGCATCCTTTGCGAAGCAGCCACATCGCTTGAAAAATTCCCGAAGTAATTTTACTTCGCTGTTTTATCCTCCGAAGTTTTTACTTTGGGAGTATTTACTGTGAAGCACCCTCTCCGAACCCAATATTTGCGAAGCTCCATTTTATTGGTGGAGCTTCGCTGTCGGGCCCAGCGAAGCTCCCTCCTCGCAGTCAAATACTGCGAAGCTCCTCCAACGCTCAACAAGCTGCGAAGCGTCTTTTATTGATGCGATTTGATTTAAATTTTATTCTTCCTTCAAATTGGTATCAAAGCTATTGTTGTCGTGACGTGGTGATTGAAGCATGGCTTCCGAAAACAATTCCCTGCAGTTGCAGATCCCGCGATTTAACGACAAGAACTATGATTACTGGAGTATACAAATGAAGATTTTGTTCGGGTCTCAGGAGTTGTGGGACTTGGTTGAGAATGGGTACCCGAAACTAGCAGATGCAACAACACTGACCTCCCTCTCCCAAGATGACAAAGACCTTCTGAAGGAGAACCGAAAAAAAGATCAAAAGGCCATGTTTTATATCATGCAAGCGGTTGAATAGACCATATTCTTGCGGATTGCATCAGCCACCAAGGCCAAGCAGGCCTGGGAAATTCTGGCCAGCTCGTACTAGGGCACCAACAAAGTGAAGTTGGTGAAACTGCAGATGCTCAGGAGAGAGTTCGAGAACCTGCAGATGAGTGAGTCAGAAACCATGAGCAAATTTTTCACCCGAACGACAGATGTCATCAATCAGATGCGGTTGAATGGTGAAATTATGTAGAATCAAAGGATTGTGGAGAAAATTTTGCGAAGTCTGCCAGCAAAATTTGATTCTGTGGTAATTGCAATAGAGGAGTCAAGGGACTTGACAACCCTCTCGGTGGACGAGCTCATGGGTTCTCTGCAGACACATGAGCAGAGGCTAAGCCGTTCAACTCAGTCTTCTTTGGAGCAAGCTTTCAAGGTGCAAGTCTCATTTCGAGACAACAACAGACAAGACTCCCACCATGGTACCTCTAGTTCTCAAGGAGGAAGAGGTAGAAGTAGTCGTGGGAGAGGTAACAAGCAAGGAGGGAGATCAAACCCTAACGACAGTGAGACCAGCTGCAACTTTCATCAGCAAGGAGGAAGAGACACTGGTAAAAATCAACAAAGTGGATCTTATCAGAAGAAAGATAAATCTAAGGTCCAATGCTATTACTATAAGAAATTCAGCCATTATATCTCACAGTGCAGAAAGAGGATGGCGAACGAGAATTAGCAGCAAGCCCATTATACGGATGAAGCCAAAAATGCGACATGAGGAAATGTTCTGCTGACCTGTAGTATTGAGGAGGAGAGCAAAAAAAATATTTGGTATCTTGACAGTGGGTGCAGCAACCACATGACTGGGAACAGAGAGATGTTCTCACAACTGGATGAAACAGTCCAGTCTGAAGTCAATATGGGGAACAACAGCAAGGTTCCCATGATGGGGAAAGGTAAAATCCTCATCCGCACCTGGCACGGTGAAAGAAAACAAATTTGTGATGTTTATTATGTGCCTGGGTTGAAACACAACTTGCTGAGTGTTGGATAGCTTGTGCAGAAGGGGCACACTGTTCAGTTCAAAGATGGTGTCTGTACCATCAGAGACAAAGTGCATGGACAAATCGCAACCGTGTTCATGACGAAAAACAAAATGTTTCCGTTGCAGATTCAAAATGAATCATTAATGTCTCTAAGTGCAGTTATGAAGGATGCTACCTGGTTGTGGCATCTCATATTCGGTCACTTGAGTTTTAGTGGCCTGAATTTGCTGCACAAGAAGCAAATGGTGAAGGGTTTACCCCTTATTGAGCAACCAAACCAAGTTTGTGAAGGGTGCCTGGTCGGTAAGCAGCATAGGGATGCATTCCCTGTAGGACAGTCTTGGAGAGCATCACAACCATTAGAGCTGGTGCACTCAGACATTTGTGGTCCCATGCAGACCAGCTCATATGTCGGCAACAAATATTTCTTGACTTTCATTGATGACTTTAGCCGAAAGACCTGGATTTATCCCATCAAGCTGAAGTCAGAAGCATTTGCAAAGTTTAAGGAGTTCAAGGCTCTGGTTGAGAAACAAAGCGGGTATTACGTGAAAACTCTCAAGACATACGGTGGAGGTGAATACATCTCCAATGAATTCCATAACTTCTGCAAGCAGCATGGAATTTGAAAGTAGTTGACTACCAAATACACACTGCAACAAAATGGTGTAGCTGAGAGGAAGAACAGAACTATCATGGAGATGACACGTAACATGTTGAAGGCGAAAAGTCTGCCACATGAGTTCTAGGCAGAAGCTGTAAGTTGTGCAGTTTATCTGCTGAACCGAGGTCCCACCAAGAGTGTGAAGGACAAAATTTCGGAGGAAGCCTGGAGCAATCTGAAGCCAAGTGTGGCTCATTTACGAGTTTTTGGGTGAATTGCATATGCACATGTTCCAGATGAGAAAAGGCAAAAGCTGGATGACAAATCTGAAAAATGCATCTTCACAGGGTACAATGAACAAGCGAAGGCATACAGGCTGTACAATCCGGTGACAAAGAAACTTGTCATCAGCCGCGATGTGAAGTTCTTAGAAGATGAAGCCTGGAACTGGAAGTCAAAGACTGGTCAGCCTGAACCAACAATTGTTGAACCTGTAAACTTGGAGGAAGATAGTGTGCAACCACCTGCACCTTCAAGCAGCAACAGTGGTGCTAGTAGCAGCATAGCCTCATCATCCTAGTCACCTCCACTTGTAAGCAGAATTCCAAACATGAAGACACCTGCGAAGACTCGAAGCTTGCAAGACATTTATGATGTAATCCATAATTAGACAGATGAAGAATATTTTGACTTTGCTTTATTTACTAAGTGTGATCCAGTGGGGTTTGAAGAAGCAAGTCAAAATCGCAAATGGGTGAAATCAATGGATGAAGAGATAGTAGCCATTGAAAAGAATGAGACATGGCAGCTGACAGATATTCCAACAGGAAAAAAGATCATTGGGGTTAAGTGGGTGTATAAAACAAAGTTTAATGCCCAAGGAGAAGTTGATAGGCATAAAGCCAGATTAGTGGCGAATGGCTACAAGTAGAAGTCAGGAGTTGACTATCATGATGTGTATGCACCTATAGCCCGAATTGACACAGTTAGAATGATTTTGGCATTGGTAGCTCAGAAATGCTAGAGTGTGTACCAGATGGATGTCAAGTCTGCTTTCCTGAATGGAGTGTCGGAAGAAGAGGTCTACATAGACCAGCCACCCGGATATGAAATACAAGGACAAGGCAAGGTCTTGAAGCTGAAGAAGGCCCTGTATGGGCTAAAGCAAGCACCCTGGGCATGGTACAGCCGTATTGATGACTACTTTCAAGAGAATGGGTTCACTAAATGCCCATATGAGCACACCCTATATCTGAAGTTAAACACAGAGAGTGAGATGATAATCGTCTGCTTGTACATGGACGATGTGATATATACTAGCAATAGCAGCAGCCTATCTGAGGAGTTCAGAACAACCATGAAGAACGAGTTTGAAATGACAGACATGGGGCTGATGAAATTATTTCTTGGAATTGAAGTTGACCAATCAGCAGATGACATCTTCATTTCTCAGGGCAAGTATGCTAAGGATGTCCTGAAGCATTTCAAGATGGAGGACAACAAACATGCCATCACCTCGGTAGCCACTGGTTTGAAGTTGAGCAAGACTGACAATAGCAGAAGCATTGATCCAACTCTCTATAAAATGTTAGTTGGAAGCCTGATGTACTTGACCGCAACCAGGCCAGATTTGATGTTTACCATGAGTTTAATCAGTCGGTTTATGGAGTCACCCAAAGACACTCACTGGCAAGCAGGCAAGAGAATTTTGTGATATGTCAATGGCACGAGGAACCATGGACTTCACTATGCCAGATAAGACCAGCTTGAGTTAATTGGCTACACTGATAGCGATTGGGCTGGTAGCATAGATGACCGGAAGAGCACTTCTGGATATGCCTTCCATTTTGGATCCGGAGTTGTTTCTTGGTCCTCAAAGAAGCAGCCAATTGTTGCTTTATCTACGATAGAGGCAGAGCATGTTGCTACCACCTCAGCCGCCTGCCAGGCAGTCTGGCTGAGAAGAGTTCTGAGTGAACTACATCATCCATTGGAAGCAGCAACAATAATTTTTTGTGACAATAACTCTGCCATCGCCCTCTCGAAGGACCCAGTCTTCCATGGTCGGACGAAGCACATACATATCTGGTATCATTTCATCAGAGAGCTGGTGAAATTCGGTGAAGTGCAGTTACAATTTTGCAGGTCCAAGGAGTAGTTAGCTGACATCCTCACAAAACCTTTGAAGGAGGATGACTTCGCCAGGCTGCGGAAAATGTTGGGCGTCAAAGAATTTGTGAAATTTGGTTTAAAGGAGGGTTTTGGAAATATTAAACCACATTTCTCACTGCCCGTAAGTGCTTCACCGCGAAGCAGTTCAAACCTGCCCTCTGAGGAGGCTTCGTCGCGAAGCAGCAAACTTATGCCCCCTGAAGACGCTTCACTGCGAAGCAACATAAACCCGGTAGTTTGCATTTCAAATTGGCGAAGCAGAAATTAGGCGCGAGAAACGAGGCATTAATTTCAAGCGTGCGAGTAGTTGGGTTGCTCGACAATTGGTTGAAAACCCTCTTCGGCATTTATTTTTTGTCAGTCGGTTGGTGAATTAATCCCGCCTCTTGTCCTTGTCTTCGTCTATAAATACCGGACCATTCGTCATTTTGCATGAGAGGCAGCAAGGAGAATTGTGATCGTAAAGCAGCCGCAGCAGCTAGGGTTTTGACCAGCAGAGCAGCAGAAGAGAGAAAATAGCAGCCGCAGACAACCGGAGAGTGGAGCAGCAGTCTCCAGGAAATATACATCCTGTTTATCCTGCAACCTAGTTGCAGATGTTTGTAACCGCTTCTGAAAAGAAGCCCTGTAATCCGGTTTATATGATAAATAAAATATTTTGCTATTGTGTAAACCCTCGACAGTTTTCCCTGTTAAATCTAATTTCCTGGTTCTATTTCTTCCAAACTTGAACTTTGGCAAGACGTGTAAATCATTGCTTTATTGCGTGATTTTTCTATTTAAATTTCTCCTTGAACGAAGTACAGATTTATCTTCCTTTTTCTGCCCGTAGAGAAGTCGTCGTCTTGTGCCCAACTTTCTCGAAACAATATTTGTCGCAGTGCTGCCGAAATTCTACTTCGGAAGTATCCTTTGCGAAGCAGCCGCTTCGCTTGAAAAATTCTCGAAGTAATTTTACTTCGCTGTTTTATCCTCCGAAGTTTTTACTTCGGGAGTATTTACTGCGAAGCACCCTCTCCGAACCTAATATTTGCGAAGCTTCGCTGTTGGGCCCAACGAAGCTCCCTCCTCGCAGTCAAATACTGCGAAGCTCCTCCAACGCTCAACAAGCTGCGAAGCGTCTTTTATTGACGCGATTTGATTTAAATTTTATTCTTCCTTCAGTAGCGTCATAGTGCCAGCATCAGTGCCTGCCTAGCATCATGGCAGCATATGGTTAAAGTATTTCCAACGAATCTGTAGAAGGAACAAACAAAATTTTACAGGAGAATGCAAAGACCAGTTCAAATGGACAACACCCATTGCACGGTCACACAATAAACGAACAAATAAATAAAATTTAGTTGACTTTCAAACATATACTCAATTCCAGAAATAATGGGGAAAATTACATAAACAAATCCTTTAAATTGTAGAGTGTACTATCCAGAACTCGAATAGAGTCCATTTCATTAAAAAAAAAAAAAAGTGAAATTTACAAGCGGCAATAAAAAAGGCCACGCAGACTTTGTCCTCCTCAAAACTTCAAATAATATTTCCCGTAAACAGACGCATTCAGGCTTTTATGAAGGAGTTGAAGTATTGTTTAATATAGAAAAGCACGTGCAAAGAGTCGAGAAAATAAGATAAGCAAGTTAAAATATATTATTATTATTATTTTTTGAAAACATCTTTTTAAAGGGTGTTATTTTAGGGTAAGATCTAACAAAATGTGTATATATTTTGCCAAAATCATCGAAGGCTCACACTTTCTATTCTCTTCGGTATATTTAAGGAGCGTGCTTAAAACAACAAAAACACAAACAACACAAACACACATAAACAACAAAAAAAAAAATAAAGAAAACAAAAAACAACAAAACCATACAAAAATAACCAGAACAACAATAAAAAACAAAACACATTGAAAAAATAAATTGATGGAAAAAACATAATACATTTATGACTTTTCTAGGCCTACATGCCTTCTAACCAAGAATCAACACAAAAAACATATGAATGATCTTTTTAAGCTGGAAAATTGAAATACCCTAACTAAACCAAAGAGAAGCTAATACAAAGTAAAAAGGAACTAGGTACCTTTAGTACTAGAGCCATCTAGATAAATTATAGAAAGAAGAGCATCCATTATTTTGCGAAGCCCACCATTTGGGAGGGAGGTTGTAGCAAGTAAGATCACCTTTGTCCAATGCCCATTTAGCTAAAACATCAACAATCCTATTATGTTCTCTGACCACATGATTGTATTCAATTTTCAAAAAGCCCGTTTGGATTAATTGAATCTTCTCAACAGTTATTTTCATTCTCCAATCAACCTTATGATTCTTAGGAGTCGTCAACAAATTAATCATGACATGAGAGTCAGATTCAACCAGCACCTTTTGCCATCCAACCTTAGCAACCTCACGAAGGCCTCTAAGGATACCATACCTCTCAGTAAGGTTATTGGAAAGGAAACCCAAATTTTCCAGCAAAAGTGAAAACCAAGGAACCATCTAAAAGTTTGCCAATTCCTCTTGCACTAGCTTTTCCAAGGTTCCACTTAGAGGCTCCATCCGTATTGACTTTTCCAAAATCCTTAGGAGGAGGCTGCCAATTCCTTATTCTATCCATCTTTCGATTACTCACATTCCCTTTTAAGTTGGTTGCCAATAGTAAAGTGAATCTTCAATCTTTGCATAACTTGATCCCATCGTTAGTGGAAGTCCTGGGGGTGATTAAGGAGCTCTTGAACTGATTCAACTAAGTTGGTAATAGTTTTTTACCAAATATAGTGAATATCCTTCATTTCCTATTTGAAAATCTGGTTGTTTCTTTCCTTCTAGATATTCCAAGGCAGGATGGTTGTTCCCATCCAAACTAAATGCCTAACAAAATGATCAACAACCTCCTATTTAGACCAATCCCTCAGTGGTTTCTCAAGAGTAGAAAAATTGGACCATTCTAAACCAAGTAAGATAGTCATTCTCCTCCATAACTCAAAGGCTAAGGACACTCAATAAAAATATGGCTAAGAGTTTCCACATTCTTTCCACACATTTTGCATCTAAATGGGCCATGAAAGCCACATTTCATAAGTTGCTCACTAGTAAGCACCCTTGGATGCAATAAAAGCCAAATAAAAAATCTTACCTTAGGCCAGAGCTTTTGAGCCCACAACTGAGTAAATATGTCATAGGACTAGTCAGGATTATTGTGGCATAAGGTCAAATAACCTTGAGCAATACTATACTCGCCCTTAGTAGTGTTGTTCCATCCAAAACAATCCTTTATCATGGGACCAAGAGAAAGATCTCATATGAAGGGTGTGTTGAATATCAATCCTTTGCCTTTCTAGAATTTGAATAGGTTAGTCCAAAATAGGGATCCAATCTATACCAACCTCTAAATTACCAGTCAAGTACTGATAATTATTAGCTACCTTTATCCAATTAGCTTGGTATAGCTTCTCCATATAGGACCTTCAATTAGGGAACTAAGTTATCAAAGGTTGGTGACCGTCCTAAGAATCTATCCAAAAATTTACTTATTAACTATCATGAATGATCCAAAATAATTTCTTTATCAAATCCTCACCAGTCCTAAAAACCACTAAAATGGGAGAACCTCGAGTAGGTAGTTGATATCGAGCAAGGTCTTCAAGACTTTTGTTTTCAATATATTTAGCACACTGATTATTGACCCATAGGACATTGGGGTTATTCAAAATCCTCCAATACAAATTTGCAGCTAAAGCCTTATTGTTTTTTATATCAAATCAAAATACTAACCCCTTCATGCTTGACAAGGAATAAAGTATTCCATTTCACCAAGGCCTATTTTCTTTTCTCCTTAGTACCACTCTAGAAGAACTATTGATTGATTTGATATTGTTCTCGAAGAACTGCCTTTGGGATATTCAACACAATAGAAACATAACTAGGTATAGCTTGAAGAATTAATTTTACCAAGGTAATTCTGCCCCCAAATGAAAGCCACCTATTGGTCCACTTTTCAATTTTCTCCTTAACTCTATCCAACAACTAATTCCAATATATTTTTTTCTCTAGATGTTGAAAGGAATGCCTAGATAAATGATCGAAAGGGAGGCCTTCTTATATCTTAATTTATATAGAACTATGGATTCATATCTGGGAGAGTAGTGAAAGAAACTGAATTTTGATTTGTTATCATTGATCAATTGCCCCATAGCATTAGAAAAACAATTAATGATTTGTTTAATTGTAGAGGATTCCTTAATCGTAGCTTTACCTAATAGAGTAGAGTCATCAACAAACTAAATATGAGAGATAGGCTTGGCTCCATGAGCAATGGTAACTCCCTCAAGGGTTCTATTTTCTCTATTTTTAGTCATAGTATTACCCAAGCATTCAACAAGAATGATGAATAAATAATGGGAGAGGGGGTCACCCTACCTAATACCTCTAGAAGTTGGGAACAATTGTGAAGGGTAGCCATTGATAAGAACTGAGTAGATCATCCGATAGATACATCCCATAATCAAATTTATCCAATCCTGAGAGAAGCCAAATTGCCTTATAACTTTGATGAGGAAATATGAATCCACTCTATCATAAGCTATGGATATGTCTATACAAATAAACATAGAAGGATATTTATGTTCTTCCATGGAATGAATGACTTCTTGAGCAAGAACTATCTCATCCACAATTTATCATCCTTTCACATAACCTCCTTGTCTAGGGAAAATAATCTTATGCAAAAGAATTTTCAGTCTCTCTGCCATGATCTTGGTAATAATTTTGAGAAGAACATTACATAAAGCTATTGGTCTAAAAGTTGAGATATGTTGTATGTCTTGAGCCTTCAGGATCAGAGCTATATAAGTTTTATTGATTACCTTCAAAATATTTTTGGCCTTCCTAGCTTCTTCCACCACCTCTAATAAATCAACATGAAGAAAAATCCTAGAATTCCTGGTAAAATTTGATGGGAAAAATATTAGGCACTAGGGTCTTCCCTATTTGCATTTTAAAAACCACTTGTTGAAGCTCATTGATAGTAACTAGAGCAGTCAAAATAGAGATATCCTCAGAAGTGATAAGAGTAGGGATCGCTTGAAGGATATTCTGTTGAGAAGTCGAGTCAAGAGATGCGATATTGAATAGTTTGGAAAAGTAGTTGACTATGATAGACTTCATGCCATCCTAAGTGTGGACAAAGTCTCCAAAATCTAATTTTAGGGAAGAAATAAAGTTGTGTGATCTACGGGCTAGAAGAGATTTGTGGAAGAATTTCATGTTTCAATCTCCTTCTTTGAGCCATTGGATCCTAGATTTTTTCTTCCATAAGATCTCTTCTCTTTTTTCCATTCCTCCAATTGTGTTGTGAGTCTAATTTCATCTATACTTCTACTCTCAATGAGGCCATCTAAATGGATTTGATCATTCAACTCTTCAATTTGAGCAATCACTTCTTGTTTCTTCTATCTGATGTCTCCAAACTTGTTCCAATTCCAAATATTAATTTTGGATTTGATGTATTGTAACCTTTTGGAAAAATAAAACATCTTATTTCCATACCTTGGTTTACCTTCTTGCCACCATTGCCACACTCGAGGTTTGAAGGAACTATCTCTGAGCCATATTAACTAAAATTGAAAGGGTAAGAAACTGAATTAAAACTAAGGTTGTGAAATTAGATACAAAACATGCAACCTTACACAGACACCATTACTTAGTAACCACACTCAACGAGTAACCTTTGAAAGGCCATAAATCCAATTTCATAAGGCCCCTCATAATTTTCCACCAAGATTGAGAAATGCTAACCGATATGGGATTTGCTTATCGTTCCTCATTGAGAGCTGGTTCTCTATGCATATGCCTGGTGAGGTGGTGAATATTAAGAAGAGAAGTGGACATGGATTGCATGTGAGACATGCCATAATTTACCTTGAGGTTGATATTGAGTTTTCAATACACTGTGTCCATTGAAATCTACTAGCTGGACACTCATGAGTATAATCGAGTGCAAACGATATCTCCTTGGAACTAGTAGACGTGAATGAGAATAATATGTTAAATAAAATTAACTAATTTAATTATTTATTTATACAAATAATGATTTGTATTTGAAACTCGTTAATAGTTTCATGCTTTATGATTTGATTAATAAACAATCTAATAGAATCAAATGTCATGTTAAATGTAAATAACATTAAACCTTAAAAGCTTATGTATTCATATTATCACTAAGATTGCATAATCAACCCTTCAAAGTAATACTAAATAAATACCAAACCTACCTAATTTTTCCCCCTTACATTAGAAATTATACTTTCAATACTAATGTTGAGAGATTGAAATATAACCCTAAGCATATCTATCGTTAAGTGACCCAATGATAATTTTAACGAACAAACAACAAAGAAAGGCCTATCAAATAGAATTATCTTGAATTTCCAAGGTAAAACTAGGTTACCTACAATAAAATGCCATTAAACAAAATATGTTTTATTTCAAAACCTCCAGATATTAAAAAAAAAAAAATTCTCAAGACACCTCTATGTTTTACTCGATAAAACAAAGTTGGAATTTACTAATAAAATAAAAGTTAAATTTAATGGGTCATCGTCTCAAAAATGATGCTTTTATTGTTGGATTCGAAATAAGCAAATGAATAGTTTACCTCACACCAATGAGGGGAAAGCTAGCAAACCTAGATCCATAGACTAAGTCACAAACAACACCCCTTGGATTCGAAATAAGCAAATGAATAGTTTACCTCACACCAATGAGGGGAAAGCTAGTAAACCTAGATCCATAGACTAAGTCACAAACAACACCCCTTGAATCGACTTGATGTTTGCAACGCAATCAAAAGCAAGAGCATAGTCCCTTCTTGTAAATTGGGGATCACAAACAAAATTCTTTTTATATCCCTATAACTATAGGGAAAAATCAAATATAAATAATGATTCCATAAACTATACTCGTAAACCTAATTATTTATTTATTTATTCTTGTTTTTTTTTAATAATAAAAATATTTGTGGTTTCTTTCAACATGATTTTGATCTTTCAAACAACCAACCTATCCCTCACGAACAAAATCATAGTCCCTGTTTAAACTTGGTTTTTTAATAAAAATTCAAGAAAACTTATCACTACAATATCCTTATAATATTAAAAATCACTTACAAAAATTATAATATAATATTAAAATAAAATACAAATTTAATGAAATGGATGATATGTGGATTTTTTTAAAGCTTTAATAATGACATGGATATGAAACCATGGTTGACCATCTCAACAAGGAGAGAGGTCACTACTACCCAGCCATCACCTGGGCACAATAATCTTATTGGAATGGGATCAACTCCATTTTTCTTTTGTTCTTCTAATCAGGTTGTCCTACCTTCCAATGACTTTTGGCATGCATTAGGTGTTAGTTTGGCCCTGCTTGTGTCACGTCCATATTCCTTTCTTTAAGAGTATTGCACAAGAAAACACTCCATTCAACCATATATTTACCATATACGTTTGTTTCGTTTACGACGTCACTACAGAGAGCATAGCAACCTCTCTGGCAACTGTAGTTTTCGAAGAGGGAATAATCTAGAATGATGGCAGATAGGCCAATGTTGTCATTCACATCCCTTCTCGTTTTGATCGAAAACTTATTTTATTTTGAACGCAGCATATTGATTTTGGACTGTGTCATCCATTGTTTGATTAACAACATTAAAACTCAGTACATACGCACTATAAAGACAATGAAAACAGACAGTAGGCATTACAAAGACGATGGAAATACACAGCGAGATCTTCATGGAGGAACGAATGGGAAAGGATAAGCAGGTGCGCTCACTGTCAAGGGGTCAAGCATGATTTCGGTTAGAATCTGATAGATTTATGTGTGCTTGTGTAACATCGTAGCGTCATAGCGCCAGCATATGGTTAAAGTATTTCCAACGAAATTTGACCAGAGAATGCAAAGACCAGTTCAAATAGACAACACCCATTGCACCGTCACACAATAAACGAACAAATAAATAAAATTTAGTTGACTTTCAAACAAATACTCAGTTCCAGAAATAATGGGGAAAATTACAGAAACAAATCCTTTAAATTGCAGAGTGTACTATCCAGAACTCGAATAGTTTACCTCATCTTCCACTCAAAACTTTAAGTAGTTTCTCCGGTAAACAGACTCATTCAGGCTTTTTATGCAGCAGTTGAAGTATTCTAATGTTTAATATAGAAAAAGTAGTTAGGTTCGAGGTGTAGATCAATTGATTCGAACAAGTTCTGTAAAAGCCTCTTAAGGTGCCGAGGTCCAAGGTTCAAGTCACGGATCACGCTAGATTGAACGATTGTCCCTTTCTTAAAATGATTGTGGTAGGGTAGTTATAGGGGCGTACTGTGCAAAGATCTATGTGACGACTTGAACGATTGTTCCTCAGGATAGGACTGTGCGAAGATCTGTGGGGGCTTCTGGGGCGGACAACTGTGGATAAAAATCAAACAACGCAGAATACTCTGGCAGCCATAAAAGCCGAACAGCCTACCACTAGTCCAACGCGGAATACTCTGACAGCCATAAAATCCGGACAACCTACCGAATTCGTGGCGGCTATCTATTCTAATATATATATATATATATATATATACCTACCGAATTCGTGGCGGCTATCTATTCTACCATATATATATATATAAAACAGTTGAATTATAATTAGAAAAAATAATATTTAATATAGAAAAACACATTTAAAGAGTTAGAAAAATAAGAAAATCAATTTTATAAAGGTAATTGAAGAATAAGAAAGTACACTTAGAATATAAATTTGATAAATAGAAAGAATAAATTGGAAAAGTTATTATTAGAATTGTAATAATTTTATATATTGGTGTATTACTTATAATTTATTATCATTTATTTATATTTAGGGTAGATCATTCAACTTATGTATAGTGGGATTAAATTGTTTTGGGCAATGATTATAGTTTTTAAAGTGATGTAACATCATCAAGAAATAAGGTTTTAAATATCAAGACTTATCGAAGAATATTTTATTGTAAAACATTGAATCAATCCAATAAAAATTTATGTATTACAGTAGCAATTTGTGTTTATCTTTTATGTTTTACATATATCTTTCTCTTCTCTATAAACTAACAATTTAATATTAAAACATTTGATTCTTACATTTGGTATAAGAACATTCAATTTCTATAACCACCTCACAAACCACGTTTCTATTCTACAACAAAACCCAAAAAAATAAGCTATGATCGAACTGTAAATAAAAAAATAACAAAATAAAAAAATGAAATATATATTTATCATTTTTCCATAACAATGTTCTTCTTTAAAATAAGTACACTAGCATTAGTTGCTAGGTTAGGTGAAGTTCGATATGATTATAAGTAGTGAAAAGAATTTTACACCAATTATTAGGAAAACACTAAAATTTGTTTAATTTCATTGTTGTTGATATATATATATATATATATATATATATATATATATATATATATATATATATATATATATATGATCTTGTGACCAAATGTGTAGAAACTCTTTTTTTCATAGTTAAGACTTCTCACAAAGACCACCATGTCTATAAACATTCTATAAAATGAAGGCAATAGTATATTTCCAAATTTAGACGTGATTTTAAGAATCATTTTAAAAACTTTTTTTGTTCCTTTCAATCTCTAAATTCTAGACCTCAACAAAATACTTAATGCTTTAGCATTGAAATAATTTTGACATCAATTCCTTCAATGTTGATGGAGCTACTCATATTTTTATACCTTTAAAAATGCAACAACAAATAGTGTAAGCAAAGGGACAATAAAGAAGTATATGGTTTGATGTTTCTATAGATTCTTCTCAAGTAAGGCACACCTCAAAGGTTTATGATATTCTCTTCTTTGTATACTATCTCTTGTAAGAATATTGTTTTAGATCTAGCTAAAGGAATGGTAAAGACTTGGAGAGGGTCTCCAATGACTAAACATTCTTCCAAGAGAATAAGAAATTATAATTGCTCTAAATCTTAAATATTCCAACTTGACCAAGTATCTTATGAATAGATATAAAATCTTCAATAAAAATCTTCAATAATCTTATGAATAGATATAAAAACAATAGAAATCTTCAATAATCTTATGAATAGATATAAAATTATTATCATGCATTGCACATAGAAATGGTGTTTAAAAAGTATTACTATAATAATAATAATAATAAATATAATAATTTATATACAAATACAAACTTAATATAATCATATATATTTAATATATAAAAATAATAAATATAATAATACTTATTATATATTTTACATAAGACCATAGAAGATGTGGACACTTTTTTTGTTTTTAATTTTTTTTTTATAAACCTTAGGCTTAGCCTGTTCCATAAAAACAAAGTTAAAGTAACACCTGCCCTTCAAGGATTTGAAAAGGTACAACCCATTTGTAAGCACTGACTATTATCAACCAATCCAACCCATAAAAAGCACTCAATTGCTACCAACCTATTTCTCAAAGAACAAAATTTTAGAGTAAAATACATGTATTTGAAAGGGATTACTATACAAGTTTGAACTTTATACTAACCCAAAGACATATCACTACGGTATCCCTCACTTCACCAAAAAAAAAATTAAGTTAATAACCAAAATTTTTATAAGAAATCTAGATCCCCGAAGTTTAAACTTGAATCTCTTAAATGAAAATACAATCTAAACAAACTTGTCACTACAATATTTTAACTTTTATTAAAAAAACACTTACAATTAAATTATTATATAATATCAAAATAAAATACAAATTTAATGGGTTTCCCTACAATTTTATCTATGTTTCCTCATCTTCAGAAGCTATGTAATTGTTTCTTGGCTGCTGGTTGGTACCAGGTGATGGTTTATAAAGTTGTAAAAAGAGTTGGGCAGATGGAGGTAGTTCAGTGGACGATGGGTGGTTCTGCTCAGGATAGAGAAGAGTTGGCTCGTATTTTGGTTACTAGGGAGAGCTCTTCTTTACAGGATGATGATGTCTTGGTTTGGGGTCCGGATACTAGAGAGGTTTTCTCGGTGGCTTCTGGTTACCATGTTTTAGATAGGTAACATTTTGGGGATGAGGAGGTTCATTGGTGGAAATAGGTTTGGAATAAGTTTTTCTCGCCCAAATGCAGTTTCTATTTGTGGTTGGCTACTCAGAACAAATCTCCTACCTAAGATACTCTCCAAAATAGAGGGTTTTAGGTCCTTCACTTTGTTTCCTTTGTGAGAATAGTGATGAATCTGTAGGGCATTTGCTATTACAGTGGTCGTTTGCATAGAAAATTTGGCATCTTTGGTGGAGGGTGTGGGAACAGTATTGTTCTCATACCTCTTCTCTTGTTGAGTTCTAGAGGAGTTTAGGAAGACCTCTTGCTAAGGATTTATTTCTTCAAGTTGCGTGGAGTATTGGGACCTCATGTATTATATGGCAAATTTGGCTTGAAAGAAATCGAATTTTTTTTGAAGGTAGGAAGTTAACTGTTTATTAGACTTGGCAGAGGATTATTGGTATGATCCAAGAAACTATTTATTCTAAATGTCAGATCAGTATTCCTTTGGAGCAGTCTGGGATTCTGATGATGCAAGATTTGGTTTTTGTGGAGAATGACCCTCATCCTTCTGTATCAATCAAGAGGAGATGCCTTAATCAAAAAGTACAGAGAGATGGCAGATGACATCATCCACCTTGGAGGGTGTTTAAGATTAATATTGATGGCTCTTCCATTTGAAATCTTGGGCATGCAGGTATTGGTGGTGTTGGGAGAGATAGCAGTGGTGCAGTTCTTTTCATTTTTTCCTGTTATAAGGGGAAGCAGACTAATAATTATATGGAGGCCCTTGCTATTTGTTTTTCTTTGAAAAAAGGTTATGCTCTGGTATGGCGGAAGATAATCTGTGAGTCAGAATCTCAGATTATTATTAATTTATTGAAGACTCATAATATTTCTAATATTCATTGGCAACTAGCGGTAGTAGCTTGACAGATCTTTCAAATCTGTTGGCATCTAGAGTTTATTTCTTTTGTTCATATTCCCAGGGTAAGGAATGGTGTGGCCGATTGCTTGGCAAAATGGGCTTCTGAGTTTCAGGAAGACTGGAATGTTAGAGAATGGGATCGGCTTCCATTGAACTGTTCTCAGCATCTTGCTAATTTGCTTGCTGTGGATATGTCTGGATGAGGTTGTTGTTTGTTGGATGTCTTCTGATCGGGTGCGCGGTGGTATTGGGGATTTCTTTCTTCCGACCCTTGTAAGAATTATTGTTATGGGATTCTCTAGTTCCTGTAAAATTTGTTGATTCAATAAATTTTTACCATTTAAAAAAAAATACAAATTTAATGAAATGCATAATATGTGGATCCTAAGAAAGATTTTTTTTAATCCTAGATTTAGTTAAGTATGATACAGATATGGAACCATGGTTGACCATCTCAACAAGGGGAGAGGTCACTATTACCCCAGCCATCACCTCGGCACAATAATCTCTTAAACGTCCTATTGGAATGGGATCAACTCCATCTTTTGGTTATTCTAATCAGGTTGTCCTACCTTCCAACGGCTTTTGGCATGCATCACGTGTTAGTTTGGCCCTTCTTGTGTCACGTTCATATTCATATTCTATTATTAAGAGTATTGCACAAGAAAACACTTCATTCAACCATATATTTACCATATCCGTTTGTTTCGTTTCCGACGTCAGAGAACATATCAACCTCTCTCCCAACAGTAATTTTCAAAGGGGAATAATCTAGAATGATGGCAGATAGGCCAATGTTGTCACTCACCTCCCTTCTTGTTTTAATCGAAAACTTATTTTAATCTAGAAACAAATCCTTTAAATTGCAGAGTGTACTATCCAGAACTCGAATAGTTTACAAGCGCAATAAAAAAAGCCACGCTGACTTTGTCCACTCAAAACTTCAAATAGTCTCTCCGGTAAACAGACTCATTCAGGCTTTTATGTAGCAGTTGAAGTACTCTCGTAAAAAGTAATGTTTAATATAAAAAAAACAGTTGAAGTATGGTTGAAAAAATAATATTTAATATAAAAAAACATATTTAAAGTGTTAGAAAAATAAGAAAATCAATTTTATAAAGGTAATTGAAAAATAGGAAAGTACATTTAAATTATAAGGGAAGAATAATTTGGAAAAGTTATTATTAGAATTGTAATAATTTTATATATTGGTTTATTACTTATAATTGATTAACATTTATTTATATTTGGGTAGATCATTCAACCTATGTATAGTGGGATTATATTGTACTGGACAGTGATTATAGTTTTTAAAGTGGTGTAACATCATCAAGAAATAAGGTTTTAAATATCAAGACTTCATCGAAGAATATTTTATTGTAAAACATTGAATCAATCCAATAAAAATTTATGTATTACTGTAGCAATTTGTGTTTATCTTTTATGTTTTACATATATCTTTCTCTTATCTATAAACTAACAATTTAATATCAAAACATTCCATTTTTACATTTGGTATAAGAGCATTTAATTTCTATAACCACCTCACAAACCACGTTCTATTATGCAACAAAACCCAAAAAAACAAGCCATCACCAAACTGTAAATAAAAAATAAAAAATGAAATATACATTTATCATTTTTCAATAACAATGTTCTTCTTTAAAATAAGTACACTAGCATTAGTTGCTAGGTGAAGTTCTACATGATTATAAATAGTGAAAATAATATTACACCAATTATTAGGAAAAAACCAAAATTTGTTTTAATTCCATTGTTGTTTATATATATATATATATATATATATAATATTGTGGCCAAATGTGTAGAAACTCTTTTTTCATACTTAACACTTCTCATAGTGACCACCATGTCTATAAACATTCTATAAAGAAGGCAATAGTATATTTCCAAATTTAGACGTGATTTTAAGAATCATTTTAAAAACTTCTATTGTTCCTTTCAATCTCTAAATTCTAGACCTCATCAAAATAACATTGAAATAACTAATCCAACATTTTGACATCAATTCCTTCAGTGTTGATGGAGCTACTCATATTTTTATACCTTTAAAAATGCAACAACAAATAGTGTAAGCAAAGGGACAACAAAGAAGTATATATGGTTTGATGTTTCTAGATTCTTCTCAAGTAAGGCACACCTCAAAGGTTTACGATATTCTCTTCTTTGTAGACTATCTCTTGTAAGAATATTGTTTTAGATCTAGCTAAAGGAATGGTAAAGACTTGGAGAGGGTCTTAATGACTAAACATTCTTCCAAAAGAATCATTCAAAGTACGAAATTCTAATTGCTCTAGATCCTAAATATCCCAACTTGACCTTGACCAAGTATCTAACTCATCCTTCTGCCTAAAGCTAAGCAAATAGAAATTTTCAATAATCTTACGAATAGATATAAAAGAATAAGTCTTCAACCAAACATCAAATATATATTTTTTAAATTCATTTTCTTAATTCACCATCAAATAGATATATTTTTAAATTCCTTTTCTTAATTCACCATAATATATATATTTTTAAAATTAATTATGTATGATATAGATATTGAACCATGGTTGGCCCTCTCAACAAGGAGAGAGGTCACTACTACCCGAGCCATCACATCGGCATAATAATCCATTGAGCGTTTTATTGGAATGGATCAATTGTTAGGATTCACTATATAAACAAAAGAGATTCTTGATGCAAGAAACTTAATCATTAACAACAAAAACTATTAACCATCAGATAAGAACATAAACATGCAAGACAAGATAAAACACAACATATAACGTGGTTCACCCAACACTAGTCCTTTGTATTAACACCAATACAATCTCTGAAGGGAGTAATCCTGCAACACAACCAACTGCAAATTCGTCTTCAAAACACCAGCATCTCCACACAATTACTCTAACAGTAATTCAACATGCAATGCACAATCCTATGCCTTTCCCATAAACAAGATACAATCCTCTCTACCGAAGGTATTACATAAATAGGGAAATCCAGTTACATGTATGCTAAAAAACAAGCATGCTATAATTAACCCAAAAAATCACACCTGAAAAATCACATTGATTTCTATGCAACCATTAATTTTATAGATTTTATCATAGACTTAGACACCAAGGATAGACCCATCGATTATGGCTTTTTCTGGATTGATTTTTCCAGTTTAGAAAGTTTCTATGTATAAAAGCAACTAATTACCAAACAGAAAGAAAAACCGTTTTTTCATATTTAACCGAGATCAGACTCTACAACCTAACATCAACTCCAGTTTTTTTGTTATTCTAATCAAGTTGTCCTACCTTCCAACTGGTTTTGGCATGCATCCCGTGTTAGTTTGGCCCTTCTTGTGTCACGTTCATATTCTTTAATTTAAAAAAATTGCACAAGAAAACACTCCATTCAACCATTATATTTACCATAATCGTTTGTTTCGTTTCCGACGTCACTACAGAGAGGATAGCAACCTCTCTCCCAACTCTAATTTTCAAAGAGGGAATAATCTAGAATGACGGCAGATAGGCCAATGTTGTCATTCACCTCCCTTCTCGTTTTGATCGAAAACTTATTTTATTTTGAACGCAGCATATTGATTTTTGATTTGATTAACAACAATTAAGCCTAAATACATACAAACTATAAAGACAATGGAAACAGACAGTACTCATTATAAAGACGATGGAAATAGACAGCGAGATCTTCATGGAGGAACGAATGGGGAACGATAAGCAGGTGCGTTCACTGTCAAGGGGTCAAGCATGATTTTAAATAGAATCTGATAGATTTCTGTGTGCTTATGTAACATCGTAGCGTCATAGCGCCAGCATATGGTTAAAGTATTTCCAACGAATCTGTAGAAGAAACAAACGGAATTTTACAGGAGAATGCAAATACCAGTTCAAATGGACAACACCCAGTGCACGGTTACACAATAAACGAGCAAATAAATAAACTTTAGTTGACTTTCAAACAAATACTCAGTTCCAGAAATAATGGGGAAAATTACAGAAACAAATCCTTTAAATTGCAGAGTGTACTATCCAGAACTCGAATAGTTTACAAGCGGCGATAAAAAAAAGCCACGCTGACTTTGTCCTCATCTCCCACTCAAAACTTCAAATAGTTTCTCCGGTAAACAGACTCATTCAGGCTTTTTATGCAGCAGTTTGAAGTATTGTAAAAGTAGTTAGGTCCGAGGTGTAGATTAATTGGTTCGACCAAACCCGTAAGGGGTAGAGATCCAAGGTTCAAATATTGGGCTTCGAACCTTGGACCTCTGCCCCTTTATGAACCAATTATATTTGGGTAGATCATTCAACTTATGTATAGTGGGATTAAATTATATTGGACAGTGATTATAGTTTTTAAAGTGGTGCTAAGTTTTTTAAACCAGTTTGGTCAAACCAGGATTAAATTGTTTTGGGCAGTGATTATAGTTTTTTTTTAAAGTGGTGCAACATAATCAAGAAATAAGGTTTTAAATGTCAAGACGTATTGAAGAATATTGTATTTGAAGAATATTGTATTGTAAAACATTGAATCAATCAATAAAAAATTATGTATTGCAGTAGCAATTTGGGTTTATCTTTTATCTTTTACATATATATTTCTCTTCTCTATAAACTAACAATTTAATATAAAAACATTCGATTCTTACATTTGGTATAAGAACATTCAATTTATATAATCACCTCACAAGCCACGTTCTATTTTGCAACAAAACCCAATAAAATAAGCCATCACCAAACAATATACATAAAATATATATATATATATATATATATATATATATATATATATATATATATATATATATTTATCATTTTTCGATAATGTTCTTTAAAATAAGTACACTAGGATTTGTTGCTAGGTGAAGTTCGATATAATTATAAGTAGTGAAAAAATTTTACACCAATTAAAACTTGTTTAATTCCATTGTTGTTGATATATATATATATATATATATATATATATATATATATATATATATATATATATATATATATATATATATATAAATTCTTGTGGCCAAATATGTAGAAACTCTTTTTTCATATTTAAGACTTCTCACATTGACCACCATGTCTATAAACATTCTATAATGAAGGTAATAGTATATTTCTAAATTTAGGCATGATTTTAGGAATCATTTTTAAAACTTCTATTGTTCCTTCTAGACCTCAAAAAAATACTTCATGCTTTAGCATTGAAATAATCAATCCAACATTTTGACATCAATTCCTTCAATGTTGATGAAGCTAATCATATTTTTATACCTTTAAAAATGCAACAACAAATAATGTAAGGAAACGGACAACAAATAAGTATATGGTTTGATGTTTCTAGATTCTTCTCAAGTAAGACACACCTCAAAGGTTTATGATATTCTCTTCTTTATAAACTATCTCTTGTAAAAATATTGTTTTAGATCTAGCTAAAGGAATGGTAAAGACTTGGAGAGGGTCTCAAATGACTAAACATTCTTTCAAGAGAATCATTCAAAGTAAAAAATTCTAATTGCTCTAAATTTTAAATATCTCAACTTGACCAAGTATCTAACTCACTTCTGCCTAGAACTAAACAAATAGAAATCTTCAATAATCTTAAGAATAAGATATAAAAGAATAAATCTTCAACCAAACATCAAATATTTTTTTTAGAATTGAATTATTCAAAGTAAAAAATTCTAATTGCTCTAAATTTTAAATATCTCAACTTGACCAAGTATTTAACTCACCCTTTTGCCTAGAACTAATCAAATAGAAATCTTCAATAATCTTAAAAATAGGATATAAAAGAATAAGTCTTCAACCAAACATCAAATATTTTTTTTAGAATTCCTTTTCTTAATTTACCATCAAATATATATATTTTAATATATATTTACCATGGTTGACCCTCTCAACAAGGAGAGAGTTCACTACTACCCCAGCCATCACCTCGGCATAATAATCCCTTGAACGTCTTATTTGAATGGATCAACTCCATTTTTGGTTATTCTAATCAAGTTGTCCTACCTTCTAACGGCTTGTGGCATGCATCACGTGTTAGTTTGGCCCTTCTTGTGTCACGTTTCATATTCATATTTTTTTATTAAGAGTATTGCACAAGAAAACACTCAATTCAACCATATATTTACCAAATATACGTTTGTTTCGTTTCCGACGTCACTACAGAGAGGATAGCAATCTCTCTCCCAATTGTAATTTTCGAAGAGGGAATAATCAAGAATGATGACAGATAGACCAATGTTGTCACATACCTCCCTTCTCGTTTTGACCGAAAACTTATTTTATTTTGAACGCAGCATATGGTTAAAGTATTTCCAACGAATCTGTAGAAGGAACAAACGAAATTTTATCAGAGAATGCAAAGACCAGTTCAAATGGACAACACCCATTGCACTTTTACACAATAAACGGACAAATAAATAAAATTCAGTTGACTTTCAAATAAATACCCAGGTCCAGAAATAATGGGGAAAATTACAAAACAAATCCTTTAAATTGCACAGTGTACTATCCACAACTCTAATAGAGTCCATTTCATTTAAAAAAAAAGAAAAACGGAGATTTACAAGCGGCAATAAAAAAAGCCACGCTGACTTTGTCCTCATTTTCCACTCAAAACTTCAAATAGTTTCTCCCGTAAACAGACTCATTCAGGCTTTTATGCAGGTGTTGAAGTAAAAGCAGTTGATTACTGTTAGAAAAAGTAATGTTTAATTTGGAAAATTATAGAGTTAGGAAAATAAGAAAAGTAATTTTATAATATTTATTAAAAAATGTGAAAGTGTATTTAAAAGTTAAAATAAATAGAAAAGAAAAAGTTATTATTAGGATGGTAAACATTTTATATATTGAAGAATTCTTTATAAATGATTATTCATGTATTTATATTCCGTAGATTATTCAACCTATGTATATGTATAGTTGGATTAAATTATATTAGTTTTTTTTAAGTGGTGTACCATCATCAAGAAACAAAGTTTCAAATATCAAAATCAATTGAAGAATATTGTATTGAAGAAACAATTTATGTTTATTTATGTTTTATACATATTTTTCTCTTTTTTATGAACTAGCAATTTAATATCAAAGCATTTGATTCTTACATTTGATTTGATATAAAAGCATTCAATTTTATAACTACCTCAAAAGCCACTTCCTATTCTACAACAAAACCCCCAAAAAATACACCATCACCAAACTGTAAATCAAAAAATTTAGAAAATAAAAAATGAAATATATATTTATCATTTTTCAATAACAATGTTCTTCACTAAAATAAGTACACGAACATTTGCATAGTTACTAGTTGAAGTTAGATATGATTTATAAGTAGGTGAAAAGAATTTTACACCAATTATTATGAAAAACACTATGTTAACCAAAAATTTGTTTTAATTCCACTTTTGTTGATTAACCTTTATCTTTATTTTTTTTTATATATATATATATATATATATATATATATATATATATATATATATATATATATATATAAAATTAATCTTTTGGCCAAATGTTTAGAAACTATTTTTTCATACTTAAAACTTCTTACAGTGACCACCATGTCTATTAACATTCTATAAATGAAGCATTAGTATATTTCCAAATTTAGGAATGATTTTAAGAATCATTTAAAAAAATTCTATTATTCCTTTCAATCTTTAAATTCTAAACCTTAACAAAACACTTAATGCTTTAGCATTGAAATAATTAATCCAATATTTTGACATCAATTCTTTCAATGTTGATGGAGCTACCCATATTCTCATAACTTTAAAAATGCAACAACAAATAGTGTAAGCAAAAGGACAATGAAGAAGTATAAGATTTGATGTTTCTAGATTCTTCTCAAGTAAGGCACACCTCAAAGATTTATGATATCATCTTCTTTGTAGACTATCTCTTGTAAGAATCTTGCTTTAGATTCTAGCCAAAGGAATGGTAAAGACTTGGAGAGGGCCTCTAATGATTAAACATTCTTCCAAGGAAATCATTTAGAGTAGGAAATTCGGATTGCTCTAAATCCTAAATATCCTAACTTGATCAAGTATCTTTCAATTAGATTCTAAACCAACTCATACTTACGTATAAAAATAGGCAAAAATAAATCTTCAATAATCTTTTGAATCTCACATGCTATTTGTTTGAGTTCCTCTCCTTCAAACAATGCTACTATAGAAATCAATGATCTAGAGTTATTGCTCACATTAATGTGATCTTTGATCTTTGGTCCTTTCCAAGATATACATGCCAAATTCAATTGTTTTCGTTTTGAATAAGATATAAGAGGATAAGTCTTCAACCAAACATCAAATAATAATTTTAGAATTCCTTTCGTTAATTGACTATCAAATGTTCTTCTTGATCAATTGCAAACTATCTAATATGATGTTCCATGCTGACAATCCTTTAGGTAAGGTTTCTTTCATGAATAATTCCAATGTATTAAGAGAACCAATGTAAGTTCATTTTTTGATCTTCGAATATCTCCAACTAAGTTTTTCCATTAATGCCAACCTCATAGATCTATAAATTTGTAAGTTTGTCCCTCCAAAATCGTTTTCCTTTGTAAAACCTATCCTACTTACAAAGAGAAAACCTAAAATCTTACTCAAATCCTTAAAAAAAAAAAATCATTAAATTGTATCAAATTTGGATGCTATAACTACTACCAATCTTAAAAATGATGTTATATATATAGGGATGTATTGAAATATATTCTTTATGAGTTGTATTCTTCTAGCCATAGTAAAAATACTTATCTTTTCAACCTACCAAATAAGATTTCATTCTATCCAAAATTTTGTCCTAAAACTCTATTATATTTCATTTATGAGACAGAGGAATACTCAACTATGTTGATGGAAACTTTCTAATTTTAAGCCCTAAAAAATCCACAAAAATCCATTATAAATATGTAATGTTAATGAAAAACATAATGGATTTTGTAGTATTGACCAATTTTCCAACAACCTTCTAATAGGATGATGAAATTGATTTAAACTCCATGGTATTATTGTGTGATGGAAAAGCCAAAAGAAAAGTATCATCAATAAATTGAAAATGAGATTTGTGGAAATTTTTTTTTAATTGGTTAAAAGGGATTGAAACGAGTTCCACTCGTTTTACTATTAGGAGTTATTACATTATAGACCATATGAGAAGTCAAGTGGTATAACCACCCCTCATAAGGCATATGTATGTCGTATAGGACAAGGTAGTTGCAATATTGTTTGAAAGTTTGTTATCCTTGAAATAGACATCATATGTACTTAAATACCATGTTTGCATGGCAGGGTAGACAATGTAGCTTTCTTATTTGCTTATAGATAATACAAAAACCTTTTTTAACAAAAAAAAAAAGTCGAAGCATCAAGTTCTAACAAGTGGTATTAGAAAAGGTAGAAAGAAGAAAGATTATTCTTTTGATCCTCCTCTAGCTTCAACACAAAGAAGTCATAAGAATTATTTGTTTAAGAAAATAATTATTGAAGTTTGAGAAAATAAGTTTCAAGGGTAATATTGTCCTATATAAAAATTTTTAAATAAAACCTCAAAAGGAGAGGTAATCATCACCATAAAGCAAAATTCCAGAGTAAATTCAAAATATTTTAGAGTAAAAAAACCCTGCCAAAGGTAAAAGCCTACAAGTAAACAACTAGGTCAGTTGAGGCATGAAAGTAATCCATAAGAAGCTTCTTAGAAAGAAAGGAAGTCATCAAAGCTCCTCAAAATCTAAAAGAAAATAAAGAGGCCACTAAAGCTTCTTAGAAGAATAAAATTAGAAGATAAAGAAACACTTTACTTTTAAGAACCATTTTATCACACTCAGTCATCTCATTCTTGACAATCATATCTAGTATATAACATATATCATTTTGATAGGGTTTGCCATAGATTCATTTTTCCTCTTGTTTATGACTAGGATATATTTTCGTCCAATTAAAACATTAATAAATGATTTTCTTTCCATGCTAACTAGTTTTCCTTAAAAAATATCCTTTTAGTTTTTAAATTTCCCTAAATAATTACTTAATAAAGGAAAAAAGAAGAAAAATGAGACTTGTTCTCCATTTATACGGTTCTATACTCATACTTTTTTTTGTTTTTTTATAAGGTATAAGAAGGGGTTTTGAAAGGCTCCCCAAAGCTTTTAAAAAGCAGGAAAGATGACTAGAGAAACCCCAAGCCACTTACAACAAGACAGAGCCCTGAGAAGATGGATACCATAGAAAATAAAAAGCAAAGTTGAACCATAATTTGACAAACTAGGATCTAGGAAAAAAGAACAGTGTTGAATCTCGAGAATTTGACATGACCAAACATAAACTAAAGGTTAAACAAACCGAGAGTGCCGAGGAAACCTCAGAATCCACAAAACCATTAAATTTGACCCTCATAATTTTCCCACACCATCCTGGAAAATATTCAAATTAACATTACAATACAGTTTCCCACGCAAGATAGGAAACATAGATTTGCACCCAAGAAATTCAAACAAATTCCAAAATACAAATTTCTGCCCATAAGGAAAAACATTTCCATGGGGGGACCCATAAACGAGCCAAGGAATTTTGAAAAGAGAAAATCTTACCCAAATATTTAAAAAATAGATCTAATCTCAACAATATTGAGATCCAACTCTTCCAATGGCCTAAAAAAAATTAAATTCAACATTACAATGCACATTCCCACCCAAGCTAGGAAATGTAGAGTTGTACCCAAAAAAATCAAACAAATTCGAAAAAAACAAATTCCCTCCCATAAAGGCCATGGGGGAGCACCCAAACAAGCCAAAGAATTTTTGAAAATTTTCTCACCCAAATATCTGTAACACGGATCCACTCTTCGAGATCCAACTCTCCCAAAACACAACCAATATGAGCCTGAGAAAACATCCAACAAAGTAAGGTCTACTCTACAATAATTGGAAAATCTCTAGATCTACAAAAGGATCCCTAAGGTTGATCACAATAAAGCTTAGGCCAGAAAAACATAAAAAATCTGAGCCTGAAAAAGAGGAGCCTCCAACCCTCCCTAGCTCAAGATAAAAATCCAACAATTACAAATTTTTTGACCAACCTAATAACCATGTTTCTGGAACCAATATAAGTTTTTCCTTCCAATAACAGACACACAAGCTCAAACCTGAAAAAGATCTGGCCAATAATTTCCTAAAGAAGAGGCTCACTCCCACTACAAAAGGAGGAGGGAGAAACACCCCAATCCTTGTGGGTTCTAAACCCACTAGCACACCAAAGACAAAAATAGGGCCAAAGCACCACACTAGCCTTCCGTTGCGGTTCCTTCAACCGATCCAGCCTTCCACCCAGCATCCTAGCCTTCCGTTGCGGTTCCTTTAGCCGATCTAGCCTTCCACCTAGCATCCTAGCCTTCCCTTATGATTCCTTCAACCGTTCCAGCCTTCCACCCAACATCTCAACCTTCCATTGTGGTTCCTTCGACCGTTTGACCCTTCTACTCAACATCACAGCATTTTATTGCGGTTTCTTCAGCCGATCCAGCCTTCCACTTAGCATTTTAACCTTTCCCTGCGGTTCCTTTCGTCGTTTCAACCTTCTACCCAACATCCCAGCCTTTCGTTGCGGTTCTTTCAACCGATCCAACCTTCCACCCAACATCCTAGCCTTCCCCTACGATCCCTTCAACCAATCCAGTCTTTCACCCAACATCCTAGCCTTTAGCCGATCCAACCTTCCACCCAACATCCCAACCTTCCGCTGTGGTTCCTATATTATACTCTTTTTGTTAAAGAATATATTCCTTATTAAAAATTGATATCACAAACAAATATTAATATTAATATTCAAATTTAAGAAATATATTCCTTATTAAAAATTGATATCACAAACAAATATTAATATTCAAATTTAATGAAACTAACTATTTAACTTAATAAATTAATTACAATAATTTTTAAACATAGAACACTAATAAAAAATAATAATATTAACAATATATTTCGATTTTAAGAAACCCAATTTTTAAGTAACTTACAAATGTAAACCATGTAAGAAGAAGTTTTAGAGGCATTAGATTCCAACGAGTAATTAAAACGTATACAAGCTCCCCATAGGAAATGGATAAGATAACGATTTGACAAAACTGGTATGCCTATTTATTAAAAAAAAAAATCCTAAAAAAAACAAATTAATCAACTGAAAAGTGTAAAACCAGTGCCAGAAGTTAAAATCGTCGAAAAGTGGTAAAATAAGCTGCACTCAGATATAATAGGAGAAAGATGTGGATAAGAGGGAAGGAAGAATCTTTCCATTTGTGGCTATACCTTCATTCAAAGTCCTCACAAAGAAAGGAAAATCAAAATAAATAATGAAAATAAAAAACATATAATTCATCTCCTTTTTACAATATAGAGCGTCGAATGATCGTCATAATGGCGGGATTCGAGTACTTTTTCCAACTCTGTTTTAGTATTTCAATCATGATCTCACTTAGATATTAAAAAAAACAACCTCGATCTAGTTGGATCCATTCAACTAAACCGGGTACATCTGTATATAAAGGAAAGCGATGGATCCCATAGACTATGTATTTTTAATTATTTTTATAAATAAATTTTAAAGTTTAATTTTTTTTATAAGTTTAATTTATTTTTTATAAAAGGTTATAGTAAGATGAAAATGTTTAATCCTGAGTGTTTGTAGTAAGAATTTTTCATACTAACTAAATCCAAAAAAATAAAACAATATTACTTAAAAGAAAAAAAAAAACTTATAAACAATCTCCAATTCTCCAAAATATAAAAGTTAATATAAATATAATCTGAAAATTATAACAACAAACAAAAAGCAAAAAACAAGTTACCAATTTCTTTAATATAAAAAAAATAATAAATATAATTTACTTTTCGTCAAATTTGTTATTTCTTGATTAGAAGGATCACCAGATCTTAAAAAAGGTTTTGATGATCCTCTTTAATTTTTTTTTTGGTAGTTTAAATTTAATTGGGTTTTTATCAAGGGATCCAAAAATTTGATTATAACAACGGAAAGTGTTGAAAATCCTTAAGGATACAACAAAAAACCCTTCCTCGAAAGAATTGCATAAATCCTTAAACCTGCTCACACTGCAAGTAAAACCAACACACATAAAGAAAATAAGATAGAACCATCCTGTCCAATCACTAAGGATACAACAGAAAATCCTTCCTCGAAAGAACTGCATAAATCCTTAAACCTGCTCATACTACAAGTGGAACCAACACACATAAAAAATAAGATAGAGCCATCCTGCCCAAAACCGGCCTGACAAAACACAATACATGAGATAAAATTTAAATCTGAAACAGGGCGAACTCATCATGTGTATATTTAATCTCAAGATCCTCTTTCTTTGGGCTTCACATATAAAAAGTTCAAAATAACCTTTATCATCATGTGAGATTTATTACACTTAGATCTAATTTGGGTTTCTATTGTTTGATTTTGAGTTTTATTTGAAGAGTTTGAGGTTTAAATAAGGGTTTTGGGTTTTCTTTGAAGAACTTGAGGTTTAAATTACATGTATCCAAAAAAATAGAAATAAACTTTGAACCTTTATCATCATGTGAGATTTATTACACTTAGATTTAATTTAGGTTTCTATTATTTGATTTTGAGTTTTATTTGAAGAGTTTGAGGTTTAAGTAAGGGTTATGAGTTTTCTTGAAGAATTTGAGGGTCAAATTACAAGTATCAAAAAATTAAATGGGTTTAAATTAAGAGTATAAAAAAAATAGATGAATTGGAACTTGATAGAATATAAAAAAAATAGAGTAGTTGGTACTGAAAGGAAGATACAAAAATTGATATAATTGATATAGTTGAATGTTTCAATTTAATTATCCTATTAATTTTATCTTAGTCCAAGTGGTTAAACTAATGATTAGGTCCAAGTTTAAGACTGGGTAAACTAATGATTAGGTCCAAGTTTAATTCAGTCTTACGCGTATACTGATTCCCTATATTCTCTTATGTAAGTTGAAAAGTACTAGAGAACTTTAAAAAAACACGTGCTAATAAAACAATGGAGGATTACCTTTTGAAACATGAAACATGAAACATCGCAAGACAAAGATAGGATTTGCTAATAAAACAAAAGTTAGAGTTGATGGGTCATTGTCTAAAAATGGTGTTTTCATTGTTGGATTCACAGTAACTTATATGATGTTTTCATTGTTGGATTCACAATAACTTATAAAGCAAATGAAGAGTTGACCCCTCGCCATAAACCTAGCAAACCTAGATCCATAAACCAAGTCACAAAAAACACCCAACTTGATGTTTGCAACGCAATCCATAAATTATAGATTTTTTTATAAAAGTAGGTATTTAAAAAAAATTATTTTTTCCCTTATATAAATCTTTTACATTAATTTAATTACTTTTAAATTAAAATTTTAACCTATATTACATCAAATATTTTAATTATTAAAACATAATAAAAATGTTTGGTTGACATATGATATAACAATCTATTCGACCATCATGATTAATCCTAATCTAATAAAAACACCTTTTCAGGTGGGGTCCAAGGATCAGCAAGAAAACCTAATCTAGATTCGACCAAGAAAACCTAATCTAGATTCGAATTGTTTTATAAGACGTGAAAAAATAAAAACATGCAAACCAAAACCTTTACGTCCACTAAATATAATAACCTGTATGCAAATCCAATCATTTACATCCAGTGATACATTAGTATTATTTTATATTTTTTATTTTAAAATAATAATATTATTATCGATAATTGATATGTATAAGAAGTATTATTCAAAAAATAATAATAATAATAATATATAATTTTTTATTAGATAATATTAAATAAAAAAATTTAATCTCTAAAATTTTAGAAGGATTTTATCTTAGTCCAAGTGGTTAAACTAATGATTAGGTCCAAGTTTAAGATTGGGTAAACTAATGATTAGGTCCAAGTTTAATTCAGTCTTACGCGTATACCGATTCCCTATATTCTCTTATGTAAGTTGAAAAGTACTAGATAACTTTAAAAAAACACGTGCTAATAAAACAATGGAGGATTACCTTTTGAAACATGAAACATCGCAAGACAAAGATAGGATTTGCTAATAAAACAAAAGTTAGAGTTGATGGGTCATTGTCTAAAAATGGTGTTTTCATTGTTGGATTCACAATAACTTATATGATGTTTTCATTGTTGGATTCACAATAACTTATAAAGCAAATGAAGAGTTGACCCCTCGCCATAAAGCTAGCAAACCTAGATCCATAAACCAAGTCACAAAAAACACCCAACTTGATGTTTGCAACGCAATCCATAAATTATAGATTTTTTTATAAAAGTAGGTTTTTGAAAAAAATTATTTTTTCCCTTATATAAATCTTTTACATTAATTTAATTACTTTTAAATTAAAATTTTAACCTATATTACATTAAATATTTTAATTATTAAAACAAAATAAAAATGTTATATGAGTTGGTTGACATATGATATACCAATCTATTCGACCATCATGATTAATCCTAATCTAATAAAAACACCTTTTCGGGTGGGGTCGAAGGATCAGTAAGAAAACCTAATCTAGATTCGAATTGCTTTCTAAGACGTGAAAAAAAAAAAACATGCAAACCAAAACCTTTACGTCCACTAAATTAGAGGATATTAAAATAATAAATATAATAACCTGTATGCAAATCCAATCATTTACATTCAGTCATACATTAGTATTATCTTATATTTTTCATTTTAAAATAATAATATTATTATCGATAATATGTTGGATGTGTATAAGAAGTATTACTCAAAAATAAATAATAATAATAATAATAATAATATATAATTTTTTATTATATAATATTAAATAAAGAAATTTAATCTCTAAAATTTTAAAAGGATTTTTTTAAAAATTTAATTAATATGGAACCATGGTTTGTTGAGAGAGGTCACCACTACTCCAGCCACCGCTTAGGACAATCCCTTGAACCTCTAATTGGAATGGGGATCTACTTATTTTTTGTTTGGAAGCCACCCTTCTCTTAGGTCTCCATAAAAAACCACTTTCAAGTCTCTATAAAAACTACCGTGTCGAAGTCAAGCACTCAAATCTCCAACTCAAAAATTTAAAGTTTCCATCTTTTCTCAAATCTTCTTAATTTTGTAAGTCTCCATAAAAAACCACAACCTCAAAAACCACTCGAAGACAAATCTTTAAAAACCACCTTTTAGTGAACCGAACTCAAGTCAAATCCAGTCCCGTGAAAAACTAAGCCAACCATCCATCCTCCATGCATGAACTGAGTTTAAGTCTTCACAAAACTTTAGAGACCTCCCATAAATTAAATTTGGGTTGAGAGACCTCCCATGGGTCAAGACTTCATACATCAAACTTGAGTTCATACAGAACATTCAGACTCCTCATAAATCAAATTTGGATTTTCAAGATACCGAACATTTCAGACTTCCCATAAATCAAACTTGAATTTCCATGGAATTTTGATAACCTCTCATGAATCAAACTTGGGTCTCCATACAACTTTTAAAACCTCTTATGAATCAAACTTAAGTCTCCAAAAACACCTCTACCTTAGAGAATATCCACCCGAACTCGGTCTTCACCTAAGTCTCCACGTGAACTGGGATCTCCAAAAATACCTCTAGCTTCACCTAAGGTCTTCTCCAAAAACAAACAGGATACTTCTCCGAAATCGAGAGGTTTTCTCCAAAAACAAACAGGATACTTCTCGTAAATCGAGCTATTGAACTTGGGTCAGGTCTCCAAGAAGAGAGAGAGTGGAACTTGGTCTGGAAGAAACAGGTAGGTCTCCAAGAAGAGAGAGTGTCGAACATCTCCATGTGAATCGAAAGTTTGTTTCGTTCCAGACGTTACTACAGAGAGGATAGCGACCTCTCTCCAAGTGTAATTTTCGAAGAGGGAAAAATCTAGAATGACGGCAGATACGCCAACGTTATTTTTTATTTTGAACGCAGCATATTGATTTTGGACTGTACATTATAAAAACGATGGAAATAGACGGCGAGATCTTCATGGAGGAACGAATGTGGAACGATAAGCGGGTTAGCTCACTGTGAAGGGGTAAAAAATGATTTCAAATACAATCTGATAGATTTCTGTGTGCTTGTGGATCTGTGCCTACCTAGCATCGTGGCAGAGCATATGGTTAAAGTATTTCCAATGAAATTTTACCGACGAATGCACAGACCAGTTCAAACGTATAACACCCATTGCACGGTCACACAATAAACGAACAAATAAATAAAATTTGATTAACTTTCAAACATACACTCAGTTCCAGAAATAATGGGAGAAAAATTACAGAAACAAATCCTTGAAATTGCAGACTGCACTATCCAGAACTCAAATAGAGCCCCATTTCATTTAAGAAAAAACCATAAGATTTACAAGCGGCAATACAAAAAGCCACGCTGATTTTTCCCCCATTTCCCAGATCTGATCTCAAAAGTTCCGATAATTTCCCCCCGTAAACAGACACGATTCAGGCTTTTATGCAGCAGTTGAAGTACCTCCCAATCCAAGTCCTCTTCTGCAACAAAACCCCCAAAAACAAATACACCATCACCGAACTGTAAATCAAAGAACTCAAAAAAATAAAAATGAAGCCAGACAACAAATCTGATAAATTTCTGAGCCGTTTTTGTTTTTTTTAGCTCCTTCTTACATTAGGAAGATGGGCGGTGTGTTGCTGAGAAATGAGGTGGCCATTATCATGATCATCGCTGCTGACATGGACGTCCTTCTTTTGCTGGATTTCGATCTTCCCTCCTTGCTTTCGGTTTTCTCTGGCGTTCGCGAACACCATCGAATAATCCGTCGGCATCGTTGCGCTCTCCCACCCGCCGAACTTCGGCACAGCCGCATACGAAGCCCCTTCTACTTTCTGCAACACAAAAAAAAAAAAAAAACCCCAAAAACCTCAAAACCCTTACTTTCTCAAAAGAAAAATTCACAACCGCTTCAACACAAACATTCAAAGATTTCTCACCTCTTCCATCCCAGCAAAAATGACAGCAGAAATAACGATCCCTCGCTACAGCAAACTTATAAACAGCAGGAAGAATCGAACCGAAGCCGAAACGCTGATTTCTTCAACTGATGAATGAAATGAATACCAGAGGAATGAAAGCGGAAATGCTGAAATCCACCTTATATCAGAAAAAAGTTCAGGGCCTGAAAACAAGAGTGGAGCAATGTCAGACAGGTAAGTGGTCAGTACACGCAATTCACAACAATTGACAGCGAAGCAACGCACGGCCTTATCAATTCGATTTACGTCGCAAACCGTTTTCTTTTCTGTGATTTTTATTATTACCGGCTTATCTGTCTCAATAAAAACATAATAAAAGCCAGTGGAGTCCACCCATGTCCAGTTATGACAACGCGTCACATACGCGAATCGACCTCGCGTGGAAACTTCTGCCGGAGCTTCCTCGGAATAAGTTAAAGGGTTACCATTCTCTAGAAACTCACGTTATTAAAATATATATTTTTTGATACATAAAAGAATTGGCAACCATTTTTCCTTTTCAAGTTGGATTGTAGCTTCAAATCATGGTGCTACCACTATAACTCTTATCTTGCCTAGGTAAACATGGCTCAAGTCTGACTACCTTTGGTTCTCATATTATTAAAATATTTTGTGATACATAGAGGAATCGGCACCCAGGGTCAAATTATGATTCTACTTCTATAACCTTTATCTCGGCTGATCATCAAATTAAACGCACTACTACTTTATCCTAGATTAAGGATGTCCAATATTATTTTATAGCATTTGTTTAAGGGTGATTAGGTTACCTAATAATGAAAATTGTTTTTACTAAATTATTTTTAATTGACATTACATAGTATTAAGGTTTTAATAAAATTTCCTATATAATTAAAAAATCATATCATTGGTGATTAGTGTGTGGACAAGGTCAGGGACAACTTGGCGGTGTTGTAATTGAATACGTCCAAGAGGAATGGGCCAGTTTGACAGGTTTGTTGTTGTCCTTGGAAAGTATGTGACCCAAATAAAATAATAGTGAGGAAACGGGATCTATAAGGGATCTCCCTCCAAGATAATCGAGGTCAAAATTTTGAACGGAGATATAAATAGTTTGTCCCTAGAATTAGATGGAGGTCAAATTTTTGAAGGGAGATATAAATAGTTTGTCCCTAGAATTAGATGGAGGTCAAATTTTTGAAGGAAGATGAAGATGGTCAAACAGAGAATTGGCCATTGTTTCTCCAATGCTATATGAGGTCAAATGTCTTTAATAAAGATTTTGTTGGTAATTAATGCATCTCATTTTTTGTGTTTGACAAGAAAAAGGGTTTGAACTTTGAATGTTTTTTAGAAGTCAATTATTATTTTTGGATTCAAAGAGATTTTATAAACTTTGTTTGGTAGGTAAAGATTCGATTTTGACAATTTAAAAAATTAAATTTATACAATTTATTTACAAACACTCAATAACTATTAATTGGTCTATATCTTTTAAATCATAATTTTTAGGTTACTATCACATTCACACACCAAATTGTACGTGACATGAATTGCTTCTATGTTCTACTTGATTATTTGAAGTTTTCTTTGTTTTGAGGAAAAGCTTGACTATTCAAAGTTTTTTTTGTTTTGAGGAAAAGCTTATATTATATTATGTCATCAATAGGAATAAATTATTTACTATGTTGACTTAATTATTGGAAGTTTTTTTTAAAAGTTTATATTAAATTATTTTACCAACAGAATAAATTATTTGATTTTTTAAAGTAATGTAAAGTACAACAAATAGATGAGATATGATATTTGAGAGTCATATTTTTTGGGGTATAATAATGAGAACCTTCTTCCATGTAATTTGAACTCAGGTTATTAAAATAAAACTAGGATAACTCGAAACTACATTTTTTAAAACATAACAACTGAAGATCTCCTTCCATATAATTTAAACTTATATCATTAAAATAAAACTGCAAGTTGAAATATCCTTACAAAAACACTATTTAAAATTTGGTTGTGCTATGTAGGTATGAACCTCATTGTGAAAGCCGGCCATCAAACTAGTTGCACATTCCTTTTTCGCTTTTTCCCCTTCATGTTGTAGTGGACCAAATATCAACTTTGACAAACTGTCTAGTTGAGACTGGTGGTTGTATCTTTGACATATGGCGGATAGAACAGGTGAGATTCTACATAGAATAATTATTATTATTAAAAAATCTTACATGAGGAATATCTTTAACATGGTGCAGATAGAACAGTTGAGATTCTACATAGAATTATTGTGATTATTATTATTTAAAAAATTCTTTAAGATTATGAGGAGTATTTTAAGTGTAAAAAGCAAACTTTTCACTTCTTTTTAAGAACTGTTTTCTATCATAATTTCATAGTTTTATAGGTTTCAAAGAATTGTTATAACTAATATTATTAAAAAAAATCTTATATAAGCAATTAAGATTATGAGAAGTATTTTAAGTGTTAAAAGCATTTAAACTTTTTGATTTTTTATTCTTTATTTCATCAAAATTTTATAGTTTTACAATTTTATTTTTAAAGTATTTTTCTTAATCTTATAAAATTATATTTATTTGTTTGATAAATTTATTTAAAAAAAAAAAATTATTTCAAAATTATATTGAAAATAGTTAAAAAGATTAATATGTAAAGATTAGATTTCATGTATTAAGTGTCATTAGCTCAATAGATTATATTCTTCAACATGTTAAATTCCTCAACATTTAAGGAGAAGACCAAGGTTTAAATCTTGCCAAGTGATACATGGATAATATTCAAGCTTTGCGGTGATAATGTAATACAGGTGGAATCCGTTTCAATCTCATATAACAAATTGAAAAAAAAGATTGGACTTCATGTGATGAATAGTTCAATACCATTTATGAGGCATGGTATAGCGCCTATGACCTCGAGGCCTAATTTAAGTCCCTTGAAAACTTGGAAAATATAAAATTGATAATGAGGTGAAAGAGAGCAATGATTCCTTGTCAAGCCACATGTTTGACATAATAGTCATCTCCTTCCCATACCATGTAATATGTTATTGTTCTTTCTCCTTATGTACGTCATTTATGGAGATATATCGTGGTAAAAAGATGAGTAAATCCTAAAAAGTTATCCATAAGATATGCAAGAGCTCATATAGAACTTATAATTAAACTATAATTCAAATATCTTCCAAAACTCTCTACACTCATTGTTTATTTAGACGGAAGTAAACAAAACACTTACCCATACTTATGACTGTAGAATACAAATATACTAATAAGATATATACTAAGAAGATTGTAGTGTGTGTCAAAATGGAAAATGTAATCTAAAAAGCAATATGAGACGACGAGGAACATAAATTTCAATGAATTCCATATCTATTGGTTGGATTATTATATTATTTAAACAAAATTAAAGGACATCATGTGAGACTCTAAATGAATTCTGTACCCATAATTTAGAATTTAGAGTTCCACTTGTTAGGAATTCACCATGTACAGACAATACACAGTCTATGGAAGAAAAATAAATAATAATAACGGTAACAAACAACAATTTAAACCCTAGTTAAGCAGTGCAATAAACAATAAGCAATCACACAAATGTAAGAGACACAAGATATACGTGGTTCGGGCAGTGTACCCTACTCCACGGAGAAACAATCAGTCCTTTGTATTAGCAACAATACAACAATCTTCTCCACTTGTACAATGTCTCCTCTCCTCTCTTCCTCCAAACCAAAAAAGAGCCTTAACCATTAAAGGTAATTTTTATAGTACAAAATATATAGAGATTCGTGGCTTTTCCTCTACTCGAAAACACATAGTGGTGTCGAAATACAATGGGCCAAAAAACCATGAGCTAAAACCACCCATATGCTTATCACGTTTTTTTAAATATTTACTGGCAATTAAATATTTAATGCTGCCTCTTGGAACCCTGTTCACGTTCCTATTGTTGAATGTTACCCATCAATATTTAATGACCTTGGAACTGCCAACAATAATGGCCTTAGAACCTTGCCAACAATATTTAATGGTAATTAATTTCTCGTTATCAATTTGGCTCCATTACCTAACAATCTCCCACTTGGAGAACATATTGATGCAACATCCCTGCATCCTAGGACTGAAAGTTTCTCATAACATGACCTTACTCCTTAAGGCCAATCGAAGTAGAGCAAAAGCTCAACTTCTCCCTGGTTACTACTTTAGTAAGCATATCAACAAAATTTTGGGAAGTGTGAATCTTACCCAACTTTACCAAACCATCCTCCATTGTTGATTGAATGAAGTGATACCTCAACTGAATGTGCTTTGTTCATGAGTGAAAAGCAGAGTTCTTCGCTAAATGAATGGCACTTTGGTTGTCACTCCAAAGTGTCCCATATCCTTGCTCCTGACCCAACTCCTCAATCAACCTTTGAAGCCATATGAACTCTTTGGCACCTTCCGTGATGACCACATACTCAGCCTCCATAGTAGAAAGAGCTACAACACGTTGTAGCTTGGATATCCAACTCACTGATGTACCTCCAACTATGAATACATACCCAATAGTGCTCCTCCCACCATCCAAATCACCTGCCATATCTGAATCTACATAGCCTTGTAACTCAACTTTGGAACCTCCACAATTCAAACAAAATTTTGAAGTCCCTTTCAAATACTTGAGTATCCATTTCACTGTTTGCAAGTGAGATTTACCTAGATTACTCATATATCGACTCACAACTCCCACTACTTGGGCAATATTCAGTCTTGTACACACCATAGCATACATCAAGCTCCCAACTGCTAAAGCATAGGGTACCTTCCTCATGTACTCTTCCTCCTCCTTTGTCTTGGGATATAACTTCTTTGAGAGCTTAAAGTTCTTTGCAGGAGGTTGGGCTACCAGTTTTACATCATGCATATTGAACCTCTTAAGCACCTTTTCCACATAATCCTCCTAAAACAACTTCAGTGTTTTCTCCTTCCTGTATCTCTAGTGATTCTCATGCCAAAGATTTGTTTGGCTTCTCCCAAATCCTTCATGGCAAATTTACTTGCCAAATCCCTTTTCAATTTCTTAATATCCCGCATATTGAATCCTTCCACAAGCATATCATCAACATACAATAAGAGAATAAGGAAGTTACCATTTTCTATAGCCCGAAAATAAACACAATGGTCACTCTAGCTCCTAGTAAAATTATGCTCAATCATGAAACTGTCAAACTTGAGATACCATTGCCTTGGAGCTTGCTTCAAACCGTACAAGCTCTTTTTCAGTTTACACATAAGGCTCTTCTTGCCTTTGACCTCAAACCCCTCCGGTTGGTGCATGTAGATCTCCTCCTCCAAATCCCCATGAAGGAATTTTGTCTTCACATCTAACTGTTCAATATGAAGATCTTCTACTGCAACTATACTCAAAATAGTCCGAATTGAAGTCATTTTTACTACAGGTGAGAAAATATCATTATAGTCATACATTTTCTCTATGAAAATCCTTTCACAACAAGTCTTGTTTTGTATATCTTGCTACCATCAACTTCGTCCTTCACTCTATACACCCATTTGCAATGCAATGCCCTTTTGCCCTTAGGAATATCAACCAAATCCTAAGTTTGGTTTTGAGTCAATAAGTCCATCTCATCCTTCATAGCATGCTCTCACTTGCTCCTAGTTTCCAATTGCAAAGCCTCATGAAAATATTTGGGCTCACCTGCATCAGTGTATAGAATGTAATGCAAAGAAGGAGAATACTTATTTGGTGCTCTTATTACCCGAGTAGATCTCCAACCTTTCGGTATTAGTGGTGATGGGGGTGATGGTGGAGTAACAACAATTTCCTATTCATCTTGCTCTTCCTCATGAGCACCATGTTCATCAATCTGAACAAGAGGCTATATTTTTACACCATGCTCTGGGATTTCATCCAAGTCAACAAACTCAGGTGCATCCTCTTCAACCTGTATGTGCCTATCCTTGTACAACCTATCCTCATTGAAAATCACATCTCTACTCTTGATAACTTTATGACTAATGTTATCCCATAGCCTATATCCCATCTCATCCACACCATAACCAATAAAATAACACTTTATAGAATTTTCATCAAGCTTACTCCTATTTTCTTTATCTATGTGGGCAAAAGCCTCATAGCCAAATACTCTAAGGAAAGAGTAGTTTACAAGTTTACCTTTCCAAGTCTCCTCTGGAATGCCTCCATAAAATGTAGTACAAGGTCATTTGTTTATCAAATAAACTACTGTATCAACTGCATTAGCCCAACAGAATAATGGCAACCCTGCATGCAATCTCATGGCTCTAGCACACTCCATTATAGTTTTTTTCATCCTCTTTGAGACTCCATTCTCCTATGACATACCAGGAGTAGTCTTGATTCTCCTAATTTCTTCCTTTGTGCAATAGTCCTCAAACTCCTTGCTGTAATATTCACCACCATTGTCAGATTTAAGGTATTTAACTTTCTTACCTGCTTCATTCTCCACTAATGCTCTCCACTTCTAAAAAGTGTCAAAAACATCATATTTATGCCTGATTGTGTAGATCCATGTATTCCTACTAAAATCGTCAATGAAGTTAACATAATATGAGTAGCCCTTAAGAGAAAGTACCGGTGAGGGACCCCACACATCCGAGTGAACTAACTCTAATTTATCTTTCTTCCTTTTTGGACCAAACTTCAAAAATATTACCCTTTTTTGTTTTTCGTATACACAACCTTCACAGAAACCCAAATCAACCTCCTTGAGTTTTGGCAATAGTTTTCTAGAGTGAAGGATTTTCATCCATTTCTCACTCATATGACCCAATCGTAAATGCCATGCTTTCGCATCATGCTGAGCAATATAGTTCAATGTACAATAAGATGAGTTCTACAATAAATACAAAGTTCTAATCAACTCACCTTTTGCAATAACCATTGAACCCTTTGTCGCTCTCCATTGTCGATTTCCAAAATTAGTGTTGCATCCCTCCAAATCAAATGCACTGGCTGAAATCGGGTTTCTCTTTAGATCAGGAATGTGCCTAGCATTTTTAAGCACCCAAATATTTCCATTTTGCAACTTTACATTCACTATGCCAATACCCACAATCTCATATGGACAGTTATTACCCAATAAAACCTCTCCATAATGACCTGGAGTATAATCAGCAAAGTACTCCCTATGAGAAGTGACATGATAAGAAGATCCAGAGTCCATAACCCAATACTCACTCATGCAATTTGCTACAAGAATCAGGGCATCCTGATAAATTGCACCTGTAATGTTTACCTCTTGAGCATCATTCCCATTACTGTCCTCATTCTTCTTTCTATCTTTGCACTCCCTCTTGAAGTATCCACTCTTCCCACAATGCCAACAATCAATCTTCCTTTTGTCTGTACTTTTAGATCTACCCTTCAATTTTCCTCTGTTCTGACTTTTCCATCTAGCTTGGCATTTTCATTTTTCTCTATTTTTACCTCTGCTTTCTATATATAATGCTACTCCAGATGATGAATCCTCCCCAGTGGTTTTTATCTTCATATCCTCACTGAGAATTATGCTAACCACATCATAAAACACTAGCTTTCAAGATTCAAGCATAGAATTACTCACTGCCATTACAACGCTACCCCACGAGTCTGGTAGTGAATAAAGAAACCCTAAAGCCATAACCTCATCATCAAAATCAAGCCCTATAGATTTTAAAGAACCCATAACAACATAAAACTTCTTAAGGTGTTCTTGGATAGATCCACCCTCTTAAAACTTCATAGTAAATAACTTTTTAATAAAGAAAAATTTATTTGAAGATGAGGATTTTTCATACAACTTAGCTAGTGTATTCATGGCTCCTTTGGTGGTCTTTTCCTTCCCGATGTTGTAGGCAGAAGATTCAACCAGGCTCAACTAGATCACCCCTAGTGCCCTCCTATCTATTAGATCCCATTCCTCATCATACATCAAGTCAGGTTGACCATCAATCTTCCCTTTTAGAGCCAAGTACAAATTATCCTTCTAATACAAATAATCCTCCACTTTGGTTTTTCACATACCAAAATTTTGTCTAGTAAACTTCTCTAGTTTAAAATTTGAACTTTCTCCCATTTCTCCCACTCAAACAGAAAACTCTCCTGTGAGTGCCCTTTCCCAACAAGAACGCTCTGCTACCAGTCGTTAAAAATTCACCATGTATAGACAATACACAGTCTATGGAAGAAAAACAAATAATAACAGTGATAATGAAAAATAGTTCAAACCCTAGTTAAGCAGTGCAATAAACAATAAGCAATCACACAAATGTAAGAGACACAAGATATACGTGGTTAGGGTAGTGTACCCTACTCTATAGAGAAAAAATCAGTCTTTTGTATTAGCAACAATACAACAATCTTCTCCACTTGTACAATGTCTCCTCTCCTCTCTTCCTCCACATCAGAAAAGAGCCTTAACCATTAAAGGTAGTCTTTACAGCACAAAATATATAGAGATTCGTGGCTTTTCCTCTACCCGAAAACACATAGTGGTGTCGTAATACAATGGGCCAAAAAACCATGAGATGAAACCACCCATATGCTTATCACGTTTTTTTAAATATTTACTGATAATTAAATATTTAATGCTAATTAAATATTTAATGTTACCTCTTGGAGCCTCGTTCACTTTCCTATTGTTGAACATTACCCATCAATAGTTAATGGCCTTGGAATTTTGCCAATAATAATGGCCTTAGAACCCTGCCAACAATATTTAATGATAATTAATTTCTTGTTATCAATTTGGCTCCATTACCTAACACCACTTTTGTAGGTCCGAAGGTAAGTTCACAAAATAATCAATAGATTAATTAACCATTGCTAAGGTTTAGTCTATGCTTAAATAATAGACTAACCAACAGTTCTGAGGATATAGCGCTAACTACCCTCTAACAATAGAATAGGGAGGGAGTTGCGTGATGCTAACCACTAACCTAGGTAGAGAGTTCTAACCATAACACTAACCTAAATATCTAACATAGGATATTTAGGTACTTACCTAGTTTAACCATGAGGAAAATATCTCATGGTAATTACATAATTACATAGAAAAGTAAATGTAATAACCCCACGTAGTGTAATGCAATACACTACCTTATTTTACCATGTGGTAACTAAAAACTACCTAATGTAGGAAATGGGGAAAATATCCCAAGTAATGGAATATTATTCTAACATCCCCCCTTATTACATTATTTGGGTAATACATACATATCCCTCTATACAACAATATTTGGGTAAAGTATATAACTGCCCCAATACAGTGAAGAAGATGTTGATCTGTTGGTTCTTTGCTCTGTCACAGTGCTCTGGCTGCTCCTAAGCAAAAAGTGGGTCATTCCTCACTTTGTCTTCATGCCAACGAATGTCCTTATGGTAATCACATCATCCAACCGAATTGCATGGGTAACCGACCACTGCAATCGCTCGATGTAGTAGAATAGATCACTTCATACAAGGTTCATTCATTTACAATATGAATTTGCAAAAGATAAGGTAGCTAAGGTGTCGGTCGCTGCCAAAAATGCACCCTTATAAGTTCCCCCCTTCTCGTTGCAAAACATAGTGTAAGTAATTTCTGAAGGAAGTGTGACTAAGGTGTCGGTCGAAGCCGAAAATGCACCCTTATAAGCCATCTTCCCTTTTTACAAAAAATTGTGAAGAAAAGAAATTGATATCCCCCTTCAATTGCAAAAAGTGTGCAATGCAAGAGTGTTGTGAAGGATCTTACAAATATTGCCTCCTAGACAATTTTACATCACAAAAAATCGCTCCTCTTGTTACAAGTACTTCAAACACCTAGAATTTGCTATTTATGAAGCCTAAAAGAGGTACAAGCACCCCTTATTGCAAGGTCTTCAAACAAAATACTTATGCTATTTATGAAGCCTAAAAGAAGAGAGAGAGAAAATGGTGCTTTTGCCCAAGGGACACATCTGTTTTCCCTTTACAAAATTGTTCTAGCAATTAGCACTCTGTGTGCTTTCTCTGAACCAGAATCAGAATCTGTATTAGACATCTCATTTGCAACATTGCCTTGGTTTGTCTTTTGACCTTTCTCTTTGGGAGGCTTGTTCTTAAACCAACATCTCTTGGTTTGATGAGTGTCTTTGTCACAGATTTTACAATACTGCTTCTTCTTCGGAATCTCTTTGGCTTTACCCTTTTCTTGATTAGAAGAAGAACCTTTCTGTTGATTCCACTTTTTCTTACCACCTTGTCTTTTTGAGAAAAGAGCATTGTTGGATGCCTCATCTTTTTGGAGTTGATTAGCTTCTTCTGTTTGAAGCATGTTTACCAACTCGACAAAAGTTATTGTCCTACCAAAAACTTGTAGTGAAGTGATCAACGTTCGGTAGGAGTCAGGAAGAGCTCTCAAAATGATAGAGTTCAAGACTTGGTCTTCCACTTTCTCTCCTAAGGATTGCAGTTTTGTTTTCAATTCTGCGACTCTATAGAGGAATAGCTCTATTGTTTCTCCTGATTTCATATGTAGAGTATGAAGTTGTGTTTGAAGGTTAAGAATCGTTGATTGATTCTTTCCCTCATAGATGGTATTTAAGGCATCCCATGCTGCCTTACCAATCGTAGCTTCACTGATATGAGGTTGGATATCATCAATAATAGCAAGCAAGATCATTAAGGATAGTTTTTTATCCTTTTTATCAAAGTCTCTTTGATCTGCTCCAGGTGATTGAGGTCTAGTGACACTTCCATCCACTATTGACCATAAATCCTCTACAGTTAAGATAGCTTTCATCTTAGTCTTCCAAGCTGAATAATTTGAACCTTTGAGCAGTTGGCTCTCAGTGAGATACTTGTGTATCATGGCCATGGTTTAGGTTTCAAATTTGATAGGACTAAGATGGTTATATCTTGCACTATACCCTCAAAAGAGTATATGGAAGTTGTTTTCAATTTGCCTCTATAAGATATTTAATGGCACCTGCCTTAACACCCTTACCAAGGGATGAAAAGTTGGAGGATTTTTAAGCCAAACAAAATAGAGCAAATGAAACAGGGGTAGGTTTGTTTAAAACTTTTGATTTTGCCCTCTAGGATATTTAATGGCACCTGCTTTAACACCCTTGAAGAAGGATGAAAAATTTGAGGATATTAAGCCAAACAAAGAGAGTGAATCAAGGTGATTTGGATTTTTGACCTTTTGATGGGGAGTAAAAAAAATGACTTGATTTAACCTATGCAAAGTTTAGCATGGTTTTTGAGTGAAGTTTGGGTTTTGTGAAATGCTTCTTTTAATGTTGTATTTGAATTTTTAATTGCACACAAAAAACATGGGTGTTAGTGCAATAATCAAAACATGAGAGCAACCCAAATTTGTATCACTCTAGGTGTCGGATGCAACCGAAAATGCACCTAGTACAAGCAATTTTTAAGAGAAGGTGTCGAGTAAAATCGAGAATGCACCTTTCTTACTCTGAAAGATCCCCCATTTTTCGTTACAATTTTGCAAACTATAGAATAAAAAAAAAATTGAATTCTATCCCCCCTTAATGTTTACAAAATGTAGAATTTAGAGCACTCCTTTCAAGACAAGTCGACACACGACCCGCGTTTGAAAGGCTTCCAGAACTAGTCGACACACGACTTAGTTTTTATGGACCCAAGGTTACAAGGTCTTCTCAATTTTGCAGAAAAAAAATAGATGTGCAATTTTATGTATTATATCTCCTTGGAGAAAACAAATGCACTCTTTGAACTTTTGATTCTTACAAAAAATTTCAGGAACCTTGTTGTCTAATTTGCAAAAAAAAATCAAGTGTGATCCTTTCTTGTATGCTAAATTAACAAGGTTTGAGAAGAGTTGTCTAATTTGCAACAAAAAATGTGCTCTTGCTATGTCTCATATCTCCATTTGGTGAGAAAATACTAGCACCTTTAAATTTCAAAGTTGCAAAAAAAATATTTCTTTAATTTTAATTTGCAATATTTAAGAAAAGTTTAATAAATCATTTTAATGAATAATAAAAAACTAAAAAAAATATATGTTTTAAATAAATCAACTTAAATATTAAAGAGAAATTGATTTATGAAATAAAACATTATTTTTTAAAGTTTAAATTATTAAAAAAAATAATACTAAAAAAACTTTAATGTTAATGCAAAAAAAAAAAAAATTAATGTACCTTGGCATCGAAGGCAAAAAATTGCCTTTTGTACCCGACGGGAGTCGAACCCTGGACTCCCTGCCTAGGGCCTTAGCTCGACCCGATCAACCGGTCGGGCTAAAGAGCCCGATGGGTACTGAGGCACACGATGTGCCTCTTAAACTCTACGGACGACGAGAGTTTTTTTTTTTTAAAAGTCGCTGGACTTTTATCCCAGATGCATTCCACAGTGGGATGCAGAGTGGTTTTTAAGGCGGAGGCCTCCCCTTGTACGTCGATTGCCTTCGGGAAATCGACCAGAGTCGCCTACCCTTTTGGACGTCGCCACGTGGCACCAGGGGTAGGCCAGTCAGTCCGGGTCGGTCCTGTGGCGATGTGCCACGTGTCGAGTCATGTTCGATCAGCATCGTGCATCGTCCAGTGGCTATCCGCCATGTGTCCGATCTCGGTCCAGTCTACGTCGGTCATCGTCCAGTGGTTGTCCGCCACGTGTTCGATCCCGGTCCAGTCTAGTCAGCACCTCGGGGTGCGTGCCAGGGTCCAGTCCACGTGTCCCTCGGGGTGCGTGCAGGTTAGGCATAAAAAAGTGCCACGTGTCGATCAGGGATTGGAGGGCCGCCTGCCCTCTCAGATCCCGAGGTCTGGGTCTATGTTCGTGGGGAGGGGAGGGCGCTCCTGCCCTCGCTGCTCTCCGTGAATGGGCCACGTGGCCTGCTTGGCCTACGTGGCTCTGCGGGCCCTGGGCCGATGCGAGAGCCGAGGATTGATGGCCTCGGGACGTCGACCGCATCCGGTCTAGGGGATCGTGGACCCTTGGCCTGCGTCGACTACGTCGGCCAGGTCGACGGGCCAACACGCGGGCCCTGGTCGGCGTCGACCGTGCGGGCCAGAGTAGGAGCGTTGCGGCTGCTCCGTGAGGGAGAGTCCACGTCGAGCGCCGCGGCTGCTCCGTGAGGGACTCCCTACGTCGAGCACCTCAGCTGCTCCGTGGGAGTCCGCATCGATGGGGAACGAGCGAAAGCTCGTATTCTCCTCCTTGGCGAATGATACCAATGTAGGTCCGAAGGTAAGTTCACAAAATAATCAATAGATTAATTAACCATTGCTAAGGTTTAGTCTATGCTTAAATAATAGACTAACCAATAGTTTTGAGGATATAGCGCTAACTACCCTCTAACAATAGAATAGGGAGGGAGTTGCGTGATGCTAACCACTAACCTAGGTAGAGAGTTCTAACCATAACACTAACCTAAATATCTAACATAGGATATTTAGGTACTTACCTAGTTTAACCATGAGGAAAATATCTCATGGTAATTACATAATTACATAGAAAAGTAAATGTAATAACCCCACGTAGTGTAATGCAATACACTACCTTATTTTACCATGTGGTAACTAAAAACTACCTAATGTAGGAAATGGGGAAAATATCCCAAGTAATGGAATATTATTCTAACAACTTTCACCTCATAATAACTTCGACACATAATAATGATATGAATTTTAACATGAAAAAAGTTGATTGGTAATTTATTATTGTCAATGCAAACCTTATTACCAAACAAAAGAACAAGATATTGACATATGTCTATGATATGACGGTCTATGTTTATCATTGAGAGTATGGGTTATGGTGCATACTACTATATTCAAGATTGATCTTAATAATGCAACAAGCAATATGTATGGTCTTGAGTTTTATTATCATTCTTCACCATGGGTGGGTTATGTTCTTGTAAGGTAAGTTTCTTTCTGTATTTTAAGTTTTAAAAGTCTTATTTAAGGGAATACAAACTTTGTATTTCTTTGGTTCCTAGTATAGTAGTGTCCTTTACTTACGAGTATTTGACTTAATTTTCTCAACTTTTTATCATTTTGTTTGATAACATTAATTTTAACAAAATTATCACATTGGTAACTTATATAAGAAGCAGATAAAGCATGTACTTATGTCTATCAAAGAAATTAGACTCTTGTTCTAGAATCTAATTACACCATTCTTAATTACATTAAATAGATTTAGTGATTAAAGCATGGAAGCTATGAGAATAAAATTTTATGGTCTATGGTAAGAATATATTTAAAGATTTAACTATTTTTAACTATGACATCTTGTTTGAGTATATTACATTATTTGGTACATCCTAATGTACTCCCATGGTACATTTGTAAATAATAGATTAGGGTTGAGTCATATTTTAGAGCGTGAGTTGTATTTACCTTATTATGTAAGTGTGAACGTGCAATAAATGCACAAGTGTCATGTAAAGTTATAATTTATAGGAAATGCATGTGTCATGTGAGTTAGTGTGCAAGTGTAAGTTGAGTCTATGTGCACAAGTGTCTTGTATGTATGAGAATAAATATGTAATATAAATATGTGCATAAGTATCTTAGATTAGAGTGTGCAAGTTATAGAAGTGCAAGAGTCATGTTTAGGTGTGCATATGTTATAGTGTCAAGTGTTCATCAAGTATGCAAGTGTCAAGTAGATAAGCCAAAAGTCATGGGACTTGGCATATGGAAAGAAATAGTCAAGTATACAAAGAGTCACAGTACTATAACTATATTATAGAGGTAATACTCCATAAAAAATATATTCAATGTCATTACTTTTGTAAGAGAAAGAGAAGAAATAAAGATTACATACATTTTGAGCAATTAATATTGTAAGTTGTATTACATGCTTAGTACATGTTGATTAAAGCTATTACATTCATATTGTTGCAAATTATTAAATGATATTTGATATATATATGTATATGTATATGTGTATATGTGTATATGTATATGTACACACACACACACACATATATATACATATACATACACACACGCACACACACACACGCACACACACACACACACACACACACACATATATATATATATATATATATATATATATATATATATTAAATGGATTATATGGGATTGAAATGGGCCCCACCCGCATTACATCATCATCACATAATGGTATTACAAAAAATCTAAGGTATTATCCATGTATCATTTGGCAAGATTTGAACCTAGGTCTCCTCCTTCAAATGTTGAGGAATCTAACTTGTTGAGCTAATACTACTTGATTTCAATCAGTTTGCACGGGTTTTTATGAAGGGTCCTGGTCCCCTCATACTAAGTGGGGTTTGAACCTTGGACCTCTCAAAGAGAGGTCAAAACCATTATTTGATATATTATAAGCCTTCTTTTACATATTAATTTGCTCATATTATTTTACTCATTTCATTAACCTTATTATATTGTGACTATATTATAGTTGATCCTATGATGTTTAACCTGTGATATTTGTGGTCGTATTAAGGCTTTAAAAACCATCAACATCCATTAGGTGGAAGACTATATAGAGCTAATAAGGTAGTTTTCAAGCATGGGAATGTTTAGTACAAGAATAATAGAATCAAGAACAATGACATATATTTAAAAAGAAATGCACAAAAAACTAGTTTTTCTCTTATATGATAAAGTTAATTACTCATATTTAAAACTAAATAAAAGTGACCTAATAAAATACAATATTCCTTGATATATTGACTAGAGAGAAAATCATGTAGAAATAAATCTATTCATATTTAGGCTCAATTTTAATTTAAGAAATTAGAAGCATAATTACCAAGTAATTTTTAAACTTTTTCAACAACAATGAAGGCCAGAGAGAAAATCATGTAGAAATAAATCTATTCATATTTAGGCTCAATTTTAATTTAAGAAATTAGAAGCATAATTACCAAGTAATTTTTAAACTTTTTCAACAACAATGAAGGCCAGAGAGAAAATCATGTAGAAATAAATCTATTCATATTTAGGCTCAATTTTAATTTAAGAAATTAGAAGCATAATTACCAAGTAATTTTTAAACTTTTTCAACAACAATGAAGGTTCCAATTGGTCTTTTGGAATATTATATTCAAATTGGTCTATAAGCTTAAAGTCATTGAGACCTTCAAGATCATGATATATTGGATTACATGTCCAAAATTAAATAATATATATTTTAATAAATTTTCATATATCATAAAGGATATACGTGTTGAATTAATAATTGGATTCCTTTATGTAATTAAGAATGAATTACATCTAAAGATGGATCATTCCATATATCACATTCAATAAATTATGGAAATCATACCCTAGTACCTATATAGTAAAATATGCAAGTAACTCCACATTATAGTGAAAAAGAAACATAAGATATACTATAGGACATCAAAATGTGTGAATGATAATAATAAAAGAATCAAATATGTAACATGAATCATAATAGTACAATGATCTCAATGACAAACATATATGAGCCACAAAATGATTCACAAGACTCTTTAGACGATCTTAAGACTATCTCTCAAGATATATAATATATTGTAATATGGTATTCATGGGGACAAGTCTCATTTATCTATAGATATCATAATTATCCCTCCTCTAAATTTGGATTAGGTATATTAGTCATTATTTTGTTTCTCCCATGTATTGTTATACTTTATGCTTTTTAGATTCCATGTAGGCCAATAATAGTTTTTATGCTCTCTACTATGCCTTGATGATTGTTGCCGCTTATGCTAGTGTGAGTGGTGATATGCTACAAATTTACCTATATATTTTGCTTCCCTTGATCCTTCAACCTTTTATTCCTCTATAATTTTCTAGTGCCTTATTTTAGTTCATTCTTGTGCTCTTTTTTCTTATGCCTTTTTGCCTTGTGCTCTTTTTTCATATATTTTTATTTTGGTTCTTCCTTGTGCATTTTTTGGTCTTAAAAAATACTTTACCACTTTTTAAAATAAAACTTGATTATGATTTTATAAATTTTAGTATACATTGCATCATCATTGCAAATGATTGTGAACCAAAGCATTAGTAGCATAGGTGAATGTCTTCCTTTGATGAATTGCATATGCTTTAAAATAAAATATAATATATATTTTATTGGGGAAGGGGGAGTCGATATTCTTTTCTTTGAGTTAGAATAGAGGGACTGCTAAATTTTGTAGTTCCATTATCCATAAAGTATAATTCGCAAAAAATAGTTTTCAGAGGTAGGGTACTTGTTTCTTTGTACCAAAGATGTTAGGATATTGGAATATTTTGACTCAAGCCAAGCAATTGGATAAACTAATGATACGTAGGACCAAAATAGGAAAAACAAGCCAACTATTTGACCATCAACTTCACAAATCTATGTTTCAAAAAAGTCTTCCATTGAAGATATTTTTCCTAGTGAGCTTGCATAACCATAGATGAACTTCTAATTTTGACTGCCAAAAAGGGAGCAAGGATTAATAAGTTTCATATAAAAACAAAATTTTGAGCAAGACATATATGAATAACAAAACACAATGGATTATTGCAAACAAAATGGGACATGCTTATGAGAAGTATTTAACTAGTGTCTCTATGTTCTCATAAGTTATCCCAAAATAAATGTTTAGATCTTCATAACATATCTTTGAAACAACAACTAAACCTACTACAACACAAGAAATTTCATAAAATAGATAAAAATAATGTAAACCACTCAAACTTAACAACTACATAGAATCAATTGTAAATATTTAATAAGCAAAAAGATAGTACCTATAGAAAATCACATAGAATGTACTTTTATTACAAGTGCAACTTCTATCCATGTCTCATTTGATCTAGAATACAAATTTAAACATTAGTATTCATGAATTATTGAAATGAATAAAACTTCAAACAAATGAAAATATTAAAAAATGCAATCATACAACTTAATAAATAAGGCCAGTTCTACCTTTTTACAAACTTTTGGCATAATCATTTTTTAAATTATTTTCCTCCAAATGATAATAATCCTTTGGAGGGAAATATGTTAGATTAGCAGTTGCAATGATAGATTCTAATGATACAAATTCATGATCTATCAAATCATAAGTAAATAGTCGTGACCCTTTTGTCTTATTATACCAATTTAATTAAATCTCACCATCTTCTAGACGTTCCAAAAGATCTATTGCATTATTATATTCAACCACTTTGTTGCCCTTATTTTTACTTATCCGTTGCACTCTTCCAAGGTACGATGTTCCACAACGAACACCTTGTTTAGTACTACATGGGATACCCTTTCTTCAATTGCAATAACTTAAATGTGATGCTTCTTGCTCAAATAAAACCCCACAATCAAATCCAATCCCTAAGTGAGAAGCATTCTATGATATTAGAAATATTTTATTTTATTAAAGTATATTCCATGCCTTACTCTAATCAACCTATATTTTGATAATGTGGGATTTCCATTCAACTAACTAACAAGTGTTGATTTATATATCTCTTTCCCATCTGCTTCTACCACTACACTAAATTTTTCTTTATAAGGTTCTTCTGCATGATCTAGAATTTCATCAATTTCATGTTGTCATTTGCTCTCCATGACATGTGGATCAATAAGTGGAATAATTTCATTATAAATATAGTTTAAATTTGTAGAAAATCCATTAAAAATAGTGCTTGAATGTGAACTCTTTAATGTTAAAAAAATAATACATTCACCAACTGCTTGGATTGTAGAAAAACTATCACCACAATCCCATGGCCTAAACCACCATGAGTCATCTTTATGTCTTTGAGGATTTATACTAACATGTACAAGATTATCTTGTGTATCTTTTAATCCTTTCGTAAGAGCTTCTACAATATCAATATCAGAATATATACAATTATAATCTGATAAAACTTCATACTTCTCTTTCATTTTTGAATTTAGTTTATGCCATAAATTTTCTTGTTTTTTATGAGCTTTTCCGAAATGTAAATTTTTTGAATTACTTTATTCTTTTGATACCTTGTTTAAGCTTCCAATTGTATGCAATAAATATAAAAAATCTTATGCCCTTTCAACTCCAACCATACCACCTACTCTACTAAAAAAAATTCTCACAAACTTCTAGTCATGTTGAATGTAATATGAATAGTAAAGAAGGATACCTATCACGAAAGAGCTTAATCAAAAGTACAAAAAAATGATAAGAAATATTCACATCTTGATATGCTTATTTATTAATAAAGTTTAGTTGGGCATTTGTAGCTGCATTATTTTGCATCCAAGAAATCCATAGTGTCAAGAAATAATATACTCTGGATGTATTTCTTACTTTTTTCCAAAGGATTAAATTATTCGATAAGAATATGTTGATGTATTAAACAACCATTGATAAGTATATTTTAGTACTAAGGTTATTTCTATCTTACTCCTAAGGACTTATCATCTATATTAGACATCTTTGCAAATTCCTTGATGCAATGTGTTGTGTTGATCCCCATTTTTGTTGATCATTTATTTTTATATCTTCCTCTGTTAGTTGGTGCTCCTCCATTATGAATGAATCATAAAGAACAATTATATGATTAAACATTATCAAATCACTTCCTAAAATAAAATTAAGTCTACCACTAAATAATGGGTTAATTAGTTTTTTTCCATTATAGATAAAGTCTTGATCATGAAGCCTAGTTACACTACCATCATTCAATATAGATGTTAATTTCCACCCTTTTGAAGGAATTCTAAATTTATTTCCATTGTTGGAAGTATAAATTTTCAATATTAATTTTCTATGCCTACTATCTCCACTTGAGGCATAACCAACAATTGGGCCTAATGAATCTTCAACATATTACTTCCATAAATTTTCAATATTGGTCCATTGAGCTTGAACAAAATCAGCATTGAATCTATTGCATGTCAGATGCACTACCAAAACCACACTAGGAAGTTTTTCATGGAAAGGGTTGGTAATAATAACCCTTACGTAATGACCAATTTCATTATCCTAAAAATCATTGAAAATTGTGTTTTAACCATCTGTATATTTTCCTACGAGGATGAAAACCTTTGATTGATATTAATGCTGTTCAATCTTCCCACAAAATCCAATCAATATGTCTTTGTTTGAAATCCATCTATTAAAAAAAATTGTTAGTACTCATATAATAAAGAATATTATAATATTAACTATCAACATGATTAGAACTGAAATTCATAAAATGCCTAATATATTTTTAACTTTGGTTTCATCTTCTACAATAATCACTGGAACATGACCTTCAATGTCAAAGTTTGCTTTATATCTTGCATATGTTTTACCAATGGTATCAAATATATATTTTTATGCTCTCTTGGAATATAAGATAAAGCCTTTCTAGTTTATCTTCTAGTTGTAGTAGTTGATGATCCATCTAAATTTACACTGAGAAAGTTGCGTAAATGAGGACCCTCCATAGCTTGATAAATTCATATATTTAAGCTAAATATTTTTGAAATATTCTACCTTGTTTACAACGTAGCAGATTTTAAATTAAATCTTGAAAAAAATTCCATAGTGCTTGCTTTCCTCTTAATTTTCCCAACATATGTGCTTCACATACATATCTACAAAATTTATAAACATCCTTATTTTGAGTTGATTCAGACAATTTTTCCTTCAATGATCTACTTCTTATTGATAAGCTTGCAACCTTGATTTTTTTCCACCAAATGGTTCTTAATGCATCTTTGTAGTGTGTTGAAGAAACCCTTGTAGAATTTTGTAATTCATGTTGTGTTAAACAATCCAATCATCTTCAATTTCTTGTATTTCTATGGTCTCTTTTCACTATACCACATTGTTCTCGATATAAATGTATTCTAAAATCATGGCAATTTGATATCTTTGAAAAAAACCGACATGGAAAGGACTCAAATGGTATTGCTCTTCTAGATATCCTTTCACATTCATTATGACTATAAGTTCCATAAATAGTAATCTTACAACCTAGGTATTCTACTGTGCCTATTGTGTGAGATTCAATGTTCCAATTTTTTTCACCTCTTTGATCATCCATTAAATTTTTTACATCTACTTCTCTTCCATTATATGTAGCCTTTGGTTTACAATAACCCAAACATAATAGTGATGAAGAAATAAAACCTATATAAGAAATTACATGCTATTATGTAACGACCCAAAAATCAAGAAACAAGAAAACACACAAATAAAGAAATATATATTTTTTTAAAACTAAGGAGAGGGATTCATAAGTCCCTAACCAACATTATATCAACTTAATATTTTCAAACCCTAAGTTTCTCAAGAACTATACCACACTAGATTCCCCTCATGCAAGTCCTTTTTATGTAGGCATATCTTATGTTAAGTACATAAGTCCATCCATATCATCAATCTTGGTGAGCTAGACTTACCACCCTCAATCGCTAGAAGGTGTATGCACATCTCCATACTCCACGTAAGCCATTATGTGTGGGTATGCTACGTATACTACAAGTTAAGCTATCAATATTGTCATCTGACAAGCTATATTAACTATGGTACAATCTTCTAAACCTAATTACTAATCTCCCTAAGGGGGTCTTAAGCCCTTAGGTTCCCCCTAAGTTCACCTAGAACTTACTACTAATTTTTTAACAATTATTTAACTAGGAATATAAAAGCTAGATCTAGATACTAAATACAATAAAACATAAATCATTAAACAATCAAGGAGTAACTAAACCATAAAGTAATAACTAAAGGATAAGCATGTAGTAGGAAGGATTCAAATGCAATTACATTCAATTAGAGGAATACAAAGCACATCAACCATTATTCATTCATTACATAAATATGCATAGTAATTCCATACTTTTAACAATACATTACATCAATTCCATCGGGGAAATATCCCCACAAATCTAATCTATTTGCATAAATAAGAAAGATGTAAGGTAGAGAGAAAACTTGTGCATCAGTCCATATCATGACATTGGTCCTCCTGCTCTTCCATCAATCAAGTGAGGATAGGAGGGGATCATGACACTCATGGTTTCGGATAGACATACTTCTAAATTTATTTAATCATTTCAATACCAAATTGCAACTATAAAAATAACCCAAGCAATTCAACTTTCCAAAGCATAGTTGATATCATAGAAACTACTATTTCTATTTCCCCTCTCATATCCCTCTGAGAGTTATTCAACAATGCAACAAGACAATATGCTAGCTTGTAATAAATTACTCAACCTTTATCTAACAATTAAAGTCTCATACCTTTAATTACTGAATCATCTAGGTTCTCAATTATTTACTTAAATTAAATCCAACTACTTTAATCCATAAATAACATTTCTCTTCATTTCATGAATTAAAGACCCATACCCTTAATTCACAAACCAACCATTTTTATATTTATTTAATCCATTAAAGTCAACTACTTTAACTTATAAATAAACCTTTTTCTTCATTTCATGAACTAAAGTCCCATACCCTTAATTCACAAAACAAACCATTTTCATATTTATTAAACCATTAAAGTCAACTACTTTAACTTATAAATAAACCTTTTTCTTCATTTTATGAAATAAAGTCTCATACCCTTAATTCACAAAACAAACCATTTTCTTATTTATTTAATCCATTAAAGTCAACTACTTTAACTTATAAATAAACATTTTTCTTCATTTCATGAACTAAAGTCCCATACCCTTAATTCAAAAAATAAACCATTTTCATATTTATTTAATCCATTAAATTCAACTACTTTAACTCATAAATAAACCTTTTTCTTCATTTCATGAACTAAAGTCCCATACCCTTAGTTCACAAAACAAACCATTTTCATATTTATTTAATACATATTTATTTTTTATTTTTTATTTTATTTTATTTTTTATTGAGATTTATTTAATACATTAAAGTCAACTACTTTAAATTATAAATAAACCTTTTTATTCATTTCATTAACTAAAGTCCCACACCCTTAATTCACAAAACAAACCATTTTCATATTTATTTCATCCATTAAAGTCAACTACTTTAACTTATAAATATTCCTTTTTCTTCATTTCATGAACTAAAGTCCTATAGTTCCTATCAAATGAAAGCATGTAAGATTTATTTTTCCAACAGTTAAATTTCCCTTTTCAAACAATGAACCCTATGAGAAACCTCCCTTTTCATTAATCTACGACTACTATTTTAAATAATGGAATCCATATAAAAGACCTTTTATTTCCATTAATTTAAAAACTATTAATTAATTAATGAAGTTATATAAAGGAAACACTTTTATTTCCTTAATCTAAACTTCCCCATAAGATTAATGAACTAAATAGAGGTTTCCTACCTAGGCACCCTATGACCTCTCATTGACAAAGCCCACTACCAAATCTAGCAATACGGGGACATAATACATAGTCAAACATAGAAGTAGATAGGGCACGAATTGAGGTGATACACATCACACTGCCCACTACAACGAAGTCAGAGCACTCGGGTATCATGGTCTAAATTGGACGACAACCAGATGTGGCCATTGGTTTGCCACATGTTCTATCAACCTAAAGACCAAGGAGGGCTACGCAGATGCGAAATGTCCAAGGAAGGACATCCCTTGGAATCCAACATACCGGCAACCCCTCACAACATCTAGCTTTATCGTTGCCTTTCCTTCTACCCAATGCAATCTAACATAGAGGCGTACATCTACGATAAGGAGGTAGGGAATAACACAAGCTACTGACCTCTAGTGAAGGCTTAATACAACCAACTACAACCAATGAAGGCTCTACCACATCTAGAAATAACTCTAACACAATAAGCTAAAGCTTTAACACAACCAATGAATCTCTAACACAACAAGAAACACTCTAACACATTAAGATATGGCTTTAACACAACCAACAAAACTCTAACACAACAAGCAATGCTCTAACACAGTAAGCTATGACTTTAACATAGCCAACGAAGCTCTAACACAACAAGCAATGCTCTAACACAAAAAGCTATGACTTTAACACAACCAACAAAGATCTAACACAACAAGCAATGCCCTAACATAGTAAGCTATGACTTTAACACAATCAACAAAGCTCTAACATAGCAAGCAATGCTCTAACACAATAAGCTATAACTTTAACATAGCTAACGAAGCTCTAACATAGCAAGAAATGCTCTAACATAGTAAGCTACGACTTTAACATAGCTAGCAAAGCTCTAACACAACTAGTAATGCTCTAACAGAGTAAGCTACAACTTTGACATAGCCAACGAAGCTCTAACACAACAAGTTACAAATTTAACACAACTAGTGAAGGTAACACAACAAGCAACGCTCTAACACAACAAGCTACGACTTTGACACAACCAATGAAGCTCTAACAAAGAAAACTACAACTTTAACATAGCCAGTGAAGCTCTAATACAACATGCAACAATCTAACACATCAAGCTACAACTTTAACACAACTAGCGAAGCTCTAACACAGTAAGCAATGCTCTAACATAGTAAGATACAACTTTAACACAACCAACGAAGCTCTAACAGAGCAAGCAACACTCTAACACAACAAGCTACACCTCATCATTCGAACTAAAAGAACCAATGGTAGAATACTTAAATAAACTATCTAAATAATCTTGCTAACCAACCTGATTATTTACATGTTGACAGCTTCCTTGGTTGCACTAATCGAGCATCGACTCCCTCTATTCCCCTTCACGTAGTGTTTCACCCTTCATATATTAATGTTTGTTTTTTGTTTGTCTCTTGATGATCTATCCCCCGCTCTCTACTTCCTCCTCATGCATAACATCCCTCCTCTTCATCCTTGGTACCTATATCTTCCCTTGGATTTCATCTACCACCTACCCACCATTACTTCTCATCCGTCCATTAGGTGGTAGAGGGGACGTCTCTTCCTCTTTGCCTTCCCAAGGCATACCAAAATTAAAGCCTTTCTCTTCACATTGACAAAACCACCCCTTCATGTTGGTGAAGACATCCCTTCGCGTTAACGAAGCCATATCTTCATGTCAATGGGAAACTCTACCTAGGTGGCCCGATTTGATTCCGAAGGTAGGTTCCATACTTGATTGATTTTATTAAACTAAAAATTCAATCATCATTTTATTAAGCAAGCCCTCATATAATTGAGGCAACAATAGCTTACTTAATGGTTAAATGAATTCTCCCCTTTTTGAATGGGGCAACCATCGTTTTACCGTAGGAATCCTTTTATTGCTTAGTATGAAACATTGCTTCCTTCCATTTTAAAAAGAGGTTTTTGAAATAGGTCAACTTGTTTAAAATAGAGCCTTTTCATTATTCTAAAATAAAATCTATTTATCACTTTAAAATAAATCAACCATTTATTTAAAAATGAAATCTATTTGTGATTTAAGATAAATGAACCATTTATTAAATATAGAATCTATTTATCATTTTAAAATAAATCAACCATTTATTTTTGCATCTCGATAGGTGACATCCTATACGAAGATCTGTAAATGGGTTTGGCTCTTGGTATAAGATCAATAGTGAAATCAAATTCTTGCACAGGAGGAAGCCTAGGTAAATCCTTAGGAAATACATCCTTGAAATCCTGTAAAATTGGGTGTGTCTCCAACACCTCTTTCGTCCGGTATTTACTAATTTTATTTAACTTTATTACATAGACAATTCCTCCTTTGCTGACAGATTTATTAAACTGCATAACTAACAACATTTGGGATTTGAATACCCTCTATTTGCTATGAATTTGTAGCCTTTCCTTACCTCCTTTAGAATACTCGATCCATCTATCCTAGAAATTGATTACGAATTTATGGGCTTGTAGCCAATCCATCCCTAGGATCACATCGAAGGCATGAAGTGGGGCTACATATAAGCAACCTTCCATGGTCCCACTAGCTAAAGTAATTTCCATCATTGAAAAACATTGGTTTACGGAGTAGGTCTGTCTAGAGCCATACTCAACCTTCCATCCATGAGCCAAATACCTTGGCATTTTTGACATATATTTTTCTAATTTACATGAAATGAAGCTATTTGTGGATCCACTATCAATTAATATGTTCACTTGCTTATCAAAAATCTTACCTTTTATAATCAATGGGGTGGTTTGCACCTCAAGTTTCTGACTCCTAGTTGTAGTGTAGATCTTGTGCATAGGTTCCTTTCATTTAAACTGGAAAAATTCTCAAATTCCAAGGCATAAAAATGTTCTATGAGGAACCTCTTCTTAAATATGACTATAAATTCCTTCCATGGAATGTCTACTGGTTCAATATTGGTTTCCTCATGATAAATTTCCTACCAGTCTAGGGTAGCTCCTTCAAGGTAAATAGTAGCCCAAACAGTTTGGGTTCTTGAAAAATATCCCTTTACTGTGAAGAAAACTTCTAGTTCCCTTAACCAAGACTCAACTGCATCTCCTTATCCTTCTCCATCAAACTTGGAGATACATATATTCTTCAAATTTCTTACTGTTTTCTTTTCCAAGAGGGTTCTAGCTTGTAATTGCTTCGCAGTCAGCCCCTCAGCTTGGTTAACCTCTGAATATTTGGCTTACGAGTTTTGGTTCGCAATGGTTTGTAACACTTGCATTAACTGATCCTACAATGTAGAAACTATGATAATGAGATCTTTCATTCCCGTATTGGGAGTTTCTAGACCGTCATTCTAGATCACTTCTTTGACATTACTCTGTCGAGTCTATCTAGGTGGAGGTCTTTCTATATTGGCCTTAGGTGGCATCCTGATCTTCTTCCAACCAATAAAAGAATTAGATCACAACTTCATCTTAAAATTAATCACTAACTCAAACCACATTACAAATTTATTCTTGCTAATCATTAAAAATCTAATTAGGATAAGGTTCCAAGGTTATGATGTATCATTGACACCAAACCCCATACTAAGGTATCATAAAATTCATCTTCCCTTGGGATAAAGTCCATTAGATTCTAAATAAGCAGAGACTCTAGGTTATACCAAATTTTGGCTTAAACCTAAGCAAACCTTCATTGGAGATACCCAAATATATTTCAACACATAAGAAGCTCTATACCCTTGAACCTAGATCTCTGATACCAAATGTAATGACCCAAAAATCAAGAAATAAAAAAACACACAAATAAAGAAATATTAAAAAAAAAAAAACTAAGGAGAGGTATTCATAAATCCCTAACCAACCTTAGATTGACTTAATATTTTCAACCCCTATGTTTCTCAAGAACTATACCACACTATATTCCCCCCATGCAAGTTCCTTACGCATAGGCATATATTATGTTATGCACGTAAGTCCATCCATCTCATCAATCTTGGTGAGCTAGACTTACCACCCTCAATCGTTAGAAGGTGTACACACATATCCATACTCCATGCAAGCCATTATGTGTGGGTATGCTATGTATACTGCGAGTTAAGCTATCAATATTGTCCTCTGACAAGTTATCTAAACTCTGGTATGATCTTCTAAACCTAGTTACCAATCTACCTAAGGGGGTCTCAAGCCCGTAGGTTCCTCCCTAAGTTAACCTAGAACTTACTACTGATTTTATAACAATTATTTAATTAGGAATATAAAAACTAGATCTAGATACTAAATCCAACAAAACATAAATCATTAAACAATCAAGGAGTAACTAAACCATAAAGTAATAACTAAAGGATAAGCATGCAATATAAAGGATTCAAATGCAATTACATTCAATTAAAGGAATACAAAGTACATCAACCATTATTCATTCATTACATAAGTTTGCATAGTAATTCCATACTTTTAACAATACATTACATCAATTCCATCAGGGAAATCTCCCCACAAATCTAATCTATTTGCATTAATAAGCAAGATGTAAGATAGAGAGAAAACTTGTGCATCAGTCCATCTCATGACATTGGTCCTCCTGCTCTTCCATCAATCAAGTGAGGATAGGAGGGGATAAGGAAACTCATGGTTCTGGATAGACATGCTTCTAAATACATTTAATCATTTCAATGCCAAATTGTAACTATACAAATAACCCAAGAAATTCAACTTTCCAAAGCATAGTTGATATCATAGAAACTACTCTTTCTATTTCCCCTCTCATCTCCCTATGAGAGTTATTCAACAATGCAACAAGACCATATGCTAGCTTGTAATAAATTACTCAACCTTTATCCAACAATTAAAGTCCCATACCTTTAATTACTGAATCATCTAGGTTCTCAATTATTTACTTAAATTAAATCCAACTACTTTAATCCATAAATAACTTTTCTCTTCATTTCATGAATTAAAGACCCATACCCTTAATTCACAAACCAACCATTTTCATATTTATTTAATCCATTAAAGTCAACTACTTTAACTTATAAATAAACCTTTTTCTTCATTTCATGAACTAAAGTCCCATACCCTTAATTCACAAAACAAACCATTTTCATATTTATTTAATCCATTAAAGTCAACTACTTTAACTTATAAATAAACCTTTTTCATCATTTCATGAAATAAAGTCCCATACCCTTAATTCACAAAATAAACCATTTTCATATTTATTTAATCCATTAAAGTCAACTACTTTAAATTTATAAATAAAACTTTTTATTCATTTCATGAACTAAAGTCCCATACCCTTAGTTAACAAAGCAAACCATTTTCATATTTATTTAATACATTAAAGTCAACTACTTTAACTTATAAATAAACCTTTTTTCTTCATTTCATGAAGTAAATTCCCACACCCTTAATTCACAAAACATACAATTTTCATATTTATTTAATCCATTAAAGTCAACTACTTTAACTTATAAATAAACCTTTTTATTCGTTTCATGAACTAAAGTCCCATACCCTTAATTCACAAAAGAAACAATTTTCATATTTATTTAATCCATTAAAGTCAACTACTTTAACTTATAAATAAACATTTTTTTTCAATTATGAACTAAAGTCCCGTAGTTTCTATCAAATGAAAGCATGTAAGGTTTCTTTTTCCAAAATTTAAATTCCCCTTTTGAAAGAATGAACCCTATGAGAAACCTCCATTTTCATTAATCTACGACTACTATTTTAAATAATGGAATCCATATAAAAGACCTTTTATTTCCATTAATTTAAAAACTATTATTTAATTAATGAAGCTATATAAAGGAAACCCTTTTATTTCCTTAATTTAAACTTCCCCATACGATTAATGAACTAAACAAAGGTTTCCTACCTAGGCACTCTATGAAATCTCATCGACAAAGCCCACTACCAAATTTGGTAATACAAGGATAGAATACAGAGTCAAGCGTAGAAGTAGTGAGGGTGCGGCTTGAGGTGATACACATCACACCACATGCTACAACGTATTCAAAGAACCCAAGTATCGTGATCTAAATTGGACAACAACCATACGTGGTTATTGGTTCACCATAGTTTCTATTAACCTAAAGCCCAAGGTGAGCTACGAAAACACGAAATGCCCAGGGAAAGACATCCATTGGAATCCAACATACCGACGATCCCTCACAATGTCTAGATTTATGGTTGCCTTTCCTTCTATCTAGTATAGTCTAACATAGAGGCGTACATCTATGACAAGGAGGTAGGGAATAACACGAGCCATTGAACTATAGTGAAGGCCTAATACAACCAACTATGGCCAGCTACATTTAATAAAGGCTCTAACACATCTAGAAATGACTCTAACACAGTAAGCTATGACTTTAACATAGCCAGCGAAGCTCTAACACAACAAGCAATGCCCTAACATAGAAAGCTATGACTTTAACACAACCAAAAAAACTCTAATTTAGCAAGCAACTCTCTAACATAGTAAGCTATGACTTTAACATAGCCAACGAAGCTCTAACACCATAAGCAATTCCCTTACATAGCAAGCTACAACTTTAGCACAACCAAAAAAGCTCTAACACAACAAGCAATACCCTAAAACAATAAGCTACAACTTTAACACAGCCAATGAAGCTCTAACATAGTAAGAAATGCTCTAAAACAATAAGCTATGGATTTAACATAGCCACAGAAGCTCTAATATAGCAAGCAATGTTCTAACACAACAAGCTACAAATTTAACACAACCAGTGAAGCTCTAACACAACAAGCTATAACTTTAACATAGCCAACGAAGCTCTAACACAGCTAGTAATTCTCTAACACAACAAGTTATAACTTTAATACAACCAACGAATCTCTAACATAGTAAGCTACGACTTTAACACAACCAGCGAAGCTCTAATACAACAAGCAACACTCTAACACAATAAGCTATAAATTTAACATAGCCAGTGAAGCTCTAACACAATAAGCTAAAACTTTAACATAGCCAACAAAGCTCTAATACAACAAGCAACACTCTAACACAACAAGCTACAACTTTAACACAACTAGCAAAGCTCTATCACAACAAACAATGCTCTAACACAGTAAGCTATGACTTTAACATAACCATAAAATCTTTAACTCATCAGGAAACACTCTAACACAACAAATTACACCCCAAAATTTGAAATAAAAGAACCAATTGTAGAAACCTTAAATAAACTATCTAAAGAATCTTGCTAACCAACCTAGTTATTTACATGTTGGCGGTTTCCTTGGTTGCACTAATCGAGCATCAACTCCCTATCTTCCCATTCACACAGTGCTTCACCCTCCATCTCTTGAAGTTGATTGTTCATCTACCTCTCGACGCTCTATCCCCCACTCTCTGCTTCCTCCCTATGCATAACATCCCTCCTCTTCATCCTTGGTACCTATCTCTTCCCTTGACTTCCGTTCGCCACCTATCCACCATTACTTATTATCCATCCATCAGGTGGTAGAGGGGATGTCTCTTCCTCTCCGCATTTCCAAGATATGCTAAAAATTTAAGCCTTTCTCTTCACATTGATGAAACCATCCCTTCATACTGGAAAAGCCATCCCTTCACGTTAATGGAGCCATCCCTTCATGTCAGTAGGAAACTCTACCCGGGTGGCCCGATTCGATTCTGAAGGTAGATTCCATACTTGATTGATTTTATTAAACTAATCATTCAATTATCATTTCATCAAGCAAGCCCTCATATATTTGAGGCAACAAAAACTTAATGGTTAAATGAATTCCCCTCTTTTTGAATGGGGCAACCATCGTTTTGCCGTAGGAATCCTTGTATTTCTTAGTATGGAACATTACTTCCTTCCCTTTTAAAAAGAGGTTTCTAAAATAGGTCAACTTGTTTAAAATAGAGTCCTTTCATTATTCTAAAATAAAATCTATTTATCATTTTAAAATAAATCAACCATTTATTTAAAAATGAAATATATTTGTCATTTACGATAAATCAACCATTTATTAAAGATGGAATCTATTTATCATTTTAAAATAAATCAACCATTTATTTAAAAATGAAATCTATTTATCATTTAAGATAAATCAACCATTTATTAAAGATGGAATCTATTTATCATTTTAAAATAAATCAACCATTTATTTAAAAATGAAATCTATTTATCATTTAAGATAAATCAACCATTTATTAAATATGGAATCTATTTATCATTTAAAAATAAATCAACCATTTATTAAAGATGGAATCTATTTATCATTTTAAAATAAATCAACCATTTATTTAAAAATGAAATATATTTATCATTCCTTTTATCAGAGCACCCAAGGAGTTATGAAGACAATATATTCATTCATACTTTCCAAATTACTAAGGCAAAGTGCTGAAGTAAAAGACAATCAAGCATGTGCAATAGACAAAGAGATAGATATTTCCATCAATTTTAGTCACCTGTCTCAGCCTCGAGAACTTACAATAGCTACTAGGCCATCAGTTTGGGGCTCAATATGGCTATCTATTGATGATTATCCCTAACCGAATGCATGCTTATATGAAGGTATCTATCCGTGTTACATCCGAGTTTACCTTATCATCACTTCCCCAACCTCAAGTACCCTCATATTCAATGGATGACTCAACTTCTTCCACTTACGAGTGCACCTGATCCTACACATTGGCAATTTGTTAGCAGTATCACATTCTTCAATATCTATTAATATTGTGTAGTTGCTTAATTGCAAAAAATCAAATATTAAAACACCATCAGTTAATACATTGTTTTCCATTTTCAAAGGTCCATCTAGGAGGGTCATGACATATTAATACAAGAAATAAAATATTGGTAAAATAATAAAAAAACTAATAAACTATTCAAGAATGGTGTTATAAAAAATGAAATGATCTCATAATATACAAATAATACTTAGAGTTGAAGTTCTTGTGCTTTTGGATCCTTCTCCTAGACTGCTTGAGCCTAAACCAAAAACTTGGATAGACTTTGTTATTTTCTATCATTTGAAGTCTTCTTTGGTCATCCAACTAAACCAGTCCTTATCATTGCTTGACTTGTTGAATTTTAATTATGTGATTTTGATTTTATATCTTCAGAGAGAGAAGTTGTAATATTTCCTATCTTGAGGATTAATGTAAACCATTTATTACATTTTGTACATTTAACTTTTACAACTATCTTCTCTGTATAATCTCCAATTGTGGATTTTACAACTTAAAATGGAGAATCAATATATTTCTTAATGAACTCATAAAAAATATTGACTATAAGGTAGTATGTCATGATGATCTGATGCTTCATACTTTCTTGAACATATTGTACATCTTTCTCACCTGCTAAGTTTTGACCTGAACTATGAGAATTCCTTTTGAAGTGGCATGATTATGTGATATGGATTTGTCTAAAGTTACGTATAGTATCAAATGCATTAAGTATGTTACCTAATCCATTATCAAAATTACAAACATCACATCATTTGGAAGTGATTTTTTCAATTCAAGGAATTTGGAGTTCCATAAATCCATAATTTTAGAGTCAACCAAAATTTGTACTTTGATTGAGTCTGGATGGTCATTAATATTTTCATGTGTTGTTGATCCTTCTAAACTTATATTCTCTTGAATGGTTGTATGTGGAAGTTTATTTTTATCATTATGTGTTGGCAATTTTGGGTACTTTGGGTACATTGCATTTGCTCAAGTGTATAAGTTGTCATTGATGTCAAGAAGCTCTTGAAGGAATTTGATTTGATGTCAAATAATTTGTTTTGATGAAGGTTACGGCATGACAGTTTCAAAGGTCTCTGGAAAACCCCAAGCTGACAGGTTCGAAAGAAAAGTGTAAGTTGGAAAAGTGAGTAAGTTAGAAAAGTGTCGCGATATCGTGACATGTCGCATTTTCGCGACTTAGGCAGGAGAGAGAAAGCTTTTTGGAAAAGTGTCGCGATATCGCGACATGTCGCAGTTTCGTGACTCAAAGAGGAGAGAGAATGCACGGAGTCAGAAATGTCGCGATTTTGTGACATATTGCAAAGAAGATTGTACGGACGAAAAAGTGTCGCGATTTCGCGACATGTTGCAGGAGAGGGAGTCCGAAAGAAAAAGTGTCGCGATTTCGCGACATGTTGCAGGAGAGGGAGTCCGAAAGAAAAAGTGTCACGATTTCATGACATAATGCAGAAGAGAGAGTCCAAAAGAAAAAGTGTCACGATTTCACGACATAATGCTGAAAAGAGAGTCCGTAGTGTGAATTGTCACGATTTCGCGACAAGTTCGAAGAGAGAGAAAGTAGCAAGACAAAGTGTCACGATTTCGCGACATGCTACAGAAGTCAAAGTGAGAACTATTGCGATTTTATGACATGCTGCAGAACTCGAAGTGAGAACTATCACGATTTCATGACATGCAGCAAAGGAGAAGAGTAAGAAATGAGAACTGTCACGATTTCGCGACAGGTTGCAAAGAAGACGTACGGAAGCTGAAAGCGTCACGATTTCACGACAGGCTGCAAAGAAATCGTACGGATGCAGAAAGTGTCATGATTTCATGATAGGTTGAGATGGCAGCATTCAGTTGGAGAAAGTGTCACGATTTCGTGACAAAAATAGGAAGCAAGTCTTCAACAGAAGAAGCGTCACGATTTCGTGACGAATTCAAGAAGGAAGAGCTCGAAGGCGAAAGCGTCATGATTTTGTGACATGTTCCAGTTTCGTGGGCGTAAGGCAGAGAAAAGCATAAGGTAGTGTCGCGATTTCGTGACATGTTCCATTTTTGCTAGTGCAAGCCGAGAAAAGGTTGAGAAAGCGAGAAATGTCACGATTTCGCGACAGAAGTGAAGATGACGTCAGCAGAGGCAGAAGTGTCATGATTTCATGACAAAAAGCCATAAGATAGTGTATGGTTGCAAAGGTGTCATGATATCGTGACATGTTGTAGTTTCACGGTAGAAGCTACAAAGGAGTTGTAGAGGCAGTGAAGTCGACAAAGTTAAATTTGGGCCGACGAAGATTAGGGTTTGCAGCCGACGTAGTTTAGGGTGTGTAGCCGACTAAGATCAAGGTTTTAATATTGAAAGTGTTAGTATAAAAGGAGGGCTACTTGGAGAGTTAAGCATCGATCAAGTGTGTGTTCGAAGTGTGACGTTCGTAGATAGAGTGAAGAGAAGAAGTTCGATCGCCGAGAGCAGAGTGCAAAATTTGATAGCAATATACAGAGTGCATTCTATCAAATCTTCTAAGTGAGAGAGATCGCAAGGAATCAGAGTGCGTGAAGACAGTGCTATTGTGTTTTGCGTAGAGAGAGCAGAGGGCGTAGTGAGCGCAATAGGCAAAGACGAAAGAGGACATTTGTGCTAGACCGAAGGACTGTGTTTAGTGCAAATTCGAGGACCAGCTTTGGAGGTGATAGAGTTGAGGACAGAGGTCTCCAGCTAGAGTAGGGAAGACAGGTGTCTTCTATGGATAGAGTTCCATTTGCTAAGGGCAGTAGAGGCAGAGGTTTTCTAGAGGATCACCAGCCAAAACAGAGCTAGGGGATTGGTGTCTCCTTTGGGTTGGTGCCCATAAACATTGTAATCGGGAAAGATATTCCCAGAATTTGAATTGATAATTTTTAGTGAAAGCTTTTGTGGATGTAGCCCAACCATTTTGGGTGAACCACGTTAAAATGGGTCTTCAATATGTGATGCTTTCTGTCTTGATTAATGTTGTATTGATGCCATTGCTATCTAGAGTTAAAATTATTAATTGGTTAAGTCTTATACTGTTCACCCCCCCTCTCAGTATAAGCTTGTGTTCTTCAATTGGTATCAGAGCGGGTTTCTCCAGAAAGAGCCTAACAGCTTGGAGAAGGATCTATCAGAGGAACATACAGATTCAAAAAGAGATAAAGAGGTTGAGTTCGATCTCAAAGGTGAATTCTTCTTGGCTTTAAGAAATCTTGAGAAATTCAGGGAAGAGAATTATGTTCTCAAGCATCAATGTCAGGAAGAAGAGATAGCAAGATCAGAATTGTCTCAAAAAGTTATAGATTTCAAAATTCTAGCTGAAGAAGGGAAGAAGATTGAACAGGTTTTTACAGAGGCTTTAAAAGGAAAGGAAGCTGATTGTGAGAAACTAGAAGAAGAGGTTATGTCTCTTAGAGTGAAGTTGGAACAGTTGGCTCTCAGACAGAATACTCCGTGTGAAAAGCAAGAGAAGGATGGTTTCACCATTCATGAAATAGGGTCTTCGAGCAAGATCAATCTTCATCCAAAAGAGCGGTGGATTCCAGTTGGTCACAAGAAGAACAATCATCCAAGGCATCAAAACAGGTTACATAATACTTTCCATGGCTATTGTTTATCCTGCAAGAATTTTGGTCACAAAGCTATGCATTGCAATAAATCCTTGAATAGCCATAGTAAGGAAAATGTTAACTCTTTTGCTCCTCTTATGAATAAAAATGTCATGTGTTACAAATGCAAGAATTTTGGGCATATAGCAAGGATGTGCAGTTTAGTTAGATCTAGCCTTGAGTTCACTAAAAAGAGAAATGAGATCAAATCTAAGTCAATGATAGTTCAAACTGCTTTTCATGCTCAAGACAAAGTAGAAAAATGGTATCTTGATAGTGGCTATTCAAAACATATGACTGGTGAAAAGGAAAAGTTTTTGGTCTTAAAAGAAACAAATAGAGGAACAGTCAGTTTTGGAGATAACAGGTCAGCTAAAATCAGTGGTAAAGGAACTCTTAGTTTGGATGGGAAATCCAAAATAGAAAATGTGCTTTATGTAGAAGGCCTAAGACATAATCTTCTAAGCGTGAGTCAACTTTGCGATCAAGGGCACATAGTATCTTTCTTTTTAGATAGATGTGAGATAAGTAAAGAAAAAAATGGAAAACTCATTGCGAGTGCTACAAGGACTCCAAACAATCTTTACATGTTAAGTGAGATAAAAAGGGAAAAATGTTTTCTAACTCAAGAAGATGAGAGTTGGCTATGGCATAAAATACTGGGGCATTTGAGCTTTGATAATCTTGTCAATATTAGTAACAAGGAAGCAATAAGAGACTTGCCCAAAATAAAAAGGCCCCATAACATCGTTTGCGGTCCTTGTCAACATGGAAAACAGACCAGAACCAGTTTCAAATCAAAAGGGTATACTTCTTCAAAACCATTGGATCTTATTCATACTGATTTATGTGGCCCCACCATAACTCAGAGCATTCAGGGAGAAAGCTACTTCATGCTGTTTATAGATGATTATTCTAGAATGACTTGGGTTACTTTTCTCAAAGAAAAATCTGAAGCGTTTGAAAAATTTAAAGCTTTCAAAGAAATGATTGAAAATGAGACTGACAAGAGAATCAAATGCTTAAGATCAGATAGAGGAGGAGAGTTCACTTCAAATGAATTTGTGGAATACTATGAGCAACACGAAATCAAAAGAGAATATTCAGTAGCAAGAACTCCTCAACAAAATGGAGTAGTTGAAAGGAAAAACAGAACTATTGAAAATATGGCTAGAGCTATGTTAAATGAGTCAAAACTTTCAGATGGTTTTTGGAAAGAGGCAGTCAGTACGACAGTCTACATTATCACCAGGGCCCAACTTAGAGTCAATCATCATAAAACTCCTTATGAGTTGTGGAAAGGAAGACCAACTACAGTAAAATACTTCAAAGTGTTTGGGAGTAAGTGCTTCATCAAAAGGGAAGATCAGAATTTGGGTAAGTTTGATCCTAGGTGTGATGAAGGAATCTTTCTTGGATATTCCAGCGAGGAGCAAGGCCTACAGATGCTTCAACAAAAGAACGCATACAATCGTAGAGAGCATAAATGTAACAGTTGATGAAAAGACAGGGATAAGAGAACCAGTCAAGGAACTCAGTGATGAAATTTGTCAAGAAGAATTCAGAGAGGTGTCAGATGAAGAAGAGGAAAGACAACAACTGCTTCCCAAAACTCCTTCACGATATGTTTAGAAACATCATCCCAAAGATTTGATCATTGGTGATCCAAACAGAAAGCAAATAAGAAGAAGAGTCATTCCTTCACACGATTCTACAAATGTCTCTTTATTATCTCAGATTGAGGCAAAAAATTTTAGTGAAGCATGTGCGAGATAAATTTTGGGTAAAAGCGATGGATGAAGAGCTAAATCAAATAGAGAAAAGTGAAACCTGGGATTTGGTTCCAAGACCTAAGGACAAGAATGTCATTGGCACAAAATGGATATTCAGAAATAAACTCAATGAGGATGGAAAGATTGTCAGAAACAAAGCTAGGCTAGTCTGCAAAGGTTATGCTCAAGTAGAAGGCATTGATTTCAAAGAGACGTTCGCTCTTGTTGCTCATATTGAAGCTATCAGAATGTTTTTGGCCCTTTCAAGCTTCAAATATTTCAAGGTATATCAAATGGATGTAAAGTCAGCTTTTCTAAATGGGGTGTTGGTAGAAGAAGTCTACATCGAACAGCCAGAAGGAGTGTCTCTCTCAGAACAGTCAGACTATGTGTGTAAACTGAAAAAGGCCTTGTATGGGTTAAAGCAAGCACCGAGGGCTTGGTACTCAAGACTTGACAGTTATCTTCATGAGCAAGGCTTCAGGAAAGGAGTGGCAGATAGCAACCTGTATATTAAGAATGAAGATGATGATATGCTGATTATGGTTGTCTATGTTGATGATATTATTTTTGGGGGAAATAATACTCAGATGTGCAAAGTTTTTGCTAACACCATGCAGAAGGAATTTGAGATGTCTATGATTGGAGAGCTGTCATTCTTTTTAGGTCTTCAGATTGCTCAATCAAAAGACGGTGTATTTCTCTCTCAAGGGAAGTATATCAAAGAAATGTTGAAAAAATTTGGGATGATGGATAGCAAACCAGTATGTACTCCAATGATTACAGGGTGCAAGATGAGTAAAGATGATGAATCTCTAGCGGCAGATCAGAGATTGTACAGATCAATGATTGGCAGCTTATTATATGTTACGGCTACTAGACCAGATATCATGCAGGCAGTTGGGTTAGTAGCAAGATTTTAGGCAGCTCCAAAAGATTCTCATGTTATAGCAGTTAAAAGGATATTCAGATATCTGAAGGGGACTATGGACTTTGGGCTTTGGTATCCCAAAGGTGATGATTTCACCCTCACAGCTTATACAGATGCAGATTGGGCAGGCAATATTAATGACAAAAAAAGCACTAGTGGTGGAGCATTCTTTCTAGGAAAGAGTTTGGTTTCTTGGTTAAGTAAGAAACAACCTTCAGTTTCCTTATCTACAGCAGAGGCTGAATACATAGCAACAGTGGTTGGGTGTACACAGGTTTTATGGATGAAAACCACCTTGGAGGATTTCAAAGTCAGGCATGAACAACCCATCTCCATATTTTGTGATAATACAAGTGCCATAAGTATTTCCAAAAATCCGGTAATGCACTCAAGGACAAAGCATATTTCCATCAAGTATCACTTTCTAAGGGAGAAAGTGCAAGACAAGCAGGTCAAGCTAGAGTATGTGCCTACTAAAGAACAGATTGCAGATATCTTCACCAAACCTCTTCCAAGAGATACGTTTGAGTATCTAAGGGAGAAATTGGGAGTTGTACTCTCACCCCAGAATTAATCACCTCATCAGGAGGTGGGGGAGGGACTAAGCTAAGAGGCTAATTCTTAGTCCCGAGCCCCAAAGGTGGCCCTTTGCCATTGATGACAAAGGGGGAGAGATATGAGTAAGGGGGAGAGCTTCAAGTGAAGAGGAAAGCTTCAAGTCAAGGGGAGAAAAACTTCAAAGGAAGTTGGTCAGTTGTTAGCACAGTTTGTTTCAGTTTTGGCTCTTAAGAAGCGTTTTCAATAAAGGTTTGCCATCAATGACAAAGGGGGAGATTGTTGGCAATTTTGGGTACTTTGGGTACATTGCATTTGCTCAAGTGTATAAGTTGTCATTGATGTCAAGAAGCTCTTGAAGGAATTTGATTTGATGTCAAATAATTTGTTTTGATGAAGGTTACGACATGACAGTTTCAAAGGTCTCTGACAAACCCCAAGCTGGCAGGTTCAAAAGAAAAGTGTAAGTTGGAAAAGTGAGTTAGAAAAGTGTCGCGATATCGCAACATGTCGTATTTTCGTGACTTAGGCAGGAGAGAGAAAGCTTTTTGGAAAAGTGTCGCGATATCGCGACATGTCGTAGTTTCATGACTCAAAGAGGAGAGAGAATGCACAGAGTCAGAAATGTCGCGATTTCATGACATATTGCAAAGAAGATTGTACGGACGAAAAAGTGTCACGATTTCGTGACATGTTGCAGGAGAGGGAGTCCGAAAGAAAAAGTGTCACGATTTCGCGACATGTTGCAGGAGAGGGAGTCCGAAAGAAAAAGTGTCACGATTTCGCGACATAATGCAGAAGAGAAAGTCCAAAAGAAAAAGTGTCACGATTTCACGACATAATGCTAAAAAGAGAGTCCGTAGTGTGAATTGTCGCGATTTCGCGACAAGTTCAAAGAGAGAGAAAGTAGCAAGACAAAGTGTCACGATTTCGCGACATGCTACAGAAGTCGAAGTGAGAACTGTCACGATTTTGTGACATGCTGCAGAACTCAAAGTGAGAATCCACGATTTCGTGACATGCAACAAAGGGAAGAGTCGAAAATGAGAAGCGTCGCGATTTCGTGACAGGTTGCAAAGAAGACGTATGAAAGCTGAAAGCGTCGTGATTTCGTGACAGGCTGCAAAGAAATCGTACGGATGCAGAAAGTGTCATGATTTCGCGACAGGTTGAGATGGCAGCATTCAGTTGGAGAAAGTGTCACGATTTCATGACAGAAATAGGAAGCAAGTCTTCAACAGAAGAAGCGTCATGATTTCGCGATGAATTCAAGAAGGAAGAGCTCGAAGGCGAAAGCGTCACGATTTCATGACATGTTCCAGTTTCGCGGGCGTAAGGCAGAGAAAAGCATAAGGCAGCGAAAGTGTCACGATTTTGCGACATGTTCTATTTTCGCTAGTGCAAGCCGAGAAAAGGTTGAGAAAGCGAGAAATGTCACGATTTCATGATAGAAGTGAAGATGATGTCAGCAGAGGTAGAAGTGTCATGATTTCACGACAAAAGCCATAAGATAGTGTATGGTTGCAAAGGTGTCGCGATATCGCGACATGTTGTAGTTTCATGGCAGAAGCTACAGAGGAGTTGTAGAGGCAGTGAAGCCGACAAAGTTAAATTTGGGCCGACGAAGATTAGGGTTTGCAGTCGATGTAGTTTAGGGTGTGCAATCGACTAAGATCAAGGTTTTAATCTTGAAAGTGTTAGTATAAAAGGAGGGCTGCTTGGAGAGTTAAGCATCGATTTGAGTGTGCGTTCGAAGTGCGACGTTCGTAGATAGAGTGTGAGGGAAGAAGTTCGATCATCGAGAGCAGAGTGCAAAATTTGATAGCAATATACAGAGTGCATTCTGTCAAATCTTCTAAGTGAGAGAGATCGCAAGGAATCAGAGTGCGCGAAGACAGTGCTGCTATGTTTTGCGCAGAGAGAGTAGAGGGCGTAGTGAGCACAACAGGCAAAGACGAAAGAGGACATTTGTGCTAGACCGAAGGACTGTGTTTAGTGCAAATTCGAGGACCAGCTTTGGAGGTGATAGAGTTGAGGACAGAGGTCTCCAGACGGATCGGGGAAGACAGGTGTCTTCTATGGATAGAGTTCCATTTGCTAAGGGCAGCGGAGGCAGAGGTTTTCTAGAGGATCACCAGCTAGAACAGAGCTAGGGGATTGGTGTCTCCTTTGGGTTGGTGCCCATAAACATTGTAATCGGGAAAGATATTCCCAGAATTTGAATTGATAATTTTTAGTGAAAGCTTTTGTGGATGTAGCCCAACCATTTTGGGTGAACCACGTTAAAATGGGTCTTCAATATGTGATGCTTTCTGTCTTGATTAATGTTGTATTGATGCCACTGCTATCTAGAGTTAAAATTATTAATTGGTTAAGTCTTATACTGTTCACCCCCCCTCTCAGTATAAGCTTGTGTTCTTCATTATGTTGGTCCAATATCTTGTTTTATTTCAAAATTCGTATGTTTTCCAGCAAGCTCTATAATTTTTTTTAATCCTAATGTTTATTTCTTCTACATCACATGTATACTCTTGCCTTGGATTGAAAAGATGTCCACTTCACTAATAAAATCAAATGGATATTATAAAAGATCATGTCTCTCAAATTTTCTTTGAAGATTAGCAAGTGTGCAAATCTCACCATTGTTTTTTTAGAGAATTTACTATTTTTTTCACCTATAACTAGCTATGCTTCCAAAATAGAATAGCTATTGTATGAAGAGAATAAACCTGAAGAAACCACAATCCACCCATAATAAAATAGTTCTATGGCTTCTTTAAATAATAGGAATGAAGCTTAAAATGAATATACAATAAGCTTCTAAAATAAGAATGTACAAGAAAGCTTCGAGAGGAAGGAAGCCTAAAAATATAATTTACATGAGAAATTCTAATATAAGAAAATAATAAATATAACAAATGCAGAATTTCATAGTGTAGTGATTATGTGTCATTATTTGCATGCATAATGCAAGGGCTAGAGGTCTGGGAGTTATCCTGGATAACTAAAAATATACTCATATCTTTAGATCTTGGCTATCTCAAACAAAATAGGATGATGATGTGCATTAGGGGTCCTTTTTTTGTTTGCATTACCTAGAAAAAATTTCATATCAAGTAATAAATATAGGTCTTGGAATTCTTGCTTTGGGGGATCCCATTTTTTGTTCCATTTACTAGATAGTTTTTCATATTTGATAAGAAATATAGGTTGTGGACTTTTTTTAAGTGAAATAACTACAATTCCTAGATTTTGAAAAAATGTTGTGCCTACCCATGTGTTGTAGGTGAGTTGGAGAGGAGAGGGCAATCCTCTAAGGGAGGTCCCAGGTTCAAATGTCCACCCTACCAAAAAGTTGAATTGGGTATCTAAAATCCAATTGATAATGTTGGTGCGGGTAGGGTCAAGTGCGACCCTCGGGCGACTTTGACGGTGTAGAACCCCTTGTTCGTGGTATCTCAGACCAAGGTGGCTCTGTAAGGGGTTTTTCACTTTAAAAAAAACATTTGTGCCTAAACAACTTACATGAGAAATCCTATAACAGTATAAAAGACTCTAAGCTTGACATGTTAATTTCCTATACAACTACATTTTATTGGAACTGCTAGCTATCAAGGACATATTGAACTAAGGGAAGCACATATATCATCTTTATTGCTATTGAGGTATTCTATTAACAAGGTTTTCCAGCTTATTTTTAATCTTTACTCTATGAAAAAGATATATATGTTACTGTAGAGATTATGTTGAGTACATAAAATATATCAAAATACTATCTAATGAATTATAGTTTATTTTATTGATGTGTTCTTTTGTAATTTGCATATAAAAATCATAGAACAGAGTACACCCCTCCTTTGGCAATGTATCACTTTGGTCATGATATTATAAACATGATTCTTTCAAAAATAATAAATATTCATAAAAAGCTTATTATCTCTACTTTTATAATTTAGTGGGCAAATTAAAACATAAACTATTTTATTTGGGAGTGGACACTTGATGGGTACTTGTTTTGTCAAGAATTGGATTGCAAGTAGATAGACAAGGCACATCTATATTTTTTTTCAAAAAAAATTGATTTATTTATTTTCCTTTTTTTTCCCTGGAGCTTCTCAATCTTTTCATTTTTGGGTATGCTTTAATTTAGTTTTTCCTTTGACCTAAAATGGATCAGTATAAATCCCTAGGTATTGCTATCATATTCTTGTTTTTATCAGGTGGTGCAGTTTCATATTCCCCAACATTTTTAATATTCCCTTTTGAACATTTTTCTTAGCACATATAGGTAGGTATGCCTAAAATATGAAGAGTTGATTAAGGTTTGATTGATAGAGTTTGTTTGTGTTTAAATTTATTTTTGTAGCTATTTAATCACACAAATATGACTTCAACAATAGAAGAAATGATTGGTTTTATGAGATAGAAGATGACCTTAGCATGATTTCACCATGTCTTTGAGTCATAACATTGGGGGACCATAAGGGTTATCTTTGTGGAAAACAACCCACTTCTATTACTAGGCCACAACCTAATGGAGATAGGAGGATCTGTGCATTTCCTTCATTAAGAAAAAAATTATAATTATGAGTAGTATATCTATTATGAATAGTGCAATTTTATAGAATTCTTGATGACAAATAACTAGTAAGCATCACATTTTCTTGTCTTTTAAATGCTTCATCTATAGCCAATTTTTGAAAAAGAAAGAGAAGAATGCATTTAATGGAAAATTGCTCCTATGTGATCCAAGAGAAGGATATGAACTTATGTGTTCATCATAATGAAATCAATATTGCAAAAAATGAAAAATATGAAACATACCATAACTAGATTTCAAATTCTAAAATAATGAAAAAGAATGATAGTTCCCCACAAGAAGAGGATGGGATTGCTAAAATGGATGATTGTAGTGATTGTGATATTGAAGGCCATATAAAGGTTAAGTGTTTGAAATTATATGGTCCATGAAATGTTTAGGATGGGGATAGCCCAAGACAACAAGGTGTGTATCTGAGATGTTGTGACATGTTTTAGGAAGATTGATATGTGTTTTTGGGATGCCAAGATGTGTCTTTGAGATAGTTGCAAATACAAAGACATACCCCCATGGAACACAATGAAAATTGCAACCTAAACCAAACCCTTAAAATAGGAAGAAACAATGGAAGAAAATTATTTTCTATAGTCGTGCAATGCTATTTGGATAGATGAAAAGTTGGTTTGTATCTCAATGTGGAGAACCTTAGCATCAATAGTTGTTGAGAAAAGACTTGAACAATAGTGAGAGAAACTCTTTCATATAAAAGTTCAACTCATAATGACAAAGGTCAATGTCTCATTGATTTGGAGTGTTAAAAGGGCTGATCTTTATGGCTTTAGTATAGAGATGTAAACTAAAGACATCAAAACATCCAAAGCCATAACCAATGAGTTGGCTTAATAAGGATACAAACAAGTAAATGGCTTGGTAGTTTAGTTTTTTTTTTATATAGTAGTTGATTACAGTGATGAAGTGGAATGTGATGCTATGCCACTTGATCTATGTGAAATGGTTTTGAGCATACCTTATTTATAGGATGCTATATCTTCTTGGAAGGGAGCATACATATAGGTTGATCAAATATGGAAAACATTTATTCACCTATACCTATAGAAGGAAACAAGAACCCTTGTATGGGATCAATGACTCAAATTGGTTGGTCAACGAGAGCAATAAGTTTGTAATGATTGTTTGTTAGGGTTAAAGTTGCAAGAGTGTGTACCAAATAGTGTTCAGACTCTCCCTAAGCCTACAAGTTGAGTGACCTTAGGTGAGTCATTTTGACCTTGGAAAAATCTCTTTTTATAAAATATAGCATATGCTATATTTCTTCTTATTGTTGAGTCATTTCTAAGTTTTTCCGAAGTTTTTTGCCAAGCCCTACTACAAGTCAAAAAATATAGACTTGCTGAGTCCAATACGAGTCTATATCTCGACATTATGGTCTAAAATTGGAGAATTCTATTGCTAATTGCACTAAGGAGCTAGGAAAATAATTGGATGAATAGATGAATCAATTAAAAGATATGTTTCAAGAGGCAAAAAGGTGTATCAAAAATGCTATAAATATATCATACAATACTATTCATGCCTAGATGTATATTGTGCAACAAGTGACCATATGTGCAATGAATTTGACTTTGAAGAAGTTAAGAAGTAATTGATAGCATTGTTAGACCAAGCATTATGAACTACTAGCATTGGTAGACATAGTAGTATGAAGTCCAAGTGCTTTTCCTTGTGGATGCTTAATAGTGCTCTTCATTAAGGAAGACAACATAAGGAGGATTTGTATCTATTATAAGGCACTTGATAAAATCACAATCAAGAATAGGTTCTCATTTCAAAGTATTGATCATCTATATGTTCCATTGAAACATGAAAAAAACTTCACATATTGGAGACAAAATCTTTGTATTTTAAGTGTGGATGAAAGGAGAAGACATTGGAAAATTACTTGCAAGAGAAAGTAAGGCTTTTATAAATGGTTGTTACTTCCTTTCAGATTGTCCTATGCAAGAGCAATATTTATAAAGTTGTCAAATGAAAAGCTTTGCCCTTTCTGAACTCCATGATGATAGTATAATATGGCAGAACATATGCAATATTTGTAAAAAGTAATGGAAGTGTTAAAGAAGTCACATTTAAGGAACAAAGTACCTTTAATAGTCTTTAAAATAAGGAAATTTATGTGCTACTCTACCTCAAGAAATTCTTAGCTTATTTCTCTAAAATAGTAGACAAAAACATTGGGAATTGTATGGGTCAAAACTCAAGATAAAGAATTTAAGGAACTAAAATCTATAATTTCTAGGTTATTTGTGTTACTCAATTTGCAACTTCATTTTAAAATTAAATTGGATGCACCTGAGTATGCATTGGGAGCAATATTAATTTATGCAGAAAAACTAGTATGCTATCAGTGAAAATTATTCTTAGAATTTCTATTGAACTATCCCACATAGTATCCTATCATTTGTAGTTGTTCTTAGATGCAATACATATTTACCCCAACTATGCCAAATAGTACTTCAAAGAAAAATTTGGCCTACTTGGAGAAGCAATCAGGAAAATTGAAAATTTGTTTAAAGGAAAAATTCCAAGCAAATCAAAATAGTTTCTGGTGGAGCAAAAGTTTCTCCATTTGTTGTAAAATCTATTTTAGGGAGGCTAGAATATTTTCTCACTGCAAGAAAAATGATTTTCTAGTTCAACATCTTTTTGAATCAAAAAACACACATGTCCAGCTAGACAAGATGGAGGTTTTAGAAAAAAAAAGTTGCCCATGGTTTATACTCACTTCCCATGATAGTCTAAAATCCCTCTTTCTTTAGGGTTTAACACACGGTTTACATTAGATGGATTTCAATAAAAGTAAATGAGTCACTCAAACAAAACAAATTACCCACTTCATATTTTCTAAAGAGAACAATTTTTCTCGATCAAATTTAAGTTCATTGTTGATTTCTATTACCATGTTTTCATTTTCTTTCTAGCAAATACCAAAATGGTGTAATACCCCTATCCAAAATTGGTAATGAAACATAAATTCAATAGAGCAGGAAAAAAATTCATTCTTGCATGCAAACATTCCATTAAGACCAATTTATGACAATATAATCCCATTTCAAGGAATAGTGGAGAAAAACCAAGTGCAACATCAATTTTTCTAAAATAGGGTGAAAAATATTTTTTTGCAAGCAATCCTAAAAAAATCTTGACCTTTGATATTTTCCTTCTTTACCTCCAGTCACTCCCACCTAGCTTCATACTTCCCTTTTGCATGAAGTAATTTGGAGCTTTAAAAATAATATATTCGACAAACAAAATAGTTTAGGATAGTTTCAAATTCCCTCAACAGGGGTCTCTGTTACAGGGTGGTTCTTGGCTATACCATGTACCCTATCTAAGCTAACAAAAGGGTTAAGGTACTCCATGAAAATTCTTGTTGTGGTTGCTCCACAACTAGCCCCAAAAATTGGGGACCCACCTTTAAATTTTGGTATTTGGGGAGTCTTGGTGTCCTTGGGAGGATGATTGTTTGGGCTTCTTTGAGTCATATTTCTTGATAATATTTTTACCTTCAAATTTCCCATGTAGACGTCGAGGGTTATGTTGGTGTGTCTCTACTTCTTCGTCGTGTGGTTTCGTTTGAGTGCATAGTGGGTTTGCTTTGTTTTGTTGTTGACGATTTTCATTGTTATATTGAGTTGCTTGTGTTGCTTTTGGAATTAGTATTGAAATACTTCTTTTATTTTGAAGTTTAATGTGGAAAGTTTCTTGTTTGAAATGAGGAGAAGCAAATAAAAAAAAAAAAGGATATAAATGAAAATAAAAAGTATTTATATATATTTTATAATATATATGTATAAGTAAAAAAAAAATAGTAATAATAATAATATTATTATTATATTCAATAATAATATATAATATATAATATATAATATATAATATAATAAATGATATGTATATTTTATGTATACATAATAAAGTAATTAAAATGAAAGGTCATGGTCATGGCTATTATATATGGTATATATATAATAGTTGTTTTGATTCTTTGTTATCATATTAGTGATCCTTCATGTTTTGTTTGGTGCAGGTAATACAACGTTTGGGACTAGGCGATAGTGTAGAAGAGACAACATCGAGGCTGTATGGGTTAACGTAGTCACAACGATTATTTTTTTTAAATAACAGGAGTCAATACCAATTGATGTATGACGTTATAGCTCGGTGACTAGGCGATAGTGTAGATATCGCTGCAAGTCTCAAACGAAGGAGATCACAACATATCGTGATGGTGAACAACAATAGGACATTGCAGTTTTAACAGCCAACGCAGTGATGGAACAATACAGTGTATTCTTGGCGAACGTCAATGCAGCGTAGCGACGATGAAGTCACGGAAGGCGTCACCAGATGCCGATGCATCAGCAAGGATGGCAGTTAAACATAAATTATGGCAGTGGCAAAACAGGTTGGTTACAACGAACAGAGCGGACGTGGGCCGGGATACAGAGATGGTTTTATCCGGTGATGAAGGGCCTGAACGCAGTATCGGTGGCATGGAGTGGCCAGTATGATGAAAGAGACCCGCACAAATCTAGCGAAGATATCGTGGATGAGCAGTGGAAGATAAACAACGATAAATGTCTACATCGCAATGTATTCACACTACGGATAAAAGCTAACGATTAGATTGGCAGTAAAAGATGGATAAAAGGGTTTAGTTTGAAAACATCGTGGAAGACCAAGATGAGGCAGGCACAGTAAATATATGAGCAGGATTCGCATGGAAATTGTCCATGATTTTACTAGGCAGCGTAGAAGGTGGGGTCGTCACAATGGTCAAACGGAAGCTTCGCAGTGGCCATAGTAAAACCGACGCATCAAAGGATATATATATATATATATATATATATATATATATATATATATATATTGGGCGGTAATGATGATAGTAGATATGGAAATCGCTACAAATGAGCGTAGTGGGAGCCCAATGAATCATGGTTAGCAATGTGCGGTAGCTATGTGAACAACGTCTGAAGTGAGTGGGGGACTCGTTATTCACAGAGGACACCATTTCCAAGTGAATAACGAAGAATAAAATAATAGTGTTGGGAGAGATGCTAGACGTAGGTGGTAAAATACGATGGATTACCGCGGGTGTTGAAGGACGTATGCGGCCGGAAGAAGACAACGACCAACATTTGCGTGGCAGCGATATTCAGGCAGACGTAATGAGGTAGTTTGCAGTTTCACCGACGGACAATCCTCCGTGGCTGATTCTGTGGCAGGTAAAGATAGGGCAACTCTCGAAAATGATGGGCATCTGACCACAAAAAGGACATTTGTCAACCACGCAATTTTTCAAAAATTACGTAAAATTAATGGCAGTTTGGGAGTACTACAACAAATCGAGAGGTAAAAAGGATAGAAAGGAGAACGAAGAGATTTTTTTCAAACCTTTTAAAGACCATAGAAAATGCATGCAATGGGCTGGACCTTTTGGAGGCCAGAGGCTGCCGGATTTGAAATGTAAAAATGGAAACACATTTTTAATGCAAAGCTTTTATTCAGAAATTTCAGGCCTTGTTAGCAAGAAAGAATGAGATTTTTTTTGCATGCTGAGATTTAACTGTTATCTTTCCCCTTTCAGATTTTGGATTTGTAGATGAAGTTTATGCAATTGTTTTTTGGTTACTTCATGTGAATGTCTGAATCTGAAAATTTATTTTTGAACCTTAGGAGCTAGCACTTAGTTTATTTCGGTTGTGCAAATTTGTGGGTCGAATAAGCTAGGTTGCATGTATGAACTTCTCACATATTCGGTTTTGCAGGATGGGGTGCTATCAAACTGATGGAGCTTTGCATTTCTGCATTTTCAGCATTTAATTTACTTCAGATTTTCATTTTTCAGTTTTTCAAATTTTATTTTACAAATTTTTTTTAATTTTCGGACATTAAAATAAAAATTAAAAAAAATTTCAAAATCCAAAAATAATTGCATGGTTGCGTAGAGTATACTTCATACTTCCATTATGCACTTAGACATTTTTACTTCGGAGTCATTTCGTATTTTTAAAAATTATCCGAAGTTGCTGTTTTTATTGCAGATTTTAAAATTTCAAAATTTTCATTTTTGGGCCAAATTTAATTTTTTCAGCTTTATATCTCATTCATGAGCCTATGATGACATTTCCTTCATGAAAATTTCAATTTCATTGAAGGGGTTATGTTTTATGGCATTTCACAAATTACCATTTTTGGAGCATAAATGTACCTTTTCTTCATGAAAATTCTGATTTCATTGAAGAGGGGTAATTTTTATATGTTATATTAAAGGGCTATTTTAAAGCATTAAATTATTCTTCTTTATGAAAATTATTTCATAAAAGAGGGATAATTAAATGACATTTTAAAGCCTCTATTTTAAGGCAATAAATTATCATCTCTTTGTGAAAATTAATTTCACTAAAGAGGGATAGTTTATTAATCACATTAAAGGCTATCTTTATCTTCATGATAAGAAGCTACATTTGAAGAGCCTATTCATCATTTCGGATTCACATTCATAGATAGATTTAATCTTCATTTTCATGTTTAAAAGTAGGATTTAATGCAAGATAAAACTTGATTAAAATCCACTTAATAAGGGAAGATAAAATCTACCTTAAAATCCTCAAGATAAAAGGAATTAAGGCACTACATCATGGTCATATGAGGGCCAACTCACATTTGCTTTATTTTGGTTCCATGAACAATCATTAAAGTAGCATGGTAAAATAAACCAACACATGCCCCTTGTTTACAGTTACTTGCAATCACTAAGGTGTTCCAAGCATTGAATTGATACATCTTTATTTGAGATTACTAATACACATATGCAAATGCTAATATAGCGGAGACCTTGGAGAAGTTGTTTTGTTTAACTTCTTTGCAAGAGAGGGTTTTGGGATACAAACCCTAAGGGAGAGTGTAATTTCACAATTGGGTAAAATTAACACTCAACATTTTGGCGCTAGAAGGAGGGCCTGAATTGGTTTACTTTATTTTATTTATGCTAAGCAATTCATGCATTGGTTTTCATTGATCTAACGCTTTTGGATTGTTCATACATGAATGATGTGATTTGGTGTAACTTTGAGAGTTTTAATTGCTAAATATTTCAAGTTCATTTGATTAGCATCTTTGGTAATATTTTAGCACTCAACACTTTGGGAGCTAGGAGGGTTTGAATTGATTTATTTTATTGCTATTTAGATGCTAAATTGTTCATGTTACTTGAAAGATTTATCTAAAGACATTGGTCTTGACTAATGAGATTTTGTTGATCACTTTCATTGATTCTAACATTCTCTATTTGATGATGTGTTAATACTAACCTTTTGGCAAATTTGAGAATGTTCTTTCATGTCATGGTTTAATTGATGCATATCTTTTGGATGATGCTAACATGATGATCTTTATGATTTACTCATTTGAAAATTGTTAGTCATTTTATGCTTCATTGCAAGATATTTTGTATTTGACTAACAAATTTGGTTCTAAAGTTATTCTTTGAGTTTCACTAATGGCAACATTAGAGGAGCAAATCATGTCTTTAAGAGAAGAAATGGTATCTATGTTAGGAAAGTATTATGAGTGTTTTCCTATGTTTGGAACACCCCATCAGATTCCTGAAATGTTATTGGAGTTTCTACGACTCTTTAATCAAGAGGTGGCATCAGGATACCTACAAAATTTGCATATCTACAAGAGCACGTTATGTCAATGCCAAGTTTTTTATGAGGCTATTGCTTGTAGGTTCTTCTCATACATTTTGGATGATAGATCATTCTTGTGGTATGGCCAATTACCCATGGAGGTTAGGACTTCTTGGATCCAACTAGAAGCAGCCTATCTTTATCATTTTGGTAATCAAGTTGACTTAGATATGTTGCAAAATCAATTTACCTCTATTCGTAAAGAGCCTAATGAATCCATGAGTCAATTCAATGAGAGGTTCCGTGAGTTGCACTCTCAAATGTGGGAAAGTTTGGATATACCAGAAGAGGAAGCTATTGAAGTATACATGGGAGCCATACCCCCCACACTTGCTACACTTATTGAAGAAAATATTGATGATCGATATTTTCCTAGAATCTATGAGGTTGCAATAATGGTAGAACAAGGGGAAGTGGAAGTGGAGGCACAACATGTTCCCATGAGAGATTGTTCTTTTGGAGTTATTGATGCCAACCTACACCAACCATCGAATATAGCACCCTCCACTCCAATGATACCTAAGGTGAATGATCAAGGGGATGAATTTGAATGTCCAAATGTTACAACCACCTTAGATATAGCCCAAGAGGAGGTGCAAGTTGCCAAGCCAACATCCACCAATGAGGATTGTGTAGAGATGGTTTCATTTCTAGAAATGCATGAGTATTCAGATAATGGTGTCCTAAATTCAACTATATTTGAGATATGTGATAGGACAGAACCTACCATAGAATTGAATGAAGTGGTTGAAAGTGAAATTGGAAGAGAATCAATAAATGAATTTGAAGATATGATAGAATTTCACCACTTGTTCTTGGAAGACACTCTCGATGAGATGCTTGAAACTAATGATCAAGAAATTCTTCACCCTCCAAATTGTGATAAAATTGAATCATGGGTTACAAATTTGGACTATGATAGCCTTACAAATTTGAATTCAAGAAATAACCCACTTTTGGAAGTTATTGAACCATCTAAGGAAGGTGAAGGTGAATTTGATGAGAAACACATTGATGAATTGGAAGATGTTGAAGAAGTAGTTGAGCATCACCACTTGATTTTGGAAGATGATTATTATGATTCTTGGAAGAAGTGGGAAGAATATACTCACTTTAAACCTTCTAATGAACCCTTTGTGTCAATTGATATGCAGGATAACACAATCGCTTTCTCACAGGAAGATATTACAACTCTTGTACAATTTGAGAATGTTTTGGAAGAAGGGTTGGAATCTCATCAAATTTTGGAAGATGATAATGATCCTACTACCAAGGACAAAGAAGAAAAATAATTGATGGATGAATCAAAAGATCATGTTACAGATACCATAGAGTTTCATCCCATGAATTTGGATGATAATTTTTACAATGGTTGGGGAAGATATGAAGATGTGTTATTTTCTCACACCCCTATTGATGAAACTTCTATTCCACTTTGTATGCAGGATGTTGAAACTTCTACTTCATATGAAGATCTCACATTCACAAGATTTGAGAAGGTTACAAAATTTGATCATGTTGAACATAAATTCATTGAAAATTTGGATACAAATTCACATGATTGTTTTGAGGATTCAAATGAAGAGATACCATGGATAGTGAACAAGGAATTGGAACCAAATGACAAAGAGGTTGATCTATTAGAAGCAACTCAAATGATTGATCATGAAGATGGGTTACTTGACATACACTTTGACCAACAAGATTTGAGGGTTGAAAAGGATGGACATGTTTTCAATTGGGTGCCCAATTTTGGTATGTTTGATGAACAGGTAATCAATGAAGAAATTGCAAATCCTCACCAAGCTTTGGTAAATGAAAATGTGCAAAAGGTAAAATCTAACCTTTTGTGTCCAAGCATCCAAGCTTCAGGTGAAAATTTGTATGACCATTTATTGAATTTGAATGATGTTTATGATGAAATGCCATTGAAGGTGAATGAAGAACAAGGATTAATTTCTACTTACACCTTTAATAAGATTGCTTTGATGAATGAAAAAGAAGTTGATGCACTTGAATTGTTAAATCAAATTCATCAACAATTAATAATTGAATCTAGGATAAAAACTTATAATGATTCTCATTTAGTAAATATCCTAGATACTTGCAAATTTTTGCATAAATTTGATTGGCCTAAAAACATGAATAATGAATTGGCTTTGAAATTTTTAGAAATAGGCTCTTGTTTACAAGATTTCATATTCGAAAAAGAAAGCCTAGTTCTAAATTCGGAATTGAGTTGTGAAATTGACATTTTAAAGAATAGACAAGAAACAATTGAAAATCAAATGTTGTCTAATCAATTTAATGATTTGAATCTCACCTATGGGATTATTAATGGAACTATGCTAAATTGGTGGGGTGAGCGAGGCAAGTTGAAGTTTGTTGCATCGTTTGGCTTAATCTTGTTTTTGTTGGATTCCTACAACATTGGGCATGCGTATCATGTTATTTGTCTTTTGAAATGCTCTAATCATGTTTGGGATCCAGGGAAGTGATAGTTCAAACGTTGCATCATTTTGTACCATATTGTACATTTGTATATAGATTTTGGTTTTCATGTTCGGTTTTGGGTTTGGATTTTGTTTTGATGTTTGCAAGTTTGATTTGTGTGTTTTGTATTCATTCGCTTCCAAGTTTTGGTTGTTTTCTAGTATTTTAGAGTGAGATGTCAGCTCATGTCCTCATGAATGTTAACTAAGATAAGGAGAATATGAAGCATCAGAATTGTATTGCAGAAGGCTCCACGAGTACCACAAACACATTAAAGAATATCGTTTGAAACTTGGGATGCGTGAAGTTGTCAGTTTTGCAAATTAGGGTGAAATATTTTGTATACTCCATCTCATTCATCCGTATTTCATGGTACATTTCACATTGCATAAACATTGCATCTCACTTGCATCTACATTTCAAAGACAATCACCGAAAAACATGTCAAATTCTCTTAGGATCATTGCACAATATACACTAAGAAGATCTTGAGATTGGGAACTGATGCCGAAACTGTCTTGAACCAAACACAATTTGCACATATTAAAAGCATCTTGGGTAAAATGGTCAAAACCATCCTTGGGAGAAAATGTGAGGTGAAAAGAGTCATTCTTGTCGGTCCTATCATGCAACATAGTCTATAAAATAGTGGTTTTCACCACTTCCACAATACTTGAAACTCAAAATTAGAGTAGTAAGGATAGGGTCAAATTCTCATCATACTTAGGTTGAGAATCCGATTCCCCAAAGCTCTGAGTCTGCTTGCATCACACACCACTGACTATTGGATTGTAAGGATCGTACTACATGTCCCCTCAGAAGGATGGGTAGTCATCCCTAAGATTCAAGAAATCAAAAGCAAAATCATGGACTATGGGGCTAACCTCCACCGGGGCTATAGACGCTTGACTGGCAGTGGAGTATGCTCATGCGTGGCGACATGTCTCATTTAAAAGTGAGACCTCTGACCGCTCAAACGGACAGGCTAGCCTTGTGGTTTCATCCATAACAGGTTTAACCATTTTGGTCAAAATGAGGTAATAAACTCAAAATCAGAGTAGTAAGGATAGGGTCAAATTCTCATCATACTTAGGTTGAGAATCCGATTCCCCAAAGCTCTGAGTCCACTTGCACACACTGGTTCTGGATTGTAGCGGTTCATAACTGAGCTCTTGATCTGGTAAATGAATTCACTGCACACACATTTGGTCCTAAGAGGGTTAGACAGTTTTAGTGTGTTTGTTTATGGTACTAGAATGTTTGAGTCTCTACAAAACAGGTCGTTCATATTATAGCATCCTTTCAATACATCCAATCCTGCATGAATCATCCATAACATATCATATGCATAAATCATAAAGACATAAACATCCATGTGAAACTGACGATGGAATGTTGAATGGTTTCAGATGATAAGGAATGAATCACTTTGCACACACTGAGCTGATGCTGAATGATTCTGATGGTTCATGTCTTTTTGGTCTATTTTCATTCTCTGGATACTTGCTGATGCTTGTAATTCTAATATTTGGGTTTTGTGTGTTTTCAGGTTGGGTTCTTACCAAAATGCTCAGGAGCATTTCCCAATAGAGTCGCCATTTGTTGTGGTTGCTCCACAACTAGCCCCAAAACTTGGGGACCCACCTTTAAATTTTGGTATTTGAGGAGTCTTGGTGTCCTTGGGAGGATGATTGTTTGGGATTCTTTGAGTCATATTTCTTGATAAGGTTTTTACCTTTGGATTTCCCATGTAGACATCGAGGGTTATGTTGGTGTGTCTCTCCTTCTTCGTCGTGTGGTTTCGTTTGAGTGCATAGTGGGTTTGCTTTGTTTTTTTGCTGACGATTTTCATTGTTATATTGAGTTGCTTACATTGATCATAGAATTAGTATTGAAATGCTTCTTTTATTTTGAAGTTTAATGTGGAAAGTTTCTTGTTTGAAATGAAGAGAAGCAAATAAAAATAAAAGGATATAAATGAAGATAAAAAGTATTTATATAGAACCCAGGTGTTGTAGGTGAGTTGGAGAGGAGAGGGAAATCCTCCAAGAGAGGTCCCAAGTTCAAATCTCCACCCTACCAAAAAGCTGAATTGGGTATCCAAAATCCAATTGATAATGTTGGTGCGGGCAAGGTCGGGTGCGATTCCCGAGTGACTTTGACGGTGTATAACCTTCTGTTTGTGGTCTCTCAGACCAAAGCGGCCCTTACTCTCAGACCAAAGCGGCCCCGTAAGGGGTTTTTCGCTTAGAAAAAAAAAAATAAAAAAAAATTTATATAGATATTTTATAATATATATGTATAAGTAAAAAAAAATAGTAATATTATTATTATTATTAAATTTAATAATAATAATATTAATAATAATAATATATAATTTATAATATAATAAATGATATGTATATTTTATGTATACATAATAAAGTAATTAAAATGAAAGGTCATGGTCATGGCTATTATATATATGGTATATATATATATATATATATAATAGTTGTTTTGATTCTTTGTTATTATATTAGTAATCCTTCATGTTTTGTTTGGTGCAAGTAATACAACATTTGGGACAATATGCCTCATGGAACAGTGGATATGACACGATGGCGAGTTATGTGGCGACATCGCATTCCATAGGAGAATACACCCACAGAACATCGTTGTACTTACCGAAAAATTAGACGATATGAAGACATGGGCTTAGATGTGGACGGTGACGAGGGACCCACGAAGCGGTGGATGCCTCGGCGACATGGCACCAGCGTGGAGTTGGACAGAAGTAACAGAAGAACCTACTGTGATATGGCTATGCAGGAGAACATGTTCAGCAAGGTGAGGATTTACCAAGACATCGGTGTACAATATATGTCATCAACACAGCCTGACTTATGTCGAGGAGTGAACGATTGTCCTCGAACGAGCACTGAGGATGACATAACATGCAGTTTAGGAGCGCGACAAATGCGGTGTTGCCAGATGAAGAGCTTGGGCCTAATTTTCATGATAGTGGGCCCCAAATACCATTGAAACAGATCCACGTGGGCAGACTTCGATAGGATTTCTGGTGGCTAGGTTTATTACGAGAAATTTTTTTGTGGCCAGGTCAAAGTGTAAGAGCTGAACTATGACAGAGCCGGGCGACGTTGATTGTGCGATGCAGCATTGGACCTAAAATAAATACTAAACCTTAACCCAAGGTGGCAGACGACATTTGCGGTCAGTGGCCAATTACACGCAGATGAAGACTGCCTAGGGCAACATCGACGATTACGATGTGTGCGACATTTCTCCATGATGAACGCCAGCGTGAAGTAAAACCAAAATGGGGTCTGCTTTCATTCGAACACATGCTTGCGACAGTTAATGCATGTGACCGAGCATCCAAATGCAATCACAAAACCATGGGTGATAACCGAAGGTCGATGCAGAGCAATAGTGAACGAACACTCAGGACATATCGTGATGGTGAACATCGATAGGGCGCTACAGTTTTAACAGCTAACGTAGTGATGGAACAATACAGTGCATTCTCGACGGATGTCAATGCAGTGCAGCGACGATGAAGTCACGAAAGACATCATCAGATGTCGATGCGTCGACAAGGATGGCAATTAAACATCAACTGCGATAGTGGCAATACAGGCTGGTTACAACGAACAGAGTGGACGTGGGCCGGGATACAGAGATGGTTTTATCCGACGATGAAGGGCCTGGACGCGGTATCGGTGGTATGGAGTTGCCATTATGACGAAAGGGGCCCGCACAAATCTAGCGAAGAGATCACGAACGAGCAGTGGAATATAAACAAGGGTAAATATCTACATCGCAATGTATTCACGCTACGGATAAAAGCTAACGATTAGATTGGCAGTGAAAGATGGATAAAAGGGTTTAGTTTGAAAATATTGTGAAGACCAAGATGAGGTAGGCACAATTCATATATGGGCAGGATTCGCATGGAAACCATCCATAATTTTCCTAGGCAGCGTAGAAGTACCTACGCGTGGGGTATATATATATATCTATATATGGGCGGTAATGATGATAGTAGATATGGAAATTACTACAAATGAGCGTAGTGGGAGCCCGACGAATCATGGTTAGTAATGTGCGGTAGCTATGTGAACAACGTCTGAAGCGAGTGGGGGACTCCTTATTCACAGAGGATGCCATTTCCAAATGAATAATGAAGAACGAAACAACAGTGTTGGCAGAGATGCTGGACGCAGGTGGTAAAATACGATGGAATACCGCGGGTGCTGAGGGACGTATGCGGCCAGAAGAAGACAACGACCAGCGTTTGCATGGCAACGACATTCAGGCAAACGTATTGAGGCGGTTTGTAGTTTCACCGACGAACAGTCCTCCATGGCTGATTCCGTGGCAGGTGAAGATAGGGTAACTCTCGAGAATGATGGGCATCTGACCACAAAAAGGACATTTGTCAACCACATGCAATTTTTCAAAAATTAGGTAAAATTAATGGCAGTTTGGGAGTACGTACAACAAATCGAGAGGTAAAAGGATGATGGCACGGGGCCTACATACATTAAGTCACCCTAAGTTAATTTTAAAAAGATGTAGACCCACTAGTTTATTTTGGCTTATAAATATAAAACAAAATACTTTTGTTTTATCATGAGCTCCTAGGATGAATGTCATGGAGGAATAAGAGAAGCATTTTGAAAATAAACGCTTTCATAAAAGTCATATGGCCTGCCGTTACCAACGGGGGAATGAAACAAACGAAAAACATGAAGCAGCTCGCGTAAATATGATAAAATAGAAAAGGAGCTTCGAAGAATAAGGTAAAATAAAACAAAAGCAAGCGTTTCAAAACAGGAAAAAGAGGAATATAAGCCTTTGCGAAACGTAGGGATTTTGGGAATGCCAAACGAAAATGAAAATAAGGCATTAAGAAAAGGAAACGAACATATTGCAAAACCAAACGAATTGAAAGGACAAAAAGGAGAACGAAGAGATTTTTTTCAAACCTTTTAAAGACCATAGAAAATGCATTCAATGGGCTGGACCTTTTGGGAGGCCAAAGGATTTGAAATGTAAAAATGGAAACACATTTTTAATGCCAAGCTTTTGTTCAGAAATTTTAGGCTTTGTTAGCAAGAAAGAATGAGATTTTTTCTGCATGTTGAGATTTAACTGTTATCTTTCCTCTTTCAGATTTTGGATTTGTATGTGAAGTTTATGCAATTGTTTTTTGGTTACTTCATGTGAATGTCTGAATCTGAAAATTTATTTTTGGGTTATGTTTTATTGCATTTCATAAACTACCATTTTGGGGTCCTAAATTGCCTTCTCTTTACAAAAGTTTAGATTTTATGAAAGAGGGGTAATTTCTGCACTACATTGAAGATCATTATTTCAAAGCACTAAATTATTCATCTTTGTGAAAATTTAATTTCATTTAAGAGGGATAATTTGAAGTGACATTTTAAAGCCTCTAGTTTAAGGCAATGAATAATCATCTCTTTGTGAAAATTAATTTCACTAAAGAGGGATAATTTATTAATCACATTAAAGGCTATCTTAATCTCCATGATAAGAAGCTACATTTGAAGACCCTATTCATCATTGAGGATTCACATTCATAGATAGATTTAATCTTTACTTTCATGCTTCAAATAGGTTTTAATGCAAGATAAAAATTGATTAAAATCCACTTAATAAGGGAAGATAAAATCTACCTTAAAACCCTCAAGATAAAAGGAATTAAGGCACTACATCATGGTCATATGAGGGCCAACTCACATTTGCTTTATTTTGGTTCAATGAACATTCATTAAAGTAGCATGGTAAAATAAACCAACACATACCCCTTGTTTACAGTTACTTGCAATCACTAAGGTGTTCCTAGCATTGAATTGATATATTTTTATTGAGATTACTAATACACATATGCAAATGCTAATATAGCGGAGACCTTGAAGAAGTTGTTTTTTCTTTAACTTCTTTACAAGAGAGGGTTTTTGGATCCAAACCCTAAGGAAGAGTATAATTTCACAATTGGGTGAAATTAACACCCAACAATTCCCCCCTTTTCCAAATGCTCAAGGTACAAGAAACCTATCAAACCTCTATCCAAAGCTATTCACAATTGAGTGCCAAAAAAAAGAACATGTTCTTTCTATTCTCCCCCTTTAAAAAAGGTAAGTGGGTCCAAGGTGGGATGAAACAATCCCTCTATTCTAACTCAAAGAAAAGAAGATCGACTCCCCTTCCCAATTATATATATATATATATATATATATATATATATTATATTTTATTTTAAAGTATATGCAATTCATCAAAGGAAGACATTCACCTATGTTACTAATATTTTGGTTCACAATCATTTGCAATGATGATGCAATGTATACTGACATTCGTAAGATCATGATTAGGTATCTATTTTGGAAAGTGGTAAAGTCTTTATTTTTAAGACCAAAAAATAAGTCCAACATTAAAGATAAGATGCTAAACTTGAAAACAAAATAGGGAGCTTTGGATAGTAGAATAATAGTCTTATATAGAGCCAATAGAATTATTATTTAAATTCAAGGTTCAATATTTGGTTTTAAAAAGTTAAGTAAAATTTTCCTCTTTGTGTAATTTTAGTTTCAAATTTTACATGGTTTATTTTTTTAAATATTTTACTATTTTAGAACTATTTCATGTTATAAATGATATAAATATTTGGTATGCAACTCAAATATAACCCCCACCCCATCTTATTCAACTCTTTTTTTATTGTTAATCTATATCTAAGTATGCATGAATTTTAAACACCCCTCCCCTATAATATACTTACCAATATATCGATGGTTCAACTTGATATTGAAAATACCCTCTGTATGCACTCATGTGGTATTTAGAATTTTCTCAAAGTGACCCCCTGTGTGAATGTATAACTTCTTTCAACTCTTCTTTGGTTACTGCTAAAGAGAGATCTTCTTTGTCTCTATTTTTAACAAAGGAGGAATGATGTTTAGGAGAGTGGCTTGAGCTTGTTGACTGACTATTATATTTTTCAGAAGGGTTGAGTAATGATCCCTTGCTAGTTCGTTTTTGATTAATACTTGATCAAAATAAATTTCTCTAATTTTGTGAATTTTTCTAATTGTATTTCATTGGTAGTGTTGCATTGTTTTTACATGAAAGTAATTTATGTTATTGTCTCTTTTCTTAAACCAAATAATTATTGATCGAAGTATCCAATGTGCCTCTTCTTCTCTAAAAGCTTGATCCATTTATTGGTTCAACCTAAGTCTTCTCTCTTATTGTTGAGGGGTTAGAGGCTGATCATCTATCTCTTGCTCTGCTTCCTCCATTTGTTGTAGCAATATGCTTGACCTATTTTGAACTTTAGTTTTATTGGAAATCCAATCCCTAACGACTTTCCTGAGATTGGAATTTTTTTTTCCAAACCTCTTGGAAACTATTTGCATAGACATCTTGCTTCCAAATACTTTTTACTAAAGGTGCAAAATCCTCATGCTCCATTCATTTTGGATTGTATTTGAAATAAATCTTCCTTTTCCCAAGAGCACTATCACCCGTATCCAAATAAATAGGCTTATGATATGAGACCAAACTTTGAATTATGCCACTTGATACAAGTGGATACCTTAATAGTATATCTTCTTGTATCAAGAATCTATCTAATTTTTTTGTAATGAATTTAACCACAACTCTTCTATTTGTCCATGTAAATTTTCCATTTTTGGAGATTGTCCTGAAGTTTCTGACTAGTTATAATTTGCACAACTAAGTTCTTAGAAGGATATTTTGAGGGAATACCTCCTTTTTTCTCCCATTGGGCTAAAGTCACATTCAAGTCCCCTAATATTTTAAATTTGAGGGTCTTTCTTGATAAATCCAATGTTGAAGACTTTTCCAAACCTCTTGTTTTAAGACTAAGTTATTTGATCCATAAAATTTGACTATGGTCCAAGTCTATCCCTATGGAGAGGAGAAAGAAGTCGCTATCCAATTTGAGTGTCTTTGTTTTATTAATACATATCAGGGCCCATGGATCCCATGCAAGGAGAATTCCATTTGAGGTACCTGACAAATATATTGCTTCTAGGCTTGAGGATCTCCATATATATTTCCATTCTATTCTTGCTATCTTCTCTATCAATTTAGTTTCTTGAATGTAGATAACCATTTGCTTCTGTTGGGCTATTAATTAACTTAGGTAGTTTTTTTAAGGCACTACCCAATCCCCTTCTATTGCATGATAGAACCTTCATTTCTTAAGTAGCTTCTTAGCCTTTTTTAATTCTAAGGTTGTTTGTTCTTTCTTTTGAATCTCTATATTTGCTTATTTTGTTCTTATCTGTTGATTAGATTTCCTTCCTCTAGTAGAATATTGGTGGTTGGAGAACATCCTAGAATCATTGTCGTTGTTAATTGAGTCTCTTCTATTTCTTTAATCTCCTCATATTGAAGGTTTTCTTTGGTAGCCCAAGTTTCCTCCACTTCTATTTTGGGATCTGATGGATCTTCCCCTTTTGGATGTCCTTGGATGTTTCTATTCTTCATTTTGTGATAAAATAGAGAACTTATTAGTGTTTTGTCTTCTTGGTTGTGGTTGAGGTCTCCTTCTACTTATAGATCTTCTTTGTTGTTTTCTTACTCTTTGGAATTCTTGATCTTCGTCCTTTGTCTCTTGTTGTACCTTCGTGGGATAATTCCTTGAGAAACGACCATATTGATGACAAGTAATACATGTAAAGGGAATGTGCTCATAATTTAATTGCTGGGTATGGATCCAATCCAAGACTTTGATACCTATGTTTTTGGGAAGCCCTTTTTTTAGATTGACTTGAACACAACCTAGCATAAGTTGCATTATTGACCTTCAAAGAAGCCTAGTCTACAAATGTGCCAATAGAGTTACCTATCAACTTAAGATTCGGTTTATTCCATAAATGTAGGGGTAAAATGGTAGTCTTACCCAAATTGAGACTTCTTCTGGTTCTTTATTTGTGGGTCAAAATTGACTAAACAGGGTGTCATGTAGAGAGGAATTGATCCAAGGAACCAAGGACCTCCTTGAAATATTGCATCTGTTTCCTCTTTAGAGGATAAAATAACTATGAAATACCCTTTTCTTACCATCATGAATTTATAGCTAGATATTTAGATCCCCAAGAAGAGAAGATCCACCTTTGAATGGTTGTTGGGCTAGGCTGAATACCCATAAATTTACAAGCAAGAGCTCTCTGAGTTAGGGTGAGGATTGAGCTTTGATTATAGTTTAAAGGAATCTCCACCACTAGAGCATCCTTCAATTTAAGAACAAAGGAGACTTTGTCACTTGGTTGGAACTTTTGTGGCCTCCTTACCTTCAAAGCTTTGGTCATACTTTCTAGTTAGAACAAAGGAGGTAGTGAGAATAAGGAAAATGAGTCATGGTCAGTGTTCTTGAGTATGGAGGCAATTCTCATGGTAACATCCCAAAAGGAGGGTTTGGGGTGGGAGGGATATCCCTCGTTTCCATTGCCATGATAGGGCTTTGGAGGTGACCAAAATCTAATCTTAGCCAAAAGAGAAAACCCTCGCTAAAATCTTAGAGATTTTATTTCTTGGTTCACTTTCCTCTATTTAATTCATGGGCATACCATAAAAGAAAAAGCAAATGTAAAGAGAACCATCAAAGGAAGAAGTAAAGGATCTTAAGATAAATAATTGTAAAAAAATTGCAAATAGTAACAATGCCTACCAAATTTAGACTTGCAAAAGATAATGCGTTGGGTGGAACAAACCCTTGTCCAAAAACCAGATCCAAGCATCAACAATAGACTACAAAATCAAAATTGGCACTACTGTAGCTCTTTTCCTTCTATCTTTTGTATTTTTCTCATCAAAAACCATCTTCATATTGTATATTGATTCGTGTATTGAATAATGAATGAATAAAATTTCAACATATAATGTTATTGTATCCAAGCAACTAAGATATTGGAGATGCATACCACCACTTATCAATTTATTATTGTATTTTGTTCTATCTTATTATCATAATGAATTATTTTTCACATCTAAGGACATTATACAATGTTTTACCTTTGTGTCTCTCATGTTATTTATTTATATATTTTTTTATATGACCCTTTTAAACATGTATAGAATGTCATATTTAAAGTTTCATAATTTAATTTTCTTTGTATTTAACATAATAACAAATATATTATTTTTGATATTTTGATGAAAATGATCTAAAACTAGGTGGACAAGTTATTTACATATAAGATTAAATATATCCCTTATAAATAATAAAAACATGTGTATACTCAAATGTTTGGTTTTCATCTAAGAGATCCAAGTTCAAATCGAGGCTAGCTAGGTTAGAAGGGATAGGACCACTTATAAAAACTTGTGTAAACTCAATTAGTGTAGTGGCTAGGGTTTTGGCTTGTCTTTAAGAAGATCCAAGGTTCAAACCACAATATATCCAAAAGGGGATATGTTGGATGGTAGGATCGAGTGTTTGTTGGTTGGCTATAGAGTGGGGTTTTGTTGACTTCGTCTAACCTAATGGGTTAGAATTTTTAATAACAACATCTAATGGTGTTACCTTATTCTTATATATTAAAAGATAATAATAATAATAAAGATAAGAAATAAGATAAAGAGGTTAGAATTTATAATAACAACATCTAATGGTGTTACCAGTTTCTTATATATTAAAAGATAATAATAATAATAAAGATAAGAAATAAGATAAAGAGTTTGAAAAGAGGATCCCGTTCTTAATTTGGATACAATACTTTTCGAAGTCCACAACTAATAACACGGGGATGTAGCTCAAACGGTAGAGCGCTCGCTTTGCATGCGAGAGGTACGGGGTTCGATACCCTGCATCTCCAACATGATAAATTGTTTTCTCCTGGGTTACATAAAGTTTTGTGATTGTGAAATATTTAATTTTGGAAAAAATATATTAATATCGAATATAAAAATATATAAAGTATGTTAAATATGTATTCGATATCCCGCATCTCCAATGGACAAAAGCGAATATTTATAGTTTTGTGATTGTGAAATATTTATTTTTGAAACAAATATATTATATCCAATATAAAAATATATAAAGTATGTTAAATATGTTTTCGATACCCCGCATTGGAATATTTATAGTTTTGTGATTGTGAAATATTTATTTTTGAAACAAATATATTATATCGAATATAAAAATATATAAAGTATGTTAAATATGTATTCAATACCCCGCATCTCCGATGGACAAAAGCGAATATATCTGATAATTAGTTTTCTCCCCGGTTACATAAGGTTTTGTGATTGTGAAATATTTAATTTTGAAAAAAAAATATTAATATCTAATATAAAAATGTATGAAGTATGTTAAACAATTATATGTCTTTGTTAAGATCTAATTGAATTTAAGAAATGCATAAAAATTTAAAGAAAATTATGATGATAAAATATTTAATTTAAAAAAAAACAATATATTATATTATATTATATTATATTATTTTGATTATGTTAAAATATATTAAATAATTATAATATTTTTTTTGGATACATAGGGGAGTTGGTTATATCCATTAATAACTGCTAAGGGCATAGTTTAAATTACAGGGGCTGTTTCCAACAAGCTTGTATCACCCCGTTATTGTTAACTCGATGTGAGAGGGACCACCGATTGCTTGGGATTCATACCAATGGGTTCAAACCACAAAGACTGCTCCCAACAAGTCTATACCACCTTTGTTGGCGTGAGGGAGACCACCGGTGATCGACCTATCGTTGTCGATTTGATGTGCACTAAGAAAATTTAGAATAGACTACTATTGTTATAATATTGATCATATATGTATTTTTTTTCTTGATAAAAAAGGATTGTACTTGGGTCCCCCACCCTTAAAAAATTACATCTTTCTTCTTTAGAGCTTGCGAGTTTACAAATAGATACACTTTTCATCTCAATTGAGATGCTATAGTTAGAAACCTACATCATTTTACACAAAATGTCTGAATTCTTGATTTTCATTTTTTGGATCTTTTCAAATCTATGTATTTTTTTTTTGCTTGATAAAAAAAGATTTTACTCGGATCCGCCACCCTTAAAAAAATACATCTTTCTTCTTTAGAGCTTGAGAGTTTTACAAATAGATACACTTTTCATCTCAATTGAGATGCTATAGTTAGAAACCTACATCATTTTACATAAAATGTCCGAATTCTTGATTTTCATTTTTTGGATCTTTTCAAATCTCTGTATGAATACAATTACTCCAAAATTTAGCATCTTTCTTGACATTTTCCTATAGCAACCTTCACAATGCCAAAACTTCACCTCTACAATCTATGCCTTGAATCTTAGTAGAGTAATATTTCCAAAACATCGCACTAACATAGTCCGCTTTACCAAATATGGATTGCTAGTTTCCTTCCTGAAACACAAGTGCAACCAAAAAAATTATAATAAATAGTCTAAATGAACACACATTATTCTTACAAAATAAAATAGATATTACCAATGGAAAACATTGAAGTAAATCTTAATCATTAATTGATTTAGGCAATCAACAAATTTTTTCATCTTCAACTAAACTTTCTACTTCCTCTAACCATTGAAAGGAGATGTTAACTTCACGATCCTCAACCAAAACCCCTCTATTGGCTAGCTTATCTGCACATTTGTTTCCTTCCCTCAATATATGTGTAAACCTGATTTCTTCAAACTCTTTAGCAAGATCTTGAATTTCCACAATTCTCTTGTATGTTCCATGGAGCCTTTGCTTTCCTCAAAATTGCATTTATTACTATGAGAGAATCACCTTCCATCCAAACGCTATTCCATATCATTTATTTATATATTTACATATTTGGAAGAGATAATGCAGTAAATATTAAACTTGGGTCATTGGGATCAATATACTTACTTAGAAGAATTCTTGCCCATTGTCTTTGACTCTCTTTTTACAATCTCCAGATAGCTTTCCCCTAAGAGCTAAGTTTGCATCTGTAAGAGATCTTAAAACAAGACCTCCCCTAGTTTTTTCATCATACAACTTGCTCCATTTCACCAAAGAAAATTTCCTTTTATCATGTAAACTAGACCATAAAAATGAGTGCATAATAAAGATTGAACTTTTTTCAACTGAATTTGGCATAGAATACAAAGACATATAATATGTTGGAATGACTTGTAAGACCGACTTAATTAACTGCACTCTTCCTGCTAATGATAACCATCTACCTTTCCAAGCTAAAAGTTTATTTTAAACTTTACTAATAACTAGATTCCATAAATCTATCCTCATTCTCCCCTCGTAAAAAGCCATTCCTAGATAAGTTGTTGGTAAATTTACCTCCTCCATTTGAAGCAACCTTAAAATTCTTGCTTTGATATTAGCAGGAGCATTAAGAAAGTAAATTTTGGATTTAGTCCTCTTAATTTTTTGCCCTGAAGCTCTTTCATACTATTTTAAAAAATTATTCAAAGCTCTGGCTTCATTTATCATTGCCCTTACAAAAAGGGTTTATCATCTACAAATTGTTGATGGTGATGTTATCGATGTTATTACTAACCTTAAGTCCACTTATAAACCCATATTTGTAAGCCTTCTTTAAGTTCCTACTCAAAACTTCTACCATAATAATGAACATGTTATAAATTGCAAAGTAACTCGCATTGATATTGGAGATCACTTAAATACATTTCAAAGGTGGTTGCGGTGGTTTACTAACCACTTGGGTGGTTGAAGAAACCATCGAATTAGAGAGTGCATTGGAAGCGCTATTTTAATGTAGCCTAATAAGACCCCAATAATCCCCAATAATGAAATATGCTAACAGCCCCCCTTATTACATTATTGGCAAGTACATAGAGTATTGCAAAACAATTCAAATTTGACACGTGCAAGTGCCTTAGTGAAAATATATGCAACTTGCTGATCAGTAGGAATGTACTGGAGCTATATGTGGTGCTTTGGAACTTCATCACGAATGAAATGACATCGAGTGTCGATGTGTTTGGTGTGATCATGAAAAATTGGATTCTTGACAAGATTCAAAACACCTTGATTGTCATAAAATAAATGAAGTGGAAGGTTATTTGGAAGGCCCATGTTTGTAAGAATACGACTTAACCATATTATCTCGTAGACTGCTCCACTAGCTGCACGATATTCTGCCTCTGTAGAAGAGATATCAACCACCTGCTGCTTCTTACTATACCAAGAGACAGGACCAGATCCAAGATGAAAAATGTATCTAGAAGTTGACTTTTGATCATCAATGGATCCAACATAGTCGGAGTCCATGTATCCTTGTAGATAGAACTTGTTATTCATTTTGTATTCCAAGCCAAAATTTGTTGTACCATAGACATAATGAAGAACTCTTTTTGTGAAGAACACAAGCTTATACTGAGAGGGGGGGTGAACAGTATAAGACCTCTTTTAATTTTTCCTTTATACTTCAAAATAGTAAAGCAATATACCCAAAGCAATATCAAAGCAATGCACAAAATCATCCACAAAGTGACACAACAATTTACGTGGTTCACCCAAAGTGGGCTACTCCACGGATAAAATTTTTCTCTAAAAGTTATATCACAGTTCTTTGGGAAACCTTCCCAATTACAATGTTTATGAGCCTCTGCTCAAAGGAGATACCTTCCCCTAACTCTGCTCTGGCTGGTGATCCTCTAGAAGACCTCTGCCTCCGTTGCCCTTAGCAAATGGAACTCTATCCACAGAAGACACCTGTCTTCCCTACTCTGCCGGAGACCTCTGTCCTCAACTCTATCACCTCAAAGTTGGTCCTCGAATTTGCACCAAACATAGTCCTTCGGTCTAGCACAAATGTCCTCTTCCTCTTTCTTTGATCTGCACCAAACACAATCCTTCGGTCTGGCACAAATCTGTCCTCAACTCTGCATCAATCTCTGTCCTCAATTGGTCCTCAAATCTGGTTCACAAAAATGGTTCACCAACTTGCACTAATGCTGGCTTGATCTTCACCCAAGTCTTCAAGACTTGTTTCAGATCTGCTTTGCAAGTTCTCACTTAGAACCTGCCCAAAACCTCAGCAAGCTCACAAAGAAAACTTGCTTAGCATGAACTCACAAAGAGAATTGTTAGAGACCCAATGTGATTCATCAACCTCATAGAAGCATAAAGAGAATTGTTAGAGACTCAATATGTTCTATACTTAACTCCCAATCTCAATCTCAAATCTCAAAAGAATAAGATAGATGTAATATGCTTTTCTTAAGAATATGAAACACAAATCTGTCTGTGCAAACACAGCCACAATCACAGCCGCAATCATAGCCGCCCTTGATCGAATTCCAACCTTTGCACTTTCTTTGCAAATACAACAGCACTTCAACACTCTACGATCGAACTCCTCATTCTACGCATCAACTCGCCACTTCTGCGCTATCTGCGTTGTTATGGCTGCATCTCACACTTCGCTTGAATCGACTTGACTCGGTCTCTACGCACCGTGGACTTCACTTGCACAAGTTCGATTCACGCATTCGATACATTCAATCTCAAAATAGTCCTCCTTTTATAGCATAAATTCATGATCAAAAACTTAATCTTTAGTCGGCTGTTACCCTAAAGATCGTCGGATGCAAAACCCTAAGCATCGTCGGCCCAGATTTAACTCTGTCAGCTTCAACCGCCTCTACAACTCTCCTGTAGCTTCTGTCGTGAAACTACAACATGTCGCGATATCGTGACACCTTTGCCTGCTGTACACCTTCTTCTGCCTGTTGTCGCGATATCGCGACACCTTGGCCTTTGTCGACTTCCTTTCTGCTTCTGTCGTGAAATCGTGACACTTTCGCCTACCGTACACCTTCTTTACTCTTGTCCGAAATCATGACACTTTGGCCTTTGTCGCTTCTTCTTCGCTTCTGTCATGAAATCATGATACTTTCTGCTTCTACTGACGTCATCTTCACTTCTGTCATGAAATCGTGACCCTTCTGTCTTCAAAGCCTTCTTCTCTGCTTCTGTCGTGAAATCGTGACACTTTTGCCTCTTGCTGACGTCATCTTCACTTCTATCGTGAAATCGCGACCCTTCTGTCTTCATGGCCTTCTTCTCTGCTTTTGTCATGAAATCGTGACATTTCTGACGTCGTACAATCTCTCTCCTCTTAGAGTTGCAAAATTGTGACATGTCACGAAATCACGACATCTTCCTCCCCTAGAGTCTACACTTGCCTTCTGGTTAGGAAACTGCGACATGTCGCAAAATCGTGACATCTTCATCCTGTTGGCTTCTTCACTTCTGCTTGTCACGAAATCGTGACACTTTCTGCATCCGTACATTTTTCTTTCATCCTATCGTGAAATCGTGACGCTTTCAGCTTTCGAAAGCTTTCCCTGCAACCTGTCATGAAATCGTGATGCTTTTGGCTTCCCTACGATTTCTCTACTTCCTATCACGAAATCGTGACACTTCTGGCTTCCGTACACTTTCTTTTGTAGCTTGTCACGAAATCGCGACGCTTCTCCTTTCAGACTCTTCCCTTTGCTGCATGTCACGAAATCGTGACAGTTCCCATTTCAAGCTTTTCAGCATGTCGCGAAAATCGTGACAATCCTCAACTTGACCTCTACAGCATGTCACGAAATCGCGACAATCCTCACTTCGAACTTTGCATCATGTCGTGAAATCGTGACAGTTCTCGAATCACTTTCTCTCTCTTCACATCTTGTTGCAAAATCATGACAGTTCCCTGCGGACTCTCTCTCCTGCAACATGTCGTGAAATCGCGACACTTTCTCGTCCGTACAACTTTCCTGGCAATGTGTCACGAAATCGTGACACTTTTCCTTCTCTGCCTTCCTGCACTTTTCGAGTCACGAAAATGCGACATGTCGCGAAATCGTGACACTTTCCATCTTGCTCTTCTTCTCTGCCAACATGTCACGAAATCATGACAGTTTTGCCAGCTTCTTCTCTTTCTTCCAACATGTCGCAAAATCACGACAGTTTTGCTAGAACTTTCTCTCTCCTCAAACATGTCACGAAATCATGACAGTTTTTCCAACACTTTCTCTCTCCTCAAACATGTCACGAAATCACGACAGTTTTGCCAGCACTTTCTCTCTCCTCAAACATGTCACGAAATCGCGACAGTTTTTCTAGCCGCCTGCATACTTTTTCTTACTTGTCTTTTTCTTGATCTTTTGCAACTAGGCTACTCTGATCTTCTTGGAAACTCACTGTCCAAACTGAAACCTTCATCAAAACACATTCTTTGACATCAAATCAAATTGCTTCAAGAACTTCTTTGACATCAATGACAACATCTACACTTGAGCAAAGGCAATGTACCCAAGGTACCCAAAATTGCCAACAATCTCCCCCTTTGTCATTGATGGCAAACCTTTACTAAAAACACATCTTCAAGAGCCAAAACTGAAACCATGCTGATCCAACAACTGAGAATCTGCCTTTGAAGTTTTGCTCCCCCCGACTTGAAGCTCTCCTCTTCTTGAAGCTCTCCCCTTACTCATATCTCTCCCCCTTTGTCATCAATGGCAAAGGGTCACCTTTGGGGCTCGGGACTAAGAATGAGCCTCTTAGCTTAGTCCCTCCCCCACCTCCTGATGAGGTGATTAAAACAGGGTTGGGAGTAAATCTCCCATTAGGCACTGATCATCATCAGTGTCTATGACTTCCTTGTCGGGCCTTCTCTTGAACTCTTTGTCCATATTCTTGTTACTATTTTGATCCTCGGACCTGTTCATACTACTGTTCCTATTTCTGTTATCATTCCTATTCTTATCCATGCCTTGATCCATGGACCTGTTCATACCACTTTTCCTGTTCCTGTACCTTGGCATTTCAGCTCTACACTGTCTAGTCGTGTGACATGCATTGTTGCATTTATAACAAATAACACTGTAATTTCTTTTAGACATATCTGTTCTTTGAATCCACCTGTTCTGACTAATGGTGTACCTGTTATTTGCTTTGCAAAAAATTGCCTTATGCCCAAACTGATTACAAGAGTAGCAATACCCATGAAAGAAATTACCACTTCTGAAACTGTCATTTACCTTCTTCACTTGAGCCATGCAATGTACAGCCATGTGACCAAACCTGTGACACGCAAAACATCTATCGTGAAATTTTCTTTTATTCGACCTCTTGGGTCCCGAAAACTTCTTCTTCTCAATCTGAATTTTGTTTTCTATTTTTGCGCATCTATCACTCACGGACTCATGATCTGAAGTATTTTCTTCATCAGAACTCTCTTCCTTTTGAAATTTCTTGCTAGATTCCCCAACCTGTTCCTTGTGCGGCTCAACAAAATCGAGGCCTGTTTTATCTGTTGTCTTTCTTTGACCTTTGATGAGAGACTTAACCTTTTTGGAGCTATCTTGAAACCTGTATAGCTTATCCTTGTACTCTTTAGTTTCCACTTCCAAAGAAGCCATTTTCTGTTCCAACTCATTATACTGAAGAATCTTAGACTCTAACTCATCCTTGAGTTCTTGTGTCTTAGTCATAGAAAAGTCAAGACTTTCTGTAAGATCATCTTTGATTTTAAGATTTGTATTGGCCTCTTCTAGTTGTTTCTTCAAAGAAACAATCTCTTTTTCTTGTTTGCAGCAAACAGTCTCTTTCTCATTGATCTGAGACCTGAGAGTTTCTTCACTCCTTTTGGACTCTTCTATTTGTAGCTTCAAATTGCTAACAACTTTGTTAGATTCCTTTTCATGTTTGCTGCATATATCGACTTTATTACTCATTTCTTCCGTCTGCATTCTTAAACCGTCAATTTCTTTTTCTAGCTTACCGCAATACTCTATTTTCCTGGTTAATTGCATTTCGAGATCTTCAAAAATTTTCTTGTAATCTTCTGTTTGTACTTTCAAACTAGTGATTATATCTTCTGCATCCTCAACCTTTTTACTCAGAGCTGAAATTAGTTTCTGTTTCCAATTTGCTTTTGCATCACTTCCTTCTTCATCACATTCCTATTCTGAATCTGTTTCTTCACCGATTTTGAATGGATCATCTTCATCTTCATCGCTACTAAACCCATGGCACTGACGTTCATTATGACCGAGTTGACCACAAACAAAACATTCTCTTCCTTGTGAGCAATCAGCTGCAAAGTGACCGGTCTTCCCACATCTGGTGCAAAACTTTATTAATCTGGCTTGTTCTCCACTGTTTGATTCATCTCTTGAATCTATTTCCATTCCCAAAATAGCAACATTGAGTTCATCTTCATTTTCTTTCATGACCATGTGAGTTTTCTTCTTCTTGTGTCTTATGGTTTTGCTTTTGCCTTTCCTTGCCATTTGTGTTCTTGTAAGATCTTCCTTCAAGCTGTTAAACTTTTCGAAGGCATCGACTCTGATACCAATTGAAGAACACAAGCTTATACTGAGAGGGGGGTGAACAGTATAAGACCTCTTTTTACTTTTTTCTTTATACTTCAAAACAGTAAAGCAATATACCCAAAGCAATATCAAAGCAATGCACAAAATCATCCACAAAGTGACACAACAATTTACGTGGTTCACCCAAAGTGGGCTACTCCACGGATAAAAATTTTCTCTAAAAGTTATATCATAGTTCCTTTGGGAAACCTTCCCAATTACAATGTTTATGAGCCTCTGCTCAAAGGAGATACCTTCCCCTAACTCTGCTCTGGTTGGTGATCCTCTAGAAGACCTCTGCCTCCACTGCCCTTAGCAAATGGAACTCTATCCATAGAAGACACCTGTCTTCCCTACTCTGGCTGGAGACCTCTGTCCTCAACTCTATCACCTCAAAGCTGGTCCTCGAATTTGCACCAAAACATAGTCCTTCGATCTAGCACAAATGTCCTCTTCCTCTTTCTTTGATCTACACCAAACACAGTCCTTCGGTCTGGCACAAATCTGTCCTCAACTCTGCATCAATCTCTGTCCTCAACTGGTCCTCAAATCTGGTTCACAAAAATGGTTCACCAGCTTGCACTAATGCTGGCTTGATCTTCAACCAAGTCTTCAAGACTTGTCTCAGATCTGCTTTGCAAGTTCTCACTTAGAACCTGCCTAAAACCTCAGCAAGCTCACAAAGAAAACTTGCTTAGCATGAACTCACAAAGAGAATTGTTAGAGACCCAATGTGATTCATCAACCTCATAGAAGCATAAAGAGAATTGTTAGAGACTCAATATGTTCTATACTTAACTCCCAATCTCAATCTCAAATCTCAAAAGAATAAGATAGATGTAATATGCTTTTCTTAAGAATATGAAACACAAATCTGTCTACGCAAACACAACCGCAATCACAACCGCCCTTGATCGAATTCCAACCTTTGCACTTTCTTCGCAAATACAACAGCACTTCAACACTCTACGATCGAACTCCTCATTCTGTGCATCAACTCGCCACTTCTGCGCTATCTGTGCTGTTATGGCTGCATCTCGCACACTTCGCTCGAATCGACTTGACTCGCTCTCTGCGCACCACGGACTTCACTTGCGCAAGTTCGATTCACGCATTCGATACATTCAATCTCAAAATAGTCCTCCTTTTATAGCATAAATTCATGATCAAAAACTTAATCTTTAGTCGGTTGTTACCCTAAAGATCGTCGGCTACAAAACCCTAAGCATCGTCGGCCCAGATTTAACTCTGTCGGCTTCAACCGCCTCTGCAACTCTCCTGTAGCTTCTGTCGTGAAACTACAACATGTCACGATATCGTGACACCTTTTCCTGCCTTACACCTTCTTCCTTCTTGCTTTCCTTTCTTTTGTCCGATCGACACTTCTTGTCGTACACCTTCTTTTGCCTGTTGTCATGAAATCGTGACACCTTGGCCTTTGTCGACTTCCTTTCTGCTTCTGTCATGAAATCGTGACACTTTCTGCTTCTGCTGACGTCATCTTCACTTCTGTCACGAAATCATGACCCTTCTGTCTTCAAAGCCTTCTTCTCTGCTTCTGTCATGAAATCATGACACTTTTGCCTCTTGCTGAAGTCATCTTCACTTCTATCATGAAATCATGACCCTTTTGTCTTCATGGCCTTCTTCTCTACTTTTGTCTTGAAATCATGACATTTTTGACGTCGTACAATCTCTCTCCTCTAAGATTCGTGAAACTTTGACATGTCGTGAAATCGTGACATTTTGTCTGCACTTGCCTTCTGGTCACGAAACTGCGACATGTCATGAAATCGTGACATCTTCATCCTACTGGCTTCTTCACTTTTGCTTGTCATGAAATCATGACACTTTCTGCATCCGTACATTTTTCTTTCATCCTATCGTGAAATCGTGACGCTTTCAGCTTTCGAAAGCTTTTCCTGCAACCTGTCGCGAAATCGTGACACTTCTGGCTTCCGTACGCTTTCTCTATCCTCGTCATGAAATCGTGACACTTTCTCTTTGTACGCTTTCTTTGTAGCCTGTCGAGAAATCACGACGCTTTCTTATTTCAGAATCTTCCCTTTGCTGTATGTCACGAAATCACGACAGTTCTCCTTTCAACTTTAGATGTCAAATAGATCAATGTCACAAATGACACCTCACTTGGCTTTGCATCATTCGAAATCGGACTTTTCTTTCTCTCTCAATCTTGTCAAAATCGACAGTTCACTGCGGACTCTCTCTTCTGCAACATGTCGTGAAATCGTGACACTTTCTTGTCCGTACAACTTTCCTGGCAATGTGTCGCGAAATCGTGACACTTTTCCTTCTCTGCCTTCCTGCACTTTTCGAGTCGCGAAAATGCGACATGTCACGAAATCGTGACACTTTCCATCTTGCTCTTCTTCTCTGCCAACATGTCGCGAAATCGTGACAGTTTTGCCAGCTTCTTCTCTTTCTTCCAGCATGTCACGAAATCGCGACAGTTTTTCTAGAACTTTCTCTCTCCTCAAACATGTCACGAAATCGTGACAGTTTTGCCAACACTTTCTCTCTCCTCAAACATGTCGCGAAATCACGACAGTTTTGCCAAAACTTTCTCTCTCCTCAAACATGTCACGAAATCGCGACAGTTTTTCCAATCGCCTGCATACTTTTTCTTACTTGTCTTTTTCTTGATCTTTTGCAACTGGGCTACTCTGATCTTCTTGGAAACTCACTGTCCAAACTGAAACCTTCATCAAAACACATTCTTTGACATCAAACCAAATTGCTTCAAGAACTTCTTTGACATCAATGACAACATCTACACTTGAGCAAAGGCAATGTACCCAAGGTACCCAAAATTGCCAACAATCTCCCCCTTTGTCATTGATGGCAAACCTTTACTAAAACACATCTTAAGAGCCAAAACTGAAACATGCTGATCCAACAACTGAGAACCTACCTTTGAAGTTTTGCTCCCCCTGACTTGAAGCTCTTCTCTTACTCATATCTCTCCCCCTTACTCATATCTCTCCCCCTTTGTCATCAATGGCAAAGGGTCACCTTTGGGGCTTGGGACTAAGAATGAGCCTCTTAGCTTAGTCCCTCCCCCACCTCCTGATGAGGTGATTAAAATAGGGTTGGGAGTAAATCTCCCATTAGGCACTGATCATCATCAGTGTCTATGACTTCCTTGTCGGGCCTTCTCTTGAACTCTTTGTCCATATTCTTGTTATTGTTTTGATCCTCGAACCTGTTCATACTATCGTTCCTGTTTCTGTTATCATTCCTGTTCTTATCCATGCCTTGATCCACGGACCTGTTCATACCACTTTTCCTGTTCTTGTACCTTGGCATTTTAGCTCTGCACTGTCTAGCTGTGTGACCTGCATTGTTGCATTTATAACAAATAACACTGTAATTTCTTTTAGACATATCTGTTCTTTGAATCCACCTGTTCTGACTAACGGTGTACCTGTTATTTGCTTTGCAGAAAATTGCCTTATGCCCAAACTGATTACAAGAGTAGCAATACCCATGAAAGAAATTACCACTTCTAAAACTGTCATTTACCTTCTTCACTTGAGCCATGCAATGTACAACCATGTGACCAAACTTGTGACACGCAAAACATCTACCATGAAATTTTCTTTTATTCGACCTCTTGGGTCCCGAAAACTTCTTCTTCTCAATCTGAATTTCATTTTCTGTTTCTACGCATCTATCACTCACGGACTCATGATCTGAAGTATTTTCTTCATCAGAACTCTCTTCCTTTTGAAATTTCTTGCTAGATTCCCCAACCTGTTCCTTGTGCGGCTCAACAAAACCGAGGCCTGTTTTATCTGTTGTCTTTCTTTGACCTTTGATGAGAGACTTAACCTTTTTGGAGCTATCTTGAAACTTGTACAGCTTATCCTTGTACTCTTTAGTTTCCACTTCCAAAGAAGCCATTTTCTGTTCCAACTCATTATACTAAAGAATCTTAGACTCTAACTCGTCCTTGAGTTCTTGTGTCTTAGTCATAGAGAAGTCAAGACTTTCTATAAGATCATCTTTGATTTTAAGATTTGTATTGGCCTCTTCTAGTTGTTTCTTTAAAGAAACAATCTCTTTTTCTTGTTTGCAACAAACAGTCTCTTTCTCATTGATCTGAGACCTGAGAGTTTCTTCACTCCTTTTGGACTCTTCTATTTGCAGCTTCAAATTGCTAACAACTTTGTTAGATTCCTTTTCATGTTTGCTGCATATATCGACTTTATTACTCATTTCTTCTGTCTGCATTCTTAAACCGTCAATTTCTTTTTCTAGCTTACTGCAATACTCTGTTTTCCTGGTTAATTGCATTTCGAGATCTTCAGAAATTTTCTTGTAATCTTCTGTTTGTACTTTCAAACTAGTGATTATATCTTCTGCATCCTCAACCTTTTTACTCAGAGCTGAAATTAGTTTATGTTTCCAATTTGCTTTTGCATCACTTCCTTCTTCATCACATTCCTGTTCTGAATCTGTTTCTTCACCGATTTTGAACGGATCATCTTCATCTTCATCGCTACTAAACCCATGGCACTGACGTTCATTATGACCGAGTTGACCACAAACAAAACATTCTCTTCCTTATGAGCAATCAGCTGCAAAGTGACCGGTCTTCCCACATCTGGTGCAAAACTTTATTAATCTGGCTTGTTCTCCACTGTTTGATTCATCTCTTGAATCTATTTCCATTCCCAAAATAGCAACATTGAGTTCATCTTCATTTTCTTTCATGACCATGTGAGTTTTCTTCTTCTTGTGTCTTATGGTTTTGCTTTTGCCTTTCCTTGCCATTTGTGTTCTTGTAAGATCTTCCTTCAAGCTGTTAAACTTTTCGAAGGCACCGACTCTGATACCAATTGAAGAACACAAGCTTATACTGAGAGGGGGGTGAACAGTATAAGACCTCTTTTTACTTTTTCCTTTATACTTCAAAATAGTAAAGCAATATACCCAAAGCAATATCAAAGCAATGCACAAAATCATCCACAAAGTGACACAACAATTTACGTGGTTCACCCAAAGTGGGCTACTCCATGGATAAAAATTTTCTCTAAAAGTTATATCATAGTTCTTTGGGAAACCTTCCCAATTACAATGTTTATGAGCCTCTGCTCAAAGGAGATACCTTCTCCTAACTCTGCTCTGGCTGGTGATCCTCTAGAAGACCTCTGCCTCCGCTGCCCTTAGCAAATGGAACTCTATCCATAGAAGACACCTGTCTTCCCTACTCTGGCTGGAGACCTCTGTCCTCAACTCTATCACCTCAAAGCTGGTCCTCGAATTTGCACTAAAATATAGTCCTTCGGTCTAGCACAAATGTCCTCTTCCTCTTTCTTTGATCTACACCAAACACAGTCCTTCGATCTGGCACAAATCTATCCTCAACTCTGCATCAATCTCTGTCCTCAACTGGTCCTCAAATCTGGTTCACAAAAATGGTTCACCAGCTTGCACTAATGCTGGCTTGATCTTCACCCAAGTCTTCAAGACTTGTTTTAGATCTGCTTTGCAAGTTCTCACTTACAACCTGCCCAAAACCTCAACAAGCTCACAAAGAAAACTTGCTTAGCATGAACTCACAAAGAGAATTGTTAGAGACCCAATGTGATTCATCAACCTCATAGAAGCATAAAGAGAATTGTTAGAGACTCAATATGTTCTATACTTAACTCCCAATCTCAATCTCAAATCTCAAAAGAATAAGATAGATGTAATATGCTTTTCTTAAGAATATGAAACACAAATCTGTCTGCACAAACACAGCCGCAATCACAACCGCCCTTGATCGAATTCCAACCTTTGCACTTTCTTCACAAATACAGCAGCACTTCAACACTCTACGATCGAACTCCTCATTCTGTGCATCAACTCGCCACTTCTGTGCTATCTGCACTGTTATGGCTGCATATCACACTTCGCTTGAATTGACTAGACTCGGTCTCTGCGCATCACGATCTTCACTTGCGCAAGTTCGATACACGCATTCGATACATTCAATATCGAAATAGTCCTCCTTTTATAGCATAAATTCATGATCAAAAACTTAATCTTTAGTCGACTGTTACCCTAAAGATCGTCGGCTACAAAACCCTAAGCATCGTCGACCCAGATTTAACTCTGTCGGCTTCAACCACCTCTGCAACTCTCCTGTAGCTTCTGCCGTGAAACTACAACATGTCGCGATATCGCGACACCTTTGCATGTCGTACACCTTCTTCTGCCTGCTATCGCAATATCGTGACACCTTGGCCTTTGTCGACTTCCTTTCTACTTCTGTCACAAAATTGTGACACTTTCACCTGCCGTACACCTTCTTTAGCCTGCTATCGCGAAATCGCGACACCTGAGCCTTTGTCGACTTCCTTTCTGCTTCTGTCATGAAATCGTGACACTTTATGCTTCTACTGACGTCATCTTCACTTCTGTCGTGAAATCACGACCCTTCTGTCTTCAAAGCCTTCTTCTCTACTTCTATCATGAAATCGTGACACTTTTGCCTCTTGCTGACGTCATCTTCACTTCTGTCGCAAAATCGTGACCCTTCTGTCTTCATGGCCTTCTTCTCTGCTTTTGTTGCTAAATCATGACATTTTTGATGCCGTACAATCTCTCTCCTCTTAGAGTCACGAAACTGTGACATGTCACGAAATCGTGACATCTTCCTCCGCTGGAGTTTGCACTTGCCTTCTGGTCACGAAACTGCGACATGTTGCAAAATCGTGACATCTTCATCCTGTTGGCTTCTTCACTTCTGCCTGTCGTGAAATCGTGACACTTTCTGCATCCGTATATTTTTCTTTCATCCTATCACGAAATCGTGACACTTTCAACTTCCGAAAGTTTTTCCTGCAACCTGTCGTGAAATCGTGACGCTTTTGGCTTCCGTACGCTTTCTCTACTGCCTGTCGCGAAATCGTGACACTTCTGGATTTCATACGCTTTCTTTTACAGCTTGTCACGAAATCATGACGCTTCCCCTTTCAGACTCTTCCCTTTGCTGCATGTCACGAAATCATGACAGTTCTCACTTCAAGCTTTTCAGCATGTCACGAAATCGCGACAGTCCTCAACTTGACCTCTGCAACATGTCACAAAAATGCGACAATCCTCACTTGGAACTTTGCATCATGTCACGAAATCACGACACTTTTCACTTTCTCTCCCTTCACATCTTGTCACGAAATCGTGACGACTTTCACCTGCGAACTCTCTCTTCTACAACATGTCGCGAAATCGCGACACTTTTTCGTCCGTACAACCTTCTTGGCAATGTGTCCGAAATCGCGACACTTTTCCTTCTCTGCCTTCCTGCACTCTTCGAGTCGCGAAAATGCGACATGTCACGAAATCGTGACACTTTCCATCTTGCTCTTCTTCTCTGCCAACATGTCGCGAAATCGCGACAGTTTTGCCAGCTTCTTCTCTTTCTTCCAGCATGTCGCGAAATCATGACAGTTTTGCCAGAACTTTCTCTCTCCTCAAACATGTCGTGAAATCGCGACAATTTTGCCAGACTTTCTCTCTCCTCAAACATGTCACGAAATCGTGACACTTTTGCCAAGCACTTTCTCTCTCCTCAAACATGTCGCGAAATCTGCGACAGCTTTTCCGACCGCCTGCAAACTTTTTCTTACTTGTCTTTTTCTTGATCTTTTGCAACTGGGCTACTCTGATCTTCTTGGAAACTCACTGTCCAAACTGAAACCTTCATCAAAACACATTCTTTGACATCAAATCAAATTGCTTCAAGAACTTCTTTGACATCAATGACAACATCTAAACTTGAGCAAAGGCAATGTACCCAAGGTACCCAAAATTGCCAACATTTTGCTGCTTTCCAATGACTCACCTTTGGGTCCTGCATGAATCGTGAAAGATAGCCCACAACAAAACTGAGATCTGGCCTGGTATTTATTAGATATATGAGACTCCTTATCAGTTGATGATAGAGAGTACCATCTACCTGTGGGGATTGATCATATCGAGATAGCTTAAGTCTAGCCTCCATTGGAGTAGCTTTAGTCTTACAATCAGTCATGTGATATTTATCAATCAATGTCTTGGCATATTTCTTTTGGGTAACTCTGATATGATGTTTCTTTTGAGTCACTTATAAACCAAGACAATAGTGAAGAAGTCCTAGATATGTCATTTCAAAGGATGTTTTTAGATCATTTTTCACTGTATCAATCATACTCTCTGAAATGCATGTTATGATCAGATCATCTACATATAGCACCAAAATCACTATGTCAGAACCATTGTTCTTTATATAGAGATTTACATTTGATGAATTATTTGGAAACCATGTTGCATTAGGTGACTGTCGATTTTGATGTACCAAGCTCGAGGAGCTTGTTTTAGCCCATACAAGGATTTGATCAACTTACAAACTTTTTGTTCTTGCCCTTCAACAACAAATCCTTCTGGTTGGGTCATGTACACTTCTTGTAGGTCACCATTCAAGAAAGCACTTTTTACATCCATCTGATGTAACTTCTGCCCAAACTGAGCTGCCATGGCACAAAGTACTCGTATGATAGTCATTTTTGTAGTAGGGGCAAAAGTCTCTTCATAATCTATGCCTTCTTTCTGAGCATAGCCCTTTGCAACAAGATGGGCTTTATGCTTATCAATAGTACCATCTGCCTTATACTTCACTTTGAATACCCATTTGCAGCCAATGGGCATCTTTCTTGAAGGTAATTTTACCATGGTTATGCATAAGGGGTAGTATAGAAAAAGTATTTATCAAATAGGGGTGAATCGACATGAAAAATGTATAAAATTTAGGGCGAATTTTTCATATTTTCGAAGAAATTTTTTTAAAACATGGCGATTTTTTTTCCACTAAAATTATCATAAGGCATGTGACAGAAGGCGACAGGTAGAAGGCGAGTGGAAGAAGGCGAGTTGCAGAAGGCAAGTGGCAGAAGGCAAGTTGCAGAAGGCGAGTTGTAGAAGGGGATTGGTAGAAGGGGAGTGGCAAAAGGTGACTAGTAGAAGGCGACTGGCAGAAAGCGATTGACAAAAGGTGAGAGGCAAAAGGCAACTGGCAGAAGGTGATTGGCAGAAGGCAAGTGGTAGAAGGTGACTGACAGAAGGTGAGTGGTAGAAGGTGACTAAAATAAGGCGACTGGAAGATGGTGACTGGCAGTAGGTGACTAGCAGAATGCGATTGGTAGAAGGCGAGTGGAAGAAGGTAACTACCAGAAGGCGAGTGACAGAAGATGACTAGTAGAAGGCAATGGGAATATGGTAACTGGAAGTAGGTGATTGGTAGAAGGCGACTAGAAGAAGACGACCGATAGAAGGCGACTAGCAAAAGGTGACTGGCAAAAGGCAACTGGTAGAAGGTGACTGGCAAAAGGCGACTGGAAGATGGCGAGTGGTACAAGGCGACTAACAGATGTCATGTGGCATGTGGCGACTAGCAGATGTCATATTGCATGTGGCAACTAGCAGATGGCGAGTGGTATAAGGTGACTGCCATAATTTATCAATTAGATGATGCCACGTGTCCTCTATTTTACCACATGTCGTTCATTTGTTAACTTTCACCATGCAGAAATCTATAAATTCATTTGCAGGGTCATTTTTTTCCTCTTCCATAGCGTTTTCCAGAGAAATTTTAAACCTTTTTCCAGTATTTTGAGGGCGTTTTCCACAGCGGTTTCCAAGCATTTTCAGAGCATTTTGGCAACATTTTCAGAGCGCTTTGGCAGCATTTTTAGAGCGTTTTGACACCCTTTTGGCATTGTTTTCAGAGCATTGTAGAAGCATTTTTAGAAGGTTTTGGCAGTGTTTTTCAGAGCATTTATGAGTGTTTTCCTACTTCTTTTCAGAGATGGCTAGTTGTTCCTCTCCTCTTCCCTCTAAAGTGCATTTCAAGTACATATTCTACCCCAATATCAAGAGCATTTTCAACACTCCTGATAGAGATTCTCAATGGGTTTACACCACTGGACTTGCTGGTGTGTTGAAGAGGCCACAGTTGAACATTAACGTTCAGTTGATGTAATGAATTGTTTCTTGTTACAACCATGATGAGTCCACTGTTTTGATGCGTTTGGATAACAAGGACATTGCTTTTTTTGGTTAAACCCTTTGATGTGCAACGACTAACAGGGCTACCATTTTCGGATGGTGTACCGGTGAACAACCAGTACGCCTTAACCAATGATGATAAATCCACCCGAGGAACCGTTTACTCTGTTCATTCTGATAATCTGAAAGGTATAATTTGAAAATTTATTTTTTATTTAACATTAAAAATTATTCTACTGTAGTTTCATTTCTCTAAAAATGTTCTCCTTGTTGTAATTTTTGTTTTCTAATAATGTTGTCTCTTTTTTCAGTTAATTCTTCTAAGTCCAAAAGGGGCTTAAACATTTCGAATGTTGGAGACAAATTTCTACATGCTTGCATTGAATTTTTTTAGGCAAGGCTTATTTTGCAGGGGCGACCTACAGAAATGCCTTTTTGGGCACTTTATTTATTGCTTCGTTGTATCGGTGGTGGTAGATTTGACTGGTCCACGTAAATTTCCAACCGCCTAAAACACAACCTTTTGAGTGCCCAAAAAATTCAATCTTCTGCTTATACAATGACTACCAGTAATTTTATTCTTTGTTTATTTCAAGAAGCTTATTTCAACCTTCAACAAAGCAGTCCTCCCACTGCATTGCACCCCAATTTTTTATCTATTGGCATGTCTGATGATGAGATACATGTAAACATATTTTTTGAAATATCTTTGTTTTCTTTTTTTTTCATTCTATATTTTTATTCTCTAATTTTATTTTATTCTCTAATTTTTTTTTGAAAATAGATAAGAGCATCTCAGTCTTCAAGTAAAAGAGATGCCACATTTAGGATTCAAGAAGTATTGGTTGATTCTAACACGCAGTCACAATCATCACGTATAACTCCTACCAAACGTGCAAGGTCTCATGGTGATCGAATTCAACATACACCTGCGACACATTTTACTGGAGAAACAATTATTGTCGACGTCGAAGAGGTTACCTCCTCCACAAGGTAACCTTAGTCTTCATTGTTCAAAAATATATTTTTAAATGATTTATTTTAATAACTTAAAATTATGTTTTTTAATGTGTTTTACGAATTTTTCAGACAAAGGGCAAATGGTTGAAACATCAATGGCTATAGAGTCTAGGTCTGGTATGTATGTTTTAAATAAATATTTTTTAATGCTATTATTATTTACACACGATTAATTTTATGTTTTTGTGTGAAATTTAACAAAGAGACTTGCTAGATTCAAAAGGCTAAAAAAAAGGATGGCTCCACTATCTGATCAGCCATGGCAACAACCATAGCCACAACCACAACCACAGCCACATCCAGTTCCTGTCCATCAACACAGGTTCCACCTATGAGGAACCAATCACGCATGCCTCGTAAAGTGTTCCTCACACCGCCAACTCATCAAGCAAGAAGTGCTATAGAGACACAAAATGTGTCATCATCTAATATTTTTATTGTATCGATATTAACCTTGGATAAATTTTTAAATGTTGAGAGTGCATCTCAAATGCCCTCAGGAACTCCATAATATGACTTTATTTATCAGGGTATGAATCCTAAAAAATTACCCTTTAAAGGAAAATGATATTATTAAGGATAAAGAGGGCATTGATGGAGAAGAGGATGTCAATGTAGATGCCACCGAAGTTTCCCCCTCTACCCCACAGCAAGTCGTCGCCCGTAGTGTTACCGAAGATGATATCCTAAACTTTTCTGAAAATATGTTATTAGTCGATAGATGTAAAACTATAGTTCATAATACTCTTCTTTCGGATATTGATAAATTGAAAGAATGGAAATATCAGGATAAAGTTTTGATTAAAGCCATCAATGGTCGATATAAGAATTAAAAAAAAAGAGAGAGTTGTTTTTAAAGATTGAAAATGAGCCCCAAAAGCTCGATGTATTTCTACATAAAGCTGGATCTGGCACTATGGAGGTTGAGTCTACATACAGAGATGAAATTATGTCCATTGTTTTGAATCGTTTGGAAAACCTCAATGCAGAAGCCCAAACATATTTCAATAAATGGGCACTAGATCAGAATAAAGTAGCAGTTGTAAGAAACGACACGACTTACAACTGATGTAAGTTTTACATCTAGCTAATTTTTTTTTTGTTAAATATTTTTTGTTTATAAATATTAACCTTTTTTCATTTTTGTTTTGTAGTCTAATTTCCAACACCTAAAGCAATAAGTCGGTGCCATGCAAATTTTTATCAAGATTGCCAAAATTGGCATTAATAATGTTATTGAATTGAAGAAGAGGTTACAGCAGACGGTTAGAGAAAATAATTTGTTGAAGAGGATTATCAGAGAAGGGGGACTGGATGTCAAGGCTAAACTGAAAGAAAATGAGAAGGATTTGAATGCACGTTTCAGAGAAGATCCAACGAAGGAAGAGGGTGCCTTATTATCAGGGGTCAACACTACAGTAGAAAGTTTGGTTAGGGCTGGGGCATTAGAAGAAAAGGATATTGAGGTAGATGTGGGTGGACCTTCAAGAAACATTGGAAAAGAATCAAAGTTTGTTGTGTTGCATTTGAAGTGAAACAAAAACTCTTTATATTTTTATAAATTATTAAGGCTGGTATTTTTTTTTAAATTTGAAATCAATGATAGAGGCAATTTTTGAAAAATTCGTATTATCATTTTGAATTATTATTTTTAATTATTGTTATGTTTTAATTTGAAGTGGAAGAAATAATTTTTGATATGTTTTGTAAATATCGAATGAATGGTATCCTTTTTGAAAATTGAAATCAATGAATGAGACTATTTTCAGAAAATGTGTTATCTATTGGAATTTTTGTTTTGAATGTTGTTATGTTATTATTATATGTTTTAATGTATTAAGTAACTTGAAGTGGAAGAAATAATGTTTGATAGTTTTTGTAATTTGCAAACGAATGGTATCTTCTTTAAAAATTGAATTCAACGAAATAGACTATTTTGTTTTAATTATTACTATATTTTGATTATTTATGATGATGTAGAAGTTTGTTGTTTTTAATTTTAAGTGGAAGAAATAATGTTTGATATATTTTGTAAATTGTGAATGAATGGTAAATTTTTGAAAGAGAACATTTCCAAAAAAATGTGTTATCTCTAGAAAACTTTGTTTTGAATGTTGTTATGTTTTGATTGTTTTTGTTGATATATTAAGTAATTTTGAAGTATGTGGATGTAGTAAGATGTTATTTTATGTTATATGAATTAATTTGAAATGACAGAAAATGCAGTATAGATATTTTCTTTCACAAGTTGCCTATAACGATTTATACATTACAAATCTACAAGAAAAATATCAACTTTAGACTAATACTTCAATAACAAGGCTATTGTAAAATGATATATAACATATCCAATAACACATTTCAGATAATCCAATAATCAAATCATGTGTAATCAAAAAATATGTGTGACAAATGTGTAATCAAATAATACATAATCAAATCAGAGGGCTATGCTATACAAAGTATCCAATGACATCCATTCATTCTGATATGTGAAATCAAATCAAATGATAATATGTGAAATCAAATCAAAATTTCAAATAATAATATGTGAACTCAATCATTCTGATATGTGAAATCAAATCAAATGATAATATGTGAAATCAAATCAAATAATAATATGTGAACTCAAATCAAATAATAATATGTGAACTCAAATCAAATAAAATGAAAGCATCCTTTCATTCTGATATGTGAAATCAAATCAAATGATAATATGTGAAATCAAATCAAATAATAATATGTGAACTCAAATCAAATCAAATGAAAGCATCCTTTCATTCTGATATGTGAAATCAAATCAAATGATAATATGTGAAATCAAATCAAATTATAATATGTGAACTCAAATCAAATCAAATGAATGCATCCTTGCATCATAGTGTTGGAAGCTAGAACAAACTCTTTTTACATTGTACAAAATATTCTGCACTCATTCCCAAAATTTTTGTCATCACAATCTGACCAGTGTTACTATCATCCTCATCATCATCAATATTTGTTACACCTCTTCTCTCTGCCAAAGAATTTCAATGTGACATTGCTATTTCATAAGGAAACTCCTCCACCTCATAGGTCGACACATATAATCTCAAAAAATTCTTCAAATTTTTGTCCAACCTATTCTGAACTTTAGATTTTACATATGATAGTGCACTGAACACCCTTTCATATTCCACGGATCCTAAAATCATCATTTGACATAATTCATATAAATAAAAATATTCACTCATAGTATGTTGTAAGATAGTACTTGGTTGTAATAATCTCCACAAACATGAAATAAAACCTGCTTCATGATGGTTAGAGAGCTGTGAAACTTGAGTAGACATTGTTGTTCCAAAATAGTTTGATTGTTTTATCAAAAGATCTCTGTTGAGAATGCCATTGATTTCAATACCATTGACTATAAAATTTTTACTGAAATGTCTAGCAAGATTGCCCATGTATTTGAGAAACAAAGAATTTATATTCTAGTATTCATTACAAGAATACCAAAACATCGAATTAACCACACCCATAGCCTCTAGCAATCTATCTCTTTGAAAACGGTCTCTTATTTCTTTTGTCAATGATTCTGCTATTTGTTTCAGTTTAAGTTTTGTATCGTCTACAACTACATGAAATTTGTTGTAGGTTATGGGTGTTTGCTCAAATTCATTTGTAGCTATATCCATTTACACACCATAACAATATAAAGGCATTTCATTTTCACGAACATTAATACATAGATGATCGTTTATATTGAACTTAAGAAAACTCTGAGGACCATTCACATTTGTTAATGCTCTCCAACTCTCAAACATGGGATCCATAAAATTTTGACCAGATGCATACATCATATCAATATGCATGCAAATTTGTATTCTCGCCTTGATGAAATCCACAATATAAATTGATTTTTCTTGTGCAATTTTGATCAAAGTATTCATTTTTTCCAACATTGGAAGAATTCCACACAATGTGAGAAGAGTTTCAAAGTCACTCATTTGAAAAAGTAAATATTTTACCTTATCAACTACCCTACAATTTGCATACATAAACCCTATCAAGGATTGATATTCTTGAAAACTCTTAATGTCGGTTGATACATCGAAATCCACCTAGTATCCACATCTTTCAATAGTTTTTTACCTTCGGTAATTCCTAGTGCAAACTGTTGAAACTCTGAAAATATTTTTGGACTACGTGAAAAATATTCATGAATTTCATGGACAAGCTCTTCCACTCTCACAAAATTTGTAAATGTATCCACAATTTTGTATGCAAGATTCATTCTATGAGCCATGCAATGAATAGGGATCAAATATGGGGCAACCGATGTTTGTAGTCTAACACAAAGACCATTCTTGTGTCCTTGCATTGTAGCAACACCATTAGCTCCTACACATATTAACTTAGTGGCTATTTCAATTTCATTCATTCATGATTCTTATTTTAAACTAGTTACAACAACATTGTAAATGTTTTCTGCATTAAAATTTTCCACCATTTTGTGTATTCCAAGTAAATGAGGTTGCCTTAAATGATTTTACAATGTGTAAAAATGCATGCAAATCCAAGATGTATTGTCAACAGAAGTCACCTCATCAATTGAAAGTGAAATGGATTTTTCCCTTTTTACTTTCTCTCTAAGGTCATCCTACTCAACCAATGAGAGACATTATGCCATTTCCCAACCACTTCGATTTGACCAATGGGTGCTGGGTAAGTTCTGCACATCATATAGTTGAAATAAAGATTTATAATTCATGAAATAAGAGATAGGTCTACCCATATTAAGAATAGAGAACACAACAATAAAATGCAAACTTTTTGAAGCTAAAGTTAACTTATTCATTTTTTTAAATTGGGCTTGAATCGTTGCACCTTTCTCAACCAATGTTTGCTTTTGTTTCATTTCTTTATCATATTATTGCACATTTCTTATATGTGCACACTCTGATGCATCCTTCCACCTATAAGTTTTTGGTGTTGGTGGATCACCTTCTTTTATTTTGATATAAAATTTTCCACAATGTTTTTCTATTGTATCTTTCTTAAGTTGTAATATATGCTCCTTTATGTGTTTCCAACTACAAATTACGCATCTCAATTCTGTTATAGCATCACTACTATTCTCTAGAAGCACTGGCTCAATAAATGGAAATTCTGATATCCAATCAAGATAAAATGATCTATTAATTGTCCACCTAGATAACCTTGCATGCTAATTTTTTTTGATGAAGATTCTCCGAAAGTAGGGATTTCATAAGAACTATTAGTTTCTTTCCACTTGGCGTGTTAGATTCAGGAATATCTTCATGTTGTTCGATTTGATTAAGAATATTTTCATCTGTGGACTGTTCATTAACTTGGATATGTGGAAGTGGAGGCATATCAGGGTTAACAGTGTTTTCTGTAGAGATAATACTAGTGTCAATAGTAGGTTCATTATCACTATGGAATTTAAAAGCATACCTTCTATAGATAAAAATGGACAAAGCCATCAACCAAAAAGCACACTTCTTTTTGAATGAAGACATCATATTTAAAATTAACAAAGTAAAAAAATTAACTGGTGAGTAAAGGTGTTCATACCTTCAGTTTGTGCAGATGTTGATGGCTGACCGGGTTTATAAATATTATGAAAGTATTTGAGGATACTCCTTTTATTGGAAGACTTCCCTCCATTCTTTCCACTGCTTGTAGTTGACATTTTACCTGTATGAATAGAAGAATAACATGAACAAAGAACATCATTATTAAAAATGAAAATAACTAGTATAAAAAAGACTACTTCTAGAGACAGTATAATATATGCCCTAAGAATATCATTTGCAAATAGAATAAACCTCCTTATTGAGTGTCCATGAATAAAATGTTAAATGAAATTTAATTGTAAAAGAAACATACCGATAAATTTAGTCACCTTCAACCAGTCACCTTATGCCAGTTGCCTTCTACCAATTTCCTTCTGCCAGTCGCATTCTAGCACTCGCCTTATGACACTCACCTTATGCTAGTCATCTTATGCTAGTTGCCTTATGCTAGTCACCTTCTGCTAGTCACCTTATGACACTTGCCTTATGCCACTTGCCTTATGTCGATCACCTTATGCTAGTCGCCTACTGCCAGTCACTGTCTGCAAGTCATATTATGTTGATCGCCTTATGCCAGTCACCTACTACCAGTCATCTTCTGCCAATTGTCTTATACCGATCACCTTATGCCAGTTACCTTGTGCCAATCACCTTATGTCGGTCACCTTATGCTGGTCGCCTTCTGCTAGTCACCTTCTACTAGTCGCCTTATACCACTTACCTTATGGTGGTTGCCTTATGTCAATCGCCTTATGCCACTTGCCTTATGTCGGTCACCTTCTGCCAGTCGCATTCTACTTTGTATCACTCACTATCCAAAAAAAATGTTGTAATTGTATGGGAGTCATTGTCAGGGTTAGCTATATATATAGGGGTACAAGGGGTGATTTGGGCGGGATATTTATTATTTTTAATAAATTTAAGGCAAAAATTAGATGGGAAACCTTATGAAAACGGGGTGAATTTACCCTTAAAAAAATTTGATCCCAAAATTTTTGGATGAACGGGCCAACGTCTATGGCCCTAAAATTCGCAAAATTAACATTTTGAAAATCCCAATATTCATGCTAAATTGCAAAATTTGCCACTATGCAAAACCTTGAATTTTACTAGCTTCCATGTATGAATTTTCATGAGAGATGTATGTTCTGCTTCCATAGCAGCCTTCCACTGAGGCTTAGTAAGTGCATCCTAAAATATTGTGGATTGTTTACATCCAATTATGTCATATAAACCCTCTCATCCTCCATATTTGTTTCCCTATCTTTCACTGCATTTTACAGGTAGTTCATCAAATTGTTGGTAAAGCTCATCAACTTTTGAAGTTGATACCTCTGCTCTCTTCTGCTGAGTCATACTGCGAGTACAAGGTTGAGCTAGAGTTATATCTGGATGTGATACCAACTTGGAATCTCTCAATGTACTGGTATACCATTTTAGAATCTTGTTTTGAGGAGGTGAAGTCTCTTTCTTAGGCTCATCTTCCTCAAGGTATACAACTGTAGAAGTGTTATTTAATGTGAAAGCTTCATCAAATACCACATCTCTACTTATATGTGTCTTCTTGGTCATAGGATCTATCAATTGATATCCCTTTGAATTCTCATCATAACCAAAAAAGATACATTGTAGGGTATTATCATCTAACTTCTTCCATTTTTTTTTGGTATGTGCATGAATGTCTTACATCCAAAAACCCTTAGATGAGAAATGGAGGGTTTCTTACCACTCCATGCTTCTTGTGGAGTTTTACCCTGTAGAGCTCTTGTGGGTGCTCTATTCAGGAGGTATGATGTTGTGTTTACTACTTCTGCCCAATACTCATTCTCAAGATGTTCTCCCTTTAGCATACATCAAACCATTTCTACAATGGAACAATTTATCCTCTCTGCAACTCCATTTTTCTATGGAGTATAGGCTGTAGTTAGTTGTCTCTTAATCCCATGTTCTTTCAAAAATGATGAAAATTCCTTGGAAGTATATTCCCCCCTTGATGTGAGTGGAGGTTTTTGATGAAACATCCTAACTCCTTCTCAACAAGCTTCTTGAATTGTTGAAAGTACAAAAATACCTCGAACTTAAATTGAAGAAAGAAAACCCACATATTTCGTGAGTAATCATCAACAAATAATTGAAAATACTTATTTCCACCATAGCTAGTTGGCATAGGATCACATAGATCAATGTGTACCAACTCCAAAGGTTTCTTAGCTTTGGAAGAGCTAACTTCAAATGGTACCCAGTGTTGCTTCCATGCTAAGCAATCCAAGCAAAATGGAAGTATGGATGAAAGGTTGGGAAGTCCTCTCACCATCTCATATTTTATCAACTCATGTAAATATCTAGAACTTAGATCCCCATATATCTTGTGCTACAGATAAGTAGCCTCCTTTGTAGTTGCTTCCTGAGTAACATGAGGTATTGAAACAAAATCTAAAATGAACAAGCCATGCTTGTATTATCCTGTTGCTACATGCTTTCCTTTCCTGGTTATAAAACATCTCTTTTTACCTTTTGCAAAACGGACTACAACATCCATATTTCTATCCAACATTTAAGGGAAATATAACAAATTATTAGCCAATCCAGGGACATAGATTACCTTCTCAATCTGACATTTACCATCTAGAAGAGTGATAAAAACATCACCTTCACCCTTCACTTGGTAGACTTGATTGTCAACAATTATTATTGGCTTACCTTCTTTCTCCTAAAAAGTCTCAAACCATGATTTATCATTAGTCATGTGCTTAATAGCACCAAAATCAATATACCATACAACATCTATCTACGAATATGAAGTATGAGTCATGAGCACCTTGTGTGCTCGCTCAGATTCTAAGTCCGAGTATGATTATGTAGAATCTGAGTCTGAATTTGATTCAACATAAGCAACATGTCCCTTGGGTTGCTTATTCTTTTTTTGTGGTTTGTATTTTCCTTTGCTCTTCTTCTTATGATCTTGGTAATTCTATTTCTTGTCCTTGAACCAACACCTATTGGTGTCATGGTTATTCATATCACAAATATTACAATATTGTTTGTATTTATATTGATGTTGTTTCCCTTTTCCCTTTGATGAAGATCCTCTTTTTTGAAATTGACCGTGTTTCTTACCTCTTGTTTGGTATAGAGGGCATTATCTGGCACTTCATCATTTTGAAACTGATTTGCCTCCTCAGTTTCAAGTAAATTAAACAATTCCACAAAGGACACTTGTCTTCCAGATACATTAAGATAGGTTATCAACATCTTATAGGACTATGGAAATGCTCTCAAGATGACATAGGTCAAGAGAGTAACATACACTAGTTTTCCCATATCATTCAATTTGGCTTTCAATTCTACCACTCTACATAGGAATAGATCAACTGTCTCACCAAATTTCATACTGAGGGTATGTAGTTGAGTTTGAATGTGTAGAATAGTGGACCGGTTCTTACCTTCATAAATAGTAATCAAAGTATCCCAAGCTTCCTTACTAGTTTTGGCATCACAGATGTGAGGATGCACCTCATCTATAGTAGCAAGCAGGATAAACATGAGACATATTTTGTCCTTCTTATCAAAATCTTCTTGATCCGTTCCTGTTGTTGTAGGGCATTTTGTAGTGCCAGTCACTACATCCCACAAATCTTCCACTTGAAGAATGGCACACATCTTTGTCTTCCATGGTGCGAAGTTAGAACCTTTCAGCAGTTATGAATATGAGATATATTTGTGAACAATAGCCATTGTGAAGGTTCCGTATATAACCAATTGGTCTTTTTCACTTTTCCACAAAGCAACAATTTCTATTCCCCCCTTTGTCTTAGTATTTTGTAAAAAGAAATGCTTAGGAGCCCCCCATTTTTGTTGAAAAATAAAAAAGGATGAAGAAATTGTTTGTGGACCCTTCCAATGCCAAAAAAAACCTATCCCTCCAAAAAGAATGCTTGGAATTATGCAGTGTTGCTGACTTGAGACAAGGAAAAAATCTCTTGTGTCCTTTGAAAAAAAAAATGTCAAAAAACTTAGCAAAAAAAAGGAGGGGCGTCAATTTTTCTTGCTTAGATCGTCAAAAAAATATTGCTTGGGGCATCACAAAATATTTCTATGGGTGTCATTGGTCACCATGGGGCATCACTCGGTGGTGTGAGGCGTCACTAGCCTACGCGAGCCATCATTGTCCTGCACGGGGTGTCACTCGCCTGCGTAGGGTAAAAATCGGTGACTTAGGGCATAAAAAATAATTTCAACACTTTTAGAAACTTTGGAGTGGGATTCGAACATGGGACCATGTCCAAAACAAGGAGCGATAGAACCAACTGTGCCACATCACCACGTTGGAACAAGAACCAACATTTAAATTAAGAAAACAATGGGTTTTTGTTTTTATTTTTTTAAAACAGTCGGGAACTTTATCCCACATGCATCAGAGTGATGCATTATTGGGATTTAATAGGGGAAAGGCACACGTCCTATGGTGAATACCTTTGGGAAGTCACCCCATAGTATTTTACCCCCAACAACGTCACCATGTCACCTAAAATAAAAAAATGCCATGTCATCGTACCTCCTACAACGTTGCCATGTCACCTACAATAAAAAATGCCACATCACTGTACCTCCTACCAATTAGAAAATTCCACGTCATCTTACAAAAATTTATAGCCCTTGATTTATGTGCAACTACCACATTAGTATCGAGTCAATGTGGAACTGACACGTCAGTACCGAGTCAACATCAAACTACTACATCAACATCAAATTGCCACATCAGCATCGAACTACCATGTCAACATCAAGAAACGTGTTGATCTTGCATCAACATCGGTCTGCATGTTGGTGCCACATCAGTGTGGGTCATCCAAAGTTAGGAAACACGCTACATTCTTGTTCCACCTTGGTCTACGTTCTTTGGTCTCCCCACCTAGGTTTGCGCTTACCACCCTGGCTCTGATGCCATGTTATAAATTGCAAAGTAACTCGCATTGATATTGGAGATCACTTAAATACATTCCAAAGGTGGTTGCAGTGGTTTATTAACCACTTGGGTGGTTGACGATACCACCAAATTAGAGAGCACATTAGAAGCACTTTTTTAATGTAGCCTAATAATATCCCAATAATTCCCAATAATTAAATATGCTAACTAAACAAATAAGGAGATAAAGGATCTCCTTATCTAAGGTCTCTCTTGACTTTAAAATATTTTGTCACTAACCCATTGATCAACATTGAATAAGAAAATGTAGAGACACAATATTTAATCCATCTAACTCATTTCTTCCCAAAACCAAACTTATCTAAAACTACAAAAATAAAATTCCATTTAACTTCTTGAAGCTGTTGAATGTATAACTTCATGAGCTACTATGATACCATCCAAAATTTGTCTCCGTTTCACAAAACCTCCTTGCTCTTCTAAAATGATTTTGTCTAAAAATGGCCTTAATCTATTCACCATCACTTTGGAAATAATATTATAAGCCATATTACATAGGCTTATGGGTCTAAAAGAATCAAACAATTTAGCATCCTTCTTGGAATTAGGGTAAGATAAGTAGCATTTATTTTATAAATAATGTATTGTTTTACCCTAGACTGCTCCACTACCACCAATAAATAATCCTTCACTATATCCCAATTATGTTGGTAAAAATCTGTAGAGATCCCATCTGGAACTAGGGGATTTATCCTTATTAAAAGAGAAAAGAGCTAAATGAACTTCTTCTAGAGTAATAGAATCTATCATTTTTCTATTGTCTTTATTTGTTATTAATGAAGGAACATCTTGAAGAAGTTTATCACTAAAAACTTCAGTATCCTCTGAACCTAGAATATCATGATAAAATGACTTAGCCTCTTTTCTAATTTCACTCTAATATTCAATCCAAACCCCTTCTATTGATTTAATTCTACCAATTCTAGAAGAAGATCTCTGTACTATAGCCATAATATGAAAAACTTTGTATTTTTATCTCCTTTTAACCAAGTCTGTCTTGATTTTAATCTCTAGAATTTCTATTTCTTACTAAAAATATTAGGAAATTCACTAAGCAACTCCCTTTCCTCTGAGCTTGTATTATTTTCATCACCTTTTTGGAATTTTGAAAGTTTATCTTTTAGTTCTTCTTTCTTCTATAAAATGTTCCAAAGGTGTTCTTGTTCCATTCTTTTAACCTAGATGTCATAGCTTTAATTTGGTTTGGAAGAGCATACAACCCACCATTACCTAAAGAATTTCGTGTTTGAGCTATCATATCAACAAATTGAGGATGGTCTTCCCGTATCTGCTCATATTTAAAATATGATATTTTTTGAATTCATTAACCATCATTTTAACTCTTATTGGCTAGTGATCTGAACCAATCCTTGTTAAGGTATTAATTTTAGCACAAGTTCCTTCATCTAGCCAATGATCTGAGAGAATGCATCTATCTAAATTTTTTGCTATTAGGTTCTAGCCTCTCCTATTGTTGGTCCAAGTATAGTTGTCTTCTTCAAAATCAACTTCCCATAGATTGTTATTTTGAATAAAAGCTAAGAAATATTTCATACTTTGGGTCAATTTCCTCATTTCCCCAAATTTTTCATTTAGCTTGGTAATGACATTAAAATCTCCAATGATCATAAAACAGGTTTCTTGGTCTTTAATTCTCATAAAGGCCTCAATCCCACTCCAAACATATAATCTACCTGACTGAATTGTAGGACCATACACATTGATAAGGATGAAGCTAATGTCAATGAAGTAGCAAGTGACTAAAGAGGCTATCCAATGCCTAGTTTTATGAATGGTTCTATAAAAGGTTCTAGAAGGATTCCAGCAAGTTAGAATTCTCCCTGCTGCTCCTTCAGAATTCATAGCATCCCATTCACATCTTGTCCAAACTGCTCTCATATTTTTTTAAACTTCTTATGTCATTTTAGTTTCCTGGATACAAAGAATATCAAGTTTATTACTTCAACATAGGTCCCTAATACACCTATGCTTTGAGGGGGCATCAACACCCCTTATATTCCATGATATGATAATCATGTCTCATTAGGGGTTTTTTTCCCTCTTGCGTATTACCAATATCATTTTGTTGTTTGGTAAAGAGAAGTTCAACCAACTTAGTTTGTGTTCCTTTCTCTATGTTAACTCTTGCTTCCCTAGATATTGCTTGATTTTTTAGGGTTTTCCTCTTTTTGCCTTGCCTATATTAGGAGTAGGTCTTATTATTCTATTCCTCAATATTATTTCACCATTTTTTTTCAACATATTTATCCTCTCCTGGATCTATTATAGAAGCTTTTGACTTATCCTGCTCATTTTTTGGAATTTTTTATTAATGGTAGAAGTATTACCTTCTAAAACTGCATTTTATTTACCAATTATTTCCTTTTGAATGGTGCATGGTACTTCAAGAGAGTCTTCAAAATCTGATGAAACACATTCCTTGGGTTCATCGAGAATATTCTTCCTTAAATTAGGATCATATTGAATAGACGGTTCCTTGCTAATATGTTGAAATTGTTGTCCTATGTCCTCTAAGTTTTGATCTACTTTTTATTCATAGGCTAAAGCCTCAAAAGAATTGAAATTTCTTCTAGTATCATTTATTATTAGTCTCCACTGTTCATTTTATTTTATTTTTCTAGATTTAGTTTTTGGAATTTGAAAAACCATCTTTATCCATAACCATTTGTAAATTTCTCTTACAATTTTCTACAAATGATTATGGTGGGCTCTTCTTAGGGCATGATCTCTCAATATGCCCCACCTCATGACATATTCTACATATAAACGATATTTTTTCATAATCTACACTTTGGATCCACATCTTATCCCCATACTTAAGAATGATTTATTATGGTAAAGCTTTACTTATATCAATCATGACCAATATTCGAGCATACATAGCCAAAAATGCATCTTTTGTTGTATCAAAAATCTCAAGGAATTATCCTAGAGTGTTTTCTATTGCCTTGAAGGTATATATTTCCAAAAATTTAATGGGTAATCCAAACATCCTAACCCAAATTGGTACTAGGGATATATTTACATTTTCAGGTGAAAAGCCTTCATACCAGTGGGTAAGGAAGAGCCCTGCTCTTCCCATAAACCAAGGACCCCATTTTAAGATTGTTTCTCTTTATTCCCTAGAAAAAAAATGGCTAGGAAGAAACCTTTTGGAAGAAATGATAGAATCACTCCTGGAGACTTCCAACTACTATCAATCAATTTTCTCAAGGTTGAAGCCCCTGGCCAATACCCATTAAATTTCCCAAAAGCTACCCTATCTCGAAGCAATGAGGATCTCTCTGAGGTGTGCTCACTAAAATATACCACTAGGGATGATTCTAAGGATTTAACTATAAATAGATCCATGGAAAGGAAACTAAAACTCAAAATCTAATTAAATTTCTCTGAAAGTTCTATAAAAAATATAATATTTGATAAAATACTTAATAAAATTTTCATACACAATTTCCAAGATAAATAAAGGGAAAAAATAACTTTGCTAAAAAATTCTTTGTCGAGATAGAATGTATTACCTCACTGAAGTTCTAGCCCTTCATTGCTCTTACCATCGTTTAAATCCTAGTTGGAAAATAATTGTAATTTTATTTTTTGTGACTTGAAAAATTGTCACTTGTTCTAAATGGTTGACTTCATAGGGTCATATCTCCCTCAATATTGCTTAGATTTTTGCATATGACCACTCATTTTAAAGCTATTCAAATTTTGCACAAGTTGGTCCAAGAATCAGCTGAATTAGATAACTCTTCATGAAGATATGGCTCCTAAAATATGAGATATTTTTTAGGAAAAAACCCTAATCCTTTGCACTTTACAATTTTGTTTTTCGCAATTTGAAAAATCATCACCGCCCTTGTTTCGAATGGTTGACTTCATAGGGTCGTATCTCCCTCAATATTGCTCAAATTTTTGCATATGACCACTCATTTTAAATCTATTCAAATTTTGCACAAGTTGTTCCAAGAATCAGCTGAATCATATATCATAGACATGTATTTATTAAGATGTAATTTTATATTTTTAAATTTCTTTAAGTTAACATGGAAACTAGGTATCATTTGTAAAATTTCATTCAAAATAGTGTGTAGGTGATAAAATGAGTAACTTTTAGGTTCCCATAGCATATTTAAGTAAGAGTTGACACAAAATTGATCTAAAAGTTTAAATTTTCTTTATACTATATATTGTTTTGGATGATTCCTCTTTAAATAACAACCACAAGTCAATGCATCAATCAACTTGTTAGCGATGAAAAATTATTTGGAATGAAAAATTATTTGCTATACTTCCAAGATATATAATTAAATATTTAATAGATTTTATGTAGTAATATATATTATCCAAATGATTATCAAATGACATTATCTCAGTTAATTAAACTTTTCTATCTTCAATGAGGAGACCCATGTTCAAATCTTGCCAAAAGATACATGCATACTAACTAAAAATATTTATAATATCATTATATGGGGACAATGTAGTATAGACGTGACCTATTTAAATTCCATGCATATATATATATATATATATATATATATATATATATATATATAAATATAAAGAGAGATAGAGAGATTTGATCTTTTCAACATGAATATATTTCTTTTTTAATACCCCATCTCAAATTGTGCTTGTTTATTTTTATGATATATACAACTTTGTGAAAAAAATGATAAGTATCTTAAATGATATTTGAATAGTAACATAGGTTTTTATTTTATAATCCATTGTTGTAAAACTTGATATCAATAATATAAATTAACATCTAATATATAAAAATAATAAACAATAACCTATCATGCAATGGATTCATGTATGAGACAAATAAAAGAACACCCTTAAAGTGTGGTAACCCCATGAAATACTCCATAAGAATGTAAGAACTCCACATGATCTCATCTATGTAGGAGATAAATAAAATAACACCCTTAAAGTGTGGGAACCCCATGAAATACTCCATAAGAAGGGAAGAACTCCACATGATCTCATCTATGTAGGAGATAAATAAAAGAACACCATTAAAGTGTGGGAACCCCATGAAATACTCTATAAGAAGGGAAGAACTCCACATGATCTCTAGATGAAAATGCTAGACTAAGTATGATTATTACAAAAATTAACATAATAATTCTACACTTAATATCTTGCAACTCATTATTACAATACAATTATATTTGCCATTATATCTTAATGTGGGATTTAGTGGTACTCTGAATCAAATATTAACATAACACAAGAAATACAATGATATCTCCCTTTATGTATTATTATGGGATTTAGTGGCACTCTAAATCAAAGATTAACATATCACAAGGAAAAAATGAACAACAAATGAATTTGCATAAAAATATGTAAAACACACTTTGTAGATCTTCAAATATGCACCTACAACTTTAATACAATGTACTATACCTATAGGCATACAATTCAATGATTCCTGGTTGTCTCAAGAGACTTTTAATGCTTCACCTTCTCTCCAAATCTTGAGGATAACATTTATTTATTCTTTTTTTCAATTTTTACAACTCTAGTTTTGTCCTATTTTGATTTTATCTTATCTTGTCTCGTTCTAATATTTATCTTGTTCTTGTCCCATTTTGATTTTGTCTCATTTGCTATCACAATTTCCAAAATTTTCCGCTATGTGATTGAACTATAAGATTTTTATTCTATCTTTGAGTGAAATAAACTAATTCTTTTCCACTATCTTTATAAAAATGTATGTATACTAATCTTCTAAATTGAAATGTTTCATTTCAATTTTCTTTTTTCAACTTTCTTTTTTTTAATTTATCTCTAATAAAATGATGCCTTAACTCAATGAACTTTGATGTTTTATGGAAAATATGATTTTTAGTCTTTTGAATTGTACTCACTATCATAAAAAATGGTAGTTGGTCTTTGTTGCTTTACACCCAACTCTTCTAGGATTTACCTCAACCATACTATTTATATGCTTATCAGTAACTATTATATATTTATACTTTGTTGTTGAGAGTGCAATGGTTTTTTGTTTATTTGAAAACCAAGTTACCATCCATTTTCTAATGAAAAACAAGTTCTTAATGTAGATTTTCTATCATCAATTGAGCCTCCTTAATTTGAGTCACTGTATCCAATGAAATCAATCTTATTGGTTGCAACATAATTTATTCCATAATTTAAGGTTGCTTTCACATACCTCAAAATTCTCTCTACTACTCTCATTTGATCTTCTAATTTCTTACTTACAAATTTTAAAACAAAAGAGTTGTGGTGAGTAGAAATTTTATTTTGAAAACAATCATTTTCTTTCAATTAATTATCAATCCAATAGTTCGTAAACTTGTGAGTGCCATGCACACTATATGCCTATAGTGCGAGGGAATGAGTCCTTCTATACCTATTTGTTTGGTGGGAGAATTGTTGTTCATGTATTTTTAGTTCATACAAACCCAAAAAACTAAGTGCAGAAAAATAAATAAATAAACTACAATTTTAAAATAAGCACACAACTAAAATTAAGATGCTAGAAATAAACACACGATTGAAAGAAAATTACAAAATTTAAACACACTTGTAGAAATGAATAAAGCAGGAAATTCACACTTGCAAAAATAAATAAAGCAGAAATTTGTAGAAATAAATAAAGCAAGAAATAAATGCAAAAAATAATAAAGCAAAAATAAAATAAATAGGGGAGGATTACTGCCTAGAGTGGGCCCAAGCTCCCACAAATGGTCCGCCTGGTTGACTATGTAAAAGTCACACTCTTAATCCATGCAAATAAAATAACACTCAAAAAATTTATTTATAAATTATGTAGTACACTTGGAGATTTGGAATTGGTCCTCTTAGGAATGGCTTGCTTTTTTATATAAAATGTAGCCAATCCCATTACAAAAATAGCTTGTTTTAATCACGCAACATGATTTGCTACGACCATTTTTTGCACAGTTGTTATTTTCTTCTATTAAAAGCATGGCCATTTGATTTTAATCACCAAAGGATAAGCATAATGCTCCTTAGGTGTATACAACAAACTATTTCTAAAAATGGTGCTTTTATTAAAAACTACATGGTCAACTAGTCAACAACCAATATTTATAATATAAGCGCTTATTCTATTTTAACCATAATTCATGATTTAAATTTAATATGCATAGATAAGAATGATTCTTCCTTATTTTTTGCAACTTCCTTAAAAATCACATGATCAATTAGTCAACGTTGAATATAGCTCCTATATTCCCATTAGACGTAGGCGCTTTCCAACCTATCATCAGAATATAGGCATCGAAAGACAAGCACCGAGATATAGGTTCTAGGATACAGGTGCCTACCTATTGCTAGGATACAGGCACCAGCCTATCGCTAGAATATAGGTGCCTACTAGGATCTGGGATACATGCACCTACCTATCGCTGGGATACAAGCACCTGCCTTTTCCATTCATCCTAGTTTTCTTCAAGATGTCTTCATGTATTGTCAGGTTTGAATGGGACGTTGACTCAAAAATACCAAATTAGTAGAAAAAACCTGCATCTATGTACATTTTCCACTAAAAACATCAGTCAAGCATAATACTTCATTTTCTATTAAATATATGCAATAATTATACAAAAACACATTTCTAGTGTTAAATATGCCATAAAATACCCCTTTAAAACATGCATAAAAATGAGCATTTTTGGTGCTTATCAAGTTGTATAGGTGATGTGGTCATATTATTGGCAAGTACATAAGGTCAACAATCATATTTCTATGCTTCCTCTCATCCAATCTTCCATTTTCATCATCCTTGTAAATTTTTTTACCTTGTGCAAGTGAAGAAATAATATTTTTGTAACTTTCCATGTCAAACATTTTCAACATATCATATCTACAATTAGATTGGAAAACAATAATCCCATTATGTGTTTGATGTATTACCATACCAATAACATAACACATCAAACACAAACAATTAATTCTAAATTATTGCATCATGGATTACTTGAACTTTCTCTTATTTCTTGTTGCTCAATATTCATGTCACCTTGCATTGTGCATGATCTCCTGCTTGAGATCTATCTTCATATTCTTGCTTGAGTTCTACTTTGAGTTCTTCTTCATCTTCATTCTTTGGTTATTTAGACTTTGTATCTTCTTTAATTAGTTCATGAATTTCTTGAGCTTATTATTTGACTTTAGGTTTATGTACTTCTAATTCATGTGCATGAATAGCTTGAAATTTTTCTTTGTCTTTGACCTCTAGATCATGTGCTTCATTTGATCTAGTTTTCTTATAATCTTGATATTGTCCTATATCTTTTGAATTCATTTAGATCATCATAGTAATTTTCTAAATTATATGAACTTGGAATGTTAATATTGTATGTAGAATGAAACAATGTTTTTAGAGATGATTCACTTGATTCAATTGTATCAATCTCTACTTTCCTTTTTAGAGTTTCAATCAACTCCTTTTGTTTTAGATTTTCATATTTATGAAGTTCAAGTGAAAGCAATACCATATACATTATACTACATATATCAATAGGTATAATAATATCATTCTTAGAATTATCAATTGCTTCAACAAATTTTGAATGTAAATAGTATTCAAATATCTCAAAACTTTCATCCATAACTTATCTATAGATGAATTGTATTGCCACATCTAGTTTAATCTTAGATTTTTCAATCAATTTTCCAATGCTAGGTTTTATAACTTCTAATCTTTAAAACCTTTTAAAAGAAATAATTATATTTTAAATATTATAAAATTAAATCTATGTAGTAACCCTTATTACTCCATATCTAAAAAGATAAATCAAAATCAAAATAATCTTTTAAAAAACTTAATTAGGGTGCATAGCCTTTATTTTGGAAAACCTTATATCTCCACCTAATTTATTTTCCAAAGGAAATTTGAATGTGTTTCCCACAAAAAAATAATTATACACTAAATATAGCAAGTAACATATAGATGTTACATAGATTGGCAGATATATATCTCATTGTGCTCATTAGAAGATTTATAACGTTACCTTATTCCTCTAACTCCCAAATTTGGTGAAGTTTGGAATTCCACTACTCTCTCCTACATTCTTGTTTGGCTCTTTAGGTTCCAGCTAGGTAGCTTTGTTCTATTATACTGTACTAACCATCAATGGTAGTACATATACACTAGTTGTTGAATGCCTTCACTATTTTCAGATATTAGCATGTCTCTACGAGTTGTTGAGTGCCTTTGTTGCTCTAATATATTAGCTTATCTTTGCTAGTCATTGAGTTTCTTCATTTCTCTGAGATGTTAGTACATATTTGCTAGATAATAAGTACCTTCACTTTTTGAGGATGGTAGCGTGTCTTTGCTAGATTGAGATAATAACACTTTTAGATTCTATTCTATCGATCCTAGATGGTTTGAGATGATAGAATTTTTGAGTGGTATTCTATACGATGATTTTTTTCAATTTCTATGTAAGCTAGCATCACTTTATTTTACATTCTTGAGAATCTTAGTACCCTATTAACATCGGTCTTGTCTCTCTCTAGTGATCTATTAACATTTGCCTTGTCTCCTTCTAGTGCTCTATTGACACTGGTATCATCTCCTTCTAATGCTCTATTTATGTTGGTATCTTCTCTATTAATCTTGTGCTCTGATAGTGCTTGAATTGTCTTTGTTCCTCTACCATCCTGATAATGTTTGACTAGACATATTGGTAATGTTTTGATATCTTCTATTCTACCTTGAGAGGAAGCACCTTGATAGTGCTTGATGCTTAGCAATGATTCATTTTCAACTAACTCATATGGTTGTACTCTTTGATTTTAGTATTCCTACTCATGTAGCCTCTGTAATAACCCTTACATAATGGGCTCTTACTGTAAAAACTATGACTTCACTATTGCACTACATATTCTTCTTGAGGAACATTCTTTCAAACACTGATCCATGATCGATACTGAATTGATATTTTTAGTTAGCTTTGTTCTCCAATATTTATTTATCTTAGGAGGCTTATAATAATTTATTCTTCTCTTCTTTGTGTTTTACTTATTCTCTGTTCTATAGAAGGTTTGTATTGCTTCTTCTTCTTTGAAAACTTAGATGCTTCACTATACTTGGAAGCTTAGATACTCCTCTACCGTTGGAAGCTAAGATGGTTCTCTATCTCTTGCAATCTATGATTCTTATTTATCTCTAGAAGCTATTATGCTCCTCAATTTATGGTAGCTATGATGCTCCTCTATTTATTCAAAATATTCCTTCAATATTTGGAATATATCTCTAGTGTCTGAAAACTCCAATGTCTTAGGTTGCACCTAAGAAAAAAATATGATTATCCTATTTTCTAGAGAATCCAATATCAATATCATGGTAACTATGAATATCCCCAAATGACCAACTTTATCTTGAGTTATCTCTCTCTCAATATTCAATAATGATTCTCCTTTTCTTCTCTTGAGAATACAAAATATTTTTAGGGTGAATTTCAATGTCCCCAAACTAACAACTTTCTTCTGAGTTAGATTTCTCTTTCAATGTTCAACTTTCTCTTGGGTTGGCCCTCAATAAATCTTAAATGAGTCTTAGTATTCACTAGTTTTCCTTTAACCAAGTGGAAAGACCCTAGCATCCAAATTAGGGTGACTCTTACCTATCCCCTCAATCTCTACTCAACCAGACCTTCTAAAATAGAGTCCAAGTGTTCACTACTATCAAAGTGAACATAATTTAGTATTAATGTGGATAATATAAATATATAAAAAATTGATAGAGTTAAGTGGTATCTATGATATCACTATTGGATTTTAAGTCTTACTACCACAAAATATCATAGGTCCCAATATAAAGAAGCCACACTATTAAAGGTTGAAATATAAATAATGAAGAGTAGAATAATATATGTGAGCAATTAAATATATATATAGGAAATATAATAATAATATAACTCACTTATAGTATCAAATACAAATGTAAATGGTCAAAATAATTAATGTAAAAGCATGAAGAAAACTTACAATATCAATTTCTCAAAATTTGTATACAAGCTTTATTATCAATGCTTGTTGTGTGGTGATGTATACAGACCATTTTCCCTTCTTTTCATGTTATATTGTATGGATATTTACCTCCATAATATAGACATAGAAGATGAGTCTTCATGTACTTGACTATTCCTCTCTATATGACAACTCCCTTGACCTTTGGCTTATCATCTTGTCACTTGTATACTAGACTCTTCACTCTCTTCTTGCATGCATACTTGAACCTATGAAACTTGCATAATTCTACATGACTCTTACTCCCCCACATGAACTCCTAGTATAATAAACTTGTGCACATCCTAACTTTATATATTTTCACACTTACATACAAGACACTTGTGCACATTCTCTCAATACACACTTGCATTCTTACTTACATGACACTTGTACACATCCTACACATTGACACTTACATAAAGGATAAATATAAATCAATAATTTAAACTATATAATTAACCCTAATATATTACATATTTAGATTTGTACCATGAAGGTACCATGGGGGTACATTAGCATGTACCAAATAATGTAATATTCTCCAAAAAGGTCCAATATTGTATAACTTTGATCTTGATAGGATATACCTTGAAGCTTTCCTAAGTTACTATATATCCAAAGTATTCTACCTCTTGGACCCCAAAGAAACATTTGAATTTTTTGAGAATTTATTTTGTCTATGTAATAGGTGAAGAAATTTGTCAACATGAACTAGGTGATCCTCCTAGGACTTGATATAAATTAAAATACGATAAGTGAAAACTAGGGTAAAATTGTAAAGAAAAAAACAAAAGTGGAAGGATCATCAGTGAGACCAAAAGGTATGACTAGGAACTCATTATGACCCTCACATGTATGTAAATTAGTATTAGGGATATCGTCTTCCATAACCCTAATTTGATGAAACCTAGAATCCAAGGCTAGTTTTGTAAAGTATCTAGTACCATAATTCATCCAATGAATCATATATAATAGGGATAGGAAACTTATATTTAATAATTATCTTGTTGAGAGGATGAAAATCAATATACATGTGCCATGGATTATCCTTGCATTGTACCATCAACACTAGAGAGGATATGGACTAATGTTTGAAAGAATGATTCCTTGCTCCAACATTTCCTAAAATAATTTCTCATTTTTTTATTTTTGAGGTTGAGGATAGTGGTGATGATGTATATTATGAGGTATATTTCTTGGAAAAATGTGGATGGCATAATCACATGTGAACTTAGGAGGAAGAATCATGGGATAACTAAATACCTCCTCATAGAAATTCATAATTTTCTATAAATCTGAAGGAAAATCTAGAATAAAAAACTCCAAATATTGAACCTCCATGCATTTTATTTAGACAAAGAATCTACAACCATATTTCTTTAATATAATTTACATGCTACATGAACTAACCACCTTACAGGGAGGGATTTGTATTCATCAGAGATAAATGAATCTCCCATTTTTTATCCACTTCACATATTTTTTGCATAGTATTAGTAACATCACCAATCTAAGATGGTCGTTGCTCCCGAGATGACATATAAATTACCTAAATTCATGGAAAAGAGGATTCCCAACCAAGTATAATCCCAAAATTTGGATTTTAACTTTAGTTATATAACCCATGCATTGAGTGGCATCCTTATTTTTAATTAATACTTGAAATTTATCCTAATTTGATGTATTGATATACAAGTTGAAGGATGTCATTGTCTTATTATCTATAAATTTATGTGTTCTATCAAAATCAATCAACACATTGACATGTTGTTTAATAAATATTTGTACCTTAATAGTATGATGAACTTGAAGCCCTATAAGAGCATGTGTAGAGAGCCATGGTATCATCCTCATGCCCACCTCATCTACTTCTATTGGTTGCTCCTACTATAATTAATATTCATCTTCATATCTTGCTATATCTTCTCCTTCCACTTGGGAGTTACAACCTTCTTCATAGGCTTGATCTCATGTATGGTGAAAACAACTTTTGAAATATAAGAATCCCTATGAATTCTCATTATTTTAAAAATAATAAAAAGAGTTGAATTTATACCTATGTTGGGAACTAGAATATTGAATCTTATGTTCTATAACCAAAGCTATATTTTGAGAATCATTGAGAGTATAAGGATAAAGCATACAAACTTCTTGCTAAATTTAATCCTTAAGATCATGGTGAAAGGATAAAACCACTACCACTAGATCCAGTTGATGATTGTAGGTGAGAAGACTAGTGAACTTGGAGCAATACTCCTCCACTATTCATATTTGCTTTGTTTTGATAATATGGACCATGTACGACGTGGAAGATTCATTGCCAAATATTTGAAGAAATTATTCTTGAAATTAGGTCACAAAAGATAACCCCCATTTTGGTGAAGCTACCTTAAAAACCATTAATGATCTTGGCTTCCCAACTTATAATTTGCTAAAGCAACACAATCTACTTCAAGAACATGGTGTAGGATGGTAAGTCTATCCATATTGGCCAAACTCCTTCATGGATCAACACATTTAAATATGGATATTTCAAAGCAAGGAATAATAACTTCATGATGTCAATGAAGGAAATTATAATCATCTTCTACTATGGAATCCAAACAAGAAGTAAGCCCTCATCGTAAGCACCTATAAATAGAGGAGAACCTCAGGTGGCATAAGGAATTGAGTGACTTTGATAAGTATTTGGAGGACTATGACTAGGTGGCAACTATAGAAGACCATTGGTATTTGGTGCTTGATGAATGATCATAGGTTGTAGCCTGATTGTTTTTTGTGACCCTTGGACAAGATGGTGCATATTAGTAGATATTTGTAGGACTCTTTAGATGCTATCCAAGGACTCAAAAATGGAAGTAACTATCTAGTCGTGATTACCCAAAGACTTGACAATGAAAGTAATCAATTATTTTTGATTTGAAATATATCATATCAAGATCAATGGTACCAGAAAAATGATTACCAATTGGAAGGGTAGTGTGAGGAATGACTAGGGAAGGGTTATTGAAAGGAGGAGAAGATGAACCCAAGGTATTGGTAGGAGGTAAATCCATAGCATTTAAGAAAATAATATTGGTCAAATTGATATTTGAGGAAGCATTGTGATGCTTATTAGACTATTTAGGTTGGAACTTATTTTTGCTCATCCACATCCTCTAAATGAATAGGACATTGTAATAAACCATTTATTTGCACTTAACTAGTAGTGGCAACAAGTTCATTCATACACTAGGGGAAATTGAAAAACCCCAAAAATATTTGGAATGCTACTAAAAAAGTGTTGTAAAAAATACCTCTTATTTGATCATCTTGAAGAGATAATCACAATGAGATAGGTCTCTTGCAAGGGTCTTGAGACACTCACCTTCTAAAAAATATTTTTGGAGATACCCCTTTTTTTGATCATATCAAATAGATTATTGCAATGGTATAAGTCTCTCACAAGGGTTCAACAACATCAATACATTTATTTATTTTTTAAATAAAATTTAGAAAAAAGAAGCAACAATAGAAAACTAATAATATTCTAGAAGATAATTGCACCAAAAGATGGTTTGAAAAAGTTAAAAAATAATCACCACAAAATAGGTAACAATAATATTTTATAGAGGTTCTAGAATGGTTTGCATGCACTTATGTTGGAAATTCACACCCTATAGATATCTGAGATTAAAAATCTGATACCACTTGTTACAAAATAAATTTTATAACTATAGCAATCACAATAACAATCCAATAATACATAAATAAAATTACCCAAATAATAATAATTTAGATCCAATGGCAAAAAAAGTAAATATGCAATAATCAAATTGTAGATTCAAATTAATGCAAATCCTTAGTCACTTAGAGAGGGCAAAGTCTCATGGCCACTTGGAGAGGGAAAAACCTCATATGCATAGTCAATGTGACTAAGATTCAAATATGGAAAGATAATATCAACTACCGCCTAAATATTCCTAATTCTAGATTAAATGAACTATTGAACCTAACCCTATTTCTCAAGGGATAACTATCTAAACCTAGGGCTTAAGATAAAAAAAATAAGCATAGTTGACGTGTCTATATTTATTGCATACATTATGGTTTCCTTTGAGCACCAAATAATTGCTATATAATTCCTAGATAATAATCATAGCTCTCTGATACAATAGATGGGGTGGTGGGGGTATTTATACCAATACCAATATTTTAATTACATAATCAAGTTAGTCTAAGCTGATATAAAAATTGGGCTTTAGCTTAGTTATAAAATATAAGATGGGTTTAATAATTTCAATCTTCACCTATAAGGATTATATAATTGAATAATATAAAATAAATTAAATAATTTATATAATGATTGTCCATAGAACTATACAAGATTACATCATACATTGTCATCCTTGGCCACATGTTAGATTAAACTTTCAACATTTGCTACATACTTTGAATCATCACATGGACTTTGTCAAGGTGACCTACTATCTTCTTATCTATTTATTATTCTTGTTGAGCCATTGGGAGAGATTTATCAAAGGTAAAAATGGAAGGAAGAATACAAAAGTATTTAATTTGTAACAAATGATCCTTTTGAATAATCATGAGGTTTAGGGTAATTGGTTATGTGTGAAGATTTTCATGACATAGAACAAAGTTCAAATCCCCTGGATGAACGTTAATACCATTAGCTCAACTGGTTAAATTCCTTGATTTTCAAAGAGTAAACACAAATTTGAATCTTACTAAGCAATACATCCATAATAGTGAAGTTATTGTAATACCACAATGTATTCATGATGTATTAAAAGTGAGGTAAATTTTAATCCCATATAGCCAATTTAAAAAAACAAATAATCCCTTTGTATCTCATCTCCAAATTGATGACGACATTTTTCTTTTATCCATTAATTAGTGAGGTTATATATTTTAATTTGATATTATCATGTTGTCAAAATATTATTGGACAATTTCTTAGTCCTATAAAATCTAGGAACTTTTTCACTAACATTGTCCTAGATACATAATGGACTATTATAAAGGATTTAGGGTTTAAAGTTAAAATTTTGTCATTAATATATTAATGTATTTCCTTGTCTCGTAAAGGAATTAAGGAGCTTTGGAACTCAATTTTGGATAGAATGAAAACTTAGTTGGCAGTATAGAAAGGTAAGTTCTTAACCATAGGTATAAGGTTACAACTAATAAAGAACACACTACAATCTATCCCTATATATGATATAATTTTTAAAATTATCAATAGGTATATCATCTTAACTTAATAAAATTAAAAACAAAAACTTTGGAAAGGACAATAAAAAAAATTAGTTTAACCTTTATAAGTAGGACAAGGTTTACAAAGGAAATAATATTCAATGGGTAGGCTTGCAAAATTGTAAACTAATGAGTTTGGTGTTAGGGGAAAAAATTTGATAGATAGTTGTTGGCAATTTTGGGTTTGAGATCCTAGCTTCTTGTCTATGAGTTGTCATTGATGTCAAAAGGAAATGGCATTAATGTTAAGAGGATGTGTTGGCTTCAAAGGTGGAAGATTCCAAGAGAATCCGGAGAGATTCCATTGGCAATGGTTTTTATTAAAACCAATGGAGGTTCTCTTTATTATTTATTTAATTATTATTTAAAACCCTTCAAGGTTTTAATTAATTAATTATTTAATTAATTAAGGGAGAAATTATTTTTAATTTATTAAAAATACTTAAAGGTTTTTAAACCTTTTTTATTCTTAATTTATTAAAATTATTTAAGGGTTTTTAAACCCTTTTTGAAAAGACTTTTGATTAATTTCGAAATGGTCTTTATTTCTGCCGACGTCAAGGTGTCTTCGAAGAGACTATTTATTCTCCAACTCCTAAGGTTGGAAGGCTAATTAATTCAAAATTCCCCGAATGCAATTTGCGGTGTTTGTGCTCTGTATTCGCTGCGATCGAAGGAAGACTTAGAAGCACGTGCGGTTGAAAAGTCTTCGGGAGTTTTTTCGAGGGTGAAGTGGAGGGAAGTTCACTTGTGAACTTCGTAGCCCGCGTGGGCTAGTGGCAGCGAAGGCTGCTGTTGGGCGCTGCATTGGCGGAGGTCACCGTTTCGAGTCTATCGGGGGTGCTTTGCTAGAGTAACACACGTTTTTATTAAAACGTCTTTATGCCACGAAATTCGGAGTTTCTTGGACAACGATTTATAAGGTGTGATTAAATTTTATGAGTTTTGGCTTTTGTGATTAGCATTGAATAAAATCTTAGGAGAAATAAGGGCATATTTATTTGGATGTATTTTTAAGATTATTCTTTGTTATGCTAAAATTAAAAATGGAGGTATAAGATGTGAGTCTGTGATTGTTGATTTATTGGCATGTTATGGTCGTTGTGTTTAAAGGAGTGGAGCTAAAAGGTGTAATAAATGAAGTTTATATTATTGCTCATTTCTTTTTATTCTAACCCTAACTTGGTTGGAAGTTTGAGAGTTATGTGTGGTGACGACTTGAAGGTTCAATTATCTTCTACTCCAATAAGGTATGGGCACATTCTTCTTATGAGTATGATTGGTGTATGTTTTCTAAAAAAAGGTTGGAGTGAAAAGGTATTCTAGTAGGTATCCTTTGGCTAGGTGTAAATCCTATTTTCTGGTTTGTTGAAGACTACTTATGCATTGTTATCCTTAAGGAGAGTTTTTGGTGAATGCATAATTTTTGGTTTGAGATAGTGGAAGCTTTGTGCACTAGGGTTTATATTTGTGAGTCTAGCTACTTGCATTGAGTTGGTGGAACCCTTGGTTGGTTGTTTTGAGTTTGATGGTTGAGTTGCTTCCATAGAGGTTGTTTGATCAAGTTATTGCTTTACTTGATTCATGATATTGGGCTTACTCCATTGAGTTGATTTGAGCAAGTTATTCTTTGCATTTGGTGATATTGTGTTGGTGGCTATTTTGTTCAAATATCTTTGGAGGGAAAAGGATTTCTACTTGTTTCCTTTTCTTGTGATGATTGGTTGAATGTTTCAAGGTTGATGTTGAGTTGAATGGTGTTGGTTGACTAAACCTTGTTTGATGAGCATTGTTATTGAAACCCTAATTGATGGTCATATTATGTGATTCTTTGCATAGTTGGCAATTGTTGGGGTTTCATGTTCTTGAAAGAAAACATTCTATCCTATCCATTTCAGATATTGAGTTGAGTTTTCGGATTTGAGATTGAGATTGAGCTGAGTTGATTTGAGTTGAGTTTTGAGATTGGGATTTGAGTATAGAACATATTGAGTCTCTAACAATTCTCTTTATGCTTCTATGAGTTTGAAAAATCACATTGGGTCTCTAACAATTCACTTTGTGATTTCTTACTAAGAAAGTTTTTCTTGGTGAGCTTGCTGAGTTTTTGTACAGGTTCCAGTGGGGACTTGGGAGCAGTTCTTGGACAGGTTCCAGTGGGGACTTGTGAGCAATTTTGGACAGGTTTCGATGGGGACTTGTGAGCAGTTTTGGACAGGTTTCGGTGGGGACTTGTGAGCAGATTTGGAAAGGTCCTAGCAGAGGACTTGTGAGCCGAGTTTGATAGTTCTATCAAAGAACTTGAGGACAGAGGTGCATTGGTTCTATGAGAAGAACCTGAGGACATTTGGCAAGTCTTTGAGAAGGCTTGTATGCAGAGGATTGATTTGTTCAAGAGTTGGACAGATCTAATAGAAAGAGGAAGACTTGTACTAGACCGACTGACTGTGTTTGGTACAGGTTGTTGAGTTGATATGGACGTGATCATAGAAGGCAGAGGTCTCTTAGGCTAAGCATTGAGGATAGGAGGTCTTCGATGGAAAGGAGTTCCACGTTCTGGCAAGAGGTAGAGGCAGTTGATCTTTTGAGGGATCATTTCTAGAGTAGAGGGGAAGGTATCTCCTTTGAGCGAGAGGCTCATAAATTTTGATTGGGGGAAGGTATCTCCTTTGAGCAGAGGCTCATAAATTCTGATTGGGGGAAGGTATCTCATTTGGGCCGAGGCTCATAAACATTGTAATTGGGAAGGATTCCCAAAGAAATTTGAGATAACTTTTAGAGAAAAATTTTGTGGACGTAGCCCAACCATTATGGGTGAACCACGTTAAAATTGGTGTCACTTTGTGGATGATATTGTGCATTGCTTTGATATTGCTTTACTATTTTGAAGTATAAAGGAAAAAGTAAAAAGAGGTCTTATACTGTTCACCCCCCCTCTCAGTATAAGCTTGTGTTCTTCAATTGGTATTAGAGCGAGTGCCTTCGAAAAGTTTAACAACTTGAAGGAAAAGCTAGTAAAGAACATAATGGATCATTCAAGTGGCAATGCAACACCTATTCTTGATGGGTAAGATTTTGGTCTTTGGAGTGCAAGGATGAAGGTTCATCTAATGGCACTTGGGAATGAGGTTTGGGAAGTGATTGAAGATGAGTACACTATTCTTGAACATGGTCCTAATACTAAAGAAGAAAGGCTCCTACATCACAACAATTCAAAAGCAATGAATGCAATCCTGAAAGGCTTACATAAAGCAGATCTCACCAAAGTGATTCACTGTAAGACAACTAGTGAAATGTGGAAATAGTTGAAGGTTGTTCATACAGGTGATACAAATGTCAGAAAGGCCAAGTTGAGACACTTCAAAGGTATGTTTGAACAACTCAAGATGAATGATGATGAAAAGATTAGTGACTACATGCTTCGTATGGATGAGGTTGTTAACTCCATGAAAGACTTAGGTCTTGAGCTTGCTGAAAATGATGTTTGTGATAAGATTTTAAGATCTCTTCCTAATAGATTTAGTGAAAAGATTTCTACTATTGAGGAAGCTAAAGATTTGGATAAGTTGAAAAAGGATGAGCTCCATAGTATACTTGCAACATTTGATTTGAGAACTCAAGTGAAGGTTGATGTCAAGAAAGAGGAAGCTTTCAAGGCTACCAAGAATTCCAAGGGTAAATAGCTTCAAGATAGTGATGAGTCTTCTAGTGATGAAGAGGCATATTACAACAAGAAAGACAAGTTCTTTAGAAAGTACAAAAGTATGAAAAATATAAGATGTTTCAATTGTGGAAAGTTTGGTCATTATGCTACTGACTGTACTGTTCCCAAGAATGAAAGTGATGAAGATAAACAGGATTCTAAGAGCAAGGATTCTGAAAAGCACAAGCATCACAGGAAAACTAAATATGAGCACAAAAATCAAGGAAAGAGGTATTCTCACAAGCACAAGAAGAGTTTCTACCTAGACAAAGCAAGTAAGTGTTCTAGTAGTGATAGTGAAAGTTCTTCAAGTGATAATGAAAATGAGATGTTGTTCATATCAGAAAAAGAGGAAGAACCGAAACATAGATTCATTATCATGAAATGTCTTAGATGTGGAAATTTTTGTCACCTTGAGGATGATTGCACAAATAATGATTTGGTTTCTAGTATGTATGAGGATGCTTCAGAAAACTATAAGGAAGATGCATGTATGGTTTTTGAAAAGGGTAGCACCTCTAGTGATAAGAAATCTAAAAAAGGCTTTGATGATTCAAAAAGCAAACAAATAGAGGAAGATATAGAGGAAGGTGAAGTAGATCTTGAAGGTGAACTTATTAGTGCTCTTAGTGCTTTGAAAAAGGAAAGAAAGAAGAATGCTAGACTCAAGGATAAGTTAGATGAATGTTGTATGGAGAGAGATGATCTTATAGAAAGTCTTGACTTCTCTATGGCTAAGACACAAGAACTCAAGGATGAGTTAGAGTCTAAAATTCTTGAGTATAGTGAGTTAGAACAGAAAATTGCTTCTTTGAAAGAGGAAACTAAAGAGTACAAGGATAAGTTTTACGAGGTTTCAAGATAGCTCCAAAAATGTTAAGTCACTCATCAAAGGTCAAAGAAAGACAACAGATAAAACAGGCCTTGGTTTTGTTAAGCCACACAAGGAACAAGTTGGAGAGTCTAGTAAGAGACTCCAAAAGGAAGAGAGTTCTGATGAGGAAAGTATTTCAAAAAAGGAGTCCTTGAATGATAGATGCACAAAAAACAGAATTCAGAATGAGAAGAAGAAGTTTTGAGAACCTAAGAGGTCAATTAAAGGAAAGTTTCAAGGCAGATGTTTTGCTTGTCACGAGGTTTGGTCACATGGCTTCACATTGCATGGCTCAAGTGAAGGAGGTAAATGATAGTTTCCGAAGTGCTAGTTACTTTCAAGGGTATTGCTACTCTTGTCAACAGTTTGGGCACAAGGCAGTTTATTGGAAGGCAAATAACAGGAACAGGTTTGGTCAGAACAGGTTTGGCCAAAATAAGTTTGGTCAGAACAGGTTTGGTCAGAACAGGTTTGGTCAGAACAGGTTTGGTAAGAACTGGTGGATTCAAAGATCAGTTTTACCTCAGAGAAACAACATCGTCAAGTGTTTCAAGTGCAACAATGAAGGTCACACAATCAAACAGTGTAGAGCTAAAATTCCGGAATACGAGAACAGAAACAGTGGCATGATCAGGTCCAAGGATCAAGGCATGGACAAGAACAGGGATGAGAACAAGAACAAGAACAGTGACAAGAATAGGAATATGGACAAAGAGTTCAAGAGAAGGCCTAGCAAGGAAGTTATAGACGCTAATGATGATCAGTGCCTAATGGGAGTTTTACTCCCACCCAAGAATTAATCACCTCATCAGGAGGTGGGGGAGGGACTAAGCTAAGAGGCTTATTCTTAGTCCCAAGCCCCAAAGGTGACCCTTTGCCATTGATGACAAAGGGGGAGAGATTTGAGTAAGGGGGAGAGCCTCAAGACAGGGGGAGCTGTTTATGTTGAGTTTCTGTGTTGTTGAGAAGCATGGTTTGCCATCAATGACAAAGGGGGAGATTGTTGGAAATTTTGGGTTTGAGATCCTAGCTTCTTGTGATATTCTCACAATGACACTGAGAGGGGGGTGAATCAGTGTAACAATTTAAAAACTTGAATCTGCAACTCTTAAAACATAAAAATGCAAGCTCAAAAATAGATAAAGCAAGTATAACACAAGAGCATCACACAACACAAGATTTAACGAGGTTCACCGATGTGGCTACTCCTCAAATAATGACTGTTTGGACTACAATCCAAATCCAGTCTTTGCAAGGATTCAATCTTTACAAATAGTTTACCAGCACCCACTGGAAGGAGCACCAACCCCTGATTTTTCTGCTGCAATAGATAGGAGCACCAACTCCTTTTACCAAGCACCAACTTGGATTTCAATTTTTAACAAAAATATTGACATAAAAATGCCTTCTCTTTTGCAAGACCCTCACTGGTCTATAGCTCATACAAATTAATCTCACAGAAGCATAAAGAGAATTGTTAGAATCTCAATATCTTCTTTCACAGTCTAAAACCTCTCTTCTAATTTTTCAAAAAAAATTACATTCAGGTTTTTGTTCTTTTTCTGTACTTCATGCAGCACTCTAACTCAACCACGCTTTTTGGTTTTTCAATGTAAAACACGGTTGCAGTAACCTTTTTACTGTGCTTGTTCGAGTCTTTATATTCGATTTTCTCGAACGGCTCAATTTTAAACGGCTCAAATTTTCCCTCCAATTTTTTATGCATTCTTGGCTATGATCAATCTGTCAAACCCTCTCTGACGCGTTCTGCCTTTTAGCCACTTTCTTTCTGACTTATTCTGACATTCTTCTCTGCACATTCTGACCTTCTTCTCTGCACATTCTGACAGCCTTTTTGCGCGTTTCGATGCTCTCTGATTCTTTTCTCCAAAACTCTACGTAACTGCTCTCTTAGCGCTTTTACCCTTTCTCATGGCACTCTTTTCTATTCTACGTAGACCCTTCTTTTCTGCCCGCTACTGCCATGTCTGACATATGCAACTATCGAGAAGATTTCTTGTTTGTCGAGACTATCTGTAATACTACACTTATGTCAGCTTGACAATCACGGTCTGAATCGCTTCTTTTCATTAAATGCTTTGCTTTCGTAACTTTCCCTTGTAACTCAGTTAATTTTTTCTCTAATCTTTCCCCAACACTCACTCTTTAAAACTATCTCAAAGCTTTGCGCTATTTTGACACCTATCACTGTGCATGCATCTTTGGCTTTTTCTCGCCAAAACTATTACCTGTCGCGATATCGCGACATTTTTTGCCTTCAAGACCTTATCTCAACATGCACCTGCGAAAACATTACATGTCACGATATCGCGACGTTTTTCGCCTCCTTCTACTTTACTCGGCATACACCCACGAAAATGAGACATGTCACGAAATCGTGACACATTCGCTGCCTCTGCACTATCCTTCGCTTGCATCCACGAAAATGATACATGTCACGAAATCGTGACACTTTCATGAACATTGTCATGAAATCGTGACACTTTCAGCTTTTGCTGACGTCATCCTCAATGTTGTCATGAAATCGTGACACTTTCGGCTTCCTGAGGCTTTTCTTGCAACTTGTCATGAAATCGTGACACTTTCAGCTTTTGCTGACGTCATCCTCAATGTTGTCACGAAATCGTGACGCTTTCGGCCTCCGTACAATTCTTGCTTCAAGTGGTAGCGAAATCCTAACATGTCACGAAATCGTGACATTCTCTGCTTTCGTACAACTCTCACTTCATGCAGCTACGAAAACCTGACTTGTAGCGAAATCGCTACACCTTTTTGACTTAGCATTTTTCTTTGCTGGGCCTTCGAAAAATCTAGCATGTAGCGAAATCGCTACAGCTTTGTTGCCTTGGTGCTTCCTCTTGCTTCGACTTGCTAAGCTTAGACTTGTAGCGAAATCGCTACCCCATTGTGTTCTGTGTTTTGAACTTGGCGAAATCGCAATACACCTATCACCTATTTCTTTTTGCATTTCGAACTTGTAGCGAAAGTCTCCTACCTTTTCGCTACACCTTTGCTCTTGGATCTCGCGTCGAAAGTCTGACATGTAGCGAAATCGCTAAGCTTTTTGACTTAGCTCTTCTTTTCTGCATCAGCTACAAACATGTAGCGAAATCGCTACAGTTCCTCGACTTTGCTGCTTTGCCTCCAACATGTCATGAAATCGTGACAGTTTTCATCCTAGGTGCTGCTTCTTCAAACTTGTCACGAAATCGCGACACTTTTCGTCCTTGGCACCTTTACTCCAAACTTGTCGTGAAATCGTGACAGTTTTTCAACTTTGCTTCTTTCCTTCAGCATGTCGCGAAATCGCGACATTTTTTCATGAACTTTCTCTCTCCCGGTTCTCTCTCCTCGGTTATGTCGCGAAATCGTGACATTTTTTGCTGCATTTCTCTCTCCTCCGTTTTGTCGCGAAATCGCGACATTTTTGGCTTGCATTTTCTCTCTCCTCCGTTTTGTCGCGAAATCGCGACATTTGCATGCATAATTTCTCTCTCCTCCGTTTGTCAGAAATCGCGACAGAAAACATGTCGCGATATCGCGACAGTTTTCTTACTTGTCTTTTTTTGCAAAATTTTGAATCTGGGTCACTTCTGTTTTCCTTGAAAATCATTGTACTTGATCTAACTGACCTCTGAACTGCATCAACTGCATCAATCTGTCTGTGTTGACAACAATGACAATACTTTTGCAATGCTTTTGCTGCACCTTGCTCAACAATCTCCCCCTTTGGAATTGTTGGCAACACACTCGCAACCTTGCTCAATTTCTTCTCCCCCTTTGCCAATAATACCAAAGGGCTGCTGCAGACTCCCCTTGAGTCTATGCACAACATTCTCAGGCATAAATAATTTTAATGCTCCCCCTGAGAATGTGTTCCCCATAGCTAGTCAGTGCTTGGGTAGTGTGACTACTCCCAACTTACTCCTAAGGTATTCAAAAACTTCCTTGGGCAAAGGTTTGGTGAATATGTCTGCTACTTGCTCTGTAGTTGGAACAAACTCCAATTTGACCTCTCCTTCTGCAACCTTATCCTTCAAGAAGTGATACCGGATTGCAATATGTTTGGTGCGGGAATGCATTACCGGATTCTTTGAAATGTTGATTGCACTAGTGTTATCACATTTGATTGAAATGGGCTCATTGAAGTGAATACCAAGATCTTTCAATGTTTGTCTCATCCATAATATTTGTGTACAACATGTTGTTGCTGCAATGTATTCTGCCTCTGCAGTGGATAGAGAAACTGATTCTTGTTTCTTGTTGTGCCATGCTACCAATTTATCTCCAAGATAAAATGCTCCTCCACTTGTACTTTTTTTGTCATCAATACATCTCGCCCAATCTGCATCAGAATATGCAAAAAGAGTGAAGTCTTTTCCTTTTGGATACCATAGCCCATACTCCATAGTACCCTTGAGGTACCTAAAAATCCTTTTCACAGCTGTCACATGAGTCTCTTTTGGACTAGCTTGAAATCTTGCAACCATGCAAACAACTTGTAAGATATCCGGTCTGGTGGCTGTCAAATACAGCAGGCTCCCAATCATTGATCTCGTACATTGTTTGATCAACATCCGGAGATTTATCATCCTTGCTCAACTTGCACCTCGTTGTCATGGGGGTGCTAATAGGCTTACTATCCTCCATAGTGAACTTTTTCAGCATTTCTTTCACATATTTAATTTGAGAAATAAAAATCCCTTTTTCAGTTTGATTAACTTGCAATCCAAGGAAATATGAAAGTTCACCAATCATAGACATTTCAAATTCTTTCTGCATTTTGTTTGCTATGTCTTTGCATGATTCATCATTGCTGCTTCCAAATATTATATCATCTACATAAACAACAAGTACAATGAAATTGCCATTTTCAGTTTTGATATATAAATTGCTATCCACCATACCTTTCTTGAATCCTTGCTTAGTGAGATAGCTGTCCAATCTTGCATACCAAGCTCTAGGTGCTTGTTTCAAGCCATACAATGCTTTCTTCAGCTTGCAAACAAAGTTAGGATTCTCACAAAGTTGAAAACCATCAGGCTGTTCAATATATACTTCTTCTTCAAGATTTCCATTTAGAAATGCTGATTTTACATCCATCTGATAAACTTTGAAATTCCTATGAACTGCTAAAGCCAAAAATAGTCTTATTGCTTCAAGTCTGGCCACTGGTGCAAAAGTCTCTTCAAAATCAATCCCCTCAACTTGAGCATATCCTTTGCAGACCAATCTTGCTTTATTCCTTACAACTTGTCCGTCTTCATTCAATTTGTTTCGAAATATCCATTTAGTACCAATTATGTTTTTATTTTCAGGCCTTGGTACTAATTCCCAGGTTTTGTTTTTCTCAATTTGATCTAGTTCTTCATTTACTGCCTCCATCCAACTTTCATCCGTGCTTGCTTCAATAATATTTTTGGGCTCAATGCTGGATAACAGAGAATAGTTATTTACTACTCTTCTTCTTGTCTGAATGCCAACTGTAGGGTCCCCAATAATCTGCTCTTTGGGATGATTTTTCTGCCAGTTGCCTGTTCTGGATTTCCTATTTTCTTCTCTTTCCAAATCATCTGAATCTGATTTCTGTCTCTCTTCCTTTTCTTGATCTTCATCTTCTTCAATAAATTCTTCATAAGTTGGGTAGTTTTCATTATGGCTGATTTCTTGTTTCCTTCCTTCATCAACCTTAACATCCGCACTTTCCACAATTTTCTTGAGTCTTTTGTTGTAGCATGTGTAGGCTTTGCTTTTTGTTGAGTAACCAAGAAAAATACCTTCATCAGCTCTATCTTCAAACTTGCCAAGATTGCTTTCAGTTCTTTTAATGTAACACTTGCTGCCGAACACTTTGAAGTATTTTGCTGTAGCCTTTTTGCCAAACCACAGTTCATAAGGTGTTTTGCTTTCATGCGGCCTCAACATACATCTATTCTGAATGTAGACTGCAGTATGAACTGCCTCTTTCCAGAACCTGTCAGCAATTTTGCTCTCGGTTAACATAGTCCTTGCCATTTCTTGCACAGTTCTGTTCTTTCTTTCAACTACTCCATTCTGCTGTGGTGTTCTAGCTGCCGAAAACTGTCTTCTAATCCCATGTTTTTCACAATATTCTGCAAACTCATCTGAAATAAACTCTCCACCTCTATCTGATCTCAAACATTTAATTCTTTTTCCAGATTGATTCTCAACAAGATTTTTAAAAGTTTTAAACATCTCAAAGGCTTCTGATTTAAATTTCAGAAAGAGTACCCATGTCATTCTGAAAAGTCATCTATACACAACATAAAATATTTGTAGCCATTTATGCTTTCCGTTCTCATGGGTCCACATAAATCTGTGTGAATTAGTTCTAACGGCTTGCTTGTAAAATACTCTTTTGCTTTGAAAGTGGATCTGGTTTGCTTCCCCTTTTGGCATGACTCACAAATGTTGTTTGAAGGTTTACCAATAGTGGGTATGTCTCTTACTGCTCCTTTTGAGCTGATTTTTACCAGATTATCAAAGCTTATGTGACCGAGTCTCTTGTGCCACAACCAATTTTCTTCTTCCTGTCCAACCAAGCAAGCTCCTTCTGAAGTCTCCGAGAGAGTATACAAATTTCCAGAAGTTCTCAGTCCAGTGGCTATTAACTTTCCATTTTTTGTCTTTCTTACTTCACAGCCCTCTTTCTTGAAAATTACTTCATGACCTCTGTCACAAATTTGACTTACACTCAGTAAGTTATGCTTCAGACCTACCACAAAAAGAACTTCCTTAGAGTTGATTTTTTCGTCACTTAACTTAACTGATCCTTTACCCACTATCTTTGCTCCATCATTGTTTCCGAATTTTACAGAACCACCTTCGTATGTCTGTAGCTTATCAAACTTCTGTTTGTCTCTCGTCATATGATCGGAGCATCCACTGTCCAGAATCCAAGGTGCAGATTTATTCCGGGCTTTGAGAGCTGTTTGAACGATTAGGGATTCCTTGTCTTTCTTAGGTTGCTCCTTTTCCTTCCACTATGATTTGACAATAGATCTGGTCACTTGTTTTACCTTCTCCCTTTCATTTGCTTGTGACAGTTTTTCGGGAAATTTTTTGTTTTGATTTAATCCAGTTGATTGATACTTTCTTCCCAGGTATTTATTTCCTGCAAAAGAGCTACGACAATTCCTTGCAATATGTCCGAAGTTATGACAGTTATAACATTCTACAGCATAATCTATCAAAGGTGAAAAAATATTTCTACTAGTAAAATTTTTGTGTTCTACATTATATCTACAACTTGAGATTTTATGACCATATGCATTGCATTTAAAATAGTAACCAAAAAAGGAACGAGTGTACCTGGGTAATGGTTGTTGCCATGTTGTAGTAGGAGCCATGGGTCTTCTTCTTCTTTGATATGTGACTTTGGTAAATCCATCATTTGCAGAACTCCTTTCGAGCTTGGACTTATTGTTTTCTTTTGCATGATACGGTTTATCTTGATCAACCCTGATCTTGTCTTTATTCTTTATTGGTTCTACAATTACAGCCTTTGAGTCCTTTGAGGATTCTCCTTCATCAAAGCCTAAACCAAATTTGATACCCGTAGGCCTTTGATTATTTAACATTTTATTCAGCTTCGCAGAACTGTCTTCAAATTTATGATGACAACTCAGTTTCCGATTCATCTCTTCTAGCTGCAGCCTTAATCCAACTATGTCTTCTTCTAGCTTATTGCACTCTTTTATTTTCACGGTTAGCTGAGCTTCAAAATCTTTAGACTTTTTCTTATATTCTTCAGTTTGTACTTTCAAACTGATTATTAAATTGCTAGCATCCTCAAATTTTCTTGAAATCTTTTTATTTCTTTTCCTTTCTGCACTTAACTCTTCAAGTGCAGCAACCAACTCACCTTCCAGATCTACCTCAGCCTCATCCTCTAATTTTTCTTCACACTCCTGGGTTTCCTCAGTTCTTTGTTCTTCAAAAGCCATGAACAAGGCTTCACCAGTTTCTTCTTCTGAGTCCTCACTGGAACTGTCTTCTGAAGAGTCAATGTTCTTGGAAATGAAACTTTTCTTCTTGAAGTTCCTTTTTCTAAAATGTGGTTTCTTCTTCCAGACATTTCTTTCTTGGTGTGTCCCTTCATCATTTTTGTTTTTCTCATTCATTGGGCATTTTGCTGCAAAGTGCCCGATGCCTCCATAGTTAAAGCACTTGAACGGTAGCTTGCCTCTGTACTTTCCTTTTCCCTTTACTAATTTCCTAACAAAGTTTGCTTCAGTTTCATCTGTAGATTCTTCTTCCTCAGATTCTTGTTTAGATTTTATATTTTTCTGTGCTTGAAAAGCTGCTTCTCTGTCTGAGGGCTTAGTTTGTCCAATTCTCATTTCATATGCTGTTAGAGAACCATGCATTTCATCCATACTAAAAAAATTTAAATCTTTTGCTTCTTCTATGGCAGAAACCTTTGCATCAAATCTTTTATTGAGAGTACTTAGTACCTTCTTCACAACAACTTGCATCTTCCATCTCCTCGTCGAGTCCTCTTATTGCATTAATGATTCCATTTACTCTCAGCATATAGGCTTCTATGTTCTCATCATCAGTCATCTTTAATGCTTCGAACTGGGCACGATGTGTTTGCAGCTTAGCTTCCTTGATCTTGCTATCTCCTTCATGAATGCTTTGTAGTTTGTCCCATATGTCTTTTGCAGATTTGCAGTTCATGATGCGTATCAACTCACTGTCTACTAATCCACACATAATAGCATTCTTGGCTTTCGAGTTGTTCTCAAACTTTTTCTTCTCAGCCGCATCTGTTGGAGGAACAGAGGGTATAGTGTATCCATTTTCAACAGATTCCCAAATGTCATAACCCAATGCACATAGATATGTCTGCATCCTAAGTCTCCAGAAAGAATAATTTGTTCCATCGAACAGAGGAGCTTTGTTAGAAGAGAATCCTTCACCACCGGCCATTGTGTATCTTCCAAGATCACCTTAGCTGATTAAGCTTGTACAGGAACCTTGCTCTGATACCAATTGATATTCTCACAATGACACTGAGAGGGGGGGGTGAATCAGTGTAACAATTTAAAAACTTGAATCTGCAACTCTTAAAACATAAAAATGCAAGCTCAAAAATAGATAAAGCAAGTATAACACAAGAGCATCACACAACACAAGATTTAACGAGGTTCACCGATGTGGCTACTCCTCAAATAATGACTGTTTGGACTACAATCCAAATCCAGTCTTTGCAAGGATTCAATCTTTACAAATAATTTACCAGCACCCACTGGAAGGAGCACCAACCCCTGATTTTTCTGCTGCAACAGATAGGAGCACCAACTCCTTTTACCAAGCACCAACTTGGATTTCAATTTTTAACAAAAATATTGACATAAAAATGCCTTCTCTTTTGCAAGACCCTCACTGGTCTATAGCTCATACAAATTAATCTCACATAAGCATAAAGAGAATTGTTAGAATCTCAATATCTTCTTTCACAGTCTAAAACCTCTCTTCTAATTTTTCAAATAAAAATTACTTTCAGGTTTTTGTTCTTTTGCTGTACTTCATGCAACACTCTAACTCAACCACGCTTTTTGGTTTTTCAATGTAAAACACGGTTGCAGTAACCTTTTCTATTGTGCTTGTTCGAGTCTTTATATTCGATTTTCTCGAACGGCTCAATTTTTAAACGGCTCAAATTTTCCCTCCAATTTTTTATGCATTCTTGGCTATGATCAATCTGTCAAACCCTCTCTGACGCGTTCTGCTTTTTAGCCGCTTTCTTTCTGACTTATTCTGACATCCTTCTCTGCACATTCTGACCTTCTTCTCTGCACATTCGACAGCCTTTTAGCGTGTTTCGATGCTCTCTGATTCTTTTCTCCAAAACTCTACGTAACTGCTCTCTTAGCGCTTTTACCCTTTCTCATGGCACTCTTTTCTATTCTACGTCGACCCTTCTTTTCTGCCCGCTACTGCCATGTCTGACATATGCAACCATCGAGAAGATTTCTAGTTAGTCGAGATTATCTGTGATACTGCACTTATGCCAGCTTGCAGCATCTCGGCCCTGCAACAGTTCTTTTCTTAAATGCATTGCTTTGTAACTTTCCCTTGTAACTCCAGTCAACTGCTGCAGTATTTTCTCTAATATTTCCCCAACACCTGTCACTCTTTAATAAGACTCTAACTCTACAAGGAAATTTCCTTTGCGCTATTTTGACACCTGTCACTGTGCATGCATCTTTGGCTTTTTCCCGCCAAAACTATTACCTGTCGCGATATCACGACGTTTTCTGCCTTCAAGACCTTATCTCAACATGCACCTACGAAAACATTACATGTCACGATATCGTGACGTTTTCCGTCTCCTCCTACTTTACTCGGCATACACCCGCAAAAATGAGACATGTCACGAAATCGTGACACATTTGCTGCCTCTGCACTATCCTTCGCTTGCATCCGCGAAAATGATACATGTCACGAAATCGTGACACATTTCTTGCAACTTGTCATGAAATCGTGACACTTTCAGCTTTTGCTGACGTCATCCTCAATGTTGTCATGAAATCGTGACACTTTCGGCTTCCTGAGGCTTCTCTTGCAACTTGTCACGAAATCGTGACACTTTCAGCTTTTGCTGACGTCATCCTCAACTTTGTCACGAAATCGCGATGCTTTCCTTCGTACAATTCTTGCTTCATGTGGTAGCGAAATCCTAACATGTCACGAAATCGCGACATTCTCTGCTTCCGTACAACTCTCACTTCATGCAGCTGCGAAAACCTGACTTGTAGCGAAATCGCTACACCTTTTTGACTTAGCATTTTTTCTTTGCTGGGGCCTCCGAAAATCTAGCATGTAGCGAAATCGCTACAGCTTTGTTGCCTTGGTGCTTCCTCTTGCTTCGACTTGCTAAGCTTAGACTTGTAGCGAAATCGCTACCCCATTGTGTTCTGTGTTTTGAACTTGCAGCGAAATCGCTACACCTATGCCCCTAGCATTTCGAACTTGTAGCGAAGTCGCTACACTTTTGTGCCTTGTGTTTCGAACTTGTAGCGAAATCGCTACACCTATGCCCCTTGCATTTCGAACTTGTAGCGAAATCGCTACCCCTTGTGCCATGCATTAATCGCTACACCTTTGCTCTTCGGCATCTGAACTCTGCTTCGGCTCGCGAAAGTCTGACATGTAGCGAAATCGCTACAGCTTTTTGACTTAGCTCTTCTTTTCTGCATCAGCTAGCGAAACTGCAACATGTAGCGAAATCGCTACAGTTCCTCGACTTTGCTGCTTTGCCTCCAACATGTCACGAAATCGCGACAGTTTTCATCCTAGGCGCTGCTTCTTCAAACTTGTCACGAAATCGTGACACTTTTCGTCCTTGGCACCTTTACTCCAAACTTGTCACGAAATCGTGACAGTTTTTCAACTTTGCTTCTTTCCTTCCAGCATGTCGCGAAATCGCGACAATTTTTCATGAACTTTCTCTCTCCTTTTTTGTCGCGATATCGTGACACTTTAGTGCTTTTCTTTCGAATTGTCGCGAAATCGCGACATTTTCTCATGCACTTTCTCTCTCCTCCGTTTTGTCGCGAAATCGCGACAATTTTGCATGCACTTTCTCTCTCCTCCGTTTTGTCGCGAAATCGCGACAATTTTGCTTGCACTTTCTCTCTCCTCCGTTATGTCGCGAAATCGCGACATTTTTCTTGCATTTTCTCTCTCCTCGTTTTGTCGCGAAATCGCGACATTTTGCATGCACTTTCTCTCTCCTCCGTTATGTCGCGAAATCGCGACATTTTTGTCGCGAATCGACAGAAAACATGTCGCGATATCGCGACAGTTTTCTTACTTGTCTTTTCTCGCAAAATTCTGAATCTGGGTCACTTCTGTTTTCCTTGAAAATCACTGTACTTGATCTGACTGACCTCTGAACTGCATCAACTGCATCAATCTGTCTGTGTTGACAACAATGACAATACTTTTGCAATGCTTTTGCTGCACCTTGCTCAACATCTTGTCTATGAGTTGTCATTGATGTCAAAAGTAAATGGCATTACTGTTAAGAGGATGTGTTGGCTTCAAAGGTGGAAGATTCCAAGAGATTCTTTTTAAGAGAATCCGAAGAGATTCCATTGGCAATGGTTTTTATTAAAACCAATGGAGGTTCTCTTTATTATTTATTTAATTATTATTTAAAACCCTTCAAGGTTTTAATTAATTAATTATTTAATTAATTAAGGGAGAAATTATTTTTAATTTATTAAAAATACTTAAAGGTTTTTAAACCTTTTTTATTCTTAATTTATTAAAATTATTTAAGGGTTTTTAAACCCTTTTTGAAAAGACTTTTGATTAATTTCAAAATGGTCTTTATTTTCATCGACGTCAAGGTGTCTTCGAAGAGACTATTTATTCTCCAACTCCTAAGGTTGGAAGGCTAATTAATTCGAAATTCCTCGAATGCAATTTGCGGTGTTTGTGCTCTGTATTCGCTACGATCGAAGGAAGACTTAGAAGCACGTGCGGTTGAAAAGTCTTCGGGAGTTTTTTCGAGGGTGAAGTGGAGGGAAGTTCACTTGTGAACTTTGTAGCCCGCGTGGGCTAGTGGCAGCGAAGGCTGCTATTGGGCGCTGCATTGGCGGAGGTCACCGTTTTGAGTCTCGTGGGGGTGCTTTGCTAGAGTAACACACGTTTTTATTAAAACGTCTTTATGCCGTGAAATTCGGAGTTTCTTGGACAGCGATTTATAAGGTGTGATTAAATTTTATGAGTTTTGGCTTTTGTGATTAACATTGAATAAAAGCTTAGGAAAAATAAGGGCATATTTCTTTGGATGTATTTTTAAGATTATTCTTTGCTATGCTAAAATTAAAAATGGAGGTATAAGATGTGAGTCTATGATTGTTGATTTATTGGCATGTTATGGTGGTTGTGTTTAAAGAAGTGGACCTAAAAGGTGTAATAAAGGAAGTTTATATTATTGCTCATTTCTTTTTATTCTAACCCTAACTTGGTTAGAAGTTTGAGAGTTGTGTGTGGTGACAGCTTGAAGGTTCAATTATCTTCTACTCCAATAAGGTATGGGCACATTCTTCTTATGAGTATGATTGGTGTATGTTTTCTGAAATAAGGTTGGAGTGAAAAGGTATTCTAGTAGGTATCCTTTGGCTAGGTGTAAATCCTATTTTCTGGTTTGTTGAAGACTACTTATGCATTGTTATCCTTAAGGAGAGTTTTTTGTGAATGCATAATTTCTGGTTTGAGATAGTGGAAGCTTTGTGCACTAGGGTTTATATTTGTGAGTCTAGCTACTTGCATTGAGTTGGTGGAACCCTTGGTTGGTTGTTTTGAGTTTGATGGTTGAGTTGCTTCCATAGAGGTTGTTTGATCAAGTTATTACTTTACTTGATTCATGATATTGGGCTTACTCCATTGAGTTGATTTGAGCAAGTTATTCTTTGCATTTGGTGATATTGTGTTGGTGGTTGTTTTGTTCAAATATCTTTGGAGGGAAAAGGATTTCTACTTGTTTCCTTTTCTTGTGATGATTGGTTGAATGTTTCAAGTTTGATGTTGAGTTGAATGGTGTTGGTTGACTAAACCTTGTTTGATGAGCATTGTTGTTGAAACCCTAATTGATGGTGAAAATAACATGAGTATCATTGTTATGTGATTCTTTGCATAGTTGGCAATTTTTGGGGTTTCATGTTCTTGAAAGAAAACATTCTATCCTATCCATTTCAGATATTGAGTTGAGTTTTCAGATTTGAGATTGAGATTGAGCTGAGTTGATTTGAGTTGAGTTTTGAGATTGGGATTTGAGTATAGAACATATTGAGTCTCTAAAAATTCTCTTTATGTTTCTATGAGTTTGACAAATCACATTGGGTCTCTAACAATTCACTTTGTGATTTCCTACTAAGAAAGTTTTCCTTGGTGAGCTTGCTGAGTTTTTGGACAGGTTCCAGTGGGGACTTGTGAGCAGTTCTTGGACAGGTTCCGGTGGGGACTTGTGAGTAGTTTTGGACAGGTTCCGATGGGGACTTGTGAGCAATTTTGGATAGGTTCCGGTGGGGACTTGTGAGCAGATTTGGACAGGTCCTAGCAGAGGACTTGTGAGCTGAGTTTGATAGTTCTATCAGAGAACTTGAGGACAGAGGTGCATTGGTTCTATGAGAAGAACCCGAGGATAGTTGGCAAGTCTTTGATAAGGCTTGTATGTAGAGGATTGATTTGTTCAAGAGTTGGACAGATCCGACGGACGAGAGGAAGACTTGTACTAGACCGACTGACTGTGTTTGGTACGAGTTGTTGAGCTACTGTGGACGTGATCATAGAAGGCAGAGGTCTCTTAGGCTAAGCATTGAGGATAGGAGGTCTTCGGTGGAAAGGAGTTCCACGTGCTGGAAAGAGGTAGAGGCAGTTGATCTTTTAGAGAAAAGTTTTATGGACGTAGCCCAGCCATTATGGGTGAACCACATTAAAATTGGTGTCACTTTGTGGATGATATTGTGCATTGCTTTGATATTTCTTTGGGTATATTGCTTTACTGTTTTGAAGTATAAAGGAAAAATTAAAAAGAGGTCTTATACTGTTCACCCCCCCCTCTCAGTATAAGCTTGTTTTCTTCAATAGTATTCAAATATCAAGGTAAGAGTTAGGAAAAACTGTCACTTAAAAAATATAAAGGTTTTGTTGATGCAGTAAAATTACTTAGGAAATAAATCCTATTTAGAGGTTTTATAACATGAAATTTCATATTAGATAGTTTGTAATTGATCAAGAAATATACTAGATGGTCTATAAATGAGAGATATTATGATTATTGAATCCTTGTCTTTATGTTTGGCTTAAAAATGTTTAGCTTCTAAATGTCCAATGGTGAAAATTTATATCAATGTTAATGATAACTCTAGATCATGAATTTCTGTTAATGACTTGGTTGAAGGAGAGGACATCAAGAAAATAACAGATGATTCAAGAGTTCTACTTTCCTATATTTATGTAAAAGGATAAATTGGTTTGTATACTCTTAAAATATGGTGGATACTCAATCAATTTGGAATATAAGAATTTAGAGCAATCATAATTTCCTACTCCCAAAGATTTTTTTAGAAGAATTTTTGGTCATTGGAGGTACTACTTAAGGCATCAATATTATTTTAATTAGTGGTCCAAAGCAATATTCTCACAAGTGGGTTTACAAAGAAGAGTAAATCATGGAACTTTCAGTTGTGCCTAGTGTGAGGACCTGTAAACTTTAGATCACCCACTTCTTCATTATCATTTTGTTTACCCCATTTGGAATTTACTTTTTTAAAAATATGACATGTAGCCTCATCAATATTGATGAAATTTTGGATTAATTATTTCAAGCATAAAGCATTATGTATTTTATGGAGGATTGGTACTACCATTATTTCTTGGAATAAAAGGCTTGAAAGAGAAAATATAAATTTTAAAAGCAAATATCAAAATCATACCTAAGTTTGGACATTTTTCGGGTAGACTATCTCAAATATCAATATATTCTATTACTTTATTTCTTGAAGTTGTTTTATTATATTTTTTATTAAAGTGTGGGTCTTGGGTCCCTATGGTGGTGTAAATTTGCAGCAAAAAGGGCACACAAACCATTCTAGAACCTCTATCAAATAATATTTCTTTAGGTTTCCTAGTAGTTAGTATTTTTGTCATTTTTTTGGTATATTTTTCTTCTAGAGTATTATTTTTTTATTGGTAAGAGGGGTTTTGAAAGGATCCCATAACCTTTTACAAAAATATGAAGGTTGTGAGAAGAGTTCATAACCAAAAAATATCCAAAGAAATAAGCCCTCAGTGGACTATTGGAGAAAAATAGCTAAAACAAAAAAAAATAAGCCCACACAAGAGCAGGAGAGGATTCCAAATAGGTAGAGAAGAGAAGTCCTCGCAAGGGTAGCAGAGAAAATCTCACAGTTACACACAAATTTGAAAAATGTTTTTTCGTACATGATAAAACCTCACCGTTACACACAAATTTGAGAAGGGTTTTCCCGCACAGGAGAAAAACTCATATATTTAGAAGACCTAAAGAAAAATGAATGAAGAAATATAGTGCAAGAACATCCATAAATGAAACAAGACCATCCACAAACGAATTAGGATCATCCACAAGAGAAACGAGACCACCTAAAAACCACCATAGGTCCACCCACAAAACAACCCAGGGCCATCTACAAAACAACACTGGACCATACGCAAAAGCCTCCCTAAATGCACAATAGGTCCATCTGTAAAACAACCCAGGTTTTTTTTTTGAAAAATGATTTCCTACCTAGGAAAAATACATAGATTCGAAAGGCTCAAAATATAGAAAACTCCATAGGACCTAATGCCAAAACATCAACATCAAGTAAATTTGCAAAGATAGTCCATGCAGGGTCATCCATAGGCCTAAAAATGGAACAACTAATGGAGATCACAACAAGCCATATGATCTCCTAGTGATGAAAGGTGAAGCACAACTGACGATTAAACCTAGTAAAAAAAATGCCCCTAAAACAAGAAGAAGATCAAACACAACACAATGTCAAGAAGCCCTCCGTTGTAGCAAATAAATGGTCCTCAACCAGACCAGAAAGAGTTATAGGTAGGACCATCCATAAAGTACCCATAAATTTGTAAGAAACCCTAACCCTACCACAAGGAAAACCCATGAAACCCTTCTGCAACACAATGTAGCACATGATCCCCTCCAAGACCAGAAAAGAAAGAGAAGGAATCAATCAGAAAACCTTGACATGAGCCTTGAACCGCCAACCACAAAAATAACTCAACTATGAACAATAAAATTGAGGTCTCCCAAAGCTCAAAAAAGGAGTGAATGACCATCTTGGAAAGCATATCAGAAGAAATGAATGCACAAAAAACCTCAAATCACTAGCCACAAACCACAAACAATGGGAATCACTCAACTGGGAACAAGAGGGGCCTCCCCCAAGCCTAGAAAAACTAGTGAATGACCATGCTGATAAGTAGAACAAAAAAAATGAATCCATCAAAAACCCTAAAATTCTAGCCATGAACCGCAAACCATAGAAATCAATTAGTTGAGAACAATCAGGGCCTCCCTCAAGCCCAACCAATGAATGATCATCCAATAAGCAGAACGAAAAAACTGAAGTCCACTTTGAAGCAATACCAAGATCTTAAGAGGAACACAAATTTTCCCCTATAGGTAATAAAGTACATGGCCCCATCCCATAGCCAAAGAAAAAACTACAGGGAAGAGCTCCACTAGTCCCCCAAACCGAGCAAGAATGAAAACCCTCCAAACCGTGCTGAAAAACCAGGTTTATTCAACCACACAGAACCACCCAAGAAGATTTCCTAGAACACCTCAGGAAGACTTAGAAAAGTTCCTAGAGATCCTCCAGGCACTAAGTAGAGACAAGAAAGACCATAAAGCCCAAGAAAAATAGGAGATTTGCTTGGAAATTCATAGGAAAGCAGGAGATCTACCTAAAAAACCCTAGGAAGAGCCAAGAAGGGAGCAAGAATTTGAAAAGGTAACCTACCACCCAAAGCAAGAGGTCTCTTGCTCTTCTTCTAGAGTATTGTGAGTTCACTATCGTTATTCCCTTTTTACAAACCCCTTTAAAAAATAGAGTATCAAGTGTTGTTGGACCTCTTGTGCGAGACCTATCCCATTATGATCATCTCTCTATACTAATCAAAATAAGGGATATTCAAAGAAGAAAATTGGGTAGTAGATAATTTAGTTAATTATAGTGTTGATCTATGTATTGGAAAAACTTAATTTTTAGAAGAAAACTTGCCAAGTAGGATTTTATGAGTTTACACAGGTTTTTATGAGGGGTCTTCGTTCCCTTATACTGAGTGGGGTTTGAACCTTGGACCTCTCAAAGAGAGGCCAAAGTCATTACCACTGCAATAAGCTTACAACTAGTAGGATTTTATATTTTAATAAGAATAATGTCAAATATTTAAATATCAAAGTATAATTATTTTAAGGAAAATGAAGAATATCTTTGATAAAAAGTTAAAAAAAATATCTAAAAAAAATAAATCTAGATATGATTTAATTAATCAAACATCAATGTAATATTTTATTATTTTGGTTGCAATGTCCCTCAATAGAAGCCACATGTGGATTGCTAAAAAAAACTCAACCAAATAAATATTATTTAATATTTTTAATTTGATATAAGATATCAACACCACAAAAATTTAACAAGATATTTTTTATTTTCTTTTTTTTTTCTCTCTCCAAAGATTGAAAAGATAAGGATGCATAACCCCAACATGTTTTCATTCACCAAATAACCATAGGTTATTACTAATTATGTACATATGTTGTGTACTAACTAGTCCATGCAATTGCAAATATTTTATATTTATATATTTAATGTAAAACAAGGTTTGAAATTACATTGGTTTCTAAGTAAGTGCATTGAGCCCAATAAACCAAGTTTAATGTTTACTGCATTTTCACTACTAGATTTTTTTGCACTATGGAAAAAAAAAAAAAAAAAATTGATTTATTGATTAAAGGTCTAAGATGGGTGGTGGAAACTAGAGAAAATATTTATATTTGGATGGATACTTGGTGTGATAAAAAACCACTCAATCTAGATCTAATTTTGAAACCATGGATGAGATTACTTCAAAAAAATACGGTGATAGATTGTCAAATGTTATGTACAAGGATTGAGAAGGAATATATAAATGAAAAGAATATTTTTAGAATATTTTTTTACAAGTATACTAGACATTGTTGCTAGGAAGCAGTTGAGTAGAAATATAATTACAATGATTAGTTTGATGGAAGTCAAGGATAAACTAATTTGGAAGTTGAATAGCTTAGGAAAATACACAATAAGAAGAAGATATAATGTAAACGTCTAATAAAAAAGAAATACCACAAGAATATGGAAAGATATTTGCTATAACTCGAGCATTATAAAAGTTAAAATCTTTGTATGGTTAGTAAGTAAAAAAAAAGTATCCTAAGATAACCTAATAAAAAGGGTTTTTATGGCCCTTCACAATGTGTTCTATGTAAAAAGGAGGAGAGTATAGACCATATTTTGGGACACTGCTCAACAGTCTGGTAACTATGGCAATGGATTCCCAATATGTTTTGTAAATGTATGGTGATGAATGCCAAAATTGAAGAATGGTTAAAGCAATGACATAGCACTTTTAAAAATGAGGTATTATAGACAATCTAAGATACATCAAAAGATAATACTTTGGATTGTATGGATGGAAAGGAACAAAAGAATATTTAAAGGAAAGGAAATAAATTTAGAGGTAATGAAAAGGAAGATTTTTTTAGCCATAGAGGAGTCTAAACCAACCCTATCAACTCACCCAATCCCTAATCATGAAGTAGAGAGCCTTGATAGATGGATTCAAGTTATAAAATGGAATTATGATGTTTGATATAGGGAAAAAAAAAGGTACAAAATATAAAGTGGAAAACACCAAAAGTGGAGTTGCTTAATTTAATTTTTATGGAGTATCTAAAGGAAATATAGGACCAACAAGGGGAGGAATAATTAGAAAAAATAGGGGTGAGATTTTATCACATTACAAATTTGAGTAGTGGATTTAAGACAAATAAGGAAATTGATGCTTGGGTGGATTTGGAAGGATTAAAAATATGCTGACAAATAAAATTGAATAGAGTATGGATGGAAGGAGATTCATTACTTGTAATATATATAATTTTTATGAAAGGCTCCGTGCAATTACAAGAGATAATTTTGGAAATACAAAACCTTGTTATAGAGTTTAAAGAAATTAGGTTTACACATACGTTAAGCGAAGAAATGTGCAAATACGCTAGCTAATAAAGGGACTTTAATAGAGGATTGTGAAGTTAAATTATTTTTTCCATGGTTAGAGGAAGTAGTAAGTTTAGTTGAAGTTAACAAGAAAAATTTGAAAGATGCAAATTCAAAATATTGTTCCAAAGGACTACAAAATGTTTTAGGTGATCCATTTATAGATCAATGTATTGGATAAGAATAATAGTCCAAATTTGGTAAGGCAAACTATGATTTCATAAAGCGAGTAGAAGGCTTGTATGCTGAAGCAAAAGATGACATCAAATAGACTTCATGGCTGAATAAATTATTTGAGTTGTTGGTTGGATTATAGAATAGAGTATGGATTGAAACTTTCAACTTTTTGATACTGCTAAACTATTTGTTACAATTCTTGTGGTTCTACTTATGTTTCAATAAGAAAACTAATAGTCTAAATATGGTATAGTAGACTATGATAATGCAAAGTTTTTGAAGTACTACTCTACTAAGATGCAATGAGTAGATAGTGGTGGATTTTTAGTATTGTGAATACTATTGCAGGAAAATGACAAGGATGTTGAATGCTGGAATATTTGTATTTACAAATAAAATTGAAGATATACAATTAAGATAAGAATTGAGCATGTTTGTAAACTCTCAAGATATAAAGGAGAGAGTTGTGTTTTTTCAAGGGTGGGGACTCGAGTGCAAAACCTTTTTCTCTAGCAAAAGAAAAACTTATAATATTTTTATTCTTCGAGTTTAAAAATACTTGTATCTTGTGCATGTTTTCAAGTTAGTCTTCACTTGATTTCTAGCCACTGGTAATATTGATTGTCTAAATAAAATAATAATTAAAAATTACTTTAATGTTTTCCATTGGTGATATTTTTATATTTTATAAAATTAATTTATTTTCTTATAAACTATTTATTATAATTCTTGTGGTTCCACTTATGCTTTAGAAAGGGAAATAATAATCTGGTAAAGTAGACTATAATTTTTGTAAAGTTTTGAAAATATTACTCTACTAAAATGCAATGCATAGATAGTAGAGGTGGATTTTTGGTATTATGAAGGCATCTATAGGAAAATTTCAAGAAGGATGCTAAATTTTGGAATATTTGTATTTACAAAGAAAATTGAAGAAGATCTAGAAAATGAAAATAAAAAATTTAGATTTTTTATGAAAAAAGATGTAGGTATCTAGCTATAGCATCTAAATTGAGATGAGAATTTAAACTCTTTTTAAATTCTCAAGCTCTAAAGGATAGATTTGTGATTTGTCAAGGATGGAGGACTTAAGTAACAACCCCTTTTCTCCACAAAGAAAAAAATTGGTATGCATCAACTTAAACATACATATAAACATCCTTGATTATTGAATATAACAAATTACTTTATACACTTAAAAATACATAAGAATCCTTGATTTCATCAATTCAATATTCAAATTTTAATATACTTAAACAATGCATACACTAGTTAATCTACTCATGCAATAAACAAGGGAATTGCACTCTACTTGTGGAACAATTAAAGGGATTACACATGTTAAATTATTGAATAGGAATTGGATAGGTTTGATTTTTAAATAAATTGTATATGGATATAGGATTTGACCTATGGTTTGAATGGTAATATTTAGAATTTAAATATTGAAAACAAAAAGTGATTAGTAATTTTGTACTTAAAATAGATAAACTATGAAAAATAAGGTTGTAAAAACTAGGTAGATAGCAACATATAAAATTGTAACATTTAAAACCCTTCAAATGTTATTTTATTATTCAAATAAGGGTAAAATTAAAACTAACTTTAATCAAAAATTCAATTTTTATTTTTCATCCTTCAAGAAAGGGTAAAATTAAAATCACCCTTCATAAAAAAATTCAATTTTTTGTTTTCATCCTTCAAGCTTGAAGTGGAGGATATAGTCTAACTTGTCATTTAAAGGATAATTGAAAATTTCATCCAACAAAAATGGATATAATATACTTAAAAAATAAATGTGATAAATCAATATTTAAAAGAATAATATGGTTCAATATGTAAGTTTTGCATAAAATTAAGCACAAGTGTTATTGGAAAGAATGATAATCAACAAAATTTATAACAAATGTTACTTTATTTATATACTTAGGTACTCAAAATCTATATTTAAAGGTGTAATATTAACATATATTATTTTATTTATGTACTTATGATACTTAAAATATATATTTAAAGGAGTCATATCATTTAATATGTAAGTGTTGCATGAAGAGTGTGAGGAACTACAAAGTATAAACTTTGGGTAAAGTTGGAGCATGAGGAACTATGGGGCACAAACTACAGGTGAAGCTAGATGATGAGGACCTCGGTTGAAGCTGGAGCTTGGTTTTTTGGAGTAAAACATGAGGGACCTTTCTTTTTAAGTTTTGAAATAGCCTTTGTAACTATGTGCCATGAAATATTGGCATTGGAAGAAGTGTTCACATTGATGCAAAGAACAAAACAATAAAGCTGTGTGGATTTTACCAAGAGGACTACGATTGAAGCTAGAGCCATGGTGTGCATATTGTAGAGCTTGGTCATCTAAAGGCTACTTGAAAATTCAAATTGTCATGTAGAGATCCAAAATCAAATACGAATTCACAAATAGAAAGCCTTAGGAGTTGTAGAGTATGGTGGGAGGATTCTACACTACTTATAGTGGAGGAGGATTCAATTATTTTTGCAATCTTGAGATCTTCAAATATGGTGGAAAAGTAGCGAATTAATATATACAGTATCAACACTTCAAAATTTTACCATGAATGCCATGGATATTATTTACAAAAAATTATGAAAGCAAAGGAACATTGAGATAAAGAAGAGACAGGAGTAAGTGCAAGTTAGGAGGGAGTGTGAGTCGAAAGGAACTGTGAACTGGAAGGAAGTGTAAATCAGGAGCGAGTGTGAGCCAAGAGGGAATGCTATCTAAGAGTGAGCTCCAAGAGCTAGTATGGAAGGAAAGTCATATTTGAAAGCCCTAATGGGAATTCAATATGCCCTAGATAGAAGTATAGATGCCCAAGTTGAAGATAAGTAGAAGAGCAAATGTATGGTAAGTTTGATCCAAGTAGCAAATGTTACACCAGAAGTAACTATCAAGGATGAGATGATTGAGCATGACATAATAATTATGAAAAGCAGAGGTTTAATATGTAAGTTCCATAGATCCTGGCAAAGGTTTTTGGAGATTCAATATTGGAACAAGTGGAAATAGGAATTGAATTCGAATTACTCCATGAATTTTCTTCCTAAAGGTTTTTTTTCTTGTTATATTTTATAATTAAAAAATTAGGGATAAAATATTGAGTGGTCACCTATGGTTTAGAGGGAGATATGCTCTTTACTTAAGACCATGGTATGAATTTTTTTTGTTAAGATAAAAACTATTTAAGAAGCTTTCGGTTTGGGTTAGGCTTTTTGGACTTCCATATAAATTGGAGAATTCATCAAGGAAGGACTTACTATTATGGAATGAAAGCATGTTATTTATCCCAAAATATTTGTTGTTATGGATATTTCAAAACCTTTGTCGCAATCCATTAATACTAAATCTAAATCAAGAGCATGAGATCAAAAAATATGAAAACATCACATTTCATTGTTGTAATTGTTATGATACTGGCCACTTGGCAAGAGTTTGCAAAGTGAAAACTATGAAGAAAGAGACAAAAAACTTTGATCATGAGATAAAATTCAAGGTAAAGCAAGGAAATAATACATTATTAGAAGGTAGATCATACCAAGGATATTCCACTCCTAAATAAGGGGAAAATAAAGCCTATCTACAATTTATGGAAAATATCACCATAACTCACTTGGATCAACCATTACAAGAAATAAAGAAGGACATAAGGGATGAGAAAGTACAATATGTAAGTTCAATTTTAGAGGAAATTAAAGGTGTAAATGAAGATGTGAAGGAAAATCCTAACACAAAGATGATAGAAGAGGTCAAAATCTTTCCAAGTAAATCATCTTCATTTTACTCTAGTATAGAATCCTCTCTTGGTAATAAAAGTGAAAGTGGTATAGAGGTTATTCCTTGCACTTTAGGGTTTCAAGAGTAGCATAATAAAGAAATAATAATGGAATAAGTCTATAACAATTTAGGGTTTTCAGGGCTTAATCAGAAGGTAATTGCTTTGGAAGAGTGTCCTTGTGCTTTAGGATTTTTAGGGAAATATAAAGAAGAATGTGCTTGTGAGGTTATTCCTTGCTTTATAGATCCTTTACAACAAGAGAAACCTATAGATGATAAGTCTTACTTTGAGCAATATGAAAATATTAAAGAGATTTATGAAGATGAAAGTATTGTTGGGAATGAAAAAAAAGAAGATCCAAGAAGCAAAAACAAAGAGAAAAAAACCTAGAGGGATATTGATATGGAAAAATAAAAGCAAATATAGTAAGTGTTAAAAAGAAGTAGGGCTAAGCCCACAAATAAAAACAAAAAATTATAATGAAAATAATATCTTGGAATATTAGGGGCATGAATAAGAATCCTAAAAAAGTATTAAGAAACTCATATTGTTTTTTTTATTAACCTAGTGGAATCAGTAGCCACCATGGTAATCCACACAATTCGCCCCTATAACCACTAAGTCACATTCATGTTGAACTTTTTACGTCACTGGAACACATTGGAATACGGATAAGCACCCAGTCCGACAAGGCTCGAGATTTGAACCTTGGATATCTATCCCCTTACGGGGTTTTATCGAACCAATTGGTCTACATCTCGGACCTAAGAAACTCATATTGTTATAGACAATATATTTATATTTTTAGATATGGAAATTTGGTAGCAAATATCTAGCCATTCACGATGTTATATTTTATCTTGATAAAATTTTTATTTCAAAAGGTATCTATATGAAATGGTATATAGGAGTTGATTGTGAAAACCTAGCAGCGAGGATGACGAGTCTCTTTGATAATAAAGGTAGGTTAGATATGGTTTGATTAATTTGATAGAAATTTAATGAAAACAATGTAATATTTTATTTTTATAATGGAAGTGGCGAGTCTCTTTGATAATAAAGATAGATAAATAATATTTTTATAGCAATGTAGGTTAGCTATGGTTTGATTAATTTGATAGAAATTTAATGAAAACAATGTAATATTTTATTTTTATAATGGAAGTGGCCCCAATAGAATCTACACATAGCTTATTAAGAGAGAGAGTAGTGTTGCATAATATTAAGCACAAGTGCTATTGAAAATAATTATATTAAATAAATTTCACAATAAATGTTACTTCATTTATGTTCTTATGTTACTAAAGTGAATTTTTTAAACTTATATTTCACTAAATACAGGTGAATTAAAGTAAAAAGAAAAAGGTCTGAATTAGATTTTTGAAACTCAATTAATCTAACTTATTATTAAATTTATTTTTATAAACAAACAATTATTAAAAACTTTATAAGATGAATGGGTGTAGTTTTCTTCATGCTTTATTATTGGTCAATAACACTTTATTTTTTAAGGTTTAAATATAAAAATATATTTCTTATTTTAAAAAATATTAAGAATAAAAGGTCACATTTAATTTTGACAAGAATTTTAATTAAAAACCTAGGTAAGACTATGTTTTTTTATTAGAGGTAAAAATAGGGGTTTTTGAAAGGGCCCCAACCCTTTATACAAGAAACCAAATCCCTCAAGGAAAGTGAAAAATATAAGCCCAAGGGCAACGTAATGCAACAAACGTAGTCAACAGATACAACATAAAAACAACATAGGAAACCATAAAAAACTTAGTACAAAAGTTACGGCTCAAAGAAACTACATTCAAAATGAAGAGGTTAGATGATCCTGATTATTTTGCTTCATTTTGGATAGGATAATAACAACTTCCATGTCTTCATACTTCTTATTTATCTAAACCACTAGAAGATACAACATAAAAATAGCACAAGAAACAACAAAAAAATCAGTACAAAATTTATAGCTCAGAGAAAATTCATTTTGGATAGGTTAACAACAACCTCCATGTATTCATCCTTCTTCTTTATCTGAACCACTAGAAGATATAACATAAAGCAACAAAAATTTAGTATGGAAGTTACAGATCATAGAAACTACATTCAAAATCAAGAGGTTGGATGATCCTGATTGTTCTGCTTCATTTTGGACAAGATAATAGCAAATTTCATGTTTTCATCCTTATCTTTATTTGAATCACTATAATCAGCTCCTCCTAAGTGTCCTTCATCCTATTCACATTGAATTTCCACATTATCAAAGCTAAATTGATTATCTAGGCCCAAAGCTAAAAGTACATGAGGTGGATATGAGTCCACCCATATGTCTCCATAGATGTTAAATCCTAGATTAATCAAATAATAAAATTTATTTCCTTCCCTGAAAGTATGCATGATTTTCACCTTTTGAAAATATTGAAGCAACATTTTACTATCCCTTATGATTCCTTCCACGGTTCAGCTTGGTTCTCCATTTCCAAGTAAATAGTTAATGTTGTTAAGGGAGTTTCCCTCGACTAGTATCTTAGGAATATGAAGCTAAGCCAAGATCTTGATACCAATTATCATTGCCTTAGCTTCAACCACATGCAAATTTTGGGTCCCTAATTCTCTGAGTAAGCTTATAACATCTCCTGTTTAGAATTTATTATCACACCTCCCCCAGATTTTCTTAGGTTGCATTTAGAGGCCACATTGAAGTTAAGTTCCATCCACCCTTCCTCAAGTTCCTTCCATCTGGTATTCTTTCTTATGTCTTCCCTTGACTTATGGCCATCTATAATATTTTATTTTAATTTCTAATTATTAGATATATTTTTCTCTATTCCCTACTTAGCCCCTTCCTCATGCTTACTTGTTGTCAAGTTACCTTGGATCCAATTCTTAATTATAACAAAGACAAATTTCTTCTTCCTATAACCATCTCTAAAAATACTACTAGTACGCTCCAACCAGATACCCCAAAATAAATGAGCTAGGGATATATTCCATAAACAAGTGAGTTTGGAACTTTTGAAGGGGGTGTGCCATTATTGAACAAAACTAAGGATATATTGAGGGATCACTTAAGAGCATTCAAATACCTGAAGCATCAAATGAAGATCCTTCCTTGAGAAAGAACAATGGACAAAGAGATGTGAAAAATATTCTTCATCAACTTTACACAAAGGATACATGTTCAAAAAATAGAAGTCTCTTCTTTTAAGATTATCTATTGTTAAAATTCTATTTTGAAGGACTAACCAAAGAATGAATGCAAATTTAGGAGTTAATTATTTCATACAAACTCTATTGAATGGGAATACAGGAAGGTCCTCATCCCTTGTCAGCAGATAACCTGACCTAGCTTAGTAAACTCCTATTGAAGTAGGGGCCCAAATGAGGGTGCCTTGAGTGGGGCTTATAGGGATGTAATAAGTGAGGAGAAGTCTCTTGACGAAAGAAATTTGGTGCTGAGTTTCCTAATCAATGCTAGGAATAGAGATATCTTTCCATATTATCAATAGGCCTTCTCCCTAACCAAAATACCAAATCTTAAATTCAAGGGTTCCATGATCTGCCTGCATTCCCTCCAAGAACAAAGGGGTTTGTTAGCTACCTAGGTGTCTTCCTAGAACAAGATGGAATTATTGATCCTTAATATCCATTTTAATCCATTCAATAATAGAGGTCTTGTTTAATTAATTCATTCTAGAAAATTGCATCAGAAGGTGGATTTTCACATCTAAAGAATAGGTTGGAGGATTATAAATACTTAGCTTTGATGATATTGACCCAAGATGTTCTACTTTCTTTGATTAACCTCCATCTAAGCTTGGTAATAAGAGATTCACTAAAATTTTACATTCTTTTGACACCCAACCCTTCTTATCTCTTAGGACTAAACACTTTATTCTAAACCACTAGAGGAAGTCTCTGATGTTTCTCAACACTTGATCAGTAAACATTAAATTTTATCAAGAATATTGGAAAATTTCAAGGGCATTTTAAACATCGATAGGTAATACACTAGTAAGGATTAAAGCATAGATTTCAAGAGCCACACTTTACTAGTGTGAGATATGAGAGTCCCCTTCCACCCCACTAATTTGTGTTGAAATATTTCTATCATTGCAATCCATAATTCATATCTAGATCTTCCTTTAAACAATGGTAATCCTAAATAAGTTGAGGGAAAGTCCGCAATTTCATAACGAAATATCAGAGCAATTCTATTTTATCTAGAATTTGGAGTGTTGACAAAAATATTTTGCTCTTGTTAAAATTGATGCTTTTATTTGATGCTTTCTCATACTCCTCGAGCACCTTCTTTATATTTCTAGCTTCTCTTAATGAATCCTCCCTTGCAATTATAGTATCATCCACAAAAAGATGGTGAGTAATTGGCTCTACTATTGTTTCTTGCCTAATTTCTTTAAGTTGTGCTAAAATTTTAGCTAAGTCAATGGCCCTACCAAGTGCCTCTATCATTACAATGAAGAGATAAAGGGAGATAGGGTCCCCTTTCCTCATTCCTCTCTAACTAGGAAAGAAACCCACTACTTGGTCATTCACAATGACTAAGAACATAGGAGTAGATACACATCGAGTAACCTAGTTTCTCCATTTTGAGTTGAAGCCAAAATATTCCAAAATATTATCTAAAAAGACCCATGGCACCCTATCATAGGCCTTACTCATGTGCAAATTTAAAAGCATACCTGCTAACCCTTTTTGATCCATGGAGTGCAAAACTTAATGAATGAGTATAACACCATCCACAATCTATCTATTTTCCATAAACCCACCTTGGTTTTGAGAAATAATCTTGGGGAGAAGGATATTCAATCTATTGGATAAGGTCTTGGTAAGAATTTTTTAGATCATGTTACAAAGTCTAATCGACCTAGAGTCCTTGAATATATTAGTTGCTTTATTTTTTGATCCGAGGACTACAAATGTAGAGTTCTATTCCTTTAGCAAGGTGTTATGAGCTTGGAACTCCCTCAAAGATTCCCCTATATCTGGTTGAATAATATGCAAAAAATTATTAAAAAAACTTGGAGGGAAACCATCTAGGCTAGGAGCTTTGTCCTGCTATAATCTAAAAACAACATTTTTGATTTCATCATCTAAGAAGAGCTATGTTATGAAGTCACTTATCTCATTTGTAATCAACTTGGAAATATTTGAAATAATAGAGCGAGAAGCATCTACATTTCTAGTAGAGTTATATTTGAATAAATATTTGAAAAAGGAAAAGGAAAAATCTTTTATCTCATCATATCTTTGGATCAAGGAACCATCCTCTAATATTATCTCTCTAATTTTGTTTGAGATTTTGTATTTGAGAGTGGAAAGGTGGATGAAATTTTTTATTTTGGTCCCGCTCTCTTAACCAAAGTGCTCTAGATTTTTGCCTCCATAAAACTTCCTCCTTTGCCAAAACATTGTGATATTTACTAAGCAAAGTATTCTCTCTCCCCTCAAGGTGTTGAGATCTCCCTTGGGTTTGGATCATGTTTTCCAAGTCTTGGATATGATTTAATAACTATTTTTTCTAATTGAAGACATTGCTAAAGACCTCTCTATTCCAAGATCTCAGATTTCTCTCGAGGTTTTTCATTTTTGTACAACTATAAATATTTTGGTCCCTCTAATGTCAACATTCCACCAATACTATAATTTTTCCTTAAATTTGGGGTGTTGAAGATACATTAACTCGAATATAAAAATAGTTTTTTTTGGTCTAGAGTCAATGACCATATCTAGGGTCAATGGTCTATGATTAGAGGTAACCTTAGGGAGGGTTGATAGAACTAAGTTGCTAAAGTTTTTATACCAATAATTTAAGGCTAGCATCATGTCCATTATCATATGAATTGGATTCTCACCTATCCTCCTATTGGACCAAGTGTATTTACTTTCCTTGAGTTTGATATCAACTAAATCTATTTTTATAATAAAATCTGCTAGATCCTCCATACTATCATTATATATATGAGAACCTCCTATCTTCTCGCTAGGTAGTAGGGAGTGTTAAAATCCCTAGTTACTACCCACATGACGTAGAAATCCCTGTGCATCTATTTTAGATCCCTCCATAACCTCCATAACCTCCTTATTCCCATAACTAAATTAGGAGTGTAAATATTTGTAATGATCCAACTATATTCTAAATTTTTATCATAAAAAATAATTGAAGCATACCTATATGTTTGTTGGATGCAAGTTCCTTCCAATTTGTTTGGATATCAAAGTGTCCACACACCACCTAAAGCACCAAAAACTGCACTTGTTGCTACTTATGATTGTCTCCACATATTATTTGTAATTCTCAACATGTTTAACATCTCCTAAAAGAGCATAATATCTAGACTGATCATTTTTTGAAGCTCTCAACTCTTTTATTATTGGGGGAGTTCATCCCCTTTACATTCCAACATATGATATTCATTTGTTTTTGTGAATGGGGTTGAGACCTCCATTTAATTTCAGAACATTTTAGGTGTTATTGGCAATCTCTTTCGATGTTTCTTTAGCTTTTGCCTCTACATTCGAAGGTCTTACCACTTTGGTTATACCACCTAGATTTGCATTCTTTCTAGAATTGCATATTTTTCTCATCATAGGGGTTTCCTCTATCTTCCTCTATAGATTTATCTTTGTATTAAGTTGCTTCTACCTAGCCAAGGTTTTGTTAGCTTTTCCATGTTAGGTTCAACATTGTTGTTTGTGTCCACTTCTAAAATAATGAATTTGTTTTGAAAGTTTCTATAACTTGAACTCTCCCCTCTTTTCTTGTGGGGTTTATTAGAATTCTACCTTTGGTATTTTATTTGGGAGACATTATTATTTTTATCCATACTTTTGTGGATGTCTTTGCCTTAGGGTAATAATTCCTTGTATTAACTTTTGGTTCCAAAATATGCCTAAATGAATGAGATGCACCCTCAATATTTTAGCCAAGAGATTGGATGACTAAAAAATAGGGGTCTATAATTCAAACTTTGGAGAAGGTTGGTTCTTATACCTAGCTAATCTAACTAAATTTAGGTTGTAGAATAAAGTAAGAAATACAAAGGGTTAGAAAGATGAGTTAAAAGTGGTACAAATTTGACAACATCAAGAGACATGGTGCAAACAACCTCACAAATTGAATTTAAATCAAATCACCTAATAGAAAAACCTACTTTCATTATGCATTAAAAATATTTATCATTAATAACTATGAGCGATGCTAAACCATTCTAGAACTATAATACCAAATCTAGATAGAAATCTAGAATATAGAATAATTGTAGTAGAATTACCCATTCCTAGATTTAACAAAAAATAATTAGCTACTCAATAAGACATACATGTTTTGCATAAGAAGTTAGCATGAGTCCAAAAAATAATACAATTCTCATTTAAGAAGTTTTATAGTCCTCAATCAATTAAATCATGTCAATTGTAAAGGGCAAATAGCTAATGATCATAATGGCTTACAATTTTGGTATATATAAATTTATAATTATAATTGGTTATTTGTCATTATAGTTTAGGGAGTGGATTGTAGGTATAACAGGTTGTTGCAGTGTGTGTGCTCATTTCTCTAGATCATTTTTTTGTAATTTATTTGGCATAATGGTGCTCATGTGGCTCATTTTTGCTTAGTATAAGGGAGTAATGGTTGCCGTGTCTTCATTTGGTGCACAAGATTCTCTAACATGTTTGTTGTACTTTTAGATTCCCCAGTACCCTCTTAGTTGTAATAGCATAGGTCTCAATAGGAGAAGTTTTTGAGTTTTTTAGGTTCACTGATAGTAGATTCACTTATTGAGAGCACGTATTAGGCATTTTGGTGCACACCTTTACTTGATATCTCTTTCAGCTATTTCATTCTTATTTTTCTAGGTGTCATGCTCTCAATTTATTTTTATCAAAAATTTTAGTGTCCCTTGCTGACATCAACACTTAAAATTATCTGACACTTCTTTAATTCCTTAGCTTAGTGAAGCACTTTGTTGGATGTTGGGTTCAATTTGTGCCTTATCTGATTTTGATTTCATCATCCCATTGGGTTGTGTTTTATAGTTCACCTACTAACGTAAGCATTCTAAAATATCCAACAATGAGGATCAATGTATATGATAGGTTCCCCTACTGTGTTAGGTGATAGACTCTCATTCTTAATTTAAGGATCTACATGTTTTCCATGTTGAGCCAGATATTCTACCATCTTTTACTGACATCAATGTCATTGTTTTTCCAAGATGTATGTCTGATGCTAAAATTAAATCACCTACCTACTAACATTAGCGCTCTACTCTGTCTAGCCATCCCACTTAGTCAAAGATTATGGTTTGGATCTACTTGATCCTTGGTTGCTAGATGTTATATATTTTTGCAAGACATGTTAACATCAATATTTAAAATGTCTGGCAATGCTTCTACACTTTAGCAAAAAATGCATTCCTATTCCTGTAATCTTTGATCTGGCCTTAGTTCTAAACTATTTTATGGTCTTTTATAACAAAGATGTAGCACTTTGTATTAATAAAATTCATCTTCCTATTTGAAGATGGATGTGGATGAAAATTTAACCTAAATAATTGGCACCTCGCATGGGGTTTTTTCTTGTAGAAGCAACAAAATCGTCTAGCCTTATCCATTTGTCCATGGAGTAAAAAATTGAAACAAAATAGAATGAAACTCAAAATTATTATGTATAAGGTCCACTTTAGGTACTATATATCTATAAGGTTTATTCTAGGGCTACTCATGATGTTTCTCCCTATTTCTCAGCTACCTTGACTACTGAAGATTCTCTTGACAACTAGAATAATCTACATATTTTTCCTATGTTATTTGAGAGGGAATATTTATTGCTTTAAATTGTTGAAGGGTTCTTTGTAGCTGATAATAATGCTCATATGAAGGGTTATTATACTTCCATGCCAATTCTGTAGTCCTTTTTAGCAAGATGACTAACTTATGGAAGTACATAATTATATGATCTGTAGGGAGAGATTTAGGTAGTGCATCAATTTCACTACTATCATCGAATTTTTGATCAATGAGTTAGACCAGTTACTCCTTACTAAATAATTTCTTGTTTGTATTCCAAAACCCTAGGAAGCCTAGAATATTGATTTTCTAAACTGCTAGCTTTACCTTATTAGATCTTGCCTTTAGAGCATTGATCATTTTTCTCCTTGCAATATTAGTTGGCTAACAACAATGGTACGATATATATAGAATTTGCTCTCTTCCAAGTATTTTTTTGAGTGCTTGAGCAATTTGGAGTAGTTTGTTTTATTTCTTAGCATATCTCTAGCTATCTCTACCAATTATATTCTATTAGTTAGTTCTTCCTAAGCTCTACTAAATTCTTGTTTGGTATCTTGAATCAATTTTGCAATACTAACTATTTTTTTGGCTATGGGAAATGCTTCCATTGCAATGTTCTTGATTTTCAACCACTATTGGAATCTAAAATTCTTTAGCATGTCCTTGGAGACCATTTGACCCTTGGGCTTCCTTTTCTCTTATTCCAACTCTGCTTTTACCATTGCGAGGGTATATTCGTGACTTAGGAATTTGGAATTCAGGTCCTGTAACTCAATACTTTATGTATACCTTTTTATTGCATTATAGCTACAATTATTATTCCAATTTTTGTATTCTGTCATCCCTTTGCTGCAACTATTCCTTGGTAGTGTTAGCATTTGATGCTGGAAAATTAATGGAAAATCAACCACAAGATATAAAATGAGCATGCAATATTGAAAATATTATAATGATAATATATTAAGCATGTAAAACTCATAAGAAACTTATGTAATAATTCATAAAATTGTCATTAATGAATGCTCATGAAATAGGATATTCATACAAAATATAGAGATATCAAGTTCTCCATGCTTCATATAAGTTTTACATTATTTCAGAAATGAATTATACTCTACTCTAATAAATGATAAAATGATATGGAGAGTATTCTCTACTTGCTCACACCAAGGCCAATATATAGTGTGAAATGACTCTTGACCTTCCATCTTCCTATGACTCTTCACCTTCCTATCCTATGGACTCATGTGCACATGGACTATGATGCACATTTACATTATTGAATACTTTGCACATTCTACTATTACTTGTGTATTTATTACATTGCATAAAGTGAATGCTCAAATATTAATCTAAGACAAACTCCTAATCTAAAGATGTACCCATGGTGGTACATTGGCATGTACCAAATAATGTAATATGTTCCAACATCCTCTGTATTACATTATTTGGTTATTGAAGACTTTAGTCTTCAATATGGATCTTCATCTTATCTTTAATTTACTTTACATTGTATGCCTCCTTTGTCAGGTTCCTCTTCTTCTTCTTCTGCTTATTTATCTTCATCATTAGAGTTAGTCTTTGTACTTTCATGAGTTGTCATGCTATCATCAAATTCCTACAAAAATATTTTCTCTTTGTCTTTGTCCTTCTTATCACAAGTCTTCTTTAGTATACAATATTCTGAGAAATCACTTAAAGCATCATGATAAGATCTTGAGTTAGAAGAACTTGAAGTATCAATACTACATGAAGAATGAAATATCTTCTCTAAGAAGGATTCATCTATTTTTGTTTTCTCTTTAAGTGATTCAATCAATTCCTTTTGCTCCATATTTTCTTCTTTGTAATATTTAAATGTAAGTAATGCCATATATAATATGCTACCAATGTCTAAAGGAATTAGAATATCATATTTTTCATTATCAATTGCTTCAATGATTCTATCATGTAGATAATATTCTAAATATTTAAAGTTTTCTTCTAAGGCTTCACTATAGATCAATTATGAAGTAAGATCTAAGTTTCCTTTATACTTTGTAAGTAAAATTTTTATTCCAATTTTTATGATATTTGCTCTTTCCTTGTAAATTTTTTATTTCAATTTTTATGATATTTGAGCTTTCCTTTCTGATGATATTTTCCATATAAGTATTCATTGTATTCTTTGAAGTGGACATCATTATTCCTCCTTAGTTTTGATAGACTAATGTCACTTTTAAACCTTATATCTCCCTAATATTATGTATTGAGAATAGTTTTGATAGAATATTTGATATTTCAAAATGTTGAGGTTGACTACCTTATGAGTCCCTAGTATTATGAGTATAAGATTAAGTTTGATGAGATATTTTTAATCCTTAAGTTTTGTAGAATACTTTGTATCTCCTAAGTTTTTTGAATATACTATGGTCTTGATAAAGTGCTTAGCTTTCTTAAATAATGCTTGACCTTAGCATTAATATTCCTTATTTATCCTTTATATTTATAAATATGCAAGTTAATTTAAATAAAGATTAACTAGGCTTGACCTTAGCATTAATATTCCTTATTTATCCTTTATCTTTATAAATATGCAAGTTAATTTAAATATTTTAAAATACCTTCTTGACTATGGCATGTTGTGTATAAGGTCTTCTTATCCTTGACTTATCTATTCTGCAACTTACACTTTGATTGAGGTGTTGTCCACTTCACTGTCTTCAATGCACTATGACACATTTATTACAACATTTAATGCTCCTTATTTTAGCACCTTCTAGCCTTCTAAGGTGTTGACTCTCCTTCGTGTGCTAATGGTTTCAATGACCTATGTAAATTTTGTGTTGCCTTCACCTATGTTATACTCTTATCTTAAGAGTGAACTTGTGTGACTTATCTTACATGCAACGTAAAATGTTTTACTTCCCTTGCACTATGACACTTGTCAATAAAACTCTTCACTTCTCTTATTCCTTCCAGCTGATGGTGCTCCTATTCTAGGTAATATCTACTTATTTCTTTGTAATGCTCTAGTTCACCTTTACATAGCATTATTCCCTTCCATTCTTTTCTTAATAATTCTCTAGACACCTTTACATAACCTGATTTATTTTAATTTTAATGCTACTTTGGCTAGATAGAATATTGCTACACCTAGTAGTATCCTGATCCTTCTCCTGAAATATCTCTGCTTGATTCTTCCTTATATTTGTAACAACAATTGGTATTAGGTTTTGTTTTAATGCCTTATTGATTTAGGTATCACTTCTTGGAAACAGTGCTCGTTATTGCTTTGGTGGCACCTTATTCAAGGTGGTGGTACTTCAACTTCTTGGAGGTGTTATGATGGTTCTAATGGTGCTTAAACTTCTCTATTTGTGGTGCCTGATGACAGTATCCTTTGTAAATCTTACTGGTGCTTCACTGGTTTCTATCTCATGATACCTAGGTGGTTCTTCAATGGTTGGATCTTCAATTGGCTTGATACTCCATAAATAAGTATGCACTACCTTCTTTAATTGTAGATACTCTAAATACCCAACCTTGGCTTCTTCTTTTGAATAGCAAAACTTTATGTTTCTTTCCTTATAAGTTCTACCTTGTATTCAAGTATTATTCTGCATAATATTACAATAATTTGATGTATAGAAAAGCAAGATAATATACCTTGTTCTTTGGATGATATTTGTCTTTGTAAAATCACCTCTTACTATTCTTCAAAAAAACTGCACTTTGTTGACTCTATAGCATGCTTTGAAACTAATGCTATCTTCCCTTATAACTCCTTTTATGCAATATCTAATTTGCTTTATGTTGTTAAAATATGTAGGTTTGAAGATAACCAAGATGCCTCCTTTCTCACCTTGGAGACACTAAACTTTAGAGCTCTATTTTTATAACTTTAATGGCTTTAATAAGGAGCTAATATAACCTTAAAGTAAAATGGTTTAAATACCTAAATAATAACCTTTATAGCACCAATGTAGCATACTTTTTTGCAACTAATTCTTCTCCAATATTTTAAGGTGTAAAATTTAGGTCTTTACTTTTGCAACTCAAATATGGTGTTTTCAAAAGACTTAAATAATGCTTGGATATTAAAATTTAATAACACAAATTTTTAGAACTTATTTTGGCATCCTTTGTAGCAAGATTTCTTGGTAATTTGGTTCACCTATTTGTTGCCCCATATTTGTAAAATTTTCAGCTCTCCTTTTTACTTGATTGTTACCTCAAACTTATCAATCTTGCAGCTCTAATTTCTGCCCAAATTTTCTACTTTTTATCCTTTAATTCATTGTCCGAGAATATGATTTTTATGGCTCCAATTCTCCTCCAACTTTGTTCTCTTGGACTCTAAAATTTTCAGATATTAGTGCTGCCCAAAAATGCTGCCCTCTTGCTATCCTAGACTTATATTTTTATCTTCTAATGCATTCAATTCCTCCTTTATTTTGTTTTCCTTAAATCTTTAACTTCTGCTGAAAAAATAACAATCTTATATTTTCAATGGTAGTCTTCAATTCCTCAAATTGGTGGCCTCTTCTATCTTATTTCTCCTCCTTAGCTCTTGTCGAATTCTAACTTCAAAATTGGCCTATTTTCTAGCCTCCTTCTCAAGAATATGATTGTCTTGAGGTATTATATAATCCTTTCCAAAATTTGGTAAACTTATTACCAAATCCTTTTTCCTTTTGGGATTGTTGTCAGATGATGACAATTATCCCAAATTCTTCTTTTCAAGAGCTAATCCTTCTTGCAATCTTCTCCCTTGATATTTCTTCAAATATTTTCCAATGGCCACTTTAATTTCTACAATAAGGCTTCTCTAGCCTTCTTCTTCCTTCTCCTTTCCAATTTTCTTGAGACCTCTTCTTTTAAGTCTTCAAATTCTATAGCTTCTCAAATATTCAATAGGACTTTTCCTAGTCCTCCTCTATCTTCAATATTCAATATTCTATCTTCTAAATCTAGAAGTTATTCAATGGGAACTTTCTCTTAGGTCTCCTCTTTCTCAATATGTAGTCTTAAATATTTTATGGGAACCTCCTTCTTGGGTCTCCTTAATCTCTAATCTCCAATATTCTATGGGGACCTTTTTCTTGGGTCTCCTCTTTCTTCAATATTCAATGAGAACTCATTTTCTTGAGTCTCTTCTTTCTTCAATGTATATTTTATACAATAAAGAAATAATTCCTACATGAGGAAAGCACATAGAATTTTAGGAAATCAAAGATGAAATTCTTCTCTATCCATTGTAGGAAGCTTCTCAACTTCTAAAAACTAATTTTCTACAACAAAAACCTTTAGACAATAGCAAATAAATCCATGCAAATATCTAGATATCTATAAATCAATAAACATCAATAGTTATCCTTAAATCTAGTTGAAAGAGATTTATGATGAGTCCAGGGTTATACACAATGATGAATATTTGTAAATTGGGTGAATATTATCATTTTTGAAAATGCAAATTGGCGAATTTGGGGGACCTTGGACGATGGCCCTTTTACCAAATTTTTTTGGGATATTTTTTTTAGGTGTCGTTTTGCCGTGCATTGATATTAATATTTCTGATTTTTTAAAAAATTCATGAACTTTACTGCCTAAATCGAGGACCCTTTTCACCTTAAAATTTTAAAATTTTAATATTATCCCACCAAATTCGTAAAGTATACCACTATATATAATTAACATGCCAACAATATTTTTCATTTAAAACATTCAAACTATTAAAAAATCAAGAATTCCACCAAACTTTGACCGTGTGCAGAAACCAGTTGATCTAGAATAAAACTCTTTTCTGCACCAGACCGACTATCAAACTCTATTCTACACCTAAAATTGTAACATGACCTTACCAGACTCTTTTATGCACCAAACCGACTGTCAGAACCTTTTCTGCACTTGGAACGCCAACCAAAACCTATTCTACACATGGACCAATATTCAAACCTTATTATGCATCCAGACAAACTATCGGATCTAGTTCTTCACATGGATCGACATACAAACTCTATTCTGCATTCAAATGAACTATCAAAGCTAGTTCTGCACACGAATCGACATCTAAACCCTATTTTGCATCTGGGAGAACTACTGGAGCTAGTTCTACATATGGACCAAAATTTAGACCATATTTTACATCCGAAAAGACTACCAAAGCTAGTTATACACACAAACCAACATCCAAACCTTGTTCTACATTGGAATAGACTACTAGACCTAGTTATACACCAGACTCACTACTAGACCTCTTTTTCCACCCGGATTGATTGCTCGACCTATTTTTACACCCGGATAGACTGTCAAATATTGTTTTGCATCCAAATGAACTACTGGATCTAGTTCTACACCGGACCAACTATCGGACCTCCTTTTTGACCTGAACGATTACCAGACATTGTTCTACACCCATATTGACTTCTGAACCTTTTTCTATCAGACCATTATCTCTATATGGTCTGTAGTCAGACCCTATTTTGCACCCTATCCATAGTCAGACCTTTTTTTACACTCAATTCATAGCCAGACCTTGTTTTGCACCCTATCCATAGCCAGATCTTGTTTTGTACTTGATCTATAGTTGGACCTTGTTTTGCACCCGGTCTATAGCCAGACTTTATTTTGTACTCAATCTATAGCTAGACCTTGTTTTGCACCCTATCCATAGCTGGACCTTATTTTGTACCCGATCCGAGATCGAATCAGTTTTTGCACCTGATTTGAGATTGGATTACTTTTTGCACCTGATATGAGACCAAACCATATTCTGTCATTTGATCTATGATATAATAATAAATGGTCCATATTTACAAAGGGAAAAATACATCTATTAGAGGGGACCCCCTGGAAACACAAGTAGAGGGGGTGTTGCCCCCTACACCCCCCTTCGTGGAGTGGGTCCAAGTGCAGCTGAAAATAAGACCTCCAAATTAGAGAGAGAATCGGGATCCACAACCAACATCATGTTCTGTACCTGGTATGAGATCGGACCATTTTCTACACCTAGTTTGAGGTCGGACCATTTTTTACACCGACCCATGGTTGGATCTCGTTTTCCACCTGATCCGGCTAGAACTTTCAAATTCACCAATGTTTTATAATTTTTTTGAAAAAATAAGGTAATTCACCATGTCCTCCTACATGAAGTTGGCCAAGATTCACCAGGGTTTTGAAATAGATTCGCTATTTTTTTGCAAGTATATTTCAAGTCCGACCCCTTATGTATAACCCTAGCTGAGTCATAGTCTTCACAAGTTTTCCTACAACCCAATGGAAAGACTCTAGCTAAAAAATAATTCTTAAAATTCTAGAAATGAGATCTCATATCTTCTCTAAATATCTCTGGTGGCTCTCCCTATCTCCTATAAATATACCTTTTGATCTAATACCAATGTTAGTATTTGATGCTAGAAAATTAATGAGAAATCAACCACAAGATATAAAATGAGCATGCAATATTGAAACTATGATAATGTTAGGATTAAATAATAAAATATGAGCAATAAATAAATGTGAAAATAAAACATAGAAGAATACAATAATACAAGAGACACAAATTTATGTGGTTCACCTAATATGGGCTATATCCACAGAGACAATAACCAAACCTTTTATTTCATCTAGAAAAACAAAGAGATGCAACCTACAATAGATCCGATGTAACTTCCTCTTCGCTCTATCACCATAAATTACAATACATGCACTCTCTCTATTAAGCCACTATGCGAAAAACTCTTTATAAAATAGAGTTACAATTTAGGGCCAAAAAACACCCACCTAAAAGCTATTGTCCGATCTGTGATCTAATAATAAATGGTCTAGATTTACAAAGGGAAAATAAATTATTTTTGGCTTTGGGGGGTGTTGCCCCCCTACACCCCCCTTCTTGGAGTGGGTCCAAGTGTGGCTGAAAACAAGACTTCCAAATTAAGCAAGCTCCACAACCAATAGATAATGGAAATATATTAAGCATGTAAAAATCATAAGAAACTTATGTAATAACTCATAAAAATACCATTAATGAATGCTCATGGTAATAGGATTTTCATATAAAATATGAAGATCTCAAGTACTCCATGCTTCATACAAGTTCTACATTATTTCAAACTTGTATTCTACTCTACTCTACTAAATGATAAAATGATATGGAGAGTATTCTCTACTTGCTCACACCAAGGCCAATATATAGTGTGAAATGACTCTTGACCTTCCATATTCCTATGACTCTTCACCTTCCTATCATATGGACTCATGTGCACATGGACTATGATGCACATTTACATTATTGAATAATTTGCACATTCTAATATTACTTGTGCATTTATTACATTGCATAAAGTGAATACTCAAACCCTAATCTAAGACAAACTCCTATTCTAAATATATACCCATGGTGGTACATTGGCATGTACCAAATAATGTAATATATTCCAACAAGTAGGATATTTTTCTAAGATCTACTTCAACTCCAAAATCTCATTTTTTAGGCTATCTTTCTATGATTTATCCTTACTTATCCTTTGTTCTAATATTTTAATCTTCCTTTCCATAGTCACAAGCTTTACATTTGAAGAATTTCTCTACAAGAATAGATTGTCTACTTTTGTATGTAGGGCCCACAATGTATCTATTTTGGGGATCTCAAATATGTTATACTTTTGCACTTTGACATTGTAGTCTTTTGTTATCATTTTTGCAATTGTCTCCTTACCTGCAAGTGTGCAATCATCTTGACGCATTCTTTGGTAATTGTATCTACAACATCATATATCCAGTTAGTCACCAATTCAACTCCATATTGTGATTGTTGTTGCTTGACCCATCTTTGAATGTTCTTCTCAATATCTTGAATCATCGAGAATTCTTTTGATAGAGGATGCTCGAAAGTAGGGGAAGGCATAATTATAGGTTGAAAAGTGCAAATTATGGACTCACTTCTATGGTGGTAGATTTTACAAGGGAAAAGTCATTTACATTGATTGAGGCTACTTGTGCCTCCTATACAAGGGTGTGGTGATGTTCATTGATGACAAATCTTGTATGGGGATTGCTCCACTAGGAGGGCTGGGTGGTGGAGATGGTTGTATTGGTGGAAAGTGCTAGGATTATGGCATAATATCATCAAGAGAAGGAAATAAAGTAGACGTACTTGGTCCTTTTGCTTTGGCATCGATTTTTGGACTATTGCATTAACTAGTTCAATTTGTGCATCAAACCATTGTATAAGTTGCTCATATTGTTGTCATTTAGCCAATATTACTCCTTCCTTTTTATTGAGAAATTAGATGATTTTTTTTTTTTGCTTTCAATAGACCATTCACGCAGAACCAATGTTTTGGTTTTCCTCACAGATATTTTCTTTGTAGAAGCCTTTTTTTGAGCTTCTTCACTCTTTTCACTACCCATTTCTAGTTCTATTTCTTCAGATTCTAGTAGAATTTTTATTTCTAGAACATCTTAAGCCATTTTAGTTTTTTATAGTATTTTGTATTTTTTATAGTATTTTGTAGCTTCTATGCTCTATTTTGTATCTTCTTTCAAATTTCTACTTTTGTGAAGAGCAAGAAACATAAGTTATGTAATCCTTTGTAGTGATTCTTGTAGATGAGGGACCAAAAATTGTACAACCTTATAATGTTACTAGGCTCTTCAAAAATCTCCTTAAAGTACAGTAGTGATTTATCAAGATTTCTGCTCTTGAGAAAATGCACAAATGCAAATTGCTTCATATGGATTGTTTTTTATAGTAAGAAATTCCCATTGTAGATGGCCATTACTAATTAAATGATGAAGACTATGTGTGTTGAGCTTCTATGAGAGAATATTATTTTGACATTGCAAGTTCGTGTAAGCATTCATGATGCATGTCCCTTTTTATGACTACCAGTATTTGGACCAATGAGATTGCTAAAAAATCAAAACTTGGTAGCTGCTAGGCGTAAACCTTAGTCAATCAAAATGTTTGTATTTACAAAGTGATTTTACCACTACTTCCACTATGCAACTATTTATACGTGTCATTATTTACATATATACACACAAACAAGCACACTATTCTATGCATAGTGTTATAAATATTTGATCATTTACTAAAATTGGCAAAATACGACCATCCATATCTTGTAGCATATGCATTTAATTATTTCCTTCTCAAGATTAGATATGGGCCAAACCATAATGATTCAATTTTCCCATGTTTTTCAAGCTTAGCGCAATATGAGTCTCATTTAAGCACTAAATAACCTTCTTTAAAGGATTTTAATGATGATTTCTTATTGAACCATTGCTTTACAACTACTTGATGTCGATGAAAATCATTGTAGGCCCTTTCTCTTATTTCTTCTAATAACAATAATTTTTTCAGCCTCCTTTCAATTGGTTCAACATCCTTCAATTTTGATCAATTGATATACTTCAAAGCAAGCAAATAAATATTAATAGACAATATGGCTTCCTTATCGTAAACCAAAGCATATGACATTGTTTTTAAAGCCTTTTTTACTATTATTCTATCTACATATAATGCTTGATTCAACATTAAATACCAATTTTTTTTTATTATAATCAATATTTTACTTGATTTTCCTCACTAAATTATTATTAATAGATTCTGTTAACCTATTGCCTTGAGGGCAATAATTTGAAGATGCTTTCCAATAAATGTTGTATTTTATTACAAATTACATTGTCTTGGATCCAACAACAGCTTTGAAATTATCTAACACTATTGTAGTAGGGATCCCAAACTTGGTGGTTAGTCTCTCCAAAAATTCTATCACAATATCTTGATCAGCATGCTTGGTTGTGTCTACTTTAGACCACCTCGTAAAGTAATTAGTGGTTGTTAATATAAACTTGTGTCTGGCAAAGGAATTTGGATTAATCATTCCAATGAAGTCTAATCCCTATTGTTATAAGGTCTTCTATGCTATGATTGGCTAAATGGGCATGGCCAAATTTTTTCTTCTGCCAATAAACCTTTGGCATTTATCACAACCAATAGCGATCTTGAAAGCATCAAAAAATAGGGTAGGCCAGTAATATCTAACTCTAAGAATCTTAGCATCCATTTTCTATCCAAAATTGATGCAGGAGCATCCGACGACGACAAGGCAATCTTGCATCAACCAAATTTCTCTAAGTATTTTGTTTTATTTCTTTTCTTTAGAAAAGGCAGAAGTTTGTCGCAAAATCGCGACATCAAAAAGAAGTCAGGGCAAAGGCAGGAGTTTGTCGCGATATCGCGACGTCGCGATATCGCGACATCAAAGAAGAAGTCGGGGTAAGGCAGAAGGTTGTCATGATATCGTGCCAAACAAAAGAAGAATTCAGGGCAAGGCAGAAGGTGGTCACAATATCGTGACATCGCGATATCGCGACAAACAAAAGAAGAAGTCAGGGCAAGGCATAAGGTGGTCGCGATATCGCGATGTCGCGATATCGCGATATCACGACAAACAAAAGAAACCATGGCGCAAAGGTGGAATGGTCACGATATCACGACATCGTGATATCATGACAGAAAGCAAAACAAAGGGCTCGAAGGCGAAATGGTCGCGATATCGCGACCTATCACGATATCGTGGCCAGAAGAAAACAAATGGGAAATAAACACGCGGACGGCCACGCGCACAAAAAAAGAGGCAATAGTTTAGAAGAACAATCTAAAAAAATGGTGGTTGTAGGTCAAGGGTCTCATTAATGTGTGCTTTCATGGCGGATTAGGGCAGTTGGCCAATTACGGAAGGAAAATTGAAGACTCGGCGGGGGAAGCCGACTTTGTAGGTTTTGTTTAATGTATTTTTTTTTGAAGGGTCATTAATGGCCTAGAGGGTCGAGACCTCGATAAAAACTCAGTGATTATAAGAGAAAGGGGGGTGGATTGGAAGATCGTAGATATAGAGTGTGTGTGGGAAAACCAAGTCGAGCGCTGGTTATTGTAAGCCTGCGGGCTATTTCTGTAACTATTTTTAGATTTTTGAATGAAAAAGTAGGGTTTGAGAACGTGTGATTTTCCCATCCGCCATCAAATGGTATCAGAGCCGAAAGTTCCTGAGTGTGTAACAGATCGCCGGACGTGAGGCAGTTACACCAGGATCTGTGGAAAGGCTCATGAGAAAGTGAGTAGAATGCCTCCAAGAAGAAACCCTATTGGTGGGAGAGGCATGATGACAGCAGTAGATTTTTGAGTTTTGCAGAGGCAAGTGCAAGCCCTGCAAGAAGAGTGGCGTAGAAGATCGGAGCCAAGAAGAGATGAAGGCAGTGAAGATGAAGTGGATGAAGAAGAAAACCAGTTTGAAGAAGAAGAAGAGGCTATAGATCCCGCACAAGCCAGACTGTACAAAGCCATATCCCAGATTGGGAAGAGGCCGAAGATGGAGGTTTCCATGTATTTCGGGAACCTGGATTCGAAGGAATTGATCGACTGGATCAACGATCTGGAAGAATACTTCGAGTATGAAGAAGTTGAAGATCCTAAGAGGGTCAGATTTGCTAAGACCAAACTGAAAGGTCATGCCAGCATATGGTGGAAGGGAGTACAGCTGGAGCAGAATAGAAGAGGAAAATAACGGATAACAAAATGGGCACGAATGGTGGAGAAGCTAAAAAGATAGTTTATTCCTATAGATTACGAACTGGATCTGCTGAGGAAAATGCAGAGTTTGAGGTAGATGAACAAAACTGTCCAAGAGTACACAGAGGAGTTTTATAAGATCTCCATCAGAACTGGCCATTTAGAGGCAAGCAAGGAGAAGGTGGCCCGTTATATCAATGGGTTGAGACCCAGTATCCAGGAAGAGTTGAGCCTAGTTCGGGTGAGCACCATTGAAGATGCTTACCAGTTTGCTCTGAAGGTTGAAGAAAAACTGAATAGAAGGTTTGAGAGCAAGAAAAGAGGAAGAGGGCATGGAGGAAAGACTGGTGGAAGAAAAGATGAAGGAAAAGAGGAGAAGAAAGAAGAAGCTAGCAATAGCCAAGAGCAGAAGGCAGGTGATGATTACAAACCCCAAGTTCAGAACAATGGCTACCCAAGAGGAAGAGGTAGATCTGGACGTGGGTATGGAAGAGGAGTGTTTCGTGGAACCTATTTCCACTATGGAGAAGAGGGACGTCATGCATACGAGTGTCCCTAGCACCACGAGAGGATGAAAAAGAGACCCGAGGGTCCTGCCAGAGCTGCAGTAGCAGAGGAAGATGCTGAATCAGAACATTCTGAGGAGGCAAAGAGAGGAGATGTCATGGTTGCAAGGAGAGCCATGCTGATTGAGGAAGACAAGCCAGAGCAGAGGAGAAGCCTATTTCACATGAGGTGCAAAAGCGCAAGTAAAGTCTGTAATGTTATTATAGACAATGGAAGTACTGATAACTTAGTATCCGAAGAGATGGTTGCTAAGTTACAGTTGGAAAGGAGGAGACACCCGCATCCATACCGGATTGCGTGGTTGTGAAAGGACCACAGAGCATGGGTCCGTGAATAGTGCTTAGTCACGTTCAATATTGGGAACTACCAGGACGAGGTCCTGTGTGATGTTTTCCCCATGGATGCTTGCCATTTGCTATTAGGAAGGCCATGGCAGTTTGATCGAAGTGCAGTGCATGATGGTTGTGCAAATACGTACTCATTGACAAAATATGGAGTGCACCACAAGTTAAAGCCATTACAGGCAGTGGACAAGAAGGTGTGCAGCAGTGCCAAAATTTATCTGGTAGAAGGCAGAATTTTTTTTTGCCAGGAGACGGGGTTTAAGCAGGCTGTAGAGGCAGGTGCACGTTTGGAGATGTTACAAAAGTCGTGGACTGAACATCACAGAAGTGAAGGTCACTTCTCTATTTACCTTGGGTGTCTGATGCAGGAGCATCCGACGACAACAAGGAAATCTTGCATCAACCAAATTTCTCTAAGTATTTTGTTTTATTTCTTTTCTTTAGCAAAGGCAGAAGTTTGTCACGAAATCGCGACATCAAAAATAAGTCAGGGCAAAGGCGGGAGTTTGCCGTGATATCGTGACGTCCTGATATCACGACATTAAAGAAGAAGTCGGGGCAAGGCAGAAGGTCGTCACGATATCACGATGTCGTGATATCGTGACATCGCGATATCGTGATGTTGCAATATCACGACATCAAAGAAGAAGTCGGGGCAAGGCAGAAGGTGGTCGCGATATCGCGACGTTGCGATATCGCGACAAACAAAAGAAGAAGTCAGGGAAAGGTAGAAGGTGGTTGTGATATCGCGATGTCGCGATATCGCGACAAACAAAAGAAGAAGTCAGGGCAAGGCAGAAGGTGGTCGTGATATCACGACATCACGATATCGTGACGTCACGATATCGTGACAAACAAAAGAAACCATGGCGCAAAGGTGGAATGGTCACGATATCACGATGTCGCGATATCGTGACATCGTGATATCGTGATGTCGTGATATCGTGACTATCGCGATATCGCGACATCGCGATATCACGACGGAAAACAAAACAAAGGGCTCAAAGGCGGAATGGTCATGATATCATGACCTGTCGCGATATCATGGCCAGAAGAAAACAAATGGGAAATAAACATGCGGACGGCCACGTGCACGGAAAAAGAGGCAATAGTTCAGAAGAACAGTCTGACAAAATGGCGGTTGCAGGTCAAGGGTCTCATTAATGCGTGCTTTCATGGCGGATCAGGGCAGTTGGCCAATTACGAAAGGAAAATTGAAGACTCGATGGGGGAAGCCGACTTTGCAGGTTTTGTTTAATGTATTTTTTCTAGAAGGGTCATTAATGGCCTAGAGGGTCGAGACCTCGATAAAAACTCGATGATTGTAAGAGAAAGGGGTGGTGGATTGGAAGATCATAGATATAGAGTGTGTGTGGGAAAACCAAGCCGAGCGCTGGTTATTGTAAGCCTGCGGGCTATTTTTGTAACTATTTTTAGATTTTTGAATTAAAAAGTAGGGTTTGAGAACGTGTGATTTTGCCGTACGCCATCAAAAATAATGTCCTCTTAAGAAGCCAACATGAAACTCTTCTAATATACCTTTAAATATTTTAGACTGTATGCATATTAGCAACACACCATTAATTTTTTTTTAGTATAGTATGTCATTAATCAACTTGTAATTTAGTGCTTGTAACCTATACATACACATTTGAGAGGTCATAAATCCTTTTGGAAACCTCATGATCTCAAGAAAATGGGTCAATTGATCCAACCAAGTGTTTAGTTTGGTTTGGATCTCTTTCGGCTGATATTGCTCTTCTTATTCAATAAAAAATTTAGAGTCCAAGGTTGCAACATTTGCTAACTCTTCACATAGTGCTTTTCCTTTGACTAGCTTAGTCAACTTTATCTCTATGTCATATTCTTGTATCTTTGTGATCCAACTGACTCACCTTTCATCAAGTTCTCCTTGCACTACAAAGTTTTGGATATCAGGGTGTACTACATACATCAATATTATATTCTAAGAGATGTAATACCTAGGCTTTTTTGGTGACTTCATATGAGCAAACACTTGCTTCTCTATAAAATTATATCGTTCTTCATGATCCTATAGATTTTGGCTTAGGAAAGCAATAGACCACTCATTATGATATTTATTCTTTTGAGTGAGGACAACAACATAACTTTCCTCTACTCCAAATACATAGAGGATAAAATCCTTCTTATAGTCCGAATTGTGTAATACTGGGGCTGTGGTAATAAATTCCTTTTTTTTCATGAAGGCTTCTCTTCTAACTTTTGACCAAGTGAAATCTACTTATTTTTTGAGCATTTATGTCATGGGATTTACTCATTGAGCAAAATCAGAAATAAATTTCTAGACAAAGTTGGTTTACCCAAAAAATAATTATAAGTATTTCTTGCTTTGTGGAAAGGGAAGTTCCAATATCACTTTAACTCTATATAGGTTGATGGATAACCCTTAATTTGATGCTACATGACCCAAGAGCTTATCTTCATGAACAACATAAATTGATTTTTTTAGGTTGAGTGAAACCCCAAATTCTTTACATTTCTTAAAGACCATTATGAGATTTTCTATGTGCTTCTCCTTCTGATGAGATAATACTATCGTGTCATCAAGATATATGAGTATAACCTTATTTACAAGCTTACCAAAAGCTAAGTGCATAGCCCTTTGGAAGGTATCTCTAACGTTAGATAAGACAAAAGGTATTCTTTGATAGGTAAAGTGTCCCATTTGGTTGTGAACATTATATTGTATTGGTCCTCATATTTGACCTAAATTTGGTTGAAACCTAAAAATTTGTCTAATAATAAGAACCTTTTTGCCCTAATATTGTGTGCAGGATTTGATCAATCTAGGGCAAAGGTTAATGATCCTTCAATGAAGCATTTTTAGGTTTTTGAAATCCACGTAGAGGTGGATGTCTTTGTTCTTCTTCCTCACCATGACCAGGTTGGCCACCCATGTTGAGTGTTTGATTGGACATAAAATATTTGCATTTATTATCTTTAGCAACTCTTGCTTTATCAATGCCTCTATCTTAGGATTTATTGGCCTCTGCTTTTGCCAAAATGGCTTGACATTGGGAAATAATTATACAGCATGCTTGATGGTATATTTACTATACACTTATTGGTATTTCTGCAACACTGTGTATATTTTGCTGTCCAGTAATTTTTTCTTCCCTAAAACTCTATCCTTCTTGTTCAAGATGTATTTTCTCTCTCCTATGTTTTATCGTAAAAATATTTTGGCAATGCCTAAAGCATTATGCAGTGGTTTCTATTTTACTTATTGTGTAGGGCTTTCTATTTTTTGGAATGAGGGTGATTCGTGCCATATCCCCAAGTACAAGTTGATTTTTAAGAAGAAGAAGAACGCAAGCCCATTTTAGGCTAGAAAACAATGAATCACAACTTCAAGGAAAAATACCTTTGCACACTACCAAGTGAGCACAATACCTTTGTGCGCTACCAAGTAAGTACAATACCTTTGTGCGCTGCCAAGTAAGAACAATGCCTTTGCACCCTTCCTCAGAAGCGCAGTGCAGGTTGACTGGTCAAAGTGCAATACCAAGTGTCAATGAAAAATGACTAAGTATAGCTAAATATGTTTCTCTCCAGTTGAGAAGCGTAGGGCCAATTCGGGGCTAAAGGGAGCGCAACATACTTTGAATTTTCAAAGCGCACCGCACCTCCCAAGGAAAGGATGCAAAGTGGAGAAGCAAAGTGTTTCAATATAATATCTAAGTACCAAGCAGATTCGGACCAAGTATGAGCACAAGGACCATTGACTATTCCACTTTGGTGTTGCTCCCAATACCCCAAGACATTTCACTCCCTTTCTCAAGAGTAAGGTAAATTCGAAGCAAGAGGGATCACAAGTCCTGTTTAATTTTTTAACTTTGGCATCGCTCCCAAGGTTGTAAGGTGTTATGCTCCACCTTTTGATGTAAAGCACATTTACTCCCATACAACAGTGCTTTGGTTGTTGACTTGTCAATGCCAACATACCTCCCAATGCAACAAGGTGATTTACCTATTTTTTTATGCACAAAGTAATTTTGGTGTGGCAAGGAGAGAAACACACTTTGAATTTTCCATGACGCTGCCCATAAAATAGAAGAAAATTATAAGTGTGTATCAAGTCATTGCGCTCCATATCTTGAGCGCAATGCAGTTTTAGAGTGAGTTTGGACGCATCACCTTTTGGATTTTCAACTCTTATGTTGGTCCCAAGGTAGCAAGGTGCTTTCACTATAGTTTTGAAGCATGAGGTAGTTTCAGGCCAGGAAATAGCAAGGCATAGACAGTGCTTGCATCTAGCGCCTATTATTTTCCATCCCCCTTGCCAAAATTTCTCAAAGGTGCTTCCCATTAGCGATTCAAGGTGAATCCTTATCCATCCAAGAATAGTCGGTCTGAGAAGTTTCCAAACTGGAAATTTCAATATTTTAGAATCCTATATTGCATTAAGGTGATTCCAACAAGCATGGATACGATACCACCATTTGAACCTATCAGAGCATTTAAGGGGTGCAACTGCATTTCGAGAAGTCATTCATTTCAGGCCATGCCTAGTTACTACTTCATGAGTGTTTCTCCTCTCAAATATTATTTTCTTTACCACCACGATGTTTTATGGGTGTGCATTAACTATTTCAAGTAGCAAAATTCTCTATATAAGCTGATAATTTTATTATAAAATAATGGACATTTGTTAGAAGCTTGCTGTAACTTGAATTCTGCTATCAATACAGATAATGTCTGGCTCTAACTCTAGGCTTCTATTTGTGTGTGTATTCTATTACTTATTTTCTATTAAATTCTCTATTTTATATATAGGCTTGAATTCTTATATCTGGATTTAGCTTCTGAATTCCCTAGATATTAGGCATGTTAGATACCTAGTTTTAATTTTTGTTAGTTATTTGTATTGAGTGCTTTTTGACTTGATGTACAATTAAGTTATCATGTTGTTAGTTCATCACCCCTATTCTATCTAGCCTGTGGCCATATTTCCCATTCATTTCATTCATTTAGTCTCTTTCTAGTTCTCTATCCTCAAATCCCCCATAGTTAGAATAGTAATGGAACCATCCCATCTCTAGATATTGGCACGGGAGAAATTCCTTCCTCTCGACCTATCAATGTTGACCGGGTCTAGGATGCATGAATAGACCATATTTCATACCTAAGGCAGATCTCTAACCAACATTGTTTGGTACACCCGATGGGACCCAAACGTTCCACTTCAAAAGCAATATTAAGAAGTTGATGTTCATCTTATTGCTATCAAATCTAAACATCTGGTGATTCAGCTAAACTTAGATACCTTTGAATCTTGAATACTAGTTTAAAATCCCACCTTCATGCACATGATATGGAGAGCTAGAAATATAAAAGAACAAATTGAGTTCTTCAAGCTTGACATCGATGCTCTAGGAGAACATCCTAGAGTGGTTAGGTCGAATATCCCATTAGATGGGACATATTCTCAAGAAGCTGTTGTTGCTTCACAGAATCCAAATACTGATAGTACGACAACTAGCTTACCCTTGAATCCTCTAAATTACTTGGATCATTAGAATATTCCAACTCAACCAAACACTCAACCTAGTATTCTGAGTGTTCTGACTATTTTGGTTAAGCAAGTTCTATTGACTCCTTTAGCTCAAACAACTTTGTCAGCCAGATGGTGCAGTAAGCTACTCTAAGGTAGTTCCCCACATGGAATCAGTTGGGGCCACTTGCTCTATAGGCTCAGAATCAAGTATCGCCCATAGCATTGAAGGGTCTACCCACATTCAATGGCATAGGGAATACCGCCTACGATCATGTCCAAGACATCATTGTGTTGGAGATAATCCATCAAATCATGGAAAACAATATCATGGTGAAGCTGCTAGTGCTTTCATTTAGAGGTAAGCTCCTCTACTAGTACCAGTCACTTCCAGTCGACACCATCAATTCTTGGGATGAATTGGTAGAGCAATTGATTAAGGGGTTCAATGAAGTAGTAGACCCATTCTCACTATTGCATAATTTCACAATAATCCAAAGGCACCCTCAAGAGGAGATAGCTAAATTCAATGTCAGGTTCACTCGAACCTAGAAAAGAGTCACTCTTGGCCTTCGACCTACCTTGGAACAAGTGGCCTTCTACTACTTAAGATATTTTCATTCAGATATAAACATGAGCATTCAACATGCTAATATCAAAACTTACCTAATTTATACGAGTAGGCCCAGAATATTGAAGCTAAATTTGTAGTTATCAAAAATTTACCTCTAAAGACGACCATATCAATTTACCTAGTTTTCCCATAGAATATGTATCCCAGTGCATCTGATCCACTTACATATTTGATGTGCCCCAGTCAGTCATGGAACCCTAATCCATAAAATCAAGTGGTACCCATTCTAAAATTTTAGGTACCTACTCCTCAGTATCAAGCACCTGTCACTCCTTAGGTTCAAGCTCCTCAATATCTGGCATTGCCTCCATTGTTGGTGCCATTGTCATTACCCGCACCCGTGCCTCAGATAGTCTTAAATGTGGATCAGGTCAATGAGTTGCAGAATTTGATTGTGTATGTGAAGACACTTGCGAACAAGATGACCATCATGAGAAGGATGCAGAATGATCAAAGCTATTAGCCAAGGAGATTTCCTTACCTGATCACCAGGGAACAAGATTCTCCCATCGATAGAGATCATGAGAGAAATTTGATGATGTTATAAAGTGAAGAAGCTAGTTCATTATGTAGAGCTAACTAGTGCTCCACTTGCAATGACCCACATGGTGAAGATACTTGCATGGTTCATATGAACTATGTAAAAATACTTATAGAAAGTGCACCTGATGGACATGTAAATATGTTAAGGGAAACTGATCATAATTTCATGATTCCCCATGTTGAGCAGGTCTTTGTTCTCATAAGGACGAGCAAGAAGCCAATAGAAGTCGATCCATTTTAGATGGAACCATTCAAGGTGCCTGCTAATCCCAAAATTCTAAGTGAGAAGGCACCCCCACCACCAAAAAATAACTAGTTCAAGTATCAAAGCTGGTAAATTCTACCCGAGTAAGAGATTATCTACCTCCAAGGGTGAAAGGAGGACCCCTTAGCCACAATATTTGACCTCTCAACCCCAAATAGAAGCAAGAGATCAGGTGAGAGAGAAGCTAAGATACCCCTTGCTGACCAAGCACCATAGAGTGGAAGAAACGTAGTAGTATCAAACCCAGTACAAAACTACTAAAGAGGGAGGTGAGTCTGGTGCTGAAGCATGCAACATCATCAAAGAATTAATGAAAACTCCAACTAAGGTAAGCATCTTTGATGCGCTTCAACTTCCTGGTTAGGTTGACATATTGCAGGAATCCCTCAAGTCCGTTAAGGGCAACAGGAGGCCAACTTAGACCATCTTGACATAGTCACTAACTACCTCTACCACCAGGAAGAGTAGGCCACCACCATTTTATCTATCCCTCAGGATGGAGGGGTAGGTCGTGCATATTTACAAAGTTTATAACGACGCTGCCGCCACTATAATGCCCAAATTTTTATGTAAAATCATGGGTATGGAGTACACTAGGAGTAGTCTTGGAGTGCTTCAACTAGATGGAACAACAGTCAAAATAGTGGAGATCATCAAGGAAATCCTGATCATGCTTTACAAGATACCACAAATTACAGTGATTCAAGAAGTTGTGGTAGTAGACTTGGAACCCTAATTTAGCATGTGCTTATCAAGGAAATTCACTGCCAAGCTTAAAAGCTATCTGTCTCTTGATTATTCACACCTGGAGATCCCCTTCAAAGGAAGGAGGATCAAAATTTTTAATGAAAAACCCTCTACCTTTCACATTGAAAGGATCCAAGATGCGGAAAACCCATGGACTCAGTCAAAATCATTGATGAAGTAGAGGAAGTAGAAGAGAAGGTGGAGCTAATGGAGGAAGATCTTGACGAGCTCCACATAGAATATGAGTTCTCTATGCACAATTTTAATGCTATGATATAATCAGACATCAGGTGCTACTAGATTATAAATCATGAAAAGGCTAAGGTACCTAGTGATGTAGACCCCATGGATGATCAACTATGGAATCTCTTCTTTGATGGTACCCAATGCAAGAACGATGTTGGAGCAGGATTTGTTCTTGTCTTCCCTTCTGAAAATCAGAATACTTACTTGTACAGGCTTGTGTGGAGCTATACAAATAATGTCGCTGAGTATGAAGCCCCATGTTTAGGGTTACGAAAGGCAAAGAAACTCAGAATAAAATAGGTGCATATCTTTGAGGACTAGGAGTTAATCTACAACCAAGTAACGAATAAGTGTGTTGCTAAGCAACACTATTTAAAAGCATACCGTAATAAGGTATGGGATCTGCTTGAGTCTTTCTTGGCTCTCAACATTCAGTCTATTTCGCAGGAGTAGAATAAGCATGCCAACATTTTAGCATCTATTGGAGCCAGGTGCTCCCCTACCAAGAATATAATGCAAAAGATAAAGGCAGTGGGTGATCTATAGACCCTCGGTATCGAAAAAAAACATTCATTGGAATATTTTTGACAATGATAATAATATCATTAATTTTTTGATTGATGAAGTAGGAAATATCGAAGAAATATCCCTCGATGAAGAGGAATATGAGGGCCTAATTCAGTTGAAGAACAACCACCTCCCTAAGGGTTTGATCACCCTTGAAAGTTTGTTCGACCAGGATGATAGGTCTCTCCCCCACAAGATTAAGGTGGATGCAAGAGAGTATGAAGAGCTTGAACTGGAGGTCAAAAAAATGATTAAAGTAAGAATTGACTACACACCACTGGAAATACAGCAAATCAGAGCCCTCTACAAAGAATATCCAAACATTGTCACCTAGAGCTACCATGACCTGAAAGGGTATGACAAGGAGATGTTCCAACATACAATCGAGCTCTAAGTGGGAGTCAAACCTGTCAGGAAAAAGTAAAGGCCTATTAATCCAAATATAGAAATACTGATGAAGGTCAATATCTTGAATATGCTCGAGGTAAAAATTATATATCCTATCAAGCACTCTTCCTGGGTGGTGAATATTGTTAGAGTCTGAAAGAAGAATGGAGACATCTGCCTCTGCGTAGACTTTCAAAACCTTAATCAGGATTTGGTAAAGGATCACTATCCACTGCCCCAAATTAATCAAATACTTCATGTAGTGGTAGAAACGTAGAGATTCTCTCTGCTAGATGACTTTTCAGGGTATAATCAGATCTATTTCAAATATGAATATTAGTTCAAGACTTTATTCACCACCAAGTGGGGCACTTTCGCATACCAGCGCATGTCGTTCGACCCTTCTAATATCAATGCAAATTTTTAGAGAGCAATGGACTTAGCCTTCGATGAGTTGCTCAATCACATCATTGTTATTTATCTTGATGACATGACTATTTTTCCCATAAAAGGGAAGAACACAATCTACATTTGCGATAGGTGTTTGAGAAATACCAGGAATTTGAGACCTCGTTAAATTTGAAGAAGTCAATTTTTGTGGTTAAGAAGGGTAAGCTCCTAGGCCATGTCATCTCGAAAAGAGGATTAGCTATAGATCCTACCAAGGCAGAAGTCCTCCTCAAGCTACCTCTACTAGTGAGCAAGAAGGGCCTCCAATCCTTCTTTGAGAAGATTAATTTTTTTCAAAAAATCATTTTTGACTTCGTCCAAGTAGTCAAGCTGATGACGAAAATCCTAAAGAAGGATGTTGAGTTCCAATGGACCAAGGAGAGAAGGCGAGCATTCAAAGAGATAAAAGAGAATCACCTAAGCCCCCGTTTTGGTAAACCCTGACTACTCCAAATATTTTATTCTCTACATTATCAAAGAGCTGGAGAGCTACATAGTTGTCCTTACCCAGAAAAATGAAGATAGGGATGAGCGACCAATTGCATTCTTGAGTCAAGTTATCCTCTCGCATGAGGAAAAGTTCAATTTCATTGAAATACAAGTCCATGCGATGATGCAATCACTAAAGAAGTTTCATCATTTCATCTCTCAGAGTAAGACGATAGTGTACGTGATACACCCGGACATTAGAAACTTCATCATCCAAGGCGAGCTCGACAATAAGAGGGCAGGTTGGATTTCTAATATCCAAGAGTTTGAAATAGATGTCCAACCCACTAAATTGGTCTACAACCAAGCCTTATGCCAATAATTAGCCAAGAGTGTTGCATCCGAGATGGTAGCTTGCCAATGGGATGATTTGATGTAAGAGAGAAATCTTGCAAATCATCCTATATCTAGTAGAGATTGGACAGAAGACTTGGTAGAGTATTTCAGCACGAGACGGTGCCCTTCTAGCCTTGACTCTTTGTAGAGGAGATGGTTTAGGATTTAGGCCTATAGATACGTGTTACTTCCCAACGGGTTGTTCTTCAAGAATATTTATGAAATCCTCCTGAGATATGTCAGGGGGATAGAAAAAGAGAAAATCCTAGATGAATTCCATTATGGAATATCCAGGGGCCATTTTTTGGGAAGGCCTATGACCTTGAAAATAATAAAAGTAGGCTATTATTGGCCCAACATTTTTGTTGATTCTTTCAGTGTTAGGAAAAAGTACGACAAGTATCAAAGGTATGTCAGTCATACCAAGAATGCTTCTCTGCCTCTACACCCGAGTTAGGTTGAGGCTCCATTTCAATGGGGCTTAGACTTCATTGGGATAATATAGCCCAATTATTTCAAAGGTACAAGTATATCTTGACAGCCACAGACTATTACTCAGTGGACGGAGGCAATACCCACCAAGTAGGCCAACCAAGATGTGGTCATCACACTCTTAGAGGGATTGATAACTTACTTCAGGATATGGACGTGATAGTGGATGATAATAGATCCCATTTAACCGATGCCAAAATGTGTGCGTTCACAAGTATGGTATCTACTTCAAAACTTCATCTAACTATTACCTGTAGGGAAATGGTTTGGTGGAGTCTATGAATAAAAACTTTCTTAAGATCTTGAAGAGGACATTCAAAGATAATAAGCAAAACTGGCATCTGCTTCTGGAATTTTCATTATGGGCTAACCAAATTTCCATTAAGAAATCTGTCAAGATGTCCCCATATTCCCTAGTAAATGGGAAATAAGCAGTGCTTCCTGCACATATTGAGTTGCCTGCATTGCAGTATCTTCGATCGTTGGATGACAAAGATGAAGATTTTGACCCAATCATTGTCAAGATTGTCCAACTGCTATAGTTGGAGGAGGAAAGAGAGAAAGCCTATGATGATTTCATGAAATATGCCACCAACAAAAAAAACGTGTTCAGTTAAAAAACCCTAGATCGAACCTTCCAGATTGGTAATTTGGTTCTAAAATAGAATGAGAAAAGTCCAAGCCCAAAAATCACAACAAATTTGACTCATTCTAGGAGGGTCCTTTTCGAGTTTCTTAGGTCCATTCGATGAACTCCTTTACCCTACAATATTAGAATGGGTTTACTTTTCCATTATTAGTTAATGGCCTTCATATGAAGGCATACTACCAGTGAGAGGTAGTATAAAAAGTTTTATCAGGATATATATATTTTTAATTTTATTTGCTTATGCGTATTTGATTTTCATGAAGTATAAGTCTCTTCGCCCTCTTTTTACACTATTAGTAGCACAGGTTTTGGGCCAAAGTTCTAGCTGGTAGGGGGTTTAGAGGAGTCCAATTGTTTTATTTCATTTCTATTTGTGTCCTTTTATTGATCCATGGAAAAAAAGAAAAAATAGCAGTTGCCAATGTAGTGCAAAAGATAGCAGGTTTGCAAGGGTATCAAACTCACCATTCTATCAATCCCAGGAAAAAATCATGTTGCACTTTCAAAGTTCCCCATAGTTCATAAGGAGGATGGTTTCCCTCCCTCATAAGATCAAAGTTGTGTCTCTGATCTCTAAGAGTTAAAGGTAAAAAATAAAGGAAGCGTACAGGCCTGTTTTGACTCCAGCAGCAAAACCTACCTTCGAGAGATAAAATTTAAGTGTGCCCTGATCGTTCGTCCCAGACGATAAGCGCAATGTCTTTTTGGAGGTAATTATAGTGAAAATACTTTATTTTTTTAAGAACGATGTCATTATAGTTCGAAGGAAGCTAAAAATCAATGTTAGAAGACGTTGCATCTCTACTACCCAGCGCAAAGTAGTTTCACTACAGTTTGGTTGCACAAATCCCTTTTAGGGCCTATCTTAGGCATAACTCCCACTAAATTTTAAATGTGCAGTGCTTCTTTAAATTAAAAATTCTAAGTGCAGGCAGAGGTGTTTTGCTCTTTTTCCCAAAATAGAGCCAATTCACTTCAAGTTGGTAGTGCACTAGTGTTTGAGTTTTCAATGCCAGCGCACCACCCTAAGCCCCAAAGGTGGTTCGCTTAAATTTTGGGGTGCAAGACCAAGTCATAGAAAAAATGAGTGCTTTGGTGTTTGACCTTTCAATTCCAGCACACGTCCCTATATCGGGCATTTTCATCATAGTTTGGGCACGTAAGGCCAATTAGAGGCTAGAAGGTGCGCTTCATCTGTTGAATTTTCAACGTGTAGTGCCAAATTCAAGGAAAAAGGTTAAGCACCCCTCAAAAGGTGTTTCACTCAACTTCAAGAGTGCATGGTGATTGCGAATGAAAATGCTATGCATTTCCTGTTGACTTGTCTACACTGGTGTTCCTCCCAAGGATCATGAGCTGTTTCACCTCAGTCTAAGAGTGCATCCCCATTTTTGGCTTTTCAAGAGCGAGGGGGCTTTGCACTCTTCCTTTGGGGTGAGAGCCATTTTTAGCCCCTAAGGAATTATGAAGGTTTCATTAATTCAAAAGGCTCGTGTGCTCCCCAAAACATAGGGTGCTTTCTCTATTGCTCAGGAATGTAGCTCAACGTAAGGCTTGGCAATCCCAAGGTCCGTTGGATCATGAGAAACATGTTTTTAGGAAAGTGATGCATTTCATATTCCAAGGAGGATTACAACCCACACTTTTAGTTGGCATTGGGATGTGCACTTCGCCATTGATCACCATGTAGAAGATCTTCCATCCTTGCTCCTAAATCACTCCAAGCATTAATCCCGCACCAGCATCATTAATACGATGGGTAAGATGCAGCCCCATAAGAAGTCCATCACTATACCTAAAGAAAACCTAGAGAAATCCTTAAATGGTTGTGCTATTTATCATTGCCAAAGTTCAAAGAGGGATTATTTTTGGTAAGAGGCTGAGCAGTTGATGTTGGCAAGGTGCCACTTTTTTTGAGTGAGTACACTTCTATTTTTAAATTGAGTGCTTGGACAATTGGATAGTGACGATGGGCAAGAAGAGTGCTAAGAAAAAAAAGGAGAAGGTTCCACGATCGGTATAGGGTGAGCAAAGACAAAAAAAGAAAAAGAAGGAAAAACCATCGTCACCTCTGCCTGAAAATTGATTGGCTAAAATCTAGGACTACATCCTCACCAGGGCAAGTATTGAGAAATTATGTAGGAACATCAAACTTATGATGACTAATGTTTCTTATAGACACTATAAAACAGTCTCCTACCACTCCTACCTATACTAGTACCTGTGCACGCATGCGCACCCTTTCCTGGAGCTAACTTGCGCAATTGCCAAGTTTTACGATCGCAAGACTAGGTCAGTCCAGGATGCAAAAGAGAAAAGGTTGTTCTCTATCTCTGTCAAGAAATTTTGTGAAGCTTTTTCCTATGGAAAAGGGCCTCCTGAATATTTTACTATCAAAAAAATTAATAGTACTATGCAAAATGATAGATACACCAACACAGTGGCAGTTTATGGAAACTCAACTGAAGGAGAAGTCAGCGCTTGAAACTTTGCTAGAAATTCCATAATCCCTGAGGAGGTCCAAAAATACCAACCTCTACTCCATGCTGGCATGGATCACTGGGCTCTCCATGGATGCCCAAGTGTATAACTAGCCAGTAGCGATTGCTGAATGTATATCTCATGGAGAGTTCTATTCTTTTGATACCGTGGCACAGGGAGTGAAGCCTATATCTTTTGACTGGTTAGACTAGATTTCATAGTAGCTACACATCCAACTATGTGGGGTGTAAAGTGGGTAGAGCATGACGTTCTAAAGCTACTCGTTCATGGTGTGGTACTTCTTCTACCACATGCAGAGCCATTTCACCTTCATCGCTAAGAACCACACCAATAAGGAAGGCAAGGCACTCCTCATTTACTAGTGGACTCATTTTCTATTAAAGACACGAGTAATACTATAAATTTAATAGAGAATTCCTCAAAGCGACCTTGAAAATTATATATGGTTCCTGTGAGTGAGTTCCAAGGGGGTTGAGAGACTATGTGGTACGGGGACTGCTCGGTGATGTTTTTTAGCTAACACAAGGCCTTATTGTGTGAATCTTCAGGTTTTTAGGAAAATCCTTCTTATTTATGTACTATACAAATAAATACCTATTCTCCCTCGAAGACACCTATTAGTATGATTTCACAGATGATACGTACGATAAAGGATAAAAAATATAGCACACCTACCCTTGGCCTTTCAAGCTCATCAACATCAAAGTATCGATCAATAGGTAGAACGTCTTTCTGGCCATAACACTATATGATTTTGGCCTGACTGACCTTCCTCAGTGGTAGAAGTATGACTTGCTAAATATTTTCAGAGACAAGATTACCACAAAGAGCTTTCACTGCTGTCCTTTCTTGAACATCGAGGTGTAATGAAATAACCCATTTGGGCTTGACCTAGAATGACACATGGAAATAATGGTATCCTTCCCCCCATAACATGAGTTCTACACAATGGATGCTAAGTACAACCTTACATAGAATCTGGTACACTACCCTAACAATGAAGTTTTCAAAGCCATAAAAAACAAAGTGTCAAACTGGTCAGATGAGAAAATTACGAACTGGTGGATCATGAGGGTCTACAATGGGAAGGGAGCATCTGACCTAATGATGGTTTTAGATAAGAATTTATTTGAGGTGTATGAAAGATATTATGAAACTTACCGGCCCATCTTGTTCTCCAATATTGTGCCCAAGAATATCCAAATCCCTAGTAGGGTTGAAGATGCGATGGCAGTACCAGAACAACATGCTAGCCAAGTACCACTTGTCAAGGGTAAGGGCAAGCATATGTTCCTAAAAGAAGAGGCCACTCCAAATAATAGGAGCACTCCTACTACATATATGCCTCAAAATATTACAAAGAGGCCTTGTACTGGTCCGGATCACCCCTTCGATACAAACGCTCCAGCAGCATCAACAACCATAGGAGGAGGCGCTTGAGAAGTTCTTGCTTTAGTGTAGAAGGTCCAACAGGTGCAACATGAAGTCCAGTTCATTTATTTAGAGAAGGAGACATCAGAAAAATGAGGAGTGAGTCCAATAACATAGTAATTCAATACTTTGGCTCTGACAACATCTGAGCCCGTAGGTGCATCCTCTATTCCTTTCTCTCTTTTTTGCCCCTCTGGTGACTTCCCTTCCTGGCACCAAAATCCTATTGTCTAACCAAATTGCATTTTGTGTTCCTACTATAGTTATATCTAACCATTTGTTTCATTCGTTGCTACTTTCTTCCCTGCCCCTAGTTTCTCAATCGTTTGATGCATTCGCGTTAGTATCCAACACATTCACTTTCCTAGCAATGATCATCCCTACCTCCCAAAATTTAGTCCATGCAACTGTAGGGTCCACTGCTGCAGAGAATCCTGGTCTATCTTCATCCATTACCCCCTCCTCGATAGCCACAATAGTGAACTTCCTTAAGATTACACCTCTTGATCCTAGCATCCCAATTTCTATCGTGCAAACCCTAGCATCTCCTAAGGTTGTATAGTCGTTACCCTAGCCACTCTAGACTCATCTCTCGAATCCACCCCTCAGTAGGCTCTATTACCCTTTGCGACATTCTATGAAATGCAAGAGTCAATGGAGACAAAGATGGAGTTTTGTTAGGAGGGCCTAATTGTAGAGAGTATTCATCAAGCACAACATAACTCCTCGACCTAGCTCAAGGGCAATAAGAGAAATAATTCACAAGCACCGACCCAAGTGGAAAAAAGGACTATGTTTGATCCTCAAAATATGCAACTCCACAGGATGGAAAAATCACCCAAGTTCAAGAAGCTATTAGGAGAGATGACGACAACAAACTACTCCTAATGTCATACAATGGAAGATATGAGGATGCTTAATCCTGCAGAGAAGATCGCAAACATCCATGTTGAGGCAACATCCCTCTACTTCCACATAGTGCACTTCAAAGCAAACTACTATGAGGTTGAGGCCAAAAATATAGAACTTGAGGAGACCCTGGCACTCACGAGGGTGCATCTTGAAGAAGCATAGTCTAAAGCTAAGTAGTTTCAGCAGCAGGTAGTCAATCTGGAACAAGAGGTAGAAAACTATAAGAAAGAATATGAAGAGCACCTCAAGTTTTAGGAGGAAGCACAAATCCAGGTGCAAATTTTGGATGCTTAGTTTCAGGAGCTATAGGTACGGTTGTTAGAAAAAGTAGTGGAAGCTGAGGTCTTATCAAAGGATTGTGTTAAGTAGGTTCATCATCGCTTCCTGACCAACTTTAAAATTAGAGTGCACAAGGCGGCGATACTCCTAACATTCATCTAGGAGGCCAAGTGGTCAATCACCTGTAGTGCTTCCATTGTAGAAGATGTCAAAAGGGATATTGACCAATGGCTAGAGCTTGCCATGAAGCTACAAATCCTAGATAAAATGGACCTTGAGCTTACTTTGATGTGCAAAATTGATCGATCATGGGCAACTATGATTATAACATAGAAATATTTCTTCAAAAATGTGAAAGCAACCCAAAAGGTGTGGAGTCTAATGGACATGTTTGAGAAATAAAGGAAGATTTCTCTAATATACTTCGAGACTCTTGTGCAGATCGGTTTCCCTAGATTCAATAATGAGGGAGACAATATTCTAGAAAAATAATAGCTGCAATTAGTTTGGGGCACTTTTGAAAATGATACTTTCAAGATTGACAGTTGGAAATAGCCCATTATCAAACTTTAGGTGATGTAGTATGCAGCTAGATTCACATGGATGGAAGCTTGTCTAGTGGACCTTAGCGAGAGGTTCAATTATGCTAACGTTCACTAGTTGGAAACCTTAGAATACCTGATAAGGGATATCCAAAGACATGACGGGATCAACGAAGATGACTGGGCCTTGGTCCAGGCAACTTATGACCAAATTCAGGCACATATTGCACCACTGAGCCTCCTCAACAACATGGAGAAGTCCAGGTGTAAGAAGAAATTTAGACGGAGGGGGAAGTTAAAGCCCAAGAACCCCAAGGTAAGGAATATGAGTGCCAAGACAATACCTGAGTGTGGGGAAGAGCAACATAGTGACCACCTAGAGGAGGAGGAAGATGCAAAAAGAGAGAAGTTGGAGGAAGAGTCTGCTGCTACCAGTGAGCATTCAGAAGAAGCTAGTGGTGATTACTATGAGCCCAATGAATAAGGCATAGGATTTTAACATTGAGGTGAGATCAATTTCCTTGTAAGCCTCAATAGATATTGGCATTTTTCCAACATTGTGTATGTTTTACTATCTAGTAATTTCTTCTTCCCTAAAACTCTGTCCTTCTTGTTCAAGATGTGTTTCCTCTCCTGTATATTATCGTCAAAATATTTTAGCAACACCTAAAGTAGTGTGTAGTGGTTTCTATTTTAGTTATTGTGTAGGGATTTCTCTTTTTTTGAATGAGGGTGATTCGTGCCATGTCCCTGGGTACAAGTTTGTTTTGAAGAAGAAGAAGAGCGCATGCCCATTTCAGACCAGAAAGCAATGAAGCTCAATTTCAAGGAAAAATACCTTTGTGTGTTGCTAAGTGAGCGCAATTCCTTTGTATGCTACCAAGTAAGCACAATGCCTTTGCACCCTTCCTCAGGAGCACAGTGCAGGTTGACTGGTCAAAGTGTAGCACCAAGTGTCAATAAAAAATGGCTAAGTATAGCTAAATATGTTTTGCTCCTATTGAGAAGCATAGGGCCAATTCAGGGCTAAAGGGAGTGCAACATACTTTGACTTTTCAAATCTCATCACACCTCCAAAGTAAAGGATTCAAAGTGGAGCAACAAAGTGTTTCACTCCCATATCTAAGTACCAAACAGATTCAGACCAAGTATGAGTGCAAGGGTTGTTGACTATTCCACTTTGGCACTGCTCCCAAGATCCCAAGATGTTTTGCTCCCTTTCTCGAGTGCAAGGCAAATTCAAAGCAAGAGGGAGCACAAGGCCTATTGAATTTTTCAACTCTGGCATCACTCCTAAGGTTGTAGGGCATTTCACTTCACATTTTGGTGCAAAGCACATTCACTCCTATACAACAACGCTTTGGTTGTTGACTTATCAATGCCAATGCACCTCCTAATGCAGCGAGGTGCTTCACCTAGTTTTTTATTTACAAATCAATTTTAGGGTGGCAAATAGAGAAATGTGCTTTGAATTTTCCATGGTGCTACCCACAAAATAGAGGAAAACGCTAAGTGTAGATCAAGTCATTGCACTCGTTAGCGTCACTATATTGTTTATTTCATTATTTAGGCTATTGTTATATTGTTGTAACAATGTCTATTCTCGCCGAGTTAGTTTCGTCTCCACCGGACTAATCTAGGCGACAATGTATTATTTAATCAACTAGCTATCAATACAATTTAGTTGATTACTCTGACATATCTTGATCACAATGCAATTTCAGAGTGAGTCTGGGTGCATTACCTTTTGGCTGTTGAACTCTGATGTTGGTCCCAAGGTAGAAAGGTTCCTTTTATATAGTTTTTAAGCACGAAGTAGTTTCAGTCTAGGAAACAAGGCATAGGCAGAGCTTGCATCTAGCACCTGTTATTTTCCAACTCCCTTGCCAAAATTTCTCAGAGGCACTTCCCATTAGCGAGTCAAGGTGAATTATTATCCATCCAAGCATAGTTGATCTAAGAAGTTTCTAGACTAGACATTTCAAAATTTCAGAATTCTATCTCACATTAAAACGGTCCCAACAAGCATGGAGATGGTGCCACCAGCTGAACCTGTTAGAGCATTGAAGGGTGCAGTTGTATTTCAAGGAGTCATCAATTTCATCCCATTCCTGGTTACTACTTCATGAGTGTTTCTCCTCTCAAATATTATCTTATTTTACACCATAATGTTTTGTGGGTGTGCATTAACTATTTCAAGTGGTAGAATTATCTATATAAGCCGACAATTTTATTGTAAAATTATGGACGTTTGCTAGAAGCTTGCTGTAATTTGAATTCTACTATTAACACAGAGAATGTCTGGATCTAACTCTAGGTTTCTATTTGTGTGTATGTATTTTATTGGTTATTTTATATTAAATTCTTTATTTTATCTATAGGCTTGAATTCTAATATCTGGATTTAGCTTCTGATAAATCGTGAACCCTGGAATAGCCCTAGAGATTACGCATGTTAGATACCTAGTTTTAATTTTTGTTAGTTGTTTGTATTGAGTGCTATTTGATTTGACGTACAGTTAAGTTATCATGCTATTAGTTCATCACCCCTATTCTATCTGGCCTATGGCCATATTTCCCATTCCTTTTAGTCATTTAGTCTCTTTCCCCTTCTCTATCCTCAAATCCTCCTAGTTAGAATAGCAAGGGAACCAGCCCATCTCTGGATATTGGCATGGGAGGCATTCCTTCCTCTCGATATTTCAATGTTGGTCGAGTCTAGGGTGCATGAATAGACCATATTTCATACCTAAGGCATATTTCTGACCAAAAACACCTTCATGTTATCATAGCTCTAGGTGATGATGTCACTATATTCTTTATGTAGACTTCCTAGTTGTTGCATTTCTTCTTCTAAGAGTTTCATACCAATATTTCTAGGATCTAGTTGAATCTCTTTGAATTCTTGTTCCTTGATTTTTATTTTTTGGCTAGTTGGTTAGTCACTATTATCAAAAAGACTTTTGAGAGTGACTAGTCCCTTAGGAATATGATTGTTCTTCAATTGGACCATTTCATCCTCATCAAGTTCTTTGATTGCATTTATGCAATATATTTCTTGAATTAAGAAATCTACTATTTTTCTGTCATTTTTGAATACTTTCCAAAAGGTTTCTTTATCTAGCACTAATAGCCTGAATTTCAATTTGATAGATCTTGAGTCCTTTATTAAATCAAATGAGGGGCAAAAGTTAGCTCCATGAGAAGCCATACATCAACCTGTATATTCAATACCCTAGAAATTACCTTTATATTCAGTGTCTCAAATATTTTGAATAGGTCCCAGACTCTGTTTTGGTAAGATATAAGATAGTGCTACATACTACTACATTTCTTTGTTACTTGATTCATCAATTGATTGTTTATTAAATCATCAATTGCTTGATTCCCATATTTTTTGCTTGCTTGAGCCCAATGCATAGCACTTCATACTCTATCACATTGTTGGTACAACTCTAATTTAGTATGCATGATAGCATTTTAAATTCTCCAAATGGTAAAATCAACACCATGCTGACTCTGATGCCAATTTTGCACCTAGCCTAATTGAAATAGAGCTTCCATAATTCATTTTGTTGGATATTATCTTCTTTATGATCAAGATTTTTTCCTTTTTTGAGATGGAAATAGAATAGGTTCCAATCCCTATTTTTACCATAGCATTGAAATATTTAAGTGAGAATTAATCCCCGGTCTACAATTCATCTATGATTTCCTCAACTGGATCAATTTCTTTACTAATCATGCCAACACTATTATCCAGTTGAACTTCATCTTCAATTTTTTCTATTAGGTAGGTGGATGGCATTTTTGAGAATATTTTAACCTTCCTACCCTTGTGAGGGATTTCCATGTGCAAATAATCTAAGGATAGATATCCACCTAGCTTAGTAGTGAATTCATGGGAGACACATACCAAAATAAGGCTCTAAATCCACAACCACTACCTCTTGTATCACTATTATTTGAGGCATCTTGTGTAGTACCATGGGGATATCTTTGATTACCCTAATTGTAAAAATACTAGAATAGAGCAAGTATATTCCATACCTATTTATTTGTTGGAAATATGAGCATAATTTGTTGTCATTGATGTCAAAGGAATACTAAGAAAATGGTAAAATAATGTTAAGAAAATGGTTCATGATTGATTTTATAAGAGGCAAGGATATAATATTTAATTTAAATATTATATGGCTGAAGCATCAAAAGAGAAGCAAGAAGGATAGCAAGATCATAATATTTGGGCAAAAGAAAAGGGTTGAAAATATATCTCCATTCCATGGTGGTTGAAAGAAAATAATAAGGTTATTTTTCTAAGGTGATAATGGCAAAAGGTTCCCCTAAAAAAGGCCTAAGGAAGTCTATATTTTATTTTATTTAAAAAGGCCCAAAGGACATTTAAATATTTAATTATAATATTTAAATTAATTTTGAATTTAAATAATTATAATTAAAATATTATTTTCGAAATGCAAAGCCTAATTTCCTATATGCCGATGTGAAGGTAAATACCTTTGAAAGGTATATTAATAAAGCCTAAATCAAAGGCTTAAGGTTGGAATTCAAAAATTGTGCATTATTTGTTGTGCTCATCGATCGAACACGAAAGGGAGAAGAAACGTACGCAGTGCTAACATCGAGGAGAGTAAGGCATTAAGAAGAGCGACATCGAATTCGTAGCACCATATGGGTGGCTAGCCTAGATGACGATTGGCTTGGGTACTAAGTTGTAGCATAGGGGAAATCTCGGGTTTGAGACTCTACGACACTGAAAGGAGGAAGCTTTTTGTTTTTAAAAGCTTTGGAAACAGCTTAGGGAATAAGTGTGTGTGGGCACACTTAGGTCCCATGTGAGTGCCTAGCTCACGTGACGGTTGAAGCCATGACTAGGGCGCTAGTGGAAGTGCAACGTGGGTTCGATTTCCACCCAGGGCAAAAGGTATTTAATTTTTAAAAATTAATTGTTTGTCCTAAGGTTTTTTTGGCATAAGATTTTTAGGGAGGTATAAGGTTTATGAAAATAAATTTTATATTGTGATTTTTGTGATTAAAGTGGTGAAAGGAGTAATAAGGCTTTAGAGGAGTTTGAATATTATTTTAAAATAAAGTCTTATTGGGTTTATAAGGAGTAATAAGGTGTAATTGAGATCTAATGTTTTTATTGTGAGAATAATTTGTGAGGAAGTTATTGAATGAAGTTTTGAGAAGGTTTTTGCTAACTAACCCTTAAGATTGGCAAAAGAGTAATTGTGATTGAGATAGGTTTTATAAGGTCAATTCTTCATCAAACAAAAGGTATGGGCACATATTACTTGTGAGTGATTGTTGGATGTTGTGAATGCTGAGTTGGAAAGAAAAGGGTTGTTTGATAAGCATTATTGAGTTTGATTGTTAAAGGTTTTTCTGAGTGAAAGTTGATGATAAAAACCTTGTTTGATAAATATTGTTGGAAACATTGAATGAACCTTCATATGCATGATTAGGGTTTGTGAAAGAACATGAGTATCATTGTTATGTGAAGTTGAGAACTATCTTGAACTAGGGTTTGTGCAAGATCATGAGTATCATTGTTATGTGAAGTTGAGAACTATCTTGAACTAGGGTTTGTGCAAGATCATGAGTATCATTGTTATGTGAGATTGTTTGATAAGCATTGTTAGAAATAATTGAGTGAGTGTTCATATGCTTGGACTAGGGTTTGTAAGCAAGGAGTGTTTCATTGAGTGATTTATTGAGTGGAGTTTATTGAGCCTAGTCAAGTGGAAGTGTTGAAGTTATAGTTCTAGTTATGTGAAACAAATTGTTCTATATTATAAATTGATTTGAGAAAGAGATTGAAAGTGATTGAGTGTTTGTGAGTGTGAAGCATATTGATTCTCTAAAAATTCTCTATATGTTTATGTGAGTTAAACAAGATTTTGTGTGAAACTTTTTTATGTGATTGAAGAGGTTTTTTGTGATAGAGTTGAGTTGTATAAAGCTTTTGTGAAAGCTATTGGACAAGTTCTAGTGAGAACTTGTTGAGCAGATTTGAGGTAAGTATTAGTGAAGACATGTTGAGTAGATTGGACAAGTTCTAGAGAGGAATTGTGGACAGATTTGAGGTAAGTCTTGGAGAAGACTTGTGGACATATTGGTGTGAGCTTTTGTGGAAGCTTACAATATAGATTTGAAGACAAAGTTTGAGAGTAGATTGGATAAGTCCTTGAGAGGACTTGTGGATAGAATTGAGGCAAGTATTTGAGAAGAATTATGAGCAGAGTTGATTGATTTATTTATTCAAACCTTGAGTTAAGGTTTGGAGCAGATCTAGCAGAGTTGATTTGTGATTGAGTCAAGCTTTATGTTAAGGCTTGAGGATAGATTTTAGGACAGAGTTTAGTGCAGATCAAATATAGTTATTGAGCAGATTTGTGCTAGATCGAAGGACTGTATTTAGTGCAGATCAAATATAGAGATTGAGCATATTTGTGCTAGATCGAAGGATCGTGTTTAGTATAGATTTGAGACAAAGTTGAGAGCAAGATTTGGAAGTGAAAGAGTATAGAAGGCAACAATCTCTAGTGGATAGAGGTCCATTAGCCAAGGCATTGAAGACAGGTCTTCTGAGTGAGAGTAGGAGTCTTTAGTGGATAGATATCCATTTGCTAGTGCAGTGGAGGCAACTATTCTTCTAGAAGATCACTAACCAGAGTAGAGGATAAATTATTTCTCCTATGTATACAGATCCACGAACCAACTGAGGATATTGATGTCTCCTATGGATAGAGATACATGAACTTGATTAGGTTATTGGTGTCTCCTTTGGATAGAGGTCCATAAACATTGTAATAGGGAAAGGTTTCCCAAGAGATTTGTTGAGAAAATTTTAGTGAAATATTTTCTTCGTGGAGTATCCCACATTGGATGAACCACGTTAAATTGGTGTCTCTATTGTGTGTAGTGATTTGTGCATTGCTTTGATTACTTATGTTGATATTGCCATTGATATATTGCATAATATTGTTGGGAAAGAAAAGTAAAAAGTGGTCTTATACTATTCACCCCCCTCTCAGTATAAGCTTGTGTTCTTCATTCTATGCATATTTCCTTTGACATAATGATTTTTATTGCTCTAGAATCCACCATGCAATTATGCACAACCCAACCTTCCATACGCAGACACATATAGAAATGTGGTAGCCTATTTTTACCAGCTTTGGGAGTAGGTTTACCTTTTACCAAATTAATTTTTGGTTTCTACTTATCTTAGTAGGTAAATTTATCCCAAAATAATCAAATCATCATACATGTTGGTGTTGGATGACATCATTTTGAGTTCTTCCACTATGTTGAATTTAAAATATTTTGGTTGCTTCTTTTCAAATCTTTTCAAAACAATGAACTTATTTTGATATTCTTGTGTTGCTTCGATCCTTTATTATTTGGTGATAGAAGAATGCTAAAGTTTATTTCTAGCCTACTCTTATGCTTTAGACTTCTTCCCTTGCATTTTATTAGGATTTTCATTCAAATTTTCTTGCATGGGTTGTTATTTCAATGGAGTTGGGTGAGGTACTTCCATTTCTAGTTGTTTGCTTTGCTGAGATGGAACTTTGAATGGATCAAGTTTTTTGAGGTCATCTTGTAATATTTTCTTTCCTAATAACATCAAAAATAAGATCAAATATTTTTATTGCATCATTAAGTATTTATCTTCTTCTCATAACATATTTACCTGACTCTTTTGTGTTTTTTCTACCTTTTGAGTGTAACCTTTTGCATTTTATGTTGGTAAAGCATGCATATACTTTCACTGTGTGGGTCATTACAAGTCAAACACCAATAGTATAATTATAAAGTAGAGGTAGAAGGGTCATATCCTTTATTAATATACATTGCAGTAGGATTTTATCCATAATTTCTAGTAGAAGCACCTTTATATTTCACCATTTAGAGAAATCACCTAGTCTGGATTTTTTTTTTGCTTTTCTCCTCTTCATGATTGTAGTTTTATTGGTGAATTGTTTTAATGCTATTATTGTATCATTCATACTAGCAGCTTGAGGATTTGGAGTAGATAATACTGGTATAGTGAGAGGTGTAGGTAGTGCAAGTGCTGGTAGTGTTAGAAATTTTGGTGTAGGCACTAGGACTATGTTAGGTAGATGAGTGATTGCCACTGGTGACTACTTTTCAAAGTTTATCTATGGAATGTTTTGGGAAAACTGGTATGGCATTCCTTGGAGGGAGTATGTCTATGGTTATTAAAGTACTCTCTACCATGACATATCCTTAAAATAATTTCTAAAAATATCAACACATTCGATTGTTAGACCATCAAACTTAAATCTATGTTGAAGGCCCTAAGATAATAATGGAGTGCTTAGGCATATGTTGGCCTGATTTTGTGTGGCATTATTTCTCAATTTCTACTAATTCTAATGTTAAAATCTATTATTGTCTCTTGTGAGTACCTCTAAATCGGAGTGAGCTAAGTTAGGAGAGAAAATAGACCTGCTTGCTCATTGAATTCTTACATCAATCTACTAGAAAGTTGTGCCCAATAATTGATGCAACCATCCTGAAGGGTTTGGTATCAGTGCAATACCTTTCCTTTTAGTGATATTCTTAATAGCATTATCATCATATCTTCCTCATGAATATTATGGACTGATGATGCCACATATTGGTAGTGTTCATAGGCCAATTTTCTAGTACCATCATATGTTGGTAAAGATTTAAGAGCAGTAGTAGAAATGAGATTATGATTTGGTAGATTTAGTGGGCCTATATTGTTCTAATTTGGGAAGTTTTATGGAGGTTGATTTTGAGTCATTTATGTGGATGTGTTTAAATGAGTTGAAGTAGGATATGTAAAATGAGTAGATACTAGACTTTATGTGGAGCTTACAAAAGATGAATATGGAGGAGATTATTGGGATTTATTTATTTTGAATGTCATAGGTGGTAATTCTATAAATATTAAAGGTTATTCTAGATTTTTAACTACTACTTGGATGAGCATAAGCTTATAGGATAAATTACAGCTGGGTTATTGGATTCACTAATTTCTTAGGATCCTAATTTTTGAATAGAATCACTAGGTAAACATGTAGTTCTTTGTAAATAAGGTCAAGGCTACTCACCAAGATCTTCAGTACTCTAGGTGTTTAAAATGGTATGTGCATAATTAGATAGATTCTATAATAGACATTCAATATTTCACTACCAAAGGAATGCTACCTAATCAAATAATGATGGGATTTTGGTTGCATCGAGTATACCAAAAATACTCTTGGTTCTAAAATTTGCCTAAGTGAATGAGATGCATCCTCAAGAATTTGGTCAAGAGGTTGGATGACTTAGAAATAGGGGTCTCTATGTCAACCTCCGAAGAAAGTAAATTCCTATGCCTAGCTAATCTAAATAAATGGGGATTGCAGACTAAAGTAAGAAATACAAAGGGTTAGAAATATTAGTTATAAGTGGTATATATTTGGCAACATCAAGAGACATGGTGAAGAGAGTCTCACAAACTAAATTGAAATCAAACCACCTAACAGGATAATCTACTTATGCATTCAAAACATTTATCATTAATAACTTTAAGCAATGCTAAGTCATTCCAAAACTATAACAACCAATCCAAGTAAAAATCCAAAATGCAGAATAAATATAGTAGAATTATCCGTTCCTAGCTTTAACAAAAAATTATTAGTTACTTAGTAAGGCATACATACATTGTTTCCACAAGAAGTTAGCGAGAGTCCAGACAACAATCCAATTTTCATTCAAGAAGGCGTATAGTCCTCAATCAATACAATCATGTCAATTGTAAATGCCAAAGAACTGATAATAAAAATGACTTATATTTTGGTATATGTAGATTTATAGTTAAAATTTTTTATTTGTCATTATAGTTCAGAGAGTAGATTGCAGGTCTGACATACTGTTGTAGTACATGTGCTCATTCCTCTAGCTCATTTTGTTGCAACTGATTTGGTATCATGACATTGATGTGGTTCATTTTTTCTTGATCTAAGAGAGTAATGGTTGTTGTGTCTTCATCTGGTGCCCAGGATTATCTAACATGTTCATTATTCTTTTAGCTACCCCACTACCCTCCTAGTTGTAGGAGAAGTTTCTAATTTTTTTAGGGTTATTTAACAATAGATTCACTTATCAGGAGAACATATTGGATAGTTTGGTGCACACCTTTACTTGATTTCTCTTTCATTTATTTTTCTCTTATTTTTTTAGGCGTCAAACTCTTAATTTATTTTTGTCAGAAGTTTTAGTATACCTTGCTGACATCAACACTTAATCATTTGACACTTCTTCAATTTCTTAGATTGGTGATGTGCTTTTCTAGATGTCAGGTTCAATTTGTATCTTAGAAAATTTTACTTTCATCATGTTATTGAGCAAGGTTTTATAGTGCACCTATTGATGTAAGCATTCCAAAAGTTTGGTAATGAGGATTAATGTATCTGACAGGTTCCACTATAGTGCTGATGTCGAACTCTTGTACTTAGTCAATTTTGTTCTTTAATGAGTTAAGTGTTTTCGATGTTGAGTTGAATATTTTAATTTATTTTGTTGAAATTAGCATCATTGTCCACTCGGGATGATATATGTTAGATATGGGAATTAAATCACCTATCTATTGATATCAATGCTCCACTCTATCTAGACATCTCACTTAGTCAAAGACTATGGCCCAAGTCTACTTGATATTTGTTTGCTGGATGTTAGATATTTTTGCAACACATGATAACATCAACATTAAAATATCTAGCAGTGCTTCTACAGTTAGAAAAAAATGCATTCATATTCCTTTAATCTTTAGTCTGATCTTAGTTCTAATCTTTCTGGTAGTCTTTTATAGCAAAGATGTTGTATTTTGTATTGACAAAATTCATCTTCCTATTTGGAGATGGATGTGGGTGAAAATAGATCTATTATAATTTTTTCTCCGTACCTTTATGGATGTCTTCACCTCAGGGTAATATTTCCTTGTATGACCAAAATTCTTACATATGAAACTTGAAATTGAAGGATTTTTGTATTTAGTCTCTTGGTCCCATATTCTCTTGTCTAAAAGTAACCTTATTAAGGATAATATTGGTTTAACAATTTAACATTTACATAGAACCTCACGTGAATTAATTTTATTCTTGGTTTGGTAGCTAGATCCACAACTATGAGAGTAATGATGGCCCTTGTAATCCCAACTAAGATGTATATATCCCAAAAATAAAGCATTAAGCCTGGTAGTCTTACCCAAACAAGGGTTGTATTTATGACTTCCTTATATGGATCAAAAGTATAATCCCATTTTTTAATAGCCAAACCCCTTTATTCAAAAAACCAATATTCCCAAAGTATGACATGCATTAGAGCTTCAAGATTTTGAATAGAAAACAACACAAAGTCATTTGACATTGCCACCACCTCTAGATGTTTTTTGGGTTTCCATTTCTCTAAAACCCATTTCCTTATGGATTCCATATGTAGTATTGGCCCTACAAATATCTTGATCAAGCTATTCTATCCTTTCTCTATCGATCTCATATCCAAAGAACAAGTGATACATAAAAAAACCCTTTCTCCCTCCTTAGTGGATAACATAATGATTTTATTTTTGGGTATCAGGGTTGTGAACTACGTTCCTCCATTATTTACTCCTAGCATTAGTTTGACCCCCCTAAGAGGTCCCTCTAAGTACAAATGAGATTTTTCACCTCTCACCAACATAGAATTTGAAATATGTCTTCCCTAACACTCCCTAACTAGATCTGAGTCTTTTTTGAGGTATCTATGCAATCCATAAGATTCCTCTCTCTTGATCTATCTCCAATAAGCTCCAAGATAGTTAGATTGTAGCCTAAACCAATGCCCTCCATTCATAACACTATAAGAACAATATCCTTCCACCAAGACTATAGACATTGCACCCCTCAACAAGAATCCTACCACAAAATAGTATTCTTCTATTGAGACTGTAGATGATACACCCATTAATAGAAACCCTAACACAAAATAGTATCCTACTACCAAGATCTTAGCCGCTACACCCCTCAACAAGAACCCTACCACAGAACAATATCTTGCCAATTCTTGTTAAATGTAAATAATTTTATAACATAAAAGAAAAATAAAGGATGTGATGTGCAACATCTTATCCTCAACATTGGAAATTTAAAAAAAAAAAATAAAGTGAAAGCTATAATACTATCTTTAATATGGATAAATCAGGTTTCACTTGAAATGATGTTCCCTAAAGGATAAAGTAGTTTTTGTGAGACCATGGGCCATATGAGACAACCCTCATAGATGATATCATTGAACCATAATTTGCTTATCAAAGTATGATGAAGAATATTGTTTAACCAATATGTGGTTATTTAACCATATACTCTAGTTAAAGAAGCATGATGATGTTGTTTATCCAATATATGGTTATTCAATCATACTCTAGTTAACAAAGCATGGCGATGATGTTTACCCAATATATGGCTATTTAACCATACTATATTTAATGAAGCATGGTGTACAACCCTTATAAAAAGATGTTTATCCAAACATACTCCATCTCTATCAAGAGATAGTGCACAATGCACAACGCTTTCCTCCACATGATTCGAGCCCTAGACATTTATTTAGAGTTCCAAATAATCTCCACCATTAGGCTGCTCAAGTTGTGTGAAGACACCCCAACCAAAGTTGTGTGAGGATACCCCACCCAAGAGGGAGGCTCCCTATTGCTTTACCCCCAGGGATTGTGGCCTCCATTGATTAAATTTAGCAGTGATTCTATGCATTAAAGCTTTCCAATCAGCTTCCCTTAGGCTCTTAAAATGAAGGAAAATCCTAGGTAATCAAGTTGAAGGGTACCCTGGGCAAAGCTAAAAATGGATAGAATCTAATCATGGATTATTTTATCTATATTGAAGAAAACAACCTTGGATTTGGCCACATTCACTTGCCGACCGGTAGTATCCATGTAGGTTTTTAAAATGGATTTCAGCATTCTAGCCTCCCAAAAAAATATTATACTGAATTTAAAATGTTAAAAAATATGGACTTGCAAGATGGAGTTTTAAGTTTAATTATACTCCATTATAAAAATCATTGTGTGGTTTATTAAATACCATTTTTAAGTAAAATTATTTCAAAAGTAAAGTTTTCTCATTTTCTTAAATATTTATAAATCAAATTAAATTTTCAACATCTTAAGATAGTCTTTATTTTCTATCAAATGCTTGAGCTCAACCAGTCAAATACCTTAAGTCTTAAGGAAAAGAATTTCAAGAAAACCTATATCTAATCAAGGTTTAAATTTTACCAACACCTTCAAAGAAGAGATTGAAGTTTAAATCTTATCAAAATGTATGTTTTATTGCAAGTTTTTATAACACCAATCCAACCAATCTGCAGTAACAAGTAACAATGTAATTTGGGTGAGGTTGTTTAAATAATTATTAACCAATTTATTAAGAAAAAAAAGGTTTTTTCATAAGAAGTTAAAGGTTCAAACCCCACTCAAGACCCTTCATAAAAACAAACTCATTGGAGAAAAAAAATAGTAAATAGTTACATCTCCTAAACTTGGAGTGATAAGGTGTAATTTTGATATTATTTTTGTGATATGTTTTGTTGAAGAAAATTATCCTCTAACCCTTATTGAGATTGGCAAAGAAGTAATTGTGAGTGTGGCAGATTTGTGAGGTCAACTACTTGTCAAACAAAAGGTATGGGCAAATTTCTTCTTTGGTTGAGTTGGTTGATTGGCTTTATTGAAAATTAAGTTTGGAGTGAAAAGGACTTGATTAGGGTTTCCTTTTCAAAAGTGGTTGAGTTATTGCTTCAAGGTTTTCTGATTTGAGAGTTGAGATTAAAACCTTGTTTTATTAGCATTGTTGTTGAGACCATTGGTTGAGTGAAGTGTTTGAGTTAATGCTTCAAGGTTTTCTGAATTGAGAGTTGTGATTAGAACCTTGTTTTATGAGCATTGTTGTTGAAGTGAGTTGTTATGCAAAGAACTTGAACTAGGGTTTGAAAAGATCATGAGTATCATTGTTATGTGAGATTTGTTGTTGAGCATTGTTGGAAATATTTTGAGTTGGATGATACATGCTTGGACTAGGGTTTGTGAGCAAGAGTTGTTTCTTGAAGTGATTGGTTGAGTAGAGTTGATTGAGCCTAGTCAAGTGGATGTATGAAGTGATTGTTCAAGTTCCATAAAACAAACTATTCTATATTCTGATTTGAGTTGAGATTGAGTTTTGAGAATAGAACATATTGAGTCTCTAACAATTCTCTTTATGCTTCTATGAGATTGAGTTGAGAAAGTGATTGAGTTTTGAGTATAGAACATATTGAGTCTCTAACAATTCTCTTTATGCTTCTATGAGATTGAGTTGTTTTAGTTGTTTAGATTTATTTTTTTTTTGGAGTATAGGGCTTATTGAGCAGATTTGGATAAGTTTTGTGTGAGCTTGTTGAGTAAATTTGGATAAGTTATGTGTGAGCTTGTTGAGATATTTGATCAGGTTTTGTGTGAGTTGAGCAGATTTGAGTAGGTTTTGTGTGGACTTGTTGAGAAGATTTGGATAAGTTTTGTGTGGACTTGTTGAGAAGATTTGAATAAGTTCTAGAGTGGACTTGTTGAGCAGATTTGAGAAGTTTTAGAGAGGACTTGTGGATAGATTTGTGTGAGTTTTGTGGAAGCTTGTAATATGGATTTGAGATAAGTCTTTGAGAATATTTGAGAGTAGAGTTAATTGATTTGTGTAGACCTTGAGTTAGGTTTGGGGTAGATCTAGAGTTGAGTCAAGACTTGAGTTAAGGCTTGAGGATAATATTGAAGATATTTGTGCTAGATTGATTGGACTGTGTTTAGTGTATATTTGAGTGAGATTTGTGCTAGATTTGAGGATATGTTTGTGCCAAAAGAGATTGATCATATTTGTGCTAGATCGACTGGACTATGTTTAGTGTATATTTGAGTGGACTTGTGCTAGATCGACTGGACTATGTTTAGTGCAAGAGATTGAGTAGAGTTGTGCTAGACCGATTGGACTGTGTTTAGTACAAAATTGAGATAGAGCTTTGGAGGTGATAGAGTAGAGAGGATAGAGTCTCCAGTGGATAGAGATCCATCAGCCAGGACATTGAGGATAGGTCTTCTGAGTGAGGACAAGAGTCTTCAAGTGGAGAGAGATCCACAAGTCAGTGCAGTGGAGGCAATGTCTTCTAGAGGATCACCAGCTAGAGTAGAGGAGAAGGAGTTCTCCTATGGATAGAGATCCACAAACTAGATTTAGGGGATCAACATCTCCTTTGGACAAGAGGTCCATAAACATTGTAATTGGGAAGGATTCCCAAGAGATTATTTGAGAAATATTTAGAAGAAATATTTTCTCCATGGAGGTAGCCATATTTGGGTGAACCACGTTAAATATGTGTCTCTATTGTGTATGGTGTTTTGTGCATTGCTTTGATTACTGCTATTGATACTGCTATCTATACACTGCATAATATTGATTTGAAAAGAAAAGTAAAAAGTGCTCTTATATTGTTCACCCTCCCTCTCAGTATAAGCTTGTGTTCTTCAATTGGTATCAGAGCGGGTTCCTTCAGAAGAGTTTGACAGCTTGAAGGAAAAGTGGTCAAGAACACAATGGATCAAAAGGATCAAAGGGATGGGTCCATCAATAATATAGTACCAATATTTGATGGAAGTGACTTCTTGTATTGGTGTATGCTGATGAGGTTTCACTTGATGGCACTTGGAAATGAAGTTTGGGATGCAGTGGAACTTGGATATGATTCAACAGTCAATCCTCCTACAGATAAGGAAGGTAAGCTTCTAATGCATGCAAATTCAAGAGCTATGAATGCAATTATAAAAGGGTTGCGTAGATCAGAATCTATGAAGGTTATGGATTGTAAAACAACAAAAGAAATGTGGGAACTACTGCATAACATATATGAAGGAGATAAAGGTGTCAGGAAAGCTAAGATCAGAAATCTCAAAGGAGAATTTGAAAATCTAAGAATGCGGGATGATGAAAATATTCGTGACTATCTCAGTAAGATTGATGAACTTGTACATGAGATGAGAGGTCTTGGAATGAAGGTCGATGAATCTGATGCTTGTGATAAGATCTTGAGAACTCTTCCAAAAAGGTATAGTGAAAAGGTCTCTGCTATAGAAACATCAATTGATAGTGATAGTCTGACAAGAAATTCTTTACTTGGCATGCTTACAACTTTTGAGATAAGAACAAAAGATCCTATCCCTCTGAAAGAGGCTGCTTTCAAAGTGAACAAGAAGATAAAGGGTAAGAAGTCAGAATCAAGCAGTGAGTCATCCAATGATGAAGAAGCAAATTATGGTAGAAGAGATAAAGGTTCCAGAAGACCCATAGATCTAAGATCTATTAAGTGTTTCAATTGTGGAAAGTATGGATATTTTGCAACAGATTGTAAAGAGCCAAAGAACAACAATGGTGAAGAAAAATAGGATCACAGGTACAGGGAATCAGAAAGATATAGGCACCAAAATAAAAGCAAGGATGGACAAAGCAGACAAGGAAGGAAGTTCTTCCAAAGACAAAAGAGGAGCTACTATGCGGATAATGCAAGTAAGTACTCAAATGATAGTGATGCTAGTTCTTCAGATAATGATAGAGATGAAGTCCTATTTATGATTGAAGAAAAAGAACCAGTTAAGAAAAGGACTCCAGTTATTCTCAAGTGTTTTAGATGTGGTAAATTTGGACATCTTGAAGATGATTGTACAAGGGATGGTTATAGTTTTAGTGATGATGAATATGAGAATGCACTTGAAGGACCAGATGAAAATATTCTAATGGCTTTAGAAGAAGAAGTAAGTGATCCTATAGAAGACAAGCCAAAAGAAAGTAATGATGTGGACAAAGGTAAACAAATAGAGGATTATTCAGAAGAGAATGGTTATGATCTCAAGGGAGAACTTATCTATGCCCTTGACATGGTAAATAAGGTAAGAAAGCAACACTCTAAACTTGAAATTCAGTTTCAAGAATGTGATGAAGAGAGAAGATTGCTCATAGAGGATTTAGAAAAATCAAAGGCTAAGGCAAAAAAGTTCAAAGATAAGTTAGAAGCAAAGATCTTGGAATGTGAGAAGTTAGCACAAGAAGTGGCACTACTAAAAGAATATTTAGAGGACTCCAAGATCAAGATGAAAGGATTCAAGAATAGCTCAAATATTATGGATAAGATAGTCAAGGTACAAAGAAGGTCAACAAACAAAATAGGTCTTGGTTTTAAACAAACTCAAAAGAAATAGGAAGGAGAGTCAACTTCAAGTTCTGAAGAGGAAACTTCAGATGAAGATACTTCAGAAGAAGATAGTGTAAAAGAAAGTCAGACATCAGAGGAAGAGTTGGACAATAGAGAGTTCAACAAATATAGGAACAATGCATAGAGAAGATACAGATGGAACAACAATCAGAACAGGAGACCAATGAGGTCAAAACAAGGAAGCTTCAATGGAAGATGTTTTTCATGTCACAGGTTTGGGCACATGGCTTCACAATGCAGGACACATGAAAGACAGGAATATGGGAATGGATAGCTTTTCCATGGGTATTGCTACTCATGTAATCAGTTTGGTCACAAGGCAATGAATTGCAGGGTTCATGAAAGAAGAGGATATGACTTCACTAGGAGAAATCCTAAGACATTTGCACCTCCAAGGAATAATAACATTAAGTGTTATAAGTGCAATAATGATGGTCACACAACAAAGTGGTGTAGAGCAGACATTCCAGAAATAGGTATGAACATGAACAGGAACATGAACATGAACAGGAATAGGAACAAGAACAAGAACATGAACATGGATGAGAACAAGAACATGAATAAGAACATGAACCTAGATGTGAACAAGAACAGGAACATGAACAGGAATGATGACAGGAACATGGATGATGACTTGGATAGAAATAGTCAGAGGATTCAGGAAACTCAAAAAATAAGGGAAAAGAATAAAGGTAAAGAACAGTGCTTTCGGGGAGTAGAAATACTCCCACCCCAAAATTAACCACCTCATGAGGAGGTGGGGGAGGGGCTAAGCTAAGAGGCTCATTCTTAGCCCCGAGCCCCAAAGGTGACCCTTTGCCATTGATGTCAAAGGGGGAGAGATTTGTGTAATTGGGAGAGATTTGATATTTGAGAGAGCATTGAGCCAGGGGGAGCAATGTCCCAGGGGGAGCAGAATAAAAAGAAAGGTCAGGTTTTGGTAAGAAGAGTATGGGTTGCCATCAATGACAAAGGGGGAGATTGTTGGACATTTTGAGTCCCTAAGTCAAAGTTGTCATTGATGTCACCAGATGAAGTCATCATTAATACCAAATATTTCAGCAGGAAACAAAGGGGATAAAAATGGTTATTTGATATCCAGGAAGAAGGCCAAAGATCAAGTGAAACAATGCAAAAGATAGAAGTTAAAAAGGAGTTATAATATTTATTTTATAAATTATTTAAATTCAGTGAGAATTTAAATTTTATAAATAAATATTAAAGGTACTTTATCAAAGGTATAATATTATAATAATGGTTATTATAATATTAAATGTGCCATGGTGAAAACCCAAATAAAATATTTATAATTTTTATTATAATATTTTATAATGCAAAGAGTGGGTTTTATAAAGTCTAAAGATATCTTAATAAACCCAAAGGTTGGGTTTAAGACCAAAGGCATTCGAAGCCTTTATGATCTCCGTCGACGTCATAGAAAACAACAAGGAAAGCATCGACATTTTCAAAGTAATGGAGGAAGCATATAAATACTATGCCTAAAGTTTAAATTTATTATCCTTGCTCTAAAGTAAAAATATTGGCCTACGAAAGTAAGAGCTCGTGAGTGTATGCGAAAAATGTGACAACAAAGTGTTGAAGGGAGGAAGCTTCGATTTTTGAAGTTGCATAAGACAACGTGGTCTAGTGGCATTTTGGAAAGCGTAAAAGCGTTGGCTTGCAAGGGAGTTCATGTTCGAATCACGATGGGTGCATCGTGAGGTGTGTTGAGTGAAGCACCTACGATGCACGTTCTTTTGCCAAGGTGGAAGGAGAGAGTGGATATTAAGAAGCACGTGGTGCTTCATTAATCTCAATGAGCGCTTGGCTCGTGTGGTGACTTTGGCCATGGTTAAGGTGCTCATAGGGGGCAACATCGAGGGTTCGATTCCCTCCAAAGGCAAAGGTAATATTTTGATTTTAATTTTAATTAAATGCCTAAGTTGGAGGTATAAGGTTGTTTAGTGGTTGAGTTTGGAAAGGTTGCTTTGTAATAAAGTTGTGGTAGTTGAGAATTACCTTTAGGAGTTATAAGGAGAATTCTATTTTTATTTTTAAAAGTCTTAAATTGCTATTGTGGAATATTAGAAGATTAAGACTTTGTGGGTAGTATGTTATTTTGAATTAAGGGTTTTTGTGATTATTGTGAGGATATTGATTATTATTTAAGTTGGAGTGATAAGGTGTAATTTTGATATTATATTTGTGATATGTTTTGTTGAAGAAAATTATCCTCTAACCCTTATTGAGATTGGCAAAGAAGTAATTGTGAGTGTGGCAGATTTGTGAGACCAACTACTTGTCAAACAAAAGGTATGGGAAAATTCCTTCTTGGTTGAGTTGATTGATTGTTGTATTGAAAATTAAGTTTGGAGTGAAAAGGATTTGATTAGGGTTTCCTTTTCAAAAGTGGTTGAGTTAATGCTTCAAGGTTTTCTGATTTGAGATTTGTGATTAAAACCTTGTCTTATTAGCATTGTTGTTGAAGCCATTGGTTGTGTGAAGTACTTGAGTTAGGTTTGAAAAGAAATGAGTATATTGTTATATGAAGAATGTTTTATGAGCATTGTTGTTGAAGTGAGTTGTTATGCAAAGGACTTAGACTTGAGTTTGAAAAGAACATGAGTATCATTGTTATGTGAGATTTGTTGTTGAGCATTGTTGGAAATATTTTGAGTTGGTGTTTACATGCTTGGACTAGGGTTTGTGAGCAAGAGTTGTTTCTTGAAGTGATTGGTTGAGTAGAGTTGATTGAGCCTAGTCAAGTGGATGTATGAAGTGATTGTTCAAGTTCCATAAAACAAACTATTCTATATTCTGATTTGAGTTGAGATTGAGTTTTGAGAATAGAACATATTGAGTCTCTAACAATTCTCTTTATGATTCTATGAGATTGAGTTGAGAAAGTGATTGAGTTTTGAGAATAGAACATATTGAGTCTCTAACAATTCTCTTTATGCTTCTATGAGATTGATTTGAGTTGAGAAAGTGATTGAGCATTGAGTATAGAACATATTGAGTCTCTAAAAATTCTCTTTATGTTTCTATGAGATTGAAAGTTTGTGTTGTTGAGAGATTTGGACAAGTTCTGTGTGAGCTTGTTGAGAGATTTGGAAAGTTATGTGAGCTTGTTGAGAGATTTGAGAGTTTATGTGGATTTGAGAATTTGAGAGGTTTATGTGGACTGTTGAGAGATTTGGATAGTTCTGTGTGGACCTGTTGAAAGATTTGAACAAGTTCTAGAGAGGACTTGTAGAGATATTTGAGTAGGTTCTAGAGAGGACTTGTGGATAGATTGGTGTGAGGTCTTTTGGAAGCTTGCAAAGAAGATTTGAGATAAGTCTTTGAGAAGACTTGAGAGAAGTTGATTGATTTGTAGACCTTGAGTTAAGGTTTGGGGTAGATCTAGAGTTGAGTCAAGCCTTGAGTTAAGGCTTGAGGATAGAGATTGAAGATAGATTTGTGCTAGACGACTGGACTATGTTTAGTGCAGATTTGAGAGTTGTAGATTTGAGGATAGTTTGTGAAGGAAGAGAGAATTGAGCAGATTTGTGCTAGACGACTGGACTGTGTTTAGTGTAGATTTGAGTGGACTTGTGCTAGACCGACTGGACTATGTTTAGTGCAAGAGTTGAGTAGAGTTGTGCTAGACCGACTGGACTATGTTTAGTATAACATTGAGATAGAGCTTTGGAGGTGATAGAGTAGAGAGGATAGAGTCTCTAGTGGATAGAGATCCATCAGCCAGGACATTGAGGATAGGTCTTCTGAGTGAGGACAAGAGTCTTCAAGTGGAGAGAGATCCACCAGTCAGTGTAGTGGAGGCAGTGTCTTCTAGAGGATCACCAACTAGAGTAGAGGAGAAAGAGTTCTCCTATGGATAGAGATCCATAAACTAGATTTAGGGGATCAACATCTCCTTTGGATAGAGGTCCATAAATATTGTAATTGGGAAGGATTCCCAAGAGATCATTTGAGAAATATTTAGAAGAAATATTTTCTCCGTGGAGGTAGCCATATTTGGGTGAACCACGTTAAATTTGTGTCTCTATTGTGTATGGTGTTTTGTGCATTGCTTTGATTACTGCTATTGATACTGCTATCTATACACTGCATAATATTGATTTGAAAAGAAAAGTAAAAAGTGCTCTTATACTGTTCACCCCCCTCTCAGTATAAGCTTGTGTTCTTCAATTGGTATCAGAGCGGGTTCCTTCAGAAGAGTTTGATAGCTTGAAGGAAAAGTGGTCAAGAACACAATGGATCAAAAGGATCAAAGGGATGGGTCCATCAATAATACAGTACTAGTATTTGATGGAAGTGACTTCTTGTATTGGTGTATGCTGATGAGGTTTCACTTGATGGCACTTGGCAATGAAGTTTGGGATGCAGTGGAACTTGGATATGATTCAATAGTCAATCCTCCTATATATAAGGAAGGTAAGCTTCTAATGCATGCAAATTCAAGAGCTATGAATGCAATTATAAAAGGGTTGCGTAGATCAGAATCTATGAAGGTTATGGATTGTAAAACAACAAAATGAAATGTGGGAACTACTGCATAACATATATGAAGGAGATAAAGGTGTCAGGAAAGCTAAGATCAAAAATCTCAAAGGAGAATTTGAAAATCTAAGAATGCGGGATGATGAAAATATTCGTGACTATCTCAGTAAGATTGATGAACTTGTACATGAGATGAGAGGTCTTGGAATGAAGGTCGATGAATCTGATGCTTGTGATAAGATCTTGAGAACTCTTCCAAAAAGGTACAGTGAAAAGGTCTCTGCTATAGAAACATCAATTGATAGTGATAGTCTGACAAGAAATTCTTTACTTGGCATGCTTACAACTTTTGAGATAAGAACAAAATATCCTATCCCTCCGAAAGAGGTTGCTTTCAAAGCGAACAAGAAGATAAAGGGTAAGAAGTCAGAATCAAGCAGTGAGTCATCCAGTGATGAAGAAGCAAATTATGGTAGAAGAGATAAAGGTTCCAGAAGACCCATAGATCTAAGATCTGTTAAGTGTTTCAATTATGGAAAGTATGGACATTTTGCAACAGATTGTAAAGAGCCAAAGAACAACAATGGTGAAGAAAAATAGGATCACAGGTACAGGGAATCGAAAGACATAGGCACCAAAATAAAAGCAAGGATGGACAAAGCAGACAAGGAAGGAAGTTCTTCCAAAGACAAAAGAGGAGCTACTATGCGGATAATGCAAGTAAGTACTCAAATGATAGTGATGCTAGTTCTTCAGATAATGATAGAGATGAAGTCCTATTTATGATTGAAGAAAAAGAACCAGTTAAGAAAAGGACTCTAGTTATTCTCAAGTGTTTTAGATGTGGTAAATTTGGACATCTTGAAGATGATTGTACAAGGGATGGTTATAGTTTCAGTGATGATGAATATGAGAATGCACTTGAAGGACCAGATGAAAATATTCTAATGGCATTATAGAAGAAGTAAGTGATCCTATAGAAGACAAGCCAAAAGAAATTAATGATGTGGACAAAGGTAAACAAATAGAGGATTATTCAGTAGAGAATGGTTATGATCTCAAGGGAGAACTTATCTATGCCCTTGACATGGTAAAGAAGGTAAGAAAGCAACACTCTAAACTTGAAATTCAGTTTCAAGAATGTGATGAAGAGAGAAGATTGCTCATAGAGGATTTAGAAAAATCAAAGGCTAAGGCAAAAAGGTTCAAAGATAAGTTAGAAGCAAAGATCTTGGAATGTGAGAAGTTAGCACAAGAAGTGGCACTACTAAAAGAAGATTTAGAGGACTCCAAGATCAAGATGAAAGGATTCAAGAATAGCTCAAATATTATGGATAAGATAGTCAAGGTACAAAGAAGGTCAACAAACAAAATAGGTCTTGGTTTTGAACAAACTCAAAAGAAATAGGAAGGAGAGTCAACTTCAAGTTCTAAAGAGGAAACTTCAGATGAAGATACTTCAGAAGAAGACAATGTAAGAGAAATTCAGACATCAGAGGAAGAGTTGGACAATAGAGAGTTCAACAAAGATAGGAACAATGCACAGAGAAGATACAGATGGAACAACAATCAGAATAGGAGACCAATGAGGTCAAAATAAGGAAGCTTCAATGGAAGATGTTTTTCATGTCACAGGTTTGGGCACATGGCTTCACAATGCAGGACACATGAAATACAGGAATATGGGAATGGATAACTTTTCCATGGGTATTGCTACTCATGTAATCAGTTTGGTCACAAGGCAATGAATTGCAGGGTTCATGAAAGAAGAGGATATGACTTCACTAGGAAAAATCCTAAGACATTTGCACCTCCAAGGAATAATAACATTAAGTGTTATAAGTGCAATAATGATGGTCACACAACAAAGTGGTGTAGAGCAGACATTCCAAAAATAGGTATGAATAGGAACAGGAACATGAACATGAACATGAACAGGAATAGAATAGAACATGGATGAGAATAGGAACAGAATAGGAACATGAACCTAGATGTGAACAAGAATAGGAATAGGAACAAGAATGATGACAGGAACAGGGATGATGACTTGGATAGAAACAGTCAGAGGATTCAGGAAACTCAAAAAATAAGGGAAAATAATAAAGGTAAAGAACAATGCTTTCGGGAGTAGAAATACTCCCACCCTAGAATTAACCACCTCATGAGGAGGTGGGGGAGGGGCTAAGCTAAGAGGCTCATTCTTAGCCCCGAGCCCCAAAGGTGACCCTTTGCCATTGATGTCAAAGGGGGAGAGATTTGTGTAATGGGGAGAGATTTGATATTTGAGAGAGCATTGAGCCAGGGGGAGCAGAATAAAAATAAAGGTCAGATTTTGGTAAGAAGAGTATGGGTTGCCATCAATGACAAAGGGGGAGATTGTTGGACATTTTGAGTCCCTAAGTCAAAGTTGTCATTGATGTCACCAGATGAAGTCATCATTAATACCAAATATTTTAGTAGGAAACAAAGGGGATAAAAATGGTTATTTGATATCCAGGAAGAAGGCCAAAGATCAAGTGAAATAGTGCAAAAGATAGAAGTTAAAAAGGAGTTATAATATTTATTTTATAAATTATTTAAATTCAGTGAGAATTTAAATTTTATAAATAAATATTAAAGGTACTTTATCAAAGGTATAATATTATAATAATGGTTATTATAATATTAAATGTGCCATGGTGAAAACCCAAATAAAATATTTATAATTTTTATTATAATATTTTATAATGCAAGAGTGGGTTTTATAAAGTCTAAAGATATTTTAATAAACCCAAAGGTTGGGTTTAATACCAAAGGCATTCGAAGCCTTTATGATCTCCATCGACGTCATAGAAAACAACAAGGAAAGCATCGACATTTTCAAAGTAATGGAGGAAGCATATAAATACTATGCCTAAAGTTTAAATTTATTATCCTTGCTCTAAAGTAAAAATATTGGCTTGCGAAAGTAAGAGCTCGTGAGTGTATGCGAAAAACATGACAACAAAGTGTTGAAGGGAGGAAGCTTCGATTTTTGAAGTTGCATAAGACAACGTGGTCTAGTGGCATTTTGGAAAGCGCAAAAGTGTTGGCTTGCAAGGGAGTTCATGTTCGAATCACGATGGGTGCATCGTGAGGTGTGTTGAGTGAAGCGCCTATGATGCACGTTCTTTTGCCAAGGTGGAAGGAGAGAGTGGAGATTAAGAAGCACGTGGTGCTTCATTAATCTCAATGAGCGCTTGGCTCGTGCGGTGACTTTGGCCATGGTTAAGGCGCTCATAGGGGGCAACGTCGAGGGTTCGATTCCCTCCAAAGGCAAAGGTAATATTTTGATTTTAATTTTAATTAAATGCCTAAGTTGGAGGTATAAGGTTGTTTAGTGGTTGAGTTTGGAAAGGTTGCTTTGTAATAAAGTTGTGGTAGTTGAGAATTACCTTTAGGAGTTATAAGGAGAATTCTATTTTTATTTTTAAAAGTCTTAAATTGCTATTGTGGAATATTAGAAGATTAAGACTTTGTGGGTAGTATGTTATTTTGAATTAAGGGTTTTTGTGATTATTGTGAGGATATTGATTACTAATCAAGTTGGAGTGATAAGGTGTAATTTTGATATTATATTTGTGATATGTTTTGTTGAAGAAAATTATCCTCTAACCCTTATTGAGATTGGCAAAGAAGTAATTGTGAGTGTGGCATATTTGTGAGACCAACTACTTGTCAAACAAAAGGTATGGGAAAATTCCTTCTTGGTTGAGTTGATTGATTGTTGTATTGAAAATTAAGTTTGGAGTGAAAAGGATTTGATTAGGGTTTCCTTTTCAAAAGTGGTTGAGTTAATGCTTCAAGGTTTTCTGAATTAAGAGTTGTGATTAAAAACCTTGTCTTATTAGCATTGTTGTTGAAGCCATTGGTTATGTGAAGAACCTGAGTTAGGTTTGAAAAGAACATGAGTATCATTGTTATATGAAGAATTTTTTATGAGCATTGTTGTTGAAGTGAGTTGTTATGCAAAGGACTTAGACTTGAGTTTGAAAAGAACATGAGTATCATTGTTATGTGAGATTTGTTGTTGAGCATTGTTGGAAATATTTTGAGTTGGTGTTTACATGCTTGGACTAGGGTTTGTGAGAAAGAGTTGTTTCTTGAAGTGATTGGTTGAGTAGAGTTGATTGAGCCTAGTCAAGTGGATGTATGAAGTGATTGTTCAAGTTCCATAAAATAAACTATTCTATATTCTGATTTGAGTTGAGATTGAGTTTTGAGAATAGAACATATTGAGTCTCTAACAATTCTCTTTATGCTTCTATGAGATTGAGTTGAGAAAGTGATTGAGTTTTGAGAATAGAACATATTGAGTCTCTAAAAATTCTCTTTATGCTTCTATGAGATTAAAGTTGAGAGAAAGTGATTGAGCATTGAGTATAGAACATATTGAGTCTCTAACAATTCTCTTTATGTTTCTATGAGATTGAAAGTTGTGTGTTGAGATTTGGAAAGTTCTGTGAGCTTGTTGAGATATTTGGACAAGTTCTGTGTGAGCTTGTTGAGCATATTTGAGCAGGTTATGTGTGGACTGTTGAGCAGATTTGAGCAGGTTTTGTGGACTTGTTGAGTAGATTTGGATAGGTTCTGTGTGGACCTATTGAGATAATTGAACAAGTTCTAGAGAGGACTTGTAGAGCATATTTGAGTAGGTTCTAGAGAGGACTTGTGGATAGATTGGTGTGAGATTTTGTGGAAGCTTGCAAAGTAGATTTGAGATAAGTCTTTGAGAAGACTTGAGAGCAGAGTTGATTGATTTTTTTAGACCTTGAGTTAAGGTTTGGGGTAGATCTAGTAGAGTTGAGTCAAGCCTTGAGTTAAGGCTTGAGGATAGATATTGAAGATAGATTTGTGCTAGACCGATTGGACTATGTTTAGTGTAGATTTGAGAGAATATTTTGGTGTAGATTTGAGGATAGGTTTGTGCTAGACCAAAGAGAGATTGAGAAGATTTGTGCTAGACCGACTGGACTGTGTTTAGTGTAGATTTGAGTGGACTTGTGCTAGACCGATTGGACTATGTTTAGTGCAAGAGTTGAGTAGAGTTGTGCTAGACCGATTGGACTATGTTTAGTATAACATTGAGATAGAGCTTTGGAGGTGATAGAGTAGAGAGGATAGAGTCTCTAGTGGATAGAGATCCATCAGCTAGGACATTGAGGATAGGTCTTCTGAGTGAGGACAAGAGTCTTCAAGTGGAGAGAGATCCACCAGTCAGTGTAGTGGAGGTAGTGTCTTCTAGAGGATCACCATCCAGAGTAGAGGAGAAAGAGTTCTCCTATGGATAGAGATCCACAAACCAGATTTAGGGGATCAACATCTCCTTTGGATAGAGGTCCATAAACATTGTAATTGGGAAGGATTCCCAAGAGATCATTTGAGAAATATTTAGAAGAAATATTTTCTCCGTGGAGGTAGCCATATTTGGGTGAACCACGTTAAATCTGTGTCTCTATTGTGTATGGTGTTTTGTGCATTGCTTTGATTACTGCTATTGATACTGCTATCTATACACTACATAATATTGATTTGAAAAGAAAAGTAAAAAGTGCTCTTATACTTGTTCACCCCCCTCTCAGTATAAGCTTGTGTTCTTCATTTCTATCTATCTCTCTCTCAATACCTCAAGGCATATATATATATATAAATGAAGTTATGTGCCTTGCCTTTTGCTCAACCTATGACTCTTAATCTACCTATCCTATGACTCATGTGCATGTGGACTACATGTACATTTACATCATTGCACATTCTAACATTTGTACATTTATTACTTGCTTGAAGTAACTTCTCAAACCTTAATCTAAGATTAACTCCTAATCCAATAATGTACCCAAGGTGGTACATTGACATGTACCAAATAATTTAATGTACTCTAACACCCCCTGTATTACATTATTTGGGTATGAATATTTATTTTTTAGATATTATTCATCTTAGTCAAGTCCTTTTGCTTCATTCTTCTTGTCTTCTTCATTCCACTATTTTTTTTGTTTCAAAGTGTTTAGACGAATATTTTCTATTGAAGTCTTTCAAGTAACCTTGATGAACTAGTGATCTTATAATCTTGTGGTTCGTAAGTGAATTAGAATTTTTTCATTTCCTTTTCTTTGATTTTTTGAATAACATGTTTCCTTGATCTTAAAAACAGTTAATCTTAAATTCATTGTTAGTCGAAGCTTCTGAAATAAGTTGGAAGAAACAATCTAATTTGAATATTAGTCTCTATTCAAATATTTTATAGTCCTTGTATTTATAGTAAAAAAATAAATATGAATGAGATTTTCCTCCACAATATTTACATGGATGGAAACTCTAGCAGTTTGCTTTCTCATGACCAAATTTGTTGCAATAAGTGCATAGTAAAGATATCCCAATTTCTTTGTCATTGTTTTTAGGAGAATCATGTCCATCTATTTCCTTGATGAAAGAGTTGAACCATCTATGTACTATTGAAGCTATTTCATATTTACTTCTTTCATAGATTTTTATGATATATTTTTGATGAATATTATTTTCTACCTTTTGAATATGATTCTCAATATCTTCATTTGTATAGTTGTCATCATTGATAGATAGTTTTGCCAAATTGATGGTTTGTGAATTCTCAAAAGTCTCTCTAAACCATATTGGTATTTTTATTATTATAATTTCTAGAATCAATTATGTCTTTGAAACATTTGATTACTTGAGACCTGCATATTTAATAAGCATTTCCATTATTTCTTTCTTTGTTTACAAGAAAAAAATTTTGATAGAAGTTTTGTATCTCAAAAAATTATGGTTGTTTACCTTATGACTCCCTAGTTTAAAGTATGTGATCAATTTTGATAAAAACCTATTACTATAAAGTTTTATAGAATCCCTTATATACCCCAAGAGATTATAGTATTTTATGTTTTTAATAAAGTGCTTAGCATATATCAGATTTCTTTTTGAGTTGATTCCCTAATGTTTTTGTAAGCAGAATAAGACAACACCGTACAATAAAATAAAGAACAAACAAATGCACAATAAAATTAATTTTTGTATTTGATCTTTGAATGGAGCCTTGATCTCCGTTTACAATGCTTTTCCTTGAATACACAAGGGTATGATTACAATATTGCTTGCTCTTAGATTACAATGGGTAAAAAAAGGGGGAAATACCCCTATTTTCCAAATACAAATGATGATGGTGTCTTTGGTCTTCTTTGCTACAACCAAGTGGTGAGTGGGCTTGCGTATCCTATGATGGGCCACTCCAACTTCAATAGTCACTAAAATACCTATCTCCTACATACATAAAAATCAAAAAAGGGTTAGTAGAACCTGTATAAATGATTGAAAACCAATGCAAATGAAAACCCTTGAATGAATGCTTGTAGAAGACATAGAAACTAAAACTAGAAAGCCTTAATAACAAGTTATAAAATTACTAATATATGCTATTCCAAATATCCTAAAATTTTGTGGATATATTATCAAAAATTTTAGAAACCTCCCCTCAAAATTTTAGCTCGATTCAAGTTTGGATGAGTGAGATATGGCAAAAATATGTTTGGTAGTTTTTGCATAACCGTGGGGCTCGTGGTTCTAACTTGATAACCATGGCATGGATGGTTAGGTAACCGTGGACCAATCGGTTGAGGTCATGTGGTGGAATCCTCCAAAAATTCACTCTAGGGCATTGAATCTCAGACCTCATTGGGATGCGTACGAGATCCTAGCATGGTTCGAGTAGTGTAGTGGCATGTTTTCTCAGCTTGCTTTGTTTGATGAGGTGATACTTATTTTATAGGTAAGTTTAGGGCTTTGGAGGGAAGGATAAATGCCAATTTAGGGCTACCATGTGGTAGGGGGAGTTAGAGTGAGTCACTTAGAGTACCCCACTTAATTGGGGTGATGTGGCTAATGGATGAGTGCAAGTGGAGTGCAATGTGTAGGATGAGTGAGTGCAACTGGGATGATGTGGCTTGATGAGTGAGTGCAAGTGGAGTGCAATATGGCTTGATGAGTGAGTGCAATTGGGATGATGTGGCTTTATGATTAAGTGCAAGTGGAGTGCAATGTGACTTGATGAGTGAGTGCAACTGTGGTAAAGTGGCTAATGGATGAGTGCAAATGTAGTGATGTATGGAGGATGTCCCAGGTGAAGGGATAAAGTGTGTGAGATGTGGCATGGTGTTGGGAAATGGTTACTAGGAAACATGTCCCATGGAGAAACAATGTATCCTAGGTGAATTTCCTAGATTTGATAAAATATAGAAAACATAATTATGTGCAGTATTTTATATACCTGAGTTTAGACTTAAGCATATATTTTTTTTGCAAATTTGTGTGGTGGGATGCAAATGGTGCTTTTGTGAGTGCTTATATTTTGGTGTCTAAATATACCACTTTTTGTATTTCATTGCGTAAAGCACAATGCAGTACAAAATAAAAGACACCTATTTTATTGGATGAATGGACTCAAATCTTCTCGACGCACAAGAATGTGAAAATTTTGATTTTTTTTTGCTTACCCCCTCAATTGGCGAATGGGTAAAGAAGAAACCCAGAAGCCAATTGACCAAATGTGGATGATGAAAATATGTGGATGTGATGAATGCAAATGTTAGAAATCAAGATCAAGTTGGATTCCCCAAGTTTGGGGTGGACTTGTGTTATTGTAAATTTACCTTTTGGTATGATTGACATGCAAGATGATGAAGTAAATGAACCAATCACCCTAGGAGCCCATTGTCCTAGTGACTATAGCAAATTTCTTCATGCAAAATAATGAATTAATATTTTTTGTGTTTTGTAACCCCACGGAGTAGGTGTCAATGACAACCTTGGGTAAATTTGCTTGAACATAGGTCACTCAAAATTTTAGGAATAAAACTAATTTAATTTCAAACATGGTGATATGAAATGATTTTGAATTTGTTTCCTTATGGTAATTTACCCATCCTACCATACTGTACGGAAAACCAATCGATGCAACCAATAGGTGTCTAGAGTAATTCACTAGATACAAGGTTCACCAATTGAGATGATGATGATGTTTTGAATGCATTTGTATTGATTTAAGGGTGTTTGTTTTAAGCCATTTGCATTTGAGGGTAGTTGTGTAATATGACCATAAATAAAAATCAACATGGGTTGCCCCAATCATGGAAAATATGCTCATTGTTGAATCATTACTTTCGATAAATTGATGAACTTAATTTTGGCAAACCTTCCATCCATGGGTAGACAAGATTGAGTCTACGCTTTAGGCTTTAGGTATACCAAGTGTTTGTTTGATTGATATTTTTTCTTGTGATCTACCCTAGCAAAAAGGGCGTATGATAGTCTTTGGTAATGATTCTTGAATGAACGTAATTTGCATGATTGAGTGTTTTGAGTATTGACTTGATTTGAGACTAGAATTTTTAGATATTGTCTACCCCTTAAGCGATGAGTCAATGAAGAAGAGATGAAATGATAAAGCTGATGACAAAGATGAAAATAATTAGGATGAAACAATTTTTTTATTTTTTTTACAACTATGATTTCGACTATTATTGATAATTGTACACCTCTATCCCTTGGAGCAGTCTAGTTGTATGGATTTCTTAGGGAATCAAGATGATAACCATTCCATTTTTTTTTCTCAAGGTAAATCACTTTTTAAGGGCCATATGGTAACCTACCCATCTGACTGGATTGCATGGTTAATTAGTCACTGCAACCACCAGGTCTATAGGAGAATTTATTGTATACGAGGCTCACTTGAGACTAAGTGGAAGAAGGAAATGTACACCTCTATCCATTGGAGCAGTCTAGTCGCATAGATTTTTTAGGGATTTGAGATGAGAGCACTTCTATTATTTTAGGAACCTATTGAATTTGTTTTTGACCAAAGGAATTGAAGTACCTTTGGAGATTTTTGTTTTTTTGTTGTTTTTTTTATTAGTGGCCTTATGGTAATGTACTCATCTTACTGGATTGCATGGATAGCCAATTTCTGCAACCGCGAAGTGACTAGAGTAGATCACTAGATACGAGGTTCACTTGAGATTTTTTATTTGATGGTTTTAGGTTTTTGTTTTTGTTAATTTTTTTGGATTTTTATATTGTTTTTGTGGTTTTTATGTTTGTTGATTGATTTTTTTTGCTTTTGACCAAAGGAATTTGGGTACCTTTGGAGCATTTTGAATTGATTTGACCAAAGGGGTAGGTACCCTTGGGGCTTTTTGAATTTTGTTAATAATTATTGTCCTTATGGTAATATAATCCTCCTACCAGGATGTATGGATAGCCAATTGCTACAATCGCTAGGGAACTAGAGTAAATCACTCAATACAAAGATCACTTAAGGTTGAATAAAATTAAAAGTACCTTTCATACAAAAAAATATTTTTATTTTTCATCCTTCAAGGAAGGGTAGAATTAAAATCACCCTTCATAAAAAAATTCAATTTTTATTTTTCATCCTTCACATTTGAAGTGGAGGAGATAGTCTAAAATTTTATTTAAAGAATGATTAAAAATTGAATCCAATAAAAATGGATATAATATACTTAACAAATAAATGTGATAAATCCATATTTAAAAGAGTAGTATGGTTCAATATGTAAGTGTTGCATAAAATTAAGCACAAGTGTGATTAAAAAGAATGATAGTCAAAAAATTTGATAACAAATGTTATTTTATTTATGTAGTTATGGTACTCAAAATCTATATTTAAAGGAGCAATATGGTTTAATATGTAAGTGTTACATGGAGCACAATGAATTGTAGGGTATGAACTATAGATGAAGCTAGAGCCTAGTCATTTGGGGTAGAGCATGAGTAATCTATATTTTAATTTTTAAAATAGCCTTCTTCACTATGTGCCAAGAAATCCTAACATTAGAAGAAGTGTTTGCACCAATGCAAAGAGCAAAACTCTAATTTTGTGTGGTTTTATCGTGAGGACCATGAGTGAAGTTGGAGCCATGGTGTATGAACTAGAGAGCCTGGTCATCTAAAGGCTACCTTGAAAGTCAAATTATAATGCAAAGAGCTAAAAGAAAATGATAATACATAAACATCAAACCCTCAAAGTTTTAGAGTATGGTTGGTGGATTTCGCACTACTTAGAGTGGAGGAGGATTCAATTATTTTTGTAATCTTGAGATCTTCAAATATGGGAAAAGAGCAATAGGTTCATCTAGAGTGTATTAAAGCTTAAAATCCACACAATGAATGATGTAAATATTATTTCTAAAAAAATATTGAAGCAAAGGAATATTGAGAGAAAGAAGATATAGGAGTGAGTGCAAGTCGATACAGAGTGTGATATGGGAGGAAGTGTGAATTGAGAGTGGGTATGAGCCAAGAGGAAATGCAAGTCAGGATAGAGTGCTAGCCAAGAATGAGCCCCAATAGCTACTATGGAAGGAAAGTCATATTTGAAATCCCTAATGGGAAATCAGGATGCCTTAGCTATAAGTATGAATGCCCAAGTTGAATATAAGTGGAAGAGAAAATATATGGTAAGTTTGATCCAAGTAGTAGATGTTACACCAAAAGTGAGTATCAAGGATGAGATGATTGAGCATGATATAATAGTTATAAAATGCATAGAGTTAATATGTAAGTTTCATATATCTTGGCCAGGGTTGTTAGAGATTCAAGATTGAATCAACTAGAAGTGGAGACTAAATTCAAATTACTCTATGACTTTTATTCCTAAATATATTTTTCTTGTCATATTTTCTAATTCAAAAATCAATAACAAAATATTGAGTGGTGGCCCATGGTTTAGAGGGAGAGATACCCTTTAAATAAAACCATGGTATGAAATTTTTTGTTGAGTCAAAAATAATTAAGAAGTGTTCAATTTGGGTTGGGATTTTTGGACTTCCATATTAGCTTATCAATAAGGACATTTTAAAGAATATTTAAAATACCCTAGGAGAATTCATCAAGGAAGGCCTGATTATCAATGAGTGAAAGATATTTATTTATACTAGGCTATGGATATTTTAAAACCTTTGCCACAATCCATTAAGATTAAATTTGAATCAAGATAATGAGATCAAAAAGTGAATTATGAAAATATGACATTTTGTTGTTGCAATTGTTATGAGACTGGCCACTTGACAAGAGTTTGCAAGGTGAAAACTATGAAGAAAGAGATAGAAAAATTTGATCATGAGATATATTTCAAGGCAAAGTAAGAAAATAATTTATTATTTTAAGGTATATAATATTAAGGACATTCCACTCCTAAAAAGGAGCAAATAAATCCTATCTACAACATCTTATGGAAAAACCTCCATAACTCACTTAGATCAACCATTAGAAGAAAAAAGAAGGATATAAAGGATGAAAAAGTAAAATATGTAAACTTAAGTTCAAAAGGAATTAAATATGTGGAGAAAATTCCAAAACAAAGATGACATAAGACGTCAAGATATTTCTAGGTAATCATCTTCATTTTCCTCAAGTAGTATAGAATCCTCTCTTGGTAATAAAAGTGAATGTGGTATAGAGGTTATTCCTTGCACATTAGGGTTTCAAAAGTAACATAATAAATAAATGAGGATGAAGAAGTTCATAAAAATTTAAGGGTTTCAAGGAAGAACAAGAAGGTAATAGCTTTGGAAGAGCATACTTGTACTTTAGGATTTTTATGGTAATATAAAGAAGAATGTATTTTTGAGGTTATTCCTTACTCTACATATCCTTTACAACAAGACAAACCTATAGATAATAAATCTTACTTTGAACACTATGAAAATATCAAAGATATTGGTGAAGATGAAAGTATTGGTGGAAATGGGAAAAAAAGAGGAAGACCCAAAAATATAAAGCAAGGAGAAAAGGAAACCCAGAAGGATATTTATATCACAAGTGTTAACAAGAGGTGGGGCTAAACTATATAAAAAATTACAATGAAACTAATATATTGGAATATAAGAGTGAACATAGTTGGGATCAAGTGTGAGCTTAATTGGAAGTTATGTAGTTGAGAGTGAGTGCAAGCATAGCGGGGAGTGAAAGCAATCAAAAGTGAGTGTGAGCATAAGACGAGAGTGAGTACAACAAAAAGCGAGTGTAAGCTCAAGATGGGAGTGAGTGCAGCCATAGATCATAATCCAAGAGTGAGTGCATTCAAAATTGAATGTGAGCATGAGACAAGAGTGAGTGCAACAAAAATCTAGTAAAATCTTGATGCAGGAGCATCCGGAGGTGGAAAAGCAATCTTGCATCACCCAAAAATATATATTTTTTAAGTGCCAAAGCTGTCGCGATATCGCGACACTTTTTGAGAAAGGGCGCCAAAGGGTCAAACTGTCGCGATATCGCGACGCTTTTTGAGAAAAGGGGCCAAGGCGCAAAATGGTCACGAAATCGTGACATTTTCAAAGCAAAGAAGCCAAGGTGCCAAATGGTCACAAAATCGCAACATTTTCAAAGCAAAGAAGCCAAGGCGCCAAATGGTCGCGAAATCGTGAAATTTTTGAAGCAATGGAGCCAAGGCGCAAAATGGTCGCGAAATCGCAACACTTTCGGAGGTAAAGCTCTAAGGCGCAAAATGGTCGCGAAATCGCAACACTTTCGGAGGTAAAGCTCTAAGGCGCAAAGTGGTCGCAAAATCGCAACACTTTCGGAAGCAAAGCTCTAAGGCACAAAGTGTTCGCAAAATCGCAACACTTTCAGAGGCAAAGCTCTAAGGCGCAAAGTGGTCACGAAATCGTGACACTTTTGGAGGCAAAGCTTTACGGCGCAAAGTGGTCGCGAAATCGTGACACTTTCGGAGGCAAAGCTCTAAGGCGCAAAGTGGTCATGAAATCGTGACACTTTCGGAGGCAAAGCTCTAAGGCGCAAAGTGGTCACGAAATCGTGACACTTTCGAAGGTAAGGCTCGAAGGCGCAAAGTGGTCACGAAATCGTGACACTTTCGAAGGCAAGGCACGAAGGCGCAAAGTGGTCACGAAATCGTGACACTTTTGAGGGCAAGGCTCGAAGGTGCAAGTGGTCACGAAATCGTGACACTTTCGAAGGCAAGGCACGAAGGCGCAAAGTGGTCATGAAATCGCGACACTTTCGAGGGCAAGGCTCGAAGGCGCAAAGTGGTTGCGAAATCATGACACTTTCGGAAGCAAGGTGACAGGGTGCAAAGTGGTCACAAAATCATGAAACTTTTGGGGCAAAGGCACCAAGGGGTAGAATGGTCGCAAAATCGTGACATGTCACAGTTTCGTGGCCCGAAGGAGAAAACAGAGGCCGAATGCCAAAATGTCGCGATATCGCGACCGAAGAGGAGAGAGGGCGTAAGGAAGCAAACACGTCACGATATCGTGACAAAACACTCACGACTCCATACCAGTTGACGATTACAGAGGCCATTGCAGAAGGACACATGGCATCAAATTACAGGTGGCCATAAAGCACTAGGCGATTACAGAGGCCATTGTAGAAGGGCACATGGTAGCAGATTATAGATGGCTATGGCGCATTCCTATGAATGATGAATCGATGGGTGGATGGATAGGCGGCTGTAGGGCACTCCGCCATCCCATGCCATGATGATGAAAGATACCTGACCACAACATGCATGCGGTGACAGAACACTCGTGCGGGCGATTACAGGGAATCCCGCATTCTGTGTAATTATGTTTGAAGGGGGGTCGGGTATGATATAAAAAGGAATGCATACATTGTAAGAGAGGTTCTGGGCCATTGGAATATAACTGCTGTATTTGCGAATTCGAAACCTCTGCTAATGAAATTTGCATGAATTTTTTTGTGTGTTATCTTAGTTCTGCTTCAAATATCGAGCTGGAAGTGAGGAGGAAGTGTGACCAAGTAAGTAGAAAGTAGAAAGCAAAGTGTGATCAAGGAAAATGTGCCACTTCCTACTCCAGATTTTAGGAGAATTTAAAAGATTCATTTGAATAAAATCTAGGTAACATGGAAAGAAAGTCATTTGTGAAAGTCCTTACTGAAAGTATAAATAGCCAAGTTGGAAGTTTTGGATGCCCTAGCTAGCAATAAAAGGAAGAGAGAATATATGGAAAACCCAGTGTAGGTAGCAGATTATACACCAAAAGTGATTATAAAGGATGAGATGATTGAGCATGATATAATGATTCCTAAAAATCGAAGGTTAATATGTAAGTTTCATGGATATTGGTCGGATTTTTTTGAGATTCAAAATTGGATTAAATGAAAGTGGGGATTGAATTTAAATTACTCCATGATTTTTTTTCCAAAAGGATTTTTATTCATTTTTTTCTTAAGTTTAGAAATAAGGGATAAAATAATGGATGGAGGTTAGTGGTTTAGAGGTAAAGATGCATTATATTTAAGAACTTAGAGTGAGATTTTTTTTGTGGAAACAAAAACTATTAAAAGGCAATTGATATTAATTAGACTTTTTGGACTTCCTTATCAACTCATCAATAAGGAGGTTTTGAAGAATATTGGTAATACTCTGTGAATTCATCAAGGAGGGACCGACTACTAAGGAAATAAGGCATTTTGTATAAACTTTAATATGTATTGCCATGGATATTTCTAAACCTTTACCATAGTCAATTAGGATTAAATCTGAATCAAGAGAATGGGATCAACAAGTGGATTATGAAAAAATTGCATTTTGATATCACAAATATCATGAAACTAGGCACATGGTAAAATACTGCAAAGTGAAAATGGAGGAAGAGGGAATTTTTTGGGCACGAGGGTAGCTTCAATTTGAAACAAGGAGTCCATATCATAGGAGAAGCTAGGTCAGGATTTTCCACTCCTAAGAAAGTGGTTAGAAAAATCCCTCTACATCATTAGATGGCAAAAGCTATTATAGTTCACTCAAATCAACCATTATAAGAAAAAAATGATATGGAGGATGAGGAAGTACAATGCGCAAGTTCAAATATACAAGGAGCTAAAGGTGCAAAGGAAGAGGGTAAGGCAAATTTTAAAACACAGGAAGATGGAGAAATAAATTTTAAAGCAAATGAGATGAAGGAGGTATAGCTTAATCTAGGTAAATCACCTTTATTATCCTCAAGTAGATTAAAATATTCTCCTTACAATAAAAATTAAAATCGTACGGAGTGTATTCCTTACACTTTAGGATGTTAAGAGCAGTATAGTAAAGAAAATATTATGGAGGATATCCAAGAAAATTTAGGGTTTTTAGTCCAACGTAAGAAAGTGATAACTACGGAGGATCATCTATGCAGTTTAGAGTTTTTAGGGCCACATAAAGAAGAAAATGCTAATGAGGCCATTCCTTGCATTTTTGACTCTTTAGGGCAATGTAAATATTTAGAAGATAAGTATTATTTTGAACAATATGAAAAAATGAAATAAATTAATGAAGATGAGAGTGTTGGTGGGAATGGAAGAAGGAGAGGAAGGCCATAAAAGTAAGAACAAAGATAAAAACAAATTCATACGGATATTTATTTAGAAATCCAAATAAAAATATTGTAGGTGTTAACAATAAGTGGGGCTAATCCCACTAATAAAAATAAAAAGTGTTGATGATGAAAATGATATAATGGAATATTACGGGTATGAATAAAACCCCTAAAAAAAGTGTTATTAAGGAATTAATAGGTTGTTAAAGCCTTGAGTTTATTTTAATAGAAGAAATAAAACTAAGTAGTGAGGAATGTAAGGATGCTTTTAAGAAGATTTGGAAGACATGTGATTTTTTAGAAGTTTCTTTTACAAGAGCTTTAGGTGGTATTGCAACAATATGGGATAAATGCAAATGGTATGGACAACTATTAGAAGGAAAACATAATTGAGTTGTTGGATTATTTTGCAATAAAGATGGAAACACCAAAGTTGGGGTTAGAAATGTATATGCTTCAACTATAGTTACTCCTCATGAAAGATGTTGGAAGGACCTAATTATATGTTTTTCAAATACAATGATGATTCATTATGATCTATGGATTCTTGGGGTGATTTTAAAAATATTCTAACTCCTTTGGAAAATAAGGATGACAGTCTAGGATGGTCTAAATCAATACAATATTTGGCTTCATTTTTCAATTCAAATGACCTTTGGGATGTTAGTCCCTCAAGATTTCAATATACATGGTATAATAGACACATTGGAAAAAATCATATAGCAAAAAGACTAGATAGATTATTGTTATCCAATAAATGGTTGTAAACAAAGTATACAATATCTTCAGATATTTTATTGCGAGAAAGATCAGATCACAAACCCATTATTTTGACTTGTGAGTTACCTAATAATGGTCATCCAAAACCATTTTCTTCCATTATATGTGGCTCCAAGACCCTGATTTTTTCTAGATTGTTATGTTATGGTGGGATGAATTAAAATTTGAAGTATCATGTATGTACAATTTTATTCAAAAGTTGAAATATTTAAAGGAGCAAATGAAGATACAAAATGCCCAATATTTTGGTAAAATTTTTAAAGGAAATTTTTTTTGAATCCAAGCTCAAAAATTAACAAGAGATAGTAGAAATTAATGGAATGGATCAAGATTCTTATGTGAAAGAAAAACAACTACTTTCTAATTATCATAATGCATTTTAAAAAGAGGAGTTATATTGGTTTCAAAAATCTAGAGAGAAATGACTCAAGGAAGGAGATAGAAATACAAAAAAAATTTCATGCTAAAGCAATTAATTATTATAAATATATTATAACCCCATATGGAAGAAATATTGAAGACGAAGAAGATATAAGGAGGGAAGCAATTAAATATTTTATCAGATTCTAGACAATATAAATAGGCACAAGAAAAACTTTTGCAAAATATTCCATCAATTATCTCAGGGACAAAATGAAAGTTTGATGAAGAAGATATCTATGGAGGAGCTAAATGAAGTAGTTTTATCTTTCCATTATAACAAGACACCTGGACTCAATGGATTTCTTGCAATTGTTTTTCAAAAATTTTGGGATTTAGTGAAGAGTGATATGTTAGATGCAATTGAAGAGATCAAAAAAGGAAGGCTATAATAAGTGAGATAAATGCAACTTTTATTACCTTGGTTTCGAAGAAAGGTGACAAAAAATATTATGACAATTTTTGTCCAACAAGCCTTTTTAATATGATTTATAAGATCATTTCAATAATTATGTAAAATAGGTTGAAGGGAATTCTAGGGTGTCTTATATCAGAGGAACAAGGTGTCTTTATTCATGGTAAAAGAATTATTGATGCTATAATTATTGCATTAGAGGCCATACATTCTCTTCATTCCATGAAAAAACTATGTATGCCTTTGAAATTAGATATGAACAAAGCATATGATAGGGTTTTCTAGAATTTTCTACATGCTATTCTCAGTAAGTTTGGCTTTGATTATAGTTGGTGGGAGTGGATTAAATGTAGTTATAGCGCTACAAAATCTTCTATTTTGATCAATGGTTCTCCTGTTGGGTACTTCAAGTCATCTTGTGGACTTCTTCAAGGTGATCCTCTTTATTTTTATCTATTAGTTATTCTAGCCGAAGGATTAGGGAGAGTTTTTTCAAAGGAAAATTTTGAAGGAAACATCAAGGGTATTCAAGTTGCAAAAAATAGTCCTTTTGAATCTCATCTCCAATTTGTTGATGATACTTTTATTTTGGGACATCCTTCAGTCAGTGAGACCATGGAGTTTAAATAAATATTGTCATGTTATGAGAAGGCTACTGGACAATTGGTAAATAATTCAAAATCCAATATTTTTTTCATTAACACAACCCTATATTTACAACAAATTATTGTGAATATTTTAGTGTTTAAAATATAAAAAATTCCATCAACCTACTTGGGTATTCCTTTGTATGAAAAATGAAATAAAAAGGAGCTTTGGATTTATTTTTTGGATAGAATGAAAGCTTGATTGGAAGGTTGGAAAGGTAAGTTCTTAACCATGACAGGAAGGCTATAACTCATAAAGACTAATTTGTAATCCATTCCTATTTATATGATGTCACTTTCAAGACTGTCATCAGGTATTGCATGAAAATTTGATAAAATTTAAAGAGATTTTCTTTGGAAAGGTTGCAAGGAAATATTAGGTTTCCTTTTTGTAAGTGGGATAGGGTTTGCAAAGGAAAGAATATTGGAGGAGCAGGCTTGTGGAATTGCAGAATTATAAATATGTCATTAGGAGTAAAGTTGATGCAAGAGCATCCGGTGGCAGTAGAGCAATCTTGCATCGACAAAATTTTTCTAAGTGTTAGCCTGGATGTCGCGATATCGTGACAGAGAAAACCGTCGCGATATCACGACATGTCACATTTTCATGACTCAGGAAGGAGAGAGAAGGCACGGAGCAGAAATGTCATGATTTTGCGATATGTCATGAAATCACGACCGAAAGAAGAAAGGAGAAGGCATGGAGCAAAATGTCACGATTTCATGACATGTCGCGAAATCGCGACCAAAGAAGCAGAAAGGAGGCAGGGAAGGAAAATGTCACGATTTCGTGACCCTAGAGGCAAGGAGAAGGCAGAAGGGAAAGATGTCACGATATCGCAACATGTCGCATTTTCATGACCAAAGGAGCAAAAAGAAAGCAAGAAAGAAAAATGTTGCGATATCACGACATGTCGCATTTTCGCGACCCGAAACAGAGCGAGAGAAAGCAGAGCAAAGCTGTCGCGATATCGCGACATGTCGCGATTTCGTGACCCAAGAGGTGAGGAGGAGGCAGAAAGGAAAGATGTCGCGATATCGCGACATGTCGCATTTTCACGACCGAAAAGGAGGAAGAAGAGCCGGAAAGGAAAGATGTCGCGATTTCGTGACATGTCACATTTTCGTGACAAAAGGATGAAAGAAGGCGCAAGGGAGGAGAAATGTCGCGATATCGCGACATGTCACATTTTCACGACAAAAGGACGGAAGAAGGTGCAAGGGAGGAGAAATGTCGCGATATCGCGACATGTCACATTTTCACGACAAAAGGACGGAAGAAGGCGCAAGGGAGGAGAAATGTCGTGATATCATGACATGTCGCATTTTCGTGACTCAAGAACGAGAGAAGGCGCCAGGGAGAAGAAGTGTCACGATATCGTGACATGTCGCATTTTTGCAACCAAAGGACAAGAGGAGGTGCAAGAAAGAAAAATGTCGTGATATTGCAACATGTCACATTTTCAAGACCAGAAGACGATGGGAGGCACAAGAGAGAAAAGTGTAGCATTTTCGTGACTCGAAGAAGGCTGGAAGATAGGGAAGTCGAAAATGTCGCAATATCATGACATGTCGCATTTTTGTGACCAGACAAGAGAAAGGAAAGCACAGGCGGTTACAGAAGCTGTTACAGAGGAAACAATCGAGCGGTGGTATACCGAACGTCATCAATGGTTGACAGGTGGACCGAGCTTATAGTGGTAGCACTGAACAACACGTGGCACAGAGGTGCAGTGAAAGCAGACGAAGATCAAGAGTAAGAAAGAAAGACGTTTTGAAAGCAAAGCCAATGTAGAGGCACAGGAAATGAAACGAAGCATCAAAAAAGGGAGACAGAGAGTCACGCCAGAGACTTTAAAAGGAGAAGCGATGGCATGCACCAGGGGTTGGAAACGACTGAGATAGAGTTGCAGACGTGAAGGCAAGAGTGCCATTTTGGACCTGTTGAGGCTGTTTTCATCTAGAGTTGGAATTACAGTAAGGTGATAGGGTCAAAAAATGATAGAGACAGAGTTGCAGATGAGAAGGCAAGAGGGCCTATCTGAACCTGTGAAGGCTATGTTTTTCATCTAGAGTTGAGATGCTGTAATTCATTAGAAAATTCTTCCTAGGAACGTAGGCAGATCGCCAAATGTGAGGCAGCTTGCATCAGGAAAAGAAAACTACGCCTGCGGGCTAGTGTTGTGATTGGTCTACTGTGACCAAAGGGGAAACTACGCCTGCGGGCTAGTGTTGTAATATTTTTGTTCAAGTTTAATGAATGAGGATTTTGAGAATTTGTCCTGAGCAAATTTGGCTCATGAGTGAGTTTTTGTGAGTTTGGGGTGAGCGATTTTGGCTCCCCCATCAAGTGGTATCAGAGTCGACCCAAAATAGAGCAAGAGAAAGCAAATCAAAGCTGTCGCGATATCGCGACATGTCACGATTTTGTGACCCAAGAGGCGAGGAGGAGGTAGAAAGGAAAGATGTCGCGATATAGTGACATGTCAAATTTTCACGATCGAAAAGGAGGAAGAAGAGCTGGAAAGGAAAGATGTCACGATTTCGCGACAAGTCGCATTTTCGCGATAAAAGGACGAAAGAAGGCGCAAGGGAGGAGAAATGTCACGATATCGCGACATGTCACATTTTTGCGACAAAAGGATGAAAGAAGGCGCAAGGGAAGATAAATGTCATGATATCACGACATGTTGCATTTTCACAACTCAAGAACGATAGAAGGCGCCAAGGAGAAGAAGTGTCACGATATCGTGACATGTCGCATTTTCGCGACCAAAGGACAAGAGGAGGCACAAGAAAGAAAAATGTCGCGATATCGGGACATGTCGCATTTTCGTGACCAGAAGATGATGGGAGGCACAAGAGAGAAAAGTGTAGCATTTTTGTGACTCGAAGAAGGCTGGAAGAAAGGGAAGCCAAAAATGTCACGATATCGTGACATGTCGCATTTTCACGACCAGACAAGAGAAAGGAAAGCGCAGGCGGTTACAGGAGCCGTTATAGAGGAAACGGTCGAGCGGTGGTATACCGAACATCATCAATGGTTGATAGGTGGACCGAGCTTACAGTGGTAGCACTGAACAACACGTGGCACAGAGGTGCAGTGAAAGCAGACGAAGATCAAGAGTCGGAAAGAAAGATGTTTCGAAAACAAAGCCAACGCAGAGGCACAGGAAATGAAACAAAGCGTCAGAAAATGGAGATGGAGAGTCACACCAGAGACTTTAAAAGGAGAAGCGATGGCATGCACCAGGGGTTGGAAACTACTAAGATAGAGTTGCAGACGTGAAGGCAAGAGTGCCATTCTAGACCTGTTGAGGCTGTTTTCATCCAGAGTTGGAATTACAGTAAGGTGATAGGGTCAAAAAATGACAGAGACAGAGTTGCAGATGAGAAGGCAAGAGGGCCTATCTAAACCTATGAAGGCTATGTTTTTCATCTAGAGTTGAGATGCTGTAATTCATTAGAAAATTCTTCCTGGGAACATAGGCAGATCGTCGAACATGAGGCAGCTTGCATCAGGAAAAGAAAACTATGCCTGCGGGCTAGTGTTGTGATTGGTCTGCTATGACCAAAGGGGAAACTACGCCTACGGGCTAGTGTTGTAATATTTTTGTTTAAGTTTATTGAATGAGGATTTTGAGAATTTATCCAGAGAAAATTTGGCTCATGAGTGAGTTTTTGTGAGTTTGGGGTGAGTGTTTTTCTGGTCCCCATCAAGTGGTATCAGAGCGGGAAGTTCCTGAGCATGTAAATAGATCACCGAACATGAAGAATTTTGCACTAGGATCTATGGAAGAGCTTAGAGTTCCTGAGCATGTAAACAGATCGTCGAACGTGAGGCAGTTTGCACCAGGATCAGTTGAAGATTTTGCAAGATTTGAGATATTAAGAAAGAAGGTGACAGAACAGTACAGAAGTAAAGGTCACTTCTCAATCCACCCCGGTTGTCTGATGCAGGAGCATCTAGTGGTAGCAGAGCAATCTTGCATCGACAAAAATTTTCTAAGTGTTCGCCTGGATGTCACGATATCATGACAGAGAAAACCGTCGCGATATCGCGACATGTCGCGTTTTCGTGACTCAGGAAGGAGAGAGAAGGCACAGAGCAGAAATGTCACAATTTCACGACATGTTGCAAAATCATGACCGAAAGAATAAAGGAGAAGGCATGGAGCAAAATGTCGTGATTTCATGAAATGTCTCGAAATCATGACCGAAGAAGCAAAAAGGAGGCAGGGAAGGAAAATGTCACAATTTCACGACCCTAGAGGCAAGGAGAAGGCAGAAGGGAAAGATGTCGTGATATCGCGACATGTCACATTTTCATGACCAAAGGAGTAGAAAGAAAGCAAGGAAGAAAAATTTCACGATATCGTGACATGTCGCATTTTTGCGACCCGAAATAGAGCGAGAGAAAGTAGAGCAAAGCTGTCGCGATATCGTGACATGTCGTGATTTTGTGACCCAAGAGGCGAGGAGGAGGGAGAAAGGAAAGATGTCACGATATCGTGACATGTCACATTTTCGCGACTGAAAAGGAGGAAGAAGATCCGGAAAGGAAAGATGTCACGATTTCGCGACATGTCGCATTTTTGCGACAAAAGGACGAAAGAAGGCGCAAGGGAGGAGAAGTGTCGCGATATCGCGACATGTCACATTTTCGTGACAAAAGGACGAAAGAAGGCACAAGGGAGGAGAAATATCACGATATCGTGACATGTCACATTTTCGCAACAAAAGGACGAAAGAAGACGCCAAGGAGAAGAAGTGTCACGATATCGCGACATGTCGCATTTTCACAACCAAAGGACAAGAGGAGGCGCAAGAAAGAAAAATGTCGCGATATCGTGACATGTCGCATTTTTGCGACCAGAAGATGATGGGAGGCACAAGAGAGAAAAGTGTAGAATTTTTGTGACTCGAAGAAGGCTGGAAGAAAGGGAAGCCAAAAATGTCACGATATCGTGACATGTCACATTTTAACGACCAGACAAGAGAAAGGAAAGCGCAGGCGGTTACAAGAGCCGTTATAGAGGAAACGGTCAAGTGGTGGTATACCGAACGTCATCAATGGTTGACAGGTGGACCGAGGTTACAGTGGTAGCATTGAACAACATGTGGCATAGAGGTGCAGTGAAAGCAGACGAAGATCAAGAGTCGAAAAGAAAGACGTTTCGAAAGCAAAGCCAATGCAGAGGCACAGGAAATGAAACAAAGCGTCAGAAAAGGGAGACGAAGAGTCACGCTAGAGACTTTAAAAGGAGAAGTGATGGCATGCACCAGGGGTTGGAAACGGCTGAGACAGAGTTGCAGATGTGAAGGCAAGAGTGCCATTCTGGACCTGTTGAGGCTGTTTTCATCTAGAGTTGGAATTACAGTAAGGTGATAGGGTCAAAAAATGATAGAGACAGAGTTGCAGATGAGAAGGCAAGAGGGCCTATCTGAACCTGTGAAGGCTGTGTTTTTCATCCAGAGTTGAGATGCTGTAATTCATTAGAAAATTCTTCCTGGGAACGCAGGCAGATCGCCGAACGTGAGGCAGCTTGCATCAGGAAAAGAAAACTACGCCTGCGGGCTAGTGTTGTGATTGGTCTGCTGTGACCAAAGGGGAAACTACGCCTGCGGGCTAGTGTTGTAATATTTTTGTTCAAGTTTAATGAATGAGGATTTTGAGAATTTGTCCTGAGCAAATTTGGCTCATGAGTGAGTTTTTGTGAGTTTGGGGTGAGCGATTTTGGCTCCCCCATCAAAAGCTTACGTGGATATTATTATGAGATATAGGAAAGAATTGGGCAAAAATATTACTTCAAAAATATATAGGTTCTCTTGATGTAGTAAAATTGTTTAAGAAAATAACTCTACCCAAAGGATCACAAACATGGAACTTCATATCATAGAGTTTGCAATTGATAAAGAAACACATTAGATGGTCAATCAATGAGGAGAGATATGCAAATTTTTGATCTAATGCTTGGTTGAATCCTTATCCTCTCATATTTAACTCAAAATAGAAACCATTGGATCAAATGTTAGTAGCATGTAAAGTTCTAAAGTTAAAATATTATATTATTATGAGAAAAAAACCAAATCATGGTTTTCTTTTAGTAACCTGGTTGAAGGAGAGGAACTCAAAGAAAATGCAGATGAACTTCAAAATATGCTTTGAGAGTTTTCTTTGCCAATTTTTACACAAAAGGATGATTTGGTTTAGAACTTATAAAAATATGGTCGATACTCAGTCAAGTTTGGATATGAGGATTTAGAATAATCAAAATTTTCTTCTCCCAAATAATTTTCTTGGAAGAACATTTGGTCATTAGAGGATCTTCCTAAGGCCTTAAAATTTCTTTGGTTAGTAGTTCAAAGTAAGATTCTTATAGTAGAGAGTCTACAAATAAGAGGATATTAGGGACCCTTTAGATGTGCCTTGTGTGAGAACAATTTAGAAACGTCGAACCATTTACTTGTTCATTGTATGTTTTCTCACACTATTTGGGGTAATTTAAAAAATATATATGAAATAATATTGGGTAGCTCCATATACATTGAAAGAGTTGATAAAATTTTGGATAAATTATTTGTTGGCAGTTTTGTACTTTGCCACATTGGGATTTTTGTTTTATTTTAATGGAGCATTTTGATTGTAATGCGATGACATTTATCCTAAAATATTATTGTGGGTCGATTTTATATGTTACTTTTTTATTTGTATATGTACCCTTTTAGCTTGGAAGTGATGAATGTTTAAAGGGAAAAACAAATTGAGAACTGCATTAGAAATTCAAGTTTGCAACATTCGAAAGCACACTACAAATTGAAGACGCGTTCGGCCCTGCACACTCTATCAAAAGGAAAAGAAGGAAACATTAAAATAAAAATGGTGAAGGATTGAAAGGCTTGAAAGTGCCCAAAGAATGAGACGTGAAAAATGCGTTCGCCCCAAATATGGGGTGAAAGCTCCGTTCGCCCCACTTTGGGGTGAACGTCTTTCTAAAAGTTTGAAAAATGCCATCTCGTTCACCTTTTAAAAATTATTTCGATGAAAGGATGCGTTCACCCCAAAGGTGGGGTGAAAGCTCCATTCGCCCCACCTTGGGGTGAACGTAATATAAAGTGCGATGGAAGAAGGAAAGTCAATGGCGCACGTGACCGAATAATCAACATCGCGTTCACCCAGGTTGAGGGGTGAACATCCTGTTCACCCCTCCCATGGGCGAACGTTCTCCAAAGAATGAAGTCGCGTGAATGCATCGGTAAAGGAAGGTTGGGTGAATGCATCGATATGGTTGAGGTGCATTGAATATTCAATATCGTATTCACCCTAATAGGAAGGCGACTATCTTTGTCACCCTTTTTAAGGGTGAACATGATTTTTTAAGAGATGGTGTGAACACAATTAAGATGTTCAATTGTTAATGATTTTCACCTGAAATGAGAAGAATGGTTTCGCCATGGTCAGGAAGTCAATGAAAGGCGTATTCTCCACTAGATCTCAAATTTTCAAAGGTGCCCAGAGCAGGTTGTGACAAGCATTAAATAATGGAGGCAAGGAGTAACTCAAATTATGAATCCCAAGTGAAGAAGAAAGCCATGTTAAAAATATAGGAGGATTTTCATGATTTCCAAAGTGGGAGCGCATTTTCAAGGCATCAAATGTCTCTTAATTTTCTGTGCATCGACACCCAAAGATGCTGATTTCTTGGGAATGTTTCCTTGAAATATGGATCGTTGTTCCAAGAGAATGAATTTTCAATATTTCCAAGGAGGAATTTCCTCACTATGGTTCCTGATCTGCGATCATTTTGTCTCCATGTGCATTTAATGAAAGAGGTGAAATCCTCTATAAATACTACTGAATTCTCATTGTAAAAGGAGGTTAGACACTTTGCAAGAAAACTCTCCAAGTTCTCTGCATCAATAGAAGACACAAGGCTTCTGAATTTGCAAGTGATCTTGTGTGCAATTTCCTTCTGTATTCATGCACTTCTATTTTACATTCATGTTCCTTATTTGCTGTTAGATTTGAATTTTGCATCTGAATTTAAATATTGCTAATGAGGGAGTGAGTGTTGGAGTGTTATTTTGAAGGTTGTTCCTGCAATTTTATAAGTAAATTCTATTGCTTTTCTTTTGTTATATGCTATTTCATGCTTGGGTGAATTTCCTACTGTTAGTCTACCCCGAATCCTACACCTTCGACCTATGGCCATATTTCCCATTTCTTTTCACAATTTCTAATTTCTTTCCTACAACTCTAGTCTTCAACCAGTGTAGGATTTAGTTTGGGAGCCAGCCCTCTCTGGAGATTGACACGGAGGACATTCCTTTCCTCTGGTCATTCAATGTTGGCCATGTCTAGGGTGCACAAACATAGTTTTGTTGATTAGGCAGATATTTGACCAACAATTTTTGGCACGCCCGGTGGGACCCCGAAAGTTCCACTTTCGACAGTATTAAGGTTTGATGTTCACCTTCGTGTTGTATAGTTAGAACATCTGGCGACTCGATTATACCCAGAAATCTCCAAACGTGAGGACAACGAAAGTTGTGTCTCATGAATACAAGATCGAAGGCCAAAAATCTAGATCATCCAATTGAGTTCTACGAACTTGATATTCAAAGGTTAGGAGAGCATCCTCAATTAGCCACTTTACATCGTACATCTTCATTACCTCATACATCCCATATATCATCCACCACATCCTCATGACTAGTCGATGTATTTTCTGCTCCTACAAGTCCAGTTAGTACTGCCACTAGCGTTCCTCAAGCTCCACCCCACACACTAGTCCACATGGCTCAGAACCCACCACCTCAACAGCCACAACCACCAAGGTAGTTCCCAACATGGAATAGCTCAGGGACCTTGAACTTACAAGCACAAAATCTAGTGCCCCAAGCAGCTTTGAAGGCTTTGCCAACCTATGATGGCACTGGTAAAATGACCTATGAACATATTCAGGATGTAGCTTCTTTGGCTACGATCCATGGGATAACGGATGAAGATGTAATGGTAAAATTGTTGGTATTATCACTGAGAGGAAAGTTGTTGTATTGGTACCGATCATTGCAACCTGGTACTATTACCTCATGGGATCAGTTGGTAGAGTTGTTGATAAAAAATTTCCATGAACAAGCTGACCCATACTCCTTGTTGCATCAGTTTACAATGATCCAAAGACATCCGTAGGAGGAGATAGTTGATTTCAACGTCAGGTTTACTCGAAGTTGGCAAAGAGTTCCTGATGGTTTGCGGCCCATGCATGAACAAGCTACATTCTATTATCTTAGGGTATTCAACACTAACATTGGCATGGCTGTTCGGCAAACCAATGTGAATACCTTCCCTGATCTGTATACGCAAGCCCAAAAAGTTGAATCCGACTTGATTGCCATAGGTAAGCTTCCTCCAAAAATGATGATGCCTATTCTGCCTGACCTACCGTAACATTTGTATTCAAGTGCATTTTTGCAACCCATGCCTTCCATGTACCTAGTTCCCTCATGGAGCTTAGGCCCACCTCAAATCACTCTGATCCCTATCCCACAACACCCAACTCCAAGCTTTTCATAGTTACCCACTCAGTCAGTACCACAATTGCCATCATCTATTCCTTTTCTAGCATTTCGATGCCACCGGTCCCATTATCATTGCCTACTCCAGTACCTCTACCTTTGCTAGCCCCTCCCACCTTCTAATCTTGATCCTTTCATGACATTGTTACAAGAGGTGAAATCTAATAATTCAGCCTTAAGGACGATATCAAATGAGCTTACGATGGTAAGGAAGAAGCAAGTCGAGGCTGAATTTTGGTCAAGGAGATTTCAAACTCCATCGATTACTCGAGAGCAAGCATCTACTAGTAGAGGCCCTAAGAAGAGCACAACTATGTTAGCAAATGAAGAGACTAGCATGATAGAAAAGGCGTATTGGTGTTCAACATGCAATGATCCTCATGGAGAAGAAACCTGCATGGTGCATATGAATTATGTGCAGACGCTTGCAAAAAGTTTAGCTGGTAGAAAAATCAACATGATCAGGGAGGTTGATCATAATTTTATGATGCCATCCTTGGAGCAAGTTTCGGTTCTTACAAGGTCCAAAAAGAAGCTAGTGACTGTAGATCCAGCTGAGCTTGAACCCTTGAAGGTGCCTATAGAACCAAAGGTGCAAAATGAAAAAGGGCAACCTCTAGCGAAAGCACCTGGTGCAATGACTAAGCAACAGGATTCTATCATGTTGAAAGATTTACTACCTAAGCAAGCTCAAGAAAAGACACAAACAAGAGCATCGACTTCACAACCTGTAGCAGCTACCCAAACTCAAAATGAAACAAAAGAGCAAGCCAAAGAGTACCTCAAGTACCCATCCTTGACAAAGAGACAAAGGGTAGAAGCTACTCAGTAGTATCGAGATAAGTATGAGTGGGTTATAGAAGAAAAGGCTCTAACCATCTCAAATTATAATATTGTGGAAGAAATGAAGAAGATACCTATGAAAGTGAGCCTATATGATGCACTACAGTTGCTTGGACAAGTTGACCTATTGCAAGAATCTCTTAAGACTGCTAAAGACCAAAAGAAAAGTCCTTCTCAAATAGTGTTGGTACAAGCACTACCAACTTTGGCCACTGGAAAGAATAGGCCACCCCCATTTTATTTGTCACTCAGAATGGAGGGGTGGATTGTACACAATTGTATGATTGATTCTGGTGCTGCGACTACTATCATGCCAAAGGTAGTATGTGAAGTGATGGGGATGGAATACACAAGAAGTAGCCTAGGAGTGTTGCAGTTGGATGGGACTCTGGTCAAAATGGTGGGAGTAATCAAAGATATTCCCATCGTCCTACATAGCATGCCACAAATCACTGTCATCCAAGAAGTAGTAGTGGTTGACCTAGAGCCATACTTTAGCATGTGCCTCTCAAGGGAGTTCACAACGAAACTAGGAGGATACCTTTCCTTAGACTACTCGCATTTGGAGATACCATTTAAAGGAAAGAGGATTCACATATATAATGAAAAGCCATCAACTTTTCATATTGAGAAGTTGGAGGAAGAAGAAAATCCCCCAGGTGCAGTTAACATGATGATTGAAGAATTAGGAGAGGTTGACTTGATGGAAGAGGCGCTTGGTGAACTTCACCTTGAAGATGAATTTTCACTCATGGATTTTAATGCAATGATTGGAATAGATATTGGTTGTTATACGATAACCAAACCAGAGCAAATTGAAGAAAAAGTCCCTGATTCCCTGGATCCTATCACAGATCAGTTATGGAAGCTTTATTTTGATGGTGCTAGATGTAAGAATGGTGTAGGAGCTGGTATTATTTTGATCTCTCCCATAGGGTTACAGAAGACTTATTCTTATAGATTGACTTGGAGTTGCACAAATAATGCAGCCGAATATGAAGCATTGTGCCTCGGATTGAAGAAGGCTAAAAAGTTGGGCATTAAATAGTTGCAAATTTTTGGTGACTCTGAACTCATTATCAATCAAACCATAAATAAATGTGTGTCTAAGCAACATTACCTGAAAGCCTATCACAACAAAGTGTGGGATTTGTTTGAGTCCTTCACAACCTTGAACATTCAGGCGATTTCCTATGAGCAAAATAAACATGCAGATATTCTAGCCTCTCTTGGCATGAATTATTCTCCCACAGAGCAAATAGTCAGAAAGCCCAAGACTATCAGGGTGATCTATAGACCCTCAGTCCCTGACAAGAACATCTATTGGCAAGTATTCGACAATGATGAGCAAATAGTCAATTTTCTGATCAAGGAAGTTGCAAGTGTAGATGATAGAAAGCTTGTTGAAGAAGAGATGGAGGGGATGATACAATTGAAGAATAATCACATTCCTAGGGGACTGATTTCATTGGAAAGTTTATTTGATCAAAATGATAGGGCTAAAAAGCACAGGATCAAGGTGGATGCCAAGGAGTATAAGGAATTGCAGCTAGAACCTGAGAAGATCATCAAAATTAGAATTGATTGTATGCCGAAAGAGTTGGAAGACATTAAGAACTTGTGCTATGAGTACCCCGACATCATTGCATGGAGCTATCAGGATTTGAAGGGATATGACAAGAACGTGATCCAACATACCATCGAGCTATAGGAGGGAGTAAAACCTTTTTGGCAAAAATAGTGGCCTATCAATCCCAAGATAGAAGTACTCATGAAGGTAAAATTGTTAAAGATGCTAGAGGCAAAGATAATTTACCCAATTAAGCACTCAACATGGGTGGCGAATCTGGTGCTAGTATGAAAAAAGAATGGAGACATTCGATTGTGTGTAGATTTTTGGAACTTGAACCAGGCATCATTAAAATATCATTACCCTCTACCATAGATTGATCAAATCCTTCATGTGGTAGCTGATGCATAAATATTTTCATTGTTAGATGGCTTCTCTAGTTATAATCAGATATGGGTGAAGGATGAAGACCAACATAAAATGACATTCACTACAAAGTGGGGCACATTCGCCTACCAAAGGATGCCATTTGGACTCTCAAATGTTGGCGCTACTTTTTAGAGGGCCATGGACATCACTTTCGGTGAGTTATTGAATAGAATTATTGTAATCTATCTTGATGACATGACTGTGTTTTCACATCGTAGAGAAGACCATGTTTCTCATTTGAGGCAGGTGTTCGAGAAGTGTCGTGAGTTCGGGATTTCTATTAATCTGAAGAAGTCAATATTTGTTGTTAAAGAAGGGAAGTTGTTGGGTCATGTGATTTCACAAGAAGGATTGGCAATTGATCCTACAAGAGCTGAAGCACTCTTGAAGCTACCATTGCCTGCTAACAAAAAAGATCTGCAATCTTTCTTCGGCCAAATAAATTTCATCCACAAGTTCATTATTGACTTTGCTCAGGTTGTGAAACCCATGACTGAGCTCTTAAAGAAGAATACCGAGTTTAAATGGATAGAAGCCAAAAGATGAGATTTTTAGGAGATCAAGGAAAGAATCACCCAAGCTCTAGTGTTGATTAATCCTGATTATTCAAAGGACTTCATTCTCTATGCAGTAGGTGAGCAAGAGAGCTATGCTGCAGTTTTGACACAGAAGCAAGAAGATGGAGATGAGAAGCCAATTGCCTTCTTGAGCCAAGTCATTGCACCTCACCAAGAGAAGTACAATTTCATTGAGAAACAGGTGTACGTGATGATGAAATCATTGAAGAAGTTTCGACACTTTGTTTCCTAGAGCAAAACTATCATTTATGTTATACATCCCGATGTTCAAAACTTCATACTCCAAGGAGAACTAGGTGACAAAAGGGTAGGTTGGGTCTCAAAAATTCAAGAATATGATGTGGAGATCCGACCAACAAAGTTAGTTCGTGGATGAGCTCTTTGTCAAGAATTGGCTAAAAGTGCAACATCAGAATCATTGACTATAATGCAAGAAGAAGAAGTTGGTGAAAGTATTTGTGCAAACCATACTCCAAGCAATCATGACTGGACAGAGGAGCTTATTGATTTCTTTACTTCTGGGAAGTGTCCACCACACCTTGATGCTTCACAACATCGGAGGTTTAGGTTGCAAGCCCTCAAATATGTTCTGTTGCCTAATGGGCTATTTCACAAGAATATTGATGGAGTTCTCCTTAGATGTGTGAAGGAATCTAAGAAGGAGAAATATTAGAAGAATTTCATTCTAGGCTATCCGGTGGTCATTATAGGGAGGCCTATGGCCTTAAAAATTATCCGAGTTGGTTATTTTTGGCCTACTCTTTTGTCGATGCTCATAGAGTAAGTCAACACTGTGATAGCTATCAGTGATACGTTGGTAGAATCAGGAAAGGAGCATTGCCTCTGTGCCCAATTCAAGTGGAAGCACCTTTTCAGTAGTGGGGTCTTGACTTCATTGGAGTCATTGATCCACATTCTTCCATAGAACATAAATACATCTTAACAACTGATTATTTCACCAGATGGGTAGAGGCTATTCCCACCAAGAAGGTTGATCAAGCGACCATCATCTCTTTTCTGGAAGGAATCATTACTCGCTTTGGCATCCCAGATTCAATTGTAACTGATAATGGAACTCCATTTATTGGGGCTAAAATTATAGAGTTTGCTAGCAAATATGGAATTTATCTTAAAACATCATCCAATTATTACCCATAAGGGAATGGTTTGGTCGAATCTACCAATAAAAATTTGTTGTGGATTTTAAAAAGGACACTAGGAAATAATAAAAGGAGTTGGCACTTGTTGTTGAACCAAGCTCTTTGGGTGGATCACATATCTATGAAAAAATCTATTAAAACATCTTTGTATTCTTTGGTGTATGGAAAAGAAGTTGTCCTGCCTACCCACATTGAGCTTCTAGTCCTTCAAACATTGTAGTTATTTCAAGATGAAGATGAGGAGTATGATCCTATGAGTGCAATATTGGCACAATTATTGCAGTTGGAAGAAGATAGAGAAAAGGCTTATCAAGCATTTGCTGAGCACACTAAAGAGATGTAAAGTGGTTTGGAAAGAAAATAACTAGACGCATAGTTTTAGGTGGGAGACTTAGTTCTCAAATGGAATGAGAAGAAGGCTAAGCTAGGGAAACACCATAAGTTTGATGCTATCTGGGAAGGCCCTTTTCATATTTTTAGTGAATTCAGCAAATGCCTATCATCTTCGTGACATGGAGGGGTGGGATCTTCCTATCCCAGTGAATGGCCTTCATTTGAAGGCCTATATTCAATGATGAGATTTTAATGAGGTACCATCTTGTAAATATGTATATATTCTTTTGATAGTATTTTATTTGCTTTAAAATGGTGATGGTATATTTAAAAAAAAGTTTTTTCTAGTAAAGCCTTTAAATTGGGTAAACTCTCAAAGTGTAATTTAAAAAAGTTTCAAGGATTTTTCCCTTGGGAAATATATATATTGAAGTCGTGTTCACCCCAAAGATGGGGTGACACGTTCGTTCACCCAAGGTTGGGGTGAACTCATTGACAAATGAGTCCTTTGGGAACGAGCATAGAAAAATATGTGTTCACCCTAGATGAGGGTGAAATGGTTCACCTTAGTTTGGGTGAATGCATTGTTTAAAGTGGATAAGGATTTTATAAAAAAAAGTAATAAGGCTTTTTAAGAAAAAAAAAAGAGAAAAAAAGAAGAAACGCTTTGAAAAGAATTGTTTTTTAAAATCAAATTTTCTAAATATGGGTAAAAAGGGGTAAAAGAAAGAGGTTTTAAAAGGAGGCTGTTCGCCATAGAATTACCAAGCAAATTGAAGGCGCCTGGAATGAGAAAAAAGGAAATAGTTTGCTCTTATTTTTTTAAAGAAAAAAAGGAGGAGAATATTGGGCGCTCATAATATGATTTCGCTGAAGAAAAAGGAAAAGGCATTTATTTTGGAAGCACGTTGCAAAAGAATTGCACCCTTGAACACATGGCAAATATTGGAGAGCAGGAATGCAGGTAGAAGAATGTTTTAAAAGCAATTAATTCAAACGTGCACCCTATAGAAGATTTGTGTTCCCAAGGAGCAAAGAATACATACCATTGGTTTTCAGGTGGTTGATTTATTTTTCCAAGCAAGCTTCGACAACCAGGGCATGATTTACAATGCATTTATGCAACAAGGAAGGGCACTCTTTCCTAGGATGATTTGGTAGTGAATCAAAGGTGATACCGTTAAAGCATTGGGAGTGGTGCCAGGTGAGCGAATCAATGCTCACGATCTCCCGAAAGTACCCAGGTTAACTCAAAATTTATTGCGGTAGTTGGGAGAGCACTCTATATAAAGGACAAGGTAAAATCCCATAGTTAATTTTTTCAAATTTTTATTACCATGTATTTCGAACTATCATTGCAGAAGTTCCCAGAGAGCATTCAAAATATTTGTCAGGAAAAGAAACAATGGGGAAGTGAAGTAAAGAGACTAAAGAAATTATAGAGGTTGTAGAGCCCAAAAATTCAAAGAAAAGAGGAGGATCTAGAGCTAAGAAGGCCCAAAGGAATGACTATGTTGACTTAGACCCATATGATGACACAATGGCAAAAATCGATGATTGTATCATTACCCACAAAGGTGTGGAAAGATTATGGTAGGATGTTGAGTTCATAGTGAACCAGGGGTGACATCAAAAAGTTGGCTGATAGTGCCCTATCATTCATAGTTATTCTGGTACCTATGCCCATCAGTTCATCCTTGTCCTAAGTTAGTGCTGCTTATCGCTCAATTTTATGACCCATTTACTAGAGCTATGAGAAATGCAAAGAGGGAAATACTCTTCACCATCACCCCAGATGAGGTTCGGGAGGCATTCGCTTGTGGTTTAAAGCCTCCTTCCTATGGGGTTCATAAAAAATTGCATACCGATGAACAGGAGGATAGATATGTCTCCACGGTAACAATGCGATAGTTTATGGAGACCCAGCTGATTAAGGAGCCATCGATGGGGCAGCTTCCTAACTTGCCAAAGCCGCTCATAGATTTTAAAAGCTTGGATATTTATTCAATGTTGGCGTGGGTCGCAGGTTTACCTTCAGATGATACCGTTCATAAGTGGCAGGCGGTCCTAGCACAATGTATTTGTCGGGTGGAATTCTATTTTCCTTCAGCTATGAGACAGGGCACCAATTCGATCTTCTTCGATTGGGCTGATTCTATTTCTCATAGGTTAAATTTTCAGCTGGAAAAGTTGTAAATTGGGAAGGAAAAGTCATTTAGCCACACTTATTTTCTAGTATGGTATTTTTTTTTCCAACTCCAGCGACATTTTTCTTTCATTGCAGTAATGCAGATAGATGAGAAAAATGAACCTTTGCCAGTTTATATGTGGACTTCCGTCTTGACAAGAAGGGAGTCATTCTACAGTTTTAATAGTTGGTTTTTGGGGCCTGCGATAGAGTTACTTTGCGGTACATGCGAGAGGGTGCCACGAGAATTAAGAGAAGCAGTGGTTGCCCAAGAGAAAGGAGATATTTTTCTGCTCACTCAGGGCGTAGTTGTGAGAATTTTTGGTTTTACGGGTAAGCCATTCTTGTTGCCCTATTTTGCCACCGAGCATGTTTTTGCTATGGAAGTAGTGCGCCAGTCAGATTATGTGAATGATGTGTATGGAGCTAGGCATGGGAAGAAAATGATGTGCAATATGCCATTTAAATTTGGTAGTATAGAGGTGAGCCAAGTAGGACAGAATCGGCTCCTTACAGTAACGTTGCAGGATTTGGGACTCATAGAGCTACCGTAGCGTTGGAGGTATGACCCGTTGGGCAAGTTTATAGCAATTATAAAATCCAAATCATTTCATTGTTGCCCTCGACCTGATATTCAGAAGAATCAAAATAATTTTGATGGGCCCGATATGAATTGGCACATTGAAAATATGACGACGCTTCCACCTTGGCACGACTGCTATGAGCAAGAGGCGGAGTATAATCCGGCCAGGTATAAATCTCAAATCCCTCCATCGGGTTTGTTTAGCCAAGTTAAAGAAAGTGAACCTGAATGGACTGAGGAGAAAATTATGAATTGGTGGATAATGCGGGTTCACCGAGGGAAGCCAACAACTCCTTATGGGCTGAAGTTGGATGAGTCATTTTCAGAGATTTATGATGAGTATGTTGATTCATATCAGCCCATTGCTTTCACCAATATTCTACCTTAGAGTTTTCAACACTCCGATAGTGGTGAAGGTGAGACAGAGGGAAAAATTTCATTAGTTGAGGAGGAGACTCCAGAGGAAGAAGAACAACAGTATGTGTTTAGACGAAGATCGTAGTGGATGAGATAGAAAGTTGAGGAGGCACCTACATCGGAGAAGCAAAATGTGCCAAAGGCACCACCATTTCCCAAGGTGGTGAAAAGACCAAGGACTGGTGCCATCACTACTTCTACTATTGAAGTTTTAGTTATTGTAGCTCTTACAGTTCCTGTTGTTTCAATGATAGTTATTAATCCTTCGCCAATAGCAAAGGCTCCAACTATGGTTGCACAAATATTTCCAATGGTTCCAGAACAAGAGGAGGACCATCAGTCGGAGAGTTCTCAAGTGGAAGTTGTGGATGTCGAGGAGAATGTGAATATTGAGGAGAGAGTGGAAGAGCAACAAGAAGAAGTTATTTCACAACCGCTCCCATCACCGCATCACATGACGCCCATGCTTGAAGGTACATCTTCTATTCCCTCTTCTTCTTCTCTAGAGCATGTAGTGACTTCTGATTCACTCCCATCAGTTTCCATCTCCATTTCTCCACCCTTTGGTATGCCCTCCATATCTCTTTCACTTCCTTCATCTTCCCTTCTCGAAGTCACTGCTGCTCCCTCTTCTCTTCCCTTTTCTTCGACCTCCCTTTCTTTTAGTTCATATGCATCAGGGCCGAACCCCTTTTTGTGCCCTTCCCCTTCCATTGCCACCACCACTACCATTGAGGCTGTAAGTATGCAAGCTCCTCCCAGAGTAAGCATAACTACAGCCAAACCTGGTTCCTCCATCCAATCCACCATTTTAGTTCCCCCCTTCTAGCCATCTCATCCACTTCTTTTGAGCCTAACCGCTCAGAAGTTTTGATTCCATTCACCCCATTTTTGGAAATACAAGCATTGCCCAATGTTTAGGTGGCACAAAAATAGCCAGATGTAGAAAAATTAATCGAGCACACCTGAGTTCTTCATAATGGTTGAAGAGCAAGAGGTGAAAGGAGGCCTTGGCTCCAGCTCGACCGATCAAGAAGGTTGCTTTCGACCCAGTCGCCATGGAGTCTCACACGACTAGAATCACTCCCTTAGTCCAAAAGCCACAAGGAGAAATGTTGTCGAGTGATTATGTCTATGAGACTATAACTGAAGATCTCACCAGGATAGATCCGACCAAAAATATGGGCAATATACAGGCTGATATGAGCTCGGTATACTTGCATAGCGAGCATTACAAGGAGAAATATTTTGAGAATGAAAATAAAATTATTGAGCTCGAAGCCTGCCTTGGCAAAAAGCAGAGCGCAAGAAGAAAAGACTGCCACAGAAAATGAACACTTGCGTCGACAGGTCGGAGTGCACTTAAAAGAAAGAGACATGGCCAGGATAGAGATGCATTCACTCCGATAGCAGCTAGAGGCTATCCAGAATCAACTGGTCGAGAAGGCTGCATAGGCTGCAGGATTTTCTCCGAAGAATATTAAAGAAGTGTGCCTTTTTCCTACTCAAAAATGTGAGAAGTGTTAGAAATGATAGGTGAGAGCAAAATAATAATTAATCATTTCATTAACTATAGCATAGAATAGCTATAGGCTTAAGTAGGTTACAAAATAGGAATTAACAATAGATCCTATTTCCAAGCTAACAACTAACACACTATGAGATATAAGCACCTAACCTACTAACCAACTAGGGAGTTAACGTAGTCAAGTTGACTACGACTACCTAGTTACCATAAGATATTCTAAACAGTGAATATCTTCATGGTAGAAAGTAAAAACATGTGGTAAAAAGTAAGAAATTACTTTTTACCATGTGGTAAAATAAAAACTACCTAATGTAGGAAATAGGTAATTATCCCAAATGATGGAATATTACTCTAACATCCCCCCTTATTACATTATTTGGGTAATGCATATACATCCTCCTATACAACAATATTTGGGTAAAGTATATAACTATCCCAATACAGTGAAAAATATGTTGATCTGTTGGTTCTTGCTCTGTCACAGTGTCTTGGCTGCTCCTAAGCAAAAAGTGGGTCATTCCTCACTTTGTCTTCACATCAACGAATTTCCTTATTGTAATATTGTCATCCAATAGAATTGCATGGGTAACTAGCCACTGCAATCACTAGGTGTAGTAGAGTAGATCACTTCATACGAGGTTCATTCGATTACAGTATGAGTTTGCAAAAGATAAGGTAGCTAAGGTGTCGGTTGCTACCGAAAATGCACCCTTATAAGTCTTCTTCCTTTTTTACAAAAAATTGTGAATAAAAGAAAGTATATCCCCCTTAATTGCAAAATATGTGCAACTTAAGAAGCTTTGATAAGGATTTTACAAATATTGCCTCCTAGGCAATTTTACACTAGAAAATTCCCTCCTTTTGTTACAAGAACTTCAAACAATGAAAGTTTGCTATTTATGAAGCCTAAAAGAGGTACAAACACCCCTTTATTACAAGTACTTCAAACAAAAACTTATGGTATTTATGAAGCCTAAAAAAGAGAGATGAAATGGTGTTTGCTCAAGGTGACACATGTGTTTTCCCTCTACAATACTGTCTTAGAAATGAGCACTCTGTGTGCTTTTTCTGAACTAGAATCAGAATCAAAATGAGACACTTCACTAGAAACATGGATTCTGTGATGTGCTTTTGGCATTTTAATTTTGCTTGTTTTGAAACCAACACTGAATGGTGTCTTGGTTGTCATTTTTACAATTTGTGCAAAACTATGCTTTCTAGGCAATTTTATCAAAAAGTTCACCAAATCATCCTTCCTTATTGCAAGTACTTCAAGCATGGTTGCTATTATGAAGTCTAAAATAAAAGGTATAATTTTGATAACTTCTACTTTTATGATTGTATTTACAAGTTTTATTTTCCTCTTGTCAAAAATTTGTGTTTTGAAGGAAGAAAGGAATTATCCCCCCTTAGTGCAAAGGATTTGCAACTTTTAAGGTTCCTTATTTTCAAAAACTTGTTCTTTATTTTGATATACCCTAAAAGAGTACCAAAATATAATTCACTCAAACAGATATTTAATGGCCCCTGCTTAAACACCCTTAAATAAGGATGATCAATTTGATAAGTTTAAGCCAAACAAATAAGAGTGAAATAGGGGTTTTTGGTTTAGGAGAGAATATCAAGTGAAATTGGCTTTAAATATATGCAAGGATTTATACAAATTTGTGAAATTTTGGGGTATAGTGTGTTATTGATTCTATGACTTATAATTGCAAAAATAAATAATGCAATAATCAAACAAGAATGCCCTCAAAATTATTATCACCTAGGTGTCGAATGCAACTGAAAATGCATCTAATTTTCCAATGAAGGTGTCGAGTAGAATAAAAAATGCACCTTTTAATTTTTGCAACAAAATATGAATATGTGTTGTGCAAAAATTATGATATGTTATGTCTCCTTCTTGTATTACAATTTTACAAAAGAAGTACAATGTTGTATTCCCCCATTTATTTTGTAAAATTAACAAATTGAGAATTCCTTCCAAGACAAGTCGACACACGACCCGCGTTTGAAAGTCTTCCAGACCAGTCAACAAATAACTTGGTTTTGGTGGACCCTAGGTCTTTTCTTTAATCTCTTCTCACCACGAGCTTGATCGAGGTGGCTCAATGGTTTGCAAAAAATAAGATGTGCAATTTCCTATCTTTTATCCCTCATTAGAGAAAAAAATTGCACAAATTTTTACTTTGAATTTTACAAGTTTTGGTGACTCCTTGTGTTATAATTTTGGAAAAGAAGAATCACAAAATGTGATATTTCCCCCTTTTATTTTGCAAAATTAACAAGGGTTTTGGAGAAGAGTTGTAGGCTTCAAATTTGCAACAAAATCATGCTAAGTTCTTGTCTTTTATCCCCAAATTTGGAGAAAACAAAGAATATAAATTCTTGTAGTTGCAATAAATAGAACCCTTTTTATTTTGTATCCCTCCTTTTGAGAAGAAAAAATTTCACAATTTGGATTTGAATTTTGCAAATTTGGATGTCTCCTTGGTGGCGGTTGTTTGTTTTGCATAAATTTTAAATCAATTAATTTAAAAAATAATTTAGTATAAAACTTGAAAATCAATTATTTAAAAAAAATTGATATAAGCTTTGAATCTTAAATTTTTAATTAAATAATTAAAAAAAATATTGAAAATGAAAAAAAAAATATTTACCTTCCAAAGGAACGCTGCATGCTTTGTCTAGAAATTTTTTTTATAGGGCACGACACGCACGGGGTTGGATCCCGCGACCTCGTGGTTAGCAGTGCCCTAGAGGCTAGCGCTTCGACCAGTCCAGCTAGTGCGTTGGATGGGAGTTATGGGATAGCTCCATAGTTTTGACTCCTTTCCCACCGTGCGATGGGAATAAAATTTAAGATGTGGGACTATTAGTCCCACATCGATGATGCGGTGAGTCTTTGAGCACTATAAAAGGAAGTGAACTTCCTTATTAAGTTGATTGCCTTCAGGAAATAAGAGTGTTCGGGCCTCCTTTTGCCACTATCCACATGGCACAATAGGAGGGGTCCATGTCGGTCGATGGCCATGGCTTGTCTGCCACATGTCCACCACGTATCGTGTCTTATCTAGTCCACAGTGGCATGTGGCTTGTCCGCCATGTGTCACGTCTGATCCAGGTCAACGTCTAGTGGCATCCTTAGGATTTGTATAGGTGGTGTCCTCGAGATTTGTGTCAGGGTGCTCCTGCCCAGGTCCTCATCCGATATCCTGCCCTGTTGGAGTTTATCTGGTGTGACTAGGGTTGGTCTGAATCCAAAGTCTATTATTAGAATCATGTCATAGTCAGAGTCTGTCTATCCTTGCCTGTCACGTCAGTCTAGGCTAGAGTTCAGGTGACGTCAAAGTCCATCCAGTCTGGTGTATCGCATCTGGTTCGTTAGATCCAGGATCTATGGCTATCATCAGGGAGTTCGGGTGTTGGATAAGGAGGGTGCACCTACCATCACTTTTTGATCGTCGATGGAGGCTACATTCGGTCGATCTTCGGAGAGCTTGTCTCCGGTTGTCATGGCCAGTTTGTGGCAGGCCGGTCATCGGATTGCGCACATGGGCCTCCTCCTCCCACTGTGCAAGCCTATCAAATTATGGCCTTAGGTCCCAAAAAATGGAACTTAGGAGTTAGGAAATAATGAAACCTAAAGCAACCAAATAAAAAAATAAATGGTGCTTCCTCCTCGAAATGCATAGAACGTGAAACCCTTCACCTTGTCCAATGGAATGAGAAGTTTCTCGCCTTGCCCTGTGGAATGAAGTTTGACTCCCACCTTGCCCAGCACTTCAGGTGCTTTGATGCCAATTTTAGAAATGATAGGTGAGAGCAAAATAATAATTAATCATTTCATTAACTATAGCATAGAATAGCTATAGGCTTAAGTAGGTTACAAAATAGGAATTAACAATAAATCCTATTTCCAAGCTAACAACTAATGCGCTATGAGATATAAGCGCCTAACCTACTAACCAACTAGGGAGTTAACATAGTCAAGTTGACTACGACTACCTAGTTACCATAAGATATTCTAAATAGTGAATATCTTCATGGTAGAAAGTAAAAACATGTGGTAAAAAGTAAAAATTTACTTTTTACCTTGTGGTAAAATAAAAACTACCTAATGTAGCAAATAGGTAATTATACCAAATTATGGAATATTACTCTAACAAGAAGCTGACCGAACAAGTAGTTCAAGTGTTGCACTATTTATGGATGTCTAGCATATAGATCCAACTGGGCCAACAATTTATTGATAACATAGAGGAAAGTATAGAGCTATATAAGGATATGGCGGTAAAAATTCAAGCTCTAGATAATTCTAGTATTCACAATCGCACCCTGAGCGAAATAGATCACGTCTGGTCAACTACCAAATTCACGTTGTGTAATTATTTTCAAAGAATGGACCTGGTGAGAGAGAGATGAAAAATTCTCAATACCATCAAGCAAGAGCATACTATTTTCATGACCCATTTTGATATTCTTGCCGAGTTGGAATTCCCAGACTTCACTAACGAATGGGGTGAACCTCTCCCTAAGGAAAAATTGATTGTGACTCAGAAAAATTTTGTAGAGTATACCTCAAAGATTGATGCATGGGAGGAACCCATAATAGAAGCACATGTATTGCCTCTAATGCAAAACTATACCCACTTGGAGTTATCCATGTATGAGCTGGCTTAGAGAGCAAGGCACCTCAGCTTGGAGGATGTTCAAAACTTGCGCTTTATCTATGAATATTTGAGTACACCCAACCTATTTACCACCCATGATTGGGAAGAAGTGGTTATAGTTTATGAGTTTACATATAAAAACCTTAAAGAGTAGGCGGAGTAGGTAGCAGCAGATCACATGACAACGAAGAAGGCAACAAAAGAAGCAGAGCGAGCCAAAGTCCTCAAAGTAGCGGTCAAAGCTGAAGCCAAGGAGAAAGCCAAAGAGGAGGTACATCAGAAGGCATCTATAACAAAGGCACCAACCAAGGCAGCTGGCAAAAAGTCTCTATAGCAGCACAATGGATAAAGGCTTGGGATCGCTTGCATCCATGCGAGCTGGATACCCCGTGAGTCACTAGAAATGTTGGTAGTTTTGTACTTTGTCACATTGGGATTTTTTTTCATTTTAATGGAGCATTTTGATTGTAATGTGACTTATCCTAAAATATTATTGTGGATCAATTTTATATGTTACTTTTTGTTTGCATATGTCCCTTTTAGCTTGGAAGTGATGAATGTTTAAAATTCAAGTTTGTAACATTCGAAAGCACTGAGAATTGAAGATGCCTTTTGCCCTACATACTATGTCAAAAATAGACATTAAAAAATGGTGAAGGGTTGAGAGACTAGAAAATACCCAAAATATGAGACATGCAAAATGCGTCCACCCCAAATATGGAGTGAAAGCTCTGTTTGCACCACTTTGGGATGAACATATTTCTAAAGTTTTGGAAAATGCCTACTCGTTCACATTCTAAAAATTATCTCGGTGAAAGAATGCGTTCGTCCCAAGTATGGGGTGAAATCTCCATTCATCCCACCTTGGGACAAATGTAATATGAAACACGATAGGAAAAGGAAGGTCAACAGCATGTGCGCGACCAAATGGTCAATGTCATGTTTGCCCAGGTCGAGGGGTAAACATTTCGTTCACCTCTCCCATGGGCGAATGCACTCCAAAGAACGAAGTCGTGCAACCACACCGGTAAATCAAAGTTGGACGAATGCGCCTAAGATGAGGCTACGTTGACAAGTCAAAATCATAGTCACCCCAATAGGAAGGCGACTATATTTGTCACCCTTTTAAGGGGCGAACATGATTTTTAAAGAGACAACATGAACGCAATTAAGATGTTCAATTGTTAATGATTTTTGCTTGAAATGAGAAAAATGGTTTCACCATGGTCATCAATCAAAAGTGTATTCTCTGGTGATGCTCAAATTTCAAAGGTGCCCAGAGTAGGTTTTGAAAAGCATTAAATAATGGTGGTGATGAGTAACTCAAATTGTGAATCCCAAGAAAATAAGAAAGCCATGTTAAAAGCACATAAGGATTTTCATGATTTCCAAAGCGGAAGCGCATTTTCAAGGTATCAAATGTCTCTTAATTTTTTGTGTACCTACGTCTTAAGATGTTGATTTCCTAGGAATATTTCCTTGAAATATGGATCGTTGTTCCAAGAAAATAAATTTTTAATATTTTCAAGGAGGGAGTTCCTCACTATGGTTCATGATCTGCGATCATTTTGTTTCCATGTGCATTTAATAAAAGAGGTGAAATCCTCTATAAATACTACTAAATTCTCATTGTAAAAAGGAGGTTAGACACTTTGCAAGAAAACTCTCCAAGTTCTCTACATCAATAGAAGAAACCAAACTTCTAAATTTGCAAGTGACCTTGTGTGCAATTTCCTTCTGTATTCATGCATTTCTATTTAACATTCATGTGCCTTATTTGCTATTAGATTTGAATTTTGTATCTGAATTTAAATGTTGCTAATGAGGGAGTGAGTGCTGGAGTGTCATTTTGAAGGTTATTTCTGCAAGTTTATAAGTAAATTCTGATGCTTTCTCTTGTTATATGTTATTTCATGCTTGGATGAATTTCCTGCTGTTAGTCTACCCCAAATCCTACACATTTGGCCTGTGGCCATATTTCCCATATCTTTCTGTAATTTCTAATTTATTTCCTGCAACTCTAGTCTTTAACAAGTGTAGAATAGAGCTTGGGAGCCAACCTTCTCTAGATATTGACACGAAGGAAATTTCTTTCCTCCAGTCATTCAATGTTGGCCATATCTAGGGCCAAAAAATGCAGTTTTGTTGATTAGGCATATATTTGACCAACATTATTTTAAAGTTAAAGCATTATATATTCTTTGGAGGATTGGCCCTACCGTTATTTGTTGGAATATATGGCTTGAAAATAATAACAAAATTTTAAAAACTAAAATCAAAATGGTGCCCAAGTTTGGAACCATATTAGTGCCTCTCTTGTAGAATGTCTACAAATATGGTTCTCATCATGGGAAGTCTCAATTGTAGAAAAAGAGGTACTAATAACTTGGCTACAAGATTTGAACACACATGGAAGAGTCATCTATGACAACAAAATTAAAAAAATGATCTATTCCGATCTATGGTAAAATGGAAATGTCCAAAAATTGGGTTTGTCAAAATTAATTTTGATAGTGCTTCTGAAGGAAATCTAGGAAAATCTGGTGGAGGTGGTGTTTTTAGAAATAGTGAAGGCAAAATTCTTCTCTTATTTAAAATCATATGGAACTTCAACTAACAACTATGTAGAGGTTAGAGCACTTCTTATAGGGATACACAAAAAAAAGGATGGAAATATATTTCAATTGAGGGTGACTCACAAATTATCATAAATACTATTAACAAAAATGGATGTGAAGACTGGATAAAAAATAATATTATTGCTAATGTTCATCATCTATTACTAGAGGTAATATCTTAGTAATGTGAGCATATTTATAGAGAAGAAATTGAGTAGCAAATAAATTAGCAAATTATGGTGTTGATCTTCATCCCGATGTAATTCAAATTTTAGAAGGCAACTAGCTAAGTGAGATTTTATGTCTTAATCAAAATTATGTCAAGGAGTTGATTGCGGAAACCTAATACACTTCGAGGAAGTTGAAGATATATTTAAGAGAAAAAAGAAATGAAACACTATGATTAAAATGTATGCTATCACAAATGTAATATTTTGGTATTTTGATAGGAGTGGCTCCCAATAGAAGCCACATATAACCTATTAAAAAATATATCTTGGAATATTAGGGGCATGAATAAGAACCCTAAAAAAAATTAAGAAACTCTCATATTGTTATAGACAATATATTTATATTTATAGATATGGAAACTAGGCAACAAATATTTTAGCCATTCATGGTGTTGAATTTTATCTTACAAAATTTAAATTTTAGAAGGCATATGTATGAAATGATATATAGGAGTTTATTGTGAAATTTCAAGAGTGAGGAAGACAATGAATCTCTTTGATAAGAAAGACAAATGATTTTTTTTTTTTATATATATAAGAAGGCAGGTTGAATATGGTTTGATTAATTCGAAAGAAAAGTACTGGAACAAATGTAATGTTTTATTTTTATAATAGGAGTAGTTCCCATTAGAACCCACTTATATATATATATATATATATATATATATATATATATATATATATATATATATATATATATATATATATATATATATTTATAGAAAAGTGTTGCATAAGATTAAGCAGTGCTATTAAAAATAATGATAATCAAAAAATTTCAAAATAAATGTTATTTTATTTATGTACTTATGTTAAGCAAGTGAATTCACTAATCTTATATTTCACTAGATATAGGTGAATAAAAATAAAAATAAAAGGATTAAATTAGACTTAGGAAAAACAATTAATATCACTTGTTATTAAATTTGCTTTTATAAACAAACAATTATTAAAAAAAAATATTAGACAAATGGACCTACTTTTCTTCATGCGTTATTATTGGTCAATCACATCTTATCTTTTAAAGTTGAAATAAAAATATAGCAACAAATTTTATAATAAATGTTACTTTATTTATGTACTTATGTTGCTCAAGTGAGTTTATTAATCTTATTTTTAACTAAATATAGGTGAATTAAAAAAAAGAGAGTTTAAATTAGACTTATGGAAAGTAATTAATATGAATTATAATTGAATATATTTTTATAAACAAATAATTATTAAAAACGTTATTAGATGAATGGACATAATTTTCTTCATGCTCTATTATTGGTGAATCACAATTTATTTTTTAAGGTTGATATAAATATATTTGCTATTTTGAAATATATTAATAAAAAAATCACATTTTTTAAATTTGTGTGGCCTCTATTTAGGCCACTCCCATTGCATGAAGAAAATATTGCATTGCTCTCAATACATTTCTAACAAGTTAATTAAAGCATATCCAACTTTACCTTTCTATGAAAGATATTTTCTGTCTTCTTCAAACTACTAAGTTTTCACAATCAACTCCTCTTATATCATGTCTTTTGAAATGTAGATTATGTCAAGATGAAATTAAACACCATGAATGGTTAAAATATTTGTTTCTTGGCTTCTATATCTATAAATATATTGTCCATAACAACCTCACAATTTCTTGATACATTTTTCCTAGGTTCTTAATTCCCCTAATATTCCAACATATTATTTTCATTGTTATTTTTGTTTTTATTTGTTGATTTAACCCCACTTCTTGTTAGCACTTGTGATGTTTGTTTTTTTTTCCATATCAATATACCTTTGGGTTTTTCCTCTTTGTTTTTACTTCTTAGGTCTTCCTCTTTTTTTTTTCATTCTCGACAATAGTTTGCCTTGTTCCGAAGGACCTGAAGTGAAAGGAATAACCTCAAAAGAACAATCTTCTTTATGTTGTCCTAGAAATCCTAAAGTGCAAGGATGCTCTTTTTTAGCAATTATATTATTATTTTGCCCTAAAAACCTAAATAGTTATGGGTTTCCTCCATCCTCATTTCTTTATTATGATACTCTTGAAACCTTAAAGTGCAAGGGATAACATATGCACCTCTTTAACTTTTATTACCTTGAGAGGGTTCTATATTACTTGAGGAAAATGAAGATGATTTACCTCCAATAAAATTTACCTCTTTTGCTATATTTGTTTTAGGATTTATCTCCACATCTTCCTTTAAAAATTTATTTCCTTTTGAACTTGCCAAATGATACTACATATAGTCTTTCTTTACTTCTTATTTCAACATGGAATATCCTTGATCTAATATAAGCTTTTATCACTGTATGATTTTCTTGTTTCATCTTGAATTTTATCCCATGGCTAGAAATTTTTGTCTCTTTATTCACAGTTTTCACTTTGTAAATTGTTGCCATGTGTACAATCTCATAATAATTATGGCAAAAAAATGTGACATTTGTTTTGTTAAGTAAAATTTTTCATTAAAATGGGTTTTGAAAGGATCCCGGAACCTTGTTACAAAAATAGCATAAAGTCATGCTGGGTAGAGGAAATAGGAAAAGGAAAGGGTAAAATTCCCAAACAAGCAGAAACCCACCATACAACCAAACACCCATATTCCACAGGCTTACAAAAAAATATCCTAAGACCCATCCTAAAGCACATCCACAAAACTATCCCCAATGACAAACTACTCTACATCCTTGAAGCCATCCTTGGCTGCATCCTTGCATCCATGTTTCACCACAGTAGCATCCTTAGGTTTGTTAGACATCTTAGGTTCTTTCGTAGTAGTACCCACGAACGTCTTACAAAAAAAACCAAGTTTAGGGCATTATGCATCTCCTTCAAAGTAGCCAAGAAATCCTCTGATTGGGAGATCACCATGGAAAATGTCTGGATTACAAGCTTCTGGAGAGCCTCCATCATGTGGTCATCACCATCATCATCAAAAATCACTTCCTAGTATGAGTTCTGGCTTCGACACATCTTCTTCCTGAGGTGAATGGATGACCTGGTCATGCTCATTGGTTCCTTGACCTTAATATTCTTTCCTTTTGAAGCCTCAACTTCCCTATCAGAGCCCACATATTTCCTTTTCCTAGACAATGGGGTCAAAACAAGGCTTATGGATACGTCATCCTCCAGGATGATATTAGGTGGACTGGTATTATCCTAGGGAATATCCTTAGAAGGAGCAGGTTCAGCCAGGGGAATTTTAGGGCTATGTTCCAGGAGATGGTTGTAGATAATCTTAAAGAGGCCTTGGTGGGATGGGAATTCAACACTCTTTTTCTTCTTGCAATTCTCAATTGAGTAGTTCATTGAACGGAATAGAAATTTAGGGATATTCATGACATTGATATCCCTAAAGTGATTTACGAAAGTAAGGTGGAAGCTACACAAGGGTTTGTCTGGGTCATCAACCGTGAGGAACTGCATGATGGGCTTCATGACCTTGTTCCAGGGTGATGGTAGGTCAGCCCTGTTCATTCTTGTTTTAGCCAACTTAAGCATTTTTACTTTATCGGGGAACTCCTTGAGTTCCACCTCCCAATTGTGTTTCTCCCACCACACACACCTCCCTATCATAGGCAGCCCAAAAATATCTACCAACAACTTGGTGTCGACAACAAACTCTCTACCCTTGATGATGATCTGACCTTCATCCCAGCTATTCAAAAAAGTAGTAGTGATCTCGTAGTCATTCCTTAAAAACTTTCTCAGGAATAGAAGGTATCCTCTCTCTTCGAGGATGGACTCAATGATTGCGTCCACCTCCAGAGTATCCGGTTCAATGAAACACATGTTTGGGTAGAAAAAATACTGGAACTAAAACCAGAAAATAGAGGAGTGGAAATTTTGGATCGGGTTAATGGGATTGGGCTTGTGAAATAGAGCCTTTGTAGGAAGAAGATCCTTATGCTTCAGGACACGAAAGTATTGGGTCTTAGGGCAGAGATTCAAAAATATTTCCTCGAGAGGGTGACTAGAAGTGAAAGAGTCCCTAGGACTCCTACTAATCATGGCACTTTCATCAAACCCATAGTTGCAAGAGACTTTTGAATGCATGCAAAAACCCTGGCCAATAAGAAATGAGCACCTAGGACTTGAGCAACCAAAGGGATGAGAAAGAGGAGGTGGGTGGATTATGATGGTTGAAGGAAGAAAAGTGGAGAGACTTAGGATCATGTGAAGGGGGTGATAGGTCTTGAGAGGAGTGATGGCATGGTCATGAGGGGAAATGCACGAGGGAGAATGCGGTGAAACGACGCTTTGGAAAAAATAAAGCATAGGGAGCTACACTTGTGATGGGATTAGGAAACATTCAAGCTTGGGGTCGGAGACCAAAAAATAGAAAAGGCATCTCTTGTAAATAGAGTCAACAAAATAGGATAAGATGCTGACAAGCCTACGCTCAAACCAAGGAATAATGGATAAAAACTTGGGAACCAAACTTGGCATGTTACAGTTGCCCAATGCAAATTTGATTGGAAGGCGAATATTGGCTTCATGGGTTATGAAGGATAGAGGCTTTATCCATATTAACCACATTGGATATTTTTTGGGGGAGAGAGTCATACCACGTGACAAGGCCATCGATGTTGGTACCATGATTGGCCAAGATATCTACCGCCTTGTTCGCTTCCCTAAAAGCATGTTGAATGATGGGATCCCACATATGTTCTATGATTTTCCTAGCTTCTTCAATACAATTCTTCACCTTCCAAGAGGGATTTTTGTTATTCCTCAAATAATTTATGATGTTGAGAGAATCCCCTTCAATGATCACCCTATTGGAATTTTGTGGGAGTAAGGACAACCCTCTCCAAAGAGCTCTGGCTTCAGCAAGATGATTGGTTTGAAAACCAAGACATTCAGCAAAGGCCATGATAGTGTCCCCATTGTGGTCTCTGAGAATGCCACCAACTCCTGCCAAACTTGGATTTCCTTTGGCTGCACCATCAAAGTTTAATTTCAACCATCCCACCGGTGGAGGGATCCACTTGGTATTGATCCTGACCTTGGGAGGGGTGGTAGATAAGGCATCCTGAATGGGAATGTTTAAGGAAGTCAATAAGGAAGCTTCAAAACTAGAGATGGTGGGTTTGGTGGAAGGAGAAAGCTAGGCATTTTCTTTGGCATAAGAAATAATTCTGTTTGTTAAAGAGGTAGGATCCTTGCAAACATTGGAAAACACCCTATTGTTTCTTTCAAGCCAAACTTGCCACAAGAAATGATGGAGGTAAAATTTCCAAATGGACCTAAGGTGAGAATTGAAAAAGGGTGAAGGCCATTGGGTGAAAATATCTAAAATGGATTGTGGTTTGGCCCAAAGAATATGAAAGAACTAAAATAAATTATCAAGGATGGAAGAAGAAAAAGAGCAACCCAAGAAAATATGATGAATAGATTCCCAATCAGATAGGCATAAGTGACAGTGATTGGGAATCAAGAGGTCTCTTTTGATCAGATTATCGAAGGTGAGAATTCTGTCTTGAATGACCAACTAGGAAAAGAAAGATATTTTGGGAGTAAGATGTTTGGGCCAAACAAGGTGATAGGGGAAAGAAGCTTCAGAGGGTTGCACTTGGAGATGATAGGCAGACTTGACAGAAAAACCCCACTTTTAGAATGCTCCCAAATAAGATGATCTAAAGAATTACCAGAAGGGATGACCATAGAATTGAGGAGAGAAGCCAGGGACGCAGACTCAATAGGATAAGATTCACAAGTGAACAATTTCCAGGATGGCCTGAAATGGGAATGGGTTATAAAATCAAAAACTTTTCATCCCAACAAAGCATCAATGAGGTTTTTGAGGATAGAAATGCTAGGATCTTCAATAAGTGGTACTCCTCTGATCCACTTGTCATACCAAAATTCAATACTCTCACCATTTCCTAGCTACCATCTTAAACCTTTATGCAATAGAGGTCTGGTGTGAATCATGGATTTCCAGAAAGCTGATCCATTGGTTGGAACCAGCTCATCAAAGAAAGTAGTAGCCTGTAGATACTTCCTCTTGACTATGGTGACCCATTCTGAGTTGTCATTATAGATGATTCTCCAAGCCTGTTTAGCCATCAAGGCAATATTTAGTCTTTGTATTCTTCTAAGCCCAATTCCTCCATGGGATTTGGATCTGCAAACTTTGTCCCAGGAAACTAGATGGAATATTTCTTTGTTTTTAGATCCTGACCAAAGAAATATTTTTTGGATTTGCTCAATTTTAGACTGGATAGAAGCAGGGGCTTTAAAAATAGAAAGGAAGTAAACCGGGATGCTTTGTAGGCAAGCCATAGTAAGAGTGGCTTTGGCCTCCTAGGATAGCAAATTTCCTTTCCACCCTACTAATTTCTTTTGAATCCTTTCAATTACATTATTCCACATTGAATCAGTAGGGTTTCCCACAAACAATGGGAGACCTAAATAGGTGGTAGGCAAGGAAGCAACTGCACACTCAAGGATTTGGACTATTTTAACTTGACGCTGATGAGGAGTGTTGAGAAAGTATACCTTGCTTTTGTGGAAGTTTATCTTCTAACCTACAGCCTATTCATAAAGGAGTAGGATGTGTTTGATGACTTTAGCCTCAAAAATTGAAGCATGAGTCACCACTAACGTATCATCCATAAATTGTTGGTGTGTCACTGGGTTAAGCTATGAAGCCACTCTAATACCAGATATGAGACCCATTCTACAAGTCACTTTTAGAGTTCTTCCAAGAGATTCAGCTACAATAATGAAGAGAAGAGGGGATAAGGGATCTCCTTGTCTTAATCCTCCAACACTCTAAAAATACCCAACAATAGATCCATTGACAAGGACTGAAAACCAAGGAGTAGAAATACATCCTTTGATGAGATCAACCCAATCCGGATGAAAACCAAACTTCAAAAGGATAGCAATGAGGAAGTCCCAGTTGACTCTATCATAAGCCTTGTTCATGTCCAATTTGAGAATAAAAGTAGGTTTCTTGGTTTGGGATGAAGAATGCAAAGTTTCATGGATGGTAATTATTCCATAAAAAATGGATCTGCCTTTGATTGAACTTCCTTGACACAGATCAATGATGCTAGGAAGAATATCCTTCATTCTGTTAGCCATCACTTTAGTAAGGATTTTATACACCACATTGCAAAGGCTTACAGGTTTGAAATCAGCCATTGATTTTGAAATGGGTCCTTTTGGAATCAAAGCAATGAAAGTAGAATTAAACCTACGAGGGATGGCTTTGGACTCTTGGAACTCCTTGATAGCTGAACAGACATCAGGACCTACAATATCCCAATAGGCTTGGAAAAATTTTGATGGGAAACCATCCGGACCAAGAGCTTTATCAGGATGCATGGAGAAAAGGGCTTGCTTGATTTCATCCTCAAAAAAAGGGTAAATTAATCTGGAATTGACCTTAGGACCAATAGAATTAGGAATGTGCTGAAGGAGGGACTCTTTGGCCAAGGCTGAGCAAGGATTAGGATTACCTAGGAGAGAACTAAAATATGAAACAACCATCGATCTGATTTCAAATATATCCTTAGTGGAAGAGCCATCATCCTTCTAGAGCTCTTTGATTCTGTTTGAGCTCCTATTACGCAAGGTAGAAACGTGAAAAAAATTTGTATTGGAATATCCTTCTCTAAGCCAAATTGCTCTAGATTTCTATCACCAAAAAATTTCTTCGCACTTTAAAAGGTTATGGAAATCAGATAGCATATGTCTTTCCTCCTCCCTGGTTTGGTCATCAGCCTGCCCATTTTGGAATTTGGCTTCAATTGCTACCAATCTATCCTTTATAAATTGCTTATTTTCAAATAGGTTACCAAAGACTTCCTTGTTCTAGATCCTGAGTTTCTCCTTAATGATGTTGAGTTTTTGGCCTAGCTTGAAAGAATGAGTTCCTTGAATATCTTGCTGCCACCATTCAGAGATTCTATTTTTGAGGTCAGGATGATGAAGCCACATGCTTTCAAATATGAATGGGGTTTTGAAAGGGTGTTTCCTCTCAGCTTCTAGGATAAGAGGATTATGATCAAAACCAATTTTGAGTAGGGCCTGGAGGCTTGCATCCCCGAACAACATAGCAACTTCCTTAGAAAAGAAAAATCTATCCAATTTTACTTGGATGAGATGGTGGCCACTTCTTCTATTACTCCATGTGAATTTGGTCCCCTTGAGATTAACGTCCATGAGTTCATTGGAGTTGATGAAGTCATCAAAGTCTTCCATGCTTTTGAGGGGGATGCCATTTCCCCCTTTTTTATCTGAAGGATAGAGGGGAGTGTTGAAATCTCCCGCTAGGATCCAAGGTATGTTAGACAAGGAATTATTTAATCTGCTTAACAACTCCCAAATATAAGCTCTACCCAAAAGAGTGTTGGGAGCATAAATATTGGTCAATATCCATGAAGTGTCAAGATCCTTATCATGAAATAGGATGCTTGTTAATCTGTCGATTGAATGGATCATTCTGCCTTCAATATTGCTTGGATCCCATATACACATTAGTCCTCTAGATGAGCCTCTGGCATGGCTAAAAACTACCTCTCCTTTTTTCCATATTCTCTTTGCTACTTTGACACTCATCCTTGGGATACTCACTAGCGGGTCCCTCACTAGTACCTTATGGAAAGGATACTTTTTCAGGCAGTTCCTCTTCCCAGAGATCTTCAAAACTTTTAAAACTCTTTTCCTATCCATATAATGCATCCCTTGGATCCCCTGACTTGATTCCTAAACCAGATTTCTTGAGACCATCATTACCACCTTTGGAAATTTGAATTTCAGACTTCTTGCTGAGACTATTCCTGCTCCTTTCTATCGCTAGTCACCTGCAGGCTCATTTTAAAAAATGTGATATTTTTAAAATATACTTGTTTATTCCATTCTCTTGATTGATATTTAATCTTAATGGATTATGGCAAAGGTTTTTAAAAATCCATAGCACACATATTTGTGTATCTATAGCATTATATAACTTCTTAATATCTAGTCCTTCCTTTATGAATTCCCCTAGGGTATTTCCAATATTGTTCAAAACATCCTTATTTCGAAGTTGATATGGAATTCCAAAAAGCCTAACCCATATTGGAAGCTTCTTAATAGTTTTTGCCTCAACAAAAAAAAATCATTTCATGGTCTCTAATAAAGTGCATATTTTCCCTAAACAATGGGCAACCAACCATTATTTAATCCCTAATTTATAAACTTGAAAATATTATGAGTAAAAAACCTTTAGGAATAAAAGTCAGAATAATTTGAATTTAATCCCCACTTCCATTTGATCCAATTTCAAATCTCTAAAATTCTTGTCCATGATGGAACTTACATATTAACCCTCTACTTTAAGAACCATTATATCATGCTCAATCATCTCATCCTTGATAGTCACTTTTGGTGTAACATCTACTACCTAGATCGAACTCGACATGTATTCACTATTTTGATTATCTCTAAGTTGGGCATCCATACTTCCAACTAGGACATCCTAACTTCTCATTAGGGCATTCAAATAAGACTTTCCTTTCATACTATCTAATGGGGTTTGCTCTTGGCTTGCACTCCCTCTTGGTTTACACTCCTCTTGACTTGCACTTGCTTCTAACTTACACTCTCTCCTGCCTCACGTTCACTCTCAAATTTCATTTCCTCTTGGATTGCAATAGCCTATATATCTTCTTTTTCTTGATGTTCATTTGCTTTAGTATTTTTTAAAATAATGTTCCATGCATTTGTGGTAAGGGTTTGAACCATTGATGCATTTTGAATGAATCCACCACTCTTTTTTCATAACTAAATCTTAGCTCACACCCCCTCTTAGCTCACAGTTGCTCCAATTTGCACTTCCTTTTGGCTCTCACTTCAAAAATAAAATGTCACATTTAATTTTGAAAAGAAATTTAATTAAAAATTAGGCAATGGCTTTTATTTTATAACATAAAATAAAAAATAAAGGATGTGGTGTCCAACATCTTATCTCAAGATTGGACACTTAAAAATAAATAAATTGAGTGGAAGCTATAATACTATGTTTAGTATGGATAAATGTGATTTCAACTTTAAATGATGTTATCTAAATACTAAAGTAGTTTTTATAATCCATGAGACCATAGGCCATATGAGATGAACCTCATAGAGGATATCACTTAACCATACCTTGGTTTCCAAAGCATGGTGAAGAATGTTGTTTACCTAATATGCGGTTATTTAACCATATAAGCTAGTTAAAGAAGCATGATGATGTTTTTTATCCAATATGTCATTATTAAACCATGGTTAAAATTTAGAATAAAATATTGGTATGGAGATATAGATAGTTATCATTATCAAGAAGAGTGCAACTAACTAAATTGGTTTTACAATCCATTCCAAAATATTATATATCCTTGCACACTATGCCAAAATCAATAGAAAAACATTTAATCTATATTATGCAACCATTGTTGTGGTTAGGATTACATAATAAAATAAAATTGTCTTTGGTGAAATGGAGAAAAGTGTGTGAAGATAAAACTATGGATGCAAACTTAGCTCTTAAGAAAAATAATTTGGAGATTGTACAAAGAGAGTAAAAGACAATGGGCAAGAATTATTCTAAGTATGGTGAGCCCATTGATGCAAGCTTAATATTTACTACATTTTCTCTACCAAATGATTCTACACTATGGGCCGTATTAAAAAATATAACTGATCTAGTTATGAAAGGTTTAATATGAGTGGTGGGAACTAGAGAAAAAAATTCTAGTTGGAAGGACACTTGGTGTGACAAAAAACAACTCAATCCAGATCCAATTTTCAAACCTTGGATGATATTACTTCAAGATAAATATGGTGATAGGGTTTCAAATATTTTGTACATTGATTAGGAAAGGATATACATATGGAAAGAATATTCTTTTACAAATATACAAGACATTGATACTAGGAGGTAAGTGAGTAAAACGATAACAAAAATTATTATTCTGAGGAGAAACAGGGATAAGTTGATTTGGGAGTTAAATATATAAGGAGAATACAAAACAAGAAGTGGATATAATCTAAAGCACAAACAAAATATAAATATCACAAGAATATGAAGAGATATTTGGGATAACCCAAACATTCCTAAAGTTAAAATCTTTATCTCTAAGTCGGGCATCTGTACTTCCAACTAGGACATCCTAACTTCTCATTAGGGAATTCAAATAAGACTTTCATTTCATACTATCTGATGGGGTTTGCTCTTGGCTTGTAATCCCTCTTGCTTCACACTCCCCTTAACTTGCACTTGCTCCTAGCTTATAGTCTCTCCTACCTCACACCCACTCTTATACATTTCCTCTTGGATTGCAATAGCACCTATCTCTTCTTTTTATTGATGTTCCTTTGCTTTAGCATTTTTTGAAAATAACTTTCTATAAATTTGTGGTAAGGGTTTAAACCATTTATGCATTTTTAATGAACCCATAACTTTTTTATCATGACTAAATATTATCTCACCCCCTCTTAGCTCATAGTTGCTCCAATTTACACTTCCTCTTAGCTTCCAATTCAAAAATTAAAGTTCATATTTAATTTTGAAATGAAATATAATTAAAAATTAAGCAATGGCTATGATTTTATAACATAAAATAAAAATAAAGGATGTGGTTTCCAACATCTTATCTCAACATTGGACACATAAAAATAAATAAATTGAGTGGAAGCTATAATACTATGTTTAGTATGGAAAAATCAGATTTCAACTTTAAATGATGTTCCTTAAAAACTAAAGTAGTTTTTATCATCCAGGAGACCATAGGCCATATGAGATGATCCTCATAGAGGATATCACTTAACCATACTTTTGTTGCCAAAGCATGGTGAAGAATGTTGTTTACCCAATATGTGGTTATTTAACCATATACGCTAGTTAAAGAAGCATGATGATGTTGTTTATCCAATATGTCATTATTAAACCATGGTTAAAGTTTAGAATAAAATATCGGTATAGAAATGTAGATGGTTATCCTTAGCAGAAAGACTACAACTAACTAAATCAGTTTTACAATCCATTCCAAAATAGTATATGTTCTTGTACACTATGCCAAAATCAATAGAAAAAAATTAATCTATATTATGCAACCATTTTTGTGGTTAGTATTACATGATAAAATAAAATTTCCTTTGGTGAAATAGATCAAAGTGTGAAGATAAAACTATGGATGCAAACTTAGCTCTTAAGGAAAAAATAATTTGGAGATTGTACAAAGAGAATAAAAGACAATGGGTATTTAATATGGTGATCCCAACAATCCAAGCTTAATATTTACTACATTTCCTCTAAAAAATGGTTCTACACTATGGGCCATATTAAAAAAAATTAATTGATCTAGTGATTAAAGGTTTAAGATGAAATGTGGGAACTAGAGAAACAAATTCTAGTTGGAAGGATACTTGGTGTGACAAACAACTACTCAATCTAGATCAAATTTTCAAACCTTGGATGAGATTACTTCAAGATAAATATGGTGATAGGGTTTCAAATATTTTATTCAGTGATTAGAAAATAAGATACATATAGAAATAATATTCTTTTACAAATATACAAGACATTGATGCTAGGAGGTAAGTGAGTAAAAGGATAACAAAAGTGATTATTATGAGAACCAAGGATAAGTTGTCTTGGGAGTTGAATAGCTAAGGAGAATACACAACAAGAAGTGGATTCAATCTAATGCACAAATAAAATATAAATATCACAAGAATATGGAGAGATATTTGAGATAACCCAAACATTCCTAAATTTAAAATGTTTATCTCTAAGTTGGGCATCCATACTTTCAACTAGGACATCCTAGCTTCTCATTAGGGCATTCAAGTATGAATTTCCTTTCATACTATATGTTGGGGTTTGCTCTTGGCTTGCACTACCTCTTGGTTCACACTCCTCTTAGCTTGCACTTGCTCCTAGCTTATAGTATCTCCTACCTCACACTTACTCTCAACTTACATTTCCTCTTGACTTGCAATAGCCCCTATCTATTTTTTTCCTGATGTTTCTTTGTTTTAGCATTTTTAAAAATAGCTTTCCATGAATTTGTGCTAAGTATTTTAACTATTTATACATTTTGAATGAATCCACCGCTCTTTTATCATGACTAAATATTAGCTTACACCCCTTCTTAACTCATAGTTAATCCAATTTACACTTCCTCTTAGCTCCCACTTCAAAAATAAAAGGTCACATTTAATTTTGAGAAGAAATTTAATTTAAAATTATGCAATGGCCATAATTTTATAACATAAAATAAAAAATAAAGGATGTGGTGTCCAACATCTTATCTCAACATTGGACACTTAAAAATAAATAAAATGAGTGGAAGCTATAATACTATGTTTAGTATGGATAAATCAGGTTTCAAATTTAAATGATGTTCCCTAAAGACTAAAGTATTTTTTATCATCAATGAGACCATAGGCCATATGAGATGACCCTCATAGAGGATATCACTTAACTATACTTTGGTTGCCAAAGCATGGTGAAGAACTTTGTTTACTCAATATACGGTTATTTAACCATATACACTAGTTAAAGAAGCAGATGATGTTGTTTATCTAATATATCATTATTAAACCATGGTTAAAGTTTAGAATAAACTATTGGTATGGAAATGTAGATGGTTATCATTAGCAGGAAGAGTGCAACTAACTAAATCTATTTTACAATCCATTCCAAAATACTATATGTCCTTGTACACTATGCCAAAATCAATAGAAAAAAATTAATCTATATTATGGAACCATTTTTGTGGTTAGGATTACATGATAAAAGAAAATTTCCTTTGGTGAAATGGAGCAAAGTGTGTGAAGATAAAACTATGGATGCAATCTAAGCTCTTAAGGGAAAAGTAATTCTGACATTGTACAAAGAGAGTAAAAGAAAATGGGCAAGAATTCTTCTAAGTATGGCGAGCCCAATGATCCAAGCTTAATATTTAATACATTTTCTCTACCAAATGGTTCTACACTATGGGCCGTATTAAAAAAAATTACTTGATATAGTGATTAAAGGTTTAAGATGAGTAGTGGAAACTAGAGAAAAAATTCTCGTTGGAAGGATACTTGGTGTGATAAAAAACTACTCAATCTAGATCCAATTTTCAAACCTTGGATGATATTACTTCAACATAAATATGGTGATAGGGTTTCAAAATTTTTTTACAGTGATTAGGAAAGAAGATACATATGGAAATAATATTATTTTACAAATATACAAGACATTGATGCTAGGAGGCAAGTGAATAAAAGGATAACAAAAGTGATTATTCTAAGGAGAACTAAGGATAAGTTGATTTGAGATTTGAATAGCTAAGAATAATACACAAAATAAGTGTATATAATCTAAAGAACAAATAAAATATAAATATCACAAGAATATGAAGAGATATTTGGGATAACCCAAACATTCCTAAAGTCAAAATATTTATCTCTATGTTGGGCATCCATACTTCCAACTAGGACATCCTATCTTCTTACTAGGGCATTCAAATACAACTTTCCTTTCATACTAACTTATGGGGTTTGCTATTGGATTGCACTCCCTCTTGGTTTGCACTCCTCTTAACTTGCACTTTCTCCTAGCTTATAGTCTCTCCTACCTCACACTAACTCTTAGCTTACATTTCCTTTTGTCTTGCAATAACCCCTATCTCTTCTTTTTCCTAATGTTTCTTTGCTTTAGCATTTTTGAAATAGCTTTACATGCATTTTTGGTAAGGGTTTGAACCATTAATGCATTTTGAATGAACCACTCACTCTTTCATCATGACTAAATCTTAGCTCACATCGTCTTAGCTCATAGTTGCTCCAATTACACTTCCTCTTAGCTCCCACTTCAAAAATAAAAGGTCACATTTAATTTTGAAAATAAATTTAATTAAAAATTAGGTAATGTGTATGATTTTATAACATAAAAAAAAATAAAGGATGTGGTGTCCAACATCTTATCTCAACATTGGACACTTAAAAATAAATAACTTGAGTGGAAGCTATAATACTATGTTCAGTATGGACAAATCAGGTTTAAACTTTAAATGATGTTACCTAAATATTAAAGTAGTTTTTATCATCCATGAGACCACAAGCCATATGAGATGAACCTCATAGAGGATATCACTTAACCATACTTTGATTTCCAAAGCATGGTGAAGAATGTTGTTTACCCAATATAAGGTTATTTAACCATATACTGTAGTTAAAGAGGCATGATGTTGTTGTTTATCCAATATGTAATTTTATAAACCATGGTTAAAGTTTAGAGTAAACAATTTTTATGGAAATATTGATGGTTATCATTAGCAAGAAGAGTGCAACTAACTAGATATATATTACAATCCATTCCAAAAATATTATATTCCTTGTACACTATGCCAAAATCAATAGAAAAAATTTAATCTATATTATGCAACCATTTTTGTGGTTATGATTACATGATAAAATAAAATTTCCTTTGGTGAAATGGATCAAAGTGTGTGAAGATAAAAATATGGATTCAAGCTAAGCTCTTAAGGGAAAAGTAGTTTGGACATTGTACAAAGAGAGTAAAAGAAAATGGGTAAGAATTCTTCTAAGTATGGTGAGCCCAGTGATCCAAGCTTAATATTTACTACAATTTCTCTTCTAAATTATTCTACACTATGGACCGTATTAAAAAAAATTACTTGATCTAGTGATTAAAGGTTTAAGATGAGTAGTGGAAACTAGAGAAAAAATTCTCGTTGGAAGGATACTTGGTGTGACAAAAAACTACTCAATCTAGATCCAATTTTCAAACCTTGGATGAGATTACTTCAAGATAAATATGGTGATAGGGTTTCAAATATTTTTTATAATGATTAGGAAATAAGATACATATGGAAATAATATTCTTTTACAAATATACAAGACATTGATGCTAGGAGGCAAGTGAATAAAAGGATAACAAAAGTGATTATTCTGAGGAGAACCAAGGATAAGTTGATTTGGGATTTGAATAGCTAAGAATAATACACAAAAGAAGTGTATATAATCTAAAGCACAAATAAAATACAAATATCACAAGAATATGAAGAGATATTTGGGATAACCCAAATATTCCTAAAGTCAAAATATTTATCTCTATGCTGGGCATCCATACTTCCAACTAGGACATCCTATATTCTTACTAGGGCATTCAAATACGACTTTCATTTCATACTAACTTATGGGGTTTGCTCTTGGATTGCACTCCCTCTTGGTTTGCACTCCTCTTAACTTGCACTTGTTCTTAGCTTGCAGTCTCTCCTACCTCACACTAACTCTTAGCTTACATTTCCTTTTGGCTTGCAATAACCCCTATCTCTTCTTTTTCCTAATGTTTCTTTGCTTTAGCATTTTCGAAACAGCTTTCCATGCATTTGTGGTAAGGGTTTGAACCATTGATGCATTTTGAATGAACCCATCACTCTTTCATCGTGACTAAATCTTATCTCACATTGTATTAGCTCATAGTTGCTCCAATTTACACTTCCTCTTAGGTCCCACTTCAAATATAAAAGGTCACATTTAATTTTGAAAAGAAATTTAATTAAAAATTAGGCAATGTCTATGATTTTATAACATAAAATAAAAAATACAGGATGTGGTGTCCAACATCTTATCTCAACATTGGACACTTAAAAATAAATAAATTGAGTGGAAGCTATAATACTATGTTCAGTACAGTATGGATAAATCAGGTTTCAACTTTAAATGATGTTCCTTAAAGATTAAAGTAGTTTTTATCATCCATGAGACCATAGGCCATATGAGATGAACCTCATAGAGGATATCATTTAACCATACTTTGGTTTCGAAAGCATGGTGAAGAATGTTTTTTACCCAATATAAGGTTATTTAACCATATACAGTAGTTAAAGAGGCATGATGTTTTTGTTTATCCAATATGTCATTATTAAACCATGGTTAAAGTTTAGAGTAAACTATTGGTATGGAAATATAGATGGTTATCATTAGCAATAAGAGTGCAAATAACTAAATATATTTTACAATCCATTCCAAAATATTATATTCCTTGTACACTATGCCAAAATCAATAGAAAAAATTTAATCTATATTATGTAATCATTTTTATGGTTAGGATTACATGTTAAAAGAAAATTTCTTTTGGTGAAATGGAGCAAAGTGTGTGAAGATAAAACTATGGATGCAAACTTACTTCTTAAGAGGAAAGTAATTTAGAGATTGTACAAAGAGAGTAAAAGACAATGGGCAAGAGCTCTTCTAAGTATGATGATCCCAATGATCCAAGCTTAATATTTAATACATTTTCTCTACCAAATGGTTCTACACTATGGGCCATATTAAAAAACATTAATTGATCTAGTGATTAAAGGTTTAATATGAGTGGTGGAAACTAGAGAAAAAATCTTGTTGGAAGGATACTTGGTGTGAAAAAAAACTACTCAATCTAGGTCTAATTTTCAAACCTTGGATGAGATTACTTCAAGATAAATATGGTGATAGGGTTTCAAATATTTTATACAGTGATTAGGAAATAAGATACATTTGGAAAGAATATTATTTTACAAATATACAAGACATTGATGCTATGAGGTAAGTGAGTAAAAGGATAACAAAAGTGATTATTTTGAGGAGAACCAAGGATAAGTTGATTTGGGAGTTGAATAGCTAAGGATAATACACAAAAATAAGTGTATATAATATAAAGCACAAATAAAATATAAATATCACAAGAATATGGAGAAATATTTGGGATAACCCAAACATTCCTAAAGTCAAAATGTTCATATCTATGTTTGGCATCCATACTTCCAACTAGGACATCCTAGCTTCTTATTAGGGTATTCAAATATGACTTTCATTTCATACTATCTGATGGGGTTAGCTCTTGGATTGCACCCCATATTGGTTTACATTCCTCTTAACTTACACTTGCTCCTAGCTTATAGTCTCTCCTACCTAACACTCATTCTTAGCTTACATTTCCTCTTGGCTTGCAATATCCCCTATCTCTTCTTTTTCTTGATGTTTATTTGCTTTAACATTTTTTGAAAATAGATTTCCATGCATTTGTGGTAAGGGTTTGAACCATTGATATATTTTGAATGAACCCACCACTCTTTTATCATGACTAAATATTAGCTCACACTGCCTCTTAGCTCCCACTTCAAAAATAAAAGGTCACATTTAATTTTGATAAGAAATTTAATTAAAAATTAGGCAATGGCTATGATTTTATAACATAAAAGAAAAAATAAAGGATTTGGTGTCCAATATATTATCTCAACATTGGACACTAAAAAATAAATAAATTGAGTGGAAGCTATAATACTATTTTCAATATGGACAAATCAAGTTTCAACTTTAAATGATGTTCCCTAACTACTTAAGTAGTTTTTATCATCCATGAGACCATAGGCCATATGATATGACCCTCATAGAGGATATCACTTAACCATAATTTGATTTCCAAAGCATGGTGAAGAATGTTGTTTACCCAATATATGGTTATTTAACCATATACGCTAGTTAAAGAGGCATGATGATGATGTTTATCCAATAGGTCATTATTAAACCATGGTTAAATTTTAGAGTAAACTATTGGTATGGAAATGTATATGGTTATCATTATCAAGAAGAGTGCAACTAACTAAATCCATTTTACAATCCATTCCAAAATATTATATGTCCTTGTACACTATGCCAAAATCAGTAGAAAAAAATTTAATCTATATTATGCAACCATTTTTGTGGTTAGGATTACATGATAAAATAAAATTTACTTTGGTGAAATGGAGCAAAGTGTGTGAAGATAAAACTATGGATGCAAACCTAGCTCTTAAGGGAAAATTAATTTTGAGATTGTACAAAGAGAGTAAAAGATAATGGGCAAGAATTCTTCTAAGTATGGTGAGCCCAATGATCTATGCTTAATATTTACTAAATTTTCTCTACCAAATGGTTCTACACTATTGGTCATATTAAAAAATTTAATTGATCTAGTTATTAAAGGTTTAATATGAGTGGTGGGACTAGAGAAAAAGTTCTAGTTGGAAGGATACTTGTCGTGACAAAAAACTACTCAATATAAATCCAATTTTTAAACCTTGGATGAGATTACTTCAAGATAAAAATGGTTATAGGGTTTCAAATATTTTGTTCAGTGATTAGGAAAGAATATACATATGAAAAAAAGATTCTTTTACAAATATACAAGACATTGATGTTAGGAGGTAAGTGAGTAAAAGGATAACAAAAATGATTATTCTGATAAGAACCAAGGATAAGTTGATTTGGGATTTGAATAGCTAAGGAGAATACACAATAGGAAGTGGATATAATATAAAGCACAAATAAAATATAATTATCACGAGAAAATGGAGAGATATTTGGGATAACCCAAAAATTCCTAAAGTCAAATTGTTTATCTCTAAGTTGGGCATCCATACATCCAACTAGGACATCCTAAATTCTCATTAGGGCATTCAAATATGACTTTCCTTTCATACTATCTGATGGGGTTTAATCTTAGCTTTCACTCCCTCTTGGTTTAGACTCCTCTTAACTTGCACTTGATCCTAGCTTACAATATCTCCTACCTCACACTCACTCTCAGCTTACTTTCCCCTTGGCTTGCAATAGCCCCTATTTCTTATTTTTTCTTGATGTTCCTTTGCTTCAATTTTTTTTTAAAATAGCTTTCTATGCAATTGTAGTAAGGGTTTGAACCATATATGCATTTTGAATTAACCCACCACTATTTTATCATGATTAAATATTATATCACACCCTCTGTCAGCTCATAGATGCTCCAATTTACACTTTCTCTTAGCTCCCAATTCAAAAATAAAAGGTCACTTTTAATTTTGAGAAGAAATTTAGTTAAAAATTAGGCAATGGCTATGATTTTATAACATAAAATAAAAAATAAAGGATGTGGTATCCAACATATTATCTCAACATTAGACACTTAAAAATAAACAAATTGAGTGGAAGCTATAATACTATGTTTAGTATGGATAATTCAGGTTTCAAATTTAAATTATGTACCCTAAAGACTAAAGTAGTTTTTATCATCCATGAGACCACAGGCCATATGAGATGACCCTCATAGAGGATATCACTTAACCATACTTTGGTTTTTAAAGCATGGTGAAGAATGTTGTTTACCCAATTTATGGTTATTTAACCATATACTCTAGTTAAAGAAGCATGATGATGTTGTTTATCTAATATGTCATTATTAAACCATGGTAAAAGTTTAGAATAAACTATTGGTATGAAAAGGTAGATTGTTATCTTTAGTAGGAAGAATGCAACTAACTAAATAATTTTTACAATCCATTCCAAAATATTATATGCCCTTGTATACTATGACAAAATCAATAAAAAAGTTCAATCTATATTATGCAACCATTGTTTTATTAGGATTACATGATAAAAGAAAAATTTCTTTGGTGAAATGGAGCAAAGTGTGTGAAGATAAAACTAGGGGAGGTCTTGGTTTAAGAGTTCTTATGGATGCAAATATAGCTCTTAAGGGAAAAGTAATTTTGATATTGTACAAAGAGAGTCAAAGACAATGGGTAAGAAATATTCTAAGTATGGTGAACCCAATGATCCAAGCTTAATGTTTACTACATTTTCTCTACCAAATAGTTCTACACTATGGGTTGCATTACAAAAATTAATTGATCTAGTGATCAAAGGTTTAATATGAGTGGTGGAAACTAGAGAAAAAATCTACTTGGAAGGATACTTGGTGTGACAAAAAACTACTCAATCTAGATTCAATTTTCAAACCTTGGATGAGATTACTTCAAGATAAATATGGTGATAGGGTTTCAAATACATGGTACAAGGATTAGGAAATAAGATACATATGGAAAGAAGATATTTTTACAAATATATAAGACATTGATTCTAGGAGGTGAGTAAAATGATAACAAAAGTGATTATTTTGAGGAGAACCAAGGATAAGTTGATTTGGGAGTTGAATAGCTAAGGAGAATACACAACAAGAAGTGGATATAATCTAAAACACAAATAAAATTTAAATATCACAAGAATATGAAGAGATATATGGGACAACCCAAATATTCCTAAAGTTAAAATGTTTGTTTGGCTAGTAGGTCATAGAAGAATTTACAAACAATATAGGATATATCAAAAGATACAATACTTTGGACTCTATAGCTAGAAAGGAATAGAAGAATATTTAAAGGAAAGAAAAGCAATTTAGAGGTAATGAAAAGGAAGATTTGTTTATCCATATAGAAGTCTAAACCAACCTTATCAAATCACCCAATCCCTAATCTAGAATCAGAGAGCCTTGATAGATGCATTCAAGTTATCAAATGAAATTATGATGTTGGGTACAAGAAAAACAAAAAAGGTAAAGAATATAAAGTGGAAACCACTATATGTGGAGTTGGTCTAATTGAATTTTTATGGAACATATAAATAAAATTCAAGACTAGTAGATGGAGAAGGAATAATTAGAAATAATAAAGGAGAGATTTTATCTCATTATTCATTCAATAGCGAATTTAATTAAAATAATGAAGTTGAAGCTTGGGCATTTTTGAAAGGGTTAACAATATGAAAACAAATGAAATGGAAAAAAGTATGGATGGAAGGTGATTCACTTATAGTAATAAATGAAATTTAGAGAAAAACAAAGGCTTCATGAAATATACAAGAAATAATTGTGGAAATTCAAGACCTTGCTATACAGTTGCACTAAAGGAATGAAACAAATGTGAAGATAGGCTAGCCAATATAGATATTTTAATTGAGGATTGTGAATATCTTTTTCATTGTTAGAATAAGTAGTAAATTTAGCTAAAGTTGACAAGAAAATATTGCTTACCTGAATCAAATAATAATTAATATTTACTTTAATATTTTCCATTGGTAATATCTACTTTCTTACATTAATGTGTTTCCATATAAACTATTTACTATAATTATTGTGGTTGCACTTGTGTTTTAGGAAGGAAACTAGCAATCCAAATTTGGTAAAGTGGACTATGATATTTTTGTGGTCCATCCGAATGTGTTTTATGCTACAAAGGTGAAGAAACATCTAACCACTTCATGTTTGAGTGCTCGTTCATATGCTAGATCTAGGAGCAATGGTTTTTAGCTTATTAAATATGAGTCAATGGTGATTTGAATCGGATCAATATTTTGAAATATGGAAGAGGGTAGATTTGAATCATATTAATATTTGGGAAATATGGAAGAGTTGTATATTTAGATTTAAATCTGAAGCTCAGAAATATGGAAGAGCTGTATATTTAGATTTAAATCCGAAGCTCTTCCTATCAGGTGGAAGGTTGGATTAAAATTTATTTGGTGGTAAATATGGTTGGAGATAAATGATAAAATCTTTACAAAAACCTTTTCATAAACCTTTTTGATGATATATGGCAGTTCATTCTGTGATAATGTCTACTAAAATACAGAGATTATGGAGAAGGAAACCTAAGTGTAAGAGGGGCAAGACCGTTTTAGTTGGAAACCACACTAATGGATCTGCAAAAGGTAATCTAGGCAGAGCTGGAATTAGAGTGATATGCAAGAATCATATTGGGATAGTGCTTTATTGGGAATAGTAGGGCTAGGTAGGACCATGAACAATGAAGCAAAAACCTTAGCTATCAAACTTGTGCGCTATGACAAGGTTATAGGAGGATAATCATAGAATTAGATTCTAAGTCTTGGTGGGAGCTCTAGATTGCAAGAGAAACTTTCCTTTGGGTACGTGGAGGTTGAGGATTCTTGTCACCCAAATTAAGGAATTGTGGAGGAAATTAGATGATGTGATTCCAATTTATGTGGACAGAGCTCTCAATATAGTGGTAAACTTCCTGACTAAGATGGATACCAAGAAAGAGGTAGGGTTTCAACGACAGTGGCATGACTATTGAATATGAAAGGATTAGGGAGGTTGGTGAGTAAATTTAATGTTTAGCTAATTTGGACAGCCATTACCAACATATGGTTTAGGATATTTGGCTCCAATACAAATAACTTTTTAATGTTGTAAAAAGATGTTCTTGCTAACTAAGGTTAGAAGAAATCTCATCCCAACTTTAAATAATCTTATTTTAATATAATATTTTCAATTTCTTTTTAAAAAAAATACATTCTAATTTTACCTCAAAAATATAATGTTTATCCCATTAACATATAAATTCATTTTCTTGCTATCTAGGATCTAGTCGGTACAAAATACCAAGGCGATCCAAAGTTCATCCAACTCTAGCTTTTATCTACATCATTTGCTTTTCTCAAAATTAAATATTGCCAAACAAATGAATTGTTAACCATTTGCTCAAGTACCGGTAAATGCCTCCTGAAGTAAACGACAACCACAATGAAACAGCAGATTTTCGACTCGTAAATCTGAATATCTGTATTGGCCATTTTAGACTACTGTATTATCAAAAAGTTCCATAAGTGATGGATCATATTGACAAAAGAACCAATTTAAATAATTTAAAAGGAATATTATTATTGAAAAGATACAAAATAGAGAGCAGACTAGTATTTTAAAATGTACCTATGGATTTAATTGCCACAAGAGAAATATTGAAGTCATGTTCTTCTGTAACGGAATCCTTTAAATTTGCACCATCTTAAAGGATCAGCTGAAAGCATTTTTTTTTTTTTTAAATGAACTGATATTAAATAATTCAATATGTGGGCAAAACTGTTTGTAAACCAACAAAATAATCTAGTTAATACAAGGATGACTGCGAACAGCATGAAAGAGCCAAAATCACTTAGAGCTCCTTTGTGAACTTGAGATAAGCAGCAATTGCAACGCCGGCAGCACCAGTTGCCGCCACCCAAGCACACCATGAATTTTTTTTTTTTATTATCCTGGGATACTTGATTCCCTGCCATTAACTGGTGGGCCTTTGTCACTTCAGCTTACAAAATGTTGGCTTCTTTCTCCGAAAGGGGCACTAGTTTCTTCTCTTAGGCTCTCAGCTTCTTTCTCCGAAAGGGGCACTATTTTCTTCTCTTAGGCTCTCAATTTCTTTAACCACAACTGCAAATCGGTTATCTTATACTTATTTCCAAATGTTCAATCGGCCAGTAGAGACCTTTGCTTTGCCAGTTTGCCAAGGTTTCCTCCTCCAACCCCTAAAACAAACATAATAAAAACGGTTCTTCTCTTCAACCCACTTTATTTCTAAACGAAAGAAACAATTGTTATTTTCAAACTCTAGCTCCTCTAGAATACGGGGTAGCGAATGTTTTTTATTTTTCAGTAAAGCAATCTATTTACCCAGTGGTAGCCGCTAATGTTATAAAATCCTGTCCATGGGACCATCCCCAGAAGCGGGATATTTTGAATGTATGAATGCATGCATACCTCCTAAAAACAACGTAGGTGCTCTTTCCGGCTCTTCCTCTTCTTCCTCCTCCTCGTCTTATTCTTCTATCCAAATCCGCCAAAACTTCTTCAATCCAAAAACACCAAAACTTCTTGAATGCATAGAACTCTATTAGTCGCCTTCTTCTTCAATCCAAAAGCTTCTCTAAAAATTTAGTTAAAAAAACTGCGAAAAGCTTATAAGTTAGTTCGAGTTCCCATCTTCTTTCTTCTTCAATCCAAAACCACCAAAACTTAAAGCTTGTAAACTACTAAGAGTTTCCGAATTCAAAAAAACTCTGAATTTAGAAACTTCGAATTCGAAAACTCTCAATTAGGAATTCGACTCTGAATTCAGAAACTTTCCGAATTTAGAGTTTCCGAATTCGAGTGGACATAAATAATATGTTAGAATCGATACTTATAAAATGAAATTAATCAATCTAGCGGTCTTCTTCTACGTTGTGTTCAACTGCACGTTAATTAGTTCAACTGCACGTTAATTTTATAATATTCTATTTTTTTTGTTTTGGGTTTTGTTAGTTAAAAAAAAAAAAAAAAACCTTACAACCAGAGTAATCTCCTTCCAGTCACGACTTACATGAAGTTGAGAGCTATACTTATCAATAAGAATTTAATACAGAGCACCACCCCCTCACACACTTACTGGCACCACCCCTCACACACTCACCCAGGCTGCAATTTAAACTTTGAACCAAAACGAACATAATATTTTAACCATTCTACTACTTATTTAAAAATAAAGGATAATTCACTCACTCGGTTTGAACCTAAGGATAATTCTACCGCGCTCTCTGTTTTTTCTTTTTCTTTTGTGCCTAACTTACTCCTCTCCTGGTTTAAGTTAGTGGTTTAATTTGTGCACCTCTTTTATTTACCATTATCACTTGCATTTATTTTCATTTTTCATTTTTGTAGGTGGGGCACATTTTTTTTTTGGCTTTGCATCCTTTATTGAATAATTATGTTGGGCAGGGTTTAATGGCTAGGCACCAAACAATAATTTTATTTGTTTTTAACCTGTATTTAAAGATAGTGTGGTTGTGTTAACTTTTTAATATAAAATAAAAAAATATTTGTTAAATAAAAGTTGAAAAATTAATCTAATTTAAAAAAAATATTTTTTCAAGGATCATACCAATAAATAAATAAATAAATAAATAAATAAATAAATATATATATATATATATATATATATAATTTTTTAATTATTATAGTTAATAAATTTTTTGCATCTTAAACTAAGATTTATTTTGGATGATCCTTTATTTTATCAAATGATATTTTTTAACTAGTTAAATTTCTCAAATTTAAAAGGGAGATGACCAAGCAATACATGCATGATAGCCAAGTTGTTGCAATACAACTATATTTCATGACCTAATATTATTTTTGGGTTCCATTTCAATCTCATATAACCAATTAAAAAAAAAATACCTTTATAACAATCATATTTATTTTTTCTAGACCCATGAGAGATATCGTAGTGGTAAGTCCTTCGGCTTTCACCTAAGAGACCCAAGTTCAAACCCGGATATGAGGGAACCACGAAATCTCATAAAAACTCGTGTAAACTTAATTTTTAGTCGTAAGCTTATTACAATGGTAAGGGCTTTGGCCTCTAAAAAAAATCATCTTTATTTTTTCTTCCCTCTTCTCACTTGTTAGTTATAGTTTAAGTGGTTTTGAAACTTCTTCCAATTTGAGGGGATCATGGTTGATTCCTTGGGATATTTTACTTTAAATATTGAAAAAATTTTGCACCCTCTTTTTGTAGTCTATGTTTTTCATCATTTGACCTCATGTTAATTAAATTTTTAAGGTTCACATATAAGATTTAAACCTTGGCTTATAGTATAAAACTAATCATTTCCAATCATTTTCCCAAAATTCCATTGGCGATGATAATTTAAATATGTTGAGGTTTATCTATGGAATTATAACTATACATTTCTAATTTGAGTAAAGTAGAGGTTGCTAAATTCTCCAAGAATGATGATGTAGCAATATTTTTTACTTGCAAGCCCTAGTGCCCATCTAGACTTCTAATCAGACAAGTTAACAACATATACATCTATGACATTAGATTCACTCATGGAATCAATTCAATATTGGAAGAACAAAAAATATTCCATTGATTAGAGTGTGAATAAATAGTACAAAATAGGCCCAGATTAGCCCATAGATGTAGGATCTGAGAAACCTATTAGAGCCCAGATTAAACTATGCTAACAATAGTCTAGAAAATATATTCCCTGCCAACTAATTAGTATCCATAAATAATAAAATAACTAATATACGCTAACATCCCCCTCTTATTACATTATTTTGAAATACAAAGGGAGTTGCAAAACAACTCAAATTTGACACGTGCAAGTGCTTTAATAAATATGTTCACAACTTGATCATTGGTGGGAATGTACTGAAGCTGAATTTTATGCCTTAGAACTTTGTCTCAAATGAAGTGAGATTGAGTTTCATGTGTTTGGTGCGTTCATGAAACAATAAATTCTTGATGAGCTTCATAAAACCCTGGTTGTCGTAAAACAAGTGAATTGAATATTTGGATCGAAAACCCATATTTTTCAAGATGTGACACAACCATATCATCTCACACGCTGCTTCACGTGTGGTACAATACTCTATGTCTGTAGATGTTATAGCAACCAACCATTATTTCTTGTTGTGACAAGAGATAGGACTAGATCCAAGATAAAAAATATATCTTAAAGTTGACTTTTGATCATCATATGACTCAACATAGTCAAAGTCCATGTATCCTTGCAAGAAGAGTTGAACATTCTTATTGTGCTCTAGGCCATACTCAATAGTACCATGGACATAGTGAAGAACATATTTTGTTGTTTTTAAATGAATGACTTTAGGCTCCTACATGAACCTTGAAAGATAATTTACAGTAAACACGACATCTGGCCTAGTGTTGGTTAGATATATGAGACTCCTGATCAGTTGGTCTTAGAGAGTACCATCTACTTGAGGTGAATCATAATACAGTGATAACTGAAGCTCTAATTCCATCAAAGTTGCCATTGGCTTGCAATCAGTCACGCGATACTTTTCTAACAATGTATTGGCATACTTTTTTGGTGACACCTTGATGTGATGATTCTTCTAGTTCACTTATAAGCCAAGATAATAGTGAATAATTATGAGATCTATCATCTCAAAAGACTTGCACAAGTCACTTTTGACGGTAGTTATCAAGTTTTTTGAGCTGCTTGTGATAATCAAAATTTCCACATAGAGTACAAGTAGCACTATTTCAGAACCTTGTTTCTTGAAATAGATATTTGCATCTGAAGGAATTCTCTTAAATCCATGCTACAATAGGTGATCATCCATCTTAATGTACCAAGCTCGTGGAGCTTGTTTCAAACCATACAAGGACTTAACCAATTTGTAAATATTTTTATCTTGGTCTTCCACTTCATATCCTTTAGGTTGTGATATATAGACCTCTTTTTTTAGATCACTAGTCAAGAAGGCACTCTTGACATCCATAAGATGTACTTTCCACCTGAACTATAATACCATAACATAAATAAATCGAATGGTAGTCATCTGAGCAGTAGGTGCAAAAGTTTCCTCATAGTTGATGCCTTATTTTTGCACATAGCCCTTTGCAACAAGAAGGGCCTTATGCTTATCAAATGTTCCATCTACCTTGTACTTAACTTTGTACACCCATTTTCAGCTAATGGGATTCTTTCCATGTGACAGATCAACAAGATTCTAAGTTTGATTTTTCTTCAAAGACATGTAATCTTCATCCATAGCAACCTTCCATTGTGGCACACTAAGGGCATCTTGTATTGTGACGGGTTCATGCTCATCCAATGAAGACATAAAAATATTATCATAATCCACATCCATATCTTCTATTTCTCTCTCTAGATCTACAAAAACCTCCTCAAAGGATTGATAAAGATCATCAACCTCAATAGTCTTTGTTGCTGCTCTACTCTTGTAAATCCATACTATGAGTATGATGTCTATTCAAAGTCATATCTTATAGTGTGGATATCTTTAAGTCTCTTATTGTACTTTTATACCACTTAGGAATATTTTTTTGTGGCAACGATTAAGAAGAAGATCCTCCCTTCTATGGTGAAGGAGGAGACTTCTCAAGTTTAGATTTTGCAAAACCTAGGTTATATCGAATGTGTTTTGTGATGTAAAACCTTCATAAAAAACAACTTCTCTACTGATATGAATCTTCTTGGTCAAAGGATCAATCAATCGATAACCCTTAGAATGCTCATAAAAACCAAGAACACATTGCAAGATCTTCTCATCTAGCTTCTTCCTTTTTTTCTTTTGGTATGTGCATAAAAGCCTCACATCCAAAAATGCGTAGATGAGAGATGGAGGGTTTCTAACCACTCCATTTTTCTTGTGGAGTTATTCCTTTTAAGGCCTTTGTGGGTGCCCTATTTAGCAGGTACACTATTGTTGTGATAGCTTCTGCCCAAAAATATTGCTCTAGATGGGCTCCTGTAAGCATACAACGAACCATTTCCATGATGGAACGGTTCCTCCATTCAACAACTCCATTTTTCTACAGATTATAGGCAGTAGTGAGTTGTCTCTTGATCCCATATGTAGTCAAATATGTTAGAATAAGTAATTATTCTCTTAAGTTCTACTAGGATTGACTTACTTGAGTTTCCACTCCTTCATGAGTCAGGTGAACTCTCAGTTATAGTCTAGATCAGATTTGATGAGTTGTTGTAATCCAACGACTCTCAATGATCAACTTTGTTATTTATACAAAGTTGATCCATGGAATAATCAATCAGTTCATTGAGCATATCTACAAGTCTTGTGATGTGTTGCAGAATTATTTCCTTCTTTCAATAGAATATTATTTTCTAACATGGTACCAGAGATAGGATAGTTCTTTGCAAGCATTTGAGTTTTTGAAGCTCTTATTTTTTAAGATCTGGTTCAGTTTTTTTTGGATAATTTTAGAATATATTCATATTGCTTAAGGGTTGTGGTATAGTTATTTTTTATCCATATATATATATATATATCCATATATATTGTTTTCAACAATTGTTTTTCGTTGAGAAAAAAATATATCTTTGGCTATTTTTTCACCCTGTTCAAATTATAGAGAGATATATTTTATAAAAAAATAAGCTCTTCTAGTTTCTAGAGCTTTAGCTATCTTCTACTGCATGCTGCCCATTTCAAGTGGTAGCCCTACGCTTTCTTTAAAATAGCTTCACCTAAGCCTTAAGGGGTAATGTATTTATAATTTTTTTTCTCTAAATTTCGAACAAGGAGGGCCCTCTTTCGAAAATGTAGTGTTCTCTCTCCTGTTGGTCTCTACATTCGTGCTCTCTCCCATGGGCTTCACTGGTTTTTGTTTGTTGTGTTTAAGTGCTCTCTCCCATTAGTATCCGCTTTGGGTCTAGCACATTTTTTTAGGAACACCCATTATTGTTTGGTTTGTGCCTCCTCTCTAAGCTCTTTGGAGGTCATTTTTTAAAGTTTGATAGTTGTCTTATTTAAAAAAAAAATGTTGCCTCTTCTTTAATTAAATCTCTTACTTCATTGGCGTCCATTTTTTAATAAATTTTAATACAGTTGTCATCTTTTTTTAAATGTTGCCTTTGTCGTATCTTTTTTGGCATCCGATCTTCCTCAGTAGTGCGCCCTTTTCCATTGGGTGGTCCTTCAAAATATGTTAATAAACTACAAGTATTTCACAGTTTCTTAGACGCCAGCTGGGTCGATCTTAAATAGAGAGTTTTCACCTCAGTTAAGATGAACGTTCACTGTCTATCAAATGTTCTTATTAGGATTTTTGGCACCAAGGTTTTAATATATATCTACAAATCATTTTTTATCTTAAGATCTTGCTTTGTTTCCTTATCTTCTCTGATTTGCAGATATATCATCGAGGCCACTTGCATTGATGATTTTTTAATATCTATATTTGTTCATTTATGATAGAAACATTGATGTTTTAACATTTGGTTTGGAGGTTAAAACATATTCTGCAGATCGGTGCTCAAAAAAATTCACTTTATCTAGTGAAACAAAGCTATAGCGTTCACTTTGATTGGATTAATCTATCTTTGGTTTTGTAGGAGCTCCACTTTCAAAAATCATTATAAGAGATTTATGTTCACTGAGTGTTCACTTTGCATGGATTAATCTCTGTTTGGTTTTGCAAGAGATCCACTTTCAACAAATCAATCTTAGAGATATATGTTCGCCCAATGTTCACTTTACTTGAATTAATCTGTCTTTGGTTTTGCAGTAGCTCCTTTTTTCATCTAAATCAGATCATTCACAGAGATCTACGTTCGCCCTCCTGGAATTTTGTTTTCTATGTTTTGCTAACATTTCTATTTCACAGGAAGACTCTTTCACAGTCTTGGCTGGAGTTTCCTTCGTTTGGTAGCGAGTTAAATCTTATTTTCATGGCTATGTTCTTCTCCAACGTGCAACATTGACATCAAACCGCTTGGAGTCAAAGCGCTCTCCTCGCCTAGAGTTGATCTTGGTTTTTCTTTGTAATGAAATTTTTATTTGGTTTCTGAAAGCATGCAGAGAAATGGCATACCGATATGATGCAAACAAAAATGGATACAGATGCTAAGTCCTATGAATGCGATGAGCAATGCGTGAAGGAAATGACGTAGAAACGAGATGTGAGCAAACAAAGTGGGGTCTCCTTTATTGATATTACTTTTAATATGATTACAATACGTCACCCTTCTAGGGCTCGAAACATTTGATACAATTTGTTACATTAATAGATGCCCGAAAGAAGCCGCGCTTCCAAGATCGGACGATACGCTTCCAGCGTCTTCTGCATGCCCACATTCAAAGTGGGCAGGCTAAAAGTTGTCGCCGCTTCTGTCTGTGTGTTCGTAGATCCTTGTTTCCCCTCTAGTATTCTTGGCGGTGAGATCCTATGCACAAAAATACAACAAATCGTTAATAGCATATGCGTATCTAGAAAAACATGCAATCCCCAAGGCCTCCAGCGGGCGCTTGTGGTATATCAGTGATAATATTGATAAATCAATTACAAAATGATATATAAATGTAAAGGACAACTTCTAGAATTGGTATCACCTGATTTTGCATTGAGGCGGCGTCGAATGGCCCCGTTATGCTCGTTTGCCCGTCGGGGGCCTCTCCAAAGTGAGCGCTCCATTGTATCGCCTATGCTTATCCAAATCACATTAAAAGCATGGGTTAGGTATTATATGTAATTCTAAGACTACCAAGATGCTCGTAATTTACATATCTTGCCCAGATTATCCTATGCGTGACAGGGGTGCCCTTCAAGCTAGTTAATACATAAAATAATAAAACAACAGTCAAATCATGTCAAAATGAGTTCAAAATTTAACAAAGGCATTAGGATATCATATGGGACATATTGAAAAAATAATAGTAAGTAAATCATGCACATATTTCTAATCACTCCAGGGTGGGACGTTGGGGACTATCACAAAATGTGCAAAAAGTGACCTTGCAAATGTCCTACCCAAAGGCCTCCAAAACTCCTGCAAACTTGGGGTTAGACTAAAAAGGGCATTTTGAGATGACCCAGAAGGTCATATTTTGCAGATTCTGCCCAGGTCATCCTGTATCTGAAGGCGCTCCCTGTAGGTTAGTAAACGCATAAAATGACAGAAACCAGGTCAAATCATGTCAAAAAGCAATGAAATTTGGACAACAAAATAAGTACATAAAATGTAAAAGAATGAAAAAAGAACAGTAGCAAAATCATGCATAGATTTCTAATCACTTCGGGGTGGGGCGATTAGGACTGCAACAGTTTGGGGGGTGCCCGGGGGTGGGACGCCCACCATTTGGGGCCTAGTTTTGACACCAATCCACGTGGGATGGGTCCAAAACCTCCTAGGGGTTGTGTCGATGAGTTTGGTGTGGTATTATGGCCTATTTATTAGGTTTTGGGTCTGGATTGCGTTCCTAATGTTCACCCAATAACCTCTCTTCCAAAAGAGAGATTAGGGATGTAGGAAGCACAAAGAGGAATGGGGGTATAATTTGGTAGCACTTCATTGCTCCAAATGCTCCAGCTCTCTCTTATCTTTTGGGGTGAGGAGGCTCACCTTTTTATAGACCTAAGGGTCTCCTTTGAATGTGCATGCGAGGGTGCCACTTGGCTCACCATGCCTTTTTGGGGGAGAGAAGATTCCTCCCTGATTAGGGGCTCATTGATTGAGGCCTCCATGATCAGGGCAGGCTCTCTCTGATTTGAAACATTCCCTCGCAATTGCATGCCTTGAAGGTGGAGTTAGGTGGTGGATTTGGGCTGCCATTTGTCAAGGTTTAACTTTTTTCCAGTCAAACCTGCTAATCGTCCCACCCTGGAGCGATTGTTGCTAATCATCCCGAGGTGGGGCGAATAGGATTCTAATCGTCCCAAGGTGGGACGAATAGGGAGCAAAGTGCTTAAAAGGTGCCAAATTGACCTCTGACCTTCCAAAACTGATTTGGGAGTGGTTAGGACCACTTTTTAACCTCTAGAGGCTGCCCTAGGGGGTATGTATGCCAATTTGATCAGTTATTGTAGTCACATAATCGGATTGGTGTTGTTTTGGTGTCTATAGATGCCCCTTTTTGGGATGCACTATGTGTGGCATAGTGCTGAGCAAAAATAGATGACCAAAGTACTTAATGATTAGGGTTTCTCAGTAACCTAACCAAATTTTGATGCCCCAAGTATGGAAAGGGCATGCATTCTTGAATCCTTGCTTCTGACGAGCTAAGGAGCTTAACTCAAGTGTAACCTTTTCGAGTGAGGTGTACTTGATCTTGGACATTGTTCAGTCATGAATAGGAAAAGGGCACAACCTTTTGTCTAAGGAACCTTGTCTTCATGCTTCTATAATGCCAAGTGTTTGTTTATCTTGTGATTATTGCTTGTTTGTTGCCCCAAGCAGGAGCGTGATTGTCTTTGTCAATGATTCTTTGAATGCATGTCATTTCCTTGATTGGGTGTGTATTTTTTGATTGGTGACTAAGTGTGACTACCCCCTCAAGCGACGAATCGATGAGGGAATGACCAAAAATGAGAAAAGTGATGAGTCGCTTGACCCAATATGACGTTTGTAAGGGTGCCTTCAGTTGTTTTTTGTTGAACGCTTATGCAGTTTTCCAACCATCGGACCTATTTTTGGTGGGTTTTGACCCTTTTTTGATGCCTATTGGGGTAGAAATTATCGAAAATCCTCCTTCCCATGGAGCGGTATGGCTATGCTAGCATTCTTAGGGAGTAGGATAGTGATAATTTGTGACCCCGACGGTAGTTTTTCATGCCATGAATATCAGGTGCAAAGGCACCTTTATTCGGCAGATTTATTGTTGTTTTTGAGTGCATTTTTTGGATTCTTTTTTTGTTGCTTTATTTCTTGCTCTATAATCATCCCAGGGTGGGACGAATACCAATTTGGTAATCGTCCTAGGGTGGGATGAGCGCTAACGCGCCTCATCCTAGGGTGGAACAATTACAGGAATAACAACCTATATAAGGACCAAAACTAGGTTTTGGGCTCATTTGCAATATTTTTTTCTTGGCGATTTGGAGTAGTGAGGAGGAGTGCGAGTGTGCGTAGCGGAGCACTGCTAAATTTCACGGACATCATGAGTGCGAGAACTGGATCTTCGAGTGGAGGAGCCGAGGCGAGACCGGTATGATGTTCCTTCTCCCTGCCTATTATTCGTTTTTGTTTTATATGAAGTTTAAAACTCACATATAAAATGTTTGTTTGCTTTATTTTGTTTTTCTTAATAGTTAAGGTTTAAAACCTAGTATTAAAATTTTTGTAGTTTGATTTTGTTTTTTTTCACATATTAAGGTTAAAATACCCTAGCATGATTTTTTGTGTCTATTATTTTTTTGTTATTTTCGTATATTAAGGTTAAAACCCTAGTATATTTTGTCTTTTTTATTTGTTTTTGTTTGTCACTTGAGGTTGAAAACCCAATGATGTTTACTTTTATTTTGTTGTTTTTGTTCACACTTAAGGTTAAAACCCTAATATGATTTTTTGTTTTTTTGTTTTTTTGTTGATTGTACAGTTTTTTTATTCTGTTGTTGTTGTACAGTTTTATTTTAATGATTCTATACTTTCGGTGTACATTTGTTTTACTGTACTTCTTATGCTGTACTTTTGTTTTGTAATTGTAAATTATAGTTGTACTTTCATTTTATTTATTTTAATGTTTTTTTTTATATTAAGTATGTAATTAATATCTTTTTGTTTTATTTTGTTTTTCAGGTTGTGAAGAGTCGATACCATTAGCCGATGATATTTTCTGATGCACGGGATGCGCTGACTGTTGTGGATTGGGAGTGGCTTGATGCCCTTGGGCTCAAGCAAGTGATGTGTCTGGAGCCTGTGGTGGGGGATCGGACATATTTGACTGCCCTGATCAATTTGTGGGATCCCCACACCAACACCTTTCATCTCCCAACAAGGGAGATGACTATGACTCTGGAGGATGTGTATCGGATTCTACGGATTCTGATTGATGGACTAGTGATGAGGCCTGGATAAGCCTCATTTATAGCATGTTTTAAATAGTTAAAACTGCCTAAAACTCTTGTGAATTATCTTATATGCTAGTTAAGTTGATTTAATATGTTGTGTATTAACTGTTTGCATGATTGAAGTGTTAAGGACATTATATTCTGATTTTTAACAGTTCTTGTATAGTTTTATGTTATCTTGTCATGCTTAGGTTGACAACAGCACTTCACTAGTCTTATTTTGATGATCATTAAGCATTAGTTTCTCTAAATTCAGCAAATAGTACAAAGACTTATTACTGTGCAACAGAAAACTGGTTTTTCCATATAAATTCCAGCCAGCTGCCAATGAATGGCAAGGCATGGAATTCACATCCAAGGAAGAATGAAGACTATTGCAATCTGATCCTGAGGGCTAATCCACCTGAGAAATGCAGCCAAAACCATTTGGATTCAACACAGTTGGTCATTCTAAAGATCTTCGAAATGAACACAATGTCTTCAGAATGAACACAGTGTCTTCGAAATGAACACAATGTCTTCGAAATGAACACAGTTTCTTCGAAATGAGAATAGAAAGCACTTTTTGACTTGTTGACTGAATTTTGGCGGTGGAAAAGGGGATAAGAAGGTTGAGAAAGTTAAGGGAAAATATCTCCCATCTAACTTTGTCGTCCTTGCCATCCAAAGCCACCATTTATGGAAAAGATCAAATTGATCCTCTTCTAGGATAAACCCAGGAAATTCTGTAGGATATCAGGAACAACATATTTTCTGTTTGTAATTAGATTTTAGGCATCTATAAAATATAGCTCCCATCCAGGTTGAGCTATTAGATAGAGGAGATAGAAAATAAATAGGGAGATAATAGAATAGTGATTTCAGACCTGTAACAGATTTCAGTAGAATTGTAATTATGTTTCTGAAGCAATAAAAGTGCAGTTTCATTCCATTTATTTTGTTATGTCTGAGTGTGAGTAAGACTTAAAGAAGAATTCAAACCTTCTTCTGAGAAAGGAGGCTGGCCACTTCCAGACCTAGGAGGAGGACTGACAGACAGGTTTTATTCTGATTTTGCTACAGTAGAATAAGTTGTGAACTTGTCATTTTCATTCTTTTGCACAGCTAACATTCCTAGTTGTTTAATTCTTGTTCATAATGTTTTTGTGATATGATTAGTGGTAGATCTGGTTATTCTTTTCATTCCCAACAACTTTCCAATTCACTGCAAATTTCCATTTCCAGCAATTTACAAGTTTTCTGTAATTTCCCTGCATTCTTGTTTTTGCTGTCAAAACCCTGCATATAAGATTGACGACCTTCTATTACAGAGCATTGACAGGATCTAGTTTTTATGCTTCATTTCAATTATTGCAAGATTAAATAGACTTTCAATTCTGCAACTATAACTAGAGTTTCAATTCTGCAATTTAATTAGATTTCATTCTTGCAATGTAACTAGGGTTTCATTTCTGCAATTAGCAATTAGTTTTCATTCTTGCAAATAGATTAAAGTTCAATTTATGCAATTTAGGGGTAGAAGTGACACAAAACCCCCACACAATCAATTCCACCAATAAGACCTGCTGCTTCCAAATGAACTGAACTACAACCCTGCTTGAACTTTCTCTCGTAAATAGCCTTGGACACCACCCTGGATTGACAAATTCATTGAGAATTAATGATGTGCTTAATGACAGCCCATCATTTTGGCATCGTTTCGGGGAACACGGTGTTGTTAGAAGGTGAAAAGCAGTCCAATAATTATTAAATATGCTAAGTTGTGAATTTTAGAGTAAAATCTGAATGTAATGACTGGTATAAGTAATTGTTATTGGTAAATTGTATTTCAGTCCATTTAGGAAATAAGCAAGAAACCACAAGAAGAAAAATTTCACAAGAGGTTGAAATTATGTCAAAAATGTCTAAATTTTTTATTTCCAAAAATGTTGGAATTTTCAAAGAATCCCAATCATCCACTTCCAGCACTGCAAGATCCTTTGAGAAATCATTACAAGGAGGAAAATTAAGTAGTTCAACACCATTTTCTCTTGACAAATCCATACAATCAGGAAAATTTGACAAGATTTATAATTGTTTTTGGGAACCTACAATGGAAGGCTCACAAGAGAATCAAGGTAGAGCCAACAATGTGCTCCACCCTAGTGCAACTAGTGCACCTGCCAGAACTTTTCAAAATCCCATCCAACTAGATCTTAATCAAAATGCTCCCATGAAGGTCATTTCACCTGCAGTATTACCAACTTTCAAGGGAATTACATCCGAAGATCCTGATATGTTTTTGTTTGAGTTTAAAATTGTATGTCAAGCTCATGATTACACTAATGACAATCAAAAGCTCAAACTATTTCCTTCCACTCTTAAAGAGTTAGCTCTACGATGGTTTATCACCTTAGCACCTGACTCAATTAGAACTTGGGATGAGATGGAAAACATATTCTTGGAGAGATACCAAGAATATTGTCAAGTCAAGAATCAAAATGATGAAATTCTTACAATGAAACAAGAGGAAAATGAAATCTTAGAAGATTATCTAGACAAATTTTCTTTTGTTCATAAGAGATGTGGAAGTGTTGAACCTGAAATTTGCAAAGTCATATTCTTAAGGGGACTACAAGATGAATCTAGGGATGCATTGGATATCTTGGGAAGAGGAGATACAAATGCACTTAAATTTCAGGAAATTATTAAACTCTGTAAAAATTACTCTCATTCAAGGCATAGAAAACACAGAATTGGTAATGAAAAACATGATTTGAAAGAATGCATGAAAGAGGCTGATATTTTAGTACATGATAGAACATTAGATGAAAAAAATGAATCTACTGAATCTTCAGCCATCTATTGTTCAGAATGTAAAAAGCAACACTCTCTTCATGATTGTCCTTTGAACAAAATATTTATACCTGCTACATGTAGCATTTGTCAATTAGGACACCCCACAGATCAGTGTAGTTTATTGCCAGAACTTACAAGTGTCTTTGAAAAATAGTCTCAACCTATGAAAAAAATCAATTTTGTAGGACAAGGACAAGGGAATAATTTTCATAAATTTCCATATCAGAATGCTTCTCAATTTCTTGCACATTGGGGAAATAATCCTTGGTATATGCCATGGTCTCCTTCAGGTCCACTTCAACAATGTTGGAGTCAACCACCATGGGCATACTCCCAAGCATGGTCTCAACATGGATGGATGCAACAACAATGGAATCAACAACATCCACCATGGTTGCAGCCAAAATTACAGGGATATCAATGGGTACAACATCAAAATCTGTACAAAGGGCAGCAACATTGTCAAAAACAAAAATCAAATTTGTTGCCTAATTATATCCATAATTTCTATCATGGACAACAACAACAAAAATTAAAACAACCTCTATTTTCAACTCAACCTATGGTCAGTCCAAATCATGTTAAACAGGTAACCCCTGTCTCTGTGGTTGAATCAAAAAATACAACCCTAATAAATGTTAGTGACTGTGTTAAAACTCAGTTGTGTTCAGGTGAACCACTGCTTGAACCTATTCCACTTATCAGTGTAGAAAGTGAAGTTAAAAAGAATGAACATGAAAACAAATCCACACTAAAACAACATCAAGAAGAACAAGATACCTCATCAAATAAAGTATCATATTTTGAACAATCTGAGATATCAAAAATAACATCTTCACAATCAGATTTGATAAAGGAATTAGAACATTTAACTATTACAATCCCTTTACCTCAAGTTGTACCAATCATTAATAGGATTGTTCAAGAAATGTGTTTTAGCAAACCAAGAGAAAAAAAGAAAGTATATCCTAAAACCATACAAAAAGGTGGAAAATTAGTTAACTTGCTTTCGGGTAAACTTATTACACCTAAGTATGATTGTACAGAAAGCCCACAGTTTCTTAGAACACATAAGGAAAATGAAAAGAATACTTTAGTTTTGGCCTCCATTGTTGTAAATAAAAATGTAGAAGAGTTGGATTCCTCCAAAAAGTTTGTTTTTGCTGAAAATGTTCAAAACTCATATTTTAAAGATGAACTAATTATTGTTCAGCAATTACTACAGACTGATGAAAAACATAATTCTGAAAATTTATCACCCATTCCAGTACAAAACCATTTTCTTTATTTACCACATGGATGTCATTATTGTTTCTCATCTTTTCATTATCATTTATCAAAGTTAATTCTTTCAAGAATTGTTTTTGGTAAACATATACAGATTTTTCATTCTTTTCCACCATATCATTACTCTCTTAATTTATTAATGCATCATTCTCCAAGAACCAATTCAAATCATCCTGGTACAAAACAAACTGAAATACAACCAAAACAACCTTTGAACAACAATAGTTGGTTGACTAAAAACCAGGGAGCAAATTTGTTTGATATATTGGTGCAACATCCTAATGCTTTACTAACATTTTATGCATCTTTAGCAGTTGGCATTGAGTTGTTGCAGGTACAAAAAAAAAATTTTGTAGTTGAATGCATTTGATGAACTTTGGTTGGAAGCACTTCACCAAATAGAGTTCACTCAACAAAAATGGAAAATGTGGCATGATGATCACATTAAGAGCAGCAAGGATGAACCAGGGGAGTTTGAGAATGAAGTTGTTCAACTTTCTTTAGTTGATGATTTAAGGAGGATATTAGTGGTGAATGGACATCTTTTACAGTTGTACCATAAACCACTAACAAAGGTGGAATTTGCTCGGTATTTCACACAGTTACATTTGATAGAAGAGGCTTCTTCTTCTGATGAAGATTCCAAATGATCATATCTTTGAATCTTAAAAGAAAAATAAAAAGAAAAAAATTAGAAAAAATAGAAAACAAAAAGATGAATAAATTCTGGCTGTGAATTTCTTCATGGGCATGATTTCAGGGAAGTCATGAATTCCTTCACGGGCACAATCAGAATCAAAAAGACAAAAAGAAAAAAAAAAAAAAATGAATAGCTCAGCAGTGAAAACCTTTTTCTAAGGCGCTACTGAGTTGGTATGCATGAAAACCAGTTTTCTGGCATGCATAACCTTGAAAGTTCTGAGTCACCATTGTACAAATTCACCAACTGCACTTGTTTTTGAAGTGTTGCAGGAAGCCTCAACAGAATATCAATAGAAGCAGTCATCTTTCAAAACTTGCATTAACTTGTTTTAACCAGGTATATATGTTTCTTGCACTTTTCTCATTGTAAATATTTGATATATAGTATATGACAATTAACCATTAGTATAAAAGTGTTCATAAGAGTTGGCATAAACAAAACATGCTTGGAGAAAGAGAAAAATGTTGGTTTCTGCTATGTCTTCAGAATGACTGTTGTATCTTCAATAACCGTGGTATCTTCGGAATGAAGCCTTTGTCTTCGAAATGAAGGTTTGTCTTCGAAATGAAGGTTTGTCTTTGAAATGAAGGTTTGTCTTCGAAATGAAGGTTTGTCTTTGGAATGAAGGTGTGTCTTCGAAATGAAGGTTTATCTTTGAAATGAGGTTATCTTCGGATTAAATGCCCAACTTAGTCTTCGAAATGAAACATAATCTTCGAAATGAAGATTTGATAGTCTGTTTCCATGTGGCATCCAAGGAGGGAGAAAAAGACATAGTCAGTAGATTTTTTTACTCCATGTGATCATTGACACATGTCAGCTGGCTTGCGGTTAGATTCATCTCATATTTTGCACCCATCGAGGAAGTACGAGAATCACAGGGAAAATAACCAACAAACATGCCACCACCATTCATTGCTAATAACCACTCATGTGGGAAAATTTGCATGCATAATGGACGAGCTAAAAATAGTAAAGAAAATTTGATGGCAAGGATGTCCAATGATTGATGGCTAGGTGTTCAGAGCACAGAATAAGGAAGTGTGCCATATTTTCTTTTCGAAGACATATTTGCTAATGATTACAAGGAAAAGTAAAAAAAAATTAAAAGTTCTTTCTGAAGAAGAACAAGAGCAAACCCTGTAATTCTGTAGAAACCAGAAATCAGTGACCTAGCGGATGACTGTAGTAGCAGAAGAGAGCAGTCTTCTCAGCATCAGAATAGAGAAATGAAGTGAAAAATGAAAAAGGGCCAGCCTACAAGAACCCTGGAATAACGTAACCACATGGGTTACCAGATTTTTCAACCTGTGAAGGGTAGTATGTAATTTTGTCAGGGCATCATTTCAAAATTTTAAACCACCTCAGGCATGGTAGGCAACAACCTAAATTTAGAGTGAATTTTCTAGCATACCTGCATCGAGAACTACAGAGCATGGCAAAACATTATCAAGAGGAAAAAAGGAGCCCTCATCATCATGGTCTTATTAAACTGGTGTGCCAACATCATTTTAGGGGAAACCCTAGAAGCTTTAATAGGTTTTATTCTACCCCGACTAATGTAGTTTTTGAAGAAGAAGATGAAGGAGAAGAGGATACAGATGTTGCTATAAAAAAATATGCTACTGAGGAAGAAGAAAAGGCTAAAAAAAAAATGCTATTGCGAGAGAAGGAAACACACCAAGCAAAAGCAACAAAGCATTTTTCTCTAGAACCATCAACCTCACAGACTAAGAAGAGAAGGGCTGAAACTGACAGTAGAAAAATAAAATAGAAGAGGGTTCATTTTTCTAAAGATGTTATTTATCTGTCAGAATAGGAGAGTGAAGTTCCCAGTGAAGAGCCTGAAGCTATCCCTACAGCCCCTGTTACCACAAGAAAATAGGGCAAGAAGAGAAAATATACATTAAGGACTAGGAGGTCTGCAAGACTCCAACAAAAAGAGATAAAAGAACAAATGATTGAAGAGAAGACCAGACAGGATAGCCCTGATGTCATAGAAGTGCAACAAGCCACTGAGAATTTGGATGTAATCATAGATAATTTCATGGAACCTCCTGTACAGGAGTAGGGGTCTGAAGCAGAGGATGAGATCGTTGTTGAGCAGCAAACTGCAGTTGATTTGTCAGTATTAGGTTCTGAGTCGAACGAAGAAGAGGAGGTGGACATCACAAAACAACTGAGAGCAGCCAAGAGTGTTATAAAAATACAAATGAGATGGATTGAGGAAAGAAAATATGTTATTGAAAAACATGAAAAGAAAATTAGAGAATTATAGCAAAAAGTGGAGAAACTAAAAAGCAGGCTGTCACAAGTTGACGAACAATCAACTACATCAGATAAAGAGGAGGATTTGGTTCAGTTATTACTTGGATTATCTAGGGAATATGAAGACACAGGTGCTCATTCTGAAGTAGTGCCCCTCCACTTTGAAGCAGTGCCCTTCCATTCTGAGGCATTGCCTTCTCAATCCAGAGAAATACCTTTATGCAACATCATTGGGTAGGTCTCAGATTCAGGCCTCCAACCATCATTACTCTGGTTCCCTCCTATTTTGAAGAGGATTCCCAACCAGATGATCAGTTTGAAGAATGACTCAAAAACCTTCATGAGAAATTACACAGGCACTAAATTGTTCTATGAAACATGGAATATGAGTATGGACATTTGTGACTCCATAGCCCACTGCAATGCATGAGGGCATGCATTAATATAAGTTGGGGGGAATGATGAGGCCTGGATAAGCCTCATTTATAGCATGTTTTAAATAGTTAAAACTGCCTAAAACTCTTGTGAATTATCTTATATGCTAGTTAAGTTGATTTAATATGTTGTGTATTAACTGTTTGCATGATTGAAGTGTTAAGGACATTATATTCTAATTTTTAATAGTTCTTGTATAGTTTTATGTTATCTTGTCATGCTTAGGTTGACAACAACACTTCACTAGTCTTATTTTGATGATCATTAAGCATTAGTTTCTCTAAATTCAACAAATAGTACAAAGACTTATTACTATGCAGCAGAAAACTGGTTTTTCCATATAAATTCTAGCCAGCTGCCAATGAATGGCAAGGCATGGAATTCACATCCAAGGAAGAATGAAGACTATTGCAATCTGATCCTGAGGGCTAATCCACCTGAGAAATGCAGCCAAAACCATTTGGATTCAACACAGTTGGTCATTCTAAAGATCTTCGAAATGAACACAGTGTCTTCGAAATGAACACAATGTCTTCGAAATGAACACAATGTCTTCGAAATGAACACAGTTTCTTCGAAATGAGAATAGAAAGCACTTTTTGACTTGTTGACTGAATTTTGGCGGTGGAAAAGGGGATAAGAAGGTTGAGAAAGTTAAGGGAAAATATCTCCCATCTAACTTTGTCGTCCTTGCCATCCAAAGCCACCATTTATGGAAAAGATCAAATTGATCCTCTTCTAGGATAAACCCAGGAAATTCTGTAGGATATCAGGAACAACATATTTTCTGTTTGTAATTAGATTTTAGGCATCTATAAAAGATAGCTCCCATCCAGGTTGAGCTATTAGATAGAGGAGATAGAAAATAAATAGGGAGATAATAGAATAGTGATTTCAGACCTGTAATAGATTTCAGTAGAATTGTAATTATGTTTCTGAAGCAATAAAAGTGCAGTTTCATTCCATTTATTTTGTTATGTCTGAGTGTGAGTAAGACTTAAAGAAGAATTCAAACCTTCTTCTGAGAAAGGAGGCTGGCCACTTCCAGACCTAGGAGGAGGACTGACAGACAGGTTTTATTCTGATTTTGCTGCAGCAGAATAAGTTGTGAACTTGTCATTTTCATTCTTTTGCACAACTAACATTCCTAGTTGTTTAATTCTTGTTCATAATGTTTTTGTGATATGATTAGTGGTAGATCTGGTTATTCTTTTCATTCCCAACAACTTTCCAATTCACTGCAAATTTCCATTTCCAGCAATTTACAAGTTTTCTGTAATTTCCCTGCATTCTTGTTTTTGCTGTCAAAACCTTGCATAGAAGATTGACGACCTTCTATTATAGAGCATTGATAGGATCTAGTTTTTATGCTTCATTTCAATTATTGCAAGATTAAATAGACTTTCAATTCTACAACTATAACTAGAGTTTCAATTCTGCAATTTAATTAGATTTCATTCTTGCAACTGTAACTAGGGTTTCATTTCTGCAATTAGCAATTAGTTTTCATTCTTGCAAATAGATTAAAGTTCAATTTATGCAATTTAGGGGTAGAAGTGACACAAAACCCCCACACAATCAATTCCACCAATAAGACCTGCTGCTTCCAAATGAACTGAACTACAACCCTGCTTGAACTTTCTCTCGTAAATAGCCTTGGACACCACCCTGGATTGACAAATTCATTGAGAATTAATGATGTGCTTAATGACAACCCATCACTATCCATGTGGGGGGGGGGGGGGGGGGGGGGGGATTGGAAGTATTCTAGTGGGATGGTTGCTAGAGAATGGCATATTAGGGATGATGCATGTGTTTCTCATGACCCTCATCTCCAATATGTTGCTTCCTGACTCCTCGAGTGCGAGGTTCCCTTGGAACCTGCTTGAGGTAGTTTTCACATTGGTGGAGTGTCCGACATGAGCTCCACTAATTATGATATGGGGTTAGACTTCTATTGGTATAGCTCTATGATGAGCTGTACGAGGTTTGCTATCGAAAGCGGAAGGGGATCGGGTGCATCTATCTCTTGCAGTGTTGGGGGTGGTAGGACATAGCTATGGAGCGGCCATAGGGGTTGCCTTGGACCACTCGAGGTGATATGGTGGATCGAGATATTGGGTATGTTGATCTATGGTGGAGGTCAGAGGAGCATGGATAGAGTCGATGGTGGGCAGGTGATGTAGGTCACTATACTGATGCCTTCTCTCATCTAGCTCTAGGGGAGGTGTTCTAGCAGCCATATCAGGATTGTCCAGCCTGGCCTAAGGCTGGAGAGTGGCTCCGATGGGTGCATAGGGGTAGATGGTTGATTGGGCGACATGGGACAGAGTAGGAGTACTTCCCATATGTCTGGGTGACACGATAGTTTGGGGTGCACCAGGGATTTCCTAGTGATCCCTTGATCTATCAATGTCGTGGTGATGAGAGGACTCTAGTCTGGCCTATCATTGAGCTACTAGGTGAGGAGTCAGATGCAGTTATTGATGCCCCTAACATGGACGATGTTGGGGTGACTATAGAGTATGACTGGTGGTGGATTATGCTACGATGGTGAGGTGAGGGGCCTCTAGGAGGTCCAGATGTGTAGTAATAGGAGGTGGGGGTGCAAAGGCACCAATGGAGGGTTGGGGGGCTCTACTTGATGATGTGGATATGGTGGAGGTTGATGACTTCACCAGTGATGGAGATGATTTAGGGGTTCCAGAGCAGCTGGATGCACAGGATGTCTCGGAGCAGTGGGTGCCAGAGCAACAGGCCATCCCGGAGGTGTCCATGCCTTAGGCTATCTCGGGGGATATGGAGGCTGGGTTTCATGCTGAGATAACATGATTGGAGGGTCTGTTACGGAGATGGGAGGAGGATCATAGAGACATGTTGGAGAGGGATCTCCTACGGACTCAGTTGGCATAGCGAGATAGCGCATTGGTTGTGTATCACTAATGAGATGTGGAGTGGGGTCGATGTCGGGTGGAGTTGGAGACGAGAGGTTGTCTACCTTGGTGGACAGTTTCCTAAGCTCAATGGAGGTGGTTCATCATGTCGTACGAGAGGCGGTGAGACCGAGCAGTCTGCATCCTCTCGTCATAGGCGGCTGGATGAGGGTAGCGTTGGTGGGCATGGTGCGTGGGCTAGCAGTAGTCGCCCTGAGAGGTCCCATAGGACCCACACTATTGGGGGTAGTTCCAATCGCATCAATCCTGCATGATCATGGTGGTCGACTCCCTAGGCTTTGGGGATTTTGAGTTTTTGATTTTTTTGTGAGGTCAGAGGACCGACTTATTGTAGCTTGAGGGCATTTTGACTTGATATATATACATGACTCTTTTTTTGATTATATACTTGTCATGGTTTATTGTTTATTTTATGCACATTTATTTATGTTGATGTATGCATATGTTATTATGATTGCGGATGATTTTAACTATATGATATAGATGTATGCATATGGAATGGATGGAATGATTTGTTGATATATTGGCAGTGGCACCATAGACTGTACAAGATTTACTGGCTTTTTGTACTATGTGATTGCTTTATGGAATGACTTTGCATTTGTAATTTTTTTGTTTTGTATTTTCTGATGGTGATGTAAGTAATGAAATGTACAATAATTGTTTTAGAATGTAGTTAAGGTTTTTCTGAGACTCAAATGTTTTAACTAACTAGTCAAGACTATACATTATCTTACAAGACTTTTGAACAAGGTACGAATCAGACTTGAGTTTGACCAAGTTATTTCACATCCCTATGTGTGCGATTGAGTTCGTTTATGTGGTATTTGTAAGGATACCACCAGTGCCAGGTAGGCTATCCACCAAACCTGTACTGAGGATCACCTAATTAGCTCCACTAACTCCTTTGTTGTATTTAGTAAGATTAATCTATGGTGCAATCTAGGATACCATAAGCTAGCTCATCCACATGCAAACATTGGTCTACTCACACACAAAGCTAATGTGATAGACATATCATCATGCATTTAGGATACCGCCATTGCCAGGTAGGCTATCCACCAAATCCGTAATGAGGATCACCTAAATGGTTTTTCGAATGTTGAGAATTCCAGGGATTCAAGTTCGACATCTTTCTGTTGCTTCAATTTGTTGGGATACTTGCTCTCATATATAGTGATGAAAATCACTCGTTTATTTTTCTCTTTTTTTCTTTGAGCAAGGGGTTTGAGTAGTGATGGGATAACTATTTTTATTGTTGCTTTTTGATGTGTGCACTTTGAGGATTTTAGATGATAGCAAAAGTTTGGGAGTTTGTAGTTGGACTTTTGGGATTTTGCTTCATGTAATTGACATTGATCTTTTTAGGCCGGGGGGGACCCCCCCGGGGGGGGACCCCCCCCCCCCCCCGGGGGGGTGTAGAATGAATCCCTACAACGTTGGGGACCAAAGGTGTTTGGGATTTTTTGATAGTGGTGAAAACCACTATTTATTTTGGGGAATTGGATGGGGAAGATGCTTGTCCTTTTGCCAATTCTCAGCATTCTTGGGACCATTCGCACAGGGGGATGAGTGAGATAACGTTTCACCTATGGTACCCTAGACCGCTTTGTAGGTTTCGTCTTTTGTTCACACAACTTGGGAATTTTTATGTGTTTTAAGCTTGTGTTGGGATGCTATGTAACAAGGCATGATCCAAGTAAAACTCTACCTTGTAAAAATTGGTCTGACTTTGTATAGCATTTGACTAGAAATCTAAAGACAACTGAATGACGAAAACCCTAAAGACATTTAGAAGACAACTAACTATGATATGGCGAAAATGCGAATGGCGTTATTCTTGATGGATATTTTTACAAAATGGATTGAATTTGGAGAAATGATGGAATTGTCGAGTAATTACAGTCTATGGTGCCTTTGACCTGTATGACCAACAAATATGCAATGTATGTATGTGATGCCTAATGCAGTTATTTTTGTGTTTTGATTTTTAAGATTATGCATGAAAGTGAGATGCAATTTTTTTGTTATTTTTGATTATCTGTTGTTTTTGAATATTCTTTATGGTCGGTTTAACCCGAATGGGTGTGGACCAAGTGATTCTTACGAATCCTTGGAGGTTTTGACCAAAGGGATTATAGATACCTTTGGAGCATTTGAATATTTGTTTTTGACCAAGCGATTGTGGGAACCCTTGGAGCTTTTGGTTTGACCAAAGGGATTATGGATACCTTTGGGGCATTTTAGGTTGACCAAGCGATTGTGGGAACCCTTGGAGCTTTTTGGTTTGACCAAAGAGATTATGGATACCTTTGGGGTGTTTTTGGTTGACCAAGCGATTGCTAGGATCCTTTGGGGCATTTTTGGGTTGACCAAGCGATTGTGGGAACCCTTGGAGCTTTTGGTTTGACCAAAGGGATTATGGATACCTTTGGGGCGTTTTTAGGTTGACCAAGCGATTGCAAGAATCCTTGGGGCTTTTGGTTTGACCAAAGGGATTATGGATACCTTTGGGGCATTTTTGGGTTGACCAAGTGATTGTGAGAACCCTTGGGGCTTTTGGGGTGGGCCATGGCTCTTTTAAATGTGGAATGGCCTCAAATGATTGATGTTCAAGGGTTCTAGTTCCTTGATTCCTTCAAGAGAGGCGAGCCGGTATGTTCCAGGTCCTATTTTACTATCGATTACATAAGGACCTAACCAATTTGCCGTGAACTTGTCCCTTAGATGGGGTGGCAAGTTAGAATTTTGTTGGTTCTCTTTTAAGACCAGGTCACCAACCTGAAAGTCCCTTAGGTGAACTTTCATGTTGTATGCTTTCTTAAGTCGCTCTTGATAGATACGTAAATGCTCGAGAGCATTGACGCATCATTCATCAAGTAATGTAAGTTGGTCTAACCAGGCCTGTCGTGTAGTGTCATCATCGATGAACTCTTGCATTGATATGCGTAGGGAGGGTATTTCCAACTCGAGAGGCATGACTACCTCAGAGCCATACACTAGCAAAAATGGAGTTGCCCTAGTGGGCATCCGAATGCTAGTGCGATAAGCCCATAGGGAAAGTGGTATTTGGATGTGCCAATCCTTATGACTATCTGTGACCATATTTTTAAGGATGGCAACTAGCATTTTGTTTGATGCCTCTACTTGCCCATTTGCTTGCGGATAATAGGGTGTCAAAAAACTATGCTGAATTTTGTACTTTGTTGTCAAAGCACGCACATATTTGTTCTTAAATGATGTCCCATTATCCGAGATGATCTTGGATGGAATACCAAAATGACATATGATGTTATGTAAAATGAACTCCGCAATGCGGGGCCCAATCGTAGAGGTAAGCGGAATTGCTTCCACCCACTTGGTGAAGTACTCTATGGCCATTATGATGAACATGTGATGACCTGACGACGTAGGGGAGATATTTTCGATTAGATCTAAGCCCCATTGCAAAAATGGCCAAGCTGATTGGATCGGTTGCAAGGCCTAAGAAGGTACATGTGTCAAGTTAGCATGGTGTTGACACTTCATGCACTTTCATACATATGCGCAACAATCTCGCTCTAAAGATGGCCAATAATAGCCCATGCAAAGAATGCACTTTGCGATGGCCATACCACTGAAGTGGCCATCGCATGTACCATCGTGCGCTTGGGTGATCGCCCAAGTGGACTCCTGCTGGTCCAAGCAATGGAGGAGGATTCCTTCGTAGCTTTGACGGTACAAAATGTCTCCTAGCAAGACATGTTTTGTCACTTTCTATTTGAATGATATTTTCACGACATGCGATAATCCAAGTGGGAGGCTACCTAACTTGAGGTAGTCTCTTATGGGTGTGTACCAATCCTGCTGATCAAAAACCTTGATGGTATGAACAGCTGATCCCTCTTGAAGTTCGTCCCTAGCAAAAGCTAAGCGAGAAAGAACTTGTAAAAATAGCATTGTGTTGCTATTAAGAGGGGTTGGGGAGAACAAGGACCCCCAGTTGGCATGATTCAGACTATCATGGATTCGAGAGAACCTATCCTGAGATGGTTCAATCTGGATCAGGTGGATTCCTGGTATTATGTCAGAGCTTGCATGCTCCATCATGGATTGTGATAATGTTTTGACTTGAATGGTTGTCATATCACCAAAAGGGTCTTGCAGGATTAGTGACCCCAAGGAGGCCATAGTGTCCACAAAATGATTCGATGATCGAGGGAGTGCCTCGATGTCGTACCATTCAAGCTTTGTCAAGAATTTATCCACAAGGGCTTTGTAGGCCTGTAGAACTGGGCATTTGCATTGGAATACCCCTTTCACTTGGTTGACAATTAACAATGAATCACCAAAGATATTCAAGCATTTGATGTTCATGGTGATGGTTGTCTGAAGACCTATGAGCAAGGCTTCATATTCAGCATTGTTATTGGTGCACAAGAAATCAAGTTTAAATGATAAAGGCATTGGAGCCCCTTGCGGTGTGAAAAATATGATTCCCACGCCACCCCCTTGCTCACATTTAGAACCATCAAAAAATAAGGTTATGTCGGCCTGTGACTTAGGCTCATCAAAATCTAGCAATTCTGAGACATGGAAGACCCCATCATCGAGTAGCTCTATGGTCAGAGGCTGATCGTCTTCGAGAGGAGCCTCTGCTAGTTGATCGATGATGACTTGACCTTTGATGGACTTTTGTCCAATGAATTTGATGTCAAACTCCATCAACAACATGATCCATTTTGTCATGCGACTACTATGATAAGTATGACTCATCATGTATCGCAATGGATTCTCCTTAGACACAACATACATCATATTGCTCAGCATGTAATGGCATAGCTTTTTGGTGGCAAATACCACCGCCAAGCATAGCTTCTCAATGTATGCATAGTTAAGTTCATAACTGACCAGGGTGCGGCTAAGATAATAATTAGCCTGTTCTTTATGTAATTCATTTTTCTGGGCTAGCATGGCACCCAGTGCCACCTCAGTAGCTGAGATGTATAAATAGAATGGCACTCCTAGTCTAGGTGGTGCCAATACTAGCAATGAAGCCAAGTATTGTTTGATGTCGTCAAAGGCTGACTAGCACTCGTCATCCCAATGAAATGCTACCCCCTTGTGTAATAATTTATTCATGGGTCGACACTTGTCAGATAGTTGTGCTATGAAGCGCTTGATCAACATGACCTTACCCTACAAGCTTCTGAGTTGCTTGATGGTGGTTGGGGGAAGCATTTCAAGGATTTCCTTGAATTTATTTGGATCCACCTTGATGCCTCATTTTGAGACTATGAAACCCAAGAGTTTTCCAGATGTGATGCCAAATACGCACTTCTTGGGGTTTAGCCTAACCTTGTGTTCGATGAGGTGATCAAGGATCTTGCGTAAGTCATCGAGATGATCTTGGCGCAAAAGATATTTGGCCAACAAATCATCCATATAATCTTCCAAAGTTTTATGCATGTGATCGTGGAAGATGTATGTCATAGCGCGTTGGTAGGTGGCGCCAACATTTTTAATGCCAAAGGGCATGACCTTATAACAAAATGTCCCCCAAGGCATCGTGAACGCCATTTTTAGTTGATCATCAAGATTGATACGAATATGGTTGTATCCCGAGAAACCATCCATGAGGGAAAGCATTTTGTGGCCTGTTGTAGCATCTACCAATGCATCGATGCTAGGCAAGGGGAAATCATCCTTGGGACTCACTTTGTTTAGATCTCAAAAATTGGTGCATATGCGAATCCTCCCGTCAAGCTTTTTGATGGGCACCATGTTGGACAACCATGGTGGGTAATCTATGCAGATGACAAACTATGCATCCAACAACTTTTGTAGCTCATATTTGACCATTAAGGCCACTATTGGGTGCATCTTACGTAGTTTTTTCTTGACTGGCTTGACTGTCGGATCAAGTGTTAGATTATGCGTGACTAGCTGTGGGTCTAGCCCCGACATGTCTTTGTAGGACCATGCAAAAACCTCCTTCTTCTCTTTGAGAAGGGCAATGTAATCGACTTGCTCTTCAGGGGATAGACTTACCCCTAGCTTGATGATTTGTAGATTCATTAGATCAGAACCGATGTCTACGTCAATCATTTCTTCGACTGACATGTGGGATCCATCCTCCAACTGGTGTGGAGTTGGGATCAGGTGGATATCATTTGCTAAATTTAGATCTACGTTGGGAACATTGGGTTCCTCTTCACATGGAAGATATCCTGAGTCTGTCCTAGGGTGAAATGAAACATCTCACCACAAGGCCAGTACTCTAATGGGGATGGTGGTGAGTCAACGCAATCCCAGTCTATGGCATCTAGGTCTAGATACAATGGTCATGTTGGATCGATTGGATTGTGGATGGGGGTAGTTAAATCAATGGAGATCATGTTGATGGAATGAATTTGGTCTCCATTACCGCATGGGTGTTGACTCAGACATCCTTGGTGATCCTTGTGCCCCGGATCTGGCTCTGTGGGTATTGGCACAAATGGATCGGCCCTATGTGCAGATAGAAGGACAGGGTCTACCCTTGGCACTAATGGCCCTATAGGGTCTCTAGGTGGGAGGTGCTCCTTGTATTCCCAAAGTGGTGGATGAAGCACTTGGTCCAACTGTGCTTGGTTTAAATGCCACCTATGCCTTGGCCCCATATTTAGCTGTTCAAACATATCATCGATGTCCATGGGATATTCCTATTGCCTCATATGGTTGAGATATGCCATCTCAGTCTCATCCTCATAATCGCTATCGGAGATCCATAGGCCTTCATTGGCTTCGGACAACTATGTGCTTGGGTTCCTCCATGGCGTTTCTGGCTTCCGGGAACTTGGCTTATGGCGACATGGGAGGCTCATTTTGTTTGAGCAAGTTGATTTGGTCCCTTATGGGTTGTTCCACTCTCTATGGGAGGGCTAGATTCTCTTGGAGGTGGCAATTGCCCGATTGGAACATTAAAGGGGAACATTGCCATGAAGTTCTCTCGATAGTCATCAATGGGTGTCACTTGTGAGTGATTGCTATCGGACTCAAAAGGGTCCCAAGGTGCTACCTCATAATCTGACTCATCTTTAGAAGACCCCCCTTGATCTTGTTCATATCCCCTTTGGAGGTTAATTCTTGAACTTTCCCCTTCCTCGATCAAAGGGGAGGGGTTGTTGAGGTCAACAAGGTTTGTTTTTAACAATGGGAGATAATCCCCCAATGTGTATGTTGTGTTGGGATTGGCATATGGATCTTGTGCCAACCCATCCCTGTTGCCTAGACCTAGGCCTTGCATGGTTTCTACCAAGATGTCAAGGGGAAAAGGGTGGTTGAACCCTACTCCTAATTTATCATATGGCATCTGGTATCTCGGTTGACAAATAATGCGCATTCCTTGTTCGTATCTTCCCAATCCATATCCATGCCAATTACATTGGCCAAGGTATTTCAAAGAGAATTTTGGGTTGGACAGATAGTCGACGTTCTCAGCAAATGGCTCTTCGTCCTCTTCCTCTTGTAGGTAGGGTTCAATGCCATTATCGAGGCCCCCATATACAAAATTGGTCTGATTTGATGGGTAGCCTAAAGGGACAATAGTACCGATGGGGAGGCGAGGTCTCCCCATGTCTTGCATGGACTCAAGCACGGGTGTTGCCATAATGTTCCACACTAGGTACTCCCCCCAGGCCCGTATTGGCCATCTCAATGGTGATCATCGGCGATTGAGGGGGAGGGAATGGGAGTTCTCCCTGAGTCCACTCCATGTTGGGTGAACCAGGTGTCTCGACTTCCATTCGGCTGGGCACCTCTTCTATAGATATGGTTGAGATATGGTTGAGACTAGTGGTGGTACCTCCTCTGTGCTTCTTCTTGTTGTCCTTCTGTGTGCCACCGTAGGTGGCATCGTTGGTGAAGGAATAAGATGATGAATATGGGCCCAGGTTGGTGAGTTGAGGGACTCGACAATGAGGATGTAGGTGAAATCGGACCCTATGTGGATGGATTCAATTGAAAGTCCAAATGTGTCAATGGGAGGGTCGATTGTGGCATCAGCTACATCGCATTGCAAAACTTAAAGGGCTCTAAGTCTGCTAGGACTACATGTACTTGCCCTTCGTATGTGTACTTGAGGCATTGATGGGCTATCAAAGGGACACACTTCATGTCCCCCGATCCAAGGCCAGACTAGCAAGATGTTGTATGCCATATCACCTTCTAGGATGTGGCACAATGTAGGAATAGTATTTTGTCCCACTTGGATGGGCAGGACAATTGTGCCAACCATCGAGCATATCGCATCATTGAATGATCGAAGAGTATAGGTGGAGGCCATAATATGAGATGCTGGTAGCTTCGAGGTGTTTCAATGCCGCTGTTGTAATTATATTATTGAAGGAGCTAGTGTCCACCAACACCCTCTTAAATGGAATCCCATTGACCCGTGCAATGACGTGCAAGGGTGGATCCACCATATCACCAGTCACCAATTTTAGTTCATCTTCTCTAAAGGTGATGACTGGTTCTATGCATCATTTCACATGTCCCACAAAGTTGTTGAAAGAATTTGCTTTGTGGGGTTGTAGCTCGATGGATTTGAGTATCTCCATCAGAGCCTCCCGATGGGGTGGTGATTGTTGGATGAGCTCATAAATGGAGAGCCTAGCCGACGTGGTCCTTAAAATTTGAGTAAGTTTAGTCCGAATCATGGCCATTGGTCTAGGCGGGGGAGGTTGTGTAGGGTGTTGTGGAGGTTGTGACGTTGATGGAACATCTCCTGTAGCTGCAGTGGGTGCAGCCATGTTTGGGTATCTTTTGTTTCGTGTCACGATGCTTATCATCCCTACGTACCCTCTCATGGGGAAGTTTTGTGTTACCTCATTTACTTGTAGAGTCTTTGCCTATGCATCATGGGCAGGCAGGGGGTCTTTGAAGACCTCCATCTATTGGTTTCTTGGTGCTACGGGATTATCCACTGCTAGTGTTTTGTTGTCTATTAGGTCCTACACTAAGCTTTTGAACTTCCAACATGCTGGAGATGTCATGTCCTTTCTGTCGATGAAATCTACAATATAGGTCTTCCCTATAGCCCTTGGGTTTTGGCATGTTGGGGTCTATGGGTCGACTTTCTAGCAGGTTTATCAAGTTTACCACGGACAAGCGGTCAAACAAGGAGTCTTTAGACTCTATGAAGGGTGTGAATTGTCACCTAGGGTGACGCTGCTGATTTTTCTCTTGCCTATGATTTTCCTTTTCATAGTTATCAAGAGGAACTGCCTAATAATTAGCCTTTGGGGGCTGTGTCGTTAGTGCGAGCTTTGGTATGTTTATGGCAACCTGATTGACTATGACAAGTTTCGATTGTGTGGACCCAATTTTGGTGTTTTTAGGCCACTCTTTCTTGCGTGGCTTGGCAATCTCACCATCCTGTATCTTGATCTCCTCAATTATTCTAGCTTGCACCAAGGCTTCCTCGAGAGTGGCATATTGCTGTAGCTGTAATAGCACGGATATCGACCTTAGGCAACTCTTTGAGAACATTTGGGTCAGGTCGGCCATGGGAGGGAGGTAAGGTAGCTTTGAAAGCAATGTCCTCCATCGATTTCCATAAGCCACCATGGTCTCTTCCTCATACTGCTTGAGGCTAGCTAGGTCGCTTAATGATGCCTTCTTCTTGGTGTTGAAGGCAAAACATTTGAGGAACACATCCACTAGCTGGTCTAGGTTGTTGATGCTATGCTTCGGTAACTGGGTAAACCAATCCGAGGCAGGGCCTACGAACATGGTTATAAATGTTCTTAGAAGAAAAGCATCATTGTCTTGAATTCCAAAGCATTGACTCAAGAATCTTGTCACGTGCTCTTGGGCATCCTCATCCCCTCTAAAATTTGCCAATTGAGGCATTTTGAAGTGTTCATGGTATGGGGGTGCCGGTATTGAAGGATGCACAGGGTGACTGCGGAGTTGGCATAAAGTGGGCTTTTGGGGCCCAGAAGTCTTGGTCTCCATAGACTCTAAGCGCTCTAGTATCACTTTATATGCATCAAAATATTTGATTTCCTCTTCCTTGGTTTGTTCCCGTTGTGAATTACGAGGAACTTGAGGCCTATGGAGGGGTATCCGGATAGCGCCCCCCTTGCCTTGGTAGGGCATTTCAGCCCACTCTTCTTCTTGCTCAAATTCTTCATAGGCTTCTTGAGGAGTTCCTAGGTGTGACCTATAAACATGGGTGGGTGCCTGAGGGAAGGTGCCCATCATTGGTTCTAGGAGTGGCCTCCTACTCAAGTCTAGGAGGTCTTGGAGGCAACACTTGATAAGGTCGTGGAGACCTATCTCGTACTAAGGGGTTATGCCTCTCATAAATTTCTATCCTATGCGTGTGAGGGGTTGGAATCCTCTCATGCATAGTGTTCTAGAGCAACTCATCTATCTGGATTTGAATGCACTCTTTGTTAAGATGATATAGTTGTTCTAATTGTTGTTGATCTTGCCTAAGCTACGTGATTTGCGCTTGGCAGGCGGATGTTTGGCAAATGCCAAGTTGATTTGTTCCATCGTCCTATGTCTAGGAGGCCTAGATGCCTCCCCTACATATCTATATTGGTCATGGTGATCCGAGATCTCTATGGGTCACTTCCCTCTATTGAGGTTAGCAGCATTCACCCAAGGCTCTGGCCTCAGTAGGTGATCCTGATAAATAGAAGGTGCGAAGGCGTATTGCTCCCATGCGCGATGTATTGCTCTTGAGGAATATAGTGGTTTTCCTTATGCTCCCTTTCATACATTTGAAAGGGGCGGGTAGAGTTGGCTCGCCCTATCTGAAGATCCTTGTGCTCTAGATTTGGCCTATTGTTTCTAACGATAATGAGGGGTAGAGGAGGGATGATATAATCATGTGGGCCCTCCTTATGGACCCTAGGTTTCTCTAGCGCTTCATCGCGCATGGTGGCCACTCATAATGAGTGTCTAAGGGGGACTTCCCATGTGTGTACTCCTCTTGAGAGGGTCTATGTTGAATGGGGGTGCCCCTCGAAGGGGTGCCTCTATAGTCCTGTTCTATAGTGGTATAGTGTGGACTACGTTGTGGGTTAGGCCGCCAAGGTGGTATGACCAAGTCCTTGGGGCTATAACGGAGGTGACTTGTGCCACCTTGTACACTTTTTGTCACTTTTTCCCATGATTGGGCTTGGCTACGGGTGTACACCATGGTGGTGGTTTTCTAAAGGATATGTATGTTTTTATCTTCTTTACAATTTTTTATGCTACACTAAACAAATGGGACCACACAATCAAAGAAATGATTATCTTGTTTATAGATTAAAGGTGTGTCCTAAATCTGGTTTAGTGTGTTTTGATTTTTGTTGTGTAAATCCTTGTAAAGAAATTTTTTATACATGCATAATGAGGGCTCTTATATCTCCAAAATGGTCACCCCTTCAATATACCATTGCCAGGCCATTATACCAAACCTCTCAATATACCCGCCTTTACGTGAGAGAAACTATTGGTATGCGAGAGCAGAATAGTAAGTGGAACATAGGTGGTACGAAAGGGGGATCACTCTATTTTTGACACCTACCATAGAAGACTTATCCTCATGCATGGGGAATCACCCCCGCTACACTTGGTCAACTTTCATCAGGATTTACATCTAGCAATAGTCGTGATCAGGGTTATGTATGCAAAATTCAAGCCAAGGTGGTGATGAAATCCACCGTTGGTCTTGATCAAGTGTTGGGGTTTTAAGACCAACTCCTTGATGTTAATATTATCACGTGGTGTGTGTGGTTCCTTTTAATTGTGCAAAGAAAGAAAACATACAGCAAAAGATGATTTTCACTAATGCATTGCTTTAAAGTACATTTTATATTTTAGAGACAATTAGTACAACTAGAACTGAAACCTATAATGAGGACTTGCCATTTGTTTAAGTATCATGGAAGCAAACCAAAGAAAAATGCATTCCTAATAAAGTTACTTCCATTTAATTTACTCTATGTTTTTATCTATTTTTTCTTTATTGCAAGAAAGGAAAACAAACTACTTAAACTTTCTATGCAAGTGTCTGAAAATAAAGCAAAGAAAACAAAAAATTGTAGAAACAAAAAGTAGAAAAACATAGAGGATGTTCAAAATGTCTACCTCTCCTCTGTATTCATTTTTCACAGGGTGGGATGAATATATATTCATCCCGGGGTGGCACGAGTAGCAGTCCAGTGCCTGAATGAATAACACCTGCAAAGAAAAACCACAAAATTTGGATCAAAAACTTGATTTTAACAGTAGGGGACAGGGTCCCACCATGATCACCACTAAAATCATGTAGATAAATGACATATCGATATGATGCAAACAAAAATGGATACAGATGCTAAGTCCTATTAATGCGGTGAGCAATGCATGAATGAAATGACGCAAAAATGAGATGTGAGCAAACAAAATGGAGCCTCCTTTATTGATATTGCTTTTAATATGATTAAAATACATCCCACTTCTAGGGATCAGAAAATTTTATACAATTTGTTACATTAATAGATGCCCGAAATAATTCGCATTTCCAATATCGGACGGTACACTTCTAGCGTCTTCTGCGTGCCCACATTCGAAGTGGGTAGACTAAAAGTTTCCACCACTTGTGTCTATGTGTTCGTAATTAATTTTTGCCCCTCTATTATTCCTTGTGGTGATATCCTATGTACAGAAAGACAACAAATCATTAATAGCATATGCGTATCTAGAAAAGCATGCAATCCCCAAGGCCTCCAGCGGGTGCTTGTGGGATATCAGTGATAATATTGATAAATTGATTATAAAATGATATATAAATGTAAAGGACAACTTCTATAATTGGTATCACCTGATTTTGCATCGAGGCGGCGTCGAACGGCCCCATTATGCTCATTTACCCGTCGGGGGCCTCTCCAAAGCGAGCGCTCCAATGTCCCACATATACTTATACAAATAACTTGAAAATTATGATTTAGGTATTATATGTAATTATAAGACTACCCAGATGCTCAGAATTTGCATATCCTACCTAGATTCTCCTATACATTACAGGGGCACCCTACGAGCTAGTTAATACATAAAATAATAAAATGACAGTAAAATCATGTCAGAATGAGTTAAAAATTTAAACAGAGGCATTATGATATCATATGGGACATATTGAAAAAATAAAAGTAAGGAAATCATGCACATATTTCTAATCGCTCCAGGGTGGGACGCTGGGACTGTCGCAAAACCTACAAAAAGTGACCTTGCAAATGTCCTGTCTAGAGGACTCCAAAACTCTTGTAAAATTGTGGTTAGACTAAAAACACTATTTTGAGATGACCCAAAAGGTCATATTTGGCATATTATTCCTAGGTAATCTTGTATCTGAAGGTGCTCCCTGTAGGTTAGTAGACGCATAAAATGACAGAAACTAGGTCAAATCATGTCAGAAAGCAATGAAATTTGGACAACAACATAAGTACATCAGATGTAAAAGAATGCAAAAATAACAGTAGTAAAATAATGCATAGATTTATAATCACTTCGGGGTGGGGTGATTAGGACTGCAACAGTTTGGGGGACGCCCGAGGGTGGGACGCCCATCGTTTAGGGCCTAGTTTTGACACCAATCCAAGTGGGATGGGTCCAAAAATTTCTAGGGGGTTGTGTCAACGATTTTGGGGTGGGATTGCGGCTGATTGCTTGGGTTTTTGGATCTGGTTTGCATTCCTAGTTTTCACCTGATAGCCTCTCTTCTAGAAGAGAGAGATTAGGGATGTAGGAAACACAAAGAGGAATGGGGGTATAGTTTGGCAGCACTTCGTTGCTCAAAATTCTCCAGATCTCCTTTATTTTTGGGGTGAGGAGGCTCACCTTTTTATAGACCTAAGGGTCTCCTTTGAATGTGCATCTAAGGGCGCCACTTGGCTCATTATGTCTTTTTGGGGGAGAGAAGATTCCTCCCTGATTAGGGTCTGCTTGATTGAGGCCTCCATGATCAGGGCAGGCTCTCTCTGATTTGAAACGTTCCATCATAATTGCATGCCTTGAAGGCAGATTTAGGTGGTGGATTTGGGCTGCCATTTGTCAAGGTTTGAATTTTTGTCAGTCAAACCTTCTAATCGTCCCCCCTGGAGCGATTGCTGCTAATCATTCCGGGGTGGTACGAATAGGATTCTAATCATCCCAGGGTGGGATGAATAGGGAGAAAAGTGCTTAAAAGGTGCAAAACTGACCTCTGACCTTCCAAAACTGATTTGGGAGTGGTTATGACCACTGTTTAACCTCTGGAGGCTGCCCTAGGGGGTATGTATGCCAATTCGGTCAGTGCTTGTAGTCACATAATCGGATTGGTGTTGTTTTTGTGTCTAAAATTTCTTCATTTTCGAAGTTGTGATACAAGTATATTATTTTTATTAAGTTAAATATCTAACTTTTTTACCTTTTTTCATAGCCCTTTTATTTTTCAAAAGGCTATCTTCAAAAAAGATAAAATTCAATTGTAACCTAATAAATATAATTTTTTTTTGGGGGGGGGGATTTTCGGTGCTGGTTCTAGAACCTTTGTTTTTTGCCATTTAGTTTAAAAGGGGGGTCTCAATTTGTCTAATTCTTATTGTCATCTCTATAGCCTCCCTTCATAAGTTGCACCTTTTTTTTCATAATCTTGCTTGTTATTTAAATACACTTATTTTCATCTATATTCATTTCTTATATTTAAATATAGAGATAAAAGAGAGTCTATTTATCATAATAATTTAAGCACTCAAAACTAAAGTTTACTTATAGAGTGGATAATTTTTTTTTTCCACTTCTTTCTTGTTCATTAAATACACTTATTTTCAACTATATTATTTTTTTATATATAAATATAAATCTATAAAGAAGTCTATTTCTAGAATTAAATTCAAGAACTAAAAATATTCCAAAACTATAGTTTTCCTTCAAGATATATTGCCTACGTTCCACATACAACTATTCTTCAAAAACTTATAGTTTCCCTCAAGTTAGGGCGGGTTTTTTGAGAGACTTGGTATACAGGCCTGGAAAATATTTTTTTTGGTCACCATATTTCACATGTTGGATATGTATCTTACTTATAGTTTCCCTCTCGTAAGGGCGAGTCATTGAGATATTTCGATATCCAAATTTTGTTGATCATCCTTGCATTCCAGGCCTATGTTACAAATATTGTTTCCACTCATTACTTAAAGTTTCCCTCAAGTAAGGGCGGGTAATTGAGAAGAATAATATTGGGCCTGGTAATTTTCTCTAAAGGAAAGTTTAATAGAACAAAAATCTATTACTTATAGTTTCCCTCTAGTTAGGGTAGGTAATCTGAGGATTGTGACATTAAAAAGCTTACATATATTCTATCAGTTGCACTAATCAACATTTGAAGTTGTAAGGGGGGGTATATTCGTTAACTTCAACATTATTTGGAAAAATGAATACAATTGATATTATCACCCCTCATAACTATCATACTTGGAAACCCATAATTTTAAATCTTATCTCTCAAAAAGGGATCACTCACTTGCTAGAAGAAAAGCAACCTGAATTTGAGAAAGAATATGAAATATTTGCTCATAAAGGAAAGATGTATGAAACAATGGGTATTATAAGAACTAATGTACATGAAAGCTTATTATTTCACATTATAGATTGTAAAAATCCATATGAAAGTTGGAAAAAAACTAAAGAAATTGTTTGAGAAAGTAGATCAAATAAAATCAATGCAATTAGAGGTAAAATTAACAACTTTATTTCCTGAAGACTTCAACAATATTGTTGACTTTCTCACCAAATTCAAAGAAGTCCTCACTCAATACAAAGGCAGTGGGAAGAATAAAACTGAAGAAGAATGCATCTATCTAATTCTCTCTAAATTAAATGGTGTATTTCAAATATTTGCAACCACATTTCTATCTACAAAATATGCTCTTGGTGCAACCTTTAAAATACCCTTCTTAGATGATAAACTAACTAGGGAAGAAACAAAAATTGAAAAATATGAGATCTCTTCCTCTTCCTCAAAAGCCTTAGTAGCCTCCACCTCTACTAAAGAAAATTTCAAAAAGAAAGAAAGGAGTCCCATAACTTTTACTCACTGCAAAAATAATGGTCAATTCTGCAAACAAATGTTGGAAAAGACTTCAAAAACTAGAGACAACTATGAAGGATCAAAAGATAGACAATAAAAAGTAGATATGAAAAGCCTTAAATGTTCAAGGAAAGACCACCAATACTTCATCTAAATACTGGGTCCTAGATTCTGGAGAAACTCATCACATGACTGCTTCAGATGAGTCATTCTCTTCTATCTCCTCAAGTTCAACAAGTAGCATAGAAGTTGGTGACTCATCCTTTATCCCAGTCAAAAGAAAAGGTGACATATCCATTGATGGTGGTTCTATCAATAATGTTATCTATGTTCCAAATATTGCAATAAATATCCTCTCCGTCTATCAGATTTGTACTTTTGGAAAGGGGAAAACAATTCTCTTCTCTCCAACAGGAGTTGAGATAAGAGACTTTCAGGACCCCAAATCTCTTATAGCCAAAGGAGATATTTATCACAACAGTCGCCTATTTCACTTCAAAGGATAAAAAAATATAGAAGGGGCCTCTTGTTTTGTGGCTCATGGAGATCTTGAAAGCAAAAATTGACATGAAAGGTTTGGTCATCTTAGTTATAACTACCTAAAGGAATTGAATACCCATGAAATGGTAACAGGTTTACCTCAAGTATATTTTATTGATGGAGTATGTCCTGGATGTACTCTTGGAAATCAACATCAAGATCCTTTCCATTCAAGTGGTACTCTAAAAGCCTCATCCCCTCTAGAATTAATCCATAGTGACTTGATGATTTTTCCATAGCCTTCTTTCAAAGGAACAAAATATGCTCTAACCTTCATTGATGACTTTTTCAGAATAAATTGGGTCTACTTCCTAAAATATAAAAGTGCTTTCTTACATGGGGACTTAAAGGAATAGATATTCATGGAACAACCTGCTGGTTTCACTCAAGACTCCTCTCTTAGTTGTAGGCTAAGGAAGTATCTCTATGGCCTCAAACAAGCTCCTAGAGCTTGGTATGAAAAAATAGACTCCTTCTTTCCTTAGGTTTTTCTCATTGTGAGTCTGATAAGACAATCTACATTTGGAGATATGAATAAAACATCACCATACTTGTTGCATATGTTGATGATCTACTACTCACTGGTAGTGACTTCACTCACATTAAGACTATAAAAGACTCCCTCTTTGAAAAATTTGATATGGTTGATCTAGGTTTAGCTCATTACTTCCTTGGGATCCAAATAAATCAAAAAAATGCAAGAATTTCATTATGTCAACAAAAATACACTCTAGATCTTATTCAAAGGTTTAAAATGACAGATTGTAAACCTTCTCCTACATATTTTTAGTATGGAGTCAATCTAAGTACTTCCTGCACATCCCCTCTCTGTGATGCAACTCTATACCGTTAGCTTGTAGGGAGTCTATTATACCTTACTCATGCTCATCTAGATATCTCATATGTTTTTGGTTTAATATGCATATTCTCACATCAACCTCATTTCAGTCATTGGCAAACAACAAAAAGAATCCTCCACTAATTGCAAGGAACTACTCACTTTGGGCTCTTATATGAGGGAAAATCCATGGATATCATTGGCTACACGGATTCAGATTGTGCAAGTTTATTAGAAGACAAATGTTCAACTTTTGGCTATGTATTTTGTCTTGGTTCTTTGCCAATTGCTTGGTTATGCAAAAAACAAGCAGTGGCCTTATCATCTATAGAGGTAAAATACAGGACAACAATTTTAGCAAGTTAGGAAGCTCTTTGGCTTCGTCAGGTTCTAAGAGAATATGGTTTTTTCCATGACAAACCTATTACTCTTTGGTGTGATAATCAAATCACAATTCATATTGCACTCAATCTAGTTGAGCATCAGCGCGCTAAGCACATTGAGATACACATGCACTTCATTCGACATCATATTCAAAACGGGGAAATATACTTGGAATATATTCCAATTGAAAATCAAATTTTAGACATCTTCACCAAGTCATTTCCTTCTTCGTGTTACATATATTTGCGAGAGAAACTTGGAGTAATATAGTTACATTAAAACATAGGTATTTCACCTCTCCTTTTATTATTGTATTCTTTGGAGGATGGTTTTTTCCCATGTAGTTTTTTTCTTCCATATCTCCCTTACATATTGTACATGAGTACCTCATTAGGCCAAGTTGTCGAGACTCATTATTTTTTTGTTATTAAGGACAATCTTTGCCATACGAAGACATGCCTCTTTATTTCATAGCAGATGGTTTTTCCCATGTGGTTTTTTCACCATATCTCATTTATATTTTAAATAAGTACCTCATTAGGCCATGTTACTGGGACTCATATTTTTTTATTAATAGGACAATATTCGCAAACCAAAGACATGCCTCTTCCTTTTTCCTTTTGATAGATGGTTTTTCCCATGGGGTTTTTACCATCACTTCAAAAAGAAACCATTGTACATGAGTACCTCATCAGGATCTGTTGCTGGGACTCATTTGTATAATACACCCCTAGTATCACTTAAGGGTGGGTGTTTGAATAAGTAATTATTCTCTTAAGTTCTAATAAGATAGAATTACTTGATTTTCCACTCCTTCATGAGTCATGTGAACTCTCAGTTATAGTCTAGATTAAATTTGATAGGTTATTGTAATCCAATGGCTCTCAATGATCAAATTTGTTATTTATACAAATTTGATCCATGAAATAATCAATCAGTTCATTGAGCTTCTCTACAAGTCTTGTGATGTGTTGCAGAATTATTTCCTTCTTTCAATAGAGTATTGTTTTCTAACAAAATATGAGGAAAATTATTTAGAGGTGAAATCCCCCATCGATCTGAGCAGAGTGTCTTTATAGAAGTCCCTGACTCATTCTCAACAGATTTATTGAATTGTTGGAAGTAACTGAAAGCTTCTTATTTCAAATGAAGAAAGAATACCCACATCTTTTATGAGTAGTCATATACAAACAACTAAAAGTACCTCTCCCCCCATAACTGTTTGGTGTGAAAGTACCACACAAATCAGTGTGAAGTAACTCCAAATGTTTCTATGCTCGTGAAGAGCTCTTTTTAAATGGTACTCTATGTTTCTTCCCTACTAAGCAATTAAAGCACACTGGTAATGTAGAGGAAAGGTATGGAAGAGCCTTTACCATCTCATATTTACTTAGATCAAGTAAATATATAAAACTTAGATGTCATATCTCTTATGCCAAAGTGAAGTAGCCTCCTTTGTAGAGATTGTCATGGCAACATGAGGGATGAAGATAATATCTAATACAAACAATCCATGCTTGTATGAAGTTGTTGTGATGTGTTTACCCCTCTTGGTGATAAATCAACACTTCTTTTCATCCTCAACATAAAAATCAACAACTATATCCTTATCCAGGATTTGAGGGATTGACAACAAATTGTTTGCCAACCTTGAAACATATAGGACTCTAAAAATCTGACATTTTCCATCTGGAAGGGTGACTGAAACTGTACCCTCAGCCTAAAACTATAGGTTTAAGGTTTTTAAAAGAAAATAAGGTGTTCATGTTGGGTTCACCAAATATGTAGAGGGCAAAAACTACCCTACCATGTATGATTCTTGGCTAGATACATATGAGAAAGCCCAAGTGATTGTGGGGGTGTGTTGTTATCTAAAATTAGTGTAAAAAATGAGGGGAGGGTTCACCAAGAACGGTTTAAGGACTCGCTCCAAGTCTTCTCGTTCTCAAGAATATTTGATGTATTCATTTCAAGACAATCACCTATGTTTGGCCTTTCTAGATCTATGCTATAAAAGATAAAGGACAATGCATAAATATAGTATGCAAGAAGAAAAGAGCTAACCCTAGAATTATTCTTTATTTGAATGCTTTCTAACCCTAAGTTTTCAAGACAAAAAACCTTCAAGCAAATATCCAAGAGAAGATGCATAAACATTATTAACCCTAAGTGCACATTATAAGTTGTTTTCCTTTAAATTATTAGAGAATAAAAGATATTTATTTTTATATCAGATCTAAGGTTCAAAACATAAATGACAAAAATTCATCAACCAACTTATTGATTAAATAGGGCACTTACTTATCCGGTGGTTGATCCTTGCTTCTATCCTTTATCTAGTGATATCAACAATTCTTGTTCCTGTAATATAGCTTTGCAAACACTTGGAAAATGGTATTAGTGTTAGGGGCTTACTTAGGCCACTATATGATTATACTTGGAGGCACAACAATCAAGCCCCCTAGGTCCTTTTAGTTGACCTTTGAAAATAGAAGTGAAAGTTGACCTTTGGAAGATGATCAATCATAACAGAATATACCAGAACATAATGATAAAACAGATCACATAATGCAAAAATATATCTTATATGTAGTATAGAATATAGATCTAGGCTTTAGGAATAGAAAATTGTCCCCAAACATGGTTTTGGTGAAATCATACCTTGTAACAAGCAACTAGGATTTTGGACCTGATGAAATCACGACCTAAAGAGACCAGGAGTGATTCATAGATGCTATACAAAAAATAAGATAATGATGTGAGGACTCAATTACGTTATACAAAAAATTAATGCATGCATGTAAAGACACCAAAAAACATAGTACATAGAATAGAAGATAACAGAAGGGTTGAAACCTCCCGCATAGTCAATATCTCCTTAGGACTTCCACACTCATCCACCAAAGTCAATAATAGTAACAAATAATCCAATCCAACAGAAAATAGATCATACTTTACAATTGCGAGTTAGCTTTCTTGTAGAAGAAAAAAATTCATTTGGAGAAGAGGAGCGCAAGAAGAGAGCTTAGATCGCATGTAAGAACCACTTGAAATCTTGTTCACTTGTCTTGTTGCCCTTAAGATGATTTAAATCCCTCCTTATATAACATATTTGAAAGTGAAAATGCACGAAAAAAACCAAGGAAAGCCCACATAAAACATGCCAATTTCAAAAATTAGGGTTTCCTTTGAAGAAAACCCTAGAATACGAAATCGTTCCCCGACCATGATTTCATACTATGCAAAATCGCACCCCATCAAAGATGATCACGATTTCACAGAAAGAGGAGAAAAACTAAGAGGAAGAGAGGAGAAACCTTGCCCTTGCCCTAGGCAAGTCTAAGAGGTCTCTCTAGAGGACTCAGGGAAAATTGCTCACTTGAGTGGGTCAATTTTTTGTGTCTACAATTTTTCCAAATTATCTCATGTTTGTGTGAATGATGAATATTTATATTGTTAGCACAACATGTAGTCAAGTCTAGTGGGTATGTAAACTTGCTACTGTGTCAAAGTAGAGCAAACATTCCCTAGAAGTGGAAGATCTATTCTACACATAGGAACCCTTGTAGGGCGAAACATAGTGCCATGGGAATATTATCATACAAAGGTAGTGACTATCCTTCATCATAAGGAAACTCTAATGTTGTAAATGCTATTGTTCAATCGAATAATGTTATAACTCATTATTCAATTAAGTTGCTAGCCTATGATTATTGTCATACAACCCATACACTAAAATAATCGTATAACATATTAGATTGTTGTACAAATTGTCATATATTTGGGTTTTCATATGAAGGATTAACTCTATGAAGTGAATAATCGTACAATTGTATGACTCATGGGAGTAAGTTACTAGCCAAGGTATTGTATGATTTGATAGTTGTATAATTTAAATGCCAAGACTAAAAGTGTATGATAGGAGAGGTCAAAACCAACAAAGTTGGAGGTTATTGATAATTATATCATGTAGTTTACCTTTATATCAATGCTTTTTTTAATTTATATTTCCATCAAATATACTCTTCTTATATTTTCTTAAATTGCTATAGATTCTCAATCAATGCCTTGGTAGCATTTTTATCAAGAAATAAAATTTCTTTTGAGTATTTATTTTCTAAGAGTTGATTTTTTTGTGTTATTTAAATTATTTGTTACTATGTTTTCTTCTTTTAAATTGTATTGATAAAATACTTCTTCTATGGACAATTAAAGGACATAGTAAATAAAAATACTTTTAAATAATAATACTTTTGATCCAACCATCCAACCATTTTTCTAAACAACATTAATAATGTGCAAGACTCTCAAAATTGAGATATATTATATTTTTTCAATGATAATATTGATCCTTATTTGAAGTATCCTAACTTTTACATAAATTTTAGTTACGAAGATAAGTTTTCCTTCATAATTTTGAAAAACATAACCTGCACCTAGGGGTGCAGCGCAATGGTTCGGGCTTTGGCTCCTCTTCGAAAGGTTCAAGTTTCAAACTGTGGTGTGGGCGAGTGTGTATGAGTGTGGGTGTGTGGTGGCTTTGTGTTAAATTCCCTATTGATAAGTATAGCTCTCGGTCATATGAGTTTCTCACAATAACCAAATAATTTTTTTTTTTTAAAACATCATCTTAAATATCATTTTTTAAATTTTATTTGAATATAATATTAATAATTTTTTATATTTTTTTAACTTAATTTTTTAATTGATAATAATTTATTTAAATAAGTGTAATAAATATTAAATTAAAAATAGTCGGAATATAAAATACCTAGTTATAAATTTTATGGGCTCTAACAAAAGACGCACGTTCAAATATTGTGAAGCTTTATACCACTATAAAGAATTTAAAATATAATAATTATATATATATTTTTATTTTACTATATAAATATATTAATATTTATTTATATATATTTATTGATTTGGTTAGTGTATAATCGATGTATAGGGCTGAGCAGTTTCCTCTCAACCATGACCCTTCGTAAAGTCAAGAACAATACTTATCAATAGGAAATTTAACACAAAGCCACCACACACCCACCCCACACACACTCGTCCACGCCACGATTTGAACCTTGAACCTCCAAAAGAAGAGCCAAAGCCCCAAACCATTGGGCTGCACCCTAGGTTCAAAATTTATTAAGGTTTTAAAATTTTTTTTAGAGACTAAGGTTCAAAATTTATTTATTTATTTTTATTTATTTATGATAGTTGGTCACAACCACACTAAGGTTCAAATCATAATGTTATAAATATTATTTATTTTTATTTATTTATTTAAGAGAGTTGGTCACAACTACACTATTTTTAACTCATAAGGTTCAAACCATAAGGAGTGCTCCCACCAAACCTATGTGTCTTCCACGCAATCAAAGGATTCAAATCAGACTACTACCTCTGTAAACATGTTGTCCCTCATGTTTGAACCTAAGTGTCTTCTTAATACCTATGCGTCTTCTTAGTAAATGCACAACTACACAAGCACTTACCAATCAATCTAACCCTTGAAAATTATGTTGTATGTTTGTAAGCGAACTTTTATATATAAATAAATAATAAATAAAAATATTTTTCAGGTAAAATTAGACGATGAAACTGATAACGAGAAAACATTCCTTTCTGGTGGAACAATTAGTTAATTTTCAGGTTTCAAACTTATGAGAAAGTTAAGTAGATTGGAAAGTGTTTGTTTGGTTAGATATTAGAAGATATTTAAGTTTATACTTTTCGATAGCCTGTTTGCAAAAACAGTAATATGATATGAATCTTCTAAGTACATGCTAGACCGAGGATGACATAAATTTAGTGATTTAAATCTTCTAAATATAAGCTAGACCGAAGATGACATAAATTTAATAAAAAAATCCCTGTAAATTGAACCTAAAAACCCCAATTATCTAAAAAATCTATGCGTCCATCCATCATCTTTAATTTAAACTGTAAACTTATCAAGTAAATATTACACTTTAAAAACCCCAATTACCCGGAAAATCTATACGGGAAACGTGTGTTTTGGCAAACGGGAAATGTGTTCTATCACCCCCACTCTTTCGTATACAACTGCAAAAATGAGCGTGACCCCACCCTTGTTGGAAACATGTTGTATTTATGGCGATCTAGTTAAGAAAATCAAGCAAGCTTTAAAAGTGTTTACTGTTTTTTTATATAGGATATAGTTTTAGTAGATTTAATCTTTGATTTTTTTGTTATATGTAGATACATTCATTCTTAGGTTTATAGGATTTTCAACACACCTCTAAATATTATTGACAGACGGTTTAAGATCCGAAGGTTCAACAGAAAGAAGACAATTAACAATGATAAACAAATTCAAATTTTAATTACTTTTTATTTCTTTTTAAAGACTTCAAATTTTCTTCCATATAACACACTCTCATATGAATGCTGATATGTGATGTATTCCACCAAATATAATTATAATCTTTTTGTTATTTTTATAAGTATTCAATTATGAAAGCCTTACTCTTATCCATCTTATTTTATTTTTTAATGAATATAATTCTAATATTATAATATTTCAATTAAATCAATATAATTTAATTTTTTAATATTAAATTTAAAATTGAAATCTTTTAAAAATAAAGTTATACTTTTTATATAATCATTAATCAAATGAATTTAACTTTTACCTTTATCTTCAATATAATATTTGACGGCTGAAAACGAAAATTAAAATGGACAAACGATAATTCTATGTTGGACGACAAAGGATTCTGCTGATACAGATTTGTTTATAAACCTGGTGTTTATTTTTATCAAATTACTCTCCGGACTTTTGCTCTTTGCCAACGCTCGACAATGTTCGTTTTGTTTTTACATTATTGATCCAAATTTTGGATGGATGAGTAATCCATCCAAAATACATTTTATAGTTTAACCTTGATTAAAATACATTTTGCTCTTGAAGGCTCGTCTTTTGAGGAGGGCTGCAAGTTTCCAATATCAATGTCGCCTAATTTACACCGCCATTCTGCAATTCTGCAACTCCCCTCCGTGGCTTTACTTTGGATATACTTTTTAAGGATCTATCTTGGTTGTTTCGGTTCCAAAAAGCCATGGCGATGAACATATGCAAATCTTGTAAGCTAAAACGCGTCACTACTCACAGTCCACATTCAGATCACATTGGCTTATCCTTCTTCAAGGTCATGGATAGAGACATCGACTTCTCCTTTCTGGCGAGTAATGTTCTCGGCTGTAGCCATTGCATGTTAAGATTTGGTAATGTTTATATACAGACTACGTTTGAGCTTGCCTGTTGCTGCATTCTTCAATAGGAGATCCCTTCACAATGTCTAGAACAAATTCGAGGACAAGGATGCAGAACAGTACTTCAAGAAGGTCCAAGAGTTTTTTCGTGCCCTACTGTCCTTTGTTGCACTGTTGATTTTGCGGTTTTAAAAGATGGTTGGCAGAATTTTGCTGTTTTTCAATCGTTACAACGTGGAGATATTGTTTTCTTCTTCAAATATTCGAACCAAGTGGAAACAACAAACAAACCAACTACGTATTCTGCTATGCTGACAAGGGAAAGAGAGCCAGACCCAGAAAGGAAACCAGCAATATGGCAGCGGAAGGTCTGAAAAAATTAAGCTTTCTAAATATTTTTGGACTTCCTTATTTGCATCTCATGGTAGCTTAATGTTTTCTTTGTTTTTTCTCTGGATTGTATGTAGAAAATAAGATATCAGCAAAGTCAATCGAAATAAAAGAGCAACAATTTTCACGGGTGCTTACAAATTCTGCAGTACGCGGCAGATCCCTTTCTGTGGTATGTCTGCATTCATTTCCATTTCCATCATTCATTTGCGTGAAATTTGGAAGTACAATAACACCCTGAAAAATTCATGTTCGAGACAAGTATGGTGATGTCCCTTTACAATATGCCCTTTGTTTGGTTCGATTGCAGAGAGTTCCTAATATGTCCTTAGTTTGTTTCGATTGCAGAGCGTTCCTACAAGCTTTGCTAGGCGTTGGTTGCCGCAAGATAAGATAAAAGTTGCATTGTCGTGCCAGAGGAGAAAATGGTTGATGGATTTTAATGGAGTCAAAACGAATCCTAGATTTTACCTAAGCTGGAAATACTTTGTTATGGACAATCAACTTAAAGAAGGGATACTTGTCTCTTTGAATTGCAAGACACTGTTATTCATATGTTTACAGTCAAGATATCCAGACGTATATGGTATAAGGCGAAACATAGCTTTAGACCTGGTTGCCACACTTTGGAGCATGGTTTGCTATCGTAAAACGTAGAGTGGAGGAATTTCTTTAATTATATGCTATATAGATCGTGCCGATTTTAGAGGGATCCATCATACATAAAAGTTTAAAAATTGAATGGTTTACATTGCTTATAAATGGGAGGAATTTTGTTCTCTTTCATATGATGGGTTCAACACAGTTATCATATTCATATAAAGTGCTTTTCACCTATAATTCTAAAAGAGTTCTTGAACGATGTAATCTCATTTATGAGCCACTTGTATATTATTTATTCTGTTGATCCATTTTAACTAAGGAGGGAGCTCGACAACCCAAACAGAGTTATCAGTTATCATATTCATATAAAGTGCTTTTCACTTATAATTTTAAAAGAGTTCTTGAATGATTAATCTTATTTATGAGCCACTTGTAGATTATTTTTTCTGACCCATTTTAACTAGGGAGAGAGCTCTACAGCCCAAACACAGTTATCATATTCATATAAAGTGCTTTTCACCTATAATTCTAAAAGAGTTCTTGAATGACGTAATCTTATTTATTTGCCACTATGATCCATTTTAACTAGGGAGGGACTCTACAACCCAAACACAGTTATCATATTCATATAAAGTGTTTTTTCACCTATAATTCTATATAATTCTATAAAGTTCGTGAATGATGTAATCTTATTTATAAGCCACCTGTAGATCATTTATTCTGCTGACCCATTTTTACTAGGAGGGAGCTCAACCCAAACACAATTATCATGTTCATATAAAGTGCTTTTCACGTATAATTCTAAAAGAGTTCTTCAATGATGTAATTTTATTTATGAGCCACTTGTAGATTATTTATTCTGCTGACCCATTTTAAGTAGGGAGGGAGCTCTACAACCCAAACACAGTTATCATATTCATATAAAGTACTTTTCACGTATAATCCTCAAAGAGTAATTGAATGATGTAATCTTATTTATGAGCCACTTGTAGATTATTTATTCTGCTGACCCACTTGTAGATTATTTATTCTGCTGACCCATTTTAACTAGGGAGGGAGCTCAACCCAAACACAATTATCATGTTCATATAAAGTGCTTTTCACGTATAATTCTAAAAGAGTTCTTGAATGATGTAATTTTATTTTTGAGCCACTTGTAGATTATTTATTCTGCTGACCCATTTTAAGTAGGGAGGGAGCTCTACAACCCAAACACAGTTATCATATTCATATAAAGTACTTTTCACGTATAATCCTCAAAGAGTAATTGAATGATGTAATCTTATTTATGAGCCACTTGTAGATTATTTATTCTGCTGACCCACTTGTAGATTATTTATTCTGCTGACCCATTTTAACTAGGGAGGGAGCTCTACCACCCAAACCAAGAGAGACTCTATTCGGCAAACATAAAAGCCTAGGCACTACACTGTTTACACCTTCTCTTTCTCTCTCTGGAGTGTAACAAGATTCGGAATTTTTTTCTTTGCTTTTAGGATTTCATATATTTATTTAATTATTCTTGTCCATATGTCCTTTAAGTCTTGACATTTGTCCTTCAAAATGCATTGTTATCGCACACGACCAAGGGTGGCATTTAAAACAAAGGATGATTTGTATGAAATTCAACCACATTACAAGCAAGTACCTTAATGTACTTCAGCTAATAGAACAACTTAACCCTTTTTTTATTTGTGTTAAACTTGTAAAGAAAACTTTAAAAACATAATGTCAAATATTTATTAAATTTATATGGTGATGTCAAATATTTATTAAATTTATATGGTGAAATCGGTAGCTGCCACGAATTCGGATAGGTTATTCGGTTTTTATAGCCATCACAGTATTATGTGTTATTCGCAACAAAAACCACCACACAATTTTTTATGTAGTCCACCTTTATAACCATCATGTCACAATAATTTTAAATTTTTTACGCCCTTGAATACACCATGAAAGGAACAAGCGTTCAGTCCAAAAAAGCCCCAGAACTTTCATCCCCTAACTAATTGATCTACACCTTGGATTACATAATGTCAAATATTAAATGACTGTCCTTAATGGTTGATTTTTTTAAAGAACTAATCAAGATAGGCAACATGAATGTATCATTATTCGTGAGATTAGAATGTTAAATCTTAGTTAAAATATATCTAGGAGGCAACATGAATGTGTCATTATTCTTGACATTAGAATGTTAAATCTTAGTTAAAATATATCTAGGATGCGAGCATATATACATTTTTTTTGGTAAGTTAAGTTTATATACAAACTGGGTTTTTTAAGAGGATCCCAAAACCTTATAACAAAAAGGATCATAGCAACAAATTCTTAGGCATTGCCTTAGTACATGAAAATAAACATAAATAGAAAGAGAAAAACCAGAAAAAAATCCTTGATCCAGTAGAGAGACCAGATTTTAGTACCAACTAGTGAGATCCACATCGCCAAAGAACACCATCCTCTCGTTGTTGTTAGTCTGGGATCCACTCGGGGTGGATACATCGCACCTTAGATCTTCAAAAAAACTCCCCATCAGACCACAACAACACGTGAGCAAGCCTTATGGAAGGTTGAGTCCCACTCAACCCGCAATGGGAAAAGTCAAAAAAACATTCTTGCCCAAACCCGAGTAGGGAGAGCGGGAAGACCAAGAATAGCCTAAAACCAGATATCTTGCCTAAAAACTAGGAGCAGGAAATTTGAATTTAGAAATTTGGAGAGGATCCCCATCCAAGGGCGGCCCATGATGCAAATCAGTGTGTAGCAAAGTAGTAAGAAATCGTGTGAGCAAAGTAGCAAGCAGCAACAAGATACAGTCCAGGGCACAACAATAGGACAACTTGGGAAATGGTATTAGGACCCTTAGAGAAACAACAACGGGAAGCCTCTGCTTGAGCCTATGAAATGGAACAACACTACTAGGGATATCTATAGGCCAAGATATCCCCATGCAAACCAAGTTGAACTACGAGGAAGCCAAAAGGAGCCAGGGACAACAACAACAAGTGCAAGAAAAGGATCCCCAAAAGCTAAAACTAAAGGAGGTAGGAGAGACCACAACAACAAGCGCACCGGTTTCCACCCTAAGGCCAGATAATGCAAAAGAAAACCTCAAGAACTCCAATAGAAAGGACTAGGAAAACACCATCCTTCCTCATGAACAGTTCCAAGGAACTGGAATAGTTCCGAGGAACTAGAACAGTTCCAAGGAACTGGAACTGGGACTGGGAATGACTCAGGAACAGGATGAGGCCCACCCCCAAGGCCGAGATCATGCTCTGAGAGTCCACTAAGAAGCAGGACCAAAAATAAGAAGCCCCAAAGCAGAAAGCAACAATAGGCACAAATATGGGATCCATGAAAGCCTAAATTGAGGGAGCCAGGGGTCTGCATTCATTGATCACATGTACCCTCCCCAAGATCAAGATATGCAATAGATAACCCTAAGCACCCCAATAGAAAGGACCAGGAACCCCCCATCCTTGCTCACGAATAGCTTCAAGGAACTGGGACTGGGACTAGAAACAACTCAAGCACAGGATATGCCCACCCCCAATGCCATAAAATTACTCTGAATGTCCATCAAAAAACAAATCCAACAAAAAGAAGCCTCTAAACAGGAAAATGATAAGGGCCCCACCCAAAGGAATGGGACCACTAGTAACCAAAGGAATCCTAGAGAGGAGTCACTGGCAACGAGGAAACTGCCACCCCCCAGACCAACCTCGAAGAAGTGAGGACCTCACATGATGCTCCAGGAAGCAAAAAAAACCCAACCTGCAACCACCAGAGAACGAGAAAGCCTTGGAAACCAGCTTCAAGTAAAAAAACTTTCGAAAAAAACCCAGGGGAAAGCCTGAGGGAGAACGAGGAAAGGATATCAAAAATATGTAGGAAACCCTAGAAGAACCTTGAGATGCACCAGACTAAGGACTCAACCAGGGAAACCCCAAAACAACTGGAAAAGGAGCAGAAAGAGGGAAAGGATCTCCCCCAAGGAGATCATCTACTACAAAAGCATTCCTAGAGTGGGATGACATTGGACGTATCAGGAACTGGGGAAGAACCAGGGGAGGGGGAGCAAGGAGAGGAAGCATGACCCTCCCCCTCTTCCCCTATCTCAAGAATATATACATTTTGACACATTTATATGATTTGTATTTTTTTTTATTTTAGTTCTTTTATTAAATATTCATCCTTTGTGTGTAGACAACACTTGTCAATGTTCCATTCTGGTTTATGATTTTTTGTTTAATTTAGAAGCATATTGAATTTTATGAGAAGTGTATTTTGTTTTATCTAATTTGTACAAACAAACAATGTACAAAGATATCACAAGCATTGTTATAAGTGCTCCTCCAATTATTTTTAAAAATGAGTATTTCATTAAGTAATCACTCAAGAATCAATGAATAATCATAAAATATTGTTTATTATTTCTCTCAACCCTGTAAGCTCATTATTTTAGTTTGAATGACAGGACTATTTAATTGGAGAATATATATTTGGAGTTAATGTAGTCCTTATTCTCTTTGGAGTTGAATGTAGTCCTTGAAATATCCATTGGCCTTATTGGAAAATGTAGAATATGGAGAGAATCAAATGGAATCAATAAGATGAAAGATTTGATTCAAACGAATCCTCTCCCAACTTTTTGATGATAGTGTATGGTTCATAGTAAAGAGATCTGATATTTCTATGAGGTTTTGCAAGTATATATTTTTGAATATGTAAGCATACCTTATATTAAACCTTGAATTGATGTGGGACTCAATGTTTGTCATGACATTGGTCATGTTTTATATTTAACTTTTCCAAGAGGTCGTAGGCCTATTATTGAATTTGTTGAATTTATTCCACAAACTATGTCACATTTTCTACTTTATTTTGTCCATGAGGTGAGTACTCCATGGGTTGGACAAGGAGAGCCACAATAGTAAGTGCCAAGGGTTGGAATCCAAAATAGACATGAAATAGATTATGTTTGGTGGATTTGTGTAAAGCTTGATTGTACCCATGCTAAATATAGGAAAGGCTCTAATCCCATGTTTGTTGATGTTAAGAATTATAAAATTAAATAAGATGCACAATCAATAATTTCATAAATTCTATCTATCCATCAATATGAGGATGGAAGGTTATAGATATGGTCAACATGGAGTCCATCATGCTCCATAGGGGGACCAAACAATGCTAAAAAATATGTTATCCCTTTCAAATATGATGTATTTTGGCAAGCCAAAGTTGAATCACACATGACTAAAATAGAGCTTACTGGTATCTTATGCAAAACTAGATTTATTATCAGTAATCGAGATAGCCATTTCTAAAAAATGATCAACTACTATAAAAATGCAATCATTAAACAGTTTAGATGTGGGTAAACTTTAAAGAAAATCTAGGAAGATAGAATCCCAAGGCTTATATGATACTAACAATGGTTGTCTTGATAATTAATAATTACATAGTAATAATGATATTCATTCACGGATAATTAATAATTCAACAATGATGCAGGAGGATTGATAAATCAAACTATAAACAAATCTGAAATAAATCGGACAACCACTTGAGGTGGGCACTCCCTCGTCATAAAGTCTCGATGCGAATAGTGCAAATGAAAAGGAAAATAAAAGATGATAGATATTATGAATGATAAATAAATCCTATTCTAAATAGTAAAAATGAATAATTCAAATGGAACCTAACATATTCGGCTATGCTAGGGTTGTAGCATGACTCCCCTCCTTAGAAAGCTTTGTCCTCAAAGCTGGAAATGATTGGAAAATACTTTCAGATTCCTAGGATGCATCTTCTTCAAGTAAATCTTGCGAATTAATGAAAAATTCTTGGATGTGACGAGATCTAAGTCTGCATGATCTGGTTTGTAGTACTTCTTCTAGTTGTATATAGATACACCCTTCTTCATCCAGCACTGGTAATTCTGATTGAGAGTGTATCTTCTGGCCAATCACCTTTTTGAGATAAGAGAAATGAAATACTGGGTGTATGTGAGAGGATTGGGGTAACTCTAGTTGATATGCTACCTCGCCAATGCGACGCACAATTTTATAAGGACCATAGAATCGTGGTGACAACTTCTGACTACACTTGAGCTTCAATGATAGCTGCTTATAGGGTTGGAGATGTAGGAATACCATATCACCAATATTGAATGTTCGTTCTAAATGGTGCTTGTCCTGTTGTTGATTCATATGATTCTGTGCGTGGACCAAATTATCTTTCAAGATAGTGAGCATTGTTTGTCACTTCTATAACCAATTGTCGACTTGGGCCACTTTGGAAGATCCTGGTACATAATCGACAATTGTTGGTGGCTTTGTTCCATATAATGCTTTAAAAGGAGACATATTTGTGGAAGAATGATAAGAAGTATTGTACCACCATTTCGCCAATGATAGCCATTTATTCCATTGATATTGTTTATCCTAAACAAAACATCTTACGTAGGTACCCAAACATTTGTTAACTACTTCTGTTTGACCATCTGTTTTTGGATGGTATGCAGAAGACATATTTAATTTGGTACCACTAAGTCGAAATAATTCTCTCCAACAATTGCTAGTAAATATGGGATCACGATCACTTACAATAGTTTTGGGCATTCCATGTAATTTAAAAATTGAATCCACAAATACCTTGGCCACTTTGCTTGCTGAAAATGGATGTTGTAAATCTTGAAAATGAGTATATTTGGAAAGGCGATCAACTACCATAAAAATTACTATTTTTCCTTCCAACTTAGGAAGACCTTCAATAAAATCCATGGAAATATGTTCCCACTAGTGATTTGAAATAGATAACGATTGAATTAATCTAGGTGATTTTATTGTTTCCCCCTTATTGCGTTGGCACACTTCAGATTCAACTACCCATTGCTTAACCTATGCCTTTAATCCTTTCCAACAAAAGGATTGTTTAACCCACATGTAGGTTTTCAAAAACACGGAATGTCCTGCTGAAGCATGTGACTCTTCTAGAATCTGTAATTTGATTGGTGAATTATGAGGGATGTAAATACGATTCTTCTTACGTAATATTTGGCCATCGTATGCGAAAAGAGGGTACTTAGAGGAACCCATAGATAAATCTTGAATTATTTGAGTTGTTTCACTGTTGGACAACCATTCTTTTTGTAACTAAGACACCCACTATGAACATGGCCCTGAAATGGCATTAATAACTACTTCATCTTCGTATTTTCTAGATAATGCATCTATAGCCACATTTTATTTACCTTTCTTATATTCAATCACAAAATCATATCCCAATAATTTAGTCAACCACTTATTTTGTTCGAGATAATAAAACCTTTGTTCTAAAAAATGCTTGAGACTACTGTGATCGATTTTAATAATAAAACAACTATTGATTAAGTAATGCCTCCATTTTTCCATTACATGTAAAATAGCCAACATTTCTGTTTCATAGGTGGATTTATCCAAATTTTTCCTTGACAGTTGTTTACTTTCAAATACCAAGGGATGACCTTCCTGCATTAGTACTGCACCAATAGCTGTTCTTGAAGCATCGCATTCAATGACGAATGGTTTTTGAAAATCTAGAGTGGCTAAAAATGGAGTCATACACATGGCCTCCTTGAGAGCCTCTAAAGATTTAGTGGCTACTCCTGACCATTGAAAAGCATCCTTCTTGGTGATATCCATGAGAGGACCCACAATTTTACCATAGTCACACACAAATTTGTGGTAATAGCCCGTGAGACAAAAAACCACGAAGTTTTTTTTATGGTTTTAGGTAGGGGCCAATATTGTATTGCCTTAATCTTATTGGGATCTACCTTAATACCTTTGTGAGATACTATATGACCGAGGTAATCCACTTCTTGAACACCAAAGGAGCATTGAGATATTTTGACAAAAAACTTTTCTTTGCATAGGATATGGAGAACTCTGTCCACATGTACTAATTGATCTTTTCATGATTTACTATAGATGAGTATGTCATCAAAGAAGACTAGAACAAATTTTTGTAGGAATGGATGAAACACTTGGTTCATGAGACTTTAGAATGTATATGGTGCATTAGTGAGACCGAAATGCATTACCAGAAATTCATAATGACCTTCATGAGTTCGAAAGGCTATTTTGGTAATATCCTTGTCCCTAACACGGATTTGGTGGAACCTTGATCGTAAGTCCAATTTGGTTAAGAATTTGGCACCATGTAGCTCATATAGTAAATCATCAATGACAAGAATATCAAACTTATCTTTGATTGTAATTTTATTGAGAGGACGAAAATATGGACACATGCCAAAAATTGTCTTTTCAACGAGCTTAGATGACAGGTGAGGAATAAGGACTAGTACTATGACGGATGGCACCTTGGTCTAATAGCTCTTGGAAAATCTTCTCAATTTCTATTTTCTAGGGTTGGGGATATCGATAAGGATGACCATTGGGTGGAAGACTACCAAGCACTAGATGTATGGCATGGTCATGAGATCTTTTGGGGGGTAGGCCTGTGGATTCTTGAAAAACCTCCTCATAGTTAGATACAATATTTTAGAGATCTTCTTCTTTGAATTCTGGCATAGTCTATTCTAATTTTTCAATGCAATTGATTCGGGATATGAATCCCCCACCATATTTTCTTAACAACTTTTCCATGCTATGTGAACTTACAACTTTTGATGGAGGTGTGGGTAGTCCTTGAAGACGGATGGTCCTCCCATTGGCTTGCCAGTCCACAAAGTGATGTTTGTGAATAAAACCCATGGTGGTTTCTAATTTTTCCATCCATGCAACACCTAAAATAACTTCTGAATTTCCTAATTCCATAAAAAAAAGGACCTTGCCAAGTACGCATACTCATTTGTAGTGAAATTGAAGATGTCTTATCGAGACATTGAGAAACTTCCTTGCTTGTCATTCTGACTTGAAACCGATCTTGACTAGAATAGTAGACGTGCAAACCCAATGTCCTTGCAAGTATTGCATCAATGAAGTTGTGATTACTTCCAAAATCAATTAGTACCATCACTCGCTACTTCCGAATGAAACCTGCCACCTTGATTTTATGGTGAGAAGATACCCCGTAAGAGCATGTACTGAAATAGTAATGGTATCCTCCTCAGTGATAACTTCGTCTTGTGCATTTTGGTCCTCAACTAGGGGATCCTTAGGTGCATCGTAATCTTCTATTTCTTCCTCTTGGTCAGCATATTTAATTTGAAATTTTTGTCGTGGTGTACATGCTTGATATTTTTGATGTTGAGTGTGACATTTGTAGCAAAAGTATCGTGACGGTTGATCATTTTTACGAAAAGAATTGTTGCAGAATGGAGGTCGACCATATGAATCACATCATGCAAATGATCCTATGTGCGCCTTTTTTTCTGTTAAGTTAGAAATCCTTATACACTCATCCAACTTGGATGGATTTTTTAGGTCTACCTCAACTTTAATATGTGATTTGAATCCATTTCGAAAAGCTGCTACTACCACGTCATGTGGTAAGTATTTTGCATAGGAAAGCATACTAGTGAATTAAGAAATATAGGCCCCTACTGAACCTATTTTCCTGAGTGACAACAATCGTACTGTGTATGAACCCGTGGGACCTTTGTTGAATTTGTGAAGAAAGGCTCTTTTGAAAGTATCTCAATATAATGCATTTTAGGGCTCCTCATGTTTATACCATGTAAACCATTGATAAGCTTCAGTGCCAAATTTGGTTGCTGTAAAAGGGACCTTGTCCTTATCCAAAAATTTGTAAAATTATAAGATGCAATCCATTTTTGTAATCCACCCGTATGGATCCTAGCCTTCAAAGGTAGGCATGTCAATGCGTGGATGATTGACTCCCGTTGGACATCTTGGGTGGTGGAAATTATATCTATCTTGTTCCTCGTTATTTCTTTGTCTCTGGTTGTTATTTTTATAGGGTCTGTGAAACCCTCGTTGTTGCTCCCTATCTTCTTCAATAACCCTATCATCAATATCGTGGTGACCATTGTGAGTCATGGACTGATTATTTTGACCTCTATGGTGTGTATAGTCATCATTGTAGACATATTTACTCCACTAATTGGAACTAGAAGGATTTGGTTGGGGCGATGTCTGAGATGCGTTGAAACTTTTAGTCATCCTCTAGAGATTTAATATCAAAGCTTTTAACAACTGATCATTGAGTACTGAATGCTTTCATTCTACTTGGGTGATGTTTTCCTGTGCAGAATCTGGAGAAGAATTAGAGGCCATTGGGTTGACCATAGGGTGACTCGGGTTAAAACTACCAATTCTGGATGGAGAATGAGAATTTTTTGTACCTTGGCTTCGGTGAGCTCTTCTTACATTGTTGTTGGGAGTTTTCGAGCTTGTTAATCATCCATCAGATCATTTGATCCAATTTTTTCTCTCACACTTTTCCAAAATATTTTGTTGGAGAGTCTTTGAGCTTTAAATTTCTACAAAAATTTGGTGAAATTGCCCAAAAATGTGGTTTGTATTCTGCCTAATTGTCACTCCAACTGTGATGCGGATTGGAAATTTGGCTCTCCTCCTTATGACTTTTTTATTTTGATGCCTTGAGTGTTGACATCAATGTGAGTTTGGCACCTATTGGCTATGTATTGACATTGCTTAGCTCAATTAGCACCCGATTCAAGCAAGACCCTGACTTGATTGGACACCAAAATTAATAAGGAATATAACTGATCGAAGATAGAACTAACTTAGAACCACTACTCTAACTATGAAGAACCCCAGAATTAATGTGGATCTTGAAACGAGAAGGCATGTGGGATGCAATGTGGAGACTCGATGTGAACGAGATACAACAAGGAAAAACAAAGACAACTGACTCAAAGTGGATGACACTACATGACCGACCAACACGACGAGAAATTACAACACGATGGCAATGGGAAAGGACACAACAAAAATGATAAGGGACATGTAGCTAAGGAAGGACACATGGATGTGAGTGGAAGAACACGTTGTGAGGAGGGACGCAATTGGGACTACGCGTGAGAGAAGAGCCATTGGACGTCTGACCTAAGTCACACATTGGAAGGTGCGACTTTTACATTATAAATGCCTCCCTAATTTCCACCCACTAAATGTGGTATTTATATCCCAAACAACTGAAAAATTATAATTTAATTTTACAAAAGTACCTTAGGTTTTTCAATTAATACTTGCTACTGATTGGTCGACGGTTTTAGTCCTCAGCACTAGGGATTCGACGGATTTTTTACTGTGATTTCAAGTGGAAGATGAATATTTTCATCTTGATAAATTGGTTTATGCTCCTTGGCTATCCCGCACATAAAAATTGATGCTTGATTTTCTTAAAACAGTGTGTTCGCTGTTTATGTTGGCCGGTGAAAAGTTTCGAATAGACTGGTAATCTGCTATGCGTGCCTATGAGGAACCCAACTTCAACCGGTAGTTGGGCAACGTCAGTTTGTTCACAAAAATAGCAACCAATTTCTATTGCTTAAAATTTGTTGTGCGTGATATTTTCGCTATCCGACCAGTGTGTAGTTTCCTAGTGCCACCTGATACGCCTACATTTTATCCTGTGCATGGGCTACTCCTCCCTCAGAGATCGCCTAGAATGATACCACATGGAGCGCTCTATCTTGATAATTAATAATTACACAGTAATAATGACATTCATTCATGAATAATTAATAATTCGATAATGACGCAGGAGGATTGATAAATCAAACTATAAATAAATCTGAAATAAATCGGACAACCACTTGAGGTGGGCACTCCCTCGTCATGAAGGCTCGATGCGAATATCGTAGATGAAAAGGAAAATAAAAGTTGATAGATATTATGAATGATAAGTCAATCCTATTCTAAATAGTAAAAATAAATAATTCAAATGGAACCTAACATAGTCAGCTATGTTAGGGTTGTAGCATATGTAGTCTTTGCTTCTTATTGGTTGGTTTAGCAATAACATAGGCAGTACATGACTTGATGTAACTCTCAACATCATTCCTCATTTGGGGAGAATATAAAAACTTTTGAATAGTTACCAACATATTTTCCATTCTAATGTGTCCTACTACTTTGTTAAAGTGTGCTTTCTAATTAATCCTTGAAAACTCACTATCTAGTAGAAAAATATTTCCCATGTGATAGAGGAGGTTTTCCTAAAAATAAAAGTAAAAAATATGCTCATCGTATATGAAGAACTTGGTATGCATTGACAAAATCAGAATCTACTTCATCAAGATAGACCAATTGGAAGTATCCTACATATAGAAATCAATATTGGTAGATATTATTATTATTGGATGCTAGAAAAATTAATTTACTATTGGATTAGGTCTCCCTTTATTATGCTTGATGAAAAACAATGTTGTACATATGTGACCCACTTTTGATGACTTCAATTCCTTATCTTACTCTATGTCCAAATGAACTCTAGAGGTGTATGATCTATACAGATGATAGATTCCTTACCTAATATGTAGTGCTTCCACTCTTTATGATTGGGTAATGGAAAAAATATCTTTTTCATATATTGGGTATTTTCAAACTCATTCATTGACTATTTTATTGTGACAACCAATTGGATTACCATGTTATATGAAATTTGTTTCCAATATGTACTTTGATTCATCAATAATGGCCTTAAAAGGTTGATATAAATCAAGTATATAAAGTGTAGAAGCTTACCATAATTGGTCTTTTAACCTATAAAACATCCTCTCTTGTGTATATTCCCAATGAAACTTGGATTTTTCACCTCCTTAGGTGACATGGTGTAGTGGCCAAGTAATGTGTAAGAATCCCAATATAAATATATGATAGAAATTGGTATCCCAAAAAATTGTGAAGTTTGCTAGAGTCTTTATGGTAAATAAATTTTTAATTAATTGAATTTTCTAAGAATCAACATGAACTCTATCTAGGGTTAGAGGGTTTGGCCCATTGGTCAAAGTGCTCCCTTTGGAGGGTGGAGACCATGGTTTTAATCCTTAGGCTTTGTAGAACCGAAAGGTATGTCATGCTAGTGCCATTGACTACATTAAAAATTTTACCCGATGCAACTAGATGTTATAGTGGTAGCAAGGAGCAATATTTGAATCCATGATGAGGTGATGAAAAAATGTAACAAGATATCGATTCCTCTAGTATATGCAAAAAAATCAAGGACTCTATCTTTATGAACAATATACCTAAGGTACAAAATCTCCATAATCCCAAATGAACACTTCTCTAAATTAGCATATAGCTTATGTCTTTGAAGAGTCTTAAGTACCTTTCAAACATATTCCAAGCGTTCCTCCTATGTTTTACAATAGATGAGAATGTCATTTAAGTACAATACGACAAATGAGGTAGTATAGGGGTGCACAAAGTCATTCATCATCCTAATGAATGTCGTAGGTGCATTGGTCAAGCTAAAAGGTATAATTAGTTACTAAAATAAGCCCTTCTTGGATTTAAATATATTCTTCTATATGTGGGTGGCCTATATGGGTATTTAATGATAGTTAGTTCTGAGACCAATTTTGGTAAAGAACTTTACACGATAGAGCTAGAATAGCAATTCATTTATATGAATGAGTGGGTAGTGAATATTCATAGAGATTTTATTCTAATATTTGTAGTCAATATAGAGTCTTCACATTCCATATTTATTTGGATCCAAGATAATTGGACAATGATATGTTGATGCATTTGGTCTAGTATGTCCCATTTGAATTAATTATTGGAATTATAATGTTTAGATGTGGGTAAAATTGATAGAAAATTCATGTAAATGGACTCCAAATGTTGGGATGACACTTGAAATGACATATGTAGTATTTGCTTCTTAATGGTTGGTTTAGTAATAATATAGGCAGTACATGACTGGATTTAACTCTTGACATTATTCTTCATTTTGGGATAATATAAGAACCTATGAATAAATACCAACATATTTTCCATACCAAGGTGACCTACTACTTTGTTGAAGTGTGTTTTCTAAATCATCCTTGAATGCTTACTATCTAGTTCACAAATATTTCTCATGCGATAGCGGAGGTTTTCCTAAAAATAAAAGTAAAAAATATGCTTATCCTATATGAAGAACTTGGTATGCATCCACAAAAATATAATCTACTTCATACAAGGTAGACCAATTGGAGGTATCCTATCTATAAGAATCAATAATGGTGGTGACTATTATGATTGGAGGTTAGGTCAAATAATTTGCTATTAAATTGGTGCTCCATTTTTTGTGTTTGGTGATCAAATGAAACTACTATAGATATGTGGGCCTCTTTTGATAGATTTTATTCCTTATCTCACTCTATGTCTAAAACAATTTTAGAGGTCCATTATCTATATGGATGATAGATTCTTTTCCTAAGATGTAGTTCTTACACTATCTACACGATTGGATAATGGAATAAATATCTATCATATATGGGTTTTTTTCAAACTCATTCATTTAATGTTTCATTTTTATAGCCAATTTAATATCCATGCTATGGGAAGATAGTATTCAATGTGTACTTTGATGCATCAATCATTACCCTAAAATGCTGATGTAAATAAAGTATAAAAGTGCAGGAACTAAACACAATTGGATATTTAACCTATCAAACACCTTCTCTTGTGTATATTTCCAATAAAACTTGGATATGTCACCTCCTTTGGTCACATGGCATAGTGGCCAAGTAATTTTTAACAATACCAATACAAATATTTGATATAAATTGGTGAGTCCCGAAAAATTGTGAAGCTTTGTTAGAGTCTTTATGGTAAATCAATTTTTAATTACTTAAATATTCTAAGGATCAACATGGACTCTCTCTGTGTCAATAATATACATGAGGCACAAAATATTTATCATACCAAATGAACACTTATCTAAATTAGTATATAGCTTATGTATTTGAAGAGTCTTAAGTACCTTTCAAACATGTTGCAAGTGTTAATACTATATCTTACTATAGATGAGAAAATCATTTAATCACACTACCACCAATGAGCTAGCATAGGGATGTAGGATGGCATCCATCATTCATATGAATGTGGTAGGTGTATTGGTGAAGATAAAAGGCATAACCAACCACTCAAATAAACCTTTCTTGGATTTAATTATAGTCTTCTATAAGTGAGTGGCATACATGGGTATTTAATGATACTTGAATTTGAGACCAATTTTGGTGAAGAACTGTAAAGTTTACACAATGGAGCTAGTATAGCAAGTCATATATTCTAATTAGTGGATAGAAGATATTCATAGATATTTTATTCAAATCTGTGTAGTAAATATAAAGTTTTTGCATTACATATTTATTTTTATACAAGACAATTGGACTACCGCATGGAGAATAGTTTGGTCTAGTATGTCCCTTTTGAATCAATAATTGGAATTACAATGTTTAGATATGGGTAAACTTGAAATTAAGTCCATGGAGATAGACTCCCAAGGTTGGGATGCCACTAAAAATGGCATATTGTATTTTCTTCTAATTGGTTGGTATAGAAACAATGTAGGCAATACATGACTTGATGTAACTCTTCATATCATTCATAATTCTTGGATAATATAAAAACTTTTGAATAATTATCAACAATTTTTCCACTCCAACATGACCTACTATTTTTTTGAATTGTGCGTTCTAAATATTCCTTGAATTCTCACTATATGGTACACAAATATTTCCCATGTGACAGAGGAGGTTTCTAGAAAATAAAAGTCAAAATTATGCTTATCCCATATGAAGAACTTGGTATACATCTACAACATCATAATCTACTTCAAACAAGGTAGACCAATTGAAATTATCCTACTTATAGGAATGAGGAATATGATTGCAGGTTAGCTCAAATAATTTACTACTAAATTGGGTCTCTCTTTCTTGTGATTGGTGATCAAATGAAATTGTTGGGTCTCCTATTTAATTGGAGAATATATATTTGGAGTTAATGTATTCCTTATTCTCTTCGGAGTTGAATGTAGTCCTTGAAATATCCATTGGTATTATTGGCAAATGTAGAATATGGAGAGAATCAAATGGAATCAATAAGATGAAAGATTTGATTCAAACGAATCCTCTCCCAACTTTTTGATGATAGTGTATGGTTCATAGTAAAGAGATATGATATTTCTATGAGGTTTTGCAAGTATCTATTTTTGAATATTTAACCATACCTTATATTAAACCTTGAATTGATGTGGGACTCAATTTTTGTCATGACATTGGTCATGATTTCTATTTAACTTTTCCAAGAGGTTGTAGACCTATTATTGAATTTGTTGAATTTATTCCAAAAAATGTGTCATATTTTCTACTTTTTTTTTTCCATGAGGTGAGTACTCCATGGGTTGCACAAGGAGAGCCACAATAGTAAGTACCAAGGGTTGGAATCCAAAATAGACATGAAATAGATTGTGTTTGGTGGAGTTGTGTAAAGCTTGATTTTACCCATGCTAAATATAGGAAAGGCTCTAATCCCATGTTTGTGGATGTTAAGAAATATAAAATTAAAGAATATGCACAATAAATCATTTCATAAATTCTATATAGCCATCAATATGAGGATGGAAGGTTATAGATATGGTCAACATGGAGTCCATCATGCTCCATAGGAGGACCAAACAATGCTAAAAAATATGTTATCCCTTTCAAATATGATGTATTTTGGCAAACCAAAGTTGAATCACACATGACTAAAATAGAGCTTATTGGTCTCTTATGCTAAACTATATTTCTTATCAGGAATCAAGATAATCATTTCTAAAAAAATATCAACTACTATAAAAACGCAATCCTTAAACAGTTTAGATGTGGGTAAACTTTAAATAAAATCTAGGGAGATAGAGTCCCAAGGCTTAGATGACACTAACAATGGTTTTCTTGATAATTAATAATTACACAGTAATAATGACATGTATTCATGAATAATTAATAATTCAACAATGACGTAGGAGGATTGATAAATCAAACTATAAAAAAATCTGAAATAAATCGGACAACCACTTGAGGTGGGAACTCCCTTTTCGTAAAGGCTCGATGCGAATAGCGCAGATGAAAAGGAAAATAAAATATGATAGATATTATGAATGATAAATCAATCCTATTATAAATAGTAAAAATGAATAATTCAAATGGAACCTAACATAGTCGGCTATGTTAGGGTTGTAGCATGATTCCCCTCCTCAAAAATATTTGTCCTAAAAGCTGGAAATGAGTAGAAAATACTTTCAAATTCCCAGGTTGCATCTTCTTCAGGTAAATCCTGCCACTTGATGAGAAATTCTTAGATGTGATGAGATCTGAGTTTGCGTAATATGGTTTGTAGTACTTCTGGTTGTAGATGGATATGCCCTTCTTCATCCAACACTGGTAATTCTGACTAAGAGTGTATCTTCTGGAAAATCACATTTTTGAGACAAGAGACATGAAATATTGGGTGTATGCAAGAGGATTGGAGTAACTCTAGTTGATATGCTACATCGCCAATGTGATGCACAATTTTATAAGGACCATAGAATCATGGTGACAACTTCTGATTGGATTTGAGCTTCAATGATAGCTGCTTGTAGGGTTGAAGATGTAGGAATACCATATCACCAATATTGAATGTTTGTTCTGAACGTTGCTTGTCCTGTTGCTGCTTCATACGATTCTATGCGTGGACCAAATTATATTTCAAGATAGTGAGTATTGCTTATCTCTTTTGTAACCAATCGTCGACTTGGGCCACTTTGGAAGATCCTAGTACATAATCAGAAATTGTTGGTGGCTTTGTTCCATATAATGCTTCAAAAGGAGACATCTTAGTGGAAGAATAATAAGAATTATTGTACCACCATTCCATCAATGACAACCATTGATTCCATTGATATTGTTTATCCTGAACAAAACATCTTAGGTAGGTACAAAAATATTTGTTAACTACTTCTGCTTGACCATATGTTTGTGGATGGTATGCATAAGACATATTTAATTTGGTACAACTAAGTCAAAATAATTCTATCCAAAAATTACTGGTAAATATGGGATCACGATTACTTACAATGTTTTTGGACATTCCATGTAATTTAAAAAGTGAATCCATAAATACCTTGGCCACTTTGCTTGATGAAAATGGATGTTATAAAGCCTGACAATGAGCATATTTGGAAAGGCAATCAAATACCACGAAAATTACTATTTTTCCTTCCGACTTAGGAAGACCTTCAATAAAATCCATGGAAATATGTTCCCAATGGCGATTCGAAATAGGTAACGGTTGAAGTAATCCTGGTGATTTGATTGTTTCCCCCTTATTGTGTTGGCACACTTCACATTCAACTACCCATTGCTTAACCTCTGCCTTTAATCCTTTCCAACAAAAGGATTGTTTAACCCACATGTAGGTTTTCAAAAACCCGAAATGTCCTGTTGAAGGAGAAGCATGTGACTCTTCTAGAATATGTACTTTGATTGGTGAATTATGAGGGATGTAAATACAATTCTTCTTACATAATATTTGGCCATCGTATGCGAAAAGAGGGTACTTAGAGGAACCCATAGATAAATATTGAATTATTTTAGTTGTTTCACTGTTGGACAACCATTCTTCTTGTAACTGAGACACCCACTGTCAACATGGCCCTAAAATGGCATTAATAACTACATCTTCATATTTTGTAGATAATGCATCCGTAGCCACATTTTATTTACCTTTCTTATATTCAATCACAAAATCATATCCCAATAATTTAGTCAACCACTTATTTTGTTCGAGATAAGAAAACCTTTGTTCTAAAAAATTCTTGAGACTACTGTGATCGATTTTAATAATAAAACAACTATTGATTAAGTAATGCCTCCATTTTTCCACTGCATGTAAAATAGCCAACATTTTTTTTCATAGGTGGATTTATCCAAAATTTTCCTTGATAGTTGTTTACTTTCGAATGCCAAGGTATGACCTTCCTGCATTAGCACTGCACTGATACCTGTTCCTAAAGCATTGCATTAAATGATGAATGGTTTTTGAAAATCTGGAGTGGCCAAAACTAGAGTCATACACATGGCCTCCTTGATAGCCTTGAAAGCATTAGTGGCTACTACTAACCATTGAAAATCATCCTTCTTGGTGAGAGCCATGAGAGGACCTGCAATTTTACCATAGTCATGCACAAATTTGCGGTAATAGTCCGTGAGACCCAAAAAACCACGAATTTTTTTATGGTTTTAGGCAGGGGCCAATCTTGTATTACCTTAATATTATTGGGATCTACCTTAAAACCTTTGTGAGATACTATATGACTGAGGTACTCCACTTCTTGAACACCAAAGGAGCATTTAGATCTTTTGAAAAACAACTTTTCTTTGCGTAGGATATGGAGAACTCTATCCACATGTACTAAATGATCTTTACATGATTTCCTATAGATGAGTATGTCATCAAAGAAGACTAGAACAGATTTTTGTAGGAATGGACGAAAAACTTGGTTCATGAGACTTTTGAATGTAGATGGTGCATTAGTGAGACCAAAAGGCATGGCCAAAAATTCATAATGACCTTCATGAGTTCGAAAGGCTGTTTTGGGAATATCCTCGTCCCTAACTCGAATTTGGTGGAACCCTGATCGTAAGTCCAATTTGGTGAAGAATTTGGCACCATGTAGCTCATCTAGTAAATCATCAATGACAGGAATAGGAAACCTATCTTTGATTGTAATTTTATTGAGAGGACAAAAAATCTGGACACATACACCAAGAATTTTCTTTTCGACGAGCTAAGACGACAGGTGAGGAATAATGACTAGTACTATGATGGATGACACCTTGGTATAATAGCTCTTGGAAAATCTTCTCAATTTTTGTTTTATGGAGTTGGGGATATCGATAAGAATGACCATTGGGTGGAAGACTACTAGGTACTAGATGTATGGCATGGTCATGAGATCTTTTGGGGGTAGGCTTGTGGGTTCTTGAAAAACCTCCTTATAGTTAGACACAATGTTTTGGAGATCTTCTTCTTTGATTTTTGGCATAGTCTGTTATACTTTTTCAATGCAATTGATTCGGGCTATGAATCCCCCACCATATTTTATTAACAAAATTTCCATGCTATGTGAACTTACAACTTTTGTAGGAGGTGTGGGTAGTCCTTGAAGACGAATGGTCCTCCCATTGGCTTGCCATTCCATAAAGCAATGTTTGTGATTAAAACCCATGGTGTTTTCTAATTGTTCCATCCATGCAACACCTAAAATAATTTTTTAATTTCCTAATTCCATAACAAAAAGAGGACCTTGCAAGTATACATACCCATTTGAAGTAAAATTGTAGATGTCTTACCGAGACATTGATAAACTTCCCTAATTGTCGTTCTGATGTGAAATCAATCTTGACTAGAAGAGTAGACATGCAAACCCAATGTCCTTGCAAGTCTTGCATTAATGAATTTGTGAGTACTTCTAGAATCAATTAGTACTGTCACCTGCTACTTCTGAATGAAACCTGCCACCTTGATTTTATAGTGAGAAGATAACCCCATAATAGCATGTAATGAAATAGTCATGGTATACTCCTCAGTGACAACTTCATCTTGTGCATTTTGGTCCTCGACTGGGGGATCCTCATGTATGTCGTAATCCTCTATTTCTTCCTCCTGGTCGGCATATTCAATTTTAAAATTTTGTCGTGGTATTCATGCTTGATATTTTTGATGTTGAGTGTGATATTTGTAGCAAAAGTATCGTGACGATTGATAATTTTTGTGAAAATAATTATTGCGGAATGGAGGCCGACCATATGAATCATGTTGTGCAGATGATCCTATGTGCACCTTTGTTTTTGCTAAGTCAGTAATCCTTATACACTCATCAAACTTGGATGGATTTTGTAGGTCTACCTCAACTTTAATATATGCTTTTAATCCATTTTGAAAAGTTGCTGCTACCATATCCTATGGTAAGTCTTTTGCATAGGAAAGCATACTGCTGAATTCAAAAATATAGGCCTCTACTGAAGCTGTTTTCCTGAGTGACAACAATCGTACTGTGTATGAACCCGTGGGACCTTTGTCAAATCTATGAAGAAAGGCTCTTTTAAAAAAATCCCAATATAATGCATTTTGGGATCCTCATATTTATACCATGTAAACTATTCATAAGCTTCAATGCTAAATTTGGTTGCTGGAAAAGGGACCTTGTCCTTGTCTAGAAATTTGTAAAATTATAAGATGCCATAAATTTTTGCAATCCACCCGCGTGGATCCTAGCCTTCAAAGGTAGGCATGTCAATGCGTGGATGATTGAATCTCGTTGTAAATCTTGGTTTGTGGAAATTATTTCTATTTTTTCCCTCGTGACTTCTCTGTCTCTGGTTGTTATTTTGATAGGGTCTATAAAACCCTCGTTATTGCTCCCTATTTTCTTCAATACCCCTATCCTCAATATTTTGGTGACCATTGTGAGTTAGGGACTGATTATTTTGACCTCTATGGTGTGTATAGTCGTCATTGTAGACATCTGTACTCCAGTTATTGGAACTAGAAGGATTTGGTTGGGGCAGTGTCTGAGATGCGTTGAAACATTTAGTCATCCTCTGAAGATTTAATATCAAAGCTTTTAACAACTCATCATTGAGTACTGGATGATTTCCTTCTACTTGGGTGGAATTTTATTGTGTGGAATCTGGAGAAGAATTGGAGGCCATTGGGCTGATCACATGGTGACTCGAGTTAAAACTACCAATTTCGAATGGAGAATGAGAATTTTTTGTACCTTGGCTTCGATGAGCTCTTATTACGTTGTTGTTGGGAGTTTTTGAGCTTGTTAATCGTCTGTCAGATCCTATGATCCAATGTTGTTGCTCATGTAATTTTCCAAAGTATTTTGCTGGAGAGTATTTGAGCTTTAATTTTTTGCAAAAAATTGGTGAAATTGCCCAAAAAATATGGTTTTTATTCCACCTAATTGTCACTCCAACTGTGACGCGAATTGGAAATTTGGCTCTCCTCCTTGTGAATTTTTTTGAGTGTTGACACCAATGTGAGTTTGAAACCTATTGGCTATGTATTATTTTGACACTGTTTAGCTCAATTGGCACCTGATTCGAGCAAGACCCCGACTCAATTGAACACCAGACCTTAGAACCATGACTCTAACTATGAATAACCCCAAAATTAATGCGAATATTGACATGAGAAGGTGCGTGGGATGCAAGGTGAATATTCAACGTGAATGAGATACAACAAGTACAAGTGAAGAAAATTAACTTAAAGCGGACGACACTACATGATCGACCAACGTAATGGGAAATTGCAACACAACGATGATGGGAAAGGACACAATAAAAATGAGAAGGGACATGTGGCTAAGGAAGGACACACGATGAGGACACGGGGATGTGAGCAGAAGGATACGCTGTGAGGAGGGACACAACCAGGACTATGCATGAGAACAAAGCCACTAGACATGTGACCTAAGTCACACCTTGGAAGGTGAGACTTTTACATTATAAATGCCTCCCTCGTTTCCATCCACTAAATGTGGGATATATATCTTTACCAACTAAAAAATTATAATTTAATTTTGTGAAAGTACCTTAGGTTTTTCAATTAATACTTGCTATTGATTGGTCGGCGATTTCAGTCCTTAGCGCTAGGGATTCAACAGATTTTCAGCTACGATTTTGAGTGGAAGACGGATCTTTTGGTCTCGATAAATTGGTTTACGCTCCTTGGCTATCCCACACGTAAAAATTGACACCTAATTTTCTTAAAATTGTGTGTTGGCTGTTTATGTTGGCCAATGAAAATTTTTGAATGGACTGGTAATCTGCTATGCGTGCCTATGAGGAACCCGACTTCAATCGACAGTTGGGCAATGTCAATCTGTTCATAAAAATAGCAACTAGTTTCTATTGCTTAAAATTTGTTGTGTGTGATATTTTGGCTATCCAACAAAACTAATACACCTACATTTCACGTCTATAATTGATCGACATGTAGTTGTCCAATGCCACCTAATAGGCCTGCATTTTATCTTGTGCATGGGCTACTCCTCCCTTTGAGATCGCCTAGACTGATACCACATGGAGCACTCTATCTTCATAAATAATAATTACATAGTAATAATGACCTTAATTCATGGATAATTAATAATTCAACAATGACATAGGAGGATTGATAAATCAAACTATAAAAAAATCTAAAATAAATCGGACAACCACTTGAGGTGGGCACTCCCTCGCCGTAAAGGCTCGATGTGAATAGAACATATGAAAAGGAAAATAAAATATGATAGATATTATGAATGATAAATCAATCATATTCTAAATAGTAAAAATGAATAATTCAAATGGAACCTAACATAGTCGGCTATGTTAGGGTTGTAGCATATGTAGTATTTGCTTCTTATTGGTTGGTTTAGCAATAACATAGGCATTACATGACTTGATGTAACTCTCAACATCATTCCTCATTTAGGAAGAATATAATTTTTTTTGAATAGTTACCAACATATTTTCCATTCTAATGTGACCTACTACTTTGTTAAAGTGTGCTTTCTAGTTCATCCTTGAATACTCACTATCTAGTAGAAAAATATTTCCCATGTGATAGATGAGGTTTTCCTAAAAATAAAAGTAAAAATTATGCTTATCGTATATGAAGAACTTGGTATGCATTCACAAAATCAGAATCTACTTGTAGCACCCTAAAATTGGCGCAGTTAAACCCTTAGTAAAAGATAAAAGATAAAAATTTAAATTTTAACCCCAAAACCACCCCAAAACCGCTTGTTACCCGCTTCCCTTCTTTTTCGTGCCATTTTTAGGATTTGTTTTGACCGTTGGACGATATCGTCGCATATCAGACGAAATCGTCCCCGATCTGACGAATTCGTCTGGAACAGAGCGTCCAGACGATTTCGTCCTAAAATCGAATGTTCATAATTAGCTTCTATTTCAACAGCCTCTCCAACCTTGGCAGAAGCGCGTCTGCGCAGTTGGAGATTCCCCCGTTGGAGATCTCCCAGATTGGGATGATCTCCAACCTCCTAGCCTCCCCTTAATCCTATATAAACTAGGATTTTTCTAGTTTATCCCCCTGACTCCCCTTCCCTGACTCTCCTGAACCCCCTAGCTGACGGATTTCCCTACAGATTTAGTTCCTTATACACTAGAGCATCCTCGCACTACTGTCTGCATCCTGTATTTCATGTTTTCTTGCAGGAACTCTACTATTTTTTAGTCGAAGCTAGCTCGGATCGTCGCAAGCGATCCCGGACGATTTTGGACGATCTTGTCGAGGAGAGCAGACGATCTCGTACGATTGGAGGCGATCCCGACTGTAGTCCAGATTGGGGGCAATCAGAGCCTGGAGTTTGCATTTTCTTAAACTATTTCTGTATTTTCCCATTGTAATTCTACATTATCTTAAGTTATTATGTTTATGCATCTTGGAGTTCACCTCATTTAGCATAACCGCATGATAAAGTTAAAATCAAACATTAAATCTATTGCATTTCTCTTGTTTGTTATTTAAATCCATTATTTAGGCACGTTTACTATTATTGCTATCATTCTCTATTGCTTCTGTAGTTGCATATTTGGTATTTTGTATCTATTTTTGTGATTGCAGGTTTCTGACGAATTCATCAGATTTCAGACGATTTCATCTGATCTCAGATGACCGACTATGATTTGAGATGATTATGTCTCATTTCAGATGATTACGTGTAGTTTGAGATGATCTGGACTGCTACAAGACTCAGAACCTTCATCAGACATCCGAAATCAGGTATGATCTATCCTAATTAGCATATTCTCTGTGTTTAGCACTCATTTCTATTTTTTGTATCCATTTAAATCAGTATTGGCATATAGAATAGTTTAGATTCATCTTGGCCAAACCTAGGAGTTGAATGATTAAAGTAAAAAATGAACACATTAAACCCATTCTCAACCTAGGCATGGAAACTGCCACTCAAAAGTTTCCTGGTGAACCCACCATCCATCAAAAATTCACCTTTATACTCCTCCCCCGAGAGGCGGGACCTTCAAAGGGCCTCTCAGTCCGAGGTATTGTCCCATCCTTCTCGCATCCCCCTTCCGGGCGTGGATCCTATAGCCTGAGGGTAAGGATGCAAAAAATTTGGAGCGATACATTTTGGTGAACCCGACGTGAATAACATAGGCATATTTCTGATTCAAAAATATAAAAAATAAAAAAATATATATATTTTTTTTTTATATATATATATGTATGTATACAAGAAAAACAAAAACAAAATCATCATTTCAAGTTTGTATGTTTTAGATTCAATTCTAAATAGTAGATACTAAATATTACTTTTAGAAGTACTAAAGAAACCATGAGTTTTTACTCAAATCAATATGAGCCCATCAGTAATGTTGGAAGAATTCAGCCAAATACATTTGTTGATTATGACCAACCTCATCCCTATTCAACATCACCTCCATCACACTTTTCTCATTTTTCATCCTTACCCCAACAGGACAATCCCTTTTCCAATCCTCTTCATAATGATATTATCTATTCTCCCATATATCCATATTATGTCTATCAATCCACATACAATCCTCCTCCACCCTTTCAATATTCTTCTTTCAATACAACACATCCATTTCAACAAGAAAATACTTATTCTTCCAATCCTACCATGCACTCACATCATACTTCACAATCTTCCTATCATCATTCTACCCATAATAAAGAAAAGAGAGGTAAAAAACCATTAGGTCCTTTTATGACTGAACTCCTAAGGCACTTATCAAAAACCTCTCGAAAACCTTCATCACGTACATTTACAAAGCTCAATCAACCAATGGATATAATTCTCAAGCATTTACTTGATACAAATAAGATTGAACTCCCTTCCATAAGACAACTTGATACCACAGCAGATTGGTTTAAACCCGAGCTACATTGTGAATATCATAGAGTAGATGGACATATGACACAAAATTGTAAAGATTTAAGATGTGCAATTCAAGATTTGATTGATGAGGGTCTTTTTAATATAAAGGAATTACAATCTACAACTGATTATAAATCTCCAGTAAACTATCAAACTCCTACACAACAAATACCAATAATCAATCAAGACATGGGGATCTCCCAAGAACCCCTATTCAATTATCAACAATAGGAAACCAATCAAATATTGCATGTTAATGTGTCCCATCATGATGATATTACTAATATTGTAACAGAAACTACAAATGAGCAACCTCAAGTTCAATCAACTCAATCTGATATTCAAGATATGGATTCCTCATTTGACCAACCTTCAAAACTATCTTTGGCTCTAGAGAATGATCCAAAATGGAATGTAAGCATAGAAAGCTCATCTTTAGAATCAAAATCTCAATCTGAAATCCACTTTGATAGCCAACAACAAGTGATTAATCCTCAAGCAAAGATATCCCTTTTAGAAGTATTACAAAGTTCTCATAAGGAAACTTTGTTCAAGATACCTAGCCAACAATTTGTTCCTCATGATATTTTCCCTAAGAACATAATTAATGGTGTAAGCCCTCTTGAGGTTAACCATATTTCATTCTATGATGAGGAGATTCCTTCCTCTACTCCACAAGAAGACTCCTCTCTTTACATTACAGGATCTAGTAAAGAAACACCTGTTAAAACTATCATGGTAGATAATGGCTCCTCTCTTAATTTATGCACTTATCAATTATTCCAAAAACTCAAATTAAAGGAAGAAGATCTTAATGAATCAAATGTTATTATAAAATATTTTAACAATGAAATTCAAGAAGCTCAAGGTACTATAATTCTTCCCCTTAATATTGGATCCAAGATCCTGGATACTTTGTTTTATGTAGCATATTGCCCTTCACCTTACAACCTACTTCTCAGAAGTCCTTGGATTCATACGATGAGGGTTGTCCCTTCTACTCTTCACCAATGTTTAAAGTTTGAACTTGCAAGTAAAATTGTTACCATACATAATGACCCAACACCATTTGAAGAATATTTAACGATTGAAACATCAAGTTCTATACATTCTCCATTGTCACAATTACCTTCTATCCATCACTTTTCTTCATCCATATATGATCATCCTTGTTTACCAAATAACACCCATGCATATCTTTCACATATGCTCCCTCCATCTTATCAAGACTTGGAAGATAGTGATAAGAATGAAGAACCTTCTTATCCTTCTGACATTTTATTTTGTAACATGATCAATTTTACACATATAAAAGTAAAATCTTTTGCTACATTATTCTACATTATAACAAAGCTTTTGTTATCACTACCTTTTATTCATCACCTTTTGTTCTTACCTTCACCACAACCAAATTATCCTTCAAAACCTCCTTTGATTTTGAAGCAACCTTAGACATGCTATACTCAAATAACCTTGTATAGTGTATATAGATCATCTTGTATATACCACCAATTCCATCATAAAAAAAAAAAAAAATAAATAAAATTTATTTTCAATTCATAAATTAAAATCAAAATATAAAAACATCAAAATCATCAAAATCTTCAAAAACATATTTTATTTTCATACCTGTCAATTCTTGAAGTATTGCAGTTATATTTTCAATTATTTTGGATAAATTAGCATTTATTTGGAATCCCGCACTTTCACACTCACATGAATAAATATCTTGATTTTATTTTGTATGATTATTAATCTCTCTTATATCAAAGTCCACATTTGAATTAAATAAAGTTTTGAGCATAGAGAATTGATCTTGTTATTTACTTGAACCAAGTATATCTTTTCACATTAAAATGATTTCATTGCAAATTCAATATGATGCTACATAGTAGAAGTGGTTTCTTGAGCGAAAAGTTTCCCCTGCTATCCTATCATGCACATGGTCTAGAATCTTTGAGAATTGACAAAAGGACAAGCTCACCCCTACCCAGAATAAAAATCCCTTGCTCTACAGCTAATCCGAGCAAGTATCCCTAGTATAGGAAGAAAAAGAAAAGTCAAAGAAAATGAGAAAAAGAAAAATATTATTTTGTACCATCGCAGCAATATTTCAGCATTATCTCAATTCCAAGCAAAAATACAAAAAAAAAAAAAAAAAAAGAAGAGAAAGAAAAGCAAAAGCAAAAGCAATAAAATCCCTTTCCCTACCCCTTGAAAAGAAAAGAAGGGTGAATGAGCTTGAATCCCTGGAATTCTCAATTATTCGAAAACCGTGAGGTAAGCCCCATAACAGGTGGTTTGTGCCCAACCCGCTTGGCCTTGGGTAATTCCTAGCGTGGTGATATGTCTGTCACATTAGCGACCTTCTTTTGTACAGACCTATGTCAGCTTATGGATTAGCTAGCTCTTGATAACCCGACTTACATAGTAGTCTCAGTACGGTTACATGCATATAAATCATGGTTAAGGAACACTCATTTGGTTAAGGCAAATTACTTGTATCAAATTATCTTGCTCAAAATTGGTGAATGAACAATACAATCGCACACACATTTGTATTTGAGAGATTTTGTATCATTATGATAAATCAAGATCGGTAATGAACTCACATTTGCACATGAGGATCCCTTATAAACCTACATTTGTCTTTGAGATAATTTAAAATATTTCTGTAATTCTTTTCGGAATAGTTTTATCCTCTTATTTCAGAATTTTTGTTTTGTATAAAAACAATTATATACATTGTTTCACAAAATCACAAAATGATTTCAAACAACATGTTCATATTATTATTTTTTTGTTTATTAAAAGTCAAAAATTAATCTTGCAATAAAACTAAAATATCCATTTCTTCTTTGGATTTCGCGATGATGGTATAAGTCTATACCTATAAGTCTATGCCTAGCGCAAACCATTGTTCTAATTTTATTTTCCCATTCATTTTAATAAAAACACATATGGCTTACATCATTATGTTACATAACTAAGCTTTAAAATGAACGCACACTTATCTTATTTCAGGTCATTATGTCAACATTCAATTTTGCAATGATGGTATAGTTCCTAGGAACTTATGCACAATTTTTATCACACTTAGGAATTTATGCCTAGCAAAAATCATATTTCTTTTTTATCTCATGCATAATATTTTTATGAAAATCTGAAAACAAATCATCACCATCATCATTTTCATCATCACAACATCAAGTCTTAAGACAGTCTCTTAAGCACTCTTTCACTTTTAACAATATTTCTATCCTGGGATTAGCTTGACGACCTAGTGAGCGGCGACTCCATGAAATGGTCTATAACAACGACAATGTCCTTTGAAATTATTGTTAGAAGTCCTTTTTATTTTTTCAAATTACACCAAAACAACCAATTTATTTACATCAGATTATTTCATTTACAATTTTATGCCATGATATCAAAAATATAATATTTCAAAATGACATAATTACATGAATATTCAATCACAAATTAAAGCATCATACAACATATACACAAGTCATATCATCAAAAACAAGACCATATATATATATATATATATATCAAATTATGTACATCATATCAAAACTGGATTGGTATGCCACAATCTATACCCTGGCATACTCAATCCTCTCAAAAATCTATACAATCTCTGTGCAGTCTATAGCCAGCTATCCTTGAGAAGCCCTCGAGCTCTCAGCCTCATCTACTCCCCCACCCTGATGTGGAGGAGGTGGTCCCATAGAGGTCCGGGCTGTGTCTCGGGTCCTCATCGTTGATCGTGAGGATGTCCTCGATGATCCCATCATGATCGGCTCCGTAATCGGGGTTGGCAGTGGTACCCTCTGGTTCTCTGGAACCATGTGATAGTATAGCCCCTGGTAGAATGTGGTCTGAGCAATAGACCATACCAGATCTCGAGTGCTCGCTCCTCCACCTTGAGCTCTGAGCCGTGTGGCCTCATCCTGCAGCGTCTGCACTTGAGCTCGGAGGTGGGCAACCTCAGCCCGGAGAGCCATCGTCTCGTTGCTCTCCCCTACATCGACACCCTTGCCCTTATCAGGTGATGGTGGTCTCTCCTCCTACTATGAAGGGAGTCTCTCCTCCCTCCGCCCTATCTCCTATGGCCTCTATGGAGCCCGTGCCATCCTCTGGCATCTCTCCTATGGAGACCGTCATTGCTCTCTCCCATCGTGACCCCATGCTACCTCAATGGTAGCCTGGCACCGCCTCCCCATCCGGTGCACCACGACATGCACTGGACCCTATGCCCTCATCATCCGAGGAGGGCGGATGCCTATGTACCAGGCATCGTATCCATCAGTCACCCCAGCATCATCACCATCCACTGGCTGGATGGGGGCATCGTCAGCATCTTGGCTCTAGAACCACTGCATGTCTGGAGCCCCGCTCAATGTAGTACTATCCCAAATAGTCCGGGAGTACTCATAATCCCTGAGAGAAGGGATCCCCTACTGTAGACCGAACTACCATAGTACCCGATCGTAGCGGTGGAGCTCTACCTCTCCCCACTCCATCCTCAACCAGTAGACTCGCCTGATGCGAGCCAGCTCCTGCCCATCCTCTGCCCACCCGGGTGCTCTCGCCATGGCCTCCAGGTGATCTGGTCTAGGATGAGGTCATCTAGCAACCTCCGTGACATCGATAGATCTATCCACCACTGTGACCCTCTCTGTAGCCACCAATAGTAAACCCGAGGCCTCTCCCGGTCAACCCCTATCAATGGGAGCCCTACCGGCCTCCGCACCGTGATGTGCTCCCAGCACCAAATCTGTAGCAACGATGTCAAGACCAGACATCGACCTCCCTTGTATACGACCCCATGCAGGATCCTATACAAGCGACATAGTACAAAGCTACCCCATGTAAACCTGTACCCGTGGTCTCTCATGTCGCAAACTATGTCTGAGAGCACCCACGGTAGTCTGCACCCGCTCTGGTGGCACAGCAGTAAGCCACCGACCACCCCTGCCAAAACTCGAGTCAGCCTGGATGCCCCAGGCATCTACCGTAGAGACTCAATGTTCACCCCGCCCTTCTCTAGGGTGAAGCTCGGGTCTCCGATCAGTCTCATCATCGCCTGGCCCTGATTGGCCATAGGCATCATGAGCCATCCCTGTATGGGGATCCTCATGATCCTCCATACGTCCTCTAGTGTGGGAGCCATCTCCCCTATCGATAGCCAAAAGCAGGATGACCCCGGATACCATCTCTCTGCTAGGGCTGTCAGAAGCCCTATGTCCGTCGGTACTTGTGGCATCTCTGCCACATGCCGTAGCTCGACCTGTGCTAGTCGATCACGCTCTGCCTGGTCGAGAGCGGCCAAGTCATCTCTTAGCCTGCCATATTTCCATTCCTGGCTCTTTAGTAATCCTCTCTGCAAAACAAACAATAAAACAACAAAATTTCATTAATCAACCAATCATTAAAATAAAATTAAAAACATTTTAATCAAGCTTAATTTCTTAACAGTGATGATATCGTCCACCATTGGATGATATCATCCCAAATTTGGCAAAATCATCCTTTTTAGGATGAAATCATCTCCGATTTTGCAACTTGGGGATCACCCCTTGTTGAACGGGATCGCCCCTAGTTCACCGATTTTGCCCTCCGACGAAATCGATGATCTAGGGACGATTTCGACGAAATCGGGACGATTTCGTCCCGACGTCGTCGACGGCCTAAAAATGGCCGTGATGCCCCAAACAGTCAAAATTTAAAACAAAAAATTGCACAAAGTAAAATCAAACCTAATCTACTAGGATTAGATCCTTACCCGTAGCCCGCGTCGGACCTCTGTCGCTCTGTGCGCTGTCTCCACCATTGTTTCTCTCTGCAGAGCTCTGGAACAGTAAAAATGAATAGTAAAAAATGAATTAGGGTTTTTTCTATTTTTCTTAATTTTATTCAAAATCAACAACATTTTAATTTTGCTTTTCCATGTTTTTACCTCAAACGTTCGATTTGGGTAAAAACACGGAGGGGGCACCATAGTCAACAGTCGTACGATTCGACCAAGAATCGTCATCTAAAAAATTGAGTAAATTTTTGCTTTCTCGTAAAACGGGAAAAAACTCGTCTTTAACGCATTTTCTTCGAAAAATTCGCTAAAGAGGGGGCAAAATGTAGCACCCTAAAATTGGCACAGTTAAACCCTTAGTAAAAGATAAAAGATAAAAATTTAAATTTTAACCCCAAAACCGCCCCAAAACCGCTTGTTACCCGCTTCCCTTCTTTTTCGTGCCATTTTTAGGATTTGTTTTGACCGTTGGACGATATCGTCGCATATCAGACGAAATCATCCCCGATCTGACGAATTCATCTGGAATAGAGCGTCCAGACGATTTCGTCCTAAAACTGAATGTTCATAATTAGCTTCTATTTCAACAGCCTCTCCAACCTTGGCAGAAGCACGTCTACGCAGTTGGAGATTCCCCGTTGGAGATCTCCCAGATTGGGATGATCTCCAACCTCCTAGCCTCCCCTTAATCCTATATAAACTAGGATTTTTCTAGTTTATCCCCCTGACTCCCCTTCCCTGACTCTCCTGAACCCCCCTTCACTGACTCTCCGAACCCCCTAGCTGATGGATTTCCCTACAGATTTAGTTCCTTATACACTAGAGCATCCTCGCACTACTGTCTGCATCCTATATTTCATGTTTTCTTGCAGGAACTCTACTATTTTTCAGTCGAAGCTAGCTCGGATCGTCGCAAACGATCTCGGATGATTTCAGACGATCTTGTCGAGGAGAGCAGACGATCTCGTACGATTGGAGGTGATCCCGACTGTAGTCCAGATTGGGGGCAATCAGAGCCCGAAGTTTGCATTTTCTTAAATTTTTTTGTATTTTCCCATTGTAATTCTGCATTATCTTAAGTTATTATGTTTATGCATCTTGGAGTTCACCTCATTTAGCATAACCGCATGATAAAGTTAAAATCAAACATTAAATCTATTGCATTTCTCTTGTTTGTTATTTAAATCCATTATTTAGGCACGTTTACTATTATTGCTATCATTCTCTATTGCTTCTGCAGTTGCATATTTGGTATTTTGTATCTATTTTTGTGATTGCAGGTTTCTGACGAATTCGTCTAACGAATTCATCAGATTTCAGATGATTCCGTCTGATCTCAGATGACCGACTATGATTTGAGATGATTTTGTCTCATTTCAGATGATTATGTGTAGTTTGAGACGATCTGGACTGCTACAAGACTCAGAACCTTCATCAGACATCCGAAATCAGGTATGATCTGTCCTAATTTGCATATTCTCTGTGTTTAGCACTCATTTCTATTTTTTGTATCCATTTAAATCAGTATTGGCATATAGAATAGTTTAGATTCATCTTGGCCAAACCTAGGAGTTGAATGATTAAAGTACAAAATGAACACATTAAACCCATTCTCAACCTAGGCGTGGAAACTGCCACTCAAAAGTTTCCTGGTGAACCCACCATCCATCAAAAATTCACCTTTATACTCCTCCCCCGAGAGGCGGGACCTTCAAAGGGCCTCTCAGTCCGAGGTATTGTCCCATCCTTCTCGCATCCCCCTTCCGGGCGCGGATCCTATAGCCTGAGGGTAAGGATGCAAAAAATTTGGAGCGATACACTACTTCATCAAGATAGACCAATTGGAAGTATCCTACATATAGAAATCAATATTGGTAGATATTATTATGATTGGATGCTAGATAAAATATTACTATTGGATTAGGTCTCCCTTTATTATGCTTGCTGAAAAATGTTGTACATATGTGATCCACTTTTTATGACTTCAATTCCTTATCTTACTCTATGTCTAAATGAACTCTAGAGGTGTATGATCTATACAGATGATAGATTCCTTTCCTAAGATGTAGTGCTTCCACTCTTTATGATTGGGTAATGGAAAAAATATCTTTGTCATATATGGGGTATTTTCAACCTCATTCACTGACTATTTTATTGTGACAACCAATTGGATTCCAATGTTATATGAAATTTTTTTCCAATATGTACTTTTATTCATCAATTATTGCCTTAAAAAGTTGATGTAAATCAAGTATATAAAGTGTAGAAGCTTACCATAATTGGTCTTTTAACCTGTAAAACACCCTCTCTTGTGTATATTTCCAATGAAACTTGGATTTTCACCTCCTTAGGTGATATGGTGTAGTGGCCAAGTAATGTGTAAGAACCCCAATACAAATATATGATAGAAATTGGTATCCCAAAAAATTGTGAAGTTTTGCTATATTCTTTATGGTAAATAAATTTTTAATTAATTGAATATTCTAAGAATCAACATGAACTCTATCTAGGGTTAGAGGGTTTGGCTTATTGGTCAAAGTGCTCCCTTGGGAGGGTGGAGACCATGGTTTGAATACTTAGGCTTTGTAGAACCAAAAGGTATATCATGCTAGTGCCATTGACTACATTAAAAATTTTACCCGATGCAACTAGACGTTATAGTGGTAGCAAGAGGAATATTTGAAGCCATGATGAGGTGATGAAAAATGTAAAAAAATACTGATTCCTCTAGTATATGCAAAAAATCAAGGACTCTATATTTATGAACAATATACCTGAGGTACAAAATCTCCATAATGCCAAATGAACACTTCTCTAAATTATCATATAGCTTATGTCTTTGAAGAGTCTTAAGTACCTTTCAAACATATTCCAAGTGTTCCTCCTATGTGTTACAATATATGAGAATGTCATTTAAGTACACTACGACAAATGAGGTAGTATAGGGGTGCACAAAGTCATTCATCATGCTAATGAATGTGGTAGGTGCATTGGTCAAGCTAAAAAGTATAACTAATTACTCAAATAAGCCCTTCTTGGATTTGAATATATTGTTCTATATGTGGATGGCCTATATGGGTATTTAATGATAGTTATTTTTGAGACCAATTTTGGTAAAGAACTTTACACAATAGAGCTAGAATAGCAATTCATTTATATGAATGAGTGGATAGTGAATATTCATAGAGATTTTATTCTAATATTTGTAGTCAATATAGAGTCTTCACATTCCATATTTATTTGGATCCATGATAATTGTACTACCACATGTTGATGCATTTGGTCTAGTATGTCCCAATTGAATCAATTATTGGAATTATAATGTTTATATGTGGGTAAAATTGATAGAAACTTCATGGAAATGGACTCCAAAGGCTGGGATGACACTTGCAATGACATATGTAGTATTTGCTTCTTATTGGTTTGTTTAGTAATAATGTAGGTAGTACATGACTGGATGTAACTCTTGACATTATTCTTCATTTTGGGATAATATAAGAACATTTGAATAAATATCAACATCTTTTCCATCCCAATGTGACCTACTACTTTGTTGAAGTGTGATTTCTAAATCATCCTTGAATGCTCACTATCTAGTTCACAAATATTTCCCATGCGATAGAGGAGGTTTTCCTAAAAATAAAAGTAAAAAGTATGCTTATCCCGTATGAAGAACTTGGCATGCATCCACAAATATATAATCTACTTCATACAAGGTATACCAATTGTATGTATCCTATCTATAGGAATCAATAATGGTGGTGACTATTATGATTGGAGGTTAGGTCAAATAATTTGCTATTAAATTGGTGCTCCCTTTTTTGTGTTTGGTGATCAAATGAAACTACTATAGCTATGTGGGCCTCTTTTGATATATTTTATTCCTTATCTCACTCTATGTCTAAAATAATTTTGGAGGTCTATTATCTATATGGATGATATATTATTTTCCTAATATGTAGTGCTTACACTATCTACACGATTGGATAATGGAATAAATATCTATCATATATGGGATTTTTTCAAACTCATTCATTTAATGTTTCATTTTTATAGCCAATTTAATATCCATGCTATGGGAAGATAGTCTTCAATGTGTACTTTGATGCATCAATCATTACCCTAAAAGGTTGATGTAAATAAAGTATAAAAGTGTAGGAACTAAACACAATTAGATCTTTAACCTATCAAACACTTTCTCTTGTGTATCTTTCCAATAAAACTTGGATATGTCACCTCCTTGGGTCACAAGGCATAGTAGCCAAGTAATTTGTAACAATACCAATACAAATATTTGATATAAATTGGTGAGTCCCAAAAAATTGTGAAGCTTTGTTAGAGTCTTTATGGTAAATCAATTTTTAATTACTTAAATATTCTAAGGATCAACATGGACTCTCTCTTTGTCAACAATATACATGAGGCGAAAAATATTTATCATACCAAATGAACACTTCTCTAAATTAGTATATAGCTTATGTATTTGAAGAGTCTTAAGTAACTTTCAAACATGTTGCAAGTTTTAATCCTATATCTTACTATAGATGAGAAAATCATTTAAGTACACTACCACCAATGAGCTCACATAGGGATGTAGGATGGCATCCATAATTCATATGAATGTGGTAGGTGTATTGGTGAAGATAAAAGGCATAACCATCCACTCAAATAAACATTTCTTGGATTTAATTATGGTCTTCTATAAGTGAGTGCCTACATGGGTATTTAATGATACTTGAATTTGAGACCAATTTTGGTGAAGAACTTTAAAGTTTACACAATGGAGCTATTCTAGCAAGTCATCTATACTAATGAGTGGATAGAAGATATTCATAGATATTTTATTCAAATATTTGTAGTAAATATAAAGTTTTCGCATTACATATTTATTTGGATACAAGACAATTGGACTACCACATGGTAAAGAATTTGGTCTAGTATGTACCTTTTGAATCAATAATTGGAATTACAATGTTTAGATGTGGGTAAACTTGAAATTAAGTCCATGGAGATAGACTCCAAAGGTTAGGATGCCACTAAAAATGGCATATTGTATTTTCTTCTTATTGGTTGGTATAGAAACAGTGTAGGCAATACATGACTTGATGTAACTCTTCATATCATTCATCATTCTTGTATAATATAAAAACTTTTGAATAATTACCAACAATTTTTCCACCCCAACATGACCTACTACTTTTTTGAAGTGTGCTTTCTAAATATTCCTTGAATTCTCACTATATGGTACACAAATATTTCCCATGTGACAAAGGATTTTTCTAGAAAATAAAAGGCAAAATTATGTGTATCCCATATGAAGAACTTGGTATGCATCTACAACATCCGAATCTACTTCAAAAAAGGTAGACCAATTGGAATTATCCTATTTATAGTAATGAGGAATATGATTGCAGGTTAGCTCAAATAATTTACTACTAAATTGGGTCTCGCTTTCTTGTGCTTGGTGATCAAATGATTTTGTTGGATCTCTTATTTAATTGGAGAATATATATTTGGAGTTAATGTAGTCCTTATTATCTTTGGAGTTGAATGTAGTCCTCGAAATATCCATTGGTCTTATTGGCAAATGTAGAATATGGAGAGAATCAAATGGAATCAATAAGATGAAAGATTTGATTCAAACGAATCCTCTCCAAACTTTTTGATGATAGTGTATGGTTCATAGTAAAGAGATCTGATATTTCTATGAGGTTTTGCAAGTATCTATTTTTGAATATGTAACCATACCTTATCTTAAACCTTGAATTGATGTGGGACTCAATGTTTGTCATGACATTGGTCATTTTTTCTATTTAACTTTTCCAAGAGGTTGTAGGCCTATTATTGAATTTGTTGAATTTATTCCACAAACTGTGTCACATTTTCTACTTTTTTTTTGTCCATGAGGTGAGTACTCCATGGGTTGCACAAGGAGAGCCACAATAGTAAGTGCCAAGGGTTGGAATCCAAAATAGACATGAAATAGATTGTGTTTGGTGGAGTTGTGTAAAGTTTGATTGTACCCATGCTAAATATAGGAAAGGCTCTAATCCCATGTTTGTGGATGTTAAGAATTATAAAATTAAATAAGATGCACAATAAATCATTTCATAAATTCTATATAGCCATCAATATGAGTATGGAAGGTTATAGATATGGTCAACATGGAGTCCATCATGCTCCATAGGGGACCAAACAATGCTCAAAAATATGTTATCCCTTTCAAATATGATGTATTTTGGAAATCCAAAGTTGAACCACACTAAAATAGAGCTTACTGGTCTCTTATTCTAAACTAGATTTCTTATCAAGAACCAAGATAGCCATTTCTAAAAAATGATCAACTACTATAAAAACACAATCATTAAACAGTTTAGATGTAGGTAAACTTGAAATAAAATCTAGGGAGATAGAATCCCAAGGCTTAGATGACACTAAAAATGGTTGTCTTGATAATTAATAATTACACAATAATAATTGCATTCATTCACGAATAATTAATAATTCAACAATGACGCAGGAGGATTGATAAATCAAACTATAAACAAATATGAAATAAATCGAACAACCACTTGAGGTGGGCACTCCCTCATCGTAAAGGCTCGATGTGAATAGCACAAATGAAAATGAAAATAAAAGATGATAGATAGTATGAATGATAAATCAATCCTATTATAAATATTAAAAATGAATAATTCAAATGGAACCTAACATAGTCGGTTATGTTAGGGTTGTAGCATGACTCCCCTCCTCGAAAGCTTTGTCCTCAAAGCTGGAAATGACTAGAAAATACTTTCATATTCCTAGGTTGCATCTTCTTCAGGTAAATATTGCCATTGTGAGTCAGGAATTGATTATTTTGACCTCTATGGTGTGTATAGTCATCATTGTAGACATCTGTACTCCAGTGATTGGAACAAGAAGGATTTGATTGGGGCGCTGTCTGAGATGCGTTGAAACTTTTAGTCATCCTTTGGATATTTAATATCAATGCTTTTAACAACTCATCATTGAGTACTGGATGATTTCCTTCTACTTGGGTGACGTTTTCCTGTGCAAAATCTGGAGAAGAATTGGATGCCATTGGGCTGACCACAGGGTGACTCGGGTTAAAACTACCAATTTTGTATGAAGAATGAGAATTTTTTGTACATTAGCTTCGACGAGATCTTCTTACGTTGTTGTTGGGAGTTTTTGAGCTTGTTAATCATCCATCAGATCCTATGATCCAATGTTGTTGCTAATGCACTTTTCCAAAATATTTTGTTGGAGAGTCTTTGAGATTTAACTTTCTGCAAAAATTTGATTAAATTACCTAAAAAATATGGTTTGTATTCTGCCTAATTTTCACTCCAACTGTGACATGGATTAGAAATTTTGCTCTCCTCCTTGTGAATTTTTGATTTTGACACCTTGAGTGTTGACACCAATGTGAGTTTGATACCTATTGGCTATGTATTATTTTGACACTGCTTACTATCATCCTTGAATGCTCACTCTCTAGTTCACAAATATTTCCCATGTGATAGAGGAGGTTTTCCTAATAATAAAAGTAAAAAATATGCTTATCCCATAAGAATAAATTGGTATGCATCCACAAAAATATAATCTACTTCATACAAGGTAGACAAATTGGAGGTATCCTATCTATAGCAATAAATAATGGTGGTGACTATTATGATTGGAGGTTAGGTCAAATAATTTGCTATTAAATTGGTGCTCCCTTTTTTGTGTTTGGTGATCAAATGAAACTACTATAGATATGTGGGCCTCTTTTTATAGATTTTATTCCTTATCTCACTCTATGTCTAAAATAATTTTAGAGCTCTATTATCTATATGGATGATATATTCTTTTCGTAAGATGTAGTGCTTACACTATCTACACGATTGGATAATGGAATAAATATCTATCATATATGGGTTTTTTTCAAACTCATTCATTTAATGTTTCATTGTTATAGCCAATTGAATATCCATGCTATGGGAAGATAGTCTTCAATGTGTACTTTGATGCATCAATCATTACCCTAAAATGTTGATGTAAATAAAGTATAAAAGTGTAGGAACTAAACACAATTGGATATTTAACTTATCAAACACCTTCTCTTGTATATCTTTCCAATAAAATTTGGATATGTCACCTCCTTTGGTCACATGGCATAGTGGCCAAGTAATTTGTAACAATACCAATACAAATATTTGACATAAATTGGTGAGTCCCAAAAAATTATGAAGATTTGTTAGAGTATTTATGGTAAATCAATTTTTAATTACTCAAATCTTCTAAGGATCAACATGGACTCTCTATTTGTCAACAATATACATGAGGCACAAAATATTTATCATACCAAATGATCACTTATCTAAATTAGCATATAGCTTATGTATTTGAAGAGTCTTAAGTACCTTTCAAACATGTTGCAAGTGTTAATCATATATCTTACTATAGATGAGAAAATAATTTAAGTACACTACCACCAATGAGATAGCATAGGGATGTAGGATGGCATCCATCATTCATATGAATGTGGTAGGTGTACTGGTGAAGATAAAAGGCATAACCAACCACTCAAATAAACCTTTCTTGGATTTAATTATAGTCTTCTATAAGTGAGTGGCCTACATGGGTATTTAATGATACTTGAATTTGAGACCAATTTTGGTGAAGAACTTTAAAGTTTACACAATGGAGCTAGTCTAGCAAGTCATCTATACTAATGAGTGGATAGAAGATATTCATAGATATTTTATTCAAATATTTGTAGTAACTATAAAGTTTTCGCATTACATATTTATTTCGATACAAGACAATTGGACTACCACATGGTGAAGAATTTGGTCTAGTATGTCCCTTTTGAATCAATAATTGGAATTACAATGTTTATATGTGGTTAAACTTGAAATTAAGTCCATGGAGATAGACTTCCAAGGTTGGGATGCCACTAAAAATGGCATATTATATTTTCTTCTTATTGGTTGGTATAGAAACAATGTAGGCAATACATGACTTGATGTAACTCTTCATATCATTCATCATTCTTGGATAATATAAAAACTTTTGAATAATTACCAACAATTTTTCCACTCCAGCATGACCTACTATTTTTTTGGTCAAGCTAAAAGGCATAATAAACCACTCAAATAAACCTTTCTTGGATTTTAATATAGTCTTCTATATATGAGTGGCCTATATGGGTGTTTAACGATAGTTGAATTTGAGACCAATTTTGGTGAAGAACTTTACACAATGGAGCTAGTTTAGCATGTCATCTATACAAATGAGTGGATAGCAAATATTCATAGAGATTTTATTCAAATATTTGTAGTCAATATAGTGTATTCACATTCCATGTTTCTATGGATACAAGACAATTGGACTACCACATGGTGAATCATTTGATATACTATATCCCCTTTGAATAAATTATTGGAATTACAATGTTTAGAAGTGAGAAAACTTGAAATAAAGCTCACAGAGATAGACTCCCAAGGATTGGATGACATTGACAATATAACATGTAGTATTTATTTCTTATTGGTTAGTTTATCAATAATGTAGGTAGTACATGACTTGATGTAACTCTCAATATCATTCCTCATTTTGGGATAATATAAGAACTTTTGAGTAACTGCCAATATTATTTCCACCCTAACATGACCTACTACTTTGTTGAGGTGTGGTTTCTAAATCATCCTTAAATTCTCACTATGTAGTACACAAATATTTCCCATGTGACAGAGGAGGTTTTATTATAAATAAAATCAAAAATCATGCTTATCCCATATGAAGAACTTGGTATGCATCCTTAAAATTAGAATCTACTTCATACAAGGTAGACCAATTGAAAGTATCCTACCTATAGGAATCAAGAATGGTGACTGTTATGATTAGAGGTTAGCTCAAATAATTTACTACTAAATTGGAGCTCCATTTCTTTTTATTGGTGATCAAATGAAACCATTGCAAATATGTGGCCCACTTTTGATAGCATTCATTCATTATATTAATTTATGTTTAAATGAAATCTAAAGGTCTATGATTTATATGGATGATCAATTACTTGACTAAGATGTCGTGCTTCCACTATTTACATGATTGGGTAATGGAAAAAATATCTTTATCATATATGGGGTGTTTTCAAACTCATTCATTGAGTGTCTCATTGTGATAGCCAATTGGAGGCCCATGCTACATGAAGACAATTTCCAATGTGTATTTTTATGCATCAATAATTACCTCAAAAGGTTTATGTAAATCAAGTATAGCTAGTGTAGGGGTTGAACATAATTGATCTTTAAAATATCAAACACACTCTCTTGTATATCTTAACTTGATTTTTTCATCTCCTTTGGTCACATGGTATAGTGGCCAAGTAATGTGTAAGAACCCAAATACAAATATTTGATAGAAATTGGTGAGTCCTAAAACATTGTGAAGCTTTGTTAGAGTCTTTGTGGTAAATAATTTTTTAATTACTTAAATATTTTGAGGATCAACATGGACTCTCTCCTTGTCAACAATGTACTTGAGGTACAAAATCTTCATCATGCCAAATGAACACTTCTTTAAATTAGCATATGGCTTATGTCTTCAAAGGGTCTTATGTACCTTTCAAACATGTTTCAAGTGTTCCTTCTTTGTATTATTATAGATGATAATTCCATTTAAGTACACTACAAAAAATGATCTAGTGTAGGGATGTAGGATGTCATCCATCATCCTTATGAATGTGGTAGATGAATTAGTCAATCTTAAAGGTATAATGAACCACTAAAACAATCCATTATTGGATTAAAATATAATATTCTATATGTGAGTGGTATATATGGGTATTTAATGATGGTTTTGATAGCAATTTTGGAGAAGAATGTTATAGAATGTATTGAAAGTCATCTATACCAATGAGTGGATAGTGGATATTCATAGAGATTTTATTCAAATTTTGTAGTCAATAGAGAGTCTTCACATTACATATTTCTCTAGATAAAAAACAATTGCACTACCACATGGTGAAGCATTTGGTTTGGCATGTCCCTTTTTTATAAATTACTAGAATTACAATGTTTAGATGTGGGTAAACTTAAAAGAAAGTCTATCAAGATAGAATCCCAAGGATTGGATGGTACTAACAATGGAATATGTAGTATTTGCTTATTATTGGTTGTTTTAGCAATAATGTATGCAATACATGACTTGATGTAACTCTTAACATCATTCCTCATTTTGGGACAACATAAGAACTTTTAAATAACTACCAACATTGTTTCCACCCCAATATGACCTACTAATTTGTTGAGTTTTACTTTCTAAAACATCATTGGATGATCACTATTTGGTACACACATACTTTCCTTGTGACATAGGAGGTTTTTCTACAAATAAGAGTAAAAAATATTCTTATCCCATATGAAAAACTTGGTATACATTCGTAAAATCAAAATCTATTTCTTACAAGGTAGACCAATTGGAAGCATCTTGCCTATAGGAATAAATAATGGTTTTGAAAATTATGATTAGAGGTTATCTCAACTAATTTACTACTAAATTAGGGCTCCCTTTCTTATGCTTTATGATCAAATAAAATTGTTGCAGATATGTGGCCCACTTTGTTTGGCTTTCATTCCTTATCTTACTCTATATCAAAATGAACTCTAGTTGTGATGCAGGAGCATCCAGTGACAGCAGAGCAACATTGCATCAGAAAGAAAATTCTATGTGTTTCGCCTTGGTGTCGCGATATCGCGACAGAAAGAGTGTCGCGATATCGCGACATGTCGCATTATCGCGACTCAGGAAGGAGGGAGAAAGGCAAGGTGGAAAATGTTGTGATATCATGACCAAAAGAGGAAAGAGAAGGAATGGACAAAAAATGTCGCGATATCGCGACATGTCGCGGTATCGCGACATGTCGCGGTATCGCGACATATCGCGATATCGCGACCCGAAGAAGAAAGAAGGCGCAAGGGGAAAAGATGTCGCGATATCGCGACATGTCGCGTTATCACGACCGAAGAACGAGAAGAGGCACAAGTGGGGAAGATGTCGCGATATCGTGATAGGTCACATTATCGCGGCCCAATGAGGAGAGAGAAAGCCAAAAGAGAAAATGTCACGATATCGTGACATGTCGCATTATTGCGACCAGAAGGCAGGATGAAGAGCAGAAGAGGAAAATGTCATGATTTCGCGACATGTCACATTTTCGTGACATACAGACAAGAGGAAGCGCAAGGGAGAAGAATGTCGTGATTTCGTGACATGTCACATTTTCATGACTTGAAGACAAGAGGAAGCGTAAGGAAGAAGAATGTCGTGATTTCATGACATGTCATAGTTTTGCGACCCGCCAAGGAGAGAGAAAGCTAGGAGGAAGAAATGTCACGATTTTACGACATGTCACAGTTTCACGACCAGAAGGCGAAGAAGGAGCCGAAGAAGAAAGATGTCATGATTTCGTGACATGTCATATTTTTGTGACCAGAAGGCAAGCGAAGAAGCCAGAGGAGAAAATGTCATTATTTCGCAACATGTCGCATTTTTGCGACCAGAAGACGAAGAAGCAGCTGAAGGAGACAAATGTCGCGATTTCGTGACATGTCGTATTTTTGTGACCTGAAGAGGCGAGAGGAAGTAGAGAGGATGAGATGTCGCAATTTCGTGACATGTCACGTTTTTGCGACCCAAAGAGGAAAAAGGAGGCAAGAAAAAATAAGTGTCGCGATTTCGTGACAAGTCACATTTTCGTGACTCGACGAGGAGAGAGAAGACAATGAAGCAGAGATGTCACGATTTTGCGACATGTCAAGTTTTCGTGACCCGACGAGGAGAGAGAAAGCGATGGCGCAGAGATGTCGTGATTTCATGACATGTCGAGTTTTCATGACCCAACGAGAAGAGAGAAGGCGATGGAGCAGAAATGTCACGATATCGCGACATGTCATATTTTCACGCCTGAAAGAAAAGCCGAAGATGAAGAGTGAAAAAGGCAGTCGTTTCGAATACCTGAACAATGAAGCAACGCGAGAAGGCGAAACAAATAGTTTTGGAAGAGGAAACGAAGGGCCACCAGTTGGAATATGAATAGTCACACAAAGGTTATAAAAGGGAAAGCCGAGGCATGCATTAGGGGTTAGAGAATGACGAGAGGCAGGGTTACAGATGCGATAAATAGAGGGCCATTCTAGCCCTGATGTGTTGTTCTTCCTTTCAGAAAAGTTGAGTTCCTGGGAAGTGCAGACAGATTCACCAAACGTGAGGCAGTTTGCACCAGGAACAGAGTAAGCTTGGATCCGTAGGCATGTAGCAGATTTGCCGAACGTGAGGTAGTTGCACAGGATCTGTGGATATGGAAGACCGACCTGTAGATTTGAAGACAGAAGGCTATGGCACTGTTAATCTGTAGATTGAAGACAGAAACTCTAAATAGTAAGGCTACGACGATTATTCAGAGCGTGGTGGTTTTTCTTCCAGGATGGAGGCTAGAAATTGAAGACTGCAGAGACAGGTTTTCAAGACGAGAAGGCACGAGGGCCAAGCTGGACCTATTTCAGAGAGCTGCGTAGACAACGTTGCAGATAGGACATGAAATTTCTAGATTCAGAGGGTCGGGGCCTCTAAAAAAAACCCAGGCATGTAATGAGAGTGGTGGTGCGCTAGAGATTGCATTAGAGCATAGAAGACTAAGCCTGCGGGCTAGTTCTGTAAATTAGTCTGTGGACTGTTGCTGTAATTTAATTTGAAGATTATTGAATGAAATTGGATTTTTTTTAGTTTTTGCAGTTTGCAATTTTTGGCCCCCCATCAAGTGGTATCAGAGCGGGAGTTCCTGAGTGTGTGAGAAGACCGCCGAAAGTGAGGCAGCTTGCACCAGGATCTGTGGAAGAGGAAAGAGTTTGGCACTCTGTGCAGTGCTTGCGGGGGTATTTCTTGCAGTGCAAAAGTGGGGGCCACTTCTCAATCCACCCTGGTTGTCTGATGTAGGAGCATCTAGTGACAGTAGAGCAACCTTGCATCAGAAAGAAAATTCTAAGTGTTCCACCTTGGTGTCACGATATCACGATAGAAAAAGTGTCGCGATATCACGACATGTCGCATTATCGTGACTCAGGAAGGAGAGAGAAAGGCAAGGTGGAAAATGTCGTGATATCGCAACCAAAAGAGGAAAGAGAAGGAATGGACAAAAAATGTCACGATATCGTGACATGTCGTGGTATCGCGACCCGAAGAAGAAAGAAGGCGCAAGCGAAAAATATGTCGTGATATCACGACATGTCGCGTTATCATGACCGAAGAACGAGAAGAGGCACAAGTGGGGAAGATGTCATGATATCACGACAGGTCGCATTATCGCGGCCCAAGGAGGAGAGAGAAAGCCAGAAGAGAAAATGTCACGATATCGCGACATGTCACATTATTGCGACCAGAAGGCAGGATGAAGAGCAGAAGAGGAAAATGTTGTGATTTCGTGACATGTCGCATTTTCACGACCTGCATACAAGAGGAAGCGCAAGGGAGAAGAATGTCGCGATTTCGCGACAAGTCGCATTTTCATGACTTGAAGACAAGAGGAAGCGTAAGGAAGAAGAATGTCACGATTTCGTGACATGTCACAGTTTTGTGACCCACCAAGGAGAGAGAAATCTAGGAGGAAGAAATGTCATGATTTTATGACATGTCGTAGTTTCGCGACCAGAAGGTGAAGAAGGAGCCGAAGAAGAAAGATGTCATGATTTCGCGATATGTCGCATTTTCATGACCAAAAGGCGAGCGAAGAAGCCAAAGGAGAAAATTTCATGATTTCATGACATGTCACATTTTTGTGACCAGAATATGAAGAAGCAGCTGAAGGAGAAAGATGTCGCAATTTCGTGACATGTCGCATTTTCGTGACCTGAAGAGGCGAGAGGAAGTAGAGAGGATGAGATGTCGCGATTTCGTGACATGTCGCGTTTTCATGACCCAAAGAGGAAAAGGAGGCAAGAAAGAAGAAGTGTCATGATTTTGCGACAAGTCACATTTTTGCGACTTGACGAGGAGAGAGAAGACGATGAAGCAGAGATGTCATGATTTTGCAACATGTCAGGTTTTCGCGACCCGACGAGGAGAGAGAAAGCGATGGCGCAGAGATGTCATGATTTCATGACATGTCGAGTTTTCATGACCCAACAAGAAGAGAGAATGTGATGGAGCAAAAATGTCACGATATCACGACATGTCATATTTTCATGCCCGAAAGAAAATCTGAAGACGAAGAGTCAGAAAGGCAGTCATTTTGAATACCTGGACAACGAAGCAACGCGGGAAGGCGGAACGAACAGTTCTAGAAGAGGAAACGAAGGGCCACCAGTTGGAAGATGAAGAGTCACATGAAGGTTATAAAAGGGCAAGCCGAGGCATGCATTAGGGTTTGGAGAAAGACGAGAGGCAGGGTTACAGATGCGATAACCAGAGGGCCGTTCTGGCCCTGCTACGTTGTTCTTCCTTCCATAAAAGCTGAGTTCTTGGGTAGTGTAGAAAGATTCACTGAACGTGATGCAGTTTGCACTAGTAACAGAGAAAGCTTGGATCCGTAGGCCTATAGCAGATTTTTCAAACATGAGGCAGTTGCACAGGATCTGTGGAGATGGAAGACCGACCTGTAGATTTGAAGACAGAAGGCTATGGCACTGTTAATCTGTAGATTGAAGATAGAAACTTTGAATAGTAAGGCTACAATGATTATTCAGAGCATGGTGGTTTTTCTTCCAGGATGGAGGCTAGAAATTGAAGACTACGGAGATAGGTTTTCGATACGAGAAGGCGCGAGGGCCAAGCTGGACATGTTTTAGAGAGCTGCGTAGACAACATTGCAGACAGGAAATGAAATTTCTAGATTCAGAGGGTCGGGGCCTCTAAAAAAAAATCAGGCATGTAATGAGAGTGGTGGTGTGCTAGAGATTGCATTAGAGCATAGAAGACTAAGCCTGCGGGCTAGTTTTGTAAATCAGTCTATGGACTGTTGTAATTTAATTTGAAAATTATTGAATGAAATTGGATTTTTTTTAGTTTTTGCAGTTTGCAATTTTTGGCCCCCCATCAAGTTGTCTATGATTTGTATGGATGATGTATTCCTTCCCAAATATATAGTGCTTCCACTATTTGCATGATTTTATAATGGAAAAATATCTATCATATATGGAGTGTTTTCAAACTTATTTATTGAACATTTCATTGTGACAACCAATCAGATGCCCATCCTATGTGAAGACAAATTCCAATGTATACTTTGATGTATCAATCATTACCTCAAAATGTTGATGTAAATCATGTATAAAATGCTTGTGATATTAACACAATTGGTCCTTTAACCTATCAAACACCCTCTCTTGTGTATATTCCTAATGGAACTTGGATTTGTCACCTCCTTTATTTACTTGGTGTAGTGGCCAAGTAATATGTAAGAACCCCATTAATGAAGACTTTTATTTACCAAAAAATATGTAAGAACCCCATTACAAATATTTGATAGAAACAGGTGAGTCCCAAATATTTTTGAATAATTTCTAGAGTCTATGTGGTAAATCACTTTTTAATTACTTAAATTTTCTAAGGATTAACATGGACTCTCTCTTTATCAACAATATACCCAAGGTACTAGATCTTCATCATGCCAAATGAACACTTATCCAAATTAGTATATAGATTATGTCTTTGAAGATTCTTAAGTACCTTTAAAATATGTTATATGTGTTCCTCATACATATTACTATAGATGAGAATGTACTTTAAGTACACTACCACAAATGAGATAGCATAGAGATGCATAATGTGATTCATCATCCTCATGAATGTGTGGGTGCATTGGTCAAGCTAAAAGGCATAACCAACCACTCAAATAAACTCTTCTTGGATTTGATTATAGTATTTTATATGTGAGTGACCTATATGGGTATTTAATAATAATTGAATTTGAGACTAATTTTGGTGAAGAACTTTACACAAACAAGCTAGTCTAGTAGGTCCTCTATATGAATGAGTGGATATCATATATTCATAGAGATTTTATTCAAATATTTGTAGTCAATATAATGTATTTGCATTTCATATTTCTCTAGATCAAAGGAAATTGGACTACGACATTTGGTATAGTATACCCCTTTTTAATCACGTCTTGGAATTACAATGTTTAGATGTGGGTAAACTTGAAATAAATCTGATGGAGATACTCTCCCAAATCTTGGATGACATTGAAAATGGTGTATGTAGTCCTTTCTTCTTATTGGTTTATTTAACGACAATATAGGTTGTTAATAACCTTTTGCAACTCTTAACATCATTTATCATTTTAGGAAAATATAAGTACTTTTGAATAATTGCAAATATTTTTTCCACCCCAACATGACCTACTATTTTGTTGAAGTGTACTTTCTAAATCATCATTGAGTGCCCACTATCTGGTGCACAAATACATACCCTATGGTAGAAGAGGTTCTACTAAAAATAAAAGTAAAAAATATTCTTATCCTATATTGGAATGTACTTCATACATGGTAGACAAATTAGAAGCATCCTGCCTATAAGAATATAGAATGGTAGCGACTGCTATGATTGGAGGTTAGCTTAAACAATTTATTGCTAAATTAGGGCTACCTTTCTTGTGATTGATAATAAAAAGATAAATATTGTACATATGTTACCCACTTTTTATGACTTCCATTCCTTATCTTACTCTATTTCTAAATGAACTCTAGAGGTCTATGATATATATGGATGATGAAATTCTTACCTAATATGTAGTGCTTCCACTGTTTACGTGATTAGTTAATGGAAAAAAGTATTTGTCATATATGGGGTGTTTTCAAACTCAATGATTGAATGTTTCATTGTGACAACCAATAAGATTCCCATACTATGTGAAGATGATTTCCAATGTTTACTTTGATGTATCAATAATTACTTCAAAAGGTTGATGTAAAATCAAGTATAGAATGTGAAGGAGCTAAACACAATTAGTCCTATAACCAATCAAATGCCCTCTATTGTATATCTTCCAAATGGATATTTGATTTATCATCTCCTTTCATCAAATGGTGTAGTGTCCAAGTAATGTGTAAGAACCTCAATACAAATATTTTATATAAATTGATGAATCCCAAAAAATTGTGAAGTATTGTTATAGCCTTTGTGGTAGGTTACTTTTTAATTACTTGAATATTCTAAGGATAAACATGGACTCAATTTTTGTCAATAATATAACCAAGGTACTAAATATTCATAATAACAAATGAACACTTCTCCCAACTAGCATATAACTTATGTCTTCTAAGAGTCGTAATTTCCTTTCAAACATGTTGCAAGTGTTCCTCCTATGTCTTACTATAGATGAGAATATTATTTAAGTACAATACTACAAATGAGATAGCATAGGGATGTAGGATGTCATCCATCATCCTCACAAATATGGTAGGTGCATTGATCAAGATGAAAGGTATAACCAAACACTCAAATAAAACATTCTTGTATTTGAATATAATATTTTATGTGTGAGTGGCCTGCGTAGGTATTTAATGAAAGTTGAATTTAATACCAATTTTGGTGAACTTTACATAATGGATCTAGTCTAGCAAGTCAAATTTCCCAATGAGTGGATAGAGGTTCTTCACAAATATTTTATTCAAATTTTAATATTCAATATAGACTTATCACATTCCATGTTTCTTTGAATTAGATACAATTAAACTACAACATGGTAAAGCATTTGGTCTACTATGCTCCTTTTGAATCAATTCTTGGGTATACCTCCTAATTTTATAATTTTCAAGGATTGATAAATGTGTAGACACCAAAACCTAGGCATCCAACAAACCTCATTTACATCCCACATCACAAATATTGCATAGTAAAATTATATTCGTAATTCTAAAATTAGGTGTATAAAACCCCACACATTAATCTATTTTCCAAATTTATTAAATCTAGAAAATCAACCTATAATACCCTATCTAGTCACTAGACATGTGTCCTAGCCACCTCACTAACCCACCTTGCCACATCTCACACACTCATGTACCCTTTGTCCCTTCACATGGGACAACCCTTACACCTCACTCCACTTGCAGCCACATCACCCCAGTTAAGTGAGACACCCTGAGTGACTCACTCTAACTACTCCTTTTCACTTGGCAGCCTTGGATTGCCACTTGACAATCCTGGATTGCCACCTCTATTTTCCATCCAAAACCCTAAGGTATCTATAAAGGCACCTTCACCCCACCAAACAAAGGAGTCTAAGAACATGCACCATATGGCTACCAAAATAGCACCAAGAGCTTGCACACATCTTGAGGAGACCAGAGATTTGAAGTCCTAGAGTCCATTTTTGGAGTTTTCTACCATTCATATGAAATCGTCCATTCATGATTACATAGTCAAAACCACCCTTGCATGGTTTTCTCATCTCCCATTCATAGTTGACCATCCCAAAATACGCATTCATGGTTTCTTAGGAACAAAAAACATGACACACAAATTAGTAAGTTGGTTTTTAGCAGGGCATATTAAGTTATAGTTCTATGTTTTATGCATCATATTCCATGTTTCTATAACTAGGGTTTATAGCAATATTTTATATCTTGATCAATAGGTGCTACTAACTCTTGTCTAGTTTTCATTTGTGTAGAAAAATTTGGAGAGCTGCTAAAGTTGGAGTGGTCCCCTCACTAGATATTAGAAACCCACTCACCCTTTGAAGTTGTAGCTGAGGAGCGAAGAACACACCATAATCTACTAGAGAACTTGGAAGACCCTCCCATTTCCTATAAAATCATTGTATTCAGAAGAGAGATGACAAATTTTAACATTACCCCCAACACATTTGGGATAATTCAAAAAGTATTGTAAAATAAGGAGTTTTAGGCTCCCCTATATTAATATAAAAAGATCAATTTTGCAAGTTCTCTTTTTATTTCATATCATTATTTTATGTTTAGTTCATTTGGTTACATAAATAGTGATCATGATGGGACCCTCTAAGGGTTCTATTTGTCTTTGCCTTGCTTAAATCTGGTTACTGATCTATGTTTTATGTGATTGCAGGTTCCTAGAGTTCGATCATGCAAAGATTAGAAATAAAAAGTCAATGAATCTAGAGTTCATTTTGGTTTAGACCTACACCTAAAAACCATGAGTGCATGGTTATAGATCAGAGGAATTGTGCATCAGTGGTTAAATTTTTGCAGAACCATGCACCAACGATGAGAGCACTATGGAACCATGGATCGGTAGTTGAACAAATTGGAAGAAGTAATGAAAGAATAATAGATTTGTACGTATAAATCCTCATTTAATTTGTGTTTCTTTAGAATTACATTTAGTTTAAATAGGTGTCTTTATCCCTGCTTGCCATTGTTTGCATCTAGTCCATAGACTAGGCATACCTAAAATTCAAAAAAAGAAAGGACAAATAAAAAAGAATCTACATCTTAGTTTAATCATTAGGGCATTTGCATAGCCTAATTAGGAATAGACTAGGCTCATTTAGGGTTCTAAGCTTGATTTGCTCTATTTTTTGAGATACAGTTAGAATCGTGGTTCCGTGGTTGGGAACTCCCAAATGCGTGTGCACGGTTGGTTAACCACATAGTTACGATTTACCAGACCTAATTACCCACTGTCAATTAGCTTTGTATTTCATATTATTTGTAGATATTTCTTGGAATTTAGCTATTCAGCCTCTGATCTATTTCTATATACTATCTATTTCTATATACTACTATGTGTTTTCCTTCTTTAATAATTTATGCAATAAAAATAATTGCATGGTAGTTTGCATTTACACAATAATAAATGAAAATACCACACATTGGCATGTGAACGTTGGACAAGGTTGGACTTCACCACCAACCCCCAACATATTTACCCCATTATTTTTCCAAGGCCACCCTTAAGAACCATTGTAACCATAGAAAATAACACACATTCCTCTTCAGAGGGTGTATCACTTCCCACAGTGAACTGGGTGAGGACTCGTAGGACCTAGGCTTCCTCATCGGATTTGGGTTTCATCTCCAAGTCTTAGTGGGTTTCACAAATCGAAATTCATCACTGGGTTAGTGTGTGAGTGTGTTAGGTAAAATTTGTAGACTCATTTTAGGGCTAAACATTTGCACATCATTTTTTTCTTTTTACCAAAAAACATTAAAAAAATAAAAAAAATTCAAAAATCAAAAACAAAAATCAAACTCTATGAAAAATTAGGAGCAAAATTGTTTGTTTATTTTCTTTGCGTACTATTTTACTTTGTGCTTCCATCACACGCTCACACACATATATCCATAAAATTGTATTTCATCATGTCTATAGCGTATGGTAATAACTTGTGATCAGGACAAAAGGTTAGCCCTAGTTTAGAGTCAGTTGTCTCCTTCCATGGATCCATCTCAATCCCGTTAGGCCCTTAACACTTTGGTGGTAGGGCAAGTTAGTGTAGTCCCTACTATGTCCCTAAAACTGAATACATGACCCTCTAGTAGTACCCCTATTTTAAATATAGATATTATGTAGAGGGCTACCCATACCACCATCTCTGAGACTCCTAGGAGTGAGCCACCTATGCCAATGGATAGTCGTGTCATGTATGTGGACATGGATGTCATTAGGCTATACCTGAATGCAACTAGTATGGTATTTCCATAATTTCCACCACTTACCATTCCACCCCGCACCTTTCCTCCATCATAGTAGGAAACCATCTCACAACAACAATAGTACAATCGAATCTTCATGAATCCACTTTTTGAACCGACTGCTACCATCCTAGCTCATAATCAACCATCATCATCTAACCAACAACCATTAATTTTACCAAACCAAAATATCATATGCACCAATCCCCTCTACAAATCACATATCAATGCTGCTTAGTAGGTCCCTACATCTATCCCATTCACCACATCTATAGATCCCATGTCTCATGATATCCCCAATTTAGTGGTAATATCTTTTGCCACGTACCCTCCACCTACATCCACTAACATGGTTGCCACGCAAACGGCCCAACCATATACCACATACATAACCATACCATGTTGTTCTACAATTGCCATGCAATAAGCCTTCTTACAATGACAACAAATGATCCTAGATAATGCTAATCAAAGCATTAATCCTAAATTGTAGTAGCAGTTATAGAGGATAGATCAGAACCAACCATAAACATCCCATCAAAACACCTTCTTCACCCAAGATCCATCTTGGGTGTTGCATCCCCAAACCACAACCACAACCACTAATCCACCTCATCAAATGTATGCTAACTCAAATCCAAAATCCCAAGTCCAAGTACAACAACCCCAACAACAAGAACAACAATTGTAACAATATAACTGTCAAGCAGTTCCACCCCCACGGTAGCTACAAAACCAAGCTCAACTTGTAGAGAGGCAACAATGTCATTTTAGTACCAAATGCATTTACACCCCATTAATTGAACCCTATTCATCCATTTTTCATAAGTTGTATGATGCACAGGATTTCATGTTGTCAAAAATATAGCCTAAATGTCTAAATAAGATAACCTAAAAGCTACAAAGAGCATCTATACTACATATTTCATTGATAGAAAGGATATGACATTGAGGCTTGCAATGGGTTTAAAAATATTGTGCAATATTTATTAGAAATGGGGAAGATCAAAGTGGATAATCCATTAGCCCAACTATCAAAACCTTGGGATATATCAGACTCCTTTGCCTCATCATGAGGTAAACCAAAAAGCAGCGGGAGCATCAAATTCTACAGTTCCACACAATTAAGTTAATCATGTCTCGCAACTATACCAAGGTTTTGTGGGAGCTATCAGTGTACTCACACATGGGTAAAGAAAAATGAGTCACACAAATGAAATAACCCAAGCAACACTAGATTCTGTAGCACAACCTAGTGTGCCCATACAACTAGGCCCATCCATTCCACCTTGATCCATCCACAATCCAAATCTTCTATCTTGACCAATCATCACCTTGAGAAGTCCGTTGACATAGAGCCTAAGAATGACATCAACAAAAATATCAATATAAGAGCTAATACAACAATCTCCCCCAAATCATGAGGAATTTATGGAAATACTAAAGTCCATCGAAGTGCAAATAGAAAATCCTAATGCCTTCAACACTTTTGTGGGGAGTGTCCAAAAATACATGGAACCCTCAATAGCATTTTATGACTTTGAGGAAAAGAGTGTATCATCAAAATTACCAGATCCTCCATTGCATATTGTGGCTCATATTGATAGAAAACCATTTAAGAGAGTGCTCATTGATACTGGTTCCTCCATTAATCTCATTACCACCCCAGCCATCCAACATCTTAACCTATCATCATCCCATATTACCACATCCATATTCACCCTACGGGTCTTTAATGATGCTTTGTGCTCCACTGCGAGGAACATAGTTCTACCTATAACAATTGGGGTGAAGACCATCCATGTACTCTTCCACATCTTGGAAGGGGCTATGCAATATAACATACTTCTTGGAAATCCCTATATCAAGGAAATGAAGTGTGTGCCCTCGATATTACACCAATTTCTAAAATATTTACACAAGAGAAAAATCCATTGCATCCAAGCCGACACTGAGACATTTAAGTATTGTAACTTGATATCAAATCCCTATGAGCCATTTATTCTATCAACCCACATTTCAATTCAATCCCTCATCATTAAAACCACCTCAAATAACAACACTTGATCAAAAGTGCCCATACTAGAGGCCTTGTCAATAGTGGATCCTACTTTTGCATCCCAAAGCATCAAGCCAAATCAAACTTCATCCACATCATTTCATTTTTCAACCATGATTGATCACCCCACTAACCAACCATCCACTTCATTAGCCACATCTCCCACTTCACACACACCTTTCACCTTTTCATCCCAACCAACTCCACCAATCACTAACAATTCCATCAAACCAAATCCACCTCAAGCTTTACAAACTATTGTCTCACAGATAGGGTCACCTATATGAGAAGAACCATTGCCTCCATCTGATATGCTTCTTTTAATTGTGGGACTTATATTAGGTATTTGTACTAATGTTGTAACTAATTCCACCTTCAATTAATTTTCCAAACCTTTTCTAGTGAAATGCTTCTTTCCTTATTTATAAATGTCTTATTATTTATTTCCACCACTCCATTTTGTTTAGGTGCATAGGTTACTAGTAATTTTATTATTTTCCCATGGTCACCATAAAATTATTTAATTTTTTTAATAATACTCACCATTATGATCAATCAATGTTTCTATTTAATATCCACTTTCATTGTATACTACGACTTTTAAACTCTCAAGTATTTCAAAAGAATAATTCTTATTCTTCAAAAAATATACCCAATTTTCCTAGTATGGTCATTAATAAAAGTGATAAAGTAAAACAATTTATTGACACTTGGTGTATGCATTGGACCACAAATATTTGAAAGAATCAATTATAATGGATATGATTCTCTCTATAATCTTCCTCCTAAATATATCCCTATTTGATTTATTTCTATTATACAAAATTTAAATAATTAACTTCTTGTTTGTATGCAAGCCTATACATAGACGATTCCTTTATCATTTAATAAATACAAGATTCAAAAATTTAGGTGACCATACATTTAGTGCCATAGCCAATTGTTGTTCTCAATGATTGTATGACATCAATTTCTCTTCTCCTCCATTCTTGAAAGGAAACATTTTGTTCTTTATCATAATTGCAACAAATACTACTTGGTTCACATTTGCTTTATCATAGATGATACTACTTATTCTCAAACACCACTTTGTATTTTTATTTAGAAGTTTTCTCACACTCAATATGCTTCAAGACTAATGTGAAACAAATATTATGAATAGTTTTCTTTCTATTTTTTATTTCAAGTTGTGAGGTTCTTTTTCCTTCAACCTCTAATGATTTTTTGTCTCAAAATTTTAGATTTCTATTCTATTTATCATTCAAATACACAAAAACTATTTATTTCCATGGTTTGAACAATAAAAATCTAAGTTCTAAAACTAATTCATTGAAACTTCTATCACCAACATATGACAAGAATACATTTTTCATCTCTCACCCTCTTTGTATAAAATGCTTATCATTTTTCCTCCATTTCTTTCCTTTATTCTACATTCTCTTTCATAGTAGTCATACCTTTTGTAATAACGACATTGAAAATTCCTCTTATATATAAATCTACCTCTATATCTTCCAATATAGCCTTCTCTTCTACAATAGTCTCTTCATTTTGTAGAATTATGATTTTACCACTCCCCACTTTGACCTTACGAATTGGAGCTTGATCTAGCCATATTACTATGTGAAACTTTTTCCTTAGAAAGAAAATTTTGTTCCAAGATTTAGTCTTCACTGTATTTAATTTATTTCTTGATGGGATATAAATGATCAAACAAACTCATTAAAATCTAACGTATTCAACTCTTTACTTTCTTTAATAGCTATTGCATAGTTGTTCCACTTTGGTATTAATATTGTCAATAGCTTTTTGACATCTCCTTGTGTTGATTCTTCAATATACATACCCATTTTGTGCACAATTGCATGCACTCTTATACAATAATATCCTACATTCTTATTGTTTCTCATTTTTAGATTTTTCATGTTATCTCTTAAATGTCTATAACTTCAATAATTCCACTTGATAAGACCCTTGATAGGTTGTGTCCAAGATATCCCAAGTTCCATTGGAAGTCTTGATGTTTGGAATTCATGGAAAAATACTTTTATAAAGAGCTAATTATACGCGATACAAAGCCAAAGTATATTTTCTTTGTGCTTCCTCCATATTCATTTTCTTATATGGCTAATAAAACACTTAAATTTATAGATTCATTGTATCAATTTTCTACAACACTCCACACTTCCTTAAAAATTAACAATTTTGTACCTTAATAATCACAATTTTATCCTTTAAAATTTTGGATGGGTAGGAAAGCATGCCATGATCCATGATAATTAAAATAATATTGTTTGATTTTCTCCTCTACAAACTTAAATTATAAATCCTGTAGTTCGAAATAATCAACTCATCAACCTCTCTACCACTCTAATCTCTAAACTCTAATATCTAACACCAACATGTGATAAGTGGTGGTACTCTAAAAAATATATTTAACATAGCATACAAAGGAAAAAATAAAATAAAATAAAATTGCATAAGAATCCACCTAACATAATTTCATCAATCTTCAAATCCATATAATTTTCTTCAATACAATGCCATATACTTATACATATATAATAGAATGTCTCTTGGTTGTCTCAAGAGAATATTCATGCTTCACATTCTCTTGAGTCAGGTAAGTATATTTTTATATATATTTTTTTTCACTTATAATTCCAATTCTACTCTATTCTATTTTTTTCTTATTCTTGTCCTATTTTTATTTTTGTCTTATTCTTGTCCTATTTTTAATTTTATCCTATTATTATATTATTCCATTTTTAGTCACACTTAGTATCATAATTTTCAGTATTCTAACATATCTTAGATATTGCATGCATTACACTTTCCTTTCTAAAAAGTAAAATCATATTATTATTTTGTTGATATATTTATTTATCTACTTTGTTATAGTCTATTATTTTCAAATAACAATGTTTCTTGTTTCCTCTTAACCTAAATGTCTAAGTTTATTTTTTTAACTATGTTGGAAGGAAGAGGTATTGAAAGGTTCCCCAAACCTTTTACAAACTTTTCAAGATTTTTTATTAAGCTCTAAAAATAAAATAGAAGCAAGAAAAACAAGATTTGAACCTACTAGAAATATAGAAAGAGATCACAAATGGAAGGAACTAACAACAAGAACAACCATTACATGACACAAAAATCCAATAGATAGAAGGAAAACAAACAAAATAGTCATCCATCAAAGATACTAAAAATATTGACATCCTTCCTCTAGGTATATAATATCACTTCATTAGCAAAAACTTGATGAGATCCACAAACTAGCTAACCCTTATTCTCATTGTGATCTTCATAGATATTGGCTTCCACCTTCACTAGCTCCTAGACCTGACTAGGAAAATTCCTTTCCCACATTTTATATTTGTCTAAGAACACTTCTAGGTTTACCAAAAAATTAGTTGTCTCATTTGCTTCCCTATATACATGGTTGAATTGAAAATTCTTTAGGGGGATAGTTTTATGTTTAGCCTCTGAGATCATATTTGCAATATTATAGCTAGGAGGTTTACCTTTCAAAATATTGATAATATTTTGTGAATTCCCTTCAACAATCATATTTTTGATATTAAGCCTCTCAATGAGAAATAGTCCCAAACTCTCTCATTGATGGCAGCACCTCTAAAGAGAAAACCACAATCACTGTAAAAACCATCTCTAAGAATCAAAGTTGCTCCCCCTAAATCAATAATCTCTTTGGATACTGCTCCCCCTAACTCAATGATTTCTTTGGAGGCTGCTCCCCCTAACTCAAATATCTCCTTTGGAGGCTGCTCCCCCTAACTCAAATATCTCCCCCTTTGACATCAATGGTAAAAGGGACACCTATGGGGCTAAAATATATGACTCTTAAGCATAGCCCCCTCACCACATTCTCTCTTGAGGTGATTAATTTTGGGGTGGGAGTACCTTTACTCCCATATTACATTGATTCTTTCCTTTATCAACTTCCTTCCATGTTTTTCTGATATCCTTCTCTTGATGAATTACTTGATCTTCTTGTCTTGAACCTATTTGACCTTATTTCCTTGAACCTGTTTGGAATTGAGTCCTACACCATTTTGCAATATGCCCAAAGTTATTACAAATAAAACACTTGATATTATAGCCTTTGGATGGTGCCCATGTTCTGAATTATTTCTTGAAGTAATTTACATATCCATTCCTTTCTTGAACCCTGTATTGTGAAGCTATGTTTTCATAACCATTATGACCATGAATCTTGAATTATGTAGCTCTAAAACCAAAACCATGTTGCTCATTTCCTTTGCACTAAAAAGCTTTATGACCAATCTTGTTACATGAGGAGCAATGTCCCTAAAAATCATACCTTATTCCTTTGAAGTTTCTTCTTGAAAAATCAAACTTCTTTGATCCATAGACCCTGCAATGTATAGCCTTGTGTCCAAATCCATTACAAGAAAAACAATGTCCTTGAAAAGCCCTTTTTTCATGCCTTGGTTTCTCATACCTTTCTTGACCATTATCCATATGATCATCTTCAACTTGTGCATTGCATTCTTGAACATTCTTTGTAGTATCTAAATATTATTCCTTAGTTTCTTCCTTGTTTTCCTCTTCAAATATTTCTCTTTCTTTTGAACTTGATTCACCTATCTCAAAACAAGATCTAAACTGAATATTTGGAGCCATAGGAAATTTGGAACTTTCCTCACAATTCTTAGGTGCTTCCTTGCTTTCATATTTTAGAAATTCCTTTCCTTTTGAGTGTGATTCACCAAACCTGAAATATGAGACCTTTGGTGCTTTGGAATATTCCTCTTATTTCTCTTAATTTGTGTCAAGTAGCAACTTGGCATCCATATCTATAGCATATGAAATAAATGTTTCCTTCTTAGTACAAATATCTTGATCTTTTGAGTCATGTGATGGATCAAACTTCTCAAGTAGGGAACATTTCAATTCTTTTATATTCTCCTTAACCTCTTGTAGTTTCTGATGGATAACATTGAAGTCTTCCTTTAGATCAATAGAGAAATTATCCTCTTGTTTAAATTATTCTACTTGGAGTGAATTTTATTCTTCTACTTATTTTATCCCACATAAAATACCTTCTTCATCTTCACTGTCACTAATATCATTATAATCTTCTATAGCAAACAAAATCTCAAGATTTCTTTGACCATGCCTATTTCCTTGATGTGTCATCTCATATTCACTATCACTGAAACCATTGCAATATATTGATATGTGATCTCTTTGACCACACACAAAGCACTATTCTATTTCACCTTCTAAAAGCACGAGGATACGAAAAAAAAATGGAAACCCCAAGTGCGATGTATGCAAAAGCGAAAAGTAACGCTAAGTCCTATAAACGACAATGCATGAAGAGAGGGAAACACAAACAAATTGAAACAAGATAGAAAGAAAATTTTGAATACAAACCTTTTTATTAATTTGCATTGGAACTCGGTTACAATCCGTCTCCTCCATTTTTAGGGGCTAGGAGCGTTAAATATAACTTTATCACACAATGGATGGTCCGCTTTCTTTTGCGTGCCCACACGTAAAATGGGCGGGCCAAAACATCACCGTCGCTTGCATGGATAGGTATTTGATTCCTTGATGCTCTTTCGATGTAGATGTACTGTGTTCAGAGAAACATAAAAGGATTAGTAGCACCTGCGGATAAAACGAAACATGCGATCCCCAAAGCCTACGATTAGTGAATGCATAAAATAAATAAAACGATAACTAAAACATATCAGAATGAGCTAAAAATTTGACAAAAGCAATAAAACATTACCAGGAAGCCACTGCAAAAGGAACAGTTCAGAAATATTACATAGATTTCTAATCGCTCCGGGGTGGGACGATTAGGACTGTCATAACCTATCAAAAAGCCACCTCCTAAATGTCCAGTCTAGAAGCTTCCAAAACACCTGCAAAGTTAGGGTTAGACAAAACGGGGCATTTTGGGAAGACCCAGAAGGTTAGATTTTGTGAATTTGGCCTCAATTGCCCTGTATTCGATGATGCTCCCTGTATGTTAGTGAAAGCGGGAAATGATAAAATCACAGTCAAAAATCATCCAAATCATATGAAATTTAAATGACAGCATATGTAAGTGACCTAGAATCAAATGCAAAAAGAACAGTATGGAAATATGCCATAGATTTCTAATCACTCCGGGGTGGGGCGATTAGAACTGCAAAAGTGTGGGGGGTGCCCGGGGGCAGGACACCCACAGTTTGAGACTCAGTTTCGGCATCAATCCACTTGGTATGGGTCCAAAAACTCTTATGGTGTTGTGTCAAAAAATTTGGTCGAGTATTGTGGCCAAATGTTCAGGTTTAGGTTCATATTGTGCTTCCAATAATCACCCAACAACCTCCCTTCCAAAAGAGAGATTAAGGATGTAAAAGCACAAACGATGGGTGAGGATGTAATTTGGCAGCACTTCATTGCTCAAATGCTCCTCTCTGTTCCTTTTTTTGGGGTGAGAAGACTCACCAATTTATAGACCTACGGTCTCTCTTTGAATGTGCATGCACGAGCGCCACTTGAGTTGCTTGTCCTATTTTGGGAAAAAAGATTATTCCCTGATTTAGAGTCTCCTTGCATGAGGCCTCTATAATCAAGGCATGCATGACTGAAGTCTCTCTCTCTGATTTGAAGCCATTCCTTGCAATTGAATGTCCAGAAGTTGCAGTTAAGTTGCGGACCTGTTGAGGTTTGAATTTTTTCCAGTCAAACCTACTATTCGTCCCACCTTGGGACGAATGCTGATAATCATCCCTGGGTGGGACGAATACTAGTTTGTAATCGTCCTAGGGTGGGACGAGTAGGGAGCAAAGTGCTAAAAAGGTGCCAAATTGACCTCTGACCTTCCAAACTTCTATGGGAGTGGTTAGGACCACTGTTTAACCTCTGGGGGCTGCCCTAGGGGCTATGTATGTTAATGCGATCAGCGCTTGTCGTCACATAATCAAATTAATGTTGTTTTGGTGTCTACAGATGCCCCTTTTTGGGATGCGTTGTGTGTGGCACAACGCTGAGCAAAAATAGATAACCAAAGCACTAATGATTAGGGTTTCTCAGTAACCTAACCAACTCTTGATGCCCCAAGTATGGAAAGGGCACACATTCTTGAATCCTTGCTTTTGACGAGCTAAGGAACTTAATTCAAGTGTTAACCTTTTTCGGTGAGGTGTTACTTGATCTTGGACATTGATCAGTCATGAATAGGCAAAGGGTGCAACATTTTGTCTATGGGAACCTTGATTTCATGATTCACAAATGCCAAGTGTTTGATCAGCTTATGATTATTGCTTGTTTGTTTCCCCAAGCAGGAGCGTAATTGTCTTTGTCAATGATCCTTTGAATGCGTGCCATTTCTTTGATTGGATGTGTTTTTGTTGATTGGTGACTAAGTGTGACTACCCCCTCAAGCGACAAATCGATGAGGGAATGACCGACATGAAAAAAGCGATGAGTCGCTTGACCCAATATGACTCAGATAAGGGTGCCTTCAGTTGTTTTTCGTTGAATGCTTACGCAGTTTTTGAACATTTGGACCTGTTTTTGGTGGGTTTGAACCCTTTTTGTGACATATTTTGGGGTTCAAATTCTTGAAAATTCGTCATCCCTTGGAGCGGTATGGCTATGGTAGACTTATTAGGGAGTAGGATAGAGGGTAATTTGTGACTCCTACGTCTGTTTTGGATGCCAAGAAGGTCAGACGCAAAGTTGCCCTCGTTCGGCAATTTTATTGCTATTTTTGGTTGGGTTAGACCCTTTTTGTGACGTCGTTTGGGGATGAAATTCTTGAAAATCCATCCTCCCGTGGAGCGGTCCGACTATGGTAGCCTTCTTATGAAGTAGTATAGGGAGGATTTGTGACCCCAATGTCGGTTTTGCATCCCAAGAATCGTAGGCACAAAGGCCCCTTTGATCGGCAAGTTTATTGCTATTTTTTTGTGCATTTTGGTGCAGTTTTTGTTGTTTTTGAAATTTTTGCTCTATAATCATCCCTGGGTGGAACGAGTACCAGGTTAGTAATTTTCCCAGGGTGGTACGAGTGCTAACTAGAGTGCTCATCCCAGGGGGAATGATTACAGGCCTAAAAACCTATTTAAGGGCCAAAAATAGGTTTTGGGCTCATTTGCATTTGTTTTTCCTGGCGTTTGTGAGCTGTGAGGAGGAGGAGGTCGAGTCTGCGAAGCAGAGCGCTGCCGGATTTTCTCGAAAACCATGAGTTCATGAACCGGATCATCCAGTGGCGGAGCCAAAGCACGACCGGTGAGTACTCTTCTTAGTTTTTGTTTTATGTGACAGTTTAAAATCGTAATGTTTTTCTTTTATATTTTGTTTTTTGATTTTTTTTTAAAAATGAAACCCTATTTAAATGTTTGTTGTGTGTGTGAATGTGTTGTAAGCTAAAAAAAGAAACCCTAGTTGAAACTAAGATTGAAAACTTAATAAAATATTTTTATGTTGTTTTCTGTGTTTATCAGTTTTAAACGAATGTTAAACCCTAGGAACTGAAAACTATTAGTGTGTGTTGGATTTGTTAGTTTGACAATAAAATGAAAACCCTAGGGTAAATTTTTATTGTTGTTTAACTAGAGTTAGAAACCCTAGTTGTTATTTTGTTTTATTATTTTGTAATTTAAACTAGAATTATAAACCCTAGAGTTGTTTGTATTGTTTTTTTTTTTTTTAAACTAGAGTTTAAAACCCTAGGTTAGATTTTGATTTTTCGTAAACTAAGGTAAAAAACCCTAGTGTAAACGAAGGTCAAAAACTTCGCTTTGTTTTTATGTTGTGTGTTGTTTGTTCATCAGTTTAGACTAAGGTCAAACCCTAGGTTAACTGCTTTTTGTTTTTGTTTTTGTCAGTTTATACTAGGATGAAAACCCTAGGTTAACTATTTTTTATGTTGTAATTTTTTTGTCAGTATAGACTAAGGGTAAACCCTAAGTTAACTAAAAATTTTGTTTTTGAATTGTTTGTTTGTTTTTATTAGTTTATACTAGGATGAAAACCCTAGGTTAACTATTTTTTGTTTTTTTTTGTTTGTCAGTTTAGACTAGGATGAAAACCCTAGTTTAACTATTTTTTTTTGGTTTTTGTTTTTTTGTCAGTGTAGACTAGGATGAAAACCCTAGGTTAATTGTTGTTGTTTTTGTTTTTTTGTCAGTTTAGACTATGATGAAAACCCTAGGTTAACTATTTTTTTGTTTTTGTTTTTTTGTCAGTTTAGACTAGGATGAAAACCCTAGTTTAACTATTTTTTGTTTTTGTTTTTTTGTCAGTGTAGACTAGGATGAAAACCCTAGGTTAACTATTTTTTGTTTTTGGTTTTTTGTCAGTGTAGACTAGGATGAAAACCCTAGGTTAACTATTTTTTTTTTTTTTTTAGTCAGTGTAGACTAGGATGAAAACCCTAGGTTAACTGTTTGTTGTATTTTGTTTTTTTGTCAGTTTAGACTAGGATGAAAACCCTAAGTTAACTGAAAATTTTGTTTTGAATTGTTTGTTTGTTTTTATCAGTTTAGACTAGGATGAAAACTCTATGTTAACTATTTTTTTGTTGTTGTTTTTGTTTTTTGTCAGTTTAGACTAGGATGAAAACCCTAGTTTAACTATTTTTATGGTTTTTATTTTATTTTCAGTGTAGACTAGGATGAAAACCCTAGGTTAACTATTTTTTTGTTTTTATGTTTTTGTCAGTTTAGACTAGGATGAAAAACCTAGGTAAACTATTTTTTTTTGTTTTTATTTTTTGTCAGTTTAGACTAGGATGAAAACCCTAGGTTAACTATTTTTTTGTTTTTATGTTTGTGTCAGTTTAGACTAGGATGAAAACCCTAGGTTAACTATTTTTTTGTTTTTATGTTTTTGTCAGTTTAGACTATGATGAAAACCCTAGGTTAACTATTTTTTGTTTTTATGTTTTTGTCAGTTTAGACTAGGATGAAAACCCTAGGTTAACTATTTTTTGTTTTTGTTTATTTATTAATGTACATACTTGCATTTTGCTAATGTGTATGTTGTACAATTATTAAATGTTTTTGTGTTTAGACATCGTGTATGTTTTTTTTAGTGTTGTACATTTTTTTTTGTTTTATTTCATCATTTTTTAATGTTTTTGTGTTGTGTCCTTTTGCAGGTTGTGAATAGCTGGTACCGTGTGCCTACGATTTTATCTGAAGTGTAGGAGGTGCTGACTATGGCTAACTGTGAGTGGCTTGATGCCCTTGGGCTCAAGAAGGTGACTCGATTAGAGCCTGTGGCGGGGGATCAGGTCTATCTGATGGCCTTGATAAACTTGTGGGATCCCCAAACTAATACCTTTCATCTCCCAATAGGGGAGATTATGGTGACTCTTGAGGATGTCTATCGGATTCTTTGGATTTTGATAGACGGGATTTCGATTTGGACTACTCCGCACGATCAGTGGATAGCAGTGCTGACACGATGCTTCGGGCATGGGGTGGATATGGGGGTAGATAGTTCGATGGAGCGGGCAGAGGGGGATTTCCTGATCAGCGATATCTTGGTGCAGTGGTGGCTAGAGAGGGGCATGGTGGGAGTGAGGCATGCCTTACTGATGACCCTCATTTCTAACATGCTGCTACCTTACTCATTAGGTGTGAGGTTCCCTTGGAACCTGCTAGAGGTAGTGTTCAGATTGGTCGAGTGTCCTACAGAGGCACCTTTGATTATGATATGGGGACAAACACTTCTGGCACAACTTTATGATGAGTTGTACGAGGTCCGCTATCGAATGTGAATGGGATTGGTTGCAGCTACCTATTGTAGTGCTGGGAGTGGCAACACATAGCGGTGGAGCGACCATAGGGTTTGCCATGGACTACTTGGGCAGATATGGTGGACAAAGAGATAGGATATGTGGCTCTATGGTGGCGGTATGAGGAGCAGGGGCAGATTCGACGATGGGTAGGTGTCGTAGGGCACTATGTCGATGCCTTCGCTCGGCTTGCTCCAGAGGAGGTGTTCTGGCACCCATATCAGGACTGTCCAGCCTGGCCTGAGGTTGGAGAGTGGCTTCAGTGGGTGCGTAGGGGGATATGGCTAATCGGGCAACACGGGACTGAGCAGGAGTACTTCCTATACGTTCGGGTGACGTGATAGTTTGGGGTGCACTAGGGGTTACCTGGTGAGCCCATGATCTATCGGCATCGGGGTGATGAGAGGACTCTATCCTGGCCAATCATCATGCTGTTGGGTGAGGAGTCAGATGTAGAGATCGATGTCCCTGACATGGACAACGTCGGGGTAATCATTGAGTATGACCAGTGGTGGATGTTATGGCGATGACGAGGCGAGGGGCCTCTAGGGGGTCCAAAGGTAGCAGCAGTAAGTGGTGAGGGTGGAGAGGCATCGAGAGAGGGTTGGGGGGCTCCGCTCGAGGATGCAAACATGGTGGAGGTTGACAACTTTAGGGGGGAGTATTTTGGGGTTTCAGAGCAGTCGAATATGCAGGACATCCCAGAGCAGTGGCAGCTGGAGCAGCCCGTAGTTTTGGATATGCTTATACACCAGGCTATCCCAGAGGGTGTGGAGGTGAGGGATCACACTGAGATAGCATGATTAGAGGATCTACTTTGGAGACAGGATGAGGAGCTTGAGGAGGCTTTGCAGGAGAGGGATCTCCTACGGACTCAGTTGGCAGTGGGAGAATGCATTTGTTGCATACCGTTAGTAGGATGGGGACACAGATGCTACGTGGGAGAGGGATATCCTACAAAATTAGTTGGCACAGTGCAATGATGTAGTGGCTGCATATCGTTGGTGGGAGACGGATTGGTTTTGGCACTAGATGGATTTGGAGGTAGAGATTATCCACCTTGGTGGGTGGTTACCTGAGCTCCCTAGAGGTGGGTCTTTGCGTTGGATGAGAGACAACGATACTGAGCAATCAACATCATCTCATCATAGGTGACTAGATGAGGGGGGCGCTAGTGGGCGTGATGCGGGGGCTAGCAACAGCCACCCTGAGAGGTCGCATAGGACCCACACCATGGGGGGTAGTTCCCGTCACACCGATCCTGCGTGATCATGGTGGCCGACGCCCTAGGCTTGGGGTTTTTTGAAATTTTTTCTTTTTTATGAGGTCAGAGAATCGGTTTATTATAGCCTACGGGAATTTTGATGATATATATATATACATGCCTTTTCTTTTTGGTTATACACTTGTCATGATTTTATTTTTTTTGTTTATGCACATTTATTTATGATGATGTATGCATGTTTTATTATGAATGCGATGTTTCTAATTATATGATGTAAGCATATGGAATGAATGAAATGAGTTGGTGATAACTTGTCGATGGCACCATAAACTATACAGGATTTACTAGATTTTTGTACTATGTGATTGCTTTGTGGAAGGACGTTGCATGTGATAATTTTGTTTTGATATTTTTTGTATTTTTTGTTGTTGATGTAAGTAATGAAATGTACCAGTTGTTTTAAAATGTAGTTAAGGTTTTTTGAGATCCAGATGTTTTAACTAACTAGCCAAGACTGTACATTTATATCATAAGATTTTGAAACAAGGTACGAATCAGACTTGAGTTTGACCAAGTTATTTCACATCCCTGTGTGTGCAATTGAAATCGTTTATGTGGTATTTGTCAGGATACCGCCAGTTCCAGATAGGTTGTCAACCAAACCTGTACTGAGGATCACCTAATTAGCTCCACTAACTCCATTGTTGTATTTAGCAAGATTAATCCATGGGACAATCTAAAGTACCATAAGCTATCTCATCCACATGCAAACATTGGTTTGCTCACACACAAAGTTAATGTGATAGACATATCGTCAAGCGTTTAGGATACCACCATTGTCAGGTAGGCTGTCCACCAAACCTGTAATGAGGATCACCTAGATGGTTTTTTGAATGTTGAGAATTTCAGGGGTTCAAGCGCAGGCATCTTTCGGTTGCTCAACTTGTTGGGATACTTGCTCGTATACCTAGTGATGAAAATCACTATTTATTTTTTTATTTTTTGATCAAGGACTTTGAATAGTAGTGATAACCATTGTTATTTGATTTTGCATTTTATAGGTTGCAAAGTTGAGCTCGTAGGTTTTTGGCCTATGAATGGCATTGATTCTTTTGGTCTTGAGGATGACTACCCATCCTAGTCAGGGACGTGTAGTATGAATCCTTATGACCTTTTGGGAATCAAAGATGATTGGGTATGTTATTATGTAAGGGTATTGATATTTCAGGCCTTGGGGATGACTACCCATCCTTGTCAGGGGTGTGTAGTACAAATCCTTATGACTTTGGGGACCAAAGGTGTTTTGGAAGTTTGTGATGATGGATTGTTGGAATTTTGGGTGTAAATGGCATTGATATTTTTAGGCCTTGGGGATGACTACCCATCCTTGTCAGGGACGTGTAGTACGAATCCTTATGAATTTTGGGATCAATGGTGTTTTGGGATGTTTGTTAGTGGTGAAAACAACTGTTTATTATGGTGCATTAGATGGGGAAGATCTTGTCATTTTGTCAATTCTCAGCATTCTTGAACCATTCGCACAGGGGGATGAACAGGCTAACCTTTCACCTATGGTACCCTAGACTACTTTGTAGGTTTCTCTTACGTTCACACAACTTAGGAATTTTTTTTATGTGTTTAAACTTGTGTAGGGATGTTACGTAACAAAGTGTTATCCAAGTAAAACTCTCCCTTTGTAAAATATGTCTAACTTTGTACATTTTTTGGCTAGAAATTTAAATACAGCTGAATGGCAAAAACCCTAAATACGTTAGGAGACAACTGACTATGCTAAAATGTGGATGGTGTTATTTTGGATGAATGTGTTTATAAAATGGAAAAATGTAGAAACTGATGGAATTGCCTAGCAATTACAGTCTATGGTGCTTGTGACATGTATGACCAGCAAATATGCAATGTATGGATGCGATGCCTAATGCAGTTTATTATTTTTTTGTATTTTGATGTTTATGAGTATGCATGAAATTGAGATGCAATTTTTTTTTGTTATTTTTGATGATTTTATTGTTTTGTTTGTTTTTTAAATATTTGTTTCTGACAAAGATATTGTGGGAACCCTTGGAGCTTTTGGTTTGACCAAAGGGTTTATGGATACCTATGGGGCATTTTAGGTGGACCAAGCGATTATGGGAATCCTTGGATAATTTGGGTTGACCAAAGGGTTTATAGATACCTTTGGGCTATTTTTGGGTTGACCAAGTGATTATGGGAATCCTTGGAGCATTTGGGTTGACCAAAGGGTTTATAGATACCTTTGGGGCATTTTAGGTGGACTAAGCGATTGTGAGAATCCTTGGAGCTTTTGGTTTGACCAAAGGGATTATTGATACGATTGGGGCATTTGGGTGTTGACCAAGTGATTACGGGAATCCTTGGAGCTTTTGGTTTGACCAAAGGGATTATAGATACCTTTGGGGCATTTTAGGTGGACCAAGCGATTATGAGAATCCTTGGAGCTTTTGGTTTGGGCTATGGCTCTTTCAAATATGGAATGGCCTCAAATGACTGATGTTCAAGGGTTTTGGTTCCTTGATTCCATCAAGAGAGGCGAACCGATACGTTCCAGGTCCTATTTTATTGTCAATTACATAGGGACCTAACCAATTTGTCGCAAATTTATCCCTGAGATGGGTCGGCAAGTTAGAGTTCTATTGGTTCTCTTTTAAGACCAAGTCACCAACCTGAAAGTCCCTTAGGTGAACTTTCATGTTGTACACTCTCCTAAGTCTCTCTTGATAGATACATAAATGCTCGAGAGCATTGACGCGTCGTTCGTCGAGCAACATAAGTTGGTCTAATTGGGCCTACCGCACAGTGTCATCATCGATGAACTCTTGCATTGATATGCGCAGGGAAGGTATTTCCAACTCGAGAGGCATGACTGCATCGAAGCCATACACCAACAAAAATGGAGTTGCCCTAGTGGGCATCCGAATGCTAGTGCGATAATCCCATAGAGCAAGCGAGATTTGAATGTGCCAATCCTTATGACTATCTGTTACTGTCTTTTTTAGGATGGCAACTAGCATTTTGTTTGACACCTCTACTTGCATTTGCCTATGGATAATAGGGTGTTGAAAAACTATGCTGAATTTTATACTTTGTTGTCAAAGCATGCACATCTTTGTTCTTGAATGATGTCCCATTATCCGAGATAATATTGGATGGAATACCAAAATGACATATGATGTTATGTAAAATAAACTCCGCAATGCGGGGTTTATTTGTAGAGGTTAGCGAAATTACTTCCACCCACTTTGTGAAGTACTCTGTGGCCGTTATGATAAACGTGTGACGGCCTGACGGTGCAAGGGAGATATTTTTGATTAGATCTAAGCCCCACTACAAAAATGGCCAAGCCGATTGGATCGGTTGCAAGTCCTGAGAAGGTACGTGTGTCAAATTAGCATGGTGTTGACACTTCACACACTTCTTTACATATGCGCAATAATCTCTCTCTAAAGATGGCCAATAATAGCCCATGCAAAGAATGTGCTTTGTGATGGCCATACCGCTGAAGTGGCCATCGCATGTACCATTGTGCACTTGGGTGATCACCCAAGCGGACTCTTGTTGGTCCAAGAAACGGAGGAGGATTCCCTCATAGCTTCGACGATACAAAATGTCTCCTAGAAAGACATGTTTTGCTGCTTTCTATTTAAATGATCTTTTTGTGGTGTGTGTCAAGCCAAGTGGGAGGTTACCTAACTTGAGGTAATACCTTATGGGTGTGTACCAATCCTGCTGATCAGAAACCTCGATGGTATGAATGACCAATCCCTCTTGGATTTCATCCCTAGAAAAAGCTGAGTGGGAAAGAACTTGTAAGAATAGCATTGTGTTGCTATTAAGAGGGGTCGGGGAGAACAAGGACCCCCAGTTGATGTGAGTCAGATAATCACAGATTCAAGAGAACTTATCTTGAGATGGTTCAATCTAGATCAGGTGGATTCCTGGCGTTAGGTTAGAGCTTGCACGCTCTATTATAGATTGTGACAATTTTTTAACTTGAATGGTTGTCATTTCACCAGAAGGGTCTTGCAAAATTAGTGATCCCAAGGAGGCCATAGTATCCGCAAAATGATTTGATGATCGAGGGAGTGCCTCGATGTTGTACCATTAAATATTTGCTAGGAATTTTTCCACAAGGGCTTTATAGTCCTGCAAAACTGGGCATTTACATTGGAATACCCCTTTTAATTGGTTGACAATTAATAGTGAATCCCCAAAGATGTTCAAGCGTTTGATGTTCATGGTGATTGTTGTCTAAAGACCTATGAGAAAGGCTTCATATTCTGCATTTTTTTTGGTGCACGAGAAATCTAATTTAAATGACAGAGGCATTGGAGCCCCTTGCGATGTGAAGAATACAATTCCCGTGCCACCCCCTTGCTCACATTTAGAACAATCAAAGAATAGGGTCATGTCGGCCTGTGACTCAGGCTCATTAGAATCTGGTGATTCTAAAACATGGAAGACACCATCATTAGGTAGCTCTACGATCAGAGGCTGATCATATTCAAGAGGAGCCTCTGCTAGTTGATCGGTGATGACTTGAACTTTGATGGACTTCTGTCCAATGAATTCGATGTCAAACTCAGTCAACAACATGATCCATTTCACCGTGTGGATACTATGATAAGTATGACTCATCATGTATCGCAATGGATTCTCCTTAGACATAACATGCATCATGTTGCTCAACATGTAATGGTGTAGCTTTTTGGTAGCAAACACCACTGCCAAGCAGAGCTTCTCAATGTATGCATAGTTAAGTTCATAATTGACTAGGGTGTGGATAAGATAGTATGTAGCCTATTCATTGTGTAGTTTGTTTTTATGGGCTAGCATGGCATCTAGTGCCACCTCAGTAGCTGATATGTATAAGTAGAACGACACTCCTGGTCTAGGTGGTGCCAATACTAGTGGCGAAGCCAAGTATTGTTTGATGTCGTCGAAGGCTAACTAGCACTCGTTATCCCAATGAAATGATACCCCCTTGTGCAATAATTTATTCATGGGTCAGCACTTGTTAGATAGATACGCTATGAACCGCTTGATCGACGCGACCTTTTCCTATAGGATTTTGAGTTGCTTGATGGTGGTTGGAGGGAGCATCTCAAGGATTACCTTGACTTTGTTTGGATCTACCTCGATTCCTCATTTTGAGACTATGAAACCTAAGAGTTTTCTAGATGTGACACCAAATATGCACTTCTTGGGGTTTAGTCTGACTTTATGTTCAATGAGGCGATCAAGGATCTTGCTTAAGTCATCGAGATGATCTGGGCGCAAAAGAGATTTGGCCAACAAATCGTCCATATAATCTTCCAAATTTTTATGCATGTGATCATGAAATATGTATGTCATAGCGCATTGGTAGGTGGAACCAACATTTTTAAGACCAAAGGACATGACCTTATAACAAAATGTCCTCCAAGGTGTTGTGAACATCGTTTTTAGTTGGTCCTCAGGATTGATACAAATCTGGTTGTATCCCAAGAAACCATCCATGAGGGAAAGCATTTCGTGGCCCACTGTAGTGTCTACCAATGCATCGATGCTAGGTAAGGGGAAATCATCCTTAGGACTCGCTTTGTTTAGGTCTCAAAAATTGGTGCATACGTGAATCCTCCCGTCTAGATTTTTGATGGGCACCATGTTAGACAACCATGGTGGGTAATCCACACAGATGAAAAACTATGCATCCAACAGCTTTTGTAACTCATATTTGACCATTAAGGCTATTGTTGGGTGCATATTACATAGTTTTTTCTTGACTGGCTTGACTTTTGGATCAAGCGTTAGATTATGCATGACTAGCTGTGGGTCTAGCCCTGACATGTCTTTGTAGGACCATGCAAAAACATCCTTCTTTGCTGTGAGAAGGGCAATGTAGTCGGCTTGCTCTTCGGGGGATAGACTTACCCCCAGCTTGATGATCTATGAATTCATTGGATCAGAGTCGATATCTACATCAGTCGTCTCTTCAACTGACATGTGGGACCCATCCTCCAACTGGTGTGGAGTTGGGATCAGGTGGATATCATTTGCTAAATTTAAATCTACATTGGGAACATCGGGTTCCTCTTCAGCATGGAATACATCCTGAGTCTGTTATGGGGTGAAATGGAACATCCCATCGCAAGGCCAGTACTTTTATGGGGATGGTGGTGTGTTAGCGTGATCCCAGTTGATAGCATCTAAGTATAGATACAATGACCGTGTTGGGTCGGCTAAGTTATGGATGGTGGTGGTTAAGTCAATGGAGATCATCTTGATAAAATGATTTCAGTCTCCATTACCATGGATGTAGTGACTCAGACATCCTAGGTCATCTTTGTTCTTTGGATATGGCTCTGTGGGTACTGTCACAAATGGATCGGCCCTATGTGCAGATAAAATGATAGGATCTACCCTTGGCACTAATAGCTATATAGGATCTCTGGGCAGAAGGTGCTCTCTATATGCCCAAAGTGGTAGATGCAACACTTGGTCCAACTGTGTCGGGTTTAGGTGCCACCTATGCTTGGGCCCCATGTTTAGCTATTGAAACATGTCATCAATGTCCATGGGGTTTTTTTGTTGTTGCTACCGCATGTGGTTGAGATATGCCATCTCAGTCTCATCTTCATAATCACTTTCGGAGATCCATAGGCCTTCATTGGCTTTGACAACTATTTGTGGCATGTGAGGCTCGTCCTACTCGAGAAAATTAATGTGGTCCCATCGGGGTTGTTCCGCTCTCTACGAGGGGACCTAATTTTCTTGAGGTGGCACTTGCTCGACTGAAGCATCCAAAGGTAATATTGCCAAGAGGCTTTCTTGGTAGTCATCCATGGGGGTCACTTGTGAGTGATTTCTATCCAATTCAAAAGGGTCCCATGGTGCTATCTCATACTCTAACTCATCTTTCGAAGATCCTTCCTGGTCTTGTCTATATCCCTCTTGGATGTAAGTTCTTGAACTTTCCCCTGTCTCGATCAAAGAGGAGTTGCTAAGGCCCACAAGGTTTATTTTTAATGATGGGAGATAATCCCCCAATGTGTATGTTGTGTTAGGATTGGCATATGGATCTTGTGCCAACCCATCCTTGTTGCCTAGCCCTAGGCTCTACATATTCTCTACCAAGATGTCAAGGGACAAGGGGTGGTTGAACCCCACTCCTGACTTGTCGTATGTCATTTGATATCTTAGTTGGCAAAGAACGCGCACTCCTTGCTCATATCTGCCCAACCCATACCCATGCCAATTGCATTGGTCGAGATATCTTTAAGTGAAGTCTGGGTTGGATAAATAATTGACGTCCTCATAAAAGGGCTCTTCATCTTCTTCTTCTTGTATGTAAGGTTCAATTCCATTATCGAGACCCCCATAAACAAAGTTTGTCTGATTTGGTGGGTAGCCTAGAGGAACCATAGTGTCGATGGGGAGGCGAGGTCTCCCTATGTCCTGCATGGACTCAAGTGCGGGTGTTGCTACAATGTTTCGCACTAGATACTCCCCCAGGCCTGTATTGGCCATCTCAATGGTGATCGTTGGTGGTTTAGGGGGAGGGAATGGTAGTTCTTCCTGGGTCCACTCCATGTGGGGTGAACTAGGCATCTCAAATTCCATTCGGCTAGGCATCTCTTTGGTAGAGATGGTTGAGACTAGTGGTGGTGCCTCTTATAGGGGTTTCTTCCCCTTGTCCTTTGGTGTGGCCACTATAGGTGGCATTTTTGGTGAAGGACCAGATGATGAATATGGACCTGACTGGAGGTTTGATGGACTCAACAACGAGGATGTATGCAGAATCGGACCCCATTTAGATGGATTCAACTAAAAATCCAAATGTCTTGATGGTAGGGTCGACTGTGGCATCAACTGCACTGTATTACAATATTTGAAGGGCTCTTATATCTCCCAAAATTGTCACCCCTTCAATATACCATTGTCAGGCCATTATAATGAACCTATTTATATACCCACCCTTATGTGAGGGAGACTATTGGTACGTGAGATCATAACAGTACATGGAACATAGGCGGTACGAAATAGGAATCGCTTTATTTTAACACCTACCATAGAAGACTTATCCTCATGCACTGGGAATCACCCTAGCTACACTTGGTCAGCTTTCATCAAGATTTACGTCTAGCAATAGTCGTGATCGGGGTTATGTATGCAAAAATTCAAGCCAAGGTGGTGATGAAATCCATCGTTGGTCTTGATCAAGGGTTGGGGTTTTATGACCAACTACTTGTTGTTTAAATTACCACATGGTGTGTGGGTTTATTTTTACTTATGTAAGGAAATTAAACATGCAGTAAAACCTTCTTAAGCAAGAAAAGAAACTAAAAAATACAGAGACAGAAAACAAAAAATGACAGAAGGCATTTAGAACCCCTACCTCTTCTCTGCCCAAACCGGATGCCTCTGAGTTTCTATTCTGAAACTGCACAAAGAGCTAATCATCCTGGGGTGGGATGAATAATAGAACTATATTCATCATAGGGTAGGACGAATGCCCATTCGTCCTTGGGTGACATGAATTCCAGCTTTGTACTCATCACAGGCTGGAGCGACTAGCAGTCTAGTGCTTGAAATATTAACACGTGCAAGCAAAAACACACAACTTTTGATCAAAAATTTGATCTCAAAATTAGGGGATAGTTGTCCCACCATTATCGCCACTGAAAGCACGAGGATACGGAAACAAAATGGAAACCCCAAGTTTGATGTATGCAAAAGCAAAAAGTAACACTAAGTCCTATAAACGACAATGCATGAAAAGAGGGAAACACAAATGAATTGAAACAAGATAGAAATCAAATATCGAATACAAACCTTTTTATTAATTTGCTTTGGAACTTGGTTACAATCCATCTCATCCCTTTTTAGGGGCTAGGAGCATTAAATATAACTTTATCACACCATGGATGGTCCGCTTTCTTTCGCGTGCCCACACGTAAAATGGTTGGGCCAAAACGTCATCGCAACTTGTATGGATAGGTCTTTGATTCTTTGTTGCTCCTCTGGTGTCAAGATCCTGCATTCAAAGAAACATAAAAGGATTAGTAGCACTTGCGGATAAAATGAAACATGCGATCCCCAAAGCCTACGATTAGTGAATGCATAAAATAAATAAAACGATAACTAAAACATATCAGAATGAGCTGAAAATTTGATAGAAGAAATAAAACATTACCAGGAAGCCACTGCAAAAGGAACAGTTTAGAAATCTTACACATATTTCTAATCGCTCTGGGGTGGGACGATTAGGACTGTCATAACCTGTCAAAAAGCCACCTCCTAAATGTCCAGTCTAGAAGCTTCCAAAATGCTTGCAAAGTTAGGGTTAGACAAAATGGGGCATTTTGGGAAGACCCAAAAGGTTAGATTTTGCAAATTTGGCCTCGATTGCCCTGTATGTTAGTGAAAGCGGGAAATGATAAAATCATAGTCAAAAATCATCCAAATCATATGAAATTTAAATGACAGCATATGTAAATGACCTAGAATAAAATGCAAAAATAATAGTATGGAAATATGCCATAGATTTCTAATCGCTTTGGGGTGGGGCGACTAGAACTGTAGTAGTGTGGGGGGCACCCGGGGGAAGGACGCCCATCGTTTGAGAATCAGTTTTGGCACCAATCCACTTGGGATGGGTCCAAAACCTCTTATGGGCTTGTGTCGACAAATTTTCTAGGGTATTGTGGCCAAATGTTTGGGTTTAGGTTCAAATTGTGCTTCCAATAATCACCCAACAACCTCCCTTCCAAAAGAGAGATTAAGGATGTAAAAGCACAAACGATGGGTGAGGATGTAATTTTGCAGCACTTCGTTGCTCAAATTCTCCTCTCTTTTCCTTTTTTTTGGGTGAGAAGAATCACCAATTTATATACCTAGGGTCTCTCTCTTTGAATGCGCATGCGCGGGCGCCACTTGAGTTGTTTGTCCTATTTTGGGAAAAAATATTATTCCCTGATTTAGAGTCTCCTTGCATGAGGCCTCTATAATCAAGGCATGCATGACTGAAGTCTCTCTCTCTAATTTGAAGCCATTCCTTGTAATTGCATATCCATAAGTTGCAGTTAAGTGGCAAACCTGTCGAGGTTTGAATTTTTGCCAATCAAACCTGCTATTCGTCCCACCCTGGGACAAATGCTGATAATCATCCCTGGGTGGGATGAATACTAGTTTGTAATCATCCCAAGGTGGGACGAGTAGGGAGAAATATTCTAAAAAGGTGCCAAATTGACCTCTGACCTTCCAAACTACTGTGGGAGTGGTTAGGACCACTGTTTAACCTCTCGGGGCTGCCCTAGGGGCTATGTATGTTAATGCGATCAGTGCTTGTCGTCACATAATCGGATTGGTGATGTTTTGGTGTCTACACCTTCTATTCCTAGGAATATATGTTCTTCATTTTCATCATCTAATTTATCTCTATCACTATGATCTGAACTATCACTTGCTTCTACAATGTAGTAAGATTTCTTTGCCTTACAAAAAAATTTCTTCTTTTCATACCTATTTTGCTTGTATTTGTCATCTTTGTCATGCTTATGCTTTCGATATTATTTTCTTCTATGACCCTATTTTTCATCATAACTATTTTCTTCATGTAGACACTTGTATGCATAGTGACCAAGATCACCACACTTGTAGCATCTGAGTTTCCTTATATCTCTAAAATTCCTTGAGTCCTTATTCCTTTTGATGAAATTAGCTTCCTCATCATTTTCTAAAACTCTATCTATTTCTAAAACTTTCCCTTTCTATTTTTCTGAATCCTTGAATGCAATATCTTTTATTGGAACTTGATGCTTACTTACCCTCATATCATAAGTTGTGAGAGTACCTTGCAATTCTTCCATTGTTAGCTTGTTGATATCCATTTTTTCTTCTATTGCTGAAACCTTAGAATCATATTTCATGGGAAGTGATCTCAAAACCTTTTGAGTAACTTCTAATTTTTTCATATCAAAACCTAGACCTCTCATGGTGTTAGTAATCTCATAAACTCAAAGTAAAAACTTTGCAATATCTTCAAAATCTTCCATTTTCAATTCCTCAAATATTTTTCTATGAGTTTGTAGTTTTGCCAAATTTACCTTGGAATATCCTCCATAAGTATTCTACAACTTGGTCCACATTTTATTAGCTAAAGTACATACCATGACCTTTACAAAATCTATCTCACGTAGCCCACTCAAAATACAATTCACTACTCTTGCATTTATCTCAACCAATTTCCTGGTAGTCTTATCTTCCTTGGGATCACCTTCAACCCTATACTCTTTTTCAACCATATTCCATACCTCATATCCTTGTGATATCAAGTAGTTATTCATCCTCATGCTCCAAAAAGCATAATTGTTACCATCAAATAATGGAGCCTTATTTTTAGATAATCCATTCTGTGAAGGCATTTGTGTTTTTGTAGAATCTACCCTCAAGATGTTAGATTTTCAGAAGGAACCCACTCTGATACCAATTGAAGAACACAAGCTTATACTGAGAGGTGGGGGTGAACAGTATAAGATCAATTTTTACTTTCTTTCCAAACCAATATCAATTAGTGTCCTTAATTGAAATTACCAAATATAGTAGTGTGCAATAATAACTCAGATAGTAGTAGTAAGCAAGAGCACAAGTCACCAAACACAAATGAGACATAAGATTTAAAGTGGTTCCCCAATGTGTGGTACTACACAAGCTGATATCCTTATAATATTTCACACATAAATATACAATACAATGATTTATTTGATCTACTCAAATCTAGGCAATAACAAGTTCACACAGAACTTGTCCAAATATAAATAATAAGTTCACATAGAACTTGTCAAAATCTGAATAACAAGCTCACATAGAACCTGTCCAAAACAGAATAACAAGCTCACATATAAATTTTCCAATGTTGAATAACAAGCTCACACAGAACTTGTCCAACGCTAAATAACAAGCTCACACAGAACCTGTCCAATGTTGAATAACAAGCTCAAACAAAACCTGTCCAATGCTGAATAACAAGCTCACACAGAACCTATCCAAATCCACTCAAATAAGCTCACTAAGAACTTGTCCAAATCTGCTCTAACAAGCTCACCAATAACTTGCCCAAAATATGATTCAACAAGCTCACTAAGAACTTGTCCAAATCTGCTCTAGCAAGCTCACCAAGAACTTGCCCTAAATTTGTCTACAAATCTGTCCTCAAATCTGTCCCAACACTATCATCGAATGTGTTCCAAAACTGTCCACAAAGGCCTTCTCAAAGGCTCAATCAATCATACACAAACTACCACAAGTCTGTCCATAAATCTATCCCAAATATCTTCTTCAAAGGCTCAATCAATCATGATCAAGTAGCACTCAAAACTCATCAACAAATCTATCAATGCAAAGCTCAAAGATGAACTCAAAAATGAATGGCAATGTACTCTTCAATGGATAAAAACAATGATCCACAATGATCTCAACTCAAATCAACTCATAGAAGCATAAGGTGAATTGTTAGAGACTTAATATGTTCTAATCTCAATCTCAACTCAAATCAACTTCATAGAAGCATAAAGAGAATTGTTAGAGACTCAATATGTTCTAATATCACTCTCAATCCAAATCAATTTAAATTCAACTCAAGTCAACTCATAGAAGCATAAAGAGAATTGTTAGAGACTCAATATGTTCTAATCTCACTCTCAACCCAAATCAATCTCAACTCAACTCAAGTCTTATAGAACCATAAAGAGAATTTTTAGAGACTCAATATGTTCTAAACTCAATCACCACAAGGGACAACTCTCTCTCACACAACCCTAGTCCAATTATGTATCAACCAACTCAAATGTTTCCAATAATGCTCAACCAGAAATATCACATAAAAATAATACTCATGTTCTTTTTTAAATCATGTTATTTCACAACCAATGGGATTCAACAACTATGCTTATAAAACAAGGTTTAAACACAACTCTCAAATCAGAAAACCTTGAAGCATTCAACCAACCAATTTCAAAAAGGAAACCACAAACAATCCTTTTCCCTCCAATGATATTTTAGAAATCAACCACCATAAAAAATCAATAGGAGAATGTGCCCATACCTTTTATGAAGATGAAGAAACCCCTTTGGAAATCTACCACACTCAACACACTTTGAAAAGAATAAAACAAACTTCACTTGAACCCCTTTACAAAAACATAAATATATCTTTATGTAAACCTTATTTCTCCTTCTAAGCAAGATAATCAAATAGCCCTCGAAATAATATTTCCAACGATATATAAGATGATATAATTTTATAAGAGGAAAAACCAGAAATATCTCCTTTTCTAAAAGTGCACTATAACTCTTAAACTTGCCTTCCAATTAAATAAAAAATATTTAATCAAACATTTTCCTCAACCACACCTTATTCCTCCAACATTAGGCAATAATAAAAAATTGTTTTAATAAAATTTTTACTTGCCTCTAGAGGGAATCAAACCCTCGTCGCTGCCCACACAACACCTCAAACGCAGTGCCAAAGACCACGTAAGCTACTCACTCGCATAATATGGAGAGTGAAGACTCTCCGCTTACCTCGCTGCCCTCTTGCTCATGTCAAAACATGGGCCAAGACTTTCCTTCCTTACTCCTCGCAATTCATAGTCGATGGGAATCAAACACATGCACATCCGCTAGAAAAAACTTAACACTCCCAAGCTCACCATTGGACCACACTGTCATGTCGAGGAAATTCGGTGCCTACGAATAAATGTTATCTTCGAATATTGCTTAGGGGATTTAAAACAAAAAACCCTTTGCATATATATATGCAATCTCCTTTGTAAGATAATAAATGTTGACACTTTTAAATTTTAATAATTACCTTTGATAGCACATGAACTTTATGACATCGGCAATAATTTTAATTTTTTTAAATTAAAATTAAAATTTTAAATAGTTAAAATTTAAACTAAATATTTAAAATCAAATATCTCCATCATCGGGGCACATTTTTTGACTAAACAAAAGCCTAACTTGGGTTTCAAGAAAAACCCAGTTCAAATATGTCATCCATGGTTTTAAATAAAACCTTTTATTTTGCCTATCTTGGTTCTCACAAAAACCCTGTATATATCCATGCTCTTCGAAATATGAATGCTTTGGTCATCAAAACTCAATGTGTTCCTTGGGACATTAATGTGACATCAATGACAACATAAAACAACTCATATTGCCAACAATATCCCCCTTTGTCATTGATGGCAACACCTCTAAAGCAAAAACCACAATCACTGCAAAAACCATCTCTAAGAATCAAAGTTGCTCCCCCTAACTCAATAATCTCTTTGGAGGTTGCTCCCACTAACTAAAATATCTCCTTGGAGGCTTCTCCCCCTAACTAAAATCTCTCCTTGGAGGCTGCTCCCCTAACTCAAATCTCTCCTCCTTTGACATAAATGGTAAAAGGGACACCTATGGGGCTAAAAGATATGACTCTTAAGCATATCCCCATCACCACCTTCTCTCTTTAGGTGATTAATTTTGGGGTGGGAGTACCTTTACTCCCATATTACATTGATTATTTCATTTATAAACTTCCTTCCATGTTTTTATGATATCCTTCTCTTGATGAATTACTTGATATTCTTATCTTGAACTTGTTTGACCTTCTTGCCTTGAACCTATTTGGAATTGAGTCCTACACCATTTCACAATATGCCCAAAGTTATTACAAATAAAACACTTGATATTGTAGCCTTTGGATGGTGCCCATATTATAAATTATTTCTTGAAGTAATTTATATATCCAATACTTTCTTGAACCCTGTATTGTGAAGCTCTATTTTCATAACCATTATGACCATGACTTCTAAATTATGTAGCTCTAAAACAAAAACCATGTTGCTCATTTCATTTGCATTGAAAATATTTATGACGAATCCTATTACATGAGAAGCAATGTCCCTAAAAATCATACCTTCTTCCTTTGAAGTTTATTCTTGCAAAATCAAACTTTTTTGATCCATAGACCCTGCAATGTATAGCCTTGTTTCCAAATCCATTACAAGAAAAACAATGTCCTTGAAAAGCCCTTTGTTCATGCCTTGGTTCCTCATACCTTTCTTGACCATTATCCATATGATCATCTTCAACTTGTGCATTGCATTATTGAACCTTCTTTGTAGTATCTAAATCTTCTTCCTTAGTTTCTTCCTTGTTTTCCTCTTCAAGTATTTCTCTTTCTTTTGAACTTGATTCACCTATCTCAAAACAAGATCTAAACTGAATATTTGGAGCCATAGGAACTTTGGAACTTTCCTCAAAAGTCTTATGTTCTTCCTTGATTTCATATTTTAGAACATCCTTTCATTTTGAGTGTGATTCCCCAAACCTGGAATATGAGACCTTTGGTGCTTTGGAATATTCCTCTTATTTCTCTTCATTTGTGTCAAGTAGCAACTTGGCATCCATATCTATAGCATCTAAAATACATGTTTCCTTCTTAGTACAAATATATTGATCTTTTGAGTCATGTGATGGATCAAACTTCTCAAATAGGGAACATTTCAATTCTTCCTTAACCTCTTGTAGTTTATCATGGCTAAAATTGAAGTCTTCCTTTAGAAAAACTGAGGCATTATCCTCTTGTTTAAATTATTCTATTTGGAGTGAATGTTATTCTTCTACTTATTTTATCCCACAAAAAAAACCTTCTTCATCTTCACTGTCACTAATATCATTATAATCTTCTATAGAAAACAAAATCTCAATATTTCTTTGACCATGCCTCTTTCCTTGATGTGTCATCTCATCTTCACTATAATTGAAACCATTGCAATATCCTAATCTATAATCTCTTTGACCACACACAAAGCACTATTCTCTTTCACCTTCTATTCCTAGGAATAGATGTTCTTCCTTTTCATCATCTGATTTATATCTATCACTATGATCTGAGCTATCACTTGCTTCTACAATGTAGTAAGATTTCTTTTCCTTACAAAAAAATTTCTTCTTTTCATACTTGTTTTGCTTGTATCTGTCATCTTTGTCATGCTTATGTTTTCCATCTTCTTTTCTTCTATGACCCTATTTTTTATCATCACTATTTTCTTCATGTGGACACTTGTATGCATAATGACCAAGATCACCACACTTTTAGCATCTGACTTTACTTATATCTCTGAAATTCCTTGAGTCCTTATTCCTTTTTATGAAATTAGCTTCTTCATAATTATCTAAAACTCTATCTATTTCTGAAACTTTCCCTTTCTCTTTTTTTGAATCCTTGAATACAATATCTTTTATTGGAACTTGATGCTTACTTACCCTCATCTCATAAGTTGTGAGAGTACCTTGCAATTATTCCATTGTTAGCTTGTTGATATCCTTTGTTTCTTCTATTGCTAAAACCTTGGAATAATATTTCATGGGAAGTGATCTCAAAACCTTTTGAGTAACTTCTAATTTTTTCATCTCAAAACCTAGGCCTCTCATGGTGTTAGTAATCTCATCAACTTGAAGTAAAAACTTTGCAATATCTTCAGAATCTTCCATTTTCAATTCCTCAAATATTTTTCTATGAGTTTGTAGTTTTGCCAAATTTACCTTGGAATCTCCTTCATAAGTATTGTGCAACTTGGTCCACATTTCATTAATTGAAGTACATACCATGACATTTACAAAATATATCTCACGTAGCCCACTCAAAATACAATTCATTGCTCTTGCATTTATCTCAACCAATTTCCTGGTAGTCTTATCTTCCTTGGGATCACCTTCAACCCTATACTCTTTTTCAACCATCTGCCATACCTCATATCCTTGTGATATCAAGTAGTTCTTCATCCTCATGCTCTAGAAAGCATAATTGTTACCATCAAACAATGGAGCCTTATTTGTAGATAATCCATTCTATGAAGGCATTTGTGTTCTTGTAGAATCTACCCTCAAGTTGTTAGATTTTTAGAAGAAACCCACTCTGATACCAATTGAAGAACACAAGCTTATACTGAGAGGGGGGTGAACAATATAAGATCACTTTTTACTTTCTTTCCAAACCAATATCAATTAATGTCCTTAATTGAAATAACCAAATATAGTAGTGTGCATTAATAACTCAGATAGCAGTAATAAGCAAGAGCACAAGTCACCACACACAAATGATACACAAGATTTAACGTGGTTCCCCCAATGTGGGGTACTCCACAAGCTAATATCCATATAATATTTCACACAAAAATATCCAATACAATGATTTCTTTGATATGCTCAAAGCTAGGCAATAAGAAGTTCACACAGAACTTGTCCAAATCTGAATAACAAGTTCACACAGAACTTGTCCAACTCTAAATATCAAGCTCACATAGAACCTGTCCAAAACTGAATAATAAGCTCACATAAAACTTTTCCAATGCTGAATAACAAGGTCACAAAGAACCTATCCAATGCTAAATAAAAAGCTCATACAGAACCTTTCCAATGCTGAATAACAAGCTCACACATAATCTGTCCAAATCTACTCCAAAAATATCACTAAGAACTTGTCCAAATATGATCTAACAAGCTCACCAATAACTTGCACAAAATATGCTTCAACAATCTCACTAAGAACTTGTCCAAATATGCTCTAGCAAGCTCACCAAGAACTTGCCCTAAATCTGTCCACAAATCTATCCATAAATCTGTCCTCAAATCTATCCCAACACTATCCTCAAATGTGTCCCAAAATTTTCCACAAAGGCCTTCTCAAAGGTTCAATAAATCATACACAAACTACCACAAGTCTCTCCATAAATCTATCCCAAAGGCCTTATTCAAAGGCTCAATCAATCATGCTCAAGTAGCACTCAAAACTCATCCACAACTCTATCAAGGCAAAGCTCAAATATGAACTCAACAATGAATGGCAATGTACTCTTCAATGTATAACAACAATGATCCATAATGATCTCAACTCAAATCAACTCATAAAAGCATAAGGAGAATTTTTAGAGACTCAATATGTTCTAATATCAACCTCAACTCAAATCAAATTCACAGAAGCATAAAGAGAATTGTTAGAGACTCAATATGTTCTAATCTCACTCTCAACCCAAATCAATCTCAAGTCAACTCAAGTCAACTCATAGAAGTATAAAGAGAATTGTTAAAGACTCAATATTTTCTAATATTACTCTCAACCCAAATCAATCTCAACTCAACTCAAGTCTTATAGAACCATAAAGATAATTTCTAGAGACTCAATATGTTCTAAACTCAATCACCACAAGGGACAACTCTCTCTCACACAACCCTAGTCCAAGTATGTAACAACCAACTCAAATGTTTCCAATAATGCTCAACCATAAATCTCACATAAAAATGATACTCATGTTCTTTTTTACCTCATGTTATTTCACAACCAATGGGCTTCAAAAACTATGCTTATAAAACAAGGTTTAAACACAACTCTCAATTCAAAAAACCTTGAAGCATTCAACCAATAAATTTCAAAAAGGAAACCACAAACAATCCTTTTCCCTCCAATGATATTTTAGAAATCAACCACCATAAACAATCAATAGGAGAATGTGCCCATACCTTTTATGAAGATGAAGAAACCCCTTTGGAAATCTACCACACTCAACACACTTTGAAAAGAACAAAACAACCTTCACTTGAATCCCTTTACAAAAATGGGAATATATCTTTATGTACACCTTATTTATCCTTCTAAGCAAGATAATAAAATAGCCCTCGAAATAATATGTCCAACGATATATAACATGATGTAATTTTATAAGAGGAAAATCCAGAAATATCTCATTTTATAAAAGTGCACTATAACTCTTAAAATTGCCTTCTAATTAAATAAAAAATATTTAATCAAATATTTTCCTCAACCACACCTTATTCCTCCAACATTAGGCAATAATAAAAAAATGTTTTAATAAAATGTTTACTTGCCTCTAGAGGGAATCGAACCCTCGTCGTTGCCCACACAACACCTCAACCGCAGTGCCAAAGACCATGCGAGCTACTTGCTCGCATAATATGGAGAGCGAAGACTCTCCCCTTATGTCGCTACCCTCTTGCTCACATCAAAATGTGGGCCAAGACTTTCCTTCCTTACTCCTCGTAATTCACAGCCGATGGGAATCAAACACATGCACATTCGCTAGCAAAAAAATTAACACTCCCAAGCTCACCGTTGGACCACACTGTCATGTCGAGGAAATTTGACGCCTACAAATAAATGTTCTCTTTGAATCTTTCTTAGGGGCTTTAAAACAAAATATCCTTTGCATATATATATGCAATATCCTTTGTAAGATAATTAACATCAGCGCTTTTAAATTTTAATAATTACCTTTGATAGTGCATGAAATTTATGATGTTGGCAATAATTTTAATTTAAATTTTAAAATATAAATGTTAAAATTTAAATTTAAAATTTAAATAATTAAAATTTAAACTAAATATTTAAAATCAAATATCTCCATCATCGGGGAACCTTTTTCGATGAAATGAAAGCCTAACTTGGGTTTCAAGAAAAACCCAGTTAAAATATGCCATCCATAGTTTTAAATAAAAGATTTTATTTTGCCTACCTTAGTTCTCACAAAAATCCTGCATAATCCATGCTCTCCAAAATATGAATGCTTTGGTCATCAAAACTCAATGTGTTCCTTGGGACATTAATGTGACATCAATGAAAACATAAAACAACTCATATTGCCAACATGAATAGTATAAGACCACTTTTTACTTTTCTTTCCAATCAATATTATGCAATGTAAAGATAGCAATATCAACAACAGTAACCAAAGTAATGCATAAATCATCACACACAATAGAGACACTACAATTTATGTGGTTCATCAAATGTGGGCTACTCCACGGAGGAAATATTTCACTAAATTTTTTTCGATCAATCTCTTGGGAATCCTTTCCCTATTACAATATTTATGAACCTCTATCCAAAGGAGATACCAATCCCCTAAATCAAGTTCATGGATATCTATCCATAGGAGAACTCTTTCTCCTTAGCTCTGGCTGGTGATCCTCCAGAAGACTACTGCCTCTACTGCACTAGCTTGTAGATATATCTCCACTGAAGACTCTTGTCCCCACTTAGAATAACTATCCTCACTGCCCTTGCTAATGGATATCTATCCACTTACGACTACTGTCCTCTGCTCTCTGTCACCTCCAAAGCTCTATCTCAAATATGTACTAAACGTATTCCTTTGGTCTAGTACAACTCTGCTCAATCTCTATCTCTGGTTTGGTACAAACTTGTCCTCAAATCTGCACCAAACTCTATCCTCAATTTCTATCCTCTGATCTACACTAAACATTGAAGAACACAAGCTTATACTAAGAGGGGGGTGAATAGTATAACACCCACTTTTTACTTTCTTTCCAAACCAATATCAATTAATGTCCTTAATTGCAATAACCAAATATAGCAGTGTGCATTAATAACTTAGATAACAATAGTAAGCAAGAGCACAAGTCACCACACACAATTGAAACACAATATTTAAAGTGGTGCCCCCAATGTGGGGTACTCCACAAGATAATCTCCCTATAATATTTCACACGGAAATAAGGATCCTTATCCAATACAATGATTAATTTTATATGCTCAAAGCTATGCAATACACTGATTTTCTTAGGTAGGCAATCCACTGATCTACTCAACTAGGCAACACATTGATCTGCTTAGGTAGGCAACACACTTATCTGATTAGGTAGGCAATCCACTGATCTGATCAGCTAGGCAACACACTAATCTGCTCAGGTAGGAAATCCACTGATCTGCTTAGCTAGGAAACACACTGATCTGCTTAGGTAGGCAATCCACTGATCTGCTCAGCTAGGCAATACACTGATCTTCTCATGTAGGCAATCCACTGATCTACTTCAACAAGCTCACCAAGAACTTGCCAAAATTTGCTCTAGCAAGCTCACTAAGAACTTTCTCAAAAATACTCAATAGGCTCACTCAAAACCTCATCAAATCTACTCAAAAATCTCACCAAGAACTTGTTCAAATATGCTCTAGCAAGCTCACTAAGAACTTGCCCAAAATTGCTCAACAAGCTCACTAAGAACTTGCTCAAAATTTGCTCAACAAGATCACTAAGAACTTGCTCAAAATATGCTCAACAAGCTCACTAAGAACTTTCTCAAATTATGCTCAACAAGCTCACCAAGAATTTTCTCAAAACTGCTCAATAAGCTCACTAAGTGTGGACACCAAAACAACACCAATCTAATTATGTGACAACAAGCAATGATCGAATTGACATACATAGCCCCTAGGGCAGCCCCCAAAGGTTAAAAAGTGGTCCTAACCACTCCCACAATAGTTTTGGAAGGTTAGAGGTCAATTTGGCACCTTTCAGGCACTCTGCTCCCTACTCGTTCCACCCTGGGATGATTACAAACTGGTATTCGTCCCACCCCGAGATGATTAGTAGCATTCGCTCCAGGGTGGGGTGAATAGCAGGTTTGACGGGCAAAAGGTCAAACCTTGAAAAATGGTAGCTCAGATCCACCACTCAACTCCACCTTCAATGCATGGGAGTGCGAGTAAGCATTTTTGAGCTCAAAGAGGCAGTCATGGAACCCTTAATCAGGGAGGAATCTTCTCCTCCTTGAAAATACATGATGGCCAAGTGGTGCCTCTGCATGCTCATTCACAAGAGACCCTTAGGTCTATAAAATGGTGATTCTTCTCACCCCAAAATGGAAACAGAGCAGGAGCATTTGGAGCAACAGAGTGCTGTCGAATTACATCCTCACCCCTCACTTATGCTTCTTACATCCTTGATATGTCTTTTGGAAGGGAATTTATTGGGTGAACATTGGAAGCACAATCCAGACCTAGAACCTGAACATTTGGCCACAATACCCCATCCAATTTTTTGACACAACCCCCTAGGAGGTTTTGGACCCATCCCAAGTGGATTGGTGTCGAAACCAAGCCCCAAACGACGGGCGTCCTGCCCCCGGGTGCCCTTCGCATTGCTGCAGTCCTAATCACCCACCCCAGAGCGATTAGAAATATGTAGTAAATTTCTCTACTATTTATTTTGCATTTTATTTTGTCATTCATATATGCTGCCATTCAAATTTCATGCCATTCTGATGAGTTTTGACTGTGTTTTCATTATTTTTTGCCTTCACTAACATACAGGGAGCATCTTCGAATATAGGGTGATCAGGGCCAAATCTATAGAATCCAACCTTCTAGGTTGTTTCAAAATGCCCTATTTTTCCTAACCCCAACTTTGTAGGTGTTTTGGAGGCCTCTGGATGGGACATTTAGGAGGTTGTTGTTTGACGTTTTATGACAGTCCTAATCATCCCACCCTGGAGCGATTAGAGATCTACAACATATTTCTTGACTGTTCCTTTTGTAGTGTGTCCCTGATAGTGTTTGCATGCTTCTGTCCAAATTTCATCTTATTCTAACATGTTTTGATTACCATTTTAATTATTTCATGCATGCATTAACCAGAGGCCTTGGGTATTGCATATTTCCCTCCATCCGTAGGTGCTATTAATTGTTTGTTGTTTCTTTGAACACAAGATCTCAATATCGGAGGGGTAGGAAGGAACTACAGACACATTCATGCAAGTGGCAATGATGTTTGGCCAACCCATTTCAAATGTGGGCACACGAAAGATCTCGAAGGGAAGCGTACCATCCATGGTGTAACAAAACTATATCTAACGCTCCTAGCTCCTAAAAAGGAAGGAGACGTATTGTAACCTAGTATCAAAGCAAAATTAATAAAAAGAAGGGCTGCACTTTATATTTGCTTTATATCTCATTTCAGTTTGTTTGTTTTCCCTTTTTCATGCACTTTAGTCCTTTATTCATTTGTAGGACTTAGCGTTTCGTATGATTTTTTTTGCACCGCACCTGGTACACCTATGGGATTTCGTATCCTTGTGCTTTCAGTGGTGATCATGGTGGGACCCTGTCCCCTAATTTTGGAATCAATATTATGATCAAAACTTTATGTTTTTTCTTACAGGTGTTAATCCTTGAAGCGCTGGACTGCTACTCGTGCCACCCTATGATAAATATAGACTAGAATTCATGCCACCTCGGGATGAATAAGGCATTCATCCCACCTTTTGATAAATACAGATTTGCTATTCATCCCATCCCAGGATGATTAGCTCTCTATGCATTTTCTGAGCAGAAACTCAGGGGCATCTGGTGTGGGTAGAAAAGAGGTAGGTTGTCTGAACACTCTCTATAATTTTTTGTCTCTGTTTCTATGATTTTTCTATTTCTTTTCTTGCATAGGAAAGTTTACTGCATGTTTCCTTTCTTTGCAAAAGTAAAAAATAACCCCACACACCACGAGATCATCTAAACATCAAGGCATTGGTTGTAAAACCCCAACACTTGATCAAGACCAATAGTGGATTTCATCACCACCTTGGCTTGAATTTTGCATACATAACCATGATCACTATTGTTGCTAAACATAAATCCTGAAGAAAGCTAAACAAGTGTAGCTGGGGTGATTCCCAGTGCATGAGGATAAGTATTCTATGGTAGGTGTCAAAAATAGAGCGATTCCCCTTTCATACCGCCTATGTTCCACATATTGTTCTGCTCTCACGTACCAATAGTTTCCCTCACATAAGGGCGGGTATATTGAGAGGTTCGGTATAATGTCCTGGCAGTGGTATATTGAAGGGGCGACCATTTTGGGAGATATAAGAGACCTCATATTACAAATACAACAAAATTTTCTTTACAAGGATTTCAAAACAAAAATCAAAACACACTGAACCAGATCTAGGGCACACCTTTAATCTATAAATGAGATAATCATTACTTGGATTGGCCCCTTCTTGTTTAGTGTAGCATAGAAAATCATAAAGAAGATAAAAACCTACATATATTGTAGAGAGACACCACCATAGTGTACACCCGTAGCCAAGCCCAATCACAGGCAAAAGTTGTGGAAAGTGTACAAGGGGGTACAATTCACCTCCGCTATAGCCCTAAGGAATTGGTCATACCACCTTGGTAGCCTAACCCACAAAGTAGTCCACATCATGCCATGATGGAACGGGACTATAGAGGCACCCCTTCGATGGACACACCCATGCAACATAGACCCTTTCAGGAGGAGTCCATACACGTGGCACTCAACATAGACGATAGGGCTCCCTTAGACACTCGTTATGAGTGGCCACTGCGCGATGAAGCACTAGAATAGCATAGGGTCCACAAGGAGGGGCCACATGATTACATCATCCCTCCTCTACCCCTTATTACTATCATAAACAATAGGCCAAATACAAAGCACAAGGCTCTTCAGACAGGGTGAGCCAACTCTGCCTGCACCTTTCACATATATGAAAGGGAGCACGAGGAAAATCACTATATTCCTCAAGAGCAATACACAACATGGGAGCAATGCGCCTCCGTTCCTGCTATTTATCAGGATCACCCACTAAGGCCAAAGCCTCAGGTAAATACTGCTAACCTCAACAGAGGGAAGCGACCTATAGAGATATCGGATCACCATGAATGAGATAGATGTGTAGGGGAGGCATCGAGGCCTCCTAGAATCAAGACGACATAAAAAATTGACTTGGAATTTTCCAAACATGCCATCCTTCGAGCGCAAATCATGTAGCTTGAGCAAGACCAACAATAGTTAGAGAACCTATATCACCTTAGCAAAGAATGCATTCGGTGTCAAACAGACGAGTTTCTCTAGAACACTATGCCTGAGCGGGTCCCAACCCATCACACGCATAGGACAGAGTTGTATGAGAGGCACAACCCCTTGGTGCGATACAGGTCTCCATGACCTTATCAAATGTTGCTTCCAAGACCTCCTAGACCTAAGCGGGAGACCACCCCAAGAGCCAATGATGGGCACCCTCTGCAGGCACCCACCCATGTTTATAGCTCATGCCCAGGAACTCCTCAAGAAGCCTATGAGGAATTTGAGCAAGAAGAATAAAGGGCTGAAATGCCCTACCAAGGCAGGGGGTACTATCTGGCTACCCCTCCATAGGCCTCAAGTTCCCTATAACCCACAACGGGAACAAACCAAGGGGGAAGAGATCAAATCCTCTGATGCATACAAAGTGCTGCTAGAGTGTTTGGAGTCTGTGGAGACCAAGACTTATGGGCCCCAAAAGCCTACTTTATGCCAGCTTCATAGTCACCCTATGCATCCTTCAGTACCGGCACCCCCATACCCTGAACACTTCAAAATGCCTAATTGGCAATCTTTAGAGGGGATGAGGATGCCCAAGAGCACGTGACAAGATTCCTGAGCCAATGCTTTGGCATTTAGGACAATGATGCTTTGCTTCTAAGAACATTTATAACCACATTCATAGGCCCTGCCTCAGATTGGTTTACCTAGTTACCGAAGCATAACATCCGTAACCTGGACCAACTAGTGGATGCGTTCCTTGAACATTTCACCTTCAACACCAAGAAGAAGGCATCGTTAAGCGACCTAGCTAGCCTCAGGTATTATGAGGAAGAGACCATGGCGGCTTACGAAAATTGGTGGAGGACGTTGCTTTCAAAGCTACCTTACCTCCCTCCCATGACCGACCTAAACCAAATGTTCTCAAAGATTTTTTTGAGGTCGATATCCATGCTATTGCAACTGTAGCAATATGCCACTCTCGAGGAAGCCCTGGTACAAGCCAGAATCATAGAGGAGATCAAGATACAGGATGGCAAGATTGCCAAGCCATGCAAGAAAGAGTGGCCCAAAAATGCCAAAACTGGGTCAACGCAACCGAAACCCACCATGGTCAATCAGGTTGCTATAAACATACCTAAGACTACACAAGCAACATAGCCCCCAAAGGCTGATTACTAGGCAGTTCCTCTTGACACCTATGAAAAGGAAAATTATAGGTAAGAGCAAAATCAGCAGCGTCGCCCTAGGCGACAATTCACACCCTTCACAGAGTCTAAAGACTCCTTGTTTGACTGCTTGTTCGTGGTAAACCTGATAAACCTCCCAAAAATTTGACCCGTAGACCCCAATGCACCAAAACCCAAGGGCTATAGGGAAGACTTGTACTATAGATTTCACCTGCAGAAAGGACATGACCTTTACGCATGTTGGAAGTTCAAAAGCTTAGTGCAAGACCTAATAGACAACAAAATGCTAGCGATGGATAATCCTATCGCACCAAACAACCAACAGATGGAGGTATTCAAATACCCCCTGCCTGCACATGATGCATAGGAAAAGACTCTACAAGTCAATGAGGTGATATAGAACTACCCCGTGTAGGGGTATGTAGGGATGATAAGCATAGTGAATCAGAACAAGAGGTACCCAAGAATAGCTACCCCCGTGGTAGCTACAGGAGAGGTTCCATCAACATCACAACCTTAACAACACCCTACAAAACCTCCCCCACCTACACCAGTGGCCATGATTCGGACTAAACTTACCCAAAGTTTAAGGACCATGTCGGTTAGGCTCTCCATCTATGAGCTCATCCAATAATCATCGCCCCATTGGGAGGCTCTAATGGAGATATTAAAAGCCATCGAGCTATAGCCCCACGAAGCAAACTCTTTCAACAACTTTGTGGGACATGTAAAACAATGTATAGAACCAGCCATCACCTTTAGAGAAGACAAACTAAAATTGGTGACTGGTGATATGGTAGATCCACCCCTACACGTCATTGCACGGGTCAACGTGGTTCCATTTAAGAGGGTGTTAGTGGACACTGGCTCGTCCAACAATATAATCACAACAACGACATTGAAGCACCTCAAGTTGCCAGCATCTCACATTGTGTCCTCCACCTATACTCTTCGATCATTCAATGACGCGATATGCTCGATGGTTGGCACAATTGTCCTACCCATACAAGTGGGACAAAAGACTATTCCTATGTTGTGCCACATCCTGGAAGGTGAGATGGCCTACAATATTTTACTGGGCCATCCTTGGATCAGGGACATGAAGTGTGTCCCTTTGATAGCCCATCAATGCCTAAAGTACACATACAAAGGGCAAGTGCATGTGGTCCCGATAGAATTAGAGCCCTTCAAGTATTGCAATGCGGTGTAGCTGATGCCATAATCGACCCTTTCATCGACATATTTGGAATTTCAGTTGAAACTGTCCAAACAGGGTCCAATTTCGCATACATCCCTGCTATTAAGTACATCAAATCCCCAGTCGAGTCCATCCTCATCGTCTGGTCCTTCACCAACGATGCCACCTACGATGGCCACATCGAAGGACAATGGGAAGAAACCCCTAGAAGAGGCACCACCATCAGTCTCAACCATATCTACCAAAGAGGTGCCTAGCCGAATGGAAGTCAAGACGCCTAGTTCACCTGACATGGAGTGGACTAAGGAAGAACTCCATTCCCTCCCCCTCAACCACCAACGATCATCGTTGAGATGGCCAATACGGGCCTGGGGGAGTATATAGTGCAGAACATTGTAGCAACACCCACGCTTGAGTCCATGCAGGACATGGAAGACCTCGCCTCCCCATCGACACTATTGTCCCTTTGGGCTACCCACCAAATTAGACAAATTTTGTATATGGGGGCCTCGACAACGACATCAAACATTACCTACAAGAGGAAGAGGACGAAGAGCCCTTTTCTAATAACATCAACTATCTATCCAACCTGGACTTCACTTTGAAATACCTAGGCCAATGTAATTGGCATGGATATGGATTTAGCAGATATGAACAAGGGGTGCACGTTCTTTGTCAACCAAGATATCAGATGTCGTATGATAAATCAAGAGTAGGGTTCAACCACCCCCTTCCCCTTGACATCTTGGTAGATAACATGTAAGGCCTAGGGATAGGCAACAAGGATGGGTTGGCGCAAGATCCATATGCCAATCCTAACACAACATACACATTGGGGGATTATCTCCCATTGTTAACAACCAACCTTGTTGACCTCAACAACCCTTTCCCTTCGATCAAGAAAGGAGAAAGTTCGAGGACTCACCTACAAGAAGGATATAGACAAGGTCAAGAAGGGTCTTCAGAAGACGAGTCAAAGTATGACGTAGCACCTTGGGACCCTTTGGAGTCCTATAGCAATCACTCGCAAGTGACGCCCATAGACAACTATCAGGAGAACTTCTTGGCGATGTTCCCCTTGAATGCTCCAATCGAGCAATTGCCACCTCAAGAGAACCAGGTCCTCCTATAGAGAGCGGAACAACCCCGATGGGACCAAATTAACTTGCTCGAGCAGAACGAGCCTCGCATATCGCAAATAGCTGTCGAAGCCAATGAAGGCCTATGGATCTCTGACAGTGATTATGAAGATGAGACTGAGATTGCATATATCAACCATATGCAGTAGCAAAAATGCCCCATGGACATTGACGACATGTTTGAATAGCTAAACATGGGGCCAAGGCATAGGTGGCATTTGAACCAAGCATAGTTGGACCAAGTACTGCACCCACCACTTTAGGCATACAAAGAGCACCCTCTGCCCAGAGACCCTATAGAGTAATTAGTGCCAAGGGCAGACCCTATCCTTTTATCTACACAGTGGGCCAATCCATTTGTGCCTATACCCACAGGGCCAAATCTAGAGCACAAAGATCACCAAGGATATTTGAGTCACCACCCATGCGGTAATGGAGACCAAATTCACTTCATCAACATGATCCGCCCCCATCCATAATCCAACCGATCCAACATGACCATTGTATCTAAACCTAGATGCCATAGACTGGGATCACGCTAAATTGCCACCATATCCATCAGAGTACTGGCCTTGCGATGAGATTCTTCATTTCACCCCAAGACCAACTCTGTTAGTCTTACAATGGCACTGAGAGGGGGGTGAATCAGTGTAGTTCTTTAAACTTGAAATTACAGCTCTTAAAACTAAAATAATGAAACCTTAAAACCAGATAAAGCAAGTATCACAAGAGAACATCACACAACACAAGATTTAACGAGGTTCACCAATTTGGCTACTCCTCAAGAATGACTGCTTGGACTACCATCCAAATCCAGCCTTTGCAAAGAAACAACTTTACAAACAATTTACTAGCATCCACTGGAAGGAGCACCAACCCCTGATTTATCTGCACCAACAGAAAGGAGCACCAACCCCTGATTTACCAGCACCAACTGGAAGGAGCACCAACCCCTTATTTATCTTCGCTTTTACAAGACCCTGACTGGTCTACTTCACCTTTGCGTTCTCTATGCACTTTGCTCTCTACGCAATCACTTCGCACACTCTACTTCATCACAGTCGAACTTCATGATCGTCTTCTCCCTTTTGTGCACTCTGCTTTCTTTGCAAGTTTCACACTTAGCACGATTCGACACGACTTGCTCTCTGTGCACTACGATCGAACTTCACTCACTTTGTGCACTTCGCCATCATCTCGCCGCTTCTGCGCTTTCTGTGCTCTTACGACCGCATTTCACACTTCGACTCGCATTCGATGACTTATGCAACACTCCTTCAATTCTCCAAATAGCCCTACTTTTATAACAACATTTTCATGATGAAAACCCTAATCTCAGTCGGTTGTAAACCCTAATCTTAGTCGACTGCAAGCCCTAATCTTCATCGGTTGCAAACCCTAATCTTTGTCGGCTTACATCGGTCTTCGTCGACTTCAACTGCCCCTGTAACTCTTCTGTTGTTGTTGCCATGAAAACACATGTCACGATATCGTGACACTTTTTCTTCGTACGCTTTCTCTTAGCTTTGGCCCATGAGAATACAACATGTAGCGATATCGCGACACTTTTTCATCCGTATGCTTTCTCTTGGCTTTGGCCCACGAGAATACAACATGTAGCGATATCGTGACACTTTTTCATCCGTACGCTTTGTCTTGCCTTTGGGTCGCGAAACGCGACATGTCGTGATATCGCGACACTTTTCTCCTTAGAGCTTTCTTTGCTTGGTCAGAAACGCGACATGTCGCGATATCGTGACACTTTTTCTCCTTAGCGCTTTCTCTTTGCTTTGGGTCAAAAAGTGACATGTCACGATATCGTGACACTTTTTCTCCTTAGCGCTTTCTCTTTGCTTCGGCCCCGAAAATACAACATGTCACGATATCGCGACACTTTTTCTCCATGCTCTTTCTCTTAGCTTTGACCAGCGAAAATACATGTCACGATATCGTGACACTATTTTCTCTCTCCTCTTTCTCCTTGTATCGGACCGCAAAAATGCTACATGTCACGATATCGTGACACTTTCACCTCCGTACACTTCGTCTCTACTTTTGTCATGAAAATGCGACATGTCACGAAATCGTGACACTTTTCCTTCTCTGCCTTCTTGTTTTGCATTAAATCGTGACACTTTTCTTCTTCCTTCCTCTTTCAAATGCGACATGTCACGAAATCGTGACACTTTTCTTTCTCTTCCTTCCTCACTTTAGTCAAGAAAGTCGGACATGTCATGAAATCATGACACTTTTTCTTTCTCTTCCTTCCTACGCTTTCGAGTCACGAAAATGCGACATGTCACAAAATCGTGACACTTTTCCAACTCACTTTCTCTCTCCTATTTTAGTCACGAAACTACGACATGTCACGAAATCGTGACACTTTTCAAACTTGTTCTCTTTCTTTGAACTTGTCATGAAATCATGACACTTCTTCCTGCTTTCTCTTTTTCTTCCAACATGTCATGAAATCGCGATAATTTTTCCACTTGCCTTTTTCTCTGCCAACATGTCACGAAATCGCGAAAGTTTTTCCACTTGCCTTTTTCTCTTCCAACATGTCGTGAAATCGTGACGTTTTTCCACTTGCTCTTTTTTTCCAACATGTCGCGAAATCGATAGTTTTTCTTTCTTCTTCTTTCTCTTCCAACATGTCACGAAATCGTGATAGTTTTTCTTTCTTCTTCTCTCTCTTCCAACATGTCGTGAAATCATGATAGTTTTTCTTTCTTCTTCTCTCTCTTCCAACATGTCGTGAAATCGTGATAGTTTTTCTTTCTTCTTCTCTCTCTTCCAACATGTCACGAAATCGTGACAATTTTTCTTTCTTCTTCTCTCTCTTTCGACATGTCACGAAATCATGACAGTTTTTCTTGCCTGTTGTATATGTCGCGATATCGCGACACTTTTCTTACTTGTCTTTTTCTTTGATCTTTTGCAAGTGGTCCACTTCGGTCTTCTTGGAAAATCACTGTACATACTCTGAGTAACCTTTGAACTCTTGTCTTCTGCATCTGACTAGCTTTTGAACTTCCTGTCCACTGCATCAACAGATCTGTCTGACTGTGTTGACAACAATGACAATATTGTTTGCTGCACCTTGCTCAACAATCTCCCCCTTTGGAATTGTTGGCAACACATGTGCAATTTTCTTGTAATTCTTCTCCCCCTTTGACAATAATACCAAAGGGCTGCTGCAGACTCCCCCTGAGTCTATGCACAACATTCTCAGGCACAAATTATTACAGTTAGCAAAAATTACAAACATGAGCAAAAATATAAACAAATACACAAATGCTCCCCCTAAGAATGTGATCCCGATAGCTAGTCAATTCTTGGGAAACGTGACCACTCCACAATCTGTTGTTGGAATACAAATCCAACTTAACATCACTTTCTACAACTTTCTCCTACGTACAACACGCTGTCGCTGCAAAATATTCTGCCTCTGTTGTGGATAAGGAAACTGACTCTTGTTTCTTACTGTTCTACGCGACCAATCTGTCTCCAAGATAGAATGCACTTCCACTGGTACTCTTTCTGTCATCTACACATCCTGCCCAATTTGCATCTTTAGGATACCATAACCCATACTCCATAGTACCCTTGTGATATTATAGAAGACTCTATCTCTCTATACTCTGTCACCTCCAAAGCTCAGTCAATAGGCTCACTAAGAACCTGCTCAATAGGCTCACACAGAACCTGCTTAACAAGCTCACATAGAACTTGTCCAATGCTGAATAATAAACTCATAAAAAAACCTGTCCAAATCTGCTCCACCAAGCTCACTAAGAACTTGTCCGAATCTTCTCTAGCAATCTCACCAAGAACTTGCCCAACTCTGCTCTAGAAATCTGTCCCAGCATTGTCCTCAAATATTTCCCAAGGGCCTTCTCAAAGGCTCAATCAATCATGCTCAAGTAGTACTCAAAATGAACTCAATAATGAATGGCGATCTCAAATCAAATCCACTTCATAGAACTTTAAAAATCACTTCACACATAACTTGACTAGGCTTAATCAAATCAACTCAACCAATCATCACAAGGGACAACTCTCTCCCATACAACCCTAGTCCAAGTATGTATCAACCAACTCAAATAATTCCAACAATGCTCAACCACAAATATCACATAACAATGATACTCATGTTCTTTTCTAACTCAAGTTCTTTCATAACCAATGGGCTTCAACCACTATGCTTATAACACAAGGTTTAAACACAACTCTCAATTCAGAAAACCTTGATGCATTCAACCAACCACTTTCGAAAAAGGAAACCACAAACAGTCATTTTCCCTTCAATGATGTTTCAGAAATCAACCACCATAATGTTGTCACATGAGTCTCCTTGGGATTAGCTTGAAATCGTGCTACCATGCATACTTCACTTGTACCAACTTTTGTCCAACATTGTACCGACACTGCAATTTTACTGCCAACTCTGTGCAAGCATCAAACACTGTATCACAACACCAACCAAATCCCTTTTTACATTTTCAACTTGGTCTATGTTTTCTACAGTCACCGCTGGTCACACCTTACTTTCAACTATTCGAATCAGGAGACAATATTTTGTTAAACACTTCACGACCAACTATGGTGCACCTTACTCAAACTCATACTTCTAGACCTCGGATAGGTAAGATTCACAAAGCAAAGTTGCTCATCTTGATGAGCTAAACATGAATCAATGATCAGACTTCAATACTTTTCATCGCAGCATCATAATAGATCTAACAAACTTCACGTCAATGTGTAGTTCAAATACATACTGCTTTTATCGAAACACATAGATGCGGCTAGAGCAACATTCTTTCACTAACCAAATTATCTGAACTGCTATAATCCTTAACTTTGGACAAGTGGCAGTAAGAACCATCACCAGTACAACAATGACATATAGCAATACTACCAATAAAGACAACTCTCAATTTAATCACCACCCTTCACGACACTTCCACAAACTATATGAACTGAAAACACACTTTGACAACTATACAACAACATCCCTGACTACTTGCCTTTCATCCTCAGGTAATCAAACAAATACATAGGAGCATTAAAATGAAACTTCAAGATTGCTCCCCCTGAGAATGTGCTACCTGGAGTTGCTTAGTGCAATAGCGGAGTAGTCTCCTTCAGTCCAAGGAGACACGATTTCCTTTCTTCTATCTTTCTCCAAACTTTCTTGAACTCGGGCTTGGATTTTTCAACTACATCCCTGTTTTGCACCTTTTCATGAACTCGAACATTTCTCTTGTGTGGTTGTCTCTTGTGCATCCTTGATGAATGATTATTTTCCTTTCTTATGTACCTGATTTATTCCCTCGTCTGTGTTGCGTTCTTTGCGTCTGATGAAATCTACTATTTTGCCTTAGATTTGATACAAAACTGCTTGGACAAAACCTTGCTATGTGCCCATGACCATTACATTGAAAACATTGTACATTTTGTTCACTCAAAAACGTAGAAGTATTTCTACCAGCATAACTCTTTGATTTATTATTCAATCCACAATAAATTGCCTTGTGACCATACTGGTTGCATCTGAAACAATAGCCATTAAAAGTATTATTATGAAAAAAGTGAGAGTGATAGAACCTCTTTTGTTGTGGTTGCTTTGTTGTAGATCTCCTTTGATATTTTCTTCCTTTTGAAGATTCAGCTTCAAACTTTTCTTGCTTCGATCTTTCAACAGTGAACTTCTTCTTCTCTGTAGAGATGGAAGATGAAGGTTGTTCAGCTTCATATCCAAGACCATGCTTATCCATGGAGCTTCTTTGTTGGCTTATCATTTTATCTAGCAACTCTGTGCTCTTCTCGAATTTGAGATTTGTGTTGGCCTCTTCTAGTTGTTTCTTCAATAAAACAATCTCTTCCTCTTGTTTGCAGCAACCAATCTCTTTCTCATTGATCTGTGACCTGAGAGTTTCTTCAATCCTTTTGAATTCTTCTGCTTGTACTTTCAAACTGGTTATTATTTCATTTGCATCCTCAAGATTTCTTGAGATTTCCTTATTCCTTTTTCTTTCTATCTTCAATTCATCCAGAGCTGCAATTAGTTCCTCTTTCAAATTTATTTCTGCATCAATTTCTTCTTTATCACATTCTTGTTCTTCTTCTGTTTCTTCTTCGAGTGTTATGAGAAGACCTCCACCTATTTCCTTTTTAGAATCATCCTCTATGTTCTCATCGTCATTTAACTTTAAAGCTTCAAACTGAGCTTGATGAGTTTGTAACTTGGCCTCCTTGATCTCATCGTCTCCTTCATGAATACTCCTCAGTTTGTCCCACATTTCTTTTGCCATTTTACAACTCATGATCTTTACCAGTTCACTGTCTACTAATCCGCTCCTGATAGCTTTCTTTGCTTTTGAGTCATTCTCAAATAGATTCTTATCGACAGTATCGGTTGGAGGAGTGATGGGTATTGTGTATTCACTATTTACTGAATCCCAGATGTAGTATCCCAAAGCACAAAGATATACTTTCATCTCGATTCTCTAGATCGCGTAATTTGTTCCATCAAACAAAGGAGCTTGGTTTGATGAGAAGTCTTCAACCTTTTCTGGTTCAATTTTCTCTTCCACAGGAACTGAAACTGATTGAGATGCCCTTTTGGAGGAGGATCTATTCTTCTTACCCATTGCATACTAATCCAAGATCAACCCTGACTGATTTAGCCTTCGAAGGGAACTTGGCTCTGATACCAATTGTTAGTCTTACAATGGCACTGAGAGGGGGGGTGAATCAGTGTAGCTCTTTAAACTTGAATTTACAACTCTTAAAACTAAAATAATGAAACCTTAAAACTAGATAAAGCAAGTATCACAAGAGAACATCACACAACACAAGATTTAACGAGGTTCACCAATGTGGCTACTCCTCAAGAATGACTGCTTGGACTACCATCCAAATCCAGCCTTTGCAAAGCAACAACTTTTACAAACAATTTACCAGCATCCACTGGAAGGAGCACCAACCCCTAATTTATCTGCACCAATAGAAAGGAGCACCAACCCCTGATTTACTAGCACCAACTGGAAGGAGCACCAACCCCTTATTTATCTTTGCTTTTACAAGACCCTGATTGGTCTACTTCACCTTTGCATTCTCTGCACACTCTGCTCTCTCTGCGCAATCACTTTGCACACTCTGCTTCATCATAGTCAAACTTCATGATCGTCTTCTCCCTTTTGCGCACTCTGCTTTCTTTGCAAGTTTCACACTTAGCACGATTCGACACGACTTGCTCTCTACGCACTACGACCGAACTTCACTCACTTTGCGCACTTCACCATCATCTCATCGCTTCTACGCTTTCTGCGCTCTTACGACCACATTTCACACTTCGACTCGCATTCGACGACTTATCCAACACTACTTCAATTCTCCAAACAACCCTACTTTTATAACAACATTTTCATGATGAAAACCCTAATCTCAATCGTTGTAAACCCTAATCTTAGTCGGTTGCAAGCCCTAATATTCATCGGCTACAAACCCTAATCTTCGTCGACTTACATCGGTCTTCGTCGACTTCAACTGCCCCTATAACTCTTTTGTTGTTGCCATGAAAACACAACATGTCACGATATCGTGACACTTTTTCGTCCGTACGCTTTCTCTTAGCTTTGGCCCATGAGAATACAACATGTAGCGATATCGTGACACTTTTTCATCCGTATGCTTTCTCTTGGCTTTGGCCCATGAGAATACAACATGTAGCGATATCGTGACACTTTTTCGTCCGTACGCTTTGTCTTGCCTTTGGGTCACGAAACTGCGACATGTCGCGATATCACGACACTTTTTCTCCTTAGCGCTTTCTCTTTGCTTTGGGTCATGAAAACGTGACATGTCGCGATATCGCGACACTTTTCTCCTTAGCGCTTTCTCTTTCTTCTGGTTCTTTTTAAAAGTACAAATGTGGATATCCACGACACTTTTTCTCCATGCTCTTTCTCTTAGCTTTGACATATATTGACACACTATTTTCTCTCTCCTCTTTCTCCTTGTATCGGACCGCGAAAAATGCTACATGTCGCGATATCGCGACACTTTCACCTCCGTACACTTCGTCTCTACTTTTGTTCAAAAATGCGACATGTCATGAAATCGTGACACTTTTCCTTCTCTGCCTTCCTGCTTTCTTCAAGTCGCAAAAATGCGACATGTCATGAAATCGTGACACTTTTCCTTCTTTGCCTTCTTCACTTTTCAAGTCGCGATAATGCGACATGTCAAAAGACTTTTTTTTCTTCTCCCTCCAGGAATCGTGACAACTTTTCCAACTCACTTTCTCTCTCCTATTTTAGTCGCGAAATCGTGACATGTCGCGAAATCGTGACACTTTTCAAACTTGTTCTCTTTCTTCGAACTTGTCACGAAATCGTGACACTTCTTCCTGCTTTCTCTTTTTCTTCCAACATGTCACGAAATCGTGACAGTTTTTCCACTTGCCTTTTTCTCTGCCAACATGTCGCGAAATCGCGACAGTTTTTCCACTTGCCTTTTTCTCTTCCAACATGTCGTGAAATCGTGATAGTTTTTCCACTTGCTCTTTTTCTTTCCAACATGTCGTGAAATCGTGACAGTTTTTCTTTCTTCTTCTTTCTCTTCCAACATGTCGCGAAATCGTGACAGTTTTTCTTTCTTCTTCTCTCTCTTCCAACATGTCATGAAATCGTGACAGTTTTTCTTTCTTCTTCTCTCTCTTCCAACATGTCACGAAATCATGACAGTTTTTCTTTCTTCTTCTCTCTCTTCCAACATGTCACGAAATCGTGACAGTTTTTCTTTCTTCTTCTCTCTCTTTCGACATGTCACGAAATCGCGACAGTTTTTCTTGCCTGTTGTATATGTCGCGATATCGCGACACTTTTCTTACTTGTCTTTTTCTTTGATCTTTTGCAAGTGGTCCACTTCGGTCTTCTTGGAAAATCACTGTACATACTCTGAGTAACCTTTGAACTCTTGTCTTCTGCATCTGACTAGCTTTTGAACTTCCTGTCCACTGCATCAACAGATCTTTTGACTGTGTTGACAACAATGACAATACTGTTTGCTGCACCTTGCTCAACAAAATCAGGATATCTTCCATGCTAAAGAGGAACATAACGTTCTAAATGTAGACCTAAATTTAGAAATTGATATCCACCTGATCCCAACTCCACACAAGTTGGAGGACAGGTCCCACATGTCATTCGAAGAGATGACTAACGTAGACATCAGATCTGATCCAATGAATCCGCAAATCATCAATCTGGGGGTAAGTCTATCCCTCGAAGAGCAAGCCAATTACATTGCCCTTCTCAAAGAGAAGAAGGAGGTTTTAGCATGGTCCTACAAAGACATGTCGGGGCTAGACCCGCAGCTAGTCACGCATAATCTAATGCTTGATCCAACAGTCAAGCCAGTGAAGCAAAAACTATGTAAGATGCACCCAACAGTGGCATTAATGGTAAAAGATGAATTTCAAAAGTTGTTGGATGCACAGTTTGTCATTTGCATGGATTAACCACCATGGTTGTCCAACATGTTACCCGTCAAGAAGCCGGATGGGAGGATTCGCATATGCACAGATTTTTGAGATCTAAACAAAGCGAGTCCCAAGGAAGATTTCCCCTTTCCTAGCATCGATGCATTGGTAGACGCTATAGTAGGCCATGAAATGCTTTCCCTCATGGATGGTTTCTTGGGATACAATCAGATTCGTATCAATCCCGATGATCAGCTAAAAATGACGTTCACAACGCCTTGGGGGACATTTTGTTATAAGGTCATGCCCTTTGGCCTTAAAAATGCTGGCACCACCTACCAATGCACTATGACATACATATTCCACGATCACATGTATAAAACTTTGGAAGACTATATGGATGATTTTTTGGCCAAATCTCTTTTATGCCCAGATCATCTCGATGACTTAAGCAAGATCCTCGATTGCCTCATAGAACATAAAGTCAAACTAAACCCCAAGAAGTGCGTATTTGGCGTCACATCTAGAAAAATCTTGGGTTTCATAGTCTCAAAATGGGGCATCGAGATAGATCCACATAAATTCAAGGTAATCCTTGAAATGTTTCTCCCAACCACCATCAAGCAGCTCAAAAGCCTACAGGGAAAGGTCGCATCAATCAAGTGCTTCATAGCGTAATTATCTAACAAGTGCCAACCCATGAATACATTATTACACAAGGAGGTAGCATTTCAATGGGATGATGAATGCTAGATAGCCTTTGACAACATTAAACAATACTTGGCTTCGCCGCTAGTATTGGCACCACCTAGACTAGGAGTGTCATTCTATTTATACATCTCAGTTGCTGAGGTGGTACTGGACGTCATGCTAGCATAGAAAAATGAACTACATAAAGAACAGGCTACTTACTATCTTAGCTGCACCCTGGTCAGTTATGAACTTAACTATGCATACGTCAAAAAGCTATGCTTAGCAGTGGTATTTACTACCAAGAAAGCTATGCCACTACATGTTGAGTAATACGACGTATTTTGTGTCTAAGGAGAATCCATTGTGGTATATGATGAGTCGTACTTATCATAGTAGCCGCACGACAAAATGGATCATGTTGTTGATAGAGTTTGACATCGAATTCATTGTACAGAAGTCCATCAAAGGTCAAGTCATCGCCGATAAACTAGTAGAGGCTCCTCTCGAAGACGATCAGCCTCTGACCATAAAGCTACCCGATGATGCGGTCTTCCATGTCTCAGAATCACTAGATTCTGATGAGCCTAAGTCACAAGTTGATATAACCCTATTTTTCAATGGTTCTAAATGTGAGAAAGGGGGTGGCACGATAATTGTATTCTTCACACCGCAAGGGGCTCTAATGCCTTTATCATTTAAACTTGATTTCTTGTGCACCAATAACAATGCTGAATACGAAGCCTTGCTCATAGGTCTTCAGACAACCATCACCATGAACATCAAATGCTTGAACATCTTTGGTGATTCGCTATTAATTGTCAACCAAGTAAAAGGGGTATTCCAATGTAAATGCCCAGTTCTGTAGGCTTACAAAGCCCTTGTGGATAAATCCATGGCAAAACTTGAATGGTACGACATCGAGGCACTCCCTTGATCATCAAATAGTTTTGCGGACACTATGGCCTCCTTGGGGTCACTAATATTGCAAGACCCTTCTGGTGAGATGACAACCATTCAAGTCAAAACACTATCGTAATTCGTGATGGAGCGCGCAAGCTCTGACATAACACCAAGAATCCACCTGATCCAGATTGAACCATCTCAGGATAGGTTCACTCGAATCCATGATGGATTCAATCATGCCAACTGGGGGTCCTTGTTCTTCCCTATTCCCCTTAATAGCAACACCACGCTATTCTTACAAGTTTGTTCCTACTCAGATTTTGCTAGGGATGAACTGCAAGAGGAATTGACAGTTCATACCATCAAGGTTTCTAATCAGTAGGATTGGTACACACCCATAAGAGACTACCTCAAGCTAGGTAACCTCCCACTCGGACTGACGCACGTTGCGAAAAGATCATTCAAATAGAAAAAGACAAAACATGTCTTGCTAGGAGACATTTTGTACCATCTGAGCTACGAAGGGATCCTCCTTCATTTTTTGGACCAACAGGAGTCCGCTTGGGCGATCACCCAAGCGCACGATGGTACATGCGGTGGCCACTTCAATGGTATGGCCATCGCAAAGTGCATTCTTTGCATGGGCTATTATTGGCCATATTTAGAGCGATATTGTTGTGCATATGTAAGGAAGTGCATGAAATGTCAACACCATGCTAATTTGACACACGTACCTTCTCAGGCCTTGTAGCCGATCCAATCGGCTTGGCCATATTCACAGTGGGGCTTAGATCTAATCGGAAAGATCTCCCTTGTGTCGTCAAGCCGTCACACATTTATCATAATGGCCACAGAGTACTTCACCAAGTGGGTGGAAGCAATTCCGCTTACCTCTATGACTGGACCCCACATTGCAGAGTTTATTTTACATAACATCATATGTTGTTTTGGTATTCCATCCAAGATCATCTTGAATAATGGGACATCATTTAAGAACAAAGATGTGCGTGCTTTGACAACAAAGTGAAAACACGAGATTCCAAAAACAAAAAGGATAAACTAAAAATGCAATGTAAACGAAACTAAAATAACGCTTAAACCCTATGTTATTGAAAAATGCGTAAAAAGAAAGAACATGAACACAAGATATCAAAGCAATATAAAAAGAACGGCCCTTTTATTGATATGCTTTACAAATTCGTGTTACAATGCGTCTCCTTCCTTTTTATGGGATAGGAGCGTTAAATGTTGGTCTTTTACAACTTGTTTCAGAATTCCTTCTTCCGCGTGCCCACATATAAGATGGGCGAACCAAAACGTTGTCGCCGCTTGCGTTGGTAAAGGTAGATTCCTCGCTGCTCATCTAATGCCGCAAATCTGCGTTCAAAGAAACAAACAAAGAATCAGTAGCACTTGTGTATGAAAAATAAACGATAAATCTAACGATGGTTAAAATGATTCTAAATAAACTGAAAACTTGACAAAAGCATAAACATGAAACTAGCTAAATACTACAAAAGAAATAGTCACCAAAAGCAATAAAGCCGGGGGTGCCCGAAGGCAAACCACCCGCGGGTGAAACTTTGCTTCGACACCAATCCGCTTGGGATGGGTCCGAAACCTGATGTGATGTGTTGTCGGCAAATTGGTAGGATATTGTGGTCAGAAAAATCGGGGTTGGTTCTTGATTCGTGCCTTCAAAAGTCACCCAATAACCTCTCTTTCGATTAAGAGATTATGGATGTTGAAAACACAAATCGCAAGTAAGTGAATTAGCAGCACTTCGTCGCTCAAAATGCTCCTTCTTCGTATATCTTTTGGGTGAGGAAACTCACCATTTTATAGACCCAAGGGGTCTCTTTGAATTAACATGCAAAAGTGTTTCTTTGCATGAATGCTTTTTGTGTGAAGAGAAGACTTCTTCTTGATCAAGGGCTTCTTAACTGCCTCTGTGCATGTCTTTGTATGTTTTAGAAAAGCTCACTCGCACTCCCATGCAATGAAGGGATAGCTAAGTGGCAAATCTGAGTTGTCTTAAAAAGCTCACTCTCATTCCCATGCAATGAAGGGAGAGTCAATTGGCAGATATGAGTTGTCAAAAGAACTCACTCGCACTCCTATGCCATGCAAGAAAAGCTAAGTGGCAGTTCTGAGTTGTCATGCGCCGAGATCTGACTTTTTGTCGGTCAAACCCGGCATTCGTCCCACCCCGAAGCGAGCGCTGGTAATCGTCTCTCGGGTGAGACGAGTATCAATCCGCACTCGTCCCCGGGTAGGACGAGTACAAATCCGCACTCGTCCCCGGGTGGGACGAATAAGTAGCCGAGTGTCTAAAAGATGCCAAATTGATCCCCGACTTGTAAAACTCGTTGTGTGAGTGGTTAGAACCACCGTTTAACCTCTGGGGGCTGCCCTGGGGGCTGTGTGTGTTAGTGCGATCGGTGCTTGTTGTCACATAATCGGATTGGTGCTGTTTTGGTGTCTACAGATGCCCCTTTTTGGAAAGCGCTGCACATGGTGCAGTGCTGAGCAAAAATAGATAACCAAAGCACTAATGATTAAGGTTTTTAGTAACCTAACCAACTCTTGATGCCCCAAGTATGGAAAGGGCACGCATTCTTGAATCCTTGCTTCTGACGAGCTAAGGAACTTAAATCAAGCATTAACCTGGTTCGGTGAGGTATTACTTGAACTTAGACATTGATCAGTCATGAAGAGGCAAAGGGCGCAACCTTTTGTCTATGGGAACCTTGAGTTCATGATTCACGAATGCCAAGTATATGATCAGTTTGTGATAATTGCTTGTTTGCTGCCCCAAGTAGGGGCGCGATTGTCTTTTGCAATGATCCTTTGAATGCGTGTCATTTCCAAGACCGGGTATATTGGTGTTGATTGGCAACTAAGTGTGACTACCCCCTCAAGCGACGAATCGATGAGGGAATGACCGACATGAGAAAAGCGACGAGTCGCTTGACCCAAGATGACTTAAGTGAGGGTGCCTTCAGATGTTAGTCGATGCATGCTCGAGCAGGTTCTCGATTGTTTTGACCTATTTTTGGTGGGTGTGAACCCATTTTGGAATGCCATTTGGGGTTAACATTGGCGAAAATCCGTCTTCCCGTGGAGCGGTCCGGCTATGGTAGCCTTCTTAGGGAGTAGGATAACGACAAGGTAGACCCCGACATCAATTTTCTTATGCCAAGAGGTTAAGTGCAAGAGCACTTTTGTCCGGCAATTTTTAGTGGTTTTGTTGGCATTTGTCATTTTTAATTTTTTTTTTTTTTTTTTATTCGTCCCGGGGGGGACGAGCGCCATGATGGTACTCGTCCTGGGGTGAGACGAGCGCGCCACGATGGTACTCGTCCTGGGGTGGGACGAGCGCGCCATCGAGGGAAAAGCGCTCGTCCCGGGCAGGGACGATTACCAGCAAGGATAAAGTATAAATATGCAAAAATGACGGATTTGGCTCATTTGCACTGTTCATCGATTGCGATTTGGAGCTCTGGGGAGGAGGAGGTAGATTTTCTGACGCGAAGCGCTGCCGGATTTTCCAGCCACCATGAGTGCACAGACCGGGTCGTCAAGCGGCGGAGCCGAGGCGAGACCAGTAAGTGCACTATCTCCTCGAGTTTGAATTTGAAAAATGCAAATGTGTTTTTATTGTGTTTTTCTTTTGTTTAAGACATGGAACCCTAATTAATTAAATTAAAAGGTGAATGAATTAAAGACCATGAAACCAAATAAAACGTGGATGCAAACCGATGGAAACTTAGATGAAAACCGTAGGATAAACCCAAAATGAAACTTAGAGTAACACCTTAGGGTAACCATGGTTATAAAAATGTTTTTTGATGTGAATGGTAAAACTTAGGTCGAAACCGTAGGTAAACCATGCCCATTTTTTTTTTAATTTTTATGGAATTAAAAAATGAAAAATGGATGAATTTTTTTATTGAAATGGTAAACTTAGGTCGAAACCATAGGTAAACCATGTCAAATTTTTGTCGTTTTTGATGAAATTAAAAAATGAAAAAATGGATGAATTTTTTTTTTGAAATGGTAAACTTAGGTCGAAACCATAGGTAAACCATGTCAAATTTTTGTCGTTTTTTATGAAATTAAAAAATGAAAAATGGATGAATTTTTTTGTTGAAATGGTAAACTTAGGTCGAAACCGTAGGTAAACCATGTCGATTTTTTTTGTTTTTTTTGATGAAATTAAAAAATGAAAAATGGATGAATTTTTTTGTTGAAATGGTAAACTTAGGTCGAAACCGTAGGTAAACCATGTCAAATTTTTGTTGTTTTTGATGAAATGTAAAAAATGAAAAATGGATGAATTTTTTTGTTGAAATGGTAAACTTAGGTAGAAACCGTAGGTAAACCATGTCAATTTTTTTTGTTATTTGTGATGAAATGTAAAAAAATGAAAAATGGATGAATTTTTTTGTTGAAATGGTAAACTTAGGTAGAAACCGTAGGTAAACCATGTCAAATTTTTTTGTTGTTTTTGATGAAATGTAAAAAATGAAAAATGGATGAATTTTTTTTTTTGAAATGGTAAACTTAGGTAGAAACCGTAGGTAAACCATGTCAAATTTTTGTTGTTTTTGTTATTTGTGATGAAATGTAAGATGAAAACTTGATGAATTTTTTTGTTTTGAAATGGTAAACTTAGGTAAAACCGTAGGTAAACCATGTCAAATTTTTGTTGTTTTTGATGAAATGTAAGATGAAAAATTGATGAATTTTTTTTTTTTGAAATGGTAATTTTTTTTTTTTTTATAGATGTACATGTGAATGAAAGATGTTACTGTACAGTTATGCATTTTTGTACATGTGATGGTAATTTGATGCATGTTTTTGATGTGTGTTATTTTCTGTGATGTGCAGGTGGTGAAGAGTCGACATCGGGTACCGACTATTTTTTCTAATGCCCGCGAGGCGTTGAGTGCTGAGGACTGGGAGTGGCTTGATGCCTTAGGGCTCAAGCATGTGGCTCGGTTGGATGCAGTTGTTGCGGATCGGGCGTACCTTACAGCTTTGATCGGCCTGTGGGATGTTCGGACGAACACCTTCCATCTTTCGACAGGGGAGATGACCGTCACCTTAGAGGACGTGTATCGGATTCTTCGAATTTCGATAGACGGGGTTCCCATCCGGACGACGCCACGAGGCCAGAGGACGGCTGTATTGACTTGGTATTTTGGACACGGGGGGATGGGGATGGGATGAGCTCGTTGGAGAGGGCGGAGCTGGATTGTCAGATTGGGGGGATTCTGGTACGATGGTGGTACGCGAGGGGAGTGTTGGGAGTGAGGCATGCACTACTCATGAGCCTCATTTCCAACATGCTCCCGCTAGACTCGTCAGAGCGAGGTTCCCATGGAACCTATTGGAGGTGGTGTGGCAATTAGTGGATTGTTTGATGACAGAGCCGATGATCATGAGATGGGGCCAGACACTTTTGGCTCAATTATATGATGAGTTGTATGAGGTCCGCTGTCGAAGGTGGAAGGGGATTGGCTGCAGTTACTTGTTGCAAGTGTTGGGCATGGCAGCATATAGCCGTAGAGCGACCACGAGGGCTACCCTGGACTACACGGGTGGACATGGTGGATAGAGATATTGGTTATGGTGCTCTATGGTATCGGTCGGAGGAGCGGGGGTAGAGTCGACGGTTTGTAGGAGACGTGGACCATTACAGAGATGTATTGGCATGACTGACTCCAGGAGATGTGGTATGGAGGCCATATCGGGATTGTCTCGCATGGCCAGAGGTGGATGAGTGGCTTCGACGGGTTCGAAGGGGGAGATGGGTGATTGGACGACACGGGACGGAGCAGGAGTACTTTCACTATCTCCGAGTGACACGACAGTTTGGGGTACGCCAGGGGTTGCCTGGGGAACCCATAGTCTATCGGCATCGAAGCGATGAGAGGACCCTAGCTGCACCGATCCTCGAGCCATTGGGGGAGGAGTCTGATATAGTACTGGACATTCCAGACGTGGATGACGTCGGAGTGACTACCGAGTACCAGGAGTGGTGGACACTCCGACAGTGGCGAGGTGAGGGGCCATTGGGAGGAGATGAGGCAGCAGGAGGCGGAGAGGGTGCAGAGGCACCAGGAGAGGGTTGGGGAGCTCCTACGGATGTGGACATGGTGGAGGTGGCAGATGCGGGAGAGGACATTGATGAGGAGGAGCAGCCAGAGATGCAGGATGCTCCGGAGCAGGCCGATGCTCCAGAGAGGCCGATGCAGCCGACCGTGTCGAGGGATACAGAGGCGGGGTTGCACGCTGAGGTGGCACGGTTGACAGAGTTATTATGGAGGCGAGATCAGGAGCTGAGGGAGATGGTACAGGAGAGGGATCTCCTACGAACATAGTTGGGGCAGCGCGAGGATAACCTTGCGACATACCGACAGCGGGCGAGGGACTTGGAGCGACAACGAGACGAGCTGGAGGATGAGGTTATCCGCCTTGGTGGGCGAGTACCTGCATTCTTCGAAGGTGGATCATCGCGACGCTCGAGAGGGAGCGACATGGAGCAGATAGCATCCTCACAGCGGAGGCGGCGGGATGAGGGAGAGGCCAATGGGCATGGTGCAGGAGCGAGCAGTAGCCGTCCTGAGAGGTCTCAGAGGTCCCGCACCACGGGGGGTAGTTCCCGTCGCACCGATCCTGCGTGATCATGGTGGACGACGCCCTAGGTTGGGGGTTTTTGAGGTTTTGGATTGCGGGAGCGAGGTCCGAGGACCGGTGCACTGTAGCCTACGGGCAATTTTGTTATGATATATATATACAGATGACTCTTTTTGGTGTTTATACAGTTTTCATGATTTATTTTTATGTACATGTTTTTACATTGATGTATGCATATGCGATTATGAATGCGATGGTTCTAATTTGTATGATGTATGCATATGGAATGAATGAAATGAATTATTGATGATTTGTCGATGCACCATAGACTGTACAAGATTGGATTGACTTGCTATAGTAATGGGATAACATTGTGGAATGCGTGTGCATGTGAAAACTTTGTTTTTGTATTTTGTCTATTTTTTGATGGTGATGTACGGAATGAAATGTACCGGTTGTTTGAAAATGTAGTTAAGCTTTTCTGAGATGCAGATATTTTAACTAACTAGCCAAGACTATACATTTATCTCGCAAGACTTTTGAACAAGGTCTAAATCCGACTTGAATTTAACCAAGTTATTTCACATCCCTGTGTGTGCAATTGAGTTCATTTATGTGTTATTCATCAGGATACCGCCAGTGCTAGATGGGCTTTCAACCGAACTTGTACTGAGGATCACCTAATTAGCTCCACTAACTCCTTTATTGTATTTAGTTAGATTAATCTACGATGCTATCTAGGATACCATAAGCTAGCTCATCCACATGCAAACATTGATCTGCACACAAGTTAATGTGATAGATATATCGTCATGCGGGAGGTTTACCGCCAACGACCGATAGGCTATCAACCAAACCGATACCGAAGCTTGCCTCATGACCTGTCGACATGCCGAGAGTTCCAGGGATTCAAGTTCGACTCCCTTCTTTTCTTCAATTGTATTGGGATACTTGCTCTTTATAGTGATAAAATCACTGTTTATTTTTGTTTTATTTGTTTGTTTTTTTTTTTTTTTGAGCAAGGGATGTGGATATGGAGTGACGAGAATCACTATTGTTTGTGCCTTTTGATGTGTGCACTGTAGGATGTCAAATTTTTAATATTTTGACGTTTTGCAAATTTTTGATGTTTTGCAACTTTTGAGAACTTGGGATTCTTGGGGAATTGGGTAGGGAGGATGCTTGTCCTTTTGCCAACTCTCAGCATTCCTAGGGTCATTTGCATAGGGGGATGAGCAAGATAGCCGTTTCGCTTATGGTGACCTGGATTACTGTGCAGGTTTCATCTTTCGTTCACACAACTTAGGAATTTTTAAATGTGTGTTAATTTGTGTTGGGATGCTACGTAACAAGGTGGGATCCAAGTAAAACTTTCCCATGTAAAATCTGTTTAACTATGTACAGTTTTGGCTAGAAATTTAAAGACATCTAAATGACGAAAACCCTATATACATTAGGAGACAACTGACTATGCTAAAATAAAAGGGTGATATGCTGGATGTATGCGTTTATGAAAATGGATCTGATGTGAAAAAGGATGGAATTTCCAAGTAATGACTGTCTATGGTGCTTTTGACTTGTATGACCTAGCGAAGTATGCAATGTATGGAGGCAATGCTTAATGCAACCTATATTTTTGTATTTTGATTTTTTATGAGAATGCATGGAATTGAAATGCAAATGTTTTTGTAATTTTGATTGGTTTTTTTTTTTTTTTTTTGAGTATGCATGGAATTGAGATGCAATTGTTTTTGTGATTTTGATTTTTTTATGAGTATTCATGGAATTGAAATGCAATTGTTTTTGTGATTTTAATTTTTAATTTTTTTTTTGTGTTGTTTTTGTTGAATTTTGAATATTTATGTTGACCAAGCAGTTATGGTAACGCTTGGAGCTTTTGGTGTTGACCAAAGGGTTTATAGATACCTTTGGGGCATTTAGGGATGACCAAGCGATTATGAAAATCCTTGGAGCTTTTGTCTTGACCAAAGGGTTTATAGATACCTTTGGGGCATTTAGGGTTGACCAAGCGATTATGATAATCCTTGGAGCTTTTAGTTTGACCAAAGGGTTTATAGATACCTTTGGAGCATTTAGGGTTGACCAAGCGATTATGATAATCCTTGGAGCTTTTAGTTTGACCAAAGGGTTTATAGATACCTTTGGAGCATTTAAGGGTGACCAAGCGATTATGATAATCCTTGGAGCTTTTAGTTTGACCAAAGGGTTTATAGATACCTTTGGAGCATTTAGGGTTGACCAAGCGATTATGATAATCCTTGGAGCTTTTAGTTTGACCAAAGGGTTTATAGATACCTTTGGAGCATTTAGGGTTGACCAAGCGATTATGATAATCCTTGGAGCTTTTAGTTGGACTATGGCTCTCTAGATGTGGAATGGCCTCAAATGAATGATGTTCAAGGGTTCTGTTTCCTTGATTCCTTCAAGAGAGGCAAGCCGGTATGTTCCAGGTCCTATTTTACTTTCAATGATGTAAGGACCTAACCAGTTTGCCGCGAACTTGTCCCGTAGATGGGACGGCAAATTAGAATTCTGTTGGTTCTCTTTTAAGACCAAGTCACCAACCTGAAATTCCCTAAGGTGGACTTTCATGTTGTATGCTTTCTTAAGTCGCTCTTGATAGATACACAAATGCTCGAGAGCATTAACGCGTCGTTCATCGAGCAACGTCAGTTGATCTAACCGGGCTTGCCGTGCAGTGTCATCATCGATGAACTCTTGCATTGAAATGCGTAGGGAAGGGATTTCCAACTCAAAAGGCATGACTGCCTCGAAGCCATACACCAACGAAAATGGAGTTGCCCTAGTGGGCGTTCGAATGCTGGTGCGATAAGCCCATAGGGCAAGCGGGATCTGAATGTGCCAGTCTTTATGATTGTCTCGTAACTATCTTTTTGAGAATGGCGACTAGCATTTTGTTTGACGCCTCTGCTTGCCCATTTGCCTACGGATAATAGGGTGTTGAAAAGCTGTGCTGAATCTTGTACTTTGTGGTCAAAGCACGCACATATTTATTCTTGAATGGTGTCCCATTATCTGACAGGATCTTGGATGGAATACCAAAATGACATATGATGTTATGCAAAATAAATTCCGCAATGCGGGCTCCAGTCATAGTGGTCAGCGAAATTGCTTCCACCCATTTGGTAAAGTACTCTGTGGCCGTTAAAATAAACGTGTGATGACCAGACGATGTAGGGGAGATCTTTCCAATTAAATCAAAGCCCCACTACGAAAAAGGCCAAACCGATTGAATCGGCTGCAAGGCCTGAGAAGGTACATGTGTCAAATTAGCATGGTGCTGACACTTCACGCACTTCTTCACATATGCACAACAATCTCACTCTAAAGATGGCCAATAATAACCCATGCGAAGAATGCACTTTGCGATGGCCATACCGTTGAAGTGGCCACCACATGTACCATCGTGAGCTTGGGTGATCGCCCAAGCGGACTCTTGTTGGTCCAAACAACGAAGGAGGATTCCTTCATAATTTTGATGATACAAAATGTCTCCTAACAAGACATGCTTTGCCACTTTCTGTTTGAATGATCTTTTTGCAATGTGTGTCAATCCAAGTGGGAGATTACCTAGCTTGAGGTAATCCCGAATGGGTGTGTACCAATCTTGCTGATCAAAAACTTTGATAGTATGAACGGCCAATCCCTCTTGAAGTCCATCCCGAACAAAAGCTGAGCAGGAGAGAACTTGTAAAAACAACGTGGTGTTGCTAGTAAGAGGGGTCGGGGAGAACAAGGACCCCCAGTTGGCTTGAGTCAAACAATCTCGAATTGGAGAGAACTTATCCGGAGATGGTTCAATCTGGATCATGTGGATTCCTGGCGTCAGATCAGAGCTTGCACGCTCCATCGTAGATTGCGATAATGTTTTAACCTGAATGGTTGTCATTTCACCGTAAGGGTCTTGCGGGATGAGTGACCCCAAGGAGGCCATAGTATCCGCAAAATGATTTGATGATCGAGGGAGTGCCTCGATGTCATACCATTCAAGTTGTGCCAGGAATTTGTCCACAAGGGCTTTATAGGCCTGCAAAACTGGACATTTACATTGGAATATCCCCTTTACTTGATTGACAATTAACAGCGAATCACCAAAGATGTTCAATCGTTTAATGTTCATGGTGATTGTTGTCTGAAGACCTATGAGCAAGGCTTCGTATTCTGCATTGTTGTTGGTGCACGAGAAGTCTAATTTAAATGACAAGGGCATTGGAGCGCCTTGTGGAGTGAAGAATACAATTCCCGCACCACCCCCTTGCTCACATTTAGAACCATCGAAGAATAGGGTTATGTCAGCCTATGACTCAGGCTCATCAGAATCTGGCGACTCTAAAACATGGAAGACCCCATCATCAGGTAGTTCAAAAGTCAAGGCTGATCGTCTTCAAGAGGAGCCTCAACTAGTTGATCGGCGATGACTTGACCTTTTATGGATTTTTGTCCAATGAACTCTATGTCAAACTCCATCAACAACATGATCCATTTCGCCGTGCGGCTACTATGATAAGTACGACTCATCATGTATCGCAATGGATTCTCCTTAGACACAACATACGTCTTATTACCGAGCATGTAGTGGCGTAGCTTTTTGGTAGCAAACACCACTGCCAAGCGCAGCTTTTCAACGTATGCATAGTTAAGTTCATAATCGACCAGGGTGCGGCTAAGATAGTATGTAGCCTGTTCTTTGTGAAGTTCATTTTTTCGGGACAGCATGGCGCCCAGTGCCACCTCAGTGGTCGAGATGTATAAATAGAATGGCACTCCTGGTCTAGGTGGTGCCAATACTGGCGACGAAGCCAAGTACTATTTAATGTCATCAAAGGCTGACTGGCACTCGTCATCCCAATGAAATGTGACCCCCTTATGCAATAATTTATTCATGGGTCGGCATTTGTCAGATAATTGCGCTATGAAGCGCTTGATCGACGCAACCTTTCCCTGCAGACTCCTGAGCTGCTTGATGGTGGTTGGGGGACGCATTTCAAGGATTGCCTTGACTTTGTTTGGGTCTACCTCAATTCCTCGTTTGGAGACTATGAAACCCAAGAGCTTTCCAGAGGTGACGCCAAAGACGCACTTCTTGGGGTTTAGTCTGACTTTATGCTCAATGAGGCGATCAAGGACCTTGCTCAAGTCACCGATGTGATCTGGGCGCAAAAGAGATTTGGCCAACAAATCATCCATGTAATCTTCCAAAGTTTTGTGCATGTAATCATGAAAGATGTACGTCATGGCACGTTGGTAGGTGGCTCCGGCATTTTTAAGGCCAAAAGGCATGACCTTATAGCAAAATGTCCCCCAAGGCATTGTGAATGCCATTTTTAGTTGGTCCTCAGGATTGATACGAATCTGATTGTATCCTGAGAAACCATCCATAAGGGAAAGCATTTCGTGGCCCGCTGTAGCGTCTACCAATGCGTCGATGCTTGGCAAGGGAAAATCATCCTTAGGACTCGCTTTGTTAAGATCTCAAAAATCGGTGCATATGCGAATCCTCCCGTCGGGCTTCTTGACAGGAACCATGTTAGACAACCATGGAGGATAATCCACACAGATGACAAACTGGGCATCCAACAACTTTTGTAACTCATATTTTACCATTAAGGCCACTGTTGGGTGCATCTTGCGTAGTTTTTGCTTGACTGGCTTGATTGTTGGATCAAGCGTTAAATTGTGCGTGACTAGCTATGGGTCTAGTCCCGGCATATCCTTGTATGACCATGCAAAAACCTCCTTCTTTTCCTTAAGAAGGGTAACATAATCGGCTCGCTCTTTGGGGGAAAGACTTACCCCCAGCTTGAGAATCCATGGATTCATTGGATCTGTGCCGATGTCTACATCAGTCGTTGCTTCGATCGACATATGGGATCCGTCTTCCAACTGGTGTGGAATTGGGATCATATGGATATCATTTGCTGAATTAAGATCATCATTAGGAACGTCAAGTTCCTCTTCAACATGGAAGACATCCCGAGTCTGTCCTGGAGTGAAATGAAACATCCCACCGCAAGGCCAATACTCTGATGGAGATGGTGGCGTGTCAGCGCGATCCCAATCTATAGCTTCTATGTCTAGATGCAATGATCATGTGGGATTGGCTGGATCATGGATGGGGGCGGTCAAGTCAATGGAGACCATGTTGATGAAATGATTGTAATCTCCATTACCGCAAATGTGACAACTCTGACATTCTGGATGCTCTTGGTGCGTTGGATCTGGCTCCGTAGGCACTGGCACAAAGGGATCAACCCTATGCACGGACCAGCAAACAGGGTCTGCCCTAGGCACTCGATGGTTTGATAGGGTCTCCAAGTGGAATATGCTCTCGATATGCCTGGAGTGGCGGGTGTAGTAATTGCTATAACCGTGCCAAGTTGAAATGCCTCCTATGTCTTGGACCTATGTGTAAGTGTTCAAACATGTCATCTATGTCCAAAGGATATTGTTGTTGTTGAGGTAGCCTATGCTTACTGGGATCATTCAATGGGAACATCATCGGGAAGCTGTCCCGATCGTCATTCATTGGATATTCGTGCGAATGATCGTACTCCGACTCATCTTCGGAAGACCCTTCGTGGTCTTGTCCATCTTCCCCTTGTGGGTGAGTCCATGAGGTTTCTCCTTGTTCGGCCATAGGGAAAGGGTTGTTGAGGTCAACAAGGTTATTTGTTTGTAATGGGAAATAATCCCCCAATGTATAAGTTGTATTTGGATTGGCATATGGATCCGATGCCAACCCATCCTTGTTGCCTATCCCTAGGCTTTGCATGTTTTCGACCAAGATGTCGAGGGGCAAAGGGTGATTAAACCCTACTCCTAACTTATCATAAGGCATTTGGTATCTTGGTTGGCACAAAACACGCATTCCTTGTTCATACCTGCCTAACTCGTATCCATGCCAATTGCATTGGCTAAGATATCGTAATGCGAAGTCTGGGTTAGCCAGATAGTTGACATCTTCCACAAAGGGATCTTCATCTTCCTCTTCTTGTCGGGAAGGTTCAACGCCATGATCCAGGCCCCCAAAAATAAAGTTTGTCAGATTAGGTGGGTAGCCTAAAGGAACCACGGAGCCTATGGGGAGTCGAGGTCTTCCCATGTCTTGCATAGACTGAAGTGTGGGCGTTGCAACAACATTGCGCACTATATACTCCCCCATGCCTGTGTTAGACATCTCAACAATAATCGTTGGCGATTGAGGGGAAGCGAATGGGAGTTCTCCTTGAGTCCACTCCATGTGGGGTGAACTAGGCGTCTCAACTTCCATTCTATTAGGCGTCTCTTCTATAGAGATGTTGGAGACTAAAGGTGGTTCCGCTTCCAGGGGCTTCTTTCCTTTGTCCGTTGGAGTGGCCACCGTAGGTGGCATCATTGTGGGAGGACTGGATGAAGAAGATGAACCCGCCTAGGAATTTGATTGATTTGGTAATGGAGATTCTTGCTTAGTCGGACCCCTCTTAGATGGATTTAACTAGAAATCCACATGCGTTGAAGGGAGGGTCGACTGCGGCATGATTTGCACTGAGTTGCAATACTTAAAAGGTTCCAAATCTATGGGGACCACGTGCACTTGTCCTTCAAATGTATACTTCAGACATTGATGAGCAATTGAAGGGACACACTTCATATCCCGGATCCAAGGCCGCCCAAGCAAGATATTGTAAGCCATCTCACCTTCTAAAATGTGGCACAACGTATGAATGGTCTTTTGTCCCACTTGTATGGGCAGGACAATTGTGCCAACTGTCGAGCATATCGCATCATTAAATGCTCAAAGGGTATAAGTGGAAGGTGCAATGTGAGAGGCTGGCAGTTTCAAATGTTTCAGTGCAGCGGTTGTAATAATGTTACTGGACGAACCAGTGTCTACCAACACCCGCTTGTACGGAGTCCCGTTGACCCACGCAATAACGTGCAGGGGTGGATCCGCTACATCTCCAGTCACCATTTTTAGCTCATCTTCCCTGAAGGTAATGACTGGTTCAGTACACTGTTTGACATGCCCCACAAAATTGTTGAACGAATCCGCTTCATGGGGTTGCAATTCAATTGCCTTTAATATCTCCATAAGAGCTTCCCGATGGGGCGCCGATTGTTGAATAAGCTCATAAATGGAGAGCCTAGCCGATGTGGTCCGTAGACTTTGAGTAAGTCTAGTTCGAATCATGGCCACTGGTCTAGGCGGGGGCAACTGTGTAGGATTCGGTTGATGTTGTGACGTGGATGGAACTTCCCTGGTGGCTGTCGTGGGGGCAACTCCTGGGTGTCTCTTGTTTCTTGTCACAATGCTAATCATCCCAACATACCCCTCCATGGGGCAACTCGAATGCACTTCGTTGACATGAAGAGGTTTGGCTTGTGCATCATGTGTGGGTAAAGGATCTTTGAAAACACCCATTTGTTGGTTGTTGGGTGCGATGGGGTTATCCACTACCAATGTGTTATTATCAATGAGGTCTTGCACTAAACCTTTAAACGTCCAACAGACATTAAGGTCATGCCCTTTCCTTCTATGGAATCTACAGAAAAGATCCTCTCTGTAGCCCTTAGGCTTTGGCGCATTAGGATCAATTGTTGGAATCTCTGGCAGATTAATCAAGTTTGCCACTGACAAACGGTCAAACAAGGAGTCCCTAGACTCAGTGTATGGTGTAAATTGCCGCTTAGGGCGACGCTGCTGATTTTGATCCTACTTTTTGTTATCTTTCTCATAATTATTGTGAGGCACCGCCTGATAATTAGCCTTTGGAGGCTGTGTTGCTTGGGCAGGCGTAGGGGCATTGATAGCAACTTGATTGACCGCGATGGGTGTCTGTTGCGTATTCCCTATTTTGGTGCTCTTATTCCACTCTTTTTTCTTAGGCTTGGCAATTTTGCCATCCTGTATCTTGATCTCTTCGATAACTCTAGCTTGCGCCAGAGCTTCTTCTAAAGTGGCGTATTGCTGCAGCTGCAATAGCATAGAGATCTTTCGCAAACAGCTCTTTGCGAACATTTGAGTTAGGTCGGACATAGGAGGGAGGTAGGACAACTTTGAAAGCACCGTCCTCCATCGATTCCCATATGCCACCATAGATTCCTCCTCATACTGTTTGAGGCTAGCTAGATCACTGAGTGACGCCTTTTTCTTTGTATTGAAAGCAAAACGTTCTAGGAACGCGTCCACTAGTTGATCCAAGTTGTAGATGCTATGCTTCGGTAGATGGGTAAACCAATCCGAGGTAGATCCTGCGAATGTGGTTATGAATGTTCTCAATAGCAATGCATCATTGTCTTGTATACCAAAGCATTGGCTCAAAAATTGAGTCACATGCTCTTGAGCATCTTCATCCCCTTTAAAGAGTGCCAACTGGGGCAGCTTGAAATGTTCGGGGTATGGAGGTGCTGGCACTGATGGATGCACCGGATGACTACGGAGTTGGCGTAAGGTAGGCTTTTGGGGCCCAACGAGTCTTGAGTTCCATAGTCTCTAAGCATTCTAACAACACTTTGTATGCATCGGAGGACGTAATCTCCTCCTCCTTGGTTTGTTCCCGCTGTGGGTTGCGGGGAACTTGAGGCCTTTGGATGGATAAATGGGTAGCATCCCTTCTGCCTTGATAGGGCATTTCAGCCCGCTCTTCTTCTTGGTCATAATCCTCATAATATTCTTGAGGAGTGTTTGGCCTAGGCCTGTAAACATGGATGGGTGCCCGCGGAGGATGCCCATCACGGTTGCGGGGAGTGGCCTCCCGCTCAGGTCTAAGAGGTCTTGGAGGCAGTGCTTGCTGAAGTCACGGAGACCTATCTTGCACTAGGGGATTGTGCCTCACATACATCTCAGATTGTTGTGCACGAGGGACTGGGGCCTTCTCAGGCGCATTGTTGTGAAGCAATTCAGCTGTCTGACGCTGAATGCGCTCTTGATTAAGGCGACACAAATGTTCTAATTCCTGTTGTTCTTGCCTAAGCCACGCGATTTGCGCTTGGCGGGCGGCTAGTTGGGCAAATGCCAAGTCATTTTGTTCCGCCGTCTCTTGTTTAGGAGGCCTAGATGTCTCCCCTACATATCTGTTTCGAGCATGGTGCTCTGAGACCCCTATATGTTGCTTCCCTCTGTCGAGGTTGGCAGCATTAACTTGAAGCTCTGGTCTCAATGAGCAATCTGGATATAAAGCAGGTGTAGACGTGCATCGTTTCTGCACTGAGTACTGTTCTTGAGGAATGTAGTGATCCTCCTCACTCTCTCTGTGATATGCATAAAAAGTGCGGGCAGAATTGTCTTGCCCTGTCGGGAGAACCTGATGTTCTGGATATGGTCTACTGTGTTCGACATTAATCGAGGGTAAATTAGGAGCAACAAAATCATATGGTTCTTCCTTTTGGACCCTTTGTTGTTCTAGAGCAGTACACAGTGCTTCATCACTAGGCCACCCAAAATGAACTTCCAAAGGAGGCCTCGTACTTAGACCAGGTGCTATATATTGATTATTTTCTTGAAAAGATTCTTGTTGCTTAGGAGTTCCCCTTAGGGAGGGGGTTCTAAAGTCTTGTCTATTGATGGCATGAGTTGGAGAGCCCCTCAAGGAGGTGCCTCTAGAGCCATGTTCTATGACTGTATGGGTTGGAGTGCCCCTCAAGGAGGGGCCTCTAGAGCCATGTTCTGCATGGTGTGAACTAACTGGTGTACCCTACCGTCGAGGCGGGATGGCCAAGTCTTCAAGGCTATATCGGAGACGATTTGTCTCTCTTGGTGCATTTTTTGCAGCTTCTGCCCGTGATTGGGCTTGGCTACGAGTATTCACCATGGTAATGCTAACCTAAAGATGCAAAAATTTTATTTTATGATTTTCTTTTTATGATTTTTTTTTGTCTAAACAGAAAATAGCATACACACACAAGCAATGATTATCTCTTTTAAAGATTAATAGTGTGCCCTAAATCTGGTTTAGTGTGTTTTTGTTGTTTGTTTTTGTGTTTTTGAAAATTTTTGTGAAACGTTTAAATGCAATTATGAAGGCTCTTATGACTCCCAAAATGGTCGCCCCTTCAATATACCATTGTCTGGACCGATATACCAACCTCTCTATATACCCGCCCTTACGTGAGGGAGACTATAGGTACGTGAGAGCAGATGATACATGGAACATAGGCGGTACGAAAGGGGAATCGCTCTGTTTATGACACCTACCATAGAAGACTTATCCTCATGCGCTAGGAATCACCCTAGCTACACTCGATCAGCTTTCGTCAGGATTTACGTCTAGCAACAATCGCGATCGAGGTAATGGATGCAATATCTCAAGCCAAAGTGATAATGGAATCCACCTTTGGTCTTGCTCAAGGGTTGGGGTTTTACGACCAACGCCTTGGTTTAAAATACCACGTGATGTGTGGGGTTCATTTTAATTTGCAAAAATTGAAACAGGCAAACGAAAAAGAAATCTTTCCCTAAGCCATACAAAATCGAAAACCAGAAAACAGAAAATAGAAATTTGACAGAAGCTTTAAAAACCCCTACCTCTTCTCTGCCCAACAGGATGTTTCTGATTTGCTCTAAAAAATGCACAGAACTATACTCGTCCCTGGGTGAGGCGAATATCAGAACAGTAATCATTCCAGGGTGAGACGAATAGTTTATTCGTCCCGGGGTGAAACGAGTACCAATTCTGTAATCGTCACTTGCAGAGACGAATAATAGTATGATGTTGAAAAATAGGTACCTGTAAAAAAAACAAGCAATTTCAGATCAGTAATTTAACCTAAAAAAAAAAGAGGACAGAGGTCCCACCGTGATCGCCATTGAAAACACGAGATTTCGAAAACAAAAAGGATAAACTAAAAATGCAATGTAAACGAAACTAAAATAACGCTTAAACCCTATGTTATTGAAAAATGCGTAAAAAGAAAGAACATGAACACAAGATATCAAAGCAATATAAAAAGAACGGCCCTTTTATTGATATGCTTTACAAATTCGTGTTACAATGCGTCTCCTTCCTTTTTATGGGATAGGAGCGTTAAATGTTGGTCTTTTACAACTTGTTTCAGAATTCCTTCTTCCGCGTGCCCACATATAAGATGGGCGAACCAAAACGTTGTCGCCGCTTGCGTTGGTAAAGGTAGATTCCTCGCTTCTCCTCTAATGCTGCAAATCTGCGTTCAAAGAAACAAACAAAGAATCAATAGCACCTGTGTATGAAAAATAAAAGATAAATCTAACGATGGTTAAAATGATTCTAAATAAACTGAAAACTTGACAAAAGCATAAACATGAAACTAGCTAAATACTACAAAAGAAATAGTCACCAAAAGCAATAAAGCGGGGGTTGCCCGAAGGCAAACCACCCGCGGGTGAAACTTTGCTTCGACACCAATCCGCTTGGGATGGGTCCGAAACCTGATGTGATGTGTTGTCGGCAAATTGGTAGGATATTGTGGTCAAAAAATTGGGGTTGGTTCTTGATTCGTGCCTTCAAAAGTCACCCAATAACCTCTCTTTCGATTAAGAGATTATGGATGTTGAAAACACAAATCGCAAGTAAATGAATTAGCAGCACTTCGTCGCTCAAAATGCTCCTTCTCTGTATATCTTTTGGGTGAGGAAACTCACCATTTTATAGACCCAAGGGGTCTCTTTGAATTAACATGCAAAAGTGTTTCTTTGCATGAATGCTTTTTTGTGTGAAGAGAAGACTTCTTCTTGATCAAGGGCTTCTTAACTACCTCTGTGCATGTCTTTGTATGTTTTAGAAAAGCTCACTCGCACTCCCATGCAATGAAGGGATAGCTAAGTGGCAAATCTGAGTTGTCTTAAAAAGCTCACTCCCATTCCCATGCAGTGAAGGGAGAGTCAATTGGCAGATATGAGTTGTCAAAAGAACTCACTCGCACTCCTATGCCATGCAGGAAAAGCTAAGTGGCAGTTCTGAGTTGTCATGCGCCGAGATCTGACTTTTTGCCGGTCAAACCTGGCATTCGTCCCACCCCGAAGCGAGCGCTGGTAATCGTCTCTGGGTGAGACGAGTATCAATCCGCACTCGTCCCTGGGTAGGACGAGTACAAATTCGCACTCATCCCTAGGTGGGACGAATAAGTAGCCGAGTGTCTAAAAGATGCCAAATTGATCCCTGACTTGTAAAACTGTCGTGTGAGTGGTTAGAACCACTGTTTAACCTCTGAGGGCTGCCCTGGGGGCTGTGTGTGTTAGTTGATCAGTGCTTGTTGTCACATAATCGGATTGGTGCTGTTTTGGTGTCTACACAAAGTACAAAATTCAGAATAGTTTTTCAACACCTTATTATCCACAGGCAAATGGGCAAGCAGAGGCATCAAACAAAATGCTAGTTGCCATCCTTAAAAAGAAGGTCACATATAGTCATAAGGATTGGCACATTCAAATCCCACTTGCCCTGTGGGCTTATCACACTATCATTCAGACGCCCACTAGGGCAACTCCATTTTCACTGGTGTATGGCTCTGTGGTAGTCATGCCTCTCGAGTTAGAAATACCTTCCCTGTGCATATCAATGCAAGAGTTCATCGATGATGACACTGCATGGCAGGCTCGGTTAGACTAGCTTATGTTTCTCAATGAATGACGCGTCAATGCTCTCAAGCATTTACGTATATATCAAGAGCGACTTAAGAAAGCATACAAAATAAAAGTTCACCTGAGGGACTTTCAGGTTGGTGACTTGGTCTTAAAATAGAACCAAAAAAATTCTAACTTGCCTCCCCATTTAAGGGACAATTTCATGGTAAACTGGTTAGATCCCTATGTAATTGACAGTAAAATAGGACCTGGAACATACCGGCTCACCTCTCTTGATGGAATCAAGGAACTAAAACCCTTGAACATCAGTCATTTGAGGCCATTCCACATTTAAAGAGCCATAGCCCACTTGAAAAGCTCCAAGGATTCCAGTAATCGCTGGGTCAACCCAAACGCTCCAAGGATTCCAACAATCGCTTGGTCAACCCCAAAAACGCCCCAAAGGTACCTATAAATTCCTTTGGTCAAACCAAATGCTCCAAGGATTCCAACAATCGCTTGGTCAACCCAAAAATGCCCCAAAGGTACCTATAAATTCCTTTGGTCAAACCAAATGCTCCAAGGATTCCAACAATCGCTTGGTCAACCCAAAAATGCCCCAAAGGTACCTATAAATTCCTTTGGTCAAACCAAAAGCTCAAAGGATTCGAAAAAATCGCTTGGTCAACCTAAAACGCCCCAAAGGTGTCCATAAATCCTTTGGTCAAACCAAAATCTCCAAGGGTTCCCACAATCGCTTGGTCAAAAACAAATATTCAAAAACAAACAAAAACAAACAATAATAAAAAATAATCAAAAATAACAAAAAAAATTGCATCTCACTTCCATGCATACTCTTAACAATCAAAATACCAAAAAAAAAAAAAGTCGCATTAGACATCGCAAACATACATTGCATATTTGTTGGTCATACAGGTCCAATGCACCATAGACTGTATTACTCAACAATTCCATAATTTTCCACATTCAGTCCATTTTGTAAACACATCCATCTAGAATAATGCCATCCACATTTTTTATCATAGTCAGTTGTCTGCTAATGTATTTAGGATTTTTCGTCATTCAGCTGCCTTTAGATTTTTGGTCAAATGCTGTACGAAGTCAGACAAATTTTACAAAGGTAGATTTTTACTTGGATCACACCTCGTTACGTAGCATCCCCACACAAGTTAAAACACATAAAAATTCCCAAGTTGTGTGAACACAAGAGAAACCTACAAAGCAGTCTAGGGTACCATAGGTGAAAGGTTAGCTTGCTCATCCCCCTGTGCGAATGGTTCGAGAATGCTGAGAATTGACCAAATAACAAGATCTTCCCCATCCAATTCCCCATAATAAATAGTGGTTAAAATCCATAATCAAAAAACCCCAAACACCTTTGATCCTCAAAGTCGTAAGGATTCGTACTACACACCACTGACAAGGATGGGTAGTCATCCCCAAGGCCTAAAAGATAAATGCCATTCCATAATCATTTCCCCAATCACATTTGGTCCCCAAAGTCATAAGGATTTGTACTACACACCCCTGACAAGGATGGGTAGTCATCCCCAAGGCCTAAAATATCAATGCCATTACATAATAAGATCCCCAATCACCTTTGGTCCCCAAAGTCGTAAGGATTCATACTACACACCCCTAAACAGGATGGGTAGTCATCCCCAAAGCCAAAAGGGACCGATTCCATTCATAAGCCAAAAACCTATGAGCTCAACTTTGAACCCTAAAATGCAAAATCAAATCACAGTGGTTATCACCACTATTCAAACCCCTTGCTCAAAAATAAAAACAAAAGAGAAAAATAAACAGTGATTTTCATCACTATGTATGAGAGCAAGTATCCCAACAAGTTGAGAAATCGAAAGACACCTGAGCTTGAATTCTTGGAATTCTTAGCATTCAAAAAACCATATAGGTGATCCTCATTACGGGTTTGGTGGATAGCCTACCTGGCAATGGCGGTATCCTAAATGCATGACGATATGTCTATCACATTAGCTTTGCATGTGTGTAAACCAATGTTTGCATGTGGATGAGCTAGCTTATGGTATCCTAGATTGCCCCGTGGATTAATCCGACTAAATACAATGAAGGAGTTAGTGGAGCTAATTCGGTGATCCTCAATACAGGTTTGGTTGATAGCCTATCTGGCACTGGTAGTATCTTGATGAATACCATATAAACGAACTCAATCGCACACACAAGGATGTGAAATAACTTGGTCAAACTCAAGTCTGATTCGTACCTTGTTCAAAAGTCTTGTGAGATAAATGTACAGTCTTGGCTAGTTAGTTAAAACATCTGAATCTCAAAAAAACCTTAACTATATTCTAAAAAAAATGTTGTACATGTCTATTCTTACATCACCATCAAAAAATAAAAACAAAAAATATACACATGCAAAGTCATCACATAGTATAGAAAGATAGTAAATCCTGTACAGTCTATGGTGCCACCGACAAGTTATCAACAAATCATTTCATCCATTCCATATGCATACATCATATAATTAGAAACATCACATTCATAATAACCCATGCATACATCAACTAACTAAATGTGCATAAAATAAATGCTAAATCACGACAAGTGCATAATAAAAAATAAAGTCATGTATATATCATCAAAATGCCCGCAGGATACAATAAGTTAGTCCTCTAACCTCACAAAAACATCAAAAAAAGCAAAAACTTAAAAACCCCAAGCCTAGGGAGTTAGCCACCATGATCACGTAGGATCGGTGTGACTGGAACTACCCCTAGTGGTGTGGGTCCGATGGGACATCTCAAGGCGACTGCTGCCAGCCCCCACATTATGCCCACTAGCGCTACCCTCACCCACCCACCTGTGACAAGAGGAAGTAGACTACTCAGTCTCGCTGTCTCTCGTTCGACATGAAGATCCACCTCTAGTGAGCTCAGGTAACTGCCCATCGAGGCAAATAATATCTGCCTCCAACTCCAATTTATGTCGAAACCAATCCACCTCTCGTTGACGATACGCAGCCAATGCGTCATCACGTTGTGCCAACTAAGTCTGTAGGAGATCCCTCTCTCGTGAAGCATCTGTGTCCCCATCCCACCGATGGTACGTAGCCAATGTGTTCTCTCACTTTGCCAACTAAGTCCATAGGAGATCCCTATCCTGCAAAACCTCCCCATGCTCCTCATATCATCTCCATAGTATATCCTTCAATCACGCTATATCAGCGTGATACCTAGCCTCCATGTCCCCCGGGACTGCCTAGGGCATGGGCATCTTCGGGACGATAGGCTACTTAGGCACCCACTGCTCCGGTATGTCTTGAACATCCGACCGCTCCGAAATCCCTGCATCATCACCAGTGAGGTCATCTACCTCCACCATATCCGCATCATCGTGCGGAGCCCCCCAACCCTCTCCCAGTGCCTCCGCAACCCCACCACCTATTGCTGTCGCATCGCAACATCCACCACTGGTCATACTATGCAGTCGCCATGACATTGTCTATATTGGGGACATCAATCACTGCATTCGACTCCTCATCTAGTGGCTCAATGATCGGCCAGGCCAAAGTCCTCTCATCACCTCAACATCGATAGATCAAGGGCTCACCAGGAAATCCTTGGCACACCCCAAACTGTCAAGTCACCCGACCGTATGGGAAGTACTCCTGCTTGGTCCCATGCCACCAGATCAACCATCTCCCCTTGTGCATCCATCGAAGCCACTCCCCAGCCTTAGGCCAGGCTAGACAATCCAGATATGGATGCCAGAATACCTCCCGTGGAGCAAGACGTGAGAAGGAATCAACATAGTGCCCTATGACACCTGCCCACCACTGAATCTGCCCCTGCTCCTCTGACCTCTGCCATAGAGCAACATAACCAATCTCCCTATACACCATCTCCCCCCGAGTGGTCCAAGGCAATCCCTGCGATCGCTCCACAGCTATGTGCTGCCACCCCCAGCACTGCAACAGGTAGCTTCATCCAATCCCCTTTTGCCTTCGATAGTGGACCTCGTACAACTCATCATAAAGTTGTGCTAGTAAGGTCTGACCCCACCTTATAATTAGTGGCGCAGAGGTCGGACACTCCACAAGTCTAAACACCACCTCAAGCAGGTTCCATGAGAACCTCGCACCTGAGGAGTCAGGAAGCAGCATGTTGGAGATGAGATTCATAAGCAGTGCATGCCTCACCCCCAACATGCCCTGCTCCAACCACCATCGCACCAAAATCCTGCCAATCAGGTAGTCCCCTCTGCCCTCTCCACCGCCTCATCCACCCTCATCTCCGTCGCATGCCCAAAGCACCGTGTCAGCACCGTCATCCGCTGATCACGTGGAGTAGTCTGAATGGGCAGCCCATCCATCGAAATCCATAGAATCTGATAAATGTCCTCTAGAGTCATTTTCATCTCCCCTATTGGGAGATGAAAGGTGTTGGTGCACAGATCCCAAAAATTGATCAGGGCAGTCAGATATGCCCGATCCCCCACCATAGGCTCTAACCGAGTCACCTGCTTGAGCCCAAGGGCATCAAGCCACTCCCAATACACCATAGTCAGCGCTCCCGCGCTTCAAAAAATACCGTCGACTGACGGTACCGGCTCTTCATCACCTACAAAAAAAAAAAACACAAAAACATTAAAACATGATAACAAAATAAACTGTACAAGCAACATTAACAAAATGTATAGCAAAAACATTTTAAAATTCAAATAAACTGTACAAAAAAATAAAAACACTGTATAGACAAACAAATTATAAAATTGCAAACTAGGGTTTTTAACCTTATTTTGAATCAAAAAACAAACAAATCTCAAAATTTTTCAACCTAGGGTTTCTAACCTTAGTTTAAACTAAAAAAAAAAAAATCCAGCAAAACAAAGTACAGAAAAACTATACAGTAAAAGTACAGATCATCAAATAAAACTGTACAAAACTAAAACACATATACAACAATGTATACAAACTATACAAAAAAAACATTTAATAAACTGTACAACAACATTAACAAAATGTACAGTACAAACATTAAAAAAAAATCAATAAACAACGCAAAATAAAACAAAATTTTAACCTAGGGTTTTTAACTCTAGTTTAAACAAAAAATAAAATAACAACAAAATTTTTTAACCTAGGGTTTTTAACTCTAGTTTAAACAAAAAAAAACAAAAAACAACAAATTTTGTAACCTAGGGTTTTTAACTCTAGTTTAAACAAAAAACAAAAAAAAAAACAAAATAACATCAAATTTTTTAACCTAGGGTTTTCAACCCTAGTTTAAACAAAAAAAACAAAATAACATCAAATTTGTAACCTAGGGTTTTTAACCCTAGTTTAAAAAAAAAAACAAAAAAACAACAAATTTTGTAACCTAGGGTTTTTAACTCTAGTTTAAACAAAAAACAAAAAAAAAAAAAAAAACTAAAAACAAAATCAAAACAACATTGTAACCTAGGGTTTTTAACTCTAGTTTAAACTAAAAAACAAAAAACAAAATCAAAACAACATTTTAACCTAGGGTTTTTAACTCTAGTTTAAACTAAAAAACAAAAAACAAAATCAAAACAAATTCTTTAACCTAGGGTTTTAACCTTAGTTTAAACTAAAAAAAAAAAAAACAAAAAAACAAAATAAAAACATTTTGATCTTAGTTTAAAACAATGCAACAAAATACAAATACAGAACAATTAAACTAGGGTTTTGATCTTAGTTTAAACGAAAAAAATGAAATATATAATAAATTACGGTTTTGAACTGTAAAATAAAAACAACAAAATAAAGCACAGGAGCACCTACCGGTCTTGCCTCAGCACTGCCACTCAACGATCCGATTTGTGCACTCATGGTATCCATGAAATCTCGACAGCACTCCGCTATGCAGACTCGAAATTCTCCTCACAGCTCCAAATCACCAAAAAAATAAAGTGCAAATGAGCCCAAAACCTAGTTTTGGCCCTTATATAGGCTCTTAGGCCTGTAATCGTTCCACCCTAGGATGAGCGCTCTGGTTAGCACTCATACCATCTTGGGACGATTACAAAACTGGTATTCATCCCACCTAGGGACGATTACAGAGCAAGAAAATAAAAAACAACCAAAACTGCATCCAACATGCACCAAAAACAACAATAAAACTACCCAACAAAGGCGCCTTTGTGCCTGACGTTCCTGGCATGCAAAACAGACGTCAGGGCCATAATTTATCAATATTATACTCCCTAAGAAGGCTACCATAGCCGGAACACTCCACGGGAAGATGGATTTTTGACAATTTCAGCCTCAAAGGTGCCCTAAAAAGGGTTAAAACCCACCAAAAATAGGTCAGATTGTTGGGAAACTGCCTAAGCGTTCAAAGGCAAACAACTGAAGGCACCCTTACAAAAGTCATATTTGGTCAATCGACTCGTCACTTTCTAATTTTGGTCATTCCCTCATCGATTTGTCGCTTGAGGTGGTAGTCACACTTAGTCACCAACCAACAAATACACACCCAATAAAGGAAATGACATGCATTCAAAGAAACATTCACAAAGACAATCACACTCCTGCTTGGGGCAGCAAAAAATCACAAGCTGATCAAAGAATTGGCATTCTAGAATCATGAACTCAAGGTTCCCACAAATAAAAGGTTGCGCCCTTTGCCTATTCATGACTGAACAACGTCCAAGATCAAGTAACACCTCACTGAAAAAGGTTAACACTTGAATTAAACTCCTCAGCTCATCAGAAGCAAGGATTCAAAAATGCGTTCCATTTCCATACTTGGGGCATCAAAATTTGGTTAGGTTACTGATAAACCCTAATCATTAGTGCTTTGGTTATCTATTTTTGCTCAGAACTGTGCCATGCACATCGCATCCCAAAAATGAGCATCTATAGACACTAAAACAACACCAATCTGATTATGTGACGACAAGAACTGATCAAATTGACATACATATCCCCTAGGGCAGGACCCAGAGGTTAAACAGTGGTCCTAACCACTCCCACAATAGTTTTGGAAGGTCAGAGGTCAATTTGGCACCTTTTAGGCACTCTACTCCCTACTCGTTCCACCCTGGGACGATTACAAATTGGTATTCATCCCACCTTGGGATGATTAGCAGCATTCACTCTAGGGTGGGGCGAATAGTAGGTTTGACGGGCAAAAGGTCAAACCTTGACAAATGGCAGCTCAGATCCACCACTCAACTCCACCTTCAATGCATGGGAGTGTGAGTAAGCATTTTTGAGCTCAAAGAGGTAGTCATAGAGGCAGTCATGGAACCCTTAATCAAGGAGGAATCTTCTCCCCCTTGACAAGGCATGATGGCCAAGTGGCACCTCTGCATGCTCATTCACAAGAGACCCTCAGGTCTATAAAATGGTGAGTCTTCTCACCCCAAAATGGGAATAGAGCAGGAGCATTTGGAGCAACGGAGTGCTATCGAATTACATCCTCACCCATCACTTGTGCTTCTTACATCCTTGATCTCTCTTTTGGAAGGGAGGTTATTGGGTGAACATTGGAAGCACAATCCGGACCTAGAACCCAAAAATTTGGCCATAATACCCCATATAATTTTTTGACACAACCCCCTAGGAGGTTTTGGACCCATCCCAAGTGGATTGGTGTCGAAACCAAACCCCAAACGACGGGCATCCTGCCCCCGAGCGCCCTTTGCACTCCTATAGTCCTAATCGCCCCACCTCAGAGTGATTAGAAATTTGTAGCATATTTCTCTATTGTTTCTTTTGCATTTTATTTTATGTCATTCATATATGCTGCCATTCAAATTTCATGCCATTCTGATGAGTTTTGACTATGTTTTCATTATTTTCTGCCTTCACTAACATACAAGGAGCATCTTTGGATATAGGGTGATCGGGGTCGAATCTACAGAATCCAACCTTCTGGGTCGTTTCAAAATGCCCTATTTTTCCTAACCCTAACTTTGTAGGTGTTTTGGAGGCCTCTGGATGGGACATTTATGAGGTTGTTGTTTGACATTTTATGATAGTCCTAATTGTCCCACCCCGGAGCGATTAGAAATCTATAGTAGATTTCTCAACTGTTCCTTTTTTAGTGTGTCCCTGATAGTGTTTGCATGATTCTGTCCAAATTTCATCTTATTCTAACATTTTTTGATTACCATTTTAATTATTTCATGCATGCATTAACCGGAGGCCTTGGGGATTGCATATTTCCCTCCATCCGTAGGTGCTATTAATTGTTTGTTGTTTCTTTGAATGCAGGATCTCGACATTGGATGGACAGCAAGGAACTACATATGTATTCACACAAGCGACGACAATGTTTGGCCCGCCCATTTCAAAATTGTGCACGTGGAAGATCCTAAAGGGAAGCGTACTATCTGTGGTGTAACAAAAATCTAATGCTCCTAGCTCCTAAAAAGGAAGGAGACGTATTGTAACCTGGTATCAAAGAAAAATTAACAAAAAGAAGGGCTGCACTTTACATTTGCTTTATATCTCATTTCAATTCGTTTGTTTTCCCTTTTTCATGCACTTTAGTCCTTTGTTCATTTGTAGGACTTAGTGTTTCGTATGATTTTGTTTGCACCGCACCCGATATGCCTATGGGCTTCCGTATCCTCATGCTTTCACTAAGAACTTGCTCAAAATCTGCTCAACAAGCTCACTAAGAACTTGCTCAAAATTTGCTCAACAAGCTCACTAAGAACTTGCTCAAAATCTGTCCCAAAAACTATCCACAAAGCTATCCAGAAATCTATCCCAAAAGCCTTCTCAAAGGCTCAACCAAACATGCTCAAATAGCACTCAAATATCATCCACAAATCAAAGGCAAGGCTTAAATATGAACTCAACAATGAATGGTAATACACTCTTCAAAGAATGACAACTATGATCCACAATGATCTCAACTCAAATCAATCTCATAGAAGCATAAAGAGAATTGTTAGAGACTCAATATGTTCTATACTCAAATCCAATATCTTTCTCAACTCAAAGCAATATCATAGAAGCATAAGAGAATTGTTAGAGACTCAATATGTTCTAGATCTCAATTTCTTTCTCAACTTCAACTCAACTCAAATCAGAATATAGAATAGTTTCTTTTATGGAACTTGAACAATCACTTCTCACAATCACTTGACTAGGCACAATCAACTCAACTCAACCATTCATCTCAAGGGACAACTCTTTCTCACAAAACCCTAGTCCATGCATGTATCAACAAACTCAAATGTTTCCAACAATGCTCAACCATAAATCTCACATAACAATGATACTCATGTTCTTTTCAAGTTCTTTGCATAACCAATGGGCTTCAACAACTATGCTTATAAAACAAGGTTTAAACACAACTCTCAAACCAGAAAACCTTGAAGCATTTCAACCAACCACTTTCGAAAAGGAAACCACAATCAATCCTTTTCTCTCCAATGATATTTCAGAAATCAACCACCATAAACAAAGTCAATGGAGAATATTGCTCATACCTTTTTGATGCCTTATTGGTTGTCCACTAAATCTGCCACACTCAACAAACTTTGAAAAAGAACAAAACACCTTCACTTTTGAAACCCTTTACAAAAATAGAAATATCTCTTTATATACACCTTATTTCTCCCTCTAAATAAGTTAATCAAATAGCCCTCGAAATAAGCTTTCCAACGATATATAATATGATATATTTCTAAAAATAAAAACACCAAAAATTTCTCTTTTTCCAAAAGTGGATCACAACCCTTATTCCTCCTAGAAATAACAACAAGCTTACAAAACCTTATAACTCCCTATCTCTAAAAAATATTTTTCATACACCCAAAGCATTCACAATATCAACTATGCAAGGCGCTTCTCATAAATACCTTTAATTTCAAAATCGTGGCCTTAACCTTTGAAAACGTTTCACAAAAATTGATGAGCACCTTCACACCTGCGGGAGTCAAACTCTGTTCCTCCTTGCTAGCGTTGTGAGACGCTAACCACGTGGGTGCAAGCCCACGTTGGGAATAAATCCCAACCTTGTTGTATAAACTGTGCTAGATTGTTCTTAAAACAAAAAATGTTTTCCACCAAAACTTCTGCCCCTACGGGATTCAAAACGCAGACCTCCCTTGTGCCAAAGTTATCTCTTGCCAACTATGTTGCGCTGTCCAACGTGACGTCAGGTCTAGACGTCCTCGATTTTCTTTAACCCTCGAAAATGACTTCTTTATTTTTTCGCCTTCCGCTTCCTCCATGCACGAATTACTCTTCGATTTTCTCAACCTTGGCATACTCAATAGGTAAAGTTTTTAACCATTATATATACACATTATAATGCTTCAAAAGACGTCGGTGGATTATAATCAAACCTTCATTCTTTTGGACGTCGACGATAATAAAATATTAAATTTAATTTTAATTTTAAATTTAAATTTTAAATAATTTAAAATTTAAACTTAAATATTTAAAATTAAATATCTCCTTCATCGGGGCACCTTTTTCGATGAAACGAAAAGCCAACCTGGGTTTTAAGAAAAACCCATTTCAAATCTGCCATCCATGGTTTTAAATAAAACCTTTTATTTTGCCTACCTTGGTTTTCACAAAAACCTTGTATATATCCATGCTCTCCAAAATATCATAAATGCTTATTTATGAAATGCCTTGGCCATCAAAACTCAATGTGATCCATGTGACATCAATGATCCATGTGACATCAATGACAACATAAAATAACTCAAATTGCCAACAATATCCCCCTTTGTCATTGATGGCAACACCTCTAATGCAAATCACCACAATCATTGCAAAAACCATCTCTGAGAAACAAAGTTGCTCCCCCTGACTCAATACTCTCTATGGAGGTTGCTCCCCCTAACTCAATGCTCTCTTTGGAGGCTGCTCCCCCTAACTCAATGCTCTCCCCCTTACTCAAATCTCTCCCCCTTTGACATCAATGGCAAAAGGAACACCTATGGGGCTAAAATATATGACTCTTAAGCTTAGCCCCCTCACCACCTTCTCTCTTGAGGTGATTAATTTTGGGGTGGGAGTACTTTTACTCCCATATTACATTGTTTCTTTCCTCTATCAACTTCCTTCCATGTTTTTTTGATATCCTTCTCTTGATGAATTACTTGATCTTCTTGTCTTGAACCTGTTTGACCTTCTTGCCTTGAACTTGTTTGGAATTGAGTCCTACACCATTTTGCAATATGTCCAAAGTTATTGCAATTAAAACACTTGATATTGTAGCCTTTGGATGGTGCCCAAATCCTGAATTCTTTCTTGAAATGATTTCCATATCCATTCCTTTCCTGAACCCTGTATTGTGAAGCTCTATTTTCATGACCATTATGACCATGACCTCTGAATTGTGTAGCTCTAAAACCAAAACCATGTTGCTCATTATCTTTGCACTGAGAAGCTCTATGACCAATCTTGTTGCATAAGAAGCAATGTCCCTGAAAACCATACCTTCTTCCTTTGAAGTTTCTTCTAGCAAAATCAAACTTCTTTGATCTATAGATCCTTTCTTGACCATTATCCTTATGATCATTTTCAACTTGTGCATTGCATCCTTGAACCTTCTTTGTGGTATCCAAATCTTCTTCCTTAACTTCTTCCTTGCTTTCTTCTTCAATAATTTCTTTGCCTTTTGAACTTGATTCACCTATCTCAAAACAAGATCCAAATTGGATATTTGGAGCCATAGGAGCTTTGGAACTTTCTTCATGAATCTTAGGTGCTTCCTTGCTTTCATTTTTTAGAACTTCCTTTCCTTTTGAGTGTGACTTTTCTTGGAAATGAGATACAACCTTAAAATATGTTTCCACTCCTTTTTGAACCTTTTCATCTAATGTGTCATGTCTTGTCATCATTACCCTTAGTTCTTCATTCATCCTTTCCTCTAACCTTTTTGCATCTTGAAGCTCATCTCTTAGATCACTGATTGTCTGAAGTAGTTCTTCTATGATTTTGACATCTGTTCGAATCTTGTTTTCAAGATTCTTGATTTCTTCTTTTAGCCTTTTGACTTCTGATTTTTGTTTTCTTGGCTCATCCTCTTCTTTTTCTATTACCAAAAGTGAGACTTCTTCATCTTTACTATCATTGAGATTATTATAATCTTCTATAGCAAACAAACTCTCATGATTTCTTTGACCATGCCTATTTCCTTGATGTGTCATCTCATCTTCACTATCACTGAAACCATTGCAATATCCTGATCTGTGATCTCTTTGACCACACACAAAGCACTTTTCTCTTTCACCTTCTATTCCAAGGAATAGATGTTCTTCCTTTTCATCATCTGACTTGTCTCTATCATTGTGATCTGAGCTATCACTTGCTTCTACAATGTAGTAAGATTTCTTTGCCTTACAAAATTTTTTCTTCTTCTCATACCTATTTTGCTTGTATCTATCATCTTTGTCATGCTTATGCTTTCCATCTTCTTTTCTTCTGTGACCTTATTTTTCATCATCACTATTTTCTTCATGTGGACACCTGTGTGCATAGTGACCAAAATCACCATATTTGTAGCATTTGACTTTCCTCATATCTTTGTAATTCCTTGAGTCCTTATTCCTTTTGATGAAGTTAGCTTCCTCATCATTATCTGGATCTCTATCTATCTCTAGAACTTTTCCTTTCTTATTATCTGAAGCCTTGAATGCAATCTCTTTTATTGGAACTTGATGCTTACTCACCCTCATCTCATAAGCTGTGAGAGTTCCTTGTAATTCTTCCATTGTTAGCTTGTTGATATCCATTGTTTCTTCTATTGCTGAAACCTTTGCATCATACTTCATGGGAAGTGATCTCAAAACCTTTTGAGTAACTTTTGATTCTTTCATCTCAAATCCTAGGCCTCTCATGGTGTTAGTAATCTCATCAACTCGAAGTAAAAACTTTGCAATATCTTCAGAATCTTCCATTTTCAATTCCTCAAATATTTTTCTATGAGTTTGTAGTTTTGCCAACTTTACCTTGGAATCTCCTTCATAAGTATTCCGCAACTTGGTCCACATTTCATTAGCTGAATTACATACCATGACCTTTACAAAATCTGTCTCACGTAGCCCACTCAAAATACAATTCATTGCTCTTGCATTGATCTCAACCAATTTCCTGATAATCTTATCTGCCTCGGGATCACCTTCAACCTTATACTCTTTTTCAACCATCTGCCATACCTCATAACCTTGTGATATCAAGTAGTTCTTCATTCTCATGCTCTAGAAAGCATAATTGTTACCATCAAACAGTGGAGCCTTATTTGTAGATGATCCATTCTGTGAAGCCATCTATGTTCTTGTAGAATCTGCCCTCAAGCTGTTAGCCTTTTCGAAGGAACCCGCTCTGATACCAATTGAAGAACACAAGCTTATACTAAGAGGGGGTGAACAGTATAGCGCCCACTTTTTACTTTCTTTCCAAACCAATATCAATTAATGTCCTTAATTGCAATAACCAAATATAGCAGTGTGCATTAATAACTTAGATAGCAATAGTAATCAAGAGCACAAGTCACCACACATAATTGAGACACAAGATTTAACGTGGTTCCCCCAATGTGGGGTACTCCACAAGATAATCTCCTTATAATATTTCACATAGAAATAAGGATCCTTATCCAATACAATGATTACTTTGATCTACTCAAAGCTAGGCAATACAATGATCTGCTCAGGTAGGCAATCCATTGATCTACTCAACTAGGCAACACACTAATCTCTTAGGTAGGCAACACATTAATCTGCTCAGGTAGGCAATCCACTGATCTGCTTAGCTAGGCAACACATTGATATGCTTAGGTAGGCAATCCACTGATCTACTCAACTAGGCAACACATTGATCTACTCAGGTAGGCAATCCACTAATCTTCTTAGCTAGGCAACACACTGATCTACTCAGGTAGGCAATCCACTGATCTTCTTTAGCAAGCTCACCAAGAACTTGCCCAAATCTGCTCTAGCAAGCTCACTAAGAACTTGCTCAAATCTGCTCAATAGGCTCACTCAGAACCTCATCAAATCTGCTCAACAAGCTCACCAAGAACTTGTTCAAATATGCTCTAGCAAGCTCACTAAGAACTTGCCCAAAATTGCTCAACAAGCTCACTAAGAACTTGCTCAAAATCTGCTCAACAAGCTCACTAAGAACTTGCTCAAAATATGCTCAACAAGCTCACCAAGAACTTGCTCAAAATATGCTCAACAAGCTCACCAAGAACTTGCTCAAAATCTACTCAACAAGCTCACTAAGAACTTGCTCAAAATCTGCTCAACAAGCTCACTAAGAACTTGCTCAAATATTCTCAACAAGCTCACTAAGAACTTGCTCAAAATCTATCCCAAAAACTGTCCACAAAGCTGTCTAGAAATCTATCCCAAAAGCCTTCTCAAAGGCTCAACCAATCATGCTCAAATAGCACTCAAATCTCATCCACAAATCAAAGGCAAGGCTTAAATATGAACTCAACAATGAATGGTAATACACTCTTCAAAGAATGACAACTATGATCCACAATGATCTCAACTCAAATCAATCTCATAGAAGCATAAAGAGAATTGTTAGAGACTCAATATGTTCTATACTCAAATCCAATATCTTTCTCAACTCAAAGCAATCTCATAGAAGCATAAGGAGAATTGTTAGAGACTCAATATGTTCTAATCTCAATTTCTTTCTCAACTTCAACTCAACTCAAATCAGAATATAGAATAGTTTCTTTTATGGAACTTGAACAATCACTTCTCACAATCACTTGACTAGGCACAATCAACTCAACTCAACCATTCATCTCAAGGGACAACTCTTTCTCACAAAACCCTAGTCCATGCATGTATCAACAAACTCAAATGTTTCCAACAATGCTCAACCATAAATCTCACATAACAATGATACTCATGTTCTTTTCAAGTTCTTTGCATAACCAATGGGCTTCAACAACTATGCTTATAAAACAAGGTTTAAACACAACTCTCAAACCAAAAAACCTTGAAGCATTTCAACCAACCACTTTCGAAAAGGAAACCACAATCAATCATTTTCTCTCCAATGATATTTCAGAAATCAACCACCATAAACAAATTCAATGGAGAATATTGCTCATACCTTTTTGATGCCTTATTGGTTGTCCACTAAATCTACCACACTCAACAAAATTTGAAAAAGAACAAAACACCTTCACTTTTGAAACCCTTTACAAAAATAGAAATATCTCTTTATATACACCTTATTTCTCCCTCTAAATAAGTTAATCAAATAGCCCTCGAAATAAGCTTTCCAACGATATATAATATGATATATTTCTAAAAAGAAAAACACCAGAAATTTCTCTTTTTCCAAAAGTGGATCACAACCCTTATTCCTCCTAGAAATAACAACAAGCTTACAAAACCTTATAACTCCCTATCTCTAAAAAATTATTTTTCATACACCCAAAGCATTCACAATATCAACTATGCAAGGCGCTTCTCATAAATACCTTTAATTTCGAAATCGTGGCCTTAACCTTTGAAAACGTTTCGCAAAAATTGATGAGCGCCTTCACACCTGTAGGAGTCGAACTTTGTTCCTCCTTGCTAGCACTGTGAGACGCTAACCACGTGGGTGCAAGCCCACATTGGGAATAAATCCCAACCTTGCTGTATAAATTGTGCTAGATTGTTATTAAAATGAAAAATGTTTTCCACCAAAACTTTTGCCCCTACGGGATTCGAAATGCAAACCTCCCTTGTGCCAAAGTTATCTCTTGCCAACTGTGCTATGCTATCCAACATGATGTCAGGTCTAGACGTCCTCAATTTTCTTTAACCCTCAAAAATGACTTCTTTATTTTTTGCCTTCCGCTTCCTCCACGCACGAATTACTCTTCGATTTTCTCAACCTTGGCATACTCAATAGGCAAAGTTTTTAACCATTATATATACACATTATAATGCTTCGAAAGACGTCGATGGATTATAATCAAACCTTCATTCTTTTGGACGTCGACGATAATAAAATATTAAATTTAATTTTAATTTTAAATTTAAATTTTAAATAATTTAAAATTTAAACTTAAATATTTAAAATTAAATATCTCCTTCATCGGGGCACCTTTTTCGACGAAACAAAAATCCAACCTGGGTTTTAAGAAAAACCCATTTCAAATATGCCATCCATGGTTTTAAATAAAACCTTTTATTTTGCCTGCCTTGGTTTTCACAAAAACCTTGTATATATCCATGCTCTCCAAAATATCATAAATGCTTATTTATGAAATGCCTTGGCCATCAAAACTCAATGTGATCCATGTGACATCAATGAAAATATAAAATAACTCAAATTTCCAACCACCAAACATAGTGCTTAGGTCTAGCATAAATTTATCCTCAATATATGTCCTTAAGCCTTAACTCAAAGCTTGAATCAATCTCGAATCAACTTAGTTGGATCTACCCTAAACCTTAACTCAAGGTTTGAAAAAATCAATCAATCAAATCTACTCTCAAGCCTTCTCAAAGACTTTTCTCAAATATACCTTGTAAGCTTCCTCAAAATCTCACACTAATTTGTCCACAAGTCCTCTCTAGAACTTGCTCAAATCTGCTCTACAAGTCCTCTCTAGAACTTGTCCAAATATGCTCTACAAGTCCTCTCTAGAACTTGCTCAAAACTGCTCCACAAGTCCTCTCTAGAACTTGTACAAAATGCTCAATAAGTCCTCTCAAGAACTTATCCAAACCTGTTCAATATCTGTATTGTAAGCTTCCACAAAATCTCACACCAAATATATCCACAAGTCTTCTCAAAGACTTACCTCAAATCTGGTCAACAAGTCCACACAGAACTTGTTCAATATCATAGACACATAAAGAGAATTGTTAGAGACTCAATATGTTCTATACTTTAGCGCAATTCTCAATTACTTTCAATCACCCTCTTAGAAATATAAGGAGAATTGTTAGAGACTCTATATGCTTCACTTTAAACTCAATGCTCAATCAATTTCTCAAATCAATTTCAAAATATAGAATAGTTTTTTTTATGGAACTTGAACAATCACTTCACACACCGACTTGAATAGGCTCAACCAACTTTACTCAACCAAACATTCAATGAAACAATTCTTTCTCACAAACCCTAGTCTAAGCATATTATCATTCACTCAAAATATTTCCAACTATCCTCAACAAGAAATCTCATATAACAATGATACCCATGTTCTTTTCAAACCCTAGTTCAAGTTCTTTACTCAAAAACTCACTTCAACAACAATGCTTATAAAATAACTCTCACATAACAATGATACTCATGCTATTTTCAAACCCTAGTTCAATTTATTTACTCAAACAATGGCTTCAACAAAAATGCTTATAAAATAAATCTCACATAACAATGATACTTATGTTCTTTTCAAACCCTAGTTCAAGTTCTTCACTCAAACGAAGGCTTCAACAACAATGCTTATCAAACAAGGTTTTAACAACACTTCTTTATTCCAAAAAACCTTGAAGCATTCACTCAACACACTTAATAGGAAACTCTTTTAAATTCTTTTTCACTCAAAACTTATTTTCCAGAAAACCAATCAATCAATTCAACTATGGAAGAATGTGCTCATACCTTTTTCTTGATTTGAGAATGATATTCAAAAACTGCCTTCAGGGAATACCTTCTTCTTTGCCAAGTGCCAAGGATTAGATAACAAGTGTTATACTTCACAAAATACAAGAATAGCTCAATTTCATGATACACCTTATATCTCCTTCTCAATAGCAATATTTGACAATAATATCTTCACAAAATTTTCCTTTTCAAAACACACCTTCAATTTCTCAATTTCACAAAATTGATATTCCAATTTAATTTCTATATCCTAAGGTAAAATAATGTTTACCTTAATAAATCACCTATTTACCACTTAGGTAAATAAATTAATATCACCTTATAACTCCCTAACTTTAGAACTATTAAACAAATTCCACAAACACCCCTAAAACATTAGCACAATGATCAAATATCACTAGTATTACCTTATGCCTCCTAAACCTTAGTATTATGCAAAAATAAAAATGAAATCATACAAACCTTTGGTGAATCCCCCTTCCATGTTTTTTGGAGCTTCAACCCTGTGCCTTCTCCCTAGGCTAGCACCTTAGCTGCAACTAGCTAGCCGTGTGAGATAAAAACTCCACGTGCTTAGCTTAAGCCCTAAAGTTTCTTAAGCCTTTTCACAAAGGCTTCAAAGCCTTTGGCCTTATCCTGTGTCTAGTGCCAAGCTAGACCATGAGCACTACTCCCTCTGCCTTGTTCCTCGCTCAAACACGATGCGCTACCTCGAACATGATGCGTTGCCTTGATTCTTCAATACCTCACTTCATGATTTTCAGAGGCTCTAGATTGTTTGCTACGTTCAAATTTGAATTCACCCTTCCCTAAGGTTTGTCATAGGGTTTAAATACCTTTCATTTACTTTGCATACAACGTCAGCGGATGATTCGACTTGATGACGCCGGTTTGTATAAAGTATAATTTATAATTAAATTTAAATTAAAAAGAATTTAAATATTATAAATTTAATTTATAAACTTTAGAATTTAATAAAAAATTAAAACCCTCTTTGAGTTAATATCAAATTGTAATTTGCAATTCACTGGGTTGATGAAAAATAATTTCGCCACCTTGGTTTTAATAAAAACCTTAATTCTTCCATCACAATATTAGGGAACTATCATTATAGTTTTAATAAAAAACTTTTAATGTGCCACCATGGTTTTAACAAAAACCCTTATAAAATCATATTTGGACAACTTTTCTCCATCTCTTTGCATTGCTTCCTGATGTTAATGATGGTGTAATCCATGGTATTAATGACAACTTAATGTGTTCACTTTGGAATCAATCACAACTTTTTACCTTGACATCAATGACAACTAAATGAGCTCAAAATGTCCAAAAGTCTCCCCCTTTGTCATTGATGGCAACCCAACTTATTTTTACCGAATTCTTGACCTTTCCTTTGTTTTTCTCCCCTTGAGACAATGCTCCCTATGGCTCAATGCTATTTTTTTTTCAAATACCAAATATCTCCCACTTACTAAAATCTCTCCCCCTTTGACATCAATGACAAAGGGTCACATTTGGGCCTTGGGGCTAAGAATGAGCCTCTTAGCTTAGTCCCTCCCCCACCTTCTCTTGAGTTGGTTAATTATGGGGTGAGAGTATTTCTACTCCCAGAAAGCATTGTTATTTACCTTTATCCTTTTTTATTCTTATCTGATACTTCTGATTCCTTTGACTATATTTTTCCATGTCCATGTTCCTATCCATGTTCCTATTCCTGTTCCAGTTCATATCCATGTTTCTGTTCATGTTTTTGTTCTTGTTTCTGTTCCTATTCATACTTGTTTCTGGAATGTCTGCTCTACACCACTTTGTTGTGTGACCATCATTATTGCACTTATAACACTTAATGTTATTATTCCTTGGAGGTGCAAATATCTTAGGATTTATCCTAGTGAAGCCATACCCTTTTCCGTCATGAACCCTACAATTCATTGCCTTATGACCAAATTGATTACATGAGTAGCAATACACATGAAAAAGCTGCCTATTTTTGAAATTCCCATTTTCCTGTCTTACATGTGTCCTGCATTGTGAAGCCATGTTCCCAAATATATGACATGAAAAACATCATCCATTGAAGAAACATTGCCTTAACCCCATTGGTATCTTAATCTCTTCTACCCTGTCTTGTTTCCTATTCCATCTGTTCCTTACTTGTGTATTGTTCATTTCCTTGTTGAAATTTCTATTGTACAACATATCCTTAGAAGTCTCACTCTCTCTTTTACTTAATTCTTTTGATGCTTCTTCTTTTCTGGTGTTTGAGCTTGACTCTCCTTTTTATGATTCTTGTGTCCTTTGTTATTTTTTAGAACTAAGTCCTATTTTGGTTACTGATGACCTTTGTGCATTTATAATCCTATCCAATGTCTTTGAATTTTCCTCAAACTTGTGTAGCTTTTCCTTAGAACTTTTTACTTCTATCCATAGTGAAACTATCTCATGCTATAATATTTCACACTCTAGATCTTTTATCTTTAATTTTTCAACCATACCTTATTCAATTTTTCTTGCCTCTTCAACTTTGATTTTGAAGTTGGTGAGTTCCTGTAGAAACTTTGCTTTTGCTTATATTTTTGAGCTTGAATCCTTAATACTGAGTTCTCCATTTTTAATTCTTCAAGAGTAACCATAAGTCTTTCACATTCTATATATTTTACCTTTGACTGTTCAACCATACCTTTTTCAACTCTTCTTGCCTTTTCAACCTTATCTCTCAAGTCAGAGAGATCTTGTAGAAGCTTTGTATTACATTTCTCATCTTCTTGTATTTGAGCCTTCAATTCTAAATTATCTTTTTTTAATGCAATAAGTTAATTAAGAGTGGATTCCTCTTTTTATTTTTCTAAATTTTTATCTTTCCTTTGGTATTCAATTTATTTTATTTTCCAAAGTAGAGTTTATTCTTCATACATGTTTTGGCTGTCCCTGTTATCCCTTTCTGAATCATCTTCATCTTCACCACTACTAAAACCATTGAAATAACCTGCATCATGGCCGAGTTGTCCACAAACAAAATATTCTTCACCTTCTTGTCAATAATGAACTACAAGGTGACCTATCTTCCTACATTTGGTACAAAAATTTATCAATCTGGTTAACTCTCCATTGCTTGATTCATCTCTTAAATCTATTTCCATTCTTCCTCCCAAAATAATAATATCAAATTCATCTTATTTTTCTTTCATGACCATGTGTGTTCTTTTCTTCTTGTGTCTCATGGTTTTGCCTTTGCATTTCTTTGCCATTTGTGTTCTTGTAAGATCTTCCTTCAAGTTGTTAAACCTTTTTCGAAGGAACCAGCTCTGATACAAATTGAAGAACACAAACTTATACTGAAAGGGGGGTGAACAATATAAGATCACTTTTTACTTTTCTTTCAAATAAATATTATGCAATGTAAAGATAATAATATCAACAATAGTAACCAAAGTAATGCACAAATCATCACACACAATAGAGACACCATAATTTATGTGGTTCACCCAATGTGGGCTACTCCACGGAGAAAATTTTTCAATAAAATTTTCTCAATAAATCTCTTGGGAATCATTTCCCTATTAGAATATTTATGAAAATATATCTAAAGGAGATACCAATCCCCTAAATAAAATTTGTGGATATCTATCCATAGGAGAACTCTTTCTCCTTAGCTCTCGCTGGTGATCGTCTACAAGACTACTGCCTCCACTGCACTGGCTTATAGATCTCTCTCCATTGAAGACTCTTATCCCCACTTAGAAGACCTTTCCTCACCACCCTGGCTAATGGATCTCTATCTACTAGAGAATACTACCCTCTACTCTCTTTCACCTCCAAATATCTATCTCAAATATGTACTAAAAATAGTCCTTCAGTCTAGCACAACTTTACTTAATCTCTATATTTGGTCTAGTGCAAACCTATCCTCAAATTTGCACCAAAATCTATCTTCAATTTCTATCATTTGATCTGCATTAAATATAGTACTTCGGTCTAGAACAAATCTATTCTCAATCTCTATCCTCAAGCCTTAACTCAAAGCTTGACTCAATATCAAATCAAATCTATTGGATCTACCCTAAACCTTAACTCAAGGTTTAAAAAAATCAATCAATCAACTCTACTCTCAAGCCTTCTCAAATACTTATCTCAAATCTACCTTGTAAGATTTCTCAAAAGCTCACACTAATTTGTCCATAAGTCCTCTCTAGAACTTACTCAAATCTGCTCTATAAGTCCTCTCTAGAACTTGTCCAAATCTGCTCTACAAGTCCTCTCTAGAACTTGCTCAAACCTGCTCCATAAGTCCTCTCTAGAACTTGTCCAAACTGCTCAATAAGTCCTCTCAATAACTTATCCAAATATGCTCAATATATGTATTGTAAGCTTTCATGAAAGCTCACACTAAATCTTTCCATAAGTTTTCTCAAAGACTTACCTCAAATCTGATCAACAAGTCCACACTAAACTTATCCAATATCATAGACACATAAATATAATTGTTAGAGACTCAATATGTTTTATACTTAGCACAATGATCAATTACTTTCAATCACTCTCTTAGAAACACAAGGAGAATTTTTAGAGACTCAATATGCTTCAATTTCAACTCAATGATCAACCACTTTCTCAAATCAATTTCAAAATATAGAATAGTTTGTTTTATGGAACTTGAACAATCACTTCACACACCCAATTTACTAGGTTCAACAAACTTTACTCAACCAAACACTCAATGAAACAATCCTTGCTCACAAACCCTAGTCCAAGAATATTATCACTCACTCAAAATGTTTCTAATAATGCTCAACAACAAATATCATCTAACAATGATACCCATGTTCTTTTCAAACCCTAGTTCAAGTTCTTTACTCAAAAACTCACTTCAATAACAATTCTTATAAAATAACTCTCACATAACAATGATACTCATATTCTTTTCAAACCCTAGTTCAAGTTATTCACTCAAACAATGGGTTCAACAACAATGCTTATAAAAAAACTCTCACATAAAAATGATACTCATGTTCTTTTCAAACCCTAGTTCAAGTTTTTCACTGAAATAATGGCTTCAACAACAATGCTTATCAAACAAGGTTTTAACAACACTTCTTTATTCCAGAAAACTTTGAAGTATTCACTCAACACACTTAATAGGAAACCATAATCAATTTATTTTCACTCCAAAATTATTTTCCAGAAAACCAATCAATCAATTCAACTATGGAAGAATGTGCTCATACATTTTTCTTGATTAGATAATGATCTTCAAAAATTGCCTTCAGGGAATACCTTCTTCTTTGTCAAGTGCCAAGGGTTAGATAACAAGTGCTATACTTCACAAAATACAAGAATAGCTCAATTTCATGATACACCTTATATCTCCTTCTCAATAGCAATATTTGACACTAATATCTTCACATAAATTTTCATTTCAAAACACACCTTCAATTTCTCAATTTCACAAAATTGATATTCCAACTTAATTTATATCTTCTAAGGTAAAATAATGTTTACCTTAATAAAACACCTATTTACCACGTAGGTAAATAAATTAATATCACCTTATAACTCCCTAACCTTAGCACAATTAATAAAATTCCGCAAACACCTCTAAAACCTTAGCACAATGATCTGTTAGTCTCACAATGACACTGAGAGGGGGGGTGAATCAGTGTAACTCTTTAAAACTTAAATCTTCAACTTTTAAAGACGAAACAATGAAAACTTAAAACTAAATAAAACAAGTATAACAAGAGAACATCACACAACACAAGATGTACCGAGGTTCATCGATTTGGCTACATCATCAAAATGACTGTTTGGACTCCCATCCAAATCCAGCCTTTCTAAAGCACCAACTTTACAATCAATTTACCAACACCCACTAGAAGGAGCACCAACCCCTGATTTATCTGCACCAACAGAAAGGAACAACAACCCCTGATTTATCTGCACCAACAGAAAGGAACACCAATCCATGATTTATCTGCACTAACAGAAAGGAGCACCAACCCCTCTACCAAGCACCCAATTGATTTTGATATTGATAATAAAATGACATATATGAATCTTCTCTTCTCACAAAAAATTGACCATTATCTTAGATCATTTTGTCAAATACTAAAATCTTTCTGGGTATTGTGTAAAACTCTATCTATGACCTCCTATCAAAATTTCAACCAAAACTGATATCATATAAGAAAGTTATGCCAAAAATACTAAAGTGACGTTTTTCACCTTTTTCCCAAAAACACGGATTTTCACTCTTTATTTTTCTCCACACACTCTTCTCACTTCACAAAATAAAATCCCACTCTTCAATAAAACACTTCTCACTTAAATGCACACACTTGCATTCCTTTTCACTTTTCACTTTCTCCAAATATTTTTATTTAATGAAACTTCTTAAAATAATATAACTCCCTTTTTTTATATTGAGAAGGCATTTCGTCAAACACGTCACATGCAAAGAATTGACACCTTACTCGTTCTCATAATTCGGAGCCACATGACAACTCAAACCAAAAACAAAAGATGATATATTTGATTTCTTGAAGGTGTAACAACACTGAAACTGAAACTCTGGTGACTCTTCAAGGTCGAAACGGCCAACTAAAGGATTTTGCACAAGTGGCACAAATTGACATAAAAGAGACCTGTAACGTTTTTGCAAAAATCATAACTCTCACCTCGTAACTCGGTTTTCTCTAAAATTTGAAATGTAGAATATTTACAACACTGAATATGTCCAAACCAAAAATCACTACCTAAATCCTTATGGTTCACCTATACCACTTCCACAAAAATTGCTACTGACACACTTTTTCCAAAAAGAGCATTTTTGTGACAGTCTTGCAATGCTTGTAAAATTTGCCTCGTTTCTCCGTTTTCATTGAAATTTGGAACACATGTTCTTGAAGATAACGAAAACATCTAGTTAAAATTTTACTACATAAATCCTTATGGTTTGTTTGTAGTTATTTTGACAAAACCTGTACTTTTTTAGCCTGTACAACCACTTGCCAAATCATCCGCCAAGATACCGGAAACATCACCGATCAATCCAAAAAGTGTGATGACATCTCCAATGCTATTATGGAATATTTAATGACATGCTGGAATGTTCCAAACTGATCCATCCAGTCCAAATATGCTCGTGGTGACTTTTGCAACTTTTTGACTATTTTGCTGCTTTGACAACTTTCTGACGATTTTTTCAACTTTTGCAAATTTGCACAAACAACCTGTAACAACTTCACCCAAACATCAAAAACATCCTCATAAGAATTTAACATCATTGTACATACTCTGAATAACCTCTGAACTCCTGTCCACTTGCATCAACCGATCTATCTGACTGTGTTGACAATAATGACAATACTGTCGTTGCACCTTGCTCAACAATCTCCCCCTTTGGAATTGTTGGCAACACACGTGCAATTTATTGTAACTCTTCTTCCCCTTTGACAACAATACCAAAGGGCTGCTGCAAACTCCCCCTGAGTCCATGCACAACATTTTTAGGAAAAAATTATTACACTTAGCAAAAATCACAAACATGAGCAAAAAGATAAACAAATACACAAATGCTCCCCCTGAGAATGTGGTCCCGACAGCTAGTCAATTCTTGGGAAGCGTGACCACTCCCAATTTATTATGAAGGTACTCAAATAATTCCTTGGGCAATGATTTTGTGAAGATATCCGCTACTTGCTCTGTTGTTGGAATAAAATCCAACTTAACCTCACCTTTCGCAACTTTCTCCTTCAAAAAGTGATACCGGATAGCAATATGTTTTGTGCGAGAATGCATAACTGGATTCTTTGAGATGTTAATGGCACTGGTGTTATCACACTTAACTAAAATTGGCTCACTAAAGTTAATACCAAGATCTTTCAGGATTTTTTTCATCCATAATACCTACATACAACACGTTGTCGCTACAATATATTCTGCCTCTGCTGTGGATAAGGAGACTGAATCTTGTTTCTTACTGTGCAACATGACCAACTTGTCTCCAAGATAGAATGCACCTCCACTGGTACTATTTTTGTCATCTACACATCCTGCCCAATCTGCATCTGAATATGCAATAAGGGTGAAGTCCTTACCTTTCGGATACCATAACCCATACTCCATAGTACCCTTGAGGTACCGAAGAATCCTCTTCACTGTTGTCACATGAGTCTCCTTGGGACTAGCCTAAAATCATGCTACCATGCATGCAAAATATCTGTTCTAGTAGCTCTCAAGTATAGTAAGCTCCCAATCATAGATCTGTACATGGTTTGATCAACATGTGGAGATTTGTCATCCTTGCTCAACTTGCAACCTGTCGTCATGGGAGTGCTAACTGGCTTACAATCCTCCATTGTGAAATTTTTTAACATCTCTTTCACATATTTAATTTGAGAAATAAATATGCCCTTACAATTTTGATTAACTTTCAACCCGAGGAAATATGAAAGTTCACCAATCATTAACATTTCAAATTCTTTTTGCATCTTATTTGCTAAATATTTACACGACTCATATTTGTTGTTGCCAAATATGATATCATCTATGTATACAACAAGAACAATAAGATGGCAATTTTTTGTTTTGACATACAAATTACTATCCACCATACCTTTCTTGAACCCTTGTTGAGTAAGATATTGTCTAGCCTTGCATACCATGCTCGGGGTGCCTATTTTAATCCATATAATGCTTTCTTCAACTTGCAAACCAATTTGGGATCATCACCAAGTTGGAAACCATCTGGATGCTCAATATAAACCTCTTCTTCAAGTTTCCCATTTAAAAATGCTGATTTCACATCCATTTGATAAACTTTGAAATTCTTGTAAACTGCTAAAGCCAGAAATATTCTAATTGCCTCTAGTATAGCCATAGGTGCAAAGGTTTCCTCAAAGTCAATACCTTCAACTTGTGCATAGCCTTTACATACCAATCTTGCTTTATTCCTGACTACCTATCCATCTTCATTCAATTTTTTTCGAAAGACCCATTTAGCACCGATTATATTTTTATTTTCAGGTCTTGGTACTAACTCCCAAGTTTTTTTTTCTTGATCTGATCTAATTCTTCATTTATTGCCTTCATCCAACTTTCATATTTGCTTGCGTCAGCAAAATTTTTGGGTTCAATGCTGGATAATAGAGAGTAGTTTCTTACTACCCTTCTTCTTGTCTGAACACCAACAGTGGGGTCTCCAATTATTTGCTCTCTAGGATGATCTTTCTGCCAGCTACCTGTTTTGAATTTCTTATTTTATTCCACTTCTGAATCATTTTTTGAATCATCTGAGTCAATTTTTTATTTCTTTTTTGTTTCCTTTTCCTCATCTCCTTCAATAACCTCTTCATAAATTTGGTAGTTCTCTTCATAGCTAATTACTCATTCCCTACCTTCATCAACTTTAACATCGGCACTATCCACAATTTTCCTTAGCCTCTTGTTGTAGCATTTGTAAGCTTTGCTTTTTGAAGAATAGCCAAGAAAAATACCTTCATCCGCTCTATCTTCAAACTTACCAAGGTTGTATTCAGTTCTTTTTATGTAACACTTGCTGCCAAAAACTTTAAAGTATCTTGTTGTTGCATTTTTACCGAACCACAACTCATAAGGAGTTTTGCTTTCATGCGTCCTCAACATGCACCTATTTTGGATGTATACCATAGTATGGACTGCCTCTTTCCAAAATCTATCTGCTACTTTACTCTCAGTCAATATAGTCCGTGCCATTTCCTACACTGCCATGTTATTTATTTCTACCACACCATTCTGCTTGGGTGTCCTGGCTGCTGAAAACTGTCTCCTAATACCATATTTTTCACAGTACTCTATAAAATCCTCTGAAATGAACTCTCCTCCTCTATTTGATCTTAAATATTTAATCATTTTTCCTATTTGATTCTCAACTTGGTTTTTAAAAACCTTGAACATCTCAAAAACTTCTGATTTATGCTTCAAAAATAGTACCCATGTCATCCTGGAATAGTCATCTATACACAACATAAAATATTTGTCACCATTTATGCTTTGCGTTCTCATGGGACACATAAATCAGTATGCACTAGTTCCAAAGGTTTGCTTGTGTAGTACTCTTTTGTTTTAAATGAGACTCTAGTTTGCTTCCCCTTTTGGAATGAAGCACAAATGTTATTTTATGGTTTGCCAATGGTGGGAATATCTCTCACTGCCTTTTTTGAGCTGATTTTTACTAGATTGTCAAAACTAATATGACCGAGCCTCTTGTGCCACAACCAATTTTCTTCTTCCTGTCCAATCAAGAAAGCTCCTTCTGAAGTCTCTGAGAGAGTGTACAGGTTGCTAGATATCCTCGATCCAGTTGCTATCAACTTTCCACTATTTGCTTTTCCCGACTTCACAACCCCTGCTTCTTAAAAATCACTTCATGACCTCTATCACAAATCTGATTTATGCTCAACAAGTTATGCTTCAGACCAACCACAAACAAGACTTCTTTTGACTTGATTTTTCCATCACTGATCTTAACTGAACCTTTGCCAACTATCTTAGCTCCATCATTATTTCCAAATTTTACTGAACCACCTTCATATTACTGTAACTTCTCAAATTTTTGTTTGTCACCTATCATATGACTGGAGCATCCACTATCAAGTATCCATGGTGCAGATTTATTCTGTGCTTTAAATGTTGTTTGTACGATCAGGGATTCCTTTTCTTCCTTAGGTCACTCTTTTTCTTTTCACTCTGGTTTGATTGCAGTTTTGGGCTCTTGTTTTGACTTTTCTTTTTTAGTAGCTTGTGCATGTTTTTCGGGAAATTTTCTATTTTGTCTCATTCCATTTTGTTGAAATTTTCTTCCCTGAAATTTATTTGATGCAAATGTACTTCGACAATTTCTTGCAATGTGCCCAAAATTATGACAGTTATAACATTCTACTACATAATCCATCAAAGGTGAAAAAACATTTCTACTGGTAAAATTCCTTGGTCCTACATTATACTTGTAATATGAAATCTTATGTCCATAACCATTGCATTTAAAATAGTAACCAGAAAATAGATGATTGAACCTGGGTGATGGTCTTTGCAATGTTGTCGTAGGAGCCATAAATCTTCTTCTTCTTTGATGTGTGACATTGGTGAATCCATAATTGTCAATTCTCCTTTCGTGCCTTGCATTATTGCTTTCTTTTGCATGAGTCATTTTTCTTGATCAACCTGTTTCTTGTCTTCATTCTTTATGGATTCTTCATTTATGGCCTTTGATCCATTTGATGATTCTCCTTCACCAAAACCCAAACCAAATTTGATGCCTATAGTCTTTTGGTTATTTATGATCTTATCCAGATTCATAGAACTTTCTTCACGTTTGTGATAACAACTAATTTTATGATTCATCTCTTCTATCTGCATCCTTAAACCAATAATCTCTTCTTCTAGATTGCTACAATAATCTATTTTCATGGTTATTTGCACTTCGAGATCTTCAGATATTTTCTTGGATTCTTCTATCTATACTTTCAAACTGGTTATGATTTCATTTGCATCCTCAAGCTTTCTTGAAATTTTCTTATTCTTTTTTCTTTCTATCTTCAATTCATCCAGAGTTGCAATTAGTTCCTCTTCCAAATTTACTTCTGCATCAATTTCTTCTTCATCACATTCCTGTTATTTTTCTATTTTTTCTTCTTTGAGTGCCATGAAAAGAGATTCACCTGTTTCATTTTCAGAATCCTCACCGGAGTTGTCTTCTGATGAACTGACATTCTTGGAGATGAAACTTTTCTTCTTGAAGTTTCCTTTTCTAAAATTTGATTTTTTTTCCAGTCACTTCTTTCTTGGTGCGATCCTTCATCACTTTTGTTCTTATCATTAAGTGGACATTTAGCTGCAAAATGCCCAATGCCTCCACAGTTGAAACATTTAAACGGTAATTTTCCTCTATATTTTTCTTTTCCCCTTTTTAGTTTTTGAACAAAGTTTGCTTCCATTTCATCTGATGTCTCTTCTTCTTCGGATTCTTGTTTTTCTTTCATATTTTTATGGGCTTTAAAAATAGTTTCTCTATTTGTGGGTTTAGATTTTCCTATTCTCATCTCATATGCAGTCAAAGAACCATGCATCTCATCCATAATAAAAGAATTTAGATCTTTAGCTTCTTCTATAGCTGAAACTTTAGAATAAAATCTTTGGGGAAGAGATCTTAATACCTTTTTCACGATGACAGAATCTTTGATTTACTTTTTGAGTCCTCTAATCGCATTAATGACTTCATTAACTCTCAACATATATGCCTCTATGTTCTCATCGTCATTCATCTTTAATACTTTTAAACTTAGCTCGATGTATTTGTAACTTGACCTCCTTGATCTTAATGTCTCCTTCATGAATGCTCCTTAGTTTATCCCATATTTCTTTTGCCATTTTACAACTCATAATATTTACTAGTTCACTGTCCACTAATCCACACATGATAGCATTCTTTACTTTTGAGTCATTCTCAAACAGTTTCTTATCGACAGCATCGATTGGAGAAGTGGTGGGTATTGTGTATCCACTATCTACTGAATCCCAAATGTCATATCCCAAAGCACAAAGATATGTCTACATCCTGAGTCTCCAAAATACGTATTTAGTTCTGTCAAACAATGATGCTTTGTTTGATAAGAAGCCTTCACCACCTACCATTGTGTCACTTCCAAGATCACCCTAGCCGGTTAAGCTTGTTTAGGAACCTGGATTTGATACCAATTTTTAGTATCACAATGACACTGAGAGGGGGGGTGAATCAGTGTAGCTCTTTAAAAATTAAATCTTCAACTCTTAAAGCTGAAACAATGAAAACTTAAAACCAAATAAAGCAAGTATAACAAAAGAACATCACACAACACAAGATGTACCGAGGTTCACCGATTTGGCTACATCTTCAAAATGACTGTTTGGACTCCCATCCTTTGTAAAGCACCAACTTTACAATCAATTTACCAGCACCCACTGGAATGAGCACCAACCCTTAATTTATCTGCACCAACAAAAAGGAGCACCAACCCCCGATTTATCTACACCAATAGAAAGGAGCACCAACCCCTCTACCAAGCACCCACTTGTTCTTGAAGATAACGAACACCTCCAGGTAAAATTTTGCTACATAACTCCTTACGGTTTGTTTGTAGTGCTTCTGACAAAACTTGCACTTTTTTAGCTTGTACAACCACTTGCCAAATCATCCGCCAAGATACCGAAAACATCACCGATCAATCCAAACACGGTGCTGACATATCCAATGATATTCTGGACTATTTCCTAACATGCTGGCATGTTCCAAACTGATCCATCCTATCCAACTGTGTCTCGTGGTGACTTTTGCAACTTTTTGACTATTTTGCTACTTTGACAACTTTCTGACGATTTTTTCAACTTTTGCAAATTTGCACAAATAACCTGTAACAACTCCACCCAAACATAAAAAAAATCCTCATAAGAATTTAACATCACTATATATACTCTGAATAACATTTGAACTCCTATCCACTACATCAACCGATCTATCTGACTGTGTTGACAACAATGACAATACTATCACTGCACTTTGCTCAACATGATCAAATATCACTAATATTCCCTTATGCCTCCTAAACCTTAGTATTATGCAAAAATAAAAATTAAATCATACAAACCTTTTGTGAATGCCCCTTCCATGTTTTTCAAAGTTTTGACCCTACGCCTTCTCCCTCGATTGGCGCCTTAGCTGTGGCTAGCTAGCTATGTGAGCTAAGCACTCCACGTGCTTAGCTTAAGCCCTAAGGTTGCTTAAGCATTTTCACAAAGGCTTCAAATCGTTTGGCCTTCTCTTGTGTCTAGTGCCAAGCTAGACCACGAGTGCTACTCCCTCTGCCTTGTTCCTCGCTCAAACACGATGCGCTGCCTTGCTTCTTCAATACCTCACTTCACAATTTTTGGAGGCTCCAAATTTTTTGTTGTGTTCAAATTCAAATTCACACTTCCCTAAGGTTTGTCTTAGGGTTTAAATACCCTTCATTTACTTTGCATACAATGTTGGCGGATGATTCGACTTGATGACGTCGACTTGTATAAATTATAATTTATAATTAATTTAAATTTGAAAGAATTTAAATATTATAAATTTAATTTATAAACTTTAGAATTTAATAAAAAATTAAATCCCTCTTTCAGTTAATATCAAATTGTCATTTGCACTTCACTGTGTGGATGAAAAATAATTTCGCTGCCTTGGTTTTAATAAAAACCTTAATTTTATAATCACAATATTAGGGAACTATCATTATGGTTTTAATAAAAAACCTTTTAATGTGCCACCATGGTTTTAACAAAAAACCTTATAAAATCATATTTGGACAAATTTTCTCCATCTCTTTGCATTGCTTCTTGATGTTAATGATGGTGTACTCCATGGTATTAATGATAGCTTCATGTGTTCACTTTGGCATCAATGACAACTTTTTACCTTGACATCAATGACAACTAAATGAACTCAAAATATCTAACAAGGTAGTTGGATGGTCCTATCTAGGGCTAGAAGAGTTCAAAAAATAAACCTTGATTTTATCAAAATTTACCTTTTGGATGACTACTTGTTCATATCTTTCCAAGATCAATTTTAGTTCCTTAGTATATGGAATGCAAAATTTTATGGTTATGACCATGTCATCCACAAATTGTTGGTGGTAGATAGGAAACATAAAAGAAGTAGGTTTAATGTCTTCAATATTACCATTTAATGTAGTAGCTAAACACTCTTCTCAAAGCTTTAGCAAGGATAATTTAAAGGTAGGGAGATAAGAGGTCTCCCTAATAAAGTCCTTTCCTATTTTGAAAATACCCTACTATAAAACCGTTTACTAAGACTGAGAACATGGTTGAAGAGATACAAGCCCTGATAAAATTAATCCACTCTTGATGGAAACCAAAACTAGACATAGTTTGAATTAAAAAATTACCAGGATACCCTATCATAATCCATGTCAAGTTTTAACAACATATCCACATCTCCACTCCTATCAGTGAAATGAATTACCTTGTGGATAGTAATAATTCCATCCATGATGAACCTGGGGTTGAGAGGGGAGGGCTCTGGTCCCTCCCCTGCTCCCCCTCCCATTGCTCCTGGTTTTTACCCAGTCCCTGGCTCAACCCAGGTCATCCCTCCCGGGGAGTGGTTGTTTGCAGATGATCTCCTGGGGGGAGATCCTTCTCCACTATCTGCGCCCCTCCCGGCCGGCTAGGGTTTCCTTGGTTTTTTTTTGGACTGGTGCTTCCTAGGGATCCCTGTTTGGTTGGGGATCCCTTCCCTTTTTCCCTCAGGATTCCCCCTGGGGTTTTTTGCAGGTGATTCGCGTGGATCTGGTCCCCTGCGTTTCTCAGTGCGGTGGAGGTGATGGTTTAGGGTTTGGACAACTTCCCCTTTTTTCTTGTGAATCCTCGACAGGCTCTGTGCTTGGACGGGATTCTTGGTCCCTGATGCTGGGATCCTCTTTTGTTTTCCCAGGGCGGGTTCCTTGTGGTGCAACTCTCTGGTCATTTCCTGATGGACTGGATCCTCTCTGTGCTGGCTGTCGGCTTCCTACAGGATGGCTCTCGTTGAACTGAATGTTTTCCCGGTGGGCGGGATGGTTTCTCCATAGGGCGGGATCCGCCAAATCCGTCAGTTTTCTCGCGAGGCGGGATCCTTTCTTTTCTGCTGGTTTCCCGGATGGCGGGATTTCCCTGTTTCTTCCCGTTAGGCGGGACTGTTTGTGGTGGTTTTGACTGCTTCCCGCGAGGCAGGATTTTATTGTAACGGTTTTTCTTTGCTTCCTGCTGGGTGGGATATTCTCAATGGTGGTTTTTGGCTACTCCCCGCTGAGCGGGATCTCCAAAACTACTTTTTTTCTTATTTGTTTGTTTCCCGTCGAGAGGGATTGTTTCATGCTTACTCGTTACACCGGGCGGGATTGCATTTTGGTGTTCAGTTTCAAGGGATTGATGCCCTAGGCCCATTGCTTATGTAATCAGGTTTTGGGATCCTTGTTAAAACCTGCTATAAATACAAACACATAATTCCATCCATGATTTGCAGCCCTTTACAAAGCTCCCTTGCTGGGGATCAATCATAAAGGGAAGAATATTTTTAATTCTATTGGCTAAAACCTTGGACATAATATTGTATAAGGTATTGCATAGGCTTATAGGTCAAGAATATAAAAAATACCTCACACCTAGCACGTTAGATATTAGATCCAATAAGGTCAAATTAACATCCCAAGGTATATGTCAAGTTCTTTGAAACTCCATAATAGCCTGAGTAACTTCTACCCCAACTATATGCCAGAATCTTTGAAAGAATATAGGTGGAAAACCATATGGACCTGGAAATTTATCCTCATGCATATAAAAAAACTGCTTTCCTAATTTCCTCCTCTTTTAAGGGGTTGAGAAGGTAATAATTAAGTTGATTTGTTACCAAAAATGGAATATTCTATAACATGACAATAGTTGAATAATTATCAGTAGGAGCCTCCAATATTGTTAGATTGAGAAATAATTTGGTTTCATCCTCTTTGATTTGAATGGGATATTTAGTGATTGAACCATCCATCTTGACAATTTTTTTATTTCAATTATAACTTCTATGCCTTAAAGTAGAAACATGAAAAAATTTGGTGTTCTGGTCATCTTCGTTTAACCAAGTTATTCTAGACTTGTGGCCTCAAAAAATCTCTTTATAGGCTAGGGTGTTATGATACACAACCATTTTTTTTTTGTCTTGAATTTCACTGGTCAGATTCATAGATTGTAAGGCTAGTTCAATGTTTGATAACTACTACTTAAGGTCTATTTTCTTCTTAAGGAGGTGATCAAAAATATTTTTGTTCCAAGTTTTAAGGTTCTTCTTAATGTATCTTAGTTTCTTATCAACTTAGATTAATTTGCTATCTATAAAAACATGTTTCTACCATTCAGAGATTCTACTTTCTAATCCCTCATGAAGAAAGCACAATTTCTCAAAACGAAAGGGACTTTTGAATATTATCATATGATTGGATTCTATTGTTGGGTGGGTTGTAAGGGTTGTGTCCCCAAAAATGAGAAGAATCTCTTTAGATAGCAAAATGTAGTCCAACCGTATTTGAATTAATTAATCCCCCAACCATACATTGCTCTAGGTATACTTGGCCCTTCTATGTTTGACATCCATAAGTTCATTGTCATTCACAACCTGGACAAAGTCCATCATTCATTTAGAAATAGAAGAAATGTCACCCTTCTTGTCTGATGGGTATAGGGGGGAATTGAAGTCTCCCACTAGTACCTAGGGTAAGAAAGAAAAGGAATTTCTAAGTTGGATTAAATCCATCCAAAGGTTTTTCCTACCCATCACTATGTTAGGAGCATAAACATTAGTGACTATCCACTATTGATTAACCTCCTTTACATAAAAATGGATAACTATAAATATTTCCTTTGATACAATCAATTTTCCTTAATGTAGCATGAATATTTATAGTAGAGGTTAACCCCTCCTATGAATATTTCATTTGATACAATCAATTTTCCAATAAGATAACTATGTTGTATCAAATTTTAGATAGAAAATAAAATAAAATTCATAATTGACACTTGCATTTTATTATTAAATTATTTTATAGCAATTGCCTTTTTAGTTTTGGTGGATGGAAAACTATTAAGAGCAAGAACTATTATTGTACAACAATTAATAAACTTGTCTTGAAGAATAAAAATAGTAATCAAGTTAAGAAAATATAGGATTTAGCAAGGTAGGTATTTTCAAGTCCCAAATAGGAGACACCAAGCTTTAATATTTATTACAATTATCTTATTGCTAATAAATTATATTAGTTATCTATTCCACCAAGACAAAACTATGTAAATATTTGTATTCCTAGATAATTTTGATCTCATTTGGATCATATGATGGTGCTTAGTATAATTGTTTATATTTATTTTTTCATGGAGAAGGTCAATTAAATTATTTAAATAAATTGTAACATATTCTTTTGTTTATTATGAAACTTTATTAATATTTCACGATAATTCTAATAAAATTAGAGTGGTTTTATCATTGGATTCAAACAAGCTTGTGACATAATATGTGGGTGTTCAAAAAATCATGCATTTTATTTATTTTTGCATCGTAGAAGCTAAACATTTATTATCATAATCCAATATCTCTAATATAGCCATGGAAAAGTTCCAATTTCATTAGGTTGGATCAATTTTCAAATAAGTTACACTTTATTCCTTAACCTCTTTGTATTAATTTGTTTAAATTGTTTGAATTTATCATCTTAGTTCAAGGATCATTTTTTAAATATAAGTACCATTTTTAGTATTTATTTGAATAAAATGTTTTAAATTTTTTTTTAAGGTCCTTACAATAATACATGTTTCTAGTTTTAATGAGTTTCATATAGATAGATAGAGGACATATTTTATATTGCATGCATTTGAGTATAAAATTACACTTGATACTATTGTTATGGGCATTGTGGAAACATAATTGATAAAATATATTTACTATAGTAGATATATTTGCTATTGTATAAGAAACAACTTTATTCACCAACATAACACTATTTTGGACATGAAAATTATTAATATAAAAAAATATTTTATCTAATTACCAACTTACAATTGATAGAAAAATATGCATAAATTTCAATAGTAACAAAAACATGGACAATAGTCAATGAAGACCCTTTGTTAAATGACTTGAATGTCACTCTATTAACATAATATAACATCCTTACAAATCCACATAACTCAATTTATGGTATCGTAAGGGTGTATGTTCCAAGATATCAAGTTACATTTTAATAACACTAGATTGATTATATGGAATTGAAGTTTCTCCTACCAATAATATATGTTACTAGCAATGATTATTTATACCAATATTCAGTCTTTAAATTTGGATCTTCACGCTTACAACCCATATTCAAATCACTTAAGCTCATGTCATTTAATTAAATATTAAGACTCACCTAATTGTACTAATTGTACTAAATGTTAGGTTTCATGGAAGAAAAAAATTAACATAAGGTAGAAAAATTTGAGCTTACTTAAAACCAATACTTTAATTACATGATTATATTAAACTAATAAAAAAAAAAAAAAAAATATTTATCAAAATTAATTTTTATTCTTTATTGTTCTTTAAAAATATAATAATTAATTTTAAAAATCTATAAGTATAAATGTAAAAAATCTTTTATGTATAAAAAAAAATTAAAATTTATAAAAGACACAAAAAGTTTTAAAAATAAAAAATAAAACTCTAATGACATATCTTTAATGTTTTTAGTTTATTTAGCCAAGTTTGAGTGATTTAATTCAACATGAATAAGCCAAGTCAACATACATAAGCCTTTTATGAATGAGTGGTAAGTTGTCTCCTCACAAGAAAAATAAAACTCCAATGACATATGTGACCCTTTAATGTTTTTAGTTTATTTAGTTGAGTTTAAGAGATTCAAGTCAACATGCATAAGCCAAAGTCAACATACATAAAACTTTTATGAATGAGTGGTAAGCTTGCATCTTAATAACCCATTGAAAATATATAATATATTTAATTTAAAATGTATGATATTTTTTAAATGTTTATATGATAGGGAATTTTTTTTTATTATATATATATTTTTTATAAGAGAGTTGGTTACAATCATGTTATTTTTAGTAGACGGTCGGTAAGCGTAAGATTTAAACCATAGGGGTTACATCTATCAAATTTATTTCACCTTGTTGTTTTATAGTTCAATGTGGTTACATCCACCAAATCTATTCCACCTTGTTGTTTTATAGCCCAATGTGAAATGTACAACTAAGTGCTTGGAATTTATGTCATTATCATCAGTTTGACATGCACTCAGAGGATTTGGATCATAATACTACCTTTGCAATAGGCTTCCCCCAAAGTTTTAACTTGGGTCTTTTCTTGATAAATGCCTAGCCAAACTAGCACTTACCAATCCACCTAGCCCTCGGGTTAAACCCCACTGCATATTACTAAATAGTATTTTGAAAATGTTAAAAATTTTAGAATAAGTTAAATTCTTGGAGGATACCCCAACAATATGTCAATGAGATTTATCTCGATGATCTCAATTTGAATCATGGGGAGAGTGTTCCTTGTTGCTACACCCTTGGGAAGTGTGAACCTAGTTGTGCCACATGTTGTATCTCGCATTACTTAGAAAAAATCTAGGATAAAGCATAGTTTTTTGAAGGGGACTTGGAGCCATTTACTAGGTTTGAAGTGGGATATTTTGAATGAAAATCCAAAAATATGTCATAATTATTATAACTAATTAAAAATAACTATAAATAACTATAAATGAATTATCGGTGATGTGACCCGGGTTCAATCCCCATGGTGGATGTGTATAAAAAATATTACTAAAAAATAAAAATAAAAACTATAAATACCTTATATATATATATATATGGTCCTGGGCTTCTCTTATGGAATTTGAACCTAGGTCTTGAAAACCCAAAATATTTTTGAATCAGGGGGAGAGTGACCCCTTGTTGCTACACCCTAAGGAAGTGTGGCCCTAGTTATGTCGCATGTTGTATTTCACACTATTTCAACAAAAAGAAAAAAACTAGAATAAAGCATAGGTTATTGAAAGGGACTTCAAGCCCTTTACTAGGTTTGAATTGGGATATTTTGAATGAAAACCCAAAAAATGTCATAATAATTATTATAATTAATTAAAAATAACCATAAATATCATATATATATATATATATCATATATATATATATATATATATATATATATATATATATATATATATAAATAATATAGTACCGGTCTCCTCTTATCGAAATTGAACCTAGGTCTTGAAAACCCAAAATATATATATTATAAAAATTTGAGTTTGTGTGAGTATTTATTAGGGGTTTTGGTTCCCTCTTCCCATGGTTTGAATTTGGGTTTCTTTAATGAAAACCTAAGAACTTCTAATTACGATATCTCTCATGAGTAAAAAAAAAAAAAAAAAAAAAAATTATATATATTTCTTTAATAAGTTAACAATTTGAGTTTACATGGTTTTTATAGAGGTTCCTGTGGTTCCATCTTATGGGTTTGAACTTAGGTTTCCTCAATGAAAATTCAAGGACGTCCAACTACCATATCTGATTTGAGTTTACATAGGGTTCCGAGATTAAAAAAAATAAAGTTTACACAAGTTTTTATATAGCAATTCCTTTTCCCTCAAATTTTAACTTAAATCTTCTCAATAAAAATCTAAGTACATAATACTCTACCTTACATTTATATTACCCAACCTAAAAATACATATTTCAGTAATTTAACACTTAAATATTAAAAAAAAAAAATCAGAAATTTTTAAATTTTGCATTTAATAATATGCAGGTCTAAGTTCGATCCATTTGTGTGGTTTTTGCGTTTAAAATAAATCAAACTATGGTTAGAAGAAAAAAATACCTCTGCATGTAATTAAGGTTGTGTGTTTTTCTTATCTTTAGATAAAATACTAAAATAATTTTTAGTATTTACAAAATTATATTTGTATATATTTAATTAAATCTTAATTATGAAATAATTTTAGGGTTTTGGTTTTTCAAAAAAATCTTTAAATTTTTGAGTTTTAATTTTTTTTCAAGAAATTTCAAATTCAAACAATAACAAAAATAAAAAAATAAATATGTATTTATAAAAAAAAAATTCAAAGTTTTCGGTGTTAGATATCGGCTTCAATGAGGGTAGCCGGTTTATCTGCCATAGGTGAAAACACAGCTTAAAAAAAATTCTGTTGTCAGTCTCTTAATTTGCCCATCTCATTATTTGTAGCATCATGTTTCTTGTTTCGTGTACAAAAAGGTTTTTACCTTGGGACTGTAAGGTTGTTAAGGGTGGTATCAATTTTGAATTTTTAATGTTCTTTCTTAAGTTCAATTAAAGAACAATAGGTAAAATAAGTATTGTATTAAAAAAAAAATATATATATATACTAAAAGCACCTCCGCGTGTATTTATTGGAATTTAAAACCATTTTTCTTTTCCGTCTCTGCAAGAGATCCTAGGTATCACCGTCCCCATTGACTTTGGTTTTTCTGGTCCATTTAAGCCGGTTTGCCATATCATTTGAATTTTGAAGGCTCGCCTTTTGAAGGAAAGGCGCCACTTTTCAATATCATTATGACATTGTGTCTTTACTTATATTGCACGGCATGCACTATCACAAGACATTTTTCTTAATAGGACTCGGGTATCTTTCTGATTTTAGCTCAGGAAAATGATGGCGACTGATACTACCAGCGATGGCGATTGCAAATCTTGTAAGTTAAAATGCTTCGATACTCATAATCCACACCCAAACTCGGTCCGTTTCTCCTTTTTTAAGGTCATGGATAGCGATATCAATTTCTCATATCTGGTGAGTATTACTCTTGGCTCTAGGTATTTAGTGCATGTTCACCAATGCTACTGTTCATATATAAACTACATTTGAGCTTACTTTACCTGTTGGTCCAATGTTTTTTTATTGTTAGGAGATCCCTTCACAATGTGTAGAAGAAATTCAATCGAAAGGATGCAGATATGTAGTTCTGGAAGGCCCAAGAGGTTATTTGTGCCTTGCTATGCTATGTTGCCATAAATCTATAGTTTTAAAACATGGTTGGGAAATCTTTGCCGCCTCTCAATCATTAGAGCTCAGAGATATAATCGTCTTCACTGTGATAGAAGATACCCATTTCCTTGTTCAAATATATGGACCCAGTGGAAATGAGAAACAAATCAACAACCCACTCTGCTCTGCTATAATCGAAAAGAGAGAAACGTCTAGAAAGGAAACGAGCATCCTGCCCAGAAAAGGTATCTAAATATTAGGTTTACTTGTACATTTTTCTGAACTTTCCTATTTTTGGTAACCTCATGCTTAATTTTAGAGGTGGGCAATATGTAGAAAATTTCAGATCAGCGAAGTCAATCGAAAGAAGCGAGCTAACATTTTCAAAGGTGCTTACAAAATCTGCAGTAAGCGGTAGAACATATTGTTTGGTAAGTCTGCACTTATTTGTTCTTTGTACACAAGCTGGCACACAACACTTCATATGATTTGAACCTGAGTTTCGAAAATCAAAGCCCTAATTACATGGATGTTCTACAGAGACTAAATCAAATATTGTTTAGTAAGTCTGCACTTATTTGTTCTTTGTACACAAGCTCACACACCACGTTATATGATTTGAACCTGAAAAAAAAATCAAAATCCTAACTACATGGGTGTCCGACGAAAACTAAATCAATCATGACCTTGGGAAATTTTTCATGTTTATAATTAGTTTCTTGTGTGCTCTCCATTTATAATGTGTCTTCTGTTCAATGCAGCCTATTCCAGGGTGGTTTGCTAGGCGTTGGTTGCCTCAGGCAAAGATAAAAGTTGCATTACGATGCGAGCAGAGAGAATGGTGGGTGGATGTTGATGGTGTCCGTCATGATCCAAGATTTGAGCTAAGCTGGAAATACTTCGCTGTGGACAATCAGCTTAAAGTGGGGGATACTTGTCTCTTTGAGTTGAAGGATACGGTGAGGCATGTATTTACAGTCAAAATTTCCAGAGCCTATTGCAAGGCAAGAGAAAAACATTAGATTCAGTTGATTACCTTAGCCTGTTTTGAAAATATTCTTTGTTTATGCCTTAGCTTTTTCGAATCCGGGGACGCATTGTGGATCATGGTTTATTATGGAAACCTCAAATGGGAGGAATGAATTGTAAAAGTATTGAGAAACTGTTGCTTGGAATAGCCCAGTTTTTATGGTGGAATGTTCATCCTCTCAACTATAAATCCTCTACTGCAGTTTTTTTTGTCTTTGATTTTCTGTATTTTATGCTTTTTTAAGTCTCTCCTTTTGATATCTTACATTTTTTTTTTCATTTATCACTTTTACATCACATAAAACTTTTATGTGTGCATGCATGTCGAACGTACCAATGAACGAAAATGGAAAAATTACAGTTTAGATGACGACGAAATCTGCAGTTATCAACTCGATTATTTTAAGCGTCGTTATTTCTAAATATTTTTTTGTTTTTTTAATGATGATGTCAAGTATAACTGGGCCGTAGAATGGGGTTATCTTTTTTATTATTTAATTTAATTTTTTTAAACCTAAAAACATATTTCCATAAAAATAAATAAAATTTATTTATTATAAAAAATTTAGTATTAAATTTTTTTAAATTTTTGTTTTGTATGAAATTTTTTTATTTTATTTTTTAACTTATAAAAAAGCTAGTTACATTTACAATCTTTTTTTAAACAAATTAAAAATTATAAATACTTTAAAATTAAAATCTTTTTTCAAAATTTGGATTCTACTAGATTTTAAAGAAAGTTTCCTCATGCATGGTTGAGATCTTCCAAACATGTTCCCTTACCTTTTCTTGAAGCTGGTGCAACTCAAAAGTGGTCTCGTGTAAGTGTTCTTTGTAACATTAATTAAATAAAATATTTTTGGTAACCATTAAGTGTATATGGGTGGGTTGTCTTTGGAAATGGATAAGTTATCTTGAGAAATTGGTCCAATTTTCTAAAGAATTGGGTTGACTGTTCCCTGTAAACTATTATATTTTTACCTAATAAATTAAAAATTATAATTTTTTTTTAAAAATAAAAATAAAATTAAAAAATTATAAATAATTTAAAATTAAAATCCTTTTTCAAAATTTGGATTCTAGGAGATTTTAAATTTTTTTTCCTCATGCATAGTTAACATCTCAAATAATCTTCCCTTAGCTTTTTTTGAAGCTGGTGCACCTCAAAAGTGTTCCTCTCTGAGTGTTCTTTGTAACATTAATTATATTAAATACTTTTGGTAACTATTAAGTACTTATGGGTGGGTTTTTTTTGGAAATTGATGATTTATCTTGAAAAATTGGTCCAATTCTTTAAAGAATTGGGTTGAGTGGTTGCTTGTGAACTATTTTATTAAATTTTATTTTATCTTTATTAAATAAATTAAAGACTATAAAAAATTCTTTATAAATAAATAAATAAATAAATAACATTAACTAAATAAAATAGTATATTAAAAAACCTTTTACATATAAAATAGTAATTTTTTATATTAAAAAAAAATTAAAATAATTATCAATACATATTGTTAGATGTTGTTTTAACAAATTTTAATATATTATTAGATTTTTTTTAAAAATAAAAGTAAAATTTATTTTTTTGAAAATAAAGTTATGTATTTTTATAATTAAAATATAATTAAATAATTATTTTTAACAAGTACTGAATCTTATAACCTATGACAAAAACAACCTTTTCATTCCCTATAACCTATAATAAACCTATTTTTTAATGAGAAGAAACTTGTCTTTTCTCCCATGTCTTTTCCTTGATAAATAAGACCTTTATTATCATTCCCTATAACCTATAATAAAACTATTTTTTATTTAATGGTGCATGAATGACAAAAAGCTGAAAATTGTATTTTCTCCCATGTCTTATTAAGTTATTTTCTAGATATTTTATTTTTCTCCACATCCCACCACTCATCTTAAACCTTTAATCATAAGATCAATATATTTTTTTAAACCATTCAGAAGAGAAAAAGCATAAAGCATTTGGTAGAGAGAATATAGTAAAAAATAAACTTGGATCATTGGAATCAACATACTTAGAAGAATTTTGACTATTATCTTTCACTTTCTTTGTACAATATTTAGATTAATTTTCTTCTAAGAGATACGTTTGCATCTGTAAGAACTCTTAAACCAAGACCTCCCCTAGTTTTTTTTTTTTTGGTAATTGTGGTATTTGCATTATGTGGGTTTTGATTGGATCCCAAAACCATATACATCGCTTTTAATAAAAATAAAACTAGTACGAAGCCCGTGCAAGGAAACTTCGTGTATTACAATTCCATAGTTTTCGATATTAGTCTTAATATTTGTCCAACACCTGCATCTACGAGGATAACAACAACCCCAGTCAGCGCTGGGTGAGCCAAAAAAGGATGTAAAGACCACCTTACTGGACATCTTACTTGGACTGTACATCATTAATTTCCCACAAGCACACCCAAAATTATGACATGAATCCTGCATTGGGAGTGGAAACTTCCAACAAAAATAAAACCAGATAGAAGAAAAACCGTAAAACCAGCAAAACCACCTGCACCCACCCTTCCATCAAGCATCAGTCAGATCCTCTTTCGTTGAGTTGCTCTCAAATGCGTTCTTGAGTAGCTGCTTCAGGTTCCCACTGATGGTGTCCAGAGTACTGATAATGCTACTGATGATAATGGTAGCCACTTTGTGGTGAGTGTTAGAAACTTGGCCTGAGCTATCACTGTTGTCATCAAATATGCGCTCTAGTGAGGTGACACTTGTCTCCTTCTTGACCTTTTTAATGTGGGTAGATCTACGGGTCTGAGTAGCGCCTTCTTCCAATTTGATATTTCTCTTGGATAATAGGGATTTGGGGATGGCAGGTGGGCCGACCTTGCTTTTGGGTGGGGTTTGATAATCAGGGTCTGCATCAGACTCTTCAGGGTCCACCGGGAGAGCTGGATGGGCTAGGAGCGGTAGGGGATGGAGGCGGATTGGACTGAAGGGGAGGGACAACGATGGGTGGGGGTTGGGCTAGGGCATGGTAGTAAAGGATGGCAAACAACCCTTGGTGAGTGGGGGTGTGTGGAGATTTTTGCTTGTGGGCATTGTGAATGGACAATCTGATGGACCGAAAGAGGAAGTCGGGGATGTTGATGGGTTTGAACCCCCTCAGATGGTTTACCAAGGTGAGGTGAAAACTAAGGATGGGTTTAGAAGGATCATCCACTGTAATGTACTGTAGAATAGGAATTAGTAAAGACGACCAGGGAGAAGGAAGAGATTCTCGATCGAGAGCTATACCTTTCCACCTAAAATTTTTGGTGTGGTTGGGCCATCCTTCGAGCTCCTGATCCCAGTTGTGTTTGTCCCTCTGGACAACACGACCTACCACCGACAAACCCATCACTTCAGCTAGCATTTCCACCGTTACCCAAAACTGGAGGTTCCGAACCTTTACGCTTCCATTGTCCCAGGAGTTCACAAAATCACTGGTTATGTCCACTTCGGCCCCTTTAAATTTTTGGAAAAAAGGGATGTAGCCCTAGTCTTCGAAGAAAGACAGGGCCAGGGAATCAATTTGGACTTCAACAGGTTCTAACAGAGCCATCGGGAGGACAGAGATTGAGAGCCAAGCAAGGATAGGGGTGGGGAAGAGGATGCAAAGGATTTCAAGATTGTAGGCTAAGAGCTTGGATAGGGGTCAGATATTTAAAGCCACTTGGGAGCCCAGATTGCAAGACTTGATGATCCAGAGAGTTGTACAGTTTTCATTGGTGCGATGGGTGACTCTTCTTTGGGAAGTTTCATCATCATTGGAGGTCTGATTGTTGAAATCGCACTTATTATGGAAATTATGACCTTTGCTGGTGTGGATCCACTCGCTTGGGATGATCTGGAATGATCCATCTCGAAAATACCCATGCACGAGTTTCGCTATTGATTTACCAGAAAAAGACATTTGATTTTGCTTGAAAACATCGGTGGGGTGAGAGCCATCTTGAAAACCCTCATTATTGGAAGTAATGGAGGCACCTACTAGGACATTGAGCTTGATTTATGAGGTGTGGTTTTGATGAGACTGATAAAAACAAGGTACCTTGATCTCTAAAACTTAGTCGCCCACGTCTAGGAATCGGGGAAACTTGAGGAAACCACTCTCTAGGGAGCCAACAAATCAATCGAGGGTTGACAGGGATGGAAGGGGGATGAAAAGGATGCACGACCATAGAATAAGTGGTGTGGCCCAGGGAGGTTGGGGAAGGGTGGAAATCAGATGGGCGCGTGGCTAGACCAATATTTTTTTGCTTCATTGACAATATCTTGGGGAAAATGCTTGTCCCAAACAACCAGGGAGTTTCCACGAGCGCCTTTGTTGGCCAGAAGATCGGCCATTTTGTTTGCTTCCCTAAACACGTGGTGGAAAATGACACTTGACTGATTTTGAAGTAGAATTTTGGCTTCCTAGATGGAGTTTCTGATGCTCCAAGAGGGAATTTTGTTGTTGTTGATGTAGTTGGTGACGTTGAGGGAATCCCCTTCAATTTCAATTTTGCTATCATATTTTTGAAGAATGTTTAGCCCTCTCCATAAAGCATGAGCTTCGGCCACATGGTTGGATTGGATTCCCAGGTTCTCAGCAAAAGTGATCAAAATCTTCCCCTTGTGATTTTTGACAAGACCACCAGCTCCTGCCATTCTCGGGTTTCCTTTGGAAGCACCATCGTAGTTGAGTTTAAGCCAACCTTCAGGGGGAGGTTTCCAGATAGCAGATTGCCTTGGATGGGGAATGAGAGGGGGTGAGTTGCTTTCCTAGGGGATGTTGATCCTGACAAATAGATCTTGCTCTAATCCTAGGTCAGGGGGTTTGGGGCAGGGGAAAAGGCGAGCATTCTTAGCAGCAAAACTGACTGTTTTGTTGGCAATAGTAAGGGGATCCTTGGGCGTATTTGAAAAAACTTTGTTGTTCCTCTCTAGCCAAACCTACCAGAGGAAGTGATGGAGACTGATTTTCCACAAGGCCTGGAGACGAGAATTCTTGAAGGGATTGGGCCACTGGATGAAAAACTTGATCAGGGAATTGGGTTGGACCCAAGTTAAGTGGAAAGTGGACAAGACGTGGCCCAACATAGAAGTGGAGAACTCACACTCAGTGAATAGATGATTTACAGATTCCCAAGCTTTAGTGCACAAATGACATCTGTTAGGGACCATCATCCCTCTTTTGATGAGATTGTCAGTGGATAGAATTTTGTTTTGGATTGCTAGCCAGGCAAAGGTCCCGACTTTGGGGATGAGGTGCTTGATCCAGATGAGATTGAAGGGAACATACACTTGTTGGGGATTGAGAAGGAGCTGGTGGGCAGTTTTGATAGAGAAATTCCCATTGTCAGTTTCTTTCCAAATGGGGTAGTCATATGTGCTTTCTGACGGGATCACTGTGGAGCTCAGCTTGTGGGACAGACTTTTAACAATAATTTGAGTTTATCTGTTGGTTGGGATGATATTGAGGTCTTTCCACTTTTTAGTTCCATTGACTAATTGGATGAAATCCACCACTTTGCTCCCTATAGAAATATCAAGGAAGGGTTTTAATAAGGATATTTCATTGTCTTCTATGAGAGGTTGATCTCCAAGCCAAATATCTGTCCAGAAGTTTATAGAGAGACCAGATCCTAGTTGCCATCGTGTTCCCTTATGAATAAGATCCCTGGAGTGGATAATGGATTTCCAAAAGGTAGATCCTTCCTTGGGAATGTCTGCATCCATGAAGTCTTTGCCTTGTAGGTACTTCCTTTTGATAATAGACACCCATTCTGCATCTGAATTTGTAAAAATTTTCCATGCTTGCTTTTCCAGCAGTGTTGTGTTCATGTTGTTGATTCGTCTGAGGCCTAGCCCTCCCTGGATTTTAGGCTGACAAACCTTTTCCCATCCGACCAGGTGGATTTTATTTTTGTTTTCTGACCCAGTCCACAAGAATATTTTTTGGATTTTCTCTATCCTAGAGTAGACTGATACTGGAGCTTTGAAAATAGAGAGGAAATAGATTGGAATGCTTTGAAGGTAAGCTGAGGTGAGGGTTGCTTTGGCTTGCTTGGGATAGGAAGGCTCCTTTCCAGCCTGCTAGCTTTTGGTTAATTCTCTCTATCACGTGGCTCCACATGGACTCTTTGGGTCGATTGGTAAAGAGAGGGAGACCCAAGTATCAGGTAGGGAACTCACCAATGTTGCATTGGAGGATCTGAGCAATTTTAACCTGCTTGGGATGGGGAGTGTTGATGAAGAAACTTTTGCTCTTGGTGTAATTTATCTCTTGTCCTACTACCTTTTCATATGAGTCGAGAATGCACTTGATCATCTTGGCCTCCACAACTGAGGCATGGGTGGCAAGGATTGTGTCATCCACAAATTATTGGTGGGACAAGGGATTAAGATTCGATGCAGCCTTGATGCCCGAAATGGTGCCCTCAAAAACAACATTCTTGAGGGTTCTTCCCAAAGATTCAACAAGTAAGATGAAGAGAATGGGGGAGAGGGGGTCTCCTTGCCTAATGCCTCTACCACTCGGGAAATATCCTATAGTGGATCCATTTACTAAAATTGAAAACCACGAGTTTGAGATGCATCCCCTGATCAGGTCAATCCAGTCCCTATGGAAGCCAAATTTTTGAAGGACAATGAGCAGAAAAACCCTGTTGACTCTATCAAAAGCTTTGTTGATTTCCAACTTAAGGAAGAGGGCAACCTTTTTGGTTTGGGATGTTGAATGGAGGACCTCATGGAGGGAAATAATACCATCATTTATAGATCTTCCTTTGACTGAACTACCCTGACATGGATCTATGATGTGGGGAAGGATATCTTTGAGCCTAGTTGTCATTGCTTTGGCTAGAATTTTGTAGATAACATTGCATAGGCTGATGGGTCTGTAATCATTCATGGATTTGCACTCAGACCCTTTGGGGATTAAAGCAATGAAGGTGGAATTCGTGCCTCGAGGGATGGACTTGGATTTCTACATGAATTTGATGGCATTGCATATGTCTTCTCCAATGATGTCCTAAAAAGTTTGGAAGAAGTGAGGGGGAAAGTCATCTGGGCCAGGGGCTTTATCGAGAGCCATGGAGAATAGAGCTTGCTTTATCTCATCGTCAGTGATGTCCTTGATAAGCATGGCATTCATAGCAGGGGTGATCATGCTGGGAATGTGCTGGAGGAGTTGATCTTGGGCCTGCCTGGGACAGGGAGCACTGGCTCCTAACCTATTTTCAAAAAACCCACTACTTCCTCTCGAATGCTGAGGATGTCTATAGTTGTTGAACCATCACTTTTGGTTAGCACTTTAATTTTGTTTGAGCTCCTGTGGCGAAGAGTGGAGGCATGGAAAAATTTCGTGTTGGAGTCCCCCTCTTTGAGCCATAAGGCTCTAGATTTTTGTCTCCAGAACATCTCTTCCTTGGCAAGAATGTTGTGATAGTCTACAAGGAGTTTTTTCTCTTCATTTCTGATTTGGATGCTCATTTGACCATTCTGAATTTGCTGCTCTAAAATTTGGAGTTTGTCTATGATTTCTTTCTTGCTTTCAAAAATATTCCCAAACACTTCCCTATTCCAGACCTTGATGTTTTCTTTGATTATTTTGAGTTTTTGGGAAACCTGGGATATGGGAGATCCACTTACTTGTTGCTTCCACCACTCAGAGATTTGATTCCGTAGATCAGGGTGGAGGACCCACATTGCTTTGAATCTGAAGGGAGTTTTGAAGATGGGCGCTTTGTTAGCTTCGAACAGGAGGGGGCAGTGATCTGATCCTATTTTTGGCAGGGAATTGAGGGAGGCATCATCGAAGAGGGGAATGGCTTCTTTGGATAGGAAAAATCTATCTAGCTTAACTTGGATGAGTTGGTTCCCTATTCTCCTATTGCTCCACGTGAATTGAGTTCCTTTGATCTAGATATCCATAAGTTCATTATTGGTGACAAAGTCATGGAAATATTGGATGCTTTTGACTAGAATGTCGTTACCTCCTACTTTATCAGAGGGAACAAGGGGGAGTTGAAATCCCCGACCAGGATCCAGGGAAGGTTGTTGAAAGTGGTTCTCATTTGACTCAGGGAGTCCCATAGGGAGCTTCTGTTGTGAGGGTTGTTTGGGGCATAGATATTAGACAGAATCCAACAAAAGTTCTTGTCTTTGCAAAAAAACATTATGTTCGTAACTCTATCCGAGGATGAAATTACTCTGCCTTCCACTTTTTCTGAATCCCACAGACACATTAGTCCCCCAGATGGGCCTTGATTGGGACTGGAAACATTTTCACTATTTTTCCATATGTTTTGGGTAACCTTATGAGCTTTTTCCTGATCGATTTTTGTTTCTTGCATGATGAGGATTGTAGGTTTGATGTCCTTTCTTACAGTGCTTGTGAGTCTCTGCTTGGCCGCACTGTTAAGGCCTCTCACGTTCCATGAGAGGATTCTCATTTGGAAACTTTGGCTCCTTTCTTGCCTCCCTTTGAAGACTGCAAGGGAGGTTTGGATAATTTGGTGTCATCTTTTGGTTGGTTGAAAAGTTCTAGGAAAAGGGTTGATTGGACCCCGTTGGCTATATCTTCTGCAGTTTCTTTTCTATTTTGCTCTTGGATATTCGGTCTTCCCCTTTTCTTGTCCAAACCATAATCCACCACAACTTTATTGGAGCTCCAAGTGTTTTTGGGACTGAAATTGGCTCTAGTTGGAGGGGGGCTTCCAGATTGCTCTTGCTCAGGGAGGGGATTAGGGGGAGGTTCAGAAGGCCCTGATATGGATGGGGAGAGGGGGGGACAGAGCTCTTTAGAGGGGGAAGAGGGATCTTTTGAAGGGGGATGGTTCTGGAAACCCTCTTCAACTGAAGGGTTTTGGATTTCCTTAGCAACATTCAAAAAGTCATCGTTTGAGAGGATTTGGAGATCATCATTTATCCTAGAGTCATGATTAGTATATCCAGGTGGAATATCAAAATGATTGGGGTGAGCAAAAAGGGACTCTACCTTGCTTTGGTCTATTGGTTGATCTGGACTCGCCACTTGCTTCCCTTTGTTTGCTTGAGGATTCTGAATATTTGCTTGCTGGTGGTGATTCCCTCTGTTTGCTTACCTTCCCTTTTGAATGTGGGTTTTGCCTGGTTGGTTCCCAGCTTGGGCTCCGATTCTTTGATCAGTATTCTCCAGTTATTTTTGTGCCTTGAGAGAAGGGCACTAGTTCTTGAGGTGTCCCTGGGCTTGACATTCAATACAGAATGCAGGTTTATTCTCATATTCTATAGCCTGGCATCTGCGGTATGATCCATAGACGAGATTGATCCGCGTTGGTAGCTGGGAATCTAGATTGGCATTGACACATATTCTTGCATGGATCATGCGGGTGCGGGATTTTGTGGTGGGGTCAATGGCGATCATTTCCCCAATGTATCTGCCAATTCCCTGCAGTATATCCTCATGCCAAAACTGGATGGGTAAGCCAGGAAGACAGACCCACACCGGTGCAAAATTGATGTTCTGAGTCTCTACATTGAAATCCTCTCCCCATTTGTGGATGAAAAGGCTTTTCCTTCCATAAAACCATGGTCCCCCTGTTAGGATGTGGGATGCATCCTCTTGATTGTTAAGCCAGATTTGAAAAAACCCTCGAGGTAGGGCCACGAGCTCAAGGTTCCCTAGGGTTTTCCACCTTAATGATGCCCATATCTGGATGGATTCCATATCCGATCGCCCTCCTACAAATTTTTCGATCAGGCATAGGCTTTCCAAGGAAAGGTAATCCGTCATTCAGGTTTCTGGGATCACCAGATCCTCTCCTACCGTGAGTAAGGGGCTACGCCCTTCATGAGTCAAATGGGTGTTATTTCCCTTGACCTTTTCCATGTATGAGCCAGATGGGAAGGTCCCAGAAGGGGCCCCATATTTGTTGGTATTCTCATCAGGTTTGTCAGGTGGTTCTTTACCCCATAACTATTTCCCAGGGAATTTGTCATTTCCTAGATCTGGATCTGCTCCCGATGTTGCATTCCCCATGGTAGATTCAACTATCTCACCTGGTTCAGAATCCCTGGAAGCTGATCTTCCCACCGAACCCTGGTTCCCACCAAAAGTTGCCCGAGATCCATTGTTCACCATCGCTCAGTCCTCCCCTTTGAACGTTGTATCATAGCCATACTTCCCCTAGTTTTATCATCATGCACATTGCTCCATTTCACCAAAGGAAATATCCTTTTATCATGTAAACTTGACCATAAAAATGACCGCCTAATATAATTACAATTTTTCAATTGATTTTGGCATAGAATACAATGACATATAATATGTTGGAATAGCCTATAAAACTAACTTAATTAACTGTAATCTTCCTACTAATGATAATCATCTACCTTTCTATCCTGGAAGTTTATTCTAAACTTTACTAATAACTAGATTCCATAATTCTATCCTCATTCTCCCCTCAAATAAAGGTATCCCTAGATAAGTTGCTATTAAATTTGCCTCCATTCGAAGTAACTTGTAAATTTTTGCTTTGATATTAGCTGGATTTTTATGGAATTAAATTTTGGATTTTGTCCTATTAACTTTTTGCCATGATTCTCTTTCATATTCCTTTAAAAATTTATTGAAAACTTTGACCTCATTTATCCTTGCCCTTATAGAAAGGATTGTATCATCTACAAATTGTTGATGGGTGACGTTGTCAATGTTATTAATAACCTTAAGTCCACTTATAATCATATATTTGTAAGTCTTATTTAAGTTCCTACTCAAAACCTTAGAAATATAATGAACAAATAATGGGATAGAGGATCTCCTTATCTAAGGCCTCTCTTCGCTTTAAAATATTATATTACAAACCCATTGAAAAACACTCAATAAGAAATTTTAGAGACACAAGATCTAATCCGTCTAACCTATTTATTTTGAAAACCAAAATTTTCTAAAACTACAAAAAAAATTGCATTTAACCCTATCATAGTATTTATTCATATCAAGTTTTAAGATCATTGCTTTCTCTTTTCTTGAAGTTGTTGATTGTATAACTTCATGAGCTAGTATGATTCAATCCAAAATTTGTCTCCCTTTTAGAAATCCTCCTTGCTCTTCTAAAATGATTTTGTTTAAAAATAACTTTAATTATTTTGTCATCATTTTGGAGATAATCTTATATGCCAAATTTTATAGGCTTGTGGGTTTAAAAGAATTAAATAATTTAACATCCTTCATTTTTGGAATTAGGGTAATATATGTTGCCTTTATTTTATAAGGTATGTATTGTTTCACCCTAGACTATTCCACTACCACCAATAAATAATCCTTCATTATATCCCAATTATATTGGTAAAAAGTTATAATACCTGGGTATTTATCCTTATTAAAAGATATAAAACATAAATTAACTTCTTCTAGAGTAATAGCTACATTAGCTTCCTATTATATTCATTCGTTATAACTAAAGGAACATATTGAAGAATTTTATCATTAAGAACTTCAATCTCCTTTGATCCTAGAATATTTTGATAAAAATACTTTACCTCTTTTGTAATTTCACTCTCATATTCAATGCAAACCACTTCTATTGATTTAATTCTACTAATTTTGGATATTGATCTCTGTACTATAGTCACCCTAAGCTTTTTTTTTGTCTCCTTATTTTAAGCAAGCCTATATTGATTTTAATCTCTAGATTTTATCTTCCTTACTCAAAATATTATGATATTCACTAAGAAACTCCCTATCCTCTGACCTTGGAAATTTATGATTACCTTTTTGAAATTTTGAAATTTTATCTTTTAGTTCTTCTTTCTTCTCAAAAATCTTTCCAAAAGTGTTCTTGTTCCATTATTTTAATCTAAATTGCATAGATTTAATTTTATTTGGGAGAGCATACAACACACTATTACCTAAATATTTCTATGTTTGAGCTATGATATCAACAAATTGAGGATAATATTCTTATATTTTATCATATCTAAAATATGATATTTTTTTATTTCACTTACCACCATTTTAACTCTTATAGACAATTGATTAAGAACTTAATGTTCAATATGTCTTATTTTAATAAATTGATTATTTATCCTCTTTATTTTAACAATGGATGGTTTCCTTTGACCTTTTGAAATAGGCCCATCCAAGATGGATTATGCTTAACAAATCTATGAATATCCCTATTTTGTTATTGTAGTGATAGATGACTACAACTTGGCTAGATTGCACCCTAAATATGATGTGAGGTCTAAGAGGAAAGGGAGTCACAATAATCACCAACTTCCAAATATTCCACGTAAAATATCACCAAACAGATATCTCCAAAGGGTAAGTATGGGTGTAGAAACCCTCATATTATGTAGATAAGTTGACATTAAACCATTGTAAAATGATGACCTACAATGATTTTACCTAGCCCTTTCGATGATATCTCAATTGGATTTTTCCATGGATGGTGGCTAATGACACTTTTCAATGATAACTAAAAAAACCCCATCAATGGAAATAATTCAACCTAGAAACTAGCCACCAATGATATAGAAAAATATATTCTCACTTACATCTATCTGGGACCATATATTTAGGCCCCTCTTGCCTCATCCCTCCACTAGAATTTCAAAATAATATCTAAGAAAGGGGTATGGCTTAGGGAAAATTAACAACTACGAAAAAAGACAAGAACTTATAGAAATATTATTATCCAAAAGGGAGCCAACAAAGTGAGCCTTCTCTGCATCTATCTCTCATCCAGTAGGAGGAGCAAGTCAAAATTATAGTAGAGTTGCTAACATAGAAGTTCATTGATAGAAAACATCGAGAGATGGATGTTATCATCCATAGCTCACATCATAAGAAAATATAAAATATCCTACCTTAGAATAAAAGAAAGAAAATATCTGATCAATATGTAAAAAGTTGGTATGAAATTTGAAAAGAAAGGCAGAGGAAAGGATGATTGAGATTTTTATGGACAAGGACCAAGGCAAAGGAAGAAAAGTCTAATGAAAGAAAGTTCGATGGGGCCACTTTTTGGAACTCATGAAAGTCCTAGATAAAAGGATTAGGCAAAAGTCTTGATGAGTAGATAAAGCTTCCAACAATTTTTTTTGAAAAGGTAGGTAATTTTTGGGGCAAACAAGAGTGCATTGATACTAGTACCAAATGGGGCAGGTATGAGTTATGGTGCACAAATTTCTATAAAATGTATACGATATAGGATAATATGTGATTATTACGAAAAGGTGGATTATCTGCCAAGGATATTTCAACTTAACAAAACAAGAGAAGGTAGTTGAGCCATTAAAGATGAAGGAATGGGACTTGTAGCCATGACAATTGTGGACTGACAAAAAGCAATGGAAAAAGGTATCCTCATTCAATATTCAAAATCCCCATAAAGACATTAGCTAAGAAAGTTGAATTATCCTACAAGTTTTGGAGGGAAAACTTTCCTATTGTAATTTATAAATAGCAATAGTTTAGGCTATGCCAAGGATCGACAAGTTTTCAATTATGGTGATTTGAAAGCTTCCCCTTCATTTATTTTTGTAAGAGCAGTTGGTTCTTGAGTGGCTTATGGGAAAATTAAACCCCTGCTTTGGGCACAATATTTGTAAACAAACTGCTTGCACACACACATACATATATAGAGAGGCCTATGTCAATTTTTAGTTTAGTCATCTGTAACTCCCTATGGACCCATTTCTATGTGTATGTGTATATCTATTATTTTTTACGTGCTTTAGGTTTTATTGGTGTATGTGTATGTGAGGGGACGATGTCTATTTTTGGACTCACCATCATAGCTCTCCTATGGAATCCGTATCTTTATGCATGCCTATGTTGGTGACACTCATCCCTACTTAACTGTTGAGGAGAGAAAGCATTCATCATTGGAACATAGTGTTTAGGCCTATTTTTCCAAGAAGTTCTTAGCGAATCTTTTGATACATCATCACATTTTCCGTTTGTTGATATTTTTTCTTTGTTTTCCTCTTCCTTTTTCCATTTTGATTTCAAGTGTACCTAAAATATCACATCTTAACAAGGATCCACACTTATAAAAAACTCTCAAAGGCCCATGATTAAGTCAAAACCTATGCTCTTGATTTTGGTCCTATTGCATCACTCCCCACAAGGTGTGACTACCTCAAGTCAAGACAATTAAGGATGATAACAATTTAAAGGCACACCCGATGGGACCCTAGTGGTTTATGATTGGTCCCAGATTGTGACAATTTAGGATTAGACTTAGTGAGGATATTTTCCTATTTTTCTTGTTGAAATACCTTTAACTCACCTAACAAATCTTCAAAAATAAGTCATTATTGAATATATTAAACTAAGATTTTGATGAAGACCTTTGTCTACTTACGTTTTTGAAGCACGAAGACTAATTTCACAAGGCAACTCCACTTGGAACAAAGAACCTAAAAATACTCAGACAAAGAACCTATGATTGGGTTTTTATACCTTAAATATTTTATAAAAATTTCTATCACTACTTGAAACCATTCTATGAAGAAGAAAAGTTTTAGTCCATAATATGGCTACTCCACCACTACCCTTAGAATATTTTCTACTTGGAATGATAGAGGTCCATTGAAACCACCAAAACCAAACAAAGTGTGGGAGGAGATACCCCAATCTACTATAAAGTCTCTCACTTATTTCACTAGCGAAGATCTCACTACCCCCATTGAACATCTTAACCATATGGTGGGCGTGTGTATGATCCACATTGTATTAAAGCAAACCATGGATCTACGATTGATGGTAACCTCTTTCAGTAGAAATACCCAAGAATTGTACATCACACTCCAATCCATTTCAATAATAAATTTGGACTAGCTCGACAACATTTATGGAGAAATTTAGAGAAAAGGTAGGTAGGGTATCCTTCCTAGAATTAACAACAATCAAAAGAGCTCTCATGGAGGCAATAAAGGATTCCAACCTTAGATTCCATAAGTCTTGGTATAAAATACCTAAGGAGATGTGTCCCCCTAGGTATGACACTCCTATATTATTTAAAAGCCTTGGATACTAAAATCTCATTGATGATTAAAGCTAAAGAAGGAAACTCCTAACCAAAAGCCTATACATTAGACATTCAAGCTAAACATGACATGATTTAGATTGGAATGTTGGTCCCTAGGCCTCCTATTTCTATATTTCCCAATATACAATCCCCAAATCCATTTACTTAATCAATGACCTCTCAGTCACCTTCAATTTACATTCAATTGCTATATTCCTATAAATACCACCCCCCCTTAATCCTAGGGACCCAAAAAAGAGGTATCCCATTAATAGCCAATGAAATGTTGGCTATGATAAGGGAATGAAATTCCCAGAGATACCCCTATCTGAATAATTTAAGACCTCCCTATCTGAATGGGTATCCTAGGACTCAATTCCAAAGAAATTAAGAGAATGGTCAAATCTAGGCCCAAAACCAATAAATATTCTCGATGACAACCACTCTACAAACAAAAATCCCTAGTCATGCTAGGGAAATAGCACCTATACAAAATACTTATGTAGAGGAGTCTCCTAGTTAAAGCAACATAGAAGGAATATCTATGCTTTTGATCACTGCAATGACAGAGATGATGCCATCTCAAGCATCCATTTTGTACTCGAGATCCAAAAATTAGATCTTGAAACAACGCATTTCCTTCTCTTTCATCTTAGAGCTTGACTATGCTCCTCAAGAGTGAGTCTCAATGATACGATATGAAGAAAAATCTATGTAGTATTTGATGAAATGGGCAAGCTAATGATTGAAAGACCTCAGGTCCAATTAGATTATCTAACAAGGTCTAAAAAATCTGAAATTGAGGAAAGGGATAAAAGTAACTCACTAACCCCTAGAATTTAGCATAAGTGAACGCAACCAAAGTGACATCCATAAATTGTAGTGCATCGACAATACAGGGCACCTACGCCTCATATTATCTATTAATAAAACAACCAAAAGGCCCCAAGCAACCAAGCCAATAGTCAATAATGGTTTGAGAATATAAAAAATAACTATGCCAAAAGTTTTAATATTTACTAGGCAAGGCACCCTAATTATCCCAAGACAGGAATCATCATTGCCAAAAACAACAAAATATTCCTAGACAATTGCAGGAAGATCATGTTTCATCCCATAGAGGGTACTATCTTTAGGATCTTTTAGAATAGGATATCATTTGAAGAAATAAAAGGATCACTACAAATTGGTTAGATTACACCTTAAAGATGATGTGAAGCCTAAAGAAAAGACAAGGGAATTGCAACCATCACCAAATTCTAGAGATTCCATGTCAAATATCACCAAATAGATATCTCTAAAAGGTAAGGATAGGTGTAGAAACCCTCACATTATGTGGAAAATATGACCACCAAACCATTGTAAAATTATGACCTACAATGATTTAACAGCCATTTCGATAATATCTGAATTAAATTATACCATAAATGGTGGCTAATGAACCCTTTTTTATGATAACTATAAAAGCTCCATAATAGAAAATCAACCTAGATAGTGGTCACCAATGAGCCAACAAAATAGATTCTCACTTATATCTATCTAGGATCATGACATCAAGCCCTTCTTACCTCATCCCTCCACCAGAATTTTAAAATAATATCAAAGAAATGGGGATGATTGAGGGAAAATTAACAATTGAAAAAAGACAACAACTTACAAGAAGCTTGACATCAAGAGACATCATAATACATCTACTTCTCCCAATGGGGCAAGGCTTCTTTGTACTAATCGCTTATCCAATAGGAGGAGCAAGTCAAGATGATAGCAAAGTTGTTGACATGGAAGTTCACTGATAGAAAGTCCCAACGAATGGATGTTGTCAACTATAGCTTGCATCATAGGGAACTCCAAAAGACCCTTCTTTAGAAGAAAATAACAAAAATATATGACCAAGAGGTAAAAAGTTGACATGACTTTTGAAATGAAAGATGAAGGAAAGGATGATTAGGAGTTTTGAAATGAAAGATGAAGGAAAGGATGATTAGGAGTTTTGAAATGAAATATGAAGGAAAAAATGTCTGATAGGGTTACTTGTTAGAACTCATGAACGTCCAAAAGAAAAGGACTACGCAAATGTTCCAATGAGCAGATAAAGCTTTTAACAAAAAGTTTTGAAAAGACGAACAACCAGGAGGGAAAACAAGAGTGCATTGGTACTGGTACCAAATGGGGTAGGTATGAGTTATGGTGCACAAATTTCTAGAAGAAGCAAATGAGATAGGATAACATACCATTATTAAAAAGAGATGAATTATCTGCCAAGGACATTTCAACCCGACAAGTCAAGAGAAGGTAGTTAAGCCATTAAAGATAAAGGAATGGGACTTGTAGCCATGATAGTTATGGATTAATATAAGTAATAACAGAAGGTGTCCTCATTCAATATTCAAAATCCCTAGAAAGAGATTAGTTAAGGAATTTGAGGGGCCTACATCTATTTTTAGACTAGCTATGTATGGCTCTCCTATAGGACCCACTTCTTTATGCATACCTATGTATATGAATCTCATCCATGCTTAATTGTGTTTAGGAAAGGAAGCATTCATTGCTAGCACATAGTGTTTAGGCTTATTTTTGTAGGAATATTTTAACAGATATTTTAACACATTGCCACCTTTTCTTTTTATTGAGCATTTTTTTTTTAATTTTCATATTCTGTTTTCTCCATGAGGTTCAAATACACCTGAAAGATCATGTCTTAACAAAAAGAAAAAAATTCATCTTGTAAAAAACCCTCAAAAAACGCTCATTTAACAAAAACCCATGCTCTTGACTATGGCCCTATTATATCACGAGGTGTAACTGCCCCAAGTCAGGATAGTCAAAGATGATATTAGAAATGTTGTAAGTTAAAATGCTTCAATACTCATAATCCACACCCAAATTCGGTGCGTTTCTCCTTTTTCAAGGTCATCGATAGCGATATCGATTTCTATTGTCCGGTGAGCATTGCTCTTGGCTGTAGGTAGTGCATGTTCATCAATGCTACTGTTCATATATAAACTACATTTGAGCTTAGTTTACCTGTTGGTTCACTGTTTTTTTAGGAGATCCCTTCACAATGTGTAGAAGAAATTCAATCGAAAGTATACAGATATGTAGTTCTGGACGTCCCAAGAGGTTATTTGTGCCTTGTTATGCTATGTTGCCATAAACCTGTAGTTTTAAAACATGGTTGGGAAATCTTTGCCGCCTCTCAATCATTACAACTCGGAGATATAATCGTCTTCACTGTGATAGAAGATACCCATTTCCTTGTTCAAATATTTAAACCCGGTAGAAATGAGAAACAAATCAACAACCCACTCTGCTCTTCTAACGCCGAAAAGAGAGAAACGTCTACAAAGGAAACGAGCATCCTGCCCAAAAAAGGTATCTAAATATTAGGTTTACTTGAATAATTTTCTGAACTTTCCTATTTTTGGTAACCTCATGCTTAATTTTAGAGGTGGGCAATATGTAGAAAATTTTAGATCAGCGAAGTCAATCGAAAGAAGCGAGCTAACATTTTCAAAGGTGCTTACAAAATCTGCAGTAAGCGGTAGAACATATTTGGTAAGTCTGCACTTATTTGTTCTTTGTTCACACTTTTTTTTGGAAAGAAAGCTTAAAGCTTTAACCATATGAGTAGATTTCCCAAAGAAAGCTCAAAATCCTAACGAAAACAACCTGATAACCTTAAAAAAATGTTTATAATTAGTTTCTTGTGTGCTCTGCATTTATAATGTGTCTTCTGTTCAATGGAGCCCATTCCAGGGTGGTTTGCTAGGCGTTGGTTGCCTCAGGCAAAGATGAAAGTTGCATTACGATGCGAGCAGAGAGAATGGTGAGTATTTGAGCTAAGCTGGAAATACTTCGCTGGATACTTGTCTCTTTGAGTTGAAGGATACGGTGAGGCCTGTATTTGCAGTCAAAATATCCAGAGCTTATTGCAAGGCAAGAGAAAAACACATTAGACTCAGTTGATTACGTTAGCCTGTTTTGAAAATATTCTTTGTTTATCCCTTAGCTTTTTCGAATCCGGGGACCCATTGTGGATCATGGTTTATTATGGAAACCTCAAATGGGAAGAATGGGTTGTAAAATTTTATGTGTGCATGCATGTCGAACGTACGAATGAACGAAAATGGAAAAAGTACAGTTGAGATGACGACGAAATCTGCAGTTATCAACTCGATTATTTTAAGCGTCGTTATTTCTAAATTAGGACAAATGTTTTTTTGTTTTTTAATGATGAGGTCAAGTATAACTGGACGGTAGAATGGGGTAATCTTTTTTATTATTTAATTTAATTTTTTTAAACCTAAAAACATATTCCCATACAAATAAATAAAATTTATTTATTATAAAAAATTAAGTTTTAATTTTTTTTTTTTTAAATTTTTTTTCTTGTATGAGTTATTATAAAAAATTAAGCATTAATTTTTTTTAAATTCATAAAAGAATTAGTTACATCCACAATATTTTTTTACTACTAAACAAATTAAAAATTATAAATAATTTAAAATTAAAATCTTTTTCAAGATTTGAATTCTACTAGATTCTAAAGAAAGTTTCCTCATGCATAGTTGACATCTCAAACCATGTTTCCTTAGATGGTGCAACTCAAAAGTGGTCCCGTGTAAGTGTTAGTGTTCTTTGTAACATTAATTAAGTACTTTTGGTAACGGTTAAATGTTTATGGGTGGGTTATCTTCGGAAATGTATGAGTTATCTTGGAAAATTGGTCCAATTCTCTAGAGAATCGGGTTGAGTGCTTGCTTATAAGTTCTCCTATTAAATTTAATTTCCTTAACTTTATCTTTACCCAATAAATTAAAGATTATAATTCTTTTTATAAATAAATAATATTGACCAATTGGTTCATCCAAACCCCATAAGGGGCGAAGGTCCAAGGTTCAAATCTTGGGCCTCGCCGGACTGAACGCTTGTCCTTTTCCTGGTGCTTTCAGTGGCGTAAAAGGTTTAAAATGATTGTGGCATGGTGGTTATAGGTGCAGACTGCGTGAAGATCTATGTGGTGGCTTTTGGAAGACAACGCAGAATACTGTGGCGGCCATAAAAAGCTGGACAGCCTGCCCGAATTCGTGATGGCTACCGATTCCACCATGTAAATTAAAAAAAAAAAAATAAATAAATAAATAAATAACATAAAAAGCTGGACAGCCTGCCCGAATTCGTGATGGCTACCGATTCCACCATGTAAATTAAAAAAAAAAAAAAATAAAATAAATAAATAACATTAACTAAATACTTATAGAGAGGTAGTATATTAAGCAGCAGTTTTTATATTGACAAACAAAATTTAAATCAATTACCAATACATATGGTTAGATGTTATTTTAGCAAATTTTAATATATTACTAGATTTTTTAAATTAATAATAAAAATTATAAAATTTTAAATAAAAATAAAATTTAAAATTTTTAAAAATAAAATTTAAATTTTTTATATTTTTAATATTGACTCGTATAAGCTATAAGAAGAACAGCCTTATCATTCCCTATAACCTATAATAAACCTATTTTTTATTTAATGGAGACGTAGCTTTGTCTTTTCTCCCATGTATTTTCCTTGATAAAAAAGACCTTTTATTATCATTCCCTATAACCTATAATAAACCTATTTTTTATTTAATGGTGCATGAATGACAAAGGTGAAACTTGTCTTTTCCCCATGTATTTTCCTTCATAAATAAAACATTTTATTTTTTATTTAAATGTTTGAATTAACATATATCTAAAATGTAGGGATAGAGTGATTAGTAATTTGTAAGCCTTTGAAAAAGTAGAGAAATTAAGAAAGTTTATTATATTTTTGTAGACCATCTCATGAGACAATAAGGAGGAAGGAGGATGGAGTAGTAAAGAGGAAGAGCGGAAGGTTTAGGGACGACAAATCTTAGGTGTGGGGCTTTAGATGGCAGAACAACAGGCGTGACAGGTGGGGGCTCTGGTGAAATAGTAGGGCCCCAGGTAGAGGATGTGGACAAGGAAATTATGTTGGAATCGAACCCAAGGAATTAGGCGGATGCTATCGAAGATATATCTGATGGGAACCAGGATTCTGTGCATCAGGATCAAGGGAAGACCTAGGAAGGAGACAAAGAGAAACTTGACAACTGGAGACCATTTTATCTTAATGCTCTTCGTGGTAAGCAAAAACTGTTCGAATTTTGTTTTAATCTAAAACCCATCAACGGTAGGCTAGAAATCCCAGATACCCTAGCTTAGCATGTGGCTATGAAGGGCAGAACGTCTATGGTGGTAAAATTTATGAGGGTTCGACTATGAAGGGCAGAACGTCTATGGTGGTAAAATTTATGAGGGTTCGATTGGACTTGGAAGTCATAAGGAGATGGGTCATCTAGAAATTACAACCAAGGGCCGGTATGATGATTAAGGTTTTACCCAAGAGTTTTCTTTTGGTGTCATTTCAATGTGACCACGACATGGAAAGGATTCTTCAAGGAGGTCCTTGGTTTTTTGGGAAAGGGGTTATAAAGCATTGGACCCCCGATTTCAACCGCCAGACCCAGGTGTTGGATATGGCTCCTATTTGGGTTAAGATAATGGGATTACCTCTGCTTTTTTGGAACGAGAAAATCTTGGCTGGGATAGCTACAGATATTGGGGAACTAGTAGCTATCGATTCTGCAAACTTGAGCAGAACAAGACTTCTTTCTGCTCGCATGTGTGTGTTGGTGAACCTGAGTAAAGAACTCCCTAAATCTATTATACTATCATCTATGTATGGCCTTCATACTCAAGACTTTGAATATGAAAATATGTCTTTTAAGTGTAGTGTTTACGGGAAGGTAGGGCACCAAGGTATCCACTGCATTTTCGAGAACCAGCCCCCACCCAAAAATACTGTTCCACAAACCCAGAATAATATCCCTCCCCCGCAGAACTTCATTCCTGCCCAACATGGGCCTCAAGGATGTGGGACTCGAAATATCAGAGACCTCTTTCAACCTAATATCAAAAAGAGGTAAAATTATAACACTCCTCCTAGAAATACCTATGTCGTAGAATCCTATCATAGAGGATTTGGTCCCTCTGGTGGGAATCATCAAACACAACCTACTCCAAAGGTGATGTAGCAGGCCCAAGAACCAAATCACAAAGGAAAGAACCACATAGATCAACGCCCTGGAGCAAGTAAGTTTGATTGGATAATATGGGAGACCTATGGAGGCTCGACAAAAGTGGTTCCCTGTACTGTACAGGAATTTATGGGAAGAAATTCCAAGGAGATCAACATCCCAGTGGAGAACAATTTTGATGCATTAAATCATCTGAAGGGAGATCAGATGGATAGCCAAGAAGTGGAATCTGAGGTAGTGGAGACCCAAGAGAAGGATTTAGAGGAGCAAAATCAGAGGAAGGAGTAAGAAAATTATAATATAGGTAAGGATACTTAGGAGGTAGAGGTGAACCACCAAGATCAATGTACCCCCAAAGCAGGAAAAAAGAACCTACTAATCAAGAAGCTAAGAGCACAAAATCATCTCCATTGTCAAAAAGACTAGTTAACTTGGAGAGCCAGGTTGTTACCCTAAATTGCAAGACTGACCCATCCAATATGGTTACCAAAAAGCAAGTGAAACCCAAGGAACCCTCGCCTAAAGAGGATGTATGGGGATATGGTTCAATAGGAAGAGGGAAACCTAGCAATGCTGCCTAAATGCAGAAAGAAGCAGAGCGAGGAGTGGCTGATGGCACTCAAGCAGTATTACAATTTGGGGTGAAGGCTCGGGGATCCAAAGCCTATAAATGAATATTCTATCATGGAATATATGTGGGAGTAATCTTGCAAAAATGAGAGTTCTATATGCTCTTAGACAAGAACACAATCGGATATGATATTACAACAAGAAACTAAAATGGAGGAAAGTAGAGTGATCCCTTTTAAGAATAGGACTTGACGAGAAGCTGAAGTAGTAGCCCAGGAGGCCACTGGAATAGTAGGAGGGTTGTTGGTTATGTGGAACAAGAATGTGATTGATAGTAAAGTGATTCTTATGTCTAGTTGGTTTATTTGTCTTTTATGTTTGGATAAAACCACGTAGGAAGAGTGGATCTTAACGAATGTATATGATCTAGTTAGATAGGGACTGAGAAGGGTTCTTTGGGGTAAACTAGCTGAACTGAGGGAGACGGTCCCCAACTATCCTTGGATTATGGTGGGGGATTTAAATTGCTGCCTTAACTTGCAGATAAATATGGGGGCTCTCAAAGAATAACTGTTGATATCTATGAGTTTAGAGATTTTGTTGATCAACATGAGCTGATGGATGTGGACCTATATATATTATCCTATACATGGTCTAACAAAATACTGAAGGAAAACCAAATTCAGATCAGATTAGATAGGTTTCTTATTTCTCAGGAATGCCTGGAGAGGTTTGGGGACTCTTCATTAATGACACTACCAAGAATCGGGTCTGACCACAACCCAATTCTATGGAAAAATGGGAAGGACTCTAAGAAAAAATACATCAGACGCTTTCAATTCGAACTTATGTGGCTCCAACACTAGGATCTAAAGGATCTGGTTGCCCAATGGTGGTACAAAAAGTATAATGGTTCGAAACTGGCCCAAGTGGCATGTAAACTAAGGAATGTGAAGGCTAACATTAGAGAGTGGAACAAAACTTCCTTTGAAAATATTTTTGCAAAAAAGGTAGAACTAAAATATAAGATCAATGAACTATAGGAGAATATAAAGTCAGATCATCTTACAGAAGATCTGAGAAATCAGGAGAGGGAGCTATTAGTCGAATACCACATGGTGCTGGGATTTGAAAAAATATTCTGGAGGTAGAAATCCAGACTGCGTTGGTTGAAGGAGGGTGACATAAATACAAAGTTCTTCCATGTCTCTAATATTCACCACAAGTGTACTAACAAAATTAAGGAGATCAAGAGGGCCGATGGGTCTAACACCAAAGATATGAAAAACATAGGAAGGGAAGTGGTCGAGTTCTTTAAATCACTTCTAGAATATGTAAATCCTACTATTGAAGAAGAGGACTCTCTGTTGGCGGCCATTCCACCCGTTGTCACTTAGAATCGTAATGGATTCTTACTTAGACCTTTTATAAAGGAGGAAATTAGGAAGGCATTTTTTGACATGGATGGTAATAGCTCCCCAGGACCGGATGGCTTCCCCGCTACTTTATTTTAGAAGTTTTGGGATATTTTGTTCAATGATGTAGTGGAACCTATAATTGAGGCTCAAAAGGACATAGAAATTCTAGAAGGAGTTAATGCTACATTTTTAGTCCACATCCCTAAACTAGTGGGAGCAATGGAATTTTCTAGTTTCCACTTTATTAGTTTATGTAACACTCTGATGAATATTCTCACAAAAACAATCACCAATAGGCTGAAGGTTATCCTTCCATTCATCATTGATATGAACCAAGGATTTTTTGTGAAAGGGTGACAAATACTAGATGGTATCATCACAATTCATGAAGTTATTCATTCAATGGTGGCTAGTAAGGAAGCATGTATGTTACTAAATCTAGACATGAATAAAGCCTACGACCGGGTCTCATGGCATTTCCTCACCAAGATTTTGGGTAAGTTTGGTTTCTATCCCCAGTGGATTAAGTTGATTTTTAGTTGTATCTCTACCATAATATTTTTTGTCATGGTGAATGGGTCACCCTCTGGTTACTTTAAGAGTGAAAGGGTGTTGCGACAAGGAGATCCTTTGTCTCCATACTTGTTTATTATTTTAGAAGAAGTATTGGGTAGGAACATTTTAGAAGCTATGACAGAAGGTCGATTGGAAGGTTTCAAACCAGCCTCAATAGTAGATCCAGTGTCTCACCAACCGTTCGTGTATGATACAATCATTGTGTCCAAAGACTCGGTGCCTCAGGCTAGGAAGCTGAAGAGAATTCTAACCAAGTATGAGATGGAAGCAGGACATTCCATAAACTATAAGAAGAGTAGCATCTATTTCTTTTACACACCTGGTGGGAGGGAGGAAAAAATAGCTAACCATTTTTGATGTGGAAAGGAGCTTTTACTAGCGACTTATCTAGGCATGCCTATGTTCGAAGGAAGAATGAAGACTACATTGTAGAACTCAGTCATTGATAGGATCTCCAAAAAGTTAGCATTGTGGAAGGATAGCCTTCTCAGCTCCACAGGAAAAGCCTTACTAGTTCAAACTACTTTACAGAGCATTCCAATCTACTGCATGTCTCTATTTACAATGCCTGCAAAGGTTCGAGCTACACTGGAGCAAATTCAATATAACTTCTTGTGGTCAAGTTTAGAGGAGAGAAAGAGAATTCTGTTGATAACATGGAATCAAGTGTGTGCAAGTAAATATTAAGGGGGCTTTGTGTTGAAGAGAATGAAAGAAATAAACCAAGTTCTGATTGGCAAACAGGTCTGGAGATTTATCAATAATGATCAATTGGGATGGGTAAAACTTCTTAAGGCAAAATATATCATAAATAATTAGGACTTCCTGAAAGCTGATAATATCCCTAGAGTATCCTATTTCTGGAATTGCTTGCTTGAATGTCATGAGGTAGTCAAGAAAGGCATCAGATGGATAATTGGTAATGGAAGACAAGTGGAATTTTGGCAAGATCCATTGTTGGAAGAAGCCCCTCTACAAGATACCTTAGACCTTCGGATCCTCAAACACAAAATTTTGGAGAAAATGGGAGGAAAAGTAGGGGATTTTCTTGCTATAGCATAGGAAACTTCCTCTTGTAAGAAAATCACAGTTAAAAATCCTTCAAAGGAAGAGAAGGTGGCCATGACCAAACTCAACGATGCTGTAAAGGTGTTCCCTATCATTCCAAAGGGAGGAAGAGACAAGGTGATTTAGGGCAAAACTACAAGTGGGATCATTTCAGTAAAAAAATTCTATAAACTAATCCACTGAGGATTTAATGGTTGGACTTTGAATTCTATTATTTGGTTAAAGAATTTAATCCCAAAAATAGCTTTCTTATTTTGGCTAACAGTTCAAAATAATATTCTGACAATAGATAATCTGCAGAGGAGAGGTTTCCAATTCATCGATCGATATATCCTATGTGAGAAAGTGATAGAATATGTAAGTCATATCTTTCTAACCTGTGAATTTTCTTGTGCATTATTCCAAATTATTCTGTCCAAATTTCATATAGATTGGGTCTGCCCAAATAGCATGTCTGAGTTCTGCATATAGTGGGCTTCCCATTTCTGGGCGAAACTTTTGACTTGGCTTTGGAAGGTCAACTTACCCCATTTTTTATGGGGGCTATGGAATGAGAGAAATAAGAGAGTATTTAAAGGATGAAAGAAATATCCCAAGTTATGTGGTAGTAAAATAATCAGAGCTCTGAAAGAAAATTGGAAAACCTTTTACTTCAAAAATGAGACCCTGTCTCCTAAGGAAAGGAGGATTTTGTGGAACTGGGGAGAGGAACCTCCAGACCCAGTCATTACAACCACCCCACGGGTTGGTGTTGAGTGGATACCCCCCCACACAAAAGTGGGTTAAGTTCAATTTTGACAAGGTAGCCAAAGAAAATATGGGGGCTATAAGAGCAGGAGGAGTTTTGAGAAATGAGGAAGGAAAAGTGGTCCTTGCCTTTGTGGAGCCTTTGGAAACTCAAACAAATCATTTTGCAGAAGCCCAAGCTTGTATTCAGGCAATGAGAATTTCTAGACTATAAGGTTATACAGAAGTAATATTTGAAGGGGATTCACTTAATATAATAAAGGCAATTAAGGAGGATAAAGACCCTAGCTAGACTATCTCGGAGCTTATCCTAGAAGAAAATATTCATAAATCCCATTTTCTTAGTGCCTGAATATAACACACCTTCAGATAAGAGAACCAGGCAGTGGATCTAAAGGTAAATATTACAGTTTTTGCTAGGGAGATGCAAATTTGGAAGGATAACTTCCCTCAAGAATTACTGGTGTTGGCTTCTAAAGAAGATCTAAGATCAAACCTGTTAGAGTAGCATGAGATCAGAGTGGTTGATGATGAGTAATCTGATAGATGGAATTAGGAATACAGACAAAATACAACCCATTTTCTGTGGCCTGGGAAGTGACAAGTGTATGGTACAACAACCTAGTGTTATGTTTAGTAAGTGCTAGGTGTCGTCTGGTTTTTATTTTATCCTGAATAGTCCAGCGACAAGTATAGGACTAAAGACTCTAAGTATGGCTTAATGTGGGTCTTGGGAAAATCCATTTTGTATTTTGATTATACGAGCTTAGAGTTAGAGCCAACCCATTTTGACTATGTAAAAGGTTTGTGGACCTTATAGCCACCTCTACCTTGTACCAAAAAAAAATTGTAAGCCTTTAAATTTTATGATAATAAAACTTATTTATTATACTAAATGAGAAACTTAGTATGTGAAATTTTTTAATATATATTATAAAATTCATATATTCTTTTAATTTGAAATATTATATTATTGAAAAGTTAATACTTTAAGTCATTGGATTTGGAATAATGATGAAGAGGAAAGACTTTCATATCAAAACATATAATGATATACCCTATAATAATAAGGATATGTTTCTATAGATTTTTTTTAGAGTGTTCTTGATTTAAGCATCCGCTATCTAATCTAGAATGACAAAGAATAGTATAATTAATATTCAAATATAGAAGCTATAATTATTTTATATAATATAATGTCTATAACACTAGTAGAAAATATGGTTAAATAAAATCTAAATTAAAGATAGATCATGTGAAAATTTAATCTTGGAAATATCTTGTAACATTTTATTAGTGATAGTATGAAACCTATGAAAGGGTTTTATTATTATTTTTTTTTTCATAAAAAAATTCTTAATTTTATATTAAATAAATATGAAATTACATTAAATTTCTGGTGTCAATTTTCTTGCTGGTTGGAGGAGCGTTTTCCAGCGACGAACCTTTGGCATCTTTGGTGGCTGTTGAGGATGCTTGTTTTTGGTAAGTATGCGGTATGATGGTGAAGGTGGTTGTGAGTTTTCACCCACTGAGTTCGATGAGGGGCCACCTTTGGGGTTTTGCCCTCTTGGAGGTTTGGGTTTGCCCTCTTCCTGGGTCCCAAGAAAATTAAGCAATATGGAGGGGGTTAAGTTTGGGCCCATTTGTGAAAGCTATTGCTGGTCGTGAAGCTCGAGATAATTTGGAACCCTGTTCCATGGAGGTAGAGTCCTTTTGAATTTGTATTACTTTAAGTTATTGGATTAGGAATAATGATAAAGAGTAAAGACTTCCATATCAAAATATATAATGGCATACCCTACAATAATATCATGAGGATATGTTTCTATAGCTTTTGTTTGAGAGTATTCTTGATTTAAGCATCCTCTAGACAAAAAAATAGTATAATTAATATTCAAATCTAGAAGCTATAATTATTTTATACAATATAATGTCTATAACACTAGTATAAAATATGGTTAAATAAATTCTAAATTAAAGATAGATCATGTGAACATTTAATCTTGGAAATATCTTCTAACATTTTATTAGTGATAGTATGAAACCTATGAAAGGGTTTTATTATTTTTGTTTTTTTCCTAAAAAAAGTCTTAATTTTATATTAAGTAAATATGAAATTACATTAAATTTATGGTGTCAATTTTCTTGTTGGTTGGAGGAGGGTTTGCTAGCGACGTTCGTTTGCCATCTTTGGTGGTTGTCGAGGATGATTGTTTTTGGTAAGTATGTGGTACGATGGTGAAGGTGGCTGTAAGTTTTCACCCATCGAGTCCGATAAGGGGCCACATTTGGGGTCTGAACCTCTTAGTAGTTCGGTTTTGCCCTCTTCCTGGGTCCCAAGAAAATTAAGCAATATGGAGGGGGTAAATTTTGGGCCCAATATTTTACTTGTAAAAGTTGTTGCTGGATGTGAAGCTCGAGACAATTTAGAGCCCTGTTCCATGGAGGCAGAGTCCTTCTGAATTTGTATTCCAGATTCTATCATGAATTCTCTCCTAGAGAAGGGATCTTTTGACTTGATGGGAAAGTTCTCTGGAGGTAGACTAAAAATTGGGGTCCTCAAGCGTTGGGCTATATCACGATAGAATCCCAGTGGTTCCCTTGCCTTGGCTTCCCTTCCTTGTAATTTATTCTTGATCCCGCTCTCCTCTGAAGATGATTTCCAAAAATTTCTCGATGGGGATCCCTGGGTTTTTGGCAAGCATGGCCTATTCTTGCATCATTGGGGCTCTAATTTTAACCCCACATCACAAAAGGTCAATCTTGTTTCAGTTTGGGTGCGGATCCTAAAATTTCCAACCTTCCTCTGGCATGAGAATATGTTCGAAGCAGTGGTTTCTACTTTAGTAGAATTCGTCTCCTTTGAGTCTCTCTCTGTTAGCGGATAGATGCCATTTTTTTTGTATGTGTATAATGGTGGCTTTGGAGAAGGATCTCCCTAAGTCGGTTGAATTGGTTTCCCACTTGGGTTGTTGGGTTCAACCAGTGATCTATGAGAACAAACCTATCCCCTATGGTTAATATGGTCAAAGCGGTCATATTAAAAAATATTGTCCTTTGTATCGGCTGTAGAAGTCCTCTGCAATTGATTCTAAATGTCCAAATTCTCAAGGATCTTCTTTGAGCAAGGGGGTTTGGTGGAAGAAGGATCTGAGCCCTTCTAAAGAGAAATCGATGATGTCTCCGAATGGGTCAAAGCCCATTGGAAGGGACCAAGTTGATCTGGCAAGACCTGTTGCTATCTCCCCCTCACTAAAATCTTCTGCTACAACTCCTCACCTGGAGGTGGTTCTCCAACCCAAGAAGGCAGGGTTGCGTTTACCTCTAGTTAACTCATTTGGTTGTCTTGAAATGGAGCCAATGAAGGTTCTGGATATGATGATGGAGAATGTAGTTTCTACTCTCATGATGGTCTACACTTCCCCAAAGGATTCCTTCTCTATGCCTTTGAGTGGTCTGGGTATCCCAATGGGCTCTCCTAAAATAATTTTTGAAAAGGGCTCCTTGGGCCCAAAGACAAGAAGTCAACGTAAGAAGGGTTTGGACCTTGGCCTGTCCAAACATTTGGGTAGGCCCCCTAGAAAATCTGACAGAAAGAAACAAATGGAGGAGGCTTTGGCCAATGGTGGGCAACCAAGGCTTGTTGTTGAATAGGAGAACAAATATAAGCATCTAAAGCTTGATAGCTTTAAACTTTCGCTCTTCGGAAGGTCGAGTAAGAAACTTTCCTTTTGATCTCAATGAAGATGTGCTCATGGAACGTGAGAGGGCTAAATAGTTCCTCCAAAAATAATTTATTTGCTTTGCTTAGGAAAGAAAAATACCATAATTTTTTGTGCATAAAAGAGTCCAAACATGATGCTTCTTCATGGGATTTGGTTCATAATGTAGTTTGGAAACATTCTGGATTTGAAGTGAGTAAGGCTTCCAGTTCTACCAGTGGTATTTTATTTTTTTGGGCCCCTTCTAAGTTTTATGGTCACGTGGTTTCATCCTCTTCAAGGGTAATAAACATTATTTTTTGGTGTAAGAAAAACCGCAGAAGGTGGGTCATATATAATATCTATGTGCCAAATTCTCCTACTAATAGAAGGATATTTTGGCATATTCTACTCGAGATGAGAGTCTCCTTTCAGGATGAGGCATGGGTGGTTTTTGTGAATTTCAAAACCCCTATTTTTCCTTTGGAAAGATGAGGTGGCAACGAAGTGGATGCTATAAGCCTAAATGATTTTGTAGATTTTTTAATGTTGCAAGTTTAAGATATTTAGACTTAAAGCACTTGAAGTTCACATGGAGTAATAGGAGGGCAGGGGCTAATTTGATTCTCCATAGATTAGACACAGTTTTTGTGTCCAACTCTTATATCCATCTCTTTGGTGTGGCTATTTTATCCACTCTTCCCCGGATTGGATCATACATGTTGTGGCTGATCCACAACACACCCCAAAATTGGGGACCCACCTTTTTTGCATGCTTTCAGAGAAAATCTCAGTGACCCAGATGCTAAAAATGAAGAAAAGGGGCAAAAAATGCACAAGTATAGAAAGTGTCGCGAAATCGTGACATGTCACGAAATCGTGACCTGTCGTGCCATCGCTGCCGAAAAATAGAAAGTGTCACGAAATCGTGACATGTCGCTCCATCGCTGCTAAAAAATGAAAAGTGTCACGAAATCGCGACATGTTGAGCCGTCGTAGTCAAAAATGAAAAGGTGTCGCGAAATCGCGACATGTTGCTCCGTCGCGGCCGAAAGAGGAGAGAGAAAATGCAAATGGAAAGGCATAGCGAAATCGTGACATGTCACAAAATCGCGGGTCAAACCAGTCAAATAGGGCAAAGCAAAAAAGCGTCGTGAAATCGTGATAAGAATCAACAAAGAGGCATGAAGCACGAAAATGGTCGCAAAATCGCGACAGAAAGTAGCCAAAGCAGCGCCGAGCGAAAAACGTCGTGAAATCGCGACAGGTTGTAGCTAAAGCAGTACGGATGAACGAAACGTCGCGAAATCACGGCAGGTTGCAGCCAAAGTAGCGCCGAGTGAGAAACGTCGCGAAATCGTGATAGATTGCGGGTGGAAGGCATGAAATGTAAAATGGTCACGAAATCGCGACGGCATTGAGCGAAAATGCACAAGTGTAAAAAGCGTCGCGAAATCGCGACAAAATCGAGCGAAAGGGTCCGAAGCACGAAAACGTCACGAAATCACGACAGAAACGAGCCGAGGCGTACGGAAGGAAAAAACGTCGCGATATCATGACAACATGCAGCGAAGGCGCCCGAAGTGGAAAAACGTCACGATTTCATGACAGGTTGCGGGAAAATGGTACGAAACAGAAAAGTGTCACGATTTCATGACAGAAAGCCGCAGGATACTCCGAATGAAAAATCGTCGCGATTTCACGACAAGAAGCAGCCGAAGGCGTACGGACATGGAAAGCGTCACGATTTCATGACATGTCACGAAATCGTGACATGTCACGTTTTCTCTGGGCGTGATGGCAAGAAAGGCTGCTGATAGGAAAACGTCACGATATCGCGACATGTCGCGATTTCGCGACATGTCACGTTTTCGCGGCCAGGAAGACGGACAAAGTTGCATGCTATTTTTGGTCACGATTTATAGGGAGCCGTTACGAAAGATGCTAAAAGTGCAGAACACGTGGCATACATGTATAAGGGTTACAGAAACGTTACATGCATAGAATATTATCGAACGTTTCAGCATTAAACATAAATTCAAGAACAATTCGAAAGGCAGGAATATGAAACGAATCGATCGGGAAGATGAAACGAAGCATCACAGGTCGAAACAGAAAGCATTGCCATGCTTTAAAAGCAGAAGCACAGGACAGATAGGGAGGTCAAAAAACTACCGGAGGCGAGTTGCGGTGCCTAGAGGCCGAGAGGCCATTCTGGGCTCGCTTGGAGTGTTTTCCTTCTTTTTGCTGGTTTTGAGAAAACCAGAGAGTCTGCTATTGTAACATGATTTATTTTTAATGTAGAGCATTCAGAAATTTGCATCTTGTTGGCAAGAAAGAAGGAGTTATTTTCTGCATGCATGTTTTAATGTTTATCTTTCCCTTTTTCAGATTTCTAGGCTTATAGATGAAGTTTAATGCAAGTTCTCTTGGTTGCTTCATGCGAATGTCTAAATCTAAAAAATAACAGTAAACCCCAGAGACCAGCACTTAACTTATCTGGATTGTGCGTATTTTGCAGGTTCAATAGGTTAGGTTGCATGCATGGAAACCTCACATCTTCGGTTTTGCCAGGACGGGATGGCATCAAACTGAATGCAATTTTAAATTTCTTTTCTTTTGCATTTTATTTTTCTTCTTGCTGCATTTTATTTTCAGAAGTTCCAATTTTATTTACAGGCTTTAAAATAAAATAAAAAAATTAAAAAACTCCAAAATCCATAAATAATTCCTTCATGCTATTGCATTTCATCAATTTACATTTTGAAGTTACAGCATGGTCATTTGAGGATCAAATCACATTTACTTTATCAGGGTTCAATGAACAATCATTAAATTTCATAGTAAAATAAACCACAGTGCCCCTTGTTTTCAGTTACTTGCAACCACTAAGGTGTTCCAAGCATTTTAATTAAATATCTTTATTTGATATTATTAATACATAGATGCAGAATGCTGACATAACAGGAACCTTGGAGAAATTATTTCTTTGCAAGCAGAGGATTTAGAACCCAAATCCTATCGGAGAGTGTGTTTTCACAATCGGGTGAAAATACCACTCAACAGATTGGCGCTAGAAGGAGGGCATGATAGGGTTTATTTTATCGTGATTTTAGATGCTACGGGTTTTTAATTGTTTAAGAGCTTTACATTGCTAAATATTTCAAGTCCATTTTATTAGCATATTCGGCCTCTAACACCACTCAACGGATTGGTGCTAGGAGGGCCGAACGGGTTTATTTTTAGTGTAATATAAATTTAAATTTTTGTATGCATTAGTCCTCTAACACTCAGCCGATTGTAAAAAGGATGGCCTGAATTTATTTACTTGTTCTATTTTAATTCAGGTATGTTGTATATTATTATAACACTTTTCTGATTGTTCATTCAGAAATATGTGATTTGATTTAATTTAGAAAATTTTGGTCTCATGCAATTACTTTTCATTTGATTTTAATGAATACATCTCTTGGTTGATGCTAACTTGATTTTTTTTTTTAAATTGTAGGTTGAATATTCAACAGATTTGGTTCTGAAATTACATTTTCGGTTTCACTAATGGCAACACTTGAGGAGCAAATGGCCCTGAGAGCTGAAATAATGTCTCTAAGAGAGAGAATGGTATCAATGATAGAGGATTATTATGAGGGTTTACATGTGATACCCTATCATATTCCTACAATGTTATTGGATTTTTTACGGTGTTTTAATCAAGAGGTGCCACTAGGATACTTGCAAAAACTGCATGTTTACAAGGATGCATTATGTAAATTCCAGATTTTTTATGAGGAGGTAGCTTGTAAGTTATTTGCATACATTTTGGATGATAGACCATTCTTTTGGTATAGCCAACTACCCATGGAGGTTAGGACTTCTTGGATACAACTAGAAGCAGCCTATCTTAATCATTTTGGTAATCGAGTCGACTTAGAAATATTGAAAAATCTGTTTACCTCCATATGTAAAGAGTCTAATGAATCCTTGAGTCAATTCAATGGAAGATTTCGTGAATTGCACTCCCAAATGTGGGAAAATTTTAACACATTGGAAGAAGAAGCCATGGAAGTATACCTAGGAGCCATACACCCCACACTTGCTTCACTCATTGAGGAAAAACTGAGTGGTTTGTCCCTAGAGAAAATCCATGAGGTCTTAGAAGAGATAGAACGGCAAGGTCTTGAAGAAGAAAAGGCACAACATGTTCACATGAGAGATTGTTCTTTTGATGCCAACCTACACCAACCATCAAACATAGCACCCTCCACTCCAATGATACCTAAGGTAAATGATCAAGGGGATGAATTTGAATACCCAAATTTTATGACCACCTTAGATGTAGTCCAAGAGGAGGTGCAAATTGCTAAGACAACATCCACTAGTGAGGATCATGTAGAGATACATGATTATCCGGAGGAAGGGGTTCTAAATTCAACAATGTTTGATATATGTGAATGGATGGAACCCACCATGGAATTGAATGAAGTGGTTGAAAGTGAAATGGAAAGAAAATTAATAAATGAATTTGAAGACATGATAGAGTTTCACCACTTGTTCTTGGAAGATACTATTGATGAGATGTGTAAAATTAAGGATCAAGAAATTCTTCACCCTCCAAATTATGATAATGAATCATGGGTTACTAATTTGGACAATGATAGCCTTATAAATTTGAATTCAAGAAATAACCCACTTTTGGAAATAATTGAACCATCTAAGGAAGGTGAAGATGAATTTGATGAGAAGCACATTGATGAATTGGAAGATGTTGAAGAAATAGTTGAACGTCACCACTTGATTTTGAAAGATGATTATTATGATGCTTGGAAGAAGTGGGAAGACTTCACTCTTTCCAAAGCTACTAATGAAACTTGTGTGCCAATTGATATGCCGGACGACATAATTGCCTACTCAAAGGAAGATATTACAACTCCTGTACAATTTGAGGATGTTTTGGAAGAGGGTTTCAAATCTCATCAAATTTTGGAAGATTATAATGATCCTATTGCCAAGGACAAAGAAGAAAAAGAATTTATGAATGAATCAAGAGATCATGTCACAAACATCATGGATTTTCATTCTATGGATTTGGATGACGATTTTTACAATGGTTGGGGGAGATATGATGATGCATTCTTTTCTCACATCCCTATAGATAAAACTCATATTTTACTTGATATGCAGGATGTTGAACCTTCTACATCATACGAAGATCTCATATTCACAAGATTTGAAAAGGGGACAAAGGATGCAAGTTTGCATGATGATTTGGAGGATTCAAATGAAGAGATACCATGGATAGTGAACAAAGAATTAGAACCAAATGATAAAGAGATGGATCAATTGGAAGCAACTCAAATAAGTGATCATCAAAGCAGATTACTTGACATACACTTTGACCAAGAATGTTTGAGGATTGAAAAGGATGACCATATTTTGAATTTAAATAATGTTTATGGTGAAATGTCATTAAAGGTAAATGAAAAACAAGGTATAATTTTTAATCACACCTTTAATAACATGGTTTTAATGAATGGAAAAGAAGTTGATGCACTTGAATTGTTAAACCAAATTCATCAACAATTATTAATTGAATCTAGGATAAAAACTTTTAATGATCCTAATTTAGTAAATATCCTAGATGCTTGTAAATTGTTACACAAATTTGATTGGCCTACAAATTTGGAAAATGATTTGGCTAAGAAATTTGTAGAAATAGGCTCCTACTTACAAAATTGCATATTTGAAAAGGATAGCCTAATTCTAAATCAAGGAGGGAATTATGAAGATTATATTTTAAAGAATAGACATGATAAAATTGAAAATCATTTATTGTCTAATCATTCTAGTAATTTGATGCTCACCTATGGGAGTATTATTGGAACTAAATCAAATTGGTATGGTGAGCATGGCAAGTGGAAATTTGTTGCATTGTTTGGTCTGGTCTTGTTTGTGTTGGATTCCCACAACATTTGGCATGCATATCATGTCATATTTTTGTTGAAATGTTCTAATCATGTGTGGGATCCAGGAAAGTGATAATCCAAGCTTTGCATCATTTTGTATTATAGTGTACATTTGTATATAGATTTTGGTTTCTGGTTTTGGGTTTGTGTTTTCAAGTTTCATTTTTGGGATTGCTATTTGGATTTGGATTTGGAGTTTTTAAAGTTGTGTGTTTATTTGACATGTTTTGTTTGTCTATAAAAAAAAAAAAAAATGATGATGAAAAAGTTGCCTTGAGATGCTAACTTATGTTCTAGATCGGGAGAATATGAAACATTGGAATTGTCTTGTAAAAGCTCCACAAGTAACACAAACAATTTAATAATATCGTTTGAAACTTGTGATGCATGAAGTAGTCGAGTTTTATATGGCAATATTTCATCTGCAATTCAAAAGACAATGCATTCATATTACATCTCACTTTGCACATACATGCCATCTTAGTTGCAAATGCATTTCAAATACAAATCATTAAAGTATGTCAAATCCTCTTAGGGTTGTGTTATAACATAAATATAAGAAAAATCCTAAGGTTGGAAACTGAGTCTTGAGATATCTAGAACCAAGCACGTCTTATACATTAAAAAGGATCTTGAGCAAAATGATCAAAACCTAACTTGGAAGAAAAGGTTGGGCGAAAGAAGTATTTCATGTCTATCCTATTATGCAACATGATCCTTAAAACAGTGGTTTTGACCACTTCCATAGAGCTTAAAGCCTAAAATCGGAGTAGTAAGGATAGGGTTAAATCCTCATCGAACTTAGGTTGAGGATCCAATTCCCCAAAGCTTTGATTTGACCTACATGGAGTAGTAAGGATAGGGCATAAATTCTCATCTCGCTTAGGTTGAGAATCTGATTCCCCAAAGCTCCTATGTCTCATTTCATAATAAATCTTGGATTGGAAGGATCGTACTATTTGTCCTCTGCAAAGGATGGGTAGTCATCCCCAAGGTCTAAGCAACAAAATTAATATTTTCCATTTACATCTAAAGTTTGGATTGGAAGGATCGTACTACATGTCCCTAACAAGGATGGGTAGTCATCCCTAAGGTCCAAGAAGTAAAAAATAAAATTTTCCCATCTCATATTTATATTGGATTGGAAGGATCGTACTACTTGTCCTCTGCAAAGGATGGGTAGTCATCCCTAAGGTCCAAAGAAATGAAGATAAGTTTTGGATTGTGGGGTTAAGTATGCCCATGCATGGCAACATGTCTTGTCTAAAAAACAAGACCACTGATTGTTCAAAGGGTTAGACTAGCATGACCATTTCTTCCATAATTGGTTAAATTATTTTGCTCAAAGTGAGGTAATGAACTCTAAATCAGAATAGTAAGGATAGGATTAAACTCCCATCTTGGTTAGGTTGGGAGTCCGATTCCCCAAAGTTCTGATTTCACATTCACTTGCACATGGGTTCAAGATAGTAGGGACTCATAACCAACTTTGGGATATAATAAAGCAATTAATTAGTGGATCCTAAGAGGGTTTGGCAATCTTGAATGTTTGTGTATGATACTAGAAGAAAGACTATGCCTTTTATAAAAGCAAAATCTCCAAGCATATTTATTAGGTTACACAAATCATTCACAATCTCATATATGCATTCATGTAAAACTGACAATGGAATGTTGATCAATTTCAAACGATAGGGAATGAAAACACATTGCACACACCGAGCTAATACTTGATGATTCTGATGATTCATGTACTTTTGATCTTTGGGCATTTGTTTATATTGCTTATGTGCTAACGCATGTTTTTCGAGTTTATATATGTTTCCAGGTTGGGTTCTCACCAAATGCTCAGGAGCATTTGACGACAGAAGTCGCCATTTGTTGTGGCTGATCCACAACACACCCCAAAATTGGGGACCCACCTTTTTTGCATGCTTTCAAAGAAGATCTCAATGACCCAGATGCTAAAATTCAAGAAAAAGGGGCAAAAATGCACAAGTATAGAAAGGTGTCGCGAAATCGCGACATGTCGCGAAATCGTGACATGTTGCAACGTCATAGTCGAAAATGAAAAGGTGTCGCGAAATCGTGACATGTTGCAAAATCATGGCCGAAAATGAAAAGTGTCACGAAATCGCGACATGTTGTGCTATTGTGTCGAAAATAGAAAAGTGTCACGAAATCGTGACATGTTGCTCCATCGCGATCGAAAGAGGAGAGAGAAAGGTGAAATGAAAAAGTGTCGTGAAATCGTGACATGTTGCTCCGTCGCTGCCAGAAAATGAAAAGTGTCACGAAATCGTGACATGTCGCAAAATCATGGGCAAAAACAAGAAAGCGTAGCAAAATCGTGACATGTCACAAAATCGTGGTCAAACCGGTCAAACGGGGCAGGAAGCAGAAAGCGTAGCGAAATCGTGACATGTCACAAAATCGTGGTCAACGTAGTCAATGGCAGCAGGTGGGAGAAAAGCGTAGCGAAATCGTGACGTGTTTGATTTTCGTGGCCCAGAGAGGAGAGAGAAAGATGAAGCAGAAAAGTATCGCGAAATCGTGACATGTCGCAAAATCGTGGGTCAAACCAGTCAAACAGGGCAAAGTAGAAAAGCGTCGCGATATCGCGACAAAAATTAGCAAAGGTGCATGAAGCACAAAATGGTCATGAAATCGTGATAGAATCGACCGGAAGGCATGAAGAGCAAAAATGGTCGTGAAATCGTGACAGAAAGCAGCAAAGGGGGGATGAAGAGAAAAGACGTCACGAAATCATGACAGGTCGTGGTTTCGCGGCTCCGAAGTAGCGAAGTAGTACGGATGGAGATAGCGTAGCGATTTCGTGATGAAAAGTTGGCAAGTGTACGATAGAGAAAAATGGTCGCGAAATCGTGACAGCATTGAGCGCAAAGGAGTGCAGAGTAAAATGGTCACGAAATCATGACAGATTGAGGCCGAAGCATACGGAGATCAAAACGGTAGTGAAATAACGACAGGTTGTGATGAGAAGGCCCGAAACAGAAAATGGTCGCGAAATCACGACAGGTTGCGGTCGAAGAGTACGGAGATCAAAACGGTAGCGAAATCGCGACAGATTGCGGCAAGAGGGCCCGAAGGAGAAAATGGTCACGAAATCGTGACGAGTTGCGGCCGAAGCGTACGGAGAATGAAAGCGTCGCGATATCGCGACATGTCGCGATTTCGCGACATGTCGCGTTTTCGCTGTGTAAGTGAAGGAGCAAGGCCGCGGGCTATTTTTGGTCACGATTTTCATGGGAGCCATTACGAAAGATGCTGAAAGTGCAGAACACGTGGCATACAGCATGAGGGTTACGATAATGCTTAGACGTTACATGCATAGAATATTATCGAACGTTTCAGCATTAGACATAAATTCAAGAACAATTCGAAAGGCGGGAATATGAAACGAATCGATCGGGAAGATGAAACGAAGCATCACAGGCCAAAACAGAAAGCATTGCCATGCTTTAAAAGCAGAAGCACAGGACGATATAGGGGTCGGAAACCGTTGGAGCAGAGTTGCAGTGCTAGAGGCCAGAGGGTCATTACGGGCCTGCTTTGAGGCTGTTTTCCTTCCTTTTGCTGGTTTTGAGAAAACCAGATGTTCGCTATTGTAACATGATTTATTTTTAATGCAGAGTATTCAAAAATTTGCATCTTGTTGGCAAGAAAGAAGGAGATATTTTCTGCATGCATGTTTTAATGTTTATCTTTCCCTTTTTCAGATTTCTAGGCTTATAGATGAAGTTTAATGCAAGTTCTCTTGGTTGCTTCATGCGAATGTCTAAATCTAAAAAATAATAGTAAACCCTAGAGACCAGCACTTAACTTATCTGGATTGTGCGTGTTTGCAGGTTCAATAGGTTAGGTTGCATGCATGGAAACCTCACATCTTCGGTTTTGCCAGGACGGGATAGCATCAAACTGAATGCAATTTTAAATTTCTTTTCTTTTGCATTTTATTTTTCTTTCTTGCTGCATTTTATTTTCAGAAGTTCTAATTTTATTTACGAGGCTTTAAAATAAAATAAAAAAATTAAAAAACTCCAAAATCCATAAATAATTCCTTCATGCTATTGCATTTCATCAAATTTCATTTTGAAGTTACTGACATGGTCATATGAGGATCAAATCACATTTACTTTATCAGGGTTCAATGAACAATCATTAAATTTCATAGTAAAATAAACCACAGTGCCCCTTGTTTTCAGTTACTTGCAACCACTAAGGTGTTCCAAGCATTTTAATTAAATATCTTCATTTGATATTATTAATACATAGATGCGAGAATGCTAACATAACAGGAACCTTGGAGAAATTGTTTCTTTGCAAGCAGAGGATTTAGAACCCAAATCCTATCGGAGAGTGTGTTTTCACAATTGGGTGAAAATACCACTCAACAGATTGAAAGTGTGGATGCAAGTTTACATGATGATTTTGAGGATTCAAATGAAGAGATACCATGGATAGTGAACAAAGAATTAGAACCAAATGATAAAGAGATGGATCAATTGGAAGCAACTCAAATAAGTGATCATCAAAGCAGATTACTTGACATACACTTTGACCAAGAATGTTTGAGGACTGAAAAGGATGACCATATTTTAAATTTAAATAATGTTTATGGTGAAATGTCATTAAAGGTAAATGAAAAACAAGGTATAATTTTTAATCACACCTTTAATAACATGGTTGTAATGAATGGAAAAGAAGTTGATGCACTTAAATTGTTAAACCAAATTCATCAACAATTATTAATTGAATCTAGGATAAATTTTTTTAATGATCCTAATTTAATAAATATCCTAGATGCTTGTAAATTGTTGCATAAATTAGATTGGTCCTAGAAGGAGGGCCCAAATCGGTCTACTTTATTTTGGTTTCATACATGAATAATATCTTTTGATTTAATTTCGAAGTCTTTTCTTAAAACTCACAAACAGCTAAACTGCAGCTTTTGTTTTCTTTTGTTGCAGGTTTTTCTTTGAAATAATCGAGGGTTTCATCAAGCAGGCTGGACCCATCGCGTCGTATTGCGACCAGGTCCCAAACAACCGGAGAAACCATTTTTCATGACCTTACGCTCATCGGTACTCCCAAGAATAAAACCAAGCAAGTCATAAGCTCACGAGTCACAAAAGACCTATTTTCTCCAGGGAACATCGAGTGGACCTACGCCCGTAATATCAGTTGCCACTAGTGTTCCTATTGTTAGTAATATTTCTACTGCTATTGTAGGTTTGTCTTCATCGATTTTGAGTCAAATGGCTCAGGCTCCAGCAGCTCCTTGGTATGGAGCTAACAATACTCCTTTGAATATTGTTGGGGATATCCATGAAATCCCCAAGAACATTGAAATATTTCTGCCTAAATACAAACTAGATGGCCCAAGAACAATGAGAAGAACATATCCAAGCCTATAGGGATTTTTTAATTATGCTGCAAGTTCAATATGAAGATGTGGCTTTCAGACTTTTTCCTATGAGCTTAGATCCAATAGCATATGAATGGTATATATGCTTACCAACTGGTTCAATCACTTCTTGGACACAAATGGAAAATGCCTTTGTTAATCAATTTAGGTCACCCTTGGATCCCGCAACCATTTACAATCAGTTTATTACATGCAAAAGGGGCCAGGGGGAACCGATCAGAATGTTTAATCAGAGATTCCAAAAGTGCTATAATAGAGCAATTAGGCATTTTGCCATCGATCCTGCAGTGGCTTTGCAGATATATTTTGGGGTGTTGGACCCCATGACAGCCATGTTTGCGAGACACAATCCTCAAGTCACCACGCTCGCTCTAGCCTATAATGAAGCCATGACTATCGAGCAAAAAATGACACCACAAGGCTACGGGTTTACCCAGATGCCTATGGTGGGACAGTATGCTCCATATGGTCAAGCTACCTTGAAAAGTCAAGTCATGGCACCTCAAATGCCAAGCATGAATGCCTTCCCATATCAACAGTCGTATCCACCAGCACCTACATATGCACCCATTCCAATCCAACCAATCACATCCATTCCACCTGTCCCTGCATTTTTGCAGAACAGTCAATCAACTATGCAAGGAACTAGCCAAGTCAATCCTCAGGCCATAGTTCCTCAATGAGAAAACCTTATTTGCACATTTGCCTATAATATAGCCTATTTGCACATTTGTTTCATTCCCTTAACATATGTGTAAACCTTATTTCTTCAAACTCTTTAGCAAGATCTTGAATTTCCATAATTATCTCTTGTATGTTCCATGGAGCCTTTGCTTTCCTCAAAATTGCATTTATTACTATGAGAGAATCACCTTCCATCTATACTATGATTCATTTCATTTGTTTGCATATTTTTAACCCTTCTAAATCCACCCAAACTTCAACTTCATTATTTATCTTAAATTCACTATTGAAAGTGTAATGAGACAAAATATCTCCTCTATTATTTTAAATTATTCCTCCTCCTACTCCTATTGGTCCAAAATTTACTTTATATGCTCCATAAAAATTCAATTTAAACCACTCCATATATGATGGTTTCCACTTTATATTCTTTGCCTTCTTTTTGCTTCTCTCATACGCAACATTATAATTCTATTTAATGAATTGAATCCATATATCAAGGCTCTCTGCTCCTATATTAGGGACTTGGTGAGTTTATAGGTTTGGTTGAGACTCCTCTATTGCTAAACATATATTTCTTTTAATTACCTCTAAACTATTTTCCTTTCCTTTAAATATTCTTCTATTTCTTTCTCGCCATATAGTCCAAAGTATTGTGTCTTTTGATATATCCCATATATTCTATAAAGTCTCACTTATATACATGTTTTATCATTTCTTTAACCAATTTTCAATTCTATTATTCATCACCATGTATTTACTAAACATATAAAAAATCCATTTCCATAGATTCCAGACTATTGAGTAATGTCCCAAGATATGGTCTATACTCTCCTCCATTTTACAAACAACACATTGAGAGGGGCCATAAAAACCTCTTTTCATAAGGTTATCCTAGGATAAAATTATTTTATGACCTAGCCAAACAAATTTTTTTACTTTAGGAATGCTTGGGCTATCCCAAATATCTCTCCATATTCTAGTGATGTTATTATTTTGTTGGTGTTGTACATTATATCTTCTTCTTGTTGTATAATATCCTAAGCTATTAAAATCCTAAATCAATTTATCCTTGGCTCCCCTCTGAATAATCATAGTTGTTATATTTCTACCCAATTGCCTCCTAGCATCAATATCTTGTATACTTGTAAAAAAATATTTTTTTCATTTGTATCTTCCTTCCTGATCCTTGTACAAAATATTTGAAACCTAATCACCATATTTATCTTGAAGAAATCTCATCCAAGGTTTCAAAATTGAATCTAAATTGATTGGTATTTTATCACACCAAGTATCCATCCAAATATTTTATTTTTCTCCAATTTCAACTACCCATCTTAAACCTTTAATCATAAGATCAATAGATTTTTTAAAACCATTCCAAAGAGCAAAAGCATTTGGTATAGAGAATATAGTAAAAATTAAACTTGGGTCATTGGAATCAACATACATAGAATAATTTTGACTCATTGTCTTTGACTCTCTTTGTATACTCTCTAGATTACGTTTCCTCTAAAAGCTAATTTTGCATCTGTAAGAACTCTTAAAGCAAGACCTCCCATAGTTTTATCATCATGCACATTGATCCATTTCACCAAAGGAAATATCCTTTTATCATGTAAACTTGACCATAAAAAGGACTGCATAATATAATTAAAACTTTTTAAATTATTTTGGCATAGATTACAATGACATAAAATGTTGGAGTGGCTTGTAATATTGACTTAATTAATTGCACTCTTCCTACTAATGATAACCATCTACCTTTCTAAGATCGAAGTTTATTCTAAATTTACTAATAACTAAATTCCATAATTCTATCCTCATTCTCCCCTCAAATAAAGAAATCCCTAGATAAGTTGCTGGTAAATTTGCTTCCTCCATTCAAAGTAACTTGTTAATTATTGCTTTGATATTAGCTGGATATGTAGGGGAGTAAATTTTGGGTTTTGTCCTATTAACTTTTTTTCCATGATGCTATTTTGTATTCCTTTAAAAATTTATTCAAATATTTGACCTCATTTATCCTTGCCCTTCTAAAAAGGGTTGTATCATCTACAAATTGTTGATGGGTGATGTTGTCGATGTCATTACTAACCTTAAGTCCACTTATAAGCCCATATTTTTAAGTTTGTTCCTACTCAAAACCTCAAACATAATAATGAACAAATAAGTGGAAAGAGGATCTCCTTGTCTAAGGGCTCTCTTGTATTTAAAATATTATATTACTAACCCATTGACCAATACTCAATAATAAATTTTAGAGATACAAGATCTAATCCATGTAACCCATTTCTTCTCGAAACCAAACTTTTCTATAACTAAAAAAACAAATCCCATTTAACCCTATCATAGGATTTACTCATATCAAGTTTTAAGATCATTTCTTTATCTTTTCTTGAAGTTGTTGAATATATAACTTCATGAGCTAGTATGATTCCATCCAAAATTTATCTCCCTTTTACAAATCCTCCTTGCTCTTCTAAAATGATTTTGTTTAACAATGAACTTAATCGATTTGTCATCACTTTGGAGATAATCTTATGTGCCAAATTTTATAGACTTGTGGGTCTAAAATAATCAAACAATTTAACATCCTTATTTTTTGGAATTAGGGTAAGATATGTTGCATTTATTTTATAAGGTATGTATTTTTTTACCCTAGACTATTTTACTACCACCAATAAAGAATCCTTCACTATATTTAAATTATGTTGGTAAAAATTTGTAGAGAGCCCATCTATACCTGGGGATTTATCCTTATTAAAGGAGAAAAAAGCTAAATTAAATTCTTCTAGAGTAATAGCTCCATTAGCTTCCTATTATCTTCATTCTTTATAACTGAAGGAACATATTGAAGAAGTTTATCATTAAGAACTTCAGTCTCCTTTGATCCTAGAATATTTTGGTAAAAATACTTTACCTCTTTTATAATTTCACTCTGATATTAAATGCAAACCCCTTCTAATTTCAAGATAATTAAGGGTGATAACAATTTAATGGCACACCCGACGAGACCCCAGTGGTATATCATTGGTTCCAAATTGTAACAACATGTTAGGATTAGACTTGGTGAGGATATTTTCCTATTTAGCTTGTTGAAATACCTTTAAATCACCTGACAACTCTTCTCTAGAATAAATACAAAAAGAAGTCATTATTGAAGATATTAAACTAAGGTTCTAATAAAGACCTTAGTCTACTTACTTTTTTGAAGCATGAAGACTACTGTCACAAGGCAACTCCACCTAGAACAAAAAACCTAAAAATAGTCAGACAAGTAACCTATGATTGGGTTTTTATATCTTCAATATTTGACAAGAATTGCTACCAGTAATTGCAACCATTCCATGAAGAAGGAAATTTGTAGTCCATAATATGGCTACTCCACCACTACCCTTAGAATGTTCTCTACTTGGAATGATAGAGGTCCATTGGAACCACCAAAACCAAACAAAATATGGGAGGAGATACCCCAATCTACTCTAAAGTCTCTCACCTATTTTACTAGGGAATATCTCACTACCCCCATGGAGCATCTTAACCATGTGGTGGGCTTGTGCATGATCCATAATATATATCAACATAAAACACAGATCTAAGATTCATGGTAACCTCATTTAGTGGAAAAGCCCAAGAATGGTACATCACACTCTAATCCATTTCAATAACAAATTGGGACTATCTCGACAATATTTATAGAGAGATTTAGAGAAAAGGTAGATAAGGCATCCTTCCTAGAACTAACAACAATCAAAAGAGCTCCCATGGAGGAAATAGAGGATTTCAACCTCATATTCCATAAGTCTTGGTATAAGATACCTACGAAGATATGTCCCCATAGGTATGACACTCCTATATTATTTAAAAGCCTTGGATACTAAAATATCATTGATGATTAAAGCTAAATAAGGAAACTCCTGACCAAAAACCTATACATTAGTCATTCAAGCTAAACATGACTTGATTTATATTGGAAGGTTGGCCCCTAGCCCTCCTATTTTTATATGCCCCAATATACAACCCCCAACTCCATTTACTCAACCAATGACCTCTCAGTCACCTTTAATTTCACATTCAATTGCTATATTCCCATAAATTCCATCCCCTCTTACTCCTAGGGATCCCAAAAAGGAGGCATCCCATAAGTTGTTAATTTTAATAGCCAATGAAATGTTGGCTATGAGAAGGGAATAAAATTCCTAGATATATCCCTATTTGAATAATTTAAGAACTCCCTTATTATAGAGTAACTCAGGTTATAGAGACCCACCCAAGGGGTATTCCAGGCCTCAATTCCAATAAAATCAAGAGAATGGTCAAATATAGGCCCAAAAACAATAAATAATCTCTATGATGACCACTCTACAAACAAAAATCCCTAGTCATACTAGGGAAATAGTACCTATAATAAACAATTATGCAGAGGAGTCTACCTAATGGTATTGTCCACCTCCTAAAAGTTTCCATAGTTAAAGCAACATAGGAGAAATATCTATATTGTTGGTCGATGCAATGATAGAGATGATACCATTTTCAGAATCCATTTCATACTTGAGATCAAAAATTATATGTTCAAACAACACATCTCCTTGTATTTAATCTTAGATCTTGACTATGTTCCTCAAGAGTGGGTCTCAACGATATGAGATGAAGAAAAAATCTATGCAGTATTTGATGAAATGGGAAAGCTAATGATTGAAAGACCTTAGGTCCAATTAGATTATCTAACAAGATCTAAAAACTATGAAATTGAGAAAAGGAATAAAAGTAACTCACCAACCCCTAGAATTTAGCATAAGTAAGCCCAACAAAAGTGGCATGCCTCAGTTGTAGTGCATAAAAAATCAAGGGCACCTATGCTTCCCATTATATCTCAATAAAATAATTAAAATGCCTCAAGAAACCAAGCCAATAGTCAATAATGTTTTGAGAATATCAAAAACAATTATGCCAAAAAAATTAATATTTACTAGGCAAGGCACCCTAATTATTCCAAGACAACAATCATCATTGCCAAAAACAACAAAATATTCCTAGCCAATTGAAGGAAGATCATGTTTCATCCCATAGAGGGTACTATATCTAGGATCTTTTAGCATAGATAATCACTTGAAGAAATAAAATGATCACTACAAATTGGCTAGATTGCACCTCAAATATGATGCGAGGCCTAAAGCAAAGACAAGGGGGTTGCGACCATCATCAAATTCTAGAGATTCCATTTCAAATATCACAAAATAGATATCTCCAGATGTAAGGATAGGTGTGTAAACCCTTACATTATGTGGATAATTTCACCACCAAACCATTGCAAAAGTATGACCTACAATGATTTTACCAAGCCCTTTCAGTAATATCTAAATTGGATTCTGCCATAGATGGTGGCTAATGAGTCTTTTTCATGATAAATATAAAATCCCATCAATGGTAGAAATTCAACCTAGATAGTGGTCACCAATAAGTCAATAAAATATATTCTCACTTATATCTATATAGGATCATGGCTTCAAGCCCTTCTTGCCTCATCCCTCCACCAGAATTTCAAAATAATATCAAATAAATGGGGATGGTTGAGGGAAAATTTAACAATTAAAAAAAGATAAGAACTTACAAGAAGCCTGAAGTCAATAGACATCATAAGACATCTACTTCCCCACATCCAACAAGGAGCCAATAGGGCAAGGCTTCTCTGTACTAATCATTTATCAAATAGAAGGAGCAAGTCATCGGGAACTTTAAAAGATCCTTCCTTAGAAGAAAATAACAAAAATATCTTACCAAGAGGCAAAAAGTTGGCATGAATTTTTAAATGAAATATGAAGGAAAGGATGATTAGGATTTTTGAAATGAAATATGAAGGAAAAAATGTCCGATAGGGTCACTTGTTATAACTCATGAGTGTCCCAAAGAAAAGGACTAGGTAAAAGTCCCAATGAGCAAATAAAGCTTTCAAAAAAATGTTTTGAAAAGGCAAACAACCACTAGGGCAAACAAGAGTGCATTGGTACTAGTACCAAATGGGGTAGGTATGAGTTATGGTGCACAAATTTCTAGAAGAAGCAAATGAGATAGGATAACATACCATTATTAAAAAAAGATGAATTATCTGCCAAGGACATTTCAACCTGACAAGTCAAGAGAAGGTAGCTAAGCCATTAAAGATAGGAAAATGGGACTTGTAGCCATGACAGTTACGGATTAATATAAGTATTGGCATAAGGTGTCCTAATTAAATATTCAAAATCCCTAGAAAGAGATTAGCTAATAAATTTGAACCATCCTACAAGTTTTAGAGGGGAAAATTCGCTATGGTAATTTATAAATAGCAGTAGTGTAGGTTGTACCAAGGATTGACAAGTTTGTAATTGTAGTCATTTGTAAGATTTTCCTTCATTTGTTTTTTTAAGAGTAGTTGGCTCCTAAGCAACTTGTGAGAAAATCAAACCCCTCCTTTTGACACAATCTTTGTAAACAAATTGCTTACACACAAACACACACATATATGTAGGCCTACATCAATTTTTGGTTTAGTCATCTATGACTCTATACAGACCCGTTTCTGTGCGTATATGTTTATGAATTTTTACTTGCTTTCAATTTTATTGATGCAAATGTGTGTGAAGGGCCTACATCTAATTTTAGACTAGCTATGTGTGGCTCTCCTATGGGACCCACTTCTTTAGGCATGCCTATGTAGATGAATCTCATCCATGCTTAATTGTGTTTAGAAAAGGAAACATTCACTGCTAGCACAATGTGTTTAGGTCTATTTTTGTAGGAAGATTTTAACAAGTCTTTTAACACATTAGCACCTTTTCTTTTTATTAAGCTTTTTTTTTTTGTTTCCCTATTCTCGTTTCTCTATAAATTTCAAATACACCTGAAAAATCACATCTTTGCCTTGTAAAAAACTCTCAAAGACCCTCATGGTTTTTTGTAGGAAGATTTTAACAAGTCTTTTGACACATTAGCACCTTTTCTTTTTATTATGCTCTTTTTTTTGTTTCTCTATTCTCGTTTCTCTATACTATTCTCGTTTCTCTATAAATTTCAAATACACCTGGAAAAATCACATCTTTGCCTTGTAAAAAACTCTCAAAGACCCTCATTAAGCAAAATCCATGCTCTTGACTATGGCCCTATTATGTCACGAGGTGTAACTGCCCCAAGTCAGGATAGTCAAAGATGATAATAGAAATGTTGTAAGTTAAAATGCTTCGATACTCATAATCCACACCCAAATTCGGTCCGTTACTCCTTTTTTAAGGTCATGGATAGCGATATCGATTTCTCATGTCTGGTGAGCATTGCTCTTGGCTCTAGGTATTGCATGTTCATCAATGCTACTGTTCATATATAAACTACATTTGAGCTTACTTTACCTGTTCGTTCAATGATTTTGTTAGGAGATCCTTTCACAATGTGTAGAAGGACTTCAATCGAAAGGATGCAGATATGTAGTTCTGGAAGGTCGAAGAGGTTATTTGTGCCTTGCTATGCTATGTTGCCATAAATATGTAGTTTTAAAACATGGCTGGGAAATCTTTGCCGCCTCTCAATCATTACAGCTCGGAGATATAATCGTCTTCACTGTGGTAGAAGATACCCATTTCCTTGTTCAAATATTTGGACCCAAAGGAAATGAGAAACAAATCAATAACCCACTCTGCTCTGCTAACGCCGAAAAGAAAGAAACGTCTACAAAGGAAACCAGCATCCTGCCCAAAAAGGGTATATAAATATTAGGTTTACTTGTAGTTTTTTCTGAAATTTCCTATTTTTGGTAACCTCATGCTTAATTTTAGAGGTGGGCAATATGTAGAAAATTTCGGATCAGCGAAGTCAATCGAATGAAGCGAGCTAACATTTTCAAAGGTGCTTACAAAGTCTGCAGTAAGCAGTAGAACATATTGTTTGGTAAGTATGTAGAACATATTGTTTGGTAAGTTTGTACACATCTTCAGAAAAAAAAAGTTCAATGTCCTAATCATATGGGTGGGTCATTGAAAAGAAACCCCAAAGTTATGAGTGTCCCACGAAAACTAAATTTAAACGACCTGACAGCCTTGGAAAATTCTTAATGTTTATAATTAGTTTCTTGTGTGCTCTCCATTTATAATGTGTCTTCTGTTCAATGCAGCCCATTCCAGGGTGGTTTGCTAGGCGTTGGTTGCCTTAGGCAAAGATAGAAGTTGCATTACGATGCGAGTAGAGGGAATGGTGGGTGGATGTTGATGTTGGGTCTTTGGAAAGCAAATGAAGAATGAAATATACTCTGCAATGAAAATTAACCAGACACAGAAAATATACACTGCAGCAATAATAAGATAAGAGAATTCATAAACAAGATGACACAACAGATACCGTGGTTCGGCAATTGTGCCTACGTCCACAAAATATTAGATCCTTTCTTGAGAAGACAAATCAACGATTACATATTACAACTCTCTATCAAAACAGAGTCTCATCTCTTGTTATCACTCTTGTATATCATGCATACAGATTACACTTAATTTATAGACCTCTCTGCCCAACGTTTTAATCTTCACCAATGGTGGTAAAAAATAGAAAAGCTAATCTTCACCAAGTGGTAAAAAGCAGAAAAACTAATCTTCACCAATGGTGGTAAAAAGCAGAAAAACTAAAGCAGGAAATAAAGCAGAGTAATCGTTGGAGAGTATCTTCTCGAACACTTTCCTCTTATCCACTTTTATCCTCCACGGGATAAGGATGACAACAAATAACAACAAAAAAAAACTCTTATCTGGTGAACAGATAAGGATACCACGTCATGGGCTGGACCCATGGATAACGACAACAATCTCCCCCTCCAGACCCATGAGGAGGGCTCCCCCATACTCGAGGCTTACACGGAATTCATGCCTACCAAAGCTTTACACAATTTATGCTTTTCTTTTGGCACTGTCTTCGTCATCATGTCTGACGGATTTCGATCAGTATGAATTTTGTTAATCTTCACCAAACCATTTTCAAGGACATCTCTAATCCAATGATACCGCACATCAATGTGCTTGGTTCTGTAGTGGAATGTAGCATTCTTGCTCAGATCAATGGCGCTTTGACTTGTCACACTTAATCACGTACTCCTTTTGTTGCAAACCCAACTCCATAAGAAAACGTTTCAACCATAGCATCTCCTTACAGGCTTCTGTGGCAGCAATGTACTCTGCCTCTGTAGTCGAAAGTGCAACACATTTTTGCAGCCTTGATTGCCAAGAGATGGCTCCTCCTGCAAAAGTAAACAAGTAACCAGAAGTAGACTTTCTGCTATCAAGATCTCCTGCCATATCTGCATCTGTATAGCCTTCCACCATAGGTGGTGAGTTTCCAAAACATAGGCAAACTTTAGAGGTGCCTCTTAGATACCTTAGGATCCATTTTACAGCTTCCCAATGTTGCTTGCCTGGATTTGCAAGATATCTGCTAACTACACTAGTAGCATGTGCTATGTCGGGCCTTGTGCACACTGTAGCATACATTAAGCTCCCTACAGCTGATGCATAGGGGATCTTTTCCATTTCTTTCTTTTCCTCATTGCTGGTTGGAGATGACTTGACACTCAACTTGAAGTGACTAGCTAATGGCGTACTCACAGGTTTGGCATTTTTCATATTAAATCTTTCAAGTATCTTCTCAACGTACTTTTCTTGTGATAGCCATATCTTCTTGTTCCTTCTATCACGCTTGATTGTCATACCCAAAATTTGGTTTGCAGCCCCTAGGTCCTTCATTTCAAAGACCTTGTTCAGCTCCTTCTTCAACCTGTCAATCAGATTAGCATCTTGACCAACGATAAGCATATCATCAACATACAACAAAAGAATAATGAAGGAAGACTCTGAATATTTTTTGAAGTAAACACAGTGGTCTGCAGTGGTTCTAATGAAGCCTTGATTCATCATAAAAGAGTCAAACTTTTTATACCATTGTCTTGGTGCTTGTTTTAACCCATATAAGCTCTTCTTCAACTTGCATACCATGTGCTCCTTGCCCTTTACTAGGAAACCTTCCGGCTGCTCCATATATAGTTCTTCTTTTAGATCTCCATGTAAGAAAGTTGTTTTGACATCCAGCTGCTCAATCTCTAAGTCTAGACTAGCAGCTAGGCCTAGGACAGTACGAATAGAAGGCATCTTCACAACAGGAGAAAAAATTTCGTCAAAATCAACACCCTTTTTCTGCCCGAAACCTTTCACTACCAACCTTGCCTTATATCTCATATCATTTTTCAGCCTAAACACCCACTTGTTCTTTAAGGCTTTTCACCCTTTTGGTAGCTCAACTAAATCATAAGTTTTGTTCTTATGCAAGGACTTAAGTTCTTCTTGCATAGCTTTCTTCCATTGTTCTTTCTGCTCATGCATCATAGCTTCTTTAAAGCATTCTGGTTCACCACTTTCAGTGAGTGTGATATACTCTGATGAAGGATATTTTGTTGAGGTTGTCCTTTCCCTTTGTGACCTTCTCAGCATAGGTGGTTCTTCTTGAGGAGGTTGCTCCCCCTGCTCAACATCACCATGCACATCATCATTACCATGTGCATCATCATCATCTGCTTGTTGATCCTCATCACCCCAAACTTGATCTTCTTCATCTTGAGCTTGTTGCCCTTCATTTTCATGGATGGGTAAAGGATCTTGTGTTTCTGGTAGCTCATCTACAACTCTCTTTGGTTGTTCTTCTTTGTCAAAATCAGAATATGTTTGGTTTTCATGAAAAACCACATCTCGGCTTCTATGCAACTTCTTGGCCTTGGGATCCCATAACCTGTACCCAAACTCATCACCTCCATAACCCAAAAATATACATTGGATTGCTTTGTCATCTAGCTTGCTTCGTTGCTTCTTAGGTACATGTATGAAAGCCTTGCATCCAAAGACTTTCAAATGTGAATAAGATACCTCCTTGCCGGTCCACACTCTTTCTGGCACATCGCCTTCCAATGGAGCTGAAGGAGATAAATTTATCAAATAGCAAGTTGTACTCATGGCTTCACCCCAAAACTCCTTTGATAACTTAGCTGAAGAAAGCATGCTTCTAATATTTTCAACTATGGTGCGGTTCATCCTTTCTGCAACACCATTGTGTTGTGGCGTGTAAGGGACAGTCTTCTCATGTCTTATCCCATGCTTTGCACAATATTCCTCAAATCTCTTTGAGGTGTACTCTCCACCATTATCTGTACGAAGTAATTTCAAGGACTTGGAGGTCTGCCTTTCAACCATAACATGAAACCTTTGAAAGATTTCAAACACTTGATCTTTGCTCTGCATGGTAAAGCTCCAAACTTTCCTGGATGCATCATCAATAAAAGTAACAAAGTACAAAGCACCACCAAGAGTTTTCATGCTCATAGGGCCACATATATCAGAATAAACTAGATCAAGAATCTCAATTTTCCGTTTGGCCTTAGCATGTGAAAAAGAAACTCTATGATGTTTTCCTACTAAACAATGATCACACGGAGCCAATGACGTACCTTTGAGATTTGGAAGAGAATTCCTCTTCACCAAAGTCTCCAAACCTTTTTCACTTATGTGACCGAGTCATCGATGCCACAGACCAGATAGAGATTCATCAAAAATAGTGTTCACCTCACCTTTGGATAACTGGGCTTCGGTCCTATAGAGAGAGCAACACTTCTTTCCTCTTGCCACAACCAAAGAGCCCTTTTTTCAGCTTCCATAATCCATTGCCAAACTATGTCTCATACCCTTCATCATCAAGCTTTCCAGTTGAGATGAGATTCAACCTGAGATCTGGAACATGCCTCACATCCTTGAGGACCAGCTTATAACCAACATTGGTTGTGATGCAAACATCACCCATTCCAACAATTTTAGACACTCCATTATTTCCCATTCTTACCGAACCAAAGTCTCCTGACTTGTACGTGATAAAGAAATTGCTATGTGAAGTGGCATGGAAGGATGCTCCCGAGTCAACCACCCAGTTTGAATCTTCACACGCTGCACTAATACAGTCTTCACCACACATTGAGAATATTAGGACATCACTGGATGCAACTGCAGTGGTTTCTTGATGTTCTTTATTTTCATCACCAGATTTCCCTTCCTTTTGATCTCTTTTAAGCTTCCTGCACTCCCTCTTCATGTGCCCGGGCTTCTTGCAGTAGTAGCAGGTTATTCCTTTTCTTGATTTGGATCTCCCTTTTGATTTGCCTCGATTGTTATCTTCTCGGTTCTTTGGTCTTCCCCGTTCTTCAGCAACCAATGCCTGTGAGTGGGAGGAATTTGAGGATTTTCTCCTCACTTCTTCATTCAACAAACTGCCTGTAACTTGACTCATGGTAACAACTCCATTGGGTGCCGAGTTGCTCAGGGATACAACAAGAGTCTCCCAGCTATCCGATAGTGAGCTTAGCAACAATAGTGCTTGCAGCTCATCATCCAACACCATCTTCATAGCTGCTAGCTGATTTACAATGCTCTGCATCTCGTTTAGGTGCTCTGCAACAGACCCATTTTCTTTAAACTTCAAGTTTACCATCTTTCTGATCAGAAACGCCTTGTTTTCGGCTGTCTTTCTCTCATACAAGTCATGCAGTTTCTTCCATAAAGGGTTTGCACTGGTTTCTGTCGCCACATGGTGAAACACAATATCATCCAACCATTGACGGATGCAAGCAGTTGCTTTCTGGTCCATCTTTGTCCAATCCTCAACGGATATGTCGTATGGCTTCTGGTCTACTTCAATCGACAGGTTGAGGTCCCTCGAATAGAGAAGATCTTCCATCTTGGCTTTCCAGATTAACCAGTTGTTGCCATCTAAGCTAACCATCCGAGTAGAGGTGTTTGCCTCCATATTTGATCCACACACAAGTGAACCAAGCTGGCTCTGATACCAGTTGTTGGGTCTTTGGAAAGCAAATGAAGAATGAAATATACTCTGCAATGAAAATTAACCAGACACAAAAAATATACACTGCAACAATAATAAGATAAGAGAATTCATAAACAAGATGACACAACAGATACCGTGGTTCGGCAATTGTGCCTACGTCCACAAAATATTAGATCCTTTCTTGAGAAGACAAATCAACGATTACATATTACAACTCTCTATCAAAACAGAGTCTCATCTCTTGTTATCACTCTTGTATATCATGCATACAGATTACACTTAATTTATAGACCTCTCTGCCCAACGTTTTAATCTTCACCAATGGTGGTAAAAAATAGAAAAGCTAATCTTCACCAGCAGTGGTAAAAAGCAGAAAAACTAATCTTCACCAGCAGTGGTAAAAAGCAGAAAAACTAATCTTCACCAATGGTGGTAAAAAGCAAAAAAACTAAAGCAGGAAATAAAGCAGAGTAATCGCTGGAGAGTATCTTCTCGAACACTTTCCTCTTATCCACTTTTATCCTCCACGGGATAAGGATGACAACAAATAACAACAAAAAAACTCTTATCTGGTGAACAGATAAGGATACCACGTCATGGGCTGGACCCATGGATAACGACAACAGATTGATGGTGTCCTTTATGACCCAATATTTGAGCTAAGCTAGAAATACTTCACTGTGGACAATCACCTTAGAGTGGGGATACTTGTCTCTTTGAGTTGAAGGATATGGTGAGGCATGTATCTGCAGTCAAAATATCCAGAGTAGCCCATTGCAAGGCAAGAGAAAAACATTAGTTTCAGTTGATTACCTTTGCCTATTTTTATAATATTCTTTGTTTATGCCTTAGTTTTTTTGAATCTAAAGACGCATTGTGGATCATGGTTTATTATGGAAACCTCAAATGGGAGGAATAGATTGTAAAAATATTGAGAAACTGTTGCTTGGAATAGCCCAGTTTTATGGTGGAATGTTCATCCTCTCAACTATAGTTTTTTTGTCTTTGATTTTCTTTATTTTATGCTATTTTAAGACTCTCCTTTTTGATATCTTACGGTTTTTTTTTTGGGTATTACTTTAAAGAGAGAGTTTTGAAAGGGTCCCCACAACCTTATACATAAAGCGAAACTCTCAACCATAATAACAATCTCCAAAATATTATACCTATTAGGAATAATCGAGAGAGTAATTCCTAATAACCATAATGATTTCGGAGAGAACTTAGAAAAGCACAACACTTTGGAGGCAAAACAACAAACTTCGGTAAAAGGGCAAAGCGAGACCGAACACCTTTCCAATGAGAGCCAAAGGGATGTCCGACTCCTCCTTACAAAAAAAAAGCATCATGAGCCTCTTTCCTAGCAAGGGAGACTACATCATTCGGGACATAGTTTTTCCACACTAAAAAAGTAGCAGAGTGGACACCATGGTTGGCCAGCATATCGGCCAGTGCATTCCCCTCATGGAACACATGGTGAATGTTCACCTATTCAAAAGCATACAACAATATCCTAGCTTCGGCAATAATATTGAGAACATTCCAGCTAGGTGTACACTCCCCTTTGAGCATCTTGATTATGTTCAATGAGTCACCTTCGATTTCCACATTCTGATAGCCAGCATCCGCTAACAATTTCACCCTCGTATAAGTTGCATGAGACTCTGCGAAGATGCCGCCTGCACCAGTCTTACCGAGGTTACCCTTTGAGGCCCCATCGAAGTTGATTTTTAGCCAATTAGGAGCTGGATGGGCCCACTTAATTCCTGCTCTAGGATTAGGTTTGGGGGCGAGGAAGAGGGCTCCAACCCAATTTAAATTCCAAATCAACTTCATCAGAGGAGGGCACCTTGGGCCGTTTACCCACAAAGGTAGCCAATTCCTCCTCTAGGATCTGGTTCGGGGGTGGGCGAGGAAGAGGGTTCCAACCCAATTTAAATTCCAAATCAACTTCGTCGGAGGAGGAAGCCTGGAGTCGTTTACCCAAAAAGGCAGACAAGACATTCTTCGATGTTTTGTTAATGATCTTTGTACCCACCTTGACAGCATCGGTATCAACGTCATTAAAAGCATGTACATTCCATTATTTTCACACCCCCCACCACGCATGGGGAAGCATAATTTTCCACAACCAAGATAGTATTTAAAAGCACGTACATTCCATTATTTTCACACCCCCCACCACGCATGGGGAAGCATAATTTTCCACAACCAAGATAGTCATTGGGACACAAATGGCGAAGACCATTGAAGGATGTTGTCCATCAACGTACCTGGAAACACCCAATAAATTGAAGGATGTTGTCCATCAACGTACCTGGAAACACCCAATAAATTGAAGGACGTTGTCCATCAACATACCTGGAAACACCCAATAAATGCTAAACCAATTAAAAATAAACATAAATACCTCATTGAAGGATGATGTCCATCGATGTACCTGGAAACACCCAATAAATGCTAAACCAATTAAAAATAAACATAAATACCTGCCATGTGAACGGGTAGATGAGGAGCAGATTTTGCATGGATTCCCAGTCCTATTTGCACAGATAACATCACATAAAACTTGTATGTCTTTTAATCCAAATAAGATTCGCTCTAAAGATAACCAACCAATACAGGAAAATGGAAAAAAGTACAATTTAGATGAAGAAGAAATCTACAGTTATCAACTCGATTATTTTAAGCGTCATTATTTCTAAATTAGGTCAAATGTTTTTTTCCTTTTTTTAATGAAGAGGTCAAGTATAACTAGGCGGTACAATGGGTTCTTTTTTATTATTTATTTATTTTTTAAAATCTAAAAAGCATATTTACATAAAAATAAATAAAATTTATTTACTAAAAAATTAAGTATTAAAATTATTTTAAAATTTGTGTTCTTTAAAAAAATTATTACATCCACAATTTTTTTTATTATTAAAAATTATAAATAATTTAAAATTAAAATCCCTTATGCATAGTTGACATCTCAAAACATGTTCCCTTCAAAAGTGGTTCCATGTAAGTGTTTTTTTTAACATTAATTAAATACTTTTGGTAACGGTTAAGTGTTTTTTTTAACATTAATTAAATACTTTTGGTAACGGTTAAGTGTTTATGGGTGGGTTGTCTTTGGAAATGGATGAGTTATCTTAGAAAATTGGTCCAATTCTCCGAAGAAATTTAATTCCCTTAACTTTATCTTTATCTAATAAATTAAAAATTATAAAAAATAATTTATAAATAAATAAATAAATAATATTAACTATAAATGGTAGTATATTAAGAAGCCTTTTGCATAACAAAATCATGGTTTTCTATATTGACAAACAAACAAAATTTAAAACAATTATCAATACATATTGTTAGATGTTTTATTAATAATATATTATTAGTTTTTTATTAAATTAATAGTAAAGGTTATGGAATATTAAGTAAAAGGTCAAATTAATTTATTTTTAAATAAAGTTGTGTATTTTTATAATTAAAATATAATTAGATAATTATCAAGTGATATTATATTCTTCAATATTTTAATTTTAAGAGGAGATCTAGGTTTAAATCTTGTTAAAAGATAATATCTAAACTATGTTGTAATACTACTGTGTAGTGATTAATTCCATATAACCTATTAAAATATACATATAATTAAACAATTATTTTTAATAAGTATTCAATCTTATAAATGATTGAAAAAAACAACCTTAATGGTGCATGAATGATAAAGAGGAAACTTGTCTTTTCTCCCATGTCTTTTCCTTGAAAAGTAAGACCTTTTATTTTTATTTAGATGTTTGTTTTTTATATTGAACATCGTTTACAAATATTTACAAATATAGCACTCGTTTGAGCAAACACAAGAGGAATCGACCTCACAACCACATGAATAATAATAACTAGGCAATTGCCATTACATCAAATGCCATTCGGCTTATTTAATTCATTCATGTAGAGGAATTGGAGAGCAAGTGGGTAGTTAAAAATATCTAATTGAAATCAAGAGGTCTCAGGTTCAAATCTCTCTCAAATCTCTCCCCACATGCTGAGGGGGTATGCTATGTACATAAAATGTTATTTAAATGTTTGAATCAACATATATCTAAAATTTAAGGATAGAGTATTTTTTATTTAAATGTTTGAATCAACATATATTTAAAATTTAGGGATAGAGTGATTAGTCATTTGTACGCATTTAAATTTAATGATAATAAAAGTTATTTATTATAATTTAGTATGTGAAACTTTTTAATATAATTTTTTTAGTATATTAAAAAATTTATAAATTCTATTTTAATTTTATGTTATATTATTGAAAAGTTAAGACCTTAATTACATCGATAAGCGCCCTACAATGGCATCCAGGAAGGTCAACCACGTCGTAAACAATATTAATATTTTATTAAAAAAGTCAACATTAAGAAAATTATCCATAAAGGTTAATTTAAACTATTTAAACTAAAATGGTGCCCAAACTTTTTAATACTAGCTTAGATATATAATATATATATAAATGTTGAGAGTTATCAATCTCGAGGTGCCTATCTTATTTCTTGGGGGTGTGATAGATAGGCACCTTTGATAACTCTCGGCGCTATAAATATATATATTTTATATATCTAAGCTAGTTTATTAGACTTAGAATAATGATGAAGAGTAAAGACTTCCTTATCAAAACATATAATGGCATACCCTGCAATAATATCATGAGGATATGTTTCTCGAGATTTTATTTGAGAGTGTTCTTGATTTAAGCATCCTTGACAAAAATAAAATTAAAAAATTAGTATAATTAATATTAAAATCTAGAAGCTATAATTATTTATACAATATAATATCTATAATATTATTAGAAAATATGGTTAAATAAAATTTAAATTAAACATAGATCATGTGAATGTTTAATCTTGCAAATATCTTCTAACATTTTATTAGTGATAGTATGAAACCTATGATAGGGTTTTATTATTTTTATTTTTTTCTAGGAAATAAGTCGCAATTTTATATTAAGCAAATATTATATTAAATAAATATAAAATTACATTCTTTAGACACCTCTTTAGCATTTTTCTTAAATTTCAATAGTGACATAAAACTTAAGTTGTTTATACATCATAACTTGCTATCTCTATCACCCAGGTGTTGTAGGTGAGTTAGAGAGGAGAGGACAATCCTCCAAGGGAGGTCCTAGGTTCAAATCTCCACCCTACCAAAAATTTGAATTGGGTATCCAAAATCCAATTGATAATGTTTGTGCAAGTAGGGTCGAGTGTGACTCCCGGGTGACTTTGACGGTGTAGAACCCCCTGTTCATGGTCTCTCAGACCAAGACGACTTCGCAAAGGTTTTTTGCTTAAAAAAAATAAAAAACTTGTTATCTCTATCATGATATATTCTATCCCTAAACACCTTCCTGTAGACACCAAAACAACACCAATATGATTATGTGACTACAAACACTAATCACATTAGCACACACAGCCCCCAGGGTAGCCTCTAGAGGTTAAACAGTGGTCCTAACCACTCTCACAGTAGTTTTGGAAGGTCAAAAATCATTTTGGCACCTTCAGGCACTTTGCTCAATATCCATTCCACCCAGGGACGAATTATAATTGGGATTCGCTTCGCCCAGGGACGAATTCATAATTCGCTCCGGGGTGGGGCAAATTGCAGGTTTGATGGGAAAAAAGTCAAATCTTGACAAATGGCAGCTCGGATCCACCACTTAATGCCTCCTTCATTTCATGGGAGCATGGGTGAGCATTTTCGAGCATTAGAGGCTGTTACAGGGGCAGTCATGAAGCCCCTAATCAGGGAGGAATCTTCCCTCCCCTGGAAGGGCATGGATGCCAAGTGGTGCCCCTGCATGTTCATCCCAAGAGACCTCCAGGTCTATAAATTGGTGGGTTTTCTCACCCCAAAAGGATGGAGAGTAAGAGCAATTTTGAGAAAAAAAGTGTTGTCGTTTTATTTCCCCATACACCCTTGTGCGATTTGTGCCTTTCACATCCTTGATCTCTTTTAGAGAGGAGGTCATAGGGTGACTATTGGAAGGACGAATATTGAACCTAAAACCCGACACTTGACCACAATATACCACCCAATTTGTCGACAACACCTTGTAAGATATTTTGGACCCATCCCAAGTGGATTGGTGCCAAAATCAAGCCCCAAACTGTGGGTGGCCCGCCCGGGCGCCCCCGCACTGTTGCAGGCCTAATTGTCCCTTTTAGGAATGATTGGGAATTTGTGGCAGATTTTTCTTTCCATCATTTTCATTTTTTGTATTCAATTCTATGATGCTTAGATAGGTTGTCATTTAAATATCATCTCGTTTTGAACAATTTTGATCATGTTTCTATATTCGCTCGCTTATACTAACTTGAAGGTAGCATCATCAGATTCCCATTTATGGAGGTCAAATTGGAAAAGTCAGACCATCTGCGTCTTCCCAAAATGCCCCCAATTAGCTAACCCCAAATTTTTAGGTCTTTTGGGGCCTCCTAGGCAGGAAATTTGGGACAGTATCTTTTCGGCATTTTGTTGCAGGTGAATTCATCCTGCCCCAGATAGAATTCAAATTGAGGAGGAATTTCCCAACTGTTCTTTTTGTAGTGCCCTCTTGGTGATGTACTGATGCCCCTATCAAAATTTTAGAGCATTTGGATTGATTTTAGTCATGGTTTAATTCATTTTTCTCATTCATTTATCGTAGGCTTGGGGATCGCATGCTTTTTTTTATCCGTAGGTGCTATTGACTATCTTTTGTTTATTTGAATGCAGGACCAGGATATCGGAGGAGTATCTAGGAATAAAAATTCATATACACAAGCGGTGGTGACATTTTGGTCCGCCCATCTTACATGTGGGCACGGGAAAGAAGGAATGCTATCCATGGATGCAACCAAGAGATGAATTTAACGCTCCTCGCCCCTGAAAATGGAGGATGCAAATTGTAACCAAATTGTGAAATATATCAGTAAAAGATAAGGGCTGTTATTTAATTTGGGTTTCAATTCATGCTTTCTCCGTTTCATGCATTTTTAATTCGTAGGATTTAGCATTGAGTTTAATTCTGTTTTTGCATTGCGCTTGGAGTTTTTCCTTTTTTGTTTCTGTATCCTTGTGCTTTCAGTGGCGATCATGGTGGGACTCTATCCTCTACTTTTTTGGATCAAAAATATGATCAAAATTTGCCTTGCTTTTAGGTATCTTTTTTTTTTGGAAAGCAGGACTGCTGTTCGTTCAAGTCTGTGGCAAACACAGAATTGTAATTCGTCTCATCCAGGGACGAATGGGAATACACCCCACCCTGTGACAAATATAGTTATGTTATTCATATGACCCAGGGACAAATAGCTCTATGTGCATTTTTAGGACAGAGACTAAGGATCAGAAGGTCTGGGCAGAGAAGAGGTAAGGGTTTTGCACTTTCTCTGTCATTTGATGTTTTTAGTGTTTTTGTTTTTGGATTATTTGTTTGCTTAGGGAAAGTTTTCTTCTTGTCGTTTGCTTGTTTCCTTTTGCAAAATAAAAAGAACCCCACACACCACATGGTAAATTAAAAACCAAGGCGCTGGTCATAAAAGCCCAACCCTTGATCAAGACCAACGGTGGTTTCATCACCACCTTGGCTTGATTTTTTCATCGATTACCCCGATCGCAACTGTTGCTAGACGTAAATTCTGACGAAAGTTGTCCAAGTGTAGCTGGGGTGATTCCCAGCATACGAGGATAAGTCTTCTATGGTAGGTGTCATAAATAGGGCGATCCCCCTTTCGTATCGCCTACGTTCCACATACCATCTGATCTCACGTACCTATAGTTTCCCTCACATAAGGGCGGGTATATAGAGAGGTTGGTATATCGGCCTGGCAATGGTATATTGAAGGGGCGACCATTTCTTGGGAGTCATAAGAGCCATAATTTTGCATTTAAATGTTCTTTAAAACCTTAAAAACCAAAAACAAAACAAAACAAAAATCAAAACACACTAAACCAGGTCTAGGACACATGTTCAATATTTAAACGAGATAATCACTGCTTGTGTGTGTGTATGATATTTTCTATTTAATGTAGCATAACAAAATCATAAAAGAGATAAAAGCCTACATAACCTGTAAAGAGTTACCACCATGGTGTGCACCCATATCCAAGCCCAATCACGGGTGGACGCTACAGAGAGTGTACAAGGGGGCACAAGTCACCTCTACTACAGCACCAAGGACTTGGTCATACCGCCTTGGCGACCTGACCCACGAGAGAGTCCGCATCATCCCATTTTAGAATGGGACTATAGAGGCACCCCTTTGAGGGATACTCCCATTCATCATAGCCCCTTTTAGAAGGATTCCTTACATGTGGCGCTCAACATAGATAATAAGGCTCCCTTAGAAGCTTGATATGAGTGGCCACCATGCAACAAAGTGCTAGAGCGGCATAGTGTCCATGAAGAGAGGCCACATGATTATGGCATCCCTCTATTTTCCCCCATCACTGTTAGAACCAATAGACAAAATCCAGAGTGCAAGGCTCTTCAAACCGGGTGAGCTAACTTTGCCTGCCCCTTTCACACATATGAAAGGGAGCATGAGGAAGATGATTACATTCCTCAATAGAAATACACAGCATGGGGGCCATGTGCCTCCGCACTAGCTAGATACCATGATCACCCACTGAGGCCAAAGCCTCGGGTAAATGTCACCAACCTCGATAGAGGGAAGCAACCTATTGAGATATTGGATCATCACGATCGAGGTAAGTGCATAGGAGAGGCATCTAGGCCTCCTAGGCTCAAGATGGCAAAACAAATCGACTTGGAAGTCGCCAGACATGCCACCCGTCAAGCGCAGATCATGCGGCTTGAGCAATACCAACAGTAGCTAGAGCATTTATATCACCTTAGCAAAGAGTGCATTAGGTGCCAAACAGATGAGCTGCTACATAACCCGATGCCTGAAAGGGTTCCAACCTCACGTACCCAAAGAGTGGAACCATATGAGAGGCATAATCCCTTGTTGTGAGATAAGTCCCTGTGACGTTACCAAGGGCCACCTTCGAGACCTCCTAGACCTGAGCGGGAGGCCACTCCTCGAAACAATGATGGGTATCCTTCGCGGGGACCCACCCTGGGTCATAGGTCTCGCCCAGAGACTCCTCAAGAAGCTTACGAGGAGTATGAGCAAGAAGATGAGCAGGCTGAAATGCCCTACCTAGGTGAATGGGTTGCCATCTGGCCACCCCTCCATAGGCCTCAAGTCTCCCACAACCCGCAATGGGAGCAAACCAAAGAGGAAGAGATTAAATCCTCAGATGCATATAAAGCACTGCTAGAGCGTCTGGAGTCTGTGGAAACCAAAACTTTTGGGCCCCAAAAGCCCACTTTACGCCAGCTTTGTAGTCATCTTGTGCATCCGTCAGTGCCGACACCTCCTTACCCTGAACACTTTAAGCTGCCTTAGTTGGCAACCTTTAGAGGTGAGGAAGATACCCAAGAGCATGTGACAAGATTCCTGAGCCAGTGCTTTGGCATTCAGGACAATGATTCTTTGTTATTAAGAACATTCATAACCACATTCGCAGGCCCTGCCTCGAACTGGTTTACCCAATTACCAAAGCACATCATCAAAAACTTAGATCAGTTAGTGGATGCGTTCCTTGAATGCTTCGCATTCAATACCAATAAGAAGGCATCACTAAGTGACTTGGACAGCCTTAGGCAGTATGAGGAAGAGACCATGGCGACCTATAGGAATTGATGGAGGACTTTGCTTTCGAAGCTGCCCTACCTCCCTCCTATGTCCGCCCTTATTCAGATGTTCTCAAAAAGTTGTTTGAGATTGATCTCTATGCTATTGCAGCTGCAGCAATATGCCACCTTAGAAGAAGCTCTGGCACAAGCCAGGATTATTGAAGAGATCAAAATACAATATGGTGAGATAGCCAAACCTAAGAAAAAAGAGTGGACAAAAAAAACTAAAACTGGGACCACGCAACAAAAACCCGCTGTGGTTAACCAAGTTGCAATCAACGTCCCTAAGCCTGTGCAATTAACTCATCCTCAAAAGGCTAATTATCAGGTAGTGCCTCCCAAAAACTATGACAAAGAAAATCAGAGGCAAGAGCAGAATCAGCAGCGTCGCCCTAGGCGACAATACACACCTTACATAGAGTATAGGGACTCCTTGTTTGACCGCTTGTTAGCGAAAAACTTGATCAACCTGCCAGAGATTCATAATATAGATCCCAATGCACCCAAGCCTAAGGGGTATAGAGAGGACTCGTACTGTAGGTTCCATAGGCGGCAGGGACATGACCTAAATGCCTGTTGGAAATTTAAAGGCTTGGTGCAAGACTTGATTGATAACAAGACGCTGGCAGTGGATAATCCTGTCACACCAAGAAATCAACAAATGGAGGTCTTCAAAGACCCCTTGCCTGCCCATGCTCTGCAGGAAAAGACCCTACAAGTTAACGAGGTCACATAGAACTACCCCATGTAGGGGTATGTAGGGATGATCAGTATAGTGACTTAGAACAGGAGGTATCTAAGAACAAATACTCCTATGACAGTTGTAGAGAGGTGCCAATAATGTCCCAACCACAACAACACCTTACACAACCTCCTCTGCCTAGACCAGTGGCCAAACTTTGGACCAAACTCACTCAGAGTTTGAGGACCACATCGGCTAGGCTCTCCATATATGATCTTATACAATAATCTACACCCCATCGAGAAGCTCTAATGGAGATATTGAAAGCCATCGAGTTGTAGCCCCATGAGACAAATTCTTTCAACAACTTCGTGGGGCATGTCAAGCGATGCACTAATCCGATCATTACATTTTGAGAAGACGAATTGAGATCAGTGACTGATGACATGGCAAATCCACCCCTGCACATTATCGTGTGGGTCAACAAGATCCCATACAAAAGGATGTTGATAGACACTGGATCTTCCAGTAATATCATCACAACTGCGGCCCTAAAGCATCTAAAGTTGCCCGCATCTCACAACACAACTTCCACCTACACTCTGTGAGCATTCAATGATGGAGTCTACTTGACAGTTGGCACAACAGTCCTACCAATCCAGTGGGACAAAAACCCATACCTACATTGTGCCACATATTGGAGGGTGAGATGGCCTACAACATCTTGTTGGGCCGGCCATGGATCAAGGACATGAAGTGTGTCCCTTCGATAGATCACCATTGCTTGAAGTATACATTTGAAGGGAAGGTGCATGTAGTCCCAGCATACTTAGAACCCTTCAAGTATTGTAATGCAGTGCAGTTGATGCCGCAATCGACCTTGCCATCGACGTATTTGGATTTTTAGTTAAATCCATCTAAACAAGGTTCAATTTCGTAGGCATTCCTGTTAGCAAGTTCTTCAAAACCCCAGTCGGGTTCATCTTCATCGTCTGGTCCTCCACCAACGACACCATATATGGAGAACTTCCACCCGACATGGAGTGGACTCAAGGAGAACTTCCATTCCCTCCCCCTCAACCGCCAACGATCAACATTTAAATGGCCAATACAGGCCTGGGAGAGTATTTGGTGTGAAATATTGTAGAAACGCCTACACTAGAGTCCCTACAGGACATGGGGAGACCTCGACTCCCCATTGGCACTATTGTTCCCCTAGGCTACCCACCGAACCAGACAAATTTTGTGTATGAGGGCCTTGATCATGGCGTTGCATCATGCATGCAAGAGGACAAGGATGAAGAGCCTTTTGCTGAAAATGTCAATTATTTGTATAACCCAAACTTTGCTCTGAGATACCTTTGTCAATGCAATTGGCATGGATATGGGTTAGGCATATATGAGTAGGGGGTATGTGTTCTTTGCCAACCAAGATACCAAATGCCGTATGACAAGTCAGGAGTAGGGTTCAACCACCCCCTACCCTTGGACATCTTGGTAGAGGACATGCAAGGCCTAGGGATAGGAAACAAGGGGGGATTGGCATCAAATCCATATGCCAACCCTAATACCACATATATGTTGAGGGATTATCTTCCATTAATTGCAATAAACCTTGTTGGCCCTAGCAATCCCTTCCCTTCGCTCAAGAGAGGAGAGAGCTCGAGAGCTCATTTTCAAGGAGGGTCTAGACAATGGCAAGAAGGGTCCTTAGAGGATGAATCAGAATATGAGGTAGCACCATGGTACCCATTCAAATTAGATAGCAATCACTCACAAGTGATCCCCATGGATGATTATCAAGAAAACCTCTTAACAATGTTCCCTTTAGACGCTCCAATCAAGCATACACCACTCCAAGTAAATCAGGCCCCACTGCAGAGAGCAGAACAACTCCAATGGGGCCAGATCAATTTGCTTGAGCAAGGTGAGCCTTTAATGCCACAAGCAGTTGGAGCCAATGAAGGCCTTTGGATCTTTGATAGTGATTATGAAGATGAAACTAAGATGGCATATCTTAATCACATGCGGCAAATGCGGTGACCATACCCCTTGGAGATTAATGACATGTTCAAAAAATTAAACATAAGGCTTGGTCATGAGTGGTATGTAGACCCAGCGCGATGGGACCAAGTGTTGGATCTGCTACTCTAGGTATACAAAGCATACCTTTCACCCAGAGACCCTATAGTGCCATTAGTGCCAAGGGCAGACCCTGTATTCTTATCTGCACATAGGGCCAATACATTCGTGCTCTTCCCTCTAGAGCCAGATCCAGAGCATAGAGAGCATCCAGGATGTCCGAGCACCCACACCCACGATAATGGAGACAAAAATAATTCCATCCACATGATCTCCATTAACTTAACTTCCCCCATCCACAATCCGACCAATCCAACACAGTCTTTGTCTCTCGACATAGATGCCATAGACTGGGATCACGTCAATTCCCCTCCATCCCCATTCGAGTACTGGAATTTCGATGAAATGCTTCATTTTACCCTTGGTCCAACTCAAGATATCTTCCATGCTGAAGAGGAACCCGAGGTTCCTAACGATGATCTAAACTCAGCAAATGATATCCACTTGATCCCAACTCCACATCAGTTGGAGGATGGATCCCACATGTCAGTCGAGGAGATGACTGACGTAGACATCGACTTAGACCCAATGGATCCATAGATTATCAAGCTGGGGGTAAGTCTATCCCTCGAAGAGCGAGTCGACTACATTGTCCTTCTCAAAGAGAAGAAGGAGGTTTTTGCATGGTCATACAAAGACATGTCAAGACTAGACCCGTAGCTAGTCACGCATAATCTAACGCTTGATCCGACAGTCAAGCCAGTTAAGCAAAAACTATGCAAGATGCACCCAAAAATGGCCTTAATGGTCAAAGATGAATTGCAAAAGCTGTTGGATGCACAGTTTGTCATCTACGTGGATTATCCACCATGGCTATCCAACATGGTTCCTGTCAAGAAGCTTGATGAGAGGATTCGCATATGCACTGATTTTTGAGATCTAAACAAAGCGAGTCCTAAGGATGATTTTCCCTTACCAAGCATCGACGCATTGGTAGATGCTACAATGGGTCATGAAATGCTTTCCCTCATGCATGGTTTCTTGGGATACAATCAAATTTGTATCAATCTCTAGGACCAGCTAAAAATGGCGTTCACAATGCCTTGGGGAACATTGTGTTATAAGGTCATGCATTTTGGCCTTAAAAACGCTGGCGCCACCTACCAACATGCCATGACATACATCTTCCATGATTACATGCACAAGACTTTGGAAGATTACATGGATGATTTGTTGGCCAAATCTCTTTTGCACCCGGATCATCTCGGTGACTTAAGCAAGATCCTCGATTGCCTCATGGAGCATAGAGTCAGATTGAATCCCAAGAAGTGCATTTTTGGCATCACATCTGGAAAAATATTGGGCTTCATAGTATCAAAATGAGGTATCAAGGTGGACCCAAACAAAGTCAAGGCAATCCTTGAAATGCTTCCCCCACCTACCATCAAGCAGCCTAGAAGCCTACAGGGAAAGGTCACGTTGATCAAGTCCTTCATAGCGTAACTATCTGAAAAATACCGACCAATGAACAAATTGTTGCACAAGGGGGTAGCATTTCACTAGGATGACGAGTGCGAGTCAGCATTTGATGACATTAAACAATACTTGGATTCATCGCCAGTATTGGTACCACCTAGACCAAGAGTGTCGTTATACTTATACATCTCAGCTACTGAGGTGGCACTGGGATCCATGTTAGCCCAGAAGAACGAACTTCATAGAGAATAGGCTACTTACTATCTTAGCTGCACCCTGGTCAGGTATGAACTTAACTATGCATACATTGAAAAACTCTGCTTGGCAGTGGTGTTTGCTACCAAAAAACTATGCCATTACATGCTAAGCAACAAGATGTATGTTGTGTCTAAGGAGAATCCATTGCGGTACATGATGATTTGTACTTATCATAGTAGTCGCATGATGAAATGGATCATGTTGTTGACAGAATTTGACATAGAGTTTATCAGACAAAAATCCATAAAATGTCAGGTCATAGCGGATCAACTAGCAGAGGCTCCTCTCAAAGACGATCAGCCTCTAGTCATAGAACTACCCGATGATGGGGTATTCCATGTCTCAGAATCACCATATTCTAATGAGCCTGAGTCACAGGCTGACATAACCCTATTTTTTGATTTTTCTAAATGTGAGCAAGGTGGTGGTGCGGGAATAGTTTTCTTCACGCTGCAAGACACTCCAATGCCCCTATAATTTAAATTAAATTTCCCATGCACCAACAATAATGCAGAGTATGAAGCCTTGCTCATAGGTCTTCAGACAACAATCACCATGAACATTAAATGATTGAACATCTTTGGTGATTCACTGTTAATCGTCAACCAAGTCAAAGGGGTATTCCAATGCAAATGCCCAGTTCTATAGGCCTACAAAGCCCTAGTGGACAAATTCTTGGAAAATATTGAATGGTACGACATCGAGGCACTCCCTCGATCATCAAATCATTTTGTGAACACTATGGGCTCCTTGGGGTCCTTAATCTCGTAAGACATTTTTGGTGAAATGACAACCATTCAAGTCAAAACACTATCACAATCTATGATGGAGCGTGCAAGCTTTGACTCAACGCCAAGAATCCACTTGATCCAGATTGAACCGTCCTCGGATAGGTTCTCTCGAATCCATGATCGTATGAAACACACCAACTGGGGGTCCTTGTTCTCCCTTACCCCCATTAATAGCAATACAACAATATTCTTGCAAGTTCTTTCCCACTCATATTTTGCTAGGGATAAACTTCAAGAGGGATTGGCTGTTTAGACTGTCGAGGTTTCCAATCAGTAGGATTGGTATACACCCATCAGGGACTACCTCAAGTTAGGTAACCTCCCACTTGGATTGACACATGTTGCACAATGATCATTCAAACAGAAAGTGGCAAAACATGTCTTGTTAGGAGACATTTTGTACCATCGGAGCTACGAAGGGATTCTCCTCCATTGCTTGGACCAGCAGGAGTCCACTTGGGCAATCACCCAAGCACACGATGGTACATGTGGTGGCCACTTCAGTGGTATGGCCATCGCAAAGCGCATTCTTTGCATGGGCTATTATTGGCCATATTTAGAGCGAGATTGTTGTGCATGTCAGGAAGTGCGTGAAGTGTCAACATCATGCTAATTTGACACACGTACCTTCCCAGGCCTTGCAATCGATCCAGTCGGCTTGGCCGTTTTCATAGTGGGGATTAGATGTCATCGAAAAGATCTGCCTTGCATCGTTCGGCCGTCACACATTTATCATAATGGTCACAGAGTACTTCACCAAGTGGGTGGAAGCGGTTCCTCTAACCTCTATGACTAGACCCCGCATTGTGGAGTTCATTTTGCATAACATCATATGTCATTTTGGTATTCCATCCAAGATAATATCGAATAATGGGACGTCATTTAAGAACAAATATGTGCATGCTTTGACCATAAAGTATAAAATTTAGCATAGTTTTTTGACACCCTATTATCCGTAGGAAAATGGGCAAGCAGAGGCGTCAAACAAAATGCTAGTCGCCATCCTCAAAAAGATAGTCACAAATAACCATAAGGATTGGCACATTCAGATCCCACTTGCCCTATGGGCCTATCGCACTAGAATTCAGACACCCACTGGGGCAACTCCATTTTTGTTGGTGTATGGCTCCAAGGCAGTCATGCCTCTCGAGTTGGAAATTCCTTCCCTGCGCATATCAATGCACGAGTTCATCGATGATGACACTGCACGGCAGGCCCGATTAGACCAGCTTACATTGCTTGACAAACAATGCATTAACACCCTCGAGCATTTACATATCTATCAAGAGCGACTTAAGAAAGCATACAACATGAAAGTTCACCTACGAGATTTTCACGTTGGTGACTTAGTCTTGAAAAAGAACCAGCAAAACTCTAATTTGCCACCTCATTTAAGGGACAAGTTTGCGGTAAACTGGTTAGGTCCCTATGTCATTGATAGTAAAATAGGACTTGGAACATACCGGCTAGCCTCTCTTGACAGAATCAAGGAACTAGAACCCTTGAACATCAGTCATTTGCAGCCCTTCCATATTTAAAAGAGCCATAGCCCAACCCCAAAGAGCTCCAAGGATTTCCATAATCGCTTGGTCAACCCAAAACTCTCCAAGGATTCCCATAATTGCTTAGTCAACCCAAATAGCCCCAAGGATTTCCATAATAACTTGGTCATCCCAAAAAGCTCCAAGAATTCCCATAATCGCTTGGTTAAAAATAAGCAAATCCAAAAAAAAAAAAAAACAACAACAATATCATCAAAAATAACAAAAAATTGCATCTCATTCCCATGCATACACAAAATCATCATAACATAATAAACCTCTTTTTGCATCTCACCTTCATATTCGCAAAAATCAATCCCTCAAAAATACAAAAATATATAGCTGCATTCAGCATCAAACCCATACATTGCATATTTGTGGTCATAAAGTTCAAAGCACCATAGACTGTAATTACTTGGCGAATCCATCTTGTTCCATATTTTTTTGCTCTATAAACAAGTCCATCACAAATAAACGCCACTTGCATCTTTTCGCCATACTATAGTTAGTTGACTTTTAATGTATCAAGAGTTTGCGTCATTCAACTGTAAATAGCTTTTTAACCAAATGTTGTAGAAAGTCAAACAGATTTTACAAAGGTAGAATTCTACTTGGATCACACCTAGTTACGTAGCATCCCAACACAAGTTAAAACATATAACAAAATTCCCAAGTTGTGTGAACGAAAGATGAACCCTGCAAAGCAATCCAGGTCACCATAAGTGAAATGTTTATCTTGCTCATCCCCCTATGCGAATGACCCCAAGAATGCTGAGAGTTGGCAAAAGGACAAGCATCCTTCCTACCCAATTTCCCAAGAATCCCAAGTTCTCAAAAAGTTGCAAACATCATAAAAATTTGCAAAAGTCAAAACTCCAAAATTTGATGTCACAACCACAGTGCATACATCAACAAAGCACATACAATAGTGATTATCATCACTCACTATTCAAAATCCCTTGCTCAAAAAAAAAAACAAAAGAACACACAAAAACAACAAAAAAATATATATATAAATAAACAATGATTTTTATCACTACAAAAGAGCAAGTATCCCAATACAATTGAAGAAAATAAGGGATTCAAACTTGAATCCTTGGAACTCTCAACATTCTGATAGGTCATGAGGTAAACCTTAGTACTGGTTTGGTTGATAGCCTATCGGTCACTGGTGGTAAACCTCCCGCATGACGATATATCTGTCACATTAACTTGTGTGCAGATCAATGTTTGCATGTGGATGAGCTAGCTTATGGTATCCTACGATAGCATCGTAGATTAATCTTACTAAACACAACAAAGGAGTTAGTGGAGCTAATCAGGTGATCCTCGGTACAGGTTTGGTTGATAGCCTATCTAGCACTGGCGGTATCCTGACCAACACCACATAAATGAACTCAATTGCACACACAGGGATGTGAAATAACTTGGTCCATGACAAGTCCGATTCATACCTTGTTCAAAAGTCTCGTAAGATGAAAGTACAGTCATGGATAGATAGTTAAAACATCTAAGTTTTGAAAAACCTTGCATACCTTTTAAACCAACTTGCTATCTTCCATCCTCACATTGCAAAAAAAAAAAAAAACATGTATACATACAAAGCTATTCACCGCAGCAATCGCCTAGGACAAAAAAGCCATAAAGTTCTAAACAGTCTATGGTCCGACTACCAAAAATCACAAAGTCAATTCATCCATTCCATTTGCATATCATATGAATTAAAAACATTCACATTTTAGCACAACATATGCATTCATCACTATAACTTAATATGCATACATCCATATTCATCAATCATCATGCATAAAATCAAATCATCACATGCGCATAAACAAAATAAAGTCATCTGTATTTATCATCAAAAATCCTCATAGGCTACAAAGAGCTGGTCCTCTGACCCTGCAACAAAATCCAAAAGCTCCAAAAACTCCCAAGCCTAAGGTGTCGGCCACCATGATCACACAGGATTGGTGTGATGGGAACTACCCCCCGTGGTGTGGGTCCTATGGGACCCCTCAGGGCAGCTGTTGCTAGCCCCCACATCATGCCTACTACCACCTCCCTCATCCAATCACCTGTGATGATATGATGTTTCCTGCTCAGTATCACTGTCCCTTGTCTGACAAGAAGAGCCACCTCCAGGGGGCTCAGGTAACTGCCCATCGAGGTGGATAATATCTCCCTTCATATACATCCGATGCCGAGACCAATCTGCCTCCCGCCACAACCACTCTGCTTCCCACCAATGGTAGTAAGATACTGCATCGTCACGCTGGACCAGCTTCATCCGTAGGATATCCCTCTTATGTGCAGCACTGGTGTCCCCATCCCCCCGACGATGTGTAGAGAATGCGCTCTCACGCTCTACCAGCTGAGCCCGTAGGAGATCCCTCTCCTGCAAATCTTCCACCAACTCCTCATCTCACCTCCGTAGTAGCTCTACCAATCATGCATTCTCAGCATGCACCCCTACCTCCATGTCCTCCACCACGTCTTGATGCATAGGCACCTCTGGAATAGTAGCCTGCTTTGGCTCCCACTGCTTCGAGATGTCCTGCATCTTTGGCTGATTCAGAGCCCCGCAATCCGTGCCCAAGTCATCCACCTCCACCATGTTCGCATCCCCTAGTGGAGCTCCCCAACCATCACCTGGTGCCTCCGCACCATCACCCCCTGCTGCTGCTGCCTCCGCACATCCCAGTGGTCCCTCTCCCTGCCATCGCTGTAGATTCCACCACTGATCATACTCTGGTGTAGTCCCGATGTCATCCACATCTGGGATGTCTATCACTGCATCTGAATCCTCACCTAATGGCACGATGACCAACCAATATAGATTCCTCTCATCCCCCCAATGCCGATAGACCATGGGCTCACCAAGAAACCCTTGGCACATCCCAAAATGTCATGTCACTTGGTTATACGAGAAGAACTCTTGCTCGGTCCCATGCTTCCCGATCAACCATCGCTCCTTGCGTACCCGACAGAGCCACTCTCTAGAATTTGACTAGGCTGGAATGTCCCGATAGGGTCACAAAAACACCTCCCCTAGAGCAAGCTGAGCGAAGGCATCAGCATAGTACCCTACGACACCTGCCCATCGTCGACTTTGTCCCTGCTCCTCAGACCGCCACCACAAAGCTGCGTAACCTATATCCTTATCCACCATCTCCGCCTACATCATCCACAATAACCCTGTAGGTCTCTCCACTGCTATGTGTTGCCAACCCTAGCCCTACAACAGATAGTTGCAGCTAATCCCCTTCTGCCTCTGGCAGCAGACCTCATATAGCTCCACATAGAGCTGTGCCAGTAGCATCTATCCCCATCTCATGATCAAAGGTTCCTGCATCGAACACTCCACCAGTTGATAGACCACATCCAGCAGGTTCCATGGGAACCTCGCACCTGACGAGTCAGGTAGCAGCATGTTGGAAATGAGGCCCATAAGCAATGCATGCCTCACTCCCAACACCTCCCTCTCAAACCACCATCAAACTAGAATCTTGCCCATTTGGCAGTCAACCTCTGCCATCTCCACTGGACCATCCACCCCCAACTCCTCCCCATGCCCAAAGTAGCATGTCAGCACCACTGTCCGCTAATCCTGCGGCATCATCCTGATCGGCAGTCCATCTATTGGAATCCTAAAAATCTGATGGACATCCTCCAAAGTGACTGTCATCTCCCCTATTGGGAGATGGAAAGTATTAATCTGAGGATCCCACAATTTGATCAGGGCCATCAGGTAGGCCCGATACCCAATCACTGGCTCTAGCCGAGCCACCTGCTTGAGCTCGAGGGCATCATGCCACTCCTAGTCAGCCACCACTAGCACCTTCCACGCTTCAGCAAACACAGTCGGCACACGATACTGGCTCTTCACAACCTACAACAAACAACAAAATAAACACATTAGAATCATGAAAAATAGTGTACAGCTACAAACAGCATAAACGCAAAAAAAAATTTAATTTTTCAACTGAGGGCTTATACTCTCAAACTGATAAATTAAAACAAACAAAACAAAATCAAAAATAACAAAATTTAATTTGTCAACCTAGGGTTTTATACTCTCAAATTGATAAATTAGCACAAAAACATATGAACACAAACAAACATGGTTTCCACTAGGATTTTAACCTACGTTTCAGTGAAGCCATACCAAAACAAACAAACACATTCATTTCACTAAGTTTTTTGTTATTATTTGTACATTTGAAAAACAAAATATAAAACCAGAAGCGAAAAATAATTTGCGGTTCTAAAAACTATAATACAAGAAACTAATAAAGAGGGCGTTCACTTACTAGTCTCGCTTTGGCTCTGTCACTCGATCCGGCTCATGCACTCATGGTGGTAGAAAAATTCAATAGCGCTTTGCTTCACAGAATTGACCTCCTCCTCCTCAGAGCTCCAAATCGCAAGAAAAAACAAGTGCAAATGAGCCCAAACCCTAGTTTTAGCCTTTAAATAAGCTTTTTTGAGCTTGTAATCGTTCCTCCCTAGGATGAGCACTCTGGTTAGTGCTTGTCCCACCCTGGAACAAATGCTCAATAGGAATTCTTCCCACCCAGGAATGAATCCAGAGCAAACATTTCACAAAACAACAAAAATGCACAAAAATGCACCAAAAACAACAATAAACTTGCCCGATGAGAGTGCTTTTGCACTTGACATTTTAGGCATGCAAAATAGATTTTGGGGTCACAAATCCTAACTATCTTACTCCCTAATAAGGTTACCATAGCCGGACCGCTCCACGAGATGACGGATCTTCGAGAATTTCATCCCCAAACAACGTCGCCAAAAGGGTCAACACCCGACCAAAAATAACAATAACATTGTCGAACGAAGGTGCCTTGGAACCTGACATTATCGACATCCAAACAGACATTGGGGTTATAAATTTTCACCACCCTACTCCATAAGAAGGCCACCCTGGCCGGACCACTCCATGGAAAGACGAATTTTGACAATTTCATCTCTGAAAAGGAATCACCAAAAGGGTTAACACCCACCAAAAATAGGTCTAAATGTCAGGAAAACTGCACACACATTCAAATATCAAACATCTGAAGGCACCCTTACCTAAATAATCTTGGGTCAAGCGACTCATCACTTTTCTCATGTTGGTCATTCCATCATTGATTCGTCACTTGAGGGGGTAGTCACACTTAGTCACCAATCAACAAATACACACCCAATCATGGAAATGTCATGCATTCGAAGAATCATTAACAAATACAATCACGCTCCTGATTGGGGTAGTAAACAAGCAATAATCACAAGCTGATCAATCACTTGGCATTCGTGAATCATGAACTCAAGGTTCCCACAGACAAAAGGTTGCGCCCTTTGCCTATTCATGACTGATCAATGTCCAATCTCAAGTAACACCTCACCGAAAAAGGTTAACACTTGAATTGAGTTCCTTCACTCGTCAGAAGCAAGGATTCAAGAATGCATGCCCTCTTCATACTTGGGGCATCAAAAGTTGGTTAGGTTACGAAGAAATCCTAATCATTAGTGCTTTGGTTATATATTTTTTTTCTCGACGCCATGCCTTGCACAATGCATCCCAAAAATGGGCATCTGTAGACACCAAAACATCACCAATCTGATTATGTGACTGCAAACACTGATCACATTGGCACACACAGCCCCCAGGGCAGCCCCCAAAGGTTAAACAGTGGTCCTAACCACTCTCACAACAGTTTTGGAAGGTCAAAAATCATTTTGGCACCTTCAAGCACTTTGCTCAATATTCGTTCCACCCAAGGACGAATTATAATTGGGATTCGCTCCGCCTAGGGATGAATTCATAATTCGCTCCAGGGTGGGGCGAATTGTAGGTTTGATGGGCAAAAATTCAAATCTTGACAAATGGTAGCTCGAATCTACCACTTAACACCTCCTTCATTTCATGGGAGCATGGGTGAGCGTTTTCGAGCGTTAGAGGCTGTTATGGGGGCAGTCATGAAGCCCCTAATCAAGGAGGAATCTCCCCTCCCCTGGAATGGCATGGATGCCAAGTGGTGCCCTTGCATTCTCATCCTAAGACACCTCCAGGTCTATAAATTGGTGGGTTTTATCACCCCAAAAGGATGGAGAGTAAGAACAATTTTGAGCAACGAAGTGCTGCTGTTTTATTTCCCCATACACCCTTGTGCGATTTGTGCCTTTCACATCCTTGATCTCTCTTAGAGAGGAGGTCATAGGATGACTATTGGAAGGATGAATATTGAACCTAAAACCCGACACTTGACCAAAATATACCACCCAATTTGTTGACAACACCTTGTAAGATATTTTGGACCCATCCCAAGTGGATTGGTGCCAAAATCAGGCCCCAAACTGTGGGTGGCCCGCCCGGGCGCCCCCGCACTGTTGCAGGCCTAATTGTCCCTTTTAGGAATGATTGGGAATTTGTGGCAGATTTTTATTTCCATCATTTTCATTTTTTGTATTCAATTCTATGATGCTTAGATAGGTTGTCATTTAAATATCATCTCGTTTTGAACAATTTTGATCATGTTTCTATATTCGCTCGCTTATACTAACTTGAAGGTAGCATCATCAGATTCCCATTTATGGAGGTCAAATTGGAAAAGTCAGACCATCTGCGTCTTCCCAAAATGCCCCCAATTAGCTAACCCCAAATTTTCAGGTCTTTTGGGGCCTCCTAGGCAGGACATTTGGGACAGTATCTTTTCGGCATTTTGTTGCAAGTGAATTCGTCCCACCCCAGAGAGAATTCAAATCGACAAGGAATTTCCTGAATGTTCTTTTTTTAGTGCCCTCCTAGTGATGTCCTGATGCCCCTGTCAAATTTTCAAAGCATTTGGATTCATTTTAGTCATGATTTAATTCATTTTTCTCATTCAGGCCCCGAAATCAGGCCCCAAACGGTGGGCAGCCTGCCCGGGAGGCCCCGCACTGTTGTAGGCCTAATCGTCCCTTTTAGGAATGATTGGGAATTTGTGGCAGATTTTGCTTTCCATAATTTTTGTTTTTTGCATTCAATTATATGATTCTTAGATAGGTTGTCATTTAAATCTCGTCTCGTTTTGAACAATTTTGATCATGTTTCTATATTCGCTTGCTTATACTAACTTGCAGGTAGCATCATCAGATTCCCATTGACGGAGGTCAAATTGGAAAAATACGACCATCTAGGTCTTCCAAAAATGCCCCCAATTAGCTAACCCCAAATTTGCAAGTCTTTTGGGGCCTCCTAGGCAGGACATTTGGGATAGTACCTTTTTAGCATTTTGTTGCAAGTGAATTCGTCCCACCCCGGAGCGAATTCAAATCGACAAGGAATTTCCTGACTGTTCTTTTTGTAGTGCCCTCCTAGTGATGTCCTGATGCCCCTGTCAAATTTTCAAAGCATTTGGATTCATTTTAGTCATGATTTAATTCATTTATCTCATTCATTTATCATAGGCTTGGGGATTGTGTTGGCAATTTTGGGTACTTTGGGTACATTGCCTTTGCTCAAGTGTATAAGTTGTCATTGATGTCAAGAAGCTTTTGAAGGAATTTTATTTGATGTAAAATAATTTGTTTTGATGAAGGTTACAGCATGACAGGTTTGAAAAAAAGTTAGAAAAGTGTCACGATATCGCGACATGTCGCATTTTCGTGACTTAAGTAGGAGAGAGAAAGCAAGTTAGAAAAGTGTCGAGATATTGCGACATGTCGCAGTTTCGTGACTCAAAGAGGAGAGAGAATCTACAGAGTCAGAAATTTCACGATTTCACGACATATTGCAAGGAAGGTAGAACGAACGAAAAAGTGTCACGATTTCGCGACATGTTGCAGGAGAGAAAGTCCGAAAGAAAAAGTGTCATGATTTCACAACATAATGTAGAAGAGAGAGTCCGTAGTGTGAATTGTCGCAATTTCATGACAAGTTCGAAGAGAGATAAAGTAACACAAAAAGTGTCATGATTTCGTGACATGCTGCAGAGTTTGAAGTGAGAACCGTCGTGATTTCATGACATGCTGTAGATGAAAATGTTCCAAGTAAGAACTGTCGTGATTTCGCGACATGCAGCAAAGGGAAGAGTATGAAATGAGAAGCATCATGATTTCGTGATAGGTTGCAAAGAAGTCTAAGGAAGCAAAAGTGTCACGATTTCATGACAAAAGTAGAGAGGAAGGCTATGAAGACAGAAGTGTCGTGATATCGCGACAAAAGTGAAGTCGAAGTCTGCAGAGGCAGAAGTGTCACGATTTCGTGACAAAAGCAGAAAGGAGGTCGACGAAGGGAGAAGTGTCGCGATATCATGACAAAAGCAAAGTTGATGCTGACAAAGACAAAAGCATTGCGATATCGCGGCAAGAGCTTAGTTGAAGTCGTCAAAGGCTAAAGTATCACGATATCGCGACAAAAACAAAAAGAAAGTGTACGGTTGCAAAGGTGTTGCGATATCGCGACATGTAGTTTCGTGACAGAAGCTACATAAGAGTTACAAAGGCAATGAAGCCGACAAAGTCAAATTTTAGCCGACGAAGATTAGGGCTTGTAGCCGACGAATATTAGGGTTTGTTTTTGTGTTAACAGTCGACTAAGATTAAAGTTTTCATCATGAAAATTCTATTATAAAAGGAGGGCTTTTTGGAGAGTTGAGTGTGATTGAATGTGTTGTTGAGGTGCAAAATTCATAGATAATGCGCAAAGCAAGAAGTTCATAGTGTGCAGAGTGCATTTCGTCTAATTTCTAAGCGTGAAAGATTGTAAAGGAATCAGAGTGTGCGAAGACGGTGTCGTTGTAATTGCGCAGAGGTGCAAAGGTTGAAGTTCGACCAAGTGCGACTGTGATTGTGCAAAGAGAACAAAGGGCAAAGACAAATACAGAGTGCTGTTGCTTGAGGACAAAGGTGCATTGGTTCTTTGAGAAGAACCTAAGGACAGATTTGGCAAGTCTTTGAGAAGGCTTGTGTGTAGAGGATTGATTTGTTCAAAGTTGGACAGATCTGATAGACAGAGGAAGACTTGTACTAAACCGACTGACTGTGTTTGGTACAGGTTGCTGAGCTACTGTGGATGTGATCATAGAAGGAAGAGGTCTCTTAGGGTAAGCATTGAGGACAGGAGGTCTTCGGTGGAAAGGAGTTCCACGTGCTAGCAAGAGGTAGAGGCAGTTGATCTTCTGAGGGATCATTTCTAGAGCAGAGGGGAAGGTATCTCCTTTGAGCCGAGGCTCATAAACATTGTAATTGGGAAGGATTCCCAAAGAACTTTGAGATAACTTTTAGAGAAATGTTTTGTGGACGTAGCCCAGCCATTCTGGGTGAACCACATTTAAATTGATGTCACTTTGTGGATGATTTTGTGCATTGCTTTGATATTACTTTGGGTATATTGCTTTACTTTTTTGAAATATAAAGGAAAAAATAAAAAGAGGTCTTATACTATTCACCCCCCCTCTCAGTATAAGCTTGTGTTCTTCAATTTGTATCAGAGCGGGTGCCTTCGAAAAGTTTAACTTGAAGGAAAAGCTAGTAAAGAACACAATGGATTATTCAAGTGGCAATGCAGCACCTATTCTTGATGGGTCAGGTTTTGGTCTTTGGAGTGCAAGGATGAAGGTTCATCTAATGGCACTTGGTAATGAGGTATGGGAAGTAATTGAATATGAGTACACTATTCCTGTACATGGTCTAAATACTAAATAAGAAAGGCTCCTACATCACAGTAATTCAAAAGCAATGAATGCAATTCTGAAAGGCTTACAGAAAGCAAATCTCACCAAAGTGATTCACTGCAAGACAGCTAGTGAAATGTGGAAACAGTTGCAGGTGGTTCATAAAGGTGATACAAATGTCAGAAAGGCCAAGTTGAGACACTTCAAAGGTATGTTTGAACAACTCAATATGAATGATGATGAAAATATTAGTGACTACATGCTTCATATGGATGAGGTTGTTAACTCCATGAAAGAATTAGCTCTTGAGCTTGCTGAAAATGATGTTTGTGATAAGATTTTAAGATCTCTTCCTAATAGATTTAGTGAAAATATTTTTTCTATTGAGGAAACTAAAGATTTGGATAAGTTGAAAAAGGATGAGCTACATAGTATACTTGCAGCATTTGAGTTGAAAACTCAAGTGAAGGTTGATGTCAAGAAAGAGACAGCTTTCAAGGCTACCAAGAAATCCAAGGGTAAACAGCTTCAAGAGAGTGATGAGTCTTCTAGTGATGAAGAGGCATATTACAGCAAGAAAGGCAAGTTCTCTAGAAAGCACAAAAACGTGAAAAATATAAGATGTTTCAATTGTGGAAAGTTTGGTCATTATGCTACTGACTATACTGTTCTCAAGAATGAAAGTGATGAAGATAAACAGGATTCTAAGAGCAAGGATTCTGAAAAGCACAAGCATCATAGGAAGAACAAAGATGAGCACAACAATCAAGGAAAGAGGTATTATCACAAGCACAAGAAGATTTTCTACCTAGACAAAGCAAGTAAGTGTTCTAGTAGTGATAGTGAAAGTTCTTCAAGTGATGATGAAAATGAGATGTTGTTCATATCGAGAAAAGAGGAAGAACCAAAACATAGATTCATTATCATGAAATATCTTAGATGTGGAAATTTTGGTCACCTTGAGGATGATTGTACAAATAATGATTTGGTTTCTAGTATGTATGAGGATGCTTGAGAAAACTATAAGGAAGATGCTTGTATGGTTTTTGAAAAAGGTAGCACCTCTAGTGATAAGAAATCTAAAAAAGGCTTTGATGATTCAGAAAGCAAAAAAATAAAGGATCTTGAAAGTGAACTTATTAATGCTCTTAGTGCTTTGAAAAAGGAAAGAAAGAAGAATGATAGACTCAAGGATAAGTTAGATAAATGTTGTATGGAGAGAGATGATCTTATAGAAAATCTGGATTTCTCTATAGCTAAGACACAAGAACTCAAGGATGAGTTAGAATCTAAGGTTCTTGAGTATAGTGAGTTAGAACAGAAAATGGCTTCTTTGAAAGAAAAAACTAAAGAGTACAAGGATAAGCTTTATAGGTTTCAAGATAGCTCCAAAAAGGTTAAGTCACTCATCAAAGGTCAAAGAAAAACAACAAATAAAACAGGACTTGGTTTTGTTAAGCCACACAAGGAACAAGTTGGAGACTCTAGTAAGAGACTCCAAAAGAAAGAGAGTTCTGATGAGGAAAGTATTTCAAATCATGAGTCCTTGAATGATAGATGCGCAAAAATAGAAAACAAATTTCAGAATGAGAAGAAGAAGTTTTCAGGACCCAAGAGGTCAAATAAAAAAAAATTCAAGGCAGATGTTTTGCGTGTCACAGGCTCAGTCACATGGCTTCACATTGCATGGCTCAAGTGAAGAAGATAAATGATAGTTTCAGAAGTGCTAATTACTTTCAAGGGTATTGCTACTCTTGTCAATAGTTTGGGCACAAGGCAGTTTATTGTAAGGCAAATAACAGGAATAGGTTTGGTCAGAAAAGGTTTGGCTAGAACAGGTTTTGTCATAACTGGTGGATTCGAAGATCAGGTTTACCTCAGAGAAACAACATCATCAAGTGTTTCAAGTGCAACAATGAAGGTCACACAATCAGACAATGTAGAACCAAAATTCTAGAATATAGGAACAGGAATAGTGGCATGATCAGGTCCAAGGATCAAGGCATGAACAAGAATAGGGATGAGAAAAAGAACAAGAATAGTGACAAGAACAGGAATACGGGGAAAGATTTCAAGAGAAGGCCCGACAAGGAAATTATAGACGCTGATGATGATCAGTGCCTAATGGGAGTTTTACTCCCACCCCAAAATTAATCACCTCATCAAGAGGTGGGGGAGGGACTAAGTTAAGAGGCTCATTCTTAGTCCCGATCCCCAAAGGTGACCCTTTGCCATTGATGACAAAGGGGGAGAGATATGAGTAAGGGGGAGAGCTTCAAGTGAAGAGGAAAGCTTCAAGTTAGGGTGAGCAAAACTTCAAAGGAAGATTCTTAGTTGTGGGCACAGTTTCTTAGTTGTTAACACAGTTGGTTTTAGTTTTGGCTCCTGAGACGTGTTTTCAGTAAAGGTTTGCCATCAATGACAAAGGGGGAGATTGTTGGCAATTTTGGGTACTTTGGGTACATTGCCTTTGCTCAAGTGTATAAGTTGTCATTGATGTCAAGAAGCTTTTGAAGGAATTTTATTTGATGTAAAATAATTTGTTTTTATGAAGGTTACGGCATGACAGGTTCGAAAGAAAGTAAGTTAGAAAAGTGTCATGATATCACGACATGTCACATTTTCGTGACTTAAGCAGGAGAGAGAAAGCAAGTTAGAAAAGTGTCACGATATCGTGACACGTCGCAGTTTCGTGACTCAAAGAGGAGAGAGAATGTACGAAGTCAGAAATGTCACGATTTCGTGACATATTGCAAGGAAGGTTGAACAGATGAAAAAGTGTCATGATTTTGCGACATTTTGTAGGAGAGAAAGTCCGAAAGAAAAAGTGTCACGATTTCGTGACATAATGCAGAAGAGAGAGTCCGTAGTGTGAATTATCATGATTTCATGACAAGTTCAAAGAGAGAGAAAGTAACACGAAAAGTGTCATGATTTCATGACATGCTGCAGAGTTCGAAGTGAGAACCGTCGTGATTTCGTGACATGTTGCAGATGAAAATGTTCCAAGTAAGAACTGTCACGATTTCGGGACATGCAGCAAAGGGAAGAGTCTGAAATGAGAAGCATCGTGATTTTGTGACAGGTTGCAAAGAAGTCTAAGGAAGCAAAAGTGTCATGATTTCGTGACAAAAGCAGAGAGGAAGGCTATGAAGACAGAAATGCCGCTATATCGCGACAGAAGTGAAGTCAAAGTTTGCAGAGGCAAAAGTGTCATGATTTCACGACAAAAGCAGAAAGGAGGTTGACGAAGGGAGAAGTGTCGCGATATCACGACAAAAGCAAAGTTGATGCTGACAAAGACAAAAGTGTTGCGATATCGCGACAAGAGCTTAGTTGAAGTCGTCAAAGGCTAAAGTGTCGCGATATCATGACAAAAGCCAAAAGAAAGTGTATGGTTGCAAAGGTGTCGTGATATCGTGACATGTTGTAGTTTCGCGACAGAAGCTACAGAAGAGTTACAAAGGCAGTGAAGCCGATAAAGTAAAATTTTAGCCGACAAAGATTAGGGCTTGTAGCCGATGAATATTAGGGTCTGTTTTTGTGTTAACAGTCGACTAAGATTAAAGTTTTCATCATGAAAATTCTGTTATAAAAGGAGGGCTATTTGGAGAGTTGAGTGTGATTGAATGTGTTGTTGAGGTGTGACATTCGTAGATAGTGCATAGAGAAATAAGTTTGATCGTCGAGAGCAAAGTGCAAAATTCGATCGTAGTGTGCAGAGTGCATTTCGTCAAATTTCTAAGTGTGAAATATCACAAAGGAAGCAGAGTGTGCAAAGATGGTGCCGCTGTAATTGCGCAGAGGTGCAAAGGTTGAAGTTCAACCAAGTGCGGCTGTGATTGTGCAAAGAGAATAAAGGGCAAAGACAAATACAGAGTGCTACTGCTTGAGGACGGAGGTGCATTGGTTCTTTGAGAAGAACCTGAGGACATATTTGGCAAGTCTTTGAGAAGGCTTGTGTTTAGAGGATTTATTTGTTCAAAGTTGGACAGATTTGACAGACTGAGGAAGACTTGTACTAGACCGACTGACTGTGTTTGGTACAGGTTGCTGAGCTGCTGTGGACGTGATCATAGAAGAAAGAGGTCTCTTAGGCTAAGCATTGAGGACAGGAGGTCTTCGGTGGAAAGGAGTTCCACGTGCTGGCAAGAGGTAGAGGTAGTTGATCTTTTGAGGGATCATTTCCAGAGCAGAGGGGAAGGTATCTCCTTTGAGCCAAGGCTCATAAACATTGTAATTGGGAAGGATTCCCAAAAAACTTTGAGATAAATTTTAGAAAAACGTTTTGTGGATGTAGCCCAGCCATTCTGGGTGAACCACGTTAAAATTGATGTCACTTTGTGGATGATTTTGTTCATTGCTTTGATATTACTTTGGGTATATTGCTTTACTATTTTGAAATATAAAGGAAAAAATAAAAAGAGGTCTTATATTGTTCACCCCCCTCTCAGTATAAGCTTGTGTTCTTCAAATTGCATGCTTTGTTTTATCCATAGGTGTTATTGACTATATTTTATTTCTTTGAACGTAGGACCAGGATATCGGAGGATTATCCAGGAATCAAAATTTTTAGACGCAAGCAGCAGTGACATTTTGGTCCGCCCATCTTACATATGGGCACGTGAAAGAAGGAAGGCTATCCATGGATGCAACCAAGATATGAATTTAACGCTCCTCGCCCCTGAAAATGGAGGATGCAAATTGTAACCGAATTACGAAATACATCAATAAAAGAGAAGGGCTGTTATTTCATTTGGGTTTCAATTCATGCTTTCTCCGTTTCATGCATTTTTAATTCGTAGGATTTAGCGTTGAGTTTAATTCCGTTTTTGCATCGCGCTTGGAGTTTTTCCTTTTTTGTTTTCGTATCCTCGTGATTTCACTTCCCAATTTGTCAAATAGTCTCCTTTAATTCACTATCTTCTAATTTTTTGAAAAAGTTATTTTATTTGTGCTTGTTTTAATTGGAGAGTATTAATCCCCCAGATAGAGATTTAGACCAACTGCAATGCATTGCCCTAATTCATGTACTAAGCATGTACCTAGATTAAGCTCAAGTGCCTCCTTTGATATTTCATCTACTTCCCTATTTAGTTCTTTATAAATATGCCAAAAAATAAAAGCTTCACTTTAATCCTCCACATCTTCTTTTATTTGAGAGAATATGGGTTGTATAATCATGTTTTTTAGTTTCGTTATTTTTGTTAGTATCTTTAATCCTATATTTCTTGATAGAAACACATACCTAATGACAAACCTTATTAGTATAATATCTATTTTAGTATATTATAATTATTAGTTGGTACAAGTTTTCTTGTTAGATTAAGAAATTATTAATTTTTTGGTTGGATAATAAGGGGTTGTACTCAGGTCCCCACCCTTGACAAATTACAAATCTCTTCTTTCAAGCTTGAGATTTTACAAATAGATACACTTTTTATCTTAATTAAGATGCTATAGCTAGAAACCTACATCATTTTACATAAAATGTCTGAATTCTTGATTTTCATTTTTTGGATCTTTTTAATTTTTTGTATGAATACAAATATTCTAGAATTCAACATCATTCTTGATATTTTCCTATAGCATCCTTCACAATACCAAAATTTCACCTCTACTATTTATGCATTGCATCTTAGTAGAGTAATATTTCTAAAACATCGCACTATCATAGTTTGCTTTACCAAATTTGGATTGCTAGTTTCCTCAAACACAAGTTCAAAGACAAAAATTATAATAAATAGTTTATATAAAAACACTTTATTGTTACAAAATAAAGCAGATATTACCAATGTAAAACATTAAAGTAAATCTTAATCATTAATTGATTTAGACAATCAATATTTTCTTGTGAGCTTCAACTATATTTACTACTTCTTCTAACCATGGAAAGGATAATTTAACTTGATGATCCTTAATCCAAACCCCTCTATTGGCTAGCCTATTTGCACATTTTTTCCTTCCCTTAAGATATGTGTAAACCTGATTTCTTCAAACTCTTTAGAAAAATTTTAAATTTCCATAATTATCTCTTATATGTTCCATGTAGCCTTTACTTTACTCAAAATTACATTTATTACTATGAGAGAATCACCTTCCATCCATACTCTACTCAATTTTATTTATTTACATATTTTTAACCCTTCTAAAGCCACCCAAACTTTAGCTTCATTATTTGACTTAAATTCACTATTGAAAGTGTAATGAGACAAAATATCTCCTCTAATATTTTTAATTATTCCTCCTCCTCCTATTGGTCATAGATTTCCTTTAGATGCTCCATAAAAATTCAATTTAACCCACTCCAAATATGGTGGTTTCCACTTTATATTATTTACCTTATTTTTGCTTCTCTCATAACCAACATCATAATTTTATTTAATAACTTGAATCCATCTATCAAGGATCTCTGCTCCTAGTTTAGGGACTAGGTGAGTTGATAAGGTTAGTTTAGATTACTTTATGGCTAAACATATCTTTATTTTCATTACCTCTAAAATACTTTTATTTCCTTTAAATATTCTTCTATTTCTTTCTAGCCATTCAATCCAAAGTATGGTATCTTTTGATATATCCCATATATTCTATAAAGTCTCACTTTTACAAGTGCTTTTTCATTGATTTAACCAATATTCAATTCTATTATTCATCATCATGCATTTACCAAACATATTAAGAATCCATTGCCATAGTTTCCATACTATTGAGTAATGTCCCAAGATATGGTATATACTTTCCTCCTCCATTTTACAAAGAACACATTGAGAGGGGCCATGAAAACCAATTTTCATAAGGTTATCCTAGGATCAAATTATTTTATGAGCTACTAGCCAAACAAACTTCTTTACTTCAGGAATGCTTGGGCTATCCCAAATATCTCTCCATATTCTAGTGATGTTATTATTTTGTTGGTGTTGTACATTGTATCTACTTCTTATTGTGTAATATCCTAAGCTATTCAACTACTAAATCAATTTATCATTGGCTTACCTCTAAATAATCACAGTTATTATCTTTCTACCCAATTAACTCCTAGCATCAATGTCTTGTATACTTGTAAAAAAAATCTTCTTGTCAATTGTATCTTCCTTCCTCATCCTTGTACAAAAAGTTTAAAACCCGATCACCATATTTGTCTTGAAGTAATCTCATCCAAGGTTTCAAAATTGGATTTAAATTGAGTGGTTTTTTATCACATCAAGTATCCATCCAAATAATGTTTTTTCTTCATTTCCCACCACCCATATTAAACCTTTAATCATAATATGAATATATTTTTTAAACCATTCCAAAGAGCAAAAGTTGGTAGAGAGAATATAGTAAATATTAAACTTGGGTCATTGGAACCAACATACTTAGAAGAATTTTAACTCATTGTCTTTGACTCTCTTTGTACAATCTCTAGATTACTTTTCCCCAGAGCTAAGTTTGCATCTGTAAGAATTCTCAAATCAAGACCTCCCCTAGTTTTATCATCATGCACATTTGCTCCATTTCACCAAAGGAAATATCCTTTTATCATGTAAACTTGACCATAAAAGGACTGCATAATGTAATTAAAAAATTTTCAATTGATTTTTGCATAGAATATAATTACACATAATATGTTTGAATGACCTGTAAGATTGACTTAATTAATTGCACTCTTTCTACTAACGATAACCATCTACCATTCTAAGACGGAAGTTTATTTTAAACTTTACTAATAACTAGATTCCATAATTCTATCCTCATTCTTCCCTCAAACAAAGGCATACCTAGATAAGTTGTTGGTAAATTTGTCTCCATTTGAAGTAACTTGTAAATTCTTTATTTGATATTAGCTAGAGTGTTAGGGAAGTAAATTTTGGATATTTTCCTATTAACTTTTTGCCATGCTGCTCTTTCGTATTTCATTAAAAATTTATTCAAAGCACTGGCCTCATTTATCCTTACATTTGTATCATCTACAAATTGTTGATGGGTGATTTTTTCAATGTTATTACTAACGTGAGGTCCACTTATAAGCCCATAGTTGTATGTCTTCTTTAAGTTCCTAGTCAAAACTTGTTGGTCACAAATCTGCCACAAGAAAGGATTTTCTACATCTATGCACCCTAGACCCGGCCAACATTGAAAGGCTGAGAGAAAGAAATGTCTCCCGGAACAATCTCCTGAGAGGGCTAGTTCCCTTACTAATCTAAACTGGTTTCAAGACTAGAGATACAGGAAATAAATGGGAAAATGCAGAAAGAAATGGGAAATAAACTGAAAGGGATGTAAATATAGCTGAAGATGATCATTAATGGGGAGAACATTCTTGAACAACAATAACTTCAACTAGATCCTAAAGCTCAGTAGCAACTGACTCTTAGAACACAAAAATTAGATCATGCATTAGCCATGAATTTGCTTCCAAATAAACTTCAAACATTCAAATGCCAATACAGCCAAATTCAACATAGCAAAATTCAACTGATATTACACTGGACTAAAACAGAAGTAAATCATACAGAAAGCCAAACATACACCACAAATTAGATCACCAACTCTAGAAGACACTAAGAATGGAAGCAATTGCATCTAGGATTTTAATTTCAATTTCTGCAACAAGATCCTCCTCCTTTTGCTTGAGCTTTACATTGGTATTTATAGAGGTCCATCCTCTTTCTTTCAAATTACAGCATTTAATACATGAAGCAGATTTCGAAGAACAATCCCCTTAATCTGCCTCGAAGAAATGACAGTCCCTGCTTTTAATGGATTACAACTGAGAATGAAATAGAAAACGAGGGCCCATATCTCTTCATAAAATGACCGTTATCAAGGGAAGCTAAAAACTGTAAGAGATCACGAACAAATGCTTTCAATATTAGAGGCGTCTTTAATTCTGGCGACATCGAAAACTGCTTCAGGTTCTTCCATCTTGCATACCTCGGTAATCATCAACATTTAATCTTGGAACTAATTCTTTGACCATGATTTGAAAACCATTGGAGAGCCTTCAATTGATCCTTATCTCCTCTGCAAGTTCTCCTATGCAATTCTGAAGGAAAATGCAGCAGAATTGTATCGGGCCTTTGTTGTTGCTTCGGTCGCAAAAAAAAGACAGGTCACGAAGATGTGACATGTCACAAAATCACATGTTTCTCTTGTGCTATCTTTGCCTCCTTCTGACCCATGAAAATGCGACAGGTCGCGAAAATGTGACATGTCACGAAATCATGACACTTTCTCGCTGTCTTGTACGGTTCAGCTTTCAACTCGCAAAAACGCAACATTTTTTTCATTTGGTCCTTTCATCTTCAACACGTCGCGAAATCATGACAGGTTTCTATGTGCTCATTATTTCCACATTTTGCCTCACGAAAACGGAACATGTCACGAAATTACGACATTTCGTACTTTGCCTTTCTTGCCAAATATGTCATGAAATCATGACATTTTATTGCCTTCTTCATAATTATCACTTCATGTCACGATATCGCAACAAGTTTCTCTTACTTGGCTTCATCCTTAAAAATGTCGCGATATCGCAACGTTTTTCTCCATTTGCTCCCTTTCTGCTTTTCTGTCGCGATATCGCGATGAGTTTCATTGACATTGTCCTTTGCTCAATTATGTTGCGATTTCGTGACATTTTCTATCACTCTGCTCCATGGTCACCGCAAGTCATGATTTTGCGACACGTCGCGATATCGTGATAACTTTCGTTTTAGTGCTTTCGTTGACTGCGTTGACCGCAAAAATCCAACACGTCACGATATCGCGATGGTTTTACCCCCTTGCTGCCGTTGATTGTTTTGACCGCGATAACGTGATAGGTCATGAAAATGTGACATGTCACGATATCGTGACATTTTTTGTACTTAGTCGAATTCTGCGTTTGGACTCACGAAACTGCAACACGTCGTGATATCGCGGCATCTTACATTTACCTTGCTCTAACACAAAACTTATAGAGATTTTTATATTTTCCTCTTCAAAGTGCATGAAGGGAAAAATAGAAGAATTAGTATCTCTACAATTCATGCATTCTTTTATATTAACAGTAGCAACAAAAACCATGTGGCAAAATTGCCAACATTCTTGGCGGCTCATGGGGTATACAGTTCTGCTGTATGCACGAATATCAGGCATTAATCCATTGGGCAACAAAGTCAAGAAGTTGGAGAAGCAGGAAAGTAAGTGTTGGGTGATGCTGGATGCGTCTGCGGACTACTGCAACAAACTCTTGCTGGTACTCAGCACTCAAAATAGGATCTTCAACAGAAATGTGTGGAATAGCAGAACTTCCTTTATTTCTTTAGAACTACTGCACTTTGCCTAGCTCGGATGAGCTGGGTAAGGACCAGGTGCTGTGCAAAAATCTCCAGGGTAGTAGAGAAAAGCACCTGAGATACAAAAATGGAAATGAATGGAGGGATGACCCACGGATACGCAGGCCGTGAAACGGGAATGGGGAATGATGGAATGGTAGAATATGGAGGAATGGAAATGGTAGATACAACAACAAAGTGCTACTGTGCTACCCATTATGGAGATGTTATGAAACAGAGAATGAAATGGAAGTGGATGGAATGAAGATGATAGTAGAACCCATAGCTGTGATGAAGTACTCACACAACAAAGGGCTAGAAGAAAGCGAAAGGAGAAATGGGAACATCAGAGGGGGTAGTAGAAACAATAGCAGTGGCTTGATTGTTTGCAGAAGGAGTAGGAGAAGAAGGGAATGAAGAGGGGAAGAAAGAAGTAGAGAGGAAGCCACTAACTACTGGGAAGGAAGGGAAAGAAAAAGAAAGAAACGTACGTTAGGTCCACTTATAAGCCCATATTTGTAAGTCTTCTTTAAGTTCCTAGTCAAAACCTCTACCATAATAATGAACAAATAAGGAGATAGAAGATCTCCTTATCTAAGGCCTCTCTTGGATTTAAAATATTATATTACTAACCCATTGACCAACACTGAATAAGAAATTGTAGAGACACAAGATCTAATCCATTTAACCCATTTCTTCTCGAAACCAAACTTTTCTAAAACTGCAAAAAAAAATTCCACTTAACCTTATCATAGGATTTACTCATATCAAGTTTTATTATTGTTGCTTTCTCTTTTCTTTAAGTTGTTGAACGTATAACTTCATGAGCTACTATGATCCCGTCCAGAATTTGTCTCCCTTTCACAAATCCTCCTTGTCCCTCTAAAATTATTATTTTTAAAAATGACCTTGATTGATTCGTAAACACTTTGGAGATAATATTATATGCCATATTACATAGGCTTATGGGTCTAAAAGAATCAAATAATTTAACATCCTTCTTTTTTGGAATTAGGGTAAGATATGTTGCATTTATTTTATAAGGTATGTATTGTTTTACCTTAGACTATTCCACTTCCACAAATAGCAAACCCTTCACTATAACCCAAATATGTTGGTAAAAAGTTGTAGAGAGCTCATCTAGACATGGGGATTTAGCCTTATTAAAAGAAAAAAGAACTAAATATTGGAAATATGTTGAATATTTTCCATGTTATTCTAGTGGGGTTAACACTAAAAGGTATTGAACACTGTGTATGATATATCACCGACTTTTTATGGACTTAAGGTATTTTTAGACCCATATGGGCTTTTAGGGTTACTATATTTGAACCCTTGCTTTTTTGCCCATGATATTGTAAAATTTGTGCATGTGCATTTTTTATATATATCGCACTTGCATTAGGGTTTGTGAAGATACAGAAGGAGAATATTATTGTATTGGAGACAGACAAAATAATGCAATAATAAGATAATATTGTGCTAGTTTTCCCGGTTGAGGGTTTCCAGGATAAATATTGTGTAATGTGTGAATCTACTATCTTCTTCCTTTGATTCTACAATTACTGCTTTTCTAGTTTTATTTTATTGAGGCTCTTTATTTCTCTTCACTAAATTAACTTCTTCTAGAGTAATAGCTCCATCAACTTCCTATTATCTTCATTCGTTATAACTAAAGGAACATCTTGAAGAAGTTTATCATTAATAACTTCAGTCTCCTTTGATCCTAGAATATTTTGATAAAAAGACTTTACCTCTTTTCTAATTTCACTCTAATATTCAATCCAAACCCCTTCTATTGATTTAATTCTACTAATTTTGGATATTGATCTTTGTACTATAGTCATTCTATGAAAAAAATTGTATTTTTATCTCCTTTTAACCAAGTCTATCTTGATTTTAATCTCCAAAATTTCTCTTCATTACTCAAAATTTTATGATATTCACTAAGCAACTCCCTTTCCTCTAACCTTGGATTATTATGATCATCTTTTTGGAAATTTGAAATTTTATCTTTTACTTCTTCTTTCTTCTCAAAAATATTTCCAAAAGTGTTCTTGTTCCATTCTTTTAATCTAGATATCATAGATTTAATTTGATTTGGAAGAGCATACAACCATCCATTACCTAAATAATTTCGTGTTTGAGCTATCATATCAACAAATTGAGTATGCTATTTGCACATTTGCTCATATTTAAAATATGATCTTTGTTTAATTCACTTACCACCATTTTAAATCTTATAGGCCAATGATTAAGAACTTAATGTTCAATATGTCTTATAGGGTAATAATGGGTGTAGAAACCCTCATATTATGTAGATAAGTTGACATTGAACCATTGTAAAATGATGACCTAAAATAATTTTACCTAGCCCTTTCGATGATATCTCAATTGGATTCTGCCATGGATGGTGGCTAATGAGCCTTTTCAATGATAACTAAAAAATCCCCATCAATGATAATAATTAAACCTAGACACTAGTCATGAACAAGCCAAAAAGATAGATTCTCATTTACATCTATCGAGGCCCATAGCTTTATGCCCCTCTTGCCTCATCCCCCCACTAGAATTTCAAAATAATATCTAAGAAAGGAGGATGGCTAAGGGAAAATTAACAACTAGGGAAAAATACAAGAAATTATAGAAATATTAGCATCAAGAAACATTGTAAGACATCTACTTCCCCACATATAACAGGGAGCCAACAAGGTGAGCCTTCTCTACACCTATCTCTTGTACAGTAGGAGGAGCAATTCAAAATGATAGTAGAGTTGCTGACATAGAATTTCACTGATAGAAAACATCGAGGTATGGATGTTGTCATCTATAGCTCACATCAGAATAAAATCTTAAATATCCTATATTAGAACAAAAGAAAGAAAATATCCAATCAAGATGTAAAAATTTTGTATGAACTTTGAAATGAAAGGCACAAGAAAGTATGATCGAGAGTTTTATGGACAAAGATCAAGGCAAAGGAAGAAAAGTCTAATGAAAAATGTTTTTTGGGGCCACTTGTTGGAATTCAAGAAAGTCCCAGATAAAAGGATTAGGAAAAAGTCTTGATGAGTAGATAAAGCTTCCAAAAAAAGTTTTGAAAATGCAAGTAACTGTTGGTCCATGCAAGAGTGCACCAATACTAGTACCAAATGGGACAGACATGAGTTATGGTACACAAATTTCTAGAAAAAGCATTGAAATAGGATAATGTGTGATTATTAAGAAAATATGGATTATCTGCCAAGGATATTTCAACCTAACAAGTTAATATAAGGTAGTTGAGCTATTAAATATGAAGGAATGAGACTTGTAGCCATGAAAATTATGGACTAACACAAAGCAATGGAAAAGGGCATCCTTATTCAATATTCAAAATCCCCATAAAGATATTAGCAAAGAAATTTAAATCATCCTAAAAGTTTTGGAGGGAAAACTTCCCTATTGTAATTTATAAATAGCAATAGTTTAGGCTATGCCAAGGATCGACAAGTTTTCAATTATAGTCATTTTTAAGCTTTCCCTTCATTTATTTTTGTAAGAGTAGTTGGATCTTGAGTGGCTTATGAGAAAATTGAACCCCTGCTTTGGGTACAATATTTGTAAATAAATTTCTTGCACACACACATACATATATATAGTGAAAAATACATGTTTCAATTTTTAGTTTAGTCATCGATGACTCCCTGTGGACCCATTTCTATGTGTATGTGTGTATCTATGATTTTTTACTTAATTTAGGTTTTATTGGTGTATGTGTATGTGAGGGGATGATGTCTATGTTTGTACTAGCCATCATAGCTCTCCTATGGGACCTGCATATTTATGCATATCTATGTTTGTGACTCTCATTACTACTTAATTGTCAAGGAGAGAAAGCATTCACCATTGGAACATAGTGTTTAGGCCTATTTTTCCAAGAAGATATTAGAAAATATTTTGATACATCACCACCTTTTCCTTTTGTTGATATTTTTTCTTTGTTTTCCTCTTCATTTTTTCCTATTGATTCAGGTGTGCTTAAAATATCACATATTAACAATGATTCATCCTTATAAAAACTCTCAAAGGCCTTTGTTTAAGTCAAACCCTATGCTCTTTATTTTGACCCTATTGCATCACTCCCCACAAGGTATGAGTACCTCAATTCAAGACAATTAAGGATGATAACAATTCAATGGTACACCAGGTGGAACCCTAGTGGTATGTCATTGGTCCCATATTGTAACAAGATTAGACTTGGTGAGGATATTTTCCTATTTCAAGACAAGATTATACTTGTTGAGATTCATTTGACTCACCTAACAACTCTTATCTAGAATAAATATAAAAAGAAATAATTATTGGATATATTAGACTAAGGTTCTAATGAAGATCACAGTCTACTTACATTTTTGAAGCATGAAGACTGCTTTCACAAGGTAACTCCACCTGGAAAAAGAACCCAAAAATAGTCAAACAAAGAACCTATGATTGGGTTTTCATACCGTCAATATTTGACAAGAATTGCTACCACTACTTGCAACCATTCCATGAAGAAGGAAAGTTGCAGTCCATAATATGGTTGCTCCAGCACTACCCCTAAAATGTTCTCTACTTGGAATGATAGAGGTCCATTGGAACCACCAACACCAAATAACGTATGGGAGGAGATACCCCAATCTACTCTAAAGTATCTCACTTATTTCACTAGGGAAGATCTCACTACCCCCATTGAACATCTTAACCATGTGGTGGGCCTATGCATGATCCATAATAAATCAAAGCAAAACATGGATCTAATATTGATGGTAACCTCTTTTAGTAGAAAGGCCAAGAATGATACATCACACTCCACTCCATTTCAATAACAAATTGGGACTAGCTCAATAATATTTATAGAGATATTTAGAGAAAAGGGTAGATAGGGTATCCTTCCTAGAACTAACAACAATTAAAATAGCTCCCATGGAGGCAATAAAAGATTTCAACCTCAGATTCCATAAGTCTTGGTATAAAATACCTGAGGAGATGTGTCCCCCTAGGTATGAAACTCCTATATTATTTAAAAACCTTGGATATTAAAATTGTATTGATGATTAAAGCTAAATAAGGAAAATCCTGACCAAAAATATATAGATTAGCCATTCAAGCTAAACATGACTTGATTTAGATTGGAATTTGACCCCTAGGCCTCCTATTTCTATATATCCCAATATGCAATTCCCAAATCCATTTAATCAACCAATGAACTCTCAATCACCTTAAATTACACATTCAATTTCTATATTCCCACAAACTCCACTCCCTCTTACTCCTAGGTATCCCAAAAAGGAGGTATCCCATAAGTTGATATCTTTAATAGCCAATGAAATTTTGGCTATGATAAGGTAATTATATACCTAGAGATACCCCTATCTAAACAATTTAAGACCTCCCTTATTGTAGGGTAACTAAGGTTATAGAGCCCCACCCAATGGGTATCCTAGGCCTCAATTCCAAGGAAATCAAGAGAATGGTCAAATCTAGGTCCATATTCAATAAATAGTCTCGATTATGACAACTCTACAAACAAAAATCCCTAGTCATGCTAAGGAAATAGTGCCTATACAAAAAAATTATGTAGAGGATTCTACCTAATGGTACTATCCAGCCCCTAAAAGTTTCCATAGTTAAGGTAACATAGGAGAAATATCTATGCTCTTGGTCACTGCAATGACAAAGATGATGCCATCTCAAGCATCCATTTCATACTCGAGATCTAAAAATTAGATGTTGAAAAAACACATATCGTTGTCTTCCATCTTAGAGCTTGACTATGATCCTAAAGAACGAGTCTCAAAGATATGATATGAAGAAAAAATCTATGCAGTATTTGATGAAATGGGTAAGCTATTGACTGAAAGACCTTAGGTCTAATTAGATTATATAACAAGGTCTAAAAACTGTGAAATTGAGGAAAGGGATAAAAGAAACTCATAAACCCCTATAATTTAGCATAAATGAGCCCAACAAAAGTGGAATCCCTCAGTTGTAGTGCATCAAAAATAAAATGCACCTACACCTCCTATTATCTCTCAATCAAACAACCAAAAGGCCCAAAACAACGAAGCCAATAGTCAATAATGGTTTCAAAATATCAAAAGTAATTATACCAAAATTTTCAATATTTACTAGGTAAGGCACCATAATTATCCCAAGACAACAATCATCATTGCCAAAAACAACAAAATATTCCTAGCCAATTGGAGGAAGATCATGTTTCATCCCATAGAGGTTACTATCTCTAGGATATTTTAGAATAGGATATAACTTGAATAAATTGGGTAGATTGCACCTCAAAGATGATGCGAAGCTTAAAGCAAAGACAAGGGGGTCACAACCACCACTAAATTATAGATATTCAATGTCAAATATCACCAAATAGATATCTCCAAAAGGTAAGGATAGGTGTAGAAACCCTCACATTATGTGGACAATTTGACCACCAAACCATTGAAAAAATTATGGCCTATAATGATTTTACCAAGCCCTTTCGGTAATATATGAATTGGATTCTGGCATAGATGGTGGCTAATAAGCCTTTTTTATGATAACTATAAAAGCTCCATAAATGGTAGAAATTCAACCTAGATAGTGATCGTTAATGAGTAAAAAAAATAGATTCTCACTTATATCTATCTAGGACCATGGCTTCAAGCCCTTCTTGCCTCATCCCTCCACCATACTTTCAAAATAATATCAAATAAATGGAGATGGTTGAGGGAAAATTAACAATTGAAAAAATACAAGAACATACAAGAATCTTGACTTCAAGATATAGCATAAGACATCTACTTCCCCACATTCATAAAAGATCCAATAGGGCAAGGCTTATCTGTACTAATCACTTATCCAATAGGAGGAGCAAGTCAATATGATAGCAAAGTTGTTGACATAGAAGTTCACTGATAGAAAATCCCAACGGATGAATGTTGCAATCTATAGCTCACATCATAGGGAACTCCAAAAGATCCTTCCTTAGAAGAAAATAATAAAAATATCTGACCAATAGGTAAAAGTTTGACATGGATTTTGAAATGAAATATGAAGGAAAAAATATTTGATGCGGTCACTTGTTAGAACTCATGAACATCCCAAAGAAAAGAACTAGGCAAAAATCCCAATGAGTAGATGAAGCTTCCAACAAAATGTTTTGAAAATGCAAACAACCACTAGAGAAAACAAGAGTGCATTGGTAGTGGTACCAAATGGGGTAGGTATGAGTTATGGTGCACAAATTTCTAGAAGAAACAAATGAGATAGGATAACATACCATTATTAAGAAGATATGAATTATCTACCAGGGACATTTCAACCCAACTAGTCAAGAGAAGGTAGTTGAACCATTAAAGATAAAGGAATGAGACTTGTAGCCATGACAATTATGGACTAATATAAGTAATTGCAGAAGGTGTCCTCATTCAATATTCCAAATCCCTAGAAAGATATTAGCTAAGAAATTTGAACCATACTATAAGTTTTAGAGGGAAAACTTCCCCATGCTAATTTATAAATAGCAGTAGTTTAGGTTTTACCAAGGATTGACAAGTTTGCAATTGTAGTTATTTGTAAGATTTTCCTTCATTTATTTTTTGTAAGAGTAGTTGACTCCTAAGCAACTTGTGGGAAAATCAAACCCCTGATTTTGGCACAATCTTTGTAAACAAATTACTCGCACACAAACATACACATATATGTAGGCCTACATCAATTTTTAGTTTAGTCATCTATGACTCTCTACAAACCCATTTCTCTGTGTATGTATCTATGAATTTTTAGCTACTTTCAATTCTATTGATGTACATGTGTGTGAGGGGCCTACATCTATTTTTAGACTAGCTATCTATGGCTCTCCTATGAGACCCACTTCTTTATGCATGTCTATGTAGATGAATCTCATCCATGCTTAATTGTGTTGACTAGGGGAACCATTCATTGCTAGCACATAGTGTTTAGGCCTATTTTTGTAGGAAGATCTTAGCATATCTTTTGGAACATTACCACATTTTCCTTTTATTGAGCCTTTTTCTTTTGTTTCCCTATTTCCTTTTTTCTATGGAGTTAAAGTCCACTTGAAAGATCACATCTTAATAACGAGTTAGCCTTATAAAAAACTCTCAGTGACCCCTAATTGAACCAAACCCCATGCTCTTGACTATGGACTTGTTATTTCACGAGGTGTAACCACCCCAAGTCAGGATAATCAAAGATGATAATAGAAATGTTGTAAGTTAAAATGCTTCGATAGTCATAATCCACACCCAAACTCCATCAGTTTCTTCTTTTTTGTGGTCATGGCTAGCGATATCGATTTCTCATGTCTGGTGAGCATTGCTCTTGGCTCTAGGTATTGCAGGTTCATCAATGCTACTGTTCAAATATAGACTACATTTGAGCTTACTTTACCTGTTGGTTCAATGATTTTTCTAGGAGATCCTTCACAATGTGTAGGAGGACTTCAATCGAAAGGATGCAAATATGTAGTTCTGGAAGGTCCAAGAGGTTATTTGTGCCTTGCTATGCTATGTTGCCATAAATCTGTAGTTTTAAAACATGGCTGGGGAATCTTTGCCGCCTCTCAATCATTAGAGCTCCGAGATATAATCGTTTTCACTGTGATAGAAGATACCCATTTCCTTGTTCAAATATTTAAACCCAGTGCAAATGAGAAACAAATCAACAACCGACTCTGCTCTTCTAACGCCGAAAAGAGAGAAACGTCTACGAAGGAAACGAGCATCCTGCCCAAGAAAGGTATCTAAATATTAGGTTTACTTCTATATTTTTGGTAACCTCATGCTTAATTTTAAAGGTGGGCAATATGTAAAAAATTTCAGATCAGCTAAGTCAAACGAAAGAAGCGAGCTAACATTTTCAAAGGTGCTTACAAAGTCTGCAGTAAGCTGTAGGACATATTGTTTGGTAAGTCTGCACTTATTTGTTCTCTGTACACAAGCTTGTAAACACGCATACACCACGCTATACGATGGTTTGAATTTGGATTTCCAAAAAAAACTCAAAGCCTTAATCATGGCTGTCTTACAGTACTAAATCAATCATTTGCCTTATTTGCCCAATGTTTGAAAGCAACCTGACAACCTTGGGAAATTCTTCATGGTTATTTGCTCTCCATTTATAATGTATCTTCTGTTCAATGCAGCCCATTCCAGGGTGGTTTGCTAGGCGTTGGTTGCCTCAGGCAAAGATAAAAATTGCATTACGATGCGAGCAGAGAGAATGGTGGGTATTTGAGCTAAGCTGGAAATACTTCGCTGTGGACAATCAGCTTAGAGTGGGGGATACTTGTCTCTTTGAGTTGAAGGATACGGTGAGGCATGTATTTGTAATCAAAATATCCAGAGCCTATTGCAAGGCAAGAGAAAAACATTAGATTCAGTTGATTACCTTAGCCTGTCTTGAAAATATTCCTTGTTTATGCCTTAGCTTTTTCGAATCCGGGGACGCATTGTGGATCATGGATCATGGTTTATTATGGAAACCTCAAATGGGAGGAATGAATTGTAAAAATATTGAGAAACTGTTGCTTCGAATAGCCCAGTTTTTATGGTGGAATGTTCATCCTCTCAACTATAAATCCTCTACTGCAGTTTTTTGTCTTTGAATTTCTGTATTTTATGCTTTTTTAAGACTTTCCTTTTGATATCTTTAAGAAGTATTTACTCAATAAAAATAAATAAACCTAAAAAAACATCCCCACATATAAATAAATAAAAATTATTTATTATAAAAATTCAAGTATTATTATTATTATTTTTTAATTTTAATTCTTGTATAAGATTTTCTTAGATTTTTTAATTAAATTTATAGAAAAATTTATTACATAACAATCATTTTCTATTATCAAATAAAAAAAAAAAATTAAATAATTTAAAATTAAAATCTTTTTTAAGATTTTAATTCTACAAGATTTTAAAGAAAGTTTGCTCATGCAGATATCTTAAAGAATGTTCATCCTCTACTGCAGTTTTTTGTCTTTGAATTTCTTTCTTTTATGCTTTTTTAAGACTTTCTTTTTGATATCTTACGTTTTTTTTGTTTTTTTATTTTTATTTATCACTTTTACATCACACATAAAACTTTTATGTGTGATGCATGTCGAACATACTAATGAATGAAAATGGAAAAAAGTACAGTATAGATGAAGAAGAAATCTGCAATCTGCAGTTATCAACTCGATTATTTTAAGCGGGACAAATATTTATTTATTTATTTTTAAAGTAATACTTGTTATAGATATTCATCATGGAGATTGAACCTGGTGAATATCATGGATAATGTTGTGGCCTTCTTGCCAGGAAACCACACTCACTGATTATAAAGGGATCAAATATAATTGGGGCTAGAATGAGAATATTTTTTTATAATTTAAAATTTAGCTTATATGTATAAGAAGTATTTACTCAATAAAAATAAAAAAACCTAAAAACATCCCCACATATAAATAAATAAAAATTATTTATTATAAAAATTTAAGTATTATTATTATTTTTTTTTAATTTTAGTTCTTGTATAGGATTTTCTTAGATTTTTTTTATTACATAACAATCATTTTCTATTATCAAATAAAAATAAAAATTTAAAATAATTTAAAATTAATTTTTTTTTAAGATTTCAATTCTACAAGATTTTAAGGAAAGTTTCCTCATGCATAGTTGACATCTCAAAACATGATCCCTTACCTTTTCCCAAAGCTAGTGCAACTCAAAAGTGGTCTCATGTAAGTGTTATTTGTAACATTATTAAATAGTCAAGTGTTTAGAGGTGGGTTGTCTTCAAAAATTGGTTTAATTTTTTAAAGAATGGGGTCGCCTAGCCTATCCTATTAAATTTAATTTCCTTAAAATTTCAGGATCTATTAAATTTATCTTTATTCAATAAGTTAAAAATTATAAAAAAAAAATTATAAATAAATAAATACATTAACTAAAATCCTAGTTTTCTATATTGAATTTAAAAAGTATTAATATATATTATTAGATTTTTTTAAAAAATTTGAATATATAGTTATATATTTTTATTTTAAATAAATAAAGTTTTAAAATTTAAAATAATTATTTTTTAATTAATTTTTTTTTTAAATAAAATTATGCATCATATTTTATGATTAAATAATTATTTTTAATAAATATTAAGTCTAACAAACCTGCTTAGTGTGTGAATGACCAAACAACCTTATCATACCCTATAACCTATAATAAACCTATTTTTATTTAATGGTGCATGAATGTCAAAGACGAAACTCGTCTTTTCTCCCATGTCTGGACCAAAACAACCTTATCATTCCCTATAACCTATAATAAACATATTTTTATTTAATGGTGCATGAATAACAAAGGCAAAACTTGTCTTTTCTCCCATGCCTTTTCCTTGATAAATAATGTCTTTTATCTTTTATTTAAATGTTTGAATCGACGTATATCTAAAATTTAGGGATAGAGTGATTAGTCATTTGTAAGCCTTTAAATTTATGATAATAAAAGTTATTAATTATACTAAATGAGATACTTAGTATGTGAAACTTTAATGTAAGTTTTTTAATATATATTATAAAATTGATATATATTTTTAATTTGAAATATATATTAAAAAAAACTTTATTGGATTTTGAATAACAACGATAAAGAGTAGATTTTTAAAAATATATAATGACATTTTATAATAATATTATGAAGATATGTTTTTATAGCTTTTGTTTGAGAGTGTTCTTGATTTATCCATCCTCTAGCTAATCTAGAATGATTAAAATAGCATAATTAAGATTAAGTTATATAATACTATTAGAAAGTATGGTTAAACAAAATTTACATGGAAATTTAAATTTAGAAATATTTTTAATATTTTATTATTGATAGTATGAAACTTATGAAAGGGTTTTATTATTATTTTTTCCTAAAAAAATAATCATAATTTTATATTAAGTAAATATGAAATTATATTCTTCAAATATCTTTTTGGTATTTTTTCAAAATATTAATAGTGACATAAAATTGGGTTGTTTATACATCATAACTAGCTATATCTATCATGCTAAGTTCTATCCTTAGACACATTCTCAATTTATCAAACAATATCCTTCAAATCACTAACTTCGAATTTTTTGAAAAAGTTGCTTTATCTGTGCTTGATTTAATTGGAGTGTATTAATCCCCCTAGATAGAGAATTGGACCAGCTATAGTGCATTTACCTCATTGAATTTATATACTAAGAATGTACCTAGATCAAGCTTAAGTGTCTCCTTTAAGATTTTATCTACTTCCCTATTCAGTTCTCTATAAATATGCCAAAAAGTAAAACCTTCTCTTTGATCCACAACTTCTTCTATTTGAGAGAAGATGGATTGTATAGTCATGTTTTTTAGTTTTATTATTTTTGTTAGTAACTTTAATCCTCTCTTTCTTGATAGAAACCCATACCTAATGACCAATATTATTAGTATAATATCAATTTTAGTATTCTATTATTTTTAGTTGGTACAAGTGTTCTTGATATATGAAGAACTTAATATTCAATATGTCTTATGTTTCATAAATTGGTTATTTATCCTCTTTCTTTTGAAAATGGATGGATGGCTTTGACCTTTTGAATTAGGCCCATCTAAGATGGAATAGGCTTAACAAATCTATGAAGATCCCTATTTTGTTATTGTAGTGTTAGATCACTACAACTTGGTTAGATTGAACCTTAAAGATGATGTGAGACCTAAAGCATAGAAAATGGGGTCACGATCATCAGCAACAACCAAATATTCTATGTCAAATATCACCAAATAGTTATCTCCAAAGGGTAAGGATAGGTGTAGAAACCCTCACATTATGCAAATAAGTTGACCAATGAACCATTGCAAAATTATGGCCTACAATAATTTTGCCAAGGACTTTTGATGAAATCTAAATTGGATTCTACCATGTATGGTGGTTAATGAGCCTTTTCAATGATAACTCAAAAATTCCACCAAAGAAAATATTCAACCTAGATACCAGTCATGAATGAGCTAGTAAAATAGATTCTCACTTATACATATATCTGGGACCATAGCTTCAGGACCTTCTTACCTCATCCCTCCACCAAACTTTGAAAATAATATCTAAGAAAGGGGGATGGTTGAGGGAAAATTAACAACTAGGGAAAAAGATAAGAACTTATAGAAATATTGGTATCAAGAAACATTGTAAGACATCTACCTCCCCACATCTAGTAGGGATCTAGCAAGGCAAGCCTTCTTTGCACCTATCCCTTGTCTAGTAGGAGGAGCAAGTCAAGGTGATAGTAGAGTTGCTGACATAGAAGTTCACTGATAGAAAGAATCAATGGATATATTTTGTTGTCTATATATTACATCACAAGGAACTCCAAAATATCCTACCTTAGAAGAAAATAAGAAAAAAATCTGATCAAGATACAAAACGTTGGTATGAACTATGAAATAAAAGGTAGAGGAAAATATTATCAAGAATTTTATGGACAAAGACCAAGGCAAAGGAAGAACAGTCTGATGAAATAAAGTATGATGGGGTCACTTATCAAAACTCATGAAAGTCCCCAAAAAAAGTACTAGGTAAAAGTCTTTATGAGTAGATAAAGCTTCCAACAAAAAGTTTTAAAAAGGTAGACAACTATTGGGGCAAGCAAGAGTGCAGCAATACTAGTACCAAATGGGGTAGGTATAAGTTATGGTGCATGAATTTCCAGAAGAAGCATATGAGACAAGATAATGTGTGATTATTAAGAACATATGGATTATCTTCTAGGGACATTTCAACCTGATAAGTCAAAAAAATGTAGTTGATCCATTAAATATGAAGGAATGAGACCTATAGGCATGATAGTTGTGGACTAACAAAAATCAATGGAAAAAGGTATCCTCATTCAATATTTAGAATCCTTAGAAAGAGATTAGCTAAGAAAGTTAAATCATCCTACAAGTTTTGGAGGAAAAAATTTCCTATTATAATTTATAAATAGTAGTAGTTTAGGCTATGTTAATAATTGCCAAGTTTGTAATTATAGTCATTTGTAAGTTTTTCCTTCATTTCATTTTGTAAAAGTAGTTGGCTCTTGAATGGCTTGTGGGCAAATTGAACCCCTACTTCTGGCACAATCTTTGTAAACAAATTGCTTACACACACACACACACACACACACACACACACATATATATATATATATATATATATATATATATATATATATATATATATATATATATATATATATATCTATGTGTGTGTGTAACTAATTTGTTTATATATATATATATATATATATATATATAGAGAGAGAGAGAGAGAGAGAGAGAGACCTATATCATTTTTTGGTTTAGTCATCTATGACTCCCTGTGGACCCATTTTTATGTGTGTGTGTATCTATGATTTTTTACCTACTTTAGCTTTTATTGACATATGTGTATGTGAGGGATCAATGTCTATTTTTGGACTAGCCATATATTTATCACCTATGGGACCCACCTCTTTATGCATGTCTATGTTTATGAATCTCATCCCTTCCTAATTGTGTTAAGGATATGAAGCATTCATCGCTAGCACATAGTGTTTAGGCCTATTTTTCCAAGAATATATTAACATATCTTTTGGTACATCATCACATTTTCCTTTTGTTGAGATTTTTTATTTTTGTTCCTCTTCCCTTTTTCCTATTGAGTTCAAGTGTACCTAAAAAATCACATATTAACAAGGATCCAACCTTATAAAAACTCTCAAAGGCCCTTGATTAAGTCAAACCCCATGCTCTTGATTGTGGCCCCATTGTGTCACTCCCTACAAGGTGTGACTACCCTAAGTCAAGATAGTTAAAGATGACAATAATTTATTGGCGCATCTGATGGGATCCTAGTGATATATAATTGGTCCCAAATTGCAAGAATAAGTTAGGATTAGAATTGGTGAGGGTATTTATCTATTTTTCTTGTTGAAATACCTTTAACTCACCTAGCAACTCTTCTCTAGTATAAATACCAAAAGAAGTTATTATTGAAGATATTAGAATATGTTTCTAAAGAAGTTATTATTGAAGATATTAGAATATGTTTCTCTCGGCTCCAGGGGATGTGGTTTGGCGTCCTTATCGGGACTGTCCAGCCTAGCCGGAGGCTGGAGAGTGGCTCCTACGGGTACGCAGGGAGCGGTGGTTGACTGTGCGGCACGGGACCGAGCATGAGTTATTTTCATATATCCGGGTTACACGAAAGTTTGGGGTGCACCAGGGGTTGCCTGGTGAGCTCGTGGTCTATCGGCGTCGGGGAGATGAGAGGTCTCTAGATCCACCGATCACCACGCCCTTGGGCGAGGAGTCAGATGCGATGATTGATGTCCCAGACTTAGATGACGTCGGGACTACCACTGAGTATGACTCATGGTGGGTGCTGTGGCGATGGAGAGGAGAGGGGCCACTAGGAGGCACAAAGGCGGCAGTGGAGGGTGCTAAGGTAGCAGGGGATGATTGGGGAGGTCCGCTGGATGATGCGGACATGGTTGATGTGGGCGACGAGGATGTAGATTTGGGCGCTCTGGATCAACCAAACATGCAGGATGCGGAGGAGCAGTGGGAGCCAGAGCAGGCTGCTGTTCCAGAGAGTCCTATATGTCAGGCTGATACAGAGGAGATGGAGTCTGAGATACGTGCTGAAAATGCACGATTGATAGAGTTGCTATGGATACGGGATCTGGAGCTGGGGGACGTGCTACGGGAGAGGGATCTCCTACGGGTCCAGCTAACAAAGCGGGATAGGGTTCTGGCATAGCACGATGCTGCGGTATCTTACTACCATCGACGGGAGGCAGAGTGGTTCCGACATCGGCTAGACTTGGAGAGGGAGGTCATCCACCTTGGTGGGCAGCTACTTGAGCCCTCGGGTAGTGGATCTTCACATTGAACGAGGGATAGTGCGACTGAGCAGTTAGCATCATCTCATCGCAGGTGATTGGATGAGGGAGGCGATAGCAGGCGTGATGCGGGGGCTAGTAGTAGCCACCCTACAGGGTCCCAGAGGACCCACACCACGGGGGGTAGTTCCCGTCGCATCGATCCTGCGTGATCATGGTGGTCGACGCCTTAGGTTGGGTTTTGATATATGATTGCGGGGTCTGAGGACCAGTTTTGTAGCCTGCGGGCATTTTTTTTTGACGATATATATATATACCAATTTTATTTTGGTTATGTGCATGTGATGATTTGATTTTGATGCATGATGGCTAATGATTATTGATGTATGCATGTTTATTTATTTTGATGAATGTAGATGTTATGATGAATGCAAATGTTTTTTATTTTTATGTGATATGCAAAATGGAATTTTGTGATGATTGGTTATGGCACCATAGACTGTTTAAGACGCTCTTTATTTCACTTTTAGGCGATTGCTATGATGTATGACTCTTGTATGTATATGTGTGGTTTTCTCTTTTTGTATTTTCTGATGGTATTGTAAGAATGAAAAAGCAGCGCAGTTGGTTTAGAAATGTAGCTAAGGTTTTCTGAGATTCAGACAGTTTTAACTCACTAGCCATGACTGTACTTTATCTTACAAGACTTTTAAACAAGGTATGAATCAGACCTATTTTTGACCAAGCTATTTCACATCCCTGTGTGTGCAATTGAGTTCATTTATGTGGTATTTGTCAGGATACCGCCAGTGCCATATGGGCTTTCAACTGAACCTATACTGAGGATCACCTAATTAGTTCCACTAACTCCTTTGTTGTATGTAGTTAGATTAGTCTGCGGTGTTGTCCAGGATGCCATAAGCTAGCTTATCCACATGCAAATATTGATCTATACACAAGTTGATGTGATAGATATATCGTCATACGGGAGGTTTACCACCAGTTACCGATAGGCTATCAACCAAACCGGTACTGAGGCTTGCCTCATGACCTTTTAGAATGCTGAGAATTCTAGGGATTCAAGTTCAACTCCCTTCTTTTCTTCAATTGTATTGGGATACTTGCTCGTTTGTAGTGATAAGATCACTGTTTATTTTGATTTGTTTTTCTTTTGAGCAAGGGATTGGGGATATGGAGTGACGATAATCACTATTGTTTGTGCCTTTTGATGTGTGCACTGTTAGGATGTCAAATTTTGATGTTTTGACTTTTTGCAAAAAAAATTTTGATGTTTTGCAACTATTTGAGGACTAGGGATTCTTAGGGAATTGGGTAGGGAGGGTGCTTGTACTTTTGCCAAATCTCAGCATTCTTGGGGTCATTTGCACAGGGGGATGAGCAAGATAACCGTTTCGCTTATGGTGACCTGGATTACTGTGCAGGTTTCATCTTTCGTTTACAAAACTTGGGAATTTTTATGTGTTTTAATTTTTGTTGGGATGCTACGTAACAAGGTGTATTTCAAGTGTAACTCTACCTTCGTAAAATCTGTTTGACTTGATACATTACATGGCTAACGGGCAAAAGGATGACTGAATCACGAAAACCCTTGATACATTAAAATACCACTGACTCTAGTGTGGTAAAAGGCAATGCATGGTGTTTTTGTTGTTTTTGTAAAATGTAATAGTGTGGAACGAGATGGACTAGCAGAGAAATTACAGCCTATGGTGCCTTTGACCTATATGACCACAACTATGTAATGTATGGATGCAATGCTTGATGCAGCTATATATATATATATATATATATATATATATATATTTTTTGATGGATTGATTTTTGTGAATATGAAGATGAAGTGCGAGAAGAACTCTCTATTGATGATTTTGAGTATGCCTAGAAATGAGATGCAAAATTTTGTTGTTTTTGATGATTTTTGTTGTTTTTTAATTTTCTTGATTTTTGACCAAGCGATTGTGGAAATCCTTGGAGCATTTTGGGATTGACCAAGCGATTTCAAGAATCCTTGGAGCCTTTTGGGATTGACCAAGCGATTTCAAGAATCCTTGGAGCCTTTTGGGATTGACCAAGCGATTTTGACAATCCTTGGAGCCTTTTGGGATTGACCAAGCGATTGCAAGAATCCTTGGAGCCTTTTGGGATTGACCAAGCGATTGCAAGAATCCTTGGAGCCTTTTGGGATTGACCAAGCGATTGCAAGAATCCTTGGAGCCTTTTGGGATTGACCAAGCGATTGCAAGAATCCTTGGAGCATTTTTGGGATTGACCAAGCGATTGCGAGAATCCTTGGAGCATTTTTGGTATTTGGCTCTCTTAGATATGAAATGGTCGCAAATGACTAATATTCAAGGGTTCTTTTTCCTTGATACCGTCAAGAGAAGCTAGCCGGTATGTCCCGGGTCCTATTTTGCTATCAATGACATATGGTCCTAACCAATTTACCACAAACTTGTCCCTTAGGTGGGATGGCAAACTGGAATTCTGTTGGTTTTCCTTCAAAACCAAATCACCAACCCGAAAGTCTCTAAGGTGAACTTTCATGTTGTAAGCTTTCTTAAGTCGCTCTTGATAAATACGTAAATTCTCAAGAGCATTAACACGTTGTTCGTCAAGCAACGTAAGCTGGTCTAACCGGGCCTGCCGCGCAGTGTCATCATCGATGAACTCCTGCATTGATATGCACAGGGAAGGAATTTCCAACTCTAGAGGCATGATTGCCTCGGAGCCATACACCAACGAAAACAGAGTGGCTCCAGTGGGTGTCCGGATGCTAGTGTGATAGGCCCATAGGGCAAGTGGGATTTGAATGTGCCAATCCTTATGATTTTTTGCGACGGTCTTTTTAAGGATGGCAACTAGCATTTTGTTTGACACTTCTGCTTGCCCATTCGCCTGCGAATAATAGGGTGTTGAAAAGCTATGCTGAATCTTGTACTTTGTGGTCAAAGCACGCACGTCTTTGTTCTTGAAATGTTTCCCATTATCCGAGACTATTTTGGATGGAATACCAAAACGACATATGATGATATGCAAAATGAACTCCACATGCGGGGTCCTGTCGTAGAGGTAAGCGGAATTGCTTCCACCCACTTGGTAAAATACTCTGTGGCCGTTATGATAAACGTGTGACAGCCCGAAGATGTAGGGGAGATATTTCCAATTAGATCAAAGCCCCACTATGAGAACGACCAAGCAGACTGGATTGTCTGCAAGGCCTGAGAAGGTACGTGCATCAAATTGGCATGATGTTGACACTTCACGCACTTCTTGACATAGGTGCAACAATCTCACTCTAAAGATGGCCAATAATAGCCCATGTGAAGAATGTGCTTTGCAATGGCCATACCACTGAAGTGGCCACCACATGTACCATCGTGCGCTTGGGCGACTGCCCAAGTGGACTCTTGTTGGTCCAAGCAACGAAGAAGGATTCCATCGTAGCTGCGACGATACAAAATGTCTCCTATCAAGACATACTTAGCCGCTTTCTGCTTGAGTGCTCGTTTTGCAGCATGAGTCAATCCAAGTGGGAGATTACCTAACTTGAGGTAGTCTCGGATGGGTAAATACTAGTCCTGTTGATCAGAAACCTCAACAGTATGAACAACCAATCCCTCTTGAAGTTCATTCCTAGCAAACGCTAAATGGGATAGAACTTGTAAGAATAGAATTGCGTTGCTATTAATGGGAGTAGGGGAGAACAGGGACCCCCAGTTGGTGCATTTCAGATGATCTCGGATTCGAGAGAACTTATCCGAAGATGGTTCAATCTGGATCATGTGGATCCTTGGCGTCAAGTCTAAACTTGCATGCTCCATCGTGGATTGCGATAAGGTTTTGACTTGAATGGTTGTCATATCACCGGAAAGGTCTTGAAAAATTAGTGACCACAAGGAGGCCATTGTGTCCGCAAAATGATGCGATGATCGAGGGAGTGCCTCGATGTCATACCACTCAAGTTTTGCCAGGAATTTGTCCACGAGGGCTTTATAAGCCTGCAGGACTGGGCATTTGCATTGATATACCCCTTTGACTTGATTGACTATTAACAGTGAATCACCAAAGATATTCAGTCATTTGATGTTCATGGCGATTGCTGTCTGAAGACCTAGGAGCAAGGCTTCATACTCTGCATTGTTATTGGTGCATGAGAAGTTTAATTTAAATGACATGGGCATTGGAGCACCCTGTGGTGTGAAGAATACAATTCCCATGCCACCACCTTGCTCACATTTAGAACCATCGAAGAATAGGGTTATGTCGGCCTGTGACTCAGGCTCATCAGAATCTGGCGATTCTGAGACATGGAAGACCCCATCATCGGGTAGTTCTATGACCAGAGGCTGATCGTCTTCAAGAGGAGCCTCTGCTAGTTGATCGGCTATGACTTGTCCTTTGATAGATTTTTGTCCAATAAACTCTATGTCAAATTTTGTCAACAACATGATCTATTTCGTCGTGCGACTACTATGATAAGTACGACTCATCATGTATCGCAATGGATTCTCCTTAGACACAACATACGTAGTGTTCCTCAGCATGTAGTGGCATAACTTTTTGGTAGCAAAAACCACTGCCAAGCAAAGTTTCTCAACGTATGCATAGTTAAGTTCATAACTGACCAGGGTGCGGCTAAGATAGTAAGTAGCCTATTCCTTGTGAAGTTCACTCTTTTGGGCTAGCATTATGCCCAGTGCCACCTCAGTAGCTGAGATGTATAAGTAGAATGGCACTCCTGGTCTAGGTGGTGCCAATACTGGTGGCGAAACCAGGTATTGTTTGATCTCGTCAAAGGCTGACTGGCACTCGTCATCCCAATGAAATGTAACCCCCTTGTGCAATAATTTTTTCATGGGTTGGCACTTGTCAGATAATTGTGCTATGAAGCGTTTAATTGACGCGACCTTTCTCTGCGAGCTGCTTGATTGTAGTTGGGGGAACCATTTCAAGGATTGCCTTGACTTTCTTTTGGTCCACCTCGATTCCTCGCTTTGAGACTATGAAACCCAAGAGCTTTCCAGATGTGACTCCAAATACGCACTTCTTGGGATTTAGTTTGACTTTATGTTCCATGAGGCGATCGAGGATCTTGCTTAAGTCGTCGATATGATTTGAGCGCAAGAGAGACTTGGCTAGCAAATCATCCATGTAATCTTCCAAAGTTTTGTGCATGTAATCGTGGAAGATATATGTCATGGCACGTTGGTAGGTAGCGCCAACATTTTTAAGGCCAAAAGGCATGACCTTATAACAAAATGTCCCCCAAGGCGTTGTGAATGCCATTTTTAGTTGGTCTTCAGGATTGATACGAATTTGATTGTATCCTAAGAAACCATCCATTAGGGAGAGAATTTTGTGACCTGCTGTAGCGTCTACCAACGCGTCAATGCTCGACAAGGGGAAATCATCCTTAGGACTCGCTTTGTTTAGATCTCGAAAATCGGTGCATATGCGAATCCTCCCGTTGGGCTTCTTGACGAAAACCATGTTGGACAACCATGGCGGATAATCCACGCAGATGACAAACTGTGCATCCAACAGATTTTACAATTCATCTTTGACCATTAAGGCCACTGTTGGGTGCATCTTACGTAGTTTTTGCTTTACAGGCTTGATTGTCAGATCAAGCATTAAATTATGAGTGACTAGATGCGGGTCTAGTCCTGGCATATCTTTATACGACCATGCAAAAACCTCCTTCTTCTCTATGAGAAGGGCAATGTAGTCAGATTGCTCTTCAGGGGAAAGACTTACCCCCAGCTTTAGAATCTGTGGATTCATTGGATCTATGCCGATATCTACATCAGTCGTCTCCTCGACTGACATGTGGGATCCATCCTCCAACTGATGTGGAGTCAGGATCAAATGGATATCATTAGCTGAATTTATATCTACGTTGGTAACCTCGGGTTCCTCTTCAGCTTGAAAAATATCCTGAGTTGTCCCTAGGGTAAAATGATGTATTTCATCGAAATGCCAGTACTCTGATGGTGATAAAGGTGAATTGACGCGATCCTAGTCGATGGCATCTATGTCTAGATGCAATGACCGTGCTGGATCGTCCGGATTGTGAATGGGTGCGGTCAAATCAATGGAGATCATGTGGATGAAATGAATTTGGTCTCCATTACCGCGGGTGTGATAACTTGATTCTTTTAGATGCTCCCTATACTCTGGATCTAGATTTAGGGGAACGGGCATGAATGGATCGGCCCTATGTGCGAAAATGAGGACAGGGTCTTCCCTCGACACTATTGTTATGATAGGGTCTCGAGGTGGACGATGCTCATCGAGAATTTGGAGCCATGGATCCGACACTTGGTCCCACCTCGTTGGGTCTACCCACCATTCATGCCCTAACCTTATGCCCATATGTCCCATCATATCTTCATGAGTTATAGGGCGGTAATGCCGTCGCGCATGTCTGAGATAGTCCATCTCAATCTCATCTTCTGAATCACTTTCGAAGATCCAAAAATGTTCATTCTCTGCAGCAACTGTTACTTGCGACATTGAAGGTTCTCCTTATTACAGTAAGTTAATCTGGTCCCATTGCGGTTGTTCCATTCTTGGTGGAGGGACCTGATCTTCTTGATGTTGTACTAATTCAACTGGAACCTCTAAGGGGAATAGCTTCAAAAATATGTCCGGAAGCCGTTGATGTTCTCTTTGAGGATTAATGTCCGAACTTTCACCTCTCTCTAGCAAAGGAGAGGGATTACTACTGTTTCCAAGGGTGGTTGTTGACCATGGGAGGTAATCTCCCAATGTATATTTTGTATTTGGGTTGGCATAAAGATCTGGTGCCAATCCCCCCTTGTTGCCTATTTCTAGGCCTTGTATATTTTCGACCAAGATGTCTAAGGGCAGGGGTGGTTGAACCCTACTCCCGACTTATCATATGGCATCTCGATATCTTGGTTGGCAAAGGACTCGCATCCCTTGCTCATATCTCGCCTAGCTCGTATCCATGCCAATTGCATTGGCCAAGATATTTTAGGGCAAAGTCCGGGTTTGACGAGATAGTTTATGTTTTCAACAAAAGGCTCTTCCTCTGCTTCCTTTTGCTTGCATGGTTCCAGACCATGATCAAGGCCCCCATACACAAAATTTTTCTGGTTGGGTGGGTGACCTAGAGGAACAACTGTTCCTATGGGATGGCGAGGTCTCCCCATATCTTGTACTGACTCTAATGCGGGCGTTGCCATAACATTCTGCACTAAATACTCCCCCGGGCCCGTGCTGGCCATTTCAACAGTGATTGTTGATTCTTGGGAGGGAGGGAACGGGAGTCCTTCTTGAGTCCATTCCATGTTTGGTGGTTTAGGAATCTCAGCTTCCGTAGTGCTAGGTGTTTCCTCTGTTGATACCGCTAAAATTGTGGGCAAACCCTCTTCTAGGGGCTGAGCATCTTCCATGATCTGTTTTCCCTTGTCCTTCTATTTAACCATGATAGGTGGCGTTGGTAATGAAGGAGCAGATGATGAGGATTCACCTGGCTGGGATTTTGGTGATTTGGTCACCAGTGGTGCCTACGGTATTGGACCCTGTTTAGATGGATTTAACTGGAAATCCAAATGCGTTGAAGGGAGGGTCGACTGAGGCATTAATTGTATCGCATTGCAATACTTGAAGGGTTCTAAGTCCATTGGGACTACATGTATTTCTCCTTCAAAAGCATACTTTAAGCACTGGTGAGCGATGGAAGGGACACACTTCATGTCCCAAATCCAAGGCCGCCCTAGCAGTATGTTGTAAGCCATATCGCCTTCCAACACATGGCACAATGTTGGTATTGTCTTTTGTCCTACCTGGACAGGTAGAACAACTGTGTCGACTGTCGAGCATATTGCATCATTGAAAGCTCGCAGTGTGTACGTGGAGGCTATGATGTGAGAGGCTGGCAGCTTTAAATATTTTAGTGTTGTCGTGGTAATGATGTTACTGGACGAGCTAGTATCTACCAGCACTCTCTTGTACAAGATCGTGTTGACCCGCACAATAACGTGCAGGGGTGGATCTCCCATGTCATTCGATATTGCTTTGACTTCATCCTCTCTGAAGGTGATGACCGGCTCCGTACATCGTTTCACATGTCCCACGAAGTTGTTGAAAGAATTTGCTTCGTGAGGCTGTAATTCGAGGGATTTTAATATTTCCATAAGAGGTTATCTATGAGGTGCTGACTGTTGAATAAGCTCGTAAATGGATAGCCTAGCTGATGTGGTCCGCAAACTCTGCGTGAGTTTGGTCCGTATCGTGACCTCGGGTCTAAGCGGAGGTACTTGCACAGGGCATTGCTGAGGCTACGACATCGTTGGAACTTCCCTCGTAGCTACTTTTGGGGTAGCTATTGGGTACTTTTTGTTTCGTGTCACTATGCTAATCATTCCCACAAATCCTTGCATGGGAAGATTCTATCACACCTCGTTAATCTGGAGAGGTTTTGCCTATGCCTCGTGGGCAAGAAAAGGGTCCTTGAATACCCCCATTTTTTGATTATTTGGCGCTATGGGGTTGTCCACGGCCAATGTTCTATTGTCGATCAGATCTTGGATTAATCCTTTAAATTTCTAGCATCCATTTAAATCGTGTCCCCTTCTCCTATGGAATCTACAATACAATTCCTCTTTGTATCCCTTAGGCTTGGGAGCGTTAGGGTCTACAGTTTGGATCTCTGTAAGGGTAACTAAATTTACCGCTGACAAGCGATCAAATAGGGAGTCCCTGGACTCCGTGTAAGGGGTGAATTTTCGCCTAGGGTGACGCTGTCGATTCTGCTCCTGTTTCTTATTGTCTCTTTCGTAACTAGGAGGCACTGCTCTGTAATTAGCCTTTTGGGGCTGCATTTCTTGCACAGGCTTGGGAGCATTTATCGCAACTTGGTTAACCACAGCGGGTTGTGATTGCGTATTCCCAGTCTTAGTGGTTTTATTCCACTCTTTCTTTTTAGGCTTGGCGATTGCACCTTCACCTATTTTAATCTCCTCTATAACTCTGGTTTGTGCCAAAGCTTCTTCTAATATGTCGTATTGCTGAAGCAACAATAGACCAGAGATTGATTTTAAGCAACTCCGTGCAAACATCTATGTTAGGTCAGACATAGGGGGATGGTAGGGTAGCTTAGAAAGCAAAGCCCTCCATCAATTCTCGTATGCTACCATTGTTTCTTCCTCATATTGCCTGAGGCTGGACAGATCACTCAATGATGCCTTCTTTCTTGTGTTGAAGGCAAAGCATTCAAGAAACGCATCTACTAATTGATCTAGGTTGTTTATATTGTGTTTGGGTAATTGTGTGAACCAATACGAGGTAGGGCCTGCGAATGTGGTTATGAAAGTTCTAAGCAACAATGCATCATTATCTTGGATGCCGAAGCATTGACTTAGGAACCTTGTGACATGTTCTTGTGCGTCCTCTTCACCTTTAAAAACTTCCAATTGAGGCAGCTTGAAGTGTTCGGAGTAAAGAGGTGTAGGCACTAAGGGATGCACTGGATGACTACGGAGTTGACGCAACGTGGGTTTTTGATGCCCAGAAGCTTTTGTCTCCATAGACTCCAAACGCTCTAATAGCGCCTTGTATGCATCAGAAGCTTTTATTTCTTCCTCTTTTGTTTGCTCCCGTTGTGAGTTATGGGAGACTGGAGGCCTATGGGGGGGTGGCCGAGTGGCAGCCCTCCCGCCTTGATGGGGCATTTCAACCCGTTCTATTTCTAGCTTGTACTCATAAAATTCTTGGGGAGTCTCTGGGCGAGGCCTATGACCCTGATCGAGTCCCCGTTGAGGGTACCCATCATTGTTTCTGGGAGTAGCTTCTCTCTTGGGTCTATAAGGTCTCGGAGGCAAAGCTTGACGAGGTCGTGGAGACCTGTCCTGCACCAACGGGTTGTGCCTCTCATACTATTCGGCTCTTTGGGTGTGAGGGGTTGGCACCCTTTTAGGTAGTTTATAGTGTAACTCATCCACTTCACGCTGCATACGCTCTTTATTCAAGCGGTATAAGTACTCTAACTCCTGATGACCCTGCTCAAGCTGCGAGATTCGGGCTTGGCGAGCGGCATGTCTGGCGACTGTCGGGTCAATCTGATCTGCCCTCTTTTTCTCAGGAGGCTTAAATGTTTTTCCTACCTGTTTGCCTTGATCTTGATGATCTAAAATTTTAATGGGTTGCTTCCCTCTATCGAGGTAGGCGACATTTACTTGAGGCTGTGGCCTCGATGTATGATCATGATACCTAGCAGGTGCGGAGACACAAGGTTCCTACACTGTTTGTTGTCCTCGAGGAATGTGATGGATTTCCTTGTACTCCCTTTCATGAGTTTGAAAGGGGCGGGCGGAGTTGGCTCACCCTGTGTAAAGAGCCCTACGCTCTGGATTTTGTCTTTCTGTTCGAATGTGAGGCAAAGAAGAGGTAGCGTATTCACGCTGTCTCTCCTCATGGACACTATGCCTCTCTAGTGCTTCATCGCGCTGCAGCCATTCAGATCTAGCCTCGAGAGGCGGTTGTCTACTTACATTAAGATCTACATGTAAAGCGTCTTCCCGAAAGGGGCTGTGTTGAATGGGCATACCCCAATGAGGAGGTTCCCAATAGGTCCTTTTTGAAGTGGCTCGATGTGGACTTTCTTGTAGGCCAGACCGCCAAGGCGGTATGGCCAAGTCCTCGGGGCTAAAGCGAAGGCGACCAGCGCCCTCTCTTTGTGCACCTTCCGTAGCATCCGCCCTTGATTGGGCTTGGCTACGGGTGTACACCATTGTGGTGCTTCTCTACTATCTAAGCAGATTTTATCTCATTTATGATGATTTATCTTTTTTTTTACACTAAGCAGAAATGAACACGCACGTACAAAAAATCGTGATTATCTCTTTTAAGGATTAATAGTGTGTCCTAAACTGTTTTAGTGCATTTTGATGTTTTATGTTGTTTTTGCAAGTTTGGAAGAACATTCAAATGCATAATGTTGGCTCATATGACTCCCATAAATGGTCATCCCTTCAATATACCACTGCCAGACCGATATACCAACCTCTCTATATACCCGCCCTTACGAGAGGGAAAATATAGGTACGTGAGAGCAGATGGTACGTGGAACATAGGTGGTACGGAAGGGGGATTGTCCTGTTAATGACACCTACCATAGAATACTTATCCTCGCATGCATGGGAATCACCCCAGTGACACTCGGTCAGCTTTCGTCAAGATTTACGCCTAACAACAGTGAAAATCGGGGAAATGGATGCAAAGCTAAGCCAAGGTGGTGATGAACCCACCGTTGGTATTGCTCAAGGGCTGGGGTCTTACGACCAGCTCCTTGGTTTAAAATGTGCCACGTGCCGTGTGTGTGGTTTATTTTACTTAAAAAATGAAACATGCAATCAACCACTATTTTATTTAAGCACACAAGAATTGACAAAATTGAAAGCAGAAAATCAAAAAACAATGACAAAGACAGTTTCGAACTTTACCTTTTTTCTGCCTAAACTTGTTGTTTTTGATCTTCTGTTCTGAAAATTCACAGAAAGGAATTCGTCCCTCTGTGAGACGAATTACAGGACAGAATTCGTCCCTGCCAGAGACGAATTTAAAATTCGTCTCAGGGTCAGACAAATTACAGTCAGATATTGGTCACAGTTAGAGACGAATAACAGTCTGCAAAAAAAAACTTGTACCTGTCAAGCACAGAAACACAAAAAGATCAGTTATTTGATCTAAAAAAAATAGGGGACAGGTCCCACCATGATCGCCACTGAAAGCACGAGATTCCGAAAGCTTTTTTAGAAAGAACAACTACTTTGATGCATTCAAATCAAAACAGCGCCTAAGCCCTAAAACAAGAAATGCATTAAACGAAAGAGGCAAATAGATCGAAACGAGTTACAAGGATTTAGAGAGAAGTCACAGCCCTTTTATTAAACTTGATAACCACGGTTACAAAATCGCCTCCTCCCTTTTTAGGGGCTAGGAGCGTTAAATGGATTCGGTTACAATCTTGGTAAGTGTTCTCTCTTCCGCATGCCCACGTTTGAAATGGGCAGGCCAAATCCTCACTTCCTATTGCTTCTCCTGCAACCAATGAAACAAACAAGGCGTTAGTAGCACCTGTGATAAGAAGGAAAATTCATGCTTTGAAATTGATAAAAGATGCATACGAACAGTTGTCTAAAACAGTGAATAAAGCAAACCTAAATGACCTAAAACTTTGACAGAGGACAGAGGGAGTTACCAGAGGTCCACTGCCATTGAAACAGTCAGCCAATCTGCTCTTTACTGGAATTCATCCCTGGGCAGGACGAATTCTACTATTATTCGTCCCTGGGTGAGACGAATTCCACTATGTTAAAGCGTCGAGTTGCTGCCACTCCAATGTCAAACCCTGGCACCTCCAAAACACCTACAAACAGAGGGGTTATGTAATTGGGTCCATTTTGGGATGACCCAGATGGTCGGATTCTCCCAATTCGGCCTCTAACCTCAGGAATTTGATGTCTCTACCTGCGAGTTAGAGGGACCACAAAGCGACAAAAAGCATGGTGAACTCTAATCAAAACATCATGAAAATGGAGCTATGAGTTAATTAAACCGAATAAAATGAAATGCAACATGAACTAATATTCTAGAATGCTTTTATAACAAAACTTCAAAAATGCGGGGGTGCCCAAGTGGGCCTCCCACCGTTGGTACTTGATTTCAGCACCAATCCACTAGGGATGGGCCCAAAACCTCTTAGGATTGGGGTTTCAGAAAATTGGTGGTATAAGGTGGTCAAATGTTGGATTTAGGTTGAATTCACGCTTCCAAAATCCACCCAATAACCTCCCTTGCACGAGAGATTAATGGATGTGAGAAGGTGAATAAAAAAGGATGCAAATGGGTGTTCAATTGGATAGCACTTCGTTGCTTGAAATCGCCTCCAATCTATCTTTTGGGGTGGGAAAGGCCACCATTTTATAGACCCATGGGGTCTCTTTGGAGGAGCATGCAGGGATGCCATGTGGCGGCCATGCCTTCCCAAGAGGGAGGAGACTCCTCCCTGACTTGGGCTTCCATGACTGCCCTTGTGACAGTCCATCAACTACCAACCTACCCACCTGCATGCACATGCATGGCAGGGGGCAATAATTGACTGTCCTTGGCTGCCACTTGGCAGAATTTTTCTTTTTGCCCGTTAAACCTGGAATTCGTCCTGACCAGATACGATTTCAGAATTCGTCCCTGGGTGAGACGAATCCCAGTTAGTATTCATCCCTGGGTGAGATGAATACTGGACAAAGTGCTTAAATGTGCCAAATTGCTTCCTGACCTTACAAAATTGCTATAAAAGTGGTTAGGACCACTTTTTGACCTCTGAGGGCTACCCTGGGAGCTGTGTTTGTCAAATTGATCAGTGTTTGCAGTCACATAATCATATTGGTGCTGTTTTTGTGTCTACAGGTTGAGGGAAAATTAACAATTGAAAAAATACAAGAACATACAAGAATCTTGACTTCAAGATATAGCATAAGACATCTACTTCCCCACATCCATAAAAGAGCCAATAGGGCAAGGCTTATCTGTACTAATCACTTATCCAATAGGAGGAGCAAGTCAATATGATAGCAAAGTTGTTGACATAGAAGTTCACTGATAGAAAATCCCAACGGATGAATGTTGCAATCTATAGATCACATCATAGGGAACTCCAAAAGATCCTTCCTTAGAAGAAAATAATAAAAATATCTGACCAATAGGTAAAAGTTTGACATGGATTTTGAAATGAAATATGAAGGAAAAAATATTTGATGCGGTCACTTGTTAGAACTCATGAACATCCCAAAGAAAAGAACTAGGCAAAAATCCCAATGAGTAGATGAAGCTTCCAACAAAATGTTTTGAAAATGCAAACAACCACTAGAGAAAACAAGAGTGCATTGGTAGTGGTACAAAATGGGGTAGGTATGAGTTATGGTGCACAAATTTCTAGAAGAAACAAATGAGATAGGACAACATACCATTATTAAGAAGATATGAATTATCTACCAGGGACATTTCAACCCAACTAGTCAAGAGAAGGTAGTTGAACCATTAAAGATAAAGGAATGAGACTTGTAGCCATGACAATTATGGACTAATATAAGTAATTGCATAAGGTGTCCTCATTCAATATTCCAAATCCCTAGAAAGATATTAGCTAAGAAATTTGAACCATACTATAAGTTTTAGAGGGAAAACTTCCCCATGCTAATTTATAAATAGCAGTAGTTTAGGTTTTACCAAGGATTGACAAGTTTGCAATTGTAGTTATTTGTAAGATTTTCCTTCATTTATTTTTTGTAAGAGTAGTTGACTCCTAAGCAACTTGTGGGAAAATCAAACCCCTGATTTTGGCACAATCTTTGTAAACAAATTGCTCGCACGCAAACATACACATATATGTAGGCCTACATCAATTTTTAGTTTAGTCATCTATGACTCTCTACAAACCCATTTCTTTGTGTATGTATCTATGAATTTTTAGCTACTTTCAATTTTATTGATGTACATGTGTGTGAGGGGCCTACATCTATTTTTAGACTAGCTATCTATGGCTCTCCTATGAGACCCACTTCTTTATGCATGTCTATGTAGATGAATCTCATCCATGCTTAATTGTGTTGACTAGGGGAACCATTCATTGCTAGCACATAGTGTTTAGGCCTATTTTTGTAGGAAGATCTTAATCCACACCTAAACTCCATCAGTTTCTTCTTTTTTGTAAGTTAAAATGCTTCGATAGTCATAATCCACACCCAAACTCCATCAGTTTCTTCTTTTTTGTGGTCATGGCTAGCGATATCGATTTCTCATGTCTGGTGAGCATTGCTCTTGGCTCTAGGTATTGCAGGTTCATCAATGCTACTGTTCAAATATAGACTACATTTGAGCTTACTTTACCTGTTGGTTCAATGATTTTTCTAGGAGATCCTTCACAATGTGTAGGAGGACTTCAATCGAAAGGATGCAAATATGTAGTTCTGGAAGGTCCAAGAGGTTATTTGTGCCTTGCTATGCTATGTTGCCATAAATCTGTAGTTTTAAAACATGGCTGGGGAATCTTTGCCGCCTCTCAATCATTAGATCTCCGAGATATAATCGTTTTCACTGTGATAGAAGATACCCATTTCCTTGTTCAAATATTTAAACCCAGTGCAAATGAGAAACAAATCAACAACCGACTCTGCTCTTCTAACGCCGAAAAGAGAGAAACGTCTACGAAGGAAACGAGCATCCTGCCCAAGAAAGGTATCTAAATATTAGGTTTACTTCTATATTTTTGGTAACCTCATGCTTAATTTTAAAGGTGGGCAATATGTAAAAAATTTCAGATCAGCTAAGTCAAACGAAAGAAGCGAGCTAACATTTTCAAAGGTGCTTACAAAGTCTGCAGTAAGCTGTAGGACATATTGTTTGGTAAGTCTGCACTTATTTGTTCTCTGTACACAAGCTTGTAAACACGCATACACCACGCTATACGATGGTTTGAATTTGGATTTCCAAAAAAAAACATCAAAGCCTTAATCATGGCTGTCCTACAGTACTAAATCAATCATTTGCCTTATTTGCCCAATGTTTGAAAGCAACCTGACAACCTTGGGAAATTCTTCATGGTTATTTGCTCTCCATTTATAATGTATCTTCTGTTCAATGCAGCCCATTCCAGGGTGGTTTGCTAGGCGTTGGTTGCCTCAGGCAAAGATAAAAATTGCATTACGATGCGAGCAGAGAGAATGGTGAGTATTTGAGCTAAGCTGGAAATACTTCGCTGTGGACAATCAGCTTAGAGTGGGAGATACTTGTCTCTTTGAGTTGAAGGATACGGTGAGGCATGTATTTGCAGTCAAAATATCCAGAGCCTATTGCAAGGCAAGAGAAAAACATTAGATTCAGTTGATTACCTTAGCCTGTCTTAATATTGCTTGTTTATGCCTTAGCTTTTTCGAATCCGGCGACGCATTGTGGATCATGGTTTATGGTTTATTATGGAAACCTCAAATGGGAGGAATGAATTGTAAAAATATTGAGAAACTGTTGCTTCGAATAGCCCCAGTTTTTATGGTGGAATGTTCATCCTCTCAACTATAAATCCTCTACTGCAGTTTTTTGTCTTTGAATTTCTGTATTTTATGCTTTTTTTATGCTTTTTTAAGACTTTCCTTTTGATATCTTACGTTTTTTTTTGTTTTTTGTTTATTTATTTATTTATCACTTTTACGTCACATAAAACTTTTATGTGTGATGCATGTCGAACATACTAATGAATGAAAATGGAAAAAAGTACAGTATAGATGAAGACGAAATATGCAGTTATCAACTCGATTATTTTAAGCGGATAAATATTTATTTGTTTTTAAAGTAATATTTGTTATAGACATCTATCATGGAGATTGAATTCGGTGAATATCACGGATAATATTGTGGCCTTCTTGCTAGTAAATCACACTCACTGATTATAAAGGGATCAAATACAATTGGGTAGTAAAATGGAAATATTTTTTTATAATTTAAAATTTAGCTTATATGTATAAGAAGTATTTACTCAATAAAAATAAATAAACCTAAAAAACATCCCCACATATAAATAAATAAAAATTATTTATTATAAAAATTCAAGTATTATTATTATTACTTTTTAATTTTAATTCTTGTATAAGATTTTCTTAGATTTTTTAATTAAATTTATAAAAAAATTTATTACATAACAATCATTTTCTATTATCAAATAAAAAAAAAATTAAATAATTTAAAATTAAAATCTTTTTTAAGATTTTAATTCTACAAGATTTTAAAGACAGTTTGCTCATGCAGATATCTTAAAGAATGTTCATCCTCTACTGCAGTTTTTTGTCTTTGAATTTCTTTCTTTTATGCTTTTTAAGACTTTCTTTTTGATATCTTACGTTTTTTTGTTTTTTTATTTTTATTTATCACTTTTACATCACACATAAAACTTTTTTGTGTGATGCATGTCGAACATACTAATGAATGAAAATGGAAAAAAGTACAGTATAGATGAAGACGAAATCTGCAATCTGCAGTTATCAACTCGACTATTTTAAGCGGGACAAATATTTATTTATTTATTTTTAAAGTAATACTTGTTATAGACATCCACCATGGAGATTGAACTTGGTGAATATCATGGATAATGTTGTGGCCTTCTTGCCAGTAAACCACACTCACTGATTATAAAGGGATCAAATATAATTGGGGCTAGAATGAGAATATTTTTTTATAATTTAAAATTTAGCTTATATGTATAAAAAGTATTTACTCAATAAAAATAAAAAAACCTAAAAACATCCCCATATATAAATAAATAAAAATTATTTATTATAAAAATTTAAGTATTATTATTATTTTTTTTTAATTTTAGTTCTTGTATAGGATTTTCTTAGATTTTTTAAATTAAATTTATAGAAAAATTTATTACATAACAATCATTTTCTATTATCAAATAAAAATAAAAATTTAAAATAATTTAAAATTAATTTTTTTTTAAGATTTCAATTCTACAAGATTTTAAGGAAAGTTTCCTCATGCATAGTTGACATCTCAAAACATGATCCCTTACCTTTTCCCAACGCTAGTGCAACTCAAAAGTGGTCTCATGTAAGTGTTATTTGTAACATTATTAAATAGTCAAGTGTTTAGAGGTGGGTTGTCTTCGAAAATTGGTTTAATTTTTTAAAGAATGGGGTCGCCTAGCCTATCCTATTAAATTTAATTTCCTTAAAATTTCAGGATCTATTAAATTTATCTTTATTTAATAAGTTAAAAATTATAAAAAAAAATTATAAATAAATAAATACATTAACTAAAATCCTAGTTTTCTATATTGAATTTAAAAAGTATTAATATATATTATTAGATTTTTTTAACAAATTTGAATATATAGTTATATATTTTTATTTAATAAATAAATTTTTAAAATTTAAAATAATTATTTTTTAATTAATTTTTTTTTTAAATAAAATTATACATCATATTTTATGATTAAATAATTATTTTTAATAAATATTATGTCTAACAAACCTGCTTAGTGTGTGAATGACCAAACAACCTTATCATTCCCTATAACCTATAATAAACCTATTTTTATTTAATGGTGCATGAATTTCAAAGACGAAACTCGTCTTTTCTCCCATGTCTGGACCAAAACAACCTTATCATTCCCTATAACCTATAATAAACCTATTTTTATTTAATGGTGCATGAATAACAAAGGCAAAACTTGTCTTTTCTCCCATGCCTTTTCCTTGATAAATAATGTCTTTTATCTTTTATTTAAATGTTTGAATCGACGTATATCTAAAATTTAGGGATAGAGTGATTAGTCATTTGTAAGCCTTTAAATTTATGATAATAAAAGTTATTAATTATACTAAATGAGATACTTAGTATGTGAAACTTTAATGTAAGTTTTTTAATATATATTATAAAATTGATATATTTTTTTAATTTGAAATATATATTAAAAAAAAACTTTATTGGATTTTGAATAACAACGATAAAGAGTAGATTTTTAAAAATATATAATGACATTTTATAATAATATTATGAAGATATGTTTTTATAGCTTTTGTTTGAGAGTGTTCTTGATTTATCCATCCTCTAGTTAATATAGAATGATTAAAATAGCATAATTAAGATTAAGTTATATAATACTATTAGAAAGTATGGTTAAACAAAATTTACATGGAAATTTAAATTTAGAAATATTTTTAATATTTTATTATTGATAGTATGAAACTTATGAAAGGGTTTTATTATTATTTTTTCCTAAAAAAATAATCATAATTTTATATTAAGTAAATATGAAATTATATTCTTCAAATATCTTTTTGGTATTTTTTCAAAATATTAATAGTGACATAAAATTTGGGTTGTTTATACATCATAACTAGCTATTTCTATCATGCTAAGTTCTATCCTTAGACACATTCTCAATTTATCAAACAATATCCTTCAAATCACTAACTTCGATTTTTTTGAAAAAGTTGCTTTATCTGTGCTTGATTTAATTGGAGTGTATTAATCCCCCTAGATAGAGAATTGGACCAGCTATAGTGCATTTACCTCATTGAATTTCTATACTAAGAATGTACCTAGATCAAGCTTAAGTGTCTCCTTTAAGATTTTATCTACTTCCCTATTCAGTTCTCTATAAATATGCCAAAAAGTAAAACCTTCTCTTTGATCCACAACTTCTTCTATTTGAGAGAAGATGGATTGTTAGTCATGTTTTTTAGTTTTATTATTTTTGTTACTAACTTTAATCCTCTCTTTCTTGATAGAAACCCATACCTAATGACCAATATTATTAGTATAATATCAATTTTAGTATTCTGTTATTTTTAGTTGGTACAAGTGTTCTTGATATATGAAGAACTTAATATTCAATATGTCTTATGTTTCATAAATTGGTTATTTATCCTCTTTCTTTTGAAAATGGATGGATGGCTTTGACCTTTTGAATTAGGCCCATCTAAGATGGAATAGGCTTAACAAATCTATGAAGATCCCTATTTTGTTATTGTAGTTTTAGATCACTACAACTTGGTTAGATTGAACCTTAAAGATGATGTGAGACCTAAAGCATAGAAAATGGGGTCACAATTATCAGCAACAACCAAATATTCTATGTCAAATATCACCAAATAGTTATCTCCAAAGGGTAAGGATAGGTGTAGAAACCCTCACATTATGCAAATAAGTTGACCAATGAACCATTGCAAAATTATGGCCTACAATAATTTTGCCTAGGACTTTTGATGAAATCTAAATTGGATTCTACCATGTATGGTGGTTAATGAGCCTTTTCAATGATAACTCAAAAATTCCACCAAAGAAAATATTCAACCTAGATACCAATCATGAATGAGCTAGTAAAATAGATTCTCACTTATACATATATCTGGGACCATAGCTTCAGGACCTTCTTGTAGACACCAAAACAGCACCAATCCGATTATGTGACTGCAAACACTGATCGCTTTGACTAACACAGCCCCCAGGGCAACCCTCAGAGGTTAAACAGTGGTCTTAACCACTTTCATAGCAATTTTGTGAGGTCAAGAAGCAATTTGGCACACTTGGACACTTTGCCCAGTATTCGTCTCACCCAGGGACGAATTCAAAATAGAATCCGTCCCACCCCAGGACGAATTCTAAATCTGTCCTTGGGTGGGACGAATTCTAAGCTTAACGGGCAAAAAGACAAATGGTGCCAAGTGGCAGCCCAGAATAGTCAGGTAAGGGCTCCTACCTTGCACGCATGCGTAAGTGGACAGAGGGGCCGTTAGAGGACTGTTACAAGAAGCATTTATCAAATTTCAAGTCAATTGAGGACTCCCCTCCCTCATGGGAAGACAAGACTGCCACATGGCGCCCATGGCCAACACTTGGCTTTTTTGCTTCCCTCCCAAAAGAGACCCCTTGGGTCTATAAAAGGTGGGACTTTTCTCACCCAAAACATACAGGTTGAAGGAGTGTTCAAGCAACGAAGTGTCGTCGAATCGAAGACTCACTTGCATCCCCCTTTGTTCACCTTCCTACATCCATCAATCTCTTTTGCAAGGGAGGTTGTTGGGTGGCCTTTGGAAGCTCGAACCTTACTCAAATCCGACGAATGGACATCTGAACCTACCAATTCGCCGACCCCCCAATCCTAAAATGTTTTGGGCCCATCCTTGGTGGATTGGCTCCAAAATCGAGGACCAACGGTGGGAGGCCCACTTGGGCACCCCCGCACCTCCCAAGTCCTAATTTTAGTTTTTGAGCACTTTAGATTATTTTTTAGATTGCATTCTGTGTTACTAGGTCTGATTAGTAGATAATTGCAATTTTGTAGCTTTTGGTCAGAGTTTAGGGTGTTTTGTATTGCTTTGTCATTTCGCTAACTTGCAGGTGTCAAGGTCAAATTCCCGAAGGTGGAGGCCAAATTGGGAAAATCCGACCATCTGGGTCGTCCCAAAATGGCCCCAATTACCTAACCCCCCTATTTGTAGGAGTTTTGCAGGTCCCGGGATCCGACATTGGAGCAGCAGCAGGTCGGTTTCTCCTACTCAGAAGAATTCGTCCCACCCAGGGACAAATTACAGTCAGAATTTGTCCTGCCTGAGGACGAATTCCGGCTTAAGGTGGATTGGCCAGCTGCCTCAGTGGCAGTGGCCTTCTGGTAACTTTTCTTACCTTCTGTTAGGTTTTGAAGCAATTTGGATTCACTGTTTTCACGGTTTCAAGCAAATATTCGTATGCATATTTTGTTAGTTTTAGAGAGAGAATGTTTTTCATTTGCAACAGGTGCTACTAACGTCTTGATCATTTCTTTGTTCGCAGGAGAAGCAGCAGAGGGGGAGAACTCATCGACATCAGCGGCGGCATCATCTTGGCCCGCCCATTGCAATCGTGGGCACGCGAAAGGAGGAATCATTCAGCGATTGTAATCAAACCCTATTTGCGCTCCTAGCCCCTGAAAAGGGAGGAGGTATTATTGTAACAGAGATCGAAGGAAATTAATGAAAGGGCTATGTTTTTCTTTATCTGATTGCGTCTCTTCCAATGTGTCTCTTTTTTGTTTCATGCAATTTACATTCCTAGGACTTAAGCGTGCTTAATTTTGAATGCAATTGCACTTGGTGTTTCCTTTGACCGGAATCTCGTGCTTTCAGTGGCGATCACAGTGGGACTCTGTTCCCTGGTTTTTGAAATCACAGAAACTAATTAAATTTTTGTGTTTGTGCTTGACAGGTACATTTTTTTTTTGTTGCGATCGCTATTCGTCTCCGACGGGGACGAATCCTTTTCTGTAATTCGTCTGATCCTGAGATGAATTCAAATTCGCCTCTGGGTGGGATGAATTCTGTTCGCAATTCGTCTCCCGGAGGGACGAATTCTCGTTTGCAGATTTTCGGAGCGGAAATTCGGAGACAACAGGAGCGAGCGAGAGAAGAGGTAGGGATTTTCATGATCTTTGTTATATTTTTCTGTTTCTGTTTCTGTTTCATTAATTGTTTTCATTTAATATTGCATTGCATTAGGAAAATTCATGTATGCTAGTTTCATTTTGTTGGATAAAATGAATCCCACACACATCACGAAACAACTTTAAACCAAGGAGCTGGTCGTAAGACCCCAACCCTTGATCAAGACCATTGGTGGATTTAATCACCGCCTTGGCTTGATTTGCATCCATTTCCCGATTGTCAACTGTTGTTAGGCGTAAATCCTGACGAAGACGGACCGAGCGTAGGCGGGGTGATTCCCATGCGCGCGAGGATAAGTATTCTATGGTAGGTGCCATTAACAGGACAATCCCCCTTCCGTACCGCCTACGTACCACGTACCTTCTGCTCTCACGTACCTATAGTCTCCATCTCGTAAGGGCGGGTATATAGAGAGGTTGGTATATCGGCCTGGTTGGTATATTGAAGGGGCGACATTTTTGGAGTTATAAGAGCCTACATGATGCATTTAAACGTTCTACAAAACCTACAAAAACAAAAAAAAACATCAAAATGCACTAAACCAGTTTAGGACACACCAATAATCCTTAAAAGAGATAATCACGGTTTTGTGAATGTGTGTGTTTAATTCTTCTTAGTGTAGAAAAAAAGAAAAAGAAAAAAATCATAAACAAAAAAGATAAAAATCTACGCATTTTGTCATTTTCTCCAAAAAGCTCCAAGGATTCCCGCAATCGCTTGGTCACTCCAAAATGCCCCAAAGGTGTTCATGAACCCTTTGGTCAACCCAAAATCACCCCAAATGTGCCCATAAGTGATGCGGGACCATCCAATAAAAAATGGGAAATCTTGTATTTTTCTCTAAATTTTAGTGCATCTTGCCGGGGCCATAACTTCTCAACCGTAGCTCCGTTTGACATGAAATTTTACAGGGAGTTGGTTGGGAGAATTTTAAATTCCATCATATAGTGCTCCAAAATTAGGTTCTAAAATTGCGTGCCCAATTTTTTACACTTTTTGAGCTGTTCGGATGTCAATATCTCCTAATGTATTTAGAGCTAGGACTTGAAACTTCATTTTTGTCTTATCTACTATAAGAGGGATGCGCACACCAATTTTGGGCCCCATCTGACTCATTTTCAATTTTAGGGCTTTTTAGGGCCCCATCGTCATGGTGCTCACCCGTAGCCAGGCCCAATCACGAGCGGATGCTGTGGGGAATATCCAAGGAGGCACGAGTCACCTCCGTTACAATCCCAAGGATTTGGTCATACCACCTTGGTGACCTAACACACAAGGCAGTCCCCTCCACATCTTAAATGAAAGAGACTACAGGGACACCTCTTCGAGGAGCACTCCTGTTCAACATAGCACTCATCACACACCCTTACATGAGGGGTACAGTCATAGGAGAGCTCCCTTAGATGATCGATATGAGCGGTCACCGCACGATGAAGCGCTAGGTCAACATAGGGTTCGACGGGAGGAACCACATCATTACACTACCCGTCCTTCACCCCCTCTAGTTGTCAGGACTACAAAGACAAATCCAAAGCACAAGGCTCCTCAGGCGGGGCGGGCCAACTCCACCCGTTCCTTTTTCATTTATGAAAGAGAGCATGAGGAAGACCTCTACCTTCCTCGAGAGCAATATACAATGCGAGAGCAATATGCCTCCGCACCTGCTATCTATCAGGAACACTCATTGAGGCCAAAGCCTCGAGGGAATGCTGTTACCCCCAATAGAGGGAGGTCACCTATAGAGATCTTGGATCACTACGACCGAGATAGATATCTAGAAGAGGCATCTAGGCCTTCTAGACATGAAGCAATGAGAGCTCCCTTAGATGCTCGCTATGAGCGATCATCGCGCGATGAAGTGCTAAGTCAACATAGGGTTCGAAGGGAGGAACCACATGATTACATTATCCCTCCTTCACCCCCACTAGTTGTCAGGACTACAAAGACAAATCCAGAGCACAAGGCTCTTCGGGCAGGGCGAGATAGCTCTGTCCACCCCCTTTTCACTTATGAAAGAGAGCACGAGGAAGACATCTACCTTCCTCGAGAGCAATATACCGTGTGGGAGCAATACGCCTTCGCACCTGCTATCTATCAGGACCACTCACTGAGGCCAAAGCCCCGAGAGAATGCTTGCTACCCCTAACAAAGGGATGTGTCCTATAGAGATCTTGGATCACTACGATCGATATTTTTATCTAATAGATGCGTCTAGGCCTTCTAGACATGAGGCGGTGGGACCAACTATCATAGAATCTATCGAATATATCACACATCTCAAGCAACTCACGCAACTTGAGCTCGAATGAATACCATTAGAGGAACCGTACCATATTAATGAAGAGCACCTTCAACGCCAAAAGGATGAGCTATTCCAACACACTATACAAGAGAAGACTCCAACCCCTCACATGCATAAGACAAAGTATTTTGAGTGGCACAACCCATGGGGGGAAGATAGGTCATCGCGACCTCATCAAAAGCTACCCTCAACACCTCCTAGACAGGAGCGGGAAGCTACTCTCCTGATTCCTAAAGCACCACCCCCGATGCCTCCTAGACATGAATGGGGGGCCACTCCTATAACCAATGACGGGTGTCTTCCTCAAACATCCACCCAGGCTTATACGCCACCCTTAGAAATTCATCAAGAAGCCTCTAAGGAATCAGAGCGCGAAGAAGAGCGGGATGAACTGCCCTACCAAGGATGGGGGGTGCCATCTGGCCACCCCTCCATAAGCCCCAAGTTCCTCAACAAGAACCAACCAAATAGGAGGAGTTAAAATCTCCCAATACATGCAAAGCACTAGAGCACTTAGAGTTGGTAGAGACCAAGATTTTGGAGCTCCCAAGGCCCAACTTACATAAGACTCCTTTCGAAGAGGATCAACCTTTAACCGTAGGGCTACCTGACGATGCAGTCCTCCATGTCTCAGAATCTATAGATTCTGATGAGCTATACACATTGTTCGAAGGTGAGGATGAAATAGACATAGCCCACAGCAATCACATGCGACAGCATCGGCATCCCATAAAATTTGAGGAAGCATGTCAACAGATAAACATAATACTAGGGCATGAGTGGCGCATTAACCCACCACAGTGGGACCAAGCATTACATCCACCACGTTGGGCACACAAAGAGCAACTTCCACCAAGAGACATCATAGCAACATCAGTTTCACGGGCAGACCCTGTCCTCATCTCCGTGCATAGGGCCGATCCATTCATGCCCATACCTCTAGAGCCAGATCCGGAATGCAAAGACCATCAAGCTGGGGGTACCTCTATCCCCTGAAGAACCATAATCCAAACCAAAAATCTCCAAGGATTATCGCAATCCCTTGGTCACCCAAAAAGCTCCAAGGATTATTGTAATCACTTGGTCAAAACCAAAAAGCTCCAAGGATTATCGCAATCCCTTGGTCACTCCAAAAGCTCCAAGGATTATCGCAATCCCTTGGTCACCCAAAAAGCTCCAAGGATTACCGCAATTTCTTGGTCAACCCAAAAAGCTCCAAGGATTATCGCAATCTCTTGGTCACCCAAAAAAACTCCAAGGATTATCGCAATCTCTTGGTCACCCAAAAATCTCCAAGGATTATCGCAATCTCTTGGTCACCCAAAAAGCTCCAAGGATTATCACAATATCTTGGTCAATCCAAAAAACTCCAAGGATTATCGCAATCTCTTGGTCACCCAAAAAGCTCCAAGGATTATCGCAATCTCTTGGTCACCCAAAAATCTCCAAGGATTATCGCAATCTCTTGGTCAATCCAAAAAGCTCCAAGGATTATCATAATCTCTTGGTCACCCAAAAAGCTCCAAGGATTATCGCAATCTCTTGGTCAATCCAAAAAGCTCCAAGGATTATCGCAATCTCTTGGTCAATACAAAAAGCTCCAAGTATTATCGCAATCTCTTGGTCACCAAAAAGCTCCAAGGATTATCGCAATCTCTTGGTCAACCCAAAAAGCTCCAACGATTATCGCAATCGTTTGGTCAAAAAAAAAAAAAAATCAAGAAATTCAACAAAAACAAAACAACAAAAATCATCAAAAACAACAAATATTAGCATCTCAATTCTAGGAATACTCAAATTCATCAAAAAAATTCAAATTCTTGCACCTCATCTTCACCTTCACCAAAAACTATCCATCAAAATTACAAAATATGTAGTTGCATTAGCATTGCATCCATACATTGCATATTTGTGGTCGTATAGGTCAAAGGCACCATAGGCTGTAATTGCTCTGATAGACCATCTTGTTCCACACTGTTCCATTTTACAAAAATAACAAAACACCATGTATAACTTTTACCACACTACAGTCAGTGGTCTGGGAATGTACTAAGAGTTTCAGTAATTCAGTCATCATTTTCCTCTTTAGCCATGTAGTGTACCAAGTCGAACGGATTTTACAAAGGTAGAGTCATACTTGAAATACACCTCGTTACGTAACATCCCAACACAAATCAAACATTAAAATTCCCAAAATTATGTGAACGAAAGACGAAACCTGCAAAATAATCTAGGTCACCACGAGCGAAATGGTTATCTTGCTCATCCCCCTGTGCGAATGACCCCTAGAATGCTGAGAGTTGGCAAAAGGACAAGCTTCCTCCCTACCCAATTCCCTAAGAATCCCTAAAGTTCTCAATAGTTGCAAAACACAAAAATTTGCAAAATGTCAAAACTCAAAAATTTGACAAACTATAGTGCACACATCAAAAGGCAAAAACAACAGTGATTTTCGTCACTCCATATCCCCAATCCCTTGCTCAAAAGAAAAATCAATCAAAATAAACAGTGATCTTATCACTACAAAAGATCAAGTATCCCAATACAATTGAAAAAAAAGAAGGGAGTTGACCTTGAATCCCTGGAACTCTCAACGATTCCGTAGGTCATAAGGCAAGCTTCAATACCAATTCGGTAAAGAAGTAAACCTCCCGCATGACGATATATCTGTCACATTAACTTGCGTACAGATCAATGTTTGCATGTGGATGAGCTAGCTTATGACATCCTGGATTACACCGCGGATTAATCTTAGTACATATAACAAAGGAATTCGTGGAGCTAATTAGGTGATCCTCAGTATAGGTTCGGTTGAAAGCCCATCTGGCACTGGTGGTATCCTAACAAATACCACTAAATGAACTTAATTGCACACACAGGGATGTTAAATAACTCGGTCAAAAACAAGTCCGATTCGTACCTTGTTCAAAAGTCCTGTAAGATAAAGTACAGTTATGGATAGTGAGTTAAAATTGTCTGAATCTCAGAAAATCTTACATTCATTCCAAAACCAACTGCGCTACTTTTCATCCTTACAATACCATCAAAAAAATACAAAAAAAGAAAAAGAAAAACCACATGTATACATACAAAGTCATGCATCACAGCAATCGCCTAAAAACAAAATAACAGAGCTCTAAACAGTCTATGGTGCCATAGCCAAACATCACAAACCCCATTCATCCATTTCATATCTGCATATCACATATAAATCAAAACCGTTTGCATTCATCATAGCATATGCATCCATCAAAATAAACCAACATGCAACATCCATATTCATCAACCATCATGCACAAGATCAAAGAAAATCAAATCAACAAAAACAACAAATAAATGTAACACAAAAGCACAGCAATAAACATTGCCATACACAAGTGCTCTTGCACTTAACCTCTTGGCATAGAAAAACTGATGTCAGGGTCTACATTGTCGCTATCCTACTCCCTAAGAAGGCTAACATAGCCGGACCGCTCCACGGGAAGACGGATTTTCGACAATTTCATCCCCAAACGACGTCACAAAAGGGTCAAAGCCCACTCAAAAACAATAAGAAAATCAAAACAACAAACAACAATAAACATTGCCAGACACAAGTGCTCTTGCACTTAACCTCTTGGCATAGCAAAATTGATGTCGGGGTTTACATTGTCACTATCCTACTCCCGAAGAAGGCTACCATAGCTGGACCGCTCCACGGGAAGACAAATTTTTGACAATTTAATCCCCAAATGGTGTCACAAAAAAAAACAAAACAACAAAAATTGCAACACAAAAAAAACAATAAACATTGCCAGACACAAGTGCTCTTGCACTTAACCTCTTGGCATAGCAAAATTGATGTCGGGGTTTGCATTGTCACTATCCTACTCCCGAAGAAGGCTACCATAGCCGGACCGCTCCACGGGAGGACGGATTGCCGACAATTCAATCACCAAATGGTGTCACAAAACAACAAAACAACAAAAAATGCAACACAAAACAAACAATAAACATTGCCAGACACAAGTGCTCTTGCACTTAACCTCTTGGCATAGCAAAATTGATGTCGGGGTTTGCATTGTCACTATCCTACTCTCGAAGAAGGCTACCATAGCCGGACCGCTCCACGGGAGGACGGATTGCCGACAATTCAATCACAAAATGGTGTCACAAAAACAACAAAAATAGTACAAAAACACAACAAAAACATTGCTAGGCATAAGTTCTCATGCACTTAACCTCTAGGTAGAGAAAATCGATTTCGAGGTCCAAATTATCGCTCTCCTAGTTCCCCAAGAAGGCTATCATAGCCGGACCGCTCCACGAGAAATAGGTTTTCGACGATTTCACCTCATTATGACATCACCAAAAGGGTTAACACCCACCAAAAATAGGTCCATATGTTGGAAAAATTGCACACGCTTAACGGTAAACCCTCTAAAGGCAACCTTGCACAAGTCATCTTGGGTCAAGCGACTCGTCGCTTCTCTCACGAAGGTCATTCCCTCATCGATTCGTCGCTTGAGGGGGTAGTCACACTTAGTCACCAATCAACAATCACACACCTAATTAAGGAAAATGACATGCATTCAAAGAATCATTGACAAAGACAACCACGCTCCTGCTTGGGGCAGTAAACAAGCAACAATCAAATCAATCAAACACTTGGCATTTCGTGAATCATGAACACAAGGTTCCCCCTGAGGATAAAAATGCCCTTCACTTGTTCATGACTGATCAATGTCTAAGTTCAAGTCACACCTCACCAAAACAGGTTAATACTTGAAATCAAATTCCTTAGCTCGTCAGAAGCAAGGATTCAAGAATGCATGCCCTTTCCATACTTGGGGCATCAAAAGTTGGTTAGGTTACCAAGAAACCCTAATCATTAGTGCTTTGGTTATCTATTTTTGTTCAAGCATCGCGTCACCCGTAGCGCTTCCCAAAAAGGGGCATCCGTAGACACCAAAATAGCACCAATCCGATTATGTGACTGCAAACACCGATCGCTTTGACTAACACAGCCCCGGGGCAGCCCTCGGAGGTTAAACCAGTGGTCTTAACCACTTTCATAGCAATTTTGTGAGGTCAAGAAGCAATTTGGCACACTTGGACACTTTGCCCAGTATTCGTCTCACCCAGGGACGAATTCAAAATAGAATCCGTCCCACCCCAGGACGAATTCTGAATCCGTCCTTGGGTGGGACGAATTCTAAGCTTAACGGGCAAAAAGGCAAATGGTGCCAAGTGGCAGCCCAGAACAGTCATTTAAGGGCTCCTACCTTGCACGCATGTGTAAGTGGACAGAGGGGCCGTTAGAGGACTGTTACAAGAAGCATTTATCAAAGTTCAAGTCAATTGAGGACTCCCCTCCCTCATGGGAAGACAAGACTGCCACATGATGCCCATGGCCAACATTTGGCTTTTGTGCTTCCCTCCCAAAAGAGACCCCTTGGGTCTATAAAATGTGGTACTTTTCTCACCCAAAACATACAGGTTGAAGGAGTGTTCAAGCAACGAAGTGCTGCCGAATCGAAGACTCACTTGCATCCCCCTTTGTTCACCTTCCTACATCCATCAATCTCTTTTGCAAGGGAGGTTGTTGGGTGGCCTTTGGAAGCTCGAACCTTACTCAAATCCAATGCATGGACATCTGAACCTACCAATTCGTCGACCCCCCAATCCTAAAAGGTTTTGGGCCCATCCTTGGTGGATTGGCTCCAAAATCGAGGGCCAACGGTGGGAGGCCCACTTGGGCACCCCCGCACCTCCCAAGTCCTAATTTTAGTTTTTGAGCACTTTAGATTATTTTTTAGATTGCATTCTGTGTTACTAGGTCTGATTAGTAGATAATTGCAATTTTGTAGCTTTTGGTCAGAGTTTAGGGTGTTTTGTATTGCTTTGTCGTTTCGCTAACTTGCAGGTGTCAAGGTCAAATTCTCGAAGGTGGAGGCCAAATTGGGAAAATCCGACCATCTGGGTCGTCCCAAAATGGCCCCAATTACCTAACCCCCCTATTTGCAGGAGTTTTGCAGGTCCCGAGATCCGACATTGGAGCAGCAGCAAGTCGGTTTCTCCTACTCAGAAGAATTCGTCCCACCCAGGGACGAATTACAGTCAGAATTCGTCCTGCCCAGGGACGAATTCCAGTTTAAGGTGGATTGGCCAGTTGCCTCAGTGGCAGTGGCCTTCTGGTAACTTTTCTTACCTTCTGTTAGGTTTTGAAGCAATTTGGATTCACTGTTTTCACGATTTCAAGCAAATATTCGTATGCATATTTTGTTAGTTTTAGAGAGAGAATGCTTTTCATTTGCAACAGGTGCTACTAACGTCTTGATCATTTCTTTGTTCGTAGGAGAATCAGCAGAGGGGGAGAACTCATCGACATCAGCGGTGGCATCATCTTGGCCCGCCCATTGCAATCGTGGGCACGCGGAAGGAGGAATCATTCAACAATTGTAATCAAACCCTATTTGCACTCCTAGCCCCTGAAAAGGGAGGAGGCATTATTGTAACAGAGATCGAAGGAAATTAATGAAAGGGCTATGTTTTTCTTTATCTGATTGCGTCTCTTCCAATGTGTCTCTTTTTCGTTTCATGCAATTTACATTCCTAGGACTTAAGCGTGCTTAATTTTGAATGCAATTGCACTTGGTGTTTCCTTTGACCGGAATCTCGTGCTTTCACTTCTTACCTCATCCCTCCACCAAAATTTGAAAATAATATCTAAGAAAGGGGGATGGTTGAGGGAAAATTAACAACTAGGGAAAAATATAAGAACTTATAGAAATATTGGTATCAAGAAACATTGTAAGACATCTACCTCCCCACATCTAGTAGGGATCCAGCAAGGCAAGCCTTATTTGCACCTATCCCTTGTCTAGTAGGAGGAGCAAGTCAAGGTGATAGTAGAGTTGCTGACATAGAAGTTCACTGATAGAAAGAATCAATGGATATATTTTGTTGTCTATATATTACATCACAAGGAACTCCAAAATATCCTACCTTAGAAGAAAATAAGAAAAAAATATGATCAAGATACAAAACTTTGGTATGAACTATGAAATAAAAGGTAGAGGAAAATATTATCAAGAATTTTATGGACAAAGACCAAGGCAAAGGAAGAACAGTCTGATGAAATAAATTATGATGGGGTCACTTATCAAAACTCATGAAAGTCCCCAAAAAAAGTACTAGGTAAAAGTCTTTATGAGTAGATAAAGCTTCCAACAAAAAGTTTTAAAAAGGTAGACAACTATTGGGGCAAGCAAGAGTGCAGCAATACTAGTACCAAATGGGGTAGGTATAAGTTATGGTGCATGAATTTCCAGAAGAAGCATATGAGACAAGATAATGTGTGATTATTAAGAACATATGGATTATCTTCTAGGGACATTTCAACCTGATAAGTCAAAAAAAAGTAGTTGATCCATTAAATATGAAGGAATGAGACCTATAGGCATGATAGTTGTGGACTAACAAAAATAAATGGAAAAAGGTATCCTCATTCAATATTTAGAATCCTCAGAAAGAGATTAGGTAAGAAAGTTAAATCATCCTACAAGTTTTGGAAGAAAAAATTTCCTATTATAATTTATAAATAGTAGTAGTTTAGGCTATATTAATAATTGCCAAGTTTGTAATTATAGTCATTTGTAAGTTTTTCCTTCATTTCATTTTGTAAAAGTAGTTGGCTCTTCAATGGCTTGTGGGCAAATTGAACCCCTACTTCTGCACAATCTTTGTAAACAAATTGCTTACACACACACACGTATATATATATATATATATATATATATATATATATATATATATAGAGAGAGAGAGAGAGAGACCTTTATCATTTTTTAGTTTAGTCATCTATGACTCCCTATTAACCCATTTTTATGTGTGTGTGTATCTATGATTTTTTACCTACTTTAGCTTTTATTGACATATGTGTATGTGAGGGATCAATGTCTATTTTTGGACTAGCCATATATTTATCACCTATGGGACCCACCTCTTTATGCATGTCTATGTTGATGAATCTCATCCCTTCCTAATTGTGTTAAGGATATGAAGCATTCATCGCTAGCACATAGTGTTTAGGCCTATTTTTCCAAGAATATATTAACATATCTTTTGGTACATCATCACATTTTCCTTTTGTTGAGATTTTTTATTTTTTTTCCTCTTCCCTTTTTCCTATTGAGTTCAAGTGTACCTAAAAAATCACATATTAACAAGGATACAACCTTATAAAAACTCTCAAATGCCCTTGATTAAGTCAAACCCCATGCTCTTGATTGTGGCCCCATTGTGTCACTCCCTACAAGGTGTGACTACCCTAAGTCAAGATAGTTAAAGATGACAATAATTTATTGGCGCATCTGATGGGATCCTAGTGATATATAATTGGTCCCAAATTGCAATAACAAGTTAGGATTAGAATTGGTGAGGGTCTTTATCTATTTTTCTTGTTGAAATACCTTTAACTCGCCTAGCAACTCTTCTCTAGTATAAATACCAAAAGAAGTTATTATTGAAGATATTAGAATATGTTTCTAATGAAGACCTCAGTCTACTTGATTTTTAGAAGCACAAAGGCTACTTTCACTAGGCAACTCCACCTAGAACAAAGAACCTAAAAATAGCCAGACAAAGAACATACAATTGGATTTTTATGCCTTCAAAATTTGAAAACAATTGTTACCACTACCTGCAACCATTCCATGAAGAAGGAAAGTTGGAGTCCATAATATGGCTACTCCATCACCACCCCCTAGAACATTCCTTACTTAGAATGACAAAATTCCATTGTCATCACCAACATCAAGTAAAGTATGGTAGGAAATACCCCAATCTGCTCTAAAGTCTCTCACCTATTTCACTAGGAAAGATCTCACTACCACCATTGAGAATCTTAACCATGTGGTGAGCCTGTGCATGATCCACAATATGTCAAAGCAAAACATGGATCTAAGATTGATGATTACCTATTTCAACATAATATCCTAATAAAGGTACATCACACTTCAATTCATTTTAATAACAAATTGGGACTAGCTTGATAATATTTTTATGGAGATATTTACAAAAAATGTAGATGGTGTATTGCTCCTAGAACAACTAACAATAATCAAAAGAGCTCCTATGGAGAAAATGGAGGATTTCAACCTCATATTTCATAAGTCTTGGCATAAAATACCTGAGTAGATCTGTCCCCCTAGGTAGGACACTCCTATATAATTTAAAATACTTGGATACTAAAATCTCATTGATGATTAAAGCTAAAGAAGAAAACTCCTAACCAAAATCCTATGGATTAGCCATTCAAGCTAAACATGAATTTATTTATATTAGAAGGTTGGATCCTAGGCCTCCAGTTATATGCCCTAATATACAATTCCCAACTCCACTTACTAAGCCAATGACCTCTCAATCACCTTCAATTTCACATTCAATTACTATATCCCCATAAAATCCACCCCCTCCTCCTCTTAGGGACCCCAAAAAGGAGGTATATCATAAGTTGTTAATTTTAATAGCCAATGAAATGTTGACTATGAGAAGGGAATGAATGCCTAGATATAATCATATATAAAAAATTTAAAATCTCCCTTCTCGTAAGGTAACTAAGGTTATAGAGCCCCAATCAATGGGTACCATTGGCCTCAATTCCAAGGAACAAAACAAATAAATAGTCTCTATGGTGACCACTCTATAAATAAAAATCCCTAACCATGCTAGGGAAATAGCATCTATACAAAACAATTATGTACAGAAGTATACCTCATGGTATTGTCCACCCCCTAAAATTTTCCATAGTTAAAGCAACATAGGGTAAATATCTATGCTTTTGGTCACTAAAATGACAAATACATGTCATCTTAAGCATCCATTTCATACATGGTATCCAAAAATTAGATGTTGAAATAACACATCTCCTTTCCTTTCACCTCAAAGCCTAACTATGCTCCTCAAGAGTGAGTCTCAGTGACATGGGATGAAGAAAAAATATATGCAGTATTTGATAAAATGGGCAACCTAATGACTGAAAGACCTTAGATCCAATTAAATTATCTAAGGTCTAAAAAGTGTAAAATTGAGGAAAGGGATAAAATAAACTCACCAACTCCTAGAATTCAACATAAGTGAGCCCAGCCAAAGAATCATCCCCCAATTGTAGTGCATCAACAATCAAGGGCACCTATGCCTCCTATTATATCTCAATTAAACAACCAAAAGCTCCCACATAGCTAACCAAAAATAGACAATAATGGTTTGAGAATATCAAAAGCAATTATGCCAAAAGTTTCAATATTTGCTAGGTAAGGCACCCATATTATCCCAAGATAACAATTGTCATTACCAAAAACAAAAAAATATACCTAGCCAATTGGAGGAAGATAATGTTTATGAAAGGAATGTTAGCTAACAAAAAATACATTCCAATCCCAAGATCAAATAATATTGAAAAATATCACAATAAAACACGAAAGGAGAAGCTCTAAATCTCTTCAATGAACATCAAATATTAATGCTCTAATGTTTAATTTTGGACACCATTTAAAAAATTGAACAAAAAATATTTATTCAAAAAAGTATTAAATAAAAAGACCCACCAAACTTGAGGTGCACCAAAAAATGACAATCTTTAGATAAATATGTGCATTTTCTGCCGGAATGACAAAAACTGTCCACCTGAAAATCAAAATCTGTCTATAGAAAAATTGAAATATTTTCGTAAAAAATCTAAATTCGTCAACCAAAACAATGAAATTCGTCAGCTGGAAAAAAGAAATCTGTCCACCAAAAAAATGAAATCCATCCGCTAGAAAATCACTTATGAGCTACCGAATAAAGCTTTTTAGCCATCGGAATCATGCTTTAGCCGTTGAAAAATGAATAAAATCATTGGAATCACAAAAATGCATTGGAAAAAATAGTGAACACGCAGGCTAGCATTGATATCCAAATTAAATATTTGAGCATATTTTAAATTAATTGCATTACCGGAGCATTTGAGGTCCATTTTTGACGAAATTTTTTACATTGTGAGTAGAATTTTGAGGGCTTCAACTTGAACCTATTTTTTTTTATCAAGATATCATTGTAATCCTGATTTATAAAGGTATTTTTGTGGGGGTCTCTTATTGTAAGAAGATTGAATAAAATGTCTTTGGGTGGGGGTTGTTGTCAGTGCGGATTTTTACACCCTTTGTATTATTTGGCTTCGTTTTTTGTGGTCTTGTGGTGTTTTCAAGATGAATTCATTAACTTTAATTGAGCCTCTCACACAACACAATTATCACACATGGAAACCACACATGATAAAACTTCTTGCACAAAAATATCTATTACATATTCTTGAAGAGAAACAACCTGTATTTATAAAATATTATGAGATCTTTGTTCAAAATGGAAAATTTGACGAAGCAAGGGGCTTAATTAACACACATGTTAATAAAAGAATTTGGTTTCACTTAGATGGTTGTATAACTCCTCTTCGGTTTTGGGTAAAATTGAAGAAGTTATTTGGCAAAGTTGATCAAATAAGGTCTATGCAAATTGATGGAGAACTTATAGCCTTGTCTCCTGATGATTTTCCCACCATTGTTGACTATCTCAAAAAATTCAAAGAGCTCTTGACACAGTTGAAGGGATGTGGTAAAACTAAAACTGAAGAGGAATGTGTGTATCTCATTTTGGCACAGTTAAGGGGGTCATTTCAAATTTTTGCCTCCACATTTCTCTTCACCATGGATGCTCTTGGTGCAAACTTTAAATTGCCATTTTTAGAATATTTTTGTGATAGAATTACTTGGGAAGAAATAAAATTTTCAACTCTTGAGTAATTCACCTTCACCTCTTCGTTTAAAGCTTTAGTAGCATCAAATTCTAAAGGGAAAGGAAAGACCAAACTTAAGCCTAAAACCACTTTATCTCCTTCACAATTTAAATCTAAAGAGTCTTCCAAGAAAAAATATAAGTTTAATATTTGTACCCGTTATGGTAAAATGGTCATTCAACGACCAAATATTGGAAGAATTTGCACGACTTAGAGGATGCCATGAAGAAACACAAAATTGATGTTCCCACAGAACATGGTAAGGCTTTGAATGTACAAGGAAGATCTTCTAAGTTTTTTTTAGATAATTAAATTTTGGATTCTCATGTTTCACATATATAAACTACATTTGAGATCACTTTACCTGTTGGTTCAATGTTTTTGTTGAGAGATCCCTTCACAATGTGTAGAAGGAATTCAATCGAAAGGATAGCGATATGTAGTTCTAGAAGGTCCAAGAGGTTATTTGTGCCTTGCTATGCTATGTTGCCATAAATATTTAGTTTAAATCATGATTGATAAATATTTACCACCTCTCAATCATTAGAGCTTGGATATATAATCATCTTCACTATGATAGAAGATACTCATTTTCTTATTCAAATATTTGAGCCCAATGAAAATGAGAAAAAAATCAACTAAAAGAATGCACACAACAAAATAAATCTGGAACTGAGCACAATTGAATAAATTTAGAGCAAAAGAGAGTGCGATAAAAATTTCTTTGGAAAAATCTGACAGAATTCAAATTCCGCAATTTGAAATTCTGCAAATGCCTTTTTCAAAAATCGAGGAGCAGAATTTGAATGGAGAGGAAATTAACAAGGCAATATATGAGAAAAAATTAATAAAAGTGTTTCCAACGAAAATTAACCAAGATGCAAAATCCATCCTAAACCTAATTAAGAGATTTGAAATTAAGAAATCTCAAGCGAAATGTTTTGTGAGCAGATTATCACAAAGGAAAATTGTTTTCTAGAATTTAACAAAGGAGATTGTTTCCAAAAATTTACTTGAACGAAGTTTAACAAAGAATGGGCTACCAAAATTTTAATAGGGGCAAATGTATTCTGGAAATTAATTTATCCAACACTAAAAGAACAAATCCGCTCACTAGACTAGAGATAGTATGAGCAAAATAAATTTTAGAAAAATATTTCAAAGGACATCAATGAGCAAAATTGAAATAAAATGAAACCCTAACTTTGAAAAGTAGATTTATTCATTATATTTCAATATCATGTAGAAAACTAATAAACTAAAAGGTATAAATATTTCTCTAGATGGAAATACATCCACATACATCTGCAACATGGAAAAATTGCAGGATAAATCAAACCAAAATATTTTTGAAGATTGCAGCTTCAATCTTTAGCTCTATAGCATTCAAATTCTTCGTCCGCATTTTCTTCAACTTCAATATCTCTCACCAAATGATACCAGTGGATCAAATTTATAGTTGAGAATGGCATAAAATCTCACTAGCATTTTTACATACATTAAATTGAAAAATATGGTATTTATCCAATCACCAAACAATTCCAACCACTAGTAATAACTTCAAACACTTTAAAGTACGATGATCAAATTTGGAAGATAGTATCTATCAGAGATCTGTTAGGTGAAATATGATTTAATTTTTAACATCTTTTAAATTAGATTTCACAAAAAACTTTCACACCAAGCATTTCCCTCAGTTTTTTAAAGTCTTCCTCCTTCAAAATTTTTGTGAAGATATTTGCAACCTAGTCTTTGGACCTGTAAAACAATAACTCAATTTCATTAGCTTTTACCAGTTCTTTGATGAAATGGTAGCAGATGTTAATATGCTTGGTCCTACCATGAAACACTAGATGCTTCAATAGTGCTATGGCAGAATTATTTTCATAAAAATGGTTTTTTCCCCTTCTAGTTTATGATTAAGCTCTCCTAAAATCCTTCTGAGCCAAACTGCCTAGCATGTAGTTGAGGTGGTGGTAACATACTCTATATTAGTAGTGGATAATGCAATAATTCGTTTCTTCTTTTATGACCATGAAATTACCCCCGATATAATATAGAAATCATAACCAAAAGTTCTCTTCCTATCATCTATATTATCAGCCCAATCGCTATCTGTGTAGCCAACAAGTCCAAGCTAGTATTTTCTTGCATAGAAAATTCCATGGTTTCTGGTCCTTTTGACATAATGCAGAATCATTTTTCTACCTGCAAGTGAGTGTTCTATGGTGACTCCATAAATCTACTAATAAAAATCACTGCAAATATTAAGTCCGGTATGGTTGCAGTTAAATACATTAGGCTTCCAACTAACCTTTTGTAGAAAGTTAGATCAACATTCTTGCCACAATCATTCTTTCTCAATTTCAAGCATGTTTCAACTAGTTTAATTGTTGGTTTGGAGTCCTCCATTTCAAATCTATTCAATAAATCCTTAGCATACTTGCCTTAAGAGATGAAAATACCATCCTTATATTGGGTAACTTCAATTCCATTAAAAATTTTCATCAAGCCTAAATCTATTATCTCAAACTCTTATTTTATGGTATTTCTAAATTGCTCAAATAGCATATTGCTATTTCTAGTATAAATTAGATCATCTACATACAAGTAAAATATTATCATCTCCCCATCTTCATTTATATTCATGTAGAGAGTGTGCTCATATGGGTATTTGATGAACCCATTCTCTTGAAAATATGCATCAATTCAGCTATATCAAGTCTTGAGTGCTTGCTTCAACCAATATAAGGTTTTTTTTAACTTTAGGACCTTGCCTTCTTGCCCTTCTAACTCATAGTTGGTGGCTGATCTATGTAGACCTCCTCTTCCAACACTCCATTCAAAAAAGTGTACTTGACATCCATCTAATACACATTCCACCCCTTTTGGGTTGCCAATCCTAAAATAAATATGACTGTGTAAAGTATCGCTATAGGTGCATATACCTCATGATAGTCAATCCTTGAATTTTGCTTGTAACCTTTTTCAACCAGTCTAGATTTATAACTTTCAACTTCCCCTTGGGCATTAAAATTGGTTTTATATACCCATTTCACTCCAATGGTCTTCTTACCTACTAGAATATCCATTAATTCCCAGGTATAATTCTTATCTATGGATTTTATCTCATCATGCATAGCGTTCACCCAATTTCTATTTTGAATAGCTTCTTCAAATGAAATTGGATCACACTCAGAAATGAAATTAAAATTAGAATGTTCTTCTTCAACTTTATTTTTAGTTACCTCATATATATCTTGCAATATCCTTATCTTTTATGGTGTATTCAATTTAGAGATCCTTCTTACAAGTGGAGGTGACAACGATGATGAGGCAATGCTACTACTAGCAATGATAGTACTGCTTAAATCTACCAATGGATGCAATTTGTCTCCTTCCAAGTCCTCAAATTCAATAATTGTTGACTCTTGTTGACCAGTCTTGGATTCCCAGTTCCAAGGTTCATCTTCTAGGAACTTTACATCTCGTCTTATAATCAACTTCTTTGTGACAAGGTTATACAACCTATAAGCCTTTGATTCTTCACTATAGCCAGTGAAGATGCATTTTTCTACCTTATCATCCAATTTCTTTCTCTTTTCATCTGGAACATGTGCATATGCTATGCACATGAAAAATATTAAGTGATCAATGCTCATCTTCTGGTTGCTTCAAGCTTCTTGAGTAATATTGTCCTTCACACTCTTTGTAGCACGCTTATTTAGTAGATAAACTTCTACCCAAAACTTATGTGGTAACTCCTTTGCCTTCAACATGCTTCATGAAATATATATTAAGGTTATACTCCTCTCTACAACACCATTTTACTATGGTGTGCATTTGGCTATGAATTGCCTTTTAATTCCATTTGCTTCATAGAAATTATGGAATTTATTGGATATGTACTCACCTCTGCCATCTGTTCTTAGAATATTCACACAATAGCAACTTTATTTTTCAACCAAAGCTTTGAAATCCTTGAATTTTCTGAATGCTTATGACTTTTGTCTGATGGGATATACCCATGTCCTCCAACTAAAATCACATATGACAGTCCAAAAGTATTTGTTGTTGGAAAATGAGTTTGTTTTCATAATCCCTAAAATATTTGAATGTACCAGCTCCAATGGCTATGAAGCTCTCCATAATTATCCTGTAGGGAATGCATCCATGTGATGCTTACCAACTAGGCAACCTTCACATGATTGATTTGGTTGCTCTATGAGGGATAATCCTTTCACCATCTATTTATTGTGCAACAATTTCAGGCCACTGAAACTTAGGTGACCATATCTGAGATGCCACAACCATGTAGCATATTTCACAATTGTACTAAATGAAAGTAGCAGTTCATTTTGAATTTGCAAGGGAAACATTTTGTTCTTTGTCATGGACACATTTTCTACGAGCTCATTCTCTTTGTATTTGATGATATAGGCTCCATATTTAAATTGCATAGTGTACCCCTTTTGCACAAGTTGTCCAATGCTAACAAATTGTGTTTCAACCCAGACACATAATACACATCAGGGATGTTCCTTCTTTCACCTTCCTTGGTGCGGATTATAATATTTCCTTTTCCCATGATAGGTACCTTGTTTTTGTTTCCCATATTCATCTTAGATTTGATGGTTTCATCCAACTGTGATAATATTTCTCTATTTTCAAACATGTGGTTACTGCACCACTATCAAGATACCAAGTATTCCTCTAGCTTTCTTCATCAATGTTGCATGTTAGCATCATGGATCCATAAACATCTCTACTTTCTTGATTATCATTTTCATTTGTATAGTGGGCTTATTTACTATTTTCCTTAGCTAGCTTCTTCTACACTCATTACTATAATGGCTAAATTTCTAGTAGTAATAAAGTTGGATATTAGATTTATCATACCTTTGATTTGATCGTCCTTGTTGATTTCTACCATTGCCTCTTCCTCCTACTTGATGGAAGTTGTAGTTGGTATATCATTCATTTGAGTTTGACCTTCCTCTTATCTTATGGCCTCTTCCACGTTTACCTCTATTATTATGTCATATTCCTTCTTAAGAACTAGAGATAGCTTGGTGAGATTCTTCTCTTCTGCCATTATCTCAAAATGAGATCTACATCTTAAATGCTTGCTCTAATGAGAATTGAGATGACCGGATCAACCTCTGCTCATGTTTTTGAAGAAAACCCATGAGCTCATCTACAAAGCGGGTTGTTAAATACCTCAATTATTCAATTGCTATTACTATTGAGCCAAACCTTGCTGGTAGGATCCTCAATATTCTCTTCATAATTCTTTGGTTCTCAACATTCTCACCATTTAACCTCATCTGGTTGATGATACCCATAGTGCAGGTAAATAAGTCACTCATGGAATCTAATTTACTCCTTACAATATTTTCAAACTCCCTTATCAACATCTACAACTTCACCAACTTCATTTAATTGGTGCCTTGTAAGGAGATGCCTAATATTTCTCATGCCTCCTTTGATTTGGTTGTTGTTACAATTCTCAGGATGATAGTCTCCTCAACTGTCTACATTATGTAAAATAATACCTTTTGGTCCTGCTTATGATTATCCTTCAATAAGTCTCACTTTACTTTGGAGAGAGTGATTAATGCTACTGCATATGTAGGTTTTGGGTAACCATTTTGCACCAGGTTCGATAGGTCCTGAGACCCAAATAATATCTTCATCTGGATTCTCTAGTAATCATAGTTCTTGCCATAGAATTGTGGGATCTGCAACTATAAACGAAAGCCATTAATTCTTCAACCTTCCACTAATGGTTCTATCTCTGATACCAATTTGAAAGAATGTACACAACAAAATAAATCCAAAAATGAGCACAATAGAATAAATTTGAAGCAAAAGAGAGTGTGATAAAAATTTCTTTGGAAAAATATAGAGAAATTCAATTTTTGCAATTTGAAATTCTGCAAATGTGTTTTTCGAAAATCAAGGAGCATAATTTAAAAGTGGAAATTAACAAGGTAATATATGAGCAAAAATTAATAAAAGTTTTGTGAATGGAAATTAACCAATATGCAAAATTCGCTTGCAAAAAATTCCACTCGAGTTTTCTTACTTCCGTGATTTGAAATTAAGAAAGCTCGAGCAGAATTTTTTGCAAGCAGATTATCACAAAGGAAAATGACTTTTTAGAATTTAACAAAGGAGAGTGTTTTCAAAAATTTATGAACATAATTTAACAAGGAATGAGCAATCAAAATTTTAAGAGAGGCAAATGTATTCTAGAACTTAATTTATCCAACCCTAAAATAATAATTCCACCCACTAGAATAGAGAGAGTATGAGTGGAATAAAATTTGAGTGGAATATTTTAAAGGACATTCACAAACAAAATTGAAATAAAATGAAACCCTAACTTTGCAAAGTAGATTTATTCAATATATTTCAATATCATGTTGAAACAAAATACACTAAAAGGTATTATATTGCTCAAGATGAAAATACATCCACATACATTTGCAACTTGAAAAATTGCAGGATAAATCAAACCAGAAGATTTTTGAAGACTACAACTTCAATATTCGGCTCTTTGACATTCAAATTCTTCGTCCATGTTTTTTTGAACTTCAATATATCTCACAAAATGATATGAACAGATCAAATTTATAACTTAGAATGGGGTGAAAAGCTCACCAACATTATGACATGCATTAAATTGAAAATTATGGTGTCCAACCACCAATAATAACTTTGGATACTTTACAGTACCACGACCCAGATTTGAAAAATAAGATATGTTGAGAGGTCTGTCATGTGAAATATGATTTAATTTCTAACAACAACCCAAGATGCTCTTCTAAGACCAAAAAGAGAGAAATTTCTACAAAGGAAATGAGCATCCTACCAAAAAAAGGTATCTAAATATTAGGTTTACTTCTATATTTTTTTGAACTTTCAACCTAATGCTTAATTTTAGAGGTGGGAAATATGTAGAAAATTTTAGATCAGCGAATTCAATTGAAATAAGTGAGCTAAAATTTTCAAAGCTACTTACAAAGTCTGCAGTAAGCGGTAGGACATATTATTTAGTAAGTCTGCTCTTATTTGTTCTCACCAATCATTTACCAAAATTTTGAAAGCAACCTGAAAACCTTGGGAAATTCTTCATGTTTATAATCATTTTCTTGTGTACTCTCCATTTATAATATAACTTCTATTCAATGCAGCCCATTCCAGGGTGGTTTGCTAGGTGTTGGTTGCCTCAGGCAAAGATAAAAGTTGCATTACAATGCGAGCTGAGAGAATGGTGGGTATTGAGCTAAGATGGAAATACTTTGTTGTGGCAATCAAATTAGAGTGGGGGAAACTTGTCTCTTTGAGTTGAAGCATATGGTGAGGCATGTATTTACAGTTAAAATATCCAGAACCTATTGCAAGGCAAGAGAAAAACATTAGATTCAGTTGATTATCTTAGCCTATTTTAAAAATATTCTTTGTTTATACCTTAGCTTTTTTGAATTCGGGGATGCATTGTGGATAATGGTTTATTATGGAAACATCAAATTGGAGGAATAGATTGTTAAAATATTGAAAAATTATTGCTTGGAATAACCCAATTTTATGGTGGAATATTCATCCTCTCAACTATAAATCCTCCACTGCAGTTTTTTGTATTTGATTTTCTATATTTTATGTTTTTTTAAGACTCTCCTTTTGATGTCTTATTTTTTCTCTCATATTTATCACTTTTACATCACATAAAACTTTTATGTGTGCATGCATATCGAACGTACCAATGAACAAAAATGGAAAAAGTACAATTTAGATGAAGACGAAATCTATAGTTATCAACTCGATTATTTTTTTTTGAAAAAATATTGCTTATATTAATACAGGAAAATCAAAATACAAGACATCGTAGCAGATTACAAAAATTTGCTCAAGGACATCCAACCATATGACTTATCCTCAGTACAATAGTCTTTGATATATTTGATTATAATCCTCTTAAAGGCTCTACATTGGAACTAAATATCAATAATAACATTAGACACAATCCCATAAACAAGAATAGCTTCATCTTGAAAAACTAAACTGCATCTCGCCTTCCAAATAACATACAAATTCGCTGCTCTGATAATAGTCCACACCCCCCTAAGATACTGAGGGCAGCCAAAGGCATCTCCCAAAAGAACCAATTTCCAACTCCACCTATCACCTAGGATAGGATAATAGGTCCACTTCAATATTTTCTAGACATTCCTTGCTACAATACAATCCCAAAAGATATGTTTAACAATTTATTTTCTACCACAACTACTACATAGGTCTGAGATATTCATCCACCTTGCCAACCTTACCTTGCAATGGATACCTTGAAAAATAAGAAACCAAAAAAAAACCTTGAGCTCAGCAGGTAATCAAAATTTCCAAACTTGCTTTAGCCTCTTCTTCCACTTCTTCTCTAGATAGACAACGTCCCATAATTTATTAAAAATGATATGTAAAGAAGTCTTAGGCAATAGAATTTTTGTAAATCTTAGTGGATTTATAAGAAATGATGCTCCCCTAAAAGATCCACCTCCAAGCATACTAGATAGGTCTAGGAAAACCACCATTTAACTTATACTGTTGTTCATATGGAATAAGAGAATGAATGTGAACAATAGCATCCCTGTAAGAAGCTTTCAAATTAAACTTATTGCAAATATCCTCCCATTTAATCCAATAAGTGGCTCCTGAATCCCACAGATCTACCCATTTATTAAAGCCCCCTCCTAGCCAACATCTTGCATCTAAGACGAGGGAGGTTCGAGGCATACACCCCATTGTATTTCCATATCTAAATAGACCTATATGAAAGCACCCAACCTCTATTTGCATCTAAGAGAATGAATGTGAAGAATAGCATCCCTGTAAGAATCTTTCAACTTAAACTTATTGCAAAGATCCTCCCATTTAGTCCAATAAGTGGCTCCTGAATCCCACAGATCTACCCATTTCTTAATTCCCCTCTTAGCCAACCTCTTGCATCTAAGACGAAGGAGGTTCGAGGCATACACCCCATTGTATTTCCATATCTAAATAGACCTATATGAAAGCACCCAAACTCTATGCTCTTCCATATAAGCCCAATAAACCGCAGAGCCAACCGTATTCCATGGATCCTAGATCCTCTTAATAAGGATACAACCCCATATTTTAAATTGAACAAGATGATCCATAATATCCTCAATATGAAAATCTCCCTTAACACCATCAACATGAAGACAGTTCTGAATTCTATATCTCAATATTTTTTTCCAAGGATCACCACCTTCCAATGATCTGACTACCCATTTGGCGTCCAACACCTTACCCTACATCTAAATGTTCAAAAGACCTAGACCACCTTCCTCAGGAATAATGCAATAGTTACAAGAGATAGAGGGCATTCTCTTGGAGCCATCAAAATTAGACCAAATAAAACCTCTAATAAGCCTTTCCAATCTTCCAAATTGAGAAACATTATGCAACCAACACAAAGAATAATAAATATGACAAGCTTGTAATATTTTTCCAACAATAATTATTCTACCAGCAAAGGATATAAGCTTATTTTTCCAGAATTGAATTTTCTTTGTAAATATCTCAAGACACCAATCCCACATGCCCTTCAAAGAAAGAGCCTTACCAAATGGGATTCTAAGGTATCTAACAATTTTTCCATCCTTCACCCATCGCCAACTAGGAGAGAAATTATCTAGAAAAGTGTCACTGCCAATCAACCAATAGTCTAATTTTTATTCACTAATGATGGCTCAAGAGGCTTTGCAAAACTGCTCCAAGCAACCTTTGACATTCTACAGTGACAAGGCATCCAACTGAAAAGAAAGAATGGATTCATCTGTAAAATGATTATTCAGAACAAGACCTCCAAGAGTATCAATCTCTTTGATTAAACCCGTGCCTCTCTTTGATTCCAACATATAACCCAGAGCATCAGCAGTGATAACAAACAAAAGGGAAGCAAGATGGCACCCTTGTCTAATGGACGTGAAAAGACTTATTTTATTAGTGAGCTTACCGTTAACTACAACTTGAGCAGAGAAATAGGTGAACAAGACCTTGATTTTATCCACTACTCGTTTGTTGAAGCCAAACCACTCCATCATACTAAAAATAAATGACCAATCCACCCGATCATAGGCTTTGTCAAAGTCAATATTAAGTATAATGACTTTCTGCTCACTTTCATGTGCCCATTCCAAAGTCTCCCAAGAAGTCAAGACCATATCAAGAATGAACCTGCCCTTGATAAAACCTATTTTCTCCCATATCACAATCCTAGTAGTAACATCTCTGAAGCAAAGAGCCAACACCTTAGCCATAATATTATAGGAAACATTTAAAATAGTGATAGGTATCCATCCCCCCATAGTATCTTTCCTGTTGGCCTTCGGTATAAGCTTAATTAGACCTTTATTAAGCATAACAAAAAATGAGCCTTTCTCTAACACTTCCTAAGTCATCTTAGTATAGTCATTACCCACAATATACCACAAAACTTTGTAGAACTCAACAGGAATGCCATCAGGGCCCGAATATTTGCCATCCTTCATTTTCTTAAGTGCTTCAAACAATTCATACTTTGAAAAGAAATCATCTAGACAATCATTTTCATAACTATATACCTTCTTAGGAACACATTTCTTAAACTCTTCTCTAGCCTCCAAAACCTTAGGAATCAAACGATAAATAGAAAAAATCTTACAAAAATTATCTTCAATAGTGGCTCTGATGCTATCATCATCTTCCACCAATCTATCATCAGCAGTGCGAAGAGCAGTGATTCTCTCAGTAGCAATTTTCTTTTTAATGTGGCTGAAGAAAAACTGAGAGGGGGCATCTCCTTGTTGAATTCAATGAATCCTAGTAATAATACAGGCACCTCTACTAACGTAATCCTCATAGCACCTGATTTTATGTTCACACTTAGCTGCTTTCTCCTAAAGCTGAAAATTAAAAGAATCACCTTCAAGATATCTTTTGGCTACCTCCAAGTCCTTCCTGAGCTGTTTTAATCTCCCCTTCCTTATCCTAGCAACCAATCTGTCCCAACCCCTCAAAAATTTGATAGTGTGCTTGATAGCTGCTTCCCACCAACCAATCCAGCCATAGCCAACCGGGTGTAGCTCCAAATTCTAAACATAACGAATCAGGTCCCTGCAAGCTTTAGAATTCAGATGAGAAATATTATGTTTTAAGGGAATTTTCTTATCCACAACAATAGCTCCACCAAATAAAATGGAAGAGCTAATAGGAAAATGATTAGAACCGGAGATTAAAATATCCACAAAAATAACTTTGCTCCCTTGACCAATATATGTAAACATATTTTTGTCCACATAAATCCTATCCAAACGAGCCATGATTTTTTCTCCCCCTCTTCTCTTATCAGGTCAAGAGAACCATCCTCTAGATTCGAGATACTTTTACCTAAAATTAGCATCAAATATTTGTAAAGAAACCTTCAAGCTGCACCAAGAGTCCTTCTCGAAACTTGCAATACAACCACCATCCCCCCTTCAAGATATCCATCCCATTCCACCATATTAAAATCTCCCCATATGATCCAATTAGCATTGGGTAAATTTATCTACATCCAATCCCACAAGGTAGTCCCCTCACTAGAAGAATTAGGAGCATAAACAGAACAAATACCAATTACCTGGCCAGCAATCATGAAAGTAGCCCAAAAAATCCTACCAAATGGGTCCTCCCCCTAATCAATCAACAATGCAGCTAGCCAAGACCTGACAGCAAGGACCACCCCCCAGAACCTCTATCATGAGAAGAAGCCCACCATGCCCTAGACTAACTATTATCCATACATTTGTGGAGAGCAAAGCCATCCGCATTAACAACCTGAAGACAAACTACATCAACACTAACATAATGCAAAAAATAACTTACCAAACTTCTCCTAGTGGGAATAGATGTTCCCCTGAAATTCCACGAACTGAAGTCCACTTTCATTGAGAAACCTCAATATTAAGGACTTCGAACTGATATCTGACCTGTGTAGACCTACCAACTGGAGATCTACTTCTTTCTAAATATGAGCTTCTACTATTATTTCTACCCTTCATAACCTCCAAGTCTTCATTAAGGTTCCTACCAATCTCTAATATTTTTTTAGCCCAAGGAGTATCCTTGGAGCCAACACGAACCTCTTTGGATCTCCCCCTAGAGGAAGAGGAGCCCTTATTAAATTTAGAGGGCCTATCTGGTGAATCCTCTACCTCTCGCCTCTTATGAACCAACTTCCAACTAGTGTCTTCTTTGTTACCCATTTCCTGGTTCCCTGCATCCATATCCATTTCTTGAGTCTCCTCATTAGTATCATTACTAGGATGAACCTTCCCACTAGTTGTAGAAGAGTTAGGTCCCGTAACACCCTTCTTATTTTTTGCCTTCCAAATTTTTCTCAAAGGATAGTCATGGATTAAGTGATCTTGAGTCTGGAAGAAAAAGCAGGCATTAGGTAAATTTAAATAATGAACCTCTTACAATATTACCCTTCTTGTGTGATGATTTTCAAACATTTCGACAACTTCCTTTGCAGATCAACTTCTACACACACCCTTGGGCTAAATCAAAAAGACATACCTAAAGAGGGTTCAATAAGAATCCATCCAAATCTTTGAGCCATGGAATGGATCATACCTCAAAATTATGATTTCATGGCAACAAATTCAATCTAGAGAGGATATCTAGCCTATGAAACATCTTTAGGGTCAAAATTTGGTTGCCATGATTGAGCAAACACAACCGAACCCGCAATAGACCATGTCCCAAATTGCAACACAAATTTTGTAGCTTCTGGAGAATAAAAAAGAATAGAAATATAGCACCCTCCCAAACCCTAGTAGGATTGTATATGAAATCCTTTAGCTTCCCAATTCAGTCACACCCATTTTTGAAAATCAGCTTTCGAGGGCATTTTATGAAGAAAAAATAAAATAAGTCCATTTCTCAAATCAACTCGATTATTTTATGAGTCGTTATTTCTAAATTAGGACAAATATTTTTTTCCTTTTAGGGTTATATTTTTTATAATTTAAACTCTGGTTTTTATAAAAAAACCTAAAAGCATACCCACATAAAAATAAATAAAATTTATTTATTATAAAAAAATTAGTATTAAAATCATTTCAAAATTTTGGTTTTTGTATAAATTTTTTTTTTTTTTTTTAAATCTATAAAAAAATTAATTACATCTAGTTTTTTTAACTATATATTTTTTTTGTGTGGAAAACATCCCAAAAGGGATGCCATTTTCGGGTAACACCCAAAGAGGCAGTGGTATCCATTCCCCCAAAAACACCCAGGACTCGGACCTGGCCTACCACCTTTGACATACTCAAGGAGCAAGCTGAAAGCACGAGATTCCGGGCAAAGGAAACACTAATTTATGTAATGTAAGACGAAATATAACGCTTTAACCTTATGCACCAAAACAAAGGAAAGAGACAATTTGGAAAGGAGAGAAAAGATGTAAATAAATCACAGCCATCTTTATTCAAATATCTTATCCTCGGTTACATAGACGTCTCCTCCCTTTTTAGGGGCTAGGAGCGTTAAATTTGTCATTGTTACAATGTGCGATTTAGTCTTCCTCCTTCCGCGTGCCCATGATTGCAATGGGTAGACCAAGATGATGCCGCCGCTGATGTCGATGAGTTCCTAACCTCCGCTTCTTCTCTTGCGAACAAAGAAACAACCAAGATGTCAGTAGCATCTGCCGCAAATGAAAAGCATTTGCTCTCTAAAACTAACGAAATATGCATGTAAATATTTGCCTGAAACAGTAATTATAGTGATTCCAAATGGCTTCAAAACTTGACAGAAGATAAGAAAAGTTACCAGAAGGCCACTGCCACTGAGACAGCTGGCCAATCTACCTTTAACTGGAATTCATCCCTGGGCAGGACGAATTCTGACTGCAATTCGTCCCTGGGTGGGACGAATTCTTCTGTGTTGGGGAAACCGACCTGCTGCTGCTCCAATGTCGAATCTCGAGGCCTGCAAAACGCCTGCAAACAGGGGGGTTATATAATTGGGGCCATTTTGGGACGACCCAGATGGTCGGATTCTCCCAATTTGGCCTCCACCCTCGGGAATTTGACCTCAACACCTGCAAGTCAACGAAACGACAAAGCAACACAAAACATACTAGAATCTGACCAAAAGTTACAAAATTGCAGCTATGGGTTAATCAAACCTAATAACACAAAATGCAATCTGAAAAATGATCTAAAATGCTCTAAAACTTAAAATAGGACTTGGGAGGTGCGGGGGTGCCCAAGTGGGCCTCCCACCGTTGGCACTTGATTTTGGAGCCAATCCACCAGGGATGGGCCCAAAACCTCTTAGGATTGGGGGTCGGCGAATTGGTTGGTTCAGGTGTCCATGCGTTGGATTTGGGTCAGGTTCGAGCTTACAAAGGCCACCCAACAACCTCCCTTGCAAAAGAGATTGGTGGATGTGGGAAGGTGAACCAAAAGGGATGCAAGTGGGTCTTCAACTCGGCAGCACTTCGTTGCTTGAAAACTCCTTCAACCTGTCTCTTTTGGGTGAGAAAAGTCCCACCTTTTATAGATCCATGGGGTCTCTTTTGGGAGGGAAGCACAAATGCCATGTGTTGGTCATAGGCGCCATGTGGCAGTCTTGTCTTCCCATGAGGGAGGGGAGTCCTCCATTGACTTGAGCTTTGATAAATGCCTTTCGTGACAGTCTTCTAACGGCCCCTCTGTCTACCTACACACGCGTGCAAGGCAGGAGTCATTAACTGACTATTTTGGGCTGCCACTTGGCACCATTTGTCTTTTTGCCCGTTAAGCTTAGAATTCGTCCCACCCAGGGACGGATTCAGAATTTGTCCTGGGGTGGGACGGATTCTATTTTGAATTCGTCCCTGGGTGAGACGAATACTAGGCAAAGTGTCTAAGTGTTCCAAATTGCTTCTTGACCTTACAAAATTGCTATGAAAGTGGTTAAGACCACTGTTTAACCTCTGAGGGCTGCCCTGTGGCCTGTGTTTGTCAAATCGATCAGTGTTTGCAGTCACATAATCGGATTGGTGCTGTTTTGGTGTCTACAGATGCCCCTTTTTGGGAAGCGCTGCGGGTGACGCAATGCTGAGCAAAAATAGATAACCAAAGCACTAATGATTAGGGTTTCTTGGTAACCTAACCAAATTTTGATGCCCCAAGTATGGAAAGGGCATGCATTCTTGAATCCTTGCTTCGACGAGCTAAGGAATTTGATTTCAAGTATTAACCTGTTCTGTTGAGGTGTGACTTGAACTTAGACATTGATCAGTCATGAACAAGTGAAGGGCGTTTTTATCCTCAGGGGGAACCTTGTGTTCATGATTCACGAAATGCCAAGTGTTTGATTGATTTTATTGTTGCTTGTTTGCTGCCCCAAGCAGGAGCGTGATTGTCTTTGTCAATGATTCTTTGAATGCATGTCGTTTTCCTTAATTGGGTGTGTGATTGTTGATTGGTGACTAAGTGTGACTACCTCCTCAAGCGACGAATCGATGAGGGAATGACCTTCGTGAGAGAAGCGACGAGTCGCTTGACCCAAGATGACTTGTGCAGGTATGCCTTAAAGGGTTTACCGTTAAGCTTGTGCAATTTTTCCAACAATTGGACTTGTTTTTGGTGGGTGTTAACCCTTTTGGTGATGCCGTAATCAGGTGAAATCATAGAAAATCCAACTTCCCGTGGAGCGGTCCGGCTATTGTAGCCTTCTTGGGGAAGTAGGAGAGTGATAATTTGGACCTCGACATCGATTTTCTTTGCCTAGAGGTTAAGTGCATGAGCACTTATGTTTGGCAATGTTTTTTTTGTATTTTTGTTGAATTTTGTACTGTTTTTGAGTGGGCTTTGACCCTTTTGGTGATGTCATTTGGGGATGAAATTGTCTAAAATCCATCTTCCCGTGGAGCGGTCCGGCTATGGTAGCCTTCTTAGGGAGTATGATAGTGACAATTTGTGACTCCAATGTCGATTTTGCCATGCCAAGAGTTTAAGTGCAAGAGCACTTGTGTCTGGCAATGTTTATTGCTTTTTGTGTTGTTTTGATTTTCTTGTTGTTTTTGAGTGGGCTTTGACCCTTTTGTGACGTCGTTTGGGGATGAAATTGTCAAAAATTCATCTTTTCGTGGAGCGGTCCGGCTATGTTAGCCTTCTTAGGGAGTAGGATAGCGACAATGTAGACCCTGAAATCAGTTTTTCTATGCCAAGAGGTTAAGTACAAGAGCACTTGTGTCTGGCAATGTTTATTGCTTTTTGTTTTTGTGTTGCATTTATTTGTTGTTTTTGTTGTTTTGATTTTCTTTGATCTTGTGCATGATGGTTGATGAATATGGATGTATGCATGTTGATTTATTTTGATGGATGCATATGCTATGATGAATGCAAATGGTTTTGATTTATATGTGATATGCAGATATGAAATGGATGAATGGGGTTTGTGATGTTTGGCTATGGAACCAAGGACTGTTTAGAACTCTGTTATTTTGTTTTTAGGCGATTGTTGTGATGCATGACTTTGTATGTATACATGTGGTTTTTCTTTTTTTTGTATTTTTTTGATGGTATTGTAAGGATGAAAAGTAGCGCAGTTGGTTTATAAATGTAGCTAAGGTTTTCTTAGACTCAGACAGTTTTAACTCACTAGCGACGACTGTACTTTATCTTACAAGACTTTTAAACAAGGTATGAATCAGACCTATTTTTGACCAAGCTATTTCACATCCCTGTGTGTGCAAATGAGTTCATTATTGTGGTATTTATCAGGATACCACCAGTGCCAGATGGGCTTTCAACCGAACCTGTACTGAGGATCACCTAATTAGCTCCACAAATTCATTTGTTGTATGTACTAAGATTAATCTGCGGTGTAATCCAGGATGCCATAAGCTAGCTCATCCACATGCAAACATTGATCTGTATGCAAGTTAATGTGATAGATATATCGTCATGCGGGAGGTTTACTTCAGTTACCGATAGGCTATCAACCAAATCGGTACTGAAGCTTGCCTTATGACCTATAGAATGCTGAGAGTTCCGAGGATTCAAGGTCAACTCCCTTCTTGTCTTCAATTGTATTGGGATACTTGCTCATTGTAGTGATGAGATCACTGTTTATTTTGATTTGTTTTTCTTTCGAGCAAGGGATTGGGGATATGGAGTGATGAAAATAACTGTTGTTTGTGCCTTTTGATGTTTGCACTGTAGTTTGTCAAATTTAGAGTTTTGACATTTTGCAACTTTTTGTGTTTTGCAACTATTGAGAACTTTTAGGGATTCTTAGGGAATTGGGTAGGAAGGATGCTTGTCCTTTTTCCAACTCTCAGCATTCTAGGGGTCATTCGTACAGGGGGATGAGCAAGATAACCATTTCGCTTGTGGTGACCTAGATTATTTTGCAAGTTTCGTCTTTCGTTCACATAATTTGGGAATTTTAGTGTTTTGGTTTGTGTTGGGATGTTACGTAACAAGGTGTATTTCAAGTATGACTCTACCTTCGTAAAATCTGTTCGACTTGATACACTACATGGCTAAAGAGGAAAATGATGACTGAATTATTGAAACTCTTGGTACATTCCTAGACCACTGACTGTAGTGTGGTAAAAGTTATGCTTGGTGTTTTTGTTGTTTTTGTAACATGAGACAATGCGGAACGAGATGGAATATCAGAGCTATTACAGCTTATGATGCCTTTGACCTGTATGACTACAAATATGCAATGTATGGATGCAATGCTTAATGCAGCTATGTATTTTTGTAATTTTGATGGATTGTTTTTGGTGAAGGTGAAGATGAGGTGCGAGAATATGAATTTTTTGATGAATTTGAGTATGCCTAGAATTGAGATGCAAATATTTGTTGTTTTTGATGATTTTTGTTGTTTTGTTTTTTTGAATTTCTTGATTTTTTTTTTTTTTTTTTTTTGACCAAGCGATTGCGATAATCGTTGGAGCTTTTTGGGTTTGACCAAGTGATTGCGATAATCCTTGGAGCTTTTTGGATTGACCAAGAGATTGCGATAATCCTTGGAGCTTTTTGGATTGACCAAGAGATTACTATAATCCTTGGAGATTTTTGGTGACCAAGGGATTGCGATAATCCTTGGAGATTTTTGGGTGACCAAGAGATTGCGATAATCCTTTGAGCTTTTTAGATTGACCAAGAGATTGTGATAATCCTTGGAGATTTTTGGTGACCAAGAGATTGTGATAATCCTTGGATCTTTTTGGGTGACCAAGAGATTGTGATAATCCTTGGAGCTTTTTGGATTGACCAAGAGATTGCGATAATCCTTGGAGCTTTTTGGGTGACCAAGAGATTGCGATCATCGTTGGAGCTTTTTGGGTGACCAAGAGATTGCGATAATCCTTTGAGATTTTTGGATTGACCAAGATATTGCGATAATCCTTGGAGCTTTTTGGGTGACCAAGAGATTGCGATAATCCTTGGAGCTTTTTGGGTGACCAAGAGATTGCGATAATCCTTGGAGTTTTTTTGGTGACCAAGAGATTGCGATAATCCTTGGAGCTTTTAGGTTGACCAAGAGATTGCGATAATCCTTGGAGATTTTTGGATTGACCAAGAGATTGCAATAATCCTTGGAGATTTTTGGATTGACCAAGAGATTGCGATAATCCTTGGAGCTTTTTTTTTTTTTTTTTTTTTTTGGTATATGGCTTTCTTAGATATGAAATGGTCGCAAATGACTGATATTCAAGGGTTCTGTTTCCTTGATACCGTCAAGAGAAGCTAGCCTGTACGTTCTCGGTCCTATTTTTCTATCAATGACATAAGGACCTAGCCAATTTGCCTCGAATTTGTCTCTCATATGGGACGACAAATTAGAGTTTTGTTGGTTTTCCTTCAGAACCAGATCACCAACCCGAAAGTCTCTTAGGTGAACTTTCATGTTGTAAGCTCTCTTAAGCCGCTCTTGATAGATACGTAAGTTCTAGAGAGCATTAGCGCGTCTTTCGTCAAGCAACGTAAGTTGGTCTAACCGGGCCTATCGTGCAGTGTCATCATCGATGAATTCCTGCATTGATATGCGGAGGGAAGGAATGTCCAACTCGAGAGGCATTACTGCCTCTGAGCCATACACTAGTGAAAATGGAGTTGCCCCAGTGGGCGTTCGAATGCTAGTGCGATAAGCCCAAAGGGCAAGTGGTATTTGTATGTGCCAATCCTTATGACTATCTGCGACGGTCTTTTTAAGGATGGCGACTAGCATTTTGTTTGACGCCTCTGCTTGCCCATTTGCTTGCGGATAATAGGGTGTTCAAAAGCTGTGCTAAATTTTGTACTTTGTGGTTAAAGCACGCATGTCTTTGTTCTTGAATGATGGCCCATTATCCGAGATTATTTTGGATGGAATACCAAAACGACATATGATGTAATGCAAAATGAACTCCGCAATGCGGGGTCCTGTCGTAGAGGTTAACGAAATTGCTTCCACCCATTTGGTAAAATATTCTGTGGCCGTTATGATAAACATGTGACGGTCTGACGATGCAGGGGAGATCTTTCCGATTAGATCGAGACCCCACTATGAAAATGGCCAAGCATACTAGACTGTCTGTAGGGCCTGGGAAGGTGCGTGCATTAAATTGGCATGATGTTGACATTTTACGCACCTCTTGACATACGCGCAGCAATATTGCTCTAAAGATGGCCAATAATAGCCCATGCGAAGAATGCGCTTTGCAATGGCCATACCACTGAAGTGGTCGCCACATGTACCGTCATGCGCTTGGGTGACTGCCCAAGTGGACTCTTGCTGGTCCAAGCAACGAAGAAGAATTCCGTCATAGCTCGCGACGATACAAAATGTCTCCTATCAAGACATATTTTGCCGCTTCTGTTTGAATGTTCGTTTTGCGGCTTGCGTCAATCCAAAGGGTAGATTACCTAACTTGAGGTAGTCTCTTATGGGTAAATACCAATCCTGTTGATCGGATACCTCGACAGTTTGAACAGCCAATCCCTTTTGGAGTTCTTCCCTAACAAATGTTGATTGGGATAGAACTTGTAAGAATAGCGTTGTGTTGCTATTAATGGGAGTGGGGGAGAACAAAGACCCCCAGTTGGCATGTTTCAAATAGTCTCGGATTCGAAAGAACTTATCCGAAGATGGTTCGATCTGGATCGTGTGGATTCTTGGCATAGTCTGAGCTTGCGCGCTCCATCGTGGGTTGCGATAAGGTTTTGACCTGAATGGTTGTTATATCACCGGAAAGGTCTTGTGGGATTAGTGACCCTAAGGAGGCCATTGTGTCCGTAAAATGATTCGATGATCAAGGGAGTGCCTCGATGTCATACCACTCAAGTTTTGCCAGGAATTTATCCACGAGGGCTTTATAGGCCTTCAAAACTGGACATTTGCATTGATATACCCCCTTGACTTGATTGACGATTAACAGCGAATCACCAAAGATGTTCAATCTTTTGATATTCATGGCGATTGCTGTTTGAAGACCTAGGAGCAAGGCTTCATATTCTGCATTGTTGTTGGTGCACTTGGAAGTTTAATTTAAATGACAGGGGCATTGGAGTGCCCTGCGGTGTGAAGAATACAATTCCTGTGCCACCACCTTGCTCGCATTTAGAACCATCAAAAAATAAGGTTATGTCGGCCTGAGACTTAGGCTCATCAGAATCTGGAAATTCTGAGACATGGAAGACCTCATCATCGGGTAGTTCTATGACCAGAGGCTGATCGTCTTCAAGAGGAGCCTCTGCTAGTTGATCGGCTATGACTTGTCATTTTATAGATTTTTGCCCAATAAACTCAATGTCAAATTCTGTCAACAACATGATCCATTTCACCATGCAACTACTATGATAAGTATGACTCATCATGTATCGCAATGGATTCTCCTTAGACGCAACATACGTAGTGTTTCTCAGCATGTAGTGGCATAGCCTTTTGGTAGCAAACACCATTGCCAAGCAGAGTTTTTCAACGTATGCATAGTTAAGTTCAGTAGCTCGACCAGGGTGTGGCTAAGATAATAAGTAGCCTATTCTTTGTGAAGTTCATTCTTCTGGGCTAGCATTGTGCCCAGTGCCACCTCAGTAGCTGAGATGTATAAGTAGAACGGCACACCTGGTCTAGGCGGTGCCAATACTGGCGGCAAAGCCAAGTATTGTTTGATTTCGTCAAAGGCTGATTGGCACTCGTCATCCCAATGAAATGTGACCCCCTTGTGCAATAATTTGTTCATTGGTCGACATTTGTCAGATAATTGCGCTATGAAGCGTTTAATCGATGTGACCTTTCATTGCAGACTTCTGAGCTGCTTGATAGTGGTTGGGGGAGCCATTTCAAGGATTGCCTTGACTTTGTTTGGGTCCACTTCGATGCCTCTCTTGGAGACTATACAACCCAAGAGTTTTCCAGATGTGACACCGAACATGCACTTCTTGGGATTCGATCGACCTTATGCTCTATGAGGCGATCGAGAATCTTGCTTAAGTCACCGAGATGATCTGAGCGCAAGAGAGACTTGGCTAACAAATCATCTATGTAATCTTCCAAAGTTTTGTGCATGTAATCATGGAATATATAAGTCATAGCACCTTGGTATGTAGCGCCAATGTTTTTAAGGCCAAAAGGCATGACCTTATAACAAAATGTCCCCTAAGGCGTTGTGAATGCCATTTTGAGTTGGTCTTCAAGATTGATATGAATTTTATTGTATCCTGAGAAACCGTCCATTAGGGAGAGCATTTCGTGACCTGCTGTAGCATCTACCAATGTGTCGATGCTTGGCAAGGGGAAATCATCCTTAGGACTCGCTTTGTTTAGGTCTCGAAAGTCGGTGCATATGCGAATCCTCCCGTCGGGCTTCTTGATGGGAACCATGTTGGACAACCATGGTGGATAATCCATGCAGATGACAAATTGTGCATCCAAAATCTTTTGCAATTCGTCTTTGACCATCAAGGCTATTGTTGGGTGCATCTTTCTTAGTTTTTGCTTTACAGGCTTGATTTTCGGATCAAGCGTTAAATTGTGCATGACTAGCTGCGGGTCTAGTCCTGGCATATCTTTGTACGACCATAAAAAAACCTCTTTCTTTTCTTTAAGAAGGGCAATGTAATCAGCTTGCTCCTTGGGGGAAAGGCTTACCCCCAGCTTGAGAATTCGTGGATTCATTGGATCTGTGTCGATGTCTACGTCAGTCATCTCTTCGACTGACATGTGGGATCCGTCCTCCAACTGATGTGGAGTTGGGATTAAATGGATACCATTAGCTGAGTTAAGATCTACGTTTGGAACCTCGGGTCCCTCTTCAGCTTGAAAAATATCCTGATTTGTCCTTGGGGTGAAATGAAGCATTTCACCGAAAGGCCAGTACTCTGATGGTGACAATGGTGAATTGACGCGATCCCAGTCGATGGCATCCATGTCTAGATGCAATGACCGTGATGGATTGGTCGGATTGCGGATGGGTGCGGTCAAATCAATGGAGATCATGTGGATGGAATGAATTTGGTATCCAGAACCGCGGGTGTGATGACTTGATTCTTTTAGATGTTCCCTATACTCTGGATCTGGCTCTACGAGAACGAGCACGAATGGATCCTCTCTAGGTGCAAATTCATCTCTATGTGTGAAAAGGAAGGCGGGGGTCTTCCCTTGGCACTGCTGTCATGATGGGATCTCGAGGTGGACGATGCTCATCTTGAATTTGGAGCCATAGGCCTAACACTTGGTCCCACCTCACTGGGTCTACGTGCCATTCATGTCCTAACCATATACCCATTTGTCCCATTAGATATTCATGAGTTAGAGCACGGTGATGTCGTCGCGCATGTCTGAGATAGTCCATTTCAGTTTCTTCTTCTGAATCGCTTTCATAGATCCAAAATTGTTCATCCTCTTCAGCATCCGTTGCTTGCGACATTGAGGACTCTTCCTGTTCCAGTGAATTAATCTGGTCCCATTGCGGTTGTTCCACTCTTAGTAGAGGGACCTGATTCTTTTGAGACTGTATTATTTCATCTGGAACCTCTAAGGGGAACAGTTTTAGAAAAATGTCTGGAAGCCGTTGTTGTTCTCTTTGAGGACTGCTCTCTGAACTTTCACCTCTCTCTAGCAAAGGAGAGGGATTATTGCTATTTCCAGGGGTGTTTTTAGACCATGGGAGATAATCCCCTAATGTGTATTCTATGTTTGGATTGGCATACGGGTCTTGTGCCAATCCCCCCTTGTTGCCTATTTCTAGGCCTTGCATATTTTCAACCAAGATGTCTAATGGCAGGGGATGGTTGAACCCTACCCCTGACTTGTCATATGGCATCTGATATCTTGGTTGGTAAAGGATTCGCATCCCTTGCTCATATCTGCCTAGCCCATACCCATGCCAATTGCATTGTTCGAGATATTTTAGGGCAAATTCTGGGTTCGACAGATAATTGATGTTTTCGACAAAAGGCTCTTCATCTGTTTCCTTTTGTTCGCATGGTTCAGAACCATGATCAAGGCCCCCATACACAAAATTCATTTGGTTCGGTGGGTAGCCTAGAGGGACGATTGTTCCAATGGGAAGGCGAGGTCTTCCCATGTCTTGTACTGACTCCAGTGTGGGGGTTGCCACAACATTTTGCACTAAATATTCCCCCAGGCTTGTATTGGCCATTTCAACAGTGATTGTTGATGATTGGGTGGGAGGAAACGGTAGTCCTTCCTGAGTCCATTCCATGTTTGGTGGTTCAGGAATCTTGGTTTTCGTTGCGTTGGGCGCTTCCTCTGTTGATATCATTGAAATCATGGGCAACCCCTCTTCTAGAGGCTTAACCTCTTCCATGATTTGCTTTCCCTTATCCTTCTTTTGGGCCACGATAGGTGGCGTTGATGATGAAGGAGTAGGTGATGAAGTCTCACCTGGCTGGGATTTTGCCTTGTTGGCCACCAGTGGTACTTGCGGTATCGGACCCTGTTTAGATGGATTTAATTGAAAATCCAAATGCGTTGATGGGAGGGTCGATTGAGGGTCCCACCGTGATCGCCACTGAAAGCACGAGATTCCGAGCAAAGGAAACACTAATTTATGTAATGTAAGACGAAATATAACGCTTTAACCTTATGCACCAAAACAAAGGAAAGAGACAATTTGGAAAGGAGAGAAAAGATGTAAATAAATCACAGCCCTCTTTATTCAAATATCTTATCCTCGGTTACATAGACGTCTCCTCCCTTTTTAGGGGCTAGGAGCATTAAATTTGTCATTGTTACAATGTGCGATTTAGTCTTCCTCCTTTCACGTGCCCACGATTGCAATGGGCGGGCCAAGATGATGCCGTCGCTGATGTCGATGAGTTCCTAACCTCCACTGCTTCTCCTGCGAACAAAGAAACAACCAAGATGTCAGTAGCATCTGTCGCAAATGAAAAGCATTTGCTCTCTAAAACTAACGAAATATGCATGTAAATATTTGCCTAAAACAGTAATTACAGTGAGTCCAAATGGCTTCAAAACTTGACAGAAGATAAGAAAAGTTACCAGAAGGCCACTGCCACTGAGACAGCTGGCCAATCTAACTTCAACTGGAATTCATCCCTGGGCAGGACGAATTCTGACTGCAATTCGTCCCTGGGTGGGACGAATTCTTCTATGTTGGGGAAACTGACCTACTGCTGCTCCAATGTCGGATCTCGAGGCCTGCAAACAGGGGGGTTATGTAATTGGGGCCATTTTGGGACGACCCAGATGGTCGGATTCTCCCAATTTGGCCTCCACCCTTAGGAATTTGACCTCGACACCTGCAAGTCAGCGAAACGACAAAGCAACACAAAACATACTAGAATCTGACCAAAAGTTACAAAATTGTAGCTATGGGTTAATCAAACCTAATAACACAAAATGCAATCTAAAAAATGATCTAAAATGCTCTAAAACTTAAAATAGGACTTGGGAGGTGCGGGGGTGCCCAAGTGGGCCTCCCACCGTTGGCACTTGATTTTGGAGCCAATCCACCAGGGATGGGCCCAAAACCTCTTAGGATTTGGGGGTCGGCGAATTGTTTGGTTCAGGTGTCCATGCGTTGGATTTGGGTCAGGTTCGAGCTTCCAAAGGCCACCCAACAACCTCCCTTGCAAAAGAGATTGGTGGATGTGGGAAGGTGAACCAAAAGGGATGCAAGTGGGTCTTCAACTCGGTAGCACTTCGTTGCTCGAAAACTCCTTCAACCTGTCTCTTTTGGGTGAGAAAATTCCCACCTTTTATAGACCCATGGGGTCTCTTTTGGGAGGGAAGCACAAATGCCATGTGTTGGTCATAGGCGCCATGTGGCAGTCTTGTCTTCCCATGAGGGAGGGGAGTCCTCCATTGACTTGAGCTTTGATAAATGCCTTTTGTGATAGTCTTCTAACGACCCCTCTGTCCACCTACACACGCGTGCAAGGCAGGAGTCATTAACTGACTGTTCTGGGCTGCCACTTGGCACCATTTGTCTTTTTGCCCGTTAAGCTTAGAATTCGTCCCACCCAGGGACGGATTCAGAATTCGTCCCGGGGTGGGACGGATTCTATTTTGAATTCGTCCCTGGGTGAGACGAATACTAGGCAAAGTGTCTAAGTGTGCCAAATTGCTTCTTGACCTTACAAAATTGCTATGAAAGTGGTTAAGACCACTGTTTAACCTCTGAGGGCTGCCCTGTGGGCTGTGTTTGTCAAAGCGATCAGTGTTTGCAGTCACATAATCGGATTGGTGCTGTTTTGGTGTCTACACAAACAAACACACAAAACCAATTTAAAAATAAGTAAATAACAACAAAAATAATAAAACAAAATAAAAAACATGCTCCTTGAATGTGTCAAAAAAAAAACACAACCAAACACAGACAATAAGATAAAATAAACCACAACACAAACCACGTAGAAAAACACAAGAACCACATAACAAAACACAAACAAGACAAAAACAACAGAACACTACAAAGACATAACCCAAAAAAACATGAAAAATAAACACAACCAAAACCTAAAAAATTAAATTAAAATAAAATAAAAATAAAAATAAAAAACAACCAACAATAGACAATAAACAAAAAACAAAAAACATAGAAAACACTCACATAAAAACATGAATTAACACAAACAAAGAGAAATCAAATAACAAGAACGAAAAAGCACAAGAACAATAACAAAGAAAAAAAAAACACAAAACAACAAAAAAACATGAACAACAAAAAACAACACAAAGAACACAAAAACAAAACAAAACACAAACAAGACAAAAACAACAGAACACTACAAAGACATAACCCAAAAAAACATGAAAAATAAACACAACCAAAACCTAAAAAATTAAATTAAAATAAAATAAAAATAAAAATAAAAAACAACCAACAATAGACAATAAACAAAAACAAAAAACATAGAAAACACTCACATAAAAACATGAATTAACACAAACAAAGAGAAATCAAATAACAAGAACGAAAAAGCACAAGAACAATAACAAAGAAAAAAAAACACAAAACAACAAAAACACATGAACAACAAAAAACAACACAAAGAACACAAAAACAAAACAAAACAAAAGAACCCACCCACCTTAAAAAACTAAACAAAAAAACAAAAAAGAAAAAATAAAAAAAATGAAACATAACAATGACCTATCTAGACCAGAAGACTAATAAGGCAAGAATCAACAGAGGAAACAAAATAAAGAATAGAATGAGCTAGAGAACTAAAAAAAACTGAATGAACCAAAGATAAGAAAATAAAAAAAAAAACAAGAAGAAACTAGGTACCTTCAAAACTGGAGCCATCCAAAGAAATGATAGAAAGAAGAGCTTCCCTAATTTGAGAAGCCCACCATATAGGAGGGTGGCCATAACAAGTAAGATCACCTTTATCCAAAGCCCAATTAGCTAAAGCATCAACACTCTTGTTTTGATCTCTGACCACATGATTGTAATCAACTTTCAAAAATCCCATCTGGATTAATTGAATCTTCTCAATAATTATTTTTATTCTCCAATCCACCTTATGATTCTTAGAAGGAGTCTTCAAGAGATTAATCATAAGTTGAGAGTCGGACTCAACTAACACCTTTTCCCATCCAACCTTAGTAGCCTCCTAAAGGCCTCTGAGGATACCATACCCCTCAACAAGGTTATTGGAAAGAAAACCCAAATTCTCAGCAAAAGTAAAAACCAGGGAGCCATCTGAAAGTCTACCAATTCCCTCCACACTGGCTTTTCCAGGGTTCCCTCTAGAGGCTCCATCAGTATTGAATTTTCCAAAATACTTAGGAGGAGGTTGCCAATTTCTAGTCCTATCCATATTACTAATACTCACATTCCCTTTAATTTGGTTTCCCTTAGAATATTTAATCTTCAATATTTGCATCACTTGATCCCATCTTTGGTGGGAGTTTTGGGGGTGATTAAGGAGTTGATGGACTGATTCAACTAAGTTGGCTATGGTCTTTTGCCAAATATAGTGAATATCCTTCCTATCTTGATTAAAAATTTGGTTGTTCCTTTCATTCCAAATATTCCAAAGAAGAATGGTAGAACCCATCCAAACTAACTACCTAATAAAATGATCAACACCCTCTTGATTAGGCCAATCCCTCCAAAGTTGTTCAAAAGTAAAAAAATTGGACCACTATAAGCCAAGTAAAGTGGCCATTCTCCTCCATAGCTTAGAGGCTAAAGTACACTCAATAAAAATATGGTTGAGAGTTTCTACATTCTCTTCACACATTTCACATCTAAAAGGGCCATGAAAACCACGCTTCATAAGTTGCTCACCAGTAAGCACCCTACGATGCAATAAAATCCAATTAAAGAACCTCACCTTAGGCCAGATATTTTGAGCCCACAATAAATAAAATATGTCAAAATAATGGTTGGGATTATTATGGCATAAGGTCAAATAAACTTGAGCAACTGAATACTCACCCTTAGTAGTGTTGTTCCATCCAAAACAATCTTTATCATGGGACCAAGAGAGGGATCTCATATGAAGGATGCCTTGGATATCTTGTATTTGCCTTTCTGGGATTTGAATAGGCCAATCCTCAATAGGGATCCAATATCTACCAACCTTTGAATTACTAGTATGGTATCGACATTAATTAGCCACCTTTATCCAATTAGCTCGATGAAGCTCCTCCATCCAAGGCCTCCAATCGAGAAACTAAGTTATCAAAGGCTTGTGACCATCCCAAGAATCTATCCAAAAATTTGCCTGTTGACCATTATGAATGATCCAAAATAACTTTTTCTTTATCAAATCCTCACCAGTATTAAGAAATGTTAAAATGGGAGAACCTTTGGTAGGAAGTTGATAGTGAACAAGGTCTTCAGGACTTTTGTTCTCAAGATATTTAGCACGAAGATTGTTGGCCCAAAGAGCATTGGGGTTATGCAACATCCTCCAATATAATTTAGCAGCTAAAGCTTTGTTGTTATTAATAGAAGACCGGAATCCTAACCCCCCTTCACTCTTAGGAAGACATAAAGTATCCCATTTCACCAAGGCCCATTTTCTTTTCTCCTTAGTACCACTCCAAAGGAAACAATGACTGATTTGATCCAATTATCGAAGAAAAACCTTTGGGATATTCAAAATGGAAGAAACATAAATAGGAATAGCTTGAAGGACTAATTTTACCAAGGTGATTCTACCCCCAGAAGAAAGCCACCTGTTGGTCCACTTTCCAATTTTCTTCTTGACTTTGTCCAACAACCAATTCCAATATTTATTTTTCTGCTTTGAATATTTATGGGAATACCTAAATAAGTGATTGGAAGGGAGGTCTTATTATATATTAATTTATCCAAGACCATGGATTCCTGTCTAGCAGAGTAGTGAAAGAAAATAACTTTAGATTTGTCTTCATTGATCAACTGCCTAGAAGACTTAGAAAAATAGCTAATGATTTGCTTAATATTAGAAGCTTCCTTAACTGTAGCTTTACCTAAAAGAGTAGAGTCATCCACAAATTGAATATGAGAGATAGGTCTAGCTCCATGAGCAATGTTAACTCCCTCAAGGGTTTTTTTTTTCCCTCTTTTTGGTTATAGTCCTACCCAAGCATTCAACAAGAATGATGAATAAATAAGGGGATAGCGGGTCACCTTGCCTAATACCTCTGGAAGTTGGGAATGACTGAGAAGGCCTACCATTGATAAGAACTAAGTAGGAAACTGAAGAGATACATCCCATAATCCAATCCATACAATCCTTAGAGAAACCAAATTGCCTCAAAACTTTGATAAGGAAGTGCCAATCCACTCTGTCATAAGCTTTGGATAAGTCTAACCGAATGAACATGGAAGGAGATTTTTGCATATCCATGGAATGGATGGCTTCCTGAGCAAGAAATATCTCATCTACTATTTGACGTCCTTCCACATAACCCCCTTGCTCTAGGGAAATAATATTATGCAAAAGAGGCTTCAACCTTTCTGCCATTATTTTAGTAATGATTTTGAGAAGAACATTACATAAAGCAATAGGTCTAAAAGCTAAGATATGATCAACCTCTTGAGATTTTGGAACAAGAGTAATATAATTTTTATTGATAACCTTAAAAATTTATTTGGCTTTCCTGGCTTCTTCCACCACCTCTAATAAATCAACATGAAGGATATCCCAAAACTCTTGGTAGAACTCAATGGGAAAACCATCAGGACCTGGGGTTTTCCATTTTTGCATTTTAAAAACTACTTGTTGAAGCTCATTAATAGTAATAGGAGTAGTCAAGATAGATTTCTCCTTAGGAGTAATAAGAGAAGGTATTGCTTGAAGAACATTTTGTTGTGAAGCTGAGTCAAGAGGAGTAGCAACAAAAATATTGGAAAAGTAATCAACAACAATAGAGTTCATGCCATCCCAAGTATAAACAACATCTCCAAAATCTGATTTTAATGAAGAAATAAAGTTGTGAGATCTTCAAGCTAGAAGAGATTTGTGGAAGAAATTTGTGTTTCGATCTCCTTCTTTGAGCCATTGAATTCTAGATTTTTGCTTCCATAAGATTTCTTCTCTTTTTTCCCATTCCTCTAACTAAGTTGTGAGTTTAATTTCATCTACACTTATCTTCTATGTGAGGCCATCTAAATATATTTTCTTATTCAAATTTTCAATATGAGAAATAACTTCATGTTTTTTTTTATGAACATCCCCAAACTCTTTCAAGTTCCAAGTCTTGATTTTGGATTTAATGTATTGCAGTCTTTTGGAAAAACAGAACATCTTAGTCCCATGCCTAGGTTTACCTTCCTTCCACCATTGTTGCACATGAGGTCTGAAGGAAATATCTCGAAGCCACATTAATTGAAAATAAAAAGGAGAGAAACTCACATTGGTTTTCCACATTTCCACCATGATTGGCCAATGATCCGAACCAACATTATTAAGAGTCTTCACTTTAGGAATGTGACCATGGATTAAGAAATTTTTAGAGAGCAAAAACCTATCCAATATCTCCATTATACAAGCTAAGCCTTGCCTTCTGTTAGACCAAGTCATAAGGCCATTATCTGGTTGGATATCCACAAGATGGAGGTTTGCAATATATTCGCTCATGAGGTCAGTGCTTTTGTCCAAATTTCTATTTCCCCCTATTTTCTCATCTAGAGAGAGGATGGTATTGAAATATCCTCCGATCAAGATCCAAGCTTTAGGAAAATGAGAGATAATATGAGTAATATCCTTCCATTGTCTTCTTTTTTCCTCCAAAGAAGTCGGAGCATAAACAATAATGCAGAGCATAATCTGGTTGGAATGTCTACTTTGAAGAGCTATAGCCAACAAACCCCAACTACCAACCATATGGTGAATAACTACCTCTTTTGGGTTCCAAAGACAAGCAATGCCACCCGAAGTCCCTTGGGAACTGAGGGAAACCACTTTTCTAGCTGGCCAAATTTTACTGGCAATTGAGTCCATATCCTCCATTGACATCTTTTTTTCTTGAAGGAAAACAATATGTGGATGATTTATTTGAATCATTCTTCTAATTTCATTTTGTTTTGAAAGACTCCCTTTGAGTCCTCTAATATTCCAAGTGATGATCTTCATTAATACCAGGGCTAAAAAATTTGGGAAGGGCATTAATCTTACCTTCCTCTACAAGCTTTTCACCTTCTTTTACCATATGATATTGATTGGTCTTGCGACCTACTTTTTTATTAGAATCCATCTTCAAATTTTTTTCCCTATTTCTTGACTTATTCCAATTGAATCTGAGATGGCTTCTAACCTTGAAGAATGCTCGTACACAGCCAAAATTTTACTAGATGGTTCAATGGAGTCTATATTGGGACCTGCATTATTTGAAGTTTTGACATTTGAAAGATTGTTTTTCTTGTGTAAATTTTCTCCCTTTTTTTTCTGTTGAAAACCTTTGATTTGTTGGTTTGTCTCTGAGTTCTTCCCTTCATATTTAAATTGTGTTTCTAAGATTTCAGTTTCCATTATTTCCTCTTCCTCACTTGGGACATCATTTGTGGAAAGGATTTCAAACATATTAGCATATGACTTTGATTGATCCTTCATAACTGGTTTTTTCTAAGTGTTCTTCTTCTTAGGTATTTGGAAACCTGTTGAGTTTATATCTTCTTTATTTTGATCAGGAATTTTATTTGGGCAAGCACTGGCCAAATGACCATATTCATGGCAAATTCTACAACGAAAAGGAATGTTCTCATAGTCCACTACTTGCTCCCAAGTGTCTTCCCCAAATTGTAATGTGATATTTTTAGGTAGGGGTTTGTCAAAATCCATTAAAACACAAATCCGAGCATAAATAATATGTTCAAAATTTTGAGTACAATCAGCAATCATCATAAAAGTTCCTAAAGAGTTTCCAATTGAAGAAAAAATAGTAAGATTCCAAAATTCAATAGGGAGGCCAAAGATTCTAACCCACATGAGATATATAGAAGACATATCTTCTTCGGATTTAAATTTAGTATGCCAGGGCTTCATGAAAAGCCCTGCCCTTCCAAAAAACAAGGACCCCCTTGAAACATTTTCTCTCTATCTTCATTATTAGAAAATAAAACAAGAAAATAACCATTTGGATAAATAGATATTTGTAACTCACCTTTAGTTTTCTACATTTTTGCAACCTATAATTTGAAATGAGATAGACTCGAACAAAAACCCACAAACCGATAAATTAGTCCTCTTTTTTCCAAATCTTCAATACTAGTCTGAATGTTACCCATATCAAGCTTAACAATAGGAGTTCCATCATCTGCTTTAAGACATCCTGACTCTATTTTCCTGGGATCAATATTAGGTATTCTTAGAGGTTTATGGGAAGCCCTAATATTGATATTAGCATTGGGCTGAGGGTTTCCACCACGAAGGGCATCCCTAAAATTCATTTTTGGGACTGAGTCTTCAAAATTTTTACCCTTGATAGGGGTTTTCACAGTAGAATTATTTTATGGGTGCACCTTAGCACCAGATTCACTTGAGATATGAGCCATTTTTTGATCAATTGCTTGAAACTTGTTTCGTGATCTCTTTAATCCTTGCCCTAGACGTCGTGGAAAGGTATGGTTTTTACTTTTCTTTTGTGCAGCAAATTGGAAGTCGTTGTCACTGAAGTTCACAGTATGATCTATTGAAAGATAAATTTCTAACCCATATTGGATACCCTATAATATTTATTTATAAAATATTGAGAATAAACCACACAAATATTGGCCTATAGGACCCGAAGGTCCTAAAAACCAACCTCTAGATCTGTTTGCACTCAACCCAGATGAAACCCTCGCATAGTCGCTTGCCAAATATCTTGTTCACACATAGGGATGTGCTAGGATCTGTGTTGCTCCAAATGATATGAAAATTGGTGGAGACATTCTAGGGATTTTTAGGCATCTAACCTCAAAATTTCAGCTCAATCTGAGTCCGGATGAGTGAGATATGGCCGAAACGAGTTCGATAGTTTGGGCGGTCATGCGAAAAACGTCCCTCCTAAGAGTTTTATTATCTGAAATATTGCTTGATACATTTCTTCAATTTTTTTTTACTATCAAATAAAATTATAAATTATAAATAATTAAAAATAAAATCTTTTTCAAGGCTTCAATTCTACCAGATTTTAAGAAAAATTTCCTCATTAATAGTTGACATCTCAAAACGTGTTCCCTTACCTTTTCCCCAAGCTAGTGCAACTCAAGAGTGGTCCCACTTAAGTGTTCTTTGTAACATTAATTAAATACTTTTGTAATGGTCAAGTGCTTAGAGGTGGGTTGTTTTTAAAAATTGTTTCAATTGTCTTGAAAATGGAATCAAATACTTTTTAGTGAACTATCTATTTAATTTTTTTTCTAAAAAAAATCAAAATTTATTAACTTTGTCCATTAAAATTATTTATAAATAAATAAATAATACATTAAGAAGTCTTTTGCATGGTTTTCTATATTGACAAACAAACAAAATTTAAAACAATTATTAATAAATATTAATAGATTTTTTTAATAATTTTTAATATATCTGGTGGTCTACCGGCAAGGACGTCACTTGCATGATGTGACCCGGGTTCAACCCCACTGTCGATAATGTATAACTAGTATTTACTCGATTAAATAATTTTTAATATATAGTTAGATTTTTTAATTAATAATAAAAGTTATAAATTTTAAAATAAAAATGCAAAGTTTAAATCTTTTCAAAATAAAATTGTATCGTATTTTAATAATTAAAATATAATTAATCAAACAATATATTTACATTTATGATGTCTACCAATTCCATCCATACGTAAATTCAAAATAATAATTGTTATTAAAATATAATTAAGTAATTATTTTTAATAAGTATTAAATCTAATAAACAAATAAAAATGTATGGATGACTAAACAACCTTATCATTCCCTATAACCTATAATAAACCTATTTTTATTTAATGTGCATGAATGACAAAGACGAAACTTGTCTTTTCTGCCATGTATTTTCCCTTATAAATAATACCTTTTTATTTTTTATTTGAATGTTTGAATCAACGTGTATCTAAAATTTAGGGATAGAGTGATTAGTCATTTGTAAGCCTTTAAATTTTATAATAATAAAAAGTTATTTATTATACTAAATGTAGAAATTAGTATGTGAAAGTTTTTTTAATATATTATAAAAATTACATATTCTTTTAATTTGAAATATTATACTATTGAAAAAGTTAATACCTTAATTTATTGGATTTGGAATAATAATAAAGAGTAAAGACTTCCATATCAAAACATATAATGAGCTATCATAAGGATATGTTTTTATAGTTTTTTTTTTTTTTAATAGTGTTCTTGATTTATGCATCCTCCATGTAATATAGAAGGACTAAAATAACAAAATTAATATTTAAATCTAGAAGTTATAATTTTTTTATACAATATAATATTTATAATATTATTAGAAAATGTTAAACCAAATCTATATTAAAGATATATCATGTAAATATTTACGCTTGGAAATATTTTTTAATATTTTATTAATGATAGGAGGAAACCTATAAAATGGTTTTATTATTTTTGTTTTTTTTCCTTGAAAAAAAATTGTAATTTTATATTAAGTAAATATTAAATTACATTCTTCCAATAGTGAGTTGTTTATACATCATAACTAACTTTTTCTATAAATAGTCTCTTTTAAATCACTAACTTATGAGTTTTTGAAAAAGTTGTTTTATTTGTGCTTGTTTTAATTAATTCCTCACATATGGTAAATTCTTGTACTAAGCATGTACCTAGATTAAGCTAAAGTGCCTCCTTTGAGATTTTATTTACTTCCCTATTTAGTTCTTCTAAATATACCAAAAAGTAAAGGCTTCACTTCAATCCACAACTTCTTTTATTTGAGAGAAGATGGGTTGAATAATCATGTTTTTTTTAGTACCTTAAATCCTATGTTTCTTGATAGAAACACATACCTAATGACAAACCTTATTAATATAATATCAATTTTAGTATTTCATTATTTTTAGTTGGTACAAGTTTTCTTGATAGATTAAGGACTTAATATTTTTTTTGGTTGGATAATAAGGGGTTGTACTAGGGTCCCCACCCTTGAAAAATTACAACTCGCTTCTTTCAATCTTGATAATTTACAAATAGATACACTTTTAATCTCAATTGAGACGCTGTAGCTAGAAACCTACATTATTTTACATAAAATATCTGAATTCTGGATCTTTTTAATTTTCTATATAAACACAAATATTCCAAAATTTAGCATCGTTGTTGAAATTTTCTAATAGCATCCTTCACAATATAAAAATTTCACCTCTACTATTTATGCATTGCATCTTAGTAGAGTAATATTTCCAAAACATCGCACTATCATAGTCTGCTTTACCAACTTTGGATTGCTAGTTTCCTTCCTGAAACACAAGTGCAACCACAAAAATTATAACAAATATTTTATATGTAAAAACTTTTTATTACAAAATATTATGAATATTACCAATGGAAATTATTAAAAGTAAATCTTAATCATTAATTTATTTAGGTAATCAACATTTTCTTGACATATTCAACTAAACTTACTACTTCCTCTAACCATGGAAAGGATAATTTATATTGATGATCCTCAATCAAAACCCCTCTATTAGATAGCCTATTTGCACATTTATTTCCTTCCCTTAACATATGTGTAAACGTGATTTCATCAAACTCTTTAGCAAGATCTTGAATTTCCATAATTATCTCTTGTATGTTCCATGGAGCCTTTGCTTTCCTCAACATTGTATTTATTATTATGAGAGAATCACCTTTCATCCATACTCTACTCCATTTCATTTATTTGCATATTTTTAACCCTTCTAAAGCCACCCAATATTCAGCTTCATTAATTATCTTAAATTCACTACTGAAAGTGTAATGAGATAAAATCTCTCCTCTATTATTTCTAATTATTCCTCCTCCTATTAGTTCTAGATTTCCTTTAGATGCTCCATCAAAATTCAATTAAACCCACTCCACATATGGTGGTTTCTACTTTATATTTTGCCTTTTTTTTGCTTCTCTTGTAACCAACATCATAATTACATATAATGACTTGAATCCATCTATCAAGGCTCTCTGCTCCTAGATTAGGAACTAGGTGAGTTGATAGGGTTGGTTTAGACTCCTCTATGACTAAACATATTTTTTTCATTACCTCTAAACTAGTTTTATTTCCTTTAAATATTCTTCTATTCTTTTCTAGCCATATAGTCCAAAGTATTGTATCTTTTGATATATCCCATATATTATGTAAAGTCTCAATTTTATAAGTGCTTTATCATTTCTTTAACCAATATTTAATTTTGTTATTCATCACCATCCATTTACTAAACATACTAAAAATCCATTGCCATAGATTCTAGACTATTGAGTAATGTTCCAAGAGATGATCTATACTCTCCTCCATTTTACAAAGAACACATTGAGAGAGGCCATGAAAACCTCTTTTCATAAGGTTAATCTTAGGATAAAATTATTTTATGACCTACTAGATAAATAAACAATGTTACTTTAGGAATGCTTGGGCTATCCCAAATATCTCTCCATATTATAGTGATGTTATTATTTTGTTGGTGTTGTACATTATCTCTACTTATTCTTGTGTAATATCCTAAGCTATTAAACTTTTAAATCAATTTATCATTGGCTCCCCTCTGAATAATTGTAGTTGTTGTCTTTCTACCTAATTGTCTTCTAGCATCAATGTCTTGTATACTTGTAAAAAATCTTCTTGTCATTTGTATCTTCCTTCTTGATCCTTGTACAAAATATTTGAAACCCGATCACCATGTTTATCTTGACGAAATCTCTTCCAAGGTTTTAAAATTGGATCTAAATTGAGTGGTTTTTTGTCACACCAAGTATCCATTCAAATAATTTTGTTTTCTATAGTTCCCACCACCCATATTAAACCTTTAATCATAATATCAATAGATTTTTTTAAACCATTCTAAAGAGCAAAAGCATTTGGTAGAGAGAATATAGTAAAAATTAAACTTGGATCATTGGAATCAACATACTTAGAAGAATTTTGACTCATTATCTTCGACTCTCTTTGTACAATATCTAGATTACATTTCCCCTAAGAGATATGTTTACATCTGTAAGAACTCTTAAACCAAGACCTCCCTTGTTTTATCATCATGCATATTGCTTTATTTCACCAAAGTAAATATCCTTATATCATGTAAACTTTACCATAAAAAGGATTGCATAATATAATTAAACTTTTTTCAATTGATTTTGGCATAGAATACAATGACATATAATATGTTAGAATGGCTTGTAAGATTGACTTAATTAATTGCACTCTTCTTACTAATGATAAGCATATACCTTTCTAAGCTAGAATTTTATTCTAAACTTTACTAATAATTGGATTCCATAATTCTATCCTCATTCACCCCTAAAATAGAGGCATCCCTATATAGGTTGTTGGTAAATTTACCTCCTCCATTTGAAGTAACTTGTAAATTCTTACTTTGATATTATCTTAAGTGTTAGGGAAGTAAATTTTGGATTTTATCATATTAAATTTTTGCCATGATGCTCTTTTGTATTCCTTTAAAAATTTATTCAAATCTCGGGACTCATTTATCCTTACCCTTTCATAAAGGGTTGTATCATCTACAAATTATTGATGGATGATGTTTTTGATGTTATTAACTAAACTTAAGTCCACTTATAAGCCCATATTTGTAAGCCTTCTTTAAGTTCCTACTCAAAAACTCTATCATAATAATGAACAAATAAGGAGATAGAGGATATCCTTGTCTAAGGCCTCTCTTGGCTTTAAAATATTATGTTACTAACCCATTGACCAACACTAAATAAGAAATTGTAGAGGCACAAGTTTTAATTCATCTAACCAATTTCTTCTCAAAACTAAACTTTTCTAAGACTTTAAGGCCTCTCTTGGATTTAAAATATTATGTTACTAACCCATTTACCAACACTAAATAAGAAATTGTAGAGACACAAGATTTAATCCATCTAACCCATTTCTTCCCGAAAATAATTTTTTTTTCTAAAACTGCAAAAACAAAAATCCCATTATACCCTATCATAGGCTTTACTCATATAAAGTTTTAAGATCATTGCTTTCTCTTTTCTTGAAGTTTTTGAATGTATAACTTCATGGTCTACTATGATCTTGTCCTGAATATGTCTCCCTTTCATAAATCCTCCTTGTCCTTCTAAAATAATTTTGTTTAACAATGACCTTAATCGATTCATCATCACTTTGGGGATAATATTATGTTCCATATTACATAGGCTTATGGGTCTAAAAAAATCAAATAATTTAACATCCTTATTTTTTGGAATTAGGGTAAGATATGTTGCATTTATTTTATAAGGTATGTATTGTTTTAACCTAGACTATTCCACTATCACCAATAAATAATCCTTCACTATATCCCAATTATGTTGGTAAAAAGCTATAGAGAGCCCATCTAGACCTAGGGATTTATCCTTATTAAAATAGAAAATACCTAAATTAACTTCTTCTAGAGTAATAGGCTCCATCAACTTCCTCTTATCTTCATTCGTTATAATAGAAGGAACATATTGAAAAAGCTTATCATTAAGAACTTCGGTCTCCTTTGATCCTAGAATATTATGATACAAATACTTTACCTCTTTTCTAATTTCACTCTGATATTCAATTCAAACCTCTTCTATTGATTTAATTCTACCAATTTTGGATGTTGATCTTTGTACTATAGCCATCCTATATATTTTTTTTTTGTATTTTTATCTCCTTATTTTAACTAAGTCTATCTTGATTTTAATCTCTAGAATTTCTCTTCCTTACTCAAAATATTATGATATTCATTAAGCAACTCCGTTTCCTATGACCTTCGATTATTATGATCACCTTTTTAGAATTTTGAAATTTTATCTTTTAGTTCTTCTTTCTTCTCAAAAATATTTCCAAAAGTGTTATTGTTCTATTATTTTAATAAATACATCATAGATTTAATTTGATTTGGAAGAGCATACAACCCGCCATTACCTAAATAATTCCATGCTTGAGCTATCATATCAAAAGATTGAGGATGGTCTTCATACATTTTCTCATATTTAAAATATAATATTTTTTAATTCACTTACCACCATTTTAACTCTTATAGGTCAATGATTAAGAAATTAATGTTCAATATGTCTTATGTTTTATAAATTTGTTATTTATCCTCTTTCTTTTGACAATGGATGGTTACCTTTGATATTTTTAATTAGGTCCATCTAAGATGGATTATGCTTAATAAATCTATGAAGATCCCTATTTTATTTTTGTAGTGATAGATCACTACAACTTGGTTAGATTGCACCCTAAAGATTATGTGAGGCATAAAATAGAGAAAAGGGTTTTGCAATCATCACCAGTTTCCATAGATTCTAAGTCAAATATCAACAAATAGATATCTCCAAAGGGTAAGGATGGATGTAGAAACCCTCATATTATGTAGATAAATTGACATTGAAACATTATAAAATGATGATCTACAATGATTTTACCCAACCCTTTCGATGATAGCTCAATTGGATTGTGCCATGGATGGTGGCTAATAAGCCTTTTCAATGATAAATAAAAAATCCACATCAATGGAAATAATTCAACCTAGACACCAATCACCAATGATCCAGCAAAATAGATTCTCGTTTACATCTATTTGGAACCATGGATTTAGGTCCATCTTGCCTCATCCCTCCACTATAATTTTAAAATAATATCTAATAAAGGGGGATGGCTGAGGGAAAATTAAAAACTAGGCAAAAAGACAAGAACTTATAGAAATCTTAGCATCAAGAAATATTGTAAGACATCTACTTCCCCACATCCAGCAAGGAGCGAACAAGGTGAGCCTTCTCAGCACCTGTCTCTCATCCAGGAGGAGCAAGTCAAAATGATAGTAGATTTTATAACATAGAAGTTCATTGATATAAAACATCAATGGATGGATGTTATCATCTATAGTTCACATCACAAGGAACTCTAAAATATCCTACCTTGGTCAAATAAGGAAAATATCCAATAAAGATGTAAAAAGTTGGTATGAAATTTGAAATGAAAGGCATAGGAAAGGATGATCAAGAGTTTTATGGATAAAGACCAAGGCAAAGGAAGAAAATTATATTGAAATAAAGTCTAATGGGGTCACTTGTTGGAACTCATGAAAGCCCTAGATAAAAGGATTAGGCAAATTTTTTGATGAGGAGATAAAGCTTCCAAAAATGTTTTGAAAAAGTAGACAACTATTGGGGAAAGCAAGAGTGCAAACATTTCTATAAAAAGAATATGAAATAGGATAATATGTGATTATTAAGAAAATATGGATAATTTGTGAAGGATATTTCAATCTACCAATTCAAGAGAACGTAGTTTATCCATTAAAGATGAAGTAATGGGACTTGTATCCATGACAATTATGGACTGATATAAAGTAATGGAAAAAGGTGTCCTAATTCAATATTAATAATCCCCATAAAGAGATTAGCTAAGAAAATTGAATAATCCTACAATTTTTAAAAGGAAAACTTCCATATTGTAGTTTATATATAGCAATTGTTTAGGGTATGCCAAGGATCAACATGTTTTCAATTGTGGTCATTTGTAAGCTTTCCCTTCATTTATTTTTGTAATAGTAGTTGGCTCTTGAGTGGATTGTGGGAAAATTGAACCCCTGCTTTGGGCACAATCTTTGTAAACAAAATTCTTACACACACACACACACATATAGATATATAGAGAGAGGTTTGTATCAATTTTTAGTTTAGTCATCTATGACTCCCTATTGACCCATTTATATGTGTATGTGTGTATCTATGTTTTTTACTTGCTTTAGGTTTTATTGGTGTATGTGTATGTGAGGGGCCGATAACTATTTTTTGACTAGTCATCATAGTTCTCCTATGGGACCCACGTCTTTATGCATACCTATGTTGGTGAATGTCATCCCTACTTACTATGTCGAGGAGAGGAAGCATTCACCACTAGAATATAGTGTTTAGGCCTATTTTTCCAAGAAGATCTTAGTGGATCTTTTAGTACATCACCACATTTTCCTTTTTTTGATATTTTTTCTATGTTTTCCTCTTCCATTTTCCCTGTTGAGTTTAGGTGTGCCTTAAATATCATGTCTTAACAAGGATCCATCCTTATAAAATCTCTCAAAGGCCACTGATTAAGTCAAACCTTATGATTTTTATTTTGGCCCTATTGCATTGCTCCCCACAAGGTGTTACTGCCTCAAGTCAAGACAATTAAAGATGATAACAATTTAATGGCACACCCAGTGGGACCCCAATGATATATCATTGGTCATAAATTTCAATAACAAGTTAGGATTAGACTTTGTGAGGATATTTTCCTATTTTTCTTGTTGAAATACCTTTAACTCACCTGATAACTCTTCTCTAGAATAAATACAAAAAAGTAATTATTGAAGATAGTAGACTAAGGTTCTGATGAAGATATTAGTCTACTTATGTTTTTGAAGCACAAAGACTTCTTTCACCAAGCAACTCCACCTGGAAAAAAGAATCCAAAAATAGTGAGACAAAGAACCTATGATTGGTTTTTCATACCTTCAATATTTGACAAGAATTTCTACCACTAATTGCAACCATTCCATGAAGAAGAAAAGTTGCAGTCCATAATATGACTACTCCACTACTACCCCTAAAATTTTCCCTTCTTGGAATGATAGAGGTCTATTGGAACCACCAAAACCAAACTAAGTATGGGAGAAGATAACTCAATATTCTCTAAATTCTCTCACCTATTTCGTAAGGGAAGATCTCACTACCCCCATTGAGCATCTTAACCATGTGGTGGGCCTATGCATGATGCATAATATATCAAACAAAAGCATGAATCTAAGATTTATGGTAACCTCTTTTAGTATAAATTCCCAAGAATGGTACATCACACTCCAATCCATTTCAATAACAAATTTGGACTAGCTCGACAATATATTTATGGAGAGATTTATAGAAAAATTAGATAGGGTATCGCTCCTAGAACTAACAATAATCAAAAGAGGTCCCATGGAGGCAATAGAGTATTTCAACCTCAAATTTCATGTCTTGTTATAAAATATCTAAGAATATGTGTCCCCCTATGTATGGCACTCCTATATTATTTAAATACCTTAGATACTAAAATCACATTGATGATTAAAGCTAAAGAAGAAAATTCCTGATGAAAAGCCTATAGAGTAGCCATTCAAGCTCAACATGACTTGATTTATATTGGAAGGTTGGACCCTATACCTCCTATTTCTATATGCCCAATATATAATCCCTAGCTCCATTTACTCAACCAATAACCTCTAAATCACCTTCAATTTCACATTCAATTGCTATATTCCTACAAAATCCACCCCCTCCTACTCCTAGGGACCTCAAAAAGGAGGTATCCCATAAGTTTCCAAATTTAATAGCCAATGAAATGCTGTCTATGATAAGAGAATTAAATTCCCATAGATACTCCTATATAAACAATTTAAGACCTCCCTTCTTGTAGGGTAACTAGGTTTATAGAGCCCCACTTAATGGGTATCCTAGACCTCAATTCCAAGGAAATCAAGAGAATGATCAAATCTAGGCCTAGAACCAATAAATAGTCCTGATGGTGACCACTTTACAAAAACAAATCCCTAGTCATGCAAGGGAAATATCACCTATACAAAAAAATTATGTAGATGAGTCTACCTAATGGTACTATCCACCCCCTAAAAGTTTCCATAGTTAGGGGAACTATATGTGAATTAGAAATCAAGAAACACCAATATAAAGTATAAAATAACAATAAGCATAGTAATACACAAATATTGCACAAGATAAACTCTTTATTATTATGGGAAGATCTCAAATGTTACAATAAATATACCCCAAATGTGGGGGTTTTACAATGCTTATGTTGATACAAAATTACAAATACTAGGGTTCTTCAAAACCCTAGTTGAAAAGAATGGCTGGTGTCTTCGCGCTTGTCTTCGATCCCAATGAGGTTGCAGGTGGGCTTGTGTATCCTGAAATGGGCCACCCTAGCTTCAACAACTGCCAAATATATGATTCTTGTACTTGCAATAAAAAAAACAACAAAACATATTAGTAATACCTGTGAGGGCTCCACAATGTGAGGTCCTCAAAAAGATAAATTAATTAAACCCTAGATGTTAAATATAAAACTAAAATAAAATGTAGGAATATGGAAATGAGTACAAATAAATTTTTTACCTTGTCATTGTATTCTTATGCTTCTGTTTATGTAGATGAGGATTGCAAGGATGCCTAAAAAGCACTTGAGGATTGTGGAACTATAGATCTAGTGTTGGAAACACCCACGAGCACTCGAGGATAACCAAAAATTCCTAGAGGTTCTCTATTGGCTATAGGAGGTGCTTGGATGGCTCTAGAGGTTGCTCGAATAGATCTAGAAGGTGCTCGACTGGCTCTGGAGGACACTCAACTGGCTCTATAGGGTGTTCAGGACTAAGGGAGGTGTCACAGAACCAGATTTAGATTTTCATGGGTTATGCGATAGTGGATGCAAATGATGTGAGGGCGATGATGGAGGGCGAGAATGAAAATAACGGGGCTAGGTTTTTACATTCTAAGAATTAATTGCAAATGAATGTTCACTAAATTCAAAGAAGGATTCAAGTATCTACCTAGAGTGCTTAAGGTTTTAAGAACCTGATTCATCAAAATGAATCACTTTTTATAATTTACCCTTGAACATGTTAGGGTTTCGATGACACAATTTGAGTGGTCGAGATTAAAACATAAGGAAGGGTGGAGATTAAATCTGGTAAGTGGCATGGATTGATATGGATGAATGGTTGAGATTAAAACATGGCGGAGGGCTAGGATTAATTCATATATATATATATATATATATATATATATATATATATATATATATATATATATATATATATTGGGTAGCTATGATTGAAGGGCACATATGGATGACAAGTGGCTAGATTTTTGTGTCTACAAATTCCACTTTTGTATCGCATTGCATAAAATAAAATGCGGTGCAAAAACATGAGACACCTGGTTTGGCCTGATGCAAAACCAACTTTCTTTCCTTGGGATGCAAAGATGATCTTGAAGAATGAGTAACTTACCCCTTCAATTGGAAAATGAGTGAATAATTAATCTCACAAGCCAATTGAAATATTTTTGGAGTGAAATCAAAATCTAACAGTGGTATCATAGCTATAACAAGTCTTTTCTTGCACAAGTTTTTAAAAGTTGCAAATAGTCTAAGGACATTTCCACTAGTCAAGGAGAAACTAGTGAAGTTGAAGATATTACCTCTGGATAAGGAAAACTATAGAAGATAGTATTTCCACCGTGTTGAAAGAATACCAATGAGGTTTGGAGATTCAATATTTAAAAAAATTATATAGATTGAATTTACCTATTCTAGGATTAAATTCGGAATAGAAGGTAATCTATTGGACATTTTGAGTCCTCTAAGTCAAAGTTGTCATTGATGTCACCTGATAGAGTTATCACTCATATCAAGGAATTCGAAAAGAAATAAAGTCATCCAAGGTTGTCACTATCATCCAAGAAAAAGCTTCAACAGTGCAAAAGTGAAAGGAAAAAGGCTCCATAATATTTTAATATTATTGGGAGCACAAGTTAAGCGATTGGTTCATAAAAACTCAAGATGGGTTATTGCCAAGGTTAAAAAGGAGGTTTAATAATTATTTATAAATTATTTAAATTCACAAGGAATTTAAATTTTATAAATAATATTCGTTACACCAAGGTTGTGCATTAAGACAAGGCTCCAAGGTTTAATTAAACTAAAACCTAAGGTTGGTCTAATTTAATTTATAATATTTAAATTTAAATATATTATAAATTAATCAACCAAGCCGACGTCAAATTAAATCGATGCACCGATGTGATTGCATGGAAGACAAAGGCATTATATATAATGCCCTAAAAGGCATTAATCAATTTTATCCTTGCTAATTCATTTTGGAGTGCATGCGAATTAAGGCTCATGTTTTAAAAGACTTTACAAATTACGAAAGGGTTGAAGCAGGGAACGTTTGACTTGTGGAGCACATAGGCCAGCTTGGCCTAGCGGTGTGTTGGCTTGGCGAGACAGAGGAGGTCCCGCGTTCGATTCACTTGGAGGTTGCTTGCAAGGTCAAAGCGCTCGAAGCGCATTTTGATTATTTTGAAAGGCGTAGTTTCGTGAGGTTGTTGATGCAGTTCGTGCCTTCTTAGGCACGTGTGGGCACGTGGCCCAATGACGGCTTGGCCATGGTTAAGGCATTGGGAAGGAAGATATCAGGGGATCGAATCCCTCCGAGAGGCAAGGCAAGTTAATTTTTATATTTTAATTTTTATTAAATAGCCTTAAGGGAGAAATAAGGGTTATGCTATGCCCTAGAAAATTGAGATATTTTTTATGGTTTTATTTTTGGAAGGGTAGCATATTATATATCATTGGAAAGAATTTTTCAAGGGCTATTTGATTAACTTGCTTAGAAGGAGAAATAAGGTGTGTGTAAAGAGATATTTCTGTTTTTGTAAAGGGGTTCAAAAGTGAGTTTGATTTATTCTTTTTCAAAGGGGATTATTTCTTTCATGAGAGGACATGGTGAATTTTATTGAGTAGGAGTAATAAGGTGTTATTGGGATATTATTTTTATTGTTGTGATATTACTCAAGTCCTCTAACCTCTTTGTGATTGAAAAGGAAATATTTGAAAGTGTGTTGAGTTTGACGGATTTTGTGGACAACTCCTTGGCATCAAAAAGGTATGGGCAATATTCTCCATTGACTTGATTGGGTGATTGATTTCTGAAAATATCATTGGAGAGAAAAGGATTGATTGTGGTTTCCTTTTCGAAAGTGGTTGGTTTAATGCTTCAAGGTTTTCTGGATTGAGAGTTGTGATTAAACTTTGTTTTATAAGCATTGTTGTTGAAGCCAATTGGTTATGCAAAGAACTTGAACTTGAGTTAGAAAAGAACATGAGTATCATTGTTATGTGAGATTTGTGGTTGAGCATTGTTGGAAATATTTTGAGTTGGTTGATACATGCTTGGACTAGGGTTTGTGAGAAAGGGTTGTTCCTTGAGGTGATTGGTTGAGTAGAGTTGATTAAGCCTAGTCAAGTGGATGCATGTGGTTGTTCAAGTTCCATGAAACAAACTATTCTATATTCTAATTTGAGTTGAGATTGAGCTTTGAGAATAGAACATATTGAGTCTCTAACAATTCTCTTTATGCTTCTATGATATTGATTTGAGTTGAGATTGAGCTTTGAGTATAGAACATATTGAGTCTCTAACAATTCTCTTTATGCTTCTATGAGATTGATTTGAGTTGAGATTGAGATTTGAGAATAGAACATATTGAGTCTCTAATAATTATCTTTATGCTTCTATGAGATTGAGTTGAGAAAGTGATTGAGAATTGAGTATAGAACATATTGAGTCTCTAACAATTCTCTTTATGATTCTATGAGATTGGACAAGTTTTGTGTGGACTTGTTAAGCTGATTTGAGGTAAGTCTTTGAGAAGGCTTGTGGACTGATTTTGTGTAAGCTTTTGTGGAAGCTTGCAATGCAGATTTGAGCAAGTCCTAGAGAGGAATTGTTGAGCATATTTGGACAAGTTATGAGTGAGCTTGTTGAGCATATTTGGACAAGTTTTGAGTGAGCTTGTTGAGAATATTTGGACAGGTTATGAGTGGACCTGTTGAGCATATTTGAGTAGGTTCTTAGTGGACCTATTGAGAAGATTTGAGTAGGTTATGAGTGGACCTATTGAGCAGATTTGAGAAGGTTCTGAGTGAACCTATTGACAGAGCTTTGGAGGTGATATAGTATAGAGGATAGAGTCTCAGTGGATAGAGATCCAGTAGCTAGGACAATTGAAGATAGATCTTCTGAGTGAGGAGTCTTCAAGTGGAGAGAGATCCACCAATCAGTGCAATAGAGAGACATAGTCTTCTAGAAGATCACTAGCTAGAGCTAAAGGAGAAAGAGTTCTCCTATGGAAGAGATCCACGAACTTGAGATTTAGGGGATCAACATCTCCTTTGGATTGAGGTCCATAAACATTGTAATTGGGAAGGATTCCCAAAATATTATTTGAGAAATATTTAGAAGAAATATTTTCTCTATGGAGGTAGCCCACATTGGGTGAACCACGTTAAAATTGGTGTCTCTATTATGTGTGATGATTTGTGCATTGCTTTGGTTATTGCTATTGATATTTCCATTGATTATATTGATTAATACTATTTGGGAAAGAAAAGTAAAAAGTGGTCTTATACTATTCACCCCCCTCTCAGTATAAGCTTGTGTTCTTCAATTGGTATCAGAGTCGGTTCCTTTGAAAGAAGTTTAACATCTTGAAGGAAGATCCTACAAGAACACAAATGGCAAAGAAAGGCAAGAGTAGAAGCATGAGACACAAGAATAAAAGAACACCTATGGTCATGAAAGAAAAGGAATATGAGTTTAATATTGTTGTGTTGGGAGGACAAATGGAAATAGATTCAAGAGATGAATCAAGTAATGGAGAAATATCCAAACTGATAAAGTTTTGTACCAGATGTGGGAACATAGGTCACCATGCAACTTATTGTCCACAAGAATGTTTTGTTTGTGGTCAACTTGGCCATGATGCAAGATATTGTAATGGGTTTAGTAGCAATGAAGATGAAGATGATATTCTCAAAAATAAAATTCTAGAGATTGGTTCAAGAAAGGATAACAGGGACAATCAAAATAGGTATGAAGAAGAAACTCTACTTTCAGTAATAGAAGAAAAATAAGATGCTTCAGAAAAAGAAAAAGGGAAAGCCACTCTTAAGGAGCTTATTGAATTGAAAAGAGAGAATTTAGAATTGAAGGCTCAAATACAAGAAGATGAGAAATGTAAGACAAAGCTTCTACAGGATATCTCTGACTTGAGAGATAAGGTTGAAAAAGCAAGAAGAGTTGAAGAAGGTATGATTAAACAGTCAAAGGTAAAAGAGATAGAATGTGAAAGGCTTATGATTACTCTTGGAGAATTAAAAATGGAGAACTCAGGATTAAGGGTTCAAGCTCAAGAAGATGAGAAAGAAAAAGCAAGGTTTCTATAGGAACTCACTAACTTCAAAATCAAAGTTGAAGAGACAAGAAAAATTGAAGAAGGTATGGCCGAAAAATTAAAAACAAAATATCTAGAGTGTGAAAGATTAGAGCATGAGATAGTTTCACTAAGGATAGAAGTAAAAGGTTCTAAGGACAAGCTACACAAGTTTGAGGAAAATTCAAAGACCTTGGAAAGGACTATCAATGCACAAAGGTCATCAGTCACCATAACATGACTTAGTTCTAAAGAAGAACAAGGGAAACATGAAGCAAAAAAAGGAGAGTCAAGCTCAAACACCAAAAAAGAAGAAGAGTCAAAAGAAGTAAGTAAAAGAGAGAGTGAGACTTCTAAGGATAAGTTGGACAATAGAAAGTTCAACAAGGAAAGGAACAATGCACAAGTAAGGAACATATGGAACATGAAACAGGTAGAAGAGACTAAGAGACCAATGGGGTCTAGGCAAGGTTTCTTCAATGGAAGATGTTTTTCATGTCACAGGTTTGGGCACATGGCTTCACAGTGCATGACACATGAAAGACAAGAATATGGGAAAGGACAACTTTTCCATGGGTATTGCTACTCATGTAATGAGTTTGGTCACAAGGCAATGAATTGCAAGATTCATGACAGAAGAGGATATGGCTTCACTAGGAGAAGTCCTAAGACAGTTGCACCTCCAAGGAATAATAACATTAAGTGTTATAAGTGCAATAATGATGGTCACACAGCAAGATGGTGTAGAGAAAATATTCTAGAATCAGGCATGAATAGGAATATGAATATGAACAAGAATAAGAACATGGTCCTGAATAGGAACAAGAATAGGAACATGGATGAGAATAGGAACAAGAACATGAACAGGAACATGGATGAGAATAGGAATAGGAACAAAAATATGGATGAGAACAAGAATAGAAACAAGAATAGAAGTGATGACAGGAACAGGGATGATGACTTGGAAAGAAACAATCAGAGGATTCAGAAAACTCAGAAAAGAAGAGAGAAAGATAAAGGTAAAGAACAGTGCTTTCGGGGAGTAGAAATACTCCCACCCCAAAATTAACCACCTCATGTGGAGGTGGGGGAGGGGCTAAGCTAAGAGGCTCATTCTTAGCCCCGAGCCCCAAAGGTGACCCTTTGCCATTGATGTCAAAGGGGGAGAGATTTGATATTTGAGAGAGCATTGAGCCAAGGGAGCAAAGTCCTAGGGGGAGCAAAAAGAAGGTCAAGTTTCAGTAAAAGGATATGGGTTGCCATCAATGACAAAGGGGGAGATTGTTGGACATTTTGAGTCCTCTAAGTCAAAGTTGTCATTGATGTCACCTGATAGAGTTATCACTCATATCAAGGAATTCGGCAAGAAATAAAGTCATCCAAGGTTGTCACTATCATCCAAGAAAAAGCTTCAACAATGCAAAAGTGAAAGGAAAAAGGCTCCATAATATTTTAATATTATTGGGAGCACAAGTTAAGTGATTGGTTCATAAAAACCCAAGATGGGTTATTGCCAAGGTTAAAAAGGAGGTTTAATAATTATTTATAAATTATTTAAATTCACAAGGAATTTAAATTTTATAAATAATATTCATTACACCAAGGTTGTGCATTAAGACAAGGCTCCAAGGTTTAATTAAACTAAAACCTAAGGTTGGTCTAATTTAATTTATAATATTTAAATTTAAATTTAAATTTAAATATATTATAAATTAATCAACCAAGCCGACGTCGAATTAAATCGATGCACCGACGTGATTGCATGGAAGACAAAGGCATTATATATAATGCCCTAAAAGGCATTAATCAATTTTATCCTTGCTAATTCATTTGGAGTGCATGCGAATTAAGGCTCGTGTTTTAAAAGACTTTACGAATTGCGAAAGGGTTGAAGCAGGGAACGTTTGACTTGTGGAGCACATAGGCCAGCTTGGCCTAGCGGTGCGTTGGCTTGGCGAGACATAGGAGGTCCCGCGTTCGATTCGCTTGGAGGTTGCTTGCAAGGTCAAAGCGCTCGAAGCATGTTTTGATTATTTTGAAAGGCGCAGTTTCGTGAGGTTGTTGATGCAGTTCATGCCTTCTTAGGCACGTGTGGGCATGTGGCCCAACGGCGGCTTGGCCATGGTTAAGGCATTGGGAAGGAAGACGTCGGGGGATCGAATCCCTCCGAGAGGCAAGGCAAGTTAATTTTTATATTTTAATTTTTATTAAATAGCCTTAAGGGAGAAATAAGGGTTATGCTATGCCCTAGAAAATTGAGAGATTTTTTATGGTTTTATTTTTGGAAGGGTAGCATATTATATATCGTTGGAAATAATTTTTCAAGGGCTATTTTATTAACTTGCTTAGAAGGAGAAATAAGGTGTGTGTAAAGAGATATTTCTATTTTTGTAAAGGGGTTCAAAAGTGAGTTTGATTTATTCTTTTTCAAAGGGGATTATTTCTTTCATGAGAGGACATGGTGAATTTTATTGAGTAGGAGTAATAAGGTGTTATTGGGATATTATTTTTATTGTTGTGATATTACTCAAGTCCTCTAACCTCTTTGTGATTGAAAAGGAAATATTTGAAAGTGTGTTGAGTTTGACAGATTTTGTGGACAACTCCTTGGCATCAAAAAGGTATGGGCAATATTCTCCATTGACTTGATTGGGTGATTGATTTCTGAAAATATCATTGGAGAGAAAAGGATTGATTGTGGTTTCCTTTTCGAAAGTGGTTGGTTTAATGCTTCAAGGTTTTCTGGATTGAGAGTTGTGATTAAACTTTGTTTTATAAGCATTGTTGTTGAAGCCAATTGGTTATGCAAAGAACTTGAACTTGAGTTAGAAAAGAACATGAGTATCATTGTTATGTGAGATTTGTGGTTGAGCATTGTTGGAAACATTTTGAGTTGGTTGATACATGCTTGGACTAGGGTTTGTGAGAAAGGGTTGTTCCTTGAGGTGATTGGTTGAGTAGAGTTGATTAAGCCTAGTCAAGTGGATGCATGTGGTTGTTCAAGTTCCATGAAACAAACTATTCTATATTCTGATTTGAGTTGAGATTGAGCTTTGAGTATAGAATATATTGAGTCTCTAAAAATTCTCTTTATGCTTCTATGATATTTATTTGAGTTGAGATTGAGATTTGAGAATAGAACATATTGAGTCTCTAACAATTCTCTTTATGCTTCTATGAGATTGATTTGAGTTGAGATTGAGCTTTGAGAATAGAACATATTGAGTCTCTAATAATTCTCTTTATGCTTCTATGAGATTGAGTTGAGAAAGTGATTAAGCATTGAGTGTAGAACATATTGAGTCTCTAACAATTCTCTTTATGATTCTATGAGATTGAACAAGTTCTGTGTGGACTTGTTAAGCTGATTTGAGGTAAGTCTTTGAGAAGGCTTGTGGACTAATTTTGTGTAAGATTTGTGGAAGCTTGCAATGCATATTTGAGCAAGTCCTAGAGAGGACTTGTTGAGCATATTTGGACAAGTTCTGAGTGAGCTTGTTGAGCATATTTGGACAAGTTCTGAGTGAGCTTGTTGAGCATATTTGGATAGGTTTTGAGTGGACTTGTTGAGCATATTTGAGTAGGTTCTAAGTGGAACTATTGAGAATATTTGAGTAGGTTCTGAGTGGACCTATTGAGAAGATTTGAGCAGGTTCTAAGTGGACCTATTGAGCATATTTGAGAAGGTTCTGAGTGAACCTATTGATAGAGCTTTGGAGGTGATAGAGTATAGAGGACAGAGTCTCAGTGGATAGAGATCCAACAGCTAGGACAATTGAAGACATATCTTTTGAGTGAGGAGTCTTCAAGTGGAGAGAGATCCACCAGTCAATGTAGCAGAGACAGAGTCTTCTAGAAGATCACTAGCCAGAGTTGAAGGGGAAAGAGTTCTCCTATGGAAGAGATCCACGAACTTGAGATTTAGGGGATCAACATCTCCTTTGGACAGAGGTCCATAAACATTGTAATTGGGAAGGATTCCCAAAAGATTATTTGAGAAATATTTAGAAGAAATATTTTCTCTGTGGAGGTAGCCCACATTGGGTGAACCACGTTAAAATTTGTGTCTCTATTGTGTGTGATGATTTGTGCATTGCTTTGGTTATTGCTATTGATATTGCCATTGATTATATTGATTAATACTATTTGGAAAAGAAAAGTAAAAAGTGGTCTTATACTGTTCACCCCCCTCTCAGTATAAGCTTGTGTTCTTCATCTACAACATAATTGTAGGTCTTGAAGATATACCGTAACATTGATAAGATTAAGATACCCAATAACAACATCATATTGGAAATTTTGATAGAGAAAGTAAATTTGAAGGTAGAAGAATATTCCAAGTTGCATTTGGCTAGAGTATTTCCATAGGGTTGCAGAATAACTCGTGAAGACTAGGACTTAGCATAGTTTTTACCACTAGATTGGAAAACAACTAGTGAAGTTAATTGATTTCAACTTTTTTTAAATATTTGAATGTATTTGATTATTTTTGTCTAATTTTTTATTTTAGAAAATTATTCTAATAATTTTAGAAGATTCCTACAATAGATAGAGAATAATTTCACCTTCGATTGCCTATGTGCTTTCCTTGCAAAAAAATTGATTTTTGGATAGCAACAAAAGAGTAGACATTGTAAATTAAGGAGGCCCATTAAAAAATCCCCATTTAATATTAAATATTGAATATTAAGGAGACCCAAGAGAAGAGGTCCCATAGCAAATTGAAGAGAGAAGAAGGAAAGAGGCCAGAGAAGCCCTATTGAATATTGAGAAAAAGGAGACCTAAGAGAAGAGGTCTCATTGAATACTTGAGAAAGGAGATATGAGATTTGAGAGAATATATTGAGAAGGATTAGGAAAAGGGTCCCATTAAAATTTGGAAGGATAAATAAAGAGAATAAATAATCCCTGTTAGAGAAATTGAAGAAGTGGATATTGGAGAAGATCTGAATAAATTTTGAGGTAGAATATTGCAAGAAGAAGAAACTCCTAAAAATAGGTAATCACACCAAATTTGGGACAATTATCACCATATGACAACAAGCCCAAAAGGATTTGTAAAACCGATTCAAGGAGGAGGGATTTTCCAAAGAGTTTGTTAGGTTTTGAGAATTTTTTTTTTAAGACTTCAAGACAGAGAATCTTGAAGAATGGGCCAACAAAAGAGGCTAAAGTTGAAGAAAAACTACAAGAGCTAAGGTGAGAAAGATAATTGAAGAGGCCACCAACTGATAATTTTTAAGATAGCCATTAAAGTTTTGAAGGCTAAAATTTGAAGGAGAAAAAGGTAGATTTTAGACAACATTTTTTATGAGAAATATTTGCACATTGGAAAGTCTTGGATAAATTTTTGAATTAGGTAGTAGAGATGCAAATTACAGAATTTTAGGGGTAAAATTTGAAGAGTTTTTTGCACAAAAATTTGGATAAGCAAAAGGAAGGATTTGAAGACATTTGACGCAACATTTATAGGATAATTAGAGCTACAATTTTTAGAAAGTTTGGGCAGAATGCATAGACGAAGAAGAGCTACATATTGTAGAAATTTTGGACAAGTTGAAGAAGATAAAGTAGTTTTTGGGTAGCATTTTTGAGAAGAGATAAAGCTACAAATTTGAAAGTTTCTGACAACATTTTTGGACAGCAAAAAGAGAGCAAGATAAGAAAAAAAAGTAAGCTAGAAAGGATGCCAAGAAAAGGTTTGCAAATTTGGTGTTAAGGTATATTTTTTTTAAGAGAAATTTTTTATTTATTACAAGTATTAAAAACACCATATTCAAAGTTCTAGAACAATGAAAGAAGGCATTGAGGTTTATATCTTCAAGTTGAGGAAATAAGCATCCTCACCATCATTGAATCTACATAATATTAAAGTAGAAGATAAGTTATAATATGGCATAAAGAGATAGTATAAAGAAGAAGAAATATATCAAACCAAGAGCCTTGAAGTATCATTTAAAAGCTACATCTAGCTAAGCAATGGAGTAACCAAGCCATTAAAAAGCCGAGTTTAATCTAGACAAGGTGAAACTTGTTGAAAAAGTGAGCCATGTAGGAGAAAAGTGACATCAAGGAAAAGCTAAGTGATAGGAGAAGTGTTGTAGGTTTGATAATAACAATTGAAGATTTGAGAAGAGCCATCAAGTGTGTGGAAGAACCTTCAAACTTGAGAGGAGGAGCCACCAACTAAGGAGGAGAAGCATTATCTTGGAGAACCACCACAAGATCCATTCCAAGGAGAAAAATTGCCATTATCAAGTGTTGGAACATGAGTAGCAAAAGTGACAACATTGGACATAAAAAGGTCTATTTGAGGAGCATATAAGGAAATCCAAGTTATAGGGTTTGCAATAGTTGCATGGAGAGCCAAGAGTTGGTAATAATAACAATTAATACAAAGGAGATAGCATGGCATTATATGCTTGGTAAGATGAGGGGATTACTCAACTAGTCGAGCATTGACAAAAGAAAGAGAGCGCAAGCAAAATTAAAGCACCAAGGGAATCATAACATCGATAAGAAGAGCGCAAGCATTAAATAAGTAGCATCAAAAAATTAAGTGCCATTTGTTACATTGGTTGAGAATTAGAAGAGATTTTATGTCACTTGGCATATTGGAGAAGGAGCATCAATCACCGAAAGAGGAAGATAAAGCATTCTAAAGATCCCATTAATTGCATTCAAGAATCCATTATGCATGGTAGAATTTCTAGTGAGCACTTGAAGAGAAGTGTCGCATTTTGCTAGGTCAATTGTGGAATACCATGAAATTAGCGTGTCAAGTTTTGGAGGTAAAAACATTTTAAATTAAGTTTTGCTCTATATTAAGGTTTGGGAGCTATAATTGATTTAATTTTATTTTTCCTAAAGTTAAGTTTAATTAATCTAGTGGAGAGATAAGACATCAAATTGAGAATTTGAAACCCTAGAAATCCTATAAAGATATTTTGAGAAGTTTTGAAGATTATTGAAAGGTTAATTTGGAATTTTGGGAAGTTAATTACAAACTTTGTAATTAATCTATTTATTTTTGTGAATCAAGTTTTTAATGTTTGCAAATAATTTAAAGTGGGAGAAATAAGGTTTTCTACATAAAATTAGAAATATTAAATTTGTGAATATTATTTCCTAAATTGCTAAATTTATGATTTGGGAGCCAAAAGGCATCCAACATAAAGGATGGAAAATTTGAAAATTTTATCAATGTTATTGTTTGACCATACATTCAAAATTAGGGAGATATAAGGTTTACAACATAAAAAATTTTGAAAGTCAAATTTTTTTATCAAAAAGGTGTCATTAGTCCTTCATCCAAACACTAGGGAGACATAAGGTAGTCAACCTCAAAGGTTTAAAAATTTGAAAGATTCATTATTCAAAGTTAAAATAATTATGGATGAAATAGTGAAGAATGCATTTAATGAAAATGATGAAGAACTATTTCATGAACATAAGTTTTATTCACAAAAAATAATACATACTTTTGATGGATATAGATATTTGAATACTAATATAAAAGAAATATTTTCTTTGTTTCTTAAGGAAGCAAAAGAAGAGAATTTTATGACATTGATTGGTTATCTTCATGAAGTACTTTTCAAGACTTGGTGGAGTTCTCAGAACATAGTTGTACTTTCCTCAAAGGAATGTTTGATGATTTATCTATCATTAATTACTTTTGAATTCTTTCAAGGAATGAAACAAAAGAAAGAACATACTAGTAATGAACCATTGAATCCAAGTCAATATTATTGTGATGATCTACTAACTCATTGCATTGAAGATATATCACTAGTGAAGGTACAAAAATGAAGAAGAAGAAGAAACAAGAAAATAAATCATATCAAGAGAGGCAAGATGAAGGTTGAATTGAAAGTCAAAGAAGACAATTACATGATGAATCTAGATATTAATCTACAAGAGGTATATTTAAGAAAAAATATGAAGATTCATATTGAATACTAAAGTCTTAAATAACCAAATAATGTAATTGGAGTATATTACATTAATTGGTACATGCTAATGTATAACCTTGGGTACATCATTATATTAGGAGTGTATTATAGATTACAGTGTGAGTAAATATTTTATGTAATGTAATATTGTACATGTTTATGCACAAGTGTCATGTAATTGAGTGTGAAAGTGTGGTGAGTGTAAATGTACACAAGTTTCCATTATGTAAGAGTGCACATGTATGCTTAGAATAGTAAATTAGAGAGTCTCAAAGAAGAGTGAAGGCCAAGAGTACTCCATATGAAGAGTCAAATTCTATTATATATATGTGACTAAGCATTGTAAAAAATGAAGAGGGGTGTAGCTGACCTTTATTCTATATCAATTTACTATTTTTGAGATCATTTATTAGTGTCCATGAAGTTATTTTTTAGTTATATTTGAATAAATTATTGCCATTACTGATTGCAACTTTATATTTGATTCTATGGTTATTTACATTAAGAGTTAAGTCTCAAAAACTAATAGGAATAAGCTTAATATTTGATTTTAAAGGTTTTTTAGATTTAATTTGGAGTTATTAATAGCATAATTAATGTTTTTATTATCCTTAAGGATTTTTTAGTATGAAGTAGAAATAAATATAAATTTTTTGAAGTTTTTTTAAAGGCATTTGAAATTTTTTAAATTTTAATATTTCTTGAATTTCAATGTTCATAGAATATTTGAAAATTATTTAATTTTAGAGAGATAAGGAAATCTACTTAAAATTTAGGAATATCAAATTTGTAAAATTATTATTTCTAAATAATTAGGGAGACATAAGGGATTCTGGTTCCTAGTGTTTTTGGAAAATTTAGAAATTAGAGATTATTATTAAAAACCTAGGGAGTTACAAGGTAGTCTACATCAAAGGAAATATATTCTTAACATTTTTTTTGCATATCATGGAAGTAATTGTTAAGATTTTATTTAATGAGGATAGTGAAGACATGTTGCATGCACTTAGGTTTTACTCTCAAAACTTAATAAATGACTTTAATAGAAAAAACAAATGTTTAATGATTTAAAAGAAAATTTGACTTTGTTTCTCAAAGAGGCAAAATAAGGAAATTTCACATCTTATATAAGATATCTTCACAAAAAATATTTCAAGACATGGTGGGATTCTCAAAACACCATTATATTTTCTTTAGAAGAGTGTTTAGTGATGTATCTATCATTAATTAGTTTTGAATTTTTTTTAAAGAAAGAGACAAGCTGAGAAAAATAATGAAACATATGACAAAAATTGAGATCAAAGCTATATTATTTTGATGACTTAATAACCGAATGCTTATATGGTATATCACATATGAAGATGCAAAAAAAAAATAAGAAAGAGGAAGAAAAGGAATCACATCAAGAACATCAAGAAGGAGAAGTCTTACACAACAACTTTGATATTGATCTTAAAGTGGTATATTGAAGATCATAAGACCATAATTGAAGACTAAAGTATTCAATAACTGAATAATGTAATAATGGGTGGTGTTGGAGAATATTACATTATTTGGTACATGACAACGTACCACCTTGGTACATTATTATAAATATTAGAATAGGATTATGTCTTATATTAGTGAGTGAGTAAATATTTTATGTAATGTAATAATGTGTAAGAAATGCACAAGTGTCTAATATGTAAGTGTGCACATGTGTTCTTAGAATAGGAAAGTGAAGAGTTGTAAATAAAAGTGAATGAACAAAGTGCACCTTATGAAGAGTCATACAATTATATATTTTTTATAAAGCATTGCAATTATTATTGAAAAAGCATAAATTTATTCTTGCACTAGTAGACATTTATTCAATAGCATTTTTAGTATTTTATGTGTAATATTGTGGGCATGTCTATGTGATTATTCTGTGAGTATTCTTATGAGTTATTCTATTTTGATATTATATTATGAGTTATTATTTGATTTATTATATTGCAACTTCATTATATTAGATCATGTGATTATTTTCTTGTGAGATTTCTATTAGTATTAAAGCTTAAAAAGCTAACACAAGGGAATTCATACACCAAAATATGCTAGTAAATTCTAAACTTCTTATGCCATGAGGTGATGCTGACCAACCAGACCAAAAAAATAAATGCTTATAGCCTTTATAGTAGAAGCTAAGCCAAACCTTGGCATTGGTAAGAGTCTTGAAATCTTTTTGATGATAGCTAAAATATCTCTACTTTTAGAAAGACTTAATTCCTATAGTAGTTAAAGACTCACCATCATCTAGATGGGTGGTTTCAAAAACCTAGCTATACTCCACACCTGATGGGACCCACTATGATTTTCCAATAATGGTTCTTGCTAAATAAAAATCAATAAAAGTGGAAGAAGAAAGGGGAATAAATATTCTCAATCAAAGTATTAACAATACAAGGTCCTACATAAGTAGATTCTTTAGTCTTGTTATTCCATACAAATAACACGTTGGGAGAGCATGTCAAAAAGATCAAAAGGGAGTAAATTGACAAAAACTAGACACGGAGAATAACTTAGGCACACCCATAAAATGAAGAAGTCCAATAATCCCTTAAGCAATATAAGTCAATAAATGAGTAGGGAAGCAACACAAATTAATTCATCAGATGAGGGAGATAATTAATAAAGTAACACCTAAAATTGTGGCTATTATTCAAGCTTGAAGGACTTGTATAAAGTTTTAAATTCTATCACATGTTTTATTTTGAAAGCTAAAGCAAGAAATTTTAGGCTTAAAACTGGTTAAGGTTGGCTTGATTTTTCAAGCTAGAAGCTTTTGGTTGGAATGTCTTGTTGTCGTACCTATAAAATAGGCAAGCCAAAACTTTTCTATGCTGGCATAAGTAGAGCACTCCAAAATATCTAACAAGATGAGGAGCTTGCAAGGAAAATAATTATTCTAGATAAAAAAGGTAGCTTGAAAACTTTTACAATCATGTCAACTCACTTTCCACAAGGTTGTTGGATTTCTAAGCCTTACTACCACAAAATATCATAGGTCCCAATATAAAGAAACCATAATATTAAAGGTTAAAATATTAATAATGAAGAGTAGAATTATATATATGATCAATCTAATATGTATATAAAGGTAAATATAATAACAAAATAACATTCACTTATAATATCAAATATGAATCTAAATGGTCAAAACCATTCATGAACATACATGAAGAAAACGTACAATATTAATTGTTGAAAATTTGTGTACAAGCTTTACTTTTATGTATCTTCCTCTTATAATAGGATAATAGGATAATTGGATTATTGGATTCTTTAAATGGAGCTTTGTATTTATAATATAGACATAAAATATGACTCTTCATCTACTTGTCTATTGCTCTCCATATGATAACTCCCATAACCTTTGGCTTATCATATTTCCACTTGTATACTAGGATCTTCACTTTCTTATTACATGCATACTTGAATCTCTAAAAATTGCACACATCTACATGAAATCCTAATGTAAGAAACTTGTGTGCATCCTCTCTTTACATATTTGTATACTTACACACATGAAACTTGTGCATATTCTCTCAAGACGCTCTTACATAACTCTTGTGCATTTCTTGCACATTGACACTTACATAAAAGGGGAAATATAAATCACTCACCTAAATTATAGACTCAACCCTAGTCTATTACAATTTTCCATTTGTACCATGAAGGTACCATAGGGGCACATTTGCATGTACTAAATAATGTAATATTCATCAATAAAGGTTGTAGCCTAATGAGAAAGCTTGTGTTAAGCATAAAAGGTAATCTAGAAGGCAAGAAAATGGGTGAGCATCCCAAACCAAAGTTTATTAGCAACAAGGATGAAGTTAGCATCAACAATGTTTGGTATGCCTATAAAGCAACATAGGTCAAAGAGAAGGCAAGATACTAGATGAAAATAATTAATCCCATGTGGTAGTTTTTAGACCCTAAGAGTAATAGCCAATTTTACTAAGCATAATGGATTATCTGCAAATAGTAACCACCCCAAAAAAATGTACTAAATATGGTAAGTGGTGCTAGATCACCCCTAATCATGTTTGATCCATTTTTTCTCATAATTGCACATAATAATTAACTTTATCTTAGCTTAATGAAAACTATAAATTAGGGTATAGTCCTCATTGTGAAGGATCAAATGTTTCAATTTTTCTTTGTGGTAAGTTGTATGTTTATGCTAATCTAAAATACAATCAAGAGCTATTTTACTTCACCTAAATTAATTTTAATAGATCTCTTAACATAATATTTATACTTTTGGCATTTCTTGTTTGTTGTAATTGAAGTCTTTCTATTAGGTTTAATGTTGTTTGGTATTCCTTTAGTCTATCTATTAGGATTAAATAATTTAGATTTATTTGGCTAGAGTGATTATGATGCTGAGATTTGTAGCATCTAAGTTGAATGTATTTTTTACATAGCATTAACTATATAGTTTTTTAGGCTTTGTTTGTACTGAGTAGTCGATGATCATGCACCTTAAAAAATTGTTGCTAGTTGAGCTTTGACCACACTCAAGTCAAAATTTCTAACCCTTTATCTCTCACTCCATTTTTCTCTCTTTATTATTTCTTAGCATCAACTTCACAAGGAACCAACCTTCTCTAGAGGCTGGATTAGAAGCAATTTTGATCCATCTAATCTTGAATTTAGTTTAGGGTGCAAATCCATACCTAAGAAGATCAAAGCATAAATAAGTACATATATATGTTTAATAATGCTTTGCTAATATGGATATCTTTCCTACTCTAATGATTTCCACATGGTCTAACTATTCTTTTAGTCTAGGGTGCTTTGTATTTTTTTCTTTTTAAAACAGTCTTGTGCATGCATGTTAGAAATTTTACATGTTGATGTCCTGTTATTTATTTCTAAATCTATGGTTTGTCTTGCCAACCTAATCTATATGGCTTTCTCTTATGCTCATTGTATGCCTTTCATTATGCCAAAATATTTTGATCCCTATGCTAATGTCATCATCTAGTTTGCTTTATCTTCAAAATAAATACTTTTGTTATACTAGTATTGCACTATGCTAGAGGTTTTGATGGGATTTGATAACATATTTATGATACTTTTTGGCATGATCCCTTTCTATTTTTCCTACAAATTTTGAACTTGCAAAGGTAGTAGGTTTTTGACCAAACCTTGATCATTTGAATTTATGCTTAGCTTGATTTTTTAAACAGTTATGCTATCCTCACCATTAAAAGGTATGGTTTTTTATATTTTGGGATCAAACACTCTTCTTATTTTCTAGTTATTTACATTACAAAAAGTCTTGAAGGACATTGCTAACATCAACAATTTATTTTTTGCATACTTAGACTTTGTGAGTCTAGAAAATATTAGCAAAACTAAAAATTTTGGCTAAACATATTACAAGTCTAGCATTGCATATTTGGACTTGTGAATGTAGGTAAAGAATTTGGCTACAACACATAGGAAGGCTTCAAATCTTGGCACATTACCTCCATAGCTTAGATTTTAAAATCTGTAATTTTTAATTATTTTTATTGTTTTTTCCTTTCTTCCTTTACACACCATAGACAAGAAAATGGGAGACTGAAGAAGCTATGCAAAGATCACATTTGACGAATATTTAACCTCAAGAAAATATTGAAGGTTTCCGTAAGGATGCTTTCACTTTCCATACAACTTCCCACTATGTCACTCAAGCTAGGCATGGGTGCCTAGGCTCATTGGGTGGTTATTGTGGATGGCTAAGACACTTTGAGAGTTATATTAGGGTACTTGTATATGTTTTTTTCCAAATAATCATTAGCATCTAATTATTTTCTTAACCTATATCCTTTCTACTTAGATGTGTTGAAGTTAGTATGAGTGGTTGTTTAGTAATAAATAAGGATTCAAACATACAATAACATAGTTGTATTTTATTAAGAAATTTTTAAAGAAAATAAATAAAATAACCAAGTGATACTTATAATTAAATATTCATAAATTATTATTTACTGAATATCTCACATTATTGGTAGAAGGGTAACTATACTTATCCTTATATTAATTCTAAGTTTCTTTTTCATAGAATATGAAACAAATAGTATGAAAGTCAAGAAAATTGAAATTAGTAGAATGAAGGATTTGCAAGACCCAAATAGAAAACAATAGCCTTTGTTGTAATAATGAGATAAATTAATTTTTTGTTGGTTGATAATTTATTCTTATATTCTTTTTTTAATTGGTATATATGAAATTCTATAAATACCCAATATGGTAGACTATATTTAGTTTATTTAGACTATGTAATGATGGTTAGTGTAATTCATTATATTTATTGTTCCCTAAATAAGTGTTCATTATGATGTGATTTAAAGGATTTGAATTAGGTGCATCTTATTATTTACTAGTCCTAAAAATCTATGAAACTTTATTGTAGATATCAAAAAAATGTAAAATATCATGAGGCACAATATGTATGAGTTTGTATAAATATGCCTTCCATTTTATTGGATGTCAAAAGTTAAAATTTAATTACTATAACCCATCATATCTAATCTAGTTATGGATGTAATATTAAATATATTAGCTTGGAATGACTATTGGCAAATATTGAACTTTAAATGTATTGCATTTTCATGCATACGATGTCTCTCTAAATTAGTTTAAGTAATTATTAGAGTGGTTAAATGGAATTCAAGACTCATTATTTATAATAAAATTATATTAATTAGGGTTTATTTGAACAAACTTTGCTTTATGGTCCTTATAATATTACATATTACACTCTTAACTTCAAGCAAGTGAAATTCATGTACAATATTTTACGGGCTACTTATGCATGTTTATGGGATACAATTATCAAAGGGTTATAGCTCAACTTTATGGTGTAGAAATGAAAAAGATAATAGACTTGGGTGAGTCCTTAGACTTATAAATAATCCTTGATAAACACTCTCAAGTATTTATAGAACCTCAAGGATTACCACCTTTATCATTATAATATCATACAATATAATTAATTTTAGATAGTCAACCACCAAATATTCAACCATATCAATAATCCTATATGTAGAAAATAAAAATTGAGAGGATTTTCTAGGAATTATAGATCTCACAGGTTATAGACCAAAAACCAAATATATTTAATCACCAAAAATTCAAGCATATAAATAAACCAAAAAATGCTTAAAGTATCCAAGAATTTTTGGGTGTCACAAGTTATCATAATTTTTTTATATATCATGGTAAAATTTTGATGACAATTTGAGAAAAATATGTATCCATATGGTTTGAATTAGTGGACAACACATTTAACCTTCTTAAACATACCATTTGCACCACCACTATGCTTTCCATGCCCAATTTCTTTAACATGTTGTCACTAAAATTAACACTTTGGGGATGGAAATTGTAGTGGTGACACAAGAATAAATACTCTTACTATATATGAGAAATAATATTTTAAAATCTACTCGTGAAAATAATATTATATCCATTCTTCATATTTTTTTTTTTTATAATTAAAATATTTCATTAATATCGGGTTTTAAAGGTTAACCCAAAACCTATATACAAAAATAACATAAGCTGAGAAGTAGGATCCTTGACCACCTGAGGACCCTCAGTCCTCTACCCTAACTGGCCATATTCGGCCTACATAAAATAGAAACCTATAAGCCTAAACTACCCTTGACAGACGATAGATCACAACCCTAAACAAGGCTCCACAAAAAATATGGAGGTTCCTACCCACAAAAATCCCAACGGATAATTTCTTAACACAAAAACAAAGAGAATGTCTATCCCTCTACATAGGGTACAAATAAAACTTGGCTTCAGATAAGCTTCTAAGGCCTCGCCACCCATCATTTTTGCGAATATAGAGGCCTTGCATGGTGCTAATACTCCTCATCCTCATCCTCATTCTGCTCATCATCCTTGTCTTCCTCTTGGTCATCAGTCTCTGTGTTAGCCTCCACCTTATTACTCTGGTATCCCTCATTGAAAAATATCTTAGTTAACGCTTCATGGATATCCTACATCTGATTGATCACATTAGTCAAGGAAATTAGCACGAAGCACTTGAGGACCATGGTAGTAGGGTCGGGATCCTCTTCCTTCGAATCAATTTTGAGGGGTTTAGAACTCCCCTATACTTGCTTGTTTTTTAGTCTCATTGAGGATCTCTTGTGTCCTCTCGGTTCCTCAATTTTTAGATTTTTCTTGGTCGATACTCCTTTAATGGTTAAATTTGCCCATATTTTCTTAGCTGGACACATAGAGTGAGGCTTGGACAGACTAGGACTATCCCTACCATTGGAAATTTTTGCATGGTGACCACCTGGGGTTTCAGCTTGAGGTAGAGTAGGACGTTCAACTTGGGGAGACATCAACATGACATATTTGTATATGACCTTATACATACCTTGGTGAAGAGGCATGTCAGACCCTTTCTTACTTCAAAAATATTTTATTGTGTAATTCATGGAATTCAGCTGGAATTGGGGTATACTTATGGGATTGACATCATAAAAAAAGTTGACAAAGATAGAGTGGAAGTTGAGGAGTGTCTTACTAGGGTCCTTAGATGTGATGAAATCCATTACGTTTTTCATCATAGAGTTCCACGGAGTAGGGAGGTCCACCCTGGTCAGTCCATTCGTTGCCTCCTTGAAGATTTTGGGATTGTCCTTAAACTCACGTAACTCCACCTCCAATTATGTTTCTGCATGTTGTTGCATCTTCCTTTCACGATCTGCCCTATGATGGTAGCCAATAGCATGATGTTGATTATAATATATCATTCCTAAATTTCAACTTTTCCATATTACCTTGACTCCATAACCACAAGGATTATGTCTTCCTCCACTCCATAAAATAGCTCAAAAAATTGAGCAAACCTTCTCTTAGTTAGGATGGCCTGAGCTGCAGCCTCCATGACCACCATGCTTGGCTCGATGTAAGTCATAATTTCCTTTAACTTTAACATCCTCGGAGCCTTCACAATCTGGAAGTCCTCTTGCAATATGCTCAACGTCATCCCATACTTGTAATAAGTAGAAAGGTGGTGAAATATTCGGGCTCCCTCATGACCTGTAATTAAATATTTATTATGAGGTGTGTTGTGTCTAGGAGTCTGCCGTAACCCATATTCCACCTATATGAATTTCCACGTGGCCTTATTTTTTAGAAATTTGAACATTCCAACGTGCCTCTTCTTGATGCTATGATTAATGACAATGCTTTTATGCCAAGCAAGCTACAAATAGATTTACCATGATTACCAAGCGGCAGGATCCTAATATTGTCCTTGATATTAGGATCCATTATTTATATTATGACTCATTGGTAGTTAAATATTTTAGGAAAATATTTCTATATCAAAACAAATAATCATAGCCCTATGTATTTTTCATAATATTGAGTTTCGTTACATGAAAAACAAAAGTGGGTTACTAATATATTTTATGATTTTAGAATTATCCACATGAAAGTAAAGGAAAATATCATGAAATATGCCCTATATTTTAAATTTAAATACCATGAGACATTATCTGCTTTATCCTTATCAACTGTAGAATATTTATAGGAGATCAAACAATAGTGGGATCGAGACCCATAAGGTAAAAAAATCATTTATTAGATAACAATTGATCCTATAACTAAGTGAGGTTACTCTTTTAATGGTCAATACTTATTATAAAGTGTTATTGTACTTTTTGTATATTTTTTTTATTGAGATAAATTATTATAGTGATTACATGCATCACCACCTATAGGTAATTTTAACTTCTTATAGGTTTGTATGAAAGAATAAAAAGAAACTTATTTTCGTTTGACATGAAATATGACATAAAAATTAGTGTCGAAAGGGAATCATTAGCCAAATGTGAGTTAAAAGCATGCTTATACCCACGAACCTTAGTACTCGAAATGAGCCTTAGGAAGAATATAACCAAGAGCATTGATAGCCAAAATATATAAAAAAGAGGCAACCCTTTCTGATACACTGTTGGAGGGGTCAACTTGAATTCTTCCTCTCCTCATGGATGCAACTCGTTTACTGAGTGGGATATCATCCCTCATGGTATTATTGTGCATTATCTGAGAATTTACTTTGGGATTAATATATCTCCTAAGGATATGTGGGACTGGGTTATAGAAATACTTCAAAAAAATTTAATACTTGGCTAGCTCAATTTATTTCCTTTGTAGGAAGAATTCAAGTTGTGAATAAAATTATGTCAACCTATCATGTTTATTACTTCTCTTCTTTTATGGTCCCAAGGTAACCTATAACAAATTAACTCAGGCCATTCATAAAATTTTATGGACAAAATGGGATGGGGAGGTGGGAATGATGGCCATCTCATGGAAACTTTATACTTAATCTAAGGCTTTAGGAGGTCTAACCATCATTGATCCTCTTACCCAAAGTAAAAATTTGGTTGCAAAATGGGTTGCTAGAGCCATCATTGATGATGAAAATTGCAAACACCTATTTCATTGCATAATATATCTAACTACTCACAAATGTAAATGGAAAGAAACCACATGGGAGGATAAGGTCCTTAATGCACCTTTACGGTTAAAGGATCTATTCTAGTTACCCAAAATTGGAAATCTTGGTAATTAGTTTCTTATCTATTGGCTTATAAATATGACTCCTTGAGACATGGTTTGAGAATTGATATAAATAGTATTTTGTGGAATAAAATTATCCTCCATAATGATAAACCTTTAGATTTAAGCAGAGCTATTCAAAGTCTAGATTTTCTGAAGAAAGGTATTAATAGAATTAGATATATCTAGGATCCGGTTAGTTGTTCAATTCTTACCTGGAACTAGATCTGCAATTGTTTCTCCCTTCCCTCTAGGTTCAAAGAGTCTTATGGCTTCCATCCCTTATGAGGTCCTTATAAATTTAGGAACAACTGCCCATAATATATGCAATGACTAGAGATGGCTTAATGATCATAGAATATCTTCCATTACTTGTAGTTGGATATACAAAAAACTTTTGTGTCCTCCTTATTTAGGCTCTAAGCTCAATGTCAAGTGGTAAGTGAATTTTACCAATGCCCAACGGTAGTCTCTTGCTACTCAAACTTGGAAAGATCCTATGGAATCTAAAACTCAACTTCTTGGATGGTGTATTTTATAACAAAAACTTCCAAATTCTAAAATTCTCGCTTCAATTTTACATATTTTCCCTCAATGCAATTTTTGTATTGCTTTAGAAAATCTTATTCACTTTTTTTGGTTTTGTGACATGGCTAAATAGTTTTGAGATGTCTTATACATTTTGATTTTTTCCTCTTTCACTAGATCTTGGAAGCTTTCTTTGCTTGTTTTTTCTTAGCTAGATATGTACCCCAACCATTGTGATGTTTTCAAACTCATGCTTCCCAAGCACATTTGGAAGTGTAGATGCAAAAAGGTGTTTACTAGATCTACTCCTCCATGGGATATAGTTTTAGCAGACTTGACCTTTGATCTTTTGCTACATGTGGGATGCACTCATTCCTAATTCTATGAAACTTATAGCACACTAGAAGATGTTATTGATAGACTTCATCAACTTTATCATATGGTTCAGGATATTCAAAGGTCCAACAAGAAACTAAAAATAAGGTAGTTAACAATGATGAACAAGTTCAGATTTTAATTACTTCTATTTCTTCTTTGAGGACTTCAGAAGATATCACATAATACATGCCTAGAATTTCTCCTTATAACAGGCTCTCCTATAGATAAGTGTTGATTTTTGGTTTATCGTAGCAAGATATGGCTATAGTATTTTTGGTGCATTACAACAATATTTAGCTATATTAAGTTATGGATGCTTTAATACTTATCCACCTCATTTTGTTTTTTAGTTGGTAGATAGTGTTAGCATCTTATATATATATAATTGGAAAATGTGATATGATTCAAAGCCACAAAGTTGAAATCACATTCTAAATACTCTACAACCATTACCAATTTTCATTAGAGTATTGATTTAGTTTCCTAAATCAAGTGGCATATCAATTATTTTTGGGTTAAATAACTTGTAAATTAGTGTTAAATGTACTCTCATTATAAATAGAAAATTAATTACTAGATGGGTAAAGTAAGAATATCTCCTCATCATTGGATGAATACAAATCTAATGAGCCTAAAACCAATAATAATATACAATATATGGCTTACCAATAGTGGTGGAAAACCTTATATTTGAAGGGGAAAACCTTACAACCACATGGCTGATGTTGAGAATGTGAAGAATGATATGATTAAATTAGAATATATGATGTTCCTATATTTGAATTTCATACTTGCTCATCAAGCACTCACATAAATGATGATTTTCAAATTGGTTAGACCATATTCCTAGATAAGCCATGACTAAGTAAAATATTCAAAAACAATTAAGAATTTTGATGTAAATACAACCCTTACATATTATTTATTTCCTATTTAGTTTTAATGTTTTCCTTATATAAAAAAATTTATATCCCTTGACTATAGTATAAAATTTTGTTGTAATGCTAGAATGTAATTAAAAATAGTTATGATCAACAATTCTAGATTTCCTATTTTTATTGCTCAATAATCAAATGATCTATAATTAATTTTATCATATTGGTATAACCATAGGGTAAATAAGATGTTTTTGAAAGGGTCCATACCTTTTCTCAATTAGTGGCACATTAGGGGCTACCCTCCCCATTATTTGAACTTGGGTCTCCTCAAAGAAAGCTCCCCCGTACAAAAAAAAAAAAAAACCCCAAATACATAACAATTTAGTGTTCGGACAAAAACAATGGTATGAACATATTGCATTTATATTTTTTTAAATATTAAATAAGGTTTTCCTTTATTAATGTTTGGAACTGCACTACACAACCCTAGCTTGTCAAATTTAATATTTGTTTTATCTTGATATGTAGCCATAAAAAATAATGAAATTATACAATGATAGAAAACTCATAAGCATTGCTACATATTATACTATTATATAGCTATTGGTGATTTATTGTTTTGATTAGTAGTTTCTAAAATATAATTTGGAGTGGACAAATATATTGAATACATTATTGATGAATCAATTAGTATGGCTATTTTTTATATTGAGATGATACTTTATTATTTAAAATAATCTAAAAGTATAGTCATACCTCAAAGGAAAACAAATATTATACCCAAGACCATATAGGTATCATTAAGTCTAAAATTTATGTATATATTATTAAATATAGATATTTGAAGATTATCATTAACTTATCTTGAATATTTTGTTTTTTTTTTCTTATTGAATTTTTTATAGAAAATCTATTATGTAATTATCTTATGCACCTTAAGAGTTATATTATGATACTTTAATATTCTCTTTTCTAAATAATTTTTAACATCTAATTACCTTCTTAACCTAATTTATTTTTGCATAGATGTAGATATATTAAAGTTTTTTTTCTAAGTAATGAATAAGTATTTAAATACAATAGCATACTTGTATTCTATTAAAATAGTTTCTAGAAAGAAAATAAAATAAAATTTCCAAGTGGTACTTATAATTAATTATTCATAAATCATTCTTTAATCATGAGAGTCTTGGTATATGGGCAACTATAATTTTCCTATACAACAATTCTATCTTGCTTATTCACAAAAGATGAAACAAATTCTAAGAAAGTCAAGAAAATTGGATATATTAAAACCAAGGATTTGCAAGTCCCATGTAGGGATCAACAACTTTTCTTGTAATCATGAGATAGACAATTTTGTTTCATAATTTATTCTTATATTATTTTGCTTCAATGGTATGCATGAAATTCTATATTTTATATTGCATAATGATTATTAATGTAGTTGTTTATATTTATTTCCATAGATAAACGTACCTTATGAGGTCACTGAAAGGATATGAATCAATTATATTATTATGTACTAGTCCTATAACTCTATGAAAATTTAGTGGATATATCAAAGAAAGGGTAAAATATCATCATGGAAGTTAAAAATTTGATGAATAATAAACTTTAAATTAATTATATTTTCATCTATATAGTGTTTATTTAAGTTACTTTATGTAAGTATCTTAATGTAAGACCCATTCTTTGTAACTAAATATGATAATTACATGTTTCTTTGAATATGATATATCAAAATAATATTTGCCTTATAGTCTTGGTAGTATTATACATTAAACTCTAACATCAAGCAAGTGAAATTTATACACAATTTTTATGAGACACATTATAGATTATCTTATTATTTATATTTATTTACAATGTATTGTTTGTTTTAATGGATCTATTTATTGTATTAATTTTTTTTTCAAAGAGTTTATATAGGTTTTTGTGAGGAGTCCCCATCCCCTCATATTGAGTGGGTTTTAACCTTGGACCTCTCAAAGAGAGGCCAAAGCCCTTACCACTGCAATAAGCTTACAAATTTATTGTATTAAATAAAATTTGACATCAATACTTTATTTAATTTTTTACAAGTATTTTGATTTTGGATTGTACTTTATACCATTTTGTTTTGTAAAAAAAATTCTCTTTAAATAATTGCATTCACTAGCTTTACTATAATAATTTATAGACTAACAAGAGAGACATAAATATTCTATAACTCATGATTTTATTAAATACCAATATTTTGCATATTATATATTTTATGTATATAATTGATGTATGTAATTATCAAATTATCATGTCAATTTTGATAGAAAATGTATATATATTTTTGTTGTGTAGGGAACCTCTATAATCTCTAGTATATTGGGTAAAGATGAAGTCAATGAGACCTCAATCATCTAGGGAATCTTGCAGTAACTCATTGGTAAGCAATCAATCACTATCAATCAGCCTATCCATTTTTGGCTAAATATAGTTTTAGGGTAAAACTTGGATTTCTAAAAGGTTCCCAGTACCCTTATGTCAAGATTTTAAACTTGGGTCTCATGGATACAACAATATTTTTATTACAAGTTGCAACATTATTGCATTGGTAAGGGCTTTGACCTCTCTTTGAGAAGTACAAGGTTCAAATCCCACTCAATATGGGGGACCAAATCCCTCATAAAAACGTTTGTAAACTCATTTATTCATAAAACATTTTGATTGTAAAATTTTACAAAGAGAAAAAATATTTATTGCATAACCTATAAATTTATCTCAACCCAATACAATATCCAACTAAAGACATAGCAAGGATATTTTGTATAGATAGGAATTCCTATTAGAATTACACAATAATAGATATGCATAGTATTACATAAAAGATGAAGATAAGAGTGGAACTAATTGATTTACCTCTAGGATCAACTATATATAAATAGCAGAGTTGATCATTGAGAGCCTTTGGATTACAATAACTCATCAGACCTGATGAAGACACCACTGAGAGTTCTCCTAACACATGGAGGAGTGGAAACTCAAGAAGACACCACTGAGAGTTCTCCTGACACATGGAGGAGTGGAAACTCAAGTGTCTATCCTAGTGGAACTTAAGAGAATATTCACTTATTCTAACACCCCCCTTAAGTGATACTAGGGGAGATTTTTACAAATGAGTCTCAACAACAAGGCATGATTAGGTACTCATGTACAATATAGATAGTTGGTGGAAAAAACCCTTGTGGGGAAAAACCAACTATCACCCCTTTGTTTTGAAGTGATGGTAAAAACCCAGTGGGAAAATCCATCAATCAAAAAGCAAAGAGGTATGAAAGAGGCTTGTATTCGGATGGCAAATATTGTCCTCTTTAACAAATAAAATATGAGTCATGACAACAAGGCCTGATTAGGTACTCATGTACAATATAGATAGTTGGTGGAAAAAACCCCTGTGGGAAAAAACCAACTATCACCCCTTTGTTTTGAAGTGATGGTAAAAACCCAGTGGGAAAAGCCATCAATCAAAAACAAAGAAGTATGAAAGAGGCTTGTCTTCGGATGGCGAAGATTGTCCTCCTATACAAAGAAATGATGAGTCCCGGTAAGAAGACCTGATGAGGCACTCATTTATAATATAGTGAGAGGTGGAAGACCTCTTTGTCAATGCAGTTGTAATACTCCAAGTTTTTCTTGTAACTGAAGGTAACGCAGAGAATAAATTGACTTGGTGAAGATATCTGCAATTTGTGCCTCAGTTGGAATATATTCCAAGTGTATGTCCCCGCTCTGAATATGCTACCGAATGAAGTGCTTCTAAGAATAATAAGAAGAATGAGAGAGAGGTGAAAAAACTTTGTGCACCAAGATACTTTAACACCCCCCTTAAGTGATAGTAGGGGTAAGTGAAAAAATGAATAAACAATATGTGGCATACCTACATAAGATGAGTCCCGACACCAAGGCCTGATAAGGTACTCATTTACAACATGTGATCAAAAGAATAAATATCTTTAAAGAAAAGTCCTCTAAAACCAAAGTGAAGATAGGATGGAGATAGGACCACAAAAAATCGCATGGGTAGTCCAAAAAATGACTCCACAAGCATGAGTATGTGGTTTCCACCTATATGATTACAATGGGCTAATAACTAGGTCCAAACCTTGTGGACAAACAATAAAATTAGGGTAATGGTAGAAAATTTCATGGGGAAACCACCTGCCATAATAGAAGAATAAGGAATATGTGCATGGAGGATTGAGAGGAAGGAATATGTCCTCTTCAACCCCCTCTTTAGGACAAATTCCATTAAGAAGCCTGCAATGGACCCATTAGATGTCTCAAAAAATTAGAGACTTGTTGCAGAAAAGAATTCATACTCCCAGACTGGTGCTCGCGAACCATGAAATCAAAGTGTCTCATAAAAAGAATTCTTACTAGAAAAATCCCTTGGAACCAAAGTGTCTCACAAAAATAATGTGAAGATAGGATGGATAAAGAACCACAAAAACTGTAAGGGATGTCCAAATTGACTCCACAAGCATAAGTAGTGGTATCCACTTGTATGACACAATGGGCTGAATAACAAGGTCCAAAAAATGGACAACCAACAAAACAAGGGCACCAATGCTGGGAGTGTCGGGTTCAACCGAGAGTGCACTCCATGATACAATAATTTTCAAATTTAAAAACATCATTGAAAAAAGTCTTGAAACTAAAAAATGGACACCACCATTGTGTCTGTCCTAAAAAAACTTTCCAACTATAAATACCCCTCCATTAACTTCAAATGAGAAATTGAAGTGAAAATGAGAGATTTGGTTGACCAAAAAATATATTTTTTGAGTTTTAATAATATTTTTAGTTAATGTATATAGGAATTGCCAATGTAAAGATCCTATAAAACATTTTAAAATAAAATAAAAATATATTTGTTTTGATATAAATGAGGGTGGGCATGAAGTTAGTGAATATCTTCTTATACTTTTTAGAGATTTTATAAACAATATATACCTCTAAAAATTAAAGGCTACTATAAAGAAATCTAGAAGAATACACCCTCCCTAAAAGACAAAACAAAAAAGGAATTTAATTATTAGGTTACAAATGATGCTTTTCTCTTAGCCCTTTGAAAGAGAAAGAGATTTAAAATTTTGGGTTCCCATGAGTGAAAGTTATGAGGGGTGAGGGGCTCAATTGAATTCATCTTAACACAAGAGAGAGATTGAAGTTTTAAATTACCAATACTCCCCCCCTTAAAACTTCAATATATGGAAAATTTTAGGTTTATGAAAACTTTTATGAAAAAGTATTTTAAACTTTTATATATTTTTATAACCTTTAAAAAATTTGTTAAGTTTTAATTTAAAATAGATTTAACAATAACACCCTTAGAGAATAAGAAAATGTGAGAAAAGCTCTTTCTTAAAATAGTTAGTTCGAATATATTAATAAACTAAATGATAAGAAAGAGTAAAAATTAATTTCAAAGGAAAAAAGGAACTTCTTGTGTAAAATTATTATTTTAACAATAACAATATATTTAGAAGATGTTATAAAGAAGATAGTTTTTCTCAAATTTTGAAAAACAAGATAGGTGAGAAAAGTAATTAGAGAGTGAATAATGAAAAAACTAAAATTTTAATGATTACTGTTAGATTAAAATATATTTCCCTTAATGCATAAGAAAAATGATAGAAGTTTTGCTTTATAGCAAGATAAATTATAATTTAAATTTAAGTTTAAGAATACTTTTAATCTCAAGCAAATTAATAAAATAAATTAAGATCTTTGCATTCAAAATATTCGAAAGGAAAGAAATTTAAAAAATATTTTCCTTAAGACTATATGCAAAGAAGAAAAAAAAAAGGCAAGTAAAAGGCAGAGAGACGAGATGCAAAATATGCAAAGACAAGAAGACTCCCCTCCTCGAACTGCGATTGGTGCCTAAAAAAACACCCGAATAACCCTCCCCCCAAAAAAGGAATATTTTATTATTAAATTTACAATACATGTCTTCCATCATTTTATGGATAGCCACAATTAAATTATGTGGTCTGCAAAAAAAAATGAAGACAAAAGACCTTGAAATTGGTGAAGACAAAAGACCTTGAAATTGGTGATTCGAATGAATCGAATGCGTAAAGAGAATATGAAAAAAAGAAAATGCAATAATTTTTCCATGAAACTATAAGAGGCTGAAGATGAAACCATCGAAGATTTCAGTATGGTGTACCCGATGCCTCCTCTAGCGCCACTTAAGCATTTTTTAAAAACAAGTTGAAATATTACTTCAATTAAATTTGATGCCTTGAGAAACCTTCATAAATCGTTAAAGGAGGGACTTCCAAAGGCCCCAAATGAACTCAAAAGAGTGGAACTAAACCTGTAGAATACATAGAAGGAAGAATATGTAAATCGAAACAGATTTTTACAAAACATTTTTGAAAAGAATGTTTTGAAAAATAGGAAAAAATAATATTGCTCTGGGAAACTTGAGCAATACCATTCTCTGAAGATTTGAACTAAACCTGTAGAATACGTTAGAAGGCAAAAAAATTAAAACGGAATAGAGTTTTACCAAACATTTTGATAAAAAATATTAATATATGGGAAACCTGTAGAAATAGTTAGGAGAAGACTTCCAAAGGCCCCAATGGTTGGAATGTAGAGCGCCCGGACGATCTCCGAAGAGTAGAACTAAAAAAATATTTTTCTCCGAGAAACCTGCAAAAATCCTTAGAAGGAGGGACTTCCAAAGGCCCCAATATGCAAAAGGCAGAGTGCCCAGATGAACCTGCAGAACTTTCTAAAAAACACAGGGCACAAATCTCATTTACTTTATAATATAAAGTTATAAAGCAATACAATGTTGAATGAACCAAAAGGAAGAGGTTTTAAATACCTTCTAAGGTGATAGTGTCGTTGGAAAAGATTCTGAGTTGAACAATGTTTTAGACGAGGAATTTTTGGTCATCTAAAAGTGCGCTAAAAGGGATATGAGACGTTGTAACAGTCCAAAGGAGATTACCAATGAGAGCGCCAATGAGAGCGAGACAACGAGAGCTCCGGCCCCCTCAAACGTCTATATCGTGAGTGCCAACGATGAAAGCGCCAAATATCTTGAGTTTAATTCAAAATAAAACTCAAAAAAAAATATTCCTAATTTACACTTGGAGTTAATCGGAGATTTCGCTTTGAAGAAAGCTGAAAAATAAATTATTTAACCAAGTGTTAGTTTTACATGAATACGTTGAGGGAAAAAAGGAATAAATAAATAAAATTAATAGGCTAATTCCTTTAAAAGGAAGGTCAAAAAACCAACGCCTTCACACAAGGTAAAATAGCTATATTTTCTTAAAATTTTCCCTCCAACATGAATTTAATATAGAAATGAAAGAATATGCAACATAAAAAAATATGCTGAAAAAATAACAATGGATAAAAGTAGACTAATGCAAACTTTGAAGTTAGATAGCCAAAAAAAATACCCAAAGTAAATGAACCAGATCCTAGAACCTTCAAGAGAGAATACTAGCAAAATATATCCTGCTCTGGTGCCATGTTAGAATTACACAATAATAGATATGCAAAGTATTACACAAAAGATGAAGAGAAGAGTGGAACTAATTGATTTGTTAGGAATGGAGCCTAATTATGAGGAGGATAAATAGAGAAAGTTTCTGGATTTACTGCAGGACGGGCAGGGAAAGTTTCCAGATTTACAGTCTGTTAGTCTACGAGAGAAAGTTTTCGGATTTACAACAGGACAGCCAAGGAAAGTTTTTTTTGTTTTTATCCCAAAATTTGATGCTGGGAACTCAATGTTAATCTTGGAATGTATTAATAAAAGCATTTTGTTTTTTCTATTTTTTTCTTATATATAGTTGAGGAAAAACATAGATGACTATGACAATGAAAATTACTATGTTGATTCCTTGGAAAAATAGAGAGGAAATTATAGCAGATGTTGGCTGTAGGTTGTAACCCTCTATTGCTTGGATTGAGAAAGGAAGGACTAAAAATTCTCGGTGGATGTAACCCACATTGGGTGAACCACATTAAAATCGTTGTCTCTTCTTCTGTGTGTGTTTGTCTTATTTTTCTTTAATTCTGTTGTTAAAGTTTGAAACACTATAATTGCTTTTCTATATTTTATATAGTGATTTACTCTAACAAGTGGTATCAGAGCGGTTGTTTTGTTGGGTGCACTTGACAGAAGGAGAATTTTTGGATCAAGTGGGAGCAATGGCGGAAGAAGGGAGGTTTAGAGTTCAAAAATTCAATGGCCAAAATTTTCAATTCTAGAAGATGCAAATGGAGGATTACTTGTACCAGAAGGATCTTTACTTACCTCTTGAGGGGGAAACAGAGAGACCTTCATCTATGTCTGATGAGGAGTGGATTCTCCTTGATAGAAAGGCATTGGGTACTGTGAGGCTGTGCTTGGGAGCCATCGTAGCCTTCAACATCTCTGATGAAAAGACTACCAAGGGAGTCATGGATAAGTTGGCCAAGATATATGAGAAACCATCAGCATCAAATAAGGTATTCTTAATGAAAAGGTTATTTAACATGAAAATGAATGAATGAGGATCTGTGCATGATCATTTAAATGAATTTAATACTGTCACTAATCAATTGCATTCGGTAGGATTGGATTTTGATGATGAGCTTAGGGCCTTATTAATCTTATGCTCTCTTCCAGAAAGTTGGAACAATTTGGTAATGGCGGTAAGTAACTCTGCTTCGAGTTCAAATAAATTAGAATTTGATGATGTGGTTGGGATGATACTCATTGAGGACATGAGAAGAAAAACCACTGGAGAATCATCTTGCACCGCCTTAACTGTTGAGAATAGAGGAAGAGGAAGAGAAAGAGGCAAGAGTTCACATCATGGAAAATCCAAAGGCAGATCCAAATCACATGGAAAAGAAAAGCTACAGTGTTGGCACTGTGGCAAAAAGGGTCATCTCAAGAAGAAGCTGTTGGCAAAGAAAGGGGTGATGGAAATGAAGGTAATGATAATAATGGTAACACTTCATAAGCCAATATTATTGGACAAATTCTACAAGATGCTTTAATCTTATCTCTTGATAGAAATAGTGATTATTGGGTAATTGATAGTGGTGCTTCATTCCATGCTACCTCACATAAGGAATACTTCATAGATTATGTTTCTGGAGATTATGGACGGGTTCTATTGGGAAATGACCAACCATGTAAAATCGTGGGTATTGAAAATATTTTGATTAAATCCCCAAATGGATGTCAATGGGCTCTTAAAGAGGTGAGACACATACCAGATTTAAAGAGAAATCTTATATCGACAAGTAATCTTGATGGTGAAGGATACACGGTTGCATTCAGATAAAATGCTTGGAAAGTTACTAAAGGTTCATTGATAGTAGCTAGAGGTAAATTGGTAGGTACTCTTTATTTACTTACTGATTTTTCTCCTTGCTCCATGAATTTAGTTTCTACAGGTGAGAGTGCATCTTTGTGGCACCAAATACTTGGCCATATGAGTGGAAAAGGTATGGAAATTTTACATTCAAGAAAGTTATTGCCTAAGTTAAAAGAGATTGATTTGGAATTCTATGAGGATTGTGTTTATGGTAAAGAAAAGAGAGTTATATTTCTCAAGGATGGCAAGGAAAGGAAGAAAGAGAAATTGGAGCTTGTGCACTCAGATGTTTGGGGCCCGACTCAGGTAACTTCTCTTGGAGGTTCCTCTTACTATGTACTTTTTATTGATGATGCAACAAGGAAAACATGGATATATTGCATTAAGAAAAAAAGTGATGTTTTTAATACCTTTAAGAATTGGAAAGCATTAGTTGAAAATGAAAGCTGGAAAAAGGTTAAAGTGTCTAAAGTCGGATAATGGTGGAGAATATTGCGAGTAGAGAATTTGATGTGTTTTGTTCTAAAAATGGAATTAGAAGAATCAAGGTAGTTCCAAGAACACCTCAAGAAAATGGGGTTGCGAGAAGAATGAATAGAACCATCATGGAGCGTGCTAGGAGCATGAGAATACATGGAGGCTTACCATTATTTTTATGGGCTCATGTTGTTGATACTACAGTATATCTGATTAATAGAGGACCATCTAGTGCCTTGGATGGAGGAATTTCGGAAGAGCTTTGGACAGGTAAACCAGTAAATTATTCTTTCTTTAATGTATTTGGATGTGAGGCTTTTATGAATATAGACAAAGAGAACATAAATAAGTTAGATGCTAAGGCCCAAAAGTGCTATTTTATTGGTTACGGTATTGATGGCTTGGGTTACAGATTATGGTATTGTGATAACCGAAAAGTCATTAGAAGTAGGGATGTCATATTTAATGAAAAAAACTTGTATAAAGATCGGTTGTAGGGAAAGAAATAGAAAGAGGGCTGAATACATAGACCTTGATGGGCACATAGAAAAGGTAACTCCAAAAGTGGTAGAAGATCAAAATGTATAGCAGCAACAACAAGCACCTCAATCTCCAGAAAGTGTTGTTAGACGATCTACTAGGATAAGTAAAATTCCTCAAAATTTCTCTGATTATGTTTTGTATACCGATCGTTGGTGAGCGAGAATGTTTTCGGGAAGCATTACAGATGGATACCAGGAATAAGTGGGAGCTTGCAATGAATGAAGAAATGGACTCTTTATTCCACAACCAAACTTGAGATTTGGTTGAGCTACCCAAAGGTAAAAGAGCGTTGACCAATAAGTGGGTGTACAGGATTAAAGAGGAGAATGAAGGGCATAAGAGATACAAAGCAAGACTAGTGGTCAAGGGATTCGCTCAGAAAAAAAGTATTGATTTTGATGAGATTTTTTCTCCAGTTGTAAAAATGACCTCTATTAGAGCTATTTTGAGTCTTGTAGCTATAGAAATTTTTTTTCTGGAGCAATTGGATGTGAAGACAGCATTTCTTCATGGTGATTTGGAGGAGGAAATTTATATGCACCAACCAAAAGGCTTTCAGGTGAAAGGTAAAGAGGATTGGGTATGTAAATTGAAAAAGAGCTTGTATGGGTTAAAACAAGCTCCTAGACAGTGGTATTTAAAATTTGATAAGTTCATGGCTAATCAAAGGTTTGAAAGATGTCAAAGTGATCACTATGTATATTTTAAGCAAACTAGAAATGGTAACTATGTTATTTTGCTATTGTATGTGGATGACATGTTAGTTGCAGGAACAAATATGCAAGATATAAACATGCTCAAGAAGAAGTTGGCTAAATCCTTTGCCATGAAGGATTTGGGAGAAGCCAAACAAATCCTTGGTATGAGGATAACAAGAGACAAGGAGAGTCACACTATGAAATTATCACAAGCAAAATACATTGAAAAAGTGCTTAAGAGATTCAACATGAACAATGCAAAGTTTGTTGCTACTCCATTGGCAAAGCATTTCAAACTCACCAAATATTTGTGTCCCAAGACACAAAAGGAACAAGAGCATATGGCTAAGGTTCCCTATGCATCAGCAATTGGAAGCTTGATGTATGCAATGGTTTGTACAAGACCAGACATTGCCCACGCAGTGGGAGTAGTGAGTAGATTTATGAGTAATCCGGGAAAAGGACATTGACAAGCGGTAAAATGGATACTCAGGTACTTGAGAGGAACTTCAAATTATTCTTTGAATTTTGGAGGCTCTAATATATGCTTGAAAGGTTTTTTAGATTCTGATATGGCAGGTGATCTTGATGGTGGAAGGAGCACTACTGGCTACATCTTTACTATAGGAGGAGGAGTGGTTAGTTGGATTTCTAAACTCCAACACGTAGTTGCCCTTTCAACCACTAAAGCTGAATATGTTGTTGCTGCAGAAGCAAGCAAAGAGATGGTTTGGTTGCAAAGACTAATGGAAGAACTGGGGAAGAAGCAAGAGGATAATAGGTTGTGGAGTGATAGCGAGAGTGCTATACACCTTGCGAAGAATTCAGCATTCCATTCAAAAACTAAACACATCAAACTCAGGTATCATTTCATTAGATCAGTAGTGGAAGATGGATCTTTGAAATTAGGGAAGGTTCACACATCACAAAATCTTGCTGACATCCTTACAAAAGTGGTTTCAAGAGAAAAGTTGAGCTTTTGCTCAACTTCAGTTGGCCTTAAGGAATAAGAGGCCATGATGAGAATTTTTTCAATCCTTGGTTGCAGTATGGTGCAATGGAATTAGTCTCCAAGTGGGAGATTGTTAGGAATGGAGCCTAATTATGAGGAGGCTAAATAGAGAAAGTTTTTGGATTTCTTGCAGGACAGGCAGGGAAAGTTTCCGATTTACGATCTGTTAGTCTACCAGAGAAAGTTTTCGGATTTACAACAGGACAGCCAGGGAAAGTTTTTTTTGTTTTTATCCCAAAATTTTATGCTGGGAACTCAATGTTAATCTTGGAATGTATTAAGAAAAGCAGTTTGTTTTTTCTATTTTTTTCTTATATATAGTTGTGAGGAAAAACAGAGATGACTATGACAATGAAAATTACTATGTTGATTCCTTGGAAAAATAGAGAGGAAATTACAGTAGATGTTGGTTGTAGGTTGTAACCCTCTATTGCTTGGATTGAGAAAGGAAGGACTGAAAATTCTCGGTGGATGTAACCCACATTGGGTGAACCACGTTAAAATCGTTCTCTTCTTCTATGTGTGTTTGTCTTATTTTTCTTTAATTCTGCTGTTAAAGTTTGAAACACTATAATTGCTTTTCTATGTTTTATATAGTGATTTACTCTAACATGATTTACCTCTAGGATCAAATCTGTATAAATAGCAGAGTTGATCATTGAAAGTCATTGGATTACAACAACTCATCAAACATGATGAAGACACCACTGAGAGTTCTCCTGACACATGGAGGAGTGGAAACTCAAGAAGACACCACTGAGAGTTCTCTTGACACATGGAGGAGTGGAAACTCAAGTGTCTATCCTAGTGGAACTTAAGAGAATATTCACTTATTCTAACAATTCCTAAGATAAGTGTCTCAAGATTAGAATAATTTTCATAACAAAAATAATTAATATTTCCTACTAAAGAAATCTGCATATATTTTTTATTAACAAGGTATGATAATGAATTAATTAAATTATTTATTATTATTTATTATTTTTTAAACAACATTTAGTTTACCCAGCTGTTATAGGTGAGTTGGAGAGGAGAGGGCAATCCTCCAAGGGAGGTCCCAGGTTCGAATCTCCACCCTACCAAAAAGCTGAATTGGGTACCCAAAATCCAATTGATAATGTTGGTGCGGGCAGGGTTGGGTGCGACTCCTGAGTGAATTTGATGGTATAGAACCCCATGGACTCTCAGACCAAGGCAGCCCCGCAAGGGGTTTTTCGCTTAAAAAAAAACATTTAGTTTGTCTTTTTATCAATAATATTAATTTTTCCTTAGATATAATATACTTTTTTTTTTTTGCATGTGGGTTTTAACTAGTGCCCAAAACCAGAAACATAAGTATATGATGAAAAGTACATAGAGAAGCACAAAATAGGGTGTCTATACCCTAGTCGTTCCATGAACTAGACCAGAGAAAAAATAGACCCACATAGGGATTGTTTAACAGAAAAATAAAGATCTAAAGAGAGAACCCATGTAGGGGCTAAAGATAACATAAAGTAAAATCAAACCAGTGGCCACGCAGGGGTCAAAATATTAGTACCAAAATTACCATGCAAGGGAACAAAGCTTGAAAGATAAAACAACCCAACTCTAATCATAAAAAATATCTTCAACTACAGAGCTCTTTTGGCCAAGTTTCTTGACAAGCAGTTTCAGGGAGGTGTTGATACTATTTATTAAATTATTATATTTTCTAAGTAATGCCTTAATATCATTTTTATCAAGAAATATAATATCGCTTTACTAATTTTTTCTAAGAAGAGTTAACTTTTTTTAAGATGGAGATCAACACTATTACTAGTTAAATTATCTATTAGTATGTTTCTATCTCTAAATATTTTATACCATACTTCCCTAGTTGACTAAGATAAGAAACAATGTTGATTTTTATCCAATCCCCACATCCATTTTTCTCAACAATATTAATAATGTTTTAATCTCTTGTAATTAAAATATATTTTCATTTTTTTCAATGATAATATTTATCCTTCTAAGAAGTACTGTAGCTTTTACATAGTTTCTAGTTAAAAATTTCATATACATTTTCAATGACAATCTTGATCCTTGTAAGAAGTGTTCTAGATTTTACATAGTTTTTCGTTAAAGTTCCATAATTCTAAATGAGAATAATTTTTCACGTTAACCATATTCTTCTAAATTCTCTTTAAATGTACCATTAATATTATTATTATTTATTTATTGTTTTTCTTCTTTGTTGAGATCTCAGTTGTGTTCTAGTGATATTTTATTTAAGGGATCGTTTTTAGGGGGCTGACCCTTTTGCTCCATGGTGGTTACCATTCTCAACGAATATGTTTGGTGTTTTGCTTTAATTCTTGCTCTTTGAGTTTGGAGTTTTGTTGATGTATTTACTACTCTTCTAGTCTTATGCATAAATAGAGCAGGATTTTTGGTGTCTTTAGAAGAAAGTTGAATAAAAATTCTTCTTTATGCTCTAATGAGTGGTGGGCTGGTCTTTACTTTTGGATGGTTTTTTTAGTTTAATTTATGTTTGTCTTGACCTTGGAGGCTGGCCTGTGCTTAATTAACCTTATTTTTCTCTGCCTTATCTATGTAAAAGGTTTTGGGACCTTTGAAAACCAATTTTTACTCCAGTAATAAAAATATTATTATTATTATTTAAATATTTTTAATAAAATGAAAAAATAAAAATTTAAAGTATAATAAATATTATATTTAACTTTAAAATAATTAAAATATAAAATAACTCGTTCAATATAGATCATAAATATAGACTTTAAAGAAGAAAATCTACCTATTTTAATCAATTTAAAATAAAACACTCTCCAATTTATTTTTCAACATATATAGTTTTTAATAATGCATTTTCTTTTTTTCTTCCTTCTTTTTAAATCTCTTAAAATCCAAAATTTATAATTTATTTTTGTAAAACCATAATGGTGACCATATATGTATGCATACCAATAGCCATTTATAATATCCATTCTTAAAATAAGTAAATTTATTTATTTAAAACTATTATTTTTTATAAAATTATTCGAAGATGTAGATCGATGTCAATTATTACCTATAATTATATTTTTCCACATATACATATATTTATTTGAGTAATATTTCTTATATATATATTTTAATGAGTTATATGGGATTGAAAAGGACCCATAAATCATAATGGTCACCAATAAAAGAGGTTAAAAATGGATATTATAAATGACTATTGATATGCATACATATATATATATGATCACCATTATGGTTTTATGGGCCTGTCTCAATCTCATATAACTCATTAAAAAAATTATATAATGGAATAATATAATTGTAGGTAGTAATTGACATCCATCTACATATTTGAATAATTTTATAAATATTTGGCCATAAGCTATTAAAATAATAAATATAAATATTGGGTTATAAGATATTAAAATAATATATATATATATATATATATATAGTATGGGGTATTAGTTCAATAGGTTAATTTTTTAAGGAAGAGATTTAGTTTAAATCTTGTCAAATGATACATGAATATATCTAAGTTTTGTTGTAATACTACTATATGGTGAATATATATATATGAGGAGTGGGATAGTTTCAATCCCATATAACCTATTAAAATATATATATATATATATATATATATATATATATATATTCTTTTGAAAGAATAGGTAGTAATTGACATCCATCTACATCTTTGAATAATTTTATAAAAAATAATACTCTTTAAATAAATTCAAATCTTGCCAAATGATACATGAATTATATCCAATTTTTATTGTAACACCACTATATGGTGATATATATTATGAGTATAATATATATATATATATATATATATATATATATATATAAATGAGTATAACCTATTAAATATAAATATCAATATATATAATGAAAGGATATATATTTTTAAAAAACTACTATTTTTTTATAAAAATAATTATATTTTCTCATTATATATATATTTATATTTAATAAGTTATACTCATAATATATCATAGTGGTATTACAACGAAACTTGGATATAATTGATGTATCATTTGGTAAGATTTGAATTTATTTAAAAAACTATTATTTTTTATAAAATTATTGAAAGATGTAGATGGATGTCAATTACTAGCTATTCTTTCATTATATAAATAAATAAATAAATAAATATATATATATATATATATATATATATATATATATATATATATATATATAATTTATTTAAAGGTTATATGGGATTGAAACGGTCCTATTCCTCATATATATTCATCATATAGTGGTATTACAACAATACTTAGATATTATTCATGTATCATTTGGCAAGATTTGAACGTAAATCTCTTCCTTAAAAAATTTAACCTATTGAACCAATACCACAATATATAATTTAAAATATATATATTATTATTATTTTAATAGCTTATGACCAAATATTTATATTTATAATGGCAAAGACATAGTTGCTTCTCAAAGCTTGACGTGTATTTCAAGGAATTTAGGCCTTGTTTTTTGCTGCTGATCCCTGCATAGTTACTTCTGCCAAATATTAGGTGTCGCTGTCACACATGGGTTCGTTTTTTCAATGCCAGAGTTGGACTTGGTTCTCATATCATTTGAAGGCTCGTCTTTTGAGGGAGGGCCACAAGTTTCCAATAGCAATATGTTTAGTTTGGACCGCCATTCTGTAACTCCTATCGTGGCTTTTCTTTGGATGTATTTTTCAAGGATCTATCTTGGTGGTTTCGGTTCAGCAAAGCCATGGCGATGAACACATGCAAATCTTGTAAGCTAAAATGCGTCACTACTCACAGTTCAGATTCAGGTCCCATTGTCTTATCCTTTTTCAAGGTTATGGATAGCGACATCGACTTCTCCTATCTGGTGAGTCATGATCTCGGCTCTAGCTATTGCATGTTAAGATTTGCTAATGTTTATATGTAAACTATGTTTGAGCTTACCTTTTGCTGCATTCTGAAATAGGAGATCCCTTCACAATATCTAGAACAAATTCGAGGACAAGGATGCAGAACAGTACTTCTAGAAGGTCCAAGAGATTTTTCGTGCCCTACTGTCCTTTGTTGCTCTGTTGATTTTGCGGTTTTAAAAGATGGGTGGCAGAAATTTGCCGATTTTCAATCATTAAAGCTTGGAGATATTCTTATCTTCAATGTGATAAGATACACCCATTTTCTTGTTCAAATATTCGAACCAAGTGGAAACACGAAACAAATCGAGCAGAAAAAGAGAGGCAGACCCAGAAAAGAAACCAGCAATATGCCCAAAGGTCTGAAAAACATAAGCTTTATATGTTTTTTTTGGTCTTCCTTATTTGCATCTCATGGTAGCTTAATTTTTTCCTTGTTTTTTCTCTGGATAATATGTAGAAAACAAGATATTAGCAAACTCAATAGAAAGAAACAAGCGACAATTTTCACGGGTGCTTTCAAACTCTGCAGTACGCGGCAGATCACTTTGGGTGGTAAGTCTGCATTCATTTCAATTTCCATCAATCATTTGCCTGAAATTTGAAAGCACTATTAACACATTGAAATTTTTTAAGACCAGTATCGTGATGTCCCTTTACAATATGCCCTTTGGTTGGTTCGATTGCAGAGCGTTCCTCGGAGCTTTGCTAGGCGTTGGTTGCCAGAGTGTAAGATAAAAGTTGCATTGTCATGCGAAAGGAGGAAATGGTTTGTTGATTATAATGGAGGCCGTAAGCATCCTAGATTCGAGCACAGCTGGAAATACTTTGCTATGGACAATCAACTTAAAGTGGGAGATACATGTGTCTTTCACTTGGAAGACACTGTTAATCTTACGTTTACGGTCAAGATATCCAGAGGTATATAGTGCAAGAGGTGTTTTGAAATATAATGCCACACTTTGGAGCATGGTTTATTATCATAAATAAAAAAGAAGAATTTTTTTAGTATTGTTCCCATTTTCGAGGAATCCATAATACATAGCTCGAAGGTACTTAGTCCATGTGATTAGTCCAATATCAAATAGTTAAAAATTCTTATTCTGGTCTGGATTATTTTTTTCATAAAAAATTTAAATATTGAATGGCTTACATGGCCTATAAATGGAAGGAAGTTTTGTTGTTTACAGTTTTGATTCACTGTATCTTCCAAGATATGAATGAGCTCAACACAAATACTTTCACCTATAGTCCTAAAAGAATTTTTAAATAATGTGATCCCATTCATATGCCACCTTCAGATTATTTATTCTATTGACCCATCTTTAATTAAGGAAGGACATAAAAACATTTTCTTCTGCGTGTGAAGTGTGACACGATTCATAAATTTCGAATTCTTAAATAATGTGATCCCATTTATATGCCTTTACATTATTTTTTTTATACATAAAAATTAACAACTGTCTTTCTTTTTTGAACAACTGGTTAGAAGGTCAAATCATATTGCTTCCTGTCTTAGCGTCAAATCATCGAGCTACCACTATAACCTCTATTTCGCCTCGGTAAACACGTTCCAGAGTGAGAGAGACCCTGGGTGGCTCCGTGTTGGTACTGCCATCATCAACACGGTCCAGAGTGAGGGAGACCCTTCTTCCCTCATCAAGCTGGCACACTCAGCGGATTCTAGTCAGACTACTACCTTTGCCCTAGAGTAAGCATGCCCAAGAGGCTTGAACCTACGTCTCCTCCTAATAAATACCCAACATTTTACCAATCCACCTGACCCTCGTGAACCACCTTTAGGTTATATTCTATTGGTCCATCTTTAACTAAGGAAGGGCATAAAAGCCTTGGCTCTATTCTGCTTACACACATTTCCTTCTGCGTGTGGAGTGTGGCACGATTCATAAATTTCGTCTTTTCTTTTAGGATTTCAGTTTTTCCTTGCTGTAAACTTTGTGGGTTGGGCTGTACCATTTGTCTTTGTAGATGCAATGCAATAATATTTTTAGCTCAATGCCAAAGGTGGCTTCGAAAGAAAAAGATGATATGTGTGAAATTAAATCACAGATTATACAACAAACACTCTTAAATGTTAAACGAAAGCCTTTGACCCCTAGTTACTAGTTGATTGTTTTTAAAAACTAACGAGGACAAGGAACATGTATCGTTACCTTGACATTAGGATGTTAAATCATAGTTAAAACATATTTGGAGGTAAGAATAAAAACTCCAATTATCCGCTATATATATATATATATTCTATCAACATTATGTATCCTGGACTTGTTTGTTTTGGTATTAGTTTGTTACTTTTAACTACAATTATCTAGATATTGCATAACAAAGAGATGTACAAACTTGTGTATAAACTTAAAGTTTCGTTTTATAAAATTATTTTACTTTCGTGAATGTTTGTCAACTTTTGTCTTTTATGTCTAGTGGTTGATGCTGATGCAGGTACACTTTAAATTTTGTTGTATTTGTATTTTATTCTATTTGGTTTGTACAAATAGTCTACTTCAACCGGAGGATTTTAATTTATAAATTTTCTTCTTTATAGTTTGGATAAAATATTTTGAATTATTCGTAATTGGTTTGAGTAAAAATTTTAAATTATTATTATTATTTTTTTATTTTAGATTTTGTAATTTGTATTTTAATATATATAATTTTTTTTCAAATGAGTTTATATAAATAATTTAGTTCAAGTTTAAGCTTATCATTTATAGATTTTGAGTTTGATTTATATAAAAAATATTACACTTGGTTTGTATTTGGTTTGTAGAAATAGTTTATATTCAGGTTTATGGTGTATTTATTTTTTGAATTGATAAATAAATCAAATTATTTCATCTTTTGTAATTATTTTTCAGTACTTAAGCCCCATGCTACTAAGAAGAAGACCAAGCTTCCCAGGAAGTTCATGCAAGAATCCATCTCCGATGAACAAGAGAAAAAAGCCTTTGAAGCGGGTGTGGGGATAGCAACAAAGAAAGCTAAGAAGAGGTTGGCCATGGAGAAGTCAATTGAGGAAGAAGAAAGTTTCCCTACGAGCAAGGAGAATGCTTCTAATAAATCAAAGAAAGGGATTTCTTCTTATGAGTTGACCAAGGAGAATGACAACCAAGGATATCCAAACAAAGAAAATTCTCCAAGAAGCCGGTCAAGAAACTCAAATGGATGGACGTTTTAGATCAAGGAGCATCAAGGGATAAACAAGATCATATTGAAGGTATAGAAAAGGATTCAAGGCTATCATGATCTCCCTTGAGGAGCTCTCCTCTCAAGGATGAGCATAATGGGTTTGTTGTGAAAGTTTACAAGGAATTGGATGGAACCCCCTCATTAATGCATGTCATTGAGGCTCTAACCCAAAACTACATAATCTTGAAAGACCTTAATGCCTCCTCCAAGTGGGTAGATCAAGTATAAACTCAAAATATGGAGGAGGCTAAAGAACAATTATATGATCTGAAGAAGATAATTCTCAAGCTCAAGACCATGCAAAAGGTGATGGAAATAGGAGAGAATGTCAAGGGAAGCTCCTAATTTATTTTTTTCTCATATTTTCAAGTTATGTTTTTTATTGTATGGTGTTTATTTTGTTCTTGTGGGTTTTCTTAGCTATTGTTTTTCATAGCTTGAAGTTGGGGATATTTTTGGAAACTCTTTGTGGAGATGTAATGTTTGATCCTATTTAATCATTTGTAAAAGGTTTGAGGTCCCTTATAAAACCCCTTTTGCTACCAATTTTATCAAAAAAAAATTAGCACTTGAGTTTTCTCAAAATTATATATATTTAAGAAAAGTACTACATGTTGGCCATAAGATGAATAATAATTTCCTTAAATTTTGTAACAATAAAAAGTTATTTAGTGAATATTGGAGGAGTAGGTTATACATGTTCCTTGGGCCAAAAAAAAAAAAAATATTAGAGGAATAGGCTTGTGTAATTGTAGATTTACGAGGTTACAATTAGGGGAAAAGCTTTGGTGGAGATTATTCAAATATCAAGGAAATAATTAGTTTTCATGATGTAATAAATTATTTAGAAAAAGAGCCCTATCCAAAATATCATCGACATGGAACTTCATATTAGATAGTTTACAATTAATAAATAAACATATTATATAGTCATTCAAAGAGGGGAACTATGTAAATTTTTTGTTTGATGCTTGGTTCAAGCCTTTTATTATTATATCTAATTCAAAATGGTAATAATTGGCTCATGCATGCCTATATTTTTATAACAAACCTCCTAACACAACTATTTATTACTTATGAATTGGTGAACTGTATTTGTTTTCATTCATATAAAATGGTATTACTGATGGCTTTCGTGGTTGCAGGACTAGGTATATTCCTCTCATGGATAGATAAAGGTCAACAAAAAAGGTAAGTAGGATATGATGTCGGTGTGAAATATCACCATGGCTCATGAGTACATGAAAGCTCACACATTTGCCTCTCATGTAGAAGCATATAGAATGTTTAATTTGCATCATGTGAATATTTCAAATTGTGTGATATATGTTCTATCTCGGAATAGTTAGATATCTAAATTTTTATGCAATAAAAGTACCAAGGACATGGGAGCCATTTGGTATTTTGCAAATTATTTATTGCTCATGATTTCATAAGAATAAAACCAAGTTAAGTAAAAGAGAAATAATTAAAATAATAATAATAATAATAAAATATAAATATAAACTAAATTTGTTTCAAAATTGGGTATAATAGGATTGTGGTGAATAATTAAGCAAAGTAAAAAAATGCTAGCTTAAATGTATGTTGATTTGCTAGTGGTTGTGTTACTATTATATTAAATAGTGTTAGTCTAAGTGGTTTATATATTTGATGATGCAACATGAATTATTGATTTGCTATACCCTTCTGTATGTGTGCTTAAAAAAAATATACATAGTTAGAATCTACCTGCATCCATTCACATGCACACACCAGAGCTATCTTGATCCCTCATAGTGCCACCTAGGTTTTTGATTGAAGGTATGGCTATGGAAAGATAACATATAGGTAAAATATTTAAATAGCATCTATTTTTCCAAAATTCAATATGAAGCAATGAAAATTAACATGACAATACCCAAGATGAAGTGGCTAAGTTTATTAAACTTGCTAAGCTAAAATGATTGTATTACCTAGTGTTAGTCGATGTCCATATATTCCTTATAGGTTTTGAGGTATAATTTGATGTACTAAAATGATTGTATTACCTAGTGTTAGTCGATGTCCATATATTCCTTATAGATTTTGAGGTATAATTTGATGTATAACCTATAGGTGGACATTAATGTGTAGAGTATAGATGATGATATACATATTTTATGTCAAATATTATCTTAAATTCATGTCTTTGAATACCTTATGAGCTGTAAATATACTTTGACTTGGTTGTTGATTGTATAAATTAGAACAAGAAAACTATTATTTGGTTTTTAGAAAGAAGTTCAATCGGGTACTATCATTGTTCAACAAGACAATAAAAATAAATTGTTATTTTTACTTCAAATCTACTGTAGAATGATATGCATGGTCTCTTAAGTGTATTAGCGTGAGAAAACCCTATTGCATTCTTTATTATACTTTTCCAAAAATAAATAAGAAGTTTGACAAAACATTTTTTTATCTTTAGCATAGTGAATGGGTGTTTGTAAGACATCATTATTTTCTATGGTTGTATACTCCTATATGTAGCACTTCCATTTGATTTCCATATATATTACTATCACCATAGAATCAAATGTTATTATTAATTTTTTTTTTGTCTCTCATATTTCCAAGAACTTAAGGAGATTAGTGACGTGTTTAAAAGGAAAACGACCTTCACCTTTAAAAAAAATAAAGTGAATAATAAAAGTATAATATGAATTACCTCGTTGTTTATGGTTCTACAATTTTGGAAGTATTATTTTTGTGGGTTTAATAAATTTTCCAGATGTTTAGCATGTGGGTGAGTTAGTTGCATGGGTGTGTAATTGATTAAAATCACTTTTAATAAAACGTAGAATCAAGTCTAGGTTACATTGTAATTTAAGGGAAATATCTAGAATATTTAATAATTTTAGTAAACTTTGTATCTTATTTTTAACCTCATGTATCTTGTAAATTGTAAATACATGATCTTTATTTTTGTTGTCGCAGAGGTCTAAAATTTCCAAAGTAGCTTTTATAAACTAATTTTTTTGGGCTATGTATCAGACTCCAATTTTATTAAGGTGTAAACAGGATTAAAAGGTTTCCTTACTCTACTAAAATGTTGGGGGCATATACATTGAGAAACAATAAATTCACTTACCTCTAAAAAATTCTATGTTTCAATATAAATATAATAAAAAAGGGTTCAACATATTTATTGAAGAAGTCAAAGTTAATTAGATACAATGCCTTACCTGCACATAGATACAATGCCTTATTGACTAAATATTAACAAACTTATGTAATATCCTTCAAATTTGAAAGTGAATACTTAAGAGTATTACATTAACTAGATACTTAGAGTTAAGTTGACTTTAGGAGTTCAAGGCTTAAAAATGAAAAGTGAAAGCATGTGTTTTAATTAAAGGAGTGTATTTAGAGGTGAGTCAGTTTGAATTACACAAAGTAAATATTCTTTGTAGCCACAAAAGTATTAATAATCCTCAACTATGGATTTACCTTAGTCGCTCTTCATATTTTCAAGTTGTCTCATATAATTCAGTTGAGAAGAACCTCAACCCTTTTAAATTATGAAAATATAGATACTTATATGTATACTAACTAATTCCTTTATGCATATTGTGCTTAGAAAAATTTAATATATAGATTAAATTTTTACATAGACTTTTATTAGATTATAAATGAATTTTTTATTTAATTGTTGCATAAAAGTTATTTTAAAGAAATGTTAAACGAGAGAGTCTTAAAATTTATACTGTTTTAATTATATATAAAAAATAACTTATGAAGTAGTATGATTTATAGATTCATTTATGAGATTTCATTAGCCACTATCAATAGAAGGATAATAGTTCAATTTAAATATTGTTTTTAATGAGTTATGTTATATCTAAGTTAAAAGATATTTTATTTGAGTAGAGACATTTTCCTATTTAAAGAATATTATCATAATATATATTTTTTATATTAAAAGGATAGGGCCATGAAAAGTATATTTTTTTTTTTTGGTAAGTTGGAATTATATTACAAGTGGGTTTTGAAAGGATCCCAAAAACCTTCTTACAACAGGTCAAAAGACCAAACCGAGGGTTAAAACCCAAATGACACATCCCACCCAGTGGGAGACTTATTACAAGGATGAAGATAAAATCTCGTCTAGCGGGAAACATTCGAAGACCACCACAAAGGAAATCCCATCCAACAGGAAAAATCAACAGTCAAAAAGGGAAAATCCTGCCCAGCGGGGACCCTAGAAATTTTAAAAACCTTCCCACCAGGGAAAACAACAAAAAAAATTACAATCCTGCCTCATGGGGAAAAAACCGCACAATCTGGAAATCCTGCCACAAAGGGGAAAACAAGCATGTTTAGGAATCCTGCCAAGCAGGAAAGGCACGCAAACTCTAAACCAGCATGTTTGAGAAATCCCACCTAGCGTGAAAACCAACAAAATTGGAAGATCCTTCCTGCGGGAAAACCACCAAACCAACCCTAAACTGGGTGTGAAGGGTCCCGCCCAACGGGAAAAAAACTAGCAGCAAGGGAAGGTCCCGCCCCGTAGGAAACCCAATAGCAATAGGAAATCCCGCCTTGCAGGAAAAAAATAGCAGCATGCCCAAAATCCCGCCTTCAGAGAAACCAGCAAGAGAAGGCGAAACCGCTCAATGGAAAAAACCAGCAGTACGCCCAAGACTTGCAGACAAACCCATGACCCCACATCGGGGAAAACAAGCACGCCCTGAACCTGTAGAAAAACCTGCGAACTCGTGGATCCTGCCCAACGAGAAAACCAATAGCATGCCCAGGAGAACATAACCCCTGTCTAACAGGAACCCCGATCTGGGATGCAAGTTGCAGAGAAGAGACAGGGAAGCTGTCCCGTGAGCGTCCATGACTGAGAAGGATTTTTACGGGTAGAAAAAATAGCGAAAGCCATTGCATTGTAAGATCTTGAGCCCCCATCCCAAGATCAAACCCTGCAAGGAAACAAGCCATTAAAACCACCATCAAGAAAACTTCTAGCCCCACCATTGTCTGTCATGGAATGGATCCAAGGAGAGATGTAGCTGCATGCATGGGCACCCCCCAGAACCCAAACAACATACTACAGAAATATCCCTGAGATCCATCCACAAGAAAAAACAAACCCTGGATCTACAAGGATATCCCAAAGACAAAGGTTTCATGGGGCGACTGATAAAACCATCTATGAGAAAAGGTACCCCCTGAAGCCAAAAGAACGCAGATGAAGATCTCGAGCAGCAACCAAAAAACCAGAGCCAACCCTCTTCCAACAGCCCTGAAAGCACGTTGGAAACCCATCAAACCAAGAAACTCAGGGCAAGAAACCACAAAACCCTCCTCACAGACCAGCAACCCCATCAAGAGGGAAAGAAAATAGGGGAACCTAGAAACTAGGCCTAAGAGCAGACCTAGGAAGGGGGTAGGGAAATGGAGAAGTGGGACTGGTCAATCCCAGGGAACCTGGTGCTGAAGCCATCCCTCCCTTGCCCCCCCACCAATGGAAACCCTCCGGTGTTTGATTACATTACACCTATGTTATTATCATGAAATGTATATTTTAATTATAACATTAAGTCTAATTTATTTTCTAGTAGAATGATAATGTACTTGATTAGAAAGGAAGTATGCTTTAGCAAGTACCTTGCAAGAATTAGAATGTATTAGATTTACAACTCTTAATGAGAGTAAAAGTTTATTATGAGTTATTGTGTCCTTTCAAATTAGATTAAAATATGGATATCATATTTAAACTTAGAATAGTGTGGGTAGAAATATGAGAAATATTCCTCGTATTTTGTCCCGGTATGAGAAGGCTTCTCGCCAAAAAGTTAATTATCTGAAGAGCAAAATTTATTTTGTACATACCCCTCTGCGTAGGCAAATTCGCATTGCCAGAATCCTCGAATGCACTATTGATTCCCTACCTGCAACTTATTTGGGGTTGTCGCTAGTTTGCAATGGGTGAGGCGGTGGGAACATCTGGAATTCAATTTTGGAATGGCTTCATAAGAAACTTAGCACTTGGAAAGGCAAATTGCTATCTCAAGTTGGGAAGGCAACCCTCACCAAATCCTGTCTTCAAGGAATTCCCACCTATTTCATGTCTATTTTCATGCTTCCTGTGTTTATCCATTCCAAAATAGAGCAGATTCAAAGGAATTTTCTCTGGTCTGGCAGCGAAGAAAAATCCAAAATTCCTTTGGTGGCATGGGATAAGGTTTGCATTCGAAAGGACGAAGGGGGCATGGGATTGAGAAGATCCAGGATCATGAACACTGCCTTAATTGCCAAACATGATTGGAGAATTCTTATTAATGCACCGACAGAATGGGTCAATATAGTTAAAATAAAGTATCTTGGGGAAAATTCTCTCCTGGAAGCTGAGTCTCCTCATGAAGCTTCGGCTTTCTGGAAGACGGTGCTTCAGGGCCGTTCGATGATTAATAGGGGTGCTCGTTGGATCTTGGGGGATGGATCCACGATACTTTTTTGGAGAGACGGGTGGGCTACAGATGAAGCTCTTGCTATAAATTAGAACTTGGCTGGCTTGAGGGCCTAGATTGATCCAAACAGTCATCTCAAGGTTTCGGATTGCATTGACCGAAGTTCCCTTCCCCCTCGGTGGAAACTTTCGACGATGGATGGGTTTGATAATGAGGTGAATTTCTTGTACAGTGTCCTCCAATTGGTGTTAATTCCTTCGATCATAAGAGACGATAGAATTATTTGGAGCAACACGTAGGATGGACGATTTTTTGTTAAGTTCGCTTATGATCTTCTGTCGTGTGAGGCTGCTATGGACCCCCGATGGAAAGCAATTTGGAGGAAAGGGATTATTCCTAAGATAAATTACTTTTCTTGGATTGTCTTTTATAACAAATCTCTTACCATAGACAATCTCCACAAGAGAGGCCTTGCAATTCCCAACAGGTGCTATCTTTGCTTAGCTAACTGTGAAACATCCGATCACTTATTTTGGCATTGCCCCTTTTCCCATTCGGTCCTAAGTTGTGTGTTGTCTTCCTTCCAAGTACTCTGGTGCTCCCCTCACTCCCTTAAATATGCCTTCCTCCAATGGCCCAAGCCCTTTAAGAATTCTAAGCTTCGATTCCTTTGTGAGGCTGCCTTTCACCATTCTATCTGGCAAATTTTGATGGATCGTAATGCTAGAGTCTTCGACAAGATCCCTAGAATTTCTCCCTCTGTTTCCCAGCGGGCATTATCCTTTGCTATCAAGAATTCAAAAACTATTCCCAGCTCCTGCCCTCACAATCCTTGGGAGGCAATTATTTTCAAAAGACTGGACCTTGGCTCCTCTTCCAGAGTTGACTCAGTGAATGGCCACAGAGAGGTCACTTGGACCAAACCTCCTTTGGGGTGGATCAAAATTAATTTTGATAAGGCTGCTAAAGGCAACCCGGGGCCCGCTAGTTTCGAGGGGCTTGTCAGGGACCATAATGGGAAGCTGATCTTGGCCTACTGTGAAAATTTGGGCCCTCAAACCAATCATTTTGCCAAAGCCCATGGTGTGTTGAAAGGGTTGTAGGTCATATCGAATGATCCTAGGCCTTTAATTATTGAATGTGATTCTCTAAACATTATCAACTATCTTCATGGCTCCAAAGACTTGTTGTGGCAGGTCCTGAATATCATCCTCGAGGCTAGGATGCTTGTCTCTTGGTGCGCCAGGTGGGAGGTGGGGCACATCTATAGAGAAGGTAACCGGGTGGCAGATCACTTGGCCAACAAAGTACTGATGACCACGTGCCCGGTTGTTTGGCGTTCTCGTTTCCCAACCGAGGTGGATAGTTTGGCCAAGGCAGATATTTCCTCATGGTGAAGAATTTGTATCATAGGTCTTCTCCCAAAGTTTGTTGATATATTGTCTTCGGCTATTATTCTGTTTTAATGTATTTCAAGATCAAGATTTCTAGGACTTTTCGTGTCTTCTCGGGCCCTCGGGCATTTTGTATTTCCCTGTCTTTTTACGAACTGCTCTATTTACCCAGCCATCCGGCATGAAATATCTTTTAGCAAGGCTGATTTTGTACATAAGGTTTTGAGATCCTTTATAAAAACCCACAATTAATCTATTATTATAATTACCAAAAAAAAAAATATGAGAAATATTCAAGTAAACCTTTCATAAGTGATTAGTTAAATCAATTGTGAACTCTTCTATTAATACCTTAAACTTATTCATCATGAAGGATGATAATTAAATTTGTTTCCCTTAGTCATCATGAATATTGAATGATCTAATTACACCCAATATATATTGAAATGGTATAAGTATCATTATTATTTAAGAACGGTCATTTTCTGATACAATGAGTCAGAAAAAGTGATAAAATAAGTTAGAACAAGTGATCTTGTCAAAACTAGTAATGAGGGGCGGTATGGAACGTCATATCCAAGTAATTATACAAGAAGTACGGTGACGGCTACTTGTACATTTTGTGAATAGAATAATATATAAAATAAAAGGAGCTTGACCATTCTATGATTATTCACAATGTGGCAAGTGAGACTAGGTCTAGAGCCAGAAAAAATGGGATGACCCTAGTTGACTCCAGCGAAGTGGATCATCAACTAGGAACTAGGCATATACACTAACACCTTATATCTTATTATTTATTATATAAAAAAAATGAGTGCAAATAAACTCAAGTATTCTACATGCTAAGGGATAGGTAGAGGATGTTTCCACCCTCTAGGTGTTATGGGCCCTAGAGGATAACCCCAATCATGGATCTACACTCATGGCCAAAACAAGAGGATGTTAAATGAGAAGATAGACCCACAAAATGACACCTTCTATGGGATTTGGTTAATCTTATCCACTTGGGAGACTATTTGTGCAACAATCCTAATTTTCGAAAGTGGTATGTTATACCTCATACTAATAAAATGTTGGGTGATCATTAAAACCTTTACCTCAAAATTTTCCTTAAGATGACTTTATTTAGTTAAACCAGGAAAAAATTTTGACCTTGTGAATTTGGCTAATTAAATTAAGTGGTACAACTAGGTGAGCAGGCTTGGGTTGTTACACTTGTAAAGTTCAAAAGTCAAAAACTATATTAATATGAACAACAACTCTAGATCATTGACATTTTCAATATAGTGGGGTAGGTTCCTATAGTAGAAGGAAAACAAGTAGAGACTATTGCCTAACCAAACAAGATGAAATTTCCTAAAGGCTCATCCATGTACCAATTAGTTGATTCAAAGAAAGCACTTGTAAAGGACAATCTATGCCAAATATTGGTTGCATGCTCAAAGCTCCCTTCACCTTAAGGAAAATTCATCCACATAAAATATGTCAACAAGTAATTTCATCATTTATGATGACTAATCCTCATCCTTTCATCAATAGGAACCCCCAAGCCTTCATGGGGGTGACTAAAAGGGTCCCCTTGATGATGAGATCTGTAATAGATTGATTTACTAGTACTTATCTATGTAACTTGTTATAGGACCTTAAGATCTATATATATTCCTCTATAAACTAGTTTGTACTATTCCATATATCTAAGAGTTATTTTTTAAAGTCATGATAATCGTGCCCATCAATGGAAACCCTAAGGCCTTGGAGGAAAATAATAGGCAATGCATAAGAGTAAAGTAAGGACTCAACAAGGCTAACATACCTTATTGGCATTCATCAAGATACCCCAAAAGGATTAGAGGTGGGGGAGGTAAGAAGATCATGGAAAAACATCAAGAATAAAATAATTTCCCATCATATGAGGTCCAATGGAATCCTATGCAAAAGTATCTTTGGAAAACTAGGTATCATAAAGAACAAGGCAACATCAAAAGTAGTGATGATCCTACTTGGGGTTGATTGGAAGTATAAAGGAGGGGCCACTGAAGAAAAAAGATTAGAAAAAGGGATGCCTATACCTAAATCCCTACCAAAATCCATGGAATTATGAAAGAAAGGAGAAGTTACCAAAACAGGATAAAAGTCAAGGGAATATGAGAACTCAAAATGGACCTCACTAACTTATGTTGATGCTTAAGATCATTTTTCCATTAAGAAAGGTGGACATATTAAATAGCCTCACTAAAGAGAATACCATACCACCTATGAAGGAAATTATGGTGATTCAACTCATATATTTGGATTCCCTAAAATTTAATGTAGCATATTCCTTTAAATATTTTAACTAAAGCTAACATTGGTGCTTCCACCCACACTTATTTTGGGGTGAATTCTAAATTTCAAACCTTATAAATAGTAAAAATAATAGTTTCCATATGTAAATAAGGGAGTTTTAGATTTTTTACTGTATCGAGCATCTAACCTATGGCATCTACTTCATATTTTTTCTACTCTCTTTCTTTGTCTGGGATTAGGCCTCAAGCTATCTGCATGTATGGACCTTGAGCCTCTTTTTATTATATTGCATAATTATATGAGAAAACCTATGTTCAAATATTTATCTTATTTGGTTCATGTGCCCATCTATCCCATTGGACTAATGTGAAAATTATATTCTCTTCTTTGATGCATCACCACCCTTTGGCTAGATAGGTTATGTTTTCTATAGTTTAATTTATGATTTATTTCATACTTTATTTTTCTTTCTCCTTTTCCCTTGAAGCAACTAGGGTAGGAGTATATTAGTGAACTAGAATAAGTTGAGTACCAAAGAACACATCCAAAAGCAAGGCACCAATCCTGGATAAAAATCCATAGAGGTCATCTTGTGGGAGTTGCATCTCACACTCTATTGGACTTCCCTAGACTAGTACACCTCATGCAAGGTATGAGTCACTATATTCACTCACTCAAAGGGAGTTCTGAAAGGAAAATATTGCAACCATGGGAGTTCTTAGCACCCAATGAGGTATAGGGGTTGCATCTGACCCTCATTATTTTAGATTGGCATACCTGATAGGACCTAAACTTGAAAATATTCATTCCATGATCAAAATGTTAGACCATGGCTCTAGTGAATGTCACAATCATTATTTTTTGAAGCACTCTATAGATTCACCTAATGAATTTGCTACTAAAAATTAATCTAAGAGGTGTAGCCACCATCCTAGATTTAAGTAGTGATGGGAACCTTTGTTTTTCCAACAACATCCTCCACCTGGTCCACTACAAAATAAAAAATAAGAAAAGAGAGGAAAATCCCAACGAGGTGTCTAAATATGGGTTTGTGATTAAATGAGCAAGGGGCCTACCACTAGATCAATAGAAAAGAAAATTTTTTAGTTGCTCCTCCTTCCTTTATATCTCAACATCATACAAAGACATCATTGATGAAGTATGGCCACCCCAACAAATTAGAACTTAAGAGCTCTTCCAACTTGGGAAAATGAAGGTGCTTTATGGTCACCAGTCGCAACTTGGGAAAATGAAGGTGCTTTATGGTCACCAGTAGCACTAGATACATGGGATCAAATTCTAGTTTCCATAGTAAATTTCTTTCCATATTATAAAATTTGTATGCATTTTACATTGTTGGATAAGAAGACATTGCTCTCATACTTATAACCACTTTCATCAAATAAAAATCAAGGGACCAGTACATCTCTCATAAAAAAAATTCTCAACAATTGGGATCAACTCGCAAGCTAGCTCGTTGATTGGTTTGGAGAAAATATGGACAAGGTTTCATTGCAAGAACAACTATAGACCATTGAAAGATACCCTATGGAAGATATGGATAATTTCAATATCATATTCTAAAAATCCTAGTGTTGTGGCCATTCCACAACTAGCCCCAAACTTGGGGACCCACCTTTGATTTTTGGATTTTTTTTTAATTTTAGTTTCTTTGCATGATAATTTTGATAGGTTGGTGTATTGTCTCCTTTTGGTTTATTTTAAGTTGTCTAGTGCGTTGTTTAGGTTCTTTATTATTTTTGTTATTTTATAGTTTTGGTTAATTTGAAAGTTTTGAATTAAACCAATTCAAAGCTTTGAAATTAATTAAATCAAATTTAAAAAAAAAATAGAAAACAAGTAAACTTTAAATAAAGAAATAAAAGAAAATAAAAATAGAAGAAACACTAAAAAAAAATAAAAAAATAAAATAAGTATATATATATATATATAATGAATAAAAGAATAGCATTTCTTTTTCTCATGGCACGCTAATATTTCTTTACATATTGGTTTGGTATTAATTGTTATGTTGAATTTATGATTTTATTAAAGTTATTTTGAATTAATGCTTTATATTGATGTTGGCAGGTTTCTAAATAAAGGAAAAACATTATTTAAATCATTGCTGCAAAAGAAAAGTGTTATGGAAGAAGCATTTCATTTAAAAGATATTTACCAATTTATTATTGGAAAAAAGAATTATGGAAGAAGGGTTTCATTTATAAGATATTTACCAATTTATTTTTGGCAAAAAGCATTATGGAAGAAGCATTTCATTTGGAAGATATTTACCAATTTATTATTGGTAAAAATCATTATGGAAGAAGCATTTCATTTGGAAGATATTGCAATTACAAAGAAGAAGTTATGTGACTAAGCCAAAGGAAAAGGGGGAAAATGAAATGAAGAGTTTCCTTTATTGTTGGAAAGATTTAAAAGGCCATAGAAGCAAAGGAAACAAGGGGGGTTGGAATTTTCGAGAGCAGAAGCATGGGAAGAGGATTGGAATATTTTTTAGCTGTTGCTATGGAATTCCTCACCTTGTAAACAAAGACAGAAGGTTTTGAATGAAAGTTTTTATTGAATATTTTTCTCCTCCATATGTTGATTTCATTAGATGATGTTTATGCATGTTAATGGTTGCATCATTTAAGGCGATTAATGTATGGTTTATTTCCTTAGACTCTCACACTTAACCCGATTTAGATTGTGTGGATGCAGGTCTAATTTGGTTTCATTTTTTTATGTTCATGATCTTCTCTTTTTTGCAGGACAAGGAGGAATAAAATTTACAGTAGCTCACCTTCATTTCTTTTTTGCATTTTTTTCATTTTATTTCAGATTCATTTTATTTATTTTCTCTAACCCTAGCTTTTGTTATATTTTTTATATTTTATTTTATTTTTGTTCAAGTTCCAATCAAGCACTCAAAGCCCTAAAATGTTATTTCATTTTGCACAAAAAAATCATTAATGAGGGTTTTGGAGTAATAAGAATACCCAAATAATTTTGTTCTTAAGGTTAACTAATTAAATTATTTGGGTGCATTTTCTTTGATTAAAGCATTTTATTTAAAGTTCCAAAGCATATTTTTGCACTTCACAAGTCTTATCATTTTCTTGATTTAATAATGCAAGACTAAAATCTATTTAACCATGCAAGATAAAATGAATTGAAGCATCATTCAGGATTCACATTTCACATTTAGATTCAGTCACTTTATTTTCTTGCTCGGACAAAGCTTAACCATCCAGGATAAAATCAATTTGCATTCAAGGGAGGGATTTACTAACTCCAATCTCACATTAAGGCAAATATAAAATGAAGTGGTTTTCCACAACACTTTCTAACAACAATATTTTAATCTGAAGATAAAAAGAATCTTCTAACAGTAAATACTAACTCCAATTTACATTAAGGTAAAGATAAAATGAAGTGGTTTTCCACAACACTTGCTAACAACAATATTTTAATTTGAAGATAAAAATAATCTGCTAACAGCAAGTACTGACTCCAATTTACATTAAATCAAAGATAAAATGAAGTGGTTTTCCACAACACTTGTTAACAGAACATGTTTAATTTAAGATAAAAGGAATCTACTAATAGGGATTCAAGGATAGATCACTTTAACAAATAAGAAATAAAAAATAAATTAGGATCAATTTCATGCACTCATTCATTATGTTATTTTTGCACATAAGGGAAATCAAGCCCTTTCAGTTAATGAACAATAAAAGCATAACATCATAAAGTAGGACCAACACATGCCCCTTGTTAAAAGTTATTTGTAAATCACTAAGGTATTCTAGAATTTATTTAACACATGTTCATAAGCATACATGCACACATTAAGTAAAAGAAACCTTAGATATCATCCAAGAGGAGGTGCAAGTCTCAAGCTCAATGTCCTTCATTGAGGATTATTGTAAACAAACCCATCAATATGTAGAGATTGGTTCATTTTTATTCACAAAGGAGGATTGGAAGAATCATAGGAAGAAAAATATAAGAATTGATCCCACTGAAGAAACCCTTGACCCACCAATATATGAATATGAGAAAGATAATGTTTTTGAAATGAGGAGGATGGATCTAAGCAATATGAAGTCTTTGAAGTTGAGGAGGGTGAATCAATAGATGAATCTAAAGATTATGCAGAATACTTGATAGAATATGATCCTTTTATCTTAAAATATTTTATGATGATGTTTGGATAAAATATGAGGAATGTGTTCCTTTTGCACATTATGATAAAAAAATTTCTCTGTCTCATATACAAGACCCTAAATTTGCTATCTTGCATGAAAAGCCTACAATTCCTGAACAATTAGAGAATCATATACCATCGAAAAACATGATATAGTTTCATCCCATGGGTTTAGAATATGATTATTATAATGGTTGGGGAAGATATGAGGACTTATTTATTTCTCACACTCCTATTGATGAAATGTCTATTTCATTTGATATGCAGGATGTTGAAATCGCTATATCACATGAAGACTTTGCTAAAATAGAGGAAAGGGTAAAAGCTTCTAATGATTCATTTGCTATGGATGAGGAAGAGGTAATCGATGAAGAAGGACTACCACATGACAATGATGGATATCACGAGGAAAAAGAATAAATTACAAATGATCATCAAGGTTTGGTAAATGAAAATGTACAAGAGGTAGAATCTCACCTTTTATGTTTGACCATTCAAACTCCAGGTAAAATTTTGCTTAATTGTATTTTGGATTCGCATGTTATTTATGATGAAATACAATTAGAGGTGTATAACAAACTAGAGTGGATTATTACTCCCACCACTAATAAGATTGCTTTGTTAAATGAGAGAGAAGTAGATATGCTTGAATTGTTAAATCAAGTTCATCTATAATTACTAATTAAATCTAGGATACAAACTTATAATGATCCTCAGTTAGTAGATGTCCTAGATGCTTGTAAATTGTTGCATGAGTATGATTGGCCTAAAGACATAGATGATGACTTTGCTTCAAAATTTTCAAGAATAGCCTCTTATTTGAAGGAAATCTTATCTGCTTGTGAAAATGAAAGCTTAAGTAAAAGTGATGAAGCACATTTTGAAATTTACACCTCATTGAACAAGCAAAGGATAGTTGAAAATCATGTATTCACTTGCAAGTTTAATGAATCAAATGCTCAACATGGAATTGCTAATACCCTTGAATCAAATTGGTGGGGTGACAGAGGTAAAGTGAGGATGTTTGTATTGTGTGGCCTAATCTGGTTTTGGTTAGATTTTGGTAAATCTTGGCATGCATATCATGTTAGAGGTCTTTTAAAGTGTGCTAATCATGTTTGGGATCCAGGGAAGTGATGTCCAAATTTTTTGCATCATCTTGTATACTATTGTATATATATTTTTTTGGTTTTTTGTGTGTTTACCTTTTGGTTTTTCTTTGTGTGGCATTTTTGTGTGTAATTTCTTGTTTGCAAGGTTCTATTTTTGGCTTTCTTGTTAATTTTCATTAGGTTAGGTTTTGGGTTTGTTTCCAAGTTTTGGTTTGCAAGTTTTGTGTTTTGGGTTGGTCCCTCCTTTGGTGGTTGTGTTTTATGGTAGTTGCTAGTGTTTGGCCTCTTGACTGATTGTTGTGTTCCTTTGTCATGAAGGATGAGTTACCTATCATGTGGATCAAGGAAAAGGGTATGAATTTATCTAGTGATCATTCCTAGATCTTGGGACTAAGATAGTGAAGTTTAGAACAATGAATCATTTGCTAATGCTACACATGAACACATCATATTAAGGGGCATGCCTTGAAAACTTGAAGGATGAAGTCATTTTGATTTGTAAATTAAGGTGAAAATGTTTATAGACTCCATATTTAGCCTTAAATGATCTCTAACCTAGGTGGTAGGTGAAGTTTGCAAAGCAATACAATGATGTTAAGAAAAAAACCCAAATCAATTAAATGGCTTAGGGTATCTCCACTGGGGCTATAGATGTCTGGCTAGCAATGGATCAATGTCTGTGAAATATGAAAATGCAAATTTAATCTAACTGGGTGTGTAAGGCCATCTCCATTAGGCTATAAATTCGTAGCTGACAGTGGAGCAATGCAAAGGCACATTCTTTCATGAGTAATATTTTTATAGCCTAATGCAAGGCAAGTGATGGAATCCAAATAGTTTTGAAGAATGCAAAATGAAATCACTCTCACACACATTCAACAAATGCAAATGATTCATGTGTTTCATTTGGAGTTATCTACCCCAATTTCTTGGAGGTTGCTAGATGATTTGTTTTCTAATATTTGGTTTATTTGTTTTCAAAACTGGGAGCTTTATCCAAAATGCTCAAGAGCATTTCCCAACAGAGTCACCATTTTTTGTGGCCATTTCACAACTAGCCCCAAACTTGAGGACCCACCTTTAATTTTTGGAATTTAGTTAAATTTTAGTTTCTTTGCATGATAATTTTGATAGGCTGGTGTGTTGACTAGTGCCTCATTTTGGTTTCTTTTAAGTTGTCTAGTGTGTTGCTTAGGTTATTTCTTATTTTTGTTATTTTATTATTTTGGTTAGTTTAATGTTTGAATTAAAACAATTCAAATATTTTAAATTAATTAAATCAAATTTAAAAAAAAAAAAAAACTATGCTCTAAATCTATATTATTCAAGAAATTTCATTTTGTACGTAGTTGTTGACCAAGAAAGTTATGCTATAGTACTTACACAAAAGGAATGAAACAATTAGAAGAGACCAATTAATTTCCTAATCCAAATAATGTAATATCATGAGGAAAGGTACAACTTCATCAAAAAGGAAGTGTGTGTGGTCATGAATTTATTAAAGAAATTTAAACATTTTCTATCCCAAAGCAAATCTCTAGTGTATGTGGTACACATAGACGTTAGAAATTTTATAATTCAAGGATATATGGTTGAAAAGGATAGGATGGGTGTCAAATATTCAAGAGTATGATGTATATATCCATCCAATCAAGTTGGTGATAGGTAGAGCTTTATGTCAAGAATTGGCTAAAAGATTCAAGACTGTGTAGCAAGTCAAGCATCGGGATCAATTTAGGAAGATGGAAAGTCCTTTGAAAGCTTATATTGGGTTGAAGAAATCATAAGTTATTTCTAGATAGTGAGGTACTCAAAAATTTAATGCCTTACAAAGAAGGAGGTACAGGTTGCAATATTTGAAATATGTTTGTTATCTAAAGGTTTATACAAGAAAAATATAGATGGAGTTCTTTTGAAATGCATATAAGACAAAAAAAACAAAAGATATTGAAAAAATTCCATGAAGGCTTGTGTAGAGGATATTATTTTGTTAGAAAACCAACATTGAAAATACTGTAAACAGGTTGTTATTGGCCAACCATCTTTTTTGATGCTTTCAAAATGACAAGAACATGTGAGGAATGCTAGAGGTACACAAAAAAGAATATAAATACCACTTTAGATCTCAAATCCATTTAAATGGAATATCCTTATGGACTTTATAGAGGTGATAGATCCAAATTCATAAATAGAGAAAAAGTATATTTTAACTACTATAGATTATTTCACCAAATGAGTTCAAGCAATAACCATAAAGAAGGCTAATTAGGATGTAGTGATAGAATTTGTTGAGATCCTGATTACAAGGTTTGGCAAACCTAATGCATTGTTGAAGAACACAAGCTTATACTGAGAGGGGGGAGTGAATAGTATAAGACCTCTTTTTATTTTTTCCTTTATACTTCAAAATAGTAAAGCAATATACCCAAAGCAATATCAAAGCAATGCACAATATCATCCACAAAGTGACACCAATTTTAACGTGGTTCACCCAAAATGGCTGGGCTACATCCACAAAAATTTTCTCTAAAATTTATCTCAAAGTTCTTTGGGAATCCTTCCCAATTACAATTTTTATGAGCCTCGGCCCAAAGGAGATACCTTCCCCCAATCAGAATTTATGAGCCTCCGCTCAAATGAGATACCTTCCCCTCTACTCTGGAAATGATCTCTCAGAAGATCAACTACCTCTACCTCTTGCCAGCACGTGGAACTGCTTTCCACCGAAGACCTCCTGTCCTCAATGCTTAGCCTAAGATACCTCTGCCTTCTATGATCACGTCCACAGTAGCTCAGCAACCTTGTACCAAAAATAGTCAGTCGATCTAGTACAAGTCTTCCTCTGTTTGTCATATCTGTCCAACACTTGAACAAATCAATCCTCTACACACAAGCCTTCTCAAAGACTTGCCAAATTTGTCCTCAGGTTCTTCTCAAAGAACCAGTGCACCTCTGTCATTAAGTTCTCTGATAGAACTATCAAACTCAGCTCACAAGTCCTCTGCTAGGACCTGTCCAAATCTACTCACAAGTCCCCACCAGAACCTATCCAAAACTGCTCACAAGTCCCCACCGAAACCTGTCCAAAACTTAGCAAGCTCACCAAGAAAAAAAAATTCTTAGTAGGAAATCACAAGGTGAATTTTTAGAGATCCAATGTGATTTTTCAAACTCATAGAAGCATAAAGAGAATTTTTAGAGACTCAATATGTTCTATACTCAACTCTCAATCTCAAAACTCAACTCAAATCAACTTAGCTCAAACTCAATCTCAAATCTGAAAACTCAACTCAATATCTAAAATGGATAGGATAGAATTTCTTTCAAGAACATGAAACCCCAAAAATTGCCAACTATGCAAAGAATCACATAACCATGATACTCATGTTCTTTTCACCATCAATTAGGGCTTCAACAACAATGCTCATCAAAAAAGGTTCAATCAACACCATTCAGCTAAAAACACAACCTTGAAGCATTTCACAATCAACATTAGAAAAGTAAACAAGTATAACTCCTTTTCTCTCCAATATTGTTTGAACAAAAAGCATCCACCAACTCAAATCACAATAGCACAAAACAACTTTTCAAATCATCAACAAAGGAGTAAGCCCAACACTTTAACCAAGTAAAGAATAGCTTGATTATTACCAATTTAATGAAAGCAAATGTTAATCTCAAAGCTACCCACTTAAGGTTTCACAACTTCACACAAGAAGCAATTTTAATCTTAAAACATCATGCTTTCATTTCCATAATCAACCAAAAGCACTCTCAACATTACAAGAAAAATTTATCCCTTATACACCTTATTTCTCCCTTATAGTATTATCAAAAATAAAATTTATCTCTCATAAGAATGCAATAAGATATTTCAAACAACACCTTCAAAAGAATCTTTTATCAAAATAAAACAAGCTTTAAACTCCTTATAACTCCTAAGCTGTTTTTCCCTCTAATAAACTTCCTCCATCCGCAAAATACACTTAGCAAAAATTAATTTCGAAAATACCATGGCCAACATCAAAAATCGTGCTATGGAGAAATTGCGCACGAATTCTAACACCACCCGCTGTGTCCACTTCACGATGAAAAACCCTTTCACGTTATTCAAACATGAAACCTCCCGTTCGGGTAGCGGGCCAACAGCCTAGCCGCTACCAGTGTGCCAAAGGCGTCCGGTGAGGTTTAAACCTCACGCTATTAGCCTTGTACCTTCTGTGCCAGGGATTAAATAAAACAACAGTGCCTCCCTTTCTTCTAACGTGAACACGAATATGAAAACCTTATGGCAGGTTTACGACAAGTGGCAAGTACAAAAAATGAATAGTGGATCATGAAATCATAGCGAGGAAGAAATTGAACAGCAGATCACAAATTCACAGCGAGCAACTCTTTTCAAAATACGGATGGGATAATTCTTGATTTTCATCGAGGGAAATTTATATGCATTTTTACCATAAGCTCTTGATTTCGACGAGGAGTTTAACACGTCGGCAAAGGTCTTGGCTAGCGCCCACAATCTTAAAACATAGCACCCACATAGTTAAGACATTTGCGCCATGGGTTAGGAGAACCCATTGCAAACAATAATTTAATATTTATTTAAAAATAATTAAAGGGAACCTTAACAAAGTTTTTAATTATTTAAATAAATACTTCCTCCTAGACCCAAATGCATTAAACTAATGCATCCACCTGTAATATTTAAACACCTGCCAACTTGGGGTTTACAAAAGACCTTTGAAACTGTCATGTCGTAACCTTCATAAAAACAAATTATTTGACATCAAATCAAATTCCTTCAAGAGATTCTTGACATCAATGACAACTTATACACTTGAGCAAAGGCAATGTACCCAAAGTACCCAAAATTGCCAACAATCTCCCCCTTTGTCATTGATGGCAAACCTTTACTGAAAACACTTCTCAAGAGCCAAAATTGAAACCAACTGTGCTAACAACTGACCAACTATGCCCACAACTGAGAATCTTCCTTTGAAGTTTTGCTCCCCTTGACTTGAAGCTCTCCTCTTCACTTTGAAGCTCTCCCCCTTTGTCATCAATGGCAAAGGGTCACCTTTGGGTCTCGGTACTAAGAATGAGCCTCTTAGCTTAGTCCCTCCCCCACCTCCTCATGAGGTGATTAATTTTGGGGTGGGAGTAAAACTCCCATTAGGCACTGATCATCATCAACATTTATAACTTCCTTTTAGGGCCTTCTCTTGAACTCTTTGTCCATATTCTTGTTCTTGTCACTGTTCTTGTGCTTGTTCTCATCCCTGTTCTTGTCCATGCCTTGATCCTTGGACCTGATCATGCCACTATTTATGTTCCTGTTATTGTATTCTAGAATTTTAGCTCTACACTGTCTGATTATGTGACCTTCATTGTTGCACTTGAAACACTTGACAATGTTGTTTCTCTGAGGTAAACCTAATCTTTGAATCTACTTGTTATGACCAAACCTGTTTTGACCAAACCTGTTCTGGCCAAACTTGTTCTGACCAAACCTTTTCTGACCAAACCTGTTCTGACCAAACCTGTTCTGATCAAACCTGTTCCTATTATTTACTTTGCAATAGACTACCTTGTGCCTAAACTGTTTACAAGAGTAGCAATGCCCTTGAAAGTAACTAGCACTTCTGAAACTGTCATTTACCTTCTTCACTTGAGCCATGCAATGTGAAGCCATGTGACCAAACCTATGACAAGCAAAACATCTGCCTTGAAACTTTTCTTTATTTGACCTCTTAGGTCCTGAATACTTCTTCTTCTCATTCTCAATTTTGTTTTCTATTTCTGTGCATCTGTCATTCAAGGACTCCTTTTATAAAATACTTTCCTCATCATAACTCTCTTCCTTTTGGAGTCTCTTACTAGACTCTCCAACTTGTTCCTTGTGTGGCTTAACAAAACCAAGGCCTATTTTATCTATTGTCTTTCTTTGACCTTTGATGAGTGACTTAACCTTTTTGGAGCTATCTTGAAACTTGTAAAGCTTATCCTTGTACTCTTTAGTTTCCTCTTTCAAAGAAGCCATTTTTTGTTCTAACTCACTATACTCAAGAACCTTAGACTCTAACTCATCCTTGAGTTCTTGTGTCTTAGCTATAGAGAAGTCAAGACTTTCTATAAGATCATCTCTCTCCATACAACATTCATCTAACTTATCCTTGAGTCTAGCATTCTTCTTTATTTCCTTTTTCAAAGCACTAAGAGCACTAATAAGTTCACCTTCAAGATCTACTTCACCTTCCTCTATATCTTCCTCTATTTGTTTGCTTTTTGAATCATCAAAGCCTTTTTCGGATTTCTTATCACTAGAGGTGCTACCCTTTTCAAAAACCATACATGCATCTTCCTTATAGTTTTCTGAAGCATCCTCATACATACTAGAAACTAAATCATTATTTGTGCAATCATCCTCAAGGTGACCAAAGTTTCCACATCTAAGACATTTCATGATAATGAATCTATGTTTCGGTTCTTCCTCTTTTTCTGATATGAACAAAATCTCATTTTCATCATCACTTGAAGAACTTTCACTATCACTACTAGAACACTTACTTGCTTTGTCTAGGTAGAAACTCTTCTTGTGCTTGTGACAATACCTCTTTCCTTGATTGCTGTGCTCATATTTTTTCTTCTCGTGATGCTTGTGCTTTTCAGAATCCTTGCTCTTAGAATCCTATTTATCTTCATCACTTTCATTCTTGGGAACGAGTACTGATCAGTAGCATAATGACCAAACTTTCCACAATTGAAACATCTTATATTTTTCATACTTTTGAGCTTTCTAGAGAACTTGCCTTTCTTGCTTGTAATATGCCTCTTCATCACTAGAAGACTCATCACTATCTTGAAGTTGTTTACCCTTGGATTTCTTGGTAGCCTTGAAAGCTGCCTCTTTCTTGAAATCAACCTTCACTTGAGTTCTCAACTCAAATGTTGCAAGTATACTATGGAGCTCATCATTTTTCAACTTATCCAAATCTTTAGCTTCCTCAATAGCAGAAATATTTTCACTAAATCTATTAGGAAGAGATCTTAAAATCTTATCACAAACATCATTTTTATCAAGCTCAAGACCTAAGTCTTTCATGGAGTTAACAACCTCATCCATACGAAGCATGTAGTCACTAATATTTTCATCATTATTCATCTTGAGTTGTTCAAACATACCTTTGAAGTGTCTCAACTTGGCCTTTCTGACATTTGTATCACCTATATGAACCACCTTCAATTATTTCCATATTTCACTAGTTGTCTTGCAGTGAATCACTTTGGTGAGATCTGCTTTCTGTAAGCCTTTCAGGATTGCATTCATTGCTTTTGAATTGTTGTGATGTAGGAGCCTTTCTTATTTAGTATTAGGACCATTTTTAGGAATAGTGTACTCATCTTCAATCACTTCCCAAACCTCATTACCAAGTGCCATTAGATGAACCTTCATCCTTGCACTCCAAAGACCAAAATCTGACCCATCAAGAATAGGTGCTGCATTGCCACTTGAATGATCCATTGTGTTCTTTACTAGCTTTTCCTTCAAGCTGTTAAACTTTCCGAAGGCACCCATTCTGATACCAATTGAAAAACACAAGCTTATACTGAGAGGGGGGGGTGAATAGTATAAGACCTCTTTTTATTTTTTCCTTTATACTTCAAAATAGTAAAGCAATATACCCAAAGCAATATCAAAGAAATGCACAATATCATCCACAAAGTGACACCAATTTTAATGTGGTTCACCCAAAATGGCTGGGCTACATCCACAAAACTTTTCTCTAAAATTTATCTCAAAGTTCTTTGGGAATCCTTCCTAATTACAATGTTTATGAGCCTCGACCCAAAGGAGATACCTTCCTCCAATCAAAATTTATGAGCCTCTGCTCAAAGGAGATACCTTCCCCTATGCTCTGGAAATGATCCCTTAGAAGATCAACTACCTCTACCTCTTGCCAGCATGTGGAACTTCTTTCCACTGAAGACCTCCTATCCTCAATGCTTAGCCTAAGAGACCTCTACCTTCTATGATCATGTCCATAGCAGCTCAGCAACCTGTACCAAACATAGCCAGTCAGTCTAGTACAAGTCTTCCTATGTCTGTCAGATCTGTCCAATGCTTGAACAAATCAATCATTTGCACACAAGCCTTCTCAAAGACTTTCCAAATCTGTCCTCAGGTTCTTCTCAAAGAACTAGTGCACCTCTATCATCAATTTCTCTGATAGAACTATCAAACTTAGCTCACAATTCCTCTGCTAGGACCTATCAAAATCTGCTCACAAGTCCCCACCGAAACCTGTCCAAAACTGCTCACAAGTCCCCATTGAAACCTGTCCAAAACTTAGCAAGCTCACCAAGAAAAAAAAAATTCTTAGTAGGAAATCACAAGGTGAATTGTTAGAGACCCAATGTGATTTTTCAAACTCATAGAAGCATAAAGAGAATTGTTAGAGACTCAATATGTTCTATACTCAACTCCCAATCTCAAAACTCAACTCAAATCAACTCAAATCAATATCTGAAATAGACAGGATAGACTTTCTTTCAAGAACATGAAACCCCAAAAATTGCCAACTATGCAAAGAATCACATAACCATGATACTCATGTTCTTTTCACCATCAATTAGGGCTTCAACAACAATGCTCATCAAACAAGGTTCAATCAACACCATTCAGATGAAAACACAACCTTGAAGCATTTCACAATCAACATTAGAAAAGGAAACAAGTATAACTCCTTTTCTCTCCAATATTGTTTGAACAAAAAGCATCCACCAACTCAAATCACAATAGCACAAAACAACTTTTCAAATCATCAACAAAGGAGTAAGCCCAACACTTTAACCAAGTAAAGAATAGCTTGATTATTACCAATTTAATGAAAGCAAATGTTAATCTCAAAGCTACCCACTTAAGGTTTCACAACTTCACACAAGAAGCAATTTTAACCTTAAAACATCATGCTTTCATTTCCATAATCAACCAAAAGCACTCTCAACATTACAAGAAAAATTTATCCCTTATAACCTTATTTCTCCCTTATAGTCTTATCAAAAATAAACTTTATCTCTCATAAGAATGCAATAAGATATTTCAAACAACAACTTCAAAAGAATATTTTATCAAAATAAAACAAGCTTTAAACTCCTTATAACTCCTAAGTTGTTTTTCCCTCTAATAAACTTCCTCCATCCGCAAAATACACTTAGCAAAAATTAATTTCGAAAATACCTTGGCCAACATCAAAAATTGCGCTATGGAGAAATTGCACATGAATTCTAACACCACCCGCTGCGTCCACTTCACGATGAAAAACCCTTTCACGTTATTCGGACATGGAACCTCCCGTTCGGGTAGCGCGCCAACATCTTAGCCGCTACCGGTGCGCCAAAGGCGCCCGATGAGGTTTAAACCTCACGTTGTTAGCCTTGTTCCTTCTGCGCCTGGGATTAAATAAAACAATAGTGCCTCCCTTTCTTCTGACATGAACACAAATATGAAAACCTTACGACGGATTTATGACAAGCTACAAGTACAAAAAATGAATAGCATATCATGAAATCATAGCGAGGAAGAAATCGAATAGCAGATCACGAATTTACAGCGAGCAACTCTTTTCAAAATGTGGATGGGATAATTCTTGATTTTCATCGAGGGAGATTTAAATGCATTTTTACCATAAGCTCTTGACGTCAGCGAGGAGTTTAACATGTCGACAGAGGTCTTGGCTAGCGCCCACAATCTTAAAACATAGCACCCACATAGTTAACACATTTGCGCCATGGGTTAGGAGAACCCATTGCAAAAAATAATTTAATATTTATTTAAAAGTAATTAAAGGGAACCTTAACAAAGTTTTTAATTATTTAAATAAATACTTCCTCCTGGACCCAAATGCATTAAACTAATGCATCCACCTGTAATCTTTAAACCTGCCAACTTGGGCTTTACAAAAGACCTTTGAAACTGTCATGCCGTAACCTTCATCAAAACAAATTATTTGACATCAAATCAAATTCCTTCAAGAGCTTCTTGTCATCAATGACAACTTATACACTTGAGCAAAGGCAATGTACCCAAAGTACCCAAAATTGCCAACAATTGTTGAGTGATAATTACCCATCATTAATTGGAGTGAAAATGATTTATTCTTCTAGCAAATATGAAATCTATTTGAATAATTCCTCAATAGGAAAATGGTTTGGCAAAATCTACTAATAAAAATTTACTTAGAATTCTAAAGAGGATTATGAAGGACAACAAGAGGAGTTGGAATTCAATAATAAACCAAGCATTGTGGGTTGATAGAATAATCATTAAGAAATCCATTAACACATTCCCTTACGCTTTGTTATATGAAAAAAGGCTATTCTCCCTATACATCTAAAAATACCTACTTTGAGCTTGCTTGATCAAAATCATACCACAGAGGGCAACCCAGTGGAAGACATGTTGATGCATATTTTGAAACTAGGGGAACAAAGAGAAAAGGCTTATGTGCAATTTTAGAAACATCTAGGGGAAACCAAGGGATGGTTTGATAAAAATATTCACTTTAAGGAAATTTATAGTTGGAGATCTAATATTGAGGTGGAATGAAAATAAAGTAAAACTAAGGAACCACCAAAATTTTAACTCCTTTTGGGATGATCCATTCAAAATAATTATTGAAAAATAATATAACAATTTTCAACTACAGGATGAGCATGGAAGAATTCAAACAATCCTTGTCAATGGTTTTCATTTGAAGCTTTACTTCAATTAAATATTTTTTTGTACTTTATGTATTATATGTACTATATTATTTATTTTTTGAAGGTCTTGTGGTGCCATGACGTGTCTTCATGTCACAATAAATAAGATCTAAAATTTTATAAATATAAACTTGATGCGACATGTTGCTAAGTCATGGTCAAATAGAGTCAAAATACCTCGTTATCCAAAAGGGCATGACCACATGATGAGAGGGAAAAATTCTTTCAAAATTGAAAAGTGGTAGTGGGAAGTGTTATAGTTATCAATTTAATATCTTCTATGATTCATTGGGTAGGTTGGCACACAAATCAAAGTAGGATTGCCATATCTATTATCACATCAAAAAATGCACAACTGTTGCAATTAGTTGCACTTCACCCTAATTTTTGTAGAGCTCTCAATATAGTGGAAAACCCTAGCAATTACTCATCTTGCCAAATTAAAGATTGATTTTTATCCTCATCACTAAGTCTTTTCTCATACCAGCAATTCAAAAGAAGCTTAGCAAAGCAGTGTGGGGAATTTCTTATATCACATGGCAAAATTATCTTCAAAATTATCTTCAAATATTAGGATATAAATGTAATTTGATGCTAAAAATGACCTCAAATTCTAGGATAGGAATGCAAATATTGTAGACATAGTGGTTACATGGAAGGGTGCTAAGCGACTTAGAGCTAACATTGAAGAAAGACTATCCAAAGGTATTACTCCATAAATCCCTAGCACTTTCATCTTTCACCATGTTATCTTTTTACATTTGCACTCCAATCCACCCATGCCCTGAGCTACTACATGCTATAGCTAAGTACTATAATCCCAAGAATAGGATTGTTCAAAATGCACAAGGAAGAACTTTGTTCACTCTTTTCTCCTATTTCTTCTCAATTGTTTTTATTGTGGGCCTAGTGCCCATCAAGAAGCCTAAGCCTTTTCACCCTGATGATCAGGAAAAATTTTATACCCAAAGTGACCACTTTGGTACGGAAACCATTTAAGGTCATGGGTAGAATCATAGCTAAAAACCAAGACAATAGGTGGAAATTTGCTTGAAACTTCCATTCTGATAATTGAGTTTAAAAAACTTGAGCTCTTTTTGATGTTGGAAATGTTAGTGAGGTCGTCTTCAGATGAGCAGGTCCAAGGATGGAAGCTTTCCACAACCCACTGCATTTCCAATCCTTATTTCTATGATGCTTCTATCATGGACTAGGGCACAAAGCCTATTTTATTTTATTGACACTCCTTTCTATATCGACAAATTCATGAGTAGTTGTGCAAGTTGTAGAGGGGATTTAGAACTTCCTTCAGGTACTACTCCCATTTGGCCTAGGTTTTTATCTACTTTATGGCACAAGAAATATCTTGGATAGCTATGATAGATAAATATGACAAAGGGAGACCATTGCCAATTTATTCATGGATCACTATTTTGACCACATCAGAGACATATTACAACTTTAAAAAAGAGTTCTTAGGACCTTCTATGTAAATTGTGCATGGATAAATGGATAGGTTATCCCAAAAAGATAAAAGTGTGTTATAAAAACCTCATTTTGAGGAAGGAAATTAATTCTTTTCTATAGAGGGCACAATTATCGGATTGTATGGGTTTTCTAGGAAATATTTCTTGCTCCTCCATTTTGTAACTGACTAGTTGTTTGCAATGGATTTTTGCAAATAAACTCATTATATTAATTACCAATATGGTAAAAACATGGGAAAAAGGGAACTTGTACCTACCCTATCAATTTTGAGGGTATAAAAATAAATAGAAAAGGTCAAAATCAAAGTATCACCTAGGCCACAAAGGTTTTAGGCTTGATAGAGCTACCCCAAATATGACAGTATGACTCTAATGATATGTTTGTGGATAAATTAACTATTATTAACATCTCTAAGGCTCCAAAATTTAAAAAAATAACTAGGGACCACATAGAGGAACATTGAAACAATAAGAAATATGAAGAACTAGAATGGCATGTAGACCAAATGCAACCATTTTTCCCATAGCAGGATTTATACAACTAGGTGGTGGATTATGACCCTAAGAATGAACCCACACATGTATTACAAGAATTTAAAGTTATCCAAATGCAAAAAAAGTTGAAGTGGACTAGAACCAAGATCTATGATTGGTGGATTATGAGGGTTGAAACTGATGCAATCCCTTCAAGATACGCCATTAAAAATGATGAGTTTTCCTATAGGTATGATAAATACCATGAGTCTTGGGCAGAGGATATTGGAAAAATATTACACTAAGTTATTTCCAACCTTACAAAGAAGACCAAACCATAAAAAACACAATAGGGGAGGTAAACATAGGTAAATAAAAAATATTCTCCTAGTTATAGTAGCATGTTTCTATAGTTGCATCCCCCTTTGTTTCCATTGTTGGGAAGACACTTGTGTATACCCCTACATAGGAGAATATAGAAAAATTTTAAAAGCATCTAAAATAATGCAAAAATGGGTTATACTAGGGAAGGTTTTGGAAAACATGGCCAAGGAGCCACTGAGCTCATTTAGGTACATAAAATACCAAAACACTTGGCCTTAGGAGTAGAGGCTTCAAAGGGTGAAGGTTCCAAGTTGACTTCCCTCACACCCAAATTTTTAGCACCAACCTCCACCAATATAGTACCTCCTCTGATTAAAGCAACACTACAATAAGCTCAATAGCAAGTTCCAAAAATAATGGTTAATTTTCGTCCCCATAAAATATATAAAATGAAGTGTTGTGGGTGATCCACAACACACCCCAAAATTGGGGACCCACCTTTTTGCAGGCTTGCAGAGAAGAATCTCGGTGACCTAGATGCTAAAATTGAAGAAAAGAGGAAAAATGCCTAAGTGTTGAAAGTGTCACGAAATCGCGACTTGTCGCGCCATCGCTGCTGGAAACAGGAAAGTTGTCGCGAAATCGCGACATGTAGCTCCATCGCTGCCGAAGAGGAGAGAAAAGAAAAATTGAAAGTTGTCGCGAAATCGTGACATATTGCTGGAAAAGAGGAAAATGTGTCACGAAATCACGACATGCCATTGAGAAGAAAAGAAATGGTGTCGTGAAATCACGACATGTCGTTGGAAAAGAATGAAAATGGTCGCGATTTCGTGACATGTTTTGCCGAAGCGTACGGATGATGAAAAGTGTCACGATTTCACGACGTGTTTTGGCAAAGTGTACGAAAGCGAAAAAACGTCGCGATATCGCGACAGGAAACAGTGAAAGGACTCGAAGAGGAAAGACGTCGCGATTTCGTGACCGATCACAGCAAAGGTGTACGGAACAGGAAATGGTAGCGAAATCGTGACATGTTTCGAAGAAGTGGCCCGAAGGAGAAGGTGGTCACGATTTCGTGACGTGTTTTAGAAAATTGTACGACACAAGGGAGATGTCACGAAATCATGACAGAAATGAAGACCATGCCCGAAGCAGAGAAATGGTAGCAAAATCGCGACAGGTTTTGCCAAGGCGTACGGAACAAAAAAATGGTCGCGATTTCGTGACGTGTTTCGGGGAGGCATACGAAAAGAGAAAGCGATAGCGATATCACGACAGTTTGCGACGAGAGAGCCCGAAGGTAAAAGCGGTAGTGATATCACGACAGTTTGAGGAGAGAGAGCCCGAAGGTAAAAGTGGTAGCGATATCGCGACAGTTTGCGGCGAGAGAGCCCGAAGGTAAAAACGGTCGTGATATCGTGACAAGATGCTGTCGAGGATGTACGGCCGGGAAGAGTGTAGCGATATCGCGACATGTCACGATTTCGTGACATGTCACGTTTTCGTGGCTAGGAAGGGGAACAGGCGACATGCAGTTTTTGTCAGGTTTTTCGTAGAATGGTGTTACAAAAGGCGCAGAGGGTGTGTGACACGTGGCATGCAGGTGTCAGGTCTGCAGAGGCATTACATGCAGTGAAGGATTTTAGGCGTTTTGGCGTTAAACATGGAATAAAGACAAGGAAAAGGTGGGAATTTGAAGGGTCACATGCAGGAAGATGAAAAAAATCGACATAGGGAGAATCGAAGAGCCGTTTCCATTAGTATAAAGCCAGAAGTGCAGATTGAAGGAAGGGTTGGAAATTGCCGATTGCAGAGTTGTAGAGACAAGAGCTTCGTGCTATTCTGGGCCTGCACTTGGGCAATTTCCTTCTTTTTTGTTCTGGAATATTTTTGCCTGGAACATTCTTTGAATGTAATTGACATATCATTTAATATAAAATACAGAGTATTGGCATCTCATTGATGAGAAAGGAGTCATTTTGTGCATGCATGATTTAATGTTTTATCTTTCATTCCAGATTTTTGAGGCTTTTAGGTGAAGTTTAATGCAAGTGTGCTTGGTTTCATGTGAATGCCTAAGTCTAGAATTACAGTAGAAACCCTAGAAACCAACACCTAATTTATTTGGATTGTGCGAGTTTGCAGGTTCATTAGATTAGGTTGCATGCATAAAACCTCAGTATCTTCGGTTTCATCGAATTGATGAAAGTATTCTGACTGTAGTTTAATATTATTTCTATTTATTTTGCTTTATCTTTCAAATCCTTATTTTATTTCTTACAGTTTAGTTACAGTATTTTGAATAAGCAATTGAAAATCCATTAGAATTGAAGATTAGAATAGATTTATTCACTTCGAGTCCATTGTAAATTCAAATTAGATAAACCCCAGTGCCCCTTGTTAACATCCACTTGCAAACCCTAAGATATTCCTGGCATTTCATTTGAACAACATTATTTAAGCATAACAGGAACCTTGGAGAAAGTTCTTTTCTTTGCAAGCAAAGGATTTTTGGACTCAGATCCTACTGGAGAGTGTGCTTTCACAACTGGGTGAAAACACCACTCAACATATTGGCACTAGAAGGAGGGCCGAATTGGTTTATCTATTTTGATTTTCATATCTGAGTATTTTGTTTTTGATTTAATTCTAAAATTATTTATGGCTAAACTACAACACTATTTTTTGTTTTTGTTGCAGGTTTTCTTCGAAATAACCGAGGGTTTCCTCAGGCAGGCTGGACCCACCACACCATATTTTATGATTACACAATGACACTGAGAGGGGGGGTGAATCAGTGTAGCTATTAATTTTTATATCTACAGCATTTAATATGAAATAAAGAGAACTTGACAACTGAAAAACAACTTGAACAAGAGAGCACACCACAACACTCAATATACCGAGGTTCACCAATTTGGCTACTCCTCAAAAATGACTGCTTGGACTCCAATCCAAATCCAGTCTTTGCAAAATCAATTTTACAAATACTTTACCAACATCAACTGGAAGGAGCACCAACCCCTGTAATTTTCTGCTGCAACAGATGGAGCACCAACTCCTAGTACCAAGCACCAACTTGGACTGCAATTCTGATCAATTTAGAATGACATAAAAATGTCTTCACTTCATGCACGACCCTGACTGGTCTGCAATTAACCCAACTCTACACACTCTCACGGCTCTGCTTATTTTTCTCTTGATTCTTTTCTAACCCTCCTTTTACAGCAATTTCTCTCTAACAGCAGCAACATCTTCTCTGTACGATTATTCTTTTATAACCTTTCAATCTTGCATGCAATCGAATCACATACTCTGACTGTTCGAATCCATGCAATACGGCTGTTCGGTTCCATGCACTTCGACTATTTGAATGCATGAACATACGGCTGTTCGAGTGCTTTTCTTTTCTCCATATGCAATTCTTCGAAAGCTTTTCGATTCTTCATGTTCGGCTTTTCTGTATGCTTCAAATACGTCTGTTAGAATGCCTGCAAATACGACCTTTCGAATGCTTTTATTATCCTTCATATTCGGCTTTTCGAATGCGTTTCAATTATGCATGTTTGGCTGTTGCATTGCATGTCCAACACCTGTCAACATTTAACTGTCTATCTGACTTCAGTTACTTCTTATGTGACAGACTGCATGATGCTTTTCTGCCATGTGTCACCTTTCATGTTGCTTCGGCATTTTCCAGTCTAACTGTTTCCTATCGCGATATCGCGACACTTTTAACTTATGCTGACGTCACCCTGAAGGTTGTCGCGAAATCGTGACCATTTTGGCCTTGAAAGCTTTTCCCCCGCTCATGTCGTGAAATCGTGACACTTTGAACTTTTGCTGACGTCATCCTCAATGCTGTCGTGAAATCACGACGTTACAGGCTTCCGTACAACTTTGCTTGCAACCTCCAGCGAAAATGGAACATGTCGCGAAATCGTGACACTTTGCTCTTCCGTACAACTTTGCTTGCAAACTCCGTGAAAATGGAACATGTCACGAAATCGCGACGCTTTCGGCTCTTGCTGACGTCATCATCCTTCTTGTCACGAAATCGCGACGCTTTCGGCTCTTGATGCGTCATCATCCTTCTTGTCGCGAAATCGTGACGCTTTCGGCTCTTGCTGACGTCATCAATCTTCTTGTCACGAAATCGCGACGTTTTCGGCTTCTAGCAGCTTTCCTTGAAACTTGTCGTGAAATCGCGACACTTTCGGCCCTTGCTGACGTCATCGTTATCTTCGTCGCGAAATCATGACCGTTTTGGCTCTTGGAAGCTTTCCCTGCTTCTTGTCGCGATATCGCGACACTTTCAACATTTGCTGACGTCATCCTTAAGCATGTCACGAAATCGCGACGCTTCTGGCTTCCGTACACTCTCCTTTGCCAGCAACTGCAAAAATGGAGCATGTCACGAAATCGCGACACTTTGGGCTTCCGTACACTCTCCTTTGCCAGCAGCAGTGAAAATGGAACATGTCACGAAATCGCGACATTCACTGCTTTCGTACACTCTTTGTTTCGTGCAGTAGCGAAATCGCTACAACTTTGTGCCTTGTGCTTTTGACTTGTTACATCTTTAATTTTTTCAACTTTGAATGGTAGCGAAATCGCTACACCTTTGTTTTTATACATTTTGTCATGCAGCGAAATCGCTACATCTTCTTGTTTGTGTCTTTTCACTTGTAGCGAAATCGCTACATCTTTGTTTTCTGCACTTCCTAATTGTAGCGAAATCGCTACACCTTTGTGCCATGTATTTTCATCATGCAGCGATATCGCTACACCTTTGTTTCCATTCATTTCAACATGTAGCGATATCGCTACACCTTTGTTCCTTCTTCCGCTACACCTTTGTTGCTGAGCATTCTCTCTCCTCTTCGGGTCGCGAAAACCCGACGTGTCGCGATATCGCGACACTTTTCGTTGCTAGCTCCTTTTCTCCATTTATGTCGTGAAATCGCGACATCTTTTCACCTTGCTTCCCTCTCTGCCAGCATGTCGCGAAATCGTGACAGTTTACCTTTCACTTTCTCTCTCCTCTGCCATGTCGCGATATCACGACAAATTGGCATGCACTTTCTCTCTCCTCGGCAATGTCGCGAAATCGCGACAATCTTCCTTGCACTTCTCTCTCTTTAGTTTTGTCGCGATATCGCGACACATTTTCTCTCTCCTCAGCGAAAACTCGACATGTCGCGAAATCGCGACATTTTGGCGTGCATTTTCTCTCTCCTACTTTTTGTCGCGAAATCGTGACACATTTTCTCTCTCCTCAACGAAAACTCGACATGTCACGAAATCGCGACATTTTCGGCTGCGCCTTCTCTCTCCTCGACCATGTCGCGAAATCGCGACAGAAAACATGTCGCGATATCGCGACAGTTTTCTTCCTTGTCTCTTTCTGCCGGTTTCGAATCGGGTCACCTCTGTTTTCCTTGAAACTTTCTGCACTTGATCTGACTGACCTCTGAACTGCATCAACTGCATCAATCTGACTGTGTTGACAACAATGACAATACTTTTGCAATTCTTTTGCTGCACCTTGCTCAACAATCTCCCCCTTTGGAATTGTTGGCAACACACTCGCAACCTTGCTTAATTTCTTCTCCCCCTTTGCCAATAATACCAAAGGGCTGTTGTAGACTCCCCCTGAGTCTATGCACAACATTCTCAGACTTAAAAAGTTTGAATGCTCCCCCTGAGAATGTGTTTCCCATAGCTAGTCATTGCTTGGGTGGTGTGACTACTCCCAACTTCTTCCGAAGGTATTCAAATACTTCCTTTGGCAAAGGTTTTGTGAATATATCAGCCACTTGCTCTGTAGTTGGAACAAAATCCAATTTAACCTCTCCTTCTGCAACTTTATCCTTCAAGAAATGATATCGGATTGCAATATGTTTGGTTCTTGAATGCATTACTGGATTCTTGGATATGTTGATAGCACTAGTGTTATCACATTTAATTGAAATTGGCTCTTTGAAATGAATACCAAGATCTTTCAACGTTTGTCTCATCCATAATATCCGAGTACGACATGTTGTTGCTGCAATGTATTCTCGCCTCTGCGAGTGGATAGAGATACTGATTCTTGTTTCTTGTTGTGCCATGCTACCACTCGTCACCAAGATAAAATGCTCCTCCACTTGTGCTCTTTCTGTCATCAATACATCCTGCCCAATCTGCATCGAAATATGCAATCAAAGTGAAATCTTTACCTTTTGGGTACCACAACCCATAATCCATAGTGCCCTTGAGATATCTGAAGATCCTCTTTACAGCTGTTACATGAGTTTCTTTGGGACTGGCCTGAAATCTTGCAACCATACATACTGCTTGTAATATATCTGGTCTAGTGGCTGTTAAATACAGCAGGCTTCCAATCATAGACCTGTACATTGTTTGATCTACATCTGGGGATTTATCATCCTTGCTCAACTTGCAGCCTGTTGTCATGGGAGTGCTGACCGGTTTCTTGTCTTCCATTGTGAACTTTTTCAGCATTTCTTTTACATATTTAACTTGAGAAATAAAAATGCCTTTTTCATTTTGATTGACCTGCAGATCCTAAGAAATAAGAAAGTTCACCAATCATTGACATCTCAAATTCTTTTTTCATTTTAATTGATATGTCTTTGCAGTATTCATCCATGCTGCTGCCAAATATTATGTCATCTACATAAACAACAAGAACAATAAGATGACCCTTCTCTGTTTTGACATATAAGTTGCTATCCACCAAACCTTTCTTAAACCCTTGTTTAATTAGATAATTATCCAGCCTTGCATACCATGCTCTGGGTGCCTGTTTTAATCCATATAAAGCTTTCTTTAACCTGCAAACAAAATCTGGATTGTCACCAAGTTGGAAGCCATCTGGTTGTTCAATGTAAACCTCTTCTTCCAGTTTTCCATTCAAAAATGCTGATTTTACATCCATTTGATATACTTTGAAGTTTTTATGAACTGCTAATGCCAGAAACATTCTGATTGCCTCTAGTCTAGCTACCGGTGCAAAAGTTTCTTCAAAATCAATGCCTTCAACCTGAGCATAGCCTTTACATACCAATCTTGCCTTATTTCTGACACTCTGCCCATCTTCATTCAATTTATTTCTAAAAACCCATTTAGTGCCAATTATGTTTTTATTTGTTGGTCTAGGTACTAATTCCCAGGTATTGTTTTTCTCTATCTGATCTAGTTCTTCATTGATTGCCTTCATCCAACTTTCATCAGTGCTTGCTTCAGCAACATTTTTAGGTTCAATACTAGATAACAGAGAATAGTTCCTCACTGCTGTTCTTCTTGTCTGAATACCATCTGTGGGATCCCCAATAATCTGTTCACTTGGATGATTTTTCTGCCAGTTGCTTGTTTTAAATTTCCTGTTTTCTTCTTCTTCAGATTCAGTTTTTACACCATCTGGATCAATTTTTTGATTCTTCTCTGTTTCTTTTTCATCATCACCTTCAATGACTTCTTCATACATAGGGTAGTTTTCTTGATAAGTAGTTTCTTGTTCTCTACCTTCATCAACTTTCACATCAGCACTTTCAACAATTTTCTTCAACCTCTTGTTGTAACATGTGTATGCCTTGCTTTTTGTTGAGTAACCAAGAAAGATACCTTCATCAGCTCTATCTTCAAATTTATCGAGGTTATCTTCAGTCCGTTTTATGTAGCACTTGCTGCCAAATACTTTGAAATGTCTTGTTGTTGCCTTTCTGCCAAACCACAACTCATAAGGTGTTTTGCTTTCATGTGGTCTCAGCATGCACCGTTTTGAATGTAAACTGCAGTATGAACCGCCTCTTTCCAAAATCATCGACTATTTTGTTTTCTGCCAACATTGTCCTTGCCATTTCCTGCACTGTTCTATTCTTCCTTTCTACAACACCATTCTGCTGAGGTGTCCTAGCTGCTGAAAACTGTCTTCTTATCCCATGTTTTTGACAGTATTCTGCAAATTCTTCGGAGATAAACTCTCCTCCCCTGTCTGATCTTAGGCATTTAATTCTTTTTCCTGATTGATTCTCAACAAGATTTTTGAAGGTTTTAAACATCTCAAAGGCTTCCGACTTGAGTTTCAGAAATAGTACCCATGTCATTCTTGAGTAGTCATCTATACACAACATAAAATATTTGTGTCCATTTATGCTTTCAGTTCTCATGGGTCCACATAGATCGGTGTGAATTAGTTCTAATGGCTTGCTAGTGAAGTATTCTTTTGCTTTGAAAGTGGCTCTGGTTTGTTTTCCCTTTTGGCATGACTCAGAGATGCTATTTACAGGTTTGCCAATGTTTGGTATATCTCTAACTGCTCTTTTTGAACTGATTTTTGCCAGATTGTCAAAACTAATATGCCCAAGCCTCTTGTGCCATAGCCAGTTTTCATCTTCTTGTCCAATCAAGCATGTTCCTTCTACAGTTTCTGAAAGTGTATACAGATTTCCAGAAGTTCTCAGTCCAGTGGCTATTAACTTTCCATTTTTTGTCTTTCTTACTTCACAACCCTCCTTCTTGAAGATTACATCATGACCTCTGTCACATATTTGACTTACACTTAGCAAGTTATGCTTCAGGCCAATTACAAACAAGACTTCTTTTGATTTTATATTGCCATCACCGATCTTGACTGATCCCTTTCCAACAATCTTTGCTCCATCATTATTTCCAAATTTCACAGAACCACCTTCATAATTCCGTAAATTCTCAAACTTTTGCTTGTCACCTGTCATGTGACTGGAACAACCACTGTCAAGTATCCAAGGTGCTGATTTGTTCTGAGCTTTAAAAGTAGTCTGGACAATCAAAGATTCCTTTTCTTTCCATTCTGGTTTGATAGCAGATTTTGCTACTTGTTTTGCCTTTGTCCTTTCATTAGCATGTGCCTATTTTTCAGGAAATTTCTGGTTTTGTTTCAACCCACTTGGCTGAGATTTTCTACCCTGATAATTATTTGATGCAAAAGTGCTTCTACAGTTTCTAGCAATATGTCCAAAATTATGACAATTATAACATTCAACCGCATAATTCATTAAAGGAGAAAAAACATTTCTGCTGGTAAAATTCCTTTGAGATACATTATGCCTGCAATCTGAAATCTTATGGCCATAAGCATTGCATTTAAAACAATAACCTAAAAATGCATGATTAAACCCGGGTGCCGGTCTTTGCAGTTTGAAGTAGGAGCCATGACTCTTCTCCTCCTCGGATGTGTGACTTTTGTGAATCCATCTTTGTCGGTATTCTTCTTGAATCCGGCATTATTGTTTTCTTTTGCATGATTTGGTTTTTCCGGTTCAACCCCGATCTTTTCTTCTTTCTTTATGGGTTCTATATTCAAGTTCTTTGAATCCTTTGAAGATTCTCCTTCATCAAATCCTAAACCAAATTTGATGCTCGAAGGCCTTTGGTTATTTAACATTTTATCCAGCTTTACAAGTACTTTCTTCAAACTTATGAAAACAGTTCAATTTTCTATTCATCTCCTCTAACTGCATCCTTAACTTAACAATGTCTTCCTCTAGCTTGCTGCATTCAACTGTCTTTACAGTTAATTGTTCATCAAGAACTTCAGACATTTTCTTGAATTCCTCTGTCTGTATTTTCAGATTGTTTATTATGTCTGTGGCATTCTCTAATTTCTTTGAAAATTTCTTATTCTTCTTCCTTTCTGCACTCAACTCTTCAAGTGCAGCAACCAATTCTCCTTCCAAATACACTTCAACTTCATCCTTGGAATTTTCATCACCTTCCTGATTTTTCTCTGTTCTTTCTTCTTCAAGTGCCATGAAAAGAGCTTCACCTCCTTCTTCTTCAGACTCCTCATCTGTGCTTTCTTCAGAACTGCTGACATTCTTGGTTATGAAGCTTTTCTTCTTGAAGTTGTTCTTTCTGAAATTTTGTTTCTTCTTCCAGTCACCTTTTTCTTGGTGTGAACCTTCACCATTTTTGGTTCTCTCCTGCATTGGACATTTGGCTGCAAAATGACCGACTCCTCCACAATTGAAGCATTTAAAAGGTAGCTTCCCTCTATATTTTCCTTTTCCTTTTGTGAGTTTTCGAACAAAATTGGCTTCTGTTTCATCCAAGTGTTCCTTCATCCTCAGATTCATGTTCAGATTTTACATTCTTGTGTGCTTTAAAAGTCGCTTCTCTGTCTGTAGACTTGGTTTGTCCTATTCTCATTTCATATGTTGTCAGGGAACCATGCAACTCATCCATGCTGAAGTTGTTTAGATCTTTTGCCTCTTCTATTGCAGAGACTTTGGAGTTAAATCTTTTGTGAAGTGTTCTGAGAACCTTTTTCACAACAATTGCATCATCAATTTCTTCACCAAGTCCTCTGATTGCATTAATAATTCCGTTGACTCTCAGCATATAAGTCTCTATGTTTTCATCTTCATTCATTTGCGGTGCTTCGAACTGTGCTCGATGAGTTTGCAGTTTTGCTTCCTTAATCTTACTGTCTCCTTCATGGATGCTCTTCAGTTTATCCCACATGTCTTTTGCTGATTTACAACTCATGACTCTTATCAGTTCACTGTCAACAAGCCCACACATTATGGCATTCTTAGCTTTGGAGTTGTTTTCAAATTTCTTTTTCTCAGCAGTATCTGTTGGAGGGGTAGTGGGTGCTGTGTATCCACTATCTACAGAATCCCAAATATCGTATCCCAATGCACTCAGATATGTTTGCATTCTGAGTTTCCAGAAGGTGTAATTTGTTCCATCAAATAAGGGAGCTTTGTTGGATGAAAATCCTTCACCACCTGCCATTGTTCCTTCCAAGATCTCCTTAGCTGATTAAGCTTGTACAAGGAACCTTGCTCTGATACCAATTGATGATTACACAATGACACTGAGAGGGGGGGGTGAATCAGTGTAGCTATTAATTTTTATATCTACAACATTTAATATGAAATAAAGAGAACTTGACAACTGAAAAACAACTTGAACAAGAGAGCACACCACAACACTCAATATACCGAGGTTCACCAATTTGGCTACTCCTAAAAAATGACCGCTTGGACTCCAATCCAAATCCAGTCTTTGCAAAATCAATTTTACAAATACTTTACCAGCATCAACTGGAAGGAGCACCAACCCCTGTAATTTTCTGTTGCAACAGATGGAGCACCAACTCCTAGTACCAAGCACCAACTTGGACTGCAATTTTGATCAATTTAGAATGACATAAAAATGTCTTCACTTCATGCACGACCCTGACTGGTCTGCAATTAACCCAACTCTACACACTCTCACGGCTCTGCTTATTTTTCTCTTGATTCTTTTCTAACCCTCCTTTTACAACAATTTCTCTCTAACAGCAGCAACATCTTCTCTGTACGATTATTCTTTTATAACCTTTCAATCCTGCATGCAATCGAATCACATACTCTGACTGTTCGAATCCATGCAATACGGCTGTTCGGTTCCATGCACTTCGACTGTTCGAATGCATGAACATACGGTTGTTCGAGTGCTTTTATTTTCTCCATATGCAATTCTTCGAAAGCTTTTCGATTCTTCATGTTCGGCTTTTCTGTATGCTTCAAATACGTCTGTTAGAATGCCTGCAAATACGACCTTTCGAATGCTTTTATTATCCTTCATATTCGGCTTTTCGAATGCGTTTCAATTATGCATGTTTGGCTGTTGCATTGCATGTCCAACACCTGTCAACGTTTAACTGTCTGTCTGACTTCAGTTACTTCTTATGTGACAGACTGCATGATGCTTTTCTGCCATGTGTCACCTTTCATGTTGCTTCGGCATTTTCCAGTCTAACTGTTTCCTATCGCGATATCGCGACACTTTTAACTTATGCTGACGTCACCCTGAAGGTTGTCACGAAATCATGACCATTTTGGCCTTGAAAGCTTTTCCCCCGCTCATGTCGCGAAATCGTGACACTTTGAACTTTTGCTGACGTCATCCTCAATGCTGTCGTGAAATCGTGACGTTACAGGCTTCCGTACAACTTTGCTTGCAACCTCCAGCGAAAATGGAACATGTCACGAAATCGTGACACTTTGCTCTTCCCTTTCTTGCACTCAATGGCATGTCGCGAAATCACGATGCTTTCGGCTCTTGCTGACGTCATCATCCTTCTTGTCGTGAAATCGCGACGCTTTCAGCTCTTGTTGACGTCATCATCCTTCTTGTCATGAAATCGTGACACTTTCGGCTCTTGTTGACGTCATCAATCTTCTTGTCATGAAATCATGACGTTTTTGGCTTCTAGCAGCTTTCCTTGAAACTTGTCATGAAATCGCGACACTTTCGGCCCTTGCTGATGTCATCCTTATCTTCGTCGCGAAATCATGACCGTTTTGGCTCTTGGAAGCTTTACCTGCTTCTTGTCGCGATATCGTGACACTTTCAACATTTGCTGACGTCATCCTTAAGCATGTCATGAAATCGTGACGCTTCTGGCTTTCGTACACTCTCCTTTGCCAGCAACTGCGAAAATGGAGCATGTCGCGAAATCGTGACACTTTGGGCTTCCGTACACTCTCCTTTGCCAGCAGCAGCGAAAATGGAACATGTCGCGAAATCATGACATTTTGCTTCGTACACTCTTTGTTTCATGCAATAGCGAAATCGCTACAACTTTGTGCCTTGTGCTTTTGACTTGTTACATCTTTAATTTTTTCAACTTTGAATGGTAGCGAAATCGCTACACCTTTGTTTTTATACATTTTGTCATGCAAGCGAAATCGCTACATCTTCTTGTTTGTGTCTTTTCACTTGTAGCGAAATCGCTACATCTTTGTTTTCTGCACTTCCTAATTGTAGCGAAATCGCTACACCTTTGTGCCATGTATTTTCATCATGCAGCGATATCGCTACACCTTTGTTTCCATTCATTTCAACATGTAGCGATATCGCTACACCTTTGTTGCTGAGCATTCTCTCTCCTCTTCGGGTCGTGAAAACCCGACGTGTCGCGATATCGCGACACTTTTCGTTGCTAGCTCCTTTTCTCCATTTATGTCGCGAAATCGTGACATCTTTTCACCTTGCTTCCCTCTCTGCCAGCATGTCACGAAATCGTGACGGTTTACCTTTCACTTTCTCTCTCCTCCGCCATGTCGCGATATCGCGACAAATTGGCATGCACTTTCTCTCTCCTCGGCAATGTCGCGAAATCGCGACAATCTTCCTTGCGTTTCTCTCTCTTCGTTTTGTCGCGATATCGCGACACATTTTCTCTCTCCTCAGCGAAAACTCGACATGTCGCGAAATCGCGACATTTTGGCGTGCATTTTCTCTCTCCTACTTTTTGTCGCGAAATCACGACACATTTTCTCTCTCCTCAACGAAAACTCGACATGTCACGAAATCGCGACATTTTCGGCTGCGCCTTCTCTCTCCTCGACCATGTCGCGAAATCGCGACAGAAAACATGTCGCGATATCGCGACATTTTTCTTCCTTGTCTCTTTCTGCCAGTTTCTGAATCTGGGTCACCTCTGTTTTCCTTGAAACTTTCTGCACTTGATCTGACTGACCTCCGAATCGCATCAATCGTAATCGTGTTGACAACAATGACAATACTTTTGCAATTCTTTTGCTGCACCTTGCTCAACAGTATTGCGACCAGGTCTCAAACAACCGGAGAAACCATTTTTCATGACCTTACTGGTACTCCCAAGGGTAAAGCCAAGCAATTCGTAAGCACACCAGTCGCAAAAGGCCTGTTTTCTCCGGGAACGTCAAGTGGACCTACGCCGGTAATATCCGTTGCCCCTAGTGTGCCTATAGTTAGTAATATTTCTACTGCTATTGTAGGTCTGTCTACATCAATTCTGAGTCAAATGGCTCAAGCTCCAGCAGCTCCTTGGTATGGAGCTAACAATTACTCCTTTGAATATTGCTAGGGATATCCATGAAATCCGCAAGAACATTGAAATATTTCTGCCTAAATACAATCCAGATGGCCTAAGAACAGCATAAGAACATATCCAAGCCTATAGGGATGTTTTAATTAGGCTGCAAGTGCAGCATGAAGATGTAGCCTGCAGACTTTTCCCCATGAGCTTGGATCCAATAGCATATGAATGGTATATATGCTTGCCAACTGGTTCAATCACCTCTTGGAAACAAATGGAAAATGCCTTTGTCAATCAATTTAGGTCACCCTTAGATCCCGCAACTATTTACAATCGGTTTATTACATGCAAACGGGGCCAAGGGGAACCAATCCGAATGTTTAATCAGAGATTCCAAAAGAACTATAACAGAGCAATTAGACATTTTGCCATCGATCCCGCAGTGGTTTTGCAGATATATTTTGGGGCATTGGACCCCATGATAGCTATGTTTGCAAGGCGCAATCCTCAGGTCACCATGCTGGCTTTGGCCTATAATGAAGCCATGACTATTGAGCAGCAATTGACACCACAAGGCTACGGGTTTACCCAGATGCCTATGATGGGACAGTGTGCTCCATATGGTCAAGCTCCCCAGGCAAATCAACTCATGGCACCACAAATTCCAAGTATGAACGCCTTCCCATATCAACAGCCGTATCCACCAGCACCCGCATATGCACCCATTCCAATCCAACCAATCACAGCCATTCCACCTGTTCTTGCATTTTTGTAGAACAGTCAATCAACTACGCAAGAAACTAGTCAAGTCAATCCTCAAGCCATAGTTCCTGTTCCGAATCCAATCCCGATTCAAGGTATCAATCCATATGGGAATCAAACTCCTCAGAACCCGACCCAAATGTGGAATAAAGACCCCATTAATTATGCGAATCCAATGGGGGTTAACAACAATATGATTCCACCGAAGGATGTTTTTTCGGAAGTCGAAGAGCTCAAGAAACTAGTGCATAAACTAAGCAATGACAGGGTTCAACAGTAGAAGTATGAGTCCCATGCCCCTCACCCAAATCAGAATTTTAACAATAGAGGGAGGCACTGGAACACCAAGCCAAACAATGGGGGAGTTCCTGCTCCCATTGCTAATCAATTAGATGCTTCTGCAGGCCCTAGCCAATATAATTCTCTTTTGAATCTTTCGGATTTGGCATGGGAAAGGGGGTGCAGGTTACATAACACAAAAGAACACAATGAGAGGAATTTTCCTGAGATTGCTAGATACACTCATTGTCTTCAAGCACAAGTTGATGATTTGGAACTGGTATCAAATGAGGATCCATCGTATCATCAAGATGAAAATATTATGGTGATGGAAACAGTATATCACCAAGAGGGTGAAAGCGAGGAGGAAGAAGATGAAGTTTTGGAACAGGAGGTGCAAGCTTTTCGAGATTTTAGAAAGGGGACTCATGGGTACCATTTGAGGAGTAAATCTAAAGCCCCTAAAACCTCATCAACACCTCCAAACAATTCTATTCTTCCTCCAGATACAAAGGCAAGTAACAACCCTCCCCCTCCACTCGAAAGAGAAATGTCCAATGACGTCCAGAAGATAGTCAAATTCGAAAAACCAAATTATGACATAGTGGAGGATATGAAGAAGTCCAAATCTAGCCTTTCATTCTTGGACGCAGCTAAATTGCCTGGTCAAAAGGAGGCGTTGATAAGAGCTTTGAACTCACCTGATCCGATGTGGAAGGAAAAAAGAGTTGAATCCCATCTGATTTTGTGAAAGGAGAGAAGGGATGTCCCGCCATTCTTATTGACTCTAAGAATTGCGGGTAAGAACTTGCATAACTGTTTGGTGGACACAGGAGCCACGAGCAACCTCATGCCTACGGAGATATGCAAAATGCTAGGTCTGCAGCCTGTTTCATCCAAATGTATAGTCCTACAACTGGACAGATTAGAAGTAAATGTAGTGGGGACTTTATATGATGTCAAGATTCAATTGAATTTTGAACCCAGGGTTCAGGCAGGTTGTGGACATTTTGGTGGTTAATATCCCGAGTAGGTATGGAATGCTACTTGCTAGGGATTGGATGAAAACGCTGAATGGCTATTTTTCAACAGACTACTCGCATATGTGGCTACCATGGAAGGGAATTGCAAATAAAATAAGAGTGGAAAACAAACTGAGACTTAAAGAGATTATAACAGATTTTAACAAGCCGAATGAAGTTCAGTTTTCTGAGCCAGACTTAGGGGTCTATGCGCTTAATGTTGAGGAAGCTGCTAAAGAGTTTAAAGAAGAAATGTGTCATGGTCATTCTTCTGAAGAAAATTATTACACGTGGTTGCTCAAGTTTGATGGATCAAAGTCTAGACAATGAGCAGCAGCTGGAGTCGAGCTCACTGGTCCAGGAGGTAAACCATTGCTAGCTACTTACAGACTGCAATTTTCGTTCATAAACAATGTGGCAGAATACGAAGCATTGATTTATGGTTTACGTCTAGCATTGAGCAAGAAGAAGGTTTTGGGAGATTCTGAGTTGGTTGTCAAGCAAATCAAAGGACAGTATACATGCCGCAACAAAATACTGAGCCTTTATAGGACTAGGGTTATGGACCTCATGGAGGAGTTTGATGCATTCAACATAGCCCTTATTTCTAGGAGAGGAAATCGAATAGCAGACTCTCTTGTAGTCGTCACGGGCATGTTAAACCCGGTGGATATAAAAAGATGTAAAAAATTTTCCATTGAGCTGGTTCCTTGTCCATCAATACCTGATAATGTAAAGAATTTCTAGGTTTTTGAAAGTGATAGGCACATCTTCAAGTTTGTCACAAACTCGGGTATTTTTGAAAATCAGGTGATTGATGAGGAACAAAGGTGGCAGGATGAAACAGAAGAAAGTGAAACTGTGTATCAATCCAACAAAATTCCTAAAGACGTGGTTTCATTAGAAAAGATGTTCGACATGGAATGCAAGAACAAGAAAAGAAAAATAGTCCCACTCCCCAAAGATGCATGTGATTCAATTAATCTAGGGAGTGCAGACAATCCAAAGGAGGTGTACATAGCAAAGGCATGTACAGAGGAAGAAAGGAGCAATATAATACAGGCATTGAAGCATTACATAGATTGTATTTCTTGGAACTACAATGAGCTGAAGACTTACAACCAGAACATTATCACACATACCATCCCTTTGAAGCCAGACTCCAAGCCTTTTAGGCAAAGACAACGAGTTGTTAACCCGCTATTGGAGCCTTTGATCGAAAAGGAGGTTAAAAGATTATTGGAAGCGAAAATCATTTTTCTTGTTAGGAACTCAACCTGGGTGGCCAACCTCGTTCCAGTAAGAAAAAAGAGTGGAGAGATTAGGCTGTGCATAGATTTTCGAAATCTTAATAAAGCCTCTCAAAAAGATAATTATCCATTACCATCAATCGATGAAATTCTGCAAATGGTAAATGGATCTGAAATGATGTCCTTTCTCGATGGATATTCGGGGTACAACCAAATTCTTATACATCCAGATGACAGGATGAAAATAGCCTTCACTACCAAGTGGGGGACATTTGCATATAAGAGAATGTCGTTCGGACTGTTAAATGCTGGTGCAACTTTTCAACGCGCCATGGATTACACATTCAAAGGGCTAATAGGCAAATGCATCATCGTGTATGTGGATGATATCCCATTTTTCTCTAAGAAGAGAGAGGATCATGTTAAAGATTTGAAGAAAGTGCTTCAAAGATGCAGAGAACATGGAATTTCCTTAAATCCCAAAAAGTGCATTTTCGGAGTAATAGAAGGGAAATTGTTGGGTCACATCATTTCAAAAGAGGGCATATCCATCGACCCAGAAAGGATACAAGCTATCCAAAACCTACCTCTCCCGAGCAGTAAAAAGAACTGAGATCTTTCTTTGGGCAAGTCAATTTTGTGAGGAAGTTTATCTCTAGCTTTGCTGAGATAGCCAAACCTCTGAACCAGATGCTCAAGAAAGATGTGGATGTAAAATGGAACGAGGAAAGTAGAGTGGCTTTCCAGAATATCAAAGATGCCATTTCTAGAGCCCCTGTCCTTATAAGCCTAGACTACTCCAAGCCTTTTTATATTTATGCTTTTGCATCAGAACACTCCTTTGCGAGTGTCTTAACCCAAAAATGTGAGGATAGTGCCGAAAAACCCATTGCGTTTTTAAGTGCCCCCCTGAAAGACGCTCAATTAAGGTATTCAATCCTTGATAAGCAAATGTACGCACTTTTTAAAACTGTAAAAAAATTTAGGCACTACATCGTGCACAGCAGAATTATCGCCATCGTGCCCGATTCTCGTTGTCAAGACCATGTTTTTACGAATGAACTAGGTGAGAAGAGAGGAAAGTGGATTTCAACCATCCAAGAATTTGATCTCGAAATCCAATCAATGAAACTAGTTCGAGGACAGGGACTGGCGAAGGCGATCGCAGAAAATAATCCGCAAATAACAGGTCAATGCTCAAATACATAATACATGGCTAAGGACGACTGGTATGTTGATATTGTGCAATTTTTATTGACTAGTAAGTGTCCTTCTAATCTGAATTCAACACAGAGAAGAGCCTTAAGGCTTAAATCTATCAATTATCTAATAAAATCTGGTGTGCTTTATAGGAAGAATCATGAAGGTATCTACCTGAGGTGCTTGAACAAAGAAGAAGCTGCCAGGGTGTTGCAGGAATTTCACGGGAAACATGGAACTGGTCATGGTGCAGCCAATGCTATAGCACATCAAATCCTGAGAGCAGGATACTACTGGCCACATATTTTCAAGGATGCGCATACCCATGTACGATCTTGTCACATCTGTCAAGTGGCTGCAAATAGAGAAAGAAATGCAGCCATGCCGTTGCAGCCTATAGTCGAAATGAGACCGTTTGCATAGTGGGGACTAGATTTCATCGGGGTTATTAACCCAAATTCTTCTGATTCTCATAAATTCATTTTGATGACTACGGACTCATCGTACAAGGTGGACGAAGCGATTCCTACTAAACATGCCACCACGGATGTTGTGATTAAATTTCTTGAGGATCATATTATAACAAGATTTGGAATGCCCGACTCCATTGTCGATGACAATGGTAAAGCTTTTATTTCTACACAATTTGCAGATTGGGCATATGATAACAAAGTGAGCTTAAAGTTTGCATCCAATTACTATCCTCAAGGAAATGGGTTGGCCGAGTCTTCAAATAATAATTTGTTGAATACAATTAAGAAGTTGCTGGAAAAGAACCCACGGGATTGGCACTGTCAACTAAAGTTTGCCCTTTGGGCAGATAGGACCAGAGTGAAAGAGTCCATAGGGAATACTCCCTATCATTTGGTCTATGGGCAAGACCCGATATTTCCAGAAAATTTGAAGTTGTAGACCTTACATTTCATACAAGAGTACTTGGGGGCAGATGATCAAGTTGAAGCCAGGTTGAGCCAGTTGTTGCACCTTGATGAAAAGAGAGAAGAGGCCATGAATCACATGAATAAACACCAGGTAGTTATCAAGAGATGGTTTGACAGAAGGGCCAAAGTTAAATCATTCAGAATTTCAGATTTGGTATTACTATGGGACAAAAGACATGAGGAAAAATGGAATCATCAAAAGTTTGATTGTCTTTGGTTGGGTCCATATCAGATTTCAGAGATTCTTGGGAAGAATACCTTCAGGATAAAAACATTAGAAGGGGAAGATTTCATGCTACCGGTTAATGGGCAGATTTTAAAGCATTATTTTAGCCCTTAGGTTGTGAGACTTTGATATTATTCTTTTGATCTTGGTGGGGGATTTTCAGATTTTGTTTTTATTGTTTAGGATTGTTAGTCTAGCTAGGATTTTGGTTATGGATTTGATTTCAATTGACATGTGTGTTAATTTTGAAAAAATAAAAAAATAAAAAATAACAAAGAATAAAAAATTGAGATGTCAACTTATGCTTAAGGTTAGGAGAATATGAAATATTGGAATTGTCTTGTAAAAGCTCCACAAGTAACATAAAACATTTTAAGTAATATTGTTTGATTTTGTGATGCATGAAAGAATCAGTTTTGCATGACAATTCATTCCATTTGTAATTCAAGAAATAATGCATTCATGTTCCATCTCACCTTACATACATCTCATCTTAGTTACATATGCATCTTAGGTACAAGCCATTAAAGTATGTCAAATCCTCTTAGGGTTGTGTTATAACATATATGTAAGTAGCTCCTAAGGTTGGAAACTGAGTCTTGAGATATCTAGAACCAAGCATGTCTCATACATTAAAAAGGATCTTGAGCAAAATGATCAAAACCTAACTTGGAGGAAAAGGTTGGGCGAAAGAAGTATTTCATGTCTATCCTATTTATGCAGCATGATCCTTAAAACAGTGGTTTTGACCACTTCCATAGAGCTTAAAGCCTAAAATCAGAGTAGTAAGGATAGGGTTAAATCCTCATCAAACATAGGTTGAGGATCCAATTCCCCAAAGCTTTGATTTGACCCACATGGAGTAGTAAGGATAGGGCATAAATTCTCATCTCGGTTGGTTGAGAATCTGATTCCCCAAAGCTCTTATGTCTCATTTCATAGTAAATCTTGGATTGTAAGGATCGTACTATTTGTCCTCTGCAAAGGATGGGTAGTCATCCCCAAGGTCTAAGCAACAAAATTAATATTTCTCATCTAAATTTTGGATTGTAAGGATCGTACTACATGTCCCTAGCTAGGATGGGTAGTCATCCCCAAGGTCCAAGAAGTAAAAAATAATAATAATAAATAAATTTTTCCCATCTCATCTTTATTTTGGATTGTAAGGATCATACTACTTGTCCTCTGCAAGGGATGGGTAGTCATCCCCAAGGTCCAAAGAAATGGAGATAAGTTTTGGATTGTGGGGTTAGATATGCCCATGCATGGCATCATGTCTTGCCTAAAAAACAAGACCACTGATTGTCTAGAGGGTTAGACTAGCATGACCATTTCTTCCATAACTGGTTTAATTATTTTGCTTAAAGTGAGGTAATGAACTCTAAATCATAATAGTAAGGATAGGGTTAAACTCTCATCTCGGTTGGTTGGGAGTCTGATTCCCCAAAATTTTGATTTCACATTCACTTGCACATGGGTTCTAGATGGTAGGGACTCATAACCAACTTTGGGATACAATAAGGTAATGAATTAGTGGATCCTAAGAGGTTTTGGCAATCTTGAATGCTTGTACATAGTAATAGAAGAAGGACCATGCCTTTTATGGAAGCAAATCTCCTTGCACATTCATTAGGGTACACAAATCATTCACCATCCCACATATGCATTCATGCAAAACTGATAATGGAATGTTGATCAATTTCAAACGATAGGGAATGAAAGCACATTGCACACACTGAGCTAATACTTGATGATTCTGATGATTCATGTACTTCTGATCTTTGGGAATTTGTTATTTTGCTTATGTGCTAACGTATATTTGCAAGTTTGTGATATGTTTCAGGTTGGGTTCTTACTAAAATGCTCAAGAGCATTTGACAGCAGAGTCGCCATTTGTTGTGGGTGATCCACAACACACCCCAAAATTGGGGACCCACCTTTTTGCAGGCTTGCAGAGAAGAATCTCGGTGACCCAGATGCTAAAATTGAAGAAAAGAGGAAAAATGCCTAAGTGTTGAAAAGTGTCACGAAATCGTGACATGTCACGAAATCGCGACTTGTCGCGCCATCGCTGCTGGAAATAGGAAAGTTGTCGCAAAATCGCGACATGTAGCTCCATCGCTGCCGAAGAGGAGAGAAAAGAAAAATTGAAAGTTGTCACGAAATCGCGACATATCGCTGGAAAAGAGGAAAAGGTGTCGCGAAATCGCGACATGCCATTGAGAAGAAAAGAAATGGTGTCGCGAAATCGCGACATGCCGTTGGAAAAGAATGAAAATGGTCACGATTTCATGACATGTTTTGTTGAAGCGTACGGATGATGAAAAGTGTCGCGATTTCGCGACGTGTTTTGGCAAAGTGTACGGAAGCGGAAAAACGTCGTGATATCGCGACAGGAAACAGTGAAAGGACTCGAAGAGGAAAGACGTCGCGATTTCGTGACCGATCGCAGCAAAGGTGTACGGAATAGGAAATGGTAGCGAAATCGCGACATGTTTCGGAGAAGTGGCCCGAAGGAGAAGGTGGTCACGATTTCGTGACGTGTTTTAGCAAATTGTACGGCACAAGGGAGATGTCGCGAAATCGTGACAGAAATGAAGACCATGCCCGAAGCAGAGAAACGGTAGCGAAATCACGACAGGTTTTGCCAAGGCGTACGAAACAGAAAAATGGTCATGATTTCACGACGTGTTTCGGGGAGGCATACGAAAAGAGAAAGTGGTAGCGATATCGTGACAGTTTGCGATGAGAGAGCCCGAAGGTAAAAGCGGTAGCGATATCGCGACAGTTTGAGGCGAGAGAGCCCGAAGGTAAAAGCGGTAGCGATATCGCGATAGTTTGAGGCGAGAGAGCCCGAAGGTAAAAATGGTCGTGATATCGCGACAAGATGCTACCGAGGATGTACGGTCGGGAAGAGTGTAGCGATATCGCGACATGTCGCATTTTTGTGGCCAGGAAGGGGAACAGGCGACATGCAATTTTTGTCGGGTTTTTCGTAGAATGGCGTTACAGAAGGCGTAGAGGGCGGGTGACATGTGGCATGCAGGTGTCAGGTCTGCAGAGGCGTTACATGTAGCAAAGGATTTTAGGCGTTTTGGTGTTAAACATGGAATAAAGACAAGGAAAAGGTGGGAATTTGAAGGGTCACATGCAGGAAGATGAAACAAATCGACACAGGGAGAATCGAAGAGCCGTTTCCGTTAGTATAAAGCCAGAAGTGCAGATTGAAGGAAGGGTTGGAAATTGCCGATTGCAGAGTTGCAGAGACAAGAGCTTCATGCTATTCTGGGCCTGCACTTGGGAAATTTCCTTCTTTTTTGTTCTGGAATATTTTTGCCTAGAACATTCTTTGAATGTAATTGACATATCATTTAATATAAAATACAGAGTATTGGCATCTCATTGATGAGAAAGAAGGAGTCATTTTGTGCATGCATGATTTAATGTTTTATCTTTCATTCCATATTTTTGAGGCTTTTAGGTGAAGTTTAATGCAAGTGTGCTTGGTTGCTTCATGTGAATGCCTAAGTCTGGAATTACAGTAGAAACCCTAGAAACTAGCACCTAATTTATTTGGATTGTGCGAGTTTGCAGGTTCATTAGATTAGGTTGCATGCATAAAACCTCAGTATCTTCGGTTTCATCGAATTGATGAAAGTATTCTGACTGTAGTTTAATCTTATTTCTATTTATTTTGCTTTATCTTTCAAATCCTTATTTTATTTCTTACAGTTTAGTTACAGTATTTTGAATAAGCAATTGAAAATCCATTAGAATTGAAGATTAGAATAGATTTATTCACTTTGAGTCCATTGTAAATTCAAATTAGATAAACCCCAGTGCCCCTTGTTAACATCCACTTGCAAACCCTAAGATATTCTTGGCATTTCATTTGAACAACATTATTTAAGCATAACAGGAACCTTGGAGAAAGTTCTTTTCTTTGCAAGTAGAGGATTTTTGGACTCAGATCCTACCGGAGAGTGTGCTTTCACAATCGGGTGAAAACACCACTCAATAGGAAGTTAGGGAATGTAACCAAGGAAATAATACACAAGAAGAGTAAAAACAAAATTAATAAAAATAAGTACCTCAAAATAGAAGAAGAATATCCCATAAGGGGGGCGAAGGTCCAAGGTTCAAATTTTGGGCCTCATCGGACTGAATGCTTGTCCCTTTAAATAGGTGCCTCAACAACAAGATATGTGTGCCTCAACAACCATGTTAAAAAAATAGGATAATAATATCAAATAGGTGCCTCAACAACAAGATATGTGTGCCTTTGAATAGGAAACGATTGTTGAAAACCTACCTCTAAAAGAAAGTACACAAAGAGAACAATGGCTTTAGCAATCAAGCTCAAATATGATAAATACTTCTTCCTCTCCTTCTCCTCCTAATTTCTAAAAATATTTCCTCTCCCCTTCTAATCAAAATGATGCGTAGCCTTGATATCCACCACATCCATCTTCATTGTAAGCTTCTCCACCACCTTCTCCATCTATTCCAGCTATCACAACTCACTCTTCACCACTGATACTCACACCTACCACCTCTATAGAAGCATCATTGTATCCCACACAAGTGTGGATGCTACTATCATAGTGGTTCCTTTTAACCCTATTGCTCACTTCCCATTATTATAATATCTATCTATTACCTACTCTTTTGAGACTCATCCCACCACTTCTAAGCTTAAAAAATTCAATGTTACTAAAAATTCCTATGATTGGTGAAATACAATGGTTTTCCAGCATTCCAAGGAACCTTCCTACCCAAGGAAGATGATGGGAACTAACACAACCACCCTCCAATGGACCAAAATGATAATTAATCCCTTGGTTAACAAACTAGAAGAAGATATGACTATGGAGGATTACCAAGTGGAAGCAATGATAAAATATATCACACAATTACCAATGCAATATGAACTAGTGGTTGCCAAATATCACCTGGATACCATATACTTACATGGGGATTATTACAAGGAGAAATTTCAACAAGCAAAAGAAAAGGTTGAAGAACTTGAGAATGCATTGAGAGATCAAAGGAATGTTGAAAAGGCTCTTAGGAATGAGATCAAGAAGTGGTAGGACAAGTTTCATGAAATGTCCAAATACAAGGAAGAAGTAGAAGATGCCAAGAAATAAAATTAGGATTTGTCTAAACAAATTAAGGGTATTCAAAAACAAATTCAAATGGAAAGGACAAGACCATAAGATTTTCCAAGGAAAAGACCAAACAAGTAAGAAGAGAAATGTCTAAGGAGATCCTAGAGATGAGCTTCAAAATCTAGCATATATTGTTTTACATGGATAAAATGGATTAAATATTGGGAACAATAAAACAATAATTCAAAAGTGTTGAGGATCTCATGCGATTAAGATTATTTGTAGCAACAAACATTCAAGCACTGGCAAAGAGAAAATTTGAAAGGGTGGAAATAGAGTTCCTGAAAAAGAGTGGTCTTATGCTAATAATGGCTAGAAGCTTTTTTAGGAGGCATGGACTAATGAATCAAGGGTAAAAGCTTATCCAAGAGCTCAAAGTTGAATCCAAGGGTATAACATAAATAAAATCACACAATGTGGATTCTTGGAATTCTATGATGAAAATTATGATGTCCTAGGGGAGTAAGAACTTAGAGTTGTCCTCACTACAATTATGAATGATGAATATAAAATAGAAGTATGGCCAAAGCATGTACCTATTGCATATTATGGATTAAATAGGAGAAACTACCTTGAAGAAGGTTTGGGGAAAATATATAAAAAAAATAGGGTGTTGAGCGTAGAGCAAAAAAAACAATGCACCTAATAAATGAAATTGAAATGCATCTAATGCTCTATTAAAACATTCAAAAGGGATGATAAAGTAAGCAAATTATATGAAAAATAAGTTAAGGAAAATGGGGTTTCTCTTTGTATTTATTACTTTGTCAAATAGGAGGTTACAATACATCCCCTTGAACTTTCAATTGATACAATTCAAATTACAAAGTTGAAGGATCCAATCCCTCCATGAACTTATGGTGCGCTTTCAATGTTCCTCTTGTACTCACGATTGAAAAATGGGCTTCTGTTGTAAGCTGCTTTGAGCTATATTTCTTCAAATCCTTAGCTCCTTCCTCATGCACTGGAATATTTGTACCTACACACAAGGAATTGAAATATGTTAATAGCATATGCGTATTATGATAAAATCCATGAAATGCATGTAGTATTGAATGTAAAAAGTGCAATCGATAGGTCTAAACTACTCCAAATGACATGAAAACTTAGCATGATGTATATTATATTATTTTATAATGATCTAAGTAGAAATTGAAGTTATATTATGATAAAAACTTGTGGTCATCCCTAGGGGGGCCAATTAGGACTGTAATCACAAAAACACTAATTAAAAATTTTAAACCACTCCAAACTTCACCAAAATTAAATATGATGCTAATATAATGCTATAAAATTTATCTACACTAAAATTGGATAAAAAATGGGGGCCAATTAATGGACATCCCTGAGAGTTCCAATTGGTACTGTTAACCGTACCAGGTGGGGACGACCACAAAACAGGGTGGTTTCTGCCACCAATTCCACTTGGATTGGGTCTAGAATCCCCCTAGGGGTGTTGGCATAAAATTTGGTGATTAAAATAATAGGAATAGATATGTTTTAAAAATTATGTGCGTATTTGGGAATGCCTTGAAAATACCATTGATTGATGAGGTTTCCAAGGGCAAATACGAGGGTAAAAGGTGAGAGGAAATATCAGTAGCACTTTGTGGTCAATGCTTGCAAAGGTCTCTCTCCTAAACTTAATGAAATCACTTCAATTTATAGCCCAATAGGGAAAATGGGGTAAAGGGGTAAGTTTGGGCATGCAAGGAAGGTTCCACCACTTGTCAACATCATTTCCATGCATAGGGTGGAAGAGGCTTTGCATTTGGGCCTCCAATTTACAGTCCCTAAAGGCCATGACAGTCTCCCAATCTGTCATGAGTTATTGGGTAGGATAAATGATAGAAATTGATAGCCATTTATCCCACCCTTGAATTTTTATGGGGCCTAGACCATTTTTGTCCAACCCATATACGGTTTCTTATGGCCATCCTTGGGTGAAATGATCATGAACTATGGTCATCCTAGGGTGGGACGACCATGGCTACATGGCCCAAAACCTCCCAAAAGTTAGGTAAACCTTCCTAAAAGTGGTTAGGACACATAATTAACCCTTGAGGGTTTCCCAATGGGGCTATATGGTGTCGATAAGAGTGTCAACTTCACAGTATTATCTGATTTGCATGATTTTAGTGTCTATAGATGCCCCTTTTTGATATGTATTATGTGAAACAGAGCACCGAAAAAAAATAGATGACTAAATAATTAAATTATTAAGGTTATTCATTAACCTAACCAAATTTAGATGCCTCCATTGTGAAAAGAGCATACATTCTTGAAATCCTTGCTTTAGACATAATTGAAGGATTGATTTTGGTATACATTTCAGTCACGTTGTACTGACCGTTTTATGGGCTTTAGGGTATAATTAGTCTTGCTTCCTTGTTTTTATTATTTTGGAATATGTGTCTTGAGTTTTTAATTGTACCAAGACTTTATTTTGAATTTTTGTTGACTTATTTACCCCAATATAGGTTTGAATATTTATCTTTGGCAATGATTCTTTTGAATGTATGCAAGTTGCATTTTTGAGTGTTTGAGTGTTGATTTTGATTGTGGATTTGTTATTATGACTACCCCCTCAAGTGATGATTCAATGAGGGAATTATAAATGATAAAATAAATGAGTCACTTGAACCATATGACTTGATTGGTATAACCATCAATTTTACACATTGTAAGATTTATCAATTTTGTGAAGATTTTGATCGTTTTGTTGATATTTCATGGAAGAAAAGAATTGAATACCTTGTTCCTATGGAGATATATAACCACAGTGGCATTAATATGGATTAAGGTGAATAATTTTCTATTTATCCATCAACACTTGGAATGCAATCTTGATCCTTTGAGAAATTCATAAAATTTGACTTGTTTTTGGTGGCTTAAGTTGTTATTGTGAGGTTTTTCATGTCCATACCAAGGTGGGATAGTTGCATAGTTTATAGATATCCTAGGGTGGGATGGTTGGCCAATTTTCTATCCATACCACCCTAGGAAGACCATGCTCATTCTAGTGCTTTTTAAGCCCAAAATTGGACAAATGAGCTCATTTTCATACTTCTAACTTGGAAAACTGATAGTTGAGGAGTAGGAGATTGCTTCTCTAAAGTAGAGCATTTCTAAGAGTACCCTATCATCAGTATGAGATAGCCACAGGACTTGATGAGCAGTGGAGCTGATGCAAGACAGGTAAGGGCTACACTTTTTTCCTATTCTTTATTGAACTTGAAATTGTAATTAATTGCACATTTTTCCTACAAACATACACTAATTCTTGGTTAATGAACCATAGTAGTGATAAAATATAGGAATGTAGTCTTTATTTGTGTTTTAATAGTAGATGCATTTTTATTCCATTTTTTTGTGTTAAAATGGCCCTTTTTAGCATTTTTGGGGGCATCCCTAGGTGGGATAGCTATAAAATTGGGGGCCATCCCTAGGTGGGATAGCTATAAAATTGGGGAACATCCCTGGGTGGGATGGCCACAAAATTAGGGCAAAAAAATCCTTTTTTGAGTTTTTTTTTTATTTTTATTTTTGGGTAATTTTGATGCATTTTTGTTAACTTTATTATCTCTACCAGGTGGTTAAGAATCTATATCAATTTTCGACTCTCTTTCAGACCACTAGGGAATTTTTTATAGAGGAGGACTAGAAATGAATTGATGTCATTGGTCTTAAGAAAGTGACATGACTAAATCCATTAGTGAGTGACCGAGCTTATTTGATTGCTTTGATAGACTTATGGGATCCTCACACCAACACCTTCCACCTACCTATAGGGGATATGACAGTGACTCTAGAGGATGTCTATCAAATTTTATGCATTCTGATAGAGGGGTGACCTATTGTATCTACTCACCGAGATCTAAGAGATATGGTTTTGTAGAGATACTTTGATAGGGACTGGTGTGAGGCAGTGCAAGACTTACCTAGCGGTGGTATATTAGTGGAGTTATGGTATGAGATGGAGGTACTAACTACGAGATGCTCCTTACTGATGACACTAATCTCCAACATGTTGCTACTAGAATTTTCAGGATCCAGGTTCCCCTAGAACCTTTTGGAGTTATTATTTACACTTGTGGAGTGCACCATAGAGCACTCCACAAGTGATGGATTGGGACACTATATTTTTGGCACAACTATATGATGAGATGTATGAGATCCACTCTCATGGGTAGAAGGGCTTAGGATGCAACTTTCTATTGTAGGTGTTGTGATGGCAACATATTATTGTGGATCGACCATGGGGATTACCTTGGATGACATGAGCACAACTTGTAGATAGGAATATAGATAATGGGATTCTATGGCAATGAGACTAGGAGATAGGTGGAGATAGGTCGAATTCGTCCCTTTGTAGGAAATATTGACCATTACAAATTAGAACATCTAAAAAGAGGGATAATTTTTTAATAGCATTAGGTATCCCTACAATTTTGATCCAATTTCAGTGTAGATCAATTTTATGGCAATATATTAGCACCATGCTTAATTTTGGTGAAGTTTGGAGTGGTTTTGAATTATTAATAAGGGTTTTTGTGATTATAGTCCTAATTGGCCCACCCAAGGATAGCCACAGGTTCTTCTCATAATATCACTTAAATTTCTACTCATATCATTACAAAATCATATAATATACATCATGCTAAGTTTTCATATCATTTGGAGTAGTTTAGACCTGTCAATTACACTTTTTACATTCAACACTGCATGCATTTCATGCATTTCATTCAATTCCTTGTATGTAGGCACAAATATTCCAACACGTGAGGAAGGAGCTAAGGAGTTGTAGAAATATATCTCAAACCAGCTACATTGTAAGCTTGAAAATTGAAAGCACTCCATAAGTTCATATAGAGATTGGATCCTTCAACTTTGTAATTTGAATTGTATCAAATTGAAAGCCCTCAAGGGCATGTATTGTAACCTCCTATTTGACAAACTAACAAATACAAAGAGAACCCCCATTTTTCTTAAACTATTTTTCATATGCTTGCTTACTTTATCATCCCTTTTGAATGCTTGAATAGAATATTAGATGCATTTCAATTTCATTTGTTAGGTGCATAATTTTTTTTCTCTATCGTAGGGATCATCTCTTTTGACAATCCCTATAGGGTCTCCAAGTCACCTCCTCTACCATGAGTTGTGCAAAGGACTATGCATAATGGTAAATCACACCTACAAAGGGATGGCTCTGACCTATCTCTTGGTCTCACTACCATAGAATCCCATAACCTATATTATCAAGGAGAAGCACTGTAGAGAAAAAAAAATGGTTCACCTAACAAATGAAATTAAAATGCATCTAATATTCTATTCAATCATTCAAACGAGACGATAAAGTAAGTAAGTAAATGACAAATAAGTTAAGAAAAAATGGGGGTTCTCTTTGTATTTATTAATTTTTAAAATAGGATGTTACAATACATCCCCTTGAGGGCTTTCAATTTGATACAATTAAAATTACAAAGTTGAAGGATCCAATCCCTCCATGAACTTATGGTGCACTTTCAATGTTCCTCTCGCACTCACAATTGAAGAGCGGGCTTGCACTGCCACTACTTTGAGCTATATTTCTTCAACTCCTTAGCGTCCTCATCATGTACTAGAATATTTGTACCTACACACAAGTAATTGAAATATGTTAATAGCATATGCATATTATGATAAAATCCATGAAATGCATGCAATATTGAATGTAAAAAGTGCAATCGATAGGTCTAAACTACTCCAAATGACATGAAAACTTAGCATGATGTATATTATATGATTTTGTAATGATCTCAGTAGAAATTAAAGTGATATTATGAGAAGAACCTATGGTCATCCCTGGGTGGGCCAATTAGGACTGTAATCACAAAAATCCTAATTAAAAATTCAAAACCACTCCAAACTTCACCAAAATTAAGTATGATGCTAATATAATGCTATAAAATTGATCTACACTAAAATTGGATCAAAATTTTGGGCCAATTCATGGTCATACATGAGAGTTCCAATTGGGACTATTAACCATCCCAGGTGGGGACGACCACAAAACAGGGTGGTTTCTGCCACAAATTCCACTTGGATCTGGTCTAGAATGCTCATAGGGGTATTGTCATAAAATTTGGTAAATTAAATCATAGGAATTTATAGGTTTTGTAGAGTATGTGTGTATTTGGTAATGCCTTGAAAATGCCTTCGATTGATGAGGTATCTAAGGGCAAATATGAGGGCAAAAGGTGAGAAAATATCGAAAACACTTCGTGATAAAAGCTTGCAAATTTCTCTCTCCTAAATTGAATGAAAACACTTCAATTTATAGCCCAAGAGGGAAAATGGGTCAAAGATGTAAGTTTGGGCATGCAAGGCAGATGTCACCACTTGCCATTGCCTTTGCCATGCATAGGGTGGAAGAGGCTTCCCATTTGGGCCTTCAATTTGCAGTCCCTAATGGGCATGATAGTCTCTCAATATATCATGAGTGATTGGGTGGGTTAAATTGTAGAAATTTATTGCCACTTGTCCTACCTTTGAATTTTTGAGGGGCTTGGACCATGGCCGTCCCACCCACGGACTGTTGCTTATGGCCATCCTTCGGTGGGACGAACATGAATTATAGCCATCCTGGGGTGGTATGGCCATGGCTACATGACCCAAAACCTTCTAAAAGTGGGGTAAAACTTCACAAAAGTGGTTAGGACCCATAATTAACACTTTAGGGTTGCTAAATGGGGCCATATGGCATTGATAAGAGTGGCACCTTCGCAGTCTTAACTGATTTACATGATTTAGTGTCTATAGATACCTCTTTTTGAGATGGGTTGTGTGAAATAGAGCATGAAGCAAAAATAGATGACTAAATTGTTAAATGATTAAGGTTATTCATTAACATAAACAAGTTTATATGCATCCATTGTGTAAAGAGCATTCATTCTTGGAATCCTTTCTTTTGACATAATTTAAGGGTTGATTTTGGTATATCTTTCAGCTGAACTATATTTATAGTTTTATGGGCTTTAGGGTATACTTGGTTTGGGTTCCTTGTTTTACCTATTTTTGGATATGTGTATCGAGTATTTGAGTATACCAATATTTTTTTTTAATTTAATTTAACTTATTTTCCCCAACGTAGGCTTGAAGATTTATATTTGGCAATGATTCTTTTGAATGTATGCAAGTTGCACTTTTGAGTGTTTTAAGTGTTGATTTTGATTGTGAATTCATTATTATGACTACCCCATAAATAAATGAATCGAAAATGGAATTAAAAATGGTAAAATCGATGATTCACTTGACCCACATGACTTGGTTGGCATAACCGTCAGTTTTACCCATTGTAAGATTTATCAATTTTGTGAAGATTTTGATCATTTTATTGATATTTCATGGATGAAAAGAACTGAATACCTTGTTACCGTGGAGAAGTATAGCCATAGTGGCCTTATTAGGGATTAATTTGAATACTTTTCCATTTATTCATGAGCACTTGGAATGCAATCTTGATCCTTTGTGAAATTCATCAATTTTGACCTATTTTTGGTGGCTTTTGGGCCCTTTTTTGGTCTTTTTTAGCTATTTTTGTGAGATTTTTTGGTGACCATTCTAGGGTGGGATGGATGTACAATTTATGCTCATCCCAAGGTGATACAATTGGTGAATTTTCCTGCCATCCCACCCTAGGATGGCCATGCTCATTCTAGTGCTTTTGAAGCCCAAAATGGGCAAATGAGCTCATTTTCATACCTCTATCTTGGCAAACTGAGAGGTAAGAAGTAGGAGATTGCTTTTTTGAAATGGAGCACTAATGAGAGTATCCTACCATAACCATGAGCTAACCACTAGACTCGACAAGCAACGAAGCCGATGCGATACGGGTAAGGGCTGCACTTTTTTCCTATTCTTATTAAATTTGGACCAGGAGGTAATAGGTAAATTAAATAAACGTTAATTAAAATATATTGCAGAGCTATTACAACATCAACAACCATAGAACATAGGAAATGGTCACTAATATATGGAGATGGAAGGAAGGAAGTCAGCGGAGAGGAAAATAAGGGAGGTTGGAGGAATAAGGGGAAAGGAGGTGGAGCGATAAGGAGTAAGAGGGAATAAAGGAGGGAATGGAGGGATAATGGGAAGAAGAGAAAAACTAATTTAAAAAACATGCTTACATTATAAACTTTCCAACAATTAAACTTAACCTAGCATAACCACTATGTGTTCACACTGCTACATTCTCTCCCTTAAAGGTGAGAGGACTGACAATACAGTCTCTCAGCTTTACAAATTGAGCTTTAGCCAGTGCCTTGGTGAAGATGTCTGCAACATTTTCCAAAGTGTGGCAATAGTGAAGCTCAACAGTTTCAGTTTCCACCATATCCTTGATGAAGTGGTACTTCATATCAAAATGCTTGGATCTACTATGGTGGACAGGATTGTATGCCAGCTGAATGGCACTAATGTTGTCACAAAATATCCTTGTTGGACCACTTTACTACTCTCCAATTTCTTCTAATACCTTTCATAGCCACAAATCTTGAGTACTAGCATGAGTGACCGCTATATACTCAGCTTCTATTTAAGATAATGCTACTACTGTCTGCTTCTTGGAAGTCCAAGTTATTAGTCCCGATCCCAGACTAAAACAGTTCCCTGAGGTTGATTTTTTGTCATTAATGTTGCTACCCCAATCACTATCACTAAAGCCTACAAGCTTGATAGTGTTACCTTTATGGTAATGGATTCCAAAATCCCATGTACCCTTTACATATTTGAGAATTCTCTTAGCTGCCTGCAAATGCAACTCAGAAGGGTTAGACATAAATTGAGAGACAAGAGAAACAACATACTGAATATTAGGTCTGGTGTTGGCGAGAAACATCAAACTTCCAACCATGCTTCTGAAAGTGGTCATGTCAACTTTTGAAGCTCCATCATCTTTGCTTAATTGGATCCCATGTCCAACTAGAGTTGCAACTAGTTTGCAATGCTCCATAGAAAACTTCTTAAGCATGTCCCGAACATACTTATGTTGACAGATGAAGATCCCTGTATCTGACTAATGAACCTCCATTCCAAGGAAGTAGTGCATTAAGCCAAGATCCTTCATCTCAAACTGCTCCATCATGGAGTGTTTGAACTTCATATTTAGTTTTTCATTACTACCCATGAATATGAGATCATCCACATACAAGCAAACTATGAGGATGTCATTTCCTTGCTGGAGGTAGTAAAGGGTGGGTTCATTTCTACTTTCGGTGAACCCAAATTCTTTGAAGTACCCATCAATGCATGAGTACCAAGCTCGTGGTGCCTGCTTGAGGCCATAAAGTGCCTTCTTCAGTTTGTAAACAAGATGTTCCTTGTATTTCTCTTCAAATCCTTGTGGTTGCTCAACATACACTTCTTCTGTCAAGTAACCATTTAGAAATGCACTTTTCACATCCATGTTTTGAACTTTCCATCCCTTATTTGCAGCTAAGGCAATAACTGTTCTAATAGTCTCCTGTCTGGCTACAGGAGCAAAAGTCTCTTCATAATCAACTCCATATTTCTGAGTGAATCCCTTTGCAACTAGTATCGCCTTGTGCATTTCAATGCTACCATCAGCATTAAACTTAGTCTTGTAGACCCACTTACATCAACACATTTCTTGCCTTTAGGAAGCTTGACCAGCTCCCAAGTGTCGTTTTTTATAGAGGTTATCTCCTCTTTCATGGCATCTTGCCAAATTTTTTGAGTACATGCCTTCTCATAACTAGAAGGTTCAAGCTATGCACTAGTTAACAAAGCATAGTTAACTTGATCTCCCCTAGGTTCTTACTGGGAGACATCATCACCATACAGGTGCATACTTTCTAATCTGTGTAAAATAGAATCCATTTCACTAGCTTGACTCCTAGTGTATCTTCTTGAAAAAAATTTATCCAACATCTGAGATGATGGATGATACTGTAAATTTCTCTTACCTTTGGATGGAGAATCAATGTCCATTGGTGAGGAACATATAGATCACTGTGGAGAAGGAGTTGGTGAAGAAGAGGAATCAGAAGATGAACTTGGACTTGTCGGAGGAGACTGCTTTCCTTTCTATGGTGTCTACTGTTGCACTTACTAAGAAACTACATCAGTGGATTCAACATCACTGAATATTTGAGGCTTACCCCATTCTCCCCCTTCATCAAAAATCACATCCCTGGAAATCACAAGTTTTCTAGTCCAGGGATTATAGAGTCTGTAAGCTTTTGTATTGTCATAGTATCCTACAAAGATACATGCCTGACTCTTTGGATCGAGCTTCTTCCTAAGCTCATCAGGAATGTGAGAATAGGCCAACGAGCCAAACACTCTGAAATGCTTAACATTTGGCTTTTTACCATACCAAGCTTGGTAAGGTGTCAGTCCTTTCAAACTTGAAGTAGGACTTCTGTTCAAGATATATACGCTGGTCCTGGTTGCATCTGCCCAATATGAATTAGTCAAATGCTTCATCTGAAGCATAGACCTTGCCATCTCCATAATGGTGTGATTATTCCTCTCTGCAACACCATTATGCTATGGAGTGTAGGCAGCAGTGTACTGCCTCTTAATGCCATGTTGCTTACAGAAATTCACAAACTCATTAGAGGAATATTCTCCTCCCCTATCTGATCGAAGACATTTTACAAAATATCTACTCTCACTTTCAACTCTTGTTTTGAAATCAATAAAGCATTCATATGCTTCATCCTTATGTTTCAAAAAATATATCCAGCACATTCTAGTATAATCATCAATAAAGAGTAGAAAGTAAGAGTTGTTACCCAGACTCTGTGTCTGCATTAGACCACAGATGTCGGTATGCACTAGCTGGAGTGGATAGCTGGCCCGCCATGCTTTTCCATGAGGAAACTTTGATCTGGCATGCTTCCCAAGAGCACACCCTTCACAAACTTCTTTACTATCCTAAACTTTAGGAAGTCCAGTGACCATGGCTTGGTAAGTTAGCATTTTCAAACTAGCATAATTCAAATGGCCATATCTCAAGTGCCATAGAACACTTGGATTGGAAATAACAACACTTGCTAACTTATCTCCCCCTGGTTGGCCAAAATTTAAAGGAAACAATCTATTCTTTAACATTGACACTTGAGTAATGATTCTATTATTGTTATTTTTATCAAAAATAGCGCTTACCCTCATCAAAAAGCAACTTGTAGTTCTTTTCTAACATTTTTCCAACACTTAAAATATTATGTTGGAGATGGGGTGTATAATAGATATCACTTACTTGTTTGACTCCTTCTTTAGTTGGAACTGCCATAGCTCCAATGCCTTCTACTGCCAATGACTTATCATCTCCCAATTTGATGTTGGATTTGTAGGAGGAGTTTAGAGTAGCAAAGAGCTCTTCTTTGCCACTCATATGGTTTGAACACCCTATGTCCAAGATCCATGTATCATTCATGTTCTGATCTACCTGACCATATGAGAGAAAGAGATTTGTGGCCTCTTCCTCTTCTCCAAAGTTTCCTAACTGACTGCTTTGGCTGCTACTAGTTCCTTGTGAAGTCTTAGTCCAACAATCACAAGCATAATGGCCAAGTTTGCCACAATTGTAGCAAGATTGTTTTGACTTATCTCCTCCTTTACCTCTGCCTATTGTTTCCCTCTATTTTGTTGTCCACATCTATTCTGCTACTGTTCACTATTGTTTGAGAATCCTCCTCTGTTTTGATTTCCTCCTCTGTTAGGAGTTCCACCTCTCTTATTATTTCTTCCTCTTACTCTAGAATTTCCTCTACCATGACCTCTACCTCTGACTTCTTGAGAAGCAAAGGCTTTATCATATCCTCTATAACTTGTAGAAGGAGATGGTTGTAATCTCTCCTCATGTGAGAGAAGTGAGCCAATGAGGGTTTCAAAAGACAGAGAATTTAGGTCTCTAGATTCCTCTATAATGATGGCTACTGAATTCCACTTAGGAAGAAGTGTTCTCAACACTTTCTTCACTATAAATTTAGGCTTTACATCTTCTCCTAAAGTGACCATCTAATCTACTACGACTTTCACACGCACGTAGTAATCACCAACATTTTCATTTTCTTGCATTTTTAGAGTTTCAAACTCTCTTTTCAAGGTTTGGAGTTTAACTTGTTTGACTTGGTCACTACCCCTATAACTTTCTTGTAAAGCATTCCAAGAAGATTTAGCAATTTTAAAAGAAGCTATTCTAGGGAAAATACTTTTATCAAGAGTGGCATGAATGTGATAAAGGGCAAAAGAATTATTCTTCTATGCTTATTTTCTAGCCCTTTTATCAACACCACTCAAAACTACCCACTCAGCAGCTAAAGGTTCAGTATATCCCTCTTCAATCACATCCCAAAGACCTTTGCCAATCAACAGAGTTTTCATTTTAATTGACCAATACTCGTAATCACCACCATTGAATTTAGGGATTGGTAAACTAGTATTGGAAGCCATTTTAGAAAGCAACTTTTATTTCAACTTCAAACAAATAGTACAAAGAAGTACAAAATAGATTACTGATTTACTGATTTAAATCAAATCTAGCTTTCTTAAAATGCTCACTGATTTGGCGTTCTTCTTCTTGAGGATTTCCCAATACTGGAAAGGTGAAGTTGTCTGCTTCGTCGTCACTAATTATAATGACTTCTTTTGCTACTACTGCTGGCTCAAGATGCCTTTTGAGAACAACTCGTTCTTCAATTGCTGGTTTCACCTCCACTGGTTCTTTTTCCTCTACTTCTACTTCTACTTCTGCTGGTTCTAAATCAGGAGAGCGAGGTGTATAGCTCTCACTCGTTTCAACTTCAGGCACTGCAGGAGTATAACTATCACTTGATTGTCCTTCAGGTACTATTTCAATAGTCTCGAATTCAACTACTCTTTGCCCGAAGATATTATCTTCAGAATTTGCCTCGTAGCCAGAATCTGGTTTTCTCTTATGTGCAATCACTTGGTTTTCCAACTGACAAAAAACTGTATGAAGTCCACTCTACTGGACTTTCCTATCAAAGGAATTAGGATTCTCTCTTCTCAATAGAGAGAGCAATGCATAATAACTGTATCGCTCCAAATTTTTTGCATCCCTACCTTCAGGCTATAGGATCCACACCCGAAAGGAGGATGGGAAAAGGATGGTGCGGTACCTCGGACTGAGAGGACTTTGCGAAGGTCCCGCCTCTCAAGGGAGGTGTATTTTGGTGATTTTTCGACGGATGGTGGGTTCACCAGGAAACATTTAGCGGCAGTTTCCACGCCTAGGTTTTGGAATGTGTTTAGATGAGTTCGTTTTAATCTTAAGCATTCATATCCTAGGTTTGGCTGAATGAATCTAAATTAAACTATATGAAAATGCAACTTTCATGAATATAGAAAACAGATTAAAAAAGCAAAAAATAGAAAATTTTACAGGAGGAAAATGGGGAATACCTGATCCGGATGTCTGAAGAAGATTCTGACGTTTGAAGCAGTCTGGATCATCTGGAATTCTACAGAATCGCCTGCAATCTGACAGGATCATCTGCAATCTGATAGAATCGTCTGAGACTAATAGAATCGTCTGAGATCTGACGAATTCGTCAATTCGTCAGAGACCTGCAAGACAGAAAACAGATGCAAAATACAAGAAGTCCTACTGTGCTAACAGAGGCAAATTACACCAAATAATAAAATGAATACTGAGCAATAGTTTAAAACAGAAATTAAAGCAAATTACTATACTTTAATGGCAGATCATGAACTTAGCATGCAATCTAAGCTAAATGGGTGAACTCCAAATGCAAAATAGCATAAACACTAAATAAATAATCTAATTTGCAGAATAAAAATATGGAGAAAGAGTTAAGAAAAGCAAACTCCAGGCACTGATTGCCTCGATGTAGACTGCAGTCGAGATCGTCTCGTATCAGTACGGAATCGTCTCGCATTTTGACGGGATCGCCTCCGATCTGAATAGGTTCGTCGGCGACGATGGATGCTGGCTCTGGCTGAAAATCAGTGATGTACCTGCAACAAAATTGCTATGGGACTAGTGCAAAAGCAAGATTAGGATGTTTTGACGTAGAGGGAATCAGTTTGTAGATAATTTCAGCCAGGGGTTGGGGAGGGAAAATTCTAGAGATTAAATAGGCTTAGGGGGAGTAGTTAGGAGGTTGGAGATCATCCCAATTTGGGAGATCTCCAATGGGGGAGGGTCCCAACGGCGCAAACACGCTTCTGCCCAGATTGGAGACCCGTTGGAATAGATTCCAACTATGCAAATTCAGTTTTGCGACAAGATCGTCTAGACTTCCTAGTCCAGACGAAATCGTCAAATCTAGGGCGATATCGTCTGATCGGCGACGATATCGTCAAACGGTCAAAACAACCTCTAAAAATGGCACGAAAAAATGGGGAAATGGATTTCCCGGCGGTTAACGGGCGGTTTGGGAGGTTAAATTTGAATTTAAAATTATTTACTAAGGTGAATGTAAATTTTACAATTTTACTGCGCCAATTTTAGGGTGCTACATTTTGCCCCCTCTTTAGCGAATTTTTCAAAGAAAATGCGTTAAAGATGAGTTCTTCTTGATCTACGAGAAAGCAAAAAATTATACCCATTTTTAGGTGACGATTCTTGGTCGAATCGTACGACAGCTTACTATGGTGCCCCCTCCGTGTTTTTACCCAAATCGAACGTTTGAGGTAAAAACACGGAAAAGCAAAAAATTATTGTTGAATAAAATTAAGAAAAATAGGGTAAAACCCTAATTCATTTTTACTGTTCATTTTCTGGTTTTTAGAGCTCTGAAGCAAAAATGGTGGAGACAACGCATAGATCGACAGAGGTCCGGCGCGGTCTATGGGTAAGAGCCTAGACTTAACTAGAACTGATTTAATTTGATTTTACATGCTTTTTAGGTAGATTTTAGATGAATTTGGAGCATCGCGGCCGTTTTTGGGCCGTCGACGTCGTCGGGACGAAATCGTCTCAATTTTGGCAATTTCGCCCGAGGGCGAAATTGTCGAAAGAGGGACGATTTTGTCAAATTAGATACGATTTCGAACTACGAAATCGAAGACGATTATGCTCAAATTTGGGACGATATCGTCCAATAGTGGGCGATATCATAAATTGTACAAAATTGAATTTTTAACTTGCATTATTTTTTATTTGAATTATTAATTAATGATTGTTTATTATTTTGTTGTTTATGTTGCAGAGAGGATTACTAAAGAGCAGAGAGTGGAAATATGGAGGATTGAGAGATGACTTGGGCACTCTGACACAGGCAGAGCGAGATCTGCTGGCACAGGCCGGCTTGCAGCATGTGGCGGAGATGCCACAAGTATCCATAGATATGGGGCTTCTAACAGCCCTAGCAGAGAGATGGTATCCGGGGTCTTCCTATTTTTAGTTATCGACAGGGGAGATGACTCCCACACTAGAGGACGTATGGAGGATTCTGAGAATCCCCATACAAGGATGGATGATCACTCCTGGGGCCAACTAGGGCCACGCTATGGGACAACTGTGTGGTGACCCGAGCTTCGCCCTAGAGAAGGGCAAAGTGAATATCGAGGCACTACGCCAGATGCCTGGGGCATCTCGACTCACACGAGTACTAGATGGAGTGGTTGGTGGACTTCTGTTGTGCCACCAGAGTGGGTGTAGGGTACCATGGATGCTCGTAGATGTGATCTACGATATGCGGGACCATGGGTATAGGTTTTGCTAGGGCAGTTTTGTTCTATGCCGGTTGTACAGGATCCTGTATGGGGTCGTGTACAAGGGCGGGCGATGTCTGGTGATGACATCGCCCGCACAGGTTTGGTGCTAGGAGCACATTGCAGTGCGGAGGCTGATGGGCTTCCACTGATAGGGATTGACGGGGAGAGGCCTCGAGTCTTCTACTAGTGGCTCTAGAGAGGGTCATAGCGACGGATCGACCTACCGATGTCCCGAAGACTACTGGATGATTTGGTCCCAGACCAGATCACCTAGAGACCATGGAGAGAGCATCTAGGGTGTCCAGAGGATGGACAGGAGCTGGCTCGCATTAGGCGAGTCTACTGGCTGAGGATGGAGAGGGGAGAGGTGGAGCTCCACCGCTATGACCGAGTTTTGAGACAGTTCGATCTACAGCAGGGGATCCCATCTCTCAAAGACTACGAGTTTTCCCAAACTGTTTGGGATAACACTATAGTTAGCGGGGCTCTGGACATGCAGCACTTATGGAGCCAGGACGCAGATGATGCCCCCATCCAGCTAGTGGATGGGGACGACGCAGGAGTAGCCGATGGCTACGATTCCTGGTATGCAGGCATCCGCCCTCCTTGGATGACGAGGGCATAGGGTCCGATCCATGCGGTTGTGCGTCGGATAGGGAGGCGGCGCCAGGCAGCGATAGAGGCGGCCCAGGGTCACGGCGGGAGGGAGCAGAGGAGGCCACAGGCATAGGAGAGGCCAAGGCAGTGGGAGAGGAGGGAGGAGAGACCCCCATATCCATAGAGAGAGACCACCATCGCCCGATAAGGGCAAGGGCGTGGACACTGGGGAGAGCAGCGAGACAGCGACTCTCTGAGTTGAGGTTGCCCGGTTGTGGGCTTAGGTGCAGACACTATAGGAGGAGGCTACACGACTCAGAGCTTAGGGTAGATGAGCGAGCACTCGAAATTTAGCATGCGCTATCGCCCAGATCACTTTCTATCAGTCTCTATACTACTAGGCGGTGCCAATGGAGCAGAGGGTGCCATTACCAGCACACATTGTAGAGCCTGTCATGATGGGGTCATCGAGGACATCATCACGATCGGCATCCAGGACTCACGGCACCACACGAACTACGATGGGGCCACCTCCTCCACCTCAGGGGGGGAGGAGATGAGTCGAAGAGCTCGAGGGGCTCTCGAGACACTACACAGAGGGTATTTGATTGAAGGGATTGAGTATGCCAAGATGTAGATTGTGGCATATCAATCCATTTGATATGATGTACATATATTTGTGATATATATATAAGATGAGATATTTTTGATCATATGACTTATATTGTGTTATGTATTTTGTGATGCTTATGATGCTTTTATGTTTGATTGATTGATTTGATAATTGGATGTAATTATGTCATTGGAAATATGATTTTTGAATGTCATGCTATAACATTATAAATGAAATAATCTGATGTAAACAATTGGTGGTTGTTTGTGATGCAATATGATAAAAGATAAAAAGAGACTTCTAACAATAATTTCAAAGGACATTGTCGCTATTATAGACCATTTCATGGAGTCGCCGCTCACTCGGTCCTCAAGCTAATCCCATTTATAGAAATATTGTTAAAAATGGAAAGAGCGCTTAAGAGACTGTCTTAAGACTTTGGTGCAATAGTGCAAAGGATGATGATGATGGTTTGTTTTCAGAGTTTCATAAAAATAGTATGCATGAAATAATGTTAAAATGATTTTTTCTAGGCATAAATTCCTAAGTGTGATAAAATTTGTGAATAATTCCTTAGGAATTATACCATCATTGCAGAGTTGAAGGTTTGACATAATGACATAAAATAGTGAAAAAAATGGGTTTGCTTTTGAAAAGCATAATTTGTGTAACATAATAAATGAAGTCATATGGTTTTTTTTTTTTTTTGATAAACATGGAATAAAAATTGTTACAATGGTTTGCGCTAGGCATAGAATATGTAGGTATAGACTTATACCATCATCGTGAAAATCCAAAAAGATAGTTTTATTGCATGATTGATTTTTGATGAACAGAAAAAATGAAAATGAGGACTTGGGCTAGGCATAAAATTCCAATTTTGGTTTTGAAACTATACCATCGTCGCGAAAGTCAACCAGATATATATGATTTGATTTGTGTAATTTGAAAGAAATTTTTGATTTTTCTATTATATAGTTGTCTTTATGGTAAACAACTGTACTTGATTTATTCCAACAAGTTGCAAAAATAATATTTCAAAGTATTTTGAAGACAAAAGTTAGATTTATAAGGAATCCCATGTGCATATGTGAATTCATTTCCAATCTTGATTCATCATAATGATAGACAAAATCTCTCAAATACAAATGTGTGTGCAATTGCATTGTTCATTTACCAGTTGTGAGCAAGATACTATGATACAAGTGATTTGAAGAAACCAAATAAGTGTTCATTAACCATGATGTAGATGCATATAACCATACTAGGCTACTATGTAGACCGGATTATCAAGAGCTAGCTAATCCATAAGCAGACATAGGTCTGTACAAAATAAGGTCGCTAATGTGATAGACATATCACCACGCTAGGAGTTACCCAAGGCCAAGCAGGTTGGGCACAAACCACCTGTTATGGGGATTACCTCACGGTTTTCGAATAATTGAGAATTCCGAGGATTCAAGCTCATCAACCTTTCTTTTCTTTTCAAAGGGTAGGGAAAGGGATTTTATTGCTTTCTTGCTTTCTTTTGAACTTTGCTTATTTTTCTTTTAGTATTTATTTTGCTTGATAATGCTTGGAACATTGCTGAAATAACATTTTTCTTTTCTCTTGTTTCTTGAATTTTTCTTTTCTTTTTCTTTGCTAGGGATACTTGCTCGGATTAGCTGTAGAGCAAGGGATTTTTATTTTGGGTAGGGGTGAGCTTGTCCTTTTGCCAATTCTCAAAGATTCTAGACCATGTGCATGATAGGATAGCAGGGGAAACTTTTCACTCAAGAAATCAGTTCTACTATGTAGCAAAACATGGAAATTACAAATATAATCATTTTATTGTGGAAAGATGTGCTTGGTTTAAGTAAATAACAAGATCAATTCTCTATGCTCAAACTTTATTTAATTGAATTTTGTGAACTTTGATATAAGAGAGATTAGTAATCATGCCAGATAAAATCAAGATATTTATTGTTGTGAGTGTGCAAGTGAGGGATGCCAAATAAATGCTAATTTATCCAAAATAATTTGAAACATATAACTGCAATAATTGTAAGAAAATATAGATAAACACTTTTGAGAAAGTTTTTGAGAATTTTGACTCTCTCTTTCTTCTGTATATTGTTTTGGTTTCGAAAGAGTCAAGCATATAGCTGTTTTTTTAGATTTTTATTTTGATTTTGATTTGATTTTTGATTTTGAGCAGGAAAAAATTTTAACAAGTGCTTTAAATAAATGCAATAGATAATTTTTGAAGATTTTTGGAGATTTATGAATGTTTTTGGTGTTTTTGGATTTTTATAAATTGAAAGAAATACAAGATAATTATTTTAAACAAACATGGATGAAATGACCAAATTTATGCATAGTAACGTTTAAGATGCAAAATATTCATGGGTTCTTTAAGTTCTTTACCATCTAAGGTAGATAATTTATATGCTCCTGATTCAAATTTAGTAATGATGCATGGTCCAAGCCAGTTGGGCTAAAACTTAACTTTAAGTTCTTTGGTTGCATTTGTATTTTTTTTATTTTCTTTTAAAACAAGGTCACCGATCTCAAAGGATCGATGACGAACTTTCTTAGCATATGATATTTTAAGCTTTTTTTGGTAAGCACGGAGATGCTCCAAAGCATTGATGCGTTTTTCATCTAGGAGTTCTAGCTGACTGAGTCTACCAGCACGATATTCATCTCCTACTTCGGTGTCTTGAAGTAGCAGAGCCAAAGAAGGAACTTCCAATTCAAATGGAAAAACTGCTTCAGCACCATACACCAAAAAAAATGGTGAAGTTCCAGTGGGGGTTCGAACACTAGTTCGATAGGCCCACAAGGATGGATATAATTGAATGTGCTAGTCACGGCCAGTTTTATTGACTAATCTTTTGAGAATTTTGATTAAAGCTTTGTTAGAAGCTTCTGCTTGACCATTACCCTGAGGGTAATAGGGAGTGGACCAACGATGTTGAATCTTGTATTTTTGGCATAATTTTTTAACATCTTTATTTTTGAAAGGAGTTCCATTGTCAGAGATGAGGTTGGCAGGTATTCCAAACCTGCAAATGATTTGATTAAAAATGAATTTAGAGACCTGTGAACCAGTGCAGGAAGCTAAATGCATAGCTTCAACCCACTTCGTGAAATACTCAGTGGCAGTTATGATGAACTTGTGTCCATCAGATGACACAGGATTGATTTTGCCAATAATATCCAAGCCCCATTTAGAAAAGAGCCAAAGAGATGAAATAGCCTACAACTCTTGTGCAGGCGCATGGACAAGGTCAGCATTTTTTTACGAAGATATTAAAATAATACCCGCACCAGCCCCACTCATATATCGGGCTCCATAAAAGTATAAGGACCATTGTTCAGGATGGTCTGCCTCTAATTGAAGGCATTCATCTGGAAACTCGATGGTGAGGGGATGAGTAGACTCTAAGGGTGCAGCAGCTAATTGATCTGCTATGATTTGACCCTTAATAGACTTCTGTCCTATGAATGTGAGATCAAACTCGCTTAGAGCAAGAACCCACTTGGCGGTGTGACCCGATAAATAAGGTCCACTCATGAGATACCTTAAGGGATCATATTTGGCAATGACATGCATTTTTTGGCTAAGCATATAATGTCGTAATTTTTGCGTAACAAAAACGACTGCTAGACATAGCTTCTCTAATGTTGTGTAGTGAGTTTCATAACTGATGAAGGTTCGGCTAATGTAATAATTAGCATGTTCTCCTTTTCCATCATCAAGTTGAACTAACATAGCTCCTAAGGCATAATCTGAAGCTGAAATATATAGGAGAAATGGATGATCGGATTTAGGTGGTGAAAGCACCGACGGATTAAGGAGGTACTGTTTGAGAAGTTCAAAAGCTTCTCTACATTCTGTGTCCCAATTAAAGGGGACATCCTTCTTAAGGAGTTTAAGAAAGGGACTAGTTTTATCCTCCAGCTTATCAATGAAGCGACGGATAGCTTGAAGTTTACCTTGTAAACTTCATAATTCAGATATATTAGTAGGTGTGGGCATATCAGTGATAGCCACAATTTTGAGAGGGTCAATTTCGATACCACGTAAAGAAACTAAAACCCCTAATATTTTGCCGGACTTAACTCCGAATATACATTTTGTTGGATTTAATCGAATGAGATATTCTCATAATCAATTAAAAACTTTTCGCAAATCATCCAAATGATGATCTTCAATAAGAGAGCGAGCTATAATATCATCCACATAATCATGTAGGATATCATGCATCATATCATGAAAAATGTAGGTCATAGCCCGTTGATAAGTTGCACCGGCATTCTTTAAGCCAAATGGCATCACTTTCCAACAAAAGGTACCCCAGGGGGTAATAAAGGTTGTTTTAGCCTAGTCTTCAGGAGCTATCCTGATCTGATTATAATCGGAGAATCCATCCATTAAGGACATCATCCCACTTCCGACAGTGAAGTCAATGATTTGATCCATGTTTGGAAGAGGAAAGTCATCTTTAGGGCATGCAACATTGATATCTCTAAAATCGGTGCAAACCCTAACTTTGGTAGCTTCTTTCTTGGTGACTGGAACTACATTTGAGATCCATTCAGCATAATCAATAGCTTGTATGAAGATAACATTCAGGAGTTTTTCTAACTCCCCTTTGACTAGCAGAGCCACTTTGGGATGCATTTTTCTAAGTTTTTGTTTAACCGGTTTAGCATCCGGATGGACCACTAGATGATGCATGACTACGGAAGGGTCTAGACCTGGCATATCTTTGTATGTCCAAGCGAAGACATCTTCATACTCTTTAAGGAATGCAATGTATTGTTCTTGTTTTTCTTGACTTAGTTCTGCTCCAATATTGATTATGTGAGGATTGTCCTCAGTTCCAATATTAATTTTAATGAAATTTTCTACCTCCATGTGTAGATCTCTTTCAAAATTAGGTGGGGCGGGTGAAACGCCCAATTCTTGTAATTCTTGTAAAGTTAACTTAGATAATTCATTCTGAGGATCAGTGGCCTCAAGTTGGGCTATAGTTGGTATCGAACCATCAAAATAAAACCCGTTGTGCAACATCTCTTCAATAGAGACATCATGGAAGATATCTCCTTCCAATTCTTCATCGGGGTCAGCAATCATTTCAGGGTATGCTATGGATAGCATGTTGCATGAAAATGACTGATTTTTAAGAGGCAAATCAACATGCCTATCCAAATAATCTTGATAGCATATGAGGTGATCATCATCCTCAAAAGGAAAGGGTTGTCCCTTACTAGGAAATAGGCCCACACCACAGCGGGCAGGCCACGGTTCTACCTCGAAAGGTTCTTTCATGCCATTTTGGAAAGGTCCTAAGCCTTTCCCTTCATATCCCATTTTAAGCATCATGGGTTTAGCTTTAATATAATCATTGGTAAAATAACACCGAGCGTATCCCTCATGATGAGTTTTGATATTCCGAGGGATTCTTTCCCAGTCATATCCTTTATAAATGAAGGCACAACTCCCGACTTGGTAAGTACTTCCCATAGGTTGTGGGAGGCCCAAAGTACGAGGAGATGGCGGCAATTTATTTAAAAGGTTTGAATCTTGCATGAAAGAATTCATTTTTTCTGATATTAAGGTTGTAGATAAATCTGGTAAAAGTTCATCAGAAAGGGCATAAGATGTAGAAGGTTTATTACTTATGTCTTGAGATGTGGAAGGTATGATAGATGTGTCTAGAGGTTTTGAATTTGTAGGGATAATAGTTGAAGGATTGGTTGTAGATTTAAAATCTTTTTGAGGTTCTAAAGTAATTTGTTTAGAGGGTTGTTGATCTATATAGGAGGATGAAGTTAATGGAGGGGAACTAGGTGAAGTTATGGGTTTATGTTTCACAGTTTTAGATGAAAAAGAAGAACTAGAATGTGTGGATGACAGAGCAGGGCAAAATTGCACTCCAACGGGTTCTGCCAAAGCACACATATCAAAAGGTCTAGGGTCACCATGAATAGTGACCAACTAATTTTTAAACTCAAATTTAACACATTGGTGTAAAGTTGATGGGACCGCTCGCATGGCATTGATCCAAGGGTGACCCAAAAGTATGTTGTATGATGCTGGAAAATGTACAATAAACACGGTTGTTTCTAGGGTTCTAGGACCAACTTGCAATGGGAGGGTAATGACTCCACATGTTTCTTGTGTTTCGTCATTAAAAGCTTTGATGATCATATCAGTTTTCTTCATTTCATCACTTCTAAATCCAAATCGTTGGTAGAAGTCAAAGGTGCAAATGTTTAGAGATGAGCCATTATCAATCAAGACTCGTTTGACAGCTACATCTCCAATTAAAGCAGTAATGTATAAGGGATTGTCCTTATGTAAACTGTGTTGTGGGATATCTTTATCCCGAAAGTCAATACAATCAATCTCTCGAGTGATGATAGTATTGGCCATAGCTTCAAGTTGAATGTTTTGAGGTACCATCATTTGGCTCAATGTAAGCATCAACTCATCCCTATGGGTGGGAGAGGATCTTAATAAATCTAAGAGGGAAATTCTGGTTGTAGTGTTAGACAATTGCTCATTAATGTTGTAAGGGGGTTTAGATTGGATATTAGGAGCATGATTCCCTTTATGGGGGTTTTTTAGGACGAATGGAGCTGATCCATCATTCTGGTTTGGTTCTTGTTGAGAGTTTTGAGCTTGTTGTCGAGTAACGACTCCAATGGTACCTACAATGTTATAGTGAAGACATTGAACTGGTCTCGGTTGAGCATTAATGGCTTGTTCAATTGAAAGGAATATATTAGAAGAAGGTTGAGTAGTGACTCTTCTAGGAAACGGTTCTTCTGGAACATTATCATCTATGACAGGTTGAATAAGATCTGATTCATTTTTAGAACTATTCGATTGGTTTGAAGTAATGTCTAGTTCACTTTCACTATCTGATTCTATATCACTAGAATCAAAAGTTTGAAAATTATGTAAGGGCCTGGTCGTAACTAGGGATAAGGTCGTGTCAAATATTTGAGGATCCTGAATAGGTAATTGTCCGCTAATGGTTCCTACATATCGGGTAGGAGGGGGAACATTATGATGTTCGATTTGATTGGCTACCTCTTTACCATGTCTTGGTAAAGGGTGTTGAAATATGTCTAAAGTTTGATTGGCGTTTTGATTTTGATTTTGGGGAATGGTCTTTTGAGTATTATTAGGAGGGTTTTGTTTAGGTTGGAAGGCTTGCACTTCCATTTCATTATTGTCAATCAAATCTTGTATTTTATGTTTCAATCTCTTACAAGCGTTGGTAGAATGTCCAGGTCCTCTATGGAAATCACAGTGCAAATCAGCTCTATATCCGGGTATACTTGGGTCAGGTTCCCGGATAGCTGGTAATTGGATTAAACCTCTTTCGAGAAGTTGAGGTAAAATAGTTGACAAAGGTTGGTTTAATCTAGTGAATTCTCGAGGAGGCTTGTCAGGAGGTTTCAATATGAATTTTTCTATTGTCTTTGTTGTATTGACATTTGCAACATTCCTGTTGTCAGTGACTCCATCACCGACAACCTGTTTGTTTTTATATTGATTTTTGGATGTTTTCTCATCATCCTTCTTCCTAAGTTGGCCTCTCCTAATGAGGGCATCTTATACTCTTCGAGCTAAATCTATAGCTTGATCGAAGGTAGTTAGGGTAGCAGTCGATAACTCATAAGAAATTTGTTCTTGTAAATTATTGATGAAAATGTCCAACATTTCCCTATAAGGCAACACAAAGTGCAGTTTTCCTGTCAATTGCCTCCATCTAGCTAAGAAATCGGCAAAGAATTCATCCTTATCTTGTTTTAAATTGTATAGGTCTTTAATAGTTACATTCCTCTCGATGTAGGCACTAAATTGATGGACAAATGATTTAGCTATTTCTTCGAAGTTTCTTAAAGAATGAGTGGGCAATTGATAGTACCACTCTAATGCCATCCCACCTAAACTTTTGGGGAACATTTTTAGTAATAGCAAGTCATCATGCGATATGTCGTGACATGCTATCCTAAACATGTGAAAATGCTCTATGGGATCTTCGGTTCCTTTATATATAGGCAGAACAGGCATGGGAAAATGTTTAGGGTATGGTTGAGCTACAACTATGGGATCCAAAGGTTGACTATAGATCTCTCGATAATTATACGAGGGACGGTAGGGATCTATCTGGTCCATACGTGAAGCTAATTGTTTCACCATGGCTTCCAGATTACTAGTTTGCCCCCCATATTGGTTTGGTAGGGCATTGACATGAGTGTTATGGGCGTAGGATGGAGGAACATGCAGATTAGATGCCATGTTACTGTTGTGTAAATTATTGGTAGGAAAAGTATTATGGAGGAACTTTGAAGCTGTATTATGTTGTATTCCAGATTGTTGAAAGTTTGTATTTGGCTTTGTTTTAGGTTTCTGTTTATTTAAAGCATTTTTCTCAATAGTTTTGCGGAACAAAGTAGTGAAGGGAATTTTCTTTTGTGCGGGAGTGATTTTAGGTTGAGTAACAGGTTCCTTAGGAGGTTGGGTAACCTGTTGTTTTGACATGCTTTGGGCTATAGTGACCATATCTGTATTGGATGGTCCACCCTTGTCACTTTCTTGATCAATGAAAGACAAGGGGTTAGTCTGCATATTGCATATATATTCCATGGCTGCTTGAGTTTTACTAATTTGCCCTTTATCAAGGCGAATTGCCACATTAAGGTCATCAATTTTTTCCATGAGAAATCTCTTGAAATGCTCTGCATTGTCAAAGGCAATAGCTCCATTAGGAGCTACTCTAGGGGATGAGGATCCATCCTCTTTAACATTTGCTTCTTGTTCCTTATCTTCACCTAAGTCTTCATCTGATTGACCTAGAGTTTCTCCTTCCGGATTTGTATCTCCAAGAATGACATTTGGATTTTCAGTTGTATCTTGTAACCAATCTTCTCCTTCCCCTAAAGTTTCTTTACCATTCCTAAGTTTAGGCATGGTGCTAAGTTTTGATTTCAGCAAATATATATATATATATATGCAACAAATTAAGAGGTATATATTTACTATATACCTACTACAATATTTGAAATTGAAATGTTTAAGTTTTTACTAAGTTTTTGATTTTTTTAGTTTTTTTAATTTTTTTTTTTTTTGAAACAATATAATAAAGACAGCAAATAACACAATAAATGCACGAAATAATAAGACTGAAAGTAAATGAGCTAGTTTTCTATGAACAATTTATGAATATCATTAATAGGTTAGTTGTTCAGGGGTCATGAAATGTTATTCTTCAAATTGAAAGTTTTCTTTTAAAAATTTGATGAAAAGGGCTATGGTGATATTATCTATCTCAGATGCTGGTTGATAATAATAGTTCTCACGACAATATTTACAATATAACATAGCTCTAGGAGTTTTGTTCCATCTTCTCCTAATTATAAGATCAGTTTCTAAGGAATCTATATGAACTAGAAAGGGGCGCACTATAACTGTGTCTTCAAGATTTTCCTTGAAAGTTAAAAATTTTGCAGATACAAGAGCTCTCCTATAGGCTAACCATCTATGGCAGGCTCTCTGAAGTTCATGATAAAAAACTAGTTGGTGAGGATCCAGGATTCTATCCAAGACTAGCCTCTTAATTTGCTTAAGTTGTGTCGACCTAGATGAGATGATACTAAGTCTCCTGTCAAGTTCGTCCCACAAGGATTGATTTCTACTCGTTTCAGGGATATTAAGGATAGATTAACTTCTATAGATGCCAATTGATTTTCTACGTTTATAGTAACTGCTCACCTCTTTTTAGGAGCTACCATCTAAACATGACTTTAAACCTTAAATGTTTTAAAATGCATCTAAGTTTTAGTTGTTCTAATTTTTTTGTTTTTGTTTTTGTTTTTGTTTTCAAAAGGTTATGATGCATTCACGTCGGGTTCACCAAAATGTATTGCTCCAAATTTTTTGCATCCCTACCTTCAGGCTATAGGATCCGTGCCCGGAAGGAGGATGGAAAAAGGATGGTGCGGTACCTCGGACTGAGAGGACTTTGCGAAGGTCCCGCCTCTCAAGGGAGGTGTATTTTGGTGATTTTTCGATGGATGGTGGGTTCACCAGGAAACATTTAGCGGCAGTTTCCACGCCTAGGTTTTGGAATGTGTTTAGATGAGTTCGTTTTAATATTAAGCATTCATATCCTAGGTTTGGCCGAATGAATCTAAATTAAACTACATGAAAATGCAACTTTCATGAATACAGCAAACAGATTAAAAAAGCACAAAACAGAAAATTTTACAGGAGGAAAATGGGGAATACCTGATCTAGATGTCTGAAGAATATTCTGACGTTTGAAGCAGTCTGGATCATCTGGAATTCTATAGAATCGCCTGCAATCTGACAGGATCGTCTGCAATCTGACAGAATCATCTGAGACTGACAGAATCGTCTGAGATCTGACGAATTCGTCAGACGAATTCGTCAGAGACCTGCAAGACAGAAAACAGATGCAAAATACAAGAAGTCCTACTATGCTAACAGAGGCAAATTACACCAAATAATAAAATGAATACTGAGCAATAGTTTAAAATAGAAATTAAAACAAATTACTGTACTTTAATGGCAGATCATGAACTTAGCATGCAATCTAAGCTAAATGGGTGAACTCCAAATGCAAAATAGCATAAACACTGAATAAATAATCTAATTTGCAGAATAAAAAGACGGAGAAAGAGTTAAGAAAAGCAAACTCCAGGCACTGATTGCCTCGATGTGGACTGCAGTCGAGATCGTCTCGTATCAGTACGAGATCGTCTCACATTTTGATGGGATTGCCTCCGATTTGAACAGGTTCGTCGGCGACGATGGATGCTAGCTTCGGCTGAAAATCAGTGATGTACCTGCAACAAAATTGCTATGGGACTAGTGCAAAAGCAATATTAGGATGTTTTGACGTAGAGGGAATCACTTTGCAAATAATTTCAGCCAGGGGTTGGGGAGGGAAAATTCTAGAGATTAAATAGGCTTAGGGGGAGTAGTTAGGAGGTTGGAGATCATCCCAATTTGGGAGATCTCCAACGGGGGAGGGTCCCAACGGCGCAGACACGCTTCTACCCAGATTGGAGACCCGTTGGAACAGATTCCAACTATGCAAATTTAGTTTTGCGACAAGATCGTCTGGACGTCCTAGTCCAGACGAAATCATCAAATCTGGGGCGATATCGTCTGATCGGCGATGATATCGTCAAACGGTCAAAACAACCTCTAAAAATGGCATGAAAAAGGGGGAAACGGATTTCTCGACGGTTAACGGGCGGTTTGGGAGGTTAAATTTGAATTTAAAATTATTTACTAAGGTGAATGTAAATTTTATAATTTTACTGTGCCAATTTTAGGGTGCTACAATAACATCCAGATGACCGAATCATTTACCCAAAATTACATCACATGCACTGGGTTACAATAATGATGCTAAAAAAAAACTTTTCACCCTTTTATTCTTTTAAATCAATTTTCCAAAATTTGTTTTAATAAAGCCCTTAAAATTTTAACAATTTTCTATAGATATTTTAAATTAGTTTTTTAAATAAAAGTTTATTTAAAAAAACTTAATAAAAAATATAAATAAAAATTATTAAATATTTTAAAAACTTTAATTAAAAAACTAATAATGAAAAATTAAAATAAAAAAACCTTATATTTTTTTTCTCGTCGCGAAATCCCCGACGGGATTCAAACTCAGGACCTCTGTGTCCTACCCGCGGGCAATAGCCGCTGCACCACGTGGCTCCGACGGTAAGAAGGACGACCTCCGCCTTCTTAAACTTTGCTGCGCCGAGCGATTACAAAAAAAAACTTGTTTTTTAACCCCCGACAGGATTCGACCCCGGGACCTCTATTCCGCAAGCCAGAGACTCAACCGACTGTGCTACACCCTTTGGCTGGAGACCAAAGGAATGGGCTATTTCTTATACTGTCATCGATGACAATTTTTTTTTTTTAAACCGGGGATTTATCCCACATGTAGTGGGTGAAAGACAAATATGTCTTCAAATATGCGCGAAGGCACATTAACATTCGATTGCCTTCGAGAAATCGCTCCTCAACACTATGCTTGTTCCTCGGCCAATCTACATCTGCCATGTGTCACTCTCTAACGAATTTGCTTTTGCCACATGGACAAACCAGTTTTTGCCACCGCACACGCTCGACTGCCTCGTCAGCTTGCTCGCCACATCGAATGCCACATCAGCACCACGTCGACCACCACGTCAGCACCATGTCAACCACCATGTTAGCTCACAATTCACCCAGTCAGCGCTCTGTCAGCACCCGCCACGTGTTAGCTATCGCCACATCAGCGTCCACCTTAGCACCTCAATCTACGTGTCCATGTTAGCTCTCGGTTTTGCCTACCATGTGTCACCTCAAAATGCATGCCCAGCTTTGCCACCTCCTCGATCCAATTGCTAGCTCCTCGAACATGGTGTAACCTTGAGATACGTGCCCAACATGCTCGCCAGCCAATCACCATGCAACCTCGGGATTCATGCCCATGAACGCTTGCCCGACTAGCTCTGATACCAAATATTAAATTTGGACCAGGAGGTAATAGGTAAATTAAATAAACCTTAATTAAAATATATTGCAGAGCTATTACAACATCAACAACCATAGAACATAGGAAATGGTCACTAATATATATGGAGAGGGAAGGGAGGAAGTCGACGGAGAGGAAAATAAGGGAGGTTGGAGGAATAAGGGGAAAGGAGGTGGAGCGATAAGGAGGAAGAGGGAATAAAGGAGGGAATGGAGGGATAAGGGGAAGAAGAGAAAAACTAATTTAAAAAACATGCCGACATTATAAACTTGCCGACAATTAAACTTAACCTAGCCTAACCACTATGTGTTCACACTGCTACAATTCTTTATTAAACTTGAATTTGTAATTAATTGCACATTTTTCCAACAAAAACACACTAATTATTGGTTAATGAACTATAGTAGTGATAAAATATAGGAATGTAGGCTTTATTTGTGGTTTAGATGCATTGTTATTCCATTTTTTGTGTTTTCTTGCTATTTTATGGCTATTTTTGGGGGCCAAAATGGCCATTTTTTAGTATTTTTTGGGGCCATCCCAGGGTGGGACGACCACTGGTGGCCATCCCTGAGTGGGATGGTTGTCAAATTGGGGGTTTTCCCTGGGTGGAACGACCACAAAATTAGGGTAAAAATGTTCCTCTTTGAGTCTTGTTTTGCTATTTTTGGGCAATTTTGATGCATTTTTTTGTGTATTTTTGTTTACTTGCTTATCTCTTCCAGGTGGTTAAGATTATATATCAATTTTTTACTCTCTTTAAGACCACTAGGGACTTTATTATAGAGGAGGATGGGAAATGGATTGATTCCATTAGTCTTAAGCATGTGACACGACTAGATCTAGAAGTGGGCGATTGAGCTTATTTGATTGTTTTGATAGACTTATGGGATCCTCTAACCAAAACCTTCCACCTACCTATAGGGGATATGATAGTAAATTTAGAGTATGTCTATCAAATTTCATGCATTTTTATATAGGGGTCACCTATTGTATCTCCTCACTGAGATCTGAGAGATATAATTTTGCAGATATACTTTGACAGGGACTGGCATGATGCAGTGCGAGACTTACCTAGCGATGGTATATTAGTGGAGTTATGGTATGAGGCAGAGGTATTGACTATGAGACACACCTTACTAATGATTCTGATATCCAACATGTTGCTACCAGAATTTTCAGGATCTAGGTTTCCCTGGAACCTTTTGAAGTTGGTATTTACACTTATGGAGTGTGCCATGGAGCAACTGCTAGTGATGTATTAGGGCACTACTTTTCTGGAACAATTATATGATGAGTTGTTTGAGATCTATTCCTATAGGTAGAAAATATTAGGATGAAACTTTCTAATTTAGGTGTAGGTATGGTATCATATTATTGTGGATCAACCACGAGGACTACCTTGGATGACACGAGCACAACTTATAGATAGGAAGATAGGTTATGGGATTTTATGGTAGTGGGACTAGGAGATAGGTCAGAGCCATCCCTTTGTAGGTATGATTGACCATTACACATAGTAATTTGTACAACTCAAGGTAGAGGAGGTGACTTGGAGACCCTATAGGTATTTTATAGCATGTCCTGAGGCTAAGGCACAACTTTGCTAGGTGAGGCGAGGGATATTATTTGTTGGGAGACATGGGAATGAGTGAGAGTGCTTCCAATATGCTCAAATATTATGGTAGTTTAGACTATGCCAGGGGTTTCCTAGTGAGCCAGTGATCTACCAATATCATGGGGATGAGAGGATACTTGGTTGGCCTATAGTTGAGGTAGTGGGAGAGGAGGTAGATATTTTAGTGGGTATTTTTTATCTAGATGACACCAAGACTAACACAGAGTATGAATATTTGTGGGTGATGCACCAATGGTGAGGTGAGGGACCACTAGGAGGTGATATAGTTGCGATGATGGACGAGGCTCACAAGGATTCTCTAAATGAGAATCATGATGAGGCTCTATATGAGGAGGGGTCAGACATAGGTGAGCGACATGTGCATCATCGAGTAGAGGATGAGTGGATAGATCTCATTTATGTAGGGTATCCAAAGGATGAATTTGGTGAGGATTAATTTGATGAGCAAGGAGTGCAAGAATAGGTGGTAGCATGATATGCTACTATTACTAAGCTACATGGCAAGTTGATCAGAGGTATACGGGAGCACATAGAGGATATATATCTCCTACGAACACATGTATGGAGTGTACATGCTAAGATTGATAGGTATGCAATAGAGATAGCTACTCTTTGGGCATAGGTTACTCCAAGGAGCTCAGGCCAGGAGGCATATAGTGGTGATAAGATAGCTAGGCTATGGGAGAAGGTGACACAAATTTAGGTCTTATTGGGAGACTTCCAGGATCATCATCAAGAGGAGCTATCGTACATATAGGATTTGAAGGATGAGATAGTGCATCAAAGGGGGCACATACCAGACCATCCTTTCACTAGTGGATCCTAGTAGAGTAGGCAAAGTGGTCCTAGTGGTTCTTGATGAATGATGTTCAAGGGTGGGGGTGAGATTCATATTTTTGGTCCTATGTGATCATAGATTTTGAGGCTTTATGGTTATTTTTGGACTTTGGGAGTATGAGGTCTAAGGACCCACATGATCGTAGCCTATGGGCAGTCATTGGATTATGATGTATATTTTGATTCCATACATATATGTATATATATGTGTGTGTGTGTGTGTGTGTGTTTGTGAGAGAAAGAGAGATTTTATGTTATCATCATGTGGTTCCTTACTACTTTATGAGAGGAAAGTAGTGCTTATATTTGCTTTGTGATGCTTTTATGGATGCTTATCATGGATGCATGTAATGTAATATGATGTTGATTGATGATACGTACATGTGTGTATGCATAATGGAATGGATGATTTGTTAACCTGTATGATGCATTATGAATACTATTTGACACACTAGATGCTAGAACCATAGACTGTACAAAATTTATCTATTCATTTGAATGTTATCATCAAACTATGTAATGGATTGTGAAAATGTAAACTAACAAACATGTGATAAAATGGTATGTAATGGAATGCATTGTATAGTAATATATTATAGAATGTCCTTGAGATTTTCATGAGACTCAAAAACTCTAGTTATCTAGTAAAAATTTGTATATTAACCATGCAAGACTTTTTGGTAAGGTATAAATCTTCTAGGATGACCAAGATATTCAATAACCCTATGTGTGCATGTGAGTTCATTGTTATGATAGTGTGTAAAGTAACTCCAATGCCAAATAGGATTGATGAAACCTATCTATACTAAATATCACCCTACAAGTATCATGATACTAATTTTTGTATGTATTTGGATTAGACCACTAGGAAATACAGGCTACCAAAAGCTAACTCATTCGCATGCAAACATTGGTCTATACAAAAGCAGATTGCTTATGTGATAGACATATTATCATGCGTAAAGGATACCACTATTTCCAGGTAGTCTTGATTCCACCTAATATGTAATGAGGATCACCTTATGGTTGTCAAATTCTAAAAAATCCAAGGATTCAAGTTCAGTATTTTCTTATTTTCTTATATCTTTGAATTGCTCTAGGGATTTTATCATTTTTTTTTTGGTGAGCAAGTAATTTCGGTAGTGGTGATAACCGCTGTTTATTTTGCTTTTTCTTTTTCTAATGGTGAAAAATACTTTTTATTTTGCATATTATTAAGTGGTAACAACCATTGTTTATTTTTCTATTTGGATACTTACCCCAATTGAGCATGAAGTAAGGGATTTTGATTATTTTAGGGTAAGAAGGAGCTTGTCCTTTTGTCAATTCTTGATATTTTTGAACCATTCACACAAGGGAATGAGCGAGGTAAAAGTTTTGCTTAAGGTAACATGGACCACTTTGTAGGTTTCATATTTACTTATGAAAAAAATTGGAATTATTAGTGTGAAAATGTTTTTGGAATTTTGACGTATACAAGGTACAATCAAAGCAAGACTCTACATTCTAAAAATAAAGATAACTTTCTACCACATCTAAAAAGAAATATGTCTAAGTGACCGAAAATATTAAATACATATTATAAATAATGGTTAGGTGAAGGGAAATAGACACACATTATGGAATGTGGATGGAAATGATAATGAAAATGTAGACAAGAATGAATAATGACTTTTAAAAAAGTTGATTTTGAATGATGGCTAGTGGACAGACTTGGTACTAGTAATGTATGATCAAATCTAAAATACAATATGCCATGATGTGTATGCCTAGTGCAAGTGAGTGTATAATGTAGCTATGTGGAATGATATGCCATGCAATACTTTTGTATTTTTGATATTTTTATGATGTTTTTGAATTTTGATAAATATTTATGCACCTTTGACCAATAGGCTTAATGGATGCCATTGGGGCTTTTTCGGTGACCAAAGAGTTTATAGATACTTTTGGGATTTTTGGGTGACCAAAGGGTTTATAGGTTCCTTTGGGGATTTTTAGGGTGACAAAAAGGGTCGTAGACACCTTTGGAACATTTTAGGGTGGAGAAAGGTTTGTATATACATTTGGCATGTTTTCAGGTGACCAAAGGGATCATAGACACCTTTGGAGCATTTTAGGCTGACCAAAGGTGTCATAGACATATTTGGAGCATTTTAGGTTAACCAAAGGGTTCGTAGACACCTTTGGAACATTTTCAATTGACCAAAGGGGTCATAGACACCTTTTGATCATTTTACATTGACCAAAGGGTTCATAGATATATTTGGAGCATTTTAGGTTGACCAAATGGTTCGTAGATACCTTTGGAGAATTTTAGATTGACCAAAGGGTTCGAAGACACCTTTGGAGCATTTTAGGTTGAAAAAAGGGATCATAGACACCTTTGGAGCATTTTAGGTTGACTAGAGGGTTCATAGACACCTTTGGAGTGTTTTAGGTTGACCAAAGGATTCATAGACACCTTTGGAGTGTTTTAGGTTGACCAAAAGGGTATTAGACATCTTTGGAGTGTCTTAGGTGGACCAAAGGATTCATAGACACTTTTGGGGTATTTTGGAATGACCAAAGGGATTGTAGACACCTTTGGAGCATTTTAGGGTGAACAAATGGGTCGTATACACCTTTGGAGCATTTTGGGGTGACCAAAAAAATTGTAGACACCTTTGCAGCATTTTAGGTTGACCAAAGGGTTTGTAGATATCTTTGGAGAATTTTAGGTTGACCAAAGGGTTTGTAGACACCTTTGGAGAATTTTACGTTGACAAAAGGGTTCATAGACACATTTGGAGCATTTTAGGTTGACCAAAGGGTTCGTAGACACCTTTGGAGCATTTTAGGATGACCAAAGGGGTCGTAGACATCTTTGGAGAATTTTAGGTTGACCAAAGGGTTCGTAGACACCTTTATAGCATTTGGGGTTGACCAAAGGATGCATAGACACATTTGAGGGATTTTGGGGTGACCAAAGGGGTCATAGACACCTTTGCAGCATTTTAGGGTGACCAAAGGGGTCGTAGACCTCTTTGGAGCATTTGAGGTAAGGCATAGTGCTCTAAACGTGGAAAGGACTCGGGTGAATGATATTCAAGGATTCAAGCTCCTGACATCCTTCAATGGAAGCTAAGTGATAAGTTCCAATTCCAATATAACTAGTAATAATTTATGGACCTAATCATTTTATTGTAAATTTATCTCGTAAATGGGGTGGTAAATTAGGATTTTGCTAGTTCTCTTTTAGAACTAGATCACCAATATGAAAGTCTCTAAGGTGGAATTTCATGTTATAATATCTCTTAAGGCACTCCTGATAAACACGTAGATGCTCAAGAGCATTAATGCATCACTCATAAACCAAAGTTAATTGGTCTAGACAAGATTTTCACGTGGTATCATCATTAATGAACTCTTGCATAGATATGTGCAATGACAATATTTCCAACTCTAAAGGCATGATAGCCTTAGCATCATACACTAGTGAAAATGGAGTTGCCCTAGTGGGAGTCCGAATACTCGTGCAATAGGCCCAAAGTGCAAGAGGTAATTGATTATGTCAATATTTATGATTATCCTTAATGGTTTTCTTTAATATTGCAATTACTATTTTATTTGACACCTCAGATTGCACATTAGCCTGTGGATAATATGGCATAGAAAAATTGTGGTGTATGTTATATTTAGTTGTTAGAGCATGCACATTCTTATTATTAAAAGGTGGTCCATTATCTAAAATTATTTTGGATGAGATACTAAAATGACAAAAGATATTATGTAGCATGAACTCCATGATGCAAGGTCTAGTCATAGTGGTAAGGGGAATTACTTCCACCCATTCTGTAAAATACTTTGCAGCCATAATTATGAACGTGTGATAGCCTAAGGAAGAGGGTGATATTTTTTTGATTAAATCAAACCCCCATTGCAAAAATGGCCAAACCGATTGAATTGATTATAATGCCTAAGAAAGTATGTGTGTCATATTAGCATGGTGTTCACACTTTATGCACTTCTTGACATAAGCATAACAATATTGCTCTAAATTTGGTCAATAATAGCCCATGCAAAGAATTCACTTAGCGATGGCCATGTTGTTGAAATTGCCACCACATGTACCATCATGATCTTGGGTTATTGCCCAAACTAACTCTTGATGCTCTAAGCAACAAAGGAGAATAACTTTATAGCTTTGATGATACAATATATCTCCAAGTAAGACATACTTTTTCGCTTTTTTCTTGAATGCATGCTTGGTGGTATGTGACAATACAAAAAGGATATTACCAAGCTTTAGGTAATATTTTATTTGTATGGACCAATCTTGTTTTGTATAAGACTCAATTGCATTAATTTCTTGATCCTTTTAAAGTTCATATTTCACAAATGTTGATTGGGAGAGAACTTGTAAATATAGCTATGTGTTGCTATCAAAAGGATTTTGAGGGAACAAAGTCCCCCAAGAAGCATTACTTAAGCAATTATGAATTTTAGAGAACCATTCATGAGAAGGTTAAATTTTAATCATGTGGACTTCTAGAATGGATTTAAGCTCCTCCCGCTTAGTCTTAGAGTATGATAGAATTTTAACTTGAATGGTTGTTATGTCATCAAAAGGGTTCTACAGGATTAAAGACCCTAAGAGACCATTGTATCCACAAAATGATTAGATGAATGAGGGAGTGTCTTGATATCATACCATTAAAAAATTTCCAAACGTTTATCCACTGGGGCTTTGTAGGCTTGCAATATTGGGCATCTAAATTACAAAACACCCTTGACCTTATTCACTATGAGCAAGGAATCACCAAAAATGTTGAGCTTGATTATTTTCATGGTGATTGTTGTTTGGAGGCCTGTGATAAGGGCTTCATACTCGACATTATTGTTGGTGCATGGGAAATAAATTTTGAACAAAAGTGGTATTGGAGCCTTTTGTGGTGTGAAAAATATGATTACCACACCACCCCCTTGCTCACATTTAGAGCCATCAAAAAACAAAGTTATGTCATCTTGTGCTTCAGGCTCTGTAAGATCAGGTGATTCTGACAACTTGAAAAACTCCATCATCAGGGAGCTCTATGCTAAGAGGTTGATCATCCTAGAGGGTATCCTCTATGAGTTGATCAACTATGACCTGGCCTTTAATTTATTTTTGTCCTATGAACTCTAGGTAAAATTCTATCAACAATATAATCCATTTTTTAGTACCACTGCTAAGCATATCTTCTCAACGTATGCATAATTTATTTCATAGCTAACCAATGTGTGCCTAATATAATATATAGCTTGTTATTTATGCAATTCATTATTTTGGGCCAACATGGTATCCAATGCAAGCTCAGTAGATGAGATGTAAAGATAGAATGACTCTCTTGGTTGGGGAGAAGCCAATACTAGCAGTGAAACCAAATATTCATTAATCTCATCAAAGGTAGATTGAAACTCATCATCCCAATGAAATGCAACCCCCTTGTGTAACAACTTGTTTATAGCTCAACACTTATCTGATAATTACACTATGAAGAACTTTATGGATGTGACCTTTCCTTGAAGACTACGTAGTTGTTTTATACTAGTGGGGGAAGGCATTTCTAGGATTACCTTGACTTTATTTGGGTCTACTTCTATGTCTCGTTAGAGACTATGAGTCCTAAGAGTTTTCTAGATGTGACATTGAATACACACTTCTTATGATTTAGCCTAAATTATGTTCAATGAGGTGATCTAAAACCTTACACAATACATCAATATGCTCATGGCATAGTAGAGATTTGGCCAATAAGTCATATTTGTAATCTTCCAAAATTTTATGCATGTATCCATGGGAGATATAGGTCATAGCTCGTTGGCAGGTGGTACCAGCGTTTTTGAGGCCACAAGGCATGATCTTGTAAAAAATATCCCCCAAGATGTTGTGAACGCCATTTTGAGTTGGTCTAATGGATTAATTTGAATTTGATTATATCCATAGAAACCATCCATGAGGGGTAATATTTCATGGCTTGTTGTGACATCTACCAATGCATCAATGTTTGTCAAAGGAAAATCATCCTTAGGACTTGCTTTATTTATATATCTAAAATTAGTTCAAATGTGAATCCTCCCATCGAGTTTCTTAATAGGTACCATGTTGGAAATCCATGGTGGAGAATCAACAGATATAATAAATTTGGCATCCAAAAATTTTTGCAGTTCATATTTTACCATTAAGGCCACTATTAGATGCATCTTGCACAAATTTTGATTAACCGGTTTGCCATTTAGGTCAGTTGTAATATTATGTGAGAGTAAATTGGGATCTAGTCCTGGAATATATTTATAAGACCAAGAAAAAACTTTCTTCTTCTCTTTTAATAACTTTATGTAATCAACTTGTTCAATAGGGGATAGACCTTCCCCTAGCTTGATGTTTTGTGGATTATCTGTATCGGTGTTGATATCCCTATAAATTTTTGGCTCAGTTGACATATGGGATCCCTATTCCAACTAATGTGGAGTAGGGATCAAATGAATGTCATCAACTAGGTTTACATCATCAATTGGCAACTCATGCTCAACCTCAACCTAAAAGACATTTTGAGTTGTTATTGGAGAAAAATAAAATTGTTGTAACATTTCATCACAAGACCAATACTTTGATGGAGATGGGGAAGAATATCCTTGAGAAAATTCAATTGCCTCAAGGTCAAGATGCAATGGATTTGATGGTTTATTCAGATCATGCTATGGTTTAGTAAGATCTATGGAAATCATGTTGATGGATGGATGATTTCTAGTGAATGTGCCATTGGGTCTAAATACAACATGTTATCTCATGACTCATGGAGGTGGTTGTAGTGGATGTGGAATGATCGGTGGTGGTCTATGTGGGAGGCAATGAGCTTGCTCTTCGATTGGTAAAATTTATCGCCAAATAGGATGTTGCACTAGGAATACACATAGATAAAACTCTTCTTTGTCATCCAATGGGATGACCTACTCATGTTCCTCATATAAAATGGGGTAGTTTATGGGTACTATACCATCGTTTGATTCATCATATGTTTTCCATTCATAAGGAGAACCTTGATTCTCTTCCTCACTATCATATGGAAGGGTATGTGAACCTTCAACCACTTTCGGATATTGGGTGAAATCATGATATAACCCTTGATATATCATATTTGTGAAATTAATATCCCAATGAGTGGTATGATTTGGATTAGCATAGAAATTACATGTAATCTCATCCCTGTAGTTTAGATCTAGGTGTTCTAAACTCTCTATGAGTACATCTAAAGGTACCATATTGTTGCGTCCCAAACTAGATTTATCATATGATAATTGATATTATGGCTGGTAAGGAACATGAGTACCTTGTTCATATAACTCTAGACCATAACCATGCAAATTGCAGTAATGTATATATCACAAGGTGTAGTTAGGATTTGATATGTAATTTATATCCTCAAAGAAAGGTTCCTCATATTCTTCTTGTTGAGGAGCTAGAAATGTTCCATATTCAATAACCCTGTATATAAATTTTGTTTGATTGGGAGGTATACCTAGAGGTATGATGATACCTATGGTGAGATGAGGTCGTCCCATATCTTAGACCATATCAATGGTTGTAACTATTGTGATGTGCCTCACTAGGTATTCTCCTAACCCTGTACTAGCCATATGGATTGTAACCTGGGATGGTAAAGGTGGAGGAGATGGAAGTGAGGCTTGAAATGAATCAATGTGTACCTCATGAGATGGTTCCTCATCTGCTAGACTATGAATATCTTGCATATATGGTTCCTCATGTGTACCGTGATCGCCACTGAAAGCACGAGGATACGAAAACAAAAAGGAATATGCCACAAGAAAGAACAAGAAAGAACATATATGAATTGACACAAGATAAAAGCAATATGAAATATAGTAATATATTTATTGATATGATTTTTAAGTTGTGTTACAATACGTCTCCTTCCTTTTTAGGGGATAGGAGCGTCAAATATGTTTCTTGTCACAACATCCATGGATAACAATCCTTCTTCCGCGTGCCCACATGTAATATGGGCAGACCAAAACATCGCCACCACTTATGTATGTGATGATTTTATCCTTCCTACTCCTTTGATGTCAGAAAACTACGTTCAAAGAAATAGAAAAATATTAGTAGCACTTGTGGACAAAATAAAACATGTATTTCCCAAGGCCTACTATTAGTGTATGCATGAAAATATTAAAACGATAATCAAATGACCTTGGATCGACCTAAAAATTTAACAGTAGCATAAATATGTTACCAGAAGACCACTGCAAAAAGAATAGTCTAGAAATTCTTCACATATTTGTATTCGCTATAGGGTGGGACGAATAGACCTGCAATAACTTGTAAGAAAGCACCCTCTTCAATGTCCTTCTTAGGAAGCTCCAAATGAGCTAAAAAGTTGGGGTTAGCTAATTGGGGGTGTTTTACGAAGACCCAGATGGTCATATTTCTCCAATTTTGCATCTAGCACCCATATTTTGATGATGGCATCTACAAGTTAGTAAAGGCGAGAAATGCTAAAAACCTGGTCAAAAGTGCTCAGAATGAAATGAAATTTAAACTACAGCCTATTTAACATTCCTAGAATAAAATGCAAAATAAAAATCAGATAAATCTATCACATATTTCTATTTGTCCTGGGGTGGGGCGAATTGGACTGTGACAGTTTGGGGAGCGCCCGGGAGCAGGACACCCACCGTTTGGGACTCTGTTCCGGAACAAATCCAATTGGGATGGGTCCAAAAATTCTTATGGGGTGTTATCAAAAACTTTTGGGGATTTTTGTGGCAAAAAATCGGGTTTTGGGTCCAGATTCGCACTCCCAATACTCACCCAATAACCTCCCTTTCGAATGAGAGATTAAGGATGTGAAAGCACAAATCACAAGTAGGTATGTAAATTGGCAGAACTTCATTGCTCAAATTATCCTTCTCTATATATCTTTGGGTGATAAAACTCACCAATTTATAGACCTAGGGTCTCTCTGTTTGAATTGCACATGCGAGGGCGCCACTTGAGTTGTTTATCCCATTTTTAGAGAAAAGATAATTCCCTAATTTATAATCTCCTTGCATGAGGTCTCTAAAATAAATACATGCATGACATAAGTCTCTCTCCTTGATTAAAAGCTATTCCTTGCAATTGCATGGCCTGAAGCCTCAGTTAACTGGCAGACTTGTCGAGGTTGTTCAACTTACAGTGGCACTGAGAGGGGGGGTGAATCAGTGTAGCTAATTAAAATCTTAAATCTATAATTCTTAATGCTGAAGTAATGCAAACTTAAAAATAGATATAGCAATTATAACAAGAGAGCATCACACAACGCAAGATTTTAACGAGGTTCACCAATGTGGCTACTCCTCAAAAATTGACTGCTTGGACTACCATCCAAATCCAGCCTTAGCAAAGCAATCAATTTTATAGCAAATTTACCAGCACCTACTGGAAGGAGCACCAACTCCTGATTTATCTGCACCAACAGAAAGGAGCACCAACCCCTGATTTACCAACACCAACTGGAAGGAGCACCAACCCCTAATTTATCTGCACCAACAGAAAGGAGCACCAACTCCAGATGCCAAGCAGCAACTTGGACTGCAATTCTGAATCTATAAATGTTACAAAAAAATACCTTTGCTTCCACAAGACCCTGACTGGTCTAGAACTTACAGTTTGCAAGACACTCGCATCTGTTGTACTGCTGCAGCCGAGTTCTATGATCGACTTAGCCTTTTGCGCACTCTTGCACACTCTTCTTTCTCTGTATACACACTTCGCACAGTCTGCATCGTAACAGCCGAACGATCGTCTCTGCCTTCTACGCTCTCTGCTCTCTGTGCGCTCTTACTTCGCACTTAGCTTGATTTTGACACGACTCGCTCACTCTGTGCACTCCAATCGAATTTTTCTCTCTGCGTACTATCATCGAACGTCGCACTTCACAACACACATAACTCATCAAACCAGCCTTCCTTTTATAATCACATTTTCACGATCAAAAACTTGATTCTTCGTCGGTTGTAACCCTAATCTTAGTCGGTTGCAAAACCCTAGACTTCGTCGGCTGCAAGCCCTAATCTTCGTCGGCCAATATTTGACTTTGTCGGCTTCACTACCTCTGTAACTCTTCTGTAGCTTTTGCCATGAAAAAACATGTCGCGATATCGTGACACTTTTGCCTCCGTACGCTTTCTTTTGGCTTTTGTCATGATATCGCGACACTTCTATCTTCGAAGTCTTCTATTCTGCATTTGTCATGAAATCATGACACTTCTCCCTTTGTAGCCTCTGACTTTCTTTTTGTCGTGATATCGTGACACTTCTATCTTTGAAGCCTTTGTCTTTCTTTCTGTCGTGATATCATGACACTTCTGCCTTCATAGACTTCGTCTTCGCTTTTGTCATGAAATCACAACATTTCTGTCTTCATAGCCTTCCTCTCTACTTTTGTCATGAAATCATGACACTTCTCCTATTGAAGACCTATTTTCTATTTCTGTCATGAAATCGTGACACTTCCGTCTGCTTTCTTTTCTTCGTGAAATCGTGACACTTTCTGCATCCGTACGCTTTCCCTTCATCCTGTCATGAAATCGTGACACTTCTTATTTCGAACACTTTCCTTTACTGCATGTCACAAAATCGTGACAGTTCTCACTTGGAGTTCTGTAGCATGTCATGAAATCATGACACTTTTTCTTTTGGACTCTTTCTCCTGCAACATGTCATGAAATCGTGACACTTTTCCGTTCGTACAACCTTCCTTGCAATATGTCACAAAATCGTGACACTTTTCCTTCTCTGCCTTCTTCCCAAAACCTGTCAGAAAATCGTGACACTTTTCCTTCTATGCCTTCTCCCTTGTCCACTTTTCCTTCTACCTTCCTTAGTCGAAAATGCGACATGTCATGAAATCGTGACACTTTTCCAACTTACTCTTTTTCTTTGCCAACCTGTCACGAAATCATGATAGTTTTCTCTGCTGTTTCTCTCTCCTCCAGTATGTCACGAAATCACGACAGAAAACATGTCGCGATATCGCGACAGTTTTCTTACTTGTCTTTTTCTTGATCTTTTTGCAAAAGGCCCACTATGGTCTTCTTGGAAACTCACTGTCCATACTCTGACTAACCTTAGAACTCCTGTCCTCTGCACCTGAATGGCTTTTGAACTGCCTTTCCACTGCATCATTAGATCTAACTGACTGTGTTGACAACAATGACAATACTCCTACTGCACCTTGCTCAACAATCTCCCCCTTTGGAATTGTTGGCAACACATGTATAATTTCCTGTAATTCTTCTCCCCCTTTGTCAATAATACCAAAGGGCTACTACAGACTCCCCCTGAGTCCATGCACAACATTCTCAGGCACAATTTGTTGCACTTAGCACAAATTATGATTATGAGCAACAGAATAATCAAATACTCAAATGCTCCCCTTGATAAAGTGATCCCGTAGCTAGTCAATTCTTGGGAAGTGGGACCACTCCCAATTTGTTTCGAAGATACTCAAACACTTCCTTGGGCAATGGTTTTGTGAAAATATCTACTACTTGTTCTGTAGTTGGAACAAAATCCAGCTTAACCTCACCTTCAACAACTTTCTCTTTTAAAAAATGATATCTGATAGCAATGTGTTTTGTCCGTGAATGCATTACTGGATTCTTAGAGATGTTAATTGCACTGGTGTTGTCACACTTAACTGATATTGGCTCACTGAAGTTAATACCAAGATCTTTCAGAGTTTGTTTCATCCACAAAACCTATGTACAACATGTTGTTGCTGCAATATATTCTGCCTCTGTTGTTGATAAAGAAACTGACTCTTGTTTCTTACTGTGCCACGCGACCAACCTGTCTCCAAGATAGAATGCACCTCCACTGGTACTCTTTCTGTCATCGACACATCCTGCCCAATCTGCATCTGAAAAAGAAATGAGAGTGAAGTCCTTGCCTTTCGGATACCATAACCCATACTCCATAGTACCCTTGAGGTACCAAAAAATCCTCTTTACCGCTGTCACGTGAGTCTCCTTGGGATTAGCCTAAAAATGAGCGACCATGCAAACTGCCTGCAAAATATCTGGTCTGGTAGCTGTCAGGTACAGTAAGCTCCCAATCATAGATCTGTATGTGGTTTGATCAACAAGTGGAGATTTGTCATCCTTGCTCAACTTGCAGCCTGTCGTCATGGGAGTGCTCACTGGCTTACAATCCTCCATTGTGAACCTTTTTAACATCTCTTTCACATATTTGATTTGGGAAATAAATATGCCCTTCTCATTCTGATTAACTTGTAACCCAAGAAAGTAAGACAGTTCACCAATCATAGACATTTCAAATTCTTTCTGCATCTTATCTGCTAAGTCTCTGCAAGACTCATCTTTGCTGCTGCCAAATATGATATCATCTACATATACAACAAGAACAATAAGATGTCCATTTTCTATTTTGACATACAAATTGTTGTCCACCATACCTTTCTTAAACCCTTGATGAGTGAGATAGTTGTCTAGTCTTGCATACCATGCTCGGGGTGCCTGTTTTAATCCATATAAAGCTTTCTTCAACTTGCAAACCAAGTTGGGATCATCACCAAGTTGAAAACCATCTGGCTGCTCAATATAAACCTCTTCTTCAAGTTTCCCATTTAGAAAAGCTGATTTTACATCCATCTGATAAACTTTGAAGTTCTTGTAAACTGCTAGGGCCAAAAACATTCTAATTGCCTCAAGTCTTGCTACAAGTGCAAAAGTTTCCTCAAAATCAATACCTTCTACTTGAGCATAACCTTTACATACCAATCTTGCTTTATTTCTGATTACCTGTCCGTCTTCATTCAGTTTGTTTCGAAAAATCCATTTAGTACCGATTACATTCTTGTTTGCAGGTCTAGGTACCAACTCCCAAGTTTTATTTTTCTCAATCTGATCTAATTCTTCATCTATAGCCTTCATCCAACTTTCATCTTTGCTTGCTTCATCAATATTTTTGGGCTCAATACTGGATAAAAGAGAGTAATTACTTACTACTTTTCTTCTTGTTTGCACACCAGCTGTGGGGTCTCCAATTATTTGCTCTCTAGGATGGTTTTTCTGCCAGCTGCCTATTTTGAATTTCTTATTTTCTACCTCTTCTGAATCATAATTTAAATCATCTGAGACATTCTTTTGATTCTGTTCAGTTTTGTCTTCCTCATCTCCTTCAAACACTTCTTCATAAATTGGGTAGTTTTCTTCATTGCTAACTACCCTTTCCCTACCTTCATCAAATGTAACACTGGCACTGTCCACAATTTTCCTTAGCTTTTTGTTGTAGCATTTGTAGGCTTTGCTTGATGGTGAATAGCCAACAAAAATACCTTCATCTGCTCTATCTTCAAATTTACCAAGATTATCTTCAGTTCTTTTGATGAAACACTTACAGCCAAAGACTCTGAGATGTTTTGTTGTTGCCTTTCTACAGAACCACAACTCGTAAGGAGTTTTGTTTTCATGTGTTCTCAGCATGTACCTATTTTGAATGTACACAGCAGTATGGACTGCTTCTTTCCAAAATCTGTCTGCTACTCTGCTCTCAGTCAACATAGTCCGGGCCATTTCCTGTACTGTCCTATTTTTTCTTTCTACCACACCATTTTGCTGAGGTGTCTTGGCTGCTGAAAATTGTCTCCTAATGCCATATTTATCACAGTACTCTATAAACTCATCTGAAATGAATTCTCCTCCTCTATCTGATCTTAAGTTTTTGATCCTCTTTCCTGTTTCATTCTCAACGTGGTGTTTGAAAGACTTGAACATTTCAAAGGCTTCTATTTTCTGCTTCAAGAAGTATACCCATGTCATTCTGGAATAGTCATCAATACACAACATAAAGTATTTATCACCATTTATGCTTTGCGTTCTCATAGGTCCACATAAATCAGTATGTATTAGTTCCAATGGTTTGCTTGTATTGTACTCTTTTGCTTTGAATGTGACTCTAGTTTGCTTCCCCTTCTGACATGAGGCACAAATGCTATTTGAAGGTTTGCTGATAGTGGGAATATCTCTCACTGCCCCTTTTGAGCTGATTTTCACCAGATTATCAAAACTGATATGACCGAGCCTCTTGTGCCACAACCAATTTTGTTCTTCCTGACCGATGAAATAGGCTCCCTCTGAATTCTCTGAAAGCGTGTATAGGTTGCCAGCAGTCCTTGACCCAGTTGCTATCAGTTTTCCACTGCTTGTTTTTCTAACTTCATAACCCTGCTTCTTAAAAACTACTTCATGTCCTTTGTCACAGATTTGACTGACACTCAACAGGTTATGTTTCAGACCATCCACGAACAACACTTCTTCTGACTTGATTTTTCCGTTAATAATCTTAACTGAACCTTTCCCTACTATCTGAGCTCCATCATTATTCTCGAATTTTACTGAACCACCTTCATATTTCTGAAACTTTTCAAATTTTTGTTTATCACCTGTCATATGACTTGAGCATCCACTGTCAAGTATCCATGGTACATGTTTATTCTGTGCTTTGAAAGTTGTTTGCACTATCAGAGATTCCTTAAGCTGCTCTTTCTATTTCCATTCTGTTTTGATTACCGTATTGGGCTCTAATTTTGATTTTCCTTTTTCAGTATCTCGTGCATGTTTTTCAGGAAGTTTTCTATTTAGTTTCATCCTATTTGATTGGAATTTTCTTTCCTGAAAATGATTTGAAGTAAAAGCACTTCGACAATTTCTTGCAATGTGTCCAAAATTATGACAGTTAAAGCATTCTACTGTATAATTCATCAGAGGTGAAAAAGCATTTCTACTTGTGAATTTTCTTGGACCTACATTATATTTGCAGTCTGCAATCTTATGACCATAACCATTGCATTTAAAATAGAAACCAGAAAAAGGATAATTGAACCTGGGCGATGGTCTTTGCCATGCTGTCGTAGGGGCCATGAATCTTCTCTTTCTTTGATGCGTGACCTTGGTGAATCCATCATTATCAATATTCTTTTTGTGCATGGCATTAACGTCATGAGTCATTTTACCTTTATCAACCTGTTTCTTATCTTCAATTTTTATAGGTTCTACATTTCTGGCCTTAGAACCATTTGAAGATTCTCCTTCGACGAAGCCCAGACCAAATTTGGTGCCTGCAGGTCTTTGGTCATTTAAAATCTTATCCAATTTCATAGAGCTTTCTTCGCGTTTGTGATAACAACTAATTTTATGCTCCAACTCTGCTATCTGCATACGAAAACTAACATTCTCTTCTTCTAGTTTGCAGCAGACATCTATTTTCATGGTAATCTGAATTTCAAGCTCTTCGGTTATCTTCTTGTATTCTTCTGTCTGTACTTTCAAACTAGTTATGATGTCGTTTGCATCCTCAAGCCTCTTTGAAAGTTTCTTATTCTTTTTCTTCTCTATTTTCCATTCTTCAAGTGCAGAGGTCAACTCACCTTCTAGATCAACCTCAGCCTCAGATTTTTTACCACAAACCTCACAAATTACTCCTGCTTTTTTGATTCTTCTTCTTCAAAAGCCATGAAAAGAGCTTCACCTGTTTCTTCTTCAGAATCCTCACTCGAGCTGTCTTCAGATGAACTGGCATTCCTTGAGATGAAGCTTTTCTTTTTGAAGTTGCCTTTTCTGAAGTTTGTTTTCTTCTTCCAATCACTTCTCTCTTGGTGTGATCCTTCATCATTTTTGTTCTTTTCATTCAGAGGACATTTAGTCACAAAATGCCCGACACCTCCACAGTTGAAACATTTAAAAGGTAGCTTTCCTCTGTATTTTCCTTTTCCTTTCTTTAGTTTTCTAACGAAGTTAGCTTCTTCTTCATCTGATGTCTCTTCTTCCTCAGTTTCTTGTTTTGCATTTTTATTTTTAATGGCTTTGAAGGCCGCTTCTCGGTCTGTGGGTTTAGCTCTTCCTATTCTCATCTCATAAGCAGTCAAAGAACCATGCAACTCATCCATACTAAAGAAATTTAGATTTTTTGCTTCTTCTATCGTAGAGACTTTAGAATCAAATCTATGAGGAAGAGATCTTAATACCTTTTTCATGATAGCAGAGTCACTTATGTCATCACCGAGTCCTCTCATTGCATTTGTGACTTCATTAACTCTCAGCATGTATCCCTCTACGTTCTCATTGTCATTCATCCTTAAAGCTTCGAACTGAGCTCGATGTATTTGTAACTTGGCTTCCTTGATCTTATGGTCTCCTTCATGAATGCTCTTTAGTTTGTCCCAGATTTCTTTTGTCGTTTTACAGTTTATGACTTTAGCCAGTTCACTGTCTACTAATCCACTCATGATAGCATTCTTTGCTTTTGAGTTATTTTCATATAGTTTCTTTTCTTCAGCCTCTTTTGGAGCAGTGATGGGATCTGTGTATCCACTACGTACTGAGTCCCAGATGTCGTATCCCAAAGCATAGAGATAAACCTGCATCCTGACTTTCCAGTATGCGTAATTAGATCCGTCAAACACTGGTGCTCTATTTGATGAGAAGCCTTCACCGCCTGCCATTGTGTTAAATCCAAGATCACCCTAGCCGGTTAAGCTTGAACAGGTACTTGGCTCTGATACCAATTGTTAAACTTACAATGGCACTGAGAGGGGGGGTGAATCAGTGTAGCTAATTAAAATCTTAAATCTATAATTCTTAATGCTGAAGTAATGCAAACTTAAAAATAGATATAGCAATTATAACAAGAGAGCATCACACAACGCAAGATTTTAATGAGGTTCACCAATGTGGCTACTCCTCAAAAATTGACTGCTTGGACTACCATCCAAATCCAGCCTTAGCAAAGCAATCAATTTTACAACAAATTTACCAGCACCTACTAGAAGGAGCACCAACTCTTGATTTATCTGCACCAATAGAAAGGAGCACCAACCCCTGATTTACCAACACCAACTGGAAGGAGCACCAACCCCTAATTTATCTGCACCAATAGAAAGGAGCACCAACTCCAGATGCCAAGCAACAACTTGGACTACAATTCTGAATCTATAAATGTTACAAAAAAATACCTTTGCTTCCACAAGACCCTGACTGGTCTAGAACTTACAGTTTGCAAGACACTCGCATCTACTGTACTGCTGCAGCCGAGTTCTGTGATCGACTTAGCCTTTTGCACACTCTTGCACACTCTTCTTTCTCTGTATACACACTTCACATAGTCTGTGCCATAATAGTCGAACGATCATCTCTGCCTTCTATGCTCTCTGCTCTCTGTGCGCTCTTACTTCGCACTTAGCTTGATTTTGACATGACTCGCTCACTCTATGCACTCCAATCAAATTTTCCCTCTCTACGTACTATCATCGAACGTCGCACTTCACAACACACCTAACTCATCAAACCAGCCTTCCTTTTATAATCACATTTTCATGATCAAAAACTTGATTCTTTGTCGGCTGTAACCCTAATCTTAGTCGGCTACAAAACCCTAGACTTCATCGGCTGCAAGCCCTAATCTTCGTCGACCAATATTTGACTTTGTCGGCTTCACTGCCTCTGTAACTCTTCTGTAGCTTTTGCCATGAAAAAACATGTCGCGATATCGTGACACTTTTGCCTCCGTACGCTTTCTTTTGGCTTTTGTCACGATATCGCGACACTTCTATCTTCGAAGTCTTCTATTCTGCATTTGTCATGAAATCATGACACTTCTCCCTTTGTAGCCTCTGACTTTCTTTCTGTCATGATATCATGACACTTCTGTCTTTGAAGCCTTTGTCTTTCTTTCTGTCATGATATCGTGACACTTCTGCCTTCATAGACTTCGTCTTCGCTTTTGTCATGAAATCACAACATTTCTGTCTTCATAGCCTTCCTCTCTGCTTTTGTCATGAAATCATGACACTTCTCCTATTGAAGACCTATTTTCTGTTTCATGAAATCGTGACACTTCTACTTTCTTTTCTGTCACGAAATCGTGACACTTTCTGCATCCGTACGCTTTCCCTTCATCCTGTCGTGAAATCATGACACTTCTTATTTCGAACACTTTCCTTTACTGCATGTCATGAAATCATGACAGTTCTCACTTGGAGTTCTGTAGCATGTCATGAAATCGTGACACTTTTTCTTTCAGACTCTTTCTCCTGCAACATGTCATGAAATCGTGACACTTTTCTCGTCAACAAACTTCCTTGCAATATGTCATGAAATCGTGACACTTTTCCTTCTCTCTCCTTCCTTTTCCTTCTATGCCTTCACTCTCGTCACAAAATGCGACATGTCACGAAAATCGTGACACTTTTCCTTCTATGCCTTCCTGCTCTCGTCAAGTCGCAAAAATGTGACATGTCACAAAATCGTGACACTTTTCCTTCTATGCCTTCCTGCTCTTTCGAGTCGCGAAAAAAATGCGACATGTCGCGAAATCGCGACACTTTTCCAACTTACTCTTTTTCTTTGCCAACCTGTCGCGAAATCGTGACAGTTTTCTCTATTGTTTCTCTCTCCTCCAGTATGTCACGAAATCGTGACAGAAAACATGTCGCGATATCGCGACAGTTTTCTTACTTGTCTTTTTCTTGATCTTTTTGCAAAAGGCCCACTATGGTCTTCTTGGAAACTCACTGTCCATACTCTGACTAACCTTAGAACTCCTGTCCTCTACACCTGAATGGCTTTTGAACTGCCTTTCCACTGCATCATTAGATCTAACTGACTGTGTTGACAACAATGACAATACTCCTGCTGCACCTTGCTCAATAGAGGTTTGAATTTTTGCCAGTCAAACTTGCTATTTGCCTCACCCTGGGGCAAATGCTGATATTCGTCCCTAGGTGGGACGAATGCCAGTTTGTATTCGTCCCTGGGTGGGATGAGTAGAGAGCAAGGTGCCAAATTGACCTTTGACCTCCAAACTACTTTTGGGAGTGGTTAGGACCACTGTTTAACCTATGGGGGCTTCCCTAGGGGCTGTGTGTGTCAATGTGATTAGCGCTTGTTGTCACATAATCAGATTGGTGATGTTTTGGTGTCTACATGTGGAAATTATGGGAGGGATCTCATCAATTGGCCTCTTCGACATGTTCCTCTATGGAGGATTGGATGATGATGAAGGTTTTTTTGAAGGTGCCAATGATGATGATGGTATGGAGAAATATGATAATGGGGTAATGGAAGGTGATGGTGATGGAAGTGGACCTTGAATAGATGTGTTCAGTTGGAAGTCCACATGATTCAATGGTAAGGTCAACTTAGAGATTTGTTGCACCAATTTGTAGTACTTAATGGGCTCAAGGTCTACAAATATGACATGTACATACCCTTCATAATTATACTTTAGACATTGGTGAGTGATGGAGCAGACACACTTCATGTCCCAGATCCAAGGTCTACCCAACAATATATTGTAGGCGATTGCACTCTCCAAAACATGACACAATGTCAGTATAGTTTTGCATCCTACATAAATGGGTAGGACTATAGTGTTGACTATAGAGCATATCATATCATTGAATGCTCAGAGGGTGTAAGTATATCCAACAACACTGGATTCTAGAAGTCCTAGATGTTTGAGAGCATTAGTGGTGATTATGTTACTTGACAAACTAGTGTCAATTAAAACTTTCTTATATGATTTTTCATTCACACATTCAATTATGTGTAGAGGAGGATAAACCACATCATTTGCTATCATTTTAATTTTATGCTCATGGAACGTGATCACTGGTTCCTTACACTACTGCACATGCCCCACAAAATTGATAAAGGAGTTTGAATCATGCGGTTATAGATGAATAAAATTAATAATATCCATAAGATCTTCTCTATGAGGTGGATATTGATGAATAATCTCATATATGAAAATTCTAGCCAATGTTTTTCATAATATTTGAGCAAGCTTACTTTTTATTATCACCATTGGATGATGTGGAAGGCTTTGCACTGAAGGTGGTGGAGGTTGTGACATTGATGGAATATTGCTTGAAGCTACAGGTGGTGCAACTTGACTTGGGTAGATTCTATTCCTGGTTATGATACTAACCATCCCTATGAACCCTTGTTGAGGGGGTTCTACCTTGAACTCATTCATTTGTTTGGCAAGAGTTGTCTATACCTCATGAGTGGGTAATGGTTCTTTAAAAACACCCATTTTTAGGTTGCTTATGGCAAGAGGATTATCCACTTGAAGGTCGTTCCTCTTGATCATATCCTGTACTAGGTTTTTGAAACCATAACACGTAGGCAATTCATGCCCAATATGCCTAAGATATCTATAAAATAGGTCTTCTCGATGTCCCATAGGATTTTTTTGCCTATACTCGGGTCTATAGGCTATATTTTTGGCAAAGTAATCACTTTGGAAGCCCATAAATGATCAAATAAGGAGTCCATTGACTCATTGAAGGGCGTATACTATTTCTTAGGGAACCATTGCTAAATTTACCCCTGATTCACTTGGGTGTTATTGTTATAAATCACATGAGGAGGTTGGGCTTGATAATTTACCTTTTGAGGTAGCGTTGTTTGTGTAGGCCCTGGGATATTGATGGTAACTTGGTTGACTGATGCCAAATTTTCTTGTGTCAAATTACCCTTTGAATTTTTAATCCACTCCTTGTGATATTTTGTGATTTCTTCCTCTTGAATTTTAATTTCTTCTATCGTTCTAGCCTATGCTAGAGAATCTTCAAGAGTTGGATACTTTTGGAGTTATAACAAAAATGATATTGGTTTTAGAAAACTCTTTGAAAACACTCGAGTCAACTCAGACACTAGAAATATGTAGGGAATCTTAGCTAGAAGCGTTCACCACCTATTACCATAGTCTATGATATACTCATATTCATATTATTTTAACCTTGTGATGTCGGTTAAGGTCACCTTTCTCTTGGTATTAAAGGCAAAACGTTCCAAGAACATGTCTACAAATTTTTCAAAGGTATAGACGTTGTGCCTTGGAATTTGATTATACCACTCAATGGTTGGGCCAAAGAGGGTAATAAAAAATGTTCTTAGGAGTAAGGCATCATTCTCCTAGATGCTGAAGCACTAGTTCATGAACCTAGTGACGTGCTCCTGTGCATCTTCCTCCCCCTTAAATATGTCCAATTTGGGTATTTTAAAATGCTTCGAGTATGGAGGGGAAGGTATAGATGGATGCAATGGTTGACTATGCAACTGTCACAAGGTGGTATTTTGGAACCCAGGCCCAACTATATTACTCTCTATAGTTTCCATGGACTCAAGCAATGCTCGATATGTATCAAATAATTTAATCTCATCTTATTTATTTTGGACCCACATAGGGGATGAGGAATGTTAAGAATATGTTGAGGTGGTTGATTTTCATCAACTATACCTCCAAAATTTACTTTTAGGTATTCCTTATCTTGTTGCAAATTTTCATAAGCCCCATAAGGTGTTTCTTGAATGGGCCTACAAGGAGGAACTAATGTCTACTGAAGGTGATCTATGTGAGGCCTAGTAGGTAAATTCTGATTAGGCCTAGGAGGTCAAGGTACCAAAATTTTATTAGGCCTAGGAGACCTATTTTTATGGAAAGTGGGTTGCCTCTAATGAGCCTCCTATCTATGCATGCTTGGGGTACAAACCCCATCACACAAGGTCTCTTGAATATACTATTCAAGCCTTTGTATTTATAAATGATGTTGATGATCTAAGAGATCCAAGAATTATTTATCTAACCAAAGTTGATTAAACTTATCTTGATGATCAACATACCTTTTGACTAGTTGGTTTATCTACTCAGCTGTGTGAGGCCTATGTACCCTAGCACTATTAACTTGATACCTATCATGTTTAGGAGGATTTGAGAGATCTACTATGAGTTTTCCTTGATTGAGATAAGTTACATTTACTTGAGGCTCAATCCTAAAAATATGTTCTTGGTATTCTACTGGTGCAGAGGTACATCATGCTTGCATGGAGTAATTAAGTTGAAGATAGTCAAGACTTTCTTCATGCTTCTCTTCATCAATGAGGAATGTAGGGATATAATTGGATCACCCTGCACTATGAGTATCATACTCATCTTGGTACTTGTAATTTGAAGACTTATTAGGGTCATTTGGGAGCATAATATGATCATTTAGCCCCACCCTTGGTGCATATTATTGATTCTAAACCAAAGTGTGTGAGGTAGACCAACTAGGCATGAGAATGCATGGTATTGCTCTATGTGTAGGCATCTCATTGCACAATTACATTTATTGAAATAAATCCTTTGATGTATTCATACTTGGGAAGTAATTTCCTTGATTGGGACTGCGACCTGTAGGGGTGCCCTACATAGGGGTCCCTTGCATGCTAGGTCCCTTATCTAACGCTCTAGGACTTGGGAGAGTAGGAGGAAGCCAAGGAGGTATAACCATGTCCTTAGGGTTAAATCAGATATGGTCTACGTCTCCATGCCTTCTCCCCATAGTGTCATACCTTAAGTGTGCTTGGCTAAGGGTATATACCATGACTACTTTTTATAAACCTCTACGTGATTATCTCCTTTACAAATTTTAATGATTCAAACACATAAAAATAGAAACACATAGGAATACAAATGTTTATCTCTTTTAAATATTTATATGGGTTCCTAAACTATTTAGTATATTTTTTATTTATTTTTTGTAAATAAATCTCTTTTCATGTGTTTGGATGTTGTTAATGTAATTCTCAATTATTTAAAGGATTTCACATGCATGCTCGCAACTCGAAAACCGATAATGAAATTTTGATAATGTAAACCCACCAAAGTATAGATATGAAGCCCATATTGGTCAGGGAGCACATGTCCTACCAATCCTCACCTAGTTCACCTATGGTCAATGATATACCTCTCCAAATAGAAATACATGCTCTATCCCATAGGCTATGACAATTCTTGGAGCTAGTATTAGCCAAAATAGGGTTCGTATAATTTGAGCCAATGGATGGAGATGAAACCCACCATATTTCATCTTTATTAGTGGTTGGGGATGAAATCCAACTCACTAACATTTAAAAGTGATGTGGTGTGTGTGGTTCCTTTTATAATTAATGAAAGTAAACAAAGTAGAATTCAATGAATTTTCACTAAATGCATAAGAATCATTTTACTTTTAGAATTAGATGCATGAATAAGGAACCTAAAAAATATTTATCCTATATGAAAACCTAAACCTTAGGCAGGTCACACGTAGGAAAACCATTCAAATGCATATCTAAGACTATTATTTTTCCTATTTTTCTTTTGTTCATTATTTTAGAATTTAGGAAATGGGAAATATATCTTTCAATAAACTAATAAATACATGAAAAACTCCAATTTACCCTTTTTTAAACAACCTTACTACAAATTGAATGTTTAGGTACTTACCTTATCAGTCCAAGAAGTTGTTGTTTCTATAAATTTGAGCAAAAAACCCCTTGTTTTGTGGGCATCCCTAGGTGGGACAGCTGCAAATTTGGAGACCATCCTTGGGTGGAATGGTTGTTGTGGTCATCCCTAAGATTTCCAATTAGGAATTCAGGGGTAATTTTAGCTCAGAATGGCCAGAACTTGCAATATCCAAAGTGAAAAAACAAGGTTAAAAACAACAAAATTGAAAATGGACAAGGGTCCTACTATGATCATCACTCTAAAGCATAAAAATGGTGCACCTAAAAAATAAAATTGAAATGCATCTAATGTTCTATTCAAGCATTCAAAAGAGATGATAAAGTAAGCAAGTAAATGACAAATAAGTTAAGAAAAATGGGGGTTATCTTTGTATTTATTAATTTTTCAAATAGGATGTTACAATACATCCCCTTAAGGACTTTCAATTTTATACAATTCAAATTACAAAGTTGAAGGATCCAATCCCTCCATGAACTTATGGTGCGCTTTCAATTTTTCTCTCGCACTCACGATTGAAGAATGGGCTTGCGCTGCCACTGCTTTGAGCTATATTTCTTCAACTCCTTAGCTCCTTCCTCATGCACTGGAATATCTATACCTACACATGAGGAATTGAAATATGTTAATAGCATATGTGTATTATGATAAAATCCATGAAATGCATGCAGTATTGAATGTAAAAATGGAATCGATAGGTCTAAAATATTACAAATGACATGAAATCTTAGCACGATGTATATTATACGATTTTGTAATGATCTTAGTATAAATTGAAGTGATATTATGAAAAGAATTTTTGGTTGTCCCTCGGTGGGCCAATTAGAACTGTAATCACAAAAACCCTAATTATAAATTCAAAACCACTCCACACTTCACCAAAATTAAGTTTGATGCTAATATAATGCTATAAAATTTATCTACACTAAAATTGGATCAAAATTGTGGTCCAATTCATGGTTGTCAATGAGAGTTCCAATTAGGACTATTAACCATCCCAGGTGGGGACGACCATAAAACAAGATGGTTTTTACCACCAATTCCACTTGGATATGGTCTAGAATCCTCCTAGGGGTATTATCATCAAATTTGGTGAATTAAATCATAGGAATTGATAGGTTTTGGATAGGATGTGTGTATTTGGAAATGCCTTGAAAATGTCTTTGATTCATGAGGTTTCCAAGGGCAAATATGAGGGAAAAAGGTGAGAGGAAATTTTGACAACACTTTGTGGTAAATGCTTGCAAAGGTCTCTCTCTTAAATTGAATGAAAACTCTTCAATTTATAGCCTAAGAGGGCAAAGGGAGCAAAGGGGAAATTTTGGGCATGCAAGATAGGTTTTGTTGCTTGTCAACACCTTTTCCATGCATAGGGTGGAAGAGGCTTCCCATTTGGGCCTCTAATTTGTAGTCCCTAATGGCCATGACAATATCCAAATATTTCATGAGTGATTGGGTAGGATAAATGGTAAAAATTGATTGCCATTTATCCTGCCCTTGACTTTTTGAGGGGCCTAGACAATTGTTGTCCCACCCAGGGATGATTGCTTGTGGTTGTCCCTGGGTGGGACGACCATGGCTACATGGCCCAAAACCTCCCAAAAGTGGGGTAAAATTGCCCAAAAATGGGGTAAACCTTCCCAAAAGTGGTTAGGACCCATAATTAATCCCTAAGGGTTGCCTCATGGGGCCATATGGTGTTTATAAGAGTGGCACCTTGGTAGTATTATCTGATTTACATGATTTTAGTGTCTACATTGAGTTCAAATTCATTCTTGGAATTTGTGATTCACTTTTTAAAAAATAAATTATACTTGTTGAATAAACCTTGTGATGTTATTTCAACCAAAGAGTGCACCAACCAACATGCCACTCCCTATCTAACAAGTGGGGTGAAGTGGATTCAAAAAAACTCTTTGATATATATATATATATATATATATATATATATATATATATATATATATATATATATATATATATATACATGTCAAGATTTTAACATCCATCTTCCCACTAGAAAGGCATGCATGCTAATCACCGTTCCATCTACACTTGCATGCCACTTCTATGTCAAAATATGTGGATAAGCAAAGTCCAATTCACAAACATGTAAAAAGAATAACACAAATGAAACCAGATTTTAAATTAACAAAAATGGAGGAATGTAATTTGAAAGAGATACCCCTCAATTATTGATGATTTTTTCTACTAAATAAGGGATGCAACTCTAAATTCACTCTGATACCATGTATAAATTTATAAATTTTTCTAGAAACCTTCCAAAATATGCATTCACCATAATCATATGCCAAAAAAATTGAAACATAATTACAAGATAACAATATTAAATGATAAAAAATACAATAAGGGAGAGAACAAAATTTAAAAGGTGGGTGCACTTGGGCACTCCAACATATCATATTATATTCACACTTATTCTGCAAAAGTATTCTCATTGAGGGGTGTTTATAGTGATACCAATTCCCAAATGACATGTTAATCTTAGGCTAATATAAACCTAACCATGAGGTTCACATTACAATATAATAATAAAAATAATAAATCACCCTTTAATTGAGGTTATCCATAGATATGGATTAACCAATACCACTAAGAGTAAAATATGAAAGGGGATTATAGGCTTACCTAAAAATTCCTATAGACTTACATAAATGAGGAATTCCAATAGGCTTACATAATCACATAAACATAGGCCACATAAATGGCACTCATAGGCACCTTGTCATACATTTGGCCTTGGCCTAAACAAGATCATTTTAAAAAAATTAAACATAGACTATAGGCCTTTTCATATTTTGCATCCATGAGAAATAGATATAATTTCTCTTTTAAAACACTTACCATTTGTTTCTTTCCATCAAAATCATCTATTAAAATTTGAGAATAAAACTTAAGTTTGTGCACCATTTCTTCACTATCCTCATTGAATGAATTTCTAATAATTTCTTCCAATATATAGATTAATTCAATGATTTATCTCTTTTGAAGTAGTAATCCTTATAACTCCCTAATAACGCAAATAATAATACGAAATTTATAAATTTTGAATTTTCTAATACTTTGATGTTGAAACCCTTTTAAATCCAAAATTATACATTGGCAAAATTTCATAAACTTCTAATCTTTTTACTATTTTTCTTCAAAAAAATTATCTACCTTTTTTAAAAAACTTCAAATATAAAAAACTTAACTACTTATAGTAGACATCCTTATAACTCCAAACATTTTAAAAATTTAAATAAACATAAATATTAAACTAACCCTTATATTTTCGACTTATAAGTTCTTCTCAAAATAAACCTTATAACTCCACAAACCCTGATAAATAATAATTTATAAAATAACCTTATATTCCTTCCTTATGTAGCTTGTTCACTAATTCACACACCACTTTCTCACTAATATGCACTCTGCTTTCTCACTACTTCTTAAGTTTTATTATTACATATTCATTGCTTAAGTGAATATCCACTCAGGTGTAGTAATCGATGATTAATATCCACATGGACATCTACATGTTTGCACTAAAATATTAGGAAATTCTTTATTCCTTCTATTGTAACATTTAAAATGTTACTCATGGCCAACAAAATATTATTATGAGGTTACTATATGCAGGTATTGATGTGTTTTTCTTCCTTAATTTAATTCAATATGCTTTGATGCTAAATATTTTCTCTTCCTTGTTGTAACACTAAATGCTTTGCCTTCCTTTCCTATTGAATGCTTCACCTTTCTTGCTTATTTCTTCATATTTGTCTTCCTATTTTTTTGCTTCAAAACTAGGATCTTTGTGCCTTCCTTAGTGGTTTCTTTGGTGATGAGATAATTGTCTTCCTTGGTGGTCACTTTGGTGTTAGGATTTTTCTCTCCCTCAATGGCTGCTTTGATACTAGGAGTTTTATATTCCTTGTAAAAATATTTTGTGTTGGGAGCTTTGTTTGCCTTGTTGGAAACTTCAACATTGGGAGATTCATCTTCCTTGTTGGAAGATTCACCTTACTTGCAGGTTTCTTCACCCACAATGTTGCTTCAATTTTGGATGTTACACCTAAATCTATGCTTCGTAGACTTAGGAACTAGAGACTTTCTACTTTTTACTATGCCTAAATATTTACTTCTTTCCAACAGCTCTAGATACCTACATTTGTTTACTATTCCTATAACTTTGGTTCTTTCCTCTACTACATTGGAAGATTTGTTGGTTCTTAGATAAAATTTCTTAGCTCCTCCTTACTTATATCCTTATGCTACCATATCTACTTATACACTCTACTACTTTAAATTGATATTTTATAATGGTGCTAGTAGCTATATGGTACCACTTCTACCCATGGTACCTTTTTTGTTATGACAACAACTTATGTTTTGCTTTGAATTTACTTTTTGAATGTAAATTCTGGTTTTTATTTTCTTTGTTTGTTGTATGATTTGCTTGTATTAACCAAATGCCCCAATTCGCTACTTCATGACTAAATGGTATATTTATCTACACTCTATAGTATAATGGAAATGGTTGAATGACTCCAATAGTTTTTATATGAGTTGACCAAATGAGCCTCTCTTCAGCAACCTCTCTTGAGTTTCTCGAATGGGATTTTTATTTAGCAATATAGGCCTCTTTCTTTTTCTATATGGACCTATTCTCTTTATAATATCTCTTGGACCTTTTCTTTTACTATAAATGCATATTTCTTGGATATTTCCTTCTATGTAGGGATATTTATTAAACCTTAAAATTCTAAATGGGCCTCTTCAACAATATAGACCTCTTAGGTATCTCTAACTATGAAAGCCTTATTGAATTTTTCTATTTCTTCTTCTTCAATGTAAAATTCTCTAAAAACTTTCAAATATGTTAAGATCAAATTACTCTTGACATAATTCTTCTTTCTTGAATGCTTCTTCTTTTTCTACTTATTTTCTCTACTACTTGCTTTCTTCTCTATTGTATTCTTTGTTTTTTTAGAATGTAAAATTCTTCTCTATATTTTATAGGAAGCTTCCCAAACATCTTTAGCTTAATATTTGTTGCAAATCTATCTCTTTTATCTATTATAAAATCTTTGATGTCTTAGGTCACACCTAATAACTCAATATTATTATCCTCCCTACTATATAATATAATGTCAATGTTAGGGTGGAATTGAATATACCTAAATGATAAAAGATCTCCTCAGTTGATTCTACCCCAATATTTTTATCTGTAAATACTTAAATTCTTCAAATTCAATGTTAGGGTGGATCTTTCTTGAATTCCCAAATTCCTCCTGGGTTGTTTCTACCTATCAATCAGTGTCCAAATTCTCTTCTAAGTTGGACTTTATATTCAATATAGTTGAGTCCTAGCCTTAGCTAGTTTTCCTTCAACCTAGTGGAAAGACCCTAACCTTCTCTACTGAGTAATACCTTTTAAAAAATACAGAGTCCAATTATTTACTACCTTTAAAGTAAATAGACTCCAAATAAACTTTATCAAAATAGACAAAGCTAATTAATAATGGTGGCTTCAATAAACTCTATCAAACTAGACAAAGTTTGGTGGTAACTTTGATACCATTGTTGACTTTTTTAAGCCTTTATACTACCATAATGTTAGCTTTTGAGGATATATGTATTGGGAGATATCTAACACAGGTCCTAATAATATTTAAAAAATATGAGAGAAAGTGATTCTGCAATATGACTGAAATATACAATAAATAAAAAGTGGTAAAAATATAATGCAGTTGGAGGTGATGGTCACTCCATTAATATAAGCTAAAGAAGTACATTGTAGTCCATAAATGAGTTCTACCACTATCTACTACTCTCTACTATAATGCACTGGATATGTTTGATATGTGTATATTTGATATCTCATGAGATCCTTTATATAGGAAGATAAATTCCTTGGCCAACAGTCTAACTTGATGTACAAGGGTATACCTTACATATTAAAAAAAATTCCTTGAAAATTGTGCATTTATTACATTGCTTGAAGTAAGTAGCTAAATTTACCCTAAAGCAATCTCCTACTCTAACAATGTACCAAAGGTAGTACATTTACATGACCCAAATTATGTAATATAATCTAACTCTAACACCTCCTTGTATTACATTATTTGGGTATTGAAGATTTCAATATTCAATATGGATCTTCTTCTATTGGTTATTGGAACTTGTATCCTCCTTCATTACTTATTGTAATTTGATCAAGTAAGTAGTTTGTGTCTTCATTTATGCAAAAAGAGATGTAGCCGAGGGTTCTTCAGTCTTTTGAAAATGCTTGTCTGGTTCAATATTTATGGTTTCTTTACTATTCATGTCTTATTTATTATTATCTCTTTTAGCATGTCTTTATTACTTTTCCTTCTTATTCTCCTACGATTATGCATTGATACTAGTGGAATTTCTACTTCATGAAGAGTTAGTCTATCACCACAATAATATTGATTTGTATTGCTAGGTTGCTTCATGTTTTGAGTGAGTACAAACACAAATAATGATAGGTAAATCATAAAATATTCCTTAGATGCAAATATAACTATTTTTTGTGCATTCCACCATGCCTTGAAGAGGCTTTCATGAAGATAACTAATTAATTTCAAAACTGCCCTCTTTTGCTTCTTTAAGAAATAAGGAGAATCTCTTCTTATCACTAGTTTATAGATTCTCATATCCTTCAAAAAATATCTATCAAGTTTTGAGAATACAATTCCATTTCATGAAATAATTCTTCATTAATAAAGGCATTTCTTATTATTTCATCCATATTCCTTCTTGATAGGTTTTGAGATAGTGTTTCTTGCTATTCCTTAGAATTGTAGATATGTATTGATAGAAGTCCTTTAAATACTCTAAATTGAATATTTGAAGTAGTCTACCTTATGGCTCCCTAGTTTAGAGTATGTGAATTTGATTTGATAAAACCTTTATAGAGCTTAGGTTTTGTACGATTACCTATATCTCCTTATTTAAGAGATGTGAATTTGAAAAATTCTTGTAGAATTTATATTTTGTAGAAACCTTATAACTCCCAAATGGATTTAGTACTTGATAAACTTTGATGAATGTTATTATTATCAAGCTTTTGTAGAATGCCTTATGACTCCCAATTATTTTTCAATATGCTATATGAATTATAAAGTGCTTTTTGAGAATAACAGTTCAATTTTAGGTTGATTTTGTAAAGTTTTGTAAATACCAAAATCAACTTGTGTTATACCTTATTACTCCTATTAAACTTAAGCACTTTCTAATTTTATGAGGTCCTAATGGTTCGATTTATTTTATCCCTTTAATGTGATTTTGAGATAAGTATACCACTTAATTTCCAACTCTTGATAATCCTTAATGAACCCCTTTTATATCCTTTGATATTTGATAGTTTAGTGTTTCTAAATTCCAATAATTTATTTGTTGTAGTATTCCTTATAACTCCCTAATTTGGAACATTAGAAAACAATACTATTTGAAATAATAGGGTTTTAATTTCAAATTTGAAACCCTTATGCCTCCTACTTTATTATTTTCAAATATAAATATTCTTGAAATATGCTCGCTTAATATATTACTAAATCTAAATGGATGATTGCAATAGTGAATATAATGTACACTTATAACTCCAATATAACTTAAGTTTATAGCAAGAAATAAATAATATGAGATTTAACCCTTATGGATTATCTTACCTTGATTTTTTGAGGTGGTGGATTTTAATCCTTTTGGAATGTGGTGCTCATGGGCAATCAATACCTTCTTTATTTGGTGTTGGTTTCTCCCTTGAGTAGCGCTTCTGTCCTCTGTAAATGGTGTTGATATTATCCTTAAGGAATTATTGGTCGCACCGGTATTACTGGTCTATGACATATTCTTAAATGTAGACTTACACCTTTGAATAGGGCACAAGATTTAATTAGCCTCCTTCCTACCAACGTGCTTCACACCATTCAATGCTTGACTTCCTTTCACCTCGTTCTTTAGTCCTTCTCCAAAATGGGTATCTTAAATAGGATTATTTCCTTGTATATTGTGGATAAGTATCACTTGGATGCTACTAAGTAGGTGATTATATTCCTCCAATGTACCTTTATGCAATGATGATTTTTGTGGTAACCTCTGAAAGATTTGTAACTTATTTTTAGGTGAGCGCTAGATGATTCATGAATGTTGGGGCACTTAGAAATCTTGTACAAAGTGGCACTTAAGTCTTGTCCATGTAAGCATTTCTTATAACACTTGAAGGATGAGTGTTGTAACCCTATATTTGCCTATATATTTGTATTTTATGTTGGATTGCTATGTTTCTTGAAATGCAAGTATTTCCTCTTCTTCTTTTGCACGTTATCTTGATGAGTATAATGGGTGGATCCAACTATAATGCTCTAAGGTTCTATGGTTCTCCTAATGGTGTTATTGTGGTAATTTTTGTGCTTCTTTTTTGTGGTCCTTCTCTCCAAGTAATGGCCTTGGGTATAGCACTTTTTCCCTTAGACCTTGATGTTTGTAATATGTTATTTGTGTAGCTTTTGTAGTAGCCCCTTATGCTTAGCTTGGTAGTGCTATTACATGTAGATAATATCCTTCTATATGCTATCCTTCTCTACATATAATTAGATGATAATAGCCTATTGTAATGGTTCCAATATTGCAGGTAAAATGCTTGCTTCTAGGGTTGGATTGAACATGAAGAAATTGAGTTTTTAAACACCTTGATTTTTAAGAAGTACGAGCTCTTCGGTGGCTCTTTCCTCTTTCTCAAAATTTGATCTAATACTTGTTGAGATGATGGTTGTGCTAATTCCTGTAAAGAGAGATTCTTTTGTCCTTTTTTTGAAGGAACAACAGAGGTTCTTTGTAATAGTTCAATTTGCACCAATATGATGAACTTTTTTTTCTAAAATACTTTTTTATTTTGATGACGTATATCCTTACCTTCACTAATCCTCTTCCTTGGATAATTTAATAAGATTTAATCCAATATTATAAGATACTCTTAATATGTTGCTTTTAATGTAAGGATTTCTACACTTTGCGCTTAAATGAAACCCTTATATATTCCTTAAAACTTGAGACTCACCAAGTCTCGATTTGAGGCTTCCTTCATAGAATTTAATGGTGGCTTCATTCTCAATATTTTTAATTGTATTGGTGGATTATTTTGGCCAAGAAATGCTATATATTTTATGCTATTTTTGTGCCTTTAACAATCAAAACACAAACTAATTTATTGATAGTAACTAGTTAAAGATCAACTAGTATAGTGCTAATGGATTAATAATTCACTCTAATGGTAAAAATAATCTCACATTATTTCTCCTGTAAATAAACTCTTAAATTAATTTGAAATGCGCTTAATAATATCTACATATTTTGGGAGTAATATATGTAAAGAACCCTTAATGAATAATATTCAATATTCACTACAATCAATATTATAGGATATAGTCTTCTTTATTTCTAGATAGATAATAGGTAGGTGATAATTATATTTTTTTGAAAAAAATATCCAACTCATATTTAATGTGCAAAGATATCTTAAAATGAACTCTCCTCTTTGCACTTTCTTGAAGACTAGAATATGAGCCCTTCTCCTTGCAACTTTAATCCAAATATGGTGCTTAATAGAATTTGATAATGAAACCTAATTTTAATTTCAACTAATTGCACCCTAGTTGCTTACTTTTAATGACTTCTATCATAGATGTTGATCTTGGTGTTTCGATTCACCAAGTTGATACCTTGTAGTTTATGAATTCACAACTTCTTATTGGCTGCCCAAAATAGCTTCTTGCTTTACCAAACTGTGGTCTTGAAATTTTTGTCTTGAGCCTAGGTTTTGGTGGCTTGATCCTTCCAGTGATATTTGATTTTGTGTAGTAGGCTCAAAAAGTCTTTGATTTTGAAATGTGCCTTCTTGTTTTGAGAGGTAATCTCCAAATCTCTTGGATTTGGTAGGCTTATTCTGTCTAAATATTCCTTCAGTATTCTTGTTGAATTATGACTTCAAAAATGATATTATTCTTCTCAAGATTCTATATATCTTGAGGTCTTCACTAGATTATTCTTCAGTATTTGGCACTCTTTGCCAAATTCTCCTTCTTTTGGTCTTGTTATTGAATTATGATAATTGTACCAAGTCCTTAACTATTAGGAGATTCTCTTTGGTAGTGGATTTATCCAATGAGTTCTTCTAGGAACTATTTTGATGGTGCTTATATTAACTCTACAACAAGGCTCTCCAAGACTAATTTTTTTTCTCCTTGAGACCTCTCTAAGGTCTTCTATATTGCAGCTTCTTTGGTCTTCCAACTAAGACCTTTTCTTCAACATTTTACTTTTGGAATTGTTGGTGATGAGATATTATTTTTGGATCTCTAAAATATACTACTTTTGGATTCTTGAATAGGACCTTGTCGGTCCTTCTTTTATTTTACAATTTGCAAGCTTTAATGGAGATCACAAATCTCTTACTTCATGAACTTTTCTCTGGAGTATTCTTCAATAACTCTTCTCTAGAGTCTACTCTAAATTAGGAACTTTTCTTCTAAATTAGGAAATATTCTTCTAAATCAAGAACTCTTCTCTAGGATATTCTTCTGGATCATGAAATCTTCTCTAGAGTTTTCTTCAGAATTAAGGCTTTTGTGGCCCTTTCTTCTGGCTCAAGTCTTCTATGGACTTTTCTACTTCTACACTCTATAAGTATTGATATTGAATGGAGATCATCAATATCATATCTTCTCCATGACTCGTCTTCTAGAGTCTCTTCTTCCTTAAGTATGTTATAAGGCTACTATGGCCTTTTGTTCACTTATATAATTTTCAATATTGCAACTCTTGTAATGAGACCTTTTTTCGAGGTTTCTTGAAATATTTAAACTTCTTCTTGTTGCTACAAGTGCTAGAATTATTCTTAGAATATATTCTTCTAACTCTCTTGTAGGAAGCTTCCCAACATTTTTTGAATCTCCTTTTCCTGCAAAAAATTGTTAGAAACTACAATGGAAGAATTTATAATTCTAGAGATAACAATCTTCACTAGTTAATTTGTCAATCTAGTGGTATGAATTCTCAGTCCTAGTTTTCACAAGTTTTTCTATAATTATATGGAAAGACTCTAGCCAAATTTAATCTCAAAATTTTATAATTAAGATTTATTTTAGTCCACTCAATATTTCCTATGAATATTCGTATTTCTATTGACTTACTAGACTTCTCTTATGGTTACTTTTACAAGTGGTAGTGCACAATGGTGAATCCGGTTTACAAAAATGTAAAGAGGAACTATGATGGATGTAGGTCCTCATATTATCAATTCACTGTAGCTCTAATACTACTATTAGCTTTTGAGTATATATACAGTGGGAGAGATCTAACACATATTCTAATAAGATGAAAAAAATATGAGAGAAAGTGATTCTGCGATATGATTGAAATATACTATAAATAGAAAGTGGTAAAAATACAATGCAGTATGGAGGTTATGGTCACTCCATTAATATAGGTTAAAGAACTACATTGTAATCCATACAAGAGTTCTACCACTATCTAGTACTCTCTACTATAATGTAATTGATATGCTTGATATGTATATATTTGATATATCTATGAGGCCCTTTATATAGGAAGATAGATTCCTTGGTAAACACTCTACTTAGTTGTACAAGGGGATGCCTTACACATTACAACTTGCACATTGACAATTTTGCATTTATTACATTACTTGAAGTAAGTAGCTAACTTCCCCCTAAAGTAATCTCCTACTCTAACAATGTACCAAAGGTGGTACATTTACATGAATCAAATGATGTAATATACTCTAACTATAACACACAAAATATCACAGGTTATCTCATAAAATCACATAGACCCACAAATATAAAATATCCTCTATAATAAAGGTCAACATAATTATAATATGAGTAGAATAATATGATTAAATTAATATTTATATCAATGCTTATATAATAAATTAAAAAAAAAAAATGTTTATACTTAAATATAAATGTAAATAGCTTGAATCATTCATTTCCTATTCATAAAGTACAACTTACAATATTAGTTGCTCAAAATGTATGCAAGATTTATTGCTCCTAGTTACAACTTTTAATATCAATACTTGACTCTTGATTTTTGATACATTCTATGGATCATTATCTCCATAATATAGCCATAGTAACATGACTCTTCAAGTACTTGACTATTGCTCTCCATATGCCAAGTCTCATGACTCTTGGCTTATCAACTTACCACTTGTATACTTTATGGAAAATTGACTCTACAATCCTTGCACACATCTACAAGAATCTTGGACTCCTACATGCACTCTTAAACTAGGACACTTGTGCGTATACTCACATTATATATTTGCACTCTTACATACAAGACACTTGTGCACATTCTCTCTTACATGACACTTGTGCATTTCTTGCACATTCACACTTACATAAAATGGGAAATATAAATCACACTCTAAACTATTGATTCAACCCTAATATATTATTTACAAATGTACCATGAAGGTACCATAGGGATACATTAGCATGTATCAAATAATATAATATATATCTCAACAAAGGGAACATTTAAGATCAACTATTATAGATTTCCTATTATATTCCTCAAATAAATTACCTATAGTTAATTTTACTATAGTGGTATAACCATAGTGGATTTGTATCCTAATAGGTATTAAATAAGTTTTTCTCCTATTAGTATTTGAACATGAAATAAGATAACCCTAGTTTTGATATTGATAATTCTTAAAATGTTTTGATAATTTACATTATGAAAGAAGGATATTTAAATACAATAAACACCCAATTTTGGCATAACAATCCTTAACTAATCCTACAACTATCGTTGACCTTTAGTGATCCTTACATACCATGTGTTGAGTCTCAACTTACATTCACATTATCTATGATATAATAATTCTTTACATATCCCCCTTCTTACATCATAGTCTTAATTTTTCGTTTTGGCTCTAGCTTTGGATCATGGCTCTTGCTTGGGATCTTAGCTTTGGCCTTTGAATTGAGAGAGAATATATTCTAGAGTGATGTTGGAATATCTAGATTTAAAAGAGATAAATAACCCCTCAATATAGAATTTATACTTTAATTCTTAGAAGTTTCGAGTTCCATCGATCATGCACTCCAAAAATACACATATTACAATATTTAATTTTCAAATTCAAGAAGTATATGCCTCTTCCAATGTATTCATATGGACAATTTTTATCATGAGACAAAATGCATCTTATGTTGACTATTGGATTGATTGGCCACCAATAATTATCTTGTGATGCCATATTTATGTTTTGATGGCTTTAATAATTTATTTTCATTTCATATTTTTATCATCACTTATTATAGTGATATTGATCACCTTCTACTTATTTTTTTAGTCTTAGTTTTGTTCATCTGGGTAAGATATTATTTGTGGAAAGTGGTGTATTCCCATTTTCTTTAGTATTATATTTATGCTTGAATCTTAAGTGCTTGATGCAATAGATCCTTTTTTTTTTCTAACTTTTACTTCAAATCTTCTATAGATGAAGAGAATCACATTTGAAGGGAACATCCTTGATTATCAAGTGCTTTAATCTACTCCATTATGATGTTGTAAAATTTTATTATTCATATTGATCTCTTCTAATGGCTCAAAGTGATCAACTAAGTTTTTGATGTCATTGGTTGCATTATATTATAGAGATACTTTTCCTATATGACTTGGATGAAACCAATTTTCTTGATGGTTCATAATATTGGTTGCTTCTAATTAATACCAAACATGATTAAGGTGGATTATCTATGCATGCACAACAAATATATACTCTTTATTGTTTTTGCATGATCTTTTTTCCTTCTCTAATTTGGATATCTTCAACAATATTATTTTTTTGTACCTTTTTCCAAATTTGATTTCTCTTATCTAATAATGATTTATTTTACTATCGATGCATCTCTTGAGAACAAGACCCATTTGTGAAGGGATTATACCAACATTCCTTCATAATGTGGCCATTCTTACCACAAAGTTCATAGACTATTTTTGTGTGAAAACTATTTTCTATTGCTAGTATCCATCTGTATTGAGTTGTTTCTTTATTACTAGAATCATGGTTGAGTCTTGTTCCTCTTCTAAATGACTTCCTTCCTTCTTTTATATTTGTAAGAACATAATTTTATTCTTGTTTTTCATGTGAGGCATCTACTTTTTGAAGTACGTTTACCAACTCTTTTTAGCATTGGTGTTTGCTCAATTATACTCAAAGTGATCATAAATACCTTATTTTTAGAAGGGAGAGCTCTTACAATAATAAGAACATTCCTACTTTAAAATACTTTTCTCCGAAGGATGGTAGTTTTTCTTATAGTTTAGCAACTCTCCTTAAGAATAATATGAGTTTTTCTCCTTTCTTGATTCTCAAGCATTGAAGTTGAATTTGGATAAATAGGAATTCATTCAGGTTCCTTGCCTCACATATTATCTAAATTTTCTCCCATGCATATATAATGGTGGTATAATTTTAAATATATGCTTTTACCTCATCAAATACGCCAAACATGATGATCAATCATGTTTTTTTGTCTACTTTATCAAATTTGGTATGCTCTTCATATTATTCTTCAAGATATTTAATGGATCCATATACACCTTCTCATATATATTCAAACTTTATTTGTGTTCTAAGTTTGTTATTCTATGTAACATACTTATTCCCTAGCTAAAATTTGGGAATGAAGCAATAGGAAATTTGATGCACCACTAGTCATATTAAACTTCCACAAATTGGAAAAATATTCTTCTATTTGATTAACCTTCAAAAATGATTTTCAATGACTATATATAAGGTGATAGCCATGGCTTAATTTATGACTCAAATTGTAAGAAAATTATGTCTCATTAGGTAAAATAATAAGTAGAGGGAATGTTCTTGCTCTAGGGAATATTATTCAAAATATTTTAATTTTTTAAAATATTAAAACTTCTTCTCCTTTACATCTACATTCAATTAAGAGAAAAGTAAAACCTCTTTTAGTCTCTAATATGAGCCGTAACATAGTCAATTTGGGATACATCTCCTATTACTGGTTGTGAATGAGAGTGTGTTGACTCTCTTGTTGATTTTGACCATGTCTTATCTGATGTCACTAGTCCATGTGTTAGGTTGCTATCATTAAGACATGGTATAATTAATTTATAAGGGGAATTTTTTTTCTCACTACCTATTCTATGTTTTATGTCATGGCTCGGTGAAATGTTGAATGCCTTCAAAGGTGTTCTTAATATTTGTGTCAATTAGGAGCAATGCTCCTAGAGTTTTCTCTCAAGATGAGTGTTGTAAAGGTTGTTGTATATAGGTTAAACCTCTATATTTTGATATTGTTTTGATCATATGGTGTTGGTTAAGTAAATATAGTATTATTATTGATTTGGCTATGTATAGGAAGCATCTTTAGATGATTTTTATGTCTATTATTTTTTATTTATTTGATTATCACCTTTCAATAAAAATGGACATTAGAAAGCACTATTTATGAAACACCATGATAGAAATTTATAATTTCCTCCTTATTGTTGTTGATGATGATGAGAATATCTATGTTCTTGGTTTTATTTATCAATAGTAATATTTCTTTTTTAAATTTTCTTTGAATTCAAATGCTAATAAGACTAATGTTGGTCTCTAGTTGAGACATATTGATGTTCTTCTTGTTCTCATTCAATATCTTGTAGAAATAACATAGATATGTAGCATGATATATACCATGTATGACTAAGAAAAAATTCTACTATGAGCACCTTTTGTGTTGTAGTTATTTGTATTTGTGTTATATATTGCAAAGTATTGTCTTGAATCACATTAATTTTTCTTATAAAATTTATTTTGGATTTTAGGTGTTCCATGCACTTGAAATAGGCTAGAAAACATCAAATACTACTAAATTGATCTATATTTCGGGTCAACATTTTCAAATATAAAAACTATTTATGGGTCTTTGTTTGTAGAGACTTGATCTTGTGATTTTCTACAAAGAGTTTGCTGATGATTTAACCTGTGAAGACATAGTTTCCAACTAGTTAATGCAAGCGATAATTCTTGTTGTTTATTTTGTTTGACTTTTGAAATAGTCAACTAATCTTGAACCACATTTCTAAAGTTTTGATTTTTTAAAGTTGTCTAGTCCATCCATGCATTGATATTTAGAATTTATTTTCATCATATATTTTTCCATTTTTTCATGAAAAATATCTCAGTCATATAGTACTTTGAATAATCATATAATTCTTTTGATTTTAATTTTAATGTGCATTATACTTGGATAATAATTGGAGTCATCTAACAACAATTATTATGTGCACTAGATTTTCAATTATTTAAAAAAACTGGTTGATGGATTTATTTTCTTGAATCCACCCCAATGGCCTTTGGTAGAACTTAATAATCCTAAGATCACTGCTTAGAGATTTGACCTTATTGGTCCTTGGTAGGGTTATGTATGCCAAGACCCTTTTTAATAGATTTTAATTAAGGCTTCTCTAGATCAAAGCAATTAGAGGATCAATAGGAGATATGAATCTTCCTTCTACCTAATATAATACCAATGATATTGTTAATGCTTATATGATTTAATAATTTACATTATAAAATGAAAAATATTTAAATACAATGAATGACCAATTTTGTCCTAACAAACCTTAACTAATATTGCAACTACCATTGACCTTCAGTGAACCTTACATACCATGTGTTGAGTGGTTTACTTAAATTACATTGATATTATCTATGATGTAATAATTCCTATCAAGCTAATCAAATTTAACATTTCTTTGTTTCAAATATGTAGCCATAAGTAATAATACAATGATAGAAAATTTACAAATATTACTACATATAATAATATTATATAATAGTTGATGATTTATAGTTTTGATTTATATTTTCTAAAATATAAGATTGAATGGATAAATATAAGGAATGCATTACTAATTAATCAATTAATGTGGTCAATTTTTTTATATTGAGATAGTACTTACAAGAACTAGGACAATTCAATATTATACCCAAGGCCATATAGGTATCATTAAATCTAAAATCTATGGTATATAGTAATAAATAAGGATACTTGAATATTAGCATCAAACTTATATTTTATATTTACTTTTTTTTTTTTACTTAGTGAATTGTTTATAGAAAATACTTTATGTAATTATAGCATACACATTGAGATTTATACTATGGTACTTTTATATATGTTTTTCTAAAGAGTCATTAACATCTAATTAGATTCTAAACCTATCTCCTCTCTACTTAGTTGTGTTGAAGTTAGTATGAGTTTTTTTTAAGCAATAAATAAAAATTCAAACATATAATAGCATAGCTTTATTTTGTTAAGAGATTTTTTAAGGGGAAAATAAAATAAAATTACCAAGGAGCTCTTACAATTAATTACTCATAAATTATTTTCTACCAACTATCTCACATTATTGGTAGAGGAGGAATTGTACTTTCCCTTGTAACAATTCTAACTTTCTTATCCATAGAAAATGAAACAAATAATAATAAAGTAAAGAAATTTGTATTTAATAAACTGTAGGATTTACACATCCCAAATAGAAAACAACAACATTATTTTAATTATAAGATAAATATCTTTTTGTTGGTTGATAAATTATTCTTGTATTTTTTGTTTCATTAATAGATGTGAAATTCAACAAATAATTATGTTGGTAGAATATATTTAGTTCATTTAGAGTACATAATATTTTTTGCTATAATAATTTATATTTATTTTTCCCACAATAAGTTTATCTTATATTTTTGTTTCATTGATATATATATATATATATATATATATATATATATATATATATATATATATATATATATATCAATACTTATGTTGGTAGACTATATTTAGTTCATTTAGACCAAATAATGATTTTTGCTATATTTATTTATATTTATTTCTTCCACAATAAGTTTACCTTATGAGATGATTGAAAGGATTTGAAGCACTTGCATATTATTCATTACTAGTCTTAAAAATATATGAAATTTTAGTAGAGATATCAAGTAAAAGGTAAAATATCATGAGGTCCAATATGCCTGGATTCGTATAATTATTTCTTTCATTTTTATTTTACATGTTAGAATACAAAATTTTATAACTATAACTAATCACATATAATCTAATTATGGAGATAATTTTAAATATATTAGGATAGAGTGACTATTGACAAATAATGAACTTCAAATGGATTGTATTGTATTCCATATGGTGTCTCTTTGAATTAGTTTATATAATGGAATGCAAGACTCATTATTTATAAGTAAATTATAATATTTAAGGTTTATTTGAAAAATATTTGCTTTATGGTCTTTTTAGTATTACATATTATATTCTTAACTTAAAGCAAGTAAAATTCAAGGAAGAAATACAAGATGAAAACAAAATAAAATAAACTACCCTAATTTTAACAAATAATAACTAGGGAGAGCCATATGAACTAGCAATAGACTTGTAAACTAAAAAAAGTAGGATGGATATGAACCAAAAGGTAGGATGTAAATACAACCAACACCATTTTTTAGAGGAAGGCCAAAAGCTAATTAAGTAAGGAAAGGAAATAATACTTACTTAATTGTTCAAACATTGTTAATAATAAATATTATTACTTGGAATATCATAGGACCTAATGGAATCCCTTCTAAACAATCATAAATTAGAATATTGATCTAGACAAATCAACATCAACTTGTCTTTCTCCAAGAGATAAAATTTTCAATTGAAGAAATGTAATCAATAGCAAATAAGATGTGGTTGATGAGTAAAGTAGTGTCCCACAGCACCCAAGGGACCTTGGGAGGAGCGGTATATCTTTAGGACCAAAAGTAAATTACAGTTCAGTAAATAATGGGAAGCTACTAGCGGTGGTTGCTCAAAGTAGAGATTCAAATCAAGTAATACTTTATATAAATATCTATGATCCATATAATTTAAAAGATAAAAGAGCAATATGGAGGAATATAAGTTTTATCACCTTTCAATTCCATGAATCTTGGGATTTAATAGGAGGATATTTCAACTCCATCCTCTCTTTAGAGGAAAATATTGGAGGAAATAGAAAATTGTATGGGAGTTTTGACCTCATGAGTGAATACATGGCCAAAATTCACCTAGTAGATATCGAGCCATCTAATGGTTTGATGACCTGGTCCAACAGAAGATAAGACTTGGCATGCATCCTTGAATGACTAGATAGATTTTTGCTTTCAGATAAGATTCTAATAAACGGATACACCCCAAAAGTGAAAATCTTAAATAATATAGGCTCTAACCATTGACTATATTTGATTAAATTTTGGATAACCAATGTCGGGTAAGCACCATTTCATTTTCAACTAATGTGGCTCAAATATGAATCATTTAGGTTAAGAATGCAATAGTGGTGGCAACAATACAAGCCAAGACATGGTATAAAAATATTTTATTTCATTAAAAGGCTACAATGTATTAAAATATAAAATAAAGACTTGGAATTGGGAGGAATTGGGAGATGTTAAGGCAAAGAAAAGAGAATGTCTAACCCAACTTGAGGAGATGAATGAGAAAATTTGTCTTGAGTGACTCACAAAAAATAGGGCTAGGACAAAGATTAATCTTTCAACCCAGGTGAATGAATGGGATAAAAGAGAAGAATTAATATGAAAGCAAAAATTAAAGATTAAATGACTACAAGAAGAATACTAGGACACAAGTTTTTTCCATAAGTATCTCCTTGATTGAAGAATGCATAATTTTATAACTTCATTGAAGAATAAAATTAGGAGATATTATCTACACTTGGGAAGGCATGTCTTCATTGAAGATAAAAAAGAATTCAATAAACTAAATATAGAAAACTAGTAAATACATAATCAAAGGAAAGAAGAACAAAAAGGATTCAATAAACTAAGTATAGAAAACTAGTAAATACAAATACACACATAACACAATATTTCACCTTGGAAACCCTTACAAATAAAGCCTAGCATAGTAATATCTCCTTTTTGTATATACTTAACCATATCCAATAATAATGTTCATATCTCTTCTCTCTTAAAATCCTGATGCAAGTGCAATTAAATAACAACCCAAGAATGAATATTACAATACCATGGATTCAAATATTAATCCTAAAAAACCCATATGGGTCTAAAAATAGCTTGAGAGACCTTCAAAATTTCACAGGGGGATGCATGGATACATAGAGAGTGTCCAATATCTTTTAGAGTTAACCTCACTAAAATAACATGGAAAATATTCAACATATAGCCAACATCTTCCCACTTGTTGAATACTTTTCGAAGGGACAAAAAAATGCCATTGTCAACTATCAAGGACAACCATGCCCATAGATCTTCTGCACCAAGAAATATTTTGAGTAGGTACAACCATTTTCAATGAATCAACAACATTATTCTTTATATCAACTTTCTCTAGAATCACCAAATTTCCTTCAACCATCTCTCTCACAAAATGGTACTTGATATTAATATGTTTTGATGAACACATCCTCTATAACCACATAAAATTATGAACACAACCTATATAACCACACTGCTTCTTTACATGCATGATTTGTTGTAATATAATTTACCTCTATTGTGGATAAAGTAACCATTGATTGATTTTTACTCATCCAACTTACTGCCCCTCCAAATAGTCTAAGCACATAATCATTCATGGATCTTCTCTTGTCCATATATCTAATGCAGTTATCATCCATAAAACCTTGTAGATTTATAATATACTATCTTCAATTTTTTCGTAGTAATAGATAGCATAGTTTGATGTTCCACGCAAATATCTAAATATCCTCTCCATGGTAGTCCAATGTTCCTTTCTTGGATTAGAATTATATCTACTAACTACTCCTACTACATGTGCAATATTAGATATAGTATAGACTGTTATATACATCAGACTACCAACAATACTAGCATAAGGAACATGATGCATTTCTTCAAATTTATCATTTGTTTAAGACATTGTTTAGTGATAACTTTTGACCAAAAAGATATGGAGTACATATTGGTTTACAATAATGCATCCTAAAACTTTGTAGTATCAAATCAACATATTTCATTTTTTTTAACCACAAATTTATATTTGTATGATCCCTTATTATTTACATACCCAAAATAAAGTTTTTAGCACCCAAATCCTTCATGTCAAGTTCAAAAGATAATTGAGATTTTAGTAACTTTATCATCTCCTTATTTTTACCAATTAACAACATGTCATCCACATACAAAACAATGATAACAAAATTTTTACCTTCTCATTTAAAATATACACATGGATTTTATTTTATTTTTCCAAACCCATGTGTCAAAACAAACCTATAAAATTTTTGGTTCCACATCCTTGGAGATTTCTTCAATCCATAAAGAGTCTTTTTCAACTTGTATACCAATTCCTCCTTATATTTTACCCTAAAGCATTTTGGTTCTGACATATATATGTCTTAATCAAGTTCACCATGTAGAAATATTGCCTTTAGATCCATCTATTCTATTTCAAGATAAAAAGCAACAAAAATGGTGAATATAAATCTAATTGAAGTTATTTTAGGTACAAGGATTGTGTTATGGTTGCTGATTACTGTGGAAGTGGGACCTTTGATTTTTAAATTTCTAAAGGAGGGAAGGATTTAGTTCAAATTTATGGAGGGTGGGAAGACCGTTCTAGCCTACATGAGAGCGCCTCTATTGTGATTTGTGCCAAACCTTGCACCTCTTAGCAAGAGGATGTTCTTTTCAGTGCTCTTGCAGGTGGGGAGAGCCTCATTCCTTCTACGGAAAGGTAGGATGTCGACCTCAATTCTAGCTCCATTCCTCTTAGTCCTATCTCTATGGAGGATTTTGGAGTTTCCTCTGGGTGGGAGGACCCTTCCAAAATTTTGGCTTCTAAGGCGGACCTGTCTAACTCTGATTCTAGAAAGGTCAAGTATTTTTGGGGAGATGACATTCCCTCTAATCCTAAACCTTCCTTTGCCAAGGTTCTGGGATCTTTTTCTTCCTCTGTTGATGCTTCTCCCCCATATTTTGAGGTCTCTAGAAATAGAGTCAAGATTCTTGTTAGCATCGTTGAAAAATTTCTTGCAGAGGAATCCTTTTCTCTTGTTGGAAAGGTAGTAGGTGGTAATCCTAGCCTAGATATTATTAGGCATTGGGAATTCTCAATATGGAAGGTCCAGGGATCTCTTAAAATTATTGGCCTTTCCAATGCCTTTTTTGGTATTCATCTCAATACCAAAGAAGATGTTGCTCAAATCCTGTCTGGCGGACCGTGGTTCCTTGGGTCTAAAAGTGTTTTCTTGATGAAATGGACTCCTGATTTTGACCCAGATACTCAAAGTATTAACTTTACCCCCATTTGGGTGAGACTTCCAAACCTTCCTTGGCACCTATGGTGGGAATCTATTTTCAAATCCATTGCCTCAACTATTGGAGACCTGCTCCTCATCGACAAGGTTACTTTATCTATATTAACAATGCATGCTACTCACATTTGTATTAATTTCAATCTTGACTCTACTCTCCCTACCTTTGTTGAACTAGAACATGAAACGTTCCTCCACAAACAAGCCATTGAATATGAAAACAAACCTCCTTTCTGTATTGAATGACGTACTCAAGGCCATCTTCGTGCTCAGTGCCCTTCACTCAAAAAATAAACAGTTACTGTTGAGCCAATTTTAGATTCTACAAATACTAGAAAAGGCAAGGAATTCCAGACTCCTTTCAGAAAGGATAAAATATGATTTCCTCTTTCAAGAGGAATAAGCTTCAGACCCATCAAGGGCCAAAATTTTAAGGATGCTCGTGGCAACGGTTCCTACGCCAAGTCTCCTACTGACAAAGGGAAAAATATTGTTACTCCAATGGCTGCTTCCAATGAGGTTAGTCTTTTTGCTCTTCCTAACCAATTTCAAATTCTCAGAGATTTAGATCCTGAGGTGGAGGTCAATGATACTACCATTCCTGTTCATCCAAACCCATCCTCGGATCCTCCAAACCCATCCTCAGATATAACGGAAGTCCAACAAGAGTCCGAACCCCTGGCTATTGATCACCACTCTCCTGATGCCTTTAATGCATACCAACCTTTGATCGATTATGTCTCCATCCCTTCTTCCTTTTTTGAGCCTTCTAGCCCTATGGTTCAGAAAATTCCTCCTAACAACTTTAGCCCCAAAATTACTAGAAGCCAAAAGAGATCTCCTATTGATTGTGGAACGAAGAAAAAAAGAGGAAGGCCCTCTAATTCTGACCAATGGAAGCAAGGTGTAAATGATGACATTGCTAATGGAGTTCAAAAGACCCTATTTTCCACTGGTATTAATATTTCCAAGGATGAACCAAAGAGCACCAAACTTCCCCCACCATTTGGAAGGGGAGGCAAAAGAACTTCAAAATATTCCAAATGAAGATCCTCTCATGGAATGTGAGAGGCCTTAATGGCTTGGCCAAACAAAGGTTAGCCAAATCATTAAGGAAAGAAATCAGACCTACAATTTTTGTGATTCAAGAAACCAAAGTTTGTGAACCAATTGATAAAAAGATATGTAATCATATCTGGAAGAATTGTGAATCCATTGCTTGTAATGCGAAAGGTGCATCAGGAGGCCTTCTTTGTCTTTGGAACCCAAATATCATGGATGGAAATCTCATCCATTCCACTGATGAAATGATGAGTATTCTATTTTTTGACAAAGACAACAATTCTCCTTGGGTTCTTACTACGTCTGGGGGGGGGTGGGGGGGGGGGGGGGTGGGCGGGGGGGGGGTGGGGCGGCCCTTGGGGGGTCGGGGGGGGGCGGTCAGGCGGGGGCTGGGGGGGCGCGGGCGCGCGGGGGCTCCTGGTGGGGGGCTCCGGGGGTCCTCCTTCCTGTGCGGGGGGGCGGGCGTCCGGTCCCCCCGCGGGCGGGCCGGGGGCGGGGGGGGCGGTGGGGCGGCGGGGCGGCCGGGGGGGGGGGTGCCCGGGGGGGGGGGGTGGGGGGGGGGGGGGGGGGTTTTTTGGGTGGGTTTGTTTTTTTGGGGGGGGGGGGGGGGGGGGGGGGTGGTGGGGTATTTTTTTTTTTTTTTTTTTTTTTTTTTTTTTTTTTTTTTTTTTTTTTTTTTTTTTTTTTTTTTTTTTTTTTTTTTTTTTTTTTTTTTTTTTTTGTTTTTTTTGTTTTTTTTTGGGTGTTGTTGACCCACCTTCTCTCTCTCTCTTTTTGGCTTCATAGATGCTTTGTTGCGTGGGGGTTTTTGTGGGGTTCTTACCTCTTTCTTTTTGGGGTATCTTTCTTTTTTTTTTTGTGTGGTGTCGTTTCCTTGTTTGGGGCTGTTTTGTTCTTTTTTTGTTTTTTTTTTTGTTGTCTTTTTTTCTTTTATCATTCATTTTGATTTTTTTCTTACTAATATATATGCTCCCAATTCCATTTCTGGGAGATCCTGTTTGTGGGGTAACTTGTCTTCTATCAAAAGCACCTTCCCAAATCTTCCCTGGATCCTTGCAGGAGACTTTAATACCCCTCTATTCCCTTATGATAAAAAATGTGGTGTTGGCTCCTTTTCTAAAAGCATGGAGGATTTTCAGGATTTTATAAGTGAACAAAATTTAATGGATGTAACTTTGAAAGGAAATCAATTTACTTGGTCAAATCGAAGGTGCAGACCTCAACTAATCCAAGTCAAGCTTGATAGGATACTATTTTCTCAGGAAGTTGTTGACATCTGGGGGGATGCTAGTCTTCAATCCTTACTCAGAATTGGATCTGATCATAGCCCTATCCTTCTAGATACAAACAATCCAAAAATCTTCAAAACTCCTTTTATATTTGAAGCTATGTGGATGCTACATCCTGATTTCAGAGAAATAATCATTCAATGGTGGCAGTTCGATATCCAAGGAACTCCTTCCTATGTTTTGGCTCAGAAACTGAAGAATATCAAGGAAAATATAAAAATATGGAACCGAGACATCTTTGGAAATATTTTTTAGAACAAACAAGATATCATGAACAGGCTTGCCATAATAGAAAAAGAGAGCCAAGAAACAGGAAATTATTCTAATGAAATGAGAAGTGAAGAAAGGAACTTACTAGCTCAATACCACAATATCCTTCAATGTGAAGAAATATTCTAGAGACAAAAATCTCGTGACACTTGGCTCAAAAAAGGAGATTCCAACACCAAATTCTTTCATGTTTCCACTTTGAGACACCGAAGCAATAACAGGATCAGAGAAATTCACAGTCAGGATGGAAGGACCATTAATGACATAAAGGAAATCAGAACCGAAGGGATAGCTCATTTCATGCAATTACTCCAAGAGGAAAGCAGACCCAATTCTCTGGAGGGAAAAAATTTCTTTCTTCAATTTATTCCTCATCTTATTTCTGATGATATTAATAACAAACTAATAGTTGTCCTGTCTGATGAGGAAATCAAAGAGGCTTTATTCTCCATGAAACCTGACAAAGCTCCTGGTCCTGATGGGTTTCCTCCAAGGTTTTTTCAAGCCTTATGGGATATTATTGGTAAGGATGTATGCAAAGCCATCAGAGAAATCCAAGGTTCTAAATTCATCCCCAGAAGCTTCAATTCCACATTTATTGCACTCATTCCAAAGATTCCAAATGCCTCTAATTTCAATGATTTTAGGCCAATTAGCCTCTGCAATGTCATTTATAAGATACTAACGAAAGCCATCACTATTCGCATGAGAGAGGTTATGCCTTTAATCATAAATCAATGCCAAGGGAGTTCTGTTAGAGGATGGTCTATCCTTGATGGTATCATTTCAGTCCATGAAGCAATCCACTCCATATCCATCAACAGAAAAGTTGCCTTCCTCCTCAAACTTGATATGAACAAAGCTTATGATAGAATTTGTTGGGATTTCCTTCTCGCCATCCTTCATAAGTTTGGCTTTCATTCTGAATGGATTTCCTTAATCAAAGGATGCATTTCTTCAGCTTGGTTTTCGGTCCTCATTAATGGATCACCTGCAGGTTATTTCCAAAGTAGCAGAGGATTGAGGCAAGGGGATCCTTTGTCCCCTCTCATTTTCATCATTGTTGCAGAGGCTCTTGGCAGATCAATATTGGTAGAAAAAGATGCAGGTTTGATTTTTGGACTTCAAGTTACTTCTCAATGTAATCCTATTACCCATCAACAATTTGTTGATGATACCCTGTTGTCCACCTTCGCCTCTGTAAATGAAGCTAAAATCATCAAGTGTATCCTTCTCCTGTATGAGGAAGCTATTGGCAAAAGAATAAAATTTTAGAAAAGTAAAATTTATTTTCTTAATACTCCTCTCAGAAGATATAATATGATTGCCAACATACTTGAATGCTCCATAGCTAATTTTCCTTCCTCATACCTGGGCTTACCTCTCTTCACTGGGAATGCCAAAGAAAGCCTATGGGATAATGTTATCGAGAGACTTCAAAAAAAGTTGTCCACCTGGAGAGGTAATATTCTATCCCAAGTGGGTAAAATCACCCTCACCATGGCCTACCTCCAAAGTATTCCTATCTATTTCCTTTCTCTGTTCAAAGCTCCTGCAAGTGTTTACCAAAAAATGGAAAAAATTCAAAAGCACTTTCTTTGGACAGGATCTAAAAACAAACACAGATTCCATTTAGTTTCCTGGGACAAAGTTTGTAAACCCAAATATCAGGGAGGTTTAGGACTCAGAAGGATCTCTCTTCTTAACATTTCTCTCCTTGCCAAGCAAGCCTGGAGGCTCATTTCCAATGAAAATGTTGAATGGGTCAAGATTATGAGAAGGAAATATCTTCAGGGTTCTGAATTCCTCCATGGTGAGGTTCCCTTTACTGGGTCTATTTTTTGGAAATCCATATGTGAAGCTCGATCTCTTCTACAAAAAGGACTCCGATGGCAACTTGGAAATGGCAAATCCATTTTCTTCTGGGAAGACAAGTGGATTGGAGATAGTCCTCTCTCTCAAATTCCTATGTTTCAAAGGATAATCAACATAACGAAACATCTGGTTGGTCCTTTAGTTGCTAATTTCATTTCCTATACCAATGGTACCACACGTTGGAAAAGACTTGATATCTTGAACCATGAAGAAGAAATCTCATGTTTGCAAGCTCAATTATCTTCCATAAAAATTCTAGCTGGAGATCTTAAGGACCAACCTATTTGGGAACCTACTGATTATGGAGAATTTTTTGTCAAATCAGCTTATTTGCTTTCACTTAACAATATTGAAACTCCTATTCCTTTTAAGCTGGTTTGGACCAAATACTTGATTCCCAAAATTGCCTCCTTTTCTTGGTTGTGTATCCAAGATCGTATCCTTACTACATAAAACCTAATCAAAAGGGGTATTCTTCTTCCTAACATATGTTATCTCTGCCTTTCTGATTGGGAATCTACTTCTCACCTTTTCTTGTTTTGTCCTTTCTCAAGAATGGTGATAAACAAGATTTTTCTTAATTTCCAGTTGGTCTGGGCTCAACCACCTTCCATCGTCGAGCTATTCCATCAGTGGCCCAATCCTTTCAAGAACCCTGTGCTCAAAGGACTTTGGAAATTTTGCCTTCAACACTACCTATGGAAAATATGGCTTGAACGCAATAGAAGAATTTTTGAACAAAAAGCCTTACATGCTGAAATTATTGCCCACAAAGTTATCCTTTATGCCAAGGAAAATGTCCAGGTTGCCCATTTTGATCCTTTTCCTTGCTCTCATTTTGAGAAAGCCATTATCAATTCATGCAACATTTTCCTTGATACTTCAAGACCTATTAATCCTTCTTCTTTGAGGACCAACATTAAATGGCATCCTCCCCCGGTTGGTTGGGTCAAACTTAATTTTTATGGTGCAGCTAAAGGAAATCTTGGCAATGCTGGTGCTGGAGGAATTCTACGTGATCATTCTGGTAATTCTATTTTTGCTTTTTCTGAACCTTTGGGCTTCCTTTCCAATCATTCTGCTAAAGCCAAAGCTGTTTGGAGAGGCCTCCAATTCATCAAAAACATTCCAGGGAACATTATTGTGGAAGGAGATTCTCTAAATGTCATCAATTATTTAAAAACTTCAAAACCCAGTAGTTGGAGGATTAGAACAATTGTGGAAGAAAGCAAACAAATCCTTGGTCAGCAGCATAATACCATTGTTCAGCATGCCTTTAGAGAGGCTAACTCAGTTGCTGATAGATTGGCAAATATTGGAGCTAACGCCCAAGGAATGTTGACGTGGACTGATACTCTTCCTCCTGAGGTGGCAGAGCTTGTCAGAAAAGATCAAAATAATGGTAATCATGTTGAATCTTGAAAATTTCATTCATTTCATTGCCCAACATTCTACCTTCCACGTGAAGCATCGGGTTCATAACCAAAATATTTTGTTATCCCTTCCTCCAAGGAATATGCCTTACTTTGAAATCTGGACTCATAACCCTTTGTGTTTTGATTTTAAATTACCCATTTATGCATGCACCTATTTCTTGATAATCGACTCCTTTCGAAATCCCAAGGCAATGTCCAACATGTTTTTTAATCATAATTCTCCCGTGTATCTTGATATTCGCAACCTTGCTTCTTCGAGAACCATCTTCCACCGCCTGGCCAATTCCATTGTCCCAAGATTTTATGGTGTGAACATCCCAATCCTTCATGTTTCTCATGCCAGACTATATTTTTGGTTTTGTTTTTTGAACATCCTCGATGGTCAATATTTTCTTTTGACATTGGTTTTCCCAACCATCTGTCACAACATTCGATGCCTGAAAATCTGCCTTGTCACCTGCCCTAGCCAATCCCGTTCCTTCAGGTGGTTTTTTCCCTTTTCAAAGCATCCTCTCTGGCCTTCCTACAAAACTCAGAGTAGCAACAACGCTTTCCTTTTTTATAACACTTTGCATGCTCTGCTTACCTATCAGTGCGCTCATCCTTTGCCTATTTTGTTTATCCCCAGCCATTTCCTTTGCTTTCCTTCTCGTTGTTTTCTGTCTGCAACCATGAAAGAAGGAAAGTCTGTCTTCATTGAGCCTAAAGTGTTTGAGCTTGAATCCATAGTCAGAGACATGTGGAAGGACAAAGGAGCACTGATTGAGTTTTTCAAGATGTTTTTTGGTGTTGACGAAGAGGTGACAAAAGCCTTTGTTGAGTCCTGGAACAAGGGCCTGGTTACTATTCATGATGTAGAATTTCAAATTAGCATCGAGCTGCTAGTGGACCTGATAGGGCAACCTTTGGATGGCAAGGTGATCAGAAGGAACAAACATAACTAGGAAGCGGAGTTGATGCATTTTGAGAAATCCTCGACGATCCACAAAATGGTCAAGAAAGGTCTGTATCGTAACCATATTTCCACTCCCTAGAAAGAAATCCTAAAACCTATCATGCAATACCTTACTTGTGATAATCTCGAAGCCCAACTTTGTTGTTTCCATTTAGCCTTTGTAAACCACTTTCGTGAAGCCAAATTGATGAACATTCCTGCAACCCTCTTTTGGTCCATTGACTACACCATTACCTCCTCCCAAAAAAAGGAGGAGGGTTTGCCCTATCATCAAGGGCTTTTCAAAGTCCTATATAGATTTCTCCTCTTGAAATTCCCCAAAGGTAACATCCTAGTCCCGGAGTCTGATGAAGATAATTCATCCTCAACTCCTAGTCCTAGAACTTCTAGACCCAAGAGGAAGGAGAAAAGTGGCAAACCTCTTCCCGAATTTAATGTCAAAAAAAATGTCAAGGTTGAGGGTACGCCTGTTAGATGTTCCCAGAGGCTCAAGCTTAAAGAAATTTCTGAAACCCCTCCCTCCACATCTGTTAAACCCTCAAAGGATCCTTCCAATTTGCCTGACATTGTGGAGAAATACCTTCACAAACTTGCAGTCCAAGCAACCTCTGCCACTATTGATCACCTGGAAACAGCCCATGTGGCCATAGGTAAAGCAATTTCTAGGTTAAAGGATCAGCGCCAAGCTCTCAGTCTCTTGTTCTTTTGTGATTCATTCAAGGATATCCCTACCTTTTCCATTGATGAGGGTCCCTCTGATGCCAAGGGCGATGACAAAGATGAGGACGTGGTGGAGATTGCTAAGGAGGCGTGTCTTGATGTTCTAAAATATGTTCCTAAGGATGCACCGAAGGATGAAGCAAAGGCTACCATGCTGGAAACCATTGTTGCTTCTCCGATGCTTACTGACGTTCCTCTCTAAGCGAGGATGGGGTTTCACCTATTGTTGGTTTTGTTTCATTCCTTCGGTCTGAAGGATTTGGTCTAGTTGTGTCCTGTGGGCTTCAGGACTGTTTCTTTTTGCTCCTTTCTATTCAAGGTTGATTCCTTTTTGATGTAGCAGGCTTACTGCCTCTCTTTTGTGTTCCTTTCTATTCTCTTCTTGGGTTCCTCTTCTTGTCTCGTTGTTGTACAAGGCGTTAGGGCACCTTTCAAATGCCCTCTTTTGATAAATAAATTTTTTTAACTTACAAAAAAAAAGGTTAGTTTAGGCACAAGAGAAAAAATCTCACCAAATTCAATTCCCTCAACTTGATAAAATCCCTGGTGAGCCTTGTACTTCTCCAAATTTCCTTCTACATTGTACTTATTCTTGAATACTCACTTACAACCAATTGATTTTCACCTAGGTGATAATTCCACCAAGTCCCACATATTAATTTTATATAGGGACTCCATTTCTTCCTTCCATAGCCCTTATCCAAGACTAAATTTTACTTTACTGAAGTGTCTCCTTTACAGTCCTGGGTTCTTCATCAGTAACTAATATATTAAATGTAGAACAAATATTTTAAGGGCTATATATTTTTGGGAGTCTTCTGACTCTATCTAATATCCTCAAAATTGGAGTTATATATATCACATCTTCAACTTCCTCCTCACCTTCTTCCTCTAAATATTTCTCTTCAAACTCTTTGTAGTTCATCTTCTTTTGTAGCACTAGGTTCTTCCTCCTATTCCAGTTTTACTTGAACTATTTCAAGTTCTTTTTTTAGTTGCATTTCTTGTTTTGATGACTATAAACAATCTTCTATATTTTTGGGTTCCATAAATTATATCCTTTAATACCAATACTATAACCCACAAATATGTATTTTTCATATTTATAGTCTAGCTTAGTCCTTTTCTCCTTTGGGACATACATATAAGCATTGCAACCAAAATATCTTATATGACTAAGAGAGGGTTTCTTACTAGTCCACACTTCCCATGGAGTCTTGTTCACCAGAGTTGAGGTAGGAGATCTAATGATGATATAACAAGAAGTTAACACAACTTCTACCCAAAATTTGCTTTCTAATCCTACACCACTTAGCATGTTTTTGGCCATATCCATCAATTTTTTATTCATCTATTCTACAACTCCATTTAATTGTGGAGTATACATAGTTATATTTTTCCATTCTATTTAATAATCCTTGCAAAATTGCTCAAATTCATTAGAGCAATACTCACCACCACTATAACTTCTCAAAACCTTTATCTTTTTCTCTATATGATTTTCTACAAGAGTCTTAAACTCATTAAATTTATTGAAAACATCATATTTATTTTGTAAAAAATATACCCAAGCATTTATTGAAAAGTCATATATAAATGTAACAAAATAGATATATTTACCTAATTATGGTACTTTTACAGGTCTAAATGTATCATTGTGAACTATATGCAAATTTCCTTTAGATCTTGTAGCACTACTAAAAAATTTGACTTAGGTTTCCTTTCCAAAATACAGTGCTCAAAAAAATCAAAATTTAATAGAAAATAAAAAATTCCTTTAGCCATACATTTTATTTTTAATTTTCAAAGACCTTTCTCACCAATTAGCCCCATGTGTTGATGCCACAACATTGTCTTAACTATAGGAATACTTAGATTTGCTTCTACCGTATTATTCTCCTCTACAACTAATGAATTATTGCAATCAATACGTATAGTGCTAGCCTCAATTTTGAACACCAAGACTTCACAAACCATATTATAGCTACAATTATTTAATACCATCCATGTCATTCATATTACTCACACATGTAATATTTCTTGGCAAACCCAAAATATGCAACACACAAAGAAGGGTTTTAATTCTTCCATATTTTAACATCAACTTGACTCTTCGTCGACCTATTATTTTATATGTCGAATTGTCTCCCAAGAAGACTTCACCTCTATTTATCTTTTCATATTCATAGAACCCCTCCCTATGAGGATTCATATGAAATAAATCACCTGAGTCAATCAACCATGAGTCATGGCATTCACTTGAGCACACTATAGCTAAGAATAAGTTCCCTAAATCTTCATTTGTGGTCTTTATTTCTATATAAGTTCCTTCATCAGATGATCAACTATTATTAGCCTTTTTAGATCTGTAGTCTCTTTTATAATTCCCTATTTTACCACACTTCTAGCATTTCCTCTTTTTTGGAGTAGCAAATTTACTCCTAGATCTTGATTTTCTTTATCCTACTTTATTTTTACTTCTTTCTTGAGAATGACCTATCACAACTAAGGCATCCTTCTGATGATAATCCTTAGAATTTTTTTGTCTCATTTCCTCATATATAAATGTTCCTACTATATCATATACTTTAAATGTAGAAGTAGTATTGGTGATAGCCATAACTAGGTTATCCCACAAATCATGTAATGAATAAAGTAATACACTTTTTCTCTTCATCCATTTATACTTAACAGGGTTTAATTGACTTACCATAATGTTAAAAGCATTCATATATCCAACCAAAAATTCATCATCATTCATATGAAGCAAAAACTTCTTCTATAGGAAGAGTTTATTTACCAATAAATTTATCTAATACAAAGTTTCTAGCTTATCTGATAATAACTTTGTCGTGGTATTTATTGATACATTCAACAACACCAAATTGGATAAGCACAATCTAATAGAACTTATTACCTTCCTATTTATCTTAAACCAATACTCATTTGTCACTGATGTTGATTTTATTCTTGAGACCACGACCCACTGATCTCTATCAATCAACATATCCTTTATTTTTAGTTTTCATAACTCAAAATTGTACCCATTAAAGTTTTTAATCTCTACACGTGTGATTCCCATAATTTTACTTCGTCTAAATTCTTTTGTGTATGGCTCCCACTCAAGAATTAATTTATCATAGGGTTGAAACCCTTACTCAAAAAAATCTAAAAAAGGCACCCAAATTATGTCTTGGATGGTTTCAAATTTTATTTGGGAGGCCCAGCATCAAATCCAATCTCTAGAATAGGTTCAAATTTATCATTAGTTCAAATAAGGTAATAAGGCTACCGATCTTCTTACAAACCATGGTCTTCAAGTTCAAAACCTTCAGGTGTGGACGAATAATTTTCCCGATGATGTGTGCAGAGTGGATATTAATGATCGATAATGATAGGGGTTATTTTGAACTTGTCATTGATATTATGAGGTCTCTAGCTATTTGCATCATAGATGGGTAAGTCTACCAGTTTTTAATTTTAAATATCATATTGGCTAGTATTTTCCATCTTCTAGGTGGATTTCACTCCAATATTTATGATCATGTTATGTGGATGAGACAGGATATTTGTAGCCCACGCTTCAACAAAATGTGGCCAGAATCATGTTTGTGTGAAGTTATGTGCCTCGAGTGGTCTTCCAAGTCGTCAAGATGATAATAATTGGGAGGTGAAGGAGTGGAGGTGTCATATCGAGCAAGGCCAAAGTTCAAGTGGGTTGATATGTGTGAAAATTGGATCGTTTATAGAAGTTATCACCCTCTTTTCTAGCAGAGAACTCGATTTTTGAGGCTTGATATTTTAGGATCGATTGCATAATATTTTGTATGGTGGTAAATTTTTCAACAATGGTAGCTTCCTGAATTATACTTTTTCTCCAAAAAGGTGTGTTTCTTCGATGGGAGTTCCAAGTGTTGTGGTGGTAGGGTGGAATATACTCTCTTTCCTATTATTTGGCTAATTTTAGAAATCTCATGTGGGATATGCGATGGTGTCCCAACATAATGAATAAGGAGAGGTCACATGTGGATTTTATTGGTTCAATAAACAGGCCAGTACGAGCGATATTTTGGATACTTCAATATCTTATATTTTTATCATTGGTCTACCTTTACTCAATCATGTAGCGGTTGGTAGAGCATCAGAATGGACTCATTAATTATGGAGCCCCACTCTGTCACGATGGATGAGGAGGTTCATAAAAATCTGAAGAGAGAAAATGGTTTACACTATTTGTTGAAGTTCAATGGTTTTCACTAGGATATGGTGAAAAACTTGACTTATTCATGGTAGGATGGTATGGTTAGAGTGGGGTTGATGGAGTTTGACATCAACATCCACCCGACCATAGAGGTGATAGGGTTGGTGGTGGATAGAGTGGTCCATAACAGAGAAAAATACTTGCTAGCAAAGGAGGTGCAGTTGTTCTTGGGGGAAGAAGAGTTGTTGAAGATTTAGAATTATTTTAAGCACACCTCTCTAAAGTCTCCCTAGGATCGTTTGGCTCTAGTGGTCATGCAATAATTCATGCTAAATAAAAACCTAGAAGTATTTATGAGATATAATTTTATAATTTTAATCACCTGCACCTAATGGGGTCATATGGGAAAGTATTCTTAATACTCTGGTGGCAGTCTCGGCTTCAGTGGTGGGTCTCACAACTTCTTCACTCTCTGAGGATTCATATTCTTCCTTCCAAGATGATCTAGATGCCATTTTTATTACCCCAATACTTGTGGATTTTATGGTCTCAACACCTAGATGAAGAAACAGAGTGTTCAAAGAGGCTAGTTGCGAAGTGGGCAAAATCTATTAAGAATTCTATGTATGTTGATAATTTTATCTCTAAAGAGTTTTCTCCTCTAAGGAAAAAGTCTAAATCTGTAAGGGATTTGGGGGGTGTTGTTCGTTTGGTACATCCTGGATTGTCTAGTGGGTGTAATCCAAAGGCCCTCAACTCCATGATTATTAATTTATAACGTTCTTTGATAGATTCCATTATGGCTTCTATCTCCTGCATTGAGGAGGTATTGCCCTTCATGGGATGGCAATTTCTGAGTGATTTTAATACCAAGTTGGATTCTGATGGTGGACCTAGTGGCAACAAGTTTTGAGTTAGGTATTTGACCTATATCTAGTTTTATGGCTTGCATGTCTTTTAGGGTTATTTTTTTGGTTTGGCCTATGCACCATTTATTTAGTTAGGTTTTTATTTGCAGTATGTATGCTTGCATAGCCCTGGTTAGGTTGTTTTGGTCATTGATTCGAGTGGTTTCTCCTACATGGTATGTTGATTTATTATTTTTAGATCCTATATTTTATTGGTCTTGTTGTTTATCACCTTCAGCTTCTAGGGAACCTATTGTGTGTTGGTAGTTATTTACCTCCTCTATCGTGCAAAGGTTAGCTTATTTTTGTATAAAGGTTTGGAGATCATCCCAAAACTCCTTCTACCTTATCATAAAAAAGGCTAGCTCTGATACCAAATGAAGAGCAAAAAGGTCTTGATAAACTAAATCTAGGCAAATAGTACATACATAATCAAAGGGAAAAAAAAAGATAACAAATGCACACATAACATAGTATTCCACCTAGGAAACCCTTACAAAAAAATAGCTTAATAGTATCTCCTTATTGTATAGACTTAACCGTCTCTAATACAAGAATGTTCATCTCTCTTCTCTCTTCAAACTTTGATGCAAGTGTAATTAAATAATAACAACACAAGAATGAATTTTACAATACCATGGGAGAAAAACCATGGGTTCAAATATTTAACCTTAAACAACCCATATGGGTCTAAAAATAGATTAAGAAACCCTAAAAACTCCACAAGGGGCTGCCACCATTGGACCCTCACTTTTTAGGTGCTTCCACCCTTGAAACCCTAATCAGGGCTCAACCTAGCCTTAAACCCTAATGAGGATACATGGGAAGTTTCTAGTACCTTTTATAGTTAACCCTACAAAAAAACCATGGAAAATATTCAACATATATCCAAAATTCATTAGTTTTGTTTTTGGTAGATAAGATACTATAGCATTAATACTAGGTTTTACAGGTTGACCCAAAACCTTTTACAAAAATCAGCCCAGGGTTGTTGATGAACATGTCCTTACTAAGGATCCTATATATATAAAATCTACATGTCGCAAAAGCAATTACATTCGGTAAGGTACATAGCCTGTTATCAAAAAGAAAATTCCCATACAACATTTTGGGTATACCCTGAGAAAACACACCTGCATCATAATTACAAAAAAATAAATAAAAACAGATCCCTTCCTTGAAATAGTGGAGAAACAAAAAGTTACAAAAACACATAGCAAAGTACTAAAAAACTCCCACAAGCTCTGTATTGACAATTACTCTTAATAATTATTTGGTAATTACTTTCTTCCATATATAACATGCTTTGGGACCACATCCCGTCTTGGCCAATCAGCCTTGGAGAAGTGAACCTGCTGGATAGATTTATGGTGGTGGCTATTTGGTGGTCCACGTGGCTCTAGTTCGAAGTCTTATATTGTCATTTCTTTCCTACCATGTGATTATCAACCAACCTCAAATTACTAAGATGACTAGGAGCCATGTTATCTAACATGTGACTATCCCCATTCGTATTTGTGGTATTTCAAAGCAGCATCCACCAAGACTGACGGCTCGGATAATTTTTATTGTGAGTCCATTTCAAATTAGATACGGGAATACTCATAGCCTTCCTTGTTGGTAAATTCGACTATAATTCTTGGAATTCTTGTTGAATAAGCTCCTCTACTTCACTTGGGACATCGTGTTCCCATTTGAAAAGTCTGTCACCATCGACACCCAAATTGGCCAACTTATCAGCAACTTTGTTAGCTTCCCGAAATACATGTTGGGATTTTCTATCCTGTATTCCCTGGAAAAGGATCCTAGCCTCTTCAACAATTATTTTAATCCTCCAAGGAGGTGTTTTCCAATTATTGAGGAGATTTATAACATGCATAGAGTATCCTTCTACAATAAAATTTCCTTCTAAATCTTGAGTCATTGAAGGCCTCTCCACATAGCTCTAGCTTCAACTTCATTGTTCGTCCTTGTTACCAAATATTCATAAAATGCAAGCATCATATTCCCATTATGATCTCGCACAATGCTGCCAGCGCCTGCTCTACCAGGATTGTCCTTAGCCACTCCATCAAAATTAAGCTTAAACCAACCCGTAGGAGGTGGGGACCACTTAACATTGGCTCTGGGGTTGACTACCCTAGGCACAGACTCATCTAACAAGGTTAAGCTTAAATATTGAGCAATTGTGGTCTCCTGCAGATGAGGTTTATGGCTATCAAAAGGGATAAGGTTCACATTCTCATTGGCAAAGGATAAGATCCTGGAAATGATAGTTTGATGATCATGGATAGACTCATTAAAGACTCTATGGTTCCTTTCTAACCACACCTGCCAAATATAGTGATTGAGACAAATTTTCCACATGTATATAAGTCTTTGGATTGAAAATGGGCAAGGCCACTAGATGAACAAATCAAGTATGATGGTTGTTTTAACCCAAGAAATATTGAAGGCCAGAAAAACCCCACTTAGGATAGTCAAGAAAAAATGGCACTCAAGGAAAATGTTATAAATGGTCTCCCAATTAGCCTTACACAGATAACAAAGATTAGTGATAGAAACATCTTTACACATCATATTATCAATGGTTAGAATTATTCCTTGGATAACCAGCCATGAAAAGAATACAATTTTTGGAATTAAATTTTTTATCCAAACAAAGTCCTTTTGGAGGACAAAATCCTTGTCATCAAGTAGAAGCTTGTCAACTAATTTAATAGTGAACTACCTGTTTTCTGTAGGATCTCAGGTCACTTGATTTTATTTGGGTCTCATGGGGATAAATTGTTGCTCGAGAATGTTACAAAGATCATTTTATTCCGCTTGAAATCCCTGAATCCTTATTTGTTTCCACTTCATTCTGCCTCTGTCCTCAACCATATAATCATAAATTTTTCTAGCAATGAGTTTTTTGTGATATCTACGATTCGGGCTAAGTTAGGATATTATGTCAGTGGTTCGTACTTAGTCCACCTATCATTCTAGCAATTTATCCTCTCACTATTGCCTAAAACTCATCTTAAATATTTTTTGATGATTTCCTTACAATTGAGAATTGCTTTCCAAAAAGCAGAACCTCTAATTGGAACCAAGTCACTTATAAATTCCATATTTTGAAGATACTTTCATTTGATGATAGCTATCCATTCATTTTCTTCACCAAAAATGAGGCGCCATGCCTGCTTATCTAGTAAAGCAAAATTCATACGAGCAATTATCCTCATACCTAAGCCCCCATTTTCCCTGGGTTTGCACACTTTGGTCCATCCTACAGGGTGTATCCTTTTTTTCTCCTTTGATCCATTCCATAAATTTTTTTTTTGGAGTTTCTCAATTTTCTGGAAAATCTTCATAGGGGCTTTGAAAACGGAGAGGAAATAGAATAGAATGCTCTAAAGAGAGGCCTTAGTGAGGGTCAGCTTTCTTGCTTGAGATAGAAGATGATTCCAACATTCATTAGTTGTGAATCATTTTTCAAACCTATTTATATCCAAATTTGTTGACCCAAAATCCTAATAAGAAATTCTATAGGAGATACTTATTATTATTTAAACTGAGGAGAATGCGGCCTTGACTACACTAGTAACTATGATGGAAATACAAAATATTATCTTTAAAATGCAAAAGAGGAAGACACCATGTCTATATGGATACCCTATATAATTTTATCAATAATTTTAGGATGATTTGTAGGATGACATTCTAGAGGTGGTAGAAGAAGCCAAAAAGGTAAAAGAAATTCTCAAAGATATCAACAAGACATGCATAGCACTAATTCCAAAAACTCAAGAAGCAGATAATATTACTAGATATAGACCAATTATTTTATGTAATGTTATAATAAAAATTATATCAAATATTATATTAGAAAGGCTCAAATCATTTCTACATAAGATAATTTATACGAAACAAGGAGGATTTGTATAAGGGTCACAAATAGTGGATGAGATAGTATTAGCTTTGAAAGAAATTCACTCTATGGAAGCTAAAAAATCCCTATTAATGTTCATATGATTGGATTTGTCCAAATCATATGATAGGGTGGATTGGAACTTTCTCATCCAAATAATGGAAAATTTTGGATTCTCTCAAGAATGGATAAAATGGATCAGAGGTTATATATATCTATATATATAGTTTCTAATTTAGTTATTCTCAATGGATAACCACTCATCTATTCTTAGAATCTAGAGGGATTAACCAAGGTGACCCTCTCTCTCCATACCTATTCATCTTCCTAGTAGAATATTTAAGGAGGACATTTTTCAAGAATCAAAAATTTTCAAAGATTAGGAGTAACAATAGCTAAAGGAGTTTATATCTCATATACAATTTGTTGATGATTAAACCTTTTGGTGAAGGTAAAAATAAAGGAAGTAACATCAATAAAGAAAAATCTTAATTGCTTCACTAGAGCCTAAGGGTAACTAGTTAATGAATACAAATAAGAAATCCTCATTTTTTATCATTTACTTAGATAAAAGAATCTGATATTGGACATATTAGGATTTAAAAAACTTCTTACTAGATAAAGTGAAGAATAGAATAGGCAGTTGGACCAATATATGGATTTTCTCAAGAGGATATATAACTCTTATCAAATCAGTTCTTTAGTTTATCCCAGTATTTGTTTTAGTAGTGTTGAGCATCCCTAGGTCGATGCTTAAAAAACTAGATAAAATTATTCATAGGTTCCTTTGAAGAGGATAAAAATAGAGAAGAAATAGGCCTTAGTAAGGTGGGAGACCCTATTCCTTCCTACTCATAAATGGTATTTAGGTCTCCAAGCGATAGTCAATAATAACAAGGCTTTGGCAACAAAGTTATACTTGAGATTGATTAGCCACTCCAATGTTTTTTGGGCTAAACATTTGAGATCTAAGTATGTAGAAAAAAATACCCCTCTAACTTAATTCAGCATAAACTACCTTCTAGAGGGTCCCCAATTTTAATGGTCCTAAGAATTGGAAAGGAGCTAATAAAGAATAAACTCTTTTAGAAAATACACAATGAGCAAAAGAAATTTTTTTGGACAGACTCCTAGGATGGACACCTTCCACTATTAATACAACATCCAAAATTGAGGTTCATAAAGGAGGAAATGCATAGAATGAATTGGATAAAAGTAGATAAATATTATAAATATTAGACAATAAATGTAGAGGTGGGAAGATATTGGATCCTAGTAGAAGACTAGCTAGTCCAACTCTCTAAAGTTTAAAAATGGATGTTCATAGACTCCTTAAAATACAATCATCTTCATGATCACAAGCTAAGGACTGCATTGGCTGGAATAGCTTAAGAAAGTGTGTGTACACTATAGCTTAGGGTTTCTTAGACGTAAGTCATATTAACCCCCATCAGGCTCAAGATCTATTCAATTATTTGTGGGATAAAAAATTATGGCCAAAATTTTGGTTCTTCAAGTGGTTGCTACTTCATAAAAGGGTTCTCATAGGGGAGCAAATTATGAAGAAAGGATTTAATGGACCCTTCCAATGTATAATGTGTTGAGAAAACAATGAAAATTAAACCATTTGTTCATAGAATATCCTATAGCTTCTAAATTTTGGAAGATGATTACTTTCATTCTGAATTTAAGATGGTCTAATGAACAATCCATAGAACAAATATGGAGATATTAGAGGAAACAGGAAGGAAAATATTTCTTTATGAACCAAATAGTTTAGATAGGAATGAGTAGTATTCCCTAGAACATATAGAATGAATGAAACAAGTAAATATTTAAACAAGGGAGTAGAGACATCCACTATGTTTAGCTATATTCCATAGAAAATGTGATAGAGACTATCCAAAATTTATTAATTCATTCTTACAATTCAAACCAACTATAAAATAAATGATGGCTAGATGAAATATTAGCCATGGATTAGGTCAATATAGAAGGAAGAGAGTTATTGGCTAAAGGGAGGATAGAACAAAGCAATGGAAACTTCCCCCAAAGAACTTTGGAAAAAACAATACGGATGGAGACTCTAGGGGAAATACTAATAGGAGGGATTGGTAGATTGGAGGATGGTACTTTGAATTTCACTTTTGTAAAAAAATTAGGAATTCTCTCCAATAACATAGAAGAAGGGTAGCAAATTTTGAGAGATTTGCAAGAGGCACTAAAGGTAGTTTGGAGAAGTGTGATAGTAGAATCGAAATCTCAAATTATAATTAATTACCCGAAATCAACCTTAAGGTCTAAGAATATGGACTGGAGAATTTAGAGGATTATACATAAGATTGGGATAATAACAACCAATTTTTAGGAGGTTCCTTTTTATTAGATCCCTAGAGAACAGATCAAAGTTGTGGATGCTATGCGAACTAGGCTCTTGGCAAAGGATATATTAACTACTATGATTACCCTCCCAAATGATGGTCAAACCAAGCTATGATCAATCTTATCCTCATTCAATATCTCAATGGAAATGTAGGATTTAGTTACTTATAACTAAGGTTATCATAATCAAAATGAATTGGACCTATTTTGGGATGATGCTAGGTTCCCACATTATATTTTTCATCATTAATCCATCTGGTTTTAGGAGATTGAATTAGCAAAGTATTTGGCATATTATCTGGTAGTTAATGAAGGTTCCAGTGCAGGATGATCTACTCTATTCTATTGCAATTTTTAAATATTGGCCATGATAGAGCATGTTAAAGGGCCTTGTCTCAATAGTATTCGTTGAATAAACTAGGATTGGTCTACGGAGGATAAGGATTTTTGCAAGGGAGGTCCCTCCCTATTTTATCTCTTGATTATTATAACAAATTTTCAATATTTGCACATTGGTAAGGATGGGTCTCAATGTTTAGTAATCTCTTGTTTAGCATCCCCCTCCTATTTGCCTTGGTCCACAAGGTGTTAATGTGTTTGGAAGTGCACATGATGAATCTATTGATTATACTTTGTATGAAAGAGATCCAATGGTAGGATGGATGGTATGCTGAGTAGGCAAATGAATTTAAAGTTGTAGTTATAGTTGGAATAAAATTTGGCTAACAACCTAAGGGTAAGATCATATTTGTTGTGTAATATATTTCTAAGTTTCTCTTAATATATTCCTTTTCCTTTACCAAAAAAAAAATGTATAATTATTTATGAGATACATTATATATGTTTATAGGCTAATGTTATGAAATTTTTATGGCTCAACTTTCTGGTGTACAAATAAAAAAAATAGATTCAATTGAATCCTTATACTTATAATCAATCCTTGACAACTCTCAAGTATTTATCAAGCCTCAATGATTACCAAATCGTCATTACAAGATCATACAATATAATTAATTTTATATTTTCAACCATTAAACACTCAATCATCTCAATAATCCTATATGTAGAAATATAAATAGAGAATATGGTCTAGAAATTATAGATTTCAAAATTTATATACAAAAAACAAAATATAGTTAACCACCAAACATTCAACCAAAACAATAAACTAGAAACTTTCAAAGTATTCAATAATTTTAAAGTCTTACAAGGTATTATCCTAAATTTGGTATAGATCATTGTAAAATTGAAGAAAATATATATTTATGTGGTCTGAATTAGTGGACCCTGAATTTAACCTTCTCAAATATGTCATTTGCATCACAACTATGCTTACCATACCCATTTTTTCTAAACGCTCTGTCATTTAAATTAACACTTTTGGAATATGAATTATAGTGGTGATACAAGAAGAAAGCCCCTTACTAACAAGGTACATATAGGAAATAATTTTATAAAATCCATCCATGAGAAGGAAATGATATCCATTCTTCATATCATAACTCATTAGTGGTCATATATTTTGAGGCAATATTTTTACATTTAAAAAATCATCTTTGGCCTAAGTATTTCTTGGAACAAAGAATTTCTTCACTTTAAAAACAGAAGGGGATCACTAATATATTGGGATATGATTTTAAAATTATCTACAAGAAATTAAACGATAATATCATGGCAGATGTCCTATCTTATAAATTTGAAGACCATGGGGCATTATGTGTTTTATCCTTACCTAATCTAGACTATTTGTAGAAGATCAAATAATAGTAGAATCAATATCCACGGGGTCAACAACTCATTCACTAGCTAACAACCAATGCTTTAGCTAAGTGAGCTTTCTCTTGTAATGGTCAATAATTATTATGGTTTCTATGATTTTTAACCTTTGAGATAAATTTTTATAGAAATTACATGCATCACCACCTATAGGGTATTTTAACTTCTTATAGATCTATTTGAAAGAACAAAAAAAATTATTCTAGTTTATCATGAATCTTGATGTCAAAAACAATTGTCAAGGAATGTGATATGAGCCACAAAGTAGAAATCACCAAGCTCCAAATAGTTTACAACCATTACTAATTTTGATTATATTTGACTATTGGATTGATTGAGGTGCCTAAGTCAAATGGCATATCAATTGTTTTTGGAGTAAAGAACTTGCAAATTGGTATTAAATATTGTCTTCCATCATAAATAGAAATGCAATTACTAGATAGGTAAAGTAAGAATATATCCTCATAATTAGATGAATACAAATACTATCAGACTAGAACCAACAATAATATACAACATGTGGCTTAAAGCATAGTGGTGGAAAACCTTATATTTGAAGGGAAAACCCTACAACCACTCGAATGTTTTTGGAATTTAAAGAATTATATGATCAAATTATAAAATATCATGTTTATATATTTGAATATCTTACTTGCTCATAAAACACTCACATAAATGATGAGGGTAAAATTGGTTAGATCATTCCTATATAAGCCATGGTTTAGTCAAATATGTAATAACAATTAAGAATTTTACTATAGATCCACACCTTACGTATTAGTTTATTTCCTATTTTGTTTTAATGGTTTTTTTTTTAGTTTTGATATGGCTTGATTGTATTATAAAATGGTACCAAAAGGCTTGAATATAAATGAGAATAATTTAATTTTTAGTATACATACTCACGCACCCTCGTCATTGTTTGAACTTGTGTCCCTATCAAAGCCATACCACTATAATGTCCCAGGACTAAATAAGTACAATTATGAACAACAATTTTAAATTTCCTATTTTAATTGCTCAAGTATCAAATTATCTATAATTAATATTATTGTAGTTGTATAACCAATAAATAATTAAATATTATTATAGTTGTATAACCACATCATATTTTTATGTTGTTAGACATAGAATAAGATTTTCTTCTAGTAGTGTTGAGATATGCATGGCAACACCCCTAGCTTTTCAATTTTAATATTTGCTTTATCTAAATTATGTATCCACAAACAATAATATGATGATAAAAAATCACAAGCCTTGCTACATATTAACGATTGATGATTTATAGTTTTGATTAATATCTTCTAAAACATAACCTTCCATCTAAAACATAACCTTCCATGAATAAATATTTGAAATACATTATTGATGAATCAATTACTATGACTACTTTTTTATATTGAGATGGTACTTTATTTTGTTTTTGGTATATAGAAGAATCAACAACTACCTTTCTTTTTTAAAAAACTGGTTACAGATTCAATTCACATTACCTTTGATTGTAGCATTAAATCATGGTGCCACCACTGTAACCCCTATCTCATCTCAATAAAAATGACTCAGAGTGAGGGATACCCTTAGTGGCTAGAGGCTGTTACCACCATCATCAAGTTCATATTACCTCTGATCGTAGCATTAAATAATGGTTCTACCACTATAACCCCTATCTCACCTCGATAAAAATGACTTAGAGTGAGGGAGACCTTCAGTGGCTCAATGTTGGTACCACCATCATCAAGCTGGCGCACACTCAGTGGACTCAAGTCAGACTACTACCTTTGCCCAAATTGAGCATGCCCCCGAGGTTTGAACCTAGGTCTCCTCTTGGTAAGTGCCCAACGTCTTACCAATCCACCTAGCCCTTCGTCGCTCTTATAATAGCTGGAACAATCAAAAGAGCTCACATGAAGGCAGTAGAAGACTTCAATCTCAGATTTCATAAATCTTGGCATATAATACTAGAGGAAATGCACCCCTCACCAGGTATGGTACTTATGATGATAATCATCTAAAAGTATAATCATACCTCATAGAAAATAAAATACTATAAAGAGGGCCATATAGGTATTAATTATGTTTTATGGTATATATTAGTAAATATGAATACTTGAAAATTAGCATTTAACTTATCGTTGCCACTTGCATTCTAGGTGATGTGACTCTGGTTCACTCCCCATGGTGGATGTGTATAAGAAGTATTACTCAAAAAATATATATATCTTATATAATTATATCATATGCAAGAAGAGAAAGAGTTATATCTTATATTATGATTATATCATATGCCATAATCACTTCCAAATGGTGAATTTCTTTGTTTAAGTTACGTTTCCCCTTTTTTGATTAGCCTTTGGTCATGTTTCCCTTTAGTTAGTTCTTCTTGTTGGTTCCTCTGGGCGCCTTTACCTTAGGTGGCCCTTGCTATTCTCAGGCTGTCTCGTTCTGCTGCCACCGTTCTTCCTCTCTGCCTCCCTCTTCGGAGGCCCGTGGCTGTCTTGTACAAGGTTCAGGGACCTTTCAACAACCTTTCAAACAATCAAAAAAATATATCATATGCCATAAGAGTACATTATGACATCAAATGACATTAACTCAACAAGGATAAGGAGGTTGAATCTTGCCAAACAATACATAGATAACATTCAAGCTTTTTTTTTTTTGATTTGATAAAGAAAGGGGTTTTGAAAGGGATCCCAAACCTTTTACAGTGATATTTTCCAAGGATTACTAAACCTGAAAAGATAAACAATAAGCACACAAAGACAAACAATTGATCCACCCATGACAAACAGAAAAAGAGTGCCTAGAAAAAATAAAGCGAGAGACCCTATAAATACTCAAAATAAGGCTAAAAATCCAAGTCGATCAATGTGAAGTTGACCTGTATAAAAAAATGAACACGAGCTAAAATAGACTAAAATTTGAAAGTCCTACTCACACTCTAGAATCTAAAATAATCCTAAATGACAGAAATTAAAAGATCACTAATCACTTACTCGAGCACCAAATATCAAGAAAATCACAATTGATCAAAAAAATTCAAAATTCAACACCACCTCCCCTACAACAACATAGAAATTGACCTCATAATATCAGAGTCCTAGAGAGAACACGATGTGCTCATTAAAATCACCGAAATAAAACAATGGATAGACAAAGACCCGCTCAAGCTCCAAATTTCAAACTGATCCCATTAAGATGAAAGGTTCAAAATTTAATCTTGCCCTGGAGTCATAAAACCGTCCAGTACAAACCAAATACTCGGACCCCTTAAGCAACATGGATGAAATTGTAATCCGACAAAGTCCCAATAGAAACACATGAGGGAAAATAATTAAAAATTGAAATATCCACTCAAGCTTCGAAATGGGAAAATATCCCACCTGGGTGAACAACCCCTGGATCAGAATACCACCCAACATAACCCGGATCAGAATACCACCCAACATAACCCAAAGACTGGGACCTCAGAAATAATAACCCAAATACTGGGACCCCAGAAACAGTATGGAATCTGATCTCACAATCCATCAGAAGCCCAGTAAAAACAATAAAAAACAAATATGCTACTAATTGAAAATAAATTTACAAATAATAATTGCTCAAACTAGAGCATTTACCGAGTAATCAAAAAAGAGAAATACAAGGTATAAAGGAGACCCTGGAATTTAAAATCTCTAAGGGCATTGAAAATTTTAAAATTTTACCATTCCACTTTGAGAAGAGCGGATGTCCAGACGAACCCTCAGCAAAGGAACCAAGGTTCAAAAGATTTTAGCATCACACCCAAAATCCTCGTAGAAGATACACAAACCACTGATGTCAAGAGAAGATCATAACTCAATAGAAAACAACACCCGAGTGAAGAAAAACCAAGCTGGGTCGCAGGCACCCAACCAAGGATTGATTTAGTCATCTACCCAACGATGAAGCAGGATGTTGATGTTCCTTCAGCTGGCCCAACTTCCTTCCTCCAACCCGCCAACTAGGGTTCTAGTTGTCCTACCTTCCACCTCGCGATCCCCCCTACAACTCTAGAAAAAAAATAAACTAAAGAATCCCTTCACCAAGAGGAAACTAGAAACAATGACAAGCCACTGAACAACACCACCAAACAATGCAAATCCTTCAGCTAATCCAACCTCCTTCCGTAAGGCCCCAACTGGGTTCGAGCTACACAACCTTCCTCTCAACCAACCAACAAGAAGTTTTAAGATCATTTGTCACTTCTAAAACAACCCCACAATCCAAAACCAACAAAATACCAAACCAACCAACTACACCATCAGTTGTTGCAGATCCTTCAACTAAGCTAACCTTCTTACCCTATGTCCCCTAAGTCCCCAATAGGAGTTCCAATTGGACAACCTTCCTCTCAACAGACCAACAAAAAATTGTAGATTTGTAATCACTGTTTTACAGGCTCTCTTATAATACCACTGTAATGATGATATAATACAAATTAAAACACATTTCAATCCATATAGCCAAAATATATATATATATATATATATATATATATATATATATATATATACTTTCTAAAAAATAAAAGGTTAACATTTAATTACTTTCTAACCTCTAAATGGTTAACGTTTAATTACTTTCTAACCTCTATCCTTTGGCCTTATATGTAGATATGTTGAAGTAGATTCCTCTATTAATGCATAAGGATTTAGACATACAATAGCATACTTGTACTCTATTAGAAATGTTTTCAAGGAGAAAATAAAATAAAATACCTACGTGGTACTTATAATTAATTATTCATAAATCGTTGTCACACATGTAACAAAAGTCTAAAGCTATGTTTCGCCTTGTTTTCTGCTGCTGATCCGTGCATAGTTACTCCTTCCAAATATTACGTGTCGCTGTCAGGTTTGTTGGATTTCATATGATTTGAAGGCTCGTCGTTTGAGGGAGGCCGCACGTTTCCAATATCAATATCACTTACGTTGCACCGCCGTTGTGCAACTCCATCCGTGGTTTTTCTTTGGTGGTTTCAGTTCAACAAAGCCATGGCGATGAACATATGCAAATCTTGTAAGCTAAAATGCGTCACTACTCACAGTCCACATTCAAATCTCATTCACAATGTCAGAACAAATTCGAGGAGAAGAATGCAAAAAAGTAATTTTAGAAGGTCCAAGAGATTTTCGTACCCTCTGTCCTTTGTTGCTCTGCTGATTTTGTGGTTTTAAAAGACGGTTGGCAGAAATTTGCCGCTTTTCAATCATTACAGTGTGGAGATATTGTTATCTTCACTGTGGTAAGAGATACCCATTTTCTTGTTCAAATATTTGAACCAAGTGGAAACAACAAGCAATGCAATGACAGCTTTAGTGCAACGCCAAAAGTGGTTTCGAAAGCAAAGGACGATTTATGTGAAATTCAATCACATGGAAGACGAATCTATCGTTACCGTGGACATATCTAGGACGTGAGACTAGAAATTCCAAATATCCTAGTTAATGAGATTTAGATTTGTTTTAGTTTCAGTTCTTTTCATTTAACTAGACTTATTTATATTGGATGACAAAGAAACCAATCATCTGATACAAGTTTTTTTATATTCTTATAAAATTATTGTCCTTTTGCTCTTTATTAAGACTTTTCGATATCCATTTGGTTTTACTACTGGTGATTGATTCAAATACTTTTTAAATATTGTAGTATTTGTATTTTATTATATTTGGTTTGTACAGATAATTCAATTTAATTTAAGGAATTTAATTTGAATTTTTTATTGTTTTATGTTTTGATAAAATATTTTGAGTTATTTTTTATTGGTTTGTATATATGGTTTACATTTATTTCTTTTGGTTGTATTTTAGATTTTATAATTTATTTTTTGATTATATATATTTTGAATTTTATTGTATTAATTTGTATAACAAATTTAATTCAACTTGAAACATACAATTTACATATTTTGAGTTTGATTTACATAAAATAGTTTATACTTTACTTTGACTTGTAATTGTTTTGCATAAATAATTTTCATTCAAGTTTATGTTGTGTTTGTTTCTTAGTTGATAAATAACTTAAAATATTTCATCTTTGGTAATTATTTTTAGCATTTGAATTTTCTCAAAATTATAGTAATTAAAAAAAGTACTACATATGGGCCATGAGATGAATAATAATTTCTTAAAATTTTATGATAATAAAAAACTATTTAGTAGGTCCGAGGTGTAGACCAATTGGTTCATCCAAACCCCATAAGGAGGGCAGAGGTCCAAGGTTCAAATCTTGGGCCTCGTCGGACTGAATGCTTGTCCCTTTCTTGGTGCTTTCAGCGGCGTAAAAGGTTTAAAATGATTGTGACATGGTGGTTATAGGGGGGGATTGCACGAAGATCTGTGTGACAGCTTTTGGGGCGGACAACGCAAAATACTGCGATGGCCATAAAAACCGGACAACCTGCCCGAATTCGTGGCGGCTACCAATTCCACCATGTAAATTAAAAAAATAAAATAAAAAATTATTTAGTGAATATCAAGGAGCAGGTTTAGAGAGCTATAGAATTATGAATTTTGAATTAGGGGAAAAGCTTAGGTGGAGATTTTAGAGATCAAGAAAAGAATTGAGAAAAAATATTACTTCAAAAATATATATAGGTTCTTTTCATGCAATGAGATATTTAGGAAAAGAACCCTAGCCAAAGGATCATAAACATGGAACCTCATATAAAATAGTTTGCAATTGATAAAGAGAAATATTAGATGATTATGTAATGAGGGGAATTATGCAAATATTTTATTTGTTGCTTAGTTGAAGCCTTATCCTTTTCAATATGGAAACCACTGGCTCAAGTATGCCTAGCTTGTAAAGGTCCATAGGTCAAATACTATTAATATTAGCAACAACTCCACATCATGGATTTCTATTAGCAACTTTTTTGAAGGAGAGGAGCTCAAAATTTTTATAGATGCTTCAAAATATGACTTTAAGTGTTTTACTTACCAATATTTACATGCAAGGATGAATTGGTGTAGAATCAATCAAAGGATGGTGGATAATACATCAAGTTGGAATATGAGTATTTAGAGTAATCAAAATTTCCTACTTTCAAAAATCTCCCTTGGAATAATAAATGGTCACTAGAGGCTCTCCCTAAAGCCTCAATATTCCTTTGGTTAGTAGTTAATATAATATTCTTATAGGAGAGAGTATATAAAGAAGAGGATATCATGGAACTTTCAAATGTGCCTTGTGTGAGAAGGATTTAGAAACATATCATTTACTTCTTCAATGTTTATTTTCTCACACAATTTGAGGTTACTTGTTTAAAAATATAAAAATATATTAGGCATATCCATCAACATTGAAAGTGTTGATGAAATGTTGCAATAATTATAAAATATATTAGGCAACTAACATAAGCTTCATTCAAGTTGAATGTCCCATATTTATTTTCTTGAAATATCTCAAAGATAAGTAATGATAAATATGTCATTAAACATTCCTTAGATGAATTTATTACCATTTAAAACCTTAAAAAAAAAAAATCTTAATCTAACGCTTATATCTTCTACTTATAATTTCTTCTCAAAAAACACCTTACAACTCCACAAACCCTAATTAATAATAACTTATAAAATAACTATATATTCCTTCCTTATGTCATTTTTTCACTAATTCACACTATGCTTGCTCATTGTTTCATGCTTCGCTTGCTCACTTCTTCTTATGTGCTACTTTCTACATATTCACTACTTAATTGAATCTCCACTTAGGTGTAATAATCGATGATTAATATCCATGTGAACATCTGCATGTTTCTATTAATTTTTTTGGAAATGCTTTACTTCCTTTTGTTGTTATTTTGAACATGTTACTCCTAGCCAACACTAAATTATTATGCCATTACTTTATGCATGTATTGATGCATTTTGCTTCCTTAATTAAATTGAATATACTTCAATGCTAGATTCTTTCTCCTTATTTTAACATTGAATACTTTACCTTCCTTGCTTATTGAGTATTTCACCTTCCTTTATTTTTACTTCGAATTAGTCTTTGTGGTTCATTTCTTCAACACTTGGAGCTTTGTCTTCCTTGGTGGTTGCTTTTATGCTGGGAGAGTTGTCTTCCTTGGTGGTTCCTTTGATGTTGGGATAGTTGTCTTCTTGGTGGCTACTTCAATGCTAGGAGCTTCATATTCCTTGTCAAAAACTTTGGTGTTGGGAGTTTCATCTTTCTTTCTGGAAGCTTCTATGTTGGGAGCTTCATCTTCCTTAATATAATATTTATCCTACATTTTGGTTTCTTCATCCATAATGTTGCCTTGATGTTGGATGTTACACTTGAAGCTATGCTTCCTAGACTTAGGTGCTAGAGACTTTCCTCTTTTCACTATGCCTAAACCTTTGCTTTTTTCCTTAGGCATTGGATACTTACCTCTTTTTACTATGTTTATAGCTTTGTATTTTTCCTCTATTACACTAGAATATTTGATAGTTCCTAGATAGACTTTCTTAGCTCCTCCTTACTTATATCCTTATGTTACCTTCTCTACTTCTATAATGATCATTTATAATGGTGCCATTAGCTATATGGTGATGCTTCTTCTACTGTTATGGCACATTCATTGTTATACCAATAACTCACACTTTACTTTGGATTTACATTTTGAATGCAATTTATGACCTTTCTTTTCTTTATTTGTTATATGCTTTGCTTGTATTAATAAAATTCCCTAATTCTCAGCTTTATGATAGAATGGGCTATTTCTCTACATTCTACAATAGAATGGTAAATGCCAAATGACTCCACCATATTCTATCCAAGTTGACCAAGTGAGCCTCTCTTCATCAACCTCTCTTGAGTTTATTGAATGACCATGTTATTCAGTAATATAGGCCTCTTTATTTTCTATATGGGCCTATTCTCTTTATATGATATCTTAGACCTTTTATTTTACTATAAATACCTCTTGCTTAAACCTTTCCTTCTATATGAGACTTTTTATTGAATCTTAAACTTCTACATGGGTCTCTTCAGCAATGTAGACTTCTTGGGTCTATCTAACTATAAAAAACTTCTTGACCTTTTCTATTTCTTCTTCGTCATGTAGACACCAAAATCTAGTCACTTGTCATCCATTCGTATCCTCCTATCATAATCATCCATTATTATATATATATATATATATATATATATATTAAATATATAAAAATAAAAATAAATTATTAATATATATATATATATATGTATTTATGTAAATAAATCCTAGTCATCCACCATGACTTAATCTCACCCATTCATCCATCTTAATCCATGTCACATAATCAAGTTCAATCTCAACCCTTTATTCATGTTTTAATCTTGATCATACATTGGTGTCATCAAAACCCTAGCATGATCAAGGGTAGATTATAAAAATGATTCATTGTGATGAATCAAGGTCCAAATTTTTAACATCCCGAATTTGAACACTTGTCCACTACCAAACCCTAGCCACTTTGCTATAATTTTCCTTCCTCATAACTGCCATTGCACCTTTCATTTCCATCACTATAAAACCCTTACGAACCAAATCTAGTTTTACGAACACCACCTAGAGTTTGCAGAATGTTGTTGAGCATTTTTGGAATGCTGCTAGGCATTTGCAGTAAACCCTGAATGCCTTCGAGCATTTCTTGCAACCTATTTATAGTCTATAAGCCCTCAGATGCTTTTGAGCATTCGTGTGACTCTCAAACATAGAAGCAGGAGCATCAATCAGTATTGACAAAGTGAAATATTTGTTGCATTATTTTATATTTTTACATTTAGCTTACAGTTCAACATTACAACATCTAAGGTTTGTATGTTTTATCATTAAGAGGGCCTCACATAGTGGAGCCCTTGCAAGTACTATTAACTCTTTTATGTTTTTTTGTTATAGGTGTAGGAATCATGTTTTAGGAAGTTGTTACAGCTAGAGTGGTCCTATATGGATACACAAGCCCACATGCACACTTGTTTGGAGTAAAGACAATGTAGAAGACTCCATATATTTAATTATGAATAAGGGTTTTTAAACCCTAGACTTGTAATCATTGTACCAATACAAATTCATATTGTAACATTGGATATTAAGGCTCACCCCATAATAATATCAATATTATTATCTTTATTTGTGTAATAAACTTGTGTTGATTCTCTTATCTATTGCTTTAGTGTCATCATTTTTTGCTTTACAAAATGGTGATCACAATGGGACCAACCTGCCATTTCATCAACACTCATTCAATTCTTCACCAATTCTTCCCAACCAATTCATATTCCAATTCATCCATCTCCACCCACTCATATTTCCAATCGTCCACAAAGTCCAATCATCTCTCTAAGTATTTAGCTAACCACTAGCCTTAAAATATCTTCATAAAAACTATCTATTTATGAACTAATACAACAATATCCCCCACACTGTGAGACATTAATGGAGATTCTAAAATCCATTGAACTCCAATATTAGGATACTAATACCTTTAGCAATTTTATGGGGAATATTCGAACATGTGTGGAGTCTTTCATTACATTTTATAATTTTGAAATTAAACCAATATCGTCAGAATCGATGGACCCTCCATTACACATCATGGCTCAAATTGATACAATGCTATTCAAATGATTTTTGATTGATATCGGCTCCTCCATCAATATCATCACCACTTTTGCTCTTCAACTTCTTAATCTTCCACCATCTCATATAACCAAATCCACCTTCACGTTGGAAGCATTCAATGATGCTCTTTGTTCCATAGTTGGAACTGTTATTCTACACATCGAAGTAGGGGTAAAATTATTGCATACAATATTCCACATATTGGAAGGATCCATGGTGTACAATGTACTCCCTGGACATCCTTGGATGAGGGAAATGATATGTGTCCTCTCTATACTCCATCAATATCTAAAATATGTACATGATGGACAAATTCATTGCATACCAGCGGATGTCAAACCGTTTAAGTATTACAATTTCATATCAAATCCTTACGAATCCACTCTTCCATCCACTCACATTTTCTTGATCCCATCAACCACATCATCCATATCTTCTTCCAACACTCCTATTCTTGAGGATCTCCGCATTACTACCCCACATCAAGCTTCCACTTCCATGCCCCCATTATCATCACCATCGATTACACGTACATGTGGTCAATACCAATCCACATTGTCCACATCATCAACACCAACATCCTCCATCATTATTCCTTCTACATCATCACCCATTTATCAAACACCTCAGCCAAATCCACCTTCATCCACATGAGCTAATATTTCAATAGTAAAATTAACAGATTATGATGTACCATTCTAGCCCACACCTCTCCCATTATTAGAGCTATAAGCCAATCATGAGTCTTCCACATCCACCTCCACATCATCCTAAGTTATAGTCTACCTCACTAGTCTTGGTATTGGTGAATACGTGGTCCAAGATATCACTATCACACTACTTAGCATTCAAACTGCTAGGGATTACGATCACCCACATGACCTATTCTTATCCATAGGAGTAGTGTACAACATGGATTCAATGCCTAACAATATCAATTTTATGTATAGGGGGGATTGATTCATCATATAATCTATCTTCCCTAGATAAACCCAAACAACCAACTCTTGCCAACATACAACACATATTGGGTTTTCCATCCTGATACTTCCATAAATCAATTGGTAAGGCAATGGACTAGGACAATATGAACAAGGAATGCACGAGCTCATTGATACTCCATATCGAGAAGTGCATGACCATTCAGGTTTAGGTTATCACTCTCATTCTTTCACTTCTTATTTTGAACAAGTTTTTCAAAATATCCATTTGAATTTAGAAGAAGAAACCCATAACACCGATGACTTTGAGGAGGAAATCTATGAATAGTACAATGTTATGTCGATAGCTTCTAATGAATCTTATGAGAAATTGGCACCCATCATTCCATTCACTAAATAGGATGAGTATTACGTCATATTGTTCTCCATCCATCAGCCTATATTTCATATTCTCCTCCCTAGGGATCAACCGGTGAACCACCTCCACTTCATTGATCCACCTCACTGAACAATTTTGTAATATATATATACATAAAAAATAAAAAGCATAAAAAATAAAATAAATAAAATAAAATCATCATTGCATTGCATGTGCATGGCTTTTTACCTATTGCATTTATTTGTGTTACTTATTGTTTTTTAGGTTTCCATAGCTCTTGCATCGATTCTATTAGATAGGATCTATCCACCCTTTACATCACCAACTACTAGTTTCCCCTTTTAAGTTAACATGAATCATGTTGACTTATTTACCCCACTCCATAGTCCATATGATTTTGCAAAGCCAATTCCAATTGACATGAACCTTATTGATATGGATTGAATTTTTTTGCCTCCATCCTTTTTTGAATTTATTCTTTCCAAGTTTTTGTTAAGAGCTTTAGCCAACTACATTACTTCGTCACCTCCACCTTCACCTTCACCTTCGCTTTTAGATCCCAAGGTTTTCTAGGTAAACATAGAAGAGGCTAAGTCAACAGAGTTTTATAACATCATAGATGATATTCATACGATCCCAATGAATCATCAACTTGAGGAAGGTTCTCATATGTCCATTTAAGATACCATCGATATAAATCTTATTTCAGATGTAGATAATTCATAAATTATAAAAAGTAAATGTAATAATCTATGTAGTATAATGCAATATACTACCTATTTTACCCTAACATCCCCCCTTTATTACATTACTTTGATATACAAAGTTTACTTCGGAACAACTCAAATTTGACACGTCCAAGTGCCTTTGTGAAGATGTCAACAACCTGTTCGTCGGTGGGAATGTATTGGAGCTTGATCCTGTGTTTAGGAACTTCATCACGAATGAAATGACAATCTGTGTCAATATGCTTTGTGCGTTCATGATGGACTGGATTCTTGACCAAGTTCAAAACACCTGAGTTGTCGCAAAACATGTGAATAGGAAGTTTCTTTGGTAGGCCCATGGTAGCCAAGATGTGACTTAACCATATCGCTTCACACACAGCTCCACGTGCAGCGTGATACTCTGCCTCTGTTGAAGATAAAGCAACCACCTGTTGCTTTTTACTATGCCATGAGACAGGACCAGATCCAAGATGAAATACATATCCTGATGTTGATTTTCTGTCATCTAGGGATCCAGCGTAGTCAGAGTCAGTGTAACTCTGTAAGAAGAATGAGTTATTCTTCTTATACTCTAGACCATATTCTACACTACCCTGAATGTAGTGAAGAACACGCTTTGCTGCTTTCCAGTGAGAGACCTTTGGTTCCTGCATGAACCGAGAAAGATAGTTTACAACATAAGTAATGTCTGGTCTAGTATTGGTCAGATAGATGAGGCTTCCAATCATCTGTCGATATAGCGTGCCATCTACCTATGGTGAGTCATCATACCATGATAACTGAAGCCCCGATTCCATCGGTGTTGCTTTGGGCTTACAATCAGTCATACGATATTTTTCTACTAAAGTCTTGGCATACTTTTTTTGAGTCACCCTAAGATGATTCTTCTTCTGTTCTATCTCAAGGCCAAGACAGTAGTGGAGAAGTCCTAGATCTGTCATATCAAATGACTCTTTCAAGTCATCCTTCACGACGTTAATCAATTTCTCTGAATTGCCAGTGATGATCAGATCATCTACATATAATACAAGAATCACTATTTCAGAACCTGTGTTCTTGATATAGAGATTTGCATCAGATGGACTTCTCTTGAATCCGTGCTGTAGTAGGTGACTATCCATTTTGATGTACCATGCTCTTGGGGCTTGTTTCAGCCCGTATAATGATTTGACCAACTTGCAAACCTGTTGCTCATGGCCTTCCTCAGAAAATCCTGGAGGTTGAGTCATGTATACCTCTTCTTTTAAGTCACCATTTAGAAAGGCACTTTTTACATCCATTCGATGTAATTTCCATCCGAACTGTGCTGCCATAGCACAAAGAACTCGAATGGTGGTCATCCTTGCAGTGGGTGCAAAGGTTTCCTCATAATCAAGGCCTTCCTTTTGAGCATAGCCCTTTGCCACAAGATGGGCCTTATGCTTGTCTATGGTACCATCTGCCTTATATTTGACTTTGTAAACCCATTTGCAGCCTATGGGCTTCTTTCCTTTAGGCAAATCGACCAACTTCCATGTTTTGTTTTTAATGAGGGATTTATGTTCAGCATCCATAGCTGCCTTCCACTGAGGCTGACTAAGTGCTTCATCAACTGTAGAAGGTTCATTTTCATCATATGAAGACATGTAAACCCTCTCCTCATCAATTTCCATATCATCTCCACTTTCTAAATCTCTATCAACAGAAAGCTCTTGAAAATCTGCACAAAGATCATCAACTGAAGTAGATGCTTTTGCCTTTCTCTGTCGAGACATGCTTCATGTCTTTGGATGATTGAGAGTGAGATCTGGTGGTGAAGTGAGTTTGGAATCTCTCATAGTACTTGTATACCATTTTGGAGGCTTTTTCTATTGTGGAGGAGTCTGTGGTTGTTGCTCCTCATATTCCAGGTATACCGATGTAGTGTTAGATGTGAAAGCTTCATCAAACACTACATCTCTACTAACATGTATTTTCTTGGTGAATGGATCTATCAACCGATAGCCTTTTGAGAATTCATCATATCCAAGAAAAACACATTGCAGGGTCTTCTCATCTAACTTCTTTCTTTTCTCCTTAGGTATATGCATAAAAGCCTTACACCCAAATACTCGTAGATGAGATATGGAGGGTTTCCTTCCACTCCATGCTTCCTGAGGAGTCATACCTTCAAGAGCCCATGTGGGTGCCCTATTTAGAAGATATACTGTAGTTGTTACAGCTTCAACCCAATAAATGTGCTCAAGATTGGCTCCCTTAAGCATACATCGAACCATTTCCATAATGGAACGATTTCTTCTCTCAACAACTCCATTTGACTGAGGAGAATAGGTTGTTGTTAACTGTATTTTTATCCCATGTTTCTGCAAAAATGAGGAAAATTATTTTGATGTGTATTCCCCCCTCGATCTGAACGGAGGGTCTTTATGAAACATCCTGATTCTTTCTCAACAAGTTTCTTGAACTGCTAAAAATAGTCAAATGCTTCAGACTTCAACTGCAAGAAGAAGACCCACATTTTTCGTGAGTGATCATCTACAAACAATTGAAAATACCTTTTTCCTCCACAACTGGTAGACATAGGACCACACAAATCTGTGTGAACTAACTCCAAAGGTACCTTAGATCGAAAGGAGCTAGGTTCAAAAGGTACTCTATGTTGCTTTCCTGCCAAGCAATCTGAGCACACTGGCAAAGTAGATGAAAGAGTAGGCAGTCCTTTCACCATTTGATACTTACTGAGTTCAAGTAAATACCCTGAGCTTAGATGCCCAAATCTCTTATGCCATAGAGAAGTGGCCTCTTTTGTTGTTACTGCCATTGCAGTATGTGGTGAGGTAATTGCATCTAAGGTGAACAAACCATGTTTGTAAGAACCCGTTGCTATCTGTTTTCCTTTCTGAGTGATAAAGCAACGTTTCTTCCCTTGGTCCACTTTGAAGTTGACATTCATGTTATTGTCCAGGATTTGTGGAACTGACAAAAGATTATTTGCCAATCCTGGTACATAAAGAACTTTTTGAATTTGACATTCTCCATCTGGAAGGGAGACAGAAACACTTCCTTCTCCCTGGACTCGATAGGTCTTATCATCAGCAATGGTCACTGGTCTACCTTCTCGTGCCTCAAATATCTCAAACCAGGACTTATCACCAATCATATGCTTACTAGCACCTGAATCTATGTACCACACAATATCCTTGTGAGGGGAATCTGTATGAGTCATGAGCACTTTGTGTGCTCGTTCAGAATCCGAACTAGAATCTTCAGTGGCAACAATATGTCCCTGTTGTTGCTTGTTCTTGTTCTTTGGTTTACCTTTGCCCTTCTTTTGTCCTTGTTCATTGGGCGGTTTGTTCTTAAACCAACATCTCTTGGTTTCATGAGTGTCCTTATCACAAATTTTACAATACTACTTCTTCTTCTGAGTCTCTTTGCCTTTACCCTTATCTTTGTTAGAAGAAGATCCTTTCTGTTGATTCCACTTTTTCTTTCCACTTTGCTTGTTTGAGAAAAGTGCATTGTTGGATGCCTCATCTCTTTGGAGTTGATTAGCTTCTTCAGTTTGAAGCAAATTTACCAACTCTACAAAAGTCACTGTCCTCCCAGAGACTTGTAGTGAAGTGATCAACATTCTATAGGAGTCTGGAAGAGCCCTCAAAATGATTGAGGTCAGGACTTTGTCTTCCACTTTTTCTCCTAAGGCTTGCAGTTTTGTTTTTATATCTGCCACTCTGCAGAGGAATAGCTCTACTGTCTCTCCAGATTTCATATGAAGAGTATGAAGTTGTGTTTGAAGGTTAAGAATTGTTGATTGATTCTTTCCTTCAAATATGGTTGCTAAGGCATCCCATGCCTCCTTACCATTTTTAGCTTCACTTATATGAGGTTGTATATCATCAGTAATAGCTAGCAAGATCAATAAGGAAAGTCTTTTATCCTTTTTATCATATGTTGTCTGATCTGCTCCAGGTGATGTGGGTCTAGAATCAGTGCCATCCACTATACCCCACATCTCCTCTACAGTTAAAATAGCTTTCATCTTAGTTTTCCAGGCAGAATAATTTGAACCTTTAAGCAGTTGGCTTTCATTGAGATATTTGTTTATCATTGCCATGGTGAAGGTTTCAAATTGATGTGACTAAGATGACTTTATCTTGCAGTATACCCTCAAAAGAGTATATGGAAGATCTTAATTTGCTCTTTAAGATATTTAATGGCACCTGCCTTAACACCCTTCAAGAAGGATGAAAAGTTTGAGGAAATTAAGCCAAACAAATAGAGCAAATTAAAGGGGAGGTTTTGGAAGACTTCTGATTTTGCTCTCTAGGATATTTAATGGCACCTGCCTTAACACCCTTCAAGAAGGATGAAAATTTTGAGGAAATTAAGCCAAACAAAGAGAGTGAATCAAGGTGATTGGATTATGACCTTTGATGGGGAGTGAAAATTGACTTGTTTAACCTGTGCAAGGTGTAGCACGATTTTAGTGAAGTTTGGGTTTTTGAAATGCTCTTCAATGTTCTTATGATTGTTTAATTGCACACAAAAACATGATGGTTAGTGCAATAATAAAAAAGAGAGCAACCCAAATTTTTATCACTATAGGTGTCGGATGCAACCGAAAATGCACCTAGTGTAGCCAATTTTAAGAAAAGGTGTCGAGTACAATCGAGAATGCACCTTTCTTACTCTGAAATATCCCCCTTTCTCTTTACAATTTTGCAAAAAAATAGAATCACAAATGTGTCTTCTATCCCCCTTAATTTTTACAAAATTAGAAATCGAGCACTCCTTTCAAGACAAGTCGACACACGACCCACGTTTGAAAGGCTTCCAGACCAGTCGACACACGACTTGGTTTATGTCTTCAACACTCAAGCATTAGGATCAAAAATAGGTTCAAAAATTCTTCTCAAGTTTACAACAAAAATTTGCAATTTTATGTCTTATATCTCCTTTGTGAAGGAGAAAACAAAAGCAAATATTTGGTTTTGTTGCAAAAAAAATGACCTTTGTCCTTGCCCAATTTTTAAGTCTTTTGGTTTTGCAATAGAATATGGAGTTCCTATGTCTCTTTATCTCCAAAAATGTGGGAGAAAACTATAGGAAAGAGAGGAGGTATTGCAAAAAAAATGTTGAAGAAATTCTATGTTTTGCAACCAAATACTTGATCTCTTTGTCTCTTTATCTCCAAGTTTTGAAGAAAACTAAAGAAATTTTATGGCTATAGTTTGCAAAAAAAATTGTCTAAGTTTTAATGCTTAAAAAAATATATTTAATGATTAAAAATTTTATATAATAAAGGTTATTTGAGAAAAAAATCATTTAAAAAATATTTAAAAATGATTTAATTGACCAAAAAATACTAAATTATATAAAAAATATCAAAAAATATATTTTTAAAGCAAAAGTTAAACTTTTAGACTATAATTTTTCTACAAAAAAAAAATTAATCCATCCCCAAAGACGAGCGCGTGGGTCGAACCCGTGACCACATGCGGGTCAATGAGGATACTAACCAACAAGTTAGCTAGGTGGATTTGGTTTTCAAGTGGCAGCAACGGGATTTAAAAAATGGGAAGCAAGGTTTTATTTAAAAAAAAAAATGATTTATCCCACATGCAGGCGACATTTGCAATTTTACACTTGAAATACGGGAAGGCTTACATCCTTTATCGATTACCTTCAGGTAATTGGTGTCACACACATTTTGCCACTCACCAACAAAACAGAACATGCCACGTTAGGTCACTTTGATGAGCTACGTTAGGTTTGATTGCCACGTCACGACCAGGCGCCATGTCAAATTTGATTGCCATGTCACGTCGCTATGTCAGCAATCACCTCAAATTTTGTGCTTGTTGTTCAGTAGATCTGATTTGCCACGTCAATAGCCAGGTGGATGCCTCGATCCCCATGTTGCTACATCAACATCAAGGTGGATGCCTTGATCAGTGTGCTGGGAGCATCGGATGCGATGCAGGTGGGATGGTGTGATGCCAGATTTGAGTCTATGCCTCGACATATGTGCTCGAGGTCACATGGATCAGGTCGGTCATCGAACCCAGTCGCGATATTCTGATCGAGTGCAGGCATCGAAACACCTTTCCAATCGTCGATCTATCTAGGTGCGGGCATCAGAATGCATTTTCAATCATCGATTCATCTAGATGCAAGTGTTGGAACGCATTTCCAGTCATCGTTATGGGCTTGCATGTGTGATATGCATGGTCGTATCGCCTAACAGGTCAAGTCAGTAGATAGGGCAGACAACAACCTTGGGATCCGTGTAGATAGGGAGGTCTGTGGGTCCGTTGATAGGGCAGACAAAGCTCTACGGGATGTGCAGGTGCAAGATGACCTTGGGATCCATGTGGGTCCTCGGTATGCGCATAGATTCAAGATGGCCTTGGGATTCATGTCGTACAGGGTCTCATAGGACCAGGTGGAAGGAGTGAAGCTTGTATTAGCCACCCCAACGATGATGCCAATGTAGCAAATAGAAGGTCCAAATAATAATCAAAATATTATAGATCCAACATTAGCCTGACTTTGTAAAATGCCAATGCTAATATAGGTTACAAAATAGCATAAAAAACTATATCACCTACATCCATGCTAACCAAGCGCTATAGGAGGTAGAGTGTTTAGTTTAGGATTCTTAACCTAGGATATTTAGGAATTAACCTAGTTTACCATTAGATATTTGAAACAGTAAATATCTACATGGTAAGTAGTAAAAAGTAAATGTAATAATCTATGTATTATAATGCAATATACTACATATTTTACCCTAACAATTTTTGCATGGTTCTAAAAATATATGCCTACTCTTGACCCTAATTTAGTTGTCCACAATCTCACCTTGCACTCTGATGCGAAGTTGGTCAAACAAAAATTGAGAAAGATGCATCCTACCATTACCCTCATGGTCAAATAAGATCTTCAAAAGCTATTAGATGTGGGTTTCATTGTACCCATTGACTATCCTAAGTGGCTTTCAAATATGGTACTCGTTTGCAAAACTAACAGGGTGTTATGCATTTGCATTGAATTTTGAGACCTTAAAAAAGCATGTCTTAAGGATGACTTTCCTCTAACAAATATTGATACTCTTATCGACACTTGCATTGGCCATGAAATACTTTCTCTAATGGATGGTTTTTCAAGATACAACCAGATTTGAATCAATCCTGATGACCAATACAAAAAAATATTCTCGACAACTTGGGGGACTTTTTGGTACATGGTGATGCCCTTTGGCCTCAAAAATGCAGGTGCCACTTATCAACGTGTCGTGACATACATATTTCATGATTACATGCATAAAATTATCGAATATCATGTGGATGATCTCTTTGTAAAATTCAAAACTCGACAAAAGCACATTGGTGTCTTAGAAAAAGTATTTGATTGAATTCCAGAGCATAATATAAGGTTGAACCCCAAAATGTGTGTCTTTGGTGTTACCTCATGAAAACACCACTAGGATTCATTATCTCCTAAAGATGCATTGAGGTGGACCGAAGTAAATTCAAGTCCATCATGGAGATGCCTTCTCCAAAAAACTGGAAGGAATTGCATAGTTTACAAGGAAATATCCAATCGATCCATAATTTCATTGCACAAATTTTTGATAAATGTAGGTCATTCAATAACCTACTACAAAAGAGGGTGAAATTTTCATGGACAAATGAGTTCCAAATATATTTTTATGACATCAAGCAACACTTGGATTCTCCACCAGTCTTAACTCCTTGTTCGAGGGTTCCATCAGACATGTCACGAAATGCTAAATGCACTTTCAAGAAAAAGGTAGCTCGTTTTACTCTCTTAGGGGATGTGTTGTATAAACATGGTTATGATGGAGTCCTCCTTCATTATCTCGAGCCTACAGAGGCACAAAGAGCCATATTTGAAGCTCATGATGGTACTTGTGGTGGTCATTTTAGTGGAATGGCCATTGCAAAGCGTATTCTATGCATGGGTTACTATTGGCCCACCATGGAACGTGATTGTTGCACTTACATCAAGCATTATCAGAAATGTCAACAACATGCTAATTTAACTCATGTGCCATCACAAGCATTACAGCCTATTCAAAGCCTTTGGCCCTTTTCACAATGGGGCCTTGATTTGATTGGAAAAATCTCACCTCCTTCCTCGGGACAACATACATTCATCATCACAACCACTGAATACTTCACAAAGTGGGTTGAGGCAATTCCTCTAACCAGTATGATAGGACCTTGAATTGTGGAGTTTATACTTCATCATATCATCTATCATTTTGGTATTCCCTTGAAAATCATCTCTGACAATGGTAAGTCTTTCAAAAACAAGGATGTTCAAGCACTTTGTGAGAAATATAATATCCAACATAGTTTCTCAACTCCTTACTACCCATAGGCAAATGGACAAGTTGAGGCTACCAAAAAGACCTTAATTGCTATTCTCAAGAAACTAGTCAAAGAAAATCATCGATATTGGCATACTCAAATCCCCTTGGCATTATGGGCTTATCAAACAAGCATCCACATGCCTACTAGGGCAACACCATTTTCACTGGTCTATGGAGTCGAAGCAATTATACCTCTTGAGCTTGAGATCCCCTCATTGCAAATTTCATTGCAAGAATTCATAGATGACGATACTGCTAGACAAGCACATTTTGACCAACTCACGCTTCTTGATGAAAGGTGGGTCAATGCTTTAGAGCATTTATAAGTTTATCAGGACCGCCTAAAGCGTGCTTACAATGCCAAAGTTCATCTACATGAATTCCAAGTAGGAGATCTTGTTCTTAAGGAGAATCAACAAAACACCAATGCATTACCACATCTTCATGATAAATTCATGGCTAATTGGCTAGGTCCATACATTGTCACTCAAAAAGTGGGTAAAGGAACTTATAGGCTTTCTAGTCTAGAGGGAGTCGAAGAGCCCAAACCACTTAACATCATCCACTTGAGAGCATTCTATGCTTAATGTGATTTATATATATGTATATATACATGGCTAATACACAAAAACAACATTGCATTTCACACATTACATTTTACACTTTGTATTTCACACATTGCATTGCACACATTACATTTCATAAATTGCATTTCATACATTGCATTCACAACCACCTTCACACATTTCATTTCATATTAGGAGGTCATTTATTCAGTCTAGATAATAATTGGTCCAATAAAGTTTTGTTGCCTTAATCAGGGGCACCTTCAAATCATCATCCATTTCATTGCACCATTCCATAAAGTCAAATTATCATTTGCAAACCACATTTCCATAATCCCTAGGTGTTTTTGGTCACTCAACCACTCCTAGTGTTTCTAGAAACCTCCAATACATGTCAAGTTTTCTTTAGGACCAAGACACATTTTCACTAAGAAAATCTTGAGTTCTAGGAATTGACTCTAACACTCTTGAACCAAACACAATCACACATCTTAAAAACATCTTGTGTCAAAGAGGGATAACACCATGATTGGGTTGAACCTCGAAGTGAAAAGGGTACTCCTTGCTTGTCCCATTATGCACATAGTCCAAAAATAAAAAATAGTGGTTTTCACCACTATCACAATCATTTCCAAACAAAAGAATGAGTAGTAAGGATAGGGTAAAATTCTCATCACACTTCGGTTGAGAATCTGATTTCCCAAAGCTCTAAATATTTTACACATCACACACCATAGATCCTCAAGTTGTAAGGATAGAACTACATTTCCAGTCATACGGTTAGGTAGTCTGAATCCCCAAAGCTTAGAGATCAGATTCTTGGACTATGGAGCTAATCTCCATCGGGGCTATAGATGCTTGACTGGTAGTGGAGTACGCTCATGCATGGTGACACGTCTCTCTTGAAGAGACCTCTGACCACACATAAGGACAAGCTAGCTTCTTGGTCTCCTCCATGATAGGTTTCATCTCAATTTACTCAAGATGGGTTAATGAACTCACTTGCACACACATTGGTTCTTGATTACCTCGAGTCATTACCATACTCATGATTTGGTAAATGAATTCACTGCACACACATTTGGTCTTAGAGAAATTAGATAGAATTTAGTGAGTTTGTTTGATATCACTAGTATGTCTGAGTCTCTGCAAAATAATCAATTTTCCATATCAACATCCATATCATTACATGAGTCTTCCATTTCACATACCACCATTTTGGTGCCCCTAATTAAACAACAATGCTATACATGGTCAAGTAAAATCTAAACTATGAATGATCATTAGAGCATTAATTCATTTGCATTCATACACATTATCATTGCATTATCATCCATCACACATATACACAAAAGCATTCACACAAAAGCATAACATAAAAGCCATGTCTATATATATATATATCACATATACAATGAATGCTCGAAGGCTATATACAATGGAGCACCAAGGCTCATATACAAAAAGTGCATCTAAGCACTAGCTAACACCTATAGGAAGACCCTTGTGATCCTGATGGAGCCCTAGACCTAGAGCCACTATACCTAGACTCACTATGCCTAACAGACCTAGATATGGAGGAAGAGGGTCGATCTGGTAGCCCAATGTGGTGTTGCATCAATAGATCCTCCAAATCTTAGATGTATCCCTCTCGAGATCGAAGGTATAGTATATCCTACCTTTGATGATGGTCCCTCTATGCTAGCTCTACTTGGAGCCTCATGATCCTATCCTCACCTCCACCTACAACCATTTGTACCTCTAGCTCCACTCATAGTTGAGCTACCTCTGCATCTCGCTCTACCACCATCTACTAGAGTTAGTCCCACTCAACCTCAAGCCTCATCCACTCCTCCTCACTCTGACCTAGAGGTCTCTCTGGAACCTCCTCCATATCATCCATGCCACCACCATCACCTCTAATATCTAGAGGCTACTCTACTACATCTCTCACCCATCTCCCTCGACTGCTAGATCGATGATGTCTCTGATATTTGGGAGCCTCATCTACTCTACCTCGACCTCTACCTCATCCTCATCCTCATTACCCTCATCCACTACTTGACTAGGTACCCATGGTGGCTATGTAGTGAACCATGCATCATACTCAGTGGTAGTCCTCACATCATCCACATCAGGGAGATCTATCTCCTCATCATCCTCATAGGTCACCCACCATGCCTCCGCACAAGGTAGACCCATCTCATCTCGATGGTACCTATACAACATTGGTGCCTCAGGAATCCCTTATCATAGCCCAAACTATCATAGCACCCATGAGAATTGGATCAGCTCCACCTCACTCCTATGTCACCCAACCACCCATCTAGCCTATCAAACTCTCCATAGCTACTCCCTATCACTAGTCCAACTGGCACCTCACCATGGTCTCCAATGCACCTGATCAGGTGTCAACCCTACCCACAGATCTCTGTACTCTTGGCCACTATGGCTAGGATGACTCGGTTGCACCTCCTTAGCCACCCACCATCTCAAAGCATAGGGCTGCTCCCCATCCCATGCCTCACTAGGTAGGCCCATAGGTCAAGCCACACTGAAGTGCTCCCAACCCCAACACTACAGTAGTACACTACAACCCAACCCCTTTCACCCCTACCTCCTCACCTCGTACAACTCCAAGTATATCTGAGCTAGTAGAGTAGGTACCCATGCATACACTCAAGGCTCATCGATCATATCGTACACTATCCTGATCATGTTCCATGGGAATCGATAGCTAGTGTTGTTAGGCACCACTATGTTGGCCAATAGGAACATGACCAAGGTGGGAAATACCTCCAACTCCTTCTTGGCATACATCACCAAGTACATGATCCCTCCACCCTTCACACTCACATTCCTCCATCGATCTCCAAATATCTAGCTCATCTCATGCTCCCTATCATGTCCAACCTCGACATGTAACCCCTCCACTAGCACTCGAAGAATATGGTATACATCCTCGAGTGTCACTATCACCTCACCAGTAGGGAGCTGAAAGGTCCCCCTATCTAGATCCCATCTCTCTACCAAGGTAGAGAGATACCCCTCATCATCCCTCACCACATCAATTTGTGCAGCTCCAGCTAGCCCCACAGCCTCCAACCACTCCTAATGCTCCTCCCACAATACCTTTCTCACCCCTAGTATGAGAGGCAAGAACCGATGTCGAGCCTCCAAGATCCTCAACTATAACACAACACATGCACAATGCAAGCACATTAATGCCACATTCATTGCATAATTCAAAAAAATTTTGCACAAGTCCAAACAAAGAGTGCCAAGGGCACTTACCTTAGCCACCTGCATCTCTGCTCCTACTATCACATCCACACCCTCCATCACCATAGCCTCCACTCCACCTCACTTCTTCACTCACTCACTCTCCTTTAGACATAGCTTCTAGAACTTGTGAATGCAAGAATGAATCTAATTTTACCTCTACAAACTATTTATAGCTATTTTTGGTGCACTCAAATGCCCATGGGCATTCACATGGTGCATTGAAATGCTCACCAACATCTGCAGAGTGGCAAACGCTTATCGACGTTTGTGCATGATGCGAATGCTAGCCGGCATCTGGCTTCAAAAATTTGCAGAAAGACCAAAATGCTCCAAAATATAGCTTACCTCCACAAAATCACTCCACATTGCATCCATGCATTCATTTCATCATCATATCATGTTTTGTGAAACCAAAAATCGATTTGGGTGCTTAATTTTTGCTTACGACCAAAAGTCACAAAATCACCTTACAAACTTCAAAATGCATCAAAATGGTCCAAATTTTCACAAAATGACCACATTCATCATTCTAATCATCCATCTCATCATTTCATCACTCTTTGTGATAACATGGATTGATTTGGGTGGTTAACTTTTGTTTGCGACCAAAAAGTTACAAAATTGTCCAAAATTGCTTCAAAAATACTCCAAAACAATGCAAAATTTCACAAAATCATGCAATCCAATCATCAATGCATTTTTCATCATCACATATTCATTTCAACACCATTTTCATCCATCAAACATTGCATTTGCATTTTTTCCAAATTCACCTACAATTTCAAGTGAACCTCGTATCTAGTGGTTTATTCTATCTCCTTGGCGATTGTAATGATTGGTTGTCCATGCAATTCGGTAAGATGTTTAGATCACCATAAGGACACTTGCCCATCATCATTCAACATCCTCTTGTTCGAACATAAAATCATTTTGGGTTACTCATTTTTTGAGTGAGACTATGCCCAAGTTAACTTGCTCAAAAAGTTGTCATTGATGGCCTTGTTCGTGGGGCTTGAAACACGGACAAAATCACATTTCAACATTTATTTTACATTGACAGTCATCACGGAGATAGGCCTTTCCTAGGTTGATTGGTTCCAATTGAGGAAATTATCCTATAGTCACTAGTTGGCCCTCCAAGGGTTGACTCTTTTTTTTTATGCATTTTCATCACTTTGCATTTCAATGATGCCAATTGGCATGTTTTCCAACAACATGGAATCACCCCAAACTTGGGGTAACTAAATTTGATTTTGAGTTCCCACATCGGGATACATCATTTACATCATTCATCATACATCTACATTTGGCAAAAATCCCTTTTCTGTTGGGACAAAAATAGAATTCACTTACATCTACACTTGCAAAAACCCCTTTCTCTATTGGGGAAAAAATGACATCAATTTACATCATTCATATCATCCGCATTTACATCATACACTTGCACTTACACCATTCACCTACATCATTACCCACAATTCTATCAATTGGCTCGTGAGACTCATTTTTCACTCATTCACCAATTGAGGGGGTAAGCTACACCAACAAATTCTTTATCTTCAAAATCTTCTTTGCACTCCAAGGAAAGAAAGCTGCTTCACCACACCAAACTAGGTGTCTCGTATTTTTGCACCGCATTGTGTTTCACGCAATGCGATACAAAAAGGGGCATCTGTAGACACCAAAATCTAGCCACTTGTCATCCATTCGTATCCTCCAATCATAGTCATCCATTATATATATATATATATATATATATATATATATATATATATATATATGTATTTATTTAATATATACATAAATATTAATATTTTATATTTATATTTATATATATTTAATAAATATATATGTATTTATGTGAATAAATCCTAGCCATCCACCATGACTTAATCTCAGCCATCCATCCATCTTAATCCATGTCACATGCTCAAGTTCAATCTCAACCCTTCCTCATGTTTTAATCTTGACCATCCATTGGTGTCATCGAAACCCTAACATGATCAAGGGTAGATTATAAAATATGATTCATTTTGATGAATCAAGGTCCACAATTTTCAAGGTCCCAAATTTGAACATTTATCCACTCACAAACCCTAGCCACTTTGCTATCATCTTCCTTCCTCATCATCACCATCACACCTTCCATTTTCACCATCGCAAAACCCTCATGAACTAGATCTGGTTCTACCTCACTCCCATCCACCCTCGAACGCCACCCAGAGTTTACATAGAATACTGCTGAGCATTTTTGGAATGCTGTTGGGCATTTGCAATCATCCTCGAATGCCTCTGGGTATTTCCCATAGCCTATTTGTAGTTCGTAAGCCCTCGGATGCTTTTGGGCATTCGTGCAACTCTCAAACACAGAAGTAGGAGCATAAATCAGTATTGACAAGGTAAGATATTTGTTGCATTATTTTATATTTTTACATTTAGTTTACAGTTTAACATTGTAGCATTTAGGGTTTATAGGTTTTATCATTCATAGGGCCTCACACAGTGGAGCCCTCACAGGTGCTATTAACCCTTTTATGTTGTTTTCTGTTTGCAGGTGCAGGAACCACATTTTTGGAAGTTGTTGCAGCTAGGGTGGTCCCGTAGGGATACACAAGCCCACCCGCACACTTGTTTGGAGCAAAGATGACATAGAAGATACCATATGTTCACTTGTGAATAAGGGTTTTTAAACCCTAGATTTGTAATCATTGTATCAATACAAAATCATATTGTAATAGTGGAGATCAAGGCTCCCCCATAATAATATCAATATTATTGTCTTCATTTGTGCAATAAGCTTTTGTGTTGATTATGTTATCTATTGCTTTGGTGTTGTCATTTTTCACTTTACACTTCAATGTAGATTTCTTTGAATACTTTCAAATATGTCAAGATCAAATTACTCTTGACCTGATTCTTCTTTCTTCACTACTTCTTTTTATGCTTCTTTGTTCTACTACTTGCTTTCTTATCTACTATATACTCTAGTTTATTTAGAAGCTAAAATTATTCTCGATCTTGCATGAATATTCCTTTGTTTTTTTTTTCAATCTATGAAGAAGTCCTTTCTAAGTGTTCAATGCAGTCGTGGTTAGGCCCCTATTCATCAAGGCCTTGCTTTGCTGGTGTTTGAGCATGCTGCCTTTGAATGTGGTTTAAATACTGATGATTTGCTCAAGCCTTTTGCAAATATTCCTCATCCCTTGGCTAGTGGTACTAAGAAGGTGGTTGATTCTCCTAGCTCTCATGGTGGTGGTTCCAGTTTAGCCTCTAGAATGTATTCTAATGACAGTGAAGATATCTATTTATTTTCCTTCGGGAAGCGTTCTAAGAAAATTTATAGGAATATTTAAGTATCTTCTAAAGGTGTTTGGGGGAAAGCCTCAGATGTGGAAGCCCTTACTCCTTCGATGGGTCCCACTATTAAATTTGATTTACCTCCTAAAGTGATCTTGGAATATTCTATGAATTTGGATCTGAGGCCTTCTCCTCTTGCTGCTGACTGTGGTTGACATAAGTCTAAGCACTTGTGTTGCAAAGAGGGTGTGATTGTGAATTCCTCCCAACTCCTTGCCCTCTTGGAGTTTGAAATTCTTCCTCGAGAGTGCATTCAGGAGAAATCTGTGGAGGAGGCCTCTAGGAAGCTCAAATATTCTATTTTCCATGATTTAAAGTTAATTGATATCAATCAAAGAAAAATTTGGAGCTCTTTGAAATCGGCTCTGGATATGTCTGAAAATGCTTCATGATTAGCTACTTCTGTTGCTTAGGGTATGGAGAAGTTGGTGTAGAACTATCTCAGTTCTACATTATTTGGTGCCTTGAATGCTTGATGTTAGCAGTTTTCTCTATCTGCCTCATTCCTATCTGGGTGAGGTTTTGTTCTATTTATTGCTCTTGTGGCTTTTTTGTAGTGGTTGTGGGATCCCATTAAAACCCTCTTCATTTTTAATTTTACCAAAAAATAAGAATTATTCTCTATCTTCTATAGGAATCTTCCCTAAATTTTGTAGCTTAATATTTGTTATAATTCTCTCTTTTTTCTATTCTAAAATCTACAATTTCTTAGGTCATACCTAAGAACTCAATATGATTATCCTCCTTACTAGATAACCCAATATCAATGTCAAGGTGGCATTGAATATCTATGAATGATAAAATACCCCTTAAGTTGATTATACCTCAATATTTTAATTTACAAATACTTAAATTATTCAAATTATTCAAATTCAATGTTAAGGTGGCTCCTCTTTGAATACCATGCTTCCTTATGGGTTGTTTCTATCTATCAATCAATGCTCAAATTTTCTTCTAAGTTGGATCTTATATTCAATATAGTTGAGTCCTAGTGTTCACTAGTTTTCCTTCAACCTAGTGGAAAGACCCTAGCATTATCTACTGAATAAGACCTTTAAAATAATAAAGACTCCAAGTCTTCACTACATTTAAAGTGGAAAAAATCTAAATTAGTTTTACCAAACTAGACAAAGCTAATAAATAATTATGGCTTAATAAAGTCTATCAAATTGGATAGAGTCTACTGGTAGCACTAATACCACTTTTGGATGTTTTAAGCTTTTATACTACCACAAAATATCATAGGTTATCTCATAAAATCACACAGGTTTCCAAATATAAAATAGACACAATAATAAAGGTCAATATAATAATAATATGAGAAAATTAATATGTATATCAAGTCTTATATAATAAATCAAATAGCATTCATTTATATACTAAAATATGAATGTAAATAGTCTAAATCATTCTTATACTATGCATGAAGAAAACAATTACAATAATTATTGCTCAAAATGTATACAAACTTTTTATTGTTCTTCTATTACAACTTTGAATATTAATACTTAACTCCTAATATTTGATACATTATTTGGAGTATTATCTCCATAATATAGCCATAGTAACATGGGTCTTCAAGTACACGACTATTGCTCTCTATATGCCAACTCCCATGACTCTTAGCTTACCAACTTACCACTTGCATACTTGATGGACACTTGATTCTACAATCCTTGCACAAATCTATAAGACTTTTCAACTCCTAAATGCACTCTTAATCTAGGACACTTATGCACATCCTCATGTTACATATTTTCACTGTTACATATTAGACACTTGTACACATTCTCTCTTACATGACACTTGTGCATTTCTTGCACATTTACACTTACATAAAATGGGAAATATAAATCACACTCTAAAATATTGAATCAACCCTAATATATTATTTACAAATGTACCATAAAGGTACCATGGGAGTACATTAGAATGTAGAAAATAAATAAATATATATCTTAACAAAGGGAATATTTATGATCAATTATTATAGATTTTCTATTATATTCCTCAAATATCAAATGAGCCATAGTTAATTTCACTATAGTGGTATAACCATATTGGATTTATCTCCTACTATATGTTAAATAAGTCCTCCTATTAGTGTTTGAACATGAAATAAGAAAACCCTAGCTTTGATATTGCTATTGCTTAAATTCTTTGTTAATTTACATTATGAAATAATGATATTTAGATAAAATAAATGCCCGATTTGGTATAACAAACCTTATCCAATCCTACAACTATGCTTGATCTTTACATACCATGTGTTAAGTGGTTTACTCAACTTACATTCATATTATCTATGATGTAATAATTCCTAGCATGCCCCCCTTATTACATCATAGTCTTAGCTTTGGATATGGCTCTAGCTTTGGATCATGGATTTGGCTTGGGCTCTTAGCTTTGTCTTTTGAGTTGAACGAGAATATGTTCTAGGGTGCTGTTGAAATATCTATATTTAAAAGAGAGAAATACTCCTTTAATATAGAATTTATACTTTAATTCTTAGGAGTGTCAGGTTCCATTGATCATGCACCCAAAAAACATACATATTACAATATATAATATTCAAAAGATTAAATTAAAGAAGTATAAACCTCTTCTAATGTATTCATATGGAAGATTTTTTATATGAGCTACAGTGCATCTTGTGTTGGCTATTGGATTGACTATCCAAAATACTTATCTTGTGATGCCATATTTTATGTGTTGATCGATTTAATGATTTGTTTTCATTTCATATTTTTCACCACTTGTTATAGTGATATTGATCACCTTATTCTAGCTTTTTTCATCTAACTAAGATATTACTTGTGGAAGGTGATGTATTCACACTTTCTTTAGTGTTCTATTGATGGTTGAATCTTAAGTGCTTGATGCACTTGATCCTTGTTCTCTTTTCTAATTGTTGCTTCAAATTCTTCTATATATTAAGAGGAGTCACATTCTAAATGCACATCCTTTATAATCAAGTTATTGAATCTACTTCATTTTGAAGTTACAAAATTTGATTATTCATCTTGATCTCTTGTTGGTTCTCTAATGGCTTAGAGTTGTCAACTAAGTTTTTTATATCATTTATTGCACTATATTGTAGATATACTTTTCTAATATGACTTGGATGAAACCATTTTAATTGATGGTTCATAATATTGGTTGCTTCTAATTTATACCAAACATGATTTATTTGGATTAGCTATGCATGCACAATAGATATATACTCTTTTTTTTGCATGATCGTTTTCTTCTTCCCTAATTTGGTTATCTTCAACCATATTAATTTTTTATACCTTTTTTTAAATTATATTTCTCTTTTCTAATAATGAACTATTTTACTATTGATGCATCTCTTAAGAAGACCCATTTATGAAGTGATTATACCAACATTCCTTCACTATGTGGTTGTTCTTACCACAATGTTCTTAAAAAAAATATGTGACAATTATTTATGTACTGCTAATATCCATGCATATGAGAGTTGTTTCTTTATTACTGGAACTATTATTGAGTATTGTGCTTCTAAATGACTTCCTTTATTTTTTATGTAAGAAGAACATGTTTTTTTTCTTTTTTTTACATGTGAAGCCTCTACTTTTTAAAGTAGGTTTACCAATATTTTTTAACACTGGTGTATGCTCAATGATGATAAAAGTTGTCATAAATACATTATATTGAAAAGGAAGAGATCTTAAGATAATAGTAGCAATTTTATTTTCAAATACCTTCTCTCCCAAGGATGGTAGTTATGGTGATAGTTTAGCAACTCTCCTCAAGAAGAATTTGAGTTTTTCTCCATTCTTAATTCTCAAGCATTGGAGTTGAATTTGGAGAGATAATATTTGATTCTAGTTCCATGCCTCAAATATATTCTGAAGTTTCTCCCATGCATATTTAGATGTGGTAGAATCTTGAATGTATGGTTGTACCTCATCAACTATTCCAAACATGATGATGAATCATGCTTTTATGTATAATTTATCAAATTTGATATGCTCTTCATATTTTGCTTCAAGACGGGTAATGGAACCATCTACAACTTCTCTGTTGGCAATTTTGGGTACATTGGGTACATTGCCTTTGCTCCAGTGTTGATGTTGTCATTGATGTCAAAAAGCGGAAGGGTTTTTGTGAAAACCAAGGCAGACAAAATAAAAGGTTTTATTTAAAACCATGGACAACAGATTTGAAATGGGTTTTTCTTAAAACCCAAGTTGGCTCTTCGTTTCGTTGAAAAAGGTGCCCCGATGATGAAGATATTTAATTTTAAATATTTAGTTTAAATTTTATTTTTAAAATTTAAATTAATATTTTAAAATTAAATTAAAGGATTTTCCGACGTGTTTGGAAATGCCGACGTGTTTGGTAATACATCGAAGTACATATAAAAGGTGGCAATGGAATTCATTTTAGATGGTATGTTTTTGAGATGAATCCTCGTGCAATTTTGATTTAGTCGGAGCCTCTACGCTATCGAAGAATGATGCTCGGGAGCAGCGCCAAAGAGGAGGGCTCGCGGTGGAGATTCAAATGATGCGTGGAGCAGCGAAGTATGGAGAGCACGGATAGCATTTGTCCTTATGTGAAAAGTGCAACGTGAAAGCACGAGATTCCGGGCAAAGGAAACACTAGTTATGCAACATAAGACGAAAATGTAACGCTTTGATCCTATGCACTAAAACAGAGAAAGGAGACAACTTGGAAACGAAAGACAAGATGTAAAGAAATCACAGCCCTCTTTATTCAAATATCTTATCCTCGGTTACATAGACGTCTCCTCCCCTTTTGGGGGCTAGGAGCGTTAAATTTGTCTTCATTACAATGTGTGACCTAGTCTTCCTCTTCCCGCGTGCCCACGATTGCAATGGGCGGGCCAAGATGCTTGCCGTCGCTGATGTGGATAAGTTCTTCACCTCTGATTGCTTTTCCTGCAATCAAAGAAACAATAAAAATGTCAGTAGCACCTGCTACAAAGGAAAGGGGTTCGTTCTCTAAAATCAACGAAATATGCATGTAAACATCTGCCCAAACAGATAAATACGGTGAGTCCAAATGGCTTGAAAACTTGACGAGAAGACGAGAAGATGTTACCAAAAGGCCATTGCCCACTGAGACAGCCGGCCAATCTGCTTTTACCTGGTAATCGTCCCTGGTAAGGACGATTGCTCTGTTAATCGTCCCCGAAAGGACGATTGCTGCTATTAATCGTCCCTCAACAGGACGATTGCAGGGACGATTGATACTGTGTTGAAGAAGCCGACCTGCCGCTGCTCCAATGTCGATTCTCGAGACACTGCAAAATGCTTGCAAACAAGGGGTTATGTAATTGGGGCCATTTTGGGACGACCCAGATGGTCGGATTCTCCCAATTTGGCCTCCATCACCGAGAAATTGGACGTTGTTACCTGCAAGTCAGTGGGACAACCAAAATAACAAAAGCATGATAATATTCGATGAAAACCTTTTGAAATCAAGATTCAAGATTCCGAACTATTGAGCAATGAGAGAATAACATGGAATATGAACAAATGACGAGAAAATGAACTACAACTAAATCCAAAAGGTGCGGGGTGCCCAAGTGGGCAGCCCACCGAGTGGAACTTGATTTTGGCACCAATCCACTTGGGATGGGCCCAAAATCTCTTAGGAGTGGGGGGTCGGCGAATTGGTTGGTTCGGGTGTCCATGTGTTGGATTTGGGTCAGGTTCGAGCTTCCAAAGGCCACCCAACAACCTCCCTTGCAAAAGAGATTGGTGGATGTGGGAAGGTGAACCAAAAGGGATGCAAGTGGGTCTTCAACTCGGCAGCACTTCGTTGCTTGAAAACTCCTTCAACCTCTATGTTTTGGGTGAGAAAAGTCTCACCTTTTATAGACCCAAGGGGTCTCCTTTGGGAAGGAAGCACAAACGCCATGTGTTGGTCATAGGCGCCATGTGGCAGTCATGTCTCCTCATGAGGGAGGGGAGTCCTCCATTGACTTGTGTTTTCATAATTGCTTCTTGTGACAGTCCTCTAACGGCCCTTCTGTCCACCTACACACGCGTGCAAGGCGGGAGTCATCAACTGACTATTCTGGGCTGCCACTTGGCGTCGTTTGTCGTTTTGCCCGTTAAACTTGGTAATCGTCCCTGGGTGGGACGATTACAACAATCGATCCCTGGGTGAGACGATTGCAAGTTAGTAATCGTCCCTGGGTGAGACGAGTCCTGGGCAAAGTGTCTAAATGTACCAAATTGCTTCTGACCTTACAAAATTGCTATGGAAGTGGTTAGGACCACTGTTTGACCTCTGAGGGCTGCCATAGGGGCTGTGTTTGTCAAAGCGATCAGTGTTTGCAGTCACATAATCGGATTGGTGCTGTTTTGGTGTCTACAGATGCCCCTTTTTGGGAAGCACTGCGGGTGACGCAGTGCTTGAGCAAAAATAGATAACCAAAGCACTAATGATTAGGGTTTCTTGGTAACCTAACCAACTTTTGATGCCCCAAGTATGGAAAGGGCATGCATTCTTGAATCCTTGCTTCTGACGAGCTAAGGAATTTGATTTCAAGTGTTAACTTGTTTTGGTGAGGTGTGACTTGAACTTAGACATTGATCAGTCATGAATAGGTGAAGCGCGTTTTTACCTCAGGGGAACCTTGTATTCATGATTCACGAAATGCCAAGTGTTTGATTGATTTGATTGTTGCTTGTTTCTGCCCCAAGCGGGAGCGTGATTGTCTTTGTCAATGATTCTTTGAATGCATGTCGTTTTCCTTAATTGGGTGTGTGATTGTTGGTTGGTGACTAAGTGTGACTACCCCCTCAAGCGACGAATCGATGAGGGAATGACCTTTGTGAGAGAAGCGACGAGTCGCTTGACCCAAGATGACTTGTGCAAGGGTGCCTTTAGAGGGTTTACCGTTAAGCGTGTGCAATTTTTCCAACATTTGGACCTATTTTTGGTGGGTGTTAACCCTTTTGGTGATGTCGTAATGAGGTGAAATCATCGAAAACCTAACTTCCCGTGGAGCGGTCCGGCTATTGTAGCCTTCTTGGGGAATTAGGAGAGCGATAATTTGGACCTCGACATCTATTTTCTTTGCCAAGAGGTTAAGTGCAAGAGCACTTGTGTCAGCAATGTTTATTGCTATGTTTTTGTGTTGCTTTTTTGTGATTGTTTTTGTTGTTTTGTGACACCGTTTGGGGATTAAATTTTGAAAATCCGTTTCCGTGGAGCGGTCGGCTATGGTAGCCTTCTTTGGGAGTAGGATAGTGATAATTTGTAAACCTCGATATCGTTTTGCTATGCCAAGAGGTTAAGTGCAAGAGCACTTGTGTCTGGCAATGTTTATTGCTTTTTGTTTTGTGTTGCATTTATTTGTTGTTTTTGTTGTTTTGATATTCTTTGATCTTGTGCATGATGGTTGATGAATATGGATGTATTATGTTGATTTATTTTGATGGATGCATATGCTATGATGACTGCAAATGTTTTTGATTTATATGTGATATGCGAGAGATGAAATGGATGAATGGGATTTGTGATGTTTGGCTATGGCACCATAGATTGTTTAGAACTACTGTTATTTTGTTTTTAGGCGATTGTTGTGATGCATGAATTTGTATGTATACATGTGGTTTTTTTTTTTTTTGTATTTTCTGATGGTATTGCAAAGACGAAAAGTAGCGCGATTGGTTTAGAAATGTAGCTAAGTTTTTACGAGACTCAGACAGTTCTAGCTCTCTAGCCACGACTGTACTTTATCTTACATGATTTTTGAACAAGGTATGAATCAGACCTATTTTTGACCAAGCTATTTCACATCCCTGTGTGTGCCATTGAGTTCATTTATGTGGTATTTATCAGGATACCGCCAGTGCCAGATGGGCTTTCAACCGAACCTGTACTGAGGATCACCTAACTAGCTCCACTAACTCCTTTGTTATGTTTAGTTAGATTAATCCGCGATGTTTTCTAGGATGTCATAAGCTAGCTTATCCACATGCAAACATTGATCTGTACGCAAGTTAATGTGACAGATATATCGTCATGCGAGAAGACCTTTAGAATCTTTGAGAGTTCCAGGGATTCAAGTTCAACTCCCTTCTTTTCTTCAATTGTAATAGGATACTTGCTCGTTTGTAGTGATAAGATCATTGTTTATTTTGATTTGTTTTCTTCTTCTTCTTTTTTTTTTTTTTGAGCAAGGGATTGGAGTGATAAAAATCATTGTTTCTTAGTGCATTTTGATGTGTGCACTGTAGGATGTCAAATCTTGATGTTTTGACGTTTTGCAAATTTTTTTTGTTTTTGCAACTATTGAGATTAGGGATTTTTGGGAATTGGGTAGGGGTGATGCTTGTCCTTTTGCCAACTCTCAGCATTCTTTGGGTCATCCGCACAGGGGGATGAGCAAGATAACCGTTTCGCTTATGGTGACCTAGATTACTTTGCAGTTCATCTTTCTTTCACATAACTACGGAATTGTTAATGTGTTTAGTTTGTGTTGGGATGTTACGTATCAAGGTGTATTTCAAGTATGACTCTACCTTCGTAAAATATGTTCGACTTGATACATTACATGGCTAAAGAGGAAAATTTTGGCTGAACTACGAAAACTCGTGATACATTAAAAGACCACTGACTCTAGTGTGGTGGAAGCAATGCATGGTGTGTCTGTTGTTTTTATGAAATGGAACAGTGGGGAACAAGATGGATTGTATGAATGCAATGCTTAATGCAGCTACATATTTTTGTATTTTCGATGAATTGAGTTTGGCGAATATGAAGATGAGATGTGAGAAAACTCTCAATTGATGAATTTGAGAATGCGTAGAAATGAGATGCAAATTTTTGTTGTTTTTGATGTATTTTGTTGTTTTTGAAATTTATTTTTTTTTGGGTTTTGACCAAGTGATTGCGATAATCCTTGGAGCTTTTGGGTTTGACCAAGTGATTGCGATAATCCTTGGAGTTTTTGGATTGACCAAGAGATTGGGATATCTTTGGAGCTTGGTGACAAGAGGATAATCCTTGGAGCTTTTTGGAATTGTGACCAAAGAGAATTGCGATAATCCTTGGAGCTTTTTGGATTGACCAAGAGATTGCGATAATCCTTGGAGTTTTTGGAATTGACCAAGAGATTGCGATAATCCTTGGAGCTTTTGGGTGACCAAGAGATTGCGATAATCCTTGGAGCTTTTTGGTTGACCAAGAGATTGCGATAATCCTTGGAGCTTTTTGGTTGACCAAGAGATTGCGATAATCCTTGGAGCTTTTGTGGTTGACCAAGGGATAATCCTTGGAGCTTTTTGGGTGACCAAGAGATTGCGATAATCCTTGGAGTTTTTTTTTTTTTGGTATATGGCTTTCTTAGATATGAAATGGTCGCAAATGATTGATATTCAAGGGTTCTGTTTCCTTGATACCGTCAAGAGAAGCTAGCCTGTACGTTCTCGGTCCTATTTTGCTATCAATGACATAAGGACCTAACCAATTTGCCATGAATTTGTCCCTCATATGGGACGGCAAATTAGAGTTTTGTTGGTTTTCCTTCAGAACCAAATCACCAACCTGAAAGTCTCTTAGGTGAACTTTCATGTTGTAAGCTCTCTTAAGCCGCTCTTGATAGATACGTAAGTGCTCGAGAGCATTAACGCGTCGTTCGTCAAGCAACGTAAGTTGGTCTAATCGGGCCTGCCGTGCAGTGTCATCATCGATGAATTCCTGCATTGATATGCGCGAGGGAAGGAATTTCCAACTCGAGAGGCATTACTGCCTCTGAGCCATACACTAGTGAAAACGGAGTTGCCCCGGTTGGCGTCCGAATGCTAGTGCGATAAGCCCAAAGTGCAAGTGGGATTTGTATGTGCCAATCCTTATGGTATGCTGCGACGGTCTTTTTAAGGATGGCAACTAGTGTCTTGTTTGATGCCTCTGCTTGCCCATTTGCTTGCGGATAATAGGGTGTTGAAAAGCTATGCTGAATTTTGTACTTTGTGGTCAAAGCACGCACGTCTTTGTTCTTGAATGATGGCCCATTATCCGAGATTATTTTGGATGGAATACCAAAACGACATATGATGTGATGCAAGATGAACTCCGCAATGCGGGGGCCTATCGTAGAGGTTAACGGAATTGCTTCCACCCATTTGGTAAAGTATTATGTGGCCGTTATGATAAACGTGTGATGGCCTGACGATGCAGGGAGATCTTTTCGATTAGATCGAGGCCCCACTACGAAAATGGCCAAGCAGATTGGATTGTCTGTAAGGCCTAGGAAGGTACGTGCATCAGATTGGCATGATGTTGACATTTTACGCACCTCTTGACATACGCGCAACAATCTTGCTCTAAAGATGGCCAATAATAGCCCATGCGAAGAATGCGCTTTGCAATGGCCATACCACTAAAGTGGCCGCCACATGTACCGTCATGCGCTTGGGTGGTTGCCCAAGTGGACTCTTGCTGGTCCAAGCAACGAAGGAGAATTCCGTCATAGCTACGACGATACAAAATGTCTCCTATCAAGACATATTTTGCCGCTTTCTGTTTGAATGTCCGTTTTGCGGCATGCGTCAATCCAAAGGGAATATTACCTAACTTGAGGTAGTCTCTGATTGGTAAATACCAGTCCTGTTGATCGGAAACCTCGACGGTATGAACAGCCAATCCCTTTTGAAGTTCTTCCCTATCAAGTGTTGATTGGGATAAAACTTGTAAGAATAGCGTTGTGTTGCTATCAATGGGAGTGGGGGAAAATAAGGACCCCCAGTTGGCACGTTTCAGACTATCTCGGATTCGAAAGAACTTATCCGAGGATGGTTCGATCTGGATCATGTGGATTCCTGGCGTCAAGTCTGAGCTTGCACGCTCCATCGCGGATTGCGATAATGTTTTGACTTGAATAGTTGTCATGTCACCGGAAAGGTCTTGCGGGATTAGTGACCCCAAGGAGGCCATTGTGTCCGCAAAATGATTCGATGATCGAGGAAGTGCCTCGATGTCATACCACTCAAGTTTTGCCAGGAATTTATCCACGAGGGCTTTATAGGATTTCAGAACTGGGAATTTGCATTGATATACCCCTTTGACTTGATTGACGATTAACGGCGAATCACCAAAGATGTTTAGTCTTTTGATGTTCATGGCGATTCTTGTTTGAAGACCTAGGAGCAAGGCTTCATATTATGCATTGTTGTTGGTGCATTGGAAGTTTAATTTAAATGACAGGGGCATTGGAGCACCCTGCGGTGTGAAGAATACGATTCCTGCGCCACCCCCCTGCTCGCATTTAGAACCATCGAAGAATAAGGTTATGTCGGCCTGTGACTCAGGCTCTTCAGAATCTGGCGATTCTGAGACATGGAAGACCCCATCGTCGGGTAGTTCTATAGCCAGAGGCTGATCGTCTTCAAGAGGAGCCTCTGCTAGTTGATCGGCTATGACTTGTCCTTTGATAGATTTTTGCCCAATAAATTCAATGTCAAATTCCGTCAACAACATGATCCATTTCGCCGTGCGACTACTATGATAAGTACGACTCATCATGTATCGCAATGGATTCTCCTTAGACACAACATACGTAGTGTTGCTCAGCATGTAGTGGCGTAGCTTTTGGTAGCAAACACCACTTGCCAGCGAGTTTTTCAACGTATGCATAGTTAAGTTCGTAAGCCGACCAGGGTGCGGCTAAGATAGTAAGTAGCTCTGTTCTTTGTGATGTTCATTCTTACGGGCTAGCATGGCGCCCGGTGCCACCTCGATAGGTGAGATGTATAAGTAGAACGGCACTCCTGGTCTAGGTGGTGCCGATCTGTGGCGAAGCCAAGTATTGTTTGATTTCGTCAAAGGCTGACTGGCACTCGTCATCCCAATGAAATGTGACCCCCTTGTGCAATAGTTTGTTCATTGGTCGACATTTGTCAGATAATTGCGCTATGAAGCATTTAATCGATGCGACCTTTCCTTGCAGACTTCTTAGCTGCTTGATATTGGTTTAGCTGCTTGATATTGGTTGGGGGAGCCATTTCAAGGATTGCCTTGACTTTGTTTGGGTCCACTTCGATGCCTCTCTTTGAGACTATAAAACCCAAGAGTTTTCCGGATGTGACGCCGAACACGCACTTCTTGGGATTCGGTCGACCTTATGCTCTATGAGGCGATCGAGAATCTTGCTTAAGTCACGAGATGGTACGAGCGCAAGAGAGATTTGGCTAACAAATCATCCATGTAATCTTCCAAAGTTTTGTGCATGTAATCGTGGAAGATATACGTCATAGCACGTTGGTATGTAGCGCCAGCGTTTTAAGGCCAAAAGGCATGACCTTATAGCAAAATGTCCCCCAAGGCATTGTGAATGCCGTTTTGAGTTGGTCTTCGGGATTGATACGAATTTGATTGTACCTGAGAAACCGTCCATTAGGGAGAGCATTTCGTGACCTGCTGTAGCGTCTACCAATGCGTCGATGCTTGGCAAGGGAAATCATCCTTAGGACTCGCTTTGTTTAGGTCTCGAAAATCGGTGCATATGCGAATCCTCCCGTCGGGCTTCTTGACGGGAACCATGTTGGACAGCCATGGCGGATAATCCACGCGAGATGACAAATTGTGCATCCAACGGCTTTTGCAATTTGTCTTTGACCATCAAGGCCCCTGTTGGGTGCATCTTTCTTAGTTTTTGCTTTACAGGCTTGATTGTCGGATCAAGCGTTAAATTGTGCATGACTAGCTGCGGGTCTAGTCCTGGCATATCCTTGTACGACCATGCAAAAACCTCCTTCTTTTCTTTAAGAAGGGCAATGTAATCGGCTTGCTCTTCGGGGGAAAGACTTACCCCCAGCTTGAGAATCCGTGGATTCATTGGATCTATGCCGATGTCTACGTCAGTCGTCTCCTCGGTCGACATGTGGGATCCGTCCTCCAAGCGATGTGGAGTTGGGATCAAATGGATATCATCAGCTGAGTTAAGATCTACGTTTGGAACCTCGGGTCCCTCTTCAGCTTGAAAAATATCTTGAGTTGTCCTTGGGGCGGAATGAAGCATTTCACCGAAAGGCCAGTACTCTGCTGGTGATAATGGCGAATTGACGCGATCCCAGTCGATGGCATCCATGTCTAGATGCAATGGCTGTGATGGATCGATCGGATTGCGGATGGGTGCGGTCAAATCAATGGAGATCATGTGGATGGAATGAATTTGGTCTCCAGAACCGTGGGTGTGATGACTTGATTCTTTTAGTTGTTCCCTATACTCTGGATCTGGCTCTACGGGAACGGGCACGAATGGATCCTCTCTAGGTGCAAACTCATCTCTATGTGCGAAAAGGAAGGCGGGGTCTTCCCTCGGTACTGCTTGTCTGATGGGATCTCGAGGTGGACGATGCTCTTCTTGAATTTGGAGCCATGGGTCCAACACTTGGTCCCACCTCGCTGGGTCTACTTGCCATTCATGTCCTAATAGGATGCCCATTTGTCCCATTAGATCTTCATGCGTTAAAGCGCGATGATGCCGTCGTGCGTGTCTGAGATAGTCCATCTCAGTCTCGTCTTCTGACTCACTTTCATAGATCCAAAATTGTTCATCCTCTTCAGCATCTGTTGCTTGTGACGTTGAGGACTCTTCTTGTTCCAATAAGTTAATCCAGTCCCATTGTGGTTGTTCCACTCTTGGTGGAGGGACTTGATTCTCTTGACATTGTGTCGTTTCATCTAGAATCTCTAGGGGAAACAACTTTAGAAAAGTGTCCGGAAGCCGTTGTTGTTCTCTTTGAGGATTGCTCTCTGAACTTTCACCTCTCTCTAGCAAAGGAGAGGGATTATTGCTATTTCCAGGGGTGTTTGTAGACCATGGGAGATAGTCCCCCAATGTGTATTATGTGTTTGGATTGGCGTACGGGTCTTGTGCCAATCCCCCCTTGTTGCCTATTTCTAGGCCTTGCATATTTTCAACCAAGATGTCTAAGGGCAAGGGGTGGTTGAACCCCACTCCTGACTTGTCGTATGGCATCTGATATCTTGGTTGGCAAAGGATTCGCATCCCTTGCTCATATCTGCCTAGCCCATACCCATGCCAATTGCATTGTTCAAGATATTTTAGGGCAAATTACTGGGTTCGACTAGATAATTGATGTTTTCGACAAAAGGCTCTTCATCTGTTTCCTTTTGTTCGCATGGTTCAGAACCATGATCAAGGCCCCCATACACAAAATTCGTCTGGTTGGGAGGGTAGCCTAGTGGAACAATTGTCCCTATGGGAAGGCGAGGTCTTCCCATGTCCTGCACTGACTCCAATGTGGGGGTTGCCACAACGTTTTGCACTAAGTACTCCCCCAGGCCCGTACTTGGCCATCTCAACGGTGATTGTTGATGATTGGGTAGGAGGAAGCGGTAGTCCTTCCTGAGTCCATTCCATGTTTGGTTGTTCAGGAGTCTTGGTTTGTGTTGTGTTGGGTGTTTCCTCTGTTGATATCGTTGAAATCGTGGGCAACCCCTCTTCTAGAGGCTTAACCTCTTCCATGATTTGCTTTCCCTTGTCCTTCTGTTGGGCCACGATAGGTGGCGTTGATGATGAAGGAGTAGGTGATGAAGTCTCACCTGGCTGGGATTTTGCCTTGTTGGCCACCAGTGGTACCTGCGGTATCGGACCCTGTTTAGATGGATTTAATTGAAAATCCAAATGCGTTGATGGGAGGGTCGATTGAGGTATGAATTGTACCGCATTGCAATACTTGAAGGGCTCTAAGTCCATTGGGACTACATGTATTTGCCCTTCATAGGCATACTTCAAGCACTGTTGTGCGATCGAGGGGACACACTTCATGTCCACGATCCAAGGCCGCCCTAGCGGTATATTATAAGCCATTTCGCCTTCCGGCCACATGGCACGGTGTGGGTATTGACTTTTGTCCTACAGGATAGGCGGAACAAGCTGTGCTCAGTCGTCGAGCAAATTGCATCGTTAAAAGCTCGTGGTGTGTACGTGGAAGCGGTGATGTGAGAGGCTGGCAGTTTTAAATGTTTTAACGCTTGCAGTGGTTATAATGTTCTTTGGACGAGCCGGTATCTATCGGCACTCTCTTGTACGGGATCCCGTTGACCCGCGCGATAACGTGCAAGGGTGGATCCGCCATGTCATTTGATATCGTTTTGACCTCGTCTTCTCTGAATGTGATGACGGGCTCCGTACATTGTTTCACATGTCCCACGAAGGCGTTGAAAGAATTTGCTTCGTGGGGTTGTACTTCAATGGCTTTTAAAATGTCCATAAGAGCTTCTCTATGGGGAGCTGATTGTTGGATAAGCTCGTAGATGGACAGCCTAGCCGATGTGGTCCACAGACTCTGCGTGAGTTTGGTCCGTATCGTGACCTCGGGTCTAGGCGGAGGCAACTGCGTTGGGCGTTGTTGAGGCTGCGATGTCGACGGAACTTCCCTCGCAGCTACCTCGGGGGCAACTGTTGGGTATCTTCTGTTCCTTGTTACAATGCTAATCATTCCCACCAATCCTTGCGCGGGAAGATCTTGTCGCACCTCGTTAATCTGGAGCGGTTTTGTGCGTGCCTCGTGGGCGAGGCAAGGGGTCCTTGAATACCCCCATTTGTTGGTTGTTTGGTGCGATGGGGTTGTCCACGACCAATGTTCTGTTGTCGATCAAATCCTGGACTAGTTCTTTGAATTTCCGGCACCCATTTAGGTCATGTCCTCTGCGCCTATGGAATCTGCAATACAATTCCTCCCTATACCCCCTAGGCTTGGGAATGTTAGGGTCAAAAATTTGGATTTTTGCGGAGTAACTAAATTTGCCGGCGACAAGCGGTCAAATAAGGAGTCCCTAGACTCCGCATACGGGGTGAATTGTCGCCTAGGGCGACGGCTACGATCTTGCTCACGTCTTCTGTTATCTCTTTCGTAGCGGGAGGCCTTTGCACAGTAATTAGCCCTTTGGGGCTGCGTCTCTTGCACGGGCGCGGGAACATTTATCGCAACTTGATTGGCTACGGCGTGTTGTGGTTGCGTTGTCCCGGTTTTAGTGGTTTTGTTCCACTCTTTCTTCTTAGGCTTGGCAATTGCGCCTTCGCCTATCTTAATCTCTTCTATAAGTCTGGCTTGGGCCAAAGCTTCTTCTAGGTTGTCGTATTGTCGCAGCAACAATAGACCAGAGATTGATTTTAAGCAACTTTTTGCGAACATTTGCGTGAGATCCGACATGGGAGGACGGTAGGGTAACTTAGAAAGCAAAGCTCTCCATCGGTTCCCGTACTGCTGCCATTGTTTCCTCCTCAAATTGTTTAAGGCTAGCAAGATCACTAAGTGATGCCTTCTTCCTTGTGTTGAAGGCGAAGCGTTCAAGAAACGCATCTACTAGCTGATCTAAGCTGCTTATCCTTGTGTTTGGGCGGTTGTGTGAACCAATCCGAGGCGGGGCCTGCGAATGTGGTTATGAATGTTCTAAGCAGCAACGCGTCATTATCTTGGATTGCGAAGCATTGGCTTAGAAATCTTGTAACGTGCTCTTGTGCGTCCTCCTCACCTTTAAAAGCGCCAATTGAGGCAACTTGAAGTGTTCGGGGTAAAGAGGTGTAGAGCTTGAGGGATGCACCGGATTACTTGCGGAGTAGACGTAATGTGGGTTTTTGATGCCCGGCAGCTTTTGTCTCCACAGACTCCAAACGCTCCAATAGCGCTTGGTATGCATCGAAAGATTTTATTTCTTCCTCTCTTGCTTGCTCCCGTTGTACGTTATGATAAACTGGGGGCCTATGGAGGGGTGGCCGAATGGCAGCCCTCCTGCCTTGATGGAGAGTTTCAACATGTTCTATCTCTGGTTCGTACTCCTCATAAAATTCTTGAGGAGTTTCTGGGCGAAACCTTTGACCTTGATCGAGTCCCCGCTGAAGGTACCCATCATCATTTCGAGGAGTAGCCTCCCTCTCATGTCTATGAGGTCTCGGAGGCAAAGCTTGACGAGGTCGTGGAGACCCGTCCTGCGTTAAAGGGTTATGCCTCTCATGTTGTTCGGCTCTTTGGACGCGAGGGGTTGGCCCTCTCTCAAGTATTTCATATTGTAACTCATCCGCTTCACGTTGCATGCGTTCTTTATCCAAGCGGTATTGATACTCTATCTCTTGCTGACTTTGTTTAAGCCGCATGATTTGGGCTTGACGGGTGGTATATCTGGCGACAGCCGGGTCAATTTGATCTACCCTATTTTGTTCAGAAGGTTCAAATGTTCCTCCTATGGGTTTACCTCGGTTTTGATGCTCTAAAATCTCAAGGGGTCGCTTCCCTCTGTCGAGGTAGGCGGTATGTGCTCGAGGTTCTGGCCTCAAGGGGTGATTATGATATCCGGCTGGTGCAGAAGCATAAGGTTCCCGCGTTGTATGTTGTTGTCCTTGAGGAATGCGATGATCTTCCTCATATTCTCTCTCATAGGTGCGTAAGGGCGAGGCGGAGTTAGGTCGCCCTGTGTAAGGAGCCCTACGCTCTGGATTTGGTCTCTCTGTTCTGATGAGAGGTAAAGAAGGGACGCCATATCCACGTTGTCCCTCCAAATGGACAGTGTGCCCCGTTAGCGCTTCATCGCGCTGTGGCCACTCATGTCTAGCTTGAGAGGGCGATTCTCTATTTACATTAAGGTCTGCATGTAGGGCGTCTTTTCGAGAGGGGCTGCTTTGAATGGGCATACCCCACGGATTTTGAATTGGATTCTTTTGTAGGTTAGACCGATAAGGCGGTATGACCAAATCCTCAGGACTGAAGCGAAGGTGACTTGTGCCTGCTTCTTGTGTACCTTTCGGAGTTGCTGCCCTTGATTGGGCTTGGCTGCGGGTGTACACCATTGCGGTGCGTCCACACTATCTAAGTAGATTTTTATCTTGTTTTTAATGATTTTTTTTTTTGTCTACACTAAACAGAATTAAACACACACATTCACAAAACCGTGATTATCTCTTTTAAGGATTCTTGGTGTGCCCTAGATTGGTTTAGTGTATTTTGGTGTTTTGTTTTGTCTTTGTAGGTTTTGTAGAACGTTTAAATGCATCATGTAGGCTCTTATAACTCCCAAAAGGTCGCCCCTTCAATATACCAGCCAGGCCGATATACCAACCTCTCTATATACCCGCCCTTACGAGAGGGAGACTATAGGTACGTGAGAGGAGAAGGTACGTGGTACGTAGGCGGTACGGAAGGGGGATTGTCTGTTAATGGCACCTACCATAGAAAACTTATCCTCGCGCGCATGGGAATCACCCCGGCTACGCTCGGTCTCATCTTCGTCGGGATTTACGCCTAACAACGAGTTGACAATCGGGAAATGTATGCAAATCAAGCCAAGGTGGTGATTAAATCCACCAATGGTCTTGATCAAGGAGCTGAGGTCTTACGACCGGCTCCTTGGTTTAAAATTGTTTCGTGGAGTGTGTGAGGTTCATTTTATCCAACGAAAATGAAACATGCATGAATGACTTTTTCTAAGCAATGCAAGCTAAAAATGAAAACAGTCAAAGAAACAAGAAACAGAAAATTTCAACGAGAGATGATGAAAATCCCTACCTCTTCTCTGCCTGCTCCGGTTGCCTCTGAATTTTTGCTCTGAAAAGTTGCAGACAGAAAATCGTCCCTTGGTGAGACGATTAACGAACAAAATCACAGAAATCGTCCCTTGCGAGACGCATTTTACAATCGTCCGGGTGAGACGATTTCAGAAGAAATCGTCCTCTAGAGACGATTAACGATCGCAAGAAAAAAATGTACTGTCAAGCACAAACACAAAAATTCAATCGGTTTCTATGATTTTAAAAATAGGGACGAGGGTCCCACCGATGATCACCATGAAAGCACGAGATTACGGGCAAAGGAAACACTAGTTATGCAACATAAGACGAAAATGTAACGCTTTGATCCTATGCACTAAAACAGAGAAAGGAGACAACTTGGAAACGAAAGACAAGATGTAAAGAAATCACAGCCCTCTTTATTCAAATATCTTATCCTCGGTTACATAGACGTCTCCTCCCATTTTGGGGGCTAGGAGCGTTAAATTTGTCTTCATTACAATGTGTGACCTAGTCTTCCTCTTCCCACGTGCCCACGATTGCAATGGGCGGGCCAAGATCTGCGATGTGGATAAGTTCTTCACCTCGATTGCTTTTCCTGCAATCAAAGAAACAATAAAAATGTCGGTAGCACTTTGCAAAGGAAAGGGTTCGTTCTCTAAAATCAACGAAATATGCATGTAAACATCTGCACAAACGATAAATACGGTGAGTCCAAATGGCTTGAAAACTTGACGAGAAGACGAGAAAATGTTACCAAAAGGCCATTGCCCACAGAGACAGTGGCCAATCTACTTTTACCAGTAATCGTCCACGGTAAGGACGATTGCTCTATCGTCCCATTATCGTCCCGGAAGGACGATTGCGTTTTTTTCCCTACGGGGACGATTGATCTTGTGTTGAAGAAGCCGACACTATCGCTGCTCCAATGTCGATTCTCGAGACCCACAAAATGCCTACAAACAAGGGGTTATGTAATTGGGGCCATTTTGGGACGACCCAGATGGTCGGATTCTCCCAATTTGGCCTCCATCACCGAGAAATTGGACGTTGTTACCTGCAAGTCAGTGGGACAACCAAAATAACAAAAGCATGATAATATTCGATGAAAACCTTTTGAAATCAAGATTCAAGATTCTGAACTATTGAGCAATGAGAGAATAACATGGAATATGAACAAATGACAGAAAATGAACTACAACTAAATCCAAAAGGTGCGGGGTGCCCAAGTGGGCAGCCCACAGGTGGAACTTGATTTTGGCACCAATCCACTTGGGATGGGCCCAAAATCTCTTAGGAGTGGGGGTCGGCGAATTGGTTGGTTCGGGTGTCCATGTGTTGGATTTGGGTCGGGTTCGAGCTTCCAAAGGCCACCCAACAACCTCCCTTGCAAAAGAGATTGGTGGATGTGGGAAGGTGAACCAAAAGGGATGCAAGTGGGTCTTCAACTCGGCGGCACTTCGTTGCTTGAAAACTCCTTCAACCTGTATGTTTTGGGTGAGAAAAGTCTCACCTTTTATAGACCCAAGGGGTCTCCTTTGGGAAGGAAGCACAAACGCCATGTGTTGGTCATAGGCGCCATGTGGCAGTCATGTCTCCTCATGAGGGAGGGAGTCTTCCATTGACTTTTGTTTTCATAATTGCTTCTTGTGACGAGTCCTCTAACGGCCCTTCTGTCCACCTACACACGCGTGCAAGGCGAGAGTCATCAAGCGGCTGTTACAGGCTGCCACTTGGCGTCGTTTGTCATTTTGCCCGTTAAACTTGGTAATCGTCCCTGGGTGGGACGATTACAACAATCGTCCCTGGGTGAGACGATTGCAAGTTAGTAATCGTCCCTGGGTGAGGCGAGTGCTGGGCAAAGTGTCTAAATGTACCAAATTGCTTCCTGACCTTACCAAAATTGCCATAAAAGTGGTTAGGACCCATTGTTTGACCTCCGAGGAGCTGCCACAGGGGTTGTGTTTGTCAAAGCGATCAGTGTTTGCAGTCACATAATCGGATTGGTGCTGTTTTGGTGTCTACACGCAGTGAGTGCTTGGTTGACAGTGTAGAAAGCGAGTGATTGGCTGACGAGTGATTGGTTGGCAAGTGTTGATGAAGGTAGCTTAGTTTCAAGCCTGCATGGTATTCGAAGAGCGCCTCGTAATATATAACGTTTGTGAAAACATTCTTCTGTGACCGAAGCTTAAGAAAAAAATGAATGTGCAAAATTGAGGAAGTTGGGTGCAAGTAATTGGTACAGATTTCGAAATGCATATGTTAGTGTGAAAGGGACAACGAAGAATTCTGTGTGACTCACGACAGAGAACGGAAGCAAGAACTGGTGACTGCGTGTTCGAAGCAGATCTAAGTGCAACTATAAAGGGTTTGGGTTAAGCATTGGTATGAGAAAAAACTTAGAGCATGTGCACTAATGACTAGCTAAACGAGGCATCCGATTATTCGTTGAAAGCATATGATCGACGAAGCACCGTGAATTGTCTACAACGTACAAGGCAGAATTAATATGGAGGTACGCTTGTTTATAAGATATATTCGAGAGCAATAAAGTTTGATTGATTATAGGGAGACATAAGGGCTTGAAAGGCTAAATAGTTTAATTTAAATTTTGTTGTTTGAATTATTAGAATTCGGGGAGTTATAAGGGTTTAGATATTTGTGAGATTAAAAGGTATTGTATGTTAAAAATAATTAGAGAGGTGTAATAAGTTGTTGAAATAAATTATTGTGATTTAGTTTATGGTACAAGTGGTTTTAGGAGAGATAAGGAAGTTGTGCAATTAGAGACCTTGGTGATGATTATTGAAAAGAGGAGTAATGTTGATTATGTTGTGATCTACTAACCCTTGTGAAGATTGGCAAAAGAATTTTGTGATTGTGGCAGATTTCCAAAGGGGTTCCTTCACTTTAATAAGGTATGGGCACATTCTTCTTATGAGTATAATTGATGTATGTTTTCCTGAAATAAGATTGGAGTGAAAAGGTATTCAATAAGGTTTCCTTTGGTTGGGTGTAAATCCTATTTTCTTGTTTGTTGAAGACTACTTATGCATTGTTATCATTGATGAGAGTTTTGGTGAATGCATAATTCTGGTTTGAGGTAGTGGAAGCATTGTGCACTAGGGTTTATGGTTGTAAGTCTTGTTACTTGCATTGAGATGATGAAACCCTTAGATGGCTGTGTTTAGATTGATGGTTGAGTTGCTTCCATAGAGGTTGGTTGATCAAGTCATTGCTTTTACTTGATACATGATATTGGGCTTACTCCATTGAGTTGATTTGAACAAGTTATTCTTTGCATTTGGTGATATTGTGTGGGTGTCTGTTTTGTTCAAATATCTTTTGAGGGAAAAGGATTTCTACTTGTTTCCTTTTCTAGTGATGATTGGTTGAATGCTTCAAGGTAAATGTTGATTTGAATGATGTTGGTTAAACCTTGTCTTTGAGCATTGTTGTTGAAGCCCAAGTGGTTGAAGAAAGATATTGGTTTTGGAAAAAACATGAGTATCATTGTTATATGAGATATTGCGTGGTTGGAAATTGTTGGGTTGTGTTTCATGTTCTTGAGAAAAGCATACTACATCTATCTTATTCTTTTGAGATTTGAGATTGAGTTGAGATTGATATTGGGAGTTAAGTATAGAATCATATTGAGTCTCTAACAATTCTCTTTATGCTTCTATGAGGTTGATGAATCATATTGAGTCTCTAACTATGCTTCTATGAGGTGGACAAATCACATTGGGTCTCTAACCATTCTCTTTGTGGGTTCATGCCAAGCAAGTTTTCTTGATGAACTTGTGAGCAGGTTTTGGACAGGTTCTGTTGAGGACTTGTGAGCAGATTTGGACAGGTCCTAGCAGAGGACTTGTGAAGCTGAGTTTGATAGTTCTATCGAGAGAACTTGAGGACAGAGGTGCATTGGTTCTATCAGAGAACCTGAGGACAGATTTGTGCCAGACCAAAGGACTGTGTTTGGTGCTGATCAAAGACAGAGGACAAGGACATTTGTGCTAGACCGAAATACTATGTTTAGTGCAAATTTGAGGACCAGATTTGAGGTGATAGAGTTGAGGACAGAGGTCTCCAGCCAGAGCAGGGAAGACAGGTGTCTTTTGTGGATAGATTTCCATTTGCTAAGGGCAGTGGAGGCAGAGGTCTTCTAGATGATCACCAACCAGAGCAGAGGTAGGGGAAGGTATCTACTTTGAGCAGAGGCTCATAAATTCATATTGGGGGAAGGTTTCTCCTTTGAGCCGAGGCTCATAAACATTGTAATTGGGAAGGTTTCCCAAAGAACTTTGAGATAACTTTTAGAGAAAAGTTTTGAGGATGAACCATGTAAATTGTTGTGTCACTTTGTGGATGGTTTTGTTCATTGCTTTGATATTGCTTTGGATATGTTGCTTTATTGTTTTGAAGTATAAAGGAAAAGAAAAAAGTGGTCTTATACTATTCACCCCCCTCTCAGTATAAGCTTGTGTTCTTCATTCTCATATATCTTCAAACTTGATTTGTATTCTAAGTTTTTTCTTCTATGTACATAATTATTCCTCAGCTAAAATTTGGGAATTAGGCAATAGGAAATTCGATGCACCACTAGTCATATTAAATTTTCACAAAATTGAAAAAATCATCTTCCATTAGATAATACTTGAAAAATGATTTTCAATAAGTATATATAAGGTGATAGGCATGGCTTGATTTATGCCTCAAATTATAATAAAATGATGTCTCATTAGGCAAAATAATAAGTAGAGGGAATGTTATTCCTCTAGGGAATATTCTTTAAAATATCATAGCTTCTTCTCCTTTACATCTACATTTAGGTAAGAGAAAAGTAAAACTAAAGAACACAAGATTATACTAAGGGGGGGTGAAAAATATAAGATAAAACTTAGACTTTTATTTCCAAAGAAATATCATCCAATATTATAAATTGCAATAATGAAACAATACACAAATCACAACACACATAAGAGACACAGATTTAACATGGTTCAACCAATGTGGGCTACATCTATGAAGAATTTTTTCTTTTAAATTTCTTCAAAAAAATTCATGGGAATTAATTTTCTATTACAATGTTTGTGGACCCCAATCCATAGGAGACACAAATACCCTCTGATCTGGTTCGTGGACTTATATCCACATGAGACACCAATACATTTTGTTATGGTTTGTGAACCTCTATCCATAGGAGACACCAATACCCTCTTCTCTAGTTCATGGACCTCTATCCATAGGAGACACCAATACCCTATTCTATGGTTCATGGATATCTATCCACATGAGACACCAATCTCTACTCTGGTCTACTCCAAAGCCTGCTCATAAATCTACTCAAATTACTTCAATCCTACTCATAACTCTCCTAAAATCTACTCATGAAACCTACTCAATCCTACTCTTAAAAACTACTAAAACCTGCTCACAACTCTACTAAAATATGCTCACAATATTGATCAAAAGGCCTACTCAAATCATCTCCAAAACCTGCTCAAATGTGCTCACAAAAACCTGCTCAACTCTACTCACAAAATTTGCTCAAATCTGCTCACAAGCCTGCTAAGAAGACCTACTCAAATCTGCTCCAAAATCATGCTCATCCACTCATACAAACAATGCTCATCAATTCTCAAATCTTGCATACAAAAAATGCTCATAACTTTCTCAATGTGCTTTCCTCTACTCTAGCAATTCAAACATATTCTACCCAGTATTATTTTATCTTCATGAACATATAGAGAATGATATGCAATAAAAATTACCCAATATGTTCTTCTTCTCAATTGAATATTTTAAAACTATCCTTGCACTATGTGACACTTTGACTTGCTTTAAAAAAATCCTTCTATATGTGTAATACTATTTGCTTATTTCCTTATGCACTTCAAAGCCAATCACAATGCTCAAATCTACCCTCTAGATCTACTCCCAAAATTAATCATGAACAATGCACAACTTTTGCTTTCAAATATGTTCTATAACCCTTGCATATTTACTCCCAATATCAATCAAAACCAATGCACAAGTTTACTCATAAATCTGACCTATAACCTTTGCACATTTACTCCCAATTTCAATCAAGACCAATGCACAAGTTTACTCACAAATTTGACCTATAATATTTGCACATTTATTCCCAATTTCAATCAATACTAATGCACATCAAATCAATCCTTATACCTCCAACCATATGACATCAAAAATATTTTCCTCAAACAAAACCACCATTGAAAAAGGAATTAAATCACCATACCTCTAAATCTACCTCAATGATGATAGTCTTCTTTTGCATGTGCTTGTCTTGACAAAAATAATTTTTTTTTTTTTTTGCCACTTCAAAATTGGTTAGAAAATCTCTTTTTCTTGAATAGATATCAAATCATTCACATTAAAAACCCTTATAAAAAATGTGCATAATAAATCTTAAAAATAATAATACCTTATATCTCCCTTTTTATAATATGCCAAATACAATATAACATTAATCACAATTACACCTTATTTCTCCTTTTTCTAACATGTAAAAATACAAATAAACTTGACCACCATCCACCTTATAACTCCCTTTTCTAATTTGAAAAAATCACAATTTCTTATGCTAACACCTTGACCTTTATTTTTCCTTCAAAATTAAATTTAATAAAAAAATTAATACCTTTGCATAGTTGAGAATCGAACCCTTGACCTCACGAAATGCAATGCTTTCCCAAGCACTTTGTGACTAGCTATGCTACCATGATAGCTAAGACCAAAAGGGAGGTGCCCAATATATATATGTATCCTTATGGTTTTATCAATAGAAAAAACTCATCAAAAACAACATCGACCATATTCAACCTCGTGACATCCTACCCATCAGCGTTCCATGCAAATCCAAAAACAAGTTGGTCTACCTCAACAATCAAAACCAAAGGTGCTTATAGTGATATTATACATGTGGTCTATTTCATTTTGAAAGGTTGGCTTAATTTATTTTCAATTTTTGGCGCCTTTTTATTTTTCAAACTCTTTTGTTTATAATATTTAAATTTAGAATTTAAATATTATAAATATTTATCTTTTTAAAACTTTGTCCCTCTCTTGTGATATTTAAACCTTTTTGTCCCAAGCAACTTTTTAAACCTTTATCCTTCTTTTTGTCCAAGCAACTTTTAAACCTTTGTCCCTCTTATAATATTTAAACCTTTTTGTCCCAAGCAAATTTTTAAACCTTTATCCTTCTTTTTGTCCAAGCAACTTTTAAACCTTTGTCCCTCTTATAATATTCTCTTTATAATATTTAAATATGATATTTAAATATTATAATCCTTTCCTTGAAAAATATTTGCCTTGCTTTGAGATATACCTTACCTTGAATAATTGTCCATTGTTTGCTATTCACAATAGTCCATTCTTGACACAATTGATATATTGTCCAACCTTGTAAACTTCACACCCTTGAAGAATATTTTTGCCTTGAATACCATGCACCCTTTGACATCAATGACAACTCAATATTTCCAACAATCTCCCCCTTTGTCATTGATGGCAACCCTACAAAAAATTCTTCTACTGCAACTGGATTCCAAATCTGCTCCCCCTGACAAGCTGCTCCCCCTCACTGAATTCTCCCCCTTTGACATCAATGGCAAAGGGCTCCTTGGGGCTAAAAATAAGACACTTAGCACAGCCCCCTCACCACCTCCTTTACTTGAGGTGATCAATTTTGAGATGGGAGTAAAACTACTCCCAACTTACAATGCTCTTCTTCTTTTTCAATTTTCTTTTTCCAAACCTTTGTAGTCATACCCTTTTGAACATTTTGAGCATCCTTTTTCTTGCTTGTCTTTGGAAGTTCTGGAAACTCTGTTCTACACCATTTAGCTTTATGCCCAAAATTATTGCAATTGAAACACATGATGTTGTAGTCCTTGAAAGGTGCAAATGAATTGAAGTTTCTCTTGGTGAAGTCATAATCATTCTTACCATGAACCCTGCAATGTATAGCTTTGTGACCAAAATGATTACATGAGAAGCAATAACCCTAGAAGAAGTATTCATCTTGCCTTGGAGGATATGGTCGCATGATTCTTTCTTTGCTTTTTCTGTGCTGGTCCTTGTTCCTTGATGGTGCATTGTTTTCTTCCTCATTGATGTTTCCACTTCTCAACTCATCAGTATAGGTCTTAGATTCTTCTTCAAATACCTTCTTTGATGCTTCTATTTATTTTGAGCTTGACTCCTCTTTTTGTACTTCTTGACCTTCCTCAAAGCCAAGTCTGGTCTTCATAAATGGAGATCTTTGTGTTTTGATAATATCATCCAAATATTTTGAGCTTTTCCTAAACTGATATATCTTATTATTAAAATTTTCAAGTCCCTTCCTTAGAATGTCAGCTTCATGTTCTAGTCTTTCACATTCTAGCTCTTTTGCCTTTAATTGTTCAACCATACCTTCTTCAACTTTCCTTGCCTCTTCAACCTTAACTTTTAAGTCAGTGAGATCTTGTAGAAGCTTTGCCTTTGTTTTCTCATCCTCTTGTACTTGAGCCTTCAATCTTAAGTTCTCCCTTTTCAACTCTTCAAGATCAATAACAAGTTCCTCTTCCATATCAATTGTGGCTTCCTCTTCATATTCTGAAACTTTCTCTTCTTCTTGGTCTTCAATAACAAGGGCATCTTCTTTTTCTTTTTCTTGGTCTTTGACAACAGGTGCATCTTCTTTCTCTTCTACTTGGTCTTTGACAATAGGAGCATCTTCTTTCTCTTCTATGGCCAAAAATAGAATTTCTTCTTTTTCACTATCGGAGAGACTTTCATCACTGTCACTGGAAGCACTGCTTGCTTCTTCAACATAAAAAATTTTCTTGTGCCTTTGAAATATCTTCTTCTCATGCTTGCCTTGACCATGCCTGTTTTTCTTTTCATGATAAAATTTTCTTTCTTTCTTTTTCTTGTATTCCTTTTCCTCTTCACTACTACTATTTTCAGCTTGTGGACAATTAGTTGCATAGTGACCAATGTTACCACAACTAAAGCATTTCATAGTCTGCATATTTTTGTGTTTTCTTGGACCCTTCTTATTTCTTCTCACAAAGTTAGCCTCCTCTTCACTGCTTGATTCATCACTTGATTTTGGTACTTTATCCTTTGCCTTATTTGAAGCTTTGAATGTTGCCTCTCATTTGGATGTTTGATATTTTTATGTCCTCATATCATAGGCTGTGAGAATCCCATGTAGCTCATCCATACTTAAGGTGTTGAGATCCTTCATCTCTTCTATTGCTGAAACCTTTGCATCAAATCTCATAGGAAGTGACCTTAAGATTTTTTGAACAATCTTAGAGTCTTCAATATTTTCTCCAAGTCCACAAATGGTGTTGACAACCTCATCAACACGAAGTAGATACCTAGCAATATCTTCCTCATATTTCATCTTCAAGTCTTCAAACTTCCTCCTGTGGGTTTGAAGTTTTGCCATTTTAACCTTGTCATCTCCTTCATATGTTCTCTGTAACTTGTCCCATATTTATTTTGTTGAAGTGCATTGCATGACTTTCACAAAATCTGATTCACATAACCCACTTAAAATTGCATTCATTGCCTTGGCATTATTTTCATATGGTTTCTTACCACTTGCATATGTAGGAGGAGTTGTAGGTGGTGTGAACCCATTCTCAATGGATTGCCATATATCATATCCATGTGCCATCAAATAAGTCTTCATCCTCACACTCTAGAAAGCATAGTTAGTCCCATCAAACAATGGAGCTCTATTTGATGAAAACCCTTCCTGATGTGCCATTTGTGTTCTTGTAAGATCTTCCTTCAAGTTGTTAGGCTCTCACGAAGGAACCTGCTCTAATACCAATTGAAGAACACAAGCTTATACTAAGAGGGGGGTGAACAGTATAAGATAAAACTTTTACTTTTATTTCCAAAGCAATATCATCCAATATTATCAATTGCAATAATGAAACAATGCACAAATCACCACACACATAAGAGACACAAATTTAACGTGGTTCACCCAATGTGGGCTACATCCATGGAGAAATATTTCTTATAAATTTCTTCAAAAAATTTATGGGAATCAATTCCCTATTACAATGTTTGTGGACCCCAATCCACAGGAGACACCAATCCCTCTACTCTTGTTCGTGGACCTCTATCCATAGGAGACACGAATCCCCTCTTCTCTGGTTCGTGGACCTCTATCCATAGGAGACACCAATCCCCTATGCTCTGGTTCATGGACCTCTATCCATAGGAGATGTCAATCCCCTCTACTCTTGTTCGTGGATCTCTATCCATAGGAGACACCAATATCCTCTGCTTTGGTCTTCTCCAAAGCTTGCTTACAACTTTGTTCAAATATGCTCCAAGCCTGGTCACAACTCTACACAAATATGCTCATGAAACCTGCTCAATACTACTCATAAACACTACTTAAACCTGCTCACAAATTTTCTCAAATATTATTACAAGCTTGATCAAAATGCCTACACAAATTTACTCCAAAACCTACTCAAATTTGCTCAAATATGCTCACAAAAACTTTCTCAACTCTACTCACAAAATCTGCTCAAATTTGCTCACAACCTTGCTAATAAGGCCTACTCAAATCTTCTCCAAAATCATGCTCATCCACTCATACAAACAATGCTCATCAATTCTCAAATCTTGCATACAAACAATGCTCATAACTTTCCTCAATGTGCTTTCCTCTACTATAGCAATTTAGACATATTCTACCTAGTATTATTTTATCTTCATGAACATATAGAGAATGATATGCACTAACAAATACCCAATATGTTCTTCTTCTCAATTAAATATTTTCAAACTATCCTTACACTATGTGACACTTTGACTTGCTTTAAAAGGTAATCTTCTATATGTGTAAGACTATTTGCTTGATTTACTTATGCACTTCAAAACCAATCACAATGCTCAAATTTGCCCTTCTCGATCTACTCCCAAAATCAATCATGAACAATGCACAAATTTTCTTTCAAATATGTTCTATAACCCTTGCATATTTACTCCCAATATCAATCAAAATCAATGCACAAGTTTACTCATAAATCTGACCTATAACCTTTGCACATTTACTCCCAATTTTAATCAAGACCAATGCTCAAGTTACTCCAATTTGACCTATAATTTTCCTTTTTCTATTTAATCAACACTAATGCACATCAAATCAATCCTTATACCTCCAACCATATGACATCAAAAATATTTTCCTCAAACAAAACCACCCTTGAGAAAGGAATTAAATCACCATACCTCTAAATTTGCCTCAATGATGATAGTTTTCTTTTGCATGTGCCTGTCTTGACAAAAATAATTTTATTTTCTTTTGCCACTTCAAAATTGATTAGCAAATCTCTTTTTTCTTGAATAGATATCAAATAATTCACATTAAAAACCCTTATAAAAAAGGTGCATAATAAAGCTTAAAAATAATAATTTTTTTTTGGTATTAATTTAAAGAGAGGGTTTTGAAAGGGTCCCCACAACCTTATACATACAACCAAACTCTCAACCATAATAACAATCTCCAAAATATTATACCTATTATGAATAATCGAGAGAGTTTAATTCCTAATAACCATAATGATTCCAGAGAGAACTTAGAAAAGCACAACGCTTTGAAGGTAAAACAAACTCTAACAAACTTCGGTCAAAGGGCAAAGTGAGACCGAACACCCCTTCCAACGAGAGCCAAAGGGATGTCCGACTCCTCCTTACAAAAACAAAGCATCATGAGCCTCTTTCCTAGCAAGGGAGACTACGTCATTCAGGACATCATTTTTCCACATCGAAAAAGCAACACAGTGGACACCACGGTTGGCCAACATATCGGCCAATGCATTCCCCTCATGGAACACATGGTGAATGTTCACCTACTCAAAAGCGTACAACAATCTCCTAGCTTCGACAATAAGATTGAGAATGTTCCAGCTAGGTGTACACTCCCCTTTGAGCATCTTGATTATGTTCAAAGAGTCACCTTCGATTTCCACATTATTATAACCAACATCCGCTAACAATTTCACCCCCATATAAGCTGCACGAGCCTCCACGAAGTGTGAATATTGGGAATCAAGGGGTTCAAAAAATGCCATGAGGATGTCACCATTCTTATTTTGCACAATGCCACCTACTCCAGCCTTGTCGAGGTTACCCTTTGAGGCCCCATCGAAGTTGAGTTTCAGCCAATTGGGAGCCGGATGGGCCCACTTAATTCCTTCTCAAGGATCAGGTTCAAGGGGGTCCAAGGAAGAGGGCTCCAACCCAATTTAAATTCCAAATCAACTTTGTCGGAGGAGGAGGGCGCCTTGGGCCGTTTACCCACAAAGGCAACCAAGACATTCTTTGATGCTCTATTAATGATCTTAGTACCCACCCTGACAACATCGGTCTCAACGTCATTAAAAGCACGGGCATTCCGTTCTTTCCACACCCCCACCACGCATGGGGAAGCATAATTTTCCACAACCAAGATAGTCATTGGGACATGAACGATGAACACCATTGAAGGATGTTGTCCATCAACGTACCTGGAAACACCTAATAAATGTTAAACCAATTAAAAATAAACATAAATACCTGCCATGTGAATGGGCAGCTGAGGAGAAGATGTTGCATGGATTCCTAGTCCGATTTGCATAGATAGCATCTATTCACCATAATGCGACCCCTCTTTCGAAGATTCTCCAAAGAAAGTATTTTATTTTGAGCCATCAGCCAAAAATAAATATTGATCTTTGGGATTAGTATTTTAATCCAAATAAGATTCACTAGAAAAGGAGCCTCATATTTTGAGAGAAGGAAGGATTAATCTGATTTTACAAAACATTCACCTTCAGCTTCCCCGTTCCAAATCAAACGGTCTCTGGAATCATCCTATCTGATCGCATACTTGTTAAGTTCCACTAAAAGTCTCTACCAACTGACCAAATCGTTCTGGTTGGACACCCAATAGGGATGAGAATTCCATGAACGCCTACCATTGACAATAGGCATATATTGGGAAACCCAAATTTTGCCTTCCTCCATCACTTTCAAAGTAAGAGCCTTGAGATTTGGGTCATCCAATAACGACTCTTCCCTCAACCAATGGTCTTCCCAAAACTTGACATTTCTCCCATCACCAATGATCCACCTACTTTTAGCCTTCATAAAGTCCCTGATCTTCATTAAGCTTCTCCAAAAAATGGAGCCTCTCGGGGAGAGATCGTCTGACAAGAAATAATTAAATTCGTATTTCACTTTAAGGATAGAACACCAAGGTCTCTCGGCGTTCGAAGCAACCAACCACCCTGATTTACCAACCAGGGCTCTATTCATAAGTGTTGCTCTTTTCAAATTAAGACCCCCATCCTTTCTCCTCTTGCAAATCTGATCCCAAGCGACCAAGTGGTACTTGCATTTTAAATCCGATCTAGCCCAAAGGAATGTTTTACAAATATGATCAATTTTATCCGTTACTTTAGCAAGGAGTATGAATAAGGACATGAAATAAATGGGTATGCTCTGGAGCTTGCTTTGAACAAGTACCACCTTCCCTTCTTGGCTCAGCAACACCCCTTTCCAAGAGGCTAGTTTACGTTGGATTATTTCAATCAAAGGGTCCCACAGTGAGTCTTTCATTCTCCCCACGAAGAGAGGTAGTCCAAGATAGGTCGTTGGCAATGTGGCAATCCTACAATTGAGTATATTCACAATATTTGATTGCTTGGCTTTCGAAGTGTTAACAAAGTAGAGAAAGCTCTTCGTAAAGTTGATCTCCTGACTAGAAGCCCTCTCATAACACAATAAGATATTTTTAATATCCCGAGAAAAAAATACCGATGCACCACTAGCAATCAGAGTATCATCAACAAATTGGTGATGAGATATAGGCGGACATGGGAGAGCTGGACGAAGACCCACCTCCCCGCTCAACCTTCCAATCGCTCTCCCCAAAGCCTTTGCCACAAAGAGGAAGAGGAAGGGGAAAGTGGATCGCCTTGCCTCAAACCGTGGTGAGACTTAAAAAATCTAGACACCGATCTATTCACTAGAATGGAGCACCAAACTGAAGAAATGTAAGCCAAAATAAGGGTGACCCACCGATCGTTGAAGCCAAACTTCCTCATCACCTCTTGTAAGAATGGCCATGTCACTTTGTCATAAGCCTTACTGATGTCGAGCTTTAAAAGGAAAGCCTCTCTACCACTGTACTTGACCGAATGAAGAAGCTCATGCATGAAAATAGTGCCATCTAAGATTTGTCTACCCAGCACAAAGGCGCTCTGAGCCATATCAATGAGATTCGAAAGCAACCCCTTGAGTCTATTAGATAGAGCCTTAGAGAGGAATTTATATAAATAATTGCACAAATTGATTGGTCTAAAATCCTTAAATGACGAGGCAAAATCCTTTTTTGGAATTAAGGCAATCAACGTGGCATTCAGGGATTTAGGAATCTCCACCGATATTTGGGCTTCTCTTAGAGCCTCCGCCACCTCAGACCCACAAATATTCCAATATTTTTGAAATAACAATGGAGGAAATCCATCAGGCCCCGGAGCCTTTAAAGGCCCCAGCTCCTTAACAACATTAAATATTTCATCATCTATGAGCGGGGCCTCCAAACCCATGTTCATTTCCTCCATCACCAATGTAGGAATGGCATCTAACATAACACGTTCCACCGCCAAATCCCGATTCGGGGGGACCAAGAAGAGAACTAAAGAAATTGACAACCTCCAATCAAATTTCCTCGCTCTTCCTGATAGAGCTGCCATCCTCCTTAATAATATCCACTATTCTATTCCTACTCCTCCGTCGCATGGTGGATGCATGAAAGAACCACGTATTCTTGTCACCTTCTCTTAGCCATAATTCTCTCGATTTCTACTTCCAGTGCAACTCGATATCCACTTTTTTGTTATGATAATTGGCTAAGAACTCCCTTTCCTCCCTTAATAACACCTCATCGAGTCCCTGTGACTCAATATTTTTCTCTATTTTAGCGACCTTATTTTTTAAAGCTTCCAGCTCCCTAAAGATATTACCATACACGTTCTTGTTCCACCATTTTAATTGATGAGGAAGCCTTCAAATTTTGAAGGCAACTTTAAAAAGACCCGATCCTGATGCTTCCTCATCCCACCATTTTTTCATGCAATCTTCAAAGTTAGGGAAGTTGCACCACATTGCTTCAAAGTGGAAGGGTCTCGAAACAAAAGAAGAGTTTTCAACAGTCTCCAAAAGGAGAGGATTATGATCTGAGCCCACTCTAGGCAAGGTGGAAAGCACCGCATCCCCAAATAAATCAAGACTTCTAGATGAAACTAGCGCTCTGTCCAGCCGGCTCAGGATCAAACCATTATTTGACCTACTGTTACTCCATGTAAAATGCCCCCCTTTCAAATCCACGTCTCGTAATTCTGTGGAAGATATGAAATCCGCCAGGTCAGCAAGATTGTGCTCTTCAGGGCCACTTCCACCCCTTCTCTCCGAAGGATATAGAGGGGAGTTAAAATCTCCAATCACTAACCAATGTTCATGAATGAAGGTTTGACGCATTTCTAGCAACAAATTCTAGAAATATCTCCTTTCATAAGTGGTATTCGGAGCGTAGATATTGGAGACCACCCAACGCCTTTGGGTTTTGTTGCACCAAAAAAGAATATTTATCACTCTACGTGAAGCAGAGATTACATGCCCATAAAATTTATGTGAATTCCAAAAAAAAAGGAGTCCACCCATTGTTCCCACAACTTCACTAGCCATGAAACCCGAGTCCTTCCATACTGCCCTTTGGATCGATCTCCACGACTCGGCCTCAAGCTTTGATTCTTGAATGCATAACATATCAGGGGCCAATTCTCTTCTCAGGGACGCCAATAAGCGCTTCTTAGAGGAGCTATTAAGCCCTCTTATGTTCCATGAGCAGATTTTCATGGGAAGGGGGAACTCACTTTATCTCCACCACCTACCGATGAGCTCAAGAAACCATCCAAGCTCAATCATTTTTTGCCTTCACCAATTTTCAGAACTAGTCTAGATTGACCTTCATTGGCCATAGACTCATTGGCCTTTCTTTTCCTGCTTACTTTAGACATAGGCCTTCTAGGTTTACAGGCCTTGCCCAAATCCATCAAATGTCTTCTATGACTATGGGTTTTAGGGCCATGAGAGCCCTTCTCCATTACCACCGGCTGAGGATATGGGGAAGCAGGAGCCACATCCATCACTAAAGCTTCGTTTCTTACCACAAAGGGGGAACAACCATCCACACGATTGGCCATGCCAGGAGAGAAGGACAGACAACGAGCCATCGAGGATTGTGGGCATTCCCTTAAGGACCCCACCAGGATCACCATCTAGGCTTTAGAGCACGATGGACCCAAGTCTTCTGCCAAAGCATTTAGACACTCAAAAGAGTTGTCTAAGGGGATAGAAGCTTCTTCCAGATTGACTTTTGAAAACAAGTCCACCTCTAGCCTATTAGAATTCTCCATTGCAATATTCGAACACATCGGTTTGACCAACTCCTCCTCCCTAACCATAGGTGCCAATGGAGGGGAGGAAAGAGGGGGAGCCAAATTTTGAAGAGCCACCGAAGGAGCAATGACTTCCTTGACCGACGGGGCAACGAACAATTTCTTCTTCCATATTCTTCGCTTCTTTGAGGGGAAAGACCAAATAGACTTGCTAACACCAGAAACAGAGGCCGGTCTCTTCCCTTTCTCCACCATGGACACAAATCCTTGCGAGCGCTGCACCCTAGTAGGGGCATCCCCCGACTTTCTTTTGCAATGCAAAGATGAATGACCTTTGCCCCCACAAGCTGAACATGAAAAGCTATCATGTTCGTAGATGATTACCTGCTCCCACCTTCCCACCAGAGAGTTGATCAAAATAGATTTTGGCAGCTCTTTGGACAAGTCCGTGAGAACACTCAGGCGAACAAATTGCCTTTTGTCTTCCGACATGGAAGAGGCATCAAAAGAGATAAATTTCCCAATTGCATTGGCAATCTGTTTGAAGATGGAGTCATGCCATAAATAGAGAGGGACTTCAGGAAGACGAATCCAAACCGAAACCATGTCCACTTTGTGAGTAGCAGGGTTAAACCCAGAGTCCCATTTCCTCAAATACAACCCATGCTTTTCGAAAAACCATGACCCCTCTTCCAACACCCGATCAACATCAGAGGGGTCCGACAGAGAAAAGAGAAAAAAGTTCCTCGGGAGAAGAGATAAACAGAGGTTGCAAGTTGGCTTCCAACGGGCGATGGCCCATCTCTTTAAAGCATCAACATCCGGTCTGCTCCCGGAGAATTTTCCCACTAAATTACCAGACAGATTCGCCAATAGAGAGGACACAGTTGAGTGAGATTTCGAGTTGGGGATGAACGTCTCCATCAACAACCCGATTGGCTAAGTCTACGCTCCCCCATTCCTTTTGGGCGCAGCCTCCCCAATAGCTTGGCCACAAGGCTTTTCCAAAGAAAGAGATTCCACCGGTTCGTCCAGAGCTTCCCCACCCGGATACCACATTCATCAAAATCACACACTAGCAATGCAAAAGAACCACTCAAACAACCACAAGAATCCAAACATGAATGCAAACCCATGAAAGCCAGCCCAAGATCCACCAGAGCGAAGAGCCACAACCGTTGATCAGAGAATACCACAACCGTCAAGAATTCTAGCTCGCTTAAAAAGAATAATATCATATATCTCCCTTTTTATAATATGCTAAATAAAATATAACATTAATCATAATTACACCTCATTTATCCTTTTTCTAACATGCAAAAATACAAATAAACTTGACCACCATCCACATTATAAATCCTTTTTCCAATTTTAAAAAATCACAATTTCTAATGCTAACACCTTGACCTTTATTTTTCCTTCAATATCAAGTTTAATCAAAATTTAATACCTTTGCACAACTGAGAATCGAACCCCTGACCTCATGAAATGCATTTCTTTGTGACTCGTTATGCTGCCATGACAACTACGACCCAAAGGGAGGTGCCTGATATATATCAGTGTCCTTTTGCTTTTATCAAAAACAAAACCTCATTAAAAATGGCATCAACCTGATTTGATCCCGTGACCTCCTACCCAACAGTGCTCCTTGCAAAGCCAACAACCACATGGGCTACCTTAGTAGTCAAAACCAAAGGTTCTCGTAGTGATATTTATCCAAGTTTCCTAGTTCAGCAAAATAAAATAAAAATGACATCGACCAAATTCTACCTTGTGACCTCCTGCCTAACAGTGCTCCACACAAAGTCACATTGCCAGCTGGGCTATCACAGTGAATGAAACCTTAGGCACACATAGTGATATTTCTCTTTTTCTATCTCTACCTTGATTTTAACTATCTTCTCCTCTGCATTTTCTTCCTACCATTCACATGCACGATGATGGATTTTCAATTACTATTTTTCATTCCACTCCAAGGTCTAATAATGCCATGTATATATATGCATGGCATTATTAGAAAGGTCGGCTTAATTTATTTTCAAATTTTGGCACCTTTTTATTTTTCAAACTCTTTTGTTTATAATATCTAAATTTAAAACTAAAATATTATAAATATTTATCTTTTTAAAAATTTGTCCTTCTCTTGTGATATTTAAACCTTTTTGTCTCAAACAACTTTTTTAACCTTAATCCTTTTTGCCCAAGCAACTTTTAAACTTGTGTCCCTCTTATAATATTCTCTTTAAAATATTTAAATATGATATTTAAATTTTATAATCCTTTGCTTGAAAAGTATTTACATTTTCTTTGAGATATACCTTACCTTGAATAATTGTCCATAGTTTTCTATTCACAATAGTCCATTATTGACACAATTGATATATTATCCAACCTTCACACCCTTGAAGAATATTTTTGCCTTGAATACCATGCACCCTTTGACATCAATGAAAACTCAACATTTCCAACAAAAACCTCTTTTAGTCTCTAATGAGCCTTTCCTTGGTCAATTTGGTATAAATATCCTATTACTAGTTGTGAATGAGACTGTGTTGATCTACTTGTTGATTTCGACCATGTCTTGTCTAATGTCACTAGTCCATGTGTCAGGTTGCTATCATATGATACATGGTGTAATTAATTTATAAGGGAAAATTTTGTTACAACCACCTATGCTATATTGTATGTCATGGCTTGGTCAAATGTTGAATGCCTTCAGAGGTGTGCTTTATATTTGTGTCAAGTAGAAACAATTCTCCTAGAATTTTCTCTCAAGGTATGTGTTGTAAAGGTTGTTATCTATAGATTAAACCTCTATATTTTGACAATGAATATCTTTGTTCAAATGTATCTGTATTTTGACATTGCTTTTCTTAGATCGTATTGGTTGAGTAAATCTAGTATGATTCTTGTTTTGGCTATGTATAGGGAGCATTTTTAGATGCTTTTTATGTCTACTTTTTTTCTTTATTTGATTATCACCTCTTAGTCAAAATGAACATCAAATACCACTATTTATGAAATGCCATGACAAAACTTTAGAAATACCTTCTCATTTTTTATGATGATGGTGAGAATATCTATATCCCTGGGTTTGTTTATCAATAAGAACATTCATTGTTCAAATTTTATTTCAATTCAAAATGTTCAGAAGACTAATATTGGTCTCTACATCTTGATGTTCTCCTTGTTCTCATTTAGTGTCCTATAAAAATTACATAGAGATATAGTATGAGAGATGCCATAGATGATTGAGAAATAATCCTAACATAAGTGCCTTGTATATTGTAGTTTTCCTGGTTTGTGCTATATACTTCAAATTATTGTCTTTAGTCACGTTAATTTTCCATGTAAGATTTATTTTAGATTTTACGAGTTCCTTACACCTGAAATAAGCTAGAAAACATCAAATAATACTAAATTGATTTGTCTTTCAAGTCATTATTTTCAAAGATAAACATTATTTATGGGTCTTTGTTTGAGGAGACATGACCCTATGATTTTCCACAAAGAGTTTGTTGATGATTTAACCTGTGAGAAAATAGGTTCCAACTAGCTAATGCAAGCATCATTTCCCATTTTTTATTTTGTTTGAATTTTGAAATATCCAAGTAATCTTGAACTGTCTTTCCAAAGTTTTGATTTTAGTCATCTAGTGCATCCATGCATTGATCTATAGAATCTATTTTTCATGTGCATCCATGTATTGATATTTACTTGGCTAAGAATTAGAGTCTTTTAACAACAATTACGATGTGCACTAGATTACCAATGATTTAAAAACACTAGTTTATGGATTTATTTTCTTGAATCCACCCCACTAGTATTTAGTAGAACTTAATTATATTAATATAACTACTTAGAGGTTTGACTTGATTGGTCCTTGATAGGGTTATGTATCATGATACCCTTTTTAATTGAGTGCCATTAAGGCTTCTCTAGATCAAAGCAATTAGAGGATCAAAAGGAGAGATGACTCTTCCTTCTACCTGCCCTAATACTATTGTTACTGTTAATGATTATATGCTTTGATAATTTACATTATGAAATAAATAATATTTAAATACAATGAATGACCAATTTTTTCCTAACAAATCTTAAGTAATATTGCAACTACCCTTGACCTTCAATAAACCTTACATACCATGTGTTGAGTGGTTTACTCAATTTACATTGACATTATCTATGATGTCATAATTTCTAGCAGCTAATCAAAATTAATATTTCTTTATTTCAAATACGTAGCCATAAATAATACTACAATGATGGAAAATTCACAAGCATTACTACATGTTATGATATTATATAATATTTTATGATTTATAGTTTTGATTAATAGTTTCTAAAATATAAGCTTGAACAAATAAATATAAGAAATGTATTACTAATTAGTAAATTAATATGGCCATATTTTTTATACTGATATAATATTTAAAACAATCTAGGATAATCAAATATTATATCCAAGGCCATATAGGTATCATTAAATCTCAAATCTATGGTAAATAGTAATAAATAAGGATACTTGAAGATTAGCATCAAACTTATATTGGATATTTTCCTTCTTTTCTTTGCTTGGTGATTTGTTTTTAGAAAATACTTTATGTAGTTATATTATACACATTGAGAGTTATAGTATGGTACTTTTATATATGTTTTTCTAAAGAATCATTAACTTCTAATTAGTTTTTTAACCTATCTCCTCTCTACTTAGATGTGTTGAAGTTAGTATGAGTGGTTTTTTAGCATCAAATAAGCATTCAAACATATAGTAGCATAGTTTTATTTTATTAAGAGATTTTTAAGGGGAAATAAAATAAAATTACCAAGTGGAAGCACAAGGATATGGAAGCAAAAAGGAAACACCAAGTGCGATGCAAGCAAAGCCAAAGATGACGCTAAATCCTATGAATTGAAAATGCATGAAAGGAGAGAAACATAAACGAATCGAAACCAGATAGAAAGCAAATATGAAATACAACCCTTTTTATTAATTTTCTTTAAAGCTTGGTTACAACATGTCTCCTCCCTTTTCAGGGGCTAGGAGCATTAAATAAAGTTTCTTTACACCATGGGTGGTATGCCTTCTTTCGCGTGCCCACATGTAAAATGCGCGGACCAAACGTTGCCATCGCTTGCGTGAAAGGGTCTTTGATTCTCTGTTGCTAATTCGGTGTTGAGATCCTACATTCAAGGAAACATAAAATGATTAGTAGCACCTACGGATGAAATGAAACATGCAATCCCCAAGCCTAAGATTAGTGGATGCAAAAAATAAATAAAATGACAACTAGAATAGATCAAAATGAGCTAAAAACTTGATAGAGACATGAAAACATCACTGGGAAGGCACTACTAAAAGAACAGTAAAAAAAATTGCCACATATTTCTAATTGCTTCGGGGTGGGATGATTAGACCTACAACAAAACGTCAGAAAGCACTGTCCCAAATGTCCCATCCGGGAGGCTCCAAATCACTTACAAAGTTGGGGGTTAGGTAAAATGAGGTATTTTGGAAAGACCCAGAAGGTCAGATTTTGCCAATTCGGCCCTATCGCTGGGAATTTGATGATCCTGCCTGCATGTTAGTGAAAGCGAGAAATAACAAAAACAAGATAAAAAATGCTCAGAATTACATGAAATTTGAATGCAAGCCTATCTAAGCAACCTAGAATAAAATGCAAAAAGAACAGAACTGAAATCTGCTACATATTTCTAATCGCTCCGGGGTGGGACGATTAGGACTGCAGTAGTGTGGGGGGCGCCCGGGGGCAGGACGCCCATCGTTTGGGGCCCGATTTCGGAACCAATCCACTTAGTATGGGTCCAAAACCTCTTGTGGGGTGTTGTTGACAAATTTGGGTGAGATACTATGGCCAAATGTCGGGTTTGAGGTCCGGATTGTGCTTCCAATAACCACCCAATGACCTCCCTTCCAAAAGAGAGATCAAGGATGTGAAAGGCACAATCAAAAGTGAGTATGCAAAACGATAGCACTTCGTTGCTCAAAATGCTCCTTCTTTGTATCTTTTTGGGGTGATAAGAATCACCATTTTATAGACCTGACGGTATTTGTGTTTGAACATGCAGAGGTGCCACTTGGCAATCATGCCTTTTCGAGGGGGGAAGATTCTTCCCTGATTAAGGGCTCCATGACTGCCTCTGTAACTACCTCTAGCACTAAAAAATGCTCACTCGCACTCCATGCATTGAAGTAGGAGTTAAGTGGTGGATCTGAGCTGCAATTTGTCAAGGTTTGACTTTTTTCCCGCCAAACCTACTATTTGCCCCACCCAGGAGCAAATACTGCTAATCGTCCCAGGGTGGGACGAATACCAGTTTGTAATTGTTCCTGGGTGGAACGAGTATGGAGCAAAGTGCCTGAAAGGTGCCAAATTGACCTCTAACCTTCCAAAACTATTGTGAGAGTGGTTAGGACCACTCTTTAACCTCTAGGGGCTACCCTAGGGGCTGTGTGTGTCAACTCGATCAGTGTTTGCAGTCACATAATCGGATTGGTGTTGTTTTGGTGTCTACAAATGCCCCTTTTTGGGATGCGCTGTGCGTGGTGCAGTGCTGAGCAAATATAGATAACCAAAGCAATAATGATTAGGGTTTCTCAGTAACCTAACAAACTTTTGATGCCCCAAGTATGAAAATGGCATGCATTCTTGAATCCTTGCTTTTGACGAGCTAAGGAACTCAATTCAAGTGTTGACCTTTTTCGGTGAGGTGTTACTTGATCTTGGACATTGATCAGTCATGAATAGGCAAAGGGCGTAACCTTTTGTCTGTGGGAACCTTGAGTTCATGATTCACGAATGCCAAGTGTTTGATCAGCTTGTTATTATTGCTTGTTTGCTGCCCCAAGCAAGGGTGTGATTGTATTTGTCAATGATTCTTTGAATGCATGTCATTTCATTAATTGGGTGTGTATTTTTTTATTGGTGACTAAGTGTGACTACCCCCTCAAGTGACGAATCGATGAGGGAATGACCTACATGAGAAAAGCAATGAGTCACTTGACCCAAGATGACTTGTGTAAGGGTGCCTTTCAGTTGTTTATCTTTGGATGTGTGTGCAGTTTCCCAACATTTAGACCTATTTTTGGTGGGTGTTAACCCTTTTGGTGACGTTGTTTGGGGTTGAAATTCTTGACAATACGTCCTCCCGTGGAGCGGTCCGGATATGGTAGCCTTCTTAGGGAGTAGGATAGTGAGGATTTGTGACCCCGATGTCTGTTTTGCATGCCAAGAAGTAGAGGCATAAATGTGCCTTGTTCGGCAATGTTATTGTTATTTTTGGGTGGGTTTGGACCCTTTTTGGGACGTCGTTTGTGGATGAAATTCTCGGCAATCCGCCCTCTCGTGGAGCGGTCCAGCTATGGTAGCCTTTTTAGGGAGTAGGAGAGGGAGGATTTTTTACCCCGACGTCTATTTTGCATTCCCAAAATGTCAAGTGCAAAAGCACTCTTATTGGACAATTTTATTGCTTGTTTTTGTGCATTGTGTGCAGTTTTTGAAATTTTTGCTCTGTAATCGTCCCAGGGTGGGACGATTACCAGTTTTGTAATAGTACCAGGATGGGATGAGTGCTAACTAGAGTGCTCATCCTAGGGTGGAACGATTACAGTCCTAAAAGCCTATTTAAGGGCCAAAACTAGGGTTTGGGCTCATTTGCATTCAATTTTTTTGGCAATTTGGAGCTGTGAGGAGGAGGAGGTCAAGTCTGCGAAGCGAAGCACTGTCAAAATTTTCCCGACGCCATGAGTTCACGAACCGGATTGAGTGGCATAGCCGAAGCGATACCGATAAGTGCTCCTTCTCGTTTAGTTAGCTTGTGTTTTATTTTACAGTTTTAAAATCGCAATTTATTTTGAATTTGTTTTTCCGTTTAAACTAAGGTAAAACCTGAGGCTAAAAAGAAATGTTTTTTATTTTTTGTTTTGTATTTTTGTTAAGGTTATAAGAAACCCTAGGTTTAAATGTGATGTTTTTATTGTTTTAAAACTAAAACCCTAGGTTAAACTAAGAGCAAAACCCTAGCTTTAGAAAAAATATTTTTATTTTGATTTTTGTATTTTCGTTAACTTCAGTTATAAACCCGAGGTTAACGAAAAACTATTATTTTTATTTTGATCTTTTTATTTTTATTTATCAGTTTAAACGTAGAGTTAAAAACCCTAGGTACTGACAAACTGTGGTTTTTGATTTTTTTGTTTTGATTTATCAGTTTAAACGTAGAGTTAAAAACCCTAGGTACTGACAAACTATTTTTTTTTTTAATTTTTTGTTTGTTTATTTTTATCTGTCAGTTGTAGACTTAAAGTTAAAAAACCTAAGTGCTAAAAAACTATTTTTTTTGTTTTTTAGTTATCAGTTTAAACGTAGAGTTAAAAACCCTAGGCACTGACAAACTGTTTTGTGATTTTGAATTTGTTTTTGTTTTTTGTTTTTTTGTTTATCTGTCAGTTGTAGACTTAAAGTTAAAAAAACCTAAGTGCTGACAAACTTTTTTTTGATTTTTTTTTTTTTTTTATTTATCATTTTAAACATAGAGTTAAAAACCCTAGGTACTGAAAAACTGTTTTTTGATTTTGAATTTGTTTTTATTTTTTTGTTTGTTTTTAGCTGTACATTTTTTTTTATGCATTGTTGTATATTCATGTTATTGTTGTATAGTTTATGATTTTTTTAATGTTTTTGTTGTTTTTGTGTTTCAGGTGATTAAGAGTCTGTACCGTCAGCCGACGGTGTTCTCTGAAGCCCGGGGGGCATTGAATTTGGTGGATTGGGAATGGCTTGACGCCCTTGGGCTCAAGCATGTGATGCAACTAGAGCTAGTGGTGGGGTATCGGGCATACCTGACCATGATAATCAACCTATGGGATCCCTGCACCAATACCTTCCATATCCCAATAGGTGAGATGACAGTGACTCTGGAGGATGTCTATCGACTTCTACGGATTCTAATAGAAGGGCTACCGATCAGGACAACATCGCGTGATTAGCAGACAACTGTACTGACGTGATGCTTCAGGAATGGGGAGGAGTTGGGTGTGGACAACCCAATGGAGAGGGCAGAGGGCGACTACCAGATTGGTAACATTTTGGTATGGTGGTGGCTAGAGAGGGGCGTGTTGGGAGTGAGGCATGCATTACTGATGAGCCTCATTTCCAACATGTTGCTGCCTGAATCTTCAGGAACGAGGTTCCCGTGGAACCTATTGGAGGTGATCTTCAGGTTGGTGAAGTGTCCGACCATAGAGCCCTTGATTATGATATGGGGTCAGACACTACTGGCACAACTCTATAATGACCTGTATGAGGTCTACTTCCAGAGGCGAAAAGGTATTGGATGTAGTTACCTATTGTAGTGTTGGGTGTGGTAGCACATAGCTATGGAGAGGCCGGTGGGGTTACCATGGATGACTCGAGCAGAGATGGTTGATAGAGAAATAGGGTATGCAACTCTGTGGCATAGGTCAGAGGAGCGAGAGCACAGTCAATGATGGACAGGTGTCATGGGGCACTATGCTGATGCTTTCTCATGGCTTGCTCCTGGGGAGGTAGTCTGGCGGCCATACCTAGATTGTCTAGCTTGGCCTGAGGCTAGGGAGTGGCTTCGATGGGTTCATAGGGGGAGGTGGTTGATCGGGTGGCATGGGACCAAGTAGGAGTATTTCTCATACATCTAGGTTACACGATAGTTTGGGGTGCACCAAGGATTTCTTGGGGAGCCCTTGATCTATTGACGTCAGGGTGATGAGAGGACACTGGATTCATTGGTCATTGAGCCAATGGGTGAGGATTCAGATACAACGATTGACATCCTAGATGTGGATGATGTCAAGGTTCCTACTGAGTTTGAGCAATGGTGGATGTTGCAGTAGTGGTGAGGTGAGGGGCCTCTAGGGGGTCTAAAGGTGGCAGCAGCAGGCGAGGAGGGTGTAGAGGCACCAGGAGAGGGTTGGGGTGCTCCGTTGGATGATGTGGACATGGTGGAGGTTGATGAGGTGGGTGGGGATTTTGGGGTTCCAAAGCAACCAAAGATGTAGGATGTCCCAGAGCAGTGGGATCCGAAGTAGGCTACTATTCTAGAGATGTCGATGCCTCAGGCAGTCCCGAAGGATATAGAGGCAGGGTTCCATGCTGAGATAACACGATTGGAGGGGCTCCTCCAGATATGAGATGAAGAGCTCAGGGTGTTAGTCTTACAATGGTATTGAGAGGGGGGGTAAATTAGTGTAGCTATTTAATTTCAAATCTACAACTCTTAAATCTAAAAATGAAAGCTTAACACCAAAAATAGCAAATATCACAAGAGAGCATCACAACACAAGATGTAACGAGGTTCACCAATTTTGGCTACTCCTCAAAAATAGACTGCTTGGACTCCCATCCAAATCCAGCCTTTTCAAAGCACCAACTTTACAAACAGTTTACCAACACATACTGGAAGGAGCACCAACCCCTAATTTATCTGCACCACCAGAAAGGAGCACCAACCCCTGATTTACCAGCACCAACTGGAAGGAGCACCGACCCCTGATTCCAAGAACCAACTTGGATTTCTATTTTGAATCTTAGATTAACATAAATATGCCTTCTCTTTTACAAGACCCTTACTGGTCTATTGCTCATCCAACCTCTATTTCAATTCAGGAAACACATATTCCTTCTACGCACTTACAACAACACTCTCTCAGTCACACTCTATCAGCTACGCTCTTTCTCCATCGCTTTTCTCTCAACAGTGATCTATCTCACCGTTCTGAGCTCAACATTCTCTTATAGCATATTATAACAACCTACTTTTCTCAGCGCATTTATTCTTTTATCAGTGACACCTTCCCTCTTTATGGCGGCACACTTTTCAATTTTGAGATTTTTTTTTCCTTTTGCATGCAACTACCCTTTTATAACAATATTTTCATATTGAAACCCTAAGTCTTCTGTAACTGCCATAATCCCGCATGCAGCCTATTAATGCCCACTCCTGTAAGTAACTAATTTTTGACACACTATTCTTATACGCAACCTATTAATGGCTCTATATATTTAATTGGGATTCTCAGTATGGCTACCGCTCGACAAATTTACTCCGTAATGGCCCCTGTAACTGTAGTAATGACTTTCATTTACTATGCCTGTAACTGCCCCTGTAACTGCAGTTCTGATACCAGTTAACTCTTCTTTATTTTTCTTGCATGATTTTCTTTGCAACACCCCCTGCAACTGTAGTTCTGACTCCAGTTAACTCTTCTTATTTTATCTGCCTGATTTTTCCTCTACAACTATAGTTCTGACTCTAGTTAACTCTTCTTATTCTGGCTACATGAATTCTTTCTATAACTACCTCTGTTACTATCGTACTGTATGTAGTTCACTGTTACATTTCTTTGTTTTGGCTGAGTTCTCTTCTTAGCTCACGCCAAGGTGACCTATCGTGAAATCGTGACACTTCTACCCCTTTGACTTTTTCTTGCCGTTTGACCATGAAAACATGACATGTCGCAATATTGCGACACTTTCCGCCTCCTTGTCCTCTTCTCGGCTTGCACCCATGAAAACACAACATGTCACGATATCGTGACACTTTTCACCTCCGTACACTCTACTTGGCTTGCACCAGTGAAAACATGACATGTCACGAAATCATGACACTTTTCGCTTCCTTGCACTCTTCTCGACATGCACCAGTGAAAACATGACATGTCACGAAATTGCGACACTTTTCACCTCCGTACACTCTACTTGGCTTGCACCAGTGAAAACATGACATGTCATGAAATTGCGACACTTTTCGCTTCCTTGCACTCTTCTCGGCATGCACCAGCGAAAACATGACATGTCGCAAAATCGTGACACTTTTTGCCTCCGTACACTCTACTTGGCTTGCACCAGCGAAAACATGACATGTCGCGAAATCGTGACACTTTTGCTGCCTTGTGCCTTTCTCTGCCTTTCACCCATGAAAACGAAACATGTCACGAAATCGTGACACTTTCACTGCCTTGTGCCTTTCTCTGCATTTCACCCGCGAAAACAGAACATGTCACGAAATCGCAACACTTTTGTTGCCTTGTGCTTTTCTCTGCCTTTCACCCATGAAAATGGAACATGTCACGAAATCGTGACACTTTTCCTTGCAAATTATCGTGAAATCATGACACTTTTCCTTGCAAGCTCTTTCTCTCAAACATGTCACGAAATCATGACACATTTTCGTCCATACTGCCTCTCTTGCAAATTATCATGAAATCGCGACACTTTTCTTTGTAAGCTCCTTCTCTCAAACATGTCGTGAAATCGTGACACATTTTTGTCCATACTACCTCTCTTGTAGATTATCGCAAAATCGTGACACTTTTCTTTGCAAGCTCCTTCTCCCCGAACATGTCGCAAAATTGTGACAGTTTTCTTTGCTTGCGCCTTCTCTCCAAACATGTCACGAAATCGTGACAGTTTTCTTTGCTTGCGCCTTCTCATCGAACATGTCACAAAATTGTGACAATTTTCTTGCATGTGCCTTCTCATCGAACATGTCATGAAATTGCGATAGTTTTCTTGCATGTGCCTTCTCATCGAACATGTCACGAAATCACGATAGTTTTCTTTGCTTGTGCCTTCTCTCCGAACATGTCATGAAATCATGACAGTTTTCTTTGCTTGCACCTTCTCTTTGAACATGTCGCGAAATCGTGACAGTTTTCTTTGCTTGCGCCTTCTCTCCAAACATGTCACAAAATCATGATAGTTTTCTTTTCCTGCGCTTCTTCTTCGAACATGTCGTGAAATCGCGACAGTTTTTCCACTTGGTTTTTTCTCTGCCAACATGTCGTGAAATCGCGATAGTTTTTCCACTTGGTTTTTTCTCTGCAAACATGTCGCGAAATCGTGACAGTTTTCCTTGTGCTTTCTCTCTCTTCTAACATGTCATGAAATCATGACAATTTTACTTATGCTTTCTCTCTCTTCTAACATGTCACGAAATCACAACAGTTTTTCTTGTGCTTTCTCTCTCTTCTAACATGTTATGATATCGCGACAGTTTTCCTTGCGCTTTCTCTCTCTTCTAACATGTTGCGATATCGTGACAGTTTTTCTACTTGGCTTCTTTGCCTCCAACATGTCACGAAATCATGAAAGTTTTTCTTTCTGGCCAAACATGTCGTGATATCGTGATAGTTTTTCTTTTTGCCTTCTTTCTTCTCAACATGTCGCGATATCGTGATAGAAAACATGTCGCGATATCGTGACAGTTTTCTTACTTGTCTTTTTCTTTGATCCTTTGAATCTGGGCCACTTCTGTCTTCTTGGAAATTCACTGTACATGCTCTGACTACTCTGAAATCTTGTTCACTTCATCAACCGATCTATCAAATGACCTCTGTAGTCCTGTCCATCGCATCAACCGATCCTCTGTCTATGTTGACAACAAGGACAATACTTTGGCTGCACCTTGCTCATCAATGAACTCCTGTCCATTATACTTTGGCTGCACCTTGCTCATCAATGAACTCTTGTCCATTGCACTTTGGCTGCACCTTGCTCATCAATGAACTCCTATCCATTGCATCAACTGATCAACCTGACTGTGTTGACAACAATGACAATACTTTGGTTGCACCTTGCTCATCACGGGGATGCACTATAGGAGAGGGATCTCCTACGGATGCAGCTGGTGGAGATAGAGAACTCATTTTCTGCGTACCACCAGCGACATGGGGATACAAATTCTATGTGGGATATGGATCTCCTGTAGACGTAGTTGGCGTAGTGCGATGATAACTTGGTGATGTTTTGTCAATGGGAGATGGACTTGATTTGGCATCGATTTGAGCTGGAGGCGAATATTATCTACCTCGGTGGGCGGATCCCTATGGTTAGTGGAGGCGGATCGTCACACCGCATGAGAGGGAGTGATACTGAGTAGTCAGCATCCTCTCAGTGTTGACGACTGGATGAGGGAGGCGATAGTAGGCGTGATGCAGGGGCTAGCAGCAGCCACCCTGAGGGGTCCCATAGGACCCACACCACGAGGGGTAGTTCCCATCGCACCGATCCTACGTGATCATGGTGGTCGATGCCCTAGGCTTGGGGGTTTTTGAGCTTTTTCCTTTTTACGAGGTCAGAGGACCGGTTTATTGTAGCCTACGGGCATTTTTGATGGTATATATATACATGAATTTTCTTTTTGGTTATACACTTGTCATGATTTATTTTTTCTATTTATGCACATTTATTTATGATGATGTATGCATATAGAATGAATGAAATGAGTTGTTTATAACTCGGTGATGGCACCATAGACAGTACAAGATTTACTGGCTTTTTGTACTTATGTGATGTCTTTATGGAATGACTTTGCATGTATGAATTTTATTTTGGGATTTTTCATATTTTCTGATGTTGATGTAAGTAATGAAATGTACTAGTTTTTAAAATGTAATTAAGGTTTTCTGAGATTCAGATGTGTTAACTAACTAGCCAAGACTGTACATTTATTTCATAAGATTTTTTCAACAAGGTTGAATCAGACTTGAGTTTGACCAAGTTATTTCACATCCCTGTGTGTGCAATTGAATTCGTTTATGTGGTATTTGTCAGGATACCGCCAGTGCCAGATAGGCTGTCAACAAAACTCGTACTGAGGATCACCTAATTAGCTCCACTAAATCCTTTGTTATATTTAGTCATATTAATATGCGGTGCTATCTAGGATACCATAAGCTAGCTCATCCACATGCAAACATTGATCTGCACACAAGTTAATGTGACAGATATATCGTCATGCGGGAGGTTTTCCACCAGTGATCGATAGGCTATCCACCAAAAAAGTACTAAGGTGCACCTCATGACCTTTTGAATGTTGAGAGTTCTAGGGATTCAAGTTTGACTCCCTTATTTTCTTCAATTGTATTGGGATACTTGCTCTTTTGTAGTGATAAAAATCACTATTTATTTTTGTTTTTTCTTTTGAGAAAGAAATTTGAATATGGAGTGATGAGAATCACTATTGTATGTGCCATTTGATGTATGCACTTTGTGATATTTGATGTCTAACTTTATAGTATTGACTTTTGCAAATTTTTGATGTTTTGCAACTTTTTGAGAACTTGGGATTCTTGGGGAATTGGGTAGGGAAGATGCTTGTCCTTTTGCCAACTCTCAGCATTCTTGGGGTCATTCACACAAGGGGATGAGCAAGATAACATTTTCACTAGATGGTATCCTGGATTGCTTTGCAGGTTTCATCTTTCGTTCACACAACTTGGGAATTTTTATGTGTTTTAACTTGTGTTGGGATGCTACGTAAAAAGGTGTGATCCAAGTAGAACTCAACCTTTGTAAAATCTGTCTGACTTTGTACAGTATTTTGCTAGAAAGCTAACGACAACTTGAATGACGAAAACTCTAGACACTTTAGAAGACAACTGACTATGATATGGCAAAAATATGTGAATGGCGTTTATTTTTGATGGACTATTTATAAAGTGGAGAAATGTGGAAAAATATGGATTGGCCGAGTAATGACGGTCTATGGAGCATTTGACTTGTCTCATCAACAAGTATGCAATGTATGGTTGCGATGCCTATGCAGCTTATATTTTTGTGTTTTTGATTGATTTATTTTTGTGAGTATGAAAATGAGATGCAAAAGAGTTCTTCATTGTTGTGATGATTTTGAGTATGCATTGAAATGAGATCCAATTTTTTGTTATTTTTGATGATTTTATTTTTTTTTAATTTTCTTATGTTTGACCAAGCGATTGTGGTAACCTTTGGACCTTTTGGTTGGACCAAAGGGATGATGGGTACCTTTGGGGCATTTTTGGGTGACCAAGCGATTGTGAGAATCCTTGGAGCTTTTGGTTTGACCAAAGGGATTGTGGGTGCCTTTGGGGTGTTTAGGGGTTGACCAAGTGATTGTGAGAATCCTTGGAGCTTTTGGTTTGACCAAAGGGATTATGGGTGCCTTTGGGGCATTTAGGGGTTGAACAAGCGATTGTGAGAATCCTTAGAGCTTTTGGTTTGACCAAAGAGATTATGGGTACCTTTGGGGCATTTTGGGGGGGTTTGACCAAGCGATTGTGGGAATTCTTTGAGATTTTGGTTTGAAAAAAGGGTTTATAGGCACCTTTAGGGCATTTTTGGGGCATTTTTGAGGTTGACCAAGCGATTATGGGAATCCTTGGAGCTTTTGGTTTGGGCTATGGCTCTTTTAAATATGGAATGGCTGCAAATGACTGATGTTCAAGGGTTCGAGTTCCTTGATTTCGTCAAGAGAAGCGAGCCGATATGTTCTAGGTCCTATTTTACTGTCGATGACATAAGGACCTAACCAGTTTGCCACAAACTTGTCCCTTAGATGGGGCGACAAGTTAGAATTTTGTTGGTTCTCTTTTAAGACCAAGTCACCAACCTGAAAGTCCCTCAGGTGAACCTTCATGTTGTATGCTTTCTTAAGTTGCTCTTGATAGATATGTAAATGCTCGAGAGCATTGATGTGTAGTTCATCAAGCAACGTAAGTTGGTCTAACCGGGCCTACCATGTAGTGTCATCATCGATGAAATCTTGCATTGATATGCACAGGGAAGGTATTTTTAACTCTAGAGGCATAACTGCCTTAGAGCCATACACCAACAAAAATGGATTTGCCCCAGTGGGCATCCGAATGCTAGTGCGATAAGCCCATAGGGCAAGCGGGATTTGAATGTGCCAATCCTTATGACTATTTGTGACCATTTTTTTGAGGATAGCGACTAGCATTTTGTTTGACACCTCTGTTTGCCGATTTGCCTGTGGATAATAAGGTATCAAAAAACTATGCTAAATTTTGTACTTGGTGGTCAAAGCACGCACGTATTTGTTCTTGAATGACGTCCCATTATCTAAGATTATCTTGGGTGGAATACCAAAACGACATATGATGTTATGTAAAATGAACTCCGAAATGCAGGTTCTAGTTGTAGAGGTAAGCAGAATTGCTTCCACACACTTGGTGAAGCACTCTGTGGCCGTTATGATGAACGTGTGATGACCCGACAACGCAGGGGAGATCTTTTCGATTAGGTCTAAGCCCCACTGTGAGAACGACCAAGTCGATTGGATTGAATGCAAGGTCTGAGAATGTATGTGTGTCAAATTAGCATGGTTTTGACACTTCATGTACTTCCTTACATATGTGCAAAAATATTGCTCTAAAGATGGCCAATAATAGCCCATGCGAAGAATGCACTTTGTGATGGCCATACCGCTAAAGTGGCCACCGCATGTACCATCATGCGCTTGGGTGATTGTCCAAGTGGACTCCTGCTGGTCCAAGCAACGAAGGAGGATTACTTTGTAGCTATGACGGTACAAAATGTCTCCTAGCAAGACATGTTTTTCCGCTTTCTGCTTGAATGATCATTTTGGGGCATGCATCAATCCAAGTGGGAGGTTACCTAGCTTGAGGTAATCTTGTATGGGTGTATACCAATCCTGTTGATTGAAAACCTTGACAGTATGAACAACCAATCCCTCTTGAAGTTCATCCCTAGCAAAATTTGAGCAGGAAATAACTTGTAAGAATAGCGTTATGTTGCTATTAATGGGAGTAGGGGAGAACAAGGACCCCCAGTTGGCATGATTCAGACAATCGTGGATTCGAGAGAACTTGTCCGGGGACGGTTCAATCTGGATCAGGTGGATTCCTTGCGTTAAGTCAGAGCTTGCACGCTCTATCACAGATTATGATAGTGTTTTGACTTGAATGGTTGTCATATCAGCAAAAATTTCTTGCGGGCTTAGTGACCCCAAGGAGGCCATAGTGTCTACAAAATGATTCGATGATCGAGGGAGTGCCTCAATGTCGTACCATTCAAGCTTTGCCAAGAATTTATCCACAAGGGCTTTGTAGGCCTGTAGAACTGGGCATTTACATTGGAATACCCCTTTGACTTGGTTGATAATTAACAGTGAATCACCAAATATGTTCAATCATTTGATGTTCATGGTGATTGTTGTCTGAAGCCCTATGAGCAAGGCTTCGTATTCTGCATTATTGTTGGTGCACGAGAAATCTAATTTTAATGATAGAGGCATTGGAGCCCCTTGTGGTGTGAAGAATACAATTCTTGTGCCACCCCCTTACTCACATATAGAACCATCAAAAAATAGGGTTATGTCAGCCTGTGACTCAAGCTCATCAAAATCTGGTGATTTTGAGACATGGAAGACCCCATCATCGAGTAGCTCTATGGCTAGAGGCTGATCATCTTCGAGAGGAGCCTCTGCTAGTTGATCGACAATGACTTGACATTTGATGTATTTTTGTCCAATGAAATCGATGTCAAACACCATCAACAACATGATCCATTAAGTATGACTCATCATGTACCATAATGAATTCTCCTTAGACACAACATACATCATGTTACTCAGCATGTAATGGCATAGCTTTTTGGTAGCAAACACCACTGTCAAGTAGAGCTTCTCAACGTATGCATAGTTAAGTTCATAACTAAACAGGATGTGGCTAAGATAGTAAGTAGCATGTTCTTTGTGTAGTTCATTTTTTTGGGTTAGCATGGCGCCCAGTGCCACCTCAGTGGCTGAGATGTATAATTAGAATGACACTCTTGGTCTAGGTGGTGCCAATACTAGTGGCAAAGCCAAGTATTATTTAATGTCGTCAAAGGCTGACTAGAACTCGTCATACCAGTGAAATGCTACACCCTTGTGTAATAATTTATTCATGGGTCAGCACTTGTCAGATAGTTGTGCTATGAAGTGCTTGATTTACGTGACCTTTCCCTGCAGGCTTCTGAGCTGCTTGATGGTAGTTAGGGGAAAAATTTCAAGGATTGCCTTGACTTTGTTTGGGTCTACCTCGATGCCTCACTTTCAGACTATGAAACCCAAGAGCTTTCCAGATGTGATGCCAAATATGCACTTCTTGGGGTTTAGTTTGACTCTGTGTTCGATGAGGCGATCGAGGATCTTGCTTAAGTCATCGAGATGATCTGGGCACAAAAGAGATTTGGCCAACAAATAATCCATGTAATCTTCCAAATTTTTATGCATGTGATCATGGAAGATGTATGTCATGGCATGTTGGTAGGTGGCACCGACATTTTTAAGGCCAAAGGACATGACCTTATAACAAAATTTCCCCCAAGGCATTGTGAACGCCGTTTTTAGTTGGTCCTCAAGATTGATACGAATCTTATTGTATCCCGAGAAACCATCCATGAGGGAAAGCATTTCATGGACCGTTGTAGCATCTACCAATGCATAGATGCTAGGCAAGGGGAAGTCATCCTTAGGACTCGCTTTGTTTAGATCTCAAAAATTAGTGCATATGCAAATCCTCCCATCGAGCTTTTTGACGGGCACCATGTTGGACAACCATGGTGGGTAATCCACGTAGATGACAAACTGTGCATCCAACAACTTTTGCAATTTGTCTTTGACCATTAAGGCCACTATTGGGTGCATCTTACGTAGTTTTTTGCTTAATTGTCTTGACTGTTGGATCAAGCATTAGATTATACATGACTAGCTACGGATCTAGCCCCAACATGTCTTTGTAGGACCATGCAAAAACCTCCTTTTCTTTGAGAAGGACAATGTAGTCGGCTTGCTCTTTAGGGGATAGGCTTACCCCTAGCTTGATTATCTATGGATTCATTGGATCAGAGCCGATGTCTACATCAGTCATCTCCTCAACTGACATGTGGGACCCGTCCTCCAACTGGTGTGGAGTTGGGATCAACTGGATATCATTCGTTGAATTCAAATTTGCGTTAGGAACTTCGGGTCCCTCTTTAACATGGAAGATATCTTGAGTTGGTCCTGGGGTGAAATGAAGAATCTCATCGCAAGGCCAATACTCTGATGGGTATGGTGGTGAATTGATGCGATCCCATTCTATGGCATCTATGTCTAGATATAATGACTTTGCTAGATTGGTTGGATTGTGGATGGTGGCGGTTAAGTCAATGGAGATCATGTTGATGAAATAATTTTGGTCTCCATTACTGTGGGTGTGGTGACTCGGACATCCTTGATGATATTTATGCTTTAGATCTAGATCTGGAGGTATTGGCATGAATGGATCGGCCCTATGTGTAGATAGGATGACAGGGTCTGCCCTCGACACTGATCTTGCTATAGGGCCTCTGCGTGAAAGGTGCTCTTTGTATGCCCAAAGTGGCGGATGCAGCACTTGGTCCAATTATGCTAGGTTTAGGTGCCACCTATGCCTTGGCCCTATGTTTAGCTGTTCGAACATGTTGTCAATATCCAGGGGGTATTTTTGCTGCATCTGCCGCATGTGATTGAGATATGCCATCTCAGTTTCATCTTCATAATCACTATCGGAGATCCAAAGGCCTTTGTTGGTTCCAATAACTAGTTGTGATGCATGAGGATCATCCTGCTCAAGAAAATTGATCTGGCCCCATCAGGGTTGTTTCGCTCTCTACGAGGGAACCTACTTTTCTTGAGGTGGCACTTGCTCGATTGGAGCATCCAAAGGCAACATTGCCAAAAGGCTTTCTTGATAATCATCCATGGGGGTCACTTGTGAGTGATTGCTATCTGATTCAAAGGGGTCCCATGGTGCTACCTCATATTCTGACTCGTATTCTGAAGATCCTTCCTGACCTTGTCTATATCCCCCTTGTAGGTGAGTTCTTGAACTTTCTCCTTTCTCGATTAGAGGGAAGGGGTTGTTGGGGTCAACAAGGTTGGTTGTCGACAATGGGAGATAATCCCCCAATGTATATGTTGTGTTAGGATTGGCATATGGATCTAATGCCAACCCATCCTTGTTGCCCATCCCTAGGCCTTGCATGTTCTCTACCAAGATGTCCAAGGGTAGGGGGTGATTGAACCCTACTCCTGACTTTTTGTATGACATCTGATATCTTGGTTGGCAAAGAACGCGCACTCCTTGCTCATATATGCCTAACCCATATCCATGCCAATTGCATTGGCCAAGATATCTCAAAGTGAAATCTGGGTTGGACAAATAGTTGACATCTTCAGCAAAGGGCTCTTCATCTTCGTCTTCTTCCATGTAAGGTTCAATGCCATTATCAAGGCCCTCATATACAAAGTTTGTCTGGTTTGGTAGGTAGCCTAGAGGAACAATAGTGCCTATGGGTATGCGAGGTCTCCCCATGTCCTACATGGACTCCAGTGCAGGCGTTGCTATAATGTTTCACACCAGATACTCCCCTAGGCCCATATTGGCCATCTCAACAGTGATTGTTGGCGATTGAGGGGGAGGGAATGGGAGTTCTTCCTGAGTCCACTCCATGTTAGGTGAACTAGGCATCTTGACTTCCATTCGGCTAGGCATTTATTTGATAGAAATGGTTGAGACTGATGGCAATGCCTCTTCCAGGGGTTTCTTCCCATTGTCCTTCAATGTGGCCAACGTAGGTGGCATCATTGGTGAAGGACTAGATGATGAAGATGGACCCGGCTGGGGATTTGATGGACTTAACAATGGGGGTGTATGCCACGTACCCTATTTAGATGGATTCAAATTAAAATCCAAATGTGTTGATGGAAGGGTCGATTGCGGCATCAGCTACACTATATTGCAATATTTTAAGGGTTCTAAGTCCATCGGGACTACATGCACCTGCCATTCAAATGTATACTTTAAGCATTGGTGAGCTATTGAAGGGACGCACTTCATGTCCCTGATCCATGGCCAGCCCAACAAAATGTTATAAGCCATCTCACCCTCCAAGATGTGGCACAATGTAGGAATAGTCTTTTGTACCACTTGGATGGGTAGGATGATTGTGCCAACTATCGAGCATATCACATCATTGAATGCTCGTAGAGTGTAGGTGGAGGCCATGATGTGAGATGTTGGCAACTTCAAATGTTTCAATGCCACTGTTGTAATGATATTACTATAATATCCAGTGTCCACCAACACCCTCTTGTACGAAATCTCGTTGACCTACACAATGATGTGTAGGGGTGGATCTGCCATGTCACCAGTAACTGATTTCAATTCATCCTCTCTAAAGGTGATAACTGGCTCGGTGCATCGTTTGACATGTCCTACAAAGTTGTTGAAAGAGTTTGCTTCATGGGGCTACAACTCGATGGCTTTTAATATCTCCATTAGAGCCTCTCAATGGGGTGATTTTTGTATGATCTCATAGATGGAGAGCCTAGCCGCAATGGTCCTCAAACTCTGGGTGAGTTTGGTCTGAATTGTGACCACTGGTCTAGGTAGTGGAGGTTGCGTAGGGTTCTATTGCGATTGTGACATTGTTGGCACCTCTCCTGTAGCTATCGCGGGGGTAGCTGTGCTTAGGTACCTTTTGTTTCGAGTCACTATATTGATCATCCCTACATACCCCTGCATGGGGAAATTTTGTGTCACCTCATTGACTTGTAGGGTCTTTGCCTATGCATCATGGGTAGGCAGGGGGTCTTTGAAGACCTCCATATGTTGGTTGTTTGGCACTACTGGATTATCCACCACTAGTGTATTGTTGTCGATTAGGTCTTGCACGAAGCTTTTGAACTTCCAACACATATAAAGATCATGTCCCTTCTATCGGTGAAACTTACAGTACAAGTCTTCCCTATAACCTTTGGGTTTTGGTGCGTTGGGTCTATAGGTCGACTCTCTAGAAATTTCATCAAGTTTGTCGCTAACAAGCGGTCAAACAAGGAGTCTTTAGACTCTATAAAGGGTGTAAATTGTCGCCTAGGGTGACGTTGTTGATTTTGATCTTGCTGATGATTTTCCCTTTCATAACTGTCAAGAGGTATCGCCTGATAGTTAGCCTTTTGGGGTTGTGTTGCTTGTATAGGCTTAGGTACGTTTATAGCAACCTGATTGACCATGGCGAGTTTCGGTTGCATGGTCCCTATCTTAGCATTTTTAGACCATTCTTTCTTCTTTGGATTGGCAATATCGCCATCCTAAATCTGATCTCCTTAATGTTTTTGGCTTGCACCAGATCTTCCTCTAAAGTGGCATATTGCTGCAGCTGCAATAGCATGGAGATTGATCTCAAATAGCTCTTTGAGAACATTTGGGTAAGGTCGGCCATAGGAGGGAGGTAGGGTAGCTTTGAAAGCAATGTCCTCCACCGATTCCCATAGGTTGCCATGGTTTCTTCCTCATACTGCCTGAGACTGGCTAGGTCGCTTAGTGATGGCTTCTTCTTGGTGTTGAAGGTGAAGCGCTCGAGGAACGCGTCCACTAGCTGATCTAAGTTACTGATGTTGTGCTTTGGCAATTGAGTGAACCAATTCAAGGTAGGGCCTGTGAACATGGTTATAAATTTATTTAAAAACAAAGCATCATTATCCTGAATGCCAAAGCATTGGCTTAGGAATCTAGTCATGTGCTCTTGGGCATCCTCTTCACCTCTAAAGATTACCAACTAGGGCAGCTTAAAGTGTTCAGGGTATGGGGGTGCTGGCACTGACGGATGCACTGGGTGACTGCGAAGTTGGCATAAAGTGGGCTTTTGGGGCCCAGAAGTCTTGGTCTCCACAAACTCTAAGCGCTTTAGAAACACTTTATATGCATTTAAAGATTTGATCTCTTCCTCCTTGGTTAGTTCCTATTATGGGTTATGGGAAACTTGAGGCCTATGGAGTTTTGGCCCACTCTTCTTCTTGCTCATACTCCTCATAGGATTCTTGAGGAGTTTCTAAATGAGACCTATAAACATGGGTGGGTCCCTACGGAGGGTGCCCATCGTTGTTCCTAGGATTGGCCTCCTGCTCAGGTCTAGGAGGTGTCGGAGGCAACACTTGGTAAGGTCATGGGGACCTATCTCACACCAAGGAGTTGCACCTCTCATATAGTTCTGCTCTTTGGGTGCAAGGGGTTGGAACCCTATCAGGCACAGTGTTATGGAGCAGCTCATCTGTTTGAAACCGAATGCGCTCTTTGCTAAAGCAATATAGGTGCTCCAACTGTTGTTGGTCTTGCTCAAGCTACGTGATTTGTGCTTGGTGGGCGGCATGCTTGGAAAATTCCAAGTCAATTTATTTCGTCGTCTTAGGTCTAGGGGGTCTATATGCCTATCCTATGTATTTATCTTGGTTCTAATGATCCGAGATCTCTATAAGTCACTTTCATCTATCAAGGTTGGTGACATTTACCTAAGGTTCTGGCCTCAGTAGGTGATTATGGTAGATAGCAGGTACGGAGGCACATTGCTCCCATGTTGTGTATTGCTCTTGAGGAATGTGATAGTCTTCCTAATACTCCATTTCATATATGTGAAAGGGGTGGGCAGAGTTGGCTCGCCCTGTTTGAAGAGCCTTGTGTTGAGCAAGGTGCAGTGACAGTATTGTCATTGTTGTCAACATAGTCAGATAGATCAGTTGATGCAGTGGACAGGAGTTCGGGAGGTTATTCAGAGTATGTACAGTGAAGTTAAATGCTTATGAGGATGTTTTTGATGTTTGGGTGAAGTTGTTACAGGTTGTCCAAGAAGACCGAAGTGGCCCATATGCAAAAGATAAAAGAGAAGCGAAAAAGCAAAAGAAAAAAAAAGTGTCGCGATATCGCGACATGTTGCATTTTCGTGGCCAAAAGAGAAGAGAAAATGCGAGGAGAAAAAGTGTCGCGATATCGCGACATGTTGCATTTTCGCGGCCAAAAGAGAAGAGAAAATGCAAGGAGAAAAAGTGTCGCGATATCGCGACATGTTGCATTTTTGCGGCCAAAAGAGAAGCGAAAGAGCAAGAAGGAAAAAATGTCGCGATATCATGACATGTTGCATTTTCGTGGCCAGAAAGAGCAAAGAGAAAAAAGTGTCACGATATCGCGACATGTTGCATTTTCCCGAGCCAAAGCAAAGAGAAAGAGCAAGGAGAAAAAGTGTCACGATATCGCGACATGTTGTATTTTCACGGGCCAAAGCAAAGAGAAAGAGCAAGGAGAAAAAGTGTCGCGATATCGCGACATGTATTTTTGCGGGCCAAAGCAAAGAGAAAGAGCAAGGAGAAAAAGTGTCACGATATCGCGACATGTTGTATTTTCATGAGCCAAAGCAAAGAGAAAGAGCAAGGAGAAAAAGTGTCACGATATCGCGACATGTCGCATTTTTGCGGTCCAAAGCAAAGAGAAAGAGCAAGAAGGAAAAAGTGTCACGATATCGTGACATGTAGCATTTTCATGGTCCAATGCAAAGAGAAAGAGAGAGAAAGAAAAAGTGTCACGATATCGCGACATGTCACATTTTCATGACTCAAAAAGGGCAGGAAGGTAGAGAAAGAAAAAGTGTCACGATATCGCGACATGTCACATTTTTGCGACTCAAAAAGGCAGGCAGAGAAAGAAAAAGTGTCACGATATCGCGACATGTCGCATTTTTATGACTCAAAAAGGGTAGGCAGACAGAGAAACAAAAGTGTCACGATATCATGACATGTCACATTTTTGTGACTCAAGAAGAGCCTCAAAATAGAAATGAACAGTCGTGGTGGAGAAAACGAACAGTCATGGAAGGAGAAAATGAATAGTCATCAAAATAGAAACAAAAAGCCTTTTCGAAAACCAAAATGCATGCATGCACAAAGGAGAAAATGAATAGTCATGAAGGAGAAAATGAACAGTCATGGTAGGAGAATATGGTGTCAATTATTTGCATGTGACGTGTTTGACGAAATGCCTTCTCAATATATACAAAAGGAGTTACATAAAGAAGTAGTTACAATTGACAAGTGGCGTATGAGAATATGAAAGAAGTAGTTACAACTGGAGTTACAAAGAGAAAGGATGGTTATAAAAGGAGTGTTGCTTGGAGAATTTAGAATGTGGATTTTATCTTGCGAAGAGAGCGAGAGGTGAGTGAGAGGTGAGCGAGAGGCGAGCGAGAAGGGTGTGTGTTTTGTGAATTGTGGGTGATGTTGGGTAAGCAATAGACCAGTCAGGGTCTTGTAAAAGTGAAGGCATTTTTATGTCAATCTTCTAGTTTCAAAATTGAAGTCCAAGTTGGTGCTTGGCATCAGGGGTTGGTGCTCCTTCCAGTTGGTGCTGGTAAATCAAGGGTTGGTGCTCCTTTCTATTGGTGTAGATAAATCAAGGGTTGGTGCTCCTTTCTGTTGGTGCGAGATAAATCGAGGGTTGGTGCTCCTTTCTGTTGGTGCGAGATAAATCAGGGGTTGGTGCTCCTTCCAGTGGGTGTTGGTAAATTGATTGTAAAGTTGTGCTTTGCAAAGGCTGGATTTGGATGGTAGTCCAAACAGTCATTTTTGAGGAGTAGCCAAATCGGTGAACCTCGGTACATCTTGTGTTGTGTGATGCTCTCTTGTTATACTTGCTTTATTTGGTTTTAAGTTTTCATTGTTTTGGCTTTAAGAGTTGAAGATTTAAGTTTTAAAGAGCTACACTGATTCACCCCCCCCTCTCAGTGTCATTGTGAGACTAACAATTGGTATCAGAGCGAGGTTCCTGAACAAGCTTAACCGGCTAGGGTGATCTTGGAAGTGACACAATGGGAGGTGGTGAAGGCTTCTCATCAAACAAAGCACCATTGTTTGATGAAACTAATTACGCATTTTGGAGACTCGGGATGCAGACATATCTTTGTGCTTTGGGATACGACATTTGGGATTCGGTAGATAGTGGATACACAATACCCACCACTTCTCCAACCGATGCTGCCGGTAAGAAACTGTTTGAGAATAACTCAAAAGCAAAGAATGCTATCATGTGCGGATTAGTGGACCGTGAACTAGTAAAAATTATGAGTTGTAAAATGGCAAAAGAAATATGGGACAAAGCGAGGAGCATTCATGAAGGAGACGCTAAGATCAAGGAGGCCAAGTTACAAACACATCGAGCTCGGTTCGAAGTATTAAAGATGAATGACAATGAGAACATAGAGGCATATATGCTGAGAGTTAATGAAGTCATTAATGCGATTAGAGGACTCGACGAGGAAATCAAAGATTCTGTCATCGTGAAAAAGGTATTAAGATCTCTTCCTCAAAGATTTGATTCTAAAGTTTCAGCTATAGAAGAAGCTAAAGATCTAAATTCTTTTAGTATGGATGAGATGCATGGTTCTTTGATGCATATGAGATGAGAATAGGAAAATCTAAACCCACAGACGAGAGAAGCTGCTTTTAAAGCCCATAAAAATATGAAAGCAAAACAAGAATCCGAGGAAGAAGAGACATCGAGATGAAATGGAAGCAAACTTTGTTCGAAAACTAAAAAGGGGAAAAGGAAAATACGAGAGGAAAGTTACCGCTTAAATGTTTCAATTGTGGAGGCATTGGGCATTTTGCAGCTAATTGTCCACTTAATGAGAAGAACAAAAGTGATGAAGGATCGCACCAAGAAAGAAGTGACTGGAAGAAAAAAACAAATTTCAGAAAAGGCAACTTCAAGAAGAAAAGTTTCATCTCCAAGAATGTCAGTTCATCAGAAGACAGCTTCGGTGAGGATTATGAAAAGGAAAAAGGTGAAGCTCTTTTCATGGCACTCAAAGAAGAAAAAATAGAAAAAGAACAGGAATGTGATGAAGAAGAAATTGATGCAGAAGTAAATTTGGAAGAGGAACTAATTGCAGCTCTGGATGTATTGAAGATAGAAAGAAAAAAGAATAAGAAAATTTCAAGAAAGCTTGAGGATGCAAATGAAATCATAACCGGTTTGAAAGTACAGATAGAAGAATCAAGAAAATATCTGAAGATCTCGAAGTACAAATAACCATGAAAATAGATTATTGCTGCAAACTAGAAGAAGAGATTGTTGGTTTAAGAATGCAGATAGAAGAGATGAATCGTAAAATTAGTTGTCATCACAAACGTGAAGAAAGTTCTATGAAGCTGGATAAGATCATAAATATCCAAAGGACTACAGGCATGAAATTTGGTTTGGGCTTTGTCGAAGGAGAATCATCAAATGGATCAAAGAATGAAGATAAGAAACAGGTTGATCAAGAAAAATTGACTCATGCAAAAGAAAGCAATAATGCAAGGCACGAAAGGAGAATTGACAATGATGGATTCACCAATGTCACACATCAAAGAAGAAGAAGATTTATGACTCCTACGACAACATGGCAAAGACCATCACCCAGGTTCAATCATCTCTTTTCTGGTTATTGTTTTAAATGCAATGGTTATGGACATAAGATTTCAGATTGCAAGTATAACGTAGGACCAAGGAATTTTACCCATAGAAATGTTTTTTCACCTTTGATGGATTATGCAGTAGAATGTTATAACTGTCATAAGTTTGGGCACATTGCAAGAAATTGTCGAAGTACATTTGCATCAAATCAATTTCGGGGAAGAAAATTTCAACCAAATGGAATGAGACAAAATAGAAAATTTCTCGAAAAACATGCACAAGCTACTGAAAAAGAAAAGTCAAAACAAGAGCCCAAAGCTGTAATCAAACCGAGTGGAAAGAAAAAGATCGATCTAAGGAAGAAAAGGAATCCTTGATCGTACAAACAACATTTAAAGCACAGAATAAATCTGCACCATGGATACTTGATAGTGGATGCTCCGGTCATATGACAGGTGACAAACAAAAATTTGAGAAGTTACAACAATATGAAGGTGGTTCAGTAAAATTTGGAAATAATGATGGAGCTAAGATAGTTGGCAAAGGTTCAGTGAAGATTAGTGATGGAAAAATCAAGTCAAAAGAAGTCTTGTTTGTGGTTGGTCTGAAGCATAACTTGTTGAGCGTAAGTCAGATTTGTGATAGAGGTCATGAAGTGATTTTTAAGAAGCGAGGGTTGTGAAGTCAGAAAAGCAAACTATGGAAAGTTGATAGCAACTGGATCGAGGACATCTGGAAACCTGTACACTCTCTCAGAGACTTCAGAAGGAGCTTGCTTGATTGGACAGGAAGAAGAAAATTGGTTGTGGCACAAGAGGCTTGGTCATATCAGTTTTGACAATCTAGTAAAAATTAGCTCAAAAAAGGTAGTGAGAGATATTCCCACCATTGGAAAACCATCAAATAGCATTTGTGCTTCATGCCAAAAGGGGAAGCAAACTAGAGTCTCATTTAAAACAAAAGAGTACTACACAAGCAAACCTTTGGAACTAATACATACTGATTTATGTGGACCCATGAGAACGCAAAGCATAAATGGTGACAAATATTTTATGTTGTGTATAGATGACTATTCCAGGATGACATGGGTACTATTTTTGAAGCATAAATCAGAAGCTTTTGAGATGTTCAAGGTTTTCAAAAACCAAGTTGAGAATCAAACAGGAAAAAGGATTAAATGTTTAAGATCGGATAGAGGAGGAGAGTTCATTTCGAAAGGATTTTATAGAGTACTATGAAAAATATGGTATTAGAAGACAGTTGTCGGTAGCCGGGACACCTCAGCGAGAATGGTGTGGTAGAAAGAAAGAACAGGACAGTGCAGGAAATGGCACGGACTATGTTGATTGAGAGCAAAGTAGCAGACATATTTTGGAAAGAGGCAGTCCATACTGCGGTATACATCCAAAATAGGTGCATGTTGAGGACGCATGAAAGCAAAACTCCTTATGAGTTGTGGTTCGGTAAAAAGGCAACAGTAAGATACTTTAAAGTTTTTGGCAGCAAGTGTTACATCAAAAGAAGCTGAAGAAAACCTTGGTAAGTTTGAAGATAGAGCGGATGAAGGTATTTTTCTTGGCTATTCGTCAAAAAGCAAAGCTTACAAATGCTACAACAAGAGGCTAAGGAAAATTGTGGATAGTGCCGATGTTAAAGTTGATGAAGGTAGGGAACGAGTAATTAGCTATGAAGAGAACTATCCAATTGATGAAGAGGTTATTGAAGAAGATGAGGAAAAGGAAATGGAAAAGAAACAAAAAATTGACTCAGATGATTCAAACAGGGATTCAAAAGTGGAAGAAAATAAGAAATTCAAAATAGGCAGCTGGCAGAAAGATCATCCTAGAGAGCAAATAATTGGAGACCCCACAGTTGGTGTTCGGACAAGAAGAAGAGTAGTAAGCAACTACTCTCTATTATCCAGCATTGAGCCCAAAAATGTTGGTGACGCAAGCAAAGATGAAAGTTGGATGAAGGCAATAAATGAAGAATTAGATCAGATCGAGAAAAACAAAACTTGGGAGTTAGTACCAAGAACTGCAAATAAAAATATAATCGGTACTAAATGGATCTTTCGAAACAAATTGAATGAAGACGGACAGGTAGTCAGGGATAAAGCAAGATTGGTATGTAAAGGCTATGCACAAGTTGAAGGTATTGACTTTGAGGAAACCTTTGCACCTGTGGCTAGACTAGAGGCAATTAGAATGTTTATGGCTTTAGCAGTTTACAAGAATTTCAAAGTTTATCAAATGGATGTGAAATCAGCATTTTTGAATGGGAAACTCGAAGAAGAGGTTTATATTGAGCAGCCAGATGGTTTCCAACTTGGTGATGATCCCAACCTGGTTTGCAAGTTGAAGAAAGCATTATATGGCTTAAAACAGGCACCCCGAGCATGGTATGCAAGGCTAGACAACTATCTTACTCAACAAGGGTTCAAGAAAGGTATGGTGGATAGTAATTTGTATGTCAAAACAGAAAATGGCCATCTTATTGTTCTTGTTGTATATGTTGATGATATCATATTTGGCAGCAACAAAGATGAGTCGTGTAAAGATTTAGCAAATAAGATGAAAAAAGAATTTGAAATGTCAATGATTGGTGAACTTTCGTATTTCCTCGGGTTGCAAGTTAATCAAAATGAGAAGGGCATATTTATTTCTCAAATTAAATATGTGAAAGAGATACTAAAAAAATTCACAATGGAGGATTGTAAGCCAGTTAGCACTCCCATGACGACAGGTTGCAAGTTGAGCAAGGATGAAAAATCTCCACATGTTGATCAAACCATGTACAGATCTATGATTGGGAGCTTACTTGTACTTGACAGCTACCAGACCAGATATTTTGTAGGCAGTATGCATGGTAGCACGATTTCAGGCTAGTCCCAAGGAGACTCATGTGACAGCAGTGAAGAGGATTCTTCGGTATCTCAAGGGTACTATGGAGTATGGGTTATGGTATCCGAAAGGTAAGGACTTCACCCTTATTGCGTATTCGGATGCAGATTGGGCAGGATGTGTAGATGACAGAAAGAGCACCAGTGGAGGTGCATTCTATCTTGGAGATAGGTTGGTCACGTGGCACAGTAAGAAACAAGAGTCAGTCTCCTTATCCACAGCAGAGGCAGAATATATTGCAGCGACAACGTGTTGTACGCAGGTATTATGGATGAAACAAACCCTGAAAGATCTTGGTATTAACTTCGGTGAGCCAATTTTAGTTAAGTGTGATAACACCAGTGCCATTAACATCTCAAAGAATCCGGTTATGCATTCTCGCACAAAACATATTGCTATCCGGTATCACTTTTTGAAGGAGAAAGTTGCGGAAGGTGAGGTTAAATTGGATTTTGTTCCAACAATAGAGCAAGTAGCGGATATCTTCACAAAACCGTTGCCCAAGGAAGTCTTTGAGTACCTTCGCAATAAATTGGGAGTGGTCACGCTTCCCAAGAATTGACTAGCTATCGGGACCACATTCTCAGGGGGAGCATTTGTGTATTTGTTTATCTTTTTGCTCATGTTTGTGATTTTTGCTAAGTGTAATAATTTTTGCTGAGAATGTTGTGCATGGACTCGGGGGGAGTCTGCAGCAACCCTTTGATATTGTTGTCAAAGGGGGAGAAGAGTTACAGGAAATTGCACGTGTGTTGCCAACAATTCCAAAGGGGGAGATTGTTGAGCAAGGTGCAGCGACAGTATTGTCATTGTTGTCAACACAGTCGGATAGATCGGTTGATGCGGTGGACAGGAGTTCAGGAGGTTATTCAGAGTATGTACAGTGAAGTTAAATGCTTATGAGGATGTTTTTGATGTTTGGGTGAAGTTGTTACAGGTTGTCCAAGAAGACCGAAGTGGCCCATATGCAAAAGATAAAAGAGAAGCGAAAAAGCAAAAGAAAAAAAGTGTCGCGATATCGCGACATGTTGCATTTTCGTGGCCAAAAGAGAAGAGAAAATGCGAGGAGAAAAAGTGTCGCGATATCGTGACATGTTGCATTTTCGCAGCCAAAAGAGAAGAGAAAATGCAAGGAGAAAAAGTGTCATGATATCGCGACATGTTGCATTTTCACGGCCAAAAAGAAGAGAAAGTGCAAGGAGGAAAAAGTGTCGCGATATCGTGACATGTTGCATTTTCGTGGCCGAAAGAGCAAAGAGAAAAAAGTGTCATGATATCGCGACATGTTGTATTTTCACGGGCCAAAGCAAAGAGAAAGAGCAAGGAGAAAAAGTGTCACGATATCGCGACATGTTGTATTTTGCGGGCCAAAGCAAAGAGAAAGAGCAAGGAGAAAAAGTGTCACGATATCGTGACATGTATTTTCACAGGCCAAAGCAAAGAGAAAGAGCAAGGAGGAAAAAGTGTCACGATATCGTGACATGTTGCATTTTCACAGGCCAAAGCAAAGAGAAAGAGCAAGGAGAAAAAGTGTCATGATATTGCAACATGTTGCATTTTCATGGTCCGATGCAAAGAGAAAGAGCAAGGAGAAAAAGTGTCGCGATATCGTGACATGTCGCATTTTCATGACTCAATGCAAAGAGAAAGAGAGAGAAAGAAAAAGTGTCATGATATCGTGACATGTCACATTTTCATGACTCAAAAAGGGCAGGAAGGCAGAGAAAGAAAAAGTGTCGCGATATCGCGACATGTCGCATTTTTGTGACTCAAAAAGGGCAGGCAAGAAGAGAAAGAAAAAGTGTCGCGATATCGCGACATGTCGCATTTTTATGACTCAAAAAGGGCAAGCAGGTAGAGAAACAAAAGTGTCACGATATCACGACATGTCACATTTTTGTGACTCAAGAAGAGCCTCAAAATAGAAATGAACAATCATGGCGGAGAAAACTAACAGTCATGGAAGGAGAAAATGAACAGTCATCAAAATAGAAATGAAAAGCTTTTTCGGAAACCAAAATGCATGCATGCACAAAGGAGAAAATGAATAGTCATGAAGGAGAAAACGAACAGTCATGGTAGGAGAATATGGTGTCAATTATTTGCATGTGACGTGTTTGACGAAATGCCTTCTCAATATATACAAAAGGAGTTACATAAAGAAGTAGTTACAATTGACAAGTGGCGTATGAGAATATGAAAGGAGTTACAAAGAGAAAGGATTGTTATAAAAGGAGTGTTGCTTGGAGAATTTAGAATGTGGATTTTATCTTGTGAAGAGAGCGAGAGGTGAGCGAGAGGAGAGCGAGAGGCATGCGAGAGGCGAGCGAGAAGGGTGTGTGTTGTGTGAATTGTGGGCGATGTTGAGTAAGCAATAGACCAGTCAGGGTCTTGTAAAAGTGAAGGCATTTTTATGTCAATCTTCTAGTTTCAAAATTGAAGTCCAAGTTGGTGCTTGGCATCGGGGGTTGGTGCTCCTTCCAGTTGGTGTTGGTAAATCGGGGGTTGGTGCTCCTTTCGTTGGTGCGAGATAAATCGGGGGTTGGTGCTCCTTTATGTTGGTGCGGATAAATCGGGGGTTGGTGCTCCTTTCTGTTGGTGCGAGATAAATCAAGGGTTGGTGCTCCTTCCAGTGGGTCTTTGGTAAATTGATTGTAAAGTTGTGCTTTGCAAAGGCTAGATTTGGATGGTAGTCCAAACAGTCATTTTTGAGGAGTAGCCAAATCGGTGAACCTCGGTACATCTTGTGTTGTGTGATGCTCTCTTGTTATACTTGCTTTATTTGGTTTTAAGTTTTCATTGTTTTGGCTTTAAGAGTTGAAGATTTAAGTTTTAAAGAGCTACACCGATTCACCCCCCCTCTCAGTGTCATTGTGAGACTAACACCTTGTGCACTGGATTTGGCTTGTTATTCCTAACAATGATGAGGGGTAGAGGAGGGATGACATAATCATGTGGCCTCTCCTTATGGACCCTGTGCTGTTCTAGCACTTCATTGCCTGGTGGCCACTCATACTGAGCTTCTAAGGGAGCCTTCCCATTTATATTGAGTGCCACATGTAGGTACTCCTCTTGAAAAGGTCTATGTTGGACGAGAGTACCCCTCGAAGGGGTGTCTCTATAGTCCCATTCTGAAATGGCACGATGCAGACTATCTTATGGGTCAAGACGCCAAGGTGGTATGACCAAGTCCTTGGGGCTATAGCAGAGGTGACTTGTGCCCCCTTGTACACTCTCCATAGCTCCTGCCCGTGATTGGGCTTGGCTACGTGTGTACACCATGGTGGTGTCTTTCTACAATCTACATAGGTTTTTATCTTCTTTTTTTTTTGATTTTTTTTTTTGTTTTGCTACACTAAACAAACAAGAGCCACATAATAAAAAAAGTTATTATCTCGTTTATAGATTAAAGGTGTGCCCTAAATCTGGTTTAGTGTGTTTTGATTTTTGTGCTTTGAAAGCTATGTAAAGAACATGTTGTTGTATATGCAATATGATGGCTCTTATGTCTCCCAAAATGGTCGCCCCTTCGATATACCACTGCTAGGTTGTTATACCAAACCTCTCAATATACCCGCCCTTACGTGAGGGAAACTATTGGTATGCGAGAGCAGAATGGTACGTGGAACATAGGCGATACGAAAGGGGGATCACCCTATTTTTGACACCTACCATAGAAGACATATCCTCATGTGCTGGAAATCACCACAGCTACACTCGGTCAGCTTTTGTTAGGATTTACGTCTAGCAACAGTAGCGATCGGGGTTATGGATGCAAAAAATCAAGCTAAGGTGGTGATGAAATCCACCATTGGTCTTTTTCAAGGGCTGGGGTTTTACGACCAGATCATTGGTGTTTAAATTACCTCATGGCGTGTGGGGTTATTTTTAATTTGCATAAATGAAGAAAGCAAGCATTAAAAACCCTCCTATGCAAGCAAATAACCAGAAAATAGAAAACAAAAAGCAAAAAATGATAGAAGGTGTTTAGGACCCCTACCTGTTCTTTGCCCAAATCGGATACCTCTGAGTTTCTACCCTGAAAGTGCACAGAGAGCTATTCGTCCCTTGGTGGGATGAATAATAGAAATCTATTCATCACAAGGTGGGACGAATGCCCATTCGTCCCTGGGTAAGATGAATTCCAGCTTTGTATTCGTCACAGACTAGAATGAACAGCAATCCAGCGTTTGAAAAATTGGTACCTGCAAGCAAAAACAAGCAATTTTTTATCAGAATTTTGATCTCAAAAATAGAGGACAGGGTCCCACCATGATTGCCACTGGAAGCATGAGGATACGGAAGCAAAAAGGAAACACCAAGTGCAATGCAAGCAAATCCAAAGATGACTCTAAATCCTATGAATTAAAAATGCATAAAAGGAGAGAAACGTAAACGAATCGAAACTAGATAGAAAGCAAATATGGAATACAAACATTTTTATTAATTTTATTTAAAGCTCGGTTACAACACATCTCCTCCCTTTTCACGGGCTAGGAGCATTAAATAAGGTTTTGTTACACTGTGGGTGGTATGCCTTCTTCCACATGCCCACATGTAAAATGGGCAGACCAAACATTGTCGCTACTTATGTGAAAGGGTCTTTGATTCTCTATTGCTCCTTCGATGTTGAGATCTTGCGTTCAAGGAAACAGAAAACAATTAGTAGCACCTGCGGATGAAATGAAACATGCAATCCCCAAGCCTAAGATTAGTGCATGCAAAAAATAAATAAAATGACAACTAGAATAGATCAAAATGAGCTAAAAACTTGATAGAGGCATGAAAACATCACCGGGAATGCACTACAAAAAGAATAGTCAAAAAATTCACCACGAATTTCTAATTGCTCTGGGGTGGGACGATTAGACCTGCAACAAAATGTCATAATGCACTGTCCCAAATGTCCCATCTAGGAGGCTCAAAATCACCTGCAAAGTTAGGGGTTAGGTAAAATGGGGTATTTTGGAAAGACCCAGAAGGTTATATTTTGCCAATTCGGCCTCTATCGCCAAGAATTTGATGATGCTACCTGCATGTTAGCGAAAGCGAGAAATAACAAAAACATGATAAAAACTATTCAGAATTACATGAAATTTTAATGCAAGCCTATCTAAGAAACCTAGAATAAAATGCAAAAAGAACAAAACTAGAATCTACTACAGATTTCTAATCACTCCGGGGTGGGGCGATTAGGACTGCAGCAGTGCGGGGGGGTGCCCGAGGGTAGGACGCCCATCGTTTGGGGCCTGATTTCGTCACCAATCCACTTGGTATGGGTCCAAAACCTTTTGTGGGGTGTTGTCGACAAATTTTGGTGAGATATTGTGGCCAAATGTCAGGTTTGAGGTCCGGATTGTGCTTCCAATAACCACCTAATGACCTCCCTTCCAAAAGAGAGATCAAGGATGTGAAAGGCACAATGAAAAGTGAGTATGCAAAATGGCAGCACTTCGTTGCTCAAAATGCTCCTTCTCTGTATCTTTTTGGGGTGAGAAGACTCACCATTTTATAGACCTAATGGTCTCTATGTTTGAGCATGCAGAGGCACCACTTGGCAATCATACCTTTCTAGGGGGGAAGATTCCTCCCTGATTAAGGGCACCATGACTGCATCTATAACTGCCTCTAGTGCTAAAAAACGCTCACTCACACTTCATGCATTTAAGGAGGAGTTAAATGGCGGATCTGAGCTGCCATTTGTCAAGGTTTGACTTTTTTCTTGTCAAACCTGCTATTCGCCCCACCCAGGAGCGAATACTGCTAATCATCCCAGGGTGGGATGAATACCAGTTTGTAATCATCCTGGGTGGAATGAGTATGAAGCAGAGTGCTTGAAAGGTGCCAAATTGACCTCTTACCTTCCAAAACTACTGTGAGAATGGTTAGGACCATTGTTTAACCTCTAGGGGATGCCCTGGGGGCTGTGTGTGTCAACTCGATCAGTGTTTGCAGTCACATAATCGGATTGGTGCTGTTTTGGTGTCTACACCAAGTAGTTCTTCCAATTAATTATTCATAAATTATTCTTTACCAACTATCTTAAATTATATGTAGAGAGGAAACTATACTTTTCCTTGTGACAATTCTAACTTTCTTGTCCATAGAAGATGAATCAAATAATAAGAAAGTCAAGAAATTTGGATTTAATAAAGTTAAGGATTTGCAAATCCCAAATAGAAAACAAAAACCATTTTTGTAATTATGGGATAAATAATTTTTTTGGTTGATAATTTATTCTTATATTATTTGTTTCATTGGTATATGTGAAATTCTATAAATACTTATGCTGGTAGACAATATTTAGTTCATTTAGACTACATAATGATGATTACTATAATTATTTATATTTTCCCCTATAATAAGTGTGCCTTATGAGATGATTGAAAGGATTTGAAGCACTTGTTAGAATAAGTGAATATTATTTTAAGTTCACTAGGATACACAATTGAGTTTCCACTCGTCCATGTGTCAGGAGAACTCTAAGTGGTGTCTTCATAAGGTTTGATGAGTTTTTGTAATCCAACGGGTCTCAATGATCAACTCTGCTATTTATACAAAGTTGATCCTAGAGATAAATCAATCAGTTCCACTCTTCTCTTCATATTTTTGTGTAATACTTTGCATATCTATTATTGTGAAATTCTAACATGGTACCAGAGCGAGGATAGATTTTGCTAGTGTTCTCTCTTGAAGGTTCTAAGATCTTATTCATTTACTTTCGATAATTTTTTTTGGCTATCTAACTTCAAAGTTTGCACTAGTCTCTTTTTTATCCATTGTTATTTTACTATTTCAACACATTTATTTTTATATGTTGCATATTCTTTCATATATATTTTGAATTCGTGCTTGAGAATTTTTTTAAGAAAATAGAGTTATTTCCTTTATTTAAAAAAAACTCGGATTACCCTGTGTGAAGGCGCTTTTCTCGCCCTTATTTTCAAAGGAAAAATAGCCCTTTTATTTTCTTTATTTATTTATTCTCTCTTAGTGTATTCATGTTATTCTAACTCTTAGTTATATCCATTTCTTTTCGATAGCAAAAATATCGGATGAACCAAGTGTTAACTTAGAAAATATTTTGAATTTATTTTATTTGCTCATGGAGGGAATAAAATTCCTCCCTCATTAATATTTCACTCCTTGTTCTCTGGTGCTTGGCATCGTCTGTGGCACTCTCAACGTATGCTCCAAAATTATATAGACGTTAGGGAATGCCTAACGCTCATTGGCACTCTCGTTACAACTTGGGCCTCTTCATTTCAAACTCTTTGGCGCACTCATCATTCATTTAGATGTCTCAGAGTTTACCCATTTGGCTCACTATTCATGTCAAAGTTTATACAACCAGTACTCTCTCTCCCAAACGATATTTATACCACACCTTTTATAGTTCAATTCAAAAAGTATATTGCTTTATATATTTTTATCTAAAGAGAACGTATTTTTCATAAATAGCGCTCTAGCTTTCGTTTACTTTTGTCAATTCGACAGTATTTTTTTAGTCATAATCTGCAGGAACAACGCTCTAGCTTCCACCCATTCGGCCCTTTGGAGGAGGCATATTCGTTTAACGTTTTCTATAGGTCTCCTGGCTTTCCGCAGGCTCACCACATTTGTTTTGAAATCTTTTTTTTTTTTTTTTCAAAACGTAAATTTAAATAATTGGCTTCCAAACATTTTTTATTTATTTATTTGAGTAATTAGTTTCTTATTCTATCCTTTTTATCTAACATTTCCATAACATTACATGATTAAAACTAGGGCATTTTTATCTAATCATTTTTCTGCAGCGTTACATGTTTTAAGAAAAAAAATTGCTCCTTCTATCTTTCGCCAGTGTTAGCCTCTACCCATGCAGCCCTATGGAGAGGTATATCCTTTACGTATTATGCAGCATTAGCTTGGTGGCCTTCCTCATGGAGGTTTCCTCTCTCCAAGTTCCCTATTTTTTTTTCTTTTTGCCGCTTGTTGTTTCAAGCCAAAAGTCTGTAATTTTTTAATTTTCGCATTTCCTTTTGTTAGATATCGATTCGTTCAAATTGTGGGGTTTCGTAATCCATTATCTATGTTTTTTTGACAGTCACAATAATTTTATTGAGGCTCTCCTAAAAACGACAGATAACCAAATTGTATATTTATAATATAATATTTCTTTGGGGGGTTCTTAGAGTGCACATTTTCTACACTCTTATGTGTCAAGGGGGTATCTTTTCTTTGCTTTAGCTCCTTCATAGTTTATTATATCTATATATCTAAATATTTGTTTACCTTTTTTTCCTATAACATAGATTTACATATTGTTTTTTATCACATTAAAAGCTATTTCATTTTAAGCCTACAACTCTAATATTTGTTTATATTCTTAATTTAAAAATTATTACAGTAAGGAATTTACAATATTGGATTATTTTAGAGAATATTTCATTTTAAGATAATCTATCTATTTTTTGTTAAACTTTTGTTTTCTTTGGAAATCTCAATACTTATAGTCTCCCTCATGTAAGGACGGTTTTGGAGAAGACCAATTAAATAGTTGCCCCTTGTATTTCAAAACCAAAACCCTTCTTATGATCACATAACTATAGTTTCCCTCAAGTAAGGGCAGGTACTGTGATCCTAAAGTATTTGGCAATCTAAGGCAAAACAATTATAGGCCTCATTTTACTTATAGTTTCTCTCTCGTACGGGTAAGTATATTTGATTCACCTATTATTTAACAAAGCTTCATTTTCCTTAAATCAATTAAATTTCTTTTTTGGATTTTTAAAGGGGGGAGTATTAATAATTTTAAATCCTCAAAAATGAATTCAATTGAGCCTCTCACCCTTCATAATTTCACACTTGGAAACCTAAAATTTTAAATCTCATCTCTCAAAAAGGTCTTACTCATTTATTAGAAGAAAATCAACCAGAATTTGATAAAGAATATGAAATCTTTGTTCATAAAGGAAAAATGCACGAAACTATGTGTATTGTTAGTGTTGACACTTTTTGTCACATTATACAAGGGGTAGAAGAATAGTAGAATTTTTGTATAATATCTCTTTGTTGAAAGTTTTTCTTTTATTTTAAGTTACAAAAATTTTGACCCTATCTCCCCTTTTATAAAATGAAGAAGAAAGAGCTTCGCTACCAAACAAGCCAAGGAAAACAGCTTCGTCGAAAGAAAAGAAGGAGAATGTGAAAAGAGCTTCGGGCCCGAAGCACTTCAAATCACCACTTCGAGCGAAAACCTTGCGAAGTAATTTCATCGAAGAAAATACAAAGATAACTCTTCACACTTGAAACATTTTTGACAGCCACTTCGGGCGAAAGTTTTTGCGAAGCAGCATCCAAGCGACTTCACCGAAGGAGGAGAGCATAATCCAAATCAGCTAAGGTAAGGGAACTACTTCGGGCCCAAAGTATTCTCAACACATACATTGGCCAGTTTTCTCCCGAAGCAGTGGTGCCCAAAGCAAAATGACAATGTGTCGAAAACAAAAGAGTGCTTCAGGATGATATTCCCCGAACCGCAGTTTTGAGAGAGAATCAGGCTGAAACATTTTTCATCCAAAGCAGTTTTGCCAGCAAAGGACAAAGAACCCCATTTCAAATATGGAGCCCGCTCGACACTCGACATCCCCGAAGTAGTTTCTACGAAGCATTATTTTGTGAAGAACAAATCAAGGAAGATATACTTTGGCCCAAGGCTTCGACGAGGCAAATATGTAGCGAAGCACTTTCCGGGCCCATGTTCCAAGGTGGGTAGCTTCCCAAGGTGATCGAAGGCCCCTTATAAATACCTCCTTTCTTGCCCGATAAGCCCACTGACCATTTTTGGCAAACGAAAGGGACGTAATAGTCCTCGAAGTAAAACACGGCAGGCATAACGATCACTCAAGCACAGCATCCAGAAGCCAGGGACACTCGGACGGTGCATTAAATGAATGTTTCCATGGTTGACCCAGTCGCAGTTGCCAATTTTGGCAACCGATTTGAAATCTCAGTCGTAGCAATCGTGAGGAGTCGACTTATCAGGGCCCGAGGGTGTACTCCATCATTTTTGTAATAATGATTCATAGGGTCGGGTCCTCTATAAAAACCCAGGCTTTGCAATGTAAAAGGGGGGGAACTTTCTGCTAGAAAGCTGTTGTAACTTGATGTCTTGCGTTTAATACTAAATATCTTTTGTGCTCTATTTCTATCTTTTATGCTGCCTTCTGTGCTTAATTCTTTTGTCTTTTATCGTTCACATACTGAGACTCTGAATCCTAAATCCGATGTGCGATCGGGGATTGAACCCCTAAAATTCACCCTGAAGGATACATAGGAGAGGAAAAATGTCTTGTCACTTTCCTTTATGTTGCCTGGTGGATCGAGGTTTTTGTTATTCCCTTATTTCAATCATTGTTACTCTGAATCCTGAATTCCAGCGAGACATAAAGGAGAACCCTGCGAACCTATCTAGAGGATACATAGGAAGTTTGACATTTCGTTTCCTTCATGCTATTCTTGGTATTTCTTGTTGCTATTTGAGTTGTTAGCGAGTAATCTTGCTTCCTATTCTCTCCCACCTTAAATCATCATCTTCTAACCCTTACTCTTTTTATTTCTTTCTCTAACCCTTATCCTTTTTTATTTCTTTTCCTAACCCTTACTCTGTTTATTTCTTTCCTGCACTCTTGTCTCAACCCCAAAAAGTAGATTAGTATAGGAGCCGGCATTTCTCCGAAGATTGGCATGAGGGGCATCTCTTCCTTTCGGCCTTTCAATTTTGTTCATAGGTCCAGGGCGCACAAACCCACTGAATGTCATTTCCTATGCAGATTTGATGACCAACAGTTTTTGGCACACCCGATGGGACCCAAGGTCCCATATTTGAGAAAATTTCTAGCCCGTCTTCATCGGAGCCAGTAGTTCTAACAAGTTCCTGGTGAGATCCGGTCAGTCTCATCTTCTAAGTAGTAGTGAGAATCGATGCCCTCATTACCGAAAGACTCTTAGCATCTGGCGACTTTATTTTAACTGAGAATCTCTAAAGTCATGGAGACCAGTACCTAAACCTAGTTTTCGTAACCAGGAGCCCCCATGTTTTGAGAAGGTCTGAGTTCGGTGAATCTCCAACCTGTCTTCATCTGATAAAATCACCTGGCAACTCTATTGAGCTGAAGATCCAGATTTCTTGATCGTAGGTGCCTTTCAAATCTGAAATAAGATATCCCGGAGGAATCAAGGTTCGGTGAGCAGCCTTGACCTCACAAGCAGAGAAAGAATGTTCATCTAGCGACTCTGACTTAACGGCGATAACCGTGATCTCTGCAGACATTGCTATAATGGCAGGGGTAAGTTTTCCCAACTAGGATGACTGAGGCCCCTTGAATCTTCAAAGCTACCAAAATATTCCTGAGATCACCTTGAAGGCATTGACAATATATGATGGCACCACGAGAATGGCCCGAGAGCACCTTGAAGCTGTTGCTGCTTTAGCATTCCTCTATGACACAATCCACTAAGATGTCATGGTCTGACTTTTGGATGCATCCCTGGAAGGGAGGGCGCTGCAGTGGTATAGACTGCTGGGGTCTAAAAGCATCTGTTCATGGGATGACTTGGCGGGAGCACTATTCAAAACATTTTATGGCTCTCAAGATCCCTTCCAACTTCTGACATACTTCTCCACCATCAAGAAAACACCCTTGGAGAGTGTCACAGACTTCAATGTCCGATTCTACAGAACTTGGAAGAAATTTCTAGGGGAGATTCAACCAATGCCCACCCAAGCCCACCTCTACTATGTTCAAGATTTTCACCCAGACATAGGCCTCCTCTTGCTGCGATCAGGTGAACAAATATTCCTTCAGATTTTTGAGGAAGCAGTACGAGCGAAGCAGTTTCTATCAGGAAAGTGGCAGTGGGAAGAAGCCCCATCACTTTCTTCGATAATCGCTTCTCCTATCTGCCCAACGTAGTATTCTTCATGGCAAACTCCTCATACTAAGCAAAATCCTGAGATGTAGTCATGTGGAGCTCAAGAGGCAAATCCTATCCAAGTCCAAACATGGCAATTTGCGAGCTTTGCCCCGACGATGAACAATATGGGTGCTTGCAATCTCCATCAAAGGACAGGCCAAGAAGAGAAACAAGCTCAAGTGGTTGCTCCTGAGAACAAAGAGGGGATGTTTTTGCACCCTTTTTGTATCCTAGAGCATGGCACGTAGGTGTTCAGCCAAAATCCATCAGGCTTACCTCAAGAGGCTAAACCTGAGGAGATCATAAAAGTTTGCTCTTTATTAGAAGAGCCCTATTATAGCATCAAAGATATGGAAGAACTTGTACCCAATCCATAGTTACTAAACTCTTTGGTATTCTGGTTCCAGCCATCACTACAACCATTACCCCAAGAAGGTCCTTACGTGGTGAACTTCTTCGCCACATCCTGCATCAGTAGCGTAGGTATTGGCAGGAGCGACAAACTATTGTATTACTTTCTATTCGTAGCATGGAGAACTTCAGGGAGGAGCCATCCGAAATTCAAGAATCAACTGAAGTTCAATCTGATCTAGTCAAGGCATTGCAGATTCATCAGATAAATATCTAAAGCTGAGTTTGTGGTGGCGGCATGCCTATTATGCCGCAAGCTTGTGTGAATATTGTAAAAGGTTTTGCTATTAAATAAAAAGCTGCTCAGAAACTCAGGTTGAGCTTTACCTCGGCAGCTATACTCAAAAAAAAAAAAAAACCTTTGGGAACTTGGCTTACGAAGTAGTGGATGCGAAGTGGTTCGCAGCGAAGTACGATTGGCCGAGCAATGTTCTGACTAAGGTATGAAAAATGTTCGCCTAAGAAGAGTCCGAGTGAGCTACTTTTAAAAGGGGGAAACAAGCTTCATGAGTAGCCTCGTGTAGGAGGAATCACATCGGGCCCGAAGCATAAAGGATTAACTGGTGCAAAAGGTTCACCGTGAAGTATGTCAACTTTGATTTCAGCTTTGCTGACCCAAAATATGCACAAGACTGAAGAACACAAGCTTATACTGAGAGGGGGGGTGAACAGTATAAGACCGCTTTCTACTTTTTCTTTCGATTCAACTTGCAGTTCAATATTATGCAGTGAATATATAACAGTATCAAAAAAAGAAATCAAAGCAATGCACAGAATATCATCCACAATAGAGACACAACAATTTACGTGGTTCACCCAACGCGGGCTACTCCACGGATAAAATTTTTACTAAATTTTATCACCTCAAATTCTAGGAAACATGTCCCGATTACAAAGTTTATGGGCACCAACCCAAAGGAGATACCTTCCCCTAGCTCTGCTCAATCTGGTGATCCTCTAGAAGACCTCTGCCTCTGCAGCCCTTAGCAAGTGGAACTCTATCCATAGAAGACACCTGTCTTCCCTGCTCTGGCTGGAGACCTCTGTCCTCAACTCTATCACCGCATAGTCGGTCCTCTTATCTACACCAAAACACAGTCCTTCGATCTGGCACTATTGTCCTCGAACTTGCACCTCTGCGCAATTACAACACTCGATCAAATATCCACTTATGCACCTCTATGCAAACACAGTAGCAATGTCTTCGCACACTCTGCTCTTCGACGATCGAACTTCTCCCTGCACTCTACTTCTGTGAAAGTCACACTTCGAACGCACACTTCGATCGATAATCAAACTCTCCGAACAGCCCTCCTTTTATACTGACAATCTCAAGATTAGATTCTTGGTCTTAGTCGGTTGTATATCCCTAAAACAACATCGGTTGCACAACCCTACACTTCGTCGGCTCAAGGTTAACTCTGTCGGCTTCAACCACCTCTGTTGTTCTGTAGCTTTTCTTGCAAAACTACAACATGTCACGATATCGTGACACTTTTACAGTCGTACACCTTCTATAGCCTGCTATCGCGAAATCGTGACACCTTGGCCTTTGTCGACTTCCTTTGTGCTTCTGTCGTGAAAATGCGACACCTTTGCCTCTTGCTGACGTCATCTCACTTCTGTCATGAAATCGTGACCCTTCTGACTTCATGGCCTACTTCTTTGCTTTTGTCATGAAATCATGACATTACTGATGTCGTATAGTCTCTCTCCTCTTAGAGTCGCGAAACTGTGACATGTCACGAAATCGTGACATCTTCCTGCTCTAGAGTCTGCACTTGCCTTTTGGTCGCGAAACTGTGACATGTCATGAAATCGTGACATCTTCATCCTGTTGGCTTCTTCACTTTTGCCTGTCATGAAATCATGACACTTTCTGCATCCGTACATTTTTCTTTCATCCTGTCACGAAATCGTGACGCTTTCAGCTTTCAAAAGCTTTTCCTGCAACCTGTCATGAAATCACGACGCTTTTGGCTTTCGTACGCTTTCTCTACTACCTGTCGCGAAATCATGACACTTCTGGCTTCCGTACGTTTTCTTTACTACTTGTCACGAAATCGCGACAGTTCTCACTTCGAGCTTTTCAGTATGTCGCGAAATCGTGATAGTCCTCAACTTGACCTCTACAACATGTCGCGAAATCATGACATTTTACATGTAACTTTCTCTCTCTTCGAACTTGTCACGAAATCATGACAGTTCTTTTTGCGGACTCTCTCTTCAGCATCATGTCGCGAAATCGTGACACTTTTTCGTCTGAACAACTTACTTTGCAGAATGTCATGAAATCGTGACACTTTTCCTTCTCTGCCTTCCTGCACTTTCGAGTCACGAAAATGCGACATGTCACGAAATCGTGACAGTTTTGCCTGCTTTGTCTCTGTCTTCCAGCATGTCGCGAAATCGTGACACTTTTGCCTGAACTTTCTCTCTCCTCAAACATGTCACGAAATCGTGACAGTTTTGTCAACACTTTCTCTCTCCTCAAACATGTCGCGAAATCATGACAGTTTTCCAGCACTTTGCATACTTTTTCTTACTTGTCTTTTTCTTGATCTTTTGCAAGCTGGGCTACCCCGATCTTCTTGGAAACTCACTTGTCCATGCTTTGAAACCTTCATCAAGACACATTCTTTGACATCAAACCAAATTGCTTCAAGACCTTCTTGACATCAATGACAACATCTACACTTAGAGTAAAGGCAATGTACCCAAGGTACCCAAAATTGCCAACAATCTCCCCCTTTGTCATTGATGGCAAACCTTAACTGAAAACACTAGTCAAGAGCCAAAACTGAAATCAACTGATCCAACAACTGAGAATCTGCCTTTGAAGTTTTTCTCCCCCTAACTTGAAGCTCTCTTCTTCACTATGAAGCTCTCCCCCTTACTCATATCTCTCCCCCTTTGTCATCAATGGCAAAGGGTCACCTTTGGGGCTCGGGACTAAGAATGAGCCTCTTAGCTTAGTCCCTCCCCCACCTCTTGATGAGGTGATTAATTCTAGGGTGGGAGTACAACTCCCAATTTCTCCCTTAGATACTCAAACGTATCTCTTGGAAGAGGTTTTGTGAAGATATCTGCAATCTGCTCTTTAGTAGACACATATTCTACCTTGACCTGCTTATCTTGCACTTTCTCCCTTAGAAAGTGATACTTGATGGAAATATGCTTTGTCCTTGAGTGCATTACCGGATTTTTGGAAATACTTATGGCACTAGTATTATCACAAAATATGGAGATGGGTTGTTCATGCTTGACTTTGAAATCCTCCAAGGTGGTTTTCATCCATAGAACTTGAGTACACCCAACCACTACTTGCTATGTATTCAGCTTCTACCGTAGATAAGGAAACTGAAGGTTGTTTCTTACTTAGCCAAGAAACTAAACTCTTTCCCAGAAAGAATGCTCCACCACTGGTGCTTTTCCTGTCATCATTATTGCCTGCCCAATCTGCATCTGTATAGGTTGTGAGAGTGAAATCATCACCTTTGGGATACCAAAGCCCAAAGTCCATAGTGCCCTTCAGATATCTGAATATTCTTTTAACTGCTATAACATGAGAATCTTTCGAAGCTGCCTGAAATCTGGCTACTAATCCAACAGCCTGCATGATATCTAGTCTGGTAGCTGTAACATATAATAAACTGCCAATCATTGATCTGTACAACCTCTGATCTGCCATTGGAGATTCATCATCTTTACTCATCTTGCACCCTGTAGTCATTGGAGTACATATAGGTTTGTTGTCCATCATCCCGAATTTTTTTAACATTTCTTTGATATATTTTCCTTGAGAGAGAAATATACCGTCTTTTGATTGAGCAATCTGAAGACCCAAAAAGAATGACAACTCTCCAATCATAGACATCTCAAATTCCTTCTGCATGGTGTTAGCAAAATCTTTGCACATCTGGGTATTATTTCCCCCAAAAATGATATCATCAACATAGACAACTACAATCAGCATATCATTACCTTTATCCTTAATGTACAAATTGCTATCTGCCATACCTTTCCTGAAACCTTGCTCATGAAGGTACCTGTCAAGTCTTGAGTACCAAGCCCTAGGTGCTTGCTTTAACCCATACAAGGCCTTTTTTAGTTTACACACATAGTCCGATTGATCTGAGAGAGACACGCCTTCTGGCTGTTCTACGTAGACTTCTTCATCCAAAACTCCATTTAAAAAGGCTGATTTCACATCCATTTGATACACCTTGAATGCTTTGAAACTTGAAAGAGCCAAAAACATTCTGATGGCTTCGAGACGAGCAACAGGAGCGAACGTCTCTTCGAAATCAACACCTTCTACTTGAGCATAACCTTTGCAAACCAACTTGGCTTTGTTTCTGACAATATTTCCATCCTCATTGAGTTTATTTCTGAATATCCATTTTGTGCCAATGACATTCTTGTCCTTAGGTCTTGGAACTAAATCCCAAGTTTCACTTTTCTCTATTTGATTTAGCTCTTCATCCATAGCTTTTACCCAAAATTTATCTACACATGCTTCACTAAAATCTTTTGGCTCAATCTGAGATAATAATGAAATATTTGTAGAATCGTGTGACGGAATGACTCTTCTTCTAGTTTGTCTGTTGTTTGGATCACCAATGATCAAATCTTTGGGATGATGTTTCTGAACATATCGTGATGGAGTTTTGGGAAGCAGCTGCTATTTTTCCTCTTCTTCATCTGAAACCTCTCTGAATTCTTCTTGATAGATTTCATCACTGATTTCCTTGACAGGTTCTCTTATCCCTGTCTTTTCATCAACTGTTACATTTATGCTCTCTACGACTGTATGCATTCTTTTGTTGAAGCATCTGTAAGCCTTGCTTCTTTTGGAATAACCAAGAAAAATTCCCTCATCACACCTAGGATCAAACTTACCCAAATTCTGATCTTCCCTTCTGATGAAGCACTTACTCCCAAACACTTTGAAATGTTTTACTGTAGCTGGTCTTCCTTTCCACAACTCATAAGGAGTTTTATGATGATTTACTCTAAGTTGGGCCCTGGTGATAATGTAGACTATTGTACTGACTGCCTCTTTCCAGAAACCATCTAAAAGTTTTGACTCATTTAACATAGCTCTAGCCATATTTTCAATAGTTCTATTTTTTCTTTCAACTACTCCATTTTGTTGAGGAGTTCTTGCTTGTTGAATATTCTCTTTTAATTCCCTGTTGCTCACAGTATTCCACAAATTCATTAGAGGTGAACTCTCCTCCTCTGTCCGATATCAAGCATTTGATTCTCTTTTCGAGTCTCATTTTCAATCATTTCTTTGAAAGCTTTGAATTTTTCAAAAGCTTCAGATTTTTCTTTGAGAAAGGTCACCCAAGTCATTCTAGAATAATCATCTATAAACAACATGAAGTAGCTTTCTCCCTGAATGCTATGAGTTCTAGTGGGGCCACATAAATCAGTATGAATGAGATCTAATGGTTTTGAAGAAGTATACCCTTTTGATTTGAAGCTGGTTCTGGTCTGTTTTCCATGTTGACAAGGACCGCAAATGGTGTTATGGGGCCTTTTTATTTTGGGCAAGTCTCTAGCTGCTTCCTTGTTACTAATGTTGACAAGATTATCAAAGCTCAAATGCCCCAATATTTTATGCCATAACCAACTCTCATCTTCTTGAGTTAGAAAACACTTTTCCTTTTTTATCTCACTTAGCATGTAAAGATTGTTTGGAGTCCTTGTAGCACTAGCAATGAGTTTTCCATTTTTTTCTTTACGAATCTCACATCTATCTGAAAAGAAAGATACTATGTGTCCTTGATCACAAAGTTGACTCACACTTAGAAGATTATGTCTTAGACCTTCTACATAAAGCACATTTTCAGTTTTAGATTTCCCATCCAAGCTAAGAGTCCCTTTACCACAGATTTTAGTAGACCTGTTATCTCCAAAACTAACTGTTCCTCTGTTTGTGTTTTTTAAGACCAAAAACTTTTCCTTTTCACCAGTCATATGTTTTGAACAACCACTATCAAGATACCATTTCTCTACTTTGTCTTGAGCATGAAAAGCAGTTTGAACTATCATTGACTTAGACTTGATCTCAATTCTCTTTTTAGTGAACTTAAGGCTAGGTCTATCCAAACCGCACATCCTTGCTATATGCCCAACATTCTTGCAATTGTAACACATGACATTTTTATCCAAAAGAGGTGCAAAAGAGTTAACATTTTCCTTACTATGGCTATTCATGGATTTAATGCAATGTATAGCTTTGTGACCAAATTTCTTGCAAGAAAAACAGTAGCCATGGAAAGTATTATGTAACTTTGTTTTGATGCCTTGGATGATTGTTCTTCTTGTGACCAACTGGAATCCATCGTTCTTCAGGCTGAAGATTGATCTTGCTGTCTCTTCTTCCTGTCATGATTCTTGAGAACAGAACTCTCTTCCCTGAAATTCTTAAAGCCCAGAAGAATTCACTTTAGAGATCGAACTTAACCTCTTCATCCTTTTTTGAAACTGTATGTTCTTCTGAAAGATCCTTCTCCAAGCTGTTATGCTTTTTTTGGAGAGACCCGCTCTGATACCAATTGAAGAACACAAGCTTATATTGAGAGGGGGGGTGAACAGTATAAGACCGCTTTCTACTTTTTCTTTCGATTCAACTTGCAGTTCAATATTATGCGGTGAATATATAACAGTATCAAAAATAGAAATCAAAGCAATGCACAGAATATCATCCACAATAGAGACACAACAATTTACGTGGTTCACCCAACGCGAGGCTACTCCACGGATAAAATTTTTACTAAATTTTATCACCTCAAATTCTAGGAAACATGTCCCGATTACAAAGTTTATGGGCACCAACCCAAAGGAGATACCTTCCCCTAGCTCTGCTCAATCTGGTGATCCTCTAGAAGACCTCTACCTCTGCAGCCCTTAGCAAGTGGAACTCTATCCATAGAAGACACCTGTCTTCCCTGCTCTGGCTAGAGACCTCTGTCCTCAACTCTATCACCGCACAGTCGGTCCTCTTATCTACACCAAAACATAGTCCTTCGGTCTGGCACTATTGTCCTCGAACTTGCACCTCTGCGCAATTACAGCACTCGATCAAATATCCACTTATGCACCTCTGTGCAAACACAACAACAATGTCTTCGCACACTCTGCTCTTCGACGATCGAACTTCTCCCTGCACTCTGCTTCTACGAAAGTCGCACTTCAAACGCACACTTCGATCGATGATCAAACTCTTCGAACAACCCTCCTTTTATACTGACAATCTCAAGATTAGATTCTTGGTCTTAGTCGGCTGTATATCCCTAAAACAATGTCGGCTGCACAACCCTACACTTCGTCGGCTCAAGGTTAACTCTGTCGGCTTCAACCGCCTCTATTGTTCTGTAGCTTTTCTTGCGAAACTACATGTCATGATATCATGACACTTTTACAGTCGTACACCTTCTATAGCTTGTTGTCGTGAAATCGTGACACCTTGGCCTTTGTCGACTTCCTTTGTGCTTCTGTCACGAAATCGTGACACCTTTGCCTCTTGCTGACGTCATCTCACTTCTGTCGTGAAATCGTGACCCTTCTAACTTCATGGCCTACTTCTTTGCTTTTGTCATGAAATCGTGACATTACTGATGCCATATAGTCTCTCTCCTCTTAGAGTCATGAAACTACGACATGTCACGAAATCGTGACATCTTCCTGCTCTAGAGTCTGCACTTGCCTTTTGGTCGCGAAACTGCGACATGTCACAAAATCGTGACATCTTCATCCTGCTGGCTTCTTCACTTTTGCCTGTCACGAAATCATGACACTTTCTGCATCCGTACATTTTTCTTTCATCCTGTCGTGAAATCGCGATGCTTTCAGCTTTCGAAAGCTTTTCCTACAACCTATCACGAAATCGTGACGCTTTTGGCTTCCGTACGCTTTCTCTACTACCTATCGCGAAATCGTGACACTTCTGGCTTTCGTACATTTTCTTTACTGCCTTTCACGAAATCATGACAGTTCTCACTTCGAGCTTTTTAGTATGCCGCAAAATCGTGACAGTCCTCAACTTGACCTCTACAGCATGTCGCGAAATCATGACATTTTACATGTAACTTTCTCTCTCTTCGAACTTGTCGTGAAATCACGACAGTTCTTTTTGCAGACTCTCTCTTCAGCATCATGTCGCGAAATCGTGACACTTTTTCGTCCGAACAACTTACTTTGCAGAATGTCACGAAATCGCGACACTTTTCCTTCTCTGCCTTCCTGCACTTTTCGAGTCACGAAAATGCGACATGTCACGAAATCACGACAGTTTTGCCTGCTTTGTCTCTGTCTTCCAACATGTCACGAAATCGTGACACTTTTGCCCAAACTTTCTCTCTCCTCAAACATGTCACGAAATCGTGACAGTTTTGCCAACACTTTCTCTCTCCTCAAACATGTCGTGAAATCACGACGAGTTTTCCAATCGCCTGCATACTTTTTCTTACTTGTCTTTTTCTTGATCTTTTGCAATTGGGCTACCCTGATCTTCTTGGAAACTCACTGTCCATGCTGAAACCTTCATCAAGACACATTCTTTGACATCAAACCAAATTGCTTCAAGACCTTCTTGACATCAATGACAACATCTACACTTAGAGTAAAGGCAATGTATCCAAGGTACCCAAAATTGCCAACAAAGACAAAAGAATTTATTGCTTGCCTAGAGGAGCGTGTCGACAGTCGCCTTCAATAGGCATCCAAAATAGGCGAGTTAAATAAAAAGATGGGTACATCTTCAGGGGACTCATCTGAGAGAAAAGTCTACCCCCAGGTACTAGGTGGCAGACGACTGGGTTCCAAAACAGCCGCAATCATCACAGTGCATGGCCCTGTGTACTACGTCATCGTATGGCCAACCCGATGAACCGATGATCTCTCAGGTGAGAAGTGCAGCATTAATTGTGGCACATAACATAAATGTGGGTAGTTGTCTTCGGTATTTATATAACGCAGACTCCAAGTAGCAAAGGGATTACTCGCTCAACGACTCATACAGAACCTACTGCCAACCTGCAAACTTTTCCACTTTGCACTCTAAAGCTTTGATGCCAATTTTATTCATACTGTAGATTCTGTTGCCCTAAGAATCAACAATGGAAAGTTCCAAGGAGAAGGGAAAAGGGGTAGAAGTAGTAACCCCCAAGAAACCAAAGGTAAAAGGCCATGGAAAAAGGTTGAAGCCAAGGCCCATTGATTCTGAGGACTAGCAAACCCTAGAACCACCAGTCGACAGGTGGGAAAGAATTAGGGATATGGAGCTATCGAAGAGCGTAGCTGAACTCAGGAGCACCGTTGAGCTCATGAGAAACAGGCTTTCGATAGAGAGCATGTGATCTGCAACCTACTACTCCCAGATATACTGGTATCTGATGCCCCCTACTCACCATTGTCCTGAGCTGATCAATGCCATCATGCATAATTACTAGCCCGCCACCAGACAGGTGTTAGACACATCTGGCCAGAATTTATTTTCAATTTTTAAAGAATATGTGCAGGCAGCTTTTGCGCCACAGCAGGGTCCACCCGAGGGATGTATAGTTTGCAACATTGTTTTAAGTGAACAAACGAAGAGGTTCATGTCTGCTGGCTACATGGTCAAATTTTTGTAGCAAAGCCTCAAAAGTAGGCTCCCTTCGAGCAAATTGCCCCAAATGCCCCTTCCCTTGGAGGCTTTTAAAAATGTCGACCTCTTCTCCATCATTGCATGGGTGGCAGGCCTATCTACTGATGCTTCGGTATATCCATGGCAGGTGTCCCTAGCCGAGTGCATTTCTAGAGGAGAGTTCAATGCCCCTGATACTTTGAAACCCAACACCAACCCAATATTTTTTGACTGGGCAGAATGGGTGGCCAGGGGCTTACATGCACAACTCACCAGCATGAAGAATGCTAGGACCAGCCAGCACTTCGGGCCCTGCTCCTTTCTTGTTTGGCTATTTTTATTTCATTTTCATAATAGTTTTCCTCATATTGCCATTACGGCAAGTGGCGAGGATGGAAGTCCTTTGCCAGTATATCAGTGGACTCCCCTACTGTTGACATCAGAGTCCTAATATCCCTTTAATCAAAAATTCTTGGGACCCGCCATGTGTATGTTAATAGGGTCCTCCCCGCGAGTCCCCCTCGGCTTGAGAAACAAAGTAGTCCGAGAGAAGAGGGGAGACATTTTTTGACTAACGTAGGGGCTAGTGATTCGCATCTTCGGTTTCATAGGGAAGCCCTTCTTACTGCCAGTTTACCCCTCCGAGTATCAATTCGTTATGGAAGTCGTGAGGCAGAGTGATGCAACTAATGCCATCTATGACAAGGGTCAAAAATGGGCCCACACTTGTGACTTCCCTCTTAGGATAGGAGTTATCAAAATGTTCGCCCTGAATCAGAACGTCTTCTTGGAAGAAAATCTTGCCAAGTTCGGCTTGCTCCAAATTCCCCAACAATGGCTCTATGATCCTTTGGGAGTGATGAGGGACCACATACGGGTCAAGAGATTCCATGTTTGCCCCTATCCCAAAATTGTGAAACAAAGAAATAATCCTCAGGGAAAGGATCTGGAGTGGCATCTGGAGAGGATGGAATCCGTGCCTCCCTGGTACGAATTCTACCCAATGGAGGTCGCATATGACCCAGATCGGCATTCACTCCCGAGCCCAAACTCCACCTTCTGGAAGAAAGTGAAAGATGACTTGAAGGAGGGAGTAAAGGATTGGGACATGGCTCAACTGAGAGAATTGTGGATAATGAGGGTCCACCAGTAGAAAATGAACTCTTATGGATTCTTAGCAATAGACAAGGACTTCGCAAAAATCTATGAAGCCAACGCTGGAAAGTGGAAGCCTTCATCCTTCACCACCCTCATCCCTCTAGCTATCCTAGGCTCAAGAAAAAGCCCTAAAAGAGATGATACTACTTCAGAAAAGGAAACGGCCCAAGTTACACCTCCAAGATCACCTCAGGGGCCTGTAGGTGGCCACGACTCGAGCACTGAAGGGTCAGAACAGCCGCTAGTGAGGAGGAAAAGGAAAAAGCAAGAATAGACCTTGGTGTCCCCAAAACACCCAAAGCGACCTCACATAGGACTTTTAGGCCCCTCCACTGGGCGACCGATATCAGACCCATCCAAAGCAAATGTTGAGGTCGCAGCCCTATCGAGTGCCAAAATTGAGAAAAAACAAGATGCGGCTGCACTGGAAGCCACCACTACCACAAAGCCAGGAGGGCACACAGGTACACATTCTTCACCCCTTGCCCTAGTCTCACACATTTTTTCCGAAACTCCAGCTGAGAGTTCTCACCATTCTCCTCCGCATAGCCCATCACCCCCTCACACATCACCTATTGCTGGTTCGACCTCATCCCACGATTATGATAGGGGTAAGACCATTGACCCTACTTTGCCATTCCACACTACCATCCCCCTAGTCATTAGCAGAGGTAGGAGTTGCACTTCAATGTTGAGTCCCACCCTCCAACCCCCTGTGTCATGTGAGGTAGCCTAGGTTATCGAAATTCCCACCACACCTATCATCGAGCCTTCTGGTAAGGCAATCCATACGCATTCTTTATATTTGTTTACTCCCTCGGCTAGAGATCTAGCCTTGTCTAAATCAGAGATGTCCTTAATTAAGGACTTCCCCCTTGCCGAGAAGCTATTCCAAGCACGGAAAAACACTGAGCAAATACTAAGGGAAGCAAGGAAAAGAAGAGGGCGCTCGACGACAACAGTTGAAAAATGCACTGTTTTTTATTTAGAGGCCAGAAAGGTGCATAAAATCAAGAAGGTCCCCAATGTACAAAAGCCTCTGGATGAAATGACACCAGTAGAATATGATTATAAAGAGAAACCTAAGGACCTGGAACACCTGAATTTTGACAATGAATTGGCCTCTATGCATGTCCAAATCGAGACTTTTCGGGCACATGCAACCATTGCTAACTAGCGCAGGTTTGAAGCCGAGGGTGCCAATGTCAAGCTAGAGGAAAACCTGGAAAAGGTCTGCTCCAAGTTAGCAGAGGCTGAGGAGCAATGTAAATTGATGAAGAAGGAGACGCTCGACCTAAAACAGCAGGTTCAACAGCTCCAGTCCACAGCCAAGAGTCAAGCGTAGAAGCAGGCCTAGAGTGATATGAAGGCCAAAGAGATGGAGGATAAAATCATGCAAATGCAAGCTCCACTGTATGCAAAAGAGGGTCCAACACTATTTGACAGGGATAGAATTAACGATATTCGTGCGCACCTGCTAAAAAATTTTTGGTCTTGGTGCGCTAGTGCTTTTTCAATTTTGACGTATGTCACCGAAGCACAACAAGCTATTGCCGAGGGAGGACCAGTCATCGATGAGGTCACGCAAAAATCCAGGAGTCAACTCAAGCTAGCGTTCGACGTCTAGAATGCTAGATATCAGGACCTACAGGTCACTATAATGACCTAAACATCTAGGGACTGGTCCACGGCCCAGGCCATAGTTTGCACTTTTTTCTCCAAGGTGCGAAAAGCTCAAAAATCTAGAAGCCTCCAAGACATTTTTGACAATGAGCAGTGCACCACAATGAATTATTTTCAAGATATTTCTTCCTTGGGTTTCCTGAGTTTCATGGATGATGACGGAAATCTTCTCAACAAGGATGACATCAAACCAGTCTGGCTGCAATTTGAGAACGATGTCTCAGAGATCGATGGCTGGGAAGAACCAATCATAGAAGGGCAGGTGACAGATTTCATCCTCAGATACTATAAGATCATGGCTTGCCTCAACGACCTATTCACCAGGGCCAAGAATGTTGATGTTGGGAAAATCAATCGATTTCATGACTTGGTCAAAGCGCTACAAGATCGAGAGCCATTACAAAAGAGTGTCTGGACCCATGTCTGAAGAAAAATGAAGCGCATCCGTGACCGCCTCAAACCATTGCCACAGCTAGAGGCCATGCCGGAGGAAGAAGAAGAAGAAGAAGAGGAACAAGAAGAGGGAAAAACCATAGAAGCAGAATCTAGGGGGAACCAGTGACCCCACAGCCCAATGGACCAGAGCTAAAAGGTTATTTTTCCGAGACGAGCTCGTCACCCCGCGAGCCGCCAAGAATGTTGACACTTTTTGTCACATTATACAAGGGGTAGAAGAATTGTAGAATTTTTGTATAATATTTCTTTGTTGAAAGTTTTTCTTTTATTTTAAGTTACAACAATTTTGACCCTATCGCCCCTTTTATAAAATGAAGAAGAAAGAGCTTTGCTACCAAACAAGCCAAGGAAAACAGCTTCGCTGAAAGAAAAGAAGGAGAATGTGAAAAGAGCTTCGGGCCCGAAGCACTTCAAATCATCACTTCGGGCGAAAATATTGCAAAGTAATTTTGCCAAAGAAAATACAAAGATAACGCTTCGCACCCGAAACATTTTTGGCAGTCGCTTTGGGCAGAAGTTTTGCGAAGCAACATCCAAGCGACTTCGTCGAAGGAGGAGAGCATAATCCAAATCAGCTAAGGTAAGGGAACTACTTCGGGCCCGAAGTATTCTCGACACCTACTTCGGCGAGTTTTCACCCAAAGCAGTGGTGCTCGAAGCAAAATGACAATGTTTCGAAAATAGAAGAGTGCTGCGAGAGGATATTCCCCGAACCGTAGTTTTGAGAGAGAATTGGGCCGAAATTTTTTTCATCCGAAGCAGTTTTGCCAGTAAAGGACAAAGAACCCCATTTCAAATATGGAGCCCGCTCGACACTCGACATCCCCGAAGTAGTTTTTGAGAAGCATTATTGTGTGAAGAATAAATCAAGGAAGATCTACTTCGGCCCAAGGCTTCGACGAGGTAGAGATGTAGCGAAGCACTTTTTGGGCCCACGTTCCAATGCGAGCAGCTTCCCAAGGTGATCGAAGGCCCCTTATAAATACCTCCTTTCTTTCCCGATAAGCCCGTCGACCATTTTTGGCAAACAAAAGGGACGTAACAGTCCTTGAAGTAAAACATAGCAGGCATAACGATCACTCAAGCACAGCATCCAGAAGCCAGGGACACTCGGGTGATGCATTAAATGAACATTTCCATGGTTGACCCAGTCGTAGTTGCCAGTTTCGACAACCGATTTGAAATCTCAGCCGCAGTAGCCGCGAGGAGCCGACTTCTCAGGGCCCGAGGGTGTACTCTGTCATTTTTGTAATAATGATTCATAGGGTCGGGTCCTCTATAAAAACCCAAGATTTGCAATGTAAAAGGGGGGGAACTTTTTGCTAGAAAGCTACTGTAACTTGATGTCCTACATTTAATACTAAAGATATTTTGTGCTCTATTTCTCTCTTTTATGCTGCCTTCTGTGCTTAATTCTTTTGTCTTTTCTCGTTCGCATCCTGAGACTCTGAATCCTAAATCTGATGTGTGATCAGGGACTGAACCCCTAAAATTTGCCCTGAAGGATACATAGGAGAGAAAAAATGTCTTGTCGCTTTCCTTTATGCTGCTTGGTGGATCGAGGTTTCTGTTATTCCCTTATCTCAATCACTATTACTCTGAATCCTGAATTCCAACGAGAGAGAAAGGAGAACCCTGCGAACCCATCCAGAGGATACATAGGAAGTTCGGCATTTTGTTTCCTTTGTGCTATTCTTGGTATTTCCTACTGCTATTCGAGTTGTTAGCGAGTAATCGTGCTTCCTGTTCTCTCCCACCTTAAATCATCATCTTCTAACCCTTACTCTTTTTATTTCTTTCTCTAACTCTTATCCTTTTTTATTTCTTTTCCTAACCCTTACTTTGTTTATTTCTTTCCTGCACTCTTGTCTCAACCCCATAAAGTAGATTAGTATAGGAGCTGGCCTTTCTCCAGAGATTGGCATGAGGGGCATCTCTTCCTTTCAGCCTTTCAATGTTGGTCGCAGGTCTAGGGCACACAAACCCACCGAAAGTCCTTTCCTGTATGGATTTGATGACCAATAGTTAGTACCAATGTTCATGAAAGATTATGGTTTCATAGTACAAATTACAAAACTCCTCATGAAAGTTGGGAGAAATTAAAAACATTGTTTGATAAAGTAGATCATATGAGATCAATGCAACTAGAAGTTGAACTAACTTCTTTATCTCCTAAATATTTTAGTAGTATTATTGATTTCCTCACTAAGTTCAAATAAATCCTCACTCAATATAAAGGCAGTGGGAAGACTAAGACAGAAGAAGAATGTATTTATCTAATCCTTTCTAAGCTAAATGGTATTTTTCAAAATTTTACAACCACCTTCATATCTACTAAATATGCTCTTGGTGCAACCTTTAAAATGCCCTCTTTAGAAGAATTTTGTGATAGATTAACTAGGGAAGAAACCAAACTTGCTAGATATGAAAACTCTTGATATTATTCAAAAGCCTTAGTAGCCTCCACCTCCTCTAAAGAAAAATTCAAAAAGAAGGAAAAGACTCCCATTACCCGTACTCATTGTAAGAAGAATGGTCACTTTGCTAATAAATACTTGAAAATATTACAACAACTAGAGGTAGCTATAAAGGATCAAAAGATAGAAAATAATAATAAAATAGGAAAAGTCCTTAATGTTGAAGAAAAAACCTCCAATTCTTCCTCTAATTATTGGGTCCTAGATTCTAGAGTAACTCATCACATGTCTACTTCAGACAAGTCTTTCTCTTCTATCTCCTCTAGATCTACTCATAGCATAGAAGTAGGGGACTCTTCCTTCATTCCTGTCAAAGGTAAAGGGGATATAACCATTGATGGTGGCTCTATAAACAATGTTATCTATGTTCCATACATTGCCACCAATCTCCTATCTATTTATCAAATTTGTACTTTTGGAAATGGGAAAATTATTCTCTTCTCCCCAACAGGAGTTGAGATAAGATATTTTCAACTCCCTAATTTTCTTGTGGCAAAAGAGAATATTGATCATAAATCTTATCTTTTCCACTTCAAAGGCTTTCAAAATCCAGAAGGAGCCTCCTGTTTTGTGGCTCATAGTAATCTTGATAGTTAAATTTGGCATGAAAGGTTTGGTCATCTTAATTATAACTACCTAAAATATTTGTGCACCCATAATATGGTTAAATGATTACCCCAAGTATCTTCTAGTGATGGGGTTTTTCCTGGATGTGTTTTTGTAAAGCAGCATCAAGATCCTTTCCACCCAAGTAGTTCTCTAAAAACCTCATCTCCTCTAGAATTAATCCATAGTGACTTAATGACCTTTCCTGAAACATCTTTTAAAGGAGCAAAGTATGCTCTTACCTTTATTGATGATTTTTATAGAATGTCCTGAGTCTACTTCCTCAAATATAAAAGTGATGTGTTATCCCACTTTAAAATATTTAAAGACTTAGTTGAAAATCAGGCTTCTTGCAAAATAAAGAAGATTCGTATTGATAATCGGGGGAGTACTGCAATAATGAGTTCTCCATATTTATTTCTAATCATTGTATAATACATCAACATTTTGTCTCCCATAATCCTCAACAAGATGACATTGCAGAAAGAAAGAACTAGACATTAAAAGAGATGGCTAATTTTATGCTCCATTCAAGAGATCTTCCAAAAGTTTTTTGGGCAGAGGCTATTAACTGTGCAAATTATATTCAAAATCGCACACCTCATAAAGCTCTTGACCAAATTACCCCTGAAGAAGCATGGTCTGGCTTAAAACCAGATGTTCCCAATTTCAATATTTTTGGATGTATTGCTTGGGCTCACATCCCAAAGAAGAAAAAGAAGGCTCTTGATAAAAAAATTAGAAAGCTCATCTTTGTCGGTTATTGTGAATAATTGAAAGCATACATGCTTCTTGATCCCTCAACTCATGAGGTATTATTTCATAGGAATGTCCAATTTTATGAAACATTCCATCAAAAAGATCCTCCAAATGACTCTTCCTCCATTGAGCCTTCTCCTATAGTAGAACCTCAATATTATGAAGAGCCAACCCTTGAAGTTAATTTGGTTATTGATAATCATGATGAATAACCTATAACTCCTTATCAATGTCTTTCAACTCCTTCAGCTCCCTCTTCTATGCCAAAATGGGCTCGCACAATTATTAAAGAAGCTACTCCCTACATTCAAAATCTTTCTTCAAACATATCATCCAACCCCATAGGTTCTAGTCTTGTATGTCAATCAATTTCCTCTGATCCTCAAACATTCAAAGAAGCCTCGGGTATAAAATAATGGGAAGGTGCCATGGATCATGAATTTTCTTCCTTGATCAAAAATGATACTTGGGATTTAGTTCCCTTACCTAAAAGAGAAAAATTAGTTCGATGTAAATGGATATTCAAAACAAAATATGGGACTAATGGAGAAATAGATAAACACAAGGCTTGTGTTGTAGCCAAAGGCTTTTATCAAATAGAGGGTATTGATTATATAGAAACCTTTTCTCCGGTTGCTAAAATGGATTCTGTTAGATTGATTCTTGCTCTAGTCGCTTACCATAAATGACCAGTCTATCAAATGGATGTAAAAAGTACCTTTTTACATGGAAATTTAAAAAAATAAATATTCATGGAACAACCCGCTGGTTTTACTCAAGACTTCTCTCTTGTTTGTTGGCTTAAAAAATATCTATATGGCCTCAAACAAGCCCCTAGAGCTTGGTATGAAAATATGGACTCCTTCCTTATTTCAGCAGGTTTTTCTCATTATGAGTCTGACAATACACTTTACATTTGGAGAAGTAAAGGAAATATCACCATTCTTGTTATTTATGTTGATGATCTTCTTCTCACTGGTAGTAACCTCACTCACATTCAGAATATAAAAGATTTACTCTCTAAAAAATTTGAAATGGCTAATCTAGGTCTAGCTCATTTCTTCCTTAGAATTCAAATAAAACAAAGTAAAGCAGGGATCACATTATGTCAATAGAAGTACACTCAATATCTTCTTCAAAAGTTTAAAATGATAGATTGTAAACCTTCTCCTACCACCTTTCAATCTAACATTCATCTCAATGCTTCCTATTCATCCCCTCCTTGTGATGCTACTCTATACCGTTATCTTTTAGGTAGTCTGTTATACCTTACTCATACTCGACCATATATCTCCTATGTTGTTGGGATCATATCCAGGTTCTCTCATAACCTTCTGTAGACACCAAAACAACACCAATCCGATTATGTGACAACAAGCGCTGATCGCATTGACACACACAACCCCTAGGGCAGCCCCCAGAGGTTAAACAGTGGTCCTAACCACTTCCAAAAGCAGTTTTAGAGGTCAGAGGTCAATTTGGCACCTTTTTGGCACTTTGCTCTCTGCTCGTCCCACCCCGGGACGAATACAAACTGTCATTCGTCCCACCCAGGGACGAATAGCAGCATTCGCCCCAGGGTGAGGCGAATAGCAAGTTTGACTGGCAAAAAGTCAAACCTCGGTAACTCCGCCAGTTAACTGAGGCTTCAGGTCATGCAATTGCGAGGAATAGCTTTTATTCAAGAAGAGAGACTTCAGTTATGAGTGTTTTTATTTTAGAAACCTCATGCAAGGAGATTCCAAATCAGGGAATTAGCTTTTCTCTGAAAATAGGACAGTTAACTCAAGTAGCGCCCTCGCATGCGCAATTCAAACAAGAGAGACCCTAAGGTCTATAAATTGGGGAGTTTTCCCACCCAAAATATATATAGAGAAGGAGCATTTGAGCAATGAAGTGCTGCCAATTTACATACCTACTTGCGATTTGTGCTTTTACATCCTTAATCTCTCATTCGAAAGGGAGGTTATTGGGCGACTATTAGAAGCGCGAATCCGGACCCAAAACCCAATTTTTGGCCACAAAAATTCCCAAAATTTGTCGACAACACCCCATAACCAGTTTTGGACCCATCCCAAGTGGATTGGTGCCGAAACAGTGCCTCAAACGGTGGGCGTCCTGCCCCCGGGCGCTCCCCAATCTGTCACAGTGAAATTCGCCCCACCCCGGGATGAATAGAAATATGTGATATATTTCTCTAGTTTTTCTTTTGCATTTGATTCTAGATAGGTTAAATAGGTTACAGTTCAAATTTCATTTCATTCTGAGCAATATTGACCAGGTTTTTGTCATTTCCCGCTTTCACTAACTTGCAGATGGCACTAGAAAAATCTGGATCCTAGAGGCAAAATTGGAGAAATATGACCATCTGGGTCTTCCCAAAACACCCCCAATTAGCTAACCCCAACTTTTCAGGTCTTTTGGAGCTTCCTAAGTAGGACATTGAAGAGGGTGCTTTCTGACAAGTTATTGTAGGTGAATTCGTCCCACCCTGGAGCGAATACAAATCTGTAAGGAATTTCTAGACTGTTCTTTTTGCAGTGGTCTTCTATTGACATATTTATGCTACTATGAAATTTTTAGGTCAATCCGAGGTCATTTGATTATCGTTTTAATATTTTCATGCATTTACTGACAGTAGGCCTTGGGAAATACATGCTTTATTCTATCCGTAGGTGCTACTAATATTTTCTGTTTCTTTGAACACAGGTTTCCGATAGCAGAGGAGTAGGAAAGAGCAAATAATCATATACGCAAGTGGTGGCGATGTTTTGGTCCGCCCATCTTACATGTGGGCACGCGGAAGAAGGATTGTGATCCATGGATGTTGTGACAAGAAACACATTTGACGCTCCTATCCCCTAAAAAGGAAGGAGACGTATTGTAACACATTTTGAAAAGCGTATCAATAAAGAGATTACCATATTTCATATTGCTTTTATCTTGTGTCAATTTGCATATGTTCTTTCTTGTTCTTTCTTGTGGCATATTCCTTTTTGTTTTCGTATCCTCGTGCTTTCAGTGGCGATCACGGTGGGACCTCTGTCCCTTGATTTTTAAGATTAAAATTCTGATTAAAGTTGCTTGTTTTGTTGCTTACAAGTACCAAGTTTTCAAATGCTAGACTATTTCAGAGCATAAATTCAGAGACATCCGATTTAGGCAGAGAAGAGGTAGGGGTTTTAAACACCCTCTGTCAATTTTTTGTTTTCTATTTTTTGTTCTCTGATTTTTGCTTGCATAGGAGAGTTTAGAGGCTTGCTTGTTTCAATTTTGCAACTTAAAAAGAACCCCACACACCACGTGGTATTTTAAACACAAGGAGTTGGTCGTAAAACCCCAACCCTTGAGCAAGACCAACGGTGGATTTCATCATCACCTTGGCTTGAGATATTGCATCCATAACCCCGATCGTGATTGTTGCTAGACGTAAATCCTGATGAAAGCTGACCAAGTGTAGTTTGGGGTGATTCCCAGTGCATGAGGATAAGTCTTCTATGGTAGGTGTCATAAACAGAGTGATTCCCCTTTCGTACCGCCTATGTTCCACGTATCATCTGCTCTCACGTACCTATAGTCTCCCTCACGTAAGGGCGGGTATATAGAGAGGTTGGTATATCGGTCCGACAATGGTATATTGAAGGGGCGACCATTTTGGGAGTCATAAGAGCCTTCATAATTGCATTTAAATGGTTTTCACAAAAAGCTTTCAAAAACAAACAACAAAACACACTAAACCAGATTTTAGGGCACACTTTTAAATCTTTAAACGAGATAATCATTGCATTGATTGTGTGTTTTCTTTCTGTTTAAGTGTAGCGTAGAAAATCCTAAAAGAGATAAAAAATCTACTCATCTTTAGGAGCACATCACCATGGTGTTCACTCGTAGCCGAGCCCAATCACGGGCAAGCGCTGCAGAAAGTGCACCAAGGGGGACAAGTCGCCTCCGATATAGTCCTGAGGACTTAGCCATCCCGCCTTGGCGGCAAGGCACCCAAGAGAGTCCCCATCATGCCATAACAGAATAGGACTATAGAGGCACCCCTTTGAGAGGCACCTCTTGGAGAGGTAGCCCCACTCAGCATAGGCCCTTTCATGAGGATAACCTACACGTAGATCTCAACACAGACACTAGACCTCCCTTAGAAGTTCATTATGGGTGGCCTAGTGATGAAGCGTTGTGTACTGCTCTAGAGCAACAGAGGGTCCAGAAGGAGGGGCCACATGATTTCTTCATCCCTCTTCTACCCCGCATTACTGTTAGAGACACTAGGCAATATCCAGAGTATCAGGCTCTCCAAGCGGGGCAAGACAATTCTGCCCGCACCTTTTACCCATACGAAAGAGAGTACGAGGAAGATCACTACGTTCCTCAAGAGCAGTACACAACGTGGGAACGATGCACGTCCGCACCCGCAATGTATCAGGATCATTCATTAAGGCCAGAGCCTCAAGTGAATGCCGCTAACCTCGACAGAGGGAAGCAGCCCATAGGGATCTCGGATCACCATGATCGAGACAGACATGTAGGGGAGGCATCTAGGCTTCCTAAACAAGAGACGGCGGAACAAATTGACTTGGCGATTGCCAAACATGCCGCCCACCAAGCGCAAATCGCACAGCTTAGGCAAGATCAAGAACAGTTAGAGCATCTTTGTCGGCTTAACAAAGAGCGCATTCAGCGTCAGACGACCGAATTGCTTCATAACAAGGTGCCTACGAAGGGTCCAATCCCTCGCGCGCATAAAGAAGAAGTGTATGAGAGGCAGGACCCCTTGGTACGAGGGAGGTCCACGCGACCTTATCAAGCACTGCCTCCGAGACCTCCTAGACCTGAGCGGGAGGCCACTCCCAGAAACAATGATGGGCACCCTCTGCGGGCACCCACCTATGCTTATAGAACTCGGCCAGCCACTCCTCAGGAAGCCTATGAGGAGTATGAACAAGAAGAAGAGCGGGCTGAAATGCTCTATCAAGGCAGAGGGGGTGCTGGCCAGCTACCTCTCAATAGGCCTCAAGTTCCCCGTAATCCACAATGGGAGCAAACTAAGGAGGAAGAAATTAAATCCTCTGATGCATATAAAGTGTTGTTAGAGCGCTTAGAATCTATGGAGATCAAGACTTCTGGGCCCCAAAAGCCTACTTTACGCCAACTCCGTAGTCATCCTGTGCATCCGTCAGTGTCGGCACCTCCATACCCCGAACACTTTAAGCTGCCCCAGTTGGCACTCTTTAGAGGGGAGGAAGATGCCCAAGAGCATGTGACTCGATTCCTGAGCCAATGCTTTGGCATTCAGGACAACGATGCTTTGCTATTAAGAACATTTATAACCACATTCGTAGGCCCTACCTCGGATTGGTTTACTCAATTACCAAAGCACAACATCTGTAACTTAGATCAGCTAGTGGACGCGTTCCTAGAACGTTTCGCTTTCAACACAAAGAAAAAGGCGTCACTAAGCGATCTAGCTAGCCTCAAGCAGTATGAGGAGGAATCTATGGTGGCATATGGGAACCGATGGAGGACGTTGCTTTCAAAGCTACCCTACCTCCCTCCTATGTCTGACTTGACCCAAATGTTCTCCAAAAGCTGTTTGAGATCAATCTTCGTGCTATTGCAGCTGCAACAATATGCCAGTTTAGAAGAAGCACTGGCGCAAGCCAGAATCATCGAGGAGATTAAGATACAGGATGGCGAGATCGCCAAACCTAAGAAGAAAGAATGGACAAAGAACACTAAACCAGGGGACCACGCAACCGAAACCTGCTGTGGTTAATCAGGTTGCCATCAACGTCCCTAAGCCGACACAAGCAACACAACCTCAAAAGGCTAACTATCAGGCGGTGCCTCCTAACAACTATGAGAGAGAAAACCAAAGGCAGGAGCAAAATCAGCAGCGTCGCCCTAGGCGACAATTTACTCCTTACACAGAGTCCAGGGATTCTCTGTTTGACCGCTTGTCAGCGGCGAACTTGATCAACCTTCCAGAGATTCAAACTATAGACCCCAATGCACCGAAGCCTAAGGGGTACCGAGAGGATTTGTACTATCGGTTCCACAGGCGTAAGGGACATGATCTTAATGCATGTTGGAAGTTCAAAGGTTTGGTACAAGATCTCATTGACGACAAGACATTGGTGGTGGACAACCCCGTAGCGCCAAACAACCAACATATGGGAGTATTCAGAGACCCCTTGCCTGCCCATGAGGCACCGAAAAAACCTCTTCAAGTTAATGAGGTGCAACAGAATTGTCCTATGCAAGGATATGTAGGGATGATAAGCATAGTGACTAGGAACAAGAGATACCCAGGAGCTGCCCCTGCGGTAGCCACAAGAGAGGTTCCATCGACGTCACAACCGCAACAACCCCCTACGCAACTTCCCCCGCCTAGACCGGTGGCTACGATTCGGACTAGACTTACCCAAAGTCTAAGGACCACGTCGGCTAGGCTCTCCATATATGAGCTAATTCAACAATCAACGCCCCATCGGGAAGCTCTAATGGAGATTTTAAAAGCTATCGAGCTGCAGCCCCACGAAGCGAACTCTTTCAACAATTTTGTGGGGCATGTCAAACAATGTACAGAACCAGTCATCACCTTTAGAGAGGATGAATTGAAAGCAATGACTGGTGATGTGGCGGATCCACCCCTGCACGTTATTGCACGGGTCAATGGGATTCCGTATAAGAGAGTGTTGGTGGACACTGGCTCGTCCAGTAATATCATCACTACAACAACGTTGAAACATTTGAAGTTGCCAGCATCTCACATTGTGGCCTCTACTTACACACTACGAGCATTCAACGATGCAATCTGCTCGATAGTTGGCACAATTGTCCTACCCATCCAAGTGGGACAAAAGACCATTCATACATTGTGCCACATTTTGGAAGGTGAGATGGCTTATAATATCTTACTGGGGCGACCTTGGATCAGGGACATGAAGTGTGTCCCTTCAATAGCTCATCAGTGCCTGAAGTATACATTTGAAGGACAGGTGCATGTAGTCCCGACGGACTTGGAGCCTTTCAAATACTGCAATACAGTGCAATTCATGCCGCAATCGAACCTTCCCTCAACACATGTGGATTTTTAGTTGAATCCATCTCAACAGGGTCCGATTTCGTAGGCATCTCCAGTGATTAATCCGTCGAGCCCTCAGCCGGGTCCATCTTCTTTCGCTAGTCCTTCAACAACGATGCCACCTACGGTGGCCACATCCAAGGACAAGGGAAAGAAACCCATAGAAGAGGAGCCACCTCTCGTCTCAACCATCTCGACAGAAGAGATGCCTAGTAGAATGGAAGTCGAGATGCCTAGTTCACCCCACATGGAGTGGACTCAGGAAGGACTCCCATTCGCTCCCCCTCAACCGCCAACGGTCATCATTGAAATGGCCAGCACGGGCCTGGGGGAGTATCTAGTGAGGAACATTGTAGCAACGCCCACGCTTGAGTCCATGCAGGATATGGGGCGACCTCGACTCCCCATTGGCTCTGTGGTTCCTCTAGGCTACCCACCCAATCAGACAAACTTTGTTTATGGGGGCCTGGATAATGGCGTTGAGATTTGTATGCAAGAAGACGAAGACGAAGAACCCTTTGCTGAGGATGTCAACTATCTGTCCAACCCGAACTTTGCTTTGAGGTATCTTGGCCAATGCAATTGGCACGGATATGGGTTGGGCCGGTATGAGCAAGGAGTGCGTGTTCTTTGCCAACCAAGATACCAAATGCCATATGACAAGTCAGGAGTAGGGTTCAACCACCCCTTGCCCCTAGACATCTTGGTGGAGAACATGCAAGGCCTAGGGATAGGCAACAAGGATGGGTTGGCATTAGATCCATATGCCAATCCTCACACAACATATACATTGGGGGATTATCACCCATTGTTAACAACCAACCTTGTTGACCATAACAACCCTTTCCTTTCGGCCGAACAAGGAGAAAATTCAAGGACTCCCCTACAAGAGGGATATGGACAAGACCAAGAAGGGCCTTCGGAAGATGAGTCGAAATACGAGGTAGCACCTTGGGATCCTTTCGAGTCTGACATCAATCATTCACAAGTACATCCCATGGATGATTATCAGGAAAGCTTCATGACAATGTTCCCTTTAGGTGCTCCAATTGAGCATATGCCCTTTCAAGAGAATCAGGTCCCCCCACAGAGAGCGGAACAACCTCGATGGGACCACATTAATTTGCTCGAACAAGATGAGACTCCTATGTCGCAAGCAGTTGTTGGAGCCAATGAAGGCCTTTGGATCTCTGACAGTGACTACGAAGATGAAACTGAGATGGCTTATCTCAATCATATGCGACAAATGCAACAACGATACCCTTTGGACATAGATGACATGTTTGAACATTTACACATAGGTCCAAGACATAGGTGGCACCTCAACCCGACGTAGTTATAGCAATTACTGCACCCGCCACTCCAGGCACACAGAGAGCATCTCCCGCCTGGAGACCCTATCAAACCATCGGTACCTAGGGTGGACCCTGTCTTCATCTCCACGCATAGGGCTGACCCATTTGTGCCAGTGCCCACAGAGCCAGATCCAAAGCACAAAGATCATCTAGGATGTCCTAGCAGTCACACCCACGGTAATGGAGACCACAATCATTTCATCAACATGATCTCCATTGACTTAACCGCCCCCATCCATGATCCAGCCGACCCGACACGGTCATTGTATCTAGATCTAGATGCTATCGATTGGGATCGTGCTGACACACCACCATCCCCATCAGAGTACTGGCCTTGCGGTGGGATGTTCCATTTCACTCCAGGACAGACTCAGGATGTCTTCCATGCTGAAGAGGAACCTGACGTTCCTAACGATGATCTTAATTCAGCAAACGATATCCACCTGATCCCAACTCCACACCAGTTGGAGGACGGATCCCACATGTTAGTCGAGGAGACGACTGACGTAGACATCGACTCGGATCCAATGAATCCACAGATTATCCAGTTGGGGGTACTTCTATCCCCCGAAGAGCAAGCCGACTACATTAACCAAAAAGCTCCAAGGATTCCCGCAATCACTTGGTCAACCCCCAAATGCCCCAAAGGGGTCCATAAACCCTTTGGTCAACCCAAAAGCTCCAAAGATTTTTGTAATCTCTTGGTCAACCTAAAAAGCTCCAAGGATTTTTGTAATCTCTTGGTCAACCTAAAAAGCTCCAAGGATTTTCGTAATCTCTTGGTCAACCTAAAAAGCTCCAAGGATTTTCGTAATCTCTTGGTCAACCTAAAAAGCTCCAAGGATTTTTGTAATCTCTTGGTCAACCTAAAAGCTCCAAGGATTCCTATAATCGCTTGGTCAACCCAAATGCCCCAAAGGTGTCCATAAACCCTTTGGTCAACCCAAAATGCCCCAAAGGTATCTATAAACCCTTGGGTCAAACCAAAAGCTCCAAGGATTTTTGCAATCGCTTGGTCAACCTAAAATGCCCCAAAGGTATCCATAAACCCTTTGGTCAAACCAAATGCCCCAAAGGTGTCCATAAACCCTTTGGTCAATACAAAAGCTCCAAGGGTGCCCATAACCGCTTGGTCAAAAATAAATATTCAAAAACAAACAAAAACAATAAAATCACTCAAAAATAACAAAAAAAAAAAAATTGCATTTCAATTCCATGCATACTCATAAAAATCAAAAATACAAAAATATAAGTGCATTAGGCATCACATCCATACATTGCATATTTGCTAGGTCATACAAGTCACAAGCACCATAGACTGTCATTACTTGGCAAATGCCATCATTTTCCACATCAAATCCATTTTATAAACGCATACATCCAGCATAACACCATCGCCATTTTTTAGCATTAGTCAGTTGTCTCCTAATGTATATAGGGTTTTCGTCATTCAGTTGTCTTTAAATTGCTAGCCAAAAACTGTACAAAGTTAAACAAATTTTACACGGGAAAGTTTTACTTGGATCATACCTTGTTACGTAGCATCCCAACACAATTAAAACACATAAAATAATTCCTAAGTTGTGTGAACGCGAGAGAAACCTACAAAGCAGTCTAGGGTACCATAGGTGAAAGATTAGCCTGTTCATCCCCCTGTGCGAATGGTTCAAGAGTGTTGAGAATTGACAACAGGACAAGCTCTTCCCCATCAATTCCACCTAATAAACAGTGGTTTTCACCACTACCCAAATCCCAATCACTATTGGTCCCTAAGGTTGTAAGGATTCGTACTACACGTCCCTGCCAAGGATGGGTAGTCATCCCCAAGACCTAAAAGGATCGATGCCATTCAATAACACAATTTCCACAAGCCATCATTACACTCACCTTTGGTCTCAAAGTTGTAAGGATTCGTACTACACGTCCCTGCTAAGGATGGGTAGTCATCCCCAAGGCCCAAAAGATCAATGCCCTTACTTCATAATCTCCATCATCCCCTTTGGTTCCCAAAGTCGTAAGGATTCATACTACACGTCCCTGCTAAGGATGGGTAGTCATCCCCAAGGCCTAAAAGAATCAATGCCATTCATATGCCACAACCTTACAAAGCTCAAAATACAAAATCAAGTAATAGTGGTTCTCACCACTAGTCAAAATCCTTGCTCCAAAAAAAAAAAAAAAAAAGAGACAAAATAAATAGTGATTTTCATCACTATATATCCGAGCAAGTATCCTGAACCATTGAGCCAACAAACAGCCTGAACTTGAATCCCTAGAATTCTCAGCATTCAAAAACCATCTAGGTGATCCTCATTACAGGTTTGGTGGACAGCCTACCTGGCAATGGTGGTATCCTACCCGCATGACGATATGTCTGTCACATTAGCTTTGCATGTGAGCAGACCAATGTTTGCATGTGGATGAGCTAGCTTATGGTACCTTAGATTGTCCCGTGGATTAATCTTGCTAAATACAACAATGGAGTTAGTGGAGCTAGTTAGGTGATCCTCAGTACAGGTTTGGTTGATAGCCTATCCGGCACTAGCGGTATCCCTGACAAATACCACATAAACGAACTCAATTGCACACACAGGGATGTGAAATAACTTGGTTAACCTCCAAGTCGGATTTATACCTTGTTCAAAAGTCTTGCGAGATAAATGTACAGTCTTGGCTAGTTAGTTAAAATATCTGAATCTCAGAAAAGCTTAACTACATTTTAAAAACAACTGGTCCATTTCATTCCATACATCACCATCAGCAAAAATATGCAAAATACAAAAACACAGTTGTCACATGCAACGTCATTCCACAAAGTCATCCCATAAGTACAACAAGCCAGTAAATCTTGTACAATCTATGGTGCCATCGACAAGTTATCAACAAATCATTTCATTCATTCCATATGCATACATCATATAATTAGCAACATCGCAATCATAATCCCACATGCATACATCATCATAAACAAACATTTCAAAAAAACAGCAAACAAATGCACAAAAATGCACAAAAAAGAGCCCTAAAATTGTCCAATGAGAGTGCTTTTGCACTTGACATTTCGGGCATGCAAAACAGATGTCGGGGTCACAAATCCTCGCTATCCTACTCCCTAAGAAGGCTACCATAGCCGGACCGCTCCACGGGAGGACGGATTTTCGAGAATTTCATCCCCAAATGACATCGCAAAATGGGTCAAAACCCAACCAAAAATAGCAATAACATTGCCGAACGAAGGCGCTTTTGCGCCTGACATTCTTGGCATCCAAAATAGACGTTGGGGTTACAAATTGTCCTTATCCTACTCCCTAAGAAGGCTACCATAGCCAGACCGCTCCACGGGAGGACGGATTTTTGACAATTTCAGCTCCAAAATGCGTCACAAAAAGGGTTAAAACCCACCAAAAATAGGTCAAAATGTTCGGAAACCGCTTACGCATTCAATGGTAAACCACCTAAAGGCACCCTTACCTAAGTCATCTTGGGTCAAGCGACTCGTCGCTTTTCTCATGTCGGTCATTCCCTCATCGATTCGTCGCTTGAGGGGGTAGTCACACTTAGTCGCCAATCAACAACAACATACCCAATCATGGAGATGACACGCATTCAAAGGATCATTGACAAAGACAATCACGCCCCTGCTTGGGGCAGCAAACAAGCAACAATCACAAGCTGATCAAACACTTGGCATTCGTGAATCATGAACTCAAGGTTCCCATAGACAAAAGGTTGCGCCCTTTGCCTATTCATGACTGATCAATGTCCAAGTTCAAGTAACACCTCACTGAACAAGGTTAACACTTGAATTAAGTTCCTTAGCTCGTCAGAAGCAAGGATTCAAGAATGCGTGCCCTTTCCATACTTGGGGCATCAAGAGTTGGTTAGGTTACTAAGAAACCCTAATCATTAGTGCTTTGGTTATCTATTTTTGCTCGGCGCTACGCCTTGCACAACGCTTCCCAAAAAGGGGCATCTGTAGACACCAAAACAACACCAATCCGATTATGTGACAACAAGCGCTGATCGCATTGACACACAACCCCTAGGGCAGCCCCCAGAGGTTAAACAGTGGTCCTAACCACTTCCAAAAGTAGTTTTAGAGGTCAAAGGTCAATTTGGCACCTTTTTGGCACTTTGCTCTCTGCTCGTCCCACCCCGGGATGAATACAAACTGTCATTCGTCCCACCCAGGGACGAATAGCAGCATTCGCCCCAGGGTGAGGCGAATAGCAAGTTTGACTGGAAAAAATTCAAACCTCGGTAACTCCGCCAGTTAACTGAGGCTTCAGGCCATGCAATTGCGAGGAATAGCTTTTATTCAAGAAGAGAGACTTCAGTCATGAGTGTCTTTATTTTAGAAACCTCATGCAAAGAGATTCCAAATCAGGGAACTAGCTTTTCTCCGAAAATAGGACAGTTAACTCAAGTAGCGCCCTCGCATGCGCAATTCAAACAGAGAGACCCTAAGGTCTATAAATTGGGGAGTTTTCCCACCCAAAATATATACAGAGAAGGAGCATTTGAGCAACGAAGTGCTGCCAATTTACATACCTACTTGCGATTTGTGCTTTTACATCCTTAATCTCTCATTCGAAAGGGAGGTTATTGGGCGACTATTAGAAGCGCGAATCCGGACCCAAAACCTGATTTTTGGCCACAAAAATTCCCAAAATTTGTCGACAACACCCCATAACCAGTTTTGGACCCATCCCAAGTGGATTGGTGCCAAAATAGTGCCTCAGACGGTGGGCGTCCTGCCCCCGGGCGCTCCCCAATCTGTCACAGTGAAATTCGCCCCACCCCGGGATGAATAGAAATATGTGATATATTTCTCTGGTTTTTCTTTTGCATTTGATTCTAGATAGGTTAAATAGGTTACAGTTCAAATTTCATTTCATTCTGAGCAATATTGACCAGGTTTTTGTCATTTCCCGCTTTCACTAACTTGCAGATGGCACTAGAAAAATCTGGATCCTAGAGGCAAAATTGGAGAAATATGACCATCTGGGTCTTCCCAAAACACCCCCAATTAGCTAACCCCAACTTTGCAGGTCTTTTGGAGCTTCCTAAGCAGGACATTGAAGAGGGTGCTTTCTGACAAGTTATTGTAGGTGAATTCGTCCCACCCTGGAGCGAATACAAATATGTAAGGAATTTCTAGACTGTTCTTTTTGCAGTGGTCTTCTTTTGACATATTTATGCTACTATGAAATTTTCAGGTCAATCCGAGGTCATTTCATTATCGTTTTAATATTTTCATGCATTTACTGACAGTAGGCCTTGGGAAATACATGCTTTATTCCGTCCGCAGGTGCTACTAATATTTTCTATTTCTTTGAATGCAGGTTTCCGACAGAAGAGGAGCAGGAAAGAGCAAAGAATCACATACGCAAGTGGCGGCGACGTTTTGGTCCGCCCATCTTACATGTGGGCACGCGGAAGAAGGATTGTGATCCATGGATGTTGTGACAAGAAACACATTTGACGCTCCTATCCCCTAAAAAGGAAGGAGACGTATTGTAACACATTTTGAAAAGCGTATCAATAAAGAGATTACCATATTTCATATTGCTTTTATCTTGTGTCAATTTGCATATGTTCTTTCTTGTTCTTTCTTGTGGCATATTCCTTTTTGTTTCCGTATCCTCGTGCTTTCACCCTCATTTCAGTCATTGGCAAGCAACTAAAATAATTCTTCATTATTTGCAGGGTACTACACACTTTGGACTCATCTATAAGGGAGAATCCATGGATATCATTGGCCATACAAATTTAGATTGGGTATGATCAATAGACGACAGATGTTGTACCTCTGGATATGTTTTTTGCATTGGTTCTTCATCGATAGCCTGGTTATGCAAGAAACAAAAAAATGTAGCATTATCTTCTACGGAGGTAGAATACAAAGTAATAGTTTTAGCAAGTCAGGAAGCCCTTTGGCTTCGTCAAATTCTCAAAGAATTTGGTTTCTTCCATAAAAGGCCTATAACACTTTGGTGTGACAATCAAAGCATAATTCATATTGCACGCAATCCAGTTGAGCATCAACGTACCAAACATATTGAGATCCATATGCACTTCATCAGGCAACAAATTCAAAATGGGGATATACACTTAGAATATATTCCAACATAGAATCAAATTGCAAACATCTTCACCAAGTCATTTCCTTCTTCGCATTACCTTCAGTTGCGAGAAAAACTTGGAGTATTACACCTGCATTGACAAAGAGGTCTTCCACCTCTCACTATATTGTACATGAGTACCTCATCAGGCCTTCTTGCTAGGACTCATATTTTATTTTGTTAAAGAGGACAATATTTGCCATCCGAATACAAGCCTCTTTCATATTTCTTTGATTTTGATTGATAGCTTTTTCCACTGGGTTTTTACCATCATTTCAAAACAAAGAAGTTATAGTTGGTTTTTCTCCACAGGGGTATTTTCCACCAACTATCTATGATGTACATGAGTACCTAATCAGGCCTCGTTGTCGAGACTCATTGGTAGAATCTCCCCTAGTATCACTTAAGGGGGGGTGTTAGAATAAGTTAATATTATTTTAAGTTCAATAGGATACACACTTAAGTTTCCACTCCTCTATGTGTCAGGAGAACTCTAAGTGGTGTCTTCATCAGGTTTGATGAGTTGTTGTAATCCAATGACTCTCAATGATCAAATCTGCTATTTATATAAAGTTTATCCTAGAGATAAATCAATCAGTTCCACTCTTCTCTTCATCTTTTTGTGTAATACTTTGCATATCTATTATTGTGAAATTCTAACAGCACTTGCATATTATGTTAGTCTCACAATGACACTGAGAGGGGGGGGTGAATCAGTGTAGCTCTTTAAACTTAACTTTACAATTCTTAATACTACAGTAATTAACACTTATTACTAGATACAACAAGTATAACAAAAGAGCATCACACAACACAAGATTTAACGAGGTTCACCAATGTGGATACTCCTCAAAAATTGACTGCTTGGACTACCATCCAAATCCAGCCTTTGCAAAACACCAACTTTACAATCAATTTACCAACACACATTGGAAGGAGAACCAACCCCTAATATATCTGTACCAACAAAAAGGAGCACTAACCCCTGATTTACCAGCACCAACTGGAAGGAGCACCAACCCCTAATGCCAAGCACCAACCTGGACTTCAATTTGAATCTATAGATTTAACAGTAAGATACCTTTGCATTTGCAAGACCCTTATTGGTCTTCTTCACCTTTGCATTCTCTATGCACTCTGCTCTCTCTGTGCAATCACTTCACACACTGCTTTGTTACAGTCGACCTTCACGATCGTCTTCTCCCTTTCGTGCACTCTGCTCTCTTTATGAATTTTGCACTTAGCACGATTCGACACGACTTGCTCTTTGCGCACTATGACCAAAATTCGTACACCTCAACTTTTCTAAATTCTCCAAACAGTCCTCCTTTTATAACAACATTTTTATGATGAAAACCCTAATCTTTAATCGATTGTAAACCCTAATATTAGTCGGCTTTCATAACAATTGTAAACCCTAATTTTAGTTGACTGTCATCGGTCTTCGTCGGCTTCAAATTAACTACGAAAATACAACATGTCACGATATCGCAACAATTTTTCTTTCTCTCTCTTTCTCCTTGCTTTGGACTGCAAAAATGCTACATGTCACGATATCACGACACTTTTTCTCCTCGCTCTTTCTCTTTGCGTTGGACCGCGAAAATACATGTTGTGATATCGCGACACTTTTTCTCCTTGCTCTTTCTCTTAGCTTTGGCCCGTGAAAATACATGTCATGATATCGTGACAGTCTCGCCTTTGTACGCTTTCTCTATTCTTTTGTCGCGATATCGTGACACTTCTGCTTCCATAGACTTCGACTTTGCTTTTGTTGCGAAATTGCGACACTTCTGTCTTTGAAGTCTTCTTCTCTGCTTTTGTCGTGAAATCATGACACTTCTGCTTTCGTACTTTACTTCTTTGCTTTTGTCACGAAATCGTGACACTTCTGCCTTCGAAGTATTCTTTTCTGCTTTTGTCATGAAATCATGACACTTCTGCTTCTGTACTTTACTTCTTTGCTTTTGTCATGAAATCATGACACTTCTGCCTTTGAAGTCTTCTTTTCTACTTTTGTCGTGAAATCGTGACACTTCTGCTTTTGTACTTTACTTCTTTGCTTTTGTCACAAAATCGTGACACTTCTGCTTTCGAAGTCTTGCTTTCTGCTTTTGTCGTGAAATCGTGACAGTTCTACTTTCGTACGCTTCCTCTCTTTCTTTTGTCGCAAAAATGTGACATGTCGTGAAATCACAACACTTTTCCAACACTTTCTCTCTCCTATTTTAGTTACAAAAATGCGACATGTCGTGAAATCGTGACACTTTTCAAACTTACTTTCTCTCTCCTATTTTAGTCATGAAAATGCGACATGTCACGAAATCGCGACACTTTTCTTACTTGTTCTCTTTCTTTGAACTTGTCGCGAAATCGCGACACTTCTTCCTGCTTTCTCTTTTTCTTCCAACATGTCGTGAAATCGTGACAGTTTTTCCACTTGCCTTTTTCTCTTCCAACATGTCACGAAATCATGACAGTTTTTCCACTTGCCTTTTTCTCTTCCAACATGTCACAAAATTGCGACAGTTTTTCCACTTGCATTTTTCTCTTCCAACATGTCGCGAAATCGTGACAGTTTTTCCACTTGCATTTTTCTCTTCCAACATGTCACGAAATCGCGACAGTTTTTCCACTTGCCTTTTTCTCTTCCAACATGTCACGAAATTATGACAGTTTTTCCTACTTTTTCTCTCTCTTCCAACATGTCGTGAAATCGTGACATTTTTTCTTGCCTGCTGTATATGTCGCGATATCGCGACACTTTTCTTACTTGTCTTTTTTTTTGATCTTTTGCATATGGGCCACTTCGGTCTTCTTGGAAAATCACTTGTACATACTCTGAATGACCTTTGAACTCCTATATTCTGCATCTAAATAGCTTTTGAACTTCCTGTCCATTGCATCAACAAGATCTATCTGACTATGTTGACAATAATGACAATACTATTGCTGCACCTTGCTCAACAATCTCCCCCTTTGGAATTGTTGGCAACACATGTGCAATTTCGTGTAACTCTTCTCCCCCTTTGAAAATAATACCAAAGGGCTATTGCAGACTCCCCCTGAGTCCATGCACAACATTCTCAGGCATAATTTATTACACTTAGCAAAAATCATGAACATGAGCAAAAAGATAATCAAATACTTAAATGCTCCCCCTGAGAATGTGATCCCTGTAGCTAGTCAATTCTTGGGAAGTGTGACCACTCCCAATTTATTTTAAAGGTACTGAAAAAATTCCTTGGGCAATGGTTTTGTGAAGATATCTGCTACTTGCTCTGTAGTTGGAACAAAATCCAACTTAACCTCACTTTCTACAACTTTCTCCTTCAAAAAATGATACCTGATAGCAATGTTTTTTGTGCATGAATGCATAACCGAATTCTTGGAGATGTTAATGGCACTGGTGTTATCACACTTAACTAATATTGTCTCACTAAAGCTAATACCAAGATATTTCAGGGTTTGTTTCATCCACAATACCTGCGTACAACATGTTGTCACTACAATATATTCTGCCTCTGCTGTCGATAAAGAAACTAACTCTTGTTTCTTACTATGCCACGCGACCAATCTTTCTCCAAGATAGAATGCACCTCCACTAGTACTCTTTCTGTCATCTACACATCCTGCCCAATATGTATCTGAATACAAAATAAAGGTGAAGTCTTTACCTTTCGAATACCATAACCCATATTCCATAGTACCCTTGAGGTATCGAAGAATCCTTTTCACTGCTGTCACATGAGTCTCCTTGGGATTAGCCTGAAATTGTGCTACCATGCATACTACCTGCAAAATATCTGGTATGGTAGTTGTCAGATAAAGTAAGCTTCCAATCATAGATCTGTACATGGTTTGATCAACAAGTGGAGATTTTTCATCCTTGCTCAACTTGCAACCTGTCATCATGGGAGTGCTAACTGGCTTACAATCCTCCATTGTGAACTTTTTTAACATCTCTTTCACATATTTAACTTGAGAAATAAATATGCCCTTCTTATTTTGATTAACTTGCAACCCGAGGAAATACGAAAGTTCACCAATCATTGACATTTCAAATTATTTATGCATCTTATTTGCTAAATATTTACAAGACTCATCTTTACTGCTGCCAAATATGATATCATCTACATATACAACAAGAACAATAAGATTCCCATTTTATTTTTTGACATACAAATTACTATCCACCATACCTTTCTTAAACTTTTGTTGGGTGAGATAGTTGTCTAGCCTTTCATACCATGCTTGGGGTGCCTGTTTTAAGCCATATAATGCTTTCTTCAACTTGCAAACAAAGTTGGGATCATCACCAAGTTGGAAACCATCTGGTTGCTCAATATAAACCTCTTCTTCAAGTTTTCCATTCAAAAACACTGATTTCACATCCATTTGATAAAATTTGAAATTCTTGTAGACTGCTAAAGCCAGAAACATTCTAATTGCCTCTAGTCTATCTACTGGTGCAAAAGTTTCCTCAAAGTCAATGCCTTCAACTTGTGCATAACCCCTACATACCAATATTGCTTTATTTTTGACTACATGTCCGTCTTCATTCAATTTGTTTCGAAAAATCCATTTAGTCCTGATTATATTTTTATTTGCAGGTCTAGGTACTAACTCCCAAGTTTCATTTTTCTTGATCTGATCTAATTATTCATTTATTGCCTTCATCCAACTTTCATCTTTGCTTGCGTCATCAACATTTTTGGGCTCAATGCTGGATAATAGAGAGTAGTTACTTACTACTCTTCTTCTTGTTTGAACACCAACTTTGGGGTCTCCAATTATTTGCTCTCTAGGATGATTTTTCTGCCAGCTGCCTGTTTTGAATTTCGTATTTTCTTTCACTTCTGAATCACAACTTAAATCATCTGATTTTTCTGTATCTTGTCCGTTTCGTTTTCCTCATCTCCTTCAATAACCTATTCATAAATTGGGTAGTTCATTTCATAGCTAATTACTCGTTCTCTACCTTCATCAAATTTAACATCGGCACTGTCCACAATTTTCTTTAGCCTCTTGTTGTAGCATTTGTAAGCTTTGATTTTTGACAAATAACCAACAAAAATACCTTCATCCGCTCTATCTTCAAACTTACCAAGATTATCTTCAGTTCTTTTGATGTAGCACTTGCTGCCAAAAACTTTGAGGTATTTTGTTGTTGCCCTTTTACCGAACCACAACTCATAAGGAGTTTTTATTTCATGTGTTCTCAGTATGTACCTATTTTGGATATACACCACAGTATGGACTGCTTCTTTCCAAAATTTATCTGCTACTTTGCTTTCAGCCAACATAGTCCATGCCATTTTCTACATTGTCCTGTTCTTTCTTTCTACCACTCCATTCTGTTGAGGTGTCCTAGCTGCTAAAAATTGTCTCCTAATACCATATTTTTCATAGTACTCTGTAAACTCCTCTAAAATGAATTCTCCTCCTCTATCTGATCTTAAACATTTGATCATCTTTCCTATTTCATTCTCAACATGGTTTTTGAAAATCTTGAACATATCAAGAGCTTCTAATTTATGCTTCAAGAAAAATATCCATGTCATTCTGGAATAGTCATCAATGCACAACATAAAATATTTGTCACCATTTATGCTTTGTGTTCTCATGGGTCCACATAAATCAATGTGTATTAGTTCCAAAGGTTTGCTTGTGTAGTACTCTTTTGTTTTGAATGTGACTCTAGTTTGCTTCCCATTTTGGCATGAAGCACAAATGCTATTTGTTTGCGAGTTTGCTTGATGGTGGGAATATCTCTCACTACCCTTTTTGAGGTGATTTTTACTAGATTATCAAAACTGATATGACCAAGTCTCTTGTGCCACAACCAATTTTCTTCTTCTTGTCCAATAAAACAAGCTCCTTTTGAAGTCTCTGAGAGCATGTACAGGTTGCCGGATGTCCTTGATCCAGTTGCTATCAATTTTCCACTGTTTGTTTTTCGACTTCACAACCACTGCTTCATAAAAACTACTTCATGACCTTTATCACAAATATGACTTACGCTCAACAAGTTATGTTTCAAACCATCCACAAACAAGACTTCTTCTGACTTAATTTTTCTGTCACTAATTTTGACCAAACCTTTGCCAACTATCTTAGCTCCATCATTATTTCCAAACTTTACTGAACCACCTTCATATTTCTATAACTTCTCAAATTTTTGTTTGTCACCTGTCATATTACTGGAGCATCCTCTATCAAGTATCCATGGTACATATTTATTCTGTGCTTTAAATGTTGTTTGTACTATTCAAGATTCTTTTTCTTCCTTAAGTCGCTCTTTTCCTTTCCACTTTGTTTTGATAGTAGTTTTGGGTTCTTGTTTTGCCTTTCCCTTATCAATAGCTTGTGCATGTTTTTTGAGAAGTTTTCTATTTTGTCTCATCCTATTTGGTTGAAATTTTCTTCCCTGAAATTGATTTGATGCAAATGTACTTCTACAGTTTCTTGCAATGTGCCCAAAATTATGACAATTATAACATTCTACTGTATAATTCATCAGAGGAGAGAAAACATTTCTACTAGTGAAATTCCTTGATCTTACATTATATTTCTAGTCTGAGATGTTATGTCCATAGCCATTGCATTTAAAATAGAAACCAGAAAAGGGATAATTGAACCTAGGTGATGGTCTTTGCCATGTTGCCATAGAAGCCATAGGTCTTCTTCTTCTTTGATGTGTGACATTGGTGAATCCATCATTGTCAATTTTCCTTTTGTGCCTGACATTATTGCTTTCTTTTGTATGAGACGTTTTTCCTTGATCAACCTATTTCTTATCTTCATTCTTTATGGATTCTACATTTCTGGCCTTTGATCCATTTGATGATTCTCCTTCGACGAAACCCAGACTAAATTTGATGCCTGTAGGCCTTTGGTCATTTATGATCTTATCCAGCGTCATAGAGCTTTTTTCACGTTTGTGATAACAACTAATTTTATTATTCATCTCTTCTAGCTGCATTCTTAAACCAACAATCTCTTCTTCTAGCTTGCTGCAATAATCTATTTTCATGGTTATTTGCACTTCGAGATCTTCAAAGATTTTCTTGGATTCTTCTATCTGTACTTTCAAACTGGTTATGATTTCATTTGAATCCTCAAGCTTTCTTGAAATTTTCTTATTCTTTTTTGTTTCTATATTCCACTCTTCAAGTGCAGAGATCAACTCACCTTCTAGATCTACTTCAGCCTCAGGGTTTTCACCACATACTTCAGAGTTCACTCCTTCCTTTTCTAATTTTACTTCTTCAAATGCCATGAAAAGAGCTTCACCTTTTTCCTCTTCAGAATCCTCGTCGAAGTTGTCTTCTGATGAACTGGCATTCCTGGAGATGAAACTTTTCTTCTTGAAGTTGTCTTTTATGAAATTCGTTTTCTTCTTCTAGTCACTTCTTTCTTGGTGTGATCCTTCATCATTTTTGTTCTTCTCTTTAAGTGGACATTTAGTCGCAAAATGCCCAACACCTCCACAGTTGAAACATTTAAGCGATAGCTTTCCTCTGTATTTTTCTTTTCCCTTTTTTAGTTTTCTAACAAAGTTTGCTTCCATTTCATCTGATGTCTCTTCTTCCTCGAAATTTTGTTTTGCTTTTTTATCTTTAAGGGCTTTAAAATTTGCTTCTCTGTCTATGGGTTTAGATCTTCCTATCCTCATATCATATGTAGTCAAGGAACCATACATCTCATCTATACTAAAATAATTTAGATTTTTAGCTTCTTCTATCGTTGAGACTTTAGAATCAAACCTTTGAGGAAGAGATCTTAATACCAATTTCACGACGACAGAGTCTTCGATATCCTCGTCGAGTCCTCTAATCGTATTAATGATTCCATTAACTCTCAGCATATATGCCTCAATGTTTTCATCGTCATTCATATTTAATGCTTTGAACTGAGCTTGATGTGTCTGTAACTTGGCCTCCTTGATCTTATCGTCTCCTTCATGAATACTCCTCAGTTTGTCCCATATCTCTTTTTCTATTGTACAACTCATGATATTTACTAGTTCACTGTCTGGTAATCCTCACCTGAGAGTATTCTTTGCTTTTGAGTTATTTTCAAACAATTTCTTTTCGTCAACCTATTTTGGAGGAGTGATGGGTATTGTGTATCCACTAACTACTGAATCCCAGATGTCATATCCTAAATCACAGAGATATGTTTGCATCCTGATTCTCCAGAATGCATAATTAGATCCGTCAAACAATGGTGCTTTGTTTGATGAGAAGCCTTCACCACCTGTCATTGTGTTACTTCCAAGATCACCCTAGCTGGTTAAGCTTGTACAAAAAATTAGATCTGATACCAATTGTTAGTCTCACAATGACACTGAGAGGGGGGGTGAATCAGTGTAGCTCTTTAAACTTAACTTTACAGTTCTTAATACTACAGTAATTAACACTTATTACTAGATACAACAAGTATAACAAAAGAGCATCACACAACATAATATTTAACGAGGTTCACCAATGTGGCTACTCCTCAAAAATTGACTGCTTGGACTACCATCCAAATCTAGCCTTTACAAAGCACCAACTTTACAATCAATTTACCAACACACACTAGAAGGAGCACCAACCCCTAATTTATTTGTACCAATAGAAAGGAGCACCAACCCTTGATTTACCAACACCAACTAGAAGGAGCACCAACCCCTAATGCCAAGCACCAACCTGGACTTCAATTTGAATCTATAGATTTAACAGTAAGATACCTTTGCTTTTGCAAGACCCTGATTGGTCTTCTTCACCTTTACATTCTCTACGCACTCTGCTCTCTCTACGCAATCACTTTGCACACTCTACTTCGTTACAATCAACCTTCACGGTTGTCTTCTCCCTTTCACGCACTCTGCTCTCTTTACAAAATTTGCACTTAGCACGTTTCGACACGACTTGCTCTCTGCACACTACAACCGAACTTCGCACACCTCAACTTTTCTAAATTCTCCAAACAACCCTCCTTTTATAACAACATTTTCATGATGAAAACCCTAATATTTAGTCGATTGTAAACCCTAATCTTAGTCGGCTTTCATAACAACTATAAACCCTAATTTTAGTTGGCTGTCATCGGTCTTCATCGGCTTCAACTTAACCGTGAAAATACAACATGTCGCGATATCGTGACACTTTTTCTCTCTCTATTTCTCCTTGATTTGGATCACGAAAATGCTACATGTCATGATATCATGAAACTTTTTTTCCTTGCTCTTTCTCTTTGCGTTGGACCACAAAAATACATGTCGCGATATCATGACACTTTTTCTCCTTGCTCTTTCTCTTAGCTTTGGCCCACAAAAATACATGTTGCGATATCGTGACACTTTCGCCTCCGTATGCTTTCTCTATTATTTTGTCGCGATATCGTGACACTTCTGCTTCCATAGACTTCAACTTTGCTTTTGTCACGAAATCGTGACACTTTTGTCTTTGAAGTATTCTTTTCTACTTTTGTCGTGAAATCACGACACTTCTGCTTCCATACTTTACTTCTTTGCTTTTGTCGTGAAATCATGACACTTCTTCCTTCAAAGTCTTATTTTCTGCTTTTATCATGAAATCATGACACTTCTGCTTACATACTTTACTTTTTTGCTTTTTTCACGAAATCGTGACACTTCTGCCTTCGAAGTCTTCTTTTCTGCTTTTATCACGAAATCGTGACACTTCTGCTTCCATAATTTACTTCTTTGCTTTTGTCATGAAATCATGACACTTTCGCTTCCGAAGTCTTACTTTCTGCTTTTATCGCGAAATCACGATAGTTCTGCTTCTGTACGCTTCCTCTCTTTCTTTTGTCATGAAAATATGACATGTCACAAAATTATGACACTTTTCCAACTTACTTTCTCTCTCCTATTTTAGTCGCGAAAATGCGACATGTCGTGAAATCGTGACACTTTTAAAACTTAATTTCTCTCTATTTTGGTCACGAAAATGCGACATGTCACGAAATCGTGACACTTTTCTTACTTTTTCTCTTTCTTTGAACTTGTCGCGAAATCGCGACACTTCTTCCTACTTTCTCTTTTTCTTCCAACATGTCGCGAAATCGTGATAGTTTTTCCACTTGCCTTTTTCTCTTCCAACATGTCGCGAAATCGCGATAGTTTTTCCACTTGCCTTTTTCTCTTCCAACATGTCGTGAAATAACGACAGTTTTTTCACTTGCCTTTTTCTCTTTCAACATGTCACGAAATCGTGACAGTTTTTCCTACTTTTTCTCTCTTCCAACATGTCACGAAATCACGACAGTTTTTCTTGCCTGCTGTATATGTCGCGATATCGCGACACTTTTCTTACTTGTCTTTTTTTTTGATCTTTTGCATATGGGCCACTTCGGTCTTCTTGAAAAATCACTGTACATACTCTCAATAACCTTTGAACTCCTATCTTCTGCATCTGAATAGATTTTGAACTTCCTGTCCATTACATCAACAGATCTATCTGACTGTGTTGACAACAATGACAATACTGTTGTTGCACCTTGCTCAACATATTATTCATTACTAGTCTTAAAAATCTATGAAAATTTAGTAGAGATGTCAAATAAAAGATAAAAGGTCATGAGGTGCACTATGCATGGATTCATATAATTATAATTTTTTATTTTATTTTGCATGTTAGAAGATAAAATTTTATAACTATAAATTATTGATATAATGCTAACTACATTAGGTTAGAATGACTATTGACAAATATTGAACTTCAAATGGATTGTATTATCTTCCATTTGGTGTCTTTTTAAATTAGTTTATATAATTATTAGAGTGCTTGAATGGAATGCAAAGCTCATTCTTTATAAGTAAATTATAATATTTAATGCTTCTTTAAAAAACCTTTGAATTATGGTCTTTGTAGTATTACATATTATACTCCTAACTTTAAGCAAGTAAAAGTCATGTATTATACAATTGTGAAAGTATTATGGTTCAACTTTGTAGTGTATAAAAAATAGATTCAGTTGAATGCTTAGACTATACAATCTAGGAATTATAGATCTCATAATCTATAGACAAAAAAGCCAAATACAACTAACCACCAAATATTTAACCATATCAATAAACTAGAAACTTTTAAAGTATTCAATAACTTTTATTTCTCGCAAGGTATTATCATAAATTTGTTATAGATCATGGTAAAATTATAGTCCCTTTTATGATAATTTGAAGAAAATATATATTTATGTGATCTAAATTAGTGGACCATGCATTTAACCTTCTCAAATATGTCATTTGCATCACAACTATGCTTGCCATACCGAATTTCTCTAGCCACTTAGTAATTTAAAGTAACACTTTTGGAATAGGAATTGTAGTGATGATACAAGAAGAAAGAACCTTACTAACAAGGTACATATGGAAAATAATTTTATAAAATATATCAATGAGAAGGAAATGATATTCATTCTTTATATTTGTTGTGGCTGATCCACAACACACCCCAAAATTGGGGACCCCCTTTTTTTTGCATGCTTTCCAAGAAGATTGTAGAGGCCCAGATGTTAAAAGAGCAAAGAAAAGCAAAAATAAAAAAACGTCACGATATGACAACATATTGCTCCGTCACGGCCAAAAATAAAAAACATCACGATATCGCGACATGTTGCTCCGTCGCGGTCAAAATGCGACATGTCATGTTTTCGCGGCTCGGAATGGCAAAGTACGTCGAAATGAAAAGGTGTCGCGATATCGTGACATGTCGCATTTTCATGGTTCAAAATAGCAAAAGTATAGTTGAATGAAAAGTGTCATGATTTCACGACATGTCGCATTTTCGCGGCTAAGAGCAATAGAATGCAGCACAAAGTGAAAAATGTCGCGATATCGCGACATGTCATAAAATCACGGTCAAAGCAAGCAGGAAGAAGTGTTGACTGAAAACGTCGCGATATCGCGACATGTCATGAAATCGCGGTTCATAAAGGAGAGAGAAGATAAGGCACTAGAATTGTCGCGATATCGTGACATGTCATGAAATCACGATCAAAGCAGTCAAAATAGGGCAAGGAGAAAAACGTCGTGATATCGCGACACGTCAGGTTTTTGAGGCAAGAAAGTGAGTAAGGAATAAAAGATAGAAAAATTTCATGAAATCGCAACATGTATCATTTTTGTGATTTCGATGACCTATAAGCTAAGCAAGGGAAATCTGTTGCGATATCGCGACATGTCGCGTTTTCGCGACCGAGAGCAACCAAAATGAACATAGAGGAAAAGCGTCACGATTTCATGACATGTCGCGTTTTTGTAGCTAAGTGTAGCGAGATGGTGCAAAATGAAAAAGTGTCATGATTTTGTGACATGTCACGTTTTTTTTGCTAAGTACATCGAGATAGCCCGAAACAAAAAAACGACGCGATTTCGCAACAGGTTGCATCTACGTGGCCCAAAACGGAAAAATGTCACGAAATCGTGACATGTCTCATTTTCATGGTGCTTGAGGATGAAAAAAGTTGTGGGTATAAAAATGTCGTGATATCGCGACATGTCTTGTTTTCGCGATACAAGTGGAAGAACAAAGCTGTAGATAGAAAATGTCGCGATATCACGACATACTATTTTTTGTCATGATTCACAGCGGGCTATTACAAAACATGCAAAAAAGGACAAACGTGGCACGAAGATGTCAGGGCTATGATAATGCTTCAAGATCGACAGTTACATTTCATAGAGAAGATCAAATATTTTGACGTCAAGCAAAAATTCAAAAACGACAAAGAGGTGGGTAAGATGAAATGACGGGACCTGGGAAACGAAACAAAGCATCGCAGAGAGAAACAGAGAGCATGGCAAAAAAGTTTAAAAGCAGAAGAACAGATTGGTACAAGGGTCGAAAACCACTGTGGGAAGAGTTGTAGAGCCGAAGGCAATAAGCCATTCTGGGCCTGCTTTTGGAGTGTTTTTCTTCCATTGTTTTTGGATATTTTCCTTTACATTGGACTAGGTAGGAAATTTTTGTAAGGAGATTTGTAGTGCTTTGAAGGCCAGAGGGCCATTTTAGGCCTGCTTTTGAGGCTGTTTTCTTCCATAGACTAGGTTTGGGAAACCAGAAAGTTCTATTGTTGTAAAATGATCAATTTTTAATACAAAAAATTTAGAGAGTTGCACCTCATTGACAAGAAAGAAGGAGTTATTTTCTGCATGCAAGATTTAATGTCTATTTTTCCCCTTTTCATATTTTAGGCTTATAGGTGGAGTTTAATGCAAGTTATCTTGGTTGCTCCAAGAAAATGTCTAAATCTGAAAACCCCATTCAAAACCCTAGGAACTAGCACTTAGCTTATTAGGATTGTGCATGTTTTGTAGGTCCAATAGGTTAGGTTGTATGCAGGAAACCTCATATCTTCGGTTTTGTCGAAATAGGATAGCATCATACTAAATGCATTTTTCATTTTCTTTTTTGCATTTTATTTTCATTTTTTGCACTTTATTGTTTTAGAAAGTTCAATTTTCTTTTAATTCTCAGGCATTAAAATAAAAAAATTAAAAAACTTCAAAATCCAAAAATAGTTCCACCATTGCGTATGTAATACTGCAGATTTCAAATACACATTTTAAAATTTCATTTTTGGAGTTGTTTAAATTTCACCGAAGCTGCTGTTTTGTTGCAGACTTTAAAATCCAAAAATAGAAAATTTCCATTTCAGGGCCAAAATTTCATTTTTCAGTTTTGTTTTTCATTCATGAGCCGATGATGACATTCCCTTCATGAAAATTCCAATTTCATTGAAGGAGTTCTGTTTTATGGCATTTCATCAATTTCCACTTTGAAGTTGCAGCATGGTCATACAAGGGCCATATCACATTTGCTTTATTTGGGTTCAACAAACAGTCATTAAAGTTTCACGGTAAAATAAACCAACATTGCTTGTTGTTTACAGTTACTTGCAACTGCTAAGGTGTTCCAAGAATTTAAATTGAATATCTTTATTTGATATATATTAATATACCTACACAAATGCTAACATAGCGGAGACCTTGGAGAAATTACTTGTCTAATTTCTTTGCAAGAGGGGATTTGGAACCCAAATCCTATCGGAGAGTGTGTTTTCACAATCGGGTGAAAACACCACTCAACAGATTGGCGCTAGAAGGAGGGCATGAAATGGTTTATTTCATCATTATTTTAAATGCTACAGGTTAATAATTGTTCAAGAGCTCTATATTGCTAAATATTTCAAGTCCATTTGATTAGCATCTTCGGCCTCCTCTAACACCACTCAACAGATTGGTGCTAGAAGGAGGGCATGACGAGTTTATTTTAGTGTGATTTAAATTTAAATTTTGATTAGCATCTTCAGCCTCCTCTAACACCACTCAACAGATTGGCGCTAGAAGGAGGGTTGGATGGGTTTATTTTAGTGAGATTTAAAATTTTTGTATATTTCATGCCCTACTGATTGTTATCTTTAGTCTTCTAACACCACTCAACAGATTGGTGCTAGAAGGAGGGCATGAAATGGTTTATTTCATCGTTATTTTAAATGCTACAGGTTAATAATTGTTCAAGAGCTCTATATTTCTAAATATTTCAAGTCCATTTGATTAGCATCTTCGGCCTCCTCTAACACCACTCAACAGATTGGCGCTAGAAGGAGGGCCTGACGGGTTTATTTTAGTGTGATTTAAATTTAAATTTTTGTATATCTCATGCTATATTGATTGTTATCTTTAGTCCTCTAACACTCAATAGATTGCTAGAAGGAGGACATGAATTGCTATGCACTATTCTAATGTTTTGATTGTTCATATAGGAATAATGGGATTTGATTTGATTTAAAAAATAAAATAAAAAAAAATTTTGGGTATTAAAGTTATATTCTTTAAGATTCACTAATGGCTATGTTTACACCGTGGATGACAGGTAGCCCATTGAACATACCAGGAGTTCAACATTATTTGCCCGTTGGTTTTGAGAGATGTCTTCCTCGATTTTCGTCTAATGGGACAAATACTACAGAAGAACATATTCAAGCATTCAAATTCTGTGCGAATCACTTAACAAGTTGGTATGATGATGTTGCTTGTAAAATGTTCCTTTACACCTTGGAAAAAGTGGCATATGATTGGTTTACAAGTCTGCCTTTAGGGCCTATCACTTCTTGGGCTCAACTGGAGACAACATTTCTTAATCAATTCAACAAAAAGCGAGTTGACCCAATCCTCATGTACAATCAGTTGGTCTATATTAGAAAAGAACCGAGTGAAAATGTGAAGTCATTTTCTGAAAGGTTCTTTGGATTATACGCTCAATTAGTGACATTTTATGCTCTTCGAGAAGAAATGGCTCTCCAAATATATGTCAATGCTCTTGACCCACCCATTTCCACATATTTGCGAGGGATGCCTCAAATCACATCTTTGTCACAAGCCTATACTCAAGCAATGGCAATTGAGCAACAATTGAGTTGTCAAAATTACGGTGTGGGTTTTGGATCATATAATATTCAATCATTTAATACCTTCTTTACCCACCCAATGATATATCCACCTCAACCGGGTTTAAGTTTGAATCAATTTCAGAATCAACAATCATTCCCAAGTTTCAATCAATTTCAAAATCCTCAACCTACTATGCAAGATCAACCATATTTCTTAAGTATGAATCAACTTCAAAATACTCATATTGATTCAAAAGATGTTTCTAAAATCAATTTCAATGATTTTCATAATAATATGATTTTAGGCAAGGGAGGAGTACTAGATCCAACTAGTATTGAAACATGTGACAAATTGGAAACCCTTGACTCACCAAAAGATGAATTCTATGAGGATGAATATGTTTCGAATGACACATTGGATGACATTGTTGAAAGTAATGGCCCAGAAAATTCACACCTTCCAAATTATGTTAAACATGAATCATGGGTTACACATGTGGATTATGATAGCCTTGTCAATTTTAACACAAGCAATAACCCAATTTTGGAAGTAATTGAACCATCTAAGGAAGGTGAAGATAAATTTGATGAGAAACATGTTGATGAATTAAAGGATGATGAAGAAATAGTTGAGCATCACAATTTGATTTTGAAAGATGATCATTATGATTCTTGGGAAGAGTATGCTCACTCCAAATCTTCTGATAAATTTTGTGTGCCTATTGATATACAGGATAATACAATTGCCTTTTCATATGAGGATATTACAAGTCCTGTGCAATCTAAGAATGTTTTGGAAGAAGGGTTAGAATTGCATCAAAGGTTGGAGACGGATAATGATCAATTGATTTTGTTCCTCTTGTGGGACAGGAAATCAAAAATCTTGATCCACCTATTGATTCTACAATGTCTATGCCATCTCAAAATGATGAAATTACAAAACCTAAGTGGTGTGGGTTTGATACTATTGATGATCCTAATGAAAATGTGGATTTCGAGGCAACTCAAGCCATTGATCACAGAAGGGTGTCACGCGACACATGTCTTGAAAAACTAGGCTCTTGTTTTGAAAAGGATGGACATATGTTTGATTGGGTGCCTAACTTTGGTGTTTTTGAACAGGTATTGGACGATGAAGAAGACAACGAGAAAAAAGAAAAGGCTACTAAAACTCATCAAGTTATGGTAAATTTTAATCATGATGGGTTGAGCATGGATGACAAGGTGAAATATTTACCGTTGGTAGTAGCTACAAAAATTTTAAGTGATAGGTTACATGGTGTCCCTTTGGATGCTAATATAATTAATGGGGAAATGTCAAATTTTTTTGATGCTTGACAAGTCTTGAATTATTTTTATTGCTTTAAAATCCTAGAAAATGATTTGAATTCAAGAATTTTAGAAATAGGCTCTTGTTTGCAACATCTCACATTTGAAAAGGAAGGCCTAATTTTAAATCATGAATCGAATTATGAAATGGATACTTTCAAGAATAGACAAGATAAAATTGAATATCATTTATTGTCTAATCATTTTAGTAATTTGATGCTCACCTATGAGAGTACTAATGGAATTAAATCTAATCGGTGGGGTGAGCAAGGTAAATTAAAAGTTGTTGCATTGTTTGGTCTAGTCTTGTTTTTGTTGGATTCCCACAACATTTGGCATGCGTATCACGTTATATTTTTGTTGAAGTGTTCTAATCATGTTTGGGATCCGGGAAAGTGATAGTCCAAGCTTTGCATCATCTTGTATTATATTGTACATTTGTATATAGGTTTTGATTTTTTTGGTTTTGGTTTGTGTTTTCAAATTTTCATTTTTGGATTGCATTTTGGTTTTGGATTGAATAAGTTTTGATTTTAAGTTTTGTGTGTTGGTCCTTTGGACATGTTTGGTTTGTTTAAAAAAAAAAAAAAAGGAGAATAAATGGAGATGTCAACTTATGCCCTTATGAATGTTGACTAAGACCAGGAGAATATGAAACATTGGAATTGTGTTGTAGAAAGCTCCACAAGTAACGCAAACACATTAAATAATATCGTTTGAAACTTGTGATGCATGAAGTTGTCAATTTTACAAATTATGACAATACTCTATCTGTAATTCAAAAGGTTATGCATTCATATTACATCCCACTTTGCATATACATGCCATCTCAGTTGCATATACATTTCAAATACAATCATTAAAAATATGTCAAATCTTCTTAGGGTTATTCTATAACAAAAAAAAAAAAATCCTAAGGTTGGGAACCAATGCCCGAACTCTCTTGAACTAAGCACGTTCTATGCACATTAAAGAGGATCTTGAGCAAAGTGATCAAAACCAAACTTGGAAGAAAAGGTAAGGCGAAAGGAGTATTTCATGTCTGTCTTATCATGCAACATAATCCTTGAAACAGTGGTTTTTACCACTCCCATAAAAGCTTAAAGCCTAAAACCAGAGTAGTAAGGATAGGGTTAAATCCTCATCGAACTTAGGTTGAGGATCCAACTCCCTAAAGCTTTGATTTGACCTACATGGAGTAGTAAGGATAGGGCATAATTCTCATCTCGCTTAGGTTGAGAATCCGATTCCCCAAAGCTTCCATTTTTCCCATTTCATCATAAATCTTGGATTGGAAGGATCGTACTACATGTCCTCTGCAAAGGATGGGTAGTCATACCAAAGGACCAAGCAATAAAAGTAAAACTAATTTTTTTCATTTCATCTCAATATTGGATTGGAAGGATCGTACTACATGTCCCTAGCAAGGATGGGTAGTCATCCCAAAGGTCCAAGAAATAAAATTAAATAATATTTCCCATTTTATCTTAATATTGGATTGGAAGGATCATACTACATGTCCCTAGCAAGGATGGGTAGTCATCCCAAAGATCCAAGAAATAAAAGTAAAAGAATGAATGAAGCCAAATTATGGATTATGGGGTTAAGTATGCTCATGCGTGGTAGCATGTCTTGTTTAAAGCAAGACCACTGAATGCTTAAACGGATAGACTAGCTTGACAATTTCATCCATAACTGGTTAAATCATTTTTCTCAAAGTGAGGTAATGAATTCCATATCAGAGTAGTAAGGATAGGGTTAAATTTCCATCTCGTTTAGGTTGGGAATCCGATTACCCAAAGCTCTGATTTCACTTTCACTTGCACATGGGTTCAAGATAATAGTGACTCATGACCAACTTTGGGATCTAATAAAACAATTCATTATATATATAGTTGATCCTAAGAGGGTTTGATAATTTTAAATGTTTGTGTATGATACTAGAAAGCTTAAAGCAGATTGCTATATCTCTAAGCATATTTATCAGGATGCATAAATCATTCATAATCTCACATATGCATTCATGTAAAACTGACAATGGAATGTTGATCAATTTCAAACAATAGAAAATGGAGCACATTGCACACACCAAGCTGATACTTAATGATTCTAATGTTTTATGTATTTCTGATCTATCGACATTTGTTTTATCTCTTATGTGCTGAAACCTATATCTAAGCTTGTATATTTCCAGGTTAGGTTCTCACCAAAATGCTCAGGAGCATTTCCTAGCAGAGTCGCCATTTGTTGTGGCTGATCCACAACACACCCCAAAATTGGGGACCCCCTTTTTTTGCACGCTTTCCAAGAATATTGTAGTGACCCAGATGTTAAAAGAGCAAAGAAAAGCAAAAATGAAAAAACATTGCGATATCGCGACATGTTGCTCCGTTGCGGCCAAAAAAAAAAACATCGCGATATCACGACATGTTGCTCCGTCGCGGCCAAAAATAAAAAAACGTCGCGATATCGCAACATGTTGCTCCGTCGCGGCCGAAAATGAAAAGTTGTCACGATATCGTGACATGTTGCTCCGTCGCGGCCAAAATGCGACATGTCATGTTTTCGCAGCTCAGAACGACAAAGAACGTCGGAATGAAAAGGTGTCGCGATATCGCGACCTGTCACATTTTTGTGGTTCAAAATAGCAAAAGTACAGCCGAATGAAAAGTTTCGTGATTTTGCGACATGTCACATTTTTGTGGCTAAGAGCAACAGAATGCAGCACAAAGTGAAAAATGTCACGATATCGTGACATGTCATAAAATCGTGGTCAAAGCAAGCAGGAAGAAGTGTTGATCGAAAACGTCGCGATATCGTGACATGTCATGAAATCACGGTTCATAAAGGAGAGAGAAGATAAGGCGCTAGAATTGTCGCGATATCGTGACATGTCATGAAATCGCAGTCAAAGCAGTCAAAACAGGGCAAGGAGAAAAAACGTCGCGATATCGCGACATGTCAGGTTTTCGAGGCAGAAAAGTGAGGAAGGAATAAAAGATAGAAAAATGTCACAAAATCGTGACATGTCTCATTTTTACAATTTCGGCGACCTATAAGCTAAGCAAGGGAAATCTGTCATGATATCGCGACATGTCGCATTTTTGCGACCGAGAGCAACCAAAATGAACATAGAGGAAAAGCGTCACGATTTCACGACATGTCGCGTTTTCGCGGCTAAGTGCGGTGAGATGGTGCAGAATGAAAAATTGTTGCAATTCGCGACATGTCACGTTTTTGCTGCTAAATACAGCGAGACAGCCCGAAACAAAAAAATAGCGCGATTTCACGACAGGTTGCATCTACGCAGCCCAAAACGGAAAAATGTCACGAAATCGCGACATGTCTCATTTTCACGGTGCTTGAGGACGAACAAAGCTGTAGGTATAAAAATGTCACGATATCGCGACATGTCTTATTTTCGCGATACAGGTGGAAGAATAAAGCTGTAGATAGAAAATGTCGCGATATCGCAACATACTATTTTTTGTCGCGATTCACAGCGGGCCGTTATAGAACATGCAGAAAAGCGTAGAACACGTGGCACAAAGATGTCAGGGCTATGATAATGCTTCAGGATCGACAGTTACATTTCATAGAGAAGATCAAACATTTCGACGTTGAGCAGAAAGTCAAAAACGATGAAGAGGCAAGGAAGATGAAATGATGGGACCTGGGAAACGAAACGAAGCGTCGCAGAGCAAAAAAAAGATCATGGCCAAAAAGTTTAAAAGTAGAAGCATAGATTGGTACAAGGGTCGGAAACCACTACGGGCAGAGTTGCAAAGCCGAAGGCAATAAGCCATTTTGGGTCTGCTTTTGGAGTGTTTTCTTCCACTTTTTCTAGATATTTTCCTTTACATTGGACTAGGTAGGAAATTGTTGTAAAGCGAGTTGCGATCTTTGAAGGCCAGAGGGCCATTCTAGGCCTGCTTTTGAGGTTGTTTTCTTCCATAGACTAGGTTTGGGAAACCAAAAAGTTCTATTGTTGTAAAATGACCAATTTTTAATATAGAAAATTCAGAGAGTTGCACCTCATTGACAAGAAAGAAGGAGTTATTTTCTGCATGCAAGATTTAATGTCTATTTTTCCCCTTTTTAGATTTTAGGCTTATAGGTGGAGTTTAATGCAAGTTATCTTGGTTGCTCCAAGCGAATGTCTAAATCTGAAAACCCCATTCAAAACCCTAGGAACTAGCACTTAGCTTATTAGGATTGTGCATGTTTTGCAGGTCCAATAGGTTAGGTTGTATGCAGGAAACCTCATATCTTCGATTTTGTCGAAATAGGATAGCATCATACTGAATGCATTTTTCATTTTCTTTTTTGCATTTTATTTTCATTTTCTGCACTTTATTGTTTCAGAAAGTTCAATTTTCTTTTAATTCTCAGGCATTAAAATAAAAAAATTAAAAAACTTCAAAATCCAAAAATAGTTCCACCATTGCGTATGTAATACTGCAGATTTCAAATACGCATTTTAAAATTTCATTTTCGGAGTTGTTTAAATTTCACCGAAGCTGTTGTTTTGTTGCAGACTTTAAAATCCAAAAATAAAAAATTTCCATTTCAGGGCCAGAATTTCAGTTTTTAGTTTTGTTTTTCATTCATGAACCGATGATGACATTCCCTTCATGAAAATTCCAATTTGATTGAAGGAGTTCTGTTTCATGGCATTTCATCAATTTCCACTTTGAAGTTACAGCGTGGTCATACAAGGGCCAGATCACATTTGCTTTATTTGGGTTCAACGAACAGTCATTAAAGTTTCACAGTAAAATAAACCAACATTGCCCGTTTTTTACAGTTACTTGCAACCGCTAAGGTGTTCTAAGCATTTAAATTGAATATCTTTATTTGAGATATATTAATATACCTACACAAATGCTAACATAGCGGAGACCTTGGAGAAATTACTTGTCTAATTTCTTTGCAAGAGGGGATTTGGAACCCAAATCCTATCGGAGAGTGTGTTTTCACAATCGGGTGAAAATACCACTCAACAATATTATAGCTCATTGGTGGTCATATCTTTTGAAGTAATATTTTTACATTAAAAAAATCATCTTTGGCCCAAGTAATTCTTGGCAAGTATCAAATACATTAACTATGAATCAATTAGTGTAGTTATATTTTTAGATTTTTTTTATTATTAAATAATGTTACTTCAAAAGATATGACCACCAATGAGCTATAATAATAAAAAAATTCATCTTTGGCCCAAGTAATTCTTGGCAAGTATCAAATACATTAACTATGAATCAATTAGTATAGTTATATTTTTAGATTTTTTTTATTATTAAATAATGAGGATTTTGAAAGGGCCCCACAACCTGAAACAACCTCTTCCGAAGGAGACCATAAAATATCCACTCCCAAAAGAGACCAAAAAGGAAATTCCATTGAAATAAGTCAACAGCCTGAACTAAACAACCTTACTTACAAACTAAACAACCTTATTTACAGAAATGTCGGTCAGATAATAAAAATAAAAATATATCAACAAAAGGCATTCACAAACATGACAAAAACCTAAAAACTCAAGGGTGTGAAGCCTCAAAATTTGAAGAGATGGGATCCAAAAGATGGACCTGGAGACGATTCACCTCCTTTGTGAATTCGACTACAATCTTGCAAACCAATGATAGTTTTGTTTCTCATCAATACTCTTGATCGATAATACCAACTTGTGGAGCCATTCTTCTTGAGCAGAGTCAAAGGCTCCACGTAGTTACAGCCTTGCCCGATGCATATATATATATATGTGGAACTATATTTTTAAATTGAAAAGATACTGTATTGCTTAAAATAATCTAAAATATAATCATACTTTAAAGAGAATTAAATATTATACCCAAGGTCATATACGAGTGTGTGAGGGGGTGGGTGTATGGTGGGTTTGTGTTAAATTTCCTATTGATAAGTATAGCTTTCAACTTTAGGAAGGTTCATGGCTGTGAGGAGTTTATTCACCCTGCACGTCGGTCATAGGGGTTTCTCACAATAACCAAATCAAATATATATATATATATATATATATATATATATATATACAATTTCTCTCCTTATTAAATTATTTATTAAAATTATCTTATATAATTATCTCATTATTTATAAAAAATATCTTATAACATTGTAAAGAATGGCATTAGCTCAATTCAGCTCAATTCATTATATTTCTCAATATTAACAAACGGAACTAAAGTTTTAAACTTGTCAAACAATACACAAATAATATTTTAGCTTTCTTATAATACAATTAATTAGTTAATTAATTAATTATATATATATAAAACGACTATTTTTAATAACTGGCAAAAGGAAGGTTCAAACAATAATACAATCAATCAATTAATTAATTAACTCTATATATATATATATTTTTAATAACTGGGAAAAGGAAGGTTCAAACAAAAGGAGGGGTTCAAACACAGGGAGTGCACCTAACAAACACACTCGTCTCGTTGTTGTTGACCCAACATGAGATGGGACCACCGATGGCTTGGGCTTTGTACCGTTGTCGATGTGGCACACATTCATAGGATTTGGAGCAGGCTACTACAAAGGGTTGACTTGGGGTTTTAACTTAGGTCTTTTATTGGTAAGTTCTTAACCACACGTGCACTTACCAATCTACTTCCGTCAAGTTTTGAACCTAAGTCTCCTCTAGGTAAATGGCCAGCCATACCTCCACTTACCAATCCACCTAACCTTTGAGGATTACAATTACCTATGTTATAATACAAATACAACTTTTTCAATCCTATATATATATATAAATGTTAACATTTAATTACCATCATAAGCAATATCCTATGGACGTAGATGTAGATGTAGATGTCTTGATGTCATATGTTTTTATTAATGTCTAAGGATTTAGACATACAATACCATGCTTGTACTATATTAGAAATGTTTTCTCGGAGAAAATAAAGTGAAATTCCTAAGTGCTACTTATAATTATTCATAAATCGCTGTCACACACGTAACAAAAGTCGAAAGCTAGGTTTCGTCTTGTTTTCTCATGCCGAAGCGTGCAGAGATACTCCTACCAAATATTAGGCGTGCAGAGATACTCCTACCAAATAGTAGGCGTCGGAGTCAGGTTTGTTGGTTTCCATATCATTTGAAGGCTCGTCTTTTGAGGAAGGGCCGCACGTTTCCAGTATAAATATCACTTTCTTTGCACCGCCATTGAGCAACTCCATCCGTGGTTTTTTTGGGTGTACTTTTAAAGGATCTATCTTGGTGGTTTCGGTTCAGCAAAGCCATGGCGATGAACATATGCCAATCCTGCAAGATAAAATGCGTCACTACTCACAGTCCACATTCAGATTTCATTGGCTTATTTTTTTTCAAGGTCATGGATAACGACAGCGACTTCTCATTTATGGTGAGTAATGTTCGAAGATCTTTAGCTATTGCATGTTAAAGATTCGCTAATGTTTATATATAAACTATGTTTGAGCTTAATTGTTGCTGCATTCTCCAATAGGAGATCCCCTCACAATGTCGTGAACAAATTCGAGAAGGATGCAGAAAAGTAATTTTAGAAGGTCCAAGAGATTTTTCGTGCCCTACTGTCGTTTGTTGCTCTGCTGAAGTCGCTGTCGTTTGTTGCTATGCTGAAGTCCTTTGTTCTCGACATTGTGAAGGAATCTCTTATTAAAGAATGAAACAGCAAATGAACTCAAACATTGTTTATATATGAACATTAGCGAATCTTAGCATGCAATAGCTAGAGAGCCTAGAACATTAGTCACCAGAAAGGAGAAGTCGTTGTCATTATCCATGACCTTGAAAAAAGATAAGCCAATGAGATCTGAATGTGGACTGTGAGTAGTGCCGCATTTTAGCTTGCAGGGTTGACATATGTTCATCGCCGTGGCTTTGCTGAACCGAAACCACCCAGATAGATCCTTTAAAAGTACACCCAAAGAAAAACCACGGATGGAGTTACACAATGGCGGTGCAAAGTAAGTGATATTGATACTGGAAACGTGCGGCCCTCCCTCAAAGGACGAGCCTTCAAATGATATGGAAACCAAAACCCTGACAGCGCCACCTAATATTTGGTAGGAGTATCTCTGCACGCTTCGGCATGAGAAAACAAGACGAAACATAGCTTTAGACTTTTGTTAGTGTGTGACAACGATTTATGAATAGTTATAAGTACCACTTACGAATTTCATTTTATTTTCTCCCAGCAAACATTTCTAACATAGTACAAGCATGGTATTGTATGTCTAAATCCTTATTCATTAAGAGAAAAATATGACATCAAGACATCTACATCTACGTCCAAAGGATATAACTTATGAAGGTAATTAAATGTTAGCATTTATATTAAATTATTTATATATACAAGATTCAAATAAGTTGTATTTGTATTATAATAAATGTAATTGTAATCTTCAAAGGTTAGGTGGATTGGTAAATGCAAGTGTGTTTGGCCATTTTTTTTTTAATTATTATAAAAAGCTAGATTATATTATATCATTAACCGGAACATTACAATATTTTGGTGTTAATACTGTCCACCAGCTAAAAAACAAAATGAGGTGGATTAGGAGTAAAGCATCCATAACTGAATATACATAAGAATAGAAGCTAATATCAACAAAAAGCTTATAGCTATATCTTGTTGCAATACACCATATATCAACATTCATATGTGGGAGAGTCTGTTATATGAAAAAATTCTAGGCATGTCTTTCGTGCTATCTTCTGCAGTCTTCAGAGAAGAAAAAGAAGTAATCAAACCCTAAACCTGCTTATCATTGTTAACTGTCTTCTTCTTAGCTTCCTGTTGGACTTTCTGAAGATCTTGAATCATATGAGAAAGTTGATGAAGTCTATCAATAACATCTCGAGGCGTGTTGGAAGGACCATAGACTTGGGAATGAATGTGTCCCACATGTAGCAAAAGATCAAAGGTCAAGTCTGCCAAAACTATATCCCATGGAAGAGCAGATCCAGTAAACACCTTTTTGCATTTGTACTTCCAAATGTGCTTGAGAAGGATGAGTCTACAAACATCCTAGAGTTTGGGGCATTGATCCAGTTGAGAAAAACCAAGCAGAGAAAGCTTCCAAGATCTAGCAAAAGAGGGAAAAAGAAAAGAGTAGAAGATATCCCAAAACTGTTTAGCCATGCCACAAAACCAAAACAAGTGAATAAGAGTTTCTAAAGCATTACAAAAATTGCATTGAGGGGGAATGTGTAAAATCATAGCCAAAATTTTAGTTGTTGGCAATTTTTGATGCAAAATCCGCCAACCAAGAAGTTGTGTTTTTTATTCAATAGGAGCTTTCCAAATTTGAGTAGCAAGAAACTGCCATTGGGCATTGGTAAAATTTACTTGCCACTTGACATTGAGCTTAGAGTCTAAAGAAGTTGGACACAGAATATTTTTGTATAACCAACTAGAAGTAATAGAAGAGATTCTATGACCATTAAGCCATCTCCAATCATTCCAAATATTATGGGCAGTTGTTCCCAACTTCATAAGGACCTCACAAGGGATGGAAGCCACAATTAAACCATAAGACTCTTTGAACCTAGAGGGAAGGGAGAAATTATTGTAGATCTGGTTCCAAGTAAGAATTGAGCAACTACCCGGATCCCAGATATCTCTAATTCTATTAATTCCTTTCTTCAAAAAAACTAGCCCATGAATAGCATTGCATAAAGCTAAAGGTTTATCATTATGGAGAATAAGTTTATTCCACCAAATATTGTTAAGACCGATGCTCAGACCATGTCTCAAGGAGTCAAACTTCCAAGCCAATAAATGAGAAACTGATTGCCAAGCTTTCTAGTTTTGGGTAACTGGAATAGAACCTTTAACTGTAAAATAAGGTGCATTAAGAACCTTATCCTCCCAAGGGGTTTCTTTCCATTTACCTTTGTGAGTAGCTAGAGAGATTCTGTACCGAAATAGGTGTTTCTAATTTTCATCACCAATAATGGCTCTCGCAACCCATTTTGTAGCCAAACTTTTGCTCTAGGTAAGAGGATCAATGATGCCTAGACCTCCTAAAGCCTTAGGTTGAGTACAAAGTTTCCAAGAGATGGGTGTCATACCAACCTCTCCATCCCATTTAGTCCATAAAAATTTACGAATGGCCTGAGTTAATTTATTATAGGCTACCTTGAGGGCCATCCAACAAGAGGAGTAATAAACATGAGAGGCTACCATAATTTTATTCGCAACTTGAATTATTCTTGCTAAGGAAAGAAATCGAGTTGGCCAAGCATTAATTTTTTTTTTAAGTCTTTCCATAACCTAGTTCCACATATCCTTAGGAGAGATATTAATTCCAAAAGGAATTTCCAAATAACGCACAATATTACCATGAGGGATGATCTTCCACTCATTTAAGGAGTTGTATCCACGAGGAGAGGAAGAGGTATATAAGACTTTAGTTTTAGAATCGTTAATACGAGAACCAGAGACATCACAAAATAGTTGAAAAATCTCTTTAGCCATTTCCACCTCTTATTGGGTATTTTGAAGAAAAATAAGGGAATCATTAGCAAAATGAGAGTTAAGAGCATGTTTATCCCCAAGAAGCTTAATACCCTGAAGGAGGCCATCAGAATGAGCCTTATGAAGATGATAACCAAGAGCATCGACAACCAAAACATACAAAAAAGGAGAAAGGGGGAAACCTTGTCTGATAAACCATTGAAGAGGGAAGGAGGAGGAAAGAGCTCCATTAACCTGAACACAAGACGAAGCATCACTAAAAAGCATACCAATTTGATTACAAAATTTTGGACCAAAACCAAGCCAAGAAAGGATACTCAGAATAAAATCCCATCTGATTCTAGCATAAGCTTTGTCAAAATCTAACTTAACCAAGAGGGCATTTTGATTAGAATCGATAGCCCATTGTGAAGTTTCCCAAGCCATCATAAGATTATCTAAAATATAACGACCTTTAAGAAAAGCAGATTATTCAAGGCAAACAATCGCTTGAGCAACAATTTTGATTTTTAAAGCTATAGCTTTAGCTATGTGTAGACACCAAAACAACACCAATCCGATTAAGTGACAACAAGCGCTGATCGCATTGACACACACAGCCCCTAGGGTAGTCCCTAAAGGTTAAACAGTGGTCCTAACCACTCCCAAAAGCAGTTTTAGAGGTCAAAGGTCAATTTGGCACCTTTTTGGCACTTTGCTCTCTGCTCGTCCCACCCCGAGATGAATACAAACTGACATTCGTCCTACCCAGGGACGAATATTAGCATTCGCCCCAGGGTGAGGCGAATATCAAGTTTGACTGGCAAAAAGTCAAACCTCGGTAACTCCACCAGTTAACTAAGGCTTCAGGTCATGCAATTGCGAGGAATAGCTTTTATTCAAGAAGAGAGACTTCAGTTATGAGTGTTTTTATTTTAGAAACCTCATGCAAGGAGATTCTAAATTAGGGAATTAGCTTTTCTTTGAAAATAGGAAAACAACTCAAGTAGAGCCCTCGCATGCGCAATTCAAACAGAGAGACCCTAAGGTCTATAAATTGGTGAGTTTTATCACCCAAAAATATACATAGAAGGAGCATTTGAGCAACGAAGTGCTGCCAGTTTACATACCTACTTGCGATTTGTGCTTTTACATCCTTAATCTCTCATTCAAAATGGAGATTAATGGGCGACTATTAGAAGCACGAATCCGGACCCAAAACCCAATTTTTGGCAACAAAAATTTCCAAAATTTGTCAAAAACACCCCATAACCAGTTTTGGACCCATCCCAAGTGGATTGGTGCTGAAACAGTGCCTCAAACGGTGGGCGTCCTGCCCCCGGGCGCTCCCCAATCTGTCACAGTAAAATTCGCCCCACCCCGGGACGAATAGAAATATGTGATAGATTTATTTGGTTTTTCTTTTGCATTTGATTCTAGATATGTTAAATAGGTTACAGTTCAAATTTCATTTCATTCTGAGCAATTTTGACCAGGTTTCTATCATTTCCCGCCTTCACTAACTTGCAGATGGCACCAGAAAAATTTGGGTTCTAGAGGCCAAATTGGAGAAATCTGACCATCTGGGTCTTCCCAAAACACCCCAAATTAGATAACCCTAACTTTTCAATTCATTTTGAGCTTCCTCAGTAGGACATTGAAGAGGGTGCTTTCTGACAGGTTATTGTAGGTGAATTCGTCCCACCCTAGAGCGAATACAAATCTGTGAGGAATTTCTAGACTGTTATTTTTGTAGTGGTATTCTGTTAAAATATTTATGCTACAATGAAATTTTTAGGTCGATTCGAGGTCATTTCATTATCGTTTTAATATTTTCATGCATTTACTGACAGTAGGCCTTGGGAAATACATGCTTCATTCTGTCCGTAGGTGCTACTAATCTTTTATGTTTCTTTGAACGCAGGTTTACGACAATAGAGGAGGAGAGAGTAAATAATCATATACGCAAGCGATGGCAAAGTTTTGGTCTACCCATCTTACATGTGGGCACGTGGAAGAAGGATTGTCATCCATGGATGTTGTGACAAGAAACACATTTGACGCTTCTATCCCCTAAAAAGGAAGGAGACGTATTGTAACACATTTTGAAAAGCGTATCAATAAATAGATTACGATATTTCATATTTCTTTTATCTTGTGTCAATTTGTATATGTCCTTTCTTGTTCTTTCTTATGGCATATTCCTTTTTGTTTCCGTATCCTCGTGCTTTCAGTGGCGATCTAGAAAATAATTACTGAAGTAAAATCTGTCTAGACGAACAAAATTCCTAGTAGAACCTTGACGATAGTTGGACCACGTAAAACAATTATCTCTATGAGAGGAAGCTTTACCAAAGAGAGGGTCATGCACACCTAAATGATTACGACAAAACAACTAACTACCAAATTCAGCATTTGAAATGGGCCTACTATCAATCTAACTTTTGTCACTAGGATTCTCAATCATATTAAAGTCACCTCCAAGGATCCATTCTGCAGGAGGGAGAGAAACAACTAACCATTCCCAAAGGGTAATATGACTAGGAGGGTCATTAGGGGCATAGATAGAACAAAATCCAATAACCTAAGAGTTAAGAGCCAGTCTAACCCATACACAATAATGAGCAGGGTCTTCACCATGGTCTAGAATAGCATAACAAAGAGACTTGGCTATGGAAAGGGCAGCACCTCCTTTACCGTTAACATGAGAAGTAGTAAAGGCAAATGCATACCCACCACCAATGATATCCATACAATGGGTGAGAGTGTGACCAATGACTTTCAATTCTTGAAGGAAAAGAATAGAAATATGATTTTCAACAACTTTTCGAACTTGAAACTTACGGTAAGGGAGGGAGAGACCCCTAACATTCCAGGATAGAATATTTAAATTCATGAGGGATGATTTAGAGGCTGCTCGACCTCATGATTTAGAGCCTGGAAAATGTTTTCACTGATTGGCAACAATTGTGTGTTGTCCAGATAAACTTGTTGAGCATGAACCTTATTTTGAGACACTTGAGAGGAGGATTTAGCAAGATCTTTGACAGAGGGTTTTTTTTCCTTCAGATGGATGGAGTGATCTTGGGGGGTTGATGAACGTTTTCGCTTGCCTACCACTCTCCACCCATCTGTCATAAGACTGTCTTTCAAGAGTTGTGGTGAAGGAACGAGAGCTAACTCAATATTTGTGGTAGAAATTAGCGGGCCTTGAGGATTAATAGGAGAATCTGAGTTAGTCTGAGCCATGGAAGAGGCAAGAGGGTTCTTGGGAGGAACATCCTAAGAAGTTGAAGTTTTTTCAGGAACTGGGGAGTTTTGAGGGCCACTGGTAGAGAATTTATTGGCTAAATTATTATTAACAGCCTCCATATGAGGGTCATTAGTTGGAATTCTTTCTGCAATTTTTTTAGCAGTAGCTTCCATTTGTTCCTTTTTAGCTATTTTTTCAGACAATTTTTGATCAAATGCCCAACTTCTCTACAATAAAAACATGCATTAGGTAATTTTAAATAGACAAGAGGTTGAATTACTTGGAAAATTTGCCCATTGAGTTCTAGGGAGGGGGGGAAACGACTTGGATATGTCCATTTCAACACAAATCCATGGGTGCACTCTATAATTAGACAATTTTTCTGACATTGGGTGTGACCACAAAATCTTACCAAGAACAACAATAATTTTATTGAGAAACGGGTGATATGACAAAGATAAAAAGGGCAATTCTATCCACAAAGGGTATTTTGCCCTAGAGGGACCCTCTGGATGAAAATCCAAGGACCAACCTTGTAGATAATAGGTTTACCCGCAGATAACCCAAGTTCCATATTGGAGGGATTTTTTGGCATGTTTAGAATTAGCAAAGGTGACTGATATGTACCCCCTTCCCAACCCTTGAATAGCTTCAACTATCCAACCTCTATTATTTTCCCAAACCCTCGTGACCCATTTGAAAAATTCAGCCTCAGGTGGTATCCCACGTAAAAAAATAAAATAACAGCACGTTCAATAGCTTGCACGAGATGTGAGGATTCTATGATGGACGCAACTTCATCCATCGATCTTGAATCTCAAGTTCCCTTGTCTCCCCTGAGGAACCTTGAAAATAATTCCATGGAGAAGCCAAAAAATTTGAAGAGCGAGAGGAGCTTACTAGAGGGCTAAACTGTAGATCCATCAAATTTGGCTATAGAGCAAGGTAAGCCCCTTTCAGTTGTTCTTCCTGATTATTTTATTGAAGTGGCTGGCCACTTACCAAAAAGAGACTTAGATTCAAACCTTGGAGGAAGTAGATTGGTAAGTGCATGTGTGGCTAGGCACTTACCAAGAAAATACCTAAGGTTCAAACCTTGAGGAGAAGCCAACCCTTTGTAGTAGCCTACTCCAAATCCTATGAATGTGTGTGACATAAACGACAGTACAAATCCCAAGCCATAGATAGTTCTATATTACATCGGATCAACAAAAACGAGACGAATGGGTTTGTTAGGTGCACTCCCTGTGTTTGAACCCTGTTCTTGCTAGTTATTAAAAATAGTGGTTGTAACGAACTCTCCTATGTAATCATTCGTTCATATATATATAATTAATTAATTAATTAATTGTATTATGAGAAAGCTAAAATATTATTTGTGTATTACTTAGCAAGATTAAAACTTTGGTCCCCTTTGTTAATATTGAGAAATATAATCAATTAAGCTAATGTCATTTTTTATAATGTCATAAGATATTTTTTATAAATAATGTATGAGATAATTATATAAGATATTTTTTATAATTAATTTAATAAGAAAGAAATTAAATGTATATATTTGATTTGGTTATTGTGAGAAACCTTATGACCAACGTGCAGGGTGAACAATATCCTCACAACCATGACCCCTCCTAAGGTTGAGAGCTATACTTATCAATAGGGAATTTAACATAAAGCCACCACACACCCACCCCTCACACATTCACCCACACCGCGGTTTGAACCTTGTTTAAATATTTTTATTTACTTATGTATACCATAAATTTTTGATGTAATAATACCTATATGGCCTTGGTTATAATATTTAATTATCTTTGAGGTATGATTATACTTTTAGATTATTTTAAGTAATAAAGTAATTTTCAATTTGAAAATATAGTTTTACATATACTTGCATCAGGTGAGGCTGTAAGGACATGGAGCCTTTGACTCTACTCAAGAAGAATGGCTCCACAAGTTGGTATTATCGATCAAGAGTATTGATGAGAAACAAAAAACTATCATTGGTATGCAAGATTGCAGTAGAATTCACATAGGAGGTGAATTGTCTCCTAGACTACCTTTTGGATATCGTCGCTTCGAATTTTGAGGCTCGAAACCCTTGAGTTTTTAGGTTTTTATCATGTTTGTGAATGCCTTTTGTTGACATCTTTTTATTTTTATTATCTGAAGGACATTTCTCTAAGTAAGGTTGTTTAGTTCAGGTTGTTGATTGATTCCAATGGAGATTCCTTTTACATTCCTTATGGTTTAATGGATCTCGATTGGGATCCAAAGTTGTGCTTGATCCAGGAGGTGAAGGAGCAAATTTTTTCATCGAAAAGTCTGGTGATAAAGATTTCTTGTGTGATTTCAATCTAAAGGAAATTGAGGAGATTGAATCATTGAGAGGAAGGGTTTCGCTCGAAATGTCACGTGAGTATTTACTATCATTATATCACAAGCAATATACATTAGGGATTGTTAATCCCTTTTTTGGATATTAAAAAGATAGCCTCAACCATGAATCTGGCATTGAGTTGAAGCTGCATGGCATTGGAAATGATAACGGCTCGATTGGTGGCGTCTCTTCACAGGGCAAGAAATGCAAATAAAATGGTATCAAGGTGTTTGAAAAGAATGCAAAGATGATTGGTTGCCAAAAAAGTGGGAGCCCAATAGGTGAAAATTTTTTAGAGCACATTTTTCAGTCTCCAATATAGCAGCAATGTGAGGTACTAAATGGGTCGATAGCGGTAGTAAAGAGGATGTTAATCATCCTGAAGGAACACGGGTTAGCGTAGATTCCCAAAGGTTTTTCAATCATGATTCGACCATACAAAGGTTGGAAAAAAGTATTGTGGAGGTAACAAAAAATGGAGGACTAAGGAAATAATTGCATGCAAATGCAAATTTATACAACAAATATTTGTTGGAGGATGAGGCTATCATATTAGACAGAATGGACTCCATGTTGGTAGATTTAGGTGAGGATAAGTTTACTTTTATGGTAGATGAACATAAAGAGTATTTGGCAACAAGGAATAATCTCTTGAGAAATGGATTTATTCTATTTTTTCTTCGTAAAATACCCTCAAAAGCTGATTTTCAAAAATGGGTGTGATTGAATTGGGAAGCTAAAGGATTTCATGTGAAATCCTATCGGGGTTTGGGAGGGCGTTATATTTTTATTATTTTTTATTCTTCGAAAGTTGCCAAATTTGAGTTGAAATTCGAAACATGGTCTATTGCAGGTTCGGTTACGTTTTCTCAATCATGGCAGTCAAATTTTGTCCCTAAATATGTTTCATAGGCTAGATATCCTCTTTGGATCAAATTTGTGGCCATAAAATCAGAATTTTGAGGTATGATCCGTTCCATGGCTCAAATATTTGGATGGATTCTTATTGAACCCTCTTCAGGTATGTCTTTTTTATTTAGCCCAAGCGTATGTTTAGAAGTTGACCTGTAAAGGAAGTTGCTGAAATGTTTTAAAATCATCACACAGGAAGCGGTAATCTCGTAGGAGCTTCATTATTTAAATTTACCTAATGACTATTTTTCTACCAATCCCAGGATCACTTAATCTATGATTGTCCTTTGAGAAAACTTTGAAAGATAGAACATGAGAAGGGTGTGATGGGAACTGACTCTTCTATAGCCAGTGGGAAGGTTCATCCCAACAAGGATACTAATGAGGAGACTCAAGAAATGGAGATGGATGCAGGGAACCAGGAAATGGGTAACAAAGAAGAAATTGGTTGGAAGTTGTTTCAGAAAAGGCAAGAGGTAGAGGATTTACCATATAGGTCCTCTAAATTTTATAAAGGCTCCTCTTCCTCTAGGGGGAGATCCAAAGAGGTTAACATTCACTCCAAGGATACTCCTTGGGCTAACAAAATATTATAGATTGGTAGGAACCTCAATGAAGACTTGGAGACTACAAAGGATAGAAATAATAGTAGAAGCTCATATTTAGAAAGAAGAAGATCTCCAACTGGTAGGTCTATGTAGGTCCGTAATCGGTTTGAAGTCCTTAATCCTGAGGTTTCTCAATGAAAGTGGACTTCAATTTGTGGAATGTCAGGGGAATGTCTATTACCAATAGGAGAAGTTTGGTTAGTAATTTTTTGTGTTCTGTTCGTGTTGATGTAGTTTGTCTTCAAGAGGTTAAGGTGGATGGCTTTGATCTCCACAACTGTATGGATAATAGTTGGTCTAGGTCCTGGTGGGCTTCTTCTCATGACAGAGGTTCTAGGAGGGTGGTCCTTTCTATCAATTCTTGGCTAGCTACGTTGTTGATTGATTAGGGGGAGGACCTATTTGGTAGGATTTGTTGGGCTACTTTCACGATTGTTGGCTAGGTAATTGGTATTTGTTCTATTTATGCTCCTAATTCTTCTAGTGAGATGACTACCTTATGGGATTGGATGTAGATAAATTTAATCAATGCTAATTGGATTATAGGGGAAGATTTTAATATGGTGGAATGGGATGGATATCATGACGGGGGTCATAGTGGTTGTATTGTAGGTGCCGAGAAGAAATCTTGGTGCAACTTGAAGGCTTCTTTACAAATATTTGATGCTAATTTTAGGTTAAATTCTTTGGAATCTAGAGGATGGTTCTCTTGGTCTAATAAGAGAATAGGGGAAGACAAAATCATGGCTCATTTGGATAGGATTTATGTGGACATAAATGTGTTTACATGGATTGGTCGATGGAGTAGAGCTATTTTTGTGGACCTTTCGAACTTCGATTCCGATCATTTTACTATTAGCTCTTCCATTTTATTTGGTGGAGCTATTGTGGTGGATAAGAAACTTCCCTTCAAACTTAATGTTTCTCATCTAGGTTTTAAAGCATGTAGGAACCTGATTCATTATGTTTAGAATTTTGAGCCACACCTAGTTGGCTCTGGCTGGATTGGTTGGTGGGAAGAAGCTATGAAGCTTACTATCAAATTTTTGAGGGGTTGGGGCATATTGGTTGCTAGGATAAGGAAGGGAAGATTAAAACAACTCAAGAAGGACTTGGAGGTAGCCAGAAGAGACCTTGAAGGTGATTCTTTTAATGTTCAACTTCAGGAGAAAGCAACTAAGTGTGAACATGAAATCAGGTTCTATGAGTATTACATTATTAGAGGTTCCTGTATTAGAAGCAAGATTCATTGGCTTCAACAAGGAGATGCACTCTCTCAATTTTTCTTCAGTCACATTAAAAATAAAATTGCTACTAAGAGAATCACTGCTCTTTGCACTATTGATGATAGATTGGTGGTGTTGAGTGGTATTTTCACCCGATTGTGAAAACACACTCTCCGATAGGATTTGGGTTCTAAATCCTCTCTTGCAAAGAAATTTAATAAACAATTTCTCCAAGGTTCCGCTATGTTAGCATTTTACATCTGTGTATTAATGATCTCAAATGAAGATATTCGATTAAAATGCTTGGAACACCTTAGTGGTTGCAAGTAACTGAAAACAAGGGGCAATGCTGGTTTATTTTACTGTGAAACTTTAATGATTGTTCTTTGAACCCTAATAAAGCAAATATGATTTGATCTCTATATGACCAAGTTGTAATTTCAAAATGGAAACTGATGAAATGCCTTGAAACATAACCCCTTCAATGAAATTGGAATTTTATGAAGGGAATATCATCATCTGCTCATGAATGAAAAACAAAACTGTAAAATGAAATTCTGGCCTAGAAATGGAAATTTTCTATTTTCTGACTTTGGAATTTTTTAGTTTTTTATTTTTTTATTTTATTTTAATGCCTGTAAATAAAATAAAGTGCAGAAAAAAATGAAAATAAAATGCAAAAGTAAAATGAAATGCATTCAGGGTGATGCAATCCTATTCTGACAAAACCGAAGCTAATGAGGTTTCCATGCATGCAACCTAACTTATTGAACCTGCAAAACACGCACAATCCAGATAAGTTAAGTGCTGGTCTCTGGGGTTTTAACTGTGATTTCAGATTTAGACATTCGCATGAAGCAACCAAGAGAACTTGCATTAAACTTCACCTATAAGCCTAGAAATATGAAAAGGGGAAAGATAAACATTTAATCCTGCATGCAAAAAATAACTCCTTCTTTCTTGCCAATGAGGTGCAACTCTCTGAATTTTCTGTATTAAAAATTGGTCATTTTACAATAATAGAATCTCTAGTTTTCTCAAAACCATAAAAAGGGGAAGAAAAACACTCCTAAGCAGGCCCAGAATGGCTTCTCGCCTTCGACACTGCAACTCTGCTCGCAACGGTTTTCGACCCTCGTACCAATCTATGCTTCCGCTTTTAAAGTTCTGGTAAATTGCTTCTCCTTCCATGATGGTTCGTTTCATCTTCCAGATTGCTTCGTTTCACCTTCCCCGCCTTTCCATTGCTTTTGACTTTATGCTCGACATTGAGACGCTTGATCTTCTCTGTGAACTGTAACGCCTCTGTAGCCCTTACACATGTATGCCACGTGTTTTGCACTTTTTTGCATGTTCTGTAATGGCCCCTGTAAATCGTGACAAAAAATAGCATGTCGCGATATCGCGACGTTTTTATGCATGCAACTTTGCTCCTTTACTTTCATCGTGAAAATGAGACATGTCGCGATATCGTGACATTTTCCTACCTTGTTTGCCTTCATGCACCGTGAAAATGAGACATGTCATGAAATCGTGACATTTTTCTGTCAACGGGCTGCGCAAATGCAACCTGTCGTGAAATCGTGACGTTTTTTTGGTGAAATCGTGCCAAATCGATTTTCTTCCTGCTTCTGAAATCGCGACGTTTTCATCTTTGTACCACTTGGCGCTTTGTCGGAAGAATCGTGATGCTTTTCATTTCTGCTTTTTCTTTACTTTTGTGAAATCGTGATTTTTTTCTTGTTTGTGATCGTGACATCTTTAGTGACTTGCATGATTTTGCGACAATTTTCCATTCTGTCTTTCTCTCTCTTCTATGACCCGCGATTTCACAACACGTCGCGATATCGTGACATTTTCTCTTCATGATGCATTCTGCTGCTCTTAGCCGTGAAAACGTGACATGTCACGAAATCGTGACAATTTTCCATTTCTAGCCGCGATGGAGCAACATGTCGCGAAATCGTGACAACTTTTCATTTTTGGTCGCGATGGAGCAACATGTCGCGATATCATGACAACTTTTCATTTTTGGTGAGGAGCAACATGTCGCGATATCGGACAACTTTTCATTTTCGGGCGAGGAGCAACATGTCGCGATATCGTGACAACTTTTCATTTTTGGTCGTGACGGAGCAACATGTCGCGATATCGCGACACTTTCTTTTTCTTGCTATATTTTGCTCTTCCTTTGATTTTTTAGCATCTGGGCCACTACGGTCTTCTTTGAAAGCATGCAAAAAGGTGGGTCCCCAATTTTGGGGTGTGTTGTGGATCAGCCACAACAAATGGCGACTCTGTTGTCAAATGCTCCTGAGCATTTTGGTGAGAACCCAACCTGAAATATAGAAGCTTAGATACAAGCGTCAGCACATAAAGGATAAACTAATACCGATAGATCAGAAATACATGAAACATCAGAATCATTAAGTATCAGCTCGGTGTGTGCAATGTGTTTTCATTCCCTATCGCTTGAACTTGATCAACATTCCATTGTCAGTTTCACTTATGATTTGTATGCAAGGCTATGAATAATTTGTGCAGGATTTGATGCATGATGAAGATGCTAAAGATATGACAACCTGCATTGCAAAGGCTCAAACCTTCTAATATCATGTACAAACATATTAAAGTTGTCAAACCCTCTTAGGACCAAATATATGTCTACTAAATTAATTTATTAGATCCCAAAGTTGGTTATGTGTCACTACCATCTTGAACCCATGTGCAAGTGTAAGTGAAATCAGAACTTTGGGGAATAGGATTCCCAACCTAAGCGAGATGGGAATTTAACCTTATCCTTACTATTCTGATTTAGAGTTCATTACCTCATCTTAAACAAAATGATTTAACCTGTTATGGATGAAATGGTCAGGCTAGTCTATCCATATGAGCAATCAGTGGTCTTGCTTTTAGACAAGACATGTTGCCACGCATGAGCATACTTAACCCCATAATCCCTGGTTTGGCTTCATTCATTCTTTTTCTTTTATTTCTTGGACCTTTGGGATGACTACCCATCCTTGCTAGGGACATGTAGTACGATCCTTCCAATCCAATATTGAGATGAAATGGGAAATATTAATTTTTTACTTCTTGGACCTTGGGGATGACTACCCATCCTTGCTAGGGACATGTAGTACGATCCTTCCAATCCAATATTAAGACAAAATGGGAAATATTAGTTAATTTTATTACTTGGACCTTTGGGATGACTACCCATCCTTTGTAGAGGACATGTAGTACTATCCTTCCAATCCAAGCTTTATGATGAAGTGGGAAAAATGGAAGCTTTGGGGAATCGGATTCTCAACCTAAGCGAGATGAGAATTATGTCCTATCCTTACTACTCCATGTAGGTCAAATCAGAGCTTTGGGGAGTTGGATCCTCAACCTAAGTTCGATGAGGATTTAACCCTATCCTTACTACTCTGGTTTTAGGCTTTAAGCTTTTATGGGAGTGGTAAAAACCACTTTTTCAAGGATTATGTTGCATGATAGGACAAACATGAAATATTCTTTTCACCTCACCTTTTCATCCAAGTATGGTTTTGACCATTTTGCTCAAGATTCTTTTAATGTGCATGGAATGTGCTTGGTTCAAGATAGTTCGGACATCAGTTCCCAACCTTAGGATTTTTTTATGTTTTATGTTATAGAATAACCCTAAGAGGATTCGACACCTTCTCAATGATTGCACATGAAATGAAAATGTAACTTGAGATGACATGTATATATGCCATGTGGAATGTGACATGAGATGTGAATGCACTGCTTCTTTTGGAATATATCATCTACTTTACCATAATGTGCAAAACTGACAACTTCATGCATCACAAGATTCAAACGATATCATTTAAATGTTTGTGTTACTTGTGGAGCTTTCTACAACACAATTCCAATGTTTCATATTCTCCTGATTTTAGGCATAAGTTGACATCTCAAAACCAATTTTTTTTTTTTTTCATAAACAAACCAAAAATGTCCAAAGGACCAACACACAACTTAAATCCAAATCCAAATAGCAATCCCAAAATGAAACTTGAAAACACAAACCCAAAACCAAAAACCAAAATCTATATACAAATGTACACTATAATACAAGATGATGCAAAGCTTGGACTATCACTTTCCTGGATCCCAAACATGATTAGAACATTTTAACAAAAATATAACATGATATGCATGCCAAATGTTGTGGGAATCCAACAAAAACAAGACAAGACCAAACAATGCAACCCACTTCAACTTTCCTCTCTCACCCCACCAATTAAATTTAGTTCCATTAGTATTCCCATAGGTGAGCTTCAAATTTTCAAATTGATTAGACAATGATTGATATTCAATTTTATCTTGTCTATTCTCTAAAACTTCCATTTCAAAACTCAATCTTTGATTTAGAATTAGGCTATCTTCTTCCAATATGCAATTTTGTAAGTAGGAGCCTATTTCTACAAATTTTAAAGCCAAATTATTTTCCAAATTTGTAGGCCAATCAAATTTGTGTAACAATTTGCAAGCATCTAGGATATTTACTAAATTAGGATCATTAACAGTTTTTACCCTAGATTCGATTAGCAATTGTTGATGAATTTGATTTAACAATTCAAGTGCATCAACTTCTTTTCCATTCATTAAAACAATGTTATTAAAGGTGTGATTAAAAATTATACCTTGTTTTTCATTTACCTTTAATGACATTTCACCATAAACATTATTTAAATTCAAAATATGGTCATCCTTTTCAATCCTCAAACATTCTTGGTCAAAGTGTATGTCCCATGACTCATCTTGATGATCCTTCATTTGAGTTGCTTCCAATTGATCAATCTCTTTGTCATTTGGTTCCAATTCTTTGTTCACTATCCATGGTATCTCTTCATTTGAATCCTCCAAATCATCATGCAAACTTGCATCCGCACCTTCAATGAATTTATATTCAACATGATCGAATTTTGTCACCTTTTCAAATCTTGTGAATATGAGATCTTCGTATGATGTAGAAGGTTCAACATCCTGCATATCAAGTGAAATATGAGTTTCATCTATAGGGATGTGAGAAAAGAATGCATTATCATATCTCCCCCAACCATTGTGAAAATCGTCATCCAGATCCATGGGATGAAACTCCATGGTATTTGTGACATGATCTTTTGATTCATTCATCAATTCATTTTCTTCTTTGTCCTTGGTAATAGAATCATTATAATCTTCCAAAATTTGATGAGATTTGAAACCCTCTTCCAAAACATCCTCAAATTGTACAGGAGTTGTAATATCTTCCTTCGAGTAGGCGATTATGTTGTCCTTGTATATCAATTGGCACACAAGTTTCATTAGTAGTTTTGGATTGAGTGTAGTCTTCCCACTTCTTCCAAGCATCATAATAATCCTCTTTCAAAATCAAGTGGTGACGTTCAACTACTTCTTCAACATCTTCCATTTCATCAATGTGTTTCTCATCAAATTCATCTTCACCTTCCTTAGATGATTCAATTATTTCCAAAAGTGGGTCGTTTCTTGAATTCAAATTTGTAAGGCTATCATCGTCCAAATTAGTAACCCATGATTCAATTTTATCATAATTTGGAGGGTGAAGAATTTCTTGATTGTTAATTTTACACATCTCATCAATAGTATCTTCCAAGAACAAGTGGTGAAATTCTATCATATCTTCAAATTTATTTATTGATTTTCTTTCCATTTCACTTTCAACCACTTCATTCAATTCTATGGTGGGTTCCATCCTATCACATATATCAAACATTGTTGAATTTAGAACCCCTTCATCCGGATAATCGTGTATCTCTATGAATGAGATCATTTCTGCATAATCCTCACTAGCGGATGTTGGCTTAGCAATTTGCACCTCCTCGTGGACTACATCTAAGGTGGTTGTAAAATTTGGATATTCAAATTCATCCCCTTGATCATTTACCTTAGATATCATTGGAGTGGAGGGTGCTATATTTGATGGTTGGTGTAGGTTGGCATCAAAAGAACAATCTCTCATATGAACATGTTGTGCCTTTTCTTCTTCAAGACCTTGTCGTTCTATCTCTTCCAAGATCTCATGGATTTTCTCTAGAGACAAACCACTCATTTTTTCCTCAATGTGTGAAGCAAGTGTGGGGTGTATGGCTCCTAGGTATACTTCCATGGCTTCCTCTTCTAATGTGTTAAAATTTTCCCACATTTGGGAGTGCAACTCACGAAATCTTCCATTGAATTGACTCAAGGATTCATTAGGCTCTTTACATATGGAGGTAAACTGATTTTTCAAGATTTCTAAGTCAACCTGATTACCAAAATGATAAAGATAGGCTGCTTCTAGTTGTATCCAAGAAGTCCTAACCTCCATGGGTAGTTGGCTATACCAAAAGAATGGCTTATCATCCAAAATGTATGCAAATAACTTACAAGCCACCTCCTCATAGAAAATCTGGAATTGACACAATGTATTCTTGTAGACATGCAGTCTTTGCAAGTATTCTAGTGGCACCTCTTGATTAAAACACCGTAAAAAATCCAATAACATTTTAGGAATATGATAGGGTATCACATGTATAGACAAACCCTTATAATGATCCTCCATTGTAGATACCATTCTTTCTCTTAGAGATGCTATTTCAGCTCTTAGGGATACCATTTGCTCCTCAAGTGTTGCCATTAGTGAAACTTAAAATGTAATTTTAGAACCAAATCTGTTGAATACTCAACCTGCAATGTATAAAAAATCAAGTTAGCATCAACTAAGAGATGTATTCATTAAAATCAAATGAAAAGTAATTGCATGAAAACAACACTTTGTTAGTCAAAACCAAAATTTTCAAAATTAAATCAAATCACATTGTTTCTGTATGAACAATCAGAAAAATATACAGCATACCTGAATTGCTTAAAATAGAATAAAGTAAACCAATTCAGGCCGTCCTTTTAACAATCTGCCGAGTGTTAGAGGAGTAAAGATAACAATTAACAGGGCATGAAATATTCAAAATTTAAATCCCTGTAGCACTTAAATCATCGTGAAATAAACCAGTTCAGGCCCTCCTTTTAATGCCAATCTGTTGAGTGGTGTTAGAGGAGGCCGAAGATGCTAATCAAATGGACTTGAAATATTTAGCAATGTAAAGCTCTTAAACAATTATAAACCTGTAGCATCTAAAATCATGATAAAATAAACCTTTTCATGCCCTCCTTCTAGCACCAATCTGTTGAGTGGTGTTAGAAGGCTAAAGATAACAATCAGTAGGGCATGAAATATACAAAAATTTTAAATCTCACTAAAATAAACCCATCCAGCCCTCCTTCTAGCGCCAATCTGTTGAGTGGTATTTTCACCCGATTGTGAAAACACACTCTCCGATAGGATTTGGGTTCTAAATCCTCTCTTGCAAAGAAATTTAATAAACAATTTCTCCAAGGTTCCGCTATGTTAGCATTTTACATCGTGTATTAATGATCTCAAATGAAGATATTCGATTAAAATGCTTGGAACACCTTAGTGGTTGCAAGTAACTGAAAACAAGGGGCAATGTTGGTTTATTTTATTGTGAAACTTTAATGATTGTTCTTTGAACCCTAATAAAGCAAATATGATTTGATCTCTATATGACCAAGTTGTAATTTCAAAATGGAAACTGATGAAATGCCTTGAAACATAACCCCTTCAATGAAATTGGAATTTTATGAAGGGAATATCATCATCTGCTCATGAATGAAAAACAAAACTGTAAAATGAAATTCTGGCCTAGAAATGGAAATTTTCTATTTTTTGACTTTGAGAATTTTTTAGTTTTTTATTTTTATTTTATTTTAATGCCTGTAAATAAAATAAAGTGCAAAAAAAATGAAAATAAAATGCAAAAGTAAAATGAAATGCATTCAGGGTGATGCAATCCTATTCTGACAAAACCGAAGCTAATGAGGTTTCCATGCATGCAACCTAACTTATTGAACCTGCAAAACACGCACAATCCAGATAAGTTAAGTGCTGGTCTCTGGGGTTTTAACTGTGATTTTCAGATTTAGACATTCGCATGAAGCAACCAAGAGAACTTGCATTAAACTTCACCTATAAGCCTAGAAATCTGAAAAGGGGAAAGATAAACATTTAATCCTGCATGCAAAAAATAACTCCTTCTTTCTTGCCAATGAGGTGCAACTCTCTAAATTTTCTGTATTAAAAATTGGTCATTTTACAATAATAGAATCTCTAGTTTTCTCAAAACCAGAAAAAGGGGAAGAAAAACACTCCTAAGCAGGCCCAGAATGGCTTCTCGCCTTCGGCACTGCAACTCTTCTCGTAGTGGTTTTCGACCCTTGTACCAATCTGTGCTTCCGCTTTTAAAGTTCTGGTAAATTGCTTCTCCTTCCATGATGGTTCATTTCGTCTTCCCAGATTGCTTCGTTTCACCTTCCCCGCCTCTCCATTGCTTTTGACTTTATGCTCGACATTGAGACGTTTGATCTTCTCTGTGAACTGTAACGCCTCTGTAACCCTTACACATGTATGCCATGTGTTCCACACTTTTTTGCATGTTCTGTAATGGCCCCGTGTAAATCATGACAAAAAATAGCATGTCACGATATCGCGACGTTTTTATGTATGCAACTTTGCTCTTCTACTTTCATCGTGAAAATGAGACATGTCGCGATATCGCGACATTTTCCTCCAATAGCCTTGTTTGCCATCATGCATCACGAAAATGAGACATGTCACGAAATCGTGACATTTTTCTGTCAGCCTTGCAAATGCAACCTGTCGCGAAATCGTGACGTTTTTCTCTTTCGGTTGTAACCAAATCGTGACTTTTCCGAATCGCCTTTCTGCTTTCTGAAATCGTGACAGTTTTTCATTCGGTTCTTGGCTTTCTATCGTGAAATCGTGACGCTTTTCATCTTTGTACCACTTGCTTTTCGTCGTGAAATCGTGACGCTTTTCATTTTCTTTGCTTTTCTTTCCTTCGTCTTTGTTGCTTCCTGTCGCGATATCGCGACATCTTTAGTGCCTTGCCCTGTTTGACTGGTTTGACCACGATTTTGTGACATGTCACGATTTCGCGACAATTTTCCATTCTGTCTTTCTCTCTCTTCTATGACCCGCGATTTCACAACACGTCGTGATATCGTGACATTTTCTCTTCATGATGCATTCTGTTGCTCTTAGCCACAAAACTCGACATGTCAGGAAAATGACAAATTTTCCATTTCTAGCCGCGAGAGCAACATGTCGCGATATCGCGACAACTTTTCCATTTCTAGCCAGACGGAGCAACATGTCGCGATATCGTGACAACTTTTCATTTTGGTCGACGGAGCAACATGTCGCGATATCGTGACAACTTTTCATTTTGGTCGCGACGGAGCAACATGTCGCGATATCGCGACAACTTTTCATTTTCGGTCGCGACGGAGCAACATGTCGCGATATCGCGACACTTTCTTTTTCTTGCTATATTTTGCTCTTCCTTTGATTTTTTTAGCATCTGGGCCACTGCGGTCTTCTTTGAAAGCATGCAAAAAGGTGGGTCCCCAATTTTGGGGTGTGTTGTGGATCAGCCACAACAGGTGGAAGATGATGATAGTATCCAAGCTAGTTTTTAAGATCATTTTTATAAGATTTTTTCCATTTATCCTTTTATTCCTAAGGTTTTGGAGGCTAGAGAAGATTTTAAGAAGTGTGTTCCTAAGAAGGTATATAGTTATGAAAATGATCGTCTAGTTGATTTCTTTTCAAATGATGAATTGTTTGAAGCACTTAAGAAAATGAAGGATGGAAAAACTTCGGGCCCTGATGGCATTCCTATTGAGTTATAAAAAGTTTTGTGGGATACTGTGGGTAATGACTATACTAAGATTATTCAAGAAGTGTTTGAGAAAGCCTTTTTTTTTGTATGCTTAATAAAGGTCTGATTAAGCTTATCCCGAAGGCTAACATGAAATATACTATGGGGGGATGGAGACCTATCACTCTTTTAAATATTTCCTATAAGATTGTGGCTAAGGCATTGGCTCTTCACTTCAGATATGTTGCTACTAGGATTGTGAGACGAGAGAAAACAAGTTTTATCAAGGGTAGGTTCATTCTTGATACGGTCCTGACTGCTTGGGAGACTTTGGAATGGGCACAGGAAAGTGGGCAGAAAGCTATTATACTTAATATTGACTTTGACAAAGCCTATGATCGGGTGGATTGGTCATTTATTTTTAGTATGATGGAATGGCTTGGCTTTAGCAAATAGATAGTGGATAAAATCAAGGTCTTATTCACATGTGCCTCTGCTCAAGTTGTAGTTAACGGTAAGCTCACTAATCAAATAAGTCTTTTCAAGTCCATTAGATAAGGGTGCCCTATTGCTCCCCTTCTATTTGTTATCACTACTGATGCTCTCGGTTATAAGTTGTAATCGAAGAGAGGTGTGGGTTTAATCAAAGGGATTGATACTCCTATAGGTCCTATTTTGAATAATCATTTTGCGAATGATTACCTTCTTTGTTTTCATTTGGATGCCTTGTCATTGCAGAATGTCAAATGTTGCTTGGAGCAGTTTTGCAAAGCCTTTGGATCCATCATTAGTGAAGAAAAATTAGACTATTGGTTGATTGGCAGTGACACTCTTCTAGATAATTTCTCTCCTAGTTGGTGATGGGTGAAGGATGGCAAAATTGTTAGATACCTTAGAATCCTATTTGGCAAGGCTCTTTATTTGAAGGGCATGTGGGATTGGTTTCTTGAGAGATTTGCAAAAAAAATTTAGTTCTGGAAAAATAAGCTCATATCCTTTGCTGGTAGAATAATTATTGTTGGAAAAATATTACAAGCTTGTCATATTTATTATTTTTTGTGTTGGCTGCCCAATGCTTCTTAGTTTGGAATATTGGAAAGGCTTATTAAAGGCTTTCTTTGGTCTAATTTCGATGGCTCCAAGATAATGTCCTCTATCTCTTGGAACTATTGCATTATTCCTAAGGAAGAAGGTGGTCTGGGTATTTTGGACATTCAGATGTAGGGTAAGGTGTTGGTAGCCAAATGGGTAGTTAGAGCATTGGAAGGTGCTGATCCTTGGCAAAAACTCTTGAGATATAGAATTTAGAACTGTCTTCATGTTGATGGTGTTAAGGGAGATTTTCATATTGAGGATATTGTGGGTCATCCTGTTCAATTTAAAATACGGGTTTGTATCCTTATTAAGAGGATCTGGGAGGCATGGAAGATGGTTGGCTCTATGGTTTATTGGGCCTATATGGAAGAGCGTAGAGGCTGGGTGCTTCCATATAGGTCTATTTGGATATGGAAATACAATGGGGTGTATACCTCGAACCTTCCTCGTCTTAGATGCAAGAGGTTGGTTAAGAGGGGAATTAAGAAATGGGTAGCTATGTGGGATTCAGGAGCTACTGATTGGATTAAATGGGAGGATATTTACAATAAGTTTAAGTTTAAAGCTTCTGACAGTGATGCTATTATTCATATTCATTATCTTCTTCCCTATTAACAATAGTATAAGTTGAAGAACATAGACTTATACTGAGAGGGGGGTGAACAGTATAAGATGCAACCATTTAAAAAAATTTACTTTAGATAGCAGTGGCATCACCATAACATTAACCATCACAGAAAGCAACACACAAAGAAGAGCCATTTTAACGTGGTTCACCCAAGATGGGCTACATCCACAAAAATATTTTCACTAAAAGCTTTCTCAATCAAGTTCTTTGGGAAATCCTTTCCCTATTACAAATTTTATGAACTTCCTATCCAAAGGAGAATCCTTCCCCTCAACAAGTATTTATGAGCCTCCTGCCCAAAGGAGAATCCTTCCCCTCAACAAGTATTTATGAGCCTCCTGCCCAAAGGAGATGTCCTATCCCCTCAACAAGTATTTATGAGCCTCCTACCCAAAGGAGATGTCCTATCCCCCAAAGCTCTAGAAATGATACTTCAGAAGATCACTGCCTCTTCTGCCACTAGCAGGTGGAACTCCTTTCCATAGAAGACATCTTGTCCTCCTTGCTCTGGCTCTAGAGACTTCTGTCCTCACTGATCACCTCCACAACTGCTCATCAAAACCTGTACTAAACACAGTCAATCGGTCTAGCACAAGTCCTCTCAAACTCTATCACAAATCTACACCAAACTCAGTCCTCTGGTCCAACACAAATCTGCTCTCAAATCTCTGTCAGATCTATCCCAAGCTTAAGCCAAAATCTTGAACAAATCAATCACAACTGCTCACAAGTCTTCACCAAGACTTCATCAAATCTGTCCACAAGTTCTTCAACAAGAACCTGTCCAAATCAGTCCTAGCAAGCTCACCAAGAACTTGCCCAAATCAGCTCAAGCAAGTTTACCAAGAAACTTGCCCAATGTGAACACACAAAGAGAATTGTTAGAGACCCAATGTGTTTCATCCAATCATATCAAATCAATCTCATAGAAGCATAAAGAGAATTGTTAGAGACTCAATATGTTCTATCCTTCAACTTTCAATCTCAACTCAAATCAATCTCATAGAAGCATAAAGAGAATTGTTAGAGACTCAATATGTTCTATCCTTCAACTCTCAACAACCAAACAACTCAATTAGGGTTTCAACAACTTATAGCAATGGCATAAGCTTCTCACTCAAAAACCCTAAAGCAAACTTCAAATGCTTCCACTCTCATAAACTAGAATTATGCAATAACTCATAAACTCATCATGATCTCATAATGCATAATCAATACTTCCACTTTCAGAAAATAAGATCCACTCCAAATAAGGAAACTTAATTTAATCCTTTTCACTCCAAACTTATTTTTATAAAACCATCAATCAATAATAACCATGGAAGAATGTGCCCATACCTTTACTTTGATGAAGAAGGAGAACTCAAAATCTGTCACAACACTAACTCTCAATTTGCCACAAATTAGAGTTAGCAACAATGGAATAATGCACAATGATAAGAGTCCTAATAACACCTTATCACTCCAACTCATCAATAATCAAAACTCACAAATATACATATCAACAATATTCCTTTACACCTTATAACTCCTACTTAATATATCACAAAATAACTTCAACCTCAAAAATAATTACAAGAGAATATCCACTCAATAACTCCAAAGGCTTTCTAACCCCAATATGACATTAAGCACAATTATTCCTTAAACCCTTATAACTCCTAAAATACATTTACTTCTAAATGCATTTACCACATAAACATTAAGCATCAATAATAACAATGTCAAAGCAATATTTCTATTTAACCTTATACCTCCATCCAATTACCAACAATAATTTGCCAAGTCAAATCAAATATTCCACATTATCAACAAAAGATCTACCTTGGCCAAAAATCAATTCTCCAACCTTAGGAGAAGTGTGGAGACACCAACATAAGCGCCAAAGCGCTTCCTCCTCCAAACTCATGGCCCAAGGCAACTGTTGTACCACGTGCACAATAATCCATGACCAAAAATGAAACACGCCCAATGTGAATCGATCTCGACACCTCTACCTAGCGAGCGCCTTCGCTCCACTGCCTCCGTCATTGGAGCACAAGTGCCCAATGAAACTCTCAAGCGCCACTCATCATTTTACCTTCCCTTTGCTCATAAAAATTAAAGACAAACATATTTGTCTTCCTCACAGGCGTACGAAATCGGAACTTAAACACAGAGCAATACGAAACTCAAAAATCATAGAGCAATCCAAAATCGAAGGTCATAGAGCAATACAAATTCGAAGGTAATTGCACAAATCGGAGGTGCTTAAAACCTTAGGAAATAATGCCCTTTAATAGTCTTTCATCCCATGCAAATTGACGTCGGTGCTCCTTTCAAACATTGTGTTTTTCATCCCATGCAAGTTGACGTCGGTGAGGTAAGTCTTTTACATGAGCGCCGCTAAGGGTTTAGAAACCCTTTCAATAATAATTATTAAATTAATAATTATTATTTTATTAATAATAAACTTAACTTAAAACCTTTTCAAAGGTTTGAGTTAATTTATTTATTAATAATCAAAATGGACTTTTAAGGTTTTTTCAAGGAGCAAAAACCTTTTCATTAAGCCAAGATGGTTTTAATAAAAACCCTTAATGAGTCCAGATGGTTTTAAGAAAAACCTTTAACCTTGTCACCATGGTTTTAATTAAAAACCCTTAAACAAACATCATGGAACTTTCAAGATATTTTTGGCACCAAACTCTTTTTGACATCAGCACAAATTCCTTTTGATATCAACACAAACTCCTTTTGACATCAATGACAACTCACAACCATGAAGCTAGGCAACATACCCAAAATTACCAACAATCTCCCCCTTTGTCATTGATGGCAAACCACTACTGAAACCACTGCCAACTGTCAAAACTGAAACCAACTGAAAACCATCCTCTGAAGCTTTGCTCCCCCTGACTCAAGGCTCTCCCCCTTACTCAAATCTCTCCCCCTTTGTCATCAATGGCAAAGGGTCACCTTTGGGGCTCAGGGCTAAGAATGAGCCTCTTAGCTTAGCCCCTCCCCCACCTCCTGTTGAGGTGATTAATTCTGGGGTGGGAGTAAAACTACTCCCAACTTCTTCCTTAAATACTCAAAAGTCTCTCTTGGAAGAGGTTTGGTGAAAATGTCAGCAATCTGTTCCTTAGTAGGCACATATTCCAGCTTAACCTACTTGTCCTGAACCTGCTCTCTCATAAAGTGATATTTGATGGGAATATGCTTTGTTCTTGAGTGCATTACTGGATTCTTGGAGATACTTATGGCACTTGTATTATCACACAATATGGAAATGGGTTGATCATGCTTTATTTTGAAATCCTCCAAGGTAGTCTTCATCCATAAAACTTGTGTACAACAAGCTACTACTGCTATGTATTCTGCCTCTGCTGTAGACAAGGAAACTGAAGGTTGTTTCTTGCTTAACCAAGCAACTAAACAATTCCCCAAAAAGAAAGCTCCACCACTGGTGCTTTTTCTGTCATCAATATTGTCGGCCCAATATGCATCTATAAAAGTTGTGAGAGTGAACTTATCACTCTTGGGATACCAAAGCCCAAGATCCATAGTGCCTTTCAGATATCTGAGAATCCTTTTTACTGCCATAACATGAGTTTCTTTTGGTGCATCCTGAAACCTTGCAACTAGTCCCACTGCCTGCATGATGTCTGGTCTGGTAGCTGTAACATAAAGCAAACTGCCAATCATGGATCTGTACAACCTTTGATCTACCTCTGGAGATTCATCATCCTTGCTCAACTTACACCCTGTAATCATTGGAGTACTAACAGGTTTGCTATCCTCCATACCAAACTTTTTTAGCATCTCTCTTATGTACTTGCCTTGTGAGAGAAATATTCCTTCTTCTGATTGGGCAATCTGAAGTCCTAAGAAGAAGGACAATTCCCCAATCATGGACATCTCAAATTCACTCTGCATATTGTTAGCAAAATATTTACACATTTTGGTGTTATTACCTCCAAAAATGATATCATCAACATAAACAACCACAATTAAGATATTATTTCCATCATTTTTTATATACAAATTGCTATCTGCCATACCTTTTCTGAAACCTTCTTTCTGAAGATACTTGTCAAGCCTCGAATACCAAGCCCTAGGAGCTTGTTTCAAACCATACAATACCTTTTTCAATCTACACACAAAATCTGAATTTTTTGAAAGTAAGAACCCTTCTGGTTGTTCAATGTAGACTTCTTCTTCTAACACACCATTTAGAAAAGCTGATTTGACATCCATCTGATAGACCTTGAAGTTTTTAAAACTTGAAAAAGCCAAAAACATTATGATAGCCTCAAGACGAGCAACTAGAGCAAAAGTTTCTTCAAAATCAATTCCTTCTACTTGAGCATAACCTTTGCAAACTAACCTTGCTTTATTTCTGACTACCTGACCATCTTCATTTAGCTTGTTTCTGAAGACCCACTTAGTGCCAATGACATTTTTATCTTTAGGTCTTGGAACAAGTTCCCAAGTCTCACTCTTCTCTATCTGTTCCAATTCTTCATTCATAGCATTTATCCAAAACTTATCTGCACAGGCTTCACTGAGATCTTTTGGCTCAATCTGAGATAACAATGAAACATCTGTATGGGAATTTGAAGATATGATTCTTCTCCTTGTCTGTCTGACTTCTGGATTACCAATGATTTGATCCTTTGGATGGTGTTTTTGAACATATCTAGATGGAGTTTTAGGAAGGAGTTGTTGTCTTTCCTCTTCTTCTTTATCTGAATCCTCCCTGAATTCTTCTTGGCAATCTTCATCATCAATTTCTTGAACTGGTTCTCTTATCCCTATTTTCTCATCCACTGTAACATTTATGCTTTCCACAATAGTACAAGTTCTTTTGTTGTAGCATCTATAGGCTTTGCTCTTGCTGGAGTACCCAAGAAAAATGCCCTCATCACATCTAGGATCAAACTTCCCTAAATTCTGATCTTCCCTTCTGATGTAACATTTACTACCAAAAACTCTGAAATGTTTTACTGTGGTTGGTCTTCCTTTCCATAGCTCATAGGGAGTTTTGTGATGATTGAATCTTAACTGAGCTCTGGTGATAATATACACTATTGTACTAACTACCTCTTTCCAAAAACCATCAGGAAGCTTTGACTCATTCAACATAGCTCTAGCCATATTTTCAATAGTTCTATTTTTTCTTTCAACTACTCCATTTTGTTGAGGAGTTCTTGCTGCTGAAAATTCCCTCTTAATCCCTTGTTGCTCACAATAATCCACAAATTCATTTGAAGTGAATTCTCCTCCTCTATCTGATCTTAAGCATTTTATTCTTTTGTCTATTTCATTCTCTATCATTTCTTTGAAGGCTTTAAACTTGTCAAGGGCTTCAGATTTTTCTTTCAGAAAGGTAACCCAAGTCATTCTAGAGAAATCATCTATGAAAAGCATGAAGTAACTCTCTCCCTGTATACTCTGAGTTCTGGTGGGACCACACAAATCAGTATGAATAAGATCTAAAGGTTTGGATGACATGTACCCTTTAGCCTTAAAGTTGGTTCTAGTTTGCTTTCCATGTTGACAAGGACCACAAATAGTATTTTGGGGTCTTTTCAATTTAGGTAAGTCTTCGACTGCTTTCTTATGGCTAATGTTGATAAGATTATCAAAGCTCAAATGTCCCATTCTTTTATGCCATAGCCAACTTTCATCCTCTTGAGACAAAAAACACTTTTCCCTTTTTATCTCACTTAGCATGTAGAGGTTGTTAGGAGTTCGTCTTGCATTAGCAATGATTTTTCCATTCTCTACTTTCCTTATCTCACATCTATCAGAATAGAAAGTCACCATATGACCCTGATCACAAAGTTGGCTAACACTCAAAATATTATGTCTCAATCCTTCTACATAAAGCACATTTTCAGTTCTGGTTTTTCCATCTAAACTTAGAGAACCCTTTCCACAAATTTTAGCTGATCTGTTATCTCCAAAGCTAACCGACCCTCTACTAGTTTCTTTGAGAACTATAAACTTTTCTTTTTCTCCAGTCATGTGCCTAGAACATCCACTATCAAGGTACCATTTTTCTTCCTTATCTTGAGCATGAAGAGCAGTTTGAACTATCATAGATCTAGTTTTATTTCCATTTGTTTTCCTAACATTCACTTCACTAGATCTTTCCAATTTACACATTCTAGCTATATGCCCAAAATTATTGCATTTGTAACACATAATACTATCATCCATGAGTGGTGCAAAAGAATTAACATTTTTCTTAACATTGTCATTCACAATCCTAGTACAATGGATAGCTCTATGACCATATTTATTGCAAGAAAAACAATAGCCATGGAAAGTATTATGTAACCTGTTTGGAAGCCTTTGATGAGTGTTCCTTATTTTGTGATCAACTCTTGTCCATTGCTCTCCTTTGTTTTCTTCTTTTCTAGTATCCTTTGGTTTTTGAAAGTTGACTTTATTTCTACTGGATGTTCCTGCTTCTTGGATATGGAGATCTTCTTCCCTTTGCTTTCCAAGAAAAATATTTTGTTTAAGACTCATCTGTTCAAGTCTAACTCTTAGAGAAACCACCTCTTCTTCAAGTCTCTCACATTCAACTTCCTTCCCTTTCAAAACCTCTATCAAAACCTGCTCAACTTTCTTTCCTTCTTCAACTAGGATCTTGAAGTCTGTGAGATTTTGAGATAGTTCTATTTTGGCCATCTCTTCTTCTTGATTTTGTTGTTTTAAAATAAAATTCTCTTCCCTAACTTTTTCTAGATTTCTTAGGGCCAAAAAGAATTCCCCTTTCAAATCAAATTCAATCTCTTCATCACTTTTCGTGCTCATATGATCTTTCGAGGGATCCTTCTCCAAGCTGTTAGGCTCTTCCTGGAGAGACCCGCTCTGATACCAATTGAAGAACATAGACTTATACTGAGAGGGGGGTGAACAGTATAAGATGCAACCATTTAAAAAACTTTACTTTAGATAGAAGTGGCATCACCATAACATTAACCATCACAGAAAGCAACACACAAAGAAGAGCCATTTTAACGTGGTTCACCCAAGATGGGCTACATCCACAAAAATATTTTCACTAAAAGCTTTCTCAATCAAGTTCTTTGGGAAATCCTTTCCCTATTACAAATTTTATGAACTTCCTATCCAAAGGAGAATCCTTCCCCTCAACAAGTATTTATGAGCCTCCTTCCCAAAGGAGAATCCTTCCCCTCAACAAGTATTTATGAGCCTCCTACCCAAAGGAGATGTCCTATCCCCTCAACAAGTATTTATGAGCCTCCTGCCCAAAGGAGATGTCCTATCCCCCAAAGCTCTAGAAATGATACTTCAGAAGATCACTGCCTCTTCTATCGCTAGCAGGTGGAACTCCTTTCCATAGAAGACATCCTGTCCTCCTTGCTCTGGCTCTAGAGACTTCTGTCCTCACTGATCACCTCCACAACTACTCATCAAAACCTGTACTAAACATAGTCAGTCGGTCCAGCACAAGTCCTCTCAAACTCTATCACAAATCTACACCAAACTCAGTCCTCTGGTCTAGCACAAATCTGCTCTCAAATCTCTATCAGATCTGTCCCAAGCTTAAGCCAAAATCTTGAACAAATCAATCACAACTGCTCACAAGTCTTCACCAAGACTTCATCAAATCTATCCACAAGTTCTTCAACAAGAACCTATCCAAATCAGTCCTAGCAAGCTCACCAAGAACTTGCCCAAATCAGCTCAAGCAAGTTTACCAAGAAACTTGCCCAATGTGAACACACAAAGAGAATTGTTAGAGACCCAATGTGTTTCATCCAATCATATCAAATCAATCTCATAGAAGCATAAAGAGAATTGTTAGAGACTCAATATGTTCTATCCTTCAACTTCAATCTCAACTCAAATCAATCTCATAGAAGCATAAAGAGAATTGTTAGAGACTCAATATGTTCTATCCTTCAACTCTCAACAACCAAACAACTCAATTAGGGTTTCAACAACTTATAGCAATGGCATAAGCTTCTCACTCAAAAACCCTAAAGCAAACTTCAAATGCTTCCACTCTCATAAACCAGAATTATGCAATAACTCATAAACTCATCATGATCTCATAATGCATAATCAATACTTCCACTTTCAGAAAATAAGATCCACTCCAAATAAGGAAACTTAATTTAATCCTTTTCACTCCAAACTTATTTTTAGAAAACCATCAATCAATAATAACCATGGAAGAATGTGCCCATACCTTTACTTTGATGAAGAAGGAGAACTCAAAATCTGTCACAACACTAACTCTCAATTTGCCACAAATTAGAGTTAGCAACAATGGAATAATGCACAATGATAAGAGTCCTAATAACACCTTATCACTCCAACTCATCAATAATCAAAACTCACAAATATACATATCAACAATATTCCTTTACACCTTATAACTCCTACTTAATATATCACAAAATAACTTCAACCTCAAAAATAATTACAAGAGAATATCCACTCAATAACTCCAAAGGCTTTCTAACCCCAATATGACATTAAGCACAATTATTCCTTAAACCCTTATAACTCCTAAAATACATTTACTTCTAAATGCATTTACCACATAAACATTAAGCATCAATAATAACAATGTCAAAGCAATATTTCTATTTAACCTTATACCTCCATCCAATTACCAACAATAATTTGCCAAGTCAAATCAAATATTCCACATTATCAACAAAAGATCTACCTTGGCCAAAAATCAATTCTCCAACCTTAGGAGAAGTGTGGAGACACCAACATAAGCGCCAAAGCGCTTCCTCCTCCAAACTCATGGCCCAAGGCAACTGTTGTACCACATGCACAATAATCCATGACCAAAAATGAAACACGCCCGACGCGAATCGATCTCGACACCTCTGCCTAGCGAGCGCCTTCGCTCCACTGCCTCCATCATTGGAGCACAAGTGCCCAATGAAACTCTCAAGTGCCACTCATCGTTTTACCTTCCCTTTGCTCGCATAAATTAAAGACAAACAAATTTGTCTTCCTCACAGGCATACGAAATCGAAACTTAAACACAGAGCAATACGAAACTCAAAAATCACAGAGCAATCCAAAATCGAAGGTCACAGAGCAATACAAATTCGAAGGTAATCACGCAAATCGGAGGTGCTTAAAACCTTAGGAAATAATGCCCTTTAATAGTCTTTCATCCCATGCAAATTGACGTCGGCGCTCCTTTCAAACATTGCATTTTTCATCCCATGCAAGTTGACGTCGGCGAGGTAAGTCTTCTACATGAGCACCGCTAAGGGTTTAGAAACCCTTTCAATAATAATTATTAAATTAATAATTATTATTTTATTAATAATAAACTTAACTTAAAACCTTTTCAAAGGTTTGAGTTAATTTATTTATTAATAATCAAAATGGACTTTTAAGGTTTTTTCAAGGAGCAAAAACCTTTTCATTAAGCCAAGATGGTTTTAATAAAAACCCTTAATGAGTCCAGATGGTTTTAAGAAAAACCTTTAACCTTGTCACCATGGTTTTAATTAAAAACCCTTAAACAAACATCATGGAACTTTCAAGATCTTTTTGGCACCAAACTCTTTTTGACATCAGCACAAATTCCTTTTGATATCAACACAAACTCCTTTTGACATCAATGACAACTCACAAACATGAAGCTAGGCAACATACCCAAAATTGGCAACATAAGTTAAATGGTGGTTTGACTGGCCCTATCTAGCATGACTGGAGGTGGATATTTCAAAGGAGCATCATTTCTTACAAATCCACTAAGATTTACAAAACTCTATTGCCTAAGACTTCTTTGCATATCCTGTTAAATAGACACTGGGACATTGTCTGTCTAGAGAAGAAGTGGAAGAAGAGGCTAAAGCAGGTTTGGAAATTTTGATTATCTGCTTAGCTCAAGATTTTTCTTTCGTTGCTTATTTTCCAAGGTATCCATTGCAAGGTAAGGTTGGCAAGGTGGATTAATATCTCAAACGTCTATAGTAGTTGTGGCAAAAAATAAATTGTTAAACATATCTTTTGGGATTGTATTGTAGCAAGGAATGTTTGAAAAATATTGAAGTGGACCTATTATCCTATCCTAGGTGATAGGTGGAGTTGGAAATTGGTTCTTTTGGGAGATGCCTTTGGCTGCCCTCAGCATATTAGGGGGTGTGGACTGTTATCAGAGCAACAAATTTGTATGCTATTTGGAAGGTCAGATGCAGTTTAGTTTTTTGAGATGTAGTTATTCATGTTTCTACAATTGTGTCTAATGTTGTTATTGATATTCAATTCCAATGTAGAGCCTTTAAGAGGCTTATAGTCAAATATATCAAAGACTGCTCTGCTGAGGACAAGTCAAATGGTTAAATGTCCTTGAGAAGATTTGTGTAATCTGCTACAATGTCTTGTATTTTTATTTTTGTATTAATATAAGCAATATTTTTCCAAAAAAATAAAAATTGAATGGTTTACATTGCTTATAAATAAAAGGAAGTTTTGCTCTCTTCAGTTGATTTGTTTCACCTTATCTTCCAAGATAAATGAGCTTAGCACAATTATCTAGAATTATCATATCAAGCACTTTTCATGCATAATTTTAAGAGTTCTAAAATGATGTGGTCTCATGCCATCTTTAGATTATTTATTTCATGGACTCATCCTTAATCAGGAAGGGACAAAAAATATTAAGCCATACACTATTTACACATTCTCTATTGTGTGTGGAATGTGGCATGATTGATAAATTTAATTTATTTTTTCCGTTTAGATTTTAGATATTTATTTAGTCATTCTTAGCCATAATCTGTTAGGACCCTCCTAACATGTCCTAATACTTATATTATTTATTAATTATATTCTAGGGTCACAACCCTTCACTCTTACAACTATTAGACTAGGTATTTAAATGCAATCCAAATATGATAATAAGGCATCATCGAACAAATATATTAATTAAGTCTATTGTGGGTTTTTCTACCTTACAATCAAAAAGTGATTCAATATAAAAATGATTCCTCCTTCCGCACTATTTAGTTTCATACCATCCGGATCAGAGCTAGATCAAGGAGCAAATTCACCATTAAAAATTTTTCCCGCCTGCCACCCTGCTAGTCTGCCTTCCCGCCTGCCGCCCTGTCAGTCTGCCTTTCGCTTGCCGCCCTGCCGACCGTCGCGCGCTCTCGACCCTGACGCCTCTACAAGCTACCTGTTAAATAACAGAGAGCAACAAATTCAAAAAGTTGATAGGGCATTGCCCACCAAATTTTTGACAAATTTTGAAAAAAAAAAATTTGCTAAAACAACTTATAAAGTTGTTAAACAAAAAAAATTTTGCTCACCTGTACCAAGTCATATTGATCGTTACCTACACCAACCGCAATGGCTGAAGGACGACGATCACTGGATTCCATTCATGAGAAACACGAAAGGCTCGCTGAAGAAGTTCAACAGGAAAGAGAGGAGAATACCCGTAACACAAGAGAACTCTTCGAGAAAATATTTGCAATGGATGTTAAACTTGATGCCATCAGTCAAAATCAGGCAACAACACATGCAAATTCAACCAACAACGGGTCATCAAACCGAGCAATGTTAGGAGGTCCACAAACTTCCATTCTACCACGGACGACCAAATTAGACTTCCCAAAATTTGAAGGAGGAGACCCTACAAACTGGATCTACCGAGCAAAGCAATATTTCTCACTAAATCAAATTCCAGAAATGCAAAAAGTGCATATCGCCTCCTTCCACTTGGAAAACGATGCCATCCAATGGTACCAATGGTTCGAGAAAACTAACGGCACTCCGACGTGGTCAACCTTTACACATAATCTATTAGTGCGATTCGGCCCTAGCAAGTTTCAAAGCTTTACAGGGGCCCTCACTAAATTATGCCAAACCACTTCGGTAAGCGAATACCAAGCGAGAATTTGAAAGGCTAGCTAATCGAACATCCGGATTAGACGCTGCCTTCTTTCAAGAATGTTTTGTCAACGGATTAAAAGAAGAAATTCGAATAGAGGTGCAAATGTATAACCCTACAAACATGTTAGAGACCATCGGCTTGGCGAAATTAGCGGAGGACAAAATCAAGGCACGGAATCGGTTCACAAAACCAACTTGGGGGAAACCATCAAACACTTATACCAACCCCAAACCAATGCAAAATGGACGAACCCAAAACTCCTACACAGCCCCCAAAATTAACCCCGCTCTACCAATTAAGCGTCTGAGTTTCGAGGAAATGAAGGAAAGACAAGCTAAGGGTCTTTGCTACCATTGCGATGAGAAATTTGACAGAAATCATAAATGTGCCTCACGAAAATTATATATTCTAGATGCCACAGAGGAAGGGAATTCTACTGAAGAGGAACCTAAACTCGAAGAAGAGGTATTATCCAACACACTTGAAAGTGACGAAGAAAATGCACCAAAGGTTTCCTTCAACGCCCTTGCCGGATTTTTTCGCCCCTCAAACAATGCGAGTAAAAGGGTATTTTAAGAAACAAAACCTTACCGTGCTCCTAGATTCTGGTAGCACGCACAATTTTATCGATCCAAAGGTGGCTAAACAAGCAAATTGTTTTATATACCCTTGCAATAACTTCGAAGTGATGATTGGAAACGGCAGAAAAATTGCATGCAAAGGAAAATGCAGAAATATAAAACTAACTATGGGGGTTTATAACATGAAAGGCGACATGTACGTCCTACCCCTAGGTGGGTGCGACATTGTACTAGGCGTACAATGGTTACGAACCTTGGGCGTAGTCCAATGGGAATTTGATGAACTATGGATGAAATTCACAGCAAAGAACCAAACCTATATTATCCAAGGCCTGAAATCAGGACCTTCCCAAATCGTCAGCTCGCATAGAATGGAGAAAATTATCCGAAAAGGAAACAAAGGAATGGTCGCCCAATTATTTTCAATTCAACCTAGTCACAAAGAAGACGAGACACCAGAGTTACAAAATATTTTAGACCACCATAAGGCGGTATTCAATGACCCAAAAGGACTACCTCCACAACGAAGTCACGATCACACTATTCCACTATTTCCAGGGCATCAACCTCCTAATATTAGACCTTATCGTTATCCATACCTCCAAAAGACCGAAATAGAGAAATTAGTACAAGAGCTTCTTAAGGCAGGAGTCATTAGACCTAGCAAAAGCCCTTACTCCTCTCCAATTATTTTAGTTAGAAAAAAGGATGGCTCGTGGCGTTTATGTGTCGATTTTCGAGCGCTTAATAAAATGACCATCAAAGATAAATTTCCTATTCCGGTCATAGACGAGCTATTAGATGAACTCCACGGGGCAGCTTATTTTTCCAAGTTAGACTTACGGTCAGGCTACCACCAAATACGAGTCAATGAAAAGGATATTCCTAAGACGGCCTTTCGCACTCACGAAGGGCACTACGAATTCTTGGTGATGCCATTTGGCCTGACCAACGCTCCTTCTACCTTTCAAAGTCTAATGAATAAGGTATTTCACCCTTTTCTTCGTAAATTTATATTAGTTTTCTTTGATGACATTTTGATTTATAGCAAAACATGGGAAGAACATTTGGACCATGTTAGACAAGCGTTCCAAATCTTGAAGGAAAATCAACTTTATGCAAAAATATCAAAGTGTTCCTTTGGAAAACAAGAAATTGAATACTTAGGGCATATTGTCTCAAAGGAAGGAGTTATGGTAGATCCTTCCAAAATCGAGGAGGTGAAAAATTGGCCTATTCCAAAAACCTTAAAAGCTCTACGTGGGTTTCTTGGACTAACGGGATATTATAGAAAATTTGTCCAAAATTATGGTAAAATCGTTGCTCCTCTAACAACATTACTTAAGAAAAATGCTTTCAAATGGTCGTCTAAAGCGGATGAGGCCTTTATCACCTTGAAAACCGCAATGTGTACCACCCCTGTTCTAGCCATGCCCAACTTTTCTAAACCGTTCGTCATTGAAAGTGACGCTTCAGGAATAGGAATGGGAGCCGTACTCATGCAGGATGAAAGGCCTCTAGCTTTTATAAGCAAAGCATTTTCTCCTAAGAATTTAGCTCGCTCTACGTATGAAAAAGAGATGTTGGCGATTGTCCATGCTATTCAACATTGGAGGCCTTACCTTATTGGCCAACATTTCATTATACGCACTGACCATCATAGCTTGAAGTATTTTTTGGAACAAAGGACTAATACCCCGGAACAACAAAAATGGGTTACTAAACTTCTTGGCTATGATTATGAAATTACATATAAAAAGGGAAAGGACAACATGGCAGCCGATGCACTTTCTAGAAAATTTGAAGATATGCCTCAAGTCCATGCTCTTTCCTCCCTTATTCCTAAATGGGTAGATGAGGTGCATGAAGAATGGATAAATGATCCTACTATCCACGCCTTAATTCAACAACTTCAACATAATCCTAGTAGCAAACCTCCATACACTTGGAAGGACAATATATTAAGATACAAAGGGAGGATGGTCCTCACCCCCAATTCAACTTATCATGAAAAACTTCTTCATGAGTTACATACCTCACCCACTAGCAGGCCACTCAGGGGTTCTTAAAAACCTATAAAAGAGCCACTACCTCCTTCTATTGGGTAGGAATGAAAAATTACATCAAAAACTTTGTAAAAGAATGTGAAGTTTGCCAAAGACAAAAGGGGGAGACCCTCGCTATTCCAGGATTACTTCAACCTCTTCCTATACCCACCAAAACATGGGCAGATATTTCTATGGACTTTATTGAAGGATTACCAAAATCAGGAGGAAAAACAACCATTTTCGTAGTCGTTGATCGTTTATCTAAATATGCCCATTTTTGCTCCGTGGCTCATCCTTATACCGCTAGCACTATAGCCCACCTCTTCCTAGATAACATCTTTAAATTACATGGTATGCCCTCCACAATTGTTAGTGACCGCGACCCAACTTTCACTAGCACCTTTTGGAAGGAATTGTTCAAATTACAAGGTACTCAACTTCGTATGAGCTCCGCTTACCATCCTCAAACCGATGGCCAAACAGAAGTTGTAAATAAATGCTTGGAAACATACCTTCGATGTTTTGTTTCTACTCAACCACTCCATTGGGTAAAGTGGCTTTCACTAGCGGAATGGTGGTATAACACTTCATACCATACGTCCATCAAAATGACTCCTTATGAAGCACTATATGGTCAAACACCACCATCCCTCACTTCCTATATTCCAGGGACTACAAAAGTCCATGCGGTGGAAATGGAACTTGCTAATAGAGATGACATACTACGGATCCTAAAAGAGAACCTACACACCGCCCAACATCGCATGAAGCAGTAGGCCGATCAACATAGAAGCGAACGTAGTTTCCACGAGGGTGATATGGTTTTCTTACGTCTCCAACCTTACCGTCAATCCTCTCTTAAACAAAAAGGTTCTCAGAAGTTAGCACCCAAATTTTACGGGCCGTATAAAGTTCTCCAACGTATTGGGACCGTTGCTTACAAACTAGAGCTTCCTCCCTCTTCCAAACTTCACCCCGTATTTCATGTATCTTGCCTTAAGCTCGCAGTTGGAGCCCATATCACGACACAAACCACTCTCCCTGAATTCTTCGATAATGGAGTACTTCTAGTCGAGCCAGAAGCTATCTTGGATCGCCGCTCGCGTCACCTTCGTACTCGCGATATCACGGAAGTTTTAATCCATTGGAAAGGTCTACCTTTAGAAGACGCAACGTGGGAAAATTTTCAAGATATCCAACAACAATTTCCAAATTTCCAGCTTTGAGGACAAAGCTCCTTTAAGGGGGTGGCATGTTAGGACCCTCCTAACATGTCCTAATACTTATATTATTTATTAATTATATTCTAGGGTCACAACCCTTCACTCTTACAACTATTAGACTAGGTATTTAAATGCAATCCAAATATGATAATAAGGCATCATCGAACAAATATATTAATTAAGTCTATTGTGGGTTTTTCTACCTTACAATCAAAAAGCGATTCAATATAAAAATGATTCCTCCTTCCGCACTATTTAGTTTCATACCATAATATTTTTGGAACATCATTTGTCCTTGCAAATGCAAGGCAATGACATCTTTAGTGAAAACCCAAAAGTGATTTCGAAAGCCAAGGACGATTACATGGTACAAGAATCTATCATTACCCTTGACATTAGGATATTCAAATTCCAAATATACTGGTTATATATGTATTCTATTTTAGTTCCTTTATTTTACTAGACTTATTTATATTGGATGATAAAGAAACCAATTTTCTTTGTTTAGTTAGAAAATTATTGTCCTTCTTCCTCTTGATATTTATTAAGACTTTTTAGTATTCATTTTGTTTCATGACTGGTGTTTGATTCAAATACACTTTAATTGTTTTAATATTTGTATTTTATTATATTTATTTTGTACAAGTATTTCAATTTAATTTAAGAAATTTTATTGTTTTGAGTTTTATGAAGTATTTTGAGTTATTTCTAATTGGTTTGCATACAAGTTTAAATTTAAATTTTTTATTTTATTTTAAATTTTATAATTTATCTTTTGATTTATATATATTTTAATTTTTTATTTTTATTTTTATTGAATTTATATAGTAGAATTGGTAGCCACCATGAATCCAGGCAGACTATCCAACTTTTATGGCTACCACAATATTCTGCGATGCTCGCCACAAAATCTGCCACACAATTCTTTGCGTTCTTCACATCTATAGCCACTATGCCATAATCATTTTGAACCTTGTACATCCCTTAAAGTGATATATATATATATATATATATATTATTTAATTTACATGGTGGAATCGATAGCCGCCATGAATCCAAGGAAGTTGTTCGACTTTTATGGCTGCCACAATATTCTACGTTGTTCGCCCTAAAAGCCACCACATAATTCTTCGCATTTTCTGTCTCTATAACCACCATGCCATAATCATTCTAAAACTTTTACGTCGCTCAAAGCACAGGAAAAGGACAAGCATTCAGTTCGACAAGGCGCAATATTTAAACCTTGGACCTCCACCCCCTTACGAGGTTTGGTTGAACAAATTGGTCTACACTTTGGACCTATATTCTAAATTTTATTGTATTAATTTGTATAACAAATTTAATTCAACTTGACACATATATCTTATAGATTTTGAGTTTGATTTACATAGACTAGTTTATACTTGGCTTGCAATTGGTTTGTTTAAATGGTTGACATTCAATTGTATATTGTGTTTGTTTTTTAGTTGATAAATAACTTAAAAGATTTTATCTTTGGTAATTATTTAGGATTTTAGGAGTTCCTTACACCTAAAATAATCTAGAAAACATAAATTACTACTAAATTGATTTGTCTTTCAAGTCATTATTTTCAAAGATAAAAATTATTTATGGTTTTTTGTTTGAAGAGACATGATCCTATGATTTTCCACAAAGAGTTTTTTTAATGATTGAACTTGTGATGAAATAGGTTCCAACTAGTTAATGCAAGCATCATTTCCCATTTTTATTTTGTTTGACTTTTGAAATATCCAAGTAATATTGAATTGCCTTTCTAAAGTTTTGATTTTTAAAGTCATCCAGTGCATCCATGCATTGATTTTTACTTGGCTAATAATTAAATTCTTTTAACAACAATTACGATGTGCACTTGATTTCCAATGATTTAAAAACACTAGTTGATGGATTTATTTTCTTGAATCCACCCCACTAGTCTTTACTAGAACTTAATTATCTTAATATCACTGCTTAGAGGTTTGACTTCATTAGTCCTTGATAGGGTTATGTATCGTGATACCCTTTTTAATTGAGTTCCATTAAGGCTTCTCTAGATCAAAGCAATTAGAGGATCAAAAGGAGAGACGACTCTTCCTTCTACCTACTCTAATACTATTGTTATTGTTAATGTATATATGCTTTGATAATTTACATTATGAATTAAACAATTTTTAAATACAATGAATGACCAATTTTGTTCTAACAAATCTAGCAACTACCCTTGACCTTAAATTAACCTTACATACCATGTGTTGAGTGGTTTACTCAATTTACATTGACATTATGTATGATGTATTAATTCCTAGCAAGCTAATAATTATTTCAAATGTGTAGCCATAAATAATAATACAATGATATATAATTCACAAGCATTACTACATATTATGATATTATATAATATTTGATGATTTATAGTTTTGATTAATAGTTTCTAAAATATAAGGTTGAACCAATATATATAAGAAATGTATTACTAATTAGTCAATTAATGTGATCATATTTTTTATATTGAGATAATATTTAAAACAATCTAGGATAATCAAATATTATATCCAAGGCCATCTAGGTATCATTAAATCTCAAACCTATGGTAAATAGTGATAAACAAGGATACTTGAATATTAGCATCAAACTTATATTGGATATTTTCCTTCTTTTCTTTGCTTAGTGATTTATTTTTAGAAAATGCTTTATGTAATTATATCATACACATTGAGAGTTATACTAAGGTACTTTTATATATGTTTTTCTAAAGAATCATTAACTTCTAATTAGTTTCTTAACCTATCTCCTCTCTACTTAGATGTGTTGAAGTTAGTATGAGTGGTTTTTTAGCATCAAATAAGCATTCAAACATATAGTAGGATAATCGTATTTTATTAAGAAAATTTTAAGGGGAAAATAAAATAAAATTACCAAGTAATTGTTACAATTAATTATTCATATATTATTCTTTACCAACTATCTTTAATTATTTGTAGAGAGAGAACTATATGTTTCCTTATGACAATTACTTTTCCATGTCCATACAAGATGAAACAAACAATAAGAAAGTCAAGAAATTTAGATTTAATAAAGTGAAGGATTTGCAAGTCCCAAATAGAAAACAACAATCATTTTTGTAATTATGGAATAAATAAATTTTTTTGGTTGATAATTTATTCTTATATTATTTGTTTCATTGGTATATGTGAAATTCTATAAATACTTATGTTGGTAGACAATATTTAGTTCATTGCTTGGAGCCTGCTGTTTAAGGGTCTTCTTGTGGGGCAAAGGCTTGAGTATATGGGTGTTGATAATATTACTTGTATAAATTGTGGTGCTGAGGAGGAGATTCTTAATTTGTTTTGGTATTGTCCTTGAGCGAAAGAAGCTTGAGATTGGATTCTTTCTTTCTTCAGTACCTAAATGCTTGATACTTGTTCTTGGCTGCATGTTTTACTTGGTGACCTTATCAGATTTACCGATAAACTTGGTGCAATTTGGCAAATTTTCAGAGGGGGAATTTTGTTTCATTTGTGGAAAACTCAGAATAAAGTTGTTTTCCATAAGCAAGAACCTTCTTTGAATTTTTCTCTTGCTGACAGATATATGGTTTTTTATGATTGTTGGTTACAGATGCATATCCAAGTGGAGAAGGTAAATGTGGAGTTGCAGTATTTATGCACTTTGATGGACCACTGGCAAAACACACCATGCACGATGATTCATGTGCCTCCTAATGCTCCTCCCACCTAAAGGCATCCTCAGTCTATTAGTGTTGGGTCCCGAGACAGCGGCCATTGACGTTCAGGTGGCAATTCTCGACACTAGACATAGCCTTCTCCTGCTACTAAATGCAAATCTGCAGGTGGTGCTTCTTATTACTATCCCAATTTTGGGTGGGATGTTTGTCTCCCAACTTTTTTTCATACCAATGCATGGGATTTGGCTGCTCGTTCTGTGCCTTTGACTCCGGTGGTGAGTTGGGGAGATGGTTCTTCTTCTCCTCCCCTACAAGCTACCGCACCTCATGGGCAAATGAATATTCAAGAGGGCAATGGTGATGTTGATGATGGTTGGGGCCATTTTGAGCCGGATAATGGTGGTGGTTGGGGCAGCGCCGGACAATGCTTAAATGCTTGTAGGCCTACTTTCTTTTGATGTCTATGATGTAATAGCTTAAATTTATTTTTTTGTTGTCTTCCTAACTACGTGGTAAGCATTTAGTGTGGTTTTGGACTCGGGGACTCGGGGTGTTCTCAATTCCACCCACCCTTTTTGTATTATTAAGCCTATTTAATATAAAGCTTCTTCATTACAAAAATATTTAGTTCATTTAGACTACATAATGATGATTACTATAATTATTTATATTTTTCCTCATAATAAGTGTGCCTTATGAGATGATTGAAAGGATTTGAAGCACTTGCATATTATTCATTACTAGTCTTAAAAATCTATGAAAGCTTAGTAGAGATGTCAAATAAAAGGTAAAAGGTCATGAGGTACAATATGCATAGATTCATATAATTATAACTTTTTTATATATATTTTGCATGTTAGAAGATAAAATTTTATAACTATAACTAACTCTATCTAGTATGATTATGGAGATAATGTTAAATACATTAGGTTAGAGTGACTATTGACAAATATTGAACTTCAAATGGATTGTATTGTCTTCCATGTGGTGTCTTTTTAAATTAGTTTATATAATTATTAGAGTTCTTGAATGGAATGCAAAGCTCATTCTTTATAAGTAAATTATAATATTTAATGCTTTTTTAAAAAACCTTTGTATTATGGACTTTGTAGTATTACATATTATACTCCTAACTTCAAACAAGTAAAAGTCATGTATAATAGGATATAATTGTGAAAGTGTTATGGCTCAAATTTGTGGTGTATAAAAAAATAGATTATCAAGCCTCAATGATTAGAGACTTGTCATTACAATATCATACAATATAATTAATTTTAGACATTCAACCATCTCAAAAACCTTATATGCAGACATAAATTGAGAATATGATCTAGGAATTATAGATCTCATAAACTATAGACAAAAAAACCAAATACAACTAACCACCAAATATTCAACCATATCAATAAACTAGAAACTTTTAAAGTATTCAATAATTTTTATTTCTCACAAGGTATTATCGTAAATTTGTTATATATCATGGTAAAATTATAGCCCCTTTGATGAAAATTTGAAGAAAATATATATTTAAGTGATCTAAATTAGTGGACCATTCATTTAACCTTCTCAGATATTTGCATCACAACTATGCTTACCATACCAAATTTCTCTAAACACTTTGTCATTTAAAGTAACACTTTTGGAATAGGAATTGTAGTGATGATACAAGAAGGAATAACCTTACTAACAAGGCACATATGGAAAATATTTTATAAAATCTATCCATGAGAAGGAAATAATATCCATTCTTCATATTATAGCTCATTGGTGGTTATATATTTTGAAGCAATATTTTAACGTCAAAACAAATCATATTTGGTCCAAGTAATTCTTGATACGTATCAAATACATTAACAATGAATCAATTAGTGTAGCTATATTTTTAGATATTTTTATTATTAAATGGTGAGGGTTTTGAGAGGGTCCTACAACCTGAAACAACCTCTCCCTAAGGAGATAAAAAAATATCCACTCCCAAGGGAGACCAAAAATGAATCTCCATTGAAATCAGTCAACAACCTGAACTAAAAAACCTTACAAAAATACCCGTTAGACATACTCGTCAGACAATAAAAATGAAAAGATATCAACAAAAGGCATTCACAAACATGAAAAAAAACTAAAAACTCAAGGGTGTAGAGCCTCAAAATTTGAACCCACTAGATCCAAGAGGTAAACTTGGAGATTATTAACCTCCTTTGTGTATTCGATTATAATATTGTGTACCAATTTTTTGTTTCTCATCAATGCTATTGATTGACAATACCAACTTGTGGAGTCATTATTCTTGAGAAAAGTCAAACGTTCCACGTCCTTGCAGCCTCACCTGATGCAAAAAATATATGGAGTTATATTTTTGAATTGAAAAGATACTTTATTACTTAAAATAATCTAAAATTATAATCATACCTCAAATACATTTAAATATTACACCCAATACCATATAGGTATTATTACATAAATTCTACAAGAAACATGACCATAACAGAGAAGACCCATAATTCTCCCTAAAAAGAGATATTTCAATATACAGTAAGTTGGAGTAGATTATATTAATTATAGATTTCAATGCAAGGACAACAAATAAGCAAGCTAAAATTCTATAAGGTAACGAAGATATTGAGATTAATCCTCTTTGGATTCTAGAAGAGGAAAATCAGTAGTGGATAAGGACTTCATAAGATGAGCATGGGGCTATCACATAATATGGAGAAGAGTTGTTAAGCCTCTACAACATACACAATTCTATTATTTGCAATAGGATGAACAAATGAAAAAAATTAAGAAAGTATACATGCAAAACATATAAGGTATAAAGTGTAATAGACTATGTAATATGCTCAAAAAATTACATACCAAAAATAGAGGAGCTAGAAGTGGAAGGTTCTCCAGTGGAACTTAAGCCAGTTCACAACCCAATTTTTATGAAACTTCGAATGCATGGAGACAAACCAAGGAAAAAACACTTGCAAGGCAATCAAAATAAATATCCTCACAAGGGAAGCATTCTATTAACAGATGAAAATCGATAGAATTTTAGAGAATATTTTAAAAAACAAGTTACAGGAAAGGGAAGACCTACCTCACAGTAGCAGATATTACAATAAGAGTGAATGGTTAATGCATGTTATCCAAGAAGCTCTAAACAAATGCAAGAGAGTTAAACCTAAAAATAAATAAAGGAATAGCTTCCCAACCAACCCATGGTTTTATGAAGATTGCAAAAAAGCACAAAGGTTACTAAAGGAACCAATAGGTAAAACAAGAGAAAAAAATTAAACATATGAGAAACTAGTAAGGGCAAAAAAAGAAGAATACACTAGAACAAAGAGAAAAGAATTGATTTACTTAGGGACGCATGAGACAAAGAAATTTTGGAAGGAACCAAGTGTGAAAAATATCCAAACTGAAAATAGAATAATAGTTAATCAATGGTTGGAGTATTCAAAACAATTGTATCAGTGTAGTAACCAGCAGGAGACACCCCCTACTATCATTGTCAAGAAAAAAAAATTCACAATTGAAGACATTATTCAAGGGATAAAAAAGTTAGCAACTAGTAAAGCCAGTGACATAGACAATCTTCAAGTAGAGCATATAAAATGGGGTGTGGATATTCTAGCACCGTAGATCAAAGAAATTTTTGATGAGGTCATACAAAATGGCTTCACTACCGAGTGGACAACTAGCTTGACCATTCCTTTGTTTAAAAGTGGAGATGTAAATAATCCCTCAAACTATCGAACTATCATGATCAACCCTCTCTTTGCAAAGTTATTTAGGAGTATGATAGAGCGTAGGATCAACATATGGGAAAGAGTAAAGGGAAAGAGAGCAAAGGGGCAAACAGGTTTTAGGCCCAAGCACTCAACTATTCATCACTATATCATGCTAAGACACATAGTGGAAAAAATATGGGACAAAAAAGAGGAGGCTTTTTGTTGTTTTGTAGACTTCAAAAAGGTATTTGACACAGTACCAAGGAAAAAATTATGAAGCAGAATGGAATATCTAGAGGTTCCAATTCACTACAGGGTAGCAATTCAAAGACTATATTAACATGTAAAGGCTAGAATCAGAACACGGGAAGGGTTATATTATAAAAAAACCAAGCCAAACCCGCCTGGATTCAAGTAACCCAAGTTTGCCCATTTGGTTTCAAGTAACCCCTAAAAAGGGTAATGAAAATTTTTTATTCCTTTTCATATTATCTTCTTTCTTTTTGCTAGTTTGAGCATATTAACATCTTCATGAGTTCCATTCCACTACAGTCATAATACTCGTGAGATCAGGATTGGCCAGATCTTGTTTAATTGCCTTTTGAGACTTCACTCTTCTCTCGAGTCCTTAAGTCCCGATAGTGGGTTCCTTTTATCCTCTAGGGCCCATATCACCTAGAGGTGTGGCGCTCATATTTCCATATCTTAGGCTTCTTGCCTTGTAAGACTTAGCGCAAACATGATCGAGCTAGGTGATTACCTACCTGCCCTAGAGCATCGTCTAGGGTTTACCATACCTTGGCAAAAACCTGATGTTATGTATTGATTAACCAACACGATGTCCCATACCATTGTGTTGTCGGTACTACCTAGTCAACACATATCGACACTCATTTACTAGCATGGATAATCGAAAGGGATGCCTATACAACCCTTCCACACATACCTTTCTAACCTACCCGTTAGAATGAAGGCCTTCTTTCTTGTTTAAGAGTCATGTTATCTATATTTTATATAGTTGAGTTGCCTCTTACCAATCTCAACTAAATGCCTTCCCACATTTGTATAATCAAGTTGTATACCCACAACTTGATAGTTTACTGAATGTTTTTCCACATTTATATAATCAAGTTGTATACCCACTACTTTGTAGTAATTCTTTAACTATTCTTGACTGTTATTTTCTAATAGTTATGAGTACAAATTGAGTATTCATAAAAAATATCATTCCATGACTTACCAAACCAGTTGAAAATAGACAAATATCAATCTACTTCTATCTATTATTACCAAGTATTTAACAAATATTTAGAAGTAATTTAATATCAATTCAGTTGAAAAGTAAACAGATTTCAATCTACATTACCAAAGTAATTAACAAGACTATTCCATAATTAGATAACAGATCAAATATATTTTACTTCTGCTAATATGGTTAAGGTCAGAAATATGATGTATGAAAGCCAATAACAAGATTAAGGTAGTTAGAAATCATATATTTTGCTTAGATTTACTTAGAGCTATGGAAGGTACTTTCCAGTAATTAAAGTGAACGATTTACATAAAAAACATAATACTAAAAGCAAGTTTATCTTATAACTATTTCAATTAGATGTGCATGCTCTATAAAAGTGTCCAAAGTTAAGTAAAATTTATCCTATTGGTCAGACTCGAATCGTGAAGGAATTAGACCTGAGCTTTCAAAAGCTCTATGTTATATGAGTTTAAAACTTATACTAATCCAAGCATTTCACTTAATATTTTCGTAAGTTTGTATAGGCCAAGTTTCTAAGATCATGGTATAATGTTTTATGTATTTCAAATTCCAACATCTTGGAGATGGTGTGATATGACTTATTAGAGACTAAATCATGTTTTTAGGGTTTCAATGTAGGATGTATATTCCTACTTATCAATTTATCGGTAACTGACTATCTTGTTTGGTTCTATTTTCCTTATTTTTGCTTATAAGCTACAATGCCTCCCTCAATATGATGGAGTGAATCCATGCCATAGCTATTGTGTAGTCCTTGGTCTGTGGTTTACTATAAGTCATTTAGGTATGATTTTAAACTATATTCTCAGCTGAAGCAATCATCATTATTAATATGGTTAATATGGTAATTTATAAGCTACCTAGAATCATGAAAGACAATCAACATCTCTAAAGAAAGCCAAATATTTCCTCCTTAAAAATTTTCTTGAATAATTCTTTCCCTGATTTGATAACGTATAACACATTTTGTAATTCAATACTTTCTGAATATGAAAGACATATTTTTTTTGTACATGAAACAACTCTTTCCACTGTATGGAAAATGACACAAGATGATCTACATTCTTTTGATAAAATATTACATTACCCAATTTTATATAAACAAGAACATACACGTTCCCTGGAATGACCTATTGGGTCGAAGAAAAAATTAAAACATAACTCCCATGCTATATTTCTTTCTCAGAGAAATATTTACAATTTATTTTACACAGTCTGAGCTGAGGCAAGCTTTTCATCCAGTAGGGTATACCAGTATCTCCTTAAATAGCCAACCTTCTTTTCGCTAATAATGGATGAAGCCAGTAATCATACAGGGAATCATAGCAGCACCTTATACTGAATGCAATACAACTATTTTCCCTATATTCATTCATTCCTTAGCATTGTGATTACATATTCATTCTTCCATAATAAATTCAAGGTTTTACATATTCGATAGTATTTTTTCTTTAAACATAAATATTTCATAATTGTCAGAATGAAATAACTGACTTTTACACAAGCTATGGGCTAACAAGATAATCTTAACATTCATCTAGCAAATCTATAGAGATCATCCTAGTTTTGTAATTAGTTTCTTTTATCCTTAACATTCGTTTTACCTCATAACTCACACAGTTCAATTAGGGTTTACACATTTATATCATATTTGTTACAGCTCAACATTTTATTTTACAAATTATAATTTCAGCCTTAGCTTATAGTACACACTGAACATCTTATATTCATACTCCCTCAATCATGATTCCTTTAAAACATACAGTCTATAAACCTGCTAGCTTGCATTAATGAAAGCAGAAGAGAGAAAAATTACCCGTGCAAGAACATATAGTTGAACATGAATCCACCCTTGATATTTAGGGTTTTATATTCTCAAATTCGACTTCCCTAGATTGCACAACATAACATAGATTCCAGAATTTAGGGTTTTTACATTTTCAATTCTAATTTCCCAAGCTTGCACAAAATTACACAAATTTTAGGATTTAGGGTTTAAAATCTAATTTCCCAAGCTTGCACAGCATAACTCAGATTCTAATATTTTGGAAATTAAAATCTAATTTCCCTAGCTTGCACATTACAACACAGGTCAACACATTACAAACCGTGTTCATGCTGGACCAGTGAAGTTATGGACATTAAATCAATTACCACGCAAAAATAAAATCATAATATTCTTGAATGCACACCGAGTTTTAAACTTAACCTTCCTATCCCTTTACACATACTCTTAAACTTTAAGCAAAGTGAAAACAGGAGAGAGCAGAATTAACACTGTGACACTTACATAACAATCTACCGAATGTCCCGATGTATTTCCTCTGAGAAAAGTAAAAATAGGAGAGAGCAGAAATAACACTGTGTCACCTACATAATAATTTGCCGAATATCTGATGTGTTTCCTCTAGACCGATCCTATTATTTCCACACCATACCCTCTCTATTAAATAGGTAGACTAACCTATTTTGTTTAGCAACACTTGTGAAGGTGAGCTGGCAATTAACCGCCACCTGTCATATAACACTTAGAGCACTTGAGCCCCGACTATAACCTTTATTTTAATATGCACATTTTAATATTTATTTTATTTAAATTTTATAATATATATATATATATATATATATATATATATATATATATATATATATGATCGATGAAACGGAAGCACATGATCTAGGGTTTCTGGAGCTAGGGAAAAACTAGGGCATCAGTTGGGTTGCCGAAGAGATTTCTGGTTACTGTGGATTTGACGACAAGATTGCTGCCCCAGGAGGGTCCAATGGGGACACCTCCGGATCCTCTTCTAGAGAGAAATAGCTCTTATGCAGATTTTTTAAAAGATAAATCTCCATCCAAGACTGACGAAGCACAAAGAACTGCATTTAAAATACTCTTCACGACTGCTGGAAATAGATCAACATCGCAACGAGTTAATGGATGCTTGCCACAGTCTGATTCAAGGCCAAAGATTGTCATTGAGCCAAGGATGGTCGAAGAAATAGTCTTATATAGAGCCAATCACGATTTGATCTGTAAATTCATGGGTATTCGCCCTACCCTAAATTTTTTGCATTCCTGGGTCCGAAAAAACTGGGAGCCTCTTGGTGAGTACTCTTTATGGTTTATTAGCAATGGGTATTTTATTGTTAGTTTTTCTTCACCGGCCGATAGAAATAGGGCTTTCGAATCGTAAAAGAGGAATCATGGTCCAGCAGGATTATTTGTTCAACCCTGCAGAGTGGGATTCGATCCTTGAATTGGACCCACTGCTGTCCCGGTTTGGATCCATTTGTATGCACTTCCAATGGAGTTTTGGAGTGAGCAGGTTTTGAAAATTATCGGTAATTCCCTTGAAAGACATTTGGGTGTCTCCAAAGACACAATAGAAGGAAACACAACTGTTTATGCAAGAGTATGTGTGGAAATGGATCTTAGCCAGCCTCTACCGGTAGAGGTGGAACTTGAACTTGTAGGACTATCTTGGATTCAACAACTGGATTATGAGGCTCTCCCTTCAGATGCAGAGTTTGCCACAAATATGGGCATTTGGCCCGATCTTGCCCAAATAATATGAACACAAAAATGGAGGCTCCTCTAGGAATGTCAAATCTTCCTAAGGAGGGTAAGTCAACAATAAACAAAGAACCAACCAATATTTCTCAGGGTAAAGAAGCACAGAGAGATGGTTTTGAACAACCCAGAAGAAGGAGAAGGCAAAAGAAAAAATATGGTAAAGAGCAAACCCAACTCAAGCCCGCCAACAGGTATGAGATATTTAAGACACTAATGGACCAAGAAGAACAATTCATGGAAGGAGTGGATGGGAATAGTGAAAATAATAACATCCACGTTCAAGCTCCTCTTTCATCTCCCCCCATCATAGAGCAAGTTATTGAGCACAGTGAGTTACCGCAGTCAAAGAGAGTGCAGGGGGCATTGATAGTGCATAACCAAGAGCAGCCAATAATTAAGGATGTCAGCATGGGAATAGCATAAAAGAATAGAGAAAGGCCAACTTTAGGGATAACTCAGGTGGAAAAGAGATCAAAAAATAGCAACTCTCAAGGAGTGGGTAGAAAATCAAATAAGGAATTGCTAGCAGTTCAAGGAGACAAACTGATCACTGGAGGATCGGTGAGGCCAATAGATTCTTACTGCTCTCAAGGTAACCAATGATTATACAATCATGGAATGTTAGGGGTTTAAACAGTAGAACCCATCAATCTGCTGTTCGAAGACTCTTAGAAAAATGTAAAACAAATTTTTTGCTTATCCAGGAGACAAAAATGTCGTTAGATCTTATGTGTAAAATAGTTAACAGAATTTGGAGGGGTGCTGGTCATATGGAAGTGGCTGCCCAAGGTGCCTCATGGGGGATAGTTACTCTTTGGAACTCTCTTGAATGGACTGCAATAGAACATATAGCTTGGAGGGGTGTTCTCACATCACATTTTAGAAATAATGTCACATCTGAACATGTTTTAATCACAAATTTTTATGGGGCTCAAAACCTAGATGGTCAGAGGCTTCAATGGAAAGTTGTGCATAACATGAGAGTCTCAAGGGAAGATTTAGACTAGATTATTGCTGGGGATTTTAATGCTAAATTATCCTCTAGAGATCAGGAAGGGGGAACCCCAATTTTGGACCCAGGGGATCGACTTATGATTGCCCAAGTCCAGGCTTTACACTTGGTGGATATTAAATGCCCTGGAACCAACTATACTTGGACTAATAAGAGGAGGGAGCCACATAGCAAGAAGGTAAAGTTAGACCATTTTTTGGTTTCAGAGGAGGCATTTGTAAAATGGAATACAAAATTTCAGATTTTGGAGGGTCCAATGTCAGATCACTTTCCCATTTTGTTGGAAGGAGGGTTTAAGACAGGGCAGCATCACAAACCATTTAAATTTGAAAATTTTTGGTTACAAAAAGAGGAACTTCGAAAGAAAATTCCACAGTGGTGGGAAGAAGGTCGCCCAACATATGGGACAACAATGTTTAGATTCCACAAACAACTTCATTATGTCAAAGTTCAACTCGAAACAATGGAGGCGAGCTAACAAGACAGACTTCCAGGTCCAAAGAGCTCCTTTGGTGGCCAGATGGGATGAGGTTCAAAAACACTTTAGGGAAGGACCAATTACAGACCAGCTCAAAGATGAGGATGATGCCTTGCGTAAAGCGGTTGAGGACATTGACAATCAAGAGGAAACCTACTGGAAACAGAGAGCAAGAACCACTTGGTTATTAGAAGGTGATAGAAATACCAAATTTTTCCATCGGACTGCCTGTGCTAGGAGACAGATGAACAACATGGAAGCTCTTCAAGATGAGAACGGACACTCCTTTGATACACTTCCAGGTATGCATTCCCATTCAATGGATTATTTTTCTAACCTATTTAAGGAAAGTATGGTGCAAGATGAAGAGGCTCAAAATGACGTTATTGTTGTCATACCTTCCGTTATCTCTGAAGAAGAAAATCAGACCCTTCTTAAACCCATTGATAGAGAGGAACTGAAGAATGTGGTCTTTGGAATGAGCACCGGAAAAACTCCAGGTCCAGATGGCTTTCCAATTGAGTTTTTTTAGGCCTTTTGGGATAACTTGGAGGAGGATGTAATGGTTGTTATAGAGGAGTCCAGAGGTAATAAAAGAATGCTTAAAGCATTAAATCATACTTTCATTACCTTAATTCCAAAAGGGGAGGAGGGGGTACATATTTCAGATTATAGACCTATTGCCTTATGCAATGTTATATATAAAATAATCACAAAGGTAATGGTTGAGCGGCTAAAACCTCTTTTACATAACATTATCTCCTCAGAACAAGGGGGTTTTGTAGAGGGTAGGCAGATCTTGGATGGTGTGGTTCTAGCTCAAGAGGCAATCCATTCAATGCAAACTTTTGGTAATAGAGGAATGTTCATAAAATTAGATATGTCAAAGGCTTATGATAGGGTGGAGTGGAGCTTCTTGTCAAAGATGATGGCAGCCTTTGGTTTCTCTCAGGATTGGATAGAATGGGTCATGAGTTGTGTTTCTACTCCGACATACTCAGTGTTAATCAAGGGTCTTCCCTCGCAACCGTTTGGAGCCACTCGAGGCCTTCGTCAAGGAGATCCTTGCTCTCCCTATCTTTTTCTCATATTGGCTGAAGGATTAGGTAGACTTTTCTTGAGGAGAAGACAACAAGGTTTGCTAACAGGTATCAAGGTGGGTGAGGAAGTTTTGACTCACCTACAGTTTGTGGATGACACAGGATTGGTGGGAGTGGCCAGCTTCGGGAAGCAAGAATGATCAGAGATACTCTTAATGTCTACCTTAGGGCTACAAACCAAGTCATCAATGATAAAAAATCCAAAGTGGTCTTTTTCAATCTTGATCAAAGGCTTCAGGACAGAGTTTTAGAGATCTTGGGATTCACAAGGACTTCTCTCCCAGTGGTTTACTTGGGGGTCCCTTTGCATTTTAAAAAACTAAAAATAGATATCTGGAGGAATATTTTGGATTGTATCAAGGATAGAATTAATCATTGGTCTCACAAATGGTTAAGCTATGGGGGTAGATTAACTTTTTTACGATCAATCATTCAGAGCATGCCAATTTATAAATTCTCTATCCTGGCTGCCCCACATACTATATGGAAAGAGTTGGACAAGATGGCTAGAAAATTTTTATGGGAAGGAGTGAAAGGAGAGAGGAAATGGGCCTTAGTAGGTTGGGACAAAGTAACCCAGCCCAAGGTAAAAGGAGGTTTGGTCCTGAGAAGATCCAAGTTAAATAATAAAGCTTTGGCTGGAAAGCTTTATTGGAGGTGGATTTCCCAACCAACTTCCTTATTCAGTAGAATCCTAACCAGTAAATATTTGGGACATGTAAACCCAAATGAGGTGGGTCATTTCCCTTTGGATGGTACTGGATCCTTAGTGTGGCAGGCTCTCAAGTTAGGCTCTCAGGTAGTAAAAGATCGATTATTTTGGAAAGTGGGGAGAGGGGAGAAGGCACGATTTTGGACAGATTCATGGGATCAATACCCACCTATCATTGTTGAATTTCTTGAATTGCAACCAATAAAAATAGCCATAGAAACCAAGGGATGGGTCCAAATTGAAAGTTATTTCACCACTAGTCAGCTGGGGGATTATAAGTTTAAGCAGTTTAAGAAGTTGGATGAGTGGCCAATTTCAATCCCTCCGGATTTGGCACCCATCATGACTAAAATCTTGACAGAAATATTTCTCATAGGTAGAGACGAGGAGGATGAATTAGCTTGGGGCTATGGGAGCCTTGGTGTCTACACAGTGAAGGACGGATATGATAAGATCCTTCCAGAGCCTCCCCCTCATACATATCAAGTTGAGGATTGGAGAAAGATTTGGCAGTCCAAGGGTTGGCCGAAAGTAAACTTTTTTGCCTGGCAGTTCATGCATAATGGAATTCTCACTTTTGATAATCTCAGATGTAAAGGAATCATCGGTCCATCTCAATGTGTCTTATGCTACAAGAGCGAGGAAACAGCTGATCACTTGATGTTTGAGTGCCCATTCACGCGCCATATTTGGGAGAGATGGTTTTTATATTATAAAATTCAAGTTAATGGTGACTTGAATCGGATTAATATCTGGGAAATATGGAAGAGGGGTAGATTTAAATCTAAAGCTCTTTGTATTGGTTGGGAGCTTGGATTAAACTTTATTTGGTGGCAAGTGTGGTTGGAGAGAAATGCTAGAATTTTTAGAGAAACTTTTTCTTCTTTAGATGGAGTTTGGCAGGTCATTTGGAGCAAAGTCACAGAAACCGTGGTCGTCTATGCTAAAGAGGAAACTCAGGTTGTTATTGGGGCAATGGAAGAGGAGGTTGAAGTGCAAGAGGGACAGGACAGAGCTAGTTGGAAACCACCCCCAGAAGGTTGGATTAAAATTAATACTGATGGAGCTGCAAAAGGCAATCCGGGTAGAGCCGAATTGGAGTGGTTTTCCGAAATCATGTTGGAACAATGCTCTATTGGGAACTGCAAGGCTTGGGAAGAGCCACAAACAATGAAGCATAAGCCATAGCTATCAAATCTGCTTCTATTTGGGCAGTTAAACAGGGCCACAGGAGGATAATACTTGAATCAGATTCTCAAATAATGGTTGGAGCTCTAGATTGCATGAGGAACTTTGCTTTGAAAGCATGGAGGTTGAGGATTCTTGTCACTCAAATTAAGGAATTATGGAGGGAATTAGATGATGTGATTCCAGTTTATGTGAGTAGAGATTTAAACAAAGTGGCTGACTTCCTAGCTAAGATGGGTGCTGAGAAGGAGGTAGGGGTTCAGTTGCACAGTGACATGGCTATTGAGGATGAGGTGATTAGGCAGGGTCTTGAAAGGTCCCTGAGCTAATGATCAAAGAAAAAGCAAAGGGAGGAAAGGTGTCACGATATCGTGACATGTTGCTTCGTCACGGCCAAGGGAGGAAAGGTGTCACGATATCGCGACATGTTGCACCGTCGCGGCCATAGGAGGAAAGGTGTCGCGATATCGTGACATGTTGCTTCATCGCGGCCAAGGGAGGAAAGGTGTCACGATATCACAACATGTTGCACCGTCATGGCCAAGGGAGGAAAGGTGTCATGATATCGCGACATGTTGCTTCGTCGCGGCCAAGGGAGGAAAGGTGTCACGATATCGTGACATGTTGCACCGTCACGGCCAAGGGAGGAAAGGTGTCACGATATCGCGACATGTTGCTCCATCATGGCCAAGGGAGGAAAGGTGTCACGATATCACGACATGTTGCTTCGTCACGGCCAAGGGAGGAAAGGTGTCATGATTTCATGACATGTTGCTTCGTCGCGGCCAAGGGAGGAAAGGTGTCATGATTTCATGACATGTTGCTTCATCATGGCCAAGGGAGGAAAGGTGTCATGATTTTGCAACATGTTGCATCATCGCGGCCAAAGGAGAAAAAGTGTCGCGATATCACGACATGTTGCATCATCGCAACCAAAGGAGAAAAATGTCACGATATCACGACATGTTGCATCATCGCGTCCAAGAGAGAAAAAGTGTCACGATATCGTGACATGTTTCATCGTCACGGCCAAGAGAGAAAAGTGTCATGATATCATGACATGTTGCATCATCACGGCCAAAGGAGAAAAAGTGTCGCGATATCGCGACATGTTGCTTCGTCGCGGCCAAAGGAGAAAATTGTCGCGATATCGCGACATGTTGCATCGTCACGGTCGAAAGAGAAAAAGTGTCACAATTTCGTGACATGTTGCAACATCGCGGCCAAGAGAGAAAAAGTGTCACGATATCGTGACATGTTGCTTCGTCGTAGCCGAAAGAGAAAAAGTGTCGCGATATCGCGACATGTTGCTTCATCGCGGCCGAGAGAGAAAAAGTGTCACGATTTCGTGACATGTTGCAACATCGCGGCCAAGAGAGAAAAAGTGTCGCGATATCGCGACATGTTGCTTCGTCACGGCCAAAGGAGGAAAAGGTGTCGCGATATCACGACATGTTGCAACGCCGTGGCCCAAGGAGAAAAAGTGTCGCGATATCGCGACATGTTGCTTCGTCGCGGCCAAAGGAGGAAATAGTGTCGCGATATCGCGACATGTTGCAACGTCGCGGCCAGAACGGAAAAAGTGTCGCGATATCGCGACATGTTGCATTTTCGCGGCCAAAGGAGAAAAGTGTCGCGATATCGCGACATGTTGCATTTTCGCGGCCAAAGGAGAAGAAGGAAAAAGTGTCGCGATATCGCGACAAGTTGCATCAACAGACCAAACCGATCCCCCTGTTAGCTAGTTAATGGTTTAAGAGATTTGGCTCCATTGCAAATCTTCTTTTACTGTTGTAAGCATGTGTTCTATCTGACTAAGGCTGGGAAAAGTCTCTTCCCAACTTGTAAATGATCTTTGTTTTAATACAAGTTTTTTCAAATTTTTTCAAAAATATATATATATATATATAATATTTTAATATTTATATTTTGTGGAATATAACATTTAATTCCTCATAACTTTGTAATTATCAATACTTCTTGCATTATACTTAGGGTATTCAAATTTCATAAAGTTCAACCCTAAATATTTTCAATTGTCATTATAGAATGTCCCTTATGTTTAGTTGTTTTATTATTTTAATTTAATTATTATTTATTATTTTTACTTTGTTATATATATATATATATATATATATATATATATATATATATATATATATATATATATATATATATATATTATATGTTTTATCTTATCTTATTTTATTTTCAACTTATTCCAATTATTGTGGAGTCCTAACAGATGCAGCTACATGCAATGCAACTACATGCACCGTTGACGAATGTATTGCCTAGAAGGAATATGAAGATTCCTATTTAATAGCATATACTCCATCGTTCATCACATCCCCTGACTTACCTTCCCCTGGATTTCATCCTATTGCAGGTAGAACTTGCCCTCGTCCGAGTGACCATATGTACCTGCAACCATAGAAGCAATCAACAGTACCTTACCTCTTAAAGTAAAAATAATATAAACAAATAATTTCATATTTGGGACTATCACACACTCACCCCCTAAGATTAAACCCAATCCTCTGTGTTTACAATATTTAGTAGCAAAATTATCACTGATTTTCAGTGGCATTTACAACATAGTGTCAAACTTGATTCTTCATTATTTACATCATTACATATATATATACATAGCACAATTCCATTACAACATGGAGAATGTAATCATATAAAAGTATTTCATCAGTCTATAGATATAAGCATAATCATAGTTTCCATTATTTACAAGAGGAATTAGTATAAAGTCTTGTCACCAAAGCAAATAAAAGTTATATAGATGCTATCTATCAAAAATTAAACAAAAATGGAAACTGTCTTTTCATAATGCCCACATCTTTCCATGTGGTATTATTTTTTGAGTACTGGTACCACTGGACCTTACACTGCTCAACGTTCCTTTTCCTCAATTGCTTGGTCTTGTAGCCAAGTATCTGGACCAGACACACCTCAATGTGCAGGGGATCTATCATTTGCAAGTGATCAACATTCAAAACATGAGAAGAATCAGGTACATATCTTTTGAGGAGGGACACATGAAAAGTATTATGGATTTTGGACAAGTTAGGAAGTAGGGACAATCTGTAGGCTATTGGGCTAATTTTGTCAATAATAGGAAATGGTCCCAAAAATCTTGGACTAAGTTTTGAAGATTTGATGGATCTTTTGGAAGGTTTAACTCTTAGGAAAACTTTGTCTCCCACAAAGAATTCCCTAGGAATTCTCTTTAGATCTGCATAACTCTTTTGACGATCTGAGGCCTCCTTGAGCCTTCCACGAATTTCTTTTAGCTGTTCCTCCATTTCCTTTAGAAATTCTGGTTTAATGATTGCCTGAAACTCTGGATTACCCCATGATAAAGGTGTCCTACATCTCCTTCCATATAAAGCTTCAAAGGGTGCCATCTTCAGTGAGGCATGATACCCGTTGTTGTAGGCAAATTCAACTAGGAACAAGTAATCCTCCCATTTAGTCTGATGATCCATGCAATACATTCACAACATATCCTCTAAGACCTGATTAACCCTTTCTATCTATCCATCTATTTTCGGGTGATATGTCGTGTTGAGGTTTAGTTTCATACCCCAAACTTGATGTAATGCCTGCCAAAATTTTGAAGTAAATCGAGAATCTCTATCTGATATAATGGTTTCTAGAAAATCGTGTAGTCGTACCACTTCCCTGGCAAAATTTTGAGCTACAGCTGGTGCATCATCTTTAACATTTCTTGGTATGAAATGAGCTACCTTAGTTAATTTATCCACCACCACTAGGATGACATCATGCTGAAAATGGTTCTTTGGCAAACCGACTATGAAATCCATGGTTACCACTTGCCATTTGTATTCAGGTATCACATGAGGTTGTAATCGCCCTGCAGGATGCATGTGTTCTGCTTTTACCTTCTGATATTCTAAGCATCTTGCCACAAATTTTGTTATTTACTTCTTCATTCCTGGCCAGTAATAATATTTCTTGAGATTTTCATGCATTTTTACATAACCCGGATGTGCAGAATATGGTGCACAATGTGCTTCCTATAGTATTTTGTTCTTAAGGTTTTGGTCATCTGGAATCACTATCCATTTTTGGAAGAACAGGGTGTCATCCCTAATTTGGAAATCCTTAGCCTTATCAGACCCTTCTAATACCAATTTACTGCACTTTTGGGAGTACTTATCCTGAAGTTGTAAAGCTTTTATTTGCTCAACCAAATCAAACTGGCATTGTGATATAGCAGAGATGTGCCTTCTCCTACTTAGTGCATCGACCAATTTGTTTTCTTTTCCCTTAATTTATTCAATACCAAAGTCATATTCTACCAGGAATTCCATCCAACGCCTTTTCCTAGCATTAAGCATTGGTTGAGTGAAGATATACCTCAAACTTTGATGATCTATTCTTAATTCAAATGGTTTTCCTAGCAGATAGTGTCACCACATCTTGAGGGCATGCACAACTGCAGCCAACTCTATATCATGGGTGGTGTAATTTAGCTCATGTTTTTTTAATTTTTGAGATTCATAAGCAACTACTCCTTCTTGCAAAAGTACACCTCCTAACCCTTCAGCAGATGCCTCTGTGCAAATAGTGAACGAGAGATTTGAGTCCGGTATCCTGAGGATTGGTGTTGTAGTTAACTTCTCCTTAAGTGCTTTAAAGACCTCCTCACATCGGCCTGTCCATTTGAAAGCTTTTCCTTTCTTTTGTAAGTTGGTTATTGGATAGGCAACCTTTGAAAAATCCTTGACAAAAAGTCTATAATATCCTGCCATTCCCATAAAGCTTCGCACTTCAGACACATTTGTTGGTGTAGGCCAATCAATGATTGCCTCTATTTTCTTTGGATCTATCGATACTCCATCAATGGAGATCACGTGTTCTAGGTATTACACCTAAGGCGTATAAAACTCGCACTTGGATAGTTTCCCATACAATTGGTTTTGTCTTAATCCTTCAAGCACAATTTTCATATGTTGATCATGCTCCTCCCTATTCTTAGAATAGATTAATATATCATCTAGGAATATTAACACAAATCGATCTAATTGATCTCAAAAGACACTATTCATAAGGTTCATGAATGCTACTAGAGCATTGGTTAATCCAAATGGTAGGACTGTAAATTCATAATGCCCATACCGAGTGTGGAAAGCAGTTTTATGTGTGTCTTCTTCCCGAATTCTCAGTTGATGATATCCTGATCTTAAATCTATCTTTGAGAATATGGTTGCACCCTTGAGTTGGTCAAACAAATCGTCTATTCGAGGCAGGGAGTACTTATTTTTAACAGTCATTTTGTTCAACATCCTATAGTCGATGCATAATCTAAGAGTTCCATCCTTTTTCTTTACAAACACGACAGGTGCTCCCCAGGGTGATACACTTGGCTTGATATGACCCTTTTCTAGCAGATCTTGTAATTGAGTTTTTAGCTCTTGTAGTTCAACTGTGGTCATTTTGTATGGTGCTCGATCTATAGGAGAAAATCCAGGAAGGAGCTCAATAGAAAAGTAAAATTCTCTCTTGGGTGGTAAGCCAGGTAGATCTTCTGGAAATACATCCCAAAAATTGTTCAATACAAGATAATTTTGGAAAATATTTGCTTCGGACTCCACTTCTTCCTTTTTGTTGAGCTTAACCACAAATAGACTACTTCCTTTCCTAGCAGCCTTTTTGACCTACATTGCTGATAGGAAATGGGGTTCTACTTTCTTACGTTCGCAATAGGTGTGAACCCTTTGACTAGAGTCATTAGTGTACTCCAGCCATCTCCCTTCAAAATTAAGCAGAGCTTTATGGGCTTTGAGCCAATCTACTCCAAGGATTATATCAAAGGCATGTAGTGGTGTTACATAAAGGTGCCATCTAGTTTTTCCTTGGGGTAAGGTTATCTGGGGATCAAATAAGAATTGTTCTACTGTATAAGTCTGCCCATAGCCATACTCAACCTCCCACCCTTTGGACATAAACCCAGGTCTTTTCGGTATGTCTCTCAATAGACTTAATGAAATAAAACTATCTGTAGCTCCAGAATCAATTAAAATTTTTACTCGTCTATTGTAAATTTTTCCTTCAAATAGAAATGGAATTGCTTGACCTTTGAGTTTAGGGTTACCTGTTGTAGCATAAATTTGATGAGCAGGCTCTACAGGATCTTGTCGCCTGTTAGCTCTTAAGGGACATTTGTCAACATAGTGAGGTTTTTTACAGATCCAACAACCTATTCAGGGTTCTTTTTCTTTCTTCCCCTCACCGTTCCCACCTTGAACTTCACTCCTATTTCTCTGCTCATTTCTGTTGGCTTTTTCCTTGAAATATACTCCCTGACTGTCCTGACTTTTGAATTGTACTCCCCGATTGTCCTGACTTCTGAATTGTACTCCCTGGCTATCTTGACTTTTGAGTTGTACTCCCCAACTGTCCTGACTCCTACTTCCCTGAAATCTATTTCTCCCCTTATCATTCATGTTTTTGTTATCATACCGTCCTTTGTTATTCTTGTTCTTGTCCCATTTGGGAGGGCCATCATTCTTTTTCCTTGCCAGTTTCTCAGAACTTTTCTCATAAAATACCTTTTTGGCCTTAAGGTTCTCCTCATATGTTTTAGCCAAATCCCAGGCAGTTGTCAAAGATGTTGGTTTGAGCATGAGTATTAACTCACTGTATTTTGGATGGATACCTCGAAAAAATTTATGGACATTCACTTCCATCCTCTAGTCATATTCGGGCATATATTTGAGTAGTTGTACGTATCAATGATAGTATTCAGTAACTATCATGATGCCCTGAGTTAAACGATCAAATTCAGTGGCCCTTTCCAGGTAAAACTATGGAGATAGATACCTTTCCTTGAAGCTCTTTACAAAGTCTTCCCATAAAACATTAGCGACTTCTACGTTATGTGTTTTTTGAAAGGTATCCCACCAATCGATCGTAGCTCCTATCAGTAGGAAAACTAGCGTAAGAATTTTTGGATTTAGAGGATAGAGTTTGGATAGCAAAATAGGCTTCTAGGCTATTCAACCATCTCTCAGCTTCTTCACCATTACCCTTGCCATAAAACTTAGGTATATCTATCCTACGCATATCCCTATCAAGTTATAACCCAACCTGCCTTCTACCATGGTCTACAGACGATTCCTCAATAGCCACTGTCTCCTTACCCTTAGATAGGTGTTCAATTATTTTTTGCTATTGGGCTATCATATCCTGTTATTGGTTCAATTGAGACTTCTATTGTTCCATATGTTCCATCATTTGGACCTTCTATTGGGCCATATGATCCATCATTTGAGCTTTTTATTGCTCCATTTGCTCTTTCTGCTAGGCCATGTGCTCCTGCATCAGTTGGAGCATACGAGTCATTTTGTCCTCTCTGGTTGCAGGCTCTTTTTCCCTCCTTGGTGCCTGAGGGGTTTCTCCTATCCTTATAGACACTTTTGTCCCATCAACCTTTCTAAGTACTCTTTTTCGACCACTGACTAGCCCTTCTTGCTAATCGGTCATTGTTGGTCTCTTTGAGGAACTTGCTCGCAAGCCAGATGCCATTGCCACTATGCAAGAAAGAGCTTTGTTAAGTTTTTAGTTTTTGCAAACAAAAATTTTGGTTTAAGCAAAATTTGTTTCAAAATCTAAGAATTCATGTGGCTCTAATACCAATTGTAAAAACCCCAAGCCAAACCCGCCTGGATTCAAGTAACCCAAGTTTACCCATTTGGTTTTAAGTAACCATTAAAAAGGGTAATGAAATTTTTTATTCCTTTTCATATTATCTTATTTCTTTTTGCTAGTTTGAGCATATTAAAATCTTCATGAGTGCCATTCCACTGCAGTCAGAATACTAATGAGATCAGGATTGGACAGATCCTGTTTAATTGCCTTTTGGAACTTTACTCTTCTCTCGAGTTTTTAAGTCTCGGTAGTGGGTTCCTTTTATCCTCTAGGGCCCATATCACCTGGAGGTGTGGCACTCATATTCTCGTGTCTTAGGCTTCTTGCCCTGTAAGACTTAGTGCAAATATGCTCGAGCTAGGCAATTACCTACTTGCCCTGGAGCATCGTCTAGGGTTTACCATACCCTGGGAAAAACCTGATGATATGTATTGATTAACCAACACGATGTCCCATACCATCATGTTTTTGGTACTACCTAGTCAACACATATCGACACTCATTTAAGAGCAAGGATAACCGAAAGGTATACCCATACAACCCTTCCACACATACCATTATGACCTACCCGTCAGAATGAAGGCCTTATTTCTAGCCTAAGAGTCATGTTCACTATATTTTATATAGCTGAGCTACCTCTTACCAACCTCAACCAAATTTCTTCCCACATTTGTATAATTAAGTTGCATACCCACAACTTGACAGTTTACTGAATATTTTTCCACATTTATATAATCAAGTTGTATACCCACTACTTTGTAGTAATTCTTTAACTATTCTTGACTATTATTTTCTAATAGTCATGAGTACAAATTGACTATTCATCAATGCAAGGACAACAAATAAGCAAGCTAACATTCTATAAGGTAACTAAGATATTGAGATTAATCCTCTTTGGATGCCAAAAGAGGAAAACCGATAGTGGATTAGGACTTCATAAGATGAGCATGGGGCTATCATGTAATATGAAGAAGAGTTGTTAAGCCTCTGCAACATACATAATTCTATTATTTGCAATAGGATGAAAAAATGGAAAAACTTAAGAAAGTATACATGCAAAACATATAAGGGATAAAGTGTAATAGATTATGTAATATGCTCACAAAATTACATACCAAAAATAGAGGAGCTAGAAGTGGAAGGTTCTCTAGTGGAACTTAAGTCATATCACAACCCCATTGTTATGAAACTTTGAATGCATGGAGACAAACCAAGGAAAAAACACTTGCAAGGCAATCAAAATAAATATCCTCACAAGGGAAGCATTCTTTTAACAGATGAAAATCGATAGAATTTTAGAGCAGATTTTGAAAAACAAGTTACAAGAAAGGGAAGACCTACATCACAGTAGCAGATATTACAGTAAGAGTGAATGGTTAATGTATGTTATCTAAGAAGCTCTAAACAAATGCAAGAGAGTTAGACCTAAAAATAAATAAAGGAATAGGTTCCCAACCAACCCATGGTGTTATGAATATTGCAAAAAAGCACAAAGGTTACTAAAGGAAACAATAGGTAAAACAAGAGCAAAAAAATAAACATATGAGAAACTAGTAAGGACAAAAAAATAAGAATACACTAGAACAAGGAGAAAAGAATTGATTTACTTAGGGAAGCATGAACCAAAGAAATTTTGGAAGGAACCAAGTGTGAAAAAGATGCAAACTGAAAATAGCATAATAGTTAATTAGTGGTTGGAGTATTCAAAACAATTGTATCAGTGTAGTAACCAGCAGGAGACACCCCCTACTATCATTGTCAAGAAAAAAAAATTCACAAATGAAGACATTATTCAAGGGATAAAAAATTTAGCAACTAGTAAAGCTCGTGACAAAGACAATCTTTAGGTAGAGCATATAAAATGGGGTGTGGATATTCTGGCACCGTAGATCAAAGAAATTTTTGATGAGGTCATACAAAATGGCTTCACTACCGAGTGGACAACTAGCTTGACCATTCCTTTGTTTAAAAGTGGATATGTAAATAATCCCTCAAAATATCGAAATATCATTATCAACCCTCTCTTTGCAAAATTATTTAGGAGTATGATAGAGCGTAGGATCAACATATGGGAAAAAGTAAAGGTAAAGAGAGCAAAGGGGAAAACAGGTTTTAGGCCCAAGCACTCAACTATTGATCACTATATCACGCTAAGACACATAGTGGAAAAAATATGGGACAAAAAAGAGTTGGCTTTTTGTTGTTTTGTAGACTTCAAAAAGGTATTTGACACAGTTTCAAGGAAAAAATTATGAAGCAAAATTGAATAGCTAGAGGTTGCAATTCACTACAGGGTAGCAATTCAAAGACTATATTAACATGAAAAGGCTAGAATCAGAACACGGGAAGGGTTATCTTATAAAAAACCAAGCCAAACCCGCCTGGATTCAAGTAACCCCTAAAAAGGGTAATGAATTTTTTTTTATTCCTTTTCATATTATCTTCTTTATTTTTGCTAGTTTGAGCATATTAACATCTTCATGAGTTCCATTCCACTGCAGTCAGAATACTCATGAGATCAGGATTGGCCAGATCCTTTTTAATTGCCTTTTGAGACTTCACTCTTCTCTCGAGTCCTTAATTCCCGATAGTGGGTTACTTTTATCCACTAGGGCCCATATCACCTAGAGGCGTGGCACTCATATTTCCATGTCTTAGGCTTCTTGCCTTGTAAGACTTAGCAAAAATATGATCGAGCTGGGTGATTACCTACCTGCCCTGGAGCATCGTCTAGGGTTTACCATACCTTGGCAAAAACCTGATGTTATGTATTGATTAACCAACACGATGTCCCATACCATCGTGTTGTCGATACTACCTAGTCAACACATATCGACACTCATTTACTAGCAGGGATAATCAAAAGGGATGCCTATACAACCCTTCCACACATCCCATTCTAAACTACCCGTTAGAATGAAGGCCTTCTTTCTTGTTTAAGATTCATGTTATCTATATTTTATATAGTTGAGTTGCCTCTTACCAATCTCAACTAAATGTCTTCCCACATTTGTATAATCAAGTTGTATACCCACAACTTGATAGTTTACTGAATGTTTTTCCACATTTATATAATCAAGTTGTATACCCACTACTTTGTAGTAATTCTTTAACTATTCTTGACTGTTATGTTCTAATAGTTATGAGTACAAATTGAGTATCCATCAAAAATATCATTCCATGACTTACCAAACCAGTTGAAAATAGACAAATATCAATCTACTTTTATCTATTATTACCAAGTATTTAACAAAGCTTTAGAAGTAATTTAATATCAATTCGGTTGAAAAGTAAACAGATTAACAGATCAAATATATTTTACTTTTGCTAACATGGTCAAGGTCAGAAATATGATGTATGAAAGCCAATAACAAGATTAAGACGGTCAGGAATCATATATTTTGCTTAGAGCTATGGAAGGTACTTTCCAGTAATTAAAGTGAACGATTTACATAACAAACATAATGCTAAAAACAAGTTTATCTTATAATGATTTCAATTAGATGTGCATGGTCTATAAAAGTGTCCAAAGTTAAATAAAATTTATCCTGTTGGTCAAACTCGAATCGTGAAGGAATTAGACCCGAGCTTTCAAAATATCTATGTTATATGAGTTTAAAACTTATACTAATCCAATAATTTCACTTAATATTTTTGTAAGTTTGTAGAAGCCAAGTTTCTCATATCAAGGTATAATGTTTTACGTATTTCAAATTTCAACATCTTGGATGTGGTGTGATACGACTTATTAGATACTAAATCATGTTTTCAGGGTTTCAATATAGGATGTAAATTCATAATTATCAATTTATCAACAACTAACTATGTTTTTTGGTTCTATTTTCCTTCTTTCTGCTTATAAGCTACTATGCCTCCCTCAATATGATGGAGTGAATCCACGCCGTAGCTATTGTGTAGTCCTTGGTCTTTGGTTTACTATAAGTCATTTAAGTATGATTTTAAACTATATTCTCAGCTAAAGCAATCATCATTATTAATATGATTAATATGGTAATTTATAAGCTACCTAAAATCATGAAAGACAAGCAACATCTCCCAAGAAAGCCAAATATTTCCTCCTTACGAATTTTCTTGAATAATTATTTCCTTGATTTGAAAACGTATAAGGCATTTTGTAATTCAATACTTTATGTAATATAAAAGACATATATTTATTGTACATGAAATAACTCTTTCCATCGTATGGAAAACGACACAATGTGATCTACATTCTTCTAATAAAATATTACATTACCCAATTTTATATAAATAAGTACACGTTCCTTGGAATGACCTATTGGGTCGAAGATAAAATTAAAACATAACTCCCATACTATATTTATTTCTCATAGAAAGCTTTACAATTTATTTTACACAATATGAGCTTAGGCAAGCTTTTCATCCAACAGGGTATACCAGTATCTCCTTAAATAGCCAACCTTATTTTTGCTAATAACGGATGAAGCCAGTAATCATACAGGGAATCAAAATGGCACCCTATACTGAATGCAATGCAACTATTTTCCCTATATGCATTCATTCTTTAGCATTGTGATTACATATTCATTCTTCCATAATAAATTCAAGGTTCTACATATGTGATAGTCCTTTTTCTTTAAAGATAAATATTTCATAATTTTCAAAATGAAATCCTCGACTTTTACACAAGCTACGGGCTACAAATATAATCTTAACATTCATCTAGGAAATCTATAGAGATCATCCTAGTTCTATAATTAGTTTCTTTTATCCTTAGCATCCTTTTTACCTCATAACTCACACAGTTCAATTAGGGTTTACACATTTATATCATATTTTTTATAGCTCAACATTTTGTTTTATAAATTATAATTTCAGTCTTAGCTTATAGTACACACTAAACATCTTATATTCATACTCCCTTAATCATACTTCCTTTAAAACATACAACATATAAACCTGCTAGCTTGCATTAATGAAAGTAGAAGAGAGAAAAACTACCCATGCAAGCACATACAGTTCAACATGAATCCACCCTTGATATTTAGGGTTTTATATTCTCAAATTCGGCTTCCCTAGCTTGCACAACATAACACAGGTTCTAAAATTTAGGGTTTTTACATTTTCAATTCTAATTTCCCAAGCTTGCACAACATTACATAGATTTTAGGATTTAGGGTTTAAAATCTAATTTCCCAAGCTTGCACAACATAACTCAGATTCTAAAATTTAGGGAATTAAAATCTAATTTCCCTAGATTGCACATTATAACACAGGTCAACACATTACAAACCGCGTGCATGTTGAACCAGTGAAGTTACAGATATTAAATCAATCACCAGGAAAAAATAAAATCATAATATTATTGAATGCACACCGAGTTTTAAACTTAACATTCCTATCCCTTTACACATGCTCTTAAACTTTAAACAAAGTTAAAACCGGAGAGAGCAGAATTAACATTGTTACACTTACATAACAATCTGTCGAATGTCTCGATTTATTTCCCCCAGATAAAGTAAAAACAAGAGAAAGCATAAATAACACTGTGTCACCTACGTAAAAACCTATCGAATGCCTGGTGTGTTTCCTCCAGACCGGTCCTGTTCTTTCCACACCATACCCTCTCTATTAAATAGGTAGACTAACCTATTTTGTTTAGCAACACTTGTGACAATTACTCACCACCTATCATATAACACTTAGAGCACTTGAGCCCCGACTATAACCTTTATTTTAATATGCACATTTTAATATTTATTTTATTTAAAGTTTATAATATATATAAATTATTTTAATATTTATATTTTGTGGAATATAACATTTAATTCCTCATAACTTTGTAATTATCAACACTTGTTGCATTATACTTAGGGTATTCAAATTTCATAAAGTTCAACCCTAAATATTTTCAATTGTCATTATAGAATGTCCCTTATGTTTAGTTGTTTTATTATTTTAATTTAATTATTATTTATTATTTTTACTTCGTTATATATATATATATATATATATATATATATATATATATATATATATATATATATATGTTATATCTTATCTTATTTTATTTTCAACTTATTCCAATTATTGTGGAGTCCTAACAGATGCAGCTACATGCAATGCAACTACATGCGTCGTTGACGGATGCATTGCCTAGCAGGAGTATGAAGATTCCTATTTAATAGAATATACTCCATCATTCATCACTTCCCCTGACTGACCTTCCCCTGGATTTCATCCTGTTGCAGGTAGAACTTTCCCTCATCCGAGTGACCATCTGTACCTACAATCATAGAAGAATTCATCAGTACCTTGTCTCTTAAAGTAAAAATAATCTAAACCATAGCTGGGATTATCACATATCTGAATGTTTTGGTAGTGACATAGGTGTCAAACAAGGTTGCCCTCTATCTTTGACCTTATTTGGTTGTATATTGACAATTTAGAAGAATGGATAAACAAATTTGGGGGAGAAGGTGTGCACTTAGCCAAATATGTGGTAAAACTCCTCATGTATGTAGACGATGTAATTATTGTGGCTAAAACAACCAAAGATCTAGAAGATCACCTTAGATCTCTAGAAATCTTTTGTAAGGAAGTTGGGATATAGGTGAACACAAGCAAAACAAAAATTATGAATTTTTCAACAAAAAAGAAGAAGCAGCAGCTCAAATTTTAGTTTGCAAAACCGCTAGAGGTAGTAGTAGAATACAAATACTTGGGCATAAAATTTTATGATAAACTTAATTGAAATAAATGTAGGATGAAAAAACTCAAAGGGATTGGAGAGCACTATATGCACTTCAAAATAGGTGTAGGAATGCCGATTTGTGGGACTGGAAGACCACCAAGGTCTTATTTGGCCTACTTGTTACACCGATTTTATTGTATAGTTGTGAGGTGCTGGCTAGTGGCACAAAAAATAAAAAATGGAGGCAAATAGAAAGAATTCACAAATATCTAATCATAACTTTTCTCAAATTTAAGGCCACAACCCCTTATGAAATTATTCTAGCTGAAACTGGAATGTTCCCTTTAGAAGAAATTGCTATGACCAAGTTGTTATGTTACTTGAAAAAATAGAAAACATGACAAATGATAGATGGCCTAGGGCAGCTAGGGACGAAGAGTTGCATAGGCGAAAGAATATATGGATGAAACAAAATAAGAAATGGATGAAACGTTGGGAAATCAGCATAAATGAATGCCCAAATGTCAACAAAGACATAAAAAATTATGTGAATGAAAAGTTTAGAAGTGGAATGTGAAAAAATACAAGGAGGAAAGACAATATTATATTGCAAAATTTAACTCAATGTATGACCACAAGGAAAAAGCGTATATAGGTTCTGAAATCAAGTGGAAGGAAAAAATCTTGATTGCTCAGATAAGGACTAGCTCTCATATGCTTAGATGTGAAACATGGATATGGACAAGGCCCAAAGAATAATGAGAAGAAAGGATATGTACTCTATGCGACATAGGGGCAGTAGAGACAAAGGAACACTTCGTCTATAAATGCCAGGGTTTTTCAAATATCCATGGCAAATACAAAGAAACACTTGGAAACAGGTCTATGGCAGAGTTATTTGAAGATAGTAAACTAAAAAGAAGTTGGAGAATTGATAAGCGAAATCAACAAGATAAGGAACAACCTTCTCAATGATATTAAATATCATATGATATGATTTGAGTAGTTGTACTTCCATATTTGAGGTTCCATAGACCATATTTAAGTCTCGCGGACGTAATTAAAATCTTTCATTTCATTTCACATCTAAAATTTATGTTGGGTGGGTGTGTGGTGGCTTTGTGTTAATTTTACTATTGATAAGTATAGCTCTCAAATTTAGGAGGGGTCATGGTTGGGAGGAGACTGCTTAGCCCTGTACGTCAGTCATAGGGGTTTCTCACGATAACCAAATCAAATATATATATATATATATATATATATATATATATATATATGATTTGGTTATTGTGAGAAACATAATGTATAAGATAATTTTTATAAATAATTTAATAAAAAAATTAAATATTAATTTTTAAATATTTATATATATTTTTGAAATAATACTTCTTGTGCACATCCACCATGGTATATATATATATATCCCATGGTGGATGTGCACAAGAAGTATTATTTCAAAAATATATATAAATATTTAAAAATTAATATTTAATTTTTTTTATTAAATTATTTATAAAAATTATCTTATACATTATGTTTCTCACAATAACCAAATCATATATATATATTTCAATCTCATGGTGGATGTGTATAAGAAATATTATTTCAAAAAATATATAAATATTTAAAAATTAATATTTATTTTTTTATTAAATTATTTATAAAAATTATCTTATATAATTATTTCATACATTATCCTGCCAGTTGCGCTGCTGACAGTTCCTAAAACTTGTGATTGTAACCAATTCATCTATGTAACCCAAAAAAAAAAAATCTCATATATTATTTATAAAAAATATTTTATAAAAAATGACATTAGCTCAATTGATTATATTTCTCAATATTAACAAGGAGCTTCTAATCTTGCCACGTAATACACAAATAATATATATATATATATATATATATGAATGAAAGATCACATGGGAGAGTTGGTTACAACCATATTTTTAATAATTGGCAAGAGCAGGGTTCAAACCGTAGGAACTGCACCTAACAAACCCATTCGTCTCATTTTTGTTGACCCGACATGAGATGAGACCACTGGTGACTTGGGATTTGTACCATCGTCGTTGATGCAGAGATGGGACCAATGGTGACTTGGGCTTTGTACCATCGTCGTTGATGCAGCTTGGGCTTTGTACCATCGTCGTTGATGCAACACATATTCATAGGATTCTGAGAAGACTACTACTATGATTTTGAGAAGACTACTACCTTTGCACAGGGTTAGCTTCTCCCTCAAGGTTTAAACCTAAGTCTATTCTTGGTAAGTGTCCAGCCACACCTGTACTTACCAATACACTTCCCCCTAAAGTGCAATCCCCCTAAAGTTTGCACCTAGATCTCTTCTTGGTAAGTGTCTAACAACACCTGCACTTAACAATCCACTTAACACTTGAAGGTTACAATTACATATATTGCAATGCAAATAAAACTTATCTCAATCCTATATATAAATAATTTAATATTCACCTTTCTAAAAAGCAATGTTAACATTTAATTACCTTCATAACCTTATATCCTCTGGACGTAAATGTAGATGTCTTGATGTCATATTTTTCATAAATTCCTAAGTGGTACTTCTAATTAATTGTTCATAAATCGCTGTTACACACGTAACAAAAGTCTAAAGCTATGTTTCGTCTTGTTTAGTCCTGCTGATGCGTGCAAAGTTACTCCTATCAAATATTAGGTGTGTTGGTTTTCATATCATTTGAAGGCTCGTCTTTTGAGGGAGGGCCGCACGTTTCAAGTATCAATATCACTTACTTTGCACCGCCATTGTGCAACTCCATCAGTGGTTTTTCTTTGGCTGTACTTTTAAAAGATCTGTCTTGGTGGTTTCAGTTCAGCAAAGCCATGGCGATGAACATATGTCAATCCTGCAAGCTAAAATGCGTCACTACTCACAGTCCACATTTAGATCTAATTGGCTTATCCTTTTTCAAGGTCATGGGTAACGACAACGACTTCTCATTTCTGGTGAGTAATGTTCTAGTATCTCTAGCTATTACACGTTAAGATTCGCTAATGTTCATATATAAACAATGTTTGAGTTCAATTGTTGTTTCATTCTTTAATAGGAGATTCCTTCACAATGTCGAGAACAAATTCGAGGAGAAGGTTGCAGAATAGTAATTTTAGAAGGTCCAAGAGGTTTTTCGTGCCCTACTGTCCTTTGTTGCTCTGCTGATTTTGTGGTTTTAAAAGACGGTTGGCAAAAATTTGCAGCTTTTCAATCATTACAGCGTGGAGATATTGTTATCTTCACTGTGGTAAGAGATACCCATTTTCTTGTTCAAATATTTGAACCAAGTGGAAACATCAAGCAAACCAACTCTGCTGACAAGGAAAAGATAGCCAGATCAAGAAAGGAAACCACCCATATGCCAAAGAAAGGTCTGAAAAGTTTAAGCTTTATATATTTTTTGGACTTCCTTGTTTGAATCCCATGGTAGCTTACTTTTTTTTCTTTGTTTTTTCCTTGGATTTTATGTAGAAAATACGATATCAGCAAAGTCAATCGAAAGAAACGAGCTACAATTTTCACGGGTGCTTACAAAGTCTGCGGTACGCGGAACATCACTGTCAGTGGTATGTCTGCAGTCATTTCGATTTCCATCAATCATTTGAAAATACAATTAACACTTTGAAAAATTCATGTGTGAGACTACTATCGTGATGTCCCTTTAAAATTTGCCCTTTGTTTGGTTCGATTGCAGAGTGTTCCTCCGAGTTTTGCAAGCCGTTGGTTGCCTCGTGGAAAGATAAAAGTTGTATTGTCGTGCGAAAGGAGGAAATGGTTGGTGGATTTTAATGGAAGACGTAATCCAAGGTTTGACTTAAGCTGGAAATACTTTGCTATGGACAATCAACTTAAAGTGGGAGATACTTGTCTCTTTGAATTGAAAGACACTGTTAATCATATGTTTACAGTCAAGATATCCAGAGGTGGCTACTCGAAGAAAAGGTATTAATAGAGCTAATCTAAACATAGCTTTAGACTTAGTGGTTTACGTAATGGAGGAATTTTCTTAATTATATGGGATGTATACATTGTTCCGTTTTCAAGGAATCGACCATACATAGCTAGGATGGTACTTAGTCCCTGTGATTAGTCCAATTTGAAATAGATAATGCACCTTTAGATCTATCTGTACATATAATGGTTGAGGTTTCATTTTCAATAGAAATCTGAAATAGATAATGCACCTCTATATCTATCTGTACATATAACGGTTGAGGTTTCATCTTCAATAGAAATCTGAAATAGATAATGCACCTTTAGATCTATTTGTACAGGTTTCATTTTCAATAGAAATCAGATAATTTGTTTTGTTAGTTTTTGAAAAGTTACCCTTATTTTGATCTGGATTATTTATATTATTAAAGTTTAAAAATTTAATGGTTTACATTCCTGAAAGGAAGTTTTGCTCTCTTCAACTTATCCTCCAATATATGAATGAGCTTAGCACAATTATCTAGCACAATTATCCAGACTTATCATAACAAGCACTTTTCATGCATAATTTTAAGAGTTCTAAAATGATGTGATCTCATGCCACCTTTAGATTATTTATTTCATGGACACATCCTTAATCAGGAAGGGACAGAAAAGCCGAAGCCCTACACTATTTACACACATTCTCTGTTGTGTGTTGTGTGTGGAGTGTGACATGATTGATTTGATAAATTTATATTTATATTTTTTTCGTTTGAATTTTAGATATTTATTTAGTCATTCTTAGCCATAATCTTTTCGGGACGTCATCTGTCCTTGCAAATCCAATGCAATGACGTCTGAGTACAACCCCAAAAGTGGTTTCGAAAGCCAAGGACGATCACATGGTACAAGAAATCTATCATTACCCTTGACAGTAGGACATTGAATTATAGTTAAAACATATGTGAGACTGGAAGTTTCAAATATCCTAGTTATATATATATATATTCTTAATGTGATTTACATTTGTTCTAGTTCCTTTCTTTTGCTAGACTTATTTATATCGGATGACAAGGAAAGCAATCTTATTTATAAAATTATTGTCTCCTTCCTCTTGATCTTTATTAAGACTTTTCAATATTCATTTTGTTTCACAACTGGTGTTTGATTTAAATACATTTTTAGTTTTTTAATATCTGTATTTTACTATATTTGGTCTGTACAAGTATTTTAATTTAATTTAAGAAATTTAATTTATAAATTTTATTGTTTTGAGTTTTGATAAAATATTTTGATTTATTTCTGATTGGATTGCATACATAGTTAAAATTTAAATTTTTTATTTTAATTTAGATTTTATAATTAATATATATATATATATATATATGAATTTACAAGATGGGATGAATCGACTATCTGATATTTATGACCGCCATAGTATTATGCGTTGTTCGCCTCGAAAGCTGACACACGTTTCTTTGCGTTGTCCATCCTTATAACCACCATGCCACAATCATTTTAAATCTTTTACGTTGTTGAAAGGAAAGGGAAAAACATTCAAACTTTGAACCTCCACCCCCGAGGTTTGGGGGTTTGGTTGAACCTTTTTTTTAAATTTTATTATATTAATTTGTATAACAAATTTAATTCATATTGAAACATATATCTTATAGATTTTGAGTTTGATTTACATAAAATAGTTTATACTTGGCATGCATTTGGTTTGTTTAAATGGTTGACACTCAATTTTATATTATGTTTGTTTCTTAGTTGATAAATAACTTAAAAGCTTTTATTTTTGGTAATTATTTTTAGCATTTGAATTTTCTCAAAATTATAGTAATTTTAAAAAGTGCTACATGTGGGTCATGAGATGAATAATAATTTCTTAATATTTTGTGATAATAAAAATTTATTTGATAATATCATGGGAGCAATTTTATTCAATTGTAGACAATTTTTTATTTGGTTAGTGTAAGATATCCCTATGACTGGCGTGAGCAATCTCCTCCAAAACAATGACCCCTCATACTGAGAGCTATACTTATCAATAGAGAATTTAACACAGCCACCACACAACCACCCCTTCACACACTCTTGCCCATGCTGCAGTTTGAACCTTGGACCTCCTAAAGAAGAGATCCAAAGCTCATACCATTGCATTTTCCCCCCTTGCGACTACGTAATTGTAGACTTATGAATATGGAATTAGCGGAATATCTTAGGTGGAGATTAATTAGACATAAAGAAAAAACTGAGAAAAAATATTACTTCAAAAAATATATAGGTTCATTTGATGCAATACATTTTCTTTAGTAAAAGAACCCTAGCAAAAGGATCATCAACATAGAACCTTATATCAAATAGTTTGTAATTGATTATGCAAATTTTATGTTTGTTTTGTGGTTGAATCCTTATCCTCTCATCTCTGACTCAAGATGGCAACCATTGGCTCAAGCATGCCTAACTTATAAAGGTCTAGAGGTCAAATAATATATTAATATTAGCAACAACTCCACATCATGGATTTCTATTAGTAACTTGTTTGAAGGAGAGAAAAAAAAAAAACTATAGATGTTTCAAAATATGCTTTAATGTTTTATTTTTCAATATTTACATGAAAGGTTGAATTGTTTTAGAGTTAATCAAAGGATGATGGATAATCTGTTGATGTAGAGTAATCAAAATTTTCTATTTCCAAAAAATTCTTTTAGATGAATAATTTGTCACTAGAGACTCTTCGTAAGACCTCAATATTCCCTTGGATAGTAGATCAATGTAAAATTTTTATGGGATATAATCTACAAGAGGATATCATGGACCTTTTAAATGTGCCTTGTGTGAGAATAATTTAGAAATATTAGATCATTTACTTCCTCGATGTTTATTTTCTCACTCTATTTGGGGTTACTTGTTTTAAAATATAAAAATATATTAGGCAAATCCATCAACATCCAAAGACTTGATGAAATCTTGGAATGATTATTTCAAAGATAAAATATTATGTATTCTATGGAGGATTGGTCCTACCAATATTTGTTGGAATTTATGGATCAAAAGGAATAATAATTTTTTAAAAACTAAATCTTAAAATCATGCACAAGTTTGAAACCATATAATTACCTCTATTGAAGTATTAAGTGCTATAAAAGAGGTGGTAACAACTTAGTTGCAATATTTAGTCATACATGAAAGAATCATCTATGGTACTTCTAAAGAAAATCTAGGAAAATCTTGTGAGTTATTTTAGAAGTAAAATTATCCTTACAATAATATGAAACTTTAACTAACAACTATGCAAAGGGTGGGGTACTTTTTTTAGGGATTAGATTTACAATAAAAAAATGTTGGAAATATATTCCAATTGAGGGAGATTAAAAAATTATCATTAATGCTATAAACAAAAATGAATATAGATATTGGATAAAACAAAAATATTATTTTTATGTTCATCATCTATTAATGAACGAAATATATTGCAAATGCGAGCATATTTATAAAGAAAAAAATTAGGTAGTAAACAATTTAGCCATGTTGATATTCATCTTGGTGAAATTTAAAATTTAAAAGGTAACTGAGCAAATGAGATTTTACATTTTAATCAAAATGATGTCAATGAGCTGATTATGAAAACATAGCACTTCAAATAAATTGAAGAATATATTTAACAAAAAAAAGAAATATAAAAATTGTGATAAAAAGACATGTTGGACGTGGTTTAATTAAACTAAAAACCAATGTAATACTTTAGTATTTTGATGGGAGTAGACCCTAGTAAAAGCCACACATAACATATTAAAAAAAAGTTATTTAATAAAATATGAGATGTCTAATAAGTTTATGTATTCAAATTCAAACAATACAGCTATAGGAGTTTGTCCATGTTGACCTAGGTTGCACTATCTATTGTTATTATTAGTGATTTATTTTTTACTTGAGATACACAATGTTTTAATCTTTCCTCTCTACATGATGGAAAAATAATCATAAATAATTATTGAATTTTTATCATACTCAATTCTCCAATTTTATAAGAAGAAATCTTTAATTTAAGATATTCATATTTAACTCATGGGTGCATATCAAATATAGCTTTTACGATTGAATTGTAATTTTCTTATTAATATACTAGGACATGTAATTATAAGAACAAGATTAACACTTCTTTGGGTAATTACTATTAAAGTGGAATCATTGTAGACGTATTGACCACTTTTAATGGTGTTACATTTGTAACTTGCTTTCTATCTTCAAAAATTTAAATATTTTTTTATTAATACAAATAATTGAGGTTTTACGTAAAATATATATATTCTACTATCAATTTATTTGATATATGGTATTGCATAATCATTGCATGTAATCGTTGTAAAAACAAAAATGGTTGATTTTTGCACACATCTTCTGTTGCATCTATTTCTTTAGTAGATGGGTATTTTAGATATAAAAGGGTACGAGACTATTTTTTTTATAATTTAAATTATTAAATTTCTTTTACTATATATTATCTTGCATGAAATTAAGATATTCTCTTAAGCATTTAAAAATAAATAAATAAACAAAATTCAATCATAGTATAATTAAATATTTACATATTTTAATATTTTTATTAATATGAATTGATGTCACTAAGGAAATTATTTAATATCCCTGTTAGTGGTATCTCTACACCATAATTCTTGATAATATCATAAATTGATGGATATTTCCAATGTTGTCTTAGTGAAGATATGTACCAAATTATACTTTGAATAAAGTATCTTAAATTCCATTAGGTTCCATTAGGTTCCTTTATAATTTTATATCCTAGCCAATAGAATGAGATCAAATGCTTTTGGTACATGTAATTGTAAAAAAACCATGTAGCCTTAAACATTTGCCTACCTGTAAAATTCATGGCCTTCAAAATATTATATTTCTAAATATAATGAAAGGTAGCAAAAACAAAAGTTCCATTCATTATTTACTACCAAAATTTTCTTCATTGATATAGGAACCCATGAATTTTCACACAAATTACAAAAACATATAGGACTTTTGTAATTGTCAACGATTCGTCTTACATAAACATACTATAATTCTATAAGATTAATTCATCCTACTATTTTTAGAATAACTAATGTTGGACCTAGTTGTACAATCACAACCTTAATTTTTTTTTTGCCAAAGAACAACAAACCATTAGATGGATTAATCCTAATAATGTCAATTTGATACCTTGGAATACAATCTTTCATGGTATCAATTTAATTAATGTGACACCACAATAAATCGATTAATAAAAAAACTTTATCACATAATGGAGATTTACACTTACTTTGTTACCATTCTCAATCTTCCATTACTTCATCATATTTCATTCACCTCATTGCCGATGAATAACACAAGCTTATACTGAGAGGGGGGGTGAATAGTATAAGACCACTTTTTAATTTTCTTTTCCAAACAATATTATCCAATATAATCAATTGCAATATCAATAGCAATAATAAAAGCAATGCACAAACCATCACACAATAGAGACACCAAATTTACGTGGTTCACCCAACGTGGGCTGCTCCACGGAGAAAATATTTTACTAAAACTTTCTCAATCAATATCTTGGGAATACTTTCCCTATTACAATATTTATGGATATATTTCCAAAGGATATGATGATCCCCTAAATCAAGTTTGTGGATCTCTATCCTTAGGAGAACTCCTTCTCTACTTTGGTTGGTGATCCTTTAGAAGACTACTGTCTCCACTGCACTGGCTTATGGATCTCTCTCCACTGAAGACTCTTGTCCCCACTCAAAAGACCTGTCCTCACTACCCTGGTTTATGGATCTCTATCCACTAAAGACAATTGTCCTCTTTTCTCTATCACCTTCAAGGATCTGTCTCAAATTTGTACTAAACACAGTCCATTCAATTTAGTATAAATTTGCTCAATCTCTATCTCTGGTTTGGCACAAACCTATCCTCAAATCTACACCAAACTCTACTCCACAAGTCTACTCAAAAATTGCTCAAATTGCTCAATAAGTCCACTCAAAAATTGCTCAAATATGCTCAACAAGTCCACTCAGAACTGGCTTAAATCTACTCGATAATTCCACTAAGAACTTGCACAAATATTCTCAACAATTCCACTCATAACTTGCTCAAATCTGCTCAACAAGTCCACTTAGAACTTGCTCAAATCTGCTCAACAAGTCCACTCAAAACTTGCTCAAATATGCTCAACAAGTCCACTCAAAACTTGTCCAAATCTGCTCAACAAGCTCACTCAACTTGTCCAAATTTACTCAATAAGCTCACTCATAACTTGTTCAAATATGCTCAATAATTCCACACAAAACTTAACCAATATCATAGAAACATAAAGATAATTATTAGAGACCCAATATGTTCTATACTCAATGCTCAATAACTTTTTAACTTAGATCAAAATATAGAATAGTTTGTTTTATGGAAATTGAACACTCACTTCACACATCCACTTGACTAAGCTCAATCAAACTTTACTCAATAAATCACTCAATGAAATAACCCTTGCTCACAAACCTTAGTCTAAGCATATAAGCATCAACTCAAAATGTTTCCAACAATGCTCAACAACAAATCTCACATAACAATGATACTCATGTTCTTTTCAAACTCTAATTCAATTTATTTGCATAACAACTCTCTTCAACAACAATGCTTATAAAATAATCTTCACATAACAATGATACTCATGAACTTTACAAATCCTAACTCAAGTTCTTTGCATAACAACTCTCTTCAACATCAATTCTTATAAAACAATCTTCACATAACAATGATACTCATGATATTTGCAAAACCCTAACTCAAGTTCTTCACACAACCAATGGCTTCAACAACTATGCTTATCAAACAAGGTTTTAACCACACTTCTTTATTCTAGAAAACCTTGAAGCAATTACTCAAACACACTTAAAAGAGAACCTAATCATATCCTTTTCACTCCAAACATATTTTCCAGAATTTAAATAATCAACTCAACCAAGGAAGAATTTGCCCATACCTTTTGCTTGACAAGGAGTAGACCACACAAATCTGCCACACTCACAATCACTTCTTTGCCAATCTCAAGAGAGGTTATAAGATAATAAATTTATCAATGAATCACAATACAAAATGATATAAAAAAATACACCTTATCACTCCAAATTTAAAATGATATCTAACACCTTCATAATAATATCTTTGGCAAAAGTCCCTTGCCTTTGAAGGGATTTAAATCCTCAACGCAACCCATGAACAATGCCTTAGCCGTAGCTCCAACCACCGCACGAGCTACGTGCTCTCTTAGAGTGTGGAAGCACTACATGCTTCAAAAGTATCCCCACCTTGCATTTTGCAAAACGTGTACCTCGCCTTTGGTGCCTTCAACCCAACACAACTACCAAGCATAGCCACCGCATTTCGAACGCTGGTCTCCTTGCATCCAAGCACTCTAGCCACTACCCTCTTGCCACTAGGCCATGCTGCCCGGATGGATTCCAACTAATTTGTGCCTTTCCTTTTATCTCTATTCACTGGCATACATAAACACGAATTTTGTAGTCTTTTTCAGGAGCTCCAATTCACATGCAATTTTTCATTCGAGCAAGAATGAAAAATTAATGCCCCTTTGACATGATTTATATAGTAATTTCAACCTTTGTTTAAATACGTCGATGCTTCAAATTTTCTTTAAACCACGTGACTTCAGTACTTCAAATTTATTCAAATTATAGAATGTGGGCACTTTAGAATTTATTAATTTATAATTTATTTAAATTCTTTTGAATTTAAATATTATAAATTAATTCTTTTAGAAACATTTTGGCTTATTAAGTCCTCATTGCATAACGTGCTATAAGTAACATTTATTTATAAAATTTAAATTCACATTGAATTTAAATAATTTAGAAAAAATAATTATATCTCCTTTTTAACTTTCCAATAAGCCTCCTTAGGTTTTTATGAAACACCTTTTAAACTAAGCTTCCATATAAAATTAAAATATTATGGAGCCCTTTTACCTTTAACTTCTGCACCGATTCTCTTTACCTTTTGTGTTATTTGAAGCTTCTTCCTGGATATCAAATGACAACCTTGATAAATTTGTTTCTTGACGAAGTTCTTGACATTAATCATGACTTCATCTGGTGACATCAATGACAACTTTGACTTAGGGGCTCAAAATTTCCAACAATCTCCCCCTTTGTCATTTATGGCAACCCATTTTTTTACCAAAAACTTGACTTCTTCTTCTGTGCTACTCCCCCTGGCTCAATGCTCTCTTCAAGTATCAAGTCTCTTCCCCTTACTCAAATCTCTCTCCCTTTGACATCAATGTCAAAGGGTCACCTTTGGGGCTAGGGGCTAAGAATGAGCCTTTTATCTTAGCCCCTCCCCACCTCCTTTTGAGGTGGGTAATTTTTGGGTGGGAGTATTTCTACTCCCATAAAGCTTTTTAATTTACCTTTATCCTCTTTTCTTCTTATATACATTTTTTGTTAGTCTTACAATGGCACTGAGAGGGGGGGTGAATCAGTGTAGTTCTTTAAAATTGAATTTATAGCTCTTAAAATTGAAATAATGAAACCTTAAAACCAGATAAAACAAGTATCACAAGAGAACATCACACAACACAAGATTTAACGAGGTTCACCAATTTGGCTACTCCTCAAGAATGATTGCTTGGACTACCATCCAAATCCAGCCTTTGTAAAGCTCCAACTTTATAATCAATTTACCAGCACCCACTAGAAGGAGCACCAACCCCTTATTTATCTACACCAATATAAAGGAGCACCAACCCCTAATTTACCAACACCTACTGGAAGGAGCACCAACCCTTGATGCCAAGCTATAACCTGGACCTCAATTTTGAATCTAGAAATTTAACATAAATACCTTCGCTTTTACAAGACCTTGACTGGTCTGTTGTTTACTCAATCTCTCTCACTATTCACAGAACAGACACTTCACACACTTTTGCAATCTACAACCACACTGCACCTTCTACTTTCTCTGCGCAATCACTTCGCACACTTTGCTTCGCTACAGTCAACCTTCATGATCGTCTTCTCCCTTTTATGCACTTTGCTCTCTTTGCAAATTTTGCACTTAGCTTGATTTGACACGACTTGCTCTCTATGCATGCTCACCGAACTTCATACACTACAACAACTCCTCAAATATCCAAACAACCCTAATCTTAGTCGGCTGTAAATCCTAATCTTAGTCAAATTTTGTGACAACTGTAAACCCTAAAATTAGTCGGTTGTAAATCCTAATCTTAGTTGGCTGCAAATCCTAATATTAGTCATATTTTGTAACTATAAACCCTAAAATTAATTGGTTTTTCGTTGGTCTTCGTTGGCCTCAACTTAACCACAAAAATACATGTCGCGATATCGTGACACTTTTTCTCCTTGCTCTTTTTCTTTTCTTAGGCCCGCAAAAATATAGCATGTCGCGATATCATGACACTTTTTTTCTCTCTCCTCTTTCTCTTTGCTTTGGCCTGCAAAAATGCAACATGTCACGATATCATGACACTTTCGCCTTCGTATACTTCATCTTTGCTTTTGTCATGATATTGCGACACTTCTACCTTCGAAGTCTTCTTCTCTGCTTTTGTTGCGAAATCATGACACTTCTGCTTTCGTACTTAGCTTCTTTGCTTTTGTCACGAAATCATGACACTTCTGCCTTCGAAGTATTCTTCTCTGCTTTTGTCATGAAATCGTGACACTTCTGCCTTCGAAGTCTTCTTCTCTACTTTTTTCATGAAATCATGACACTTATACTTTTGAAGTCTTGTTTTCTGCTTTTGTCGCGAAATCATAATAGTTTTGCTTTCGTACACTTCCTCTCTTTCTTTTGTCGTGAAAATGCGACATGTCACGATATCGTGACACTTTTTATTTCTCTTCCTTCCTTCCCTTTTCGAGTCGCAAAAATGCGACTTGTCACAAAATCGTGACACTTTCTTTCTCTTCCTTCCTGCCCTTTTCGAGTTGTGAAAATGCGACATGTCGTGAAATCGTGACATTTTTCCAATTTACTTTATCTCTCCTATTTTAGTCATGAAAATGCGACATGTCATAAAATCGTGAAACTTTTCCAACTTACTTTCTCTCTCCTATTTTAGTCACGAAAATGCGACATGTCACGAAATCGCGACACTTTTTCAACTTACTCTCTTTCTTTGAACTTGTCTCGAAATCGTGACACTTCTTCCTGCTTTCTCTTTTTCTTCCAACATGTCGTGAAATCACGACAGTTTTTCCACTTGCCTTTTTCTCTTCCAACATGTCGCGAAATCGCGACAGTTTTTCCACTTGCATTTTTCTCTTCCAACATGTCATGAAATCACGATAGTTTTTCCACTTGCCTTTTTCTCTTCCAACATATCACGAAATCATGACAATTTTTCCACTTGCCTTTTTCTCCAACATGTCACGAAATCATGATTGTTTTTTCACTTGCCTTTTTCTCTTCCAACATGTTGCGAAATTGCCATAGTTTTTCCTATTTTTTCTCTCTCTTCGAACATGTCACGAAATCAAGACTGTGTTTCCAGATTTTTCTATCTCTTTCAACATGTCACAAAATAATGACAGTTTTTTTTTCCTGTTGTATATGTCGTGATATCGTGACACTTTTCTTACTTGTCTTTTTTTTTGATCTTTTACAAATGGGCCACTTCGGTCTTCTTGGAAACTCACTGTCCATACTTTGAATAACCTTTGAACTCCTATTTTCTACATCTGAATAGCTTTTGAACTTCCTGTCCACTGCATCAACAGATCTATCTGACTGTGTTGACAACAATGACAATACTAATGTTGCACCTTGCTCAACAATATCCCCTTTTGGAATTGTTGACAACACATGTGCAATTTCCTGTAACTCTTCTCCCCCTTTGACAATAATACCAAAGGGCTACTGCAGACTCCCCTTGAGTCCATGCACAACATTCTTAGACACAATTTATTACACTTAGCAAAAATCATGAACATGAGCAAACAGATAATCAAATACTTAAATGCTCCCCCTAAGAATGTGATTCCTGTAGCTAGTCAATTCTTGGGAAGTGTGACCACTCCCAATTTATTTTGAAGGTACTCAAAAACTTCCTTGTGCAATGGTTTTGTGAAGATATCTGCTACTTGCTCTTTAGTTGGAACAAAATCCAACTTAACCTCACCTTCTGCAACTTTCTCCTTCAAAAAGTGATACCTGATAGCGATGTGTTTTGTGCGTGAATGCATAACTAGATTTTTGGAGATGTTAATGGCACTGGTGTTATCACACTTAACTGATATTGGCTCACTGAAGCGAATACCAAGATCTTTTAGGATTTTTTTCATCCACAATACCTGCGTACAACATGTTGTCGCTATAATATATTTTGCCTCTATTGTTGATAAAGAAACTGACTCTTGTTTCTTACTGTGCCATGTGACCAAGCTATCTCCAAAATAGAATGCACCTCCACTGGTACTCTTTCTATCATCTACACATCCTGCCCAATCTGCATCTAAATACGAAATAAGGGTGAAGTCTTTAGCTTTTGGATACCATAACCCATACTCCATAGTACCCTTAAGGTACCGAAGAATCCTCTTCACTGCTATCACATGAGTCTCCTTAGGATTAGCCTGAAATTTTGCTACCATGCATACTGCCTACAAAATATTTGGTCTAATAGCTATCAGGTACAGTAAGCTTCCAATCATAGATCTATACATGGTTTGGTCAACAGGTAGAGATTTGTCATCCTTGCTCAACTTGTAGCCTGTCGTCATGGGAGTGCTAACTAGCTTACAATCCTCCATTGTGAACTTTTTTAACATCTCTTTTACATATTTAACTTGAGAAATAAATATGCCCTTCTTACTTTGATTAACTTGCAACCCGAGGAAATACGACAGTTCACCAATCATTGACATTTCAAATTCTTTCTACATATTATTTGCTAAATCTTTACACGACTCATCTTTGCTGCTGCCAAATATGATATCATCTACCTATACAACAAGAACAATAAGATGCCCATTTTCTATTTTGACATACAAATTACTATCCACCATTCATTTCTTAAACCTTTGTTGAGTGAGATAGTTGTCTAGCCTTGCATACCATGCTCGGGTTGCCTATTTTAAGCCATATAATGCTTTCTTCAACTTGCAAACTAAGTTTGGATCATCATCAAGTTGGAAGCCATCTGGTTGCTCAATATAAACCTCTTCTTCAAGTTTCCCATTCAAAAACGTTGATTTCACATCCATTTGATAAACTTTGAAATTCTTGTAGACTGCTAAAGCCAAAAATATTCTAATTGCCTCAAGTCTAGCTACTGGTGCAAAATTTTCCTCAAAGTCAATGCCTTCAAATTGTGCATAACCCTTACATAGCAATCTTGCTTTGTTTCTGACTACCTATCCATCTTCATTCAATTTATTTTGAAAAATCCATTTAGTTTCGATTATATTTTTATTTGCATGTCTAGGTACTAACTCCCAAGTTTTGTTTTTCTCGATCTGATCTAATTCTTCATTTATTGCCTTCATCCAAATTTCATCTTTGCTTGTGTCAGTAACATTTTTGGGCTCAATGTTGGATAATAGAGAGTAGTTACTTACTACTCTTCTTCTTGTCTAAACACCAACTTTGGGGTCTCCAATTATTTGCTCTCTAGGATGATTTTTCTGCCAGCTGCTTGTTTTGAATTTTTTATTTTCTTCCACTTTTGAATCACAACTCAAATAATCTGTGTCAATTTTCTGTATCTTTTCCATTTCATTTTCCTCATCTACTTCAATAACCTCTTCATAAATTGGGTAGTTCATTTCATAGCTAATTACTCGTTCTCTACCTTCATCAAATTTAACATCGACACTGTCCACAATTTTCTTTAGCCTCTTGTTGTAACATTTGTAGGCTTTGCTTTTTGACGAATAACTAACAAAAATACCTTCGTTTGCTCTATCTTCAAACTTACCAAGATTATTTTTAGTTCTTTTGATATAGCACTTGCTACCAAAAACTTTGAGGTATTTTGTTGTTGCCCTTTTACCAAACCATAATTCATAAGGAGTTTTGCTTTCATGTGTTCTCAGCATGTACCTATTTTGGATATACACCGTAGTATGTATTGTTTCCTTCCAAAATCTATCTGCTACTCTACTTTTAGCAAACATAGTCCGTGCCATTTCCTGCAATGTCCTGTTCTTTCTTTCTACCACTCCATTTTGCTGAGGTGTCCTGGCTACTGAGAACTGTCTCCTAATATTGTATTTTTCACAGTATTCTACAAACTCCTTTGAAATGAATTCTCCTCCTCTGTCTGATATTAATTATTTGATCCTCTTTCCTATTTCATTCTCAACCTAGTTTTTGAAAATCTTGAACATATCAAAAGCTTCTGATTTATGCTTCAAGAAAAATATCCATGTCATTCTGGAATATTCATCAATGCACAACATAAAATATTTGTCACCATTTATGCTTTGTGTTCTCATGGGTCCACATAAATCAGTGTGTATTAGTTCCAAAGGTTTGCTTGTGTAGTATTCTTTTGTTTTGAAAGTGACTCTAGTTTGATTCCCCTTTTGGCATGAAGCACAAATGTTGTTTGCAAGTTTGCTGATAGTGGAAATATCTCTCACTGCTCTTTTTGAGGTGATTTTTACTAGATTATCAAAATTGATATGATCGAGTCTCTTGTGCCACAACCAATTTTTTTCTTCCTGTCCAATAAAACAAGCTCCTTCTGAAGTCTTAGAGAGTGTGTACAGGTTTCCAGATGTTCTTGATCCAGTTGCTATCAATTTTCCATTATTTGTCTTTCTGACTTCACAACCCTGCTTCTTAAAAACTACCTCATGACCTTTATCACAAATCTGACTTACGCTCAACAGGTTATGTTTCAAACCATCCACAAACAAGACTTTTTTTTACTTAATTTTTCCATCAATAATTTTAACTGAACCTTTGCAAACTATCTTAGCTCCATCATTATTTTCAAACTTTACTGAACCACCTTCATATTTCTGTAACTTCTCAAATTTATGTTTGTTACCTGTCATATGACTGGAACATCTACTATCAAGTATCCATGGTACATATTTATTCTGTGCTTTAAATGATGTTTGTACGATTAAGGATTCTTTTTCTTTCTTAAGTTTTCCTTTTTTTTTCCACTCCATTTTGATAGTGGTTTTGGGCTCTTGTTTTGCCTTTCCCTTATCAACAGCTTGTGCATGTTTTATGGGAAGTTTTCTATTTTGTCTCATCCTATTTGGTTGAACTTTTCTTCCCTAAAACTGATTTGATGCAAATGTAATTCTACAGTTTCTTGCAATGTGCCCAAAATTATGACGAGTTATAACATTCTACTTGTATAATTCATCGGAGAAGAAAAAGCATTTCTACTCGGTGAAATTCCTTGGTCTTACATTATATTTGCGATCCGAGATTTTATGTCCATAGCCATTGTATTTAAAATAGAAACCAGAGAAGATATAATTGAACCTGGGAGATGGTCTTTGCCATGTTGCCGTAGGAGCCATAGGTCTTCTTCTTCTTTGATATGTGATATTGGTGAATCCATTATTGTCAGTTCTCCTTTCGTGCCTAGCATTATTGCTTTCTTTGTCATGAGACATTTTTCTTTGATCAACCTGTTTCTTATCTTCATTCTTTATGGATTCTACATTTATGGCCTTTGATCCATTTGATGATTCTCCTTCGATGAAACCCAGACCAAACTTGATGCCTGCAGGCCTTTAGTCATTTATGATCTTATCTAACTTCATAGAACTTTCTTCACATTTGTGATAACAACTAATTTTCTTATTCATATATTCTAGCTGCATTCTCAAACCAACAGTATCTTCTTCTAGCTTGCTACAATAATCTATTTTCATGTTTATTTGCACTTCGAGATCTTCGAAGATTTTCTTGGATTCTTCTATTTGTACTTTCAAACTGGATATGATTTCATTTGCATCCTCAAGCTTTCTTGAAAGTTTATTATTCTTTTTCTTTTCTATCTCCCACTCTTCAAGTGCAGAGATCAACTCACCTTCTAGATCTACTTTAGCCTCAGGGTTTTCACCACATACTTCAGAGTTCACTCATTCCTTTTCTGATTTTACTTCTTCAAATGCCATGAAAATATCTTCACCTTTTTCCTCTTCAGACTCTTCACCGAAGCTGTCTTCTGATGAACTGACATTTTTGGAGATGAAACTTTTCTTCTTGAAGTTGCCTTTTCTAAAATTCGTTTTCTTCTTCTAGTCACTTCTTTCATAGTGTGATCCTTCATCATTTTTGTTCTGCTCTTTAAGTGGACATTTAGTCGCAAAATGCCCAACGCCTCCATAGTTGAAACATTTAAATGGTAGCTTCTCTCTGTATTTTCCTTTTCCCCTTTCTAATTTTCTAACAAAGTTAGCTTCCATTTCATCTGATGTCTCTTCTTCCTCCGACTCTTGTTTTGTGTTTTTAATTTTAAGGGCTTTAAAAGCCGCTTCTCTGTCTGTGGGTTTAGATCTTCCTATTCTCATCTCATATGTAGTCAAAGAACCATACATCTCATCTATACTAAAATAATTTAGATTTTTAGCTTCTTCTATCACTGATACTTTGGAATAAAACCTTTGAGGAAGAGATCTTAGTACCTTTTTCATGATGATAGAGTCTCCAATATCCTCGTCGAGTCCTCTGATCGCATTAATGATTCCATTAACTCTCAGCATATATACCTCAATGTTTTCATCATCGTTCATTTTCAATGCTTCGAACTGAGCTTGATGTGTCTGTAACTTGGCCTCCTTGATCTTATTGCCTCCTTCATGAATACTCCTCATTTTGTCCCATATCTCTTTTGCCGTATTACAGCTCATGATCTTTACTAGTTCACTTTCTACTAATCTGCATATGAGAGCATTTTTTGCTCTTGAGTTGTCTTCAAACAGTTTCTTTTTGTCAACCTCTTTTGGAGGAGTGATGGGTATTGTGTATCCACTAACTACTGAATCCCAGATGTCGTAACCTAAAGCACAGATATATGTCTACATATTTATTCTCTAGAATGCGTAATTATATTCATCAAAAAATGGTGCTTTATTTGATGAGAAGCCTTCACCACCTGCCATTGTGTTACTTCTAAGATCACCCTAGCTGGTTAGGCTTGTACAGGAACTTGGCTCTAATACCAATTGTTAGTCTTACAATGGCACTGAGAGGGGGGGGTGAATCGGTGTAGTTCTTTAAACTTGAATTTATAGCTCTTAAAACTAAAATAGTGAAACCTTAAAACCAGATAAAGCAAGTATCATAAGAGAACATCACACAACACAAGATTTAACGATGTTCACCAATTTGGATACTCCTCAAGAATGACTGCTTGGACTACCATCTAAATATAGCCTTTACAAAGCTCCAACTTTACAATCAATTTACCAGCACCCACTAGAAGGAGCACCAACCCTTTATTTATTTACACCAATAGAAAGGAGCACCAACCCCTAATTTACCAGCACCTACTAAAAGGAGCACCAAGCCCTGATGCTAAGTTGCAACCTGGACTTAAATTTTGAATCTAGAAGTTTAACAAAAATACATTCACTTTCACAAGACCCTGAATGGTCTATTACTTACCCAATCTCTCACTGTTCACAAAATAGACACTTCGCACACTTTTGTGATCTACAGCTACACTGTACCTTCTACTTTCTCTGCGTAATCACTTTGCACACTCTACTTTGCTACAGTCGACCTTCATGATCATATTCTCCCTTTCACACACTCTGCTCTCTTTACAAATTTTGCACTTAGCTTGATTTGATATGACTTGCTCTCTGTGCACACTCACCGAACTTCATACACTGAAACAACTCCTCAAATCTCCAAACAACCCTCCTTTTATAATAAAATGTTTGAGATGAAAACCCTAATCTTAGTTGGCTTTCATGACAACTGTAAACCCTAAAATTAGTCAGCTGTTCGTCGATCTTCGTCGGCTTCAACTTAACCATGAAAATACAACATGTCGTGATATCGCGACACTTTTTCTTCTTGCTATTTTTCTTTTCTTAGGCTTGCAAAAATACAATATGTCACGATATCACGACACATTTTTTTCTCTCTCCTATTTCTCTTTGCTTTGGCCCATAAAAATGCAACACATCGCAATATCGTGACACTTTCGCCTCCGTATACTTCATCTTTGCTTTTATCGCGATATCACGACACTTCTGCCTTCGAAGTCTTCTTCTCTACTTTTGTCATGAAATCATGACACTTCTGCTTTCATACTTAGCTTCTTTGCTTTTGTCGTGAAATCATGACAATTCTGCCTTCGAAGTCTTCTTCTCTGCTTTTGTCACAAAATCGTGACACTTTTGCCTTCGAAGTCTTCTTCTCTGCTTTTGTCATGAAATCATGACACTTATGCTTCTGAAGTCTTGGTTTTTGCTTTTGTCATGAAATCGTGATAGTTCTGCTTCTGTACGCTTCCTCTCTTTCTTTTGTCATGAAAATGTGACGTCGTGATATCGTGACACTTTTTATTTCTCTTCCTTCCTGCCCTTTCGAGTCACAAAAATGCGACATGTCACGAAATCGTGACACTTTTTCTTTCTCTTCCTTCCTGCCCTTTTCGAGTCATGAAAATGTGACATGTTGCAAAATCGTGACATTTTTCCAACTTACTTTCTCTCTCCTATTTTAGTCGCAAAAATGCGACATGTCACGAAATCGTGACACTTTTCCAACTTACTTTCTCTCTCCTATTTTAGTCGTGAAAATGCGACATGTCATGAAATCGCGACACTTTTCGAACTTACTCTCTTTCTTCGAACTTATCATGAAATCGCGACACTTCTTCCTGCTTTCTCTTTTTCTTCCAACATGATGCGAAATCGCGACAATTTTTCCACTTGCCTTTTTATCTTCCAACATGTCACAAAATCACAATAGTTTTTCCACTTGCCTTTTTCTCTTCCAACATGTCGTGAAATCGTGACAGTTTTTCCACTTGCCTTTTTATCTTCCAACATGTCGCAAAATCATCAAAGTTTTTCCACTTGCCTTTTTCTCTTCCAACATGTCATGAAATTGTGATAGTTTTTCCACTTGCATTTTTCTCTTCCAACATGTCACAAAATCATGACAGTTTTTCCTACTTTTTCTCTTTCTTTCGACATGTCACGAAATTGTGACAGTGTTTCCAGCTTTTTCTCTCTCTTCCAACATGTCACGAAATTGCGATAATTTTTCTTGCCTGCTGTATATGTCGCGATATCGCGACACTTTTCTTACTTGTATTTTTCTTTGATATTTTGCAAATGGGCCACTTCGGTCTTCTTGGAAACTCACTGTCCATACTCTGAATAACCTTTGAACTCCTGTCTTCTGCATCTAAATAGCTTTTGAACTTCCTGTCCACTGCATCAACAGATCTATCTGACTATGTTGACAACAATGACAATACTGATGTTGCACCTTGCTCAACATTTTTTGATTTGTTTATATGTTTCTATCAATTTCCATGTTCCTATCCATGTCTACATTCTTGTTTCTATTCATGTTTCTGTCCATATCCATGTTCCTATTCCTCTTCTTATTCCTATTCATATCCATGTTCTTATTCATGTTCTTGTTCTTGTTCATGTCCAAGTTCCTATTCCTGTTCTTGTTCCTATTTATGTCCATGTTCTTATTCTTGTTCCTGTTCATACATGTTTCTCGAATGTCTACTCTACACCACTTTGTTGTGTGACCATCATTATTGCACTTATAACACTTAATATTATTATTCCTTGGAGGTGCAAATGTCTTAGGATTTATTCTAGTGAAGACATATCCTCTTTCGTCATAAACCGTGTAATTCATTATCTTGTGACCAAACTAATTACATGAGTAGAAATACCCATGGAAAGGTTGTATATTCCCATATTCATGTATTTCATGTGTCTTGCACTATGAAGCCGTGTGTTCAAACCTGTGACATGAAAAACATCTCCCATTGAAGAAACCTTTCCTAGACCCCATTGGTCTTTTAGTCTCTTCTACTTATTTCTTTTTCCATCCGTTCCTTACTTGTGAATCGTTCCTTTCCTCGTTGAACTTTCTATTGTCTAACTTATCCTTAGAAGTTTCACTCTCTTTTTTACTTACTTATTTTTATGCTTCTTTTTTGGTGTTTGATCTTGACTCTTCTTTTCTTGCTTCTTGTTTCCCTTGTTCTTATTTAGAACTAAGGCTTGTTATGGTAACTAATTACCTTTGTGCATTGATAATCCTGTCTAAATTCTTTGACTTTTTCTCAAACATGTGTAGCTTGTCCTTAGAATTATTTACTTCCATCCTTAGTGATACTATCTCATATTCTAATCTTTCACACTCTAGATATTTTACCTTTAATTTTTTAGCCATACCTTCTTCAATCTTCCTTGCCTCTTCAACCTTGATTTTGAAGTTGGTGAGTTCTAGTAAATACTTTATTTTTGCTTTCTCATCTTCTTGAGATTGAACCCTTAATCTTGAGTTCTCCCTTTTTAATTCTTCAAAATTAAACATAAGTCTTTCATATTCTATCTCTTTTACCTTTTACTGTTCAACCAAATATTTTTCAACTTTCCTTGCCTCTTCAATATTATCTTTCAAGTCAGAGAGATCTTGTAGAAGCTTTGTCTTACATTTCTCATCCTCTTGTATTTGAGATTTTAATTCTAAGTTTTCCTTTTTAAACTTAAGAAGCCTTAATATTAGCTTCCTCCTTTTCCTTTTTTGAGTCTTCCTATTATTTCTTTCTTTGATCTTCTATAGGAGCATTTTTTTTAATACTAAAAGTGGAGTTTTTTATTCATACTTGTTTTGATTGTCCCTATTATCCTTTATTAAACCAACCTCTAGTATTTCATTTCTTATAGGGTTATGCATAAGGGGTCGGTCCCAAAATGTATTTATAAAAAATTGGGAAATCAGTTTTAAAATCCAAGTGAATAGTGTCCAAACGCATGTAGAAGGTTCACTATTATTAGGGGTAATATTGGAAATTTAAACTTAAAATGGTCAACTTATTATTAAAGTGGGGTGAACCGACCCCAAAAAAATATGTGCACCCAAAACATTTTGGCTAATGAGCCCTGCTAAAATATTAGCCAATTCCATATTTCAAAAATCATAATTTAGCCAGTTTGGCTATAAATAGCCACTATGCATAACCTTGATTTTCAAAAATATCATCTTCATCTTCACCGCTACTAAAACCATTGTAATAACCTACATCATGGCCGATTTGACCACAAACAAAAAATTCTTCACCTTCTTGTGGACAATAAGCTGCATGGTGACCAATATTCCTACATCTGATACACAACTTTATCAATATGATCTTTTCTCCACTGCTTAATTCATCTCTTGAATCTATTTCCATTCTACCTTCCAAAACAACAATATCAACTTCATATTTTTTTCTTTCATGACTATGTGTGTTCTTTTCTTCTTGTGTTTCATGGTTCTACTTTTGCCTTTCTTTGTCATTTATGTTCTTGTAAGATCTTCCTTCAAGCTGTTAAACCTTTTTTGAAGTAACAAACTCTGATACCAATTTAAGAACACAATATTATACTGAGATGGGGTGAACAGTATAAAATCACTTTTTACTTTTATTTTCAAAATAGTATTTTCTAATATAATCAATGGCAATATCAATAGCAATAACTAAATCAATGCACAAATCATCACACACAATAGAGACACCAAATTTACGTGGTTCACCCAATGTGGGCTACTCCACGAAGAAAATATTTTACTAAAACTTTATCAATCAATATCTTGGGAATCCTTTCCCTATTACAATGGTTATGGATCTCTATCTAAAGGAGATGTTGATCCCCTAAATCAAGATCATGGATCTCTATCCACAAGAGAAATCCTTCTCCTCTACTTTGGATCGTGATCCTCTAGAATACTCTTACCTCCACTACATTGGCTTATGGATATCTCTCCACTAAAGACTCTTATCCCCACTTAGAAGACCTATCCTCACTGCCTTGGCTGATGGATCTCTATCCACTAGATACCACTATCCTCTTTGCTCTATCACCTTTAAAGCTCTATCTCAAATCTGCACTAAACACAGTCTATTTGGTCTAGCATAAATCTGTTCAGTCTCTATCTCTAGTTTGGTACAAACCTATACTCAAATATACACCAAAATATACTCCACAAGTCCACTCATAAATTTCTCAAATTGCTCAATAATGCCACTTAAAACTTGCTCAAATATGCTCAACAAGTACACTCAAAACTAGCTCAAATTTGCTCAACAAGTACACTCATAACTTGCTCAAATCTGCTTTACAAGTCCACTCAGAACTTTCTCAAATTAGCTCAATAAGTCCACTCAAAAATTTCTCAAATCTAGTCAACAAGTCCACTCAAAACTTGCTCAAATATACTCAACAAGTCCACTCAGAACTTGCTCAAATCTAATAAAAAATTCCACTCAAAACTTGCTCAAAACTTCTCAACAAGTCCACTCATAACTTGTTCAAATATTCTCAACAAGCTCACTTAGAACTTATCCAAATCTTCTCAACAAGCTCACTCAGAACTTGTCCAAATATGCTCAACAAGTCCACTCAAAACTTGTCCAAAACTGCTCAACAAGCTCACTCAGAACTTGTCCAAATATGGTCAACAAGCTCACTCAGAACTTATCCAAATCTGATCAACAATCTCAATCGAAACTTGTCCAAATCTTCTCAACAAGCTCACTTAGAACTTATCCAAATCTGCTCAACAAGCTCACTCAGAACTTGTCCAAATTTGCTCAATAAGTCCACACAAAACTTAACTAATATCATAGAAACATAAAGATAATTTTTAGAGACCCAATATGTTCTATACTCAATGCTCAATCACTTTTCAACTTAGATCATAATATAGAATATTTTTGTTTATGGAACTTGAACACTCACTTCACACATCCACTTGACTAGGCTCAATCAAAATTTACTCAATCAATCACTCAATGAAATAACCCTTGCTCACAAACCTTAGTCTAATCATATAAGCATCAACTCAAAATGTTTCCAACAATGCTCAACAACAAATCTCACATAACAATGATACTCGTGTTCTTTTCAAATCCTAGTTCAAGTTCTTTACATAACAACTCTCGTCAACAACAATGCTTATAAAACAATCTTCACATAACAATGATACTCATGATCTTTGTAAAACCCTAATTCAAGTTCTTTGCATAACAACTCTCTTCAACAAGAATGCTTATAAAAAAATCTTCACATAACAATTATAATCATGATATTTACAAAACCCTAACTCAAGTTCTTCACACAACCAATGGCTTCAACAACTATGCTTATCAAACAAGGTTTTAACCACACTTCTTTATTCCAAAAAACCTTGAAGCAATTACTCAAACACACTCAAAATGAAACCCTAATCAAGTCCTTTTCACTCCAAACTTATTTTCCATAAATTAAACAATCAACTCAACCAAGGAAGAATTTGCCCATACCTTTTGCTTGACAAGGAGTAGACCACACAAATCTACCACACTCACAATCACTTCTTTGCCAATCTCAAGAAAGGTTAGAAGATAATAATTTTCTCAATGAATCACAATACAAAATGATATCAAACAAAATACACCTTATCACTCCAAATTTAAAATGATATCCAACATCTTAATAATAATCTCTTTGGAAAACGTCCCTTGCATTTGAAAGGATTTGAACCCTCAATGCATCCCACGACCAATGCCTTAGTCGTGGCTCCAACCGCCATGCAATCTATGTATTCGCTCAGAGTTTGGAAGCACCATGTGATTTAAAATTATCCTTGTCTTACGTTTTGTAAAATGTGCACCTCAACTTTGGTGCCTTCAACCCAACACAACTTCCAAGCACAACCATCGCATTTCGAACTTTGGTCTCCTTGCATCCAAGCACTCTAGCCACTACCCTCTTGCCACTAGGTCATACTTCTCGGATGGATTCCAACTAATCTATGCTTTTCCTTTTATCTCTATTCGCTGGCATACACAAACATGAATTTTGTAGAATTTTTCACGAGCTGCAATTCACATGCAATTTTTCGTTTGAGAAAGGATGAAAAACTATTGTCCATTGGGCATAGTTTATAAATTAATTTACACATTTGTTTGAATACGTCGGCACTTTAAATTTTCTTTAAACCACGTGATGTCAGTGCTTAAAATTCCTTCCAACTATAGAATGTGGGCACTTTAGACTTTATTAATTTATAAGTTATTTAAATTCTTTTGAATTTAAATATTATAAATTAATTCTCTTACAAACCTTTGGGCTTATTAAGTCCTCATTGCATAAATTTCTATAAGTAACATTTATTTATAAAATTTAAATTCAAATTGAATTTAAATAATTTATAAAATAAATATTATATCTCCTTTTTAAATTTCCAATAAGCCTTCTTAGGTTTTTATGAAACATCTTTTAAACTAAGATTGCATATAAAATTAAAATATTATGGAGCCCTTTTGCCTTTAAATTTTGCACTGATTATATTGACCTTTGGTGTTATTTGAAGCTTCTTCCTGGATATCAAATGACAAACTTGACAACTTTAATTCTTGACGAAGTCCTTGACATTAATGATGACTTCATCTGGTGCCATCAATGACAACTTTGACTGAGGGACTCAAAATGTCCAACAACTGATTCCTCAATCCATAATTCAAAATCAGGGGCAACTTCATCTTATCCCCATCCATCATTCAAAACTAGGGGTAATTTCATCTTCCCCCAATCCATCATTCAAAATTGGGGTAACTTCATATCCTCCCCATACAACATTAAAAATACTGGGGCAACTTCACCCTCTCCCCAATATATCATTCAAAATTATGGGTAATTTTATCTTCTCCCAATCCACCATTCAAAACTGGGGGTAATTTCATCTTCCCACAATCCACCATTCAAAATTGAGTGTAATTTCATCTTCGCCCAATCCACCATTAAAAATTGGGACAACTTCATCTGCTCCCAATCCATAATTCAAAAATGCAATAACTTCATCTGCTCCCAACCCATAAATCAAAATTGGGGGTAACTTCAGCCTCTTCCCCAATACATCATTCAAAATTGAGGTAACTTCATCTCCTCCCCTATAAATCATTCAAAACTAGGGAAATTTCGTCTTTTCCAATCCATCATTCAAAATTGGGGTAACTTCACCTACTCCCCAATTCATAATTGAAAAATGAGGGTAATATCATATTCCACCAATCCATCATTCAAACTGAGCGAATATTTATCCTCTCCCAAACTATCATTTAAAACTAGGGAAACTTCATCTTCTCCCTGTCCATCATTCAAAAATGGGACAACATCATTTGCTTCAAATATATCATTCAAAACTAGGGTAATTTCATCTAATCCCAACCCATAATTCAAATCTAGGGGTAACTTCACCCTCTTCCCCAACCCATCATTCAAAATTATTGTAACTTCATCTCCTCCCCATACATCATTCAAAATTGGTGCAATTTCATCTTTCCCCAATCCATCATTCAAAATTGGGGCAACTTCACCTACTCTCCAATTCATCATTCAAAATTAGGGGTAATGTCATATTTCTCCAATCCATCATTCAAACTGAGGGAAGATTTACCCTCTCCCAAACCATCATTCAAAACTGGGGGTAATTTCATCTTCTCCCAATCCATCATTCAAATATTTGGGAAAATTTCATCTTCTTCTAGGTCATCATTCACAATTAGGGTTTTACTTACTTCCACTTCATCATTCACAACTAACAAAATTTATCTCATTTCCATACAATCTTTACAAATAGCGAAAAAAAATTTCTCCTCCTCCTACATGATTTTGCAATTAAGGGATAACATTCCTATTTTTCTAACTACTTCTATGCTTAGGAGAGTATATTACCTCTTTTAAAGCATAGTTCCTTTTCACGGAGTTAACCCTCCTTGCACATTCGTACTTCATCACGTCTCATCTACTCATGAGGGTGCCACCCAACAGGGAACTCACAAATAAATCACCATCAATCACATCACATTACATGATCCTAACAAAAGGCATCCCTTTGTTACAAGTTTCACCCTTTGCCATACATCAATAGTTCATTTAGCAACATCAGGTTTTATCATGAACCTCACCCTCATTACATCATAATCAATTTTCAAGTTCAAAAGGTTGCATCCCTTGCCTTGCCCTCATCAAATCAAATCAATAACTAGGGTCAAAATTTTTCATCCTTTACCTTGTCCTCATCAAATCAAATCAATCATCAATTTCAAAAGGTTGTATCTTTTGCCTTGCCCTCATAAAATTAAATCAATCATCAGGTTTAAAAGGTTGCATCCTTTGCCTTACCGTCATAAAATCAAATCAATCACCATGTTCAAAAGGTTTCATCCTTTTTTCAAAGGTGGTACCCTTTGCCTTACCTTCATCACAATGGTTTTTCCAAGAAAACCTAGGTTTATCCAAAATCATCAGTAAAATTTTGGAACATTCTTTTTAGAATCCTTTAGCAACCTAGGTTTATCAAAAATCCTCAACAACAATTTTGAAATCAGAATCCCTTAGCACCCAGGTTTCTCCAAAATCCTTAGAAACAATTTTGGAACATTCTTTTTAGAATCCCTTAGCACGTAGGTTTCTCCAAAATCCTCAGGAAATTTTTGGAACATTCTTTTTAGAATCTTTTAGCAACCCAGGTTTCTCCAAAATCCTTAGTGAAAATTTTGGAACATTGTTTTTAGAATAATTTAGCAACCCAGGTTTGTCCAAAAAGCTCAGCAAAAAATTGTATAGGTTTTTCCAAAAACCTTAGTAAAAATTTGGATAGGTTTGTCCAAAAACCTCAACATAATTTGTATAGGTTTATCCAAAAACCTTAACAAAATTTGGATAGGTTTATCCGAAAACCTCAACAAAATTTGGATAGGTTTGTCCAAAAACCTCAACAAAATTTGGATAGGTTTGTCCAAAAACCTTAGCAAAAATTTGGATAGGTTTGTCCAAAAACCTCAGCAAAAATAGTCTAGCATAGCTTAGCATAGCCTAGCATAGCCTAACATAGTATAGCCTAGTATAGCATACTCTTAGCCTAGAATAGGTGTAGCATACACACAGTCTAGTGTAGTCTAGCCTAGAAAATTTTCACTTCTTGGTCCTCACACAGATTTTGCTTCAAGGGGCAACTTTCCTTGCTTGTACATTCTTGTACATTCAACATCAAACACAACAAACATCCAAAACAAAAATAAAAATAAAAATGCAAACAAATCAAAACCATCCATTGGTAATATATCTTGCATTTCATTTTCCTCTTCCATCATAATCATCTACATCCATCAATCACATTGATGACCACAAAATATTGGCATCTAGTTTGACTATTTCATGCATCCATCCACACCTTTTGGAATTGGTTTTGTACATGAAAATCCACATTTTAGGTACACCTTCTTGCATCTATCTATCTCACACACTTTGCATTGTAAAAACACATTAGTCACATCCTCCTATACATTTTTAGGTATTTTTTTGCATCATGTAGACATCACCCCTAGTCATGTTCTTTGTCTTCCTTGTACATAAGCATTCCATTGCTCACATACATCACGACATTGGTTCTATTCTTAGTTGTATTTTTATGAGAAGTCTTTTTGTTGCTCAACCATTTATGGTTAGTTTAATCAACCTATATTGAACATCCTCAAAATCTACAAGATTTCAAGACTTTCACTAGCTGAATTAATTATGTTCATGGACCACTCAGACACCACATCTTAAGCAAATTTTGAGTCTAGGTAGGACAACACCTTGTGTAAGCCTCACCATGTAGCAAATGGTTTTACCCACTCACCCTATCATTTGCATGATAAAAATATGACCTGGGGATAAACAAAGGGATAAACATAAGCAAAAACAAAAAATGGGTAGAAAACAAAATCTAACACCCACAAACAAAAACAACAAAAAAGAGCATCACAAAAAAGAAGAAGAAAAAAGATAATCAAAAGGAAGAGGGGTAGAAAATAAAATGAAAATCCTCCAAGAGTACTACCACTATGATTGACTCCCTTTGGTCCTTCGGTTTAACATAACATCATGGGATGATTTCCATATCTAGCAATAGGCTCTAAGAGCTTGCCTACCAGTGGAATAGTCTTACAAGTGGTGATACATCTATCACATTAGCAACCTTCTCTTATACAGATCACTGTACACTTGTGTATGAGCTAGCTACTTTGGCTAAGTTTGCAATGGGTTAGTCCAACCTCCCTCAAAATAGATAAATGAACATCATGTGCACACACAAGTCCATGAACAATTCAACCTCAATTATGATAGTTAAGATATCTTCATGATATTTCTTGACCATTAGATTAGTTTGATTCTTCATACTATGTCATTTGAGCTCTCAAAAAATATTTTAAACATTCACTATGTTTGAGAATTAGGGTTGTGCAACATCATCGCTGCCCCTATTTTTCACATATATCTTCTCAATCACACTTGCATTTATCATTCACCTCATTAGTTCATGATTTATTACTTTATTATATCTTGCATGTACACAAGTTATCATTCATATATAGCATACTCATGTGTATTTAGGTTCATCGTACCTAGAACACATCATTCATATCAAACACATTTCACTACATGTACACATGATATACATGTAAAATTACACACATTGTATGTAGGCACAACACAAAATCATCATGTGCACCCTTCACAAGGCTTGAAATTGTGCATTCATCACTTTTAAAATTAGGGTCATATTTGACCTAACTTTTTGCCTATCAAATCATCTCTAAATACTCCAAAACTTTCACCATTGTATCGGGCTCAAAATATTTTTTCCAACAGTATAATATTTGTCCAATTTTGACATTATTTGGTCTGCAAATCTGCTAAAACACTACATATGGGACAAACAATCCAATTCATAGGCCACCTTGTGATTTAGGTCCAATTCACCCCCGACCTACAAATTCAGGTTCAATTCACCCATCACCATGTGAATTGAAGCTCCTACCTCCAAAATCATCAAATATTAACTCCAACCCTTATATTACCTTCTCTTATTCCTATCCATCTAATTTTTCATCCTTATTATCATCCATTTGCCTCTATCAATCACCTGATCACCACTTCATCACATTTCATTCACCTCATTGTTGATTCCTCGTTTGAGGGGGTATTCATATCTAAAATCCACTTTGCATTCAACCAAATAATCAAACATCTAAATCATAGATATCACATTTGTCTACAAATTTTTTTGCTAAAGATTATCTCAATATAAAACCCCATCCCAAATTAGGTATTTGTTAAATCAGGAGAGCCACTCACAATATTGGAGATGTCACTTTGGAATTTAGTTGACCCTTACCAAATACTGAATGGTATGTTTGAATTACACAATAATGAAGATGTCACTTTGGAATTTAGTTGGTCTTGACTAAATACTGAATGGTACATTTAAATAATCCATGCCACCCAGCTCAACTTATTTGACAAGTGTTACCATGCACTCATTAATCAATCAAAAGCAAAAATTTTAATATGTATGTGTTCTATTCACATTTGGACCATATTGCATTGGTCGCAAAAGCAAAGCAATAATAAGTTTCCCTCCGAAGCAATCAATATGATGTTACAAAATTTTGTACAAAATCAGTAAATCATCACGCTGCATCCGCAGTCATTCACATGCATCCATTCATCTCCATAATTTGCATTCACCCATTCCTTCCCTTATTCTCTTACCATTATTTTATCTTCTTCTTCTTCTCATATTATTTTATTGGATATCGATCAATGTTGTATGTTCACACTTCGAGTGGCTACATATCTTTGATTAGATCCCATTATTTTCCTTTCTTCTTCTCATATTCTTTTCCTAGCTATCGATAAATATTGTATGGTCACACTTCGAATGGCTACATACCTTTGATTAGATCCTATTTTTTTCCCTTCTTCTTCTCTTCTTCTTCTCATATTCTTTTTCTTGCTATTGATCAATGTTGTATGGTCATTCTTCGAGCAACTACATACCTCTGATTAGATCCCATTCTTTTCCCTTCTTCCCCTCTAATTCAAAATATATCATCACCTTCTCATCTCATATGTTTGCACTAAACTGTGTTCCACACAACATAGTACAAAAAGGAGTAAGTGTAGACACCTAGCACATCTACATACACACTTGTAGATTGAAATAGCCTATCATAGGTTATTGTAGACCACCATTGTCATCCGTAGGCTATATTAGTTATTCGTAGGCTCCTAAACCTACAAAAATAGGTAAAACACCTCCAAATCGCATCCTACCTACTAGGAGACCACCTATTAGCCCCATAAGATAACTTAAGCCCTCCCCTACACCTAATTAGCCCTCATGGGACCTTATCCCTATTAAAAAACCTAATTAAGTTGATTAGTGATCTAATTCTTTATTGACTTTCACTTAAATGCACTTTTTCACTTAAGTGAGTTTAATTAGGGTCCTAATTCAAATTAGTACTAAAAACACTTCCACACATGTGTGCACATGAGATTAGTTAGGATATTTTCAAATGCCCTAACTAAACCCTAACCAAACCTAGGATCTTACTAAACTTAGTTAATCCTAACTCTTTCTCACACATGTGTGAGGAGGAGATATTTCCCTAAGGAATGAGGGTTTGACACCCATTAAAACCCTAACCTAACTCCAACATGGATTAAATCTAAGGGTTGGTTTATCTAACACCCTCTCATGACCTCATATTTTATTATAAATAGAGGGTTTTCCCTCCCATTTTATCTCTCTATTATTTTCAGCCACCTTACAGAAACTCTACTGGAATCACGTTAGAATCGCGTCTAGCAATTCCACATTGTAAAAACAAAAATGGAAAATTTAGACATCCATCTAGATAGAAATTTTGTTCCTACAATAAGAATAAGTTCAATTCACCCCCTAATGGATGAATCCAAGATCCAATTCACCCCTTGCCAGACGAATTGATCGTGCAACACATATACCTCATAAAATTTAGAAGGTAAGCTTTATTTCAGGTTTTTATAGTGTTTTATTCAATTTCCATCATGTTTTAGCATAATTTTCCTTTGGGTATATTTGGATTTTATGAACAAGAGGCTTGAACAAGGAAAGCCACCAAACCTGCTAACCCTCTTTTTTCAAGTCACAAAACAAGTGAAAAAGGAGAAGCATCAACATCAACACTATCAATGGCCCACATACGCATGAAGCCCACCTACATTGAGGAATCTCAAAAGGAGCTATCAGATATTTGATATTCATAAAAAATGATTTGGTACAATCCTCTTTGTAACCCATGGACTCATTTTAATGAATAAAGACCAATATTCTGAGCATTTGCATGTTTTGTATTATGTTTGATCAAATGGTAACTTTTGTACGTTTCAGTTTTAGTAATATGAAAGAATATACCATGGATAAATAACTAAACATAGCTAATGCATTACCTTGATATTTGAAAATTAAATAGAGAACATAATATGGAGGTTGTGTCCATAGATATTGTTAACTAGTATCAATAAATAATGACAAAATGCATTTTGATGGTTGATAATTACAACAATTAATTAGTGGAAGTACTTATAATCTCCATAATATATTTTACAACTAAATATTTATTAGTGGAAGTACCTATACTCTCCATAATATGTTTTACAAGTCTTAACAATATCATATTTTAGCATATTATTAGTATTTTAATTAATACATGGTTCATTTTACAAAGTGAACAATGTTTAAATTCACAATATTTTCTAAAATTATTTCAAAATATGCATTCAACACAATTATATGCTAAAAAAAAATGATTAAAAGATAGCAATAGTAGATGATAAAAAATAAATGAAGGGAGATGACAATAATTAGAAGTGGGTTCTCATGGGTAATCCTATATATCACATTTTATTCACACTTATTACACAAATGGATCCTCATTAAGGGTTATTTATAATAATACCAAATCCCCAATGAGAGACTAACCTCAATCTAACATAAATTAAACCCCGATGTTAATTTACAATAAAATAATAATAAATTTTACTTTAAGTGAGATTATCATAAAAGGTGGATTAACCTATATCACTAAAGGTGAATATAAAAGAGGCTCATAGTCATATGTAAACATGCTTATAAAATTATATAAATAATGAATGCATGTAGGCTTACATAATCATATACCTATAGGCTACATAAATAGCACTAATAAGCACCTTATTGCACATTTGGCCTTGGCCCAAACAAGATCAAATTACCCAAACTTTATCACCTCAATAATCTGATTCGATAGGCCCAAGGAGAGAAGGTATTAGAGGTAATGCCTCTCCACATTATAGATGCTCTAATGGGTCTCTATTATTCCTAATTCATCTATATCTTCATCATTCAAAATCTTGTGTCCATCCCTTAAAAATTTTATCTCAATTTTCCTCAGCCTTATAATGTAATTCTTAATGGATTTTCCCTTCCTTTTATAATAATCATAAAATTGAACTTCTTATAATCACTCTTAGATACTTGAGTCTTAGATATCACTAACTTGAAGTATTCTGGATGAGTTAGTGTCTTAAAAAACAATTGCACAATCGTTCATTTCTATTTCATAATAGATTAGAAGCATGAAAAGTCCTTCACAAGAGATGGGTTGTGGTTCTTTGATAGTCATAACATTCACATAAAGAACCAAGAAAACTATATGAAAAGAAGAATAAAAATTTAAAGTTATATATTTGGCATACTCTTCATCACTCTTTACCTTATACCATTTCTAGATTAGATTTCATAGCTTTGAAGTTAGATACATATTCTTTGACATTACTAAAATATAAAATTTTAAGATTGTAGATTTCAATTTCGATTCTATTAATTTTACTAGTCTTACTTTTATATAAATATATTTCAAAGTAGTCCATACATCAACAATATCAATGTTCTCTTTGATGTGTAAAAGTACATCCAATACCACTAACATGAAGAATAGTCCAAGATACTTCTATTGAGTTAATGACCATTGAGATCTTATTTTGACTCATTATTAAAGATAAACTTGAAATTTTTTCTTCTAATAAATCCTATCATTTGAATAAACCAAGTGTTATAATTTTTATCATTAATATGGGTAACACACCCTATGGTGTCTATTTTGTACAAAAATCCCAAACATATCTATAGCAGACCGATAAACTAATGTCACCACTACATAGAGCTCAGGATTTTATGCAATATGAAAAAATGGACTCCAAATGATTTTTTATGTAAATGTTATGCCCTTTAGAATATTTGGTTCAATTCAAGTTAAATTCTAAACTTTAGAATTATTTTTACCAAAGCATCTACTATGGCATGCCACTACTGGATTGGGTACTATTCCAATGAATCTAGGTTTGATACTTCCTTCGATATAATTGGTCGATTGCTTAAGCTCATATATATGTGTGTGTGTGTGTGTGTGTGTGTGTGTGTGTGTGTAGTATTGATTTAAGTGAGTTTGGAGCTAATACAACTCCAACCCAAGACCCCTTACCAATATAGAGGGTACCAACTAGTGCTATGTGCATGTGTTGATTTAAGTCAAAGATAAATAAAATAGCTCATACACCTAATACAAACCTAAGAGGAAAAAAATGATGGCATCAGGTTTAACCTCAGAATATGCTATCCACAAGCTAGAAAACCAAATTTTAAGCCATAATAACTACAAGGTAAGGAGAGAAATGGAGTCATTATTAGCATGTATCCATCACCAAATATTCACCCCTCAATAAAATATATTTCCTATGGATTTCAAACCACCATCATCCAAGCTACATGTGAGAAAAATTACCACTATGCTACACTATCTCATATGATGGATTAAAGAGGAGAAAATTCTTGTGAACAATATTTGGAGAGAAATACAAAAAAAAAATAAAGAGGGTGGTGAGGTTCAAATTCATTCTTGGAATTTGTGTTTCACTTTTAAAAAAAAAAAATTATAGTTGATGAATCAACCTTTTGATGTCCTTCCAACCAAAGAGTTCTTCAACCATCATGCCACTCCTCAGATGCCTAGTGGGGTGAATTGGATTCAAAATAATTCTCTCTCTATATATATATGTCAACATTTGAATATACCTCTTCCTAGTAGAAATACATGCATGATAATAACCTCTCCATCTATCTTGAATTCCATTTCTATTTCAAAATATGTCGATAAGAAAAGTCGAATTCACATGTATGAAAAAAGAAGAGTACAAATGACACCAAATTTTAAATTTAAAAATAAAATTGGAGGAATGTAATTTGAAAGAGACACCCTTCAATTGTTGATTATTTTTTCTACTAAATAAGTTATGCAACTCTAGAATTAACTGTAAAACCATGTATAAATTTATAATATTTTCTAGAAACCTTCTAAAACATGCATTCACCATAATCATATACCAAAAAGAAGAAAAACAATTTTAAGATAGCGATATTAAATAAAAATAAATAAAATAAGGGAGAGAACAAGAATTAGAAGGTGGGTGCCCATTGGCACTCTAATATGTCACATTTTATTCACACTTATTATGCAAAAGGATTCTAATTGAGGTGTATTTATAGTGATACCAAATACCTAATTACATGTTAACCTTAGGCTGATATAAACCTAACCTTAGGCTGATGTTAACATTACAATATAATAATAATAAATTGCCCTTTAAGTGAGGTTATCCATAAATATGGGTTAACCAATACCACTAAGGGTGAAATATGAAAGGGGTTTATATGATTACCTAAAAATTCCTATAGACTTACATAAATGAGCAATGCCAATAGGCCTAACATAATCATATAAACATAGGCCACATAAATGGTACTCATAGGCACCTTGTCATACATTTGACCTTGGCCTAAACAAGATCATTTTATAAAAAATTAACATAGACTGTAGGCCTTTTCATATTTTGCATCCTTGAGAAATAGAGTTAGTTTATCTTTTAAAACTTAAGTTGAGAAATAGAGATATTTTCTTTCCATAAAAATTATCCATTAATTTTTTATAATAGAACTTAAGTTTGTGCACCATTTCTTCACTATCCTCATTAAATGCATTCTAATAGTTTCTTCCATGATATAAATAAATTCTATGATTTATTTATTTTTAAGTAGTAATCCTTATAATTCCCTAATAACTCAAATAATAATATGAAATTTGTAAACTTTTTATTTTCTAATACATTTATTTTGAAACCCTTTTTATTTTATAATATAAAAAACCTAAATAATAAAAAACTTAACTGCTTAAAGTAGACATCTTATTACTCCAGACCTTTTAAAAACTTAAATAAACATAAATTTTAAACTAACCCATATATATCCTACTTATAAGTTCTTCTCAAAAAACACCTTATAACTCCACAAAGCCTAATAAATAATAATTTATAAAATAACCTTATATTCCTTCCTTATGTGGCTTGTTCACTAATTCACACTTTGCTTTCTCACCGATTTGTGCTCTACTTTCTCACTGCTTCTTATGTTTTATTTTTCATATTCACTACTTAAGTGAATTTACACTTAGGTGTAATAATAAATGATTAATATCCATGTGGGCATTTGCATATTTGCACTAAAATATTAGGAAATGCTTTACATTATTCTGTTGTAACATTCAACATGTAACTCCTAGACAAAAAAAAATATGATGTTACTCTATGTAGGTATGGACGTGTTATGCTTCCTCAATTTAGTTGAATATGCTTTGATGATAAATGCTTTCTCTTCGTTGTAATATTGAATTCTTTGCCTTCCTTGCCTATTTAATGCTTCACATTCCTTGCTTATTGCTTCATATTTGTCTTCCTAGTTTGTTTCTTTAGCACTGGGAGCTTTGCCTTGCTTAGTGATTTCTTTGGTGATGAGGGCTTTTTCTAGAGGCCCATATTCAATTTGAGGTTTTGAACATAGTACATGTGATCATGGATGGGTGATAATTGGTACTTAGGAGGAATCCTCTTCCAGCTCCTCTCAAATCAAATGTTGAAGTCGATTAGAGACTCAAGAGGTGCTCTCTTGATGTATGAGAGATGCATCAAGAGTTGGAAGGGATCCATAGAGCCATAAAATGTGTCAATGAGGGCTCCCACCATATCTGTACATGGGCAGATGGTTTTACATCCAAGTATTTTGTACCACAATAGTGCTCTTACTTCTAGTGACATGACCATAAGCCTGATCATGATATCTTCATGGGTATGCTAGGGATGCTAGTGTAGAAACATATTCAAGGTGCTCTTCAGCCATTCCCAAGGTGCCATTATATTTGGTTAGGGCCTTTAGGGAACCATTGGGAATCTCATGCAAGTAGTGGAGTTTCAGTGGACCAGGGTCATTTGATTGATGAAAATATGGTCAAGCCATTAAGGCACCAGTCTTCATAGGTTCCAATTTTGATATCAAAGTTGGAGTCACTAGATGAGTATGATATCTTTTCTAGTGAGGTCAAGGTTGCTTATCATACCTTGATTCCTCCAGGATGTTTGTATATTTAACATGGGCGGGTGATTGGTCTCATGATCTGGATGTGTTGTGCAGTCAAATTTGCAAGGTGACTTTGATAAGATCTGGATAAACTAGAGAGCCACCATAATCTGATTTCTTGAAACATGAAAATTCAATGAGGTCCCAGTAGAATCACAAAAAACTATTGGTCACCAATCAGGCACCACATGCTAGGGTGAGGGCAGACCAATGACATTGTATATAATGGTCATTACGTCGAGATGAGACAAATGATCTCCGAAGATGGTTGGTTCCAGCTACCTACACCAAAAAATAGGAAAAGAGAAAAAGGGAAAAATAAGTAAAATGGTCATAGCCATAACTCACAAGGATGGGTATAGCCACATCAAGACATATGCATGTGATATACCACATAGGAAACACAAACTCGATACTTAACAAATTACCCAACTATACATTTGTTCTTAATTATATTAGCAATAGGTGAGAGGTGAATTCTAGGGCCAATGAATAGGTGCATGAGATCTAGGATGTAGAATCAGAGTGCTCCTATTCGACTGGATTTAGCAAAAATAAACCCACAATCTATATCTACAAACGCACACTCTTGAGTCACTCAAGTCAACCCCATGGAATGTATAAAACTTAATAACACAGGATAAATTAAATAAATAGATAGAAATAAGTGTTCATACAATTAATAAAGAATAGGAATACAAAAATAAAGATCAAATAATGCAGAATTTATATTTACATAGAGGTAAATATTACATATGAATTATAATGGATAAAGATTCACCCTTAGGAATGACCAGTATTCAACTATTTATAGGTATATTTTAAAAATCAAAAATTATTGCGGTAGGTGAAAAGACATTCCTTGTAGTAGAAAAGCGTTGCACTGGTACATTGTTCCACTAGATTCACTGATCTTCTAGAAGGCAGTGAATACAACTGGTTGGTTTTGGGCCCTTGGATCTTCTAATGTTTCTACCCAATTCATTAAATCATAGCTACCTCATCCTTATCCTTTACTGGTGATCCTTTGGTTAGGAGGTGAGTGATAGGTATTGAAGCACCTTGGAAGTAGCGCACCCAAAATAAATTATCTCCACATATCTTGTCAAGTACCCAAACTACTAGACAAATAAATAAGTCTTCTATTTTAATTTAAGGTGATGGTAGGAGCCTTGCATGTTGAGAGAGAACTTTGTTTGATTTTATTTCTTTCTATGGGGGTACTAGGGAGTGAGAGTGAGCATTTCTTTGAGGTTTTTACCCCTTTTGCATTTGTATCTCTCACTGGATATGGGCAAGCATCTATCTCCTCCCCAAGGGTGGGGTTGTACAATTCGTCCACCCATACTAGCCCTTTGAATTTTTTGCCCAACAATTTGAGTGGGTCTTTTGAGAATTTTCACCCAAGGTTAAGGGTGGCCTACACTTTATTGCCTACCCTACTTCATTCCATTGTCTGACGATGTTTTAGTATGCCCTACAACCATTATTGCTACTTTGATATCTTTCGACCCTCCATCGATGTTCCTTCAAAATTTGGATAACTCCTTTAATAGAACCACCATATTTTCAAAATAATGGGATGCAAAATTACACCCACAAATATAAAACAAGTAAAATGATAAACAAACTCTCTTAAATTAGGTTACCCAGTTTCCATGATTACTTTGGGGAATATCATCAATTCATTAGATAAATTGTACTATCATATTGTTTAGACTCCATCATAAAAGATGAATTTAAAATAGAGAAATGACCCAAAAAAATCCAACAAGAGCAAGTAATTCATATTATTAAGACCTTAATGGAGATAAAATATGTTATATCTGAGCTTGGTAATTGTAGTTCTGATCCATCTCACAAGAGGTTGGCTAGCTTGCAAATGATCCATCAGAACATCTTTTTGATACCAATAATTCTAGAGAAGACTTGGGTACAAGCCTCGAGCTCACTAAGTAATGTAACTTAATTTATTAGTGAAGAATATAATTACAAAGTAGATGTACATATGGAATAAAATGAGGAATATGAATCTAATGAAGATAGGTCTAAAGAGGAAGACCATGAGGAAGAGGAAGAGCAGAATGATGAAGAGGTAAAAGAGGAGGAAGATGAATATGAAGTTCTAAAATTGTTCTTGAAAAGCCTGATGTCGAGATAGTTCATATTTAAGAATAAGAAAATAGGGTAGGGTGAGTAACTGGTCCAAGAAAATGGACTCATTAGAAACACAAGTTTGATGAAGTTTTTGTTGTCTGATAGGAATCAGAGAAATGAATAAAATATAAACCTGCAAAAGGCATCACACATATGGCATTGTAAAAATATGAGGGTCATCTATAAGAGAAGTCCTCATTGATGTAGGGTAATCATACTTGTTTCACAAATAGTTTCTTTGTGACCATCAACTTTTGGATATTGTGTATCTTATCAAGAATTTGGTAGTCATAAAGGAGCAATTTTTGATCCATAATGTTGCGAGTAGTCAAAGTCTAGTTCACCATTCATCTCCCTTTGTATCATTTAATAATTTCCCTCATTCTATTTCTTCATCCATATCACCCCTTTTTTTTCCTCATTCCATAAATTATTCATCCCCTTAGACTCTATAAACCCAATTAATAAGGCATTGAGTTCTAAAATCTTGCGAGCAAGATTTTCCAAAAGGCATCAATAATGTAGGCCAAAAATGACTACATCTCTACTTGGCCAAAAAAATTCAAAATTTTACTAAGTACGAACAAGGAATGAGAAAGTGCTAAAAATTGGCCAAAATAGAAAAGCGTTGAATGTAGCTCAAAATTGAGAAGTCTGGTGAAGTTGCGTTTCTCTACTCCGTTTGTATTTTTCGTGTAAATTTATAGGGCATCTAAGAATAGAAAAGCACTGCAAGAAAGCATAAACAAAGAAGCACTAAAAGAGGCTAAGTTGAACAAGGAAGATAAGCTGATTTTCTCAGTCACTTTTGTATTAGGTGCATGGGTGAAAAAGCACTAAAAAAATTTCTCAAGAGAGAAAAGCACTGAAAATAGAGCACGATGAAGAAGTCAAGAAAGCCATGTTTCTCTATCACCTTTGCAATTCTTGATCAAACAAAGAAGCACCAAAAAATAAAAATAGTTAAGAAAAGAGAAGACTCAAGCTTTCTTGTTGCTTTGTAACCACTACGTAAAAATAGGAGTGCCAAAAATTGTTCAAAGAAAATAAGTGCTAAAATATAACCAAAATAGAGAAGCTCCAAAACTCACCCAATTCAAAGAAAGTTTAGCAAGAAACACTTTCTTGTTCGCTTCATATCTACTACGTAAATTTGAAAAGCAGTACAAAGTTATGTTTCTCAGACTCCATGTCGAGAGTGCACAAAATGGAAAAGCATTGAAGAACAATAGATTGCTAGAAAAAGCATAGAAGAGAGAAAAGGTGATTAAGGAGTAAAAGGTCATGATTATCTATTTCCTTTATTACCACAATTAAAATGTGAAGCAGTGCTACATATGTTCAACTATAGTCATTCGATGGTCAAATCTATGACAGATATTAAACCTTTATTTTACCTATAAATTTATAGGTAAATTTTATGCACATAATTTAGAGAATAGAGGAAAGTTGAAACTAACACCATAGAAGCTGAATCAAAGTGGTTACAATACAAAACCTTCCAGAACCTCCTGATGAACCAGATTCAGTTGTATATCAACATATAAGGATGGATTACAAGAATCATCAATGACAATAACGATCTCATCTAGAAGACAGTTGCAACAGAATCAAGAAGATACATTTTGTGGGCACTATGAATGGTAGAGTGTCCAAGAAGATCAAGAAAAATCAAATTCCTTGTAATTCTAAGAAACAAATATGATTGTAAAACCTATAAATAAAGGCAGTGACCTCATTTCAAATGGTCATCTCTGAATTATTTTCTTGCAATACTATGTATATTTTGCAAATTGATGAATGAAGAATTACAAGGGATGTTTACCTCAAACTTGTGCCTATGTTGAATGCTTGATTTAATTCTTTTAAATTATCTCCTCCTTGCTGCTATGGTTAGACTATTCTATTAATTTGAAAAGCTAACTTAAAGTATATTGATATAATCATTTTTGCATACATGCTATTCTAGAATTCTACTTTTGTTAATTAAGACATTGATATTATTCTATTAATTTGGATAATTAATGCTTTAGATGTTTGGAATAATTTTGTGAGCATGCAAAAAAGGTCATTTATTGTAACTGCATAAGTTTTGAATGTTGTTAGCCCTGAAATATACTTATGAAAACTAATTTATTAGAGATACAGTGTAGATGTTTATACTATTTTTTTTTTACATGGTCGAATCGGTAGCCACCAGGAGTCTGGGCAGGCTGTCCAGCTTTTATGGCTGCCATAGCATTTTGCGCTATCCTCCCTAGAAGCCACCACATATATCTTCATGCATTCTGACGCTATAACCACCATACCACAATCAATTTAAACCTTTTACGCCACTGAAAGCACCAATAAATGGACAAGCGTTCAGTCCGACGAGGCCCAAGATTTGAACCTGGGACCTCTACCCCCATTATGGGGTTTGGATGAACTAATTGATCTACACCTCTGACAAAAGATAAAGCTTATATGTTTATACTGTTATCTTCACCTGTCCATTTTATATTTATATATTTTTTCACCCTATCATTTCTATCCCTAAGCTTTTACTATTTGAGATAAATAGAGTTAACATTCATTAAGCTGACAAGGTATACCAACCTTCCCTGGAGGTTGAATAAAAAAAAAATTATTTTTCCAATGTTTAGTATGGGCTATTATTATCGGGTGATCACCTTCAAATTATCTAATATGATAATCACAATTCTAGCATCGGCTATATGAAAAACTAGACTACAACAAGATCCAATGCTAGAAAAATATTTGTAGGCCATTTTAAGATACTATATGATGGTTTTAGGCCCTAAAAATGCTCTAAAAATACTTGAGCCATAAATTTTCTCACTCCATTGCAATCTACGCATTGAAATATTTTTTATAGTACTTGATAGAACTCAAACAGACACCTAGAGCTCTAGTTATGGCCTTGATCTACGCATTGAAATATTTTTTATGATCTCAAAATGTAAATTTATGATGCCATTCTAATTCCATACCTGCAAAATGTAAACCAAAGATACAAAATAGATAAAAACACCCAAGATAATAGAAAAATGTGAAACCCTAAGCTAAAATGTAGAAACATTGATTCTAAAGGCCCTAAAGAGGGTCTAATACACAAAACCAAATGTAAGATTATGTTTGGTACCCATAGGTTTGTGTTTACAACTGGACAAATACACGTCTGCATTTGGAGACCCGTAGGTCTACATTTTCTACTGAGTGAACATAGGTCTACATTTCTTCATGTATTCCAAAACCTGTTTAGGGTAGATAAAAACTAAATTTACCTAAATGACCCTATTGATGCAAAGTTTAAGCTTATGATGCAGGCTACAATTCTTCTATAAGTTAAAGAATTAACTAAGGCATTCAGAATGTGATTTGATATGTTTTTGCTTACAAAAACACTATATCTAATATGGAATTTTGACTCAATGGAATTTAAAAAAAAAAATAAGAACATAAATAGAAGCATTTTTTTTTTCTTTTTAGAAGTAAATTTAGAACTAGAATTTTTGGTCTCAATGAATTACCTGAAATCTTTTTGCTTCTTCCTCCAACTCTTCAAATGTAGATTCATGTTTGCAAAGATGTAAAAATGTAGAGTAAGGTTTGCTTAGGGTTCCAAACATAGAGTCATGTTTTCTTAGGGTGCCAAACATAGTGTTGTGTTTTCTCATGGTGCCAAACGTAGTGTCGCATTTGTACAAGTATCCCAAATGCCTTCCTGCATTTGTGTCGGCTCAAAAATATCCTAAATAGGATCTGGAACTCTTGAATTTGATCTACAACTTCTATGTGATAGAACTCCAAAAACCTATTGAAGAAGCAAAATTTACGGTATGCCTTTATGTGTTCTTTGTTGAAATATAAAGCATGTTATTGCAAGCATTAAAAGGGAAAGTGCATAAAGATGTAATCTACTAAAATTAAGAATAGTGTGCAATAAAGAGGTATATTTCTCCTTGTATTTATTATTCAATTCTTTCAATGGTTACAATACATCCCCTTGAGGGCATTTCTTGATACATTTCTATACTACAAAGTATAAGGGATCTAATCCCTTCCAAGGTTTGATGGTGTGCTCCAACATTCCTTTCGCAACTCACACTTGAGAGCTAGTATTGAGCCTATAATTTTGTACCTATTAGCTCCTCCCTCATATCTTGTATACCTACACCTACACACAATATATTAAAAATGTTTAATAGCATATGCATTTATTGATAGAAAACCTTGAAAACATAGAAAAGCGTGAATCTAGAAACAACAAAACGTAATTGCAATAAATCAAAACAACTCCAAATGATCTATAATTTAAGGATGATGATATCTATATGGTTTTGGAAATATCTAAGCATAAATATAATGTAAATTATTATCAAAAACTATGACCATTCCGAACAGGGATAATTAGACCTGCAATAATGAAACCTCCAATTGGACCATCAAAACAACTTCAAATCTCACCAAATTTGGATAGAAGACTAATCTAGACATTCCTAAATTACCTACAATGGAATTGAGTCAAATTTTCCTATTGCTTTCTAATTGTCCCTAACATGTGCAACTAGCTACTGCTAACCATCCCTAGGTGGGACGGTTACAAATCTTCTTAGAATTTATCACCAATTCCTTAGGGATCTATTCTAAAATTATCCTAGATGTGATTTTGGAAAATATGGTCAAATTACTCTCCAATTTGACCAATTTTGGAATGGTTTTAGTGGGTTTGGGATGCCTTTGAAAGTGCCTTCGAATAAAGAGGGTTTCAAGGAAATGTGAGGGTGAATTCGATAGAAAAAATGAAGGTAGAATTGGGCAGTACTTTGCGGTAGAATGCTTCAACTCTTCTCTTATGAAATTGGGTGAGCACATCTCAGTTATAGCCCAAATAGGGCATCTAGGGAAAAGGGGTAAGTATTGGCATGCAAGGCAAGTGCTGCCACCTGGAAAAACATTTGCTCTGATTGGGTGGAAGAGGTTGCCCATTTAGGGCCTCTAATTTGGAGTTCTCAATCTCCATGACAAGCTCCCAATCAATTTTTGATGATTCGATGGTGTAGCACCCTAAAATTGGCACAGTAAAACCATCAGTAAAAAGATTAAAAATTTGAATTGTAACCCCAAAACTGCCCGTGAATCGTTCACCTCATTTTTCATTCCATTTTTAGAATTTGTTTTGACCATTGGACGATATCATCATCGATCTGACGATATCGTCCCAAATCGGACAAATTCGTCTGGAATAGAACGTCCAGACGATTTCGTTCGAAAATCAATTTTTCATAATTAGCCTCTATTTCAACAACCTCTCAAACTCTAGCAGAAGGGTGTCTACGCGGTTGGATATTCCTACGTTGGAGATCTCCCAGATTGGGATGATCCCCAACCTCCTAACCTCCCCATAATCCTATATAAACTTGGGATTTTCCCAGTTTATCCCCCTGGCTGATCATTTCCCTGTAACTCTAGTTTTTTGCTGTATTAGAACATCCTCACCCCCATCATTTGCATTCGTATTTTCATGTTTTATTACAGGATTTTACTGTGTTTCAGCCGAAGGAAGCTCGAATCGTCCTAGGCGATCCAACACGATTTCGAATGATCCTGTCGAGATCGGCGACGATCTCATACAATTGTAGATGATTTTGACTGTAGTTCATATTGGAGGCAACCAGAGCACCGAGTTTGCATTTTCTACCTTTCTTTATTATTTAATTGTGCATTAGATCGATTTATTTCTGTTCTGCATCCTGGAGTTCACCTCATTTAGCATATTTGCATGATAAAATTTAAAATAAGTTATTAAAATAGTGCATCCCATTTGATTTGCTATCTAGATTTATTATTTAAGCATCTATATTGTTATTTCTATCATTTTGCATCATTCTTGCAATTGTATTTTTGGTTTTTGGTGTCTGTTTCCATGATTACAGGTTTCTAACAAATTTGTCTAACAAATTCATCAAGTTTTGGATGATCTTGTCTGATCTCAGATGATCGCCTATGATTTGGGATAATTTTATGCAATTACAGATGATCCTATCATATTTGGGATGATCTAGAATCCTACAAGCTTCAAAATCTTCATCAGACATCAGGAATCAGGTGTATTCCTCTTCATTTCACATGGTCTCTATATTTAGGATTCATTCATGTTTGGTGTCTTCATATAAACCTAAAATTTCATATAGAATAGCTTAGATTCATTTTGTGCAACCTAGGAATATGAATGATTGAATATAAAATGAACACATCAAACCCATTCTCAACCTAGGCATAGAAACTGCCACTCAAATTTTCCTGGTGAACCCCACCATCCGTCAAAAATTCACCCTTATACCCCTCCCCCGAGAGGCGCGACCTTCAAAGGGCCTCTCCATCCAAGGTATTGTCCCATCCTTCTCGCATCCCCCTTCCAGGGCACGGATCCTTTAGCATGAAGGTAAGGGTGCAAAAAATTTGGGCGATACATTTTTGGTGAACCTAACGTGAAACTAAAACACCTTTTGAAAACAATCCAAAAAAAACAAAAAAAAACACATTGTTAAGAACATCTAGAATCATTAGAAAAATAGTTAAATTTGGATATCATATTTAGATGGTAGATTATAATATAATACGAGCTGTCGCCATAAATGTTAAAAATCAATTAACGGCCATAGATATTACTTCTGTACTTAGAGTACCTCAAAAAAATAGAGCCCAACCTTTGTGGGATGAAATTGATAGGAGATTAGGTATTATCAAATCTAGATATGTAGAACTTAGGCAAATTAAGAGGTTTGTCCTAGATAGAATCCTGCATCCTGATCAGGTGACTTTGTACCATGAATTTCAGAGAGCTTGCCATAGATGGTTAGCAGATAAAAGAGCACTTGTGTCTTCAAAATTATACACCTTTGAGGAATACCTTGAGAATACAGTTGTAGTACATAATTTTATATCTCGTATAAATGATCAAGAAGTCATTCTTACGGATAGAAAAATATGGAATAGAGTTCCTAGAGCTATGTTGTATTTAGAGTATTGCCATGAACTTTATTTTTATAAGTCAGAGTCTGAAGTAGATCATATTACCATAGCACACTTTGTCAAGTTCTTGAAAAACCACTTCCAATTTGAAGAGGAGCATTTCATGACTCCTGATGAACTTGGCCCTATCAATGATATCCATAAACTATTCATAGAAAACTAAGTCATTCTTTTTACTATTGTTATTTCTTACAACTAGCATGTTGTTTGTTAATTTTATTTTCGCACAATAATAAAATAATCATACAAAATAATCAAACAAAAAAAAGAACAAAGTAAAAACAAATAAAAACAAAACATTTTCCTTTTAAAGTATTATAGTAGTTATATAATTAAAATATATACCTCTCAACCTTACTGCATATATGTATATATATATATATAAGTATATATATTTGCTAAAAACCTAAATTTTAGCACAATGCCTAGACTTAGGAATGGAAAACAAACCGAAGAAGATGAATATTGGTTAGGAAGACAATTAATTGACCAAAATGTCCCTCCTGAGGACCAAGTTCAGGAAGAAGAAATCCTAGACCAGCAATAAGAAGAGCTTGTTGTAGCAAATGAACAAGAAGAAACTAATAGAGAGGAAGGATCCTCATCCCCTAAAATGTCTCCGGGAGGAGCTATCACTTTTGAAAACATGGAATAATTTTGGAAGTTCATTAACACTAATATTGGTGTTTTTAATAGAGTAGCCCATATGGACAAGGATCGAATTAGTGACACTCAAGCAACTCTAGAAGATGTATTTCACACATGCACTAATCCCTTGTCCTTTATTGAACAAGAGAGTGATCAAGCTGGACCATCCAATTTGGATATAGTAGCTATGATTTGGAACATGCAACAACAACAGGTTACCCAACCACCTAAAGTGCCTGTTAACAAGCCTAGGGTCATTCCCGCACAAAAGAAACCATTATTTACTACTCCATTTCACCAAGCTATTGAGCAACATACCTCAAATAAAAAAAAAACCAAAAACAAAACCAAACACCAATTACCAACAATCTGGGATACAACATAATACTATTACAAATCCCCTTCATAATACTCTTCCTACCAACACTTTGCATAATAACAATATAGCATCTAATCCTTATGCCACACCATCATACACTCATAAATCCCATACCTATATCCCACCGAACCAATATGGTGGACAAACTAGTAATCTTGAAACCATGGTGAAACAATTAGTTTCCCGCGTGGACCAGATAGATCCCTACCGTCCCTCGTACAATTATCGAGAGATGTGTAGTCAGCCTTTATATCCTATAGTTGTAGCACAATCGTATCCTAAACATTTTCCTATGCCTGTCCTACCCATATATAAAGGAACATAATATCCCATAGAGCATCTTCATATGTTTAGGATAGCATCTCATGATATATCACATGATGACTTTTTATTACTAAAAATGTTCCCAAAGAGCTTGGGAGGAATGGCATTAGAGTGGTATTATCAATTACCCACTAATTATTTGAGGAATTTCGAAGAAACTGTCAAGTCTTTTGTTCATCAATTTAGTGCCTACATCGAAAGACATGTGACCATTAAAGATTTGTATAACTTAAAATAGGACAAAGATGAATGCTTTGCTGATTTCCTAGCTAGGTGGAGATAATTGATAGGAAAATTACACTTTGTGTTACCTTATAGGGAGATGTTGGACATCTTTATTAATAATTTGCAAGAGCAACTATCTTACGAATTATCAACTGCTACCTTGACCACATTCGATTAGGCTATAGACTTAGCCCGAAGAGTGGAATATGCTCTCATTAGGAGAGGTCAGCTTAAAAAGAAAGACGATGAGAAAATATCCAAAAATTAATATAAGAATAAAAAAGTTGTGGGTTATGGAGTCACCGATAGCAAAAATATTGCTAATGTTAATGTTGCAAAGACAATGGAGAAGTTTGTACTAAAACCTCCTAATAGACCTCCTCAAGAATTTACTAGGTTAAATCAACCTTTATCAACTATTCTACCATAATTATTAGAACGAGGCTTGATTCAATTACCAAATATCTAAGAACCTAATCCAACTATACTCGGATACAGAGCAGATTTACATTGTGACTTCCATAGAGGACCTGGACACACTACCAACTCTTGTAAAATATTAAAACATATAATGTAGGAATTGATTGATAACAATGAGATGGAGGTACAAGCCTTTCAACCTAAGAAAAATCCTCCTAATAACACTCAATAGAACACCACACAAAACCAGAATCAGAATGCCAATCAGTCATTAGACATCTTTCAACATCCCTTACCAAAACATGGTAAGGAGGTGGCTAATCAAATTGAACATCATAATGTTCCTCCTCCTACCCGATATGTAGGAACTATTAGTGGGCATTTACCTGCTCATGAACAAGAAATATTTAACATAACTTTATCCATGGTTACAACCAAGCCTCTATATAATATTCAAATACCTGATCTTAGTGATACAAAATATGAGACTGAGAGTGATATGTAAATCACATCAAATCAATCGAATAGTTTAGAAGATGAATCAGATACTATTCACCCTATCACAAGTCATATGGCTCCAGAAGAACCATTTCCAAGAAGAATCACTAGTAGACCATCGTCTCACCAATTACTTTCTAATGAGTTAGCTATAAGCGCTAGACCAAGACCCATTCATCATCCGCAACATAATATTGTGGGTACCATCAGAGTTGTTACGAGACAACAGGCTCAAAATTCTCAACAAGATCAAATTCAGAATGGTGGATCAACTCCATTTGTTTTGAAGGTTCCTAATAAAGGGAATCATGCACCTAATGTTCAACCTAAACCTCCTTATAATATCAATGAACAATTATCAAATATTACAGCTAGAATTTCCTTTTTGGACCTCTTAAGATCTTCTCCTACACATAGAGATGAATTAATGCTCACATTAAGCTAGATGATGGTACCACAAGAAATTCAACCTGAAGCCATGGCCAATACTATAATAACTCATGAAGTTGATTGTATTGACTTTCGGGATAGAGACATACCTCAACATAGTTTACATAAATATAACCCCTTATATATTACTAATTTAATTGGAGATGTAGTAGTCAAACACATTTTTATTGTTAATGGTTCATCTTTAAATATCTACACTTTTGATTTCTACCAAAGATTTGGGTTTAGAAGCGATGAAATGAAAAGAACTGATATGATCATAAAATATTTCAATGATGAAACACAAGAAATGTGTGGAGTTGTTACCATTCCATTGCAGGTTGGTCCAAGAACCTTGGATACAACTGTGTTTATTGTACATTTCCCTGCATTGTACAATATACTCTTAGGTCACCCTTGGATCAACGCAATGCGATCTATTCCCTCAACTTTACATCAATGTGTTAAATTCAAATTTAAGAATAAATTGGTTACCATTCATGGTGATCCAAGACCCTTTGATATGTGTGCTTTGGCATAACCTATTGGAGTTCAATTTTATCCCGTGTTGTCATCCACACATCCTAATTCTCATTATCCATCTAAACATGTGAAACTCACACCCACAAGGTCATCTACTTCTTCTCCATTAGATGCACCTTTACATATAGCTCTGAACAATACACATTAGGATCTAAGAGAGATCCTAATCCCATAATCAATGGCTCTTATTCTACTCCTATAGCTTCCATACCTATAATAGATCCATCTATCAACACATCTACCCTGTCTATGTCCACCAAAGTCATATTTTTCACATCAGAAGATGTAGGGAATGTTCCTGCTACCTCTTATGCTCTTACTGATGATCTCTTACCCGATCTATCTAAAATCCTTATATCAGCAGAAACGAATGCTTCTATGCATGATTCTCTTGTTTTAAATAATTTACCACCATCTCTTCGTACCTTGGGCCTCCCACAGCCTATGGGAATTATTTACCAAGTCGGGAGCTATGCCTTTATTTATAAGGGATATGACTGGGGTAGAATACCCAGAAACATCAAAACTGATTATATGGATATGCTCGATGTTATTTTACTAATGAGTATATTAAAACCAAACTTATAATGCTAAAATTGGGATATAACGGGAAAGGTTTGGGGCCTTTCCAGAATGGTATGAAAGAAAATTTTGAGGTAGAAGCATGGCCCGCCCTATGTGGCGTGGGCCTATTTCCTAGTAAGGGTTAGCCATTCCCATTTGAGGATGATGAAAAACTTATATGTTACCAATATTTTTTAGATGAACACGATGCCTTGTATTTAATGAATAAGACATTCACATGTAATATTCTATCTATAGCTTATCCTAAGATGATCGCTGAATTCGATGATGAGTTGGAGGGAGATATCTTCCATGATGTCTTCGTTGAGGAATTATTACATAACGAATTTTATTTTGATGGCTCTATACCTAGTATAGCCCAGCTTGAGGCCACGGCTCCTCAAGACGAATTATCCAAATTAACCTTGGAAGAATTATAGGAATTGGGCGTTTCACCCGCCCCACCTAATTTTGAGAGAGATCTACACATGGAAGTAGAAAATGTCATCAAAATTAACACTGGAACTGAGGATAAACCTCACGTGATCAACATCAGATCAGAATTGAGTCAAGAAAAAATAGGATAAATGCATTGCATTTCTTAAAGAATATGAAGATGTCTTTGCTTGGACATATGAATATATGCCATGTTTAGACCCTTCTGTAGTTATGCGTCACCTAGTAGTCCATACGGATGCTAAACCTGTTAAATAGAAACTTAGAAAAATGCATCCTAAAGTGGCCTTACTAGTCAAAGGAGAGTTAGAAAAACTCATGACTGTTAATTTTATACAATCCATTGATTATGTTGAATGGATCTCGAATGTAGTTTCAGTAACTAAGAAAGAAGCTACTAAGGTTAGGGTTTGTATAGACTTTAGAGATATTAATGTTGCATGCCTTAAAGATGATTTTACCCTTCCTAATATGGATCAGATCATTGGTTTTACTGCTGGGAGTGGAATGATATCCTAAATATTTTCTTGTTATAATCAGATCAGGATAGCTCCTAAAGATTAGGCTAAAACAGAAAGTGATGCCATTCGGTTTAAAGAATGTAGGTGCAACCTATCAATGAGCCATAACTTATATCTTTCATGATATGATGCATGATATACTACATGATTATGTAGATGACATTATAGCTCATTCTACTAAAGAAGATGACCATTTAGATGACTTGAGAAAAGTATTTGATCGGTTAAGGGAATATCTTATCCGATTGAATCCAGACAAATGTATATTTGTAGTAAAGTCAGGTAAATTATTAGGGGTTATAGTTTCTTTACGTGGCATCGAAATTGACCCTCTCAATATTATGGCTATCACTGATATGCCCACACCTATGAATATATCTGAATTACAAAGTCTACAAGGTAAGCTTCAAGCTATCCGTCACTTCATCGATAAGTTGGCGGATAAAACTAGACCCTTTCTTAATATTCTTAAGAAGGATGTCTCTTCCCATTGGGACAAAAAATTTTAGGAAGCATTTGAACTCTTGAAACAATATCTTCTTAACCCATCTGTACTTTCACCATCTAGACCTGATCGCCCATTTATCTTGTATATTTTTGCTTCAGATTTTGATTTAGGAGCTATGTTATCTCAACTTGATGATGAGAAAAGAGAGCGTTCTAATTATTACATTAGCAAGACATTAATTAGTTATGAAACCCACTACACAGAATTAGAGAAGTTATGTCTAGCAGTCGTATTTTCTACATAAAAACTATGCCATTATATGCTCAGTCAGAAAACATACGTTATTGCTAAATCTGATCCCTTGCGGTATCTCATGAGTCAACCTTATTTATCTGGTCACACAACAAAGTGGGTTCTTGCGCTAAGCGAGTTTGAACTCACGTTTATAGGACAAAAGTCTATTAAGGGTCAAATCATAGCAGATAAATTAGCCGCTGCACCCTTAGAGTCCACCCATCCCCTCGTCATTGAGTTTCCTAACGAATACCTTAAACTAGAGGCAGATCATTCAGAGAAATGGTCCTTATACTTTGACAGAGCCCGATGCATGAGTGGGGCTAGTGCAGGTATTATTTTGATATCTCCACAGAAACATCTCATACCTCTATCCTTTAAATTAACGTTTGCCTATACTAATAACACTGTTGAATATGAGGCTCTCATCCTTGGATTATGAGCAACCATGGCACTAAAAATTAAAAATATATTAGTTTTCGATGATTCTCAACTTTTTATAAATCAAATTAATGATTTTTATCAGACCAAAGATGATAAATTATGCCCATATAAAGCATATGTATTACAATTAATATCTTTATTTGATCAAGTTACCTTGGAAGCTATTCCTCGAACTAGCAATCATGCAGATGACGTTATGGCTGCAGCTGCATCTCTTTTACCCTTGGAGTTAGATGAAAAATATGCTACCATCATTATTTTTTGACTCGAGGAACCTACTTTAATTAAATCATGCTTGGAACCTTTGGACATGTTTCTAATAAACAAAACTACTCCTAAACTTTGGTACACTGACATCCTCAATTTTATTCAAAATGGGACCTTCCATGAAGGCTTTAATAGAAACCAACACTGGTTATTGTATAGATGAACAAGTCGCTTCATAATAATTGGCAATACGTTATATAGGAGATCTTTTGAAGGTATCCTATTGAGATGTTTGAATATAGAAGAGTCTAGATCAGCTTTGAGTGAAGCCCACGATGGATCTTGTGGGGGACACTTTAGTGGTAGCGCCATTGCTAAGAAGCTCCTTAGGATAGGATATTTTTGGCCTACCATGGAGAATGATGCACATGATTACGTACGCCATTGGGACAAGTGCCAAAAACATGTTGACCTTGTCCATGCACCTGCACAAGAACTATAGGCTATTTCATCTCCTTGGCCCTTTTCAAAATGGGGCTTAGACATCATCAAAAAAATCAATCTTGTGTCATCTGATGGACACAAATTCATCATAACCACCATCGAGTATTTTACAAAGTGGGTTGAAGCTATGCCCTTAGCTTCTTGCATTGGAACCCAAGTTTCCAAATTTATTTTTAATCAAATTATTTGTAGGTTCGAAATTCTTGCAAATATCATCTCGGATAATGGAACTTGTTTAAAAAATAAAGATGTAAATAAACTATGTCAAAAATATAAATTCAACATCGTTGGTCCACTCCCTATTATCCTCAGGGTAATGGCCAAGCAGAAGCATCTAATAAAAAATTAATTAAAATCCTCAAAATATTGGTCAATAAATTTGGCCATGATTGGCACATTCAATTATATCTTGCTTTATGGGCTTATCGAACTAGCATTCATACCCCCATGGGCACTTCAGCTTTTCTTTTGGTTTATGATGCTGAAGCTATTTTTCCCTTTGAATTAGAAGTTCCTTCTTTGGCTCTGCTACTTCAAGATACTGAAGTAGGAGATGAATATCATGCTGGAAGATTTAGTCATCTAGAACTCCTAGATGAGAAGCACATCAATGCTTTGGAGCATCTTGATCTTATTTGGTATGATTATTAATATCTCTTATATCAAAGTCCATAGTTGAATTAAATAAATTTTTGAGCATAGAGAACTGATCTTGTTATTTACTTGAACCAAGTATACCTTTTCACATTAAAATGATTTCATTACAAATTCAAAATGATGCTACACAGTAGAAGTGGTCTCTTGAGTGAAAATTTTCCCCTGCTATCCTATCATGCACATGGTCTAGAATCTTTGAGAATTGAAAAAAGGACAAGCTCACCCCTACCCAGAATAAAAATCCCTTGCTCTACAGCCAATCCGAGCAAGTATCCCTAGTATAGCAAGAAAAAGAAAAAGAAAAACAAGAAAAATCATGAGAAAAAGAGAAAATTATTCAGAAGCATTATCATCTTGTACCTTCTCAGCAATATTTCCAGCATTATCTCAGTGTCAAGCAAAAATACAAAAAAAAAAAAAAAGAGCAAAAGAAAAGAAAAAGCAAAAAGCAATAAATCCCTTCCCCTACCCTTTGAAAGAAAAGAAGGGTGAATGAGCTTTAATCCCTGGAATTCTCAATTATTCGAAAACTGTGAGGTAAGAACCATAACAGGTGGTTTGTGCCCAACCCGTTTGGCCTTGGGTAACTCCTAGCATGGTGATATGTCTGTTACATTAGCGACATTCTTTTGTACAGACCTATGTCCTCTCATGGATCAACTAGCTCTTGATGACCTGACTTACATAGTAGTTTGGCACGGTTATATGCATATAAATCATGGTTAATGAACACTCTTTTGGTTAATTCAAATTACTTGTATCAAATTATCTTGCTCAAAATCGGTAAGTGAACAATACAATTGCACACACATTTGTATTTGAGAGATTTTGTATCATTATGATAGATCGAGATCGGAAATGAACTCACATATGCACATGGGGTTCCTTATAAATCTAAATTTTGTCTTTGAGATAATTTAAAATATTTATGCAAATATTCTGGAATAATTTGATTTTCTTACTTGAGAACATCTGCTTAGCGTAAAAACAATTACATACATTTTTTTTCAAAATCTAAAATTTCTTTCAAAACATGTTCAAAAATCTAGCAATAAAGTCACATTTATATATTTTTGACTTTCGCAACGATGGTATAGTTCCTAAACCTAAATTGGAATTTTATGCCTAGTGCAAGTCCTCATCTTATATTTTTTGTTTATCTCAAACTCAAAAATCAACTATGCAATAAAACTATTATATCAATTTCTTCTTTGGATTTCGCGATGATGGTATAAGTCTATACCTAAAAATTCTATGCCTAGCACAAACCATCGTTTTAATTTTATTTCCCATTTTTATCCATAAAAGCATATGGCTTAAATCATTATGTTACACAATTGTGCTTTAAAAAGAACGAAAACTTTCCTATTTCATTAAATTATGTCAACATTCAGTTTTTTGCGATGATGGTATAATTCCTAGGCAATTGTTCAAATTTCTATCACACTTAGGAATTTTATGCCTAGCAAAAATCATATTTTTAATATTTCATGCATAATATTTTCATGGACATCTGAAAACAAATCATCACCGTCATCATTTTTCATCATAACATCACAAAAGTCTTAAGAAAGTCTCTTAAGCACCCTTTTACTTTTAGCAATATTTCTCTACCGCGATTAGCTTAATGACCTAGCGAGCGGTGACTCCATGAAATGGTCATGTAACAGTGACAATATCCTTTGAAATTATTGTTAGAAGTCACTTTATTTTTTCATCAAATCACACCACAACAACCAATTTGTTTACATTAGATTATTTCATTTAAATTTTATGGCACGACATAAAATTATAATATTTTCAACGACATAATTACATGAATAATCAATCAAAACTTAAAATACTAAAGCATCATAAAACATATGCACAAGTCATATCACAATAATAATATATATATATATCAAGAAATATATGTACATCATATCAAAATGGATTGGTATGCCACAATCTATACCCTGGCATACTCAATCCTCTCAAAAATATACAGTCTATAGTCAATGTGTAGCTAGTCTCGAGAAGCCCTCAAGCTCTCAACCTCATCTCCTCTTCCACCCTGAGGTGGAGGATGTGGTCCCATCGGAGTCCATGCCATATTGTAGGTCCTCGACATTGATCGTGAGGATGTCCTCGATGACCCCATCCTAATCGGCTTTGTAATGCCAACTGGTAGCTATATCCTCTAGCCCTCTAGAACCAGTTGGAAGTATACTCCCTGATAGAACGCAGACTGAGCAATAACCCATGCCAACTCCCGCATGCTCACCCCTCTTCTCTGAGCCCTGAGTCATGTAGCCTCATCCTATAGCATCTACACCTGAGCTCGTAGGTAGGCATTCTTCGCTCGAAGAGCCACCATATCGTTGCTCTCCCCCACATCGACACCCTTGCCCTTATCGGGCGATATTGGTCTATCCCTCTACTAATAATGGAGACCCTCCTCCCTCCTCTCTCGCTGCTATGGTCTCTTCGGAGCCTGTGGCACTCTCCTACATCTCTCATGAGGAGGTCATCGTTGATCCCTCCTCCGCAACTCCTCGCTACATCGATGATAGCCTGGCACCACCTCCCATCCAATGTACAACAATGTGCATCAGACCCTGTGCCCTCGTCATCCTAGGAGGGCGGATGCTTGCATACCATGCATCACATTTGTCTATTGACCCAGCATTGTCCCCATCCACTGGTTAAATGGGGGCATCATCAATATCCTAACTCTACAACCGTTGCATGTCTGGAGCCTCGCTCAGTGTAGTATTATCCTAGATAGTTTGGGAGTACTCATAATCCCTAAGAGAAGGGATCCCCTGCTATAGACCAAACTACCTCAAAACTCGGTCGTAGCGGTGGAGCTCTACCTCTCCCCACTCCATCCTCAACCAGAAGACTTGCCTAATGTGAGCCAAATATTGTCCATCCTCTCCCCACCCTCAATGCTATATCCATGGCCTCTTGATGATTTGATCTGGGATGAGGTTGTCTAGCAACCTTTAGGACATCGGCAGATCTATCCATCGTTGTGACCCTCTCTGGAGCCACCAATAGAAAACCCGGGGTCTCTCCCAGTCAACTCCTATTAGTGGAAGCCCTATCGGCCTTCACACTATAATGTGCTTCCAACACCAAACTTGTAGCAATAATGTCAGCACCAGACATCGACCTCCCTTGTATACGACCCCATAAAGGATCCTATACAACCGACATAGTACAAAATTGCCCTAAGAAAACCTATAACCGTGGTCTCTCATGTCATAGACCACATCTGAGAGGAACCATGGTAACCTGCATCCACTCTAGTGGCATAGAAGTAGGCCACCTACCACCCCTACCAAAACCTGAGTCAATTGAGATGCCTTAGGCATTTACCTCAATGCCTCGATGTTCACTTCGCATTTCTCCAGGGAGAAGCTTGGGTCGCTGCAAAATCACATCATAGCATGGCCCTGATTGGTCGAAGGAGTCATGAATCACCCATGTATGGGGATCCTCAAGATCCTGCACACATCCTCTAGAGTGGGAGCCATATCCCCTGTCAGTAGCTGAAAGCAGGATGACCCTAGATACCATATCTCTACTAGGGCTATCAGTAGCCCCATGTCTATAGGAATTTGTGGCATCTCTACCACATGTTGTAGTCCAACCTCTACTAGTCTGTCCCGCTCAGCTTGATCGAGCATGGCTAAATTGTCTCTGATCCCCCCTTATTTCCATTCTCGACTCTTTAGTAATCCCCTATGCAAAATAAATAATAAAACAACAAAAAAAATTCATTAGTACATAATCATTAAAATCAATTAAAATCAATTTCATCTCATAAAAAAATGATATCATCCATTATTGGACGATATCGTACTAAATTTAGTAAAATCATCCTTGGTAGGACAAAATCGTCTCCCTTTTGTTCAATTTAGGGATCATCCTTTATTGGACGGAATCACCCCTATTTCTCCAATTTCGTCCTTAGACGAAATCGGCGATATAGGGACGATTTCGATGAAATTGGGACGATTTCATCCCGACGTCATCAATGGCCTAAAAATGGTCGCGATGACCAAAAATAATTAAAATTTAAAGTAAAAAATTAAACGAATCAAGTTAAAAACATAATGTATCAGGTTTAGATCCTTACCCGCAACCCACATCGGACCTCTGTCGATCTGTGTCGTTTCCACCATTTTTCCTGCAGAGCTCTGAAACAGTGAAAGTGAATAGTAAAAATGAATTAGGGTTTTACCCTATTTTTCTTAATTTTATTTTAAAACAACATTTTTAAATTTTTTTAAATTTTTTCTTTTTCGCACTTTTACCTCAAATGTTCGATTTGGGTAAAAACTCGGAGGGGGCACCATAGCAAGCAGTTGTACAATTCAACCTAGAATTGTCGTCTAAAAAATGGAATAAATTTTCTTTCTCGTAAAGCATGAAGAACTCATATTTAACGCATTTTCTTTGGAAAATTCACTAAAGAGGGGGCAAAATGTAGCACCCTAAAATTGGCGCAGTTAAACCATCAGTAAAAAGATTAAAAATTTGAATTTTAACCCCAAAACCGCCTGTTAATCGCTCACCTCATTTTTTGTGCCATTTTTAGAATTTGTTTTGACCATTGGATGATATCGTCACCGATCTGATGATATCGTCCCAAATCGGATGAATTTGTCTAGAACAGAACGTCCAGATGATTTCGTCCCAAAATTGAATTTTCATAATTAGCCTCTGTTTCAACAACCTCTCCAACTCGGGTAGAAGTGTGTCTCCGTGGTTGGAGATTCCTACGTTGGAGATCTCCCAGATTGGGATGATCCCCAACCTCCTAACCTCCCCTTAATCCTATATAAACTTGGGATTTTCCTAGTTTATCCCCTTGGCTGATCATTTCCCTGCAACTCTAGTTTTTTTTTGTATTAGAACATCCTCGCCCCCATCATTTGCATTTGTATTTTCAAGTTTTATTGTAGGATTTTACTATGTTTTAGCCGGAGGAAGATCGGATCTTCGGAGGCGATCCAACACAATTTCGAATGATCCTGTCGAGATCGGTGATGATCTCGTACGATTGCAAATGATTTTGACTGCATTTTAGATTGGGGGTAACCATAGCCCCGAGTTTGTGTTTTCTACCTTTCTTTCTTATTTAATTGTGCATTAGATCAATTTATTTATGTTCTGCATCCTGGAGTTCATCTCATTTAGCATATTTGCATGATAAAATTTAAAATAAGTTATAAAACAGTGCATCCCATTTGATTTGCTATCTGGATTTATTATTTAAGCATCTATACTGTTATTTCTATCATTTTACATCATTCTTGCAATTGCATTTTTGGTTTTTGGTGTCTGTTTCCATGATTGTAGTTTCTAATGAATTTGTCTAGTTTTCGATGATCCTGTCTTATCTCAGATGATCACCTATTATTTGGGACGATTCTATGCAATTATAGATGATCTTATCATATTCGAGATGATCTAGACTCCTACAAGCTTTAGAATCTTCATTAGACATTAGGAATCAGGTGTATTCCTCTCCATTTCACATGGTTTCTGTATTTAGGATTCATTCATGTTTGTTGTCTTCATATAAACCTGAAATTTCATATAGAATAGCTTAGATTCATTTTGTCCAACCTAGGAATATGAATGATTGAATATAAAATGAACACATCAAACCCATTCTCAACCTAGGCGTGGAAACTACCACTCAAAGTTTCCTAGTGAACCCCACCATCCATCGAAAATTCACCCTTATACCCCTCCCCCGAGAGGCGTGACCTTCAAAGGGCCTCTCCGTCCAAGGTATTGTCCCATCCTTCTTGCATCCCCCTTCCAAGGCATGGATCCTTTAGCCTGAAGGTAAGCGTGCAAAAAATTTGGGTGATACAGGTAGAGAATATGGCAGTAATTGATTGCCATTTCTCCACCCCTTTGATTTTTGGAGGTTTTTTTAGGGACCATCCCACCCAGGGATGTTTAGGAGTGGCCATACCTAAGTGGGACGGTCACTTTGTGTGATCGTCCCATAGTGGGATGGTCATAAGGATATGATCCAAAACCTCCTAAAACTAATGTGAACCTTCCCAAAAGTGCTATGGAGCTCTATATTACCCTAGAGGGTTTCCCAATGGGGCAATATGATGTCTATAAGAGTGGTGCAAGTGGTGCATTGGCAGTATTATCCGATTTATGCGATTTTAGTGTGTACAAATACCCCTTTTTGGAACGCGTTGTGTGCAACAAAGCATTGAGAAAAAATAGATGACTAAATAATTAAATGATTAAGTTTATTAATTAACCTAACCAAATTTAGATGCCTCCATTGTGGAAAGAGCATACATTCTTGGAATCCTTGCTTTTGACATAGTCAAAGGATTAATTTTGGGTATACCTTTCAGCCGCACTGTAGTGATAGTTTTAGGGGCTTAGGGTATACTAGGTTTTTGATGTCTTGTATTCTTGTAAGCCTTTACATGGGTAGATTCCTGAGGCTTGAAGGATGTCAATCCCTATTTTTTTACTTATGTTGATTGTTTTCCTCAGCATGGGCTTGAAAATTTGTCTTTGTCAAAGATTCTTTTGAATGTATGAAAATTACACTTTTGAGTGTTTTAGTTTTGATTTGATTTATGAAATTGTTATTATAACTACCCCCTCAAGAGAAAAGTCGATGAGGGCATGACAAATGATAAAGTGATGAATTACTTGACATATATGACTTAATTGGAATAAATCTTTGTTTTACCCATGGTACTATATACCTGTTTGGAGGGGATTTTTGATCATTTTGTTGAGCATCTCTGGAAGCAAAAGGCTAAAAAATTCATTCTTGTGGAGTGGTCCAGCCATGGAGGCCTTCTTGGGGAATAAAAAAAAAGGCTTTTAGTGCATCCATAAATGTTGCTGGTTTAATTTTGATCCCTGCTAATTTTTAGACCATTTTACCTTATTTTGGTGGGTTTTTTATCCCATTTTTTATATTTTTGAGTTGTTTTTGTGCAATTGTTTGGTGACCATACCAGGAGGGATGAGTACACATTTTATAATCATCCTAGGGTGGGACAACCATCCAATTGTGCGCTCGTCCCACCTAGGTACGATTGGATTTTTTTGGAGCTATATAAGCCCAAAATGGGGCATATGAGCTCATTTGTGCATTTGTGCTTGGAGGATTTGGAGAGGGGAGAGGTAGGAGGGTGATTTTATAAAATAAAGCACTGCAAAAATATATACGCAATGACATGAGCTAGCCAGTAGACACGATAGGCAATGGAGCCAGTGTGAAACGGGTATGGAACACATTTCCTTCTCTTCTCTGTTTTATTGTGAAATTGTAATTTCTGCTATAATTTTCATAATACACACTAAATCATGGTTACAAAACCTGAATAATAGTATAATGTATGAAATTGATCTCTTATTTTTATGCTAGTTTTAATTGTGTTTTTTAGGGCTATTTTAGGGGTCAAAATGACCCTATTTTAGCCATTTTTTGGGACCATCCCCAGGGGTATGGTCACTGGTAGTTGTCCCTTTGTGGGACGGTTACCAAATTGGGGTCCGTTCTTGGGTGGGACGACCAAAAATTGGGCCAAAAAGGGCCCTTTATTAGGCATTTTTTTGGTATTTTTAGTCTTTTTATGCATTTTTAGGGTATTTTTGACAAGTTGTTTACTTTATCAAATAGTGAAGAGTCGGTATAGAGTTTCTATTCTCTTACAGATCACTAGAGACCTATTGACAACTGGGGACTGGAGATGGCTTTATGCCATTGGCCTGAAGCATATTACGCGGTTATATCCCATGGTGAGCGACCACGCTTATCTGACTGTATTGATAGATTTATGGGACCCTCATACTAATACTTTCCATATAGCTATAGGTGAGATGGTAGTGACATTAGAGGATGTATATTGGATATTGAGTATTTCGATAGAGGGACATACAATAGTATCTACTCCTACAGAGCGACAAGAGGTCGTACTGTAGAGGTATTTTGGAGCGCATTGGGAAGAGGAAGCAATTGATATTATTAGCAAAGGGATACTAGTGGTATCATAGTTCCAGATTGATGTGCTTAAGATTAAGCATACTTTTTTGATGAATTTTATTAGCAACATGCTACTTCTCGAATATTCAGGTTCCAAGTTTCCATGAAACCTTATAGATCTAGTATTCACTCTTGTGGAGTGCACAGAGGAGGAGCCTATAGTTATGGCTTGGGGTCCTACATTATTATCTTAGATTTATGAGGAGTTATATCATATATGTTCTCATAGGTAGAAGGGATTGGGTTGCAGCTTTATGCTACAGGTTTGGGGTTGGTAGCATATTATTATGGAGCGATCATGGGGACTACCATGGACTACTTGAGCAGAGCTACCAAATAGGGATTTTGGTTATGGGGTGCTATGGCAGAGGTCATGTAAGATAAGTCATAGTTGTCGATACGTTGGGGAGATTGAGCACTATGTGGAGGCTTTTGCATGGCTTAGAGCAATAGATATTTTATGGAGGCCCTATAGGGATTATCCTGCATGGAGGGGTATTGAAGCACAACTACACCAATTTTGGTGAGGTAGGTGGTTGATAGGGTGACATGGGACAGAGCGAGAGTACTTCCCTTATGATCATGCCCTAAAATAGTTTGGGCTATACTAGGGATTTCTTAGGAAGCCGATGATCTATCGTCGTTGCGAGGATGAGAGGACTGTATCCTGAACTATTATGGAGGCACTAGGAGAGGAGTCATATCCTATGGTGGTAGTTTTTCATTTGGATGATGCTGGTATGATAGAGGAGCACAATGCTTGGTGGGTTATATGGTAGTGGTAAGTATATAGACCACTAGGAGGGGATGCAGCTGCTAGAGCAACGAATGCAGCTAGAGGTACTCCAGATGAGGAGGATCAAGATGAGTCTCCAAATGATGAGGAGGTAGACATAGGTTAGCAATTTGTGCATCATTGTATGATAGCTGATAGGGTGAATATGATTGACATACGGGATCCACTATACTTTGATAGGGAGGACCCTATAGATCAGGGTATGCAGGAACAATTAGCAGCATGAGATGCTACGATTATAGAGTTATGGGGTGATCTCAGTAGGGTGCAACAAGATTTTACAAAGGAGAGAGCTCTACTATAGGCACAAGTGTAGAGTGTGTAGATTAAAGATACAACGCCAAACAAAAGATAAAGAAATCACGATAAAAAGTAATACAGAACACAGTTGTACAAAACAAACGATTTTTATTAATCAATGGAGTTTAAAAACTCCTTTTGAGTACAACAGGGCCTGTAACCCTTTTCGTGATACAAAAATTACAGTTTGTGCTAGGGTTCTCCGAAACCCTAGCTGGCACAATGGGTGGCGTCTCCGAAGAATGTATCTTTAACCCCAACAAGGTGAGTGGGCTTTGTTGTATCCTTTGGCTCGGACCACTCCAGCTTAAACAGCTGCTATCAACACACCAGATCTGCCATTAAAATCCTGCACACATTAACACTATCAAGGAGTTAGAAATTAATAAGAGGGCTCCACTGTGTGAGCCCTCAGAAACAATTTAAAACCCTAGAAAAATAGAATGCAAGAATTCAACAACAGATTAATAAAAGAAAAGAAGTTACTTGCTTTAAGCTGATTTATACCTGTTCTCTGTTAACGCGGCTAGACCAGGCGGCACCTGGAAGTAATGTGGCTGTCAAATCGGCTGCAGAAGGCGCCCTGGTGCACTCGCTGAATGCCCGCGTGCTTCTGATCAGGGTTTCAGATGCCGGTCTGCGTCTGTGGCTACGGGTAAACGCCCGTGGGCACTTGCGACAAGAATGGGGGATTCTGCAGAGTGCTGCAGAAGAGATGGCGGCGAAGTTGGCGACGGATGCGGCGATGGATGCGGCGAAAAGGATGCGGCGATGGATAGCTGAAGAGATAGATGAAATAGAAGAGATAGGTCCAAAAGATAGCAAAGATAGCAAAGATAGGAGAAGAAGATAGGGTTTGAGCCATCAAGGTGACTCAATTTATAATCTACTCTTAGGGCACACTTTAGGGTTTTAACGACACTTTGAACGTGTGGCTAAGATTAAAGTGGATCCAAGGGTAGAGAATAAATCTAGGTTGTGAAACGGATTAAGATGGATGGACGGATGAGATTAAATGAAGGATGGACGGCTTAGATTAAATCACTTAAACTATATTTATATATATATATATTAAAATATATTAAAATATATATATAAATATTAATTTAAATAAATTTGGGGATGAAAAATGGCGGGAAAGGTGAAATTGGGCCAAATAATGGCGGGAAGGTGTGGATTTGGGCCAAATAATGGCGGGAAGGTGTGTTTGGCTGGGGGGGGGGGTGAATGACACGTGGCTGACAGGAAGGTATAGATGACTTACAAGTGGCTGGATTTTGGTGTCTACAGATGCCCCTTTTTGAGCTGCTTTGTGTGAAGACACAATGCAACACAAAAACTTAAGACACCTGAAAAGCTGGATCAGACGCAACTCTCTCTCAAGACTAAAGCACAACTTTGAAGACCAAAGAATAAAAGAATATTTAAAATTTTATCAGCTTACCCCCTCAATTGGCGAGCGAGAATGGTTCTCACAAGCCAATTGGAAGAAATTCGGAAGAAAATGAACCGTTTTTGCCCCAACGGTGAAAAAAGGGGTTGGTGTATGAACCATCTGTTTATGTCCCAACAGAAAAGGGGTTGGTGTACAAACCAGAAAAGAATATGAGTGATGTGAAAGATGGACCGTTTTCTGCCCCAACGGTTATAAAGGGATTTTTGCCAAACTGTAAACTCCATGATCATGTAAGATGAATTCCACTATAGGAAAATTAGAAATTGATAACGGATGCCCCAACTCCTGTGTGTGAGTCCATACTGTTGATGAAATTGCCTTGTTGGCGCCATTGATATGGAGAGATGAAAGATGCATGAAAGAGTTCCAGAACTCAGAGATGCTCCTAGTGATTGTATGGATAATTCCTCGGGTCGGAACCAATCAACCTAGGTAGCCTCAATCTCTAGCAAGACTCAAAATAATGATGATATTAAAGATTGTCCATGTTTAAGGCCCCATGAACTAGGCCATCAATGACAACCGTTGAGCAAATTAATCTTGGTATGAGGTCACTTGAAAAGTAGAATACCCAAAATTGATTTCCAATTTTCAAACAGATGAAATAATTGATGATGATAAATGGTAAGTGTCCTTATGGTGGTTTAATCCTCTTACCGAATTGCATGGATTCAAATCGCTGCAATCGCCAAGGTGATAGAATATACCACTAGATACGAGGTTTACTTTAATTTGATTTGGCAAAAATATGCATGATGAAAGAAGAATGAATGAAATTGACGATAGATCAGAAGAATTGATGAATGTGGTTAATTTTGTGAAGGTTTTGAATATTTTTAACCCAATTTGTAAAACAATGATGAATGATGCGCTTTTTGAGCGAAATGACAAAATTTGTGTCCAAAACTGTTGTAACCTTCACAAAATGTTTTATTATGATAAGAAGAATGGATGAATGCAATTTGATGAAATTTGGAGGAGGTAAGCTTCAATTTTGCAAGTTTTGTTCCTTTATTCAATACTGACACCAAACGCCGGTCTGCATTTGTGGTTGGCAGAGACGCCCACCGGTGTTTAGGCGCTCTGCAAATGCAGCACTGCATCTGAATGCACCATGAAATGCCCCACTGCATTTCAGGGTGCCAAAACCAGCTATTTAAACAATTTTAGTGAGAATTTCGCTCATTTGTGCGTTCGAGCTTGAGAGAAGTGCGTCTGAGGGAGTGGAGTGAAGTGGAGTGAGAAGTTGTGGGAGAGTGAAGCACGCGGGAGCTATGGCGGAGATGGGAGCGGACGCGCCAGTGCAGCCAACTGAGGTATTTGTTCATTTAAGCAAGTACTTATTATGTGTTTTTTTTTTTTTTTTTGGAAAAATTTGTAACAAATTTTTGTTTTGTTGTTTTGCAGCTTAGGGTGTTAGAGGCACGACACCGATTCTCCCCTATCATTCCGAGGATGAGGAGGTCGTTGTCCCAGGAATACTGGGAGATATTGGAGGCAGTGGGACTAGTGGAGGCAGCCCGGTTGGAGGTAGTGAGTCTAGGCACACCACTAGGTCTAGGGCTCCTACTAGGTCTCAGGGGTCCTCTTTTGATGGTTAGCTTAGTGCTTAGATGCACTCTTTATGAGCCTTGGTGCTCTATTGTATATTGTAGCCTTTTGGCATTCATTGTACAGTTTGACCTTTATACATATATATATACATGGCTTTTATTTATTTGGTGTTTTACTCTCTTTTGTGTGAATGCCTATGTTTTTGTGATGCATGTTTTTATATGTTTTAATGTTTTTGATGCATATGTGATGGAATGGAATGCAAACTTATAGATGATTAATGCGAGACTAAGTAATATTAATAGAATAAAGATAAGAAATGAAATATGCACTAAGAAGCACTCATACTTTTAGATAGTTAGATTTAGCCAACTGTTATCATAATTGTTTAATCAGGGGCACCGAACTTGGTGGCTTGTGAATGGATGACGTATGGAATGACATGAATATGGAAGAAGATATGGAGGGTGATATGGAGGTTGATATGGAAGACTGTTTTACAAAGACTCAAACATGCTAGTGGTATCAAACAAACTTACTAACACTGCCTAATTCAACTAGGACCAAATGTGTGTGCATGCGAGTTCATTAACCAAATCCGAAGCATGGTAGTGACTCTAGGCAATCAAAAACCTGTGTGTGTGCAAGTGTGTTCATTAACCTCATCTTGCATAAATTAGGTAACCCTGTTATGGAGAAGACCCCGAAGCTAGTTTGTCCGTATGAGCATTCAGAGGTCTCTTTTTGAGGAGAGACATGTCGCCACGCAATGAGTATACTCCACTTCCAGTCAAGCGTCTATAGCCCCGGTGAAGGTTAACTCCATAGTCCATGTTGTTTTTGACCTTTGTAAGCCTTGGGGATGACTACCTATCCGTCCGATCGGACAAGTAGTACGATCCTTACAACTTATTTGGGATCGGTGGTGTGTGAAAAATGTTCATTTCCTTAGAGCTTTGGGGAATCGGATTCTCAACCGAAGTATGATGAGAATTTTACCCTATCCTTACTACTCTGTTTATATTTATATTTTGTGATTGCTTGTGATAGTGGTAAGAACCACTGTTTTATGGACTATGTTTGCATGATAGGACAAACGAGGATTACCCTTTTCACTTCAAGGCACAACCCAAGGATGGTGTTATCTCTCTTTGACACAAGATGTTTTTAAGATGTGAAAATGTGATAGGTTCAAGACCGCTTTTGAAATCATTTCCCAATACTCAAGATTTTATTTAGTGTAATTTGTGATATGGCCCTAGAGAACTTTGACATGCATTTCAAAGTTTGCTTAAAACACTAGGAATGGTTGAGTGACTCGAAAACATTTTGGCAATGTAAATATGTGCAAATGGAAAATGGGTGTACGAATGACAATTCGGTTTGATGGATTTTATGAAGGTGCCCCCGATTAAGGCAACATGACTTTTGCTTGACCAAATTTTATATCCAAAAGATAGAATGGTCTCTAACATGATATGCAACTATGGCTGAAAATGAAATGTTATGGTTTTCAATGAGATGTATGCACATGAAATGCAATGTTTTTGAATGAGATGTATGCAACTAACAATGAAATGCAAATTCTTTTTATTTTATTTGTTTTTTTTTTTTTTTTTTTTTTGTTGTACAAGCCATGTATATATGTACATATAAAATTCAAACTATGCGTAGAATGCCCTCAAGTGTATAACATTAAGTGGTTCGGGTTCTTCCTCTCCCTCTAAACTGGCAAGTCTATAAGTTCCATTACCCACTCTTTCGGTGACCATATATGGACCTAACCAATTAGCCACGAATTTATCTCGAAGATGCGGCAATGCATTGGTGTTTTGTTGATTCTCTTTAAGGACAAGATCCCCTACTTGAAATTCTCTTAGATGAACTTTGGCATTGTAAGCACGTTTCAATCGGTCTTGATAAACTCACAAATGCTCTAAAGCATTGATTCATTTTTCATCTATGAGTGTGAGTTGATCAAGACGTGCTTGTCTAGCAGTATCATCATCGATAAATTCCTGCAAAGAAATTGAAGGAAGGGACCTCGGACGAGGCGGAGCTAAGACTGGCGGAGACGCTAAGTATTGCTTGATGTCATCAAAGGCTTTCTGACACTCATCTGTCCATGAAAATTGTACCCCCTTTTGTAGTAGGTGGCAAAATGGCCTACATTTATCAGAAAGTTGTGCAATAAAGCGACGGATTGAATTAATCTTTCCTTGTAAACTACGCAACTCCTTCAAATTAGTTGGGGGACACATTTCCATAATGGCTTTGACCTTGTTTGGGTCCACCTCAATACCTCGTTTAGAGATAATAAAACCTAGGAGTTTGCCTGAGGTAACACCAAAGACACATTTCTTAGGGTTCAACCTTACTTTATGCTCTAGAAGTCTATCAAAAACTTTTTCCAATACATCAAAATGCTCTTGTCGAGTTTTAGATTTTGCCAATAAATCATCCACATAATCTTCGATAATCTTATGCATATAATCATGGAAAATATAAGTCATGGCTCGTTGATAGGTTGCACCTGCGTTCTTAAGGCCAAAGGGCATCACCCCGTAACAAAAAGTTCCCCAAGGTGTGGTAAATGTTGTTTTGTGTTGATCTTCAGGGTTTATTCGAATCTGGTTGTATCCTGAAAATCCATCCATGAACGAAAGCATTTCATGACCAGCGCAGTGTCGACAAGAGTATCAATGTTTGGAAGAGGAAAGTCATCCTTAGGACACGCTTTATTTAGATCTCAAAAATCGGTGCAAACACGTATCCCCCCGTTAGGCTTGCGAACGGGTACCATGTTAGAAAGCCACTCAGGATAATCAATCGGGACGACAAATTTAACATCCAAAAGTTTCTGAATCTCCGATTTAACTATGAGGGCCACGGTAGGATGCATTTTCCTAAGTTTCTGTTTGACAAGTTTAGCATCTTTTTGTAAGGTGAGGTTATGGACAACCAAATTAGGGTCTAGGCCTCGGCATGTCTTTGTAAGACCATGCAAATATCTCCTTCTTCCGCTTGAGTAGAGCAATCATTTGCTCTTGTTCCTCTCGATGATAGACTTTTAGCCGCTTTCACAATTTGGGTGCCATCTTGGTCCGGACTAAGGTCTACATCGATAGTTTCTTCAATAGACATGTGGGAACCTTCCTCAAGCTGATGGGGAGTAGGGATCAGATTTATGTCATCTAAAATGTCATCAAGCTCCTGTGCCTTGCTCTCGTCTATGTCTGCTTGGAAGACCTCTGGCTTAGAAGATGAAGGTGAATGTGGAGGTGAAGGAGGAATGTAGTTGGCGGAAGCCCTTAACAATTCCTCGGAAAGGATGAACTCCGAAATAGATGGAGGGGATGAAATCCGATCCATGTCAATCAAGCTTGGGTTGATCGGGATTGGCTTATCCGGATCATATGGATTATGGAGTGGGGTGAATAAGTCTTCAAAATTCATTGTCGACTTATGGAAGAAAGGATGGGCGGAATGGAAGGGAAAACCGGTGAAGACCTCGGAAGACCTGAAATGCAAAACAACATAGTTTTTCAGTTTTTTTTTTTTTTTTGTAGTTTGAGTTTTTTTTTTTTTTTTTGTAGTGGTGAAAACCACTATTTTAGTATATACATATAATACAGGTTTGGATTATGGCTTATGGATGTGGCGGAGGGGGTGGTTCACCTCGTTCTTGTGGAAGAAGCAAGCGAAAGATGGCCTCTTGGAGAGGGAACAATTGGAGATAAAACTCGTCTTGTTCAGTGAGGGGAACAATGGGCGCCGACTCTTCTTCCGATTCATCACCATTTGACATGACGTCAAATTCTTCATAGGCTTCATCTTCGGATTCGTCGGGGTGGAGGATTTCTTCTTCCGAATTAAGATTAATGCTTTGAAAAGCTCGTTCAAAAGAAGAAAGGGATGGAAGTGGTTGGTAGCCCAGACCAAAACGCTCGGTGGGTCTCCGATATGGCATATCGATGCGTTCAGTTACCCCTTGCTCGTATCGACCTAGGCCAAATTGCTGCCAATTATGTCCGTGGAAATAGCGAGAGGGAAAACCCTCCATCCTTTCGATATTGGCAGGGACTGGATGCTTAGGTTCTAGTATGGTGGTAGGACTAGAAGATGACTCTATTCCCCCATATACAAAATTAATGGAATTTGGCATAGAACCCATGTTATAAACCGATCCAATGGATAAATGTTGGTCATGTGGACGACCAAAATCTTTAACTGTTTGCACATTGAACGGTGTGATGTGGACATCTTGGATGGCATACTCACCAATACCTGCATCAATGAGATGGACCTTGACTTGGGAGGGAGATGGACTAGATGATGGAATAGAAGAATGTGGGATAGAAGAATTGGAAGGATTTGGTTGGGTTGATGCTTCACTAACTTGTGAAACATCAGCTGGTGATGGTTGGGAAGATGGAGGAATAATAGGTGATGTTGAAGAAGGTGTAGAAGAAGGGGGTAATGACGTGGAAAGAGATGATTGGTCATGGCCACATGTGCATGTGGTCACTGATGAAGAAGAAGGAAGATTAGGAGATGAAGAAAGTGGTGAATGAGATGGAATAGCGAAAGAGGAAGATGGTTGCGATATGATGGGTAGCTCCTCAGGAATGGGAGCTTTAGAAGAAGATGGTATAGAAGAAGTAGATGGGGTCAAGAAAAGATGAGTGGATGGCAACACAATCTCATAAGGATTTGAGACATAGTTGCAATGTTTGAAGGGTTCAATGTCAGCAGGTACACAATGAACTTGTCCCTCATATACATACTTCGGACATTGATGCAGTATAGAAGGGACACATCTCATCTCCCTAAGCCAAGGCCGTCCAAGCAATACATTGTATGCCATGGACCCTTCCAAGATGTGAAACAAGGTATGCAAAGTTCGGGCCCCTACCTCAATGGGCAAGATAACCGTGCCAACCGTGGAAGATAAAGCATCATTGAATGCTTTAAGAGTAAAAGTCGACTTTGTGATAAGGGATGGCGACAGCTTTAGATGACTCAACGCCGATGTTGTAATGATATTGATTGAGGAACCGGTGTCAATTAAGACTCTCTTGAATGGCTTGTGATCGATCTTGGCCATGATATGCAGTGGAGGATCTATACTTTCTGTTGACATAGGTTTGATTTCAAAATCATAGAAAGTGATGGAGGGCTCCATGCATGTTTGAATACTCCCCACAAAGTTGTTGAAGGCATTAGTATCTTGAGTTTGAAGCTCGATTGACTTTAATATTTCCATTAATGCCTCTCTATGCGGGGGAGATTGTTGAATGAGGTCATAGATCGATAACTTGGCAGAAGCCATTTTTAAACTGGTAGTTAATCGGCTACTCAATGACATGATGGGTCGTTGGCGTTGAGTAGAATGATTTAGCGGTTGTTGAGAAGTACTAGCACGTCGTTGGGTCACTGTTACCTGAGGTGGACTGGGGGTTTGTACAGGTGGCTGTGGTTCAGCCCGATTTGGTTGGTTCGCCCTTTGACCCCGGGTTACTACGTTAATAGTACCCACAAAACCTTGGTATTGTTGTACATGGTTGACTTGATTAGGAGGAGTTACCTGAGTTACTCCCCCTGAAGTTGTTGGAGCTTCCTCCCGATGTGGAAGGGGTGTTTGAAATATACCAAGATTTTGATTTTGTTGGGCTAAGGGGCTATCCAATTTAATGGCTCCAATCTCAATAAGATCTTGGATCACATGTTTGAAAGTTGTACAATTATTGATATCGTGCCCATTTTGCCTATGATAAGGACAAAATAGGTACTCCTTGTAATACTTCCCCCTTCTAGATGGTTCTAAAGGTTTAAACTCAGGTAAAGTTAACTGATTTGTGCTATATAACTTATTGAATATGACCGCATATGGTTCATCTAAAGGTGTGAACTGTCGCTTGGGACGATTTTTTTGCCAAGGTCGAGTTTCCATGGTTGGCCCAATATTGTGAGCTGGTTGAGGAGGGGCGGGTACCGCATGATAAGCAATTGGTTGCGGTTGACTTTGCATTACTTGTTGTTGTTGAGCCATTACGGGCTGACTCGCCACCACTTGATTAACTTGGTTAACATTTGAGGTTGTACTAGCTTGTGTTTGTTTGTTTTGGCCATAATTATTATTTCGTTGTTGGCCCTTTTGTTGCCATTCTTTTCTACGGGGTTTTAAAACACCCTCTTGGACTTTAATGTCTTCTATGATACTTGCTTGGGCCAAAGCCTCTTCAAAAGTCCTGTATTGTTGTAATTGGAGTAACCAAGAGATAGGTTTTAGACAACTCTGGGTGAACATTTTGGTTAACTCCTCCATTGGTAGGGAGAATGGCAATTTATTAATGATAGCCCTCCAACGGTTTCCAAAGTCATAAACAGTCTCATCGTCATGTTGCTTGAGCTTGTATAAGTCGGACAATGAGACTTTCCTTTGTACATTTAGGGAGAATCGTTCTAAAAATAGATTAATCAATTGCTCGTAAGCATAAATGCTATGGTGAGCTAAATGATTGTACCATTGTACAACATCTCCTCCTAATGTCTGAGGAAAAGTTCTGAGCATAAGAGCGTCATTATTTTGGATTCTAAAGCAAGCATGCATGAATGAGCTCACATGTTCATGAGGATCCTCAGTTCCTCAAAATTTGTCAAACTTCGGTAATGTGAAATCAATCGGATATGGCGGTGAAGGTACCGAAGGATGAATTGGTTGATTGATCAACGACCTTAGCGTAGGTTTCTGACTAGATGAGCCAGGCATGTTGAGCATAAGGTTGTCAATCTGTTGTTGCATAGCATGGAGTCGAGAATCTTCATGAAAATTTTGATTCGTTTGATGATTATGATGATGCAATGGAGGAATGGAAAAATGATGAGATGGGATGAAATTGCCTGGATTAGGCGGTGTGGAATGGACAGGTTGTTGGTATGGATGATACCGAAAAGAAGGTGATTGGGGTGAATGATGAACTGGACTGGGTTGGGAGAAAGGTGGGGTAGGAATGGACACCACCGAAGATTGGGGTACCCAGGTGGGGCCTGAGCTAAGAAAAGTTGGCTGGGTAGAAATTGGTTGAGGTGTAGGATTTACTACGACAGGTGGTTGAGCATTTTGTTGTTGTTGTTGCTGAAGCAACTTGTCGAGGTACTCCCTAACCTTATTAATCTCTAACCCAAGGGATGTGGGATGATTGGATGAAGGTGGAGGGCAGGCTGCCATGGTAGTCACAGAAGACTGCATAGCAGGGGCAATGAAGGTGGCTGAAGTAGGCGGTACCTGGGAAGAAACAGTAGACTGTGCCCCAGGTAGGGTGAAACCATAAATGGTTTGGGAAGAAGAGGGTTGAAATTGGTCATGGCTAGAGGAGGTTCCACCAGCCTCATAGAGAGAATTGGTGTACACCCAGGTAAATGGAGGAGAAAGTGGTCGGGAAGACACTACATTTGTCTCCAAAGGAGGACAATTGAGCATCTGGGAAGATGTTGGAGATGAAGCCGGCTGAGCAGATACAACATTAGCCTCAAAAAAAGGGTTAGTGTAGACCTGAGTGAAACCAGCGGGTATGGTTGATGCAATATCCTGCTGAAAAATAGAATCTTGCATAGGGGAATCTTGGATTGGCTCAAGGACATAGCCAATGCCATCTCTTAAGTGAGTTTGCACTTGGGCCATATCAATGTGGGTAATATGACAGGAATTGTCTTCCTCCATGGGCATGGCCATGTGATAGATGGTAGAAGGACGTGAAAGACCTGCAGGCGAACCTTCTTGAAATTCACTAGGATAAGTGGCCATGTTGGTGGTGGGGATGTTCTGTGAATTACCCATTTGATTATTTAGATTTAACATTTTAGATTGATTCCTTGTTAAGACCATAAAGCAATAAATCTAAACAAATTCAGAAAAGAAGAATGCAAAACTGGAATGATAAATTTACACTAAAGAAATTATCAGAAAACAGTCACAACCTAGGTTTCAACCAATGTGTCTTACCTGCGGTTAATTAATTATTTTCTGATCTTAATCTGTAGTAAATTTTAAGTGTCCGGTTTATGAGTTTTGCATGTGATCTAATCTTGAATTATTCACAAAAAAGGTAAAAACTATGGCTAGGAAAGGACAACGAGATTCTTACTGGTGATGAAATCCAGCAAGTTTGCTCGGGGGTGACCTATGGTGTCTAAGGCAGAAGTTTAATGGATGGAGATGAATTCCACCGTCACTAAACTTCAAGCAATACCTGGTGATGAAATCCAGATATTACTGTTTTAAATGCAATATGAAATGCAGTGAATTTTATTTTAAGTGTTTTAGTTGTCTAATGTATACATACAAAGCTATAAATCAAAAGTTCTAATGATCTAAGCAAGAGGCTACTGAAAACATGCCATTTCCTCTGAAGAAGTGGAGTACACCGTTTAAAACCCCCTGCCTACCAATGATATCGAGATATCAAAGGAGCAACCGGAAGGTTCGTCCACTTCTCTGCTTGGAATCACCCAATGGCAGGAGTACTATTGACATCCAATCAATAGTCCTACTTAGATAACTAAAACAGATAATTCGTAGCTATTCTAATATGCAGCTAGGTATGCAATTTTTTTTTTTTTTATGCAAGCAACAACCAATAATGCAATGCAGAAAAATGTAACTAAAAATAACTATTCTTTTCCAGATTACTTAGTTTTCGTTCATTTTAAAGTAATGATCTGAAAAAGAAACAGAATACAGCAGAAAAACCAAAAACGTAAAAAGTACAGTTTAACAAAGAAAGAAAAATGCACTTACTCGGAAGCCTACGCTTTTCTGTAAAACTGCCTTCAAACGCCCAAGGGAGTCTGCACAGGCTGAAACGCACCTCTGCGTTTCGGATTGGACTTCCAGACGCCGCTCTGCGTCTGCTGCGTTTTCTGCAAACTCAGAAACCCTAGTTCGTCGGAACAACGAATTTCACGATTTCTGGAACCTGCAAAATAAAACAGAAAACAGGAATAGATCAGTAAAGCAAGTATTAAAAACATGAAACCCTAGGGGGTCCCACCGTGATCGCCATTTGTAGATTAAAGATACAACGCCAAACAAAAGATAAAGAAATCACGATAAAAAGTAATACAGAACACAGTTGTACAAAACAAACGATTTTTATTAATCAACGGAGTTTAAAAACTCCTTTTGAGTACAACAGGGCCTGTAACCCTTTTCGTGATACAAAAATTACAATTTGTGCTAGGGTTCTCCGAAACCCTAGCTGGCACAATGTGGTGGCGTCTCCGAAGAATGTATCTTTAACCCCAACAGAGTGAGTGGGCTTTGTTGTATCCTTTGGCTCGGACCACTCCAGCTTAAACAGCTGCTATCAACACACCAGATCTGCCATTAAAATCCTGCACACATTAACACTATCAAGGAGTTAGAAATTAATAAGAGGGCTCCACTGTGTGAGCCCTCAGAAACAATTTAAAACCCTAGAAAAATAGAATGCAGGAATTCAACAACAGATTAATAAAAGAAAAGAAGTTACTTGCTTTAAGCTGATTTATACCTGTTCTCTGTTAACGCGGCTAGACCAGGCGGCACCTGGAAGTAATGTGGCTATCAAATCGGCTGCAGAAGGCGCCCTGGTGCACTCGCTGAACGCCCGCGTGCTTCTGGATCAAGGTTTCAGACGTCGGTCTGCGTCTGTGGCTGCGGGTAAACGCCCGCGGGCACTTGCGACAAGAATGGGGAATTCTGCAGAGTGCTGCAGAAGGGATGGCGGCGAAGTTGGCGACGGATGCGGCGATGGATGCGGCGAAAAGGGGCGGCGATGGATAGCTGAAGAGATAGATGAAATAGAAGAGATAGGTCCAAAAGATAGCAAAGATAGCAAAGATAGGAGAAGAAGATAGGGTTTGAGCCATCAAGGTGACTCAATTTATAATCTACTCTTAGGGCACACTTTAGGGTTTTAACGACACTTTGAACGTGTGGCTAAGATTAAAGTGGATCCAAGGGTAGAGAATAAATCTAGGTTGTGAAACGGATTAAGATGGATGGACGGATGAGATTAAATGAAGGATGGACGGCTTAGATTAAATCACTTAAACTATATTTTATATATATATTAAAATATATTAAAATATATATATAAATATTAATTTAAATAAATTTGGGGATGAAAAATGGCGGGAAAGGTGAAATTGGGCCAAATAATGGCGGGAAGGTGTGGATTTGGGCCAAATAATGGCGGGAAGGTGTGGATTTGGGCCAAATAATGGCGGGAAGATGTGGATTTGGGCCAAATAATGGCGGGAAGGATGGATAACTGACACGTGGCTGACAGGAAGGTATAGATGACTTACAAGTGGCTGACAGGAAGGTATAGATGACTTACAAGTGGCTGGATTTTGGTGTCTACAGAGTGCATGGACTGAGATGGAGAGGCAGGCAAATTTGATAGCTACTTTTTAGGCATAGGTTGGTGTATAGGGACCTAGTCATGGGTATTCCAGTAGTGAAGAGATAGCCATAATACGGGAGGAGATGGCACATATCTAGGATTTAGTGGTGACCTATAATACTTGGTGTAGAGAGGATCAAACCTATATTGATATGAGTGAGGATGAGATAGTGTGCCTTAAGGGGTACATACCATATTAAGCATTGGCAATTGGCTCACAATGTAGCCATAGGAGCAAGATAGGACAATCGTCTATGTAGATGAGGGCTCTGAGTTCTACACAGAGGATGGACATGTTTGGAGGTATCAGGTCTGGTGATAGTAGGTTTGGGAGCTTACGATGGACTCCCATTGATGGCAGAGGAGAGAGTTGAGGTGTCGGTCCTACGTGACCATGACTAGTAGATTCTGATGGTTATTTTTAGACTTTTTGGATTTTTGGAGTGTGAAGTCTAAGGACTCACATTTATTGTAGCCTACGGGTAGCTTATGGACTATGATGTAGCTTTTGGATTTTACATATGGATATATATATATATATATATATATATATATATATGAATTTGCTTTGATAATTATGTCATATTTTACTGCTTTATGATATGTATGCTATGTTATGCTTTATGATGCTTTTGATGAATACCTAACATGAACAACATGTATTTATCCTATGATGTGATTTTATGATATATATATGTGTATATACATGATGCAATGGATGATTTATTTAATTTTATATGATGAATTTATGATGGATGTTTGACACATTATAGGCTAGCACCATAGACTATACAAAATGTATCATTATTATTTTCATGTTATTATAGCACTTATGTAATGGATTTTGTAATTTTAACAAATATATGATAGCATGATGTAAAATGGAATGGATAATGGAATGTGAGATGATATATTTGGTAGTTTTAAAGAGACTCAAACACTCTAATTACCTAATCAAAAAAAAATTATAACTATGCAAAGATTGTTTTGGAAAAAGTACACACCTAATAAGATAATCAAGCTAATCAACATCCCTGTGTGTGCATGTGAGTTCATTACCATGATAACACATAAAATTCCCTAGTGCAAACGAGATTCACTCAGCCCATATGTACTAGAGATCACTCTACGAGTCTCATTATCTTGAGTTTTGTACTTACTTGGATTAGACCACTAGGTGATATAGGCTACAACAAGTTAGCTCATCCAAATTCAAACATTGGTCTATACCTAAGCAATTTTCTTATGTGACAGACATATTATCATGCGTAATGCTACCACCATTGACAAGTAGGCTATCCACCAAACCTGTAATGAGGATCACCTTATGGTTCTCTAATGCTGAGAATTCTAGGGATTCAAGTTCAAGACTCCCTTTTTTTTTTTTTTTGAAGTGTTCAAGGTAGTTGCTCATTTTTATTTGCTTGAGCAAGGGGTTTTGGTAGTGGTGAGAACCACTGTTTATTTTTTTTCTAAAGTGATAATAATCACTATTCATTTTTTCATAGTTAGGAAGTGATAATAATCACTTTCTTTTTGTTACATATTTTGAAGTGATAATAATCAGTGTTTGATTTTTCTCTTTGGGATATTTGCCATAGTGTAGGGCAAGGGATTTTAGGTAAGGAGGAACTTGTCCTTTTGTCAATTCTTAGCATCTTTGAACCATTTGAATAGGGGGACGAACGAGATAATATTTTTTGCTTAAAATAACCTAGACCACTTTATTGTTTCATATTTCCTTGTGCTAGACTTGGATTTATTAATGTGAAAATGTGTTGGAATTTTGATGTATACCAAGCATTATCTAAGTAGGATTATACCTTCTAAAAATCATGATGGCTTTCTACAAGATCCAAGAAGACAACTAGATATGGCTGAGTGACTGAAAACTTTAACTTTGTTTTACTAACAATGGCTAAGTGACGAGAAACAAACACATACTGTAAGGTGTAAATGGAACTAATATATGTAATGTAAATAGGTGGTATGACTGACATATAATAACAGTGAATTTTTAACATATGCCTAGTGTACAGACCTAGTGTTAGACATGTATGATCAATTTTGAACGATTCATAATGCAATGATGAGTATGCCTAATGCAATTTATATGAAGTGCAATGAAGCAATATTTTTATATTTTTGATGATTTTGATTATGTTTTTGTAATTTTGATATATATGTATATACAAGTTGACCAATGGGCTTAATGAATGCTATTGGGACTTTTTGGGTGACCAAAGGGCTTATAGACACCTTTGGAGCATTTTGGATTGACCTAGATAATTGTAGACTATCTAGGAGTGTTTTCATTTTGAAGAACACAAGATTATACTAAGAGGGGGGTGAACAGTATAAGAACTCTTTTTACTTTTTCATCATACTTCAAAATAGTAAAGCAATATACCCAAAGCAATATCAAAGCAATGCACAATATCATCCACAAAGTGACTTCAATTTTAATGTGGTTCACCCAGAATGGCTGGGCTATGTCCACAAAAATTTTCTCTAAAAGTTATCTCAAAGTTCTTTGGGAATCCTTCCCAATTACAATGTTTATGAGCCTCGGCCCAAATGAGATACCTTCCCTGAATCATAATTTATGAGCCTATGCTCAAAGGAGATACCTTCCCCAATCTGAATTTATGAGCCTCTGCTCAAAGGATATACCTTCCCCTCTGCTCTAGAAATGATCCCTCAGAATATCAACTGCCTCTACCTCTTGCCAGCACGTGGAACTCCTTTCCATCGAAGACCTCCTATCCTCAATGCTTAGCCTAAGATACCTCTGCCTTCTATGATCACATCCATAGTAGCTCAGTAACCTTTACCAAATACAGTTAGTCGGTCTAGTACAAGTCTTCCTCTGTCTATCAGATCTATCCAACTCTTGAACAAATCAATCCTCTGCATACAAGCCTTCTCAAAGACTTGCCAACTATCCTCAAGTTCTTATCATAGAACCAATGCACATCTGTCCTCAAGTTCTCTGATAGAACTATCAAACTCAGCTGTCTCTTTGCACACACTCTACACTATCTTCGCACACTCTATGCCCATACAACAACACTCTGCATTCATCTTTTTCCCTTGTGCTCTCTTCGTCCTCTGCTCTCTCTACGCAAACACGTTCACACTTGGTCAAGCTTCAACCTTTGCACTCTCTATGCTATCATGACACTTAGTATAATTCACCATGACTCTTCGCTCACTCTGCACACTTCGATTGAATTTCACACTCTACTCTCGACGATCGAACTTCTCACTCTGTGCTCTATCTGCAAACGTCACAACTAAATATACCCCCTATTCTTCAAAATAGCCTACCTTTTATAATAACATTTTCAAGATCAAAACCTTAATCTTAGTTTGCTGAACCCTAATCTTTAGTCAGCTGCACAACCCTAAACTTCGTTGGCTCACATTTAACTTTGTCGGCTTCAACTGCCTCTGTAACTCTTCTGTAGCTTTTGCCGTGAAACTACAACATGTTGCGATATCGGGACAACTTTGCAACCATACACTTTCTTTTGGCTTTTGTCGTGATATCGTGACACTTCAACCTTTTTCAACTTCAACTAAGCTCTTGTCGCGATATCACGAAACTTCTCCCTTCGTCGACCTCCTTTTTGCTTTTGTCCTGAAATCATGACACTTCTGCCTCTGCAAACTTCATCTTCACTTCTCTCATGAAATCGTGACACTTTTGTCTTCATAACCTTCCTCTCTGCTTTTGTCACGAAATCACGACACTTCTCCTATAGAAGACTTGCTTTCATTTTTTGTCACTAAATCATGACACTTCTACTTTTGTCTGCTTTATTTTCTACCTGTCATGAAATTGCGACACTTTTTGCATCTGTACGCTTTCCCTTCATCTTGTCGTGAAATTGTGACACTTTCTTCATTCGTACGTTTTCTCCACAATCTATCGTGAAATCACGACAATTCTCACTTCAAAACCTTTCCTTTGCTGCATGTCACAAAATCGTGATAGTTCTCACTTTGAACATTTTCATCTGTAGCATGTCATGAAATCGCGACGGTTCTCACTTCGAACTCTGCAGCATGTCGCGAAATCGTGACACTTTTTGTGTTACTTTCTCTCTTCGAACTTGTCACGAAATCATGATAGTTCACACTATGGACTCTCTCTTCTGCATTATGTCGTGAAATCATGACACTTTTTCTTTTGGACTCTCTCTCCTATAATATGTCATGAAATCGCGACACTTTTTCGTTCGTACAACCTTCCTTGCAATATGTCATGAAATCACGACACATTTCCTTCTCGGCCTTCCTGCTCTTTTCAAGTCATGAAAATGTGACATGCCGCAAAATTGTGACACTTTCCACCTTGCTCTCTTTCTCTGCCAACATGTCACGAAATCGCAACAGTTTTTCCACTTGCCTTTTTCTCTGCCAACATGTCATGAAATTGTGACAATTTTTCCTGCTTCTTCTCTCTCTTCCAACATGTGAAATCGTGATAGTTTTTCCAGTTCTTTCTCTCTCCTCTAACATGTCACGAAATCATGACTATTTTTCTTGCCTGCTGTATATGTCACGATATCACGACACTTTTCTTACTTGTCTTTTTCTCTATCAACATGGGGTTTGCAAAAGTACTTTGAAACTATCATGTCGTAACCTTCATCAAAAAAAATTATTTGACACCAAATAAAATTCCTTCAAAAACTTCTTGACATCAATGACAACCTATACACTTAGGCAAAGGCAATGTACCCAAAGTACCCAAAATTGCCAACAATCTCCCCCTTTTTCATTGATGGCAGACCTTTATTGAAAACACTTCTCAAGAGCCAAAACTGAAACCAACTGTGCTAACAACTGACAAACTATGCCCAAAACTTGAGAATCTTCCTTTGAAGTTTTTCTCCCCCTAACTTGAAGCTTTCCTATTCACTTGAAGCTCTCCCCCTTACTCATATCTCTCCCCCTTTGTCATCAATGGCAAAGTGTCACCTTTGGGGCTTGGGACTAAGAATGAGCCTCTTAGCTTAGTCCCTCCCCCACATCCTGATGAGGTGATTAATTATGGGGTGGGAGTAAAACTCCCATAGGCACTGATATTCATCAACATCTATAACTTCCTTGTCGGGCCTTCTCTTGAACTCTTTGTCCATATTCCTATTCTTGTCACTGTTCTTGTTCTTGTTCTCATCCCTGTTCTTGTCCATGCCTTGATCCTTGGACTTGTTCACCACTGTTCCTGTTATTATACCTTGGAAGTTTAGCTCTACACTGTCTAGCTGTGTGATCGTCATTGTTGCACTTATAACAAGTAACAATGTTATTTCTTTTAGGCATACCTGTTCTTTGAATCCACCAGTTCTGACCAAACCTGTTCTGGCCAAACTTGTTCCTGTTATTTGCCTTGCAATAAACTGCCTTGTGCCCAAACTGTTGACAAGAGTAGCAATACCCTTGAAAGAAACTAGAACTTCTAAAATTGTCGTTTACCTTCTTCATTTGAGCCATGCAATGTGAAGCCGTGTGACCAAACTTGTGACACGCAAAACATCTACCTTGAAATTTTCCTTTATTTGACCTCTTGGGTCTTGAAAACTTCTTCTTCTCATTCTAAATTCTATTTTTTGTTTCTGCACATCTATCATTCAAGGACTCATGATCTAAAATACTTTCCTCATTAGAACTCTCTTCCTTTTGGAGTCTCTTACTAGACTCTCCAACTTGTTCCTTGTGTGGCTTAACAAAACCAAGGCCTATTTTATCTGTTGTCTTTCTTTGACCTTTGATGAGTGACTTAACCTTTTTGGAGCTATCTTGAAACCTGTAAAGCTTATCCTTGTACTATTTAGTTTCCTCTTTCAAAGAAGCCATTTTCTGTTCTAACTTACTATACTCAATAACCTTATACTCTAACTCATCCTTGAGTTCTTATGTCTTAGCTATAGAGAAATCAAGATTTTCTATAAGATCATCTCTCTCCATACAACATTCATCTAACTTATCCTTGAGTCTAGAATTCTTCTTTCTTTCCTTTTTAAAAGCACTAAGAGCATTAATAATTTCACTTTCAAGATCCTTTATTTGTTTGCTTTCTAAATCATCAAAGCCTTTTTCAGATTTCTTATCACTAGAGGTGGTACCTTTTTCAAAAACCATACAAGCATATTCCTTATAGTTTTCTGAAGCATCCTCATTCATACTAAAAACAAAATCATTATTTGTACAATCATCCTCAAGGTGACCAAAATTTCCACATCTAAGACATTTCATGATAATGAATCTATGTTTCGGTTCTTCCTCTTTTTTGATATGAACAACATCTCATTTTCATCATCACTTGAAGAACTTTCACTATCACTACTAGAACACTTGCTTTGTCTAGGTAGAAACTCTTCTTGTGATTGTGAGAATACCTCTTTTATTGATTGTTGTGCTCGTCTTTGTTCTTCCTGTGATGCTTGTGCTTTTCAGAATCCTTGCTCTTAGAATCTTGTTTATCTTCATCACTTTCATTATTGGTAATAGTACAGTCAGTAGCATAATGACCAAACTTTTCACAATTGAAACATCTTATATTTTTCATGCTTTTGTGCTTTCTAGAGAACTTGCCTTTCTGTCTGTAATATGCCTCTTCATCACTAGAAGACTCATCACTCTCTTGAAGTCGTTTACCCTTGGATTTCTTGGTAGCCTTGAAAGCTGCCTCTTTCTTGACATCAATCTTCACTTGAGTTCTCAACTCAAATGCTGCAAGGATACTATGGAGCTCATCCTTTTTCAACTTATCCAAATCTTTAGCTTCCTCAATAGCAAATTTTTTTTCACTAAATCTATTAGGAAGAGATCTTAAAATCTTATCACAAACATCATTTTCAGCAAGCTCAAGACCTAAGTATTTCATGGAGTTAACAACCTCATCCATACGAAGCATGTAGTTACTAATATTTTCATCATCATTCATCTAGAGTTGTTCAAACATACCTTTTAAGTGTCTCAAATTGGCCTTTCTGACATTTGTATCACCTGTATGAACCACCTTCAACTGTTTCCACATTTCACTAGCTGTCTTGCAGTGAATCACTTTGGTGAGATCCGCTTTCTGTAAACCTTTTAGGATTGCATTCATTGCTTTTGAATTGTTGTGATGTAGGAGCCTATCTTCTCTAGTATAAGGACCATGTTCAGGAATAGTGTACTCATATTCAATCACTTCCCAAACCTCATTCCCAAGTGCCATTAGATGAACCTTCATCCTTGCACTCCAAAGACCAAAATTTGATCCATCAAGAATAGGTGTTGCATTGCCACTTGAATAATCCATTATTCTTTACTAGCTTTTCTTTCAAGCTGTTAAACTTTTCGAAGGCACCTGCTCTGATACCAATTGAAGAACACAAGCTTATACTGAGAGGGGGGGTGAACAGTATAAGACCTTTTTTTACTTTTTCATCATACTTCAAAATAGTAAAGCAATATCAAAGAAATGCACAATATCATCCACAAAGTGACACCAATTTTAACGTGGTTCACCTAGAATGGTTGGGCTACGTCCACGAAACTTTTTCTCTAAAATTTATCTCAAAGTTCTTTGGGAATACTTCCCAATTACAATGTTTATGAGCCTCGACCCAAAGGAGATACCTTCCCCCAATCAGAATTTATGAGCCTCTGCTCAAAGGAGATACCTTCCCCAATCTAAATTTATGAGCCTCTGCTCAAAGGAGATACCTTCCCCTCTACTCTGGAAATGATCCCTCAAAATATCAACTGCCTCTACCTCTTGCTAGCACATGGAAATCCTTTCCATCGAAGACCTCCTATCCTCAATGCTTAGCCTAAGAGACCTCTGCCTTATATGATCACGTCCACATTAGCTCAACAACCTATACCAAACATAGTCAGTTGATCTAGTATAAGTCTTCCTCTGTCTGTTAGATCTGTCCAACTCTTGAAAAAATCAATCCTCTGCATACAAGCCTTCTCAAAGACTTGCCGACTGTCCTCAGGTTCTTCTTATAGAACCAATGCACCTTTGTCCTCAAGTTCTCTAAGAGAACTATCAAACTCAGCTGTATCTCTGCACACACTCTGCACTATCTTCACACACTCTACGCCCATACAACAACACTTCACGTTCATATTTGCCCCTTGTGCTCTCTTCGCCCTCTACTCTCTCTGCGCAAACACGTATGCACTTGGTCAAGCTTCAACCTTTGCACTCCCTATGCTATCACAGTGACACTTAGAATAATTCACCATGACTCTTCGCTCACTCTGCACACTTCAATCAAATTTCACACTCTACTATCGGTGATTGAACTTCTCACTCTGCGCTCTATCTACGAATGTCGCAACTAACGATACCCCCTACTCTTCAAAATAGCCTACCTTTTATAATAACATTTTTAAGATCAAAACCTTAATCTTAGTCAGTTAAACCCTAATCTTTAGTCGACTGCACAACCCTAAACTTTGTCGGCTCACATTTAACTTTATCAGCTTCAACTTCCTTTGTAACTCTTCTGTAGCTTTTGTCATGAAACTACAACATGTCACGATATCGTGACACCTTTGCAACCGTACACTTTATTTTGGCTTTTGTCGTGATATCGTGACAATTTAGCCTTTGTCGACTTCAACTAAGCTCTTGTCGCGATATCATGACACTTCTCCCTTCGTCGACCTCCTTTCTGCTTTTGTCGTAAAATCGTGACACTTTTGCCTTTGTAGACTTCGTCTTCACTTCTGTCATGAAATCGTGACACTTCTATCTTCATAACCTTCCTCTCTACTTTTGTCATGAAATCACGACACTTCTCCTATAGAAGACCTGCTTTCAGTTTCTATCATGAAATCGTGACACTTTTGCTTCTGTCTACTTTCTTTTCTACCTGTCATGAAATCGTGACACTTTCTGCATCCGTACGCTTTCCCTTCATCCTGTCACGAAATCGTGACACTTTCTTCATCTGTACGTTTTCTCCACAACCTGTCATGAAATCGTGACAATTCTCACTTCAAAACCTTTCCTTTGCTACATGTCGCAAAATCATGATAGTTCTCACTTGGAACATTTTCATCTGTAGCATGTCACAAAATCATGATGGTTCTCACTTCGAACTCTGCAGCATGTCACAAAATCGTGACACTTTTCGTGTTACTTTCTCTCTCTTCGAACTTGTCATGAAATCACGACAATTCACACTGCGGACTCTCTCTTCTACATTATGTCATGAAATTGTGACACTTTTTCTTTTGGACTCTCTCTCCTGCAATATGTCACGAAATCGTGACACTTTTTCATCTGTACAACCTTCCTTGCAATATGTCACGAAATTGTGACACTTTTCCTTCTCGGCCTTCCTGCTCTTTTCAAGTCGTGAAAATGTGACATGTCACAAAATCACGACACTTTCCACCTTGCTCTCTTTATCTGTAAACATGTCACGAAATCGTGATAGTTTTTCCACTTGCATTTTTCTCTGCCAACATGTCACGAAATCACGACAGTTTTTCTTGCTTCTTCTCTCTCTTCCAACATGTCGCGAAATCGCGATAGTTTTTCCAGCTCTTTCTCTCTCCTCTAACATGTCACGAAATCACGATTGTTTTTCTTGCCTGTTGTATATGTCACAATATCATGACACTTTTCTTACTTGTCTTTTTCTCTGTCAACATGGGGTTTGAAAAAGTCCTTTGAAACTGTCATGCCGTAACCTTCATCAAAACAAATTATTTGACATCAAATCAAATTCCTTCAAAAACTTCTTGACATCAATGACAACCTATACACTTGAGCAAAGGCATTGTACCCAAAGTACCCAAAATTGCCAACACGTTTGACCTAGATGGTAATAGACTACCTAGGGGTGTTTTAGGTTGACCTAGATGGTCATAGACCACCTAGGGGTATTTTATGGTGACTAAAATGCTTATAGATACTTTTGGGAATTTTTGGGTTGACCTAGACAATCATAGACTTCCTAAGAGCATTTTATTTTGACCTAGATGGTCATAGACCACCTAGGGGAATTTTAGGTTGACCTAGATAGTCATAGACCACCTAGGAGTATTTTATGGTGACCAAAGGGCTTATAGATGCCTTTGGGGATTTTTGGATTGACCCAAATAATCATGTTCTTCTAGGAGCATTTTATTTTGATATAGATGGTCATAGACCACCTAGGGGAATTTTAGGTTGACCTAGACAGTCATAGACCGCATAGGGGCATTTTATAGTGACCAAAGGGCTTATAGATGCCTTTGGGGCATTTTGGATTGACCTAGACAATCATAGACTATCTAGGAGTATTTTATTTTGACCTATATGGTCATAGACCACCTAGGAGAATTTTAGGTTGATCTAGATAGTCATAAACCACCTAGGGGCATTTTATGGTGACCAAAGGACATATAGATGCCTTTGGGAATTTTTGGATTGACCTATACAATCGTAGACTACCTAGAAACATTTTATTTTCACCTAGATGGTCATAGACCACCTAGGGATGTTTTAGGTTGACCTATATGGTCATAGATCACCTACGGGAATTTTATGGTCACCAAAAAACTTATAGATGCCTTTGAGGATTTTTAGATTGACCTAGACAATCGTAGACTACCCAAGAGAATTTTATTTTTATCTAGATGGTCATAGACCACCTAGGGATATTTTAGGTTGACCTATATGGTCATAGACTACCTAGGGGTATTTGATGGTGACCAAAGGGTTTATATATACCTTTGGGGATTTTTGGATTGACCTAGACAATCGTAGAATGCCTAGGAGCATTTTATTTTGACCTAGATGGTCATAGACCATCTAGGAGAATTTTAAGTTGACCTAGATGGTCATAGAATGCCTAGGGGTGTTTTATGGTGACCAAAGGGCTTTTAGATGCCTTTGGGGATTTTTGGATTGACATAGATAATCATAGACTACCTAGGAGCATTTTATGGTGCTCTAAGCATGGAAAGGTCATAGATGACTGATATTCATTGGTTTAAAATCTTCACTTCCTTCTATGGATGCTAGACAATAAGTTCCAGGTCCAATATGACTTGTAATGATGAATGGACCTAACTAGTTTGTTGTAAACTTGTCCCACAAATTTGGTGGCAAATTGGAATTCTGTTGGTTCTCTTTTAGAACTAAATCACCAACCTTAAAGTCTCTCTGGTATACTTTCATGTTGTAAGCTCTCTTAAGGTATTATTGATAAACACATAGATGCTCAAGGGCATTGACACGTTGTTCATCAAGCAAAGTTAGTTGATCTACATGAGCTTACCTAGCGATATCATCGTCGATGAATTCTTGCATGGAAATGTGCAGCAATGAAATCTATAACTCTAGAGGTAAAATAGCCTCAACACCATACACTAGTGAAAATAGAGTTACCCCAATGGGCGTTTGAATGCTAGTGTGATAGGTCCAAAGGGCAATAGGTAATTAATTATGCCAATATTTATGATTTTTCTTAATGGTTTTCTTCAATATGGCTATTATTGTCTTATTGGATGCCTCTGCTTGCCCATTGGTTTGCAGATAATAGGGCGTGGAAAAGTTGTGCTTTATGTTATACTTTGTTTTTAACACATGCACATCCTTATTTTTGAATGATGTTCCATTATCCAATATTATTTTGGATGGAATACCAAAATGACATGATATTATGTAGCATGAACTCCACGATGCGAGGTCCAGTCATAGTGTTAAGGGGAATTGCTTCCACCCATTTTGTGAAATACTCAGTCGTTGTTATGATAAACATGTGATGGCCTGAGGAGGCAGGTGAGATTTTCCCAATTAAATCAAACCCCCATTATGCAAACAACCAAACCAATTGAATCGGTTATAAGGCCTATGAAGGTACGTGTATCAAATTTGCATGATGTTGACACTTCACACACTTATTTACATAATTGCAACAATCTTGCTCTAAATTTGGCCAATAATATCCCATGTGAATAATGCGCTTGGTGATGGCCATGACACTAAAATGACCACCACATGTACCATTGTGTGCTTGAGAAATGGCCCATGCTAACTCCTGTGAGTCAAAGCAACAAAGGAGGATACCTTCATAGCTCTAATGATACATTATGTCTCCTAATAAGACATATTTTGCCACCTTTTATTTGAATGCTCGCTTTATGGCATGCGACAATCTAGGCAGAATATTTTCCAGTTTAAGATAATATTTAATCTGTATGGCCCAATATTGCTGTGAAGAAGCCTCAATTGTATGAATAGTGTAATCCTTTTGATGTTTATCTCGTGCAAATTCTGATTGAGAAAGAATTTGGAGATATAGCATTGTGCTAGTATCAAAAGAATTTTGGGAGAATAGAGTCCCCTAATTAACATTATTCAAATAATTGTGTAGTTGAGAGAACCGTTCATGTGAAGGCTCAATCAGAATCATGTGAACATATGGTGTGGCATTATGCTCATCACACTCAGTTACAGATTTCACTAGCATTTTTACTTTAATATTCATGATATCATTTGAAGGGTTTTGCGGGATTAGTGACCCCAAGGAGGCCATCATGTCTGCAAAATGATTAGATGAACGATGGAGTGCCTCAATATCATACCACTCAAATTTTACCAAATGGTTTGTCCACTAGGGATTTATAGGCTTGAAATATGGGACACCTACACTGGAATATCCCTTTAACCTGATTAACTATGAGCAAGGAATCACCAAAAATATTTATCTTGGTAATTTTCATGGCTATTGCCATCTGAAGACCTATGATGAGGGCTTCATACTTGTAATTGTTGTTGGTACATGGTAAATTGAGTTTAAACAAAAGAGGCATGGGAGCCCCTTGTGGTGTGAAAAACACGATACTTGTGCCACCCCCTTGCTCGCATTTAGAACCATCAAAGAATAGAGTTATGTCTACTTGTGACTTAGGCTCGACAGAATTAGGTGATTATAAAACATGAAACACTCCATCATGTAGAAGTTCTATATTCAGAGGTTGGTCATCCTAGAGAGGAGCCTCTACTAGTTGATCGGCTATGACTTGTATTTTGATTGATTTTTGTCCAATGAACTCTAGGTCAAATTCTATTAACAACATTATCCATTTTATCGTGCGACTATTGTGATATGTACGACTCATCATATATCACAATGGATTTCACCGTGTGACTATTGAGAATGTAATGGCATATATTTTTAGTGTCAAAGACCACTACTAAGCATAGCTTCTCAATGTACGCATAATTGATCTCATAGCTAACTAGTGTATGACTAATATAGTATGTAGCTTGTTCTTTATAAAATTCATTCTTTTGGGACAAAATCGTGTCCAATTCCAACTCAGTAGTTGAGATGTATAAATAGAATGGTACTCCTCGTCATGGAGGAGCCAATACGAGTGGTGAATCCAGGTATTGATTGATTTAGTCAAAGATATTTTGACATTCCTTGTCCCAATAAAATAAGACCCCCATGTGTAGAAACCTATTCATGGGTTGATACTTATTTGATAATTGTGCTATGAAGCATTTTATGGATGCGACCTTTCATTACAGGCTGTGTAGTTGCTTAATACTTTTGGGGGGAAGCATTTCTAATATTATCTTGACCTTTTTTGGATATACCTCTATGCCTCGCTTAGAGACTATGAATCCCAAGATTTTACCATATGTGACACCGAATACACACTTCTTGGGATTAAGCCTAACATTGTGCTCAATGAGATGATCTAGAACCTTACATAATACATCAATATGCTCATGGAACAATAAATATTTTACCAATAAGTCATCCATGTAATCTTCCAAAATCTTATGCATGTAGTCGTGGATGATATATGTCATGGATCGTTGATAGGTGGCGCTAGATTTCTTAAGGCCAAAAGGCATGACCTTGTAACAGAATATCTCCCAAGGTGTTGTGAACGTCATTTTGATCTAGTATTTTAGATTAATATGAGTTTTATTATATCCAGAGTAACCATCAATAAGGGATAGCAATTTCATGTCATTTTTTTGTGTCTACTTATGCATCAATGTTTGGTAAGGGAAATTTATCCTTAGGACTCGCTTTGTTGAGATATCAAAATTTAGTGCAAACGTGAATCCTCCCATTAGGTTTTTTTATGAGTACCATGTTCGAAACCCATGGTATATAGTCTACTGAGATGATGAAATCAGTGTCCAACAACTTTTGCAATTCATATGTCACCATTAAGGCTACTGTTGGGTGCATATTACGTAACTTTTGCTTCACTAGTTTGATCTTGGGGTCTAATGTAAGATTATGTGTGACTAGATTTGGGTCTAGTCTTGGCATGTCTTTATAAGACCAAGAAAAAGCTTTTACCTATGCTTTCAATGCTTTTGTGAAATTATCTTGTTCAGTTGGAGATAGACCCTCTCCTAGATTGATAATATGGGGATTATCGATATCTGTACCAATATCCCTATCAATTTTTGGCTCAATTGAAATATGAGACCCATATTCCAACTGATGGGGTGGGAATTAAGTGAATGTAATCATCTAGGTTTACTTCTTCCATAAGAAATTCAGGATCAACCTCAGCCTAGAAAACATCTTGAGTAGTTCTTGGAGAAAATTTAAATTTTTGTAACATTTCCTTGCAAGGCCAATATTCTAAGGGTGATCGGGGAGAATCTCCTCGATCAAATTCAATTACATCAAGGTCAAGATGCAATGGATTTGATGGGTTATTCAAATTTCTTAGTGGTGTAGTTATATCTATGGAAATCATGTTAATGGACACATGATCTCCCTCCCTTGGGAATGAATCTAGAGATCTTATTATGTCTCTTAGTTCCTAGGGGTATCTCTGGTGGAAATGGGATGAATGGTGGTGGTCTTGGCGAAAGAGGGTGAGCTTGCTCTTTTGGAAAAAAAATTGGCATCAGATAGGGCCTTGGATGGGGAATAACATGCGAAGATAATACTCATCCTCATCATACAAGGAAAACACTCTCTCATGTTCATCATCTGAGCTAGGACATTTTATGGGTGCGACGCCATGTTGAGTGGTATTTTCACACATTTGTGAAATTACACTCTTCCTTAGGATTTGGACTCCAAATCCCCTCTTGCAAAGAAGTTAAACAACAAAATTCTCCAAAGTCTCCGTTGTATAAGCATTTGCAACTGTGTATGAGTAATCTCAAATAAAAATATTCAATTAAAATTCTTGGAACACCTTAGTGATTGCAAGTAACTGTAAACAAGGGGCAATGTTGGTTTATTTCACCATGAAACTTTAGTGATTGTTCATTATTCTATTTTTTTTAGATTTTATAATTTTTACGTATTTATTTTAACAAAGTTGAACCTTCTGGAAAACTAAAATAAAATGAAAAGAAATGCAGAAAATTAAAACACGTTCAGTCTGATGCCATCCTATTCCGACAAAACCGGATATGTGAGAGTTTCGTACATGCAACCTAGCCTATTTGACCTGCAAAACAAACACAATCAAAGTAAACTAGGTGCTTGCTCCTAGGGTTTAAAATAATTTCCAGATTGCAGACATTCACATGAAATCACCCAAAACAATGGCATGAATTTCATTTATAAATCTGAAATCTAAAAGGAGAAAAATAGAACAGTTAAAATGAAGCATGCAAAAAATTTCTCATCCTTTCTTGCCCATAAAATATAAATTTTTGAACAATTCTGCATTAAAAAATGTGTCCTATTACAATAATAGAATCTCTGGTTTTTCTCTAAACCAACAAAGTGGAAGAAAAGCACTCCATAGCAGGCTCAGAACGGCTAATCACCATCAACTATGCAACTTGCTCGCAACGGTTTCCAACCCCGTATCAATCTGTGCCTCTACGTTTTATACTTGCTGGCAAACTGCTTCTCCTTCCATGACGGTTCGTTTTATCTTCCAGATTGTTTTGTTTCACATTCCCCGCCTTTCCATTGCTTTTGATTTTATGCTCGAGATCTCTCTATGAATTGTAACACCTTTGCAGCCCTTACACATGTATGCCACGTGTTTCACACTTTCCTGCATGTTCTGTAATGGCCCCATGTAAATCACGACCAAAAATAGCATGTAGCTTTGCTCCTTTACTGTCACCGCAAAAACGTGACATGTCGCGATATCACGACATTTTCCTACCAACAGCCTTGTCCGCCTTCATGCGCAGCAAAAATGAGACATGTCACGATATCGCGACGTTTTTCTATCAGTAGCTTTGTTTCTCCTCATGCATCATGAAAATGATACATGTCGCGATATCGTGACCTTTTTCTACTTCGGGCCGCATGGATGCAAGATGCAACCTGTCGCGAAATCGCGATGCTTTTCTCTTTCGGGTTGTCTCGCTGCTTTCTGTCATGAAATCGTGATGTTTTTCTCTCTCGCTGGGTTTTGCTGCACTTAGCCGCGAAAACGTGACATGTCACGAAATCATGACATGTCACAAAATCGTGAAACTTTTCTATTTCGTACACTTTCGTTGCAACCTATCGCAAAATCGCCATGCTTTTTCGTTTCGGGCCCCTTTGCTATTTCCTGTCGTCGCAAAATCGTGACGCTTTTCACTTTGTACCCCTTTGCTACTTTTTATCATGAAATCATGACGCATTTAGCGCCTTGCCCTGTTTTACTGGTTTGACCGTGATTTTGTGACATGTCGCGATTCCATGACAATTTTCCATTCTATCTTTCTCTCTCCTCCCTGGACTGCGATTTCGCAACACGTAGCGAAATCATGACAATTTTTGACCAATGCCTCATCCTGCTTGCCTAGGCCATGAAAACGTGACATGTCGTGATATCGCGACACTTTTTCATTTTTGCCAGCAATAGAGCGACATGTCGCGATATCGCGACACTTTTTCATTTTTGCCAGTGGCGGAGCGACATGTCGTGATATCGTGACAACTTTTGGCCGCGACAGAGTGACATGTCGCGATATTACGACACTTTTTCATTTTTTCTAGCGACGGAGCGACATGTCGCGATATCGTGACACTTTTTCATTTTTGCCAGCGACGGAGCGACTTGTCGTGATATCGCGACAACTTTAGCCGTGACAGAGTGACATGTCGCGATATCGCGACACTTTTTCTCCTTAGTGAAAATTTTGCTTTTTTTTTATTTTTTAGCATCTAGGCTACTACAATTTTCTTTGAAAGCATGCAAAAAATGTGGGTCCCCAATTTTGGGGTGTGTTGTGGATCAGCCAAAACAAATGGCGACTCTGCTGTCAAATGCTCTTGAGCATTTTGGTGAGAACCCAACCTAAAACATACAAGCTTAGATATAGGCATCAGAACATAGAAGATAAACAAATACCGACAGATCAGAAATACATGAAACATCAGAATCATTAAGTATCAGCTTAGTGTGTGCAATGTGTTTCATTCCCTATCGTTTGAACTTATTCAACATTCCATTATCAGTTTCACTTATGATTTTTATGCAAGGCTATGAATGATTTGTGCAGGATTTGATGTATGATGAAGATGCTAGAGATGTAACAACCTACTTTATAAATGCTCAAACCTTTTAATATCATGGACAAACATATTAAAAATGTCAAACCCTCTTAGGACCAAAAATATGTATACTGAATTAATTTACTAGATCTCAAAGTTGGTTATGTGTCACTACCATCTTGAACCCATGTGCGAGTGTGAGTGAAATCAGAACTTTGGGTAATAGGATTCCCAACCTAAGAGAGATGGGAATTTAACCCTATCCTTACTATTCTGATTTGGAGTTCATTACCTCATCTTGAACAAAATAATTTAACCTATTATGGATGAAATGGTTAGGCTAGTCTATCCATATGAGCAATCAGTGGTCTTGCTTTTAGGCAAGACATGTTGCCATGCATGAGCATACTTAACCCCATAATCCATGACTTGGCTTCATTCATTATTTTTCTTTTATTTCTTGGACCTTTGGGATGACTACCCATCCTTGCCAGGGACATGTAGTATGATCCTTCCAATCCAAGATTTATGAAATAGGAAATATTATTTTTTTATTACTTGGACCTTTAGGATGACTACCCATCCTTTGCAAAGGACACGTAGTACAATCCTTCCAATCCAAGATGGAGATGAAATGGAAAAAAATAGTTTTACTTTTATTGCTTGGACCTTTGGGATGACTACCCATCCTTTGCAGAGGACATGTAGTATGATCCTTCCAATCCAAGCTTTATGATGAAATGGGAAAAATGGAAGCTTTGGGGAATCAGATTCTCAACCTAAGGGAGATGAGAATTAAGTCCTATCCTTACTACTCCATGTAGGTCAAATCAGAGCTTTGGGGAGTTGGATCCTCAACCTAAGTTCGATGAGGATTTAACCCTATCCTTACTACTCTGGTTTTAGGCTTCAAGCTTGATGGAAATGGTAAAAACCACTATTTTAAGGATTATGTTGCATGATAGGACAAACATGAAATATTCTTTTCACCTCACCTTTTCATCCAAGTATGGTTTTAACCATTTTTCTCAAGACTCTCTTTAATGTGCATGGAATGTGCTTGGTTCAAGATAGCTTGGGCAGCAGTTCCAAACCTTAGGATCCTTTTAATATATGTTATGTAATAATCCTAAGAGGATTCAACACCTTCTCCATAATTGCCCATGGAATGAAAATGTAACTGAGATGACATGTATATGCAATGTGGAATATGACATGAGGTATGAATGCACTACTTATTTTTGGAATATATCATCTATTCTACCATAATGTGCAAAACTGACAAATTCATGTATCACAAGATTCAAACGATATTATTTAAATGTTTGTGTTACTTGTGGAGCTTTCTACAACACAATTCCAATGTTTCATATTCTCCTGATTTTAGGCATAAGTTGACATCTCAATTTTTTTTTTTTTTTTTTTTTTAATATAAAAACCAAACATGTCCATAGGACCAACACATAACTTTAAATTAAAACTTATTCAATCCAAAACCAAACTGCAATCCAAAAATGAAAATTTGAAAACACACCAAAAAACAAAACCATGTATATACAATATAGTACAAGATGATGCCAAGCTTGGACTATTACTTTCCTGGATCCCAAACATGATTAGAACATTTCAAAAGACATATGTCACAATACACATGCCAAATGTTGTAGGAATCCAACAACAATAAGATCAAACCAAGCAATGCAACAAATTTCAACTTGCCATGTTCACCATACCAATTTGATTTAGTTCTATTAGCAACATCATAAGTGAGATTCAAATCAAATTGATTATACAATGGTTGGTATTCAATTTTATTTTGTCTATTCTTTAAAGTGCAAGTTTCATCATTCCATTCATGATTTAGAAGTAGGCTTTCTTTTTCAAATGTGAGATATTGCAAACAAGAGCCTATTTCTAAAAATCTTGAATTCAAATCATTTTCCAGGATTTTAAAGCAATCAAAATCATTCAAAACTTGACAAGCATCAACAAAATTTGGCATTTCCTCACTAATGATGTTAGCATCCAAAGGGACATCATGTAACCTATCATTTGAAATTTTTGTAGCTACTACCAAAGGTAGAGATTTCACTTTGTCACCCATACTCAACCCATCATGATTAGAATTTATCACAACTTGATGAGTGTTAGTAGCTTTTTATTTTTCTTCATTGTCTTCTTCATCATCCCACACCTGTTCAAAAACACCAAAGTTAGGCACCCAATTAAACATGCGTCCATATTTTTCAAAACAAGAGCCTAATTTTTCAAGATATGTGTCACGTGACACCTTTTCATGATCAATGGCTTGAGTTGCCTCAAAATCCATATTTTCATTAGGATCATCAATAGTATCAAACCCACACCACTTAGGCTTTGCAATTTCATAATTTCGAGATGGCATAGACATTGTAGAATAAATAGGTGGATCAAGATTTTTGATTTCTTGCCCCTCAAGGGGAACAAAAACAATTGATTCTCCTTCTTCATCCATGGTAGTAAAATCAATATCCTTCTCAAACCTTTGATGAGATTCCAATCCTTCTTCCAAAACATTTTCAGATTGCACAGGACTTGTAATATCCTCATGTGAAAGGGCAATTGTATCATCCTGCATATCAATAGGCACACAAATTTCATTAGCAGTTTTGGAGTGAGCATACTCTTCCCAAGAATCATGATGATCATCTTTCAAAATCAAATTGTGATGCTCACTTATTTCTTCTTTATCTTTTAATTCATCAACATGTTTCTCATCAAATTTATCTTCACCTTCCTTAGATGGTTCAATTACTTCCAAAATTGGGTTATTGCTTGTATTCAAATTGATAAGGCTATCATAATCCACATGTGTAACCATGATTCAATTTTATCACAATTTGGAAGGTGTGGATCTTCTTGGTCATCATTTTCAACCATGTCATCCAAAATAGATTCATCCTCATAGAATTCATCTTTTGGTGAGTCAAGGGTTTCCAATTTGTCACATGTTTCAATACTAGTTGGATCTAGTACTCCTCCCTTGCCTAAAATCATATTCTTATGAAAATAATTAAAATTGATTTTAGAAACATCTTTTGAATAAAGATGAGTATTTTGAAGTTGATTCATACTTAAGAAAGATGGTTGATCTTGCATAGTAGGTTGAGGATTTTGAAACTGATTGAAGCTTGGGAATGATTGTTGATTCTAAAATTGATTCACACTTGAACTTGGTTGAGGTGGATAAATCATTGGATGGGTAAAGGATGTATTAAATGATTGAATATTATACGAACCAAAACCCCCACCATAATTTTGACAACTCAATTGTTGCTCACTTGCCATTGCTTGAGTATAGGCTTGTGTCAAAGATGTTATTTGAGGCATCCCTCGCAAATATGTGGAAATGAGTGCATCAAGAGCATTTACATATATTTGGAGAGCCATTTCTTCTTGAAGAGCATAAAATGTCACTAATTGAGCATATAATCCAAAGAATCTTTCAGAAAATGACTTCACATTTTCACTTGGTCCTTTTTTAATAGTGAAAAACTGCTCATACATGCAGATTGGGTCAACTTGCTTTTTGTTGAATTGATTAAGAAATGCTGCCTCTAATTGAGCCCAAGAAGTAATAGATCCTAAAGGCAGACTTGTAAACCAATCAAATGCCACTTTTTCCAAGGTGTAAGGGAACATTTTACAAACAACATCATCATGCCAAATTGTTAAGTGATTCACAACAAATTTGAATGCTTGAATGTGTTCTCTTGTAGTATTTGTCCCGTTAGACAAAAATCGAGGAAGACATCTCTCAAAACCAACGGGAAAATAATGTTGAACTTCTGGTATGTTCAATGGGCTACCTATCATCCATGGTGAAAACATAGCCATTAGTGAATCTTAAAGAATATAACTTTAATACCCAAAAAAAAAAAAACAATTCTCTTATTTATTTATTTATTATTATTTTTATTTTATTTTTTATTTTTTTAAATTAAATTAAATCACATTATTCCTGTATGAACAATCAAAGCGTTAGAACAATGCATAGCAATTCATGTCCTCCTTTTAACAGTACAAAGTTGTAATATTAAAAGAGGGCTAAAGATAATAATCAATAGGGCATGAAATATTCAAAATTTAAATAAATATAGCATTTAAATCGATCTGAAATAAACCAGTTCAGGCCCTCCTTCTAGCACCAAAATGTTGAGTGGTATTTTCACACATTTGTGAAATTACACTATTCCTTAGGATTTGGACTCCGAATCCCCTCTTGCAAAGAAGTTAAACAACCAACTTCTCCAAGGTCTCCGCTGTATAAGCATTTGCAACTGTGTATGAGTAATCTCAAATAAAAATATTCAATTAAAATGCTTGGAACACCCTAGTGATTGCAAGTAACTGTAAACTAGGTTGCATGTACAAAACTCTCACATATCCAGTTTTGTTGGAATAGGATGGCATCAGACTGAACGTGTTTTAATTTTCTGCATTTCTTTTCATTTTATTTTAGTTTTCCAGAAGGTTCAACTTTGTTAAAATAAATACATAAAAATTATAAAATCTAAAAAAAATAGAATAATGAACGATCACTAATGTTTCATGGTGAAATAAACCAACATTGCCCCTTGTTTACAGTTACTTGCAATCACTAGGGTGTTCCAAGCATTTTAATTGAATATTTTTATTTGAGATTACTCATACACAGTTGCAAATGCTTATACAGCGGAGACCTTGGAGAAGTTGGTTGTTTAATTTCTTTGCAAGAGGGGATTTGGAGTCCAAATCCTAAGGAAGAGTGTAATTTCACAAATGTGTGAAAATACCACTCAACACGCCATAATCATCCTCATCATCACTCATCCATTCATGAGGAGGACCTTGATCCTATTCATCACTATCATATTTTAGGGTATGTGAGCTCTCCTCCACTTCGTGGGGTTGAGTGACATCACTAGATAACCCTTGATCTATCATGTCTATGCAAAAATAATCTCCCAATGAATGAACATGATTTGGATTGGCGTATGGGTCACATGTAAGCTTATCCTAATAACCTAGACATAGGTGTTCTAGAATATCTATGAGAACATCCAATGGTACTAGCTTATTTTATCCCAACCCAGATTCATCATAAGGTAGCTGATATTGGGGCTGACATGGGATAGACTCTGCTCATATAATCCTAGACCAAAACCATGCCAATTATAGTGATGTAAATACCGCAATGCATAATCTAGATTTGACATATAGTTTATGTCCTCAAAAAAAGGTTCATCATCTTCTTCTCTTTGAGGAGCTGACAAGGTTCCATATTATAATATCCCATATACAAAATTATTTTGGTTGGGCAGTAGACTAAGAGGTATGATTCTACCTATGGGAAGACGAGGTCGCCCCATATATTGCATCATCTCTATCGATGGAACCATTGTGACATTTCTCACTAGATATTCTCCTATCCATGTACTAGACATATGCACTATGACTTGGGATGGCAAATGTGGATGGGATGGAAGTGATATTTGAGGTGATTCAATGTGAAAATTTGGAGGTGATTCCTCATTTACCACACAAGGAATATCTTTTGTGGATATGGTGGAAACTAGAGGTGGTATCTCATCAATTGGTCTCTTTGACATGTTCCTCAATGGAGGATCTACTGATGTCGAAGGTATTTATAAAGCTACTAATGATGAGGATGGTATGGATGAAGATGTAGATGGTGAAATTGAAGGTGATGGTGAAATGGATAGAATCTAAGCAGGTCCACATGATTCAAAGGTAATTTTGACTCTGGCATCTGCTGTACCATATTGCAGTACTTAAAGGGATTTAGATTTGCATAGACTATGTGCACTTGCCCTTCATGAGTTTATTTGAGACATTGATGCGCAATGGATGGGATACACTTCATATCTTGAATCCAAGGTCTAGCTAATAATATGTTATATGCCATATCACCTTCTAACATGTGACACAATGTTGATATGGTTTTGCACCCCACCTAAATGGGTAGGACTACAACACCGATAATAGAGCATATTGTGTTATTGAATGCTCAAAGTGTGTAAGTGGACGCAAAAACATGAGATGCTGGTAATCCTAGGTGTTTTAATGCTTTAGTTGTGATGATATTACTCGAGGAACCAGTGTCTATGAACACTCTCTTGTATGGTACATTTTTTACACATGCAATGATGTGCAAAGGGGGATCTACCACATCAATTGATATTTGCTTAATCTCATGCTTGTGAAATTTTATTACTGGTTCCTTACACTATTGCACATGACCCACAAAATCAATGAAGGAGTTAGACTCATGTGGTTGCAACTCTATTGAATTTAGAATGCCCATAAAAGAATCTCGATGTGGAGGTGATTGTTGGATTATCTCATAGATGGACAATCATGTTGATGTTGTCCTCAAGCTCTATGTAAGCTTGTTATTTATTGTTAATGTTGTCCTAGGTGGAAGACCATGTACTATAGGTGGTGTAGGTTGTGACATAGTGGGAACATCACTCAAAGCTATAGGTGGTGCAACTTGGCTTGGATATATTCTATTCCTAGTCACAATACTCACCATCCCAACATACCCTTGCAAAGGGGGTGTTGTCTTCACCTCATTCATCAGTTTAGCAGGTGCTACCTATAAATCATGAGTTGGTAATGGGTCCTTGTAGATACCCATTTGTTCATTGTTAGGAGCTATTGGAGTGTCTACTTGTAACTCATTCCTTTCAATCATATCATGTACTAGGTGTTTGAAACCATAGCACATTGGTAAATCATGGTTGCCTTACCGATGGTATTTGCAATATTGATCCTCTTAGTGTCCCATAGGCTTGGGCTTTCCTGTATCTGGATTGATGGGTTTGATATCTGGAATATTGCAACCCATAATCTATCAAATAGAGAATCCATGGATTCAGGGAAGGGAGTAAATTGTTGCTTAGAGTGATGATGTTGGTTTTGTCCTTGATTCGCTAGACCATTACTATTATAGCTCTATGGAGGAGGTTGGGCCTGATAGTTCACATTTTGAGGAGGAATCACTTGTGTAGGATCAGTGATATTTATGGACACTTGATTGACTGCTACCGACTTTGCAGGTGTATAGCTACTTTTAGGGTTCTTTATCCACTCCTTTTTGTGAGGCTTGGCTATTTCCCCCTCATGGATTTTTATTTCCTCTATATTTCTAGCCTATGCTAGAGCTTCTTCCAAGGTGGGGTATTGCTGCAATTACAATATTAAAGAGATGGGTTTCAAGAAACTCTTTGAAAATAGCCAAGTTAATTCATATTTTGGAAATAAATAGGTCAACTTTGCTAGAAGCATCCACCACCTGTTTCCATAATCAGTAATTGACTTGTCGTCATACTAATTTAACCCCATGAGGTCAGTTAATGTCACCTTACTTTTGGTGTTAAAGGTGAAATATTCAAAAAATGCGTCAATGAATTGCTCAAATGTGTAGAAGCTATGTTTTGGAAATTAGTTGAACCACTCAATGGGAGGACCAAAGAGGGTACTTAGAAAATTTCTCAGGATCAATGTGCCACTTTCTTGTATGTTAAAGCACATATTTAAAAATATAGTGACATGCTCTTGAGCCTCTTCTTCCTCCTTGAATCTATCCAATTTCAGTATTTTAAAATGCTCAGGGTATATCAGGGAAGAAATGGATGGGTGTAATGGTTGACTCTTTAGCTGATGCAGAGTGGGGTTTTGAAACCCATTCCTAGTTGTCCTACCCTCTATAGTTTCTAAGCATGCCATCAAAGCTTGATACACATATGAGGATTTGATTTCCTCTTATTTGTTTTGAACTCTTAGAGGTGGACGAGGAATATTAAGCATAGGTTGGGGTGGTTGATTAACATCATCCACACCTCCATAAGGCACTTCTACATAATCCTCATTTTGTTCCAAGTCATCGTAAGCCCCATAATTTGTATTAGGTATGGGCCTACAAGGAGGAACAAACACCTCTTGAAGGTGATCTATGTTAGGCCTATTATATACATTTTGTTTAGGCCTATTATATACATTTTGTTCAGGCCTAGGAGGTCTAGGAGACCTACCTTGTTGGAAATTAGGTTTTCTCAGGTGAACCTCTTGTCTATGCGTATTTGGATTAGAAGCTCCATTACACAAAGTTTCTTGAATTTGTCCTTCATGTCTTTCTTTATCTAACTGCTATAATTGCTCTAAAAGATGTAGGTAATGTTTATCATACCTAGGTTGATTAAACTTGGCCTGGTGGTCATAATACTTCTTTACCAATTGATTTATTTGATCAGTTGTATTAGATCTAAGAGCCTCAGCATTGTTACCTTGATATGTATATTTTTCAAAGGGGGTTCGTAAGATCTATTACAAATTTCCCTAAATTAAGGGAGGATGCATTGAATTAAGGCTCGTCCCTAAATAGATGTTCCTAAAGAACTAATGGTGCAGAGGCACAACATGCTTGCATTGACACATTCGAATGAGGATAATCTAGATGCTCCTAAGGTATTCTCTTAAAAAAGGAAAGGTAAGGTGGAATTATCTCGCCTATGGTGACAAGTATCATACTCATCACCATTATATCACCTTGGTAAAGTGAATTTTGAAATCATAATATGATCATTCAACCCTACCCTAGGTTGAAAGTCATGCTTTTGCACAGTAGTACAAGGAGTAGACCGATCAGGCATGTGAATGCATGGGATTTCTCTATTGGGTAGTGCTCCATTGCATGGCGATTATTCTCAAAATAAGACATTAGACACATATATATAAGGGATATTTCCCAAAGTGGGACTGTTGCCTATGGGGGTACCTCGTGTAGGAGTCCCTTGTTGGCTAGGTCCCATTATAAATAATCTAGAACTAACCATCCATTCATCTGTAACTTGGCAAGTAGGTATATGGTTTTATAAATTGAGATCATCTCTTGTGGGAGTGCCCCATATAGGGGTCCCTTGTTGGCTAGGTCTTCTTTCAGCCCCTATAGGGCTTGGAAGAGTAGGTGGTCTCCAAGAAGGTATGACCATGTCCTTGGGATCAAGGCGACGATCTTGTATGTCTTCTTCTCTACTCCTCGCAATGTCCACCCTTAAATGGGCTTTGCTATGGGTATATACCATAAATATGTACTCTAGACCACTATATAATTATCTTTCTTACATTTTTATGTATTTGAAATAAAAAAACAATAGAAACATGCAAGTAAAGAAGTGGTTATATTTTTTAAGTCTTATAAATGTGAATTCCTAAACTATTTGTTTTTGTTTCAAGATGTTTTGCTTTGTAAATAAAATACTTGGCATGTTTGATTTTGTTGATGTAATACTTAAAATTTTAAGTGGTTTTCACCTATATACTCACAGCTTGACAACCGATACTAAAATTTTGGTCACGTGAACCAACCAAATTATGGGGATGAAATCCATACCCGATTAGGGAGCATAGGTCCTACCGATCCTCACCTAGCATCCCTTGTGTAGCGATAAACCCCTTCGAAGAGGAATGTGTGTTATTTTGCACGATTAGGATAATTCTTGGAGTCGGTATTAGCCAGTAAAATAGGGTTTGTATGATTTGAGTCAATGGATGGAGATGAATCCCACCATCATTGTACTCTATCAGTGGTTGGGAACGAAATCCAACTCACCAATGTTTAAGAAGATCATGGTGTGTGTGTGTGTTCCTTTTAAAATATTGAAATAAAAAATACAACATTCAATGATTATTCACTAAATGCATTAAAGTACATTTTAATTTCAGACTTGTTAGTAGCATAAAAAGGAAACCACTGAAATTAATAGCCTATATGAACTTAACCTTATTTTTGGTATGTTTCAAGCAGGAAAAACATATAAATTACTATTATTTTTATTATTTTTCTTGATCTGATTAATGCAAAAATTAGAAAGATGACATCTATCCTTCACATGCACAAATAAGACAAGCAAATTTGAATTTTGAGCTAATTTTAACAGTATATATGCAAATTTAAGGTTAGGAAAGATGTATTTTCTTACTTGTAACTCTTTGTTTTTGCAAATTTGTGTAGAAAAACTTTGGTTTTGTAACCGTCCCAGGTGGGGACGGTTAGCAGTTTTGGGATCGTCTCTGGCTGTGTCACCTAATTGGCCATCACTGCAACATTCAAAATAGAAAATGGAGGTCAAAATTAACACATTCAAAGGGGACAGATAAATAATCTCAAATACCGTGATCACCACTGAAGAAGCAAAATTTACAACACACATTTATGTGTTCTTTATTGATATGTAAAGCGTGTTATTGCAAGCATTCAAAGAAAAAGTGCATAAAGATGTAATATACTGAAATGAAGTATAATGTGCAATAAAGATGTATATTTCTCCTTGTATTTATTATTAAATACTTTCAATGGTTACAATACATCCCCTTGAGGGCATTTCTTGATACATTTAAATATGAAAAAATATAAGGTATCTAATCTCTTCCAAGGTTTTATAGCGTGCTCCAACATTCCTTTCACAACCCACACTTGAGATATAGTCTTGAGCCTATCCTTCTATGACTCTTAGCTCCTATCTCATGTCTGGTATACCTGCACCTACACACAAGATATTGAAAATGGTTAATAGCATATGCGTTTATTGATAGAAAACCTTGAAAACATAGAAAAGCATGAATCTAGAAATAACAAAACTTATTTGCAGTAAATCAAAACAACTCCAAATGATCTATAATTTAAGCATGATGATATCTATATGGTTTTGGAAATATCTAAGCATAAATATAATGGAAATTATTAGCAAAAATTGTGACCATCCCTGACAAGTACAATTATACCTACAACAATGAAACCTCCAATTGGACCATTAAAGCAACTCAAAATATCACCAAATTTAGATGAAAGACTAATATAGACATTCCTAAATGACCTACAATGGAATTGAGTCAAATTACTCTACTATTTTCTAACCATCTCTAACAGGTGCAACTATCTACTGCTAACCGTCCCCAGGTGGGACGGTTACAAATCTGCTTAGAATTTGTCATCAATTCCTTGGGGATCTAGTCTAAAACTATCTTATATGTGATGTTTGCAAATATGGTCAAATTACTCTTCAATTTGACCAGTTTTTGAATGGTTTTAGTGGGTTTGGGATGCCCCTAAATGCGACTTTGAATGAAGAGGGTTTCAAGGAAATGTGAGGGTGAATTCGATAGCAAAAGAGAGGGTAGAATTGGGTAGCACTTCACAGTAGAATGATTCAACTCTTCTATTCTAAAATTGAGTGATCGCACCTCAATTTATAGTACAAATAGGGCATCTAGGTCAAATGGGTAAGTCTTGGAATGCAAGGCAGGTGCTGCCACTTGTCAAAAATTTTACTCTGATTGGGTGGAAGAGGTTACCTATTTGGGGCCTCTAATTTGGAGTTTCTGGTCTCCATGACAGGCTCCCAATAAATTTTTTATGATTGGGCAGAGAATATGGTAGTAATTGATTGCCATTTCTCTACCCATTTAACTTTTGGAGGGTTTTTTTAGGGACCGTCCCACCCAAGGATGGTTAGGAGTGGCCGTCCCTGGGTAGGATGGTCACCATATGTGACCATCCCAAGGTGGGACAATCATAAGGATATGACTATAAACCTCCCAAAACTGATGGGAACCTTTACAAAAGTGCTATGGAGATCTATATTACCATAGAGTGTTGCCCAATGGAGACATATTATGTCGATAAGAGTGGCACAAGGGGTGCATTGACAGTCTTATTCGATTTATGTGATTTTAGTATCTACACCTACAAAAATAATAGATAGATATTAGTAAGTGAAAATAGCAAGGCATAAACAAACAAAACCCTTTGGGTGTTTCATTGTGATCACCATTTTATAATCCATAAAGATGTACACCCAAGCAATAGAAAATAGTAAATACAAGCAACCATAATGTAAAATAATCTTATATTAAACTTATATAGGAGCATTTTGTCTATTCTCTTTTACAATGGTAAAATAACCCAAGTTATAGGGGTTTGTTACAAAATGTAATGCTTACTTTTTTAGAATTACAATGAGAAAAAGAGGGGAAGCCTCTTTCGTATTTCCAGAGGATGGTGAGTGTCAATGATCTTTGATGTTACAATCTATTGATTGGATGTGATTTAGATATCTTTGCGGGTCATCCTTTGCTTTAGAAACTCTTCAAAAACTATTACCTGATAGCATATGCTTGCAAACACAAAATGGGATTAGTAGCACCTATTTAATATGTGATAGAAGAAGATAAAAAAATCCTACCATAGATGCTTTCAGAATCTGAAATGATATGTAGAAATATAGAAAAAACAAAAGTGTAATACCTTGTTGATTACCTGACTTGATTTGTGTATGTCATTGGCATGAAATTGTCCTTGAGAAAATATGAAGTCATTTTTGGGACTGCCTAAACATAGGCCTATGTTTGTGCTAATGCAGAGCCACATTTGGGTCTATGTAAACACACTCGTATGTGTGTTGCTGAGTTGTAGAAGTGTCGAGGTTATATTTGAGATGGCGGTGGATCAGCTTTGAGACTGTGAATGATATCCTATAGAAATTTTGGTAGCACGATGGTGTAATTTTTAGCCCCTTTGGGTGATGAAGTGATGATGTATTTATAAGATTTTGAGGGTTTTTTAGGGATGGATAGGTGGCAATCCAAGGCTTCCAAGTGGTAGGGATTCGACAACCACCTATCCTAGGCAATTATAGTGAGTCACTAGGAGTGTCTCACTTAATTGAGGATATGTGACATGTCGGTAGGTGCAAGTGGAGTGATTAGTGAAAGATGTGGATATGTGACATGTCAAGTAGGGAGACAGGATATCCTAGGTAGATTTTCTAGGTTTTAAAAAAATTGAAAAATATGATAGTTTACAGTAAATTATGCCCAAGTATAGACTTAGTCATATTATTTTATTATGTGGATTTGTGGAATTGGTGGGTTTTGTGAAGGGTTAAATTTTTGTGTTTACAGATGCCCCTTTTTGTACCATGTTGCATAAAGAAAAATGCAGTGCAAAAATAAGAGACACCTAGCTTTATTGAATGGAAAAATTGATTTTGTTGCCCCAGCACAAGGATTGAATGACCTTTGAAAAATTGCTTTTGCTTACCCCCTCAAGCGATGAATGGGTGAAAGATAAAATAGATGAGATCCATGAGCTGCTTGAAAAAATTGTGGATGATGGAATGATGTTTCATGAATGTAATTATCATAAAAAAATATCAAGTTGATTGCCCCAAGTTGGAATTAGCTACTTTGTAGAAAATTTGCTTTTGGTAAATTGATTCAATTCAGTTGTGGTAGATGGATCAGCCAATATGAGTATGGGTATGATACTGGGATCATTCACCATATTTTAGACCCATTTAGTGGTGTGGTGCATACCAATTGGTAATTTGTGAGGAATTTTAGCTTGTGTGACCCTATGGAGAGGGTTTGATGAGTACCTTGGGAAAATTTTCTTGAATGTAGTAACATTCCAAATTTAAGTTACCAAATTGATATAATTTAGGATAAGATGAGATAGGATGATGTGGATAACTTGATAGGTTGATTTGATGTTTTTTTTTTTTATTATTATTTTTTATTTGGGTATTTTTTGAGTGTTTTGAAACCTTTTTGGGGATTTTCTTTTTGAAAAAGTATCCTTATGGTGATTTACCAATCATATCATATTACATGGATAACCAAATGTTGCACTACTAGGTAACTAGAGTAAATAACTAGATACAAGGTTCACTCGAGGATCTATTTAGCTAATCTACAACTAAAAAGTAAATACTAAGCTATTGCAAGAAAGAAGAACCTATTCTAGATGTTGACCTAAGGGGATTGGTGCGTTTGGAGACTTTTGAACTAAAAGTGACCAAAGGGGTTTTCTTCCTTTGGAGCCTTCTAGATTGAAAGTGACCAAAGGATTTTGGTTCCTTTGGAGCCTTTTTGGATTGAAAGTGACCAAAGGAGATTTTGGTTCCTTTGGAGCCTTTTGGATTGAATGTGATCAAAGGAGTTTGGTTCCTTTGGATTGAAGTGACCAAAGGAGTGTGGGTTCCTTTTGAGCCTTTTGGATTGAATTGTGATCAAAGGAGGTTGGTTCCTTTGGAGCCTTTTGGATTGAATTGTGAACAATATAGGTTGGTTCCTATGGATATTTTTGGATTGCATTGTGATCAAAGAAGGTTGGTTCCTTTGGATATTTTTTAATTGAATTTTTACCAAAGGAGGTTGGTTCCTTTGGAGCCTTTTAGATTGGATTTTGGTATGCAAATCCTAAGTTATTATAGGGAAAAAAAGCTATTCTAGATGTTGATCGATAGGGTTTAGTGCATGTGGAGTTGTTTTGAACTGATAGTGACCATTTGATTTTTTGGTTCCTTTGCACCTTTTGAACTTAAAATGACCAAAGGTATTTTTTTTATTTGGAGTCTTTTGAATTGAATGTGACTAAAGGAGTGTTTTCTTTAGAGATTTTTGGATTGGATTAACCAAGGAGTGTATCCTTTGGATATTTTTGAATTGAATTGACCAAAGGGGCATCTCCTTGGATATTTTTTTATTGAATTATGACCAAATGGACATCTCCTTTGGAGAATTTTGGATTGAATTGTGACCAAAGGAGGTTGGTTCCTTTGGATATTTTTGGATTGAATTGTGAACAAATGAGGTTGGTTCATCTGGATATTTTTGGATTAAATTGTGACCAAAGTATGTCGATTCCTTTGGAGCCTTTTAGATTGAATTTTGGTATGCAAATCCTAAGAGATTTCTGGAAAAAATATATATTCTAGATGTTGACTAGTAGGGTTTAATGCCTTTGGAATTTTTTTGAACTGATAGTGACCAAATGGTTTTGGTTCCTTTGGTGCCTTTTGAACTTAAAATGACCAAATGTGTTTTTTTTCCTTAATATTATTTTACTTTCAATGCAGGATGCTTAAAATACTAGATGTGGCTGAGTGGATAAAAATACCTAGATATTCTTCAAACCATAGACTACCAAATAAATGAAGTGCTATGTGATTTTATTGCATTTTTTTGTTCATCATTTTTTTTGTATGGTGGTGGATTATGGAATGAATCCAATACTAGTATGAAGGTCCCTCTGATTAAGGCAACAAGACTCAATTAACTAACAATTATCCAAGCTAACTGAATGACAACCGATACGACAAGCAACATGTATGAATGTATATGATAGGGATACATAAATGCAATGTACAAGGAAATGATCATGGAATGTATATGAGTTATGTATGTATGAATGGATGGAGAGAATGCAATATGAAATATTAAGTTAATTTATTATTATTATTATTATTATTATAACTATTATTATTATTTTGTTGTATATATACATATTTTGCATTAGGTTATCCAAGGTGGTGGTGGTGAATCAACAGGTAGATCGACTCAATCTAGTAGAAGGAGAAAATTAAAGATGGGCTGATAGATAGGAAATGTGCAAAGGTAAAAATTATCTTCATCATCAATGGGTGCAATAGGATCTACCTCTTATTTAAAAATATTAGAGGCCATTGAGTGTATGTCAAATTCATCATAAAAATCTTCTTCAGAGTTATCATAAAAAATGTAATCTATCATGGTAATATGTGGTTACATTTATGGAAAAGCCTCATATAAATAAGATACAAACTCAAGGTCTATGTACTCATCCTCACTATCATTTCTTTATTCACTATCATCACCCTCCTTCTCATGATCAATGATGAGTTATTAGAATGCTTACTCAAAAGAGGCAGTGGAATATAATGACCTGTATCCTAGATCAGAGCGATCATGTACTTCTCGATATTGAGGTTTGACGATGTCATTTATTCCCTATTCGTGTCATCCTATACCATACAACTACCAGTTGACCCATCTAAAATATCAAATAGGGAAATATAGTTTGGAAATATATTCTATGTTGGAACAAAATTTTTTCTTGGGTTCATCAAGGGGAGGAGGATTGGATGAAGAATCGACTCCCCCATATACAGAGTTAATTCTATTTGGAATTGAATCCAGGTTATACATTGCACCTATAGCTAAAGGTGGGTCACATGGGAAACTGTAATCTCTAATAGCCTCTATGCTAGGTGGTTTTATAACAATATATTGAACCATGTACTCACTAATTCTTGGGTTAGTGAGATGCATTAAAACCTACGTAGGTGTGACTATGGAAGAAGCAAGGGTAGAAGTGGAGGCTTCTAGGATGGTCTAAAACATAGGTGAAGGTAATGGTGTATTTTGTAAGGGTTCCTCACAAATAGGTGTCCCTATATTCGATACAACTCATGGTTTAGATGGAGGTAAATCTGAATAAGGGGAGCGAATGATGGTTTGGGGTTCAGGTTGAGATAGGATGATGATGGGTTCTTGTAAAATTGGAAGGATAGATGATTAAGGATTATGGGTGACTATGGATGTTGGTGAGGGATTAAGTGGTTGATTCTATGATGTAGAGGGTTACCAGTGTATCCCAAAATAGTATTATAAAAATCCAATAGTTGAAATATATAAAATAATTATATACACTAATACAATTTAATTTTTAAAGTAATACTTCTTATACACATCTACCATGGGGATAGAACCCAGGTCACATAACTGATAATGCAAGTGATGTCCTTGCCGGTAGACCACACTAACAAGGATAGCAAAAAAATTATTTACATTGAAAAAGTCAAAAAAAATTACTAATTATGACGAGGATGAACATAGTTACAACAAATTACCTCTTGAAACTTTTTCAAATTTTAAAATATGTGCATGTTCTAAGATGTTAGTTATTAGATATTCTATAAAATAACCAAGTTTACTCAATTTATTTTCTAAGTTGGTAAATATTGTTGTCTCTAATAATTATTACAATCCCTTAGTTCTAACTAATGTAGCAATCGATCAAATTTGCTTTGACAACATACAGAAAATATAAAATATTTGAAGTGATTACATCTTATCTTTAGAAGAAGAGTATTACAAAAACTTAAAATTTTTTGGTGGCTTAAGTGTTGACAAATACTTCCATGTAAAACTAATAATTATTTAATGAAAGGAGCTTCATATCACCCATTCTAAAGATAAGGTTGCTTGGGGGCAGTAATATTGAGTATGGGCTTACCTTTTTCAAACAAATCTAGATCCATTACCAATGTTAGAAGTACAAGAAGTAGCAGAAATTCTCATTGTTTTTGCTACAATACAAGATGGGTGCATAGCTTCAAACTGGGAGGGTTCGCAATCAGGTGTAAATATTGAGGAAACAATGAAACGTTTTTCTCCGCCCATCAATGGCATTGGCACGTCCTTCTTCACGGGGTTGAGGAACCCAGGGGCATATGTCTGCCCCAAAACGCCTGAAACGGCATCTGTCAACTTCAAGAAATCAAAGTTCACTTCCAGATGAGCGTAACAGTCGGTATTCATGATTTTGTACTTGTGAATTCTTGACTCTTATTTCATCATAGGGACTATGCCTACAAATAAGATAAGAAAACCTCTGATTTCTATGTTGAGATAGTTTGCGTTGTCCACTCTCACAATGGTAACCTCTTTGTGAGGAGAGATCCATTTGGAGCCTTCCCCTAGAGGTTAAGAAATGACAGCCCCTATCTTCAAGACAACTAATGGTTTAGGTGGAGGTGAATCTGAATGAGGGGAGCAGATGATGATTTGGGGTTCAGGTTGAGATAGGATAATGATGGATGCTTGTAAAATTTTAGGGATAGATTATTAAGGATGATGGGTGACTATGGATTTTGATGAGGGATTGGGTGGTTGATTCTGCGATACATAACTCTTATCAAATCAATTTCGTAGTGTATCCAAATATTTGTTTCAATGGTGTTGACCATCCTTGGGTTGATTCTTAAAGAAATAGATAAAATTAGTCACATATTCCTCTAGAGAGGATAAAAAATGGAGAAGAAATGGGCCTTAGTAATGTGGGAGACATTATGCCTTCCTACTCATGAAGGGGGTTTAGGTCTCCAATCAGCAATCAAGAATAACAAGGCTTTGGAAGTCAAGTTATATTGGATATTTATGAGCCAACCTAATGTTTTGTGGGTCAAAAAAATCTAAAAGTCAAATATGTAGAAAACTAAGACCCCTCTAACTTATTTTGACATCAACTACCTTCTAGAGGGTCCCAAAATTTAATGGTCCTAAGAATTAGATAGGATTTGATAATGAATAATCTCTTTTAGATAGTACACAATGGGCAAAAGAAATTTTTTTGGATAGAATTTTGGGATGGACACCTTATGTTGCAAATCCAACATCTAGAACTAAGGCTCATAATGGAGGAAATACAAAATAAGAATTGGATAAAATTAGCTAAATATTATAAATAATATACATGAAATGTAGAGGTGGGAAGATGTTGGATCCTAGTAGAAGAGTAGCCAATCCAATTCTCTAAAGTTTAAAAAATGGATGTTCATAGGCTCCTTCAAATGTGATTACCTTCATGATCACAAGCCAAGGACTAAATTGGATGGAATATCTCAAGGTAGGGTGTGTACACTATAGTTGAGGGTTACTTAGCCTTAAGCCATATTAAATCCCATCAAGATATAGATCTATTCAATCATTTGTGGGCTCAAAAATTATGGCCAAAAGGCAGGTTCTTCAACTGGTTACTACTTCATCAAAGGGTTTTCATAGAGAGCAGCTTATGAAGAAAGGATTTAATGGACTCTTTTGATGTATAATGTGTTGTGACAACAATGAAACTCTAAATATTTTGTTCATAGAATGCACTATAGTTTCCAAGTTGTGGAATATGATGGATTTACTTCTAAATTTAAGATGGTCCAATGAACAATTAGTTGAATATAGATGGAGATATTGGAGCAAAAAAGAATGAAAATATTGGTTTGTGAACCAAATAGTTTGGATAGGAATTATTATTATTCCTTGGAATATTTAGAATGAGCAAAACAAGTAGATGTTGAAACAAAAGAGTAGGGATATCCACTATGTTTGGCTACAGACCATAGAAAATATGATAGAGATTGTCCAACATTTATTAGTTCATCCTTATAGTTCAAACAAACTATGGAAACAAATGATGGTTCGATTAAATATTAGATATGGATTAGCCAACCTAGAAGGAAGAAGGTGATTTACTGAAGGGTGGATAGAACAAAGCAATGAAAACCTCCCATAAAGAACTTTGAAAAAATCAATACAAATGGATCCTCTAGAGGAAATCCTGAAAGATCTAGTATAGGAGGGATAAGTAGATTGAATGATGGTACTCTAACTTTTATTTTGGATCTTATTTTTAGGAATTCTCTCCAATAACATAGCAAATGTGTAGGGTATTTTGAGAGATTTTTAAGAGGAACTAAATGAAGGTTGAGGAAGGGTGATAGCAGAATTAGATTTTGAAATTGTGATTAATTATATAAAATCATCCTTGAGCCCTGAGAAAGTTTATTTGAGAATTTAGAGGATCATAGATAATATTAGGATAATAACAATCAATTTTTAGAAGGTTGTTTTTAATCATGTGCCTAGATAAAAAAAATAGAGTGTTGAATGCTATGGAAAACTAGGCTCTTCACAAAGGTGATATTAACTACTATGGTTACCCTCCTAGGTGGTGGTCAGACCAAACTAGGACTGATCTTCTCCTTGTTCAGTCTCTTGATGGAAATGTAAGATTTAGTTGTCTATAACTCTTGGCAGTTTTGTCACTTTGCCACATTGAATTTTATCAAATTCGATTGTAAAATTTTGATAAGTTTATCAAAGAAAGGTTCTATAGTTTTATTTTTCATTTTACTATATTTTTGCCTCTTGTAAATAATATTTCATTCCTATAAATAAAATGGAAATCATGAATGCAACAAATATTTTTGTTAAAATTATTTAAGCAACAAAAGTGCTGGCAAGGAATCAATTTTGAAGAGAGAAGCACCTCAGCAAGAAGAAGAAATTTGTTTCACCCATTTTCGAGAGTGAAATTCCTTTTGTAAAGGCAAAGTGTAGCACAAAAAATGGTTTTATTCGAAACAAAGTAAAGTTTTATGAGAGAATGCTTGGCTTCAAATTGGTAGTAGAATTTTATGAGGGAGCAACAAAGTTAGGTGCTTTCACCCAAAGATACACTTGCAAAGGTGTTTCACCCTAGAAAAATGCAGTGAAGATTGTGATTTAACTCAAGAGTAAGTTGAAAGGGAGGATTGAAGGAGTTTTGCCCCAATAGAGGGGAAAAATAACTTTTGTTCATCTTGGATGTGAAACATAATTGAAAATAGTAGGCTCACCCAACAAAGTAGAGGAAGAAAACGTCTTAAGTTTAAAATGAAGAAGCAAATATATTTCATCCCAAGAGAGGGTTGAAACTCATTATCACCCCTATTTCGGGTGAAAGTTGTTTTAAAGCGCAAATAGATGTAAATTAATAATTCAAAGTACTTTCACCTCAAGTAAGGGTGAAACTTCCTTTCATTATCCCTCTAAGGTGAAACATAGAAATTTAAGTGGCGCTTCATGGGTCTGATGCAAATGAATTAAAGTAAATTATTAAAGGTGCTTTCATCCCAAAATAGGGGCAAAACTCCCTGTTTCCCTTCTTTGGGATGAAACACAATGTAAAAATATTTTAAAAAGAAGGCATGGTGTGGGCCTGACTTGGGTAAATCAATGCAGAATTTTGAAGAGGGGTGAAGCTCATTATCATCCCTCTTTGGGGTGAAAAGGGATTTTGAATATTTTAAAGGTAATAAAGAAGGTTGAAATCATGGGGGATCACCTTAAGGTATTTGATGTTTTAGTCTACGACTGGGGTAGAAATAAAATTTAGCACTTGGTGCCAAGTGTAAAGTATAATAAATCAAATTCACCCTTGTGAAAAGGTGCCATGTGGTTTCGCCTCTCTAGGGGGTGAACGAGGTTTTACATTTTAGTTTTAGGAAATAGAGTTGTGCTACACTCTACATTGAATTAAAACAATTAAAAGTGATGTTTCCTCCATAAAAGGAGTGATCATCCTCTTTTGAGGTGAACGTAAGAAGATAATTAAGAGAATAGGGGTGAAATTATCAAGACATCAATTCGAAATTGAACCAATATGCATTGTCATCCATTGTGGTCATGAAAATGTTGTTTCACCATGTTCTTGGGTGAAATTAATTCCTTAGCATTTGATTCTTAGGTGCATTGATTTCAAAGGCACAATTTTGCAAATTTTGTTGGGAAGATGTGAATAAAGATAAATTTTAATTTTTGGAGCAATGCATGTGGTGCTTCCAAGATTTTTGCTTCACTTTGCAAGATGAGAGGGAATTATTGTTTATTTCCAATGCACCTCCCATCAAAATTACAAATTTTCAAGGCATATTTAATGATCAGTGGACTCTCCTGGTGAAAGTGAATTTTCAAGGCACAGAGGTGAAGCAAATTCCACAACCAAGCTCCCAATTTCTAGGTGATTTTACTATAATTTCGAGGCATCGAAATCAAAGGTTGCTTCTTATAATTTAATCATGCTAATTTCTCTATGTGATTCTCCCACCAAAGCCATATCATGGTTTCCATACAATATATTTTTACCATAATATCACTAATGCTGAGGAGGGAATTATTCTCACTGGTCTGTGACCTGCCAAATTTTTTTTGTAAGCTCATTAAATGAAAGAGGCATAATCCTCTATAAATACTAATTATTTTCATGTAAGAAATGAGTATGGACACTCCATAGAAAAACAATTTAAGTTTTTTGTATCAAGAGAAACACTTTGCTTCTACTTATTTGAGTGGTCTTGCACCTAATAGGTTGTTGTGTGTCATTTTTGAATCCCTTCATTCTCATTATTCGTTGTGTTTAAAATTTTCTTATAAATTTAATTTATTTGGTAAAGGAATGAACACTGAGATTCCCATAGGAGGTTGTCATTGCATAACTACTAGAAGTTTATGTGCTTGTTTTCCTATTGTATACTGCTAATTTCTTGGTGAAATTTTGGTTGTTAGTATATCCCCATCCTATACTATTGGCTTATAGGCATATTTATATATTTATTTCATATTACCCTAAGCTTTTAATGAAATTATATTTGGAAAGGGAACCAACCCTCTCTGAATATTGGCCATCCAAAAGACATCTTTATTTTGACCTTTAAATATTGGTTGGGTCTAGGGTGTACAAGGCATAGACTTTGTAACTAGGCGGATTCATGACCAATAATTTTGTCACGCTCGATGGGACTCTCAAAAGGTTCCAATTTCAATAGTATTAAGGTTTGATGTTCGCTTGGTACTGTATGATTAGAACATCTTATGACTCAACTCTACCTAGAAGCCTCTGAATGTGAAGTAAGAGAAATATTTCTTCATGATCACAAGATTGAAATCCAAAAATTATAAAGATCCCATTGAGTTTTATGAACTTGACATACAAGAGCTAGGATAAAACCCTAGGTTAGTTACTCCAGTTATCCTATTACGTACAACATCTTCTTAGTTAGTTGGTGTGTTTTTCATTCCTTTGAAACTTGCTAATACAACTACTAGTTTTCCACCTCCCCAACTACACACACTAGTTTAAATGCCTAAAAATCCACCACCATAGTAGCCACTACAAAGGTAGTTTCTAGCATGGAACCATTCTGGATCTCTAAATTTGCAAGCTTAGAATCCAATTTCATAAGTGGCAAGGAAGGCTTTACTAACTTATGATGGTATGGGAAAGACAAATTATGAGCTTGTTCAAGATGTAGCTACTTTAGCGATGATTCATGTCATCACAAAATAGGATATAATGGTAATATTACTTGTTCTCTTGCTTTGAGAGAAATTAATTTACTGGAACCAATCGTTATAACTTGCTACCATCACTACCTAGGACCAGTTAGATGAACTGCTAATCAAAGGGTTCAATGAACAAGCAAATCCATTTTCCTTTATACATCAGTTGACTACTATTCAAAGGCATCCACAGGAGGAAATCATGGAATTTAATGTCAGTTTTTCCCAAACATGGTATAGAGTTCCTGATGGTCTCTTTCGAACTCTCGAATAAGCAGCCTTCTACTACCTTCAAGCCTTAAACTCTAATATCAATATAGCCATCCAAAAATCCAATGCAAATACATTCCTCGAGCTGTATTCTACAACACAAAAGGTTGAAGCTAATCTAATTGCTATCAATAATATTTCAGTAAAAATGGCCATGCCTATTTTTCTTGATCTTCCGTAGTATCTGTATGCTAATGCATCTTCTCAAAATTTGCTTATGTAACCCATGTACCCAATTCCTTCATGGAATTCGAGTACATCCCAAACCGCAACAACAATCTCTGTTTCATAATTACCTACTAAAATCATTCCATAATTAACCACCCCTCTTTCTATTTGATAATTGCCTTCTTTTCCAGTAACTTTACCTTTGCCATCACCTCTAGTACCCTTAAATCTTGATCCCTTATTTAAATTATTTTAAGAACATGTACTTATACTGAGAGGGGGGGTTAACAATATAAGATACAACTTTTTTATTTTCAATCCATATGATAACATCAGTAATATTAAATCAGTAAACATTACACAAAGCATCACACATATGAGAGACATGATTTAACATGGTTCACCCAATGTGGGCTACTCCACAAAGAAAATATTCCTTATAAAATTTTCTCAAATAATTCTTTTGGGAATCCTTTCCCTATTAAAAATTTTATGGACCTTTGTCCAAAGGATACACTGGTACCTTAATCTAGTTTGTGGATCTCTATCCACATGAGAACTCCTTCTCCTATGATTTGGCTGGTGATCTTTTAGAAGAACTATTGCCTCCACTACACTAGCTTATGGATCTCTATCCATTGAAGACTCCTGCCCTCACTCAAAAGACATGTATTCACTACCCTAGCTAATGGAACTATATCCACTAGAGACTATCATCCTCTATACTCTGCCACATCCAAATATAGATCTTAGATTTATCTCAAATCTATACTAAAATTTTTCCTTCGGTCTAGCACAAATATGCTCAATCTCTATCTCTAGTCTAGCACAAAACTATCCTCAAGTATGCACTAAAATTTGTCCTCAAGAATTAACACAAATCTTAACTTAATCACAAATAAAATATACTAGATCTACCCCAAACCTTAACCCAATATTTGAATAAATCAATCAATCAAATCTGCTCACAAGTCTTCTCAAAGACTTGTCTCAAATCTCCCTTGTAAGCTTCCATAAAATCTCACACTAATATGTTCACATTCCTCCCTAGAACTTGTCCAATATTCTCAACAAGTCTTTACCAATACTTACCTCAAATCTACTCAAAAAGTCCTCACTAAGACTTACCTCAAATCTATATTGTAAGCTTCAATAAGATCTTACTTAACTCAACCAATCACTCAATGAAATTTTAGTCAACAAAGCTTGTCAAACAATCTCACATAACAATTATATTCATGATCTTGCACAAACCCTAGTTCAATATAGTTCACAACTTCACATAACAATGATACTCATGTTCTTTCACAAACCCTAGTTCAAGCATATGAAATCTTACTCAATATTTCCAACAATGCTTATCAAACAAGGTTTTTATCATCAATTCTTACTCAGAAAAACCTTTAACAATCAAACTCAACAATGCTTATCAAACAACTCCTTTTCTCTCCAACTTAGCATTTACAACATCCAACAATCACTCATAAGAAAGATGTGCCCATACCTTTTGTTTGATGAAGAATTGACCTTATGAAACCTGTCTCAATCACAATTATCCTTTTTCCAATCTTAAGGGTTATTTAGCAAGAATATTCATAAAAATTCAATCAAGAATTTCCTCACAAATTATTCTCACAATACAAAAGCATTAGATCTCAATTACACCTTATTACTCCTGCTTGGAATGTCATTCAACAACACACATGCATAAAAATATAATTCCTTGCTTACACCTTATTAATCCAACTCTAGAACAACATTCATCAATACATACATCAAAAGACCTTATTTAATCCTCAATTAAAATAAAATATTTAACTTATATCTCCCTCAAAAATTTTTAATCAACCTTTATTTTTCACAGCAAAGCAACCTCCGAAGTTACACAACCTTAGCAAGAGAATCAAAATCAGTGCATATCTTATTTAGCCCAAAAAAACATTTTTGGTGGGTTTCGAACACCTAACCTCACCCATCCAAGTGCATTAGCAAGACGCGCGCCCACCATGTGGGCTACAAGCCTTTAGAAAAATGAAAAGGCTAGTGCATTTTCTTTGTATTCCACCTAGTGCATAAACTTCACCAACAAAAAACCTTCCTCTGGTTTGCAAAATGTAAACCCATGGGGTTCAATCCTTGCACATCGTGATTGCCAAAGTCTTAGCATCTTCCTTAATTCTAGTCATGCTACAGAGTGCCTTGGATATGAAACGAAGATCTCTCCTCCTTGTCCTATATGCTTCCGTACACAACCTTTGAAACACACGATATCTTCCCTTTTCAATGCACACAAAATACTTTGATCGTGGATGATTTCATTTACCAAAGCTTTACCCCCCTTTATATGCATTAGGCTATGTCTTCGATGACGTCGGTGATAATTCGATTAATTCAAAATTTTGAATTAATATAAACTTTATAACCCTATTCTTTAGGGTTGGTTTAATTAATTTATAAATTAATTCATAATTAAATTATAATTAATTTATAATTAACTTAATAAATTTAAAAGTTAATTAAATTAATTTATAAATTAATTTATAATAAAACTATTATAATTAATTTATAATTAATTAAATTTGTGGGTCTTGCACTTTTAATATTATAATAAATTATTATAATATTATTTGGCTTGGGCCTTCCTTTTGCCCTTTAAACCTCATTTGACCACCTAGGAGAAAACTTTCTTTTACACTTGATTACGGAACCTAAAAAAAATGTTGTTCACTGAAACTGACGCTTGCTGGTGTTGACTTTTTGACATCAATGACAACAAAACCTGCTCATATTTCCAACAATATCCCCTTTTTTCATTGATGGCAACCCAATTTAATTTTACCATTTCCTTAAAATTTTCCTGTTTTGCTCCCCCTGAGAAACTGCTCCCCTTTAATGAATGCTCTCCCCATAACTTAGATCTCTCCCCCTTACTCAAATATTTCCCCCTTTGACATAAATGGAAAAGGTTCATCTTTGGGTCTCGAGTCTAATAATGTAACTCTTAGCTTAGCCCCTCCCCCACCTCTTCTTGAGGTTGATAATTCTAGGGTGGGAGTATTACTAACATTTTTCTCAAAGATACTCAAAATTTTGTTTCAAAAGTGGCTTACTAAAGGTGTCTACTATCTGCTCCTTTGTAGTAACATATTCCAACCTGACTTGTTTATCTGTCACTTGTTCTCTCATAAAATGATACTTGATCGAAATGTACTTTGCCCTACAGTGCAACACTGGATTATTTGAGATACTTATAACACTTATATTATCACAAAATTTAGAAATAGGATGATCATGTTTTATCTTGAAGTCTTCTAGAGTTCACTTCATCTATAATACCTATGTACAACTAGCTACTATTGCAATATACTCTTCTTATGTTGTATATAAGGGTATTGATGCCTATTTATTACTTAGGCAAGAGACTAAACAATATCCAAGAAAAAATGTTCCTCTACTTTTGCTTTTTCTATCATTAATGCTACCAAACCAATATGCATATGTATATGTTGTGAGTGTGAAACTATCACTTTTGGGATACCAGAGCCCAAAATCCATAGTCCCTTTTAGATACTTGAGAACCCTCTTTACTTCTACCACATGTGTTTCCTTAGGTGCTGCCTGAAACCTTGCCAGTAATCCCACTACCTGCACATTATCTAGTTTTGTAGCCATGACATACAATAAGCTACCAATCATAGATCTATATAATCCCTGATCTACCTCTGGAGATTCATCATACTTAACTTACATCTTGTAACTATGGGGGTACTTACTGGTTTGCAATATTCTAACTTGAATTTATTTAGCATCTCTTTTATATACTTGGTTTGTGAAAGAAATACTCCTTTCTCTGATTGTGGAATCTAAAGTCCAAGAAAGAAGGAAAAATCCCCAAGCATAGACATCTCAAATTCATTATTCATGTTCTTTGTAAATTATTTACACATCATATCATTGTTTCCCCAAAAAATGATGTCATTAACATAAAAAACCATAATTAGTATATTATTCCCTTCATTTTTTATTTATAAGTTGTTGTTCACTATTCCTTTTCTGAATCCATTTTCCTAAAGATACTTATCCAATCTTGAGTACCACACTCTAGGAGCCTATTTTAGACCATACAGTGCCTTTTTCAATCTGCATACATGATCTAGTTTATCTGTTAATATGAATCTCTCTAGTTATTCAATATAAACTTCTTCTAGAACACCATTTAGAAATGTTGACTTAACATCCATATGATATACCTTGAAGTTTTTAAAACTTGAGAAGTCTAAGAACATTCTTATGGCTTTAAGCTGTGCAACTGGAGCAAATGTCTCATCAAATTCAATTCCCTCTACCTATGCATAACATTTGCACACCAACCTTGATTTATTCCTGACTACCTGTCCATCATCATTTAACTTATTTTTTAATACCCATTTTGTGCCAATCACATTTTTGTTCTTTGGTCATGGAATAATTTCCCAAGTCTTGATTTTTTCTATCTGATCTAATTCCTCATCCATTGCCTTAATCCAAAACTTATCTTCACTTACCTAATTGAAGTATTCTGGCTCAATATTAGATAACAAAGAAAAATTTGCTTGTTGATATGGTGTTATTATCCTTCTCATTTTCTGTCTTTCATCTAGATTCCCAATGATATATATTTTGGATGATGTTTCTGTACAAACCTGAATGGATTTTTAGAAATATGTCTTTGTGTTTCTTCCTCTTCTTCATATGATTCCTCATAAAAATATTCTTGACAACTTCCATCTTCTTGATACACAATTTGCTAAGATGGTTCTCTTAAATCTATCTTCTCATCAACGGTTACATTTATACTTTCTGAATAACACAAGCTTATACTGAGAGGGGGGTGAACAGTATAAGACCACTTTTTACTTTATTTTCCCAATAAATATTATGTAATGTATAAATATCAATATCAACAACAGTAATCAAAACAATGCACAAATAATCACACATAATAGATACACCAATTTTATGTGGTTCACCCAATGTGGGCTACTCCATGGAGAAAATATTTCACTAAAATTTACTCAATCAATATCTTGGGAATCCTTTCCCTATTACAATGCTTATGGACGTCTTTCCAAAGGAGACACCAATCCCCTAATAAATTTCATGGATATCTATCCACATGAGAACTCCATTCTCCTCTTGCTTTGGCTAATTATCTTCTAGAAGAACTATTGTCTCGAATGCTCTAGCTAATGGATCTATATCCACTGAAGACACCCATCCTCGCTTCTCTATATTATGGATCTCTATCCAATGGATATTATCATCCTTTATACTCTATAACCTTCAAATATCTATCTCAATTTTGCACTAAACACAGTCCTTCAGTCTAGCACAAATTTGCTCAAGATCTATCTCTGGTCTGGCACAAATCTATCCTCAAATATGCACCAAAATATATCCTCAAATCTACACTAAACATAGTCCTTCAGTCTAACACAATTTTTTTGTCAATATTTATCCTCAAGCCTTAACATAAAGCTTGATTTAATCTCAAATAAACTCTACTAGATATGCCCTAAACCTTAACTCAAGGTTTGAAAAAATCAATCAATCAACTTTGCTCACAAGTCTTCTCAAATACTTGTCTCAAATCTGCCTTGTAATCTTCCATAAAATATTACACTAATCTATCGACAAGTCCTCTATAGAAATTTTCCAATCTACTCAACAAGTCCTCATTAGAACTTGTCCAAATCTACTCAATAAGTTCTCACTAGAACTTATCCAAATCTGCTCTCAATATTTATTCTCAAACTATATAGTAAGCTTCCACAAAAGCTTACACAAATCTATCCACAAGTCCTCTCTATAACTTTCCTAATATGTTCTCAAGTCTTCACTAAGACTTAACTTAAATCTGTACAACAATTCCTCACTAGAACTTGTCCAATCTTATAGAAACAAAAAGAGAATTTTTAAAGACTCAATATGCTTCACACTTATCACAATGCTCAATTAATTTGAATCTCTCTTTTAGAAACATATAGAAAATTTTTAGAGACTCAATATGTTTCACACTTACAATACTCAATTACTTTCAATCACTCTTTTGGAAACATATAGAGAATTTTTAGAGACTCAATATGCTTCACACTCACAATGCTCAATTACTTTCAATCACTCTTTTGATACAAAAACATATAGAGAATTGTTAAAGACTTAATATGTTTCACACTCATAAACACTTACCCTATTTCTCAGACCAATTCAGAATATAGAACAAAAATTTTCATAGAACTTGAACTATCACCTCAACCCATCCACTTGACTAGGCTCAACCAACTATACTCAACCAATCACTTAATGAATTAATCCTTGCTTACAAACCCTAGTCCAAAGCACATGAACATTCACTTAAATATTTGCAATAATGCTCATCAACCAATATCACATAACAATGATACTCATGATATTTGCAAACCCTAGTTCAAGTTCTTCAATCAATCAATCACTTCAACAATGCTTATAAAACAAGGTTTTATCAAAAACTCTCAATTTTAGAAAACCTTGAAGTATTGATTCAAACACACTCAACCATGTGAAGAACACAAGATTATACTGAGGGGAGGGGTGAATAGTATAATACCACTTTTTAATTTTATTTCAAATCAATATTATGCAATGTATATATAGAAATATCAACAACAATAATCAAAGCAATGCATAAATGACCACACACAATAGAGACACCACAATTTACGTGGTTCACCCAATGTGGGCTACTCCACGAAGAAAATATTTCACTAAAATTTTCTCAATAAATCTCTTAGGAATCCTTTCCCTATTAAAATGTTTATGGACATCTTTCCAATGGAGATACCAATACCCTATATCAAGTTCATGGATTTTCATCCATAGGATAACTCCTTCTCCTCTGCTCTGGCTAGTGATCCTCTAGAAGACTACTGCCTCCATTGCACTAGATTGTGGATCTCTCTCCACTGAAGACTCTTGTCCCCAATTAGAAGATATATCCTTACTACCCTAGATGATGGATATCTATCCACTGGAGACTACTATCTTCTCTACTCTGTCACCTCCAAAACTCTATCTCAAATATGTACTAAAATCAGTCCTTCGGTATAACACAAATCTTCTCAATATATATCTTTGTTCTGGCACAAAACTGCCCTCAAATTTGCACCAAAATCTACTCCACAAGCCCACAAAGAACTTATTTAAATCTTCTTAATAAGTCCACTCAAAAATTTCTCAAAACTACTCAACAAGTCCACTCAAAAATTTCTCAAATATGCTCAACAAGTCCACATAGAACTTGATCAAATATGCTCAGCAAGTCCACATAGAACTTGCTCAAATCTTCTTAATAATCTCACACAGCACTTGCTCAAATCTGCTCAACATGTCCACTCAGAACTTGCTTCAAATATGCTCAACAAGTCCACTCAAAACTTGTCTAATCTACTCAACAAGTCCACTTAGAACTTGCTCAAATATGCTCAACAAGTTCACACAAAACTTTCTCAAATCTACTCAACAAGTCTACATAGAACTTGCTCAAATCTGCTCAACAAGCTCACACAAAACTTGCTCAAATTTTCTTAACAAGTCCACTCATAACTTGCTTCAAATATGGTCAACAAGTCCACTCAGAACTTGTCCAATCTGCTCAACAAGTCCACTCTAGAACTTAACCAAATATGTATTGTAAGCTTCCACAAAAGCTCACACAAAATTAGTCCACAAGTCTTCTCAAAGACTTGTCTCAAATCTTCTTAACAAGTCCACACAGAACTTGTCCAATATCATAGAAACATAAAGAGAATTGTTAGAGACCCAATATGTTTCAAATCAATGCTCAATCTCAACTCAAATAAGAATATAGAATAATTTATTTTATGGAACTTGAACAATCACTTCACATATCCACTTGACTAGGCTCAACCAACTCTACTCAACCAATCACTCAATGAAACATCCCTTTCTCACAAACCCTAGTCCAATCATGTAAACATCAACTCAAAATGTTTCCAACAATGCTCAACAACCAATTTCACATTAAAATGATACTCATGTTCTTTTCAAATCCTATTTCAAGTTCTTTTCTCAAAAACTCACTTCAACAACAATGCTTATAAAACAATCCTCTCATAGAAATGATACTCAAACCCTAGTTCAAGTTCTTCACACAACTAATGTTTTCAACAAAAATGCTTATTAAACAATGTCTTAGTCACAACTCTTTATTCCATAAAAACTTGATGCATTAAATCAAACACATTCAAAAGCAAACCCTAATCAAGTCCTTTTCACTCCAAAATTATTTTACAGAAAACCAACCAACCAAATAAACTTTGAAAAATGTGCTCATACCTTTTTCTTGATGATGAAGAAATATTCTAAATCTGTAAAAATCTCAAACACTTCTTGCCAAGCTCAAAGAAATTATAAGATGATTAATTTCCTCAAAATACAATGTAAAAATCAAAACACACATACACCTTATCACTCCATCTTTAATAAAACATTCATCAATATTTACAAAAAGTAAATTATCACTTACACCTTATAATCTGCCAATAATATTCATTGCACTCTTCTTTTCAAAATAACCTAAGACAAGAAGCTCCCTCTATCCTTTTAATATTTCAATAATTCAATATGACAAAACACTTTATTAAAATAAACCTTAACACCTTATTCCTCCAACCTATCAAAAATCATTTCAAACTAACAATCCTTTCATGCACCCTTTTAGCTCCAAACTTTAGGCAACACAAAAATTAAAATATTCTTTTTTTACCTTGCCTTGGAGGATATTCGAATGCACCGCATAGCCTCAACCGATGCTCTAGCCGTGACTCCCAATGCTTTGCAAGCTAAGCTCTATCTTGGGGACTAATGAGCACTACGTGCTCCAAAACCTTCCCTGCTCGCCTTGCATAAAACATGTGCCTTTACTTTGGTGCTCTCCAACACCAATACAACTACAAACAACCACATCCACTGCATTTTGAATGCAGGATTGCTGCAACCCAACACCCTAATGTTGTCCTTTATACCACTAGGCCACCTGCCCAGTTGGTTCTTGGTATTTTAGCACAAATACCCTTAAACGCTATTCACTGGTGCTCAAATAGAATGGTCGCTTGTCTTTCTTCCTCACGAATTCAAACACAATTGCACACATTCGATTACCAAGAAAAATAATGAATTAAAATACCTCTAAGGCATTAGAATATATACTATTTTTCTTTCTGCATGCATGATGTCGATGCTCGAATTATCTTTAACGATTTTAGACATCGATGCTTATTTCCTTTGGAGCTTATTAATTTATAAAATATTTAAATTCATTTGACTTTAAATTTTATAAATTAATTATTTAAAACCCTTTGGTTTTATTTAAACCCTCTTTCACTTTGCACTTTGGTATAATAATATTTATTTATAAAATTTAAATTCATTTTGAATTTAAATATTTTATCAAATAAATATTAAACCTTCCTTTAGCTTTGCAATAAAATTTCTTGGGTTTTTATGAAAACCTTTTAACTTATGCTTCCACATAATATTTAAAAATATTATGGAGCCCTTTTCCTTAACCTTTGGATTGTTCCTCTTGACTTTTGACTTTATTAGAAGCTTCTTACTGGATATAAATGACAACTTTGATAACTTATTTCTTGACAAATTCCTTGACATTAATGATGACTTTATTTCTTAACATCAATGACAAAGTTTACTTAAGGACTCAAAATGTCCACCACCATGCTTACCAAACAATCCTTTTCACTCCAACTTTGCATTCACAACTTTCAACAATCACTCACTAGGAAGAATATACCCATACCTTTATTTGATATAGATGTGACCTTGGAAAACCTGTCTCAATCAAAAATTTTTCTTTTACCAATCTCAATAGTTAGATGATAAAATATCACACTAACTTTCTCACAAAATAATTATCAATTACAAAAATAATCAAACTTAATTACACCTTATTTCTCCTTCTTAAAATAATATCCAACACCACAAAAACACTTCTTCCAAAACTCTAACTCATCAAAAGATCCTCTTAACAATTTAATTTCATCATAACCCTTTTCATAAATATATCTAAAAAATAATCCAAACTCTACTTATGACTCCCTACTCAATATTGCATTTAATTTAAATAACTCACTTTATAACTTAATGCAATAAATCAATTTCCACTTTCCTAAGGTGAAAAAAAAATTACCCTATCAAAAATTAACCTTTCAAAACTTAGGTTAATATCAAAACTTACTTGCACCTTATCCCTCCAACAACCTTAGCATATGCAAAATAAAATAATTCAAAAACTTTATTACCTACTTTGCAATCTATGAGATTCAAACTTGCACCAAATGCTTCAACAGTGCCTTGGATGTAGCTTCCACACTATGTGAGCCACGTGCTGCCTTGATGCTTTAAAGTGCAATGCATGCTTTGATCACTTCACGCTCCTCTAGAGCCTTTGGATCTTTCTTCAACACGATGCCTGCCTTACACTTGCACTTTGGAGGCGCCTTTTGATTTTGCATGAGCTCTCTTAATGATTTTTGCAGATGAATTTCTTTCGAATTACCAAACTAAGGTTTGGATAAGGTATAAATACCTTCTACCCTTTTTCCCATGCACATCGACGGAGACAAATTCGTTGGGGGTTGACGCTTATGTTTTAACTCCAAAACATTTAATTTATAATTATTTAAATTTGCTATAATTTAAATATTATAAATTAATATTTAAATATTTTGGTTTTATTAAATATTAAAGCCTCTTTAGATTTTAATAAAAACATTTTATTTTTCCCACTATGGTTTTTAATAAAAAAACCTTTTAATTTGGCCAACCCACATTTTAATAAAAACATTTTATTTTGCCCAACCATGGTTTTAATAAAAACCTTTTATTTTGTCTAACCATGGTTTTAATAAAAACCTTTTACTTTTCCAATCCATGGTTTTAATAAAAACCCTTCTACTTATGCTTCACATAATATTAAAAATAAATATTATGAAGCTCTTTTGACATCAACCTTTTGCATTGCTCCTTTTGACCTTTTGGCATCAACGGTAGTTTATTCCTTGACATAAATGACAACTTCATTCCTCAACATCAATGACAACTTCATGGACTCAAAATGTTCAACAATCTCCCCCTTTGTCATTGATGGAAACCCAATAAATCTTTACCATTTTCTTGACCTTTTCATTTTTCTCCCCCTAGGAAACTACTCCCCCTGACTCAATGCTCTCTCCTTAAACCAAATCTCTCTCTCTTATTAAAATATCTCCCCATTTGACATAAATGGAAAAGGGTCACCTTTGGGGATTAGGGTTAAGAATGAGTCTCTTAGCTTAGCCACTCACCCACCTCCTCTTGAGGTGGTTAATTTTGGGGTGGAAGTATTTCTACTCCAACAAGCACTGGTCTTTACCTTTTTCCTTTTTCCTTCTCAATTAATCCTTATGATTCCTTTGACTATTTTCTATTCATGTCCATGTTCCTATTCCTATCCATATTCATGGTCTTGTTCATGTGCATATTCCTATTCTTGTTTCTATTCCTATTATTGTTCATGCTTGATTTTGGAATATCTACTTTACACCACTTTGTTGTATGTCCATAATTATTGCACTTATAACACTTAATTTTATTATTATTTGGAGGTGCAAATGTCTTGGAATTTCTCCTAGTGAAACCATATCCTTTTTTGTCATGAACCCTGCAATTCATTGCCTTATGACAAAATTGATTACATGTGTAGCAATATCTATGGAAAAGTTGCATGTTCCTGAAGTTCTCATATTACTGTCTTTTATGTGTCCTGGACTATGAAGCCATGTGCCCAAATTTGTTACATGAGAAACATCATCCATTGAATTTTCCTTGCTTTGACCTCATTGGTCTCTTAGTATCTCTTAACCTATTTTTATTATTGTTCCATATATTTCTTCTTTGTGCATTGTTCCTTTTCTTGTTGAACTTTTTGTTGTCCATATCATCCTCAGAAGTCTCACTTTCTCTTACACTATCTTCTTCTGAAGAACTTGAGGTTGAATCTTCTTCTTGTTTATTTTGAGCTTATTCAAAACCAAGACCTATTTTTTTTGTTGACCTTATTTTTACCTTGATCATATTATCCATAATATTTGAGCTCTTTCTAAACTTGTATAGTTTATCCTTGGAATTTTCTAATTCTTTCCTTAATAGACCTACTTCTTGTTCTAACCGTTCACATTCTAATACCTTTTCATCTAGCTTATCCTTGACCTTATTTGTCTTCGCCAATGACTTGTTTAGATCCTCTATAAGTTTTCTTCTCTCTTCATCATATTCTTGAAATTGAAAATAAAGTTGGGAGTTTTGCTTTCTTAGCTTATTTAAAGTTTTAAGAGCATAAATAAGCTTTCCCTCAAGATAAAATCCTACTTTTTTGATTCTTCCTCTATTTTTTTACCTTTATCAACATCTTAATTATTTTATGACTTGTCTTCTATATTATCACCTTCTTCTTATTCTAGAGCCATTAGAATATTCTATTCTGGTCCTTCAAGTGTATCTTCATATTCATCATCACTAACACTACAACCATTCCTTGTACAACTATCTTCAAGATGTTCAAAATTACCACATCTAAAACACTTGAGAATTATTATTGACCTTTTTTTTTTTAACTTCTTTGTTTTCTTCTATCAGAAATAAGACTTCATATATATCATTATCTGAGAAATTGTTATCACTATTACTTGAGTACTTACTTGCCTTATCTGTATAGTATCTCATATTTTATCTTTGAAATAACTTCTTACCCTTTATCTTCTTAATTTATTTGAAGGCTACTTCCTTCCGAATATTAGGTTCCTCTTTTGTTCTTAACTCAAAGGATGTGAGAATGCCAAGTAACATATCTCTTGTCAAAGAATCAACATATTTTTATTCTTCTATAGCAGAAATATTTTCACTCAATATTTTTGGAAGAGATCTTAAAACCTTATCACAAACATCTAATTCTTCAACATTAAGTCCAAGTCCTTGCATGGCATTAAAAAATTCATCTACCCAAAGTAGATAAGTACTAATGTTTTCCTCATCCTTCATTCTTAACTATTCAAATTGTCCTTTGAGATTTCGTATATTTGCCTTTTTGACACCTTTATCTCCTTCATATATGATTTGAAAGTTATCCCAAATTCCTTTTGCATCTTTACAGTGCATAACTTTTATGGAATCTAGTCTATGTAAACCTCTCAAAATTGTATTCATTGCTTTTGAATTGTAATGTTGTAGAATCTTATCTTCTTTATCTATACGTGGATCAACCAGTGGTACATATCCATTTTAAACTGCTTCCCTAATTTCATTGCCAAGTGCCATCAAGTGAATATTCATTCTCATACTCCAAAATAGATAATCACTTTGGTGTTGAATTATCTGAGAACACATTCTTATAATCCATTATGTTCTTGAAATATTTTCCTTCAAGCTGTTAAACTCTTTCAAAGGAACCCACTCTGATACCAATTGAAGAACATAAGATTATACTGAGAGGGGAGATGAACAATATAAGACCACTTTTTACTTTTATTTCCAAATCAATATTATGTGATGTATAGATAGCAATATCAAAAACAATAATCAAAGTAATGCACAAATCACCACACACAATAGAGACACCAATTTTACGTGGTTCACCCAATGTGGGCTACTCCATAGAGAAAATATTTCACTAAAATTTCCTCAATCAATCTCTTGGGAATCCTTTCCCTATTAAAATATTTATGGACCTCTATCCAAAGGATACACCAATCCCCTAATCAAGTTCATGGATATCTATCCACAGGATAACTCCTTTCTCCTATTGCTTTGGTTGGTGATCTTCTAGAAGAATTGTTGTCCCCACTGCTTTAGCTAATGGATATTTATATACTACAGACACCTGTCCTCACTACTCTGGCTTATGGATCTCTATACATTGGAGACTATCATCCTCTATAGTCTATAACCTTCAAATCTCTATCTCAAATATGTACTAAACATAGTCCTTCATTCTAGCACAAATCTGCTCAATCTCTATCTCTAGTGTGGCACAAACCTATCCTCAAATCTGTACCAAAATTTGTCCTTAAATCTGCACTAAACATAGTCTTTATATCTAGCACAAATCTATCCTCAAATTCTATCATCAAGCCTTAAAACAAAATTTGATTTAATCTCAAATCAACTCTGCTAGATCTGCCCCAAACCTTAACTCAAGGTTTGAAAAAATCAATAAATCAAATCTTCTCACAAGTCTTCTCAAAGACTTATCTCAAATATACCTTGTAATATTCCACAAAAGCTTACACTAATCTATCCACAAGGCCTCTCTAGAACTTCTCCAATCTACTCAAAAGTCCTCACTAGAACTTGTCCAAATCTTCTGAATATGTTCTCACTAGAACTTATCCAAATATTCTCTTAATATTTGTTCTCAAACTATATTGCAAGCTTCGACAAAAGCCTACATAAATCTATCCACAAGTCCTCTCTAGAACTTGCCTAATATATTCTCAAGTATTAAATAATACTTACCTCAAATATGCACAACAAGTTCTCACTAGAACTTATCCAATATCATAGAAACATAGAGAGAATTGTTAGAGACTCAATATAATTCACACTTATCACAATGCTCAATTACTTTGAATCACTCTTTTAGAAACATATATAGAATTTCTAGAGACTCAATATGTTTCACACTTACAATGCTCAATTATTTTTAATCACTCTTTTGGAAACATATAGAGAATTGTTAGAGACTCAATACGCTTCACACTCACAATGCTCAATTACTTTCAATCACTCTTTTGTTACAAAAACATATAGAGAATTGTTAAAAACTCAATATGTTTCACACTCATCAACACTCAACCTCTTTCTCAAACCAATTTAGAATATAGAACAATTTGTTTTATAGAACTTGAACTATCACCTCAACACATCCAATTGACTAGGCTCAACCAACTCTACTCAACCAATCACTCAATGAATTAATCCTTGCTTACAAACCCTAGTCCAAAGCATATGAACACTCACTCAAATATTTCCAACAATTCTCATCAACCAATCTCACATAACAATGATACTCATGATATTTGCAAATCCTAGTTCAAGTTCTTCACTCAATCAATCACTTCAACAACAATGCTTATAAAATAAGGTTTTATCAACAAATCTCAATTTTAGAAAACCTTGAAGCATTAATTCTAAACACACTCAACCATGCTTACCAAAAAATCCTTTTCACTTCAACTTTGCATTCACAACTTTTAAAAATTACTCACTAGGAAGAATATGCCCATACCTTTATTTGATGTAGAAGTGACCTTAGAAAACCTGTCTCAATCACAATTTTCTCTTTTGCAAATCTCAAAAGTTAGATGATAAAATATCACACTAAATTTCTCACAAAATAAGTCTCAATTACAAAAATAATCAAACTTAATTACTCCTTAAAATAATATCCAACACCACAAAAACACTTCTTCCAAAAATCTAACTCATCAAAATATCCTCTTAACAATTTACTTTAATCATAACCCTTTTCAAAAATATATCTCAAAAATAATTCAAACTCTACTTATGACTTCCTATTCAATATTACATTCAATTTAAATAACTCACCTTATAACTTAATGCAATAAATCAATTTCCACTTTCCTAAGGTGAAGAAAAAAATTACCTTAGAAAAAATTAACCTTTCAACACTTAGGTTAATATCAAAACTTACTTGCACCTTATCCCTCCAATAACCTTGGCATATACAAAATAAACAAATATCAAAAAATTTATTACCCACTTTGCAATCGGTGAGATTCGAACTTGCACCAAATGCTTCAACAACACCTTGGCCATGACTTACATGTCGTGTGATCCATGTGCTCCCTTGATGCTCTAAAGCGTAATGTGTGCTTTGACCACTTCACACTCCTCTAGAGCCTTTGGCTCTTTCTTCAACACGATGCCTGCCTCACACTTGCACTTCGGAGGCACCTTTCTATTTCGTACAAGCTCTGTTAACGATTGTTGTGGATGCATTTCTTTTGAATTACCAAACTAAGGTTTGGCTAAGATATAAATACCTTATGCCCTTGTTCCCATGCACGTTGATAGAGATGAATTCGTTGGGGGTCGGCGCTTATGTTTTAACTCTAAAATATTTAATTTATAATTATTTAAATATGCTATAATTTAAATATTACAAATTAATATTTAAATATTTTTTATTTAGTAAAGATTAAATCCTCTTTAGATTTTAATAAAAACCTTTTATTTTGCCCACTATGTTTTTTAATAAAAACCTTTTATTTTGGCCAACAAGGGTTTTAATAAAAACCTTTTATTTTTCCCAACCATGGTTTTAATAAAAACCTTTTATTTTGTCTAACCATGGTTTTAATAAAAACCTTTTACTTTGCCAATCCATGGTTTTAATAAAAACCCTTCTACTTATGCTTCACATAATATTAAAAATAAATATTATGAAGCTCTTTTGCCATCAACCTTTTGCATTGATCCTTTTGACCTTTTGGCATCAACAGTAGCTTATTCCTTGACATCAATGACAACTTCATTCCTTGACATCAATGACAACTTCATGGACTCAAAATATCCAAAAATAACCCCCTTTGTCATTTATGGTAACCCAATAACGTTTTACCATTTTATTGACCTTTTCATTTTGCTCCCTTTGGGAAACTGCTCCCCTGGCTCAATGCTCTCTCCTTAAACCAAATATCTCCCTCTTACTGAAACTCTCCCCCTTTGACATCAATGGAAAAGGATCACCTTTGGGGCTCAGGGTTAATAATGAGTCTCTTAGCTTAGCCCCTCCCCCACCTCCTCTTGAGGTGGTTGATTCTAGGGTGGGATTATTTCTACTCCCAACAAGCACTGGTCTTTACCTTTGTCATTTTTTCTTCTCATTTGATCCTTTTGATTCATTTGACTATTCCTATTCATGTCCATGTTCATATTCCTATCCATATTCATGTTCTTGTTCATGTGCATATTTCTATTCTTGTTTCTATTCCTATTATTTTTCATGCTTGATTTTTGAATATCTACTTTACACCACTTTGTTGTATGTCCATAATTATTGCACTTATAACACTTAATGTAATTATTATTTGAAGGTGCAAATGTCTTGGGATTTCTCCTAGTGAAGCCATATCCTTTTCTGTCATGAACCCTGCAATTCATTTCCTTGTGACCAAACTAATTACATGAGTAGCAATACCTATGGAAAATCTGCATGTTCTTGAAGTTACCATATTACTATCTTTTATGTGTCCTGGAATGTGAAGCCATCTGCCCAAATTTGTGACATGAGAAAAATCATCCATTGAAGTTTCCTTGTCTTGACCTCGTTGGTCTCTTAGTCTCTCTTAACCTATTTTGATTACTGTTCCACCTATTTCTTCTTTGTCCATTGTTCCTTTCCTTGTTGAACTTTTTGTTGTCCATATCATCCTCAGAAGCCTCACTTTCTCTTACACTATCTTCTTCTGAAGTTTCTTCTTCTCCAGAACTTGAGGTTTACTCTTCTTCTTGTTTCTTTTGAGCATGTTTAAAACCAAGACCTATTTTTTTTGTTGACCTTCTTTGTACCTTGATCATATTATCCACAATATTTGAACTCTTTCTAAACTTGTGTAGTTTGTCCTTGGAATTTTCTAATTCTTCCCTTAATAGAGCTACTTATTGTTGTAACCTTTCACATTATAATACCTTTTTTTCTAGCTTATCCTCAAACTTATTTGTCTTAGCCAATGACTTGTTTAGATCCTCTATAATATTTCCTCTCTCTTCATCATATTCTTGAAATTGAAACTCAAGTTGGGAGTTTTGATTTCTTACATTATTTAAAGTTTTAAGAGCATAAATAAGTTCTCCCTAAAGATCAAATCCTCCTTTTTTGATTCTTCCTCTATTTTTTTACCTTTGTCAACATCTTCATTCTTTTCTGACTTGTATTTTATATGATCACCTTCTTCTTCTTCTAGAGCTATTAGAATATTCTCTTCTGGTCCTTCAAGTGTATCTTCATATTCATCATCACTAACACTACAACCATTCTTTGTACAACTATCTTCAAGATGTTTAAAATTACCACATCTAAAACACTTGAGAATTATTGTTGACCTTTTTTTAACTTCTTCATTTTCTTCTATTAGAAATAGGACTTCATATTTATCATTATCTGAGAAACTGTTATCACTATCACTTGAGTACTTACTTGTCTTATCTGCATAGTATCTCATCTTTTGTCTTTGAAATAACTTCTTACCCTTTGTCTTCTTAATTTATTTGAAGATTGCTTCCTTCTAAAGATTAGGTTCCTCTTTTGTTCTTAACTCAAAGGTTGTGAGAATACCAAGTAACATATCTCTTGTCAAAGAATCATCATCTTTTTATTCTTCTATAACAAAAATATTTTCACTAAATATTTTTCGAAGAGATATTAAGACCTTATCATAAACATCTTATTCTTCAAACTTAATTCCAAGTCCTTTCATGGCATTAAAAAATTCATCTACCCAAATTAGATAAGTACTAATATTTTCCTCATCCTTCATTCTTAACTCTTCAAATTGTCCTTTGAGATTTCGTATCTTTACCTTTTTGACACCTTTATCTCCTTTATATATGCTTTGAAACTTATCCCAAATTCCTTTTGCATCTTTATAGTGCATAAATTTTATGGATTGTTCTATTGAAACCTCTCAAAACTATATTCATTGTTTTTGAGTTGTAATTTTGTAGAAGCTTATCTTATTTATTTGTAGGTGGATCAACTAGTGGTACGTATCCATTTTCAACTGCTTTCCAAATTTCATTTCCAAGTGCAATCAGGTGAAAATTTATTCTCATACGCCAAAATTTATAATCACTTCCATAAAATTATGGTGTTGAATTATATGAAGACACATTCTTAGAATCCATTATGTTCTTGAAAGCTTTTTCTTCAAGATGTTAAACTCTTTCAAAGGAACCCACTCTGATACCAATTGAAGAATACAAGATTATACTGAGAGGGGGGTGAATAGTATAAGACCACATTTTACTTTTTCTTTCCAATCCATATTATGCAATGTATAGATAGCAATATCATTAGAAGTAATTAAAGCAATGCATAAATCACCACACACAATAGATACACCAATTTTATGTGGTTCACCCAATGTGGGCTACTCCATAGAGAAAATATTTCACTAAAAATTTCTCAATAAATATCTTGAGAATCCTTTCCCTATTACAATTTTTATGGACCTTTGTCCAAAGGAGACACCAATACCCTAATCAAGTTCATGGATATCTATCCATAGGAGAAATCCTTTCTCCTCTTGATCTGGCTAGTGATCTTCAAGAAGAACTATTGTCCCCACTACTCTGGTTAATGGATATATATCTACTAAAGACACCTATCCTCACTACTATGGATTATGGATATCTATCCATTAGATATTGACATGCTTTATACTCTATCACCTTCAAATCTCTATCTCAAATATGTAGTAAATGCAATACTTCTATCTAGCACAAATCTGCTCAATATCTATCTCTAGTCTGGCACAAACCTATACTCAAATATGCACCAATTTTATGCTTAAATCTACACTAAACATAGTATTTCTATCTAGCATAAATTTCTCCTTAATATTTATCCTCAAGACTTAACACAAAGCTTGATTTAATCTCAAAACAACTTTGGTATATCTGCCTCAAATATTAACTCAAGCTTTGAACAAATCAATCGATCAAATTTTCTCACAAGTCTTCTCAAATACTTATCTCAAATCTACCTTGTAAGCTTCCACAAAAGCTTACACAAATTTATCCAAAAGGCCTCTCTAGAACTTCTCCAATCTGCTCAACAAGTCCTCACTAGAACTTCTCCAAATCTGCTCAATACATTCTCACTAGAACTTATCCAAATCTGCTCTTAATATTTTTTCTCAAACTGTATTGTAATCTTCCACAAAAACTTACACAAATCTTTCCAAAAGTCCTCTCTAGAACTTTCCTAATATATTCTCAAGTCTTCACTAATACTTAGCTCAAATCTACACAACAAGTACTCACTAAAAATTTTCCAATATCATAGAAACATAGAGAGAATTGTTAGAGACTCAATATGCTTCACACTTATCACAATGCTCAATTACTTTGAATCACTCTTTTAGAAACATATAGAGAATTTTTAGAGACTCAATATGTTTCACACTTACAATGCTCAACTCCTTTTAATCACTCTTTTAGAAATATATAAAGAATTGTTAGATACTCAATATGCTTCACACTCAAAATTCTAAATAAGTTTCAATCACTCATTTGTTACAGAAACATATGGAGAATTATTATAGACTCAATGTGTTTCACACTCATCAAAACTAAACCTATTTCTCAAACCATTTCATAATATAGAACAATTTATTTCATATAACTTGAACTATCACCTCAACACATCCACTTGACTAGGCTCAACCAATTCTACTCAACCAATCACTCAATGAACTAATCCTTGCTTACAAACCCTAGTCCAAAGCACATGAAAACTCACTCAAATATTTCTAGCAATGCTCATCAACCAATATCACATAACAATGATACTCATGATCTTTGCAAACCCTAGCTCAAGTTCTTCACTCAATCAATGACTTCAACAACAATGCTTATAAAACAAGGTTTTATCAACAACTCTCAATTTCAGAAAACCTTGAAGCATTAATTCTAAACACACTCAACCATGCTTACCAAACAATCCTTTTCACTCCAACTTTGTATTCACAAATTTTAAAAAATAACTCACTAGGAAGAATATGCCCATACATTTATTTGATGTAGAAGTGACCTTGGAAAACATGTCTCAATCACAATTTTCTCTTTTTCCAATCTCAACAGTTAGATGATAAAATATCACACTAACTTTCTAAAAAAATTATTCTCAATTACAAAAATAATCAAAATTAATTACTCCTTATTTCTACTTCTTAAAATAATATCCAACACCACAAAAACACTTCTTCGAAAACTCTAACTCATCAAAATATCCTCTTAACAATTTACTTTCATCATAGCCCTTTTCAGAAATATATCTAAAAAATTATCCAAACTCTACTTATGACTCCCTACTCAATATTACATTTAATTTAAATAACTCAACTTATAACTTAATGCAATAAATAAATTTCCACTTTCCTAAGGTGAAGGAAAAATTACCTTAGCAAAAATTAACCTTTCAACACATAGGTTAATATCAAGACTTACTTGCACCTTATCCCTCCAACAACCTTAGAATATACAAAATAAAATAATTCAAAAAATTTATTACCTGCTTTGCAATCGGTGAGATTCAAACTTGCACCAAATGCTTCAACAACACCTTCGCCATGACTTACATGCCATGTGAGCCATGTTCTCCCTTGATGCTCTAAAGCACAATGTGTGCTTTGACCGCTTCACACTCCTCTAGAGCCTTTAGCTATTTTTTCCACACGACGTCTGCCTCACACTTAAACTTTGGAGACACCTTTCTATTTCACACGGGCTCTCTTAACGATTGTTGTGGATGCATTTCTTTCGAATTACCAAACTAAGTTTTGGCTAAGGTATAAATACCTTATGCCCTTTTTCCCATGCACATTGACAAAGAAGAGTTCATTGTGGGTCAACTCTTATGTTTTAACTCTAAAATATTTAATCTATAATTATTTAAATTCGCTAGAATTTAAATATTATAAATTAATATTTAAATCTTTTGGATTTATTAAATATTAAAGCCTCTTTAGGTTTTAATAAAAATCTTTTATTTTTCCCACTATTGTTTTTAATAAAAACTTTTTGTTTTGGCCAACCAGGGTTTTAATAAAAACCTTTTATTTTTTCCAACCATGGTTTTAATAAAAACCTTTTATTTTATTTAACCATGGTTTTAATAGAAACTATTTATTTTGCCAATCCATGGTTTTAATAAAAATCCTTCTACTAATGCTTCACATAATATTAAAAATAAATATTATGAAGATATTTTGCCATCAACCTTTAGCATTGCTCCTTTTGATCTTTTGGCATCAACAATAGCTTACTCTTTGACATCAATGACAACTTCATGGACTCAAAATGTCCAACACTTTATACAATAGTGTGTGTTATCTTATTGAAGCATCTATAAGATTTACTCTTAGTAGAATAACCAAGAAAATTTCCCTCATCACAGCTTGGGTCAAACTTGCCCAAGTTTTGATCTTCCCATATTATGTAGCACTTGCTTCCAAAAATATTGAAGTGTTTTATAGTGGCCGATATTCCTTTCCAAAGCTCATATGGAGTTTATGCTCATTTGAGCCCTAGTTATTATATATACTACTGTATTGACTGCTTCCCTCCAAAATACATTTTAAATCTTGGACTCATTTAACATAGATCTAGCCATGTTCTCAGTAGTCCTTTTTTTCTTTTCAAATACTCAATTTTGTTGAGGAGTTCTTGCAGTTGAGTATTCTCTCTTTATTCCATGTTGTTCATAAAAATATACAAATTTATTTGAGGTAAATTTCCCTCCTCTGTTAGATCTCCAAAACTTAATCCTCTTGCCAATTTCATTTTCAACCCGTTCTTTAAATGCTTTGATTTTTTTAGATTCTTCTAACTTATCTTTAAGGAAAGCTACCCAAACCATTTTGGAGTAATCATCTATAAATAATATGAAGTAGATCTCACCTTGAATACTCAGTGTTCAGGTAGGACCACATATATGAGTATGTATTAGAATTAATGTCTCAAATGACATATTTCCCTTTGATTTAAATCTTATCCTAGTTTGCTTTTCATGTTGACAAGGTGCACAAATTGTGTTTTGTGGCCTTTTTATCTTGGGTAAATCTCTAACAGCCTGCTTATTGCTTATGTTGACTATGTTGTCAAAATTCAAGTGACCCATTCTTCTATGCCACAACAAACTCTTCTTATTGTGATAGAAATTACTTTTCCTCTTTGATCTCACTAAACATATATAGATTGTTTGGATTTCTACTCGTATTTGCAATGATATTTCTAGTTTTTAATTTTCTTATCTCACATCTATTTGGGTGAAATGTAACCATATGATCTTGATCAAAAAGTTGTCTTACACTTAGAAGATTAAGTTTTTACCCTTTGACATATAGTACATTTTTTGTTCTTGTTTTCTCATTATCTAAACTTAGAGTTCCTCTTCCACCAATTTTTGCTGATCCATTATCACCAAAACTTACTGATCCTCTATTGGTTTATTTTAGTACAATAAATTTATCTTTGTCTCCTGTCATGTGTCTAGAGCAACCACTATCAATATACAATTATTTTCTCCTAAGCATGAAGAGATGTTTGAACTAACATTGATCTAGCCTTTTCATTCCCCCTTTTATATTTCCTAGTTTTTGAAGTTGTATTTCTTTTACTAGACTCAGGAAGTATCATTTTGCACCATCTAGCCTTGTGTCCAAAGTTATTGTATTTGTAACATATGATATCATTATTCATAAGAGGTGCAAAATAGTTAAAATTTCTATTGACATCATTTTTCATATAACTAGTGCAATGTACAACTTTATGACCATATTTTTTACAAGAAAAGAAATAGCCATGGAAGAAATTATGTAACCTGTTTGGATGCCTTTGAGATTGCGGTTGAGATTTGAGAGTTTCTCCTTTTGTGATTAACTTTCGTCCATGGTTTTTCTTTGCTTTCTTCCTTCCTGACATCTTTTCTTTCTAGAGTGTATGTTACTTGCTTATCTTTGTTTGAAGTTTCTATTTATTGAAGACTTGGCTCCTCTTTCTGGTAGTACCTTGGTATTTTCAACTTCATTCCTTAGATAAACAATTTTTTCTTCCAATATTTCACATTCTGTTTCTCTTACTCTTAATATATTTGTCATATGTTACGATTTTTATTTCCCTCTTCTACTTTTATCTTGAGTTTTGTGAGATTCTATAAAAGTTCTATCATTTCTTCTTCATCTTCTTAAATTTGATCCTTCAGACTTGAGTTTTCATTTCTAACATTTTCAAGGTTCTTGAGAGTAGAAAACAACCTCTTTTATGTCAAACATGGTCTCTTATTTAATTTTTGAATTCATGTGTGCTTTTTATGGATCTTCCTCCAAGTTTTTAGTCTTTTCATGGAGAAACCCACTCTGATACCAATTGAAGAACATGTGCTTATATGGAGAGAGGGGGTGAACAGTATAAGATAAAACCTTTTGTTTTTCAATCCATATGATAACATAAACAATATTAAAGTAGTAAACATCACACAAAGCATCACACACATGAGAGCCATTATTTAACGTGGTTCACCCAATGTGGGCTACTCCACGGAGAAAATATTCCTTTTAAACTTTTCTCAAATAATTATTTTGGGAATATTTTCCCTATGAAAAAGTTTATGGGCCTCTATCCAAAGGAGAAATCGATCCCCTAATCAAGTTCATGGATCTCTATCCATAGGAGAACTCCTCCTCTACTATGGTTGATTATATTCTAGAAGAATTGTTGCCTCTACTGCACTAGCTTATGGATATCTATCCACTGAAGACTCCTACCCTAACTTAGAAGACTTATATTCACTACCCTTGTTAACAGACCTCTATCCACTAGAGACTATCATCCGCTATACTATTTCATGTCCAAATCTAGCTCTTAGATTTACCTCGAATCTACATTAAACTTTGTCCTTCAATCTAGCACAAATATGCTCAATCTCTGTCTCTGGTTTGGCATAAACCTTTCCTCAAATATACACCAAAATTTGTCCTCAAATCTATCCTCAAGCCTTAACACAAAGCTTGAATCAATCACAAATCAACTCTGCTAGATCTACCCCAAACCTTAACCCATAATTTTAACAAATCAATCAATCAAATCTACTCACAAATCTTATCAAAGACTTATCTCAAATCTACCTTGTAATCTTACATAAAATCTCACACTAATATGTTCACAAGTTCTCTCTTGAACATGTCGAATTTGATCAACAAGTCTTTACCAAGACTTACCTCAAATATGCTCAAAAATTCCTCACTAAGTCTTTACTTAAAATATGTATTGTAAGATTCCACAAGAGCTTACTCAACTCAATAAATCACTCAATTAAAGTTTATTCAACAACATTTATCAAACAATCTCGCATAACAATGATATTCATGATCTTGCACAAACCCTACTTCAAGATATTTTACAAATTCACATAACAATGATACTCATGTTATTTTACAAATCATAGTTCAAACATATGAAATATTACTCAATATTTTCAACAATGCTTATCAAACAAGATTTTTATCATCAACTCTTACTCAAAAAAAACTTTAATAATCAAACTCAACAATGCTTATCAAACAACTCCTTTCATCTCCAACTTAGCATTTACAACATCCAACAATAACTCATAAGAAATATGTACCCATACCTTTTTTTGATGAAGAATTGATATTATGAAACCTTTCTCAATCACAAGTATCCTTTTGTCAATATTAAGTGTTAGTTAGAAAGAATCTTCTCAAAACTTCAATTAATAATTTCCTCATAAATTATTCTCAAAATACAAAAGCCTTAGATCTCAATTACACCTTATTACTCCTTATTGGAATGTAATTCAACAACACACATGTATAAAAAGATAATTATTTGCTTACACCTTATTAATCCAACTCTAGAACAAAATTCATCAATACATACATCAAAAGACCTTATTTACTCCTTACCACTCCAACTTCATAAACTCTAATCACCAAAAATTAAAATAAAATATTTAATTTTTGATACCCTTATATCTCCCTCAAAAAAATTTAATCAACCTTTATTTATCATAGCAAAGCAACCTCCAAAATTACACAACCTTGGTAAGAGAATCAAAATCGATGCATACCTTATTTAGCCCAGCAAAACACTTTTAGTGGGTTTCGAACACCTAACCTCACCCCTCCAAGCACCTTAGCAAGACACACGCCCACCACGTGGGCTACAAGCCTCTAGAAAAATAAAAAGGCTAGCACATTTCCTTTGTATTCCACCTAGCATGCAAACTTCACCAACAAAAGACCTTCCTTCGCTTCGTAAAATGCAAACCCATGAGATTCTATTCCTGCACCTTGTGATTTCCAATGTCTTAGCATCTTCCTTGCTGCCAGTCATGCTACAGAGCACCTTGGATATGAAATGAAAATATCTCCTCCTTGTCCTATATGCTACCATGTACAACCTTCGAAACACACGATCGCTTCCTTTGTCAATGTGCACAAAATACTTTGATCACGGATGATTTCATTTACCAAAGCTTTACCCCCCTTTATATGCAGGTTATGTCTTCAATGACGTCGGTGATAGTTCGATTAATTCAAAAATTTGAATTAATATAAACTTTATAACCCTATTATTTAGGGTTGGTTTAATTAATTTATAAATTAATTCATAATTAAATTATAATTAATTTACAATTAACTTAATAACTTTAAAATTTAATTAAATTAATTTATAATAAAACTATTATAATTAATTAAATATGTGGGTCTTGCACTTTTAATATTATAATAAATTATTATAATATTATTTGTATTGGTCCTTCCTTTTGCCTTTTAAACCTCATCTGACCACTTGGAAGAAAACTTTCTTTTACACTTGATTACAGAACTTGAAACTAATGATGTTCACTGAAACTAACACTTGCTAGTGCTAACTTCTTGACATCAATGATAACAAAAATTGCTCATATTTCCAACATTATTGTAGGAGATGCAATCACTTAATTCAATAGTGAGGACAATGTCAAATGAAATCACATCCATTAAGAAGCAAGTTGAAGCTGACTTTTGATCAAGAAGTTTTCAAACGCCACCTATTACTAGAGAGAAATCAACTTTGACTAGCAAAGGTACTAAGAGAAATACAATCGTATTGGTTATTGAAGAATATGGAACATAAAAGTGAACATATTTTTGCTCTACCTATAATGATCCTCATGGTGAAGATACATGCATGGTTCATTTGAGTAGATAATAGCAGAATCACTGTTGGTGGTCAAGTTTACATGATCACAAAAATTGATCACAACTTCAAGGTCCCATATGTTGAGCAATTTTTAGTTCTCACAAGATCTGGGAAGAAACCTATCACTATAGATTTGGCCGAGATGGAACCATTGAATGTACCTACCAAGTAGAAGGTGCATAATGAAAAGAGGCAGTCTCAAGAAAAAGTGCCTGCACCAACACCTAAAACAGACAAGCCTATCTTGTTGAAAGATATTTTACCTATAGTAGTGAAGGATAGTTGCAAGTAAAATCATCAAATTCACAACCTTTGGCTAAGCAAGCACATAAATAAACAAGAGAATAGGTGAAGGAAATTCTCAAATACCTATCTTTCACCAAGCGTAAGAGGGTAGAGGCTACAAAGTAGTACCAGAGTAAATATACAGTTGTTGGTGAATAAAAGGAGTCTAATGTGCAGTCATATAATATCATTAAATAAATGGAGATAAGTCCCACCAAGGTGAATCTCTATGATGTGCTACAAATGCCTCGACAAGTGGATATGTTGCAAGAATCATTGAAATTTGTGAAGGATAAGAAGAAAAACCCCACGTAGATAGTGCTAGATCAGATACTACCCACTTTGGCCATGTGAAAAAATAGACCTCCTCAATTATATTTGTCTCTTAGGAAGGAGGGTTGGATTGTACACAATTGCATGATTGACTCTGGCGCATCAACAACTATCATGCCAAATGTGATATATGAAATCATGGGTATGGAGTATACAAGAAGCAACCTAGGTGTCCTATAGTTGGATGGTACTCTGATCAAAATGGTGGGAGTGATTAAAGATATCCCAATTGTCTTGCAAAACATGCTACAAATTACTATCATTCAAGAATTTGTGGTAGTAGACTTGGAGCCATACTTCAACATGTGCCTATCAAGAGAGTTCATATCCAAGTTAGGAGGTTACCTATAAAGAGAGTTCATATCCAACTTTTTGATTAAAGAAGTCGGTAGTATGGAGGGAAGGACATTGGACGAAGATGAAGTGGAAGCTTTGATCCATATTAGGGATAATCATATTCTGAAATGATCTATTATGTTAGAGAGCCTCTTTGATCATAGTGATAGGGTAGAAAAGCATAGGATCAAGGTGGACGAAAGATTATACTAAGCTGAATTTGGAACCTGACAAGATAATCAAAGTTGGGATAGATTGCTCTCTAGAAGAGCTTGAAGACATTAAGAATATGTGCTCTAAATTCCTTGACATTGCTGCATGGATTTATCATGATTTGAAATGGTATGACAAAAATGTGATTGAACACATCATCAAATTTTAGGAAGGGGTGAAACATTTTCAGCAGAAGTAGCGACTTGTTCATCCGAATATTAAGGTGCTTATGAAAGTAGAACTGCTGAAAATGCTAAAGGTGAAAATAATTTACCCCATAAAACACTCGACTTGGGTGGCAAAATTGGTTCCAGTACAAAAAAAAATGGAGATATTTGCCTATGCATAGATTTTCACAATTTGAAATAGGCATATTTGAAAGACCATTATCCCTTGTCATAGATTTATCAGATCCTCCACGTTGTTGCTGGAGCGCAAATATTTTCACTGCTTGATGGTTTCTATGGATATAATCAGATCTAGGTAAAGGATGAGGACCATTATAAAATGATATTTTGCTACCAAGTAGAGCACTTTTACCTATCAAATAATACATTTTAATCTTTCCAATACTGGTGTCACTTTTCAAAGAGCAATGGATATCATTTTTGGTGAGTTGCTGAACCAAATAATTGTGATAAACGTTGATGATATGACTATTTTTTGCATCACAAGTAAGAACATGGATCTCATCTAAGATAGGTGTTTGAAAATTATCAGGAATTTGGTATCTCCATCAACCTGAAGAAATCTATCTTTGCTATCAAGGAGGAAAATCTTTTGGGACACACCATTTCAAAGGAAGGGTTAGCCATTGATCCTGTGAGAGCATAAGCTCTCTTAAAATTACCACTACCAGCCAATAATAAATACCTATAGTCATTTTTTAGCAAAATCAACTTTTTCAAAAAATTCATCATCAAATTCTCTTAAGTGGTGAAGTCGATGACTAAAATTCTTAAGAAAAACATAGATTTTAAATGGATAGAAAAATGGAGGTAGACATTATAGGAGATTAAGGAAAGAATCATCCAAGCACCAGTGTTGATTAATCTAGACTATTCTAAGGATTTTATCCTTTACATAGTATGCGAGCAGGAAATTTATGCCATCGTGCTTATGCAAAAGCAAGATGATGGGGATGAATAGTCAATCACTTTTCTAAACCAAGTTATTTAGATGCAACAAGAGAAATACAATTTCATTGAAAAGCAAGTTTATGCAGTTATGAATTCCCTAAAGAAATTCCAACATTTTCTCATAAAGCAAGACAATTATCTATGTTATTCATCCAGATGTCAAGAATTTTATCATCCATGGAGAGCTTGGGGACAAAAGAGTAGGTTGGATCTCCAATATCTAGGAGTACGCTGTGGAGATTCGACCAACAAAATTGGTTCACGATCGGGCACACTATCAAGAGTTGGATAAAAATATAGCTTCTCAGTCACTAGTACCATTACATGATGAGGTTGTCAGCAAGAGTAATCTTGCTAATCAAGTAGTAGAAAATCGTGATTGGATAGAGGACCTTATCAAATTCTTCATGTCATGTTTGGAAGGTGTCTTCCTCACTTTTATGTCTCACAGAGGAGAAGATTTATGCTATAGGCCCTCAGATATATTTTGCTACCAAGTGGTTATTCCATAAGAACATAGATGAAGTACTCCTTAGGTGCATCAAAGAGTCTAAAAAATAGAATATTCTAGAGGAGTTTCACTCTGGCTTGTTTTGTGGATACTATGCAGGGAGGCCTATGGCCTTGAATATCATTTAGGATGAATATTTTTGGCCCACTCTTTTCGTAGATACACACAAAGTGATTCAAAGCTATGATAATTGTTAGTGATATATCGATAGAAATAAGAAGGTATCCTTACCTCTACATCTGATCCAAGTAGAAGTTATGTTTCAATAGTGGGACTTAGACTTCATTGGTGTCATTAATCCACATTATTTTTCTAAACATAAATATATTTTTATAGCAACTGACTACTTTACTCGGTGGGCCGATGCCATCCCAACAAATAAAGCGGACCAAGTGATAGTCATCTCTTTCCTTGAGGGGATGATTACTAATTTTGGTATACTAGATGCCATTGTTACTGATAATGGGACTTACTTCATTGGAGAAAAGATTACTGAGTTTGCAAGTAGGTATGTGATTTACCTCAAAGCATTTCTAATTATTATCCATAGGGAAATGGTTTATCTGAATCCACAAATAAGAACTTGCTTCAGATTTTGAAGAGAACACTTGGAAGCAATAAAATAAGTTGGCATCTACTACTTGTTGGTCCGACTTTCATACACACCCCGTGAAGAATGAGCATGAAACTCTGATAACACTTATACGGGATAAATCCCACTCACTTTAGGATCTAGCTGGTTATCCAAGGTGTGAGTTACAGGGTCGGGTCGAATGTCAATTCACTCTTTTTCGCTTCTGGAATAGTCTTCAATATGGACTGCCTGTTACCTTACAACGGGCTCTGAACTTGCTCAGTAGTGTTTAGGAGTTGTCACTTGTTGACAATCAGATTTAAAGTTAATTCTTTGATCTAGCTCTTATGGGTCAGTAGATTTAAATAAAGGACAAATTAAAGAAAATAAAAATGGATCATTTCACGGTAAAACAAAGAGGGTAGGGTAAGGCAGAAAGAGAAGTCTATCAAACTTAGCTGTAAAACCTAAACTACCAATTTTATTTATACTATCAGCTTCACAACAGAACAAATCAAAGAAGAAAGTGTCCAGTTTTCTAAGATCACTTTCTACTAAGAGCACAAGGCAAAGATGGAACAGATCTAACAGAAAATTATAAACCGAAGGGAAGTCGGTTAAAATTGATATCTTTCACCGACAGCCTAGCTCGCACAGTGAGGACAGAGCAATTAGAACAAACTTGAACCTTAAATCTGTAATTTTCCCTAGTATACAATAGAACAAATGAAGCCTAACAACATATTTAATCTTGATAACACCGATTTACAGCATATATCTAATAAACTTTAATGAAACGGATAACAAAAGAAGATGAACTTATCACAATCTGCAAAAGATTAGGCTCCTGGCCATGCTATCACAGAAAACAAAAGCACATCAACTCCAAGTCCAGAAACAAAGTATTTAACAATCTTTGCAAGAAATTGCTTCCAAAAGCCTTTTATTTCTAAGTTTTCGCCTCCTGCGATTACATTTAGAAGAAGTATTTATAGACTCAGGACAGACCCTGATCTTTTCAAAATATCTTCTTCTCAAACCCTAAATCTTATCATCTCAAACCCTAGGACCCGGGTTTTACAATATAAAGCCATTTAAAACAAAGCCCGGACAAAACTTAACCACTCTGCAACTCAGTGCAGTCACTTGCCATAAATGGAGAAGATAGAATTCGAATGCCACTTGCATTCACCCGCAATTGTGAGTAAATGCCCTCATTAATTCCCTCGGGTAATCTAGATGAGTCACCACTTTCTTGACATTTCATCTTCGCAAAGCCATCCGTGAGCTGAAAATCTCTGCAAGCCATTAAGTCTGCCATAAATCTTCATTAAATGCATCCATCGAGAAATTCCGGTAACTGAGTGTAGATATTTTCACTTCCTGGCAAATTCTCGACATATTCCATTAAAAGGGCATCTGCTTAGTCACCGTAAAATCTCTTTGCGGACAGATCTGTAAAAATTGGATGAAACAGCAATTCTCGGCATCTTTTCTTTCTATATGGCCGTTTTTGATTAATTTGCACTAAGCTTTACCTTTATGGCCATTTCTCCGCTGTCATGTAAGTGCCAGATGGCCTCCTGCAAAAGGGACAAAATATGGATTAATACTTTAATAAAACATTAAAACAAAACTTTAATTATCAAATCAGATTTAAAAACCCTAATGTTTACTTGCATGTCGGCCTTATTTATCTGATACGTGGCCTACAGTGTTTTGACACGTGTCGCAAAATCATGACACGTGTCCATTTCCAGCTGTCTTGCATTTCTGGCCCTTTTCTGCCAGGGTCGCGAAAATGCGACATGTCGCGATTTCGTGACATGTCGCGAAATCGCGACTATTCTCTGGCACTCGACAACCTTCAGCTTCCATGCAGCGAAAACGCGACATGTCACGATTTCGCGACATGTCACAAAATCGCACGTATTTTTTTGCCTTCGGTGCTTTCCCTGAAATGTGTCACGATTTCGCGACACATTTTTGACTTGTGCTTTTTCTTTCTACTTCTGGAAACCTTCCCCTTTTGGTTCTTCTTGTTGTCTTTAGCTTCCCTTGCTGGTTTCTTGTCGCGATTTCACGACGTCCCGAAGGCGTCACAAAATCGTGACACTTTCGAGGCTCTTGTACCTTCTGCATACTATGGCCGCGAAATCTCGACATGTAAATCGCGACCTACTCCATGCCTTAGGACTTTTCTCGTTCGATTCCTCTTGCTGGCTTTTGACTTGCTTTTGGTTTTGCTTTGCCTCATGCTGCAACCCTTGGCTCCTCTGCCTGCAGCTTTGACTTGGACCTGTCGCGATTTCGTGACATGTCCATGCACTCTGGGCTCCCTCTGCAAAAACATCACGATTTCGCGACGTTGCGATTTCGCTATAGTTTTCTCCTTTGCTTCCTTGTGCCGAAACTTGTCACGATTTCGCTACAGTTTCTTACCTTAGCCGATTCTTCATCTTGGCAACCGCAAAAATGTGACATGTCACGATTTCGTGACATGTCACGAAATCGCGTTTTTTAATCTTTTTCTCATCAAAACGACATGTCACGATTTCACGACGTTCCGTACGACTTTTCCTTCTCTCTCCAAACTTGTCACGATTTCGTGACATGTCGCGAAATCGTGACCATTCCATACAATTTGGCTTTCTCTCTCCAAAACTGTAGCGATTTCACGATATGAATGTCGCGAAATCGCGACTTTTCATATGATTGCCTTCCTCTCTCCGGATGTCGCGATTTCGCGACATTTCCAAAAATGGAAATGTCGCGATATCGTGACATTTCCAAAAATGGAAAGTGTCACGATTTCGCTACGCTTTTGGGACTTGGCGGATTTTCTGAAAACCTGTCGCGATTTCGCGACATTTCCATAAATGGAAGTGTCACGATTTCATTTTTTTTATTTTTCAAACTTCGTGATTTCGCGACATTTCCATAAATGGAAGTGTCGCGATTTCGTGACTTTGCCAAAAAAGGAAAGTTTTGATTTTCAATGAATTTATCTATCTATTTTTTGCATTTTTTTCGTACCGGTGTAAGATTTTCTTTATCCATGAATGATTCTAGCATGTAAAAAGTGAAGTCTGAGATAACAAAGCCAGAATGCAAGAAAACTTGGATACTTTGACACAGGCAAAACTTGAAGAAGAAAGAGGCAAGTAAAAAAAATTGGGATTAAAACTGAAAATCATCAAGAGGGTCCCTACTGCAAAAATGAAAGCTCAAAGTTTTCAAAGGATGGAAATTCATTTTTCAGTGGGGGTGTGTTGCTTCTCAACAAATGGCGATATCTACGGGTAAAATAGTAGCATTATTTTAGAACCCAGGACTCTAGTTTCAAAACAACATAGACCATGCATCTTGCCTTGCCAGAGATATTCTTCAAAATAAATTGACTACTAACTGATAGTTGTTAAAATTTCCCAAGGACATACTAGGCTGAATTACTTAAGGAAGATTTCTGATGTGCAATTACAAGGGTATAAAACTTTCTTCAAGAATGACTGGATCGAATGTTGAACTCTGGATTGATCAGCTTTTCTAGGTTGTAAAAAGGGGAAACCGAGTAGAGCTCTGTTTACTAGTTTAGCCTTTTACAGCCTCGACAGAGTTACCCTTTAGATTTACACGACCCAAATTTACAACTGTAAGGTAGAATCTACAACTTGGTAGAAGAAAAATATCTTTTGAAATCTTGGCTGCCTCTTTCATTATATAACTCTCTTTTTTTTTTTTTTTTTTTTTTTTTTTTTTTTTTTTTTATATATATATATATTGGAAATAACAGAGTGCCAATTCAACTTACATCTCTTTCTTTTGAAATACATCAACATCTGAAAAGCCTTGGAAAGAATAACAATGTTCTTTTAATATTTCATCAATCTGAACTGCTTGACCTAGGCACTGATAGCCTCTATGGATACTCAAATAATTACATGAATCATAGTCCCCTCTTATAACCAACTTTTCTTGGATTCCTCGGGAGTTCCTCCAACCAAACAGCATAGCAGTTTCTTTATAATTAAAACAACTGTGGCAAGCAAGACACAAAATCCAATCATCCTTCCACTCGTTGTCTTGACTAAAAAAATAGTTCCACTGTTCAGTTCAAACAGACTATCTCACAATTGTGATAATGAACACTGGATTGATCAGCTCAGAATAAAAACAATTTTTTAGAAGGCTGACTTTTCATTGATGCTGAGGCAAAGGTTAAAAACAAAATTTTTAAAAGCCAGAGAACTTTGTACAGACTTCCAAGGATAAACACAGGCCTCTAAAAACAAAATAAAATAAAAACTGCACAGACTTTAAAATAAAACTATACAGGCAGCAAAGAAAACAAAACTGCAGGGTTATTTACAAAGGAAACAAAATAAAATTGTACAGGCAATTAAAGGAAATGAAATAAAACAAGACTGCAGAGCTATTTACAAAGAAAATAAACTGCACAGACCTTAAATAAAAAAATAAAATACAGAACTTTAAAATAAAACAACACTGTACAGACAGCAAAGGAAATAGAATACATAAATGTACAGACCTGAAAGGAATTAAAACTGCAGGGTTATTTACAAAGGAAATAAAATACAGAACTTCAAGACAGACTGAAATTGCACAGACAATTAAAATAAAACTAAAGTAAAGCAACTAAAAACTGTACAGGCAGTTAAAACTAAAACTAAAAACTGTACAGGCAGATAGAAGCAAGCTAAAATAAACAACTGAAAACTAAAAACTGTACAGGCAATTAGGATTAAACAAAACAAAAGAACACTGCATAGACATTTAAAATTAAACTAAAGCAAATAAACTAAAAACTGTACAGGCAATTAGAAGTAAACTAAAATAAAATAAAACTAAAACAACTAAAATAAATAAACTAAAAACTGCAGAGCTATTTACAATGTATACACATGTTACAACTTCTTTGTGACTCAAAATATGTAGCAGATGGAAAAGCAGAGAACTAGTGCCTTAAAAAAAATTTTGACCATTTGCAAGTAAATTTAGAAAAATTACCTTTCAGGTCCTGTTGACGAAATGCACTCCAGACTATGCTTCCAAATTTTTCTGTTACCTGGGAAAAACTTGTGTTTACCGTCTTCCCTCTCTCCTTTTTTTTTATTTTTTTATTTTTTATATGGATCTTGTCCCACTGAAAAACAAATCTGCAACTCTTTCAATTTAAACAAATCATATAATAACAAATCATATGATAACATGTTTATGCTTCTACTTGAAGGGTTTGCAGAATTCTTTCAAAGGGACAGAATGTAAAAACCCCCAGGATCAAATACCTTAAAGCCTCTATAGACCCAAACCATCACATCTTCAGATTCATGTGACAACTGAAAGAGATCATATTTTATCCGTATGTCCTGGTTCTTGACAACTTGAACACTTTGTGGTTGCTGTACTGCTTCAATATCCAAGACTTCAATTTTTATCCCTCTAGCGAGAATTCTCATAATTTGCTTTTTCACCCGAGACTTGCTTAGATTTAACCCTATCAATGTGTAATGTCCAAATGTCATTGTTGTGATTGATTAGATCTGTAATTATTCTCACCTTCTCGATTTGCCAAATTATAAACTCCAATATCTGCATCAACACAGTTTACAACCTTTTCTTTGATATTATGTTCAGTAGTTACAGGCTTATATTGAGACTCTTCACCTATTCCAAGTTGGCTGACCACATTCACATTTACTATCTTTTCCTCCTCTTCTTGAAATTCAATAGGTGGTCCAGAGTAAGCTTCAATCAAGTTATCTTTTTGTTCAACAATGCGGGCCGATTCATGGAGGGTGATGTCAGCTTCAATTTCCTTCATATCCTCAATGATGTTATCCTTCTCCTCAGTTACTTCCGCATAGTGATATTGAATCCCACTTTCATCATCCTCTGATGAGGAAGGATCATTATTAGGTTCTGGACTCTCACATCTCAAATTATAACTGTCCCTTTTGAACTGTTGAAAATCTTGCATTTCATCCATAGGAGTCTCTACAAGACTTTCTGACTCTTCGAGAAAAGTGAAAGAACCTGAAACCCTGGTTGTACTATTTTTGGATGAACCAGAAATATCAATATTTCTTTGGTTCCTAGGAAAATTTAACTCACCAGGAAAAACTTCAGATTTGGGTAATGCTAGATCACAAATGTTTACTTCAAGCACTTCCACTTTGAACTTGTCCGAACCTTTCTCTATATTTTGCACATGTTGAGTGGATGTTATAGTTAATGGAGTCTCCTTGGGTAGAGCATGACATGTTGGTACTAACTCATGATGTGGAATGGGATCCGAAATAGGCATGTTCTATGTAACATAGGATATCAAAGGACTGCTCGAAATTTGAGGTCCTAACTGTATTTCAAGAATTAAAGCCTCTTTATAAGCTCCTGCCAGGGTTGTGATATTGATGTCTCTCTTGAGGAAAATAGAGGTCACTGAATCCAATGCATTCTTATAGATTTCTAAGACCAGATTTGCATTTGGGATGTAATGACCAGTCATTCTACCGTAAGCTCTTTGGAACCTCATATTGAAAGACCTGATAGTTTCTCCCAACTCTCTCTTGATGTTGGAAAATTGTTGGTATAACACACTGGGGTCTATCACTTCCCCAAATTGTGATATAAAAACTTTCTCTAGGTCATCCCAACTGGTAACAGAATTGCTAGTGAGATTTAGAAACCAGTCATAAGCTCCTTCCTAGAGAGTGAAGGGGAACAATCTGCAGGCAACATCCTCATGCTGTATATTTAATAATTTCAAAGCATTCTTGAATGCTAGCAGATGTTCCTCTACTGTCCTTGTCCCATCATGTTTATATTTGGGGAGATATCTTTTCGAATTTTTGGGCAGGTCATGGGCTATACCCGAAATATTCAAAGTAGTGGCACCTAACCAGCTTGCCATTTTTAAATGTTGGTGTTAAGTTCTGCTATTCAGGAAAAACTCAAACAACAAAATTTTAAAGGCTGAGGAGGAAGGAAAATTGGCTACCAGACCTTGGATAAAATACAGCATTTTTCAAGTACCACATACAGTCAGATTTCTCAACTCAAGCACACTAAGAATGCAAGTTCAAGCCCTCCTTCTAGCGCCATTTTTAAATGTTGGTCCGACTTTCATACACACCCTGTGAAGAATGAGCATGAAACTCTGATAACACTTATACGGGATAAATCCCACTCACTTTAGGATCTAGCTGGTTATCCAAGGTGTGAGTTACATGGTCGGGTCGAATGTCAATTCACTCTTTTCCGCTTCGGAATAGTCTTCAATATGGACTCGCTCGTTACCTTACAACGGGCTCTGAACTTGCTCGAGTAGTGTTTAGGAGTTGTCACTTGTTGACAATCGGATTTAAAATTAATTCTTTGATCTAGCTCTTATGGGTCAGCAGATTTAAATAAAAGACAAATTAAAGAAAATAAAAAATGGATCATTTCACAATAAAACAAAGAGGGTAGGGTAGGGTAGAAAGAGAAGTCTATCAAACTTAACTGTAAGGCCAAAACTACCAATTTTATTTATACTATCGACTTCACAACAGAACAAATCAAAGAAGAAAGTGTCCAGTTTTCTAAGATCACTTTCTACTAAGAGCACAAGGCAAAGATGGAACAGATCTAACAAAAAATTATAAACCGAAGGGAAGTCGGTTAAAATTGATATCTTTCACCGGCAGCCTAGCTCGCACAGTGAGGACAGAGCAATTAGAACAAACTTGAACCTTAAATCTATAATTTTCCCTAGTATACAATAGAACAAATGAAGCCTAACAACATATTTAATCTTGATAACACCGATTTACAACATATATCTAATAAACTTTAATGAAACGGATAACAAAAGAAGATGAACTTATCACAATCTACAAAATATTAGGCTCCCGGCCATGCTATCATAGAAAACAAAAGCACATCAACTCCAAGTCCAGAAACAAAGTATTTAACAATCTTTGCAAGAAATTGCTTCAAAAGCCTTTTATTTCTAAGTTTTCGCCTCCTGCGATTACATTTAGAAGAAGTATTTATAGACTCAGGACAGACCCTGATCTTTTCAGAAATATCTTCTTCTCCCACCGTAAATCTTATCATCTCAAACCCTAGGACCCGGGTTTTACAATATAAAGCCATTTAAAACAAAGCCCGGACAAAACTTAACCACTCTGCAACTCAGTGCAGTCACTTGCCATAAATGGAGAAGATAGAATTCGAATGCCACTTGCATTCACCCGCAACTGTGAGTAAATGCCCTCATTAATTCCCTCGGGTAATCTGGATGAGTCACCACTTTCCTGACATTTCATCTCCGCAAAGCCATCCGTGAGCTGAAAATCTCTGCAAGCCATTAAGTCTGCCATAAATCTTCATTAAATGCATCCATCGGGAAATTTCGGTAACTGAGTGTAGATATTTTCACTTCCCGGCCAATTCCCGACATATTCCATTAAAAGGGCAGCTGCTTAGTCACCGTAAAATCTCTTTGCGGACAGATCTGTAAAAATTGGATGAAACAACAATTCTCGGCATCTTTTCTTTCTATATGGCCATTTTTGATTAATTTGCACTAAGCTTTACCTTTATGGCCATTTCTCCGCTGTCATGTAAGTGCCAGATGGCCTCCTGCAAAAGGGACAAAAGATGGATTAATACTTTAATAAAACATTAAAACAAAACTTTAATTATCAAATCAGATTTAAAAACCCTAATGTTTACTTGCATGTCGGCCTTATTTATCTGATACGTGGCTCGCAGTGTTTTGACACGTGTCGCAAAATCGTGACACGTGTCCATTTCCAGCTGTCTTGCATTTCGGCCTTTTTTTGCCAGGGTCGCGAAAATGCGACATGTCACGATTTCACGACATGTCGCGAAATCGCGCCTATTCTCTGGCCCTCGACAACCTTCAGCTTCCATGCAGCGAAAACGCGACATGTCGCGATTTTGCGACATGTCGCGAAATCGCGCGTCTTTTTTGCCTTCGGCGCTTTCCCTGAAATGTGTCACGATTTCGCGACACATTTTTGACTTGTGCTTTTTCTTTCTACTTCTGGCAACCTTCCCCTTTTGGTTCTTCTTGCTGTCTTTGGCTTCCCTTGCTGGTTTCTTGTCGCGATTTCGCGACGTCCCGAAGGCGTCGCGAAATCGCGACACTTTCGGGGCTCTTGTACCTTCTGCGTACTATGGCCGCAAAATCGCGACATGTCCTGCGACATGTCGCGAAATCACGACCTACTCCATGCCTTAGGACTTTTCTCGTTCGATTCCTCTTGCTGGCTTTTGACTTGCTTTTGGTTTTGCTTTGCCTCATGCTGCAACCCTTGGCTCCTCTGCCTGCAGCTTTGACTTGGACCTGTCGCGATTTCGCGACATGTCACGAAATCGCGACAGTCCGTACGCTCTGGGCTCCCTCTGCAAAAACGTCGCGATTTCGCTACAGTTTTCTCCTTTGCTTCCTTGTGCCGAAACTTGTCGCGATTTCGCTACAGTTTCTTGCCTTAGCCGATTCTTCATCTTGGCAGCCGCGAAAATGCGACATGTCGCGATTTCGTGACATGTCGCAAAATCGCGCCTCTCTCATGCCTTACTCGTTTTTTCTTCCTCTCAGCCGCAAAAATGCGACATTTCACGATTTCGCGACATTCCGTACGACTTGCCTTCTCTCTCCAAAACTTGTCGCGATTTCGCGACATGTCACAAAATCGCGACCATTTCGTACAATTTGGCTTTCTCTCTCCAAAATGGTAGCGATTTCGCGACATTTCCAAAAATGAGAAATGTCGCGATATCGTGACATTTCCAAATGGAAATGTCGGATTTCGTACGTTTTCGACTTGCCGTTTCTTACTCGTCGCGATATCGCGACTTTCAAAATGGGGTCGCGATATCGCGACATTTCCAAAAATGGAAAGTGTCGCGATTTCGCTACGCTTTTGGGACTTGGCCGATTTTCTGAAAACCTGTCGCGATTTCGCGACATTTCCATAAATGGAAGTGTCGCGATTTCGTGACTTTGCCAAAAAAAGAAAGTTTTGATTTTCAATGAATTTATCTATCTGTTTTCTGCATTTTTTTCGTACCGGTGTAAGATTTTCTTTATCCATGAATGATTCTAGCATGTAAAAAGTGAAGTCTGAGATAACAAAGCCAGAATGCAAGAAAACTTGGATACTTTGACACAGGAAAAACTTGAAGAAGAAAGAGGCAAGTAAAAATTGGAATTAAAACCTGAAAATCATCAAGAGGGTCCCTACTGCAAAAATGAAAGCTCAAAGTTTTCAAAGGATGAAAATTCATTTTTCAGTGGGGGTGTGTTGCTTCTCAACACTACTAGACCAAGCTCTATAGGCATATCGTATATCAATTAAGAAGTATATTAAAAATTCTCCTTACTCTTTTGTGTATGGCAAGGAAGTAGTGTTGCCTACCCACATTGAACTTCTAATCCTCCAAAATTTGTAGATGCTTAGAGATGAGAGTGATGAAATTGACCCTATGAGTGCGAGACTAGCACAACTCTTGTAGCTCTAAGAAGAAAGAGAGAAGGTATATATCACTTTCATGAAGCACGTTAGAACAACACAAAAATGGTTTGGCAAAAAGGCATCTAAAAGGGTATTTAAAGTCGAAGACTTGGTGCTTAAGTGGAACTCAGATAAAGCAAAACCTGGAAAACACCATAAATTTGAGGCTATATGGGAGGGTCCATTCAAAATTTTAGGGATAAATTCAGTTTATGTTTATTATCTTCAGGACATGGATAACCTAGAGCTACAATTTTGGTAAATGGTATTCATCTAAAGACTTACCATCACTGAAATTTTTGGGCACAAGTATGTATATATGTACAATTTTCTCTTTTATTTTTCAAATATGTTATGCTTAGATGTATGTAAAAAAAAAATGTCACCCCAAGTGAATAGATTCACCTGGATGCACATCTTCAAGGATGAAAATTGATTTCACCCCGAAAAAGGGTTTTCATGATTTTTATTTTTAAATTTCGAGCGAAAATTAGTAAATAGCTTTGAAAAGAGCAACTTCAATTAATTTGTTTTAATGACACAATTAAGGGAAAAATAAGCAAGAGAATATATATATATATATATATATATATATATATATATATATATATATATAAAGAGAAGATAAAAATAAAAAGGAAAAAAACCACTTTCGCCCCAATTGAGGGACGAAAGTCATATTCGCCTTTTTTAAGCCGAAAAGGAAAAATACTTAAAAAATAAGAAGAATGTAGTGAATATTTTTAAAATTTCACCCAAAGCTTTGTACCATGTGGTTTTATTTGAAAGTAGGGTAAATTTTTTTTTTTAAAAGTGCAGCTCCAAAAGAAGAAAAGAAAAGAAAAGAAAAATATCATTCAATTAAAAAACATTATTTTTGGTAGAAGGACGAAATAGAGTTATTTTGCTTTTCCTTGAAAAGCAGTACCAGTTAAAAGCATGGTTATTTTTTGAACAACGCTTTTTGGGTGAAATCAAGGAGGAAGAACATCTTAAAAGGCATTCAAGGTTATTATTTTTGCCAAGCAACAAGAAGAACGAATCCTAAAGCGTAACGGTTGGCGAAAGAGCAAGTTGCAGATTATTTTCACCTGAAGAAGATTTGTATAAAGCAAAGCACACCCCTTAGAAATTTTTTCTAGCAGGGAATAATTTCAGAGCACCTTGGAGGTTGTTTAAAAAATAAGTGTGCTTGGGAAATGTTGAATTTTACCCAATTCGCCCTAGAATGATATGATGAAAATTTAAAGTAGCTGATTTGATTTGTTCCCATCCCGAGGCATGCCCTTCATTAACACTTGATAATTCTCATTCCTAGAGTTACCCATTGAGATTCATGGACCACTTTTCAAGATTAGAGGAGGCCAATGCACAAGAATTGAGAAAGATTTTGGGCAAAAGGAGGTTGAATATAGTTAATTTTTTTTTTAAAAAACCATGCTTGGTGCAAATATATAAATGCATGCTCGTCCAATTCCTTCAAAAAACATCATGTGCATTTAATATTGTTGTTGAAGGTACAATTATAAATTTGGTGCACCCGTGAAGAGGAGGTAAAAGTTTTTTATATTTTTTCAAGTATTTCTAAATCAGGTTGAGTTAAGGGTAGAAATTATAAGTGCTTGAGCATTATTGGAGATGGGTAAAAGAGATACTACATCAAAAAGCACTACATATTTGAATAAGGTTAAAAAGAAGACCAAGGAAGGAAAGAAATACAAGAAATATAAGTGCCATGAAAATGTTGACTTGGATCCGTATTTTGATACACTAGCTCAAGTGAGAGGCTGTGTTATTACAAATAAGGGTGTTGAGAAATTGCGTCAGGATGTAGATGTTGTAGTCCAAAAAATATTAATGTCAAAAAGTCCTCTTTTTATTACATACCATACCCATATCTTATGGTTTTTGTGTACACCAGTTCACTATTGCCCAGAGTTGTTGGAAGTTATTTTGAAGTTTTATAATCCTAACACCAAGGTAGTGGAAAATGTGAAATGGGAAGTGTTGTTCACTATCTCATCCAAAGAATTATGGGAGACATTTTTTTGTGGAATTGCACCTCCTCCAAACTTTATTTTTAAGAAATTGCTCATTTTTGAACAGGAGGAAAGACATCAATCAATGGTGACACTGCGTCGGTTCATGGAGACACAATTGATAAAACACCGCAGCATGGTGAACTACCAACATTGCCAAAGTTGTTGATGGATTTCAAGAGCTCAAATTTGTTTTCTATGGTGGCTTGGATGGTGGGTCTTCCAATGGATTTGATAGTGCACAAGTGGCAGGTAGCATTGGTGCAGTGCATCTCCTAGGTAGAATTCTACACCCACACTACAACGATGGGGAGGATGAACCCCATTTTATTTGACTAGGCCGATCGCATTGCTATAATGATACATTTCTAGCTGGAGAAAATATATAACAAAGGAATGAAGATATTCAGACACATGTTCTTTTTAATCTAGTATTTTTTTTACTTGTACAAGAAATTTTCTTTCATTGTAGTCAGGCAAGTCGACAAGGAGAATAGAAAATTTCCAATATATTTGTGGACCTCTAGCTTGTCAAGGCAAGATTATTTTTACAACTTGAATCGTATGTTTGTGGGTCCTACCCTAGAGTTAATTTTTTGTAAAAATGAGAGGGTATCAAGCGCTATGAGAGAGGAAATAGTCTCAAAATAAAGAGGTGTTATATTTTTATTGATATAATACGTTGTGCTACGTATTTTTGGCTATACTAGCAAGCTAGTTCTGCTCCCATATTTTGCCATGGAGCACTTGTTTGCTTTGGAGGTTTCTCAACAATATGATTTTATCAATGACGTATATGGGGTAGGGCATGGAAAGAAAACCATGTGCACTATACCCTTTCACTTTGGAGGTATTGAGGTGAACCAGGTGGATTAGAACCAATTAATAACTAAGACCTTCTATGAAATCAAAATGGTGGAGTTGTCATAGTAATGGAAGTATGATCCTTTGGATCGCTTTGCTGAGCAAATCAAGGTCAAAATATTTCATTATTGTTCAAGTCCAGATATTGAGAAGCGCTAAAAAAATTCTAAGGGACATGACTAAGAATGGTATGTTGAGAACATGATGTTACTCCCACCATGGCATGGTTTCTATGAGATGGAGGCTGAGTATAACCTTGTTGTATATAAGCATCAGATTCCTCTGCCAGGGTTATTTAGTTAAATGAAAGAGCAGCTTTTGGGTTTGTCAAAGGAAAAAATTATAATCTAGTGGATTATGAGAGCTCATCGAAGAAAAAATGGGTCACCATATGGCCTGGTAATGGATGAAGCATTTTTGGACACTTTTGATGACTTCTACACCAATTATTAGCCAATCACTTTTGCTGGTATTATACCTTGAAGTTTACAAAAATCTAGTAGTGAGGAGAGTGTGGTCGAAGAAGAGTACCTCATGACTCAAGAAGCTCCATTTGTAGAATAAGGGCAAGCATCAAAGGAACCATTGCAACATAGGGTGAAAAGCAAGTGATAAAAGTTATCGATTATAAAAATATCAAATAAGTGAAGAACTGGCATAGTTTCGTAAAAGCCTCGTCCCATGGTTTTGGCTAAATGGATATAAGTATTAAAATCCATTCCCTTAGTCCAGATAAATTCGTTGGTCTAGGGTGTCAATATTATTAATATTTAGGAGGACATTACAGCAAAACCAAAGGACCAGGTTGAGAAGGAGCCAGTAGCACAACCACTTGCATCCCTACTGGCTCAAACAATGATAGAGCCTAAAGGTACATTTTATTCTTTTTACCCTCTCCCTGAGCAATTGGTGACTGTTGTTTCTCTTCCTCTAGTTTCCACTTCAATATCACCTCCATTTGGCATGCCCTCCATTTTAGTTTTGCTTCCCATTTCCTAGCCACCAGTCAATAGCGCTCCCTCCTCTTCTCTTTCTACTTCTTCTACTTTCCTTTCTTTCATTTTTTTCACATCCACCCTGAATCAATTTTCACTTCTTATACCTTCCATTCAAGTAGCCTCTACTACTACTGTAAGTACACAAGCTCCTCCTTGAGTGAGTGTGACTATGGTTGAACCCTTTGCTTTCATTTCTTCCATCGTTCCCATTCCATAAACCATTTTCACTATTTCATTTTCCACCTCTCTTGAGCAAAATCCATAGTAGGTTGTTTTCCCTTTCACCCCATTTTTGGAGCTGTAGATGTTACCCGAGTTAGAGATAGTGGTTGTACCAGAACAACCCATTGCAAAAAATATTTGTCAAGATTTTTTGAGTTCATCATAGTGGTTGAAGAGTTAGAAAATAATAGAGGCTCTGTCACTAGCAAAACCATTAAATAAGGTTTCATTTGATCCTAATGCCATGGAGGCTCATATAGTGAAAATGTTTCCCCAAGTTCAGAAGTCGCAAGGAGAGATGACTTCGAGTGACTACACTTATGAAATCACCATCAAGGACCTTACAAATCTTGAAACTATAGATAGTATGGATAATATTTAGGTAGTGACAAGCTCCTTGTACTTGCATGATGAGTATTATAAGAACTACTTTTTCAAGGCTGAGGCTAAGATCATTGACTTGGAGGAGTCTTTGGCTAAAAGTCAAGCATAGTTACAATCTACATAGTCAAAGGTAATTCATTGATAGAAAAGGATAGAAGAGTTGGAGAAGATGATTCAAAAGTTCAAGGGGGCCAAAGGGGAAGTAGAGCAGCAAGTCAAGGCATTGAAGGGTCAATTCTAGAAGTTACAAGATCAACTAGCTGTAAAAGCAACGCAGGTGATTGTTTTGACAAAAGATAAATTCAAGGAGACACACAATCAATTTATTATTTATTGTAAAACTATGGTAATGAAGGTGAAACCAATCCTCATGTACCTTTAGGATATAGAGACAATCATCTCATATGGCCAAAATATTGTAGAGTATGGTGAAGGTCACTTGGAGCCTCTCCTAGTAAAGGTGACATAGATGTAAACATTTAGTAGAATAGATCTCAAATTTTTCCTATGAGTGACATGGCTTGAGCTTGTGCAAGTGCCAAGGTAATATCGTTCCAATATTTTTCAAAGCTAGACCAAGTTAAAGAGGCTCACAAGATACTGAATGTGTTCAATCAAGAGAAGAGTTTTGAAGCTCTACTTTAATGCAACAGCTAAAAATGGTTTCACTAGATTCACTGATAATCAGAGGAACATTCTATCAAAGGAGGACCTGGAAGTAGTTTGGGCTATCTTCGTTGATGATACCTCTAAAATTAATGATTGGGATGAGACTCTCACTGAATATTATCTACTATTGCTAATGAGGATGCTGACACACATTAAATCTAGTTTAAAAGAGCTTATTCACCAGGAAAATTACATTTATATGTAGAAAGTGGAGACCTTTAGTACCTTGTGGATTCGCTTAATGAACTAGAGTTGATCAGTGTAGATACTTGGTGCAAAGCTGTTGTAGTATATGAGGCTACAGTCACTCATTTTTTAGAGCTAGAAGTTTTAGCGAAGGAGGTTGAGGAGCAGAATATTGGAGCGAGCAGTAAGCATCTTGACACAACAAGTGGAACTGAATCTTGATCCCAATGGATGAAGGCCTGGGGCCGATTGCATCCATACGAGTTGGATAACCCACGAGCCACAAAAAATATTGGTAGTTTTATCACTTTGCCACATTAAATTTTATCAAATTCGATTGTAAAATTTTGATAAGTGTTTCGAAGAAAGGTGATATAGTTTTGTTGTTCATTTTACTATATTTTTACGTCTTTTAAATAATATTTCATTCTTGTAAATAAAATGGAAATCATGAATGCAACAAAGAATTTTGTTGAAAATATTTAAGTAGCAAAAGTACTGATAAGGAATCAATTTTGAAGAGAGAAGCACCTCAACAAGAAGAAGCAATTTGTTTCACCCCTTGCCAAGAGTGAAAGTCCTTTTGTAGCACAAAAAATGGCTTCATCCAAAATAAAGCAAAGGTTTATGAGAGAATTATTGGCTTTGAATTGAAAGCAACATTTTATGAAGGAGAAATAAAGTTAGGTGCTTTCACCTTAATATACACTTGCAAAGGAGTTTCATCCCAGAAAAATGCAATGAAGATCATGATTTCACTCAATAGTAAGTTGAAATGGAAGATAGAAGGAGTTTGACCCCAATAGAGGGACGAAAATCACTTTCTCCCCTCTTGGAGGTGAAACAAAATTAAAAATAATAGGTTCACCCAAAAAAGTAGAGGAAGCAAAAGTCTTGAGTTTAAAGTGAAGGAGCAAAGCACTTTCACCCCAAGATATGGGCGAAATTCATTGTCACCCCTCTTTGGGACGAAAATTATTTTAAAGTGCAAATGGCTGTAAAGTAAGAATTTGATGCGCTTTCACCCCAAGTAGGGAGGAAACTTCCTTTCATTACCCCAATGAGGGAAAACATAGCAATTTAAGTGGTGCTTCATGGACCGGGCAACAATGAATTAAAGTAAATTATTAAAGGCACTTTCATCCCAAAATAGGGGTGAAACTCCCTATCACCACTCTTTGGGGATAAACACAATGTAAAAATATATTAAAAAGAAGGTATGGTGTGGGCCCAACGTGAGTGAATCAATGCAGAATTTTAAAGAGCGCTTTCACCCCAAGTGAGGGGTAAAGCTCATTGTCACCCCTCTTTGGGGTGAAAAGGGATTTCAAATATTTAAAAGGGAAGAAAGAAGGTTTACATTGTGGGGGCCCATATTAAGGTATTTTATATTTTTATCTATGATTGGGGCAGAAGTAAAAGTTAGAGCTTGGTACCATGCTTAAAGTGGATCAAATCAAAGTCACCTCTTGTGAAAAGGCACCGTGTGGTTTCACCTCTCTAGGGGGTGAATGAGATTTTTAAATTACAATTTTGAGCGAAAGTATTATGCTATGATATACGTTGAATTAAAAAAATTAAAGGTGATGTCGTCTCCCTAAAATGGGTAAAATTCCTTATCATCATAAGAAGATAATTAGGAGAAGAGGCAATTAATGGGTGAAATTATCAAGACATCAGTCCAAAATCAAACCAAGCTGCATTGTCGTCCATTGTGGTCCTGAAAAGGCTATTTCACCCTATTCTTGGAGGAAATCGATTCCTTAGAATTTAATTCTTAGGCACATTGCTTTCAAAGGTGTGATTTTGCAGATTATCTTGGGAAGAGGTGAACAAAGATAAAATTTAATTTTTGGAGCAATGCAAGTGATGCTTCCAATATTTTCACTTCACTTTGCAATATCAGAGGTAATTCTTGTTTATTTCCAATGCATCGCCTATCAACCTTACCAATTTTCAAGGCAGATTTAATCTCCTAGAGAAAGTGAGTTTTCAAGGTGTAGAAGTGAAGCAAATTCAATGAACAAGCTCTCGATTTCTAGGTGATTTTGTTGCATCTGGAGGCACCAACATCCAAGATTTCTTCTTAACATTTAATCATGCTAATTTATCTATGTTATCTCCCACCAAAGCTGGATTATGGTTTCCATGGAATATATTTTGACCAGAATATCACTAATGCTGAGGAGAAAGTTATTCTCGTTGGTATATGATCTGCCAGTATTTTTTTGTAAGTTCATTAAATGGAAGAGGTGTAATCTGTTACACTCCAAACATAGTATACGTCGGCTATGATTTCCAAGTGTGTAAAATTTAGTATATATGGATTCACAATAGTTTAATTGAAAGCATCATCTTATATTTTTAAAATCTTCATCTGCGTTTTCGCATTAGCCTATACGGCGAGGGTGTGCCCACCTCAAGTGGCAATTGAGTTATTTTTATTCTTTCGCTATTAAATTCTTCTTCGGCATAATTAATTCGTCATTCTGTTTTCGAAATCTCTGTGTGTAAATTTAAATTGTGCAGAAGGATAGTTAAATCCTTCCAAGTGGTATCAGTTGTCATTCGGTTCTGAAGCACAGTTCTGAAGCATCTCGAAGCACGGTTCTGAAGCATCGTCGCAGGCATATCGTAGCACCACCGCAGGCATTTTTTACAGGGCGTTACAGCCACTCGCCGTGGCGTTTCCACTACAGCCAGCGCCATAGCCTTCAACCGCACTCCACAGTCCTCTCAGGCCGCATTCAGCCGTTGGTGGTTACTGTGACTCTTCCCAGTCACCAATCCTTCAAAAACTTGGCGTTTATACCTGCCAATCCTCTCGCAGCCATTAAACCAATCAGAGTTCGTGATATTATTTAATTTTTGCCACAAACCTAAGGTTTTTCCATTATTATTGGCGCTGACGTCAGTTCCAAAATTTTTAATTCATTTCGACAGTGTTAATTATCCCACATATGCAGTGTTTCGGTTGTGGAAGCCTTTAAAAATCTGTTATCACTCCTTCTTCAACGTGACTACGGTCACACGTCCGGCTCCTTCGTGCATAGAAGTTCTGTCGCGTCATCGTCCTTCTGTCGTCCGTCGTCGCGTTTCGCATTGGTCCGTTAGTCGTTGCTCGAGTCTTCGTGTCCCTCGCGTATTGTCGTTCCCTTTTGTCGCGTCTTCTGTCGGTCTTCTATCATTGGGTTGTGTCGCGTCTTCTGTCGATTTTCCGTTCCGTTCGTTCTCGGTCTAGCGTCTGTCTCGGTCGTGGTCTCGAGGGTCGTGCGTCGCTTTGTCATTAGTTGCATCGCGTCTTCTGTCAGTCTTCCGTTTAGTTCTGTCTCTGTCTCGCGTGTCAATTTCGGGTGTCGTGTCGTCGCATGTGTCTAGTGTCTCGCGTGTCAAAGCTGTCCCATCGTGTCGCGTCGTGTATTGCTAAAAGTCGTCAAAAGTTGCTCGTGTCACGTCGTGTATTGCTAAAAGTCATCAAAAGTTGCTAAAAGTTGTCAATAGTCGCTGAAAGCCATCAAAGTCGTTGAAAGTCATCAAAAGTTGTGGTTAAGGAGGTGAGCCAGCAAAATTCAAATCCGCGTCGCAGTTGGAGCGACAGTTGAAGCGGAATCCACATTTTTTTTTTGCTAAATTCAACCAAATTTTGTGATAGTTGAAGCGGAATCCCAAGCAGGTTATGTTAACAAGTGCATGAGCAAACAGTGGACAAAAGGTGCTGACGGTCGATTATCAAGCTCGAAAACGACCAATAACAACACAAGAAGACCTAATCGCAGCCCAAGTACAAAAAATTCTCTTTCTCCTTTTAAAATTGGTAGTTATAATCCACATCATCCACTAGTAGATCCTATGGCTACTAATCCTCCCCCAACTCACGAAAACATCACACAAGGAAACTCAAGTAACTCAGCCATTTCCAATGATGATTCTCTTCGACTCTTACTAGAGGGTATGAACGAAATTGGTCTTCTCCTAAAAAACCTAGTCCAAGCACAAAACCAGCCTAATCCCAATACTAATCCCCAAAATCACTCCCATGCCCAAAGGAATGAAGAAAATGTCGATCCTAATGATGATTGGGAACAACAACGAGGTGATTCGGATAATTACAGGGATCGCTATCAGAGACAGCGATATAACCAAAATCAAGAAAGGGACACGGGTTATCACCAACCGAGAGGCCCTAATAATAATTTTCCACGAATTGATATGCCCACTTTTGAAGGTCATGATCCTCGTGGTTGGATAGCCAAAATGGAAGGCATCCTTGACTTATATCAAATTAAGGAAATTGATAAAGTCCCTTTCGCCGCATCAAAACTAGGCACTGAGGCCTACCAATGGTTTGTATGGCTTAAACGAGAGAAAGGAGCTACTATTAATTGGAAAAATTTCACTACCTTTTTTTTAGAAAGATTTGATGAAGGAGCTACATCATCATACACGATGAAGACCGTTATCTCTTAAACAAGAAGGGTCAGTTAGCGAATTCGTTTCGGAGTTTACCAGTTTACTACCATACACTTTAGACCTTAGTCCCGACACAATGGTAGGAGCCTTTCGCAATGGTTTGAAAGAAAGTATTCGAGTGGAGGTAGACATGCACAATCCAACCTTGCTGAACGATTGTATAAGAATAGCCAAGCTGGCCGAGAAGAGACATCAGTTGTCTGCACGGCGTGAAACTTATAGTCGTCCTTCATATCGCAACAATTCCTTTCGTAGAAATGATCAACCATCAAGATATTTTTGCTATAAATGTCGCACTCATCACCCCAAGGAACAAGCATGTGCCCAAAAACAAAACTTTCATATTGAAGGTGATCAATGTGAAGGAGAAGAGGAAGAACCTTACCAACCGAAGAACCTATGCCGAAGACCTACCATGTACTATAGAAGAAAAAGAAGAGGATACAATGGCGATCTCCGTGCATGCTCTCATGGGTTTAACCGCCCACCATACCATCAAGGTACCAGGATTTCTCCGCCATAAAAAGGTGAATGTGCTAATTGATTTCGGTAGTACCCACAATTTTATCGACATCAAAACCGCAAAAGCTTTGAATTTATTCATTAACTCTTCCAACAAAGACAAATTCCAGGTTCTAGTGGCCAACGGGGTGAACGCACAATGTGTTGGTCGCACATCTCAAGTTTCCATAAAAATGGGAACTTATACTTGGTTTGGATCCCTTTTCGTCATGAATTTGGGGAACTCGGATGTCATTTTGGGAGTTGAATGGTTGGAAACATTAGACACGGTTAGCTTCAACTTCAAAAAATTATTTGTGGAATGGAAGGAAAATGGACGAGTCATTCGCTTACAAGGCATTACTACTCCTCCATCACAAATGGTGAGCTCTCATAGTATGGAGAAGATGTTAAAAAAGGGTGGATATGGGTTTATAGCTCAAATTAATTGTTTGGAAAAACAATCTCCAACGAAATTCGGATATTATTGCTCCGGAGTTACAAGACATCATAACACATTACGAAGAGGTTTTCCAAGAACCTCAAGGATTACCACCTAAACGATCTCATGACCATGCCATCCATTTGATTCCAGGGAGTGTTCCTCCTAACAATCGTCCTTATCGCTATCCTCAACCACAAAAGACAGAAATCGAACAGATCGTTCAGGATTTGTTGGATCATGGAGTCATTCGTCACAGCACTAGTCCTTATTCCTCACCCGTAGTCCCGGCTAGACGAAAAGATAACTCTTGGCGTATGTGTCCTGACTTTCGTTCTCTCAATAAACTCACTATCAAGGACAAATTTCCTATCCCTGTCATAGATGACCTATTAGATGAGTTGCATGGTGCAAAATTTTTTTACAAAATTAGACCTTCGCTCTGGCTTTCACCAAATCCGTGTTAGAGAAGAAGATATTCCCAAAACGGCCTTTCGTACTCATGAAGGTCATTACGAATTTTTGGTCATGCCTTTTGGTCTCACTAATGCACCATCCACATTCCAAAGTCTCATGAACCAAGTGTTTCGTCCACTCCTCCGTAAGTTTGTGTTAGTTTTTTTTGATGATATTCTCATATACAACAAAACATGGACGGACCATTTACATCATGTGGATAAAGCCCTTCACATTTTACACAAAGAAAAATTATTTGTTAAACGTTCCAAATGTTCATTTGGTGTTCAAGAAGTCGAGTATCTTGGTCATATAGTTTCACATGAAGGCGTCAAAGTGGATCCCAATAAGATTAAGGCAATTCAAGAGTGGCCTTTACCTAAAACCATCAAGAAACTTCGTGGTTTTCTGGGTCTCACGGGCTACTATCGCAAGTTTGTGCACAACTATGGTAAGATTGCAGCACCTCTCACCGCACTCACAAAGAAGGATGCTTTTTGTTGGTCGACAGAGGCCTCTCAAGCCTTCGAAGCTCTTAAGAAAGCCATGTGTACAACTCCAGTATTAGCAACTCCCAATTTTCACAAACCATTTATTATCGAATGTGATGCATCAGGAACAGGAATTGGGGCTATACTAATGCAAGAAGGTCATCCATTGGCATTTGAAAGTAAACAACTTTCGGGAAAAATTTGGGAAGATCAACATACGAAAAAGAAATGTTGGCTATTCTTCACGCAGTAGAAAAATGGAGACACTACCTAATCAGTAGCCGCTTCATTATAAAAACAGATCATAGTAGCCTCAAGCATTTTTTGGAGCAAAGGTTTTCTTATCCGAAACAAAATAAGTGGTTAACCAAACTGTTGGGCTATGATTTCGTTATCGAATACAAGAAAGGGAAGGAAAATATAGCCGTCGATGCGTTGTCCAGGAAATATGAAGATGAAGTAGTCATTAACGCTATTTCAGGTCCTTGCTCCCAATGGGTGAATCAATTACAAGATGAATGGTTGTCCAATAGTGAAACTGCTCAGATAATTCAAGAATTATCTATAGGGTCCTCTAAACACCCTTTGTTCTCTTATGAAGATAAAATCCTCCGGAAGAAGAACCGCATTTACATTCCACACAATTCAGAACTCAAATCAAAGATCCTCGACGAATCACACGCTTCTCCATCAGCAGGACATTCAAGATTTTTGAAGACATATTTAAGGGTCAAACAATCATTTTGTTGGAAAGGATTAAAAGCAGAAGTCAAACAATGGGTAGCAGAATGTGAGGTTTGCCAGCGCAATAAAGGAGAAACAGTCAAATCACCAGGATTGTTACAACCATTACCCATCCCTGAACGACAGTGGGAACATATATCCATGGATTTTATTGAATGTCTTCCAAAGTCGAAGGCAGGACAAGTAATCTTCGTCGTCGTAGACCGGTTATCCAAATACGCTCACTTTCAGGCTTTACAACATCCATTTTCCGCAAGCAAGGTGGCAAAGGTATTTATGGATTCAATTTTCAAATTACATGGTATGCCAAAAAATATTGTAAGTGATAGAGATCCCATCTTCACTAGTAACTTTTGGCGGGAGTTATTTCGACTTAGTGGTACCAAATTGAACATGTCTTCAGCCTACCATCCACAGACAGATGGTCAAACGAAGTAGTTAACAAATGTTTGGGTACGTACTTAAGATGTTTTGCTCAAGATAAACAATACCAATGGAGCCATTGGTTAGCATTAGCGTAATGGTGGTACAACACTTCTTACCATTATTCAATTAAGATGTCTCCATTTGAAGCATTGTATGGCACCAAACCTCCAGCAATCGCAGATTACGTACATGGATCATCCAAAGTAGCCAAAGTGGATGATTGGTTCCAACAAAGGCAGTCTACACTCACCATCCTCAAAGAGAATTTAGTCCAAGCACATAATCGTATGAAACAACAACAAGACTTGCACCGATCAGAGAGAACTTTTAATATAGGTGATTGGGTGTTCCTAAAGTTGCAACCCTACAAACAATCCTCGTTAAGGATAAAGTCCAGCCAAAAGTTGGCTCCACGATTCTATGGTCCCTACAAAATTGTGCGCCGCATTGGAGAAGTAGCCTATCAATTAGAGCTACCTACATCATCACGAATACACCCGGTATTTCATGTTTCATGTCTCAAAAAAGTAATTGGTCAAAAAGTACAAAGTCAATCGGACTTACCAGGTGCTCGATGAGGAAGGACGCATACATCTCCAACTCGAAGATATACTACAACATAGAATCCGAAGACCGAGATCACGTCAGATTCAAGAATTTCTCATTAAATGGCAAGATTTACCAGAGGAGGATGCCACATGGGAACCTGAAAGTATCTTCCAGACATTTCCAGCTTTGAGGACAAAGCTTTCCGAGGAGGGGAGTCATGTTACACTCCAAACATAGTATACGTCGGCTATGATTTCCAAGTGTGTAAAATTTAGTATATATGGATTCACAAATAGTTTAAATTGAAATCATCATCTTATATTTTTATAATCTTCATCTGCGTCTTCGCATTTAGCCTATACGGCGAGGGTGTGCCCACCTCAAGTGGCAATTGAGTTATTTTTATTCTTCCGCTATTAAATTCCTCTTCGGCATAATTAATTCGTCATTCTGTTTTCGAAATCTCTGTGTGTAAATTTAAATTGTGCAGAAGGATAGTTAAATCCTTCCATAATCCTCTATAAATACTAATCATTTTCATGTAAGGAAGGAGGTGGACACTTTATAGAAAAACACTTCAAGTTTTTTGCATTAATAGAAATGCTTCAGCTTCTAGTTCTTTGAGTGGTCTTGCACTTGATAAGTTACTATATGTCATTTCTGAATTCCTTCATTCTCATTATTTGTTGTGTTTAAATTTTATTTCTAAATTTAATTTTGCTAGTAAAGGAATGAACAATGAGATGCCCATAGGAGGTTGTCATTGCATAACTACTAGAAGTTTTTATGCTTATTTTCCTATTGTATGCTACTAATTGGTTGGTGAAATTTTGGTTGTTAGTCTATCCCTATCCTATATTGCTATCTTATGACCATATTTCCCTATTTATTTCTTGTTATCCTAAGATTTTAACCAAAATAGATTAGGAAGGGAACCAAACCTCTCTAGAGATTGGCCCAGAAGACATCTCTTTCTTCCATCCTTTCAATGTTGGTCAGGTCTAGGGTGCACAAGGCATAGACTTTATAACTAGGTGGATTCATGACCAACAATAACTAAGGTGATCAAAATAAAAATGGACTAGACCTATGTTGGGATGATGTTAGGTTCCCATATTTTTTTTCACCATTAATCTCTTTGGTTTTAAGATATTGGATCAATAGAGTGTTTGACATATTATTTGATAATTAATGTAGGTCCCAACGTAGACTGATCTACTTTTTCTATTGTATTTCGTCAATATTGACCATGATAGAGCATGTTCGAGGGTCTCATCTCAATATTCTTCCTTAAATGCACCAATATTTGTCCATGGAGGATAAGGTTTTTTACAAGGGAGGTTCCTCCCTATTTTATCTCTTGATTATGGTAGCATATTTTCAAGTTTTGCACATAGGTAAGGATGGGCCTCAATATTTAGTAATCCTTTGTTCAACCTCCCCCTCCTATTGGCCTTGTCCACAAGGTGTCTGACAAGATTGGAAGTGCACACAAATATGTTGATTATACTTCTAAAAAATGCTCCAATGGCAGAATCAATGGTTTTTTGGGTAGGTAAAAGAATTCAAAGTTATAGTTATAGTTGGATTGCAATTTGGCTAACAACATAAGGGTAAGTTCCTATTAGTTGTGTAATGTATTTATAAGTTTATCTTAATATATTCAATTAGAATAAATAAACTAAGAACTATATAGGCAAAACAAATTAAGCTAAAGCACAACAACTAAAAACTGTACAGGCAATTAGAAGTAAACTAAAATAAAATAAAACTAAAACAACTAAAATAAATAAACTAAAAATTGCAGAGCTATTTACAATGTATACACATGTTACAACTTCTTTGTGACTCAAAATATGTAGCAGATGGAAAAGCAGAGAACTAGTGCCTTAAAAAAAAAAAAAATTGACCATTTGCAAGTAAATTTAGAAAAATTACCTTTCAGGTCCTGTTGACGAAATGCACTCCAGACTATGCTTCCAAATTTTTCTATTACCTGGGAAAAACTTGTGTTTACCGTCTTCCCTCTCTCTATTTTTTTTTATTTTTTTATTTTTTATATGGATCTTGTCCCACTAAAAAACAAATCTGCAACCCTTTCAATTTAAACAAATCATATAATAACAAATCATATGATAACATGTTTATGCTTCTACTTGAAGGGTTTGCAGAATTCTTTCAAAGGGACAGAATGTAAAAACCCCCAGGATCAAATACCTTAAAGCCTCTATAGACCCAAACCATCACATCTTCAGATTCATGTGACAACTCAAAGAGATCATATTTTATCCGTATGTCTTGGTTCTTGACAACTTGAACATTTTGTGGTTGTTGTACTGCTTCAATATTCAAAACTTCAATTTTTATCCCTCTAGCAGAATTCTCATAATTTGCTTTTTCACCTGAGACTTGCTTAGGTTTAACCCTATAAATGTGTAATGTCCAAATATCATTGTTGTGATTGATTAGAGCTGTAATTATTCTCACCTTCTCAGCTGCCAAATTATAAGATCCAATATCTGCATCAACACAGTTTACAACCTTTTCTTTGATATTATGTTCAGTAGTTACAGGCTTATATTGAGACTCTTCACCTATTCTAAGTTTGCTGACCACATTCACATTTACTATATTTTCCTCCTCTTCTTGAAATTCAATAGGTGGTCCAGAGTAAACTTCAATCAAGTTATCTTTTTGTTCAACAATCTGGGCCAGTTCATGGAGGGTGATGTCAGCTTCAATTTCCTTCATATCCTTAATGATGTTATCCTTCTCCTCAGTTACTTCCGCATAGTGATATTGAATCCCACTTTCATCATCCTCTGATGAGGAAGGATCATTATTAGGTTCTGGACTCTCACATCTCAAATTATAACTGTCCCTTTTGAACTGTTGAAAATCTTGCATTTCATCCATAGGAGTCTCTACAAGACTTTTTGACTCTTCGAGAAAAGTGAAAGAACCTGAAACCCTGGTTGTACTATTTTTGGATGAACCAGAAATATCAATATTTCTTTGGTTCCTAGGAAAATTTAACTCACTAGGAAAAACTTCAGATTTGGGTAATGCTAGGTCACAAGTGTTTACTTCAAGCACTTCCACTTTGAACTTGTCAGAACCTTTCTCTATATTTTGCACATGCTGAGTGGATGTTACAGTTAATGGAGTCTCCTTGGGTAGAGCATGACATGTTGATACTAACTCATGATGTGGAATGGGATCTGAAATAGGCATGTTCTATGTAACATAGGATATCAAAGGACTGCTCAAAATTTGAGGTCCTAACTGTCTTTCAAGAATTAAAGCCTCTTTATAAGCTCCTGCTAGGGTTGTGATATTGATGTCTCTCTTGAGGAAAATAGAGGTCACTGAATCCAATTATAGATTTCTAAGGCCAGATTTGCATTTGGGATGTAATGACCAGTCATTCTACCGTAAGATCTTTGGAACCTCGTATTGAAAGACCTGATAGTTTCTCCCAACTCTCTCTTGATGCTGGAAAATTGTTGGTATAACACACTGGGGTCTATCACTTCCCCAAATTGTGATATAAAAACTTTCTCTAGGTCATCCCAACTGGTAACAAAATTGCTAGTGAGATTTAGAAACCAGTCATAAGCTCCTTCCTAGAGAGTGAAGGGGAACAATCTGCAGGCAACATCCTCATGCTGTATATTTAATAATTTCAAAGCATTCTTGAATGCTAGCAGATGTTCCTCTACTGTCCTTATCCCGTCATGTTTATATCTGGGGAGATATCTTTTCAAATTTTTGGGCAGGTCATGGGCTATACCTGGAATATTCAAAGCAGTGGCACCTAACCAGCTTGCCATTTTTAAATGTTGGTGTTAAGTTCTGCTGTTCAGGCAAAACTCAAACAACAAAATTTTAAATGCTGAGGAGGAAGGGAAATTGGCTACCAGACCTTGGATAAAATACAGCATAAGTACCACATACAGTCAGATTTCTCAACTCAAGCACACTAAGAATGCAAGTTCAAGCCCTCCTTCTAGCGCCATTTTTAAATGTTGGTCCGACTTTCATACACACCCTATGAAGAATGAGCATGAAACTCTGATAACACTTATACGGGATAAATCCCACTTACTTTAAGATCTAGCTGGTTATCCAAGGTGTGAGTTACAGGGTCGGGTCGAATGTCAATTCACTTTTTTTTGCTTCTGGAATAGTCTTCAATATGGACTGCCTGTTACCTTACAACGGGCTCTGAACTTGCTCAGTAGTGTTTAGAAGTTGTCACTTTTCGATAATCAGATTTAAAGTTAATTCATTGATCTAGCTCTTATGGGTCAGCAGATTTAAATAAAGGACAAATTAAAGAAAATAAAAATGGATCATTTCATGGTAAAACAAAGAGGGTAGGGTAAGGCAGAAAGAGAAGTCTATCAAACTTAGCTGTAAAACCTAAACTACCAATTTTACTTATACTATCAGCTTCACAACAGAACAAATCAAAGAAGAAAGTGTCCAGTTTTCTAAGATCACTTTCTACTAAGAGCACAAGGCAAATATGGAACAGATCTAACAAAAAATTATAAACCGAAGGGAAGTCGGTTAAAATTGATATCTTTCACCGGTAGCCTAGCTCGCATAGTGAGGACAGAGTAATTAGAACAAACTTGAACCTTAAATCTATAATTTTCCCTAGTATACAATAGAACAAATGAAGCCTAATAGCATATTTAATCTTGATAACACCGATTTACAACATATATCTAATAAACTTTAATTAAACGGATAACAAAATAAGATGAACTTATCACAATATGCAAAATATTAGGCTCCTGGCCATGCTATCACAGAAAACAAAAGCACATCAACTCCAAGTCCAGAAACAAAGTATTTAACAATCTTTGCAAGAAATTGCTTCCAAAAGCCTTTTATTTCTAAGTTTCCGCCTCCTACGATTACATTTAGAAGTTGTATTTATAGACTCAGGACAGACCCTGATCTTTTCAAAATATCCTCTTCTCAAACCCTAAATCTTATCATATTAAACCCTAGGACCCGGGTTTTACAATATAAAGCCATTTAAAACAAATCCCGGACAAAACTTAACCACTCTACAACTCAGTGCAGTCACTTTCCATAAATGGAGAAGATAGAATTTGAATGCCACTTGCATTCACCCGCAACTATGAGTAAATGCCCTCATTAATTCCCTCGGGTAATCTGGATGAGTCACCATTTTCCTGACATTTCATCTCCGCAAAGCCATCTGTGAGCTGAAAATCTCTGCAAGCCATTAAGTCTACCATAAATATTCATTAAATGCATCCATCGGGAAATTACAGTAACTGAGTGTAGATATTTTCACTTCCCGGCCAATTCCCAACATATTGCATTAAAAGGGCAGCTGCTTAGTCACCGTAAAATCTCTTTGCGAACAGATCTATAAAAATTGGATGAAACAACAATTCCCGGCATCTTTTCTTTCTATATGGCCATTTTTGATTAATTTGCACTAAGCTTTACCTTTATGGCCATTTCTCCGCTGTCATGTAAGTGCCAGATGGCCTCCTGCAAAAGGGACAAAAGATGGATTAATACTTTAATAAAACATTAAAACAAAACTTTAATTATCAAATCAGATTTAAAAACCCTAATGTTTACTTGCATGTCGGCCTTATTTATCTGATACGTGGCCTGCAGTGTTTTGACATGTGTCGCAAAATCGTGACACGTGTCCATTTCTAGCTGTCTTGCATTTCTAGCCTTTTTTTGCCAGGGTCGCGAAAATGCGACATGTCACGATTTCGCGACATGTCACGAAATCACGCCTATTCTCTGGCCCTCGGCAACCTTCAGCTTCCATGCAACGAAAACGCGACATGTCACGATTTTGTGACATGTCGCGAAATCGCGTGTCTTTTTTTGCCTTCGGCGCTTTCCTTGAAATGTGTCACGATTTTGCGACACATTTTTGACTTGTGCTTTTTCTTTGTACTTCTGGCAACCTTCCCCTTTTGGTTCTTCTTGCTGTCTTTGGCTTCCCTTGCTGGTTTCTTGTCGCGATTTTGCGACGTCCCGAAGGCGTCACGAAATTGTGACACTTTCGGGGCTCTTGTACCTTCTATGTACTATGGCCGCAAAACCGTGACATGTCACGATTTCGTGACATGTCGTGAAATCGCGACCTACTCCATGCCTTAGGAATTTTCTCGTTCGATTCCTCTTGCTGGCTTTTGACTTGCTTTTGGTTTTGCTTTGCCTCATGCTGCAACCCTTGGCTCCTCTGCCTGCAGCTTTGACTTGGACCTGTCGCGATTTCGCGACATGTCACAAAATCGTGATAGTCCGTACGCTCTGGGCTCCCTTTGCAAAAACGTCACGATTTCGCTACAGTTTTCTCCTTTACTTCCTTGTGCCGAAACTTGTCGCGATTTCGCTACAGTTTCTTGCCTTAGCCGATTATTTATCTTGGCAGCCGCAAAAATGCGACATGTCACGATTTCGTGACATGTCACGAAATCATGCCCTCTCTCATGCCTTACTCGTTTTTTCTTCCTCTCAGCCGCGAAAATGTGACATGTCGCGATTTCGCGACATTCCATGCAACTTGCCTTCTCTCTCCAAAACTTGTCGCGATTTCGTGACATGTCGTGAAATCACGACGTTTCGTACAATTTGGCTTTCTCTCTCCAAAACTGTAGCGATTTCGTGAAATTTCCAAAAATGGAAATGTCGCGATATCATGACATTTCTAAAAATGGAAAGTTTCGGGATTTCGCTACGCTTTTCTGACTTGGCGGATTTTCTTGAAACCTGTCGTGATATCACGACATTTCCAAAAATGGAAGTGTCGCGATATCGCGACATTTCCAAAAATGGAAAGTGTCGCGATTTCGCTACGTTTTTCCGACTTAGCCGATTTTCTTAAAACTCGTCGCGATTTCGCGACATTTCCATAAATGGAAGTGTCGCGATTTCGTGACTTTGCCAAAAAAAGAAAGTTTTGATTTCTAATGAATTTATCTGTCTGTTTTCTGCATTTTTCTCATACCGGTGTAAGACTTTTTTTATCCATGAATGATTCTAGCATGTAAAAAGTGAAGTCTGAGATAACAAAGCCAGAATGCAAGAAAACTTGGATGCTTTGACACAGGAAAAACTTGAAGAAGAAAGAGGCAAGTAAAAATCTGGGATTAAAACTGAAAATCATCAAGAGGGTCCCTACTGCAAAAATGAAAGCTCAAAGTTTTCAAAGGATGGAAATTCATTTTTCAGTGGGGGTGTGTTGCTTCTCAACACTACTAGACCAAGCTCTATAGGCATATCGTATATCAATTAAGAAGTATATTAAAAATTCTCCTTACTCTTTGGTGTATGGCAAGGAAGTAGTGTTGCCTACCCACATTGAACTTCTAATCCTCCAAAATTTGTAGATGCTTAGAGATGAGAGTGATGAAATTGACCCTATGAGTGCAAGACTAGCACAACTCTTGTAGCTATAAGAAGAAAGAGAGAAGGTATATATCACTTTCATGAAGCACATTAGAACAACACAAAAATGGTTTGGCAAAAAGGCATCTAAAAGGGTATTTAAAGTCGAAGACTTGGTGCTTAAGTGGAACTCAGATAAAGCAAAACCTGGAAAACACCATAAATTTGAGGCTATATGGGAGGGTCCATTCAAAATTTTAGGGATAAATTCAGTTTATGCTTATTATCTTCGGGACATGGATGGCCTAGAGCTACAATTTTGGTAAATGGTATTCATCTAAAGACTTACCATCACTGAAATTTTTGGGCACAAGTATGTATATATGTACAATTTTCTCTTTTATTTTTCAAATATGTTATGCTTAGATGTATGTAAAAAAAAAAGGTCACCCCAAGTGAATAGATTCACCTGGATGCACATCTTCAAGGATGAAAATTGATTTCACCCCGAAAAAGGGTTTTCATGATTTTTATTTTTAAATTTCGGGCAAAAATTAGTAAATAGCTTTGAAAAGAGCAACTTCAATTAATTTGTTTTAATGACACAATTAAGGGAAAAATAAGCAAGAGAATATATATATATATATATATATATATATATATATAATAAAGAGAAGATAAAAATAAAAAGGAAAAAAACCACTTTCGCCCCAATTGAGGGACGAAAGTCATATTCGCCTTTTTGAAGACGAAAAGGAAAAATACTTAAAAAATAAGAAGAATGTAGTGAATATTTTTAAAATTTCACCCAAAGCTTTGTACCATGTGGTTTTATTTGAAAGTAGGGTAATTTTTTTTTTTTTAAAGTGCAGCTCCAAAAGAAGAAAAGAAAAGAAAAGAAAAATATCATTCAATTAAAAAACATTATTTCTGGTAGAAGGACGAAATAGAGTTATTTTGCTTTTCCTTGAAAAGCAGTACCAGTTAAAAGCATGGTTATTTTTTGAACAACGCTTTTTGGGTGAAATCAAGGAGGAAGAACATCTTAAAAGGCATTCAAGCTTATTATTTTTGCCAAGCAACAAGAAGAACGAATCCTAAAGCGTAACGATTGGCGAAAGAGCAAGTTGCAGATTATTTTCACCTGAAGAAGATTTGTATAAAGCAAAGCACACCCCTTAGAAATTTTTTCTAGCAGGGAATAATTTCAGAGCACCTTGGAGGTTGTTTAAAAAATAAGTGTGCTTGGGAAATGTTGAATTTTACCCAATTCGCCCTAGAATGATATGATGAAAATTTAAAGTAGCTGAGTTGATTTGTTCCCATCCCGAGGCATGCCCTTCATTAACACTTGATAATTCTCATTCCTAGAGTTACCCATTGAGATTCATGGACCACTTTTCAAGATTAGAGGAGGCCAAAGCACAAGAATTGAGAAAGATTTTGGGCAAAAGGAGGTTGAATATAGTTAAAAAAATTATTAAAAATCATGCTTGGTGCAAATATATAATTGCATGCTCTTCCAATTCCTTCAAAAAACATCATGTGCATTTAATATTGTTGTTGAAGGTACAATTATAAATTTGGTGCACCCATGAAGAGGAGGTAAAAGTTTTTTATATTTTTTCAAGTATTTCTAAATCAGGTTGAGTTAAGGGTAGAAATTATAAGTGCTTGAGAATTATTGGAGATGGGTAAAAGATATACTACATCAAAAAACACTACATATTTGAATAAGGTTAAAAAGAAGACCAAGGAAGGAAAGAAATACAAGAAATATAAGTGCCATGAAAATGTTGACTTGGATCCGTATTTTGATACACTAGCTCAAGTGGGAGGCTGTGTTATTACAAATAAGGGTGTTGAGAAATTGCATCAGGATGTAGATGTTGTAGTCCAAAAAATATTGATGTCAAAAAGTCCTCTTTTTATTACATACCATACCCATATCTTATGGTTTTTGTGTACACCAGTTCACTATTGCCCAGAGTTGTTGGAAGTTATTTTGAAGTTTTATAATCCTAACACCAGGGTAGTGGAAAATGTGAAATGGGAAGTGTTGTTCACTATCTCATCCAAAGAATTATGGGAGACATTTTTTTGTGGAATTGCACCTCCTCCAAACTTTATTTTTAAGAAATTGCTCATTTGTGAACAGGAGGAAAGACATCAATCAACGGTGACACTGCGTCGGTTCATGGAGACACAATTGATAAAACACCGCAGCATGGTGAACTACCAACATTGCCAAAGTTGTTGATGGATTTCAAGAGCTCAAATTTGTTTTCTATGGTGGCTTGGATGGTGGGTCTTCCAATGGATTTGATAGTTCACAAGTGACAGGTAGCATTGGTGCAGTGCATCTCCTAGGTAGAATTCTACACCCACACTACAACGATGGGGAGGATGAACCCCATTTTATTTGACTAGGCCGATCGCATTGCTATAATGATACATTTCTAGCTGGAGAAAATATATAACAAAGGAATGAAGATATTCAGACACATGATCTTTTTAATCTAGTATTTTTTTTACTTGTACAAGAAATTTTCTTTCATTGTAGTCAGGCAAGTCGACAAGGAGAATAGAAAATTTCCAATATATTTCTAGACCTCTAGCTTGTCAAGGCAAGATTATTTTTACAACTTGAATCGTATGTTTGTGGGTCCTACCCTAGAGTTAATTTTTTGTAAAAATGAGAGGGTATCAAGCGCTATGAGAGAGGAAATAGTCTCAAAATAAAGAGGTGTTATATTTTTATTGATATAATACGTTGTGCTACGTATTTTTGGCTATACTAGCAAGCTAGTTCTGCTCCCATATTTTGCCATGGAGCACTTGTTTGCTTTGGAGGTTTCTCAACAATATGATTTTATCAATGACGTATATGGGGTAGGGCATGGAAAGAAAACCATGTGCACTATACCCTTTCACTTTGGAGGTATTGAGGTGAACCAGGTGGATTAGAACCAATTAATAACTAAGACCTTCTATGACATCAAAATGGTGGAGTTGTCATAGTAATGGAAGTATGATCCTTTGGATCGCTTTGCTGAGCAAATCAAGGTCAAAATATTTCATTATTGTTCAAGTCCAGATATTGAGAAGCGCTAAAAAAATTCTAAGGGACATGACTAAGAATGGTATGTTGAGAACATGATGTTACTCCCACCATGGCATGGTTTCTATGAGATGGAGGCTGAGTATAACCTTGTTGTATATAAGCATCAGATTCCTCTGCCATGGTTATTTAGTTAAATGAAAGAGCAGCTTTTGGGTTTGTCAAAGGAAAAAATTATAATCTAGTGGATTATGAGAGCTCATCGAAGAAAAAATGGGTCACCATATGGCCTCGGTAATGGATGAAGTATTTTGGACACTTATGATGATTTTTACACTAGTTATCGACCAATCACTTTTGCTGGTATTATACCTTGAAGTTTACAAAAATCTAGTAGTGAGGAGAGTGTGGTCGAAGAAGAGTACCTCATGACTCAGGAAGCTCCATTTTTAGAAGAAGGGCAAGCATCAAAGGAACCATTGCAGCATAGGGTGAAAAGCAAGCGATAAAAGTTATCGATTATAAAAATATCAAATAAGTGAAGAACTGGCACAGTTTCGTAAAATCCTCCTCCCATGGTTTTGGCTAAATGGATATAAGTATTAAAATACATTCCCTTAGTCCAGATAAATTCATTGGTCTAGGGTGTCAATATTATTAATATTGAGGAGGACATTACAGTAAAACCAAAGGACCAGGTTGAGAAGGAGCCAGTAGCACAACCACTTGCATCCCTGCTGGCTCAAACAATGATAGAGCCTAAAGGTACATTTTCTTCTTTTTACCCTCTCCCTGAGCAATTGGTGACTGTTGTTTCTCTTCCTCTAGTTTCCACTTCAATATCACCTCCATTTGGCATGCCCTCCATTTTAGTTTTGCTTCCCATTTCCTAGCCACCAGTCACTAGCGCTCCCTCCTCTTCTCTTTCTACTTCTTCTACTTTCCTTTCTTTCATTTTTTTCACATCCACCCTGAATCAATTTTCACTTCTTATACCTTCCATTCAAGTAGCCTCTACTACTACTGTAAGTACACAAGCTCCTCCTTGAGTGAGTGTGACTATGGTTGAACCCTTTGCTTTAATTTCTTCCATCATTCCCATTCCATAAACCATTTTCACTATGTCATTTTCCACCTCTCTTGAGCAAAATCCATAGTAGGTTGTTTTCCCTTTCACCCCATTTTTGGAGCTGTAGATGTTACCCGAGTTAGAGATAGTGGTTGTACCAGAACAACCCATTGCAAAAAATATTAGTCAAGATTTTTTGAGTTCATCATAGTGGTTGAAGAGTTAGAAAATAATAGAGGCTCTGTCACTAGCAAAACCATTAAATAAGGTTTCATTTGATCCCAATGCCATGCAGGCTCATATAGTGAAAATGTTTCTCCAAGTTTAGAAGTCGCAAGGAGAGATGACTTCGAGTGACTACACTTATGAAATCACCATCAAGGACCTTACAAATCTTGAAACTATAGATATTATGGATAATATTTAGGTAGTGACAATCTCCTTGTACTTGCATGATGAGTATTATAAGAACTACTTTTTCAAGGATGAGGCTAAGATCATTGACTTGGAGGAGTCTTTGGCTAAAAGTCAAGCATAGTTACAATCTACATAGTCAAAGGTAATTCATTGATAGAAAATGATAGAAGAGTTGGAGAAGATGATTCAAAATTTTAAGGGGGCCAAAGGGGAAGTAGAGCAGCAAGTCGAGGCATTGAAGGGTCAATTCTAGAAGTTACAAGATCAAATAGTCGTAAAAGCAATGCAGGTGATTGTTTTGACAAAAGATAAATTCAAGGAGACACACAATCAATTTATTATTTATTGTAAAACTATGGTAATGAAGGTGAAACCAATCCTCATGTACCTTTAGGATATAGAGACAATCATCTCATATGGCCAAAATATAGTAGAGTATGGTGAAGGTCACTTGGAGCCTCTCCTAGTAAAGGTGACATAGATGTAAACATTTAGTAGAATAGATCTCAAATTTTTCCTATGAGTGACATGGCTTGAGCTTGTGCAAGTGCCAAGGTAATATCGTTCCAATATTTTTCAAAGCTAGACCAAGTTAAAGAGGCTCACAAGATACTGAATGTGTTCAATCAAGAGAGAAGAGTTTTGAAGCTCTACTTTAATGCAGCAGCTAAAAATGGTTTCACTAGATTCACTGATAATCAGAGGAACATTCTATCAAAGGAGGACCTGGAAGTAGTTTGGGCTATCTTCGTTGATGATACCTCTAAAATTAATGATTGGGATGAGACTCTCACTGAATATTATCTACTATTGCTAATGAGGATGCTGACACACATTAAATCTAGTTTAAAAGAGCTTATTCACCAGGAAAATTACATTTATATGTAGAAAGTGGAGACCTTTAGTACCTTGTGGATTCGCTTAATGAACTAGAGTTGATCAGTGTAGATACTTGGTGCAAAGCTGTTGTAGTATATGAGGCTACAGTCACTCATTTTTTAGAGCTAGAAGTTTTAGGGAAGGAGGTTGAGGAGCAGAATATTGGAGCAAGCAGTAAGCATCTTGACACAAGTGGAACTGAATCTTGATCCCAATGGATGAAGGCCTGGGGCCGATTGCATCCATACGAGTTGGATACCCCACGAGCCGCAAAAATTATTGGTAGTTTTATCACTTTGCCACATTAAATTTTATCAAATTCGATTGTAAAATTTTGATAAGTGTTTCGAAGAAAGGTGATATAGTTTGGTTGTTCATTTTACTATATTTTTACGTCTTTTAAATAATATTTCATTCTTGTAAATAAAATGGAAATCATGAATGCAACAAAGAATTTTGTTGAAAATATTTAAGTATCAAAAGTACTGATAAGGAATCAATTTTGAAGAGAGAAGCACCTCAACAAGAAGAAGCAATTTGTTTCACCCCTTGCCAAGAGTGAAAGTCCTTTTGTAGCACAAAAAATGGCTTCATCCAAAATAAAGCAAAGGTTTATGAGAGAATTATTGGCTTTGAATTGAAAGCAACATTTTATGAAGGAGCAATAAAGTTAGGTGCTTTCACCCCAATCTACACTTGCAAAGGAGTTTCATCCCAGAAAAATGCAATGAAGATCATGATTTCACTCAATAGTAAGTTGAAATGGAAGATAGAAGGAGTTTGACCCCAATAGAGGGACAAAAATCACTTTCTCCCCTCTTGGAGGTGAAAAAAAATTAAAAATAATAGGTTCACCCAACAAAGTAGAGGAAGCAAAAGTCTTGAGTTTAAAGTGAAGGAGCAAAGCACTTTCACCCCAAGATATGGGCGAAATTCATTGTCACCCCTCTTTGGGAAGAAAATTATTTTAAAGTGCAAATGGCTGTAAAGTAAGAATTTGATGCGCTTTCACCCCAAGTAGGGAGGAAACTTCCTTTCATTACCCCAATGAGGGAAAACATAGCAATTTAAGTGGTGCTTCATGGACCGGGCAACAATGAATTAAAGTAAATTATTAAAGGCACTTTCATCCCAAAATAGGGGTGAAACTCCCTATCACCACTCTTTGGGGGTAAACACAATGTAAAAATATATTAAAAAGAAGGTATGGTGTGGGCCCAACGTGGGTGAATCAATGCAGAATTTTAAAGAGCGCTTTCACCCCAAGTGAGGGGTAAAGCTCATTGTCACCCCTCTTTGGGGTGAAAAGGGATTTCAAATATTTAAAAGGGAAGAAAGAAGGTTTACATTGTGGGGGCCCATATTAAGGTATTTTATATTTTTATCTATGATTGGGGCAGAAGTAAAAGTTAGAGCTTGGTACCATGCTTAAAGTGGATCAAATCAAAGTCACCTCTTGTGAAAAGGCACCGTGTGGTTTCACCTCTCTAGGGGGTGAATGAGATTTTTAAATTACAATTTTGAGGAAAAGTATTATGCTATGATATACGTTGAATTAAAAAAATTAAAAGTGATGTCGCCTCCCTAAAATGGGTAAAATTCCTTATCATCATAAGAAGATAATTAGGAGAAGAAGCAATTAATGGGTGAAATTATCAAGACATCAGTCCAAAATCGAACCAAGCTGCATTGTCGTCCATTGTGGTCCTGAAAAGGCTATTTCACCCTATTCTTGGAGGAAATCGATTCCTTAGAATTTAATTCTTAGGCACATTGCTTTCAAAGGTGTGATTTTGCAGATTATCTTGGGAAGAGGTGAACAAAGATAAAATTTAATTTTTGGAGCAATGCAAGTGATGCTTCCAATATTTTCACTTCACTTTGCAATATCAGAGGTAATTCTTGTTTATTTCCAATGCATCGCCTATCAACCTTACCAATTTTCAAGGCAGATTTAATCTCCTAGAGAAAGTGAGTTTTCAAGGTGTAGAAGTGAAGCAAATTCAATGAACAAGCTCTCGATTTCTAGGTGATTTTGTTGCATCTCGAGGCACCAACATCCAAGGTTTCTTCTTAACATTTAATCATGCTAATTTATCTATGTTATCTCCCACCAAAGCTGGATTATGGTTTCCATGGAATATATTTTGACTAGAATATCACTAATGCTGAGGAGAAAGTTATTCTTGTTGGTCTATGATCTGCCAGTATTTTTTTGTAAGTTCATTAAATGGAAGAGGTGTAATCTGTTACACTCCAAACATAGTATACGTCGGCTATGATTTCCAAGTGTGTAAAATTTAGTATATATGGATTCACAATAGTTTAATTGAAATCATCATCTTATATTTTTAAAATCTTCATCTACGTTTTTGCATTAGCCTATACGGCGAGGGTGTGCCCACCTCAAGTGGCAATTGAGTTATTTTATTCTTTCGCTATTAAATTCTTCTTCGGCATAATTAATTCGTCATTCTGTTTTCGAAATCTCTGTGTGTAAATTTAAATTGTGCGGAAGGATAGTTAAATCCTTCCAAGTGGTATCAGTTGTCATTCGGTTCTGAAGCACAGTTCTGAAGCATCTCGAAGCACGGTTCTGAAGCATCGTCGCAGGCATCTCGTAGCACCACCGTAGGAATTTTTTACAAGGCGTTACAGCCACTCGTCGTGGCATTTCCACTACAGCCAGCGCCATAGCCTTCAACCGCACTCCGCAGTCCTGTCAGGCCGCATTCAGCCGTTGGTGGTTACTGTGACTCTTCCCAGTCACCAATCCTTCAAAAACTTGGCGTTTATACCTGCCAATTCTCTCGCAGCCATTAAACCAATCAGAGTTCATGATATTATTTAATTTTTGCCACAAACCTAAGGTTTTGCCATTATTATTGGCGCTGACGTCAGTTCCAAATTTTTTAATTCATTTCGACAGTGTTAATTATCCCACATATGCAGTGTTTCGGTTGTGGAAGCCTTTAAAAATATGTTATCACTCCTTCTTCAACGTGACTGCGGTCACACGTCCGGCTCCTTCGTGCATAGAAGTTCTATCGCATCATCGTCCTTCTGTCGTTCGTCGTCGCATTTCGCATTGGTCCGTTACTCGTTGCTCGAGTCTTCGTGTCCCTCACGTATTGTCGTTCCATTTCGTCGCGTCTTCTATCGGTCTTCCATTGGGTTGTGTCGCGTCTTCTATCGGTTGTCCGTTCCGTTCGTTCTCGGTCTAGCGTCTGTCTCGGGGGTCGTGCGTCGCTTTGTCATTAGTTGCGTCGCGTCTTCTGTCAGTCTTCCGTTCAGTTCTGTCTCGGTCTCACGTGTCGATTTCGGGTGTCGTGTCATCGCATGTGTCTAGTGTCTCGCGTGTCAAAGCTGTCCCGTCGTGTCGCGTCGTGTATTGCTAAAAGTCGTCAAAAGTTGCTCGTGTCGCGTCGTGTATTGCTAAAAGTCATCAAAAGTTGCTAAAAGTTGTCAATAGTCGTTGAAAGCCGTCAAAGTCATTGAAAGTCATCAAAAGTTGTGGTTAAGGAGGTGAGCCAGCAAAATTCAGATCCGCGTCGCAGTTGGAGCGACAGTTGAAGCGGAATCCACATTTTTTTTGCTAAAATCAACCAAATTTTGTGATAGTTGAAGCGGAATCCCAAGCAGGTTATGTTAACAAGTGCATGAGCAAACAGTGGACAAAAGGTGTTGACGGTCGATTATCAAGCTCGAAAACGACCAATAACAACACAAGAAGACCTAATCGCAGCCCAGGTACAAAAAATTCTCTTTCTCCTTTTAAAATTGGTAGTTATAATCCACATCATCCACTAGTAGATCCTATGGCTACTAATCCTCCCCCAACTCACGAAAACATCACACAAGGAAACTCAAGTAACTCAGCCATTTCCAACAATGATTCTCTTCGACTCTTACTAGAGGGTATGAACGAAATTGGTCTTCTCCTAAAAGACCTAGTCAAAGCACAAAACCAGCCTAATCCCAATACTAATCCCCAAAATCACTCCCATGCCCAAAGGAATGAAGAAAATGTCGATCCTAATGATGATTGGGAACAACAACGAGGTGATTCGGATAATTACAGGGATCGCTATCAGAGACAGCGGTATAACCAAAATCAAGAAAGGGACACGGGTTATCACCAACCGAGAGGCCCTAATAATAATTTTCCACGAATTGATATGCCCACTTTTGAAGGTCATGATCCTCGTGGTTGGATAGCCAAAATGGAAGGCATCCTTGACTTATATCAAATTAAGGAAATTGATAAAGTCCCTTTCGCTGCATCAAAACTAGGCACTGAGGCCTACCAATGGTTTGTATGGCTTAAACGAGAGAAAGGAGCTACTATTAATTGGAGAAAATTCACTACCTCTTTTTTAGAAAGATTTGATGAAGGAGCTACATCATCATACACAATGAAGACTGTTATCTCTTAAACAAGAAGGGTCAGTTAGCGAATTCGTTTCGGAGTTTACCAGTTTACTACCATACACTTTAGACCTTAGTCCCGACACAGTGGTAGGAGCCTTTCGCAATGGTTTGAAAGAAAGTATTCGAGTGGAGGTAGACATGCACAATCCAACCTTGCTGAACGATTGTATAAGAATAGCCAAGTTGGCCGAGAAGAGACATCAGTTGTCTGCACGGCGTGAAACTTATAGTCGTCCTTCATATCGCAACAATTCCTTTCGTAGAAATGATCAACCATCAAGATATTTTTGCTATAAATGTCGCACTCATCACCCCAAGGAACAAGCATGTGCCCAAAAACAAAACTTTCATATTGAAGGTGATCAATGTGAAGGAGAAGAGGAAGAACCTTACCAACCCGAAGAACCTATGCCAGAAGACCTACCATGTACTATAGAAGAAAAAGAAGAGGATACAATGGCGATCTCCGTGCATGCTCTCATGGGTTTAACCGCCCACCATACCATCAAGGTACCAGGATTTCTCCGCCGGAAAAAGGTGAATGTGCTAATTGATTCCGGTAGTACCCACAATTTTATCGACATCAAAACCGCAAAAGCTTTGAATTTATTCATTAACTCTTCCAACAAAGACAAATTCCAGGTTCTAGTGGCCAACGGGGTGAACGCACAATGTGTTGGTCGCACATCTCAAGTTTCCATAAAAATGGGAACTTATACTTGGTTTGGATCCCTTTTCGTCATGAATTTGGGGAACTCGGATGTCATTTTGGGAGTTGAATGGTTGGAAACATTAGACACGGTTAGCTTCAACTTCAAAAAATTATTTGTGGAATGGAAGGAAAACGGACGAGTCATTCGCTTACAAGGCATTACTACTCCTCCATCACAAATGGTGAGCTCTCATAGTATGGAGAAGATGTTAAAAAAGGGTGGATATGGGTTTATAGCTCAAATTAATTGTTTGGAAAAACAATCTCCAGCAAATTCGGATATTATTGCTCCAGAGTTACAAGACATCATAAAACATTACGAAGAGGTTTTCCAAGAACCTCAAGGATTACCACCTAAACGATCTCATGACCATGCCATCCATTTGATTCCAGGGAGTGTTCCTCCTAACAATCGTCCTTATCGCTATCCTCAACCACAAAAGATAGAAATCGAATAGATCGTTCAGGATTTGTTGGATCATGGAGTCATTCGTCACAACACTAGTCCTTATTCCTCACTTGTAGTCCTGGCTAGACGAAAAGATAACTCTTGGCGTATGTGTCCTGACTTTCGTTCTCTCAATAAACTCACTATCAAGGACAAATTTCCTATCCCTGTCATAGATGACCTATTAGATGAGTTGCATGGTGCAAAATTTTTTACAAAATTAGACCTTCGCTCCGGATTTCACCAAATCCGTGTTAGAGAAGAAGATATTCCCAAAACGGCCTTTCGTACTCATGAAGGTCATTACGAATTTTTGGTCATGCCTTTTGGTCTCACCAATGCCCCATCCACATTCCAAAGTCTCATGAACCAAGTGTTTCGTCCACTCCTCCGTAAGTTTGTGTTAGTTTTTTTTGATGATATTCTCATATACAACAAAACATGGACGGATCATTTACATCATGTGGATAAGGTCCTTCACATTTTACACAAAGAAAAATTATTTGTCAAACGTTCCAAATGTTCATTTGGTGTTCAAGAAGTCGAGTATCTTGGTCATATAGTTTCACATGAGGGCGTCAAAGTGGATCCCAATAAGATTAAGGCAATTCAAGAGTGGCCTTTACCTAAAACCATCAAGAAACTTCGTGGTTTTTTGGGTCTCACGGGCTACTATCGCAAGTTTGTACAAAATTATGGTAAGATTGCAGCACCTCTCACCGCACTCACAAAGAAGGATGCTTTTCGTTGGTCGACAGAGGCCTCTCAAGCCTTCGAAGCTCTTAAGAAGGCCATGTGTACAACTCCAGTATTAGCAACTCCCAATTTTCACAAACCATTTATTATCGAATGTGATGCATCAGGAACAGGAATTGGGGCTATACTAATGCAAGAAGGTCATCCATTGGCATTTGAAAGTAAACAACTTTCCGGGAAAAATTTGGGAAGATCAACATACGAAAAAGAAATGTTGGCTATTCTTCACGCAGTAGAAAAATGGAGACACTACCTAATCAGTAGCCGCTTCATTATAAAAACAGATCATAGTAGCCTCAAGCATTTTCTGGAGCAAAGGTTTTCTTATCCGGAACAAAATAAGTGGTTAACCAAACTGTTGGGCTATGATTTTGTTATCGAATACAAGAAAGGGAAGGAAAATATAGCCGTCGATGCGTTGTCCAGGAAATATGAAGATGAAGTAGTCATTAACGCTATTTCAGGTCCTTGCTCCCAATGGGTGAATCAATTACAAGATGAATGGTTGTCCAATAGCGAAACTCGCTCGAGATAATTCAAGAATTATCTATAGGGTCCTCTAAACACCCTTTGTTCTCTTATGAAGATAAAATCCTCCGGAAGAAGAACCGCATTTACATTCCACACAATTCAGAACTCAAATCAAAGATCCTCGATGAATCACACGCTTCTCCATCAGCGAGGACATTCGGGATTTTTGAAGACATATTTAAGGGTCAAACAATCATTTTGTTGGAAAGGATTAAAAGCAGAAGTCAAACAATGGGTAGCGAGAATGTGAGGTTTGCCGACGCAATAAAGGAGAAACAGTCAAATCACCAGGATTGTTACAACCATTACCCATCCCTGAACGACAGTGGGAACATATATCCATGGATTTTATTGAAGGTCTTCCAAAGTCAGAAGGCAGGAAAGTAATCTTCGTCGTCGTAGACCGGTTATCCAAATACGCTCACTTTCGGGCTTTACAACATCCATTTTCCGCAAGCAAGGTGGCAAAGGTATTTATGGATTCAATTTTCAAATTACATGGTATGCCAAAAAATATTGTAAGTGATAGAGATCCCATCTTCACTAGTAACTTTTGGCGGGAGTTATTTCGACTTAGTGGTACCAAATTGAACATGTCTTCACTCTACCATCCACGGACGGATGGTCAAACGAAGTAGTTAACAAATGTTTGGGTACGTACTTAAGATGTTTTGCTCAAGATAAACAATACCAATGGAGCCATTGGTTAGCATTGGCAGAATGGTGGTACAACACTTCTTACCATTATTCAATTAAGATGTCTCCATTTGAAGCATTGTATGGCACCAAACCTCCAGCAGTCGCAGATTACGTACATGGATCATCCAAAGTAGCCAAAGTGGATGATTGGTTCCAACAAAGGCAGTCTACACTCACCATCCTCAAAGAGAATTTAGTCCAAGCACAGAATCGTATGAAACAACAACAAGACTTGCACCGATCAGAGAGAACTTTTAATATAGGTGATTGGGTGTTCCTAAAGTTGCAACCTTACAAACAATCCTCGTTAAGGATAAAGTCCAGCCAAAAGTTGGCTCCACGATTCTATGGTCCCTACAAAATTGTGCGCCGCATTGGAGAAGTAGCCTATCAATTAGAGCTACCTACATCATCACGAATACACCCGGTATTTCATGTTTCATGTCTCAAAAAAGTAATTGGTCAGAAAGTACAAAGTCAATCAGACTTACCAGTGCTCGATGAGGAAGGACGCATACATCTCCAACCTGAAGATATACTACAACATAGAATCCGAAGACTGAGATCACGTCAGATTCAAGAATTTCTCATTAAATGGCAAGATTTACCAGAGGAGGATGCCACATGGGAACCTGAAAGTATCTTCCAGACATTTCCAGCTTTGAGGACAAAGCTTTCCGAGGAGGGGAGTCATGTTACACTCCAAACATAGTCTAAGTCGGCTATGATTTCCAAGCGTGTAAAATTTAGTATATATGGATTCATAATAGTTTAAATTGAAATCATCTTATATTTTTATAATCTTCATCTGCGTTTCGCATTTAGCCTATACGGCGAGGGTGTGCCCACCTCAAGTGGCAATTGAATTTATTTTATTTCTTCCGTTTTAATTCTTATTCGGCATATTCATTTCGTCATTCTGTTTCGAATTCTCTCTCTGTAAATGCAATTGTGCAGAAGGATAGTTAAATCCTTCCATAATCCTCTATAAATACTAATCATTTTCATGTAAGGAAGGAGGTGGACACTCTATAGAAAAACACTTCAAGTTTTTTGCATTAATAGAAATGCTTCAGCTTCTAGTTCTTTGAGTGGTCTTGCACTTGATAAGTTACTATATGTCATTTCTGAATTCCTTCATTCTCATTATTTGTTGTGTTTAAATTTTATTTCTAAATTTAATTTTGCTAGTAAAGGAATGAACAATGAGATGCCCATAGGAGGTTGTCATTGCATAACTACTAGAAGTTTTTATGCTTATTTTCCTATTGTATGCTACTAATTGGTTGGTGAAATTTTGGTTGTTAGTCTATCCCTATCCTATATTGCTATCTTATGACCATATTTCCCTATTTATTTCTTGTTATCCTAAGATTTTAACCAAAATAGATTAGGAAGGGAACCAAACCTCTCTATAGATTGGCCTAGAAGACATCTCTTTCTTCCATCCTTTCAATGTTGGTTAGGTCTAGGGTGCACAAGGCATAGACTTTATAACTAGGTGGATTCATGACCAACAATAACTAAGGTGATCAAAATAAAAATGGACTGGACCTATGTTGGGATGATGTTAGGTTCCCATATTTTTTTTCACCATTAATCTCTTTGGTTTTAAGATATTGGATCAATAGAGTGTTTGACATATTATTTGATAATTAATGTAGGTCCCAACGTAGACTGATCTACTTTTTCTATTGTATTTCGTCAATATTGACCATGATAGAGCATGTTCGAGGGTCTCATCTCAATATTCTTCCTTAAATGCACCAATATTTGTCCATGGAGGATAAGGTTTTTTACAAGGGAGGTTCCTCCCTATTTTATCTCTTGATTATGGTAGCATATTTTCAAGTTTTGCACATAGGTAAGGATGGGCCTCAATATTTAGTAATCCTTTGTTCAACCTCCCCCTCCTATTGGCCTTGTCCACAAGGTGTCTGACAAGATTGGAAGTGCACACAAATATGTTGATTATACTTCTAAAAAATGCTCCAATGGTAGAATCAATGGTTTTTTTGGTAGGTAAAAGAATTCAAAGTTATAGTTATAGTTGGATTGCAATTTGGCTAACAGCATAAGGGTAAGTTCCTATTAGTTGTGTAATGTATTTATAAGTTTATCTTAATATATTCAATTAGAATAAATAAACTAAGAACTATATAGGCAAAACAAATTAAGCTAAAGCACAACAACTAAAAACTGTACAGGCAATTAGAAGTAAACTAAAATAAAATAAAACTAAAACAACTAAAATAAATAAACTAAAAACTACAGAGCTATTTACAATGTATACACATGTTACAACTTCTTTGTGACTCAAAATATGTAGCAGATGGAAAAGCAGAGAACTAGTGCCTTAAAAAAAAAAATTGACCATTTGCAAGTAAATTTAGAAAAATTACCTTTCAGGTCCTGTTGACGAAATGCACTCCAGACTATGCTTCCAAATTTTTCTATTACCTGGGAAAAACTTGTGTTTACCGTCTTCCCTCTCTTTTTTTTATTTTTTTATTTTTTATATGGATCTTGTCCCACTAAAAAACAAATCTGCAACCCTTTCAATTTAAACAAATCATATAATAACAAATCATATGATAACATGTTTATGCTTCTACTTGAAGGGTTTGCAGAATTCTTTCAAAGGGACAGAATGTAAAAACCCCCAGGATCAAATACCTTAAAGCCTCTATAGACCCAAACCATCACATCTTCAGATTCATGTGACAACTCAAAGAGATCATATTTTATCCGTATGTCTTGGTTCTTGACAACTTGAACATTTTGTGGTTGTTGTACTGCTTCAATATTCAAAACTTCAATTTTTATCCCTCTAGCAGAATTCTCATAATTTGCTTTTTCACCTGAGACTTGCTTAGATTTAACCCTATAAATATGTAATGTCCAAATGTCATTGTTGTGATTGATTAGAGCCGTAATTATTCTCACCTTCTCAGCTGCCAAATTATAAGATCCAATATCTGCATCAACATAGTTTACAACCTTTTCTTTGATATTATGTTCAGTAGTTACAGAGGCTTATATTGAGACTCTTCACCTATTCCAAGTTGGCTGACCACATTCACATTTACTATATTTTCCTCCTCTTCTTGAAATTCAATAGGTGGTCCGAGTAAACTTCAATCAAGTTATCTTTTTGTTCAACAATCGGGCCGAGTTCATGGAGGGTGATGTCAGCTTCAATTTCCTTCATATCCTCAATGATGTTATCCTTCTCCTCGCTTACTTCGTATAGTGATATTGAATCCCACTTTCATCATCCTCCGATGAGGAAGGATCATTATTAGGTTACGGACTCTCACATCTCAAATTATAACTGTCCCTTTTGAAGCTCGTTGAAAATCTTGCATTTCATCCATAGGAGTCTCTACAAGACTTTTTGACTCTTCGAGAAAGGTGAAAGAACCTGAAACCCTGGTTGTACTATTTTTGGATGAACCAGAAATATCAATATTTCTTTGGTTCCTAGGAAAATTTAACTCACTAGGAAAAACTTCAGATTTGGGTAATGCTAGGTCACAAGTGTTTACTTCAAGCACTTCCACTTTGAACTTGTCAGAACCTTTCTCTATATTTTGCACATGCTGAGTGGATGTTACAGTTAATGGAGTCTCCTTGGGTAGAGCATGACATGTTGGTACTAACTCATGATGTGGAATGGGATCTGAAATAGGCATGTTCTATGTAACATAGGATATCAAAGGACCGCTCAAAATTTGAGGTCCTAACCGGTCTTTCAATAATTAAAGCCTCTTTATAAGCTCCTGCTAGGGTTGTGATATTGATGTCTCTCTTGAGGAAAATAGAGGTCACTGAATCCAATGCATTATTATAGATTTCTAAGGCCAGATTTGCATTTGGGATGTAATGACCAGTCATTCTACCGTAAGATCTTTGGAACCTCATATTGAAAGACCTGATAGTTTCTCCCAACTCTCTCTTGATGCTGGAAAATTGTTGGTATAACACACTGGGGTCTATCACTTCCCCAAATTGTGATATAAAAACTTTCTCTAGGTCATCCCAACTGGTAACAAAATTGCTAGTGAGATTTAGAAACCAGTCATAAGCTCTTTCTTGGAGAGTGAAGGGGAACAATCTGCAGGCAACATCCTCATGCTGTATATTTAATAATTTCAAAGCATTCTTGAATGCTAGCAGATGTTCCTCTACTGTCCTTATCCCGTCATGTTTATATCTGGGGAGATATCTTTCTAAATTTTTGGGCAGGTCATGGGCTATACCCGGAATATTCAAAGCAGTGGCACCTAACCAGCTTGCCATTTTTAAATGTTGGTGTTAAGTTACCACATTGCCCGTGCAAAACTCAAACAACAAAATTTTAAATGCTTGAGGAGGAAGGGAAATTGGCTACCGGACCTTGGATAAAATACAAGCATAAGTACCACATACAATCGGATTTCTCAACTCAAGCACACTAAGAATGCAAGTTCAAGCCCTCCTTCTAGCGCCATTTTTAAATGTTGGTCCGACTTTCATACACACCCTATGAAGAATGAGCATGAAACTCTGATAACACTTATACGGGATAAATCCCACTTACTTTAAGATCTAGCTGGTTATCCAAGGTGTGAGTTACAGGGTCGGGTCGAATGTCAATTCACTTTTTTTCCGCTTCCCGGAATAGTCTTCAATATGGACTACCTGTTACCTTACAACGGGCTCTGAACTTGCTTAGTAGTGTTTAGGAGTTGTCACTTGTCGACAATCAGATTTAAAGTTAATTCTTTGATCTAGCTCTTATGGGTCAGCAGATTTAAATAAAGGACAAATTAAAGAAAATAAAAATGGATCATTTCATGGTAAAACAAAGAGGGTAGGGTAAGGCGAAAGAGAAGTCTATCAAACTTAGTCTGTAAAACCTAAACTACCAATTTTACTTATACTATCAGCTTCACAACAGAACAAATCAAAGAAGAAAGTGTCCAGTTTTCTAAGATCACTTTCTACTAAGAGCACAAGGCAAATATGGAACAAATCTAACAAAAAATTATAAACCAAAGGGAAGTCGGTTAAAATTGATATCTTTCACCGGCAACCTAGCTCGCATAGTGAGGACAGAGCAATTAGAACAAACTTGAACCTTAAATCCATAATTTTCCCTAGTATACAATAGAACAAATGAAGCCTAACAGCATATTTAATCTTGATAACACCGATTTACAACATATATCTAATAAAATTTAATTAAACGGATAACAAAATAAGATGAACTTATCACAATCTGCAAAATATTAGGCTCCTGGCCATGCTATCACAGAAAACAAAAGCACATCAACTCCAAGACCAGAAACAAAGTATTTAACAATCTTTGCAAGAAATTGCTTCCAAAATCCTTTTATTTCTAAGTTTCTGCCTCCTACGATTACATTTAGAAGTTGTATTTATAGACTCAGGACAGACCCTGATATTTTCAAAATATCCTCTTCTCAAACCCTAAATCTTATCGTATTAAACCCTAGGACCCAGGTTTTACAATATAAAGCCATTTAAAAGAAAGCCCGGACAAAACTTAACCACTCTACAACTCAGTGCAGTCACTTGCCATAAATGGAGAAGATAGAATTTGAATGCCACTTGCATTCACCCGCAACTATGAGTAAATGCCCTCATTAATTCCCTCGGGTAATCTGGATGAGTCACCACTTTCCTGACATTTCATCTTCGCAAAGCCATCTGTGAGCTAAAAATCTCTGCAAGCCATTAAGTCTGCCATAAATCTTCATTAAATGCATCCATCGGGAAATTCAGGTAACTGAGTGTAGATATTTTCATTTCCCGGAAAATTCCCGACATATTCCATTAAAAGGGTAGCTGCTTAGTCACCGTAAAATCTCTTTGCGAACAGATCTGTAAAAATTGGATGAAACAACAATTCTTGGCATCTTTTCTTTCTATATGGCCATTTTTTATTAATTTGCACTAAGCTTTACCTTTATGGCCATTTCTTCGCTGTCATGTAAGTGCCAGATGGCCTCCTGCAAAAGGGACAAAATATGGATTAACACTTTAATAAAACATTAAAACAAAACTTTAATTATCAAATCAGATTTAAAAACCCTAATGTTTACTTGCATGTCGGCATTATTTATCTGATACGTGGCTGCGGTGTTTTGACATGTGTCGCAAAATCGTGACACGTGTCCATTTCTAGCTGTCTTGCATTTCTGGCCTTTTTTTGCCAGGGTCACGAAAATGCGACATGTCACGATTTCGCGACATGTCACGAAATCACGCCTATTCTCTGGCCCTCAGCAACCTTCAGCTTCCATGCAGCGAAAACGCGACATGTCGCGATTTTATGACATGTCGCGAAATCGCGTGTCTTTTTTTTCCTTCGGCGCTTTCCCTAAAATGTGTCACGATTTTGCGACACATTTTTGACTTGTGCTTTTTCTTTGTACTTCTGGCAACCTTCCCCTTTTGGTTCTTCTTGCTGTCTTTGGCTTCCCTTGCTGGTTTCTTGTCACGATTTTGCGACGTCCCGAAGGCATCACGAAATCGTGACACTTTCAGGGCTCTTGTACCTTCTATGTACTATGGCCGCAAAACCGCGACATGTCACGATTTCGCGACATGTCGTGAAATCGCGACCTACTCCATGCCTTAGGACTTTTCTCGTTCGATTCCTCTTGCTGGCTTTTGACTTGCTTTTGGTTTTGCTTTGCCTCATGCTGCAACCCTTGGCTCCTCTGCCTGCAGCTTTGACTTGGACTGTCGCGATTTCACGACATGTCGCGAAATCGTGATAGTCCGTACGCTCTGGGCTCCCTTTGCAAAAACGTTGCGATTTCACTACATGTTTCTCCTTTACTTCCTTGTGCCGAAACTTGTCGCGATTTCGCTACAGTTTCTTGCCTTAGCCGATTCTTTATCTTGGCAGCCGCAAAAATGCGACATGTCGTGATTTCGCGACATGTCACGAAATCGCGCCCTCTCTCATGCCTTGTTTTTTCTTCCTCTCAGCCACGAAAATGCGACATGTCACGATTTCGCGACATTCCGTACAACTTGCCTTCTCTCTCCAAAACTTGTCACGATTTCGTGACATGTCGCGAAATCGCGACGTTTCGTACAATTTGGCTTTCTCTCTCCAAAACTGTAGCGATTTCGTGACATTTCCAAAAATGGAAATGTCGCGATATCGTGACATTTCTAAAAATGAAAATTTCAGGATTTCGCTATGCTTTTCTGACTTGGCAGATTTTCTTGAAACCTGTCGCAATATCACGACATTTCCAAAAATGGAAGTGTCGCGATATCGCGACATTTCCAAAAATGGAAAGTGTCGCGATTTCGCTACGTTTTTCTGACTTAGCCGATTTTCTGAAAACCTGTCGCGATTTCGCGACATTTCCATAAATGGAAGTGTCGCGATTTCGTGACTGCCAAAAAAAGAAAGTTTTGATTTCTAATGAATTTATCTATCTGTTTTCTGCATTTTTCTCATACCGGTGTAAGACTTTTTTTTATCCATGAATGATTCTAGCATGTAAAAAGTGAAGTCTGAGATAACAAAGCCAGAATGCAAGAAAACTTGGATGCTTTGACACAGGCAAAACTTGAAGAAGAAAGAGGCAAGTAAAAATCTGGGATTAAAACTGAAAATCATCAAGAGGGTCCCTATTGCAAAAATGAAAGCTCAAAGTTTTCAAAGGATGGAAATTCATTTTTCAGTGGGGGTGTGTTGCTTCTCAACACTACTAGACCAAGCTCTATAGGCATATCGTATATCAATTAAGAAGTATATTAAAAATTCTCCTTACTCTTTGGTGTATGGCAAGGAAGTAGTGTTGCCTACCCACATTGAACTTCTAATCCTCCAAAATTTGTAGATGCTTAGAGATGAGAGTGATGAAATTGACCCTATGAGTGCGAGACTAGCACAACTCTTGTAGCTCTAAGAAGAAAGAGAGAAGGTATATATCACTTTCATGAAGCACATTAGAACAACACAAAAATGGTTTGGCAAAAAGGCATCTAAAAGGGTATTTAAAGTCGAAGACTTGGTGCTTAAGTGGAACTCAGATAAAGCAAAACCTGGAAAACACCATAAATTTGAGGCTATATGGGAGGGTCCATTCAAAATTTTAGGGATAAATTCAGTTTATGCTTATTATCTTCGGGACATGGATGGCCTAGAGCTACAATTTTGGTAAATGGTATTCATCTAAAGACTTACCATCACTGAAATTTTTGGGCACAAGTATGTATATATGTACAATTTTCTCTTTTATTTTTCAAATATGTTATGCTTAGATGTATGTAAAAAAAAAAGGTCACCCCAAGTGAATAGATTCACCTGGATGCACATCTTCAAGGATGAAAATTGATTTCACCCCGAAAAAGGGTTTTCATGATTTTTATTTTTAAATTTCGGGCAAAAATTAGTAAATAGCTTTGAAAAGAGCAACTTCAATTAATTTGTTTTAATGACACAATTAAGGGAAAAATAAGCAAGAGAATATATATATATATATATATATATATATATATAAGAGAAGATAAAAATAAAAAGGAAAAAAACCACTTTCGCCCCAATTGAGGGACGAAAGTCATATTCGCCTTTTTGAAGACGAAAAGGAAAAATACTTAAAAAATAAGAAGAATGTAGTGAATATTTTTAAAATTTCACCCAAAGCTTTGTACCATGTGGTTTTATTTGAAAGTAGGGTAATTTTTTTTTTTAAAAGTGCAGCTCCAAAAGCAGAAAAGAAAATAAAAGTAAAATATCATTCAATTAAAAAACATTATTTCGGTAGAAGGACGAAATAGAGTTATTTTGCTTTTCCTTGAAAGCGATGACCGATTAAAAGCATGGTTATTTTTTGAACAATGCTTTTTGGGTGAAATCAAGGAGGAAGAACATCTTAAAAGGCATTCAAGGTTATTATTTTTGCCAAGAAAAAAGAAGAACGAATCCTAAAGCGTAACGGTTGGCGAAAGAGCAAGTTGCAGATTATTTTCACCTGAAGAAGATTTGTATAAAGCAAAGCACACCCCTTAGAAATTTTTTCTAGCAGGGAATAATTTCAGAGCACCTTGGAGGTTGTTTAAAAAATAAGTGTGCTTGGGAAATGTTGAATTTTACCCAATTCGCCCTAGAATGATATGATGAAAATTTAAAGTAGCTGAGTTGATTTGTTCCCATCCCGAGGCATGCCCTTCATTAACACTTGATAATTATCATTCCTAGAGTTACCCATTGAGATTCATGGACCACTTTTCAAGATTAGAGGAGGCCAAAGCACAAGAATTGAGAAAGATTTTGGGCAAAAGGAGGTTGAATATAGTTAAAAAAATTATTAAAAATCATGCTTGGTGCAAATATATAAATGCATGCTCGTCCAATTCCTTCAAAAAACATCATGTGCATTTAATATTGTTGTTGAAGGTACAATTATAAATTTGGTGCACCCGTGAAGAGGAGGTAAAAGTTTTTTATATTTTTTCAAGTATTTCTAAATCAGGTTGAGTTAAGGGTAGAAATTATAAGTGCTTGAGCATTATTGGAGATGGGTAAAAGAGATACTACATCAAAAAGCACTACATATTTGAATAAGGTTAAAAATAAGACCAAGGAAGGAAAGAAATACAAGAAATATAAGTGCCATGAAAATGTTGACTTGGATCCGTATTTTGATACACTAGCTCAAGTGGGAGGCTGTGTTATTACAAATAAGGGTGTTGAGAAATTGCATCAGGATGTAGATGTTGTAGTCCAAAAAATATTGATGTCAAAAAGTCCTCTTTTTATTACATACCATACCCATATCTTATGGTTTTTGTGTACACCAGTTCACTATTGCCCAGAGTTGTTGGAAGTTATTTTGAAGTTTTATAATCCTAACACCAGGGTAGTGGAAAATGTGAAATGGGAAGTGTTGTTCACTATCTCATCCAAAGAATTATGGGAGACATTTTTTTGTGGAATTGCACATCCTCCAAACTTTATTTTTAAGAAATTGCTCATTTGTGAACAGGAGGAAAGACATCAATCAACGGTGACACTGCGTCGGTTCATGGAGACACAATTGATAAAACACCGCAGCATGGTGAACTACCAACATTGCCAAAGTTGTTGATGGATTTCAAGAGCTCAAATTTGTTTTCTATGGTGGCTTGGATGGTGGGTCTTCCAATGGATTTGATAGTTCACAAGTGACAGGTAGCATTGGTGCAGTGCATCTCCTAGGTAGAATTCTACACCCACACTACAACGATGGGGAGGATGAACCCCATTTTATTTGACTAGGCCGATCGCATTGCTATAATGATACATTTCTAGCTGGAGAAAATATATAACAAAGGAATGAAGATATTCAGACACATGTTCTTTTTAATCTAGTATTTTTTTTACTTGTACAAGAAATTTTCTTTCATTGTAGTCAGGCAAGTCGACAAGGAGAATAGAAAATTTCCAATATATTTGTGGACCTCTAGCTTGTCAAGGCAAGATTATTTTTACAACTTGAATCGTATGTTTGTGGGTCCTACCCTAGAGTTAATTTTTTGTAAAAATGAGAGGGTATCAAGCGCTATGAGAGAGGAAATAGTCTCAAAATAAAGAGGTGTTATATTTTTATTGATATAATACGTTGTGCTACGTATTTTTGGCTATACTAGCAAGCTAGTTCTGCTCCCATATTTTGCCATGGAGCACTTGTTTGCTTTGGAGGTTTCTCAACAATATGATTTTATCAATGACGTATATGGGGTAGGGCATGGAAAGAAAACCATGTGCACTATACCCTTTCACTTTGGAGGTATTGAGGTGAACCAGGTGGATTAGAACCAATTAATAACTAAGACCTTCTCCGACATCAAAATGGTGGAGTTGTCATAGTAATGGAAGTATGATCCTTTGGGTCGCTTTGCTGAGCAAATCAAGGTCAAAATATTTCATTATTGTTCAAGGTCAGATATTGAGAAGGCGCTAAAAAATTCTAAGGGGCATGACTTAGAGTGGAATGTAGATAACATGGTGTCACTCCCACCATGGCATGGTTTCTATGAGATGGAGGTTGAGTATAACCTTGTTGTATATAAGCATCAGATTCCTCTGCCATGGTTATTTAGTTAAATGAAAGAGCAGCTTTTGGGTTTGTCAAAGGAAAAAATTATAATCTAGTGGATTATGAGAGCTCATCGAAGAAAAAATGGGTCACCATATGGCCTGGTAATGGATGAAGCATTTTTGGACACTTTTGATGACTTCTACACCAATTATCAGCCAATCACTTTTGCTGGTATTATACCTTGAAGTTTACAAAAATCTAGTAGTGAGGAGAGTGTGGTCGAAGAAGAGTACCTCATGACTCAGGAAGCTCCATTTTTAGAAGAAGGGCAAGCATCAAAGGAACCATTGCAGCATAGGGTGAAAAGCAAGCGATAAAAGTTATCGATTATAAAAATATCAAATAAGTGAAGAACTGTCATAGTTGCGTAAAAGCCTCCTCCCATGGTTTTTGCTAAATGGATATAAGTATTAAAATACATTCCCTTAGTCCAGATAAATTCGTTGGTCTAGGGTGTCAATATTATTAATATTGAGGAGGACATTACAGTAAAACCAAAGGACCAGGTTGAGAAAGAGCCAGTAGCACAACCATTTGCATCCCTGCTGGCTCAAACAATGATAGAGCCTAAAGGTACATTTTCTTCTTTTTACCCTCTCCCCGAGCGGTTGGTGATTGTTGTTTCTCTTCCTCTAGTTTCCACTTCTATATCACCTCCATTTGGCATGCCCTCCACTTTAGTTTTGCTTCCCATTTCCTAGCCACCACTCACCAGTGCTCCCTCCTCTTCTCTTCTCGCTTCTTCTACTTTCCTTTCTTTCATTTTTTTCACATCCACCCTGAATCAATTTTCACTTCTTATACCTTCCATTCAAGTAGCCTCTACTACTACTGTAAGTACACAAGCTCCTCCTTGAGTGAGTGTGACTATGGTTGAACCCTTTGCTTTAATTTCTTCCATCATTCCCATTCCATAAACCATTTTCACTATGTCATTTTCCACCTCTCTTGAGCAAAATCCATAGTAGGTTGTTTTCCCTTTCACCCCATTTTTGGAGCTGTAGATGTTACCCGAGTTAGAGATAGTGGTTGTACCAGAACAACCCATTGCAAAAAATATTAGTCAAGATTTTTTGAGTTCATCATAGTGGTTGAAGAGTTAGAAAATAATAGAGGCTCTGTCACTAGCAAAACCATTAAATAAGGTTTCATTTGATCCCAATGCCATGCAGGCTCATATAGTGAAAATGTTTCTCCAAGTTTAGAAGTCGCAAGGAGAGATGACTTCGAGTGACTACACTTATGAAATCACCATCAAGGACCTTACAAATCTTGAAACTATAGATATTATGGATAATATTTAGGTAGTGACAATCTCCTTGTACTTGCATGATGAGTATTATAAGAACTACTTTTTCAAGGATGAGGCTAAGATCATTGACTTGGAGGAGTCTTTGGCTAAAAGTCAAGCATAGTTACAATCTACATAGTCAAAGGTAATTCATTGATAGAAAATGATAGAAGAGTTGGAGAAGATGATTCAAAATTTTAAGGGGGCCAAAGGGGAAGTAGAGCAGCAAGTCGAGGCATTGAAGGGTCAATTCTAGAAGTTACAAGATCAAATAGCTGTAAAAGCAACGCAGGTGATTGTTTTGACAAAAGATAAATTCAAGGAGACACACAATCAATTTATTATTTATTGTAAAACTATGGTAATGAAGGTGAAACCAATCCTCATGTACCTTTAGGATATAGAGACAATCATCTCATATGGCCAAAATATAGTAGAGTATGGTGAAGGTCACTTGGAGCCTCTCCTAGTAAAGGTGACATAGATGTAAACATTTAGTAGAATAGATCTCAAATTTTTCCTATGAGTGACATGGCTTGAGCTTGTGCAAGTGCCAAGGTAATATCGTTCCAATATTTTTCAAAGCTAGACCAAGTTAAAGAGGCTCACAAGATACTGAATGTGTTCAATAAAGAGAGAAGAGTTTTGAAGCTCTACTTTAATGCAGTAGCTAAAAATGGTTTCACTAGATTCACTGATAATCAGAGGAACATTCTATCAAAGGAGGACCTGGAAGTAGTTTGGGCTATCTTCGTTGATGATACCTCTAAAATTAATGATTGGGATGAGACTCTCACTGAATATTATCTACTATTGCTAATGAGGATGCTGACACACATTAAATCTAGTTTAAAAGAGCTTATTCACCAGGAAAATTACATTTATATGTAGAAAGTGGAGACCTTTAGTACCTTGTGGATTCGTTTAATGAACTAGAGTTGATCAGTGTAGATACTTGGTGCAAAGCTGTTGTAGTATATGAGGCTACAGTCACTCATTTTTTAGAGCTAGAAGTTTTAGCGAAGGAGGTTGAGGAGAAGAATATTGGAGCGAGCAGTAAGCATCTTGACACAAGTGGAACTGAATCTTGATCCCAATGGATGAAGGCCTGGGGTCGATTGCATCCAAACGAGTTGGATACCCCACGAGCCGCCAAAAATATTGGTAGTTTTATCACTTTGCCACATTAAATTTTATCAAATTCGATTGTAAAATTTTGATAAGTGTTTCGAAGAAAGGTGATATAGTTTGGTTGTTCATTTTACTATATTTTTACGTCTTTTAAATAATATTTCATTCTTGTAAATAAAATGGAAATCATGAATGCAACAAAGAATTTTGTTGAAAATATTTAAGTATCAAAAGTACTGATAAGGAATCAATTTTGAAGAGAGAAGCACCTCAACAAGAAGAAGCAATTTGTTTCACCCCTTGCCAAGAGTGAAAGTCCTTTTGTAGCACAAAAAATGGCTTCATCCAAAATAAAGCAAAGGTTTATGAGAGAATTATTGGCTTTGAATTGAAAGCAACATTTTATGAAGGAGCAATAAAGTTAGGTGCTTTCACCCCAAGCTACACTTGCAAAGGAGTTTCACCCTAGAAAAATGTGAAAATCATGATTTAACTCAAGAGTAAGTTGAAATGGAAGATAGAAGGAGTTTGACCCCAATAGAGGGACAAAAATCACTTTCTCCCCTCTTGGAGGTGAAAAAAAATTAAAAATAATAGGTTCACCCAACAAAGTAGAGGAAGCAAAAGTCTTGAGTTTAAAGTGAAGGAGCAAAGCACTTTCACCCCAAGATATGGGCGAAATTCATTGTCACCCCTCTTTGGGAAGAAAATTATTTTAAAGTGCAAATGGCTGTAAAGTAAGAATTTGATGCGCTTTCACCCCAAGTAGGGAGGAAACTTCCTTTCATTACCCCAATGAGGGGAAAACATAGCAATTTAAGTGGTTCTTCGTGGACCGGGTGTCAATGAATTAAAGTAAATTATTAAAGGCACTTTCTATCCCAAAATAGGGGTGAAACTCCCTATCACCACTCTTTGGGGGTAAACACAATGTAAAAATATATTAAAAAGAAGGTATGGTGTGGGCCCAACGTGGGTGAATCAATGCAGAATTTTAAAGAGCGCTTTCACCCCAAGTGAGGGGTAAAGCTCATTGTCACCCCTCTTTGGGGTGAAAAGGGATTTCAAATATTTAAAAGGGAAGAAAGAAGGTTTACATTGTGGGGGCCCATATTAAGGTATTTTATATTTTTATCTATGATTGGGGCAGAAGTAAAAGTTAGAGCTTGGTACCATGCTTAAAGTGGATCAAATCAAAGTCACCTCTTGTGAAAAGGCACCGTGTGGTTTCACCTCTCTAGGGGGTGAATGAGATTTTTAAATTACAATTTTGAGCGAAAGTATTATGCTATGATATACGTTGAATTAAAAAAATTAAAAGTGATGTCGCCTCCCTAAAATGGGTAAAATTCCTTATCATCATAAGAAGATAATTAGGAGAAGAAGCAATTAATGGGTGAAATTATCAAGACATCAGTCCAAAATCGAACCAAGCTGCATTGTCGTCCATTGTGGTCCTGAAAAGGCTATTTCACCCTATTCTTGGAGGAAATCGATTCCTTAGAATTTAATTCTTAGGCACATTGCTTTCAAAGGTGTGATTTTGCAGATTATCTTGGGAAGAGGTGAACAAAGATAAAATTTAATTTTTGGAGCAATGCAAGTGATGCTTCCAATATTTTCACTTCACTTTGCAATATCAGAGGTAATTCTTGTTTATTTCCAATGCATCGCCTATCAACCTTACCAATTTTCAAGGCAGATTTAATCTCCTA